>CATOUR010000041.1:0-10000000 GCA_951848785.1 Callosobruchus maculatus
GAGAGATAGACAGGGATTTCATATTTATTAACAATTTTCTCTTACACTTAACTTCGTTACAACAATGACAAGATATATTCCAAGATCAACATTTAAAAATATAAGATACAAATTAAATATAAATGAGTAACAATACTAATATTAACATATTGAACGACAGGCTTAGATTATTATTGATCCATATGAGACCTTACACAAGCTATTGGACAAGTCAAAGGGGAAACATTCACAGCTGAGATGTATTAATCTACAGAGTAGACACACATGTTTGATACATAATAAATAATAACATATTTATCTTGTTAGTCCACTATTGTTTTTTATTTCATCAGCTTCCTATCTTTCTTCCTTCTTGCTGGTAAGGCGAAGTCGTCACTCGACAAATCAGTAATGTAAAATTTCTCCTTCTGAAAAAAATTGTATTATATAATTGCATTTCTCTTTACTCAAGTATATCCAGAAGGGGAGAAATGTGTTAGGGCGAACAAAAAGTCTTGGATAATGAATCTACAGACGTGCTCTACTTGTCCATTCTTCTGAGTAATTAATGTTGGAGCTACCATCGTATTCCAAATTTCTATAGTAACACATTGCCCTAAATAGGTTTTTAATAATCGTAAAGCAAAATTAGTCACTGGATAAAGACTATCTGAGTACATTGTATAACTTAAGGATTACCTACACCCACAGAAAGCCCCTTGTTACCAATGTTTTATTTGTTTCATAAAGCAGATAACTAAAGTATTTGGGACTCAACCATAAAATTTGGATTTTTTCAAAATTACAAAGACAATGGCAGCACTCTCACCTTTTTTTACTAGGAGATCCTTCTGCTACTGAAAGAAGTGTCCAATGTACTAGCATTTGAATATGTCTTAAGCACCTTTGCTTTGAGGAAGACTAGAAATTGATCCAGCAGCTCCAGCCTAAAACAAATCAAGTCTTACAGCTTACACATGGAGTATTTAAGGAAAACACGAAACAATATAAAATACACAATAACTACCAACAAAGTACATTCATATAGATAAAATTTGCATGCATGGTGTTTTTTTACTCCTGTGTCATCGGTATCCACTGCTCTGGTCACTGCCTTGTAGGCTTTACAAGAGGATACAATATTTTTTAATCCTTGCTTGCTTCTACTTCACATTTCAAATGTTTCCCACTGAACATTTTCTAATAACACGTGTCACCCCAATGTATTTATATTATTTAAATGTACCCTGACCATGCACTGTAATCTTGACAAAAAATCAACCAATTATAATCAGTAAATCAATCAATTAATGTCTAACTCAAATTGTTCCCAGGGTTTTCAGGTGATCTTCAAAAATGGAAGTGCATTGAAAGATTTAGTATTGCTAAAGGTTATTTATCTATGGGTTTGAGGTTACAGTATCTGTGGGAGTCGTAATATGACCAGAATGTTTCAAATACAGGGAAGTTTCATTAACTCACCTTGTTATAGCCTTCCAAATATTCTGACACAGCCACTGTACTTGCATCTGATCTATTATCATGTTCTGCTAACGAATTGCTGAAACATAATAAATATATCATTATTTGGAAAATGGGCCTTAGGACACAATGGAAGCATAGACATAGGTTTTTTTAAGGAGAAAGGATCTATGTATTAATTAATATATTATTGAAAAAGTTACCATTGTGATTAACAAATCAATCAACTTGGGAGCCAGATGATTTGCTTCCTTTTAGGATTTTGAAAGAAGATGTCTGATTTCAATTTTTTTATGGTTACGCATGGTTTTCAGTAATATGCTGAAGGATTTACAATTGCGGAGGCTATTCCAATTCTTTATTATTTATTAATTAGTGTTTATTAGTAAGTTTTGCTTGAAGACAATCTCAGACAGTTATTGGTCTGTTAGTTTCAGCTTACAGTATTGCTGGAAGCCATACATGATCTATCACCTAATATAACAACACATGCTAATATAGGGTGGTGTTAAGAGCTCACCTTTTTTTGAGACTACCTTCTGTTGCAGTCGCTGTACTTGCATCTTTAGATCCATCGTCACAAATTTCTGCTGTCCAGGGCTGAAACATAAACCAAGTTTCCATTAATTAAAAAGTTGGGTTAAGCAGCAATTAAAAATAGATACAAGGAACTAGGAAGTTTTTTTAAACAAGGAAGATTGTAACTGGTGATATATGCATACATAAATGCTTTAAAGACATACTTTGAGCAGAGGACATACTTTATATATCAGCCACAGATAAGCATCATAGTTAACCTTCATGTATCGTCCAAAACTACCTTAATCAATTAAAAAAATTAATTTTCAAACTAACGAAAAGAATATTTTAAAACAAAAAATCATTCCATAGAGGTTATTTTTGCCTATACTCTCACTAATTGAATGCTTTAATTGAAATATTTTTTATGTTAGCCTGTTGTTTACAATTAACTTTTTTATATTAATTCTAAGATCCTTCAATTAGTTACATCATAATTATGTATTGTCAGTCTGTATACCACTCACCTTCCAGGGTAGATACATGAAGATAGAGCATCCTTTTTCAACACTTTCTCTTATCTGTTCTTGTGATGAATAGTCGGCCATGGATGAATGCATCAGGGCCCAAACTGCCTGGAACACAATCCTGTGTCTTTGGGCAATGCAGTATTCTCCAAACATAGGCATTGTAACCAAATATTTCTGATGCCACTATTAGTGGATAGCCTGGAAACAAGTAGCAGCATATACTAAACCAATTAACAAACGAAAACAAAGAATGTTGTTTTCTCAATTTGAAAACATCAGTGGTTGAAGTAGCTTAGGAAGTAGCTAACTAAGGGCTATTTTTCACTGTATTCTGATACTATTTGACAAGATTTCTTAACAATCATCAAAAATATAGAAATATACACACAAAATACAAAAATAATGAGGTAAAAATGTTTACCAAGAGAAACAAAGTTTAGGAAAGGTTTTCACCACGCCAATGAACAGTAAAAATAATGCATTCAATAGACATTTTTTCAACTTACCGGTGAAAGGGAAAACCAGCACATTCTGGTTTATAGGAACATATCTTGCAGATATAGCACTGATTAATCATTTCTGCAGCACTTTTCACTACTAAATACACTCGATTTCAGATAAAATTAAAGTGGAAAAATCAAGCTTCGTCAGCTGTAACAGTGTCAACAAGAAGTGTCAACTGCCACTTGTCACTCGTCGTTGGCGCCTTGACTTTTGTATGAATGAACTTATAGTACTATCGCGTGCCGCTGTTGCCAAATGTCTTAGCGTGATCCTACAATTTGGGGAAAGTTTTGGAGTACGCATAGATATGCAGATATGCATAGATGGTTTTCCCTAGTTCTTGGGACCCCATCTTGTCAAAATCAACATCGCAATACTTACGAGGGGGGATCTGTATATGTATGCAATGAGCTGAAATGTAAATAGATATGTCTATTTGATTTAATAGTCGGTGGGTTGCATTTCTCATCAACAAGTTAACCTAATTAAGTTATTCAGAAAAGATTAGCATTTGCAAGTGCCGTTTAATCCATTTAAGGGGAATTACATGAGATTTTACTGCACTTTCTGTTTAAATATGTTCTTTATTTGAATACATCATATCAACATATATTATTAGAGATTACAGACAATAATATACATATTTTGTAAGATTTTTTTTATCTATTTTTTAAATTTATTTGATCAAAATCTGTCAATCAGTTGTGTTGGTTATTAATCTGATACTCCTAAAATGAATATCTTTATATATCTTTGTTTCTTTGTTTCTTGTTTACTTTGGAACAATCCTTGTATCTATTTGTTACAATATTTTATGTTTGATAACACTTTTAATGAAGTCAATCAAATTATGCTGCAATTAACAGATTAACCATCCAAGGCTCAATTAACCCAATTATGACAATTTTCTTAGTAGAGATGAGGAATACGGTTTAAAACAATGCTAGCTCACATTGTCAAAATACAGATTTTTTATAGTGTTGTTCTTGGTCAACATACAGCCATTTTCAATTTATTAGAATGTATGCTTCTGTTATTGATTTTCATTTCTGTTAGGCTATCATGAACAAGTATCTATAAATGCTTGTGTAATAATAGTTATTCATATTGACTTGACAATCAAGTCATACTTCTTAAATATACATACATACTGCTGTTTGGATAAAATATTGGTTGTATTGCTCACATTATGCTTCAATGTAATTGATAGATTAAAGTATGCAAAATACTTGTGGTATGGTATGACATTGCAGTTGGGCTGCAAAGTTGACAGGCTCTAACATAAAATAGCCTAGGTTCTTGATAAAGTCCAATTTTATTATTCAATGTATACTTGTCTTCGAGGGTGATGCTACAATTATAGTGGTTATTCAGTTTTCCTATACAATTTTTTATGATCTGTTTTTGATCTTGCAATAGGCCTCAGTTTTGACAACTCTCTTTATTGGTTCTAAATTATTTCCAATGGGCAATCTGAATTCAACAAGGAGTCACTGGGACCGAGATTGATATTGATAAGATACAATTTGTAGTCTAATTCATTCAATTTTGCCATTGTTTCCATTGATTTGTGATAGGGTGCAATATTTTGATAAATAATCTTATTTTTCTTCTTCCAGTAGGGCAGCTTATTATGGATTTTATTCTTCATATGTCCTAACAGCACTATGTAATAATTGCTGTTGACTATCTGACCCTTTTCTTGTAGTGAGGGGGTTAGGGTTCAGTTGCACTAATAGTTGAATGAAAGAATGAATGAATGAAAGAACTTTATTTAGCAAAAAGCTAATTAACACATAAAAATGTTAGTAACATATATACAATATCATAATAAATACAGAATCACATATCGAAATACACTGCACTCAACCTTTTTTGAATGTATGTACATTTGGTGATCTTTTTATAATCAGAGGCAGTTTATTATATAATTTCAGACCTTCAATAAATAACGATTTTTCCATTGATTTGGAGTGATATCTATCTATGCCACTCACCCCCAGTTGGAGGGATCAAACAGAGTTACATCTTAAATTTTTTGCAAACTTTGAGATGCATTGGACTCTTTTGAAAATAACATGCTTAGCTGTTTCTTCTGCCTCACCACTTTCCTGGGTTTGCCACTACAATCCCCAGTTTTTGTAGGTGTGCACTGAACATCTAATGGCCAGTTATAAACCAGCCACCTGAGCCACCCTTCATAATTACATCCTGCTCAGTCTGAGGACATCTGAAGTATTAGAACACAAGGGTTCCCTCAGTATCCTCTTAGACTGAACAATCCCCAACATTCTGTCCCAGCACTTCTGGTGTTAATTTGACACCCAACTGGTGACAGCTGTCCATACCATGTTATATGATATACCACATGCTGGTTCTGGTTTGTGTCTTCACCTCCCATGTAACACCACAAAGGGATGCTTTATCCTTTCTGTTGCTTTGCATGTTTCCAATCCACCTCATGAATGTCCTTTCAGTACCCCAGTTTTGACACTATTGAGCCAGTGCTTGTGTTATCAAATGCTCCCTTGATGTCCTGCTAGTGCTACTTCTTTGTACATAATGGCCTACTTGATCTTCCCCACAAGATTATGTAAGGCTGTTTCACAGGATTTTCTACTTTGATAGGCATGTTGGTTAGGGTGTAGGGGTTTGTTGCTATCAGACGATAAGCCTATGCAAACGCTTCCCGGTTTTGGAATGAACACCACCTTAACGATCTTCTATAGTGCCAGAATGACCCTTGTGGCCAGGCTGATATTGAAAAGATGCGCAAGCTCTGGGACGCTTTGCTGGAGCGTGGCCGCAAAAATTTCGTCAGCCTCAGGTGCCTTAAATTGTTCAAAAGATTTGATAGCCTGTATCATAGCTCTATGTGTGATTACCGATTTGGCGCAAACCCAATCTGCTCGAGAAGCTAGTGCTCGGAGGGTTTTCCATCCTACACGGTTTTCTCGTGTGCCAGCATTTTGAATCGCTGTAGATCCTGGAAAGTGCGCACTGAGCCAGATCGCTAGTGTGTCTTCTGCACCTTCCATGTGAGAGCCATCTTCTTTTAGTCTGGTCTCCATAGCATTCGTTGGATTATGGGCCATGACTCTTTGGAGCATTGCAGTCAGAGACAGAAGTTTCTCCATGAGCTTTACTTGGCCTCTCTCACTACTTTGTTGTATTCAGTGAGTGCCTCCTGTAATGGTCCCAGTTCCCCATATGTTTACACTGGTTGTAAAGTCTGTGGATATTCCTCCTTTGAGTTTCCAGCTTCCTATTCCACCAAAAAGAGTTGTTGTTGATTCTTATGCCATGCCCTCCGCCTCTCGCTCGGAATCCGAGTCTAGGGTTTCCAGCTTGTTCACTAATTCCTTCCAGACTGTTACCCAATCTGTCCTCTTGTTGTTCCTGTAGGTCTGTTTTTTTTCCAGGAGCCGTCCGACCTTACTGTCCCCCTCAATACTTAAGCCTTAAGGCCTATTGTATTATTGCTCCTCTCATTTACAGTATCCACTCCAGCAATCTAGATGCCTGCATAAGTTTATGCAGTTTTTCTACTGGTCCTGGTGCTGAGCTGTACTCTATTGGTTCTAGCTTGATCTTCCCAAAGAGCTGTTGTCTCTTGTGATCTAGCGCTTCGCACTCACAGAGCACATGTAGGGCTGACTCAGTTCCCCTTCCACACAGTCTGCAGTTGAGGTCTCCATTGTAGAGTCCCATCTTATTCAGATGTTCTTTCAGGCCACAAAGTCCTGTGAGGAGACCCGTCGTTATTCGGAGCTGATTCCTACTCAAGGAGAGCAGTGTTTCAGCTGTTTTCTTGCATGGAGCATGTTTTATCATGAACACATCCTAGCAACAAGTTCCACTGCTCCTTGTGCTGATGTTTCATCCATTCTCCGACCTGGTGTCTGATTGTGCTTTTAGGTACCCCCAGGGCGGGTTCTGCTCCGATGTATAGAGCAGACGAGCCTAGTCTTACTAGCTCGTCCGCCCTTTCATTGCCTCTTATACCTGAGTGTCCTGCCACCCACTCCAAAGTTACTTTGTTGTGTTCTGCCAGCCTTCCCAGTCCTTGTAGACATTACCAGACTAGAGCAGACTTAACTGTGTAGCCTGACTGTCTGTAAGTGTTGTGATCCTCTTGTTTCTGTAGGATCGCTCATTATTTATCCTTGCACAATGCAGGATGGCGTACACCTCTGACTGAAATACCGAGGCGTATTTTCCTAGCGGAATGCTCTGTCTAGTTCCTCTTCAAAAGATTCCTGCTCCTGTGCCTTGCTCGGTCTTTGATCCATTTGTGTACCAGACTATTTCCCGATGCAGGTTGTTTACTTCACAGAGTTCTCGATCTCTTATTATAGTTTCGAATTTCTTGTTAAAGTTATATTTCGGAGTTATGTGGTCCTTTCTAGCATCCATTATGGTATGCCCCACATATTCTGCGATTTGGTTGTGTCCAAGATCTTTGTAAATTCCTCTTGGTAGGGTTTGTAGTCTAGAGTAGCCCATTCTCGCCTCGCCCATGTAGGTCTCTTTAGTACAGGTCGACTTGATGCGGAACGCGATATAATAAATTATCGATATAATGATCCGATGTCGAAAGTTCATTTAGCACCGCCCACTCCTATATTTTCCCAACTGCAAAACAGTTGGCCAAGGTAATGTCCAAGACCTCTTCTCTCAGTATATTCCCCTCCTCTGTTGGGATGTCGGCTTAGAGCCTTGATTCATTATAGATATATTTTACTCTGTAATGTAATTCAAAGGTACTCACCCCTACTGTTGGTGTTGGTACTCCTCCAGGGGTGGGTGCCCTCCTGTTCCCAGAAGGGTCCAGAATAACCCCCAAGGGTCACTCAGCGCTCGGCACGGATCGCATCACGCCTTGGCTTGGGTCTTCAGTCATCCTAGAGGAAGTTTGGTACGATTTCCTAGGATCTGGTACCAATACAAGCTCTGCTGTTGCTCATTGCTAACTTTCGAATGTCCAGCCTAGATCCGCTAGGTTTAGCGGTACAGCGTGTAAGGTGGAAAACTGCACTGCAGCAGGAGACAAAAGCCAAGTCCCCTGCCGTCTCCTGGACGGTCTTGAGAGTCGCCTTGCGACCCTCCATGGAATGCAGAGAACCTAGAACCGTTTTTCTAGGACCTTTGAACCTTTGCGGATTTTAAATGCTATTTGATACATACTTTGGAAAACAAATGTCTTTTTTGTCCTTTTTTATTACGAAAATTATACGCTTCAAAAAATCCTTATTTTATTTATCTTATTCTTATGAAATTGGGCAAAATTGGTTTGTGTATGAAATAAAGGCACTACAAGATTTTAAATGAAATAATGACCTCATGTATGTAGGAAAAGCTGTGGGGTGCTATTTGAGTTTTAGGGGTAGAAGTAAAAAAAAATTCGAAATCATGGTATGATTCTGATTCGAAAGGTGTTGGTAGGATAGGCCATTCACTAGGAAAAACCCACTTATTTTTCTTTTTAACTGTTTATCTTACGAAATTATTATGCCTAAAAAAATCCTTATTTTATTTACCTCATGCTTATGACTTTACGATAAAAATCGGTGTATAAAATCAAAGGTACTATAAGATTTCAAATAGAAGTAAGTCTGTATTTGTGTAGGTAGAACTATTAGGTGCTATTTGGAAAAAAAAGTTGGGAGTGAGTTACGGTTGAAGCACAAAAATTGTTTTGTACACATGGTATGATAGACCCGATGGTACTTTCTGAAATTCCACTCTGTTTTCGTTTGAACTATTTTTTGTTACGATAATATCACGTGTCAAGGAAATTCAGGGACATCCTGTATATGAGATTTCCACCTTAGCATAAGTTCTTCTATCGAATGTTAAAGTCCTGCTACTAAAAAGTGCACCACCCTATATTTATTATGACGTTTCTCTATCGTTGCTCTATATTGTACATGTCCTAAATGTCAAAAGTGCTGAATCATACTTAAAGTATAGACCAGAGACTACTGACCTTTCCTTTGCGCTGACCTTCACCCACACCAGAGATTTTCTATGGGCGCCTCATTTTTAAGAGCTATTCATGCTATTCATGAAGATATCGATTGCCTAACGCTTTGTGAACATTTTCCATAAATGTTGGGATTGAGGTTGTACATATTTCCAGAATATGTAATAAAGTGTTGTTAAAAATATATAATATTGTACTTGAATATATCGTTTTACGTATGGTTTACTTTCCAGGACCATATGCGGAGGAAGTATTGTAATTGCGAAAACATTTTAAATACGTTTTTCGGACATTTAATGACATCTAGCTCACAAAAAAGTCACCCATTTTTGTCTGAATATCTTTAGCCTGTTCCAGTGGCGGCGTAATAATTATTGTATTCCTTGACACCTCTATAACTTGGAATACTGTATCAAGTTCTAAAAATTTTCCGATATTTAAATTCGGTCCAGTGGTGGTGGAGAAATAATTAAAACAAAACAATATAAAAAATGCTAAAACTTTTTTTGAGAATTAACTAAGTTTACATTTTTACCGTTAAAAAAAACCTGGCATTCATATCAGCTTTGAACATTCACCATTTTTGAAGTGTTTTAAATTATAGAGTATTCAATTTTATTAGTTAGCTGTTGTTGGCGAAAATCTTATGAAGGGTTGTTTCAAAGTTTAAAAAAGACAAGCTTCCAGGGGATTTCTTTTCAGTTGTATTATCTTACTAGTTGTTTGATTTGGATTAATTTTTCAGAAAAGCAAGACGCAAAGAAAAGGAAGGTGGCGAATCAACGTCTAGCACCGATTCAAAACTATATTTGGAAGCCACAGTCTTAGAAAGAAAATTACCAGAAATGGACATGAGGTTGCTGGTAGACCTTCCTCCTGGTTTAGACTACAACGAATGGCTTGCATCTCATAGTAGGTTATATTTATTATTTTAGAAATGACGCATGCACAGGGTCATAATTATTACTCTCACGAAAATTATGATTTTTTTTTTCTGTGCAAGCCTTAGTTCCATTTAAGGGTTATATCACTAGAGTAGTCGTTTATTTGGCACTCTTTACAAAGTGTGTATCATGATCAAGTAAAAATAAAAAATGTTATGTTAACTGCAGCATTGTCAGACTGTGTAGTAGATAGACAACAACTTACTAATGTAATTTTACTTTACTGACCTTTTTGCTAGTTGTATAACAGTGCAAAATTTTACAAAAAATTAATTTTGAGTAAGTGACATTGTTTGACAGGAAACGTCTTTTGTTTTTTCCCACGGAGTGATGTGTTCGCATCGTTTTTTTCACTTTGATGTCAAGGGCATCGACTGCTGCATTGGTATCAAAAATGAGAGCGAGTAATACATCAGTGTCTTAGGGCCGGTTGTACACAAGCTTTATAAAACCTAAGCTTAGCGTCGGCTTAAAGTTGACATCAAATCTACAAGCAGAAATAATCGCCGGTTTAGCTAAACCTGGTTGATAATGATATTACTACTGTTGGCACTAATGAAGCTTACACACTCAATCATAATTATATCAAAAAATAACATTTTCTGGTTTATCACTTGTGATAATGTGTGCAAATTCAAGCAACTGTTGTTTGTTTCTGTTTCTTTACTGTTAAATTAAACACGTATCTTTCCAATATAAAATATAACTTAATAAAATGGAAAGCAGTTTGAAGGTCAATGCTTGACACATGACACATCATGTCATTTGTATTTAAACCACACCACAGTTAAGTCCGAGAATAACAAAACTGACGAGAAGCGATGGCATAATTTCAATCCTGTATGCGCAGGCGCCAAATATGCTGTTTTAAAGTCACTTGTTTATAGTCCGGTGTCAGCCGAGAGTTTTTTGTTAGTCTCAGGTGTCGGTATTCTTGTCATGTCAAGCTCCTATGCTACAATTATCAGTAACATAATATGCTGTTTCAGCGCCAAACTAGAGCATTCAAGGTAATAGAAAATGGCGCTTTCGACAACAAAAGGAAGACCAAATACTCCGCCGCCGGCTGTCGCTTCTAGTCAGTTTTGGTATTCGCGGGTTAAACTCTGGTTAAGCTACATGATTCGTCGGTTTACAGTAAGCTCATGTTAAGCTTGAGATGTGGTGCAATGCCAGCATTCTACAATGGAAGTTTTGCCATTTCGGTAGCTTAACGGCAGCTTACGTTAAATCCAAGCTTACGCTTGCATTGTACAACCGGCCCTTAGGATCACAATACTCTTATGAGTGAACAATGTGACATGCCGTCTGCAACCCTAAATTGAGACAATACCACAACTATCAAATACGGAATAGTTTTCGCGTGGCAAATTTTATATTGGTCTTCAAGGCCCCTACCTTGTAGAATCAAAGTACATAAGCATTTCATATCTTAAGAAGAAACATTAAAATTAGCCCTAAGTGAATACGTTTGGGCGACAGAATACTGTGTAAAATGGGTTCAGCTACCCTTACTACATAAGGAGGATAATGGTTTTAAAAGACAAATGATCAAGGTTTCATGAAACTTGCATCAGTTGCATAAGTTCCTACTCCCATCGAAACCTGTTGCGATGCCTGAATCGACTTGACATTTTATGCACGTTTCATGCAACATAATAAATAGTAGGGTACAGTTATTTCTTTGCATCGACGCAATACTACACAGGTTGAAACACTTGAAACCTGCATCAGCGTCACCGACTCGGTGTCATAGCTCGCCGACCAAAATGGGATTCCAGACTCTGCATCGCTGCAAGCCGCAACTGATGCCAAATACGTCATTCAGTACTACACACGCTGCACTAAGGGTTATTTGGTTGATCTAGGCGGACATAATTCAATTTCACAAATCTTAATCCAGAGATGAGCAAATGACGTTTTGCAAAAGTTAGATAAATTATGTATAAGGAATACGCATAACTCCCCTCCCCTCTACAGCGTTTGCGATTTCTGCAAGTCTAAACCTGATTACTATTAGATTGTACATACATTTCTCTGTGCAGCAACTGCTCCAGAATTACGTATTTTCAAGTATTGTAGCTCACCGCGATTATATTATTTATTACTTTATCATGGAGTCATGTCAGGCAGGTATGTATTTATGTATTCACTATAACTAATTTGCAGTTTTATACCTATTATTTAGGTATAATAAGTGAGGTTAGGTTATATGTGATAATTTCGTAAACTCGAAGCATTTAGTTGTACTTCAGGGTGAATCCGGATGCCCATTTCTTGAAGGATATTTAGCTAAGGGTTTGTTGTACGAGGATAGATAAAAAACGATTCCACTTCCAACTGCTTTCAGAAATTACGATTAAATCAATCCAACAAGTACGACAAAATATTTTTGTGGACATTTTTTGAATTTAATTACTTATATATGTTGTTACCAGCAGAACCCAACAAGAAGGTCCTGGATAATGAATCTTCAGACAATGATTTAACTACGGAGAAGTCTTCAGATGAGGAGCAGTCTTCCTAGATGTTTTTAAGGCACATTTGAATATGTATATAATGACAGGTGTATCATCTAATTTCGGAATAAACCGTGAATAAAATCAAGTCATATCATTTGGGTCTTAAGAATGCTTTGATTAGTTTAAATGTGACAACCTGAAAATATAACACATTATAAATAAAAATAATAGCACAAATAATTTTGTCCGGCTAGATCGACTAAATAGCCCTTTGTGCGCTGATACTTGCATCATGAAACGTAAGTCGATTCCTGCATCGCAGCATGCATCGACGTCTGTAGGCCGCTTAAGAGAGACCTTCATAATCATTTGATTAGCACAAGACAGAGAAGAATTCCAAATGATGGTCGCCAACCTCCGCTGAGGAGACGGTACTAAAAGAAGAAAAAGTCTAGATGTATACAGTTAAATCACGATTGCATTTATAATTTATCAGTTGACTGTATCAGTATGGATATGTTTCAAGGAAAAATCTGATAAATGTTTTCCAAACCAGAGTGGGACATACATTTTTCCAGGTTTCCCTCTGGTTTGTTGTTGGATTCCGAATGAGATGCGGTATTGTCTCATCTTGGAGTTGCCGTCTGTATCTCTCATTATTATCGCATACTAAGACAGGTATTATCATTATTGCATCATTTTGGAGTCATTAATAATACAACACTGTTCGTTAAGATTCCAGAATCGCCGTTAGTTAGTTAGTTAGGCACATCCGTCAGACAACGTCACTCTTTCAAAATTTGTTGTCCAATCTTGCTCTTTAATACATATCGCAGAGGTGGCCAAAACATTGGTAAAGTTTGTCTTTAAGTATACATATATTGTTTTTGTTGCTGGGCCAGTGAAGCACGATGCAACAAATTAGTATTTTTTCAAATGGCAACATTTTCTAAATACATAACTCTAATAATACTATACAGGGTCCCAGAACTCAACGTCAAGCCGAAACGGGGTGACAGGATTCATTGTTACCATCATGAGAAAAATCAGAAAAAAATATATCCCATGCAGTTTGAAAATTATGGGCATTTTAGAAAAACCTAGAAATTTGGTCAAATTATAACAAATTTTTCGGTTATTGTGGATAATTTTTATTATTTTTTTTCATTTAAACTTTGGAATCGTAAACCTAAATAACATTACTAGAAGCACAGTCAAAAGTAATGACACAATTGGCCCAAGTTTTCTAGAATTAAGACTATTTGTTAAACTATAAATTTAAAATTTTCAAAGTTTGTTGACTTTGAAAGGCCCCCCTTTAAAGAAAATGTAATAAAGTGCCTTGGTAAGTGCTATTAAAAGTTTGCGCATCAGGATTGTAAAATGGTACAATACTTGTTAGTTTCCTATAAAGAAAATGAGTAAACAAGTAAAAACCACAAGTAACCCGATTTCTGCTAACCTATTTTGCTCAGTTCAAACGATTTTTATTCGCACAAGCTCTAGGTAGGTTCTTAATTTTACGCAAAATTATGAGAGAGATGGATAGTGGATATGTTTGCCATGAGGGAGACAGACAGACAGTGAGGCCTTTTTTACCAAAGTCAACAAAAGTAAGTAAAATTAATAAAGTAATGAAAAATCTAGTTTAGTTTAGGTTTATTGGAATAAAAGTCAGATAGAAAAATAACGTCTTTTAAATGCTCAAATTGTTTACCATCAGCCTCAATACACGCCCTACATCTTCTTAAAAAAGATCTACTTACTAACCGGGCACATTTAATGCGAGAAGATGGATCCCAGTATCGCTTCAAAGTAAACCTGTGGACCGGAACTTTAAACGGCAAAATTGTTGGAACTTTGAGCTGCCTGAGGACTTGAATGGCACGAATTACCTACACTTCTCACGAGAAAATTTACCAACTTTTTTAGAGGACCTACCATTAACAGATCGTCGACACACACATGGTATCAACAAGATGACTGCCCAGCGCATTACGCAATTCAAGTAAGAGATTTCCTTGACCAGGAATATCCGGGAAGGTGGATTGGACGTTCACGCACTATCTCGTGGCCAGCCCGTTCCCCAGATGTAAATCCCCTAGATTTTTTTTATTGGGGTGTTCTCAAACAAAAAGTTTATCCAGAGCCCATTGCGTGAACGAATTTCTCAGGCTGCTGAGGACATCGACTGCCGAGGATATGCCCGGCTAATAAGTAGATCTTTTTTAAGAAGATGTAGGGCGAGTATTGGGGCTGAGGGTAAACAATTTAAACATTTATTCCAATAAAAAATGTTATTTCCCTACCTGACTTTTATTTCAATAAACCTAAACTAAACTAGGTCAAGATTTTTCATTATTTTATTAATTTTATTTTAATTTTGTTGACTTTGGTGAAAGTGGTGTTATTATTTTTCTCGCTCACTGATGGCAAACATGTTCACTATCCATCTCTCTCATCATTTTGCCGTAAAGTTAAGAACCTACCAAAAGCTTGTGCGAATAAAGAACATTTGACCTGAGTGAAATGTGTCCGCAAAAATCAGGTTACTTGAGGTTTTTATTTGTTTGCTCATTTTTTTGTATAAAACTAACAAGCATTGTACCATTTTGCAATCCTCATTAAATGCGCGAACTTCTAATGGAACTTGCCAAGACACTTTCGTACATTTTTTAAAGGAGGGTCTTTCAAAGTCGACAAACTTTGGAAATTTCAAATTTGTAGTTTAACAAATAGCCTTAGTTCTAGAAAACTTGGGCCAACTGTGCCATTATTTTTAACTGCACTTCTAGAAATGTTATTTAGGTTTACGGTTCCAAAGTTTAAATGAACAAAAATCATAAAAATTAACCACAATAACCGAAAAATTGTTATAATTTGACCAAATTTCTAGGTTTTTCTAAAATGCTCATAATTTTCAAACTGTATGGGATAGATTTTTTTCGGATTTTTCTCATGATGGTTACAATCAATCCTGTCACCCCGTTACGGTTTGACGTTGAATGTTGGGACACCCTATATACCATTGAATATTTTTTTCAATTAAGCGTTATTGGTAATCGATACAGATATTTGGGGAGGTGATAGTAGAGGTGGTATAAGCTATAAAATTGACCATATAACATCGTGTCCAATTCCTAATAGATTCCGAGATAAATTGAATTTTGTAGATTTTCATTAAAATGCATACCTCCAAACGAAAACCCTATTAACACAAAATTTTATCGGATTTTGGCATTTTTGGTATTACTCGTTAGAAAATATGCTATTACGTATTATCGACTAAAAGAAGGTAATCAAGTATCAAACACTTCGCGAGTTGGTGTCAAAATCAGCATGTGTTGAAAAGTGACTTGAAGAAACGTTACAAAAAATTGAATTTATCTTAACAAGTCACCTAATAATTAACTGTGCACTTTACGGTAAAAACATGCTCATCTTTGTAATTATTCATCGGTATCATAAACTTGTTGTAAATGTGGTAAACACAGGCAATAAGATTGCATTTAAGTTCCAAAAGCATAATGAATCTCAGAGAGTACAAAGCCTCAACAGACCGATTGCCAAAAACTTGCGTCTCTACTTTTAGAACGGACAGTGCCTCCGGACTTCACGCGTGCACGTAAATCATCTTCAGTTTCAGCATAAGAGTACGTACATTCATGATCCATCTACAGTGTGTTCATTAGTGGTTATTATGGAATGAAAGGTGATTGCTTACTGCGCAAGAGGGGAATCCTGGCCGACTGAGGAGTCGTAGTTTAGTAACATAGAGAGCTGTCGTGCAAATAGCGGTGGGAGATTCACACTCACCCAACTGCCGACTAGATGTCTCTGGATGACTGAAATACATGGTTCGCAGAGAAATGCGGGGGAGTGGTGGGTGTCGATGGAGTCGACACCATGTCGTCGGCTCTGTATATCGGCTATGGTACGGGGCACCGTAGCATAGTTGGTAACGCGCTGGCCTAGAGTGCCGGAGACGCTGGTTCGAATCCAGCCGGTACCCTTCATTTTTCCGATTTTTCTGTGAACCAAATGATTGGAAGTGGTCATTATGTTTACAAATGAAGAATATGCAGACATTGTGTTCATATAAGGCTTATTCAGTCGAAGTGCGGCGGCTACTCGCTTGGAATATAGACGGCGATACCCTGCAGTCAGCCCAACCGAAGAGTTTTTTCTCAGATTTTTCGACATCTACGCGAGACAGGAACCTTTCGACGATGCCCCAGTGATGCCAGTAGGCATCGTCTATATGATCCCGAAAATGAGGGCCAAATTCTGCGAAATGGTGAACAAAATCCTATAGCATCCACCTACATTATTGCAAATCGCCTCAATACGGTATTTGTCAGTGGAAGGTGTAGCTTACACTGCGCACACGACTGCTGTGTATCCGTACCATTACATGCCAGTACATATTTTGAAGAAAGACGTTCCTGTCAGACGAATGGATTTTTGTTGATTTATGCTTCATATGGACGCGGAATGTGAAACTTTTTTAAGAAGGAATCTTTGGACGGATGAGCCCATACATAACCGAAAATTTATGGATATAAGATACTTTATAACTTGGCCTGTATGTTTAGCCTACTTGCCTAGCAACTTTTTAAGACGACTCCATTTTTAATTACAACTTGAAGTTTTCTTCTGAATTATACAATTTTGAGACCCTATACCGAAATTTAGGTAACCGATCTCTTTTTTGACTAATCATGATGCAAGCGCATAATACTCAAGTACCCATAACAAAAATTAGAAATCCGGTGACAAATTTTCGCCAAACGGTCTGTTGAAACTTTGTACTCTCTGAGATCCATTATGCTTTTAGAGCTTAAATGCAATCTTATTGCTTGTGTTTGCCATATTTACAACAAGTTTATGGATAACTAGAAAGATGGGCATGTTTTCACAGAAAAGTGCACGGTTAATTATTTGGTGACTTTTTAAGATAAATTCATTTTTTTGCCTCGTTCAGTTTATCTCGGAAACTATTAGGAATTGGACATGATGTTATATGGTCAATTTTATAGCGTACCACCTCTACTATCACCTCAACAAATATCTGTATCGAATTATAAATAACCCTGTATAGTTTTCCTCTAAAAAACTTGTACCCCGAAATTTTTCATCTATTGTGGTTTTGAATATTTTTTTTTGTGTGACGTCTCATTGTATTTCTTTCACCAATGACTTCCTACTACGATAGTAGATTCAATGTTTCCAGCCAATCGTGAAAATGAACTGCTCAAGATAATTAAAGGAACGCTTTTTTGGATGTCTTTTTCTCCACATGTATGTTTTCGATGAAATAACGGTTTAAACGAGAATATAGCCCTGTGTTTTCTCTAAACAGTAGTGTGATTGGCGTCGCAATCGCGTAAAATGTACCGCTGCTAAGACACGTGGAGTTACTAGGTGTCGAAAATAAAAGCTGCGAGATTTTTGCTGCGAGTTTGACCATCAAATTCACCGAGTTATGAGTCACTTTCATTATTCTTTTGTAATGCTCAGATGGTATGAAATCCCCTACAACTGTTCGTATCATCGTAGTGCCGTATGTGCCCCCAGGGCTCCGACCCACCTCTACCTCCGTAACCCTGCATTTTAAAATTTTAACCGAGAAATCTCGCTTCGTGCGGGTGTGAAACGAGACATTATCCAGTACAAAGGGATTGCAAGAGATGACACTTTACATTTCCACGTACAACCATCACCGAAGTGGGTGAACTTCACGCATCACCACGACTCCCCTATGGTTGCTCGCCATTGGAATCCCCGTGAAAACACCGTTTAGAAGGGGTATATTCATGTTTAAACCGTTATTTCATCGAGAACATACAGGTGGAGAAAAAGGCATTCAAAAAAGCGTTCCTTTAGTTAAGTTGAGCAGTTTATTTACTTGTAACTATAGTCTGTCCACTGAAGAAAAGGAGTAAAAAATTATTTCAAACCCATATTTTGGGGCTTTACTCGGATAAATCGAACTTAATTTTTCTGTTTATAATAACATCACTGCTCTCAGTATGCAGTTTTGTAGACAGTGTGCATATAATCCTTGACCACTTAGTAAACATTTACATATATTGTGCATGGTTACTCCGTTTGTTCGGTGGATAAGGTATAGTGTATATTTGTTGAAACATAGACGATGAATGAAGTTTGCAGTTCTACGATCGAAAGACATATCTTTTTGAATGTTTGAAATTAGATTACAAATTCCTGTAATAAGGCACCTAATCAAATATGATCTGTTGAAGCAACCTTTTCGGCAACGCCGTGATGGCGCAACGTTTTAGAGAGTCAGCCGACCGACTTGACAAAGTCCGTGTTTGAGCGAGGTGTTGGTGCGAAGCCCAGGTCTCGCAACTCTTTTTTGTATCCAAAAATTTATTGATATGCATGTCACACAAATTTTTATCTACGATCGACATAAATATGTTTTTGAATCAAATTTTACTAGACATTTTACTTGCATTATATAGTGCAAAAGCTTAGTACCGGAGGCGGTGGAGAATTAAAAAAAGTCAGTGGAAATGAAGTTTGTCCATCATTATCAATCGCCAAAAAAGTAAAATTATTAGCAATTTCCCTTGTAGTTGTAAAATCTCTAATCGTAGAAAAAATGTGTGGAACATGTGCAAAAAGCATAAATATAAATATAAATAGTTTTTTTGATACAAAAAAGAATGTAAGATGAAACACGGGCATTGTTGTCAGAAGGCAGACTCTAAAACGTTGCGGTATCACGCCGGTGGCGTTGCCCAAAAGGTTGCTTCAACAAAATATTTGATTAGGTACTTTATTACTGGAATTTGTAAACATTCAAAAAGATATTTATTTCGATCGTACACTGCGTCTCGAGCTGCAATCTCAAGCTGCAAACTTCATTCATCGTCTATGTTGCAACAAATACTAGTTATAAGTAACTATTTTTTTCACGGTTGGCTGGGAATCTACTATTGGAGTAGGACGTCGTTGATGAAAGGAATACAATGTTATGTCACACGGGTTCGGAGCGTGTCTTCGGTAAATCCATTTTTTCCCATTTTTATTTTGATATAACTTTTGAATTATTGCGAAAAAAAGAAAAAAAAATAGTTTTGTTATAAAACTTATTTAGCAATTGTTTGCAGAAAAGTATAATTTCTTACTAATTTTTCAGCCATGGCCCTATTTGATCACGTAAACTTGGTATATGGCACAGTTAGTGAATTTTGCACCCCATCTGGTTGTCCAGATATGACGGGGCCAGGTCAAAGGTTAGTGTACTTGAATATCTGTTCTTTGTATGTCAACATTGTTAAATATTGATTTGATAAAGATACTTATGAATATGCTTACGCCGATAAATATTAATGACTTGTGATTCAAACGCTTCCTATTTAGAGCTTATTTTTATGTAGAACTTCCATTTCACCTTGAATTTGTTAACATTGTCGTTATATGATAAATTTACATTGTTCGCTAGTATTCTTTCTATTTTTTAATCTGATGTAACGAACCAGCTTATGTCTATTACGGTGTTTCATTACCATGTAGCGTACTATAATATTTTACTTTTGGGTTTTTTTATAATTGAATTGTTGGTGTGAAGGACACCTTAATTGTGGATGTATGAAACTAGGCATACATTTTATTATGTTGCGCACTTCTATCTAAACAACTAAACTTTCAGAAGGTTTTATCTATGAGGGTAATTCCATAAGTACCCATCCTAACCTAGAGATGGCGGTGGTTGTTTGAAAAAATGCAGTCCAGTTGACTGACTCAGTACTTCCCACACATTTCGGTGATACCAGTTTTAATATTTTCCCATAGCATGAAGCTATAGTCTGAGATACCCTTGCAACCAAATCACCCGACCTCAAAAAAAGTGTGTTATTCCACTAGGTACTTGTTCCACAGGTCAATGGACAATCTATCATGAATACAACAAATTTTTGAGTTTTGCAACCCCCACCCCCGAACCACCCCAATTTCACCCCCACCCAAAAGAAATGTGAATATGATCAGGAACCCTCAAAACGTGTAAAGTTTGAGGTGTTTTTATATCTTTAGTTTTCTTTTATTATTGCCGCGCCGCCGCTGAAACGATTTCTAAAAATCATACGAGTTTTTCCTCCTCGTTATGGTAATAAATCTGTGTCAAAATGTCATTAAAGTTAATTCAAAAGTTTCCACGTTATACAATACAGTACTATCTAAAGTAATACTCGTATGTATATTGTATACATCAGATATACATCAGAAAATTCCCTTGGTTTCTTTAATCGGCAAGGCAATGTTGGGATGGACCTAAAAAAGTGTATTATGCCGCTAGGCCTTTCTTTCACAGGTCAAGGCAGTCTATTATGAATACAAAAAAAAAACAGTTTTACAACCTCCTACCCGTCAACCACCTCAATTCGACCGCCACCCAAAAAAAGTAGAAAACGATTAGGAACCCCCTAAAACACCTAGAAACGAAGTTTCAGCTGTTTCATATTTTTAGTTTTTTTAATATTGCTGCGCCGCCAATGAGACGATTTATTAAAATCATACGCGTTTTCCATCCTCGCCAAAGTAGTAATACTTTCAATAACATCAATTCAGTAGTTTCCTCATTATAAAATACACAACGCTGTAAAGCAGTAGTCGTTTGTATACATCGGAAAACCACCCCAATTCACCCCCACCCAAAAGAAAATGATTAGGAACCCCTAAAACGCCTAAAAACGAAGTTTCAGCTGTTTTTATATTTTTAGTTTTTTAATATTGCTGCGCCGCCAATGAGACGATTTATAAAAATCATGCGCGTTTTCCATCCTCGCCAAAGTAGTAATACTGTGCCGAAATTTCAATAACATCAATTCAGTAGTTTCCTCATTATAAAATTACAGAACGATCTAAAGCAGTAGTCGTTTGTATACATCGAAAAATTCTCTAAGTCCTTTGGTTTCTGTAATAGGCAAGGCAATGTTTGGATGGATCTAAAAACGCTAAAACCGCTAGATCTTTCTCTCTAGGTGAATGGACAGCCTATACACATTTTTCAGCTTCCCCCCCCCCCCCCCTCAAACAACCCCAATTTCACCCCAACCCAAAAAAAAAGTATAAAATGATCAGGAAACCCTAAAATGCCTAAAAACTAAGTTGCACGAATATTTGAAATTAGCATTACCTACTAAGACCCCACACCATATCGCTACCCAAATTTCATCAAAATCTATGCAGCGGTTACGGTTAAGACCCCCCACCCCCCAACCACCCCAATTTCACCCCCACCCAAAAAAAGTAAAAAATTATCAGGAAACCGTAAAACGCCTAAAAACGAAGTTTCAGGAATATTTGAAGCTAGCAATACCTACTACGACCCCACACCATATCGCTATCCAAATTTCATCAAAATCTATTCAGCGGTTACTGAGAAAAACCCCAACAGACAGACAGACCGACGGAAATGAGTGACTTGGATTTTCGTTATGTAGGCATCATAAAACGCCCAAAAAGTATATTATCTCAAAATCGAAAATTTTCGCGATCACAATACTCCCCTCCACTCACCTATCGGCGTTTTTTTTTTATAATAGAGGGTTTAGGAAATCGGCTTGATCGCAAGGACAGAAACACTGGCACACCTGGAGGTGTGACAGAGAGTCTGCCTGTTCGACGTTGAGCCAGCTTGAGCCCTCTGATGTCATGTCCAGTGGACGCAAACGCGTCTACCCAACATGTCACCACGGCTCGACCGGCTAAAACCCATTCCCTCTTTCCTTACCTCTGCTCGATCTCCATCTGCACCGGGCATCGTCGTGAACGATATTCTTCACAGTGCGAGATGAGTTAAGTATGTTTTTTCTTCTCTTCTTGCTGCTTCTTGTTACATATCCCGACGTTTCTCTGTCTCTTTCAATTTTAAGATGCCTTGAACCATGTCGTGTACTATCTTCCAGCGTTTCTCGCTCGATATCATGATGGGCACCATGTTCTCTGGGGTCAGGTCCTCAGGCAGGTTCGCTCTCGCTTCCTGCTTGTAATAGGACCATCTGTCGCACTCAAATAGGGCGTGCTCGACTGTGTCGCTTTGGCCACAATGACGACAACGATCGTCCGTCGCTCGTCCTATTTTGTTTCTATATACCCGAAAGGGACCGTGGCCCGACGTGTTTACACTCTGCCCACTCTTGTATATTTGGAATCAGACGCATAGTCCACTGCGCCACCTCCGTTGTACTGGACCAGATCCCCTGCCACTCGTCCATGGTTTTCTGCCTCCGCGATATACATATATCTCCTCTCCTTGGCCAACAAATGCAGTGGCGGTATCGCTGTTATAACCTGCAGTGCTTTGGTAGACACAGTACCTATCGGTGTGGGAAGTAAAAAAACATTTGTTTCAAGTTTGAAGACGCGGAGCTGCTTAGTATTTGTTTCCCAGCCATAAATAGTGAACGTTTTCAGTGAATTTGTGAAAAAGGCTAAATTGGTCATGGTTATGTGATACAATACATTTATCTGAAAGGCCTCAGCCGCTGGGTTAGTCTGCTCCTTTATTTACAACAGTCAAATATTGGGTTTAAACGGGGCCGTTATAAGGCGCCAAGACGATGGTCGCAGTGATCGACCAAATGAGATGATGATTCCAGAAATGGTGAAAAAAATCCACATATCGGTACTGGCTGATCGTCGACTTAAAGTACGTGAGCTCGTATACATGGGAATTTCAAAAAGTATGTTACTTATTCCACTATCTGAAAGTTTCGAGATGAAAAAGCTGTGTGCAAGATGGGTGCCGCGTTGCTCACACTCAACAAAAACAATATCATGAAGATGTTTCATTTGAGTGTTGGGGACAAAATTAATGAATTAAAATTTGATTTGTTATCTCATTCACCATATTCGCCAGTTTACCCCCCCTTGGATGATTTTCGGTTCCCTAACTAGAAAAATGTCTTAGTGTCAAAGATGTTCCAACCATGAAGAAATGTTATAAAATAGGTAACGAACTTATTGAACGTCGCTGTGAAAGGTGTATATAGAGCTGAAAGAGATTGTGTTGAGGAATTCATCATGTTTTTCCCCATTTTTTGTGTTTCCCTGTTGAGTATGGTACTTCTGGGATCACCCTCGTATCTGTATCTACCTTTTTGGATCTATTTGAATTATTTCATACATTTATGAAAAATGGTGGACAGGGGCGGCGCGTGCCTCGAAAAAGTGGGGGGCCAAAAAAACTCTGAATTTCCTTGTCACGTGATATTTTCGTAACAAAACAATGTCTAAACGAAAACTGAGTGGAATGCTTGACAATACTACAGGGTCTATCATACCATGCGTTAAAAAAATTTTTGTACTTCAACCCTTAAAACTTACCCCCAACTTTGTCTTTTCAAATAGCAACTAATAGTTTTTCCTACACAAATTAACTTGATATTTTATTTAAAATTGTACCTTTTATTTTTATACAAACACTATTTTTTTCTTAAATTCATAAGCATAAAATAAATGAAATAAGGATTTGTTTGAGGCGTAATTTTTTCTTAAGAAAAAAATATAAAAAAGAAAAATAAGTGGGCCTTTCAAGGGTACCGAATTACCTACCATACCATGCTTTCGAAAGATTTTTCTTACTTCAACTCCTAAAACTTACCCCCTACTTTTTTCCAAATAGTAGCACCTCACATCTTTTCGTACATTCGTTATTTTATTTAGTATTTCGTAGTGCCTTTGACTTCATATACAGATCAGTTTTTTTGTAGTCATTAACCTAAGATAAATAAAATCAGCATTTTTTTCAGGTGTTAATATTTTCGTAATAAAAAAGCATAAAAAAGACATTTGTTTTCGAAAGCATGTTTTATAGATTAGTCGGTACCTTTAAAAATCCAATTAGTTTTATTTTAGTCCGTTTTTTTGCGTTAAGCAAGTTCTTGTTTTATTTATATTATGTTTGTGATTTTACAAAAAAAAAATAAGTTTGCGTATAAAATCAAACGTACTGCAAGATTTTAGATAATATAAGGACTTAATCTGCGTAGAAAGAGCTATTTGGTGCTATTTGAAAAACGAAAGTCGGGGTGAGTCTCAAGGTTGAAGAACAAAAAAAAGGTTTAAAAAGCATGGTATGATAGATTCTATAGTACTATCAAAAAATCCACTCAGTTTTCGTTTGAACTATTTTTTGTTACGAAAATGTCACGTGTCAAGGAAATTCGGGGTCAGCCTGTATATAACAATTAGTAGATATAGCTATTTTGGATTTTACCTATAAATTAAATCGACTACAGACTGCAATGTTTTTTGCAACTAATTCACACTAACATCATATATACAAACACAAACGACGAAAAAACAGCTTAGTAGAAAATTTGGTACAATCAGTATATTGCATCACACATAGAAACAAACAAACAAGCAAAAAAGACGAAAACATCCCGGCACTCGCATGACCGCGAAGATTTGGTGGGAGTGGCATGGTCCACGGGTATAGTATGAAAAAATACTCGATTGTGTGATTTGTATTGGCCAAACTTTGGTGGTACGCATGATATGGTTTTGAAAGGGAGAGAAAGGAGAAAGAGCCGAGCAGAGAGAGCGAAATGATAAGAATAAAAGATGCAGAGTGCTGGAAATTGGAAAATAATGTAGTTATAATCTACTTTGTAATAATAAAAAAAATCTATTAATTTTCTTAACTCCTCATAAAAAGTGGGGGGGCCTCGGCCCCCCCGTGCCCCCCCGACGCGCCGCCACAGATGGTGGAGACATAGCTTGAACTTGAATAAATCAAATAGGGAAGTTGTATCTTCTGATAGTGATTTATTATAAAACAATAAAAGTGTGTGAATTATTTCATCAGATAAATATATTTGTAATTTGAATGTCTAAAAAAGTACCCGAAATAGCTCTCCTGTGTCAGTGGGTATACTTTTTGAAATCCAGTTTTATATTATTACATACATATTCATTATGATAATGAACGTTATGATTTTGTAGGACATATTTATGGTTTGATGAAAAGGGGAAAAAGACGAAAGTTGCAGCCCCTCAATATATAGACTATGTGATGACGTTTATTCAGAAAACTATTAGTGATGAAACTATTTTTCCTACAAAATATGGTAAGTATTATTTGAATTCCATTCATTATCGCTATTTGGTGATATTTAAATTTATTCGTCTATTATAGGTCTTCGTTCATGTGTTGAGAATTTTCAATATTTTGGGTATTTTGAAAATAAGGATAAACAAGTTTTAATCAAAACGTTGAAAAACTGCTTTTTGGTATTAATTTAATTTTAATTCTGTAATTGATTACAAAGTAGTGCCACCTCGAATACTACGCCTTGTATGAGGTATAGGCGAATAAGTTATGTAATATATACTACAATGCATCCAATTTATACCAACTTATCTGCAGCCAATTTGGTTGACCTAATGAATTTGAAAAAATAGTCGTTTATTGACCAAATACAGGAAATCGTGTGTAGTATGAAATGTATCGTGCAGTCCATTTGTAATAGAGGTGATAACGTGATAATGTGATTTTACAAATGCATTCATTTGCCGGATAAACGTTCCAGAAAAAATGCTACAACTAAATTTTAGAGATGATTAAAAAACTGGGGGAGTGTTCTTCCATCAGTATAAAGGAGGCGTTTCCATATTTACTTTTTTACATTTAAAATAATCACGCTGGTTTAATTAAAAGCAATAAATTAAATTTTTGCAAAAAAGAAGTGTATACATTTTTTCCGTACTGAGTGTACGTCACACAACAAGGGATTTGAACTAGAAATAGAAATAACAATAAAAATCAGCCGTGCTTGAAGAAGGTTCCAGGTCCAAACGCTTAAGATACAGATTTTTCTAATTCTCTCTAAAATTAACCAAGCGTTTTTAAAAAATCAAACGTCAAGAAAAGTCACTAGTTCAGGATTATTTTTTCATCCATTTTGCGCTTGCATATTATTCTTTCATCCTTAAGACGCTGGAGTATTACTGTTTCTAATTTTGAATTTATTAATAATGCATCACTCTTTGGCCTTCAAGCTCACAAAAAACAAAAGCTATCTGCTGAAACAGCCGACTTACGTTACTACAGAATTGGCCGGAACGAAGTTAAGTTTATCTTCCAGAATATATGTTTTTATTGATGGCCAATAAAGTGCGATTGAGTGAATTCAGCCATAAAATAGCAGTGTCTTTCTAGAGACTAAACTTTCAGGAAGAAAATAGTGCACAAATTTTCAGAAAAAAGCCAGTGACACCACACAGGTGATGACGTGGTGGCGCAGAAAACATGGTGGATGACATTGTTTATTATAGTTACTGGTGTAATACTGGTTTTATCAATTCAAACTTGAATAATAGTATAATGCGAAAAATAAGTATGTTACTCCAAGCCAGCTTTCTTGGGAGAGATTGTATTATGATAAAGCGTAAAACCGCAAGAAATTAAAAACAAAACACATAAGATATCTCACACACACGCATACATACACACACAGTTACTAAATGTTATTAAGTAACCATGACGTCACTGGCTTGTTTTGGGAGTGAATTACCTGTACTCCCCTTTCGAACGAAATGTTAGTTTGGGAGTGTTGTTTATCGGTGATTTTTTTTCAGCAAATGAATTTCCCTTATCGTTCGAGTCAATAGTGAGAAAGATAGTGAGACTGTTGTTCCACGTGATAGCGCATCTGTACGCGGCGCACTTCAAAGAGGTGATGATGCTGGGCCTGCACGCTCACCTCAACCTCACCTTTGCGCACCTCACAGCTTTGCAGCATAGGTTTTCCTTGATAGAAACTAAGGTGAGCTATTCGTATGTAATATACAATAGTTTTGGATACTGTCATATGTTTAGTTGCTACAAAATTCGTAGAATTGAGGTTTTGAATCAATTTTTTTGTCATAAATCGAAAGATCATATATAAGTTTTATAATAAAACTGTTTTTGTTTTCTTTTTTTTCTCAATAATTCAAAAGTTGTATCAAAATAAAAATGGGTTTTTGAATCGAGTACCGAAAACACGCCGACGGCTCCCGAACCCGTGTGACGTAACGATGGCGGTTAAGATGCACCTTTGACCAACGACGTCCTACATCGACTAGATTCTAGATTCCCAGCCAATCGTGAAAATACTTGCTAGTAACTAGTGTACATTTGTTGCAATATAGCCGATGAATGAAGTTTGCAGCTCGGGACGACCTCTACGATCGAAATAAATATCTTTTTGAATGTTTGAAATCAGATTACAGATTCCAGTAAGTAAGTAAGTACCTAATCAAATATGTCTTGTTGAAAATATCTCCTCAATCGAAGGATGGCCCAGCGGTTAGAGAGTCTGATAGTGGATCTCAGGGACTTTGGGGTCTTTGGATCGAAACCCAGGCCTTCCAACTTTTTTTTTATTTTTTTTTATCAAAAGATTTATGGTGTGCTTTTAGCTCTCACCTCGGCTCTCACTGACTCACTGAAGCCAGCTTATGCAGAACCTCTGTCTATCCGTCCGTTCGCCTGTCCTTATACAAAAGATAGCCAAAACTGCAGGTGCTAGAGAAAAACTAAATACAGATTCGGATTGAGCCAGAACCACAGGTGCTACAGAAAAACTAAATACAGATTCGGAATCAGCATGAAAAAGCTAGTCCGGTTTTGTCAATATTGCCATATTTACTTCCCACACCGATAGGGTGAGGGGAGTATTGTGATCGCGAAAATTTTCGATTTTGAGATAATACGCTTTTCGGGCGTTTCGTTATGTCTACATAACGAAAATCCACGTCACTAATTTCCGTCGGTCTGTCTGTCTGTCTGTCTGTCGGTGTGTTGGTCTGTCGGTCTGTAGGGCTGTCTGTCGGTCTGTTCGCGTTCTTCTACCCTCGTAATCTCAGTAACCATTGCATGGGTTGTGATGAAATTTGGGCAGCGTTATGCTGTGGGTTATGTTCCTATAATTTTGAAAATCGTTATACGGGGGGCGGAGTAATTAGCAAAAAACAAAAAAAAATATTGCTTAAACTTCGTTTTTGGCGTGGTTGGGGGGTGGGGGGTTGTAACACTGAAAAATTTATTGTATTCATAATGGGCTGTCCATTGATATATGAATGAAAAACCTAGCGGCATGATACACTTTTTTAGGTCCATCCGAACGTTGCATGCTTATTATAGAAACCACGGAATTTGTGATGTATACATACGAGTATTGTTTTGGATCGTTCGATATCGCGTAACGCGAAAATCGTTTAATTGATTGCAATTAAATTTTGACACAGTATTACTGCTACTGTTTTGGAAAAATCGGGCCAGTGGCGGCGCGGCAATAATAAAAAAACTAAAAATATAAAAATAGCTCAAACTTTGTTTTCAGGCGTTTTAGGGGTTCTTGATCATTTTCTACTTTTTTTGGGTCAGGGTGAATTTGGGGTGGTTGGAGGGTGGGGGGTTATAAAACTGAAAAATTTGTTGTACTCATAGATCGTTCTACATACATTGCGTAACGCGAAAATTATTGAATTGATTTTAATGAAATTTTGACACAGTATTACTACCGCAGCGAGGATGGAAAACGCGTATGTGTTGAAAAAATAGCGTCAGTGGCGGCGCAGCAACAACAAAAAAAAATATGAAAACAGCTCAAACTTACGGGTTCCATATTGCACTTTTTTTATGTCCATCCGAACATTGGCTTGCCTATTACAGAAACCAATTTTGCGATCTGTACATAGGAGTTTTGCTTTATTTCGTTCTATGTATATTGCGTAAAGCGAAAATTATTGAAATGATTTTAATAAAATTTTGACACAGAATTTATTACCGCGGCGAGGATGGAAAACGACGCTGTTTTTGAAAAACCGTGTCAGTGACGACCCAACAATATTCAAAAAACAAAAAATATAAAATCAGCTCAAACTTTGTTGTTAAACGGTTTGGAGGCTCTTGATAGTTTCGCATCGTCCAGTTGAAGCATGCAGAAAAAACTGTGGCGTTCTACTTCCAAAGGAGGGAGACGCAAGATACTATTTACGAGGGTTTTTTGTGTTGGATGTTGTTTTTGCGGGCGGATGGGCGATAATTTAGCTGCAAGGGGATTTTAGATTATAGTTTCATGCAATATGGGAAATAATAAAATGGTATCATCATTGTGTGTGGGAAGTACTGAGTCAATCAACTTGACTCCATGTTTTTATTAGTACAGTTTGAAATCATGAATACCTAATATTACAAAATGGTATGTAGAATGAAGGTGCTTGCTTACTCCGCAAGAGGAGGATAAGCTCAAACACTTGGTTCACAGAAAAATCGGAAAAATGAAGGGTACCGGCTTTTCTGTGAACCAAGCGTTTAAAATGGTATGTGTCGCTGAGTTAATGTTATAGTTTTGAGGAAATGAAATGTAAAGATTCCGTGGTGGTTAAGTTTCTGTTTTGCAATCCAAAGGTCCAGCGATCGATTCCAATGTTAGACGACTTTTTTTCTTATTACATTTAAGCTCAATAATATTTAGAACAATTATTGTTGTTAACCTAAAATTCAAAAAAAAAAGTTAAATAAATAAAGATACCAAGTGATAAACAGAAGACTGTTGTGATTACGAGTTTGAGTTACTTTATGTTTATATTAAAAACTTAAAAAATGAATGGATTTTGTTTTATTAACCATTACATTTAAAAAAAATATTGGCGATTGATATTGACGGACAAACACCATTTGCACTGATTTTTTGAATTGTCCACCGCGTCCTGTACTTAGTTTTTGCACTATGCAGTGCAAGTAATATGTCTGATAGAATTTGTTTCAAAAAAAATATTTATATTGATCGTTGGAAAAAATGTACGTAACAAGTGCAAAAAGCACATGAATGAATTATTTGATAAAAAAATGAAAAAAAAAATGGACAGGCCGAGCTTTGAACCATAGACCAACGGATCCATTACCCAACACTCTAACCACTAGGCCAGCCGAACATGCACCAGATAGTTTCAACAAGACATATTTGATTAGGTACTTACTTGCTGGAATCTGTAATCTGATTTCAAACATTCAAAAAGATATTTATTTCGATCGTAGAGGTCGTCTTGAGCTGCAAACTTCATTCATCGGCTATATTGCAACAAATATACACTAGTTACTAGCAAGTATTTTCACGATTGGCTGGGAATCTAGAACCTAGTATCGATGTAGGACGTCGCTGGTCAAAGGTGCATCTTAACCGCCATCGTTACGTCACACGGGTTCGGGAGCCGTCGGCGTGTTTTCGGTACTCGATTCAAAAACCCATTTTTATTTTGATATAACTTTTGAATTATTGCGAAAAAAAAAAGAAAACAAAAACAGTTTTGTTATAAAACTTATATATGATCTTTCGATTTATCACAAAAAAAAAATATTTTTTTCTTAATTCAAAACCTCAATTGTTCCGAGACAGAAGATCAATTGAACTGCGCTATCGCAATAATTATAATTCTAGAGATATGTTAGGGCCGTATTCATAGCCGTCTCTAAAGTGTCCACTTTTGTAATACTCAAGTATGTACTTGCGTAATGGTCGGTTGTAGATCAGCCAAAAGATTTTGTAATAAAACTACATACCCCAAACTGTTTGTACCTCAACTGTGTATCATTGATATTATTGATAAAGTTCAGTCTATTAAATATCTTCTATATCGTTTTTATAGACCAGTACTTACCTTGGTCGGAGCACATAGTACACGTAAGCAAACGCATAGGAGCGCTAGCTGCTAGATTCTATGTTCTGAGGAATATCTTAAGCAAACGAAATCTAATGAAACTTTACTTTTCTATGGTTGAATCTATATTAGACTACTGTATTACAGCTTGGGTAGGAGCCTTTAATACCAAGATTATAATTTAGCAAACTACACAATGATGATTCTAAAAATATTAAACAAAAGCCTAGCCTACTAATTTGTTGTACACAGAAAACAATGTTTTAAATTTAAAGCAAATTTTTGTCTACAGATGTTTAATCAGAGTTTTTTACACTCACACAAAAAAGGACTATAACATAAATTCCAGTGCTGTAGCAGGTCTGGCACTAATATGAATGTCGCAGTCCCATTATTTAGGAAAAAAGTAACTCAGACATCATTCTTATATTTTGGTCCAAAGTTCTTCAACTGCACTCCATTACATATGAAACAGATAATAAGTTTGAAAAGGTATAAAGTGGTTGCTAAGCGTTATGTCATCGAAAATTCTCATCTGTTCTATTATATTCTTAATGCATAACGGGTTATAAGTTAGATTTATTAAGATTTCATAGCTTTATGTGATACTATAACATAGATTTGTTTGATTGCTGTGCTGTAACACTGCTCTTAACCATCTGTTTTTTTTGAAAGACTTCGGTAGCCCATTAGACAACTACATGCGTTTGGTATCATCTGTTTTGTCCCATTCATTCACTTAGACCATAAAGGTTACCTACCATATAGGCTGGATAAATCGAATATATTTTTTGTTTACATTTCTGTTCAATAATTGTGGCGACGCAAAGCTGGACAGGCAACTTTGCCTATAGCCTAGTGTCTCTACTGGTCATTGTACTTGTTGCCATGTTATAGTGATGTTATGATTCTATATATCATTATTATTATTAAATCTTGTTGAAGTAGTCATGTAAGATGGTTTACAGGTAAAACAGTTGACCAAATGTTATTATGTAATACAACTGTAAATAAATTGTCAATAAATTTGAATTTGAAATGATCAAGTGCGTCCTTGGCCATCTGTTTCCTAGACACTACTTACGAGAAGGAAGGAAAACATTTGGCGACGTTGTCCAATGCCAAATATAAGTCAATTTGTTATGCTTATACCTATGCATTTTGGTATTTTCTGTTACCTGTTTTTGTTTCGTGTCAGTGTTATGTGTTTTTTGCCAGACATTTTTCTGGTTGTGACAGAAACTGATAACCCCTTACTCCAAAATTAACCTACAAAATCGACTCGACTGTAACAGAATGTCATGTTGACAATTTGTTACTTGAGTGTCGAATGACTGTGAAACACAAAACGATTATTGAAGTACGCTCAAGTTATTAGCACATAGTTATTAGATTTGTTTCAACTAAATTCGTTGATCTATTCTGAGATAGAAATTAAATTCCCCCACTACGACTTTTAGTAATAACCTGCTCTCAAAGTAGCTAGTATTTTTATTGCTCTAAAAGAGCACTAATGCTTCTATAAAACTCGTTCCTTAGAAATCCCTAAAGACGGCTGTCTGATGATTCGAAACCCACGGAAATATAAGATATGATACCATTGTGATATGTATTAAATAGTTGTAAATCGTTCCACAATAAAGATTTCATGACGCTCACATACGTTTCGCAGAAAATGTATATCATCATATTGAGAGTTTTATTTCTACATGATTTTGGAGATTTGGTCAGAGTTTCAAATAGATCTGCTTTATAGGAATAACTGGAACTGCTAGTTCAACTGAAACCTGATGAGGGATGTCAGAAACCCTTTTTTATATCTAAATCTCTAAATTAATTCTCCTAATCTTTACTCATACTATGTAATTTAGTAATATAGCCTTGTATAAGTGCGATTTGAATTCCCAAAAACTGCCAGAAATTTTGGATTTGTTTTTTGGCCTGGATAAACTGCTTATGTATTTTTGTGTACCCATTTTTCACAATTATTTTGCATAAATCTCAGCACAATGCACAACCTGAATTTCGTTAAATCCAAATATCCTCTTAATCTGTCTTCCTCTTGCCCGTTCCGAAGTAGTTTTGCAGCTGGTATTTCATTTTAGACCAGAACAAATGCATCCGTGTTATCTCGATCTCATTACTACTATTTTGGCATCTTTTCTCAATTTCCCGACTTTTCCAGATGACTTTCTGCAAAGTGTAACATGGATTACCTATCACAAATATGGGAACTCGTGCTTCAGTAATAAGTAATTGAACTGTGGTATAATAGGAATAGTTGAACGGGTGAACCCTTTTTTACTTGTATTTTAATATCTCGTAGGTTTTTTTGACAGAACGCGTTATCTATCTTTGATGAACAAAAATACTGTGAATGTTACTTTGGTTCGAGTGATTGTTTTATTTTCAGGAAACAGAAATACTGCGAGATCTGGAGGTAGCGTTACATTTGACAGAAGACAGCCAAGAACCTGCGAACAATAATGAGAAGATGGACGAAGCCGCTTCAGATACTCACTCGAAGACGCAGGTTACGGAGACGAGCTGTAAGTCATGCATTTTTTACGATCTAATTCATTAATCTATTTCTCACTTCTTTAAACCCTAACGTCTTTAAAGGTTTGGCAATATTCATTTTATGACGATAGAGAGCGTTTTTTAGTCCGCTTTTATCTGCTTCATTTGTATGTATCTGTCTGTGTAACAAGGAGTCGTTAAATAAGTTCTTAGAAATAAAGTAGAAAAAAATTACATAATATGTTATCAACACTGTACATTTCTATAGGCTTTTTATATTAAGCCGTCCAAACAGTGAGATTTAGGAAGCTCTTCTAAATAGGCCTTTGCTCGGACCACGACGTCTTTGTTAGAGGTTAACCCTTGTCCGCTAAGCCATTTCTTCAGGTTCAGAAATTAGAAAAAATCACTCGGCGCCAAATCTGGTGAAGACGGTGGATGTTGTAATAATTGGAAATTGAATTTCTAAAACGTATCATGTGGTTGTCTATTTGTTTCATCCTATTTGATTGGCATTGAAATAAAATCACATGTGGTATGTGGTTGAAATAAACTTTACATAAATTTGGCCTCCTGTGTGATCTTTATCAAAGTCCACAATTTTAGGCAACGCATCGGAACTGCACTGGTGTACAGTGGTACAGTTGATGAAGGAGGATCCATTTCTCTTTCTGATCAGCACGTTTTTCTTTGAATTCTTCTTCCAGCCGATCCAGAGAAGACGCAGAATATTCTCCCGATATCGTTTTTTCCATTTTTCAAGTAATCATTGATTACTCTACGGGCAACCCAAAAGACGTTAGACATACCTTGCCAACCGATTTCACCCTCTTCGCCTTCTTAGGAGCCCATTCGACGTAAAAATTCACTGTTTCAACTGTTCTTTTGTCTTAGTAGTGTATAGTGTATCGTTGTTTCACCAACATTTATATATCAATGCAGAAACTCATTATACCCGTTTTACATCAACAATAAATCCATGATTTTATTCGTGGATCCAGTTCGTGATCAAACTTCAAGTGCAAATCAGGACGTCAAATAAGTCCATGCATTTCTTCGTAGATTTCTTCACGGATTTAAAGTCCGATTCATAAACTCGACGTTGGCGTTGACGTTCGATGTTCGTAGCACAAGGTCATAAACTCGACGTCGTGCCGTTAACCTAGCTTTCCCATCGTGTTTGTAAACATGTTCTATTGCGATTTATCATCAGTGTTTTTAGCTTTGTGAAAGATCTTTGAATTTTCCTGGTGAAAATGGACATAGTCAGAACCAATAACCAATACAGAAAACTTGAGAAAACCCAGAATACTTTTGACAGCTAGACGTCAACAGTAATAACAAATATCAGATGACCGGTACCGACGACTATGATTGGCTTATACGCTGGCTACGACGGTGGCTACGAACGGCGGACGGCAAAAGTTAAAAGATAGTTATGGCGAATGGCGCGCCCAATGGCAGACCCGACGGCGGACGTCGAATATGAATGGTCGGCAACGGCAACCCCAACGTCGAGTTTATGAATCGGCCTTAAGAATCTGCTCTGATTTGTGGTCAAGGTTGACGTCAAATTCGGTAGTGCCAACCATAAAATCATATGATTCATGTCATGCATGCTTCTTACCCGTCTCTGTATATTATTAAACATTTTCTAAATAAAAATTTGCAATCAAATTAAGTTTTATTGTCAAAAGGTCACAAAAAAATGCGAATTGAAAAGATCTTGCGAAAACCGCCTAACAATATGACATCAACAGAGTTAGCAGCACTACCTACTGTCATAAAATCCGTAGTTTTATTCACAGATGTAAAACATAATCAGTTTGACCTTGAAGAAGACCATGGTATCCACGAATAAATGCGCGAAGAAATCGTCGATGTAAAAGGGGTATAGGGTATAGGATTGCGAAGGAAAAGCGTCAGAACAGCCTCAGAGTCAGCCACACTAAAACGTTTAATCTTCACTGAGCTACATCTTGCCCATATCTTTATACACAGAATTTTCCGCACAAATTGAAGCGACTATGCCTTGCGATATGGCTGTGGCCTCAACTATTTGGTGTACTTTGATTCATCGACGACCTACAACTATATCGTGGATTTTATAAATCACTTCGTCTTCGGTATTTCACTTCCACATTGCGGGGCGCTCGGAACAATGTTCATATTTTTTGTGAACCGAAATTACTTTTACGGCCGAAAGTACTTCCATATAACATGAGATGGAAAGAAAAATAAATAGTGCATCATATTAATATTATCATCACACATTATTTCAAATGAATCATTTAACTTTTTCAAATAACTAGTTAATTTGAACTTACTACCTTCCATTTTTTTTCTCATTTTATTTAGGAGTATCTTAAAAAGTACAAAGTAAAATTAGGTTTTTATCTGATACAATTAGGTATAGAATTCGATCACGAGAGTTGTTGGTAGATATAATTCATTTTTTTTTCAGTTTTGATAAGTTTAATGGCATAGGTGTCTACCCTCAAAAATTCAAAACTTCTTATCGGTCATTTTAGAAAGTTATTAACGATTAAAAAATCAGAATTTTAATATGGCCCTTATGACAGGTTTGCTTCTTTTTTTTATATTTAAAGGCAGTATACATATATTTTAAGAGTAGATACAATAATAAATAATGTTAAAAAATATTCGTTGGGACATGTAGTTTATATTATTGAATTAAAAAAATCGGGTTGACGGGTTGACGACTGTTTGAATTAGTTATTCATTATTTCACTCATGACATGGAATTTATAAATAATCGCAAGATTATTATACTTTGCAACTTTTCTAAAGTCCTCAGTTCGAATCCAGTTCCGAAGAGAAAACCGACATCTGTTATTCTGCAGACTCTAGGCCAAAATCTAAAGCTCAGTCAACACTACCCAACAGTAAACAGTTTGCTTAGTTAGATTAAGTTTGCCATGAACTTCATCTAACTTAGCTTTGACTTCTTTCGGCGTTAGCCGACAACAACAGAAATTAAAATATGTGATGCATGCAGCTGAAATGATAACAATTACCTAGTTCGAACTACTGCTAACATTCATTGTCAATACAGAGTTATTTCCTATATTTCACTAGAACTTATTCAATGATCCTCTTAGCTATGACGCTGAAAGTATGTTCGATGGTTCGCCCATTGATCATTGTATTTCTTTCAGGTGGTGACAATAAATGAATTAGATAGTTGGCAGGAGCCAAAAATGACAATTTTTCTAAAGCGGCATTCTTCTTTCCAGACCCGAAAACCTCTTAAGAAGAATAAAACACCTACTAGATTTTTACTAGCGCGCATGTGATTCTCAAGACACAATAGTGACTTTATTTTTTTAGTGCTACTATTTTATTTATTGTTTTTAAACCTTTTATTTTTGTTGTTATCGACTTTTAAAATAAAAAGCGATTACACAGATTTCGTAGAAATTTCCTAGATTAACACTGTACTTATGCAGGGTGTGGATGGTATGGTCGAAATCAGCTCAACATTTAATGCGATGAATTTTTATGTTACTGGCTTTTAAATTGTGTCAGTCAAGATGATCTCACTTATCATATACTTCACATGAAAATTTAGATATTTCCTTGGAAAATATCAAGTAATTTACACTCTGTGTACAAGTGGGGAGAAGGACAGTTTTGTGGAAAATACTGGAATCTTGTTTTTAAACTTTATTCAGTATAGTATATATATGCTTATGTAGGGGGGGGGGGTACGGGTTTGAATTCGAGATAAGAGAAGAGAGCTGAGTTTGACCACCGAACATTGACATAATAAGAAGAGCCAGTTTAAGCTCTACCCTCAATGCTGACTTTCTTGCTTACTCTCTGATGGTACTCTTCCTAAACAAATCTTGGCAAATTTCAGCTCCCATGTAGTACATAGGATAGGTGTACAGGTTTGCGTATCGCGCGAGATTGTCGGCGGCCAGATGTGTTTGGTTTTTTATAACTAAGCAACCGCAAAGGCAAAGCCTAAATACCATAGGGCCGCTCCTGCTGTAAGACGTGAGGGAAAGATTGTTGCGTAGGCTTTGAATAGGGCAGCATTCGCAGGCTGGATAAATACATCTGGCAGTCTGTTCATAGCCCTGGACACCCTGGGAACAAAGGTGCGATTGTACGTGCCGGTTCTTGATGTATGAATAACGACCGCCTTGGGATGAGATGCAACAGTCTGGATGCTTTTTTCCAGAAGTCGTGGTAATTGGCGAAACGTGTTCGTGCCAGGTTATGTTTTCTGCAATGTTGACACCTAAAAGATTAAATACAAGACTTCTTGGCAGGGTTGTTTATTAGAGCCAGGTGCTCACTTTGGGCAATATGAGTCAAATATGATGTGAGAATTTTTATTAATTCTAATACAAGAAGTAACGTGAACATCGCCGACCTGGAACAACGGAATGCTCCTGTAAATAAACGAGACTGCTACAGATAAATGGTGATCGCTTGTCAGTTGGGAATTCAACCGGTTCGCCTCTATGGGACCTATTTCGAACGACCGACACCAAATGACTCTTCTTGTTTATGTTCGATGGTTTGGCATCGCTTTCGGTGAACGAGATCTAGCTTTCAACGAAATACCCTCAGCTTTTTTTATTGAATTCAGAGTGATTTAGTGGTGTATACAACTTGTATTTCAGAAGAAATGGCAGTTTTCGTATTTTATACATATTTTGAGTTGGGTTGTAAACATAGCTACCGATCCATTCCAACAATGGATCTATTAATGTAATTTCTAAATGTTATGTGGCTGTCTTTTTGATCCATCGTTTTTTCATTGGCCTTCTAATAAAAACCACAAATGTTTCAAATAGACCTTACATTTTGGCCACCACTGTGGCCTTTATCAATTAGACATTGGACAGAAATTCATTTGACAGGTGTTCTGGGAGACTGCTCTTTATTTTTTGTTAACTAACTTCCTGACAAATTAACGATGTAATTCTCAAACCTTAAAGAACATTGTTGACAAATCCAAAATGGGAGCCAGTAATACATCATCGTTTTAGGATCACGATACCCTCTGTCATGAATGAATAGTGCAACATAGAGACAAACATCTAAATCAATCCCATGCAAACACCTTATAAAATGGAATCAGGTACAGGTAATGAATTTGAATAGGTACAGGTCACTACACTATATCAGGAGGATAGTAGTATAAAAGAAAAATAATAACCCTATGTAAAGTTGAATCAGTTGACTGTGACTCGGTGTGGCTAGAGGGGGAAAAATCTGATCTGATCAATGTTGTCCAAACCATCGAATAGTTTCGAAAATCATGGATAGAGCAGGAGCTATATCTTTTTTTCCTTTCATCCAAAATTCGCATAATTAAATTTGAATCGCCCAACAAGAGCAAGTTTATGGGAAAAGACTTATAAATACGAAGATTTGCTTTGTAATCTACGGATTTTTTGTTTATGTGTTTACAATGACGCATGTATCTACCCATGCTCATCTACAAGTGCATTTGGGTCAATTGCAGGTTGCAGTTGGCGTGACCTCAATTTTGCGGTCGGCCTGAATGTAAATTGTAGCTCATCTACAGCCGCTCTAAGATTGCAAAATTACCGTTGGTTAGGTAGGAAGTTAGTTAACAAAAAGTTGTTTCCTGGAGCAGATGTTAAACAATGACATACAAAATTAATTTTTGTCACATTTATTATACTTTGGTGGAAGTCACACATCTTGAAACGCAAATAAAGTCTATTCAAACATGTACGGTTTTTTTCAGACTAGTGAAGAAACAATGCAACAAAGAGACGACAATCACAGGATATTATATTTTTACATCCCTCAGTTTAGCATTCAAATAAAGTGCGATTAGTCAGATTTAAAAATTATAATTCTGGTCAGAATGATTTGAGCTGATTCCAACTATGTATGTGAATGTATATAAGTGTAGTGCACGCTTTCCCAAGATGAGGAATATAACCTGCCACGTCATAAAGAAGGAGAAAAATCCGTCTCTGCTACCCCCTGTATATAAGATTTGTAGATATATAAATATATTTGAATATATAAAAACTATATTTTTCAATTCATATGCTTTTGCGGACAAATTGTTTGGAGCTGTTCAACGATGCCTTGCAATGATTGATTCGTTTTGGTGTTTTAATTATGTTGCGCACTAATAAGTTGTGTGTAGCACTAGGTAATAAAAAATGAGTCAAGTGATTGTCTGATGTCATTTCTGAGTTATCCTATGGTTTTCTCTCTGGTCAGTTCTATCTACTATCTGGAATTTTTCTAGAATGCATTCAACAATTTTTTCTGTAGAATTAAGCAATCATGTTTGATGCTATGGGTGAGTAAAGCTCAACGCCTCGGACTTTTGTGACCAAACCACACCACTAATCATAAAACTAACTCTGCGAAAGTATGTAGGTCGAGTTGGACTACATTTTAAAAATAATGACTTTTATACAGGGTGTCTAATAAATGCGTGACATATCAACGTTATGTTTTTTTAAATGGAACACCCTGTATATTGTTGCATATTTGGATTCCCGGGTCAATTTGAGTGTGACTTTATGTATCACACATGGGACTTAAATCAAACTGTTTAGGTGCAAATCACAATTGTTGTTATAAGTAGATGTCATAAAAAAATTGAATATCGCAGCTATTATAAAACTTAGAGCGTTGTGACTTCGCCATGTCACTAAGCATGAAATGCGTCAGCTTATGTTAGATGGTCGAGTTTGAATTACATTTGTACTTGGAGAAATGGGTAGATCAATTAAGGAAACTTCAATTAGAGATAACTTGATTTTTTCAAATAGGAATGGCTAATTTTTTTTATACAGTCAAATCTAAAATTTGACAGCCTTTCTAATGATATGCGGTTGTAAATATCAATCTTTGGAAGTTTTGATTTAATTTCAAATTTTCGATCAAACTGGTATTTTTCAATTTTCTTGTCTATAAGCAACTCTTCAGGACATGAAATATAAACAGAAAACTGTTCAGATGGAAGATAACAACTAACTTATCATATAGATACGGACGAACTAGAGTAAAGCGATAAAATTATAAAGATGACTTACAGCAAATCAACTCTAACCAGATATAACAGAGGTAAACATCTAAAGTCAAAAAGCAGCTGGAGCATGATAGGAATGGAGATTTTTCACAGCATACCAGCTAAAATACAATATTCTAAAGATTGACAATTCACAAAACCATTATGAATTTTGAAATGAAAGGAAATCTACCACTGAATGTTGCTGGCAGTTTAATAGTTCAGAATAAAATTTCACATTCAATGATTTAAACAAGTAGAAACCGATACCTCTGACTAGAGTTCTGCAAATTCTTCAGTTAAGCACGTTCGGCAAAAATGAAGAATGAATTAAAAATCTGCTCAAATTATTAAACGTAATTTACCTGAAAGAAAATTAAAATATGATTTGTCAGTATATTCCTTTTTTTGCGATGTTGCTAATAGATACTGAAAAATTTAAAGAACTACAGTCAGATAGTCAGAGGTATTGTTACATTGTTACTTTTGACTTTGACGGAAAGGACTACTGAAGGGAACAATCGCTGAAAGTTTTGCTTTCATTTCAAAGTTTTTAGTGATTTTGGAAATTTTCTATCCCTAGTACATTGCAGTAGCTAGTAGGCTGTAAAAATTATCCATTTCTGCCGTGCTCCAGCTTTTTGACCTTTTGACCTTAGACATGTGTTACCGCCGTTGTTTCTGGTTAGAGTTGATTTGTTGTAGGGAATTTTTATAATCTTGTCCTTTTAATCTAGTTATTCTGGATCTTTTTGCTAAGTTAATTGTTTTTTCTTCCATCTGAACACGTTTTTGTTTATATTTCATGGCCTGCTAGATGGTTTATAGGTAGGAAATTGAAAAACACCGATTGGATTGAAATCTCGAAATTAAATGAAAACTACCAGAGATTATTGATATTCACCACCTGATATTATTAGAAAGCCTATCAAATTGCACATTTGATCGTATAAAAAAAATGAAGCATTCTCATTTGAAAAAATTAAGTTACCACTGATTGAGGTTTCCTTAATTAATCTACCGATTTCTCCAAATGCAAACGTAATTCAAACCTGACCGCCTAAGCTGACGCATTCCATGCTTAGTGAGAAGGCAAAGTCACAGCCTTCTAAGTTTTTCAATCTCTTCGATATTCAATTTCTTTCTGATATCTTTACCTATACCAAAAATTGTGTCACACTAAAATTCAGCCGGGAATCTAAATATGCAATAATATACAGGGTATTCCATTTATAAAACATAACTTTGATATGTCACGCTTTTATTAGGCACCCTGTATAAAAGCCATTATTTTTAAAATGTAGTACAACTCGACCTACTACATACACTCGCAAAGTTGTTTTTTCGAAAAGTGGTATCGTTTGGTCACAAGAGTCCGAGACGTTGAGCTTGACTCACCCTGTATGTTGTGTCTTGTCTGGAAGATTTATTGTCTGATCTCATGGTATGCTTCTTGAATCCAGACATTAGTATTCCGGCTCAAAAATTTTAAATTCTATAAACTGTATTTTCGCATAGTTTTATTGTTTCATTAAGTTTTAGTGCTATCAGACATATTTTTATTTTTAGTTACGGGTACTTGGAAATTGCTTTTGGGGCATCATAAAAATTCATGATACATTTTTAAAAATTAGCTGTTTTATTTAGCCATAGTCACCATTTTTATGAATCTTCTAAACTTGAAAGTTGATAACATTGACCAGTGAAGATAAAAGCAAAAATACTGCGTATAATGAAATCAATCTTGTAAATACGTCGAAAGAAATTAAATAATTTAATTGAATCCATTTTTTGTAGAATAAATTGAAACCCTACTAGTTAAAATGGAACGAATATTTAATTCAAAGTTATGATTTAAATCTTAAAACATTCTATTATTTAATTTTTTTTCATGATTCAAATAGTTTTGGTGAGATTTAGATTGCCGTGGAAAGTATTCATATTGAAATCAAATACACTTTTCGAAAACGATATAAAATCAAATTATCTAAGTAATAAAAAATAATGCAAGATTTAAATCAATGATCAATAGCTTACCTGTGTGGACTCAAATTTGAATCATGATATGAGTTCAGAAAAATTGTTCATAATTTCAACAAGTTCTTTTTTCAGACAAAAAATATTTTGTTACTGTCTATAACGTGGCTTTTGGAAGCCGGAGATTATATGTGAGTCTTGCCATTTGTGAGGTATGATGAACAATGTCAAACAACTCGTTCAAAATAAAGCACCGTCAAATTATGTAAAAAAACTATTGACAGTTTACCTAGTTGTGATAATAATTTTAAAATATTTATGATTTATTAATACACGATCAGAGTTCTAAAAAATCTGATATGTTGTCATAGATATTGACAATATTCAGATTAACTGAACTTTCTCCTTGAAACACTTGCGAATTTTTTTATTGCAATATTTACAAAAATCACTGGCATTGCAACTAAAAGAAATTTACGATTTTTGTAAATTGTATTATTCAAAACTTGTAAATTAATGGCTGTAAAAGGTATATTGGTGGATTCATTTACAAATATGCAATGTTATTTGTTATACTAATTGACCTAAATTGTTTTATATTATTAATAGTACAAAATGCTATGTTTCTTTTTTGTCTTTCTATATTCTTTCTTGCAGATTCCTTATAAGTTTAGTGAAAGACATATGAAAAATGGTTGTTCATTATTAGAAGAGGAAAGTTGAATTTAACGTCGTTACATTTTTGTAATAGGTGAAAATATAAAAAATTATCAAAGCCATAATTTTATTTCAAGAACCCTCAACTTTTTCCAGTTTTGTTTTCAAATACTTATTGGACATCTTGTAGTGTTAATATTCTTCGAAGTAATCACATTAAACATCACTATACAGTTTTTACATCATTTTCCATGCCTGGTAAGTCCACTGGAAAGCCTCGGCGGGGACTTTCGTTATCACAGCATTTTGGAGACCCTAAATGCTGTCAAAACAGATTCATTTGACTCCATTCTTGATTTTCGGAAAAAGGAGGAATTCGGGCGGAGCGAGATCAGGGCTATAGGGTGGCTGTGGCCATGTGCCACGTGCTAGTATTGAATAAATAACGATTAACGTTTTCTTCGATTGTGCTAGTTGACGGTCGTCAAGATCGCAGGTCATCGTCCACCCCTTCCTGGCCCTCCTCACTCACCCTGTAACTTGTACTTAGCCCAAAGCTATATCCCCCAAGCTTCTTTTAAGCAGTGAGTACGTTTTGGTAACTCTTTTTTGGGCTTTGGACAAAATTTGATTGCGTAGCGTTGTTCGTTTGAATCAACAATCTCGCGTCGTGATGAGGTTTCAAAACAGAGGTGCACTACTTCAACGATGCTGACGCACTGGATGCTCAGAGCAGATCGCACTTCGGTGCGCTGCGAAGCTAAGGTTTCCTCCCACTAAATGCGACCGGTGCCACCGCACTACAACTACACCTTTTCCAGCTGTAGTTTCTAAAGCATCAAGTGATAAACGGTCAAGTTAATTTTCCAACTCGTCAATTGTAAATTCAAACTGACAGGTATAAATTACACCCGACAGTTTGAAATTATAAGTGACGAGTAAGAAAATTAACTTGACCGTTTAGAATTATCACTTGACGCTTTAGAAACTGCAGCTGGAAAAGGTGTAGTAGCAGCGCGACAAAAAATATATTATATTTCATGAATTTTGGGACGCTTCCTGTATGAGAGAGTAAATTACGTTCAGCATTATATTTAAGAAAAGTACTTGTGATTCCGAAGCTTTGTTAATGATAAAAAAAACAAAAAACTTTAAAGGGCGATGGTTTTGTGTAAGTTGATTGGGTTTTCTGTTACCAAAGAAATTCTTCATCCATACTTGTGCGTTCTAGGAAAAGTAAAAATGACAAAAATACCAAACATACCAAACATACCAAACTAAAAGAGGACTGGAACTCCTACCAATTAAATCTTAGAGATCATAAGAAAGTCTGCACTGTACAGACAAAAACAGAGGGCTGCCTGGAGGCATCCAGACTGCAAAAAATGCTCTCTAAAGATCCATCATCAGTGCATCGGCATCGTAAATAGGGAAGATGGAAGTAAAACCTCCAACCTCCGGGAAAGCGCCGAGCTCCTGATGGACACGCACTTTTCTGGTTCAATTGTCACTGCGACGTCGAATTGGATGGGAAAAATTAGAATACCTTCACCGATTGACTGGCAATTCATCAGAGAAATAATCAGCGAGAAAAAGATAAATTGGGCCATATCCTGCTTTTCCCACTTCAAATCACCAAGGCCGGACAGCATATGTCCAGCCATGGTCCAGCCCTACTTCACTGGGGTCTGGAACATCGTATGCTGCGCACGGTGGGGCTCTAAAGTATATTCCTATAAGATGGAGAGAGGTGAGAGTGGTCTTCATACTCAAACCAGGTAGGATGGACGGACTACACCGTACCGAAGGGATTCCGACCAATAAGCTTGAAATCGTTCTTAAGACGACGGAAAGACTATGCGAGAGGTATATAAGAGATGAGGTCCTAATTTATTTTCCACTTCATCCAAATCAACATACATACACACCGTGTAGATCCACCGACTCGGCACTACATCAAGTAGTTTGCGAGAGATCACTGGACAACAAAGAATCCACCCTGGATATATTCAGAGACAATGAGGGAGCGTTTGACAAAACAACACAAAAAATTAGCCAGCAACTCCAGGCTAGGAATGTATCTAGGGCTGTGATCAAATGGATATTTAGCATGCTCTCTAAGAGAGCAATAACAATCAAGATAGTCAGATAGTCATTTCTGTTAAAGGTGTTGTTACCAGGGGTTGTCCGCAGGAAGATGTTCTGTCACCACTGCTTTGGAACGTGGTTCTGGACACCCTCATGAATCACCTCAACAGCCATGGATTCGACACAATAGCATATGCGGATGACAGTCATCCTACAAACAGGTAGATGTGAGAACACATTACGTAAACGAACCCAAGTAGCACTCAATTCAATAGAAAAAATGATGTTCAGAACACTCATTGTCTGTCAATCCCAAGAAGACTGAGATGGATCCTGTTCGCCCAAAAAAGGGATATATTAGGGGCCTATATACAGCCCACTGATCGAACTTCTTAATGTCAAACTATTTTTTCTGAAGAAGTGAAATATCTTGGTATTACCCTCGACAGAAAGCTGACGTGATGCTCTCACTTAGTAGAGCCAAAAGAGCATATGTCGCTTATGAATAATGTCAGCAAACAGTTGGACGCACATGGGGAGCCTATCGACAAGAGTGGAAAACTGGATCTATAACGCAATCAGACCTATGCTAACGTATGGAGCCTTTGCTTGGGTATCGAAAGTTCTGCAGGCGACACCGAATAATAAAATGTATAAAACCGATCGCCTGCATTAATATAACAGGAGCCATGAGTACAACTCCGACTGCTGCTATGGAAGTAAGAATCGGCATTACCCCTCTAGATATTTACATCAAAGAGGTTGCGTTACGACTTCGCACGGTTGGTATGGGATGACTGAGGCAGCTGGTATAGCGGGAAGTGCTAAAAGCACCTCCCGTGTTACAAGCAACCAGCGGCTCAATTGAACCAGCATTCGTTTTTAAGAAACCCTACAAAATAAAAATTAAACAGAATGCTGAGCCAAATCTGACAAATGCAATTTGCATATACATAGGTGGCTCCAAAATAAGGGAAGGCACTGAATGTGGTGCACACCCCAGGCCTCTAAACCTAAGAACAAAGTGCACTATGGGTAAAAATGCCAGTGTCGTTTAAACGGAACAGGCTGGCATATCGATAGATGTAAATGAACTAATCAGGAGAGATGTATTTGGCAAGATTGTAGTAATCTGCACCGACAGCAGACAAGTACTTCTAACCCTGAAACTCAATGGTGCTGTACGCTGTACCAGTATGGTATACTGCATGCAGCAAGAAAACGTACTGCAAAATACTGGAAAGGGCTCAGAGAAAGGTTCTATTACGCGTGGTGAGAGCCTATAGAACTGTCTCAACCAAAGCTTTGCAGGTAGTTGCAGGAGAGTTAACTATACATCTGAGGGCCAAAGGGCGATGTATGCTGTACGAGGATAGTTTTAGGAAACTGGATCGATTGGGAGTAAGGAATAGTTTGGTAGAAGAGTGGCAGCAAGAATGGAACAGTAATGAAGAGGTCGCACGGTGGACCAAAAGACTTATACCTAACATCGAGCGGTGGTTACAGTGCGAATATCGACACGTTGACTATCATTCATCTCAAATATTGACAGGGCATGGAAGGTTTGGTACTTATGCAAAGAAGATGGGAAAGAGGGAAAACGATAGCTGCTGGTACTGTGGCTCGCAGGATACGGCTGAGCACACCTTTTTCAGATGCAGTAGGTGGTACCAAGAACACGAGGGCACACGTTTGGAGCTCGGCATTGAAATAACCCCAGAAAATCTGACCGAAGTGATGACGGAGAGTAAACAAAAATAGAAAATAGTACATGCCCTCATGAGAAATATCATGAAAAAGAAGAAGGAAGAAGAAGAAGAGAGGATGCTAGTAGGACAACGGACAACATAATTTCAAATCCCGAACTCCTAATCTCCACTGGGCTGGAGGAAGGGAGACGTAGGGAGAAGAGACCGGAACGAAAGACCACACCATCGAACACAAGATAGCCCACTACTCGAAGAGATGTCTAGTAGACAGTTCCGGGTAACAGCGCGGTTCGCACGACCCACTCCTCGGGTTGCGGTCCGACGACGGTCCATAGAAAAAAACCTGAAAAGACCTTGCATCAATCAGGGCTAGCATAATGGAACGCCACCAATCATTAGCCCATACTTCAGAGTCTTCAGACAAAAACAATATTGTACTGAGGTGGATTAGAAGGCACAGCAACAACAAAGGCAACCGTGGAACCAAAGGATTTTAGAACCATGTGACCTTTCTGGAATTTCGACAGCCACAATTGTGGAAATATGCAAAACACACTCCCATGTCCCAATGGTAAAACGATGGGAAGAACTACAAGGGCGCCGATTTGTCAAGGAAACCCTAGCAGGTTTTGGCATGGCAATATGTACTTGGCGATGACCAGGTCAAACCTATGTCTCATAGTAAGATTCGAGACTGGCCATTGTCAACTCAGAGCTATCTTCCATCTTACCTCTCCCTTATCAAGGGATACTTGAGGGACCCTAAAGTGTGCTTTCCTTTTGTATCTTGTTTCCTAGACAACATCTACGATATGGCGGGATTCATTTGGCGACGTTGTCATATTTCAAATATAAGCCAATTTGTTATGTACCTACGCATTTTGATGTTTTCTGTTATCTCTTTTTGTATTGTGCCAGTATTTATCGTGTTTTGTGCCGGACATTTTTCTGGATGTGACAGAAACTGATAACACCGTACTCCAAAATTAGCCTACAAAATCGCCTCGCCTGTCATGTTGACAATTTGTTACTTGCCTATTACTCAAAGAAGCTTTACGTAAGCGACCCTCAGTAAGGTTTCCAAACACAAAACCTTACTTAAGGGACCCTTAAGTATCGACTATGAATACGACCCTTAGTGCAGTGGGACTACTCACACTCCCCACTTTACAGATACAGATGGTAAAATAGATTCTTAAAATTTAAAGATTACTGCTTTGATAATCCATATAATCATTATTCAAATGAAAGACTTTCATCGTTTAGCGAGCCTTCAAAGTCCAAAATGGAGTAACACATAGTTCCTTTATTTTACGAATAAATGTGCGACTCAACTTCATGGTCATTGACTTCATTTTGTACCTATAGCTGAAAAAACAAATTACGGATTCCATCAATCTTATATATTTATTTCCATCCAACATAATATATGAAACATTACAACAATATGTATAAATATTTGATACAGTTAGAAAATAAAGAAGGTAAACAAAAATTTACCTTACATTGTTTTAAACTTTGGAAAATCGTTGAATTTTCCAGCCTTTATTGCGATTTTAACGTACACACAAGATAACACAACGTTATTGAACTAAAAACTATATTTTTTAGTACATCTGATCATCCAATAAAATATATAAATCAAAAGGTAACATTTATACTTTTAAGATTTCGCCCTGTAGCTTATTTTTAATAAATTTAATGAAAACTAAACAAAAAATAAAGTGCAATATGGAAAAGGCAAAACGATCTTCCAAATATCCCCGCAAAAATCAGAAATTCAAATTATATAACATTTGAAATTACAGTTAGAACTAAGTTTTCGCTTACTGAGCATCTTCATCTGGGATGCTCCGTTTATACTTCTTATGAAAGAAGATAAAATAATTTATCATACAAATCTTCATTGTGGAAAGACAATAATCACACCTCTTATATACTAATATATTTTTAACAAGTTTTTTTTGGAACCTGAAAAATAATTATTGCAGCTCCCGTTCAAAACACATTTCATAGAGATCTATCAGGATAGCACAACATACTCAGTATCATATATTTAGTAGATGGAAGCAAAAATAGTTGTATTCGCATAGAAACGTAGTCTTATAGTCAGTTCGATAAATCGCAACAGGTAAACAGATGGCAATCCATCTTAAAAACCACTAAATGTTCATCTCAAATGAGAAACTGAAACGCGGCTAATGATTTTAATTGTTGATGCAGTCTAAATTTAAAAAAAAACAAATCACCTCGTTTTTCTGCATGGAGCAGTTACAATAGACCATCTGCACCGTGACTGACAATGTCCAAATGTTCACTATTTTGATGAGTTACTGACAAATGAAGTGAAGAGTTTGGGGTCGCAAACCCATAAATTATACCTCCAATGAAGCCGCCAATTAACCGTCCAGTATTGGACCACTTTTATACCGCGTGTGAGCCGGCAGCCTATGCCTACCGTTATTGTATTAGGATAGCTGCGCCGGGTGAATCGATGTCTATATACGTTATGGTTGTTATTTAGAAAAGTGCACGGGAAAGGGCGTTTTGAAGACCGTTTGCTGCATTACCGCATACGAAAAATTTAGAAACGCTATACCTTTATTTGAAATTATCATCCAAGATACTCAATTATCCAGTAGAAAAATAATTTTAATATTTAACGTCTTGTGTTATAAAGTGTGTCGGTCATGGCAGGTTTTCCTTTTATGTGAGTGTCGCATTTGTTTTTATACAGTCTCAATATGGATCACACGTACAATAATTTGCATGATGCCAGGTTCAATTAGTAGGCCAATGATTCTGTGTAGGCTAATTTGTAAACAAATTACCGAAGATTTTTTTGGGGCGGAGAATATTGGTATAATTTTTTAGCAATTCTAAACAAAAAGGACTATAGTAGCTTTCTTCCAAAGTTATCCCAAAATATGATGTCCTGTCCTGAAAGGTCATAGATGGAAAAACTTTTCCGGCACCCCGATCACGGGGATTAGTATTAATAGTTCTAATTTAAAAGCATCTATTCGAGTTGCATCATTTAAAGGTTATCGTCAATACATTTTGTGTTTAAAAAGTTCTGTGTGGGCAAATGATAAATGGACCGGTATATGCTATTGAGAGAAATCACTTATTTGGACGAGTACTGTACTATCCGTTTTTTGAGGAAAAGTTAAAACATTTGAAAACATCCTGTACACAGACTGTTGAAAAACCATCATATTCGCTTTATGTCATCAGAAATAGCACACATTTAGATTTTATGCAGTTCTTATGAGCTAAATAAGCATGGCTTGTGGTGCTATTTTGCATTGAGAATTTATTCACGAATTTATTTATGCAATCGATGGGTTTCTTCGAGTCAAACTCGAGAATACAATTGAGGAGAAGCGACGGTGTCAGTATTCGTGTCGGCTGCTTGTAGTCCGTTTCTTGAAGTTTTATATTTTAGCCATACTTATACATGGATATACGGGCAAAGTTATCAGTTAAAAAGAGACACTTAACCCCTCATACATCCTACATTCCCACTACATTCGAAGCCAGGCGCACTAAGAAAATGTCTTACTAAAAGTAGGTTATGCTTCTGGTCAGCGTTTGGCATGAACATTGCTAGAAATTGCATGCATATCACCAGAAATGGTGACCTAGCGGTTGTGAATGTGAAAATTGTCAAAACCGAAACGCATAGTATAACATATTCTGTGGGTGAAGATGTCCTCTGACCTACGGAACTGCATAAATATGTCAAACTGATATCCCATGATAAGCCTGTGGTCAAGATCATATTTATTATAGAAACTAAAAGCTATTGTGATCCTCTCGGACTCACAGGCCGCTTAGAAGGCCTTGGCCTCCTTGAGGAGATTGCATCAAAAGTGCTATGGGACTGTTTCAACACTCTCAGCTTATTAGCTTCACGCAACGCTGTACATCTCAGTTGGGTACCAGCCACGAAGGTATTGGTGGCCATGACTGTACAGTTGAAAATACATAACCATTACCGTATTTGTTTTTTTACTTCAATAAAAATATGTTAGTATGAACTTTATCTGATTCATGGCCGGCTCTACTCACTAGGCCGGAGCATTGAAATATGGCAACACTAAATCGGGGGCCGAGCTTTTATTTGTTGTTCAGTCATTAGTGTAATCTTCCAGAGCAAAAAGAAGATTGGAAGGTGATTTTTAATGTGTTTCTAATTATTTACCTGCACAAACGAAACTATAAAGATAAAAAGATGCCTGCAAAGTGTGTAGTACCAGGTTGAACTAGCAATTGTGCTTCCAGTAAAGGACATAAACAGAAGTGGGTGAACGGTATTCCTCGTAAGGGCTGGTTATATTTATAAGACTAAAGACAATAATTTACAAACATTTCAAAGGATAAGACCTATTTTAAAGCACAATGTGGTACCTACAATGTTTTCTGGACCTCCCAAATATCACAGAAAAAGACAGTTAATAGAACTCATCTGGGCATACCTACGAAAAGATTTGATAGTGAAAGGGAATCAAGACCAGCAAGAATGGCTTCAAAGTGACCTAATAGTGAATTTTTCTAGCTCAAGTGAAAAGTTACAAAGTAAATTGAGAGTTCATTTAAGTGGAAGTGGCAGTAGGAAACAGGTTGCGTTTATTTTTATTTTGTAGTGTTTGACTACGATGAACCAGACATCAGATGTAAGTGATATTAGTAGTAGTAGTAGTAGTAGTAGTAGTAGTAGTTCTAGAACTACTTTTTAGTATTTTTCTTAATTTATCAACCGAGATGAACTCTTAATAGATATAAAATGTAATAATTATTATTCTGAAACTATAAAACAATTTACGGTAACCGGACCCCTATTTGATAGCTAAGCCACGTTGCCACATCTCTAAGGCTCCGGCCTAGTGTAGAGTCGGCCCTGTGTGATTAGAATTAAAATAATTTCTCAGTGAGATCAATTTATTTCAAAACTTCTAAGGGTACTTTGCTAATTGCGATTTACAGCTTTTCAAATGACGTTTATTTTGAGACATTGGGGCATTTTTGATTTATCATGAAATTTACCGATATCACCGATTTTTGTCTATATTTCACACAAAAATTTAGGATTTTAGTTTTTTTTCTCATATTTTTGGAGGAATATGGCAAAATATTCGAAAATTCCCTCTTATTAAATTATCCGGAGGGATGTCACTATGTATGGTACCAGTCGTTCTGGGGTGCGATCACGAGCACGACCGAAGTAGTCGAGAAATTTGTTCTTTGTCAAATGCACCAGTCCAAGATTTTTGAACGCATCTATTTATGCGGGTATGTCGCTGCGTTGAAGGTTGAACAACGGCAACAACGACGACTAGAATATAACGCGTATTCGGCGTATTAGGTATTTTAGTTTGAGGTTATGTTTGAGGTTGGGGGTTCACCGATCACCATTTACCTAGCGTGTGTGCGTACTTATTAAAAATGTCTTCGGGTAGCGATAATGATGAGCTAATCATTGAAGATTTGCCGTCAACTTCATCTGCTGCAACTCGCACAAAAAAAAAGAAAACTAGCTGCATACAATCAAAAGTATAAAAATGAGTGAGAAAAAGAAATTAAATGGGCTTCAAAAAGTAAGAAAGGTCAACTATTCGGATGGTAAGTTGTTTAAATATGTTTACCGAAATATAAAGATACAAATAAAAACATATTTTAGGTGTAAAGCATGTGCATGTGACGTTAAAGTATCCCATGGAAAAGCAGATTTAGTGAAACATGGACAAACCACTAAACATAAAAAAGCTTACCAAACTTCCTCAAGCCAGAAGTCTATTTCCACAATGTTTTTTGATCATGCTTTAGAAAAACAGCTAGAAGATAAAGTAAAAGAAGCTGAAATACGTATAGCTGGTTTTATAGCAGAACACAATCTTCCATTTAGCCTAATGGACCATTTTCCAGATTTTTTAAGGCCAGTTTGTAGTGATTCGATCATTGCAAAAAAAATTAAATACGGTCCAACCAAAGTGAAATCAATTTTAACTCAAATTACTGCTGTGTCTGAGAGACAGAGAACTGTGAACCTAATGAAAACAAACAAATTTAGTATCATTGTGGATGAGTCGACTGATCGCTCATGTTCAAAAAATATTTCTCTTATTAGGATAAATTGTGAAAACAAAATGATAAGGTATTATTTTTTAGCACTTATTCCTATACAGGACGCCACTGCAGCGGCAATTTTTAATCATATTGTAAATTATTTTCAAAAATATAACATCCTATACAAAGAAAATTGCATAGGATTTGCATCGGATGGTGCAAACAATATGGTGGGTGCCCAAAATTCGGTTGCAAGCAGAATGATTGAGGTTATTCCTCATATATTTGTCATGAAGTGTATATGCCATAGTTTCCACTTATGTCCTTATGTGCATCATATGCTTGTGAAAAATTGCCACAGGAGGTAGAAAAATTTACGAGAGATGTTTATAACTATTTTTCAAATAGTCCAAAAAGAACTGGTGAACTAAAAGAGTTTCAAGGTTTTACAAATTGCGGCTCCCTTAAAAATTTTACATCCTGCGGCAACACGGTGGCTATCTTTAGAAAGTGTGGTAAAAAGACTTATTTCCCAATACAATGCGTTAACATTGTATTTTACAGACCAAGTTTCACAAAATATTTTACAGGCAAGTTCAATCTACGACTTAATTCAAAAATCAGAGACTAAATTGTATTTAGAATTCCTTGCCTATGTTTTACCTCAGTTTACTGGCCTCAACAGATTAATGCAAAGCGAGACGCCGCAGATTCACACCTTGTATAGAGAAGTGACAAATGTGGTAAAAAATATTTTGCAATGTTTTATCCGTCCTCATGTTTTAAATAATACAGCTTTATACGATATAGATTTTAAAAATCCACGAAATTTCTTAAGTTTGGAAGATATGTATTTTGGAGTAGCTATATATAGTAGTTCTTATAGTTCGCATGCTTTAGAAAATGTAAAAAAATACTGTTTACCATTTTATGTTGAAGGAATTGCACAAATTTTCAAAAGATTTCCTTTACAAAATTCTATTTTTGCTAAATTGGAGTTTATCTTTTATAACAGGTAAATTTTGGTACAATTCTGGTGCCAATTGGTAACAGAAATGTCAGTCGCACGTTCCGTCCTCTCTTTCCTTTTCTAAGGTGCCGGCACTGCTTTACTGCTTATTTCATTAGAAATCAAACGTCAGCTATCAAAAACGTTTTTTGCTGTTAAATTTAACGAAGCATGTCTAATTTATAAAATTTTATAATAAGACAATAGAGGATTTTGCTATAATAAAGGTTTTATTAAAATTATAAGCGCGAAATAAGAAAAATTATGAAATCTCACGATTTCTCACGATTTTTGACGAATGCATCTCACGAAATTCAATCGGCCTGGTCTGGGAACCCTGTTCGTGGCTGTCGTTTGTCGTTTTTTTGATCATACGCAGTGATATTAAATCGGTTAAATGATGCCCAATAACGATAACGAAGGTCGACGACCAATTTTACTTGCCTGCTCTCTCCTTGAAGAGTCACTATGGTCAATGTGTCACACATTTTCGAACAACTGGCAATATTGCTACTTCATGCGGCTAGCCCTTATTTCTGAGGGCAAACCCAATGAAGTTGAAGTTAGAAATAGGCAAATGTCACAAACTGTGTTTTGCGCCACAAAAAATCGCCAATCGCATGGTTACCATTTTTGGTCGCTAACTTTGTTTTGAAATCGGCACTTTGTCGAAAATTCGGCACACCTGGCAATTCTGCGGAATGCGTATTCTGAAGAATGGAAGTGGATTAGTCTGAGATAGGGGATATTGTGATCTTTCTTTAAACTGTCAAAGTCTATCGGCTATCTGCATCTGATGCGGTTATATCGGCATTCTAGATCCCAGCTTGCAATTGTGTATATTATAAATAATCTCCAACATACCTACAAATACTAATTTCCTCGAACATAAAAAATACAATTTATCTACCGATTCATAAAATAATTTACTTTTCCATTCTTCCAACATACCACAAGTTTCAGCAGCATTATCATGCTGTTGTGAAAATCATGATTTACCCACTACTCTCCATGTGATTTCCAATTGTTTTCTGACGCCAAGAAAAAAATGGAGAGAAGATTTGAGTCGACAGCGCTGTGATGGATATATGGTTTATTATATTAGGCCTCGTCTCGTAAATAAGACTGGTGTAGTACCCGTTTACCTGCCCACGACCACACATTTTAAAGATTCGATACTCTCCCATCACGACAGTGAGTGGTACGAGGGCACGGAAATGCCGAACAAATCAAACAAGCGACGTCGTTCTCGATCTCGTTCTGGGGATCGAGCAATCCTGAAACTGCTCAAGGGGTTGGAGAAAAGGTTAAAACGGCTGGAGCGTTGCAGATCAAATTCCGATTCGGATCAAGGATCTACGTCTCGCAGCGGAGGGGGCTCGGATTACTCTTCGCCATATTCGGATGTTGAAGACATGCAAGGTAAGGGGAGAATGGTTTTATATGGTTTTGAGATATCTCAGGAGCGAATGCTAATGCTATGCGGAAACAAAGCAAAGAGTACATTGGTGGCTACTCTTTAAGGTGATGTAGTATTGTTGGTGAATACTTTATTTTTCCTCTCCACTCAAACAAAGGGCACGTTGGTGGATGCCCTCATAGTGGACGCATTATTTTTCCCTCCCATGTGAGGGCACGTTGGTGGTTGCCCTCATAATTCGGGTATTCTAGTGGGTGTATATCTTAATACTCCTTACCTATACAGCTTATTGAGGGTACGTTGGTGGTTACCTTCACAATTGTGTGCGATAATATGTATATAATGGTATAAGGCCATTTCTTTTATTCATTAACATATTTCGCAGGGTTGGTTCGAGAGGTTCCTGTTGTTGAAGCCGCTGCTGTTCCATTACAAGATACCCAGCTACAGGTACCTTTGGATGTGAATACGTGTTATGAATATAATGTATTGTTCACTATGTGAAATGTATTTTTTATTTATTAGTTTTGTAACTTCGTGAAATAAATGGAAGTACGGCAACGTCGCGACCGACGGCAAGACGGAAGTCGAGACGCAAGACGAAGAGAGACCGAATCCAGACAGCAGACGATACGGACGTGGCGTTGCTGTACAAGAAATGAAAGTCGTACAAAATCATTAAAAAATCCTAATACTGAGCAAAGCAAGTCACAAACAATACGCTGATGCTTTTGGGGGATGACGTGGCCCAAAAAACCCCTCTTGATGCTTCAATTCAACCTGAGATAGCAGAAAGGTGGCTGTACGTTGCGAAGAATGGCTTGGATGAATCGGTTCGAAAAACCCTAATTGAGAAATATCCCCTCCCAGAAAAATGTGCCCTGGTAGGGCCGCCACAATTGAATCTATTGATAAAACAAGCCATTCATGAATCGGCCGCACGTAGAGACAACAGATTATCAAATATCCAACTGCAACTGTCAGCAGGTTTGTCAGCCATTGCCCAGACACTATCTAGGGTACTAGAGAAAAAGGGAGGGGGGAAGAGGGTGTTAAAGATGCCATAAAGCCATTGAATGATGCAGGCCGTCTGATAACATATGTTATACATTCCGAATCCATGTCAAGGCGGGAGTTAGTGTCTTACGATTTAAACAATGGATGGAAAAACACACTCATAGAATCACCCATAGACAAGTGGTTGTTCGGTGAAGATTTGGAAGGTAGACTAAAAGCTGCAAAGGAATTGCAGGCGTCATCTCGTCAGCTTAAGTCTGTTAAAAATAAGACTAAACAGAGAGGAGGTAGGGCACAGTCATCCCCACATTTAAACTCCAAAGGCCTGCCTCAATCTTATCAGGGGACGAGAATGATGGGCAGGCGCAGAGTACAAGAAGCGACCCTCAGCCAGGAACGTCGAAAGCGTCCCTTACCGCGGACCCAATACCACGCCATCAAGACACTGGATCGAAGGGACATGATCAAGAGACATCGCAGCCAATGACGGTAAAGCAATATGCGGGCCGTCTAAAATTTTTCATACGCAGATGGAAAGCATATACTCACGATAGACGCGTGTCGTGGCTTCAGGGCTTTAAGATTCCTATAGTTGTTCCACCTTCACAGTGTAGAGTTGATAACAGACGAAAGTGGTCTTTGCAAGAGCAAGCACTGATTAGTGACTCTATTCATAAGTTAACTGATATTGGTGCGATATCTAGGGCATTACCTTGTAAAGATCAATTCATTTCTGAGATATTTTTTGTTCCTAAATCTGATGGCATAAATCGATTAATTTTAAATCTGAAGGAATTTAAAAATATGTGGAGACAGCGCATTTCAAAATGGAAGGTTATAAAGTAGCATCAGATTTGATCAAACCTCAAATTTGGATGTGTAAGGTAGATTTGAAAGACGCATATTTAATGGTACCAGTCCATAAACGCTATAAAAAACATCTCAGATTTTATTTCAATGACATACTCTATGAATATAACTGCCTTTGTTTTGGTTTGAACTGTGCGCCTATGGTTTTTACCAAATTATTAAAACCAATAATTATTTCATTTCTTAGACGTAAAGGTCACATCTCAGTGGTTTACTTGGACGATTTCCTGTTAATGGGGGACACCTATGCCAAATGCCTGTCAAATGTCGAAGAAACAGTAACATTGCTAGAACACCTTGGTTTCATTGTAAACTATAAGAAGAGTATAATGATTCCTCAAAGGGTCTGTAAATTTTTGGGGTTTCAATGGAACTCTATAGATAAGACCGTTTCTCTTCCAGAAGAAAAAGTACAAAAAATGTTGAAATATTTGAAATCATTTTTAGCGCTCAATAAATGTAGTATTCGTGAGTTGTCTAGGTTAACAGGAAATCTAGTATCTGTATGTCCAGGGGTCAAATATGGTTATCTGTATACAAAATCATTTGAGAGGGAAAAGTTTTTAGCACTCAAGAGCAAGAAAGGAAACTATAACTCCTCAATGTTGATCTCCCACGAGCTAAAGAATGATATAAAATGGTGGATTGAAAATCTGGACATAGGAGAAATGAGCTTAGTCATGATAAGTATGTGCTTGAAATATTTCCTGATGCCTCTGATAATGGCTGGGGCATCTACTGTGATAAAATAAGTTCTCACGGTTTTTGGTCACGTCAAGAAAAGAACGAACATATCAATTATAAGGAACTGCTAGCACTGTTCTTTGGGCTGAAATGTTTTGCGGCCAAACTAACCAACGTGTCTGTGCTATACAGGGGGGATAACACCACTGCCATGGCGTACGTAAACCGGATGGGGAGTGTACAGTTTCCCAAGCTGAACAGTCTTGCACGTAAGATTTGGCAGTGGTGCGAGAGGCGGAATTTGTACATTGTGGCTTCCTATATCAAATCAGAGGAGAATAAGGAAACAGATTTAGCCTCTCGAAACCTTAAGATAGAAACAGGATGGAGTTTAGCCGACTGGGCTTTCAGAAAAATAAGGGATAAATGGGGAAGTCCAGAAATTGACTTATTCGCTCCCCGGATAAGACTCAAGAAAATAATTTCGGATAAAGCAGAGGGTATACTGGTAGTGCCCTACTGGATCTCCCAGCCCTGGTTTCCTGTTTTTCAGTCAATCTTAATAGATGAACCTTTAATTTTTCCGGCTAATCCATGCTTATTTTATTTCGACAGAATCCAGCATCCCTTAGCCAGCAACCTTTCCCTGATGGCAGGACTATTATCAGGAAAGCTTTACTCCTAGGTCAGGTGCCACAAGATTCATTGGAAATTTGTATGTCTTCCATAACGGAGAGGACATTGAAACAATACAATACTGGACTTAAGTTATGGTGGGAATTCCGCCAAACCCGAAAACGAGATCCATTTTCATTTGATGTATCAAATGTCTTAGAATTTTTGACACATCAGTTTTATAGGGGTGTTTCGTATACCTTAATTGAACTCTTATAGAGTGGCAATAGCTCAAATAGCAGGGTTTGATCTGTCTCAGGACTATCGTTTGCAAATATTTTTCAAGGGAGTGTATATGTTGAGACCTAGCAGTCCTAAATACGAAAATACCTGGGATCCAGCAATAGTTCTCAATCATTTAAGAAATAACGTAACTCGGACGTATCTTTGGAAATACTAACCCAGAAATTTGTAACACTTTTAGCCTTAGCTTCGGGCCAACGATTACAGACGTTATCTCTCATTGATATACGCAACATACATCATATAGATAACAGAATAGACATACATATTTCAGCTAGAATAAAGACGTCAGGTAGGAACGGACTGCAACCTTCCCTACAACTACCTTATTTTGAAAAAGATCCGAATTTGTGTGTGGCACGAACCTTATTAGCTTACCTCAAAAGAACCGCCTATTAGAGGTAGTATGACGTCACTTCTTTGACAATCAGAAAACCTTGCAAAAAGGCTTCGACTCAAACTTTAGGTCGGTGGGTGAAAGATATCTTAGTTAAAAGTGGGATAGATACTAGGAGATTCACGGCCCATAGTACAAGACATGCTGCAACGTCAGCAGCTGCCCGGAAAGGTTTAAATTTTGATACCATCAGGCCTGCGGCAGGGTGGTCCAAGAATTCTAAGATGTTTGCTGAAGTATATACCTTTAGTAGTTGAAAATGAAACATTTGCTTATGGGAACTATTGTTGTTGCAACTATTGGCTTTAAACATCTACACCAGTCTTATTTACGAGACGAGGCCTAATATAATCGAAGATTAAACGAACTTACCTGTGAAGTTTAATCTTGATTATATGTTGGCCTCGTCGAAGTAAATAAGGTCCCACCTCACCCTACCCTCTGCAAGTTGCAACAATATAGCTTTAAAATAACTGAACAGCGGGCGTCCAGGTGGTAAACAGGGTACGCATAATAGTGATGGGAGAGTATCGAATCTTTAAAATGTGTGGTCGTGGGCATGTAAACAAGGGTACTACACCAGTCTTAGTAAACAGCTTTTCAAAAATGGTTTCACAGAACTGTATGTCAAGTGGATAAATCGATGGAGTATTGAACAGAATGGAGAGTTTGAAGGATAGCTTTTGAAGATTTTTAAACAAATATTTCATTGTTGTACTATAGCATCAGTCGCGTTATTCTCATATACATCCTATATTATTTTCATGTTGGCACCTACGAGACGGACGAATTTGACGAACATTCCACATATTTTAGTCATGGGGTGTCAAAACGCCTATTCTACTATAGAAAAACAAGATCGGGACGCGACGCCTAAAATACGGCAAGCACCTCAGCCGTTAGTAATTCGTAGAAGGGGATTGCTTATTTCCTATGAGCACTTGTCGCGTTGCAAGATCGAAGGTCATTGTTCTATAATATGTATCCCCATTGCTATCAAATTTCGCATCCAAATACTGTTTTGAGTTTGAGCATGCAGCTATATACAGGGTGAGTTTTTAGTACCGGCTCGGTCAATAACTCCACTACTGTAGAAGATAGCGAAGAGTTTTATATAAAAGTTGTAACCACAGATATGCTCCTTGCTCAGAAAATATTTAGATTTATACAGGGTGATCTATAACTACGTTGTGATGAAATATATTTTTTTAAATGAGACACCCTATATATTATCCCATTTTTAGATTCTACTAATAATTTCTCTTCTCATAATATAAGGTATTATAACATTATACAGGGTATTTCAAAAGTTATGACCATTTTTATATCCAAATCGCTGTTAAACGAATGTACTGTATATCAAAAAGTAATGAATCAAAAATTATTTTTTTTTACATGCAAAGATTAAAAGTATCCTCTAGTTTTAAAATCGGCTATAAAAAAATCCCGCGACGCATATTTATATACAGGGTGATGTAGAATGCAAAATCCAGATTTTCTCTTTTTTTTTTAAATGTAACCCCCAATTTTTTATTTTACCAAAGAATTGCTTTTAATATGCTCTTTCATCTTTGTATAGCACTTGTTGTACCTACGTCCATTAGTTTCCGAGATATTTCGATTTTTCGGTAAATTTAAAATATAGTTTCTAATTGTGTAGGTACTGAAATTTATTTATTTTGAGAAAGTACTATCAAATTTGTTTTTTATTTAACGAACAACTAAATTATAAGGTCATGATAGCATTTGATGAAGTAAAAACCCCGAATCATCAAGATAATAGAGTCAAGTATGCTGAGGAAACAATTTTGTAGGCGCGATGCATAATTATCAAGCAGATTTATCAGGTAGGCTTTGAAAAATGGACAGTTTTCATAGCCTGCTCAATAATTCCGTACTGCGTGAAAAACGAGCTTTAAAAATTATTTTTTCCATTGAGGGTATTTAGGAGAATCTTTGAGAAATTGCACTACTTGCCTCTAGAATATATCAACTATGAACAGCAATATCAAGAACGGAGGCACTCTAAAACTAATGCGTTTGAAAGATCGAACAATCGTTCTATTTGGACTGTTTAATTTTTCATAGCCTACCTGATAGATCTGCTTGATAATTATGTATGGCGTCTATAAAACTGTTTCCTCAGCACCCTTGCCCTCGTTAATTCAGTCTTTTGACTTGATCAAGTCGTTATGGCCTTATATTTTAGTTGTTTGTTAAGCAAAAATAAAATTTGATATTATTTGTCAAAATAAATAAATTATAGTGCACAAATAGAAGGTATATTTAAAATTTGTAGAAAAATCGAAATATCTCAGAAACTAGCGAATGCAGCCATAAGAAGTGCTATACAAAGATGAAAGAGCATATTAAAAGCTATTCTTTTTTATAATAAAATATTGGGGGTTGCATTTAAAAAGAGAGAAAATCTAGATTTTGCATTCGACATCACCCGGTATATGAATATGTGTCGTGGGCTTTTTTTATAAGCGATTTTAAAACTCGAGAATATTTTTTATTAATCGGTTTGAAAAAATGAATTTTGATTAATCACTTTTTGATAGTACGTTCATTTGACAGCGATTTGGATATAAAAATGGCCATAACTTCTCAAATACCCTGTACAATGTAACAATACCCAATATTAGAAGAACGGAAATCACTAGCAGAATTTGAATACGGAATGATATATAGGGTGTCTCATTTAAAAAAATGCATGTTTGCATCATCACGTAGTTATGGATCGTCCTGTATAAATCTAAATATTTTCTGAGCAAGGAGCATATCTGTAGCTACAACTTTTATATACAACTTTGTTCGCTGTCTTCTACAGCAGTAGAGCAAATTCCTGTGATTTAGTGATTCTGAATTCCGCCCTATGAAATGAAGCTTTTAGTATATTTCAATAAAATTTATACTACTAGTACTAAACTGGACAAATTTGTTGAAGAAACCCATGATTCAAACTGCTGTTAGGAACATAGAAATACCCGCTCTTCTTACTTCCGATGACACAGTGAATTCTATGGCTTGTTAGCATTCTGTGTTACTTAAAATGCACTTATAACTAAATCGTAAAGATACACGTTTATACTCACAGCTCTAGAACATCAAAAATACGCAAATGCAATTATTTTATACTCATTCACACAAATGGGTGTCCTAGATATATATATATATATATAGATTAGCACTGCAGGCCTAGTAGGCCCATGGCTTGTGAAGTGAGTTCTCTCCATTTCTTCTTATTTTCAGCTTTCATCCTCCATCCCTTGATTTTCAAGATCTTCATATCCGCTTCAACTTCTTTTTTCCATCTAGTCCTTGGTCTTCCTCGTCTCTTCTTCCCACCGACCGAACTTATCAATATTCTTTTCGGTATTCTTGTCCCACTCATTCTCTGTATATGTCCCAGCCATCGTAATCTTTGGGCTTTGACGGTTCCCACGATATCAGGTTCTCCGTAGAGATGCTGCAGTTCCTTGTTCGTTCTCCTTACCCACACTTCATTCTCCTTCTTCCCACCAAATATTTTGCGCAAAATTTTTCTCTCCCATATAGCTATTTTATTTAGTTCAGTTTTATTTAGCGTCCAGACCTCGCTACCATATATGACAATAGGCCTTATAACAGTCTTATAGATCCTTATTTTGGCTCGTTGTGACACGTCTTTGCTCTTTAGTATTCGATTCAGTGCATACACACACCGATTTGCCATCATCAGCCTATTCTGAATTTCATATGAAAAGTCTGGTTTCCTTTTGAAGACAGTCCCCAGATACGTGAAACTTGTTACTTCTTCAAACTGATAGGTTTTACCACGATCTGTTGTCACTGTTAGTCCCCTATTTCCTGTAAATTCATCATCAGTCCATCGCATGTATTTCGTTTTTTCCTCATTGATACAGAGACCCATCAGTAAGGCTTTCTCCTCAAGCCTTTTCACCACTTCTTTTAGTTCCTTGTCACTTCTGGATAAAATCGCTAAATCGTCCGCGAACGCCACACTTTGATGTTTCCTGTGATATACCAGCCCATCTCTATTTATTCCTGCATCCCTCATAACTTTTTCAAGACATAAACTAAATAGTACTGATGAGAGTGGGTCTCCTTGTCTTACCCCTTCTTTTACTACAAACGGATCTGATATTTTGCCATTTACTTTTACTCGGTTTTCTGTCCCCTCTAGGATGATCTTTACCATTCTAATGATTTTTTCTTCCACTCCTAGTTCTCTCATTGCTTCAATTAATTTTTTCCGATTTACTCTATCGTAAGCTTGTTTAAAGTCAACGAATAAGACAAAAGTTGGTTTCATGTACTCATAGCTTTCTGACTGGATTTCTCTTAAAGTATAAATTTGATCTATGGTACTTCTTCCACGTCTAAATCCACACTGATACTCTCCCACGATCTGCTCAATCCTTTCTGTTAACAACTTCTTTATATATGAGGCTAATATTTTGTAAACAACATTCATTAGTGCTATACCTCTATAGTTTTGACATTTACTTCTATCCCCTTTCTTATATATGGGGCACAATACTGCATCTGTCCATCCCTTTGGAATTTGTTCGTGTGTCCATATTTCCTCAATTAAGCCTTGAATCTGTTCCTCGAGTTTTCTCCCTCCGTACTTGAACATTTCCGCAGTAATATTATCAGCTCCTGGGCTTTTGTTATTTTTTAGGCTATTTATGATTTCTCCTATTTCATTCAGTGATGGTGCTTTTACGTTACCTCTAGTTGTATTGTTTTCGATGATCTCGCTTTCGCGTCTTGATTCTAGGGTCTCTACTTCGTTAGAGTTTAACAGTTCGTTAAAGTAATTTTTCCATAGCTTCAAAATCTCTGTCTCTCCTGCTACTATTTTATCTTCTTGATCTTTATAAACTATGGTTTTAGGTTGATATCCCTTCCTTTCTCGTTTGATGCCTTGATAAAGATTCCTTATTTCTTTGTTTTTGTAGCTTTCTTCGATATTACTCAGTGTATTTTCATAGTATTCCCTTTTTTTCTTTTTCAGTAGCCTCTTTGTTCTTCTCCTTTGATTCGCGTATTCCTTTCTTGCGCCTTCCGTATTTTCTTTTATCGCCCTCAATCTGGTTTCGTTTCTTATACGTAGTTCCGTTTTACATTCTTCGTCAAACCATGAATCCTTCTTTTTTATCCCTGCGCTTAGATTTTCTGCTGCCTTATCCATAGCTTTTTTTATTACCTCCCATTTTTCGTTTATATCGTCCGTTTGACTCATACGGTCCAGTTCAAAAATTAATTGCTGTTCATATTTTTTTTGATCATCTACACTATTCAGTCTCACTGCCTGTTTTGCTTTTTTTCCTTCTCTCATTTGGTTTTTTACTACTGGAATACTCTGCTCCATTTTTATCCCAAGCATATAATGGTCAGAGTCCATGTCTGGCCCTCTATAAGTTCTTATATTCTTTATACACCTTTCCTCACTCTTCTCTATTAATACATGATCAATCTGATTTGTAACATTTCCATCTGGTGACTTCCAGGTCCCTTTATAAATTTCCTTCCTCTCAAAGTATGTGCTTTTGATTATAATGTTTCTTTCTCTTGCAAAATCTATAAGTATTTGTCCATTTTCATTGGTTTTCATATGTTTACTGTCTTTTCCTATTGTTGGTCTATATACTTCCTCTCTGCCAATTTTTGCATTAGCGTCCCCCAGAATAAGTTTCAAATCGTAGAATGGTATGTTGTCATATACTTCGACTAGTTTGCTATAAAAATCTTCCTTCACTTCTATGTCTTTATCTTCTGTCGGTGCGTGTATGTTGATTAATGTCATCTTTTGATAACGCCCTTTCAGCCTCAATTTACATAGTCTATCTGATATTGGTGTGAATTCTTCTAATGCTGTCCTGTATATTTTTTTCATCATAAATCCCGTTCCTAAAATTCTATTTTTTCCACCGCTATTCATAAATATATAATCATCGACCTCTATTATATCCTGTCCAAGCTGCTTAGTTTCCTGTATCGCCACTATATCAAAATCATATTTTTTCAACTCGCTTGCCAGGTGTTTTAATTTTCCCGCCTCAAACGAACCTTGTATATTCCACGTACCTATTTTTAAGTAGCTTTTTGTTACCTTTTTCTCTTTTTTGTTTCCTATCCGTCTATGTTTTATTGTTCTTTTTGTTTCCATATTCATTGCCTTGTCCATTGCCCTTGTTGTAGTTTCTTTCAGCTTTTCTAGTTTTTTTTCTCCAATATTGCTTTATCCTTTTGCCATCTCCATTCTTGTCCATCTATGGTGATCTTCCGAATTCCTATTTTTACTTCCTTGCCATTAGCCTTTTCTTCTTGAGCTCTAGACCTTATTGCTCTTCTCATTTCCATCTCTGTCCTTGTAAGGTCATGATTTATAAAAACTCGATCTCCTTTAAGTAGCCTAAGCTTATTTTTATTCTGCATGACCTCCTCTTTATCCTTTTCTGTATACATTTCTACCAAACATGTTCTTGGGCCTAGTTTGCGAGTTTGTTTTGGCTTTATGTCGACCTGTAGATGTTGTCTGAAAAAGTTACTCATTGCCTCCCTTAATATATTACTATCCTCGGTGTCCATTTTCATTCCAGTCACCACCACATTATTCTCCTTTCTCTCCTTTTCTATTAATTCTATACTGTTTTTCATTTTGCTAATTTCTCTTTTTATTTCCTCATTTTCTTTCTTGGTCATCTCATGTTCCTTTCGCAAGTTGTAATTCTCGTTTTTTAGTTGTCGAACTTCCTCTCTATAATCCTTCAATTCTGCTCTTATTTTTGTAACCTCATTTTTAATTTCTTTAACCTGTTCTATTTCCATTCGCATTTCTCGTAGTTCTTTCAGCAGTATATCCATTTTCTCATCTATACCCCTATTTTCTTTGGGCGGTGTTCTGTACATTCGCTTATTTTTGCTAAATGCCTCCTTTTCCTCCATTAGCCTCTTTCTTTTTGTGTAGTCATCGGTTGAGTAGTCGTCGCTATCTATATTTTCTTTATTCATTTAGGGTCAGTCAGCTGTTCGGATCGAAAATTTGGTATGCCGCGAAAGCAGATTCACCCACCTCAACAGTTCGGAGGTTCACCTACTATCAGCATCCACCAACTGAGTATTAACTCCTGATCTTTGTTTTACTGCTAAATTTTTGTTATTTTGAGTGTTAGATTCTTGTTATTAACCGTTTTTCTTTCTTGCTGATTGTTTCCCTGATGCTTCCAGTAACCGTCACACGCTGGCAACGTCGCAACTGAATTAGACGTACTCCTTCCGGATTTATCCGGTTTGTTGCTCTTAACCTCTATACAACGTGTTATCTATTACCAGTCTTTTTTAATTATTAGTAGTCTTTCAAGCGGGTTTTTACTTATCCACTGTGAGAATAACTTTTTACCACTCACCCGGGCACCTTTATTTATTTGATGTCCATTACACACTCCGAAAATTCGAATGAAATGTAGATGGAAACATAAACAAATATTTCTCTCTTCACAACGATGTTGCATCATGTGAGATATAGGTGACGTAAACACGTAAAGTGAAAGTAAACGTTAGCCTAAGTAATTATAAACTAGCTAGCAAACCCACCTACACAAATAAATTTTACTACGACACATTATAAACAATATAAAAATACGAATTCCCAAAATTATGGCACCTGTATAAAATTAACCGCTCCATGTGATCTGTCAGAAACTTTCTAAAAAGAACTTTGTCGCAAGTTTTTCAACTAGCTTATTATAGGTAACCTTTGGTAAAAATAAGTCTTATTTTCAGCCAATTATATCCCATTATCAAGTCTCCTTACTAATATGTTTAAGCTTCTAGAACACCCCTTTTTCACATGCAGCTAGCAAATCTGCTTTCATTTCCCATTCTCGCCCACGTTCAGCATTTTGGAAAACAAGTTTCTTTCCTTTTTGAGGTAGTTAAGTTTGTATTTCTTGGTTTCGTTCAACACCGAAATGATGTTTGTATCGTTTGGATACAAAGTTAAAGCTCTGTTCAGATCCCTGAGACTGTCATCGTAATCCTTCATAGCTAGCCTGGCCTGAGCTCTTCGGTAGTATGCTTTGCCATTTTCTGGGTTCTTGTCTATAACCTGAAAATAATCATAACAAAATATGTTTGTATATAATATATTTCTATTGTAATTTTCCTTCTTCAAAGACAGTGTTTTGCTCCACTTAAAGAGAGAATATGCGCATCTGCCTAGTTGTGTTCAAATCCTACTTTATTTTTTATTTATCGTATGGCTCAAAAACATGATAATAGTAAATATAGATTAAAAGAAAAACTATTATAACCTATACTAAAATAAAATATATACAGCTACAAACTAAGATACATAGTCTTTGGTATTTACAGGTTGATGTCAAGTTCTTTCAACCACTTCAGCGCCAACGGTGTGGCTGTGAAGAACTCGTCTCGCGATCCCTCAAACGCACGCAGTTCACATTCGCTCGTAATATGGTTTATAGTTTGGCGGGGCGCGCCACAGTCACATAAGGGAGATTGCACATAGCCCCACTTGTAAAGGGAGTCGGCACATCTGCCGTGACCTGTTCGGACTCTATTAAGTTTTACCCACTCTTTCCGGGGTAGTTCTGATCCTGGAAGTAAGGCTGCCCCCATAAATGCGCATCGCGAGTGGTGTTCCGCAAAACCTTCCCACTGGGAGCGCCATTGGTTCAAGGAGTCGAAGTTGTTGGTTTTAAGCCCTTCTGCATCCCTTATGGTGGTTGTCGGGATTTAAGTCTGTTTATTTGCAACGGAGGTATTGCTCGGTGGATGGGCAGTTTGTTGTTGGCCGTAATCTTGTTATACTCCCTTAGAAGGGCGTCAGTCCTTCGCAGCTGCGGTGGGGCTATTCCAGAGAGTACAGGCAGCCATTGAGTTGGGGTTGTCTTAACTGCGTCTGTAATAAGTCTCATAGTGTGATTTAGTTGGACGTCAATTAGTCTTATGATGGCTGTAATCCAGACAGGCGCACAGTACTCAGCACACGAATAGAAAGAGCTAGTGCACTGGTTCGTAGAGTTGGAGCAGAGTCACCCCACGTCGTTCCACACAGCTTTTGGATAATGTTGTTGCGTGTTCTGAGTTTTCCTGCAGTGTTTGCGAGATGTTTCTTATAGCAGAGGGTGCGATCTAACGTTACTCCAAGATATTTTGGGAAATGGTTATGCCTCAGGGGTTCGCCTGCAAAAAGTACCTGCAGTTCATATTTAGCTAGTTTGTTATTCAGGTGGAAGCAGGAAACTTCGGTTTTGTTGGGGCTCGGTACTAGTCTCCATTTCTTGAAGTAGTTGCTTAGAGCTGACAAGTCGTTAGAAAGTGTATGCTCAACGTTCTTGAAGCTCTTATCGGAAAAAGCTATGGCTATATCGTCCGCATAGCAAAACTTGTAACTGACTGTTTCTGGCATGTCAGATATACAGGGTGAGTTTTTAGTACCGGCTCGGTCGATAACTCCACCACTGTAGAAGATAGCGAAAAAAGTTTTATATAAAAGTTGTAGCCACGGATATGCTCCTTGCTCAGAAAATATTTTGATTTATACAGGGTGATCCGTAACTACGTGGTGATGCAAACACGCATTTTTTTAAATGAGACTCCCTATATATTATTCCATATTTAAATTCTACTAATGATTTCCGTTCTTCCGATATAGGGTACTGTTACATTATACAGGGTATTTCAAAAGTTATGACCATTTTTGTATCCAAATCGCTGTCAAATGAACGTACTGTATATCAAAAAGTGATGAATCAAAAATATTTCTTTTACACGGATGGAAAAAAAATATCATCCAGTCTTGAAATCGGCTATAAAAAAAGCCCGCGACGCATATTCGTATACAGGGTGATGCAGAATGCAAAATCTAGATTTTCTCTATTTTTTTAAATGTAACCCCCAATATTTTATTATACCAAACGATTGTTTTTATTATGCTCTTTCATCTTTGTATAGCACTTGTTAGGGCTGCATTCATTAGTTTCTGAGATAATTCGATTTTTCTACAAATTTTAAATATATCTTCTATTTGGTTACTAAAATTTATTTATTTTGAGAAAATACTAACAAATTTTATTTTTGCTTAACAAACAACTGAAATATAAGGCCATAATAGTACTTGATCAAGTCAAAACACGGAATTAACGAGATATTATAGGTCAAGTGTGCTGAGGAAACAATTTTATAGGCGTCACGCTTAATTATCAAGCAGATCTATCAGGTAGGCTATGAAATATTAAACGACACAGTCCAAATAAAACGATTCTCCAAACTTTCAAACGCATTAGTTTTAGAGTGCCTCCGTTCTGGTTATTGCTGTTCATAGTTGATATATTCTAGAGGCAAGGAGGCAATTTCTCAAAGATTCTCCTAAATACCCCTAGTTGAAAAATTAATTTTCAAAGCTGGTTTTTCATACAGTACAGAATTATTGAGCAGGTTATGAGAACTGTCAATTTTTCAAAGCCTACCTGATAAATCTGCTTGATAATTATGCACCACGCCTACAAAATTGTTTCTTCAGCATACTTGACTTTATTATCTCGTTAATTTAGGATTTTGACTTCATCAAATAGTATCATGACCTTATAATTTAGTTGTTCGTAAAATAAAAAACAAATTCGATAGTACTTTGTCAAAATAAATAAATTTCAGTACACAAATAGAAGCTATATTTTAGATTTACCGAAAAATCGAAATATCTCGGAAAATGATGGATGTAGATACAACAAGTGCTATACAACGATAAAAGAGCATATTAAGAGCAATTCTTTGGGATAATAAAATATTGGGGATTACATTTAAAAAAAAAGAGAAAATCTGGATTTTGCATTCTACATCACCCTGTATACGAATATGCGTCGCGGGCTTTTTTTGACGCCGATTTTAAGACTAGATGATATTTTTTATCCATCCGTGTAAAAAATGTGATTTTTGATTCACCACTTTTTGATATACAGTACGTTCATCTGACAGCGATTTGGATACAAAAATGGTCATAACTTTTGATATACCCTGTATAATGTAACAATACCCTATATCGGAAGAACGGAAATTATTAGTAGAATTTAAATATGGAATAATATATAGGGTGTCTCATTTAAAAAAATTCATGTTTGCATCACCACGTAGTTATGGATCACCGTGTATAAATCGAAATATTTTCTGAGCAAGGAGTATATCCGTGGCTACAACTTTTATATACAACTTTTTTCGTTACCTTCTACAGTAGTAGAGTTATCGACCGAGCCGGTACTAAAAACTCACCCTGTATATAGATTGAAAAGTAAGGGGGCCAGTACTGAGCCTTGTGGAAGTCCGTTGTTCAATTTGCGCTGCCTGCTTGCTTTCTCGTTTAGGATTACTTGCAACTTTCTGTCGCATAACATGTTGTTTATGAGTCTTGTAGTGGTCTGACAGGGAATCCCTGCAGCAACTTATATAGGAGACCCTCCCTCCAGACCGTACCGTATGCGGCAGTGAGGTCAACAAACGCCACTCCCGTCTTCATGTTTTGCTGGTAGCCTGCCTCTATATGCGTTGTGAGGGACAGTACTTGATCACAACAACTGCGACCCGGTCTGAAACCAGCCTAGGTTATCGGGACCCGGTCTAAGACAGTCGCGCTCAATCGGTTGTAGACGGCTCTTTCTAGCAATTTATAGGAGCAACTGAGCAAGGCTATAGGTCTGTAGCTGGCGGGTTGATCGTTCGGTTTACCGGGTTTTAATATTGATATGACCTTCGTTCTTTTGAATTCCCGTGGGAGGTTTCCCGTATTAAGGAGGTTCGTGAAGAAGAGTCAAATCCTACTGAGGCTTGTTCATGTTTTTCGGGAGAGATCGAAATCAGGCGGGTTTTTAAGTAAGAAGGTGTTTCCATAAGTACCCAGCCTGACCTAGAGGAGGCGGTAGTTGCTTGAAAAAGATCCCGGTATTAGAAAGTACACAATCTATAAAGCATGCACTTCACGTTTGAAGACGTCATGTTGTTTAGTTGTTTAGCAGCCACTAAATGTAATCGTTTTCAGTAAATTTGTGAAAATGGAGATAATTGGTGCAACGTTCTGTGATACAATAACTTTATTTGAAAGGTCTCAGCCCAACTAGATTCTCCTTTGGCTGAGCCTGCTCCCTCATTTGCGACATTGAAATATTGTGTAGTAAAGTTTAGAAGAGGCAGTACGAGCTACCAAGGCAAGCATCACAGAGGTCGACCAAATCAGGTGACTACTCCAGAAAAAGTGAAGAAAATATGCGGTACATCATATACCATTTGAAAATTTCAACATAAGAAAGCTGTCTGCAAGATAGGTGTCGCGTTCGCTCAAACTTGAGAAATTGACTGTTTAGTGGTTTCACAGCAATAAGGCAAAATTTGTACACCGGTTCATATCCACGCTTGAATCATAGATCTCCAAAAAATGCGAAGACCGCTCCATCTGCAGGCAAGACAATTCACCAGCTCACAAATTGCAATAGCCAAAATTAATGATTTAGGGTTTGAATGGTTACCTCATGCACCATATTTGCCAGATTTAGCCCCCTCGGATTATTTTCTGTCCCCAATTAGAAAAAATGGCTCAGTGGCAAAGATTTTCCAACGATGTCAGCAGTTAATGGCAATTTTGAGGAGTAAGACACTTCTTATTATAAAAAGGCAATCGAACTTATCTGCTTCCTTAAGAAAATCGACCTATTGGAGGAAATATGAATAGGTGTGAGCCATACTGCACCAAAAAGTCACGGTCGTGCGTACACTGATGACCCACTCACTTCAAACCTATACTTAACTACCTTCCGAGTTATAAAGGTGCCAAATATTACCAGAGGTAGCCGACAGAGGCGACCAAAAATGAGTGTCAATGTTTTTTATCCAGTTGATTTTTAAGATCTAGTCCTTTTCCACTCCATGAATAATATAGAAATTTGCAACAAAGTAGGTCACTTCTTAAAACGTTTTTCAGATGCAGATCGTTTGACGTACAAAAAAGTAAATCCTAAGGAGGATAAGGACGGCTCACATAGGATATCCTGGGATGCTGGGAGGAAGACGAGGTAGCGCTCCGCTTCCTGGGCAGATGTAATGTATATTTTCAACCTTAGGGTTCAGATATTCGGCACGACGTTCGAGGAGGAGTCACTATATTAAGCGAAATAGTCGGTCATACTGACTTTCATCAAGAGGTCTGGTAGGCTCGACAAGTAGCTTTCTAGGACGCAGAATTTTAATGTTTTCTGTGTTGGTTCAGTGGGGTTGGCAAAATGGGTCAAAGGTATCTGGATTCGCCTCCCCATCATTACTAGTACTACTACTACATATCCCATTACAAAGGATATACCAGAATTACGTACTTACCTCTGTACACAGGTTAACAGCATCCTTATACTTTTGTCTTTTCAGTTTGGCTGCAGCTAAATTTAAAGTCAATGAGATCCTCATCTCTTGTAGTTTCTTACTGTTCGTATGACCAAGATACCAATCTATATACCTAGAAGGTTATAATTGTAAAATTAATGCTTTATTCATGGATGATCATTCAATTCTGGAAAATACTCAAAGAAATAGAATTTGAGGGTGCTTTGCTAGGACTAGCCACCTCCCAAATATTTTTCCTCCTTCCAAGTTCCCCCAATCTTAATCATTAGAAAAAAAATCCCAAAAATGTTCAAAAGCGATGTTTCTTGATGATTACTGGAGCGACCAAGGACTATTTCTTTGCGTGGCAGTAAATGAGAGCATGTTCCATTAGATTTGGAAAGTACGAAATACCACCACAATAATAAAAGTCCTTTATGATATTTTCTTTGGGGTAAACCAACCGTTTCCTTCTCCCACAACATAACCTTAAATGATTTTTGAAAAATGATTTGTGATATCTTAAAATGCTTAATAACAAGCTTGGAGCATTTTCCATAATTTCGGTTTCTTATTTTATTTCTCCGCTACAGTAGTAGCGGATATACTTTTTAAAACAGTATAGGATGTTTCGTTTTTCCTGCAGTAATCTATCATACAAATTTCAATGATATCACACCACTACTTCTTCAAGTTATAGAGGGGTCATGGAATACTCGTTTTATTATTATTACATTAAGGTGCAGAATTTTAACACTGCTTCGGTAGGTAATGTCATATTGTACAGAATGCATACAAGTTGGATCACTCCGCAAAAATATCAAATCTACCTGCCCCTTGCCCGTAAACTGGTAGCAGTAAACCGATGTCTGCCAAGAGACAGTGGCGCGCGTTAACACACGAATAGACCTCAAATACAGATAGGTGCGTATTGCGTATCCTATTATAGCTTTGTGTGTGTTAGTGTTTGTTCGACAATTTTCAATAGAATTTTAATGGAACAATGGAACTGACCTCGGAATTTTCAGAGGCAAGTTTTTTTTTAATTATAAAAATAATGCTTCGAAGTAGGTTTTTTCGTTGAGTCGCTTCCCCGCTTATAAATATCACCGCACACCACTGTCGAGACATCCGGAGTGACGCAAACTACAGCTTGAAGCGTGAACGTGTCTAAAGCGAAGTGCCTTAAACACTTTTTCATTTTAAGAAGAATGCTTAATCAGTAGAAAAGTGTGAGAGTCGTTCAATTTTTTTAATTACATCCGTAGATACATGTAACCCAGGCATGAGTAAGTCGCCCCTAAAAGACCCTTTCATGTGGGTTCTTGAAAGTGCCAACGAGAAAGTGATCTAACTTATATTCATTCTATAAACTATGGTAATGTCTAAATTAGAGAGGCTAAGGTTAATAAACCTGTCCTATAGGACAGGCTAGATACAACAGACAGGCTGACCGAAATGGGCGAGGAAAAATGTATATCATGTTAGCAATTACAATACTTCTTCCGTCTATAGGCGCTACTCTTTCTTCCATAGACTCATTACACATGACCTTGGCTACTGAACATTATAGTCTAATAAAAATCCTTCAACCATGTTAGAAACATCTCTACCCAATTTCAGTCCAAAAGGGATGAAACGAAATAAATAAACATATGTACTGTGTAAGGCTTTCGCGGCCATCGTCCAATGAATTTGTGGTTCTTGGGGTTTTAGGCCGGCGTCGCTCAGCATTAAGGCTTGACGTTTGGCCACCACCAGTGGATGGCATCTTCAGCAGCTATTTCACTTCGGCGACTTCCAAAATACTGACGGCTGGTGGATCTGCACCTGTATTTATACCTGTTAAAAGTGACGTGGCCCAACCAGGTAGCGTTGGTACCTTCGCCCCCTCACGATAAGGCACTGTCTTCAGGTCCTTTAGGATGGATACCCATGTCCGGTTGACTTTCTGTATCTCTTCTTTCCTATTGACATTATTATGATGTTTTTGTATTTCGATGGCTTCTCTGTGGAGTCTGGCATGGTATGAAGACATTACGGCAAGAACCCGAGTTTCTTCAAACTTGATCCTGTGGCCTCCCTCCTTAATCGCATCTTCGGCTACCGCTGATTTGTCCGTATGGCCTAGTCAACAGCTAGCCTTATGTTCTGCAATTCTTGTGTTTATCGATCGCTTCGTTGTTCCTATGTATACACTCCCACATGTGCATGGTATCCGATAAACCCCCGGTGTTGTGAGTGGGTGTCTTTTATCCTTCACCGTTCTTAAACATTCCTATATCTTTCTTGTGGGCTTGTAGATGGTCTTGACGTTCGTACGAACCAGAGGAACCCAACACCGAACTGGAACACCTAAAGAATGCTTATAAGGCAAACGGTTACACAGAAAAGGAAATAACAAGAACAATGAGAAGAAATAGGGTAAAACAACAACCTGAACAGATAGCAAAAGCTTTTCTACCTTTTGTGCCTGGAATAACAGACAGAATAGTAAAAATGTTACGAAAGGAAAAACGCAAAACGCATAAAAATGTATCACACACTACTCCACTTGACAATGAAAATGAAGCCACCCCCACCGCAAGCCCATGGCGCTCTACCAACTCGATAGCCTAGTGCATGAGACAGCTATCATGAATTGTGGATTGTGGAACTTAACTGCTACTTCACTTTGAATGTGGTAAACATCTATTGTTTCTACGTTTCTAAATTTCACAATGTTGAAAGTAAATAATTCTTTAACTCACTAAGTAATTAACATAAACATTTTCGATGCGAACCTCTGGTTGTGACGAAATCGTTTTTTAGGTTTTGTTTATTTCATTTTGTTCCTGTTGTGCTTAAAATTAGGCTTTGATATTGTTGACATGGTTGAAGCGTGACCACCATAGTACTATACCAAAAAAGTGCCTCTTATACTAAAGTTCTAATTCATGGCCGACTCTACACTAGGCCGGAGCCTTAGATGTGGCAACGTCGCTTAGCTGTCAAATAGTGGGCCGGACGGCGGGCATTCCGCGGAAAATTTAAATTGTTTTAGAGTTTCAGAATAATTATTACATTTTATATATATTAGAGTTCATATCGGTTGTAAATTAAGAAAAATACTTTTTGAAAAAATAAGAATGGTGAACAATGCCAGTAGTAACAGTACAAAAATGTACATGTATTTAGATTTAGAGATTTTCCCTTGTTAAACATTTCTTATTTCCATTAGATTTCCTCTTTTTAGTTTTGTCAGTCTGTATTTTGTCTTGAACTGTTTCAGTGTGATTATTAATAAAAATATTTGCTACATTAACAAAATTAATTCAAGCAGAATTTCATCAGTTTGGGGTTGATTACATGAACGAATGTGTCTAAAACAAACTCATCTATATGTATATTGACTGCTTTGTGCAATTGCCCAAAAACTTACTTTTATACCTATTGGCCTGAACTCCAAATTTTAATAATACCTATTGTGAATAAGGACTGTAATTTGAGCTGTATACTCTGATGGAAGGGTTACGCCTACGAACTATCTACCTATCAAATAATTTTGTCCTTCATGTTCTACCTATAATTTTTGTAATGACAAGAACATTTATATAGGCTGATATTTCATCAATTTGTAAAACAATGTACTTCTCCGAGAATAAAGAATAATAAACCCTCTACAACAGTTTTAATGTAAGGCATATTTTCTGTTAGGTGCAATTTTTAAACAACTGCAAACTTTTGAGGAATATTTTGGATGGTGGTAAAATAGGCAACTTATTCTCTCTCACAAAATTGTAAACTTTCTTTGGCTGGGCATAGAAAAGGTTTTAACATTAAATCAACAGAAAACCTATTTGAAAATAGTGTGCCAAAATATTTTCTATTTGAGACCAACAGAATATTCTTAATGACAGTGGTAAAATCTAACTCAAATCACCAATAAATTATGATTTATTGATTTAAAGGAACGTCTATATTCACTGATACTAATACCACCTACATCTGATATCTGGTTCATCATAGTCAAACACTACAAAATAAAAATAAACGCAACCTGTTTCCTGCTGCCACTTCCACTTCCACTTAAATGAACACTCAATTTACTTTGTAAATTTTCACTTAAGGTAGACAAATTTACTATTAGGTCACTTTGAAGCCATTCTTGCTGGTCTTGATTCCCCTTCACTATCAAATCTTTTCGTAGGTGTGCCCAGATGTGTTCTATTAGAACTGTATTTTTCTGTGATATTTCGGAGGTCTAGAAAACATTGTAGGTACCACATTGTGCTTTAAAATAGGTCTTATCCTTGGAAACGTTTGTAAATTATTGTCTTTATTCTTATAAATATAACCAGCCATTACGAGGAGTACCTTTCACCCACTTCTGTTTGAAATGCTCGTCTTGAGGAAAATTGAACACCCTAATAATATGTCCTTTATTGGAAGCACAATTGCTAGTGCAACCTGGTACTACACACTTTGTAGGCATCTGTTTATCTTTATAGTTTCGTTTGTGCAGGTAAATAATTAGAAACACATTAAAAATCACCTTCCAATCTTCTTTTTTACTCTGGAAGATTACACTAATGACTTAAAAACAAATAAAAGCTCGGCCCAGCTCGGCCCGCTATTCAGTGTTGCCATATTTCAATGCTCCGGCCTAGTGAGTAGAGTCGGCCATGACAAAATATTTATTGTGAAAATTTGTACAAATTAATACATTAAAAATATATGTACCTGAGACATTTTATGTATTTTCTTTCCGAGTAGTAGTAATCGTTTTTATTGAAGTAGTAGTTTCCGGAGTTCTTGATTGCATTTAGGGCTTTCTCGATTTCGTTGTGACTTTTATCGACTTCTATTTCCCAATCGTTTGGCCACGGTGGGTACTTGTCATCTGTGCCGTCATTCTCTTCAATGTTCCACGGTTCACCAGGTTTAAACTCACCGCAGTTTTCAACTTCGATCAACTTGAAACAAGAATGCTTGTTTGCAGATTCAATCATACATACAAACGGTATCAATAAAGTTTTATAATACGACCCAAAAATTAACCGCAGGAAGCTTCGTATAGCTGCATGTTAGGACATGTTTATATGTGCAGTTGTCGCATTGCCAAGGCGATGAGCTCAGTTAGCTCAACAGTGAGAGTATAAAGTAGTTTGCCCCATGTGACATTTGTTACATGAAGTCAAAAAACTGAGAGGTCGAAGATTTGAGTCGTTTTTAGAGCTTAACATCGCTGTGATGGGTATATTAAAAACAGACTATCAAAAAAAGGTTTCTCAGAAGTTTATGTCAAACGATAAAGCGATAAGACTGAACAGAATGGAATGGAAGATCTTTAAATAAATATTTCATTGCTATACTATAGTACCGTCTCGTTATTTTCTGATATATCCTCGTAGTATACGGCCGTATATATATTAGTCCCTCAAGTGTGCACTTGAGGGTAACTCACTAACTTACGAGAGGGAGGCAAAACATTTGGTCTCAAATACAAATCAATTTATTATGCTTATGCCTACGCATTTTAATGTCTTCTGTATTGTATCTGTAGTGGGGAGGGTGAGTAGTCCCACTGCACTTAGGTCACAACTGGTCCATTGTGCATCCTCCCAGAGAGCTGTTTCCTCAAGTCATCGTCCATCCTGCCAATTCTAGGAAGGTGGACAAGTCGCTTGTGGACATGTGGGCACGTGTAGGCCAAGACTCGCCGAACCCATATTATCTCTTAGAAGCATATCACATATGACGTGTTTCACAGTTTCGTCTTCGCTTTCACATATTCTACATATCGGTGTGTCACTTAACCTCATAAATAGGTCTTTTCAGAGTTGATAATGGCCACTCAGGAATCCTACTGAGACGTAAGTTTGACCTAGTCATCGCCAAGTATTTCTTGGATTTTGACATGCCAAAGCCTATAATAGTTTCCTTGGCAAATCGGCATCTTTGTAGCTCTTCTCATCGTTTTACCATGTGGGAATGGAAGTGTTTTTTGGCTATTTCCGTAATTGTGGTTGTCGACAATCCAGAAGGGTCACATGATCCTAAAATTCTTTGGTCAGCAGCCTTCCTGGCTAGACCGTGCGCTATATGGTTGCCTTTTTGTTCTTGCCCTTGTGCCCTTTAACCCACCTCAGGACAATACTGTTTTTGTCTGAAATATGGGCTAATAATAATTGGTGGCATTCCATTGCTAGCCTTGATGTGACGCGAGGTCTTTTTAGGGTTAGAAGTGCTTGCCTGCTGTCGGTGCAGATTATTATAAGCTTGCCAGATACACCTCTCCTGGTTAGTTTCTTAGCAGCTATCGATATGCCAGCCAGTTGCGTTTGGACAACACTGACATTTTTACCCATAACCTACTTTGTTCTTAGGTCTAGAGACCTGAAGTACACTAGTACGCAGCACATTCAGCGCCTTCTCTTGGTTTGGAGCCATCTGTGTATATCCAAATTGCATTTGGGTCGGTATTCTTTTTATTTTCGATTTTGTAGGGTTTCTTAGAATTAGAATATATATCTACGGCACTGATATCGCTATATGTGTATTTGCTACTCTCTCAGACAGATTGTGTTTTCTTGTGGAAATAGCTGAGTTTCGTTATTGAATTAGTGGTTAATCTACTTGTAAGTACCTCTTCTATCATTACAGACCGTTTGCGATTCTTTTCCGTTTCGTTTCGGTAACATATCTGCCTTACAAGTTGAGGATAACCTTTAAATCACGGTTTGTTTTGGTGGTTGTGGAATCTCAGTAGTACTACCAGTACCAGCGGCGTAGCAGAATGGCTCCCAATATGATTTGTGCATGCTGTGGCAAATCATATAAGGCAAACCTTATGGTGAAGTGTACGGTGTGTAGCAAGGTATTCAGGCATAGCTGTGTGAATCTCTCGTTGGAGGAGGTCGATATTCTGAGTGATCGGGATAAAGGGTATGCATGGTCTTGCATGTGCTGTAGGAAAATTGGCAGCCAAATTGGCGAGCTTAAGAAGATAATACTATCATTGCAAGATGATATTAGAGCTATGACAGCTAAAAACAATGTCCTGAGGTCGACTCCGGTTGCTTCGGGTGATGTCGATTTTGAGGCTATCATTGAGGAGATAAACGAACGTAGTTCTCGTAGGCGAAATATTATATTATTTGGTTTACCAGAACAAGATCAATCTGAGCAGCCTCAAACTCGTCTAGAAAAAGACAACACTGAGGTGACAAAAATACTCAGGGTCGTTGATGCGAACTTCCGAGGTGTGGATGTTGTACCAATCAGGCTTGGTCGGTTTGTGGAACGTAAGAACATATTAGTGAAATTAGTTCTGAATGATGAGTCTCAAGTTATAAATCTCATAAAAAATGCGAAAAATCTGAAAAATAGTCCATTCAAAAATATATCGCTTTCGTTCGATCGCACACGGAGGCAAACTGAGCAGTATAAAAGGCTAAGAAGTGAATGCCAAGAATGCTGAGGGCTCGCAACAGTTACGCATCAGATATTTCAACGGTATTCCTAGGATCGTCAAGTCGTTAAACTAGACCAGTCCAACAGTTCTAGCAATTTAAATCAACGAGATTTATCATGCTACTATCAGAATGTACGTGGACTTAATAGCAAAGTAGCAGTTTTCAGTTCTTCTGTGTGTGATAGTGAGTTTGATGTGATCGCGCTGAGTGAAACTTGGTTAAGTAGCAGTTTCCTGAGTTCAGAATTGTTCACATATACGTACAACGTTCACAGAAAGGACCGAAAATTTGAAGTTACAAACGAAGGATCTGGTGGTGGTGTTTTACTTGCCGTTAAGGATTTTATTGATTCTGGGCCATATACATAAGTAATTTAGATTTACAGTTCCCTTCGATTGATTTATTAGTGGTTAAGTGTAGCTTAAGCATAGCGTCATTTTTTGTTGTAGTTTTTTACATTCCAGATAAAATAAACACTATAGAGTATGAATCCTTTTTTGATGCTCTTGAGCAGTTGGATTTTTTTAACGACGCTAGAACCATATTTTTTGGCGACTTCAACGCTCCCCACTTTGTTGACAAAAGCGTTGCAGATCCTAAGACAAGGATAATCTGTAATTATTTAGATTTAGTTAATTGTAAACAGGTCAATACTGTGACAAATCATTTAGATAGGTTACTAGATTTAGTTATAACGAATTTCTCTTGTAAAGTGACGCATGATGATATGCCTTTAGTCTCAGAGGATAATCATCATCCCGCTCTAATAATCCAGTTTGATGATATCTTTGCTAGAGAAAAGAAAATTGGATATAACAAAAATCGGCGCGTTTATAATTTTAAAAATGCGGATTTTCCATCCCTCTACCAAGAATTATACGAGACCGATTGGAGTATGCTCTTTACATCCCAGGTTGTAAATGTTGTCTTGGATAACATATATGAGAAAATATATAGCATGTTTGATAAGCATACACCTAATTATAGAAATTATAGTCATAATTATCCTCCTTTTTTTGATTCTAGCATTATCCAAAATATAAAACGAAAAGTGAGGTACAGGAACAAATTTAAGAAGTTAGGTCGTAAATCAGTTGAATCTGAATTTCAGCGTTTACGTAAATTGGTTAAGCTTCAGATAAAATGGGCTTATGATAATTACATTGATGATGTTCAAACATCATTATCCCATGATCCAAGACGATTTTGGTCGTATATACATTTTAAGACAAATACCTCAAGGATACCTGGGATAATGTGTTTCCAAAACCAAAAACTCGATAATCCGCAAGATATTGTAAATGCTTTCAGCGTTCTTTTTAAGAGTGTCTACTGATGCTGAGAATTTAGATAATGAGGACATTAGTTATAACAATAATGTATATATTAAATTTGATAAAATCGAAGAAAGTGAGGTTTTGACTGCAATCAAGAAACTTCAAACAAAATGACATCTGGACCCGACAATATCCCATCGTTTTTAATTAAGGACTGTGCAGGTGCATTTGTAGGGCTTCTAACGAATTTTTATTTTTTATTTTTTATTTAAAGTCGCTTTATAACAGCAAGGTTTTTAGCGGCGACATTATACAGATTTTAAATGAATGTACAAAAACATTATAAGGAAGACAACAAAAACAAACAAAGGTACATTATATAAACTGAGTAGCGTTGATGGTTTTAATGAATTTAAGAGTTCTTAGACAATCGGCCGTTGATTCTAAGTTACTGGTCACGGATTCTGGGATGTTGAACTGCTCTCTTGCTGGCGTGAGGTGTGTACATTCCACTAGAATGTGTAGCACTGATAAATTCTGTCCACAGCGTGGACATTTTTTTGGTTCTTCTTTTGTGATGATATGAATATGTGAAGCATTTATGTGCCCAGTTCTCAGTCTGGTGATTGTACATTGGTCTCTTCTATTTGAAGGGATGAATGGTCTTGGCGAGTGGATGTTTTGCCTTATTGAATGGAGATGAGATCTGGAGGATTTCCATTTGTCGTTCCAGTAATTTTTTATAACCTCAGTGTAGTATTTTTTAACTTCTTGGAAAGTGACTGGAATGTTGCTATTGAGGGTCGATGTTGTTGTGGCCTTTTTGGCTAGTGAGTCTGCCTTTTCATTACCCACTATTCCTTGATGAGCTGGAATCCAGATAAGTCCTATGTTTGTACCTCGATCTTGGAGTTCCTTGATTAACACTTGAATTGTTTGAACTAACGAATTTGTTTAATCTATGTATTCGTTTCAAGGATTTTCGTAAATTGGAATTGGATGTGGAATTGGAAGATTGCTAAAGTCTGCCCTGTTTTAAAATCTGGAGACAAATCAAACATTGAGAACTATCGTCCCATATCTATTTTGTCCATGTTTTCGAAGGTCTTTGAGATAATTCTGTATAATCGCATCTATAGCTCCGTTCATCTTCAAATTTCGCGACATCAACATGGATTTATTGCAAACCGTTCGACAGTCATTAACTTAGTGTTCTGTCAGGACTTACTAACATTAGGTTTGGCAACATGGGAAATGTGCTCCCCATGTTGCGCGCTAGGAAGTAAGGTTAAGCGGCAGGTTGTTGTGCGTCGAATATCGATTGTCGATGGCGTCCATAGTCCGTCCTCGGGCATGGAGATTACTGTGCATGTAATATGCAATCGTCGAGAATAAAGTTTAGTTTGTTCTACACACGTAGTTGTTATTCGTCAATAACAATACACTTAGTTACGATAACTCAATACACTGCAGATGCATTAGACAACAATAGCCAAGATGATGTAATCTACACGGATTTCTCAAAGGCCTTCGATCGATTAAATCATTCTGTTCTGCTACAAAAGCTTTACAAATTTGGTTTTCAAAGGATGCTAGAGATTTTTCTTGGAGTCATATTTAGCTCTTAGGCAACAATTTGTCTCCTACAATCATTTCCGATCTGATACATATGCAGCTTCTTCTGGTGTACCTCAAGGGTCAAATTTAGGTCCACTACTGTTTTTGTTATGCATTAACGATTTATGTGAGGTTTTTCAAGGTGAATGTCGATCTGACGATCTGAAAATATATTCTATCATCAATGATGAGGCTGACTGCAGATTTCTTCAGGCTCAGCTAGACATCCTACAGGTCTGGCGTGATAATAATAAATTATATTTGAATATCCCCAAGTGTAAAGTTGTGAGTTACACCAGGAAGAAAAGTATGTATCAGTTTTCCTATGTGTTAAGTGGTTTAGCTATAGAGCGTTGCGGTGTGGTTAAGGATCTAGCTGTTATTTTTGATTATAAGCTAACCTTTGTGGAACACATTGATCACATAGTTTCAAGTTCATTGCGGTTATATGGACTTATAGTTAGAAATTGTAGATACTTCAATAATATAAAAGCAATTAAGATACTATATTTTGCTTTTGTGAGAACTAAGCTTGAGTACGCTTGTATTGTGTGGGATCCCTTTTATGTCTCTCACATAGTTACCACTGAAAAAGTCAACGAAAATTTTGTAAATATTTGATTTATAAAATTGATGGGGTTTATCCTGAGAGGGGTATTAGCAACACTGAGCTCTCAAGTCGCGTTGACCTCATAACTCTTGAGCAACGCCGAATATGTTCGTCACTGGTTTTTTTTGTATAAACTGTTACATAATTATTTGATAGCCCAGAACTCCTTAGTCAGGTCAACAAAAGCGTACCGGCTTTCCCAGCACGTAGTCAGCTGCCTTTCCGGACCGCAAAAGCCAGAACAAGTATTTTATTTAACTCACCACTTAACAATATGTTCAGACGTTTCAACAGCATTTGTAGCTACTGTGACATATTTTGTGTTTTTTTAAGTGAGGTTGTTAGGCTAGTACACTAGCAAAATAGGGGTGTGTTTTCGATTTTTGTCATCATGTATATTTTATTTTTTTTATTGTGTAAAGTTGTTATTTTTTTTGAGTTATATATAATATTGTCCTATTAATGGGTCGACTGTTGGACAATAAAGCTATTATCTATCTATCTATCTAGAATTAGCAGACCCACCTTCATTCTTTCATCTAGCTTTTAAAACGTGTCAAAATCGACTGGGGCAATATGATTGCTCGAAAGCTTCCATGGAATTTTCTTAAGGGACGTTTAAGATACACTTACAATGACTTCGACAACATCATTTTTAATATAGTTTTACAGAGTTGAATCCTCTTATCGGAAATAATTTATAACTGATATCGGTTGACTCACAGAACAGTTCTTATTGAAATTTTTTATTTATAAGGACACAAGAAAATGATGTGCTCTCTCGTTCTGCTAAGATAAAGAGGTAAGAGTTAATTTGTATTTACAGTAACAGTAAGTGACCGCATACTAATAAATACAGTACTTTTCTTTAATGTCCCTCCTTTTTATTTTTTGAACGGGTCAACTCAAAAAATTGAAACGGGCGGAACGGGTTTGTCTCAGGTAATTATTAAATGTGCCGCCATTGTGTAGGAGATGAAGATATTGACTTTTTATTCTAGGGTTGTGAAGGATTCGCCTTGTTGCAAGTTTCATCTGTCAATTTCATTATCCCAAGTTTCAATTTTTTGAGTTGACCCGTTAAAAAAAGAAAAGGGAGGGGGGACATTAAAGAAAAGCACCGTATAAAAGAAAGGAGCGTTTTTTATATTGTTGAATGTTACCTCCAATGGAGCGTCATTCTCTCTAGGTACGTCAGCCATCTCAACTATTGTATTGAATCCTTTTACAACCCTTCCAACCACTACGTTGGTCCTGTCTAGATGTGGACATAGCTGTGTAGTTATATAGAATTGGGACTGGTTGGTATTTGGTCCAGAGTTGCACATACCCACAATGCCTTCTTTCTCGTGCTATTTAAATATAAAAATGATAAAAGTTATGTAGGATTACTGTTAGAAGTAACGTTTATTAAGTGGGGATAAAAACATTATTCTTAGAAAAACATAAGATATCACGATTTTTTATGATGTACAATCTATAGTTCCTTTATTACTGAAAAATGCACAATTCAGAAAAAATCAACATGAGTTTGTAATGTAGATTGGTTATATCAAACCAAAAATGTATTATCTTGAATCGAAAACGATATGAGATTCCAATATTTCTAGTCATTCACAATCACAATATGTTTGTAAGCTGCATGTTCAAACTTACTGTCAAATCTAAGTTTTCATCTTCAAAGGTATCACCATAAATACTTTCTCCAGAGGAACCATTGTTGTGAATTATGTCACCTCCCTGAATCATGCACAAAGGAACAACTGTAACAAACAAATGTTTCCCTAAAGAACTAGAAGAAGAAATCGAACGGTTTGTCATTTAATAAAAGTATTCCGTGTCCGTGGTATCATCTTTTGGTTGCGATTTTATACACGTCACACGTTAAACAGAAATCGTTTTTCAGGAAAACCGTGTAAAAGTATGCATGTAAGAATGACGACAATATCCATTACAGTACAGATTTCTTTTCTCTGTTCCATGTCAGGTTGTAATTCTGACAGCAATGCAACCGAATAGTCAAAATTCAAGTTAACCCAATCAAAATTCGAAATGCGCTGCCCAGACGAATGCTCGCCTTACATGTGCTCCTCCAATAGAAAATTACTGCAACTACGACCCATGTTGCCAATGTTCTGCTTGGCAAGAATCTTGTTTCGGACCTTACTGTCCTCCTCGATGTTGTACGACATTCCCTTGTCCTCTAAGACGTGTTGTACGTGTGCTCAACGGGTAGCGCCGAGGTGCTTGTGACCTGAAGGCCCCGGGTTCGATTCCGGTCAGAGGCGGAAATTTATTTCTGGTTCTTTCAATCAGAAAAAAGTTTTTATGAGAAAAGCTCAGCGATAATTCCCACCTGAGCCTTCACCGTTAGCTTCTACTTAACAATACTGTTCCTAGAGTGCCGCCGAAAATCAGTAACAAAGCCTACCCAGAACTCGAGGCTAATGACCAGTGAAGTCGATGCCACTGACAGAAGTAAAAAATAAAAATAAAAAATAAAAATTGCGCCATCTATAGGCCTTTTATAGCTCAGCTATCTCGTAATTCTGATGCAAGTTCTCATTCCTGTCCAGATTTCCTCTCATTAGCCCCTGTCAGGCTCTGTCACACTGACAGCAATGTAACAGACTAGTCAAAATTCAAGTTAATTCAATCGAAATTCAAAATGTGCTGCCCGTACGAATGCCCGCCTCAGATGTGTTCCTCCAATGAATCAATAGAAGACTGCAACTACGATCCCTGCTGTCAATGCTCAGCTTGTCAAGAATCTTGTCCTCCACCTTGCTGTCCTCCTCGACCTTGCACGCCATTCCCTTGCCCTCCAAGACGTGTTCCACGTTCCTGCAATCCTTGTTGTCCTCCTCCAAGATGTTCCTCTCCCTGTTGCCCTCCTCCACCAAGGTGTCCGCCAAGGCCATGCAACCCATGTGTCCCACCTCCGTGCTGTCCTTGCAAGGTCAAAGGCAAATTCGGTTTGGCTTACATCGTAGAAACGCCGAAGAATCGATGTGAAACGCCCTTAGGATGGCAAATCGAGTTCGAGGACACGCCATCAAAGATAGCTAGCAGTTGCAAGAAAATGATGCAGTGGGTGAACTGCCCCCCATTGGGAGAATGTGGTACTGAGGCTGTTATGAGCGGCTACCCGAAGAAATGCGCCCGAGCTTTAGCTTGTAGCCCCAAGTCATGCTGTTACGAAGAAGACGCTCTACCTCCTTGTGATTGTGAGTCAGAGCCAAAATGTTGTTGCCGCCCAAAATCTCAACCGAAGTGTTGCAAGCCACGCCCTCAAAGGAGGAAACCCTGTTGCTGCTTGCCTCCGCAACCAAACTGCTGTTGCGGGAAGCAAGAACGTAAAAGGTACGAAGAAGCAGGATGTTCGTGTTGCAAGAAAAGGGGGAACAATACACCGAGAGGCGATGATGACTCTTTGGACTATGTTCCTGATAAGGAGGTTCACCAGAAGAGCAAAAATGGCAGTAGAGAAAATCAGAAGAAGGAACAACACAAAGATTCAAAGTATGTTCAGCATGATCAGTCTCATCATGGGAAAGATGAAGAGTCAGCTGTAAGTAAAGATGGATAAAGTAACATTTTTGTACAAAAATTTGTTCTTAAATAAAGTCACAGTCTGATGCATGTATGTTACCTTGGATTTGTTATGCCATCAAATACAGAATCAAGTGGATTGTAAATGGTCTTAGTTGGTGAAACAGATGGTTCAAATCGATAAATCAAAAGTATAGTTTTATGTGTACTAGTACTGTTCAGACATTTGTAATATTGGGTTCCAATACATTGAACAGCATTAATATGTGATATACAGGGTGGACGGAAAATTGTGGGCTTACTAAAACATATTTCAAAAATCTGTCACATGGCCGTGGTAGGGAGCGCCTTGAGGGCTATAACGTAAAAATTTTTCACTTAAACTTTTACGTTTATACAGGGTGATTCATATCAAACTTACATTTTTTAAATAGAACCCCCTGATATATTAGGTCTGTTTTTACAGCAATCACAAACTAGTCAGCGGCAATTTGATTGGCCAGTACTAGTCAGAAATAGTTTGACAACTGCAATGGGGAATACTGATTGGCTCTGACTGGTTTGTGATTCTCTGTAAAAACAGACCTATAATTACATAGTTGGATTCTTCCGTGAATTCTAGTGTGACTTAATGTATCATATTTGGGACTTTAAATAAGTAACCGTTTAGGCGCAAAACATCATTTTTGGTATAAGTAGATATCAGAAAAAATAGAATATCGCAACGATTATAAAATTTAGAAGGTTGTGAATTTGCGGAACGACTAAGCATAAAATGCGTCACCTTAAGTCAGACGTTCCATTTGAATTCTTTTGTACTTGGAGAAATCTGTAGATTAATTAAGGAAACTTCAGTCAGAACAAACTTGGCGTTTGCCTATTTTTCTTTATAGGATCAAATGCAAATTTCATAACCTAGCAGGCCATGAAAAATAAACAAAAACCTGTTTAGATGGAGGAAACCAACTAACAGCGGTAAGATATCTAATGTCATTGAGAAGCTGCAGTATGACAGAAGTATTTTTTCACAGTCTACTAGTTATTTTTAGATTTACTAGAGCTTGACAAATTCCCAAAACGATAAAAAATTTTGAAACAAAAGAAAAACTATCAGCTGCTGCTGACAATCTTATAATTATCTTCAGAATGAAATATCGCATTTAAATGGTAAAAATAGTCATTTCCATCAAGTCAAAAGTAACGACTGGCGCCTTTCAAATTCTTTATTAATTATTAGTGAAATGAAAACTGAAGTACAATCCGTTTAAATTATGAAACATAATTTACCTGGCAGCAAAATACGTAAAATAAACACAATTACTATATGGAATAATAAAAAATTCTAACAACTATTTCAATAGATGCTCAGAATGCTTCAGTTAGAGGTATTATTACTTTTGACTTGGCGGAAATGACTACTTTTTATGAGACTGTCAGCAATAATTGCCGGTAGTTTTCCTTTTGTTTCAAAATTTTTAATCGATTTGGAAATTTGTCAAGCTCTATATCTCAATAGCTAGGCTGTAAAAAAACACTTCTGTCATACTACAGCTTCTCATTGACATTAAATATTTTAACGCTTTTGTTTCCAGTTAGAGCAGATGTATTGTAAAGAATTTTTATAATCTTGTTTTGTTAGTTTGTTTGCAAGTTTGAGGTTTTTGTTTATTGTTCATGACCTGTTAGGTTGCTTATGTACCTAGAAAAAATTAATACACAGATTTCACTGAATATTTTAATAAAATGAAAACTAAAAAGATTAATATCGAGAATCATATATCGTTAGACAGGTTATCAAATTTTACATTTGATCCTGTAAAGAAAAATAGGCATTCCTATTTGAAAAAATCAAGTTACCCATGATTGAGATTTCTTTTCACACTGAAGGCTTTTCTTAGATACCTCTCTAATATAATGGTTAAAGGAAAAGGTGTATCAACATAACTCTCTAATATAATGGTTAAAGGGAAAGGGGTATCAACAATCTTTCGCTATAACCAATGAAAAAATAATAATTATAATAATTCCAATTATTTAAAACTGAATGTGTCCATAAATGGGATAGGTTCAGTCATTTAACACATTACTCAAACATTTTATATATTCAATATAACATAAAAATAAACAATGTTTTTTAGTAAGCATTGTAACATTGGTTATTGTTTCATCATAGAAACGAGCAACGACAACCAGTAGCATAGTCTCTTGCCAAATGGTACAGCAAGATGGTACATTATCGCCTAGCAAAAAAGGCCTGTACAGTGAAACTAGTTTGCTTAATGAAAACAATGGCAAACTAAATGGAGATCAAGAATTGAGAGCCAGTAATCAATATCCTACATTATCTGTTGGTGAACTATACAGTAAAAACAATCCTGTTGGTGGAACCAATGGCAAACAAAATGACAATCAAGATATGGAAGATAACAATCATAAGACTGCAAATATAGATACAAAAAGTCCAAGTTACACCAATGCAATAGAGAGTGAGATTAACATACCTGTAGAACACTATGATACTCTAACTGAAGAGGGATCACCTAATAAGAAAGTAATGAAAATGGACTACAAAACTCTGAGAGAAAAAATAAGAGAGGCAAGAAAACTCCAATTAGATATTATTCATAAAGAAGCTGAAAAATTGTATGAGCCTGAAGAAAACGCAAGAAAACATCAGTCAGGTGATATTCATAAAGAGGCTGATAGATTGCATGAATCTGAAGAAAGAGAGACAATACAACAACAATTAGATATTATTTATAAAGAGGCTGGAAGATTGTATGAACTTGAACAGAAATTGAAACATTGTGTATGTGGAATGGCAAAAGTAGATAGAGAAGCAGAAAATCAATTTGGGACTACAGTATCTAACACTATCATTGAAAGCAAAACTGATGCTGGTTTACAAAATGGAAGTATAGAGGTAGTCACAGAAAACCCAATCAATACAAGAAGCTCAAATAAAGAGGTTGATGAGGCAGACAAAGGCAGTGATATTGTAGGATTAGAACTGACGATTGAGGTCAAACAATCTAAAAGACTGATAGAGCAGGGAAATACAATGCAACATGAACTCAATATAATTAAGAAGCCCACAGGATAGAAATGAGTAAATAATATCCTTGTAAGTACTTGACTTGCAGTGATCTGTGTGTTAGTGAAGTATATTTAATTAAAAAAACTGTCAATTTATTATCTCAATAAATTCATATGGAAATCATGCATGCTCTATTTCAAAATAACACTTTTTGGTACTTAATTTGATACAATTTTAATTTTTTTTTCAGTTAGCATACCTTTGTGTATTTTTGTACCCTTATAATGGAGTGGCTTTCCATATTTTCCAAGGCCCTTTTCTCCTGTGCATAAGGCTCTGAAGTTCTCAACTGATTTTGGTACTTTATCTTTGAAAAGTTCTATAATCACCCTGCCAACTGAAATCAAATTTGTATGAGCCAGTTCAGCGTGTAATGAAAAACCTAAACTAGGAACTACCTTTCACGCCCTCAAATTTAAAATCAAGAAAGACGTATGGGTTGATAACTGGGTTGTGATTTTCTTTGTCCATTTCTTCGTCTATATCTATCTGCATGAATAACGCCAAACACCTGATTTTATGAAGTAGCTATAGTATTATTTACACTATACAAAGGTAGGGACAAACTAAACAGTGTGATCGATAAAATTCTACCTGAGATATTTGGAAATTTTGCAGGTTATTTGTTTATGTTTTTTGTCACAAAAATCCTTGATTTAAAACACTCCTGTCAAATCTGGCATCCACCACAAAACACATACACTGAGCATTCACCATCCACTGGCACATGACTGGCATCACTGACAACTGACAACCACAAAACACAGAGTTGGCCATGTGTATAGGCATGGCCGACTCTACACTAGGCCGGAGCCTTAGATGTGGCAACGTGGCTTAGCTGTCAAATAGTGGCCCTATAGTTTCAGAATAATTATTACATTTTATATGTATTAGAGTTCATCCCGGTTAATAAACTAAGAAAAATACTTTTTAGAACTACTGCTCCTAATACCACTTACATCTGATGTCTGTTTCATCACATTCAGACACTACAAAATAAAAATAAACGCAACCTGTTTCCTGCTGCCACTTCCACTTCCACTTAAATGAACACTCAATTTACTTTGTCACTTGAGCTAGAAAAATTCACTATTAGGCAGAGCTGTCATTACTTCAAGTAAAGTACTTGAAAAATGTATTTCAATTACTTTCTGGTATTTGAAGTACTGTACTTCAAATACATTGTTTTTGTGATATTTGTACTTGATTCCCCAAATACTCTCTAAGAAGTATTTGTATTTGGTACTTGTAGCACAAAAAATATATTTCAAATACCTGGCATTTTTATTTGAAATACTAAAGAATTAAAGTACTTGAAAAATTTATTTCAATTACTTTCTGGCATTTGAAGTACTGTATTTCAAATTAATTTTATTTCCCAAATGCTATAAGAAGTATTTGTATTTGGTACTTCCACACAAAAAATATAATTCAAATTTATACATTTATACTCGAAATACTAAAGTGAGTAAGAAATACATACTAGTATAGCTCGATGAAAATATAAAAATACTTGAAATACACATTTCAAGCATTAAATGCTCAAGTCTAGATAAGTATGGACAAATCAACATTACGCATCGCGTCGCCTTGCGCTCTGTCTCTGTCGTACACATAGGATAGTCTACGCGACACTCTGATTCTACAGGATAGTCTCATCACAATCCACACAATCACAAAATATCAGTTCGTCTTGTTGCGTTCAACAAAATGCGTTGTTGATGTTGATAGAGGTTAAAACAATCTGTGAATGTGAGCTGTGAATTTACTGCCATTATAATAACAATCTTCAAAACTCTGTACTTTGTCGTGGTGGTTACGAATTGCAGATGTAAAAAGGTAATTTTTCTCAAGCATCTCTTTATGAAAAAATTCATATACCGGGTGGCAATGGAATCGTTATACAGAGCTCCCTTCTTTTACCATCCTAGATGGAGGTTTGAAATTTTGAAGAATTATATGGTTAACGGAGATGCACAATAGCCATGAGAAAACAAATGTATCCTTATTTTGGTTCAGCCGGAAGTGAGGTTAGGCTCTGAATTTTCAATGACACCCTATATATTTTTTCACACATTCGGATTGACATTTGGATTCCCTTGATGAATGAATTTGAATTGTTGTCATTGCTTGGTATTTCTGTTATACTTTTCACGAGTTCTGTGAATGAATATATGCAAGAATCAAACAAGTGGATATGCTTTTTACTCATTATGTATGCCAGAAAAATGCTAGAAAAGAGGCGCTTTGTATGCTGACAATTCATATTATTTGATGGATCTGTTAATGTTAAACACCTTCATTTGCATGGCATACGCGACGACCCGCGACGCCGCCGCGCCGACTGTACCTTTTATTACTTATCTCTTCTACTTATTTATTAGCATTTTTGAAAAAGCGTATATTCAAAAATTGGGAACGTATTGTCGTTTTTAGGTAATTTCTGAAACTTATCCTGTGGTTTTCTGTTGTAGTCTGTTCAAAGTACAAAAAAATTTCCAATTCAATTTCGTACTTTGAAAAAGGCGACAGACGTGGCCGAAACGTCAGTAAACTCTAGAATCAACACATGTGGTTTTATTGAAGGCCAGATGAGCGAACGAACAGTTATTTTTAGGGTGTCATTTGATTCGTTTTGAAATGTGGAATTTAAATACTGGGTGTCTAAAAGACGTTGCTATTTGAAAAAATCGACTTATTGCATAATTAATGCGTTTTTCAATTTTAACCAGTTGTAAAAACTAAAGTAAAACGAAAACGATAAAAGACAGATTTTTTTATAAACATCTTTGTCATTCAGAGTGATTTGGGCCTGGTCACAGCATTCTTGATTGAAAACAAAAAAAATATTTTCAAAAAATCAAGTCCTGGAAGTCACTAAAAACACTCAAACTGTACTCAAAATGTGTCCCGCTTTCTAAAAATGAAAAAATATACAGGGTGTTCCATTTGAAATTCTAAAAATGGGTTCACTTCCGGTTAGACCGGAAGTCATGGAACACGTCTGAATAGCGAAAAATGGATCTATTTTGTGCTTGATTCCTCCCAATTTCAAAGTCCAGTCGATGAAAGTTTGGTAGCTACAGCTTGTCTAACGATTCCGTTGACACCCTGTATATATAAATAAATAGGTGGATAGATATATAGAAAGATAGATATAGATAAGGTACTTTTTATTACTCAACAATAATTATGAAATACTTGAAATATCCATCGCCGTATTTGAAATACTATATCAAGTAATTCAAGTATTAGTATGGTATTTGAATTACTTTTGTAAGTTCTTGAAATATTAGTATCGTATTTGAATTACTTTATTTGAAAAATCAAGTACCAAATTAAAGTATTTGATACTTGAAGTACTTTCAAAAATAAAATTACTTGGTATTTGTACTTTGACGCATGCGACTCTGGTAATTGGTAATTGGTATTTGAAATACTATTTACTAGTACTTGTGACAGCTCTGCTATTAGGTCACTGTGAAGCCATTCTTGCTGGTCTTGATTTCCCTTTCACTATCAAATCCTTTCGTAGGTATGCCCCAGGCCATGCCCAGATGAGTTCTATTAACTGTATTTTTCTGTGATATTTGGGAGGTTCAGAAAACATTATAGGTACCACATTGTGCTTTAAAATAGGTCTTATCCTTTGAAATGTTTGTAAATTATTGTCTTTATCCTTATAAATATAACCAGCCCTTCCGAGGAATACCTTTCACCCACTTCTGTTTATGTCCCTTATTGGACGCACAATTGCTAGTGCAATCTGGTACTACACACTTTGCAGGCACCTTTTTATCTTTATAGTTTCATTTGTGCAGGTAAATAAGTAGAAACACATTAAAAATCACCTTCCAACCATATTTTCTGCTCTGGAAGAATACACATGACATAACAACTTATGAAGACTCGGCCCGCTGATTCAGTGTTGCCATATTTCATGCTCCGGCCTAGTGAGTAAAGTCGGCCATGATATAAGCATCCGCATCTAGAAATTTTTCTATCAGTGGCGCCATCTAGCGTCACGGCACGTCACAAAAATTGTTTGTGTAACAACTTGAATAGATCAGGTATAGAATGCAGCACGTGTGGATACACTTAAAATTTGGTGGGAGCTCGTTCGCTCCTTGCTGTTTTGGCTGTTCTCATATACAGGGTGTCCCAAAACTCAACGTCAAGTCGCAACGGAGTGACAGGATTGATTGCAATGGTTTAAGAGCTCGCTACGTAAAAAAGGTCACTCGGTGTAGTCAAAATTTTGTCATTTACAGATTCGGTAGGTGTCAATATAGAATATAGGGATAGGTGGGTCGTCAGAACGCGATGTGGACGGATAAAGTGAGGGTGGGGGTTAAATATTTAAATATGCTATTTTTTTCGCATAATGAATGATGAAGTACAGCTCTGAAAATTTGCAATGCAAACGGAAATATTATAAGAAAGTAGGGAAAAAAATTCAGAAGTGTAGGCGAAAGGTAAAGGCGTCAGAGGGCGCTGAAGTTGCGAAACATTTTACAGCAATTGTGTCACTCGGAGACTCGGTACACTTCTGACAATTTACAAACTCATTCTATGAGTCAAAATGAACCTAATTAGGTACAAATCGTCAGAAGGCTAGATGGAAGAATATCGGAGATACCTATTATCTATACTAAGAACGTCGGTTCTCCACCTAATTTATCATTATATCTTATTCGACACGGAGCATTATGGCTAAAGTATCCGATGAAAAAGAAAATAATCATTTCGGATGGATAGGTACTCATTATAAGGATACATTTAAAAAATTTTTTTATGTTATACAGGGTGTCCCCAAAATACGAAACGTGTCAAAGTTATGTTTTTTTAAATAGAACATCCTATATACATAGGCGTAGTTAGGTGGGGGCTTGGGGGGCTATGCCCCCCCAAGAATGAGATTAGCCCCCCCAAAAATAATTCAAATCAGTAAAGTTCTGTTGAATGTATTGTACCTAGGAAGGGGGCTTAAGCCCCCCTCCCCCCCAGATTCAGGGACTTAACTACGCTTATGCCTATACATATATTATTGCATATTGTAATTGGTATTGGTATTGGTAAATTCTTTGTGTGACTTTACGTATCACATATACATATGGGACTTAAAGTGAACCGTTCAGGTGTAAATCACCATTTTCGGTATAAGTAGATGTCAGAAAAAAATTAATATCTCAGAGACTATAAAATTTAGAAGGCTGTGACTTTGCCGGATTACTAAACATTTAAATGCCTCAGCTTAGGTTAGACGGTCAAATTTGAGTTACGTTTGTGCTTGGAGAAATCATTGACTATTTAAGGAAACGTCAATCAGATATAACATGATTTTTTCAAATAGGAATACCTAATTTTTTTTATCTGGTAGTTTTCATTTATTAATTTTCCTACCTATAAGCAACCTAGCAGAGACTGTGAAATATAAACAAAAACTTGTTTAGATAGAAGAAAACTACTAACTTAGCAGAAAAATACAGAAGAACTAGACCAAAAAGACTAAAATATAAAAATTACTTACATAATTATATTTAATACTTCATTGGAGTCTACTTCCTTCAAGACAAATGTATTTAGTGATCTTTTTTCGTTACTTTTTTCTATGTTCGGCACTGTTTGTAGAAAATTTACCAAATTTGATAAGCACAAGCGAAAATAAAAAAGAAGGTTATGTTACATCCCAATGGCAGCCGCTCAAACGGCCAGCCAAACAAATAGAGGGTAACTTCCTGAGGAGTAGCTTCCCACCGATCACATGTGCGGATCGAACATTCGCAACTGCTTCCAAGGACAAGGCCGAAATATTTGCCAAGACATTTGCAGCAAACTCCCATCCAGTGCCCAGTTACCATCCATACCGAGAGTACCCTAAGCCATGAGCGAAATAACGTTCAGAACAAAAATAGTACGGAGGTTGCTGCAATCACTTGATATTAATAAGGGGAATGGGCCCGACATGACCCCCTCCATTGTTGTGAAGAAGTGCGCACCAGAGCTCGCTTCCATATTTCTCCGCCTCTTTCGAATGTCTTACGATTCCGGCATTTTTCCAAAAGACTGGAAAACAGCTTGCATCCGGCCGGTGCCAAGACACCATCACACCAAAGGACAACTGGAGATCTCCGCTTACGTCACACATGTGTGGAGCAAACTCATCCAATCATTTGGCGAGGCCTACGTCGTTGCTCTCGATATTTCAAAGTCATTCGATCAACTGTGGCATGCAGCTCTCCTAAACAAGCTCCCATCTTACGGACTCCCTTTTCAGTTTTAAGCTCCGCGGTTGGCTCGCAGTCCTCTCAGGTCGGAAAATCACTGTCGTGGTAGACAGCTTTTCCTCTTCTTTCCATAGCATCTGGATTGGCTCCGACATAGTTTTTGCTTCACATCAATGATCTACTCTCTAGTACTACAAACCCAATCCACAGTTTTGCGGATGACAGTATGCTGCATGCAGATATCATGAGCAATAGACCGATCTCTATGGTCGAGCTGGAACGCAGAAGACTGGCAGTTGCAGCTTCACTTTCAAAGGATCTAAATACCATAACCGCTTGGGGGCTCAAGAATATGATAAAATTTAATGCTTCCAAGACCCAGTATTTTACGCTATCAAACAAGAAGTGGCCAAGCCAACACCCAGTTCTATTGAACAACGAGGGTCTGCCAATGAGTCACTCATTCAAGCTGTTAGGAGTCGACATAAAGAAAATCTGATCTGGCACGAAACTCTGCGTCAATTCCACCGGTTGGTAAAAAGCTTGGGTACCGGTTTAGAGCCAGAATGTATTTCTCACCATGTAACCTCCTCACGCTATATAAAGCTCAGCTAAGACCTGGCCTGGAGTATTGCTCTCATGTCTGGGGAGCTGATGCCTCGACTACTGTACTAAAGATGACGTTCAGAGAAGGGCAATTCGACTAATTGTCGACCCGACCACCACTATAAGCGTGAACTCGAGAATGGCAGAGGTCAAATTTCAACATCGAGATGTTAAAAACATCCTCCAAAAACTGAACACGAATAAAGCTACTGGTCCTGACCAAATTCCAGCCATTGTCCTTAAACGCTGTGCCGCTGAGCTTGCACCTATCCTTTGCAAGCTCTTCAAACTTTCGTATCAACGAGGCATGTTTCCCGCTTCATGGAAGATTGGCTGCGTTCAACCCATCCCTAAGAAAGGCAAAAAAACCGATCCCACCAATTATAGACCTGTGGCTCTTCTCAGCATCATGTCCAAGGTTATGGAGACTGTCATTAACGCACAGCTCCTGAAATACCTGGACAACAATAACATCATAAATGATCGCCAGTATGGCTTCCGTAAGCACAGGTCTACAGGCGACCTCCTTGCCTACGTCGCTCACTTGTGGAACAAAGCAATAGAAAATCATGGCGAATCCCGTGTTGTTGCACTTGACATATCGAAAGCTTTCGACAGAGTGTGGCATGAGGGACTTCTGGTCAAGCTTGCTGCTTATGGACTACCACCTGGCCTGCGCCAGTGGCTGAATAGCTTTTTGAACGACCGATCTCTGTTTGTTGTAGTCGAGGGCTGTTCATCAGACGTATTTTCAATAAATGCAGGTGTTCCTCAGGGATCTGTCCTATCCCCTACACTGTTTCTGCTGTACATCAACGAGCTGTTGGAAATAACATCCAATCCAATCTACAGCTTCGCAGATGACAGTACATTAGTGTCGTGCATGGAACCAGGCAAGCCACCATCATCCCAGGAGACGGTACGTCGGCGCCAGCAGCATGCCTCACAGATCAACGCAGATATCAAAACAATTGTAGAGTGGGGATTAGCAAATAAAGTACAGTTCAACGTACAAAAAACTCAGGCAACAACACTTACAAAGAAGTCTCACGATGGCTTACCAACCGTGGAAATGGAGGGCCACCCCATAGTCGAATCACCTTCCGTCAAGCTTTTGGGGATCAACATCAACAATAACATGTCCTGGCACGACCACGTCGTCAGTATTGCTAAAACGGCATCCCAGAAGCTTGGAGTCTTGTTCCGCTCTAGGAAGTTGTATACACCAGAGCAACTGCTGCTGCTCTACAAGGCACAGATCCGACCATCGCTGGAGTATTGCTCCCATGTGTGGGGATGCGCTCCGAAACACTCTCTAAAGCTTCTGGACACTATCCAGAAAAGAGCAATTAGATTAATCGATACGCCTAACCTCACAAAGGACCTCCACAGCCTGGAACATCGAAGGAGGGTGGCTGACCTATCCCTCTTTTACAGATTCTATCACGGAAGATGTTCGAGTGAGCTCTCCCAGATAATAACACCAAAGGCCGTCCGAACCAGGAACACTAGAGAAGCTCTGCGAGCTCATCCTTACCAGGTCGAGGTCCTTACTCCCCGAACCAGTCTCCTCCAGCATTCCTTCTTTTGGAGAACTTCGACGCTGTGGAATCAGCTGCCGGGGAATTTGTTTCCCGACGGCTACAACCTGCAGCGTTTCAAATCTAACGTGAACCGACACTTGTCCTCTCGCAGCGCTTCTATAGCGCCATAGGCTTTCGGCCTTTGCGGGAGGCTGATCATAAAAAAAAAAGACCCGGCCTTAATGCGTCACCTTCAGACATTTTCTCACTGGCGTGTTGTTGACGACCTCTCACTCTTCTATCGATATTCAAACGGAATCTGCTCCTTTGAGCTATCCTATATCGTTCCGCAACTCACCGCTCGTATCAGATGCACTCGCGCGACCGCTGCATCTCATCCTAGGGCGGTCGTTCTTCATACATCAAGAATCGTGCGGTACATTCCGCACATTTATTCCCAAGGGTGCCCAAGGCCTGGAATGGACTGCCAAGAGATGTATTTATTGGATCTGTGGATGTTGGCCCATTCAAATCCCGTGTTAACAAACTTCCCCTAACATAACCCTTTCACGACAGTAGCCGCGGTATTCTGGTATTTAGGCTCTGCCTACGCGGTCTTCTCAGATATAAAAAAACAAATACCATGGGAAATAACTATACCTCTACCTATAGTTTATTAATAGAGAATCGCTAGAGAACTGCTTAGTAATTGAAATAGACGGAACAGTAAGCAACATTCTAGACTCAATTAATAATTCGAGGGTTGCTCTATACTGTCGCCTGCTACAACATGCTTCGCATGTCTGGTAGACATGAAAGAATTGATCATCAGCGTAGTTAAGTCCCTGGATCTGGGGGGGTGGGGGGGGTCTTAAACCCCCGCCTAGATACAATAAATTCAGCAGAACGTTACTGAATTAAATTATTTTGGGGGGGCTAATTTCATTCTTGGGGGGGGGGGCACCTAACTACGCCTATGGAGTTGATGCTCTCTATTTCCGCCAATCGACCTATGGCGCACTGATGATCGCTAATAAGCGTGAAACAGCTGTCTGCATACTGGTGGATTGACAGAGGTATAGAGCAACCCTCGTATATCGGCTTTCATATGCAGCAGCATATAGAACCCGCGCTCTCTGGTGGCCAAGCGGACGCGCCGTGGCATCCTACCAAGCAATCTACTGCTGTTTAGCAGCGATTTCCTTGGTTTGCCGTAACCTTCGGGTACCAGATGGCGCACCAGCAGAACCTTTCTGTCGCCTGCTACATCAATGGAGAAGTTTCCTAAAAAGTAAAATTTGGAAAATTCATTATTATCTGATAGTCCACTTCTTCACTTGAAGAATTTCGAATAAATCATCTGAATATTCCAAAAACCGGCAGAGTTATTCAATTTTATATCTGCGTAAAGCGACCGCGGCCGTGAAATGGCGTATGACGTCACATGGCATTAATTGGTCGCGGCAGCCACAGTCTGGTTGGGACTCCGCTATGCGTACGCTGTATGCGACATTTAGACTTGAGTGGAACGATGGACGAAGGTGTTTGTTGTAACGGGCAGACGCCAATATATTTTTGAAGTATGGAGGAAGGTTACGTTCGGGTTGATTCTAGTAATCTTCCTAAAGTGGATCTCGACATGCTTATGGACTTTTACTTCCCACACCGATAGGTGAGGGGAGTATTGTGATCATGAAAATTTTCGATTTTGAGATAATACGCTTTTTGGGCGTTTTATGATGTCTACATAACGAAAATCCACACAACTCATTTCCGTCGGTCTGTCTGTCTGTCGGTCTGTCTGTACGCGTTCTTCTAGCCACGTAATCTCAGTAACCGCTGCATGGATTGTTATGAAATTTGGGTAGCGATATGCTGTGGGGGTAGTAGTAGGTAATGTCCCTATAAGTTTTAAAATCGGCGCATGGGTGGCGGAGTAGTTAGCATAAAACAAAAAAAAAAATTGCTCAAACTTTGTTTTTAGGCGTTTTAGAGGTTCCTGATTATTTTCTACTTTTTTCGGGTGGGGGTGATATTCGGGTGGTTGGGGGGTGGGCGGTTGTAAAGCTGAAAAACTATTGTATTCATAATAGGCCGTCCACTAACCTGTGACACTATTTTAGGTGCATCCGAACATTACCTTGGCTATTATGGAAACCAAGCGACTTTTCTGATGTATATGCTACGGTTAAAGTGTTTACTTTGATAGTTTATATACTAGCTGGATAGTATACAAACTATCCAAATGTCTCGTTATTTTGATGGAAACTCATATTTCAACTAAAATAGCTATGAATATTGGTTGGTTTGTATACTAACCAGCTAGTTTATAAACTATACAAGATATGCCGCTAAAGTATATACCACAACGATATCACACATATTAACCAGTGTTTCTGGTCAGTTTACAAACTATCTACATCATTTGGATAAGGTATGCACCTAATACCTCTAGTAATACATAATAACCAACTCGTTGGTTAGTATGTAAACTAACCAATCCTCTTTGGTTAGTATGTAAACTAACTAATTTTCTTTGGTCAGTTTAACAGAAAAGTGAGGTTATGTTTATGGCAAGTGTGACGTGTTGGTATTGTTTACTGTCGTGCCTTGTAAAATTTGTTTAAGAACAGGTATCTAGTTACCAAAAATGGATCAGCAACAGCAATTTGAAAAGTTACTGTTAGAATGTTACGAGAAAAAGTACCAAAATTCAAAATTAATGAACGACAGTGATTATAATGTACTTTTGCAACATATAAAGAGAATACGTGAACAAGGACCTAACAATAATAACAAGATTGATTATCATGAAATGAATACTTATGATTTACAGAGGATCGAATCATCTTATGTAATCTAATATAAAAGGTCTGGAAAGATTATTTTACGTTTGAGTAAAACCTATGATGCCATTAAAGCTGCCCAGGGTCTAGAGATTTATTTTATATGAATATTTTGTTACACAATTTCCGCTTGTTTTACTTATTTCAGTTCAGTTCGAGTGCCCAGCGAAGAACGTTGTTGTAAAAGTCGTGCTGTTAAAATCGTGATAACATGGAGTTGAGTTAGTTGAATCTCGGTGGAAGTTATACCGATCGAAAGTTAAAAAAACGATCTATCATATGGAGTAGATCAAATGCCGTTTTATTAACTGCTGTGAAGAATAATTGTAATTATTACACCAATATCTGCCTCATAAACGCAAAAACTGTCGCAAGGTGTATGATTTTTTATCGAGCCACACGTGCCTCGGTATATAAGCAGTTCGAGTTTTTGGCAAGGAATGTAGATAGTGCAGGAAAATTAGATCCATAAACAACATTATGGATTCTAATACTGAAATATGTGCTGTCTGCAAGGATAACTTTACTGTCAGCTCCAAGTACATCAAATGTAGTTTGTGTCGTCAAAAATTTCACCTAGTATGTGTTTCTATGAAGGATTCCTGGTTGAGAATTTTAAGCGAGTGCGATAACTTGCGCTGGTTTTGTGATAACTGCAAATTCACTCTGACCACACGCGATGAAGTTTTCAAGGCTGAAGTCGCTATTTTAAAAAAGGAAATCGACTGCCTTAACAGGGAGAAGCAGCTTACATCAAAAATATTGGAAAACCTTGAATATACAAATGAATTGCAAAAATCCTTAATCCAATCCTATGAGAAAGATGGCGCTCACAGTACACAGCTCAAACCCGCTCTACCATTTGACAAACCTGGTACAGCTACCACCTACAGTGAAATAGCAAAAAGGCCTTCCAAGTCACCTCTACTAACGATTAAGTCCAACGAGAGCTCTACCAACACAGATGTCTACAAGGAGGTTACCGAATCGGTTAACCCAGCGCAGATGAACGTACGTATAAGCAATACACGTAGAATAAAAAACGGAATGGTAGTGCAGTGTGAGGACCAAGAGTCCTTAAATAAATTGAAAGACTCATTAAACAAAAAACTTGGCTCTAAATATACAGTTTCAGAACCTAAAAAGTGGAATCCTAGACTTCTGTTAAAAAATGTTAAGCTTACTGGTTTGGATTCACCTGAATCAATAATTAATGACATAATCACTTTGAACAACATTGATGAAGAGCAGTCATCGCATTTGAAATTCATCACTAAATTGAAGCATTTTGAAAGTACAAATGTTGTCATTGAAGTTTCTCCTGAACTGAGAACAAAATTTTTGCAAAAAGGTTTTGTTTTCATTCGTTGGAAGATGTCACCAGTAAGTGATCACATTAGGATTATAAAATGTAGCAAGTGCTGTAGTTTTGGCCATACCGATAAAAATTGTAAATCTGATCTCATATGTCCAAAATGTACAAGAAATCACAAACTAAATGATTGTAAATCAGATGTCCTGCAGTGCATAAATTGTTGTAATTATAACAAAGCTTACAAGAAAAGTCTGCCAGTCGATCATGCCTCAACTGACTTTAACTGCTTTGCTTATCACAACTATCTTCAAAACTTAAAGGATAGAATAAATTATGGCTAATGTGCTGAAGTGCGCACACTTCAATACTAGATCTATTATTCCATCATTGGCAGATTTTTCAACCATTGTTCAGACAAAAAATTTCGACATTGTAGCTGTCACTGAGACATGGCTGAATCCCGATATTCCTTCTAGTATGGTTGACATTCCAGGCTACATTTTTCACAGATATGATAGAAATGGGCGTGGAGGTGGAATTGGAGTCTTCATCAGAAGTAGGTTTAAATCTCAAATTATAACAGTAGAGCAGCGTGATCATACTTCAATTGAAATGATGTGGCTTAAAATATTCCTTGGTAAAGCGAGTCTTGTCTTAGGAGTCGTTTATAGACCACCGCGGGGTAACTTAGATGAAGCCGTAGAAGCTCTTGACAATGTTCTTTCATTTTTATCGCCTTTGCACGAAGACATTTTAATCCTGGGCGATTTCAATGTCAACTTTTTAAATGATAATAAAATAAGTCACTGTATGTTGTGCTATAATTTACAACAACTAGTAAAAGGGCCTACTAGGATCACGGAACATTCGGCTACATTGCTGGATCCCATTTTCTACACGGCGGTTGATAAATGTCGAGACGTTGGTACTTTTAGTGTCGAAACGTTTAGTGATCACTTAGCTGTATATTGTGATATCTTATTCACCTTTCCCAAGCCATCGCCAAGGTTCATTACTATTAGGGACTTCAAGCATTTTAACCAGGAACAATTTTCTGTCGATTTGTTCAGCATCAGATGGATAGACGTAGTTTATATACAAAACATTGATGACAAGGTTAAATTCCTCACTGATAACATAGTTAGGCTTTTCAATCAGCATGCTCCTCTCAAAACAATTCGCATCACTAAACCTCGTGCCCCTTGGTTAACTCCCAATTTGAAATATCTTATGAAATTACGTGATAAGGCACTTCATAAATTTAGAAAAGATCCCAGTCCAGTGAACAGAGCTCACTATACTGAATTGAGAAATTTTGTCACAACTGTTACACTTGCTGAGAAACGTGGATACCTTCTACATTTATCTCAAAAATCCAATTCTTCCTGCTTTTTCAAAACACTGAAAACTCTTAAAGTTCAAGAAACTAAATCAACTGACATCCCTGAGTGGTTATCAGATCCCATGGAAATTAACAACTATTTCACGAGCGTGTTCCAAAATAGTGATGCAACCTGTCTTGAAAAAATTGAGTTCTATAATAACAGCAAGCTAAATGAAGATGTTAAATTTCAGTTCCAACTAATTGATATGGCGAACCTTATTAAAATCATAGGTAGTATTAAATCAAACGCAAGCGGTTCTGACGGCATCACGATTGAAATGATCAGACTCTGTTTACCTGCTATTGCACCCTATATTCTGCATATAATAAATAGCTGTTTAGAATTAGGTTTTTTCCCACAGTCATGGAAGGAAGCACTAATTCTGCCCTTGCCTAAAACCTCAGATCCCAGAGCACCAAGTGATCTCCGTCCCATTAGTATATTGTCCGTATTTTCTAAAATACTTGAACGGGCCATATCTTCGCAATTAAATGAATTTCTTGAGAAATCAGCTGTACTTCCACATTATCAATCAGGTTTCAGAAAGGGACACAGCACAACTACAGCATTAGCTCGTGTCTCTGATGATCTCTTGCGTGCACTGGATAGGAAACAAGCTTCAATCCTAGTTTTGCTCGATTTTAGCAAGGCCTTTGACACCTTGAATCATAAGCTCCTAATCGCTAAATGTAAATACATTGGCTTCGACCAAATAGCGCTCAGATGGTTGAAATGTTATTTAAATGAGCGTCACCAATATGTAACAATACGTAGTAAGACTTCTAGTAAAAAACCGATATGTTCTGGCGTTCCACAGGGTTCAGTTTTGGGCCCCATCCTATTTCTAATATATACATTTGATCTGACTGATTCCATTGAAACCTGCTCTGTACAACAATATGCTGACGATACACAGATTTACCATAGCTTCTGTCCAGAAGAGCATGAAAATGCTGCTGCTCTAATAAACGCAGATTTAAATCGAATATGCTCTTACGCCGATCATCACAATCTGAAGTTAAATGCCGCTAAATCTAACTGTATAATCTTCTGTTCAAAAAAGAAGAGAGAGCATATGAAGTCTGTCATCCGCATCGAGATACATAATGAGCCTGTTAATTTTTCACCTTGCGTCAAAAATTTAGGTTTGTATCTAGATGAGGACTTGAGGTTCCAAGAACATATTCGCCGTTTAAGCACAGCCTGTTATTTGAAACTGAAGCTGTTATATGCTAACAAATCGATATTAACTAGAAAAATAAAAAAATCTTTATGTGAATCGTTGGTAATGTCAAATATAACTTACTGCAGCATCATTTTCTATCCTTGCCTTGACCACTTGACTAAATACAGATTGCAAAAAATTCAAAATTCATGCTGTCGACTTATAAATAATATCAGAAAGTATGATCACACTAGCCCTGCTCTTTATTCCATGAAGTGGTTAAAAATTGATAAGTTATTTGAATACAATTTTATTTCATTCATCATGAAGATTCTCAACACATCCATACCAGTTTATCTGAGGGATAGACTGATATTTAGAAACTTAATTCATAATGTGAACATTAGACATACTGATCTCCTTACTATGCCACGTCATACATCAGCTGTTTTCCAAAGATCGTTCACCTATAATGCAGTTAAACTATTTAATGAACTCAATTCTGAGCTGAAGATTTCCTTTTCTAAAACCAAGCTTAAACAAATTATATATAATAAGCAAATCAGATAAAAAATTCTCTCCACTCTACTGTTATTACATCTATATTTATATGACACATTCAGTATATACTTAGGTATTACATTTATTTACATTTATTTACATTTATTACGTATTGTAATTAGTTAGTAAGTTAGTTAGTAGATTGGTTAAGTTGAGTAGGCTTTGCCTAGACTTCGCCTTTTATAACTATTTGTTATAATAAAGTCATTTATTATTATTATTATTATTATTATTTTTAGGTAATTATACCAATTTTATGTTGTATCTATGAATAAACTTTACTTTTGATTAAAAATTGTTTTTTTAAGCTAAAGTAACCAAAGAGGATTAGTTAATTTACATACTAACCAACGAGTTGGATTATGTAGTACTAGAGATATTAGGTGCATACTTTATCCAAATAATAATAAACAGTCTTTATTTGCACATCATATCATGGCGAAGTTTAGCCTCACGGCTACTCTTACACTTAACCATAACATGAAGAGTAATACACTACATAAAAGTGGAGGAATTCATACTATTAAGAAACCATAACATCAGGTGAAACAGTGGTGCTACATATATGGCTACAACAATGAAAAACAATAAAAATAAAGATATTCTCATAAAGAGAAAAAAGAAACAGTCCAAAATGATTTACACCTAAAGATGAATAACAAATAGGTAACCTAAAAACACTGCTTCTCCAATAGCTGAGCTTTGAGTGATTTTTTGAAAAGTTGTAAGGTTTTTTGTTTGTCTGAACTACTGACGCTATTGTACAGTCTAACAGCATTATAAGTGAAAGATCGTTGAAATAGGGAGGTATGGCTAAGAGGAATATCAAATTTGTCCTCATGTCGTAGGCTTCTTGAAATTAAATTTTTCCTAGGAACTAATTTATTTGCAAGATAAATCGGTTTCTTGGTGTTTATTGTCTTGTATTCAAAAACCAACATGTGAAAATCAAAGAGTTTATCAAGTTTCAGCCAGCCCAATTCATTGATTTTAGATGTAGTGTGGCTGTATTTACGGAGACCAAATACAAAGCGACAGCAGCAGTTCTGAATTTTTTGTAATCTACGTTTAGTCACATAGTCAAGACACGGGTAATAGAGAATGAAAGAGTGAAGTAGCTTTGATATTACCAGGCTCTCAACTAATTTCTTTCTTGTCTTAAAATTGAGGATGGAACGATTGGAGTATAGCAGTCTTAAACTGGCATATGTAGCTTTAGATATATTGCTGACATGGAGACAGTACCTTATATTTATGTCCAAAGTGATACCTAGATTTTTTGCATGGGTAACAAAAGGTATACGAATATTATCAACCTCTAGCAATGTGATACGTTCAATATATTCATATGTACTTTTAGGACAGAACAGCATAGCAAAACTTTTGGTTGGATTGAGTTTAAGGCAGTGAAACTTGCAATAATTACTTAAATTTACCAGGTCTAAGTTGATTTTGTAAGATGCTTGATGAGCATTAGAAGAGTCGAAAGTAAAGGTTACTTGGGTATCGTCGGCATATGTTTGTATAGTACAGTGATCCATGACAGTATGCAAGTCAGATGTGTATACCAAAAACAATAAAGGACCAAGTATGGATCCTTGAGGAACACCAGAAGGAACATCAACACCATCAGAAATCCCTTGGCTGGTCTTAACACGCTGTACTCGATTGCTTAAGTAAGATTTGAAAAAGCTAAGAGGAATATCAGAGAGGCCATAGTATTTAAGTTTGCTTAAGAGAATCTTGTGATTGACAGTGTCGAAAGCCTTAGAAAAGTCCAACATCACCAGAACAGTATTGACATGATTGTCTAAGTTGCGAATAATGTCGTCAGTCAAATGCAGCAGTGCAGATGTAGTGCTATGCCCACTGCGGAAGCCAGATTGATAGGCGGGAAAGATATTGTATGTTTCAAAATATTGGACCAATTGTGTGTAAACAGCCTTTTCCAAAATTTTCGATAAGACGGACAAAATACTGATGGGTCTTAAATCCGTATGTTCTGTAGGGTGATTAGTTTTAGCCACAGGAATCACAAATGCCTCTTTCCACATGCTAGGAAAAATACCTCTATCCAAACAAGTATTGACAATATGGGTTAAATGTATCAAAACTTCAGGTACGCATAATTTAATCATGTCAATGTTCAGTCCGTCAGGTCCAGTCGCATGAGATTTTATCGAGGTAATGATGTCTAAGACATCGCCAGGTGTCACAAGCTGAAATTCAAAGTGTGGTATGTTAGGATCAAAAGATTCGCTGGCATATTTGTTGACTGTGTGATTCACTAGGCGGGAATTACTATTAACGGTAATGAAATTAGATAAAAAGTAAGAATTGAGTTCATCAGGCTCGAGCAGATGAGGAGGAATTTCCGTTTTCTTATTACGATATGTTCCAGAGTTTCGTAAATGGTTCCAAAATTCTTTGGGATTAGACTTTTCGATATAGGTTAGATATGCCTTTTTTTCTCTTTTAAGCGAAGCCAAGGCATGGTTACGCAAAACTTTATAGTAATTCCAGTTTTGGACAGTTGAATTTTGCCGAAATGTGAGTAAGGCATCGTCTCTTTCTTTAAAAATACGTTTTAGGTTCGGAGTTAACCAAGGCGATGCGTTCTTGGTTATGCGAGCTGTGCGAATGGGTGCATGGACATCAAATAGAATAGTCAAATATTCGGTGAAAAATGAAACTTTATGATCAATATCATTAATGTAAAAAATATCGTTTAAAATATTGAACTTCAAGTGCTCTTTAAATAAATCTACATCAATATTTTTAATGTCTCGATATTCAATTATCTTAGGCGTATTTTTTAGGCTGGGTAATTCTATTTCACAATAAACTAATCTATGGTCTGAAATGTGATCGGCAGCTAATGTCCCTGATTTAAGGATAATACTTATGTTATTTACAAATATAGGATCTATTAGGGTAGAACTGAACTGCGTGATCCTGGTAGGCTCATTGATAATCTGTGCATAATCATATGAATCAAAACATCTATACAGAAGATTTTCATGATTGAGTAGATCTACATTTACGTCTCCCAAAAATATAATATTATCGTATAACGGTGTAAAAAAGGATAATAAATTGTCAAAATTTTGAATAGCATCATTTAACGATGTATGGGGAGGGCGATATACAACCACCACCAAGAAACTAATACAGTGGAGCTTAAACCTACAGCATAATGTCTCCAGCGAGCTATTGACAGCAGGATCGACATCAACTAGAGAACAGTTCAAGCTACGTTTTGCAAATATACCTACGCCACCTCCTCTACTCACACGATCTTTCCTGAAAAATTCATAACCATTAACTGCAATAATATCGTTAGGTATGTTACTGTTGAGCCAGGTTTCAGTCACTGCAGCTATGTCAAAACGATTTTTGAATATATCTGAGAAATCACCAAAACTAGCTGTCAGAGAGCGTACATTCAGCTGACAAATACTCAACACAGAAGAATTAGCCATAGTTTACTTTTTGCTTGAGGTTGTCCAAATAGTTCTGAAGCACAGCACATCCCTTAAAGTTCGATGAATGGTCGGTTGGTAGATTTTTTTTATTCGTTTTATTGAAGTTCATGCAGTTAATGCACTGGAGGGCGTCAGATTTACACTCTTTCAATGAATGTTTCCGGGTACATCTGGGGCAAGTTAGTTCAGATTTACAAGACTTATCAGTGTGGCCATACATACAACATTTCATACACCTAATAACTCGCAAGTGATCAAAAATAGGCGACTTTTTCCATCCAATAAACATACTCCCTTCTTTCAGTAGTGAAATCCGCAGTGCGGGAGAAACTTCTATCACAATATGGCAGGCATTACCATCTTTTAATTTTGTTACGAACTTAATTTCATTTTTCTGCGATTTTTCGAAATTATTCAAAGTAGTGATGTCTTTCAGTATTTCTTCAGGAGTATTCAGTCCTTTCAAATTTACGTTTTTAATAATTAGTCTGGGATTAAGTTTTTTAGATTCATTGATAGTATAGTTTGCACCAAGTTTATCTGCAAGACTGCTTTTTAAGGTGGTAAGAGACTGATCATCGTGACAGAATACAGCGACACCATTTTTTATTGTTCGAGTTGAATTAATTCGAACGCTCAAATTACCGGGTTTTATAGACGTTGTAACCTCGTCCATTATATTTTTTGTATTCGCAACTTCGGGGGGTGCTTTGATGATTAATACAGAGGAATCATTTTTGACTGGTTTTTTCAATGCATCACTGTATTTGCTAGAACCAGGTAGAGAATGGTGAATGGGGTCGATATTGCCAGTTTTCAGAAAGGAAAAGGAAGGCGTAGATCCGTTCCCTTTGTTATACTCCAGCAGAGACTTTTGTATAGTTACTGTATACTCTAAATTTTCTAATAGTTTTTCAGTCGAGCTCAATTCGCGTTTCAAGCATTCTATCTCTTTCTTTAGCACCATAATATCCGCTTGTTCAGATTCACTACTGGGATAAGATGATTTGCAATCATCGCAAAACCACAACAAGTTATCGCATTCAGCTATTATTTTCATCCAATTATCTTTTATGGAAACACACGATGGATGAAATTTCAGGTTACATTTGGCACATTTGACGGCTTTAGTACTAACAATGAAGTTATCATTACACTTCTTGCACACGTCAACATCAGGTGCCATGTCTATAACATGGACCTAATCGACTGAACTATCGACAAGAATGTAAATATTATCAGGATTATTTTGCTTCTCACAGATAATTCAGCAAAAACCCATCGAAAAGTGAACGAAAATGAGCTCTAAGTACAGGCATATAAGGCAATGCAGTATAATTTTAAATGAGCATTACAAATTCAATACCTGCAGGTTCCCCAAAAAATGCACTGCACAATTATCACCACCGTGGTATAAAGTAAACAATTTTGCGATTTTTACGGCCTATAAACAGAACATAACAGCGTCCCGCTAGTCGGTACACTGTTCACACTTCGGCCGGTGAAATGAAATGATGTGGATAGTTTGTAAACTAACCAGAAACAATGGTTAATAAGTGTGATATCTTTGTGGTATGATACTTTAGCGTCATATCTTGTATAGTTTATAAACTAGCTGGATAGTATACAAACCAACCAATATTCATAGCTATTTTAGTAGAAATATGATTTTCCATTAAAATAACGAGACATTTGGATGGTTTATATACTAGCTGGATAGTATATAAACTATCAAAGTAAACACTTTAACCGTAACATATACATACATGCGAGAGTATTGCTTTTGATCATTCTGTATGGTGTAACTAGGAACCTATTAACTATTGGATTGATTTCAAGTAAATTTTCACACAGTATTACTACCTCTGCGAGGATGGAAAATTTTCATGATTTTTAAAAATTGAGTCAGCGGCGGCGCAGCAATAATAAAAAAATTAAAAATATAGAAACAGCTCAAACTTCGTTTTTAGGCGTTTTAGGGGTTTCGTGATCATTTTCTACGTTTTTGGGTGGGGGTGAAATTGGGGTAGTTGGGGGGTGGGGGTCATACAACTCAGTTTTTTTGTATCCATAATAGGCTATCCATAGAAATATTTGTTTGGTGTTTTTATGGTGGTGTTAGTACACCTGAGTACAATGCAATATTTATAGTTTCTCGGTCTGCTAGACATATTCTAACAATACGAGACCAATAAACTGCAGTGTATCGTTTTGTCACCGTCGGCGTCGCCTACCCTACTGAAAACAAGGAATAACAACATGAACGAGGAGGCCGGCGCCGGCGGCAGCGCGGGGCTTGCGAGAGCAGCATCCTCGACAGGGCACACACAGGCTTGCGTTGTGACGTGTGACGTCACAGCGGCTTCGCGTGGAGGATACGGCAATTCAAACTTTGAAGGAAAAACTTTTCTATTAATGGAGATAATTACAAAATTTTTTCGTCGTTGTTCTCTAACCCTTTAGGACTATCTGAATAACTAAAATTTGAAAAAATGGAAACTTCCTCATTAATAATTGTTTTATTGTTATTTCTTTACAAACAGATACCTTAAAAAAGCTGTTTACCTATATTAGAAGACAGAAGGATGCTTCGTGTGCTCGTGATCTACAAATTTGCAACTAGTTCCAGTTCATTCAAATTTGAAAACCGCAATATAGAAAGCTAATTAAACGGTAGCAAAGTTTTGTTTTCGATTTTCATTTTTTCGATTTAGCGTTTTTACATGTTTTCCCGATAACTCCCGTTTTTTCCGACTTTCCTCGATATTCAGAGTTTTGTAGGTTTTCCCAAATTATTCGAGGATTCCCGAGTATTTCAGATTTTTTTCAGACTCTTTTCGAGCTTTCAGTTATCTAAATTTTTCCAAAGTTTTCCTGAATTTTCTCGAATTTGCCAAGTTTTTCCATCTTATATCCTGCTTATTCCCGATTTTCATCGATTTTTCCTTAGTAGGTTTTACAGATTTTTACTGGCTTTTCCAGGTTTTTCTCAAGTCTTCTTGGGTTTTCAAGAATTTTCCCGAGAGTTTTTCGATCTTCGTGGTTTCGCGAGCTCTCCAAAATTTCCCCGAGTTTTCCCTGGTTCCCCGTCTCCCTGGTTTTCTTCGATTGATTCTCGATTTTTCTTAATAAATCATCCAGAGTTTTGCCGAATTCCTGATTTTTAGAGGAATTTGAAGTTTTCCCAGATTTTTCTTCTTATTTCTCAATTCTTCCCGAGTCATCCATGGTTTTATTGATTTTTACCAGTTTTCCAGATTTTTGTTCATGCAGCCTGAGGTATCTCGGTTTTCTCAGTTTTCTCCAGACCTCCCCAGATTTTTCCCATTTTTCCTGATTATTCTTGATTTCTTCCTCGCAGGCACGTATCCAGGATTTGACTTTGGGGGGGGGGGGTCCAGATTATGGGTGTCATATGCTTGGCCTTTCGGGGGTCCAGATTAGAGTTAGTTGCCTCCTTAAATTTGCTCTCGTGCGGGGGGGGGGAGGGGGTGCAAAAATTTGTGGATTCCATGTTTTGGACGGCATTATACTGGGTTGGGATAAAGTATGGAACCAAGCAAATAACTTTGGAACGGAAAGAATGATATTGCTGAAAATTTGCAGGCAAGTTTAGTGACGTATAGTGCATCCGAAGACATTTCCGGTTTAACCGGAAGTACCGTCAACTTTTTAAATTTAAATGGGACACCCTGTATATTTTTGCAGATTTTAATACATCTTTTTTTCCGAATACTTCCATCGTAGGTTTAGTATTAGTTTCTGTAAAAACGGGAAAGATAAAGCTTCTTTATCATTTCAGGTGTTTAAAATGCCGGTCATTCAAAGTCGGTTTTGGCGATCGCGTGAGAATTCACAAAGAAGTGTATCAACTTTTAATGATTTACATCCTGACAGGGGTCTTATAATACGTCTGACGTTGACTAAAATACAAAAAATAAATACAAAAAAATACCTCAAACGGGAAGATCGCAGACCGCCACCTACGAATTTGTGAGACAAATAAAAAAGCTTTGGCGTTCCCATTTTTACAGAAACAAATACTAAATCCACTATGGACGTATTCTGAAAAAAAGATGTACTAAAATCTGCAAAAATATACAGGGTGTCCCATTTAAATTAGAAAAGTTGACAGTACTTCCGGTCCTGACCCCCTGGACCCCCCTCTAAATACGTGTCTGCTTCCTCGATATTTAGCCATGTTTCCCGATTTATCTTGCAAATCTTGAAGCATCTTTTTTATTCTGGTGAATCTGTGGTGGTATGGCTGGCTGACGGCCTGCGGCTGGGTCTCTCCAAGGTACTTATTTTATGGTTCATGGTACAATAGTCTAAGAGGTATTAACTCAGAAATGTGCCATATAGTACCTGCCTTAGGTATAATCCTTAAAACTAGTTCAGCGATATGGGAAAATGAGTAGGCATCTCGATCGAATCGGCGTATGGTACAGATCAAAGTAGGCTCGGTTTCTCCGCAAAAATTCACGGTCGCGTTCAAAAAGGCTGCAAACAGCGGCGCGGCGTGTGTATTAAATGTAAATGTTTGCATTTTCTCACGAATCCACCACCGGTTGCCGTCAGACGGCGGACAAAAACCTAATCGGAATCGAGAGTGCCATGCCAGCCGATGCCGAGATGTGCCGCCGTGCCGCAGAGAGAGCAGCAGCGATATTTCGGAAGCCGATCACGAAGTTGGCCAGGAATGTCGCCGCTGCGTTGCGGCTGCACCATCCAGCTTCCACAATCCACGGGCACACAACGATATCGCATGTGCCTTGGCTGACGAATTGGACGGTGGACCGACTACTAATACATAAACAAATTCCAGTCGAATATGTTCTGACAGCATATTATGAGCCAGTTGTGGCGTGTTTATGATTTTTGTTGGTGAGGGTTAAGAGGGTTTCATGAAACATGGACGAAATATCCGTTTTCTTGCTACACTTATAGGCCCAGCTTCACAATCATTGGTAACCTGCAGTAGTAACCGCTAAATGAAACTTAACCAGTAGTAGGTAGTTAGCGTGGAGCAAAGAAACAAACAACTAAACTAATGGGCAAGCTTAACGTCCTTATGGAAACAGTGATCTCAATCCATTTCGATCAGTATCAGCTGTGGATTTGTAAATTATCTATCTATCAGCCCGTTCACACGATGCGGTCAAATCACCGTTTCCGTATTTTTTTACACGGTGAGTCTATGAAACGCCTACGGCAATTTCGTCGTTTCGGTCGCGTGTTTTTACCGAAAACCGAATAGTTGATGCGGGAATAAAACCTAATCGGTGGTAAGCACACAAATGAGAACTTTGACTTAAAATAGGGTGAATCCAAAGTTTTCTGTTAAGTAATCTACGCCTTCTTCGACGATAACAATACAAAATTATAAACGTATTATTTACGTCCATTCGCAAGAAAACTATTCAAAAATGAACCGAAAACCCGGTATCGGCCGACGAACTGTTTACAACCGTTTTCTGTGTGAACATATCATTCGACTTGCGCCGATTCATTACAATTAACAAAACGGTGATTTGACCGCATTGTGTGAACGGGCTGTTAGATCTTATCTCCGAACAGAAGGATCAGTGTTGTTAACTGCACTCAGAAAAATATGTCGTTTCATCAATTACTCACGCTTTGATTCAATGAAATACTACAGTCAGTATTCCTCAAATACAGCAGTGTTTTATCCAATGGGAAGGATATATTTGGTAAGTACTAAGGGTAAGTAACTAATATGTTGTTGTTGTCGATCCATCGACAAGGTACTGTTGAATTTCATTGAGTGCTTCAATTACAACTTTTCTTTGAATCGAACCCATGTTTTAGAATTTTTTTTTATTTTTACGGCAAGAAACAGAGTATCCAGGTATTCGACCGACAACGCTTGACAAGTGATAGACCTCACATTTTTATGAACATTGAGATGAAGCCTTAAAATACCTCAAGATACAGGGTGTCAAAGTTCTACTTTTATTTTCGTTGTTTTTTCAATTATTCTGCAATAAAATGGCACAACGATCCAAAATTATGTGTCTGGGGGTTTTTAAGGTGGTAAATCCTAATTCACCCCGGTTTTGTTATCCTGAATAGAGGGCGCCACATACGGCACATTGAACTTATTTAAATTATCAGAAAATTATCAAAGTCTCTAGAGGTAACCATTTTCGAGATAACTTTAAACGCCTTCTGAAAGGATACAGAATGCCTCAATAATGTGACCCCCCATAGGGGTTGAAAAATGGTGTTAAATATAATAAAACGATTTCTAACGAAAATGACGTGAAAAGTCGAACTTTAAAGCTCACATTTCTCATAAACTGCACAACAGAAACGGAAGACAGCTTTTTTTGTGTTATCTGCAAAACAAACAAAGAATTCTCCATTAAGTCCCGACCGGTTTCGTCGCGATTATTTTTTTTTAATCAGTATACGCGCAAACCGCCCGTAAATTTATAAGGATGACGATTTTTTGGAACATTAGTTGGTATAGGGGTACTAAAATAATACCGCATTTTCATTCGGTTACTTAACGATTTTTTTAACGTTTTATCTCCGATCCCTCCTATTTTGGAGTTATGGTGCAATGACAAAAAAGTTTCCAAACTGCCTCTAGAACTCTAACACCAAGCGTCATCCGGTTTCTTGCTGGACACGAGAATTACGCGTGATTGCTTAACTATGGCCTTTAGCATCAATCACTCCCTGGACATCTTGAGTAAACTGAGCTAAGAAGCTGTCGACCGACCTTTCTTATAGCCACGTTGTGTGTGTATCAAAAGTTGTCGTCAAATAGAGTTTAGCTAGGGCCGCACCTCTACCAAAATACCTCCTACTTCTTTCATTTTCATTTTTTTTTATTATCAGTCGATAGCCATACTCATGAATACCTTTATAATAAATTTTAAATTCACTTACCCACAAGCATAAATCTCTAAATATGAGTTTTATTATGGACCCAAAAGAAGCAGCGACATTTTTCATCGGACAATGATTAAAAAACATATAAATAGATGTAATCTTCACTCTTCCCGCTGTGCACATAAAGACATACTGCTCATTTTTGATAATATACATACGACTTCCCGCAGTGTAATTTCTATATCCTGCAAAGCTTTTACATATCTTTGACAAAAATCTATATCTCTTAAGCGCGGTAGCTATTTTAAAATTTATTGAGTTGTATGTTCTTTTTCATTCAGTTCTCTGCAGTAGATTTAGTGGCAGCTTAGCAATAATAAAAAATGAGAATACCAACTTGGAAAGCACTACATTGATTTCCGTAGAATAATTTATATGAACACCAGTAGATAATTCTACGACGAAATACACATAAAAATCATAATGATAATTTTGACTCAAAATTCTTGCTTGGTAAAAAATACGTAGAAAGATATTTTCTGACTAGCCTCGATAAATCGACGTTGTCAATTTGTCGAACGATTTCTACGAATCGGTTATTATTTCAGTAATTTCTGATTGTAGATTAATGACTCAATATATTGGAACGGTTAAACAACCACCATTCTACTATGAATATCAAATATGGAGGAACCACTATGCACTCCTTAAATACAATGTAAACATTTATCACATCAATGCTTAACGATGACTAAACAGAAAACCATAAAATACAACAGAAAACATCAGAAAACAGCTCAAAACAACAGAAGACAAGCAGGAAACAGCTGGAAACAACAGAAAACGAAAATACAACAGACATGTCTACAGCATAATTGATAATAATTTGACTCGATTGAATGTTTAAAAATGATGTTTCTACTTTTATTACATGTTTAATGCAGTTTCGCAGTTTCCCTTGAGTTATTAAATGTACCTGGTTTCTTCTTCTTCCTTCTTTAGATTATGCCCTCCTAGTTTGTCGCTCCGTCATTTTCGAGGACGTCCTGGACTTCTGCGACCTAATGGATACTTTTCGCGTGCAATTCTAACTAGTCTTATTTCGTCCATTCTATTTATGTGTTCGTTCCATTCCTTTTTTCTACCTTGTACCCAGTCATTGGTGTTTTCTACCTTGCACTTGCTTCTTATGTCTTCACTTCGCTCTCTATCAAAAAGCGTTTTCCCAGTCATTCTAGGAAGTACTCTCATTTAATAATAATAATAATAAAGGCTTTTATTGGCAACATAAATACATTGTACATATAAAAATAATAATCGACTGAGTTGCCAAAAGGCAGAGTCTGGGAAACCCCATTCTTCCACTCAACCTGACAAGTTATATAGGCTACAATAACTAATGCTGAGCATATTAAAAAACCTAGAAATAAAAGTAAAAACTAAAATATAGTACAACAAATTACGAGAAACAATACATGGACATATTGAATTTAATATGGATCACAGTTCAATATTTCTGGTATCATATCCATAGTGCTAGATCTGACTGAATTAGTAGACTGTCACTCAAATAGTGTTTGGTTAATTAGTTCTTTCAGTTTCATCTTAAAACGAGTCATTGAAAGACTCTTGAGACAATCTGGAATTTTATTGTAGATTTTAGCCGTGGTATAAGTAAACGATTTTTGGAATATAGACGTGCGGTGGGGTGGTGTAGATAAGAACTGCTTACGTCTAATGTTAAGACCATGTAGGTCACCTCTAAAGGATATTTTGTTATATAGGTAAACAGGTACTTTGTATAGAATAATTTTATGTGTGTTACAGGCTATATGAAACTGTATCCTCTGCTTTACTTTCAGCCACTTCAATTCCATAAAACTACTAGATATGTGGTCATATTTTCTAATTCCACAGATCAACCTGACGCATGAACTTTGGATCCGTTGTAATCGCATAATTTCAAACTGAGTAAGAAATGGACCATATACAACATCAGCGTAATTCAAATGCGAAAGAACTAGTGACTCACACAGTATTCTCTTGTTTTGCTGGTTTACGATCCTACGAATTTCATAAATCATTTTTAAGGATGTTAGTGATTTCTTAACTATATGGCTAACGTGATAGGAAAAGTTTAGTTTACTGTCAATAAACACTCCTAAATTCTTACATACTTCACTGACGTGGAGTAAATGCCCATCAATAGAGATCCTAAGTAGGTCTTTTATCCTATCGGTTGTAGGACGTCTACCAAAGAGAATTAGTTGGGTCTTGGATTCATTAACAGTTAAACAGTATTTGCGAGACTGTATGGCGATGGATGTAAGGTCAAGAGTAATATTGTCAGCAGCAAGTTGATATTCATGTTGTGGGAACGAGCAATATAGTTGGACATCATCTGCATAATAATGAGCCTTACAAAACTTTAAACACTTGTTAAATTGAGAAATATATAATATAAAAAGAATCGGTCCCAGAATAGATCCTTGGGGAACGCCGGATGTAATAGAAAGTCTTGATGACGTTGTGTTATTCAAGATTACCTGCTGCGACCTATCGGACAAATAAGATCGTAACAAGGATATCGCTGCGTAAGAGAAACCCAAATGGTTCAATATTGCCAGCAAGAGTGAATGACTGACTCTGTCAAATGCCTTTGAGTAGTCGAGCAAGACGAGTGCTGACAAGCAGTTTTTGTCCGTAGCAGACACTATATCATCAATAACGCCCAAGAGTGCAGTACAGCAGCTGTGGTTTGGCCTAAACCCTGACTGAGTTTCAGGTAGCATATTGTATTTTGTTAAATGTAATTTGATCTGACGGCACATAGCTTGTTCTAATAATTTTGACAGTGTAGGGAGAATACCAATCGGGCGCATGTCGCAAAGTTCAGCTGAGTTAGGAACTTTAGGAATGGGTACTATATTAGCGACCTTCCATGCATCGGGAAAAATAGAATTGATCATACACCAATTAATAATATGTGTGACGACCGGTGTAATTGTGGGACATTTCGGTAGTCTCTAACAGTTGTTTAGTTTTTGTTGTGTCAAGTCGAGTTTCAGCGGTGTATGTCATAGTCGGTCTTGTAAATTCTTGATTTCATTTGTATTTTTATATTTTTATTGTGCCATACTGTGTCATTTAAACATCCCGCTATTCTTGTTGCCGTCATAGTTTGTTCTCTTACCTCCCCGTCAACATCACCATAACCTGATATTTCCATGCCTAGATGCTTAAATTTCATTTCCTGTTGGATAACTTTGCCATCAACTTCCAGTTTGCATCTTAATAGCATTTTTCATGTTGTCATACATTTAGTTTTCTGGGCCGATATTGTCACATTGAGGGATTTGGCAATACAGATAAATCGATCGATGTAGTAGCCGCTGTAGATCGTCCACTCTCAGCCACCTGTACGGCATCATCTGCATAGCATAGGATACTGATTTCAGAGTAGCCCATTCTGTATCTGTACCCCTTCAGAACAAGTACATTTTTTATGAGAGAAGAGGGCTCAGGGAGTTCCTTTGTCTATATATGGTTTTGATGACGCTATGTTGGATTTGCCGTGGATTTGCCTGTTGTAAAGTAGGTGTGTGACATCCTTCAATTAGACACGATCGAACGCTTTTTTCCAAATCAATAAAGCACATATATGCTGGTCTGTTATATTCAATTGATTTTCCTGTTATCAGAATCCTTGCTGTTCGTCTGCTAAAGATGTTAGGTCATCTATTTTGCTTGCTATTACTCTAGTTGTTTTAAGTTTCAGTATAGTGCTTAAAAGATTTATACCTCTGTAGTTTGAGGTCAATTTCTTGTATCCTATTTAAACGTTAAAATAGTGTTACTATTTCGCCATTCATCAGGTATCCTGTGTTGGTAGATGATTTTTCGAATGAGGTTAGTTGTTGCGTAAGACTTTGACCACGATTTTTGAGTTATTCATTTGGAATGCCATCTTGCTCTGGGCTCTTTCTGTTCTTTAGCTTTTGATTGAGAGCACTATAATTTACATCTATTGTCTCAATTACTTAGTTCAACTTCATTTTTCATTTTTCAGGTTTCCCTTGCTATCTGATTAATGCAGTGTCGCAGTTTCCCTTGAGTTATTAAATCTACTTTGTACTTTCTGATATTTCTTTTTAAACTGCTTCATATTGATTCAATCGGATTTAAAATACATAAAGAGGGTGGAAGTCTTAAAACATCACACATAATACTTTCGCGCCATTTCATCAACGATGATGTACTTTTACTTCCCACACCGATAGGTGAGGGGAGTATTGTGATCGCGAAAATTTTCGATTTTGACATAATATACTTTTTGGGCGTTTCTTGATGCCTACATAACGAAAATCCACGTCACTCATTTCTGTCGGTCTGTCTGTCTGTCTGTCTGTCTGTCTGTCTGTGCGACTGTCTGTTGGTGTGTCTGTTGGTCTGTCTGTTGGCGTTCTTCTAGCCTCCTAATCTCAGTAACCGCTGCATGGATTTTGGTGAAATTTGGGTAGCGACATGGTGTGGGGTCGTAGTAGGCAACGTTGCTACAATTTTGAATATCGGTGCATGGGCGGCGAAGTAATCAGCAAAAAACGAAAAATTTCAAATATTCCTCAAAATTCGTTTTTAGGCATTTTAGGGGTTCCTGATCATTTTTTACTTTTTTTTGGGTGGGGGAGAAATTGGGGTGGTTGGGAGGTGGGGGGTTGTAAAGCTGAAAAATTTGTTGTAATCATAATAGGCTGTCCACTGACCTGAGAGAGAAAGACCTAGCGGTATAACACACTTTTTTAGGTCCATCCGAACATTGCCTGGTCTATTACAGGAACCAAGGGACTTATCTCCGATGTATACATGCGAGTATTGCTTTAGATCGTTCTGTATTTTATAATGAGGAAACTACTGAATTGGTATAACACACTTTTTTAGGTCCATCCGAACATTGCCTGGTCTATTACAGGAACCAAGGGACTTATCTCCGATGTATACATGCGAGTATTGCTTTAGATCGTTCTGTATTTTATAATGAGGAAACTACTGAATTGATGTTCATGAAATTTCGACACAGTATTACTACTTTGGCGAGGATGGAAAATGCGTCTGATTTTTAGAAATCGTCTCAGTGGCGGCGCAGCAATATTAAAAAAAACAAAAATATGAAAACAGCTCAAACTTCGTTTTTAGGCGTTTTAGTAGTTCCTGATCATAGTCTATTTTTTTGAGTGGGGATGAAATTGGAGTGGTTCGGGGGGGGGGGGGGGAGGGTTGTAAAACTCAAAAATTTGTTGTATTCATGATAGATTGTCCATTGACCTGTGAAAGAAGTACCTAGTGAATAAAACACTTTTTTGCGGTCGAGCGAGCGATGATTTAGTTGCTATGGCATCTAGACAATAGCTTCATGCTATGGTAAAACAATAAAATGGGTATCATCGGAATGTGTGGAAAGTACTGAGTTAATCAACTTGACTACATTTCTTATCATGAGTTGTAACTTTTTGCTAATTCTAATAACGATTTTTAACTTCCCCGACAAAGGAGAGGTAAGTTATTGGAATCGTCCCGTTTATGCAAATTTTACAGAAATCAACGTACAACGTGCGAGGTGTCATTTCCAGGATAAAATCACCTCCTGACTCATCTTCTGACCAGAAACTGCTATGTTATATTATTAATTTCCCGAGTAACTCCCACCATCCCCCACCACTAAATCATAGATTTGCACCAACAGTAGACCAAAAGATACAGAACAAAAACCTCTTTATGACAGTAAAGTTTAAAATCATTTGGATAATTTTTGTAACATTTAGGTACTGCCATGGTAAGATTCGAAAATTCGCTACTTTTTAGGAATTTTTATTCCGCCATTTTGAAAATTATTCGGCATGCGCGGTAGCGTTTTCGTCATAAAAAAAGCATTCCCTTTACTGTGGAACCACGTTATGACATTATGTTTTGAGTTACCCCCACCCCCACCACTTTCTTATCATCGCAGCGGGACCAAAAACTAGATTTTTGTTTCTAATAATAACCTATTTATGGTGACCAAGTTTGAAGAAAATCAGAAAACTTTGGTATTTTGATGTCGGCCAGTGTGTATGTACGTCCGTGATTTTGTTCTCCAACGATTAACTAAAAAAGGCCTTAAGCGATTGCTCCCAAATTTGGCCAACTTGAATTATTAAAGAAGGCCCTTCCGAGTTGAAAAGATTGTGGTGCCGATCGGAGAATGGGGGGTGAAAATGGGTGGGGGCGGACAAAAGAAATGTAATACAACATAGTTCCTAGAACGAGGTCTAACCTCGTCCAATGTGCACATTTTTTGTTTTAATTTCTGATGAAATTGTAACATTTTGTTTTGTAAGACATTCAATAATCTCAGCTTTTCTAAGCGGAGTGTTTGGTATCTTTTCCAGTAATCTCGAATGTGACATAGCATTATCTATAACAATTACCTGTAGGAATATTTTTTAAAAAGTTGATTTTGAAACTATTTTTCAAAATAAAGCTTCAAACATATCTTCGTGGTAGCCAGTATTATTAATTAACATTAATTGGATTAGCTGATATAAAAAGTCCATTACCAATCCAACCTTTTAATATAAAATTAATTTCGGTACTACCCTGGGCAGAAAACGGTGTGAAATAAGGGTTGTTCAATATATAACCACGTATAACTGTAGTTTTGTGAGATGTTTGAGGGGTTGGTGCCATACAATTTACTGCCGAGTAGACCTCGAACGTCGTTACTATACAGGGATTTTTACGCTAGCAACTGGAAAATGCGTGGGCACAACCGAGTCGCTCCTCTTGACAAAATTTTTTGTATATAACTGCGACCGTCGTATAGATTCGCGTGATATCCACAATCAGGTTCCACATGACAGCCCGAAACAGCAACCTTTTATCTCCGGCTAAGCCGTTTTTCGGATATGATTATCTTCCTCTCGAAAATAACTCAGATAAGGAGGCAGTAACGATCGACGTGGAAATCATCTTCGCTCACCGAGAGGCAGTTTGCAGATGCTTCACGTGATTAGGATCTTCAATTAAAAAGTGGCTACTGGACGCTATATAGATAAGGTTCGCACTTCGAAGAAGGCGTCAGTGAGAAATTGAAAAAGATGTCTCTTGTTTTGGCAGTGCAAAACACGCTCAGGGCCACGAGTTCTTGTTGCGTTCGTTCTGCCGTGTTCTTATCAATATCATTTATGAAGATTCGACACCGACGATGGAAAAAATCTACAAATCTACGCCAATCCCGTGTCTACTATACATTTGACTGGTGTCACTTATTATTATGAAGCAATAAAAGTTATTCTGACGTCATTTACATGATAGTTTCTGGTTGATAATTCTGAAACCAGTTGTGGAAAAAAATAGAAAAATCCAATAGATTATATACTAAAAAACATACAGGTCATTTAAAAAACGCTTTTATGCACTGATTTATTACTACAACTCAGTCATTAAACTCAGTACCTACATACTTTCCACAAATTACGGTAATACACCATTTTGTTATTTTCCTATAGCGTGAAACTATAATCTGAGATTCCCCTGCAACTAGGACGACACAGTTTTTATTCGACGATATTCAACTGATATCCTAATCTCATGGCGTGCCGATTTTCTGATATTTAAAATAGCACCAGTATAAATCAGTAAAGGCCAATGACATGTTTCGGGGTTTCCTAACCACCCTATCCGAGACCCCATCCTATCTTAGCTCATTTTAAGCACTGAAAAAAGGTAGAAAATGATCATAGATCCCTAGAGTACCCAAAAAATGCCTAAAAACAAAGTTTGAGGAAGATCTGTTTTTTTTGTTTTTTGCGAATTATTCCGCCGCGCGCCGCCCACGTACCGATTTTCAAAATTATAGTAGCATTATCTTTACCTACTACGTTACAGCATATCGCTACCCTTATTTCATCACAATCCATGTAGCGCTTATTGAGATTACGAGGTTAGAAGAACGCCAAAAGACAGACTGACAGATAAACCGACGGAAATGAGCGAGATTTTCGTTATATAGATATCGTAAAACGCCCAAAAACCGTATTATCTTAAAATGTGTGAGAAATAGAACTAATCGATTTCCTTTTTAGCACCACATGTGAGTTAGACAACCTAGGGTACCTTCAAATCAATACTACAAAAACAAAAATCAAACGATTATAGGTAAAACCAAATGTCAACTAAAACCTGTATATGAATCAAGAAGCAAATTAGTTAGGGTACGGTCAAATCTGCGCTGTTGACAAATTGAATAAGGTCAAAATAATGATTAATTTAGATTAACTGACTTTTAAAACAGAGACCTTATAAATATCTAGCTTATATAAAAATGGTTTATAAATAATTGCAAAATTATGATGATTGGGACTGTAGAATGGTCACTGCAGATTACACTACCGCATGAGTAAGCTTGGCTTGCCTGAGGATGTTGAGCGCATGCTGTTTTGGACAAGACCGTTTTGGAAACTTTCGGCCACAGATTTATCGAAAACCACTATTTCTCCTCTTGTACTGATTGCCCCCAGGGTATTCCCCTTAAAAAAATTAAATGGCAAGGGTATCGAGTAACACCTTGTTTCAAAGGTATGTCGAAATCCTTTATTTTGACATTTGATTTTTTTAAATCGATTGATTAGTTTTCGAGAAAATTAGAATCTTTAGGTATGTACCTTAACTTGTTCAAATAGTATACAAAAACATACGAAAATATCACTTTTTATTGCAACAAGTGTTAAAAATGTTGCCCGTTATTGGCCAAACAATGATATAGGTGATGTTTAAATTCCTGACGGACAGTTGCAGAAACAGTGGAAATGATTCCAACTCCCGATTCCAAAATCAATGTGCTCGGCAAACCGCCGTCCTATTTAACGCTGGACATCCTGTGAAGATAACTTCGCAAAGGTACGTTTTGGACCGAAATTTACTCAAAGCAAAAAAAAAAAAACGGTTTTGGTCATTTTGGCTTAAATACAATACTTCATTACGCAAAATTGTGGGTCCGACTGACATTTCATTTGGATCTATACTCACAGTTACTAAACACCATGAATTTTATTTATCCAAAATGAAAATAGTGCAAGAGTTAACCGAAGACGATTTCGAACAGCGAGTTGAGTTTTGTGAACAAATAACAAATAACATAACATCGATTAATGGTAATACCATTTATGTAAATAATATCTGTCTCACTGACGAATACACATTTTATCTAGCTGGATTTGTTAATAGAGCAAATAAAATCCTCATGGGCTGTTTGCGCACTAATCTCCTCTGCACTGACTTCTTCAGCTCAGACTCTGGAAGGTGAAGGTAACTAGTAAACAGAAAGCAACCTATGGTTTTTATTTTTTTAAGCATTTTCATTTTTAAATTTCTGTTGTGTAATATGTGTAAAATTTTATAGAATATTACAAGGTGTCTCTTTTGACTCAACTTTTAAGTGGTGTAAAAATGATCTATTTCAATGTAACTAGGTTAGGTTAGAAATATTGACATGATCAACACCCTATGGGTGAAATTGTAATGAATGTACAATGATCGAATAAAGTCTTCTTCTTCTTCATGCTTTTGTAGAAGGATATACCCAGTATCCCCTAAAAATTAATGTATGGGCAGGCATTTTAGGAAATAAAGTGGAAATTTAAATGGAGACATTTATTTGGGTATGTTGGGAAATATCATTAACCCGTTTGTCACTGGAGCCATTACAAACCAAATCGAAATTTGATGAGGCTGAAATCTATTTCTAGCAAGGCAGCGCTCCTTCTGACTATGTTTTTTCATTTTGGCAATGGCTGGACAACACGTTTCCAGATAAATGAATAGGGCGAAGAGGGTCTATAGAATGGCCTGCTAGATCTCCTGATATGACGCCATTAAACTTTTTATTATGGGGCCATTTAAAATATATTGTATTTAGTTCCCAGCCGGAAAGTTTGGATGACCTTTGTCAACGCATCATCGAAAGCAGCCATACTATCTCACATGGTTTTGCAACTGTCCGTCAGGAATTTAAATATGGCCTATATCCTTGTCTGGCCAATAACGCGCAATATTCTGAACACTTATTGTAATGAGAAGTGATATTTGCGTTTTTTTTCTATTTGAACCATTTAAGATACATAAAGATTTTTCTAATTTTCTCGAAAATGAATCGACCAATTTAAAAAATCAAACGTGAAAATAAGGACTTCGACATACATTTGAAACGAAATATTACTCGATACCCCTTGTCATTTAAAATTTTCATGGGGATGACCCTGGGGGGGCAGGGGGTACAAGGGGATGAAGTAATTTTTGGTTAAAAAGTTGTCCTTCTTGACAAATCTTTTGAAGTATCTCGGCGTTTTTTCTTTTAATCAGTGGATTTCGATAAATCCGTGGTGGGAAGTTTTCAAATGAACACCCTATATATGCTGATGCTATGGTATGGGTCCGATATAGGTTGTATGACGACACAGTGTTTCATGTAGACGGTCTGACAAATTCTTGCTTAAATAAGCCAATTGTTTTCCTTAGGGAGAAGGATATATTGAAGGAAATACAAATAAATTGTGAGCCACAATAGATCAACGAGTCGCAGTCGCGGTGAAAGGTCAGTTGAAGAAGACTCGGTTACGTGAAACATATACTTATACCAGCTACCAGATGGCGCGACATACCGCGTTGTAAGGATTTTCTCGATTTTCCAACATAAACAATGTTGAATGGCAGGTTGGCAGGTAGTGCATTTCAGTCGGCACTTGTACAGTGTATATCGATCGTGGCCGGCATGAAATCTAAGAAATTGTCGACGGTAGTCCATCGGTCGGCCGCAAAAGGACATACGAGTGCCAGCCGTAATTTCGCCCTTTATTACAAAATTCCCGGCATGACATTGACCATTAACGGCCATCTCTTCTGCTCGAGCACCACTTGAATTTCATTACTTATTGGTATAGTCTCGATGTGTGGTCATTTTCGAGCCGCGCTTAAAAAAATAAACAACGCCGATGATTGCCTGCAATCTTATTGGATTGCCCGTAATGCGACGCTTTTTGTGGCTCTCTATAACTTCTGGGTACCTTTTTGTATCGCTGTGTAGTGAAATTATAGCGAAAAATGTCTATCGCGACAGGTTGTTAAGTGGTATTATTTTGATCTTTATCTTGTCGATAACAGTGATTAGTTGTAGCACGCAACATGTGACTTAAACGGTATTTATATAGCACAAGTCATTGATGAGCACAAATAAAAGATACTCAACATCTGTGGTAGCTTCTCACTTAATACTGAGGTTGAATCGTCATAAAGGGCGAATCGGCAACACCGAGGTCAAAGGCCAATGTTGAGGAAATTGCTTTACTGGGAACTTTTAATCCTCAACATACTCCCCGGTGTCGCTAGATTCAACAGTTTATTCGATATTCGAGATTTCGAGTGATCCCTTTGATGATCTATTATACAATATCTATTAAAAACACTAATATCAACATAACAACATAACATGCCTATAAGCAGAAAAACGAAAGCTTGAAGCAACATGCAAGCATTTAAAGTAAAAGGTATACAAAGGCTTTTTATATTCATACCATGGAAAGTTGGATACGCTAGTAATACCCATAATATTGCATAAAGAAACCTTATTTCTTTTTAAAGTGAACACATCTTTCTGATTTCGATGTTGTCACAACAGTAACTTTCAAAAACTCTCCTTAATCTTTAGATGAGGACATATTTAAAATTTTAATACTGTCTCAAGAGATGAGATACCAAGTACTTCAATTTTCATTTTACTTTCATACGCTAAATAGTAAAACTAATATTTTGTAACTGTCAATAGAATTCATATAATAATAACATGTCACGCAAAGAGTAATTTTGAATTACCGCACTGCGGACAACCCCGTAGGTGGCGCTCGTGAAGTGAGCAACACCTACGGATATCGCGGGTTCTATCTGTTGAAGGGGCTTTGTTCTGCGAAAGAAGTGATTTGTGTTGTTTGCGACGTTTCTATGTTGTTGTTCTGTGTCACTTGCCAAGAAAGTAAGGTTAGCGGGTGTCCAACACAAAAACAAAATGATCAAAGGTCAAAATAATATGCTATATTACCTGGATTTAGGCGAGATGAGAATGATTATGAATTATATGATTTGTTACCATCGAGGGTTCACACCTACCTATATAGTAAAGATCACTACAGTTCGTTCCTGGTCTCTAATCCTTATAAAGGCTTATCATAAACATAACACCAAAGCCCTTACTGAAGAGCGTTTACAGCGTATTACCACTAAAACATCCAGAGTGGTCTACGATACTAGAGATGGGGCCCATCTAACGCACGGAACAACCTAAACATTGCTAACTACCAGGTAAATGAAATGCTTAAATAATTCTTATACTTAAATCTTAACTATATGTATGTTTCAGATAGTCCTGAGGGCGAGTAGTCTAATCAATAGAACTTATGGACTAATGTCACCTGGATTCCACTAGTACTCCTTGGAGTCCATCAGGCTTAGAACGGTGAGTGATGGTTGGTGCGAAGCATGCACTAGGGTGCGAGGCATGAACTAGGGTGTGAGGGGTTTCATGCAAGCTGGGGGATGACTGGCATGCAATATGGTAGCAAGCAGGGTATGATGCTGGTGTAGCCTCTAGACGGCAAGCTCTGCGATGAGGTAAGAAGCCATGCAGCGTATCAAGCAGAGGTAGAATTAAGTGTATGAAATAAAAAGGCCTGCAGACAATAAACATGTATAAGCCGCCAGAATATTAGTAAAAGCGTGTATAGAGAAGAATAAAGGGCATCAAGCCTGTTATAAAGCATGGTGTATAGAGGTTATATACTGACCTTGGATGTGAGGTGGCCTTAAAGAATTTCCTTTGTGTAAAGAACTCAGCAGATTTCAGAATCCCAAAATTTGGTTGCCAACAGGCTAATAACCTACAAGTTCTTACACAGTTGGTTAATTTGTCCAGAATTAAATCCGCAAAATGCGTTAAACCAGCTTCCAGAAAAATTCCAACAAGGAGAAGAAAAAACCCTCCTTTTTCTCCAATTGGCGGAAAATCTATCAGTCATCAGTCATAATTGACTGCTGTCAACACTGTCGAACAAGACAGATCGACAGGTGTCTGCCAAGGTAAATCCAACCTTACTTTCAACCAGGTTGAAAATGTAAACAAAACATATAATCTAAGGTATGATATAAATAAGGGGAATGCCATGTAAAATATGATGTAAATCTACCATCATTAAGACCAAAACAACTTCTAATGAACTTTTCTGTTTCAGGGAATGCAGGAAGGACTCTGCGACTACAGCGAAGATGTTCTAAAGGTGTCACCGAAACATACTTATAACTTATTCCTAAGAACTATTTTATAGATGGTAACCTATTACATATGAGTTACAGATTTATAGACTACTAAATCATATTGTCCTTGTGAAAGATGAAGATCCTAAATTTCATTCAGAGCTATAATATCTGGAATCATAAGGTCAGTAACCTAATATTACATACCCAATATCATTTCTAAACATACTGTAAGTGTGAACCTTCGAGAGTGTAACAACACCCTCCTTTCCAGGGAAGAGTTTTTATCTCTATGAGAAAAACTCTCTCTCAAAAATTATTAAACTAAATGAGAAAACTATACAAAAAAAAATTTAAACTAATCTGCTGTTGTTGGGTCATCAGGGGGATGAGCCTTAAGGTCATGAGCAGACCATATACCTTTGGTTCGCCCTTGATCGTCGGTAAGTTCGTATGTCCAGGGGGAGACAATTCTGGTGATTTTGTATGGACCATCATACTTCAGACACAGCTTGGACGTGCGACCTTTAGCTGCATCAGACAGGAGGTAGTTCCTCTTCCAGACCTGTTGGTCCAGTTGGAAAACATCCGGTCTGTGACGCAGGTTATAGCGACGTCGACTCCTCTCATAGGCTTGGCGGAGGCAAACTTGGACATCCTTGAATACAACTTGTAAAGCATTATGGCGCTTTAGCGGATCAAAATCTGAAGCGTTCAGCTGGCGTTGATCGTCTCCATGAAAGAGAACTTCTCTCCCAAAAATGATGAAGTTCGGGGTTAGATCAATCGACTCGTGCTTGGACGATCGCATTGCTGCACCAACCTGGGGTAATAGCTTAGCCCAGTCACGATTTTTGTCGTGAACATACGCGGTGAGCGCTGTTTTCAATACTCTGTGGCATCGTTCAACCGCATTAGCTTGGGGGTGGTAGTTAGCTGTAAAAGAATGCTTAATGTGATATTTGTCCATGAGTCGTGAAAAGATCTTGTTCTTGAACTCCTTACCATTATCGGTAAGAGTTTTCGCAGGAACTCCAAATATCATGAAGACATGTTCTTCCAAAGTTCTGGAAATACATTCTGCTGTGGCTCTACGAAGAGGATAGAATAGCACAAACTTCGAGAATCCATCTAGCACAGATAGAATATAACAATATCCGTGGCTTGAACGTGGCAAAGGTCCGACAGTGTCTATATACAACATCTGCCAGGGCCTAGATAATGTGGGAGAAGCACTCAGCAATTGACCGATAGGAGGCTTCTGTTCCGGTTTCGTCTGAAGACATACCGAACACCGGTTTACATACCTAGAAACATCGGCGAGTGACTTGGGCCAGTAATATTTTTCGGCAATTCGAGCATGGGTCTTGTATATTCCCAAATGCCCACATGTTGGAGGATCATGGTTGGATTTTATAATCTCCATCCTATGCTCCTTAGGAATGACTTCCAGCCACATCTCTTGATCGTCAAAGAGATCTGGGTAACGACGATTTGAACGTTTGAACAGCTTCGATCCTTCAAGTCTCCACAATGGGTAAAGTACAGGATTCTGGTGTACTTTATCTACCATTGCCAGATACCACCTATCTGATGTATTCGCACCTAAATCGGGAGTAGTCGTTCGTTCATCAACAAGATCAACCATAGGCACCGCTCTAGAAAGTGCATCTGGGACCAAATGGTTCTTTCCTTTTCGATGAACAACGTCAAAGCTATACTGCTGCAGACGAACCGCCCACCTTGCGATTCGACCTACAGGGTCTTTTATATTATTTAGCCATTTTAAGCTGTAGTGGTCCGTCACTACAACAAAATGAGTGCCTTCGACATATGGTCGGAACTTTTCGATGGCATGAAGTACGGAAAGAGCTTCCTTTTCTGTCGTAGAATACCGTCTTTCATTTTTATTCAATGATCGACTTAAATATGCTATCACCACTTCATTTCCTCCATCATCAAGTTGAGTTAAACAGGCTCCTAACCCATAATTGCTGGCATCGCACTGGATGATGAAAGGCTTGGTGAAATCAGGGCGACTGAGAACAGGAGCAGAAACAAGCCGTTCCTTGAGTTGAAGGAAGGCATTTTCGCAGTCCATGGTCCATTCAAATTTTTGATTTTTTCGAAGCAGATTGCACAAAGGGGCTGTCAGAGTCGAGTACTCCGGCACAAACTTACGATAGTAAGAAGTGAGCCCTATAAATTGACGTACTTCTTTGACCGTCTTTGGAGGCTGAATATCGAGGATCGCCTTGATTTTTTCTGGATCTACGGTCAGTCCCGCGGGTCCTACCATGTATCCAAGATAACGCAATTCGGGCTTACAAAAATGGCACTTCTCTTTGTTGAGAGTGAGTCCAGCACTAACCAAGCGATCAAGTACCTTAGAAAGAATTTCTAAGTGCTTTTCATAGGTCGACGTACATATGATGATGTCGTCTAAGTACACAAATACATTGTCAGCTAGATCCATTCCTAGGACCGTGTCAATAAACCGTTGCCAAGTGGCTGGGGCATTGTGAAGGCCCATAGGCATACGTCTGAACTGGTAAAGACCTCGACCAGGGATGACAAAAGCCGTTAAGGGTTTTGACTCTTCCGATAAGGGAATTTGGAAGTAGGCTGACTTAATGTCTAAGGTAGTGAGAAAATGTGCGTCTCTTAGTTTATCCAAAATGGCGTTGACAAGAGGTAGGGGATATGCGTCTCTTGTGGTGACTTGATTCAGCTTCCTGAAATCTACCACAAATCGATACTTATTCTCGCCTTGTTTAATGAGAATAATAGGAGACGACCAGGGAGAGTTTGATGGTTCAACGACACCATCAGCAAGTAACTTGTCAAGCTCTTCATTAACTTGGCGCTGCAAAACCGGAGAAAGCGGATAATACCTTTGGCGTATAGGCTGTGACTCGGTTTTGATAACATGTTGCACTCGATCCGTACAACCTAACTTGGTTCCCATACGATCAAAAGCCTTGTCCACCACTGCAAACAACTGACTTCTCTGTTCTTCAGTTAAATGATCTAAATCTGAAATCCCCATAACATGGACATCATCAACCTGAGGTACCCGAAAAGACCAAACGTCTGAAAAGAGATCTGGAACAATTTTCCAACGTTTCCAGAAATCTACTCCTAAGATTAACTTATGAGGTAAAGATGGGATAACTAAAATTTCCATAACCTTAACCTTATCTAATAACTGCACTGGAACACATATTGAACCTAAAACTAAACAAGGTTGACCATTAGCCACAAAACAAGATTCTACACGAGAAACTTCTAGCTTACACACATGCTTCAATAGATTCCATCCTGGACCCCCTAAAATAGTACGGTTGGCCCCAGAATCTAATAAGGATAAGATGCTTACACCGAAAATCTGAATTTGGAGATAAGGTCGTTCGTCTCCCTTCGCATGAGCGATTACGTAGTCGAGTATGGCTGTTTGCGGAGGCGCTTCCAGACTACAGCCTACGTCCGGCTCCTTTGTCCATTTTTTTGACAATTTGGACAACGGGGATACGTTACATCCTCTTTTCCGCACTTGAAGCAGAATTTTCTTCGAGGCTCCGGGCATCTTTTAAACTTATGCTCTCGAGAACCACAATTCCAACACTGAGACCCAGTTGTTACAGCTTCAACATGTGTCGAAGAGACAGGCGGGGAAGGAGGTATAGAAGAAACCATCGCCTTGGTATTTGCATGAAAGTGCACTCCCTCAGGCTTTCGATATCGAAGCTCTGGCTCTACAAGACCTCGAATGTTTGTTGGAGGAGGCTGATACTTTTGGGCTCTTAGTTGAGCTTCCTCTATGGACCTAGCTACATCCATCAGCTGTGAAACCGTAGTACAAGGATGTAGAGCTAGTTGAGTCTGTATATAGGGTAAAAAGTTACGCTGGATGATGCTGATCATCTGAGGTTCATCCACAGGTTGAGACAACTTGCGAAACAGGCTCTTCATCACCACCACAAAATTAACGACGCTCTCCTGCGCTCCTTGCGTCCTACGACGAATTTCATCCCATAACGAGTATTCGTAATCAAAGGGCTGAAATGTGCGCCTTAGTTGCGTACACAGTTCGTCCCACGAGGAAAAACTACAAGTTCTGTACCAGAGCAAGGCTTCTTGCGTAAAAAGCTCAGCAGCTGACTGCAACAAACGTTCCTTGGAAACCCCTCTGGAAACCCTTAGTTCCTCTATCCTTTCAAGAAACTCTGTGACACTACCACGACCACTAAAACGAACATTCCATCTGAAAATGTCTGGGTTACATTTTGAAATGCAGGAATAGGCTGACGGTGCAGTTGCGGAAGTATGATAGGGAGAGTTATGCTCTTTGGGTAGAACGACGGTGCTATTAGCAACAGGATTGGCAACTTGTCCATCGCCAACCGACTGAGGATATGACGGATGAACATATACACGAGGAAACAGATTACTCGAATTCTCTCTTTCCCTTTGAGTGTGTCGAAGGAAACCTGCATTACCCTCTGACTCGGAGGGATAAGCCGCCTGTGACATGTAATCAGGCCACTTTACCTGTCGTCCTTGAGTAGCAACCAACGTGCCTTTCTCCTTCGCGTTCTCCTTAGTTTTTAAATCCAAATCCCTAAACCCTTTCCTACACTCATCAATTGAAGCTGGAATATCCACCAGATCAAATGACACCGCATTTTGTTGTTCTACCTGATTCACAACCTCTGGTAATAGTTCAATAGGTGCGTCCAATAAGGATGCGTGTTCTTGCTCGTGAGTCTGAGACCTTTCTGCATCTATTTCTACCGTGTCCTGATAAACCAATTTGAGTTCACCCATGAGCTCTGTTGCGTGTGATACCATCGAAGATCTACGTGCTTCTAAGTCTGGAGTGACCTCTAATCGTGATAATCTCTCCAAAACGTGAATTAAGCGACTCGAAATCCTTCGAAATTCATTATCTCGGTTATCGCGATCAAAATGAGCAATAGACCTCTTAAGATCATCAAGCTTGCTCTCACAAATCTGTAATTCCGGACCTGGAGGAAAAGTACATGTCCTTGGGGGTTGAGCTACATTCAAACGCTCTGCTCTAACTGCATCGTAAAGTAAGGTTCTTTTAACACCTACAGTGTTTCCTATGGGAAGTCCCCTAATCTGTAATTCATATGTGAGCTCGTCACCTAGCAATCTGTTAACTTCCATATTGAAACAATGTATACAAACCCCACCCCTTCCTATAAGGAAAAAGAAAACAGCGAAAAATCACCAACAAAAACAAGCAATACCTCGCACAAATGCGGAAGCGTATGGTTACTCTGTAAAAAAAAATGTAATATACCTGTAAATAAAGTGTATATATTTTTATGACACTGTCTTATTTCTTGCAACCCTAAACACTTTGAAATACCGAGAGTGTATGGACACCTTTAATAACTCAAAAGTCACAAATGCATAGCACAATGAATCTGTTGGGTGGTAGATTTATGTTGAAACATCTAACAAACTGTAAAAAAAAATGGTCGCCAATTTTTTTTCCCACCCTTCACGTTGGGCGCCACTTTTTTGCTACCCATCAACAAAAAAACACGTTGGGCGCCACTTTTTTGGCACGCAACAACAAATAAACACGTTGGGCGCCACTTTTTTGTCACGCAAAGAGTAATTTTGAATTACCGCACTGCGGACAACCCCGTAGGTGGCGCTCGTGAAGTGAGCAACACCTACGGATATCGCGGGTTCTATCTGTTGAAGGGGCTTTGTTCTGCGAAAGAAGTGATTTGTGTTGTTTGCGACGTTTCTATGTTGTTGTTCTGTGTCACTTGCCAAGAAAGTAAGGTTAGCGGGTGTCCAACACAAAAACAAAATGATCAAAGGTCAAAATAATATGCTATATTACCTGGATTTAGGCGAGATGAGAATGATTATGAATTATATGATTTGTTACCATCGAGGGTTCACACCTACCTATATAGTAAAGATCACTACAGTTCGTTCCTGGTCTCTAATCCTTATAAAGGCTTATCATAAACATAACACCAAAGCCCTTACTGAAGAGCGTTTACAGCGTATTACCACTAAAACATCCAGAGTGGTCTACGATACTAGAGATGGGGCCCATCTAACGCACGGAACAACCTAAACATTGCTAACTACCAGGTAAATGAAATGCTTAAATAATTCTTATACTTAAATCTTAACTATATGTATGTTTCAGATAGTCCTGAGGGCGAGTAGTCTAATCAATAGAACTTATGGACTAATGTCACCTGGATTCCACTAGTACTCCTTGGAGTCCATCAGGCTTAGAACGGTGAGTGATGGTTGGTGCGAAGCATGCACTAGGGTGCGAGGCATGAACTAGGGTGTGAGGGGTTTCATGCAAGCTGGGGGATGACTGGCATGCAATATGGTAGCAAGCAGGGTATGATGCTGGTGTAGCCTCTAGACGGCAAGCTCTGCGATGAGGTAAGAAGCCATGCAGCGTATCAAGCAGAGGTAGAATTAAGTGTATGAAATAAAAAGGCCTGCAGACAATAAACATGTATAAGCCGCCAGAATATTAGTAAAAGCGTGTATAGAGAAGAATAAAGGGCATCAAGCCTGTTATAAAGCATGGTGTATAGAGGTTATATACTGACCTTGGATGTGAGGTGGCCTTAAAGAATTTCCTTTGTGTAAAGAACTCAGCAGATTTCAGAATCCCAAAATTTGGTTGCCAACAGGCTAATAACCTACAAGTTCTTACACAGTTGGTTAATTTGTCCAGAATTAAATCCGCAAAATGCGTTAAACCAGCTTCCAGAAAAATTCCAACAAGGAGAAGAAAAAACCCTCCTTTTTCTCCAATTGGCGGAAAATCTATCAGTCATCAGTCATAATTGACTGCTGTCAACACTGTCGAACAAGACAGATCGACAGGTGTCTGCCAAGGTAAATCCAACCTTACTTTCAACCAGGTTGAAAATGTAAACAAAACATATAATCTAAGGTATGATATAAATAAGGGGAATGCCATGTAAAATATGATGTAAATCTACCATCATTAAGACCAAAACAACTTCTAATGAACTTTTCTGTTTCAGGGAATGCAGGAAGGACTCTGCGACTACAGCGAAGATGTTCTAAAGGTGTCACCGAAACATACTTATAACTTATTCCTAAGAACTATTTTATAGATGGTAACCTATTACATATGAGTTACAGATTTATAGACTACTAAATCATATTGTCCTTGTGAAAGATGAAGATCCTAAATTTCATTCAGAGCTATAATATCTGGAATCATAAGGTCAGTAACCTAATATTACATACCCAATATCATTTCTAAACATACTGTAAGTGTGAACCTTCGAGAGTGTAACAAACACAACAATAAGTATCAAATGGACAACACAATAATAATAATAATAACTCGTCTTTATTACAAAAATATGTAAGAAAGGGCTTATATCAGGATAGGGCATTAGTAGCGAAGTTCAGCAAAGTACTATTCTTATACTTAACTACTAGTGCCTGACATTTATCACTTGTTCAAATGAAAAAATATCAAGTGTAACATAAAATTAAATAAGCTGTTTTATTACAGCGCAACGAAAACAATGCTTGATTATATATATTTGCAATGGGTATTATTAGTTTGGTGTAGCTCTCCAGCTGTTACGAAGAGCTATTGCGCTATTAAGGATCAAACATTAAGGTCTTGACTTTTTTGTGGAGAATATTCAACGACATTTCTTTATACTGGACACTAACTGAGTTGTAAAGAATAACAGCATTGTACGAAAAGCTACGTCGAAAAAGTGTGGTAACATGGTAGGGGATTGTTGGACTGTAATCATGCTTTATGTTCAGACTTTAGGTTATGTGCATCTGTTCGTAGTAATAAATTTTACCCCGAATAGAGAGGTGTGCCGCGTGTCATCTGCATATGAATGCAAATTAGATACATCAACCTTACTAGCTAAATGCGCAACATATATAAGAAATCTAAGTGGCCCTAATACGGATCCTTAAGGTTCTCCTGAGCTCCTGAGCTAGTAATTTTGAATTCTACTTGAAGTCTACTGAAACTAGGCTAACACTGATTTTTTTGTCAAATTCTCTTAATATGTTGTCGCACATACCTAAAAGGCACGTTGTGGTGCTATGCGATTTACGGAAAACAAACTGACCTACCGGGATGATACAATTTTCACCTAAGTATGCAACCAACTGACTATGAACTGCTTTCTCCAATATCTTTGACAAAATGGATAACAAACTAATAGTTCTTAAATAACCAAAATCGTCAGGATGGCGAATCTTTGGTATGGGAATCACCTATCGGGCCGCATCAAGACCAGATAAACTGATCAAAGTGAATGTATTAGGTGCTATCCTTGTTGAACTTGAGTTACCCTTTGTAAGATAAGGTCAATCGAACAAGTCCTTATTTTTCTATGTCCGACGCTATCATTGTTGCTACGTGCAGCCCTTGACTAATCATACTTTCAGTTTCCAAAAATAGTTCGCCATGCACCCAGAAGATAGCTCGCGAATGAGGGCGACCTGGAAATAGTGAAAATTTGAAATGTAAAACTTGCTGTATTTTTTTGCCATCAAAAAATCGTATATTTTTCGAGAATCAATCTCTCATTTATTTGTTGGATCGCAAGGCGAGGGTGAAGAAATAATTTCCTGGGTCCTGAGCAGGCTTTGAGGCTGGCAGCACGTACCATTAGGAGGAAAACCGAGTTCTGGTTGCAAAATCAACATCTTATGAAATGGATAGAAATCTCTGAACATCTCCTTCAAGCACTGGCAGCTGGTGAAGTAGTGCCACATTGCCATGGCACTACCTTAATTTTCGATAAAAACATATTCATCTATCTCTTAAACTTTTCTTATTCTATGTAGTAGTTTCCAACGACTTTTTCTGTTTTATATATCATGGCAATAGCGCCTCAGCACATAAATGCTTGCACCAGGCAACACGTGTCATCGTGGCAACTCACACGATGAGAGCTGACGACGCGACGCGATCGTGCCGTTTCTTATAAGGCACAAACAGAGTGAGATAAATCTTATCACAAACGCTTACGAGTGAGAGAGATAACGCTATGCTGAACGTTTGGATAGATTTTAAACACGAAAATCCGAAGTAGATCGTGCCAGGTACATTACCCATATTTCCATTCATGGTTCACCATTTTTGTTTTGTTTCAGCAGTTTCGATTTGTTTATGTTTGATGCTGATGTCGACATTTCTCGTTAAAGGTTTGAAACTTAGAACTTATTAGTTTGAGTGAGTTGTGCGCTGTTTTTGAGTCGGTCTCACTATTGTGTTAAAATGAATAAAATTGGCGCATTAATAAGCTCATTTTATAATCTTGCGTTGGAAGAAAAATGGCAGATTAAGGAATTAGGAACACCTGATTTAAAAATTGAAAAACTTATTGGTATTGGACAGAAATCACGTTGTCGTAAATTTAATGAAACTATTTATGATAAAAACAATTGGATGTGAAGAAGACTGTGAAGAAGTTAACAAACTCTTTTGTTTTGTGTGTGTTCTATTTGGAGGCGATGACACTTGGACGAAAAAAGGCATGGATGATCTTATTCTTATATAGGAGAAAATGAAGACCCATGAAAAATCTAAAATGCATATGAATAATGTTTTCAGTTTATCGATGCTTGGTAAGTGGAACATAAAGACTCAGTTAAATCCGGCTTATCGGCTATATTTTTTTTTCAATTTTATATGTGGACGTACCGTCGCATGTTGAGAGTTCCGTGGACTGATAGGGTCACGAATGAGGATATCTTGAGAAGAATGGAAAATGAGAGAGAAATCCTCCAAAACAAAAAAGAGAAAGGTGGCTTATTTTGGCCACATAACAGAAACCCAAAGTACCGACTTTTACAGTTGATCGTCGAAGGAAAAATAGAAGGTAGACGTGGTGTCGGAAGAAAACAGATGTCCTGGCTGAGAAACCTGAGGGATTGGACAGGCCTAAGAGCAATTGGGGACACACGGCAACAAACAGGGAAGCGTTTGAAAATGTGATCGCCAACATCCAGTAAGAGTGGATAGGCAGCTGAAGAAGAAGAAGAATTTTATATCGGTTTGAAATTTTGGCTGTCATTCTGGCATTAGGCCTCTTTAAGTGGGCACGAGCCGCCACTGCCGTCAAGCTAGACCTCTGGCCAAGGTGGGGCGGTTCTGTCTCTCACTGGGCAGAAGCCGGCCAAGGGCCAAGGTTACTCGTGAGGCTGCTATCTGGCCATAATACCTTCAGATGACACTTGTATGTGATGGAGGTGGCAAGCGACCCAACGTGTGCACATGTGTCGAGGAGGGGGAGGAGGACACGGCACACACTCTATGTCGCTGTAAGGCCATTGGGTATCACAGGCAGACTACACTAGGTTCAGGGGTCCTTGAACCTGAAGACATAAGATGAGCAGGACCCGAGGCCATCCTCAACTTTGCGGCGACTGCTGTACTTGGTAACTAGAGTAAGGAGAGGCTCTTGTCATCAAAAAGCCTCTTCCCTTCTTTCATTCATTTATTATGTATAGATATAAGAAATATCATATATTTCTTGACTGATATATAAGATACAACAGCGTCATAATTTCATTATTAACTTGGAAACCGCATAATACGGTTTTTCCGGAGCGCATTCACACATCGATAACAAGGTATAGGATATCGGCAGCGTGGCAATTTGTCCAATTAGGCAGAGCATTAGGCCCATGCGTGCACGCGAACATGATCATCGTGATCATCTGATGATGATGATGACTGTGGCAGACGCGAACGTGCCTTTGCGGCGGGGCCGAATTAACTGGACCGATTACTGCCCGCCTCAGATCCAGCCACAATTCCACAAAAACAATCGCAAGAAACGATAATCGTGTTCAACTATACACGAATCATGGGCGTACGATAAGGTGCATTTATTGGCTTCATCACTATAGGTTCTTTCTAGGAGCATATTTTGTACCGTCCATTGAGCCGTCTCGAAACTGTTCGGATCGTTTCTGGTGCGCATGCGTTCATTTTGGATGGTTTCGTGACGATACAAGCAGGAAAATCTGTTGGAAGGGTTCTTTCTCTTATTTCACTGGACTCGTGTCAGTTCTGACAGCTGTCAAAAAAAACTAACCTCGATTTCATTTCAAAAGCCACCGTCAAAAGCCAAGACGCCAAGAGCTTTATTAAAATTGATCCGGGCCTGAGTTTTCTGACGATGACTTGGTGTTAGTCTATCAACCAACCGAAAAATTAGGATTATTTGGGTAATCATCATCATCATCATAGTCACAATGTCTTAACAGACATGTGAAATCGTAAAAATTCATCTTACGAGCTTCTCTTGGGATATCTTTAAGATCTTTAATGCAGTAGTTTCCCATTTGCTTTCTGCATACTCATGCCGTTGACCAAATGTATCTACTGGTTCATCCGCCTTTAGGGACAATTTCTCACCCCAAGGACAAGAAGGTGTCCTGACTCTTCTCAACTCGTCCACCCAAAGCTGTTGGTTGAGAAGAGGTTACTGCTTATATCGACAGTAGTTCGGTTCCTTTTAGTCGCTTTTTACGACGCGCAGGATATACGATGGGAGATGTTCTAACCCGCCCCCACACGGGTCATTTGGGTAATTTTAGCCAGAATAACGGTTGCCACTTACAACCAGGCATTCCTTAGCTCTATAAACAAAGAACCTGGGTTATGTTTTCCATAAAAATGACCGAATTTATCATAACATACCATGTCTAACATTATTGTTTGATTCCATTTCCATTTTTGGCTTTGGTGAAGTTTCGGCCAACAAACGAGCCAGCCAAACAACAAGCAACAGCAAAAACAAAAGAAGCAAAATCAAATCACACCCAATCTCAACACTCAAGACTCCAGGAAGCAAGAAAACAGAAGGCGCATAGAAATGACTAAATGAAATTGTGCGCCAAGCGGGCCATTTACTTTCTACTGCGCATGTCAGTCCTCACAGTCCTTACTATGGACCAAGTACCGATTTGACAGTACAGCAACTGTCCCATGAACGGTAACGAAATCTGTTGGAACGCTTTATGGACCGTTTCATGAATGGCCACAAAACGTGTTGGAACGCATTTCACGTTCTGCGCATGTCCGTGACGATACATTGTACGGTATTCAGGCCTGTTGGAAAGAACCTTATGTATCACAGAGGACAGACAAAAGTAATATGATAGTTTCAATTGCGTGCCATTTTTTTGGTAATGGAAAACATCTAACTTGATTCCGCAAAAGTTGTATATCATGTATGTTGTGTATCATGTATACCCAACGCTGAGTGCGTATCCTATGTGGATGACATCACCATTCATGTCACTGGGAATACTGAGGAGGATATCAATGGTAAACTGGCCCACACTCATGCTGAGGATTGGTTCCTACCAAATAGACTGCTATTAAATGCAGTCAAACACAGTCTGCAATATTCTCTCCGCCTGAGGCAAATGACAGGGAGAAATCAACTTCCTACGAAGTAGTGTTTTTGTATTGCTTAATCTGGCAACATACTTTGCTTTATTTCATAGCACTTATAGCGTCATTGCTCGTGGGTGCTCACCACATGCTTGACGAGTATTTGGCTTGCAAAGCAAATCTGTTAAAATTATTTGTGGACTAAAATACAAAGAGGACTGTAGGGCTGCTTTTCTCAACTTGGACATTCATACCTTTTCCACTTTATACATTCCGCAGTGTATCATATTTATTGAGCAGAGTAAGAAGAAACTCGTGTCTCATGATTAGGTCCATGATTGTGATACAAAAAATAAGGAAAACCTTATCACAAAGTTCCCCAGATTAAAGAAGTGTCAAAGTTGGCCTGACTTCGTAGCATTTCAGCTTTTTAATAAATTAGGGCGTTACTTCTTAGCAATGATGTACATATAGATTAATATCTAATGTATTTTATAGCAAAGATCATCGCCCACTCGCCCGTTATGCTGCTAGATCTTTCTTTCACAGATCAACGGACAGCCTATTGTTAATAATACAATCTATTCAGTTTTATAACCGTCCCCTCACCACCAATAAGACTTTGTTCCACATGTCATCAGACAGCCTATTATGAATAAAACAGATTATTCAGTTTTACAACCCCCACACCCCAACCACCTCAATTTCACCCCCACCCAAAAAAGTATAAAACGATCAGGGACTCTAAAATACCTAAAAATGAAGTTTGAAGTGTTTTTATATTTTTATTATTTCTGCGCGACCACTAATACGATTATGTTACGTCATACAGAACGATCTTAAAGCAATATAGACCAGTGCCGAAGCCTTCAAAAATAATACAAAGTGAAAAAAAATTACAGTAGGATGAAACCCATTAGAAAAAGAGGGGAATATGATAAGGATGAAAGGAAAAATAAATTACGGTCGATTCGAGATCGGGAAGTGGGAGGGGGTGAGTTTTTAAGGGTAGAAAATGGTTTATCTTGATTTCTGGCAAAACTACACGTCCTATGGAAAAAAGTTAAATGGCAGAGTTGTAGGTAATAAAAAGGTCTACAACCTTTGTATTTTCAATTTTTTCACATAACCTCAAAATTTTGGTGAAAAATTCAAAAAAACAAGTTTTTGGTCTTTTATCTTTATCTTTTTCAAAAAAAATAATTTTTTTACGAAATTTGGTGAAAACTTACCTTATTATGTCCCAAATACACTGTCATTTATTTGATTCAAAATATTTATTTTTTCGCCTTATTTGACCTTGAGATCAAAAATGCACCCCAATTTTCAATCGAAAATTCTCGCGTCAAAATATCAGCCTTTTTCAAAAAGTTTGGGAGCGTTTCGTTCGTTGAAATCTCTATTTTCTGATGGTGTAAAAAAATATATACATTACTATAAAAAATTTTCTCAGAAAATGCAAAAAACTGAAAAAAAAAACTTCAAATTTTTGTTTACTCACTATGTACAATTTTGAGCTATTTATTAAAATTTACACTTATTTACTTAAAAAACGTGAGATCTCATGTTACATTGATAAACGAAAAAATTGCAAATTGGAATATCCTACTATAATTAAGAAACAAATAAGTTAATATTTAAAAAGACATCTACAATATTTTGAAAAAGTTGTAGAATCTTCTTTAAATAATATTTGTAGATGCCTATTTATTACTGTTGTAAGATAATTTATATACCTGAGTGACATACGGTAAATGTTAGCCCATTGTAAGGTATTTCATGGAGAAGTGGGGACGGACTTAGCAGGGTCTGGGCCTTACTACATACCTGCTATTTCGTAGCAGCTGTAAAACCGCTAGTCAGTAGTCATGGGTAACGCAGACAAATTAAATACGTTGCTACTATAGCGCTGGCGCATTTCCTTGTATCAACGCAATGCGTTAACTCAAATGCGCTATGATACACGATACAGTTGAGAGCCAGACTGGAAATAATATTGCAGACGAAGATGATTGTCTTGAAGATTTCGACGATCAACTAGAGATAGAAAGGTTTATCGAATCTAACGATGAAGAAATGCCTTCAAAGAGACAAAAACTAACGGATAACTAATGGGAATTTCAGATAAGATATTTATAAATGACAAGATTAACGTTTTCGGAAAAAAATATAATGAATAACGTAATCAGAATTAAGTATCTAAATTCAATAGTGCGATTTACATGTATATTCATATTTTTTGAAATTTTCTATGACATGAATGTAATTCGAATTTAATTAATAAACCTTTCAACTAAAAAAAATTGCAGCAATCACATTTTTTTGATGAAACTGTACATAGTGAGTAAAAAAATTACGAATTTGAGTTTTTTTCAGTTTTTTGCATTTTCTGAGAAGATTTTCCATAGTAATGTATATTTTTTTACACCATCAGAAAATAGAGATTCCAACGAATAAAAAGCTCCCAAACCTTTTGAAAAAAGCTGATGTTTTGACGCGAGAATTTTCGATTGAAAATTGGGGTGCATTTTTGATATTAAGTTAAAATAAGACGAAAAAATGAATATTTTAAAACAAATAAATTACAGTGTATCTGGGACATAGTAAGGTAAGTTTTCACCAAATTTCGTAGAAATTTTATTTTTTTTGAAAAAGATAAAAATAAAAAACCAAAAACTTGGTTTTTTGAATTTTTTACCAAAATTTTGAGGTTATGTGAAAAAATTGAAAATACAAAAGTTGTAGACCCTTTAATTACCTACAACTTTGCCATTCAAATTTTTTCCATAGGACGTGTAGTTTTGCCAGAAATTAAGACAAAACCATTTTCTACCCTTAAAAACTCACCCCCTCCCACTTCCCGATCTCGAATCGACCGTAATTTATTTTTCCTTTCATTCTTATCATATTCCCCTCTTTTTCTAATGGGTTTCATCCTACTGTAATTTTTTTTTGTTTCAAAAATTATCGACCCTGGTCTAATATTCGTATGTATAATTTCATAACTTGCATAAATCAGGAAATTGTATTACCCTTGATTTCTGTAATACACAAGGCCAACGTTCGAATGGACCTAAAAAGTGTATTATGCAGTTAGGTCCTTATTGCACAGGTCAGTGAACAGCCTATTATGAATACAATAACTTTTTCAGTTTCACAATCCCCCATCCCTCAACCACTCCAATTTCGCCCCACCCAAAAAAAGTAGAAAACGATCAGGAACCCCTAAAACGGTTAAAAACGAAGTTTGAGGAATATTTTAAATTTTTAGTTTTTTGCTAATTACTCCTCCGCCCCTGCACGGATTTTCAAAATTATAGCAACATTACCTATTTCGGCCCCACAGTATATCACTACCCAAATTTCATCATAATCCATCATAATCCATGTAGGGGTTACTGAGATTACGAGGCTAGAAAAACGCCAACAGACGAGACTAGAAAACGTCAACAGGCCGACAGACAGACCGACGGAAATGAGTGACGCAGATTTCCGTTATGTACGAGTAGATATTATAAAGGTCCAAAAGGCGTACTTTTTCAAAATCGAAAATTTTCGCTAACGCAATACTCCCCTCATCTATCGGTGGGGGAAGTAACAGGGACTTTTTTCCAGGAACCTGCTGATTTTGGGGGGTTATAATTTAAAGAGGGGAATATGTAAAAAGCAAGCAGTCATTTCACCTAGGCGGATACTTATGTTCCGCCCAGGCCTACCACAGTATATACCGCCTCTTGTAACTGATTAATTTTCGGAGCCATCAGTGTACCGGGTCATACGATTCAACATATGTCGAGGTTTTCCTACCATTCCAATCCGATTCTCACATGGTAAATAACGATGAGAAAAAACGGCAACGAATTTCACGCTGAGCGATCGAAAATTGGCAAATGGGTAGTAACAATAATTTTCCGTTCGTTCAATCAAGTTTGCACATTCACCAATTTTTTGAAAATTTAAACTAGTAATGGCACTCTCATCATTTTTCATAGAAGTGTTCTAGCTTTCCACTTAGGGGCTCGCAATTATAAGTTCGTTTAGAGTAAACAAGCAATGATACATAATACTTGGACCATAAATAAATTGATTAATAAAATAAAATAACCACGGTAGTTGATGCCGCTAAAAAAGAAAGAAGGTAGGAAACAATTTTGATTAGTAAGATTTTTTTCAACAGCGATAGAACTGAGTTTAAAACAGAATTGTTTAATGAAAAAGGCGTGAGGATTATAATATCAAGATATCTTGTGATATTAAAACAAAGCCGGGCAAAAACGTGCAGCCCTTGATGAATCAGATGCTTTCCTTTTAAAAACCATTCACATTGCACCTAGGTATCGTGTGTGTATCCCGTACGAGGGCAACCTGTGCAGTCCACGTATTGCAGTATTCTTTGCCGTTGGAGAAATGGTTTATAGAGATTTTCGAGAAGTATTCAGATTTATTTATTGAATATAAATATTTCAGCAATTGCTGTCAATAGATGTGTTTCTGTAGCTTTGCAGCTCTAAAACATTATGCGCTACTGATAGTACATGTTTTGAATACTTGCCAATATAACATTTGCCACACATAGTCTATTTCGAATGTCCAGTATTTTCTATTAATGTTTTCAATTCTTTGTTTACGGTGAGAAACTATCGGCCTTAGCCTGTGAGACGCTCTGAAAATTGTTCTGATATTGACAATCTTTTTTAACCTTAATCCTTCACACTGCTACAGCGGCGAAGGCTAGATACCAGAGTACCGCGGATGCTATGACTGGATTAGGGCTCTTGACGTGAGTAGACCAACATTTGCACTCTCAAGTCATATACTGGCAGTCCTTTGGGAGCAAAAGTGCGCTCATATCGATCGGTTTTTGATGCGGGCTAGTAGTAAGGGGAGCAGTTCCTCAGATATTTGAAAAATACTCCACGCCATGTCTTATCTGGGATTTATACAGCGTGAGAAGGCTGGATGGTGGGAAGTATCGTAGGTCCTTGCTTTGAATAAGTGTTTGAGTCCCTTTCCAGCAGCAGTTGTAATTGATGAAACGTGTTTGTGTTGTTGTTTCCTAAAAACTAGAATAGTTTATCGACAAATTATCCAAAGCTTGGAAATACGTCACCAAGACTCAAGCGTAACCAAGTTAGCAAGGTGCAACTTTTTTCGGCCATGTATTTTGTAGGGCTTCACCATTCCATCCATTTATTATTTTATTAACAAACTACTGCCTGGATGACCCTTTCTAAATGATTGAAAACTACGCATATGCTTCTAGAGAAATGTGGAATTCCGCTGTCAATACTATTCGATATATGGCCACACAAAGATTCCTTTTTTTAACTTGCAGTACATTACAGATGTCGAGGGAGAGAAGTAGTAGAGTTGGTTTATATTAAATCTCAAAGCTTGCTATCTTCTAAGATTAATGAATGAATCAACATTTAGAAATGGGTATACAATATACCTTATTTTTTAATGCTACATGTTTTAATTTCCATTTTCAAAGTTTATTCTATTTTGGAGTATAAAAGGCTGTCTATTGTCCTAAAAAACTACCTTGGTGATCTTCTGGACCATCTATCCAAATATTGACTTTGAAGTCATATCTGTGGATTTAACATTTTTTGCTTTGCTAAGCCTGGGAACAGTTTGTGTTTTTTTGCAATTGTCTAATATCAGTAACTCCTGAATTAGTTTTGATAAAATTTGGGGTGTGACGTGAGTTCATAAGTAATAAAGCTAGCAAAAATAAAAAGTCCTCAGGATCGCTCCAAACTACGTCTTTACCTTTAAAATTAAGGTAGTCGGGATGGAAAGCTCAAAAAGTGTTTGTATCCCCAAAAGGGTCAAAAGATTTGTTTTAAAAAGTGACCTATACTTTACAAACCTATCCGACCACTGCCTTGAAGGCATGTGTGCCAATTGTGTGCCACGTTCTAATCCAATAATCTGTAACTTGGACATTGCTAGGTTCGTCGTAATACTATTTTGATATCGTATTACTACTACGACGTCAATAGCAAATCCTATAATTTCTGAAAGTCGCGCCTGTAGTGCCGAACTAATAGTCAAGAAACCATAATCAGTAAAATCGCCCAAGTTTTGTTTTAGGTGTTTTTAGGTGTCTTAGATGTATTTGATTTTATTTAATTCATCAATTCGTCGAAGAAGCCAATATGTAGTGGGAAGGATATTTTTACTGACATGACGCAAATGGAGAAAGTGCACTAGCTGTTTCTGCCAATCATGCCAGTGGATGCGGAATCGTCATAAAAAAATTATAATATATGTAATATTAGGTCTGTTTTTACAGAGAATCACAAACCAGTCAGAGCCAATCAGTATTCCCCATTGCAGTTGTCAAACTATTTCTGACTAGTACTGGCCAATCAAATTGACGCTGACTAGTTTGTGATAGCTGTAAAAACAGATCTATAATTTTGCCTTTAGATATTTTGGAGGTCCCTGATTATTTTGTATCTCAACTGAATAATAAGCATAATAAATAATGTTATTATCACAGAATACCCTAAAAATTAGGGCTAGAATGCTGCATGCCTCTGAGGAAAAGGAAAATATGTTAGTTTTAAATTTGGTGTTTCCGAAACAACAAAGTGGGGAACGTGTTTCGCCTGCACCTTTTGTGCTTAGCAATATGTATCGAGCTATGTTCATTGTTCAAAATGCTAATGAACCGTTGCTCCTTGGGCTGTTCGGCCGACATGCTCCGCCGCCTTGGCGTTGGCGCGCTTCGCTGCTTGACGTTTCGCCAACGCGAGTGGTCGGCATCCTCAGAAACTGATGTCACCTGTTCGGCGTGTTCCCAGAGACTCTCTCGGTCGTCTCGTGTCGACGCCGAACAGCCCAAGAACCAATAGTTCATCGGACCATGGCCGCGAAAGTCGACTCAAAATGCTAAATGTATGGCGCTCTATAGGCTGCCAGAACAGCAAACAAGTGTTTTGGAAAATTTGTTCTTTCTACAATAAATACAGAACCTCCATACTTGTTCCCCTTAGGCAGTGTTTTGAGTTTTCGGACACCATTTGTGCGCATTGTCACAAATAGTACTGCTCTATATATACTTATAACATCAATGCCACATAGGAACCTATACTTGTACGCTTATTTACTTTTCCGGGATCTCGATTTTCTGCCAGCTCATGCTGCTTCTGAACGTAACTCTAAAATATTTTGTTATTACTAATTTGTGGAAAGACAAGTGATAGATCTCATTTTTTAAATTTATTCTTGATGTCTTTATTCGCATTCTAATTTCTCAACATTTATCGACTTAAACGTATCAAATCTCTTATCTATAGTCTAGGTCATTGGACATTGTTTTCCGTCACTGGCGTATGTAAGAATTTGAAATTTAAGCACCTGACCCTATACTTTCTAAGTAAGGCCTATAAGCCTGACCTCAAGTGTTTGCAAGTGTATGGAAAAATAAAGTAATGATAAAGGAGTTTTCCAGCTTTTTGCTGAACAACCATCTCATCCCAAGGTACAACATGGATTTTTGCTAAGACAAGCGACCATGTTCTTGGCCAAGCAGTGGGTGCAATTTATCTGGATTAGAAAAGCATTTTTTAAGATCTTCTTCAAAAGACTGCTGATGTACATGATGTAGTGAATGGTAAACGGTTAAGCTAGACAAATAAATGAGAGGCCTCTAGACCAACAACTGACAGTTAAAACTGAAAGAAAAGAAAGAAGTACACTATGCTTCACATTAGGTAAAGTGACTTACATCTCCTCTATTTCTTAAATTAAATACAGATCCAAGCTGTACAACACCAAAAGGACCTAGGAGTAAAATACCATACTTGCAAAACGATATGATCTCTGCAACTTTAAATAACAGCTTTAAAAGAAATGGCATCAGATGTCTTGACTCAGTACTTCCACACATTAGCGGTGCTAACAAAAAAATTGGAGTTTCTCTATCCCTACACCATTTTCATCAAAAAAATAGAAAATGATCAGGAATCTTAGAAACATGTAAAGACGAAGATTCAGCGATTTTGCAATTTTCTGCTTTTTGTTGATTTCTCCTCCGACACTAGCAAGAGTTTCAACAAACATACACTGTTACCATTTCCTTCACAGTAATAATAGTGTCATAATTTCAAGACAATCATGTTAGTAGTTTCCAAGTTATACTTATGTATCTATGTATCAAATTATTCTACAGAAATAATATTTAAAGGCAACATTCGAATAGGTCTAATACGAACACGATATCACCAAAGTCAATTCTTTCAGCGCAATGTTGAGTATTTTATGAATACAACACATTTCTGTGCTTTCAGACCTCCCACCATTCCAATTTCGCCACATCCCAAAAACAAATACATAAACATCAGGACTTCCAAAAACGAAGTATGGAGAGGTTCTGAATTTTTTTGTTTTGTCCGCCGACAGCGCACCGATTTTCAAAATTATAGCAGTATTGCCTACTACGACATGAGTCGTCATAATCATAATCTATGCATTGGTTACCGAATCTACGCGGCTAGAAAAATGCCAACAAATAGACAGATAGACCGCTGGAAATGAGTGACGTGGGTACTCGTTATGTAAATATAACACGCTCAAAAAGCGTATTCATTCAAAATTGAAAATTTTCGTGACCACAATACTATCCTCACCTGTGGTGTGGAGGTTTGAGCTGTTTTTATATTTTTAATTTTTTTTTGATCATTGCTGCGCCGCCACTAAATGATGCCTAAAAGCCACACGCGTCATATTCGCCACCACATTAATACCGTGTCAAAATTCTAATAAAGGAAATTTAAACTTTTTTCAGGTTAGCAATATATAGGTACATCACAAAACAATAGGTAAGGCAATGTTCGGACGGGCTTAAAAAAGTATATTATACCGCTAGGTCTTTCTTTTACAGGTCACTGGTCTTATCATGAATACAACACATTTTTCAACCTACCACCCCCCCAACCACCCCAATTTCACTCCCATCGAAGAAACAGTAGAAAATGATCAGGAACCCCTAAACCCTGAAAGCGAATTCTTGATAATTACTCAGTCGCCCCTTGCACTGCTTTTACAAAACTATAGCAGCACTGCCTACTACTGTCCCCCAGCATATCGCAACCCAAATCAACCCGTGCAGCGGTTACTGAGATTACGAGGCTAGAAGAATGCCAAAAGACAGACTAACAGACCGGCGAAAATGAGTGACGTGGATTTTCGTTATGTAGGTGGATATCATAAAACGTCCAAAAAGCATATTATGTCAAATTCGAAAATTCGAAAAAGTAAAATGTTGCCAACGAAGCATCCGACTTATTACAGTCATATTTAGTATCAAAATATCTGCGATATTAAGTGTGGAAAAAACTATGTGATATGGTAAAGACAAGGGTAAAGATAACTGTGATAGTGATAGAGACACCTATGTAAAGTAGGATTTAGCTGCCTGCTGCTCGCATCCAGTGATACTAAAAACACCCAAGATATCCTCAAAGTAACTTCTAGCTCCAACCAGACACTGATTATCCCGAGTGAAGTACTTTCTTAAACAGACGTCATCTCAACCCGACCGACCGTAATGTAGATTGAATATACAGTTCGTTTTGATTCATCCATTTGACAACATGTTGATTTACTTTCCGACATCAAGCGATGCAGTTATTGTGTACGATGATGTCTTACTCGGCCGGACCTTCAGAGATTGTAAACATGCCCAGAGGAATTCTTGGTGGTCCACTTAAAGATGACGCACAATGTACGTGCATACATGGGCATCGTTCAAAAGAGGCGAGAGGGGCACTTGCCCCCTTCCTCTTGATTTTTAGACAATATACTTTTTTGGGTCTTGAGTATTGCATGAACCCTTAGTAATACAGTAGATTATCTTACTTTTGAAGGTAATGGTATACAATGAAATTTTTTCATCAGATGTTTTTATCAAGAGTTAAAAGTCAAGTTTCGCACTGAAGATGGCCATTAAGGCACGGATCCACAATGAGACTTTTTCGTGATATTTTTGTGACACGAGTCAAACGTTCCAAATTTGGGCGTTAGACAGATGAAATATTGTAAAAAATATCACGAAACAATATTTCGCGAGTATTAGTTTTATGAAAAAGTCTCAACGTGTATATATGATAGTGTTGTGTTATTTCATTTGCTGACAATGTTATCTGTAAAACGAAATCAAGAAACTAGTGCGTTTACCTTAGGTAGGAGGTAAGGTATTGTTTGAAGATGAATGCAATGAGTAAACAAATTAATGATAAAAGGTAGTTGGAATGAAAATTAACCTAAAAATTGTATCCTGAGAAATGACATTTCAACTTTTCTTCTTCATGGCGTAATTTTCTTCGACGATAATTAAGTTTGTTGAAGCAGGACAAAAATGGTAGTTATATGGAGCAAGGTTGGAAGGGTAGGGGGTGGGTGAGGGCAAACCACAATTTCCACCCTAATTATTTAATTGTTCGTTGATTTAATCGCTAGCCTCTGAACTGGAGCATTGTCGTGTTGCAGCTTCTAACCACAGTATTGATAAAGCGTTCCTATTGGCTTTAATTTTGCCTTCAAGTGCCTTTGAAGTACATGACTTACTGTATGTTCTCTAGCTGCAATGTGATCGTTAACAACACGATATTTATGAGAAATATCGGGATTTTACCAGCGCTTTTAACAGTTTCAGCCTTTTATTTTAAGGCAAACACGTGCTCGGCAGATCGAGCTCGCATAGATGCTTTTGAAATGTGGACGTGGAGGAGAATGCTGAGAGTTCCTCATACCGCCCATCGAACTAACGTTTCCATACTGGATGAGCTCGGTAGTCCAAAGAGACTATCCTCCATTGTGTCGACGAGAATGCTGACATTCTTCGGACATATACACAGGAGCGATAATATAAAGAAACTTGTAGTTCAGAGTCATGCTCCGAGTGGGCCGTTCCCCTTCATATGCTGGGTGGATACGACGAAACAGCTGCTAGGTATGAGTATCAAGAGCGCCACTGAACTGACAGTAAATCGCAAACGATGGCGGGCTGCAGTTCTCAAAACTATTGATAATACTCGTGTCGCCAATACTCTAGCTCCGCCTTAATGCATTTTACGAGTTCACAACATGTCTGTTAGGACATTGTGACCATGATGATGACGTGGTCGGCTAGGCTAAACTTATCTATTGTACCCTAATCTTGAATGTATCTTACCTCTTGAGATTTACGTAGAGAAAGAGGCAAAAATGGCTGCATACAGAATGCAGTGCAATGGCAAGTGATTTTACCACTCTGCCATGAAACGCACCACGATACTTGACAACCTGCGGTGCGACATCCTTGATATACCACCCGACAAAATGCCAAGTATCGTGGACACCGCGGTCCCATACAAGGTCAACCTAAGTGACAGATCGGAATGGGTTCTATGAGAACCTTGGCATATATGTCGAATGGTGTCTCCTGGTACACTGATGGCACCAAAAATCTGTCAGGTATAGTAGGAGGCATATAAGGTGGTAGGCCTCGGCGGAACGTAAGGCTTTGAACATAACGGGGACCGTCGGACCTCGACCATTGACTCTTGACCATAGCATCCATTGTGTCCACCCACTAAGCTCGAATTTACCCTGGTACGATGGGCGCTCCATTGTGACCACACCGATCTAAGACTGTGTGTGAATTTTTTTAGTGAGCGGAGCTAGGGTACGATGTTGTGGTTGGAGGTCGAGGATCGGTGATCCGTTGTGTTTGCCCACTAAGTATCCGCTTAGGTAGACTGGCTACTGTTTTCCAATCAGAAATAACCGCAATTTTACTATGCGGCAGAATATTTATAGATAGAGGATACAGCAAAAATACTATCTATGTAAACACAGACAAACGGGCGGCTCTAATGGCTTTGGAAGGTATAACTACTATACTTGAAAAATCGTGTAGGACTGCTATAATAACCCAAAGACACTGGCTAAGACCAACAAGGTAGTAACATTATCTTGGGTGCCTAGTCAAATAGGAGTGGGTAGTAATGAAAGGGTCGACGAAAGATGGTTGGATTTATAACTGGCCATTGGACGTTCAGTGCATATCTGCAAAAGCGCGAACTGAAGTGGCAAACCCATTTACAGGAAGTGCGGTGTATAGAGGAAATAGCTAAGCACGCTATCTTCGACTGTCCTGTGCTGAGTGAAAGCAGGAACTGCTATCTGAATGTAGGTCAGGAGGAAAGACTTAGGATGGGACTTTGTTTGATCTCTTTGACTGAGTGCACAATAAGCCTTAAGGCTGAGCGGCAACTATTAAGGCAACTGTACCCCAACCCCTCACTACAAAAAAATCTCAAATGTGTAACAGGCTTTTTAAACCTACTCTAATACTCTAATAGGAGGGTTGCTCTATACCTTCGTCATTCCACCATTACGCAGACATCTGTTTCACGCTTATTAATAATATAATACAGCTGTCTGCGTTCTGGTGGATTGACGGAGATATAGAGCAACCCTCGTATATCGACTTTCATATGCAGCAGCATATAGAACCGCGCTCTTCTGGCCAGGCCAAGCAGACGCGCCGTGGCGTTCCACCAAGAAGTGTGCTGCTATTTAGCAGCGATTTTCTTTGATTTGCCGTTACCTTCGGGTGCTAGATGGCGCACAGGCAGATCTTTTCTGTCACCTGCTCTCTACTCTAATATATTTCCTAGTTTATTCTATGTTGAATTTGATACAATTACTACAGCTAGTTTCATATACTCCACGCACATCAAGTTTGTCAACCTTGTGCTTCGGGTTATCTGTTAATTCTTAAGCTTCGGCCCATACTGATATTATCGTTCTCAATCCTAAACATCTTAAACCCCTTCAAGGCCATTCGTATATTGGGGACCAAAGGGATAACAGGTATTTCGAGAGGTTGTGGAGTCGCGAACTGTTTGGATTCCAAATTGTCAGATTTCAGTTCATTTTAGCGATTCCAACAGCTTAAATTACTTGCCAATTAATGAGGCACGTCTGTAGAACTTAATTTTATACCTGGTTAACTTGAAATTTCGATTTTAACGCTTTCTTCTCCCTCCCTCTGAAAAATCTATTCACGACACCCATGAGTGTACATTATGTATGTGGTCGTCCATGACGAACGAGTCGCAGAACTAACAAAACATGAGAGTAAATTCGGCGTGTATATGTATAATAACGCATACACGCGACAACGATGTTTTAATTTTGAACAGCTATATGTTATACGACACACGCGCAGTCACATGGTTCACTCAGAAGAATGGGACAACAATGCAAAATTTAAACAAGATTTTCATGAAGCACCTACACCTTGAAATTTGGAGTTTTAGAGCAGTTGAAGGTATGATTGTAGAACTAATGGAAGAATAGGAGAAAAAAAGAAACCAAGTTTTCCACGCACGAAGACCGAACCCCTTATCTCCATAACATGGATGACGGGAGAGTAGGCATTAAGAAAACAACAACTAAGACGACATCACTATTCAAGAAGAACATCAGGCATCTGATGATACCAGGGTATCAATAGCTTCACGATGCCACTAAATCCAGGACTTGCTCTATGATCCTGGCGACACACCCCATAAAAAAAAGACTCATGTGTGAGGATATAGAAACTAAGAACTAAATATACGAAGTGTCACGTAAATGCGTCTAAACGTATGATGAAAAAACTAAATTATCTCTAAGAGCTCATGAAAAACCACCAAATGCAGTCATTAGAATATGGCAACAGCGTCTCTAACGAAAACAACACCCAGGAATGACTATTAGGAACCTAAAAACCGCATCTACTAAGTGCCACGCGAATACGGCACAATATACGTAGAAGGGTCGAAAATATCTCTAGGAGCGAGAATCAAGGAACACCGACTAAACAACCAGCGAGCAGCGACATGAAAGTCCGGAACAGCAACCCCCCATTGAGCGAGCACCAAAAAATTATTTGGGAAGATGCTACGTTTATTAACAAAGCACTTCAGTGATATCACCGAAAGTTCAAATATTATAGCAACAAAAATCTATACAGCAAATCTAGCAGCATATTTTTGCCATATTTTTAGAAACAGTAAATAAGATTTTTACAACCGATCGTTGAGGGAAAGATCGAAAGACGACGAGGGATCGGGCGTAAACAGTTCTCCTGGCTTTAGAAGAGAAAGAGGCCTGCACAATCATTCGTCTAGCGCAAGGCAGAGAAGAATTGCAAACGATGGTCGCCAACCTCCGCTGAGGAGACGGTACTAAAAGAAGAAAAAATCGCGTCGAAATGAAATCGATATGGCACCCGATTATGAGCAAAAACCGGAAACTAGGCTAGAGCAGGCAAATATTGATAATCAAACGGCCACCTCAGCAAAACTACCGCCACTTAACCGGAGGTACCTGAGAAAGATTGAACATATAGAAAATCAAACGAAACGTTGTGATACCTAAAAAATGTATGGACTAAATAGACCTTTTGAGCATATATCGTCTATAAACTTTAAACCTCGTTTTAATCAGAACTGCCCATTTAGTATTGTCTCAATATTGGTACAACATTCCTGGTAGGTACTTCGGTCCAAGCTGGTTTCTCAAGTATTGGCCAAACAAAAAATGTGGATTTTTTGATTTGTTGCTACAACATTGATTTGCAATATAACTGTCTAATACTGAGTTGCAATATATGACCAGTATTAATTTTAGTTATTGGCTCAAAAATGAAGTTATATATTGTATGTACAGTTTGAATTACATATCCTTCCGATCAATTTCATTGCTGCCCGTTACATCGCTACAACTTACCTACAATGTCCTTCCATTTTTAAGACATTTGATGCACAGTGTTTGATATTTTAGGATTTTCAATTTAGATATTTCAAAGCATAAAAAACAATGAATGAATGAATTGAGATGCTGAAAATAAACCAACATTAGGACAAAAATGCACTTCCTGATAGGGAACTAACCTTGTACTCTAGCTCTTCTTCCAGCTTCCCAATCTCTTGAATTCGCCAAAGAAACACTTATAATTTGCGTCATTTCTCGATATCCACAATTAAAATCACTCTGAATTCTGAACCAAAAACCCAAAACTCCTTACGCGGTCACTGCGGTCACTTCACATTTCACGAACCATTATTGAAAATGGCGGAGGAATTAGGAATACGCAATTCTGTTTCGCAAATGCTTCCGGCGTTGTCAAACTTTTGCTTAATTCTTTCTTTGAATAAGAGATTATCTTTCCGTTTGTAAGTTTCGTACAATAATTGATTCCGATCTTACATCATATGTTTACGTAATTATATTCAAGGGGGTATATAAATGTACTCCTCCCCTAAACCAGAAAATAGTAGGTTTAATCAGGACAGACAAGAGTCCAAAAATGTTTGTTCCTAAGGCCAAAAAGAAACTCTTTTGTCTGTGTCTAGTTTCACTACCAAGTTGAAAGACCCTTCACCAAAATAAAGAGATATTGCTTTTGGAATAGACAAAAAGGCATAATTAAAATGAAATGATTTTGCTCGGAGCTCTATGAAGGTCCTCAAGGACCGACAACAAGGCAGTTTATTGTTCTGCTGTGGATCAAGATTGATATGATATTGGTTTAATACTGCCGATATTTATCTTTCGTTTAATAATATGAAACAAAAACGTTCGAATAACGTATTAGAGCATTAGAAGTTTTGTTGGGCTAAGTGTACTTAACTAAGTGTTTTTGCATAGATAAATATACCTACATGATTACACCAATAACGTAAAATCAATATAGTATTTTATACAGGGTGGCCAATCGGGTGACGATAATATTTTTTTTTTAGATAGCCCGTGCCGAGACCTATCCAAAACACCCCCATGTATGTGTACCGATTATTGATAGTTTTCGAGTTATGATTTTTTTTTGAAAACTTAGAGATTTTCCAGTTTTTCCAAGAATTCGTCAAAAACAAAAACAAGAATACTTTTTGGCTTTTATTTTTTTCTGCAGTTATACTCAGTATTAAGCCTATTTTAATATTCAATAAAGAGAACCTGTACATCCGAACAATAATTGAGTACATTTTGGGGCCAAAGTTTGAAATCTCTGTTTTTAGTCAGGAGACCAAAACCTTTAAAATAAGATTAAAAATACTTATGTCTGGTTCTGGAGCTTCAAACTAATCTTAAAAACTTTGCAAGACATTGCACTTTCGAAATAATAATGAAAAAGTAGCACTAATGGGAACATTTTGCGGCGTACGTGAGTGTTAAAGGTAAAAAGGTGATAATTCACGAATTTCCAAAATTATTTAAAAAAAATTATTTTGCTTTGTTATGACAAATTAACGAAAAAAATCTCATAACAACTAATAAACCCGACAATCATTGATGTTTTGATGAGTTTTAATGAAAAAAACTAATACCCAAAGTGTGATTTTTGAAGTGTTTTTACTATGTACTATTAAACTTCTGCTAAATTAAGTTGTATGGAAAGTTAACAAAGGAAAGGAATAATAAACAATAATCTGACTTCCACTTTCATGGCAGAATTAACTGGGAAGTGATGTCGTAGCATACGCCATCCCTTTCTTTCAGAGTAGCTTTTTGCGAGCTCATATCGGCGAAGCGCAGTTGTGTTAATTTTCGGTAATAGGCAAGGGGATGTTCGGATGAACCTAAAAAGGTGATTTATATCGCTAGGTCTTCCTTGACAGGTCAGTAGACAGCCTATCATGAATACAACAAGTTTTTCAGTTTTTCAACCCCCCACCCCCCAAACACCCAAATTCCACCCCCACCCAAAAAATCGCAGAAAATGATCAAGAACCTGTAAAACGCCTAAAAACGAAGTTTGAGGAATATTTGAATTTACCTACTAAGACCCCACAGCATATTGCTGCCGAAATTTCATCACAGTCCATGCAGCGGCTACTGAGATTACGAGGCTAGAAAAACGCGTACAGACAGACAGACCGACAGGCAGACCGACAGACAGAACGACGGAAATGAGTGACGCGGATTTTCGTTATGTAGACATTACAAAACGCCCAAAAAACCTATTATCTCAAAATCGAAAATTTTCACGATCACAATCCAGTAAAAGGGATGACGTATGCTACGATAACGCTTCCCAGGTAATTCCGCCATGGAATTAAAAGTCAGATTGTTGTTTTATTATTGCTAACTTAATTTAGCAGAAATTCAATAGCACATAGCAAAAAGCACAGGTATTAATTTTTTTTATTAAAAGTGATTAAAACGTCAATGATTATCATGTTTATTAGTTGTTATGAGTTTTTTTTCTTCTATTTGTCATAATAAAGTGAAATAATAGTTTTTTAAATCATTTTGGAAATTCGGGAATTATCACCTTTTTCCTTTAATAGTCACGTACGACGCAAGATGCCCCCATAAGTGCTATTTTTTCATTATTATTTCAAAAGTGCAATGTCTCGCAGAGTTTTTAAGATTAGATTGGAGCTCCAAAACCAGGCATAAGTATTTTTAATTTTATTTTGAAGGTTTTGGTCTCCTGACTAAAAACAGAGATTTCAAACTTTGGGCCCAAAATGTACTTATTTATTGTTCAGATGTACAGGTTCTCTTTATTGCATATTAAAATAGACTTAATATTGAGTATAATTGCGGAAAAGAATAAAAGCCAAAAGGCATTTTTGTCTTTGTTTTTGATAATTTCTTGGAAAAACTGAAAAATCTCTATGTTTTCAAAAAAAAAAATCATAACTCGAAAACTATCAATAATCGGTACACATACATGGGGGTGTTTTGGATAGGTCTCGGTACGGGCTATCTAAAAAAAAATTATTATCGTCACCCGATTGGCCACCCTGTATTATATTATAGAATTTTATTTAATATTTGCTGAAGACTATTACTATATTGATCAGCAGTATTCCGATTATATAAACAACTGAAATATTATGCCAATCCTACGATATTGTACACCTTCTGTCAATATAACATTGCACGAACATTTAACTGCAATGCTGTACAAATCAACACAACTATAATATAGTGCCAATATTTCAGAATCAATATCACAAAACAACATATTGGCAAAAGGCAAAAACGAATATAAACGAATATTGCAACTTCAAAGTGTAGCCAACATTGGTGAGTGATTGGAATGCCTCCATCGAAGAATAAATATTGAGCTGATATGAAGACAAAGTTTAGCCAAATTAGTGTGCTAGTTGAGCAAAGCTGTTTCATGGTACAGCTGTCCAAGAATTTGTGTCTTAATGTTTTGGCAAATTATGTACCTACGTTGAAAAGGGCTACAGAAGTGGTCGAAACGTCAATAAAGTTTAACTTTCAACATATGTGCATGCTGGGTAATTAATACGCGTAATAATAATAATAATAATAGAAAACATCCATATACTTATACGAACAGAACTCACAAAACACAGAATGTCACATCCGAACGCGTGCAAGGAGAGGCTTACCATGCATAGACAGAAAACTAGGGGGCAGAGAAATTATAGACATACAGTCACTTCGGACAACACAAAAACAAACACTGAGACATTTCTTCCACACCAAACAAATTAACTTACATAAGGCAATAGTAAAAGCAGACAAAACCCATACACCACTTAACCTCTCTTGTCCAGGATCATGTAGCAGACACATACAATCATATCCAATCACAACAAGAAAAAATAAACACCTGGTCGCAGAAAGTACTGCACGGCAAACATAGATACCGTGTCACCCAAGACCACATTAACAAAAAACAGTCATACACCAGATTGAAGGATGGCCAGCTGTTCCCAGAAACGGAGGGTTTCATACTTGCTATCCAGGACCAAGTGATTGCAACACGAAACTACAAAAAATATATAATTAAAGATCCATCCATAACAGACGATAATTGCAGAAAATGTCACCAACAAAAAGAAACAGTAGATCACATAACAAGCGGGTGCAAAACTCTTGCCGGTACCAAATAAACAGCCAGACATAACTCTGCGGTTAAGGTCATACACCAAGCACTAGCCACAACGAATGAACTAATAGAAAACACAGATCCATACTACAATTACACTCCGACATCAGTACTCGAAAACGATCGATACAAACTATACTGGGACGTTGAAATACATACAGACAAGACTATCCCAGCCAATAGACCAGATATAGTTTTCCAGTCAAAGGCCGACAAAATTACCTATTTGATAGATATGCCATTCCCAATGATGTAAATATCCAAAACACCTACGCTGGGAAGATATCTAAATACACGGACCTTGCCATGGAAATAAAACGACTTTGGAAACAAAACAAGGTCACAATTGTCCCCCTCATTATGTCTGTTTCAGGCCTTACACCAAACACGTTTACACAACACCTTCAACAGCTGGGCCTGGACGAAAAGTTAACAAGTATTCCAAAATTTTGTAATCCTGAAGACCTGTAATATTGTGCGATCCTTCCTAAATTCCGATCAATAATAGTCCGGGTGTTGACTTGGCACAGGCCAACACTTGTTGCTACCGCAATTATGCGAGAGGAACTTAGAAAGTCAGATGAATAATTAGTAGTAATAATAGCCTTTATTTCCAAGAGACAAATTACATTGTATTGGAATAGTCCTCAGTTAGGGAAAACAAAAAAGAACTTAGTATTTGATACATACATTACAAAACACATTACATACATTACATTAGATTACATGTACAAGTACATGCCATTTAGTGGTGGATATTAAGGAATTCTTCTACATCATAAAAGCATTGTTCCACCAAAAACACGTTAGAACAACGAGTCAACCATAGGATAATCTACAGGGAAATTATAATAACCGAATGTATTCCGAGTGTCCGATCTAATTACCAATCGACACATCAGTACCGCCGCGCGGCGTTGGCCGGTATAAGACCGCCGCACCGCCGATAGTTCCCAATCATTCGCAGCGGAGATCTTTATCTGATCCTCCCGCGCCGATTCATCACGAAATACGCGCCCCTCCCCGCTCGCGTATGCATATGTGGTCTAGGTGGGCGCGAGAGGGGCCAGATCACCACAAGACGGGTACCACTTCGGCCCCGTGCTCAGCATCAGCAGTGACCGACCGCGCGCCAACACGAACGGTCGTACCACCGGCATCACTCCGGGTTCCAAACGAGCGAACGCACGCGACTCACTCGGAGACTCCAACGGTGGGTGCGAACACGAACCCCTCGCACTGGTGGTACCTTTCGGACGTACCTGTAGTACCCTGTTATCGGATTGCACAGTCGAAAGTTGTTTCGGAAAGATTGATCACGAACTTCTAATCATCGTATCGGTAGTGCCCTTCAGCAGTGAGGGTAGTAGCCCCTTGGTCGAACCGGTAGTACTGAACGGGATTTATCGTGGTGATTGTTACATTGATCAACTTATATCGTCGAAAGTAGTTGTGGGAGTTTTGAACACGAACCTTTCATCGTTTTACCGGTAGTACCTACTCTGGTTGTACTGATTAGGATTTACCGTCGAGAATCTCCTATACCTGCAGTAGTAGTACTGTATCGTTGAAAGTTGTTGTAAGGGATCTGAACACGAACTCCGTCGTATCGGCAGTACCCTTTGGTCGTATAAGTTTGAATCATTGAAAGTTGTTGCTCGAAATCTATTGCAAACCCACAATAGTCGAAGCTTTTGGCTGTATCATCGAGAGTTTCAGTGTGAGAAGCTGATGAAGTAGACATTAACGACTTGGAAGTCAAAAAACCCCGATTCATTTGAAGACAGATCATCTTGAAAAGCATAGTACGACAACTACCTCTTAGTACTACTTCTGAAAGATTGTGAAAGACTAGGAAGGAGAGCATATCAATATCGAAATTCTGCTACACTTTTTTTGTTCTCAGTTATCTGTAATTGGGTAAATTTTGTGCATCATTAGCATACTTCTGTTTGGAGTTCCGAAGCAGATCATTCAAGAAACATTTCTTGAAAATAAGACTAAGAGCCTAGGGGTAAGGCTAGTGACCTGTTAAAATTACCATCAGCTTTATATGTAGGAATACTGAAGTGCCAAAAAGATTATATGCAAATAATACGTGAAGTTCCAGTTATTTCATCAAGATATACAGCAATAACACACTGTTTTGTTTCCACGAATTTTATGAAACAGCCACTGCTAGCATCTCTAAGTAACAGTACTTCTTTGATCGTTAAGGAAAATGCCTTTAAATCTGAAGCCTAAAAGAAAAAATTAAAGTGGAGACTCGAACGTTAGGTGTAGAGATAAACCTTTAGCTTCTGAACACAAACTTTATCAATAGATCAGAACATAGCTTGAGAGGCTACTGACGAAAACTATATCTAATTGCCAGTTAGGACTCTGTGAGGTAATCTTTCACCGATAGTTTTTGAGAAAGACGTTTGAAGCTAGCAACACGATGAATTTGAAACTTTACCGGTAACCCAGATACTTTGAACTAGTACCAATTACCCTCCTTATATGCGTCGTGACTTGTGATATACGTAGTGATCGTAGTGATAATTTTCTGAGATACAATGGATGCTCTACTGCAATATAGTGAACTTTCGGAGAGACTTGGTACCACCATTGAGCAACAGGACTTCACTGATAGCAATAACAACAACAGGGATGGCTATGATAGTGCAATTCCTGCTAAAGGGGACAAATATTCGCTAAGGCCAAGGTAAGATATTTGATTATTACATATTGTGTATAATTTTTTCATTAAGAAATATTGAATAAGTATTGGTTGTGACAGAAAATTTACAATAATATGACTAGAACACCGTAGTTGAATAAAATCATAAACATATGAAATGAATTGGTTCCAGGACTTCGTTAAAGAAACGTAGGCAAGTAATTAGCCCCATAACTTACTCCACTGCTCATATCGTTACAATTTGGCTTTGATTATTGTAAAAAAATCTGGCGTTTTGAATTTTCTGTTTAATCACGATTAAACTGGAGAAAAAAAGATGAGCTTTCAAGTTAACGTGATACTAACACCTTTAAGCTACTTTAGACTCATGTTTCACTTCCCTAATGATTGTACAGGGAGCTTATAGGCTCATAAAGTGTTTTTGCAACGTATGTGCTCAGTTAGACCAGATAAGTCATAATCACCTGGATACAATAATCACACTGATTTAATATAGGCACCATTATCTAATATACGTATAAAAGAACAACTTCTTTGATGACGCAAACATAGGATAGTTCATTTTGGGACATAGGAGTAATATCAGTGATAGCACAAAATTTATAAAGTGTTTTCTGAAGTACAGAATAGAAAAAATGCAATCCATCTAAGTTGTGACATTTCCTCATTCCAAATTTGAAAACTCCAAACCTTTTTTTGAAAGATGAAAAATGAAACATAAAGATAAAGTTCTGCTTATTAAAAATCATGGAGCAGATAGTACCTCTTTGGATATGTATTAAAATATCTTTGGATATGTATTAAAATATCAATAGATTCGAAGACGAGGGACAGAAGATTCAGGAAGTTACTTAGTTATATTGAACCAATGATTTAAGAAAACCTAAATTTAAAAATAGATCCCTAGTCTGTAACCCATCTAATGGTTTCCGACCTACAGTATTTAAAACATTTTTCTTTTTCTTATAATTACTCCTGCTGAATAGTATTCTAGAAGTAGAACAACTTTTTGAGTCGTATTTTGGTAGTAACATGCAACAAAAGTTGAATGTCATAGATAGGCCAAGGATTACCATATTTTCTCAATTAATATTCTGCCCTCTCTGAACAGACTTCCAAAAATTATAAAATTTTTAGTTTCCGCAGTTATAGGAATTCATCGTGAAAATATCATTAATATTGCTGTAGTACTTTCCAAATTAGAGAATGGAGAAATATTACCGAACACGTGACATGCCTTATAAAAATGTTCAAAAATATATTATCTCAATTTTTTTGAGATTACAATACTTTCTTCGCCTATTGGGAAGTAATTCCAAAAATGATGATAAGATAATTATGGAGCAGCAGTTATAGTCTTTACGAAACCCATCCCCAAGTCCATCGTTATTAATGCATCTTTAGCAAGTCAATGAGCAGAAAACTTCCCAGTTAGTAAAATATGTATCTTCTGCTTACAAATCATATTAACTTGTTTATCTTGAAAATTGGTGAGACGTTTAACGAAACACGAAATAACCTTCCCTGAGGGACAAGACTTTATTCACTCACTCGCCCGTGCAACTGCGAAGTCTATATTTACGCTGACGATACTGCCTTTGTAACGGTGCCGTGGTCTGGAGACCTAGTGCGCGACAGGCTGCAGGACACGAAATATTGCAGTGGGTGGATCGGTGGCTGATTAAAATTAATAATTCTAAGCCGTCGAGCGAAGTTTCAGTGGATGAAACTCGTGTATAATGGAAAAATTCGGTCGAACATCTCGGTATCATGGGTTCATTAAGAGATATCCTGACGGAAGCGGTAAGAAATATAATCTTCTTCTTCTTCTTTAAGTGCCGTCTCCTCTAAGAAGGTTGACTATCATCATGGCGATTTTTGCTTTAGATGCGGCTGCTCGGAATAATTCTATCGATGTACAGTGATACCATTCTCGCAAGTTTTTCAGCCACGAAGTGCGTCTTCTCTCCGCACCTCTTTTTCCTTGTATTTTCCCTTGTATTATCAGTTGTATAGAATATGGTATCTTTCTCCACGTATAACGTGACCCAGGTAAGACAGTTTCCTCATTTTGACAGTTTCCACTATTTCAGTTTCTATATTCATACGCCTTAAGATTTCAGCATTTGTGACCCTTTCCGTCCAAGAAACTCTGAGTATGCGTCTATACACCCAAATCTCGAAAGCCTCAAGTCTTCTCAGATCAACTTTGTTGGTTATCCATGACTCCATCCCATAGAGGAGGATCGAGAAAACGTAACATCTGGCCAATCTGATCTTAAGTTAAATATTCAGATCTCTTGAGCGGAATACTCTCCGCATATTTGTAAATGCAGCCCTAGCTTGACGTATCCTAGATCTTATTTCTCGAGAGTGTCCTCCAGTCTCGGTCAAAATAGTTCCCAGGTATTTGTACTCTCTTACTCTCTCCACTGCCTCATTGCGAACATACAATCTACTTGAATTTGTTTTGCTAGTTATCATGAATTTAGTCTTTTTGATGTTGAGTGAAAGACCTGCTTCTTCACTGTTTTACGATCTTGTCCATTATTCTTTGTAGGTCCGCGCTGCTCTGGGCTATTACCAGGGTATCATCGGCAAAACGGATATTGTTTATTGTTTCACCGTTAACCTTTATTTTCTCAGTTTCTAATATCATATTATGGCAAATTTGGCAATTGTACCAACCTCAATGAACACATTCAAAGTTACGCTTGATTACGTACATAAAAGTGAACTCTTGGACGAAGTATATATACACCTATCCAAATATACCGTAGTATCTTCCTATATATACAAAGTTGTATTTATCTTAAATCAAGAATACTACATATTTACTGACTGAAGCATTCATAGTCTTGGCGTAAACAGCTAAAGATTATGGTCTCCATGGCAGAAGCATCTATGGGTACCTACATTCAGCAATTTCACATTATATGGTATTATTCAAAATTCATGCTGGAAAATACCCGTTACCAAAGATTATAAAAAATAACATATGTACCTGCACTTTTGAACTAGAAGAATATGATACACCCACCGGTCCGCCATCGGTTATATTTTATTCACAACTACTTACACAAATATCACATACTTGGTACTTAGATACGAATACCTGTATGAGGTCCCCATGATCCCAACTCCGCAACAATCCTATCATGAGAGTATAATAATGTAACACACAGACACAGGTAAAATTATGAATTATTAACAAATGACTACGAGGACTGTGGCGATCTGTCAATGTGCATGAACCAGGATTTCATATTCTTATTCGAGGTACTCCATAATTTTAAGCTGTTTGTATACTTGAATAGAGTTTACTTGCAAAAAAATGATGTTCTTACTAAAATTTCGTGAAATACTTGGTCGAAAAGTATTGAAATTTTAGTTGTGAAGAACATTATATTCTTAGCCAGGGCATATTTAGAATGAGTATTGGCATAAAAAATACAGGATGTCCAGATATTGGACCGACAACGCTTGACAGGTGACCTAACATTTTTATGAACATTGAGATAAGAACATGAAGCCTTAGAATGCTTAACTTTCAGGATACAGAGTGTAGAAGTTTTACTCTGATTTTTGTTTTTTAGTTATTCCGCAATAAAATGACACAATGATCTAAAATTACGTCACCTGTTCTTCGTTTAGATTATCCATAATTTCCTTATTAAGTACATTTTCTCAGAGCGAGAACAGATGTCCTTATCTCCATCAGTATATCTTTACAAGAGTATCAGAATTCTTGGATTGGGATTACTTTTTATGTGTCGGCTTTACAAAATGATGGAAAGGTCAGTGCGGCCTGGTGTAATTCTGCAAAAACGCACTTTGCTCTGTAAGACTTATAAACTATTCATACGTGTTTGATATAGAATATTAAAGCTCAACTCAAGGAAAGTGTTTTGGTGAGCAGCGTTTGAAAACAACTTTAATGAATGAATGAATTAATCAAATAATTACTGTAAAACAACTTGAATAACAAGTTTACTAATTGGACGAGGTCTCGAATATAAGCGCGTTTGAATGAATGTATGTGGGTGAAATCCTCAAGGTCCTATTATATTGCTATTAGGGCGGAGTGGTATATTGGTATAATTAAACCATAACATAATCAATCAACAAGCTGTCACATTCTATTATATGGTTCTAACACTGCCGCCGTTGTTTTGCACCCAGTCAATAAGTGTAAAAGCTTTTCAAAGTGGAATTGAACACCTTCATAAACATATAAACATACAATATATAAAGGGCGTTTCAAAAAAAAGCGCAAACGCAACCGATTTATGATATCGGCAATTTAGGAATCAAGTATGAAGTTAGTATGAGCAGAACATACGTACTAGTTTCACAATATTCACAACCACATTCGATACTTACAAAAAATTCCATTGAATGCTAACCCTGATGAGGACAAGTCCCTCTAATACCTTTTATGTATCCTTTCATCCAACAAATTAGGGTTTAATTGAACCTCTCGTTGAACCCATTACTAGGAATGATAAACTTGGCAATGAAATTTTATCTATAACTCTTCAAGTAGTGGTTTCAAAAGGATAAAATTAAATTTCTGAGACGTCAGTTGTAAATTAAAGTTGTCAGTTGTAATATTACACACTGACAATACATCATATTACATCTGACAGTTTGAATTAAAAATTGATGCTTTATAGGAATATAATTTGATTTTTTCAAAACTACTGCCAGAAAAGTTGTAGTGTTGATATTTTTGGGGTTTCTTTTGGCGTTTGAAAAAGTCTTGTCAAAAATACTCGTAATGTGTAATGTGCTTTTATATATTTTTTTTCAAACCTTGTCAGCGTGTAACGGTGCGGGTCCATTCTGGCATGTCGCAAGGTCATGACGCGCGACATGTTGCACCAACATGTTGTGCGCCTTTTCACCTTACCTCGCGCACTGTTTCCATCCCACCAAATGTTATTGCGACATGCACCGCAACATGATTCAGGCCGTATCCGTTCCTACAAGTTCCCGGAAAATGACCCTGGGTCATGTTGTGCGTCAAATTTTTGGTAATTGGAACGCACGTTAACACAACTCGGATCTAAGAGCGCTGTATCATCAGTTAAGGCACTCATACGATATAGATGAGACTTGGTGCCATACTCTCCAAGGGATGTAGATTCCGTTGTAGAGAATGAGATATGCTGAATTTATTGGAACTACTTGTTTCTCACGCTCAAGCTCTACAGGCAAACAAGTCCGATATTTTCCTCCTCGACTAACAACAAATGACGATGTTCGTTATAGAGTTTTTGGCACCTGCCGAGGTAAAAATGGTTTCTCAGGAGTAGGAAAAGCGGACCAAATATCAGTAGTTACTCGGGCAACTTCGCATGATCTGGCCAAACTACACTGCCTTCAGCAAGACTGCTGCGTATCGTCATTGCATCCCTAGGTGGCCTGAGGAATACGCTGCTCTCTGCACTGCGCGCAATGCCGCTGGTACGTGCGGCGGCGCACAACTTAGCCGCCAGAATGCAGAAGGCAGTAATACTTGGGCCACTTCGTGTACTTTGAGCGAACGATTCGCGGACCCAGGGATTGCATACCTTACGGTGTGAGAAGTAGTCACTGGTTAAGGGTTTAGGGTATAGCGCGCGAAATTGAGAATCCAAGAAAAGTCGCATTCCTGTGTGAGCGAGGAGGCGTGATCGCCTGTTCCTTTTCTCCACTGTGTGTGTCTAAGATGAGGGGAGATAAGTTCAAAAATCCAAAGGCAAGGTCAAAAGGTCCAAAGGTAACCACAAAAATGAATTTCGCATATCCAAGCTCCTGACGTTACTTTTAAACTTACAGTTATGATTCAAAAAACAAATTGAAGAAGAAAGCTTGCACTTTGTCACCTTTTTTGATATCATGTTTGGTTGTTAAGTTACAGACATTTGAAAAATGTATGATTTTGCACTGCGAGTTTTTTTGCACACCAAAGACTTTTTTGAGAATGTCGCGAGTAGTTGTCATTCAGTAAGGTCTTAACTATCACCTTCTGAAATGCTGTGTATGTAGTTTGAAAAACAAGTGAGTTCTGTTCGAAAAGGGAATCCGTGTTTTAACATGGCAAATACAAATGTCGGAGCCCAAGCTACACCTTCAGCTGCAGCTTTGTGATAAGAAAAATATTACTGCCCAAATGCGATAGTATTTCATGACTACCGGTGTCTGAGTTGAACTTGTGACTTCAAATAACTCTACCGCCAGCCCAAAGGTGTTAACTTATAAGAACATGGTGGTTAATTCTGGTTATCAAACCGGTAAATGACTTGAGCGGAGGTAAACTAGTGGAAGACGGCAAATATTTGAAGAGGGGTATGACATAATATTTGTTTACAAAATGCTGCTGATATAAGCAGAAAGGACAAAGAAAATGTTTCATAATTATTGAGAAAAAGTAAGCTAATAACATAGCATAATAAATTAATATAGAACATAAAAAACTATTAATATCCACTAGTAGGTTTTTGGGGATGAGGTTCCAATTGCAAAAAGAGGGGAGAGAGAAAAACAAAGTTTTTTTCTCACAAAGTTGGTGGAAACGTTTCGACCACTTTGTGGTCTTCTTCAGTCATTGTTTATTTTTTTCAAAAACTACAAAGATATGATTAATTAGTTACATAGAATTTGACACTTATATATACCTACCAAAAAAACATTGAAAAACAGGCCAATAATATACCTAGGTAATAAAAGAAGGCTGTCAACAGCCCTGGCCTGTAAGGCGTTCAGCACATCTTTTTTTCCGCTTTTTCATACCAGAAACGGAAATTTAACTTTAAATTGGAAAATACGTCCAAACAGGTGGAGCACTTGTAAAGGTGTTTGAAATCACAAAACAGGTAGCAGTGGCCACAGAATGACAATGGCAGAGGTATAAATGCACAGAACATTTACATTGACCAAATAGCTTTACATGGATTAAAGAAATATGTAGATTTGATAGATGAATACAAAATTAGTATGAAATTGGTGACACATGACAGTAAGGTGTAAATTTTTGATTTTTGTAGCTATAGTTTTGTGTGTTATTGTTTACTGGAAAATTGAAAATGTTTAAATTTGAAAAGCAAAATATTTGAAATATAAGTTTGTATGGAATGAAAGATTTTTTGAAATGTTATATGATGTTGTAATATATTGAGCAGAGATTTTTAATGTCTGTCTTATCATTAATACTGTTTGCGTTTTTCTTTATATGGATCATTTCGAGCACTTCTGTTTTATACATATGTTGTTCAGATTGTATATTTGAGTTTCGTTGTAATTAAAGTTGTGTTTATGTGCTATTTCATGTTTGGATAATGCTGTTTCTTTTTATTTATCATACTTATGTCCTTTGATTCTATTTTCTAAAAGTTGGTATGTTTGGCCGTTATAGGAACTATTACAGTTATTACAGGGAATCCTGCATACTACATGTGTCATGCTATTTTTTTCTGTTTTTGCTTTTAGTTTACTGAACATTTTTTGTAGAAGATTATGGGCTTTATAACTGGTGGGGATATTATGGGTTTTCAAAACTTTTTTGATATTTTCTGAAAGATTTGGTATATGGGGAATTGTGATATATTTTTGATTTGTGTTATTATTATTTTTGTTCTTATCGAGCGTATTGTAAAAACCGTGGATTCTGGATGTGAAAAGGGAGTTTATTAGGTTGGAAGGGTAACAGTTTTGTTTAAGAATATTTTTTGCTTTGTTGATTGCTGCTTCTCTGTATACTGATGGTCAGACAGTTTCATGGCTCTGTCAGCAGGGCCAGTGATAACAGATTTTTTTTGTGTGATTGGGTGCTGAGAGTAGTAATTAAGATATCTACCGGACTATGTATCTTTTGTATACCAAGCAGTATTCATTTTATTATTATTGTGGTGTATTGTTAAGTCTAAGAAATTTATTTTGTTGTTTTCTTCTATTTCTATAGTAAATTTTAGTTTTGCATGGTAGGAATGAAATTGTTCTAAAATATAGTTTTCTTCATCATTTGGAATTGCTGTCAGACAGTCATCAAAATATCTGAAAAAACTATTTATAGAGTTATTACTTTTTTCCAGTAAATGTAGTACGCCTGACAAATGCCCCGTTAAGAAACTCGTCAGCGGTTTGATCGCTGTTCAAAATATCACTCTCCTCGGCAATTACCTACGCATGTGTGCACTGGTGTTTTTTCGACAACATACACATGCGAAGCCTATAGGTACAGCACACAATCTCCAACACCCCATGGTATCTTTCCAACGATACCCTTCACAGGGACTTTGACATCCCTTACTAGAGGAACTACATTGAACAGCAGGGCAAAGGACGTTATGGTCAAGCAGAATCACACAAAGCCGCGGCTCGTATTGTGATCAAAATCAAATCGTGCAATTTTTAAAACAACCAAATTTCTGCTTTTTAAGGTATCGAACCTCAAAGTCAACCCTTTTGATTAAACTCTAAAATTACCGAACTCAAATCCACTATGTCAAGTTATAGCATCCAACCGACGAACTTCCTCATAAATGGGAGCCTCTTCTCTTTCCGTCGTTTTCTTTTTCTCCATTAACTCTCCCTGACTGTAACTGGTCTCTGAGCAACCAGAAAGATCTGCCGACATTACCGACTATAGCATCGGTCACACGGAGCGAATACTCGCTGTGAGTGAAATCGCTGTGAGCAAATTCGCTGTGTGTGACACGGTACTCGCTGCGACTAAAAATGACTCGCCGCGAGCCAAATCGCTGCTAGTGAAATTGAACATGTTGAATTATATCGCCGCGAGTGGACTAGACTAGACGCCACGATTGCAGGGTTCGAGCGAGTCGTGTGACAGGGCACTCGCTGCGAGCAGAGTAGTCTGTTGTAACAATGATTGCCAGTCTCCAAGTGCGCAAAGACATCTCTGTGAAAAGCGTTTGGTATCATGAGTGAAGTCGAAAAGCAAGACACGTTGAAATGCGGCAATATCGATGTAATACGATTTTTAGTTGTGTACAGGAGATATGAAGAGCCGAGGGATGCAGACGCGCCAAAATGCGGGTGAAGATGGATTTTTGAGATTTTACAACGCACTGGTTGATTTGAGTTTTGAGATACCCAGTCAGGGCTATTTAAAAAGCAAAATAAAAAATTCAAAAGATGCATATAGAGCTGAAGTGAGTAAAATAAAAAAATCTAGACGACATTCTGACAACTTTTCCACGTTCGATGATTCAACTCGAGTGATGCGCGTGAACTAAATTCACTGCATGCGACAGGCAATCAGCGAATGAACAGCGAATTTTTACTCGGTGCAAGTTCATCGCTGCGAGTGAATTCGCATTCGAATCAACGAATTACTTCAATATCTCGCAACACCTAATACCAAATGACTCGGATTAATGCTTCCTCATTCGAGCAGTAAGTCAGTATCATTTGAAATATTGGAATAAGTCAAAGTTTCCATTACTTGTGTCTTACGAGACTAAAAGCTGGCGCCGTACTGTGGCCATCCGATGTTATAACCAATTTTTCAGGGCAGACGCAGTTGGATTACTTTTCACTGTATTATGGGGTGTTAGGCAACTGAACTCTTGCTCCTATGTATTTGCCGCCCCTGGAAGCTATATAGAGCGTCACCTAGAAGCTATCTATGTATCCGAATATAATTGAAAGATTATGCATTTAATTTTATTCAGTCGTTCTTTTCGTCTAGCATCCTTCCAAGGAACTACCGTACAGGATGACATGATATAGTGATAGTGACGAGGATTAGTTACCTTTATTAATACTATTGTGGTAAAGTAAACGTAACGGAATAAGTGGGTCCGCAAAGTTAACATAATAAGGAATGTGCACGGTAAATTTCATCATTTCTTAAATGAACCACAGAAGGATAAATATAAGTTCAAAGAATATTTTCTTTCAATTATAATATTGACGCCTGGTACGCTAGTGGTAATGTAATTGAAACGATAGTGCCAACGACGTCCTCGACGATGCTTGTTCTGCACGCCATGCTGTTTGGGGCCAATTTTACGGTCTTCTTTCTCGGTAAACAAGTGTTATATATTTGGGCCCAACAACACTATCCTGCTGAACCTACATGCCATCAAGGGCAATATTTTCCATTTGTGAGGCTCAAAAATTGCCTTATTATAGTGCGATGACGTCTGTTATTATTCGTTAACGGATTATCTTCCTATGACTCAAAAGAATACCGTCCATATATTGCGTAGGCCATAATGCACACCAAAAAGTTACCCTTTTTGGTGTGCTTTTTTTGCTTTTAATGGATGTTTTGGGGCAGTTTTGCCATCGAGGAAAAAAATGTGCTCCATAACTGTTTGAAAACCGAAACTTGAACTCATTCCGTTGTGCATGATCTGCTGGCAAAACTTGTTGGGTCAATTGGACGTTGTAGGTGTCTAGATGCAAATCTTTATCGAGAATATGCTGAAGAGGGGCCGCTAAAATAACCATTTCCTGTGCACGATGACAAATCGACGTCTAAAGACTTTTAGCCACAGTATTGCGAACTGCTTTATTGTGAACGACCCCTAGCTGGACCTGTATTTTCACAATAAATTAATCAAAGAGGTTCTGTCGACCGAACATAGAACGCACTTGCAATCGAATCATACCATTTTGGTAACAATGTTTAACTAGAGTATCTCCACAGCTGAAGTCGTGTTAGTGTTTAGCTATGTGCTTTTACCGTAAAAATGAATATTGTTTTGCTTTTCGGCCGACTTCGACACGCTCCGCCGCCTTTGCGTCGGCGCCTCTCATTGCTTGAGGCTTTAACACCCCGAGCAGGAAGTTAACATTATATTCTATTTCTGTTATCTTATTGACTGAAGAGAATAAGTGACATTCTTTCACTTAGTACTGACTTCGGTATATAAATTTTAAAATATAGATAAATCCGAACTCCTAAGGAATGTATGTGACAAAGTTTCAAATATAATTAATGGATGAAGGAGATATATAACCGCACTTTGTCCTTTCATTACCTTGAAGATACTGATACCTCGTTTATTTCACAAACGCAACTTGCCTGATCTATCAGAGAAGATACATACGGACAAATAAATCAATCATTAAAAAGAAACACCTTACCTCTCGTACATCCTACATTCCCACTACCATCACTGCCAGGTGCACTAAGAAGACACTTTCGGTGGAGTGAGTATAGTTGTTGCCAGGTTATCAGTATGTTTGTGGCCAGCGTTTGGCATGAAAATCATCACAAATCACCAATCTTTAGCATGCAGGAATGAAAATCGCCAGAAATAGCGACTTCGTGGTTGTGAATGTCAAAATTGTCAAAACCGAACCGCCCAGTATGATATATTCTGTTGCTGAGGGTAACCTCTGACCTACGGAACTGCACAAATATCTCAAACTGAAATTATCCTTTGATTAGCCTGTGGTCAACGTAATATTTATTGTAGAAATTAAGGGCTATTGTCAGCCTCTAGTACTCCCAGGCCACTTAAAAGTCCTTGGAGTACTGGGCGATTACATCAAACGACTGTTTCAGCACTCTCTCATCACTAGTTCACGCAACGCTGTATATCTCAGTCGGCCACGAAGGTATTGGTTGCAATGAGTGAAAATACATAAACATTAGCACGTATTTGTTTTTTTATTTCGATAAACAATATTTCAGTATTAGTAACTCTATTTGATGGAATTAAAACAACTTAAAACAACTTTTCAGTAAGATCAATTTATTAAAAAAAGGGTCATCTGTTAATTGTGAATCAATTCCAGATTTTCTAATAACGTTTATTTTGAGACACTGGGGCATTTTTGATCCACCAGAAATAACAAATTTCATTGCTCATTGTTACTTTGGGCATGCGCAGTGATAAGAAATAGGTAAATGATGCCCAGTAACTATGGTCAAAGCGTCATTTATAAAACAACTGGCAATATTGCGGTATTACGACACTAGCCCTTATTTTTGAGGGGAACAACCAATGAAACGGAAGTTAGAAATAGCCAAAAGTCGCCAATAACATAACTCAGTTTTGAAATCGCCATTTTAGAGGAAAATCGCTACATGTGTAATAACGTTATAATATGCCTAGTTTAAACAAAACTGATCCATAAAAAAATGGTAAAACGGCAATTATTTTCAGAAACTTTAAATATATCTTATCCATTTGTAGCTTCTGTCACATCTCCTTTATCCACTTGACTCCTCAACCTGCACTTCATGAATATCGTTGATCAAGATATTGAACTTTTAAAAAATTTGGGAAAGATGCAATTACCTCCATTACTCCCATATCAGTGGTGTAGACTAATTCGGTCTAATATAAATTAAGAAAATACTTTTTCCCGATGAAAAGATATGAAATGGTCATGAGTTTTATCGACCAGGAAACACGAATTTGCAAAACTGTGCCATTTAAACAGCTCTTAAATACCTTAGACAAATATACAATAATGAATTATCAACAAAAAGCAGCCTAACATGGTTGAAATAGTTCATTTTATTTGAATATGCCGAAATCGCTGCTTTAATTGCTTTTAAAGCAAACATAGTAAAACAGTTTTCAAAATAAATAAAAACGCGAAGCTATTAGAACGACCGGGTAGAGTCAAAGGATTGAAATGGTGTTAAAAATGTAAATTACTTTCGGTTTAGACAACGTATCTGTTATTTGGGATTATATTTACTATTTACCCAAAGGCGTGTATATGAAGAAGAAGTTTATGTTTTCGTGTCAATTAGCATTACGGCTATAACATTTTCTTGTTCGTGACGGAAAAAATAAACGAACTAAGCATTCAAATACGTACTTTTATTTAGTATACGTAATAAGAGCAGCAAAATTTCTGTAATTTTTGGAATTTATCACGGTAAAACAAACACGTCTGACGTTCAAAGCCTTTGATGCAAGTTTTTCAGCTCTAATGACTGGTCTGTTAGAAGTATAATGGTTTATGGAATTTCTGAATCTTATCTTATATTAGTGTTTCTGATACCTCCGAGCCTCTCTTGAAATATTTGGACAATAATACTTTGGAATAAGTCATATTTATTGATTGATTCAAATAGCTGTTAGGGGTACAGCGCTCTTAGCCCTTTCATGTCTTTTGTAAAGTTTTCTCTAATTTCTTATTTAATCCATTTTTTCTACAGGGATGTCTTTATTATTTTGCTTTTACCTTATGGTTAAGTGGAAGAGCAGCTCACAGCCTAAACTTCACTACGATGTGGGCTTTTTGCTGATAAAGACATTTCACAATTAGTTACTATGAACAAAAAAAAGTTGTAACATGTGTTCTAATACACCGGGCTGCTGTCCTATTACCTAATGACCCTTCTTCACACCGTGTCGTTTCAGAGGATCTGATATTTGGTCCACGTTTCTTTCTCATTTCTGATATTATTATTATCAGCTTTTTTTATGACAACTAGCTTCCTGGATAAGGCGATGATTATTAGGCCTTATGGAAAATATTTATTGCATTTACAGCGGTAGACCAATCCAAAATTAAAACCAGTGAGAACCAGTCTTGGAATCTGCTTGTATTATGCGAAAATAGTGTAACGTAGAATAGTGCGATCCTTATACATATGTATAGACGATATAAAAACCTACCAAACTCATGGCTATTGTTCGGGTTGTAGAGCGTTGACTAGATTATTTCTAGAACTGCAATGTTCCAGTAACTTTTTGAATTTCTCGTATTGTAACTTTAATAACAATACTGCTCCCGTAAACTGCCATCTGCTGTAGATTAGTGTAAAATTTGGGGCACTTAGTTTATGTTTAGAGGCAGTTGAAAGCATCTAAGCTCTTTAATTCAAAAGTAAATTTTCTGTGCTGACCAAGCACTACTTTCTCCCCCTAAAATCGTTTGATAAATGGTTAATGGTTAAATAGTGGTTTACTGGGTTTTCTTGTAACTGAACTAGTACAAGTGAGGTTGAACGAGAAAGTAGCCCTCTAAAAGTCGTCAATAAAGCCATTGGATGATAGTGGAGGTACGAAAAATGAAAGTGACATTCATTAAGAATATTTAGATTTGTCAAAGCTGTCTGCGGAAGTTTTGCATTACTGATTTGTTACCGTACATTCATCGTGGATTCATCACACCATGCCAGAGTCTAGGCAATCATCAGCGAATATGCACCAAAGAAGGCTGCCGACCAACAAATTCATGCGCCACAGTTTTCTGGGATCTACGCGATCTTACTGATATCGTTACTTTAAGGCTGCGTTTGCCTCCAGAGATGTGCGAGGATATGTTACAAGGAATGTGTTTTTATCGGAATAATAGAATCGCTTGAATTACCTCGCCTTGCCCAGCACAGCTCTGGTGGAAGCGGCTTAGCGGAGCAAGGTTTTTGTACGTACAAGGCATGTTGGCGAGAAATATGCGCTAGGAAAGTGTTTCGAGAGATGTGTGGTAGAAATGTGTTGCAAGGAATGTGTGCTAGGAACATTGACTGAGCCGCCAACAACGGGCAGATGCACGCCGCTTGCTGGCAATCTGAAAAGAGCCCGCTAAACATCCTCGCAACGCTCATCTGCACACCATTTCACAGCTCCGCCACACATCTTCGCACCGCTCATCTTCCTAGCACATCTCTGGTAAACACCCACAACGTTTCACAGCTCCGCTACACATCTTCGCTGCTCTCATTTTCCTTAGTGGAAACGCTGCCTAAGTAGGGATAACGAGGAACGGCGACTATATTCACAGTTATTGGATTTGACAGTGTTTTGAAGCAGAACCGATCGAGTTTAGCATCAATCCATCAATTGAACTTCAAGTCGCTACCACATATTCTCCAGATTAAGCCCACTGCGACTATTCTCTCCTTCCAAACCTGGACAAATAGTAAGGTGGTAGGAGATTCGGGTTGAAAACAGAGTTCACAGTTAAAAGCTTAAAACAGACGCTTATGATGAGTGTCTCGAGGAATCTTATTTTTTAGAAAACCGAATGTATCGACTTAAAAGGAGATTATGTAGAAAAAAGAAATGATTTTCCTGTATAAAACCCAAAATTTTCATTGAAAGTCACGGACATAACAAAAAACTGTCGTACACTCCATCAACATTGTTGGTGGTAAAATATAGCGCCCGGGTGTAATCGGCAGTACGCCCGTTTGATAAATTCCATGGGTGTCTAGTTGGCAAATAAGCCATTACCATCGGTTATTTTCCGCACTGGTGCAAACCATGTAGGTGGTATTTTGCATCTCACACCTGTACTCCACTTACGTGTGCCGTTCCTCGCTTTTTAGCGATCGTTTGTTTCTATTCATATTGTCGTATGTTTAAGATGTTATCTTCTCTTATCTCCTGTGCCACCAGCAAACGAGAATTCTTTAGTAAATGGCTGCATCTTGGATGAAGATCAGAAAAGATGTTTGAATTCATTGTTAAACCAGAAAGGAAAAAAAGCGTGGAAAGTTGAAGAGCATCAGACCATCAAAAAGAGTTTTGTTCAAAACTCGAGTTATAGATAGCGTTAGGATCTTTGCTCAAACGTCCATTGGCTAAACGTATTCCCGACGTTCAAAACGCGTCATGTCCTAGTCCTATTCGAATTCGTTGTCCTAGTCAAAACTATATATAATTGAATTACTACATGAACGCATTGATGACATTGGTAAGGACGACTGACGACAGTTTTTCACTTTGAACGGTATTTAAATCGTGATATCGTGGTACTATGAGAGTTATAGTCGAAGGGAGGTGCAAATAATAAGAGGAAATGGCGTGTTTTTTAGGTGATTTATTGCTTCGCTTAGCTTTCATCTATTTTCCGAGAGCGCGACGTTACCATTCAAGATCATGTCCGCTCTGCGGCACGAACACAAAACCTGCTCAGAGTGTATGTACATCATTGACATCTTACCCCCATAGTCCTGGCAAGTCATTCATAGATCACTGATTTGTTGTTTTCACACATTACTGTGGCGCGAAACAGAAACATTCATTTAAAAACTAGCAGATACCGCCGACCCCAGCCCCCTATTCCTCTGACGCGTGTTGAAGGTCAACAAATAGATTTCGAGATTTCAAATGAGATAGGCGTATCATGAGGTACGCCAATTAGTGTTACAATGTTACAGTGTTACAATGTACCGTTAAACGAAATTTTGAAAGTCATGTCGTTAAAAATAATAAATATTCATAAATTAAAATAAATAAATTGACACCAGATTCTTTGGAGTAGCACTAATAAACACTGAAGATTTAGATCAAATCTTCCCCTAAAGATGTCAATATAGTTGGCAAAACAAATCGGTTTGGTGAGATTTTTATAAAGGGAATATGAGGCACTCAGAACCTTCAGCGAAAAGACTTATTTTGTCTACAAAAAATTAAATTGAAATGTTGCTCATTTAGCTAGTAACCAAATTTAGTTAATTGTTTATTGAAAAAAGATTCTGTAAAACTTAAGTAATAGCTGTCAGCCGCTGATGATATCTTCTCTCAAACTGTATTAGGATATCGGTGAAAATAGCGTGAGAATATATTTACAGCAAACAATGAGGTTTGTGGTAGGTATTGCCTAATCGAACAAACTATCGTCGTGATTCTCCCAAAAATATTCCATTTAGATTTATTTCCAAATACTGCCATTTTAACTCAAATTCATCCTACTTTGAACAAGTGCAATCAACTATGAAAACAGACGCAAGTTGTGAATTACAGAAAATAAAAATACATTATTTGATATTATGTTTTCAGTCATTATTGACGATATAATATATCATATTATGATAGGTATGGTTTGAAGGTAAAAAAAAAATAGATTTGCGATTTTGAGTCATTTAGAAAGATAGTTCAGATCTGTAAAATATAATACATAAATAGCTTACAATATTTCAATATGACAAGAAAAATATACTGGCATCCTTTGTGAATATGTTTTAATAGTTTAATAGAGGTTAAATGTCAAATTTTGTAAATAGAAAATTGCTCACGCCACGCCAGTGACAACAAACAACATGATCTATCTCTGAAAGGATAGCTTTCCAGCTTTTCTTACTTCCATTTTCACACGAAACACCTTTGTCTCACCATACTCCCCAAAATATGGGATAAAACTAGAATATAAGTCAATCACGATGCAACATAACGCACAAGAAATGCCGCCACTAAACAGTCTAACGGCAACCCGTTACGCACGTATCAATGAGCAGCGTTGCCGTTTCGTGCCGTTTGGAGCATGGAGCAAATATTACGATAATGTATTATTCACTTAAGAATGCCGCTAGTTATAATAAAATAAAGTAGGCTGTGTCTGAAGAACAAAACATTCATTCGGATGTAAAACACATTATTCCAGTTCCTTCAAAATGAGTATATCTACTCGTCTATAAAATGCAAGTGACAGTTGGGGTAATTAGCGTAAACAAGGCTCGAGTGTTTTGCGAATAACTTTCAATGGAAACATTCCAGGTCTTTTGGATAAGATGTCAATGGGTGTGAACATAGAACTTGTTCAGGGCAGTAGCGTAACTTCAAATTCGGCCCCCCCCCGCAAGATTCTTACCGCCCCCCCGCAAGAAATTTTCCGTGATTTTTCTTTTCATAATATATTAGTATATATACAGGGTGGGCCCTAAGTTAAAATAAACATCTTTCTCGAATAAATGTTTTTTCCGAAAACTGAAAAATAAGTGAGATACAGAATCAAATCACCTAGCCTGTTTATGTTTAAGTTCTTATGTCTGTTTATGTTTAGTTTTTCGCTTAAATTTTTGTCTTATCATCAGGCAATTAATGCACTAGTCACATTCAGTTTATCGTATAGTTAATTCTAAGTTGGTAAATGCTAAAAGTTGCGTTCCTAATAATGTGCCGCCTTTAGTATTTACCAATTTAAAATCAACAAAGATGAACAGAAAGTGACTACTGCACTATCGACAGGTGCAACGCCTAACCGATAAGACAAATATCGGAGCAAAAAGCTAAAGATAAACAGACTAGGTCCTTGATACACAAGCCCAGATTTACATTTTTTATTTTGTATCTCGTTTATTTTCTGAAAAGTTATTTGAAAAAGTATCAACTCACCCTGTATATATTAAAGAGAAAATACTGGGTTTGTGGCAAAAAAAAAAATAAACACCAGTCACTGCATAAATGGTTGTTGAGGAGCCTGGGCCTCGAGCCTCGAGGACTACGGGACCCCCAAAACCTCGGGGCCCCCCAAAGCTGCGGGCCCTTAGTTACGCCACTGGTTCAGGGTGTACATGCATAGGTCATAGTAGGACAGATTATTGATTGATGCAAACTTAAATTGTTATTTAAACTGACAGACATGTTCTTCTTGTTCCAGATCCATGCGACGGGTCACGGAGCATGCCAAACAGCAACTAGAAGAACTAACAGGCAAGCAGAAGTCCCACAAGCAAAAACAAAAAGCCGCACCTCTCAGCAAATATCGACGCAAGACGGCCAACGCAAGAGAAAGAAACAGAATGCGAGAAATCAACCAGGCCTTCGAGACCCTTAGAAGAGTCATCCCCCACGTTCATCAAGCGGCCCCAGCTCAGCTACCTGGGGCCAACGAAAAGCTTACCAAGATCACCACGCTACGGCTGGCTATGAAGTACATCTCCACGTTGACAGCGGCCTTGAATGGGCCTAGTGAAATCGAGTCAGTCTCTGACTACAATGACTTCGATTGTCTGTTTTTGGAATCAGATGGGGAGTCGGTGCCTTTGTCAGACCATTCGGGTTCTCTGATGGCCTCCCCTGATTTTCCCGAACCTTCGTTGTCGCCTGTTGATTTTGGGGACCCGTCTTTGCCCGCGTTGTTGCATACGGATTTCACAGAACATTCTCTAGAGCCCGACGATTTCAGTGATTTTCTGTTGACGTGATATGACGGGGACTCTAGATTTGTTAGTAAGATATGTACGTGAAATTTGTTTTTTATAATAGTGTAAAACACAAAGCTAGTACTAGCGATTTAGGAGTTGAAGGCTGACGATATGTACAGGGTATTCAGATCATGGCAATGAAAAAAAGTGTGGTGATGGTGTTGTACACTCAAAATTGGGGTTTTGAAAAAAACAAATTTAATTTTTTTGTGATAAATAGAAAGATCATGTATAAATTTTACAACAAAACTATTTTTCTTCTTTTTCTTCGCAATAATTCAGGAGTTATATCAAAATAAAAATTCATTTTTGAATCCAGTATCGAGGACACGCTGACAGCTCCCAAACAAAACCAAGCGCGTGTGACGTCAGAATGTTAGTTTTCGCCAACCAAACCGTAGGTACGGCGATACCTATTAATTTTTTTCTAGATTCCCAGCTAATCGTGAAAATGATTACTTGTGTAACTAGTATACCTACTCGTATATTTGTTGCACGATAGACGATGAATGCAGTTTGCAGCTCGAGACTAAGATTACGATCGAAATGAATACGTCTTTGAATGTTTGAAATTAGATCACATATTCCAGTAATAAACTAAAGTAGAATTTGCAATCTAACTTAAAACGTTCAAAAACATATTTATATCGATCGTAGACTTCGAGCTGCAAACTTCATTCATCGTCTATCCTGCAACAAATATATACTAGTTACACAAGTAACTATTTTCCTGAGTAGCTGGAAAAAAAATAATGATAACAGGTATCGGAGTAGGACGTCATTGGTGAAAACTAACATTCTGACTTCACACCCGCTTAGTTTTGTTCTGCAGCTCTCGGCGTGTCTTCGGTACTGGATTCAAAAATCAATAATTTTATTTTGATAGAACATTTGAATTATTCCGAAAAAAGAAAAAAATTGTTTATTATGAAACTTATATAATCAACTTTCTATTTAACACAATTTCTTTTCCAAAGCCCAATTGCTAATGAAAGCTTACTCGTGAAAAGTTCAAAAGAATTTACTATTAAAATTGCTATTTTTTTATAAACATTCTCCCAGAAAAACCTATAACACTATAAGAGGATGTGTTTATTAGCTACGGTATTCAGATTTATCAGTATCAGTGAGATCCTAACAATTACTACATAATGTTTATTTGGACCTTATTTAAACAGTGCATTTCAAAAAAACCTTTTGGTCTGATTGTTATTCTGCGTATATGTACATATGTAACGCTCAATAATGGAAGTCGGGCAATACCCAAAAAAATACGCAAAACTAGTTTTGAGCAAGGAACATTTCCCAAACCCAAAAAATCTATTTTATATGGCTATTGAGCATTCCAAAATAACCAGAACTAGTTTTGCGTAAAATGAAATGCACAGAACTAGTTCTATGCATTTTCTGAATGACCAGCACAGATTCAGTGTTTTTCGATTAATCAGAGCCAGCGACGGTATAAGATACATCTAATTTTGGAAATGTTACCCGATTATTAGGAAAATATATAGTTAACATAAAAAGATTATTTATTTGAACTTTTATTTCGGCACTTAACTTATTTTATACTTATACTTACTTTATCAAAACGCTTTATTTCTCTATACCGTTTTGCAGATAGGGGTTTTGAAGTACCCTCGCACAAATTGGCCTCCTTCATTAAGTACAATAAAGTAATGATCTTTCGTCACTAGACTATGTTTCTGAGTACCTGAAGCTTCCAATAACCAAACTAATTGGGAGCTGGATTTAGCTTTCATTTTTATAGAAGTAAATTTGTGAATATCGTAATTATAATAATTCATAACTTCACGAGCGCAAACAAAATACATTCAAAACGACAACATAAAGATAATCCAACTTTTAAGAGACAAAGAGACAATAAAACAAGCAGAACTAACCGCTGCTGACCATTTAGTAAATGCAAAGAACTAGTTCTGTGCATTTCAAATTGCGCAAAACTAGTTTTGCATATTTTTTACAGGCATTGCTTGAATTCGTCTATTGAGCGTAACATATACAACAATCTCACATCTCAAGAAATAGGTAATTTCTGACCAAGTAATACAGGATTTTAGAAAAGTTTTGAAATATTCGTTTTTTAGGAAAAGCTTTAAATGAGATATTTGGGATTTTTATGTGTCTACTAGTTTGGTACCTACTATTACAAATAGCTGTTCATCATTCATATGGTTTATTTTTTGGTATTTTAGAAACTCGACTACTTTGGAAATTTATAATGCATAAGGAACCGTCCGACAAAGCTGTCCACCTTAAGGCTTATTGTATTACAGTTCCTATCATCTACAGTATCCATTCTAGCACTAGTTTGTACAATTTCTCTGCTGGTACTGGCAGTTAGTTGGGACCTTATTGTTTCTGGCTAGGTTTCCCAAAAGACTAGCGCTTCGCACTCACAGAGCACATGGATAGCTGACTCTGCCCCTTGCCTACATTCTGACGTCTCCATCGTATAGTCCCATTCTATTCAGATGTTCCTTCGGGCCACAATGCCCTTGCTATTCGAATTTGATTGCTGTTCCATAGATCCAAAGAAAGTAGATCAGCCATTTTCAGACATGGACGTTTCATGAATTGTTTTCCATGCCTACATCCAGGCATCAAGTCTAAATATTTCTTGTGCTGGATTTGCGCCCATTCCCTAATTTGATGTCTAAGTCTCAGCTAGGTTCTGTGCAAATTGTACAAAATAGATGGTCGTTTTCTTGCAAGCCTTTTCTCATAGCCACCTATACATGAGTGTTATGGCACCCACTCCAATGTTACTTTGCTGTGCTTCGCCAGCCTACCCAGTCGGTGTTGGCAATCCCAGACTAGGTTGGGTTAGGTTAGGTTGAAAGCGAGCGGGGCAATTATGTCTCTTTACACTACGACCCTATTGTGTCTATTGTGCCTCACACCTATTTAGAGTACACCGTATAATCCACAGCTCTTGACGAAGGAGATGGTCATGTTGTATATAGCTTCCTTGAAGTCAGTAGGATTCAGTTGGGTAAATCTGAAAGTCTGAAACCTAGCCTTTCCCAATACTGACAGGAGCATATAATGTGCTTCGCTGTTTCGCCTTCCACATAGTAGAGACGATATCGACATTACGCTGTTTGTTCCAGATCTATCTTCCGCAAGTGGTTGCTCAGACGACAATGTCCCGTCAAAACACCAACCAGAATGCGCATATTATTTCTGCTCCATTCTATGACCCTCGGGGGATCCCGACTAGAGGGATCTGGGATGAATGCCTTCGAGTGTAGTAGTCTTGGCGTATCTCATCAGTACAGGAGTGCTTTCCTCTGTACCCAATCTGAGATGGTTTTATTGGCTGTGCTTTTCGCAATGCCTGCAAAAGGTCCTAGTCCTATGAACACAGATTCGGTTCCTCCTCTTGCGAGTGTGTCGGCCAATATACATTGCCTTCCACTCCGCTATATATAATCTGGACTCCGAACCAAAGTTACTTTGTTCCTTGTTCCAAGTAGATTGACGAGTTTAATGCAGTTCCACACGAGTCGTGTGTCAACCCGTTTGGAGCACAGTGTTTTTAGGGCTGCCTGGTTATCTGAAAAGATTTATATAGATCTGTGTGAGGGGAGTTTTATGTTCAGCTCTATGGCTATAATTTCTAGTGCAAACGTCCTTCTGGACTTTCTAGTGTCCTAAGTGTGGTCTAACTGTTAGTTTTTGCATGTTTGTTTTACCCTCTTCCAAAAATTCTCTTCCGTCCTCTGCTTGGTTTTTGATCCATCTGTGTATCAGATCCGTTGCAGGTTCAGTTCTGCGAGGTCTTTTCGATCTCTTATTATGGTTTTGAAGTTGTTGTTGAAGGAAAATTTCGGAGATATGTGGTCCATCCATGCCCCACATATCCTTATAGACTCCTACTCGTTGTACCTACAATGTGGAGTAGCCCATTGTCATCTCACTCACTATTACAAATTGTAAAGGAGAAAGGTGCAGGGTGGTCTTCAGGACTGCAGTTGATGCGCTCTGCATCTCATCTCTTCCAGGCAGGCAAATAAGTCTCTGAACCTTACTCAGTTCTACAATAGCAGTTCTCATTTATGGCTACCATACTAAATAAGCGTATGAAATCGATGAGTCTTACCCCCTCCACCATCATTGTGCACGTCCAGTACATCATAGACCATACTATGAGAGCACCATCGAGTCCAGTGTCACCCGCAATCTTTTTCCGCAATCCCCAATATTTTCATTTTCGCATCTCTACCCAGACTTCACACCCGTAAAATCATTCCAAGGTCAAGTCCTGTGGGAACCATTTTTATATAGGAAATCCTTAGAGATATTCTGCTGGTTGTTTACTGTGCTGTGTATTTAACTTCTTCAGACAGCTGTATTTGACTACCTAGAAGTCACCTCACTACACACTTATGAGACCTAAAACTTTTGTCTTAAATCTAATCTTTTTTAATTCATGAAAGAATTCAAATGTCTAATGATGCACAGACTCCATTCCAGATACGCAACTTTGGTGGCCAACGATTTTATGGCCAATACTGGATAACCTAAAAATCCTTGGTTACAAGTTTTTTTGATACCATAAATATTTTATCCAATAATCGATATTTTGTGAGCTTTTCTCAAACCTTGTATAAAACTTCAGTCGAGTCGGTTGTTTGAAGTACTGTTTTATCTAATTTGAATCATACGAGAAATTGTTTCTTAATGAAAAGGATTATTTATGTTGTAAGCCTGAGCTACTTTACATGCTTTCGACTCGTAGATAGTTAACTGATTATTATGATTAAAACCACCGACACGTCTTTAGGTTTAAAATATATTCAATAAGGTATCTTTATTCAAGATATTTTTAAGGATAAATGACAAGTATAGTGAGTCATTGCATAAATATATGTAAATATCTGTAAGATATACATATTTTTATACAAGCCTTTTTCTGAATGACTGGCCACAGAGGATGTTAGTGAATACGAAAAAGAATGACTAAGATAAATACGCATACCTTGGTGATTAAAGTGTACAAGGTCATCGCATTTAATAAAAAAAAATCAAAATGTATAAAATAGAGTCAACTCGATTGACTAATAAGTAAGTGAAATAATATCGTATTATGAGATCCTCGCGATATCCATTGCTTTCAAAAACAAACGATTTGTTTTCCTTATCCGTTAAATAAAAGTTTGAGTTTTTGCTTATTGATCGAGGTACAGAACATATAACAATTTTTATCATGGAATCCTTAGCTAACATTGAGGTAGGTATTCATATTTGTTGTTAGGCATGTTTATGATTCCTCAAAAAAGACTCCAATTTTTCCCTATAAGGGTCATTCTTACCAAATTCAGGATTTTTAAATTCGTCAAGCTGCAAAATTATTTTTTTAGAAAGTACATTCTTAGATGCATCGACTCTGTCCGTATTTGAGCTTTTTTTTGGTCTTGCTTATCATTCTCTCCTCTAATCTGTGACTCCATAGCAAATAGTTTTTCTATAATCGCATTATTAAAAACTTTTGTACTAAGCACTCCGTTAAGCAGTCTCTCCCTCCGTTAAAAATTAACAGGACAGAGGGGAGAATTTTTTCTTTCGATGATAATTCTGACTAAACCAAAATATTTCACCTAACTTCAAATACGTTGTTCGAGAGTCACGATTATCCCTTATAAGTTACAAATTATGTCCGCTCGTGGTTATTTTGAATTGACCATTTCAAGGGCGTACCCAGGATTTCAGTTAGGGGGGGGCAGGGGGCTGCTTAGTGCTTATACCTGTTTCGAAAATTGACTTTTATTCATTAACTTTTATGATGACACAAAACAAATATTATAAGTACATAATAATTATACTATACATTATGTATAATATATAATATTATATATGTTTATTTTAATTTAACAGTAATCTTCTCGGATTTGCCGAAAATTTGTCTATGACAATCTTTTCAATAAACTCACTGTTGTCTTTTAAATAATTGCGATGTACGCTCATCAGACATAAACCCGTAAGCCTTTCTTCACCCATGGTGCTTCTTAGCCACGTTTTAACTCTTCGCAGCGTACTGAAGGACCGTTCTACGGTCGCCGTGGTGCATGGGATAGTGCTTAAAATAATTAATGCCTTTCTGACAGCAGGGTAAAAAATGTTCGCTTCTTTGAACAGATCAACTACTTCTATGTCCTTTAATTGATCATCTGATAAAGCCTTCGTCACCCATAAATTATGCCAAAGGTTCAGTTCCCCGGTGATATCCAGGTTATAAAATTCTTGGAATGATTCTGCGTTTTTGTGTAGGTCTGCAATGCTGGTTTTTGTCATATACAAGGGATGTAGCCTGCTTAAAGCAAACGCCGGAGTATTTTCTTGGGAGAATCGAATATTCAATGATGAAATGAGTGAATCAATGTATGGTATTATCAGGGAACGCCGCCAATATTCGTTATCATTGTCTGATGGCGGATTACTTCTATGTGTTTGCTTATGAGCAAGACGTGGAACCGAAATTTCTATGTTCAAATCCATTGCAACAGCTCGTGCTTTTTGAAGTATTTCATTACTTATTCTATCAGGAAACTCGCGGTCATTTCTGAGAATGTCCTTGATATTTTTAATGTGTTTTCCTACCGAGATCATGTCGATCGACTTAGCTTGCAGTGCGTTAACTACTGGTTCTATAACTGCTGAATATTTGGCTATTGTTTGTAGAGAAACAATAAACACTGGTTTTGTAACGGCTGAATGCAACTGATATGCAGATTTTCTGGTGGCATAATTTCCCTCTACAGATAACGTTTCTAGAGATTTCACGAGCTCTGAAAAATGTTGAGAAAACTTTCTGATTGATTTATATTTTTCGGACCATCTCGTCTCACATAATCGTGATAGGTTTGGAGCGTAGTTTCGACGTGTAGTCGATTCTCTGAAAAACGTTATAACATCCTTTACAGTGGCGACCGTATTTCTAATTTCTGGCACTGCGTTCGCATCATTCACAACAAGGTTGAGTTTGTGACTTGAGCAATGAAAATATAAAGCACGAGGATATTTTTTTCTCAAAATGGCTTGTACGCCACCCTCTTTTCCTGCCATTGTAGAACAGCCATCGAATCCAAACCCTACGCAATCTTCTTTGGAGAGGTTAGAACTAATTAAGAAATTGTCAATTGCTTCGGCGATTGCGGAAGCATTTTGTGCTTTTAGTTCAACGAACCCTACAAATTCTTCTCTGATTTTACTTTTGCTTTCGTCGTAGAACCGCACGCCTATTGACAGCTGTTCTTTCCCAGATACGTCTGCTGTTTCATCAGCTAAGATTGAGTAAGCCATGGTCTTCCGAACCTCACTAATTACATTCTCCTGAATAACTTCGCCACATAAATTTATTAGTTCGTTTTGTATTCTTGGCGAAGTATAAATTGCATTTCGACGGCACTTTTCAAAGTGACTCTTTAATTTGTTGTCCCCTGAATCGATTCTCAACTTCAATAAATCTAATAAAACACCCTCATCTGCTTGTTTGCCCCTAAGAGGCATATCATGTGTACCGCAAAATACTATACAAGAAATAATTGATGACAATATTTGTCTGTTTTCATCGATTGCTTTTTGGTGTCCACTTTGCAGTTGGATGTCTACAGGAACATTTTCAAGAAAATTTTTTGCAGCATTTGTCGCCGTTTGGTGAAGGTTGGTCGTTGCATGCTTTCGGCAGTCTTCATGCATATTTTTGAACTTTAAATATGGCCTGACCATAAACGATCCCAAAATTCCTCTCACAGTGCTAATGGGCGGAGGAAACAAAACACAATACTTACAAAGAGCACCTTTTAGTCGCTTGGAATATACTAGCCATGGTGAATATTGATCCAACCAAGCATGATTAAATTTTCTTTTTAAATGGCTTGCATCACTTTCAAAATCGTAATTTCTGGGCGGGATCCAAGGATTTTGTAACAACTCCCTCTTCTTTTCCGTCGATAGCTGGGTAGCCAATCCAACATAACGACCCAGATCATTTTCATGACAGCCATCGTCCACTATAATTTCAGGATCGACGTTGACGTCATAAGTTTGTTGGGATGTCGATGGAGAAGAATAGTCGGCAACAGATATATTAAGAGGTTCTACTGAAGAATTTGACGCTTGTCCAATGTTAGCATGCAATGATATTGGCATTACATGAGTGGTTTTATCATGGTTGTCATTTTCATCGCTTCCACTGCTACTTTCCCGACCTTTTTTTCTTTTTTCGCGTGGCCTCCCTAAAAAATGGATACACAGAATTACCCTTACAGTGTTTAGGCGGGTTGCATAGGACGAAAATCAAAGATCAAGTTTCACATTCTCTTGCATATGGTTTGAACGCCAAATAATCAAAACTAGGTAAGTAATTTGAAATAATACACTTGTTGTGACGTTAGAGAAAAGGGATTTTGTTGTCGGTATGATCTTATTAATAAATCCAAAATATTGCAAGGATCTTTCTTTTATGTTTTTTTTTTAACTTTTTTATCACAAAATATTCACAAATGTTATTTTAGCTATTATAACAAAACCACGTGTTGTAATTAATAAATTTAAATATTGTAAGTAATGCCTAAGATATACACTTACAAGAGAGTCATAGCCCCCCTTAAACAAATCAAATAATCATATTAAGTATGTACTTAAGTGTTTTGTTTTGACTCACCTCTTTCAAAGAATTTCCTGATATCCATTTGACGGAGTAATATTTCCAGTTGTTGCGCAGTAAACGTAAATCTCGTGTCTCCGCAACGAAACTATAAGACACTATCTATGGCGTATGAAATATTCGCTCGTATTCCACTCCGAACTGAATTGTATTCGAACTAAATTCACGTGCTCTGCCTTACGTTCCGCTTATATATTGAAAATATTCTCGCTCCCGAAATATGTAGAAAATACTCGAGCTCGACTCTATTTCCATCCTTGTCTTATAATACATGCTATCACTGTCTTTTCTTTCCGGAATAGTCCATGCTAGAATATTCTTCGTGGTATTGCTATTCAATACTAGATGTCTCTATTGACCGTATACAGTATACATTGAGCCTATTTCTTTTTACTGGAAAAAGTACTGCCGTCCGAAACTAGATGGCGTTAGATGTTATTTTCTTCCAACTATATTCAGCTTTAATCCTATATGGCTCTGATTGTCTCGTCGGAAGCGGAAACTACGAGATACCACGGTTTTGTGGGAGATTTAAATTATATTGCATCGCTAACAGTATACTAGAGTCTGTCTAGTGAGTCGCGGCACAGAAATAACCGCGGCAAATTTAAAAATAATTTAGTTGTAAGCACTGAATAGAATATGCTATGAAATTTGAGTTTGATACTTTCACTATTTTATTTTATGAACACTAAGAATCTTAAACTAAATCTGTACAGATATATACTACTTAAAATAATATGCAACATATTGAATATTATTTTATTTTAGCATAGCATTGAAAACAAAAATTATATAATAAAACCAAACTTGCATCAAAACCGTACTTAATTTTTATTTATTCTGTCTCGTAATCAAAATCAGATTCTAGAAATTAAATTATCGACTATAAATCATTACTGACACTTTCATTTGTTAGTGATAACTAACAAATAATAAAAACGAAATAAAGAAATAAATAAAGTGTATCAAAACTTGATCAAAACATTTTGCGTTTCGTTTGACGGCGGCTGAAGGTCGCCATATAAAATATTCTAATAAATACGTTGTGACACGACCGACACGACTCACTATACAGACTCTATATCGAATGTTGTAGAATATTTAACTATAGAAAATAAAGAACAAATCTGGCTGAAAAGATATTTTGTTTCCAACACTTCATTTTGCGCAGAGTAGGTAACACGTTTTTAATTTTTATTTGCCAAAAAAAATTACATTTATTTAATCTTCTAGGGGGGGGCAGCTGCCCCCCCCTGCCCCTACCTGGGTACGCCCTTGGACCATTTAATGAGGTTAACGGAGAAGAGTAGTCTGCTTTACAGATATAGTTTTGCTCACATTTTCTAGGTAAATTAGCAATAATTGTCTTCCAAGCACAGCAAAATCGTACAAACGCAAGTAAATAATCGTTCAAGTAGATGGCGTCTTGACTCTAGTAATGCTCAGCCAGTTGGCGCTGTGTTTTTTTTTTATTTATGTTATTGGCTCTGATCTGAGATCAACTAGCCAGGGCGCTGTGGTTGTAAGCGAATTTTGTAAATGAGTAGTGTAGTGTAGTGAGTAAATGAGTTAACGGAAAGAGATTTTGATGAGAGACAAAACACCTGATACTGAAAAACCGTAATTTCAAATTTTATCAATAGTATAGCCAACCTTAGACAATAATGCAACATAAGGGGTATCGCAGGAAGTTAGTTCAGAACGAACAACAAATACAGCAAATAAATTCTTCATTGTGTGGAACAACAGGCGGGAACACAACTAACGGAGGGGAGTTTTTACACCCTTTATTGTGTCTTTTCCAATATATTTTCCTCAGTGTAACTTTTAGCTATATCGGAAACATTCAGAAGGCTAAAAACTCCACGAATCACTCTTAATAATACTTAGCTTTTAGATTCTTTTTGTATATAACACGTGGTGACCAACTTTTTCGTTTTTGGTGAGAATGACACATAAAGCAAATTAGTACGTGTTTGGTAAAATATGGAAATATCGATAAATTTGAGATCTGAAAAATCTGAGAATTTAGAAAATAGGAACAGGTAGGGTTCTCAAATCTATAGTTAGAAGTTTCAAAGTATTATCGATAACAAGCAATGCGATTAAAAAAATCTAAAATACTCCACTTTTTTTCAATTGGAGCAAATTTGTACATGGTTGGCTAAACCTACCCGAATGGGTACAGATATCTATTGGATACATTTTGGAATGTTGTTGAAAAAATCGAGGTAGGGTATCCACTTCTGTCGTTTGACAAGGTTGCAAGGTTATAGGATTGTCAAAAATAAGTCATGCGCAGAGCTGTCACAAGTACTAGTAAATAGTATTTCAAATACCAATTACCAATTACCAGAGTCGCATGCGTCAAAGTACAAATACCAAGTAATTTTATTTTTGAAAGTACTTCAAGTATCAAATACTTTAATTTGGTACTTGATTTTTCAAATAAAGTAATTCAAATACGATGCTAATATTTCAAGTACTTGAAAAAGTAATTCAAATACCATACTAATACTTGAATTACTTGATATAGTATTTCAAATACGGCGATGGATATTTCAAGTAATTCATAATTATTGTTGAGTAATAAAAAGTACCTTAGGAATGGATAAACGGTATACATTTCAATAAAAATAGAAACTGATTTTTGTTTGAATGACACTACAAAGACATGCAACGTGATTGAATCACAACAAGTTTACTGACATTTCGGCCACGTCTGTCGCCTTTTTCAAAGTACGAAATTGAATTGGAAATTTTTTTGTACTTTGAAAAAGGCCACAGAGGTTGCCAAAACGTCAGTTAACTCCAAAATCAACACATCATGTGGATTTATTGAAGGCCAGATGAGCGAACAGACTACAACAGAAAACCACAGGATAAGTTTCAGAAATTACCTAAAAACGACAATACGTTCCCAATTTTTGAATATACGCTTTTTCAAAAATGCTAATAAATAAGTAGAAGAGATAAGTAATAAAAGGTACAGTCGGCGCGGCGTCGTCGCGAGTCGTCGCGTATGCCATGCAAATGAAGGTGTTTAACACTAACAGATCCATCAAATAATTTGAATTGTCAGCGTACAAAGCGCCGCTTTTCTAGCATTTTTCTGGCATACATAATGAATAAAAAGCATATCCACTTGTTTGATTCTTGCATACATTCATTCACAGAACTCGTGAAAAGTATAACAGAAATACCAAGCAATGACAACAATTCAAATTCATTCATCAAGGGAATCCAAATGTCAATCCGAATGTGTGAAAAAATATATAGGGTATCATTGAAAATTCAGAACCTAACCTCACTTCCGGCTAAACCAAAATAAGCATACATTTGTTTTCTCATGGCTATTGTGCATCTCCGTTAACCATATAATTCTCCAAAATTTCAAACCTCCATCTAGGATTGTATAACGATTCCATTGCCACCCGGTATATGAATTTTTTCATAAAGAGATGCTTGAGAAAAATTACCCTTTTACATCTGCGTCGTAACCACCACGACAAAGTACAGAGTTTTGAAGATTGTTATTATAATGGCAGTAAATTCACAGCTCACATTCACAGATTATTTTAACCTCAATCAACATCAACAACGCATTTTGTTGAACGCAACAAGACGAACTGATATTTTGTGATTGTGTCGATTGTGATGAGACTGACCTGTAGAGTCAGAGTGTCGCGTAGACTATCCTATGTGTACGACAGAGACAGAGCGCAAGGCGACGCGATGCGTAATGTTGATTTGTCCATACTTGTCTAGACTTCAGCATTTAATGCTTGAAATGTGTATTTCAAGTATTTTTATATGTTCATCGAGCTACACTAATATGTATTTCTTACTCACTTTAGTATTTCGAGTATAAATGTATAAATTTGAATTATATTTTTTGTGTGGAAGTACCAAATACAAATACTTCTTATACCATTTGGGAAATAAAATTAATTTGAAATACAGTACTTCAAATACCAGAAAGTAATTGAAATACATTTTTCAAGTACTTTACTTCTTTAGTATTTCAAATAAAAATTCCAGGTATTTGAAATATATTTTTTGTGCTACAAGTACCAAATACAAATACTTCTTAGAGAGTATTTGGGGAATCAAGTACAAATATCACAAAAACAAAGTATTTGAAGTACAGTACTTCAAATACCAGAAAGTAATTGAAATACATTTTTCAAGTACTTTACTTGAAGTAATGACAGCTCTGGTCATGCGTATAAAAAAATCTAAAATACGTTACTTTTATCCATAAAGCAAATCAGTACATGTTTGATTAAGTTTGAAGGGTACAGGGTTTCTATACGATAAAATTTAGAAAATGTAAATTTTGATAGTTTTCTAAAAATAGAAAATTTAGGAATACTACAAGTATTCAAATTTGTTATTAGTCAGTGATCCAAAGGTAAATTGTCGAAAACAAGTACGTGATGCGTATAGAAATTCCAAAATATCCTAAAATCCTTCACTCCTATAAAACAAATTAGTACATATTTGGCTGGATTTGAAGAGCACAATATTTTTTTATATTGAAGATACTGAAAATTTTGGAAATACTGAAAATGCTTGCAATGTTGAAAAACTTGAAAATCTTTGAGATTTTCGTAATCTAGACAAACTAGAGAATTTTGAAAATCTTAAAACTATGAAACCTTTAAAAAATGTGAAAATTCCGAAAATATTGACATTTTTGTAAATCTCTCTGAAATCATATCTAACCTACACTGGTTTTGATTTTTTCATTCACTAGTATGCTTTGTGTCCGTCATTACAATGCGCCCTGTATATTTTGAAGTTACGTGTTCTTGATGCCATTAAGGTGCTTTCCTGTAAGATAATTTATATATACATTTTGTACATAAAATCGAACTGAACGTTAAAACGTCTTGCCTCATAGAGATTTAAGTTGAACTTTTCCTCCATTTGCCTATAAAATAAATTATTATTATCTATTGTATTATTGTTACCTATAGATGTTATTTTCAGAAACTCTATGTATCTATGCCATGTTTTAATGTTTTATGAAATAAAATATGTTAAACAATAACGTGCCTTTTTATTTGCTCTTGCAATTGTTGAGTTTTACGATTTTATTCTTGCAGTGCCACTCAAAAAAAGAGATTCTATACACACTTTTACAGGGTGCTCGGTAAACATGGGACAAACATTTAAAGAGTGATTCTTTGAACTATTCTAAGAATATTTTGTATTTTGATATTTTTCGATAAACCACTTCATTACAAAGATGAATGATGAAAAAAAGTTTCGAGAGCTACAAAAAAATAACCGGCTTGGAAACAAGCATGAAAGCTTCTATTATTAGTGATTACCGAACACTTTCAAATACACCAGGCTCGTGTTGAATGGAGTTACATCCAGCGATTATCCGATTTCGCCAGACTTGGATAACCCTACAAGAAATAGTCTAGGGGTTTGAGGTCGGCGATCGCACAGCCCACACTGGCCATGCGTGTGGTCCACCTCGACCCATCTAGTGACCTTCGTAGGTTGCTGATGAATATCCACTAGCAAACAAACTAAAGTGTGGTGGTGAACCATCGTGCATAAGCTACATGGCATGTCTTGTTGCTAATGATATACAACATCCAGTAAACCGGGTAGTTTCTTCTAAAAATCTATCCCTTTATTTATATCAATAATTTTAAGAATTATCGTATATATAACCCTTTTAACATGTAACTTTGAAATGGAGCGGTTTTTCAAAAATCATTAAAGAAGAACATATTCTTAAAATAGTTCAAAGAATCATGCTTTGAATTTTTGCCGCATGTTTACCAAATACCTTGTATATATAGAGAGAAACTTTATATTCTATATTTTCATATACAATGCCCAAATTTATAGCGGTTACCTTTTACCATCGATATAAATTAAGTACATATTTACAATGAAAATGGACTAGTATCATGATTTTTTTATAACTGCATATGATATAGTATGGCAGAAGAACCTTCTCATATTTTTCCGAGATTTTTTTTTGAGTACGGGAAAGCCGAGAAAATGAGGAAAATATTTGAATCCTCTAGGGGATCAGCCAATCGGAATACAGGTATGTGCGCCGTGTTGCCGTTCTAACTTGAGTCTTCAATATTCAATCCATACCTTCATGTGATCCTCTACACATACGAAATAAATTAAAACAAAAAAACTTTTTCAAAAAGCTTTTATTTAAATGTTCTAAAAAAGAAAATAAAATGTTCCTTTAAACTGTTAACTATCAACTTATAGGCTGATTATACACAATTTATATGATCATAAAAGCTTGTCGCGAGGTTTACGTAGGTAGCTATAAGAATTAAATTAAACCATTGATTAACTGAAAAATCAAGTTAGTCAAATAACTATTTCACCATCTTGGATGGCCCGCCATAGTTGATTTAGAATGACGTCACATCATTTTTCGAGACCCTTTCATTGGATATACATATTGTAGAACAGCATTATAAATAGCTATACCGCCATCTTGGATGGTCCGCCATATTTGTTTTAGAATGACGTCACATTTTTCGAGTCACTCTCAACAAGCCCTTTCACTGCGCAAATACTCTCTTCTCTCAGGTCGTAAACAAGGTTCATGCAGTGATAAAACAACTCACCGACTTTGAATAGTATTTTTTTCCTAAACTCTTACAACAAAACACATCGTATTGTATCTAAAAATACATATTATTTGCCATCATTTGAACGACAGTTTCTAGTTTAGAATTTGCGCTATCCTGATATCCATTTAAGTTCGTAGATTTCCTTTTATTAGACATCATGAAAACCTTAAACTAAACTGAAAATATAGACCTACTCTAAAGATAACCTTAAAACTGTGTTGGTGATAAGAGTCCACTACCAACACGAGTTTATCCCTATTACTTTCCTAAAGTCAGTCTAGCACCCCAAATGTTCCTTTACAACTTAATATTGGAAAATCCTTACCGTGGATCTTCTTTACCACTTGCGTCGCGTCACAGTCATACACACCGGCTGTCTGGTCCTTCGTAGTTGCTCGGGGCACCAGCGGTTCGTTAGCTACCCCCTAACCTCATGTCGATGTCGTCACCATCGTCGATACAACCTGGTGATGACCACTGCGTAGGCTGTATAAAGGAACTCGTACAATTCGATCCAGAATCTCCTGTGACTGCTGCCAGATTCTTCCTTACACCGCAAGCCTCTAGTTGAGTGCCAAATTCAAAAACCCTCTTCTCTCAGGTCGTCAGGTTCATGCAGTGATAAAACAACTCGCTGGCTTGGAATAGTATATTGTCCCCAAACTCTCACAACAAAATTCGTCGTTTGCCAAAAAATGACATCAGTGGATCTATTGCCAGTGATGACATTTCTCTCATTAGATTGTCATTCCCCTTACCATCTACTGGGCATTCTCATATCAATATGGATACCCATATTGTAGAAATGCATTCAATAACTATCCCAGTAGTGGATTTAGAACGACGTCATACAGCTTATCGTGCATTGTCATCCAAACTAAACGTGTATACAAAATTTCAGCTCAATCGGTTGCAGATATCTGCTCCAAAATTGAGTTGCAAGATTCCACCCGATCAAGCGTACATACATTGCAAGTTAAATAAGAGCTTTTAAAAATATATAGTTTTATATATGTGGTCAGTGAAGCAGATTTTACTACCTAGTTGATACTTGATTGAATGGTTTGTGTTTAGCACGTAGAGAAAATACTTGCAGTAAGAGCAACGAGTGATCCTCTAATGTGAAAATGATCTGGACTTTTCAAATTTTCGGAACTAGCACAATTCACAAGGGCAAAGCTTTCTCACACAGAACCGTACTTCTTATGGCACAGCCAAGAGATGAAACCCACTGGGGCATCCCCTTGACGGAAAACAAATCACAAAAAATAGTTTGTTCCATAAAAATTGCGATTTGAAAGTTGACGATGTAACAATGCGCTGCTGACGTATGTTGCGCTTCGCACTGATTGGCTAAATTTGAATCCCTTGTTTCAAACTTCAAAATGCTGGAAAACAAATGATGCAGAGAAGAGCGACATGCATCAATACACCTATATTTCTGTATACACTGAGAGGCTATAATAATTTAATCATTCTTTTCAAACTCATGGTACTAGTACATTTAGAATCGCCACTTTAGAGTAGTTTCACCTCGACTCCAACCAGAGTTCGTAAAATATGGCGTAAAGTGAACATCTCTTCCGTACTAAAGGTTTTCAGATCCGGTTGAAATACGTTTTCTTGCTGAAAATGGATGTCTGGACCACCATATAAATAAGTGGTTATCATTAACATACTGCTGCTGAATACTTTGGAAAGGCTAATTGATAGACACCTAAGAGATGGACCTGGTGCATGGATGGTGTGCCATTCATGCTTATCAGTTCGCTTATCAGACTGGTAAGTCAGCTGAACTTGCCCTTCACCAGCTAGTTTGTAGGCTGGAGAAGACGTTGGAACAAAAGGAAGTGGCCCTGGTAGCTTTCCTAGATATTAAGGGTGCGTTTAACTGCACCACCTCCGATTCAATAAGGTATGCCTTAGAGAGGCACAGGGTGAGATCCTCCCTCGTGGAATGAATCCTCTCTACCTTAGAGGGTCAAGTGGCAACTGCTATGTTGAATGACATTTCGCATAGCGTTGAAGTAGCGCGGGACTGCCCGCAAGGCGGAGTCTTATCTCCCTTATTGTGGTGTCTGGTGGTGAATGAACTTCTGGTCAGGCTGAGCAATATAGGGGTTTACGTGCAGGCCTATGCAGAATGATCTTGGTATAGTAGTTAGAGGTCGATTCATGGGTACTGTTTCAGAGATAATGCAAGACGCTCTGCGCATTGTGGAATCGTGGTGAAACGAGGTAGATCTATTGGTCAATGCCGAGAAGACTGAGCTAGTTATTTTCACTAGGAGAAGGAAACTGGATGGATATATCCGACCAACCTTCTTTGGAATGTCACTTGAACTTTCACAATCAGTAAAATATCTAGGCGTAATTCTAGACTCGAAGCTGAATTGGAGACAACATCACAGCATATAGAATATTAAGTCAATAAGGCGCAGCAGGGTTGTAGGAGTGAATTGGGGTTTGACTCCTAAGGTGATGTTCTGGCTCTATACTACAATCGTTAGGCCGTCCTTATTGTATGGATCACTAGTGTGGTGGCCCTGTGTGAGGATAGAAACAATCAAAGGAAAGCTAAATCAAATTCAACGCTTGGCTTGTGTTAGTATAACAAGTGCAGTACGCACGACTCCGATGAGCGCGCTAGAAGCACTGCCGAATCTCCCTCCACTCGACTTCGTAGTTCAAGGGGAGGCAAGGGTGTATGCGTGTTCCGATTGTGGAGGCAAAGGTGTCTGCGTTCCGATTGTGGAGTCAAGGCATTTGGTCCTTTGTGAATCCTGGCAGGGGACACTCTGCCATCCTCTCGGGACTGCAAAGGGATGATCCTATCCTACGTATGAGGAGTGATATAATTTCTCCTACATATCGCTTCGACTGCAAATTTACCGTGAGATATCCTACAAGGGAAGAGTGGGGGCCAAGCGGCAGGTGGCCTTTTGAGGAGAGAGGGCCAGTCTGGGATCTATGAGTCAAAAACGAAGCTCTCCCTCTCTCTGAGGGATACACCACGGTATTCCAGGCAGAGATATATGCGATTTTAGCTTGTGTCTTTCGTATTTGCGAAATTCAGGGGCCAAGCAGGCCGATCACCATCTGCTCTGACAGCCAGGCAACATTAAAAGTATTAAGCGCTGGAGTTAGTAGTAATGAATTGGCGGACGCGCTCGCAAGGCGAGGGTCAAGGAATGACTTCCTGGATCCTGAGCCGTCTTGGGGGCTGGCAGTAGGTACCATTAGAAGGAAAATGGGGCTGTGGTTGCAAAATCAGCATCTTATAAGATGGAGAGGAAGCCCTTGACATCTTCGTCAAGCTAGAGAACTTATTTCAGGACCTCTGGCTAAGGTGGGGCAGTTCTGTCTCTCACTGGACAGAAGCCGACTAAGGTTACTGTCGGCCTGCTATCCGGCCATAACACCTTCAAACGTCATTTGTATGTGATGGGGTGGCCAGTGATCCGACGTGTGCACGCTGTGGCGAGGAGGAAGAATCCTCGACCCACATTCTATGTCATTGTGAAGCCCTTGGGTATCACAAGAAGACTATACTCGGTTCAAGGGTTCTTGAACCTGAGGATATAAGATGGGCAGGACCCAAGGCCATCCTCACCTTTGCAATGAGTGCTGGACTTGGGAACTAGGGTAAGGAGAGGTGCAAAAGGGCCCGTTGGTAGGCCTATGCACTGGTGGTTCCAGCCACCAGAAAGCCTTTCTCCCTCATTCATTCATTCATTCATTCATTCATTCAACATACTGCTGTCATACTGCATTGAATAAGCAGAAGTGATAATCGGCTGCCATAAACAATATCATCATTACTTCAACAGTACTGCGTGCATGGCTCTCAAAAACAAATTCAATATCATGTCGTTCTCGACGGCAGCGCCTTAGCCTTCTACAGCCATCATAAGTACCAGCGCTGACATCATCTGCATGAGACCGATGAACAGTTTTTCACTAAATTGTTCCCTTTTGATTTCATTGTGATAGAAGCTGTTAATTCGTTATCAAATTTTGATTTTTAAAATGCTTGTTACCTCTCCCGTAAAATCTACTTTTTGGCCCATGATATAACGCCCTAGATATGTACCTATTGGGATAGTATTTTGTAGTGATACACTTTTAATGTAACCACTATTAGTAGTAGCAGGTATCCAATCTCAGATCCCTGAATTGGAAAATTGTTTATGTTTGCGTATTATGGAGATAAGTGCGCAACCAGCGCCCATTAAAGTCAGTATGATATAAAGTCATTTCGAGCAATTTTTCACAGCATTGTGATATAACGATGCATGAAATTTGCGTAATCGAGTTATTCTATTGAACAGCATGACCGCGGCATGTCTGGTTAGCAATTAAAAGAAATTACTTGCAATAACTGCTGATGATTACAATGCGCACTACAAGGGGTTCTTCATCACAGCTTGGTGCTCTCATGTGGAATGGTTGTTGCGAGAAGTAACTGAGTTTTTTGTTTCAAGTTACGAAAAAAATGTGTCGTATGGTTTGACTCGGTACTTCCTACGTATTTTCAAGTTGCATAAAAAATTCTCAACATCATGAAAAGCTTCTGAAAATGCTCAATAAGTCACAGTCTCAATGCATTGGTAGACTGTTACTATTAGTTGGAGTTGCTTGAAGGAACGTTCTGATTAATGTTCAAATCAAAGAGTGGGCCGTAAGTTTCTTCCAAGATTCCTTATGGTTTGTTGTTGGGCCCCAAATGAGATGCGATGTTATTTAATCCTAGGATTGTAGTCTCTATTTCACACAAATAAGACAAACGGTGACGTCATCCCAAGATGTTGATGTATTTCTGGCTCTCAGATTGGATTTCTCAACAATGCCAATGCAATACTTTGTGTTCTTTAGGATTTTAGGATCACCGTTAGTTAGGAAGTCAACTAACAAAATAAATAAAAGCTATCTCTTGGAACGGCTGCCAAACAAAGTCTTCCCAAATTATTTTTTTTTTCGAATTTTATTCTTTGATAGAGACTCCAGAGGTGGACGAAACGTAAGTAAGTATACGTGATTTTATTAGAGGGCTAAAGGACAGGTAATGTTGGAATAGGCCTGCAAAGCATGAAATATCACTAAGTTAAATGTCCTTTATTTATACAAAAAATTCTCTCCAAGTCTAACCCATCACAATTTTAACCCTCCCGAAGAAAATGGAAAATGAGCAGGACCCCTAAAGCGCATAAAATTGAATTTTAATCTTTTGCTAATTACTCAGCCGTCAGTGCACTAAAAAACTGTTTTAATTTATGAAATGTGCATGCAACTGTTGCAAAAACCTCAAATATAATATACTACTCGTAAATGAAATCTGAAAAGTCAGAAAAAAAGGGACAGGTTCATGAACTTTGGCAGGACGAAAAACAATAATAAATGAATCCATTTGCCATAATTAGCTTATAAAAAATATATTAGGTCAATAATGGAGGGCGCATGTTGGCATATGCATTCCTCTAACCTACGCGAGATGCTCGTAATCTGGTTGTTAATAAACTCCAGAGGTACAGCCTCCCAGTTCGTCCAGCGCGGTCTGAGAACTGGTTGAATCGCGAATGTAGTGACCAATCCAATCTCATACTTTTTCTATTGATTTTGCAGAGCACCCTGACCTTAGGTTACGTTAAAAACCTCATCGACACCCTAGCAATATGAGGACGCGCATTATCTTGGCCGTCAACCATCATTGTGCTGTTAAAAGCAATGGCACACCAAACCATCAAACCAATAGGACGGTGTTCATGGCAATCGACACCCATTTTAGCCCATTTCACGCAATCTGTGGTACAACGAGCGAATTTGAGGGATCTCCCTATAGCTGCATACCAAGCGTACGTGTCAGCTCGAAAGAATCACATGCTGTCTCAAAGAGCTAGTAGTGGTAGATGGCGATCTTGCCGATCTGTAGTTCTCCTACGTGCTCCAGAACCTCCAGCTCACTGGATTCGTCCTTCTTCGATCCATGCGCACCATGCTGCTACAACTGTAGCTATGCTACGCCCCATAGTTACTGTAACTGCTCTGACATAAGCACCGCGTCCTCGTTGGCCTACAATCCGAGCCTGTTCAAAGGGGGTTAGCTTCGTAAACTGGGGCTATCGTCTTTTAGGGGCATCTTTTTAAAATGATGGTACCTATCCAGAAAGGGGGATCAGAAATGATGAATTATGTGCTCGTTTGGATTTTAATTCTTTAGAACATCGTAGAAAACTTGCATCATTGATATTTTTGTGTGCTTAAAATAATTTAATTGACTGTTCTGATATACTAGCACAACCTAGCCTTTATGTATCATCTTTCGCATCTAGATCTCACGTTACTTTTAAAACGCCTAGAGCTAAGACTATTATGTTACTCAAATCTCCAATATATGTCATGTGTAAATGCTACAATGAAATATTGTGATATATTTAATACATCGTTAACGCAATTCGTTAATCTAGATAATATGTATTTGCAATAATTTAGCAACATTGATATTATTATAATTATTTTTCTACTGTTAGTTTCTACTGTTCACATTATCGATCTTCAGTACAAATATAAATCCTATAAATGGTGTAAACTGTTGGACAGTAAAGGCTATGATTATTATTACCATTATTATCCTTACACAACCAACTAGTCTTTCACCAAATTTGCAACAGATATCGCAGTTTTTGGATCGACAAAAAGCCGTGTTTTGTTTTACACGCATAGAGTTTTTTTGCAAGTGTGTGTTGCAAGGAGGTAAATAGCGTCTGCATGCACAACTGTCAAATGTGTACTAGAGGGTACTGCCGAGCTGTGCACACATTTTCAATGCGAACATCCCTTTTTTTCTAGATGTTCCGGTTTCCCTTGCGAGTAGTATACCACTGCATGCAGGGCCTCAATTTATATTCAATAAATGAACCATGAGATTTTTGTATTTGTGTAATCTCACATATATATGTATACACGACCCGTAGATACATACATATGCATATGCGGCTTATATGAAATGACTATATTAATACGATGACATAAATTAAGTTTCTCCTAATTGTTATTTCATAAAAATCGGAAAACTCCCGCTGGGGAGTTAATCGGGCACGGCAAAAGGCCGACTAACAAGCCTTACAAGACATATTAAGCCACCTCTTTGGCTGCTATTAAAAGAACGTCAAGCTATTAGCTGTGTCTCGCTGTTTTCAGCGATTTATGAATACCGAGTGATAGATTGGCTGTGGATCCCATATACATGGCTGCGTTTAATTAGATTATGTATAATTACATGATAGCACTCACTGACCGTGTCGGCGCGTGAGATTTTCAAGGATGTGGTGTGTATTAAAATCACTTTAAAAAAATTCTACAAAAAATTATGCGACGTACTTGTATCCCTATAAAGCACTTGAACAGAATAATATGGAGTCTCTTTGATAACACTTATTGAAAGCATATATACAGCATGAACTAACATGTCTACAAGAAGAAAAACAAAAGCAAACATCAAACAAAATATAGGTAAATAGAAAGGAACACAACTCGGTTTTCGTATGTAAAATCCATGTCTTTGCTTATAGCATTGCAAACCTTCTCAATTACTGTGCCATTGAATCTCTTTTTTTAGCGAATGCATTTTCTATTAAAAACATAGAAAGTGAAGTATGATCTACTTTTACCCATGGCATTACGTAAGAAAGTTTTAAATCTTTTTAAAGTCTAAAAACATCTTTCTGCTGCCATTATTCTCACAGCAATTATTATTTTCTGTGAACGAGTGCTTTGAGATGAAAATCTGTCCTCACGTCAATTACAGATACTGCTTAACTATATGCTTAAGTGTTGTTTTAGATTATACAAGAAGCTATTACAATATCTAATTTCAACTGATAACCTATATTATAAGCTCTAGACGCAGATTGCCTTGAACAATTTAAAGCTATATTTGTACGACTTTAAACAAGATATATGCTGTTTTGTAACCTGATAAAATGATCATGAATTTCACCTGTAAATTATAGTTTGTGTTACTTTTTTGTCTGCTATTAATTATTTTGTATAATACATTGTTCAAATTCTAAAATTTTATCGAGCTGTGCAACTTTTAGTTCCGCTTATAAATTGTTTGTATTGATATATGTGTAATAGAGTTCCCTAATATTAATTATCTAAATACAGTATTTGTACTCTCGGTTCAAATAAATTTAAAAACCAAATTTGGTAAAGCAGCACAAGTATACTGATTGAATAACTACGGAAGAATCATCACATCTGCATAATAAGGCGTAAATCTACAATCAGAGGCACAAGTCTTTAAGTCGCGGAAACAGGGCTGGTTTCAAGATGAAAACTTGAGATACGGCTGCGGTGATATCGACTACACTAGATTTGATAGCTGCTTCCAATGCAGTGTTGATCATGTAGAAATCATGTATAGCGTTGTCAGGCATCCGGATAAAGCTGGACGTAGGTAGGCCTTTTGATTGCGTGTCTGGCCAAAATAAACGATGTCCGGCTTGTCCGGCTTGTCCGGCTTATGTTAGGCTTTTTACATTTCGCAAATGTTTTGACCAACTGCAAAGTCTTGAAAGTTTCCTGAACACTAACAAAGAGAACGTTGATTTCAAGACGCTGTTAGACTATAAGAAATGGGTATCCTATTTTAAATCGAGGATAGGTCAGCAATGAACGAAACTGACAAAAAAACGCAACAGATCACATGTCGACGCTGTTGGGAAATGATGGTTCTAGACTTCAATTTAAAACATTTGACATGTAAGGATTTATACAACTACATTTAGAGAGAAAATGAGCTCTTAAAACAGGTTTCGGCAAACTAATACTACGAATAATTATTTTTATTGTGTTACTCAAAGAGAAGAAGTGTTGTTTCATTGCTTAACTTTAAGAGTAAAATTTATGTTTTTCTTTGCATTAAATTAAAGAAAATAAATTTTTGATTATTCTTTTTAGGTAAAAAAGCCTTGTTTATGCGTTTCATTAATATTTAAGAAGAATTTAAATATGTTATGAATGTTTAAGTCTCGGTTTAAGTGAATCTAGAATTCAATTTTGACTGATGACTATTTGACTGATTAACAATAAAGTATACTTATTTGGCATTCGATTTTATTTTTTATTTCACTAGAATTAAGCAAGATTCATGATAATAATGAAAAAAGCTTGATCTCACATACATTTTTTTTGTTGTATCTATTAATACTGAGACAAAATCCTCAGTAATGTAGGGTGTCTGGTCTTTCTACCCAAATGTCTGGCTAAATTGGCTGGTCTGTCCGGCTATAAGGTGTGGGGACCTGGCCACCCTAGTCATGTAGATAGGATATTGGTTGGCGTCAAAGGGATGAAACAAAAAAGGCATGGCTATGGGAGGTATTTTGCTGAAAATCGGAATTTAGTTCAAAAAAGGTCTAAACATTTTTTAAAAACAAAACGAACGTAATGTATCAAAAAATATGATAGTTTCAAGTAAAAAACGACAAATGAAACTGTCAATTTAAGGTAAACTAACTTTTTGAGATTCGTTTAAATCTTATTTTGACATTAAAAATGTATAGGATTCGGCAAGAGTGGCCAATCGAGTGACGTTATTAATTTTTTTTAGATAGCCCGTACCGAGACCTATCCAAAACATCCCCATTTATATATGTGTAGCGATTATTGATAGTTTTCGAGTTATGGTTTATTTTTGGAAAATTTAGAGATTTTCCAATGTTTTCAAGAAAACGTCAAAAACAAAAACAGAAATACTTTTTGGCTTTTTGGCTTATTTTTTCTGTAATTATACTCAGTATTAAGTCTATTTTGATATCCAATAAAGAAAACCTGTACATCCGACCATAACTAAGTACATTTTGGGCCCAAAGCTTGAAATCACTGTTTTTCGTCACGAGACTGAAACTTTCAAAATAAAATTAGAAATTGGTATGATGCCTGGTTTTGGAACTCCAAAATAATCTTAAAACCTTTGCAAGACGTTGTACTTTCGAAATAATAATGAAAAATAGCACTTATGGGGGCATTTTGCACCGTAAGTAACTGTTGAAGGTAAAAAGGAGATAATTCACAAATTTCCAAAATGGTTTAAAAAACTATTATTTACTTTATTATGACATATTAAAAAAACCCGTAACAACTAATAAACCCGATAATCATTGATGTTTTAATGACTTTTAATAAAAAAAATACCCAAATTGTGATTTGTGACGTGTTCTTGCTATGTACTATTGAACTTCTGCTAAATTAAGTTGTATGGAATGTTAACTATAACGTCACCCGATTGGCCACCCTGTATAATATACAAAGTTGAGACTCTCCCTTCCAGAAATAAATAACTTTGAAATGACAAAGCAATGTACGGTAAATCAGCAGCAGAAGAATAACAGAAATCATATGAAAAGACTCGGTATATGTTCGCTGCGGAGTTTTAAGTGCGGTCCTGCCAAATGGCTCGAAGTTAGCGCCGCAAAGGCTGCAATGCCAAGTATTTTTTCTTCATTTTGAACCATTCGAGGTTGTTTAGGTCGTCCAGCGTGTCCACTATGATGTGAATAAAAATATCGTCTGTAGCTCTTTGCACGAGATAGACAAATCGATGGGATGCAGGGTGAACACGGCCTGGAAATGATCAGCATACACTCGCGAAGTCCGAGAGGCATTTAGACACATTCGCCGTACACTCAACCCATATCCACCAGTTCATTATAAGGTTCTTTCCAACAGGCCTGAATGCCGTACAATGTATCGTCACGGTCATGCGCAGAACGTGAAATGCGTTCCAACACGTTTTGTGACCGTTCATGAAACGGTCCATAAAGCGTTCCAACAGATTTCGTTACCGTTCATGGGATGGTTTCTGTACGGTCAAATCGGTACTTGGTCAAGAGTAAGGACTGTGAGGACTGACATGCGCAGTAGAAAGTAAATCGCCCGCTTGGCGCAAAATTTCATTTTGTCATTTCTATGCCCCTTCTGTTTTCTTGCTTCCTTGAGTCTTGAGTGTGATTTGATTTTGCTTCTTTTGTTTTTGCTGTTGCTTGTTGTTTGGCTGGCTCATTTGTTGACCGAAACTTCACCAAAGCCAAACATGGAAATGGAATCAAACAATAATGTTATAATGAATTTGTGGTTCTTGGGTTTTTAGGCCGGCGTCGTTTGGCGTTAAAGCTTGACGTTTCACCACCAATAGTGGGTGGCATCTTCAGAAGCTATTTCACTTCGGCGACTTCCAAAATACTGACGGCTGGTGGATCTGAAACTGTATTTATATCCGCTAATGGTGACGTGGCCCAACCAGGTAGCGTTGGTAGCTGCGCCCCTTCCCGATATGGTAGTGTCTTCAGGTCCTTTAGGATGGGTACCCATGTCCGGTTGACTTTCTGTGTTTCTTCTTTCCTATTGAAATTATTATGATGTTTTTGTATTTCGATGGCTTCTCTGTGAAGTCTGGCATGGTATGAAGACGTTGCGGCAAGAACCTGTGTTTCTTCAAACTTGATCCTGTGACTTCCCTCCTTAATCGCATGTTCGGCTACCGCTGATTTGTCCGTGTGGCCTAGTCGACAGCTAGCCTTAGGTATATGTTCTGCAATTCTTGTGTTTATAGATCGCTTCGTTGTTCCTATGTATACACTCCCACATGTGCATGGTATGCGATAAACTCCCGGTGTTGTGAGTGGGTCTCTTTTATCCTTCACCGTTCTCAAATATTCCTGTATCTTTCTTGTGGGCTTGTAGATGGTCTTGACGTCTTCCTTTCGTAACATTTTTCCTATGCTGTCTGTTATTCCAGGCACATAGGGTAGAAAAGCTTTTGCTATTGGTTCAGGTTCTGGTTTTGCCCTATTTCTTCTCATTGTCCTTGTTATTTCCTTTTCTGTGTAACTATTTGCCTTAAGAGCATTCTTTAGATGTTCCAGTTCGGTGTCGAGTTCTTCTGGTTCGCACACTTTTCTAGCCCGTTCTGTCAAAGTTTTAATAATTCCGTACTTCTGAGATGGGTGGTGGTCTGATTCTTTATGTAAGTACCGGTCAGTATGAGTTGGCTTTCTATATACCTTGTGTCCTAATGTGACTCCTTTTATTGTTAGAAGAACATCAAGGAAGGCGAGTTTTTTGTTTTCTTCTACCTCCATGGTGAACTTGATGTTTTCATGCACGCTGTTCAGGTGTTCTAGGAATTCTTCTAGCTTTTCTCTTCCGTGATTCCAAATGACGAACGTATCGTCCACGTATCTGAGCCATATCTTGGGCCTGTATTGAGCGCTCTTCAAGGCTGCCTGAAGGTCGAACGACACCAAGTCATCGTCAAAAGACTCAGGCCCCGAACAATTTTAATAAAGCTCTTGGTGTCTTGGCTTTTGACTGTGGCTTTTGGAATGAAATCAAGGTTAGTTTTTTTTTCGATAGCTGTCAGAACTGACATGAGTCCAGTGAAATAAGAGAAAGAACCGTTCCAACAGATTTTCCTGTTTGTACGGTCACGAAACCATCCAAAATCAACGCATGTGCACCACAAACGATCCGAACAGTTTCGTGACTGTTCAATGGACGGTACAAAATATGCTGTTGGAAAGAACCTGTACTTATACCGATTGCACCTTGATGTTTGTTTTTAAAGCCCGATATATAGCGTCAACATCGAGCGACGTCAAATAAGCGCTGCTGCGTTGTTTGCCTGTGTTTGGAGCTAATCCCACAGGGACGGAATTAGAAATGAGGATTCATTATCGGTCAATATCTTGATATCCCATAACACTTCGGTTATGTTACTAAGAAAAATCACTCCCTTTGGCGAGTACTATGAAGAAAAGTCCCGAATTAGCAAACACCCTGTATATGACCATACACGCACCTATATGCCTTACATACAGTGTGCCCCAGCTAAAATTTGCCACCCACCTTATCTCTGAAATGATAAAAAAATTAAAATCGCCGTGACACGTCGTTCTTTATTTCAATGGGGAACTCTTCCACCGAGTACGGCCATCAACCTCCTCACCCCCAGAAGCCCCTACTTCAAAATCTTAAATAAAACCACTATATTACTATTATATTAAAAATGTCCTCGACCGTTTTTATGGGGGCTTTCGAAATCCAAGGCTTATATTACGCAGCCCGGTCCTATAGACTCCACAGTGACTCCAGAGATGTTGAGAAATGTGCGAAGATATTTTGAATTAAGTCATTTGGAACTTTTCTTACGATAACATTTTAGGTAATGAAAATAATATCTCATTTTGATAATCACCATATTTTTTATTAACTTCCACTCCAATCCGATTACATTTGTTAATGAATTCCCTTCAAAATGATGTATCACAAGTATGGTGGCACAGTAATGACGTACTCGGTGGAAGAGTTCCCCTTCGAAATAAAAATCGACGTGTCACGGTGATTTTTATTTATTATATTATTTCAGAGGTAAGGTGGGTGGCAAATTTTAGCTAGGACACACTGTATATACAAATACACAAGATATATAAACATTGTATACAACAAACGAGAGACAGAGAGAGAAATAAATAAAATAAATAATATAAATTAATACTTAAATACAAATATACCCATTGATGGAATAAAAACTGTGATGAATAAGGTCAGTCACTCAGTTTTGAATACTCTTAGGCCTGGCGCTGACCTGGAATTTCTGATTGCGCAACTGTTTCGTTGCATGAGTGACTACCACAAAGTTAAACAGAAGCGCGCTGATTTGCAATTCAAAATTGGTGCAACTATTTAGTTTGTGTTCAGGCTCAAATCATATAGTCAGTTGCGTGCAACGGTCCTGTGTAACAGTAAATTCAATGCGAATCCGCTGACTTGTACTCGCAACTCCCATGAAATCGCACGATGGCGTCACAAAAGCAGCGAGGTATTTCGAATTAATTTATTTTTCAGAAGAAATTTGTTAATTTTAGAAACACACAGTACTTGAATAACTAGTAAGATATTGAATCGTATCAGCAATAAAACTGGCCACACTCATCCGGTAGTATTTGAAAAAATTTCTCGGATGAACTCGCAGGTCGTCATATAATTTTTGAAACTGCGCTTTGCTTGATCGTTGGGCAGTCATTGGATACAGCCAGAATCTCTTTTTCTGTTAACTTCTCTTCCTTCTTCTTAATTCAAGTGCACATACTACTGTCACCTCGTTGAAGTTCATTTTGAAACAACTAAACGGTTTAGTTGTATGTGTGCGCGGTCTCAATAAACAATCAATATTGTGTTGCGTCTGTGTACGGGGTTTGCATGCAATCACTACCAAACATTTGCCCAATCGAAAATTACAGGTCAGCGCCAGGCCCTTACATACAACTAAACCGTTTAGTTTCAAAATGAGCTTCAACGATGTGGCACTACTATGTGTACTTGAATTAAGAAGAAGGAAGAAAAGTCAACGAAAAAAGAGATTCTGGCTGCATCCAATGACTGCCCAACGATCAAGCAAAGCGCAGTTTCAAAAATTTTATGACGACCTGCTGAAAATTTTTTCAAATACTACCAGATGAGTGTGGCCAGTTTTGTTGCTGTTATTCAAGTACTGTGTGTTTCTTAAATTAACAAATTTCTTCTAGAAAATAAATTAATTCCATCTACGTCGCTGCTCTTGTGACGCCATCGTGCGATTTCATTGGAGTTGCGAGTACAAGTCAGCGGATTCGCATTGAATTTACTGTTACACAGGACAGTCGCGTGCAACTGTGCGACTATATGATTTGAGCCCAAACACAAACTAAATAGTTGCACCAATTTTTAGTTGCAAATCAGCGTGCTTCCGTTTAACTTTGTGGTAGTCACTCGTGCAACCAAACAGTTGCGCAATCGAAAATTGCAGGTCAGCGCCAGGCCTTAAGCAGTTATGTTGTGTGGTAACTGGTTAAAATTTTTTGGACCAAGAATATTATGAGATCTGCTGCCAAGCTTATATTTCGCGAAATGTACGTGAATATCAAGTTTCTGTGTTGTACCAAAGTCATGAATATTTTTATTTAATTTATAATTCTACTTGGTATTAAATGTGTATGCGGCCATTTCGTAGATAAACAAAAAGTTAGGTAACGTTAATACATTCAAATTTATGAATCAAGAAGACTATTTGAAAATAACCGGACGAGCCCCAGATACAAAGAGCATATCGCAGACGAGAGTCAATGATCACATGTCTTTAATCATATACTATGTGAATTCACTTGGTCGAAATGTAGTCACAATATTTTTTGTTGAGAGATGTGAGACAATCATCAATGTATAGTCCCAAAAACTTGGTCTCCACATTGGTCTGTAAAACCAATTTATCCAACACTATATCCAACGGCTCCATCGACTTTTGGACATTGTGAAACCCTTAGATAAGGAAAGAGAGGGGATATCGCGCGCCAGTCTGCTGCTATACAGGGTGGCCAATCGGGTGACGATAATAATTTTTTTTTAGATAGCCCGTATAGAGACCTATCCAAAGCACCCCCATGTATGTGTACCGATTATTGATAGTTTTCGAGTTATGATTTTTTTTGAAAACTTAGAGTTTTTCCAGTTTTTCCAAGAAATCGTCAAAAACAAAAACTAGAATGCTTTCTGGCTTTTATTTTTTTCTGCAGTTATACTCAGTATTAAGCCTATTTTAATATCCAATAAAGAGAAGCTGTGCATCCGAAAAATAATTAAGTACATTTTGGGCCCAAAGTTTGAAATCTCTGTTCTTAGTCAGGAGACCAAAACCTTCAAAATAAAATTAAAAATACTTATGTCTGGTTCTGGAGCTCCAATCTAACCTTAAAAACTCAGCAAGACATTGCACTTCCGAAATAATAATGAAAAAATAGCACTTATGGGGGCATTTTGCGCCGTACGTGACTGTTAAAGGTAAAAAGGTGATAATTCACGAATTTCCAAAATGATTTAAAAACTATTATGTTACCTTATTATGACAAATTAAAGAAAAAAAACTCATAGCAACTAACAAACATGATAAAAATTGATGTTTTAATCACTTTTAATAAAAAAAAGTAATATCTGTGCTTTTTGCTGTGTACTATTGAACTTCTGCTAAATTAAGTTGTATGGAAAGTTAACAAAGGAAAAGAATAATAAAACAACAATCTGACTTTTAATTCCATGGCGGAATTACCTGGGAAGCGTTATCGTAGCATACGCCATCCCCTTTACTTCCCACACCGATAGGTGAGGGGAGGATTGTAATCGTGAAAATTTTCGATTTTGAGATAAGGTTTTTTGGGCGTTTTATAATGTCTACGTAAATTCGCGTCACACATTTCCGTCGTTCTGTCTGTCTGTCGGTCTGTCTGTACGCGTTTTTTTGTCCTAGTAGCCGCTGCATGGATTACGATGAAATTTGTGCATCGATATGCTGTGTGGTCGTAGTAGGTAATGCTGCTATAATTTTGGAAATCGGTACATGGGCGGCAGAGTAATTAAAACAAACATTTCAAATATTCCTAAAACATCGTTTTTAGGCGTTTTAGAGGTTCTTGATCAGTTTCTGCGTTTTTTTGGTGGGGGTGGAATTTGGGTCTTTGGGGGGTGGGGGGATGAAAAACTAAAAAACTTGTTGTATTCATAATAGGCTGTCTGCTGGCCTGTCAAGGAAGACCTAGCGATATAAATCACCTTTTTAGGTCCATCCGAACATTGCCTTGCCTATTACCGAAAATTAATTAACACAACTGCGCTTCGCCGACATGAGCTCGCAAAAAGCTACTCTGAACGAAAGGGATGGCGTATGGTACGACATCGCTTCCCAGGTAATTCTGCCATGAAATTGGAAGTCAGATTATTTTTTTATTATTCCTTTCCTTTGTTAACTGTCCATACAACTTAATTTAGCAGAAGTTCAATAGTACATAGCAAAAACACTTCAAAAATCACAATTTGGATATTAGCTTTTTTATTAAAAGTCATCAAAACATCAATCATTATCGGGTTTATTAGTTGTTACGAGTTTTTTGTCTTTAATTTGTCATAATAAAGCAAAATAATAGTTTTTTAAATCATTTTGGAAATTCGTGAATTATCACCTATTTACCTTTAACACTCACGTACGGTGCAAAATGTCCCCATAAGTGCTACTTTTTCATTATTATTTCGAAACTGCAATGTGTTGCAAAGTTTTTAAGACTAGTTTGAAGCTCCAGAACCAGGCATAAGTATTTTTATTCTTATTTTGAAGGTTTTGGTCTCCCGACTAAAAACAGAGATTTCAAACTTTGGCCCCAAAATGTACTTATTTATTGTTCGGATGTACAGCTTCTCTTTATTGGATATTAAAATAGGCTTAATACTGAGTACAACTGCAGAAAAAAATAAAAGTCAGAAAGCATTCTAGTTTTTGTTTTTGACGATTTCTTGGAAAAACTGGAAAAACTCTAAGTTAAAAAAAAAAATCATAACTCGAAAACTATCAATAATCGGCACACATACATGGGGGTGTTTTGGATAGGTCTCGGTACGGGCTATCTAAAAAAAATTATTATCGTCACCCGATTGGCCACCCTGTACATATGAATTAGCTATTACAGAAAACGATTAGCTGTCAAAACTTTGGTGGAAAACAAATAATTTGGTACGGTCGTATTTTTTGTGATATTTAGCGTTTCTAAACAAATAATTGATTATATTGTGATTTGCATAATGGTAGGGTATGCAGCTTACGGTTGTAAAAGCCACAGCAGCAGGATGGAGCCAGGAATCACTTTTCACAGGTAAATTTGTGTTCATATTTTTTGGTGCATTCGAAGTTTATGCAAATATCGCGATATCTAGTTCAGAGATATATATGTATCCAAAATATAATTTCAAATGTACCACTAACATGCGAATCATAATATTTTTGAGCATGTAAAGTGTACGAATTATATTTTTCAAGGCATGTTTTGGTTCAAATACAATCAGTTTTCCAGTGACGTATCTGTTAAAGCTTACATTTTGCCGGACAAGATATCAGTCGAATGAAAATTTACGCTTAAGTTAATGTTAATTACTTAAATTTGAACTGTGAATGGTGAAATTGGCCATACAGAGCTCGTGAATAACAATATTTTAATAAATTTTATTTGAAAATAGATTATTTCTCCAAATAGCTTAACCACAATGTTAATCCTATTAGCTACGGCACTGGCACTAGCGCCTTAGTAATTTTTGGTAATAGAGATGTCAACCGCGCGTTCTATCCTCTCTCTTTCATTGTCTAAAATGAAACATCACGATTGCTGTTTTTTCACTGCTCAAATGGTGCTGGTTATTTTTGAACAAGTCATTGATGTTGTCTAGTAAGCTATTACAGCTATTTATGAAAGTTACATGCTCTCATATAATATACATATTTTTAAAGATTAGTCATCCAATCTTTCAACTTATAAATATCAAATCATATACATTTTAAGGATTTGAGTTCATATCAACGCGTGGGAAGCACCGAACCAACCTACTTTGTCCAGTTTTTTTGATTCGCTAAAAAATATCAGAACCAGAGAGAACAGCCAGTATCAAGTGACGCTTGATCAGTTATTATCCAATTTGAGCGAATGAAGTTGCACCGCGACGTTTTATTAACTCGAATGGCATACTCCGGAAAAAAATTAACTCGCAGCTGTGGGGCAATCCGAAATTGCAAACGTCGCCATTTTCGCGCCTCTTCGGATCCCAACGGCTCTTTCAAAAATTATCTCAATTACGTCGGGGCATAATTGAAAGCGGGTCGTTCGGGCGGACCAAAAAATAAACCGCCGCCCGAGCAGTCGTATATTCATAAAAACGGTCTGTTCCCTACGCCGCGAAATCGGGCGCTTTCCTAAATAACAGTTTTTAAAAATAAATGATTATAATCGTCACTTTTTCTTCATGTTACACCATCATCATCCGCATTAACAGCTGGGGTCACGCCGAACGTGTAAACATACCTGAATATACAGAGAGACGTGATGCTGTTCACCTAAAAATAACTTCGCTCTGCAGATGTATGCTCTAGTAGTAGTAGTAATACAGAGTGCCCATTATGTACGGAATATAGTATACCATGTATTAGTAAATAATGATTGTATGACTTCTTTCTATATAAATCCTATTCAATATTGTATTTCCCAGGGCCGTAGCTAGGCGTCGATCATGGGGGGGGGGGTTCATGTTGACCTTTGGGGGGGTTCATGTTGACCTTGGGGGGAGTTCATGTATAAAAGAAAAGACTTTACTTTGTAGTGTCTTAGGTCCGTATTCATAGTCGTTCCTCAAGTATCCCTTGAGTATTACTCAGTATCTCTTGAGGAGTGAGGGTTATTTGAGGGTTACTCAAGAGAGAAGGGTACTACTCAGTATCCCTTGAGGAGTGAGGGTTATTTGAGGGTTACTCAAGGGAGAAGGGACCCTCAAGAGTGGCTTTCCTTGTGTATCTGTTCCCTAGACAACATCTATGAGACGGCGGGATTCATTTGGTGACGTTGTCATATTGCAAATATAAGTCAATTTGTTATGCCTATGTCCACGCATTTTGATGTTTTCTGTTATCTCTTTTTGTATTGTACATTTTACCCGCATTTTGTGTTCTGTGGCGGACATTTTTCCGGATGTGACAGAAACTGACAACACTGTACTCCAAAATTAACTTACGAAATCGACGATATGTCATGTTGACGTTTCGTTACTTGAGTATTACTCCAAGGGAGCGGTACGTAAGAGACCCTCAAGTAAGGCTTCGAAACACAAAACCTTAAGTATCGACTATGAATACGACCCTAAATTTGCTTAAAAACTGTATAGATTGTATCGTTGCTAATGTGTCATAAGCGCCGAGCGATTGGTTAGTAGTAAAATGAATCACTAAGCTTGGAGAAAGCATTTTGATTATTTTTATTACGTATTGCTTTAGTAGTTATTTCATTCATGGGAAAGCTCATGAGGGGGGGGGGGGGGTTTGAACCCCCTAAGCCCCCCCCCTTATATGCAGCCCTGTATTTCCCATAGTACGTCACTACTCAGTTGTTCTTGTTCCAAAAAATAAAAGAGTCACGAAAAACAATTGATTTTATTTAAACAGAAGTATATTCTTCCGTTACGCTCATTTGATAGAGATTTTTTTTCTCTTCTTAATGACCTAACAATAACTTAATCTAGACTAGAATATACCTATCTATCAGTTTTCGGCAGATTCTGTGTCCCTTAACCGTCTTGCTAATTGCTGACTGTATGGTGGGCCATCTATTATGGATTTATGCAAAATTTCACATGCTTCTACTTGAGTTCATTTTCGATCCCATTTCCTACTGTAATCAAGATTTCTATGCCATTCTGTAAAATAAATCATTTTTAGTTTTAGATGGTTAACTTATTTTTTTTATTTATGATTTGCAGCATCAACTTCGGGGTTATTAGCTGCTTACTCATCTATATTCTCCAATATAATTTGCTTCCTGAAAAGATGAATATAGATGAGTAAGCAGCTAATAAAATAATGTCAGACGTATTGACATATGACAATAAGTCTCTGTTACATCTTACTGGCCTACTAACAGATTTTAGATATCTAGACTAATATTGTTGACGTAATAAACTTAATAAACTTTTTTTAAACACTTCCTTGTATTTGGGTACGGATATTCGTGTCATTGAAAAGAGAGAAAAATATATATCAAATGAACCCAATGAAGGGGCATATCGATTTAAAAAAAATTATCAAGTTGATTGACTCAGAACTTCCCACAAATTACTGTGATACTAGTTTATTATTTTGCCATATCATGCCGTCTGAGATCATCTTGCAACCAAATCGTCAGCATACCCGCAAAAAATGCGTTATACTGCTGGATCCTAATTCCACAAGTTAATGGGCAGACTATTACGAATAAAATAAAGTTTTCAGTTTTACCGCTACGCCACGCGTTATAGAATTGAACATCATAACGAGCATGTACAGCTTTGCATAATCACTGAACGAAGGAAGTACGTGTTTCAGTAAAAAGTTGTACCAAAATCAACAAAATGCAGCATCAAGTTTGCGCCAATGATCTGACTCATACAATGAAGTGTCGAACAAACATTCATTTTAGTGCTGATCAAGTTACGATTGATGTACATTGAGTCAATGCCTACCGCGGATGGATTCAAGCTTGGAGGTTATTATACGATTATCCGAAATACAGCGGCTTACGGCTGCTGTGCATTAGGTATACCAAATATCAAATAGTGATGCACCTGTAATCACCAGTGACTAGTATTAGAAACGACAACAGCTGTTCACAATATTTTGATTGTGATTGATATAAAGCTTGTCAGGGTCAACCTTAGTACATTGTCTAAAATTTATGTCTGGGTTAGTAACACCAATCATTACCAAATTCTTCCGAACAGGTTATACTACCTATAAATAAACAGCGTGAATTATTTTTCATAACTCACGGTTTAGCCGTGGGTTATGATCACCGCCAGTACCAGTACTGATCTTTCGGAAATGCATAGGACGAAATAGATGCTATAATAACTGAAATTGTCGCTATGAAACGTCAAACGCTAATTCGACTGGTGACAAAAGTGGGGTTAAGTTGTCAATCTTGTGTAATTATTAGGTCTGTTTTTACAGAGAATCACAAACCAGTCAGAGCCAATCAGTATTCCCCATTGCAGTTGTCAAACTATTTCTGACTAGTACTGGCCAATCAAATTGACGCTGACTAGTTTGTGATTGCTGTAAAAACAGACCTCTAATGTATTTGAATCTTACTATTGATAGCTGCGGTCGTAGATAAAGTATAGTGTGCAACTCGCGGTAATGGTAATAACTCACTTGTCGATTGATTTACAGCAGTCGCCTACGGCTAGTGCTGTAAACCTCAGCTGCCTGTGTTACTACAGTCATTGCCCCTCATTGAACAATATACTATTTGTGTTCATGTATAAATGATAAAAGAATCATTATTATTAACATAAATTACATTTTTTAATAATCGCTAAGCGTTCATTTAATGAATGTTTGCATTACGATGATTAAGAGGGTGATACTGGCAAATTAGTTCCTTTTTCTAAAAAATATATCCAGCTCTAGCTTTACAATCCCCCTTTTAACAAATTCTATGAGTATAATCTGAATATCTGCCAAATTGCCATTTTTATTTATTTACGTGTAGCATACTAACGTATTGTGATGTACTATATATTATGGTATTCGTGTATTGTGTATTAGTTGTCATGCATGATGTAAAGTCAAAGTGTTAGGTTAGATCATTGACGTGTAAACGTCATCGAATCGTCTAGAGTTTTCGGGAATGACGGATGGGCATTCTGGAATGTCATCTGAATGTCTCGATTTCTCTAGATGGTTCGATGAAGTGTATAAAAGGTGCCATGGGTAGCGTGGCGGGAGTAGTTCAGTTGAGTTGAGTTGTAGCTGAGATAAGGTTAAGAGATGTTGTATTGAGTTGTGAAGTAAAACAGTGAAAGTTACGTCCAGTTTGATTCTTTGGAGTAAAGAAAAAGAGGTTGTCGTGACAGTATATACAGACAAAAGCCACCCTTTTGTGCGAGGGTATTCTCTTGGAGTTGTATATCATATTAAACTTGACACTTCCTTTTTCATGACAGTTCCACCAGCAGTCGTTACGTATTTTATCACTGGTAATATAATACTTTTTAAATTTTTTTGTCGCTGCCAGTTTCGGTTATTGATAAGTCAAAAGAATAGGTCGATAAATTGCCGTAAACGATGAAAAGGGCGATTCAGAAAATGCAGTGCTATAACCATAAGCCGCAAATCCTCATTAGATGCTTCTCTCTTTGTTTAAAAAAATGGTCGAAAGGAGATTATTGCTTGGAAAAACCTCAAGAGTGAGTTCACTTGTAGTAGCTCTTTCGCTCTGCCATCGCTTTTTTTACTTCCTTGTCATCGGCATCGGCTGCTCTGGTCACTAGCCCCGTGTTCTGTGTAGGCTTTGTTACTGTTTCCCGGCCTCACTCTAGGAACAGGACTATTTTAATTTCTTAAAATAAAAAATACTTACTACAATAATATATAACAATTATTCTACTACAAAGTTACTAGTTACGACAAGTAACTAGAAATCGTCGCTTTACAATTTAAACATATTATATATATTTATTTTAAATTCTGATGATAAAGAGTTACATACATTAAATTTGAATCCTCTTTCAAATACCGCAGTTTTACATTTTGAACATCAGTATGAAATAAAATTATATTGTAGAGCTAGGGTGGGTTTTTAGACTTCAATATTATTACTGGAATAAGCATAGTGCACTTGCTCTAAATCTTTTCTATATAGAAATCAAATTCAACTCTATCAATTTGTGTGATACATGCTTACATTTATTTCACCTAATATAGGCCATCTGTACCTCTGAATCCGTTTGATGCCATCACTATCAAGACATGGCATACTGTTGAACAGAACGCAAATTTAGATAAAAAAGTGGATCACATAGCGTTTCTACGCAATCCCTAAGGAAGAATATGCTTTCTGTAAATTGCTTGCACTATGAGTTGTTAATCTCAAACATAGACTTTTATCGACTTATACTTAATAGATTATTTATCTCTAAAATCCTAAACCAATTCAAGTGTCCAATCTTGGACGCATAAAGTCAATCCCCCTGTATATGCAGGTGGTAATTTCACAATTTTTTGAGTGTACAAAGAGAGCAAAACGTGTGAAGATTAATGATAAAAATGTAATGATAAGATAATCGTCGTTAACAACACCTTGTTTGGCGGAGGAATAATTGGTTCAGGCACTTCATACGAGAGCAAAAATTGACCGCCAGTGACGTTCGTCGCACGATGTGCATAATTTAGGTTACTATCTGTATTTTTTATTACCTGATCCTTGTCTCACTCATATCTGACGTGGTTAAAATTACGTACGAAAATGTTAACGAAACATGTACGTTGGGATCACCGACTATAAACCTAGGTAGACATATTTATTTACAAAAATCTTTCAGAACATTGGAGCACTGTTAAACGAATGTAATGCAGGAGAGTCAAATTTATGAAATGCATGCCCATTGTTTTCAGCATCACTAGATTTATTGATGATGGGGCCTAGAGTTAAAACAATATCTATAAATCCTCATCTCTGAAGAAGTTACAACGTGAAAATCAAGAATGTGGTACATACGTCGGGGCTGTATTATGGACTTGGCAATGCCGCTAGATGGTATACTATTGCTATTTACGACAGTTTACGTTAACCCCATTCAAATTTTCTGCCGGTCGGATTCTCTGTCGTTATCGTGTAGACCTACATGGCGACCATTTTTGCTTACCTCGCCGTTCCCCTCTGTCCGCTGGCCAATTCTTAATATTCCGACGTAAACAAAATTATACAGTTATGAATGGTATGAGGGGTCTAACTCTAACTAGGTTTACAGTCGGTGGTTAGGATCTTCTTCTTTTTCTTTTTTAGGTGCCATCCCCATTCTGGAGGTTGGCAATCATCAAGCAATTCGAAGTTTATAGAAACCGCCGCCCTAGATAGCTTATTATTGTTGGAGCAATTATACCAGTCCCTCAAAATTTTCCGCCACGAATCCCTTCTCATTCTTATAGTTCTTTTTCCTACGATTAGGATCTACGGGCAACCAAATAATGGTTACCTAGGCAAAAGAACACTCACATTCTAAAGGCAATGTCTCAGCGAACCGATTGACAAGAACGGCTACCGGGGCCAACATTTTGGGACCCGAGTCTTCTTGGTCCAGTTTCATAATAGATATTAACTAATGGTTTAAAAAAAACTAGCGGTTACCGAAAACAATCCATTTCATAATCAGCAGACTTGAAGGAAAATTCTTTGTTTCGTTTGTAGATAAAACAAAAATTCTGTCATCCGTTTCTACTGCGCAGTTTATGAGAAATTTGAGCTTAAAGTTCGATTTTTCACGTAATTTTCGTCAGAAATCGTTAAAAAATTGTCCATATTGTTTAAAACTGATGATGTTCTTGAAAGGTCCAACTATGACATGTATCAATGTCATCCGTTTTTATTATGTTCAACACCATTTTTCAACCCCTATAGGGGGTGACATTATTGAACGCCTTCTGAAAGGATACTGATATAGGAATGACGCGTAATTTTAGTGTCGAGAAAGAAACCGGATGCCGCTTGGTATTTGAGTTGTAGAGGCAGCTTCGAAATTTTTTTTTTCAATGTACTATAACCACAAAATGGGCGAGATCAGAGATAGAGGTGTTAAAACGTGAAAAAATCGTTAAGTAACCGAATGAAAATGCGGCAGCACTTTAATACGCCTACCACCTAATGTTCCAAAAAATCGTCATTCGAAATTTACGGGAGGTTTGCGCGTTTCTTTGAAACGAAAATAAAAAATGGCGACGAAACCAGTAGAAATTTGACGGAGAATTCTTTGTTTTTTTGTAGATAAAACAAAATGTACTATCATCCATTTCTGTTGGGCAGTTTATGAGAAATTTAAGCTTAGTATTCAATTTTTTATGTCATTTTCGTTAGAAATCGTTGAAAAATTGTTCATATTGCTTAAAACGGATCATACATGTTCTTGGGAGATCCAACTATGACATGTGTACCAATGTCATCCGTTTTTATTATGTTTAACCCCTTTTTTGTGTTATGTACAAAAGAGACAATTTCTCGTCAAGTCCAGACCGGTTTCGTCGCGATTTTTTTTCACAAACCTCCCGTAGATTTTAGATGACGATTATTTGGAACATTATTTGGTAGGTGTACTAAAATGCTACCTCATTTTCATTCGGTTACTTAACGATTTTTTTTCACGTTTCAACAGCCCCCCCTCTACCTCTGATCCTCCTATTTAGGAGTTATGGTACAATGACAAAAAAGTTTCCAAACTGCCTCTAGAACTCAAATACCAAGCGTCATCCTTTTTCTTACTGGTCACTGAAATTACGCGTCATTGTCTTAACTACAATAAATACTGGTTAACTTTGATCTGTCGGTTAATGGACTACCAGAGATTACAAATTATTGTGAAACTGGGCCTTTGGCCACAAAATATCCAATTTAAAGGTCCCAAGGTCAACGGACAATTTGTCGGAACATCAAAATTAATCCCCGAAGGGTCCGTTCTGTTATTTCTCTCCTCTGTGCTTCTGGTTGCACAACTGCTAAAGAACTGCTAAGATACTCTAGCGACGAGGGCGCTAAATACTACCTGTCCACGACCAGAAAACACCTCCGCATTGCTGTTACTGGACATTATCAGCTTAGGAAACACGTCTACAATAATAAGGGTAAGTGGTACATCCTGTATAGGGTATGGGAAGAGAAAGAGGAGACAGTTGAGCATCCATCTGCTTCGACTTTAGCGACTTTTCTACGTGCTGCATACATTTGATTACGCTCAAATTACATTTGTTCTCAAAAAACATTCCTAATTGGCACAAAACACATAAAGTGGAGTACTACTTTCATGTCGGGGGACCTGTTGCACATAATATAATGAGTGAAATGCAATTTGGCTTCTCGCTGTCACAGCCTTACTCTCCAACTGCAGCCGATTTCTTACCGGCGGGCGGTCGTTGATCTGGAACCACTCTATCGATGTAATAACGCAGACCGCTCTTCTGAGATCTACTTCATAATTCTTCAGATCATAGACCTCATACAATACACTAAAACTGCTGCTTATACACATGCGAAACTGCATCTCTTCAACGTAGTCTTCTTCGGAGACGTCGAGTTCCGCAAGGTATGACCAAACGTTTGTCTCTACGATGTATCGGGTGTTTCCTCATACTTCGCCCTCTCATCTTTTTTTATTTGAGGGGATAGAAAAAAGTTTTTCTATGATCGTCGAGTTTTTTTTAACATTCAGAATTTGACAAGAAAAAAACGAAAAAATAATAAAAAAACTGTTTTTATCGTACAAAGTTTTATTTTTTCAAATGGTACACCCTGTACATTATATCACGGAAAGAAATATATTTTTCTCTTGTTTTCAAAAATGTCATATAGCCAAATCATCGCGACTGAAAAACAATTGAATACGGTAATGTTTTGTGCCATTTTGTCATTTTGTCGAGGTAAAAAAGCATCGCTTTGTTTACAAGTGCAAATAACTTCCAGTTTTAGTGTGAAAATGCCGATATAATATAACGATGAAAACAGAAAGGTAATTATACATTTATTTTATAAAATTAATAACAACACATAATATCTCAAGCAAGAAGAGAATACAGGGAATTATTTGGCGAAGCTGTGCCGCCAAGAAGCACGTTCAGGTAAACAGAAAACAACTTCAAGTTTTATTTTCATTATAATAATATAACGGCATTTTTTACAATAAAACTAGGTTATTTGCACTTGTAAACAAAGCTATACTCTGTTACCTGATACTTTAAACTGGTTTGACATCTATTTCATAGGTATCAGCTGACGAAGAGGTGTATCTAAAATTAAATTTTTTACTAGTGGTGTTGATTGGCAATCCTGCGATCAGGACCGTATTATAAATATTCTTATTGAATATCTCATTACCAAAAAGTAATGCCTATTTTTGTAAACAACAAATTGCTTCAATATCCAGAAATTCGCAGCAGAAATGGATGGTTGAAAGAAATATATTATTTTATTGATTTGTATGTCGTTAGAGACTATCAAAATACTCCTATATTTAACAATAAGGACGATTCAATGAATAGCTTGCATCACTAGTGGGATATTTATCGGTTGAAATGTACAAGGTACAATGGGAGAAAAGTATAAAATAAGTACATGGAGTAAAATTAATACAGGGTGGCCAATCGGGTGACGATAATAATTTTTTTTTAGATAGCTCGTACCGAGACCCATCCATAACACCCCCATGTATGTGTACCGATTATTGATAGTTTTCGAGTTATGATTTTTTTTTTGAAAACTTAGAGATTTTCCAGTTTTTCCAAGAAATCGTCAAAAACACAAACAAGAATGCTTTTTGGCTTTTATTTTTTTCTGCATTTATACTCAGTATTAAGCCTATTTTAATATTCAATAAAGAGAACCTGTACATCCGAACTATAATTAAGTACATTTTAGGGCCAAAGTTTGAAATCTCTGTTTTTAGTCAGGAGACCAAAACCTTCAAAATAATATTAAAAATACTTATGTCTGGTTCTGGAGCTTCAAACTAATCTTAAAAACTTTGCAAGACATTGCACTTTCGAAATAATAATGAAAAAGTAGTACCTATGGGGACATTTTGCGCCGTACGTGAGTGTTAAAGGTAAAAAGGTGATAATTCACGAATTTCCAAAATGATTTAAAAAACTATTATTTTGCTTTGTTATGACAAATTAAAGAAAAAAACTTGTAATAACTAATAAACCCGATAATCATTGATGAGTTTTAATAAAAAAGCTAATACCCAAATTGTGATTTTTGAAGTGTTTTTACTATGTACTATTGAACTTATGCTAAATTAAGTTGCATGGAAAGTTAACAAAGGAAAGGAATAATAAACAATAATCTGACTTCCAATTTCATGGCAGAATTACCTGAGAAGCGATGTCGTAGCATACGCCATCCCTTTCTCTTTCAGAGTAGCTTTTTGCGAGCTCATGTCGGCGAAGCGCAGTTTAATTAATTTTCGGTAATAGGCAAGGCAATGTTCGGATCACCGAGTTCGGATGGACCTAAAAAGGTGATTTATATCGCTAGGTCTTCCTTGACAGGTCAGTAGACAGCCTATCATGAATACAAGAAGTTTTTGAGTTTTTCAACCCCCCACCCCCCAAACACCCAAATTCCACCACCACCCAAAAAAACGCAGAAAATGATCAAGAACCTGTAAAACGCCTGAAAACGAAGTTTGAGGAATATTTGAAATTACCTACTAAGATCCCACAGCATATTGCTGCCCAAATTTCATCACAGTCCATGCAGCGCCAGCGGTTACTGAGATTACGAGTATGGAAAAACGCGTACAGACAGACAGACCGACAGACAGACCGACAGGCATACCGACAGACAGAACGACGGAAATGAGTCACGCGGATTTCGTTATGTAGACATTATAAAACGCCCAAAAAAACCTATTATCTCAAAATCGAAAATTTTCACGATCACAATCCTCCCCTCACCTATCGATGTGGGAAGTAAAAGGGATGGCGTATGCTACGATAACGCTTCCCAGGTAATTCCGCCATGGAATTAAAAGTCAGATTGTTGTTTTATTATTCTTTTCCTTTGTTAACTTTCCATACAACTTAATTTAGCAGAAATTCAATAGTACACAGCAAAAAGCACAGGTATTAATTTTTTTTATTAAAAGTGATTAAAACATCAATGATTATCATGTTTATTAGTTGTTATGAGTTTTTTTTTCTTTGATTTGTCATAATAAAGTAAAATAATAGTTTTTTAAATCATTTTGGAAATTCGTGAATTATCACCTTATTACCTTTAATAGTCACGTACGGCGCAAAATGCCCCCATAAGTGCTATTTTTTCATTATTATTTCGAAAGTGCAATGTCTTGCAAAGTTTCTAAGATTAGATTAGAGCTCCAGAACCAGGCATAAGTATTTTTAATCTTATTTTGAAGGTTTTGGTCTCTTGACTAAAAACAGAGATTTCAAACTTTGGGCCCAAAATGTACTTAATTATTGTTCGGATGTACAGGTTCTCTTTATTAGATATTAAAATAGGCTAAATACTGAGTATAATTGCTGAAAAAAATAAAAGCCAAAAAGCATTCTTGTTTTTGTTTTTGACAATTTCTTGGAAAAACTGGAAAATCTCTAAGTTTTCAAAAAAAAAATCATAACTCGAAAACTATCACTAATCGGTACACATACATGGGAGTGTTTTGGATAGGTCTCGATACGGGCTATCTAAAAAAAAATTATTATCGTCACCCGATTGGCCACCCTGTATAGTAAGATAGTTTAACAGAAGCTTAAGCTAAAAATGCTTTTATCTTCAGTCTTACCTCATTCAAAGCGTACCTAATCATCATCCAGACCAGCCATACTGATATACTGAAAGACACGCCGGATTTTCCGATAGAATGTAAAATAAGCATAGACCTCAGAGGATAGACGAAAACGTCACCAAATGTCAATAAGTAGTGCTTGCATTCAGTACAGAACTGCATTCCTTCAAAGCTTAAAATTGATACGTCAAGGCTCAATCTGGGGTATTTTTAGTTATCACTAGCCGAACAGCTGTTCGCTGTTGACACGGCTGACAGCTTAAAGTATCGGGTAACAAGGTATACCTGATACTTTAAACTGGCTTGACGTCTATTTGATAGGTATCAGCTGACGAAGAAGTGTATCTCAAATTTAATTTTTTACTAGTGGTGATGATTGGCAATCCTGCGATCAGGACCGTATTAGTGATATTCTTACTGAATATCTCATTGCCAAAAAGTAATGACTATTTTTGTAAACAAAAAATTGCTACAATATCCAGAAATGTGCAGCAAAAATGTTGGTTAAAAGAAATAGATTATTTTATTGTTAGAGACCATCAAAATACTCCTATATTTAGCAATAAGGACGATTCAATGAATAGCTTGCATTACTAGTGGGATATTTATTAGTTAAAACGTACAACGTACAATAAATTGGAGAAGAGTATAAAGTAAGTATATGGAGTGCTTGTGTATGGTTGAGCTAAAAATGCTTTTATCTTCATTCTTACCTCATTTAAAGCCTAATCATCATCATTCAGACCAGCCATACTGATATACTGTAAGAAACGCCGGATTTTCCGAGAAAATGTAAAATAAGACCTCAGAGCATAGACGAAAAATGTCACCAAGTATCAATTACTTGTCATCTTGTACTCAGTACAGCTCTGCATTCCTTCAAAGCTTAAAATTGATACGTCAAGACTCAATCTGGAGTATTTTTTGTTATCACTAGCCGAACAGCTGTTCGCTGATGACACGGCTGACAGTTTAAAGTATCGGGTAACAGGGTATATGCTTTTTACCTCGGCAAAATGTCAGAATGACACAAACATTACCGCATTCAATTGTTATTCGGCCGCAATGACTTTGCTATAAATAGTGAACTGAGGTTTACATCTACATTTTAGAAACTTTGAAGTTAAATATTTTTAAAACCTTTCAAAATAAGGTGAACAAACCCCATATTTTTGAAAATAAGAGAAACATATATTTCTTTCCGTGGTATAATATACAGGGTGTCCTATTTAGAAAGGCAGCTTTATACGAAGAACAGGATGTTTTATTATTTTTTTTGTTCGTCTCAAGTTATAAATGACAAGAGATAACTATAAAACTTTCATAAAAAACTTTTTTTCTATCTCCTCAAATAAAAAAGGTAGGAGGGGTGACGGAGTATGAGGAAACACCAGTTACGAAGATCCAACCTGTTTACCTTTTATAAGCCCCAGATAAGATCTAGCCTATCCTGTTCATTCTTGACGCAGTTCAAAGAAGAGCAATTCGACCAATCAGTGATACTGCTTGGACGTGCCATCTCCAGTCACTTATGCATCGGCCGACGGTTGGTGACTCTCCACTTTTATAACGATTTACTGACATGGCTTGCTTTAATAAGCTCTACCTCATAATTCCTTAGCTCTGAACCTACTGGAATAAGCAGTAAGATTAACTATGCTCATTCCAATGTGGCTGTCGTTCATAATATACTGAATGGTGCGATAGCATCTTTTTTGCTACAGGTTTATTCAAAGCTTGTTACAGCTTGAATATACAAAAATGCTCATGTACAAACAACGTAAACAGTTTTGCTTGCATTGCTTAACCCATATCCAAATTCATAACAAATTTAATATGAGGGGGGGTATGGGTTAGCCCAGTGGTTAGGGTCGAGGGCTCGTGACCGGAAGGTCCCGGGTTCGATTCTCGTTAGAGGCGGAAATTTATTTCTGGTTTTTCCATCAAAATTAAATATCCACAAAAAAGCTCAGAGCAGTCGATGCCGATGACACAGAAGTAAAAAAGAAATTAATATGAACTAATAATAGCCTATTCGCGAGAAATTGATCCTAAAGTTACTTGAATTATCTCCACTTCTATGAAGCCATTTTTCGAGTGACGCAAATAGCTACTAAGTGCTCCCTATGAAATTGCTATACTGCTTTATTAACCTCATAATTGATTCAATAACACAATGCTCTTTTAACATACCTACTCGATCAAGTTTATATCAGATAACAAGATAATAATAAGTATTTATGTATTGCAATGGAAATCATAACTGAGCTCATAGTAATCACGATTAATACTTATTGTTTGTCGTGAGACAATAATCTTTATTCGTGTATATAAAATATATAATTTTATTGTACATTGAGTTAGTAGTAAGCCATCAATATAAACCGTTCTAATAGGTCAGATGGCAAACTAAATTGAATGAGACTTGGATATGGCATAACATGGGTGGGAGGATGTAGGGCAGTGGAAATATTTATCTTTAAAGATAGATTTGATGCCTGGACGCAGCAAATTCTGTGACATTTCTGAAGTACTATTTTTATCAGCTTTCACTAGAACTATAATTATTGATGTGGATAATGCTATGAATATGATAGGTTGCATTTGACTTACTTTTCTCAGTGTCCTATATAGGCAAGAATAATTGTTACCCTGTAGAAAAATAATCTTAAGTAGGATATTGAAGCGACTGGCTATGAAGAAGTTAAGTTGGAAGAATTTTGTTAATTTGGACTTTAAATTCACAGGCTCGGTAAAGACATTACCTGGCAGGATGTCCATGGATACCATGAGATGAAATATGGAGTAGGTTTGCTTGATTCTTGATATATGAAGAACGACCGCATTGGGGTGTTATACAGCAGTTTTGCGGGTACATCAAATAGACACTATGTGTGAATTTATAAATGGGAGCTCAGAGAAGCGGGATAAAATATTGACAAAGGCCACCAACCATTTATCGGTGAGAAAGCATCTGGACGTGACGCGTCAAGACAGTTCCACTGATTCGTCAACTTTCTTTTCTATACACAGTGACAATACGGACAGGGTAGTTAGTAGTGGTAGTGAACTGTGAAAAATACTCCAGAACACTTGTTGGCTGTTGCTAAGTACCCGAGCCTTTTTGCAGAGCTATTTCAATTGACCAAACATGTTTATGCCAGACAAATTGAAAGAGTAGCTTCTTGGCAGAGCCTGGTTGTTCATTAGGACTTGAACATATCTTGTTTGATGCAGTAGAGTATTGGATCTTAAAAGCGTTGAGTTTGACCATATTATTTTGTTATGGTATCTAGATAGAGAACCAGTCATTTCTAGTTTTTGCCCGCCTTTTGCGTTCTAGCTAGACTATATAGATGGGTTTGTTACTTTAAATACATATCAATATTTTACAGATTCTATCACGGAAGATGTTCGAGTGAACTCTCCCAGATAATAACATCGAAGGCCGTCCAAACGAGCAGCACTAGGGAGGATCTGCGAGCTCATCCTTACCAGGTCGAGATCTCTCCTTTCCGAATCAGTCTCCTCCAGATTTCTTCTTTTGGAGAACTTCGACGTTGTGGAATGGGCTACCGGGGATTTTTCTCGATGGCTACAACCTGCAGCGTTCAAATCGAATGTGCATAGACACTTATCCTCTCGCGTCACAGCGTCATAGGTTTTCAGCCTTTGTGGGAGGCTCACCATAAAAAAAGCATTCTAGAAAGAAGGTCATTGATGTGAAACAGAAACAGTGTCGGGTTAACACCGATCCCTGTTGAACTCCCACGAAGATAATGGGATAGGAAGAAGACATCTTAATAGAGACTTTATTACTAAGTCCGCTAGCTTAAGCTTAATGAGAAAGCCGTCGGACATGAGCTTGTATAGGAGAGTCGCACGCCGCACCTGATCGAATGGTCTATGAATGTCGAGAGTACTGACTTGAGCCTCTCCAACTAAGTGGATGGGTTTACCTCTCAGATAAGCGACGGGATGCATGCCATGAAATCTGCAGTTGCTCTGCTATCGCTGATCGATTAAATGATGGTGGTCAATGTATTTCGTAATTCTCTATTGTGTGCATTTCTAGTCCTCTTTAGGCTTACCTCATAGCTCCATTTTGTGATTTCTCGTTAGAACTAATATCTTGAGTTTTAGATTCATCGGCCTCCCGCAAAGGCTGAAAGCCTATTGCGCTGTAGGAACGCTGCGAGAGAATAAGTGCCTGTGCACGTTAGATTTGAAACACCGCAGGTCGTAGCCGTCGAGAAACAAATTCCCCGGCAGTTCATTCCACAGAGTCGAAGTTCTCCAAAAGAAGGAATCCTGGAGAAGACTGGTTCGGGCAGAAGGGACCTCGACCTGGTAAGGATGAGCTCGCAGATCCTCTCTAGTGTTCTTCGTTCGGCCGACTTTTGGTGTTATTATCTGTGAGAGCCTACTTGAACATCTTCCTTGATAGAATCCGTAAAACAGGGACGAGTCAGCCCTATTCTTGAGCCCCTAATCAGTTATGGTTTCCTATAGATAATGAGATTGGTCTGCTATTGTCTACTTACGTGAAAAGTGCTGATATTCGCGAAAATGTGGCCCGGATCTATTCTGCTAGAGAACTACTCATTATTATGACGCAATAACAGTGTCAAGGCCAAGAGCGATCCCTGTGGAACCCCCGCATTGGTATTGTGATTAGAATGACAAAATTAGCCTACCTACCATGATAGACATTTCATGACCGGTGATTCGGTGAGAGGCCCAATGTCTAGGAGAGTCCCATGCCACATCTGCCATGCCACATCTGTTTGTATGCCTTGAAAATACCTAATGCAATGACTTGAGCTGATCCAAATGGGTGGATGAGTTTACTGGCGTAAGCCAGAAGACCTGTAATAGTAGCCATATATGGCAATTTTGATAGGATTCAAGTCTGACCCAATGGTGATCTACACTCTATATGAATCAATTTCATCAAATGAAAACGAATAACGCACCAGTGATGCTATTAGCGATTCTTTAAACTTTAAACAGTCCCGTAACTAACCTCACTCAATTTACAAACAGGCAATCGGATAAAAGTAATTGTTCTATGAAGTGGGCTCGGCCAGCTAGTTTATCTATTAAATCTTATCGATAGCAGGCAATTAAGATAAGACGAACAAATATCTCGAACGGAGAGAGATACACATGGTCGATGTTCACATCTGTGTAAGAGATAAGATGCCAATGTGTTAGAGTTAAGGACGGTTACGGTACATTGAGCGTAGAAAATGGTGTCAGGCTTTGTCATCTTAGACAACTTATTCTTCATTTGATGAATCAATTATCTTCATTATGCTGGGGCCGTAGCAAATCATATCAACACACTATAAGGTCAAATTGACCCCAGGGCCTCGGGTACAACCATCGGCGTACTAGATCAGTATGCGAGGTTTTTTTGTTAAGTCGATTTTTCATTTTTTTACATAACTTTTTAGCTGGATACCTCTTGTCCAACGGGCTTCTAATTTTTCAAGTGCCCTATAATAAGCGTCTCTACGTGACAACCCTTCAAAATGTGGTCCTCTATCTTGAACAAGAATTCAAATGAAAAATCGTTTGATCGTACTTTGTTTGTGTTACATTTACACAATTTGTTGTTCAAGAAATAGTTAAGACTTCGGCGCATAAAGATCGTGTTCTTAAATAGTCAGGGTTTAGATGTCAGAATCATAGATAAACATGGTGTGCTCACGCGCATGCAGCCGTCCGAGCGCCGGCACGCTGTGACGTCAGCAACGAAGATTCCTGTCGGCGAACTGGCGGGAATACCACATGATGGATTATATTTTATTTTTAAAGTGATAGATTAAAGGAGTTCAATAGTCAATTATTTGACAATCATGTTATATAGGAGTGTAAAATAGGTAATTTAACAACTTTTTCTACAAAAATGTATTATTTATTGGTAAATTTGGACATTTTTTTCACGTTACACCTACAATTTCCGAAACTAAGCTTTTTGTTTAAATGCCTCAGTCTGACGTAAATTCTCGTTCGTATTAGATATAATATTATATTGTCAGGAAATTGTTTGATGGTTTCCACTGGAGCTATCTCCAATATTCTTTTAAATATGTTTGATTGTTTATAAAACGACTGTCCATGTACTCTCTGGAACCAAACGGGTTACTTTAATCATCTCCTCACTCCTCACTTGGTTATACAAGACTCACTCTAGATAGAAACTCAATCCAGTCTGGGGCACGATTAGAAGAATGACATTTGGTTTGCGCCCCCAAAGCTAGATTAGGATATTCGTTTTTGGATCTGAAGGCCACCTATCCGGCAATAAATTTCAGTCCCTCGTTGAAAATCGTGTCTGGCATTTTATTTTTTTCTATTTGACACAAAACTTCATGGTCTTCAGAAATAAAGTCATCTAGGTCATAATTTGGAATCATTCTCTGTCCCGACAATATCGCTGTCAACAAGAACGTTCTTGAAAAACTCCTGAGTAAAGCACACGTCATCAACTTCGATGTTAGAATTACTCGAAACTAAGTTTTTGACTTGTAGTGTTTCAAGTAGGCAAGATATTGCTTTCTTCTGCATATTTATTCATTGAAAATACGGCAGATGAATATTTTCCGAGGATGTACCAAAAAAATTTCAGTTTTAATAAATGTTTAATGCTAATTTGTGAAATGATTACCATTTTCATATTAATCTTGTCCTTTTGGCGGCAAGCATTACTCCATTGCATTGCGAGATTTTAATTTCGGGAACTTATAGAATTTTACATTTAGCTCTTTCATCTTACTATGGTTTTTACAACCAACAACTGCACAATTTGGCATTGTGTATATAAATTTCAGTCTTCTATAACTCAAAATAAGAAATACAAGGTAAATTAAACAAAAATCGTTAGCGATTCTATCTAAAACGCGATTAAATCGGCCATGGTATCACGACGTCTAATAATTCTCCGCGCGAAAAATCTTCGTTGCTGACGCAATGCGCAGAGCGATCGCAGTTTCGTACGGCTGGCGAGCACACCATGTATACTCGCACCATGGTCAGAATGTTAGTGTCGACAATCGCATCATATTATTACAAACCAGGGGGTAAAATGTCTACATCTAAAGCTGTTTTTGAGTTTGTGCGTTATGGGTTTTGTAATATTTGTGATTACTCTATTATTTGCGTATCCAAAAAATTGTAAGTGGAGAGAAATATTGCATTGTTAGATGTTTTCGCGGAACTATTCCCGAACATGTTCTGAACGTTAGCGCATGCGCAGTTACAAAGTGGCTGTTTGCGGTGAAGTAAATTCTGGTTCTGAACTAAAATTCCGTGTTCGTGGAGCACGCCTCATGACGTTTGGACACGTTCGTAACACTTTCGTAAAAGGCGCATACACAAACAGCGAACGAAGACGAACGAATTTGTTCGGAATGATTTGGACAAATTTGTTTCGCCTTTGCTGATAAACTCGGCTTGCCGTCTACACTTAACGAACGAATATTTTTGCTATCATTCTCTTTGTTTTGCGCTAGTATTTATCGGATAGGAATTATGGCGCCTGATGATGAATTAATAATTATAGCTAGTGCAGTGTGTGTTTTTACCATTGAGGAAACTAGGCAACCTCAACGAAAGAGAAAACGTCGTTGGTGGATTTAATGCACTATTTAACGGTCGAAATTGATTATGGCCTTTCCAAGACTTTTGCAGAAGAAATTCTACCGACTTTGAATGGTTATGAAACAGAATTGGTTTTCAAATTAGTAAACAAGACACGGCATTCAGAGATCCGATACCTGCGTTAGAAAGACTTTTGTAGTCAATGTCAGTAGGATTCCACAAGCACTCTCGTTTTTGATACAAAGATATAAGCTCAAACGGAGTTGTGTTATATTCCACTCCATACTTCAGATTTTTCAAATCCACATCAACTGACATTGAGTATATAACTTAACCTAACCTACAAACTATCTGTCAGCAGACAACAATTCTCAGAGATGTCCATATATAAATGAACCCAAACGAATTCTCCAGCGAATTTTCATTGATCTACCGCTCTTTGAACAAAGATCTGCGCAGGCAAATTAATACGTACAAACCCATTCGTTGGTACGTACACATTATCCGAACGAATTCGTTCGGAGCCGCTTGTTCGCCTTCGTTCGCTGTATATGTGTACGCACCCTAACGCGTCCAACAGATTCTGGAATCAAGGCAGGGATATTTGATTCTGAAGTCATAGATAACCTCCAATGACCTGGCGGAAGTACTTGTTTTGTGGTAATCCCTATTTTGCAGGGTTTGTGGTTTATGTTTTGAGTCTACGCCTCAGAAGATGGTAGGTAAACCAATTGAGAGGCTTTAAGCAGTGAATCAATAGAAAGAGAACTACTCTGAGGACCAATACCCCTGCCGGCACTGAATTATACTATTGGGGAAACATGAAGAAAATAATTTCCACCTAACCCAAAGTCAGCTTAAGGGTAACACAATGTCCCTAGTCCAGCGCTGTTCCGATCTTTCGGATCTCACCAGGTGGACCTGGCTAGAGCTAGAGTGCTTTCGTTGAGGAAACATGAAGAAGATGATGAAGGTGATGAGATCCGAAAGATCAAAACAGCGCTGCCGTGAACTAGAAACATCGTGTCTGATGCAATTCAGGACATGTTTCAAAAAAGGAGTGTGATATTCTTGGCCTCACTTTGGGTAAGGTAAAAATTGTTTTCTTTAAATTGAGAGGTTAAAGAATAACAGAAAAATTGCAGGAAAATAGTTGAAAAGAAGAGCTCTAGGTCGTAGTATGTTAAATATGCTGAAAAAAAACTATTGCTTGAAGGTCCAAATAGATACAAAAACTCTTTAAAGATGAACAGTGAATGTTTCACAATACTGCTGGGAATGATTTTTCCTGAGAGTTAATAATGTATATCAACAGGGCATATATATTACTAACAGCGTATTGTATCTGTGAAAAATTCATCGCAATTTTATGCGTGTGAAGGATAAGTCAAATTTGTCTAAAATATGATTTTGTAAAGGTGATTGAGGCTTATTCAAGCAGTCTGTATGCGTACTCAACATGTTTTTTAGCATCCAAGTAGTAGAGAAAAGTAGACAAGGAATTTCAAGTTGTGTGGGATTTCTCTTTGTCTCTTGGATCTCTAGATGGGAAGCATATGGATTTCGAAGCCTTAAATGTGCGGGCTCTTTTTATTACAATTACAAACTGAGATACAACATCATCCTACTGGGACTAATTATAAGTTTTTATTTGTTCATGTGGGTGTAAATAGTCGAGACAGTTATGGGGGGGAGGGGCGCTTAACGAGGGCCGCCTCAAAAATGAAATGGACAGAAATCTGCTGAACTTTCGAATTCAAACTTACCAAATACTAAAGTACCACATGTCATAGTCTGAGATGATGCTTTTTCTCTGACACTCAAATTGATAAAACTTCGCCCTCAACGTGAACTACCTAACGGAAAAGAGATTTTCAACTATACAGGGTGTTCATTTTAAAATCACCCACCCCGGATTTCTCGAAAACCGCTGGTTAAAAGTAAAAACACCGAAACACGTCAAAAGATGTCAAGGGGAACAACTCTTCAACCAAAAACTACTTCATCCCCTTGCACCCTCTGACCCCCAGGACCATTTAAAAATTTCAAATGACAATGGTATCGTGTAATATCTTGTTTCAAAGGTACGTCAAAGTTCTTTATTTTGACGTTTGATTTTTTTAAATCAGCCGATTCGTTTTCGAGAAAATCAGAATCTTTATGTATCTTAACTTATTCAAATAGAATACAAAAACACACGGAAATATCAGTTCTTATTGCACTAAGTGTTCAAATGTTGCCCGTTATTGGCCAAACAATGATATAGGCAATTCTCAAATTCCCAGCGGGCAAATTGGGTGACCTATGCCAACGCATTATCAAAAGCGCCATGATATCCTAGAACATGTTTTTGCAACTGCACGATTTAAAAAAAAACCAAACGTCAAAATAAAGGACTTCGACATACCTTTAGAACAAGGTATTACTTGGTACTCCCTGTCATTTAAAATTTTTAAGGGGATGATTTTGGGGGCAGAAAATACAATGAATGAAGTAGTTTTTGGTTGAAAAGTTGTCACCCTTGACAAATCTTTTGACATTCTCGGCGTTTTTTCTTTTAGTCTTCGGTTTCCGAGAAATCTGGGGTGATGGGAAGTATTGAAATTAACACCCTGTATGGGTATAGGAGAATTCCTCGTATTTATTTATTTTAGCAAGAGTTATAAAGGAAATAGCTGCCTCTGAACAAACTCAAGCGGAAGATTAGTTTGAAATGAAGATGAAACCCAAGAAAATAAGCTTGGGATACATACAGCAGAAACTAGAGTCCATGCCTTGATGCTCTGCTTATAAACATATTGAGAGATATTGCAGCAAGAATGTAGGAAAGTAGACATAGTTTTTCTAATTATATTACAGTATCTACATATATTTTTTACTCTGTCTCTGCATATACTTATATGTATTATTGGACCATATTTTGAAAAATATAGGAAACAGCACGTCAGTTCGGCTAACTTTGTACTTTGCAAATGAGTATCAATACGTGGGAAATACCAAGGCAATCTACTTGGTTCCATTTTTTAATTACAGTCCGTATAACGGTTGATAACAGATGATTCTTTAAATTACACGAAAATCTGGTTTGGCGTAGCATGAGAGGCTATTCAGAGGAAGAGATAGGCTTTTCATCAACATAAATAAAGCAGTGGTCATTTTCGGTGTTCATATATCACTTGAATGTTTCTGCCCACCCACTAAGCGTGCGCATCAGCAAAAGAAATAAGGCCTTACGTGATATCATTAAACGCATATAAACATCTTCGCAAAACGCTCATGCGGAATAAATTAAAAAATGATCAAAATATATGCAAGTCCTGGCATGAGCTTTCTTTTATACCGTACACAACATACAGGGCTGTTCCAAAGTTACTGGCGTATTAGCAGTAATGTCAAAGTTTAGGGAATACATATAAGTTGGATCATTCTCTCCGTCGGCACTCGTCGGAACTCACATGAAAGCGATGCCGCGGCGGCCGCACGCGCCAGTTAGTTTTTGCGTTGGTTTTTGCGTAAATACGAGGGTCTTTTAGCGGGGACTTGCTAACGCCTGGGTTGTACGTATATACGAGGGTCATTGAAAAACTATGTATTGACGGCCGATTTAGACATACAAATACAAATGTAACATTTATTTTGCTAATACACTAAGTTACATAAATGGATATCAAAAATAAAGCCTAGTAAAACTATTACTAATGAATCTCAAATGAATTCACATATTGTAGCAACTTCGTAGATAAGTAAAAACTGATGGTTCAAAGGTGCTGTAGTATTTTTACCTTAATGTTTTGTTTATTTGGCTTATTTTTGAGATCACAGTTTATAAATTTTATGGTATGGTTTATAGTACATACGAACTTGTATAATTTTAAAAGCTAATCATGTGGAAATGCTTCACATGGATGTTAATTTATTTATTTTTGACATTTTGCTTTTCAGTGTCATTCCAATTGCTACTGTAGAAACTAAATTGTTAAAGTTATCAATAAAAATATTTTCGAGCTCTGAAATATAATTTGCAATGTCCGTGGGTGGACCACCGAATGCATATTTTGTCTCACTGTCTCACTAGACGCTTTTAGCGTGATACAATCCTTTAAGTACCTCTAGCTCTTGCCCTAATCACTTTAGACCCCAAGTGTGCTAGTTCGTTGGAATTGTTTTATCGGAAGCAACACAGGCACAAATACACAAGGTATCCCATTAATAATTTTGAACCGAATATCACGTGACCAAAAACAAATACCTCATTGTGTAGTACAATGACAAAAAAAGACACAACATCTGCTCTAATTTACATGCCCAAAATTATAATTCTCTACTACTGCCCCATTCCGACATACTTCTTGTCTTAATAGTCGTCGGATACCCTGTATTTATATCCCTTATATTTCAAGGTTTACCACAAAATAAGGATGGATCTGATTGTCATTCTCCATCCGTTAATAAATTTAAATTGATTGGTAATATATTTTCTCGCGAAATTGATTACCCTCAAACTTCTAACAAGATTATCCATTTCCTGCAAACAAATCCAAGATAACAAAATCCGATATTTTTGAGACACTGTATACACTTCGCGTTAAACACGTTCAACCTCTACTTTGCGCCTCCCCGTATCTCCCGGCTGACGTCGGTACACTGCTACCGGAGTACCGGGGAGACGGAGCAAGGCGCAGGCTGTTTTGATATTTTTGCGGAGTGATCCAACTTATATCTATTCCGTAAACTTCGAGCCTTCAATTATTATATGAGCGTTTTATAAAGGGAGTCACAATTAGAGCGCAGGCTTGTAGTATAGGAAATATATAGGATGTCTTAAAATTGATTAAGGCTTTGTTGAGTCCTAGTGTACGTAGGCTAGGGAAATTTATGGAATATCACATCGAAAAAATGGCACGGACGGCTTTACTGGTACATACGCAGCCTTTTGTCGAAATGTTTTGACCTTTATAGATCATTTGGGCTAAATTTTGTTGATGTAGCATTTAATTTCCTCTTTTTTTTATTTAAACAGGTAACCGCATCAACCGCAAGAGGTTATTAGCGGTTATAACAATACATGAATGTGATTGTTATATGCGTTAATACAGTTCAATATGCTTCAGAAAGGAAATAACATTTATAGTCTTTAGTTAGTGCTTGTCGAAGGTCCAGAGGTATATGATGTATCCGTCTGTAGTTGGATAGGTTGGACACTCGATGATTATGTGTTTTACGGTAAGTGCTGTATCACACGTTGGACATGATGGTGCCACGCTTCCTGTAAACAGGTGCACGTGGGTTAAGTTCGAGTGTCCGATACGGAGCCGAGAGATTACCAATTGATCCCTTCTTTTCTTCGGCAGTTCCAGTCTGGTACGGATGTTTGGCTGGATTTCGTACATATTACTGTCGCTGCTCCATAATCTTTGCCATTGATCAAGCAAATGATTTTTGAAAAGGGGCTTGAGATCACAGTGGGATACTTGAGTGATTGTTAAGGCAGTTTCATCAGTGATTGCTTTCGCAGCAGCTTCATCGGCTTTTTCATTTCCTGCTATGCCACAGTGCGATGGCACCCAAAGAAACTTTATCGTTTTTCCGAGGTTATTTAAGTGGTTCAGCCGTTCCTCGATTTGTTTCAGGATTTCGTTGACAGGCTACAATCGCTTCAAGCTCTCCAGTGCACTCAATGAATCCGAAACGATCATAATTTGCCGATCCTCTAATACAGTCGCGTACCTCAGTGGTTCTCTGATGGCAGTGATGTCTCCGGTGTATATACTGGAACGGTCAGGAAGCTTTATTAACTGAGTGAAGATCAGTTACTAAGACATGAGATGACTTCGGAGAATTTATTACGTATGATTGAGTTGACGGTTTTTTCTTTAGGGTACAGGGCTTCAGGGATGTGTCTATTTCAGGTATTGGAGTTTTCCATGGAGGTGAATAGATCATTAGCGGCATAGTAGACTTGAATTTAGCCAACTCAAAATTTGTTCTCCTAATTCGTTCTTTGAAAGGGACATTTGTTTACGGGTGGTTGTGGGCTTGTAGACGTAGACCTCTGAATTCAAATAACCCTATCCGAAGCTGTTCAATCACACGATCTAGCGGTGGGTTTTAGAAGAACTGCTTTTTTATAACCTTCGTGGATTTTCTAAAGCGACTAACAAAAGCGGCAAGCGGCCTTTTGAGAAGAGAGGGCCAGTCTGGTTTACAGACGGCTCACTTATCGACGAAGGTTTCGGCGTTGGAGTCTGTGGGGCAAAAAAAGCTCTCCCTCTCTCTTGGGGATTACACAACGGTATTTCAAGGAGATTTTAGCTTGTGCCTTTCGTATTCACGAAACTCAGGGGCCTAAACGAATGACTAAGTGCTCTGATACCCAGGCAGCATTAAAAGCATTGAGTGCTGGTAGGTTTACATCAAGACTCGTTCTACAATGTAGAGAGGATGAAATTTTGGCAAGACAGATAACTTATTTTAGGATCTCTGGCCAAGGTGGCGAGCCGGCTAAGGTTACTTGTGGGCCTGCTATCTGGCCATAACACCTTCAAACGTCACTTGTATGTGATGGTGGTGGCAAGCGATCCGACGTGTGCACGCTGTGGTGAGGAAGTAGAGTCCTTGGCACACATGTCTATATCGCTGTAAAGCTCTCAGTTACCACATGCAGAATATACTAGGTTCAAGGGTACCTGAACCTGAAGACATAAGACATAAGAGGCAGGACCCAAGGCCATCCTCACTTTTGTGATGAGGGCTGGACTTGGGAACTAGGTTAAGAGTTGATCAGTCGAGTGAACTTTATATGTGTATAGATGCAAATCTTAAATCACAATATGCAGAACAGTGGCTTGGTTGTACAGTTCAGTTCTTGTGCATGAGGACAGCCCGACGTCTTTGGATTTCTGGACTTAATTCGAGAACTGCGGTGAAGTTTTGTAGTGAACGAGGGCTACGAGCTCGTGTCGTGAGTTCCACACTACTATATTATATCTTCTTTATATCTTCTTCGTCGTTGGCTATAACAACTTGTTAGCAGACAGTTGTTTCCTACTTTAATTCCCATATCTGAGCATTTCAAGATCCAACTCTTCATTGCTTCTTGAACATATATTTTGAACAAGGTAGGGGACAAACAGCATCCCTGTCTCAAACCTTTTGTTATAGGAAAAGTTCGGACAAATCTTTATTCAGTTTCAACACTCCCTTTGTGTGCTCGTAGATATTGTTTATTGCCCTTACATTTATTTTACTAATGCCAGCTGCGTCCAATGTATTCATTAACCTATAAAAGGGGACATTATCGTAAGCCTTCTCGAAATCGATAAACAAGAGGTGCGTGTCCAAATTCCTTGGTGATCTCTTTCTCTTTCCACGGTTTCTGTGAAAACAAATGTAACGATACCTCTGACTGGAGATCGCAGAAAATGAAGCATGAATTAAAATATGTTCAAATTATAAAACATAATTATTTACCTGGAAGAAAATTAATACTTGATTTGTCAGTATTACTTTTTTGCGAGCTTGCTCATAGATAATGGAAAATTTGAAGGGCTTCAATGGAGGTATCGCTACTTTTGACTTTGTCGAAAATTTTACTAATTTTTACTGTTTCATGTGAAATTCCGTGCTCAAGATATTAGATTGCATGCAACAATCGCTGGTAGTTTTTCTTTCATTTCGAAGTTTTAAATCTGTAGTACATTACAATAGCTAGGCTGTGAAAAGTATTCATTTCTGTCATACTCCAGCTCTTTTTTTATAATCTTGTTCGTCTGTTTCTTTCTGCTAAGTTAATTGTCTTCTTCTATCTGAACATGTTTTCGTTTATATTGCATGGCCTGCTAGGTTGCTTATATGTAGAAAAATTGAAAAACATCGATTTGATTGAAAAATTTGAAATTGAATCAAAACTATCAGGGATTGACTTTTGTAATCTCATATTATTAGAAAGGCTGTCAAATTTTGCATTCGATCCTACAAAAAAAAAATAGGCATTCCTCTTTGTAAAAGTCAAATTATTTCTGATTGAGGTCTCCTTATTAATCTTCCGGCTTCACCAAGTACCTACTAAATTCATTCAAACTTGACAGTCTGATCTAAGCTGACGGATTTCATGTTTAGTTAGACGGCAAAGTAACAACTTTGTAAGTTTTATAATATGCGATAATCATTTTCTGTCTGATCTACTTATAGCAAAAATGATTTGCACCTAAACGGTTCGTTTGAAGTCCCATGTGTGATATATTATAACGTCTCACTAGAATTCACCAAAGAATCTGAATATGGAACACTATAGAGGGTAATCTCTTAAGAAAATACAAATTTGGTGCGTTTTGTGTTTTGGGATACACTGTATGACGTGAACATATTTTTAAAATGTAGCCTTAGGTCCCTAACGATGCAAAATGACTACAATTTTTTTCGTCAGAAACTTAAGGCATAAAGCTTCGTGGCGTATAATGTGAATAACCCGGTATATATTAAGTGTGTTGTGCAGCTCTGCAGCTCATATAGACCCGGTGCCACTGAGTATAAATCATTATAACAATCACAGAATCACAGAATCAGTGCTCAAAAAATTACTATGGTAATTTATCAATATTTTGCTATGAACTGCTAGCACTATTGATTTGAACTATAACTCAAAATTAAATCCTTTCATCCAGATATCGATCAAAGTGGAATCCTCCAAACGACCAACGCGGCGCATCTGAGGAACAAGGCGGTCTGATAAATGATATGGAGGTGATTGGAATCGATCTCTAGCACTGATATGTGATTGATTTTTATATCGCGAGTGTTATATGTAATTTCATTCACAGCATGGATCGCAAGTTGCGCACTTCTCCAGTAACGATTTTCGTTTTGGTAATCATATTGTTTTATTCCAATTCTATACTTTGTTTCAAGTTCTTTATCGACGATAACATCGCTTGATTAAGTATATGCATTGAGATATGCTTGAACTGATTCAAAGTAGTTGAGTGGTTTATTTTCGGAGGCGGTACCAACCAAGCAACTGAACTGACTCCATATTTGACATGCGATGATGTAATCTGTTGCTCAAACTTAAATACACAGCAATCTGAATCTTAAAAATAATTCCTGTAATTTCTGAAAATTATCTTATGCTTGTCTCACTGATCTTAGGCGTTTTATAGGCCCATCCATAAAACGACAAGCATGCTGACGTTTTGGCCACTTCTGAGGGAATAGAGACATTGATGATAATGTAATTTTGTCCGTGATAAATGAAATATGAAATATCCATTTGCAACTTTTTTGATTTACAACAAACTTTCGATAAAGTGAATCATATATTACCTCTAAACACATTAGAAATATTTGGATCTCGTGGGTCAATGTATAATTCACCTGTGACTTAGTGACGATTTGCTCAGAGAAGCTCTGATTTATACGTAGTCTGTATTTATAAAACAAAAACTATGCTTCCATCATCAGGGAAAACTTGTTGAGGATGCTTAGGTTAGAAAGTTCGAAGTGGATCATATGGTTAGACATTCACAACTGTTACTTAAAATATTACGAAATCTTATTATATCATCATCAAATTAGTAGTTACACAAACAAATAAAATTAAAAAATCTCAAGATTGAAAATTCAAAATTATACTTCAAGAGCCCCGCCCTGTAGTATATGCATCAATTCTAGTTTGCGGCGTATTGTTAACAGAAAAAGTGGTTCCACCTCTCCGCCATCCCCTGCGTCTCGCTGTACTAGTCATTATGTTTCATACGCTCGTTCGGTAAAAAGTTGTTATGATAGTGTTTATTTTTTTGTGTGTTTTTGTCAAAATGTCGATACCGAGGAAATAGACGATGCACGATTTTTTCACAAATTAAGTGTTAGCTGCCAAAATGCCAAATATAAAGCCTTCAAAAGATGTGTCAGTAACTACGACGACACACCTACAAATACATGACGATTTCTGTAGTAGCAAACTTAGTTTATTCAGTTTATTAGAAACCCACGTACCTGCGTACTGACAAATTTTCCGGATGCTAGTAATTCATTGTGGTGGGCATCGTGCTGGGGATTGGAAATCTTCAGAGAAGAAAAATCACATATAAATAGACTGTGGCTCATTAGATTTCCTCATTTAAATGATATCACTCAACAAGAATTGGTGCGAAAGGCGCTAATAAATAGATATATACTTTATTGTCAAATAATAATAAAATAAGAAAAGAATGAATGAAGAATGTTTTACCCCTAAAAAGTGTTTTCTTTTTGGTATATCGTTATGTAGCTCAATAGTAGTCAAATTTTAAATTCTCAATCTTAAGATTACTTTGCCTATAATTTAATCTGTATAAATACGGTATAACTAGTCAGAGCCAGTAACGCCAGGTCCACATCAAACCAGTAAAACAAAAACTAGCTTTAGCTTATAAGCCCAATCATGTAGGGCAACATTGAGCTGACGCCTACTAATCACTTCAATGGATTAAGGACTAGTGCAGAAGCTATTAGCTCCTCTGTGAGCGAGGTGAACCACTAACTCATTTGCCGGTACAACAAGAGTAGCGGGGCATTTCTCGGAAGACCGGAGGAGACTCTCGAGAAATAAGATGTAGAATAGATCAAGTTTGAGCTACATTCACAAATATGTGGATAATATTCTGCTCTAGAGATCTGAATATTGAACTTAAGATCAGATTGGCCAGACGTTTTCTCGATCCTTCTCTGAGGAATGGAGTCGTGGACAACAAACAAAGTTGATCTGAGAAGACTTGATGCTTTCGACATGTGGGTATATATACGCACAATCAGAGTGTCTTGGAATGAAAGGGTCACAAATGATGAAACCTTAGGGCGAATGAATAAAGAAACAGAAATAGTAGCAACTGTCAAAATGGAGAAACTTTCATATCTGGGTCAAGTTATGCGTGGAAAACTGATAATACAAGGGAAAATACAAGGAAAAAGAAGTGCGAGGAGAAGACGCACTTCTTGGCTGAAAAACTTGCGAGAATGGTATCCACTGTATATCGATAGAATTATTCCGAGCAGCCGCATCTAAGATAAGAATCGCCAACCTTCTTAAAGGAGACGGCACTTAAAGAAGAAGATCGTCTGTGTGCGAGTTATTTTGTGCATCTTTTATATTGTCTAGTTTCACGTTTTACCTAAGTACAGTGTCTCCGAAGAGAAGTGTTGTGAAGTAGATAATATACTTACTTTTTGAATTATACCATCATCCAAATTCGAACTAAGAAAACAATTGTTACGCCTTTGACTGTAAACAATGCCATCCGCCATGTTTTCTGCACCGATACGTCATCAATTGTGCGACGTTGCTGTATTGTTCTGAAAAGAAATAAGATGTGCTTTTCCTCATTGTAGTATATGGAGGATAGTATTTGTCTTATGACAAATGATCAATATCAGTATAAGTGGTTATTGAAAACAAGAAGCAACATTTCAAATTAACCTATCATAAATCTTATCGGAAGCATCCATAAGCAATCAGCTTAGCGTAAGGTATTCTCGTTGCTCTCATTACCCAGCATGATATCCTCACTTTATAAACCATAAATTATTGATAGAGTTCTAACTTATAATTGCAAAATCAAGTCAACTCGAAATTGTTGTGATTGGCAGCGACATTTGGACATACTAGTTTCCTAAAACGAATATAAGATTCCGCAGAATTTATTTGCTGTTTCGCCTATTTGGCGACAAAATTGTTTACTGCTTTGGAAAGCTAGATACGGGGCTGTAATATAGTTACGCATCAGTGGCGGCTCGTGGAGTTTGATCAAGGGCTTAGATAAGGAAAGAGAGGGGATACCGTGCGTCGGTCTGTTGCTATATGAATTACGACTCAATTTTAGTTGACCAACGGTAGTTGATCAACAAAGGTAGAATACGACTGGAATGAGTTTATAGTTCACACATTTCAACAGAAACTAATCAACTTTTTATTGATTTGCAAATCAATGCATGTTATTTTTTTGCACATTGTTCTGATAATCTTAATTTTATTCTTGACGTCAGCAATAGTAAAGTTAGAGATATCCATTCCCTTGACAGTAGAGCTCGGATAATTTTCTCGAGCATATTTCTTTTCTAATGATCTGTTCGGTAATTGCAAAGACAATCATGCTTATGATAAAGATCCAAACATTTCCTCATAAAACTTTCCGGCCATTTGTGCTCATTGTTCTATTAAATTATTTTACTTTTCAGTCTACAAAATACACACGAGTACATGTGGCGCGGAATGTATATATTAAGCGTTCTACACTGTCTGAAATACTTTTTCTCAAGCTTTCCCTGGAGCGAGGTTTGCTTTGCAAAACATGACGTATCAACTGTCTGCTTGGAAATCACACAGGTTATACATGTCAGCATGGAAGCATACATCCCGCATACAACCAAATCATACAAACTAGGTTCTAACGGCTGGTTTGACAACATGTATTCAAGTAGCCTGTACTCTTGTACAAACAGAAACTGACCCATAAATTATAAGACCGTTTAATTAAAAGCTGCGTACTAACGTTCCTGGTAACTATGTTGCATTTTTCAAAGTAAATACTGTTACGTTCTATGTGACACAGCTTGTCGGCTCACCGAACTTACAGAACCTCACCGTCGAAAACAGACACGCTGTCTGTTGATGTTTTCTTCTAAAATTAAACAATTTTGAAACCCTATACCGAAGTTTAGGTTAACCGATCATATTTATGACTAATATGATGTAATAGCATATTACTCAAGTACCCATAACAAAAACTAAAAAAATCCTATAACAAGTTTTTGCCAAACGGCCTGTTGAAATTTTGCGCTCTCAGAGATCCATTATGCCTTTAGAGGTGAAATGCAATCTTATTGCCTATGTTTACGATATTTACAACAAGTTTGTGGTACCAATGGATAACTACGAGTAGAAAGATGGGCATGTGTTTAACGTAAAGGGCACGGTTCATTATTATTTGGTGGTGGATTTCTTGGAGTCACTAGGGATTTCGTTTGAAGGTCTGCATTTTAATGAACCTCTCTAAAAATCAAATTATCTCTGAAACAGTTGAAAATCGGACACTACTTTATATGACTTTTTTCTTGGAAATGAGCTGTACTGTCTTCTCGTAAAGTATTTTCCATTTGTCATAAAACATCCTGTATATTTAAAATATGACACTTACTACATTGTAGTGACAAATCGGTAAAATCTATGAATCCGTGAAGTAATCCAACAGGACCCGTCTCTGGTGTGTAGTATACAATATACATATAGGTACGTTCTCATAAAAAATGTTAGCGGTGTAGCGCAAAAAGCACCGAGATGACAATATTGGAATATTCCTCGCTACATCAGGTAAAACAGGTTGCCATTCTATCATACAAATCACTTGCATTACGTGTAAGTAGGTTTACGAGTTGTTATGGGCATGACGAGGCAACATTTTTTTAGTACAGAGAGATGTATTGTTTTCGGTTTTGGATGCTACTAGCACGTATTTCGCGATACTTACTTTATACAGTGGCCTAAATTAGTCTAGTAAAGGAAGATGCCTAACCTTGCGGACTTCTTTCTATTGTACGAGGGGCGAATAAATTGTAGTCCTTGACGGAGCCTTATACATAAGGTGACCATTCGTCCCGGATTTTGCGGGATTGTCCCGTTTTCAGATGAGCCATCCCGCATTTACACTGTCCCGGAAAATATTCCGGATTTTATATATTTCTTTTTTATATACATTTTCTTTAATATATAAAACAATTTCATCTCACTTCACGGCTGACGTCACAGGGGAATATGGAAACACAAGCAGTGTCCGCGCCCCGGCTGTTTCTCGTTAGGCTACGCGCCGCGCCGTCCCGCATTGGCGTCAGAAAAAAATGGTCACTTATACATGGTGTCCCACGACGATTAAGACAAGCAATATATCGGAACTGGGCGGTAGTAGCGAATTATAACTTTGGTGGTATAAATTAGAGCAAATGTAGTATCTGCTCCTGTTATTGTGTCACCCAGTGAGGTATTTGTTTTTGATCGCGTGACGTTCGATTAAAAATTTTTAATGGGACATCCTGTATATTTGTGACTTTTTGTGTTCCTCCCGATAAAACAATTCCAACAAACAACACTTGAGGTCTAAAGTGATTAATTCAAGAGCTACAGGTACTTAAAGGATAGTACGACTACCACTGATTATAACATGTACCCCTACAGTTTAATTATTTTTTTAGGGTTTCATAATGGTAGTGGTACAGTCCTTTAAGTACCTGTAGCTCTTGAATTAATCACTTTAGACCTCAAGTGTTGTTTGTTGGGATTGTTTTATCGGGTGGAATACAAAAAGTTACAAATATACAGGGTGTCCCATTAAAAATTTTGAATCGGACGTCACGGGACCAAAAACAAATACCTCACTGGGTGACACAATAATAGGAGCAGATACTACATTTGCTCTAATTTACACCACCAAAACTATAATTCGCTACTACTGCCCAGTTCCGATATATTGCTTGTCTTAATCGTTGTGGGACACCCTGTATATAGGCTTAAACATAAATATTAGCAATACATTAAAAGATGGATTTTTAGTGACCTTTACTAGGAGGTCTGCCTGAGTTCGACAAAAAGGCTCTCCAGGAGGAGATGAATATTTTTGATGTTTATTCGTGGCGTAAAAAAGGGGGTCATAGGTAGGAGGCTTCCTTGCCTTTCTCCTCCCTATCACTCCTACTAGTCCTAGGCTCGACACCAGAATAGAATTTTGATGGTGTGTCGGTCGAATGATGACGTTGTCAAACTTATCAGATATTTTAGAAATAACTATGAATACGTTAGAGGTACTCATCCTCTTGCGACTATTATTTCTCAGTTAGTCTTCTCTAAAGGCTGTACGTCACGATCCAAATTTCCATCCTAAAACTCCTAAAAAATCTAAGAAAAATAATTTGACGTCTGCGCATTCGATATTGCGCACTTTGACATCTACTTTGTTGGAATTTTTACAACATGTTCTAAATATTTGGCAAGTTGGATGTAAAGCTGCACATTGAATTACTGCATATTATTTATTTATTAGTTTGAATATCGTTCGACTTTTCTTGAATAACAAAGTTTTTCGTCAAAAGACATAACAAGCATAAATCTTTACAATAAGAAAACAACCACAAGCATTAGGTTGGAATGAGATGGCAAAAGGCTATGATCGGGTTGACCTGATCACAAGGATCACTGATCCTGACGTTCGGAAAGTGATCTGGATCAGTCAGAAATAGGGTCAGTTCACTCTTGTACGGTGAGTGATCGCGATCGGATGATTCAGATCGGTAGCTGTTAATCATCTCTTTTGTATTCTTAAACCAACTTTTTCGTTGCTCGATGTTCGCTTAATCCACGGAATCATAAATTTCAGCTGATTGACATATAATTATCGATCCGGATCTAGATCACTGCTTCCGTAAAGGCCTTATGTGAAAACAAGAACCATGATATTCACAACAAAAGTACTAGGCACAAACGAATGTTATCAATTATACGTCATCGTTCAACAATGTTCCAACAATTTATGCTTTTCCTGTTTCCTATAAACTTGTTTATTAGAATATATAAACATTATAAATAAAGCAGTAGGTAGAATCTAGGTTAGGGTTAGTTGTTAAGTTCAGTTTTAGGAAATTGTTGACTGGATTAGCCACAATGGCTAAACTTCGCCTTTTGTATCTTTAATGCAATAAAGACATATTATTATTATCCTGATTTTCCAAGTTTATCTCGCATGACTGCGGTAGAAACAAATGTTGACGGGCTGTGCCAAGTCAACACCTGAACCATTATTGATCGGAGACAGACTTGAAATATTTTGTGTAACCTTTCGTCCAGCCCTAACTGTTGTTGGTGTGGTGTAAAATTGTTTGGTGTAAGGCCTGAGACCGACATAATTAGGGGGACAATGATAACTTTGTTTTGCTTCCAGAGTCGTTTTATTTATTATTATTATTATCCTGATTTGCTAAGTTCATCTCGCATGATAGCGGTAGCAACAAGTTGTGACGGGCTGTACCAAGCCAACACCTGAACTATTACTGGTCTGAATTTAGGAAGGATCTCACAATACTACAGGTCTTCAGGATGACAGTTTTTGGAATACTTTGTGTAACTTTTCGTCCAGGCCTAGCTGGTGCAGGTGTGGTGTGAATGAGTTATGTGTAAGGCCTGATACCGACATAATTAGGGGACAATAACAACTTTGTTTTGTTTCCAGAGTCGTTTTACTTATTATTACTGACTTTGACAGAAATTATAACAGACATTCGAGATGGCTGTGCTACCAACCACTAATGCGCATGTCCTTGCCCTATATTTGTAGCAAAACATTTGATCGTCTCATACAAGGAGGAGAGCTAATCATTTGCATTCTTAGAGAATTTTTAGTTCAATACTTTAGAATGAAAATTTGGAGCATGACATACAGCCGCATCCAACATAAGTTTTTTCTAAAATTAATGCTCATATATGAATGTATCCCATCATGATAAAGGCATAAATGTATAAACCTACGTCTATCTACCTGAGGGCGGTAATAACATAAAAATCATTTTATATAACAGTAGTCGGGCAGTCAGTTTAAATTAACAGAAAATTTATGAGTTTTTTATTTCGAATGACTGCTACAAGCTCGAGATAAGAGAGCTGAAATAGAAATAGACACGGGCACTTATCTATATATGTATATATACGTAATCACAGAGAACAATCATATGTAGGTGTGTAGGAAAGAAACGACCGCGTATAATGTCGTTGAGTTGGTGTAACTAATTGAGCTTTTGAAAACGGTATAGACAAAGACAAATAGCCAACTAAAAGCTCATTTAGGCAATTTTTGTCGGGCAGATTATTTTTATTATTCAACTGCAATTATTAAAAGTCTATTCATGATGGGTAATGGGTTTTACGATACGATTGTTTCCACAGCCCACGTTGTAGGAATTGATGTTACGCTATCAGGTTAAGCATAAGCTGTGACGCCTGAGAACAGTGACTTTTTTGAAACAGATAATAGTTTTCAAAACTAAAAAATATCGTAAGCATAAAGTGCACAAACGAAACTGGGTGAAATTAGACCACAATACATTGACAAAAAATAAAAAACTTCAATTTAACGTCTTGTAGAAAAGCATCGCTTGCGCCGACACTTCAATTTAAGCATTGTTTACACTTTTTTTAAACTGTATTTCCATTTTTAAGCAATATAACCACACTCTTTTTCTCACGTCGCTTTGATCCTCATCCCATATCCTGTCCAATAAAAAAACTACAACGTTCTATCCCTAGCACAAGATTTTCTATATGTTACTGTGTTATATGGAAGCCTCGGTGTAAGCGACGCTTTTCTGCAAGTGTTAAATTGAAGCATTTCAGTAAACACGATAATATAAAAAGGCTGTGCACTCAGCTGCTTCGACTTAACTTCATGTAGAAAAGCTTGTGATAAAGATAGAGCGTTGTATCTTTTTATTAGACGGACGTTGGATGCGGATCAAGGGGACGATACAAGAAAGGTATGGTTATGGGCGTATTTTCTTATAAATCTGAATTTGGTTCAAGGAGAGGTCCAACATTTCTCAAACATATTTTTTTGAAGCTACCTTACCTTTTTATCCGCTAAACAGCATCTACTGTTAAGCATTATTAGTCTTTTTATTTCAATATAAGGCAAACCATTTTTTCAAGATTTTATTTTAAATATTTTTTAGTCGATAAATTGTCTAGTTTCACCGAGTTCCGTTTGTGCACAAGAGGTAATAAAACATTTTTTATCTACTATGGAATCAAATCATTGCTAGAGTTAAAAATAAGAGTAAAGAGAAACACAAAATTCGGTCTACTACAAACGCATGCTTTTTAGTTGTTTTGAACTTATTCTCATTTTCATGACAGGAGTATTACAATCACAAAATTTTTCAATATCGAGATATGTTTTTTGGACGTTTTATGATGTACATCACAAAAATCTATGCCATTTATTTCCGTGTGCTTGCCTATCTGTTACAATTCTTCTCATAGCAGTAAAATCGCTTAGCCGATTTTGATGAAATATGGGGCTGGAGTAGGTAATGCTGCTATATTTTCGAAAATCCGTTCTGTGGAGTCGTTGAAAGAAATAAAATATATAAAATTTCTCCAATTACTCATCGAAATTTCTTTTTTATTTTTTAAAAAGAACTTTTATAGATACAAAAGATGACTTTGATAATAATTCGTTCTTAAGAGACCTATCCGAATATTGCCTTTGGAGATAAATGTGTGGACAAGAAAAGTCTAGTGTATTCTTGAAATTGCGTAATCTCAGTAACTGCGGCATCATTTTGATGAATGAAATCAGTGATACTATGTAGGATTAAACGTAGCTTATACTGTAATGATTTTAAAAATCGGTGCACTTACTTATTACTTTTTACACCTTTTTCCATTGGTCTGTCAGTTACCCGTGTGGGGGCGGGTTAGAATATCTTCCATCGTATATCCTGCGCGTCGTAAAGGGCGACTAAAAGGAACCGAATTACTGTCGGTAAAAGCAGTAACCTATTCTCAACCAACAGCTTTGGGTCGACGAGTTGACAAGAGTCAGGATACCCTTTTGTTCTTGGGGTGAGAAATTGTCCCTAAAGGCGGATAAACCAGTAGATACATCTGGTCAACCGCATGAGGATGCAGAAAGCAAATGGGAAACTACTGCATTAAAGATTTTTAAGATATCCCAAGAGAAACCCGTAAAATTAGTAACGAGAGAATCAGCGAGACCTCGGATTGGCGAGCTACAGTTCTCAAAACTATTATTCGTGTCGGCAATACTCCAGCTGCAAATTACGGGTTCACAACCTGTCTGTTAAGATATTGTGACTGAGATGATGATGTCACCTCAGTAAATCTCGGTTCTGTCCTATAATTCGTAAGATTCTAACCTGATCTCAAGGATTTTTTCTACTGTGGCAAGGACGAAATAGCTTAATAATATTTGAAAATTAGAGTGTCGAAGGTGAACCGAAATTTGAATCTTAGCTATTTGCTTGTACTCTACGTGCTTAAGCCAATCGTCGCTTTCCTATTCATTTCGACTTGCATGTATATTTTCCGCTGGAATTCACAAAACTTGTTCGAACTAAACTAAACGACAGTTTGGATTACTCTGATGCTAATATCACTGAATGTTTGTTTTGATGGTGGAATGAAAAATGTAAGCACTACTAGTTTTCGGGTTTGTGGCAATATATCTCAAGAATTGAACAATTCATATGAAATATTTATAGAAAATAACACTTGCCTTCCCGTACTGCTTGTGCTATTTGAAGAAGAAGGTTAAATTGTGATCTAACCCTAAGCCTCAATTTTTTTTCATTTTGACACATGTTTTGCTAGTTAGTATCTTCCGATTTAGTACCAAATCTTACTCTAATAGTACTAACAAAGTTAGCAAAATACGTGTTAGATGCCTAAGGAGAAAAATTTCCATTCTTAGTCTGTCTATAACTTAGATAGAAATTGGCCTAATATCGAGTTACTATCTACTGCAGCATAATAAATAAAGTATAACAAAATAAAAATGCGAATACTTCAAACTGCATTTTTAGCTCTTTTGGCGTTTTAACTGTGTTAGAGTAGAAGTATCAGAGCGTGTAAAGTTGCATAACTTTCATAAAGGAGAGGTAATACCCCGTACCTTCCAAACCTCGACAGCTGTAGTTTTTGAATAAATGATTAATTTATACATATTCAGATTTGCTTCTATACTAAAAATTGGCCAATTTTAATTTTCAAACAACCTACCTTGTATGATGTATATTTTTGGAACAAGAATTCCTTTGATACACAGTACACCTATTATCCTTGAAATTCCTATTATTTAAATAATACCAGGATGTCTATAACATATCCGAAATTATTTGCCCAATTTAGTCCATTGTGTCTGCTGCGAGATTACTGCGATGAATAATCGCATATATTTGTCAGGATTAATTTCCTATAGAAGACTTTAACTAATATATTACTTCAAATAAATTACCTAATATTGATTACATGTATATACAGCGTTAGGAATAAATACTCAATTGTAGCCTTTTGAACTTCAATTGTAGTTTCGCTGGTCTATTACGTTTGACTGGCTAGTAGAATTTTCTTTGAAATTAACTTTAACAGGGTTTACTATCGAAGGTAGGTTTACTACCTAAAGTCTGATCAAAATCTACTGAAAAAATGAAATATATTACTTTTTCTCATTTTGAGTTTTTTATTCTACATTGTACAATATACTTATGGATTATTAGTTAAAGAGATACACAATTATTAATTATGATATGCTCTATTTGTCATTATCGATTTCGAGATAATGCGTTTTTCAGACGTTCTTCTTACACGCTTGCCGCTCATTTCCGTCTATTTGTCTTTCTACATGTCTGTCTGTCGGTCGCCATTTTCTACCCGCCGAATCTCAGTAATCACCCATTTTGGTGAAATTTGATGTGTTATTGGGCCGTAGCAGGTAATACGTAATTAGAAAAACAAAAAATGTAAATTCTCAGAACTGATACAAGTTTCTCTTTTAGGCGACTTAGGGCTCCTGATTATTTTATTTTCTACGGAAGGGACTAAAATTGGGGTGGTGAGAAGTTGGAATTCAAATAATTTTTCTATTCAGAGATACTTTATCCATAAAGCACTAAAAGAATATGTTGCTGATATTCTGCACTTTATAGACGTATCTGTGGAATTATTTCCCATACATGGAGATGAAAGGAGTATTTAACACTTATTTACCTCTTCGGCACAGTAGCTTGTTTTTTGCTGATTGATGCCGCACCCGAATGTATTTATAGTCTCGAAAATTAATTTTTGGTGCTATTTATTAAATTAAGCAGTTTGATTATCAAGGAACGCTTGTCCAATGCCATTTGACCATCACAGATAGTGCCCTCAGATATGGTGGCACTGGCAGGAGTCGAATGAATAAAGGCAAAAACCACCCCTTACGAACCTATTCGGACAATGCTATGAGCATTTTTTTTGATGCATATTAAACTTCATAATCCTTTAACCTGTAACCTGGAAACTATTGGATAATTTCTTAAGTATTCGAACACCCACCTTGTGTATTGTTGCAAATATTACTGATCTATACAAATTTATAAAATCAGTGACGCATAAAAACCTACACTTTAACCATTGTTTACATCTGTGGCGTCTCGCTCTTTTGCTGGCTGGTGTTAACGTGTTCGCCCACTTAGACGAAGCGTCGCGAACGGAAGCGGCGCGAAGAAAATTGTGCGTCGTTTCTCTTGTCGCTTCACTTCGCCTGAATGCGCGGTACCAGGCGGCGAGAAGATCCAAATATTTCTTGATGCCTCTCGCATATTTTCAGTGTTTACCAGTATTTTGTAGGAAGTGGTACTAAATTGCAATCTCTGGCCGTGATACAAAGACATCAATTACAAAGGTAATTTAATTATTTTTGGTATCATTGTGAAAATAGGTATTTAGATTGAAATTTGGAATGAGTGCATGTGTTTTTGTATTGATTATGTTGAAATAGAAAAAAGAGTACATAAAGTTATCCCTTTTTATATGATTTGATAGATGCAAGATACAGCAATACACTTATTAGGGAAAATGCGTGGGAAGAAATAGGTCATAAAATGAAACGCAAAGTAGCTCAAAAAACTTTTCCTCTGACATACGAAAATATTTGTAAAATTTCTTTTTATCTTGTCTAAGATCGTTAAACAAATGATGAAATTCACCATGAGTATCTCTTTTTCGATTTATGTCATGAACCCAGCATTTTCTTTTGTTTTTTTCTTTTCTTCTTCTTCTTCTTCCATAGTGGCAATTAAGCACAATACAAAGAGTTCCTCTTCTGACCTCGTACCTCTCTAGACAACGTACCACGTTCAACTGCTTGCAAACAAATAAAATTCGCGCCGCGCCGTAAAAGACGCGACGCGCCGCTTCGCCCCAGTGTGCGGACATCGGTTAAATGACGCTTCGCCTCGCGCCGCTTCCGTTCGCGACGCTCCGCCTAAGTGGGCGAGCACGTTTAAACTCGAACGTATTATAATTTCGTATAGCAACTTTCGCTAGTGTTCCTTCAATTGAGAAATCTTATCGCATACCAGCGCATCGTATGGAGACCTGTCAATAAAATCTGATATTCATTACATCTAATATTTATTACAGATAGTGACCTTTAGTATACTTTATAATGGCATAATCTCAGAAAATCATAGCTAATATTAAAATAATGACAAATTCCCAATAAACTTATATCCGGAACAGCCTCGTTTTCGAGATGCAGGGTGTCCAAATGAAAAAAATATCTATATTACTTTGAGTATTTCTTGAACCGTTAATTAGAAAAAATTGGAATTTGGCACACAGGATAAGCTAAAGATACGTCATGATCTAGGGGACATGATGATAGATTACAAAATCCAGTGGTGGAGATATGGCTATACAATTGTCCTTTAAAAAACTCCTACGCCACTGACTTTGCTGTAAATGACAATAATATTGTTCGGTGGTCCATGCCTTTTGAAATGAAAAGGTATTACGATTTTTTCTCACGAAGGACCGTTTTAGAGATATTTGCCGATTTCGTCAGGTACTGCTAGTAATTATTAAGAATAGCAAGACATACAACTTCTAATCAAATGGGTTTTAATGCAAGTTTCTGGAATTCAATCGATGTGGAAGTAAATAAGGGCCAAAGATGTCACCTTTGTAGATCCCCAGTGAAATATTAATGCTAAATTCAGGCTGAAACTTTAGTGGTCTAATTTGGAAGCGATTTTCATGGGTCCATACACGTACGTCGAGTAAAACAAGATTCGTCGACCCACAGAAATTTTTTTTAGGAAATTGTGATCGTTGCCCAGTAGCCACCTACAAAATACTACTTCTGCTTCTCTTCATCTTGTAAAATATTGTAAACTGTGGATGTTTTGAAAATGAAAAGCATATCGGTGATCCGATTTCAATACTCTTATTAAAATAGTCGATTTAGAAGTTCCGGTGGCTCGACTTCTTCTTTGACTTGTTCTTGTCCGTCAAATTCACGCATTATGCGATTGTTGCTTCTTGCGGTATTAATATTGTAATGGTTAGAATAACCCTGACAAACGAACTGATTGTGCAAATTTGAGAAAACGTTACGAGGTAGCTATCGTCTGTTCCAAAATCGTCTGTGGTATGCTCGAACTCCTTCTGCTTAATTTCCATCACAAAATCTATAAATATAATGTACGTCACCATATACTTTATTAGAAAATTGGCAAGTCAAAGCAAGTTAAAAGAATGAAGTCAAGTTGATTGACTCAGTACTTTCCACACATTACGGTGCTACCAGTTTATTATTTTCTCATAGCATGAAGCTATAGTCTAAGATCCCCTTGCAACCAAAGCATCGCAAGGCCACCACCCTCCCTCCCCCAAAATCGTATTATGCCGCTAGAAATTTCCTCCACAGGTCAATGGACAGCCTATTATCAATATAACAAATTTTTCAGCCCTCCACCTCCAACCACCCCAATTTCGCTTTCCTCAAAAAAAAAAAAAATGGAAAATGGTCTAGAACCCCTAAAACGCCTAAAAACGATGTTTGATCTCTTTTTATATTCTTAGTTTTTTTATTATTGTAGGTAGTAATACTGTGTTAAAATTTCATTAAAATCAATTTGATAGTTTCGTCGTTATACAATACAAAACGATCTAAAGCAATCCTATGTTCACACCAGAAAGTCCTGTGGTTTCTGTAATAGGGAAGGCAATGTTCGGATGGACCTGAAAAAAGGTATTATGCCGCTAGGTATTACTTTCAGAGGTCAGTGGACAACCTGTAATAAATACAACAAATTTTTTAGCTTTGAAACCCCCCCACCCCCCAACCACCCCAATTTCACCCCCACCCAAAATAGTAAAAAATAATCAGGAACACCTAAAACGCCTAAAAATGAAGTTTGTCGAATATTTGAAATTTTGTGTTTTTTGCTAATTACACCGCCGCCCATGCACCGATTTTCAAAATTATGGCAGCGTTACCTATTACGACCCCACAGTATATTGCTGCCCCAGCGGTTACTGAGATTACGAGGCTAGAAAAACGCGACAGACGGACCGACAGACAGACCGATGGAAATAAGTGACGTGGATTTTCATAAAACGCCCTAAAAGCGTATTATCTCAAAATCGAAAATTTTCGCAATCACAATACTCCCCTCACCTATCGGTGTGGGAAGTAGAACAATATACAGGCTTGTGATACTTCGGAACTATTAAATTAGTGAAAACGTCAAAAATAAATCAGCATAGGTACTTCCAGATTATTTACTGTCAGTACTTCTACATAAACGGAGAAAATTACAAATATTTTGAAAACGGTACGTTGTGAATGCGAGAAAAATTTTTTTGTTTAAAAAAGCATCAAGCATTGAATAATATTATTGTTACTTGTAACAATGAGAGTGCTATAGAAGTTTTTTCAGAGAAGGGTAATTGTATAACCATATTTCCACCACTGCTTTTCCGGATTAAGCATATATAGAAATTATGATTATTTTAGCGTTAATATTAGTTAGTATGTCCTACAGTTACGCCATTATAAAGTGGGGCACCCTGTATAAATGGAATTGGGAATTTGTTATTTATCAGAATGTGAGAGTTCACACCATTTTTCAAAATTATTAGGGATAACAAGGAACCCAAAAATTAATAAAAAGGTGATCGACGTCCAAAGAAAAACGGCAATATTTCATTCTTCGGTCATTATAAAAACGTACTTTTATCGAACAGAATACTGGTACTGTTTGGTACTATTTCTCGTTCTCAAGGCGGTCTGCACGATTTATGAATCGGATGAATAAATGCAAAAACTAGCGCCACCACAGCCCTGGGCTAGATACGAATTGGATAGTTGTTCCTGGGATCATGCTCATGGCGACATTTGTCTTGTCCAAGCCATCTCGATGTCAGATTCCCCAGTATGATACGACTACCACGAATAGCTGGCGGTGACCGATGACGCTTCACCCGTAACCACGGTGGTACTCCTTCTCTTTATTAATTCAGAAATTAAGTGCTTGACAAGCAGAATTCCACGATCTGTATATACATTTATTATAGGCAATACTATAGCATCTACAAAAACAATAATAACAGTGTATATTCTCCCAAAAGCAACAGTAGAACAGTGAATTTTAGTATTACAAGAATAAATATAGGAAAGTGTTTGTAACACTCTTATACCATGCCACTGTAGTTACTTTGTCTCTGTCGAGAGGACAGCATTAATCGAATTCAAGGTCATTAGAACTCTTCTTAACAACTCGATGTCCCGCTGGAAGTCTCCTTGGATTGCCCGAACTGTCCGACTTCCTAACGCAGCACCCAACTCACTAAGGTCGCTGACGTCCCTCTGGCTTGCAGGGCGTTGCAGATGGTCACCGTTTTAGCCTTGTCGAAGGCCCCTTCGATATCGAAAAATACCGCAAGGGCGACTTCCCGCCTAGTGATACTTTTCTCTACCTTCTTAACTAGAGCATGGTGAGCCGTATCCGTTGGCTTGCCCTTCCTATAAACATGTTGGTTGCTGGGGGTGTGTGCTTAAAACCTTTTCTTCAAAATACCTATTGACCATCCTTTCCAACGTCTTCATTAGGAAGGATGTCATACTAATAGGTCTAAGTACACTACTATAGTATAGTTCTCTTATAACGTTCTTCCAGAACGCTTCAAGAAATTAGAGCCATTAAATTTTAAGAACATAATGACGGTATCCAAAAATATGAACACATACACTAAAATTGCAACTTATATTCCACTATGGTGGACGTTAAGAAGAACAGTCTTCATACAGAAGGCAGGTGTAGAGTAGATACCTAATATAATACCATAGAATCCCCGCCCATATGCATACATGACAGGAAAATAAACGGACCTTGCCTTCTACAACCTATAGTTGGCAAAATCAACCATTCTTTGAAAAACAAAGAAATCGCGCTGGGTGCCTTTCTAGACATTGATGGAGCGTTTAACAATGCACTCCTTCACTGGCTCCAAGTGGCCCCTGTAAAAAGAGGCGTGGAGGTGACTACATGTGACTGGATCGGATGCATGTTGGCTAAAAGGAATACCTTCACATCATTGCATGGAGAGCCGATCGGGTTTAGGCTCGATAGGGGATGTTCCCAGGTTGGGGTCTTTTCACCCCTCCTGTGGACCATCCTGGTGGATGATCTGCTGAACGTGCTCCCTATGTGAGGTGTAGACTGTAGAAGTTCAATGTTACACGGATGATCTGGTTATCCTAGTCAGAGGAAAATATGAAGAGACTATCGCCGAACTTCTTGGACTATCGTTGAACACAATCGACAGCTCGTGCAGGAGGGAACAAATGTCGATAACCCCCCACAATGCCTTTGTTGCCCCATTTACTAAAAGACTAGGCAAGCTCCTCGCGGAGAAGGAATCAAGTTCACAGAGGAGGTGAAGTATCTTGGTCTTGGCTATTACTGGTGCCATCTCTACTACACCAACATTGGCTATGGAGACCCTCCTAAACTTAACCCCTCTACAAATTGAGGTAGGGAGAGGTGCCAGAATGGTCGTCTACAGGCAGCTATCAGCTGACAGACAGCACAAAAGGGAACTAGGTCTAGACACAACGGGGTATCATGAGTGAAATTACAAATCAGCACATACTCGGACTAGTCTCGAACTCTATGGTTCCCCAAACGCACATCGAGTGATCTTACAACTGTTCTTTCACTGGAAGGGACGAATGGAACAGGAGTGACAGCTTCACATCACCCTCCGATCTTGCGCTATTCACGGATGGCTCCAACGCAGGACTGGGGACAGGAGCAGGAGTAGTTGGTACCAATCTAAGAGTGGAAATCTCAGTAAACCTTGGGACGAATACCACAATCTTCCATGCAGAAATGAGGGTTGGGAGTCAGGGAGCTGAACAAACGACCCCTAACAAACAAATCTATAAAAATATCTCCAGATAGTCAGGCCATCATGAAACCACTGAGTTCCAAACGGGTTGACTCAAGACACGTATGCAACTGCATACATCCTCAACGAACTTGGAACAAGGAAAGTAACTTTGGTTTGGCCTCCAGGTCATAGCGGACTGGCAGGCAATGTATTGACCGTAAGAGTAGGAACCGGATCTGTGTTCATAGGATCAGAAACATTCGCGGGCATTGCGAAAAGAACCGCTAAGAAAACCATCCCAGATGGGGCAGAGAGGAAATCACTCCTGCACTGGCGAGATACACCAGGGCTAGTACACTCGAAAATGTTCATACCATACCCCTCTAGTCAGCCCTACCCTGAGGATCATAGAATGGAACAGAAATGATTTCTTGATTTCTGTATTCTGGTTGGTCTGTTGACGGGACATTGCTGTCTGAGGAACCACTATTCGGAAGTTAGTCTAGAACAAACAACGGACTGTCGTTTCTGCTATGTGGAGGACGAATCAGCGGAGCACATTTTGTGCTCCTGTCCAGTACTGGAAGTAGCTAGGTTTCAGACTTTCGGATCCACCAAACTGGAACCTACTAACCTCAAGGAACATTCACCCATCACAACCATCGCCTTCGTCAAGGGGTGAAGATGTGTGGATTATACGATGAATTCCAAATAGGTGTGAGCCACAATAGACACAATAGGGTCACAGTGAAAGGAGGCATGATCGTCCTGCTCACTTTCAACCCAACCTAACCTAACCTACATTAAAACAACTAAACTGGAAAACAGATTCAACACGCTGTTACATCAAAAAATTCTATACCACAAGAACCCATCCTACCTTCACAAGTACACGACAATGAGGGAAGCGTATTTATTGTGATATACCGGGTGTCCCAGTATTTCCTTGACACGTGATATTTTCGTAACGAAAAACGCTTCAAGCAAGAACTGAGTGGTACTTTTGAAGGTACCATAGGGTCTATCAACCATGCATTCAAAACATTTTTTTTGTACGTCAACCCCTAAAACTCACCCCCGACTTTTTTTTCAAATAGCACTCCATAAATTTTCCTACATAAATGCTATCCCCATTTGATTTAAATTCTTGTGGTACCTTTAATTTTATATGCAAACTTATTTTTTCCGTACAATCATAAGCATAGGACAAATGAAATGATAATTTGTTTGACGCCTGATATTTTTGTAACAAAAATGGATAAAAAAAATGTTTTCCACACATGTGTTTTAATTAATTTATGCTTACGGTTTCATGGATTAAACGAAAACAATTAACGATAAATTGCAGTAGGGGCATAAAAAGTAAGGCACTACGATAATTAAATTCAAGTAAAGAATTTATTTACCAGGCAAAATTGTGGATTGAAATTTGAAAGAACAAGCTACAGTAACTTCAAAAGTACCACTCAGTTCTTGCTTGAACCGTTTTTCGTTACGAAAATATCACGTGTCAAGGAAATTCTGGGACACCCGGTATATGTAAATACATTAAATATTTGGGCAAATACAACGACACCGCTCCACGAATACGCCACGCCAAGTGTAGTGCCGGCATAACATGTATAAGTCCATTGCTGTGCATATTTTAGTAACGTGTAACTAACCTCTATCATTGTTCTTTGGTTATCACTCCGTTCCTACTTGACTATTGTATAAGCCATTTTTTTCCCGAACACTTTCCGAAATGTGATTGATCGCTACTGTATACGTGCGAACTAATCACAGAACAAGACATATCTCACAAAAATACTGCTTAGTAACCAAAATAAATTGAGCTCAGATGTCTCTGGTTGTAACACACATTGGAAATAAAAGGTTCTCCGATCATAGGCGTAGAGAGACACCACTCTTGAGCCCCATTTGGGTTTTCGCTAAAACGAAGACATACCAGTAAATTAAGATTAACGGGAATTGTCCTATGAGCTAGTTCAAGAAACAAATTAATGCTCTATTAAACGGGTACAATTTAATAGGTTATTATATTTAATAAATTATTTTGGTCTGCTGTCGTACATCACTAATGATCTCACTACCCATACCAACGACTTTGTAATTAGTATTAGCCTGTGGGGTGAATTCATATTCATAAGGAGTCACAGCTTTATTTTAGCGCACACCATTGGACACCAAATAAAATGAACAATAAAATGAGAATATTACCGTAATTTCATTAAAATTGCTGAAGTACCTTTAGAGATCACAGATAGATAGACAAACCCACCAAAATGGGTTATATGTTTTTTTGTGATTGAGATATGATGCAATGTTAAAAAAAACATCACTTTATACTGAATTTTTCGGGGTAGCAATCCTTCCTCTGCCTTCAAGATATATTTGAGCAGCGAGATATCCAAAAACCAAGTAGTTGTATTCGTATCAAAACTGTGTGCATAGCTTGGCAGTTCCTTCTCTAGTAGACGTCTAACACCTGTTGCTCATTCAGATGCTATATAACCTGCACGCACCTCCAAAAAGCTCAATATGTGTAAAAACAGAGCATGCAATTTTATCGATCCAAAAATTATGATAGGTATCTGTTGCAAATGTGGCGAGAAACTAGTTGGGTGTGAAAAGGATGCCCCCTAGAAGATGACAGTCCCACCTAACGCCGTTAACCCCCTCTGAACCAGGCCAAAGAACGTGGTGCTGCTTTCAGAGCAATTGCTGTAACCATGGGATGTATCGTGGCTATAGCTGTAGCAGCATGGCGTGTATGGACCAAAAGCAGACGAATGCAACGAGCTAGAGATTCTGGAGCACACAGGAGAACTACAGACCAGCAAGATCGTCATCTACGACTACTGGCCTTTGGAGACGAAATGCGATCCACTCGAGCTGATGCTGACGCTTGGTATGCAGCTTTAGGGAAGCCCCTTTGAATCCTCACAATGTACTACAGACTGCGTGAAAAGGGCTTAAGATCACATCGTCCACATCTAACCGACAAAGGCATGCTGAGTGGCATTAGACGGCCTTCCCCGATGAGGTTTTGTTTGGGGGCACACGATGGACGCTAACGCGGTACACCCCGTTCACACGATGGGATCAAATCACCATTTCGGTAATATTTACGAATCGGCACAAACCGAATGATATGTTCATACAGAAAACTGTTATAAACAGATTTTCAGCCGATCTCGGGTGCTCCATTTATTTTTGGATGGTTTTGGTAATTTTAATGAATCAGCGCAAATCGACTGTCATGTTCACACAGAAAGAGTTGTAAACAGATTTTCAACTGATCCCGGGTTTTAGGTTCATTTTGAATAGTTTTCCTGCGAATGTATGTAAATACGCTTATAATTTTGTATTGGTAGGTCGAAGGAGGCGTAAAGTACTTAACAGAAAACTTTGGATTCACCCTATTTTAAGTCAAATGTCTTATTTGGGCGCTTACCACCGATTAGGTTTTATTTCCGAATCAGCTATTTACTTTTCGGTGACAACCGCGACAGAAACGACGAAACTGCTGTAGGTGCTTCGTAGGCTCACCGTGTGAAAAATTACCGAAACGGTGATTTGACCGCACCGTGTGAACGGGCTGTTACTCACTCACTTATCTTTGGGTACCAAAACTGCATCGTCTGAACACTTCGCCTGCAAATACATAGCCACCAATCACCGATTAGGTTTTATTCCCGAGTCAGCTATTCGGTTTTCGGAGACAACACGCGACGGAAACGACGAAATTGATGAAAAAAACAGAAAACTGTTTTAAAACAGATTTTTAGCCGATCCCGGGCTCTCGGTTCATTTTTGAATAGTTTTCTTCCACATCTATCGGTACAGAAACTGTATCGTCTGAACACCTCGCATGCATACACATTGCCACTAATCACCAATTAGGTTTTATTTCCCGATCAGCTATTCAGTTTTCGGTGACAATATGCGACCGAAACGACGAAATTGCTGTAGGTGTTTCGTAGGCTCACCGTGTGAAAAATTACCGAAACGGTGATTTGACCGCACCGTGTGAACGGGCTGTTAGGTTTTATTCCCGAGTCAGCTATTCGGATTTCGGAGACAACACGCGACGGAAACGACAAAATTGATGAAAAAAAAAAAAAACAGAAAACTGTTTTAAAACATACTTTTAGCCGATCCCGGGTTCTCGGTTCATCTTTGAATAGTTTTCTTCCACTCATCTATCGGTACGAAAACTGTATCGTTTGAACACTTCGCATGCATACACATTGCCACTAATCACCGATTAGGTTTTATTCCCGAATCAGCTATTCGATCCTCGGCGACGATGAAATTGCTGTAGGCGTTTCATAGATTCACCGTGTGAACACATTTGTTTAAATGTAAGCACCACTACAGTACTCGGTACAAAAGACGATTCGGTAAAATAGCCGAGTCGGTGTCGTGTGAACGGGGTCTTAGACAACGACAGGGTGAACGATGCGACCTCCAGTTTGCTGTCGAGCGCCATGTATACCGGTTTGGTCGTTTGGCTTGCCATTGCATCTAATAGCGACTCACCTTTACTTGTTATGTGAAAGAGGTATTAGAGCCAGTTGCCGTCTCATATGCCCGATGCCTCGAAGAAGGTTCTTCCAGCAAGATAATTAGTGTTCTTATATTGCAAGAGATGATGTTCCTACATGATAGCTGAGATTAAGGTGCTACTTTGGCCTCCACAATCACTCGATTTATCGCCAATTGAACAAGTTTAGGATTTCATCGCTCGCTACATTCGCGATTTACCCAATCCTCCGACTACGCTGGACTAACTGGAAGGGCAGCTTGGGAGGCTGTACTTGTAGAGTTTATTAACAACGCGATTACAAACATGCCGCGTAGGCTGAAGGACTGCATTCGTCAACATGGAGGGCTCAACCATTATTATTGACCTGTTGTATTTTTTATACTGGTTATTGCAAATGGGTCCATTTATTATTGCCTTTAGTCCTGCCGCATTTCATGAAGCAAATTTCTTTTTCTTAGTTCTGATTTCACTTGCTAGTAGTATACAGGGTAGGCCAATAGAGAGTGGACGGAAGATTGTGGGCTTACTAAAAAGTATTCCCGAAATCTGTCACTTGATCGTGGTAGGGATCCTTAAGGACTATAAAGTGAAAATATGTTCACTAAAATTTTGACGTTTATACAGGGAGACTCATATCAAACCTTCATTTTTACATTTTTTTGAATGAAACCCCCTATATATTATTGCATGTTTGCATTCCTTGGTAAATTCTGGTGTAACTTTATGTATCATCCATGGAATTTTAAACCAACCGTTTAGGCGCAAATCGCCATTTTTGGTATAAGCAGGTATCAGAAAAAGATTGAACATGGCAGCAATTATAAAACTTAGAAGGCCGTGGCTTTGCGGCACGACTATAAGCATGAAATGCGTCACCTTGGATCAGACGGCTGAATTTAAATTCTTTTTGTACTTGAAGAAATCAGTAGATTAGTTAAGGAAACTTCATTCATAGATCACTTGATTTTTTCAAATAGGGATGCCTATTTTTGTTTATAGAATCGAATGTAAAATTTGATTACATTTCTAACGATATAGGATGCTCAATATCAGTACTTTTTTTGGTTTATTTCAAATTTTCAGTCAATTCAGCTTTCCTGCATGTAAGCAACCTAGCAGGCCATGCAAAGTATACAAAAGCCCGTTAAGATGGCATAAACCAGCTAACTTAGTAGAAAGATGCAAATATACTAGCTTCACGAGACAATTTTATGAAAATTCCTCACAACACATTAGCTCTAACGAGTAACAATAGCGGTAACAAGAATGCCCTTTTTCACAGCCTGCTAGCTACTAGCCAATTTCCAAAGTCAGTACAAACATTTGTAAAGAAAGGGAAACTACCAGCGATTATTGCTGGCAGAAGAACATCTATGTCATCTGAATAAATTTTCACATTCAATTCCATAAAAAAGTAGTCATTTCTGTAAGTCAAGAGTAATGATGCCTCTGATTGGAGCCCTTCAAATTCTTCAGTAGGTACTTCTACTTATTAGAAAAATCGCAGAAAATGAAACCTGAATTGCAGACTGTTCGATTTGTAAAACATAATTCAGTAATAGAGTAAAAAATTCTAGCAATCCTTTCAATAGATGCTCAGAATGCTCCAGTTAGAGATACTTTTGACTTAACGGAACGGAAAAGAATAATTTTTTTATCCCATTAAATGTGAAACTTCATTCTGAAGATGCTAAACTGTGAGCAAAAATCGCTGGTAGGTTTCCTTTTGTTTCAAAATTTTTAATTGTTGGAAAGTTGACAAGCTCTAGTAGACCTCAATAGCTAGTAGGCTGCGTAAGAGAAACACTTCTGTCATACTCCAGCTTATCATTGACATTAGATATCTTACCGCTGTTGCTTCCGGTTAGAGCTAATGTGTTGTAAGGAATTTTCATAATCTTGCCTCGTTACCCTAGTTCGTTTGCATTTTTCTACTAAGTTAGTTGGTTTATTCTATCTTCACGGGCTTTTGTTTATTTTTCGTGGCCTACTAGGTTGCTTATATGCAGGAAAATTGAAAAATACCGATTTGACTGAAAATTTGAGATAAAATGAAAACCAAAGGTACTTATATTCAGAACCCTATATCGTTAGAAAGGTAATCAAATTTTACATTTGATTCTATAAACCAAAATAGGCATTCCTATTTGAAATAATCAAGTTACCTGCGATTGAAGTTTCCTTAATTAATCTACCGGTTTCTCCACCTACAAAAAGGTGACGCGTTTCATGCCAAGTCGTACCGTAAAGTTACGGCCTTCTAGGTTTTATGATTGCTGCGATATCAAATTTTTCTCTGATACCTACTAATACCAAAAATGCCGATTTGCGCCTAAACGGTTCGTTTAAGGTTCCATAATTGTAAGTTTTATATGAACCACCCTGTATAAACATCAAAATTACTATTACCATGATCAAGTGACATGTTTCTAAAATACGTTTTAGTGAGCCCACAATCGTCCGTCCACTCTTTATTGGCCCACCCTATAGATGTCGCTGGAAGAAAGTTTACGGTATTCGTTGCCACTGTTGTATCTTCGCAATTATAAACTAAAATAATAATAATCATTTATTTAATTTAATTTATTTAATTGGCTTAGTTTTTTCGTAAAATTCTGAAGGTCAGCTTACGAACCGTCCTTGCTACACCCATGGATATATAGCACATTGGCACTGTAAAGGAATCTCCTTTCGGTTTATTTTATTTTAATTATAGTACCCTGTGGAGAGGTGGTACCCTATATTGCCTGCAGCCGACAATTACAGCCTGATTATGCATGCGGTGAGATACACAGAGAGATAAAAAATGCGTTCGTTCCCTGATTGTTCTTTGGGGTATTGAAAATCGAACCGCCGCGCCGCCGCCGCCGCCGTGCCGTGCCACACAATGGAGCGATAGAGAATGAGCGCGAAGCTGCTATTGACAGTGCGCTGTTTTCGACACTTTCTACGCTCTTTTCTGCTTTAATTGATTTGTATACTCGAAATATGATTACAGGTTTACAGAGTGTGTTTAAATGCAAGTAGGTACCGCATAATGCTTTTCTTCTCACGCTGATAGGCGGAGGAACATTTTGTAACCGCGAGACAATCCGAATTTGGGATAATATGTTTTTGGACATTATGACATATACAGGGTGAGTCAAGCTCGACGTCTTGGCCTCTTCTAACCAACTGCTTGTGACAAAACGATATCTCATTTACAGAAAATAACTACGTGGGAGTAGGTGAGTTGGACTACATTTTGAAGTACAACACCTTGTATATTATTGCATATTCAGATTCCTTCGTCAATTATTCTAGTGTGACTTTATGAGACTTACAATGAACCTTTTAGGCTGTGGAGGTCCTTTGTGAGGTTTAGGCGTATAGATTAGTCTAATCGCTCTTTTCTGGATAGTGTCCAGAAGCTTTAGAGAATGCTTCGGAGCGCATCCTCACACATGGGAGCAATACTCCATCGATGGTCGGATCTGTGCCTTGTACAGCAGCAGCAGTTGCTCTGGTGTATACAACTTCCTACAGCGGAACAAAACTCCAAGCTTCTGGGACGCTGTTTTACCAATACTGTTGTTGTTGATATTGATTCCCAAAAGCTTTACGGAAGGTGATTCGACTATGGGGTGACCCTCCATTTCCACGGTTGGTAAGCCCTCGTGAGACTTCTTTGTAAGATGTATCAGAAGATCCTTTTGCTAACTGTAGATTTTTTTTACTTAGAACCTAGGTACGAGGTGATAGGGATTCCTCGGTATTTACCGTTCTATTATATTGGAGAAATTACCCGAATTAGCAACATACTCTCGTATACATTTTCTTGTCGCCAACATGGAGTTGTTCCCAGCCCGTCATGGCAATAGCCAATAAGAAGGTTATTGTCTCTTTTTGATTGGCCAGGGGATTATTATTAGGAAATATTAAGTGGCTTAGGTAATGAACGGGTGAACCTGTCGCCAACCTAACCAGTGCAGTACCCGGATTTTAAGATTGTGCTTTGTATTGTGTTTCCTTGCGTTTATTGGATAAATACGTAATGATGGCCTCCTGGAGACTTTGGAAAACTGCTAGTGATAGTGTGAGGAAAAAGAATAACAATTATTATTCATGCTGGTGGTTAAACGGTTTTGTTTCTGACTGCTTTGCTATTATCAGTTAAGAATATTAAACAATCCTGTGCACATTACCATGAGAACATGACAGCAGAACTATGTATTTGTAAAATGAGTCGAGCAACAATTGTTACCAAATATTCCCCCAAATTCTGTCGTCATGATGGACAGTTGGACAATTCACCTTACCATTCCCGCAAACAACATTTCCAAATATAGGCGCTAAACATGAAGGTATCAAATTCATGTAAAGCAAAAATACGTACAAGTACGAAAAAAATAACCAAACACCACACTATTGACCACTATAAGAAACGCATTGACTGAAATTGCCGCTGCTGACCTATGGAAGAAATGTGTTGAACATGTAATTGAAAAAGAAAATTAAGGGTCTAGGGTATAGCGCGCGAAAGTTAGACTCCAAGAAAAGACGTATTCCCGTGTTAGCGAGGAGGCGTGGCCACCTGTTCCCTTTCTCCAGTGTGTGTGTCTAAGATGAGGGCAGATAAGTCTAACAGCTCATTTCTGGTATAAGTAAATATCAGAGAAAATTGGATATCTGCGAATATAAAATTAAGGCTGATAGTTTGCCTTATGACTAAACATGAAATGGGTCAGCTTAGGTTAGACAAGCCAAACTTGAATTGTTTTTGTAATTGGAGAATTGGCTGATTAATTAATGAAAGTTTAATCACAGATTCTGATTGATTTTTTCAAATGACAATGCCTAACTTTTTCCATACAGTCAAATGCAGAATTTGAGAACCTTTATAATCATATAAAGTTGTGAATTTCAGTCTCTGGTAGTTTTCACTTAATTTCAAATTTTCAATAAATCAGTGTTGTTCAATTTTCCTATCTATAGGCAGCTTAGCAGGCCATGAAATATAAACCAAAACCTGATCAAATGGAAGAAAACAACTAGGTTAGCAGAAAGATACAAACGAGGTGGACGATTTTTTTGGTTTTTTTTATAATCACTCCGCCACCCATGTACCGATTTCCAAAATTATAGCAGCATTACCTACTATCACCTCACAGCATATCGCTACCGAAATTTTATCACAATACAGTCATGGAGCGGTTGCAGAAATTAAGAGGCTAGCCAAACCGATAGACCGACAGGCCGATAGACCGACAGACCAACAGACCGACAGACCGACTGACCGACAGACCGACAGACCGACAGACCGCCAGACCGACAGACCGACAGACCGACAGACCGACAGACCGACAGACCGACAGACCGACAGACCGACAGACCGACAGACCGACAGACCGACAGACCGACAGACCGACAGACCGACAGACCGACAGACCGACAGACCGACAGACCGACAGACCGACAGACCGACAGACCGACAGACCGACAGACCGACAGACCGACAGACCGACAGACCGACAGACCGACAGACCGACAGACCGACAGACCGACAGACCGACAGACCGACAGACCGACAGACCGACAGACCGACAGACCGACAGACCGACAGACCGACAGACCGACAGACCGACAGACCGACAGACCGACAGACCGACAGACCGACAGACCGACAGACCGACAGACCGACAGACCGACAGACCGACAGACCGACAGACCGACAGACCGACAGACCGACAGACCGACAGACCGACAGACCGACAGACCGACAGACCGACAGACCGACAGACCGACAGACCGACAGACCGACAGACCGACAGACCGACAGACCGACAGACCGACAGACCGACAGACCGACAGACCGACAGACCGACAGACCGACAGACCGACAGACCGACAGACCGACAGACCGACAGACCGACAGACCGACAGACCGACAGACCGACAGACCGACAGACCGACAGACCGACAGACCGACAGACCGACAGACCGACAGACCGACAGACCGACAGACCGACAGACCGACAGACCGACAGACCGACAGACCGACAGACCGACAGACCGACAGACCGACAGACCGACAGACCGACAGACCGACAGACCGACAGACCGACAGACCGACAGACCGACAGGTAGATAAAGCGTATTATCTTGAAATCGGATATTTTTGCGATCACAATACTCCCCTCACTAGGTGTGGGCAGGAGACCGAAAAACAGAAACACTGAGGAAATGAGTATCAGTGGAGTTTTGAGAGGTACTATTATATCGTTAATATTTCAAGATATTTTGTTTAGCGTAAAATGAAATCCCAATTTCTTTTAAAGCCCCGTTATATTCACGTTTTACTTTTTCGCTATGAAAGATGATCGTTTTATCAACATTGTTTACAATCTATATCCAAAATTAATTTTGCATATATGTTGTGAGATGTTGTGATTGTCCTCTTACCAAATTTTAAGTGACCATGTTCCTTTTATGCCCATTTATGAACGTACATTATGATCAAATTATTACTTTTTACCAACACCAATCCAGGTGCAATTTTCCAGCCTCTCTAAAACTATGATTTTATCAATTAATATAAAACCAAGGTTATCATTACTATTGGATAATAGTGTCGCAGACTGTCTGGCCCTCGTCTGGCCAAAACAGTCATTACGGCTTACAAAAGTGTGGGAAAAGCCCAGCTTAAAGGCAGGGTCGATCCAAAATTAATGTAATTACTGGAAGCCTAAACTGGCAATTTATTCGAAAATTGAGCGTTACAAACTGACAATTAGTTACTTTGGGAGTCTCATAATAAAAACGTAAAACAATTTGTTTAAGAGAATAACCATGGCAATTACGTTTCAGGTAAACATTTACATTTAGTTTCGTACAATATAGAGGGAATAATAATTAGTAAAAAATATTCTGATACACAGTTAAGAGATCAGTGATTTTATGAAATGAATTTCGTCCGCAAACATAGAAATCACATCAACTTCAATAGTCATGAACATGTTACGAGCACCAAGAATAGGACCTTAAGACTTCTTAAATATCAATCAATACACCAAGAATCCTTAACAATATATATTAAAATTTGTGTTACTTATATAAAGGAGGCTACCAGTCTGCGCGCCGCGAACACGCGCCGTTTGTGCGCCGCGCGTTAAGGTCCGTACAAACATGCGCGCAGCGCGCGCAGTCTGTTCGCTAGTTTTCTGTGGGGTTGACAAGAGGTTCGGCGAACGGGAAAATTTAAGCGAAGATTTGTATCCACCTCAACATTTACTTTTCGATTCAGTAAATGTTATATGTGGTCTCATATCTTATACAAGAGAAAAACGACTTCTAAGATGGCTACAAACCTGCGCGCCGCGAAGACGCGCAGTGTGTGCGCCGCGCATTCGTTGCGCGTTAGATGTGCGTTGAAATTTGCCCGTTCGACGAACCTCCTGTGAACGCCGTACAAAACCAGCGAACAGAGTGCCAGGCGCGCATACTTGTACGGACCTTAACGCGCACCGAACCTTTAAATACATGCAGAGGTATATTTTCAACCTTTTTTAGGAGATTTTTCATCAGACATACCTATATGCTATAACTAGTTATTTATTAAAATTAGTACCTTTGGAAATAGGAAGGTTTTGCCGATAAATAATAAAATATGTTATATTTCTGTGGCCAGAAAATGGAAATCTTTAGTACGGTAGTGTTTTGGATGGAAATTGAAAAAATGTTATGGAGAAAGATATGCGTGCGGTTATTGGAAACTAGTGTGGCACAATGTACTGAGATTTTTGATTTCAGTTTTACCATTCAATGATTTTATTACTTTTAAATATAAATCATTTCATTGAATTCTATTTTTTGGTGATATTCACTGGTAAGTTTTGTTATGTATTCAAAGTAAGGCGTACAAAAGGTGCAAACTATATTTTACCGCCACAAAGCACCGCAAAATAAATTGCTAGGTATCGGTTGTCTTCGAAAGAAGTAAGTAGAAAATATGCTTCATCAATGCGGGAATTACATTTTCCATTCCACTCCATTTTTGTTTTTAATACTGAGAATATATGGGCATTACCAAGTAGAGCCATTTGACGTCACTTTTCTTACCGTTCACCCAATTTTTCTTCCAATATATGTATTTGTGATGATATGGTTATGCCTCAGCTATTCAGCAGATACCCAAATAGTTAAATTTTCCTGTTCATCAATGATGTAATTAGTTTCTTTCCTTCTTCATTTTCTTCCAAAACCACACTACTCTTTTTTTCTTCTTCCAAAGACACACAACAACAATCCCTACATAATGATTTTTCCGAAATTAAATATTTTATATCATCTACAAAAATGCGCAGTATATAAATGCGACCATAACCTCAATCGTCTTGATCAACTGATATCGAATAAACATTGCTTGTTTCTGAAACAGACATTGTCGAGTTCCTGAACATTTTCTTATAAGTGAGTGGACGCGAAGGCAAAGCCTAAATACCAGAGTACCTTATGACTACCTTGAAAAGGTTATTTTAGGGGATTTCAATAGACCAACACTTACAGTCTCAATAAATACATCTCCCGGCAGTGCACTCCAAGCCTACGATACCCTGGGAACAAAGGTATGGCCGTACCACTCGGTTCTTGATGTATGATGATGAGATGCAGCAGTTCCACGGGTGCATCTAATAGGACAGGTGAGCGGCGGATATAGAGGATATAGAGGATAGCTCGGAGGAGCAAGCAGATTATGTTTGAATATCGGTATAGAAGAGTGAAAGGTCACTAAACGCACGCCGGTGAGAAAACGGCTGGAGATGGCGCGTTGAGGCAGGGTCACCAATTAGTCGAACTACCATTCTACATCAAGTATAGACATTATAATCGTTCTGTAATTAATCTATTTTAGACAGAAGTAAGACTAGACCATAGCACAAAACATAGATAGAATTAGTTGATGTTGGTACTTTGAAGTAGGCCCAATATAGGCGAACTGCTTCATGTACGGTTTCTATTGTCGACGACGTTCACGCTTCACATCGTCTTCAATGTACGAAGTTAGCGCACACCGCTCAATACATTATAAGTTATTCTTCAAAAAGCATTTCACCTATACTCGATCCACTTCAAACGGATAGATGCCAACATACAATTACCAAGCTTTTCTGAGAAAGAGCACCCTCAGAGAGCGAGCGAGAAAGGTAGCATTAAGTTCGGATCTTATTGTGATATTAGATGTGTGAATAATAAATTAACATGTTAATAATTTCCTCTCAGATAGTGCGGTAATGAATGTTCATTTTGCTCCCTGTAGGAACGTGACAGTGACGTCACACAAGTGATGCCATACTGGCGCAAACAACATGGTGGATGATATGGCTTATAGTTAGAGGCGTAAACGTTGCTCTCTCAATTCGAATTTGATAATAGTATAACGCAAAAAATAAGTATGTTACTTGACAACAACTCTTTTTGGAAACATTGTACTTAGATAAAACGTAAAACCAAACAAAATCAAAAACAAACCTCACAAGATAAATCGCACATGAACGATCACCAAACAATTTTTTCCGAACCAATCTAACCGACGCTACTGACGAGAAGGTTGACGGCAGCCAACCAGCTGATTTAGCGAACAGTGCGCACCTACGTAACTATGACGTCGCAGACCTGTACTTAGATGGAATTAAGTGTAAATATTGACGTCTTACCCCCATAAATCTGGCAAGCCATTCCTAGTCACTGATTTGTTGTTTTCACATAATGTCTGTGGCGCGAAACAGGAACATTCATTCATAAATTAGCAAATATGGCTGACCCCAGCCCCCTATACCGGTGACGCCTGTTGAAGGTCAACGGATAGACTTCAAATGGAAAAGGCGTATCATAAAGTGCGCCAATTAGGGTTACAATTGACAATACGCCAAACACAGAGTTGATAATATTGAAAGTCATGTCCTTAAAAATAATAAACATAAATAGTAAATCGACTCTTGTTTCTTTAGCGTGGCACTAATAAACACTGAAGATTTGGATTAAATCTTCCTAATGATGCTAACATAGTAAGTGACCTTCCATTAATCACGTGAGGCTTGAAAGGGGGGAAGGCGGGGTTTGACAAAAATCCGTGGTGTGAGTATACATGGTGTGCTCTCCAGACGTACGAAATTGCGATCGCTCTGCGCATTGCGTCAGCAACTAGATTTTTCGCGCGGGGAATTATTAGACGTCGTGATACCACGGCCCGTATAATCGCGTTTTAAATAGAATCGCTAACGATTTTTGTCTAATTTACTTTGTATTCCTTATTTTGAGTTGTAGAAGACTGAAGTTTGTATACATAATGCCAAATTGTGCAGTTGTCGGTTGTAACAACCATAGTAAGATGAAAGAGCCAAATATTAGATTCTATAAGTTCCCGAAAAATTAAAATCTCGCAATGCAATGGAGTAATGCTTGCCGCCGAAAGGACGAAATTAATATGAAAAATGGTAATCATTTTACAAATTAGCATTAAACGTTCATTAAAACTGAAATTTTTATGGTACATCCTCGGAAAATATTCACCTGCCGTATTTTCAATGAATAAATATGCAGAAGAAAGCAATGAATCGTGCCTACTTGAACCATTACAAGTGAAAAACTTAGTTTCAAGTATTTCTGACATCGAAGCTGATGACGTGTGATGCTTTTCTCAAGGAGTTTTTCAAGAACGTTCTTCTTGACAGCGATATTGTTGGGACAGAGAATGATTCAAATGATATTCATTTTTCCAACTTTACCTTTCAGAGTTCAGATTATGACCTAGATAACTTTATTTCTGAAGAACATGACCTTTTGTGTCAATTGGAAAAAAAATAAAATAAAATGCCAGACACGATTTCCAACGAGGGACTGAAATTTATTGACGGATATGTGGCCTACAGATTCAAAAACGAATATCCTAATCTAGCTTTGGGGGCGCAAACCAAATTTCATTCTTCTAATCGAGCCCCAGACTGTATTGAGTTTCTATCTAGTGTCAGTCTTGTATATCCAAGTGAGGAGATGATTAAAGTAGCCCGTTTTGGTTGAGATAGAGTTTGATAAATTCCATGGACAGTCGTGTTTTAAACAATCAAACATATGTAACCGTCCAAGCACTGTAACCGTCCAAGTCCGTTCCTGGTCTTCGGTGTGGTACAACCGGGTGCTATGCTGCCTATTTGGCGGTATTTTTGTTTTGGTGGAGGGGAAACGCCTCGTTATCAGTACGAGGAAGGGGAGTTCAGGGTAACCTATCGTGCGATACACACGTATTGTGATTTAAGATAATTTGTGAGAAATATATACGTTGTTGCATATACAGTAGTTTACAGTTCAGGTGTGGGGTAAACTTACGGCTTATCCCAGTGTTAGTGTGTGTTATTCAGTGAGCAGTGTTGTGTAATTTGTGGTAAACGATGGGCCGAAGACGCAGCCATCGTCGCACTCGTAGCTCTAGCTCTTCGAGTACTGACTCGAGCAGCGATTCGTCGTCAAGTGCTACGGATACCAGATATACGCGTACACGATCGGAGCGGAGTCCTACTACAAGGCGAGACAAGAGATCAACGGCGGCTAGTGATGGAGGACGCGCTAAAGGGCGGCAGTTACGTACGCCACCAATGCAAGAAGGCGCTATACAAGGTACATCTCGATGTGTCAACTTCAATAGAGGAACTGATGAGGCAAGTACTAACTCAAATCAATCAAGCTTGCATGAGACCTATGAAGCTAGAATAAGACAATTGGAAACTGTCATAGAAAGAATGGCGAGACAAAATCCTATTGAGACACGTAGATTAGCTGTCCGGAGTGATTGCATTCCCGAATTTTGTCCAGAAAATGAAAATATGTCGGCCGTTAAGTGGCTTGAGAAAATAGAAGAACTCAAACAAATAAACGACTGGGATGACTTAACAACAATATACCACATGCAGTCTCGCTTTTCAGGCATGGCAAGGTCCTGGTATCACAGCTTAAACTCTGTACGTTATACCTGGCCTGAATGGAAGGCACTTGTTGCTAAAACCTTTCCGGACCATGTTGATTATGCTAAAGCACTCAGGAATATGCTTAATAGAGAAAAACTTGTGACCGAGACGATGACATCTTACTATTTCAGCAAGATGGAACTGTTAAGGACCTGTCAAATTACGGGAAAGAATGCAGTTGCGTGCATTATCGATGGCATTCCCAATGTTACTATCCAAAATGCGGCTCGTGCAGGTCGTTACGAAAAACCTGAGTCGTTATTTGAAGGGTATTTGTCAATGTTACGTGAGGAAAGCATTATAGAGGATTTGACTCCACAAAAAGAAGGTCCTGTAAGGAAACGATTGAAAATGGATTTACGTCATTCATTTTCAAACACCCGAAATAAACCGTATGCCAAACCAGATGCCGCAAATGTAAAGTGCTTCAATTGTAAAATGAAAGGTCATTTTCAATCGAAGTGCCCAAAACCACGTGTGAGCTGCACAAAATGCCATCTGTTAGGACATGAGGCAGATCGTTGTGTGGTAAACCTGGGAAAACGAACAGCTGATCGACAAAACAAAGGTGAGTCAAGTACAATATTAACCTTATCTAATAATCAGTTGTCTAGTACTTGTTATTTTATTGATTGTATCATTAACGATGAACCTATAAGAGGGTTTGTGGATTCGGGTTGTGCTGCAGTCACAATTCGCGAAACAGATGCACTCAAATTGCATCTACAGGGTGAACCTACACTAGTACGGCTGTGTGGTTATGCTGGAGGTTCTGTTATAGTTCGCTTGAAAGTTAGGATAAATTTAAAAGTGGATTTAGCTTCTGCCACTGTTGACGCGCTCATAGTGCCTGATAATGTACAGGAGGTACCTGTCATTGTAGGTCAGCCATTTTTAAATAATGATAACATTACTGTCGTAGTTAGGGGTCAGCAAATTCGAATTTTCAATCAAACTAATGTCGATATCACGAATATTGATGATTTTTTGTCTGAGAAGGTTCAGCTAATGGTAGAGGAGACTACTGTTATTCCACCGAATTTTGTAGGCCACATTTCTTTGACTGAGCATAATAAGGTTAAGGATGTTTTTGTTGATCTAAGTTATAGAAATTGGGACAACAATTGTCATGTTATATTACCATGTGTTATCAGTACAAATAAAAACTGCTGTATTCCTGTCGCCAACATGTCTGATAAACCTGTGTGTTATGAAAAAGGGAGGGTGTTGGCTAGAGGGTATACTTGTACAGAATATTCAGAAATACCTACCAAATCCTGTTTACCAACGAAAATTACTGACTTACCACTTTTTACAATGCAAGACATAGAAAAACAAACTGATTCATATTTGAATGTAACGGAACGGTGTAAATTATTAAAATTACTTAATAAATATAGGGATTGCTTTGCTTCTAATTTAAGGGAGGTCGGTGAGACGACTGTTACGAAAATGTCAATTACCCTCACCGATGATGAACCTGTAGTATATCGTCCCTATCGCATGCCTTTCACCAGTCGTGAGAAAGTACGCAATATAGTCCAAGATCTTGTTGATAATGGGATAGTAAGGGAGTCAGAGTCTCCGTATGCTAGCCCCATTCTCTTAGTCAAGAAAAAGAACGGTGAACAAAGAATGTGTGTCGATTATAGAGCCATAAATCGCAAAACTATCAAGAATAAATACCCACTTCCGCGAATTGATGATTTGCTAGATAACTTGGAAGGAAACGTTTACTATACGACACTAGATCTGGCATCTGGATACCATCAGATACAAATGGCAGAAGACTCCATAGCGAAAACTGCTTTTGTAACGCCAGACGGTCATTATGAATATCTGAGGATGCCTTTTGGATTGGTGAATGCACCGGCTGTATTCCAAAGGGCTATGAATAAAATTTTAGGCCCTCTACGCTTCGACAGCGCAATGGCATATCTTGATGACGTGCTAATACCATCCGTGTCACTGGAACAGGGGATGGAACGGCTCGAGAATGTTCTGCACCTTTTAAAAACTGCTGGGTTGACACTAAGGTTCACTAAGTGTCATTTTCTTCGAACTAAAATTGAATATCTGGGCCATGAGATTACTGGCGAAGGTATTAGGCCTGGTCGTGACAAAATTGAAGCGGTAGCTAGTTTTCCAGCACCCTCGGATGTCCACGGAGTTAGACGATTTTTAGGTCTCGCCAGTTATTTCAGAAAATTCATTCAGGGATTCGCTGCTATTGCCAAACCTCTTACTAATTTAACTTGCAAGAACACACCTTTTCTGTGGGGAGAAGGACAGCACCAGTCTTTTGAAAATCTGAAACAGAAACTAATCGAACGTCCCATTCTGGCTGTCTATAAGCGAGAAGCGGAAACAGAGGTACATTGCGATGCTAGTAAAGTCGGCCTAGGGGCAATGCTTCTCCAACGACAAAATGATGGTAATCTTAAACCTGTCCAATATTTTAGTAGATCCACCACTAAAGATGAACAGAAATACCACTCATATGAACTAGAAACGCTGGCGGCTGTATGTGCATTAAAGAAGTTTCGGATATATTTAATTGGTATTAAGTTTAAAATTGTTACTGATTGTAACTCTCTTCGCCACACGCTTATGAAGCGAGACTTAATTCCCCGTATTGCAAGGTGGTGGCTGTCCATTCAAGAATTTGACTTCGATATCGAATATCGCGCCGGAACTAAGATGAGTCATGTAGATGCATTAAGTCGAAGTACTACCATACCTACGGAACAAACATTTGAGGTAATGATTGTAAATATTGATGAAGATGACTGGGTACTCTCTGCTCAACTACAGGACAGCATATGCAAGAATATCATCGATGTGTTATCCCGAGATCCGAAGGATAGTGACGAACGACAGATCTACAAAGATTATTGCTTAAAAGATCAACGTCTCTATCGCAAGACAGAGGCCGGAAAAAGGTGGGTTATCCCAAAGACAGCGAGACGAAGGATACTCATGTACTACCATGACGATGCCGGTCATTTTGCAGTAGATAAAACAGTAGAATTGATAAGAGCTAGATATTGGTTTCCATCCATGCGCAAATATGTTAAAAATTATATCAATTCCTGCTTGGGCTGCCTCTACAATAAGATTCCTGCGGGTAAGGTCCCCGGTAGTCTAAATCCTATAGAAAAACCGCCTGTACCAATGGATACCCTGCATCTGGATCATGTTGGTCCATTTGTCAAGAGTGTTAAGAAAAACTCATATCTTATAGTAGCAGTTGATGGTTTTACGAAATTTGTATTTTTAAAGGCAGTTCCTAATACCAAAACTGGACCTGTCCTCAAGTTTCTCGATGAGGTCATCGAAATGTTTGGGGTTCCCCGCAGATTTATTTGCGACCGTGGTACGGCTTTCACGAGCAAAGATTTTAAGGAATACTGTTTAGCTTTAGGTGTTAAACAAGTGTTATGTGCTACGGCGACCCCACGAGCAAACGGTCAAGTGGAACGTATGAATCGCTCCATTCTGTCGGCTGTGCTCGCTTCCACGAACGATGAAAATCGTTGGGATGAAACTGTACCAGCTGTGAAATGGGGAATTAACTCGACGGTCAATTCCACCACAGGGAAGAGTCCCTATGAATTATTTTTAGGTTACCGTCCTAGAGGTGTTAATGATGCCTTTTTGACGGCTGAGGTCTGTGATGATAACGAACGTCCAGATTTGAATGTGCTCAGAAATGAGGTTTCTGAGAAGGTAAAGAATAAACAGAGGTACCAAAAGACGTCGTACGATAAAAAGCATGCTTCTCCAATAACGTTTGGAGTCGGACAACATGTGCTTGTCCGGAAGGCGAAGGGCTCTAACGACGGTCAGAGCAGAAAGCTCGAACCGAAGTATAAAGGACCCTTTGTTGTTACGAAGGTACTCGATAAGGACCGTTACGTGGTCGAGGAGTTACCTGGCTCGAAACGATCGAGGAAATTTTATACGGGTATTTGTCCCTCTGACAGGATGAAATTGTTCGTCACGAAAGTATCATCAGGTGATAGTAGTTCTGAAGACGAATAATTTCATTATTCCTGGAAAATGTACTAAATACGTTTTATTTATATGTTACAGATCACTCTTCACGAGGACGTGAAGGGCCGTCAGGTTAGCCGACTGTAACCGTCCAAGCACTGTAACCGTCCAAGTCCGTTCCTGGTCTTCGGTGTGGTACAACCGGGTGCTATGCTGCCTATTTGGCGGTATTTTTGTTTTGGTGGAGGGGAAACGCCTCGTTATCAGTACGAGGAAGGGGAGTTCAGGGTAACCTATCGTGCGATACACACGTATTGTGATTTAAGATAATTTGTGAGAAATATATACGTTGTTGCATATACAGTAGTTTACAGTTCAGGTGTGGGGTAAACTTACGGCTTATCCCAGTGTTAGTGTGTGTTATTCAGTGAGCAGTGTTGTGTAATTTGTGGTAAACGATGGGCCGAAGACGCAGCCATCGTCGCACTCGTAGCTCTAGCTCTTCGAGTACTGACTCGAGCAGCGACTCGTCGTCAAGTGCTACGGATACCAGATATACGCGTACACGATCGGAGCGGAGTCCTACTACAAGGCGAGACAAGAGATCAACGGCGGCTAGTGATGGAGGACGCGCTAAAGGGCGGCAGTTACGTACGCCACCAATGCAAGAAGGCGCTATACAAGGTACATCTCGATGTGTCAACTTCAATAGAGGAACTGATGAGGCAAGTACTAACTCAAATCAATCAAGCTTGCATGAGACCTATGAAGCTAGAATAAGACAATTGGAAACTGTCATAGAAAGAATGGCGAGACAAAATCCTATTGAGACACGTAGATTAGCTGTCCGGAGTGATTGCATTCCCGAATTTTGTCCAGAAAATGAAAATATGTCGGCCGTTAAGTGGCTTGAGAAAATAGAAGAACTCAAACAAATAAACGACTGGGATGACTTAACAACAATATACCACATGCAGTCTCGCTTTTCAGGCATGGCAAGGTCCTGGTATCACAGCTTAAACTCTGTACGTTATACCTGGCCTGAATGGAAGGCACTTGTTGCTAAAACCTTTCCGGACCATGTTGATTATGCTAAAGCACTCAGGAATATGCTTAATAGAGAAAAACTTGTGACCGAGACGATGACATCTTACTATTTCAGCAAGATGGAACTGTTAAGGACCTGTCAAATTACGGGAAAGAATGCAGTTGCGTGCATTATCGATGGCATTCCCAATGTTACTATCCAAAATGCGGCTCGTGCAGGTCGTTACGAAAAACCTGAGTCGTTATTTGAAGGGTATTTGTCAATGTTACGTGAGGAAAGCATTATAGAGGATTTGACTCCACAAAAAGAAGGTCCTGTAAGGAAACGATTGAAAATGGATTTACGTCATTCATTTTCAAACACCCGAAATAAACCGTATGCCAAACCAGATGCCGCAAATGTAAAGTGCTTCAATTGTAAAATGAAAGGTCATTTTCAATCGAAGTGCCCAAAACCACGTGTGAGCTGCACAAAATGCCATCTGTTAGGACATGAGGCAGATCGTTGTGTGGTAAACCTGGGAAAACGAACAGCTGATCGACAAAACAAAGGTGAGTCAAGTACAATATTAACCTTATCTAATAATCAGTTGTCTAGTACTTGTTATTTTATTGATTGTATAATTAACGATGAACCTATAAGAGGGTTTGTGGATTCGGGTTGTGCTGCAGTCACAATTCGCGAAACAGATGCACTCAAATTGCATCTACAGGGTGAACCTACACTAGTACGGCTGTGTGGTTATGCTGGAGGTTCTGTTATAGTTCGCTTGAAAGTTAGGATAAATTTAAAAGTGGATTTAGCTTCTGCCACTGTTGACGCGCTCATAGTGCCTGATAATGTACAGGAGGTACCTGTCATTGTAGGTCAGCCATTTTTAAATAATGATAACATTACTGTCGTAGTTAGGGGTCAGCAAATTCGAATTTTCAATCAAACTAATGTCGATATCACGAATATTGATGATTTTTTGTCTGAGAAGGTTCAGCTAATGGTAGAGGAGACTACTGTTATTCCACCGAATTTTGTAGGCCACATTTCTTTGACTGAGCATAATAAGGTTAAGGATGTTTTTGTTGATCTAAGTTATAGAAATTGGGACAACAATTGTCATGTTATATTACCATGTGTTATCAGTACAAATAAAAACTGCTGTATTCCTGTCGCCAACATGTCTGATAAACCTGTGTGTTATGAAAAAGGGAGGGTGTTGGCTAGAGGGTATACTTGTACAGAATATTCAGAAATACCTACCAAATCCTGTTTACCAACGAAAATTACTGACTTACCACTTTTTACAATGCAAGACATAGAAAAACAAACTGATTCATATTTGAATGTAACGGAACGGTGTAAATTATTAAAATTACTTAATAAATATAGGGATTGCTTTGCTTCTAATTTAAGGGAGGTCGGTGAGACGACTGTTACGAAAATGTCAATTACCCTCACCGATGATGAACCTGTAGTATATCGTCCCTATCGCATGCCTTTCACCAGTCGTGAGAAAGTACGCAATATAGTCCAAGATCTTGTTGATAATGGGATAGTAAGGGAGTCAGAGTCTCCGTATGCTAGCCCCATTCTCTTAGTCAAGAAAAAGAACGGCGAACAAAGAATGTGTGTCGATTATAGAGCCATAAATCGCAAAACTATCAAGAATAAATACCCACTTCCGCGAATTGATGATTTGCTAGATAACTTGGAAGGAAACGTTTACTATACGACACTAGATCTGGCATCTGGATACCATCAGATACAAATGGCAGAAGACTCCATAGCGAAAACTGCTTTTGTAACGCCAGACGGTCATTATGAATATCTGAGGATGCCTTTTGGATTGGTGAATGCACCGGCTGTATTCCAAAGGGCTATGAATAAAATTTTAGGCCCTCTACGCTTCGACAGCGCAATGGCATATCTTGATGACGTGCTAATACCATCCGTGTCACTGGAACAGGGGATGGAACGGCTCGAGAATGTTCTGCACCTTTTAAAAACTGCTGGGTTGACACTAAGGTTCACTAAGTGTCATTTTCTTCGAACTAAAATTGAATATCTGGGCCATGAGATTACTGGCGAAGGTATTAGGCCTGGTCGTGACAAAATTGAAGCGGTAGCTAGTTTTCCAGCACCCTCGGATGTCCACGGAGTTAGACGATTTTTAGGTCTCGCCAGTTATTTCAGAAAATTCATTCAGGGATTCGCTGCTATTGCCAAACCTCTTACTAATTTAACTTGCAAGAACACACCTTTTCTGTGGGGAGAAGGACAGCACCAGTCTTTTGAAAATCTGAAACAGAAACTAATCGAACGTCCCATTCTGGCTGTCTATAAGCGAGAAGCGGAAACAGAGGTACATTGCGATGCTAGTAAAGTCGGCCTAGGGGCAATGCTTCTCCAACGACAAAATGATGGTAATCTTAAACCTGTCCAATATTTTAGTAGATCCACCACTAAAGATGAACAGAAATACCACTCATATGAACTAGAAACGCTGGCGGCTGTATGTGCATTAAAGAAGTTTCGGATATATTTAATTGGTATTAAGTTTAAAATTGTTACTGATTGTAACTCTCTTCGCCACACGCTTATGAAGCGAGACTTAATTCCCCGTATTGCAAGGTGGTGGCTGTCCATTCAAGAATTTGACTTCGATATCGAATATCGCGCCGGAACTAAGATGAGTCATGTAGATGCATTAAGTCGAAGTACTACCATACCTACGGAACAAACATTTGAGGTAATGATTGTAAATATTGATGAAGATGACTGGGTACTCTCTGCTCAACTACAGGACAGCATATGCAAGAATATCATCGATGTGTTATCCCGAGATCCGAAGGATAGTGACGAACGACAGATCTACAAAGATTATTGCTTAAAAGATCAACGTCTCTATCGCAAGACAGAGGCCGGAAAAAGGTGGGTTATCCCAAAGACAGCGAGACGAAGGATACTCATGTACTACCATGACGATGCCGGTCATTTTGCAGTAGATAAAACAGTAGAATTGATAAGAGCTAGATATTGGTTTCCATCCATGCGCAAATATGTTAAAAATTATATCAATTCCTGCTTGGGCTGCCTCTACAATAAGATTCCTGCGGGTAAGGTCCCCGGTAGTCTAAATCCTATAGAAAAACCGCCTGTACCAATGGATACCCTGCATCTGGATCATGTTGGTCCATTTGTCAAGAGTGTTAAGAAAAACTCATATCTTATAGTAGCAGTTGATGGTTTTACGAAATTTGTATTTTTAAAGGCAGTTCCTAATACCAAAACTGGACCTGTCCTCAAGTTTCTCGATGAGGTCATCGAAATGTTTGGGGTTCCCCGCAGATTTATTTGCGACCGTGGTACGGCTTTCACGAGCAAAGATTTTAAGGAATACTGTTTAGCTTTAGGTGTTAAACAAGTGTTATGTGCTACGGCGACCCCACGAGCAAACGGTCAAGTGGAACGTATGAATCGCTCCATTCTGTCGGCTGTGCTCGCTTCCACGAACGATGAAAATCGTTGGGATGAAACTGTACCAGCTGTGAAATGGGGAATTAACTCGACGGTCAATTCCACCACAGGGAAGAGTCCCTATGAATTATTTTTAGGTTACCGTCCTAGAGGTGTTAATGATGCCTTTTTGACGGCTGAGGTCTGTGATGATAACGAACGTCCAGATTTGAATGTGCTCAGAAATGAGGTTTCTGAGAAGGTAAAGAATAAACAGAGGTACCAAAAGACGTCGTACGATAAAAAGCATGCTTCTCCAATAACGTTTGGAGTCGGACAACATGTGCTTGTCCGGAAGGCGAAGGGCTCTAACGACGGTCAGAGCAGAAAGCTCGAACCGAAGTATAAAGGACCCTTTGTTGTTACGAAGGTACTCGATAAGGACCGTTACGTGGTCGAGGAGTTACCTGGCTCGAAACGATCGAGGAAATTTTATACGGGTATTTGTCCCTCTGACAGGATGAAATTGTTCGTCACGAAAGTATCATCAGGTGATAGTAGTTCTGAAGACGAATAATTTCATTATTCCTGGAAAATGTACTAAATACGTTTTATTTATATGTTACAGATCACTCTTCACGAGGACGTGAAGGGCCGTCAGGTTAGCCGACTGTAACCGTCCAAGCACTGTAACCGTCCAAGTCCGTTCCTGGTCTTCGGTGTGGTACAACCGGGTGCTATGCTGCCTATTTGGCGGTATTTTTGTTTTGGTGGAGGGGAAACGCCTCGTTATCAGTACGAGGAAGGGGAGTTCAGGGTAACCTATCGTGCGATACACACGTATTGTGATTTAAGATAATTTGTGAGAAATATATACGTTGTTGCATATACAGTAGTTTACAGTTCAGGTGTGGGGTAAACTTACGGCTTATCCCAGTGTTAGTGTGTGTTATTCAGTGAGCAGTGTTGTGTAATTTGTGGTAAACGATGGGCCGAAGACGCAGCCATCGTCGCACTCGTAGCTCTAGCTCTTCGAGTACTGACTCGAGCAGCGACTCGTCGTCAAGTGCTACGGATACCAGATATACGCGTACACGATCGGAGCGGAGTCCTACTACAAGGCGAGACAAGAGATCAACGGCGGCTAGTGATGGAGGACGCGCTAAAGGGCGGCAGTTACGTACGCCACCAATGCAAGAAGGCGCTATACAAGGTACATCTCGATGTGTCAACTTCAATAGAGGAACTGATGAGGCAAGTACTAACTCAAATCAATCAAGCTTGCATGAGACCTATGAAGCTAGAATAAGACAATTGGAAACTGTCATAGAAAGAATGGCGAGACAAAATCCTATTGAGACACGTAGATTAGCTGTCCGGAGTGATTGCATTCCCGAATTTTGTCCAGAAAATGAAAATATGTCGGCCGTTAAGTGGCTTGAGAAAATAGAAGAACTCAAACAAATAAACGACTGGGATGACTTAACAACAATATACCACATGCAGTCTCGCTTTTCAGGCATGGCAAGGTCCTGGTATCACAGCTTAAACTCTGTACGTTATACCTGGCCTGAATGGAAGGCACTTGTTGCTAAAACCTTTCCGGACCATGTTGATTATGCTAAAGCACTCAGGAATATGCTTAATAGAGAAAAACTTGTGACCGAGACGATGACATCTTACTATTTCAGCAAGATGGAACTGTTAAGGACCTGTCAAATTACGGGAAAGAATGCAGTTGCGTGCATTATCGATGGCATTCCCAATGTTACTATCCAAAATGCGGCTCGTGCAGGTCGTTACGAAAAACCTGAGTCGTTATTTGAAGGGTATTTGTCAATGTTACGTGAGGAAAGCATTATAGAGGATTTGACTCCACAAAAAGAAGGTCCTGTAAGGAAACGATTGAAAATGGATTTACGTCATTCATTTTCAAACACCCGAAATAAACCGTATGCCAAACCAGATGCCGCAAATGTAAAGTGCTTCAATTGTAAAATGAAAGGTCATTTTCAATCGAAGTGCCCAAAACCACGTGTGAGCTGCACAAAATGCCATCTGTTAGGACATGAGGCAGATCGTTGTGTGGTAAACCTGGGAAAACGAACAGCTGATCGACAAAACAAAGGTGAGTCAAGTACAATATTAACCTTATCTAATAATCAGTTGTCTAGTACTTGTTATTTTATTGATTGTATCATTAACGATGAACCTATAAGAGGGTTTGTGGATTCGGGTTGTGCTGCAGTCACAATTCGCGAAACAGATGCACTCAAATTGCATCTACAGGGTGAACCTACACTAGTACGGCTGTGTGGTTATGCTGGAGGTTCTGTTATAGTTCGCTTGAAAGTTAGGATAAATTTAAAAGTGGATTTAGCTTCTGCCACTGTTGACGCGCTCATAGTGCCTGATAATGTACAGGAGGTACCTGTCATTGTAGGTCAGCCATTTTAAAATAATGATAACATTACTGTCGTAGTTAGGGGTCAGCAAATTCGAATTTTCAATCAAACTAATGTCGATATCACGAATATTGATGATTTTTTGTCTGAGAAGGTTCAGCTAATGGTAGAGGAGACTACTGTTATTCCACCGAATTTTGTAGGCCACATTTCTTTGACTGAGCATAATAAGGTTAAGGATGTTTTTGTTGATCTAAGTTATAGAAATTGGGACAACAATTGTCATGTTATATTACCATGTGTTATCAGTACAAATAAAAACTGCTGTATTCCTGTCGCCAACATGTCTGATAAACCTGTGTGTTATGAAAAAGGGAGGGTGTTGGCTAGAGGGTATACTTGTACAGAATATTCAGAAATACCTACCAAATCCTGTTTACCAACGAAAATTACTGACTTACCACTTTTTACAATGCAAGACATAGAAAAACAAACTGATTCATATTTGAATGTAACGGAACGGTGTAAATTATTAAAATTACTTAATAAATATAGGGATTGCTTTGCTTCTAATTTAAGGGAGGTCGGTGAGACGACTGTTACGAAAATGTCAATTACCCTCACCGATGATGAACCTGTAGTATATCGTCCCTATCGCATGCCTTTCACCAGTCGTGAGAAAGTACGCAATATAGTCCAAGATCTTGTTGATAATGGGATAGTAAGGGAGTCAGAGTCTCCGTATGCTAGCCCCATTCTCTTAGTCAAGAAAAAGAACGGTGAACAAAGAATGTGTGTCGATTATAGAGCCATAAATCGCAAAACTATCAAGAATAAATACCCACTTCCGCGAATTGATGATTTGCTAGATAACTTGGAAGGAAACGTTTACTATACGACACTAGATCTGGCATCTGGATACCATCAGATACAAATGGCAGAAGACTCCATAGCGAAAACTGCTTTTGTAACGCCAGACGGTCATTATGAATATCTGAGGATGCCTTTTGGATTGGTGAATGCACCGGCTGTATTCCAAAGGGCTATGAATAAAATTTTAGGCCCTCTACGCTTCGACAGCGCAATGGCATATCTTGATGACGTGCTAATACCATCCGTGTCACTGGAACAGGGGATGGAACGGCTCGAGAATGTTCTGCACCTTTTAAAAACTGCTGGGTTGACACTAAGGTTCACTAAGTGTCATTTTCTTCGAACTAAAATTGAATATCTGGGCCATGAGATTACTGGCGAAGGTATTAGGCCTGGTCGTGACAAAATTGAAGCGGTAGCTAGTTTTCCAGCACCCTCGGATGTCCACGGAGTTAGACGATTTTTAGGTCTCGCCAGTTATTTCAGAAAATTCATTCAGGGATTCGCTGCTATTGCCAAACCTCTTACTAATTTAACTTGCAAGAACACACCTTTTCTGTGGGGAGAAGGACAGCACCAGTCTTTTGAAAATCTGAAACAGAAACTAATCGAACGTCCCATTCTGGCTGTCTATAAGCGAGAAGCGGAAACAGAGGTACATTGCGATGCTAGTAAAGTCGGCCTAGGGGCAATGCTTCTCCAACGACAAAATGATGGTAATCTTAAACCTGTCCAATATTTTAGTAGATCCACCACTAAAGATGAACAGAAATACCACTCATATGAACTAGAAACGCTGGCGGCTGTATGTGCATTAAAGAAGTTTCGGATATATTTAATTGGTATTAAGTTTAAAATTGTTACTGATTGTAACTCTCTTCGCCACACGCTTATGAAGCGAGACTTAATTCCCCGTATTGCAAGGTGGTGGCTGTCCATTCAAGAATTTGACTTCGATATCGAATATCGCGCCGGAACTAAGATGAGTCATGTAGATGCATTAAGTCGAAGTACTACCATACCTACGGAACAAACATTTGAGGTAATGATTGTAAATATTGATGAAGATGACTGGGTACTCTCTGCTCAACTACAGGACAGCATATGCAAGAATATCATCGATGTGTTATCCCGAGATCCGAAGGATAGTGACGAACGACAGATCTACAAAGATTATTGCTTAAAAGATCAACGTCTCTATCGCAAGACAGAGGCCGGAAAAAGGTGGGTTATCCCAAAGACAGCGAGACGAAGGATACTCATGTACTACCATGACGATGCCGGTCATTTTGCAGTAGATAAAACAGTAGAATTGATAAGAGCTAGATATTGGTTTCCATCCATGCGCAAATATGTTAAAAATTATATCAATTCCTGCTTGGGCTGCCTCTACAATAAGATTCCTGCGGGTAAGGTCCCCGGTAGTCTAAATCCTATAGAAAAACCGCCTGTACCAATGGATACCCTGCATCTGGATCATGTTGGTCCATTTGTCAAGAGTGTTAAGAAAAACTCATATCTTATAGTAGCAGTTGATGGTTTTACGAAATTTGTATTTTTAAAGGCAGTTCCTAATACCAAAACTGGACCTGTCCTCAAGTTTCTCGATGAGGTCATCGAAATGTTTGGGGTTCCCCGCAGATTTATTTGCGACCGTGGTACGGCTTTCACGAGCAAAGATTTTAAGGAATACTGTTTAGCTTTAGGTGTTAAACAAGTGTTATGTGCTACGGCGACCCCACGAGCAAACGGTCAAGTGGAACGTATGAATCGCTCCATTCTGTCGGCTGTGCTCGCTTCCACGAACGATGAAAATCGTTGGGATGAAACTGTACCAGCTGTGAAATGGGGAATTAACTCGACGGTCAATTCCACCACAGGGAAGAGTCCCTATGAATTATTTTTAGGTTACCGTCCTAGAGGTGTTAATGATGCCTTTTTGACGGCTGAGGTCTGTGATGATAACGAACGTCCAGATTTGAATGTGCTCAGAAATGAGGTTTCTGAGAAGGTAAAGAATAAACAGAGGTACCAAAAGACGTCGTACGATAAAAAGCATGCTTCTCCAATAACGTTTGGAGTCGGACAACATGTGCTTGTCCGGAAGGCGAAGGGCTCTAACGACGGTCAGAGCAGAAAGCTCGAACCGAAGTATAAAGGACCCTTTGTTGTTACGAAGGTACTCGATAAGGACCGTTACGTGGTCGAGGAGTTACCTGGCTCGAAACGATCGAGGAAATTTTATACGGGTATTTGTCCCTCTGACAGGATGAAATTGTTCGTCACGAAAGTATCATCAGGTGATAGTAGTTCTGAAGACGAATAATTTCATTATTCCTGGAAAATGTACTAAATACGTTTTATTTATATGTTACAGATCACTCTTCACGAGGACGTGAAGGGCCGTCAGGTTAGCCGACTGTAACCGTCCAAGCACTGTAACCGTCCAAGTCCGTTCCTGGTCTTCGGTGTGGTACAACCGGGTGCTATGCTGCCTATTTGGCGGTATTTTTGTTTTGGTGGAGGGGAAACGCCTCGTTATCAGTACGAGGAAGGGGAGTTCAGGGTAACCTATCGTGCGATACACACGTATTGTGATTTAAGATAATTTGTGAGAAATATATACGTTGTTGCATATACAGTAGTTTACAGTTCAGGTGTGGGGTAAACTTACGGCTTATCCCAGTGTTAGTGTGTGTTATTCAGTGAGCAGTGTTGTGTAATTTGTGGTAAACGATGGGCCGAAGACGCAGCCATCGTCGCACTCGTAGCTCTAGCTCTTCGAGTACTGACTCGAGCAGCGACTCGTCGTCAAGTGCTACGGATACCAGATATACGCGTACACGATCGGAGCGGAGTCCTACTACAAGGCGAGACAAGAGATCAACGACGGCTAGTGATGGAGGACGCGCTAAAGGGCGGCAGTTACGTACGCCACCAATGCAAGAAGGCGCTATACAAGGTACATCTCGATGTGTCAACTTCAATAGAGGAACTGATGAGGCAAGTACTAACTCAAATCAATCAAGCTTGCATGAGACCTATGAAGCTAGAATAAGACAATTGGAAACTGTCATAGAAAGAATGGCGAGACAAAATCCTATTGAGACACGTAGATTAGCTGTCCGGAGTGATTGCATTCCCGAATTTTGTCCAGAAAATGAAAATATGTCGGCCGTTAAGTGGCTTGAGAAAATAGAAGAACTCAAACAAATAAACGACTGGGATGACTTAACAACAATATACCACATGCAGTCTCGCTTTTCAGGCATGGCAAGGTCCTGGTATCACAGCTTAAACTCTGTACGTTATACCTGGCCTGAATGGAAGGCACTTGTTGCTAAAACCTTTCCGGACCATGTTGATTATGCTAAAGCACTCAGGAATATGCTTAATAGAGAAAAACTTGTGACCGAGACGATGACATCTTACTATTTCAGCAAGATGGAACTGTTAAGGACCTGTCAAATTACGGGAAAGAATGCAGTTGCGTGCATTATCGATGGCATTCCCAATGTTACTATCCAAAATGCGGCTCGTGCAGGTCGTTACGAAAAACCTGAGCCGTTATTTGAAGGGTATTTGTCAATGTTACGTGAGGAAAGCATTATAGAGGATTTGACTCCACAAAAAGAAGGTCCTGTAAGGAAACGATTGAAAATGGATTTACGTCATTCATTTTCAAACACCCGAAATAAACCGTATGCCAAACCAGATGCCGCAAATGTAAAGTGCTTCAATTGTAAAATGAAAGGTCATTTTCAATCGAAGTGCCCAAAACCACGTGTGAGCTGCACAAAATGCCATCTGTTAGGACATGAGGCAGATCGTTGTGTGGTAAACCTGGGAAAACGAACAGCTGATCGACAAAACAAAGGTGAGTCAAGTACAATATTAACCTTATCTAATAATCAGTTGTCTAGTACTTGTTATTTTATTGATTGTATCATTAACGATGAACCTATAAGAGGGTTTGTGGATTCGGGTTGTGCTGCAGTCACAATTCGCGAAACAGATGCACTCAAATTGCATCTACAGGGTGAACCTACACTAGTACGGCTGTGTGGTTATGCTGGAGGTTCTGTTATAGTTCGCTTGAAAGTTAGGATAAATTTAAAAGTGGATTTAGCTTCTGCCACTGTTGACGCGCTCATAGTGCCTGATAATGTACAGGAGGTACCTGTCATTGTAGGTCAGCCATTTTTAAATAATGATAACATTACTGTCGTAGTTAGGGGTCAGCAAATTCGAATTTTCAATCAAACTAATGTCGATATCACGAATATTGATGATTTTTTGTCTGAGAAGGTTCAGCTAATGGTAGAGGAGACTACTGTTATTCCACCGAATTTTGTAGGCCACATTTCTTTGACTGAGCATAATAAGGTTAAGGATGTTTTTGTTGATCTAAGTTATAGAAATTGGGACAACAATTGTCATGTTATATTACCATGTGTTATCAGTACAAATAAAAACTGCTGTATTCCTGTCGCCAACATGTCTGATAAACCTGTGTGTTATGAAAAAGGGAGGGTGTTGGCTAGAGGGTATACTTGTACAGAATATTCAGAAATACCTACCAAATCCTGTTTACCAACGAAAATTACTGACTTACCACTTTTTACAATGCAAGACATAGAAAAACAAACTGATTCATATTTGAATGTAACGGAACGGTGTAAATTATTAAAATTACTTAATAAATATAGGGATTGCTTTGCTTCTAATTTAAGGGAGGTCGGTGAGACGACTGTTACGAAAATGTCAATTACCCTCACCGATGATGAACCTGTAGTATATCGTCCCTATCGCATGCCTTTCACCAGTCGTGAGAAAGTACGCAATATAGTCCAAGATCTTGTTGATAATGGGATAGTAAGGGAGTCAGAGTCTCCGTATGCTAGCCCCATTCTCTTAGTCAAGAAAAAGAACGGTGAACAAAGAATGTGTGTCGATTATAGAGCCATAAATCGCAAAACTATCAAGAATAAATACCCACTTCCGCGAATTGATGATTTGCTAGATAACTTGGAAGGAAACGTTTACTATACGACACTAGATCTGGCATCTGGATACCATCAGATACAAATGGCAGAAGACTCCATAGCGAAAACTGCTTTTGTAACGCCAGACGGTCATTATGAATATCTGAGGATGCCTTTTGGATTGGTGAATGCACCGGCTGTATTCCAAAGGGCTATGAATAAAATTTTAGGCCCTCTACGCTTCGACAGCGCAATGGCATATCTTGATGACGTGCTAATACCATCCGTGTCACTGGAACAGGGGATGGAACGGCTCGAGAATGTTCTGCACCTTTTAAAAACTGCTGGGTTGACACTAAGGTTCACTAAGTGTCATTTTCTTCGAACTAAAATTGAATATCTGGGCCATGAGATTACTGGCGAAGGTATTAGGCCTGGTCGTGACAAAATTGAAGCGGTAGCTAGTTTTCCAGCACCCTCGGATGTCCACGGAGTTAGACGATTTTTAGGTCTCGCCAGTTATTTCAGAAAATTCATTCAGGGATTCGCTGCTATTGCCAAACCTCTTACTAATTTAACTTGCAAGAACACACCTTTTCTGTGGGGAGAAGGACAGCACCAGTCTTTTGAAAATCTGAAACAGAAACTAATCGAACGTCCCATTCTGGCTGTCTATAAGCGAGAAGCGGAAACAGAGGTACATTGCGATGCTAGTAAAGTCGGCCTAGGGGCAATGCTTCTCCAACGACAAAATGATGGTAATCTTAAACCTGTCCAATATTTTAGTAGATCCACCACTAAAGATGAACAGAAATACCACTCATATGAACTAGAAACGCTGGCGGCTGTATGTGCATTAAAGAAGTTTCGGATATATTTAATTGGTATTAAGTTTAAAATTGTTACTGATTGTAACTCTCTTCGCCACACGCTTATGAAGCGAGACTTAATTCCCCGTATTGCAAGGTGGTGGCTGTCCATTCAAGAATTTGACTTCGATATCGAATATCGCGCCGGAACTAAGATGAGTCATGTAGATGCATTAAGTCGAAGTACTACCATACCTACGGAACAAACATTTGAGGTAATGATTGTAAATATTGATGAAGATGACTGGGTACTCTCTGCTCAACTACAGGACAGCATATGCAAGAATATCATCGATGTGTTATCCCGAGATCCGAAGGATAGTGACGAACGACAGATCTACAAAGATTATTGCTTAAAAGATCAACGTCTCTATCGCAAGACAGAGGCCGGAAAAAGGTGGGTTATCCCAAAGACAGCGAGACGAAGGATACTCATGTACTACCATGACGATGCCGGTCATTTTGCAGTAGATAAAACAGTAGAATTGATAAGAGCTAGATATTGGTTTCCATCCATGCGCAAATATGTTAAAAATTATATCAATTCCTGCTTGGGCTGCCTCTACAATAAGATTCCTGCGGGTAAGGTCCCCGGTAGTCTAAATCCTATAGAAAAACCGCCTGTACCAATGGATACCCTGCATCTGGATCATGTTGGTCCATTTGTCAAGAGTGTTAAGAAAAACTCATATCTTATAGTAGCAGTTGATGGTTTTACGAAATTTGTATTTTTAAAGGCAGTTCCTAATACCAAAACTGGACCTGTCCTCAAGTTTCTCGATGAGGTCATCGAAATGTTTGGGGTTCCCCGCAGATTTATTTGCGACCGTGGTACGGCTTTCACGAGCAAAGATTTTAAGGAATACTGTTTAGCTTTAGGTGTTAAACAAGTGTTATGTGCTACGGCGACCCCACGAGCAAACGGTCAAGTGGAACGTATGAATCGCTCCATTCTGTCGGCTGTGCTCGCTTCCACGAACGATGAAAATCGTTGGGATGAAACTGTACCAGCTGTGAAATGGGGAATTAACTCGACGGTCAATTCCACCACAGGGAAGAGTCCCTATGAATTATTTTTAGGTTACCGTCCTAGAGGTGTTAATGATGCCTTTTTGACGGCTGAGGTCTGTGATGATAACGAACGTCCAGATTTGAATGTGCTCAGAAATGAGGTTTCTGAGAAGGTAAAGAATAAACAGAGGTACCAAAAGACGTCGTACGATAAAAAGCATGCTTCTCCAATAACGTTTGGAGTCGGACAACATGTGCTTGTCCGGAAGGCGAAGGGCTCTAACGACGGTCAGAGCAGAAAGCTCGAACCGAAGTATAAAGGACCCTTTGTTGTTACGAAGGTACTCGATAAGGACCGTTACGTGGTCGAGGAGTTACCTGGCTCGAAACGATCGAGGAAATTTTATACGGGTATTTGTCCCTCTGACAGGATGAAATTGTTCGTCACGAAAGTATCATCAGGTGATAGTAGTTCTGAAGACGAATAATTTCATTATTCCTGGAAAATGTACTAAATACGTTTTATTTATATGTTACAGATCACTCTTCACGAGGACGTGAAGGGCCGTCAGGTTAGCCGACTGTAACCGTCCAAGCACTGTAACCGTCCAAGTCCGTTCCTGGTCTTCGGTGTGGTACAACCGGGTGCTATGCTGCCTATTTGGCGGTATTTTTGTTTTGGTGGAGGGGAAACGCCTCGTTATCAGTACGAGGAAGGGGAGTTCAGGGTAACCTATCGTGCGATACACACGTATTGTGATTTAAGATAATTTGTGAGAAATATATACGTTGTTGCATATACAGTAGTTTACAGTTCAGGTGTGGGGTAAACTTACGGCTTATCCCAGTGTTAGTGTGTGTTATTCAGTGAGCAGTGTTGTGTAATTTGTGGTAAACGATGGGCCGAAGACGCAGCCATCGTCGCACTCGTAGCTCTAGCTCTTCGAGTACTGACTCGAGCAGCGACTCGTCGTCAAGTGCTACGGATACCAGATATACGCGTACACGATCGGAGCGGAGTCCTACTACAAGGCGAGACAAGAGATCAACGACGGCTAGTGATGGAGGACGCGCTAAAGGGCGGCAGTTACGTACGCCACCAATGCAAGAAGGCGCTATACAAGGTACATCTCGATGTGTCAACTTCAATAGAGGAACTGATGAGGCAAGTACTAACTCAAATCAATCAAGCTTGCATGAGACCTATGAAGCTAGAATAAGACAATTGGAAACTGTCATAGAAAGAATGGCGAGACAAAATCCTATTGAGACACGTAGATTAGCTGTCCGGAGTGATTGCATTCCCGAATTTTGTCCAGAAAATGAAAATATGTCGGCCGTTAAGTGGCTTGAGAAAATAGAAGAACTCAAACAAATAAACGACTGGGATGACTTAACAACAATATACCACATGCAGTCTCGCTTTTCAGGCATGGCAAGGTCCTGGTATCACAGCTTAAACTCTGTACGTTATACCTGGCCTGAATGGAAGGCACTTGTTGCTAAAACCTTTCCGGACCATGTTCATTATGCTAAAGCACTCAGGAATATGCTTAATAGAGAAAAACTTGTGACCGAGACGATGACATCTTACTATTTCAGCAAGATGGAACTGTTAAGGACCTGTCAAATTACGGGAAAGAATGCAGTTGCGTGCATTATCGATGGCATTCCCAATGTTACTATCCAAAATGCGGCTCGTGCAGGTCGTTACGAAAAACCTGAGTCGTTATTTGAAGGGTATTTGTCAATGTTACGTGAGGAAAGCATTATAGAGGATTTGACTCCACAAAAAGAAGGTCCTGTAAGGAAACGATTGAAAATGGATTTACGTCATTCATTTTCAAACACCCGAAATAAACCGTATGCCAAACCAGATGCCGCAAATGTAAAGTGCTTCAATTGTAAAATGAAAGGTCATTTTCAATCGAAGTGCCCAAAACCACGTGTGAGCTGCACAAAATGCCATCTGTTAGGACATGAGGCAGATCGTTGTGTGGTAAACCTGGGAAAACGAACAGCTGATCGACAAAACAAAGGTGAGTCAAGTACAATATTAACCTTATCTAATAATCAGTTGTCTAGTACTTGTTATTTTATTGATTGTATCATTAACGATGAACCTATAAGAGGGTTTGTGGATTCGGGTTGTGCTGCAGTCACAATTCGCGAAACAGATGCACTCAAATTGCATCTACAGGGTGAACCTACACTAGTACGGCTGTGTGGTTATGCTGGAGGTTCTGTTATAGTTCGCTTGAAAGTTAGGATAAATTTAAAAGTGGATTTAGCTTCTGCCACTGTTGACGCGCTCATAGTGCCTGATAATGTACAGGAGGTACCTGTCATTGTAGGTCAGCCATTTTAAAATAATGATAACATTACTGTCGTAGTTAGGGGTCAGCAAATTCGAATTTTCAATCAAACTAATGTCGATATCACGAATATTGATGATTTTTTGTCTGAGAAGGTTCAGCTAATGGTAGAGGAGACTACTGTTATTCCACCGAATTTTGTAGGCCACATTTCTTTGACTGAGCATAATAAGGTTAAGGATGTTTTTGTTGATCTAAGTTATAGAAATTGGGACAACAATTGTCATGTTATATTACCATGTGTTATCAGTACAAATAAAAACTGCTGTATTCCTGTCGCCAACATGTCTGATAAACCTGTGTGTTATGAAAAAGGGAGGGTGTTGGCTAGAGGGTATACTTGTACAGAATATTCAGAAATACCTACCAAATCCTGTTTACCAACGAAAATTACTGACTTACCACTTTTTACAATGCAAGACATAGAAAAACAAACTGATTCATATTTGAATGTAACGGAACGGTGTAAATTATTAAAATTACTTAATAAATATAGGGATTGCTTTGCTTCTAATTTAAGGGAGGTCGGTGAGACGACTGTTACGAAAATGTCAATTACCCTCACCGATGATGAACCTGTAGTATATCGTCCCTATCGCATGCCTTTCACCAGTCGTGAGAAAGGACGCAATATAGTCCAAGATCTTGTTGATAATGGGATAGTAAGGGAGTCAGAGTCTCCGTATGCTAGCCCCATTCTCTTAGTCAAGAAAAAGAACGGTGAACAAAGAATGTGTGTCGATTATAGAGCCATAAATCGCAAAACTATCAAGAATAAATACCCACTTCCGCGAATTGATGATTTGCTAGATAACTTGGAAGGAAACGTTTACTATACGACACTAGATCTGGCATCTGGATACCATCAGATACAAATGGCAGAAGACTCCATAGCGAAAACTGCTTTTGTAACGCCAGACGGTCATTATGAATATCTGAGGATGCCTTTTGGATTGGTGAATGCACCGGCTGTATTCCAAAGGGCTATGAATAAAATTTTAGGCCCTCTACGCTTCGACAGCGCAATGGCATATCTTGATGACGTGCTAATACCATCCGTGTCACTGGAACAGGGGATGGAACGGCTCGAGAATGTTCTGCACCTTTTAAAAACTGCTGGGTTGACACTAAGGTTCACTAAGTGTCATTTTCTTCGAACTAAAATTGAATATCTGGGCCATGAGATTACTGGCGAAGGTATTAGGCCTGGTCGTGACAAAATTGAAGCGGTAGCTAGTTTTCCAGCACCCTCGGATGTCCACGGAGTTAGACGATTTTTAGGTCTCGCCAGTTATTTCAGAAAATTCATTCAGGGATTCGCTGCTATTGCCAAACCTCTTACTAATTTAACTTGCAAGAACACACCTTTTCTGTGGGGAGAAGGATAGCACCAGTCTTTTGAAAATCTGAAACAGAAACTAATCGAACGTCCCATTCTGGCTGTCTATAAGCGAGAAGCGGAAACAGAGGTACATTGCGATGCTAGTAAAGTCGGCCTAGGGGCAATGCTTCTCCAACGACAAAATGATGGTAATCTTAAACCTGTCCAATATTTTAGTAGATCCACCACTAAAGATGAACAGAAATACCACTCATATGAACTAGAAACGCTGGCGGCTGTATGTGCATTAAAGAAGTTTCGGATATATTTAATTGGTATTAAGTTTAAAATTGTTACTGATTGTAACTCTCTTCGCCACACGCTTATGAAGCGAGACTTAATTCCCCGTATTGCAAGGTGGTGGCTGTCCATTCAAGAATTTGACTTCGATATCGAATATCGCGCCGGAACTAAGATGAGTCATGTAGATGCATTAAGTCGAAGTACTACCATACCTACGGAACAAACATTTGAGGTAATGATTGTAAATATTGATGAAGATGACTGGGTACTCTCTGCTCAACTACAGGACAGCATATGCAAGAATATCATCGATGTGTTATCCCGAGATCCGAAGGATAGTGACGAACGACAGATCTACAAAGATTATTGCTTAAAAGATCAACGTCTCTATCGCAAGACAGAGGCCGGAAAAAGGTGGGTTATCCCAAAGACAGCGAGACGAAGGATACTCATGTACTACCATGACGATGCCGGTCATTTTGCAGTAGATAAAACAGTAGAATTGATAAGAGCTAGATATTGGTTTCCATCCATGCGCAAATATGTTAAAAATTATATCAATTCCTGCTTGGGCTGCCTCTACAATAAGATTCCTGCGGGTAAGGTCCCCGGTAGTCTAAATCCTATAGGAAAACCGCCTGTACCAATGGATACCCTGCATCTGGATCATGTTGGTCCATTTGTCAAGAGTGTTAAGAAAAACTCATATCTTATAGTAGCAGTTGATGGTTTTACGAAATTTGTATTTTTAAAGGCAGTTCCTAATACCAAAACTGGACCTGTCCTCAAGTTTCTCGATGAGGTCATCGAAATGTTTGGGGTTCCCCGCAGATTTATTTGCGACCGTGGTACGGCTTTCACGAGCAAAGATTTTAAGGAATACTGTTTAGCTTTAGGTGTTAAACAAGTGTTATGTGCTACGGCGACCCCACGAGCAAACGGTCAAGTGGAACGTATGAATCGCTCCATTCTGTCGGCTGTGCTCGCTTCCACGAACGATGAAAATCGTTGGGATGAAACTGTACCAGCTGTGAAATGGGGAATTAACTCGACGGTCAATTCCACCACAGGGAAGAGTCCCTATGAATTATTTTTAGGTTACCGTCCTAGAGGTGTTAATGATGCCTTTTTGACGGCTGAGGTCTGTGATGATAACGAACGTCCAGATTTGAATGTGCTCAGAAATGAGGTTTCTGAGAAGGTAAAGAATAAACAGAGGTACCAAAAGACGTCGTACGATAAAAAGCATGCTTCTCCAATAACGTTTGGAGTCGGACAACATGTGCTTGTCCGGAAGGCGAAGGGCTCTAACGACGGTCAGAGCAGAAAGCTCGAACCGAAGTATAAAGGACCCTTTGTTGTTACGAAGGTACTCGATAAGGACCGTTACGTGGTCGAGGAGTTACCTGGCTCGAAACGATCGAGGAAATTTTATACGGGTATTTGTCCCTCTGACAGGATGAAATTGTTCGTCACGAAAGTATCATCAGGTGATAGTAGTTCTGAAGACGAATAATTTCATTATTCCTGGAAAATGTACTAAATACGTTTTATTTATATGTTACAGATCACTCTTCACGAGGACGTGAAGGGCCGTCAGGTTAGCCGACTGTAACCGTCCAAGCACTGTAACCGTCCAAGTCCGTTCCTGGTCTTCGGTGTGGTACAACCGGGTGCTATGCTGCCTATTTGGCGGTATTTTTGTTTTGGTGGAGGGGAAACGCCTCGTTATCAGTACGAGGAAGGGGAGTTCAGGGTAACCTATCGTGCGATACACACGTATTGTGATTTAAGATAATTTGTGAGAAATATATACGTTGTTGCATATACAGTAGTTTACAGTTCAGGTGTGGGGTAAACTTACGGCTTATCCCAGTGTTAGTGTGTGTTATTCAGTGAGCAGTGTTGTGTAATTTGTGGTAAACGATGGGCCGAAGACGCAGCCATCGTCGCACTCGTAGCTCTAGCTCTTCGAGTACTGACTCGAGCAGCGACTCGTCGTCAAGTGCTACGGATACCAGATATACGCGTACACGATCGGAGCGGAGTCCTACTACAAGGCGAGACAAGAGATCAACGGCGGCTAGTGATGGAGGACGCGCTAAAGGGCGGCAGTTACGTACGCCACCAATGCAAGAAGGCGCTATACAAGGTACATCTCGATGTGTCAACTTCAATAGAGGAACTGATGAGGCAAGTACTAACTCAAATCAATCAAGCTTGCATGAGACCTATGAAGCTAGAATAAGACAATTGGAAACTGTCATAGAAAGAATGGCGAGACAAAATCCTATTGAGACACGTAGATTAGCTGTCCGGAGTGATTGCATTCCCGAATTTTGTCCAGAAAATGAAAATATGTCGGCCGTTAAGTGGCTTGAGAAAATAGAAGAACTCAAACAAATAAACGACTGGGATGACTTAACAACAATATACCACATGCAGTCTCGCTTTTCAGGCATGGCAAGGTCCTGGTATCACAGCTTAAACTCTGTACGTTATACCTGGCCTGAATGGAAGGCACTTGTTGCTAAAACCTTTCCGGACCATGTTGATTATGCTAAAGCACTCAGGAATATGCTTAATAGAGAAAAACTTGTGACCGAGACGATGACATCTTACTATTTCAGCAAGATGGAACTGTTAAGGACCTGTCAAATTACGGGAAAGAATGCAGTTGCGTGCATTATCGATGGCATTCCCAATGTTACTATCCAAAATGCGGCTCGTGCAGGTCGTTACGAAAAACCTGAGTCGTTATTTGAAGGGTATTTGTCAATGTTACGTGAGGAAAGCATTATAGAGGATTTGACTCCACAAAAAGAAGGTCCTGTAAGGAAACGATTGAAAATGGATTTACGTCATTCATTTTCAAACACCCGAAATAAACCGTATGCCAAACCAGATGCCGCAAATGTAAAGTGCTTCAATTGTAAAATGAAAGGTCATTTTCAATCGAAGTGCCCAAAACCACGTGTGAGCTGCACAAAATGCCATCTGTTAGGACATGAGGCAGATCGTTGTGTGGTAAACCTGGGAAAACGAACAGCTGATCGACAAAACAAAGGTGAGTCAAGTACAATATTAACCTTATCTAATAATCAGTTGTCTAGTACTTGTTATTTTATTGATTGTATAATTAACGATGAACCTATAAGAGGGTTTGTGGATTCGGGTTGTGCTGCAGTCACAATTCGCGAAACAGATGCACTCAAATTGCATCTACAGGGTGAACCTACACTAGTACGGCTGTGTGGTTATGCTGGAGGTTCTGTTATAGTTCGCTTGAAAGTTAGGATAAATTTAAAAGTGGATTTAGCTTCTGCCACTGTTGACGCGCTCATAGTGCCTGATAATGTACAGGAGGTACCTGTCATTGTAGGTCAGCCATTTTTAAATAATGATAACATTACTGTCGTAGTTAGGGGTCAGCAAATTCGAATTTTCAATCAAACTAATGTCGATATCACGAATATTGATGATTTTTTGTCTGAGAAGGTTCAGCTAATGGTAGAGGAGACTACTGTTATTCCACCGAATTTTGTAGGCCACATTTCTTTGACTGAGCATAATAAGGTTAAGGATGTTTTTGTTGATCTAAGTTATAGAAATTGGGACAACAATTGTCATGTTATATTACCATGTGTTATCAGTACAAATAAAAACTGCTGTATTCCTGTCGCCAACATGTCTGATAAACCTGTGTGTTATGAAAAAGGGAGGGTGTTGGCTAGAGGGTATACTTGTACAGAATATTCAGAAATACCTACCAAATCCTGTTTACCAACGAAAATTACTGACTTACCACTTTTTACAATGCAAGACATAGAAAAACAAACTGATTCATATTTGAATGTAACGGAACGGTGTAAATTATTAAAATTACTTAATAAATATAGGGATTGCTTTGCTTCTAATTTAAGGGAGGTCGGTGAGACGACTGTTACGAAAATGTCAATTACCCTCACCGATGATGAACCTGTAGTATATCGTCCCTATCGCATGCCTTTCACCAGTCGTGAGAAAGTACGCAATATAGTCCAAGATCTTGTTGATAATGGGATAGTAAGGGAGTCAGAGTCTCCGTATGCTAGCCCCATTCTCTTAGTCAAGAAAAAGAACGGTGAACAAAGAATGTGTGTCGATTATAGAGCCATAAATCGCAAAACTATCAAGAATAAATACCCACTTCCGCGAATTGATGATTTGCTAGATAACTTGGAAGGAAACGTTTACTATACGACACTAGATCTGGCATCTGGATACCATCAGATACAAATGGCAGAAGACTCCATAGCGAAAACTGCTTTTGTAACGCCAGACGGTCATTATGAATATCTGAGGATGCCTTTTGGATTGGTGAATGCACCGGCTGTATTCCAAAGGGCTATGAATAAAATTTTAGGCCCTCTACGCTTCGACAGCGCAATGGCATATCTTGATGACGTGCTAATACCATCCGTGTCACTGGAACAGGGGATGGAACGGCTCGAGAATGTTCTGCACCTTTTAAAAACTGCTGGGTTGACACTAAGGTTCACTAAGTGTCATTTTCTTCGAACTAAAATTGAATATCTGGGCCATGAGATTACTGGCGAAGGTATTAGGCCTGGTCGTGACAAAATTGAAGCGGTAGCTAGTTTTCCAGCACCCTCGGATGTCCACGGAGTTAGACGATTTTTAGGTCTCGCCAGTTATTTCAGAAAATTCATTCAGGGATTCGCTGCTATTGCCAAACCTCTTACTAATTTAACTTGCAAGAACACACCTTTTCTGTGGGGAGAAGGACAGCACCAGTCTTTTGAAAATCTGAAACAGAAACTAATCGAACGTCCCATTCTGGCTGTCTATAAGCGAGAAGCGGAAACAGAGGTACATTGCGATGCTAGTAAAGTCGGCCTAGGGGCAATGCTTCTCCAACGACAAAATGATGGTAATCTTAAACCTGTCCAATATTTTAGTAGATCCACCACTAAAGATGAACAGAAATACCACTCATATGAACTAGAAACGCTGGCGGCTGTATGTGCATTAAAGAAGTTTCGGATATATTTAATTGGTATTAAGTTTAAAATTGTTACTGATTGTAACTCTCTTCGCCACACGCTTATGAAGCGAGACTTAATTCCCCGTATTGCAAGGTGGTGGCTGTCCATTCAAGAATTTGACTTCGATATCGAATATCGCGCCGGAACTAAGATGAGTCATGTAGATGCATTAAGTCGAAGTACTACCATACCTACGGAACAAACATTTGAGGTAATGATTGTAAATATTGATGAAGATGACTGGGTACTCTCTGCTCAACTACAGGACAGCATATGCAAGAATATCATCGATGTGTTATCCCGAGATCCGAAGGATAGTGACGAACGACAGATCTACAAAGATTATTGCTTAAAAGATCAACGTCTCTATCGCAAGACAGAGGCCGGAAAAAGGTGGGTTATCCCAAAGACAGCGAGACGAAGGATACTCATGTACTACCATGACGATGCCGGTCATTTTGCAGTAGATAAAACAGTAGAATTGATAAGAGCTAGATATTGGTTTCCATCCATGCGCAAATATGTTAAAAATTATATCAATTCCTGCTTGGGCTGCCTCTACAATAAGATTCCTGCGGGTAAGGTCCCCGGTAGTCTAAATCCTATAGAAAAACCGCCTGTACCAATGGATACCCTGCATCTGGATCATGTTGGTCCATTTGTCAAGAGTGTTAAGAAAAACTCATATCTTATAGTAGCAGTTGATGGTTTTACGAAATTTGTATTTTTAAAGGCAGTTCCTAATACCAAAACTGGACCTGTCCTCAAGTTTCTCGATGAGGTCATCGAAATGTTTGGGGTTCCCCGCAGATTTATTTGCGACCGTGGTACGGCTTTCACGAGCAAAGATTTTAAGGAATACTGTTTAGCTTTAGGTGTTAAACAAGTGTTATGTGCTACGGCGACCCCACGAGCAAACGGTCAAGTGGAACGTATGAATCGCTCCATTCTGTCGGCTGTGCTCGCTTCCACGAACGATGAAAATCGTTGGGATGAAACTGTACCAGCTGTGAAATGGGGAATTAACTCGACGGTCAATTCCACCACAGGGAAGAGTCCCTATGAATTATTTTTAGGTTACCGTCCTAGAGGTGTTAATGATGCCTTTTTGACGGCTGAGGTCTGTGATGATAACGAACGTCCAGATTTGAATGTGCTCAGAAATGAGGTTTCTGAGAAGGTAAAGAATAAACAGAGGTACCAAAAGACGTCGTACGATAAAAAGCATGCTTCTCCAATAACGTTTGGAGTCGGACAACATGTGCTTGTCCGGAAGGCGAAGGGCTCTAACGACGGTCAGAGCAGAAAGCTCGAACCGAAGTATAAAGGACCCTTTGTTGTTACGAAGGTACTCGATAAGGACCGTTACGTGGTCGAGGAGTTACCTGGCTCGAAACGATCGAGGAAATTTTATACGGGTATTTGTCCCTCTGACAGGATGAAATTGTTCGTCACGAAAGTATCATCAGGTGATAGTAGTTCTGAAGACGAATAATTTCATTATTCCTGGAAAATGTACTAAATACGTTTTATTTATATGTTACAGATCACTCTTCACGAGGACGTGAAGGGCCGTCAGGTTAGCCGACTGTAACCGTCCAAGCACTGTAACCGTCCAAGTCCGTTCCTGGTCTTCGGTGTGGTACAACCGGGTGCTATGCTGCCTATTTGGCGGTATTTTTGTTTTGGTGGAGGGGAAACGCCTCGTTATCAGTACGAGGAAGGGGAGTTCAGGGTAACCTATCGTGCGATACACACGTATTGTGATTTAAGATAATTTGTGAGAAATATATACGTTGTTGCATATACAGTAGTTTACACATATTTAAAAAATTATTAGAGATAGACCCCAGTGGAAACCATCAAACAATTTCCTGACAAAATAATATTATATCTAATACGAACGAGAATATACGTCAGGCTCAGACATTTGAACAGAAGGATTAGTTTCGAAAATTGTAGGTGTAAACTTAGGGAAAAAATGACCAAATTTACCAATAAATAATACATTTTTGTAGAAAAAGTCGTTAAGTTACCTATTTTACACTTCTCTATAACATAATTGTCAAATAATTGGCTATTGAACTCCTTTAATCTATCACTTTGAAATTAAAATGTAATCCATCATGTGGTATTCCCGCTAGTTCGCCGACAGAAATCTCGTTGCTGACGTCACAGCGTGCCGGTGCTCGGACGGCTGCATGCGCGTGAGCACACCATGTTTATTTACACTATGATAAAAATCACGAAACATCACATTGAGGAGGGGGTCTAGTAAGATGTCACGTGTATTTATTTTGTCGTCAACCACATTATTATTACTTGTATGCCAATCAAAAACAGTTTGCAAACTTTCGGGCTAGACATTTTTATTATGGCCCTTAATTTCAGAATAAAATAAGTTTATACTTCAAGTATTTTGTAAGACATTCACGGCCATAATCCGATAAACTGGTGGATCTTGGACTGTTCGGCCGAAGTCGGCGCGCTTCTCTGTTTGACGTTTCGCCAACACGAGTGGTCGGCGTTCTCAGAAGCTGATATCACCTGTTCGACATGTTCCGAGGGACGATACATTTTTTGATAGATGTTTTTAGACATTATTGACAATATATGATAGGTACAGTTTGAGGGTCAAAAATATAAATTTGCGAAAAATAGTTCAGATAGGTAAAAAACAATAGTTTCCAACATTTCAATATGCCTAGAAAAAAACCCTGGCATCCTTTGTGAATACGTTTTAAAAATTTAATAGTAGGTAGAATTTTGTAAACAGTAAAATTTTACCGCCACGCCAATAACTAACAAACAACATAACTTATGAAAGGACATATTTCCACTTCCAGCCTTTGCTGCTTCCATTTTGCACACGTAACACCTTCGTCTCACCATAGTTTATATTTATATTTATAACAATTAACCCAAAAATAGAGGAAAAAACTAGAAAATAAGTCAATCTCACTGCAACACAACCCACAAGAAAATGACGCCCACAAAATAGGTGATGCCGCCACTAAACAATCTGACGTCAACCCGTTATTAGGTAGTTAGTATTTCGGCAAGCTATTAACGAACAGCGTTGCCGTTTCGTGCCATTCGATGCATTAAGCAAACGTTACGATAATGTATCGTTCACTTAACACTGCCTCTAGTTATAATAAAATAAAGTATCCTGTATTTGAAGAACAAAACATCATTCGGGTGTAAAATATTATTTGAGCTGCTTCATAATGAGCATATCTACTTGCCAGTTACAGTGGGAGCTCCATTAATATACTTGGGGGCTTGAATGCATTTAGCAACATGGCAATTAGTGTACGCAAGGCCCAAGCGGCTTGCGGATAACTTTCAATGTAAACATTCTAAGTCTATTCGGTAAAATATCAATGGATGTACAGGGCAATTCTTTATCCAGTTCTGGTATAAATATATATTCTTTGTTAGAGCTATAGTCATGATTGTGAACTTATTCCAAACCTCGCATGTTTCCTTGTTATTTCTTCATAGCCTGCTTAGTTTTCAGACAACGCTTATCGTCGTGTATCTAAACAGTAGAGAATATCGTTGTATCGCAAGCGAATCTTCCGTCACATCTGCGCAGCCCCGTTGGTTCTCGGCCTGGCACTCTAGATATCCTGAGTTCCATTATCTGGTCTAGCCTCGTAAATCACCAGCGGCCGAAGTATAAATTTGAGGCGGCCGTGGCCGTGGCGGCCGCATCACCAGATATATCGAGGCAACAGCTTCCCGGTTTTAGCATAATAATACACGTCAGGCCTGCGGACAAGATCGCCGTGCCACAATGTATGCCGCGACGTTGCCGAGTGCCGGGAAGTTTTTGGGGGTTTTCTATGAATGGAGAACGATGAGGTCGCCCATATTGAACCAAATTTTGAAAAAATAAATAACTTTGGGGAATAGTTTGAGTGGTACACATTATTTTTGTATTTGTAACCATCAAGAGAATGCTTGCTACGATCAGCATAAATAGGTGTTTGAATCAAATTTTGTTAAACATACATATTACTTGCACTGCAATTTGTAATTCACCTGGTTAAAGGCCTTTGTAGAATAAACGCCTGAATAATAAAGTTTTGATATACTAATAAATAAACGCGAATTTGGTCTGTATCTTTCCCTGAAGATGCTAACATAGTTAGAGAAATATGTATGGGGTTTGAAAAGATCGGTTTGGCGTATGGTTGAACAATTCGTTCATTTATTCATTACACTATTCAGGGATACAACAAACACAAACAACACATTTCTTACGCGGTGTTTCTTGGTTATTCCTTCCTTTAGTTGAAATGTGAAATAAATTACAACTTGCTTTTCCTAGCACGTTTCATCTAGGTACCTAGACTTCATCAGCAATTATATTTATAACAAAAAATCTAAAATCCACCCCCCCAAATGTCCATAGGTTTACCTTTGACCTAGTTTTTTCAACAAAGTTCGAGAAATCATTTTTCATAGCGATTGCGTATAAATATTATTGCAGGCCAATCTATTGTTTATTAGCAATAATTTTTTTCTTTTTCTTCATTCTGAAATATTAGGATTTGCTGGGTACTTACATTTTTTCTTATAAATATAATTGCTGATGAAGTCTAGGTACCTAGACGAAACATGGGATTAGGACAAATCTGACCGCGGCGCGCTAGTGTCCTATGGCCCATCTGGTGATCGAAATATTTTGCGCGCTTCTGACCGGTGGGATTAGGACCAATTTGACCGCGGCGCGCTAGTGTCCTATGGCCGTTAAATCAAGGTGTTTACAGGTCCGAAATATGTAACCAAGCATCGAAGACAGGCGTTAATTACATAATCCACCTGCTTATCAAACATGAACTTTCGGTCAAAAATAGTGCTGCGTCAAAGGATCCAGTGTCACTTTATGAAAATAGACAAGTGAATGAATGAATAAATAAGTAATTAAATAAGAAATAGACGCCTTTACTACCTTTGTTATTTATTTCTCAGAATAATCTAAATAATGCACCACTGCAGTTTTTCCTGCGCGCACTGATTGGCTACCCTGTACACCAGAAGAACCGAACCGCAGGAACAGATCCGGCAACCGCTGAATTGCAACTCGCGGATGCTGCGTGAGAACCGAGTGCGATAATAGTTGTTATGGCAGATAACTAACCATTAGCCGGACTTAACTGTACCGGTTAATGTTTTTCGAGTAATTGATGTCCCGGCATTTATTTCCTTACTAGAATGGCAGAGCGAGTAATGTTGCCACTGCTCGTTGTCCGATGGACAGTGCCGTATTGATTCCGAGATGCGAGCGATAAAGTTTTTTCCGCATATCTGCCGTTCAAACCCACCACGGCATCACAACAGCTGGGAGCTTTCTTATCTGCGATGGAATGCTTTCAGGAAAAAAAGCATCAGGTGGAGGTTGATTTTTATTTGAAAGAACCTCGTATGAAGTATATACAGGGAGTACATAGTAGTAGCAATAGTGATCAGGTGGCGAAGTCAGGTATAGTAAAAATATTCCTTACAGCCTGTTTCTTGGTTATTAATTCCTTTGGTTGACATGTGAAATAAAACAAAAATTTGCCTTTCCTATACGACGTTTCATCTACGTACCTAGGTCAGCAATTATATTTATAACAAAACAAATAATGTAATATCCACACCCCCCCAAGTGTCTATAGGTTTACTTTTGGCCTAGTTTTTTCAACTTAGGCGAAAGTTCCAGAAGTCTGCACTTTTCATAGCGATTGCATATAAAATATCATTGCAAACCAAACTATTGGTTATCTGCAATGATATTTTATTGCGATAGTAACAGTGATGATAGCATCACCGAGACGATGGCTATGGCTCACAGTGGAGTACACAAGCATCAAGCATGTATTTAGGGGAGGGGGGGGGGTCCGGGCCCGCTAAAAATGTAATCCACTAAAATACAGAAATGTACACGTCTAACGGACAAGCAATCTGGAAATCCCTCCTCCCGAAAACGAATATTTTGTTTTGCTAATTAGGTCCCAGTTAAGCAGACTTAAGAGTGGCAACTCTAATCTGGATCTCCCCAAAACTCAATCCGGGATACGTGATGGACAAGGATCTATTCTGAGCCCCACTTTATGGAATCTGCTATATGACGGGGTACTTCAGTTGAACCTACCATATTGGAGTCACTACTGTAGCTTACGTTGATGACTTAACCATTGCAACTGTAGCTAGGTCGAAAGATGAATTGATGGAAATCAAAATGTGCCATCGAGGAGATAATTTATTGGCTGGAAGAAAATGCCCTGCACATTGCAGCTGAGAAAACCGAAGCAGGGATATTGTCTTCCAGAAGTAAGATACTGCCTGCCGATCATTTTTTAATTCACGTTAACGCCATGCCACTCAGTCAAGTACCTTGGGGTGTGTCTCGACAGAAAGCTGACCTTTGCAGGTCCAAAAGACAACAAAGACGGTTATGGCCTTAACAGTGCTCATGCCAAACTGCAATGGGCCCAATGCCAGCAAAAGGAAAGTTCTATGCTCCACGGAACTGTCAACCCTTCTATACGCAGCACTAATACGGTACACAGAATTAGACGGCAGAAAAGGGCCGTTGGATCTGGCGTCTCATCAAAGATGTGACATTATGGATAAACAAGACATAGGGTGAGGTGGATTTCTGCCTCGCCAAATTTCTCTCTGGGCATGCATGTTTTGAGGCCTATTTTCATCGTTTTGGTATAACGAGAGATCATGAGTGCCTACACTGAGGCGAGATGGATGACGTTTACCTCACATTTTTCCAGTGTAAGAGATGAAGCATTAACCGAAATGGATACTAAGAGTATCTTGGGGCTACAATAAGCTCGAAAAATATACTAGATCATTTTAAGTGACAATTGGAATACCGTGGTTACATTTACAGAAGGATCTACTTAATATTGCTACAAAATCAATGATACACTGCTTTGCAGATGATACACTGATAACCTATCAAGCATCAAGCTGGAAAGAAATCCAAGAAATAATAAGGTATGATATAACAATTATTAAAAATTGGTTTGATACCAATCTCCTTACGATAAATTTTGATAAATCTTACTATTTACCTATTTCGTCATATAAAAATACGTTACCGAATTTTGGACCTATTGAAGTAGACAAAAGACAAATTTTTGAGGCTGACAGTGCCAAATACTTAGGTATAATAATTGACAAACATTTGAAATAGGACTTACAAATAAAATTTCTTTCGCGAAAATTGAGAAAACTAGTACCTAAATTCAAATTTCTTAGACAATTTCTAAACACACGCTGTTTAGAAACATTGTATTACTCTCTTGTGCAGTCCCAGCATTATGGCATCTTAGGTTGGGAAGGAGTGCATCAAACTCATTTGAAGAGTATCAGTTCCTTGCAAAAATGTGTTTTGAAAGTTATTTATTTTAAAGAGCCCACTTACCCCTCAAATAATGTATTTAAAGAATCTCAGAAATCTGATATCCGACAACTATACAGCTATAACATATTGAATTTCGTCCATAAACATAAAAATTATATCAACTTCAATAGCCATGAACATAATACACGAACCAATAATAGGGCCTTAAGGCCTCCTATATTTAAGTCAATAGGCCAAAAAAGTTTAATATTTATGTTGCTGCATATACGATTTACTTCCTGCTTCATTGAAATCCATAAAATCTCATATCCTATACAAAAAAAGGCAAACAATGGATAATGGACACACCCAGATATATTTTTTCAAATGTTTTTAACAGGTTTTTGAACTGACACACTTATGAGTGTTTAATATAGTTAATATTAGTTTTAATATATGTATGTATTGCAATGTAACCCACGCACAAGGTCAGCACCTTCTGTGGGTCAAACAATTTATTTACCCTCTGTATTGTTGGTGAATAAATTATTATTGTTATCCCTGAAACTAAGAGCAGTGAAAGATGTCGCCTGATGAACACGCACTAGTAGCAGATTAAAGCCTTGAACGCACTGGGTCGGACGGTACGGTACGAACGGTACGCACTGGATTTTTCAAAAATGTTTAGCAATGATTTGCCTATGTGTGCGCGCACTGGGTCGTCACTGTCGGAACAGGACCATCCGCACCTTCCGCCGTCCGATAAAATCCCGAAAGAAAGAATTCTAGGCATCCCGACCGTCCCGACCGGCCGTACTGATGACTCATCAGCCCTTCGGCGCGTGCCTGCACGTGCTTCGGTACAGACGTTCCGCCGTTTCAGTTGAGCAATACTGGTTGCAAAGCGAGCATGTATGTTCCCAAATTAATTACGGTGGTGGAAAACTACCCCGAGCTCTTCGATATGCGGCACCCTGAGTACTTCAACAACGTACGACGGGATAACTGCTGGGAAGAAATCGGCGGTATAATGAGTGAGCGAGGTAAGTGGGGTTTATTGTATCGTTTTATTGTACCGTCCGTCCGTCCGTTCCGTCCGTACCGACCGACCCAGTGAGCGCAGTCACCTAAAAGAAGTGCCGAAGATGCGTACCGTTCGTATCGTTCCGTCCGACCCAGTGCGCGCTCAGCTTAAAAACGAAGAAGACGACTAGTGAAGACAGCACATCTACTGAAGTAATGCGAAAGCGGTACCAGGGTTGTGTGAATGGTGAATCAAGCACACGCTGTGGCATTTGAAGTCTTCAGGGCCAGCCCAGAGTGTCTTTTGGAGATTCCTAATCCCCTCTATAAAAAAACTATAGTATAGAATCACGACTTTTGCAATTAATAGTATAGTGTTTGCGCGACTATCATAAAGAATATCAGAAAACACCTCGCTTGAGAGCGAGAAACATACACATTAAAGCAATATGTGCATAAATTTCGTGTAAAAATCCAAGCACCTAACAACAACGTTCCGCGTAACCTACTCGAATTCCTTGCCCGCCTCAATTATCTAGGCATTTTATTGCAGATCGATAATTTATTGTTGGACCCGTAGGTGTTACAATGTGGTTCAATGTTAAAATGCCTACGACATTCGCGAATACAGAATGGAAACGGGCTTGATATTTCTTTATACTCGTTTTTTCTGGTCAACATGGCGCCTGATGCCACATAAATGAGAAAAAATGGAGTAAGGTAGATGGCCTCAGTAGCTCCCACGTATTAATATGGACCGACTTTCAAACTACATGTAAAGAAGTTTCTAAAATCTTGAATGTGCGAAAAATACAAAAATGGAGTTTGTTCTTTTTGGTTTTTTTGAGGACAGATATCCTCGAATGTGTGTGTTCTTGGGCTGTTCAGCCGGCATCAATACGCTCCGCCGCATTGGCGTCGTCCGTACAGCCCAAGAACCAACAGTTCACTAGTCCTCTACTCTACTATACGGCATTCTTAGGAAAACAAAGATGACATTAGCACTCTATAAATTCTTTGCCCAAGCAGCAAACGAATAGAATATAAACTATCTAAACGCCTTTATAATAGAAGAGGTCACCTTTCAACTAAAACAGCAAGGAATGTTGGTTAGCTTGTATACTATCCAGCTAGTTTGTAAACTAGTCAAAAAATGTCGCTAAAGTACAAACTATAACATAATTTCACAAATTAGCCGGGGTTTCTGGCTAGTTTACAAAGTATCCTCAGCATTTGGACAAAAAGTTAGCTGAGTATTACTAACAATATATGTACGTATAATAACCCATCCGTTAGTCAATATGTAAATTACTACTAAATTTTTTTTGATTAATTTATTAAAAGTTATATTATGTGTATTACAAGCTGGGTGCGACATTATTAAATAGTTTACTGTGGTGAATTTATGTGTATCCGGTTATGAGACTATCAGGGTTTTGTCTTCATCAAATACTATTATGTCCTTATAATTTACTTGTTGGTTGTTGGAGTTTGTTCTTTTTAGTATTCTTGAGGACACACTCGTGTTGGCGAAACGTCAAGCTGCAAAGCGTGCCGACGCCAATGCGGCGGAGCGTGTCGACGCCGTCCGAACAGCCCAAGAACCAACAGTTCACTAGCCCTCTACTCTACTATACGGGATTCTTAGGAAAACAAAGATGACATTTAGCACTATAAATTCTTTGCCCAAGCAACTAAGGCCTGTTTATTTTAGTGGAAAATGTCACCTTTCAACTAAAACAGCAAGGAATGTTGGTTAGCTTGTATACTATCCAGCTAGTTTGTAAACTAGCCAAAAAGTGTCGCCAAAGTACAAACTATAACATAATTTCACAAATTAGTCGGTGTTTCTGGCTAGTTTACAAAGTATCCACAGCATTTGGACAAAAAGTTAGCTCAATATTACTAACAACATATGTACGTATAATAACCCACCCGTTAGTTAATATGTAAACTACCCAATTCTCTTTGTCATTATTAAATTGTTTATTGTAATGTATTTATGTGTATCCGGTTATGAGGCTATCAGGGTTTTGCCTTCATCAAATACTATTGTGGCCTTATAATTTAGTTGTTCGTTAAATAAAAATAAAATTCGATAGTACTTACTCAAAGTAAATAAATTTCAGTACTAAAAAGAAAAGTGAATTTAAATTTGCGGAAAATTCGAAATATCTCAGAAACTGATAAATGTAGGTATTTAAATATGAAAGAGCATGTTGAAAGTAATTTGCTAGTATAACAAAATATGGGGGGTTACATTTAAAAAAAAGAGAAGGTCTAGTTTTTGCATACGTCGTCGACTTTTTTTACAGCCTGTGTTAAAACCAGAGAGCATTTATTATATTTCCATGTTTATAAAATAATTTTTGATACTAGTGCATCAAAGAATTGTTGGAAACTAATGTTTTCAATACACAGTACGCTCATGTGGTAGTGATTTGGATATAAAAATAGTCATAACCTCTGAAATACCCTTTATAATGTTAAAACGGAAATTATTGGTAGAATCTAAATATGGAATAATACATAGGGTGTCTCATTAGAAAAAATGTATGTTTTCATCATCACGTAGCTATGGATACCCTGTATAAATACAAATATCTTCTGAGCTAGGACCATATCCGTGGCTACAACTTTACATAAAACTTTTTTCACTATCTTCTGCGGTAGTGGAGTTATTGACCAAGGCGGTACTGAAAACTCACCCTGTCTATAGTAGTAATGGAAATGTTATGTTACCAATAAATAAACTTTTTTTTTTGTGGCTAAGAATTATTTAAAATAAATTCACTGAAGCAAGCTACTTAGTTTACATAGATACTATCAACCTGATTACTAGGAGTATTATGTAGGTAGATACACACTTTATCCAAATACGGTGGATAGTTCATAAACTAGCCAAAAACCTCGGATAACTTACGTAATTATTTTATGGTTTATACTTTAGCGACAATTCTTGGTTAATTTATAAACTAGACGGATAGTATAAAGACTAACCAACATTCCTTGGTACTTTAGTTGAAATGTGATATTCCAGTAAAATAACTACGCGTTTGGCTAGTTTGTATTCTATCTAGCTAGTTTATAAACTGGCCAGAAACACTTTAACCATAGCATACACGTATATATGGCAAGACATATTAAGTTCACACTCTATATCCAAATATGTACTGTGGATAGTTTATAAACTAGCCAAAAACCCTAATTTGTGTTTTTTTGTAGTTGGTACCTTAGCGACAATCCTTTGCTAGTTTACATAAAAATTGGATAGAGAGAGACTAACCGTCGTTCCATGCTGTCTTGGTTGACTTTCTAGTAAAACAACCAGGCACTTGGATAGTTTGTATATCTTCCAGCTGGTTTATAAACTAGCTAAGTAAATACTTTAAGGCCTAGTTTTACAATATTTAGTTATCCAGTGGTTAAAATAAGACTAGTGGTAGCGAAAACAATCCATTCCCTAATCGGTGGTTTACGTCAAAAGTCAAAAATTAACCCAAGGATAAGTATGGGTTACTTTGACGTTTGTGGTGGTCATATATGATGACATATAAATATAGATTTTGACATTGACGCTTAAGGCGTCGATGGATTTTGATTAATATAGTCTGTGGCAAAATAAATCAAAAATAAGAATGCAAAGATAAAAAGCCTTTACGGAAACAGTGATCTGGATCCGGATCTATCAGTACCATGTCAATCAGTTGTTTACTGGGATTGACGATTCCATGGATTAAACGAACGAACATCGAACAACGAAAAAGTTGGTAGAAAAACAGCTCCTGATTTGAATTACCCGATCGCGATTACTTACCGTACAAGAGTGCACTGACCCTATTTCTAACTGATCCTAGATCATTTTAATATAGGTCAGGCTCAGTGATTCGTGCGATCGGGTTAGCTTGTAGTTTCCGTAAATGCCTTAGATGTTTCCGTCAAAAGTCTAGGTTGTATTCACGGAACACAATAAAATTATGGCAGTGATCTGAGACTCGTTCGAGGTGTCAACATAAAAGATAAATAGGCTTAACCACTGGTTTTCTTTGTAAAACAGAGCTTCCCGATGACTACTGGGTAAATTCCATCTGTCGGTTAAGTGACTACCACCGCCCATCAGTCGGTCGTCCTATACGGAGCTCCTGTGTGATGTAAAGCCACGAAAAGGAAATGGTATCAAAAGGTCTTAGTCTGCTTGCAAAGAAAGTCTCTGCTGAGGGTGGCCAGTGCTTATCACACGGTATCTACAAGAGCCTTGCAAGTTATAACGGCGATACCACCATTATACTTGCTGGCCGAAGAAAGGACACTGATCCGCCATGGTCAAGCAGGCAATGTGACAAGCCGCGCTGAGGCTAAAAGGCTGACAGCAAGTAAGTGGAAAAGCATATGGAACGAGACCACTAATGTCGGACAGTGGACGAAACGACTAATACCGTCGATAAAATGCAGTAATCGGCAGACGTTCTATTTCCTAACGCAGGCACTGTCTGGGCACGGGCCTTTTCGAGTGTATAGGAAACGGATAGGACGGGTGATGGACGAAAGATGCTTGCACTGCGAGGCGGAAGATACCGCCGAGCATGCCCTGTTTCTGTGCGATCGATGGGGGGCGTACAGACAGGAGGCAAGTCAAAAACTGGATGGGGAGCTGACCCCAGAGACTATGGTCCCACTGATGTTGTTCAGCGTAGAGGCACGGAACACCATACATGAGATGGTCAACAAAATACTCTCTGTAAAGGAGAAAGAGGAGCGGCTTCAAGGATAGATGAGGATTGGAAGTTATTCATAAATGTGTTTTAATCATTACCTCATCTTGCACTGCGAAGAATATCGTTCACGATGATGCCCGGTGCAGATGGAGATATAACATCAGAGGTAAGGAAGAGGGAACGGGTTTTAGCCGGTCGGGCCGTGATGACATGTCGGATGGACATGGTTGCGTCCATTGGACATGTGATCAGAGAACTCAAGCTGGTTCAACGTAGGGCGGGCAGACTCTCTCTCACACTTCCGGGTGTGTGAGGGTTTTCTGTCCTTGCGATCAAGCCGATTTCCTAAACCGTCTATAACAAAAAAAAACACCGCCCAATGATTGTGAAACTGGGCCTCACTGTAATACAGTATAAATCAAACGATGCTCTCGAATTTGGAGTCCGTCATTGTGAGAGTGGCTTAGGTACTGCATGGACAAGATGAGATCTGCGTAGTATTGGGCGCCAGCAGCAACAGCAGAACGGTAGGACCAATTAAAGAAGGTACCGGTTAATTTGTAAAAATCGAAAAGCACACAGACACACACACACACAGAAAGGCGAATGATGTGGTAGCGCGCACTGTGTTGTTCCCAGCGTCGAACTGCTAATGAGTCTCCTAATTAAAACTTAATGTACGAATTTCAATGAGCCACTCGTTGCATGGGACAACCGCTGCGAAAGGGGAGTAACTCAGTACTTTCCCCACGACGTACGGACGCTGTACAAATTGATACTTTGTAAAGGACAGCTTGTAACGGTTCCATCGATTTGTATATTATTGATTCTTCACAGGATGTCTCAAAAGCATACCAGCTAATATCGGGTATGCTATAAAACTAAAAAAAAAAATTAGGCAGAAAAAAATACTGTTGCGTTTCCAATGAATTGTTAGTATTTGGATGTTTTTCCATCGCTTTAAATATATTTACAGTTCTTTCAAATCCATGTCATGGAAAGAATTCAATCCTTATATTCGAAGTAATCACAGGTACGCCAATGAATTCAAAATAATTTTATATTCGTTCTAACGATATGTACGAGGTAAATCCTTCTAATACCAGTATTGAGATATAATGCAATCAAAACATCCTTTTGTTTTCGAAATTTACCCTATGTTTCATTTCAGCAAAGCATACAATCTATTCAATGCACAAAAATTATTACTGCAACAGCAGTTCGTGATAATTCATCTGATAAAAATTAATTTTGTTTCAATAGCCCTTGTCGTTCGCTGAACTATAATCAGTATTCGGCGGGACTGATGTTCCGATTCAATGAAGAATCAGAATAAAGGACAGGAGGACCATCTCAGTGTTACTATCGCCGCGAACCCGCCAATATGGACGAGGTTGTTCCGTTCTGTTGTTTCGGTGTTAGCCGTGTTGTGTCATCTCGTGGTTTTGCGTATTGCATCAGCAATTGTGTGATTTAAATGTGTCTCCAGTTATATATTGAATGTAGGACCTACTGAGAAATAGGGACTTAGAAGAGCTAACACCCACATTTGAATGTAGGTATTTAGGTTAGTCAGACAGTTATATTTCAGGTAATAATGCAACAACTGGTGCAGGCTTATGCCTAATTCTTATATCATGCTCCTTATAACTTCACACAAAATCACACAATTAAATATCCAAACGAATCAATCAGCTGTCCTTGCAATAAAACCTGTTGGTCCAAGGAAAAGAAAGTAGTTTAGAATCAATTATCAAACACAGATTCGATTCAACGACAGGCTGCGATTGAATTATTCATTGGAATCCAATGACATCTTGTAGTTGAATCGTCAATACGATACAATTCGTTACCATTGGATAAAACGTCGCTGTATTTGAGGAATGCCGAGTGTAACGTCCCATTGAATCCAAGCGTAAGTCTTTGACAGAACGACAAATTTTTCTGTGTGTACATAAACATAGCCTTAACCTTAACAATATCTCGTTTTTCAGATACAAGGTGTTAAAGGATATGATTTTTAGATCTTTGTCACTACACATCAAAACATTCAAATTGCACATACCCGTCGGAGTGGGAAGAAAAACGTCACGAAATCAGAAGTTATGGTCAAAAAGATATCATACCTAATAAGGATGCGTTTCCACCAAAGATGTGCTAGGAAAATGAGCGCAGCGAGGATATGTAGCGGAGGTGTGAAACGGTGTGGGTGTTTCCACCAGGGCTGTGCTAAGTGCGAAGATGTGTGGCGGAGCCGTGAAACGGTGTGCAGATGAGCGTTGCGAGGATGTTCAGCGGGCTCTTTTCAGATTGCCAGCGAGCGGCGTGCATCTTCCCGTTATCGGCATCTCAGTCAATGTTGCCAGATCTACCGTTTTATAGTATTCTGTCATTTCAGTCCTGTGGTTACCGTTCTACCTCAAACATACCTAAATCTATCTTAATATCCAAAACATGCTGAAATACTAGATTTAGGGAACCTATAGAGTTTCTCAATGAAGAAATCTACAATCTATGCATTCGACAACCATACGATACATGCAATTTGGCATACAATGATAATAATATGTCTTGAGTTTCAAGGAACTTGCGAGATGCGATTAAAGATTGCTTTTTGTCCTAACTCGATTCTTCATTATTGTCACATAAGTGCGCAATTTTTTTTAATATATGCATATGTTTTCTATCGTTTTCTATAAGGGATGGAATTGCGAAGATTAAGATGAAACATGAACATATACGTTCGATTTTTAATATACAGGGTGGCCACTATGTATGGAATATAGTATACATCTCAGTAAATAATGATAATTGTTTTCTGTATTTCCTACGATACAGCAACATTCCGTTTTTTTTTTTCGTTTCAAAAAATGGAGTCAAGTTGATTGACTCAGTACTTCCCACACATTACGATGATACCAGTTCATTATTTTCCCATAGCATGAAGCTATAGTCTGAAATCCCTTGCAACCAAATCATCGCCCATTTGCCCGCAAAAAAACACCCAACACAAAAACTCTGGTAAATAGTTTCTTGCGTCTCCCTCCTTAGAAATTAGGACGCCACAGTTTTGATTCTGCATGCGATGCGAAATGCTCAGGAGCCTACAAACCGTCTAAAAACGAAGTATGAGCTGTTTCTATATTTTTAGTTTTTTGATTATTGTTGCGCCGCCACTGACACGATTTTCTATAAACTGACGTGTTTACCATTCTTTCCGCGATAGTAATTCAATTTCAATTCAATTCAATTCAATAATTTCATTAAAGTCAATTTAATCATTTTCGCTTTACGCAATATACATAGAACGAAATTAAGCAACACTTGTATATGTAAACATCACAAAATTCTAAGTCCCCTGGTTTCTGTAATAGACAAGCCAATGTTCAGATGAACTTAAAAAAATAATATGCCGCTAGGTATTTTTTCCATAGGTCAATGGACACACTATTATGAATACAACAAATTTTTCAGTTTTATAACCCCCCACCCCCCAATCACCCCAAATGCACCCCTACCCAAAAAAAAAGTAGAAAATGATCAGAAACCCCTAAAACGCCTAAAAACAAAGTTTGAGCTGTTTTTATATTTTTGGTTTTTTTATTATTGCTGCGCCGCCACTGACACGATTTTTCCAAAACATACGCGTTTTCCATCCTCGCCGCGGTAGTAATATTGTGTCAACGTTTCATTGAAATCCATTCAATCATTTTCGCGCTAAGCAATATAGAACGATCTAAAACAATACTCGTATGTATACATCACAAATTCTAAGTCCCTTGGTTTCTATTATAAGCGAGGCAATGTTTGGATGGACCTTAAAAGGTGAATTATGCCACTAGGTCTTTCATTCACAAGTCATTGGACAGCCCATTATGAATACAACAAATTTTTCAGTGTTACAACCCCCCACCTCCCCAACCACCCGAAATTCACCCCTACCCAAAAAAAAGTAGAAAATGATCAGGAACTCCTGAGACGTCTAAAAACGAAGTTTGAGGAATATCTATTTTTTTTTGTTTTTTGCAAGTTACTGCGCCGCCAATGCACTGATTTTCAAAATTTTAGCAGCATTACCTACTAGGAACCCACAGCATTTCGCTGCCCAAATTTCATCAAAATCCATGCAGCGGTTACTGAGATTATCATCATCATCGTCACAAAGCTCTACAACCCCGGGTGGGTCTTGGCTGACTGCACAACTTGCATCCATGTGCTTCGGTCTTCTATCAGGCTGATATCGAGTGGTATATTCATTGTTGAGAGATCCGCCCTGATATTATCCTTCCAGCGCATTCGCGGGCGTCCTGGTGGTCTCTTTCCAGCTGGTACCTCCTCCAATACGAGTTTCGCCAGTCTTTCGTTGTTCATTCTGTGGACATGTCCGAACACTCTCAGGCGTTGGGACTTGATTTCCTGGACGATGTCTCCTTCGGCATTATTTCTAATGCGGTATTGGTTGGTGTCGGGGTGGTAACGCGGGCCAAAAATTTTTCTAAGTACTTTTCTTTCAAAACATCTGAGCTTACCCTCGTTTGCTTTTGTCATGGTCCAGGTTTCGCATCCATAGATGATTATGGGTCGAATGACAGCCTTGTAGATTTTAATTTTTGAGGTTCTTGATATGACCTTCGACCTAAATATATTGCCCAGTGAAAAAATGCATCGGTTTGCGGCTTGGATCCTTCCTTTAATTTCTTCTGATATGTCGTTATCCGAGGTGATTATGGCGCCCAGGTATTTGAAGCATTCTACCCTTTCGAAGTTGTATGAGTTTATTGACACATTCTGTCCTGTTCTATCTCGGCCCCCTCGTCTGTTGATGCACATATATTTAGCTTTTTCCTCGTTGATCTTGAGTCCCAGTTCTTTCGTTGTTTTTTCGATCTTGTTGAAAATGTCTTTCACTGTCAGGACAGAGTTTCCTACTAGGTCAATGTCATCCGCATATGCTAACAGAAGCTTCGGCCCATTGATTGTCAGAAGTTCTATATCGATTTCCGCTGCTCTCGTGGCTTTCTCTAATGCGATGTTGAAGAGCAGGGGTGATAGGGCATCTCCTTGTTTAAGGCAGCTCTTACTGAGATTATGAGGGTAGAAAAACGCGACAGACAGACAGACCGACAGACAGACCGACGGAAATGAGTGACGTGGATTTTCGTTATGTAGACATCATGAAACGCCCAAAAAGTGGATTATCTCAATATCGAAAATTTTCGCGATCACAATACTCCCCTCACCTATCGGTGTGGGAAGTAAAAGCAAAAGAGGCTCATTTGATGGAGATTTTTTGTTGCGATTATTCAGGCGTAAATTATGATTGTTTATGTTTTCTATTTTATTCGTTACTATTTGTTGTACCTGTGTTGCTTTCCTTCATTTCTAAAAAATACATTTTCTACGTTAGTCTTATTTCACTAACCCTTCTGAAATTTTTAAAGTATTGAATTAGTGTACTTAAATCAACTGAATTATTAACTACATATTTAATGAAGAGATGAAAATCGATCTGGCAACCCTGATACCTCGCCAGATCCCTAGCACACACCCTTCGCAACACAATTCGAAAAATCAAATTTTCCCGACTTCGTTTTTATTTTTTTCTCACTGTATTTGAAAAAATATGACAATAAAAATATCACATTTCCATTGCAACTTTTCCTGCTCTATAAACCAATGTTATTAGATTTTCAATCTGCCGCTTCTATTAACTTTGGTTTTTTAAATACTCGACAACCTTTTTTATATCGCTACAGGACTTGATGATTACATATTGCTTACTTATTCTTTTTTCGTATGTTACTAAAGAAAATTAATCAAAAGTTCAAAATCCTATGGCATTTTTTATCCTCTACATGATGACGTAATTCGATTTTTGATCCGACATTTTATATCTTTGTAATCCTCATCGAATAACATTGAAGATGTGTTTTTGAATCCGAAACGTCAGGTAAATGGAAAGAGAGATATATCGTTGTACTTTGAATTAAAATTAGAGTTTTTTAGGGATATAAAAAAGTTGTCGAGTATTTAAAAAACCAAAGTTGATGACGGTTGCTAAGAAACCTAACGTTAGATTGAAAATCTAATAACATCAGTTTATACAGCACAAAAAGTTGCAAAGGGAATGTGAAATTTGCATTGTCATATCATTTCAAATAAAGTAAGAAAAACACAAAATAGGGAAAATACGATTTTTCTCAAATCTCTTCGGAAGTACTCGGAATTTTAAAATTTGTAAAACCCCATATTGCAGGATTCAGCAAGGCGCAACATTTCTCCAATTTAATCATCTTTGTAAATTTTCTGGTATACGAGATCCCTGTGCATCCTTATGTGGGACACCGTGTAAGATACGTTGCCATTTGTTCGCATTCCTGTTATTGCCACCATTGATGATCATTGATACTCATTTGTAGACATTGGCGACAACGTTACTTGGTAGACTGACGCATCTAAGAATCCCCTGTTCAGTTCCATTGACAAAAAGCATACTAGTGTTCCACTCATTCCAGAAGGATCTGTTTCTAGTTAGAAATAACACTGAGCCCTTTACACTCCCTGTCTATTATCTCTCTGCCCAGCAGATGCTGGCATTACAAAGAGTTGCCATTGATTATTAAAAGCTAACAATATACAGGGTAGTCCAATAAGCGCGCGGTGCTCCCTAGCGACCATACCGTTTAAGTTAGATGAAAATGTTTTAAATAAAAAACGTTTCTTTTCTAATGCCCTACATTTAGAAAATGATTTCAAAGATGGCGGACTTCCGGATATACCGGAAGTAGGTATCAACTTCCTTATTTCAAATGGAACACCCTGTATATTATTACGTTTTTGAATTCAGCATCGATTTTTAGGGCCAGTTTGTTAACCATTGTTTACATCTACGAAGCTTATTTTCGGAGTTATTCAGCAATTTTTACAAAATTTGACGTTTGTAGTGCTTTACAAGAAACGTTAATATCTCGGAAACTAAATGCGATAGAAAGATGCGGTTTTCGGCTTTGAAACAAACAAGGAACGTACTTGTGTTTTAGTAAGAGCGTTGTTTCAAAAGAACATCAATTCAATAGACTAGCAGTTTTCAAATTTGAAAAGTTAAAAACGTTAAAAACTTTTATTTTTCTAATGGGATGGTATCATAAGTTTCACATCGGTGGATGCGAAATTAAATTCTCTTTCATTTTTATCCAGGTACATGAGGTTCTATCTTTGATGGTTTTTAAGATATTTGCGGTTTTGTAATTATTGCGTAGGAATTGGAAAAATCGTAGGTGGCGTGGCTCGCACACGAAACAATTGGCAGGAAACCTATCATCCCAAGTGTTTCGACCTCTAATACTAAAATGTGCTTTGCTCCATCTAACTGTAACCACGTTATTTTTAAAAACTCCAGTGGTGAATTTTTCAACAGGTTTTCCAAATTATCATGTAGAAAATTTTAGAAAACATTAGTTTAGGTATTATGCGGTTTCCAATAATACCACCCCAAATGCTTTGACTTTATGCCAGTTGTTAACAAACTCCTCAAAATTTAGATTTACGTGGGCGTAAAATATGAGAAAACGAAACATGTAGTAGTAATACATGAAGATTGTGAGTTTGACATTCTCGCAATTGTAGTTAATGATCCGCATAGCAGTGCTACAGCAGAAATTAATCGCTATTTGGGCATTGGTCAAACATCTGTGAACATGATCTTAACGGAGTACATATAGCATCCTTATCACGTGCAGCTAAATCAAGCAAATGAAAGACAAGACTTTGAAAACTGAATGATAACTGTAACTGGAGTCAGTCGTGCTCGAGTCCAAGAAGATGCACTCCTTTCCAAAAGTGTGTTGTTTACGAATGAAGCTACATTTCTTATGAAATTCTTTCATTTTCTTTTTTATGAAATGTAGCTACAGCGTTATCATTAATGGCCATGTAACTGGCATAATTTGCATTTTTATACCGACGTAAATCAAAATTTTGAGAGGCTTGTTGACGACCAGCATGGAGTCTAAGCATTTGGGGTGGTATTATTGGAAACCGCATATTAAACTACGGTTTTCTAAAATGTTCTAAATGAAAATTTGGAAAAACTGTTGGAAAATTTACCACTGGAGTTTTTCAGAATAATGTGGTTACAGGTAGATGGAGCGAAAGCACATTTTAGTATTAGAGACCGAAACATTTTGGATGAAAGGTTTCCTGCCAATTGTTTCGTCTGCGAGCCACGCCACCTACGATTTTTCCAATTCCCACGCCATAATTACAAAACCGTAAATATCTTGAAAACTATCAAAGATAAAACCACGTGTGCTTAGATAAAAGTGAAAGAGAATTTAATTTTGCATCCACCGATGAGAAACTCATGATACTATCCCATTTGAAAAATAAAAGTTTTTAACGTTTTTAATTTTTCAAATGTGAAAATTGCTAGTCTATTGAATTAATGTTCTTTTGAAACAACGATCCTACTGAAACACAAATACGTTCCTTGCTTGTTTCAAAACCGAAAACCCCATCTTTCTATCGCATTTAGTTTCCGAGATATTAACGTTTCTTGTAAAGTACTACAAACGTCAAATTTTGTAAAAATCGCTGAATAACTCCGAAAATAGCTTTCGTAGACATAAACAATGGTTAACAAACTGGACCTAAAAATCGATGCTGAATTCAAAAACGTAATAATATACAGGGTGTTCCATTTAAAATAAGGAAGTTAATGCCTGCTTCCGGTATATTCGGAAGTCCGCTATCTTTGAAATTATTTTCTAAATGTAGAGCATTTGAAAAGAAACGTTTTTTATTTGAAACATTTTCGTCTAATTTAAACAGTATGGCCGCTAGGGAGCACCGCGCGCTTATTGGATCACCCTGTATACTACCCCTATCGGAACATATTTGCAAAAACAAAATACATGCCTGCTATATTCTAGACTACTCGGCGTACAACGATTTACCAAAAATCGTTTCTACTTCTTATGCCAGTGAAGATCCAGCAACAGCGAAGAAGACTAGGATCTAGTAGAACAATGGAACGACTGGGAGCGGATAGTAAATGATGGCTCCAAAAAGGACGAATCAACTGGATGTGCTTTTTTCCATCGCAATAAGAACTATCGTAAACTGTTCTGACTTCCTCCAGAATGTTCAGTATTTACCTCGAAATTGGTGGCCATTAAAAAAGCCTTGGAGTACTGTATAAGTCATACAACAAATAACAAATTTGCCATATTTACAGATTGCAAAAGTGCTGCAAAAGACTGGAGGAAGTCCATCACCAAATATAAACTATCTGCTAACCGACTTGATCGAACTCATAAGAAGGTGCCAGTACTCGAATAAGCATATAAAAGTTATATGGATCAGAGGACATTAAAATATAGTAGAGAATGAAACTGTGGGTCAATTAGCAAAAAATGATATAACTTATAGAGAGTTTATAGCAAATTTCAAAATCCCAGGCTCAGACATTAATGCCCTTATTAAGAAAAAACAGAGAAGTGGGTGGTAAGAATATTATACAAGTTGTCCTAAAGGAAACTTTTACAAATCGATACAACCATACCTTAGAACAAATATTTGGTTTGAGAACGAAATAAGAAGTTAAATTAGAATATTATGTCGTCTCAGAAGTGATGGTTACATCTTGGTCCCACAACATAAATCAAGAATTGGATTGAGGGGAGATTCGTTATGGAGATGCGGTAAGGTCGGCACATTGGAACATTGTCTATTGGAGTGTCTGCATACAACTGGAGAAACTAATTAAATGTATTTCAATGTTTCTATTCATCTTGCACTTTCAACTACACCTTTCCAGGTATTAATCGGAAAGTGTCAGTTGTAATTCAGAAAGCACCATATGTAAATCAGAACGAATCAAATGTAAATCAGAATAGTCAACTGAAAATCAGAGTGCGTCATATAGTCTAAGATCCGAATATAAAACGACCTTCACCGAACCGGTTAATGGATGAAATGGATAACAATAACCATATCGCGAGTGGGTTGGCTGAATAATTTCAGTCCAGGATATGATTAATTAAATATTGAAAAATTAATTTTTTTTAAACATTTCACTGATTTGGTTAATAGACAAATCACAAAACAATCGAAAGTATGAAGCCCATAGAATATGCAAACGTTAGGTTGGCTACGTTTTTCCCGTTCCAACTATAGGGTAAGCAGGTATAAACAGGTAAATCAATAATAGTAATTTGCATCGGTGTGGTTAATGCATGAAACTTATAGCAAAATAAAGATAATTTTATTGCAAACACGTCGATATAGGGTTGTCTGCAAAAAATCAGTCTGGAATTCCGGTTGTCGAATTTTAAAGATCAAAATATTGCTACCAGTGAATACGTGCGCCAGAGAGGATAACGCCTTTGCCTGCATTCAAAAAATAAAGATGTGTTCCTCCTGTAGCAGATTGTCCACCCTGAAACAAAATATCATCCTGTACAATCACGCGTGAGCTATTCTGCCTACTACTTGTCTCAAGAAAATGTGATAGCCATAACAACCAAAACAAAACTATTTGTTACGTTCGCCGTCATTATGGCCGTCATGCATAAGCCACGTATAAGCCATCAAAATTTCAAATGAAGTAATTTTACACCGCAAATGATTAATTGGAAATTTTCGTTCACCGTCATGCATAAGCCATCAAAATTTCAGATGAAGTAATTTCGCATCGGAAATAATTGATTGAAAGTTTCCGTTTGTATAATGTCCTCTTGTCGACCAAGACATCGTAGAAGACGCTGCAGCAAATGTCTCAGAAGAAGAAGCTGTGCAGGGCGTCTGGACGGAGCAGCTGTGAGAGATGGAGACGCATGTCATCAAGCCAGTCAAAATGCCATCGTCCGGGTCCAATCACCAGGAACTCCTTCCTGAACTATCTGTGTTGGTAGAGCAAGAAGCACTGCAACTGGAAGGTAACCAGATTTGTCATTGAAGGTGCTAAGTGCTGGTGTAAAATGTTACGTAGAAAAAAGCGGAAGTATTTAGCAGAGGCATGTAAGAGCAGGCGACACAGGCGTCGTAGCTGCAGAAGAAAACGACGCAGGCGCAACCGTTGAAGGCATTGGCACCGCAGGAGGTGGTTGAAATGTGGGAATTGTGGTGTTCAGTAACGTGTCTGGTAGATTAAAAGTAACATTGCGCCAAATGGATTTTCATCTCTGCAGACCTTGTTTCATAAGCCATCAAACTTTGATGAAGTTATTTCGCATCAGCTTTGGAATTAATCGAAAATTTCCTTTTGTATAATGTTCTCTTGTCAAGCAAGACGTCGTAGAAAAAGCTGGAGCAGACGCAGACGTCTTAGGAGAGGAAGCTCTGCAGGGCATCGTAGACGGAGCAGCTATAAGAGATGGAAACGTATGACATCGTGCCAGTCAAAATGCCATCGTTAGGGTTCACTTACCAGGAACCCCTTCCTGAACTATCTGCGGTTGGTTTAGGAAAAAGCACTGCAACTGGAAGGTAACCAGATTTGTCATTGAAGGTGCTAAGTGCTTGTGTAAAATGTCACGTAGAGAAAAACTGAAGTATTTCGCAGAGGCATGCGAGAGCAGGCGACGCAGGCGCAGAAGTTGAAGGAGAACATGACGCAGGTACAGTCGTTGCAGGCGTCGGCGGCGCAGGACACGGTCGAAATGTGGAAAATGTGGTATTTAGTAACGTGTTTGGTGGATACAAAGTAAAATCATATAAGTAACTTATATTTGGCTTATGCGCAAAATAAATCTTTTATTTGCAGACTTTGTTTCATTTATAAAGCACATGGCTCACTCATGCGTATTAGTTTCATGTCAGGTTTGTTTACTTTTACCCTGTCACTGAAAGTGGGGTTATATTTTCACAACTATCTTTGATAAGGAGGCCGAAGGTCAGTGGGTCAAAATACGCTCTGTAGTAACGTGTCTGGTGGATAAAAGGTAGAGTTCTATACTGAGTGAGTCTAAAGTATGGAACGCCTCCATTATCTCGGAAACTGTTTGCACGATTTTCATGAATTTTGGGATAGAGGGGTTTTGCAATATGACCTATCTTGTTGTAAATCAGAATAATATGTTCTGATTTCCATTTCATTATTCCGATTTACATATGATGCTATCTGAATTACATCTGACGATTTCCGATTAATAGCTGGAAAAGACGTACTAAAGCTTTAATTCTAGGACTCGAAAATCAGAAAATGTATGACTCAGTTTATAAGTATTGTACTGTATAACTAAGGCTCGATTTCATCAACACGCATATTTAACACTTTGACAAAGCTTTTCTATTGGATGTTATTTAGCAAAAGCTTTCTATTGGATATTGAGGTCTATGTTAATAATTATCATCCAATAGTGTTTTATCAATATTGAAAACAAAACGTCAAAGCTGGATGACACTTTTGTCAAATATATTTTATAGCGTTTTCGACTTACTGCACTGATTTTAACCACGATTGCACTACAGTGCACATTGAAAACTCGTCTGGTGCCCAGAAGTGCAATAAATCTGAACTGGTAAGTCGAACATACACCAAGTTTCAGTGCAATTCAAGTAACTGTCCTGTCAGCCAACTGATGACAGTTTGATGTCATTTTGCATCACGAGAGCTCAATTTCATTCTGTGGTGGTTTTAGAATTTGAATAGTTTGAATCCGCCGTATTCAATAATTTATTCTATTTATCGACATGAAAACTAACAGCATTTTGTGCAATATGGCTTTTGCACTAAAAATGAATATGTGTCTATATCGGTAAATACTTATATGTATATCTTGTTGTATCTCTTCTTCCGTCAGTATATGAACAACACCTTCAACAAATATTCGTATTTTTGGGGCACCCGCAGCCGTTGTTTGCAATTTAACTAGATATGCTTCAATTTCCTCATCATCCAAAGATGACGATATTCGCAGTTCTTCCAACTACACTTTCCGCAGCTTTCATGCTATTATGTATACTACCCCACTACCCAGTTCTTAATTCAAAAAATTATTTTCTCTGACAAATAAAATAGGTTATAATTAATATTTTATAGACGTCAAAAATGCACTGAAATCTCCACGAGCTCAGAGGGTCCGTGGCAATAATTTGCACTCAAGTGCAATTAAGCGGATAAGTCGAAAACAAAAGACCACACTAGTTTTGCACTCAAATCTAAGACGAACATAATTTTGACTTCTTCTTATCGAAATATTCACAGAGGATTTAAAGGTACAGCGTACATAAAATAAGGTTATTTGCAGCTAATTAGTGAGCTTTGCCGTTCTGGACAGGCAACCAGTAATGCACATGGACGCCTGGAAAATAGCTTGCCTAACAGTTAAATCGTTTGTTTAACGTTTGAAATGTAACAAAATGCCATTTTTAACCCCTTTTTACTATAAAACAAAGATATATTGCATGCATTTATAATTATTACCGATAGTAAACAAATTATTGTTTTATCCACATAATGCAGTGAGTGAATTTCTTGTCATCATATAATTTGATATAGCATGAAACCAGTGATCACATGTCCGCTTCTCTGGAATCTGATTGGTTGAGATTAGTAATTGCTAAAGTTTTTGCTAAACAAGAAAATGCAATTTTTCACACATTTAGGGTGGAAAATCAGACTGGAAAAGATACTAGATGATTCACAATGGTCGATCGTATATGAAGTATGTCATTTTTGAGCTTTTTGAGTTAAACTTTAAGAGAAATCAATAATTTTCGGAGTGCTTTGATAAATGCATATTCTTGAAAGGGCTGCTCTGATTGGTCAATGTCTTTGTTAAAATGCGCATGTTGATAAAATCCGATATAAAATCGGACCTAAACTACTAATTTAGATAGAAAATTAGATAAGAACAAATTGTATATAAAATGGCACGGATCAACAATTGTAGTAGAGTAAGAGGCAGGAAAAGATTAAAAATTGAATGAAAAAAAAAACATACGTTAGAAAGATAACATAAAAAAGGGAAAAAAGTAATCAAAACTGCACTATAAAAAAAAACGAGTATTTTGGAAACTAAAACACTAACTACTATTTCGTAGCTAGGATTTATATTCTACTGTCCTATATCTGATACAGTTTAAAGTTTCCGCTCCTTATGGAACGATGGGGCAAAATGATCTGGCCTGTTGGTCTCTGACCAGAGTCATTGAAGTAGTAAAAAATAGCAAGTCTGAGCATAGGCGTAGCCGCAAATTATCCAATTAAAATCGGACATGAGCAGGCTGTTATTATATGAGGATCACAATACTAATCATCAGGTACCGGGGAAATTCACTTAGATATTTATTTTAGACTAATTTTCATAATGAGAAGATTCTGCCTCCCAAACCCCACCCCCGTGGCTACACCAATGAGTTTGATTTCTGAAGTGTGTATCACTACGGTTAAATGAGTACTAACTTTTCATGAAATTCAAAGTTGCAAAGTATAATAATAATCTTGCAATTATTTACAAATTCTTTGATTTATAAACTATATATTTACAAGACATCTCTATAAAAATATCAGTTAATCTAAGTTAGTTAATATTTGGACTCCATTGTAATAAATTAATCCATTTGTCAACAGTTTATTTCTCAGCCTTGACGTCTTAGACGTCAATGGCGCTCAGATCAGGAAGGACCACACAAACGATAATCAATAAAGCGACTTAACCTAACCGACGAACACTGCGCAGAGTTAAGGTTACCGTCACAATGGCTTTTTGTGAAGAGGGAGAGGGCTGTGGGTTTGTAAAACAGGGCAGTATTGCCAGCTTTCAATATAGTCCTTCAATTTCTGAAAAATTTTTAAACATTACTTAGATTTGTGTCTATTCTCAAAATATGTGTATTCTACATTAAATAAAAAAAACGCTTATCTGTCTAAAGGACCATGTTAAAATTCGGATGTTTAATCGTTAGTAGCTTTCTGTGGTGACTGAACAGATTTTTTTCAATTCAAAGCTGTATTTTCCCCCTAACGGCATATTTTTGTAATAATAGTATAGTAGAAACTAATTTCAAACGTTGCAATCCCAGTACCTTCTTCAGGAATATTAAACTGTACCTTTCGAAATGCCTGGATTCTGGAGCCTCCTTTCATTTTATTCAACTGATGTCTTAACGTCCGGTATTATGTACATAGGTGATAGAAAAATGGATGGTCCCATTTTGAAAAAATAAGTGGAGCCCATTTTTGTAGCAGTTCTCCTATATTTTCTTCTCCTTCAAAACTCCATGGCTTTTCTTGTCAGGACAATAATTCCTCATGGCTGCATTCTTTGCCTGCCTAGCATTTAATTGCAGGGAAAGTACAGTCTGTCTCCTTGACAACACTTTTTCATATTAAAAAGAAAATACAAAAAAGTGGGCTCGAGTAGGATTCGAACCTACGACCGCCACGAAACTTGCTTTTAGTGTGCCGCTCTAACCACTGAGCTAACGAGCCACATAATCTGTAATTCTATAACCACGTACAAAAGATAGATAATTGTGCGCTGATATCAGGTAGATATACAAACGAGGATCAGTAATTTTATTTATGAATCACTTTAATCGGTACCGAAGCTCATCAACGTACAATAACGACCAAAATAACCTACCTTGTTTATGGCTTTCGTATATTGTTTTTTCTTTAATATACTACCTACATATTTATCAATTTTGGGTTGTAGCGGTTGTTATATGTTATTTTTTATGATGTTTATTTCTAGTTTTCGGTAGCTGTGGAATGCAGCGGTTTTGTGTGAAAATAGGTGATTGGAGGTATTGTGACTAGTAATCTCAGTGTGGGAAGGTTTGTGGGAAATAGAGAATGTATGTTTTCTTTTGATTTTTTCTGCTTCTACCGATAGATGATGGAAAACGTTCGTTAGCTGTTTTGGCCATACGGACTAAAATTTATTCACTGCAAATTACCGTATACACTTGACGAACGCATATGAATCAATGCAAATAAATAAGAACGAGTGACAGAGTTTCTCAGATGTATCCTCGACTTGAGGTAGGGAAGAGTTTTTCCATATTATTTGGTGTATTGTTGTTACTAAGATTTCCGAAACTACGTTAGTCCAATCGTTACGACGCGTCGTAAGAAAGGGCGTTTGACATCAAAAGGTCGGAAAGAAATGAAATTTGGTGGGATGGTAGACATTAACACTCTGAACCTACAACTAAGTTTGGGACCTCACAGAGTTGCCGGGGGGAGGGGGGGGGTAAAAACTCTGCTCCTCGACAATTTTCGAAAGGGTGTGTACATTCAAGGGATCAGTACCTACCAACGAATTCGAATAGGTTAGAAGAAGTAAACAAGTTTTTTGTTTGTGCCCACAATCCTCGCGGCAGCTGGCACACTGACTGCTGAGTCGCTGACAAACCCATATACCCATTGTACAGATAGCACAATCCTAAAAATAACAGCACTCATCTAGAGCCATAATATAAATAGCTGCTTTGTTTTGGTTGATCGTTTTTGGTTAATTGTTATAGTTTTGAATGTATTTTGGGTTTTAACAGTGCGTAAGTGTTAAATGACTATTTTAAACAATTCCATAAAATTTAAATCCCGCAGGTTTCTGTAAAAAATGATATCGTGTTTGTGAACACAGTAGATAATAACAACGGGGTCTTGGGAACTCACTCATGCCTGTAGAGCATGGGCGTTGGTTTTTCTAACCTATTCGAATTCGTTGGTACCTACCACCCTGGCAAATAATTTCATTCCTTCCGACCGTTTGCGCTCACAAAACGTGTTCCTAATTTTTTTTTTAAGCCGAAATGTGTTATTTACGCAGCTGCAGGTAATAGAGATATGAAGAATGTTATTCTCTAAAGAGAAAAAGTGTTACAGAACTTTTTGATAGTGTTCTCCGACTTCATACGCGATAAAATTCTGATTTTAGTAAAAATCCAAAACCACCCCCTAACATTGGGGCACTGTAGAATGGAAACTGCTGTTCGCATACGAAAAATGTAAGGACCAAAATTGTGAAGTATTTTGCCCCCATATATACTTTGATTTTTTTTTGGATAGCACTTATAACAACGGCGGTATTTGTTGGAAAGCGCCCCGAAACAGTGTTCACCCCCTCCCCCCAGCCCTGGAGCGGCAACCCCCCGAGGTCGCAAACGGAATCTGATCTTAATTAATCGACGCGAAGGTAGTATTTTTTTCCACTAAAAGTATGCACAAATAAGATATTTGTCGCAACAGCACGTATCGGTAGTAGGCAGAGGTGTGTTCCCAAAATGTAATTTTTTTCAAAACCAAATGCGTTTAGACAGCTGCAAATAATAAAGAAATGAGACGATGTCGCTCTTATGGGCAAATAAAAATGTTACACGACTTTTTGATAAAGTGTTTCTTCTTAATTCGCGATAGAATTCTAATTTTAGTGAAAATCTCAAAGCAACCCCTAAATTTGGCGCGCTGTAGGATGGAAACTGTTGGTCGCACACAAAACATGTAAAAACCAAAATTATGCGGAACTTTGTTCTCTCCATAAACAATTTGAAGCTTTTTTCGATATCATTTATCGAAACGACGCTATTTTTCAAAAATCTTTGCGAAGCAGAGCTTTCACGCCCCCACCCCCGAGGGTGCAAACTTAGGCGTAGATTCAGGGTACCAATTTCTACGATCCCATGAAATTTCTTCTTTCCGACCTTTTGCTGTCAAAAAACCCCTACCGCCTGGACTATGTTCCAAGCTGGCGCATACTTGTGCGGTGTTACACGGGAGGTAAAGACGCAAGGAGGTGCCCATAATGTGGCGTGCTGTCACCAAGGCTGTGACATCTGGTAGTCGATAGCCTACTCGTAACACGAAACGAGAAATGGATGTATGCCCAAGGATACGCTGATGACATTGTAATCCTGATAAGAGGCAAACATGTGGGAACCTGCCTGGAACTAATGCAGAGGGCATTATCCCTTGTGGAGAGTTGGTGCGTTACAGAGGGAGGTAAAGGAATGCAAAGATCATCAGGGCACGTTTCACCTCGGCAAGCAAATCTAAGTTGCGAAAGAAGCGAAATACCTGGGGATCAAGTTAGAGGATAAACTAACTTGGAACAGCTACATATAGAACATGACGAGCCGATCTCAGATTACTTTAACGATAAGACGAGCAATCGGATATACCTCGGGTTTGACTTCGTCGATGGTAAACTCGCCGTACACCTGGGTAATCAGACCCACGATGGTGTAAAGTAGTACACTAACGTATAGTGGTCAAAGGTTCATCAAAGCACAGCATCTATACCGTTCACAAAAGTGCAGCGGGGGGCCATGTGTGTGAGAATACTGGGCGCCATGAAGGGTACACCAACTGCAGTATTGGAGGTATTGCTGAATATGCCACCACTTGATATTTATATAGGGGCAGAGGTAAAAATGGCTGCATGCAGGTTTTACCACTCCGCCATGAAACACACCACGACACTTAACAACCTAAGGGGCGACATAATTTTGAGATGCCACCCAATCGAATGCCAAGAGTCGTGGACATTGACATACGATTGAGAGGCAGATTAGAATGGGCTCTAGGAGAACCTCGACAATGTCACAGTATATCCAATTATACAGTAGCACAACTCTCCAGAATTTTGGTGGTTCGCGCATAGCATCCCGCGCATCGTTCGCAGGATGTTTAGTACGGTGATCGCCTGAGTCGTGTTCATAGTAGAGTTAATCCGCTCGAAAATACCTTCAGGATAAGATTTTCGTTTGCACTTTACTGCTAAAAGGTAAAACTTATTGTGTTTGATTCTACATACCTTAAGGAAGCAAAATCGACTTGTCGTCCAAAAATCGTACTGTCCAGGGGGTAGCAGGGGGCGGTTTTCCAAAATTTGCGAAAAAATTTTTTTTGCTTTTTCCATATCACATCCACTTGAACATTAATCAGCCCAAATATCATGCAAAAATTCCAATCGTAAATATTTTTTACTTAATTTTGAATAAGTCGGTGCACAATGCTTTCATATGGAGCGCCGTAATGAATAAACGCTCGTCCTGAAAACAAATAAATCCGATATCATTAAACTCGTTGTAACTTTGAAACACTTGGACTAATCAAAAAATGACTTGGATAAACGTTGTAGATCAAATATCAAGGATTACGATGAACATTTTGTATAATCAGTCTGATAACAAGTTTCCTGACAAAAGTGAAAAATGTGCAATCATGTCACGGCGTGCGAACAGGTACGCGGCGATGCGACGAAGGTCTATATTCCTGTGTCTATGCCAGCCGATTAACGACCTTACGTTCCGTTGCGCACATACGGTCGTTTTTCGTTCACGGGTAGCGGATTTTCTGTGGTAGAGGTTCATATTACATCAGTAGATTTGGACTATCCGTCATATATGTATTAAATTGAGCAATTGAGCCTCAGAGTTATTGTACGGTGTTAAACTTCAAATTGCAACGTATATAGAACATTTTGAAAAGCCGGGAAGTGGTTGTAGTGGTTCCAGGTTTATTATCAATTTACAGTAGAAAGCCACAAAGCTACGATTGCCATCAGGATAGCTTTATTTTAGGGTAAGATTTTCTAGGTAATACTAAATCTCAATATATATTGATATGCAAAACTTTCTGCAGATCAACGCAAATAATGGACGTCGACAGCAGCACCAGTTCTGATAGTGAATTAGACGCAAGAATCAAATTTAGACCCAATATCAAAAAATCATCAAAAAAGAAAGGCGACATGTTTTCTGATAAGTCATGTATCATTTGCAAAGGATCAGGGCAGCTAGTTCAATCCCGAGAAACCTCTAAACAGAGATTCATTGACTGTACGAAGATTCGTATGGATATCTGCAAAGGAAGTGATGCTTCGTTAAAACACCTCATCTCAAATTTTAATTGTTTAAAAGATCAAGAATATTTGAGTTGGCACAGAAATTGCTACAAAACCTATACCAGCGCAAAAAATATCACTTCGTACAAATCAATGTACGATAAAATAGTTACTGACATGTCTACGACTGATGCTCGCCAAAAACGTTCTACACGGACACAGTTTGACGGCAAAATGTGCTTATTTTGTCAAAAACGAATAAAAGGTCAAAAATTATGTCAAGTCATGAGCAAGAACATGGAACATAAAATCAAAAGGATTGCAAGGAACAATCCAAAATTCTGCTCCAGAATTGGCGAAAGTGACTTAATTGCGTCTGAAATAAAATATCATGGCACATGCCTTACCTCAGAATTACGGCATATCTCAAAAAATGAACAGGGGGACAGCGCTAATGGGAGAAGGAACTTGAACTCGGAAAATGAAGCATTGCAACGGTTACTCACTGAAATGGAGCAAGGTTTTGAAAAAGGAAAAGTATATACTACTACAGCTGTTAGTAAAAGATATAGGGAAATAGATGGAAATGTAGAATTGAGTGATCGGCTGTTGATTAAAAAAATTACAGAATACTTCAAAAACGATATTGAATTAGTGAAATCTGTTAGGCAGAACGAACCAAGGATGTTTGTGAAAAAATTCTCCAAACAACAAGCTATAGATACAATCATTCATTATGCTGAGACCGAAACCTCTAGTTTAACCTGTGGTGCATCAGAATTACAAATATTAACAAAAATTTGCCAAAATATAAGAAGTAAAATAGAGAAAATACCTAAAAACGCTGATTTAGCAAACTTGCGGATCTCTGATTATAGGAGGCATATTCCAGACGATTTATATTTGATTATTAGTCTTCTCGTTAGCAACGAACCAAGCAGGAAGACAAAAGAAATCGAAATACTCAATATTTGTCAAGATATAATTTTTGCTTGTTCAAACAGAAAGAAATATACTCCTAAACATATAGGATTGGGATTATTAGTTCACCAAGAAACGAGATCTAAGAAGCTTGTTGAAGCATTACACTCGTGCGGGCATTCCATATCTTACACCGATACGTTAAGGGTTCGCAAGAGCATTGCTCAAGAAGAAATTCAACTGTATTTGGAGAACGATCACGCCACTGTTCCGAGACAACTGGTGCCTGATAGGTTTGTGCACTTTGCTGCGGATAATATAGATATACTGGAAGAGACTTTGGACAAAACACCTACATTTCACGGAACACAGATAGCTGCATTCCAGCGAGGACCACCAAATACTTCCGCACCTAGGAAGTTTGAAATTTTGCCATATAATGTGAGACTCAATATTCCCAATGATTTTCATGTACTCGAAAAAAGCCATTTCAATAAAATTAAAAAATAATGTTCGTTCTAGATTGCGCTGCATCACTGTGTTCTTGCAAGAGGAAAGGGATAGAGTGCATTGGCTCCTGCAAATGCATGGCTCAGTCAGCCTGTGCAAATAAAGTGGACAGAAACATTTGTGTTACCTCCGCCTCTCAAAGTGAATGTGATAGCGAAGGAGCTTCAGACTCCGACTAAGCACTAATAATAATAATAATTATTATTATGGTTATTATTATTAATGACAGCAATCTAATACAAAGGCACAACAAAGGTATCTATAATGTTGAAAGCATTCTTCTTTCAAGCATCTAACAACACTCATAAGCAACAATAAGCTTTCAGAGCCTAGGGTATCTGCCTATTTGCTCGTACCAAGCTGGTACACTTCTACCACCCTCAACATCTATCACAGAAAATCCGCTAACCGTGAACGAAAAACGACCGTATGTGCGCAACGGAACGTAAGGTCGTTAATCGGCTGGCATAGACACAGGAATATAGACCTTCGTCGCATCGCCGCGTACCTGTTCGCACGCCGTGACATGATTGCACATTTTTCACTTTTGTCAGGAAACTTGTTATCAGACTAATTATACAAAATGTTCATCGTAATCCTTGATATTTGATCTACAACGTTTATCCAAGTCATTTTTTGATTAGTCCAAGTGTTTCAAAGTTACAAAGAGTTTAATGATATCGGATTTACGTGTTTTCAGGAAGAGCAGTTATTCATTACGGCGCTCCATATGAGAGCATTGTGCACCGACTAATTCAAAATTAAGTAAAAAATATTTACGATTGGAATTTTTGCATGATATTTGGGTTGATTAATGTTCAAGTGGATGTGATATGAAAAAAGCAAAAAAAAATTTTTCGCAAATTTTGGAAAACTGCCCCCTGCTACCCCCTGGACAGTACGATTTTTGGACGACAAGTCAATTTTGCTTCCTTAAGGTATGTAGAATTATATACAATAGGTTTTACCTTTTAGCAGCAAAGTGCAAACGGGATGACACGATAGAACTAGCTTTTAACTCTACTATCAGTCTATGAGAGTGAAGGTAGTGTCTTTGACAGAACCGGATTAAGGCATTCGGTGATACGCTGATATGGATATCGGAGGCGTGGAGTCAAATGTTGCACCGCTGTAGGCTGTACTAACAATTCCAAAAACTGTAGTTTTTTTTAAGTTTTCTCAAGATGCTGCCAGGTAAGCGATTCCTCCAATGTTTAATATGCTCCTTTATTACCTAGTAATATTAAACTGTGATAGCATAGCTCCATCCGGGGCTCCATCTGTCTCTAACAAAGTAAGTCTGTCGGGTATTAGGGTAGCTGTGTGTTTTTTTGAGCTTAAAATCAGAATCACAAAATTCGAAATGGACATTCGATATAGCGGATTTAGCCATTTTGTACCCGCCGATTTAACATGCTGGACGAGAAAAATAAAATGTCTTCAACATGCATGAATTTTTGTGTCTGCGGTCTTTGATTATGAACCTAAAATATATCGTAAATCTATTCTAAAAGCTAATTTCATGAACTATTTATTTTCTTCAACTACGCATTGCATTAGCCAGCTGAATCGATGGCCTTCTATATCCAGCTTATACGAATACAATCTTTGAGTCGTGCGGATCACAAAGAGATCTTTCGGCCGAAGCCACAAATGTGCTGGCTGGCTCTTGTCGGTGGCTTCTGGCTTTGTTTTTTCCATCCTTGACTCGTCAGGTTACATGCTGAACTAAGTGTTATGTTATGTGACCTCATCTAGATGTGGGCACATGACATCCGTTTGGGCCTGATGAAGCCAATTAGCAGAAACACGTGTCGCTCCGGTTACCATCCTTCAGTTGTTCTGCTCCTCAACCCCTTTCTCTTTTGCGGCCACACCCCCATTATTTTCTAAGATCTTTGAGTTTCTTTGCACAAAGTTACTATCACATCCCCTTCTTACCTCAAAGATAAATTTTAAGCACGACATACAGCCCCTTATGATTAGCTTTCCTAATAATTTCTCACTGTTTCCTCACAGCACCACAACGTGCAAAAGATCTTTCACGACATATAACAAAATGAATGTGATTATGAATTCCAACATTATGAAATTTTAAGCAGGAAGTGAAGTCCATTTTAATGGATGCTCAAATAGAATTCGCAATAAAAAGAATCAACATGCTAGTTTCAAAAATACAGGGTGGGCCAATAGTGCGTGGATGGAAGATTGTGGGCTTACTAAAAGATACTTCAAAAATCTGCCACTTGATTATGGTAAGGACCCTTGAGGGCTATAACGTAAAAATACCGTCACTTAAATTTTGACGTTTATGCAGGGTGATTTATATCAAACTTACATTTTTTGAATAGAACCCCCTATATATTATTGCATATTTGGATTTCTTGGTCAATTCTAGTGTGACTTTATGTATCATATATGGAACCTTAAACGAACTGTTTAGCCGCAAATCACCATTTTTGGTATAAGTAGGTACCAGAGGAAAATTGAATATCGCAGCGATTATAAAACCTAGGAGGCCGTGACTTTGCGGTAGGACTAAGCGTGAAATGCGTCACCTTAGGTCAGACGGATAAACTTGAATTTTTTTCATAGTTGGAGAAATCAGTAGATTAATTAAGGAAACTTCAATCACAGATAACTTGATTTTTTTAATGGGAATGCCTATTTTGGTTTAAATAATCAAATGTAAAATTTGATTACCTTTCTAATGATATAGCACTCTCGATATCAATCTTTTTTGGTTTTCATTTTATTTCAAATTTTCAGTCAAATCGGTGTTTTTTTAGCAGGCCATGAAAAATAAACAAAGGCCAGTTAATATGGAAGAAACCAACTTACTTAGTAGAAAGATGTAGACTAACTAGAGTAACGAGGCAAGATTATGAAAATTCCTTGCAACATATTAGCTCTAACCAGAAACAATAGCGGTAACAAGAACGTTCATTTTTCACAGCCCACTAGCAATTAGCCAATTTACAAAGTCAGTACGAAAATATTTAATCAAAGAAAAACTACTAGTGATTGTTGCTGGCAGTAAAATATCTATGTCCTCTGAATAAACTTTCACATTTCATGCTATAAAAAAGTAGCCATTTCCGTAAATCAAAAGTAATGATACCTCTGACTGGAACCCTCCAAATTCTTCAGTAGGTACTTCTACTTATTAGCAAAATCGCGGAAAATGAAACCTGAGTTGCAGTCTGTTTGAATTGTAAAACATAATTTTGTTTGTAGAAAACTACATGGAATAAACACAATTACAACATAGCGTAATTAAAAAATTCTAGCAATTATTTCATTAGATTTTCAGAATGTTCCAGTTAGAGATATCTTCACTTTTGACTTAACTAAATGGAAATGACTAATTTTTGTATCCCATTAAATGTGAAATGTCATTCTAAACATTTTAGAGTGTAAGCAAAAATCGCTGGCAGTTTTCCGTTTGTTTCAAAATTTTTGAATCGTTTTGGAAAGTTGTCAAGCTCTAGTAGATCTCAATAGCTAGTAGGCTGAGAAAAACAAACACTTCTGTCATACCCAGCTACTCATTGACATTAGATATCTTGCCGCTGTTGTATCCGGTTAGAGCTGATGTGCTGTAACGAATTTTCATGATCCTGCCTCGCTACTCTAGTTTGTTTGCATCTTTCTACTAAATTAGTTGGTCTCTTCCATAGTAACGGGCTTCTGTTTATTTTTCATGGCCTGCTAGGTCGCTTGCACGCAGGATAATCGAAAAACACCGATTTGACTGAAGAGTTGAAATAAAATGAAAACCAAAAAAGATTGATATCGAGAATGCTATATCGTTAGAAAGGTGATCAAATTTTACATTTGATTCTATAAACCAAAATAGGCATTCCTATTTGAAAAAATCAAGTTATCTGTGATTGAAGTTTCCTTAATTAATCTACTTATTTCTCCAAGTACAAAAAGAATTCAAGATTAGCCGTCTCAGCTAAGGTGACGCATTTCATGCTTAGTCGTACCGCAAAGTCATGGCCTTCTAAGTTTTACAATTTCTGCGATATTCAATTTTTTTCTGATACCTACTTATACCAAAAATGGTGATTTGCGGCTGAACGGTTCGTTTAAAGTTACATGTATGATACATAAAGTCACACTAGAATTGACCAAGGAATCCAAATATGCAATAATATATAGGGGGTTCTATTCAAAAAATGTAGGTTTGATGTGAATCACCCTGCATAAACGCCAGAATTTAAGTGAAAATATTTTTACGTTATAACTCTCAAGGGTCCCTACCATAATCAAGTGGCAGATTTTTGAAATATTTTTTAGTAAGCCCACAATCCTCCGTCCACGCACTATTGGCCCATCCTGTATATCATTTCCCTCTAAAAAAATGGATTCTTTTCTTCAATATGCCTATTCATATGTAATATACAAATACAGAAGGAAGGGTAGTCTTGGTAAACTAGATAAAAAACCGTTTTGCAATTTTTCTGTGAATAACGACCAGTTTAGTATATTTTATCGTTGTTGTAAGAATATTGATCATTATTTTTTATGTACACCTACCAAGTTTTCATCGGTTTTGCTTTTTGCCACGTTTTCGTACCTTAAACGTTTTCCTATGATGATTGATGAAGATAACTTCAAAGTTTGTGGGATGATTAGACAAAAATGTTATTTTGGACGCTACGACGTTACATATACCCATATTTGAATCATATAAGACATTATAAAGTTTTTATATTTATTTAAATGTTTAAGAAAAAGTAAGATGAGTTAAAATAAAGTTCAATAAATCTCACATTTTTGTGATTTACTTACAAAAAATAAAGCCACCTATTTTCTCGGAGTTAACAATTTTCATTTATACACACATAAAAAGAAATTCTCAAGTCAAGAATTGTGATATTCTTGTGAATAAATACTCACAACAAGAATATCGGTTCTCATTCTAAGAAAGAATATTTGATGAGAAAATTATAGAAAATTTGTATCAAGAATAATATATTTTTGATTTATATACTTATTTTAGAGAAATATGCTCCGAAAGAAAATATAATTTTTTTTGCAACCAAGGCTATAATAATTTGCATTGTCCAGTTTACTTTTATCAGAAATATAGACAGCTTGCAAATGCGAAACTTCATTTACAATATGATAATCTTGGTTTGAAAATGAACGCTGTTTTACAAGCACACTCTATATTTTGTATCAAGTAAATCATTTATTTGACGTTTACCAACGTCGGAGTGCGCAGGCGCGCAGCGTGTCAAGAGTCAACTCTAACCTGTCCACAGTGTCCACCCTCTCAACTCAACAGCCTGTTGCCCGTCCGTGTCCGCGCCGCCATTATCGGTTTTCGGATTGTCGTATTCGCCGCCGTCTTTAGCACCGAAGCGTAATACCTGGATCCTGCATAATACCCGTGATACCACCGTCAACTATCAGTCATCGAATCTGCCGGTAGTCCTGGTCCACCGCCATTTGAGTCGCGTCCCTTCCTTATCACTGGATCTATCCAACCGTGAATTAGTATTAAAAAAATTGGGATGCGAAAACCTGACTCAAGTGCTGTTCCTAGATACGCACTAAATATATTAAATGTGATTTAAGAAAATAATGCAGAACTGTTTCTCCAGAAAAATTTCTACATGCTCATAGAAGAGTTTGAATGCTCAAATTAACACTATTCAGTCAAGATTATGAAATACTTCGGTCAAGATTCCCATATGCTTGATTCAAGATTTTGGTATTCTTACTATCAAGAATTTCCCAGTTTTGCAATGAAGATATTTTCTCAATCTTACCCTTATATGGCCAAAGATATCGTATTCTCACTTTAAGATTAGCATAACTTTGCGCGTATAGGAAGTTATGGTATACTTGAATTAAAGCATCTGTGCTCCATCTAAGAAATTATTTTTATGTGTGTACGCCGACTATTCCTTGCTTTGCTTCTAAAAAGAATGTTTACACCCCAGTTATATGCAAAGAATCCATGATGAATTAGAAGAATCAGTACAAAACATCTTCATGTACAATAAATGCGAATGCATGGATATAACTTACAAATTGTAATTCAGAATTCCAAAGACAACTGCCTAACCTCGATGAAGAATATCACATTACCACACTGCTCTCAAAATTTACTCTATTTACGAGATATATCGCGTACATTAAACTTATTGCAATACAATAATTACGCTTCTTCACTCGATTATTGCTAAGCCCACCCTGTGCTTGAAACGTAAACGGCAATACCCGCGGCTCGTGCTGAGAAGCCGACGTGGGGTTATGAGAGGCCAGTTTTTCGGAGACAAATTGTCTGCACGATTTCTAGGGAGTTGCGCTACTGTATAATTGGATATACTGTAACTATGTCGAATGATATCACATGGTACACTAATGATTCCAAAAATTCATCAGATACAGGGGGAGGCATATACGGAGGTAGATCTGGTCATAATATATGTAAGTGTCCGCCTAGCTAAATTGACTACCGTTTTCCAAGCAGAAATAGCCGCAATTATGGAATTTTATAGAATATGCATAGATAGAGGATATAGTAAATAGACTATCTATGTAAACACACAGCCGGGCAGCTCTGATGGCCTTGGCAAGTAACTACTGTACCTCAAAAATAGTGTGGGATTACCATAATACCCTAAAGATACTGGCGAAGACCAACAAAGTAACATTATCTTGAGTGCCTAGTCACGTAGAGGTGGCTGGTAATGAGAGGGCCGACAAGTATGCCAAGGAAGGCGCAAAACTTCCTCTCATTGGGCCGGAACCAGCATGTGGTATGTATGGTACGGACAGCTATTACCAGATGGGTGTTAAAATAAGCACCAGAAGCGCTGGGACATGGTGGTGGGAAATGTTCAGTTTAAGCGGTCAGTGAACGGAACTTTGTGTTCTAACACAGCAGATGCTCTCAGATTGAGACAACTACGAAAGGTGCTTGGATTTATATCTGGCCATTGGACGTTCAGTGCACCCCTGCAAAAGTTGGGGATCGATGTGGAAAATCCTTTATGCCGGAAGTGCGGTGAGGCAGAGAAAACAGCTAAACACGTTATCATCGACTCTCGTGCCTTGAGTGAAAGAAGACACTCCTATCTGAACGCAATTTATCTCAAGGCTTCCAAAGAACTTAGGATGATCCCTTTGACCTGGGGTATACAATAAGCCTTAAGGCTGAGTGAACAAGAATCAGGGTAACTGAACCCTGACCCCCTAACTACTAAAAAAACTCGCCTTTCCTTTTGATTTTTTGTGTATTTACCGACAGATGATGGAAAACGTTCGTTAGCTGCCATTCGAACCAAAACTTATTCATCACAAATGACCACAAGTGACCGTATACACTTGACGGATGCATGCGGATAAATGCAAACAGATACGAACGAAAGACGACGTTTCTCAGATGTATCCCCGACTTAAGGTAAGAAGAGTCTTTCCATATTTGGTGTACAAGATATGTTGTTATCAAGATTTCCGACACTACGTGTCCCAAGCTAACGCATACTGCAAGTAGCTTGTGCGTCACAACAGTAGTGGATAATTTCAAGCATCCTGTATAATCTGTACAGTGCGTTACTCGAAATACCTACAAGTCGAAGCTTTCCGAGTAAGGACCGTGAAGAATTTCGCTTTCAGTGTCGCGGTCCTTGGAACGCCTGGAGCGCAGCCATTTCAGGCTCGAGTACGATTTTATGTTATTAAGACACAAACACGCATTTTAACCTAATTTAGATTATATAATCCTACACTGGCTGGTCAAGGGAATTAATTAGTATAAATTTCGCGGGCCACTGGAATCTGAGAGAGCGTCGTCGTTTTGTAAAATGTGGACGACAGCGGCTGATAAGATACATTTCTCGAGTGGATTTTAAATGCTGGCGAAATGCTGAACTGATCAATTTGCTCCGAAAAACTTTATTGGAGCGTAATACAGGGTGCTCCCTGATGGACTAAATAAACATTGATATGGAGCAAAGTTTATACAAAAATTAGCGTCAAGTACCTTGCTCGCCACACGCTCTAGGTATCTAATACAAAGAATTTTGGAGTCACTAAATTTTTAGCCCTCCTCACCTTCCTAGTGTAGGGGATAAATAGAAAATGAATGACTATTCTGGGCGTGTCTTAAAAACATTTAATAAGGTAGTAATTCAATAAATAAACAATTGACCAAAATAAACCAGGTAGGATCACACTGACATATTTAAACAATAACGATCAAGCTCTCTGACACATCTGGAAATTAAATAAAAAGATACCTCAGTAACCAATTCACTAGAGAAGAATACATTTTAGAAGTAGGTTACCATACGTTTAATTAAAGAACATGACGTTATTTTATATTGGTGTGATTACATAGTCTATAGGTTAGCAATTGTTATAATTTAAACAAATAAACATAAATAGATACACACCAAATAACTCTGTGAACACCAAATAGGTAGATGAAATAATATACTGATGATATACACAATAACATATAACATCTTCATCTCAAGAGACATCGGTATTAACCTTTAGCTACACGTGCCTTGTTTTGTAACTTAACTACAAGCGTGGTGTATTCTGTACACCACCTACATATATATTATATCTTAGGTAATAAATGTCAACAAACCAATTAAAAAATTAGTATTAACGCTACTAACGATTTTATTACAAAAAAACGCTCATACCTTATCCCTGGGAAAAAGTTCAACGTAATGAATATTATATATCGAAATAAATACATGTCTGTTTTACTAGTACAAGCGTGGTGTAGTCTAGGCACCAGACGAAGCAGCATTAGTTAAAATATTTTCATCATTACATTTATATAGCTTTTTCATCAAGAGGGACTGTAGGTATCAAAAAAGTATATTTATAAAAAAACCAACACAACTGAATAGGATTGTTAAATAACAATAATAATATACTCTTTACACAACTACAAGCGCGGTGTATTCTAGGCACCAGACGGACTAGCGGTCAAACTTTACTTGCTCGGCAAAGTTTGCGGGACAACTGACGACTGACGGCAAATCAAGCGTTAAGTAAATACAATCTTTGAGGGTTAGGTAGAACGGCAGAGGCGACACCTTACACCGTTGAGGAAATTGAATGTACTTAAAACCGATGGTGTACCCAGTACACCAACGCTTGTATTTAAGGTTAATGTTCAATTCGCGAAATACCTCACCGAGAGATCAAAACAACTAGAACGGAGAATAGTTATCATGATAACCGTGAGGTCTAACACAAAGAAACTAGGGGTCAACTCGCAAAATATCCATTCCCTTAAACTAGTAAGGGTCAACTCGCGACGTACTTTGAGATTATGTTATCTGCTTTTATATAACAGTAACAAACACTCAATAATTGAATTATCAAACCATTAATGCTATAAACATATGTATGAAAGTTTAGTCAATTATCTAATAGTCCTCAGAAGAGTTAATAAAATAAATCAATGTACCAATAAATAAAGATACAATCAGTAGAATTGAGTACTCTGTAAAATAAACTCACCCAAGCTGCTGCACAATCACAAACAATCCACAAGACGATTGTATGAAATACAACTAGGTACTATATAGAATGATATTTTTGGTCGACTAATCTTTTCAATTGACTTTTCTGATTTACATAATATTCGATGCGTTCTGATTTACATATGATGCCTTCTGAGTTACAACTGACGCTTTCCGATTAAGCGCTGGAAAATGTGAAGTTGTATACGTATACTTGTGGACACTATTTGTTATAAATAAAATCAAAGCGGAAACCGAAGGGAGACCACTCCCAGACCAAGGAAATGCTCCGGTGAAAAACTACGGCATTTTGAAATTTCAGTGCCTAACCTAACTTAACCAGGCCGGTCAAGTTGTTGAGGTCAAAATAGGTTGAACAGGGTTTAAAGAAGTGATAGTCGAGTCTGATTGATGTCTTGAGTCAAATTAGACCACTCCCACTTTTCTAACCTCGTATTCTCAGTAACCGCTACATGGATTGTGATGAAATTTGGACAGAGATATGCTGTGTAGTTGTAGTAGGTAACTCTACTATAATTTGGAAAATCAGTGCATGAGCGGCAGTAATTAGCAAAAAAAATGTCAGTCAAATATTCCTCAAACTTCGTTTTTGGCCCTTTTGTATATGAGTTCCTGATCATTTTATACCTCTTTTTGCTTGGTGGTGAAATTGGAGTGGTTGGGGGATAGTGGGTTGTGAAACTGAAAAAATTGTTGTATTCATAAAATACATTGCAATGCGCTGAAAAAATTGACTTTCGTGATATCATGAGCTTTTTAGATCTAGCCAAATGTTGCCTTTGAGTTTTATATCTGTGGAATAATTTGATACATACATATTATAATCCTATAACGTGTAACTTAGAAACTGCGAGCTTGATTGTGATGAAATTGTGACACCGTATTACTACCGTCGAGAAAATGGTAACGGTGTATCGTTGATGGAATTTTTTCCAAAGGCGGAGGAGGAATCAAGTTAAAATGAAACATTTCATAATCGCTCAAATATCGTTTTTAGATGTTTCAAAGATCCCTGATAATCGATTCCTTTTTTGATGAGGATGCTGTAGATATAGAGGAATTCCAAATTTTTTGTTAGAACCGATAATGTGTGGGAAGTACTGAGTCAAGACGCTTGATGCCATTTTTTTAATAGAAATAAAAATTACCATTCTAGTTATACATTTTTTCTCGCATAAAATCCATGACCAGTTATACCATACTTCGCTAAGCTCAAAATTTGTGCGACTCTGTAACAAATGCATGAAGTTCCGACAGTGTGGTCGTGAAAAGTTAAGCCTGGACGCAAGGACTATTAGGGTTTGCCCAGTGTACAATTTTTTTACGACGTGTACCCAAGGTCACAGTTCGTGAGAAAACCTAGTGGGTATATACTAACACCAAATCGACGAATACCTTCTACTCAGTTAGTCCGATGACCATCGTCACTTTCCCCAAATCCTGCAAGATAATTTTTGATTTTCACATGGCAATTTGTTTTGATCGGCGATCGAATTAAAGCGGCACGGCGTGGTGCCCGTTTGTAGGTAAACTTCTTGCCCTAAAAGGCAATCCTTGGCTGCGTAACCCGCGCGATGAGGACGGCGCGCGGCGCGGCGGTGGCGTGGTACTCTCGGTCGGGTACGTGGTGGTCGGGTACGACCAACCCATCAAAGGCCGATCGATCGTCGAAATCGTACCCGGGAGCGATGTTTCTCCACCGGTACCACCACAATAGAGCCCCGTATGACGCAATCGACGCCGTTCGAGTGATTATCGATCACTAAAAAAACGTTCCTTCGAATGTATGTACGTTTCGGTCTTTGTGGAGATCTTTGTTTGTTCTAGTATTGTTTCTCTTCGGTTTTGTTTGGAATTTTCCACTAGGCACTGGACAACAGCATTGTGGAGAGAAAAAAGTTGAGGTCTTACAAAGAAATAAATACTGTTAGAATTTAGATGTTTTACCGTTGCTTGAAATATGTTTACATTTGTTTCAAATCCATATCATCGAACGATTTTAATTATTCTTCGAAGTAACTACAGCTACGTCAATAAGTTCAAAATAGATTTATATTTATTCTAATGATATGTATTATTCTTTTAATACTAGTACTGACATATAATGTGATCAAAACATCCTTTTATTTTTAAATTTTGCGCTTTGTTTCATTCAAGCAAAGCATGAAACTTATTTGATGCACAAAACTATTCCTAAAACATCAGTACATGAGCATTCGTCTAATAAAAATTTGTTTCAAAAGGTAACTATTACACGAACAATATCCCATCCCTCCAAAACGTTGTCTATGCTACTTGAGAAATTGTTAAGTAGTGTTCGTACCAGGGCCGTACATAAGGAAGGGGGGGTTAGCGGGTTCAAACCCCCACGTGAGTATTCCTATGAATGAAATAACTACTAAAATAATACAAAATAAAAATAATCAAAATGCTTTCTCCAAGCTTAGTGATTTATTCTACTACTAACCAATCGCTCGGCGCTCATGACACATTAACAACGATATAATCTAAATAGTTTTTAAGCAAATTTAGGGTCGTATTCATAGTCGATACTTAAGGTTTTGTGTTCCCAAACCTTACTTGAGGGTATTTTACGTAAGGCTCCCTTGAGTAATACTCAAGTAACGAAATGTCAAGATGACATTTCGTCGATTTTGTAGGTTAATTTTGGAGTGTTTCATCCGGAAAAATGTCCGCCACAGAATACGAAATACTGGGTTAATACAAAAAGAGATAACAGAAAATATCAAAATGTGTGGGCATAGGCATAACAAATTGACTTATATTATATTTGCAATATGACAACGTCGCCAAATGAATCTCGCCGTCTGATAGATGTTGTCCAGGAAACAGATACACAAGGAAAGTCACACTTGAGGGGTCCCTTATCCCTTGAGTAACCCTCAAATAACCTTGAGCAATACTCAAGGGATACTTGATGAGAAACGATTATGAATACGGACCTAAGTCATTACAAAGTAAAGTCTTTTCTTTTATACATGAACCCCCCTCCATGGTCAACGTCTAGCTACGGCCCTGATTCGTACCAACAATATCCTTTATTGAATCAATATAGCCCTTGTTGTTTGCCCAAGTAATCAGTATTCGGCGGGACTGATGTCCCGATTGAACGAACGTAAAAAAAAAGATGAGGGAGGATCGTCTCAGCGTCTCAGCGACGTGGACCAGGCACGTATTTAGGGGGGTCCAGGGGGTTCGGATCCCCCTCGAAACGTTACATAATGTCGCTGAAAATGTAATACCCGCAAACGCATACGGCATACGTCTAACGGCAACCCTAATCTGCACCTCCCCCCCCCTGGTAAAGAAATTTTGTTTTCCTAATCAAATATCAGTCAAGCGGAATTAAGGGGTCCCAATCCTAATCGCGACCACCTCCCCCTCCAAACTAAATCCTGAATACGTCCCTGATGTGGACGACGTTGTTCTGTTGTGTTGTTTCGTTGTTTGCCGTATTGCGTCTTGCGACTTGGTAAGTTTTTTTGAGACAAAAATAATATTTTTTTGGTATGATACAGGGTGGCCAATCGGGTGACGGCGCAAAATGCCCACATAGGTGCTACTTTTGCATTATTATTTCGAAACTGTAATGTCTTACTAAGTTTTTACGATTAGTTTAGAGCTCCAGAACCAGGCATACATATTTTTAATTTTGTTTTGAAAGTTTTGGTCTCTTGACTAAAAACAGAGATTTCAAACTGGGCCCAAAGTGTACTTAATTATTGGTCGGATGTACAGATCTTCTCTGTTGGTTAACAAAATCGGCTTAATACTGAGTATAATAATTACAGAAAAAATAAAAGCAAAAAAGCATTTTTGTTTTTGATTTTGAAGGTTTTTTGAAAACACTGGAAAATTTCTAAATTTTCCAAAAAACTATCAATAATCGCTACATATACATGAGGGTGTTTTGGATAGGTCTCGCTACGGGCTATCTAGAATAAAATTAATAATTATTTGATTGGCCACCCTATATACAACAATCGTAACAGGGCCATTAGTATATTAGCGTATTTTTAGACAATTCTTAATATGTAAATTAGGAATTTATAAAAAGGTAAATTTCTTATAGTCTATCAGACAATTACAATTTATGCGCGAATAAATGATTTCTCTTCCTAATTTGAAAAAATGAAGTCAAGTTGATTGACTCAGTACTTCCCACACATTACCGTGATACCAGTTCATTATTTTGTAACCAAGTAATCGCCAGCCCTCCCCCCCAAATGTGTTATGCCGCTAGGTCTTTCCTTCACAGGTCAATGGACTGCCTATTATCAATACATTAAATTTTTCAGTTTTACAATCCCCCAACCTCCAGCCACCCTAATTTCATCTCCCTCCAAAAAAAAAACAAAATTGGAAAATGACCCGGGACCTCTAAAATGCCTAAAAGCGAAGTTTTATCTGCTTTTATATTTTTGTTTTTTTTTTATTATTGCAGCGCCACCACTGACACGCTTTCTGAAAACCATACGTGCTCTCCGTCCTCGCCAAGGTAAGAATACTGTGTCGCAGTTTTTCATTATTTCTGCGCCGCCACTGACACGATTTATAAAAACCATACGTGTTTTCCATCCTCGCCACGGTAGCAATAGGTACTGTATCAAAATTTCATTAAAATCAATTCAATAGTTTGCTCATTACTTAATACAGAGCGGTCTTAAGCAATACTCGTATGTCTACCTAAGGACAAATTCCTTGGTTTCTGTAATAGACAGTGTTCGGATGGACCTAAAAAAGTTATTTGTGTCGCTAGGTCTTCCTTCACCGGTCACTGGACAGTCTATTATGAATGCAACAAATTTTTCACTTTTACAACCCCCCTCCCTCTAACCACCCCAAATTTCACCCGCCCAAAAAGTAGAAATTGCTCACCACGGTAATAATACTCTGTCAAAATTTTCACAGGTCAGTGGACAGTCTATTATGAGTAAAACAAACTTTCCAATTTTACAACCCCCACCCTCCAACCACCACAAATTTCACCCCCACCCAAAAAAGTAGAAAATGATCAGGAGCACTTAAAATGCCTAAAAACGAAGTTTGGGGAATATTTGAAATTTTTCGTTTGTCGCTAATTACTTCGCCGCCAATACACCGATTTTCAAAATTATAGTAGCATTATCTACTACGACCCCACATCATATTGCTGCCCAAATTTCATCAAAATCCATACAGCGGTTAGTGAGGTTAGAAAACAGACAGACCGACAGACAGACGGAGATGAGTGACGTGGATTTTCGTTATGTAGACATCATAAAACGCCCAAAAAGCGTATTATCTCAAAATCGAAACCTATCGGTGTCGGAAGTAGAAAAATGGAGTCGAGTTGATTGACTCAGTACTTCCCACACATTACGCTGATACCAGTTTATATTTTTCCATTGCACGAAGCTATAGTCTGAGATCCCTTACAACCAAATCATCACCCGCACACTCGCAAAAAAACATCCATAACAAAAACTCTCTTAAGTAGTTTCTTGCATCTCTCTCCGTAGGAACTAGGACGACACAGTTTTTGTTCTGCAATCTTCATCTGACATCCTAATCACATGGGATGCCGATTTTCCGATACTCAAAAACCGATTATATTATCAGTATCGATCTTTAAATGGCAATGAAAAATGTTCCGGGGTTTCCTAACCCCCGTATCCCAGACGACATACTACTTCGGCTCAATTCAACTCGAAAGAAATGATCTGAGATCCCCAGAGTCCCTAACAACAGGTTTATATTTTACCACAACGAATACAACAAAATTTTCAGTTTTTCATCCCCCACACCCAAACTTCGCTGCTTTAATCCCTTCTAAAAAAGTCTAGAGAACGATCGGGAACCCCCAAATCGACTTAAAGCCAAGGTTTTGATATCTTTAGATTTTTTATTATTGCTCCACCGCCACTGACCCTTGGTTTCTATAATAGGCAAGGCAACGTTCGGATGGACCTGAAAACGTGTACTATGACGTTAAGTCTTCCTTTCACAGGACCGCTAATTATGAGTACAACACAAATATTTCAGTTTTACAACCCCCCAACCCACAACCACTCCAACTTTGCCCCTCCCTCCCAAAGTATAAAGGGATCGGGAACACCTAAGATGCTTTAAAACGAAGTTTTATATTTTTGGATTTTTTTATTATTCATGCGTCGCCACTGACATGATTTCTAAAAACTATCCGTATTTTCCATTCTCGCCATGGTAGTAATACCGTGTCAAAATTTTATTAAAACCAATGAAATAATTACTGTTATATATAATACAGAATGATAAAGCAATACCTACTCGTATGTATACATCAAAAAATTAAGTCCCTTAGCTTAATAATATGAAAGGCAATGGACCTAAAAATGTGTATTATGCCACTTAGTCTCTCGTTCACAAGAACATGGACAGCCTATTATGAATACAAGAAATTTTGCAGTATTGACAAACAGACAGACCGATGGAAATGAGTGACGTGGATTTTCGTTGTGTAGACATCATAAAACGCCCAAAAAGCGACTACCGCAAAATCGAAAATTTTCGCGATCACAATACTTCCCTCAACTATCGGTGTAGGAAGTAAAAGTATGTTTAAAAATACATAAATTTCAATTGTCGTCACCAATTTCAAAAATATTTCGCTATGCAACTATAGCGCATAATATAAATAATACCAATTCTGTTTCGAAGTACCCCTCTTTGTCATTGAATAAAATACCCGGAATTTCCTTGACACGTGATATTCTCGTAACAAAAAGAAGTTCATACCACGCTTCCAAAGCATTTTGTTTGTAATTCAGCCCTTAAAACTCACCCCCAACTTTTTACTTCCAAATAGCACCCAATAGTTTCTCCTACACAAATTAAGTCCTTATTTTATGTAAAATCTTGTGGTACTTTTGATTTCAAACAAAAACCTATTTTTCCGTAAAGTCATAAGCATAAAGTAAATAAAATAAGAATTAGTTTGAGGCGTAATATTTTCGTTTGAGAACCAGATAAGAAAGAAAACTACGTGGTCCTTTCAAGGGTACTGAATGACCTATCATACCAATCTTTCGAAAATTCAGGAACCCCTAAAATGCCTAAAAATAAAGATTGAGGCATATTTAGTTCGTCACAATCCAAGCAGCAGTTACTTAGATCGCGAGGCAAAAAGAGACAACAGCTCTTTGGGAAGCTAGAACCAATGGAGTACAGCTCAGCACCAGGACCAGTAAGAAAACTGCATAAACTTATGCAGGGATCTAGATTGCTGGAGTGGATACTATAAATGAGAGGAGCAATAATACAATAGGCCTTAAGGCTTAATTATTGACGGGGAGAGTAAGGTCGGACGGCTCCTGGAAAAAAATATAAACAAAAAATAATTCTCCTGATTAATGAAATTTTCAATGCTATCATTATCTTCTTGACCAGAACTAAAAATAATAATCAATAGATACTTCTACAATAAATAAACTATGAATGTAATTATTTTACATAAGAGTTAACACCTCAAGCTAACAAAAATAAAATTAAATCTTTTAGTTTAATAAATATAAAACTAGATGTTCGCATTCGCGAATGTTGGCAGCAGATATTGGCATCCGTGACATAGACATTCGTTACATTTCTATGAAGAGCACAGTTATATACATATAATATATAATAGCAAAAGAAATATTCTGCGGATGGAACTAAGTTGCTCTACACCATCGTGACGTCACAGTTAAGCCGACCAATTTAGGCGTGTTCAGTCATTCGATTGTGTCGAAGGTTTTTTCAATTTTTAACTGCCTATAATTAATAAAAAAAAAATTTTCAAGTTTTTCGGATTAAATATCAATATTAATAATAACAAATTATCGAATTACGTAAGAAAATTGTTTAAATCAAAAATCCAATTTAGTAGAATAGAAGCTCTAATAGAATTTGATTCAAAAACATACTTATGTCGATCGTAGAAAAAATGTGCGTAGCAAGTGCAAAAGGCACATCGATATTCTTTTTGATAAAAAAATAGAAAAAAAGTTGGAAGACCTAGGTTTCGAACCAAAGACCCACAGATTCACTATCAGACATTCTAACCACTAGGCCATCCGCCGATGCAGGAGATCGTTTCGACGAAACATATTTGATTAGGTACCTTATTACTGGAATCTGTAATCTGATTTCAAACATTCAAAAATATATTTATTTCGATCGTAGACTTCGTCTTGAGCTGCAAACTTCATTCATCCTCTATGTTGCAATAAACATACACTAGGTACTATAGCAAGTATTTTCACGATTGGCTGGGAATCTAGAATCTAGTATCGGAGTAGGACGTCGTTGGTCAAAGGAGCATCCTGACCGCCCTCGTGACGTCACAGGGGTTCGGGAGCCATCGGCGTGTTTTCGGCACTGAATTAACAAAAACCATTTTAGAAAACAAAAACAGTTTTGTTATCAACTTATATATGACCTTTCGATTTATCACAAAAAGAATTTTTATTCAAAACCCCAATTCCGTTAAAATTGAAATTGTCCCTACACATAAGTAAAATTTGTTGCATTTTAGCTCTTCCATCATGCTCCGACAGAAATACTTTGAATTAGATTAAACCCTGTAGAAAGTCGCCGTATACTTTTTCTCTTCATACGGACGTATTAGACTAATTGCCTAAAGCCGAGATATAAAATGATAATGAGAGTTGCGAAATACTTTATGAATTATGGACTTGACTCGAACGGTTTATGGCGTCAGGTATGTGATCCAAAATCAGCAAGAAAAGTTACGTAAAGTACATTATTTATTAAGACGGAAATATGGATTAACTTGCCTTAACTAATGTAATTCTTATTTCATTTGCACATATAAAATATGATCATTAACATAGATTTTTATAGCGAAGTGGACATAAACCAAAACCTTGCTTCTACACTAATGATGCTAACAATTATGTTCATATTTCCAAAACGTTGAGACGAATGAAGATCATTATTTCTTGAAAAAAAATGATTTTTCCACCTCACCCAAAGTGGACTGGAGGACATGATAATCCTTGTTTGAAATATTTCCTGAATCGTATCAGGCACGATGTCCCCAGTTCACTACAGCGCTGTTTCTATCTTTCGGATATCATCAAGTGGAACCCCATATCAAGCTGGCATGAGAGCAGTGAACCAACAGAAACAACTACTCTGAGGGCAAATACCCCTACCGACACTGAATTACACTATTGGCTCGAGTTTTTTCTTTGCGCAAATATGAAGAAAATTATTTTCACTTTACTCCAAGTGAGCTCAAGGATATCACAATCATTGGAATGAAGGTGCTTGCTTACTCCGCAAGACGGAGATAAATTCAGACATTCGGTTCACAGAAAAATCGGGAAAATGAAGGGTGCCGGCTGGATTCGAAGCAGCGTCTCCGGCTTTCTAGGCCGACGCGTTACCAACTACACTACGGTCGCCCGATTAGATCTCTCTGGATGACTGAAATGCATGGTTCGCAGAGAAATACGGGAGAGTGGTGGGGGTCGACGGATTCGATATCAAGTCGTCGACGCGGTATATCGTCTGCAATACGGGCGACCGTAGTGTAGTTTGTAACGCGTCGGCCTAGAAAGCCGGAGACGCTGGTTCGAATCCAGCCGGTACCCTTCATTTTTCCGATTTTTCTGTGAACCAAATGTCTGAATCACAATCCTTGTTTGGAACATGTCCTGAATCGCATATGGCACGATGTTCATAGTACACGACATCGTTGTTTCCATATTCCATATCTAAGATGTTTCCCCAAAGGAAGCACATCGAGCCAATAGGGTAATCAGTGCCGTTAGGGGTGTTTGCGCTCGGAGTGGTTGTTTCTGTTGATTCACTGCTTTCATTAATATTTCTTTTTATTTAATGCGGCAAAAATTTTCTCATAATCATCAGGAAGATTTGCGTGAGCCACACGGAAAGGTTAGTTAATAAGACTGATGAAAAAAATGCAGTCAAGTTGATTGATCCAATGCTGCCCAGGCATTACGGTAATACCATTTAATTATTTTGCCGTACCATGGAGCTATAGCCCGAGATCCTCTTGCACCCACATCATCGGCCACTTGTCAAAGAAAACTCGTAAATAATTTCTTGGATTTCTCCACGTAGGAACAAATACGTTTTTATACTGGAATGTTCAACTGATATCCCAATCACATTGCATGTCGATTTTCCTATATATCTTTAAAAATAGATTATATCGATTATATCACCAGTATCAATATTTCAAGGGCAATGAAAGGTGTTGCGGGGTTTCCCAGCTACCCTATCCGAGACCCCATCTTACCTCGGCTCATTTTAACGACTCCAAAAAAAGTATAAACGATCAGAGATCCCTTGAGTATCCAAAAATAAAGTGTGAACTGCTTTTATTTGTATTGTTTCTTTTTTAATTTAGTTTCACTGCAACTAACACAATTTTCAAAAACCATAGGCTTTAACGATCTCTACCATGGCCCACGGTACGGTTTAGATATTTCATTGCTATCAGCTTAGTGATGAGCTACACACATTACAGAATTACCTACAGCAATATAATTTCAAAAATTATTTTTTGTCTACCCCAATCTAACCACCTCTAAAACAATCTGGAAAACGATCACAGAAGTCCCCAAAATCGCCTGAACATGAAGTTTGACCAGTTTTTATATTTTTAGTTTTTTGACTATTACTGCGCGGCCACTGTCACGATTTTTTGAAACCATACACACCACGGCGATAATACTTTGTCAAAATTGCATTAAAATCCATTCAATAATTACCAGATTACACCAGTACAGAATGATCCAAACTAAAGCAACATTTGTATGTATACATCAGAAAATTCAAACCCCCTTGCCTTCTGTAGTAGGCAAGGCATTATTCGGATGGACCTAAAAAATGTGCCCTTTTTCCATAGGTCAATAGAGAGCCCATTATGAATACAACTAACTTTTCAATTTTACAACCCCCCAAACACCCGAATTTCACCTCCATCCAAAAAAGTGGAAAATGACCAGGAACCTAAACCTAAAAACGAAGTTTGGGGAATATTTGGAATTTTTTGATTTTTGCTAATTACTTTGCGCCGATTTGCAAAAGTATAGTAGCATTACCTACTACGATCCTACAGCATATCGCTACCCAAATTTCAACACTATGCAGTGATTACCGAGATTACGAGGCCAGAAAAACGCCACAGATAAACAGACCGACGCGACGGTAGTAAATGACGTAGATTTTCCTTATGTAAATATACAGGGTGTCCAGTTAGTGGGCAATTCTTCGATATCTCGCAAAGCATACCTGACAGAAGAAAATGTCAAATACAAAAGTTATTTGGTTACTTAAGACACATATTTCAAAATATTTTGAAATATACAGGGTGTTGCGGGAAAGTAGGATATTGACCATATTAATTTTTTTATATGAAACTATAACTCTTTTTTAATTTCTTTTAGTTTTCATCATTGATCTCTATTTAACCCTAAAAGATTTTTGGAATCGGTTTGGACGTTGCCAAGTTATAATTTATTTTCTATTAGTTTCCGGATTTGCAAGGTCGCAAGTTAATACATCCATATTGAAATATTGCTTTAACTTTTCTTAACAATATTATAAAGCAGTTTACTTGAATATTAAGCGGATATTAGTTTGGATGTTACCAGCAATTTGTATCTACAGGGTGTTTTTGGCAGCATTTTAAATTACAGCAACTTGAAGGTCATTTTACTTTGTTTTTTTAAATGTAACACCATGTATTTTCTATTTTAAATCAAAATACCTACTAATACCCTATCTCTCCTTGTAATATTTTTTTTTCGCGTTTGCGACGTTGCCAAGTTATAAACTACTTTTCCAAATTTTTGAACAAATATCCCCGATTTTAATTTATTTTAAATAGAATCCTCTACTTATTTTCATTGCAATGAATTGCGCATGTCGAGTTTAGTAAGATCTCACAATTTCAAAATTTTGTTTCTATTAATTACTGAGATACGGCAGCACCGCTTGTTCAGTAAACGGTACCGGAACGCTTAAATATTTCCAAAACCGCCACAGCTGGAGAGGTGAAATTCAATACTGGGGGGTTTTTGAACATACAGAATTCAAAAACGCTGACATCAGTGTTGTCAGATTTACCACTTTTACGCTAGACTTCATAAATAGGGCATTCCATTCAAAATTATGACGTAAAATTGGTAACTCTGACAACACTGCTGTTAGCGTTTTTGAATTCTGTATGTACAAAAACCCCCCAGTAATGAATTCCACCTCTACAGCTGTGGCGGTTTTGGAAATATTTAAGCGTTCCGGTACCGTTTACTAAAAAAGCGGTGTTGCCGTATCTCAGTAATTATTAGAAACAAAACTTTGAAATTGTGAGATCTTACTAAGTTCGACATGTCCATATCATTGCAATAAAAATAAGTAGAATATTCTATCTAAAATAAATTAAAATCGTGGATATTTGTTTAAAAATTTGGAAAAATAGTTTATAACTTGGCAACGCCGCAAACACGAAAAAAAATTACAAGGCAAGATAGGGCATTAGTAGATATTTCGATTTAAAATAAAACATACAGGGTGTTACATTTAAAAAAATAAAGTAAAATGACCTTCAAATTGCCGTAATTTAAAATTCTGCCAAAAACACCCTGTAGATACAAGTTGCTGGTAACATCCAAGATAATATCCACTTAATATTCGAGTAACCGCTGAATAATATTATTGAGAAAAGTTAAAGGAATATATCAATTTGGACGTATTACTTGCGACCTTGCAAATCCGGGAATTAATAGAGAATAAATTATAACTTGGCAACGTTGCAACCGAACCCAAAAATATTTTAGGATTCAATAGAGATCATTGATGGAAACTGTAGTTCCATATAAAAAAATCAAGTTGATCACTATTCTACTTTCCCGCAACACCCTGTATATTTTAAAATATTTTTAGAATATGCGCCTTAAGTAACCAAATAACTTTTGTATTCGACATTTCCTTCTATCAGGTATACCTTGCGAGATATCGAAGAATTACACACTAACTGGACACCCTGTATAATGAAACGCCTAAAAAGCGTATCTATTATTTAGAAATCGAATTTTCGTGATCAAAATACTCATATTCATGTACTAGGTACATGCAATTATGCATACATAAAAATATGTAGATGCCGAAAATAGATGAAATTCTAAAAACGATACCTTAGAAATTTGGAATTGACTATCGGAAATTGCATTTGATGCTTTTCAATACTCAAATGATTATTTGAAACTACAATTGACGCATTGTAAATTTAACCTATCCGTTTTGAATTAGTACTAGATACTTTGCATACTATTAGTAGTGCATTTTTACACACAATACTCCCATCACCGATAGATTTTGAGATAATACGCTTTCGGTCGGTCTGTCGATCTGTCGGTCTGTCGGTCGTCTGTCAGTCGTCTGTCGGTCGTCTGTCGGTCGTCTGTCGGTCGTCTGTCGGTCGTCTGTCGGTCTGTTGCGCGTTTTTCTAGCCTCGTAATCTCAGTAACTGCTGGATGGAATGTGATGAAATTTGGGTACCGGTATGCTATGGGGTCCTAGCAGGTAGTACTGCTATAATTTTGAAAATCAGTGCATTGGCGGCGGAGTAGTTAGCAAAAAACTAGATTCCTCAAAAACATAACTTTGATACATTTCGTGTTTTTGGGACACCCTGTATAACATGAAAATATTTTTAAAATATAGCCTTTATAGGTCTCTACCCATCCGAAATTATTATTTCCTTTTTTATCAAATACTTTAGCCATAATACTCCGTGTCGAATAATATGAATAACCCTGTAGGATTTCCTGGCCATTTTCTACTTTTTTTGGGTGGGGGTGAAATTGGGTTGGTTGGGGGGGGGCGGGTGGGGGGTTGTAAAACTCAAAAATTTGTTGTATTCATAATAGGCTATCCATTGACCTGTAAAGGAGAGTACTAGGGGTATAATACCCTTTTTTTAGGTCCATCAGAATATTGCCTTGCTTACTACAGAAACCAAAGGACAGAATTTTCTGATATTGGTATACATACGAATATTGCGTTAGATCGGTCTGTATTGAGTAACGTGGAAACTATGAAATTGATTTTAATGAAACTTAGCCATAGCATTACTACCGTGCCAAGGATTGAAAACGCGTATGGCTTCTAGAAATCGTCTCAGTGGCGGCACAGAAACAATAAAAAAAACTAAAAATACATATAAAAACAGCTCAAACTTCGTTTTTAGGCGTTTCAGGGGTTCCTGATCGTTTTCTGTTTTTCTTTTGGTGGGGGTGAAATTGGGGTGCTTGGGGGTGGAGGGTTGCAAAACTGCAAAAGTTTTTGTATGCATAATAGGCTCTCCACTGACTTGCCAAAGAAGGACCTAGCGAAATAATACACTTTTTAGGTCCATCCGAACATCGCCTTGCCTAATACAGAAATCAAGGTACTTAGATTTTTTTCTGATGTAGTTACATACGTGTATTGCTTTACATCGTTCTGTATTGTGGAACCTGGAATTGATTTTAATGAAATTCCAGGTTCGTGTCAGTGGCGGCGCAGCAATAATAAAAAAAATAAAAATATAAAAATAGCTCAAACTTCATTTTTAGGCAATTTGATGGTTCCTGCTCGTTTCATTTCATCCAGTTGAAGCTCACAGAATAAAAACTGTGTCGCTCTAGTTCCTACGGAGGGAGATGCAAGAAGCTATTCACTAGAGTTTTTGTGTTGGATGCGTTTTAAGGGTAGGTGAACGATGATTTGGTTGCAAGGGAATCTCTTATCTTTACCTCGAATCACCGTTTTGTGCTGTTACGGCTTTCAACAGGATAAGAAACTGGTAGAAAGAGAAATAAAAAATGTGAGCGTTCATGACAGTGTCGCAGTATATAATCCCATCATCTGTGCGATCAAAGACATCTATCCAATATAAATCTGAGCTGGAATTGGAAATTTCTGATATCATTTTTGTAACAAGATTTAGAAATATACAATCGAACCCCACTATTCAAATGGATGATGAATGCTTTATTCTATACTATGTTTACTTCCATAAAGTTTACACGCCGAAAGAGAAAAAGTTCGTTTCATAACTTCAACTTTGAAACACAGAAGGAAAATCTACAGTATCACCGAAATCTTGTGTACTGATTTGACTGTCCAAAAACAGCCCTCAAACGGTTGTTGCTTGAACGGACAACGAATACCTAGTTCCAAACTGATTGATTTAGTTATTGCGCACACTCAAACGATTTCAAATCATTGGAAGTCTGATGCTAGAACACTAGAACACAACTATAAACTCGACAAAACCCATACGACGTCTGGCAACGTTGACATATAGAGAGAGAAACCTAAAAAAACCGACCGTTCCTCATATTTTACCCGATATTTATTTGCTTATTGTATAATTTTGTGCATTTATTTTAGTCAGCGCACAGAGTACAGACGTATAGACGCTCGAGACAGGGTTGTTTCAGTTCAACGTCAACGAAGATATTATCAGTTATCAATTATCGTACCTGTATTCAGAATAACGAATAACAGGTTGCAATAATCATTCTGAACCAAATTTATTAGTTTAGCAGTATCATCCCAAACGAATCGTGTCGGTATGACTGAAACACAGATTGAAAAAAACTTTTCATCATGTCAAGTTTTGGAAACAAAATGTGGGCAGTGCGGATTAGCTTGCTCTGTTGCTCCTGTGAGTGAGGAATCAGGTAAGAATGAAATTTTAAGAGAAATACCTAATACCAGTAATACCACACCTATAGTTTTGGGAAATACAGGGTGAGTCAAGTTCAACGCCTCGGGCTCTTGTGACCAAACGATATCACTTTCGGAAAAATCGACTTCGCGAGTGTATGTAGGTCGAGTTGGACTACATTTTAAAAATAATGACTTTTATACAAGGCGTCTAATAAAAGCGTGACATATCAAAGTTATGTTTTTTTAAATGGAATACCCTATATATTATTGCATATTTAGATTCCTGGTTGCATTTTAGTGTGAGTTTATGTATCACACATGGGACTTTAAGCGAACGGTTTAGGTGCAAATCACAATTTTGGGTATAGGTAGATGTCAGAAAAAAATTGAATTTCGCAGCTATTATAAATCTTAGAGGGCTGTGACTTTGCCGTGTTACTAAGCATGAAATGTGTCAGCTTATGTTAGACGGTCGAGTTCGAATTACATTTTTACTTGGAGAAATCGGTAGATCAATTAAGTAAACTCCAATCAAAGGTAACTTGATTTTTTCAAATGGGAATGCATAATTTTTTTTATACCGTCAAATGTGCAATTTGATAAGCTTTCCAATGATATGCGGTTGTAAATACCAATCTCTGGTAGTTTTGATTTAATTTCAAATTTTCGGTAAAACCGGTGTTTTTCAATTTTCCCACCTAAAAGCAACTTAGAAGGCCATGAAGTATAAACAAAAAACTGTTCAGATGGAAGAAACAACTAACTTAGCAGATAGTTACGGACGAACTAAAGTAAAGGGACAAAGTTATAAAAATGACTTACAACAAATCAATTCTAACCAGAAATAGCAGACAACACATCTAAGGTCAAAAAGCAGCTGGGGTACGACAGAAATGGGTATTTTTCACAGCATACCGGCTACTACAATATTCTAAAGATTGACAATTCATAAAACCACTGTGAATTTTGAAATGAAAAGAAATCTACTACGTAATGTTGCTGGTAGTTTAATAGCTTCAGAATAAAATTTCACATTTCATGATTTAAAAAAATAGTAACCGATACCTCTGACTGGAGTTCTGCAAATTTTTCAATACTCATAAGCAAGATCGCCGAAAATGAAGAATAAATTAAAAATCTGCTCAAATTATTAAACATAATTTACCTGGCAGAAAATTAAAATATGATTTGTCAGTATTCCTTTTTTTGCGACCTTGCTAATAGATACTGAAAAATTCAAAGGACGACAGTGAGAGGTATCATTACTTTTGACTTTGACGGAAATGACTGTTTTATACCATTAAATGTGAAATTGCGTTCTGAAGATATTAGACTGATGGCAACGATCGCTGAAAGTCTTGCTTTAATTTCAAAGTGTTTAGTGATTTTGGAAATGTTTAATCTCTAATACATTGCAGTCGCTAGTAGGCTGTAAAAATTATCCATTTCTGTCGTACTCCAGCTTCTCTTTAATCTTAGACATGTTATCGCCGTTGTTTCTGGTTAGGGTTGATTTGTTGTAGGGAATTTTTATAATCTTGTTCTTTTACTCTAGTTCTGCTGGATCTTTTTGCTAAGTTAGTTGTTTTCTTTCATCTGAATACGATTTTGTTTATATTTCATGGCCTGCTAGTTTATTTATAGGTAGGGAAATTGAAAGACACTGATTTGATTGAAATCTCGAAATTTAATAAAAACTATCATAGATTGATATTCACAACCTGATATAATTAGAAAGCCTATCAAATTGCACATTTGATCGTATAAAAAAAATTATGCATTCCCGTTTGAAAAAATCAAGTTACCTTTGATTGAAGTTTCCTTAATTGCTCTACCGATTTCTCCAAGTACAAATGTAATTCGAACTCGATCGTCTAACGTAAGCTGACACATTTCATGCTTAGTAACACGGAAAAGTCACAGCCCTCTAAGATTTATAATAGCTGCGATATTCAATTTTTTTCTGACATCTACCTATACCCAAAATTGTGATTTGCACCTAAACGGTTCGCTTAAAGTCCCATGTGTGATACATGAAGTCACACTAAAATGCACCCAGGAATCTAAATATGCAATAATATACAGGGTATTCCATTTAAAAAAACATAACTTTGATATGTCACGCTTTTATTAGACACCCTGTATAGAAGTCATTATTTTTAAAATGTAGCCCAACTCGACCTACATACACCTGCAGAGTCGATTTTTCGAAAAGTAGTATCGTTTGGTCACAAGAGTCCGAGGCGTTGAGCTTGACTCACCCTGTATTGTGTTCGCAAAAATTTCCGATTTTGTGATGATACGCTTTTTGGGCATTTTAATCGTATGTACGTGTGTAATAGTGACGTGAATTTTTTTTGTTAGATATCAATCTACATAAAAAAAATTACGTAGCTATTTTCCGTCGGTCTGTCAGTCGGGTTGTAAAACCGAAAAATCTGTTTTAATAATGGGCTCTCCATGTATCTGTGAAGGAAAGCCGTAGCGGCATCTTTTTTGGGTCCATCGGAACATTGGCTAAATTGGCTTGCCTATTACAGAAACCACAAGGCACTCATTTTTTGATGTATACATACATAGGAGTATTGTTTTAGATCATTCTGTTTTATGTAACCGATTCCTGAATTGTTTTTAATGAAATTTTGACATAGTAGCTATTATACTACCGTGGCGACGAGTAGTTACTCGTATACTTCGAAATAGTGTCACTGTGCAGCAATAACAAAAAAAAAACTCTAAATATAAAATCCGCTCAAACTTCGTTTTTAGGCGGATTGGGGGTTCCCGATTGGTATCCACTTCTTTTGAGAGGGGATAAAATTGGGGTAGTTTGGGGTGGGGGATTGGGAAACTGAAACATTTGTTGTATTCGTAATGGGCTCTTTATTGCACTGTAAAGTAATGACATCATAATATACTTTTCATCTTTATGCGAATGCTGCCCTACCTTGTACAAATTATAATTGAAATAAATTATAATGTTGTAGATGATTCTGTAATATGTGTTCATCACCAAACTGATAGCAATGACTATAGCTTCATGCAATGGGATAATAATAAAATGGTATTACTGTAATGTGTGGGAAGTACTGGGTCCATGGAATGAACAACCTGAATTTTGTACACTAATTCTTAAAATAAGCATTACTTTCACTTTTTACTGCATAATGTCAACTAATGCCTTAGTAATGTGAACTAATTCCCAGTAATGCCCAGTAATGTACTGTAATTTTCAATAAATCCCAGCAGTGCCCATTTAGTCATATCTAGTATTGCTTGACAGACTCGTTTTTAAATACAGCAATCATAATATTCGTAGTATAACAAGTAGATTTTTCCTCGTTTAACTGTTAGACACAAAACAAAAATTTTATGTAAACATATGACGTTTTCTTGTTTTTTTTTCGAGAAATAAAGGAGAAATTATGTTTCTATAACAATAATAATAATAAATGCCTTTATTCTAGCGCAACAATAAGGCGAAGTCAAGCCCAATGGCTACTCTCACACTTAACCTCACACGGAGTTACTAAAAATCGTAGGAAAACCAATTCAAATGGAAAGTTATGAAACAGAATAGAAGATACGACAGGAATACTAAAGAATTTCACTCTCATGCACATAAAATTTAGACTCATAACTATGATTAGTATACTGAATAAAAAAATAATAATAATAAAAGATAGAATGTAAGGGTTTTTAAACAAATACATCAATATGGACAAGTTTCAGTATGGGTTTGCAAAAGGTAGTAGCACCTTGTGTATATGTATGGACCTGCTAAACAAAATTGCCACAGCATTAGATCAAAAAAAGTTGTATTTTGGTGTTTGTAGATCTTAATAAAGCATTTGATGTAGTAGGTCCAAATATTTTATTAAATAAGCTAAGGGACATGGGTTTTAGGGGTACAGTATATAAATTATCAGAATCATATTTAGTCAACAGGCGGCAATATGTCAAAATAGGTAGTAACGGAAGTCATCATTTGAACAGTACTAAAATTTCCAAATATTCCTCAAACTTCGTTTTTGGGCGTTTTCTAGTTTTTTTGGGTGGGGGTGAATTTGGGGTCGTTGGGAGGTGGGGGGATTGTAAAACTGAAAAAATTGTTGTATTCATAATTGACCTGTAAATGGAAAACCTAGCGGCATAATACACTTTTGTAGGCCCATCCGAACATTGCCTTTCTTACTAAGGGACTTAGAATTTGTGATGTATACATACGAGTATTGCTTTAGATCGTTCTATGTTGCGTAACGCGAACAGTATTGAATTGATATTAATCAAATTTTGACACAGTATTGCTACCGCGGCAAGGATGGAAAACACGCATGTTTTGGAAAAATCGTGTCAGTGGCGGCGCAGCAACAATAAAAACACCAAAAATATAAAAAATGCTCAAACCTTGTTTTTAGGCGTTTTAGGGGTTCCTGATCATTTTCTACTTTTTTTTGGGTGGGGGTGAATTTGGGGTAGTTGGGGGGTGGAGGATTGTAAAACTGAAAAATTTGTTGTATTTGTAATGGGCTATCCACTGACATGTGAATGAAAAACCTAGCGGCATAATACACTTTTTTAGGTCCATCTGAACATTGCCTTGCGTATTATAGAAACTAAGGAACTTAGAACTTGTGGTGTATACATTCGAATGTTGTTTTATATCGTTATATTATTATATTGCGTAACGCAAAAATGATTGCATTGATTTTAATGAAATTTTGACACAGTATTACTACCGCGGCGAGGATGGAGAACGGGTCTGTTTTTGAAAAATCGTGTCAGTAGCGGCGCAGCAACAGTAAAAAGACTAACAGTATAAAAACAGCTCAAACTTCATTTTTAGATGTTTTGAGGGCTCCTAATCGTTCCGCAGCGTCTAGTTGAAGCATGCAGAAAAAATAGTGGCGTCTTAGCTTCTAAGGAGGGAGACACAAGAAACTATATTTACGAGAGTTTTTGTGTTGGATGTTTTTTGCAGGCGGATGGGCGATGGTTTGGTTGCAAGGGATTTCAAATATATATATAGCTTCATGCAATGGGAAAATAATAAAATGGTATCATCATTATGTGTGGGAAGTACTGAGTCAATCAACTTGGCTCCATTTTTTCTGATTAGTTTATGTATCCATTTATATCTGTTTGGTTGCTGTCCTTTGAATGTTCATCTTTTCTCCATTAAATCCAATATTTCTTTGGTCATCCACGGTTTTTCCAGCTTGCTTTGGTCAGTATGGGATGGCTTGTATTAATGACTGTGGTTTTTAGTTTTAGCAGGTTTTCATTTATGCCTTCGTTTTGCATTTGTGTGCCTATATCGTCTACGTTTTTGTTTATCTTTGTGGCTATTTCTTCTCTGACCATAGGGTCTTTTAATTGCGAGACATCTATTCTGTTCTGTTTTTTGTTTTCCTAACTTTTTTAGTCTGATGTTGAAGTTAGCAATGAATGGATTGTGCTATATCTGCGCCTGGATACGTTTTGACGGATCTTATGGTGTTACGGTATCTTTTGTTTATCAGGATATAGTCAATTTGATTTGATTATATTTTGATTTGAGCTTGCTGGTGGAGTCCATGTATAGAGGCGCCTTTTAGGGAGTTTGAAGAAAGTGTTCATGATTACCATATATCTTTTTTGGCAAAACTGTAGTAGTCACTCGTCCCTCTCGTTTCTTTCTCCTAGTCCAAATTCTCCCAGATAGTCTTCCTCTCTTCCTTCTCCTACTTTTGAGTTTAAGTCTCCCATAATAACTGTTACATCTTGGTCTTTACATGAACGTAGGACTTTGTCTACTTCACCAAAGAAGTCCTCGACTACGTCATCAGGTTTATCTGCTGTTGGGGCGTATAGTTGGATGATGTTAAGCCTTCCATATGTTGTGAGCAGTTGGATCATCATTATTCGATCTAACAGTGGGACAAAGTTTGTTAGATTTATTAGACTGTTCGTCAATCATAATTGCTACTCCGTTTCTGTGATCGTTGTCGTTATTTCCCGAGTAGTATACTACCATATTTTCAGTTCGAAACTGTCCTGAGCTTTTCCATCTCTCATCCCTAGTATATTGAGCTGAAATCTATGCATTTCCTGGATAACATTGTGATATTTTCCAGTTTCATACAAGGTCTTTTCGTTCCATGTTCCGATTCTCATTGCTGACCTGGGGATTCTTCGCACCCTCTGGCCATTTAAGGCCTGCCAGGGACTGAACGCCATTTGTGTTTCGTTTTCAGCCATGATAATCGTACAAGAGAAATCCTCGGTGGATCTTTAAAGTAGTGGTTTCTCGTTTCTCGACTTTGAGGCCTATTTCTCAACCTCAGGGCAATAGAGTGCCCTTTTGCTTACTGATTCGTCCACCCGAAGCTGTTGATCAGTAGCAATGGAATGCTTATACCATCACTCACTCGGTGGCCATTTCCTCGTCAGCCAAAACAGGGTGTATCGTACAACTCTTGTTGTCACTTGTGAAGGTGAGGTTGGCAATTTTGAATGAGAGGCTATATGTTCGCATCATTCAACTTACACCACAGTAAATGATCAGGAACCCCTGAAATACCTAAAAACAAACTTTGAGCTGTTTTTATATTTTTAGGTTTTTTATTACTGCGGCGCCGATTTTTCCAAAACACGCGTTTTCCGTCCTCGCCGCGGTAGTAATACTGTGTCAAAATTTCATTAAAATCGATTTAAGTATTTTCGCATTACGCAGTATAGAACGTTATAAATCAAAACTCGTATGTATACAGCCTGACAAGTGTAGCAAGAGACTTGGGAATTTCGGCGCTGTCTCAAAAACACACGTTATTTCATATTCTCTCGTCTCTTGCTATCCTTGTCTATTTCATATTTCTCATGGCTCTTGTCTCTTGTCTATAATAAGCAAGGCAATGTTCGGATAGACCTAAAGTACTCCCCTCACCTATCGGTGTGGAAAATAGAAGTGTATTATGCCGCTAGGTTTTTTCATTCAATGGACAGCCTATTATGGATACAACAATTTTTTTAGTTTTACAACCCCCCACCCCCCAGCCCCTAAAACGCCTAAAAACGAAGTTTTTTGTTTTTTGCTAATTACTCAGCCGCCCGTGCAACGATTTCCAAAACTATAGCAGCATTACCAACTACGACCCTACAGCATATCGCTACCCAAATTTCATCACAATCCATGCAGGGATTACTAAGATTACGGCGTTAGAAATACGCCAACAGACAGAGAGAAAGACACACCGACAGACCGACAAAATCGGAAATTTTTGCCATCGCAATACTCCCCTCATCTATCGGTGTGGGAAGTAGAAAACCTAAAGGTTGTCATATCTGGTATATGTATTGAATAATATGTCACTCGCTAGTACTCATACCCCTTATTTGAAGTTTTAGTGTTTTTTTATATATTTTAAGCGTCATCTGATTTCCGATAAAATGGACCTGGGCCCGAAAATATATAGGCCCCTGCAAAATGAACTCTTTGTTTACAAGAGCCATATCATCCGCTCGACCGCTCGACGCCAAATAACCTGGTTTGGTACTCGTTTCAAAAATTTCATTTGTACACCTATATTCTAATTCTACGAGCGATGTGGTATTTTCATGATGACGATAGATCTGGAAAAAGTGGTAGATGGTAATAGACTGGTAAATTATTTAAATTTTCCAAAAAAAAAAAAAAACGCAGGTCATTAGAGGTTACTCTGGAAGAGAAAGAATGATTTGATTCATCACAAAAATTTCACCTACTTTTACTCCGTAAATTTCAAAGAATTCTGTAAAAAATCTTTTAAAAAAGATGGTGTTAAATCCTTGAATACTTTATTTGTGATCCCTCTAAAAATATAACATTAAGTAAGCACGCAAAAGCCTTGTAACTCGTGAAGCATGAAAAAGAAGTTTGAGAATATTTTGGAAACCTGTTACCTCCCTATATTCCTCCAAGTTTTCCCACTATAACCTTGAAAAACTATCAAGGACATTGAATACGACTAAAGGCCAAGTTTGAGCAAAGTTAAAGTTTGGTCTGTCGGTCTGTCGGTCTGTCGGTCTGTCGGTCTGTCGGTCTGTCGGTCTGTCGGTCTGTCGGTCTGTCGGTCTGTCGGTCTGTCGGTCTGTCGGTCTGTCGGTCTGTCGGTCTGTCGGTCTGTCGGTCTGTCGGTCTGTCGGTCTGTCGGTCTGTCGGTCTGTCGGTCTGTCGGTCTGTCGGTCTGTCGGTCTGTCGGTCTGTCGGTCTGTCGGTCTGTCGGTCTGTCGGTCTGTCGGTCTGTCGGTCTGTCGGTCTGTCGGTCTGTCGGTCTGTCGGTCTGTCGGTCTGTCGGTCTGTCGGTCTGTCGGTCTGTCGGTCTGTCGGTCTGTCGGTCTGTCGGTCTGTCGGTCTGTCGGTCTGTCGGTCTGTCGGTCTGTCGGTCTGTCGGTCTGTCGGTCTGTCGGTCTGTCGGTCTGTCGGTCTGTCGGTCTGTCGGTCTGTCGGTCTGTCGGTCTGTCGGTCTGTCGGTCTGTCGGTCTGTCGGTCTGTCGGTCTGTCGGTCTGTCGGTCTGTCGGTCTGTCGGTCTGTCGGTCTGTCGGTCTGTCGGTCTGTCGGTCTGTCGGTCTGTCGGTCTGTCGGTCTGTCGGTCTGTCGGTCTGTCGGTCTGTCGGTCTGTCGGTCTGTCGGTCTGTCGGTCTGTCGGTCTGTCGGTCTGTCGGTCTGTCGGTCTGTCGGTCTGTCGGTCTGTCGGTCTGTCGGTCTGTCGGTCTGTCGGTCTGTCGGTCTGTCGGTCTGTCGGTCTGTCGGTCTGTCGGTCTGTCGGTCTGTCGGTCTGTCGGTCTGTCGGTCTGTCGGTCTGTCGGTCTGTCGGTCTGTCGGTCTGTCGGTCTGTCGGTCTGTCGGTCTGTCGGTCTGTCGGTCTGTCGGTCTGTCGGTCTGTCGGTCTGTCGGTCTGTCGGTCTGTCGGTCTGTCGGTCTGTCGGTCTGTCGGTCTGTCGGTCTGTCGGTCTGTCGGTCTGTCGGTCTGTCGGTCTGTCGGTCTGTCGGTCTGTCGGTCTGTCGGTCTGTCGGTCTGTCGGTCTGTCGGTCTGTCGGTCTGTCGGTCTGTCGGTCTGTCGGTCTGTCTGGGTAGGGATTGTAGAAGTAGAAAATTTGTTGTTTTCATAAGAGGCTGTCCGTTGACCTGTGAAAGAAGTACCACAGGTTTTTTTTGGGGCTGTGGGGGAGATGATTTGGTATCACCGTAATGCGTGAGGGGTACTGAGTCAATCAGTCAACTTGACTTCATTTGTTGAGTGGCAGGCAGCGGCCGGTCTGATCGCTACTGTTTACAAATCTGAGTCAGCGTCTTGAGCGTATTTGCTACGTTTAACAATTTTGCCTCTGCATTCTGCTCAAAGACTAAATTGAAAAATGGCGTCAAATGTCTTGAATCGACTTCCCACATATTATCATTTTGGAGTTCCTGTATGTTTTTGGAAGGTCAGAACAAAACGATGGAAATATTCATATGAATTCGTCATTTAAAAATCGCAACCTAAAGTAGTTTCCAAACGAATTTCCACAAATATTGTAGAAGCTATTTCTTTCAAACAACACGGTATGGGGGCAAGGGATGATATGAAGACTCCTGATGCATGAAATATCTTGCAAAAGTATATCTGGCAAATAGAGAGCTGAAAATACTTGTGGTCAAGGTTTGTTCACCTTGTTGCTGCTTGTTTACGTGATTTTGTGCAAAATTCAATATATGAATTCTAATTTAAAAAATAAATTGACTGCCTTGTAGTTACAGAATAAGTCTACTTAATTCAATCTTTTATAGGTTCCTACTACTGCGGTCGCTGTCGTCCTGAGGGATCTCCACACCATCCGTTTGAAGAAGCAGCTAAGAAGGTTTTATTTCCTTGTATATTTGGGTGTGCAGATGTGCTTGCTTGGGGACAGGCGGGGGTGCATGAAGTCGTTTGTAAAAGTAGACCTGTTGTATGCCCTTACGCCAATTGTACCTCTGTCTACACTTTTCAAGATCTACATGAACATATGAAAGCCTGCCACGGAGCGTTTTATCAAAAAGAGCCTAAAAAGCATCAAGCAAACATAGGTGTGTTAACTGTTTGTATCAAAGTTGTGACAAAAGTCTACATACAAATAAATGCAATTGGGTCAACCATAAAATACCACTTAATGTGGAATATGCGAAAGACAGAAATATCTTCTACGCCATTACTGTATACAAGAAAGAAGCAAGTCCTATAAAAGCCCCTGATAATGTGGAATGTCCTGTTTGCATGGACTATATGACAAACGCGATTTACCTTTGTGAAAACGGACATTCGCTTTGTGGCGAATGCAAAAAGAAACAGTCACTTGAAAACTGTCCTACCTGCAGCGCCAAGTTACTGAACGTACGAAATTACGCAATGGAAAGCTTAATCGCACAAATGACCATATCATGTCGAAAAAAAATTACTGGGTGCACATTTGTTGGACTAGTAGGGGTAGTGAAAATCCATGAGGGGTTATGCAAATATCCGTAACTAGAAAATAGTGTTTACCTATTGAATTTTACAGTGTTCTTGAAACTGCAGCTATTATACTCAAAACAATTTACATCTTCATTCTTTACGTCTAGATTTATTATTGTGATGCCATAATATAGTAACATTTGTTCCAACTATTGTGAACATTCAACTTTTTATAGATTTTTGGTCAAGGTTTTCTTCATTTCAAGTTAATTTTGTTACGAGGGTTTTCAGTTTGGGTTCCCTGGTCTATTACAATATGTTTTCTGGAGAAAAGCCATTGTTAACTTTTTCAGTTTATACCGTTTTTAGAATGTTCTTATTTTGTTGAATATAAGGGTTTGATAGATTTTTGAGTAAGATTCATTGATTAAATTTATTTTGTTACGAGGACTTTTAGTTTGGGTTTAGCTGCTCTATTACAATATAGGTTTTTGGTAGAAAAGCCATTCCAAATCAACTGTTTGATATCTTTTTCAGCTTATACCGGTTTTAGAATCACCTTGTTTTGTTGAATATTCACAGTACAAGGTATATCTTTAACAGTCCAGCATATACGTTTGTCACATTTTGAGATATGTATTAGATAGCTATTTATCTTATTCAATAACTAAGGCATGTATTTCTACCTTCCACTACTTCTGTAGGTACATCTTACGTTTTGAATGCATTAATAAAGTGTCTTCATGAATGCTTTTTTTATTTTAACATATACAGGGCGAGTATCTCTCTTAAAAAGGTACAAAAAATGTTGAAATACAAAAGATGTACACAGGATGGGTCAAGCTCAATGCCTCGAATTCTTGTGACCAAATGTTATCTCTTTTCAGGATAATAGCTATCCAAGTGTATGTAGATCGAGTTGGACTACATTTCGAAAATAGTGACTTTCATACAAGATTTTTAATAAAAGGGTGACATATCAAAGTTATGTTTGTTTAAATGATATACCCTGAATGTTAATGCATATTTAGATTCCTTGGTAAATTATACTGTGACTTTATTTATCACAAGCGGGACTTTAAGCGAACCGTTTAGATGTAAATAACCATTTTTAGGATGAGTGGATATCAGAAAAAAATTGGATAACACAGTGACTATAAAACTTGGAAGGCTGTCACTAAACATGAATTGTGATTATCAATCAGATCTTGTAGTTTTTATTGAACTTCAATTTTTCAAGCAAATCTTGTTTTTAAATTTTCCTACCTATATGACCTACCAGCAAGCCACGAAATATAAACAAAAACGTGTTTAGATGGAAGGAAACAACAACTAACTTGAGAGAATTGAATGCTCCAATGCAAAAAGTGCCTAAGTCACATTTTCATCATTGCCAAACTATCAGTGCCATTTATGCAAACTTTTTGATAGCTTTCTGGTAGTATATCTAAAATTGACGTTTTGAATTAAAAAAAAAATATATATTTTTTGTGATAAATGGAAAGAGCGTATGCATATACTTTATAACAAAACTGTTTTTGTTTTATTCTTTTTTGGATTAATTTAAAAGTTATATGACAATAAAAATGGGTTTTTGAATCGAGTACCGAAAACACGCCGACGGCTCCAGAACCCGTGTGACGTCACTAGGGCGGTCAGGATGTTCCTTTGACCAACGACGTCCTACTCCGATACTAGATTCCCAGCCAATCGTGAAAGTACTAACTGGTAAACTGGTAACTAGTATATATTTGTTGCAACACAGTCGATGAACGAAGTTTGCAGCTGAAGACAAAGTCTACGATCGAAATAAATATGTTTTTGGATGTTTGAATCAGATTACAGACTCCAGTAATCAATTACCTGATTAAATATGTTTCGTTGAAACAATCTAGTGATATCGTCAGATAGCCTAGTGGTTAGAGTATCCGATAGCAAATCTGTGGGTCTTTGGTTCGAAGCCCAGGCCTTCCAACTGTTTTTGTATTTAAAAATTTTTTTTCATTGATGCGCTTTTTGCATTTGCTACGCACATTTTTTTCTACGATAAACATGTGTTTGAATCAAATTCTATTAGACATATTACATACTGCATAGTGCAAAAACTAAGTACAAGAGGCGGTGGACAAATCAAAAAAGCAGTGGAAATAAAGTTTGTCCGTCAATATTAATTGCCAATATATTTTTTTTAAATGTTAATAATGGTTAATAAAACAAAATCCATTCATTTTTTAAGTTTTTTAATGTAAAAAAGTAACTCAAACTCGTAATCAAATCTGTCTTCTGTTTATCACTTGGTATCATTTATTTATTTAACTTTGGGCAATGAAGCTTAACAATTAAATTTTCAGAAATATTTAACAAACAAAATGTAACATAAATGCAATATAAACAAAAAAATAATTCTTCTATGAATTTCAATGTTGGTGTTACCGGGGCAATGAAATACCCGGGGCGGAACAAAACTAGCACGGTGGAATAGCGTCTGCATCCAAAGGATTGGCTATTCTTCATTAACTAGGGCACGACGGATCTCCATTTGAGGAGCGGTACTCTGACAGCATCTGACCACAGGTTAGGGACGGCTGACGATAGACACCCGCAGGAAGCCACCCAACATCAGTAGGCTATCCGGTGCGTGGCGAAACGCAGGGTATACTAAAGCCTAAGGATATAAGCCAGCCGGCAACCTTCACAGGTGCATCCTCAAGGGGCAATTTGGACGGCTGCCTCCGGCAATGTCGGCTGGGGGCCCTAAGGCTAACCACCTGACAGTCCTTAACTTCGGGTTCGACCTCCTCGAAGAAAAAGCACCCACGCCATGCCGGTTTCGGAAGCCGGCGTTGGGCAAGGTGGCGGTGCCTCGGATCGCCCTGTTGACGACCACCGCTATGGCATGGACCGTTTTAGGTGGACGACGGAGCTTAAGGATGACCTGCTGAGCAGTAGCCCGCGCCGTAGGGGATACATGTCCCGCATGTATGGGAGGTGGTGTAAAATGCACCCAGAGCATAGCACGCTTACCTCTCAGAATTTGCGAGATTATGTATCGTACCTCCGGAGGCAGGGATATGTTCGTGCTCCAGCTCAGCCTGCCCCTTCGGCGGACGGAAGGCCTGTTAACCAGGCTGAAAGTTCACCGGTAAGGCCCGCTGAGAGGGAAATCGACCAAGTCGTCTCACCTGGGGATTTCAGAGACCGAAGGGCCTTGCATAACAACGGAAGGTCCTTGAAGCTGGCAGATTTGAAGAGAGAGGATGAGGTTGTGGGTGAACGTCTATCGGAGGCCTCTGACATTTGGAGCATCAATTGCGAAATTTACGCTGCGGCTCTGAGGCTAGCTAGACAGGGGAGAGTGAGAGACTCTCCTGTTGAGAGAGCACAGAGACGGGTGCGCCAAATGGAAGCGAAAATCCAGTTGGCTCGCCAGGAAGCATCCCGTATCCAGTGTGTGATGGAATATAGAGCGGCTGGTTGTTGTCAAGCAACACTGTCTTGACAGGATACGGGGATGCTAATGGCTGCCAAACGATCGTTGGTGGCGGGGATGAGGGGTCTGGAGCAAAGCAGAATGTTCTATGAAAGACCTTCTCGCGTTTTCCAACAGCCGCCACCAACCATAGTGCAGCCGCCAACTGCTGATTGCTTGGAGGCCTTTTGGAGGGACATTTACGAACAACCCAAACCTCTCTCAGCAGACAATCCGGCCTTGGCGCAGTTCGAGTCCGTTTGTAGGAGGAGTCCTAACTCGAATGAACGGCGTCACCCGATAAACACGGAAGAAATTCTTGGCGCCTTACGAGCAGTATTACCTACTATAACCCCACAGCATATCACTACCCAAATTTCATTATGACCCATGCATCGGTGACTGAGATTACGGGGCTAGAAAAACGCATACAGACAGACAGATAGACCAACGGAAATGAGTGACGTGGATTTTCGTTATGTAAACATCGTAAAACGTCCAAAAAGCGTATTATCGCAAAATCGAAAATCTTCGCAATAACAAAAATCCTCTCACCTATTGGTATGAGAAGTAAAAAGGGAGTTTTTTGCTAGTAATTTCTTCTGATCAACATTTGTTTGAAACATTTCCATATTTATGCTGTGACAGCTCAATTTTATCTCATAAAAATGACAGAAACGTATCTATATTATAGTCAATTATATAAACGAAGTCTGATTGTCGTGAATACATCCCAACAATCTTTAAATAAATTTAAATATTTGCAGAATATTGGTTAGTACCTACATACGACTTCTGATTCTGAATCTAATGATGATGAACATTTCTGCATAACAAATCACATCAAAGTCGGACCCAACCCTTTTGAATGACATATAGACATAATATCGTTTTGTATACCTAATCTAATTTTATCACTCATAGGTAATTGACGATGTTGTGGATGAGGTCTCGACAGTATAGCTTGCGGATGTATAGGGTATCCCACGAGGATTAAGTCAAGCAATATATCGAAACTGGGCAGTAGAAGAGAATTATAATTTTGGAGGTGTAAATTAGAGCAAATATAGTATCTTTTCTTATTGATATGGCACTCAATGAGGTATTTGTTTTTGGTCAGGTGACGTCCGATTCAAAAATTTTAAAGGGTCACTCTGTATATTTGTGACTTTTTGTGTTCCTCCCGATAAAACACAATTCCAACACACTAGCATACTTGGAGTCTAAAGTGATTAATTCAAGAGCTACAGGTCCTTAAAGGGGGTGAACTGCGTAGTCTGGGGCTGTCATCTTCTTGGGGGCATCTTTACACCACCAACTACTAGAGACATATATCATAGCTTTTGGATCGACAAAAAGCGCTACTTTGTTTTGACACATATATAGCTTTTTGGAGATGCCGTGTAGATAAAATAGCATCTGAATAAACAACAAGCGTTAGATGTAAGCTAGAGATGGTACTACTAAGCTGCTCACAGATTTTTAATGCGAAAATTCCTTTTTTTTCTAGGTGTTAAGATTTCACTTCCAAGTATTATATAACATAATAAAAATAATCACATATCCCATGCCACAAATGCATGCCGCAAAACTAATTTTTGACTAGTCGTTTTCACAATCAATGCTTAATTTGCAGATTTAATGGGACAAGGACATGCTATTGGATCGAAAGATAAGGTATCACCCACCCTATGAACAGAAAGAATATGTGGGAAGTACCGAATCAACCCTATTTACATAGATATGCTAAACTTAGTATCATTACTACTTATAGCGATAATATCGAGTCTTCTTCTGGGTACTTCCGAAGGCTTTCCGACTGTCGGAGCCCTATCCACTGCCTCATCTAACAAACTAACGACCATAATAGAGACCATCAACATTAAATTATAAAGTGAGCCTAAGTGTTTTATAAGCTGAACTATTACGGCAATTGATGTGCTGGCATGTTCATTTTAATACAGTCTTAATTCGCTACTTATTCAAATATGTATGACTTGGTGACTCACCAAATTGCACTTGATTGGACGTCGTGGTTTTTCTCTATAAAGCTATTCGCTCGAATTTATGCTTCGCATCTCCTTATTTGGCACCAAAATGGGATACTGCTCACTTGGTATGAACTTTACTGCAATGGGTAGGATGAAATGATATACACAGATAATCTGGCGACAGGCAGTGTAAGTGTGCATTTATTTAGTATGAATACTCTGCATACCTGTGATTCGTTTCGCCTTTATTGAAATGCAGCGTCTCTCAAATGACTATTTCGGGTTACATAAGGACTCAGTGTGGTGTAGTGCATCGACTATCATTTATTTTAATAGTCAGTGGATTAGTGGTGTTTCGGGATCTATAGGTTTCTTGTTCGAGGAAGAGGGGGACGCAACTTAGTAAAAGTATCTGTTTGAAGCTAGTAGGTCATCAATAGACGCTTCACTGCACTGCCTGATATACTGTTGCACACACCTATTCATATTTCCTCCAATAGCTGCACCTTCCTAAGGAACTCAATTAGATTATTGGTCCTGGTACTGAGTTAAACTCTATTGGCTCTAGCCCAGGCACGTATCCAGGACTTGGTTTTTTGGGGGGGGGGGTCCAGATTATGGGTGTCACTGGGTTGACCTTTCGGGGGGTCCAGACTAGAGTTGCCACCTCAAATTTGGGGGGGAGGGGGTGCAAATTTGCAGATTCCATTTTTCAAAAGTTTTGGACCCCCTGGACCCCCCCAAATACGTGCCTGCTCTAGCCTATCTTTTCCAAAGGGTTGTCATCTTTTTACTTCCCACACCGACAGGTTAGGGGGAGTATTGTGATCGCGAACATTTTCGATTGGGCATTTTATGATGTCTACATAACAGACATCCACGTCACTCATTTCCGTTAGTCTGTCTGTGTCGTCGGTTTATCTGTCTTTCTGTCTGCCTGTATATGCGCGTTTTTCTAGCCTCGTAATCTCAGTAACCGCTGCATGGTCCCTTGACAAATCGTTTTCGATAAATTCGTGGTGGGAAGTTTTCAAATGATGTGATATTATTTGACAGCACTTATACTAGGTGCTTGTAAAAGCACTAGTAATTACCACTTATCACTCATTATTATGGGTGATATAGTAACCAAACCGGTGGAACAACTATCTTTCAAAGTACTCTCTGTCATGGTCAATACATTTACCTCATCGCTTTTTCAATTTTTTTGATGTTATGGATACCTACGCAAAACACTGACCTTCCAATAATTAATTTCTATCAAAGTCTAGACATTAAATTAAAGCCTACTGGAATGAAGGTATATTCAAGACAAAGCTTTTATGTCTTATTCTGAGTGCTAACTTCTACCTTTGAAAACAGTTCCTGTTTCATTATACAGGATGTATCAGGCTTAACGCCTCAGACTTTTGTGCCCAAACAATGCCTTTTTCAAAAAAAAAAAAAATTACTCTGCGAGTGTATGTAGGTCGAGTTGGACTATATTTTAAAGTAATGACTATTGTACTGGGTATCTAATAAAAGTGTGACATCAAAGTTATGTTTCTTCAAATAGAACACCTTGTATATTATTGCATATTTAGATTCCTCGGTCAATTCTAGTGTGAGTTTATGTTTCATACATGTGGCTTAAAGCGAACCGTTTAGACGCAAATCACAATTTTTGATATAAATAGATATATCAGAAAAAATTGTATATCTCAGCGATTATAAAACTTAGACGGCTGTGACATTGCTATATGACTAATCATGAAATGTTTCACCTTAGCTTAGACAATCATATTTGAATTGTTTTTGAACTTGGAGAGATCGGTAGATTAATTACGGAAATTTCAATCATAGGTGACTTGATTTTTTCAAATGGGAATGCCTAATTTTTTTATACGGTCACTGTAAAATTTGATAGCCGTTCTAACGATATGATGTAAATATTAATCTTCATTTAACATCAAATTTTCAATCAAGTTGGCGTTTTTCAATTCTCCTACCTACAAGTAACCTAGTAGATAGATAGATAGAGATAGATAAACAAAAAACTGTTCAGACGGAAGAAAAAAACTAACTCAGCAGAAAGATACAGACAAACTAGAGTAAAGAGTCAAGATTATAAAAATCACTTGCAACAAACGAACCCTAACCAGAAATAACAGAGGTAACACATCTAAGGTCAAAAAGCAGGTGGAGTACGATAGAAATGGTTATTTTTCACAGTATACCAGCTACTGTAGTATACTAGAGATTAACAATACACAAAACCATTAAAAATTTTGAAATGAAAGGAAATCTATCACCGAATGTTGCTGGCAGTTTAATAGCTTCAGAATAAAATTCACATTTAATGATATGAAATAGTAGTCATTTCCGTCATGTCAAAAGTAACGATACCTTGATCTGGAGTTCTGCAGATTCTTCAGTACTCATAACTCATAAGCAAGATGGTCGAAAATGAAGAATATATTAAAAAACTGTTCAAATTATGGAACATAATTTATCTGGTAGAAAAAGAAATCCGATTTGTCAGTATTCTTTTTTTTTGCAATCTTGTTAATAGATACTGAAAAATTTGGAGGGCTGCAATCAGACAGTCAGAAGTATAGTTACCTTTGACTTTGACGGAAATTACTACTGCTTTATACCGTTAAATGTGAAATTGCTAGCAACAATCGCTGAAAGTTTTCCTTTCATTTTAAAGTTTTTAGTGGTTTTGAACATTTTTAATTTCAAATCCATTGCAGTAGCTAGGCTGTGAAAATTATCCATTTCTGTCATACTCTAGCTTCTCTTTGACCTTAGATATGTTGCCGCCGCTGTTTCTGGTTAGAGTTGATTATTTGTTGTAGATAATTTTCATTAACTTGTTCCTTTACTATAGTTCATCTGTATGTGTCTGTCAAATTAGTTGTTTTATTCTATATCAACACTTTTTTTGTTTATATTTCAAGGCCTGCTAGGTTGCTTATATGAATGTAGGGAGTTTTAAAAACATCGTTTAATTGAAAACTCAAAATTGAGTGAAAACTACCAGAGATTGATATTCTTATCTTATCGTTAGAAAGGCTATCAAACTGCACATTTGCTCGTATAAAAAAATTAGGCATTACCATTTGAAATAATCAAGTTACCTCTGATTGAAGTCCAATTAATTAATTTACCGATTTCTTAAAGTACAGATGGAATTCAAACTTGACCATCTAACCCAAGCTGCTGCATTTCATGCTTTGTGATATGGCAAATCCACAGCTCTTGAAGTCTTATAATCGCTGCGACATTCAACTTTTTTCTGATATCTATTCATACCAAAAATTGTGATTTGCACCTAAACGGTTCGCTTTAATCGCCATACATAAACACACTAGAATCGTCCAAGAAATCTAAATATCCAATAATACAGGGTGTTCTACTTAAAAAGCCATAACTTTGACATGCCACGCTTTTATAAGTCACACTGTATAAGAGTCATTACTTTCAAAATGTAGTCCAACTCGACTTACATACACTCGCATAGTTATTTTTCTGAAAAAAGGTATTGTTTGGGCACAAGAGTTCAAGGCGCTGAGCCTGACAACCTGTATATTAATACATCCTCGTATAATCCTTTCCAGTATATTCTTTTTTATCAGGTGGACAAGAATGTTACCAAGAAGTTATATGTAACAACCACATCAAAGTGTGATATAACTATTCCAGTCTAGAGAGCTTTATTATGTCGTTATATCAAAATAACGATGAGACGCTGATAAAATTCAAACTAGCGTACTTATTATTCAAAGATCTGAACCAGTCCATCGGATTCTTCCACGTAGTCTTCTCTTAAATAAGATCCTCAAAAATCTCAATCGGACAAAAAGATTGCGCTGTCATGTTCTTATTATAAGTTGAACGAATATCGTTATTGAAAATATTTTCGAAACTAACACCCGTCCATTCAAGAACGATTTAACATTACAACTTGTTTACAGGTTGCTTATATTATTATGTTAATAGAGAAACGTGTGATCGAGATTGTGTGGGCAGGTCGAATGCCAAGTAGAACTTTTCATAATAATTATTGTCAAGTGGGCGAGTTATTCATGAAATTAAAAAATATATACGTAATCTTAGCCTCGCATCGAATTACGCAAAATTGTGCAAACTTGAGAAACTAAAGATTGATTGAAGACCTGTAGCTTGGTGGAGTAAGGAGACAGAACGCATGGCTCAAATCAACCTAAATACTGTACACAGAAAGGAGTGGATTTTAATGAGTGATGCTGCTTTTCACCCCACACCCCGCCCTACACTAACTGCGTCATGGAAATTGTTTCAAAATTGCCTCCTTTATACATCGCGTCCAGGACGAATCCCAAAAAAAAAAAATCACGCTCAGGTTTCGGAATGTGAAACCCATACTCATCATCATCTATCAGCCATCTCTCATCCACTGCTGGATATAGGCCTCCTCTAGTGTAAACCATCGATCTCTATCTTGAGCTGTGTGTATCCAATTTCCTACAATTTTCTTGACATCGTCACTCCATCTTGTTGGCGGCCTGCCTCTACTTCTCCTATCCATTCTAGGCCTCCACTCCAATATTCTTTTCGTCCATCTATTGTCTGTCATTCGGGCTATGTGGCCTGCCCATTTCCACATTGTTGAAATTATAGCTCAAAAGAAGTGGAAACCCATACTATTATCCTTAAATTCGCATTTAGTACAGAGAAATCAACGTTTGAAGTTTTGTCGTAGAGATGACTGGAACGTGTGTGGCCCACCTTATTTCACTTTCACTTTCAGGTAAAAACACTTTCCATTTTACAGCAAAAAAGGGCGAAGGTCGTTTAGTACTGTTACGCTCGCATTTCGAGATCTAATTAACCTTTTAGCTATTAAGAATAAACATTCAATTTAAACATATTATAACATAAGTTAGTGCCAAAAGTTTTCGGGATTCGTCCTGGGACGCGGTGTATACAGGGTGGGCCAAATAAGACCTACTAGTGTTAAACATGAATAACTCTAGTATTAATCATTTATTTTGATTACCCTTTTTTCACACATCAAATATGTTTTATAGAAATTATGTATGAAATATGACAGTGGACAAATGTCCAGCAATTTTCACGTTTCTCATTACACATTTTCGAATTTCTGCCTAAGCTGTCTATTAGTCTCTGGTTTATTAAGATACACTTTCTTTTTTAAATATCAAAAAAAAAAATCTGGTGAACGCGGTGGTCAAGGGAAATCTAAGCCCCCGTTCACATCGGGCGCGCCTCGCATGGAGCATCGCGCTTTGCTTACCGCCTAGCGTAAAGCGAGGGGAAACCAACCCATACATTTAGATGCAGCCGTTCACATCGAGCGCATAGTGCTACGCTTACCGCCTAGCGTAAAGCGAGGGGAACCAACCCATACGTTTAGATGCAGCCGTTCACATCGGGCGCATAGCGTAGCGCTAAGCAAAGCGCGATGCTCCAAGCGAGACGCGTCCGATGTGAACACGGGCTAAATCTACTGAAATGAGATGTTTATCAAAACTTTAACGCAGCAGATCTGTAGCTTGCTTAACAGTGCCTATATACATACGAGAATTGATTTAGATCGTTCTGTATTCTGCAACGTTGAAATTAATTGTGAAGCGTTGAAATTATTTAACTGATTTTAATATAATTTTCACACAGTATTACTACCGTGGCAGGGATGAAAAACTCGTTCTTAAAAATCGTGTCTGTGGCGGCGCAGCAATAATCAAAAAACTAAAATTAAAAATATAGCTCAAACTTCGTTTTTAGGCGATTTGGGTGTTCCTTATCGTTTTCCATATTTTTTTAGGGGTAATACTGGGTAGTTTGCGATAGGGCGTTATGAAACTGAAAAAGTTTGTTGTATTCGTAGTGGGCTCTTCTTTGGTCTGTAAAGGAACGAAATAATATAATTACTTTTCAGCTATTCAGCTATATCCGATTGCTACTCCAGACAAAAAGTTATTTTTGAAATTATGTTGTTGATGATAATTCTGTAACTTCTGCAGCTCATCACTAAACTGAATACCAATGAAATTTTTATATCGTACTTTGGGCTGTGGTAGAGATCGATAAAGCCTATGATTTTTTTAAATTGCGTTAATGGCAGTGACTAAATTAAAAAAGAAACAAACCAATATAAAAACCGTTCAATCTCTGTTTTTGGCTACACTAGAGATCTCCAATTGTATTCTACTTTTTTTTGGAGAGGTCAAAATGAGTCGAGCGAGGATATGGTCTCGGATAGGGTAGTTGGGAAACTCCGGTACTTTTTGTGTCTATAGAACACTTTTCATTGCCCTTTATACACCGTGTCCCAGGACGAATCCCAAAAAAAATAAATCGCGCAATTATTCTGAAATTCGCATTTGGTACAGATAAATCAACGTTTGAAGTTTGGTTGTAAAGATAACCGAAACGTGTGTGGCCCGTACCGTACGAATATGATAAAGGCGGCCACATTATTCACCTTTTTGCGATCCAATTAAGGGCATTTCAAGTCTTTAGCTATTAAGAATAAACATATAATCTAAACGTATCGTAGGTCGATGTTGGAAATCATCCCTTAGAGTTTTCGGGATTCGTCCTGGGGCACGGTGTATATCGATGCTGGTAATATAATCTGTTTTTAAATATCGGAAGTTGAAGATTGCGGAATAAAAATGTAGGAAAGAATTTACTTGAGTAAATTTGAACAGCGCTCTCACTGTGGAATTTGTTGGTATAAAAATTTAATTTTTTCATTATATTGACAAAACCGGATTTTTGCCGGACTACTAATCAACAAATTAAACATTTAATCTGTAAAAGAAGAAAAAAAAGTTGTGGTCCGCGGTAAGATTCGAACCCACGCCCTTTCGGGGCGGTGTCTAGTGTCTTAACCGCTCGGCCCGGTGGCTCGGCCACGCTGCCTGTGCTTCAAAAATATCAATACACCGTACATAATACGTCGTCAGTTACCTGTCATAATTTAATTCATTTTTTACTTCCCACACCGATAGGCGACGGGAGTATTGTGATCACGAAAATTTTCGATTTTGAGATAATATACTTTTCGGGCGTTTTCTGATGTGTACATCACGAAAATCCACGTCACTCATTTCCGTCGGTCTGTCTGTCTGTCGGTCTGTCTGTCTGTCGGTCTGTCTGTCTGTCGGTCTGTCTGTCTGTCGGTCTGTCTGTCTGTCTGTCTGTCGGTCTGTCTGTCTGTCGGTCGGTCTGCCTGTCTGTCTGTCTGTCGCGTTTTGCTACCCTCGTAATCTCAGTAACCGCTGCATGGATTGTGATGAAATTTGGGCAGCGTTATGCTGTGGGGTCGTAGTAGGTAATGTTCCTATAATTTTGAAAATCTTTATACGGGGGCGGAGTAATTAGCAAAAAACGAAAAAATTTCAAATATGCCTCAAACTTCGTTTTTAAGCGTTTTAGGGGTTCCTGATCATTTTCTACTTTTTCTTGGGTGGGGGTGAATTTGGGGTGGTTGGGGGGTGGGGGGTTGCAATACTGAAAAATTTGTTGTATTCGTAATGGACTGTCCATTGATATGTGAATGAAAAACCTAGCGGCATGATACACTTTTTTAGGTCCATCCGAACGTTGCATGCTTATTATAGAAACCACGGGACTTAGAATTTGTGATGTATACATACGAGTATTGTTTTAGATCGTTCGATATCGCGTAACGCGAAAATTGTTCAATTAATTTTAATGAAATTTTGACAGGGTATTACACCCAAGGCGAGGATGGAAAACGCATATGTTTTGGAAAAATCGGGTCAGTGGCGGCGCGGCAATAATAAGAAAAATAAAAATGTAAAAACAGCCCAAACTTTGTTTTTAGGCGTTTTAGGGGTTTCTGATCATTTTCTACGTTTTTTTGGGTGAGGATGAGTTTGGGGTGGTTGGAGGGTGGGGGGTTGTATAACTGAAAAATTTGTTGGGGTTGTCCATTGATCTTTCAATGAAAAACCTAGCAGCATAATACACTTTTTACGTACATCCGCGAACATTGCCTTGCTTATTATAAAAACCAAGGGACTTAGAATTTGTGATGTACATTACGAGTATTGTTTTAGATCGTTCTGTATTGCGTAACGCGAAAATTATTGAATTGACTTTAATGAAATTTTGACATAGTATTACTACCGCAGCGAGGATGGAAAATGCGTATGTTTTGGAAAAATAGAATCAGTGGCGGCGCAGCAATAATAAAAAAACTAAAAATATGAAAAGAGCACAAACTTCGTTTTTAGACGGGTTGGAGGCTCTTGATCGTTTCGCATCGTCCAGTTCAAGCATGCAGAAAAAAACTGTGGTGCCCTAGTTCCTAAGGAGGGAGACGCAAGAAACTATTTACGAGGGTTTTTGTGTTGGATGTTGTTTTTGCGGGCGGATGGGCGATAATTCAGTTGCAAGGGAATTTTAGATTTAGCTTCATGCAATCGGAAATAATAAAATGGTATCATCAATATGTGTGGGAAGTACTGAGTCAATCAACTTGACTCAATTTTTTTTAAAACGGAAGCGATATTGACAAAACCGGATTTTTCCCGGACTAGCTTTTTCATGCTGATTCCGAATCTGTATTTAGTTTTTCTCTAGCACCTGTAGTTTTGGCTATGTTTTGTATACGGACAAACGGAGGGATGGACAGACAGAGGCTCTGCATAAGCTCTCTTCAGTGACTTCAGTGAGCCAGTGAGAGCTAAAACAGTGTTGTCCTAGTTCCTACGGAGAAATATGAGTCGGCTGCAAGGGAATCTCTTGCCTCATGCGTAAGGAAATAATAAAATGGTATCACCGTAATGTGTGAAAAGTAGATCGCCACAATTATATCGACATCATAATATCCGACCGCACTACAGATTTACTTACTCAAAAGAGTAAGGGCAAAGGCAGAGAAGGCGGCAATACTGTCACGACTGATGCGAAATGTAGGAGGGCCCAGTAGCAACAAAAGGGCACTACTGTGCCAGGTTGCACAGTCGGTCATCCTATACGAAGCCACGTAAAACCACGAAAAGGAAAAGGTATGACAATGTCTTAGACAGCTTGCAGAGAAAGTTTCTGCTGATGGTGGCCAGTGCTTATCGCACGGTATCTGCAAGAGCCGTGCAAGTGACGGCAATACCACCATTTGCTGGCTTAAGAGAGGACACTCATTCTGCCATGGTCAAGCAGGCAACGCGATATGCAGCACTGAAGCTAAAAGACTGGCGCAAGTAATTGGCAAAGGCTATGGTACGAGACCACTGATGGCGCACAGTGGACGAAACGACTAATACCATCAAAAGAAGAATGGGCGAAATGAAGTCATCGGCAGACGTCCTATTTCTTAATGCAGGCACTGTCTGGGCATGGGCCTTTTCAAGTGTATAGAAAAAGGATAGGACGGGCGGTGGACAAGAACCACCTGTTCTGCGAGGTGGAAGACACAGTCGAGCATGCCTTGTTTCTGTGTGACAGATGAGGGCAATACAAACAGGGGCAAGTCAAAAACTGGAGGGTGAACTAACCCCAGACACTATGGTCCCGCTGATGTTGTCCAGCGTAGAGGCATGGAAAATCGTACGTGCAATGGTTAACAAAATACTCTATGCAAAGGAGAAAGAGGAACGACTAAAAGGGTACATGCAGATGAGAAAGATATTCCTGAATAGTATAATCATGACCTCATCCTGCAATACGAAGAATATTGTTTACGATGATGCCCAGCACAGATGGAGAGAATAAGAAAGAGGATTGGGTTTTTTGTCAGTCTGGCCGTGGTGGCATGTCGGATGGACGCGTTTGCGTCCGTTGAACATGACATCAGAGGACTCAAGCTGGTTCAACGTCGGGCGGGAAGACTCTCTCTCACATTTCCGGGTGTACGAGTGCTTCTGTCTTTGCGATCAAGATGATCTCCTAAACCCTTTATAATAAAAAACTCCAGATTTACTTAGCAAAGCGGACGTGTGTGAAGCTTCCGTTATAGAAATAATTTATAGAGCTTTTCGAGAATTATTTTTGGATTTATTTGTTAGATAATAATCTTTACAAAAATATGAATAGCTGAGAATAGCAGTATTCTGCGACACCGCAACTCTTATGCGCCAGCCGCCACTGATTGGCGCTCTTTGTTTTACGTCTGCTGCCATCGTGTCATATAAAATAATTATACTGCATTGCCTCCTCCAATCAAATCAATAAGCGAAATGATCATTAGCAGTTAAAACAAATATCGGAATAGCGCCAGACTCTCTATTAATGGCTCGTTGATGGTATTCAAACTTCATTCATTAACAGATATAATCAGGAGTCGGCGGCGTTTACGGAATTCCATATAATTTTAATAACCGTCATTTTTCCTTAAGAAGAGAGAGGATGTTGAATAAATCCAACATTAGCATTATTCATCCCACTTCTTCCAGACATACAGTAAAATAAATTGTTATTCTATAATGTGTCCCGCGATCATATTGGCATAGATATATGTATGAATGTAAAAAACGGTTCCCACGCTATATGTTCAGTATTTAGCAATAGATTTGTGAGTTTCTTGAGTCATTTTGATAGAGTATCATTGTGTCTATCAGTCGAATAAGAAAATCGTTAATGCTTCATTCTTAAATTAAAAAAAGTCATGTTGATTGACTCAGTACTTCTCACACATTACGGTGATACCAGTTTATTATTTTCCCATAGCATGAAGCTATAGTCTGATATCCCCTTGCAATCAAATCATCGACCGCCTTCCCTCAAAAGTCTGTTATGCTGCTAGGTCTTCCTTTCACAGGTCAATGGATAGCCTATTATGAATATAAAAAGAAATTGAGTTTTTTGACTCCCCCACCCCCCAACTACCCCAATTTCACCCCCACCCAAAAAGTAGAAAATTATCACGAAACCCCTAAAACGCCTAAAAACGAAGCCTAAGATGTTTCTATACTTTTAGTTTTCTTATTACCGCTGCGCCGCGCGCCGCCACTGACACTGATTTCTAAAATCCATAAACGTTTTTCATCCTCGCCACGGTAATGGTACCAAAGTATTATTCCATTTTATTAAATTCAACCCAATAGTTTCCACGCTACACATTACAGAACGAGCTAAAGCAATATTCCTATGTAACTCTATACGTCAGAAAATTTTAAGTCCCTTGGTTTCTGTAATAGGCAAGACAATGTTCGGATGGACCTAGAAAAATTCTATTATGACGCTAGGTGTTTTTCTTTCACAGGTCAATGGATAGCCTACTAATAAGACAACACATTTTTGAGTTTTACCTCCCACTCCCCAACCACCCCAATATCACCCCCACCCAAAAAAGTAGAAAACCATGAGGAACCTCTAAAACGCCTAAAAACAAAGTTTGAGGAACATTTAAAATCTTTTGCTTTTTGCTAATTACCACGTCGCCCATGAACCGATTTTCAAAATTATAATAACTTTACCTACTACGACCCCACAGCATACCGCTGCCCAAATTTCATCGCAATTTATGAGATTACGTGGCTAGAAAAACACGTACAGACAGACCGACAGACTGACAAACAGACCGCACTCAGTCAGCTTAGAAACTGCCTCGATATACTCTTTCAATATACTAAGCTGGGGTCACAGCAGTGCAAGTAACAGAGTTTTCATTCCTCAAAGAAGAATTATTAGAATACTTTCTAATTTAGGTCCCAGAGAAATATGTAGGTCAACATACATTAAGGAACATTTATTAACTTTGCCCTCCATTTACATCCTTCACTGTCTTGTGTTTATATGATTGCATTGGGAAGATTTTCAGAAACATCTTACAAACCACAATCGCAATACTAGACACCGCAATCTTATACAAATCCCTAAGCATAGAACAGAACATTTTAAAAAATCGCCACTTTACAACTGCATCACTTTCTATAATAAACTACCGTCTGTAATAAAATCATCCTCTTCAATTGAATCATACAAGAAACAGATCACCAATCTGTTAGTGACTAAAGCTTATCACAACATCAAAGCATTTTTAGAAGACAATCTTTAGTGAGCAATACCTGTTTAATTTTTTCTATTGCGACTACATTGTTAAATAATTTTAAATAGTATTTGTATGGTGCGATGTGATGTGTTTTTATGTATCTATTCGTGTTTCTACATTCTCTATATTTATAAGTATTACTTTTATATAATTTTGACGTGCTAATGTAAATTTGATGTATCCAAATGGCAAACAAACAAACAAAACAAAACAAAACAAAAACAGACACACCGACGAAAATGAGTGACGTGAATTTTTGTTATGTTGACATCATAAAACGTCCAAAAAGTGTATTATCTCAAAATGGAAAATTTTCGCGATCACAAAAAGCTTTTCATGCTACGACCCTTTTGACCTGTTTGGGATAAGCACTCCCTCGTACCCTCGCAGCCCTCTCGTTATCCGGTAAATTCTTGAGGTGTGCGAACTTCTGAAGAGTAGAAAGAGTAGCAGACCATTACTGGACCAGCGCTTAGGGATGCTACCGCTTTGAGAGCTGCAAAGTTATCAAAGAGCTCCCAGGAGTTCCCTGATATCGAGGGACCATTTGATGACACGAGTTCGATAGTGTCAAAGCTGGAGTCCAGGGGCACTGAAAGGACAATCACGAAGTGAACTGAAAACATGCTAAGCAACTGAAAGGTAAAAGCATCCCTATGTGGTTTTACACGAGAGGTGAAGACGCAAAGAGGTTGTCCGCAAGGTCTCGTGCTGTCACCGAGACTGTAGAACCTGGTAGTCCTAGTAACACGTCCTAGTAAGCGGGAAAGGGATCTATGGCCAAGGATATGCTGATGACATTGTTATCCTGGTAAGAGGTAAATACATGAGAACCTGCCTGGAACTAATGCAGAGGGCATTATCCCTATCGAAGAGATGGTGCGTTTCGGAGGAACTATGTATTTGTAAATCCCTCGAAAACCATCATGGTACCACTCAGGAAGCAACGGATTGGATCATCAATAGAAGTTGCCACAGAAGTGAAATACCCGGGAGTCAAGTTAGATGATAAACTAACTTGGAACAACCACGTAGAGAACATCACGAGCCGATCTCAGATACCTTACTGATGATGTGACGAGCGATCGCTTGTACCTGAGGCTTAATCCCCTCGATGGTAATCTCCCCACCCACGACGATGTAACAGTCCTAATATATAGCGTTTAAAGGTTCATCAATGCATCCAAAAGCTAGGGATGCCATATCTAAAATTTAGCTACTGTCAAAATGCGTGAAAACCACATTTTAGAGCATAGAACCCGGACATTTCGACAGGTTTTTTAAACAGTGTAAAAACAGTTGAAAACGTCATAAGTCACCTTTTTACTTATTTTCAGACTTCATAAAATTGAATTGTCATCATTAGCAAAATAGAATGTCATGAAACACACGACGATACTTGATAACCTGTGATGCGACGTACTTGAGATGCCACCCGACAGACTGCAAGAGTCCTGGACATCGAGATCCCATATCAGGTCAACGTAAGCCATAGACAGATATGGGTTCTAGGAGAACCTAGTATGGTATAACATGGTACAGTGACAGCTCCAAAAGTTCATCAGGTACAGGAAGAGGCATATACGGTGGTAGGCCTGGGTGGAACGTAAGTAACCGCCTGCGTAATCTGGCTACCGTTTTCCAGGCAGAAATAGCCGCAGTTTTGGGATGCGACAGAATATGCATAAAGAAAGTATACAAGAAAAAGACTATGTACATAGACAGTCGGACGGCACTGATGGCCTTGGCAAGTTACCACTATCCTCCAAAGATAGTGTGGATCTGCCATAATAGCCTAACAATACTAGCAAAGACCAAGAAGTTAACATTATCTTGGGTGCCTAATCACATCATAGGTCTGGGTGGTAACGAGAGGGTCGACAGGTGTACCAAGGAAGACACAGAACTTTCTCTCTCTCTTCGGGCCAGAACTAGCAGGTGGTACATCATGCAACATGGTATGGACAGCTGTCACCAGATGGGTGACAAATGAGCACCAGAAGCGCTGGGCCAGAGGGCCAGAGTTCTGGCGAATGTTCAGTCTAAGGGGATGCTGGAAGGATCCTCGTGTTCTAATACCGCAGCCGCTGTCAGAATGATCAGGAAATAACTACGAAAGGTGGTTGGATGAGCTATAACTGGCATTTGGTTCAGTGCACAACTGCAAATGCTGGGGATTAGAGGCAAACGCGTTATGCAGGAAGTGTCGTGAGGCAGAGGAAACAGCTAAGCATGTCCTAAGGAAGTCCTATCTGAATTATGCTAGAAGAGCAGACAGGAGAACATAGTCCAATGCATCTCAAAGTTCGCAAAGAACTTAAGATAGGACTCTGTTTGATCAGGACAACTCAACCCTAACCCCTTCGCTATAATGAACGTATAAAAATTTTTTATCGACACTTTCAGATGATTGCTGGCCAAAATCCAAAAGGAGTAAGTGGTGGAGTAAAATTTATGGAAAGTTTGGATTTAGAGTCACACAAAATAGTACAAACTGAATGTACCGTACACAAAAGATGAAGTTTATATATTTTACGTTGACGTTTAAATGTAACAAATGTTTCTATTAGTATTAATAGCGTAACTTACAAGCGTTTTTCTACCATTCGTAACGCAGGCTGGCAATAATTAATGGGAAATGCAGATATATCGGGACACGAGTCAAGAATTTATAATGCGTACAGTTCTGTTTTATTATTTCTTCGTGAACGGCTAAATAGGCCAAAGTCAAACAACACACTGTGTTTCTATGACTATACGTCTCTTTAGACAGTAAATCATAGGTAAATATCATAGCGAATGTCAGAATGTCACTTGTAAACATACTTTAGTAGCTGTGGCGAGCATAATGTGATTTTCTGTTATTAAATCATACGCCTTGCATAATTTGTCTGCACAATACACTAAATGATCAAGGATATATTGAAAGATGACTTAAATGTTATTAGTTTGTCACTGTCACTCGGACATCACATCCAAATTTCAAGTTTAAAATGAATAGATCATGGATAAAATTGATGAAGAATGCATGCTGCTGCTCAGGGTGGATCCACTGGAGGTCGAACCATCGAAAGGCGTACGAATAGCAGTACAAGGGGAGGCAACGTGGAAGCAGCAGCATAGTTAGGTTAGCAAAATTTCAAATGTACATTTTCAAGTTATAAATGCCAATACCTCACACAAGGCCTGGCCTTCGAGGTGGCAATTATTTGTAATCAACAGTACAAAAAAATAATAATAATAATGTACAAATGATCTAGAAGTTCTCGCGCATTGATATGAGTTGCTTCGAAATTTGCTTTTCTGTGGTATTCAAAGAAATACGTGAATGATGTGTTGCATTATACAACAACCAAAATTCATCTTCACCGTCTGAACACATTTTATCAACTGAAAATGACTGATTATAAATAGTTCTATACATTGCCGCCTTATCGCTTAGTGCCATGTTGAAATGACCCCCCACTCTCTCTCCCCACTATGTACCCTAAGATGAAGAAGAAGGAAGGCCTCGTGAGGTCTACCTTTTTCAGAACGACACTTGAATTGTCTCAGTCAGTAAAGTATCTAGGAGTCATACTGGATCACAGGCTGACTTGGAGGCAGCACGTGGATTATAAGGTAAGCAAGGCTCGAAACTCATTATGGGCCTGCAGAAGAGTTGCCGGTAGTAGCTGGGGTCTGAGCCCAAAAGTGGTGCACCGGCTCTATACTACAATAGTCAGACCGTCATTAATATATGGCTCTATAGTGTGGTGGACCTGTATAAAGACGGAGGCAATAAGAGCCAAACTTAATAAGGTTCAACGTTTGGCATGTCTTGGTATAGGCAGTGCATTGCGCACAACACCTTTGAGTGCCATTGAAACACTATTGAATCTTCCTCCTTTGCATCTGGTAATTCAAGGAGAAGCTAGAAAAACTGGGTTCCGTCTCTGGAGTCAGGGTAGTTGGACTTTTATGAATCCAGGCAAAGGACATTCGACGATTCTAGCAGAGTTGCATGATGATTGTCCTATTTTGTTGGCGAGGAGCGATACAGTTCTTCCTACGCATCGCTTCAATCGCAAATTTACGGTGGTGTTTCCGTCAAGGGAAGAGTGGGAGTCTAGGGAAAGACAGCTCATCGAAGGAGGAGGACAGGTCTGGTACACAGACGGTTCACTCGCTAGAGAGGGCTCGGGCTCGGGAGTCTACGGACCACATACAAGACTTTCACTCCCTCTTGGGAGGCACACCACAGTATTCCAGGTTGAGATCTATGCGATACTTGCTTGTGTGAATCATATTCGGGAAATTGACGGGTGTAGGAGGCGGATTACCATCTGCTCTGACAGTCAGGCAGCCATCCAGGCACTGAGTGCTTGGAAAATAACGTCGCGACTGGTCCTGGAGTGCAGGAGGGCTCTTGACGACATCTCAGCTAAACAAAAGATATCACTGATGTGGGTACCTGGGCACGCTGGGGTAAAGGGTAACGCAATGGCGGATCATCTGGCCAGGATGGGATCCGGCAACAGTTTTGTGGGCCCGGAACCAGCCTTAGGACTATCTGCAAACTTGATTAGGAAAACAACTGGAGAGTGGATCCAGAATCAACACTCTCTGAGATGGAACAACATCTCTGGTCATCTCCGTCAAGCTCGGGAACTATTAGCAGGGCCTGCAGAGAGAATAGGATGATTTTGTCTCTCTCTGGATAGGAGTAACTTGAGATTGCTAGTAGGCCTACTAACGGGTCACAACACCTTCAGGCGTCACTTGTTCGTGATGAGGGTGGTCAACGACCCAACGTGCACGTGGTGTGGTGAAACCCTGGGTTATCACAGGCCGACTATGCTGGGCTCAAGAACCTTGGAACCAATAGATATAAAACGAATAGGACCTAAGAATGTACTTGCCTTTGCCAAAAGGGCAGGTCTTAGGGACTAGCGCGGATAGAGGCGCAAAAGGGCCCATCGTGTGGCCTATGCACCAGCCACATTCCGTGCTGGATAGTCTCTGGTCCTTATTCATTCATTCATTCATGTACCCTAAGGCTATAGCGGTCATAGTCCGATGAACTTTTGGTTCTTGAGCTACTCGACCGGAGTCAACATTCTCCACCGCCTTGGAGACAGAGCGCTCTGCTGCTTGATGTTTCCCCAACAAGAGTTACATCCTCAAAAACCGTTACCTATTCGATGACTCCCGAGAAACTGAGACCGGGTAAGCGGCGTCAGCACTTATACAGAGCGTTACCTTTACTGCTATACAACCTTAATGCGTCCCTGTACATGAAATGCTGAATATGGCAACAAGGCTTAGAGAGAAAGACAACATATTCCATTGCCCGCTGGATGGCACCACTATTGGCATTTCAAGAGCTCTCTAGGGGCTCTAAAGTGAGCTAGTTTCCTAACCTAACTTTTTATATCCTTTGTTTACATTGTTTACAATGTTCTGTGTTTACCATCAACTATTATTTTAGCTTTTCGGTTAATTATTTTAGGCTTTACACCTTATTATTTACTGTTACATATTGTATTTTTCAATACAGAAAGTACCAACCATTCTGATCATCCTGAACATGGCGTCTAATAACGATTATTGTTGTGTACCACAGTGTAATTCTTTGGCCAAGAAAGATACTGAAAGAAAATTAACCCTTCATAGATTTTCTGAGGCAAATGTTAGGCAAGTTTATATAGAAAATGAGATGGGGAAGTATTTAATGGACCGAAGAAAAGCTTCGATCTTGAAACTAAAAATTGGCAAACAGGTGTCCAAATCTATGAAAGTGTGCTCTCTTCATTTTAACAAAGGTAATAACTGACTGAGATTACTGTCAGTGATTTGAAAAATCCATATAGATAAATATTTCTTCTCTCTAAATAATGAAGGAATACGTATTTATCGTTTATTGTAGGTTTAACCACGCAGAGGGGTCAAATTTTAAACCTTCACAAAAGCTTCCTGTTAGTACAGTGGGTTTTCCAAAACCTCATCTGATCGAACTGATAGATATAAAAGGAGAGATAGAGGTCCATGCACAAGCAAAAATGAAGATCCTCAAGAATGTGATTTTGAAGTAAATGTTCAAGCTGCAGCAAACTTTGTGCAATTACTAAGGTCTACATCAGATATTTTTACAAAGCAGAAAAGTGCAAGATTCAGAAGTGCAAGTTAATACTGATAGAATTAATACATTGAGTTTTACAGGCACTAATAACTTTCAAATACTTGATTGTGTTGTGAATATGATAAATGAATCTTGTATAATTGATTTAAGGACACATCGTCTCAATGTGAGAGAAAGAGTTCTTCTTACAATGACAAAATTAAAATTGGACTCGAGTTATGTTACTTTGGGTGCATTATTCAATATATCGGGTCTGCTGTGCAAAACATATTTTTTTATTTTCTAACTGTGCTAAGTCAGGTTCTTCATTTCATTTATTTTCCTTCAGTAGAAAACTCGCAAAGATGTTTTAAAAATTGTAAGGCTGTTTTGGATTGCCTAGAAATATTTATGCAAAGACCAAGCTGCCTATGTTATAGAGTAAAATTTTATTCACAATATAAAAAATCTACAACAATTAAATTCAAGACTGGTGTATCTCCTGGGGGTATAATCACTTTTATTAGTAGGTCTTATGGTGGTAGGGCATCAAATTGATTTTTGAAGAAAGTGATTTTATCAAAAACTTATCTCTTACTAGAGATTCAATTATGGTAGATAAAGGTTATCTTATTGATGATTTATGTGTAATGTATAGAATTGGCTTAATAAGACCCCCCATTTTCAAAAACCAAAAAGCTACAGCTAATAAAGAGATTGCTGCAGCTCAAGTGCACATTGAAAGATCTCCAATCAGAGATTAAAATTTTTTAAAATTATTAGTGGAAGGTTGCAATGGTCATTAGTTTCAAAAATTGATGGAATATTTTTAATTATCTGTAGCATAACCCCTACATTATCTGACGAAAGATTTTTATGAGCACATTTGAATTAGTTTATAATTAAGTTACTCTGATGAATTGTTTTTTAATTTTTTTTTGACTACTATATTGTATGTTTATGTAAATACATTTTTTGTATTCTCAAAACGTTTTTATTCAGTATTATTCTTATACACATTTATAATTTCTGGTTTGAAAATGAAACAATGCTATTGTAGACTAAGAAATTAGCCATCTATTTTTTGGTCACATATTATATATAATATTTCAGAAAAATAGTTTCTTTTGATTTTCATTAACGTTGTTTTTGTAAAATCATAGTCAAAGTAAACAGTTATAATTTCACAGCTACCATCATAGCTTGCATATAAACACACATAACATTTGCTTAAATTTAGTACGGCCATGCCTAGCTGCACTTGTCCATAATACTTGTGCTTCTTCTTCAAAGTGTACCTTCCATTTTCATTTAAAATAAAATTTCACTCTTGAAAGCAATCTTCAATTGCCTTTGTGATACCTAAAATACAATGTTATAATTTTATGAGTATTCAAAAATGTGGTTTGTGATTTGAACATAATAATAATAAATGCCTTTATTAAGAAACAGATATACATCTGATGGAGATGACAGCAAATCCATGGCAAACTTAAGCTACAAACTGTTCTCACACTTAACCATGAGCTGCTTAGAGAGATGGTAAATGAAGTATAATCCCAATAGTGTAACATTTGTTTAGGGAGCCACAAGTTGCTAGAGAGGATGATACAACACAGCTTGTAGAAAAAACCATAAGTTTGTGAACTCTTGTAGGCTTTTTTTGAACATTTCCACTTTGTAAACAAATATTTAAATGGCTGCACTCTACATCCTAAATAATAAAAATAATTAGACTAAAGTATGCAAGACGTGAAAAAATAAACACAGAAGCTTAAAACTGTAAAGTGACATATTAGCAAAGTTACAGATCATAAAGCGATTCCAAGCGATCAACCAGTAGTTGTTGTGGTTATTCCCTTGGTTAACCTTCAAATCACCCTATTTCTTGATAAACATAAGGCCTTTACGGAAACACTGATCTGGATCCAGATAGATCAGTTATATGTCAAACAGCTGTAAAGTGGCATTTATAATTCCATGAATTTAACGGACATCGAACAACGAAAAAGTTTGTTTAACAACAAAAAATAGATGGTAAAGTAAAGCAGCTACTGATCTGAATCATCTGATCGCAATCACTTACTGTACAACAGTGAACTACCCTATTTCTGACTGATCCCAGATCACTTTCTGAACGCCAGGATCAGTGATCGAACTGATCGGGTTAACCCAATCACAGTTTCCGTAAAGGCTTGGATGTAAGAAGCGAAGTATGGGTTCAGATTGTCATTTGTCTTCAGTCAGCTGATCTGTATTTTGCATTTGAATTTTTTCTTTGAATATAACATCGGACAACAGTTTAAAACTACAATTGACGCTTTAGCAATGTAATTTGATATATTTGAAACTGCTCTAAGAAAATGTGTAGACCTTCCTTCTTCCCTATTTATTAAATTTACATCCAATTAAAAACCTATAAACGACAAACAACATAAACACATCAGCACAACTTAAACAAAGTAAATAGAAATAGTAAAGTACACAATAATATAACAATTATGATGTTTTGAAAAAGCTTGTAACCATTGTAAATACTGGTTACGAAGATGTCTCAGTGATGACATACAAAGGGCTAGTTCATGATGCCATCAAGTTATAACCAGGAATAGTTTCACTCGCTTGGATGACATTGGTTGTAACCAGTCATTACCTGTGAACACAGATTACTCGCTTGATGGAATCGCTTATAGTATAATAATGAAGATAGTTACCTCAATACAAGCATTTAATTTCCAATAAAGCTATTGCTTCCCTATTCAAATTTAACACCACACCATCTGGTGAAAAGCCTAGCCATTGATTTCCTGCAGATTCTATCATACCACAGTCTACTATAATATGGCCTGTCTTTGATACAAAAGCTTCTCTTGCAGATTTTTCGTACATCATGTCCATATTAATCTTCAATGTTTTCCGTAGGCATATTTGTTGTATTAGTGTCTAATTCAGATGGATTCTTGATACGTCCTTTCCTAAAATATATATTTTAAATGTAAAATGGTTAATAGACATTTGAAAGTTGTATGAACTATTTTAATGTTTAATGTTTCAATGCTTTTCTATGGATAACTACCTGACTACTTAAAATGAGGCTGACTATCAGCACGTATACTCACCTGTGTCGCAATAGCAAGGTTTGGTAAATTTTTAACAAAGTATTCAAATATAGATTTCTGCGCATTTGGTCATTTGGATTTAGGAATACATCACGTCTAGGAACTGCTGCTTTGACACAAGGCATGTCAGGTACAAGATTAGCCATATATTTATCCTGGACAATGCTTTTCCTACCAGACCAAGCACAAGCAATTTGTGGAAATTTCTTGGCTCAAGAATTACACTGTGGTACACAACAATAATCGTTATTAGACGCCATGTTCAGGATGATCAGAGTAGTTGGTAGTTTCTGTATTGAAAAATACAATATGTAACAGTAAATAATAAGGTGTAAAGCCTAAAATAATTAACCGAAAAGCTAAAATAATAGTTGATGGTAAACACAGAACATTGTAAACAATGTAAACAAAGGATATAAAAAAGTTAGGTTAGGAAACTAGTTCACTTTAGAGCCCCTAGAGAGCTCTTGAAATGCCACCAGTGGTGCCATCCAGCGGGCAATGGAATATGTTGTCTTACTCTCTAAGCCTTGTTGCCATATTCAGCATTTCATGTACAGGGACGCATTAAGGTTGTATAGCAGATAAGGTAACGCTCTGTATATCCGGGGTCAGGAGTGCACGTCTAGCTACCACAAGATAAAATTTGACGGGATACAAGTTCTTGCTCTCCACTTTTCGTCTGATTGCACAGAGAGTCCATTGAGATTCACACACATAAAAGCAAGCTCAACAAGCTGTGTATACCTGCCCTAAGAGAGGTACAGGGATCAGCACTTATAGTGCAGCAACACTCGGTGTATATCAATTTATTAGTGCTGACGCCGCTGACTAGGAAAAGACTTTTGACAGCAAAAGGTCGGAAAGTAATGAAATTTGGGGGACAGTAGACATTGGTCTTGGTCCCCTGAACCTACACCTAAATTTACGACCTCAGGAGATTGCTGCTCAAGGGGTGAGGGGTGAAAACTCTGTTTCGTGACGATTTTCGAAAAATAGCGTCATTTTGATAAGTGATATCGAAAAAAGCTTCAAATCGTTTACGGAGAGAACAAAATTCTACATAATTCTGGTGCTTACATTTTTCGTGTGCGACCAATGGTTTCCATTCTAAAGTGCCTCAAAGATAGGGGGTAGTTGCTGGAGTTAGTGGTAATGAAATGGTGGACGCGCTCACAAGACGAAGGTCGAGGAATAACTTCCTGGGTCCTGAGCCGGCTTTGGGGCTGGCAGCAGGTACCATCAGAAGGAAAATAGAGGTGTGGTTGCAAAATCAGCATCTTATCAGATGGAGAGGAATCTCCGGACATCTCCGTCAAGCTAGAGAACTTATTTCAGGACCGCTGGCTAAGGGGAGCCGATTCTGTCTCTCGCTGGACAGAAGCCGACTAAGGTAACTTGTCGGCCTGCTATCCGGCCATAACACCTTCAAACGCCGTTTGCATGTGATGGGGGTGGTAAATGATCCGACGTGTACACGCTGTGGCGAGGAGGAAGAATCCTCGGCACACATTCTTTGTTGTTGTGAAGCCCTTGGCTGTCACAGGCAGACTATACTCGGATCAAGGGTTCTTGAACCTGAGGATATAAGACGAGCAGGACCCAAGGCCATCCTCACCTTTGCGATGAGGGCTGGACTTGGGAACCCGGGTAAGAAGAGATGCAAAAGGGCCCGTTGGTAGGCCTATGCGCTGGTGGTTCCAGCCACCAGATAGCCTCTCTCCCTCTTTCATTTATTCATTAGGGGGTGGTTTGTGATTTTTAATAAAATTAGAATTTTAACACGTATTAAGTCGAAGAATGCTATCAAAAGAATTTGTGGTTCTTGGGTTTTTAGGCCGGCGTCGTTTAGCGTTAAAGCTTGACGTTTCGCCACCACGAGTGGATGGCATCTTCAGAAGCTATTTCACTTCGACGACTTCCAAAATACTGACGTCTGGTGGATCTGCACGTGTATTTATACCTGCTAATGGTGACGTGGCCCAACCAGGTAGCGTTGGTAGCCCCGCCCCTTCGCGATATGGTAGTGTCTTTAGGTCCTTTAGGATGGGTATCCATGTCCGGTTGACTTTCTGTATTTCTTCTTTCCTATTGAAATTATTATGATGTTTTTGTATTTCGATGGCTTCTCTTTGAGGTCTGGCATGGTATGAAGACGTTGCGGCAAGAACCTGAGTTTCTTCAAACTTGATCCTGTGACTTCCCTCCTTAATCGCATGTTCGGCTACCGCTGATTTGTCCGTATGGCCTAGTCGACAGCTAGCCTTATGTTCTGCAATTCTTGTGTTTATAGGTCGCTTCGTTGTTCCTATGTATATGTTAGGAGCAAACACCGATTTCGGCCAATGGACGAAAAATATGGTCAAAACGCGTTTTGGCTGCTATCATTTTGCCCATGTCCGAATTATCGCTTTTCGGCTGTTTAATGTAGCTCAGAACGCGTTCTGGACCAACAACGTCTGCCAGAACGCGTTCTATTCTACTACGATTGTCATGACGCGTCATCGATTTTATGTGGGTTAGACAGTAGCTAGAGAGTTCTATGGAAGACCTAAGGTTACGTTTTAACGATGAACTGCAAATAGTTATAAGTGGTAGCAGTGATCGTAGTAATATTTTTACAAGAGAAAGGTACGACCGAATACTCACAGAGGTAAAGGCGGCGAAAGCTTGTAAAAGTAACGGTGATACAATATCTTCGAAACAAAGACAACGATTGAAAAGATATGATATTTTAAAAATTGGCGAAATCGAAAATCTAATTGAAAGAAGGACATCAAGAAATGCGGGTGTAGGGCGAAGAAAATAGTATGTAACAGTAAATGTCATAACAATAGTTCGTGTAAAAATAAGTAGGTATAGATAAGATCAAAGTTGTTCTTTTTTGTTTCGCATTTTAATGTTTTCAGTTTCTTTTAAAAATAATGTTAATCTTGAAGCCTGTATGTCGTATTGACATAACAAATAAAAATATTTTTTCGCTTTGACGATTGCTATTGTTTACAAGCTGAGACACTCACAAAATCGACGAGGCGTTATGGCAATCGCAGTAAAACAGAACGCGTTTTGATAATCGTAGTTGGTCCAAAACGCGTTCTGGGCTACATTAAACAGCCGGAAAGCAATAATTCGGAGATTGGCAAAATGATAGCAGCCAAAACGCGTTTTGACCATATTTTCCGTCCATTGGCTGAAATCGGTGTTTGCTCCTAACATATACACTCCCACATGTGCATGGTATGCGATATACCCCCGGTGTTGTGAGTGGGTCTCTTTTATCCTTCACCGTTCTCAAATATTCCTGTATCTTTCTTGTGGGCTTGTAGATGGTCTTTCGTAACATTTTTCCTATTCTGTCTGTTATTCCAGGCACCTAGGGTAGAAAAGCTTTTGCTATCGGTTTAGGTTCTGGTTTTGCCCTATTTCTTCTCATCGTTCTTGTTATTTCCTTTTCTGTGTAACCATTTGCCTTAAGAGCATTCTTTAGATGTTCCAGTTCGGTGTCGAGTTCTTCTGGTTCGCACACTTTTCTAGCCCGTTCTGTCAACGTTCTAATACTTCCGTACTTCTGTGATGGGTGGTGGTTTGATTCTTTATGTAAGTACCGGTCAGTATGAGTTGGCTTTCTATATACCTTGTGCCCTAATCTAACTCCTTTTCTTGTTAGAAGAACATCAAGGAAGGCGAGATTTTTGTTTTCTTCTACCTCCATGGTGAACTTGATGTTTTCATGCACGCTGTTCAGGTGTTCTAGAAATTCTTCGAGCTTTTCTCTTCCGTGATTCCAAATGACAAACGTATCGTCCACGTATCTGAGCCATATCTTGGGCTTGTATTGAGCGCTCTTCAAGGCTGCCTGTTCGACCTTCTCCATTACAAAGTTCGCTACTATCGGGCTTAGAGGGCTTCCCATGGCTACACCTTCAATTTGTTCGTACATGTTGGCGTCCCAGACGAAGTAGGTTGTCGTTAATACGTGCTTGAAAAGGTTTGTAATGTTTAAAGCCATTAAACGATGCAATCGAACACATCAAGAACATATTTCCGGAAGACAAATTCATTGGACGATGGCCGCGAAAGCCTTACACAGTATAATGCTATCAAAAGTTTTGTAACACTTTTTCTTCTTAGAGAATAACATTTTCCATATCTCGATTATCTGCAGCTGCCTAAATCACACATTTGGGCATAAAGACATTGGTCCTCTGAATGCGACCTCCGGAGGTTGCCCCTTGAGGTGTGGGCGGTGAGTTTTGAAAACCCTGCTTCGCGATGATTTTCGAAAGATAGCGTCGTTTTGGTGAGAGCTATCGAAAAAAGGTTCAAATGGAGAGTACGTCATATTTGAAACGTTTTGCTTTTCGCTAATTACTCCGCCGGTCATGCACCCCTTTTCAAAATAATTATAGCAGCATACATGTGCTACGACCGTACAGCATATCGCTACCCAAATTTCATCACAATCCATGCAGCAGTTCATGAGATTACGAGAATTACGCCAACAGACAGACAGATAGACCGACACACAGACACACCGACCGATGGGCATACCGACAGATGGACACACCGAACAACCGACGGAAACTGACGTGGATTTTCGTTATCTAGATTTCATAAAATGCCCAAAAAACGAATTATTTTAAAATCGAATATTTTCGCGATCACAATACTCTCTTCTTCACTTATTGGTGTGGGAAGTAAAACGTATCGAACTAATTTTTGAATATCGCTTGGAAAAGTTGATAAGGCTTGAAGGAGATTGTGTTGAAAAATAAATATATGATTCCAAGATTTTGTGTTTTCTTCATTAGGTCGAGTACTTTTGGAATTTACGTATTAATCATTAATAAATACCACAGTGCCTTGCTACGAAGAGTTATGTTTTATTGAGCCTTACAATCTTGCGCTTTCATTGAAAAGGAGGAGTAAGTATGGAAAGGAAATATGCCGGCAAATATAACGAAATAATCTGCGAGCGGCAAAGTCGAACCTCTCGGACTCGAACGGTGCTAACAACTTCCCGGGCCCGTATTAACAAGCGATAAATCAAATCGCCTGGGGAACGCCATTGCTATTGCCGCATCGCGATGCTTTCGATATGTATTAGCGAACCAGACAACCTGAACGACATGCATACCACGATAAAATATTATTAGGCATTCAGACCACGACCCATTGATTTATTTTCATGATTCGCAAGACTTTTTGACCAAATTTTCTTGAGGGGCGTAACTAGAGGTCCAAATTCGATGAAAGACAGTTGAAGGAAGACGTTCTAATGACCACTGATGCAGTTATAGGTTCCATTCCATCGGTATGAATAAATGTTCTTTGGGCTTTGGGGGACGGCGACATAGTTTTTTGTAACTGTTGTTTGGAGTTTGTAGACAAGGTATGTTTCGAAAGATCTGTTTCGTACTTACAATTGTCTACACTAATTTCAATCGTCTTCACGTAAATTGTCAAATGTATTCATTTCGTCACTAATATTTGCTTTCGTCTAGCTGAGGCGATGTGCAATATTTTCTTGGCTTGTTCTGATTGGTCGGCGCCCTGTTCTACTGAGTGCATCACTTCTTGACGATGTGTCGTTCTTCGTGGCTTATTCTGACTGGTCGCCGGGATGTTCTGGTTCAGTGGCACCGGTTCTTACTAACGCTTCTGTTCGATGGTCACACCATCACTTTTGTGTGTAAAAGTTTGTTCTGTCCAATGTGTGAACCCGCTAACAGAGTTATGAAACATCGAAAACTCCAGTGACCTTGAGCCTGAACAGACACAGAACAAGCAGATATAGAGCAAGCGTCTGACAAAGATGATGTGTTGCTCAAAGTGTTAGGGGAAACCGACGAAGACGAGGATGAAGGCAATGAAACATAAGACGCGTGCATAAAATCATAGATTATTGCTGAAAAACTTTTCCTAAAATTGAAAACATGGATTATGCCTACTGGGTATACCATGTCCAAAAAAAAAACGCGCCTTGTATTTTATTTGAAAAGTCGTGTGAAAACTCATTTTGTGTTATTCAATATTTATTATCTATTTTCCATAAATAAGCAAATTTTTAAATCTTAATAATGAAGGTTCTGAAACTAACATTAGGCAAAATGGATTTATAACTCACCCATTCGTCTGACGAGGTTTACGTCATTGCTCTCGATATTTCAAAGGTATTTGATCAACTGTAGCGTGCGGCTCTCCTAAACAAGCTTACGTCCTACTGCCTTCCTGCTAAGCTTTGCAGGCTCGCAAACTTTCTCTCAGGTCGAAAAATCTCTGTCGTAGTAGACTACTTTCCTCATCTTTCCATAACATCAATGCTGATGTTCAGCAGGGATCGGTATTGGGTCCTACATTGTTTCTGCTCCACATTAATAATCTACCCTCTAGTACCATAAACCCAATCCATAGTTTGCGGATGACAGTGCGTTGCACGCAGGCATCATGAGTAATAGATCCATGTCTATGGTCGAGCTGGAACGCAGAAGACTGGCAGCAGCTGCTTCACATTAAAAGGATCTGGAGACCATTACCTCTTGGGGGCTCAGGAATATGGTGAAATTTAATGCTACCATGATCCAGTACTTCACGCTATCAAACACGAAGTGTTCAAGCCAGCACCTGGTTCTTATGAACAATCAGGCTCTGCTATGAAGTCACTCTTCAAGCTCTTAGGAGTCAACAGAAAATCTGATCTAGCACGAGCACGTTGCGTCAATTACAACAGCTCACCATCTAATCTGCTCACTTTGTATAAAACCAGATCTATAAGACCTGCCCTGGAGTATTGCCCTCATCTCTGGGAAGCTGATGCCTCTAGTACCCTGTCTATACTAGATGTCGTCCAGAGAAGGACAATTTGACTAATTGGTGACCCGGCCCTAACGCGTCACCTCCAGCCACTTTCTCACCGCCGTGTGGTTGATGACATCTCACTTTTCTACCGATATTCAAACGGAGTCTGTCCCTCTGAGCTATCCTTTATAGTTCCGCAACTGGCCGATCCTATCAGATGCACCCGCGCGACTGCTGCATCTTATCCTAAGACGGTCGTTCTTCATACATCAAGAACCGAGCGGTATGACCATACATTTACTCCCAGGATATTCAAGGCTTGAAATGGACTGCCAGGAGTAGGCACGTATTTAGAGGGGGGAGGGGTCCAGGGGGTCCGGACCCCCCCCCCCCCGAAGTGTTGAATAAAATGCCATTTAAAAAATGGAATCCACAAATTTACAACACCTCCCCCCCGAAAATTTAAGGTGGCAACTCTAATCTGGACCTTCCCGGAAAGTCAACCAAGTGACACCCATATAATGAACCCCCCCATACCAAATCCTTGATACGTGCCTGGCCAGGAGATGTACTTATTGGGCCTGTGGGTGTTGACCCATTCAAGTCCCGCGTTAACAAACTTCCCCTAACATAACCTTTTCTGTCTACGCGGTCTGCTCAGTTATAAAAAAAGACGCACAAGAGTAGGCATATGAGGTTTTTGTGCACTTCGTTATAACATCAAAATTAAGGTCTATGAAAAAGTTCAGCTTGTCAGCCTCATTTCACTGAGAAAGTCTTATTTCTTTGGCGTATAACATAAAACAAGGAAAAGAAATTCCAAACCAATTTCTTGCTACAAATATCATTTAAAAGCCGGATCGAAAATTTGTTCAAGGAATTGTATAGCCCATAACGGCTTCCAGTACTAATAGATAGGCAAGTTATTGCCAGGGTCGACTAATTGGAGTTGATAGCGTCCCCTAAAGCTAGAAGAGCCGCCCAAGTAATTCGTGGAGCATGCGTATCGAATGTCAGAACCGTAGAAACATTCCAAAAGGCGAACATTTATCGTGGCGCGGCCAGGCAAAGGTGCCATTAGAATCGTAATTGTATATCCCGAAGACAGATCGAGAGCTGGCTCGCAATGATGCCGAGTCGCACATAAATTAGGCCTTCTCCACATACATCTGCGAACGGCTGCGGCGCGGCGACGCACTCGCGACTACGCCGCACCGCGCGCTGACATAATACGCCGTTCCACATTGCCGGCTTTATCAAAACACCATGTTTTATTCAGGAGGATAGACGCGTCGACATTCCCACGGCATATTTTTCGGAAAATCGCACAAACGGACACGGAGGAAGTGATGTGCACTTCATCGTCCTTAATCGATTCAACAGGATATACGCTATGAGCCAAGCAGGGGGCTAGATCAGCTAAATCGGAATGCGACCCAGCTATGATACGCTTCTGGGACAAAGGTGAGGCGCTGGATGACTTAGCTAGGGTAGGGCTTAATAAGTTAGAGAGAGCTGCCTGCAATTCAGCAGGGCCGTGGGCTATGGATTTTAAACCACAGCATAGTAAATAACCAGCATAATATCTCTGAGGATTTCCCATATAAAAACGGTTCCCAAAGAATTTGACCTTGGGATGATTTTACGAATGTGAAGTTCGGGTAGAGATGCGAAAACGAAAATATCGATACCGGTACCAACTCTATATTTTTAGCCAAATAGGCGCGTTTGGTTCGTACAGAGCATTTTGTGCAACTGATTACACCCCTCAATCATTATATAATTATTTTCGATACCGATACAGAAAAGTTTCGATACCAGCTTGGAATGCCTCAAAAAGGATCGATATTAGTGCAGAAGTATCGAAGTATCGAAATATCGTTAGCATACCTACAAAAAATCATCCAAAAGGGGGGATGCGCGTGTAATTACCGCCAACCTGAGTTATTGTGCTGGTTGTTTACTATAGTGTGTTTTAAACCAAGGCAAGGGGGAGAATCGACCAAATGGGGGTTATTGCAAGCCATTTATTCAGAGCAATGACACGTAATTTTAGCGTCGAGGAAGAAATCGGATAACGCTTGGTATTTGAGCTCTAGAGGCAGTTTGGAAATTTTTTTGTCATGGACCATAACCCCAAAGTGGGAGGGATCGGAGATAGGGTTCAAAAGTGAAAAAAATCATGTAGTAACCGAATAAAAGTGCGGTAGCATTTTAGTATACCTACCAGCTAATGTTCCAAAAAATCGTCATCCGAAACCTAGGGGCGGTTTGCGATTGTTTAAAGTGAAAATAAAAAAATCGCGACTTCAACTGGTCGGAATTTTGTTTTTTGTAGATAACACAAAAAATACTGTCATCTGTTTCTGCTGGACAGTTTATGAGAAACATAAGCTTAAAGTTCGATTTTTCACGTCATTATCGTTAAAAATCGTTTAAAAATATTATATATTGTTTAAGAATACATGATTTTTGGAGGTCCAGCTATGGCGTGTGTCAATACTATCCATTTTTATTATGTTTAACCAATGGGTGATAAAAAGTATTTTTTAGTTTATTGGATGGAATTCTAAAAAACTTGAAATAGTAAATGAAATATTAATAATAATTTATTAATATTATAAATAATAAAGTAAATAATAGGTGTTGACTTGGCACAGCCCGTCAACATTTGTTGCTACCGCAGTCATGCGGGAGAAACTTGGAAAATAATTAATAATAATGTTAATTCACAAAACCACCAAATACTATCATTATGGCTTTGAAATTTTCCCTGGTTGTGTCCCTTATTTCTAGTACTGATATATTCAGGGAAGAATAACTTCCTCTTTTCTTTTAGTTACAATCAGGAAACATGCGAACTCCCATTCTACCACAGTGAGAAAGTAAATGGAGAAGCCAATGAACATCCTGACAAATCGACCATATTTATAAACATTAAGGGCATTATAGAATATGTCGTATAAGATATTTGAGAGCTCACCAAGTATATACATTACTGCAGACAATTTTCAATTATAAATCTGATGTGTAAGTTTTATATATTCTTTAGGTTCATTGCTTTTAGAGACCATGTTTTTAATTTTTTTGACGTGAACTCATGTCAAATCTCTATTGTGAAATTTTATTTTGATGCCTATCAATATAAATAATCTAAATATCTGGTAAATAATCACTTGCCATAAAATTGCCACGCCGGGTAATCTACGGCAGCGTTTTGGTTAGACCTAAGCAGCTACAGCTAGCAGTCTTGAATAGCCTTTAAGCGTCCGGCAAAATGCCTTGCTAAAAAGTAACGGCCGCGGGTGCATATACGAACAGGGCCAGCGCCGTATGCCGATGTGGGGTAGTAGCAGTCATGACGGCATACAGGCGCTTGGCCATCATCCGGCCGTATGAAAAATGTTTGCTGGGTTCTTGCTTGATTTATTTTAGTTTATTTTAGTCATTTGTTTATTGATTGACTTACCTTATTAAATATTTGAATGACTATCGCCCAAAGTAATCATCATTATTTGTTTATCCCCTACACAACTACCGCCATCCCTAGGTCAAGACGGGTACTTATGGGACCACGTTAAAAATGTTCAAATGTTCAAAAATATGTCAGCCTACTAGAATACACATTTTTAATAAGAGCGCGAGAAAATATTTGCAGACGTATGTATTATACAAGCGCATGCATAGAATAATCAGAAGATGAGGTATCATCTCCGTGTGACCCGCCGCAATTTCCCTAACAAACAAAAGAAGAATCCGTCGGAGGAAACAAAAGAAGACGAATATGATAGCGCGTCCGCTCACGGCCGGCTCCGTTTTATCTGCGAGAGGCCGACCGCGCGTACGCCGACATATCTAGTCGGCTACGTCCCAGTTCAAAGGTCACCGGTGACTCACAACTAAACAGAAAGGAACGCCGGCTGTGCTGCTCTGCGCCCAGACGTTTCCACTCTCCAATAAAACATCATCATTAGCCTTAGATCTTTGATAAGTTCGTTAGAATAAAAGAGGTGTCAGATGTGTACGTGTGATGAGTATGTTTCCTTCAAAGGTCATTGTATCCATTCGAATTGAGTGTCTGATAGACAGAAAAAACATGACATTTATAAATTTTCGGATAGGAGGCGTATACTTCCAATGCTAGTAAGTAGAGAAAGTCTTTTTTACTCAGAGGAAACCGCTTGGCGAAGAAAGCTGGCACAGTTACTTCAAGTACTTCCAACAGTGTCAGGCGCTACTCCGGCTAAAACACCTTGTCTCCGCTTACATAGTATTGCTTCAAGAAGTGATGCGGCTTTTTGATGTTTTTAGCGATCCTCCATTACTATAACTATGAGCGTTACTCAAGGATCGGTACTATAGGCCCTTTTATAATTTTTAACCTATATTAACCATTTGGATAACCTGTTAGTACCTGCTGCATATACAATGTCCAGATGACACCTCTATTTTTATTTCAGAAAACCAGCAGTCTGTGATTGTTCAAAAATGTCAGTACACATTAAACTGTTCTCATGATCGGTTTAACAGGAATGGCCTAAAACTGAATGCAAGTAAAACGATAGCCTTAAGATTTCATAATAGACAAAAAGAAGGTGATCATCTCACATTGAAGGTTGGAGATTCCACAAACATTGTAACAAACAATTTTACACCTCCAAGTGTGAAAGTGTAAAGTTACACTTTCAAGTGTGAAATTGTAAAATTCCTTGGCATTTACCTATATCCATGTCCAAGGGCTGGTTTCTCAATGTCCAGTTAAATATTTACCTGGAAGTTAACTGTTAACTGTTAGATAAATAGTTTAAACAATTGAAGGTAAAACTTCATCTTACACGTAAACTTATCTGACAGTCAATATCCACAGAAACGCTAACTGGCAGCTACCTAACTGGACATTGAGAAACCGTCCCTAATTTGGATATTTCTCTGTCAATCGCTTATCAGTAAGTTACATTCTACACAATTTCTTATGAATAACTTGAAGTCTGTATTGAGACATGGTCACTTGTTGGTCTTCATGCCCATGTAGGAAGCAGGTTGTGATATGATGTGTGTTTCTAGGGAATAAATGCGTTGTCAGATAATGTATTCGTAGCTCAGAAGAGGATAACTAAGATGTATGGTAATATTATCTCGAAGCCAGTCGTGCAGAAGTTCATTTGAAGAAAAATATATTTTACCATTGCTTTGTTTGTTAGTTTTCGAAATGTGTGTGTCTTTAGAAGTATAGAAAAGCATAACACAAGCACTGATATCCATAGTCATAATACGCGACACAAAAAAGACCAATATATACGTACCATATCGGAAATACAAAATAGGAAGTAATACACCTGACTGTCTAGGGAGAAAATTATATAATGCATTACCTGCGAGTTGTATATCAAGTCGTAATTTGAATTTATTTATGAGATATGTAAAAACTTTTTTATTAGAACATTGTTTTTATACTCTATTTTAACATTTTATGACCTCTAGTACGATTTGTGAACATTGTAATTTAGAGAATTAATATTATTATTATTACTACTCCTTCTCTATTTCCTTTGATCCTTTCATCTCCATCATATTCTTCTCCCTTCGTCCAATGGTCAGTCTGGTAAAATTTGCTAAAATCTCCCAGTTCTCCTCTGGATTCAACATATTTGTATATTCAAAAAAGGTATGCTCTACCTCTACCGACTCTACCTGTGAGCAGTAAATGCATCCTCTTTTTCCGTGGGTGAATCGTGTAAGTTTTAAATACTACACCTTTTCCAGCTGTAGTTTCAAAAGCGTCAAGTGATAACTCAAAACTTCGGTTTTAGGCATTATAGAGGTCAGGAAGTCAGTAATCTTTTAGAGGAGATCAAATAAAAGCACATGATATTACCAGTGTCAAGTTTTTAGAGAGTGATATATTTTTTTCTTTATTCAAATATTTTTAGAGACACTTTAAAAGCTCCTTCAAATTATATTTTCTTCTCTTCTTTCAGTTGCATCTCTTATATTAAACCACTGGCATAAGTTTCGAAGTCAGTAGTACATTTTACGCCCGATCCCTCGTCGTCATTCGATCTTTTCCCCAACGAGCAGCTTTAAAAATAGTAATTGATGTTTCTAGAAGTATACCCTTTCTTCGTTTTATTGTAGTTAAAAGTTCCTGTTTTTTCCTTAATTACCTACTTCTAGTGCCACAGTTGGTTACTCGTTCTGTCCATGATATCCTTAATATGCGTCTGTATCAAAGCAGGTAGTATATTTTCAAATTTGTCTTTTTGAAAAAAAGGTGAATAATTTTAATACCTAATAAAGTTTTAATATATAGCTTCAGCTGTGGCTTGGATGAAAATTGTGGAATTGTGTATGATTTTTGAAATCTTGCCGGCGCGAGAGAAGAAATATGACTTAGAAAAGATGAAGTATTCTCAAACTTCACCTTATAGGGCATTTTTAAGATGGTTGGTGCAAAATAACCTTAATAGAGTGTAGAAGTACACTTTTGAAGGTTGTTAATAATTATACAATATGAGAATTAACATGCATTGCTGGAATGTAGGAATATGAAGGCATCGTAAATACTAGGTAAGTCTATAAGTATTCAACATCGTTTTTAAGGCAAAAAATATAGGAGAAGGGAATAGCAATTTGAATAGGTATTTTATATTTTTATGTCGAGAGGATACTGTATGTGCGAATTTCAAGGTTACAGGTCTCAGTGGTATACAGAGTAAGTTTTTAGTACCGGATCGGTCGCTAACTCCACTATCGCAAAAGATAGCGAAAAAAATGGTATTCAGAAGTTGTAGCCAAGTATATACTCCTTGCTCAAAAAATATTTTGATTCATATAAATATACGTGATGGTGCAGACATACATTTCTTTAAATGACACACCCTATTATATGATTCCATATTTAGATTCTACTAATCATTCCCATTCTTTAAATACAAGGTACTGTAACATTATACAGGGTGTTTCAAAAGTGACTGCCATTTCTATGTCCATATCGCTGTACTGTAGGTATATTGAAAATTAAAAATTAATGAGTCAAAAATATTTTTTTACACACAAAGATAAAAAATATCCTCTAGTTTTAACACAAGCTATAAAAAAAAGTCGACGACGCATATTCATATACCGGGTGAGGTAGAATGCAGAATCTAGATTTTTCTCTTTTTTCTTAAATGTAATCTCCCATATTTTATTATATCAAAAAATTGCCTTCAATATGCTCTTTCACATTAGTAAAGAATTTTATATACCTACATTCATCAATTTCCGAGATATTTCGATTTTTCTGCAAATTTTAAATATACTTTCTACTATTTGTGTACTGAAAGTTATTTATTTTCACATAGTTCTATCAAATTTCATTTCTATTTAATGAATAACTAAATTATAAGGCCATAATAGTATTTGATGAAGTCAAAACCCTGAATTGTCGACATAATATAAGTCGAGTGTGCTGAGGAAACGGTGTTATAAACGTGATGCATGATTATCTAGCAGATATATCAGGTGGCTTTGAAATATTGATAGTTTTCATAACCTGCTCAATAATTTTGTACTGTGTGAAAACTGAGATTTAAAAATGAATTTTTCCGTCGAAGAACAAATAGAGGGTATTTAGGAAAATCTTTAAGAAATTGCCTACTTGCCTCTAGAATGTATCTACTATCAACAGCAATATCTAGAACGGTGGCACTCTAAAACTGGTGCATTTGAAAGACTGAACAATTCTTTTATTCGGACTGGGTCAGTTAATATTTTATAGCCCACCTGATAGGTATCCTTGATAATTATGCATCACGTCTATAAAATTATCTCCTCAGCATGCTTGATTTACATTATCTCGATAATTCAGGGTTTTGACTTAATCAAATACTACTATGGCCTTATATTTTAGTTGTTCGTTAAATATAAATAAAATTCGAGAGCATTTTCTCAAAATAAATAAATTTCAGTGCACAAATATAAGGTATATTTAAAATTTGCAGAAAAATCGAAATTACCCAGAAACTGATGAATGTAAGTATATGCGATGCTATATGAATATGAAAGGGAATATTGAAGAAATTTTTTGGCATAATAAAATATGGCGGGTTACATTTAAAAAAAGAGAAAGCCTAGATTTTGCATTCTACCTCACAATGTATACGAATTTGCGTTGTCGATTTTGTTACAGCGGGCGTTAAAACTAGAGGATATATCTTATCCTATTATGTAGAAAAACTAATTTTTGATCAATTAATTTTCAATATACAGGATGTTCGTTTGACAGCGATGTGGACAAAGAAATGGTTATAACTTTTGAAACACCCTGTATAGTGTTACAATACCTTATATTTTAAGAACGGGAAGCATGAGTAAAATTTAAATATGGAATAACGTATAGGGTGTCTCTCATTTAAAAAAATGTATGTATTAGCAACACCACATAGTTATGGATCACACTGTATGAATCAAAATATTTTTTGAACAAGGATCACATTCGTAGCTACAACTATTGTATACAACTTTTTTCGCTATCTTTGGCAGTACTGGAGTTATCGACCGATCCCGTACTAAGAACTCACCCTGTTTAAGCAAGCTAAAGGAAATATCACCAGATGATTAAATTGCATTCTACATGTTAAGACACATTAGCTAATGTTTTTGCATTACAAATACTTTATTGCTCGATGATGCGTTGCCCCAAAGTACGATTCCGTACGATATCATACTATGAATTTTAGAGATTAATAAACAGTGTTCATCGTGATGACATACGGTCTTTGCCTAAGCGCAAGCGTCTAGGATGGTAGCTTATAAAGCCTACATCCATTTAAAACAATTCCCAGTAACTTAAAGGGGGCACAGTTAGCTGTTCGTTTATTTGTATTGAATTTGATTTTTGCGCCTCGCTGTCATTTACGTAGTTTGAGGTGACTTGCATCGAACCAATGGACAACGGTAGACCATTTACATAAACTAGAAAAAAAGGGGTTTCAGCACCGATACTTGGAGTATGCAACTTGTTACTACCAAAAGTGGTGATTCCTCATTGTTGCAACAGGGCTATTGTTTTCTGTTCGAGTGCCCCGACTACGTCATCTCGGATCGCTACCATAGCAGATACTAGGTGATAGTGATAACGTTTCTTCAAAATAATTACCAAGCTGATCTGTCAATATCGATTCAAATATTTTACTAGTTATTAGGACAATTGCAATTGGTCTAAAGTTGTAAAATATGTGGATTACTTTTTTTAGACGGCATTATATGAAGTTTCGGAGGGAGGCCTGGACCCCCTGGACACCTTCCTGCGCTCAGCCGATAACATGGGGGCTAGTCTACAAGCTGCTAACAAACTAGCTGGCTTGTAGCTCGTAAACTAGTCCCGTGTCATCGACGCTTAAGTCACCCTTTTTGTAAATTTGTACAGCTTTAGTAACCTTTCTAGGACTAGCTACCTGGACAAATATTTCAATATAAAGTTTTTCGATAACTACGATACCATACAGCGCATTGACGTGAGAAGTGAAAGTGTATAACAATCATCCCCTATTGATGCGCGAAAATAAAACGGGCGTGGTACCTTCTTTACGCCATTAAAAAGGCTGCAACGCATCTGAAGTGAGCGCGAGTTGGCGTGCCTGTGGGGCCCCCTGGTGGGCCCCCATGGGACGCAGAACACCGCCCGGATATTCGAACCCAGTGAGTGCCTTTTATGATTATTGCCGCAGTGCCAGCGGTACCATACGCGCAACTATAGACATTTCCATTTTTATGGGATTTTATTGCTCCCTTGATGTCTACCGCTTATTATTTATGTCTTGTTGATATGCTTCGATCGATAACGTGTTGTAATGGTTATGTTGCACTTGTTGAAGAGCGCACGCAATCCGAAATCGATAAGGAATTCACTTGCGTATTTTTTTATGTAAATGTACACAGAAAAAGAAATTCTCAAGAATTCTGAAAACATGGTGAAGATATACTTGAGGCAAGAACATCAGTTTGTTCTTGCCATAAGAAAATTTACTTTATGAGGAAATTATGGTTAGTTTGAACCAAAAGAAAAACATTTTTGATTTCACTGCTCATTCGAAAGAAGTATGTTCTGACGAAGAATATAAAACTAAACTTCAAAACTAAATAAAATAAAAGTATAGTCTTGCTTGAGAACTGTGGAGTACCTGCATTGAGAATATGATAATCTTGATTTATACACATCGATATCATACCGACGTTCAATATGTAAGTACCAAGTATGTGATATAGGGTTGCCAACTTTAAATTTGAATTTGGCGCGATGCAAGGTATTAGGAAAGCGGGACAAGAGAAAAAATAGCGGAACACTTAACAAATCGATCGAAACCATGTTTTTATTTTCAGTAACATAGAAGATTCCTTCGCATATAAACGACGTATTGCATAGAACTGCTAATACAATTTAGGTTTATGAACACAAAACTCATGTAGGTACAAGTATAGCAAATAGTCTCAATACCAAGATTCAAGATTAATATTATTTTGTACTAGAAAACTTCTAAAAAAAGGTTAACAAATAAAACCGAAAAAAAAAACAAACAAAATCAAACACTTCAACTCCAGAATAAAATTTAACAAAAAAATATCATTTCGCGTAAATTTTGTTTTAAAAGAATACTTCTCCCGCGATTCTACAGCTCGTAAAGTGGTTTATTTTTCCTTATCATGTAATAAAATTCGGTACAACTTTCAGTGGAATTGACTAATAACATGATAATGATTTCGGTATTTTTGCTTTCAAGGGTTTCCCAGTTTTGAATTGAAATTATTTACTTAATACAATCCTATATGACCAAAAGCACCACATTTTTGCTTTAAGAATTACAGCTTAGCGCATATAGGCATCCAATCAATTAATGTCGTACAAGGTGACTTTCAAGATGGTTGAATCTGTGTCGATGCAGGTACAAATAAATAAATAATTTTGTGATGATCATATCATAATCCATGCAGCGTTTACTGAGATTACGAGGCTAGAAAAACGTAAACCAGAGAGATAGACAGACAGCTATACAGACTCACCAATGGAAATGAGTTACGTGGATTTTCGTTATGCAGATATAAAACGCCCAAAAGGCGTGCTTCCTAAAAACCGAAAACTTTCGCGATCACAATACTTCTCTCGTCTATCGCTATGGGAAGTACAATGACAGACTTTTTAGTTAACGAGGAAACTATGTTTGTTAAGTTTATAATTAATAAGTGAAATATCACAACAAGAAATAAAGCAACAGATTTCAATGCAATTGAGGTTTTGAATAATTTTTTTTTGTCATAAATGGAAAGATCATACATAAGTTTTATAACAAAACTGTTTTTGTTTTCTTTTTTTCGCAATAATTCAAAAGTTATATCAAAATAAAAATGGGTTTTTGAATCGAGTACCGAAAACACGCCGACGGCTCTCGAACCCATGTGACGTCACGATGGCGGTAACGATGCTCCTTTGACCAACGACATCCTACTCCGATACCAGATTCTAGATTCCCAGCCAATCGCGAAAATACGTACTGCTAAACTGGTACCTAGTGTATATTTGTTGCAACACAGTTGATGAATGAAGTTTGCAGCTCGAGACGAAGTCTACGATCGAAATAAATATGTTTTTGAATGTTTGAAGTTGAAGTCAGATTACATATTCCAGTAAGTAAGTACCTATAATCAAATATGTTTCATTAAAAACATCTCCTCAATCGGAGGATAGCCCAGTGGTTAGAGAGTCCGATAGTGGATCTCAGGGTCTTTGGGGTCTTTGGATCGAACCCCAGGCCTTCCATTTTTTTTTTTTATCAAAAATGTTATTGATGTGCTTTTTGCACTTGTTGCGCACATTTTTTTACGATCAACATAAATATGTTTTTGAATCAAATTTTGTTAGACATATTACTTGCACTACACAGTGCAAAAGCTAAGTACAGGAGGCGGTGGACAATTCAAAAAATCAGTGAAAATGAGGTTTGTCCGTCAATATCAATCGCCATTATTTTTTGTTAAATGTAATAGTTGGTTTATAAAACAAAATCCCTTCATCCATTCAATTCATTCATTTTTAAGTTTTTTAATGTAAAAAAGTAACTCAAACTCGTAATCACATTCTGTTTATCACTTGGTATTATTATTTATTTAACTTTGGGCAATGATTGAAGCTTAACAATATTAAATTTTCATAAAAATTTAACAAGCAGTGTGCAGTGCAAGTAATATGTCTAACAAAATTTGATTCTACGATCGAAATAAATATGTTTTTGAATGTTTGAAATTGAAGTCAGATTACAGATTCCAGTAAGTAAGTACCTATAATCAAATATGTTTCGTTGAAAAGAATCGAAGGTTGGCCCAGTGGTTAGAGAGTCCGATAGTGGATCTCAGGGTCTTTGGGGTCTTTGGATCGAACCCAGGCCTTCCAACTTTTTTTTATTCTTTTTTCAAATAATTTATTGATGTGCTTTTTGCACTTGTTACGCACACTTTTCTACGATCAACATAAATATGTGTTTGAATCAAATTTTGTTAGACATATTACTTGCACTGCACAGTGCTTGTTAAATTTTTATGAAAATTTAATATTGTTAAGCTTCATTGCCCAAAGTTAAATAAATAATAATACCAAGTGATAAACAGAATGTGATTACGAGTTTGAGTTACTTTTTTACATTAAAAAACTTAAATATGAATGAATTGAATGGATGAAGGGATTTTGTTTTATTAACCAACTATTACATTTAACAAAAAATAATGGCGATTGATATTGACGGACAAACCTCATTTCCACTGATTTTTTGAATTGTCCACCGCCTCCTGTACTTAGCTTTTGCACTGTGTAGTGCAAGTAATATGTCTAACAAAATTTGATTCAAAGACATATTTGTGTTGATCGTAAAAAAAATGTGCGTAACAAGTGCAAAAAGCACATCAATAACATTTTTGATACAAAAAATAAAAAAAAAGTTGGAAGGCCTGGGGTTCGATCCAAAGACCCCAAAGACCCTGAGATCCACTATCGGACTCTCTAACCACTGGGCTATCCTCCGATTGAGGAGATGTTTTCAACGAAACATATTTGATTATAGGTACTTACTTACTGGTATCAACTTCAAACATTCAAAAACATATTTATTTCGATCGTAGACTTCGTCTCGAGCTGCAAACTTCATTCATCAACTGTGTTGCAACAAATATACACTAGTTGCCAGTTTAGCAGTACGTATTTTCGCGATTGGCTGAGAATCTAGAATCTAGTATCGGAGTAGGATGTCGTTGGTCAAAGGAGCATCGTTACCGCCATCGTGACGTCACACGGGTTCGAGAGCCGTCGGCGTGTTTTCGGTACTCGATTCAAAAACCCATTTTGATTTTGATATAACTTTTGAATTATTGCGAAAAAAAAGAAAAGAAAAACAGTTTTGTTATAAAACTTATATATGACCTTTCCACTTATCACAAAAAAAAGTATTTTTTTTCTTAATTCAAAACATCAATTCCAGCGCTATGATCATACCAAAAGATTGTTTAATATTCCGTTAGCATAATTACGTTCATATATACGTGATTCCTCTGGTGACAGAAATACATGGCTATACCGTTCCTGATGCACTTTTAAATCGGATATTATGGTCTATCTCTTTCTAATATTAATTTCCTTGTCTAAGAGTCGGCTCTGTATTGTTGCTCCTCTGTGGAGATTATATCATAATCCATGCAGCTGTTACTGAGATTACGAGGCTAGAAAAACGTAAACCAAAGAGATAGACAGACAGCCAGACAGACTGACCAATGGAAATGAGTTAAATGGATTTTCGTTATGCAGATATAAAACGCCCAAGCGTGTTATCTCAAAGCCGAACATTTTCGTAATCACGATATGCCATTAGCATAATTATGTTCATATATACGTGATTTCTCTGGTGACAGAAATACATGGCACCATTTCTGGACTTTTAAATTATGGTCTATATATCTCTAATATTAATTTCTTTCTCTAAGAGTCCACTCCGTATTTTTTCTCCGCTGTGGCGGCATCTTAACCTTATGCCGACCTTCAGAAGAGTCTTGTCTCTTGACAGAATCCGGTAAGCTGTTTAAGAACAATTTTGCACAGGAGCTTAAGTATTGGTGTATGAGCAATCTCAATTTCACCCAAACTAGAGTTAAGCCAAACTACGCCATGTATATACTTACGAGGGAGTATTGTAGAGGCCCGCTAAATATACGGCTTCAGAAATGACGAAGAAAATCACAAAGCCAAACTGGATGACGGTCGACTTATTTTACGCGTAGGATAACTTTTATTGACTATCTTGCGAAAAAAAAACGGCCACATTTAACTAAGAAGAAAGTGTTGTCTCATCAAGACAAGGTACCAGTTCACAAATTCTCTATTGCAGTGACCAAACTCATAAATTATACATAAAGTAGGAATATTTTCACCAGATTTAGTACCTTCGGATTATGTTTTGTTCTCATACTTGAAAAAAATGGCTTAGTGGTCAAAGATATTACAATAATGAAGAAGTGATGTCGACAACTGTTCTGAGGAGCAAGATAGTTCTTATTGTAAAAATGGAGTCAAATTGATTGACTCTGTACTTCCCACACATTATGGTGATGTCATTTTATTATTTTCCGATTGCATAAAGCTATAGTTTGGAGTCCCCTTATTGCAACCAAATCATCGCCCGCCTGCTTACAAAAAAAACATTAATCACAAAAACTCCCGTACATAGTTTTTTCATTTCCCTCCGTAGAAACTCGGACATAGTTTTTGTTCTGCAATCTACAACTAATATCCTTTTATGATATTAAAAAGCAGATTATATTACCGGTGAAAGTCTTTAAAGGCCAATTAAATGTTCCGGGGTTTTCCAACCACCCTATTCGAGACCCCATCCTACATTGGCTCATCTTAATCACTCCAAAAAAGTAGAAGATGATGATAGGTCCCTAGTGGGCCCAAAAGCAAACAAATGCCATTGCTGTCGGCTTAGTGATATTATATATTATACGTCTAACAGGATTATCTACAACAATATAATTGCAGTTATTTTTTTCTAAGGTAGGATGACATTTGGATAAAGCTTCCAAATTACCCAAATTTTAACCCCTCTTAAGATCGCCCAAAAATGAATTTTGAGCTGTTTTCATATTTTTAGTTTCTTTTACTGCTATGTCGCCACTGACACGTTTTCTAAAAACCATATGCATTTTCCATCCTTGCCACGGTAATAATACTGTTTCAAAGTTTCATTAAAATCAATGCAATCATTTCCAGGTTACACAATACAGGACGATCCAATAAAGCAATACTCGTCCATGTATACATCAGAAAAAGTACCCTGGATGCTTCTAAGTCACTTAGTTTCTGTAATAGGCTCCCCCATCACTCCAATTCCAATTCCACCCAAGGAATAGTAGAAAATCACCAAGAAGCCTTAAAAAATCTAAAAACGAAGTTTGAGTGATATTCGAATTGTCTTGTTTATGCTGATTTCTCCGTCGCCCATGCACCGATTTCCAAAATTATAGCAGCATTACCTAGCATCGCTACCCAAACATCACAATCCATGCAGCAGTCATTGAGATTATGAGGTGCGAAAAACGCCAACAGACAGACAGAGAGACAGACCGACAAACAGGGAGACAGACATATAGACCGATCGACAGACAGACGGAGGGAACTGAGTGACGTAGAATTTTTTCGCGAGCATTGGCGTTAGGCCAGTAGTCCTTTTGCGGCAGAGTGTCGTCATCGTCATTTTAGATTAATATTATAGCGCTATGTAGATATTATAAAACTCCCTAAAGTGTATTACCTCAAAATCGAAAATTTTCACGATCACTATACTCTCCTCACCTATCGGTGTGGGAAGTGAAGAGGTGTATATACGTATAGAGCTGAGAGGAGATTATGTTTTAAAATAAATATATTTTTCCAAAATTCTTATATTTCCTTTGTAGGAACGGGTAGTTCTGGGACCACCCTCGTATTTGCCTACTCACTATCTTCTATGTGCTCCTGAATCTGAGACATATCGGTAAATAATGTCACATAATTAGATGTACTAGAACAAAGAGATACCTCATCTTCCCTCCGTTTCAACTAATTAAAACGGAGTTTGAGTCTATAAGTCAAACAGTATCGCATAATTTTATCAGATGCATATTTTATTTATTGTACGTATACCTACGTAGCCAATTTATGTTATACATTATTATACTAGCCTTATTGATCCGTATCTCTTAATAGTGGCTATTCAGCAATAGGTATACACATTTAGATGCGGCAGATATTCTTAGAAAATGGTGGATATTCGAGTATTAATGTCTACTATGTCTTCGCTAATAACATATCATTTGTACAAAGTAGCGCATCGCTAATTTATCGTCAATACCGGGTATATTTGCATATTCGTCTTTAAGCTTCAAGGTATCTTAATCCGATGTGTTTGATATCGCCGATTTTATTTTCTATATCGCTGGATATTGTTGGTATATTAAAGAGTAGCAATTTCATTCATTCACCCGAAACCAATCGCAGACGACGTCGCTTCGTTTTTATTAAAGCTCGTCAGTGTGATTTAGGTCTCAGACGAATAAATGAAATTGCATTCTGGTGCCTAGCTGGCAAAACTCGTACTAGTAGTAGCAACATATAGATATTGGGAAGCAGTACTTTGAAAAAGTATTGGTTCGCCATCTAGGCACTAGCATGCAATTTCATTTATTCGTCTGAGACCTAAATCACACTGACGAGCTTTAATAAAAGCGAAACGATGTCGTCTGTGATTGGTTTCGGGTGAATGAATCAAATTGCTACTCTTTAATTGAGTTAAATTGCTTTTACTTCCCACACCGATAGGTGAGGGGAGTATTGTGATCGCGAAAATTTTTGATTTCTAGATAATAGTTTTTTGAGCGTTTTATGATGTCCACATAACGAAAATCCATGTCGCTCATTTCCGTTGGTCTGTTTGTCGGTCTGTCTGACTGTCGGTCTGTCTGTCGCTTCCTTCTAGCCTCGTAATCTCAGCAACCGCTGCATGGATTGTGACGAAATTTGGGCAGCGATATGCTGTGGGGTCGTAGTAGGTAATGCTGCTATAATTTTGAAAATCGGTGCAAGGGCGGCGGAGTAATTAGCAAAAAACAAAAAAAAATAAAAATCCCACAAACTTCGTTTTTAGGCGTTTTAAGGGTTCCTGATCATTTTATATTTTTTTTTCGGTGGGGGTGAAATTGGGGTGGTTGGGGGTTGTAAAATTGTAGAGCTTTTTGCTTTCATAATTGACTGTCAACTGACCTGTGGAAGAAGACCTAGCGACATAAATAACTTTTGAAGGTCCATCCGAACATTTCCTTGCAGAAACGGTGTAAACATACGAGAGTATTGCTTTAGATCGTTCTATATTGAGTAAAGAGGAAACTGATGAATTGATTTTAATGAAATTTTGACACAGTTTTACTACCGTGGCGAGGATGGAAAATGCGTATGGTTTTTATAAATCGTGCCAGTGGCGGAGCAGAAACAATAGAAAACAAAAAATTTAAAAACAGCTCAAACTTCGCTTTTAAGCAACTTGGGGGTTCCTGATTGTTTCATTCCGTCCAGTTGAAGCTCGCAGAACAAAAATTGTGTCATTTTAGTTCCTACGAAGAGATTTAGGAAACTATTTACTAGTTTTTATGTTGGATGTTCTTTGAGGACAGGCGGGCGATGATTTGATTGCAAGGAATTTCAGACTACAGCTTTATATAAAGGGAAAATAATAAAGTGATATCACTGTTATGTGTGGGAAGTACTGAGTCAATCAACTTGACTCATTTTTTAGCATAAACCTAATGTCGGGACACAAAAAAGAGTCTGTTTGTTGTCGTACCCGCAGGTTTCTATACCTGATGCTTTTAAACGGGTCACATAAACAGTGCTCGGATACTCAAATTAAACGCTCAGGTACCGGCTTTGATAGATAGATGGCGAACCAACACTTTTTAAAAGTACTGCTTTCCAATATCTATATGTTGCTACTATTGTTGGTATATATTTGGCTCATTAGAAATTATAAATGCTTCAAAAGTTGAATATACTAAGTACCATATAAAGAGCTGCATATACATCTAAGCGCACATGACTTGTGAACACACATTGAGTACGCACGCATATGGCGTACTCAATGTGTGTTCTTATGTCATGTGTTGGTTTTAACTTTTACATCGCATGTGTACAACTCACTCCATGCTGACAGTCGGGCAAGATGATGTAGATGTCATGAATAGTCAGGCAAAAATGTCTTATCAATATCAAGTCACGCTGTTGATTATTAATCCTTCTGGAATGATTTGCAGAAACTACAACTTTTCCGTTTCCTGCAACCTCACGATTCTCCCGCACACCCCAATTTGACATCAAACACATTAAAAAGAGTCGTGAACATCTAAGCGACCTGTTTTGTCAAATATTTTTTACTTGGTCCCAGGGCTGGCTTAAATGTTAGTAAAAATATGTCTTCCAGGATATTTTGTTTGGATGTTTTACTCTATAATGTCTACAGAGAGGTTTGTAGGAAGGCGTTCACTATATACTTTTCAAAATTTAATTTAAAAAAAGGTAATGACTTTTAGTAGCATGCTGAAGTGCAAAGGTTCCCTTATATTGTTGTCTAAGAGCATAATATTCGAAGCCTGAGAAGGTGTCATGGTGGCTCGAACTATATATAGGGCCATCAAGCTTTTTAATATTCCGCCAAACCTTTTAGGAACTTGCCCTTTATAGTCGTCCGAGATGCTCGTTCGGCTCGATCCACGGACAACGCATAAACGTCCACACTGAGCACGCATACGCTGAACGTTTTCTTTGAGTGGGACCGAACGACGAATGGGGCGTCCAAATTTTTGCATATTCGTGTGCACTCAAACCATGCATTAGTAGAAGCGATCGATCAAAATTTAAGAAAAGTTTAAACATTGGAAAAAATCGAAAAATTAATAAATAGTTGAACCTCCACGATATCTTATGAACTGAGAATCATGTCGGGACATATTTCTGATGGGGTTAATGTAGTAATCTTCTTCCCATAATATTCCAGACATGTTCTGGGTGAACAGTCGGGAGACCTAGGGGGCCAAGGCAACAAATCGGCTTGATTGTTTTAAAAATGGGCCAACGTAATTCTGGGTATATACAGAGTGTCCCATGACGATTAGGACAAGCAATGTATCGGAACTGGGCAGTAGTAGAGAACTATAATTTTGAGGATGTAAGTTAGAGCAAATGTTGCATCTTTTCTTATTGCGTTATCCAATGAGGTATTTGTTTTTGGTCACGTGACGTCCGATTCAAAAATTTTAATGGAACAGCCTATACATTAATGCCTTTCTGTATTCCTCCCGATGAAACAATTCCAACGAACTAGCACACTTGGGGTCTAAAGTGATTAATTCAAGAGCTACAGGTACTTAAAGGATTGTATCATTACCATTATGACAAAAAATGGAACGAACACTAGCATATAGGGGTATATGTTATAATCAATGGTAAGTGGTACAGTCCTTTAAGTACCTGTAGCTCTTAAACTAATTACTCTAGACCACAAGTGTGCTAGTTTATTGGAGTTGTTTCAGCGGGTCGAACAGAAAGAGGCATTAATATACAGGGTGTCCCATTAATAATTTTGAATCGGACATCACGTGACCAAGAACAAATACCTCATTGGGTAACACAATAACAAGAAAAGACACAACATGTGCTCTAACTTACATCCCCAAAATTATAATTCTCTACTACTGCCCAGCTCCGACATATTGCTTGTCTTAATCGTCGTGGGACACCCTGTTTATGCGATCGTGCATTATTTTGTCGGAAAATCGGGATGGGGAGTGTCCGAATATGCCTGGAATCACCTTGATGTTCAGGGGTGCCTGAACATTTTCTACCTACCAGTTACCTCTCCATAATTTGCTGTACTCACAGAGTATTTTCCACTACCCTAAAAAATTATCATTGAGATACTGCATACGGTAAAGACAAATGTGTGAATTTTTGTATATACATAATACATCACTCCTTAGTCTTGTAACCAGGAACGTGGAAACTATTATCTTGATTATAATAAAATCTTAATGTCATATAGGTAACTGAGACGAATAATATAAAATATATGGTTTGGTATGGTCTATCAAAATTAGCGTTTATTATCATGTCCAAAGGACAACCATGCAAACTCCGCCTTTTGGCCTCTGACTTTAATGCTGGGTCAAATACGAAACTCAGAAATTAATGAAGGTCTGAACTGGTTGCTAGCATGCTAGCGCTGGTTATTTCATTAAGAACAACTTCTGCGACTTAATGTTCTCACAAATAGAAGCGTTCTACGTTAACCTTTAATTCACAGCACAGTTCACAGTCCAAGCAAGCAAATTTAGAAGTCAAAACTACGTCCTTTGGCTGGTAACTGCAACGCTAGACCAGACGTGAGTCTCGAAAAGTAAAAAGCGTGTCATTTTGTTGAGAACAGTACAGCTTTTGGTTTAATTGTTAAGGCGAGAAGTAGGTCATTTCATAGACCTTTAGGAGTAAAAGCTTGTTTCTGGGATTATTTTCATGTATATACAAGTATATACAGACGGCGTCCCTGAATTTCCTTGACACGTAATATTCTCGCAACAAAAAAAAGTTCAAACAAAAACAGTGGCATTTTTGAAGGTACCATCGGGCCTATCATACCATGCATACAAAGCATTTATTGTGCAGTTCAACCCATAAATCACCCCAACTTTTTTTTCAAATAGCACGCAATAGTTTTTAATACACAAATTAAGTCCTTATTTTATTTAAAATATTGTAGTACCTTTGATTTTATACACAAATATGATTTTTTCGTAGTCATAAGCACAAGGTAAATAAAATAGGGATTTGTTTGAACCGTAATATTTTCGTAAGGAAAACAGTTGAAAAGAAAGCTAAGTGGGTTTTTCAAGGGCACTGGATGGCTTATCATATCATGCTATCAAAATATTTTTTTGACTTGAACCTCTAAAATTCGCCACAGGTTTCTTTTCTAATAGCACCACACAGCTTCTCCTACAAAAATGAGGTCATTATTTTATTTAAAATCTTGTATAAATGAAAACATATGTGACATTCTGGAAAAATATAGATACATTGTAATTCCACGTCTCATGAGTTGAGTCTGTGATATTACAGACGTTAACATGAAGTATCGCGAATTACAATAGTTTTCATGGAATATACTTCATCTTTCAGTAAATAAGAGAACATTTACATCATAAAAGTACCCGGACCATAAGGTAATCCGAATTACATTTCAAATTTGCATAGTTGATTCTGTAAAATTTTGAATGTCCTTACAGATACTGTAAATCGTCTACTGTTACTATTCCATCCATTTCTTACTGTCTACAGATAATGTCCGCATCAGGTAGATAGACACATAAAAATAAATTCTTGGACAAAGAATATATATCTTCTAAATAAATAAATGGTGGAACCAACTGAAGGTGGAAACCTTGTGCGTGGAATGAAACTTATAATATACCCTAAATTAAACATTTAATATTCAAAAAGCTCACGGTAAAAACGAATGTATATATTATGTTCATGTATTTATGCATGCAATCATAATTTTCTCGGACTAGAATTCAAAAAAAACATTTCTCTCAAAAAAAAAAGGAAATCTAAAGCCGAACATGTTTAATATACCAGTTAATGTGTCAGAAGCCTTGGTAAATTCATGATCTATCCTTTCCACTGTTTTTTAAATAACTGTATGGACTTTATAGTTTTCAGATATTCTGGTATAGTATTATAACTTCGTGGTTCAAGAATAAGAACGACCTCTGGAGGACATTTTTTCAGGTCTGGGGTTTATGAGTAATCAAAAATACGTTTTTCTTCATTCAAATTAACCATAATTTCTTCACCAAGTAAATTTGCTTACAGCGAGATTAGATGTTCCTGTCGCAAGTATATCTTTACGAGATCATCAGAGCTCTTGAAATGAGAATTCCTTTTTATGTGGCGGTGCAGAGGCTGCGGAGTTTGTTAACTTCAAAAGCTTTACATTGTGTACTATCTACTGAGTCAAGCTACTTGACGTCATTTTTTAGTATCTAGAATACATTAAAAATCTACATTGCTGTTCAGATCAATTGTCTCATCAACCCGTTCTCGACTAAAAACCACTTCGGTGCTCATTAGTAACCTGTCTTAAGCCAGTCTCCGAATCTCCTGTCACTTTACGATTCCGTTGACGTATTTTATTTAGCCGGGGTTTAAATGGCATCGGTTGCCGTCGATGTGCAAGGAAAATGCGAATGTTTTTTCCGCGGAATGAACTTGCTGCTTGAGGCCACTCGCCGACTTTTCTGGGAAAAATCCAGCCTGATACCTGATTATTATTCTGTCTCTGTCCTGAAGGACATTTTAGCAGTGACTGGAGTTATAAGAACGCTATTACTTTGAGCCGATGAAGGTGGATTCAAACAAGATCGCAAAAAGGTTTAATGGACAGTCTCAGACGCGCTAAGCTATAGAAATTGATGGTAACGCAAGTACCAGGATTGTTTGACGGAGACGCGATCAGAAACCGTAATGAGTTTTTTATTGATATGCAGATCATCTTCACACTAATCCAAAAAACATTAGTTGTTATTCTTGTTTCTACTGCACCAGCTATGTGAAATAGTGGGTGGATCAATGCCATATAAAAAAATGAAGTTGATTGACTCAGTACTTCCCACATATTACGGTGATACCGGTTTATTATTTTCTCATAACATGAAGCTGTTTTATATTTTTAGTTTTTTGATTATTGCTTGGTCACCACTGACACGGTTTCTAAAAACGTAAGCGTTTTCCATTTCCGCCACGGTAGTAATACTGCGTCGAAATGTCATCAAAATTAATCCATTCATTTCCACCTTACATAATATAGAACGACTTTAAGCAATACTCCAATATTCGTATATAATTTTATATGTTACGCTGAATACCCGAATTCGGGCAATGCCCGAAAAAATTACGCAGAACTAGTTTTGAGCAAGGAATATTTCCCAAACCCGAAATATTAATTTTATACGGCTATTGAGCATCACCAAATAGACAGAACTAGTTTTGCGCATCTTGAAATACACAGAACTAGTTTTGCGCAACTTGAAATGCACAGGACTAGTTCTGTATATTTTCTGAATTACCAGTACAAATTCTGCTTCTTCCATTTAATCAGCGGATCAGCGCTAGCGACGGACTCAAATAAATATAAAGTTGGAGACGTTAAATATATTTTAATGAATACAAACAAATAATAAATCGCCAACTGAGGCTGGTTTAAATTTTTTATTTGATTGTGTGAGCATCAAATTGGCTCATGCTTCCAAACCTCTTTTTTCGCTTTCACGATTCGTACTTATATTGCAGGAACGTTGGCAAAGAAACTTAACCTAACCTAAACGATAGGCTTTTGCTGGTTTTTGACATACAATACATAACGAATGTTCACTTTGGTTGCCATTGCGTACCACAGAACTAGTTCTGTGCATTGCAATTTGCGCAAAACTAGTTCTGTGCACTTCAAGATGCGCAAAACTAGTTCTGGCTATTTGGTAGTGCTCAATAGCCGTATAAAATTAATATTTCGGGTTTGGGAAATATTCCTTGCTCAAAACTAGTTCTGCTTATTTTTTTCGGGCATTGCCCGAATTCGGCTATTGAGTGTAACATATACATCATGAAGTTATAACTCCCTTGGTTTCTGCAATAGGCAATGTTTGGATGGAGCTAAACAAGTGTACTATGCTGATAGCTCTTCGTTTTGTTTGTTAATGACAGTCTATTCAGCAAATTTTTCAGTTTTACAAGCTCCCACCGCCAATTTCACCCCCACCTAAAAAAGTAGGAATAGATCAGGAACGCCAAAAGCGTCTAAAAACGAAGTTTGAGGAGCATTTGATTTTTTTTGCTAATTACTCCGCCGCCCATGCTCCGATTTTCAAAATTATAGCAGCATTACCTACTACGTCCCCGCAGAACATCGCTGTCCAAACAGGCAGAGGTTACTGAGATTAGGTGTCTAGAAAAACGCCAACAGACCGACAGATAGACATAGATCGATAGAGCGACATACAGACAGACCGACGGAAATGGCTGACGTGGATCTGAAGCAAATCTTAATAAATCAGGAAAATCGTGAAAAATCTGAAAAAGGGAAAAATCTGAAAGTTATTCTAAAAAAACGGAAAAAAGAAGACACGGTGACAACTGAAACAAAATTGAAGGAAATTCGATAATAACGGGAAAAATTGGAAAGCACCAGGAACAATAAAAAAAGTGGTAAAAACCGGAGAAGTCGGAAAAATATAGAAAAATCACTATAAACAGGTCGGAACCAGTAACAATCGGGGAATCGGGAATAATCATAAAACATCTGAAAATATCTATAGAAATCGGTAGACCCATTTAGAATCAATTGGAATCTAAAAAAAAAGCAAAAAGCGGAAAAAGTGGGGAATTGTCTGTAAAAATAACTAAAAAAATGACAAATATCGGTAAAAGTAGAGAAATGTGTTGATCTTGACATCGACGTGCTGAGGAACTCAGTTTCTCGAAATCACTGAACAGATAACAGCATCTGAGGATGCCAGCGATTCGTTGCCGAAACGACAAGTACAGATAGCAGCTCTGATGCCGCTGCGACGAAGCACGTCGATACCGGCTGAACACTCCAAGAACCAATTGTTTATCAAAAGTAGGGAACAGCCAGAAGACAAGAATTGGAATAAAAAAAACTAGCTAAAGTTTGAGGAAAACGTAAAATACTGGCAAAAGTTAGTTGGAAAAAAGGTAAAGATCGCAAAAGTTCATGAAAAATCTTGAAAAATCATTAGTTACTGATACTCAGACATCGACTGTGATTAGTGATTAGCAACTGAGAGTCTCACGGGGTGTTTCGCACATCTGGTGTGACTGCGATATCACGTCATAATCAACAGAAAGATCACAGAAATTTGCTCCAACATTCAATAACGTGAATTAGTAGCAACCTCCCACAGTGTAAATTAAAAATGCTTCTGTTCAGGCATGCCTTGGGGAGTAAAATGAGAACTTTTGTAGCCAAGATCAGCTTTCTAAACGTCTGTCTGGCTGCAAAGCGACCAATTAATTATTTTTTCTTGTACGACAAGGGTACAAAAGTCCTTCACGCTTCTGCAGATATGCATACATGTCCAGAATCCCGTCATTGTGCAGATAATTGAGTCTTAATCGTGTCGAATGCCGGTCAATACATCTCTCTCATTGGCGCCGAAAAAATACTTTCTGGATCGCTTTGGCTTGAAAATACGCCTTCAACATATGAAATTTATATTCTCAAAATCTAAAATATGCAACAACAAATTACACGTTCTTATTTTGTTCGTTATTTGATATTGTCATATTAAGATATTAAGATTACAAATGAAAAGTTAAAATTGGTACACATCACTGTGACTGACGATTTTCGCATAGCATTGGTATGGAATCACAATAAAAGGTAGGCGAATTCCTGAAACTCCTGCGGTAATGGCGGTAATAACTCGCGCAGTTGAAATTTTACTACGACCCGTGTGCGAGTGCTGTAAATCAACAAGTGCCATAACAGTTACCGCGAGTTATATACTATAGCTTATCTACAACCGAAACAACGACATAAATACGTAACTATTACGAATTATTGACAATCTAACCTCACTTCTGTAAAACAAATACATACACCGTGAACTTAGCGTTTGATTACTACGTTTACATGTGGAATTCAATTCGAACTGAATTCGATTTTGGTATTGAATACTGCATGTAAACACTGCAAAATTTGGATCGAAAGTCAATTGAGTTTCAAGGTCGATACCGCTCTTTTCTGGGATCGAATGTGGATCGTATCGGACTGAAATCCATGTAAACAGGCAGCGGTATTGAAACCGAATCGGCGACTGCGCGTATGCTCTCTCTGAATCTGTAATATCTTTTGTATACACGAAAACTACAAAGAGAACAAAATCGTGAACACACAATGGTTCTAAAGTTCGGGTACGTCGGTTTTGTTATTCTTGGTCGAGTACTCAACGAAAACAAGGCTAGGTTGTAGGTTATGTGAGATTTATAGGTTAGGATAGTTTTGACAGCTTGCTCGCCACTTCACGAGATGGATTCAAATCGATATGAAAACTAAACATGTAAACACAGGAAACGCCGGATATGGCATCGTATTCAATTCGAATTGAATCCCCATGTAAACGTAGTAGATGTCTCATAGTGTGACCATCACCTTTGCCGTTACTATAGCATATACATTTCCAAGAGATCGGTACTGGTATCTAGCAGGCGTTGTTTATAACCCACGGCTGGAGCGTGAGTTATGAAACATAATTCACGATGTTTGCTTATAGGAAGTATTACCTGTTCAAAAGTAGTTTGGTAATCGTTGTATAACATAATGGGAGTAGATAAACTAATTTTACTTAATAAGTATTCACAATTTCTGTTGTTATGCAGCAGGTGATGCAGTAAAACTAAAACTATTTAAAATTCGCATGGAATTAATTGATAGAAAACTACGCATATCAAATAATATTGAACAGTTCATTTTTCTGGATATACTCCCAATGACGACTTGAATAATAAAAATTTTAAAAACGCTTTTTGCACACGTTCAATTGAAAGAACGTGTGTGACACCAATAATTATCAGATCAAGGATGGAAAAGGCATAAATATTATAGGTCTTGAGAGTCGCTGCAATAGTGACGAAGTGGCGAATCTGACAATAACTAAGAAGTCTAACTTCTGAAAGTTTTGTGGCCCGTGATCATTTTGCAATATAGGGATGGCAAAATAAGGTTAGAGGAAATATTTGGATGTGAACAATTTTCTATAACAGAAGTTATAGGAATCTCCATTAGTGAAGATTGGCTAGTGCTACTATTACACTTAACCAATGAGATCAGCAACAAGTGATAGAAATTACAGGTAACTTCAATAACATTTCGTGTATACAAAAATTAAATATGAGTTTATCAACGGGGATAAAATCTGATAAATAGGTATTGCTTGTATACCATGTTTATGATGCAGTAGCTTAGCGAATGACGAATTAATTATAAAAGATTTACATTTTTGTTGAAATACTAATAATGAATATTATTTATAATTTTTTGGTACTGATTTATAATCAAAAGCAACTTTATACTGGAACTTCATGTAAATAATGTTGTAGTATGTTGTGGTATCCCAATAATTTCATTCCTGAGAGTGTATATTACTATTGAATGCAATTTTTTTCTATAAGATGAAGATGCTGTGACGTTAAGAATAATCTGTGTACAAAGACTGCAAAACGACACTTCACTAAGTCGCTAATTTTTAGTCATTTAGGTGTACCTATTACTACTCTGTAGAGTATTTAGCTGATACGTTGTTAAATTTATGCATTGCAAAGGTGAACCAAATACACTGGTATAGAGGGTTTTCTAACTAAAAGTGATAAGCTACTTATTACTTATTTATTCTAAGGAAATATCTTAGGCATTAACTCTATCTTTAGACTGCTTGGTGATTATTTTTGTCAGCCAGAGATTTTACATAACCCCACAGGTGAACACAGCTCCACGGCACATTTGAACAAGTCTTGCGGAGCATCCCATTTGTTCGTTCATCGCTCATTTAGACTCGTTCGTGAACGACACATCACTAGTTAGAATATCGGCAAAAGAGTCTACGGAACACCTATCTTAAGGGTATGCAAAATTGAAGCATTTTTTGTTGTTGATCACACTTTATGAATAGATATTTTATATCAATAAGGGTGGTTGATTGGTGGTGAGTTGAAGACACCCGCCACTGCAAGTGCATATCTGACCTATATAAACGGATCACAGCGGTGAATACCAGCGTAATTAATGCATCAACTTTTTTAACGCTAATTGGCAGAAACTCCGAGAGAGTTGGGCGTAAGCGGAGGCAATTCATTAAAAATGTCATTAATTTTGTTGGTCGGACGTGGCCAGGGCAGCGCTGGATGTGCCAATGATGACGCGCCGCGCCGCCCTGCTGTTCTGCCGCATTTTTTATTTTTTTTTTTGGTACGACTTCTTTTCATAAAATTGATCCTTGATCATCCGACCGCCACGTTTTTTGTGGGTGGCCTGGTGTCACGATGAGGTCGGTTTTGACATAAATGTTGAAAGACAAGTCATCGTTTGATACGTGATTTCTAACTGTAAAAAATAATTGAGAAGAAGGAAAAGATGAAAAATATTTGAGACTAAAGGAGCAACAATACACGTATACTTCTTAACGGAGAGTTCTAGAAGCCACAGAAGTGCTGAAAGATTCAAATAATTTGAATCGTTTCTACCTGCATAATACCTCTCTCCCGAGGATGGGTATACAGTGCTTTTCTGTAATGCCTCCCCCCTTTTATTTTTTGAACGGGTCATCTCAAATCCTTAACATAATAGTTAACTGAATATGTCATCAAAAAAACATAAAAGTATTATAAACATGTTGCTTTATCTAAATAAAAAACATTTAATCCCTAACATAAACTTTGCATTCTCGTTTTTTTTTTTTTTTTTTGGAGATGAAGATATCGACTTCATATTCTAGGGTTGTGAAGGATTCATCAGAAACTTTAAAAATATGTGCACAAGACCCCCTTTCAATTTGTTTTTTTTCAGGGTGGTGCCGAGCTGCCATCTTGAAAGTTACATTTGTCAATTTTACTCCAAAATATAGTACTCATGCATCCATTTCATTATCCCAAATTTCAATTTTTTGAGTCGAGACGTTCAGAAAATGAAAGGGGGGTGGTACATTATATTTATGCAGGTTAGGTAAGTGTTAAGGTAGTCTCTCGCCCTTCCTAGTGCCCTGAGGGTGTTCCGTGCAATCGTTGACGGAAGCTCGGTCTTTTGCGTAAATCAGATGCTGCCAAAAGAGCAGAATTTTCTACTGGCCACTTTGTATTTTCGTTAATAATAATAACATTATCATCTTTTTTTGAAGTTCAGTTTTTTGGCGTTTTTTTTTATTTCCTAATCAGCGTCTATTATTAGGAACTATTAATGACTTTATTTCCGAAATGCACGAAAACTTCTAAAGTTATGATGATTTAAAATGAAAAGGACGAAAATAAACTATCAGTATAAGGGAAACAAATTTGAGATTTTTTTAAATCTGTTTTGTCGATAAGTTAAGGGTTTCACCCAGTTTCGTTTGTATGCCTTATGCTGGGAAAAAAATTATTGGCACTAGCACAAGCAAGGACCCTTACAAGGCATTGTAATATAAATCTAAAATGGAGTATCAAAAGAGGAGAAAAAAGAACCACCAGAATACCCTAATAACACACAAATGGTTCAATATCTGGACAACTTTGCTATAGAGAGAGTAGTAGTATTCTAGCATCTCTACGGAGTACGCTATAATCTGCTAATCAATTTTTTACAGCAAGTTAGTTAACAATGTAGTATGAGAGAGACGAAAAGGATTGATCTATGATACCAATAAAACTTTTATTGTGTCTTAGTACTTGGGAAGGGTGGAAAACCTTTTTTATAAAAATTTAGTGGTGGTGGAGAAAAATTGAAAAAATGTGACGTTCGCTTTCAGGCATTCTTGAGGTTACTGAAAATTTCGGGGGAGGATGAAACAGGTTGAATGACTACTACATACTTTTTATATTGCATGAACAACAGTGGTATAGTAAAGCCCAGAGATATACCATTTGTTTACAAAGTGAGGATCTCCGCAAAAAGTGCCGACAGAGAAAGGGAACGGGGTCGGACTGGGCGTTCGAATTCGTTGGAGTGGGCAACAACGAAAATGTTCATTCCATCCAATAAAGTGCTCATACATCAGTTGGTTGAACAAGATGTTTGAAACTTTATTATCTGTTGATAAATATATGGTAGAGATATTTCAATATAACCGTATAAACCATATGGTAAATTATTCCTTTCTACACTCAATTTTAACGTTCGATTCGTTGTTTTAGTTGTCCCCAAATTAATTCTATAGGACTGAAAATGCAAAAATAGGGAAGCAACCTGTAGACATCATGACCATACTTTTTAGCTATGTTTTCTATGACATATTGTTTCTCAAACTGTTCAGTGTGGAGGATCAATCATTCATTCTTCAAAGTACAAATCCTGTTTTATGAGAAAATCTTGTATTTCCGCCTTCGATAACGTTGAATTCGGAATTTTGTACCTTTGTCTGGAGTGATAGCTTGCGTTGTCCATTACGATGACGCTAAGTAGCTTTAAATTGGAAATAAGGCTATACTCAAACCATTGCTCAAATATTCCCGAGTCCATGTTTTTGTGGTAGTCTATATTGCAGTCTTCAATTTTCTTTCCACATAATTTTGAGTGCGCTTTCGACCTAGCCGTCAGATGATCCGCAGTGTAAGATAACTATACGGGATCCTTTATTTGGTGGAACGCCTTTTAGCTAACACTTCTTTGTACCGTCGGTCCATCCCTTTTTAGCGGTATTATGGGTATCATACCAGGTCTCGTCAAGGTAGTACACTGACCTCCCCTCGTTCCGGTATTGCTCTATCTTATGCAAGTAATCGTGCCGCCATCCCACAATCCTTGCACTTTCCATTATAGCCATTCGTTTGTTCACAGTTCTGTACCTAAACCCAATCTTCCTAATCCATCGCTGCAACGTACTCCTTGGATACTGTTACCCCATTCTAGCCAATTGTCTTTGAACGGATTCGATTGTGGGCAGTTCATTAATTTTGTACTTTTCGTACACAATATTCCTCAATAATTTTGTGATCGTGGGACCTAGTTCTTTTGAAACAGCAGCATCAAACCTACGCTTCCTCTTTTGTGGCCCCTTTCTCAAAATTTCACATACTGTTGGATATGGAACGTGTGTTAGAAGTGACGTCTTTTTGATCATACTCCCCTTATTTTCATTCTCTGGATTGTTCGTTAGTTCATTATCATTTAGTACTATTTGTTTTGCATCTGCGCTAAGATGTGACATTTTGTGAGGTTTTAATTGGTCTACCTCCACCTCCCTTTGTTCAAATTCATTATCAGTGTCCGTACTATAGTCACTACTTTCACCACCGTAATGACAAACCGCCGACGTAGCTTCACTGCTGCAGGGTAATTCACATCGCTGTGAAATCCCATTATCTTCCCAAGGCCGAAACATACTCTACCTATCACACTTCAGAAGAAAACGTCCGATTCAGACAGAAAAGTGAGGCACAAAAGTAAAAGCAGATTGGCGTTGCTAGCGGTAGCAATACCTGCCCAAACAATTTGACTAAGTCCGGTCCTCTTCATCGATCGAGTCGCTAATAATCCTGGAATGTGTCGGTCTTATCATAGTTCAGTCAAAATATACATCGTGAACGTCATCCGACAGATTTACGTTCAAATACAACTTAGTGTTTCATTTTCACTATTCTAAAAGGTTGTGTTTTGTTAGAAAATTGGTTAAAAGCACATTCCATGAATTGGTTACGAGTACGAAAGTAAAATAATGGTAACCATTGAATATTATCAAAACTGTATCTATTCCAAATGATGAACTGTACTAAGAGATGGTATGCAGTTATAGCGCAAAACGTACACAAATGGTATATCTCTGGGCTCTACTTTATCAGAATAATAATCAGAAAGGAGTGAAAAGGTGGAGAAATTCGGCGTAGCCTTAAAAGGCATTTTGCTTTATTATTGAACGCTTAACGAATTTCAGTTTTTCGTATGCATATTGTTCAACGATGTGGTAATGAGGGTAACAGCTTACACAGTTGAATCGGTGAGTGGAAAAACAAAATCCTTGTTTTGAGAAAAACACAAATATATGTTTTGACTATAAAGTTTTCATTTCACAGCAATGAAGTCTACAGAAATATTATAAAGGATGACTTCCTCTATATAAACTTGCTGAGCATGTTCCTTTAAGTGTGTTCTGGAGGGTTGTAAAGCAGAAAAAGGAACGTGGAGTTATACTGTTTTTCCACTCAATATTTAGTTAACATAAAAAATGCAAATATTTTTAATTGAGATGCGATTATTAATGTATGTCATACAAATTATGTCAGCTTTAGATTGTAATAATCCCTGTTATCATTCCGGTTGATCTTTGTTGGTGGTCTCCCAAGAGGTAATATGGTAGTAAATATCCAAAATTTTACCATCCATGTACTTTTATGAGTTTTTTTAAATCACTGATCTTCTTTGCATTCATTGATAACGGTATTTTGTAGGCTGCTTCATTTGGAGAAACGGGGATGACATTAGGTTTAAGCGGTTCAGACGTATTTGTACCTAGTCGTCCAATGAAAACCAGTAAAAATATACCCTGGCGTAGAACTGTCATAGATCAACAAACTGATGATAAGTTGAAACTGAGTATTGCGATCGCATAAATTTTCGATTTCGAGATAATACGCTTTATAGGGCTTTTTGTGGTATCTACATAAATTTGGGTTGCAGTATGCTGTGGAGCCTTAGTAGGTAACGCATCTATAGTTTTGAGAATCGGTGCATGGGCAACGGAGTAATTAGCAAAAAATAAAAAATTTCAAATATTCCTCCAACTTAATTTTTAGGTGTTTTCTATCTTTTAGTGGGAGTGAAATTGGGGTGGTTAGGGGGTGGGAGATTGTAAAACTGAAAAATCTGTTGTATCCATAATAGGCTAACACTGACCTGTGAAAGAAATACCTAGCGGTATAATACACTTTTTTACGGGCGGGCGATGATTTGGTTGCATGGGTTGAATCTCAGACTATAGCTTCATGCTATGGGAAAATATTAATTTACTATCACCGTAATGTGTTTGAAGTACTAAGCCGATAAACTTGACTTCATTTTTTATAGTACCTTGGCCACCAGCTTATCATGTCGATTGTCGAACTCAGGCAGCAAGGACGGAAATCAGATATTGAGTGGAAAAACGATATAACAACCAGAGTTGTACCGTTCATCCACTCAATCCAACAACAGGTACCCTCGAAAATGCGTACATTGTGTGTTAGTTGTACTGTTCTTCAGCACATCAGAAGGGATCACGTTGAAATATGATTTTGGCTATCTCAGCTAAAAACCGCCAATTTTGGACTTATACTCTTTTTCCACTCACCGATTCAGTTGAAGGTTTCAACACGAGCCGTAGGCGAGCTTTATTGTACACATTTAATTATAACTCCTGTCTTCTACACTACTAATTCTAGCACTCTAGAGTCCTGCACTAGTTTGTCCAGCTTCCATGCAGTCCCTCATCCACATTGTCTGCAGTCGCGGTCTCCATCGTATGCCCATTTCTCTTCGGGTGTTGTATCAGGCTGATTCCTGTTTAAAGAAAGCAGTCCTTCAGACATTTTAAGGAATGAACCTTGAATGAATTAACTAACAATTTCTCATGCTTACATCCAGGCATCGTATCCCAATATTCCTTGTGGTGCAGTTCAACCCATTCCATAAACTAATGCCTAATTGTGCTATTGACCACCCTCAAGGCAGATTCTGCGCCATCGTACAGATTAGATCTTGCAAGCTCATCACCAGCCTTTTCATTACTAGCTGTACCACTAGGGTATATATATTTTTATATAGTCAGCTTCTCGCAAAGGCTGAATGCCTATGACGCTGTAGAAGCGCTGCGAGACGACAAGTGATTAGATTTTAAATCCTGCAAGTTGTAGCCATCGGGAACCAAATTCCCTGGCAGCTTATTCTACATCGTCGGAGTCCTCCAAAAGAAGGAATTCTGGAGGAGATGGTTCGGGGAATAGGTTCCTTGTTCGGACGGCCTTTGGTGTTATTATCTGGGAGAGCTCACTCGAATATCTTCCGTGACAGAATCTGTAAAACAGGGACAGGCAGCCACCATTCTTCGATGTTCCAGGTTGTGGAGATCCTTTTGTGAGGTTAGGCGGATCTTCTGGATAGTGTCCAGAAGCTTTACAGAGTGTTTCGGAGCGCATCGACACACATGGGAGCAGTACTCCAACGATGGTCGGATCTGTGTCTTGTTGTGTAGCAGTAGTTACTCTGATGTATACAGCTTTCTCCAGCGGAACGAAACTCCAAGCTTCTGGGATGCCGTTTTAGCAATACTGACGTACTGACGACGGCGACGTGGTCGTGCCAGGACATGTTATTGTTGATGTTGTTCCCCAAAAGCTTGACAGGTGGTGACTCGACTATTGGTTGACCTTCCATTCCTACAGTTGGTAAGCCAACGTGAGACTTCTTTATCAGTGTTGTTGCCTGAGTTTTCTGTACGTTAAGCTGTACTTCATTTACTAATCCGCACTCGACAAATGTTTTAAGGCCTGGTCAAACAGAGAACGCGGCGGTCCGGCGTTCTCTAGCAATACAATGGAACGCCGAACGCCGCGTTCTAGACCGCCGCGTTACAGCGTTCCATTGTATTGTTAGAGAACGCCGGACCGCCGCGTTCTCTGTTTGACCGGGCCTTTAATGGGTAATTGGTGTCGCCGACGTACAGCCTCCTGGGATGACAGTGGCTTGCCTGGTTCCATGCACGATATTAATGTACTGTCGTCTGCGAAGCTGCATAGATTAAATGTAATGCTATTTCCAGCAGCTCGTTGATGTACAGCAGAAACAGTGTAGGGGATAGAACAGATCTCTGAGGAACACCGGCGTTTATTAAAAATACGTTTGATGAACAGTCTTCGACTACACCAAACAGATATCGGTCGTTCAAAAAGCTATTCAGTATTTGGCGCAGGCAGGTGGTAGTCCAAAAATAGCAAACTTGACCAGAATCTCTCACACTCTGTCGGAGGGTTTCAATATGTCAAGTGCAACAACACGGGATTTGCCATGATTTTCAATTGCTCTATTCCACAAGTGAGTGACGTAGATTTATGATGTTATTGTTGTCCAGGTGTTTCAGTAGATGTGTGTTAATGACAGTCTCCATAACCTTAGGCATGATGCTGACAATAGCCACAGGTCCATAGTTGACGGGATCGGTTTTTTGCCTGGCAAACAATAGGGTATACGCAAATTATTTGCATGATGTTTCGACTTTGATATGTACTTCAAAAATGTTTGGTACCTACCCAATGAGACGACTTACATTACGCAACCAACCCTGTGACATATTGAAATTTCGGGCAATTTGACTGAACCCATTGTTTCATACCGAACGTACAGAGCTGCATAGGTACCATAAAAATCTTCACGATATTTTATTTGGTACAATATTTCACGACTAAAGCGCCCATCCAGGAGTGGCCCATAAGCTTTCTTTGAAGACAGCGCGGCTTAAAATAATTGCACAGCGTGTTGTGGTAACTGGATCCCGAGCAGCACCCACGTTGTACCCGTGGTAGTACCATATAATATACATCTACCAGCAGCGCAACTTTCTACAATTATGAGGGTTCGCGCATCACATTACGTTTCTTATGATATTCTCTTTTTGACCTATTCTAGTGACTTATGATATGGTATATACTTCTCTTGTATTGTTGCTTTTATGTAACAATGTGCGATTGCCGGCAGTTTAAGTACAGAGAAATATTGCTGGCAATATTGCCATATTTTAAAATAATAATACGTTTAAAAGTATGTGTGACGACATTTCAAGTCACTTGTTTGCCTAAAAAAGCGTTAGTTATCCTAGTGACAATCAATGTAGCGAATACATTTTGTGTCATACTTTAACTGCCTGCCTTGTGACTTCCCTATTGTCCTACCAATAATTCTAACCGACACTGTGAGAGAACATTGGATTTCTGTATTGAGAATAAGAAAGCTATGCTGAATTGTATCACCATCTTTTTTATTTATCTAGGATAGCTAAAAAATCAGCTTTGAGTGGGGTCCCGAGGGAGACTAATTGCTAAAACGTTGGCTAATTACCGTTCTACAATGAAGTATACAGTAAAAAAGTTGTTATTTGCGTGGATCAACCTCGTATGTCTTGAAGTACATTATATTATTGATAGGAGCGATTCGTGTTAACGAGTAAAAGCTGCATAAATTTATCCATTATAAGTCATACTGTGTCTAAATTTCATTAAATGTTTTATGTTCAGGAAAACATCGTCAGAGAATATTGTGATGAGATACGAATATTTTTCTTTAGAAGTAATTAGACGTTTTTATAATGCTGGCGATATTGCCAGCAATATTGCTTAGGACAACTTAAGCTGTAAGGCCCACATGCGCTTAAATATTATGCTGAGATTGTTAAGTTAAAGAAAGACACAGAAAACTAATCAAACAAAGAAACAGTTATTATACGTAGGAAAAGAAACATACGTAAAATAAACGAAGAAGAAAAATTAACAAAGAACAAAATAGAAAACTAAAAACAAATTCCACTTTTTATTGCGAATCTTGTAACGGTATTATATTTAATCCGATTCTGCTTGCGACTCCGATGTGTAGGAGCATGAGAATGGAGATGTCGAAGAATAAGTATTGGTGTCACTGTCAATACTCATAACTACTTCAATATCGCCAATAACTACTATTGCCAGTAATGCTGCCATTGGTCCTGGGCAACTTTCCGGGAATATTCACAACATGGAAATATCGCCCTTTGGCAATATTGCGGATGGCACATTGTTACTTTTATCTTCTTAGGATATCAGATTTTCTTTAATGCGATGAATTTCTTCCGCTAAACTCAGTTAGCTAAGGCTGTTACAAAATAATTCAAGCAAACCTTTTGATTTGTCATTCATATTCCTAATCCGGCCCTGATCCGAAATGCGCAAGGTCTTGTGCCAGCGGAGTAATAATTAAAAAACAAAACATCTCAAACGTTCCTCAATTTTTTTTGGATGGGGGTAGAATTGGGTTAGTTGGAGGGTGGGGGGTTTTTAAACTGAAAAATTTGTTGTATGCATAATAGGTTATCCGTTGACATGTCAAACAAGGACCTAAAGGCATAATACACTTTTTTAGGTCTATCAAATATTGCCTTGCCCATTACAGAAACCAAGGGACTTATTTTCTGATGTATATGTTTTGGTTAAAGTGCTTACATGGCTACTTTATAAACTAGCTGTGTAGTATACAAACTATCCAAACGCCTGGTTGTTTTAGTGGGAAGTTATCTTTCAATTAAATTATCAACGAATGTTGGTTAATTTGTATTATATCCAGATAGTTTGTAAACCAGCCGCAACTTGTTGTTAAAGTACAAACCACAAAAGCAGCATTTAGATGAAGTGTGAAATGAATATTCCTAGGAATATGTAATAACTGACTCGTCAGTTAGCATTCTAAGCCATCTCCTTTGGTTGATTTAACTTAAATAATTTCTAGCAAAAAAAGGGTTTACCCACGAGTTCGTAGTTATATATGTTATATCATTGAAGCAATGATAAACTTTTTAAAAACTTTTATTTGCGGCACAAGCTTGTGTCGCACTTTCAAGTTATAATTTTACAAATGATTCTTATGACTACTTGACATGACGGAGTCTAACCGGGTATTGAACAACTGTGGTACGCAGTACCACCTTTTTATACTTAATTACTGCTGATAGAAGTGGTTTGCACACGTGGCATCGAACAATGATGCTTTGTATGACTTATTATTGCAGGAAGTCGTTATCAGTTGTTTGTCTTCTTTGGAGGTAACTTTGCAACAAAGTTGCCTACAATAGATTCATTGTTTGAAACTATTACAATAAGGCTCATTGTCAAAGGGCCATATAACAACTCCCCGTTTTTTCAAAAAGTTGTTGCTATGCCATGCAACAACTTTTCCCAAAATGGAAATAAAATAAAAATGTAAAATGTAAATATAAAATTGCAAAAGGTAAAAATGCTTAAAGTCCTTGCTAACAAAATATCACAATTTTCCACAAAATCACATACACTGCACAAGTCACGAAAGTGGAATTTCTTCAGGAATTCCTTCTCCTTGGAAACTGGGACGTCTTCTTGGGAAGAGTCGTGGATAACTTTTGAGAGAACTTCCTTGAGGGTCTGGATCATCATCGGGACGTATTGCACCAGTAATAGATAGTCGAAAGGGTTTTCGTTTTCTACATTTGCATATCACATATAGTACCAAGATAATGCAAATTAAGGTAACTACAGTGTATGTAAGCCATGACCTGTTTTTCGAAATGAAGGGCTTATTTATTATCTTATCCAGTTCTTCTGCAGTTTTGTCCAATTTATGATGTGCAACTTCTAAATCATCAAGATTCAATTTATTCAATTTGAGGAACTTTAATACTGGAAGATCCTCTTTTTTAGGCAAGTCTTTGCAGCATTGGAATGGAATTTCGATAGGGTGACTTTTGTATGTCATATTTTTGTAAACATCTACTCGAGGTTTTGAGTGTACTCGAGTACTACCTATAAAGGCATTGCAATCTGGCTGGAGTTTCAATATAGAGTTACTGCCAATAGTTTTTGTAACTACACCCTTATTCGGACATTTTACTGTAACTGGAATAGGCTGTGTTACTGTTACTAGCCAATGATTTATTGATAATGATACAACTGTATACCCTTCTGCAGCTATCACTGTGGCTTGACATGTTTTTGGCAATGTAATGCTATATTTTAATAGTTGAGCTTCACAAATAGCATTTTCGTCAACAGGATATGGTAATACATCTGAGCATAATTTTGTTAAGAACGAGAGCTTTTTACATTTATCCGGATCACGAATAGATAAATACAATAATGAATCATCACTTCGAGCTATGTACCTTTGTGATGTCAATAGGACATGGAAAAGGCCAGTACGCTTATCTGGTACGGGTAAAGGTACAATTTTATACAAAGTGTAACTTTCAGGTTCAACTAGTGGTATTTTAAGGACAAATATAACTCTCGATTCTGTTTGAAAAGCTTCAAGTTCAATAATATCTAAATATGTAGCAACATGTGATTCATAGACTGGTAGAGGAAGACTGTTTCTTACCAGATTACGAGAAATTTCTTGTAAGAAATACATCAAGTCTTTTGGATCTATTGTTGAAGTATGGATAATATGTAATCTTGCAAATGTAATCGCATTCAAAATGTCATTAATGGTTTCTTCCAAAAATAAATAACTTTCCATAAGTGATTCACACATTTCTAGCATTTCCAAATGAGCTTTATAAAATGCTTGTGATTCAGAAATATTGTAAATAGTTGTTTCAATTTGACTTAAATCAGAATTGAAAGTTTCTTCATCTAATTGTAATTTTCGAATGGTATTATTAAAACTTTTAATTACTGATGTAGTAACTGAAATTTGGTTTTTCATTAAATTTTCTATCTGATGTTCATCTTGAGATAGTTTATTAATGCAATTGTTGAAGTATTCTCCATCATCAGAGTCTAAATTTCCTGTGATTGCTTTCCAAAATGTTCCGATCCCATTGATTAATCCTCGTCGCATTCTACTGGCTGACTGAGTATTGGCAAGTATCGATCGGAATTTTGTATTCAAATTATCAGATATTTGACTGAGCAAACTAACATGTGTTTTTACTTGAGCCCTAAAAGCTTGCATGCGATTCGTTGGTTGGTAGATTAAATCTTCCATTCTTTCTAATAACCTGTCATTGTGTGTTAATGTTTTTTCAACTAATTCCAAATCTTTGTATACTAACAGAGTCCATTTTTCGTTAGAAATTTTGATATTTGTTTCTTCATAATAAAATATACCCACAGTATTGTTCACCGGTTCAATGAAGTGCTGTGTGCGAGTTGGAACTGCAGCTAGCAGCAATAAAATTCTGTAAAGAAACTAAGTTTCAAAATATGGTTTGAGCCTATCAAAATTTACTTTTGTAATTTGTTTTGTTTCTAAATTTATAAGTGTGGCTGAAGTGCCATGAATATTTTGGATTTCAAAAGGACCATTAAATTTATTACGCAGTTTTCCAGAAATCTGGGATTCTTTTAACCAAACTTTATCACCAATTTTGAATTCATACTGGTTTTTTGAAATACGTTCGTCAAAACGAATTTTTGCTTTTTCTTTGCTCCGTACTGTCTTTTCTCTAGCTACTTTATAATAATAATTAATCTTATTCCTTAAATCTCTAATGTATTTAGTCATAAGGGCGTTTTCATTATATAGGGTTTCAGGAGGTCGCCCTGACGTATGTCCGAAGACAAGTTCATATGGGGTAAATCCGTGTGTCTTATTCTTTGTCGTGTAGTACCATATAACTGCATATGGTAAAATACTAAAGGGGTGTTTCGTTGGGTGTTCTATATAAACATTTTGACAAATGACCATTTTTAAATTTTCTTCTGCAAAAATAAATGACATCATTTCCAAAATTGGAATATCGAGGTTGTTTTCGACAAACACTGTCTGAGATAAATCTATGAGATGTTTACTATTATAAACAGATGCAAAAAGTACCATATTACATAAATCTGGATCTGCGGGAAGGGGAATAATAAGATATTTTCTATCCTTAACAGTTTTGCTGGAAGCGACATTAATTCGATTAGCTGAAAAATCAAGATTTTCTTCAAAAATGTCTAAAGTAATTTCTTCATGTAATTGAGACATAAAATCTTGTCTGAAAAATGTAAGAATTTGTTTATGACTTTTGTCTAAGAGTTGAGCTGTTGAAAACTCGACTTTACTATAATCAATTAAAGATGTTGTTTTATATAGGTCACAGAAAATATTAAATTCACTTTCTATATTTTGCGTGGATGTTTCTGCATCAACACAATCAGCAGAAAAGGTATTTACTGTTGCGCGTTTGCTCATATCGGGTAATTTGATTCTGGACAAAGCGTCTGCATTCTTATTTGTTTTGCCGGGTTTATAAATAATTTCGTAATCATATTCCTCGAGTTTTAATCTCCATCTAGCTAAACGACTACCAGGGTCAGATATGGAAAATAACCACGTTAAGGGTTTTTGATCACAAACAATTTTGAATTTCCTACCATATAAATAACCTCTCCAGTGGCGTACACACCATACAATAGCGAGGAGTTCTCTTTCAATGACAGAATAATTTTGTTCAGCTTTACTCAAAGTACGGGAAGCATAGGCTATTGGAAGATCTTTACCTATAGGGCCTTGTGATAATACACCACCAATGGCATAATTACTTGCGTCAGTAGTTACAATAAATGTTTCATCAAAATTTGGATAAATTAATATAGGGGATGTTGTAAGAGCTTTCTTTAAAGCTTCAACTGCTTGTTTGCATTCGAGAGAAAAATTAAAGGTAACATCCTTCTTTAATAAAAGGGTTAAGGGTTTTGAAATTTTGGCAAAGTTGGGAATGAATCTTCTATAATAACCTGCTAATCCTAAAAATGACTTTACTTCCTTTTGATTTTTGGGTTCTGGAAATCTTTTAACACAATCTATTTTCAAAGGGTTTGGCTTTACACCTTCGGGGGTAATGATATGTCCTAAGTAAGCAACTTCTCTTCTCAAAAATTCACACTTATCAGGTTGAAGTTTGAGATTAGATTTTCGAAGTCTTTTGAAAATTTCTTTAAGACGGTTTTTATGTTCTTCTACGGTAGGGCTATAGACAATAAGATCGTCCATGTATACAAGACATCTTTCATTTTGAATTCCTAAAAGAATATTGTCCATTACACGTTGAAATGTGGATGGAGCGTTCTTTAAACCAAATGGCATTCGAACAAATTCGTAATGACCATTTTCAACTGTAAAAGCTGTTTTGGGTATGTCTTTGGGTTCGATTTCGATTTGGTGAAAACCAGATGCTAAATCGAGGGTGCTAAAATATTCGCATTTGCCTAATTGATCTAATAAATCTGAGATAAGTGGTAAAGGATATTTGTCATCGATAGTTTGGGCATTTAAACTTCTATAATCTATGACCATACGCCATTTTTGTTTTCCGGAGGCGTCCATCTTCTTTGGTAGAATCCATATAGGAGAATTGAATGGACTTAGACTATGGCGAATTATCCCTTGTTCTAGTAATTTTGCAACCTGTTCTTTTACTTCCTGTTTGTAAATTTGGGGGTACCTGTATGACTTTGTGTATATGGGCTTTTCGTTGTAGAGATTTATTGGGTGTTTAATTTCGCTGGTGAAAGTTAAATTATCACCATCAAGATAAAATATATCAGAAAAGTTTAAACACAAATCAGTTATTAATTTTCTTTCTTCCTCATTTAAGTGGTCTAAACGTGAACTATCCAAAATCTTTTCTTTTCTATTTATAAGTTCTGTATCTGCTTCTTTTTCAACAACTTTGAAGTTGTTCACTTCTTGAATATTAAAAGGTTCAAAAGATAACGAAGGAAAAGTAACTTCTCTAGCAGAACAATCTGAATTTAAAATGGTAGTGATAAACTCACCTTTATTATCAATTTTGACAAGAGCATTTGGAATTCGAACTTTATCTTGTTCAGTAGATAATAATATAGCTTCAGTATTTCTAAGACTCGATTTTAATTTTACGCATTTCTCTAATCTTGGTTCAATGTATATGTTGTTGACTACTTCTGAATGTTCTTGGAAATGGGAAGGGTTTTCTGGCGGTTTTGATGAACTAGCACTTTCAAATTTTGATAATTTTTCATCGCCTATTACTTTGAAAATTGGTACAACTCCATAGTTAGTAATTAGAACTTGATTTACTACGTCTATGACTGCATGAAAATGTTCTAGAAAACCAACACCTAAAAGTCCGTCAAACTCGATATCTAGATCATGAATATAAACTTTGTGTGGATCGTGTACGTCGGAAAAATTTATCCATGCTGATTCAGATATTTTCACTTTCTCATCAGTAATGCCTTGAATAATCATATTCTCTGTGTTTCTGTGAGTATAGCCTTCAATGACATACGGTTTAAAAATAGTTAACGACGCACCAGTGTCGATAAGAAATTTGAAACCTAATCCACCTGTGTCTTTCATATAAAATAAATTACTCGATGCAGCTGTATGAACTTGATTTTGGTTTAAAGGGATTTTCGTTCTGGGAAGTTTAAATTTGGATTGAAATTGTCCATTAGGCTCAATTTCTGTATCCTCGTCTCTAATTGGTTTTTCTCGGAACTGTCGATAGGAGGTTTTTCTTCTATCGCAAGCATGGGAAAATCCTGATCATGAGGATCATTTCCGTATGAAGATCCGTACGAGGGTTCTTCGTAATAATCTTTGTAATTTTCATAGGGTTCTTCGTAATATTGTTCAGTATAAGGGTAATCAATGTCCATCTCAGATGACTGAGACTCATTTAAGACATGTGCCCTTTGTGATGGGTTGTAGCTTGGATTTGGTCGAATATTCCTTTGGAAATTCGTATTAGGCTGGTAACTAGGGTTAGGCCTGATTACAGGGTGTCGATTTTGAAAATTCTGGGCCGGTTGAATGGGATAGCCTTCCCTTTGATTTTGGACTGGTCTTGTCTGTTGACTTTGACCTGGTCTGGAATTTTGGAAATTAAACGAACTAGGGGCTTGATTAGGAAAATTCGGTCTAGAATATTCCTGAGGTCTAAATTGTGGCATAGGATTTTGCTGTTGTACTTGAGTACGAAATGACTGTGTAGAGTTCGTCCTGCATTCAGAACTTACATGTCCTTTCCTTTGACAATTGTTGCAAATTTTTGGTTTTTGATTTGGAACTTGCATTCTAGCAAACCTTTGATTTTCCAAGTAGGACAGTTGGAGTTCCCTTTTTATATGTGACATGGCTGTTAACATATCAGGAGGGTTTCCTGATCGGACAACTACACCAATACGAGGTTCTAAGCCTGTAAGGAGTGTGTTTAGTGTCATCGTTTCGATGAGGGATGATTGAGCTAATTTTTGTTCTCGTGTTAGGGGTTGTCGGTTGACTGCAGAATGCATTTTTGCATTGTGCGTCTGAAGTCTCGCAGCAAAAGTTAACGCTGACTCACCAGGTAATTGCCTGATGCGCTGTAAATCAGCAATAAGGGATGTTAGGTCTCGAAGGTCACCAAAATGTGTTTCTAGCAAACTTCGAATTTCTTCCCAAGTGGAGGGATTTCTAGAGTTTATCAACTCTGCTGCTTTTCCGCGTAACTTATTCTTTAAATGTAAAATGACTAGAGCTTTCTGATCGTTCACTGCCATTTGATAAGCAGTGCGACAGGAGTTAATGAATGTGTTCAAAAGTATTGGATTGCCATCGTATTCAGGTATTATGGAGAATATTTCAGACAATCGGTATGGCTCTATAATATCATCTGCCGTGACGGAGTCGACATCAGCTCGCGTATTATTAGTTGCCATTTTGAATTTTGTTTATGAATTATTTTGTGAATGAAAATTTATTGATTCTATTTAATTATACTTTGTTTATACCTTATACCAGATAATCACACTAACTGGAAGTGAATGATTTCAGTATTGGACTTACATGTATCCGTGCATCGGGAATCGCTCTGTTCTCCGTGCCGTTTTCTTTCTTCTTTTCTTTCTTGTTTTCTTTGTTGCTTGGGTTCCCTTGGGGGATTGGGATCCGCCGCCGCTAGTGAGGACAGGCCTTGTACTCGCTGCTTGCAGACTTCCTGAGCGTTGTTGGAGACAGGGGTCGCCTTGTTCTGCCGGTCCTTGTAGTCCAAACGACTTGGCTGCTACAGGGGTCCAGAAGTTAGGTCGTTGCTGGCTCTTGAAACGTATGAAGGTCCAAGCCTACGGTCTAGGGGTGTTCTCGTTCTAACGTCGTTGAGGTATCCCACTTCTGACACCAATTTTTGTTATATCATTGAAGCAATGATTAACTTTTTAAAAACTTTTATTTGCGGCACAAGCTTGTGTCGCACTTTCAAGTTATAATTTTACAAATGATTCTTATGACTACTTGACATGACGGAGTCTAACCGGGTATTGAACAACTGTGGTACGCAGTACCACCTTTTTATACTTAATTACTGCTGATAGAAGTGGTTTGCACACGTGGCATCGAACAATGATGCTTTGTATGACTTATTATTGCAGGAAGTCGTTATCAGTTGTTTGTCTTCTTTGGAGGTAACTTTGCAACAAAGTTGCCTACAATAGATTCATTGTTTGAAACTATTACAATAAGGCTCATTGTCAAAGGGCCATATAACATATATTACTAGAAATATTCAGTTCACACTTTATTCGAATGCTATAGACGGTTTGTAAAATAGCCAAAAGCCCCGGCCAATTTGTGTGATTCATTTCTGATTTGTAGTTTAATGGCAATTCTTGGCTAGTTTACAAGCTCGCTGGATGGTTTACAAACTAACCAACATTTCTTGCTATTTTAGTTGAAAGGTTGTTCATGAACGTTTTTCACATCTTTTTTAGAAATTGTGTCAGTGGTAGCACAGCAATAATAGAAAAACAAAAGAAAAAATATACAAAAACAGCTCAAATTTCGTTTTTGGGCAATTTGGAGGTACCTAATCGTTTTCCACATCCTACTTTCCACACCGATAAGGGATAGGGGAGATATTGTGATCGAGAAATTTTTCGATTTTGTGATAGTTTATGGTTTTTGGGCGTTTTATGATATCTAAGTTAGGACACTCCATGTCAATCATTTGGTAATCGCTGCATATATTGTGATTGCGACGATTTGAGTAGCGATATGTTGTGGCATTGTAATAATTTTGAAAATCGGTGCATTGACGGCGGAGAAGTTGATAAAAAAACAAAAAAAATCATCAGAAGCCCCCCAAACTTCGATTTTAGACATCTCAGCAGTTTCTGATCATTTTCCATTTGTTTCTGGGAGGGGGTGAAATATGGCAGGAGGGGGGAGTCAAAATTGAAAATTTGTTATATTCATGAAATGCTCTACATTGCGCTGAAAAAAATTGACTTTGGTGGTATCGCGTGCGTTTTAGACAAATAAGTCAAATGTTGATTGTGATAACGTTGTGACACCGTAAATCTACCGTTGATGAACTGGTAATAGTGTATCGTTGTTGGAGCTTTTGCCAGTGGAGGAGAAGAAATCAACAAATAACGAAACATTTTAAAATCGCTCAAACTTCGTTTTTAGATGGATCAAAGTTCCCTGACCATTGTCTGCTTTTTTGATGGGGATGGTGTAGGGATAGAGGATCTCCAAACTTGTTGTTAGCACCCATAACGTGTGGGAAGTACTGAGTTAAGACACTTGACGCCATGTTTTACATGTTGACTTCAAGGCATTTATATTGAAAAGCAAAAGTTCTATACCGACTTCGATGCGCTGCAACTATGATCCAGTTTGTCAACAAATGGGTATCTTTAAGTACGTCTTGAATTATATCAATTCATATTTTTGTGATACATATAATATTGCTTAATTATTATAATATTGTGTACTTTCGTACTCGAATAGTTTTTTCTGTTGAATTTCTCAATTCTTTTTAATTCATGTAGTTGTATATTACATTTATCTTACCCTGTAATTGCCATTTATGCTGTTAAGTATAGTAAAGTATATAAATGAAAAATAAATAAGTACATACTTCTAACCCGAGTCTGAGGATGTGCTAAAACGTGTACTCAAAGACATTGAAACAGCCTGCATAAGGCCATGTGTAGAGGTCATGAATAGTCGGAAAAACAGAAGGTAACTTCTATGCAGTCGCGATGCTGGTACGTGTATATATTGTGGTACTACCTCGACGCGTCTTGCGGAGGTGCTCTACAATGCAACCGATGCGGCTACCGCTTTTGAGACTTGCGCCGGTACCGCCTTCAACAGAACGATGATGATGAAGCCGCTTATTGTCTTATTGTAGTACCGACCGGTACGATTTCAGATGCTATCTGCGGCAGCTACACCCACCGATGTCGGGTTTATTGCGACCACGTAAAACAAACACGCAATTCGTTTTGGTTATGAAGGCGGAACTGCGGATGTACGGTGGTACCTGCTTTGTTGGAGTTTCGATATACTGATCCAAGAACTTCTTTCTTCTGCGCTTCAACTTATTCCTTTTACACAGCAAAATATTCGATTTCGAGATTGCTCACTTAAACCTAGTTCAGACAATGTTAGCAATAAATATAGTTTAAAAAAATAAAACACACGTCTTTAAGGGACATCAGACTTTAGTCCGATAAATAGGATTAATTTTAAAAATAAGCTTAATCCAATAATGAACGAAAAATACTAGTATTATTATGAGAAAAGCGTTTGGCGTTCGATTTTATTACTAATAATCTGGCACAAAGTGCCCACGCTCCTTACACAATCACGCTAGCATTTTTCTTCATTATTGTTTTAAGCTTATTCAAAAATTACGTTTAGCTTTTTAATCCGATGTACTTGAAAGCGTTTTTTTCTTTTGAACATATTTAAAATATTTTAGTTAACTCTATCACTAAAGCGTATTTTTTTATTTTTTTAACTCTGTATAATGAAGATAAACAATTGGTTTTGATTTACATTCATAACATAATCATTACTATTACTGCATGTATGATAATTAAAACTGTCGACCTTTCTGAATAAATGTCACAGAAATACCAACTCCCAAAAAGTTAGATGTCACGCTTTTCAAGCTCCTGTAGCTACACCTCTGTGAAATATTAACAAACCCTGAGGTGTCTCTATCTCTAAAGCTACGGTGACTATGCATGCGAGTTTCTGACGAAAATGTATTCTGACAAGTTCTGACGAATTCGCTTCAACAACCAAACGCCTGATTTCCAATGAAAGTGGTTACTATAGGAGGGGAAGCCTCGTCGGAATATGCACGTCGTCGTCAGTACGATTTGAACGGTAAAAAACGTTTGAAATTTTTGAGCGAATTCGACCGAATCTGCAGCTATTTTGCCACGCGTTGGGTGGTTCTTCCACGTGGTTTGGAACTGAGGAATGTGGAGGGTTCACCATGGACGTGGATAAACTGATTGCTTACTAATACTACCATACATCGCGTCTGTGTTTTGGCGAAATACAGTCGCAAAAATTGGAGGACTTTACGATCCTTGCTTCTGTCCCCTTCCATATGTATTCGAATGTTTTTGGTGTCATCCTGAAGTACCTGAAATGCTCGATAAACTTTTCTGGTTGGTCCCATAATTCTTCAAACAACATATGAAACTCACTTTTGTCGTCTCTACTAATAAATGACTGGCTCGTGTGCTCCGATTTTCCACTATTTAAAAGAAATAGCTTTATTATAGTATTTTCAAGGAAATATAGCTCATCAAGTTTGCCCATCTTTCTCTGGGTGGCAGGAACTCACTGACGATCAGAATACCCTGTAAACGCGTGCAGTAGAACCACCCTTGTTCTGACGAGGAGTTCGTTCGATCTCGTCAGAACACATTTTCATCAGAACTCGCATGCATAGTAACTGTAGCCTTAGCCGTCATAATTGTTTTCGCGTCGAAGTTGGAGCATTCAATATTCAGTTCGACCTCTTAATCCACATCCAAAGGAGAGTTGCTTCACTCAGAGTTCATCTTTCTTGCTGAAATATCTCTCAATCTTTTTAAAAAAGCGAAAGCAGCAAAACTGTCTTGATTAGAAATGCGTTCACCAACAGATCCTTGTTCTTCATCTTTGCTTTCGAGCAGGTCTTTCTCTTGAGTTTCTCCACAGGCAGCTATTACTTCTATAAAAAGCTGTTGCTAAGATAGAAATATAACGACAATGGATTCTCATATATCCATCAGGTCAGTCAATTCGTGTTGTTTCAACACAACTATAAGATTTACTGTTTATTCCATATGTTAGATCTGAAGCTCGTAAAATACGACGTGATTCGATTAATACAGATTTCAAATTGTTACTATAGCGTAGCATTAGTATTACTGAACTCGGATAGTCCAGCCGAATAATCTGGAACCTACGACTCACTTTCACAATAGTTGGTTTATTAGTAGTTAAAAAGACTAGCGGTTACTGAAAGCAACCTAATTCGTAATCATGGGTTTACGTCAATAGCTCTGCCAGAGATTGAGTTTACCCAAAGACAAAATATATGGCTTATCCTATCGGTTTAATGACTTTTGTTGTATTTGACTTATATCTGATAAGCGTAATTTGGAGGTTATAAAACATATATTTCGATTACTACATAAAAAAATGAAGTCAAGTTGATTGACTCAGTACTTCCCACACATTACGGTGATACCAGTTTATTATTTTCCCATAGCATTAAGCTTTAGTCTGAGATCCCCTTGCAACCTACTAATCGCCCCAATTTCGCCCCCCCCCCCCCAAAAAAGGTAGAGAACGGTCAGGAACCCCTTAAACATCTAAAAACGAAGTTTGAGCTGTTTTCATACTTTTAGTTTTTTTATTATTGCTACGCTGCCACTGACACGATTTCTAACAAGCATACGCTTTTTCCATCCTCACCACAGTAATAATAATGTGTCAAAATTTCAATACAAAACGATCTAAAGCAATAAATACTCGTATGTATACAGAAAATTCTAAGTCCCTTAGTTTCGGTAATAGGCAAGGCAATGTTCAGATGGACCTAAAAAGCTAGGTCTTCCTTCACAGGTCAGTGGACAGCCTATTGTTAATACAGCAAGTTTTTCAGTTTTTCAACCCCCCACCCCCCAACCACCCCAATTTCACCCCCACCCAAAAAAAAACTCAGAAAATGATCAGGAACCTCTAAAACACTTAAAAACGAAGTTTGAGCTGTTTTTATATTTTTAGTTTTTTTATTATTTCTGCGCCGCCACTGGGACGATTTATAAAATCCATACGCATTTTCCATCCTCGCCACGGTAGTAATACTGTGTCAAAATTTCATTAAAATTAATTCAACAGCTTCTCCGATACATAATATAGAACGATCTAAAGCAATACTCGTATGTTTACACCAGAAAAAGTCCTTTGGTTTCTGTAATAGGCAAGGCAATGTTCGGATGGACCTAAAAAAGTTAATTATGTCGCTAGGTCTTCCTTCACAGGTCAGTGGACAGTCTATTATGAAAGCAACAAATTTTTTAATTTTACAACCCCCCACCCACCAACCACCCCAATTTCACCCCTACCAAAAAAAAAAGTAGAAAATGATCAGGAACCCCTAAAACGCCTAAAAACGAAGTTTGGGGCATATTTGAAATTTTTCGTGTTTTGCTAATTACTCCGCCGCCCATGCACCGATTTTCAAAATTATAGGAACATTACCTACTACGACACCACGGCATATCGCTGCCCAAATTTCATAACAATCCATCCAGCCGTTACTGAGATTACGTGGCTAGAAAAACGCGTACAGACAGACAGACCGACAGACAGACCGACAGATAGACCGACAGACAGACCGACAGACAGACCGACAGACAGACCGATAGACAGACCGACAAACAGACCGACAGACAGACCGACAGACAGACCGACAGACAGACCGACAGACCGACAGATCGACAGACCGACGGAAATGAGTGACGTGGATTTTCGTTATGTAGACTAATGTCTACATAACGAAAATATATGAAAAACGTCCAAAAAACGATTTACCTCAAAATCGAAAATTTTCGCGATCACAATACTCCCCTCACCTGTCGGTGTGGGAAGTAAAATTACAATAGCGATGAAGACGCAAGTATTCTGGAGCACTGTTTTCACACCGTGCATTGGTGAATGTTTGGACGCTTAAATATATGAGTCTAGTCACCTACAAAAAAGTCACTCATCAATGTCGTTTCTGTTAATTCATCTGTGTTTATTTGTTTATAAATTTTTGCTGTGTTTTTCAATTTTTCCTTATTATTAGGTACTACTATTATCTCTTTATTTGTTCTACTTCAACCGTCAATTTTTTTTTAATATTACATTCCTATTTTAATTCAAGGCTTCATTATTTATAATGTCCATCATCTTATAGATTACAGGATTAGTTATGAAGCTAACTTGTCTTCTTATTGTATCTGTTCAGGCTGTAATTATGCCTAAGTATGTAAAAACTCAATAAACTATATGATTATGAGTATTCCGACCGCTGATAGATTATTCTGAAGAATACAATAGCGATTATGAATGTTTTCCATGATCAAGTGTTCAGAGTAGTTCTACTCATTCGTTGTTCCCCTACAATACGTTTTTTGACTTCACCAACCAACGTTCTATACTTAAGTGTATTTTTTGTCCTCCCCTTGAATTAATGAGCTCCAATTCTTTTTGGAGAATTTTTCGTTGGTGTTCTTTTAATTTGTTTATTTTTGCTTTTGACATTTTGACGCTATTTCTATTTGTTGTACAGGAAGCATTGAACTTTTCTTCCAACGTTTGTCGTCTTTTTCTGTTTTCATGTCATGGTATCGCTTTTTTATGCTATAATATATCTTTAAATTTTTTCACGAGTAAAATTAATGAATAGCTTTCTTTACTGGTAAAATTTGCTGCCCTCTTCTCCAGTTTGTCCATATTTTTAGAATAAATAAATATATATCTGAAGAACATTTAGAAATCATCTTAACATAAACCAAAATACGATTGCAAAAGTTAGATTGTGCTCACGAAACACAATTACGGCAATAGTAATTCATGACCCATCCTTAAAAATTTGCTGCCAACTTGAAGATATATAAATAAGCTTAAAAGTTGCGTGGTGATCCGGAATGCGCTCCTGGCTGCCATACGTTAGAACGCACCTTTAGCTGTTAGGCGGCGGAAGTTTGACATTGACGGCAGTGAAAGATGATAGAAGCGATCCAAATTTGTTAATTGTTATAATATAAGTGTATGAGTGTAGTCATTGGATGAAGTTCAGATAAGTAATTTATTTGATTATTACTACCTCATATGTTGTTTAGATATTTTGATATTTGTCAGATCATCAGTAACTTTTCATAGAGCATACAATTCCTTTCATTCTGTGATGTTTTTTATTTTGCTTTTTCACTTGGAGCCCTTGGAGACCCGTAGTCATAGGTTTGTTTATTTATTACGGGCGGAGGTTGTTTTTGAAAAACGTAAGAAGCTGGAGACCAAAATTTCAACAAAGGGGTTTTTTGAGTCTTTTGCATGAATATCTGCAGGTATTTTGTCTTTTGATATTGTATTATCAACTAATGTGGTCTGGCTACAATATTTAAAGTGTTTGACAACGTATAGTTATACATCCGGCTTTTAAGACTTTTTATATGGCGTTGAATCTCTGATTTACGTCTACTCTAGGTATTAGGTTCTGAGGGATTGCAGGCTGGTGGTGAGCAGAGACAACTTTGTCTCATTTAGGTGTATCTATTTCAACCGTTACTGATCCTCTTTATTTATATACGGTATTTATTTTATGGTTGTGGATACCCTCGCGACTGGCCGGGATGACCTAATCATCTTATCAATAGAGATAAGTGGGTTGAATCACGTGTACCACGAACCATACGGTTTCCTCTAACCAGCCCTTTTATAATGTTGTTGATTGTTTATATTTATTTATTGATCTATTTATATGCTTAGATACCATGCTTGCTATGATTGCTATACTATGCTTATATTTCACCACTAGACGTCTTGATCACTTTGGTTATTTCAAAATTTGGTATCGATTTTGACAGTGACCGGTTGCTCACTACAGTTGTTTTTTTATCAGAGCAACATAATGACTATTAGTTAACCACTATCTGTCGATTAAGCGACCAACAAAGTTTACCAATGATTTTGACAATAGTCCTAAGTGACATCCTGTAATGTTAGTGATCCACCCAATATTCCACATATTCCCGGCATGATACCCGGACCTCATAAAAAGAAAAACAATAGCATCGTTATGAACGCTTCTATTCGCGTCACGTCTCTTCGGCTACAGATTCTGGCCGCGGTCCATGTAAACAATGGCTGAGACGGCTGCCGCTAGCGCCGGACCCCTTGCATCGAGTCGGCTTTTTGTCCAAGAGCACCACCACCCGACAGGGACCACCAAAATTTTGGGCCAGACATGGCGCCAGCCATGCTACAGCGTACTTACTACCTTCAGAGGGTAGTGACCAGAAGCTATATTAAAGATGCACATTATATGCGATTGTTCATAATAGAGGCAGAAAAGTAAACGCAAATAAAGACTACTAGTTTGTTTTGTAACCAAGTGTAGTATTTTACATTTGATGTTCATATCTGACATTTATGCAACAAATTTTGACCACGACATAACTTACAAACATCAACGCGATGGTTGAAAATTTCGATATATATTCTATTTATTGTAACATTTCTATGGCATTTATCTCAGCAACAACGTTGGTATTGAAGTATTTCTTTTAGTAGTAAGGAGGTTAGTGTTCAGTTGCCCTAATAGTTTCCGTTCAGCCTTAAGGCTCTAGGGTATAGCGCGCGAAATTGAGAATCCAAGAAAATACGTACTCCCGTGTTAGCGAGCGATGTCTGTCTAAAATGAGGGGAGGTAAGTCCAAAGGTCCTAGTGTATAAGGTTAAAATGTCTAAGAATAACGTCCAAAGATCGCCATAAAAATTTCGCATTTAGAAGCTCCTGATGTTACCCTTAAACTTACAGTAATGATCCAAAAAGCAAATTGAAGAAGAAAGCTCACGCCATGTCACTTCGGTGGCCTTGTTCTGACGTTGTGTTTGTCTGTTTGAAGAATGTATGATTTTGTACTGCGTTGCGAGTTTTTTTGCACACTAAATACTTTTTTGAAAAAGTGTTATTCATTAAGGCCTCAACTATCACCTTCTGAAATATTATGTATGTAGTTTGAAAAACAAGCGAGTTGTGCGTGTACCTGCGAATCCCTGTTTTACATCACATATACATAATATATGTATGAATGTGTGTACCCAGACCCCTTAGGGCTTATTCTTCAGATAGGAATTATTGTTTTCACTCAGGACAGGATAGTCGAAGATAACATGCTTAGTTGTTTCCTCTGCCTCACCGCACAATGGATTCGTCACATCAATCCCCAGCTTTTGTAGGTGTGAACTGAATATTCAATGACCAGCTATAAACCCAACCACATTTCGTAGTTCCTTCCTGCCCAATCTGAGAGCATCTGCGGTATTAGAACACGAGACTCCCCTCAGCATTCTCTTAAGCCTCGTGTCCACTAGCAAATAAAATTGCTAGAGTTACTCTCACCAGTCACTTGCGTAGCATGTGCACGGCGTCATTAGAGAAATATTGTAGCAAAATTACTTGCTCATAAAGGACTTGCGACTTGCTGACAGCTTGTAGTGTACACGGTTACTCTCAGGAAATTAGTTTGCCACAAAAATTTCGAGGCTGTTTCGAAAGTCTTGCAGCAAGTAGTATTGTAAATCAAATATGGAGAAGTTCAAATGGACGAGAGAAGAAGGCAGGTGTCTTTTATTTGAAAATTTTGAATTATATCCTGAATTATGGAATGTACATACTACAGAATTTAAGGACAGAATCCAAAATCAGAATCCATTGCAAAAATTGGCCGACTTACTTAATACTTCTACAGCGGAAATTCAAAGGAAGCCACATAACTTGAGAATGCAGGTCAACCAAGAGTGGAGAAAGATTCAAAAAAAGAAAAGTGGACAAGGACTAATGAAATATATAAGAGTACTCAGGAGCTCTTTGAGTCATTAAAGTTCATGTACACCTAGAAATATATCACACAATATCACAACTAGCGCAGCAGCTACAGATTTTGTATACGACAGCTCATCTATAGTGTACACGGAATCAGAATAATCAAGTCTAAGTGAAATTGCGAAAGTATTTTCGTAGATTAAATTTGCGAACAGTTGAAAGATAGTGTAGACAAACAAGCAAGTACTTGCTGCAAAAACTATCACAAGTTACTTGCAAGTGGACACGAGGCTTTAGACTGAACCTCTTCCACCACTCTGTCCCAGCACTTCTGATGCTCATTTAATACCCACATGCTGGCTCCGGCCCGATGAGAGGCAGTTCTATACTTTCTTTGGCACATCCGAAACCTCACACCAACGAATTCAGGCCTGGACCTGTTACAGTCATGGTATGATACTGTAGCCCTTGAACTAATATCACAGCATACCAAACAATCAGCAGCATATCTCAGGTTGGCGACAACGATACGCGCATCCCGGCATTTTGGATTAGAATCTATTAAAACGGGCACATACGTTGATGGACACCATTGACGCAAAGTCGACGTCTGTATTTGCTAAGATGAAATGAATAGACGTACGCTGTTATGTTTTGTATATGCGGTGTTGATAGTATATGATTTTTAAAATGGATAAACAATGTGTTGGGAGTGTGTGTGCTGCTAAACATTATTGAAATAAGTACTACAATTACAGAAAAAGGAGTTTTTAGATTTCCCAAAGATCCCGTTAGGTAAGTAAATATCACCTACAAACAATGTAGGTACTCAAAAATATACCGACACTATTTTTACGGATCAACTGAGACCACTAAACTGATTTTATAGATATTAGCTGATCAGCCAGGACGCTTTTGAGCTAAACTTTATACAAGCCTATGTTTTTTTAGTAAATACTGAACAAAAATTGGGATCTCACTAAAAGGCCGTGGTTCGGTGTGAGGGATAAGTATCGACACTTGGACAAAAAATTTTTGTTATTTTCGCATCCCTACTCAGACTTCTAATCGATAATGGCGCCGTCATAATCAACTTCTGTAGGAACAATTTTTATATATAGGAGATATTCTTCTGATTGTTTAGTATGCTGTGCTAATATCATGAACTTTTAAACTTCCTCGACAAAGGAGGGGTAAGTTATTAGGATTGGCTTGTTTCCGCAAATTTTACCGAAACAACGTGCGAGGTGTCATTTCCAAGGCAAAATCATCTTCTGACTCATTTTCTGAAAAAAAAAATGTTATATTATATCATTATTTTTCCGAGTGACTTCCTCAACCCCCAACCATTAGATCGTAGATTTGCACCAGAAGTGGACCAAAAGATATAAAACAGAAGCCCCTTTATGACAGCAGGATCATTTTTGTGACAGTCCATTTTTGAAATTTATCGGCATGCGCGGTAGCGTTTTCGACATAAGAAAACATGCTCTCTATTGTGAGAGCATTAGAATTTCACGTTATGACATTATTTTTTGAATTACCCGACTCCCACCCCTTTTTATAATCGCAGGGGACCAAAAACTAGATCTTTGTTGTCTAGTGATAACCTTTTTATAGTGAACCAGTTTGAAAAAAGTCGGAAACTTTGGTTTTTCGATGTCAGTCTGTATGTTTGAACGTCCGCTATTTCGTTCTCCAACGATTACTTAAAAACGCCTCAAGCGATTGCTGCCAAATTTGGCCAACTTGAAGTAATAAAAGTCCTAGTTGAAAAGACTCTGGCGTCGATCGGACATTAGGGGGTGGAAAAGGGTGGGGGTGCACAAAAGAAATGTAATAAAATGTAATACAACCTCAGAAATACAACATATACATTTGATGGCCAGTTGACAGTTGTGTTTTTATGTCTAAAACGATAAGTCACATGTTATTTTTTATGAAATGAAAATTAGATAAATCAAAAAAATTAAATAAATTGAAAAAATGCATCAACTTGTGTATTCGAGCACTGAATTGTTAGATATAGGTGAACAACAACCACTTGAGTCGGGGAAGTTCCTAGAACGAGGTCTGCCTTGTTCAACGTCCACATTTTTTCCTTTGAAATGTTGTTTAATGTTGTCGACATTTCTATGAAGGACTGCAAGATATTAGTGCAAAATACTTAAAGCAGAAGAAAACAAAAGGCTTGGAAAAGATATTGGCTTCGCTTGGATAGAACCTCATTCAGGAAAAAAGAGGCAGATATCATCAAAGGGAGTGACAGAGGAAGGAGGTAGTGCATCAGAACTACCCAACCCAATCCATCAACCAAGTATATCTCAGCTAGCGTATAATACTTCCATTATATTATACAAGAACAACAAATAACGCAACCTTGTTTTCCAGATACGAGGGTTTTTATCTACCGAAGATATCCGATTTTGGAACTGCTGACTGTTCTGATTATTGCATACCTCCATAAAATGGAAGGTATACATTAGGATGCCATTAAAATCAGAACCGAACATCAAAACTATATACAGAAATAACGAGACTGGATTTATGTACCGATCTTTAACAAATGAACATGTCAACGTATTTTACAACCTTGGCTCTGCGCAGTGTATAATGTAAGCCGAAACAAGAAAGGTTGGGCACAAGGCCTTATGTATCATCGGAAACAGCGATGTGATACTGATCTTTGATTTGAATCGTTTTTTGGCTTTTATATTTTTTATGAAAGCATTGGATCCAAATCGACTTAATAAAAACGCAAAACGTTTATTGGGACAGCAATTAAACTATTAAGATCTCTAAAATGATATATTGTGAACAAAGATTCAATTACAAAATTACTGAATGCTGTCTGACATAGCAGATAGTTTCCACTTACTCTATATTAGTAAGATATCATTTCTTTCCAGTTAAGTTTCAAGTTGAAATCGTAAGGCCTTTGCCCCTCCAAATCAACCTGCCTAAACACAAATATAAAATTATCAGGGTCCTCTAAGGTATCAACAAATGAAATATTAGTGGTTTTTATATTTTTTGTTTTTTGGTTATTACTACATAACATTCATAACTGGGATAGCTTTAAAAAAACTATACACGAGTGGCAAAGTTGGAGCTGGAGTGCGGAATTTTCAATGCAACTAAAAGATAACATACATACGGGCAAAGGCACCAGACGAAAAATTACCTAACCCCCATACATTCTATTTTCCCACTTCAGTCACAGCTAGGCCGGGACCGTCGAGAGCTATCGGGCCTGATACTGCTGTGTGTGACGTCACACAAGTCGCCGGACGTAACTGCAGGGATTAATAGAGAATTACGCACCACAAGCACTTTCTTGAAATACTGAGAAAACGGTAAAGCATACAAAAGTAATGCATAGGAATGAATTTATAGAAAATTGGATTTGTGATGAATCAGTTGATATCTGTTTAATTAGAATCGTTTGGACGTGAGAAGGTTAAAAGTTAGACCTAAACGTACCCAAATGACATAAAACTATCTACTATTCACAAAACGATGTACACATTCATATCACAGGTCATGATTGCAGTAGCAGTAGTAGCAAAAGAGGATCCAGGAGCATTAGTATACAGGGTGTAACAGAATTTTACTTGACACGTGATATTCTCGTAACAAAGGTCAAACGAAAACTGAGTGGTATTCTTGGAAGTACTACAGGGTCTATCATACCATGCTTTCAAAACATTTACTTCAACCCTTAAAACTCACCCCCAACACTTTTTCATACAGCACCCAATAGTGGTACACAAAATAAGTCTTTTATTTTATTTAATACCTTAGTAGCTTTGAATTTTATGCACAAGCAATTTTGGTTTGGCTTATGTATTAGGATTCATATCCTAAAAGCCTAATTAGGATTTATATCCTAATTCTTGATAATGCAAAATTGTAGATGCGACTGACATTTCATACAGTATACACACACACAGTTACTAAACTCTATAAAAGCTTCACCCATTTAAAAATGAAAATAGTGCTAGGATTAACCGACGATGGTTTCGATGGACGAGTTGAATGTTGTGAAACATTGATTACAGCGATTAATGCTAATACCATTCATGTAAAGAATATCTGCTTCACTGATTGATGCACATTTTATCTAACAGAATTTGTTAATAAGCATAACTGCAGGTATTTGAGCAATGAAAATCCTCACCCTTTTGTAGAAGGGCATACCTAGTACCCCCAAAACGTTAATGTATGGGCAGGAATTTTAGGAAACAAAGTGACCTAGCCATTGTTTATTAGTGGAAATTTAAATGGAGACATTCATTTGAATGTGTTGGCCAATACTATGAACCTATACTTGATGAGGCCGAAATCTATTTCCTGCAAGACGGTGCTCCTCCTCGTTATGTTCTTCCGGTTTGGCAATGGCTAGACGACGCGTTTTCAGATAAATGGATATGACGAAAAGGGTCGATACATAGAATGGCCTAATTTGACGCCACAATTTTATTGTTTTTTCTATGGGGCCATTAAAAATCTATTGTGTGCACTCCTCTTCTTATCTAGGCCTTATAATGCATAACACTTTTTTTCCAGCAGCTATTGCACTGGAGGAAACGTGTTCATGCCAGATCATGTATTCTGTAATGTTGACTCCTAAAAGCTTGAATGGGTCATTTCTTGGCATGGCTGACTGTTGATTAGAACCGGATACTCAACTCATTACAACTCGACAAATATAGGAAGAGACCTGAGAATTTCACCGGTTGCGCACACGAAAGAGTGAGAACGCATTCGGCGCAAAAGAAATAGAAACACAGTGCACGCGTACACCCTTAGGTATACGGTTAAACCTAGAAAAAGATTTGCTTTGTTAAGTAAGGTCCTCAATGTTGAGGACAAATAATGAATAATTATTAGGTGGCATTAAAATGTCTACAGCTCTGAAAGTTCCCTTTCACCCTGAATCACATTCCGAATCTGAACTTAGATTTTCTATAAATTCTGCATCATCACTGTCACTGTCTTCCTGCAAGTTTTTATCATTAGGTTTTCCACAATTACATCCAGAAATGGTTCTTTTTCAGTGAAATAGCGCTCGTAGGAAATTGCATGTTCACACCTTTTTTCCACGCTTCTTGCGAAAATGTGGGAAAAACTCATCATAATATTTTTCTAAGTATATTTACAATTGAAATCCACGTTTTTTTCTGCCACATTTTGCTTTAGGGATGCCCGTACTAATTCAACTGGATTTAAGTCGGGGTGATACGGTGGAAGTCGTAAAACAGAATGACCTGCTTCAGTCATAATTTTATCTATTTCATAGGATTTATATCTGGGTTTATTAAACCGTATAATTAAGCTTTTAACATGTCTTCTGAAAATGGAATATTGCGCTGTCTTAACCACTCTTTCATATTATTTTTCCTGGTTGCCATAGCAGGACATTTGTTCACTTCACATTATGATAAGGCGCGTTATCTACGTTTAACCAATACACTGTTTGCTGGTATATTTGGAATAAGTTTTTTTGAAGCCATTTTTTTATAATTGTTATAATTCATTTCGCTGCAGGCACGTATTTAGAGGGGGGTCCAGGGGGTCCGGACAATAATCCGCTGACTTAGTGCCGGACTTAAATTTTAATCATGCATTTACTATAAAAACCTATATCACCCATTCGCCATACGTGATTTTGCCCAGAGAGTACCGTTCCGTATGCTACGAAATATGCAAATGGCAAATTTGTTCACTGTCCACTACGCATCGAGGGGCGTTCCTTATTTCATATTTCTCACGTCTCTAGCTGTTCTTGTGGAGTTGTACCTTTTCTTTGATAGAGTAGAGTACAGTGTTTTGGAAGCATTGAATTTTACCGCATACTTGAATCTGCAAGCGGTAATGGTCTCCAGATCTCTTGCGTTACAGCTCGACCACAAAAGATCAGTCCAGTTCACGATGCCCGTGAGACGAGTACACAAAACTATTGATCGGGTATGCTGTGCTAGAGAGTAGATTGTTGATGTTGAGTCAATCTCCTTGACTCCGTTTTTCGACTTTCGCTGACAGACAAGTGCTCATTATCTACTCGACATAATTCAATTTCAAGCCTCATCGCTCCGATTACGTACTAAGAAAAAAAAACAACAGCGCACAGCAAGATACCTTGTATCGACACTAATAAGATAATAAACCCTAATTGTGAAACGAATAAATGGCTAACTTGATTTTGATTTATTTACTTACAGTCCGCATTGTACATTGTCAAGTTAGTAGTAATACAGGACCGTATTACTAAATAATGAGATCAGTGCAACGGTAACCCACAATTAGCTAGTTAGAACAACCATAATAATATTTTTTATTCATCAACTATGACATAGAATACATCAAAATAGTGACATTAATAAAGATTTGTATATACAGGGTGAGAAGCTGTATATAAAAGTTGTAGCCACGGAAATGATCCTAGCTCAAAAGTATTTAGATCTATACAGGGTGATCCATAACTATGCTGTGATGCAGACTTGCATTTTTTTAAATGAGACACCCTATATATTATTCTTCACTCAAATTCTACTAACGATTTCCGTTTTTCCAATATAGGGTATTGTTACATTATGCAGGGTATTTCAAAAGTTATGACCATTTTTATATCCAAATCGCCAAACGAACGTACCGTATATCAAAAAGTGATGAATCAAAAATCATTTTTTTACACGGATGGATAACAAATATCCTCTAGTCTTACCAAAGAATTGTTTTTAATATGCTCTTTCATCTTTGTTTAGCACTTTTTATGGCTGCATTCATTAGTTTACGAGATATTTCGATTTTTCTAGTTATTTTAAATATACCTTCGATTTGTTTACCAAAATTTAATTATTTTGAAAAAATACTATCAAATTCCATTTTTGCTTAACAATCAACTAAAATATAAGGCCATAATAGTACTTGATCGAGTCAAAACACTAAATTAACGAGATAATATAGGTCTAGTGTGCTGAGGAAACAATTTTATAGACGTCACGCACAATTATCAAGCAGATATAGCAAGTAGGCTATGAAATGTTAAACGACACAGTCCAAATAAAACGATTATTTAATCTTTCAAACGCATTAGTTTTAGAGTACCCAGTTCTGGATATTGCTGTTCATAGTTGATATACATTCTAGAGGCAACTAGACAATTTCTCAAAGATTCTCCTAAATACCCTCAATGGAAAAATCAATTTTTAAAGCTGGTTTTTCACGCAGTACGGAATTGTTGAGCAGGTTATGAAAACTGTCAATTTTTAAAAGCCTACCTGATAAATCTGCTTGATAATTATGCATTACGCCTACAAAACCGTTTCCTCAGATTACTTGACTTGATTATCTCGATGATTTAGGGTTTTGAGTTCATCAAATAATACTATCATGACCTTATAATTTAGTTGTTCGTTAAATAAAAAACAAATTTGAAACTACTTTCTCAAAATAAATAAATTTCAGTACACAAATATAGAATCTATGCTTTAAATTTACCGAAGAATCAAAATATCTCGGAAACTGATGAACGTAGGTACAACAAGTGCTATACAAAGATGAAAGAGCGTATTAAAAGCAATTATGTGGGATAATAAAATATTGGAGGTTACATTTAAAAAAAAGAGAAAATCTGGATTTTCTGTATACGAATATGCGTCGCGGGCTTTTTTATAGCCGATTTTAAGACTAGAGGATATTTTTATTTTTTTCGTGTAAAAAAATAATTTTTGATTAATTACTTTTTGATATAAAGCACGTTCATCTGACCGCCATTTGGATATAAAAATGGTCATAACTTTTGAAATACCCTGTATAATGTAACAATACCCTATATTAAAAGAACGGAAATCATTATTATAATTTGAGTATGGAATAATATATAGGGTGTCTCATTTAAAAAAATGCATGTTTGCATTACCACGTAGTTATGGATCATCCTATATAAAAATAAATGTTTTCTGAGCAAGGAGCATATCCGTAGCTACAACTTTTATATACAACTTTTTTCGCTATCTTCTACAGTATTTGGGTTATCGACCGAGCCAGTACTAAAAACTCACCCTGTATTAAAAACACACACATACTGTATGTTGATGATATGTCTGCAAATACACTTTACCGCAAGGCAGTCATTCTGCTACAATATTTCGAACTTAGGGCTTTTCCGAAAGTTTGGTCTTGCCTTTGCAATAAATTTCAGGACGAAAAAATAACTATGGCATTAAAGAACTATTTTCTAAACACAGTGGCTGTGCAATCAAGAGTTTAGCAGTTAAACGATGTTTGATAAAATATGATTTGAAATAACTGAGGTACACTAATGCATCGGTATTTTACAATCACGGCCTTGCCTGTTTTATTGTGAACAACGTAATAACAGCAGTGAGTGCCTTAGATTAGACAAAAAAAATGGCGTCAAGTGTCTTGACTCAGTACTTCCCACATATTATCTGTGCTCACAAAAAAATTCGAGTTCCTCTGTCCCTACACCATTCTCATCAAGAAAGTAGACAATGATCAGGGACCTGTAAAACATCTATAAACGAGCATTAAGCGATTTTGAAATTTTTCAGGATGAGGAACCCCTGAAACGCCTGAAAGCAAAGTTTGGAGTAGTTCTGATATTTTTTTGTTATTTACCAATTTTTCCGCCGCCAAAATACAGATTTTCAAAACCTACCACGACCCCACAGCATATCGCTACTCAAATTTCATCACAATCCAAGAGCGGTTACTGAGATTTCGCGGGTAGAGAAACGTCAATAGATAGGCAGACCGACGGAAATACTGACGTGGATTTTCGTAATGTAGGTATCATAAAACGCCCAAAAAGCATAATATCTCAGAATTGAAACTTTTTGCGATCATAGTACTCTCCTATCCCCTAAAAAAAAGGAAAATGTCGAAAACGATCAGGAACTTCCAAGTCGCCTAAAAATGAAGTTTGAGCTGTTTTTATATTCTAGATTATTTTTCACCTTTCTGAAGCTATTTGAAAGAGTTGTTTATTTCAACGACTTCTACACACAGTTAAAAAAAATTATCAACTTAGGACTCACCCTGTATAACGATTAGTCCATATAATTTTATATAATATACTCGCTCAGATGCAAGCAAAAGGTTAGTGAGGCCACGTACAAGGTTTCTTTTGTGGCTCATCTCATTTTATTTTCGTTGCGAGAAATTACACCGAAATTTCGACTAAAATGTAGTATCGTCAATAAGACCTTAAACTAATAGTATGTATTACATTGTGGCGAATAAATATTATTATAATAATAATTATTATATGGTGGCTTTTTGTGGACAAAGCAGGTGGACCATAGCGTGTACGTTGTGCTGTGTGCTACTTGAAAATCAATCTCTTACAGACATTTTTTTATATTTTAGTCAGTCCTTACACATACAGTGTGTCCCAGCTAAAACTTGTCCTCCCCCTCATCTCTGCAATGATGAAAGAAGATAAAAACATCTCCGCAACACGTCGTTTTTTATTTCGATGGGAAAATCTTCCACCGAATACGTCATTATTGTGTCATCAACCCCTCAATGGCACAATGATGACGTATTCGGTGGAAGAGTTCCCCCTCGAGATACAAATCGACGTGCCATGGCGTTTTTTATTTCATTTTAGAGATAAGGGGGTGGCGAATTTTAGCTGGGACACACTGTATTACCGTTATGGATGAGTAGTGATATTGAAGATGCACCCAGTGAGCAAGACGATGAATTTGCGTTGTGTGTAAAAAGCCAAATGTTCAGATGGGCTAAACTTTCGTGTTCGGATTAAAGAGGCTTTACTGTACTTAAACATTTCACAAATCCTCTGAGGCCATCCCTGCTTGTGCACTTTATAACCTGGCTGATTTAACAATTGCCAGTCGTTGTGTACATAAAAGTAACATAAATTCTCCCCCTATCATTAATAGTAGTGACAATATTTTAGCGAAAAAGCCGGCCATAAATCAAAAACACAACAAGGAGGCGTAATTTACAATGATGTGAATCTGGGCAAGATGAAAAAATATGAACGCGTACTCGCGACCCAGCGCAACGCACAGCGGTTTCATTGTGGCTGTTTTCTGTTCGCTGTTCGTTTCTCTGTCCGACGAGTCCACACGTCGCTGGCTCGTAATTTTTAATACCACACCCTCTGAGGCGGCTTGGGGTTCACCTACTACACCATACGGACATTATCATCTATTGACTCCGATTGAGATACCGAGCCCTTAGAACCCGAAGTCACCTTGTAATGTGTACCTCAGGATTCCTAAACCAAACCTTTCTTTTATGGTCAGCCTTCCGCAAAGACTGCCTATGGCGCTGTAGAAGCGCTGCGAGAGGATAAGTGTCAGTGCACGTTAGATTTGAAGTGCTGCAGGTTGTAATCCGGCAGCTCATCCACAGCGTCAAAGTCCTGCAAAAGAAGGAGTGCTGGAGAAGACTGGTTCGGGGAGTAGGGACCTCGACCTGGTAAGGATGAGCTCGCAGAGCCTCTCCAGTGTTCCTCGTTCGGACGGCCTTTGGTGTTATTATCTGGTAGAGCTCCCTCGAACATCACTTCCGTGAATCTGTAAAATAGGGACAGGTCAGCCGCCCTTCTTTGACGTTTCAGGCTGTGGAGGCCCTTTGTGGGGTTAGACGTATCGATTAGTCTAATTGCTCTCTTCTGCATATTGTCCATAAGCTTTAGGGGGTGCTTAGGAGCGCATCCCCACACATGGGAGCAATACTTCAACGACGGTCGGATCTGTGCCTTGTAGAGAAGTAGTAGCTGCTCTTACAGAGGGACAAAACTCCAAGCTTCTGGGATGTCGTTTTAGCAATACTGACGATGTGGTCGTGCCAGAACATGTTATTGTTGATACTGATCCACAAAAGCTTGACGGAAGATGACTCGACTATTGGATGAGTCTTCACTTCCACAGTTGGTAAGCCAACGCGAGAATTCTTTGTCAGTGTTATTGCCTGAGTTTTCTGTACGTTAAACTTTACGCTTTAATGATAAAAACATTAAAAATGAAAATAGTTTAAAAAACAAATAAACACGCTTTTGACGAACATCGAACTAAGGACTTAAGAATAGTTTTTAAAATAAGCTGGAAACAATAATGAACGAGAAATACTAGTAGTGGAAAAAATCAAATTCCGTACGAATGGCATCGATGTTAAAAATGGTATACAATAAATGCTGCTTGACGCATACTATACAAAGATATCTAAAATAATATTCCAGATATTTGTACCAAATGTATTATCATCCTGTATCTCAAAATAAGAATAGTCCTAAAATGCACCTAGTATAAATGGCTCTGAGGAGAGGCCACAATACGACTTCGGTATTCCCATCTGCAAATACTAGGGCAGTCCTAGTAAATCAACTTCACTATTGTTAATATCTAGAAGGTTCAGTATACACTCCCGCTTCTTTTTTGACGCCTTTGTATTAAAAGATCCGTGAAATGACTGAAAAAGATTCCGAATATTAGTACTGACAGCATCTAATTTTCTCCAGATATATGAAGCTAATGATCATGAATTATAGGCATTATCGCGTCAGCGTGGCAAAGTGATGGTGAAATTTTTGGCCATATACATATATCAGTGGACGATGTACGACTGCCCAATGCAAATTGGTACCTCTAATGAACCTGGTAACAGATGCTGGTAGTAACGCATTTGTACTAGGAATACCACCTTATTCAAATCTGAAGTCCATGACTATTGTTAACAAAGGTTAGGAGTTTCGAATATCGTACCCAACATACACGTTGGTTGGTCTGATTGCGAAAATAAAATACTAGTTTTCGGTATCCTACTATCCTGGGTTTGAGTTCGATAGAGTAGAACGCTCCATGGGGAGCGTTCCCTCATTATTTGTTTTGTTTCTACTTCCTCGTTTCAAAACGAGACGTTGGTATTCTTGAGCAGAAAGGAGGGAGCAAAATGATATCTCCTCATTATGCGGGGTTGCCAAATGTACCAGCCAATTATAGAAACGATTATTATTTGACACTTGAAGCACATAATATACCCTACCTTGGAATAACGTGTGTTTTGTGTATGCGAGCTTCTTTTTTTGTTATGGCTGAAGTGTTATGTTTTTGTTAATAGTATTTTCTTGGCCAAAACATTTTAATGAATTTTTTATCAGACAACTCATATGGGTCTTCTTTATGTAGTACACCCACATCAACATTCAGTCGTTCTTCGGCATCGACAATGTTTTCATTTATTTGGTCCCCAATTTTTGCATTTGCTATATCCAGGTTTAAAAATATAAATACCTTCAACGTTTAACTATTTGCGACCTTGCGAGACTAATCCATTACAAAACATCACTTTTAATTGGAAATAACAGATCAACAGACCATGTCATTTTACTAAAAACAAGTGGAAGGGAGCCAATCATATGCCTTCCTCATTTCGTTCTATTGCAAATTGTGAGAGATGTATTACTGACTCGCTGGGGACCACTGTTCACCTGTCATTCATTTCAAGAATACAGTTTTACTTAACACCCCAGCGGACACGCCCACTTTCTCTTAGTTGTTCTACTCCCCGCATTTCTTGAATAAGTGTCCTGATGTCTTTCCGTTCTATTGTCCTTTACTGGCCCATCAATAACAACCACATGTACTTGAAGCTAAACTTTATTGACGCTTCAGCCATCTCTGTGGCAATTAACAAAGTACAAAATTTGACAAAGAATAATTTTGGATGTGTCACTAGGCAAAAACTCAACTCCTATTTTTATGCTAACTAACTTTTCAATTTACTAACAATCACATCGCTGAGTTTGAAGAACACTGCTCAGATTTTTCCTTGAGGGATATCCAATTATATTGAGCCACAGTCAACTAATGAATTAGAAATGTAATCGTGGTCTGACTCTATATGTGCAGATCTTTTTATCTTTTTTTACTTCCCACACCGATGGGTGAGGGGAGTATTGTGATCGCGAAAATTTTCGATTTTGAGATAATACGCTTTTTGGGCGTTTTATGATGTCTACATAACCAAAATCCACGTTACTCATTTCCGTCAATCTGTCTGTCTGTCTGTCTGTCGGTCGGTCTGTCTCTCTGTCTGTCGGTCTGTCGGTCTGCCTGTCTGTCGCTTTTTTCTAGCCTCGTAATCTCAGCAACCGCTGCATGGATTGCGATGAAATTTGGACAGCGGTATGCTGTGGGGTCGTAGTAGGTAATGCTTCTATAATTTTGAAAATCGGTGCATAGGCGGCGGAGTAATTAGCAAAAAACAAAAAAAAATTAAATATTGCTGAAACTTCGTTTTTAGGCGTTTTAGGGGTCCCTGGTCATTTTCTACTTTTTTTGGGTGGGGGTGAAATTGGGGTGGTTGGGGGTGGGGGGTTGTAGAATTGAAAAATTTGTTGCTTTCATAATAGACCGTCCATTGACGTGTGAAGGAAGACCTGGCGACATAAATAACTTTTTTAGGTCTATCCGAACATTGCCTTGCCTATTACAGAAAGCAAAGAATTTAAAATCTTTTCTGATGTAAACATACGAGAGTATTGCTTTAGATTGTTGTAACGAGGAAACTGTTGAATTGATTTTAATGAAATTTTGACACAGTATTACTACCATGGCGAAGATGGAAAACGCGTATGGTTTTTATAAATCGTGCCAGTGGCGGTGCAGCAATAATTTTAAAACTAAAAATATAAAACAGCTCAAACTTCGTTGTTAAGCGTTTTAGAGGTTCCTGGTCATTTTCTGCGTTTTTTTGAGTATCGGTGAAATTGGGGTGGTTGAGGAGTTGGGGGTTGAAAAATTAAAAAATTTCTTGTACTCATAATAGGCTGTCCACTAACCTGTGAAGGAAGATCTAGCAACACAAATCACCTTTTTAGGTCCATCCGAACATTGCCTAGCCTATTATGGAAACTAAGGGACTTAGAATTTTCTGTATACATACGAGAAGTTATTGGTTTAAATCGTTTTGTATTTTGTAACGTGGACACTATTAAATTGATTCTAATGAAATTTTGACACAGTATTATTACCGTGGTGAGGATAGAAAACGCGTATGTCTGTTAAAAATCATGCCAGTGGCAGCGTAGTAATAATCAAAAAACTAAAAGTGTGAAAACAACTCAAACTTCGTTTTTAGATGTTCCAGGGGTTCCTGATCATTTCCTACCTTTTTTGGGTGGGGATGAAACTGGGGTGGTTAGGGAGCGGGGCGTTATAAAACTGAAAAGTTTGTAGTATTGATAATAGGCTGTCCATTGACCTCTGAAGGCTCAGACTAAAGCTTCATGCTATGGGGAAATAATAAACTAGTATCACCGTAACGTGTGGGAAATATTGAGTCAATCAACTTGACTTCATTTTTTTTTTCTAAAAGAAAAATTATTTTGAGCCCAGTTTTGATCATTTTCATGATTTGAGAAATACCTATATGCTAATTTGAAATAGTTTTTACTAATAACAGTTTTTGTTGTATTTTTTTTAATATTTATACCCTAGATGTGCGTTTTATGGACAAAAAAGGATTTTGTTGAAAAACTAGCTAATAGAATACTGAGTATAGTGCATAGCCACTAATAGAATGAGCTATTGGAATAGAAAAAACATAATAATAAGTATAGTATGAAAAACCTAAAAAGACGGTTTTAAAGAACATCGAACTAAAAAGTATTTTTAAAATAAGCTTAGAACAACATATGAACGAAAAATACTAGTACGGTTGTCAAAAAATCATCGGGCTCTCGATTTACGAATAATATGGCGTAAAGCGCCAAGCTTTTTTCAGAATCATATATACCAGTATTTTTCGTTCATTGTTGTTTTAAGCTTATTTTAAAAATTATCTTCAACTTTTTAGTTCGATGTTCTTTAAAAAGCGTGTTTTTTTAGTTTTTTAAACTATACTTATTCTTAATTTAGTTTTGTGTTTCAGGAATAAATAAATTATTATTAATACTTTTATAATGTGACGGACACCTGACAACCAACGTCTTGTCAGAATTGGATGGACAAATAATCAAGAGGAAGACAAAATAATTGTTGTTTGAAGACATCAAGAAGCTTATGGATTTACCTTGTACCACCAATTAGCACTTAATAGGCATCGTTGGTTACATGGTCAAGACTTTAGCGTAAATTTGTAAGACGAACGCTTACATTTTGCTTACAAAAATGAACAGTTGCTTTACACTTCACAGTGTATGCATAAAAAGGTGAAAGTGAAGGTAGTGCTTTGATGGATTCACTCTAAAGAAAGAGGTTTTAAGTTTTTCGTATTTATCGTACGACGCATTTGCCCAAAAAGTAAAGAATTTACTTCTATAAACGGTACCTAGGTTCAGAACAACTTTATGCATCCTTCAGAATAGCTGTCTACTTGTACGATGGCTTTTTGTGTAACAATCTATACGAAAAGACATATAAATAATCTTTTGTGGTGCTGTTCCAATAAGGGATCTGTTATGGCTCATATGGTTCATCTATATATAAGAAAAACTTCAAATGAATCACATTCAGAAACGTTATTGCGAGGAAGAAAAAACTCCTGAAGAATTGGCGTGCACGCAGCCCCTAGTGCTCACAATGTTCCATGAGGAGTTTAAGCCGATTGTACGAGTACAGTAAGTTGGTAAATACATCGGGTTCCCAAACACGGACAATCAAATGCAAGCTAACGAGAAGTGATTAATCTGATTCCGATTCCCAGCTGATATTGGGGTTGCTGACCTCATGCATATTTGTAGTGAAAAGCCAGTGAAATTTGGAGACGAAATGGTTAAAGTCGTATCGATATGTAAATCAAATGCAATTAGAATTGTATTATATCTAGTGTGGTCAGCGATATCTGCAGTAAAAAAGGTTAGAAATACGGAGCGTGCCTCAAGGCTCAATCTTGGGTCCACTGTTCCTTACTGTACGTATACTTTTAGAATAAGCGACGTCGTTACTTTCTTAAATGTTCATTCGTATGCCGATGATACCCAAATATAACCGATGATGCTGATAGTGTAATAAAGATTAATGCGTATTTCGATCGCTTATATCACGAGTCAAAGAAATATGAATTAATCTTAAATTAAGTGAAAACTCAAGCTACGCTATTTGCACCAAGGTCTATATATTCTGATATAACTGTAAGTAATGGTATTGATCTTAAGTTACTCATAGAGGCAACAAATTTATGTGCAATCTTAGGTAGCATATTTATGTACAAAAAGTATACCTCTCATTTATATAGAAAGCTTACGAAAACTTGAAGCAAATCTATTCGCATCACCATTACTTGAGTACCAAAGTCAAAGCAGAACTATGTAATTCTCATATTTTTTCCATATTTTCTCATATTCGGTGTTTCATGTATTTACATGTTTACTTTTCGATTTGGAATCGTTTCGTGAAGTGGCGAGCGGGCTGTCAAAACTATTCTAACCTATAAATCTCACATAACCTACAACCTAGCATAGTTTTTGTTGAGTACCCGGCCAAGAATAACAAAACCATTGTGCTCGAACTTTGTTCAAGATTTTGTTTTCTTTGTGGTTTTCATGTTTAGAAATGATATTACAGATTTAGAGAGGCTGTATGCGCAGTCGCGGATTCGGTTTCAATACCGTTGCCTGTTTACATGGATTTCAGTGCCATATGATCCGCATTAGATCCCGGAAAAGAGCGACATCGACCTTGAAATTCAATTCGATCCAAATTTTGCAGTGTTCACATGCAGTATTCAATACCAAAATCGACCTCAGTTCGAATTGAATTCCACATGTAAACGTAGTAAATATCTCTTTCACGTTAGCTGATAGGAATAGAATTCAGAGAGTACAGAACTCATGTTTAAGGTTTGTATGTGGTATAAGAAAATATCATCATATACCTATTACATATATTACAACAATTCCAATGAGTTAATGCGGAGAATAGATTTATTCTTAGTATGTTAGCATTTATAATCGTAATATCAAATGAAGAACATCTATATCACCTTAACAAAATTGAAGTTAGGAAACAAGCTCACATTCACCACATAAGGTACAATTTTTTTATCAATACCGTACCCAAAACTGTATTATATTATGTAGTCTTTCAGTTATTCGGTGGCATATCTATACAATAAATTACCTATTAAGCTTCACGCACTCAAAGCTCATTCTTTCAAAAGCTATACTCCTCAATGGCTATATAACAAGAAATATAGTCCATTAATTGTTTAATATTTATGCCTCACCTGATAAATAATTTACTATTATACTACTATTTAATGTGCTCAACTATTGTACAATTTTAAATATATTTTTCTGATATTTACGCTTTCCCTTATAAATGATTTACTATCATACTACTATTTAATATGCTTAACTGGTATACAATTTTCTACAAGGTGAGTCCTAAGCTGATACTTTTTTTAAACATGTATAGAAGTCCTTAAACAACTTTTTCAAATAACTTTTTTCAGAAAACTGAACAAAGCGTGATACAGAATAAAAATTAGATATCTGAGCTTGTCTATTAAGATGTGTATTTACAAGTTGTTTGTCACAGCCGGTGACTGCTAATCTTTGTACCTTATACTTCTTTATCCGAAATATTTTATTGCATATATTATTATATATATGGAATGGACCAAAACCTTTTACTCCCACCATTTACTACGAGGCAAATGATTTTAGAAATACGCCCTATTGCCTTTACAAAATGTTGATAACGTCTGTATTGTTAAAAAACGTCTTTTCAACTGAAATATCAACAACTGTTTTGGCTCAGAGTCACATTCCACACATTTACGGCCTACTCCTAATTATTTAATGATATACATATTATACCTATGAGATAATATTGAATATATATCTTACTGAAGAATTGTAATAAGGTAATAAATTATTCGTAATGGTCCTCTTTAAATCTGAACTTATACACTGTAGACTTCGCCTGTATACTTATTAAGCTATATATTCCCCTCATTACCAAGTAATCGCGTTCAATTTAAACCGTTCCTGTTGTTTCTTTTCGCTCTAACGTGCTGGTCATTCCGTCATTTTTTCTTCCACTAATTACACCTTCTCTCTGCTCTCTGTCCGGTTAGAATGTGATTGATTTATTGTGTTAGACAGGCTTTAAAGAGAAATAATTATTATAATTTGTTCAACCAAGTTTCTAGCTATACGTGCATTTCTTTCTTTTTTTTGGAAGTGGATACTGAGCCGCAAACACTCCTACATATAAGGAATCCTTATAGCCCAGTCAAGGACAAGGTGTTTTGTACACATCTTCTGGAGGTAGAGGAATTTGATCCTTAACGGATCTGTAAACTGAAGCCATTGAGACCTAATTGAACATATATTGGAGCTGTTTTTAAGAAGTCCTTATATTTTGTCTGTCACATTGTGGATATAAGGTAAGAAGGCAATCTTTGAAAGTGGATTACTTTCAGCATATTGATGGACCACGAAGAAGTAAACTTGTTTACGTATAGAATGACGTATTCTTGTGGGACAGTATGCATTGGTGAGACAGCTAGGACCGCGGCAATTCGTTTAAAGGAGCACGAGTGGCATACTATACTTAAACCCGACAGTATCTGCTCTTGGTGAGCGCTATATTGATACAGACCATATTAGGAAAAAATGTGCATGGTCTCTATACATTCCTTTAACATTCCTGTTCAACTCAAACGCTTCTAGTCAACCAGTCTGTAGAACTAGGCATATTTCCGGATAAGTGGAGGGAGGGAATTATAGATTTATAAGTATATTATCAGCTATTTAGTTTAGTAAAAAATATAGTTATTTACGAATAACACGGCTTTTTTAAATATCGTTCACGAGAATCCAATTTGATATCCTACTCGGAATACTTACTGAATGGCTTGGATAACCAGAAGCAAGTGGATAGCATTTACACCGACTAGGTTGGTCATAACATTTTGTTGACTAGACTTGCTGAGGTCGACATGAGTGGGTCCCTTCTCAGATGGATGGACCTTATTTAAAAAACAGGTCTCAGTTTGTAAGTGTTGACTGTTTTAAATCAACTACCTTTCCTATTAACTCTGGGGTTTCTTAGAGAGCTCATTTGGGACCACTGTTTTTATTATTTACATAAATTCTGTAAAGCCAGGACTCAAATGTTTTGAATTATTGTTGGACACAAACGATTTGAAGATATTTAAATGCCTTAAAAAAGTGTTGTTCAATTACATTCACAAGGAAGGGTCAATCATTAACATACCAATATAATCTCAACAATGAAATGTTACCTTCCGTTGATGAAATACGTAATTTGGATTATTTTTGACAGAAAGTTGATTTTTGACCAGCACGTTGATTATGTAATTAATTCCAGTCTTCGGATGCTTGGTTACATATTTAGGACCTGTAAACACCTCCAATCAACTAAGCCAACCTTTAATGATTATAACGCCTTTGCTTTGAACAAACTAATTTTTAGGTCAGCCATATACAAAAAATATAGTCACAGAATCGAGAACATCCAAAACAACTTACTTAGGTACCTATCTAAATTGCAGAAATTATTCTATCAGCAGTATGAAATGGCCAAGGCTGCCTCGTGCAGGTCATTCTCCTTCCACAGATTCTTTTTGTCCCTTTCATACTTGCTCTTAATACCCATACATTCTCGTTTCTGAGAGTCAAGCAACTGCTTTAGCCTATCCCGGTCTGCTGTAAGTTCCCTCATGGCTACTCTGTGTTGTCCTTGAAGCTTAGCGATAGTTTCCTCGTTCTTCTTCAGCAAATTCTTCGTGTCTCTATCAAACTGCTCCTTCATTGAGTTTATCGCGCCTTGCATAGATTTCATTTTGCTTGCATATTCATCTGCTTTTTCTACATCCACTTGCATCTTATCCACCTGTATGCGGCAGCCTACTCTAAGGTGCCCCTTCTGCTCACATCTCCAACAAATATACTTCACAGCTCCTTCTAAATTTCTGCGAACTGTGCTACAGAGCGCACCCTCCGTGTCATTCGCATAGCTTTTGTGACAGCTTCAATTTCTAGAGCCTTAACCAAAGCGTCTTGTAAGGTTCTGGGACTGGATAGTCTTACAATTCGCTGAACGTCCAGTTTCGCAACGCCTTCGACAAACTGACGAGCAGCGACGTATTCCTGTGTCTCGATGGGACTACTGACGAGCGCTCGTTTAGCTAAGCTTTGGACCTCATATGCAAATGTGGTTAAATCTTCCTTGGGTTGTTGTGTCCGGTTATGCAACTGGCCATGCAACAGCTCTGTTAAGTGTGCATCTCCAAAACGTAACTTTAGTGCAGATGTTATCTTATCATAGTTACGTAAATCTGACGAGCTGAGATTTTCCAAAACAGCTGCTGCGGAATCTCTGAGCATTGATGTCAGCACACAAGCCTGTCCACTCTTCAAGTCTGCGACTGCCTCGTCTTGATGGCACTTCTGCTCGTCCAACCGAGTCATTACCAGTTCCTGCCCACTCTTCAAGCCTGCAACTGCCTCGTCTTGGTGGAGCCTTAGCTTTTCCTCTAGGCGTTGCATATTTGTTCTCGTTTCGGCTGCACTTCGTTCTAAGCTGGTTCTCGTTTCCGCTGCACTTTTTTCTAATCTGTTTCCCATTTTTTGTAGCATAGTCATCAATACATTCATTTTGGATGCCATAGCTCTGGTTACTGGCATTAATGGACACTGCACTCACTTCTTCTTTTCTTTTTCTGGCTTGATTCGATGGATAATCCCACTTATTACACCAATTGTCACGACGGCCTCTTTTCTGTACTCCAAGGAATCAAACTGGATGTAACTTTCACCGTTTTACTTCACAACTCAATACAATATCTCTTAACCTTATCTCGACTAGAACTGAACTCAACTGAACTGAACTGAACTACTGAACGATCGAACCATCTAGAAAAATCGAGACATTCAGATGACATCTAGAACGCCCATCCGTCAGTCCCGAAAATTCTAGACGATTCGATGACGTTTACACATCAAAAATCTAACCTAACATTTTGACCTTTACATCATGCATGACAACTAATACACAATACACGAATACAATAATATACATAATTATGTATGTATGTTACAATATTTTCGTAATAAAAAAGCATAAAGGAGACATTTGTTTTCAAAAGCATTTATTATAGGTCATTCAGTACCCTTGAAACCCAATTGGTTTTATTTTTATCCGTTTTTTGCGTCAAGCAAACTCGTATTTTATGTACGTTATGCTTATGATTTTACGAAAAAATAAGCTTGCGCATGAAATCAAAGGTACTGCTAGTTTTTAAATAGGTACTATAAGGACTTCATTTGTGTAGAAACAACTATCTGGTGCTATTTGAAAAACAAATAGGATAAGTTTTAAGGGTCGAAGTACAAAAAAATATATTTTAAAAGCATGGCATGATAGGTACTTTCAAAAATTCCACTCAAATTTCGTTTGAACTTTATTTTTTCACGAGAATCTCGCGTGTCGAGGAAATTCAGGGACACCCTGTATATCTAAATGATAAGTGTTAAGGGTAGTCTCAGTCGTCATAGTGGCCGGAGGATATCCCGTGCAGTCGTTGACCCATGCTTGGCGTTTAATGCAAACCAGACGTAGGTTCCAACTAAAGAGTAGCAGTTTCATTCATTCATCCAAAAACCAATCACAGACGACGTCGTTTCGCTTTTATTAAAGCTCGTCAGTGTGATTTAGGTCTCAGACGAATAAATTAAATTGCCTGTTAGTGCCTAGCTGGCAAAACTCGTACTAGTAGTAGCAACACATAGATATTGGGAAGCAGTATTGGTTCGCCATCTATCATTCATCCGAAAACCAATCACAGACGACGTCGTTTCGCAGGGAGTGTTAAATGGGTGTTCCACAAAAAAGAGTCTGTTTGTTGTCGTATCCCGCAAGTTCCTATAACTGATGCTTTTAAACGGGTCACATAAACAGGTAGATATATGGCGAACCAATACTTTTTTAAAGTACTGCTTCCCAATATCTATATGTTGCTAATACTAGTAGGTTCCAACCGGAAGTGAAGAATTTTCAAGTACAACGATTCATACATATAAATGACGACGACGATTCATCAAATGTACGCACAAAATATGTTTTTGCGTCGACGGGATTTCCAGATGTGTACACCTTCCGTAGCCCCTTTGAAACCGAAGATCCATTCTCGGCGGGCCTCATCAACGTCACGTTGAGTAACGCGGAACGAGCTGGAAAGGTTCGCCGGAATGCGCCATACAAATTAGCGGCCAAACGACCGGGCAGCAGCGGTTTTTAACAAACCTCTGCTGAGGCAGCCGCGAAAAATGCTCCTGCGGCCTGGCAGGAATTCAGACGGACTCACGACTTCCATGTCGGCCGGCTCACCCTTCTGCCTCGTACATCAACGGGTGAAAGGTGTCACTGTACACGCAGGAACGGTGGAGACCGGAGAGGAGAGTCTCCTTTCCACGGCGCGGCGGCGGCCTGCTGATACCATCCGACAGGTGGAGAGTAAGATGGACCGGCCATCGGCCACCTGATTGGTCTATTGCGACGCCTGAGACCGTATCGCTCCCAACGGCGACTCGTCTAGCTTCCAAAGGGTCGAGGATATATTTCTTAGCTCGTTAGCTCCCCATGCCAATAATACGTTACCAATTTGAAGGATTTTTGGCAAAAACAATATATGTCAACGATATTACGAATTAAGGTATTGACCTCAGGGCCTTGAATGAATGAATGAATGAAAGAAGGAGGGAGAGAGGCTTTCTGGTGGACAGAACCGCCAGTACGTAGGTCGACAAGCGAGTCCTTATGCACCTCTCCTTACCCTAGTTCCCAAGTCCAGCCCTCATCACAAAGGTGAGGATGGCCTTCAGTCCTGCACATCTTATATCCCTCAGGTTGGAGAACCCTTGAACCTAGTATGGTCAGCCTGTGATACCCAAAGGCTTCACAACGACATAGAATGTGTGCCGAGGACTATTAGACTTAGCCGACTTCTGTCCGGTGAGAGACACGTTCGTGTACCAGACTGGCCCTTCTCCCTCAAGAGGCCGCACCTCGGCGCCTTAACGAATATCATAACTCCACGTTCCCAAATTATTTCCAGTTAAGGACGTTCGTTCTCCAGAGTTGTTGGAAGATGAAATTCATTTTTTATCCATTTTCATAGGTTTAATCACCTTAACAAATTTATAATTCTTACCGTGATAGTTTAGATGCACTGAAACGCCGCACTTCGTTTACAACTGGCAAGATGACTAGTGCCCACTGCAGGATGTTGGGGTAATAGTGTTAGATTTGAGAAGATTACTCATTTTGCAGGATAGCTTCTTAGTTTGCTTAATGTAATTGTATTTATGACAAAAATGTGCCAATTATTGTCAGAGTGCCAACAGCTGTACCTCCCAAGGAATATTTTTAGTTTTTATCAGAGTCTACAGGAGCCTGATACAGCTGAGTATTGCTTGTGCTGTTAAAGTAAGCTTGCCTAAAGAACCTCATACAGATAATGGTATATCGATATAACCTTGTCACAGCCGGGAGGCTCCCACTTAAGAGAGCTGCAGTGGCTTTTGTTAAAGCTAGTCTTGAAACCACAAGTACTTGAGCAAGTCTCTGTTAAATCTCCAACAAATGCCCATTCTTCTGTTCTTAAAGCTTTGTTAAATCCTTTAGGCTTTAAGATTTCCTAACGCGAGCTCATAATATAGCTATTCTATCTTAAGATTGCTTTTACGTAGACATTTTGATGGACAAATCACCTATAAAGATAAGTTGGCTTTATGTACATTTTATCAGTGCGATATCATGGATACGGAAAGCCTTTTTATCTAGATATTCACAACATGTTACATTGTAGGTATATATACCATCTATTACTATTTTATGGACGTACATTTTTAATTTGTCTCCATTACTACAATCAAAAACCACACTTTATTGATAAAACTTTATAAGATAGCCTTAAACATATGAGAGCCCTCCAAATATATTACAATTTTAATAAAAATCTTGACCAAAAGATATTCATTTTTTTAGGTTAATAAGTCGCATATAGGTATACTAGTTTCGAAAAGCAAGGGTTAACTTGCCTGTTCGGTCGATATACATACTATAGGAGAAGTATTTTTATCAAATATAATTACGTATATAAAGTTACTGCGGTAATCAGTAACTCAAAAGATATGGCGAGATAGACGTTCATCTCCAGGATATTCTTAAAACCACCTTAAAACTCATAAGTTCGGCATACGGATAATATGGTCTTGATACTGGCCTGATTGTATTAAAATAGTTAACCTTGAAATATATTCTTTGTTCCGTGATATTTCGTAAGTTGGTTAACCACCAAATATTTTTTTATGTTCCTTTTGAAATGGCCATTTTTATTTATTTTGAACCACCTATTAAGTTTGGATCCGTCGTTAAGTTTCAATTTTATCGAAGCCTATCTAACAAAAACATACTTTAAGATGGCCCCATCGGTAATCTTCAATGCTTAGTTACTTAAAACCCTTCTATCCCATCAAAAGCATCCTTAGAGCCAACAAGTTTGAAGGAAGATTTTAATTCTGTGAGTATTTTCTTGCAACAGTTTAAAACCATTAGGCTTTCTTGCAACCTTTCTTGAAGTCGGTAAGTCTTAAGACAGCTGTAAGGACAAAATAGCTCTAACAGAATATATATGAGACAACCATAAAGCTTCCTTGAAACTTTACAGTTAATCTAAAGTTTAAATTGGCCGTATGAGTCGGTCTTATGGATGCTCATAACCTGTTGATAGAATAATTTGATCTTGCTCCTTCCTATAACGAGTCACCCCTGCAATCAGATACGGCGTAGGAGAAATATACAAACAGACGTGGTATAGCTGCGTCGCGGTGCTGTGTCTTGATTAACAGTCTTTTAGGAGTCCCTGTCACTCGGAGCCTGTTAACAGGACCCGCAAACGGACTCCGGTTGTCTCTCAACGGAATGGATGCGTTTTATCGCCCAGATATTTCACCCTGCTGCCCTTTTTGGGCGGCCTATTCATCTTCAAACGCATCAACGGGATGCGCTGCCCAATTATCATGTTAGCTCATCGTTAACCCAACAAACTACTTGACGTTTCCGACATGTCCGGCCTTTCAACAGCTGACGCGAATAACACGTACACGCTCGTACATGTCTTATCGCAGTTGGCCTTTTTTGGGGGGTTATTTTTTATACGGATTGCGCCTTTTACCTCCTACGCCGAATGGGACTTCTAGTAGTACGATTCCGCTTTATAAAATGGTAGTAAACCCAACAATTGGTGTTTTGAATAAAACACATTTTTGTGATAAATGGACATATCATATATAAGTTTTATAAAAAACTATTTTTTTTATTTTGCATGAATTCAAAAGTTATATAAAAATAAAAATGGATTTTTGAATCCAGTACCGAAGACACGCCGACAACTCCCAAACTCGTGTGACGTCAAATTGTATTCCCTTCACCAACGACGTTCTGCTCCGATCATCATCATAGTCACAATGTCTTAACAGACATGTTGTGAACTCGTAAAATGCATTAAGTCGGAGCAGATTATTGCCGACACGAATATTATCAATAGTTTTGAGAACTGTGGCTCGCCATTATTCGCGATTTACTTTTAGTTTTAGTTTAGTGGCGCTCTTGATACTCATATCCATCAACTGTTTCGTCGTATCCACCAAGCGTGTAGGGGAACGGCTACGGCGCCGCCCACTCGGAGCATGACCCTGAACTACAAGTTTCTCCATATTATCTGTGTATATGTCCGAAGAATGTAAGCATTCTCGTCGACACAATGGTGGATAGTCTCTTTGGATTACCGAGCTCATCCAATATGGAAACGTTAGTTCGATGGGCGGTATAAGGAACTCTTAGCTTTCTCCTCCACGTGCACATTTCAAAAGCATCTATGGGAGATCAATCTGCATTTGAACAGTCCGAGTTTCCGAGGCATACAAAAATATAGAGAACACAAGAGGCCGAACCAGCGACATTTTGGTAGCTTTAGTGATGTTATGCTCACGCCATATTTTAGTAAGCTTTGTCATGGCCACACGTGCCTGTTGAATGCGCCGTCGAATCTCATTTTCACAGCTACCCTAATTGTCGATCAAAGAACCGAGGTACACAAAACTATGAACTACTGACTTTATTGCTCGATGATTATCGTGCTCTCTATCTACGATCACAACCTTGGTCGTGTTGTAGTTAATATCAAGACCATACGCTGCACTGTGTTGTTCTAAGATGTTTAATGGAGCTACTAGTTCTTCCTGAGAAGCAGCAATAAGGGTTGTATCGTCAGCAAATCTTAAGTTGGCTATTTTGCGTCCGCCAATAGTTATACCGCCATTCCAGTTGTCCAATACCTGTCTCATCGCAAATTCAGAGTAAATGTTAAATAACATCGGAGATAATACACACCCATGACGAACTTTTTTTCTGGTTGCAGTTTTACCAGACAGGTTACCATCAATTCTTACACGAGCCGAATTAGACTCATAGAGTTGCTGTATGAGAAACACTAGGAACTCCCACTTTACGTTATCAAACGCCTTAGAATAGTCCACAAAGCAGATAAAAATTGGAAAATAATGCTCTCTGGCTTTTTCAATAATTTGTCTTAAGTTTAAAATCTGTTCACGCGTATCGCGTCCTTTCACGAAACCTGCCTGCGCCTGAGAAACTTGCCAGCCAATAAAATCCTCCAACCGAGATTGTAAAATATATAGTAGAACCTTACATACTTGCATGAGAGATTAGCGAAAGTAGGTGATAATTTTTCTGGATTTGTTGGAGATCCCTTTTTATGGAGTGGAACAAAAATTGATGTGCACCATTCATCAGGCCAAACACCGAGATTTGGGTTTAAAATCTCGACTGAGGCATTTGATCTTAAAAAACGTCTCTTGCCAGATGGCCAGTATTGGCATGCATCTCTATTTTGCTGCACAATTGCTGTAGATAAGAGTTCTTATCTTTTCGGCATAATCTTTCAATCTCGCGTGAGATCTGTCTATATGCATTTTGCTCTGTATATGAATCCAGACCTGAAATCTTAAGACTTCTGTACGTGCATCAATAACGGACAGTGTGTGGTTACTAATCCATTGTTCTTTTGGTTGAGTGCTACTCTTTGGTTGGCTTATCTGGAAAGCATGTAAAAGCACATTTTTGAATGATAGGTACATATCATTTAAACTTGACATATCTGCTATAGAAGCATCCCCTCTAAACATTTTGACCGAAAAGAAGCAGGGTCAGCGATCTCTATCCGTACTATCCGCTTATATATGTACCGCCACTGGTCTGAGTAGACACGCGTTATATCGGCTCCGTGGAAAAAGTCAAATATTTGTGGCTAAACATAAATTAAATACGCGAAAAGTGATACAATCATTCAATAGGAGTTAACTGTGTATCTGGGAAAACTACATGCAATTGGGTCAGTTGCATTCTGTGAGAATGTCGAGTATTCTTATTATTATTATTATTATTATTACAACACTATCATGAGTAGAGCGCAGAGCACTATAAACTCAAAATGCAAATAAAGATTAGAGACAATACAAACATAACTAAGCTAAGACACATCACATACGCATATTATTGTTCCAGTTATCGAGTCTGTTCTTGAACAGGTTCACGGACTCACTATTCACTACGCTGGAGGGGAGCTTGTTCCACACATCAAACACTCTATTGGGCAGGACATGCTGTCTAACGGTGGTCTTGAACGATTCCTTTTTTAATTTCAAAGAATGACCTCGCAGATGGCCAGTATTAAGGCAGAATAGAGATGACAAATCAACTCCGAAGAGCCCATGTAGTGCGCGATATGTAATGATCAAGTCACCTCGAGTACGTCTACTCTCGAAAAGTTGTACATCTAATATTCTCAGCCGCTCCTCGTACAATGGACGTCTTACTCCATATGATAATCTAGTGGCACGTCGTTGTAAGCATTCAAGTGCATTTCGATCACGTTGCAAAATAGGGCTCCAAACGGGTCCAGCGAATTCGAGAAGAGGGCGAACATAGGTTTTGTATAAGAAAGAGGAGACAGCAGTGTCACATCCGCGAAATGACTTTTCCACCAGATACAAAGACCTTTTGGCTTTAGAAGAAACAAGGTTGATGTGTTCCGACCAAGATAAATTGTCACATACTGTGACACCTAGGTCGCAGTGACTGTTGTGGGAAGGGACCGTTTGACCATCGATGAAGTAAGTATACCTAGGATTGTTCTTACCGATGTGAATAATACAACACTTGCTCAAATTGAGTGGTAGTGACCAGTCGTGGCACCATTGAGATAGTCTGTTCAGATCATTTTGAATAACAGTAAAGTTGTCAACAGGAGTGTTATATATTTTAGTATCATCGGCATATGAGGAACACGTTGAACTTATGAGATTTGGTAGATCGCAGGTATACAGAAGAAACAGGATCGGGCCCAAAACAGAGCCCTGCGGTACGCCACTGAAGACTGGTCTAGGAGATGAAATAGAATCCGAAATCTTCACAACAAGTTCCCGTCCACAGAGAAATGCTAGAATCCAAAGTAGCAGATCACCCCTAATACCAAGATGCTCGAGTTTGTGGAGAAGCTTCTTATGAGAAACCCGATCAAAGGCTCTCGAGAAATCAAGGTAGATTATATCAATAGGAGTTCCTTGGTCATATAGGAGGCTCCAGTCGTTCACACACTTCAAAAGGTTGGTAATGATGGAACGGCCAGGTAGAAATCCATGCTGATTTTCAGGAAACAGTTTACAAGACAAGGCGAAATTGAGAATCTTGCTAACCATAATTTTCTCTGCAATTTTAGCTATAATGGGAACGAGACTAATTGGGCGGTAGTTCTTGGCATCGTGTTTGTCGCCTTTCTTGAAGATGGGGGTCACAGATGCGCGCATCCAACATAAAGGAAGATAATGCTCCTGAAAGGACGAGGTAAATATCAAACTTAGCGGAATAGAAAGAGAGCTGGCACACTTTTTAAGTATATCAGCTGTAATTCCATCTCTGCCAGGAGCAGTTGATGCATTAAGCTCAGAGAGGTGTTTTAGAACCTCGTCCGGTGAGAATACTACATTTCTTAATGATAGCTCGTTCCGGGGAAAGGATATTATGGGCAAATAATGAGGTGCAATATGGCTGACATCGACAGCAAACGTATCCGCAAGTATTTCTGCAGATGAGACAGGATCTTCAGATATATGGCCATCGGTACTTCTAATTGCAGGAATAGAAACAGTGGAGTTTAAGGTAGACCTAATATATCTGTACAACCTTTTCTTATTCCTTGATTGTACTAACTGTTTTTCAAAGCAGTTTTTCGCATTAGAGAGGGAGTTTGAGAAGTTCCTGTGGTTTTCGTAGTCCGTCTGTCGCTTGCTTCTGGTACATTTTTGCCATAGTGCCTTCTTATGACGAATCAATCCCAAAATGTTCTCATTAATCCATGGTTTGTTTGGTATGGTTGTAATAGTTCTGTACGAGGTACAGTTAGAGATGAACAGATGCAGCTTGTTGAGAAAAACATCCCACATTGATTGCGTATCGAGGAATTGGAAAAGCAGGGTCCAGTTAACTTCTGAAAGACATCGGTTGAGGCGTAAATAGTCTATGCGTTTGATTGTTTTCGTTAGTCGAGAGGGTTGGATCACTATACTGAACTGTAGTTTGGTGAAGAGAGTACAATGGTCAGATTTACCGAATGGCGGCAGATAATCAATATCACTGACGAAATCGGCGTCGTTGACAAATACAAGGTCCAATGTCCGAGGAGTCTGATTATTGCGAAATCTAGTGGGACAGTCGATGAGTTGTGTGATGCAGGTGTCCCGTAGCAGATCTAAGAATGGGGCGGAACGTGAATTACAGACAGGAATCTCCGTCAGAGGCCAAGTTACGTCATGCAGATTGAAGTCACCTGTTATATATAAATTATTGGTTTGAGTAGACAGGTCACTAATAAGTTTGCATAAATTGGCATCAGAAATAGCAGGACGAGGTCTGTAAATACAACCAAGAATGAAAGAAAAATTTTGATGCTTGACTGACAGAAACAGATTGTCGATACCAGGAAGGTCGTCTGAAAAAGAAGATATAGTGAAAGTTGATTTAATACTGTCTTTGACAAAAACACACACTCCATCGTGACCTGGAGTCGTAATTGAGTCACAGCGATAGATATGGTAACCTGGAATAATAACTCCTGAATCAGGTAAGGCAGGGTGGAGCCACGTTTCCGTTAAGCATATAAATGTAGGACAGTTGGCGCTGGCGAAGGCAAGTAATTCAAGAAACTTAGAATTCAGTGATTGTACATTACTATAGCAGATCGACCATTCGAGGGAGGTTAGTTTTTTGATGATGTGGAATGTTGCGTTGGCAAAGTGATTATTTCCGGAATACCTCTGACATATTTGATTGTGATGTCCCTCTCGCCAGCAGCCTGCCTTCTCCGTAGGTGTTCTCGTAGCTGGACTAATTGAGCCATTTGGAGAGGAGTTTTATCATCATCGATGATGATATGCTTGTAACTAGGATTAGATAACAGAGTTTTCTTACGCCTTAGGATATTTTTTACAGTAACAGGATTGGAAAAAGAAATTTTAAGTGGACGTGATCTATTGGCCTGAGGAGCTCCAAGGCGAGAAACACTTATAATGTGGCTATTAGCGGCAGGATCAATTATGTTCAGAACCTCTGACACAGTAATGTTATCATTAGAGTTTGCATTTTCAGCTACATTTTTTATTAAGATATTGTGTGATCTGCGGTATCTTTCGAGCATCTCAGAGTCAGGAGATCTATCAGGAATAGCGGGGATAGCAGAAGCCAAACTAGCAGAATTGGCAGCAGTTTCCTGAAGAGCAGTAAATCTGTGTTCAATCGCAGTCAAATTTGAAGACATATTTGCCTGTGCGGTGCGTAGTGACTGAATGTCAGTAAGACATGTTTGGATAGATATGTCATGCTGCGATATTCTGTCTGAATGTTGCTCTAAGAGTGACTTGCATTCAGATATATCGTTAGATAGCCGAGTTTGACAGTTTTTGACGTCCTTTATATCACTAGCTATACTGAGCAATTGATTCATGATAAGTGTTAACTGGTCAGGGGTAACCGGTTGGTTTGAACTGCTAGCAGTTACAGAAGATGTAGAACCGCTTCGTGTAGTGCGCCCTTGTTTACAGCACACGGGGCATAGCCATTTCTCGTTATTCTCTGTGAGAAAGCTTACTTCATTGGCAGTTAAATTTACACAGGAGGCATGGAAAGACTTGCGACATCCTGAACAGGAAACAAGATTCTGGGAGCTATTCGCTGACTTAGTACAAGTGGGACATGTTGGAGCCATAACAAAAGGTTAGGTGTATCAAGTAACCAAGATTATATATTAGTTTGGCACGAGGAAGGGTGAAGGAAGACACGCTTCACTCTCTTGGGTCGTTAAGAGAGACTTTCAAGACAGACGGGTAGACCACGGTGAAGGAACAGGTTATGTGAACGAAGGGTAATGCCAAAGTCTGTCCGCGTATTGTGTGCAGCGTATCGATAGTGTAAAGTAGTAGTGTCTTACCAGACAAGCAAAAAACATGGTGAAAAACCAAGAATGTAAACAACAGGACAAGGCTTTGGGTCAACCGATTAAAGAAGATATTTTAAATACAATTCTTCGGAAAATTGAAGATACAAATCAAGGTGTTGCTGAATTGAATAAGAAATTGGATGATTTGCAGCAAGAGATGGTACAGGTGAAACAAGTATCTGATTCCAACCGAATAAAAATTGAGGAAGCGAATAAAAAAATTGAACAAATGGAGCAATTCTCGAAACGCTGCAACCTGCGCTTTTTTGGTATCCCAGAGACCAATAATGAAAAATGTAGAGACGTCATTATTGATATTATAAGAACTAAATTAGATCTATCATCAATCTCCACAGAAGATATCGAGGTGGCGTACAGGAGTGGATCCAGTAAAGGAAATGCTCCCAGGGTAATGTTTGTGAGATTCTACTCTACCAAGGTTAAAAATGATGTTTATTCAAACAAAAATAATCTCAAGGGCTCGAGGATCACTATACGGGAAGATTTAACTGCCACAAGAATGACGATTGTTGAGGAGAAAATCGCCAGACATGGGAAAAATCAGGTTTGGACAACAAATGGAAGAATAGTTTGGCTAGAAAATGGTAATGTGAAATCTGCAGTGCCGTGAGTGAGGTGCAAGAAGCGTAAGTGACATGTTACTACCAAATGGCTTCAATCTTTTTTTTGTCTTGTTTGTCTGTTTCATTCAAAGAAATTGGGTCAAATAGTTATTTGTTCTATTGCTAAGAGAAAAATTATTTTTCTGTTTATATCTGATAAGATCGTATGTGAACAATTCAGCATTTTTTATACATGCGTATATATATATGGGTCGTATATATACGTGTGTATATGTAGTATGGTATATAAATATTTTTTTAGTGGTTCAAATATGTACCACAGTTACTTGTATTGCATTACGTGCCCACAGTACCCTCATTGCATTATTCCTTTTTCTCATGATGACTTATCTCTCTTATTTTCTCCTACACCATTTTATATATTACTGTGGTGCCGGTATTGCGGCAAGTAACCGTTTTTTTTCTTTGTAAATTAGGCTATAAGTTATATTTGATTATTTTGTTACTGCATTATGGTGAGAAGTAAACTCAATTTATTTCATTTAAATGTTTGTTCTCTGCAGGGAAAACTTGAAGATATTAAAACTATACTGTATAATAACAATATTGATGTTTTAGCTATAAGTGAAACATGGTTGGATGAAAGAATTGAAACATCTTATTTGACCATAGACGGGTATACGTTTTTGAGAAGAGATAGGGGTTCACGTGGAGGTGGAGTAGGACTATACATATCTAACAGCTTAAAATTTAAAAAAATTATAAAGGATGCTTTAATTAATATAGTCAACAGTTGTGAATTGTCAGGATACTACCCAAATGCTTGGAAAACAGCTATAGTGAAACCTATACCAAAAAAGTCAGAAATCGAAGATTTTAAAGATTTACGCCCAATTAGTTTGCTACCCACATTCTCGAAAACTTTGGAACATATTTTGAATAAACAAATTAAAAGTTACATATATAGAAATTCTATTCTTCCAGATCATCAGTCTGGATTTAGAAGTAATCATAGCTGTACGACAGCCTTATTAAAGGTTACTGATGATATTTTAGAGGCGGCTGATGCAGGAGAATCAAGTATTTTGGTAATGCTAGATTATAGCAAAGCCTTTGATTGTCTTAATCCTGATATTTTCATCTTCATGCTACATTATTATGGTTTTGCGCAAGAATCATTAAAAATAATCCAAAGTTATTTTATGACAGATATCAAGTGGTCCAAATTGATAGTTTCACATCAAAACCTATAAAACTTTCACGAGGAGTTCTTCAAGGGTCGGTGTTGGGCCCACTGCTTTATTCAATATACACCTCTCGAATCGGCGATGTTGCACGTTTTTCCAAGTTACACGCTTATGCGGATGACACGCAAGTATACAACATATTTAAAAGTTGCTGTGTTGATAGAGCCGTTAACAACATCAATCAGGATCTTGATCGGATATTTAAAGAGTCAATCAAATATGAACTAGTACTTAATCCATCAAAAACAAAGGTTATGTTTTTTTCTCCTAAAAATTGGTTTCAGGAAAATATAGATAAAATAAAAATTGAAGTCAATGGAACAGTACCTGAAGTAGTAGATGAAGCTAAGAATCTAGGCGTAACAATAGATTCCAAATTTAGATATAAAACACATGTAGCGCAATGTGTACGGAAGGCTTATAATAATTTGAGACAGTTATATCCTAATAGATATCTTCTCAGCACTCAACTGAAAGCACAACTGTGTAACTCTTTAGTTTTGTCATAGTTCCCCATGCTCTTCCTGTTTATGCTCCAGCCATAGATGCTTCAGACCAGTATAAAATTCAGAAAGTACAAAATTCATGCCTTAGGTTCATATTTGGTATTCGAAAATTGCAACACATTTCTCATACTTTACAGCAAATATGTTGGCTAAATATGAAAAATAGATCCCTGCTAAATATGTTAACGCTATATCATTCAATCATTTTGCGCAAAGAACCAACATATCTATTCGAAAAAATTGAATTTAGGAAAGATGCCCACAGTAGAGATGTCAGAAACAAAACCCTCCTATCTATACCATACCACAGATCTGCACTTTATGAAAGATCTTTTTCCTATTCTATCTCCACGTTATATAACAGCATTCCCGAAGAAGTCAAAAAAACAAACTTAATACAGTTCAAGAAACGGACCCGTCATTGGTTATTATATAAATCAGGCATCCTCTATCTAGCTCAAGATACTAATATGATTGTTTATCTCCTAGAAGTGTTTAATTATAGTATCTACGACTCTTTAAATGTAATTTATATTTTTAATGCCCTGCAGTAATTTTGTTAGTCATTTTTTTTAACTTTAAATAATTAGTTGCATTGTATTCAGTAAATGAATTATATCTATTTGATTCTATGTTCACAGTGTCTAACTCTGGACTTTATAGATTTGTTGTTAATGGAGTTGAATGGAAGAGCAGAAGTAGCTACTGCTACAATCTGAATTCCGCTCCGGATTGCTTTTTTTGTATTTTTCTTTATAAATTTTGCAATAAAGATATTTACATACATACATACATACATACATACATACATACATACATACATACATACATACATACATACATACATACATACATACATACATACATACATACATACATACATACATACATACATACATACATACATACATACATACATACATACATACATACATACATACATACATACATACATACATACATACATACATACATACATACATACATACATACATACATACATACATACATACATACATACATACATACATACATACATACATACATACATACATACATACATACATACATACATACATACATACATACATACATACATACATACATACATACATACATACATACATACATACATACATACATACATACATACATACATACATACATACATACATACATACATACATACATACATACATACATACATACATACATACATACATACATACATACATACATACATACATACATACATACATACATACATACATACATACATACATACATACATACATACATACATACATACATACATACATACATACATACATACATACATACATACATACATACATACATACATACATACATACATACATACATACATACATACATACATACATACATACATACATACATACATACATACATACATACATACATACATACATACATACATACATACATACATACATACATACCTTCAGTTTTAACTAAAGTTCGCACAGAAGTAATTGCTCCGATAGTAGATTCTAGATTCCCAGCCAATCGTAAAAATACTTACTTCTAACTAGTGTATATTTGTTGTAACATAAACGATGAATGAAGTTGGCAGCCCTTGACGAAGTCTACGATCGAAATAGATATCTTTTTGAATGTTTGAAATTAGATTACAAATTCCGGTAACAAAGTACCTAATCAAACACGTTTTGTTGAAGCAAAATTTTTGGCAACGCCTTGATGGCGCAACGGCTTAGAGTCAGCCTCCCGACCTAATAAATTCCGTGTTCGAGCGGGGTGTCGGTTTGAATCCCAGGCCTTGGTGCATTTCAAACGAAACTCTTCATAGATTCTTTATTCCTCCTTTTTATGACGTCGTCTCCTTTCGAATGTTGGAAACCCAAATAGCTAACGAAGTTGTAGATACATACATGCGGAAAAATTTAAGCGATGAGCAATCAAACGATCTTCAGATGTCCTTCAACCAAGAATTTTGGCATCTGCCGATAGACCTCTAACCTTGGACTTTTGCTTGTATAATCAGTCCTATAAGTTCGTATTTTTCTCCCCGCATGATACGATCTTCATCACTTGTTTTTCTTCCATTATTGGCAAGCATAAGTTATTTTTGTTTCTTCGTGCGATTAATGACTTGTTCGTTAGTTTTTGAACCCATGATATTGTTAGTATACGGCGGTATATATACATCTCAAAGGCGTCTATTCTTTATTTAGGGAAGTTCGATAAACAATACTTCCCAATAGTTTCGAACACGATTATAAACAGAATTAGTCGAAAATGAATTTTAAAACACATCTGGTGGACGATACGTCATAATGAACCTAACTGTTAACAAGTATCTCTGTGGTTGGGTAGTTTTGAGTAAAAACAAACACCTCAGCTGCAGGTCTATCAAAAATGGTTTGTTACAGTTATATTAGTTGACAATGACGCGTAATTTTAGTGTTGAGAAAAAACCGGATGACGCTTGGTATTTGAGTTCCAGAGGCAGTTTGGAATTTTTTTTGTCATTGCACTATAACCCCAAAATAGGAGGGATCGGATATAGAGGGGGGTGTTAAAACGTGAAAAAGTAGCTGAATGAAGTAACGGAATGAAAATGCGGTAGCATTTCAGTACACCTACCAGCTAATGTTTCAAAAAATCGTCATCCAAAATCTACTGGCGGTTTGCACGTTCCGATTTTTTTAAAATGCAAATAAAAAAATCTTCTACAGGGGTCGACATAAGTCAGTTACCGCTATAGGGAAATATGTATATGTACTATTATTATGTACTATTGTAAATTGGGCTTTGACGACATTGGCCGGCCATGAACGTTAGAAGCAAAATATGCAAGCCCAGGCTGTAACGAGAATGACCGTCACTCGTGGCCAAGTTTGAAAATGTTTTAGTTTGTGCATCTTTGTCCGATCATTCACGACATCGACCATCAATGCATGGGCAAAGTTGATATTACAGATTAGGGTAGCTATTTGGAAAAAATATGAAGAAAATTAAAAAAATATATATTTTTATCGCTTCACAATGAATCGAAAGGAGACTTACGATATTAAATACCTAATCGTTAAATATGACAACTTAATTGACACAGCACGCACATTTTTTTGTTTTTGCAGCCACCCTTATAGGGTGGGCTTGGCATACAAACGTTGTGTTTTGTGTCCTTCCAAACAAGGACAGAACTCGCTCCGTGTAAGCTTTTGCTTGAGAGCTCCTTTGTTTGTGGAATTTGAATCAAATCTTGAGCGGACATTATAATAATTTATATATAATATAATAATTTATTGGTGTTAACGTACATAAATTGTACTTACACATTTCAGTATAAAAAAAATGCCTCGTAGTGTGCATTAAGTATAAAAGACAAACATACATTAACAATAGACAAACAAACATACAAGCATACATCATATGTAGCAACAGTGAATTATAATACATCAAAATTTAAAATCCATGAACTCGTTATGCGAATAAAAAGCTTTTTCTGTAAGAAACTTCTTAACAGTTCTCTTGAAATTATGGAAGCTCATTGTTTTTATTTGCACTGGCAGGTGGTTAAAATACTGAGGTGCTGAATACCTAATTGTCTTTTGGCTTTTTGATAGTCTCATAAATGGCACATGTATTTGATCTGCATTTCTAGTATTATAATTGTTACCAGTTTTGACTTTCGTATCATCAATGAGATATTGCTTTGCATATTTAAGTGACTCATATATATAAACTGAGGGAAGAGTGAGAATTTGGTGCTCTACAAACTGTTCTCTACAGTCCTTAGTATATCCAGTACCAGAGACTATCCTCACCGCTTTTCTTTGCAGTGCAAAGAGTCTCTGCCAGTCTGCAGCTTGTCCCCATAACAATATTCCATAGGATAAGATGGAGTGACATAAAGAAAATTATACGGATTTCAACGCATCACCTGAAAGTTCTGACGACAAATTTCTTAGTAAATATATATGTTTTGTCAATTTTTTAGCTGTTTCATCTATGTGCACATTCCACCTTAACTTGCTGTCAAAAACTTAGTATATTCAGTAGCCTGCTCTTCAAGCTGCTTCAGAGTGAACACTATATCTACTGTCTTAGTATTATTTAGGGTTAACCTATTTTCTTTAAACCATATCTTAGCATTAGACATCTTCTCTGTCATGTTTTTATAAAGCTCTGAGTATTCTTTACCTTTTACAAAAACAGCTGTATCATCTGCAAACAGTATATAATTATTTTCATTGCCATTTGGCAAGTCGTTTATATATATTAAAAAAAGTAAAGGTCCCAGCACCGAACCTTGTGGCACACCATGTTTAATATTTATTGTTTCAGAAAAGTTTTGCCCTATTTTAACTAGCTGTGTTCTATTTTCTAAATAAGATGTTAATAGACTACAAGAGTCCGATGTAAAACTATATTGTGTAAGCTTGTCAGGAAGCAACTTATGTGACACACAGTCGAATGCCTTACTAAGGTCGCAAAATACTGAATATAGTGAAGCTTTTTCTTCATACGAATTGATTATTTCATCAACTAGTTTCAAGAGTGCTAATGTTGTACTTCGGTTTTTTCTAAATCCGAATTGGTATGCAAAAAATGCAGCATTTCCCTCCATATGTGATGCAATTTGTAAAGCCAAACATTTTTCAAATATTTTACTAAACACAGGCAACAATGAAATGGGGCGATAATTTGAAACATCACCCTCATCTCCTTTTTTAAAGATAGGTACAACAACTGCCCTTTTAAGACAATTTGGGAAAACATCATTTCTAATGCAAAAGTTGATTAGTTTTGTTAATGGTATGATAATTAAATTTGTTATAGATTTTATAAGAATAGTATCAAATCCGAATATGTCTTTGCTGTGTTTACTTTTTAAAGAATTTATCACGTCTCTGACATCGTTGAAAGAAACATCGCTGAACTTAAAAGGAATATCAATTTTCCTGATGTTTTCACTAGGATCTAGCTCATTTTCCCCTAAATTCGCTATCAATTCTTCTACCGATTCACAAAAAAATCTATTAAAGACATTCGGGTCAAGTAGTGGGTTTGTTTTAGGAGTTCTATTTGTGCACCTTTTTTTATTAACTATGTCCCACATTGTCTTAGTGGGGTTGCTTGATCGTTTTATAATGTTGCTATTGAAATTTTTTTCGCATGAATGATTGCTGTCCTGTACGCTTTCCTAAATTTATTCAACTGTATTTTTATTTCTTCCGTTTTGTATTTATCGTAAAGTGCATTCCAAAAGTATAGCTGTTCCCGCATTTCCCTTAGTTCGTTATTGAACCAGCTAGCATTATAAGTTATTCCCTTTTGTGCAGGTAACATTTTTTTAGGAAACGCTGTATGTAAACAAATCTGAATCTTGTTAATGAAGGTTTCAAACTTTCCATTACTATCCATATCTGGATCCTGAATAAAGTCCCAATTTATGTTTTCAACTAGATTAAAAAAGATTAACTTACCCTGTTCCGTAATGGGTCTACACTCTTTCAATGTTGTTTTCACTGCAGGTGTAGATGGAACACTAAACCTCAACAGTTGACCTAAATGGTCGGACATAAATTCTGTTACTATTTTGGCCTTACATGACTCAGTATTAAAATTTATGAATATATTGTCAATGCAGCTCTTTTTTCTTGTATTTGTTGTAAGCATCTTTTGAAGTCCATATGTCGACATCAAATCAAGTAGACCTGTACAATACTTATCGTCTCTTTCAAAGTGGGTGTTGAAATCTCCTGCTACAATAATTTTTTTACTCTGAAGTAGCGTAAGAGCTTTTTCCAAGATTTTTAGAAATAATGCATAGTCTGCATTTTCTGAGATTACTACAGAAGGGGATCTATATACACACAGAACATAAAAATTGAATTTTTTAATAAAGCAACATGCAATTTCGCACTGCTTTTCTACAGATAAACTATTAACCTTTTCAATATCTTCAGTTTCAAGAGAACTATAAGTCAGTATAGTACTACCCCCTTTCAGAAATATATTTCGCGCAAACGTAGATGCTACTTTATACCCATTTATACTAATCAGCTGTACTTCCTGCATCGTTAGATGATGTTCCGTTAAGCATACTATTGGAATATTAAAGTCTTCTAAAAACATTTCTAGTTCATGGATTTTGTTTCTAAGAGACTGAACATTTATATGAAACAATTCAAGACAGTCTTCAGTCACATTTCTTCTGTTGCTTGTCCTAGTCCTCGAAAATTCTTCTTGAAGATAAAACGTTGAACAGCAGCACCCCTTGGCCAGATTTCTGGATCATACACCTCTTTGCAGTACTCTATAGGAAACGATATCTTGAAAGATGAGCCTTTTTCCGTCCTGTTCCAAAGTTCACATTTAAAATTGATGTTTGGTGCAGAGTCTTTCAGACCGTCTAGGAGTTCATCACAGGTTACATTTGGCCCACACCTGTACACATGCAGATATCCTAGCCGCGGTACTGTCTCGACATCAGCTGTTATTCTTTTTCCATTGCCAATAACAGGTTTATATTTATTATAACTCCGTCTGTTTGTAAACATGCGTTGATTTCCTTGTAGAGGTTTTTGTAGCTGGGGATTCCCGTTTTTTTTCCGGGTCTTGTCTGGTTATCTGTGAAGAGTTTTTATATTGTATTTGTGTCTTTGTTGCGCCAGAATAAGGGAGGAGGGAGGATTTCCTCTCCGCATCGTCACTACCATTTGTTGTGTATGTGTTTGAGTTTGGTAATGCACCAGTAGATGGCGCAGCGTTTAGATTTTTCACATTTTCCAGAGGTTTGTTAAATAACATATTACTTTGTTTAAGTAAAATTATCAAAAATCTTCTTGATCCTTGATCCTCTTTTCAAACTGAGAACTGAGTTTTCGCTCCAGGTCAATTTGATTTTGTAAACTACCACATCTTTCACATCCAACGTGTTCAGTCTGGCTGTCATAGAACAGATCACCATTTGAACCACTGATAACAGTATTATCACTATCCACTTTCATCCCCGATACATATTTTATTAGTAACGAGCTTGTAACTGTTGATGGCAACTTTTTTCTTACTATGATGTCAATTAATTCGTACTTTTTAAGTTTATTTAACTCCCAAACAAGAGGAGCACTGTCGATACCGGACGCCATCTTGAAACTCCTACGAGATTGCCCGGGCACAGTCTTAAAAACGTAAATCCATTCCCAATTTATCAATACTGCCCAGTTTACATGGACATTCAATTCACGCTATTGATCGGTCATTATCAGGTCGTCACGCTGTAATGGGTCATTCAGGACAATGGCCGACCAATATCGTTAAAGACCGAAATATCATCTTTGATCGTAACATACATAAATTTTACAACTTGACAAAGCAATTCAAGTGAAGCATGTATGCAGTAGTACGTAAACTGTGTGTAGTTACACACGTGGTGAATGCTTACAGAATTGTTTGAGCTTCGAAGATGCAAAAAAACCCGACATAAGTTTACATCGGCGACTGGATTGGCAGTAGAGTGGCCAGCCAGATCGTAAGATCTTACACCTTGTGATTTCTGCCTTTGGGGCCTACTAGAAGTCCGCATCTCTGCAAGAGGGCCACGCACCATTCTACAATTACGCCCATTTATCGAAGAGAAATTCGAAAACCCTTGCAAACGGCCTGAACCGCTTCGCAGAACATGCTTTGCAGTTTCGAGCTGCTGCCGTCTGTATATTTAGCAAGATGGCCACCGATTTGAGCACATACATACATTAACCTTTTTTCACATATCTAGAGCATGGAACCTTCCGGTTGTAACTTCACAAAAAAATAGACGTTCATTAGTCTTTTGCGTTTTCATTCCTTTTTGCCCGTGCAAATCGGGGAACTGACTTATGCTGATCCCCGTATTCGACAAAAGCGACATTCGGTCCTTTGGTGATGCATTAACAAAGACTGCGCAGTCTAACAGCTCGCCAAATCGATTTATTCAATTATCGCTATTTGAAGGAACATGTAAGATAACCAAGTAACCTTTAAGGGCCGGTTGTACAAATTCCGGTTTAACACACGTTTAATTAAACCTAAACTCGGCTATACGATGAAACCTGGTTTATAATGAGATTCACTATGGTTGGCACTGCTGAAGCTAAATAGGTTATTTTCTGATATAATCATGCCATCATGATAGGTTATTTTCTGATATAATCATGCCATCATGATTATATCAGAAAATAACCTATTTAGGACTGTCACTTGTGAGAGTGTTTCAAATTTGGGCAACGGTTGTTGCTGTTTCTGTTTTTCCATTTGCGTTTATTTTTAAGTTACCTACAAACCCTTCCAATATAAAATATGACCAAATAAAATGACAGGTAATTTGAAGCTTACCTCGAAGCTTACTGTTCGACACATATCATTTCCATTTAAAGCACAGTTACTCTCTGGTTAAGGCCCGGTCAAACAGAGGGCGTTCTAGAACGCGGCGGTCCGGCGTTCTCGAACGTCGCGTTACAGCATTCCGTTGTTTGTACCAAACAGGCCTGTTTGACGGGTTCAGCAAAAGCGTTACGCCAATTTTTGTCAAGATATCTAGTGATTCAAACATAGATGAACTCAAGACTCGGTCAAACAGAGGGCATTCTAGAATACCGTAACGCCGCGTTCTAGACCGCCCTCTGTTCGACCGGGCGTTTATGGTTAATTTGTCGGTTTATGATAAGCTCTTGTTAAGCTTGGAGTGTAATGTTAAGTCGTCATTGTACAACGGACGTTTTGCAACTTCGGAGGCTTAACGGCAGCTTACGTTAAATCCAAGCCTAAGCTTGTATTGTATAACCGGCCTAATGCCCATATGAAGCGTAAGTTATATCTGGATCAGCAAATGACATCTAATGACGTCTAGCATAATTTTTACCATGTCACCGAGTTTTCCTGTGTTTTTCAACAGATTTATATACTGAAGCCCTAATTATTTAGCGGGCCATTGGCAATTAACCCTATACCCCCACTCATTATATTGCACGACCCATTTGTAATTCCCAAGCTATGTTATTACTCGAGTTTCTAAAAGTTTACTACACAAAGAACTGATTTTGAATTCCTTAAACTACATTGATATTTTACCTCCGTCTATTCTATAATACCGTAAACGTGCACAATGCTCTTCAAACATAGTCCTAATAGGTCCCCCTACTTTGTCCTGTATAGCACATATTGCAATAACTGCAATTTTATTTGATATATTCCACACCTATCACGTATATGAACCTTGTCCTTTGGGTTACCTAATACATCTTTAAGTTTCAGACCAGACTGTTATACCTCGATCAGTCCTACGTTTCAAAAAAATGATATTTAAGACCCCTTGTATATTTTGGATCAGAGGCTACTGAAGCTCTTGTTTTTCGCTTTCAGCTTCGAACTTGCTAAAATTATAATCTGGCCGCCATATAGGGCAGGTAAAGGTAAACTGTATGCGGTAGGTATAAATAGGGATAATAAGGAGTTAGTGTATAGTCTAAACCTTTACCTGAAAAGATGCCAACATAGCTAATAAAATCCGCTGGGAGTTTGAGAAAATCCGTCTGTATAGTGTTTGCTTCTCCTTGACACTTACTACCGTTGCCTATACGTACGTAGATGTGAAGCTACACCAAACGATAATTGACAAACAGATGCAATAATTAGTGTATAATTTAATTCGTAGCGCATCCTATCTGATGATGTTCCTTTCCATGTTCGACTTCGCACCATGCTGTTATCTCGGAAAACGGAACAGACACTGCGAGGTGTTATACGCGGTATATCAGTAGTAATTGGTGTTTAAATACAGGAAGATTCATCACTGTCAATTAGTTTTGGGTCAGCAGGTAATCCATACCGATTATACTGAATATGAAGGACTATTGGTCTTTTCTTTTCTATAAAGGTTAATTAGTTATGATGAATTATGTCGTTTCTGGTACGATTGGTCCTCTTTTGAGATACAGTATGCTCGTAGATAGAAATTGATAAATTTAAATTCTGAATAAAATTTAATTCTCACAGTGAAGGTCCAAAAAGATGAGAACAATTCTTAGCTAATAAAAATTAGCACAGGTCGCGCCGATCGCGATCGTCCATTCCATAATCTCATAGTTCAATACAAACAGGTATTTTGGCATGTACTATTACCACGGCTCAACAAACAATCAGCTGTCTTACTCACGGTCGGTTCCTTTGTGATGACGTGTTGCGAATATCTGACGTCAGCAACGCCACTTTGGGATAGTTTCATTCGCGCTGACAGGGGCGGAGAAGAAAAAAGTGTACAACAGGGCAGAATTTAGAAATAATACTCAACCCATGGGGTATAAAAGGAAGGTAAACGTTAAAGATAACATAAAGTTTATGCTGTTTTTAATGCTTACCCCCCACAAAGTACTACATTTGCGCTGAGATCTATATTATTTATCTCTATACTAATATTCTATATACAGTTAGTGTGTAATTCTTCGATATCTCGCAAGGTATACCTGATAGAAGAAAACGTCAAATAAAAAAGTTAATTGGTTACTTAAGACACATATTCTAAAAATATTTTGAAATATACAGGGTGTTGCGGGAAAGTAGGATAGTGATCATCTTAATTTTTTTATATGGAACTATACATTTTTTCAAATTCTTCTAGTTTCCATTATTGATCTCTATTCGACCCTAAAATATTTTTGGGATCGGTTGCGACGTTGCCAAGTTATAATTTATTTTCTATTAATTTCCGGATTCGCAAGGTCGCAAGTAATACCTCCAAATTGATATATTCCTTTAACTTTTCGCAATAACATTATACAGCGAGTTACTTGAATATTAAGTGGATATTACTTTAGATGTTACTAGCAATCTGTATCTACAGGGTGTTTTTGACAGAATTTTGAATTACGGCAACTTGAAGGTCATTTAACTTCGTTTTTTTAAATGTAACACCCTGCATTTTTTATTTTAAATCAAAATACCTACTAATACCCTATCTTGCGTTGTAATATTTTTTTCGCTTTTGCGACGTTGCCAAGTTATAAATTATTTTTCCAAATTTTTAAACAAATATCCCTGATTTTAATTTATTTTAAATAGAATCCTCTACTTATTTTTATTGCAATGAATTGCGCATGTCGAAGTTAGTAAGATCTCACAATTTCAAAATTTTGTTTCTATTAACTACTGAGATACGGCAACACCGCTTTTTCGGTAAACGGTACCGGAACGCTTAAATATTTCCAAAACTGCCACAGCTGGAGAGGTGAAATTCAATACTTGGGGGTTTTTGAACATACAGAATTCATAACGCTAACATCAGTGTTGTCAGAGTTAACAATTTTACGTCATAATTTTGAATATTATGCCCTATTTATGAAATCTAACGTAAAAGTGGTAAATCTGACAACAGTGATGTTAGTATTTTTGGATTCTCTATGTTCAAAAACCCCCAAGTATTGAATTCCAACGTTCCAGCTGTGGCAGTTTTGGAAATATTCAAGCGTTCCGGTACTGTTTACTGAAAAAGAGGTGCTACTGTATCTCAATAATTAACAGAAACAAAATTTTGAAATTATGAGATCTTACTAAGTTCGGCATGTGCAAGTCATTGCAATAAAAATAAGTAGAGCATTCTATTTAAAATAAATTAAAATCGGGTATATTTGTTTTAAAATTTGGAAAAATAATTTATAACTTGGCAACGCCGCAAACACGAAAAAAAATATTACAAGGCGAGATAGGGTATTAGTAGGTATTTTGATTTAAAATAAAACATACAGGATGTTACATTAAAAAAAACAAAGTTAAATGACCTTCAAGTTGCCGTAATTTAAAATTCTGCCAAAAAACACCCTGTAGATACAAATTGCTGGTAAGATCCAAAATTATATCCACTTTATATTCAAGTAATCTGCTGTACAATATTATTGAGAAAAGTTAAAGGAATATATCAATTTGGACGTATTACTTGCGACCTTGCAAATCCGGAAATTAATAGAAAATAAGTTATAACTTGGCAACGTCGCAACCGATCCCAAAAATATTTTAGGGTTGAATGAAGATAAATGATGTAAACTAGAAGAATTTAAGAAAAAGTTATAGTTCCATATTAAAAAATCAATTTGATCACTATTCTACTTTCCCGCAACATCCTGTATATTTCAAAGTATCTTTAGAATATGCGTCTTAAGTAACCAAATAACTTTTTTATTTGACGTTTTCTTCTATCAGGTATAGCTTGAGAGATATCGAAGAATTACACACTAACTGGACACCCTGTAGATAGCCATGATCCTGCCGTGCCGCCGCTGTTGAAATGTATCTCTCTCTCTAACCCAAACTATCGATGCGCAAAGGGATCGGCGCAAAGCATCCCCAGACCGCTGATTGTTTGTTGAGCCGTGCTATAACTATTAAAAACACAGCAGCTGCAGGTAATGATTTGTTTGAGAAAAGGTTAAATTGACAGTCTCGTGGCGACCGTGAGTCAGCCGAGACGATTTTAGGTTAGGGAATTAAAATCGCAGTTAACAGATATTTGATATACATTTTTATATTTTTGATGCAGTTTTATGTCCTAAATAAGGAAACCGCCCTTCTTCTTGGTGAGGGAGTAGGAGCAAGCAACCTATTATTACTAGATATGAAGATCATTTTTTGCAAAGGCACCATTCTTCTCCACTGAGAGTACAATTCCTTCTTGGCAAGGTTATATAAACTACTTCTTGAGAAGGGCACCGCACTTTTTGATAAGGGTATGGTACCACCATACTTCTAGAGGCTATAAGAACAACATTTACTTTTCGGGAAAGAGCATTCTTCATGGACTCCAACAAAACTCCCAATGATGACAGCCCAAGCTAAGCTTTTGGTTGGATACATCGAGGTAGAATCCCAAGGAGACGCTATAAGGTTCAATGTCGCATAACAAAAACGGTAGCAGGAGGCGTGCCCAAGTGTGGTAACAATATGGCCGCCAGAGCCGGATTACTTTCTTATGTAAATAATTTTGAAAATTCATTACAATGTTGATTTAAATATGAAGTATTGGTTTGATTTTTGAATCTAATGCGAAATTCATAGATTAACGAAAAAAAAACAGGCTTTGTAGAGACGACATTCATCATCAATTGAATAATACAACTGTACTTTTGCTGCGAGTAATTCCTGTCGATTTCTTCTTATCCATGACATCTCTGCTAGAGCACCGTACATTAACAAAGACCAGTAGGGTCACTCTAAGCCCCGCCCCCAATGTGGCCTTTACATCTCTGTTCTCGGATCCTACACAAGCTGGCGGATCAATGGCAGATTCTGGCACCCGCAGATCTCGAGCAGTAGCCGAACGGTGCCGAACGCTAACAGCTGTGGCTTACAGGGTCAGGTCAGCCCACCTAATACGCGACGGTGCACGGGATACAATCACATACAATCGTCGACCGGCGACGTCGAGAATATCGAGCAGTCGGATCCCCCGTAGGTGGAGGAGTCCGAGTCCGCACGAACTCAACCACTCTCACATCGAGGCGGCTCAGGCGGCTCGCATTTGTGAGAGTCACATCAAAGCCGGCACGGCGAGTGACCCTACTGGTCTTTGTTAATGTACGGTGGTTAGAGCAACTACGATAAGCACATGAAACCATTAATTCCTTTATGAATTCACTAGAATATCACTTAAAAATGACTAAAAATCTCGGTAAAAACCCTCAAAAAAAAGCAAACACGAAATTGTCAAAGAAACGTCAGCTGTTTGACATAAGTGTCGAATCAATATGGCCAACTTGCACCTGCTTTCAGCCACGTTATCGCGCCTCCATAGGATTCTACCTCGATGGTTGGATATAAAAATAATGTACTGCAATAGTATATCAGAAATAAATCTCTGTTAAATCATTCTTATCATGTGTTTTCATTTCTTGAAAGCTAAGCTATTGGGTACACGCAAGGACCCGCATGCCTTAGTCTCATGCACACTTCTGAGCGGCTGTTTGCTATGGAGAGTACGTTGGTTGGCGGCTCAGTGACTTTATTCATAGTGACCTGAGGATTAGCGATCTGAACTACCAATCGGCATTCTTGTTGCATCGGGATTTCGAGAAACTTTCGATTTTGAGATAATACGCATTTGTTCGTTTTATATTTACATAACGAAAATCCATCCCATTCATATCCGTCGGTTTATTTGTCTGTTGGCATTTTTCTAGCCTCACAACCTCAGTAACAGCTGCATGGATTGTGACGAAACTTGAGTAGCGATATGCTGTTAGCTCGTAGCAGGTAATGCTGCTATAATTTTAAAAATCAAACGCATGGGCGGCAGAGCAATTAAAAAAAAAACTCGAATATTCCCCAAAACTTGTTTTTAGGGTTTATTGATCATTTTCTACTTTTTTTTTGGGTAGGGGTGAAATTGGGTGGTTGAAAAATTGGACGGGTTGAATTAGGCAGGGGGTTGTAAAACCGAAAAATTTGTTATATTCATACTATGCTGTCCATTGGCTTGTAAAAGAAAGACTTAGCGGCATAAGACACTTTTTTTAATGAATCAGTCGACTTGACTTCATTTTGTTAATATTACCGATGGAGGAGGTAATTTTTCTTAAAAATCTTGTAGGTACCTACTACCAGCAACAAAACCTTTTATAATTTATTTTTGCAGGAATTTGGTTGATGCATCTCTTTCTTTGTAATAAATTATGATTTAAAAGAATATCTAACTTCAAAAAGTATCAAGAAGACGTATGTATATTCAAGCAGATTCAAAATTTGTCAAAGTTTGAAGTATATAGTATAATATTAACATTTCCAAAAATACATTATATACAAGCAATCTCTCGTGAATAGTACTGCTCCGTAGCCCAATTAAAAAAATTAAAAGTTGGGGCTTGAAAAATGACTAATTTTTATGACCCTATCGTACTTTGGGGGCTGTTCGGAGAAGTATGATTTTGTAATTTTCATTATCGATTCTGACAGAAAATAATCAAAACAAAATTATTTATTGACTATCGATAATATATATTTATCACAATTATAGCCAATACTACAGAAATCTTGTAACCATGATATGAAGGAGAGAAATGAGCATAGCTGCTCTAATAAGCTCTGAAAATGGCCTGCTACATTTGTAGTCATAGAGAAAATCGAAGAAAAATGTTGAATTGCCTTCTTTAACGCTCTTTTTGCGACTTATCCACAGCTTATACAGGGTGTCCCACGACGACTAAGACAAGCAGTATATCGGAACTGGGCAGTAGTAGAGAATTATAGAGAATTATAATTTTGGGAATGTAAATTAGAGCAAACGTTATGTCTTTCCTTGTTATTTTGTTACCCAATGAGCTGTTTGTTTTTGGTCACGTGACGTTCTATTTAAAATTACTAATGGGACACCCTGTATGTTAATGCCTTTCTGTATTCCTCCCGATAAAGCAATTACAACAGACTAGCACACTTGGGGTCTAAAGTGATTAATTCAAGAGCTACAGGTACTTAAAGGATTGTACCACTACCATTAATTATGTACCCCTATGCTAGTGTTTCATTTTTTGTCTTAATCGTAATGATACAATCCTTTAAGTACCTGTAGCTCTTGAATGAATCACTTTAGACCACAAGTGTGCTAGTTTGTTGTAATTATTTTATCGGGAGGAACACAGAAAGGCATTAATATACAGGGTGTCCCATTCATAATTTTGAATCGAACGTGTAGAATGACGTAGAACATGTAGAATGTCAAAATAATAGAATAGAATAATAAAAGATACAATAAGATTCCAGCCTGTACCATAAAATTTGTTTTACGAGGGTGATACGTAAAGAACTCTGATACTCTCGAATAGTCAGGAATTGAAAGGACCACTTACTTGATACAAAGACGACAGGAAAGATCTGCTGGACAAGAGGTGACGGAAACAGTCGGAGACTGGCCTGTATTTTGAAAACGCACATGAGTAACTTCCACATTCAACCGCTACATTACATGCACTATAATACTGTTATGTTCCGCCGCTGCAATACTGATATTATCTCCCAATCAATGCTGATAGACCCAGGATGCTTTCGAACTACATCAAAGGCTCCAAACATAGCTTGAGGATGATCTCAGTATATTTTTGAAAGATATCAGGCGCAATCCCTTAGTATCGCCCGCGTGGTACTCGTCCGTTATCTGTGCACACCAAGGAAGACGACACCCAAGGTGCCACATGAACGGCAAAAAGCGCTGTCATGGCTTCACAATTGCTAGCACCCGCCAAGATCCGCTTTACGGTCCCACTTACGAATGTTGACTCGCAACCCATGGCTATTCGATAGATCTATCTAGGTACGTACCTCAACACCGTGTGAAGACTTTGACGAGGCGACACATGCCTTCAAAACCAGACAGAGGTGGAATGCGTACATTCCACCTCCCATACCGTGGGGAACGGCAGCTTCCTACCGCATGGGAGTCAGCCCATGATATGAACCCAATTGACTGATGCAGACTAGTACCCACATGCTGTCCACATAGATGATGCAGATTACTAACTACATTCTATCCACATAGGTGATGCAGATTCTTAACTACATTCTGTCCACATGGGTGATGCAGGGTTTCACCTACATGCTGTTCGCATGGGTGATGCAGGTTACCATCTACATTCTGTACGCATGGATTGTCCAACAACCAAACCGTGTCCCAGGTCGTGTTTGGACTAGAGGCAATGGTAGTGCTATTACCTCCCAGGATCCCGCTATCCTCCAACGGTGTCCCACCAACACAGAAAGAGGGGCGTTCTCCTGCCTCCAGGGTGCAATAGGTTCGACGGACGACCCACCGTCTCCCCATCGAACCTCCCAAAGTGCCCTGCACTTCGAATCAAGTGCTGTAAAGTGGGCTGGTGTACGGACAGGTACGCCAATGCTTTGATTACTGCGGGACGGTGTACATTATACCTCCACCTCCCCAATAATCGCATGCTCTGTACCATACTGTGCAACACAGTACCCCAGGTCTACTTAGGGGCGTCCCACCTGCAGAGATTATTAGTTGGCTACCCTTTATCTTTATCTGTAAATGACTGTCAGATTCCAAGCTAGTTAATAGCTTTACCAATGCGGCTTATATCAATAATTATTATAATTAGCTTATCAAACACTATTATAATGGTTAAAAGACATGCATGCAATGATATACGGACAAATGCAGAAATATACTCTGTGAACAACTCACCAAATTGCAACCACAAGCAAAACTCACTGAACCACGCATCACGAGGATTAGACGGGCACTGTGTTTACTTTTCTTCATATTTTCCTCACAGGCAACAGACATAGGGCTCTTAAATCACAAACTCTCGGCCCTATCTTTTATAAAGTGCCATAAAAATAAACACATGGCCAAACTCTCGTAAACATAGGCGGGTACTTACAGGGTGAGTGTTATGCAAAATCATGGTTAAAATAAAGCGTGCTTACAAACGTCACGTGACCAAAAAATAATACTTCATTGGGTAACGCAATAATAGGAGAAGACGCAGCATCTGCTCTGATTTACATCCCCAAAATAATAATTATCTACTACTGCCCAGTTCCGATATATATTGCTTGTCTTAGTCGTCGTGGGACACCCTGTATAATATATTCCAATCTGAGGGGTAGTATTATCATAATGGTCTACATATTATATATCCTTGGTCATCCTGTATGCGAGAACGAGTCTCTACTTTTTCGATTTTTTCTCTGAATGACGATACGTCCAAGTTAAAAGGAGAGATTTATATCTGCAACGCTGTCATAAAATTTCAAATACGTCCAGTGGAGCAGATATTTCGATAAGATAAGCTCCGTTTTTGCTCAGCGAATACATTATTATTGTTTGTATGTATGTCAGCAATCAACGCATACATATTTATTTGAGTGAGATCGAAGCTGCGCCGTTCGCCAGATTTGAATAATAAAAGTGTAAGCTGTCACACGAGACTGATCGCTTTTGGATGATTTCGGCGACTACCGGTTTTGACCTCGTTGCCATTTTTGTAATTGCTTTTGCCAAACCTGATACCGCCTGTAGACCATGGCTATGTAGTTTTTTACTTCTCATGACAATTTGAGACAATCTTTTTTTGTGCCCTTTACCCTATGGAAAAGAATATATATAATATATACAGGGTGTCCAGTTAGTGTGTAATTCTTCGATATCTCGCAAGGTATACCTGATAGAAGAAAATATCAAATACAAAAGTTATTCGGTCACTAAAGGCACATATCCCAAAAATATTTTGAAATATACAGTGTGTTACAGGAAAGTAGGATAACGATCAACTTGATTTTTTTATATAGAACTATAACTTTTTTTTCATATTTTCCATATTTAACCCAAAAATATTTTTGGGATCGGTGAGACGTTGCCAAGTTATAATTTATTTTCTATTAATTTCCGGATTTGCAAGATCGCAAGTAATACGTCCAAATTGATATATTCCTTCAATATTCTTCAATAATATTATACAGCGAGTTACTTGAATATCAAATTAATATTATTTCGGATATTACGAGCAATGTGCGTCTACAGGGTGTTTTTGGTAGAATTTTGGATTATGGAAAATTGACGGTTATTTTACTTTGTTTTTTTAAATGTAACACCCTGTATGTTTTATGTTAAATCGAAATACCTACTAATACTCTATCTCAACCTGTAATATATTTTTCCGCGTTTGCGACGTTGCCAAGTTATAAATTATTTTTCCAAATTTTCAAACAAATATCCCCGTTTTTTATTAATAGAACACACTGTATATTTTACTTAACATAGAAGTACTCCCTAGTAATGGTTAAAGGCGTGAACAAGTATTAACTGGTGTTCCTAAAATAATAAAACCGTTTTCCTTGCACATATCATCTATTTCTAACACCAGGTCAGTAAAAGGTACAGGAACGCCTAAATATCTTCAAAACGCACAGCTGGAACGAGAAAATCAATACCTGCAGGTTTTCGAACATGCAGAATTCAAAAATTCTGACAACAGTGTTGCCAGATTTACCGCTTTTACGTTACACGTCATAATTTTGTTATTTTGACTAGAGTCCTCTACTTATTTTTATTGCATTGAATTGCGCATTTCGAATTTAGTAAGATCCCACAATTTCAAAATTTTGTTTCTATTAATTAGGTACTGAGATACAGCAACACCGCTTTTTCAGTAAACAGTACCGGGACGCTTAAATATTTCCAAAACTGCCACACCTGGAGCGGTGAAACTCAATACTAGGGAATTTTGAACATACAGAATTCAGAATTGCTAACATCAGTGTTGTCAGATTTACCACTTTTACGTTAGACTTCATACATAGGGCATTCCATTCAAAATTATGACGGGAAAGGTAAAATTGGTAAATCTGACAACGCCGATGTGAGCATTTTTGAATTCTGTATGTTCAAAAACCCCCAAGTATTGAATTTTACCGCTCCAGCTGTGGCAGTTTTGGAAATATTTAAGCGTTCCGATGCTGACTAGTGAAAAAGTGGTGTTGCCGTATCTCAGTAATTAATAGAAACAACATTTTGAAATTGTGAGATCTTACTAAACTCGACATGCGCAATTCATTGTAATAAAAGTAAGTAGAGGATTCTATTTAAAATAACAAAATTATGACGCGTAACGTAAAAGTCGTAAATCTGGCAAGACAATTTTTGAATTCTGCACATTCAAAAACCTGCAGGTATTGATTCTATCATTCCAGCTGTGCAAGTTTTGAAGATATTTAAGCGTTCTTGTACCTTTTACTGACCTGGTATTCGAAATAGATGGTTTGAGCCAGGAAAACGGTTTTATTATTTTAGGAACAAGTTAACACTTGTTCACGCCGTAAACGCAAAAAAAATATTAGGGGCAAGATAGGGTATTAGTCGTTATTTCGATTTAAAATAAAACATACAGGGTGTTATGTTTGAAAAAACAATTTAAAATGACCTTCAAATTTCCGTAATTTAAAATCCTGCTGGTAACATCCAAAACAATATTCGCTTAGTATTCAAGTAACTCGCTGTATAATATTACAGAGAAAAGCTAATGGAATATATCGATTTGGACGTATTACTTGCGACCTTGCAAATCAGGAAATTAATAGAAAATAAATTATAACTTGGCAGCGTCGCAACCGATCTCAAAAATATTTTAGTGTTAAATAGAGATCGATGATGGAAATATAAAAATTAAAAAAAATTCTGCCAAAAACACCCTGTAGATGCACATTGCTCGTAACATCCGAAATAATATTAATTTGATATTCAAGTAATTCGCTGTATAATATTATTGAAGAATATTGAAGGAATATATCAATTTGGACGTATTACTTGCGATCTTGCAAATCCGGAAATTAATAGAAAATAAATTATAACTTGGCAACGTCGCACCGATCCCAAAAATATTTTTGGGTTAAATATGGAAAATATGAAAAAAAGTTATAGTTCTATATAAAAAAATCCAAGCTGATCGTTATCCTACTTTCCTGTAACACACTGTATATTTCAAAATATTTTTAGGATATGTGCCTTTAGTGACCGAATAACTTTTGTATTTGCCATTTTCTTCTATCAGATATACCTTGCGAGATATCGAAGAATTACACACTAAATGGACACCCTCTATATCACTCATTTCTGTCAGTCTGTTTATCATCTGACTTCTGTCGTATATCATGTAATCATTGGTCCCTCTTATAACTGAGAAATCATTGCTTCGGTAATTATTAAATTTTTAGACAGTATTACGGCTTTTGAAGTAAACCCAGTGGTGACGGAGTGCTGATTTAAAGAACGGTTTCCTACGGATAATTTACGCTATTTTCTTTACTGGTAGAGGCGAAGATGAGTGAACACTAGTACTGTAAAATGTTTTGACAAAATAAGACTTGGTTCAATAGGTTGCTCATTGGCCTTTCAATACAGAGATCCGGGGAACGATTCCCAAGCGAGACGAATTTTTTCGTAATTGCTCGATAAGTAAGGTAAGTAAAAGCCTCACTTTTTGAGATACTAGCTAGAAGAAAGTTCAAAAACCGAAAGCTCTTATTACATGAAAGATGCAGCTGCAGCCTCAACAAATTCTGCTAGGATTTTCACATAACTAGTTTTTTTTATTTTAAACTTTATGCCCCCCCCCACTTCCAAAAATTAGGGAGTCGCGACTGTCTCTGACCACCGTACATTAACAAAGACAAGTAGGGTCACTCGGCGTGCCGGCTTTGATGTGACTCTCACAGACGCGAGCCGGCTCGATTTCAGAGGGGTTCCGTTCGTGGCGTCTCGCTTACTTACAGGGAATCCGAGGTTGTGCGTTGGGCTGTGCGATATTGTCGGCGTTCATTTAGCTTCTTATACGGGGGCAATAGAAATGAATTCTATAGTATAGATAGAATATAATTTATAATTCAATAAACCATTCAACTGAATTGACAATACATACCATTAGTTCCTTGAAATATAAATGATAAAATAATGAAAGGGAATAGTACTCTAACAATATATGTTGTCTATATCGAATAAATTATGTACTTGCTCGTACGCGTATCACCCCTTTAATGCCCGTTTCCAATTATCGCATCTAGAAACAATATTTACTTTTTAAATTTTATTGAGACAAATCGTTTCCTCTTTCGAACATCAAAAAAAAAAGATTTTCCCATCCCTTGTTTGCTGATGCAGCTATATACAGAACATGTCGCCGGCATTTTTTGTGAAGTACGCAGATACGCGCAATACGCTCAATATACACACAAACACTACTTATTTAGGCACCTCGGTAGATCCGACAGATTGTGTCTCGTGTTAGGTGAAATGACCCTGTGAACCGCAGCTGTTAGCGTTCGGCTACTGCTCGACATCACCGGGTGCCAGAAGTCGCCAGCTTGCGTAGTATCCGAGAGCAGAGCGGGAAAGACAACATTGGGGGCGGAGCTTAGAGTGACCTACTAGGGTGCTCTGATCTACTGTCTTCCTGTTAATATTTTGAGACAATAGCCATGGCCGTAAAGTAAGTACATTGCGTAGTGCGAATATTTGACAAAAAATCCGCAAACCTCAAAACCTGTACCGTAATTTGTATCAAAAGATAATAAATAGCAATACTGCAACAGAGTTTATGTAAGCCGCATAAACGTACAGAGTGACATAGAAGCCCATAAGTAAGCGTGTAGTAAGACGGCAATAACAAGTCGCAAACAAATTGCGCCATAATAACGATGAAAAGCTAAGCGCTTCTCTACATACATTTCCGGCTCAATAAATCTATAATCTTCAATCACAATTCCAACAGTCATAACGTTCGCATTCCAACCACAATCCTTTCCTAACAGTACTCGAGACACAGCTCAAGCATTACAGTCAACCAAGCAACAGGCAACGCGACGTACGAGTTTCAGAACAACCTCTAAAATATCATCGGAGTAGAGACACTCCGCAATGTGGTATTTATGAGGAATAAGCAATGTTAGGGATGGAATTTACGGGAATACGCATTATATAAATATTAATTGGTAATATCTCTATCAGTGTTCTTATCTCCGTCTTGTGTATATACTGGCTGCCGTGAAAACCTTAATTTTCGGAAAGTTGTACAGCCATGTGAACCATGTGATACGAATTATGTTTATAACTGTTTTTTATTTCCATACAGACGAACAAAACTCTTCAGTTTGTAAAAAACTGGTTGAAAGACAAGTAATCCTGTGGTTTCAACGATTTGATCTGATCAGAAGAAAAACAATCAATAATTACTGATCCACTGCTAATTCTAGAGAATACGTCTGTTGCTACTAGCAGCCCTCTAGACTATTAAAAATGAGATAATTTGATTACTGTACACAAAAAACTATATTCAGTGCCCAGACAATTATATACTTAATTATTGTAATACCTTTCGGATTCTCAAAAGTTTCGAATACATAGCGAAACGTTGTTCCACAAATCAACAAAGTTTTATCAAACATAGATCTATCAATAGTGCTGTCATTTATACTTTGAAGTTATATGAACTATATATTGAGGGGGATAAATCTACGGTTGGTGTTATTTGCAACGTGAGTAGGCATTCGATTATTTCATTTTACTTCCCACACCGATAGGTGAGGGGAGTACTGTGATCGCGAAAATTTTCAATTTTGAGATATTACGTTGTTTTGAGGGGCTATATGATGTCTACATAACAAAAATCCACGTCACTCATTTCCGTCGGTGTGCCTGTCTGTCGTTCTGTCTGTCAGTCTGCCTGTCGGTCTGTCTGTCTGTCGGTCTGGTTGTCGATCTGTCTCTGTAATCAACTTGACTCCATTTCTTCATTTATTTGTAAAACTGTATCACAAATATTGCCGCCCTCGAAGGTTATACATTGTATGAGGGTATTGGCATAATTATGACATTCACGTTAAATTTTGACAATACCTATAACTTATTAGTTCAGCTATTTGGTCATTATTACTGTGGGCATTGGCTCCGGTCACCATTCGTTCTTGTTTATCTACCCTGACGCACAACGAGGTTCCAGCAGCTGATAATAGCTTTGTTTTCTCAATGTTATTCTACTATTTGACCGGATGAAACTCCAAATTTTGACGCGAGATATTTGAAACTTCACTCAATACGTTTATCATTTGACAATTGAAAAAGACTTCTGGACTAACTATCAAAATATGATGTCCGTGAGGATGCTTACGTATGGCTAAATAGATTTTACAGGATCCAGAGCAATTTATCTAGTGTCTACGTATCTCTTTTGTCGGAAACACTCTAAATATTGGAGTAGGTCATAGGTCGTTGTTAGGGCCTTTTCTATTTTTAGGTTACATTAAAGTTTTAGATAAATTATCTGTACCTTCAACATTTTCAATGAATGCTGACGTTTCTAACAGACAAAAGGCCGAAAGTGTTGGCGATTATGTGGTCTTGGCCTTCCGATACCTCTTCTTCCAGAGCATTGATAAAATCGGGCTAAAACGTTTGGCTCTTCTTAATTTCTTGTATTCGTACCCTATTTACTTCTTCTTTTGTTGTTGTCCATGTTTCACTACCATATAGGAGGGTTGGAACAGATGTCGTCTTGTAAAATTTCATTTGACTAACTGTTCTTGCCTTAACCTTTAATGTGCTTCTGATAGTTCCGCAAATATTTGTGAATTTATTAAGTTTCATTCAACACCTCTGCTTTTGTAATGTTAAATTATTTATCGAAAACTCTCTACTGAATTTTTATTAATAATCCAACATCAGATCTGACAATTGATCAGTTGTTGCTCGGACTCAGTTTTCTAGAAACGCGCCGAACAGGTAACGGTTTGCGAGGAAGCCAACCACCCGTCAAGCAGCGAAGCGTGTCGACGGCGGCCAACAGCCCAAGAACCAGCAGCTCATCGGATCATGGCCGCGAAAGTCTTACACAATACAACGTTACTGTTCTTAGTTATTGTTCTGTGGATCACGAGCCTAGCTCGAAGGTAGTAACGTGATCCTTGTTCCTTTCCACCGTGAGCATTCAAGTTGGCTAGGCGCTAAAATGAGCTTGTAAAATAAACTACTCCGTGTGTTCAATTATTTCTTAATTTGAGACAAGAAGTTCTGCTTTTCAATGCGAAATCTTAGCGCATTCATGGCGATGGTTTCGTTTGCTTCTGCTTTAATTGGTTTTAAGATCTGTACCTGCTCTTTTTATCCATGAATGTGACGTGATTATGAGATTTTTTATTCTTTGAATATCAGGTTAACCATGCACTGCATATTAGTTAACTGATTAGTAGAATAATTATTGAACATCAACTGTTACCTCTGGCTATGTATTTTTGTGCTAAAATTCCTTCCCTCATATGTGTATTTCATGTTTCACATTTTTTTGCCCATAAATCTATGTACTTTTTGTTACTATTCAAGAAATCGGGCGTAGGGATGTGGCGACCCCATCGCCCAGAGGTGATGGTACACCTTGCACCGACGACGGCGCATCATGTACTATTATCTCTGCAATCAGCCACAGGGGGGAGAAGTGCAGTCACTTAGCTTCGCCCGTGGTGCAATCACCCCCACATCGGAATATTTCCGGGAAACTAGAAATAGGTTCCCGGAAATAGGCGGCGCCAAATGGCCTCACGGTTCATGTTCCGTCGCTGGGCCCGGTTTCTCATAAGTGACAAATTGGATTAATTAGAAGTAAAAAATGCTCAATGGCTCTTCCAGGATCAAAAGTTTCCGGAGGTAAAATGCCTGGCCGTTCGGATCTCCGGGTGCCAGGTGGTCCGGGGGGAACGTTAAGCGAAGTTTGTCTAAAGAATTGTGCTGCCACTCCTCGTCAGGCTAACAACAGAAGCCGTCCTTCGCAGCAACTTCGCACTGACGACAGGCCCGAAGGCCAGAGAACCTTGTTCAGAGCCGACTTTACAAATATACGAGGTCTTGCCTCCAACATAAACTCTGTCCATCAACACCTTCAGGCAGAGAAGCCACACATTCTGGCTCTTACGGAAACTCAAGTCGGGTCTTCAACAATGGATAATTGCTTCAGATATCCCGGATATGACTTATACACCCGATTTAGACGTAGGTTTGGCGTGTGCGTGTACGTTAAATCTGGGCTTTCTTGTCATCGAGAAGAAGAGCTCGAACTGGAAGGATTTGACATCATATGGCTAAAAATATCCTTCCAAAATCAATCCAAATTTATATGCTGCATTTATAGGCCACCAAGCAGTAACAACTGCAAAGAGCTCTTCGAGAAGCTTTCAGCCACTGTGGACGCGCTGCAATCAGATCACCCTCATTCAGAGATAGTCTTTCTGGGTGACTTCAACGTTCACAACACATACTGGCTCAAACACTCAAACAAAACGGACGACGAGGGACGTGAAGCTGAAGCCTTCGCTATTAGCTGCGGCTTGGAGCAGATAGTCAAAGAACCAACAAGGATCCCCAGCCGCCACGGAGATTTTGCTAGTCTGTTGGACCTGTATCTCACAACTACTCCAACAATCTACACAGTGAAAGTAACCGCCCCACTGACCATAACACCATCTCAACGCTATGCAGAATGCATTCTCCAGATCTCCACAGTACACAGCCTCGCCGGGTCTGGCATTACGGATCAGCAAAGTGGGACGACCTAAGGGAATACTACCAGTCCTTTCCCTGGAACGACGTCTGCTTCAAGTCACGAGACCCATCAGCTTGCGCCCAAGAAATAACCGAGGTATTAATATCCGGCATGGAAGCCTATATTCCTCATGTCGTCAAGCATCCCTCCAAAAACAAGCCATGGTTCAATCAGCGTTGTAGAAATGCAGTTACCACTAAAAACCAACATTACAAAGAATGGAGGAAAAATCCAAATGCCGAGAACCACCGCAGTTTTATCGACGCCAGAAATCATTGTAAACGCGTGATTGACAGCAGCAAGGAGGAACACAACCAAAAAATTAAGGACAAGCGCCTCTCATGTCCTAGTTCGTCCAGAACATTCTGGTCTGTAGCTAAGGCTGTTAGTCAGAACTTTTCCTATTCGTCAATACCACCCTTGACCAGAGAGGACAAGTCCATCGCTTCTGTTCCTAAAGAAAAAGCAGACATCTTGGGGAAACTCTTCGCAGCCAATTCTACTGTAAACTTTCAAGGTAGTACTCCGGCCACCACTATAAGCGTGAACTCGAGAATGGCAGAGGTCAAATTTCAACATCGAGATATTAAAAACATCCTCCAAAAACTGAACACGAATAAAGCTACTGGTCCTGACCAAATTCCAGCCATTGTCCTTAAACGCTGTGCCGTTGAGCTTGCACCTATTCTTTGCAAGCTCTTCAAACTTTCGTATCAACGAGGCATGTTTCCCGCTTCATGGAAGATTGGCTGCGTACAACCCATCCCTAAGAAAGGCAAAAAAACTGATCCCACCAATTATAGACCTGTGGCTCTTCTCAGCATCATGTCCAAGGTTATGGAGACTGTCATTAACGCACAGCTCCTGAAATACCTGGACAACAATAACATCCTAAATGATCGCCAGTATGGCTTCCGTAAGCACAGGTCTACAGGTGACCTCCTTGCCTACGTCACTCACTTGTGGAACAAAGCAATAGAGAATCATGGCGAATCCCGTGTTGTTGCACTTGACATATCGAAAGCTTTCGACAGAGTGTGGCATGAGGGACTTCTGGTCAAGCTTGCCGCTTATGGACTACCACCTGGCCTGCGCCAGTGGCTGAATAGCTTTTTGAACGACCGATCTCTGTTTGTTGTAGTCGAGGGCTGTTCATCAGACGTATTTTCAATAAACGCAGGTGTTCCTCAGGGATCTGTCCTATCCCCTACACTGTTTCTGCTGTACATCAACGAGCTGTTGGAAATAACATCCAATCCAATCTACAGCTTCGCAGATGACAGTACATTAGTGTCGTGCATGGAACCAGGCAAGCCACTATCATCCCAGGAGACGGTACGTCGGCGCCAGCAGCATGCGTCACAGATCAACGCAGATATCAAAACAATTGTCGAGTGGGGATTAGCAAATAAAGTACAGTTCAGCGTACAAAAAACTCAGGCAACAACACTTACAAAGAAGTCTCACGATGGCTTACCAACCGTGGAAATGGAGGGCCACCCCATAGTCGAATCACGTTCCGTCAAGCTTTTGGGGATCAACATCAACAATAACATGTCCTGGCACGACCACGTCATCGGTATTGCTAAAACGGCATCCCAGAAGCTTGGAGTTTTGTTCCGCTCTAGGAAGTTGTATACACCAGAGCAACTGCTGCTGCTCTACAAGGCACAGATCCGACCATCGCTGGAGTATCGCTCCCATGTGTGGGGATGCGCTCCGAAGCACTCTCTAAAGCTTCTGGACACTATCCAGAAAAGAGCGATTAGACTAATCGATACGCCTAACCTCACAAAGGACCTCCACAGCCTGGAACATCGAAGGAGGGTGGCTGACCTATCCCTCTTTTACAGATTCTATCACGGAAGATGTTCGAGTGAGCTCTCCCAGATAATAACACCAAAGGCCGTCAGAACCAGGAACACTAGAGAAGCTCTGCGAGCTCATCCTTACCAGGTCGAGGTCCTTACTCCCCGAACCAGTCTCCTCCAGCATTCCTTCTTTTGGAGAACTTCGACGCTGTGGAATCAGCTGCCGGGGAATTTGTTCTCCGACGGCTACAACCAGCAGCGTTTCAAATCTAACGTGAACCGACACTTGTCCTCTCGCAGCGCTTCCATAGCGCCATAGGCTTTCGGCCTTTGCGGGAGGCTGACCATAAAAAAAAATTACTGAAAATATCTGTAACTAACTTGACTCTATTTTGCTAAAAGTGGGGAAAAAGTTGTGAATTCTGGAACATGTTTTATACAGTTTTTACCACTATATATCTGGAAATATTCTGTATAGCTTTTGCATTTGTAACTCATCTTCTTTTTTTAACAATTATTTTATCTATTTGCTCATGTATGTATTCTAAATTTTACGATGTGAATATTTGAAAGGTTCCTGATTTTTGGCTTTTAAATCTGGACCATTTTATTTTACGGATTTGTTTCTGAATATGTAAACGAACTTTCTTTTTCTTTTGACGTTTGTAAATGTCTATCAGAGATCACAATGTAAGATTATGTTAACATCCATGATTCATAAATAGACCGTGAAGTCCCGGAAAGTTCGTTTATAAGGGAACCACACTTCTACTGGGTAAGAAAAATACTTATTTCTTGCCACTACTTCTTTCTTGAACTTCCTGAGGCCAATACTTCTTTTTGGAAGCACATGGCCAACTTTGGTTAAATAAACTTCTTTTCGGTGAGACCACCCTCCTCGGAGAGACTACTTCAGGAAGCAGAATGCCATTGGTTTATGTCTGATCCAACTTACAGAGCTCCTATCTTGAAGTCAAGAATCTCAACACGGAGGCTTCTTTTGAGCCAAACTCCTATCGATGATTCCCTGGAGATAAGTTTTTTGTTAAATTCAAATAATATACTGCAATTATGTATCAGAACTAAATCTTCCTTATCCTGTGTTTTATTTTCTCGACAGATAAACTACTGGGCACACTCACGCAACTACATGCCCTGATTTCATGCAATCCTTCTGACCTGCTGGTTACTATGAGCAATGTGTTGGTTGGTAGTTCAATGACCTACTACTAGTGATCTAAGGACTGGCAATCTGAGTTACCAATGAAGCATATTTATTACATATTCTTCGTTCCTTAGTATCCGCGGACTATTTTATCCACTCTAATATATTCCTTGTATATCTGCAGATTGCGTATATATGCGATCGGGACACACAAAACCCCCTCTGACCGTGGTCAGTGTCACTGCAAAGCAGTATATAACTATCAGTTAAGCCTCATCTCGTCTACCTCTCCGATATTTACGGTATATATCCCTAGTATCCTCGTACCGATTCCTAAGCTCGTAAACACCATATACATTGGTGGATCGGCAAACCTTGTCACAAATACTGATGTCTCTCTTTGTAACAATCTCGTGCAATTATCATATAATTAAATTTGATAAACAGGTGTCTGAGAATGTAAACTGCAAATGTTTTTACTTGTTGTGTTGTGTGCAATCTGTATGCAGCTTGCGTCTTTTTTGAAGTCCTATTAAGTATCTATTTTACATTCCACGTTTAAATAACAATAAAGCCTTTCAGGATATGTTTGGTATTATTATATGTTCTTCGTGAGAATGCATCTGAGTCCCGTTTTTTACAGCTGCAGTAGTTTGAAGTAGTTGTTTAAATCTAGTAAATAAATAAATAAAGCGAATGAGATAAAGTAGACTCACGCACTGATTCGGTGGAATTTTCAGATTACAGGTACAGGTATGTACTAAATTTTGTTGGCTAAAGCAAAATCCTAGGTTAATTTACAAATGTATTTGAAAATTATTCTAAAATCTGGAATGTGTAAAATGCTCAAAAATAGAGTTGTGTATATTATAATCATACCATATTATGACATAATAATAGCTTCTAAAATCAATCCTGTGGTGAAAGAGTAGATTTCAAAGGATGAAAGCGTGAAAAAAATGCAGATAATGTGATTTTATTACTGGATAAAAATTACTGTATTACCGTAAATTACGCATGTAATTTACAACGCAGATCATTTATTACCACAATAGTTAAATTTAATAATAGTAATCCGTAAATTACCATAAAGTTACCGCTGGTTTACATCATTCTCTCGAGAAAATCTGTCGCAGCAAGTACGAGAATAGTTTGTTAAGCGTTAAATGTTGGCCACTCCATGATATTTGGAATTTTAAAAGAACAATTACTTTATCACTATCATGGTGTCCATGAGTGCAAGTTCTGTTATCCCTAGATTTTTTACTTTGTTTCGCTTTTATCAATGGATGTTTGAAATGATCACTCAACTCCAAAGTCTTTTTCTTGTGTTTTCTTCTTGTTTTTGTGAACGGCCATTTTTGCTACTGATAAGACTAAATGGAGAATCTCCTCGAAGAAGAGTTGCTACAACTCCTAGATGCTGTTTCTATCTAAATTAGGTAGAAACTGTGGCACATGCAAGATGGGCACCAGCTCATTTCAATAACATAACAATCGTCGTTTTTAAGACGAAGTCTTCCAAATCATTTGTATAGGACGAAAAAGCTCCCAGTATTGACCTGCTGAATCTACAGGACTAAATCCGTCGGGTTTTTGCATCTAAGTAAGGACTCTTACAAACATTGGGTCGAGACTTCTTTTGGAAATATCGACAATTCAAGGGACTACAATATTGCATCGTAGGCATGAGGTTCCATACACCAAATTGGTGTAATCAGTGAAATATCTACGCTCGTCATTAAAAATCACTGGATAATTTGATGAGTATTGGACTGCTCGATCTTTAGGGCTGAATCCGTTGAATTTTTGAAAATGGTGTTATTTAAAACATTGTTTTGCAAGGCTCTTTTTTGAAAATGTCGGTTATTTAAATCAATGGACACTATCAGGCAATATTCCAAATTGTACAATAATACCAACGCCCGCCACTATTTAGACGGGGCTTATATAAATCGTTGAATAGGCGTTGGAAGCCTCTAGTGTTGGAGTACCCGATCTACAGAACTGAATCAATTGAATTATTGCATCTGAATACGTGGTGGCGGTGGTTGGAGATTTCCGTTTAAAATAACTGCTACTACCAGCCCATGCTTCGGATACCCGAATTATACGATATTAATATTAGTAAAATAGCCTTAAAATAGTCTTTATTCGCTAGTTAACAAACAAATCTATATATGGCATGTCAACAAGACAAAAAAGAGAGAGAGAGACTGTAAAGTTACATGATTAATGAGATGTTATGGTTAAGGTTAATACACTGCCGTGAGAGAGAGATACTATTTCAGAGAATAATAACAATGGTTGTGGAGAAGTGCTTTTACTCAAGATTTGAACTTATAATAATGATCAATACATTTAGCATTTCGTAGTAAAGCATTATATAATGTGATACTATAATAAAGTGGTGAATTCTTGAACATTGATGTTTTGAATTTTGGTATTTTCAATGCTGTACATCTAGTGTTATAATTGTGATTGTCCCTTCGAACTTTAAACAAACTTAGGTTTTTTCACATATCAGACGCACTTCAAGGTAAAAATTGATACCAAGGTTAGTACGGTTGTGGAGGGGTGCTTCTACTTGAGATTTAAACTTAAAATAAGAATCAGTACATCTAAAATTCCTGGTAAATAAGCATTATACAATGTGATGTTATAATAAAGTGGTGAATCCTTGAACACTGATATTTTAAATTTTGGTATCTTCAATGCTGTACATCTAGTGTTGCAATTGTGGTTACATACACTTTCTGAATTATGAGTTCATGTGTGGGGGCGGGTTAGAATATCTCCCATCGTATATCTTGCGTGTCTTAAAAGGCGACTAAAAGGAACCGAACTACTATCGGTATAAGCAGTAACCCCTTCTCAACTAACAGCTTTGGATGGACGACTTGAGAAGAGTCGGGACACCTTCTTGTCCCTAGGGTGAGAAATTGTCCCTAAAGGCGGATGAACCAGTAGATACATCTGGTCAACGGCATGAGGATGCAGAAAACAAATGGGAAACTACTGCATTAAAGATCTTAAAGATATCCCAAGAGAAGCTCGTTTTACGAGTTCACAACATGTATGTTAAGACATTGTGACTATTATGATGAGGCGGTTGTTGAAGCATGAGGTTTCTATGCTGATAATGACTGCTTTTGTATTGAGAGTAGGCGGCAGAAAAGATCTGCCTGTGCGCCATCTGGTACCTGGAGGTAACGGCAAACCTCGTGCTTTTATATTGTTCTGGAGCTCAGAAATGTTGTCACCTGTCACCTGTTACTGTCACTGTCGTGTCATCAGCAAACATTGTAACACTGTCATTGGGGATGCTGTCGGGAAGATTATTTGCAAAGGATAAGGCAATAAATGGCACCAGGACTGACCTCTGTGGTACACCTAGACATATATCATGCTGTTCAGACCTAACTTAATCGATTTGTACTATTAGAGACCTATTTGCCAAGAATGATTTAATCCATGTCAGTTTTGGTCCTCTTATCCCAAGAGCATATACTAATTATTGTATAATTTACGTTCAAGCTGTCAAATGCTTTAGATATATCAAACATCAAGATGATATGATGAAAATCAATTATTCTGGATTCCCGCGTGTAAATTATTGTTATTCACGAAACTCTGAATCAAGTTTATTGTACTAATCCCTAATATGCGATAATGTAAGGACCGATGGTGTTAGCTCTTAGAGTACAAACACAGCATTTTCTTGCTCAATTTCGGCTCGCCAAAGGACAAACAGACCTTTCAGCTGTGCGAAGGCCATTAAAGCCGTTTGAATCGTATTTGAACGAAGTGGCGGCGCGTTCTCTACAATCACTTCTGAGACTCGTCCCGCTGCCATGCCACCAATAACCATAAACCACACACGTTAGTTGGGTCCGTAAAAGTACCCGCTAAGTGCGATAAACTTAATTAGTGAGACAATCGCAACAGAAAAAAGACAAAAAAACGGTAAGCTGAGTGTGCAAACTAGCATTAAGACAGTACTGTTATGAATGAGCATAGTAACATGTTTATCAAATTTAATTATATTGTACGGACAGAAATAGTATTGTGGTGGCCACAGTACTAATGCTAAAGAGAAAAAAACTTAAATGGCTTAGTGGTTTCAAATGGAGAAGCCATGAAACGTCTCTTCGCATTTTATCTCAAATTGGATTTTTTTGATGATGATAATAATGCTTGATACACGATGATCCATGACGCTTTACTCATCAGTATATGAAAAACTGCATGTCCTGGAAGGTAAACTTTTATGACGTTTCGGTCACCTCTGTAACCTTTGTCAAAGTAAAGACTTTAACATAAAATGTGGAATAAGTGACAGTGCTTTACAGCTGTGATGGGACAGCTCTTGCTTTTTGTCAACTAGGCTCCTAGCTAACACAAGTAATCCAATAAAAATAATTCAATACGTGTATTTTTTGGTATAGTACCATAACGGTAACCTTTGTATATGTTGGAAAAATTACTGCCTTACGATAGGATTGTCTACAATTGTATTCTTTATTTCATTTGATAGCGTCCTCATACAGGGTGAGTCAAGCTCAACGCCTCGGACCTTTGTGAGAGAACCATACCACTATTCAAAAAACTAAGTTTGCGAGTGTACGTAGGTCGAGTAGGTCGAGTTTGACTAAATTCTAAAAATAATGACTTTTATACAGGGTGTCTAATAAAAGCGTGACATACCAAAGTTATGTCTTTTTAAATGAACACCCTGTACATTATTGCATATTTAGATTGCTGAGAGATGTTGAGTGTGACTTTATGTATCACACATAGGACTTAAATCAAACCGTTTAGGTACAAATCACAATTTTTGGTATAAGTAGATGTCAGAAAAAATTGAATATCGCAGCTATTATGAAACTTATAGAGGGCTGTGATTTTGCCGTGTCCCTAAGCATGAAATGCGTCAGCTGAGTACCTAATTTCTTTTATACAATGAAATGTAGAATTTAACATCCTTTCTAATGATATTCGGGTCTAAATATCAATCTCCAGCTTCTCCTTGACCTTAGACATGCTACTGCCGTTGTTTCTGGTTAGAGTTTATTTGTTGTAGGATTTTTTATAATCTTGTCCTTTTACTCTAGTTCTTCTGGATTTTTTTGCTAAGTCAGTTGTTTTCTTTCGTATGAATACGTTTTTGTGTATATTTCATAGCCTGCTAGTTTTTTTATAGGTAGAGAAATTGAAAAACACCGATTTGAGTGACATCTCGAAATTAAATGAAAACTGCCAGAGATTGATATTCATAACCTAATATCATTAGAAAGACTATCCAATTGCACATTTGATCGTATGAAAAAATCAAGCATTCTCATTTAAAAAAATCAAGTTACCACTGATTGAAGTTTCCTTAATTAATGTACCGACTCCTCCAAGTACAAAAGCAATTCAAACTTGTCCGCCTAACCTAAACAGACGCATTCCATGCTTAGTGAAAGGGCAAAGTCACAGCCCTCTAGGGCTGCGATATTCGATTTCTTTCTGATATCCACTTTTACCAAAAATTGTGATTTGCACCTAAACGGTTCGCTTGAAGTCCCATGTGTGATACATAAAGTCACACTGAAATTCACCCGGGAATCTAAATATGCAATAATATACAGGGTGTTCAACTTAAAAAAAAAAACATAACTTTGACTCTCTTATTATAAAAGTCATTATTTTTAAAATGTAGTCCAACTCGACCTGCATACACTCGCAAAGTTGATTTTTTGACTCACCCGGTATAATTAATTTATTTTGGCTCTTCAATTTTATTTTTATTAACATCATTTATTTGAAACTTAAAAAAACTATACGTATTCAATTTTCGCTTGCGAATATTTTCCAGCGATAAAATATATAGCCAAACTTCCCCAAAATCTCAGGAACCTCTGGCGCTGCTTAGATTATAATGAAATTTTGGTAACAATAAGCTGTGGGGTAGTAGTACGTAATTCTGATATAATAGGTGAAAAACAAAAAGTATCAGAACCCCTCCAAACTTCATTTTTATCCATCTGAGGGGTTCCTGATTCTTTTCCATTTTATTGGGTGGGGTGAATTCGGGGTGTTGGGGAGGATAGTGTGTTTAAAAACTCAAAATTGTTGTATTTATCAGGAACCGCTGCTTAGATTGTGATGAAGTTTTGGTAGCGATATGGTCTGTGGTAGTAGTACGTAACGCTGATATAATTTTGGGAATCGGTGCATTGGCAGCAGAGAAATAGGTGACAAATAAAAAAAATCAGAACCCCTCCACACCTCGTTTTTAGGCGTTTCAGGGGTTCCTGATCCTGGTGGGGTGGATGGGGTGGTTTGGGTTTGAAAATTCAAACATTTGTTGTATTCGTAAAATAATCTACATTGCGCTGAAAAAAAAATGACTTTGGTGATATCTTGTGCTTTTTAAACCTATCCGATTGTTACCATTGCATTTTATATCTATAGAATAATTATTATCGATGCATACATATTATAGCCCTAACGCGTAATTTAGAAACTACTAACTTAACCCTTAATTACCACATCGAGGTTTATGAGACCCTGGCATTACTTTAAATCTGCACCGCTTTTTTATTTTGGTATCCACCTTAATTTATCTATGATGCATGTGGTCCGATATGTTAATTTGCCAAGAGCTGTGGAGCCGTTAGCATGTGAAGTTAGCTTTGGAGAGAACAAAAGTTGGAAATTGAGTATATTTTAGTAAAAAATGCACAGGAGGACCTTGTTGGAGACCTCGTATGCAAAACCTATTTGTGACTAACATAAGGACTCAATTTGTGTGAACTGTAGGGCCTAAATGTAAAAAATATTAGACTATTAATTAAAAAAGGTACTTTAGAGACATTACTAGTTAGAAATTCAGAATATTTTATTTGAAAATGCGGAGGAGAACCTTGTTGGAGACCCCTTGTGCAAAGCCCATTTGTGACTAACATAAGGACTCAATTTATGTGAACTGTAGTGTGAAAATGTAAAGATTTAATTATTAATTTGAAAAAAGGTACTTTAGAGAAATTACTAGAATCATAACAGTTTTGTTATTTTGCTTGCATTTTTTTGTATTTATTTATTGGTGTGTGACTGAGTTTTTGGTTAACATTTATGTAAACAGTTCATCAAGTATTTTCTTTATTTTTAACGTTTTTTGACATCTTATGTTAATTAAATATATTTGAGTTACGAATAAACTGAATGAAATTGTCTAGCTATATAAGTTACATTTAAAAATTGGGCAAAATGACTTTGGGGTCAGTCAGAGCCCAGTGTAATAATTGTGTCATAAAAAATAAGTGTGTATATTAAGGGTTAATTGTGATGAAATTTTGAAACTGTTATACTACCGTGGAGGAAATGGTAACAGTGTATACCTATGGTTTCTGGAACCCTTGCTAGTGTGGAGGAAACATCTAAAAGCGAAAGATTTCAAAATGCTCAAACTTCGTTATTCGTAGATATTTCAGGTACCTGGTCATTGTCCATTTTTTTTATGAGGATGCTGTAGAAATAGAGGAACTTCAATTTTTTGTTAGCACCGATAACGTGTGGGAAGTACTGAGTCAAAATACTTCACGCCATTTTTTTTCCTTCGGTAGCAAACAGTTTATGTGCATTATTGGTCGACGTGCAGAAAATGTAATAGCTTTAGCAAGAATCTTAAACTAGGAAATTACCAGCAAATTCTCCAAGAGGCCATGAGACTTTTTGGTGCTCGTTCTGTGAAGTTGGCTAAAATGGTCAAAAGTGGGCCACTTGCCTGGCTTCACCACGTCATTACTACTATTACTACTACTACCTGGCGACATTTTTGGCACCTGTGTTCTCTTAACAAACACGTATTGTAACCTTCTCAAGTTTGGTCTTAGCGCTTTTCTCGCCTAATTAGCATGGACTCCCCATTTCGATGGCAGAGATAACGAACAACGCGTGGAATGCTCGCGAGCGCCAGATAACCCAACGACCTCCACCCCGCGGTACTGCTTGACTGGTGTACGGAATAGAGGTCAAGTCGTGCCAAAATGCGGCACGGTGTCTATTGCGATGCGGACACAAATAGCGAAATATTATAATATGGTGCAAAAATGGCACACATTACGAGTGGTCGTGCGTCTTAAATCTAGTTCAGAGTACTTTAGTATTTCAGTAGAGTAGCCAGTAATTTAGTAACTAAACGTTTTTTTATATTTAACGTGGGGGTGAATCCTCATGGAACTCAGCATTCTGGCGGTAGCTGCCGGACTCCTACCGACTAAACACCTCGCAAGCTTGCTTACGCCAGGGACTGCTATTGGTGGAACCGTCATATCTTGACATACCTTCATCAGTGTTGGGACGCCTGCGTCAGTGTTGGGACGCCTGCAATAGGTGATCTAACTAGACTATGGATCAATTCAATATGGCAACGCATCAAAGCAAAATCTGCAAAAAAAAAATTAAAAACAAATGCTTAAGGCTTTGTGTTGGATACTTACCAAGTACTCCAATCAATGTAATGGAGGTAGAGTGCAATAATACTCTTTTGTATCTAAGAAGACAAAAACTGAGTACAAGAGCAGTACTGAAGCAGATTAGCAAAGACAAAGTTGCATCTATTCATAAACTTTTCTTTTTTGGGATGACTAGCAAATACTGGCAGCACAGAAAACTCCCTTTACTTATAGAAAGCTATGAATACTTAGTACCAATCAGAGACCAAATATATTCCAACGTATTACACCCCTACTTTACCACAGAATACAAGACCTACAACTACAGACGATGAGTAGAATATACGAACTTTCATCAAGCTGACCCTACTACATACATCAAGTTTAAACAACATAGAAGAAAATGGGATCAATGTGGACACATATACACAGACGGTTCGAAGACGACGAACGGTGTAGGCTGCACTTTCTACCATGAAAATAAAAAATATCAAGAATTATACAAACTTCCTCCAGATTGTTCAATATACAGGGTGGCCAATCGGGTGACGATAATAATTTTTTTTAGATAGCCCGTACCGAGACCTTCCCAAAACACCCCCATATATGTGTAACGATTATTGATAGTTTTCGAGTTATGATTTTTTTTTTTGAAAACTTACGAGATTTTCCAGTTTTTCCAAGAAATCGTCAAAAACAAAAACAAGAATGCTTTTTGGCTTTAATTTTTTTCAGCAATTATACTCAGTATTAAGCCTATTTTAATATCCAACAAAAAGAACCTGTACAACCGAACAATAATTAAGTACATTTTGGGGCCAAAGTTTAAAATCTCTGTTTTTAGTCAGGAGTCCAAAACCTTCAAAATAAAATTAAAAATACTTATGCCTGGATCTGGAGCTTCAGTCTAATCTTAAAAACTCTGCAAGACATTGCACTTTCGAAATAATAATAAAAAAATAGTTGTTATGGGGGCATTTTGCGCCGTAGGTGACAGTTAAAGGTAAAAAGGTGATAATTCACGAATTTTCAAAATGATTTAAAAATTATTATTTTAATTTATTATGACAAATTAAAGAAAAAAAATAATAACTAATAAACATGATAATCATTGATGTTTTAATCACTTTTAATAAAAAAATTAATACGTGTGCTTTTTGCTGTGTACTATTGAACTTCTGCTAAATTAAGCTGTATGGGAAGTTAACAAAGGAAAAGAATAATAAAACAACAATCTGACTTTTAGTTCCATAGCGAAATTACCTGGGAAGCGTTATCGTAGCATACGCCATCCCTCCACCGATAGGTGAGGGGAGGATTGTGATCGTGTGAATTTTCGATTTTGAGATAATAGGTTTTTTGGGCGTTTTATAATGTCTACATAACGAAAATTTCAAGTATTCTTCAAACTTGCGTTTCCTTGGGTGGGGGTGGAATTTGGGTGTTTGGGGGGTGGGGGGTTGAAAAACTTGTTGTATTCAGGATAGGCTGTCTACTGACCTGTCAAGGAAGACCTAGCGATATAAATCACCATTTTAGGTCCATCCGAACATTGCCCTGCCTTTGCGTATTACCGAAAATTAATCAACACAACTGCGCTTCGCCGACATGAGCTCGCAAAAAGGTACTCTGAAAGAAAAGGATGGCGTTTGCTACGACATCGCTTCCCAGGTAATTCTGCCATGAAATTGGAAGTCAGATTATTGTTTATTATTCCTTTCCTTTGTTAACTTTCCATACAACTTAATTTAGCAGAAGTTCAATAGTACATAGCAAAAACACTTCAAAAATCACAATTTGGGATTCGTTTTTTTATTAAAAGTCATCAAAACATCAATGATTGTCAGGTTTATTAGTTGTTACGAGTTTTTTTTTCTTTAATTTGTCATAATAAAGCAAAATAATAGTTTTTTAAATCATTTTGGAAATTCGAGAATTATCACCTTTTTACCTTTAACACTCACGTACGGCGCAAAATGTCCCCAGAAGTGCTATTTTTTCATTGTTATTTCGAAAGCGCAATATCTCGCAAAGTTTTTAAGATTAGTTTGAAGCTCCAGAACCAGGCAAAAGTATTTTTAATCTTATTTTGAAGGTTTTGGTCTCCTGACTAAAAACAGAGATTTCAAACTTTGGCCCCAGAATGTACTTAATTATTGTTCGGATGTACAGGTTCTCTTTATTGGATATTAGAATAGGCATAATACTGAGTATAATTGCAGAAAAAATAATAGCCAAAAAGCATTCTTGTTTTTGTTTTTGACGATTTCTTGGAAAAACTGGAAAATCTCTAAGTTTTAAAAAAAAATCATAACTCGAAAACTATCAATAATCGGTACACATACATGGGGTGTTTTGGATAGGCCTCGGTACGGACTATCTAAAAAAAATTTATTATCGTCACCCAATTGGCCACCCTGTATACAGCTGAGTTGACAGCCATTCAAAAAGCACTAGAATATTTTCTCAGTAATACTGAGCTTAGAGATGTTATAATCTTTAGCGACAGCAAAAGTGCAGCTATGAGATTAGAGCATTTAAGAATTTCACCGACTTTCAACCATATCATCTCAAATAAAATGAAATTGATTTACAGACACAACAATTTGGATAAAAATGTAAAAATTGTATGGATTAAAAGACATACAGGTACGCTTCAGAACGACACAGTCGACATACTAGCAAAGATGGCTACTACAGTATTGATGAGATGTTTCAAAATTCCCTACAATGACTTGAACAGTAAATTAAACAAGAACCTGAGCGAACACTACCATAGAAATCCATCTGAAACGATATACAAACAGATCCAGCAGAACATAAGAACAGAACCCTGGTTTAAGGGAGAAACGAATAGACCACTTGTGAGAACACTTTGCAGATTGAGGTGTGGTCATTGCTTAAGCCCTCAACACAAAACTAGAATATGGCTAGACGATGACCCTCACTGCAGATGTGGAGAGGTTGGTATTGCTCAATACTGTATATTAGAATGCCAATTGATCAGTAATGAGGTAACAGACCTGTATCACAGATTGTCAAACTATATTCCGTTACCTGCTAATATGATCTCTATACTAGCTAGTGAAAACAACTGTGCATACAAGGTATTATATAACTTTTGCACACAAAAACTAAAAGTAACACTGTAATTTTCAACTATAACTAATATAAAACAATGTTCATATTATAAAGAAAAAATAAATTTTCATCCAAAATAGAACTGGCCAGTTGATCTCAGATCAGAGCCAATAACATAAATAAGAAAATAAAAAAAAAATGTATTGCTGTCCATTTGCAGCTACTGGATATTATCGTCTTCTTATATTTTCCGAAGTTATTCTGAACCCTAGGCCTCTTTCCACTTTTCTTCTACGATGGCGTCAGTTTTTTCATAGCTATATCGCATGCTAGATAGTATCTGTGTGTCCGCAGTGTGCACACAAGTCGCTCTCTATCCGCCCTATCCTTTTACCTGTACTGTCGGAAGGGGCCGTACCCTGTGAGGAACTGCGTGAGGTGGTACTCTGACTGCAGATGAATGTAGTCAACCCAGCTATGGATATCAGGTATAAGTCTCTTAATCCACTGTGCTACTTCATCGGTCTCATCCCATAGGCTTTACCACTCTCTAAGAGTGACAAGTCTCTCCGCATTTCGTTGGGCTGAGGAGGGTATGCCGTTCGCCTTTTAAAGCCCGCTAGTCACTGTTCGTTGACTCGTTTGGTTAATGCTATTCGTCGCTTCATTTCGTTAGTTCGCGCTTCAACCATCCAGCACATTACATCCTACTCATTATGCGTCGTTTCATTTCGCTTCAATGATGCGTAGAAATTCGTCCATTGTGCGAAGTGCGATCAGAGAAGCTTTTAATAGTAGTAAAAATGAATTGTGAAAAAGAAGACCTGCATCTTCTCGTATTTTTGTATAAATTTAAAAATATTCTCTTCATTCTATTCCATTTTTAAGTGATCGCTAAACGCACAGGACGACTGTTTTCTTCAACGAACGATTTGCGAATGAGATCTGAGACCGCAGGGTCAACTTCGTCGCTTCGTTCATTTTTCCTTTGATGTTTCGTCCAAATACCGACATCAAGGCGAAGTCTGGTGAAGCGCCGCACAATGAAACGTATCGGCGCAGCGCATCATACTCACCAAGTAATACTTCGTGAATTACTGCAACGAATTGGCCCAGTACCGAATAGTGGGTAGCGGGCTTAAAGACGGCACCTTTTTCGTTAGATGATAGTCAGATTCGTGCTATTCTAGCAGCCACCTGCAACGCTCTGCTGGACATATAGTACGATATGCACTGGCTACTCTTAGAAGTGGTTTTCTTTGAACTTTCTTCACTTGTGCCTGATATGTTTTCTTGTTTAAGGCCCTGTGCCACACCGGTTGACTGTACAGTTCCATATAATAACTGCCTCCTGGCACTGTTGGGACTGCTAATATGCGCCATTCCATTCTTTCATTGTAAAAGATGATGCCAAGGTACTTTTTCGGTATGATGACGGCGACCTTGATTTTGAACCGAACATCATTTCTCTTCTGTATAGACCCTCTCAGGATCACTACCTCCGTTTTATATGGGACAAGCTGCAAGTTTTTCTGTTGCATCCAAATAACTATTTTTTCAAGAGCATCATTTACCTCGTCGGTCATTCTACTTCGCAGTTCACCACTGAGAATATTGATAAATCGTCTGCGTATCCAATTGCGCGGGTGTTTCTTGACAATTTCAACTTTAGCACACCATCATAGAGCAAATTCCACAGCATTGGACCAAGCACCAATTTTTGAGGTACCAGTGCAGATATATCCTGCTCAAAGCCTCCTATCCTTGTTCTCTTAGCAAATAAGTTGTTGCTTGTCAGATTAACGAGGTATTGCAGCACTTTGCGTCTGTTGAGCTCCTGCATGATTTTATTCCAAGATGCGGAATTGAAAGCATTTTTGACATCTAGTGCCACCATAGTGCGCACTGGGTTTCCCCTGGTTGGCTGGATAGATTAACCACCATTTCAGTCACTTGAACAGTAGACCTGTTCTTCCTGAAACCGAACTGAACTTCGAGTAGACATTCGCCCTTATCAAGTTCGGTCTCCAATATTCGTTGGATGAGAAGCTCGTACAATTTCCCCGCAGTGCCGAGCAGACATAACCCTGCAATTGGTTGCTCTGTTTTTCCATCTTTTGGAACTAGCATCAGCTTTGCAGTCTTCCAGGATTCTGGAAAAGTTTGGTGCTTCAAAAGACCATTTAACAACAATTTTGATGGCTTTTTTAGTCTAATGCTTTCTTTAGTTCTATAAGGGTAAAGAGATTCATGTTGCTTGCAGTAGGCATTTTTCCCACGACTCCTCTCTAGTAGCGTAAAACCGCGGCTGTCATTTGTATTTTCATCTCCATGGTCAGACTACATGACATGGTGAGTCTCCACCAAACGTGTCTGAACATCAAATATATAAGGCGCACCCACACGTTTCAAGTAGCTAAAGCAAGTTACTAAATCAAGTAGGTTAAATTTAGTCCATATTTTTTTATGGGCGTCTACATATTATTATTTATTGAGTATTGTTGATTAGTGCTGACTTAAGTATGTGTAGGTCTTTTATGACTTTCTACATGCGTCAATTTCTTTAAACCATTTAACACTGGACACATAAATATCTTCCGATCCTGCCCCCAACTTCATGGAGTCACTTATATTCCGTTTTTCTTGAAAATGCGTTGACTTTAACACCCATATCTTATTTTTAATTTCTGGTACTCCGAATCCTTCTATTCCAATGATATTATCAATATCTTTTACGCTTAGGCATCGCCTTTCCCGATATCTTCAATGCATCGCCTTTCCCGATATACTCAATGCTGTCGCTTCATTCCAACGCGAAATTTTTACGCCGCACCAAATAAACAGAAATAATTCCCACAGTCAATGATAATGATAATGAACTTGACTGAACCGAGATGTCTATACTAGCCAGAGTTCTAGTTGCTGGAAAACAGTGGTGGAAGGCAATACTTGATTAAGTAAATGGAAATTGTTCCTATTCGCTTGCCTAAACAGTTTGCTAAATCAGGTATCTGCGTGAGTACTACATCAAGCTGTTCACACGATATTCACACGATGCGATCCACATTGCTCTATTTTTATCGGACGTGTAGTGCTCCCTACCAGGCGTCACTGGTCACTAGCTCACTGGCTAAATATGTCAGGAATTGAAAGCACAACCAATAGGTACAACTACTTCGAGGGCAAATCCCCTACCGGCATTGAATTACACTATTGGCTCGGTTGCATCATTTGGGGAAACATTAAAAAATTAGTTTCCACCTTACCCAAAGTTTCATGAAACATGTGGTCAAGTACTCGACGAGTAAAATACAATGACACCACCACCGATGTAACGCCGTTAAGCGGAAACTAAAAGAGCTATGATACTTTCAATTTTTAATGCTGAAGCCATCTGCAAAATATGATAGATATCTAAAATGTGGGTAATTACATGTTGAATTAGATTTGTTATGCGGGTTAATACGGGGAAGGCGCTGGGTGGGCGAGCCCCCAGACGTCACTGATTTTAATTACTTCGAAAACTCTAAACAACAGGTCCTCTCAGGTAAGGTTGAAGATTTTTTTGGCTTAATTTCTTAGTGAGAATCATAATAAACGTTTTTTCAGTCTACGATTGATACAATTTGAGTCAAGACATCAAGCCAAGTCGATTGAAATACTTTTTACCTCAACCGACTTGGCTAAGTTATGTTGAGCAATGTATTAGAATTTCCAAATTTCAAAGTGGCTTCGATTTTCACCAGAATGTTATCTTAGTCTGCGAGTGATCGGCTTCGACTCAGGAAGTCAAGCCGAGACGAGTAAACATTTTAAAGTCGACAACTCAACCGGTTTAGTTAAGTTAGGTTAGGTAGTGGAACTTCAATATACCGTAGTTTTTAACCAGAATGTTTCCTCGGTTTGGGAGTTATCTCGTTCGACTTAGAACGTCAAACCGAGTCATCTGACACCATTATCATCCCCCATTTTGGGTTCCGCTAAAACGCAGCTTTACCGTTTATAAGACATATTACTTAACCACCGCCCCAATAATTATTTCTACAATAAATATGAGGTATCCTGTAGCGACTTGTTAATTGGGAATTAATGCTTTTCGCCTATATGACCGAGCCAAGTGCCTACGTATGATTGTTCTCGTGCTCACAATTCTGTGACGTCCATCATACGCCTTGGTCCGTTCGGTGAGATACAGTACGACGCAATGCTAATATCGCATCGTGGGCCGTACAAACTGGCTGCCTTCAAAATATATTGCCAATTGTGCCTTACTACCGATCGGTAGTCGCGCAACAAGTAACATGGGTAGTACCGATGGCAGCAGGACGAGGACGCAAGGTACTGCCGCCCGTCTCTCCAAACTTTTTTACCCTAGTACAGTGTTGCCAACGGTGAAGGATTTTACCTCATAGTCAACGCCTTGTCGACGTAACCATTCCAAGCAACATAAGGACATCATCTTATGTTGCGTATAGGTCACTTAAATGTACGTGACGTTCCCTCTGACTTATGATATTCCTACATACGGATTTCGTTATAATGTCAAGCTCGAAATGTAGAAAAATGTGTCAATCGTGGATAAAGGCGTAGATAATACCCACTTTGGTATAGGCTTCTGACTTAAACGTTAAAAGAGTCCGCTCCAAAAGAAATAGTTAATCCACTGAGGCTATTTAAATATGGGGGATACAAGCAGAGGTTTCTTGACCACCACCGATACTGCAGCCGAACCAAGCAACGACCCTTGGAAGGAGATATGCCTGAGATACTAGGAGGAGCTGTCACGCCTGCTGCCATGCCAAGATATAAGACCAGCGAAGAGTTAATGGTAAAGATAGACTGCCTTCTTAAAATCTAGCTACTACTTACTAATAGCTCTTTGAAACCTGTCCTTCTGTCAACCTAAAAATACCGCTAGAAAATTCCAGAAAAGACAAATGTGTTGGCTAATTGTGCTAACGCGCTAAAGATAAAAGAAATGAAGAAAGACGAAAAAATGAGTACCACTGACGACTACGCTTCTAACGATGGTTTCATAAGGGCAAAAACAAAGAAAAGACAAAACAAACAAGACTGACAAAACATTAGATTTTCCAGCACTACCAAAGCCGTCAGCTTCTATGAACACTACCCAACCTGTATCTTCGCTACCGACTACGAAGCCTTAGCCATTACAGACAAACAGACATTATGTCCAACAATTTTTATAATTTTTCCAAATTGTTTTTCAATTTTTTTGTACCAAATTTTGCTAATGAGTTCTATATTATCTCAATTCTTTCTTTCTCTATGATTTGGTTTCTCTGTACTGGTTTTTTGCTTCTTCTGAAAATTTGTGGGTACAAAATAAAATGTGAAGGTCTGTTCCTCAATTGAGATACATAATAATTGACGATAATCACAAGTCTATTTAAAAAATATCTGCTGAAGATAAGCTAAGCTAAAGCAGAAGCGCCCTCATAGGTTCTGTTTACACTTCTAGATATACAGGGTGTACCTAAATATCATGTACAAATGAACGGAAGAAAATTTCAAATAATCCGCAAATGCTTCGTTACCAAACTACTGGGTGTTTGAAGTCCGATGTTTTATCAGTTATTCTAATAACTCTCTCAATTTTTGTGGAATTTATCTCAACTTTGGAATATAAAATAAGCAATAGGAGTCACACAATTCACATGCGAGATGGTTGTCAGAATCTAGAGGGTGTTATTTTTCCAGCGTTCATGCCTCCTTTTCCTACCCCAAACTTTTTTGCGGTGCGCCGCAGATAGATTAAAAAAACCAAAATGATTTCTCTCTCTTCTTCTTAAAAACCGTTTGTCCTCTTATTCTTATGGTTTTTTTTATATTTTCGATCCTTTTCGAGAGAAAAAAAAACAAAACAGGATTCTCTGTTAGTAGGTAGATGAAAATAATGTATCTGAAATATGCATTAAGCTACCTACGCCTTTATTAGAATAACTGAATTGTTTTATAAAAAAAAGTTTCTGAACAGAACGGAAGAATGAGATTCTGCCAACCGTTTGATATGTGCAATAACTATGTAACTCGTATTGCATTTCTTATATTCCAAATTTGAGCTGAAGGCCTCAAAAATTGATGGAGTTATTAAGAAGTATTGATAAAAAGTGAAAAAATTTGAATCTTCCAACACCCTGCCAATCAGTTACGAAGTGTGTGTGTGGACCTACGTTTATTTGAAATTTCAGTTATAAAAAAACCAAAGAATCTCCTTTTTTCGTTTGTACAGGGTGACCTAATAAGAATGGACGCCGGCAATATCTCGGTAACCGTTAATCGTATAACTTTGAGCAAAAAATATTATTAGGTAAATCGGCTAAGAGAAATCGCTGGAAATTATTTTCAAGTTCCGCAAGTAGCCGCTAGGGGGCGTAACTGTTACGGTCAATAAGAAAAACGGCCTTTTCTAAAAAAATATGCAAATAAAGGTATATCATAAATTCTACCGCTTTGTCGACTGAACGATTCTCGATTTTTTTTGTTAATTGTTTTTTGCTCTATCTTGTAAGATGTAGTGGTGGGGGAATGTCATAAAGCTTTTTATTGAAATGGCTGTAACTTTGGCACAGGTTAATGGAATTAAACAGGCTAGGTCTCGTTTGAAAGAGCTATTGTTACCCAATAATCTGTTATATAAAAGTTGTCCAAGCCGATTTTGACTCAGTAGCTACAGGGCGGTATTTGACATCATAACAATAATTACGCATTATTACGAAAATTTTAAATCGTATACTATATCTCTTTCAACATAAGTATATAGAGGACAAAATTCTTAAAAAGTCAGCGAAAGATTCAACTTCCTAGCTATTTTTAAACCGGAGATATCATTAAAACAAGTATTCTGACAAGTGTGCTGTGAGTTTCAGAAACAATTGCCGCCCGATAGGGATATAGCCTCCGTCTAATCGTCTTAGTAATCATTTTATAGATAATACTCAAGTAAAAACACTACAAATCGTATTTCGACTTTCTGAAACAACCACCAGGTGGCGTAATAGGCGCCAATAACTGCTGTATTCAATTTTCATAATAATGGAACTTTTAAAAGAAGCAATAAAAAAAATCACAGTATAAAATTGATTATCATTATTAAACGTCAATTTGAGCTGATCACAAAGTATTATATGAATTCGATAGCAAAGATAGTAAGAAAAAATCAATGTGAATAATCTTAAAAATTAAGGCCAACTAACAGCAAAATAAAGCAAAATAAGATGGTAATAATAACAATTTTAATAGATAAAATGTATAAACCTAAATCACATGCGTATACCATACCCATTTTCAGTGTTGCTCTAGATGCTCAAACTGGCAGGTTTATCTACGCTAGAATGGATGCGTAAGTGCTCTGAAACGATAGACGCCATCGAACACTGGCAACACTGACAATAGGTAGGTATGCGCATGTGAATTACATTTGTGTATCATTTGTTTGCCATCCTTGTTATTATGCTACCTTATTTTGCTTTATTTTGCTGTTCATTGGTATTACTTTTTAAGATCTATTCACATTGATTTTTTCTTAGTATCTGTGCTTGTTGAGTTCATATAACACTTTGGGATCAGCTCAAATTGACTTTTATTAGTGATTAAAATCATAGTCAATTTTATACTGTAATTTATTTTTGTTTGTTCCTTTTAGAAGCTCCATCATCATAAAAATTGAATACGCACTTATTGGCGCCTACTACGCCACCTGGTGGTTGTTTCAGAAAGTCAAAGTATGATTTGTGGTGTTCTTACTTGAGTATTATCTATAGAATGATTACTAAAACCATTCGACGGAGGCTATAACCCTATAGGGCGGCAATTGTTTCTGAAACTCACAGCACGCTTGTCAGAATACTTGTTTTATTGATATCTCCGGTTTTAAAATCGCTAGGAAGTTGATTCTTGCGCTGATTTTTTAGGAATTTTGTCCTCTATATATCTATGTTAAAAGATATATAGCATACCATTTAAAATTTTCGTAATAATGCATAATAATTGTTATTATGTCAAATACCGCCCTGTAGCTACTAAGTCAAGATTATACTTGGACAATTTTTATATAACAGATTACTAGGCAAGAAAAGCTCTTTCAAACGAGACCTAGCTTGTTTAATTCCGTTAACTTGTACCAAAGTTATGGCCATTTAAATAAAAAGCTTTACGACATTCCCTCACCACTACATCTTACAAGATAGAGCAAAAAAAGATTAACAAAAAAATTCGAGAATTGTTCAGTCTACATGATGGTAGAATTTATAATATACCTTTATTTGCATATTTTTTGAGAAAAAGCCATTTTTCTGATCGACCGTAACAGTTACGCCCCCTAGCGGCTACTTGCGGAACTTGAAAATAATTTCCACCGATTTCTATTGGCCGATTTACCTAATAATATTTTTTGCTCGAAGTTATACGATTAACGGTTACCGAGATATTGCCGGCATCCATTCTTATTAGGTCACCCTGTACATGATATTTAGGAACACCTTGTATATGTGATTTACATCATCAGTAGATAGTCCAACTACTATTATGTTGCTGTTGACAAATTTATAATATTAGCGGCTCGTGAAAACGTGTACCTGTCTACTAACATCTGATTTTACATTACAGAGTATCTTCAGGTGTGGGAATGAAATTGGGGCGGGCATTTAGGTATTTTTTTGTATAAAGAAATATGTAATACTGAGTTAAGCTACTTGATAATATTCTTTAGCATGCGAAAATAGTAAATCTATGTACGATTCTTATAACCATCGTAAGTCAGAATGTCCTCCAGAAGTCTTCACATCAAAATCAAGTAGGCTATGGATATGCCAGCATAACTCAGCTCATGCTGGCTGGCATATGGCATGTAAGAAATTGTTCATCATAATATCACGCGCAAAAATATCAGAATATGCATAGACAGCATACAAGCACTCCTGGCACTCAACTCAAATGCTTTAAGCTAACGACGAGTTTAGCAATGGATTTTCATCAGGCATTCGTGAATGCATCTACCGACAACAAAATAATGGTTAATAGCTGGATGGAAGGGCGATAATATTTTAGCGAACCGGTTAGCAAAAAGAGCTAGTACTTAGCTACTCTTGTCAAAAGGTAGCTAAGTACTACCTTTCGATGATACTCATGCATCATGACCGCTTCTGGACTGCTGCACTGGACACTGTCAGCTAAAGGAACCTCTACCTCTAAATATGAGGTTAGATCGTTCACCCTCTTGCAGATGATGTGAACAGAAGGACGAGACAGTTGAGCACCTACTGTGTCATTGCTCAGCTGTGAGAAACCATCCGGGGCAGCCCTGGTCCTCCATAGCAAAGGTGGCGGGAGTTTCGCTGAGCTGAATCACCACCTTTTCCTCGCTGGGTTAGGATGGTTGCACTCAATTTCGAGTAATGCTTGGGAGGATGTACAAGGGAAAGATGAGGCTCATGTGCAGCGATTTTACATACCCCTCTCCTTCCAGTACACAATACAGAACAAATCGATGCTCGATGTAAAAATAACATCAAAGAAATAGAAATTATACAAAAACGTTTAATAAAAATTTTATATAAAGTGAAATGTATATATCCTAGTGACTTGTTATTTTCTAAAACAAAAATTCTAGATATCCGCCAAACATTTTTCATGTCATTAGGTATTTACCAATATAAAAATAAATCAAACTTGACAAAACACGAACATAAATATGACAGAAGATATGCATGTAATGTTGTACCAAAAGCAAGGAAAAATACTTTATTACGATGTCATACATTTCTTGCTCCAACAATGAGATACCAGAAAGCATAAAATGTCTAGTGCCTTTCAATTCATTCACGTATGGTTTAAAACAATGGATAGTAATCGATAATCGCATTAAAATTCACCAACCTGTAGACATGTGTAATATCTATTATTACTAATATCTATAGAATACAAATATTCCTGAATTAACCCTTATGTGTTGTTTCTATTTTATAATAATTACCTTGTACCCAAGCACAAATTTTTAACTTTTTGGGGCACTTGTTATTTATTGTATTTTATTTATTTTATATTTACAATAAACGCTATACTATACTATACTACCTCCCCTGTTGACCAAAATATGTCTGACATCGGCAACGCCGCTTGGCAATTCGTGGGCGCGTGGTGTGCACAATGGCTTTATCGGAAGATGGTGTTTCATGATATACGCGTTCAACCATAGCTTAGCATGATTTACGAAGTAGGCGTAGGGAGTGCGGGGGTTGTCGAACACATTTAAGGGGCATGCCTAGACGTAAATTCGCCTTCGGGACGATATATCTGACAACAGCAATCCGATAGGCTCACAAAAGCCACCACAGATGATCTTGATTAGAGTTTAAAGCGTTCGTTGGTTGGTGCTTCTGTTTTGACTTCCGTTGTTTAAGGAGTAAAAAGCTCCTTAGTTACAGGGCAGGTGTATTTATTTATCGTACTGCATTTTGCGTATCGTAAATAAACGTTTTTTCGTACTAAACGTTTGTTTTTTCGGCCTGACCTTCTCCATAGACAATCAGAATACTAGGGACCGATTTTATCAACAGACGCATTTTAACAAAGGCTTTGACCAATCAGAGCAGCCCGTTCAAGAACATGCACCTGTCAAAGTACTCTGAAAACTATTGATTTCTCTTGAAGTTTACCTCAAAAAGGTTAAAAATGACATACTTTATATACAATCGACCATTATAAACCATCTAGTAACTTTTACGGTCTGATCTTCCATCCTAAATGGGTGAAAAATTGCATTTTCTTGTTTAACAAAAAGTTTAGCAATTGATAATTTCAACCAATCAGATTCCGCAGAAACTGTACATCTAATCGCTGGTTTTTTCTTCTGCTATGATAATGATGACAAAAATCAGGGTTTTGATTATTTTTTTGTGATAAATAAAGAGATCAAATATAAGTTTATATTTATTATTATACTATTTATATCAAAATATAAATGAGTTTTTGAATCCAGAACCGAAAACACGCCGACGGCTCCCGAGCCCGTGTGACGTACTTCGTGAAAATACTTGTAACAGTTGTAACTAAAATTAATATTTGTTGCAACATAGGTGGTGAATGAGGTTTGCAGCTCGAGACGAAGTCAACGATCGAAATAAATATATTTTTTTGTATGGTTGAAATTAGATCACAAATCCCAGCTAAAAGGTACCTAATCCCAAATCAAATATGTACCGTTGATGCGGTCCCTTCGACAAGATGGCGGGTGGCCGAGTGGTATGGTGTTCGACAACGCTTCTCTCTTTTCGTGGGTGGTGTTGGTGGGTGTTGGTTCAAGACCCAGCCCGTGCAACTACTTTTTTTTCTATTTTTTTATCCAAAATATTCATTGATATGCTTTTTACTCATGTTACACACATTTTTTTGTACCATACCAAATGTGTTTTTGAATCAAATTTTACTAGATGTTTTACTAGTACAACAAAAATTCCGAATAATTTTACTTTTTTGGAATAATTTCATTTTGATACCGCTATCAGAGCAATTGGCGACTAATATTGACGGATAAACATCACTTCCACTGACTGAATTCTCCACCACCTCCGGTACTTAGCATTTGCAATATGTCAAGTAAAATGTCTAATAAAATTTGATTCAAAAACACATTTATGTCGATGGTACAAAAAATGTGTGTAATATCAGTAAAACGATATCAATGAATATTTTGGTAAAAAAAATAAAAAAAAGTAATTGCACCTGGGTCTCGAACCAACACCCATGAACACCACCAACGAAAACAGGGAAGCGTTGTCGAACACCATACCACTCGGCCACCCGCCATCTTGCCGAAGGACCGCCTCAACGGTACATATTTGATTTGGGATTAGGTACCTTTTTACTGGGATTTGTGTTTCCAAAATAATCCTGTACTTTTTAGGTACGTTATTAAGTTTTTAATATGAGGTTCTTGAAGACATTCACACAAGTTGGTCGGAATCCTGAGTTGTTGCCTGGCAGGTGCATAGGCAGGGCATTCGAATAAAATGTGTTGGATTGAAAGTTGGCATCTACATGTCTTACATCTAGGTGCCCTTGTATTTAGTAAAATGTGGCAGTGTGTTAGTCGTGTATGTCCTATTCGTAATCTAGCTATTATGACTTGTTCTTTTCTTGTAAGACCTCTATATATTTCTTTATTAATTTGGTAGTTATTTCTATCCTGTTGTGGTTGTGGTGTACGAGTGAGTGCGCATTTTATATATGATTTCATATCATCTAACCGTAGTGGGATTTTGTCTTCACTTCTATTGCTGCTAGCTTGCTTCGCAGCCTTATCTGCAGTTTCGTTCCCTGTTATGCCCACATGCCCCGGTATCCATACGAAAATTACTTTTTTATTGAGCTGTGTGAGCCAATGATATGTCTCTTGGATTTGTTGTATCAGAGGGTCGAAGGTGAATTTTTGTTGTATGGACTGCAGAGCGCTCAGGGAATCGCAACCTATAACAAACATATTGTTTTGCTCATACTCGATATACCTCAGAGCCTGCCATATGGCGTAAAGTTCTGCCGTGAATATGGATGCAGCGGGATGTAATTTCCAACTATAGACTTCATCATTGACCACAAATGCACATCCAACCTGTTCTGCTGTCTTTGAGCCGTCAGTGTAAATGTGGATTACTCCAGGGTAGTTGCTTACTATTTCTAGAAATTTCTGACAGTAGAACTCGGGGCAGGTATTTTCCTTCCTATATAGACTGCACTCTAAATGCATTTTTATAGGGGCATAAGTCCATGGTGCTGATACGTGATATGTTTGTGAGTATAAGTCAGGTATATTTATATTTGTCTCTTCGCATATTTGATCTACTCGGATTCCTATTGGTTTTGTGATTGTTGGTCTGTTGTTAAAGATTGATTGCGTTTCCTGATCAGCTATGATTATGTTATAATTGGGATGTCTTGGTTGCGACCTGATGTTTGCTACATAATTTAACAATCTAGTTCTCATTCTGATCTCCAGTGGTGGTATGTCCGATTCGTACAGAACCGAGTTGACTGAACTTGTGCGATAAGCTCCTATTGCTATCTTTATTCCTTGGTAGTGAATTGATTTCAAAGCGTGCAGTGTCGTTTTTCTTGCTCCTTCAAATGTAAGACAGCCATATTCTAGTTTTGACATTATTGTTGCTTTGTAGAGAGCTAATAGACACTCCCTATGTGCACCTCGTTTCGTACTTGCTAAGCATCTGATTATATTAAGGTTTTTCCTACACCTGTTCGCTAGGTCCACCGTATGCAACTTCCAGAGCAGTTTTGAGTCGAAAGTGATACCTAAAAATTAATTTCTTGTACCTGAGCTATTGGCAATTCATCCAGTGTGTGTTGGCATTGCCTTTCGCATGATCTAAGGCGACAGAAATGCACAGTTTTTGTTTTAGTTCTAGAAAAGCAGAATCCGTTATTTTGGGCAGCACGACTGACTGTATCTATAGCGTGTTGTAAATCCTGTTGTATATTTTGTAGTTCCCTTGACGAGCAGTACATAACAAGATCGTCCACAAATAAAGATCTGCCTATGTTAGATTCTAGGGAATCTAATATTGGATTTATTGCTATAGCGAAAAGAGTGACACTCAGAGTAGATCCCTGTGGTATCCCGTTTTCCAATATATATTGTTCAGATAGTGTGCTACCTATTCTGACCCTGATTTTTCTTGTAGATAGAAAGCTTTGGATAAATTTCGGCAGATTTCCTCTAACATTCCACATGTACAGAGTTTTTAATATGCCATACCTCCATGTGGTGTCATAGGCCTTTTCTAGGTCGAAAAATACTGCTGTTACGTGTTCTCTTTTTCCAAAACTGGTCTGTATAGTATTCTCTAAGGCTGCTAATGAATCTGAAGTTGATCTGAACTTGCGAAAACCTACCTGAGATGATGCCAGCAATTCATTGTTTTCTATATGCCACATTAATCTAAAATTTATCATAGACTGGTATTGTCTGACTTGCTGCTTGAGTGATCGCTTCCGTTATTTTGGTTACCGATTCCACTATTTGTTCGTTTACCTGTATTGGTGGTAACTTTTCTACATATTGCGTCCAGTTTGCTTCATGTATCTTCCATCTAACTGGAGATTCTCGTATTATACGAGATGATGCAAACTGGATTTGAATAGGTACGTGATCGGAAGGTAACTCATCCTTAAGTGTATGCCATACTAGTCGGTGCGCTATCTCTGGAGAGCATAGAGATAGATCAATGGCAGATAATTTTTGCGAGCGTGAATTGAGGTACGTGCCTTCACTAGAATTGAGTAGTACTAAATTGAACCCGTCCATTATAGTTTCGATCAGTCTCCCTCTGTTATCGAGCCTTTCTGAGCCCCAGATAGGATTATGTGCGTTAAAGTCACCAAGAATGAGAAATGAAGTGGGTAGCTGCTGAATAATGTTCCTGATGTTTTCGCCTGTCCAGTTACTGTCTGGCAGATATACGTTAACTAAGGTTAATCGTATAGGATATGATACCTTTACTGCAATTACTTGAAGTTCCGTTTGTATAGGTACTTCTTGTGCACTGATATTAAGTTTTAGCAGGATGGCTACACCTCCTCTGGCTCTTGCCTCATGCAGTACATCTTTCCGGTATACCTTATAACCTTTTATTGAAAAAGGCTCATTTATTTTGAGGTGCGTTTCCTGGATGCAAATACCCAAAGACTGTTTTTCCGTTAGAAGTGATCTTAGCTCGCAGTATTTGTGTTTTAGTCCATTACAGTTCCACTGAAGAAGATTTTCTAAAGAGAAGTTGTTCATGTGAAGGTGTTGCTTATTAAAGGTATTCAGCTAAGATCTAGTTAAAATAATAATAAATAGTTATATAAATAAATAAATAGATAGATAAAATGAATAAAAAATAAACAAATATATAGACAAATAAAGAGATAATAAATACATAGACAAATAAATAAAGTAAGAACTATTTACAAAGTGGTAAAATCTTTCTAGGTGTAATATAATAAATATATAGTTTTATCACAGAGTAGTATCACAGGTTATAAATATTACAAATATATTTTTATATCGAAACCTGAGTATTTGTTCGAGTGTTTCGAGGTTGACCTTTTGGCCAGCCTTTTTTCTTTCTTGCCGGTTTTTGGCTGCCACTTTCTTCATCTGATGTAGTCTCACTGAATTCTCTTTTTTTTTGTTCTGACTGGTTTGTGGACATAGAGTCTGTTCGTTCTCTCTCTCTGAAGCGTTGTGTTACTACATTTGGTTCTTTAAAACTTCCAGATTTGGTGAATAATTGCGTGAGGTTGCTTTGTAGTGCCTGTATGATTTTTGGCAATAAAGTATCTTCTATTAAACGCTCTATAGTTGTGGATGTTGACTTAGCAGCTGCTTCAGCGTATGAGGTATTATTTTTTGGGGTGCTAATTTGTACTTTTTTCTTCGCCTCACTGTAAGTTATGTTATCTATAACTTTAACCCTTTGTTTTGCTTCTTCCTCCCTATATTTTGGACAACCCTTATATCCAGCTGAATGGGGGCCATTACAGTTTACACAGGTTTTCGGGTCTTCACAGTTAGCTTCCCCATGTGGTGGTTTGCCGCAGGCACAGATATTTGGTTTTTCACATTTGTCAGACATATGTCCAAATTCCTGGCACTTGAAGCATCTTAAGGGAGGCGGAATATATGGTCTCACTTGAAGCTTCTTATAAAATGCGACATCCATTTCCTTGGGGAGATTAGGTTTGTCAAAAGTCAGAATATGATTTGCTGTTTCAATTAGCCTTCCTTCTCTTCTGGTCTTGATTCTCCTTACATCTATAATTCCTTGCGCAAAAAGTTCTTCTTTAATTTCTTTTATTGAATAATTCAGCAGATCCCTACAATATACTACGCCCTTCGACTGATTTAGAGTCCTATGTGGCAAAACTTCCACTTCGAAGTCAATAACTCTTTTTACCTCTAATAATCTTTTACTTTGTGCGTTTCCCCTTGTCTGTATTAGTAGTCCTTCTTTTGTTTTCTTTACTATTAATGTATCTCCGATTAATCCATAAATTACTTTAGAGATAGCAAACGGACTGACCTTTGTGAAGCCCTCCTCGTTTACATCTCCCAGTCTCTTTATAAGAAGGTACCGAGGGAGGTTTCCCGTCGTCGCCTTGCTTGCGTGGTTTTTGCCCGTTTTATGGAGGTCGGGCGCCTCCACCTGTTTATCTGTTGGATCATCCATTTATGTCCCACGAGTATGGGAAGAACTAAAAGTCGACTGCAGCAGTGCTCCCTTACTGGAGCAAGGCTATCTGACTCTAGAGGTTGCCAGGTATCTAGAGTACACCGTTCACGACTCACTGTCGTAGAGCCATCCACCCTTCGGCACGGTTCGTATGACACCTTGGGTTACGGAAGCCTGAAAAAGGCCCTGAACTCGACTTCAAAATTCAGGGACCCTACGCGGGCCGGCGCATGATGGAGATGGTGGTAGAAGAGCAAGCGTATAATGCCGTCCCTCCGCCAGCACCAGCATAATCACGCGCCGTACCGGGCAGACGATTTGGTGGCATTTTATCTTTTCCGCTCCTTATGCGGGAGGTGACAAGACAAAGATGCCCCAGGTCGGGCGCTGGTAGTACGGTCTACGACCTTACCGTAGCATGGGAGCACCATCTAAGGCACAATTATTGCAGAAGATGGTGACTCCAATGGCCAGACGGCCCATTATCTAGTTTTATAACCCAATTTGTTGTTTATCATATCATAAACCTTCAGTTTTGAATTTTGAACAATCTGCAATGAACCAATATTAGTGATATTAAACAGCAACGCACCGTGCATGGTCCATTTCGAAACGGTTTGAAAATGGTGGTCGATATTTGGATCTCGATACGATCCCAAAAATAAGCGAATCGGCCTTGAACAGAAAAAGTTTGGAAACGCATCCAATTGACGCTTCCATTGCTACGTTTCCACGGGCTTTCAAAACGTTTTCAAAAAGTTTTGAATTTTGAAATATATCGTGGAAACGTCAATTAAATGCGTCGCCTGTTCAAAATCGATTCGCAAGTTTTTGGGATCGCATCGAGATCCAAGTGTCGTGGAAACACCAGCTGTCATTTTCAAACCGTTTCGAAATGGACCATGAACAGTGCGTTGCTGTTTAATGTCACTATTGTCCGTTTATTGAAGTTTATTCGGAATTCAGAACTAAAAGATTTATGATAAGCAACAAAATAGGTTACAAAACTAGAAAATGTCATTTTTCAAGAGTGTCAGGTGAAAACGTTTTGAATACGTTTCGAAAATCGTTTAGCAACCTTTCGTGGAGACACCGACAATCCAAACTCTCAAAACGTTTTGAAAACAGTTCTGAAAGCCCGTGAAAACGTAGTAACTTTATGGTTTAATGTTCTGTGATGTCTCCGAATATACTGTCGAACAAATGTCATTCTGATAATGATTGTGAAAAGTTAATGTGATTATGTTTGTGAAGAATTGAGAAGAGATCCATTAAAATAAAGAACATCTGTTAAGTTGAAGATCCATCTTAATTACCATCCCTCACATTTTATTACCTTTCCGCCGCTACTGGATTAGCTTTTAAAATTAGTAAATATTTTTCTGCCTTCCAAAAGTTCTTTTGCCATTACTCGGCCGCCACTTCCTAAAATTATAAAGGTTTTTCTTCCTTGGCGTTGCAGTAACAGACAAACAGATGTGAGTCACATATTTTTTCATGAAGGTGTGTGTCTAAAGCATGTGTCAAATACACGATTGGAATACTTTGTAATGTATGTGTACGTCTATTAGCGCGAAAAGTAAAAACCTAATGAGAATATTTTCCGAGATTATGCCTGGACTAAGTTTCGTCTTTAGTTCCTGGTAATCATCAACCTAATTTACGTTAACAAAATTCTGTTATTTTTATCGGCAGTAAATTTCCCACCTATGCGACAGGACGGAATGCGCGTATATCCCTATTTTCTCAACGAGTGCGACATTGACCAAAAGCCGTAGATCGATAACGATCTTCATAGCTCACTACGAATCGTCGTTCCACCAACCAAGCAACCGGTAGCTGAATCCGTTTAATCCCCCAATAAAATGTAAATCAACCTCTGGACATTTATAGAAAAATTAAAATGCCGATTTTTTTACAAAACCGTAAATATTCCTTTAATTGATTCCGATTAAAGGTAAGAGGCACGTGTTAGCTCATTCGAATCGACTATCTCTATGTTGAATCTCATACAGAACAGTAACGCGGAAAATGAGACGGCCATGGGTGTACAGCATTTGTTTTGTGGGTGACGATATGATAGAACTAGTATCATAAGTTTTTTTTTATGACTGCAAATGATAGTGTATGGTATTCTCATATTCTTCCGCGATTTTTTTTTTGGCACGGGAAAGTCGAGAAAAGAAGGAAAATATTTGAATCCCTCTAGAATCGTGACGTCTCGGTCCTCTAGAGGAACAGCCAATCGCAAGACGGGTATGTGGCTTAGAGTTTCACCGACATGTTTCCTTAGCCTGGGAGTGACCAAGTTCGACTCAAGAATTCCAGCCAAGTCGATTTACTATTTTGACTCCAAGGTAGAACGTTTCCTCGGTCTGGGAGTGGTCTCGTTCGACTCAGGACACCAAACAGAGCAGAGTGACAGCACTCTCGACTTCCTATTTTTTTTTTACTTCTGTGTCATCGGCATCGACTGCTCTGGTCATTAGCCTCGTATTCTGTGTAGGCTTTATTACTCCGGTTTCCGCCAAAACGAAGTCTCACCGTAAAGATATCTCGCAGTCAAATTCTGACAGTTACTTGTACAGTGCGCTTTTTGTCAAAGTGTTATTGAGATGCAGATCTTCGTCAAAAAGTCATAAAAATTCCATGAAAAACGTAATGGGATTTAGAACTTTAATTCTGAGGGCTAAATTTTTGCTTGAGCACTATGGAGGTAACAGCTGACACATGCTAGAAAAATCAGTGTTCCTTGTCAGACCAAAAAACATGAATCTAGGAAAATAACACTTAATATCTTAAAATGTTTCAAAACAAGTAGTACTTATAACCCAATTTTTAACATGGAAAGCTTCATACAACGCAACGGTTCCTCTTAAGTTGATAGTTTATGAGATAACAGATGTGCAGTCTATATGTGTATAGTGAAATGATGACAACATCGGACACTGTGCTGATTGCAAGCGACACAAAATCAGCCCTAACAGGGCTTCTTGCTAGACACACAATGGACCCATCAACCCAAATGTGCCTCCAAACAATCAAGCTCCTCAGTGACTCAGGAAAAAACATTGTATTTGTCTAGATACCTAGTCATGTTGGCATCCTCAGTAATGAAGCCGCTGATGCCGCTGCTAAGCAAGCTACAAGCTCGCAAATAACAGACTGTGACTTGTGAGATGCTACGTATTTTCTGTATTGTATTATGGGATGGAAACGTGGACAATGAAAAAAATAGATACCCAACGCCTCGAAAGTTTTGAAATGTGGATATATTGTCGAATTCTGAGAATATCACGGGTAGACAAAGTTACAACCGAAACAGTATTAATAAGAATGGAAAAACTATTGCTAACCATAAAGAAACGAAAATTGCAGTACCTGAGATACGTTATGAGAGAGGAGAAATATCATCTACTTCAAGTAATATCAGAAGGAAAAATCGCAGGAAAAAGAATCATAAGAAGGAGAAGATACTCGTGGCTGAAAAATCTAAGGGATTAGAGCAATTGCTCCAATAACCAGCTATTTAGAGCGGCGATTTCCAAAGTTCGAATTGCCTTGATGATTGCCGACCTCCAGAATGAGAATGGAACCTAAGGAAAAAGAAGAAATAAAAGACTCGGAAAGAAAATGCAGCAAAATAGTCAAAACCGTGGGCATCATGCTAATACGCATCATAGAACAATCAAACCTGCTATGCTGCTATGACGCTAGATTTGATCTATGTCTAGAACCATTGACGGTTAAACATCTCTTAATAGATTGTCTATTCTACGCCCAATATCGAAAACTTTTTAATCTTTGGGAACTGAAGAGATTACCTAACTAATTCTGCTATGATTAAGCAACTACTAGCTTTCCTCGAGTATACTGGTCACTATTGTAACATTTGAATACTGTCCCATGATCCATTCTTGATTGCAATATCCAGTTTTCCGACATGTTTTTGCTTTATTTATATGTATATATTACTTATATTTTATTATGTTTTTAGCTTTTTTGTTTTCAAGGCACCTAGATCTACCCTTGTGCTGTGAAAGTGTGTGCGGCTAATAACCTTAAGCAGCGTACACATGTGAGCGCACATGACTTGAGAAAACGTACATATATGCGGGTGTGCTCAATATGTGTGTTCTCAAGTCATTTGTTGATTTTAGTTTTTACGTCACATGCGTGTATTCTGAACTCGCTCCATGTTCACAGTCGGGTATAAGCAGATACCACGGATGTCGCCGACGTTGCACGGCACAGACAATGCGTAAACGTTCACGGTGAGCACACATACGCTGAACATTTTTTTTTAGCGGTGACAAGATTTGGCTCGACCCATGCGCGCTCAAAGTCTCAAACCATGTGTGCTCAGGCTCAGATGTGTACGAGACGTTGATGCCGCCAATACTAAAAAAAAAAATAGCTGCTGAACTTTGATTGTAGTAAAACCCCATTGATTCTACAATCATGTCATATATGACATTTGTAAAAACATTAGTCTCATTTGCATGCCTTAGAACATCGTTTACGTCGTGCTGGGAGGTTCGCCGAAATCAACATGATCGAAAATAAATAGTTCAACTCATATAATCTATAAACTCGAAAAAGCTTAGACAGAGACATGTTTTCTAGAATTTTTTTCGTCTAATATTTGCTTGAAACATTTCCAAAAATAACTTCCAGTTTTCTCTTCTCTTTCTAAGTTTTATCCATTTCGTTTCATCCTTGTTTGGCTCAAATAGTTACTGGATTTTTTAACGTGATCAAAGCATTCCCTCCGCAGTACTAAATCAATAGATGAGCATCTTGAATTACAGTTATAAAACTCGGCTGTCTTTATCGAAACATGTCTTCTTCCACCAGACTTGTACAGGTATTAAAAAAGTCAGTCACGTGACAAAAATGATTCTAAAAATAAATCAAGCAACTTTCTACAAAAAAAGGTGAATTACATCAAATAAATATAAGACAATATATAATGTAGTATATCCTGATTAAAGCTATGAGTACAAAAAATCAGTTATGGAATAGAAAGCGTTTTTGACCAATTGGTTGAATACCAGTTTTTTTAATTTGACCGCATCCTGGACAAATGCCAATATCATCATCATCATAAATATCACAAAATATTAAAAAATAGGTGTTCTTATTTTTAAAGGAAGAAGTGCACTCTTATTGAGACACCCTCGTAGAATTTGTAAATGTCTTTACCGCGCTACTGAGGCGTATCATCGGAGTTTCAGGATCTGTCCAACGCGGCCGTTTATGAAAACGAGCCGCGACAGATCGTTAATAACAACAGTAAAAACTGTCGATCGGCCGTTATCGGTTAGTCAGATCGCCATCAGAACATGCTGTGAAACAAGGGTAACGAAAACACCATTCATAAAACGGGGTATTTTTACGACCCGTCGATGCTTAATTATCGAAACTCGACTCTGGATGATGATAACGACCTGCAGGACATTCATGCGGACTTGCTTGTTGACAGATCAACGGCCAGTTGTTTCGTACTTTGTTATACTATAAACTTGTCAATTTTTTCCTTTTACTCCGATCGATTTGTGATAAAAGTTCCATGCCCCCGGCAATCGACGAATAAAACTTAATCAACTACATAAGGTGAAGAAATTATTGAATTCGACCTTAAAGAAACAAGGAAGAGAAATGCGGTGGCGTTATACACATGTTGAATCAACTCTGAAGCACCTTGAAGCAAGTAGTAATGGTAACGAGTTGTAAGGAGGGAGAAATCATTATAGCGGCTGTATTGCTAGCAGTTTTTTTTTACTTAGGAGTCTATTGCAGGCTTCTGCCTGAAGGGAAAAGTAGTGCAGCGAAGCTTTGCTTGGGGACCCGCTCGGCTGTCTTCCAGGCGGAGGTGTACCATACTGATAGTGGCACACTTGACGAAAGTCGAACAGTATTCAGAACAAAGCATATATAGGCCATGTCAACCAGCCAGCTCTGAAAGCGGTGGCGGCACCGAGAACCAGATCACCTCTCGCTCAAGAATGTTCTGACGCCCGTAGAAACTAGTGAGCCACAAGAAGGCGCGACCCCTGTTGTGTGTCGCTGGACACATTGATGTAACGGGAAATGAGGTCGTCTAGCTAGGATAGGGGCCGGCAACTCCTGCATCAGCCCAGAACCTATACTTGGAATTAGAAGGCGCCAGGTCAATGTTACCATGGACTACTGGACCTACAAGGATAGATAGATAGATAATGTATTTATTTTAGCAGACTTGTACAGGTATTGGAAAAGTCAGTCACAAAAAACGGTAAATTACATCAAATAAATACAAGATCATATATAATCTAGTATATCCTGATTAAAGCTATGAGTACAAAAATTCAGTAAGCGTTTTTGACCAATTGGTTGAATACCAGTTTTTTGAATTTGACCGTATCCTGGACGTTACAAATGCTAATATTAGGTTTGTTATATACCTTTATCCTTTATGCCCAGGTCATCAGGACCTTTTTCGTATGTGGTGGATCTACGCTGTGGTATGACTAGGGTACTATTAAAACGAGTATGATATTCGTGAAAATCAGTATTTATACTAAATTTTCCGGTATTATTCTTTACATATATAAGTAGCTCTAGCATGAAAAAGGCTAGCAAGCGATTTTGTTTAAAAACTGGTCTCCACGAAGTTTGTAAAGATATATTAAAAATATTTCTTAAGCATCCCTTTTGCAGCCTGAATACTCTTTCCATCTGGCATCAGGAACTTCAAAATAGTGTTCCATATTTTAAATGAGATTCCACTTGCGCATGATGGTATGACGTAACTCGTTGAGTACAAATAAATCTAAGACGTAATAGAGCATAACATAACAAGGCAACTTTAGAGCACAAAACACCAAGATACATTTCCAAACTCAACGCATTGTCAATTGTCAGACCTAGGAATGATGTACAATCTACTTGTCTTGGCAAGGCAAGTTAAAAGATTCACATCGGGCCCTGACAAGAGTTGCTGACTAGAGGCAGAGAGATGTTCAACCTTTGGTGGGGGCTTTTCACAGACCATTGCCGACTGAATAGACATTGTCACTAATGAGAGTGGTAGGGGACGACATCTGCTCCAGATGCTGGGAAGAGGACAAGGCAGCGTTCCGGTTCCTGGGCAGAAATGCTGTACGTCACAACCTCAAAGTTAAGTATTCGACACGACAGAGTTTGGGGAGTCAGCAGGATATAATAATCCGCTTTCAAAATTTGACGGTCTTACTTTATATCCACGATGTGACAGACAGAATATGAGGAATGGTTAGGAAACGCAACACTACGAGATTTTAAACAATATTTTTCAATATTACAGATTATTTAAGGAACAGAATACCATGTTCTTGACGGAAATTATACAATAATATTGATGACATAAGTAGGATCGTATAACAACCCGTTTAAAGGAACATGGTCGGCATACCAGACTTAGAAACTCGACAGGGTCTGCTTATATTGACACAAGTCGAAGATCAAGATTATTGCAAAAGTCCCGTCTTCTTCTTATAGCACCGTTTTCTATCGAAGGTTGGCGATCAAAATAGTTGACGCAGTTCTACGTACAGCCATGCGGAAAATGTCAAGCGATGAGCAACCAAACCCTCATCGGATGTCCTTTAATCAAGAATTTTGGCGTCTTCCGACAGACCTCTTACCTTTTTACTTTTTCTTCTATAATAAGTCGCAGAAGTTCGCATTTTTCTCCTCTTCCAATGTTATGACCCTAAATATAAGTTGGTTTCATCATGGTAAGCATGAGTTCTTTTTGTTTCTTCATCCGACTTTAAACGTACGACCTTATGAAAAATCGTCTCATACTCATAAATGCCTTTCTGGTCTATTTAGTCTGACTTCATCCTTCGGATCACACACCTCATTCAGAGTACAGCCCAAATATTTGTGTGACGACGCTCCTTCCATCATACTATCTTTGATAATCAGTTGAGTTTTTAGGTGTCTTGGCATCAAAGGCAACCACTTTAGTTATTGCCGTATTTATGAGAAGGCCAAAATTTTCACTATATCGAACAGTACGATCTATCAGCCTTTGCAAGTCTTGCGTATTCTTCGCAAACACAACGGTTTCGTCGGCATATCTGATGTTATTGATTATCATTCTGTTGATCTTAATTCCGTATCCTATTCCTTCCAAAGCTTCTTTGAATATACATAGCTCAGAATACATATTGATTAACGCTTCTGATGGTGTTCCCACAATTTTTACTACTGCGTCTTGCTTGTAGAGACTTGCGATGAATTGAATTCCTCCTTTATCTATTCTGGTCGTTTTAAAGACTTCTATGTGTGTTTGTGCTTGACGCAATCGAAGCCCTTCTTATAATTTATAAAACAAGCGACTACATTGACGTTCATGTCTCTGCATCGCTGTGTGAGAACGTTTAGTTCAAATAGCACCCCACGAGTGTCTAGGCCATTGCGAAGTCCAAATTGATTATCTTGGGAACATGAGACATTAGGCTTATCACGTGGTAGTTATCAAAATTTGAAGCATGGGTTTTCATTGGCAGGGTAGTAAAAGTTGATCTCATCCACTCTTGGGATATATTTCCTGTACGGTAGATAACATTGAATATTAACAGTTGCAGACCCTTTCCTTCTTCTTCGGTTATGAGTTTTTTAACTTTGATATAAATATTATCTGGGCCTTTAGCTTTCAGAAGAAATCCGACTGAATTATCGGTATTTCCGCACAAATGGATATTAGGCTCATAATTTTACATACCCTTAACAAAGTATTCATAAATTTCAACACCACCTATTTCAAAATCAGATATGTTTGAAACACGTCTTTTGAGCTAATGTCAATTCGTTCGAGAATGTCGATAATTCCTTCAAGCGCATTTTACAACTTTGGGATGCCTTGGAAATTTCAATAAACATTATCTCGAAAACGGTTACCTCTAGGGACTTAAATAAAACAAAATATACCTTTTTAAGTAAAACATATTGAAGAAACGATTTTTTTGATACCCATATTGATGCACTAAACCGGAAAAAGTATTGTCTATTTAAATGAGTTCAATGCGCCGTAGGTGGCGCCCTCTATTCACGATAGCAAAACCGCGGTTAAATTTCAATTTCTCGCCTTAAGAAACCCCCAATTGCGAAATAATTAAGAAAAAAATGAAAATAATAGTAAAACTTTGACACCCGGTATCTTGAAAACTAAGGATTTTAAGGCTTCATGTTCTTATCTCAATATTCATAAAAATGTGAGATCTATCACCTGTCAGGCGTTGTCTGTCAAATATCCGGATACCCTGTATACAAGTAGACCGCAAAGGAATTCAGCAAAATAAGAATAATAAGATAAGTGCGATCATTCTTTATTTTGACAGATAACCTTTATTTAGGGATCAAATTGTTTTATTTCATGTTTCCTTACATATTTATTTAGTTGTTGGATAAAATTTTCATGCAACTATAGCCCTATATTTATAAAATGATTTAACAAGTTTGTTAACACTTGATATGCAAATGACAATTACTTAAAACTTATTTTTTTTATCTGGCGACAAATTTTTCAATTTTACAACCCCCCACCCTCCAATCACCCCAAATTTCACCCCACTCAAAAAGTAGAAAATGTCCAGGAACACCTAAAACGCCTAAAATGAAGTTTGAGGTATATTTGAACTTTTTATTTTTTTGCTAATTACTCCGCTGTGCATGCACCGGTTTTCAAGATTATATAGGAGCATTACCTACCAAGACCCCACAGCATATCGCTGTCTACATTTCATCACAATCCATGCAGCGGTTACTGAGATTACGCGACTAGAAAAAACATGACAGACAGATAGACAGACAGACAGACAGACAGACAGACAGACAGACAGGCGATGTACAAGTCCCAAAAGTAGTCTCGGCATTTAAAGGCGCGGCGACTGACTTGAGCCGAGCCTTGTAACGTAATGTTCTTTGGGCTCGTAATGCGCATTAAAGGGGTGATACACGTACGAGCAAGTACGCGTACTTATGGCTCGATGACCTTTTTCGCCTGTGTGTCACCGTAAGTACGCGTACTTTAAAACCGTCGCGCAAACCGCCGGCGATTCAACTGGTTTGAAATCTTGCTCGTAGCTTGTCTCGGCTCGTACTGCGAGCCGCGAACCACCACTTTGTTTCGGCAGGCCATCGATGCGCAACGCTTGTTGTGTTTGGCGTTTTGTTTGGTTAGGAAAATTATCAAAATGAGTGATTTCAGCTTCACGTGTGTCACCGACGTCGAGCCGAGTAAGTCCGCGAACTTAAAAACCGCGTACTTAAAGTTCGTCCGTGTATCACCCACTTAACATTACAAAGCTCGTGTTTACTCGATGCAGCGAATGCTCATTTCGAGTGTTCTGATCAACAGGGCTCCACTTTTATTACCAATACTTACACTGAACGTGGATGCAGCTCATAACGGACGCGACGTAAACTGGCACTGACTTGTAATGTAACAATCAAAGGGATTCGCAAGAAAACCGACAACCAAGCGGATAATTTCCTCTTGAGCCGAGCCGCTTGACTCGCTGCTCGTCGCACTGCACTGACTAGCGAATGCTCGTATTGTAACGTGTTACATTATGACATTTTGTTACAAGTCAGTCGCCACATTAACGCAAATGAGACGCAGGTTCCATTTGGAAGTGAAGAATTTTCTAGTGACAATAACCTTCATCATTTATAAATTACTCTTGAGCAAAGACTCCGAATAGGACATATTTCGTTCGCACGAAAGTGCAGATCGATTTCAAACATTACACCACTACAAAGCAGGCTTCGTAAATAAGATGCTTAGTCTCATTTGAGCAACAACTGAATGGGTGATATATATCGAGTATATCTTCGCGTACCAATAGACCCTCACTGCGTAAATCACATAATAAATTTAGCAAAATAATTGCCAAGCAGTCCACACACACAACATACAGACACACAGACAGGAGATTTATGCAAATCGACGGCAAGTGTATAAGTTGGCCGTCGTCGGCTTCGGTAGCCATTGGCTAATAGTCCGGGGGCCAGATGACACCCCGAGTAGCTTCATAATAATAACAAATCTACCCCCCTGATGCACACCACGTGAACCTAAGATACAGAGATAAAATCGGTGTCTCACCGAACTTATCGTTTTGGCCCGGCTTCTGTAAAAAAGTTTCGGTTTAGTTTTTAAATATTTCGGCACGAACCGGAACTGAATTTGAGTGATTTCGTGCTGCGATAGGACGTGTTCGGTGCGCTGAGCTGCGAGCAATGTAGTGGCATTTTGCCACGCTCTATAAGGCAACCTTAAATCCGAGAATAGCAAACCTAAAGGAGCGTTCTCACGAGTCAGCTTTATCTGATCAACAAAAGTTGAATGGAAACTGTTATGAGAACCTTCTTTTCAATAGAGTTGATCAACTTTTTAGTTGATCAACAAAAGTTTGACCCAGTTGATCAACTAGCGAAACATCGCTTTCAAGTTGAAACCTGTCTTGAAACGTGTGAAGTAGGTGGTCAACGTTTGTACACAGTGTAGAACGCCTAACACATTCCGTGGCACCTGTACTCGTGTGTTCGATAGAAGATTGAATAGTAAAATAGTTTAACAGAACAATGAGCGTCAAATGGCCGGAAAGTGTTATGATGAAATTTTTGGAACTATATCATAGGCATGACTGTCTTTGGAATACCCGACCGGATAATTACAAAAAGAAAGATGCTCGAGAAACTGCTCTGAGCCTAATTGTCAAGGAAATGGATATCTCTGGCCTTAGTATTGTTGATGTGAAGAATAAAATTAAGATTGCCAGAACAATGTACAAAAGAGGACATGTACTGGTTTGCCGATCAACTGAAACAATCTGTCAGTTTCTGTTGAAATGTGAGAACTATAAACTCACTCAAGTTGTATTCCACCTTTGTTGATCAACTACAGTCGGTTAACTAAAGTTGACTCTTGAGAACGCGGTTTAACGAGAAGCGATAGCCGGCGGCCGCGTCTTTGGTCTTCCTTTGATGTAGGCGCGATTTCCGATGATATTGAATGCCCTCTTTTGACGTTGAAACAGCATATTATGCTGCTGACAACTGCAGTATGCGAGCTTGACAAATATTCTCTGCTGCGCTCGAATTATAAGCCACTCACTGTAAAACAGCTCATTTGGCGCATGTGCATACAGGATTGAAATAATGCTGTCGCTTCGAGTCACTGTGTCCCATATAGTTTTTATTTCGATGCCTCTTTGGTACGAACTGGTTCAATGCTATGAACTTCAACAGAGTCCCATCTCAATGTTTAAAAAAACTTGTACTTTCTACCAGGAAAGACGTAATAAATAAGAACTTCATTTTTAAAGCGGTACCACTCGAAATTCATATTGGTTGCTCTTCATCCATGAATGTGCAGAATATGGAGTTGCTTCCTACAACATTTAAGCTAAATGTTCAAAAATCTGAAACAAAGGCTTTTTTCGGCCCATTCCAGTTTCGCGACTTACCTAGAGGTGGACCAAGACAGAAGGGAACATCAAGACGTAAGGGTAAAAATATGATTGCAACTGACAGATCAAATAAGAAAGGATTCGAACAAACGGAGGCAGAAAGAAACAAGAGAGAAATTAGTAAATCTGCCAAAACTACGAAAGGAAAGGTAATTGATAGTGATAGTTCTAGAGTGAAGACGAAGATAATATGAGTGTTCATACAGAACAGCCTATACTTGAGGAAGAGGAGGAAGTTCTTTCTATTGGTCCCATCCATTTCAGTTCACTTTAGAGCTTACAAGCAGAAGACAATTTCATCTTAGTTGAGTTTGAAGTTTAAGAAGAAGATTTATTATGATAAAGGTTTTCGATTTTTTAGCTACACCCGCCCGCACGAGAGATCTGAAATTTTTTATTTTCGTCAAACGAGACTGAGACTCAAAACTGCAACTGGATTTGTAATCCGCACCGGGTTGAAGTACAAAAACATCTTTGAAGCATGGTATGATAGATTCTACAGTACTTTCAAAAGTTCCACTCAGTTTTCGTTGGATCTTTTTGTTACGAGAATATCACGTGTGAAGGAAATTCATGGGCACCCTGTATGTTTTAGTAAGCCCACACTTTCCGTTCATGCACTGTTGGCCCACCGCAGCTGAAGCCATTGCTACTCTGGCAGCAATCATTCACTTTATCAGAAATAGCAAATTAACCTACACATAGAATCGCGGTTTTTGATAAAATTTTCTGCTCGGGATATTAGATGGCTCTCGAACCATAATGGCGACACACGGCTGGTGTATTAAGAAATGTTATTAATTTACTGTACTACACACGAACACTATTAATGACCACGCTTGCTGTGCATCTGGTTATCCTTCTTCTAAGCAGTATCGTAATTGGCTAGTGGATTCATTTAACGACGAATTACTGATCGCTACTGCATTACGACACACGATGTTGTCCGCCTCACGGACAAATAATGCAACAAACAACAGTGTAACTTGACAAGAAACTCATCCCTTTCGGGATCCAAGACCAAATCATTGGAAAACTTACGGCCCACCCTTTGGTTTGGATAATATTGATTAGAATTCACTCTTGGTTCATATTCAGCCACATTGGATCATAGTCTACTGTCGAATTCGAGATATTATCACAATACAGCTTTATATAGGCATATTTCCTTATAACTAATATCCTCGTTATTCATTGACGGATCGCCCTCAAAAAAGTCGGTATCAGGAGGAGCAGGCTTCTGTCTGGTAGGTAAAGGCGTGCAGAGAAGTGGTGCGCTAGGGATCTACACGACAGTCTTTCAGGCATAAAACGCCATATTGCTGGAGGTACACTCGGTAGAAGTTGAACACTTTACTGAAGAAAACAACGGCTCCCTCATCGACCCTTGCTATCAATTATTATGCACCAGATCAATGCGTTTCCCTGACGAGTGGACTTACAAGGAACTGAAGAAAACTTGGTTAGATAAAGATGATTGCAGGCAATCAAAAAGGTTTATAGCATTCCTGAAAAGAGCCGTATCCTATAGCTTTTGAAGAAAGGCACAGAAGAAACACTCAACTGGCCATGGCCGATGACCTGCTCCAGATGGTAAGAAGAATACAAAACTTACTTTCATTTTCGGGACAGGTCTGCTATGTATCGCAACCTCCCGGTTTCGATGTTTGGCACGCCGGAGTTTGAAGAGGAACCACTATACTCAGAAAACTGGTCAGACATATTAACATTCATCAGGAGGTTTGGTAGATTCCATAGGTTCTCCAGGAGGCCATGAGAGCTTTCAGTGTTAGACCTGTGGAGTGGGAAAAAGGGTCAAATGTGCCCTACTTCCTGGATTCACCTTCGCATCACTACTACTACTACTGCTACTGCGATTACAATATATCCTCTTTATGTAATACAGACATATTCAATTTTACAGTATATCATGATTTCCATGTCCTGTGGGTACTGATTGCGATGTGACCCTTTTAGTTATATAAGTTTTATGTTTTTGGATGGAAATTTGTCGAATGTAGAATCGAAGGGTATACAAATAATTTAACGCAACATGCAATATCAAAACCAGCTGTCAGATTTGATAGTTATGACACACTGTAAAGTAATCACTTAATGTTTCTAACAAATAGGTGCAGCCCGGATTCCGGCACACCAAGCTGCTTACCCAGTGACTCCTCATCACACCGTGAGGTGAGCAATCACTGGGTCCGCGAATCGTGCGCCCTAAGTAGTCGAAGGGATCCAAGGATGACTACCATCTACATTATGGAGGCTAAAATGTCCACCGCCGCACGGCACCCCGGAACAGAGAGCAGCAGCGTATTGCAATACACCTAGGGATCCAATGACCATACCCGGCAGACTTACAGTGTAGTCTGGCTAAAGCTTGCGAAGTTGTCCAAACAACTCCTGATCTTTGGTCCACTTTTATTTATTTATTTAGCGTATGGCTACAAGGAAACACAAGAGAGAACACTGTTGCATAAAATCCAAAAAAAAAGGACACACGTCAATGGTGTAAATATCAGACAAAAAAACGAAAAAAACGAAAAATACAAAAGACAATACATAAAAAAACACTAACAAATATTATATATATTCAAACATTGATGTCTAAGTTGTTAATCCAGGTAACAGCTTCTGGCGCTGCTAGGAAAATATCCTGCCACGGGCCCGAATATGCACGTAAGGAACATTCGGATGCAATATGTTCCATCGTTTGACGTGCGTGTCCGCAATCACACAGTGATGAAGGGATTTTCCCCCATTTACTAAGAGTGTCGGCGCATCTTCCGACTCCCGTACGAAACCGATTGAGAGATACTCAAGTCTTACGTTCTAGATAGAAACCAGGGATAGGTTGGCTATACTGAAGGGAGTTATGAGCCTGCATGGTTGCATTCCATTTTTCTTTCCATTCCTGATCGGGGTCAAATCCACTGGACACAAGCCTTCGAGCTGTTACAAGAGGGGGTTTTCTTGACTTCAGTCTTGACTTTTCTGCATCCGGGATGTCTTGATGGATTGGGAGAGCCGTGTTGGAATCAATTTTATGACCCTCTCTCAGAAGAGCACTTTTTCGGCGGAGATCTGGAGGAGTTATTCCACTGAGGATTGGGAGCCAGTGAAGCGGAGTGCATCTTAAACAGCCAGTTATCGTCCGCATAGCATCGTGCAGCTGTGTGTCAACGTAACGTACATAGGGACTGTTGATCCACACAGGACAGCAGTACTCTGCTGCCGAGTATACTAGCCCAAGGGTTGAACTACGAAGTGTCGAGGCTGACGATCCCCACGACGTCCCGCAGAGTTTGTGGATTATGTTATTTCTTGTTTTAAGTTTGGCGGAAACGTTTTCAAGATGTTTCTTATAGGACAGCGTACGATCTAACGTTACCCCCAGGTATTTTGGATGGCTATTATGTGGGAGGACTTCGCCTTGGAAAATGACACTCAGTTTTCTGTGGGCTTCTTTGTTGCTCAGATGAAAACAACACACCTCAGTTTTGCTAAGGCTCGGGCATAGTCTCCACTTCCTGAAGTATTCTGCCATAATTTGTAAGTCTACCGTAAGTACTGCTTCTGTGTTTTCTATTAGGTTACTTCTAGCTGCAAGTGCTATATCATCGGCATAGCAAAATTTCTTGGAGGACGTCTGCGGAAGGTCCGATATATATAAATTGAAAAGAAGTGGAGCCAATACCGAACCCTGTGGAAGGCCATTATGCAGTTTTCTTTCCTTGCTAGAATTATCACCCATTCTAACTTGAAAACGTCTGTCACAGAGCATCTGGTTTATTAAGTGTCCAAGTTTCGCGCAAGGGATTACTTGCAGAAGCTTGTATACTAAGCCATCTCGCCACACGGTGTCGTAAGCCGCCGTTAAATCAATAAACGCCACAGATGTTTTAAGTCTCCTCTGAAAGCCCGCCTCAATATGCGTTGTCAGGGCCAATACCTGGTCGCAACAGTTACGGCCTGGTCTTAAACCCGCTTGCTCTGATGGAATACTATTCAGAATTTTGTCGGAGATTCTGTTATACAGTAGTCTTTCTAACAGTTTGTAGCCGCAACTTAGCAGAGAAATGGGCCTATAACTTTCCAGTTGGTCAGTGGGCTTGCCGGGCTTCAATACTGCTATAATTTTGGCCTTTTTGAATTCCTTCGGGAGGACACCGATCCGAAGTATATTAGAAAACATCCGACACAGCCAAGTTCTTGCCTTTGGGCCCATATTAATTAAAAACTCGTGATGAATTCCATCGAATCCAGGAGCCTTGCCAGCCTTTAAAGAGTTTATAGCAGCATTCATTTCTTCCTCAGTAAAATTCTGTGAGTATGTGCTTGTATCTTGCGTTATTTTTTTTAGGTTTTTCAGTTCACGTTTGATGTTGGTGGTGTGTTGTTTATCTGGTGGTACACGGGACAGGTTGACAATTCTGCCAGCTAGTTGGTCTGGTGTAACTTTGCCCGTCTTGATCTTTGCAGGCGTTGCGCTGCCCAGTTTTCTTAATAGGCTCCAAGCTTTTCGGCTCGAGTGCTGGAAATCGATATTTTCCACAGTGTGAGTCCACTTAAGTCGTCTTGCCTCATCTAAGCGAGTTAGTAATTCGTCGGCAATATCTGGGTCTGTGTGCTCCTGGAGTTCGTTAAATAGAGCATCCATTTCTTCATCCCAACCCAGTATATATTCCTTTCTATAACCTCTCGGTATACTCTTTTTTGCTGCAGCGGCCATAGCACCTGTGAAACGTCCCCAGTTGCTTGCTACAGGTGGAATCCATTTAATGGACTTTTCCAGCTCTACAGTATACTTGCACCAGTTGGCTTTGTTAAAATTCCACCGGGGTCTTAGCACCGATCTAATTATTGGAATTTCGGTTCCCACCCTTATCAACACAGGTCGATGTTGTGAGTGAGGAAACCCGCTCAAGACATTCCTGGAACAGGGCAATGGCATATCCTTATTATTTCGACTAACAAAACAAAGATCGGGATTGTAATCTCTACCCCAAGCGGCCGATCTGAACGTTCCTCTGTCTTTAGCGTCAAACACAAGTTGCAGGTTATTCAGCTGTGCCCAGTCACACAAAGCAATACCACACTCGTCATTCTGAGCGTACTTCCAAGTTGTGTGGTGACTGTTGAAGTCGCCTATGTAAATAGCAGGATGGTGTGCTGTGGTTATTACGGAATCGGGCCAAGGTAACCCAGGTGGTTTGTAAATATTCACGATAGTAATATTCCCCACCTTCGTTGAGACCACATGAATACCATTAGTAATTTCAGATGTTATGAGTGTCACATTATCTATGTTGCTTCTAACGTATGTAGCAGTTCCATGAGTATGGTGATAGGTCGCGCCTGCAAGTAGATAGCCGTGTATTTTACCTCTTTTCTCAAGTTGATCTTCATTACAAGCATGAGTCTCTTGTATAGCAACTACATCAATGTTTTTGTCAAGGAGCATTTTTGATAGATATTCACTCTTTGCTCTAGAAATGCTTTCTATGTTTAGCTGGCAAATCGTGATACACTGATCAAGATTTTTAGTCGTTTGGTTCTTATAAGAACCATTCAATATGTTGCCAGTCATATCTTTCTTCTCTCTTCTTTCCCAAGTAAATAAGTAAAGCCAGGATAAAGTTTTTAAGGACTGGCTGCCAGCGCTCTAGTTCATTTAGCGTTACCCAGGGTGCACCACGAGGAGGCGAACTAGACTACACCCCGGTGGTCCACTGTTCCTCCTTCTCAGAGACGATGGTGTCAAAAACCCTATAACGAACAGCGTCTTCTATTGGTGGTCGAGGAGGACTACCCAAGGAACATTTCAGCAGCCTATTAGCTTGATGGAGGATTTAAATAGGTTTTAAGCTGGCATTTCATAAGAGTTGTGTTTTATGACTGCATTGACTAATACACTCAAGATCAAATTATCCTATCAACAGGTTATAAAGAGTATCCATAAATCATATGAAATCATGTTAAAGCTATTTTGTCCTTACAGCTGTCTTAAGACGCTCACCCTCCCGCAAAAAAACGTACTGTACAACACAAAACCTTCGTAAATAGTTTCTTGCGTCTCCCTCCTTAGAAAGTAGGACGCCATAGTTTTCATTAGGCATGCTTCAACTGCAAAAACGATGCAAAACGATCAGGAGCCCCTAAACCGTCTAAAAGCGAAAGTATGAGCTGTTCTCATATTTTTAGTTTTTTAATTATTGTTGCGCCGCCACTGACACGATCTTTCAGACACTGGCGCGTGTTCCAGTCTCGCCGCGATAGCCAATTGTTTGTCGAAATTTCATTAAAATCAATTCAATAATTTATCCTTTACGCAATATACATAGAACGAAATTAAGCAATACTCGTATATGTATACATCACAAAACTGTAAGTCCCTTAGTTTCTGTAATAGGCAAGGAAATGTTCGGATGGGCCTAAAAAAGGGTATTATGCCGTTAGGTTTTTCATCCAGAGGTCAATGGACAGCCTATTATGAATACAACAAATCTTTTAGTTTTCCAACCCCCCACCCCTCAACCACCCCAAATTCACCCCTATCAAAAAAAGTAGAAAATGATTAGGAACCCCTAAACCGCCTAATAACAAAGCTTGAGGCGTTTGTATTTTTTTTATTTTATTATTATTGCTGCGCCGCCACTGACACGATTTTTCCATTACATACGCGTTTTCCACCCTCACCGCGGTAGTAATACTGTGACAAAGTTTCATTAAAATCCATTCCATAACTTTTACGTTACTCAATACAGAACGAACTAAAGCAATATTCCTATGTATTTATCAGAAAATTCTAAGTCCCTTGATTTCTGGAATAGGCAAGGCAATTGCTCGGATGGGCCTAAAAAAGGGTATTATGGCCCTAGGTCTTTCTTTTACAGGTCAATAGATAACCTATTATGAGTACAACACATTTTTGAGATTTACAACCCACCACTCCAATTTCACCCAAAAAAAAGTAGAAAATGATCAGGAACCCCTAAAACACCCAAAAACGAAGTTTTAGGAATATTTATTTTTTTTGTTTTTTGCTAATTACTCCGCCGCCCTGCACCGATGTTCTAAATTATAAGAACATTAACTACTATGACCCCACAGCATATCGCTGCCCAAATTTCATCACAATCCATGCAGCGGTTACTGAGATTATGACGTTAGAAGAACGCCAACAGACAGACAGATAGACAGACCGACAGACAGACCGACAGACAGACCGACGGAAATGAGTGACGTGGATTTTCGTTATGTAGACATCATAAAACGCCCAAAAAGCGTGTTATCTCAAAATCGAAAATTTTCGCGATCACAATACTCACCTATCGGTGTGGGAAGTAAAATGGGCAATTCAAAAGAAAAGTAAACAAAATGATTTGGTGATAGGAATACCAACGTTATTTTTCATTTCAAAGGCTCAGCTCCAAGCTTCTAAGCACAGCAGCACATAATGACATTATACACCGTGTCCCAGGACGAATCCCGAAAAAAGAAATATCACTTGGGTTTAGGAATGTGAAGCCGATATCAAAAGGAATTATCCTGAAATTCGCATTTGTTTCAGAGAAATCAACAAATCATTTGAAGTTAACTGAAACGTGTGTGGCCCACTTTCACTTTCGAAAAATTCCTTAAAAAAACGGGTATTTTGAACGTTTTACTGTTTACAGCAAATATCATAATTATGATGGATTGTTTGTACGGTACGAAGATGATAAAGAGGCTTACACATTAACCAATTCGCGATCTAATTAAGAGAATTTCAACTTTTTTTGCTATTAAGAATTAATATATAATTTAATCAAAATATATCATAAGTCGGTGCGAGAAATTACCCCTTAACGTTTTCAGGATTCGTCTTTGGACGAAACCACAAAACGACTAGTTTTTACTTTGTCAATTGCACTGGCACGCTGAATTGCCAACATCAACGGGTTAACCAACTTACGCAATATTACGGAATAAGAAATATACTTTAAGGTTGTCAACTATTTCAAAAAAATTAGGCGGATTAGGCCAGTGTCAATACCATATCATCCATATGCAGGACTTATGCATTTTAAGGTGATATTAAGAATATCCTGGAAATGGGCGTCTATCGAGCCATACTTTTTGAGTTACTTGATTACCGCAATTATTTTATACACGTAATTGTATTTGATAATAATACAATTTCTAGCATGTATATTAACTGAACATACAGGGTGTTAATTAAGTATGTTAACAAACTTTAACCACGAATAGTAGGGGAGACCGGGGCAAAACGAGGTCTGGGGCAGAACGGGAAAAGTGCTCCTATGCATGATTGATACACTGAAATGCGCTGGCAACAGTGTTATTAGTTCGACCTTTAGTTGGCTTACGTCGGTCAACCAATGAGGAACGTGGCGCTGCTCGTATTGGCTGCGGTGTGAGAAAAAATTGAATTTCCTCCTCATTTTAGAAAGTTTTGTCATAAACATCGATGTGCTATTAGGTGAGTAGCAAAGTTTTAGCAATATGTTTAACCAGAAGCCGTAGCGGTAGGATCGAGTTTTAGTATTAGATACCGTTTGTAGCCTTAACTGGTTTTGGTTAGAAATTCTTGAATTTACCATATTATATGTTTGTTGGGGCAAAACGGACGGGGCATGACGGGATACTATACCGTCTTGCCCCGTACTATATATGCTATGTATTACTTATCTGGTCTTTAATTTTTTTTTCAGTCGAAAATCAAGTGCATCAACTTCTCAAACAAAATCTCAGCCTAATCCTTCAACTTTATCTATTAACAGTCATTGTGGTGAAACGGAACCTCTCTCTAACCCTACTATTTTTCCTGGTACAGCCATAGTTGATCATAAAAGACCTCCATTATCACTATTTATTGAAGAACGAGAAAGCAAATGGCATACTCCTCGTTTTTGGTTGGCCCGGCAGATGTTATATTTGTACCAAAAGAAATTAGAACTGAAGAAACAAAGACAAGGAAACGAGGTAAGATTGACGACGAATTTTCCATCTAAGAATTAACTTAGAAGAAAATTAGAAACAAACAGTAAAAAAAAAGAAGACTGAAGAACTAAAGACTAAGAAAAAGAAATCTGGCAACAACACTAATGAAAGAAAGACCAAAAGATGAATCTGGGGAAAAAGCAAATGCTAAGAAACCCAAACAGGGTAAAATTAAGAGGACTAAAAGAGAAACTGAGACGGATACTGACTTATCACAAGAAGATTGTGATGACTGTGCTCGAATTTACAGTGAATACTTATATTCGCAGTCACAGGATCGGTGATGTATAACATGCTTGGGCCCATAATTCCTGTGCTGGAGTTGATGGCGAACACGATAAAGCACATACTTGTGAACGTTGTCAGCCGTACTGAAGTATGTTCCCATTTTGCCCCGTGTCATTTCCCATTATGCCCCAATGGCGGGGCATAATGGGAAAAAAAAGTTATACTGATTTTTGCTACTTTTCGCCAAAGTCTGAGTGGTTTATTGCTATAAAAAGTTGCATTACTTAATTTAAATCCTTATGTTCCTACCTGACTAAAGGTTAATACAATAAAACATTTAATTTTCTTTATATGATGTGTTTTTCTTTAAGTATCCCATTCTGCCCCGGTCTCCCCTACTCCAAAAAATAGAAAGAAAATGTCATATGAGCATGGGTCCGGAAATGCTTCCTAAGGGAGCTACGCCCCTTTGCATGGGGCACCCTGAAGACGATTTTCCCTCGATATTCTCGAAACCATTCATAACAAAATTACGAAATTAGGTACGATGGGTAAACTTTTGACGCTGAATCTGATTCTGAATTCAGAATTTCATAATTTTAATCAGAGGCGTATCATACGGGAGGAGTTAAGGGTAAAAATAACCCCATTTTGTAAATGGTAATTTTTTTGACATTTTGATTTTAGAATATGATATCTCAGAGCTTCCTACGTAAAAATGGTCTCTTGGTTTATCTCGATAGGGCTAACCGTTTTCGAGAAAAATGCAAATTATTGAATACAATAGCCCGCATCGATTCAATAATTTGTATTTTTCTCGAAAATGGTTAGCCCTATCGAGATGTACCAAGAGACCATTTTTACGTAGAAATCTCTCCATACTCTAAACTCAAAATGTCAAAAAATTACCATTTAGAAAACGGAGTTACCTACATAACAAAAGTATATACAATGTACATACATTGGATACCGAATCAATGGATATGTATATCCATGAATGGAGCAAGAATGTCCAATGGATGTCAAATAGACATTAAAAAAATATACATTGCATGTACGTTTGTCGCGAACTTTCACATCTATGGCATATCCATAGAATGTACATATGTACGTCTAATGTACTAGTGTACATGCATAGTATATGTAACATAGGCCAGGTATGAACGTCCATGGTATATCCATTAAATGTACTTTTGATGCACATGCATAGTGTATGAAAGTTCAATGTAGAGGCAGAAAGATAAACAAACTATATACTTTCATTATGTATTGTTATTAATTCAATTTCTAGTTACAAAAAGAATACTTGAAAAAATCGATTACTGTGATAGTCATCTCTTTCTTGTTGAATGGCATGTCTGAAATCACAGAGAAATCAATGTTATAAAATTTTGTTTGGTTTGTTTGGTTTGCCCCGCTTACGACTTACCGTCAAACGCTGGATGCTAATGTTATGAGTAACCAGAAAATAAGTAACATTGCACAATATTTAACTCGATCAGGTAATAAGGCACAAACGGCACCAGCACACACGCTAACTACGACGAAGGACGCGAACGACGGACTGGCAGTCACTGGCTAGAAATCAGGAATGGCGGCACTAGTTGTCCTTCGCGCAGGAGTAAACAACTAGATGTATATATGATACATAGACCAACATCTTATGTATATTCAAATATGGATATACCTACGTGAATATACATAGTATATTACACTAGTGTATATCATTTTTCGTATGTACATTTAACAACCTATGAATATTCAAAATATGCATGTTAAAACTGGAATATCTAATGTACATTCTGTGGATGTACATATCCATATGGTGTTATGTGGGTATTTTTACCCTTAACTCCTGCCGTGTGATACGCCTCTGATTAAAATTATGAAATTCTGAATTCAGAATCAGATTCAGCGTCAAAAGTTTACCCATCGTACCTAATTTCGTAATTTTGTTATGAATGGTTTCGAGAATATCGAGGGAAAACCGTCTTCAGGGTGCCCCATGCAAAGGGGCGTAGCTCCCTTAGGAAGCATTTCCGGACCCATGTTCATATGACATTTTCTTTCTATTTTTCGGAGTACTATTCGTGGTTAAAGTTTGTTAACATGCTTAATTAACTCCCTGTATATTTAGTCAACCATGGCATTTTGGAACTAATATATATGCGGCTTTGAATTCTAACCCAAAAAATAATGTTTTTCAACCAAGTTTTATCAGAATTTGTAATTCTCTTTTTAGGGCCATCTTTAACATTTACTCTGAATTTGTGATGGGACAGGTGTTGGACAACTGAAATGGCGGTATAACTATTGGAGGAAGCAAAATGTCTAACTTAAGATTTGCTGCTTCTCAGGAAGGACAAGTAATGCTATTAAACATTTTAGAACAACACAGTGCAGCATATGGTCTTGGTATTTACTACAACAAGACCAAGGCTATGATCGTAGATAGCGAGCATGACAATCATCGAGAAATATAGTCAATAGGCCGTTGTGAGGTAGTTCAAAGTTTTGTGTACCTCGGTTCTTTGATCGACAATTCGGGTAGCTGTGAGAATGAGATTCGACGGCGTATTCAACCGGCAAGGGTGGCCATGACAAAGCTTACGAAAATATGGCGTGACCATAACATCACTAAAGCTACCAAAATGTCGCTGGTTCAGTCTCTTGTGTTCTCCACATTTTTGTATGCCTCGGAAACTTGGACTGTTAAAAAAGCAGATCAAGCTCGCATAGACGCTTTTGAAATGTGGCCGTGATGGATCAGAATGCTGAGAATTCCTTATACCGCCCATCGAACTAATGTTTCCATACTGGATGAGCTCGGTAATCCAAAGAGACTATCCTCCATTGTGTCGACGAGAATGCTTACATTTTTCGGACATATTCACAGAAGCGATTATATGGAGAAACTTGTAGTTCAGTTCAACTGTGATTCGATTTATTCGATTAATTGTAGTGATCAAAAAAATTCAAAATTTATGACCATAAAATAGTAATAGACAGTACATATACCTACAATATTCCATGTTGTAAATGTCTAGATTAAAAGGCTTTCCGTTTTTGTGTTACAGCTCTGATAAAATGTGTATAAAATCAACTTATCTTTATACGGCATTTGTCTACCAAAATCTCTGGATGAAAGCAAACCTAAGATAGAATAACTATTCTATGATATAACTGGTATCACGGCCTCACTTTATGGAGTCTTAAGCCTAAAAAAATTAACAAAGCTTTAAAAATAGAATAATGAGCATTTATCATAGATTTAACAGAGACTTCCTCAAGTATTTGTGGTCTTAAGACTAGGTATAACGAAAGCCTGACGGCTCTCTTGAGTGTGGACCATTCCGCCTATGAGAAAGAAAATCCTTATGTATCTTAATTTGTTCACATAGAAAACACAAAAAAATATTGCAGTTTATTGCAATAAGTGTTTTAAAATGTTGCCTGTTATTGGCCAAACAATGATATAGGCGATGTCAAATTCCTGACAATTACAAAAACATGTTGTGGGATAGCGACTTCCAATGATGTGTTGACAAAGGTCAGCCAAAGTGTCAGATTGGATAGATTTTAAATAGCTCCACATAAAAAAGTCGGGTTTCCATCCACTTCGATTTCATCTTTAAAAGTGGTTTCAGTGATAAGCGGATTGATTTTCAAACATTAATTTTCCAACGCATCTAAATAATTTCTCCATTCCCGGCCTACTGTTTCCAAAAATTCCTTTCTGTACATTAATTTTTTTTGGGTACTGGATATACCCTTCTACAAAAACATGATAATTTTTATTGCTCCAATATCTGCAGTTACGCTTAGACATCATTACCTTAATCGAGTTGTTACGGGCAAGTTTGCTTTAAAAAGGTAAGCAATACTGAGCTGTTTCAACCAGCTGTAGGCTCTGATAAAACTAAAAATGTTTCTTGGGTATGTCACTTCATTGGTATTATTGTTATTATCATAAGTTGTTCGTGGCATACTTACGTAAGTACAGACAAAGGCTTCCCTTGTACTAGCTTGTGCTCAGAGTTGTATAAAATATTAAATGTTGCTTCGCTTTTCGTGACACATCAATACTTTTCAAGCTATGGACGGGCCATGATTTGGTTATTATTTACGAAAACTATAAATGTTTTCCATCCTCGCAATAGTTGTAACCCATAACAATCGACGAAATATTTAAGCCTGATGGTGTGAGCAGTAACAGTGAACTGTTATATACATGTACAGGATGAGTCCTAAGTTGATACTTCTTTTTTAACAGTGCATAGGAGTCCTTAAAATAAACAAGTTTTTCAAACAACTTTATTTCGAAAAGTGAAAAATAATCGAAATGCAAAATAAAAGAAGTAAGTCCCTACTTTGTGTATCAAGATGTACCTAGTCTGTTTATGTTTAGCTTTTTGCTCGAATTTTTGTCAAATCGATTAGGCATTGTACCTGTCAGATAGTGTAGTAGTCACTTTTTGTCTATCGTTGTCAATTTTAAATTTGTAAATCCTAAACGTGGAACATTATTATGAAACAAATTTTAGAAGTTACCAATTCAAAATTAACTATGATAAACTGAAAGTGACTAGTGCACTAATTGATAGGTACAATGCCTAACCGATCGACACAAATCCGAGCGAAAACTAAACATAAACAGACTAGGTATGGCTTGTATCTCGCTTATTTTTCAGTTTTCGCAAAAACGTTATTTAAAAAAGTTGCTTATTTCCATGCACGGCTTGTATATCAAAATTTTGAGATAATAGAAAGTGTCTACAGTGGAATTTATGCTCGGTTAAGCCCCTGTGGTCCCATGAAACTAAATTAAGTCTCTTAAAAATTTCACAGTCAGACAACTCCTTGATTTCTCCCTTTCGTCGGTGCAGGCATTAATTACACCATAAAAAATCAATTAGCGCAAAATTGAACCACCTGTGTGGGTTCTCTCGGACGTAAGCACACACAGAAACCCAGCATGCCTGACGTAGGTACCCCAAGGCTACCCCCCGAAATACATGATATTAAATTACCTAATTATTAAGTCTGTGCGGTATAAAGTTCCACAACGTTACCCAGATAATAACTATATTTAGGGATTAATTTTAAATATTTTAAACGTATCCACCTCAAAGGTTTTATTTTCGGATCTTAATAGGTATAATTATTTTCTCATTTGCCGTAAGTACGAAGCCGAAATCATTTATCATTCTTTGTGCAACGTGGGAGTTTGCGGAAGAAACTTGGCATCTTCAAGCAATGAGATAACGCCTTCAATTCGGTATTTTGCCATTTGCTATGCATCGTTTCATACAGCGAGGATATTCAGTCTTTATTTATTAACCAGAGGATGGATTAGAATGGAATTTGATATCGTAGCTGTTTATATCCAGCTATCGATGAAGTCGAAACGATTAGAAATAAAAATAAATATAGTTAGGTACGGATCCTTTATCCAGACACGTCCTAAAACTTATTTCAAGGAAAATAGGGAGCAAAGGGAAACAAACGGATTAGGTTACATAGAAGCAACGCCTTCATCATCTTGTAAGCACATAGAAGAAGCTGTAGTATTCTAGAATTCTAAAAATATACAATTACCATCCATACAAGTTTAAGATACTTCAACATTTGCACAGGATCTAAGTTTTGGGAATATTTATTCGCCATAACACGAAGGAGACCAATAATTTTTTTAAATGCCATTAAAAGAATAAGAAATTGTGCCAGATTTGCATTCGAGAAAATAGTCTCCAACTTGAACTACATCTCTAAAAGCTCCTCGATGTTTTTAGTTTTTATTCTGATTCAAATTCAAATTTAATAACGTGTTGATATTCTTCAGATATAATGTTGTTTGGTTTTAAGTAACGTAATTATGGACTAAGTAATATTTATTGAATATTATCGTAAATCGTAGTTAATAGCGTATAAAATACAATTAAATAATTGATTTTAGAAGTATTGAGTATCTTGTATCTTAATAATTGTTTACTTGGATATTGTTCTCAATAGATTAGTCATGGCCTACCGCTATAAATAAAGTAAAAAATGAAAATCAAATTTTGAGCGTAATTTTCAAAATAACTTAATACTAATGTATATTTTTGAAAAGCTTGAATTATTTCCGATTGACTTCTAAAATAATATACAGGGTGTTTGCTTCATAACTGAAAAACGGTCAGAGTAAGAAAAAATCAAACTACACCACTGGATTCTACAGAAAAGATTCTATTTTCGTAGACTAACATATACGTAGGTCAGAGCATACAGGGTGTTCATTTGAAAAGTTCCCATCACGGATTTATCGAAACTGGCCACTGATTCAATTCAATTTTCTTTCAATTTATTTGTAATAACGAATTACAAATACTTCCACCCCGAAGGCAAAGCTTTGTGCGAGGTATGGGTGTATATACAAACTGTAATTTAACTAATCTATATTGCATTTATTCCATCCAATGCATAATCATGGCTCGTATTCAGCTAAGGAGATCAATCCGTCCTTTCTTATTTCTGGACTGCAAACAAGCTGTTGTAGCTTTCCACAAGTCTTCGTCACTTATATAAATGCATTAATGCGATGCCTCATACAGAAAATTTTGACGTGACACGTCAACAGATTTCTCAAGGGAGACTGGCCACTGATTCAATTCAATTTTTTTTTTCAACTGATTTGTAATAACGAGTTACAAATACATCCACCTCCAAGGCACGGCCTTGTGTGAGGTATAGGTATATATACAAACTGCAATTTAACTAACCTATGTTGCATTTATTCCATCCAGTGCATAAACATGGCTCCTATTCAGCTAACTAGATCAATCCGTCCTTTCTTATTTCTGGACCACAGACAAACTGTTGTAGCTTTCCACAAGTCTTCATCACTTATATAAATTGTATTAATGCGATGCCTCATACAGAAAATTTTGACGTGACCTGTCAACAGATTTGTCAAGGGAGAAGACCTTTTAACCAAAAACTACTTCCTCCCCCTTGCACCCTCTGCCGCCACCAAGAGCTATCCCTTTGATAAATTTAAATGAGAAGCGGTATCGAGTAATATCTTGTTTCAAAAATATGTCGAGGTCCTTTATTTTGACGTTTGATTTTTTCAAATCGGTAGATTCGTTTTCGAGAAAATTATTAGAAAAATCTTGTTAAAACAAAAACACACGAAAATATAATTTTCTATTGGAATAATTGTTCAAAATATGCCCAATATTGGCCAAACAATGATATCGGCGATGTTCAAATTCCTGACAGTTGCAAAAACATGTAAGATATCATGAAAGATTTCGATCACGCATTGACGAATGTCATCCAAACTTTCAGGTTGGGCAGCAAATACAATAGATTTATGGCCCAATGGCCCAGTAGAAAAAAGTGAAAGACAAAGTCAAATCATTCTATAGGCCCTCTTCGCCCTATCCATTTATCTGGAAACAAGTTGTCTAGCTATTGCCAAACCGGAAGAACATAGTGAGGAGGAGTACCATCTTGCTGGAAATAGATTTCAGCCTCAACAAGTATAGGGTTTCCATCCTCTTGGATCTAATTTTCAATGGTTTCAGTGATAAGCGGATTGATGGTATTTCCTAACATATCCAAATAAATGTGTCTATTAATGAACAATGGCCAATCACTTTGTCTCCTATAAAATGCCTGCCCATACATTCATTCTTTGGAGGTACTTGGGATGCCTTCCACAGAGGCATGAGTATTTTCATTGCACCAATACCTGCAATTATTATTAACAAACCCAGTTAGATGAAATGTGCATTCATAATGAGGCAGATATTCTCCACATGAACGATATTATCATTAATCGCTGTAGTTATTTGAATACAAAACTCAACACGCCGATCGAAGTCATCTTCAGTTAACTCTTGCACTATTTTCTTTTTGAATGGATACATAAAATTTATGGAGTTTATTAATTGTGGATAGAGCCAAATGAAATATCAGTCCCATCTACAATTTTTCGTAATTAAGTACCTATTAGGATTTAAGCCAAAATCACTCAAAACTTCAACTTGAGCGGCTTCATCCAGAATTCTCCGTTTTTTATTTGTTACAGATCTAGTTCGAATAAATTTCGTAACAAGGTCCAAAACATACCTATGCGAAGTTATCTTTCAAGAATGTCTGGCATTAAACGAAAAGGCAGTTTGCTGACCACATTGATTTTGGAATCGGAAATTGGAATCATTTCCACTGTTTCTGCAATTATTGTCCGGTCCGTCATTTGAATGCCGCCCATATTATTATTTTATCAATAACGGGCAACATTTTGAACACTTATTGCAATGAAAAGTGATAAATGTTCGTGTGTTTTTGTTTTCTATGAGTGTCCTCGAGTACTCGAACACGAATTGACCGATTTAAAAAAATCAAACGTCAAAATAAAGGACTTCGACATACATTTAAAACCAGCTATTACTTGATAACCCTTGTGATTTAAATTTATTAATGGGATGACCCTGGCGGGTAGTTGCTACAAATTCGTGCTAATTCATGTTGGGAAGTTTTCAAATGATAACTGCATACAGGGTGGGCCAATCGTGTGTGGACGGAAGATAGTGGGCTTACTAAAATATATTTTAGAAACCTGTTACTTGATTATGGTAGGAAACCTAGAGGGCTATAACATAAAAACAATTTCACTCGAATTTTGCGTTTATACAGGGTGATTCATATCAAACTTACATTTTTTAGATTTATGTATTATTGCATATTTGGATCTTTTGGTCAATTATACTGTGACTTTATGTATCATACATGAAACTTTAAATAAACCGTTTAGGCGTAAATCACCATCTTTGGTATAAGTAGGTATCAGAAAAAAATTCAGTATCGCAGGGATTATAAAACCTAAAAGGCCGTGACTTTGCGTAATGGCCAAGCATGAAATGCATCACCTTAGGTCAGACGGTTAAACTTGAATTCTTTTTGTAGTTGGAGAAATCAGTAGATTAATTAAGAAAACTTCAATCGCAGATAACTTGATTTTTTCAAATGGGAATGCCCATTTTGGTTTATAGAATCAAATGTAAAATTTAAGTACTTTTCTGACGATATAAAAGATAGACAAAAGCCCGTTAATATGGAAGAAACTTAGTAGAAAGATGCAAGCGAACTAGAGTAGCGAGGCAAGATCATGAAAATTCTTTACAACACATCAGATCTAACCGGATACAACAGCGGCAAGATATCTAATGTCAATGAGAAGCTGAGGTATGACAGAAGTGTTTGTTTTTCACAGCCTACTAGCTACTGAGGTCTACTAGAGCTTGAAAACCTTCCAAAACGATTAAACATTTTGAAAAAAAGGAAAACTACCAGCGATTTTTGCATACAGTCTAACATGTTTAGAATAAAATTTCACATATAATGGGATAAAAAATTAGTCACTTCTGTTTAGTTAAGTCAAAAGTGAAGATATCTCTAACTGGATCATTCTGAACATCTATTGAAATGATTGCTAGAATTTCTTAATTACGCTATGTTGTAATTGTGTTTATTTCATATAGTTTCCTACAAACTAAGTTCGGTTTTACAATTCAAACAGATTGCAATTCAAGTTTCATTTTCCGTGATTTTGCTAATAAGTAGAAGTACCTACTGAAGAATTTGAAGGGTTCCAGTCAGAGGTATGTATCATTACTTTTGACTTACGGAAACCTTTTTATGGAACTAAATATGAAAATTTATTCAGAAGACATAAATATTCTACTGGCAGCAATAGTCACTTGTTTTCCTTTGATTAAATATTTTGTACTGACTCTGGAAATTGGCTAATAGCTATTGGCTGTGAAAAGTGAGCGTTCTTGTTACCGCTGTTGTTTCTGGTTAGAGCTAGTATGCTGCAAGGAATTTTCATAAGCTTGCCTCGTTACTCTAGTTAGTTTACATCTTCTTACTAAGTTAGTTGGTTTCTTTCATATCAACGGGCTTTTGTTTATTCTTCATGGCCTGCTAGGTTGCTTGCACGCAGGAAAATTGGCAAACAACGATTTGACTGAAAATTTGAAATAAAATGAAAACCAAAAAGGATTGATATAGAGAATGCTATATCTTTAGAAAGGTAATCAATTGGATTGAAGTTTCCTTAATTAATCTACTGATTTCTCCAAGTACAAAAAGAATTCAAACTTAGCCGTCTGACCTAAGGTAATGCATTTCATGCTTAGACGTACCGCAAAGTCGTGGCCTTCTAAGTTTTATAATCGCTGCGATATTCAATTTTTTTCTGATTCTTACTTATACCAAAAATGGTGACTTGAGCCTAAACGGTTCGTTTAAAGTCCCATGGATCACTCATAAAGTCACACTAGAATTCACCGAGAAATCCAAATATGCAAGTTTGATATGAATCAACCTGTATAAACGTCAAAATTTGAGCGAAATTATTTTTATGTTATAGCACTCAAGGTTTCCTGCCATGATCGAATGCCAGATTTTTGAAACATTTTTTAGTGAGCCCGCAATCTTCCGTCCTCGCACTATTGGGCCACCTTGTATAACTGCATGAAAGAATGAAAAATCGTTTTCTAGGGGTGGTCTCATCTGTAATCCTATTAATAGTAGTGCAGGATTATAAAAACTGCTGTCATGTATATGTAACACGATATACATTTGCATTAAAATATTATGGTGTACGACCAGAAGTTACATAAACAGAACAAAATACGCATTAAGCAAAAAATACAGCGTAGGATGCTATAGTGTTCTATGTGCAATTACGTTTTTCTTTATGGGAAAAAGCTAAAAACCATTGCGTATAAATCGTTGTTAATTAAAGATTAAGCGACCGTATACTAATGTGAATGTATAATTAGCTTCTGAACATATTAATTGAGTAACGTTTTGCAGCAACAGTGCTACCAGCAGACATAATTCGTTATCGACTTGGTTTTTGTTTTTTAACAGTAGCGCTGCGTTCGTTCCTTCAAACAGCTATAGACCAGTCGATCACGGACTGAATCAAAATGTAATTATTCTTTGTGTAAACATTGCCCAATCGCAGTTGGCTAAACTGTCTTGGAAGTCGAAGTTACGTTTCGACACTTCATGCAACTGCGTCGTCAGGTATAAGAGCACAGGCGATACAAGCAGTCATAAAGCATACAAGCTCCTCTTCCGAAGAGGGCTTTGAGTGCCAATCGGGTGACCGCTTCACTTTTATGAGGAATCAGGGTGCTCAGTGCTGACCGATCTTGGATTTGAGAAACCGCAGATTGCGTACGCCGCGATCATCTTTGGTCTTTTCTGGAATGTAAAAAGTAGTATTAGAAAACATGAGATCATGCACCACAAGAATTTAGATCTACTAAAATTGTATAACTGACACACAGTTTCACATGGCCGAATATGCTATTTAGCACGGAATTTTTGACATAATCATCAGATTGTCAAATGGCCTACAAACACCTACAAATGTGTTTGTCTATCTGTTTGCTTCAATGCCTCATAGTTTTTCACGGATGTAAGTTGCCAGTTTATGCTATACAATTTTGTATATATACAGAAATGCACCGGACATCTCATATAATTAGGTACTCTTGATGATAGCTCAAATATAATACACCAAAACATCGTGAAAACAGTGTATTAACCGACATCCACAAAAAACCGCAATAATTTATAATCGCGGTACCTAAAAAAATTCATAATCCCCATAGTAATCGAATAATGGCCCTATTGGCTTATTCTGATACCCGTTTTACATCAACTCTGTGGTTTTAATTCGTGGATTCAGTTCATGGTCAAAATTTACAAGTGTAAAGCAGGATTTTGACGTCAAATAGGTCAACTGATTTCTGCTTGGATAGAACCTGTTCTAATTTGTGGTCAAGTTTGACGTAAAATTCGGTAGTGACAACCTTAAAAATCATATGATGCGTGTCATGCATGTTGCGTACCCGTCTCTGTATATTATTAAACATTTAAAAAAAATTCCCAGTCAAATTAAGTTTTACTGTCAAAAGGCCACAAAAAAATGCGATCTAAATAATCTTGCAAAAGCCGCGAAATCGTATGACAGCAACAGTATCGGCAGCACTGCATGCTGTCACAAAATGCATGGTTTTATTCACAGATGTGACCTGTTGACCTTGAAAACGACCATAGATCGATAAATGAATGAATTCGCGGAGAAAATGTAGATGTAAAACGAGTATGATGCCTGACTTTTAACGGAAAACCGATTGATCAAATCATCAAATCATCAAATCTTATAAAGCCTCATTTATTATTGTATATTGCTTTTATGCACATTTTGTATTCACGTAGGTCTAATTACATGCACAAACGAACGATGCCAAATGGACTAGTATTATGGGTTTGAAAGCAATAATTAAATTTTTATAACCTCCTAATGTATCCAAAAATAGGTGTGTGCATACATTTCGTTACTCTCTGCATCATTTTTTTACTAGTAGTTCCATTTTTAAATAAAACAAGGATTTAAAATTTAACCAATCAGTGCGAAGCGCGCCATACTTCAGTAGTACATTGTTGCCTCGCGGTATTGACCCAATTTTCACAAAATAAACTGCAGTTTTGTGATTTGTCCCCTCCATGAAGGGGATGTCCTGTGGGTTTCACCTTTTAGGTGGGTCACGTGAAAAAAGGTTCTGTGAGAGAAAGCTTTGTATTGTGGATTGTGCGGTTGGTTGCGAAGTGAAGTTAAACCTAACCTTATAATTTTATAGATTTCCTGTCTCGAATCAAAGCTTCTTTATCTTTAGTTATTGTGCAGTGAATAACTGATTCTGAAAATTTAAAAAGTTTGCACATTTTCGCACTTGTGGATCCTGATTACACGTTGAAAGCTAGCTTTAAACGGTGCCTTTTTCATGCGTTACACTTAAAAGTATATTGCCTGCATCTTGCACGTTTCATCATGGATGTTTTGATATAAGGATGTTTGTGTGCTGCTTTATTATACGGGACAAAGTCAATTTAATTGACAAACAACCTCACTGGTATCGTTCAAAATTCAAAGTCAGTAATAAACAGTACACAGAAAACCTAGCGTTGAAATCAAACAGACATGGTATCCCCCAATGAATTTGTGGTTCTTGGGTTTTTAGGCCGGCGTCGTTTAGCGTTAAAGCCTGACGTCTCGCCACCACGAGTGGATGGCATCTTCAAAAGCTATATCACTTCGGCGACTTCCAAAATACAGTATTCACAGTATAACCACAAATTCATTGGACGATGGCCGCGAAAGCCTTACACAGTACATGGTATCCCCCGTAAAAAAAATCGGCAAAAACGAGAAGCACAACTTGGATACAAACGTGCCAAGAATTAAACATCTAACGGCCACATCAGCAAGAACCGGAATACCACAACCATCAACTATTGTAGAAAAAACCACGAATAACCACACGTTAGAAAAACAATAATAAAAAGTCATGAAAAAAATATGTTTGGCGGTTCTCACCTGACGACGATTGAAAATTTAAATTAATGTGATACTCAAAAATTTTATAGAAAATTGAACAGAAATTTTGAAAGAACTTCGGACATTTGATATTTATGTGCCGAGCCTGCGTTGCGAACGGCATGAGCACGTGGATGCTAACTATTTTATTATAGATTACTTATCCTGAGAGCGTTAAACTAAACAATTATTCACTTGATTGCATTATAATTGGACACGGGAATTTCTGAAAAAGACATAGGTATTGCTAATCCGTTATAGAGAAAATGCCGCTGTCTAAAATAAATAATATGGAAACATAGACAAGCCAACTGCTTTTTATGTTTCGGAGGTAGCGCTTCCACTTTTAGTATGTAGTAAGACCTCAACCTCACAATTTTTTTCAAGACGTGTTTTGGGGTTATGCTGTATTTTGCACATATATTCCGAACAGAATGATTACGTAAAACTTCTTCTTCTTCTTATGACGCCGTCTCCTTTCGAAGGTTGGCGATCCAAATAGCCAACGTTGCCCTTGATACAGCCATCCGGAATATGTCGAGTGAAGAGCAACCAAACCATCTGCGGATGTCCTTTAGCCAGGAATTTTGGCGTCTGCCGATGGACCTTTTTCCCTGTATTTTGCCTTCTATAATTACTCTCAGAAGCTCATACTTTTGTCCTCGCATTATATGCCCTATATAGCGCGTTTTTCTTTCTTTGATGGTAAGCATTAGTTCTTTTTGCTTCCTCATGCGATGTAGAACTTCCTCATTGGTAATCCTTTGGACCCATGATATCCTCAGTATGCGGCGGTAAATGTACATCTCGAAGGCGTCTATTTTCTTCTCCAGTGAAATATCCAGGGTCCAACCTTCACATCCATATAGTAGTACCGAAAAGATGTAACACCTGACCATACGTATCCGAAGCGCAAGACTTAGATCTGACCTCACGAAAAATCGTTTCATGTTCATAAATGTCTTTCGGGCTTGTTCAATGCGGCTTCTGACTTCCCTCTTTGGGTCGCTTTGGTCATTCACGATACTCCCCAGATACTTACAAGAAGACACCTGTTCAACCACAGCACCACCGATAACCAGATGTATCTGCACGGGTGTCTTGACAAAAGCAATGACCTTGGTTTTTGTTGTATTTACGAGCAGACCAGAGTTTTCGCTATGCTGTACTATTTGATCAATAAAACGTAAAACTTAGTTTTTATAATTATTCACACATCGCCACAAGTAGAATTGCTGTAGGAGTCAATAAACTCGATAGTTTTGTCATTGTCCCATTTCATTCTAGCCTGAAAAATACGAAGAGGCAACAGGTAGCGCACCTAAAATTCTCACGAGTCTCGGGAAACCTTGCGTCTCTTTGAGGCACACGACGCATGCATCAAGAGGCACAAAAAAGGCACCGTCTAAAGCTAGCATTACTGCCGTTTTATCTCTACGTTGTCATTATCTGCAATTGTAAAAGGGCTGATACACGTACGAGCAAGTACGCGTACTTATGGCTCGACGACCTTTTTCGCCTGTGTGTCACCGTAAGTACGCGTACTTTAAAACCGTCGCGCAAACCGCCGGCGAGCCAACTGGTTTGAAATCTTGCTCGTAGCTTGTCTCGGCTCGTACTGCGAGCCGCGAGCCACCACTTTGCTTCGGCAGGCCATCGATCCGCAACGCTTGTTGTGTTTGGAGTTTGTTAAAAGTTTTGTTTATTTAGGAAAATCATCAAAATGCGTGATTTCAGCTTCACGTGTGTCACCGCGTCGAGCCGAGTAAGTTCGCGAACTTAAAAACCGCGTACTTAAAGTTCGTACGTGTATCACCCCTTTAAAAGGAGATAAACCTAAAGGACATACATATTATTGTTTTAAAGATATTATGTTGTATGTTAGCACAAATGTTATTTAAATATTTAGTTTTCACTTTTTCATCTCTGTATTGAACAATTGAATATTAGTTACACAGGTAGTCGTTGACTATATCTACGACAACGTTAGGCACGTTATCTGGATCGGCTTTGGTTGCTAACATAATGATAAAGAATACTCTACAATAAGAAGGGAAACCAGTCAGGATTCCAGACAAAAAAGATAACACTCAACACGCCCCACAAAAAATGAAGTGCAAAGTGTCACTGATGAGTGACTTGACAGATTAACGGATTGAACCTTCACCTAGATCACGGCAACCGAATCACGGATCAATGAAATGGGAACACAAGACAATATAAGAACTTTCCACCTTAGATCAGTTAGATCGGCAACACGGCGCACATATTCGCCTTCCGATCGGCTGTTCCCCTTCTAGGACCGTGACGTTACGGAATTTTTGGAAGACTATCTTCAGTCTTTCTATTGCGGAATGACTCCTTTTTTAAGAATAGATCGAATGTGTAATATAATGTATTTCTGTATTTGTTACTCCATCTTCATTATTTATAAGTACGTTTCCATACTGGATGAGCTCGGTAATCCAAAGAGACCATTGTCGACGAGACCATTGTGTTGACGAGAATGCTTATATTCTTCGGACATATTCACAGAAGCGATAATATGGAGAAACTTGTAGTTCAGGGTCATGTCTTGGTGGGCGGCGCCGTAGCCGTTCCCCTACACGCTGGGTGGATAAGACGAAACAGTTGCTGGACATGAGTATCAAGAGCGCCACTGAACTGACAGTGAATCGCGAACGATGGCGAGCTACAGTTTTCAAAACTATTGATCATATTCGTGTCGGCAATACTCTAGCTCCGACTTAATGCATTTTACGGGTTCACAACATGTCTGTTAAGACATTGTGACTATAATGATGATGATGACTTTATACAATTTTGACGTGCTGATGTTTACTTGAGGTATCTTAATAGTAACAAATAAACAAACTAGGAGAACTCAAACACTTTTTTCATCACTGTTTAAAGTCACAGTGCTATGAAACGCTCAAAGCATGCTGCACCTTAAAGCATACACATACGATCTGTTACGTCCAAAGCGTGTCAAGAAAAAGAGAGGGGAAAGTTGCGACCACCCTGTTTGCCAATTAGGTAAAATGTTGGATATAATTACTAATTAAGGAAAATAAAGCGAACCTCGGGATGTTGGCTTGGCCTCTACATTCGTGTAATAAGAAGTTAATTGAACTGCACAGGGTAGTATGCAAATTTTTGGAAAGAACAGCCTAAATTGAATTCTAGAACCTGTTACTCCCCATGAAAGAAGTAGGTTGACGGCGGATGAAGCGTTGTAATCGCGAAAAAATTCGAATTGAATGGTGATACGCTTTTTGGATGCTTTGTGACTTCTACATCACGAAAAACCATATCATTCATTTCCTTCGGAACTGGAAAAGCCCTGTTGCAATGGCCCTCTATAATTGATAAACCCTTGATCTCGTGCTAATCAAACTTTTGTGGTAGATTATTACTCAAGCAGGGACAAAAGACGTTTATTAATTTTGAAACTGGATCCATTGCCGGCGGAGATGCATTTCGTTATCTAATTCTGTACTTTCCAGTCATACAAAAAATTATAACATAAGGTAAAACTCATGCTTCTCAACAATGAACTTCAATTATAGAAGAAATAAAAAAGCCAGTCAAACAATTTCCTGACTATGCGTAATGGGAAGACATCCAAAAGTAACAAAATTTTGCTACCACTAAAGCTACTGACTACTAAGGCATAAAAATGAAATTTTGAGCCAGCCAGCCAGCATCAGCTACCTCCCAAATACTTTTCCTCCCTTCAAATATCTCCACCAGTGGTTTAAAAATCAGAAAATGCCCTGAAGCGAAGTTTGATAATTACGTTAATTTTTCGTTCTTCAAACACTATACAAATTTTTCACTCTTCTCCCGGTAGTCACAATGTGTAGAAGTTCCGTTAAATTACGATTTTCTAGGTGCTTTTTTCTTTCTCTTTGAAGGCAAGCTTTGAAAAATACCTATCACCAGATCAACAGAAAGTCGTTATAAGAAACATTTTTTTGATATAGCAAACCGTCCACACAAGCGTTACCACCTCCAAAAAATTTGGAAAAGTGGTGAATGGTCTCCAATGCTGGGCGTCCATTTTTATTAAGCGACAGACGACGTACGTTGGCCTGAATGAACTTGTTCTTACCCTCGGGTTGCCCTTGACCAGCGAATCACAAAGTATCATCATCATAGTCACAATGTCTTAACAGACATGTTAAGAACTCGTAAAATGCATTAAGTCGGAGCTAGAGTATTGCCGACACGAATATTATCAATAGTTTTGAGAACTGTAGCTCACCATCGTTCGCGATTTACTGTGTTAAGTGGCGCTCTTGATACTCATATCCAGCAACTGTTTCGTCGTATCCAACCAGCGTGTAGGAGAACGTCCACGGCGTCGCCCACTCGGGGCATGATGGCCTTGAACTACAAGTTTCTCCATATTATCGCTTCTGTGTATATGTCCGAAGAATGTAAGCATTCTCGTCGACACAATGGAGGATAGTCTCTTTGGATTACCGAGATCATCCAGTATGGAAACTTTAGTTCGATGGGCGGTATAAGGAACTCTCAGCAATCTTCTCCACGTCCACATTTGAAAAGCATCTATGCGAGCTCGGTCTGCCTTTTTAATAGTCCAAGTTTCCGAGGCATTCAAAAATATGGAGAACACAAGAGACTAAACCAGCGACATCTTGGTAGCTTTAGTGATGTTATGGTTACGCTATATTTTAGTAAGCTTTGTAATAGCCACACGTGCCTGTTGAATGCGCTGCACAAAATATAGGTACGGCAAATGGTCATTTGCTGAAGGTGTGGACTTTCCGAATTCGGTCATAATCGGTTCTGCGAGGCGACTGTGACAATCTTCTCACTTCAAGCCTTTTGAGCCAATCAGGATTCATAAAATACAGGATGTCCATTTGGTTTGTACCTAATTCTTCGATATCTTGAGAGACATACCTGGTAGAAGAAAATGGCAAATACAAAAGACCTTTGGTTGCTTAAAATGCATATCCTAAAAATATTCTGAAATATACAGGGTGTTGCGGGAAATCAGGATAGTGATCAACTTGATTTTTTATTCGGAACCATAACCTTTTTTAACCTAGTTTAATTTCCATCATTGATCACTGTAAAAACCTTACATATTTCCGGAATTGGTTGCGACGTTGCCAAGTTATAATTTATTTTCAATTAATTTCTGGATTTCCAAGGTCGCAAGTAATACGTTTAAATTGTTTAACTTTTCTCAATAATATTATACAGCTAATTGCTTGCAAGCATCAGTATGAAGTTTGCTGAAACTGTCGACCGCTGGCTCTCAGTCTAGACGTTTGGTGGCGGCGGAACCAGATGATTGACTATCTGCCGATAAAATTGAATTTCTCCTCGGCAGGGAGGAGATTATTTTACGGCCATCAGAAAGGGGAATAATTTTTATTTATCGGTTAGTGACACGAGAGCGCTGCAGCATCTCCATCGAACAATACCGACGATAAATCTCACATTGGCGGGTCGGCTAGCTGTCCATCGGTCAACATAGGTGCCGATAAAAAATCGTGAAGGGGACAGAAATATTATGTTGTTTTTGATTGTAATTACGAACAATTTAGAATTTGTGGTAATATGTTGATGGATGTTTTGTTTCTGTCGGTCTTTCTGGTGTCTGTTCGGAAATCCTTAAGCGCTCTATACAAGTCGGAAAGTTTTGACATAATGTTGATGAAATTTCAACTACCTATAGGTTACTGTGCTTAAAAGAGAAAAATGCTTTATACCTTCCTGTGGCTGCGGAGTAATAAGAAAATACGGCTGTCGCTTGAACCCTCTATAATTGGAAAGGATTGATCCGATATCAATCAATATTGACGATCAGTAACCATTATAGCAGGGTCAAAAAACTTATACAGCTTTTGGAAATGGAAGCAGTGGTGACTTAGAAATAATAATAGAAAGGCTGAAAACCTTGGCAGTGTAGAAGCGCTGCGAGAGGATAAGTATCGGTTGCACGTTAGATTTGAAACGCTACAGATTGTAGGCGTCGGGAAGCAAATTCCCCTGGAGCTCATTCCACAGCGTCGAAGTTCTCCAACAGAAGAAATGCAGGAGGCGACTGGTTCGAGGAGTTGAGACCTCGACCTGGTAAGGATGAACTCGCATAGCCTCTCTAGTGTTCCTCGTTCGGACGGCTTTTGGTGTTATTATCTGGGAGAACTCACTCGAACGATGGTCGGATCTGTGCCTTGTAGTGCAGCAGTAGTTGCTCTGGGGTGTATAGTTTCCTACAGCGGAACAAAACTTCCACATTCTGCTTTAGCTACACTGACGACGTGGTCGTACCAGGACATGTTTATTGTTGATGTTGATCCTCAAAAGTTTGACGGAAGGTGACTTGACTATTGGGTGACGCTCCATTTCGACACTTGGTAAGCTATCGTGAGACTTCTTTGGAAGTGTTGTTGCCTGAGTTTTCTCTACGTTAAACTGTACTTTATTTACTAATCCTGTCGCCGAGGTACGGTCTCCTGGAATGATACTGGCTTGCCTGGTTCCATGCACGATATTAGTGTATTGTCGTCAGCGAGGCCGTAGATTGGATTGGATGTTATTTCTAGCAGCTCGCCGATCTACACCAGAAACAGTGTAGCAGATAGAACAGATTCCTAAGAAACACCGTCGTTTATTGGAAATACGTCTGATAAACATCCTTCGACTACAACAAACAGAGATCGGTCGTTCAAGAAGCTATTCAGCCACTGACGCAGGCCATGAACATAAGCAGCAAGCTTGACCAGAAGTCCCTCATGCCACATTCTAACACACCTTGCTGATATAGCTTGGAAATATACTGTGTAAGGCTTTCGCGGCCATCGTCCAATGAATTTGTGGATCTTGGGTTTTTAGGCCGGCGTCGTTTAGCGTTAAAGCTTGACGTTTCGCCACCACGAGTGGATGGCATCTCATCTCATTGGTGAAATAGCTTCTGAAGATGCCATCCACTCGTGGTGGCGAAACGTCAAGCTTTAACGCTAAACGACGCCGGCCTAAAAACCCAAGAACCACAAATTCATAGCTTGGAAAGTTTGCAAAGAATAGTTGCAAGCTCAGCGGCACAGCGTTTAAGAACAATGGCTGAAATTTGGTCAGAATCAGTAGCTTCCTTCGTGTTCAGTTCATCTCGATGGTGAAATTTGACCTCTGCCTTTCCCGAGTTCTTCACCTTAATGGTGGTGGTCGGAGTACTTCTTCGAAAGTTCACAGTAGAATTGGCTGCGAAGAGCCTCCTTAAGATGTCTGCTTTTTCATCAGTCGTAGAAGGGATGGGCTTGTCTTCCCTGGTCAAGGATGATATTGACGAATTGGAAAAGTTCTGACTAAGAGCCTTAGCTACACCTGTTTCCCATCCCCCTTTACCGGCGTTCATGGCGACTTATCTGTTTCGGCAATCGAATGGAAACTTATTGAACTGTCACCGGACGCGAGGAAGGAATGACTGATCCGCGATGACGGGTCGCCGAAGCGGTCGCATATACGAAAATCATCCCGCACGAAGGAGCTGTCCGGAAAGATAAGTGGGCTCACGCTTTATTTTTGGTGGCAGATACCTATCGAATTCCCGTGAAAATGTACGCGCATACAAACAATGGCGTCAAGCGGACAAAATCCCCACCGCTCACGTATTTTCATGTTAGCTGCTCAGAATGTTCAATCCTGTTATTCCGGATGGGACCTGCGTATTCTGCTTCTTCAAGTTCCATCTCCTAGCAGAGGTTGGATATTGTCATGGCAATCCTAACGTTGTTTGCCGCTGTTCTAAATACTTGTTTTGACGTCATCCCAAACCAATCCCTCAAGTTTTTCAGCCAAGGGGTTCTTCCTTTTTGGCTTCTCTTGCCCTTGATCTTCCCTTCCATTATATATTGTAGTAGAATGTATTTGGGTGCTCTTATAACATGACCAAGGGACTCTAGTTTTTTTGTTTTGAGGGTGTTAATTAACTATTTGGATTCTCTGCCGTAGTTGCACTTTTTAGACCCTATCAGTCGAAGAGGTCCTCAGCATTTTTCTATAACACCATCTTTCGAAAGCCTCCAGTCCATCAATTTCTGCCTTCTTAAGCGTCCAAGCCTCGGCACCATATAGCAGAGTCGAAAAGACACAACACCTCAGCATTCGTACGTATAATTTACGTTAAATGCCGAGTTTTCATCCACTATTGCAAAGGACATCCTCAAGGTACTACTACGAGACTACGACTGAGACTGTCTCAGTCGTAATCAACGGAAGCTAGTTTACTGAGAAATGTAAATTGCATAGGTACTCTAAAAAAGAAAAAATCAACAGAAAATTGAAAATTGTGCAGAAAATGTATTTTTCCCTTATTACTACTTATGTTGCTAAGTAGTTCTGCTAACCTTAAATCACATATTGTTAGTTTATTTGCATAACATTGTCTATCTTAAGATAAACTTCAGGAATCTAAAAATGCTGCTAAAATGACCGTCATACGCTAACCTGGTAAGTATGGTGGATTCATCTGTGTTACTGAAGGATCTAGGGTGTAGCGCGCGAACTTGAGAATCCAAGAAAATACGTATTCCCGTGTTAGAGAGGAGGCATGGCCACCTGCTCCCTTTCTCCAGTATGTGCGTCTAAAATGGAGGGAGGTAAGTCCAAAGATTCAAGAGTAAGGTCCAATGTAGAAGCTCCACAGATTTACTATCGGACATTCTAACCACTGTGCTATCCGGCGATGCAGGAGGTCGTTTCAACGAAACATATTTGATTAGGTACTTACTGGAATCTCATTTTAAACATTCAGAAACATACTTATTTCGATCGTAGACTTCCTCTAGAGTTGCAAATTTCATTCATCGTCTATGTTGTAACAAATATACACCAGTTACCAGTCAGTATTTCCACGATTGGCTGGGAATCTAAAATCTGGTATCGGAGTAGGACGTCGTTGGTCAAAAGAGCATCCTGACTGCCCTGGTGACGTCACACTGGTTCAGGAGCCGTCCCGTCGGCATGTTTTCGGTACTCGATTCAAAAACCCATCTTTGCTTTGATATAACTTTTGAATGATTGCGAAAAAAAAGAAAACAAAAACAGTTTTGAATAAAACATGTATATGATCTTTCCATTTATCACAAAAAAAATTATTCAAAACCCCAATTGTAAGAAGACATAAAGTTGCTCCAGTAAATTCGAGTAATTAGGCAGGAAGAGATAAATTCCCATTCATACTCTTTTCCATCCTCGCCAATGAATACTATGCCGAAACTTCATTAAAGTCAATTTAATAATTCCCGCGTTACACAATACAGAACGATCTAAAGCAATACTCTAAATATACATCAGAAGTCCTTCGGTATCTGTGATAGACAAAACAGTGTTCGGGTAGACCTAAACAAGTGAATTATTCCGCTAGGTCTTACCTTTACAGGTCAATGGACAGTTTGTTATGAATAGAACAAATTTTTCAGTCTTACAACCCTCCACCCCCCAACCACCTCAATTTCACCCCCACTCAAAGAAGTAGAAAACACCAGGAACCCCTAGAAATTGAGATCGATAGGAACAAGAAAGAACTGAATAGGGTCACTGAGGATACAGATAATATCAGCGATGCAGGATGACGATGTAAAGTTAAACCAGAGATGGGCGCAACTGGAGAGAGAAACCGCAAAGACAGGAGCAAAGCTTCACGCTGCGCTCAAGGATGCGTCATGGAACTCTGACCAGGCCGTACAACCCAGGAGTGAGAATGTTAAGCAGAAGAACAGAATTGCGCAGCTGGAAGACAAACTGAGCAGGTGCAGAGAGGAATTTGAGGATAGCCTGAGTTGATGGGAAAAAGGATGTATCGAGAGCTGACAATCTCCAAGACAAAAACGTGAATTTGAAGCAGGTGATAGCAGAGTTAGGAACAGAGGATAACAACCACACGTTGAAGAGAAAGTTATCGCAGTTGGTAGATAGTTTAGTGTGGTTTTGCAATTCACGATGGAGAAATGGGTAATGTTCGAAGCTTCAACATCATGTGGAGGGACCCTAATTGATGACGAAGCGCCTCAATGACTGAATCTACAAGTTACGTATGGGAAGTGGAAAACCGAAGGTCGACTGTACCGATGTCTGTGGTGATACAACAATCTAAGTTGTTCGTCGAGGACGCCGAACGCTAAGGGGGAAGAATGTAACATACTGTATATTATGGTATTCGTGTATTGCGTATTAGTTGTCATGCATGATGTAAAGTCAAAGTGTTAGGTTAGATCCTTGACGTGTAAACGTCATCGAATCGTCTTGAGTTTTCGGGAATGACGGATAGGCGTTCTAGAACGTCATCTGGATATTTCGAAATCTCTAGATGGTTCGATGAAGTGTGTATAAGGCACCACGAGTAGCGTGGCGGGAGTAGTAGTTGTGAGTAGTTGAGTTGAGTTGTAGCTGAGAAAAGGATAAGAGATATTGTATTGAGCTGTGATGTAAAACGGTGAAAGTTACGTCCTGTTTGATTCCTTGGAGTACAGAAAAAGCGGCCGTCGCGCGTCGTGAGCTATTTTTACATATATTGTTTTTTGATTATTGCTGTGCCGCTGACTCGATTTCTGAAAACCATACGCGTTTTTCATCCTCTGTAGTACGGTAGTAATACTGTGTTAAATTTCATGGAAATCAATTCAATAATTTCGCTGATATACAATACAGAACTATAAGGCAATACTTGTATCTATGCATGATAAAATTTTACGTCCTTTATTCCACATTGGATGATAGCTGCGTCACGCGTGGTCACGCCGGTAGCAGTAACGCGCTCGATTCCTTTGCAGGTATAGAAAGGGATTCAGATCCAATTAGGAATATTTGATTTTTTTTTACCTTTAATCACTCCGTCACCCATATAACAATTTTCAAAGTTATAGCAGCATTACTTACTGCGACCCCACAACATATCACTACCTGAATTTCATTACAATCCATGCAGCAGACAAACAGACCGACGGAAATGACGTAGATTTTCGATATGTAGACATCACAAAACGGCCAAAAAGCGGATTATCTCAAAAATTTTGCGATAAGAATATGTCGACAGTACAAGTAACGACTTGAATTCTCACTAAATTTGATATCGCTTCAGGACGACATTTAGTTCGAACTCAGATAAATGCTCCTTGGGATATTGAACTGTAAAATCGAATTTTTGTCCAAAACATCATGCTTTTTATGTTAGCCTACGAAATTTTTAGCCCAACTTTTAATTAGTCGGTAAATTTTCTAGGCCATTTAAATCATTTTGTGAGGCTTCAATATTCGTTGGTTTGACAAACTGTTCTTTATCGGTGATTTCTTGCATTTTCCGGAAACATTAAAATAAAACCTCATATTGAAATGCGGTTGTGTAATGCATTGCGTGATGTAGATGAAGAGGCAGAATTTGCCGACAAAAAGTGCCCTGCAGCCCATAATATAAATTTTCCACTATAACTAGCCACACGAGCGACTATTAACAGAAAATACTGGGTGTAAAAGCCTAGGGGCTGATAAGTAATAGGAAGGAACGTCATCGGGCAAATTCTAGGCATTTTTGTTTTTATGAGATAATTAGAATTATGCTTAGAATCATGATAATGAGCATGGTGTTAGCTTATATTTGCATAATTGGCTCATTGTCAATTCTCGCAAATCAACTTGTTACAATATCTATAACATTCACTACAATTATTGTATACTGTGAATTTGTTCTGCATTAGGTATTGAAATTCATCTTATTATGATTACGCATTTATTGAGAGGCACAGTGATGTAATAGTAAAAGTGAAAACAATAGGGCTCATCATGATAAAATTGAGAAACGTCGGAGGACGTTTTTACTTCCCATAAATAATTATACATTACGACTGTGACCCACCTAAAATTTGCCACCAACCTTATCTCTGAAATGATAACAAAAAATAAAAAAAAAATCGCTGTGACACGTCGATTTTTATTTCGAGGAAGAACTCTTCCACCGAATACATCATTTTTGTGCGATCAGCCCCCTCACCCCCAGCAACCTCTACTTCAATATCTTAAATGAGACCACCATACTTTTGATACATCATTCTGAAGGCAAGTTAATAAAAAATATGGTGATTATCAATATTAAGTACTATTTTCATTACCTGGAATATTATCCTAAGAAAGGTTCCTGTAATATATTGGTTCTCGGGTGAAAGAAACTAGTTTCATCCCCAAAACTTAGTGTATATTATGAGTTTGAGTTATTCTGAACTGGCGTGAACAACTTCCCGAAACCGTCCAATAGCCACGCAGGACATACTGACTTACGACGCCAACGCAGTACAGAACGAACATATACTATACTACCAAAGTATATAAACATTACATCACAGTTCCAAATGTAAGCTATTTCGTTCTCTACAGACGTACAGGCGATTTTCAAAATATCTTCGCACATTTCTCAACATCTCCGGAGGCAAAGTGGAGATCGTCCATTGGACCGGGCTCCGTAATATAAACTTTGGGTTTCAACTGTCCCCATAAAAACAGTCGAAAACATTTTGAATATCGCCTGTAGAAGTGTATGGAACAAAATGGCTCCCATTTGAAACCTTTCTTACAATAATACTTTAGGTAGTGGGAATAATACTTCATTTTGATAATCACTATATTTTTTATTAACTTCCATAATAGCAAATCAACTTCCAACCAGATTACATAGTTGTGTTTGTCAATAAATTCTCTTCAAAATGATGTATCACAAGCATGGTAGTCTCATTTAAGATGTTGAAGTAGGGGTTGCTGGGGGTAAGGGGGTTAGTGTCACAATAATGACGTACTCGGTGGAAAAGCTCCCTCTCGAAATAAAAATCGACGTATCACGTCGTCGCCGTTGTGTGTTCAAATATTATGAGCCTCGAACATGACATACTTTGATTATGAAAAAATTCAGATATACAAGTGGAATGATAAACATTTTCGGTCACGCTATAACTTGAAAATAAATGAGGATCGAATGAGAACATGTGAGCTTTTACGCCATTTTCATGAGTATAACACACTCCTAGAGTTTGGCGCGTTCCTCCCAACTCACCCTGTATATAGATAAAGGAAAGCTGGGACACTACAACTGTTGACATATGGTGTTTTATTTATATTAGGGTTTTATACTTTTTTATACAAACAATAATGAGAAGACTGAGTCCTCTGTTTCTGCTGGGATCTTACGATTCTAAAAGAAAGACGCTAATATTTTTTTATGAGGAAATAGGTAATATCTTGATCAGCTAATACGATTCATTTAGGATTACATTATAATGACGGCTGGTTCTATGACTACTAGTTCCATGTAGCATATATCATAGTTTAACGATTTTACGCCCGAGGGAGTGATGTTAACTGGGCGAAGACTACGAAGACTGTAAATAAATATAAGACATTAAAGAAAAAACAAATATAGGTCGATCGTTACATTACTGTTATTAAAATTGTGAATGGCTAAGGAAGTATTCTAAATCCGGGAAGTGGGACTGAAAGCGAAAATAACAGAATATATGCATATAAAATAATAAAAAAAAGTATATAACGAATCAATGATCTACTCTCTACTGGCGCACGAATAAAACGACATCATTTGGAATATTGAGTTTACTCTCGTTTAGGACACCCCTGATAGAAGACAGCTAATTCTTGTTGTAATAAAGAAGTGGTTGGTATGAAGAAACGGGTAAAGTTACACTCAAAAAAATGTCGTTCGTAATATTCATAAACGCTCTTTATTAGTTAATTTTTTATTCTATCCATAATTTTATTTATGGTGCACACGAAACCTCTTTATTGGCTCATGTTGTGCTGTGGTGGGATAAGCTACTAAAAAGTGAGTTTTTCCTCCCTCCAACATTACATTACGTTTACATCGCGCTCACTATCTTCTAGCGGGTACCCCAACATTGATCCCAAACTGTTCTGCTATTCCATACTGGCACGAATCGTTGCTGCATGGATTTGTCAATCGAATTTAACCTATACAAATACATATACCTTGCTTGTCCTTAATTGAGGGAGAAGGATGAGAACCTAACCAGTGAACGCAGAAGCATTATTGATGACGATAATATGTACCTGTAGAATTTTTCGCATCACGCGCCAATCTCAATACAGGCTGCCCTAGCTGAAATTTCCCACCCACGTTATCTTTGAAATTATCAGGAAAACTGAAAATCGTCGTGACACGTCGCTTTGTATTTTGAGAGGGAACTTTCCCTCGAATTCGTCATCATTGTGTTATCAACCCTTTCACCTCCAGCAGCCCCTACTCCAAAATGTTAAATGTTAAAAGAGACCACGCTACTTATGATATATCATTTTGAAGGGAATTCAAATTGATTTATCGCAAGTATGGTAGTCTCATTTAAGATTTTGAAGTAGGGGCTGCTGGGTGTGAGGGGGTTGACAGCACAGTGTTTACGTATTCGATGGAAAAAATCCCCCTTGAAATACAAATCGACGTGTCACGGCGATTTTCAATTTTTATGATAATTTCAGAGATAAGATGGGTGGGAAGTTTTAGTTGGGACACACTGTATATTTATTATATCAATAGACTTGCTTTGATTGAATTCACCAACAGTGTTTATAAAATACATAATTATTCTTTGTGAATACAGTTAATCACTTTATTGATACAATATGCAGAATACGCTAGGACCATAAACATTGGTAATTGATTTAATAAATGCGTTTGTTTGCATAGTAAACAATAATCACTAAAACCATAACATATATTTATTATATCAATAAACTTACTTTGTGTCATTCACAAACGGTGTTTATGATATTCAGAAACTATTATTTGTGAATACAATTACTGAGACACATCTCTCAACAATTCATAAATGCTCGTTTATTGGATACATAAAACCGTTGGGTGGCGCGAATTTCATGAACAGTTTATTGTTAGCACAAACTTTTTTATTATAATTACGTACCTTTTTGGTTGAGTTTATATCATATTTTTATTCACTGCAGTTTCTAATTTTTACCCAAAGATCTTTTTCTTTTATTTATAGTGATCAAGAAATTAAAACTGATGTAGTTTATCCAAGTAACTGGTACTTTTTTATGGTCAGCCTCCCGCAAAGGCTGAAAGCCTATATAGCGCTGCGAGAAGATAGGTGTCGGAGCACGTTAGATTTGAAATGCTGCAGGTTGAAGCCATCGGGAAACAAATTCCCCGGCAGCGACAACGACAGCGTCGAAGTTCTCCAAAAGAAGGAATGCTGGAGGAGACTGGTTCGGGGAGTAGGGAGCTCGACCTGGTAAGGATGACCTCGCAGAGCCTCTCTAATAGTGTTCCTCGTTCGGACGGCCTTTGGTGCTATCATTTATTAGTATTCCAGTAATCGGCCGAAAACCAGCACATAACAAACATTTATGAACCAATGTAAAATAACCGTAAACAAATCACGTTCATCTGAAGTAAGCCTATCCTTCGCTACATCCTTTAGGTATCTAGAATGCTAATTTCTCTTGTATATTTCATGTTTCTGGTGCTGAAGAACGCCCTGTATATGAATACAAATTCCGGATCATGTTACGAGCGGCTCTTGTAAATTAAAAATGTAAGCGAATAATAATTTCAGGTTAACGGTATCTTATTAAGCGATATTTTCTGGGAAGCTTATAAGACCGCTTTATTTATATGACACCTACTACACGCCGGTTTATGTTTACATTATAGACTCCCAACGAGACTGTCACTTTTTATTATATGGACGGGAATCTGGGTATAAGGGTATTACAACGATTAATGCTTGTTTTATAGATTGTCTTTTTTTTCTCGTTCCAAGTCCGCTTTCCATGGAGATGTAACAGTTAAATTGCAAAGATATTTATTTCTCTCTTACCTAGCCGGACAAGGTTATTATATTTGTGGAACTATAAATCTCAGGGTAACAATATTAAATGTAGAGGGGCTAACAATTATAAGCATCTTCATTCAATTCCAGCGTATTAGGAGGGAGTCGCAGAAAATAATATTTATTTTTCAACATAATTTCTCTCACCTCTATACATTTTTCTCAGCGGCAATATCCTGTCTGTATTAAGGGCCATCTCGTAGTCACTAACTGCCGAAACCAGTTCTTCATCGTTGGAAATCTCAGCCGCCCTTTTATTAAGATATGGGAACAGAGCATACTCCCAAGGGCCCTAAATCTAGCGACAGTGATGCATAGAGGAATGTTGCCCACTGAAATAAGGGATGTGTGAGCTGGTCCATTGCCTTCATGTAACCACACTTCCTTCTTAGCCAAACGCGGCCATTTTTTTATCACTCGTTTGCTCAAACGTCTTTCAACATACACGAAGCCACGCAAATGCAGATAATAATAATAATAATAATAATAATAATGTTTTTCACGTATTGGTCACTTTAATATATTATACAGCGTGTCCCATTCGGTGTCCCATGACGATTAAGACAAGCAATATATCGAAACTGGGCAGTAGTAGATAATTATAATTTTGGGGGTGCAAATTAGCGCAAATTTTGGATCTATTCTTATCATTGCGTTACCCAATCAGGTATTTGTTTTTGGTCACGTGACGTCCGATCCAAATTTTTTAATCAGACCCACACTTGGGGTCTATAGTGTTTAATTTAAGAGCTACAGGTACTTAAAAATTGTACCATTACCATTAAGATAAAACATGAAACGAATACTAACATAGGGTACATGTTAAATCAATGGTAGTGGCACAGTACAATCCTTTAGGTATCCATAACTCTTGAATTAATCACTTTAGACCCCAAGTGTGCCGTTTGTTGTAATTGCTTTATCGGGGCGAACACAGAATGGCATTAGTATACAGGGTGTCCCATTAATAATTTTGAATCGGACGTCACGTGACTAAAAACAAATACCTCATTGGGTAACATAACGCAAGAAAAGATACAAAATTTGCTCTAATTTACATACCCCAAAATTATAGTTCTCTACTACTGTCCGTTTCCGATATATTGCTTGTCTTAATCGTCGTGGGATACCCTGGACAAGTACAACCTTTTCTGTCCACAACGCGGCTTTATGATTGCTCTACTATCATTTACGCACTCATACGGTATAGATAGACACCGGCGCTGCCATACGAGAAGTTCCGGATTTACTGGAACTACTCGTTCCTCACGCTCGAGCTTGTACAGGCAAACAAGCTCAACAAGTCTTCCTCGACCACCAACAGAACACGATGTTGATACGTTCGAATTTTCGGCACCGGGCCAAATATCAGAAGGTGCTCGGACAAATTCGCGGGCTCTGGTCAGTCTACATTGTAAGTAGTCTGCTGGTTGTGGTCATTGGATGCCTAGGTGGCGGCGCAGCATGCAGAAAACAGTCATCCTTAGGTATCTTCGTTTACTTAGGGCGCACGATTCATGAGCCCAGTGATTGCTCACCTCACGGCGTGAGGAGAAGTCAGTGGGTAATGGAACAGCATCTTGGTGTGTCGGAGACCCGACATACATATATAGGAATGAGTAATGGTTGAAATCATTCGGGCAATAAACATCAAAATTAATCCCACAGGAGTGCTGAAGCACTGTGCATGGAGTATAGATATTAAAGACAATACCGTCGCTATAACAATGTATTAAAACGTATCCTCTGAAAAGGAGAACAAAGAGAAGACGGAGGACCGGTTTTCGCCTTCTTAGGAGCTGGTCCTCCCTTTTTAAGTTTTTCTTGGATGTGAAGCGATGAATCCAAGTTTGATCCATGTATGAAAAGGCGCAAAAATTCTACCTTGTTTCCTGTGAAAGTACACAAAAAACTCAACTGAAAGTCAGGAAAACACCGTTTTTGCTCGAGTGTGATGTGAACCAACGCGGCATCTATTTTGCAAACAGTTTTCCGATGTCAAAATATTCAGATAATGTATGATGTAATGCACTCATATAAATGCCTACTATGTAGGTATAGCTAGGTGTACTATGCTAGCTTGCACACCTTCAGTCAACGATCATCCAGTACCGGACTCACTTCACCATTACGTCGTTACTTTATTTGGGCGTCCACTGTGATGACTGATGATCTTCTGTATAGCTGGTACATTATTGTTTGAACTCTGCTATTAATGTTAACGAAGGCTCACCCAGGATTTTCAAATAAAAGTATTGTGTTACATTGCGACGATCTATTTTCTCCATTTTCACAGATTTTAACTAAAACCGTTTACTATTAATGGCTGCCAAACAAATTCTAAATCAATTGTTGTCTTTAAACTTGAAACCGCCTTCGTAAGAGTTAAATTGGAAATATATTTCTTTTTTTCTTACTTAGCCAGACACGGTTATAATTTGTGGCACTACATATTTCGGAGTCGCAACTAAGCGTAGAGAGACAGCCGGGCGACTCTAATGGCCTAGACAAGTAACCACTATACTTCAAAAATTGTGTGAGACTACCCCATTATACTCTAAAGACACTGACGAAGACCAACAAGGTAACATTATCTTGGAAATCTATGTGACAATCCTTTATGCAGGAACTGCAGTGAGGCAGAGGATACAGCTAAGCACCTTATCTTCGACCGTCCTGCCTTGAGTAAAAGCAGGAACTCCTATCTAAATTTAGGCCAAGAGGGAAGACAGGAGAGCATAGTCCAATAAGCCTCAAGGTTCGCAAAAAAACTGAGGATGGAACCCTGTCTCATCGCCTTTGATAGAGGTTGCACTATAAGCCTTAAGGCTGAGCGGCAACCATTAGGGTAACTAAAAAAATTGTAGAGAAAGTAACAGTAATAATTATCCTTGTTCTTCAGTTTACTGGGTAAAACTGTAAAGGAACGACACTTTCAATTCGTATTAGGAGTATTCGTGAGTAACTATCCAGTATATCTTATTTTCATCTATAGATAATATGAATTCTTAAGTTTTTCATCGTCTTGTTGTCATCAATGACAATGCTGGTTTTTGAGGATATTAATCGTAATTAAGAGCCCTGGGACGTTTTTAATGGATAAATTACTTTCTATTGACCTGAAAATATTTGATACCGATAATACCTAGAACAATTCGAACATCCGCAAATTTTTGCTCTGAAACTAGTATGTAACAGTAGTGGTAGTAGGGAGGCTAAGCCAAAAAGGTAGGCCTTTTGCCGACCTCATGGAACCAAATATAAAAACTAAAAGTTCGACCAGTCTGATGAATATAACTATTGTTCTTCAAACTGCGTTGTGCCAAATATATGGGACCTAAGATTGCGATACGCAGCACATCTACAAGAAAGTAAAATGAATTTTCATCAGTGGCGGTTCCCGAATTTTTGAAAGGGGGGGCACTTAAAATTTAAAATAAAAAAGCTACACGAAAATCCCGCCAGAAATTGTTGAGGCCGCAGCTACACCCTGCACCTAATAAGCATTTCCAGTTTCCACAAACAGTACTTAAAAGTTTTTTCTGAATAGTATAACAAAAGCTAATTGTTAAGAGTGTTTTGCTTATCACTCATTACATAATCTTATTTCTTAAGATTTTTTTAATTATCATCCCGCATAACCAAGAATGGTCATTTTCAAAGTCGACTGACGTGTGATTGACCAATAGGAGCGCTCTCGATCCGTGTCTTGATACAATAGGTACAAACTAGCAATGGATGCATAACTAGTAAAAAGCATTTTTTTCTTTTTTACTCAGGGGGCGCGACGCGGCATTGCGCCTTAAGAAGGAACCACCCTGATTTTCTTGCTCTTCCTGACATCTAGCGACTTTCATGAGTGATACGTGTCTGCTCAGCCGACATTGGCCTGTGAGAGCCCCTATTCTCGCTATAGGTGATCCGTCTTCCCGTTACCTGCTACCATAAAGTCTCCAGGGACCCAAAGCAGGATCACATTCCTGTGGCGTGATCGTAAGTACACTGTTCGACTTCTACAATATCGAAAATATCTGCCTGAAAGAAAATAAAAGCTTCTATACATTCCTTTACCTTCTCACCAGAAGCCCGCTCTATTAAATCCCCACTCTTTAAAGCGTGATCCGTCAGCGAAGCATACCAAGCTGTGTGTCTGGAGTTCAATCTCGCCTCTCCTCCAATCTTCTCTGTTGGGGATGGTTAGTGAGAATCTGTATCTAAGCTTAAATCCTCTTTGATAGAAGCGGCGCTCTAAAGAATACCAGGAGATTATTTACATGGGAATTTAAACCTTCTTAAACTGCGGGCATGACACACCCGCCACCTTCCAGTCTGCGACTTTCGCCACATGTCAACAGTTTTTGCAAGTACTCGCCGCAACATAGTGTAAATAAAGGAAAAACAGTAATCGCTGCGGCTCGTTAATTTCTTCTTAGCCGCAGTCGCTGTAGTCGCTTCGGCATTCGACATTCCTTGCTAATGGCTGCCGCCATGGCAATAATCCAGCAGCGAGTGGATATCAAATATTGTTTGACGGCGCCAACTTTGTTTATTTTGACTTGTTCAGCGTAGCGCCGCACCACGGCTCAAGTCTCATCAGTGTGTTTTAGTACGGTTTGCTTGGATCCTCTGCTGTTAGGAATCAAACAGTGCAGGGTCTATTGCGCAACGGCGGCCCACGCGATTTGAGCAAATTTTGTTATGAATGCAAAGAGGATGGTCTGTTATGTGATTTAAAAAAATAAAATTTGCGAAAGAAGCACGTTTTTTGGAAAAAAATTGAAAAAACTGTATTTTCAACATATTTCAGCAAGACATGGACACAGAACTATACAATTTTAGAAGTGAGGTGCTTGCTGCTTGACAGATGGTAATAGATGCGATGTTGCCAACATTTGCTCGATATTTAACATCGCTTCGACCATATATACTAAGACTGAAACGTTACAGAGAAGATTAGCATGGCTCCTGCGCAAGGATAACAAAAAATCGTGAATCGTTCTACATTTTTAACTATCTAAATTTAAAGATGTCTTATTTCAAATGTTCCTTTGTTTCTAGCTGATGTTTATGATTAAGTAGGTATTATCATTGATTAACACATTTACGGGAAGATGGACAACCCCATTGAAAAAAGGCACGGCACGGCTTTTGTTTCTCCTAGACGGCGGCCATCTATATTAGCACAAATGTACCTCTACCAATACAACTTTGATAGTATAAGAACCATCGACTTTTAAGTCTACAAAGTACCCTACTTGCTACTATTTAATCCACCATCTGTAAACGCTACTTGCTAAAATTTACTACAGGTGTCGCCATTTGTTTCGTGTCACGTGGTTTTGACAGATCGGCTGTTATGTTTAGCCTGAGGGGCAAACAAGCTTTTGTTTATTACCTGTTTTGCATACGATTTCGTTGCACGTTGTACTTGTAAAGTGATTTTTGAGCTATTTTCTTTTAATTTCTGGTCATAATGTCTCGTAGTGAGTATTATCCATCGCTTAGCGGCAACATCAAACTTCGTTATGATGAAAAAATGAAATTAACGGATGGTGTTGATCCCTATGCTCTGAGGATTGATGAACTTTCGGAAGATGTTAGCTTTTTACCAGCAGTGAAAATCGTGGATCTGCTGAATTACTTGGTGCCAACGCATTGTTTTTATACTGGACAGCAGATGAAGGCATACAAATCTTTGCAGGCTTTCAAATATTATGAAGCAGGGTATGTCCAACAAACGATGGCAAAAATGATGAACACAAACTGCTATGTTGTCATGGGCAAGGTAAGCTAGTTTGCATATTTAACTGTTTCTTTCACGTGTACTAACTGCTGTAAAATTCACTGTAGATTCTAGTGTATGTGAGATGATTAGCATGTTGATGATTTTTTTATATACCTACCTGCTGAAATACATGTTCACAAGACTTGGTTTCATCATCACTATGTTGAGGAGAGTTGAAAGCTATTATGTACAGAATATTGCTTAAAATATTTTAATCTATCAAAAAAAAAATAGTTTTAGAGATTAGAAAGAACCATCCATCCTGTTTTCGCCCATAAAAGCAAACTATACCTACTAAAACAGCCCTTATTTTGTTGCAGGTTATGCACTCACAAAGAAGAAATGATAAACCACTACAGGTATGGATTATCGTATTGTCAGATGGTGCTATATCATGTGCTCATTGCACTTGTATGGCAGGATTAAGTGAAGTTTGCAGCCACGTAGCAGCAGTTCTTTTCTTCCTTAAAGCATGTCCTAAAAGTGTCGGCCAACAAGAAAGCTATATATACATATTCTAAAAAAAAAGTTGGCATACACAGAGTTGAAGTATTATATTATTATACAGAACAAAATGACAAGAATTTCTGAGATATTAAAAACATTGTTATAGTACATAGCTACTTCTAATATAATTAGGGATGCTATGTATGATTTAGCTACATTATATGAGAATCATCTATCAAAAACTGCATTTTTTTCCTAGTAATTGTGAGGATATAATTTACATATATCTAGTATACACTTATGTGAACAATATAAATGCATTTGAATATGATGTACAGTTGTGTAAAAAATATTGAGACTAATCAAGTGGAATTTGAGATGGACATAAATTTATTAAAGCACTGCATACAACTAAAACTTTGCCAAGAGCACATTTATCGTCAGTAAACACAGACAACATGCTAATAGGTATCGGACCTTGAAGTATTTTGTATTTCTTCTTAAGAAGACGAATAACCCGTTCTACATGAATTCTAACTCTAGCAATACTACGAGTGCTTTCTATCTCTACTGGGTGAAGTTGCGTCTTACCTTTTGTAAATGCTGGAATATGTAAGTGACCTCCTAGAACTTCAACTGAGTCTCTAATTAAAAAACCTCTTATCTGCTAATATTATGTCACCAGGTATAATTAAATTTAAAAAGCCACAATTTTCTGTTAGATGCTTGTCACTTGTCCTTCCACCATAACCATCGGAAATGTAATTTATGGTACCTTGTGGTGTGATTCCAATCAAAGCTTTCACAGTTTGATGATGTTTGTAGTTAGACCAGCAACGAGCCATATTAACTAAACCAGATGGTTTTTCTGTGAAAATTTCAAAACAATCTATTGTCACTGCTAGACGATTACCAAAATTTTCTTTGATGCATACAGGCATATTTTTCCTCAATAGCTCTCTGTCTGGCCAGATGACTAGCTTTTTAAATTTTTGATACAATATATCAATGCATTTGTAAAAAGTACCTGAAGCTGTTGCTGGTGAAACACAAAATCTATAAGATAGATATTTGAATGGCAGATTAAGACGCAATCTCATCAGTGTCAATAGAAATTGTTTGAAAGGACATAACAAACTTTTTGTAGATAAATGAGGCCTTACAATATCGAATATTCGAAACAACATAAATGATTTTGGAAATCCAGTAAAATACAAAGCCTTTGAATCATTTTCTTTGAATGATTCCTCAGAGATGTCCACAACATTCAATCTTTTTTGTAGGTTTTCTATTCTTTCTGTACAAAAATTAAGGTCTGAGTGTAATTTGTTCATATAATCCATGTTGAAATCAGTTTGCACTTCAACATTAAATTTGTGAGTGAGTGAGACATGCTCAAAATAAATGGGCGAAAACAAGGTGACATAATTATGGTGTCACATGAAGGACACAGGCTTTTAATGACACTTCAATGAAATAACTGGCAGACAGCTTTTAAGGCAAATGATGAACTCAGCATGTCAGTCCCGAGATGTATTATCTGTGGTTGTTAAAAATGAAACAAAAATTGTAAAGAAAGATTCAACTGTTTATCATTTAGAATAATAAAATTTTTGAAATATATCCTGTTTCATTACCTCATCAATACGTTTACGGTTAATTATAATAATAACGTTTAAAATTATGAAGTAATGTGATTATTAAGAACATCATTTAAAATCAAATTTGTTAACAACATCAGACATGAAATTTGTTTTGAATAAACATAACTAAAATATGTGCACAGACAATAACTCTTATGTAAATTATACAGGGATTTTGACATCACTGAATGGTGTTTCACTCATTGCCCTTCGATACACTGAATTACATACTGTTCGGAACAAGCCTTAATACATCGAAGAAATATATATATAATAAATACATAGGAAAATATAACTAATAGTTTTTTATTCAATAATCCTTTGGCTTCTGGTGTGTGCAACTTAACAATCATCCAATGAGTGTATTTTAGATAGTCACCCTGTTTGATAAGATACAAATTAATCACACTATGTTAAGCAAAGTGCCATTTGAAATACATATTTTCACCTCTCTTTAGCTAGACACCATTTCATGTTACATACTTGGAAAAAAAGTATGAATGTGGGTATAAGATAATGATATGAAATATTTTCATTCTGATTATGTGAGAAGCATACCCTATAATAATAAATAATTCATTTTAACTCCACCATTTATTAAAAAATATATGGATAGATAACATGAGCATTTATTGGTGCTGTTAGTATACACAGTATGTGGAATAAAGTCAGCACACTCTTCGCCTCCTGGTATCGGTCTGCCTCTTCTGTATCGAATGCTTGGGAAGCTGGAGAATTTTTTCCACACCTATAATGACAAAAAGGAAGCATTTTGAAATAGTGCGCAAATTATTCGAATAGAGAAGTGAATAGTCATAATGTACCTATTTTTTTGGTTAATATTTACATAATTAATATTCCTAACCAGAAACTCAACTTTTAGGTTATGTCAAAAGATGTATGTATTAAATGATCCATTTTTTGAACTTGCCTATATGTACATAGGTATACAACTAGCAATTATTACCTACGGATGGATGTTTTTGCTACTTTAACATAATCCACCAAAGGTTGGCCACTACAACTTCATTACTTCTATCTACTTCACAGATAAAATTTCAAGTAAGAAATGCATTACTTTGGAGTATCAAGTGACAAAAATGCAGTATGACTATAACAACTATCGCTCTAGTGAATGTGATAACTCATGGGATAACTGTAATTGGCGAATAAACGTTTTTTTTTCTTTGCTGTTTTCAATATGCATTCAAGTTTTCATCATGCATTATCTCATGAATTACATCATTTTAATTGACAGATGTGCTTACCTGACAAAAAAGGTTCCTTAAAAAACACATCACAACAACAATTATGGTGAAAATGTCCAAGAAATTGTAAAAAACAAATAAAATACGGACAACAAGATCAACAACCGCTGTCAGCTGATCGCTGATCGTTCCGAAGTTCTGAACACAAAACATATTTCGAATGTTAGGTCCACCGACGAACCGTATTTTTATTGTCGGTGGTTACTGGTTAGGTCATTAGCACTTCAAGGTCGTATTTTTATAGCTGGATGCTCCATTGCTCCATCTATTGGGCATATTTATAAAGGATTCAGGAATTTTTGAAGCTTCTTAGACTTGGACCAGAGGGCGCCAGGTGACGGTGACGGTCTTTTCTATGGGAGTGAGTGAGATAAGACTAGAGTGAGTGAGATAGGCTGCGAGCGCGCGATTTTACTGTGTGGTTGTTCATCTTCCCCTAAATACTTTAATCAATGGTATTATGTATTATTGTTTGTTTTATTTAGTTTGTATATTAGCTTTTTATGTAAAATCAATGGCTTTAATGTTGTTTGTGATTAAGCTTTATTGCTATATTTGGCTGATATCAGCTCCAATAAATCATTGAAACGTGCGACTGACGTTGGACCGTTGCCACTAAAAGCCGAACAGGTGACAATCTTACCTGAGGTGAGGTTGGTTAGATTTTTCAGCATATTTGATACCAGTAACCTCTGGGGGGCGGAGCCCCCACCAGGCCCCCCGTGACCACCTGGTACAAACCTAATTGAACCTAAAATATCCTAAATTTAGATATCTTTTATATTTCATTCAACCTAGTAAGTATATGAACACCAACTTCAACCTCCATTTCAGTTTCTGCTAAAACAAAATCAGGTCAAACTTAATCCCTTTTGAACATCTGTGTATGAAAGTCCCAAAATGATTTACTTTCATCTTTTCCAAAACACATTGATTGAATTTTCCATGTTTTTCACTAATCTAAAGAAAAAATGCAATTGCACAATTTCGTGAAGTACATTAATTGATAACTGCTGCTCGCTGGCAACACTGCATCTTTGTGACACTATTGAAGCCTGTCATGCGGGTTTTCGATTCTAAAATTGTCTTGTACTGTTCGGGTACGTTTTGAAAGTGTAGTGAATATACCGAGTTTTAACTATAACTAACTGTAGCACCAACAGTGCATGTACAAGGTATTTTCAAAGTTGGGACCTTCCTCTTCAAAAGCAACTGCTTTTGCTAATGTACGGCGAATCAGCGGCAGAAAAATTGAGAAAAAAATGGTAAGAAAATACTTACTATTCGTTCGCTGTGAAGTTTTAAGGCGATCCTGTCACATATGTCGTATAGATACGGTTCGCAGTTCGCTCTGCAAGTATTTTTCCTTCAATTTTGACCATTCAAGGATATCTGGGTCTCTAGGTCTTCCACCATGATGCGGATACAAGCATTTTATGTCTCTAGCTCTTTGTACAAGATAAACAAATCGACGGGACGCAGGGTTAATACGGTCAGGGAAACGTTCAGCATACACTCGCGAAGTCTGGGAGGCATTTTGACCACATTTACCGTACACTAAAATCATGTCCACCAGTTTATTATACGTACAACGGTTGCACAATTTTTGTTGTTCGTAAAGTCCGATGTAGGATGTCAATAAATCGAGAGGCATCAAACGCGTGTCTGTTTTGATCTAATCGGACAGGAATGGAATGACAATGTCATTATCGGTCAATATCTTGATATCCCTAAGCATTTCGTTTATACGTTACCAGTAAAGTCAGTCCTTATATATACTGTTATGCTCTATGAAGAAAAGTCTCTACTTAGGAAACACCCTATATACTCGTATTTACAATGGTCGTCCCAGAAGTAAACATTTTTGAAGGGATATATTTCATTTTCAATAAGTTGGATACCCTTTTCATAATAAGAAGTGTCTTGATCCTCAAAATAGTAATTAACTGCCGACGTCACTTCTTTATCGTTGGAAAATCTTTGACCACTGAGCCGTTTTTTCAAGTTTGGGTACAGAAAATAATGCAAGAGGACTAAATCTGATGAATTTGGTGGATGGGGTAGCAATTTAAACTTTAATTCATTAATTCCGGCCAGTGAAATTAAGAACTCGTGAGCCAGTGCATTGTCTTGATGAGAAAACACATTATTGTTAGCCAAATTCGGCCCTTCTTCTTGATTTCTTTGGTCAAACGTTGCGTAATATTCGCTGTCTATAGTCTTTTCTTTTACCTTCCACACTCGTCACAGCTCATATTTTGCTCATGAAATTTGAAAATTTCTCAAAATCTCAAAAGTCAATCACTGTGTATGAAAAGTTTTTATTTACATCAGTTCTAATACAAATCCAGCCGAACACATAAACCGGTCACAGGCGTAACAATTGTTCTCTTAATTCGAATTTGAATAATGGTATAATGCAAAGCATAAGTGCGTTTCTCTACACCATACATACATATATGTATTCAGCAGAGATTCACGACTTGACTTGATTTTCAAGCTATTTGACTTGACTTGATATCAAGTCAAGATCAAGTCAAGTACTTGTTTTCGAAATTCAAGTAAAGTCAAGTAATAACACATCAAGTAACTTGAAAATCAGGTTTTTCGAGCTAAGTAGTAAATAGTTCTTTTTTGATATTAATCTGATTAACTGCCAGAACGCAATAACAATAAAAATCTAAGTATATAAAGATGTAATCTTTTATTTAAAAAAAATATCCAAAAAAGAAAACTTCAACAAACTTAGTTAAATAATGATTGTAATAATATGAAATAAAAATACGAAATATTTTGAATTCTAACAATAATACATAGAAAAACAACAAACTCAAACATGCAAACATTGAATATCTAAATGGATCTTTAATATCCTCATTTGCCATCCATGATTTGAGATACACAAGACTTCTAACGGAGTTATCACCTAATCGATTTCTTGTTTTGGTAAGAGTTAAGACAGCTCTAGAAAACTGCCTTCCAACTGGATCTGAGGAAGCTGGCGTTGCCAGAAAGTCTTTGGCCATTGCGGCAAGGTTTGGAAAAATACAATCTTGCCTTTTCCACCATTCTAAAATATCTTCAGTACTGTCAGCTCTTAGGTCAGAAATATATTTGTCGATTTCGTAACACAAGGCCATATCGTCGACTGCATTATGGGCAGGTTTTCTATTAAATAAACTTAGTAGATCTACATATTTCAAACTTTTCGACACGACTATGGTTTGAAGATGATGCTACTGGACCTGGAACTGATGGTTGTGGCTTAGACATCTGCAGAGTGAGCCCTAAAATACTGAGCTATAAAAATATCTCCAAAATGTTTAACTGCTTCTATCTGCAACTCGTTTCCCCAACTTATATCAGAGAACGTTTCCACCTTATGTCGGGGTCTAGAATTAGGACAACACGGTACATCCAGTTAGTTCGCTCGTAATGCTTAATGATTTTGTAATACCAATAGCAAGAGCGCGTCGTCCTCGAGTGCCTGCTTGCCTCTGTGAATCCCCTATTTTAACGCTTCGCAGCGCATTTTACAGATAGATATCAAGACTTGATTACTTAGTAATATCAAGTGTTTGATTTTACTTGACATCAAGTCAAGTAATTCAGATCGAAAATCAAGTCAAGTTAAATATCAAATGTTCAAAAGCTTGAGCTTTCAAGTCAAGTCAAGTATTTAAGAAAAAACTCAAGCTACTTGGTTTGATGAATTTCTAGTCTTCAGCGACATTGGACTTAGGTAAATCGTAAAACCACACATAATTAAACACAAACCGCACAAGGTAACTCGCACACAAGCGATTATCAAACGATGTTCCGCAAATTAAACTAACCCGCGCTACAGCATCAAAGCCGACCAGCTGATTATGCGTACACAGCGCACCTACGTAACTACGACGTCACTGTTATCTTCTTACGTGAAATGAACTGTACTTCCCATTTTTGGAATATGAATTGAAACCATTTAAATTTCATACATGCGCTTCAGGATAACGCAGTTTATAATAGCCTATTTTTTTCGTTTACACAGCGATTACAGGTTTCTCTTATATGCAGACACTGTTTTCTTGTTTTCGTCGTAGGGCAAAAATCTCACCTTAATTGTATTTGGAGAAATAGCGATAAACAATCTGAATATAAAACATTTATATACAGTGATAATGTATTGATTGATTTTATCATAAAAACTGTAGTTTAGAATTATAAACATAAATGAACAACTACTAAGTTCTTTATTCGATTAGACATGCATATGGTATGTCCCAGTTAAAATGTGCCACCCTCCTTATCTATGAAATGATAAAAAAACAAAAATCACCATGACACATCGATTTTTCAAGAAAATGCCTAAAAAAAGAACTGACTGCCAGCGGGATTCGAACCTGCGCCTTCGAAATTCTAGTCCGGCACCAGCTGAGCCATGGCGGTCATGGCAATTCAGCCGACGGAGCGATCCCAAGAAGCATCAAATTCTCTTCAAACACACGAACGGCTCCACGCCTCCAGACGCGCTGACTCGACCTGGTGGTGACTGGACTCGAACGCGGTCAGAGATTAATGCTGATCCAACGGATTTCCTTCGATGCACAGATACGAGCCGCTCCGTACTACCAGAAGATGACGGGGGTGGAGCTGTCAGTGCGCGTGAAGAGAATGCGATGCTTCTTGGGATCGCCTCGCCGACTGGATTGCCGTGACCGCCATGGCTCAGTTGGTAAGTACGCCGGACCAGGATGTCAGAGGCGTAGGTTCGAATCACGCTGGCAGTCGGTCCTCTTTCCGGCATTTGCTGATAGCACCTTGATTTGACAGCCCGACATACGGGCAATAGCGTGAAAGATTTTTATTTTGTGGGGGAACTCTTCTACCGAGTACGGCATTGTTGTGCCATCAACCCCCTCACCCTCACCAACTCCTGCCTCAAAATCTTAAATGAGACCACGATACTTCTAATGCATGATTTTGGAGGAAATTCGATGACAAATACAACAGAGCAATCGAATTGTAGATTAATTCACTATTATGGAAGTTACTAAAAAATATGGTGACTATGAAAATGAAGTATTGCTTTCATTACCTGAAATACTATTGTAAGAAAGGTTCCAAATGGGAGCCATGGAAGATGGGAGATTTTGAAGTAGGAGTTGCTGGAGGCGAGAGGGTTGATGGCACAATGTTGACGTATTCGGTGGAAGAGTTCCCCCTCGAAATACAAATCGAAGTGCCAGAGCGATTTTATTTTTTTATTATTTCAGAGATAATATGGGTGAATAACATTAGCTGGGACACAGTGTATTTATAACCCGACTCCGTGCTGAAATATATATGCGATGACGTTGAAGCAACCTGGGCAAAGTCATGTAGGGCCATGAATAGGCAGTGCCCATCTTTGTATCTCTAACCCACATCTTAGAATCTATCTGTCTCTTAGAGCGGGTATCCATATCCTGTTGAGCTTGCATGCCTCTTCTCTGTTGTTGAAGCTGTTTATATGTTTATGGATCTCAGTTGCCTCACTGAGCAAGCGGTCAAAATATGGACCAGCAGTTTAATAGACGCAAATACTCTGCTCTGCTCCACACTGAACAGTAAATGGGACTGTGATGATGAGGTAAGGCACGGGTTGGATATGCGAAAGCTACATTCCTTAAACTAAAGAACTTTCTTCTAGCGCGAAGTCTTCCGTTGGCTCTGCGGCTTCGGGTAGTGAAGTGCTATGTATTGCCCATATTACTTTACGGAGCAGAAACGTGGTCTCTTAAAGTACGAACATTGAACCGCATAGAAGCACTGGAAATGTGGACACTCCGGAAACTCCTTCGCATTCCCTGGACTGCACATAAAACCAACGAAGAAGTACTGAGAATCGCTGGCGTAAACAGAGAACTTCTTGATATTGTCAAACATGGAAAAATATCTTACCTTGGTCATATCCTTAGAGGTGCCAGATACTCGATAACCAAATTGATACTGCAAGGTAAGATAGAAGGCCGACGAGGTCCGGGGAGGAAACAGCACTCTTGGCTTCTAAGTACAAGAGATTGGTGCGGACTAAGAGGTGCCGCCACAACATTCAGACAGGCAGAAAATGGCACCCTACATATGATGTGAGAATAATACGAGGGATCGCCGACGTGCGGAATTGCGCAAGGCACACGAAGAAGAAGAAGAAGAAATACTCTGCGTTTTTATGTGGAAAACGACTTGCTATGCAAAATAAGAATGTCTGGAAGGTACTGAATCAAGCTCCACAACGTAATTTTTTTGTTTCGCGAAAATAAAATCCAGTAAGTAAATAATTTACAAAGTAGAGGCGTTGGAAGCCTCAGTAGTTACCAACCAACACCACAGCCAGCGAGGAGAAGATGAAGGTGTCTTATTTATGGGCTAGATGGCAGTCGGCACTCGTACTGGCCTGACGCCTGCGATACAGATAACTGGATGTTGATAAATTAAACGAACCTATAACAACGATTTAATGGAGTCGAGGTCGTGTGGGTGAGCTACGGCAAACTTTTCTTCTTCTTCTTCTTATTCTTTGCTATACGACCAGGTTGCGAGGCTATGACATTGGCGGACATGAAAGTCATTTAAACATTATAAACCCAAATACTAGTGTAGAAACATGTGTGTACAGCTACGAAAAATCGAGAGAATATCTGTATGGCCGCAATGAAGGAAAAGGTGAAAGTACACGGAACATCAAAGAGGGAAATCCGAGTCAGGCATATAACATATACAGGGTGTGCCATGACGACTAAGACAAGCAATATATCGGAACTGGGCAGTAGTAGCGGATTATAACTTTGGAGGTTTAGATTAGAGCAAATATAGTCTCTTTTTTTATTATTGTGTCACCCAGTGAGGTATTTGTTTTTGGTCACGTGACGTCCGATTCAAAATCTTTAATGGGACACTCTATATATTTGTGACCTTTTGTGTTTTTCACGACAAAACAATTCCAACAAACTAGCACACCTGGGGTCTAAAGTGATTAATTCAAGAGCTACAGGTACTTAAAGGATGGTAGCACTACCAATTACCATTGATTACATGTACTCCTACAGTTAAATTACTTTGGTAGTGTTTCATAATGGTAGTGGTACCGTCCTTTAAGTACATGTAGCTCTTGAATTAATCACTTTAGACCCCAAGTATGCTAGTCTGTTGGAATAGTTTTAGCGGGAGGAATACAAAAAGTCACAAACATACAGGGTGTACCATTAAACATTTTGAATCGGACGTCACGTGACCAAAATCAAATACCTCATTGGGTGACACAATAACAAGGAAAGATACTATATTTGCTCTAATTTAAACGGGCAAAATTATAATTCGCTACTACTACCCAGTTCCGATATATTGCTTGTCTTAATCGTCGTGGGGCACCCTGTATAACACAAAAGGGTGAGTTTTTAGTATCGGTTCGGTCGATAACTCCACTACTGCAAATATAGCGAAAAAAGTTGTACATAAAAGTTGTAGCCAAGAATACTATGCTCCTTGCTCCGAAAATATTTTTATTTATACAGGGTGATCCATAACTACGTGCTGATACTAACATACTTTTAAATGAGACACCCTATACTTTATTCCATATTCAGATTCTACTAATGATTTCCGTTCTTAAAATGTAAGGTATTCTAACGTTGTACAGGATATTTCAAAAGATATGAACTTTTTTATATCCAAATCCCTGCCAAATGAACATACTGTATATTGAAAATTAATGAATCAAAAATGATTTTTTTACACGGTAAGATAAAAAATGTCCTATAGTTTCAACACAGGCTGTAAAAAAGTCGAAAAGTCGAAGACCAATATTCATATGCAGGGTGAGGTGGAATGCAAAATCTAGATTTTCTCTTTTATTTTAAATGTAGCCCTCATATATTATCATACCAAAAAATTGCTTCCAATATGCTCTTTCATATTTGTATAGCATTCGATATACTTACATTCATCAGTTTCTGAGATATTTCGATTTTTCTGCAAATTTTAAAAATACCTTCTATTTGTGTACTGAAATTTATTTATTTTGAGAAAGAGCTATCGAATTTTATTTGTATATAACGAACAACTAAAACATAAGGCCATAATAGTCCGAATAAAAGGATTCTGAAAACTTCAAAATGCATCAATTTTTAGAGTGCCTCCATTCTGTATATCGCTGTTGATGTGTGATGTAGCGGCAAGTAGGCAATTTCTCAAAGGATCTCCTAAATACCCTCCATTTGTTCTTCCATGGAAGAATTCATTTTTGAAGCTATTGCGCAGGTTGTGAAAACTGCCAATATTTCAAAGCCTACCTGATAAATCTGCTTGATAATTATGCATCACGTCTATAAAATTGTTTCCTCAGTATACTTCACTTATATTATCTCGATAATTTAGGGTTTTGTCTTCACCAAATACTATTATGGCTTTATAATTTAGTTGTTCGTTAAATAAAAATAACATTCGATAGAACTTTATCAAAATAAATAAATTTCAGTACACAAATAGAAGGTACTTTTAAAATCTGCAAAAAAATCGAAATATCTCGGAAACTGATGACTGTAGGTAGGTATATGAAATGTTATACAATTAGGAAAGAGCATGTTAGAAGCAATTTTTTGGTATAATAAAATATAAGGGGTTATATTTAAAAAAAGAGGAAAATCTAGATTTTGCATTTTACCTCACCCTGTGTACAAATATGCTTCATTAATTGTTTTTACAGCCTGCGTTAAAACTAGAGGATATTTTTCATCTGGCCATGTAAAAAAATTATTTTTGATTGATTAACTTTCAATCTACAGTACTTTCATTTTTTGACAGCGATTTGGATATAAAAATGGTCATAACTTTAGAATCATCCCGTATAATGTTACAATACCTTATATTTTAAGAATGGAAATTATTAATAGAAACTAAATATGGAATAATATTAAAACAATGTATGATTGCATCATCTCGTAGTTATGGATCATCTTGTATAAATCAAAATATTTTCTGAGCAAGGAGCATATCCTTGGCTACAACTTTTATATACAACTTTTTTCGTTACCGTCTGCACTAATGGAGTAATCGACCGATCCGGTACTAAAAACTCATCCTGTATAATAACCCGAGCGAGTCTTGATTCTGTTAATTGGCGTCATCAAGCCATGACAAAAGCAATCATCCAGACACATACCACAACACGTGATCTTGGGGTTTTGCAGTAGACATGAATGGAAGAAGAAACAATCAGAAGCCTTCACCAGAGCCACCCAGCCCATTTGTGGCTACAGCTATCAGGACTTACAGGACCTAGTAAGTAAATTAGGTGATGTTGTTGTTACCTTCTTCTTCACGTCCCACCTTCGCTTCGGAGGTTGGAAATGATCATTGCAATTTGGGTGCTTGACACCGCGACTCAAAACAATTGATCGGAGCTGCACCCAAACCACCAAATTTTTCAGCAAGGACATCTTCTTCTTCTTCTTCCGATACTCCATTCTCCTTATATCTTACCTTGCATGATCAGTTGATATTCGTCACCCAGTCTCAGCCCAAGAGATCTTCAAAATTTTTCGATAAGTCCACATTTTGAAGGCATCTAGCTTATTCAGTCATTGTTTGTTCACAGTTCATGCATCTACTCTGTATGTACATGAAAACCAAGAAAACAACAGTTAAGCGTTCGAATTTTCAGTTTCAGGGTTGTCTCGACTACATAGTATCCGTGTCATGTTGTGGAAGTTAGCTCTGGCTTTCTCTATTCTTATGAGGATATTTTTTGTGTAGCCATTTGTTTTATTGATGTTAGTTGGATTTAGTCCCTAATTAATTCGTTCGTTCTTTACATAAACATATGCATTTTCTACAGGTTTCTTTAGGTTTCTTTTCCATAATCGCTATTTTGTTTTCTTCGCGTTCAATGTTAATCCGAACTCTTCTCTTGCACCTGCAATCCAATTTATGATTCTTCATCTTCTTCCTACCACATTACCACAAAATCTTCTTCTTCTTAGGGTATTATGACAATTCTTGATTAGGCGTCCATTCTCTCTGTAATCAAGTGATACTATTGATCATAACCATGCGCAATTCCTTGGAAGCTGCCTATTCCTATCCAGTAACGGATATTTGTCAGCCATGATCTACAGCTTCGCAGACGACAGTACATTAATATCGTGCATGGAACCAGCAAGCCACTATCATCCGAGACGGTACGTCGGCGACAGCAGCATGCCTCACAAATCAACGTAGATATCAAAACAATTATCAAATAAAGTACAGTTCAACGTACAGAAAACTCAGGCAACAAAAGTTATAAAGACGCTGGCTTACCAGCTGTGGAAATGGAGGGTCACCCCATAGTCGAGTCACCTTCCGTCAAGCGTTTGGGGATCAACATCAACAATAACATGTCCTGGCACGACCACGTCGTCAGTATTGCTAAAACGACATCCCAGAAGCTTCGCATTTTGTTCCGCTGTAGGAAGCTATATACACCAGAGTAACTACTGCTGCTCTACAAGGCACAGATCCGACCATCGCTGTAGTATTGCTCCCATATGTGGGGATGCGCTCCTAAGCAATCTCTAAAGCTTCTGGACCTCCACAGCCTGGAACATTGAAAAAGGGTGGCTAACCTATCCCGGTTTTACAGATTCTATCACAGAAGATGTTCGAGTGAGCTCTCCCAGATAATAACACCAAAGGATGTCCTAATGAGCAACACTAAAGAGTCTCTGCGAGCACATCCTTACTAGGTCGATGTCCCTACTCCCCGAATCAGTCTCCTCCCGTAATCCTTCTTTTGGAGAACTTCGACGCTGTGGAAAGAGCTACCGGGGAATTTGTTTGCCGACGGCTACAACCTGCAGCGTTTCAAATCTGACGCGCACCGACACTTATCATCTCGCAGCGCTTCTACAGCGTCATAGGCTTTCAGCCTTTGCGGGAGGCTGACCATAAAGAAAGATTGTCAAATGCTTCCTCAGAATCGCTGAAGCAGATGAAGACATGCTCTCTTAGGTCTTGGCAGTTCTGTGTGCTAATGTTTTAAGACGAAATATGGCTTTTCTTGTTCGAAACCCATACATATGAATCTATGTACCTAACATTTGTTTACAAAGTGAAAAAAAAATGCCTACAAGGGTTCAAAATTTGTAATGCAGTTACAAATGAATAAACAAATAAGTAAAGTATACTCCTATTATTATGGTTTTTTTGACAAGTCTCTTATGCATAACTTCTCACTTAACAACTGTAATATCGCTGGGACATAGTATATCTCCTCACAAAATCAAGTTCAAGGAATTATCCGTACTGGGTGTAGCTCTTCTAATGTCACTGAGTATATTATTTACATAAGCACAACCCACCACTGGTTTCGTTATCATTGGCGCGCCGCGAGGCCGAGCCGCGTTCAATTGTTTCCCCGCTAAGCACTCTTATCTGCTCATGTCTCCGATTTAATTTACTAACTTATATATTGCAACGGCCGGCTGAGAGTCAGACTGTGACTGTATGTATTTTAATGATATTCGTGTTGAGATTTACCGTTCACAGATAACACCGAAGAATTTTACAACGGGCGACAGTTGTAAAAATGCAATGGCGGCCAGATAGGATGCAGGAATGATAAAGAACTGGAAGTCGACGCGAGCTTGTTACTTGTTAGATATTGACATTTGTTCCATGCCAACTGTCATGATTATTTGTTGCGTTGTTAGGCGACGCTGTTTATCTAGCCGTGTCAAGTAATCATTACTACCTCTTCATTTTTAGCGTCAGCGGTCAGACTGTAGATCGGGCTTCATAAAACATAATGGACTTTGTTACACACTGTTAGAATTGCAGTCTTCATGGTCGGTGTCATGTAATTTGTAGTTAGCGGGGTTATGGACAACTTCTTGATTTCCATTAATTTAAAGGTCTTTACCGTCTAAAGACATCTTTACACTGCTACATTAGTTAGGCTCCGGTTTTCTTAGAAACTTATTTATCTCGAATTTAGGAGAATAAGGGATCCAGGAGACTGATTTACAGCTAAACTGGCTGTGTGTATTTACATGTAAAATGAAGTCAAGTTGATTGACTCAGTACTTCTCACACGTTTCGGTGATAGCAGTTTATTATTTTCCCATATGATCAAGCTATAATCTAAGATCCCCTTACAATCAAATCATCGCCCGCTCGACTGCAAACAAAAGTGTGTTATGCCGCTAGGTCTTTCTTTCACTGGTCAATAATCAGCTTATTATGCATACAATAAAATTTTCAGTTTTACAACCTCCCACCCTGAGGAAGGAACTCCCAAAACGCCAAAAAACCAAATTTGAGCAATATTTGAGTTTTTTGGTTTTCTGCTAATTACTCCGCTGCCCATGAACCGATTTCTAAAATTACAAGCATTACTACCCTTGACAATACAGCATATTGCTACCCAAATTTTATCACAATCCATGTAGCGGTTAGAGATTACAAGGCTAGCAAAACCCCAACAGACATACCGACAGACAGAGAGATGGACCGACGGAAATGAGTGATACTAATTTTCGTTTTGCATATATCTTAAAACGTATCGGAAGAAGTGCGTTTACTCTAATTCGAAAATTTTCGCGATCACAATACTACCCTCACCTATCGGTGTGGGTAGAAAGAGTGTATTATTCCGCTAGAATTTTCATTCACAGGTCAATGGAGAGCCAATTATAAATACAACATTTTTTTTTAGTTTTATAACGCCCCACCTCAATCACCCCCACCCAAAAAAGTAGAAAATGATCAGGAACCGCTAAAACGCCTAAAAACGATGTTTAAGGAACATTTGATTTCTTTTTGTGTTTTGCTAATTGCGGCCCGCAGTGTATTGTCTCAAAATCGAAAATTTTCGCAATTACAATACTCCCTTCACCTGTCGGTGTAGGAAGCAAGAATACGCCTGACACCTGAACATTATTTTTTGAAAGTATTTATACTTGCAAATATATTTCAAGTTTAGCCAGAAAATATCTAGACGTGTTCAGAACTTACAAAAAGCCAAACCGAGTATGCCTCTCACGTGTTCAATCATGTTAGGGCATTGTCACACAAATTACGATCTTATGTAACGACGTACTTAATAAATTGTTAGGATGTTGCTTTATGAAGAAATTAGACGACTTGAAAAATAGAATTGGGTGGGAGGGCGCATTGTAGGTATGTTTCAAATTTAATGGTCTAATTAGGTATACAGGTTTATTCACGTTATTCGACACGGAGCATTATGGCTAAAATATCTGATAAAAAAGAAAAGAGAGAGATAGAGACCCATAAAGGCTACATTTAAAAAATATTTTCATGTTATACATGGTGTCCCAAAAACACGAAATGTATCAAAATTATGTTTTTTTAAATGGAACGCCCCGTATATTATTGCATATTCAGATTCCTTGGTGTATCATACATGGGACTTAAAGCGAACTGTTTAGGTGTAAATCACCATTTTCGGTATAAGTAGATATCAGGAAAAAATTGAATATCGCAGAGATTATAAAATGTGGAAGGCAGTGACTTTGCCGTATTACTAAGCATAAAATGCGTCAGCTCTAACGAGACTGTCAAATTTAAATTACGTTTATGCTTGGAGAAATCGGTCGATCAATTAAGGAAATTTCGATTAGCGATAACTTTATTTTTTCAAATGGAAATGCCTAATTTTTTGTATACGGTTAAACGTAGAATTTGATAACCTTTCTAACGATATCAGGTTGTGAATATCAATCTCTGGTAGTTTCCATTTAATTTTAAATTTTCAAACAAATAGGCGTTTTTCAATTTTCCTACCAATAAGCAACGTAGCAGGCCATGACGTATAAACAAAAACCTGTTCAGGTAGAAGAAAACAACTAACTTACCAGAAAAATACACACGAACTAGACTAAAGGGGCAAGATTATAAAAATTACTCACAACAAACAAAGTCTAACCAGAAACAACGGCGGTAACATATCCTTGGTCAACGAGAAGCTGGAGTATGGCAGAAATGAATTTTTTCACGGCCTACTAGCTACTGAAATGTATTAGAGATTGGCAATTTCCAAAACCATTAAAATTTTGAAATGAACTGAAAACTACTAGAGAATGTTGTAGGCAGTTTATTATTTTCATAATAAAATTTCACATTTAATGATATAAAAAAGCATGCAATTCTGCCAAAACTCAAGTAAAAAGTACCTCCGACTGGAGTTCTGAAAATTCTTCAGTACCTATTAGCAAGATCGCAGAAAATGAAGAATGCATTAAAATCTGTTCAAATTATAAAACATAACTTAAATGACAGATAATTTAAATCTGATTTGTCAGTATTCCTTTTTCACCATATTGCTAATAGATATCGAAAAATAGAAGGGCTCCAGTCAGAGGTATCGACTGCGACGCAAATTACTACTTTTTTACATCATTACATATGATTGATAGCTGCATGCTGGAGCAACAGTCGCTGGTTGTTTTTGTTTCATATCAGGGTTTTTAATTGTCTTGGCAATTTTTAACCTCTAGTAAATTGCGGTAGCCAGTAGACTGTAAAAAATATCTATTGCTGCCATACTCCAGCTTCTCTTTGACCTTAAAGATGTTACCGCCGTTGTTTCTGGTTAGACTTTGTTTGTTGCGAGTAATTTTTATAATATTGTCCCTTTAGTCTCGTTCGTGTGTATTTTTCTGCTAAGTTAGTTGTTTTCTTCTACCTGAACATATTTTTGTTTATATTTTATGGCCTGTTGCTTATAGTTAGGAAAATTGAAAAACGGCGATTTATTTGAAAGTTTCAAATACAAAAATAACTAGGCATTCATATTTGAAAAAATTAAGTTATCGCTGATCGAAGTTTCCTTAATTAATCGACCGATTTCTCCAAGCATAAACGTAATTCAATTTTGACAGTCTCGTCAAAGCTGACGCATTTTATGCTTAGTGATACGGCAAAGTCACAGCCTTCCATATCTTATAATCTCCGCGATATTCAGTTTTATCGTGATATCTAGTTACACCGAAAATGGTGATTTACACCTAAACGGTTCGCTTCAAGTCCCATATATGATACATAAAGTCACACTAGATTTCACAAAGGAATCTGAATGTGCAATAATATACGGGGTGTTCCATTTAAAAAAACATAACTTTGATACATTTCGTGTTTTTGGGACACCCTGTATAACATGAAAATATTTTTTAAATGTAGCCTTTATGGGTCTCGATCCATTCGAAATTATTATTTTCTTTTTTATCAAATACTTTAGCCATAATGCTCCGTGTCGAATAACGTGAATAACCCTGTATAGTTTTTATACACACATTAAAATAAAGAAAAATGGTTACAACAACATTTAGAAGAGTCCAGTCCAGTTACATTCTATACTTTTCTACGTTTTCAATGCTCAGTTGAGTTAGAAAGTGGGGCTTACGCCTCACGATGCCATTTATTATAGGCTGTCGGATCCTACCACCCATACTGCACAATAAATTACGGTTCACATATAAATTAAAAAGAACTAAATCACATCAAACGTCTCTCCGTGACAAGTTCCACCTTTTATGTATGTGGGATTCGGAATAAAAGGATGCAGCAATCATTATAATTACCAGATCTACAGTCCACCCACGATAAGTTGATCTTGAAGGCGCACGAGTACCTCTATTGTTTTGTAGTAGGTACCTATATTATAATAATCTTCATACGATTTTTATCTCTAATCTCTGCATTGCAAAGCTGCAACGAGCAGCCGCTAAACCAAGATACATAGCGCTTTACTGACCCATCAGTAAAACCAAAGATGCTGAAATCTAAATTTTTTACTGGCGATTCGTCCATCTTGTTGCTTTTATCAAATTAGTGGATATTTAACTAAAACTTAATTTGGAATAAATCACGTCTGGCTATGCCAAGAAAGGGCATTTACTTTTTTTCAAACGAACTTTATGTCTGTCTTGTGAATGAATATTGGCGGACACACTCAATAGAATACCATTATTCTTACTAAGGTTTCCTGTTGGAACAATGAGCTACAGTACTGTCGTACCTTCGGGTTGTAATCTGTGGTCAAATTCAAAACTCATAAGGCAGACAGCATTTGATTCTGTGACGCTAATGTATAACTGCCTCCCATTTTGGATTGACAGCGCGACAGTGAGTTCTTTAAGATTTTAGAATTATCGTTACTTAGTTAGTTAACCGCAAGGTGATCCAAAGCTGTACCCCTTTCGGGATGCAACGAGTGGTTAAAATGAGCCGAGGTAGGATGGGACCTCTTACGGTTGTTCGGAAACCCCGGAACACTTTTCGTTGCCGTTCAAAGATGAATACTAATATCATAATCTGCTTTTAAATATCGGAAAATCGGCATGTCATGTGACTAGGATGTCAGTTGAAGATTGCAGAACAAAAAATGAGTCGTCCTAAAATAAATAAATTATAAAATGATATCACCGTAATCACCACTTGACACCATTTTACTTCCCACACCGATAGGTGAGGGGAGTATTGTGATCGCGAAAATTTTCGATTTTGAGATAATACACTTTTTGGGCGTTTCATGATGTCTACATAACGAAAATCCATGTCACTCGTTTCCGTCGGTCTGTCTGTCTGTCGGTCTGTCGGTCTGTCTGTCGGTCTGTGTGTACGCGTTTTTGTGTCCTCGTAATCTCAGTAACCGCTGCATGGATTGTGATGAAATTTGGGCAGCGATATGCTGGGGGGTCGTAGTAGGTAATGTTCTTATAATTTTGAAAATCGGTGCAGGGGCGGCGGAGTAATTAGCAAAAAACAAAAAAAATTAAATATTCCTCAAACTTTGTTTTTAGGCGTTTTAGAGGTTCCTGATCATTTTTTACTTTTTTTTGGGTGGGGGTGAAATTGGGGTGGTTGGGGGGTGGGGGGTTGTAAAATTGAAAAATTTGTTGCTTTCATAATAGACTGCCCACTGACCCATGAAGGAAGACCTAGCAACATAAATAACTTTTTTAGGTCCATCCGAACATTGCCTTGCCTATTACAGAAACCAAAGGACTTAGAATTTTTTCTGGTGTAAACATACGAGAGTATTGCTTTAGATCCTTCTATATTGTGTTACAAGGAAACTGTTGAATTGATGTTAATGAAATTTTGACACAGTATTACTACCGTGGCGAGGATGGAAAACACGTATGGTTTTTATAAATCGTGCCAGTGGCGGCGCACAAATAATAAAAAAAAGTAAAAATATAAAAACAGCTCAAACTTCGTTTTTAAGCGTTTTAGAGGTTCCTGATCATTTTGTGCGTTTTTTTTGGGTGGGGTGAAATTGGGGTGGTTAGGGGGTGGGGGGTTGAAAAACTGAGAAATTTCTTGTATTCATAATAGGGTGTAGGGTAGGGGCTCTGAAGGAAGACCTAGCGACATAAATCAACTTTTTAGGTCCATCCGAACATTGCCTAGCGTATTACGGAAACTAAGGGACTTAGAATTTTCTGTATACATACATACGAGTATTTATTGCTTTAGATCTTTTTGTATTTTGTAACGTGGACACTATTACATTGATTCTAATTAAATTTTGACACAGTATTATTACCGTGGTGAGGATGGAAAACGCGTGTGTTTGTTAAATATCGTGTCAGTGGCAGCGTATATAGCAATAATCAAAAAACTAAAAGTATGAAAACAACTCAAACTTCGTTTTTAGATGTTTTAGGCTGTCCATTGACCTCTGAAGGAAATACTTAGCGGCATAAGACAATTTTAGGGGAGGGAAGGCTGCCGATGATTTGGTTGCAAGGAGATCTCAGACTAAAGCTTCATGCTATGGGAAAATAATAAACTGATATCACAGTAATGTGTGGGAAGTACTGAGTCAATCAACTTGACTCCATTTTTTTTATTAATATCACGTGCTTTTCTCGTTCATTGGTTGTGCGGGTGAAAAATATTATATTTGTACAGTCTCTGTTACCTACAGGTTGTTTCTTTGGTTGAAATGTGAAACAAAACGCAACTTGCTTTTCCTAGGACGTTTTGTCTAGGTACCTAGACTTAATCAGCAATTTTATTTAAAAACAAAAATGTAAAATCCATCCCCGTACATAGGTTTACTTCTGGCCTAGTTTAGTTAATTAGTATGTTGTAGTAATATTTGGAAAATTTTTATTGTTTACCTTAGGCAAAAGTTCGAGTAATAATTTTCGTGGCTTATAAATATCATCGAAGGTCAATCAATAGGCTATTATTTGTAATGTTTTTTGTTTCTTTTACTTCATCTCGAAAATGTTAAGGTTCGCTAGATATTCAGAGGGACAGAGATATTTTGAAATATACGATCAATGGTGCAGGTGGTAGAACGTCAAGTGACGTATCACTAACATAAGGTATAGGATGTCAAAACTTATAATCGGGACAAGTGGTTGGAGTAGAAGGTGTTTGTTTTTAAAATTGGAAGAACAAAAATTTAAGGGGCTAAAAATTGTTATTACTTGTTGCAATTTGTGTCAATTTTTTTTAAACTGGATGGGTATTGATTACTGAATTTCGAGTTTCATGTGGTGTTTTATTAATTTTATTGTCATGTCACCATTAAATGGTGACTGAACATAAAAGGATTTTTTTCTTGGAAAAGTGGGTATGCTAGTTTTTATTTTTTTAAATTGGAAACAGGTTTTAGATTTCAGTTCTGTCATTTAATTGTTTTTTCCCTTTTAGTATATATCATTTTTCAAAATTAAAAGTATGGTTTGTATTAATTCTATGTTTGCTAAGAGCGGTGGAACAGGTTTTGCCGTATTTGTGTGATTTAATTCTGGTTTCTAGGTATTGTGCAGTTCTTCCTATGTATGCTTTATCGCAGTCTATGCAGAGTGTTTGATGTACGAGATATGTTTTTTTTTATTTTTAGGTGTTTTACTTTTAAGTTTGGAATATAGCTGCTGTTTCAGTGTGTTGCTGTTTTTATGTGCTATTTGTATGTTCAAAGGGTCTAGGGCTTATTGTAATATCTCTGATAGGTTTGGAATATAGGGAGTAGATATATATTTAGGTTTGTTGGTCTTGGTTTTTGGATTGTTGTTGTAAAATGTATGTACTCGCTTTTGGGCTAGTTTATCAATTAATTTGCTAGGGTAGTTTTCAAGCTGTAGCGTATCTTTTACTTTTTTTATCATGTTTGGTCTGAAAACTGGGTGAGATAATTTAATAGCTCTATCGACCAATCCTCTATTACCGAAAGTAATACAGTTATTATATGAAAAAGCGGATTTTTTGCTCAAGCCGCGAAAACATTTAGCTCCTCCCATCGCGTCGCCTCTCTGTAAATAACTGAGGCTGGAGCGTTCGTCCGTCCGTCGAAAAAATGCATTATTTAAGACCTCCAATGCAGCGACTCTTCTTATAAATATTCATAATCCACACGCCATAATAATGGGTGCGATGATAGCCAACGAACAGAGATAGCGAACTGCCGTATCTTGCAGATTTATATCTGCGATTAAACATTATAATTAGTTTGTGTCCTGTTCGAATGCACCTGATAAGGCTTTGCGTCTGTATATTCCCATTGGACGCAGTCCAACAAACTCGTAAGAAAGATTCAACATCCAAAATAAAACACAGCGGCAAATAACGAAAATATTAATACGAAAAATTCGATGTACATAGAAGACTGATACAAATGCACCTTATTGTAGAATCAAACAACATAAGAGTTACTTAGCTAAAAGGGAAATTAAAGGGGAAACATCATAATCAGCGCACTAAAAGGGTATCAAGTCTCTAACATTCAAGAAAAATAATAGCTAGCTATAATAATAGTAATAGTAAGGCACTCATACGGTATCGATGAGACACCGGTGCTGCCATACGCCCCAGGTAATATACTCGTATAGAGTCCGTTGTGGAGAACGAGAGATGCCGGATTTACTGGATCTACTCGTTCCCCACGCTCGAGCTTGTACAGGCTAACAAGCCCGACATAGTCCTTCTCGACCACCAACAGAAGACGATGTTCGTTATTGAGTTTTCGGTGCCTGCCGAGATGAACATCGTCTCTAAGGAGGAGGAAAAGCGGACCAAATATCAGGAGTTGCTCGGACAACTTCGCAGGCTCTGGCCAGACTACACTGTAAGTCTACTGGTTATGGTCATTGGATCCCTAGGTGGAATGAGGAATACGCTGCTCTCTGCACTGCGCAAAAAAACCGGTGTGCCGTGCGGCGGCGCATATCCTAGCTGCCAGAATGCAGAAGGCAGTCATCCTTGGGTCCCTTTGTCTACTTAGGGTGCACGATTCGCGGACCCAGTGATTGCTCACCTCACGGTGTGAGGAGTAGTCATTGAGTAATGGAACAGCAGCTCGGTGTGTCGGAGCCCGGGCTGCACTTTTTTGTTTTTTGTATAATAGTAATCTGCCTAATATGAATCATTATTGTATTTCGGTTGCGCCCTAACTTTGAAAAACGTGGTAAAAGATTTTCCAAAGAGACAGTTCTTATTATAAAAGGGTATCGAAGTTATTGAACATCCCTGGGAAAAGTGTATAGAGCTGAAAGGAAAATGTTGAAAAATGAACATATTTTCTCCAAAATTTTTGTAATTTTCGTTTTATGGGGACTGGTGCTTGTGGGACCACCCTCGCAGGTATGATCACAAAATGGTATACGATAAATAAATATCGTATTATACCAACTGCAGTACAACGACTTCAGATTCTGCGCAAGCATGACGTGACGACGCACATAGCCTAACGCACGTAGGAACATACCTTAAATTACAGCATTAAATTCTATCATATAAAAAATCACACAGAACATCTCTGTTATTTCCCCCATAAATATACTTATCAGTGAACACAATGGGCGGCATTAATTTCGTCTGTCTGAACGGCACATGCCGTTGGTCGGTTGGACGTGTGGACAACGAGCGCCTAGTGATTAAACAGTTATTAGTTTTTTGTTTCCCGCTAGCATGGCATTAGCAGCGGCGTTTCCATCCAACAACTGAAGAGACGATAAATCGCTTGGGTGGATACCATACCTCTCATATTTCACGATCCGGCCACATTTGTCTTTTACAAAAATTCGTTTGAAGGTAGTGGGGCTGCATCAAACATGTTTCTTTAGGTCCCTCATTCCATGATTCAAGTATCCAGTTTCAATTGTTGTTTAGTGATGAAGAGTTAGCAAGTTCGTGTTAGGCCGCACTATGGCTAAATACGTTAGGCGCTCCCATGGTTAAACATTTGGTCTAAGGCACATCCGTGATGTACTGGATGTCCACGATGGTGGTGAGACCCATGGTTATAAAGGGTGTCCCAGCATAAAGTGCACAAACGAAACGGGGTGAAACTAGACCACAATTTATCGACAAAGAAACATTTAAAACAATCTAAAAAAATGAAGTCAAGTTGATTGACTCAGTACTTCCCACACATTACGCTGATACCAATTTATTATTTTCCCATAGCAGGAAGATTTGTCTGAGATCCCTTGCAACCAAATAATCGCTAGCCCCCCCTTAAAATTGTCTTATGCCGCTAGGTCTTTCCTTCACAGGTCAATGGACAGCCTATTATCTATACTACAAGCTTCTCAGTTTTACAACCCCCCACCCCCTCAACCACCTCACTTTCATCCCCACCCAAAAAAACTGGTATGAAATGATCAGGAACCCCTAAAACATATTCTAAAAACCGAATTTGAGTTGTTTTCATACTTTTCGTTCTTTGATTATTGCTACGCTGCCACTGACGCGACTTTTAACAAACATACGAGTTTTCCATTCTCTCCACGGTATCAATATACTGTGTCAAAATTTAGAATCAATTTAATAGTGTCCACGTTACAAAATACAAAACGATTTAAATGGCAATAAATTCTCGTATGCATACAGAAAATTCTAAGTAGTTTCCGTAATAGGCTAGGCAATGTTCGGATGGACCTAAAAAGGTGATTTGTGTCGCTAGATCTTTCTTCACATTTTAGTGGACAGCCTATTATGAATACAAGAAATTTTTTAATTTTTCAACCCCCAACCCCCCAACCACCCCAATTTCACCCCCACCCAAAAAAACTCAGGAAATTATCAGGAACCTCTAAAACGCTTAAAAACGAAGTTTGAGCTGTTTTTATATTTTTAGTTTTTTTATTATTTCTGCGCCGCCACTAGCACGATTTATGAAAACCATACGCGTTTTCCATCTTCGCCACGGTAGTAATACTGTGTCAAAATTTCATTAAAATCAATTCAACAGTTTCCTCGTTACACAATATAGATCTATCTAAAGCAATACTCTCGTATGTGTACATCAGAAAAAATTCTAAGTTCTTTACTTTTTGTAATAGGAAGGCAATGTTCGGATGGACCAAAGAAAGTTATTTATGTCGCCAGGTCTTCCTTCACATGTCAGTGGACAGTCTATTATGAATGCAACAATTTTTTCAATTTTACAAGCCCCTACCCCCCAACCACCCCAATTTCACCCCCACCCAAAAAAAAGTAGAAAATGATCAGGGACCCCTAAAACGCCTAAAAACGAAGTTTCAGCAATATTAACTTTTTTTTTGTTTTTTGCTAATTACTCCGCCGCCTATGCACCGATTTTCAAAATTATAGAAACATTACCTACTACGACCCCACAGCATACCGCTGCCCAAATTTCATCACAATCCATGCAGCGGCTGCTGAGATTGCGAGGCTAGAAAAAAGCGACAGACAGACAGACAGACCGACAGACAGACAGACAGACAGACAGACAGACAGACAGACAGACAGACAGACAGACAGACAGACAGACAGACAGACCGACGGAAATGAGCGACGTGGATTTTCGTTATGTAGACATCATAAAACGCCCAAAAAGCGTATTATCTCAAAATCGAAAATTTTCGCGATCACAATACTCCCCTCACCTATCGGTGTGGGAAGTAAAAATTGTTTACCTTTTATTGTGTTTATTCTTTTGTAATTTTTATTCGAAATCATCATAAGCATTACGTGTATTTCGATAAAATAAGAAGATTAATATTTCCTTTGTTTCTATAATAGGCAAGGCAATATTCGGATGGACCTAAAAAAGTGTGCCGCTATGCCACTAGGTCTTTCTTTCACAGGTCAATGGAGAGTCTATTATAAATATAACAAAGGCATCCCAGTTTCACCTCCATCCAAAAAAGTAGATAATGATCAGGAACCCCTAATACAACTAAAAACGAAGTTTGAGCTGCTTTTATGTTTTTAGTTTTTTGATTATAATCCCGCCGCCACTAACACGATTTCTAAAAACCGTACGCGTTCTCCATCCTCGCCAAGGTAATAATACTGTGTTAACATTTCATTAAAATCAATTCAATAATTTTCAGGATACACAATACAGAACGATCTACGCTAAAGCAGTACTCGTATAATATTATAAGTCAAAATTCTTTCACAGTCTATTACGAATACGACACATTTGTCAGTTCAGCCTCCCCCCACTCCCCAACCACCCCAATTTCACCCTCACCCAAACAAAAGTAAAAAATGATCGGGAATTAGTAAATAGCCCAAAAACTAAGTTTGAGCTGTTTTTATATTTTCAGTTTTTTGATTATTGCTACGCCACCACTGACACGTTTTCTTAAAAAGATACGCGTTTTTGAGAAAACGGTAATAATACTTTGTCAAAATTTCATTAAAACCAATTCAATACAGAACAATTTTAAGCAACACTCGTATGTATACATCAGAAAATTCTTAAGAACGTGGGAGTGGGAGGTCCGTTATGGTTTCCAAAAATGTGGAGTTTATTTACCACATTTCACTTCCCCCTGAAAAATATGGAAATTCATCAGAATGCCATAAAATAACCAAAAACGAGGCTAAAAACGATTCTGAGAGTTGTCATTTTAATATATAGAGCATCTAAAATTTAATCCAGATTGATGCAGCCGTTACCGTATCCAAGAAACAAGACATTATATCAGAACTGAAAATGTTCGCATACAAAATACCCACCTCCCTTAAAAATTAAATTTGCTAAACCTACACTCTAACAAAACAAAAAAAAGAGGGCAGACGCAGCAAAAGTATCAGAAAAGACTATTTTTCCCAACAAATACTGTTCTTCTGTTGAACAGATCAAGCGCGGTGTACAAAAGTAGATAATAACAACACTTGTTTTTTACAGTGATAATGACCCATTCCATGTCAAACTCATCTATTAAACGATGGCTATAATCCGTCATTATTTCTCGCATACATAAATATTGTAATCCCCGAAAAAGCAAACAGATTGGGATCATATTCGACACCGTCGCGTATGCAAGTCCTTTTAATCCCATGGCGACACCATAAAACTTGGGTGGCATCTTCCGTAGACGTTAATGGCCTGCCCGGATGCGCGGCAGCTTTTTTTTCATCTTTTCCTTCTATGACACGTACCAGTGTACCTGTCAGGAGTTTACAATTTAAAAGGATTTTCAGGTTAGGTACCGTAGTTTACAAGCCAATAGTAGTTCTACTCCTGATGTCATCATCGCTTAATGGACTAGTATCATGAAGTTGAAAGTACCACTTGTGCATGCAGGACGTTGTATGGCATACAAAAATAGCTGCAAAGGAGCGTTCAGTTACTTTTTTAACCCTTGGTACCTTAATAGTATGGCTTTGAACTCCAGGAACTGAAATTTAAATGCAGCCAACAGTTGCAAAGCGCCTTATTCATTTATAATTTTAATGCGAATCAATAAATCTGAGACAAACTTCAACAGTAACACAAAGAAAGGCCGAACAGATAATAGAAAACTGATAAAAATTAAAAACGATGACAGCTGACGCCAGAAACACAAAACATAAAGATGGGGTTCTAAGTTTACGTTAGTCAAAAAAAGGCGGACTGTTGACAATACGTTGACAGCATAGAACGAATTGTACTGTCATGGTGCATGTGAATAGTTGTGGTATTTTGTGGAAATGACAGACCTTTGCGTTTCATTTACATTAGGGTTTGTTTTTTTTATCAACTTTCGTTAACCTTAGGCTTTTATGATGGAAACGGTGATTCTGTGGATTAAACGAACATCGAGCAACGAAAAGGTTGGTTTAAAAACACCAAACATATGGTTAATAAAAACAACTACCGATCTGAATAACCCGATCGCGATCATTTAACGTACAAAAGTGAACTGACCCTATTTGTGAGTGATCCTATATCACTTACCGAAGTCAGGATCAGTGATCCTTGTGATCGAGTTTACCCGATCATAGTTTCCGTAAAAGCCTCTCATCTATGTTCCGTCACCGTACATTAACAAAGACAAGTAGGGTCACTCGGCGTGCCGAGTGATGTGTGTCTCACAAAGGCGAGCCGCCTCGATTTCAGAGGCGTTCCGCTCGTGCCGTCTCGTTTACTTACAGGGAATCCGACTGTGCGATATTGTCGAAGTTCACTTTACTTCTTATACGGGTGTCAATAGAAATGAATTCTATAGTATAGATAGAATATAATTTATTATTCAGTAAGCCATTCAACTGAATTGACAATATTTTAGTTCCATTAGTTTCTTGAAATATAAATGATAAGATAATGAAAGGGAATAGTTAGTACTTAAACATAACATATTTTATCTATATCGAATAAATTGTATACAAACCTTAACAACCTCCTTAAAAAACAAAGAAAACGGCAATAAGGCAAAAAATACGAATACTGACAGATACATAACCGAGTACATAACAGACACGTTTTTATACATTTTATATTTGGTTTTATTTTCTGTCTTGATTATTCCTTAATGTCAGCGATAGTAAATTTGGTCGCTAAATATATTCACACTCTAATATAATATACAAATTATGTTTCATTCTCTTGAGGAAAGTGTAGTCTGCAAACTTTTATTCTGGTGTTACATTGATCCGGGGTAAGGTTGGCATATTTATGAGTACCCACGAACCCTAATGCCCGTTTCCAATTATCACATCTAAAAACAATATTTATTTTCTAAATTTTATCGAGACAAATCTGCCAGTTAATAAACAATCTTTTACCCAGTTTCCATTTTCAGACATCGAAAAAATGATTGTTTCATGCCTTGCAGCCATATACAGAACATGTCGCCGGAATTTTTGTGTGAAATACCCAGATACGCGCAGAACGCTCAATATACACACAAACACTACCTACTTATTTAGGCACCCCGGTAGATCCGACCGATTGTGTCGCGTGTAAGGTGAACTGACCCTGTAAACCACAGCTGCTAGTGTTTGGCTATTGCTCGAAATCGCCGTGGGGCCGGAATTCGCCAGCTTGCGTAGTATCCGAGAGCAGAGCGAGAAAAACAACACTGGGGGTGGAGCTTAGAGTGACCCTACTTGCCTTTGTTAATGTATGGTGGTTCCGTGCTCCAGTTTGTTAACATTTTCATTATAACTAGACGCTCAGAAAGCGGCGGAAATTAATCGTACATTCATTATTGGCTATATTGGCATGTAATAGCAACTTCTACGCTGTCTTTCCGTTTACAGCTGATGGTCTGTCATAAACGGGTTTGAGACAAAATGGATTACGAACATTTACGCGATAGAGCAAAACGGCATAAGTTATTTTTTTTGTGAATGCTGGTGAAGAAACAGAGAAAGTGGTTTGGTGATTAGTTTCAAAGTGCTTTGTATGATTACTCGTGGAAACCTTTACCCTGCTTCCACTTAGTAGTAAGGGTAAATCGGGGGGACCCACGTGGCTGCGCGATGAACAGCGTCTGCCTTCGATAGAGGGGCAGCAGCAGCCTTGTGCGCGGTTAGCGCTAGGGTGGGTGACTGTATATACACAGGGCATTCAGTTTCGACCGTGTTGGTGTCGCCCACACGAGCGCTGAGCGGAGCATTTTACGCGTCCGGCACTTTGGATGATCGACTGGAAGGACCGGATGGGTAACCCCCGTCGGACCGTCCGGGATGATGATAGTGTAATCATTCCAACGGTGCTGGCCGTGCACCGTCCCCCCTCTGGGAAGTCATAGTACAATAGGCCAATAGGCTTAAGTGCTGACGGCTCCCAGAGGAAAAAAAAAAAGGTAAATCGGCATTGTGTGGCAACGTAGCACACCTCTACGTCTTCTGATTGGCTAATTTGATTTTAGTTCCGTGACGTCACGCGACTAGACAAAATCAAATACTTTCCTTATTTTCTCGTTATCCCAGGCTCAAAAAAATCGAAGAGAAAATGGCAAGCTTCTCATGACATGCTCTATCAAAACAATAATAAACAAAAATCATTATACTTGTCCATTGCTACCACGTAAGTTTTAAAAAAGAATATTTTTGTTTGATATTTTTCATTTCATTTAGTTTTTGTGAGAGATATCCATTTTTAAATTATTCATGAATTAAAATTGGATTCTGTATAATGAGCATACAAACATTCGAAAACATAGCTCATAATAACCTTGGGTAGCATGCTGTTATAGTGGTATAGTTGTAACAAATATGATTGTTTGGTAACTCAGATCGCTAATCCTGAGCTAACTGGGCTGGTAGTATTCCTTTTGTTTCAAAATGTTTAACCGTTTTGGAAAATTGTCAAGCTCTAGCAGACCTCAATAGCTAGTAGGCTGTGAAAAATAAACACTTCTGTCATACCCCAGCTTCTCATTGAGATTAGATATCTTGCCGCTGTTGTATCCGGTTAGAGCTGATGTGTTGTAAGAAATTTTCATGATCTTGCCTCGCTAATCTAGTTCGTTTGCATCGTTCTACTAAGTTAGTTGGTTTCTTCCATATAATGGGTTTTTTTTATTTTTCATGGCTTGCTAGGTTGGTTGCATGCAGGAACTTTGAAAACACCGATTTGACTGAAAATTTGAAATAAAATTAAAACCATAAAAGACTGATATTGAGAATCCTATACCGTTAGAAAGGTAATCAAATTCTACATTTGATTCTATAAACCAAAATAGGCATTCCCATTTGAAAGAATCAAGTTATCTGCGATTGGAGTTTTCTTAATTAATCTACCGATTTCTCCAACTATAAAAAGAATTCAAGTTTATCCGTCTAATCTAAGGTGACGCGTTTCATGCTTGATCATACCGCAAAGTCACGGCCTTCTAGGTGTTATAATATGATCCCTGCGATATTCAATTTTTTTCTGATACCTACCTATTCCAAAAATGTTGATTTGCGCTTAAACGGTTCGTTTAAAGTTCCATGTATGATACATAGCGTCACACTAGAATTCACGAAGGAATCCAAATATGCAATAATATATAGGGGGTTCCATTGTCAAAAATATAAGTTTGATTTAAATCACCCTGCATAAACATCAAAATTTAAGTGAAATCATTTTTATATTATAGCCCTCAAGGTTCCCTACCATGATCAAGTGACAGGTTTCTAAAATAAATTTTAGTAAGCCCACAATCTTCCGTCCACGCACTATTGACCCACCCTGTATATCTATAAAGTCATAAACAGTGTAACGTACCGTAACCGTAGCTTTTGGCAGGGATACGCACATGTATGATACGAGATTAATAAACAACATATACCAGGAAAATATACGAACCAATATTGGACTCCGTAATCCTTATGCCAAGCTACAACCATAACTTATGGTTATTTATCACGGGTTTCGGTCAACGATTGAAACTATAACTTTCCTTCATTACGTTTCGGTTTATTTTAATCTAAACCATCTTCAGGTGTGTTAATTTCAAGTGTCGGTTACATTTCTGTAAAATTGTTTTGTTTGTGAAACAGCCTCTACGGGTTGGGAGAGCCGAAACAGAAACGTAGTGAAGGAAAGTTATAGTTTCAATCGTTGACCGAAACCCGTGATAAATAACCATAATCTATAGTCGCGGTCACTACAAAAATAAGCATATAACCATAACCAAATATGATCTTTTACCGGAAAGTACAAAAAATTGTATCTACTTATATAACAACTTCCTGCAAAAGCTCAAAAATCACCTCAAATTCAGATACATTAGTTAGATCTGCCATTGTATCTCTCGAGGTATCTCTTAATTTTAAATATCTCTTTCATAGTTACTGAAATCTTATTATTATAATTATGCCGCTTTTGTAATTTTACATTGAATAGTTACTATTCCCGATACCACTGTTGTTATACATTGTTTAGGGAATTTAAACAACAAATGCAACTAAAGTGTATTATGAACAATAAATGTTTGAAAGAAAAAAGTAGTGCGATCGCCCATCCCCCGCTACTTTCGTCTAATCCTTATCTTACCCAGGTTGACACATAAACCCCTACAGAATTAGATGGCTTAAATTTCTAGCAAGCAGGCACAGTTTAAAGTTCGATTGTAGTCTCACAGGTAACGCCGGACCGTTCGCGTAAGTTTTTGGTGTGTTTCAGATTCATTTCATGCTATTGCCCGCATGTTGGGCTCTCACGTCCGGAAGTCCGACGAGTGGGGTGACCGTTACGCTATGTCCTAGCTGAACGCGGGTGCTGCGGTGCGATAAAACGCACGCGTCGCATGTATTACGGCCCGTGCGTCTTCAAACATAGGTGGCAAATTACAGTACGTCGGGCTAGTTCAACAACATGGCTCCGACGTCAACACGTTCCATAATATTACTCATAGAAAACAGTTTATTGAAACTAAAATTATTACAGAATCTCAAAAAAAAAGACACGAAAATAGAAAAACCACTCATAGTATCTATAGAAATAGGTTAGTTTACGGTGAATTTCATCAGCTATACCTTGAGCTACGAGCAGATGAAATTGCTTTTCGTCAGTATACCAGAATGAGAATAAAAACATTTGATTATATAGTTGAGAAAATACGAACACAGGTCCGCAAAATATTTCTTCTCTGAACTTCCGAAATCAGTGCTTCCATGGCGGACATCGGACGAGAACTGCGGTTATCGCGGTGAAAATAAAACACGTTTTAAATTAAAAACAACGCGTGCGATGCGTCCATCCAACTACGGGCAAATCCAACGCGCCACGTGTTTACGCTGGACCTATTCATTTGGTTTAGGGCGTTTTGTCGTAAACGTTTCTCGCAACGCACGCATCGCACCGCCCGCACCGCAGCAAACGCGTTCAGCTAGGACATAGCGTTATGCTTTTCGGCATGTTTTATTGCCCTGGCGATAAAGCTGGCACGGACATTAGTGTAGTCAGAATTGTATATTTCTGTGTACAATCAGATGTTAATATACAATAAATAGATCAATTTATTTTGTTTTTATCTATTGCAAATTGGTGTCTTCGATTATTTTGATCTCCTATCACTTTTTGAATTGTTATAATATATATTTTGTATAGATAATTAATCAGGTCTACATAATATCGTAACTGCACCATAGAAATGTCGACACTGATGGAGATCTGAAAGAAATGTAAACAACTCATATATATCTGACTTCTATAATACCAGTTGGTTCTTTTCCCGGCATTTTCTGGTACCACTTTGATTTGAAGCTCATATAGGCTGTACCAACGTTAGAGATATAACCTAGCAAACAAGGATTTAAGTTTTGGGGGATTAGAGTTAGCAAAGCAGTTAGAGGCGCTTGGCTATAACAATGCAACTGTGAACTATGTTACTATTAGAAGAATACTTGCAGTTCCAGAACAAGATAAAGGAATCACAATCGGCAACCTGCTTCTTGAAAGACATGAGATATGTCATCTGTATCATAACAAGAAGCATAAAGTGATACCTGTGTTTGCAAAAGGCCTACTTGCCTAAAATGTATTAAGCCTGTATGTGATAATAGCATGAAAAAAGTTTACCATATATAATACAAATAATACAAATATCTACAACTTTCTGTTTTGCTACAATTTAATAAGCTTGTAGTGAAAAATAGGTTTCTTTAATAACCTTATAGGTAGGTTATCCCGTTATGTGGAGTTCACTTTTTTAACTAAATTGCCTCATTTTTATATGTTCTCATTTATTTGTGTCTTATTCGCTAAGTAAAATATTTGTTGTACAACAATTTTTGTTTTATCGTAAGATTTTAAAAGTCGTAGGCCCGATTTTATCATCACGTGCATTTTAACAAAGGCTTTGACTAATCAGAGCAGCCCATTCAAAAACATGCATCTGTCAAAGTTGTCTGGAAATTATTGATTTCTCTTGAAACTTGTCAGTAAATATTTATGCGTGCCAAGTACGTCGGTAGAATCTAAAATACTTTTTTCTGGAGCAGCTCAACTCTCAAATTTAAGAAGTAAATAGAGATTATCACCTAAAAGTCTGGATATTATTACTTTTACAAATTCTTGTCTGCGAGTTTCTATCATTTAATATTTTGGTCAAAGTTACTTAGTTTCTAGGAGGAGAGGTTTGATTTTTGTTAATAATGTAATTTTTGTAATCCCTCTTTCCGTGAATTTTTTATTTTATTCCAAGTTACCTTGTTTGTAGAACGAGCTTCAATTTTTATTTATTATAGTACTCTATTTTGTTCAAAATAATGCGAAAATATAATATCTTGTTAATAATATTTTGAAATGTTCAGTTTGTGATAAGTTTTTAATTATTCTATTTATGTTTACTGTTTTACCCTATCAATTATTTTAAATTTGAAGTTATTTTTTTGTGTGTCCAGTTTGTCGAAGATTTTTTGTTGATTAAAAAATATGGTTACGTTATTTTTTTCTCAACGACTCATAACTAAATTAAAATATAACTACATATATAAAATATTTATATTTAATTTGTTTCTTTGTTAATCTATGTACAACAAATATATATTTGTTAACTACGATTCCTACATCACTGTATAGCAGATTCTGTTTCATTCGGCGACGGAACGATACTTGCCGTTGGTATAGAGTTTAGTTCAGAATGAATATAAATGTTTCAGTTTCACGTTTTGGTTGCTGCTTGCACTGGTAAATCACATCGTTCGCTGATTACGAGTGACGTCGGTTAATCGGTCATATCAATAATCGAGTACTCCAGTACATTTTCACTCGAGTTATCCCACCACTAGACTGAACTGAAAGGAGAAAAAAGAAGCAATAGCAATGTGAATTTACTATCGGTATTAATATTAATTTTATTATTAATTTTTCTAGGCAAAAGTGTGGATAAAGCCAAAAACCGTTCCCGGTTACGACGGGAATAGATGATTACAGAAAATACACGGGAAATTGAATTATTTATTAACAAATTATTAGACCTTACATGGAGGAAGGAATAATTTCATCTAAACCTGAGATATAGGATGAATGATATCAGCAGCACCTGTACCTACTTTGTCAGTATTTCTATATGAAGGTCTATAACAAACGTATGCATCGTAGTTGGAAGTTTCAAGTATGTATGTGTCTATAATCAATTTCTGACTGACTGAGGTAGTGAGGTGGGATTATTAATTAAGGTGGCTGTGATGATACCACTTCTATGATTGTGTTACAAACCAGCGCAGTTTGCAATTAGTAACTATACAATAATTATAAGGAACAAATGAAGGATATGTCATTAATTTGCAAATCAATCGCTATGTTGTGATTTTCTGCTATGATTTTGATACATGAATTTTAAAATATTTTTGGCAAAAGTGTCATCCAGCTTTGACGTTTTGTTTTCAATATTGATAAAATACTATTGGATGATACTTACTAACTATAGACCTCAATGCCCAATAGAAACCTAGCGTCAAACAACATCCAATAGAAAACCCCCGTCAAACCATTCGTCAGAATATGCATGTTGATAAAATCGGGCCGTAGTCTCTCAAACTACATCTGACCTTTATCGTACCAAATCTGCCACCGGACCTGCTCAAGGTTAATTCAAGACTTCTGCAACTTTGTTTTTTAACACTTTAAACATTTTAATCATCAAAACACTATCTACTGCATGCAATTTGTCTTCATGGTCCTTGTTTCCCTCACAGTATTCGCCTCCAGCTGCGTGGATTTACCTGTAGTGGACAAATTTGTAAAGTTTGAATTGAGCGTTAAATAAAGATACAAACTCAGTTTAATTTGCTCAAACACGCATGTATAAATCACAAATGGCGTGCGCTGGAACATGGATCTTTATGTAAAGCATTAACAACATACGTTGTATTAACAACACTCTCTCCTATTGACACATGACGAAAAGAATTTACTGAATTTGCGATGAGTGAAAAACCATTTAGAATGCAAGACTCAGAAATCTATCTCTGCTGAGCGCCGCTCCTCCTTTGGTTCTTCGTACCTTTTACCTTTAGCCTTCACCTTCTTAATGTTCTCTGATCTGATGAAACTAGTTCACCGAAACGCCATAAACTTCAGCCGCGCATCTGTTGTCGATACTTATAGTTATTTTGATTAATGCAACAATAAAGTTTAAATAAACAAATTGAAAACAGCCAAGTCGCCATAATGTGCCAGTATGGCTCTAAATCATCATCGGGTCGCTGTCACCTTTATGCAGTATTCTTCGTCAACATGAATAATTCACAACGCAGGAACAATAAATTGTTGAAATACGATTCGCCATTGTATGACGTTTCATCTCAAAGGTGAGTTTTTTGTTGCAGTTATGGCATCAGTCAATATAGGACAGTCCGTAGAGATACGGCATATTGATCATGAAAATATAACAGTAACATCAAAAACCATTTTCAGTAAAATGCACAATACACCAGAATCTGATTAACGGCCAGTTGAACAAACGTCGGTTTAACTCAAGCTTTATTAAACCTGATCATAACTAAGCTTAGGCTTAACGTTGCTATCCGTTGTACAATCTTCGGTTTAGTAAAACCGCTCTTTGCTTGTCTAAGGACTGGTTTCTCAATGTCCAGTTAAATATTCATCTGCAAGAACAGTAACTGTTAGATAAATTGTTTAAACAATTGAAGGCTAAACTTACGAAGTCGCGTAAATTTCATCTGACAGTTGTATCCATAGCAACGCTATCTGGCAGATACCTATCTGATACTTTAACTGGACATTGAGAAACCGGCCTTAAGAGTAAAACCTTGTTGATAACAAAATTCTCTACGGTTGACACTAATGTACCGATGCGTACTGTCATAATTAACTAAAAAGATAACCTGTTCTGGGTCCGTCACTGTGACGGTTTGCGTCAAATTCTGGCAACGGTCATTTCTGCCTATGTTCTTTTGTTTGTTCTCTTTGTTATATTAGACACAAGTTTTAAGGTCTCCCTTGAAATATCATATCATTTGGTTAGGTTTAAACCTCAGCTAAGCTCGGATTAAGCTTCTGTTGACGTAAGCTCGTTAAGCTTGGAGTGGGGGGCTAAGCCAGCACTGTACAACGGACTCTTACAACTGACGTGGTTTGACGTCGGCTTACCAAACCGAAGCTTAACCCGCAACCAGTGACATGGAGTCTGGGAGACTCCTTCGACGTTGAACATAGCTATAATTTCGAAACCAGGTGACCTTGACAAACGCAACGTCAGATAGCTTTCTACAACCACCGTCCGAGGCAGCATCGCTTGTGACGTAACAGGAAGCCATTGTTGTGTAAACCTCGTGTAAACTACATGTCAGAGTCTAGCAGACTCACGTCACCATTATTGCGACTGTTGTTTATACATATGTATATCATGTGGTCAGGGCTTTGCTTGTGAGCTTTAGAACTCTGTAATGGCTACTCGTCCAAGTACATCACGGAGTATTCCTGCAACACATCCTAAATTTGAAGAGACCTTTTTGGAGTGGGTATAACAGCTAGGACTCTGATAATAGTGACATTGATGATAGTGACCCTGACTTTGCAATAGAGATGGATCATAATGAAGATTATCTAAGTACCTTTGCGTCATGTTCAACGGAATAGCTTAGAAATTGAGAGAAACATACTCAGATCCTGATAATAATGTATGGAATTGATAATATATGCAGTGATATGGGAGGAGTCTCCAAGACTCCACGTCACCATGAGTGTAACAATAATGGGACGTCACCGGTTACGGGTTAAGCTTGCATTCTATACAGAACGATTAAAAGCAGAATTTAAGGAATTTCTGTATTATTAGCGTAAAAATTAAAAATTATATAAATCTATGAATTCGTATGTACCTCTTTTAATCCCAATTTTGTCCACTATCAGAGATTTCAAAGAAAGGTCAGTGACATCTAGAACGCCTTGAAGCTGTTTTTTTTTTCGTTTCTAAGCCAACACTGGACGGATTTTCAAAATCACTGCTTTATCAACGCTGAGGGAACAAAATTTCGTAGCAATTTTATTGAGCTTCTATACAAGTTACAAAGGGACCTAGGGATACTCGTTATTTTATAAAAAAAAAGAAAATAGGGGTTGAAAAAGCAAAAGGCATATGATGAATATAGATATTATAAGATATAGATAGATATAAAAAGATATAAAAAGATAAAGAAACCCTACACCTACACCTGCGCCCAGAAGAAATAATAGGATTAAGCTTTCACCAACATAGGTATAGTTACAAAAATACATACAACTAGACTTAGAATTTCATCTCCCATAAGCGGAACACCGATTAAACGAATTGCCACAAAGGCTTTTCCTCCTTTAGGGAGACAAAAGTAGTCTGGCTTGTTAGACTCAGACCAGTGCCATTAAACTAGCAAAAAAAAATATTATTTGTTCACTATTCTTGCCTTATTCACAGGGTGAATTTTACTACCCAATCGGTCGATAACTGAAGATAGCGAAAAAAGTTGTTGCCAAGGATATGCTCTTTGTTTAGAAAATATTTTGATTTAGTGATTCATAACTACGTGGTGATTCAAACATACATTTCTTTATATATATATTTAGATTCTACTAATGATCCTCGTTCTTACAATAGGGACATACATAATTGGTATTGTAACATTATACAGGGTATTTCAAAAGTTACGACTTTTTTTATATCCAAATCGCTTTCAAATGAACGTACTTTATATAGTATGTCACGAAAAAAATATCTTTCAGCTTCAAAGCAGACTATAAAAAAATATGCAAAATCAAGAATTTCTCTTTTTTTAAATGTAACCCTCCATACTTTATTATACCGAAAAATTTATTTTAATATGTTCCTTTATCTTTTTAAATATACCTTCTACTTGTGTACTGAGTTTATTTCGATAAAGTACCAAGGAATTTTATTTTTACTTGACGAGCAACTACATAAAATATGAGGCCATCAATAGTATCTAATGAAGTCAAAACTCAGAATTGTCGAGATAATAGGCCTTTACGGAAACAGTGATCTGGCTTCGGATCGATCAGTATTAGCTATCAGCTGTCAGTAGCGGAATATATGATCCCGAGGATTAAACGAACATTGAACAACGAAAAAGTTGGTTTAAAAACCCAAAACAGATGGTTAAGAAAAAATCTACTGCTCAGAATAATCCGATCGTTATCACTTACCGTACAAGAGTGAACGGTCCCAATTTCTGATTGACCTTAGATCACCTTCCCAACGTCAGGATCAGTGATCCAAGTGATCGAGTTAACCCGATCATAGTTTCCGGAAAGGCCTAATATAAGTCAATTATGCTGAGGAAATAATGTTATAGACGCGATGCTTAATTATCAAGCAGATTTATTAGGTAGCCTTTTAAATTTTGACAGTTTTCATAACCTTCTTGATAATTTTCTACTATGTGAAAACAGAGCTTTAAAAATATTTTTTTCTATGGAAAAACAATAGATATGATTTAGGTATTTAGGAGAATTTTTGAGCCTACTTGCCTCAAGAATATATCAATAGCGATATCCAGAACAGAGGCACCCTAAATCTGATACGTTTGAAAGATTGAAGAATCATTTTATTCTTTTATTTACTACACTGCAATTATGGTGAATAAATATCGTTATTATTCTGATTTTCCAAGTTTCTCTCGCATGACTGCGGTAGCAACAAATGTTGACGGGCTATGCCAAGTCAACACCTGAACTATTACGGATCGGAATTTAGGAAGGATCGTACAATCATTGATTAACACATTTATACTTTAATCAATGGTACAATATTGCAGGTCTTCAGGATTACAGATTTTTGAAATATTTTGTGTAACTTTTCGTCTAGGCCTAACTGTTGTAGGTGTGGTGTAAAAGTGTTTGGTGTAAGGCTTGAGACAGACATAATTAGGGGGACAATAGTAACTTTGTTTTGCTTCCATAGTCGTTTTATTTCTATCGCAAGGTCAGTGGATGTGACATCTAAATAGATATCTTCCCAGAGTAGGCGTTTTGGATATTCGTATCGTTGGGAATAGCGATATCTTTCAAATAGGTAACTTTGTCTGCCTTCGACTGGAAAACTATATCTGGCCGATTTGCCGGGATAGTCTTATCTGTATGTATTTCAACGTCCCAGTACAGTTTGTATTCATTGTTTTCGAGTACTGATGTCGGTGTATAATTGTAATATGGATCTGTGTTTTCTATTAGCTTGTTTCTTGTGGCTAGTGCTTGGTGAATGACCTTTGCTGCAGAGTTATGTCTAGCTGTGTACTCGGCTCCAGCGAGAGTTTTCCATCCGCTTGTTATGTGGTCTATTGTTTCCTTTTGTTGGTGGTACTTCCTGCAATTGTCGTCGGTTATGGATGTATCTTTAATTATGTATTTCATGTAGTTCCTTGTCGCAATCACTTGGTCCTGTATAGCAAGCATAAAACCCTCAGTTTCTGGAAAGAGTTGGCCATCCTGCAGCCAGGTGTATGATTGTCTTTTATTAATGTGCTCTTGTGTGACGCGGTATCTGTGCTTGCCATGGAGTGCTTTTTGTGACCAGGTATTTATTTTTTCTTGTTGTAATTCTATGTGATTGTGTCCGTCTGCTGAGTGATCTGTGCGGGATAGGTTTAGTGGAGTATAGTTTTTGTCTGCCTTTACTATCGACCTATGCAAGTTTGTCTCTTTGCTTTGGAAAAAGTCTCTGAGCGTTTTTATTTGTCTTATGTGAAGTGACTGTATATCTATAATCCCCCTGCCTCCTTGTTTTCTGTCAATGGTGAGCCTTTCTTTGCACGCGTTTGGATGTGACATTCGATGTTTCGTAAGTTCTGTCCATATGAGGATGTGGATGTTTTCTATATCAGTGTGTGACCACTTGATGATGCCGAAGGAGTATGTGAGGACCGGTATCGCAAATGTGTTAATTGCTTTTGTTAGATTTTTGGAATTCAATTTTAATTTTAGAAGTTTAAGGAGGCGGTTTCTGAACTCTTGTGTTAGTTGAGCCTTGACTTGCGTGTGGTCGATCTTAATGTTCTGATTGAAGCCCAGATACTTGTACGTTTCGTCCTTGTCCATGTTATCCAGCGTTTCGCCAGTTAATATTTCCTGTTCGGATTGGTTCTTCCATTGGCCTTTATTGATGTGGAGCACCTTGCATTTGCTCATACCGAATTCCATCCGGACGTCTGACGTACACACTTCTGTTATTCTGAGTAATTCTTTTAGTTGCACTTCAGTGGCTGCATATAGTTTTATATCATCCATGTAGAGAAGATGATTTATTCTGTGCTGATTGACTTTCTGGTGTCTGATGTTAAAACCGTAATTTGTGTTGTTAAGTGCATTAGAGAGTGGATTTAAACAAACGCAGAACCACAGTGAACTAAGCGAATCACCCTGGAAGATACCGCGTCGTATGAGTAGCTCCTCTGTTTGGATATGGCCGTCCTGAGTTATAAGATGTATGTTGGTTCGCCATGTCTCCATGGTTCTTGTAAGGAACTGGCGAAGGACTGGGTTAATTTTGTATATTTGAAGAGTTTTCGTTATCCAGCTATGGGGTACTGAGTCAAAAGGTTTTTTATAATCGATGGACCAGGTATGAAGATTTCTGTGTTCTTTTCTGGTTTGCTCCATTATCACACTATCAATTATGAGTTGCTCTTTGCAGCCCTGGCTTTGTTTTCTACATCCTTTTTGCTCTTCAGTCAATATGTTGTTTTGGGTGAGGTGTTGTTCAATTCTTTTGCCTATTGTTGCGGTGATGATCTTGTACAAGTTTGGGAGACAAGTGATCGGGCGGTAATTGGCAGGGTTTCTGGTATCTTCGTTTTTTGGTTTTATATAAGTTATTCCTTGTGTGAGGAATTTGGGAAGCCTATTAGGTTGTAGTATGGCTTTATTGATTTGCCCTGTTAGCATTTCATACGTTGCACTGAACTGCTTGTACCAGAAATTTTGCACGTTATCTACGCCTGGGCGCTTCCAGTTGTGAGTGTGTTTTATCGTCTCGGCTATTTCCTCTGGTGTAAAAACAACGTCTCCCTGCTCCGCTATATGTTGATGTTTTGCCTCCTCTTGTCTGATCCATGGAGCGTTTTCGTTATGTGTTTTTGGTTCTGACCATAGGCTTCCCCATAACTCGGTTAACTCTTGTCTACTTGGAGGTTCTGTTGTTGTTATCTGATTATTTGATGTCATCTTTTGATAAAATTGTTTTTCACTTTTTTGAAAAAGATTGTTGGCATCCTTTCTGTCGTTGGATTCGTTGTATCTGCGGAGTCTAGCTGCATAGACGGCAAGTTTCTGTTTCAGTGTATCGGCTATTTCGGGTATTGTTTGTTGTGGTGACTAAGATTTTAGTCTGTTTATTGTTGTCTGTATGCGTTTTGAGAGGTTGTTATTGTTGGTGTATTGTGTGACGTGCGCGAGTTATGTATCCAGCCGGACATCGACCCAGCTGACCAGAAGGCGCGTGTGGAAGATGAACTCAGGAAATGCTGCGTCAGCTAAGTTTACCTTATCATGTATTTTATATAATTCAGTCAGTCTAGAGCTCAACTTTGTACGATTAACAAATAAATATTTTTTAAAAAGTGATTTGCTGGTTCCTGGAATTTAAGTGGCGCTGCGAACAGGATAACTGCACGACATCCCTAAGGATCATCGGCTCGTTTCTACGACTTGGCAGTTAACCACCGAATACCACAGAACAGGACAATTTGGAGGACCATACAGGGATGATAATAACGGTGATTCGTCTTCTCCTTTTGTAAGTCCATTCTCCATTTTTCCATGAGTTCTGAGTATCCACAAAATTCGTTAGAAGCTCTTATTGACTCCAGAACCCGAAAATTAGCAAAAGAAAAATTTCGTTTTAAGCCTTATTCAACCCCCTCACTTGAAAGTATTTCTCACGAACAGTTGAATATTTCTCTTGATTCTATTCCAGAAGATTCAGTCATGGTTTTATCTAATTCTGATATCAATAACTTGTGTAATACTTTGCCAGAATATTCAGCTGGTGACAATTTGTCAACTTTCGTAAATGCTGTAGATAATTTAATCACCTTTCTCTCTCAGCAAGGCGCGGATGCAATCCAAACCTATATTATTAATGCAAATATATTATCTAAGGTTAAGGGTGAGGCCCGTGATTTTTAAATCTACATAATATGACTAATTGGGCTGAAATTAAGCCGCTTTTACTTCAAAAATATGGTGATCATCGCACCGAAGAAATTTTATTAACCCAGCTGACTACTACTGTTCAAAAACGTTCAGAATCATACCAAGACTATCGTCACCGCATAACATTAGCTCTGAATGATCTTTTACAGCATGTTTCTTTACATGAAGGTAATACACAGGCAGTAGAGTTCAAAGCTTCATTTTTCAAAAACCAAGCACTTAGAACTTTTTGCACTGGTGTGAATAATCCTTACTGTGATCATCTTTCTCATTTCGATTTATCCTCATTAGATGAAGCTCTTCAGAAATGTATATCTCTAGATAATCATAAGCAACAGCAACAGTATATGTCTTATTTAAAATCTTCAACCTACCCCCATGAATACCAAAAGAACCCACCACGTCCCACCCAACACAACACGCATTCTCCTCAACAATGTCGTAATGTACAATCTTCTTCTCAGCCATCTATGAATCAAAATTATTATAACACACAAAATCAATTCCATCAGCCTCGTCTACAGAATAATCCATTTTCTCAGCCTTTTACACCTACTAGAAATTTTGGTGATATTAATAAACCCATACCCCAACGTCAAAATACTCCCACAAACAGGGAAGTATTTGGTGCTCCTTCTCGACCAAATAATTCTTACCAAAATCAGTTCAAGCCTACTCCTATGTCAATCTCACAAAATATTAGTCGTAAGCCAACTCCAATATCTACTTCCACTCACAACAGTCGTACTTTCAACCATAATATAGAGTGTGGCCCAGATTCTGTCACACATGCTAACGAAATAGCAAGACAAGGATATGAAAATTTTGAGTTTTCTGAAAATTTTCAGGAACCAGCCGTTTTAGAACCCCCCGACCCAGAACCATCCAATTGAATAATTTTTCAAAGCACACAAAATTGCCTTATTTTTACCTGCCCTATTCAAATCTGAAAGTTTTAATTGATTCTGGTGGGTCAGATACCGTCATTACTCCAAAAGCTGCTGAAATCTATGACTCTAGATATGAATTCTATGAACCCTTTACCCTTATTTCTATGAAAACTCCAAAAACTTACAATCGAAATCTTTACTATCCCATATTTGATGAAATTGGCATACAGCAACCCCTCACAGTCAGAATTGCCGATTGGCACGATGATTTTGATATTCTTCTTGGTACTAGTGAACTTGATCAATTAGGTGCTAATATTGATTATGAATCTCATATATTTTCTATCAGAAAATTGAACATTGAAATTCTATTCAAAATTATTTATCGTTCGGCTAATCGCCTCAGTATTCCAGTATCTGTGAATAATGGTGAGATAGTTGTCCCAGAAATCTTTCATGAAGGCCAAATTATTTTACAGGAGTCTATACATTGTGCTAAAGATGGATATATTGAAATTCCCAAGTCAGAGGATATTGACTTGCATTTTTCAGAGCCCGTCTCTGTTACCCCTCTTTCAGAATTTGACGAAAAGCTTCCAGATAACCCACCTAGTAATTCTTTCAATATCAACATGATTTGAACTCAGCATTTAAATGCAGAAGAAAAACAAAAAATACTTAGATTATGTCATCAGTACAAGGACATTTTTCATACAGAAGATTCTCCTCTCACTTTCACAGGCTACATGTTATCCGTACTAAGGATGACAAACCCATTTTTCCTCGAACCTATCGATATCCGAGAGCAATGCTCCCAGAAATTTCATCTCAGATTAATAAATTATTAGAAAACAATATTATACGCCCCTCCATAAGTCCATATTCATCCCCTTGTTGGCTCATCCCCAAAAAGGCTGATGCATCAGGAAAAAGGAAATTTCGTATGGTTATTGATTTTAGAAAGCTTAATGAAAACACTATAGGGGAACGTTACCCAATACCCCGTATAGACGAAATTCTACATAACCTCGGCAGATGTACATATTTCACTACCCTTGACCTGGCCCAAGGATTTCATCAAATCCAAGTTCACCCAGATTCCATTGAAAAAACTGCTTTTACTGTCCCCCAAGGCCATTTTGAGTATTTAAGGATGCCAATGGGTCTCCGAAATGCCCCTGCCATATTCGAAGGAATGATGGATGAAGTTCTAAGAGATTATATTTATAAGTCTTGCTTTGTATTTAAGGATGATGTCATAATTTTTTCTAGAAGTCTTCAGGATCATCTTATTCACATAAAACAAATATTCCAAAAATTTCGTGACGTAAATTTGAAAATACAGCCTGATAAGTCAGAATTTCTTTGTAAAGAAGTGGCATTCCTTGGTCACGTAGTAACTCCAGAAGGCATAAAGCCTAATCCCTCGAAAATTCATGCAATTGAAAATTATCCAATTCCTAAGACAAGGAAAGAAATTCAAAGTTTTCTTGGCCTAGTCGGCTACTACAGACGTTTCATTCATAATTTCTCTAAAATTACTGCCCCCATGACAAAATGTATTCGAAAAGGTGAGAAAATTGACATTAACAATCCACAATATATAGAAGCATTCGAAAAATGTAAGGCCGCCCTAATTAATTCCCCCATACTTCAATATCCAGACTTTTCAAAACCTTTCACACTCACTACAGATGCTTCAGGTATTTCTATTGGTTCTGTCCTTTCTCAAGAAGGAAAACCAGTCGCTTTCTACTCCCGTACTCTCAATACAGCCGAAAGAAATTATTCAACCATAGAAAGAGAACTTCTTGCTATAGTAGACTCTTGCAAACATTTTCGTCCCTACCTTTATAGAGTAAAATTCACTGTAGAAACTGACCATAACCCCATTGTCTGGCTCCACAAAATTCGTGAACCCCATTCTCGCTTAGTTCGATGGAAACTCAAACTTCAGGACTATAATTTCGACATAAAATATAAGAAAGGTAAAGAAAGCATCGTAGCAGATGCTTTATCCCGCATAGAGATCAATATGCATGAAACTGAATCCATTATTGCCAATCCCCCTTCAGAGTCTTCAGATGAATCTTTTGATGACGACCCCTTTGACGTCGATGATTTTGTTAATTAAACTTTCGAAAAAGAAACCGGTCAATCCACCCAACATTCCGCTCTCGAGAATCCAGTTGCCACGGTTCCATTTTCCGAGGAACCCACAAATCATTTCGCAAACCAAATTATTCTGAAATTTGGCGATAAACATTCAATTCGTTACTCTGTCAAGTTCAAAACCAAGCATCAACATCTTGTGACCTTAGTTGAATCAAATTGGAAAAATGATGTCAAGACAACGCTTCACGATATAACAGCCCCCAATCAGCGATATTACATTCTCACTGATAATCCCGATATTCAAAAATATATTTCCGAGTATGTTCGAAATACGTACAATGATACAATTCAAATTTTCTTCTGTACTAAACGTGTACAGGACATAGAAGATTCCGAATCCCAAATTCAATGTGTTAAAAATTATCATAAGAAAAATCACAATGGCATTGTCGAAACTCTCAATCAGTTGAAACTTAAATATTATTGGCCAGATATGCGTTGCACCATATCAAATTTCATTAATCAGTGTGATATCTGTCTACGAAATAAATATGAAAGACACCTTTATACGCTTCCTTTGAAAGGCCCTCTTCTAGGACAAAAGCCTTTTGATATTTTACATTTTCGTGTTCCAAAGATAACTTTCTGACAATTATTGATTCATTTTCTAAGTATGCTCAGGTTTACCAAATTTCAGATAAAACGACAGTTACAATTTTAAGTAAATTGAGACATTATTTTTCACATCACAACTATCCTAGAAAAATTGTTTGTGATGCAGGTACTGAATTTTCTAATAATCTTTTCAAGGAATTCATGAAACTCCATTGTATCGAACTCCACTATATCACGGTAAATAATCCAAATTCTAATAGCCCCATTGAAAGATTTCACTCAACTTTCATCGAAAAACTCCGTGTTATGCAAGATGAACGTCCCAAAGAATATTTCAACGATTTAGTAACACATTGTGTCCTAATCTATAATCAATCAATCCATTCTGCTACAGGTTATTCCCCATTTTCTGTTCTTTATGGTCCATATGCCGAAGAAATTCAATTTTACGATGATATGCCGGTATACAAAAAATATAACCAACGTCACAAAGACGAACTTCGACCTTTCATCGACTCCCTTTATCGAAAACTTCATGACAAGGAATCTGCAGTTTTAGAAAAACGTAACGAAAATTTGCCAGATTCTGCCCCAGCCCCCAGACCAGGAGATCCTGCGTATATTCAGAAAAACCCTCGTAACAAACTTACTGCACCCTATGTCTCAGCAAAAGTGACTTCAGCCAAAGAAACCCAAATTGAAGCGGTAACCTCAAAAGATAGGCCCACAAATACGCACTCTAGAAATATTAAACGTTTACGCAAGGCTACCTTGTTACAGGACCGGCCAAATGATGAGCCACAGCCTGGCCCTTCAAGTGCGCCCGATCCCCAATAATGGATACTATCAGGAACTAGTCGGCGAAGCTCAAATGTTTGACCACTATCATCGCCATATAGTAACTATAAATCTTACTTCTATTGATAACTCTCTCAAGGCAGCAATGATTCATCCTCTACTCTTTAACAAAATTCCTACCTCTCCTTATCAAAATATACTTAAAGAATATAGCATTTTATATCAAGAAACATTACATAATTTTCAAAAAATAGTACGTACACGAAGAAAGCGTGGCTTAATAAATGTTTTAGGTTCAGTGGTAAAATCTATCACAGGAAATCTCGATGAAGATGATCGCATGTTTTTGGAAAAACACATTGAAGCACTTGAGTCAAAACAGTCCGAAATAATTACAGTTGTCAATAACTCCACCACCTACGCTTTAGATACTATAAAAAGGTACAATAATTTTATAACCTCTTTTAACAAAAATTCTGTCAAAGTTGCACAAGAAATTAATTCACTCGAAGAAAGTCTGGGAAAATATTTTTCACTCCATAGCCAAATTCTAAGCATAAATAGCTTAAATCAGTTTCTTTTAAAAATTTTGAGAACTATTAGTCTAGCCGCCCTGCAACAGTCTAATGTAGAACTTTTTACACTTTCAGAAATTAGTGAACTTGAAGACCATCTAAAATTTGTCTATAAGAAAACTTGCCTGTTATCAGATGATTTACATCCCTTTGAACTAATTGAAAATTCTCATAGCACTATTGTCACAATGGATACCCAGATACTTATTATCCTAAAGATCCCTATCCTAAATGAACGTGAATTCTCACTTTACCATATTTACCCCATCCATAACAAAGACGCAATCATTTTGATACCATCCGCCACCCATTATGGAAATAACCATTGGTACTCTGACTGCAAGCACACTGAAAAGAAAATTATTTGCCAATCAGAGTCAACAGCCAGATGTCAACTGCCAACTTTGGAAAATTGTACTACAGCTGTTAGTGTGGTCCAGCATCCCATCATACACCGAACTGAGAAAAACCTAATAATAGTTAGCACAGCCTATCAGATCCAAATTTTTGAAAACTGTTCCAGAGAAGCTGAAAATATTAGCCAGCCAGTTATTGTCCAATCAACATGTGCTGCAAAAATTGGTCAAAAGTGGTACTTTACGTCAAAGCAGAGTATTCAAGTTCCAGAGGTCATCCCAGTCAAAATTAACCCGAAGTTCCAGATCCAGCTAGACCAGATAGAAAAAATTCAAGAAACACCCCACCTATCAGTTATTGAACCCATGCATTTGAAGCCCATTTTCATCTCTTCTACTTCATGGACCATTGCAACCTTGTACGTTATCCTGTTTGCAATGATTATATACTTCACTGCAAGAAAACGCAAGAGGCTGCATACTCTGTTCTTCAAGCCCAGAATTCCCTTGAAGGACCTTCAAGAACTTCAAGCAAGTAACCAGAAGTTCGAGGACGAACTTCCATCTTAAGGAGGGAGGAGTTATGTATCCAGCCGGATATCGACCCAGCTGACCAGACGGCGCGTGTGGAAGATGAACTCAGGAAATGCTGCGTCAGCTAAGTTTACCTTATCATGTATTTTATATAATTCAGTCAGTCTAGAGCTCAACTTTGTACGATTAACAAATAAATATTTTTTAAAAAGTGATTTACTGGTTCCTGGAATTTAAGTCGCGAGATCCTTTCCGAGTGTGCTAATTTTATTTTCGATTCTAATTTGCCATTTAGGTTTAGATCTTTTGCTTGTGTGGTTTTTAGATCGCTTTGGAAGTTTTTGGCCGTTGACTATGAGTGTGGTTGCTGCAGCAGCATATATAACAGTATGGATGTCCTCTAGGTCACTGTCGTTGGTTAGGAATTGTGGTATTATGTTGGCATTTATTGTGTGTAATATCTGTCGGGTGTTGTTTTTAAAAATTAGTCTCGGCAGGGGATCTCGCAGTACAGGACTGGTGCCACACCATTTGTTGTATTGTATGTTCATCACTTGTTTGGCAGATTGTGTGATGGCAGGTGGTAGAGTGATGTTTTGGCTTTGAGTGGCTGTGGAAGGTAAGTTAGAGCATGTTGTTTCCGGTGTATGTGGTGCATGATCATGCTCCGGATCTATTTCTAAGTGTATGCTGGTGTTATTAGTTGTGTCTTTGTTTGGAGGTTGGTTATTTCGGGTATGAATGGTATGTCCTTCTGTGATTGCTTCAATAGCTAACGAATCATAAGGTTGGACAGCGGTGTCTGGTCTATCTTGTGTATGCTCATGTTCTGGGTCTACCTCTGTGGGTATGGTGGTGTTGTCGCTTGTGGTTGTGTTTGAGGTCTGCGGATCATTCTGACGGGCAGTATTTACTTCATTAGATACAAGAATCTTTATAGCTTGTAGTTCTTCGGGTGTCAGGCGGTTGTTTTTTGTTATGACCCGTTTTTGGTCAATGAGTCTCTGTTCCATTACACGTTCTGCGAGATGTGGGTATTGGGGTATTGTGCTATAAATAGTCTGTGCAGCTCATGTTTGTAGCAGATTTGTTGATTTCAGTGGTCCACTGTAAGCGCTGTCTGGGTTTCCCAGCTTTGGTGGTTGCCGGCTGCGCCGGGAAAACATCCCCAGCTGGGTTGTGTTCTATGGGTTGTTCTGTTTGGGTTTGTGGTTCGGGTGAGTTTAATCGACGTACCCTAGGCCGTCGTTGGTTATGTTTAGAAGTAATTTTATGCATCGTATTCCCACGAGTAGGGACGATCTAAATGTCGCTCTCCCGGGTGACGCCCATTCCAGGAGAGAAGGGACTTATATTTACTCCGAAGTTGGCCCAAGGTGCTCCGGAGGATCTGCGACTTTACTGTCGGGTTTTGTTGAGGCTTTCTCCTCACGGGCCGGCCGATTAAGGCAAGCCCCCTGGTTGCTTACCCCTCACGACGTTCCTCAGCCACGCCCTGCTGAAGTCGTTGAAGTGTGGGGCGCAATAACGGTGTGTGACAGAAGGACCGGCGCTCAGCCCTCTGTGGCATATTTTCCCGGGTTTGCCAAACCCCTATCTGACCTAAGTCAGGATAGCTTGGGGAAAGAAGTTTGGTGCTAGGTAGGGTAAGTAAGATCTACCGAGCGCCCAGCTTCCTTGGTCTGCTAGCCTTGGTTGAAGTGACCTTTTGACCACGAACCCTGCTGGTGTCGTAGCTCTACGGTGGCATTAAATTCCCACCATGCGCCATCCAGGGACATAGCTCGCCTGTCAAAGAGTCACTTTCTAAGCCCCCAAACGAACGTCAACGTTCTAGCACCCGATGGGGGTCATTATTATTATTGACTCTAGTTTTTCAAGCTTCTCTCGCATGACTGCGGTAGCAACAGATGTTGACGGGCTGTGCCAAGTCAACACCTGAACTATTACTGATCGGAATTTAAGAAAGATCGTACTATATTGCAGGTCTTAAGGATTACAGACTTTTGGAATGTTTTGTGTAACTTTTCGTCCAGGCCTAGCTGGTGCAGGTGTGGTGTGAATGTGTTAGGTGTAAGGCCTGATACCGACATAATTAGGGGGAGAATAGCGACTTTGTCTTGTTTCCAGAGACGTTTTACTTCTATGGCAAGGTCTGTGTATTTAGATATCTTCCCAGCGTAGGTGGTTTGAACATTCGTATCATTAGGGATAGCAATATCTATTAAATAGGTAACTTTGTCTGCCTTCGACTGAAAAACTATCTATTGGCTGGGATAGTTTTACCTGTGTGTATTTCGACGTCCCAGTATAGTTTGTACCGATCGTTTTCGAGTACTGATGTCGGAGTGTAATTGTAGTATGGATCTGTGTTTTCTATCATTTTGTTTACTGTGGCGAGTGCTTGGTGTATGACCTTGGCCGCAGAGTTATGTCTGGCTGTGTATTCGGTACCGGCAAGAGTTTTGCACCCGCTTGTTATGTGATCTATTGTTTCTTTCTGTTGGTGACATTTTCTGCAGTTATCTTCTGTTATGGATGGATCTTTAATTATGTATTTCTTGTAGTTTCTTGTCGCAATAACTTGGTCCTGGATAGCAAGCATAAATCATTCAGTTTCTGGAAAGAGCTGGCCATCCTGCAGCCAGGTGTATGACTGTTTTTCGTTTATGTGGTCTTGCGTAATACGGTATCTATGCTTGCCATGGAGTGGTTTCTGCAACCAGGTGTTTATTTTTTCTTGTTGCGATTGTGTGGGATTGTGTGTGTCTGCGGCGTGGTCTGGACATGATAGGTTGAGTGGTGTATAGTTTTTGTCTGCTTTTACTATTGCTCGATGTAAATTTGTTTGTTTGTTTTGGAAGAAATGTCTGAGTATCTTTATCTGTCTTGTGCGAAGCGACTGTATATCTATAATCCCTATGCCTCCTTGTTTTCTGTCTATGGTGAGCCTTTCTTTGCATGCGTTTGGATGTGACATTCGGTGTTTCGTGAGTTCTGTCCGTATGAGGATGTGGATGTTTTCTATATCAGTGCGTGACCACTTGATGATGCCGAAGGAGTATGTGAGAACTGGCATCGCAAATGTGTTAATGGCTTTTGTAAGGTTTCTAGAATTCAATTTGGTTTTTAGTAGCTTAATAAGGCGATCTCTGAACTCTTGGGTTAGCTGTGCCTTGACTTTTGTATGGTCTATTTTAACGTTCTGATTGAAGCCCAGGTACTTGTATGTTTTATCCTTGTTCATGTTATTTAGTGTTTGGCCAGTAACTGTTTCCTGTTCGGGGTGGTCCTTCCATTCTGATTAACTCCCTCAGTTGTACTTTATTGGCGGCATATAGTTTTATATCATCCATGTAGAGGAGATGATTGATTTTGTGTTGATTTAGTCTCTCATGTCTTATGTTGAAACCGCAGTCTGTGTTGTTAAGTGCGTTGGAGAGTGGATTCAGACAGAGACAGAACCACAGTGCACTGCGAGAGTCACCCTGGAAGATGCCGCGTCTTATATGTAGCTCATCTGTCTTGATATGGCCGTCCTGGGTTTTGAGATGTATGTTGGTTCGCCATGTCTCCATGGTTCTTGTAAGAAACTGACGTAGCCCCGGGTTGATTTTATATATTTGAAGAGTTGTCACTAGCCAGCTGTGGGGTACAGTTGAAAGCGTTTTTATAGTCGATAAAACAGGTATGAAGGTTCCTATGTTCTTTTCTGGTTTGCTCCATGATCACCCTATCAATTATAAGTTGTTCCTTGCAACCTTGGCTTTACTTTCGACATCCTTTTTGTTCTTCAGTCAGGATGTTGTTTTGCGTGAGGTGTTGCTCAATTCTCCTACATATTGTTGCGGTGATGATCTTGTACAAGGTGGGAAGGCAAGTGATTTGGCGATAGTTGGCAGGGTTCTTGGTGTCTGCGTTTTTGGGTTTTATGTACGTTATTCCTTGCGTGAGGAATTTGGGAAGCCTATTCGGTTGGAGTATGGCTTTATTGATTTGGTCCGTAAGCATTTCGTATGTTGCACTGAATTGCTTGTACCAAAAATTTTGCACATTATCCACGCCTGGGCACTTCCAATTATGGGTATGCTTTATGGTCTCAGCTATTTCCTCTGGTGTAAGGATAACGTCTCCCTGCTCCACTATATGTTGATGTTTTTCCTCTTCTTGTCTGATCCATGGAGCGTTTTCATTATGTGTTTTGGGTTCTGACCATAGACTTCCCCAAAACTCAGTTAACTCTTGTTTACTAGGAGGTTCTATTGCTGTTATCTGGTTGTCGGCTGTTATCTTTTGGTAAAACTGTTTTTCACTTTTCTGAAAAAGATTGTTAGCATCCTTTCTGGCATTAGACTCGTTGTATCTGCGGAGTCTAGCTGCATAGACTGCAAGCTTCTGTTTAAGGGTATCAGCTATTTGTGGTATTGTCTGTTGTGGTGACTTGGATTTCAGCATATTAATTGTTGTCTGTACTCGCTTTGAGCGGTTGTTATTGTTGGTATATTGCGCGAGGTGTGCCAGATCCTTTCTGATTGTGCTGATTTTATTTTCAATTCTTATTTGCCATTTAGGTTTAGATCTTTCAGTTGTGCGGGCTATAGATCGTTTTGGGAGTTTTTGGCCGTTGAGTGTGAGTGCGGTTGCTGCGGCAGCATATATAACAGTATGGATGTCCTCTAGGTCACTGTCTTTGGTTAAAAATTGCGGTATTATGTTGACGTTTATTGTGTGTAATATTTGTAGAGTGTTGTTTTTAAAAATTAGTCTGGGCAGGGGATCTCGCAATGTAGGATTGGTGCCACACCATTTGTTGTACTGTGTGTTCATCACTTGTTCGGCAGATTGTGTGATGGCAGGTGGTAAAGTAATGTTTTGGCTTTGTGTGGCTGTGGAAGGTAAGTTAGTGCATGTTGTTTCTGGTGTATGATCATTTTCTAGATCCAATTCCAAGTGTATGCTGGTGGTATTGGTCGTGCCTGTGTTTGGAGGTTGATTATTTCGGGTACGAATGGCATACCGTTCTGTGATTGATTCAGTAGCTAACGAATCATTAGGTTGGACAGCGGAATCTGGTATATGTTGTGTGTGCTCATGTTCTGGATCTGTCTCTGAGTGTATGCTAGTGTTGTCGATTGTGGTTCTGTTTGAGGTCTGCGGGTGATTCGGATGAGCAGTATTAATTTCATTGGATACAAGAATCTTTATAGCTTGTAGTTCTTCGGGTGTAAGGCGGTTGTTTTTTGTTATGAGTCGTTTTTGGTCAATGAGTCGCTGTTCAGTTACACGTTCTGCGAGGTGTGGGTATTGTGCTATAAATAACCTGTGCAGCTCATGTCTGTAGCCTGTAGATATGGTTTCTAGTTATGTGGCGGTGTAGTAACAGTGCATTACATGTTTGTTGATTTCAGTGGTCCATTGTAAGCGCTGTCTGGGTTTACCAGCTTTGGTGGTTGCCGGCTGTGCTGGCAAAACGTCCGCAGCTGGGTTGTGTTGTCTGGGCTGTTCTGTTTGGGTTTGGGGTTCGGGTGAGTTTAATCGACGTACCCTAGGCCGTCGTTGGTTATTTTTAGAAGTAACTTTATGCATCGTGTTCCCACGAGTAGGGACGATCTAAATGTCGCTCTCCCGGGTGACGCCCATTCCAGGAGAGAAGGGACTTATATTTACTCCGAAGTTGGCCCAAGGTGCTCCGGAGGATTTGCGACTTTACTGTCGGGTTTTGTTGGGGCTTTCTCCTCACGGGCCGGCCGGTTAAGGCAAGCCCCCCGGTTGCTTACCCCTCACGACGTTCCCCAGCCACGCCTTGCTGAAGTCGTTGAAGTGTGGGGCGCAATAACGGTGTGTGACAGAAAGGCCGGCGCTCAGCCCTCTGTGGCATATTTTCCCGGGTTTGCCAAACCCCTATCTGACCTAAGTCAGGATAGCTTGGGGAAAGAAGTTTGGGGCTAGGTAGGGTAAGTAAGATCTACCGAGCGCCCAGCTTCCTTGGTGTGCTAGCCTTGGTTGAAGTGACCTTTTGACCACGAACCCTGCTGGTGTCGTAGCTCTACGGTGGCATTAAATTCCCACCATGCGCCATCCAGGGACATAGCTCGCCTGTCAAAAAGTCACTTTCTAAGCCCCCAAATGAACGTCAACGTTCTAGCACCCGATGGGGGTTATTATTATTATTATGTTTTTTTCAAGCTTCTCTCGCATGACTGCGGTAGCAACAGATGCTGACGGGTCGTGCCAAGTCAACACCTGATCTATTACTGATCGGAATTTAAGAAGTATCGTACTATATTACAGGTCTTAAGAATTACAGACTTTTGGAATATTTTGTGTAGCTTTTCGTCCAGGCCTAGCTGGTGCAGGTGTGGTGTGAATGTGTTAGGTGTAAGGCCTGAGGCCGACATAATTAGGGGTACAATAACAACTTTGTTTTGTTTCCAGAGTCGTTTTACTTCTATGGCAAGGTCTGTGTATTTAGATATCTTCCCAGCGTAGGCGGTTTGAACATTCGTATCATTAGGGATAGCAATATCTATTAAATAGGTGACTTTGTCTGCCTTCGACTGAAAAACTATATCTGGTCTATTGGCTGGGATAGTTTTGTCCGTGTGTATTTCGACGTCCCAGTATAGTTTGTATTGATTGTTGTCAAGTACTGAGGTCGGTGTATAATTATAATATGGAGCTGTGTTTTCGATTAGTTTGTTAGTTGTGGCGAGGGCTTGGTGTATGATTTTGGCTGCAGAGTTATGTCTGGCCGTGTACTCGGTTCCAGCGAGGGTTTTGCATGCACTTGTTATATGATCTATTGTTTCCTTCTGTTGATGACATTTTCTGCAATTATCGTTGGTTACGGATGGATCTTTAATTATGTATTTTTTGTAGTTCCTCGTCGCAATTACTTGGTCCTGAATAGCAAGCATAAAACCCTCCGTTTCTGGAAAGAGCTGGCCATCCTGCAGCCAGGTGTATGACTGTTTTTCATTTATGTGATCTTGTGTAATTCGGTATCTATGTTTGCCGTGAAGTGCTTTCTGCGACCATGTGTTTATTTTTTCTTGTTGTAATTCTATGGGATTGTGTGTGTCTGCTGCGTGGTTTGGACTGGAGAGGGTGAGTGGTGTATAGTTCTTGTCTGCTTTGACTATTGCTCTATGCAAATTCGTTTGTTTGCTGTGAAAGAAATGTCTGAGTGTTTTTATTTGTTTTGTGCGGAGTGACTGTATATCTATAATTCCTCTGCCCCCTTGTTTTCTACCTATGGTAAGCCTTTCTTTGCATGCGTTCGGATGTGACATTCTGTGCCTCGTGAGCTCTGTCCTTATGAGGATTTGGATGTTTTCTATGTCAGTGTGCGACCACTTGATGATGCCGAAGGAGTATGTGATGACCGGTATCGCGAATGTGTTAATGGCTTTTGTAAGATTTCTGGAATTTAGTTTTGTTTTTAGTAGCTTAATAAGGCGGTCTCTAAACTCTTGTATTAGTTGTTCTTTGACTTGTGAGTGGTCTATTTTAACACTTTGATTGAAACCCAGGTACTTGTATGTTTCGCCCTTGTCCATGTTGTCTAGTGTTTGGCCAGTTAATGTTTCCCGCTCTTGATGGCTCTTCCACTGACCTTTGTTGATGTGGAGCACCTTGCACTTACTCATTCCGAATTCCATCCTTACGTCTGACGTGCAAACTTCCGTTATTCTGAGCAATTCTCTCAGTTGTACTTCAGTTGCTGCATATAGTTTTATATCATCCATGTAGAGGAGATGATTGATTTTATGTTGATTAACTTTCTCGTGTCTAATGTTGAAACCACAGTTTGTGTTGTTGAGTGCATTGGAGAGCGGATTTAGACAGAGGCAGAACCACAGTGAACTGAGAGAGTCTCCCTGGAAGATGCCACGTCTTATGTGTAGCTCATCCGTCTGGATATGGCCGTGCTGAGTTATGAGGTGTATGTTGGTGCGCCATGTTTCTATGATTCTTGTAAGAAACTGACGAAGTCCTGAGTTGATTTTATATATTTGTAAAGTTTTCTTTAGCCAGCTGTGGGGTACAGAGTCAAAGGCTTTTTTATAATCTATAAAACAAGTGTGAAGGTTCCTGTGTTCTTTTCTAGTCTGCTCCATGATTACACTGTCAATTATAAGCTGTTCCTTGCAGCCTTGACTTTGTTTTCTACATCCTTTTTGTTCTTCAGTGAGGATGTTGTTTTGTGTTAGGTGTTGTTCAATCCTTCTACATATTGTTGCAGTGATGATTTTGTACAGGGTGGGGAGACAAGTGATTGGACGGTAATTGGCAGGGTTCTTGGTATCTGTGTTTTTAGGTTTAATATACGTTATTCCTTGTGTGAGGAATTTAGGAAGCCTATTAGGTTGTGAGTATGTTTTATTGTTTCCGCTATTTCCTTTGGTGTAAGAATAACGTCACCCTGTTCCATTATATGTTGGTGCTTCTCCTCTTCTTGTCTGATCCATGGAGCGTCTTGATTATGCGTTTTGGGCTCCGACCATAAGCTACTCCAAAACTGAGTTAAGTCTTGTCTGCTTGGTGGTTCTATGGTTGCTTCCTGGTTGTTTGCAGTTATTTTCTGGTAGAACTGCTTTTCACTTTTTTGGAAAAGATTATTAGCGTTCTTTCTCTCGTTGGATTCATTGTATCTGCGTAGTCGAGCTGCGTAAACTGCAAGTTTCTGTTTCAGTGTATCAGCTATTTCTGGTATCGATTTTTGGGGTGACTTGGATTTGAGTATATCTATTGTTGTCTGGATGCGTTTTGAACGGTTGTTGTTGATAGTGTATTGTGCGAGGTGTGCCAAATCCTTTCTGATTGCGGAAATTTTATTTTCGATTCGTATTTGCCATTTAGGTTTAGGCCTGTTGCTTGTGTGGTCTTTAGACCGTTTCGGAAGTTTTTGGCCGTTTACTGTGAGTGTTGTTGCCGCTGCAGCGTATATAACGGTATGGATGTCCTCTAGGTTACTGACGTTTGTTAAGAATTGTGGTATTATGTTGGAATTTATTGTGTGTAATATTTGTTGGGTGTTGTTTTTAAAAATCAGTCTGGGCAAAGGATCTCGCAGCGCAGGATTGGTGCCACACCATTTGTTATATTGTGTGTCCATCACTTGTTCTGTGGACTGTGTGATGGAAGGCGGTGGCGTAACCTTTTGGCTTTGTGTGGCTGTGAGGGGTAGGTTAATTGATGTCTGGTCTGGTGTATCTGGTATGTGCTCATGTTCTGAGTCCATATCTGAATGTATGCTGGTGTCATTGGTTGTGTCTGTATTTGGAGTCTGGCTATTTTGGGAATGAATATTTTGCCTTTCTGTGGTTGATTCATCGGCTAACGAGTCATTTGGTGGGACAGTATTTATTTCGTTGGATACAAGGCTCTTTATAGCTTGTAGTTCTTGCGGGGTAAGACGGTTGTTTTTAGTTATGACTCGTTTTTGATCAATCAGTCTTTGTTCGGTTACACGTGTTGAGAGGTGTGGGTATTGTGCTGTAAACAGCCTGTGTAGCTCATGTCTGTAGCCTGTAGAGATGGTTTCTAGTTTTGTGGCGGTATAGTAACAGTGCATTACAGATTTGTTCATCTCAGTAGTCCACTGTAAGCGCTGTCTTGGTTTACCAGCTTTGGTGGTTGTCGGCTGTACCGGCAAAACATCCGCAGTTGGGTTGTGTGCTATTGGTTGTGGTGTTTGGTTTTGGGGTTCAGGTGAGTTTAATCGACGTACCCTAGGCCGTCGTTGGTTATTTGAAAAACTAACTTTATCCATCGCGTTCCCACGAGTAGGGACGATCTAAGTGTCGCTCTCCCGGGTGACGCCCATTCCAGGAGAGAAGGGACTTATATTTACTCCGAAGTTGGCCCAAGGTGCTCCGGAGGATTTGCGACTTTACTGTCGGATTTTGTTGAGGTTTTCTCCTCACGGGCCGGCTGGTTAAGGCAAGCCCCCCGGTTGCGTACCCCTCACAACGTTCCCCAGCCACGCCCTGCTAAGGTCGTTGAAGTGTGGGGCGCAATAACGGTATGTGACAGAAGGATCGGCGCTCAGTCTCCTGTGGCATTTCTCCCCGGATTTGCCAAATCCCTATCTGACCGAGGTCAGGATAGCTTGGGGAAGGGAGCTTTGTGCTTGGTAGGGTACGTAAAGTCTACCTAGCCCACAACTTCCTGAGTGTGCTAGCCTTGGTTGAAGTGACTTTTTGATCACGAGCCCTGTCGGCATAATTCCGCGGTGGTATCAAAGCCTCCGATGAACCATCAACCGACATAGCTTGCCCATCAAAAAGTCACTTTCTAAGCCCCCAAACGAACGTCAACGTTCTAGTTATTATTATTATTATGTGTTAAAAACAAAAAAGTGCAGCTCGGGCTCCGACACACCGAGCTGCTGTTCCATTACCCAATGACTACTCCTCACACCGTGAGGTGAGCAATCACTGGGTCCGCGAATCGTGCGCCCTAAGTAGACGAAGGGACCCAAGGATGACTGCCTTCTGCATTCTGGCGGCTAAGATGTGCGCCGCCGCACGGCACACCGGCATTTTGCGCAGTGCAGAGAGCAGCGTATTCCTCATTCCACCTAGGGATCCAATGACCATAACCAGCAGACTTACAGTGTAGTCTGGCCAGAGCCTGTGAAGTTGTCCGAGCAACTCCTGATATTTGGTCCGCTTTTCCTCCTCCTTAGAGACGATGTTCACTTCGGCAGGCGCCGAAAACAACTCAATAACGAACATCGTCTTCTGTTGGTGGTCGAGAAGGACTATGTCGGGCTTGTTTGCCTGTACAAGCTCGAGCGTGGGGAACGAGTAGTTCCAGTAAATCCGGCATCTCTCGTTCTCCACAACGGACTCTATATCCCCTGGAGCGTATGGCAGCACCGGTGTCTCATCGATACCGTATGAGTGCCTTAAATGATAGTAGAGCACTCGTAGAGCCGCGTTGTGCCGATGGACGTAAGCCGTCCCAGCGTACGTCTTACACGCCGACAAGAGATGCATAAGCGTCTCTGGCGCCTGTCGGCAAGCTCTACAATGGGTGTCGGGTACATGTACACCCATAACCCTTTTACGGTATACCAAGGTGTTGAAGACACCGTCTTGGCAAGCCATTATAAAGCCCTCAGTCTCCGACTTCAACCCACTAGACCTTAGGAAAGAGAAGGTCAACTGCTCAGACAAGCCATGCTCTTCTAGATGTTTGTAGAAGATTCCATGCATTGGCTTATCTTTATGAAGTCTTAAGAGGAAGTCGACTTCGGCAGTTTTAATGTGGGCTTTTAATTCTGCGGGAGCAAGTTCCGTAATGGACTGCTGACACCTCCGCTTGAAGTCGAGTGTGAGGCTGAGCTCCTCGGCTGCTCGCTTCGCTGCGCTAAAAAGAAATGCTCCTTTTCCCGCAGTCTCGTGCTCTCGCACGAAGCGGATCAGGGGATCGGTGCTGTTCGTTACATAGCAGGCAGTGGCCAGTACTACTCTGTTGTGCAGACGCTCCAAACTCAATAGTCCACGCCCTCCCAGGTGTCGCGGGAGGTATATTCGCGGGACAGAGGACTTAGGATGCAGGCTTCTCTCCATATTCATCCTTTTGCGGGTCTTCGTGTCGATTTCCTTCAGCTCGTTCACTTTCCAGTGTATAGCACCAAAGGTGTATAATAACAATGGGACCGCAAGCATGTTTGTGGCAGCGACTTTGTTCTTGCCGGACAGTTCTGACGACCAGATCTGCCGGAGTCGGTGCAAATACTTGCGGCGGAGACACTCTTTAACCAATGTTGCCTCTTGGACATGACGCTGCGCCACTCCAAGGTAGGTATAAGTATCTCCGGCATGCAGTTGTCGCAAGATGCTCCCATCAACGAGCTGTTCCTCATCTCCACTACCTCCGCTTCGTCCTTTCTTGAGATGAACCAATGCACATTTGTCTGTCCCGAACTCCATTCCGATAGCATGACTGTACTCCTGCACCACCCTCAGCGATTGTTGTAGTTCGCGTTGGCCGGAGGCATACAGTTTTAGGTCATCCATATAAAACAGATGGGTGACCTTGTGCCTCCGGTTATTGGGCGTGCCACAGCTGTATCCTTTAGTATTTCTCAGCGCTATGGACAGAGGCAAAAGTGAGATGCAAAAGAGCAAGGGACTCAAGGAGTCTCCTTGGAAGACACCTCTTTTCAATGACACCAACTCTGTCTGAACCCGAGTTTCACCTGATGTTATGGTGAACCGGGTCTTCCAGAGTGGCATCAGTTGTTTGATGCACCCCACTATCTGATTATCCACCGAAAGACATTCCAACAGCCGCACAATGAGCTCATGAGACGTGCTGTCGAATGCCTTGCGATAGTCAATCCAGGCCATAGAAAGGTTTCGCTTGTACTGCACAGAGTCCTGCGTGACACATCGGTCAATCAACAGGTTCTCCTTGCAGCCAGCTACGCCTTTCTTTGACCCTCTCTGTTCATACACGTCGAGAAATACAGGATTCACAGCTTGAAGGATACGCATGTACAAGACTCTGGTGAAGAGCTTGTAACACGCGTTCAGACATGTTATTGGCCTGTAGTTTTTGGGATCAGACAAATCTCCGGTCTTCGGGAGAAGCACGGTTCGACCCTCGACAAACCAAGCCGGAATTGGCTGCTCCTGATTTAGCCACGAGTTAAAAACTCTAGCTAAATGCCGGTGGCAACTGGGGAATTTTTTCCACCAGTAGGTGTTTATGCCATCCGGGCCAGGAGCTGCGAAATTCTTTGCGCCTCGTAAGGCGTCAAGAATTTCTTCCGTGTTTATCGGGTGACGCAGTACATTCAAGTTAGGAGTCCTCCTACAAACGGACTCGAACTGCGCCAAGGCCGGAGTGTCTGCTGAGAGAGGTTTGGGTTGTTCGTAAATGTCCCTCCAAAAGGTCTCCACGCGATCAGCAGTTGGCGGCTGCTCTATGGCTGGAGGCGGTTGTTGGAAAAGGCGAGAAGGTCTTTCGTAGAACATTCTGTTCTGCTCCAGACCTCTCGCCCGCGCCACCAACGATCGCTTAGCAGCGATTAGCATCCGTATCCTGTCAAGACAGTGTTGCTTGACAACAACCAGTACCGCTTGACTGAGTGTATGATGGTCGCGCCTCAACCCGTAGGCTATCTGGCGCACTCGGCGCGTAAAAGGCTTCCCAGCCTTATTATTATTATGTGTTTAAAACAAAAAAGTGCAGCCCGGGCTCCGACACACCGGGCTGCTGTTCCATTACCCAATGACTACTCCTCACACCGTGAGGTGAGCAATCACTGGGTCCGCGAATCGTGCGCCCTAAGTAGACGAAGGGACCCAAGGATCACTGCCTTCTGCATTCTGGCGGCTAAGATGTGCGCCGCCGCACGGCACACCGGTATTTTGCGCAGTGCAGAGAGCAGCGTATTCCTCATTCCACCTAGGGATCCAATGACCATAACCAGCAGACTTACAGTGTAGTCTGGCCAGAGCCTGCGAAGTTGTCCGAGCAACTCCTGATATTTGGTCCGCTTTTCCTCCTCCTTAGAGACGATGTTCACCTCGGCAGGCGCCGAAAACTCAATAACGAACATCGTCTTCTGTTGGTGGTCGAGAAGGACTATGTCGGGCTTGTTTGCCTGTACAAGCTCGAGCGTGGGGAACGAGTAGTTCCAGTAAATCCGGCATATCTCGTTCTCCACAACGGACTCTATATCCCCTGGAGCGTATGGCAGCACCGGTGTCTCATCGATACCGTATGAGTGCCTCAAATGATAGTAGAGCACTCGTAGAGCCGCGTTGTGCCGATGGACGTAAGCCGTCCCCGCGTACGTCTTACACGCCGACAAGAGATGCATAAGCGTCTCTGGCGCCTGTCGGCAAGCTCTACAAAGGGTGTCGGGTACATCTACACCCATAACCCTTTTACGGTACACCAAGGTGTTGAAGACACCGTCTTGGCAAGCCATTATAAAGCCCTCAGTCTCCGACTTCAACCCACTAGACCTTAGGAAAGAGAAGGTCAACTGCTCAGACAAGCCATGCTCTTCCAGATGTTTGTAGAAGATTCCATGCATTGGCTTATCTTTATGAAGTCTTAAAAGGAAGTCGACTTCGGCAGTTTTAAGGTGGGATTTTAATTCTGCGGGAGCAAGTTCCGTAATGGACTGCTGACACCTCCGCTTGAAGTCGAGTGTGAGGCTGAGCTCCTCGGCTGCTCGTTTCGCTGCGCTAAAAAGAAAGGCTCCTTTTCCCGCATTCTCGTGCTCTCGCACAAAGCGGATCAGGGGATCGGTGCTGTTCGTTACATAGCAGGCAGTGGCCAGTACTACTCTGTTGTGCAGACGCTCCAAACTCAATAGTCCACGCCCTCCCAGGTGTCGCGGGAGGTATATTCGCGGGACAGAGGACTTAGGATGCAGGCTTCTCTCCATATTCATCCTTTTGCGGGTCTTCGTGTCGATTTCCTTCAGCTCGTTCACTTTCCAGTGTATAGCACCAAAGGTGTATAATAACAATGGGACCGCAAGCATGTTTGTGGCAGCGACTTTGTTCTTGCCGGACAGTTCTGACGACCAGATCTGCCAGAGTCGGTGCAAATACTTGCGGCGGAGACACTCTTTAACCAATGCTGCCTCTTGGACATGACGCTGCGCCACTCCAAGGTAGGTATAAGTATCTCCGGCATGCAGTTGTCGCAAGATGCTCCCATCAACGAGCTGTTCCTCATCTCCACTATCTCCGCTTCGTCCTTTCTTGAGATGAACCAATGCACATTTGTCTGTCCCGAACTCCATTCCGATAGCATGACTGTACTCCTGCACCACCCTCAGCGATTGTTGTAGTTCGCGTTGGCCGGAGGCATAAAGTTTTAGGTCATCCATATAAAACAGATGGGTGACCTTGTGCCTCCGGTTATTGGGCGTGCCACAGCTGTATCCTTTAGTATTTCTCAGCGCTATGGACAGAGGCAAAAGTGAGATGCAAAAGAGCAAGGGACTCAAGGAGTCTCCTTGGAAGACACCTCTTTTCAATGACACCAACTCTGTCTGAACCCGAGTTTCACCTGATGATATGGTAAACCGGGTCTTCCAGAGCGGCATCAGTTGTTTGATGCATCCCACTATCTGATTATCCACCGATAGACATTCCAACAGCCGCACAATGAGGTCATGAGACGTGCTGTCGAATGCCTTGCGATAGTCAATCCAGGCCATAGAAAGGTTTCGCTTGTACTGCACAGAGTCCTGCGTGACACATCGGTCAATCAACAGGTTCTCCTTGCAGCCAGCTACTCCTTTCTTTGACCCTCTCTGTTCATACACGTCGAGAAATACAGGATTCACAGCTTGAAGGATACGCATGTACAAGATTCTGGTGAAGAGCTTGTAACACGCGTTCAGACATGTTATTGGCCTGTAGTTTTTGGGATCAGACAAATCTCCGGTCTTCGGGAGAAGCACGGTTCGACCCTCGACAAACCAAGCCGGAATTGGCTGCTCCTGATTTAGCCACGAGTTAAAAACTCTAGCTAAATGCCGGTGGCAACTGGGGAATTTTTTCCACCAGTAGGTGTTTATGCCATCAGGGCCAGGAGCTGCGAAATTCTTTGCGCCTCGTAAGGCGTCAAGAATTTCTTCCGTGTTTATCGGGTGACGCAGTACATTCAAGTTAGGAGTCCTCTTACAAACGGACTCGAACTGCGCCAAGGCCGGAGTGTCTGCTGAGAGAGGTTTGGGTTGTTCGTAAATGTCCCTCCAAAAGGCCTCCACGCGATCAGCAGTTGGCGGCTGCTCTATGGCTGGAGGCGGCTGTTGGAAAAGGCGAGAAGGTCTTTCGTAGAACATTCTGTTCTGCTCCAGACCTCTCGCCCGCGCCACCAACGATCGCTTAGCAGCGATTAGCATCCGTATCCTGTCAAGACAGTGTTGCTTGACAACAACCAGTACCACTTGACTGAGTGTATGATGGTCGCGCCTCAACCCGTAGGCTATCTGGCGCACTCGGCGCGTAAAAGGCTTCCCAGCCGCTCTATATTCCATCACACACTGGATACGGGATGCTTCCTGGCGAGCCAACTGGATTTTCGCTTCCATTTGGCGCACCCGTCTCTGTGCTCTCTCAACAGGAGAGTCTCTCACTCTCCCCTGTCTAGCTAGCCTCAGAGCCGCAGCGTAAATTTCGCAATTGATGCTCCAAATGTCAGAGGCCTCCGATAGACGTTCACCAACAACCTCATCCTCTCTCTTTAAATCTGCCAGCTTCAAGGACCTTCCGTTGTTATGCAAGGCCCTTCGGTCTCTGAAATCCCCAGGTGAGACGACTTGGTCGATTTCCCTCTCAGCGGGCCTTACCGGCGAACTTTCAGCCTGGTTAACAGGCCTTCCGTCCGCCGAAGGGGCAGGCTGAGCTGGAGCACGAACATATCCCTGCCTCCGGAGGTACGATACATAATCTCGCAAATTCTGAGAGGTAAGCGTGCTATGCTCTGGGTGCATTTCACACCACCTCTCATACATGCGGGACATGTATCCCCTACGGCGCGGGCTACTGCTCTCGTAGCAGCTCAGCAGGTCATCCTTGAGCTCCGTCGTCCACCTAAAACGGTCCATGTCATTGCGGGGGTCGTCATTAGGGCAAATCGAAGCACCGCCACCTTGCCCAACGCCGGCTTCCGAAACCGGCTCGGTGTGGGTGCTTTTCCTTCGAGGTGGTCGAACCCGAAGATAGGGCCCGTCAGGTGGTTAGCCTTAGGGCCCGCAGCCGACATTTCCGGAGGCAGCCGTCCAAATTGCCTTCAGAGGATGGACCTGTGAAGGTTGCCGACCGACTTACATCCTTTGGCTTCGGTATACCCCTCGGTGTCGCCACGCACCGAATAGCCTCTTGATGTTGTGCGGCTTCCTGGGGGTTTATGAAAACAGCCGCTTCTAACATGAAGAACAGACGCTGTCGGAGTACCGCTCCTCACATGGAGATCCGTCGTGTCCTATTAATTGTGGAATAGCCGATCCTCTGGATGCAGACGCTATTCCACTGTGCTAGTTTTGGTCCGCCCCGGGTATTTCATTTCCCCGGTACCACCCATATCTGGGAGGCATTCCCCTATCCGCCACCTTGGGGAGGCGCCACTGAGAGGATCTAGCAACCCCTCGCGGCTATTATTATTATGTGTTAAAAACAAAAAAGTGCAGCTCGGGCTCCGACACACCGAGCTGCTGTTCCATTACCCAATGACTACTCCTCACACCGTGAGGTGAGCAATCACTGGGTCCGCGAATCGTGCGCCCTAAGTAGACGAAGGGACCCAAGGATGACTGCCTTCTGCATTCTGGCGGCTAAGATGTGCGCCGCCGCACGGCACACCGGCATTTTGCGCAGTGCAGAGAGCAGCGTATTCCTCATTCCACCTAGGGATCCAATGACCATAACCAGCAGACTTACAGTGTAGTCTGGCCAGAGCCTGCGAAGTTGTCCGAGCAACTCCTGATATTTGGTCCGCTTTTCCTCCTCCTTAGAGACGATGTTCACTTCGGCAGGCGCCGAAAACTCAATAACGAACATCGTCTTCTGTTGGTGGTCGAGAAGGACTATGTCGGGCTTGTTTGCCTGTACAAGCTCGAGCGTGGGGAACGAGTAGTTCCAGTAAATCCGGCATCTATCGTTCTCCACAACGGACTCTATATCCCCTGGAGCGTATGGCAGCACCGGTGTCTCATCGATACCGTATGAGTGCCTTAAATGATAGTAGAGCACTCGTAGAGCCGCGTTGTGCCGATGGACGTAAGCCGTCCCAGCGTACGTCTTACACGCCGACAAGAGATGCATAAGCGTCTCTGGCGCCTGTCGGCAAGCTCTACAATGGGTGTCGGGTACATGTACACCCATAACCCTTTTACGGTATACCAAGGTGTTGAAGACACCGTCTTGGCAAGCCATTATAAAGCCCTCAGTCTCCGACTTCAACCCACTAGACCTTAGGAAAGAGAAGGTCAACTGCTCAGACAAGCCATGCTCTTCTAGATGTTTGTAGAAGATTCCATGCATTGGCTTATCTTTATGAAGTCTTAAGAGGAAGTCGACTTCGGCAGTTTTAATGTGGGCTTTTAATTCTGCGGGAGCAAGTTCCGTAATGGACTGCTGACACCTCCGCTTGAAGTCGAGTGTGAGGCTGAGCTCCTCGGCTGCTCGCTTCGCTGCGCTAAAAAGAAATGCTCCTTTTCCCGCATTCTCGTGCTCTCGCACGAAGCGGATCAGGGGATCGGTGCTGTTCGTTACATAGCAGGCAGTGGCCAGTACTACTCTGTTGTGCAGACGCTCCAAACTCAATAGTCCACGCCCTCCCAGGTGTCGCGGGAGGTATATTCGCGGGACAGAGGACTTAGGATGCAGGCTTCTCTCCATATTCATCCTTTTGCGGGTCTTCGTGTCGATTTCCTTCAGCTCGTTCACTTTCCAGTGTATAGCACCAAAGGTGTATAATAACAATGGGACCGCAAGCATGTTTGTGGCAGCGACTTTGTTCTTGCCGGACAGTTCTGACGACCAGATTTGCCGGAGTCGGTGCAAATACTTGCGGCGGAGACACTCTTTAACCAATGTTGCCTCTTGGACATGACGCTGCGCCACTCCAAGGTAGGTATAAGTATCTCCGGCATGCAGTTGTCGCAAGATGCTCCCATCAACGAGCTGTTCCTCATCTCCACTACCTCCGCTTCGTCCTTTCTTGAGATGAACCAATGCACATTTGTCTGTCCCGAACTCCATTCCGATAGCATGACTGTACTCCTGCACCACCCTCAGCGATTGTTGTAGTTCGCGTTGGCCGGAGGCATACAGTTTTAGGTCATCCATATAAAACAGATGGGTGACCTTGTGCCTCCGGTTATTGGGCGTGCCACAGCTGTATCCTTTAGTATTTCTCAGCGCTATGGACAGAGGCAAAAGTGAGATGCAAAAGAGCAAGGGACTCAAGGAGTCTCCTTGGAAGACACCTCTTTTCAATGACACCAACTCTGTCTGAACCCGAGTTTCACCTGATGTTAGGGTGAACCGGGTCTTCCAGAGTGGCATCAGTTGTTTGATGCACCCCACTATCTGATTATCCACCGAAAGACATTCCAACAGCCGCACAATGAGCTCATGAGACGTGCTGTCGAATGCCTTGCGATAGTCAATCCAGGCCATAGAAAGGTTTCGCTTGTACTGCACAGAGTCCTGCGTGACACATCGGTCAATCAACAGGTTCTCCTTGCAGCCAGCTACGCCTTTCTTTGACCCTCTCTGTTCATACACGTCGAGAAATACAGGATTCACAGCTTGAAGGATACGCATGTACAAGATTCTGGTGAAGAGCTTGTAACACGCGTTCAGACATGTTATTGGCCTGTAGTTTTTGGGATCAGACAAATCTCCGGTCTTCGGGAGAAGCACGGTTCGACCCTCGACAAACCAAGCCGGAATTGGCTGCTCCTGATTTAGCCACGAGTTAAAAACTCTAGCTAAATGCCGGTGGCAACTGGGGAATTTTTTCCACCAGTAGGTGTTTATGCCATCCGGGCCAGGAGCTGCGAAATTCTTTGCGCCTCGTAAGGCGTCAAGAATTTCTTCCGTGTTTATCGGGTGACGCAGTACATTCAAGTTAGGAGTCCTCCTACAAACGGACTCGAACTGCGCCAAGGCCGGAGTGTCTGCTGAGAGAGGTTTGGGTTGTTCGTAAATGTCCCTCCAAAAGGTCTCCACGCGATCAGCAGTTGGCGGCTGCTCTATGGCTGGAGGCGGCTGTTGGAAAAGGCGAGAAGGTCTTTCGTAGAACATTCTGTTCTGCTCCAGACCTCTCGCCCGCGCCACCAACGATCGCTTAGCAGCGATTAGCATCCGTATCCTGTCAAGACAGTGTTGCTTGACAACAACCAGTACCGCTTGACTGAGTGTATGATGGTCGCGCCTCAACCCGTAGGCTATCTGGCGCACTCGGCGCGTAAAAGGCTTCCCAGCCGCTCTATATTCCATCACACACTGGATACGGGATGCTTCCTGGCGAGCCAACTGGATTTTCGCTTCCATTTGGCGCACCCGTCTCTGTGCTCTCTCAACAGGAGAGTCTCTCACTCTCCCCTGTCTAGCTAGCCTCAGAGCCGCAGCGTAAATTTCGCAATTGATGCTCCAAATGTCAGAGGCCTCCGATAGACGTTCACCCACAACCTCATCCTCTCTCTTCAAATCTGCCAGCTTCAAGGACCTTCCATTGTTATGCAAGGCCCTTCGGTCTCTGAAATCCCCAGGTGTGACGACTTGGTCGATTTCCCTCTCAGCGGGCCTTACCGGCGAACTTTCAGCCTGGTTAACAGGCCTTCCGTCCGCCGAAGGGGCAGGCTGAGCTGGAGCACGAACATATCCCTGCCTCCGGAGGTACGATACATAATCTCGCAAATTCTGAGAGGTAAGCGTGCTATGCTCTGGGTGCATTTCACACCACCTCTCATACATGCGGGACATGTATCCCCTACGGCGCGGGCTACTGCTCTCGTAGCAGCTCAGTAGGTCATCCTTGAGCTCCGTCGTCCACCTAAAATGGTCCATGTGATTGCGGGGGTCGTCAACAGGGCAATTCGAAGCACCGCCACCTTGCCCAACGCCGGCTTCCGAAACCGGCTCGGTGTGGGTGCTTTTCTTCCGGGGTGGTCGAACCCGAAGATAGGGCCCGTCAGGTGGTTGGCCTTAGGGCCCCCAGACGACATTTCCGGAGGCAGCCGTCCAAATTGCCTCCTGAGGATGCACCTGCGAAGGTTGCCGGCTGGATTACATCCTTGGGCTTCGGTATACCCTGCGGTGTCGCCACGCACCGGATAGCCTACTGATGTTGGGTGGCTTCCTGCGGGTGTATTATCAGCCGCCCCTAACATGGAGTCAGACGCTGTCGGAGTACCGCTCCTCACATGGAGATCCGTCGTGTCCTAATTGTTGAGGAATAGCCGATCCTCTGGATGCAGACGCTATTCCACCGTGCTAGTTTTGGTCCGCCCCGGGTATTTGATTTCCCCGGTACCACCCATATCTGGGAGGCGTTCCCCTATCCGCCACCTTGGGAAGGCGTCACTGAGGGGATCTAGCAACCCCTCGCGGCTATTATTATTATTATGTTTAAAACAAAAAAGTGCAGCCCGGGCTCCGACACACCGGGCTGCTGTTCCATTACCCAATGACTACTCCTCACACCGTGAGGTGAGCAATCACTGGGTCCGCGAATCGTGCGCCCTAAGTAGACGAAGGGACCCAAGGATGACTGCCTTCTGCATTCTGGCGGCTAAGATGTGCGCCGCCGCACGACACACCGGTATTTTGCGCAGTGCAGAGAGCAGCGTATTCCTCATTCCACCTAGGGATCCAATGACCATAACCAGCAGACTTACAGTGTAGTCTGGCCAGAGCCTGCGAAGTTGTCCGAGCAACTCCTGATATTTGGTCCGCTTTTCCTCCTCCTTAGAGACGATGTTCACCTCGGCAGGCGCCGAAAACTCAATAACGAACATCGTCTTCTGTTGGTGGTCGAGAAGGACTATGTCGGGCTTGTTTGCCTGTACAAGCTCGAGCGTGGGGAACGAGTAGTTCCAGTAAATCCGGCATCTCTCGTTCTCCACAACGGACTCTATATCCCCTGGAGCGTATGGCAGCACCGGTGTCTCATCGATACCGTATGAGTGCCTCAAATGATAGTAGAGCACTCGTAGAGCCGCATTGTGCCGATGGACGTAAGCCGTCCCAGCGTACGTCTTACACGCCGACAAGAGATGCATAAGCGTCTCTGGCGCCTGTCGGCAAGCTCTACAATGGGTGTCGGGTACATCTACACCCATAACCCTTTTACGGTACACCAAGGTGTTGAAGACACCGTCTTGGCAAGCCATTATAAAGCCCTCAGTCTCCGACTTCAACCCACTAGACCTTAGGAAAGAGAAGGTCAACTGCTCAGACAAGCCATGCTCTTCCAGATGTTTGTAGAAGATTCCATGCATTGGCTTATCTTTATGAAGTCTTAAAAGGAAGTCGACTTCGGCAGTTTTAAGGTGGGATTTTAATTCTGCGGGAGCAAGTTCCGTAATGGACTGCTGACACCTCCGCTTGAAGTCGAGTGTGAGGCTGAGCTCCTCGGCTGCTCGTTTCGCTGCGCTAAAAAGAAAGGCTCCTTTTCCCGCATTCTCGTGCTCTCGCACAAAGCGGATCAGGGGATCGGTGCTGTTCGTTACATAGCAGGCAGTGGCCAGTACTACTCTGTTGTGCAGACGCTCCAAACTCAATAGTCCACGCCCTCCCAGGTGTCGCGGGAGGTATATTCGCGGGACAGAGGACTTAGGATGCAGGCTTCTCTCCATATTCATCCTTTTGCGGGTCTTCGTGTCGATTTCCTTCAGCTCGTTCACTTTCCAGTGTATAGCACCAAAGGTGTATAATAACAATGGGACCGCAAGCATGTTTGTGGCAGCGACTTTGTTCTTGCCGGACAGTTCTGACGACCAGATCTGCCGGAGTCGGTGCAAATACTTGCGGCGGAGACACTCTTTAACCAATGCTGCCTCTTGGACATGACGCTGCGCCACTCCAAGGTAGGTATAAGTATCTCCGGCATGCAGTTGTCGCAAGATGCTCCCATCAACGAGCTGTTCCTCATCTCCACTATCTCCGCTTCGTCCTTTCTTGAGATGAACCAATGCACATTTGTCTGTCCCGAACTCCATTCCGATAGCATGACTGTACTCCTGCACCACCCTCAGCGATTGTTGTAGTTCGCGTTGGCCGGAGGCATAGATTTTTAGGTCATCCATATAAAACAGATGGGTGACCTTGTGCCTCCGGTTATTGGGCGTGCCACAGCTGTATCCTTTAGTATTTCTCAGCGCTATGGACAGAGGCAAAAGTGAGATGCAAAAGAGCAAGGGACTCAAGGAGTCTCCTTGGAAGACACCTCTTTTCAATGACACCAACTCTGTCTGAACCCGAGTTTCACCTGATATTATAGTGAACCGGGTCTTCCAGAGTGGCATCAGTTGTTTGATGCATCCCACTATCTGATTATCCACCGAGAGGCATTCCAACAGCCGCACAATGAGCTCATGAGACGTGCTGTCGAATGCCTTGCGATAGTCAATCCAGGCCATAGAAAGGTTTCGCTTGTACTGCACGGAGTCCTGCGTGACACATCGGTCAATCAACAAGTTCTCCTTGCAGCCAGCTACTCCTTTCTTTGACCCTCTCTGTTCATACACGTCGAGAAATACAGGATTCACAGCTTGAAGGAGACGCATGTACAAGATTCTGGTGAAGAGCTTGTAACATGCGTTCAGACATGTTACTGGCCTGTAGTTTTTGGGATCAGACAAATCTCCGGTCTTCGGGAGAAGCACGGTTCGACCCTCGACAAACCAAGCCGGAATTGGCTGCTCCTGATTTAGCCACGAGTTAAAAACTCTAGCTAAATGCCGGTGGCAACTGGGGAATTTTTTCCACCAGTAGGTGTTTATGCCATCCGGGCCAGGAGCTGCGAAATTCTTTGCGCCTCGTAAGGCGTCAAGAATTTCTTCCGTGTTTATCGGGTGACGCAGTACATTTAAGTTAGGAGTCCTCCTACAAACGGACTCGAACTGCGCCAAGGCCGGAGTGTCTGCTGAGAGAGGTTTGGGCTGTTCGTAAATGTCCCTCCAAAAGGCCTCCACGCGATCAGCAGTTGGCGGCTGCTCTATGGCTGGAGGCGGCTGTTGGAAAAGGCGAGAAGGTCTTTCGTAGAACATTCTGTTCTGTTCCAGACCTCTCGCCCGCGCCACCAACGATCGCTTAGCAGCGATTAGCATCCGTATCCTGTCAAGACAGTGTTGCTTGACAACAACCAGTACCGCTTGACTGAGTGTATGATGGTCGCGCCTCAACCCGTAGGCTACCTGGCGCACTCGGCGCGTAAATGGCTTCCCAGCCGCTCTATATTCCATCACACACTGGATACGGGATGCTTCCTGGCGAGCCAACTGGATTTTCGCTTCCATTTGGCGCACCCGTCTCTGTGCTCTCTCAACAGGAGAGTCTCTCACTCTCCCCTGTCTAGCTAGCCTCAGAGCCGCAGCGTAAATTTCGCAATTGATGCTCCAAATGTCAGAGGCCTCCGATAGACGTTCACCAACAACCTCATCCTCTCTCTTTAAATCTGCCAGCTTCAAGGACCTTCCGTTGTTATGCAAGGCCCTTCGGTCTCTGAAATCCCCAGGTGAGACGATTTGGTTGATTTCCCTCTCAGCGGGCCTTACCGGCGAACTTTCAGCCTGGTTAACAGGCCTTCCGTCCGCCGAAGGGGCAGGCTGAGCTGGAGCACGAACATATCCCTGCCTCCGGAGGTATGATACATAATCTCGCAAATTCTGAGAGGTAAGCGTGCTATGCTCTGGGTGCATTTCACACCACCTCTCATACATGCGGGACATGTATCCCCTACGGCGCGGGCTACTGCTCTCGTAGCAGCTCAGCAGGTCATCCTTGAGCTCCGTCGTCCACCTAAAACGGTCCATGTCATTGCGGGGGTCGTCATCAGGGCAAATCGAAGCACCGCCACCTTGCCCAACGCCGGCTTCCGAAACCGGCTCGGTGTGGGTGCTTTTCCTTCGAGGTGGTCGAACCCGAAGATAGGGCCCGTCAGGTGGTTAGCCTTAGGGCCCGCAGCCGACATTTCCGGAGGCAGCCGTCCAAATTGCCTCCAGAGGATGGACCTGTGAAGGTTGCCGACCGACTTACATCCTTTGGCTTCGGTATACCCCTCGGTGTCGCCACGCACCGAATAGCCTGTTGATGTTGGGCGGCTTCCTGGGGGTTTATGAAAACAGCCGCTTCTAACATGAAGAACAGACGCTGTCGGAGTACCGCTCCTCACATGGAGATCCGTCGTGTCCTATTAATTGTGGAATAGCCGATCCTCTGGATGCTGACGCTATTCCACTGTGCTAGTTTTGGTCCGCCCCGGGTATTTCATTTCCCCGGTACCACCCATATCTGGGAGGCATTCCCCTATCCGCCACCTTGGGGAGGCGCCACTGAGAGGATCTAGCAACCCCTCGCGGTGGTGGCCCATTATTATTATTATTATTATTATTATTATTATTATACTGGGTCAGTAAATGATTCGAAGCACTGTATAGCGACGGATATTTTCATCGATATATTACAATAGATAATTCTTGGCTCCAATATCGTCCAGTACAAGATTGGACCAATCGATCATCAGCCAAGTAGACTGCACGTGATAAACTGACTCCAAAGCGTGTAAATAAGATGCAACTATCGATTGGCAAGGCTATGACATCAGTATTTTGGGCGCATGGTGAGATATGGTAGGAAAGTACTTGTATGACCCTGTACAAGAGGTAGATATATGCTTATTTTCCACGCGGAAGTTATGTCTCTATCGATACACGTATAATCAGCACATGATTGAACGACCTATGTATTGATGTAATATGCTTGTATAGGAAATAAGAAGATAATAAAGTGGTACCTCTAACTAATGGGATGGTTTTAATTTGAGGGTCCTCGAACCATATTAACTTTGTTATTACAATGGTACTTTATATTCAACAATTATCTCAAAAAGAGCCAGAAAATCATTAGCGATATTACAAAGCATTGGCCGTTGTTGGAACGTTTCAAGGATTGGATCAAGAAAAAAAAACAGCGCCATATGAAGAAAATCAAGTGATTCTTCAACGAAACTCATGACAAACATTTTTGAATTATAATAATTAGTAGCAATTATTGCTTCCGCTCCACAGTATTCTCCAAATCTGCCTCCGATGACTTTTTACTGTTTGCCCTCCTCAAAGGGATGATTTAGGATCAATGAAGAAATCATCGCCTAAATTAAGGCATATTTTGAGGCTAAATAAAAATCGTTGCACAAAAATGCTATGGAAAAATTAGGTGAATTCCATAATAGTTGTTTTGTTGAAAACGAGGGTCGATATACAAGGGTCGCCCTATATCTATCATATGCAATTGGCATAAAAGCGCGCTTATCTGGTTAGATGAAGCGACTGCGCCTTTGCGTTTCACCAAAAAGTTTGCTACTTTTTAGTAGCGACTTCCTTGGTTTGTCGTTACCTCGGGGTACCAGATGACGCACAGGCAGATCTTTTCTGCCGCCTACTCTCACATGCTTTACATGTCTGATAGACATGAAAATCTGATGCTCCCTATCTTCGTCAGTCGACCTGTGGCGCACTGATGATCGCTAATAATCGTGAAACAGCTGTCTCCGTACTGGTGGATTGACGAAGATATGGAGCAACCCTGGTGATAAAATGTGATTTTATTACTTAGAATCCTCTGCAGCGAATTTTTGAAAAACATTTTTTTTATAATTTAAATTAAATATAGCTATATTTTTTTTAGGTAAACTTGTTGGAGAGGTATTTAGAAACATATTTTGATCAATAAAATATAATTTTTATTCGGTAAGCGGATCACTGTAGGTCGATGTTACTTGGGTTCCTCCTATTTTTTCATCGTCGTTGGTTCCTCCACAGTGAATTTTTGAAAATATTTTTGACAATTGAAATTAAACATAACTATGAACATCTTTTTAGGCAACCTTGTTGGTGTGAGTGTTTAGAAACATTTTTTTTTTTTGATAAAATATGATTTTCATTCAAGGTCGATTTTATTTGGGATCCTCTACAATGGTTTTTTTAAATATTTGTCTTATAATAATTTAAACTAAAAGAGCTAAAAATTTTTTTACGCAACCCTGTTGGTGAGTGCTTAGAAACATATTTTAGTTAATAAAATATAATTTTCATTCGGTAGGCAGATTAGTTAAGGCCCACTTTGCTAGGGATCCTCTACAAAGCGTTTTTTCTAATTTTCTTATTATCCAAATTAAATATAGCTTTGATTATTTTATTTTAGGCAACTCTGTTGGTGGGAGTTTGGAAACATATTTAAAATAAAATATAATTTTCATTCGGTAAACAGATGGGTGAAGGTCGACCTTATATGGGATCCTCTACTATATCCCATCCACGGTACACCTGACCAGTTGATCTCCGATCAGAGCCCATAACATATCAAAACTAACGTATCGTATAGTCTTGTTGTAAATATGGTGTCCATCGTCAAACGAAGCGACTAGCAATTTCGTATCGATTACTTGAGTGAGTGCGCTCAACGGGCAATATACCACCACCTTTAACCATGCGCGCTCCTAAATCATCGTAATGATTACGTGGAAATGGATGCAACATAATCTGAATACCTGCCAACTAGTGTACCTACACACACGAAGTGTTAATACTCTTGATATACGTGCTTTAATTCGAGTCGGAGCTTGTTAGCGGACACGTTCGATGGTCTGTTCGATGCGATCACGAAACGGCGCGGTTTCGCACCACTTCGATGATATTTATGGCGCCGATATACTTATATTGAATTACAGGTAATGAAGGTTGGGTGAGATTGCTCACTTCACGTAATAAGAGACGTATACGCAACTTTTTTAACGAGAGGAATCGCTGCATGAAAAGAACAAATGCAAAATCTGTATCAAGTCCCGCCTATCTAATTTTACAGAGCAGTTTTAACAAAATTTTATTAATAAATATTGTCTTAGGTATTTTATTTATCTTTTATTTACTCATTTTGTAACTGTCTGAACCGATTACTCCATTTAACAGATAGGAAAGGAATAAAGGGTTATACAAAATAAACAGAGACTGTAACAGACAACCAACCAGCGGTTGAAAAACACCTTGCTGTAACAGAAAATGTGAACTTCACTTGCACTTTCACAGACATTCATGACATAAAGTGGAAAAAATAGCAACAAATTTGTCCTCGGAAGAGGTAAATAGAACAAAATGTTGTGTGGTACTTACGTAAACTAGGGATATATAAACAAATTTTCTTTAAGAGTGAGGGACAATCAATACGTCCATCAAACAACTTACACAAAAATGTCACAGCCGCATAATTTCTACGCTTCCCCATATTTGATAAGTTGAATCTAATCAGTAGTATATCTTCTCAATATTATGGACATGAACATCATAAGCAGGGTACAAAATAATAGAGCAATACTCAAGAACAGATCTAACAAATGAAAAGTATAGCAAAATTAGAGTTCTAGATTAGAGAGCATTGAATTTTCTATTATCTCTGATGATGAAGCCAAGCTTTTTGTATGCTTTAGCTGTAATCATATTTATGTGATCTACAAATGTTAGCTTGGAATCAAATACGACTCCCAAATCTCTGTATGCGTTTAATCGTTGAAGCTTATTGCCTCCTATCTCAAAGTCAATACATATTGGTCTTATTTTACGTGTGAACGTCATCGAGCAACATTTAGGAGCATTCAGACATATTATTGTTCTTACACCACTGATTTATAAGGTCTAAATCTATTTGAAATTTTATACTACCTTCTACAGTATTAATGCTTTTAAATAACTTAAGCTCATCAGCATAGAGCAAATACTCACATTGCAGATTATTTGCTATGCCGTAATGAAAATCAAAAACAATAAATGGCTAAGAACTGAACCTTGGGGTACAACTAATGTAGCCAGTATAGCTTCAGGCCTATAACCTCAATGTACGATCTGAAAACGTCAAGAAAGGTACTAGTTAAACCACACTTGTCTAATTTTTTTTACAAAAATCGGTGTAAACTACATCAACCTGTCCACCACAGTCCAAACTTCCGATGAATGTTACTTAAAATAAGCCAAATCACTAGAAGTAGATCTATTCTTATAAAAACTACATTGATGCGTAGATATTGACCGACTTGTATGACAAAACAAAACATCGATAAGTACAAGCTCAAAGACTTTACCCAGATTACTCAAAATAACAACATTTTCAACATGTGATCTATCACCTTTTTTAAAAACAGGTACCACTTTTTTTCTTAAAAAGTTTTCGGTTTTCAACAAGTTGTATGTTAAAGGATATATAAAAGTATACTAGCAAATTATTTTATAAAAAAGAGAGGATATGGACTCTAGGCCTATAGAGCATTTTGGTTTCAATATTTTCAGAGCATTTCGTACATGTTTCTCATCAATAATTGTCATACAGCGTAGGCGTGAAGTGTGATTCAGTGATACGAAGTCTTCTAAAATGTGTGCTGCAAGACTTGCTTGCAAACCAGTACCTATTTAATTGAGTAACTTAATCTGATAAGTTTAATATTTTTAAATTTAAATCAAAAAATTAAGAGCATTTCAATAAAAGTTTTTTACCTCCCACACCAATAGGTGAGGGGAGTATTTTGGTCGCGATGTCTATATAACGAAAATCCACGTCACTTATTTCCGTCGGTCTGTCTGCGCGCATTTTTCTAGCCTCGTAATCTCAGTAACAGTAGCATGGGTTGTAATTAAATTTGGGTACCGGTATGTTATGGGGTCCAAGTAGCCAACGTTGCTATAATTTTCAAAATGGGTGCATTGGCTGCGGAGTAATTAGCAAAATAGAACATTTTCAATATTCCTTAAACTTCGTTTTTAGGCGTTTCAGGATTTCCTGGTCATTTTCTACTTTTTTTTTGAGTGGGTTGCAATTAGGGTGGTTGAAGGGTGAAGGGTTGTAAACTCAAAAATTTGTTGGATTCATAATAGGCTGTCCATTGGCCTATAAAAAGAGTCTAGCGGCATAATACCCCTTTTTAGGTCCATCCGAACGTTGCCTTGCCTATTACAAAAACAAAGATCGTTCTGTATTGGGTAACGTGGAAATTATAAAATTGATTATAATGACACTTTGCTGCAGTATCATTACCGGGTCAAGAAATGAAAACGCGTATGGTTTTTAGAAATCGTGTTAGTGCCGGCACAACAACAATAAAAAAACTAATAATATAAAAACAGCTCAAATTTCGTTTTTAGGCATTTTAGGAGTTCTTGATCATTTTCTGTTGTTTTTTGGGTGGGGGTCAAACTGGAGTGATTGGGGGCTTGAGGGTTGCAAAACTGAAAAAGTTTTTGTATGCATACCTATAATAGGCTCTCCATTGACCTACGAAAAAAGGACCTAGCGACACTTTTTTAGGTCCATCGGAACATTGTATTTGCCTATTACAAAAATTGAGGGCTATTTTCTGATGTATGTTACGTACGAGTATTGCTTAATATCGTTCTATATTGTGTAACCTGAAATTGATTTTAAAGAAATTTCGACACAATATTATTGCCGCGGCGAGGATGGAAAATGCGTATGGTTCTTAAAAATCGTGTCAGTGTCGGCGCAGCAATAATAAAAAAACTATAAAAATAAAAATAGCTCAAACTTCATTTTTAGGTTGGCGGTCCCTGATCCCTGATGGTTTCATTTCGTCCAGTTGAAGCTCGAAGAATAAAAACTGTGTCATTCCAGTTCCTATTGAGTCAATCAACTTGACTCAATTTTTTTAAGTTTATTTGCTTTTAATTTATTATTGTCTTTAGTACTGTCGCATTTCCTTTTTTTCTCTGGGCATTCTGATCACTATTAATGCGCTTGCCACAGTCTCTAAAAAAATTCCACGTGACCTCTAACAAGAATAAACATGTAAATTACGATATGTCAGCTAAGGAATCATACCCATTCTTTATTTACTTACAGTCACATAGAACACACGCGTAGCGAACGGATCTTCTTTATATATTTTCTTTAAAACGCCTATTCTTATCGATTCGAAGTCATGTTATTTTAGAAAATCCATTATAGTAATCTTATTCTTCTCCGGTTTACAAAAGGTGTGCGTCTCGGTCAGTTTTATTTATGGATAATCTATTTAATCTGTTGCCTAAAGCCGAGTTTTATTGATATAAATGTTATTTTAGGCATGCCACACGCAAACAGTGTTAAGGATTACTCTCATAACGAGGATGCGGCACAGGTGCTCTGTTTGACAGAATGAGACGGTTATGAGGCATCCTGTTCCAATATAAAATTACTGAGCAGTTGACGAGCTTTCACAATGTTTGGTGCACTGGCGGCGGTGTAATTAGCAAAAAAGGCCTTTGCCTTTGATCACACACCTATAATTTTGATATATATGTAGACGTCACACCTGACAATCCTATAAAATGTGACTTAGAAGCTAATATCTTGTAATGCCATGAAATGTTGAAACAGCAGTGCTACCGTAATGGAGACGAGAAGATGTATAGTTTGTGAGGGTTGTCCAGTGGCGGTGGACTGATGATCAGAAAAAAAAGAGACATTAGAACTGCTCTAACCTTGTAATGTACTCCAAAAGTCGTATCCCCATCCAGGCAAACTCAGTCGGAGAGCAAGGGTTACCTCAAACTTACTAAACTTGACTGGTTCAGTGCTTGGGGACGGCTTTAGCAACTGGTGTAGAGGAAGTTAGTGGTGCTGGTGAGCCAGTTTGTAACGGTTATATTTTACTATAGCTATAGTGCATTTCAGAAACGTATAGAGCATGTATAGAGCAATCATTATTCACTTAGGATGGGGTAGAGGAATCGAACGACACTTTAATGATAAAGTAATTAAAAGATCCTGTATAAGTATATTTGTTTAGTTTGAAAGAGAGAAAGGCTGGAAAGTCCACCGTTTTTAAATATTACGGGAAAGAAAGACTGCTAGTAAAATGAGACTCCCAAGAAAAGTCCAGGCAAGCTAATAAAAGTCTCACTCTTTGATTTCACCCTAGGTAAGATTTTAATGGAGCTTGGGCACGATGAAAGTATTCGGTTTATAAATAGAAAACTTTTATGGACCAGTCTAAAAAATATGGGTTTTGCCTCAGAAAAGCATAACCGTAAAGCACTTTTACTGGAAAGCGATGAAATTGTTTGCTGGAGATGAAAATACTTGAGAGGTATAAAAAGCAGTACCGAAGAGAGCAGAAAAAATCTGTTATCTTGATGAAATGATAAAATATCTTCCCACTGATTCAGCGGTAGTTATGGATAACGTAAGCTATCATTCATGATACATAGAGAAGACTCCAACTTCACCTTGGAGAGAGCAAGAAATGTCGACTGGTCCATAGATATCGAACTTGAAGGTCATTTAATAAAAAAGGAACTATTACATTTAGCACAGTAGAGTCATAACACTCTACTGTGCATATAGCATACTTACACAAACATCGTTTCATTAAATGCGCGGTAGAAGATATAGCAGAAAAGCATGGTGTACTTTTGATGCGCACACCGCCATATCATTTGCGAACTGAATCAAATGGAACTTATTTGAGCGCAAGTGAAAGGATTTGTAGCAAGACACAACACGACATTCGAAATCAAAGGCCTTAAGCTACCGTTTTCTTGACTACTTGATCCATCAGATCGTCATTTCGTTAATTATAACATTAAGAGGAGATGACAATTCCTCAGATGACAAATAACATGATTTTTTGATAATTTTACTTCTATACAATGTATCTTTTGTACGTTTAATGGACTGGTATGAACATATCATCCTTAATTCGTACCACTCAGGACCGAAATAGGTATGCCGAAATTGTCGTCAACCTTCATCAAATATAGATGGCACCTGAAAAAATGGAGTCAAGTTAATTAACTTAGTATACTTCCCACACATAATGATGATACCATTTTATTATTTCCCATTGCATGAAGCTATAGTCTAAAATCCCTTGCAACTAAATTATCGCCCATCCGCCCGCAAAAACAACACAACACAAAAACCCTCGTAAATAGTTTCTTGCGTCTCCCTCCTTAGGAACTAGGACGACGCAGTTTTTTTCTGCATGCTTCAACTGGACGATGCGAAGCGGTCAAGAACCTCCAACCCGTCTAAAAACGAAGATTTTATATTTTTGGTTTTTTGATTATTGCTGCGCCGCCATTGACACGGTTTTTCAAAAACAGAGTCGTTTTCCATTCTCGCCGCGGTAATAAATTCTGTCCCAAAATTTAATTAGAATCAGTTCAATAACTCTCGCTTTTTGCAATATACATAGAACGAAATAAAGCAAAACTCGTATGTACAGATCACAAAATTGGTTTCTGTAATAGGCAAGCCAATGTTCGGATGGACCTAAAAAAGTGTAATATGCCGCTAGGTATTCCTTCTACAGGTCAATAGACGGACTATTATGAATATAACACATTTTTCAGTTTTACTACCCCCCCCACCCAAAAAAAATTGAAAATGATCAGGAATCCGTAAAACGCCTAAAGACAAAGTTTGAGCTGTTTTCATATTTTTATTTATTATTGCTGCGCCGCCACCGACACTATTTTTCCAAAACATACGCGCTTTTCATCCTCGCTGCGGTAGTAATACTGTGTCAAAAATTCATTAAAATCGATGCAATAATTTTCGCGTTACGCAATATAGAACGATCTATAACATAACTCGTATGTATGCATCACAAATTCTAAGTCCCTTGGTTTCCATAATAAGCAAGGCAATGTTCGGATGTACGTAAAAAGTGTATTATGCTGTCAGGTTTTTAATTCAAAGATCAATGGACAACCCATTATGAGTACAACAAATTTTTCAGTTTTATAACCCCCCACCCTCCAACCACCCCAAATTCATCCTCACCCAAAAAAACGTAGAAAATGATCAGAAACTCCTAGAAAGGCCTAAAAACGAGGTTTGAGCTGTTTTTATATTTTTTGTTTTTTGATTATTGCAGTGCCGCCACTGACCCGATTTTTCTAAAACATACGCGCTTTCCATCCTTGTCTTGGGAGTAATACTGTAATGTACTGAGTGTAATGAGTTCTTTTGTTTTGTAATTTGGGTTATTATTGGTGGTCGGCGCGTCAACATCGCATTTTTCCCTGAAGCAGAGGGACAGCGCTGTTGACTGCCCAGTCAGTTGGGTTTTTCGTCTTGTAATGGTTCGGAGTAGTATCTAAATAAATGTATTTACCGTAAAACACCAACCTTGTGTTTTTGTGTGTCACCGAAAGGCTGATATTTTACATTGGCGACGAGTAGATTTAGAATCCGTTTCACATTAAACGTCGGTTCTAAATACCCACGCGAAATTATTGTGAAAATTGGCAGTGCGGTATAGTGAAGTAGTGAAACGCACAATGGCGGAAAACGTCGGACAGCTACGGGAATTTGACTTAATCAGTTCGGACTGGTCGATTTACAAACGCCGGCTGGACAATTATTTTCTCGCAAATTCCATAATAAACAACGATCGGAAACGGGCAATATTGCTCAATTTGCTAAGTGAAGACGCATATAAACTTGTATACCCGATGAACCAGAAATGAAGGAGTACGATGCCCTAGTGAAAATTATATCAGAACATTTTAAATCCACCAACTTGATATATCCGCAGCGTTACAAATTTTATCGCGCGGAAAAATCGCCCAATGAAACCCCTCGCGAATGGGCTGCACGATTACGGAGTCTCGCGGCTTCATGTGAGTTTGAAACAAACATTTTATCCGTTGTTCTCCGTGATCTGTTCATCATTGGCTACAACAAGGGAGCCGTATAAGACAAGCTGTTGGAGGAGAAGAAAGATGCAAAATTCGTGGCGGCGTCTAAATGTGCAGTACTGCAAGAAGGTAACTTCCCGGGAATGTCAGTGAAGTCCGAGCCAGAAATCATGTTTTCACGTAGCCACACAGGTAATACACAATTTAATCAGAGGGGAGGGGGCCATCGGTATGCAGATAACGCGCCAAAAAGGAACCAGCCGCCTGAAAAAGCCAATATACAAACAGCAGGGCTTTCTCGGGCGGTCACAGCGCGAAATCAACATTGTACAGTTTGTGGTAGAAGAAATCATGATGCCAAATTTTGCTCGTATAGAGAGTGCTATTTCCATGTATGTTCGATCAAAGGTCATCTAGCGCCTATGTGTCCGTCCAAAAATAAACAGCAGCAGAACGTAAACAAGCAAATTTCTACTGCTGGTACTAGAGGTTCGCAGCTGTTTTTGGAGGTGCAGGATAATCCAGAAAATATAAACTTTTTAGAACAGAACGAGTATACTTTGTATAACTTAATATAATAATTGAATCAGTCTCGATTCGTAGCCAGTACATCGTTTCAACGTCGTTCTCGGAAATAAATTATTTACTGAGTTACAAGTTAAAAAACACCGTGATTTTCACTGACACCGTTCTGTATAGTGTGGTGCGTGGATCTGAAAATATTTTTGAAGACTGTTTTACTTTTCATTAATTATGAACCAAAATAAATGCAAAATCTGCCTCGATAGTCAACAGGAAAAACCCTGGTATTCAGTGCAGTGGTTGTTGTCAGAAGTCGTACCACGGCAGTTGTCTCGGTATTGTTGGCAAACAGCTCGACAGCCTAAGAGCTGATGGAGTTAGCTGGAAGTGTACGGATTGCCGGGGCAGTTCTTCCCGATATTCAATGGGATCTACAATGGCATCTCCTCCTTCGACATCGCTGAGTGCGGCAAGTGGTGCCACTCTCCACAACCATCCATCAAGTGAACTCTTATATGGACAACAATGCAAGAAATTAAGGCTGAATTAAGACAGTTAAGAGAACAGCAGACGTCCCTCCTCAACAGCGTGTCTTTCTGTAGTGACAAGATAAGCGATTTTGAAGAAAAACTTACAAAAATCGACGAACATGTCCGAAAAACAGATAAACTAATAACTGATCATGACAAACTTAAAGTTGATATCCAGAATCTGGACTCAAGATTAAACGATATGGAGCAGGCGTCACGGCTAAACAACATTGAAATACAAGGAATTCCTGAGAAAGCTAACGAAAACCTTGTCGATATTGTACAAAAAGTCGGAGATAAAATCAATTTTAATAGCGATACAAACCAAATTGACTACATTCATAGGACCCAACTGAATGTGAATTCAAAGTCAAAAATCAAGAATATAATTGTCCGATTTACATCCCGTCAAACAAAAGAAAAATTCATTGCATCAGTGAAGAACCTTCGGGCAACTTCTAGATCACCAAAACTGCAACTGGAAGGATTGTCGGATGCTATCTATGTCAATGAGCATTTAACCCTTAAAAACAAATTGTTGTACAGGGATGCTAGACAAGCAGCTAAAGATAAAAATTACCGGTTTGTGTGGACAAAGAATGGTTCTGTGTTCGTTAAAAAAGAAGAAACATCCAGAATTATACTTATCAAAAACAATAACAGCATTGCCAATATGTAATGCTCACATCTTTGAATACTTCTCTAGACTTATTGCTACACATCATAATGTTTGACAACCTGTCGATATAATACCAAAACGTGCAGGGACTAAGGACGAAGACGTTTGACTTTTACAACAGCCTCTTGTCTGGTGATTATGACATAATATGTCTGACTGAAACCTGGCTTAATTCTTCAGTGTTATCCAGTGAGCTATTCAGTAACGATTATATTGTGTATAGACGTGATCGTGTGAGTGCCACGAAAAAAGATGGTGGTGGTGTGTTGATTGCCGTTAAAGAAAGGATTAGCTCTGAGAGGCATACTCTACTAGAATCAGGCGCTGAAGACTTGTGGGTGTCTATCAGGAGTAGTAGCGGTGAGAAACTGACGATGTGTGTTATATATCTTCCTCCAAGAGACCAGGACGCATACAAGCACTTTGTTGAAAGCTTAAATAACAATGAAAACACATATAGATCAAATTCTGTAATAGTACTAGGAGATTTCAATCTTTCAAGTGTTATTTGGAGACCGTTAGATGGTGAAAATTTTTTGGAACCATCACAAACTGACCAACTATACTCGAGTCTGATCGATAACTTATCTTATTTAGAGTTGATGCAATTTAAAATTACACACATCTATGGACAAAATAAAAAGTATTCAAGAGGCCCCGCTACCGCAAAATGTCACCCAACTAAAAAGTTTTTTGGGGCTCATTAATTACTATGGCTCTTTTATTCCCAATCTGGCAACAGTGTTACATCCACTCCATAATCTCTTGAAAAATAACGTTGAATGGAAATGGTCCCAGGAATGTGATAATTCGTTTTTGAAAATAAAACAGTTGCTAACCTCAGCACCGGTTTTAGTTCACTATGACCCAAGCCTGCCGGTGCAATTGAGCGTCGATGCAAGTGATTATGGAATAGGTGGGGTCATTTCTCATATTTATTCCGATGGATCGGAAAAACCTATAGCGTATGCATCTCGCACCTTGTCAGATAGCGAAAAAAAATACAGCCAAATCGAAAAAGAAGGTTTAAGTATTATTTTTTCCCTTTGTAAATTCAATCAATATTTATATGGTCGTAAATTCACATTGATTACCGACCACAAATCATTGACATCTATCTTTCATCCAGAAAAATCTATTCCACAGTTTTCTGCCAACAGGTTGAGGCGTTGGGCTGTTATTTTGTCAAATTATCAATATGACATAAAATTTGTGAAGTCAGAAAATAATTGCGCGGATTGTCTTTCTCGCTTACCCCTGCAAGCGATAGAGGGGGATTGGGAAAATGTAGATGTGAATTTTATGAACTACTTCTCCGAAAATGAAGATTTTCCTATAAATTCCCAATCAGTCCAGAAAGCCACCTTAAACGATGATGATTTGAGTGAAATTAAAAAGTACTTGTTATCAGGCTGGCCAAAAAAAGTTCCAGATAAACACAAATCATTCTATAGACTTAGAAACGAGTTAAGCATTGTTTATTATGGAATAATAGAATAATAATTCCCACAATTTTACAACAAAATATATTAAAAGATTTACACTTATCACATATGGGTATTGTTAAAATGAAAAGCCTGGCGCGATCGTATTTCTGGTGGCCTGGTATGGATAGGGAGATCGAAAAACCGGCGGGAAAGTGTGAAACATGTGTGCTGCATAAGGCGGCACCCCGAAAGGCAGTTCTGAATTACTGGAAATTTCCTAATCAACCATGGGAAAGGCTTCATATAGATTTTTTGGGGCCATTTTTGAATAAATATATTCTCGTCATTGTTGATGCACATTCCAAATGGATTGAAGCATTTCCAGTCAATTCAATCACCTCAAAAGCAGCGATAGACTGTTTACGAACCACTTTTGCCAGATTTGGTCTTCCTCTTCAAGTGGTTTCTGATAATGCTCGTTCATATGTGTCACGGGAATTTGAAAATTTTCTTTTTATGAACAATATTGAGCATATTACTTCACCACCTTATGAACCGTCCTCCAATGGAGAAGCTGAGAATGCGGTGAAAACTATTAAGAATTCAGTTAAAAATGCGCTAGGTAAGGCTCAGCACATTAATGACTTGAATAAAGTGTTATGTAATTTTTTATTTGATTTTCGAAATACACCCCATAGTACTACTGGTGTCGCACCATCAAAATTATTGTTTAACAGAAAAGTGCGCACCCGTTTTGATAACCTTTTACCAATTAAGGTTAATAAACTCTCTCAAGACTTGAAAGATAAGGTGAAACATCAACAAGAATCACAGAAGAGTTACCGTGGTGGTAAAAGGTTCTTAACATTTGATATACATGAAAATGTTGTTGTTAGAGATTATAGAAATCCTCAAAAACCTTCGTGGATACGAGGTGTCGTTAATAAAAGAATTGGCAAATCTACCTATCTTATTCGAATTCCATTATTAGGTGGTTTAATGTGGAAAAGGCATTTAAATCAAATTAAAAAAAATCGTTGTTAACGAAAGTCATATTACTGAAAATGAAGACCCACATCTTGAAACTAATGAATCTGAAATTGAGACGGTAGATTTGACAACTCCTCCGGGAATGTTGGATAGTGCTGGTGATTTAGTGAATCGGCCTAAAAGGCAAGTGAAACCAGTGCAACGACTGATGTATGAATAAACCTTTTTTTTGTAGGGGGGAAGTGTAATGTACTGAGTGTAATGAGTTCTTTTGTTTTGTAATTTGGGTTATTGGTGGTCGGCGCGTCAACATCGCATTTTTCCCTGAAGCAGAGGGACAGCGCTGTTGACTGCCGAGTCAGTTGGGTTTTTCGTCTTGTAATGGTTCGGAGTAGTATCTAAATAAATGTATTTACCGGAAAATACCAACCTTGTGTTTTTGTGTGTCACCGAAAGGCTGATATTTTACAAATACTATGTCAAAATTTCATTAAAATTAATTAAACAATTTTCGCGTTACGCGATATCGAATGATCTAAAACAATACTCGTATGTATACATACATCACAAATTCTAAGTCCCGTGGTTTCTATAATAAGCATGCAACGTTCGGATGGACCTGAAAAAGTGTATCATGCCGCTAGGCTTTTCATTCACATATCAATGGACAGCCCATTACGAGTACAACAAATTTTTCAGTATTACAATCTCCCACCCCCCAACCACCCCAAATTCACCCCCGCCCAAGAAAAAGTAGAAAATGATCAGGAACGCCTAAAACGCCTAGAAACGAAGTTTGAGGCATATTTGAAATTTTTCGTTTTTTGCTAATTACTCCGCCCCCGTATAACGATTTTCAAAATTATGGGAGCATTACCTACTACGACCCCACAGCATAACGCTTTCCAAATTTCATCACAATCCATCCAGCAGTTACTGAGATTACGAGGGTAGAAAAACGCGACAGACCGATGGAAATGAGTGACGTGGATTTTCGTTATGTACACATCATAAAACGCTCAAAAACCGTATTGTCTCAAAATCGAAAATTTTCGCGATCACAATACTCCCCTCACCTATCGGTGTGGGAAGTAAAAAGAAAGAATTTTGCAATTCAATCAGTGGCAATCTATGAAAAGTATTCGCTGTCCCTCTTGCATACCGAACGAGCTTTTATTGCTTTCTGCCTTTCAGAAACAGACTATGGCACATATCTATGTGCAATATCCCGACCTTCTGTTTCTTTCCTTTAAGCGGGATTGGAAGCACTGTCTTTAGTATCTTTTCATTCGTTCTGTGTATTATTGCAGACAACGCTACTCTATATTATTTTATTTTATTCTATGTTATTTTACCACATAAAAACCTTGCTTACTCTTATTTCTCCTATTTCTTAACTAATGTGCTTTACTACCTACACATACAGTGAGAGAATTAAAAATAGTGAAAATACCCACTGCCACAATCCCTTGCTTGGGTAAACGAGGTAGCCAGGCAAGCCATTTAAATAATGGAAAAAATCGCTGGACAACTTCTAAGATCTGCGTTGACTGATCTGAACTGCCAAGTGACCACCCGCAGTAGTAAATTCCAAAAACCAAGTCCACATATCTACGGCAACTGTTAACGGTTGTCCTTCTAGGAACGCCAATTGTTTGAATCGTTTACCACCGAATCTCTAGAGATTAAGCCATAAGAAAATAAAGAGCCTGCCGCCTTCTCGAAAATATTCCAGTCGCATTAGTTACGGCTGCATTGCTGCATTTATACATTTGATCAGCTCCAAGTGTCGTTTGATTTGGATCTAGTGCTCTGGGAACTAGGTAAAGGTAACCATGAATATGTGGCAAGGTTTGGCTTCATCGCAATTCAACTAGTTAGTGATTAATTACTTACGTTTGTTGAAAATGTTTGGTATTTTAGTTAACTCAGTTAATGTTCAAAATCCGTTTCATGCAGTTCGAGCCGGTATTGACAGTAGAAAAAGTCTGAACTCATTGAAAAGCTTTCACCTGCAAAGAAAAATAGGCATCAATACTATGATTATGCGGAAAGCATAACCAATGTAAGCCACGTTCTTGGATGCGCGCAATAAAACTTCGAACTCCGGAGGAATGAAAAATCAAGCTTGGGTACACTTAGCCCCATCCATCTCTCTAATATTTTTCGTTTCTTTGAATTTTTTGAACCTCTCAGAATTTACCGAGAATTACAGAAATACGCAAAAGTAAGCTTTGGCTAGTATCCGAAATTTTCCTTTTACTGTTTTTGTTGTTAGTTCGCCGCCAGTGGAGCAACTTTCAAATACCTACACGTTTCCCATGCTCGCTTTCGTAGTAATAGCACAGCATAGTAAACAACCAGCACAATAACTCAAGATGGCGGAAATTACACGCGCATCCCCAATTTGGAGGGTTTTTTATAGGGATGCTAACGATACTTCGATACTTCAGCACTAATATCGAGTATTTTTGTTATCGATACTTTTTGAGGCATTCCAAGCTGGTATTACTACTTTTGTATCGATATCGAAAATAATTATTGAGGGGCGCCTATTTGGCTAGAAAATATCGAGTTGGTACCGGTATCGATATTTTCATTTTCGCATCTCCACAGCCGTAAAATCATCCATAAACCCTCCCAAGGTAAAATTTTTTGGGAACCATTTTTATATAGGAAATCCTCAGAGATATTATGCTGGTTGTTTATTATGCTGTGGTAATAGCGTTAGAATTACGTTGGAACCAAATTAGAACTAGCTACATCTCACGACGTAGCAAGTCGTCCACAACTAAAGAAGAAAGAAAGTTTTTCTCAATTTCACCCCCGTTCCCCACAAATTTTTGAAAAGTAATCAATGACGTCAAAAATGCTCAAAAGCTTGAGCAAACTTTATGTTTCCAGTTTTTGCTGCCGGCCACCGTCACTTGGTCATAATTAACTTTTTGATACAAACTTAAAGCATCCAATTATTATTCTCCTTATTGCAAGAGTAAGCTGACATTGCATTGATTTCCGAAAATTGTAAACTTCTTCATTCGCATTCTATAATAGTTTTTTATATATTAAGGGCATAAAAAGGTTTTTGTGACCTCAAGCCTTATTTCAAGCGCAACACATTAGCCGATAAAGACTACTACTAAAGCACCAGACGGTATTTAAAGGAGGGTTGAAACGTCCAATTTTTAAAACAGCCGACACATTATGCCATTTATCCGCTGTCGTCTAAGGGCATATACGCACTATGCGGTCAGCCGCACTTCGGCTGGCCGTGCAATTTCCACAACGAACGTCCGGCGCTCGCCCTGTTTTGTTTCTATATACCCGAAAGGGACCGTGGTGCAACAGTGCCTGCGTTAGGTGATAGCAGGTTGTCCTGTGTTTACACTCTGCCTATTCTCGTACGTTTGGAATCAGGTGCTTAGTCCACTGCGCCACCTCCGTTGTACTGGACCAGATGCCCTGCCACTCGTCCATTATTTTCTGTTATTTGCCATTTGCACCAAAGTTTTCTCGTCTTTTTTGGAGGCTACCAGAGCAAAGTTATCCGCGGATGTGACAGTCTTTGTGTTTCGAGGAAGAGCTATACTTAAAACCCCATTACCCCCGTAGGCAACTCTAGCTCTATGTTTGTCATTTTTATAGCTCTATCCTTAAAATAGCTGCCAATCAGATTTCGTCAATACCTCGGTATGCCACATTTGTTTAACTTCTCCATTATGATGCCCCACAACGCCACGTTAAAGGCATTTTGCACGTCAAGTGTCACAAATGCTCCCCATTTATTGGAGGCTCCTTCTACGGAACATAAAATTGCCACCAATGCGTTGTCTGTAGACTTATCACTGCGGAATTGGTTTGGTAACAAGCCTCCCATTTCTTCGAGTGCCGCTTCTAACCCCTGCCGGATTAATACGTCGTACAGCTTTTCCACTCTGTCCAGGAGACAAATTCAAGAGCTACAGATACTTAAAGGATGGTACCACTACCATTGATTATAACATGTACCCCTACGGTTAAATTACTTTGGTAGTGTTTCATAATGGTAGTGGTACAGTCCTTTAAGTACCTGTAGCTCTTGAATGAATCACTTTATACCCCAAGTGTGCAGTTTGTTAGAATTGTTTTATAGGGAGGAACACAAAAAGTCACAAATATACAGGGTGTTCCATTAGATTTTTTGAATCGGACGTCATTGGATGACACAATAATAAGGAAAGATACTATATTTACTTTAATTTATGTCCCTAAAATTATAATTCTCTACTATTGCCCAGTTCCGATATATTGCTTGTCTTAATCGTCGTGGGACACCCATAGTCGTATAACGATGTAATGCAAAAGTATTTTATAATAAAGGAATAAAGTACTGAATCATAATTATATTAATTCATGGTCTTTTTTCCGGGCGGTTGAGTGGGCACGTGTCCTTCAGTACCAGCCGCCACTGATAGAGATCGTCAAAACACCACGCAAGTTGCATCGTGTTTGGGTTGTTTTACTTTTTTTATGGTCGGCCTCCCGCAAAGGCTGAAACCCTATGGGGCTGTAGAAGCGCTGCGAGAGGATAAGTATCGGTTCACGTTAGATTTGAAATGCTGCAGATTGTAACCGTCGGGAAACAAATTCCCCGGCAGCTGATTCCACAGCGTCGAAGTTCTCCAAAAGAAGGAATGCTGGAGGAGACTAGTTCGGGGAGTAAGGACCTCGACCTGATAAGGATGAACTCGCAGAGCTTCTTTAGTGTTCCTAGTTCGGACGGCCTGTGGTGTTATTATCTGAGGGAGCTCACTCGAACATCTTCCGTGATAGAATCTGTAAAACAGGGATAGGTCAGCCACCCTCCTGCGATGTTCCAGGCTGTGGAGGTCCTTTGTGAGGTTAGGCGTATCGATTAGTCTAACCGCTCTTTTCTGGATAGTGTCCAGAAGCTTTAGAGAGTGCTTCGGAGCGCATCCCCACACATGGGAGCAGTACTCCAGCGATTAACAACCCTGGATAAAACCCCTGTTCTATAAGCCGGTCGGAAAATCTTTTCCATATAAACGGCGAAGCCTTAACGGCCGGTCGGTCGGAATGGCGACAAAGGTGAAGGTGTGTAGCACGTATTAGATTTTTTCGTCGCCACGCTCGTCGACCGACCGCGTACCTCTTCTTAACAGCGGTAGTACCGGCGCGCCGCGCCGACCGCATCGCGGTACTGCTCACCGGCAGGCGGCGCGGCGCGGCGGCAACCTAAGTGGTTTACCGTGTTTCGCGTTTGCACCAGAACAGATACGCACGGTGAATATTTGTTATTCGCTTATCTTCCTTCTTGGTGCACAGCCTGCTTCGGACGCGCGCTTTTCTCTTCCTTTTCTTGGCTTTCCTTTTTTTCCTTTCCTCCTTCTAGCCGTGTTAAATAGTCGTCGGCGGGTCATCAACGGTGTCCGGGAGCATTACCGGTCTGCGTACCGAGAACACAGAGTTTTCTGATAGAGATGGGCATAACGGGTTTCTTGACTATGCGCAATGAAATCTGCAGTGTAAAAAATATTCAGTACTTAATAAAATGCCCACAAATTAGTTACAAAATGAAGTGTTAAGATAGTGCCACACTGCAATGGCACTACCTTAATTTTCGACAAAAATATATTTATCTATCTCCTAAACCGTTCTTATTTTATGTTAATTTCCAACGACTTTTTCTGTTTTATATAAAATTGCAATAGCGCCTCAGCGCATAAATGCTTGCACCAGGCAACACGTGGCATCGTGGCAACTCACACGATGAGAGGTGACGACGCGACGCGACCGTGCCGTTTCTTATAAGGGTGATTGGTCACGAGCGCGCGCGGTTTGATTTTTACCTGTTTACAAAAAGGGTGCCTTCATCGGCACCGGTCACTTGCGCGCCGGAAGAAAATTAAGCTTTGATATTCCTAAGGACCACATCCCTTTTATTGTTGCGAACCTTCATCTGTCTTTTTACGGCTTGCGGTAGCAGTTACTTCTCAGATAATTTAAATGACTATCCGGCTTCAAATGCTTCAGTAGTTTGAAGAAATACATTCTTTAATATGATTCGCTGGATTCAAAACATATATGTTTTTTTTATATACATTGACAACGTTTCAAGGAATATAAGTTTAAATTAACTTTTCACTTAATTCTAAATGAATATTACCAGTATTCGACAAGTTAGAAAAGAACCACGTGATGCAAATAAAGCTGACAGAAAGTGCTGCTAATCTACATTACGTATTACAATTTATCTCAGTGAACAATATTACGTCATAAGTGAACGATAACCGCCCCGTGCGCTTGTGTGTATGTGTGGGATTAGGACAAATCTGACCGCGGCGCGCTAGTGTCCTATGGACCATCTGGTGATCGAAATATTTTGTGCGCTTCTGACTGGTGGGGTTAGGACCAATCTGACCGCGGCGCGCTAGTGTCCTATGGCCCTTATAAGGCACAACCAGAGTGAGAGTAATCTTATCAGAAACGCTTATGAGTGACAGAGATAACGCTATGCTGGACGTTTGGATAGATTTTAAATACGAAAATCCGAAAAAGATCGTGCCGGCACATTGCCCATATTTCCATTCATGGTTCAGTTTTTTTGTTTTGTTTCAGCAGTTTCGATTTGTTTATGTTTGATGCTGATGTCGACTTTTCTCGTTAGAGGTTTGAAATTTAGATCTTATTAGTTTGAGTGAGTTGTGCGCTGTTTTCGGGTAGGTATCTCTTTGGTGTTAAAATATATCATTAGAGCGAAAACGAATAAAATTGGCGCATCAATAAACCCATTTAGTAATCTTCCGCTGGAAGAAAAACTGCAGATTAAGGAATAGGACGTCCAACACCCGATTGAAAAATTGAAAAACTTATTGGTAGTGGACAGAAATCGCGTTGTCGTAAATTTAGTGAAACTATTTATCATAAAAACAATTGGATGGGTGACTGTGAAGAAGTTAAAAAACTGTTTTGTTTTGTGTATGTTCTATTTGGAGGCGATGACACTTGGACGAAAAAGGCACTGATGATCTAATTCATATAGGGGAGAAAATGAAGACCCATGAAAAATCTAAACTGCATATGCACAATGTTTTCAGTTTATCGATGCTTGGTAAGTCGAACATAAAGACTCAGTTAAATTCGGCTTATCGTCTATAGTTATAAATATTTTTTTTCCAGTTTTATATCGGTTTGAAATTTTGGCTGTCATTCTGGCACTACCTCTCTAAATTGGCACGAGCCGCCACTGGCACAAGTGCCTACCAAACGTTTCGGCTGATATTCGGTTCAGTGGTCCAAACCTAGAGAAAATATGGTGTACACGAACTGATTCAGCTGTTCATTCTAAGTCGATCGACACTAATTCCAGCATTCGCACACGTCAAACAAAAAAAGTTATTTACGTTTAAGTTTGCTCGATGGTAGGTCCCTCGAATAAAAAAAAGTCGCCAGGAAATGTTCAAAACTCACTATTTTTGAATGAAAATTTGATCCATAGTTAAGCCAACCGAGGGAGGAGAATGAAGCTGATTGCCTCCGCGAGTCAGAATGTTCAGCAGTAGTATTTAAGTTTAGATTAGGTTGGGTTACGTGCCCCCAACTTGAAGAGATGTCAACATGTTCAGGGAACAGAGCGGTTCAGAGGTGCCACTTCTCAGGTTGCGGCCTGAGTACGTTCGTTAAAAACAAAAGGTTGGGTTACGTGCGGAACATGGTTAGGTTAAGCGCGAAGTAAACTTTTGGCCCGGAGACCGTTATAGGATTAAGTAGGCAGCAAATAGTGTCAGTCCTCAAAAAGTGGATGAACAATAGTGGCAAAGTGAGGGATGCAAACAAACCAAGGATTTTATAACCAGGCTGAACACATCTAGATCAGCATAGTTGTGGAGCCAAGGCCGATGGGCAATCAAAAACCTCGTGGATGTTCTAACGGGGCACTGCAGGTTCAGGCGGCATCTATGACTATTAGAATTGAAGAAGACTCTCAATGTATGGGCTGTGGAGTGGCCGAGGAAACGCCCTGCCACTTCCTTGCGGAATGTTAGTTGCTAGAGGGGCTGAGATACGAGGTCTTTGGATCCGACAGACTCTAGCCAGAAAAATTACATACCTCAAGTTGGGCCGATATACTGGCCTTTGATAAAAGGTGGGGAAGGTTTGGCAGGGACGGGGAGGCAGGCAGTGGTGGCTGAGGGGTGGTATTCTGAGACAGCAAAAAGGGCCTACTGGGGCCTACTTGCCAGGCGCTGCAACCCTACAGCTACTATTAGTAACTTTAGATTAGGTTGGGTTACGTGCGGTGTAATTCGATGGCACATAGGTTATGTGCGTATCAAATTTTTATCAAAAAATACTTTTTCTGAACATTTTTCGGTGACTTTTTTTTATTTGGTCGCGCGTATGCTGAACGTTATGCCGATTGACTCCATTCAATCAATGTACTCCAGATCTGGGTAAAAATATTACATAATAGATGTGAGATTAAGATTCACGTTTCTGGATCAGGGCCGGATCGAGTAATCTAATACCAAGCAAACTTAAACGTCAATAAGTTTTTATTTATCATCCTCAGACGCTGAAATTAACGTTGATCGACCATGTATTGAAACCTGAATCGATTCATATACGAATTTTTTCTAGGGTTGAACCTCTGAACCGAATTTGTACCAATATTTCCCCTTCCTTTCCTCTTCATCAATTTATCAATGTTTGTCAGAGCGGTCCAGTGGACCTTTGCTCTTAGTTACTGTCATGTCGGTCGATCGGTCTGTCAGGTCTGGTTGCCCAGAGACCAGACAAAGTCAGGGAGATCCTTTCCTGTTGTTCAGCTCCATGTTGAGAATTGATCGGGTAGAAAAAGGCATCCGAAACCTAGCATTTTTTAGTTTTTAATTGTTTTAATCTATTGGTGATTTTTCCACCGTCATTGGAATGACTCTCAAGTATGATGCCAGGAGTTTCCAGGGGATTATCAAAGCATGAAATGTGTAGGTCTCGACAGTAGTCAAGTACTGAAGCCCACCGGCGACGTCAAGGCAGCCTCTGGCACGATGTTCAGTCCACAGATTTTTTTCAAAGGCGCTGTTCAGACAGTAATGTTTAGAGAATCTCTAAGGCCATTTTTAAGTTAACAAAAGGCCCATTATGAATGCAAAATGTTAAAAGTTTCAGAAGTAGAAGCATCTCACATGGGATAAGAAAACCGGAAAGAATGTACAAGTCACTCTTTGGTTTGGATAGCCAGACCAATTGGGTTATAATTTACTGACAAATTAGAAATGATGTCGTGAATCATTTTCAAATAGGCAGATTACTTTATCCTACTCTTATCTTATAACTACTGTGTGCCTTAAAATTCAATTTTCTAAAAGCTGGCTCTGGCTGATGTCTAATATTGGTAAGTAGGGGAAAGGTTACAAAAGCGGAGCCCAGTATTGCTACGAATGAAGTATAATGCCTATCCTATCTTCATTAAACCTTTTTTTGAATCGGTGTCGTGAAAAACTATAAGTTCTATGCCCAAGTATAACCAGTAAATAAAGGTATTTGGGGAGCTGGGCTAATCTCCAGTAAAGAGCACTCTATAGTCCTCTTGGAATTGCACAAAGAAGAACCCAACGGAGATAGATAGAGTGTCCGACGAGAAAGAACTGGCAGACAATTGACTATGAAAAAATAAGGAAAACAGGAGAATTTTTGATCATTTTAGAGGCTTCAGCATTTTTTATATTGCTCCTGGAGCTCGTGAAACGGTAGTGGAGTCAAGTCAACATTCATAAATAGATTCTTAACTTATAGCTGGGAATCAAATGTCGTATATCAAATAGACATAGCAGACTGTATGCCTATTTTGAGTTATATGATCCATGTTAGAAGAAAATAATTGGTATAAATATAACAATAAACTGTAATGGGAGAAAAGAGTTTCTCGCGGGAAAGGATAGTGTTTGAAAAGAAGCCAACATTTTTTCAGTTAATTATTATTACCCTTAATCATCTTACTTCAGGCTTTATCGTTTGCCTCAGATCTCTTGCAATAAAAGCTAATGATTAATTCAAATCAACGGCGTTTGTGATTTGACTTTAAATCTCTTGAAAAAAAATTGGTTCTCGTAAATAAATGAACGCCCTTCAAATACTCAGGTGTGCGGTTGGTCTCCTCTTACTTTTGCACCAGTACCCAAACGAAGCCTGCCCCTCTGAGCTATTCTCTAGAACTCCACCGCTCGTCGAGCTTATAAGATGCACACGCGGGACTGCTGCATCTCATTTCAAGGCGGTCGTTCTTCATACGTCAATAACCGACCGCGACCGGTGTGACTGTCGGCGTCAATTACTGAAATCTGTCAATCCCTGAAATGCCTAGTCATTTCACGTATTGCCGGCAAACAGCGTGACTCTGCATTTGGTACACCGTTTGACTAAGAGTTTCAGGCACTCCCTTAATAGACGGAATTATTTCAGTCAAACGCTGTAATTAACCAACTGATTCCAGTTACTCTGTTTGCCGGTTTTAGTCAATCATTGTAATCGGAACAGTGTTGCCAGAAGTACATGGAAATGTATTAAAAGTTTGAAATTCAAAACATAAACTCATATTTATTATCATTATGTGGACAAATACAGAAAATTAAATATGACTCTCTGATGAATAATAAATAAAATTCGTTTAACTTAAGTATACATACTATAAAAAAATCCATAGAACGAACAAATAGGAACAAAACAAAATAATAATAGCTAGGTACAAAAATATAAAAGGAAACAAAATGATAATAGCTAGGTATAAAAATATAAAAGGAAACAAAATAATAATAACTAGGTACAAAAATATATTAAGGAAATGACTGATAATCTAGTTTTATCATTTATTAGTGCAAGGAGCACTTTTATGACACCTTGAATTACAAAGAACTTTATTCTTTAGACAAACGCATCGGTTGGACAAACATTGTTTTTTCGCTGATTTGCATGAACACTTAAAATATCCTTGACCTCCAAAAAGTGAGAGCGAGTGCACAGCTTCTCGTACTGATACAAATATTTCAGGAACGTCATCTACTTGAAGAAATGCCTGTTTGGCTTCCATTAGATCAGGTCGATTGAACCATGATTTGATTCGACCAGCTACACATCCGATTTGATAGACCCCATTTTTGTAATCTGTTACAACACACATCAAATTTTTCATGTCAGAAGGACCTCTATCAATTTTATCAATAGGTAAAAGAACGCACGCACCTATTTTTATTGGTGGAAGTTTTTTTGTTGTATTTGCAAGCATTTTTTCTGCTGCTCGCTTCTGCCCCCGGCTTGCATCTTGTCTATTTTCTTCAATTGTTGTAGAATTTTGACATAATATACATTTACCTCCACCTTTAGGGCATGTAATGCACAAATTAGTTTCTTGAGTAGACATTTTTTCTGTGTTTTCATTGGTAAACACCGCTGTTTCTATTTCCTCTTGGTTTTCTGCAATCGAATCAATAACACCCTCGACAACATCCTTGTGACCATCAACCACTTCCCCCATGCCATGTTGTTCTTCCATTTCTTCCATCAATATCATATTATTTAAATCACCAATTACGACATCAGACTGTAGCTCTTTTTGCAGGTTGTTATTTTCCATATGTTCTTCTTCTAACATACGCAGGTCATCTTCATTTTCTACTTCATCTAATAAATCTCTAGGAAGATTCATTGGAGAAAATCCAGCTTTAGGGTCAACTCCAAATAACGCTTTATATGGTGAACGTCCAATTAACTTGTGGTAGGAACTATTCTTCTGAAACTGTACAAAATAACAGCCCAGTGACCAGTTTTTGAACTATGGTCATGCATCCATGCTCGGAGCATATTTTCAACATCTTGATTGCTTCTCTCTATGCTTCCCTGTGATTGTGGATGCCGTGGTCGACCATGAAGAATTTTCAAAGATGGCCAAATTTTCACCATTTCTGATATCACAGATGCCGTGAATTCTCGACCGTTGTCACTTTGGAGTATACTAGGTGCACCAATTTCCAAAAATATTTTAAGCAATTCATTTGCCACCTCTCATTCGCAGTTTTTGTTTTAAGAGGACGTAAAAATAGAAATTTCGTTAGGTGATCTTGGTAGTTAAGCAACCAACGGTACTCATTGTCTGGGCAGGATTGAAAGTCCATAAGGTCCACTTGTCCTCTGGAGTTAAAGTTTGTTGAAATGATAGGTTTTATGGTCAGATTTGCATGAGACTTGTTTTTTTTCTTTTGACAAACTTCACATGTTTCAAGGAATTTTTCTATTGCATATCTTCCAACGTCATATTTTGTTTTTAAGTTGTGTATCATTTTAAACCGACCACCATGACCAACATTAATGTGTGCTTCACAAACAACATTAAATATTTTTTCATAAGGAATCACAGAAACATACTTTCCTTCATTATGTTTGTCCTTTTTAATTACAATTTTTTCTTCTGCCACTTCCAACACGTCATATAAGGATAAAAGGTGATACTGTCTTCTCGTTTTTTTGCCAGAATTTTGTTTGGCCCGCAGAATTTCTGCTGCAACCTGAAAGAAAAAAATTTGGTTAAGTTCTTCACATCAATTCCCTGGCACGCCAATATGAAAAGACATTACTCGATTTAGAACTTAGATTTTACTTCTTTTATACCCCCTTTTTTCTTTATCTATACCCTTTATCTTGCGCCAAAATATAATACCAGCTTTATAATTAAAATCTAGATGATCGAAAACCAATAAACAAGCACACAAAAAAATCACTTCCTGAAGCAAATTGATTATAAAACCGTCTTAAACGTGGCAACAGGGTACGAATTTGAAGCGATTTTGTACGTTGCAATACTTCGAGGTTATGTTTAGAATCCTAAATAATTCACTTACCTCCGTTAATTCCGCAATATTCCAAGGTTTTTTCTTATTTCGATCGGAGTAGTAGTCATCTAACTTTTTGTAGAACAACTCTGAATGCTTAGACATTTCAGCTTTTGCAAAAAAATCACTACACAGATCTTAACGACCTTTACAGCGTTCGACTAAACCCGCTAAACAAAGTAACAGCTAACAACGGAAAATTACAGCATTTGACTAACGTAAATCCCGCATTGCAGGGAATGACTGAAACTCTTAGTCAAACGGTGTACCAAATGCAGAGTTACGCTCTTTGCCGGCAATACGTGAAATGACTAGGCATTTCAGGGATTGACAGATTTCAGTAATTGACGCCGACATGACTATACCTTTATCCCCAGGGCGTCCAGGGCTTGGACTGGCAGGATTTATTAAGAATGCGAGTGCTGGCCTATTCAAGGCTCGCGTTAATAGATTGTCCTTAACCTAACCTCATAATAGCAGCCACGTTACTCTGGCTGCTCCTTTGTTACTGCTTAGTTACAGAAGCCTACCAAGAACCCTTTACTTTTGGTGTTTGCATCACAAATATTTACTCCAACGACATACTTTCCTTAACCTTACCTCCTCTTAGCAGTAGCGGTACTCTGGTCTTAGGCTCTGCTTTCGTTACTGCTCAGTTATGAAAAAACTAACCAGGAGCCCTTTACCTTTGGTGGTTGCATCGCAAATAACAATAACAATAACAATAACAATAATATTTATTTACTCGCAAAGTACATAAAAAACAAAATTGTTGAAAAAAAGGAGTAAATAAATATGTTAACATCCATAGAAGGACTAGGCCTGTGCATGGACAAATTAGTGTTACAATGTACATATTATACACACATAAATATTACAAATACTTACGCATGTATAAGATATAAATGTTACATATAAGATAAATAAGGTTATGAGTAATTTGAATGAAATTGTTTATAAAATTATAAGATTACTTATGGATTTAGTTATAATATGACTTATTTATTAATTCATGTATTTCTTTTACTACTACAACAACAGACTTTCCTTAACCCTACCTCATCACAGCAGCTACGGTACTGTGGCATATAGCCTTTGCCTTCTTTACTGCCCAGTTGCAAAAAAACCTACCAGGAGCCGTTTATCTTTGATACTTGGCTCAGAAATAATTACTCAGCCCATCACTACCGTTTAGAAATAAAAAGATGAACTTATCTCTTCAATTAATTAAATTTACTCTGTTATAAGTTATGATAGCGGGGTTTATCGCGTTTGACTTCTAACACCTACGAGGCAAAATAATTCAGATAAAATTTGATGGATAAATGATGTATCAGATCTGTGCAGTATGATTTGTTTTCCCATCGTACTTTCAATGCCATGGGTTGATGCTGGGGAATGCGCGATAAGCGATGTACTTTGCACACGGAAAATCATGAAAGGAATTTACGTACTGGGTGATTCAAATTCGACCCTCACCGTTTTCAACTTTAATAAATAATAAAATAATTTAAGGCTGTGACATCTATTATCTTAGACATACATTTTCAAAACAATTTGGTGCTTTCTTACTTATAACTTTAAAAGTAATCACCAGATTAGCTTCTTGTATGATTTGTTCAATATTCAGAAATTAAAAATACTAATCTTATGACTAAAGGGGGTGTACTTACTACAGCCTATGAGCCTAACAGTATTCTCAAGCATTTATTTAGTAGTAGCTATAATTTGTACTGACCTTCAGCAGAGCACGAAATTAACAAAGAAGCACAATATGTGGAATGATAATGAATTATGTTATTACAAACAACCCTTTTACACCAAGTAGAAGCTTTGGAGCAACTCTGCGAAAGCACCCTATTTTTCACCTAATTTAATTTAATTCAACCATTGATCAATTTAAATTTTTATATTATCTATTTTAGCGGATAGATTGTCTTGGGCCAATTACCATACGCTTTGTTTTTTTAAATTTGGTTTAACTTTGTTACATTTCAGGCATTCGCTGAGGTGTATCATTTCTCTATTTCAACAACTTGTTTAATATTGCTTAAATAATCATTTAGTCACTTCAGTATAACTCCCTTAGAACCATATTTGTCACATAGTAATACTAGAACACTAGTAATGTTTTCCGATCTATCGTTTTAAATGCACGTCTCAAATCCATGAATACACTGACAATAATGTTAAATAAATTTCTTTTTTTGCACTTTGCAAACGCTAACTGGCAAGCTGTTTCACATAAATGACTTTGTTTGAATCCAGATTGGCCTTGGTACAGGATTTCATTCTTGATAAGGTGATCAACAAGCCCCCATGTAGTAATATCTCCAAATTTTTTCAATAACTGGCATGAGATTGATTGGCCGCAGATCGTCATACTTTCTAGGATTTCGGATTTTGGGGACAGGTGCTCGTTTTCAGTTCGAATGGTAGTGTGATTTTGTAGAGAAGTATTTATAATGTTCAAAAGTGGGTACTCAATCGTATCAAATAGTTCTTTAATGAGTCTGACAGTAAGTAACTCGTAGATGACTTGTAGATAAGATACTATAAGGCGCGGTGCGAGTATACATGGTGTGCTCGCCAGCCGTACGAAATTGCGATCGCTCTGCGCATTGCGTCAGCAACGAAGATTTTTCGCGCGGAGAATTATTAGACGTAGTGATACCACGGCCTGTTTAATCGCGTTTTAGATAGAATCGCTAACGATTTTTGTTTAATTTATTTTGTATTCCTTATTCTGAGTTATTGAAGACTGAAATTTATATACACAATGCCAAATTGTGCAGTGGTCGGTTGTAAAAACCATAGTAAGATGAAAGAGCTAAATGTAAAATTCTGTAAGTTCCCGAAAAATTAAAATCTTGTAATGCAATGGAGGAATGCTTGCCGCCAAAAGGACAAAATTAATACGAAAAATGGTAATCATTTCACAAAATAGCATTAAACGTTTATTAAAACTGAAAAATATTCACCTGCCGTATTTTCAATGAATAAATATGCAGAAGAAAGCAATGAATCGTGCCTACTTGAACCATTACAAGTCAAAAACTTAGTTTCGAATAATTCTAACATTGAAGCTGATGACGTGTGCTTTACTCAGGAGTTTTTCAAGAACGTTCTTGTTGACAGCGATATTGTCGGGACAGAGAATGATTCAAATTATATTCATTTTTCCAACTTTACCTTTCAGAGTCCAAATTATGACCTAGATAATTTTATTTCTGAGGACCATGACTAAAAGGTCTTTTGTGTCAATTGGAAAAAAATAAAATGCCAGACACGGTTTCCATCGAGAGACTGAAATTTATTGCCGGATATGTGGCCTCCACATTCAAAAACGAATATCCTAATCTAGCTTTGGGGGCGCAAACCAAATTTCATTCTTCTAATCGGGCCCCAGACTGGATTGAGTTTCTATCTAGAGTCAGTCTTGTATATCCAAGTGAGAAGATGATTAAAGTAGCCCGTTTGGTTGGAACAGAGTTCGATAAAGTCCATGGAGAGTCGTTTTCTAAACAGTCAAACATATTTAAAAAATTATTAGAGATAGAGCTACCCCAGTGGAAAATTTCATGACAAAATAATATTATATCTAATACAAACGAGAACATACGTCAGACTCAGGCATTCAAACAATACTTAGTTAATACAATAGTTTCGAAAATTGTAGGCGTAAGCGTGAAAAAAATGTCCAAATTTACCAATAAATAATACATTTTTGTAGAAAAAATCGTTAAATTACCTATTTTACACTCCTATATAATATAATTGTCAAATAATTGGCTATTGAACTCCTTTAATATATCACTTTAAATTAAAATATAATCCATCATGTGGTATTCCCGCCAGTTCGCCGACAGAAATAGTCGTTGCTGACGTCACAGCGTGCCGGCGCTCGGACGGCTGCATGTGCCTGAGCACACCATGTTTATTTACACTATGCTATAGAGGACCAAGGCATGTTGCTTGCTCCATAGCCAGTTCTCCATCTATAAGTGATAGGTTGGTCGGGCCCCAGATTATCGTGTTTGTACGTACTTATACGATACCATTGCGAATTGCCTACGCTTGAGCGCTTACCCATAAGGCTGTCTTTAGAATTAATTATCTCTTAAATATGGCTACTTAACATGCTACCTCAGTTTTGATCGGCGATAAATATTTTTGCCGGAGAGGCGGCCATGCGTCTCATCGTATCCCGACAGCAGCTCTGGCATGCGCCTCGAAATGCCAAGGGTTTTATACTACCTTTCACTAGTCCATACTTTGAACCGCAGCGAACTGAAGCAAAAACTACTTATTAACATTTCGGCTACCTCTGGAGCTGTTATGAAAGTACAGAGTGTTTGCGTCAATGCAATTCAATCAATGTAATTGCTCCAGCGTGAATGTTTCATAACTTATTTGTAACTTTATCTAGAATACTGTATTCCAAAGGGCAAATATTAGAAAACAACCATAATTACCTTAAAAGCAGTCTTCCAGATAAAAGTTTTGTTTTATTAAATAGGTGTGTTCAGTTTAACCCCTCGATGGTAAATTCGCTGTGTACCAGGGTACTTTGACCCGCGATGGTGTACAGCGCTATTGTATGGTGGCCAATGGTTCATCATAGCATAGCATCCGAAGCGCTCACAAAAGTGCATCGGGCTGCGTGTATGAGTAAAGCGGGCACCACGAAGTGTACAGGGTGGCCCATTTTGGGCACTTTTACGGGGTATCTCGGTTATTTTTGAAGATAGAGAGTTGCGGTTTTCGCGACAGTGTGCTACTTTTTTGTGAAACTAAAGATGCCGTCAATAAAATTATCATGGCCCTCTTGGTTTTTGAGATACAGGGTGAAATCGAAAATTATCGATTTTGGGACCATCCTCGTATCTCGGTTGTCTTTTACTTCATTGAAAAGTTTGAAAAAGGGTCTTATATAATTTTTTCTGTAGAATTCAGTGGTGTAGTCTGATTTTTTCTTGCTTTAACCATTTTTCTGTTATGAAGCAAACATATATTTTTTTAAATGGAACACCCTGTATATTGTTTTTGAAATCAATCGGAAATAATTCAAGCTTTTCAAAAATATGTATCAGTATTAAGTTGTTTTGAAAAATACGCTCAAAATTTGATTTTTTCAATTTTTACTTTATTTGTAGCAGTAGGCCGTGGTTTATCAACTATAAATAATAAGCATCTAAGCAGTTATTACTCTACAAAAGACTTCCTACTCAAATTCGAAAAAACAGAATCAAAATACATTTTTTTAAATAATAATGCCTCATTAAAATGATGAATACTGTGTTATTATAATACACGGAAAAAAGACTGTTGTAAATTTTTCCACAATTGTAGGTATTTTCACTACAAATTGTGGATGATATAGGGACAATAACAACTTGTGTATATTTGTAACACTAAGTTGTGGAGCAGTGGACCCAACAATTGTGTTCCATATTACTACCACCAAGAGAGTTTATTTGCGACCCCTGTGGATTTTTTATACAAATATTGTGACGACAGGATAGCAACAATTTGTAGACTAATAGGCGACTCAGCCAATGTACTAATATTTCACAAAAAGTATAAAATCATTTAACACATTTTTGTAGTAAAATTTTGAACAATATTGTGAAGTCTATTACACTACAAAATTGGGGTTTAATAATCCATAATAAATCTCATGAGTGAGGTAGTTGTGGACGCAAAAGTAAAATGAGGCGTGTATACAATGGTTTATTTTCATACAAAAAAGGTGTTCACAAGAAGAATACAAAAAATAATCACACTGGTATATGTGCATGGCCATAATGATATTCACTTCCTAATAATCATCATTGACTGGATAGTTTGGATGTCCAATGGCACTGAAAAATAAAAATATCATAATGTGGCATAAATAATACGGTATCTTCATATCATTCAAGTCACAGAGTTCCAACCCGTATAGTTAATTTCAAATTAGTAGATTCTAAAACAGTCTAACATAGAAACATTCGCATAAATCAATATTTTGCTATTCTGCTACTATTTGTTGTATAGATAAATACTGCCTCACATCCATACAAATGAAAATGCCCCTGTAACCCTGTCTGGGCTTGAAAGACGTTATGGCGTTATACAGCGGTGAGCTTTCGCCGCATAAAATAAGCCTATTATGTTTAAATAATGTTATGCGCTATAATAATAATCCTTCATAGAAATGTGAAAAAACATGGTCATTTCACTGAACGAAAACAGCCCTATATCTATTTCTGCCTTTTATATAGGTGCAGCGTCCATATTGACATTACTTTTAGACAAACGACAGCATTAAAACGTAGCCATTACGTAATCATTTACACTTATTTACGTATACAATCATAATCTCCGACATATAAAGTTTCGCCCGTGAATTTTTTCTACAACTGTTCAATAGGTACTAGCGGACACAGCTTTGTATTTTCGAATCAAAATACATTACAAAAATAACACACGTAAGTCGTTGATTCCACATTTAATTACAACCTCCTATGACTGCCTGTCTGTATCACAATGACACAAATAAACTAGTACTTACCCAGAAAAATAGGAATGCACTCAAACCCTCCATTTCTTAAAGTAAATGGTATCTGATATCTTCTATAGGTATATGTGTAAATTATATGCTTCACACGTGGTCGCCCTTTGTTCATACACAGTCACAAACCAAATGGGAACTCAACAAGAAAAGAACTAGAAAGACACGGACTTGCGCAGACTCGCTCAGACTTCTTCAACAACAGTTTTGTGGATTTTTTTAACAATAGATTGTGGGAAAATGCTTAACACTATGTGAACTTCTCTATCGCATCATTGCGGAAAGGGAAACTGAATAGTTTGTGTAGAAAAGCTACATACTCCGATTGTGAAAGAGTCCATAGCAAGCCAACGCAATTTAGTGGAATATGTTGCTAGACCCAATGAAACTTTATTCAACAATCTTTTGGAAATATCTTACAATATGTAGAAAAATTACCAACAATCATACCACACAATATTGTTTAAAAATGCTCAAGTCTGCTTTTTTCCGTGTATTGAGTAGTAGCTATGACTCATCTATTAAAAACAAAAAAGCAATTCTGTAAAAAACCTGCGAGACTGTCAGCTTCTAGTTATATTTTAATTAAATATAGCTTTGTTATTTCTGTGTTTTAATTTTAATTATTGTCAATTTTCTATAATAATGGCAGCTTACATATCCAGAGAGACAGCAACCGTTTTCAGGTATATTTGCTCGTCTAAAAATAAATATAGTTAGGTACGGATCCTTTATTCAACCACTTCCTAAAACCTATTTCAAGGAGAATAGGGAGCAAAGGGAAACAAACGTATTAGGTTACATAGAAGCAGCGCATTCATCATCTTGTAAGCGCAAAGAAGAAGCTGTAGGGGTATAACAATCAACTGCAGGAATAATTCTAAAAGAATACAATTACCATCCATACAAGTTTAAGATACTTCAATATTTGCACAGGATCCAAGTTTGGCAATTTTTAATCGCCATAACACGAACGAGACCAATAATTCTTTTAAATGCCATTAAAAGAATAAGAAATTGTACCACATTTGCATTCGAGAAAATAGTCTCCAACTTCAACCAACATCTCTAAAAGCTCCTCGATGTTTTTAGTTTTTATTTTGATTCAAAGTCAAATTTAATAGTATGTTGATATTCTTCAGATATAATGTTTCGTCTTAAGTAATGTAATACAATAAGTAATATTTACTGAATATTATCACAAGTAGTAGTTGATAGCGTATAAAATACAATTAAATAATTGAGTTTAAAAGTATTGAGTATCTTGCACCTTAATAATTGTTTACTTGGATATTGTTTTTAATAGATTACTCATGGCCTACTGCTACAAATAAAGTAAAAAATGAAATTTTGAGCTTAGTTTTCAGAAAAAATTCATATTAATATATATTTTTGAAAAGCTTAAATTATTTCCGATTGACGTAAAAAATAATCTACAGGGTGTTCAATTTAAAAAAATATATGTTTGCTTCATAACTAAAAAATGGTTAGAGCAAGAAAAAATTAAACTACACCACTGGATTCTACAGAAAAAATCTATAAGACTCTTTTTTAGACTTTTCAATAAGCTAAAAGACAACCGAGATACTAGGGTGGTCTCAAAATCGATAGTTTTCGATTTCACCCTGTATCTCAAAAACCAAGAGGGTCATGATAATTTTGTTGACGGCATCTTTAGTTTCACAAAAAAATAGCACACTGTCGCGAAAACCGCAACTCTCTATCTTCAAAAATAACCGAGATACCTCGTAAAAGTGCTCAAAATGGGACACCCTGTACACCAGCAGCAGCAGCATTGGCGGTACCGCTGAATATCCCACCTTTTGATATTTACATATACTACGTTTCCATAGACTTACAAAACGTTTTCAAAACGTTTTGAGTTTTGAAATATATCCTGGAGGCGTCAATTGGATACGTTTTCAAAACGTTTCCTATTCAAGGTCGATTCGCTATTTTTTGGGATCGTATCGAGATTCAAATGTCGTGGAAACATCAACTGTCACTTTCGTTTTGAAATGGACCATGCGTAGTGCGCTGCTGTCTAATAACAATATCATTGTCGATTTATTGAAGTGTATTCGTATTATTTTATTCGAAATTTGTAACTAGGGATTCATAGTAAACAACAAAATAGGTTATAAAACTAGAAAATGACATTTGTGAAGTGTCAGTTGAAAACAGTTTGAGTGCGTTTAGAAAATCGTTTCGAAACCTATCGTGGAAACACCGACAATCCAGAATCGCAAAACGTTTTGAAAACTGTTTTGAAAGCCCGTGGAAACGTAGTAATAGTAGATGGAGAGGCAAGAATGGCTGCATACAGAGTGCAGTGCCATGGCAACTGGTTTTACCACCCTGCCATGAAACACCACGATACTTGACTTGACAACCTGCGGTGCGACATAGTTGAGATGCCACCCGACAGAACATCAAGAGTCTTGGACACCGTGATTCCATATAAGTCAACCTAAGTGACAGATCCGAATGGGCCTCAGGCATCGAGCTCCAGGAGAAGCTCAATACATGACGATGGTGTCACCTGGAACACTGATGGCTCCAAAAGCTCATCAGGTAAGCCTGGGCGGAACGCGAGTATCCTAGTAGCCAGTTTACCTGGTAGCCTAGGTAAACTGGCTACCGTTTTCCAGGCAGAAATAGCCGCAATTTTGGAATGTGACAGAATATGCATAGATACGGGATACTGCCAAAGATTATCTATGTAAACTCAGACAGCCAGGTGGCTCTGATAGCCTTGGCGAGTAACCACTATACTTCAAAAATAATGAGGGACTGCCACAATACCCTAACGACACTGGTGAAGACCAACGAGGTAACATTATCTAGGGTGCGTAGTCACACAGGAGTGGGCGGTAATGAGATGGCTGACAGGTGTGCCAAGGAAGGCGCAGAACTCCCTCTCATCGGGCCAGTACTATAGCATGTGGTACATCACACAACGTGGTTCGGATAGCTGTTACCAGTTGGGTGTCAAATGAACACCAGAAGCGTTGGGACAGAATGGTGGGGATCATTCAGTCTAAGAGGATACTGAAGGGACCCTCGTGTTCTAATATCGCAGACGCCCTCAGACTGAGCAGGAAGGAACTACGAAAGGTGGATGGACTTATAACGGGCCACAGGACTTTGTACGCCTGCAAAATCCGGGGATTGCAGAGGAAACAACTAAGCATTTTATCTTAGATTGTGCTGTCTTGAGTGAAAGCAGAACTCCTATCTGAATGTAGGCCAAAAGGGAAGACGGCAAAGCATAGTCCAATGCATCTCAAAGTTCGCAAAGAAATTAGGATGGGACTCTGATCCTTTCGTCTGGGGGTGCACAATAAGAATTAAGGCTGCGCGGCAACTATTGGGGCAACTGAAGCCTAACCCCCTCACTACAAGAAAAATAGGTGTGTCGTGTTTCCAAGTTAATATTTATATAGGTTTCCAGAACTGTTCTCAAAACGCTTTACGAAATGATTTTTGACGCGCATTCAAAACGTTTTCAATTGACACATTTCACAATCGTGCTATTAATTGCTTCGGTCGTAGATAAAGTATAGATTTAACTCGGTGTAATGGTAATACCTCACTTGTTGATGTACAGCACTTCCCTACGGCTCGTGCTGCAAACTTCAACTGCCTGAGCTGTTACCGTCATTACCGCATCATTGAACAGTGTACTATTAAAGGGAGCTAGTTAGTGTTTATACAAATGTCTGATACAATCTGGTTTCATATAATGTTTTAAATCTGTCGTTAGCTCATTTACTGAAACAAACATTTTCTTTTAACATTACGCCTACAAAAATTTTTATCTAAGTCTTTGTAGTCACTCTCTAGCTGACCACATGTATAAGTAATAGCGTGAAAGTATATATTATATATAACTGATGCAGTGACATGTTTCTGAACCCTCAAATGATCAAGTGACCATCATTTGCAGAAAAACAAAAGTCAACATGCATTCCAAGCGCCTTTTCGGGCACATATATGCACGGATGCGCATAGTGTCTTCGTTTTACTGTTTTAACGACATTTATACTCGCCGTATCTACGTCACATCCTCTTCTGATTCTTCTTCTCGTTCTTGGTTTCGGAAAACGACCTACCGTAAAAGAGCAAAATTGTCATCTATTCATCAAGGTAGGCCACGTCGCGCTTGGATCCGGTAATGTTCCCGCGTTTCTAGAATAACTTTGCAGAGTTAGCGTTTTTTTATGTGCAGGGCCGGATTTAGGTCCTCAACATGATACATATTTACGTCGAATGTAAAACTCTACAAGGGTCAGTTACTCTATACTCCGCTCTCAATGCTGCCTTTCTCGCTTGCATTCTGATGGTACTCTTCTGTTTTCCTCAGCAGTTTCTGGCAAGTCTCCGCTCCCATGAAGAGTAGAAGTACATGCTCATGTGTCGCGCAAGGTCAGTGGCGGTAAGTTTCATGGCCTGCAAATTTCCAATGTAGACTGGTTGCTCAGGTACGCGAAATATCAGGGTGAACAGCGAACGACATTTGGAAGCAAATCGTCTGATTGGTCATGTCGTACCCAACGGAGTCGCTTTGAATAGTTTATCTGGCGTCCAACCCACCCCCACGGCTGGGTATTGTTTTTCGATTAAATTATGGCGATTTGTTCAGGAGCAAATATTAACTCTAATTACTTTGACAAACTCGGTATCAGTTGTTTAGCATATGCAGACAAAACTATCTATCCTATCCTATCCTATCTCGGTCGACCAGAACTAAACATCAAAATTCAAGTAGAAATGAACCGTAATTTATATGAGAATGTGCCCTTTATAGATGTAAAATAGAAAAACGTAGAAGTAGTACCAAGACAGTTGAGACCTTCTTACGCAATGCTTTGAGCTATATTAAATTTTCCGCGCTTTCTATGTTGTTGCTAACAAAAAAAAAACTTTCACTAAAATAATCACATTACAATGACAATGTAACTGATAGGTTTGCTATACCTTGTTATCACAATTGCTGACACCAGATGAGAACAAATTTATAAAAACATTATTTTCAGGCGCCACTCTAACAAACCTACCACAGGTTATCAAATTGTAATAAGATCATTGTATGCAGAAGCTGTGCATGAAAGTCTCTAATCCTCCATCTAGTGCCCAAACCACTTAGATATCCACATGGCGTTGGTACCATCAATTGTGGTAACAAGGTGTAATCGTAAGCAAATACGTATGCATTTTATATCCCAGAAGTGACTTGTGTCTGCCTTCTTCCAAATATACTACTCTCAAGTGAAATCCGAACACCTAGGGAAAAGGGATATTCGCATAAAAAATTTATGCACAGCTTGGCAGTACCCTCTGTAGTGCACATCTAACAGTTGTTGTACATTCAGATGCTATATTTACCTACATTTCATCTCTAACAAAATCTGTACGTGTAAAAACAAATGACTTCTTGCCACTCCAGAAACTACGACATGTTTTGCAAATGTGGCGACAGACTAGTTGATTATGTAAAGATGCCTCCTAGAAGACGACAGCCCCAGTTTAGGTAGTTCACCCTTTGAACAGGGCCGGTTTCTAGGCCAACGAAAACGTGGTGCTTCTTTCATGCAATTGTTGTAACCAACAGTTGTAGCAGCATGATCGAAGAAGGACGAATGCAGCGAGGCTCTGGAGCATGCAGAGGAACTAAGAGTGGCAAGATCGTCATCTACGAGTACTGGCTCTTTGAGACAGAATGCGATCCACTCGAGCTGTTTATGACGCTTGGTATTTAGTTATAGGAAATCGCCTTCGAATCCTTATGGTGCACTGAGAAAACCAGCCCTGTTAAAGTGTTTAACTGGTACATTTTCAATAGCCTATATTAAAGTTGCATGCTGTTTCTGAAATGTAGCTTCATAGTCAGTCATAAAAACTGAATTCCAGTACTTCGATTTTGTCACAGACATCGCATATCATTGTAACAATTAAACTGGTTCAAGTACTACTGCTTTTAATTAAACATTTTGATAGTAATGATTAACAAGAGTTACTATAAAAATAAATCAGCAGCTGTCATTATGAGTATTCCTATCGTAGACACTTCAGGTTACAATGACAATTAAACTGGTCGAAGGACTGCAATTTCCAATGAACATTTTAATTGCAAGAGTTAAAGGATATTACAACTGTGATAAGTCACGAAATACGCATAACGGTCATTTCCCGAGATGGGGGAAGTTTACCACGCTCCATATCTTGAGGGCAAGCGAGTGCGATAGACACAGATGTTCTCTCTAGATCTTTAGATTGGATGTCTTTTGGCCATTCCCTCATTTGAGTTTTAACTTTTCACCAGAGCTGTTCACTGTTGTTTTACATTTCAGTTAGTGGTTACAGCACGGTTACAGGTGTGAGGTGTAATCGCTGTTCGGTTTTACTATCACATATTATTTTGTGTTCCTATAAGTTTTTCGCGTGCTTTTGTCTTTGTGTGTAGAATAGAATAGGTAGCTACTACCTACGTGGTAAAATATGGCTTTGGAGTACACAAATCCTACATTTCCGGTAACTTTGCTGTAAGATAAAAATATGTAACAATTTCCCATTAACATTATGTGTTCGTAGGTGTGATAGACGTTTTATGTGCAATAATAACTTTTTTGTTATGATAAACTCAAGATTTTAATTTTTTTCATAATGTTTGTTGATCATTTCAACAGAAATAAAGATTATCTTGAATTTTTTTAATGCCTCTAATGGAGGATAGAAATTACCCGAATTGAATTTAAAAAAATCAGTATTGGTACTAAAGTTCTTCATTATAGCATTAGCTGTAGTACAATGACATAAAGAGTGTCACAAATAAATATGGTAACCGTAATAAATAATCCTGTTTGATCGAGGGTATTAAACAAGTCAATAACTTTTAACACATGGCTTAATTGTAACAATTAAGCTAAGCTACAGTCACAGTGACATTTTTCTGCCAACCACTGATGTGATATTGGTCGCTACCATAATTAATCCTAAACAGAATTCACTATTCAATAGGGTCCTTGCACCCAAAAAAAAATGATTGCTTTAAAGCATTCACTATAACATATTAAACATCATAAAATAGAAGTTTTTGATTTTTAAAGCTGCTTGTAAGACTTATTCCAAATATAAATTTGAACTAGTGGAAACGCCGTGAAAACGACCTCTGACGCCACAAGACATTGCAGTGATGGGATTTGAGGTATCATAAACACTTTTCGGTCGATAACTTGGTTAGGACAGTTGACGACTTTGGCGTAGACAAGCAACAAGTCCAAATCACAAACCAAAATGGAAGATTGACGCAAGATTGGCGTAAACGAAACTTACCTTGTTTCTGTGTCACAGAACAACATGTTGTTCTGTGCTTTTTGGAGTTGTCATTTATAGTTAGAGATGGGTTTAATAATGTCGATTATTGTACTGTCTTGTGACGTCAGCACCCGTTTTCAGTCACGTGGAAAAGTTTGAAAAATCCATAAATTATACTCGTAATTACAAATGTCTTCATCCGAACAGCATCAAGGGTGGAAGTTTTGTTATAGACAGACTTTGTATACGTTTTTCTTTCGTCTAAACATATCCCTAATCCAAAATTACGACCACTGCAAGTACCCTATTGCAGCAATTAAACAGTTTAGTTGTCACGTACTTTGATGCAAAATTTAATTACGGTGATTAAAATTTGAATCGTAGCGATTAAAGTTTTCTCTCAGAGTGTTTGACTGCACAGAATGCATGAAATGGGCTTAAGTCCACATCTATGTAGCGCTTCGATTTTCTGGAAATCATCGTTGGCAACGGTTAGACTGGTGACAAGAGCACCGACAGTAGCAGGCTGAGTGGCATCAGATGACCTCTGACGAGTCCAGGTTTTGTGTGGGGGCATACAATGGAGGCCAACGCGTTAGACGACACGGCGGGGTGTACGACGTGATCTTCAGTTTGCTGTTGGCGTCATGTACATCGTCCTATTAGTTTCATGGTTTGGGGTGTCATTGCATCTGACAGCAAATCACCTATACTTGCAATTAATGGCACAGCGATACCCCAACGTTGTGTGCATGAGGTGTTGGAGCCAGTTGTCGTTCCGAAGCCTCAGAGATGCAAGGTCATGCACCTCTTTTTATTGTCGATGCGGTTGCTACAGGAATATAAGATCAGGGTGCTCCCCTGGCTTTGACAAATATTTCAGTTTTGCTTAATGATACAAAACTTTTAAACATCGCACGTGCTACAACTGGTGGAGAGTAAAATAAACCTGGTTCCATTTTGTTCATCAATATCGTAGTTTACTAGTTGTAAAGGTAGGCCAGTATTCTGAAGTAGCCTGGATAGTGGTCGGTCCACACCTGCACCTCCAAGGCATCTCAAGATACTCGAGTCCAAAGCGTATAACGTTATATGTGAAAAATAAAAACTAGACCTCGTAAATAGACAGGAACGGACGTGTGTCATGTCGAAAAAACGCTTTTTGCTTGAAGCTCGCTTAAAAAAGGTGCCCGAAGTACAAACAAGAATCGAATGAATGCCTATCAACGTCGATAAGATCTTTGGACTGCGCGCGATTTATGTTTTTTTTGCTTTACATCATTTGAATAATGACAGTTTGGTCTGAGGTAGAATGTATAAATGTGGAATAGTTTCGCTTTTAATTGGCTGCGTTTGAATACCTAAGAAGGTGTTTGAATGCGTTTAATGGATTGAATAATTTAGAGCAGCTTTTCTGAATCAATGTCCAGTGGACTTGAATGTACCTTTTTTGTTCATAAACGGCTACAGGATATAGTATTATTAGATACAATAAACCGTTCAGTCACTCTCCAAATCGTTTTTTTTTTCAAACTTGATACGTATCTCGCTATGATAGTATCTGCAGGACAAGATTTGTACTAAATACTAACTCAGCCAAACATACTCGTACACTGGCGAGCGAAAAATGTAGGTTATTTAAGATTTTAGAAATACCTTTGAAATAAACGTTAATTACTGAATCATCGGTCTAGAAAGGGGTGAACCATTCATTTGCCGATAAATTCTAGCAGGAATATTTGTTATCCGACAGTGTATTTTTGATGTCCGATGGAATAACGTAAATTAAGCCTAATTAAGAGTTCACACGGTGGCTATCTCCCATTTTTTTGTTATGTCCATACAACTTACGATCCTTCTAGTGTATTTTGGCTCTAGTGTGTATTTAAATGACCATAATGCCTTTAGATATTATTGTTGTAGCTAGAGTTCTAACACCAATGCAAGATGGTCGAGGACGACAGGAAACTGCAAAAATTACTGGTGAGAGGTAATATCCTGAAAAAAATGCATATCAACGCCACTATGAGGCTGGCCTGATAATCAGAAGGCTAGCGTCCGGTCGGAGAAGGATTCACCACTCCAAGATATGATCAGTTTCTGGCGTCCGCAGGTTTGCGGAATAGGACGGCTTCCGCGGTTTGGCTGCGCAATCAACTTCAAAAGGTGAGAGACGTTAACGTTAGCAAATGGACCATTAGAAGAAGTCTTCATGCCGATGGATTGTCTTTCGAAGAGTAGTTGCCCGAAATCACCTGGAATGGATGATGAATATGATTGAAGCAAGGTACGGTTTTATGATGAATCCCTTTTTTGCCAGCCGGGTTAAACCGATAGCGGAAGCCATGGAGAAGACCCAGAGAAAGATATGCCACAGTTTGACAAAATTGCTCTCTGACAGCTCAGAGGTGCCTACATTACAGAAATCCTGGATAACCATATCATGCCTTTCATAATGACTATGGGCAAGAAAGACATTTTTATGCACGATAATGCTAGACCTCACATGCACAGCCAGAATTGTCACTGAATATCTGAATGAGATGGGTGGGAAAACATCAGCTCCAAGAAGTGCGCCCAAGAAGTGAGAGTTGCGAATGGAGGATTGGAATAACCTCGACCAGAATATAATCTTGAATTTAATTCAAAGCATGCCTAATTGACTATAAGCAGTAATTAATGGAAGAGGAGGGAATACGCGCTAATAGTTGACAGGTTTTCTCATTATTGACATTATTGCTAATTGTTACTCCTTCGTTTAGTTAAATAAACTGAAATTTCAGATTCTCGTGTTTTCACAAAAGTTCTTGAAAATACTTAATGGACAACGTCAACTGACAGATAACAAATATGCCCGCCAGCATTTATCGGAAAATGAATGATTCACAAAAAAGCTACATTTTTGTGTAATTGGCTTTATTTGGAAGCCTCTATCATCTGCCCCACGGCATTTTAGATAATCACGTAATGTCTCAAAAACTCAAGCTATTAGCGACCGATGTGTAATCAGACCTCCATCCCTATTCATTATGTTGCCCGATCTCTTTATTTTTTCTGAAGATGGTAAACTAGCGAGTCGTGTGTCGAGTTGGGGAAAAATTCGATGAGTAGTTAGACCAGGGGTTAGACTGTGTAGTTGTAATAGTAGCTGTGTTTGCCATCCCCGAATATAACACCTCAGCCACCACTACCTGTCTCCCCTTCCTTGCCAAATCTTCCCGACCTTTTAACAAAGTCCAGTATGTCCGCACAGCTTAAGGAGGGTAATTCCTCTGGCTGAAGTCTATCAGGTCCAAAGATCTCATATTTCAGCTCGCCTAGCCTATCAACTCACATTCCGCAAGGAAGCGACAGGCACTACCTCTCCACAGCCCTTACATAGGGAGTCATCTTCAATTCCTAATAGTGATAGATACCGCGTGAGCTTACAGTGCCCCGTCAGAACACCCACGAAGATGCGTTCACCCCGGCTATAAAATCCTTGGCTTGTTTGCATCCCTTACTTTGCCTCCACTGTTCATCTATGTTATCGTTTACCCACTTCTTGAGGACTAAAGTTGCCTGCTGCCCACTTAATCCTATTATGGGGCTCCGGGCCAACAAACGGTGGCTACTGTTGGGATCAAATGTTACTTGGTATTATTAGAAATACACAATTTTTGCTTCCAGTCAGTGTATACTGAAATTTCAGCGCACTTTTTCAGGCCAAATTTGTATTTTGTTTTCGATATTTGGAGTTGCACGACAAATTTAATTTTTAGATAACGCTAGCACCCTAAAAATATGTACTCACCGTATTCCAAGGTATACAGGGTATCCCTGAATTTCCTTGACACCTGATATTCTTGTAACAAAAAAAGGTCAAACGAAAACTAAGTGCAATTTTTGAAAGTAGTATAGGGTCATCATACAATGCCTTTAAAACATTTTTTTGGTACTCCAGCCCTTAAAACTCACCCTCGACTTTTGTTATTCAAATAGCACCAAATAGTTTTTCTCTACACAAGTTAAGTCCATATATTATTTGAAATCTTGTAGTACCTTTAATTTTATACGCAAACTTATTTTTTTCGTAAAATCATAAGCATAACATAATTAAATAAGAATTTGCTTGATGCAAAAACGGATAAAGATAAAACTAATTGGGTCTTTAAGGGTACTGAATGACCTATAATACATGCTTTCGAAAAGAAATATCTTTTTTATGCTTTTTTATTACGAAAATATTACGCCTCAAACAAATTCTCTCGTTTTATTTATCTTATGTTAATGACCTCACAAAAAAAATGGCTTGTGTATGAAGTCAAAGGCACTACAAGATATTAAATGAAATAATGACCCCAGTAATGTAGGAAAAGCTGTGACGTGCTATTTGGAAAAAGTAGGGGGTTAGTTTTAGGGGTTGAAGTAAACAAATGTTTCGAAAGCATGGCCCTTGAAGGGCCGTTTTAGTTTCATTTTTTATCTTTTTTCTTACGAAAATATGACGCCTCAGACAAATCCTTATTTTATTTATTTTATTTATTTTATTTCTTTATTATTATGAATTTACAAAAAAAAGGAGGTTTTTGTGTAAAATCAGAGGTACTACAAGATTTTAAATACAATGTGGACTCAACTTGTGTAGGAAAAACTATCAGATGATATTTAAAAAACAAAGTTAGGGGTGAATTTTAAAGGTTGAAGTATAAAAAAATGTTTTGAAAGCATGGTATGATAGACCATGTAGTATTCTCAAGCATTCCACTTAGTTTTTGTTTGAACATTTTTTTGTTACGAATATATCATCTGTCAAAAAATTTCAGAGACTGAAATCGATTAACCGTTTCAATTTTTTGATCTATTACAAATTCAATTATTTTAATTATTATTAATAGTCTACAAGGCTAACAGATTCATATTTAAAAGAAAGTTATGAATGCATACGCTATACCTACTTAAATTCTCGAGTGAAAATCGTACAGGAGTATAAATTGTAATATAAAAACTGAAATAAAATAGCTTGTTAAAACAAAGAGCTGAGCGTAATTTTTTGATATAATGTAAAATTGCATCATTATGGAAAAATATGAGCACGCTGTACTATAATGAGTTCACAAAATTTTGTTTTCGCAGATCGGTAATACTTTGTAGTAGAACTAAATGTATTTTCTATCTTAAGATGTACTTAATGATGATTTCTCTGTTTTTGACTAATGTTTCGGAATACACAAGAGTTTGTTGAAGTACACAATCACGCACTTCTGCATCATTTGGACCCAACATACTGGGTTAATACAAAGTACCTGAATGCTAAGTGTCTCCAAAATTGGCAAAGCCGAAACGATAAAATGCAATTCTTGGGGGTTTTTGAACATGCAGAATTAAAAAATGGTAACAGCAATGTTCTCAGATTTACCACTTAAGCGCTAAACGTCGTAAATGGGGAATTCCGTTTAAAATAATAAAATTATGACATAAAACGTAAAGTGATAAATCTGGCAACATAGGTGTTAGCACTTTTGTATTCTGTATATTCAGCTGTTTTCAAAAATGCACGATTCGATTTTGATCACAGTGCGAGCCGCCTACCTGGTGTGCTTGTGAGCTTGCTCGACTTTGCTGCCCACTGACACGGGCAACAGAATGCTGCTGTGTCATTTCGCTTGACTAAAACCAGACATTTACAAAAAAATGGCCTGCAAGGTCTGTGTGGCACTTATCAGGGGACTAGTTATCTGCTGCTAGGATTTAAGCGCTATTGCCAAGTTCACGTCTTGGGCAGTCGAAGGTGAGCTCAAAGCAGCAGGTGAAGTCAAGGTTGGGTTGCATCCTTGGCTTCGCCTTTGTGCAATGATCTACAGACCTACTCTGATAACACTAGGATTTTTCACTAGTAGAATTACCTCTACCAAAGGCAAGGGCAGGCCGCCATTGCGCGTCAGGCGAATTATGTGGTGGAGAGCATAACCCTTCTGTACCAGCCCCCCTCTGATTTCTTGCTCAGAGAAAATGTGTGATGAGGAATATTTTCCTTTTAAAAAGACCAATTTTCCGATAATCGCCCTCGCTTTTGGGCACAATACGTATCCCAGTGTCAACAGCTAATAACTCTTAGGCCAAGGCTACTGAATGAATAGTTAACGGTGTGCCATCTCGTCGCATACAAGTTTACATCCCTTATAATGAAAACTAGGCAAAATTTCAACAACGTGAGAACCTTGAATCTATACTTAATTCAAATTCACAGAGTCACATTCTGTCTGCATCCGGAATAAAAATCACTTTTGATTGGCTGATTTCTTGAGTGGCAAATTCAATAGATTTCAACGAGCTCTCTGTAAAGGGGTGATTTTTAAACTCTTTTTGTACTCTACGTGGGCAGAAAAAGCTTGAACTATTACAAATTAGAATTAGACAATCTATTCCAGCGATTAAACAGGCAATATTAGCAAGTTGTAAAATATCCTACTATCCGTTGATCGTAGAATTCTCCTTTATAAGGAAAATATTTTGTCTTATGTAAAGCTGTACGAGTGTAATCAATTCGTTTATGACATCCTGTTTGCATAACATTTTTCTTGAATCACAAATAAAAACGAGAAAGCTCCGCTTTCTTTCGCATCCACTAAATGGCATATTAATCTGAAACTTCCCAGTTACCTGTACTACGACCCTTAATAAAACTAGACGGTTACGATGCTTGAGTACATTGAGTTATCGACTGACATTACGGCATTTTTGTGGAAGCCATGCAGGCAAATAAATTAATTAATGAGATCGGCGACTGGTATACAACCTCTCGTAAAAAGATTTAATGTAATCTCTCCTTATCAGATTTAATTGCAACATCTCTGCAGAAGGCAAATAAATTTAATAACACCGGGTACAATCGGCTGATTGATGGGAACATAATGAAAGTTACGATTTAACGACGAATATTCAGGAAAAATCTGACGATCGGCATACCATTACATCCAATTAAAGCGATAGTCGATATAAATGTGTATAAACTACGGCGTAACATGACGGGAGGCTGAGGGATGACATCTTCACCAAAATTCAAATTTTTGCTATTGCATTTTAATATTCTCCGTACCTTGTTTATAATGTAGCAATGCTTGTGAGTTCTATCGTTCTTCAATAATCTTCATATAAAAACACCTTTACTTGAAATAGATTTTACTTAAGTTTTGGTAACCTCTGTGACCTTAGGTTAGGCTAGGTTAGGTTGAAAGTGAGCAGCGCGATTATGGCTCCTTTCACTGCGATCTTATAGTGTCTATTTTAGCTCATACCTATGTAAAGTTCACCGTACAGTCCACATTCTTGACGAAAGCGATGGTCATGTTAAATGAAACTTCCTTGAAGTCACTAGGTTCCACTTGGGTGAATCCGGCAGTCTGAACCCTAGCTCTTTTCACACAGAAGAAAATACTGTTGCGTTTCCAATTAACTGTTAGTATTTGGACGCTTTTCCATCGCTTTAAATATATTTACAGTTGTTTCCAATCCATGTCGTTGAAAGAATTTCAATCCTTATATTCGAAGTAATCACAGGTACGCCAATAAATTCAAAATAATTTTATATTCATTCTAACGATATGTGTAATCCTTCTAATACCAGTATTGACATATAATGCAATCAAAACATCCTTTTGGTTTCGAAATTTACCCTATGTTTCATTCAAGCAAAGCACACAATCTATTCGATGTACAAAAATCATTACTGCAACAGCAGTTCGTGATACCTAATTCATCTGATAAAAATTAATTTTGTTTCAAAAGGTAACTATTACGCGAACAATAACCCATGCTTTCAAAACATTATCTATGCTGTTAAAAAAATTGGTAAGTAGTATTCGTAACAACAGCATCATATATCGAATTCAATGACCCTCGTTGTTCGCTGAACTATAATCAGTATTCGGCGGGACTGATGCCCCGATTCAATGAACGTAAAAAGAAAGAACAGGGGGATCATTTTAGTGTTTGTTTCGTTGTGTTTCGTTGTGCTGTTTCGGTGTTAGCCGTGTTGTGTCATCTCGTGTTTTTGCTTTTTGCATCAGCAATTGTGTAATTTAAATGTGTCCAGTTATATATTAAATGGAGGACCTACTGAGAAATTGGGGCTTAGAAGAGTTAACACCCACATTTGAATGCAGGTGGTGTAAACGAATCGATCAGCTGTCCTCACAATAGAATGTGTTGGTCCAAGGAAAAAAAAGTAGTTTAGAATCAATTACCAAACACAGATTCGATTCAACGACAGGCTGCGATTGAATCATTCATTGGAATCCAATGACATCTTGTAGTTGAATCGATCATACGATATAATTCGTTTCCCATTGGATACATCGCTGTATTTGAGGAATGCTGAGTGTAACGTCCCATTGAATCCAAGCGTAAGTCTTTGACAAAATGACAGATTTTTCTGTGTGCAGTACTGGATAAGAGAATATGTGCTCCGCTGTTTCGTCCTACAATAGCAGAAACGACAGTCTTTTGTTTGTTCCAGACGTATCTACGTATCCGCACGTATCAACAGATCAACCAGAATGTGCCGATCAGTGCTGGTGGGGGGGGGGGGGGGCTGACTAGAAGGGTATGGTATAAACACCTCCTGTTTGGTAGCCCTGGTGTATCTCGCCAGTGCAGCAGTGCTTTCCTCTCTGCCCAACCTGAGATGGTTTTTTTGAACCATTGAAGCACGATAAGACTGAGAGACATCCACAGCATAGGTTTTGGATAATAGTTGAATATATATTTCTATTTGGGATGAAAAGAGGCGCCTAAAAGAGGGATAAATATAATATATACAGGGTGTCCCAGCATAAAATGCACAAATAAAACTGAGTTTAACAGTATCACAATTTATCGATAAAAAGAATATTAAGAAGATCTAAAAAAAAATGTTTGCTTTTTATTGACAGATTAATATTTTTTGTCCTTTTTATTTGAAACCACTATAACTTTTGAAGCAGTGCGTGCATATCGTTGAAATTAAAGCTCACTAACTTTTCTTGGCGGATTTGTTTATTCGCTAAGCAGCAATTACTATTAGGCACTATTATAACGAAATGCAAGCAATGCTTCAAAAGTTATGATTATTTCAAATAAAAAAGACAAACAAAGTTGAACTGTCAATAAAAGGCAAACAATTTTTTTCAATTTTTTTTAATAATTTTTTTGTCTAAAAAATGTGGTCTAGTTTCACCGAGAGTTTCACCCAGTTCCGTTTGTGCCCTTTATGCTTGGATGTACCTGAAGAAATGTACGCCTCTCACCTCTCGCTTCTCGGCCCCCATCACACGATGTCAATCGAGTGCTTATTTGCTTTATCTGCATTATTATGAGCAAAAGACAGCAATCAACTAAATTGGTATTGGTACTCCATACGAGTACCTTATCTATAACTGCTATGTAAGTAATTAGCCAATGAATAGTTACTACGCCACTGGGTTTCAACGTATATTTTTAACTATCATTGATACAATTTAGAGCAATATAATATGCGCATATTTATGGGAATTTGTCATTGACTTATTGCGAAATTAATCTTTGTATGGAATAAATGGACAGGTTCTAATAGGGCCTGCATACGTTTGCTTATTTCATTTTCATTTTTTATCGAAGACCACCTATACTTTCATTTTTAATGGGTGATATCCAGATTGTGTTCCAATTTATAATCACCAGCGACTAAAACGGATAGAAATCAGGTGAAAAAACAACCTATCGTTGAAGGGAGCGTTCTGACCGCGAGAATTTTCGATTTTGAAATAATACGTTTTTCGGATGTTTCAGGATATCTACATAACGAAAATTCACGTCACTCTTTCGTCGGCCTGTCTGTCGGTCTGTCTGTGTGGTGGCGTTTTTCTCGTCTCGTAATCTCAGTAACCTCTGCATACATTGTGATGAAATTTGAGTAGTCATGTACTATGGGGTGGTAGTAGGTAATGCATGAAACAAAAAGACTCACATATTCCTCAAACTTCGTTTTTAGGCGCTTTAGGGCCGGTTTCTCAATGTCCAGCTAAATATTTATCTGGAGGTTAACGCTTGCCTGTCAAATTGTTTGAACAATTGAAGGTTAAATTTACCAAGTCACGTAAATCTTATCTGACAGTTGTATCCATAGAAACGCTAGCTGGAAGCTACCTATCTGACACTTTTAACTGGACATTGAGAAACCCGTCCTTAGGAGTTCATGATCATTTTCTACTTTTCTTTTTGGTGGGGTGAAATTGGGATGGTTAGGTGGTGGGGGATACAAAATTGAAAAATTCGTTGTATTCAAATAGGCTGTCCGTTGTCCTGTGAGAGAAATACCTATCGGCATGATACACTTTTCCGGGTTCATCCGAATATTGCCTTGCCGATTACAGAATCATGTATGTATACATACGAGTATGGTGTATGTATGGCGTATGTATGGTGTATTCTGGAAATTTTTGGATTGACAATAAAATTTTGACACAATATTACTATCGTGGCTAGGATGAAAGACGCGTACGTTTTTCAGAAATTGTGTCACTGGCCGGGCAGAAATAACGAAAAAAAAAAGAATCAAGTTCGGTAATTTCTTTTTACTATTTTCCCATTGCACGAGAATCTGAGATCTCCTTGCAACCAAATCATTACCCGCCCATCCTCAAAAAAACCATCCAACACAGAAACTCTCGTAAATAGTTTCTTGCATCTCTTTAGAAACTAGGATGACACAGTTTTTATTTTGCAAGCTTCAACTGGATGAAACGTGATGATCCTGAGCACCCAAATCGCTACAAAACGAAGCTATTTTTATATTTTTAGCTTCCTTATTATTGCTGCGCCGCCACTGACATGATTTATAGAAACCATACGCATTTTCTATTCTCGCCACGGCAATAATACTGTGGATATTTCATTAAAATCAATTCCACGTCCCACAATACATATATCAGAAAATTCTTCCTTGGTTTCTGTAACCCGCAAGGCAATGTTCGGATGGACCTAAAAAAGTGTATTATGCCGCTTGGTTTTTCTTTCGCAGGTCAGTAGACAGCCTATTATTAATACAACACATTTTTCAGTTTTTCAACCCTCCACCCCCAACCACCCCAATTTCACCCACGCCCAAAAAAAGGTAGAAAATTATCAGCAACCCCTAAGACGCTTGAAAATGAAGTTCGAGGAATATTTCGATTTTTTGTTTTTTTTACAATTAATCCGCCGCCTATGCACCGATTTTCAAAATTATAGCAGCATTACCTGCTAGGACGCCACAGCATCTCGCTGCCCAATTTTCATCATAATCCATGCAGCGGTTACTGATATTACGAGGCTAGGAAAACGCGATAGACAGACAGAGACAGACAGGCCGACAAATAGACAGATAGACCGACGGAAATGAATGACATTGATTTTCGTTATGTAGACATCATAAAACGCCCAAAAAGCTTATTACCTTAAAATCGAAAATTTTCGCGATCACAATACTCCCCTCACCTATCGGTGTGAAAACCATACGCACATAGAACGGAATATAAGACAGCTCAAACTTCGTTTTTAGGCGATCTGAAGACTCCTGATTGTTTTCCACATCTTAGTTCTCATACTTATCGGGGGCATTGTGATCGCGGTAATTTTGGATTTTGAGATAATACGCTTTTTGGGTGATTTATGATATCTACATAAGCAAAATCCAGTTCACTCACATCCGTCGGTCTATTGGTTTATCAATTGGCATATTTTAGCCGCGTAATCTGGGTGGCGAAATACTGCGGGGTCGTAGCAGGTAATGCTGCTATAAAATCATTGCATTGGCGTCGGGGAGATTGAAAAAACTAAAAATTGTCAGAACCCCTCCAAACTTCGTTTTTAGGTGATTCAGGGGTTCATGATAATTTTTTCGTTTTTTGAGGGGGCTATATCGGGGTGTAGATGTGAATGCTGTGTCGGAAAGCCCAAACTTTTGTTGTATTCGTTAGGAATCCATGACCTTTTGAAATTTTGAAGAAGCACCAAAAGTTAATCGGTCATACCTACACAATCCTAAGTGAGTCGATATTGTTAACAATTTCTTGCCTGGCTCGTCAATTCCAATTTGCTGAAATGCTTGTGATAGGTGTAGCTTCGAAATCTCCTTTCCCTTTGTAACTTGCAGAGAAGGTCTTCAAGTCTGGACAAAAGGTGCTTATCCACCTCGATGATTGGGTTGACAGTGGTTTTGAGGTCCCCACATATTCTGATGCTTCCATTTTTCATAAATACTGGTGCAATAGGGGTAGCCCATACCCTGTACTCAACCGAAGATACTATACCTAGAAACAACAATCTGTTAATTTCCTTTTCAACTAAAGATTTCATGGCAAAAGGGACTGGTCGAGCCTTAATAGAATCTGGAACAACATCTTTATTTTTAACGTAAATTTTTCAATGCCCTTATTAAATTTGCCAAGTCCATCGAAAAAAAATAGGAGTAAATTCATCGTCCAAATGATATGGTTTTGCTTCACTTTGCTGCTATTGGCATATTTTAGCTGCGTAATCTGGTTAGCGATATATTGCGGGGTCGTAACAGGTAATGCTGCTATAACATTGTTGCATTGGAGTCGGGGAGGTTTGGTAAAAACTAAAAATCATCAGAACCTCTCCAAACTTCGTTTTTAGGAAATTCAGGGGTTCCTGATAATTTTTTCGTTTTTCGAGGGGGGTTATATCGGGGTGTAGAGGTGGGTGTTGGGTTGGTAAGCTCAAACTTTTGTTGTATTCGTTAGATCCTCTACATGACGCTGAAGCGCTGAAGAAAATAGACTTTGATGATATCTTGTGCTTCTGGAAGGGATGCTTGAATGGATACGATTTTTACTAGTTCTCAAAGCAAATGTGCTTTGTTTTTCAAAGCGCAGTCCTCTGCTTATGCCTGAATATAAAAAAAGTGTTTCCAATTTAGCTGAAGTATATCCGAGTATGTTCGTTATATCTTAAATGTCATCTGTTGCATAATGCATTGACAATAAATATAAAAATAGACTGAAACAGAGAATATTGCCCATAATAAGCGTTTGCTCTTTTGTTTACTTATCTAACCAATTGCGACCACTTATAATAATTGTAGAAACATCGTGTTCCAGACGTTAGCCTGACAGATCTCGGGCGGCTTCTGGTTAAACAAAAGAATGTCCTGTTTGACCGTACCGACTATTAAGCCTGCTTTATATGGAATAAACGTTCTATTACATTTCTATGAAACTGATTCCACTAGTTGAACTGAAATAAACAGACCGCAGAATCCATGACCATTTCGTTAGGCGGTTATATCGTGAAATGATCTTTTTTGTACGATTTATTCTATTCTGATTTAACGTCTTTCACAGTAATGTTCCATACATGCGCTTTTTGATCAAACGGCAAACTGCTGGAGACACTTCAAACGGGCTGGATTATTGAAAAGATAATGGTTGTTCTCACGATATTAGTACTATGGAATGCTGATTTTTCTTATAATGCACAAGATGCGCGGATGCGTCCCGAACTGGTTCGGGACTAGTTCGGATAAAAAAAATGGAGTCAAGTTTTGATTGACTCAGTACTTCCCACACATAATTATGATACTATTTCATTATTTCTCCATTGCATGAAGCTATAGTTTGAAATTTCCTTGCAACCAAATCATCGCCCACACGTCCGCAAAAAAACATCCAACGCAAAAACTCTCGTAAATAGTTCCTTGCGTCTCCCTCTTTAGGAACTAGGATGCCACAGTTTCTTCTGCATGCTTCAACTGGACGATGCGAAATGATCAGGAGCCTCCAAAACTTTTAAAAACGAAGTTTGAGCTGTTTTTATGTTTTTAATTTTTTTATTATTGCTGCGCCGCCACTGTCACGACTTTTCAGAAACAGAAGCGCTTTCCATTCTCGCTCCGGCAGTAAATTCTATGTCAAAATTTCATTAAGATCAATTCAATAATTTTCGCTTTACGCAAGCCAAAGTTCAGATGGACTTACAAAAGTAGAATATGCCGCTAGGTATTTCTTCCACAGGTCAATGGACGCACTATTATGAATACAAAGTTTTTTCAGTTTTACACCCCCCCCCACATTTCCACCCCCACCCGAAAAAGGAGAAAATGATCAGGCACCCCTAAAACGCCTAAAATCAAAGTTGAAGCTGTTTTTATATTTTAGTTTTTTTATTATTGCTGCACCGCCACTGACATGATTTCTCTAAAATGTATGCACTTTTCATCCTCGCCGCGGTAGTAATACTGTGTCAAAATTTCATTAAAATCAATTCAATCATTTTCGCGTTACGCAATATATAACGATCTAAAACAATAGTCGTATGTATACCTACATCAGAAATTCTAAGTCGCTTCGTTTCTACAATAAGCAAGCCAATGTTCGGATGGACCTAAAAAAGTGTTTTATGCCGCTAGGTTTTTCATGTACAGGTCAATGAACAGCCCATTATAAATACAACAGTTTAGTTTTTAGTTTTACAACCCCCCACCCTCCAACCACTCTAACTTCACCCCCACAAAAAAAAAGTGGAAAATGATCAGGAACTCCTAAAACGCCTTAAAACAAAGTTTGAGCTGTTTTTATATTTTTGGTGTTTTTATTATTGCTGCGCCACCACTGACACGATTTTTTCAAAACATACGCGTTTTCCATACTCGTCGCGGTAGTAATATTGTGTAAAAATTTCATCAAAGTCAATTCAATAAGTTTCGCGTTACGCAATACAGAACGATCTAAAGCAATACTCGCATGTATACATCACAAATTCTAAGCCCCTGGGTTTCTCTAATAAGCAAGGCCATGTTCGTATGGACCTAAAAAAGTATATTATGCCGCTAGGTTTTTCACTCACAGGTCAATTTACAGCCCATTATGAGTACAACAAATGTTTCAGTTTTACAACCCCCCACCCCTCAACCACCTCAAATTCACCGCCACCCAAAAAATGATCAGGCATCCCTAAAACGCCTGAGAACGAAGTTTGAGGAATATTTGAAAATTTTTGTTTTTTGCTAATTACTCCGCCCTCCAAAATTATAGGAACATTATCTACTACGACCCCACAATGGATCTGGTAATCCAAGGGGAAGCTAGAAAAACTGGGTTCCGTCTCTGGAGTCAGGGCAACTGGACTTTTATGAATCCAGGCAAAGGACATTCGACGATTCTAGCAGAGTTGCATGAGGATTGTCCTATTTTGTTGGCGAGGAGCGATACAGTTTCTCCTACGCATCGCTTCAATCGCAAATTTACGGTGGTGTTTCCGTCAAGGGAAGAGTGGGAGTCTAGGGAAAGACAGCTCATCGAAGGAGGAGGACAGGTCTGGTACACAGACGGTTCACTCGCTAGAGAGGGCTCGGGCTCGGGAGTCTACGGACCCCGTACAAGACTTTCATTCCCTCTTGGGGGGCACACCACAGTATTCCAGGCTGAGGTCTATGCGATACTTGCCTATGTAAATCGTATTCGGGAAATTGACGGGTCTAGGAGGCGGACTACTATCTGCTCTGACAGTCAGGCAGCCATCAAAGCACTGAGTGCTTGGAAAATAACGTCGGGACTGGTCCTGGAGTGCAGGAGGGCTCTTGACGACATCTCAGCTAAACACAAGGTATCACTGATGTGGGTACCTGGGCACGCTGGGGTAAAGGGTAATGAAATGGCGGATCATCTAGCCAGGATGGGATCCGGAAACAGTTTTGTGGGCCCGGAACCAGCCTTAGGACTGTCTGCAAACTTGGTTAGGGAAACAACTGGAGAGTGGATCCAGAATCAACACTCTCTGAGATGGAACAACATCTCTGGTCATCTCCGTCAGGCTCGGGAGCTATTAGCAGGGCCTTTAGAGAGAATAGGACGATTTTGTCTCTCTCTAGATAGGAGTAACTTGAGATTGTTAGTAGGCTTATTAACGGGTCACAATACCTTCAGGCGTCACTTGTTTGTGATGAGGATGGTCAACGACCCAACGTGCACGTGGTGTGGTGAAGAGGAAGAATCCTCGGCACACATCCTGTGTCGCTGTGAAACCCTGGGTTATCACAGGCAGACTATGCTGGGCTCAAGAACCTTGGAACCAATAGAGATAAAACGGATAGGACCTAAGAATGTACTTGCCTTTGCCAAAAGGGCAGGTCTTAGGAACTAGCGCGGATAGAGGCGCAAAAGGGCCCATCGTGTGGCCTATGCACCAGCCACATTCCGTGCTGGTTAGCCTCTGGTCCTTATTCATTCATTCACGACCCCACAACATATCGCTACCCAAATTTCATCACAATCCATGTAGCGGTTACTGAGATTACGAGGGTAGAAGAATGCGACAGACAGCCAGACCGACAGACAGACAGACCGAAAGGCAGATCGACGGAAATGAATGACGTGGATTTTCGTTATGTAGACATCATAAAACGCCCAAAAAGTGCATTATCTCAAAATATAAAATTTTCGCGATCACAATACTCCCCCCAAATATCGGTGTGGGAAGTAAAAGAGCATGCACATCAGTATGATTTTGGGTGTGCCGGATATGTAAATCTTGTTTGTAAACTGATCCAGTTTACATCACAGAATCAGTTGACATAAGGATTTACATACCGCGCACGCCCGTAATCATACTGTGCATGCGTCTTTTTATCCGAACTAGTCCCAAACCGCTTCGGGACGTTTCCGCGAAAATCTCTAAAGACTAGATACGAGGGTGTATCGGCTGCTATGTAGATGTTAGATCAGGGGAAGTTAGTTGACGCGGACTTTAAACAGGACCTCATTTGTAGGCTCAATAAAGGCATCATAATTATGGCAGATCAACCAAATATCGATAAAAAAGTGAAAGATCAGTAACCGCAGGTCGAGGAGTAAGCGGCAGCGAGTGAGAGTGGATTATTTTTTACATGATTAAATCAATTATGGATAAGATAGCCATTTATTTATTTATCATATGACACAATAATAATATAATATGATATCTACATAACAAAAATCCACGTCACTAGTTTCCGTCTATCTGTTTGTCGGTCTGTAGGTCTGTCGGTCACTATTTAGTGTGAATTGTGGCCTGGAAGTTAACTTGACTTTTTTGAAGATGAGGAAGTAATGCACCAACTGTTGATGGCAAACACTATCGTGATATGATGAGGCAAATATTTGTGTCTCAATTGGAGCATATTGTTCTTGAAGACATACGGTTTCATACTGCTTCTGAAACACTGACTTGCATGTGTTTATTTTATTATTTTCTCGATTGGCTTCCAGAGTTGCCGTTATCACGTTCTTATAACATAACTCCTTTGAACTTCGGGCTGAAGGGTTATTTCAGTACTTTTGCTACAGGGAACCAAAGCTGTAGTGAACTTTACAAAGCTGTATTATCATTGAATTACTTATTAGCTGTTAGTTAGTATAAAGAGTCCTCCCTAAATTTCCCCCACCTCCCCAGGCTCTAATTTGTTGCCTGTCTTCAGGAAAAATATAGATCTATGTAACATTAGTTGTTGGCGACTCATATTAATTCACATGACAGCTGTCGTATTAATAAATAATAATTGACCTTCAGATACTCGCTAAACAACCGATGACAGTTACAGCGATATGGAATTAGTATTTCTGTCACCACGGTTTTGTGCTGCAGTAGACATCGCGGGCAGTACGGTCACATCCCATCACTGTCTCTAATTGAAATGATGATGTCTAAATTTGGCCAGAAGCGCATTTTTGCGTTACGGCAGATCGGAATTCCTGTCGATCGTTACTGCGCGCCATCTTTGGTCAATCCGCCACGAAAAGACGCGGCCGTCTTTGTTTTTGCTGCTGCATGCCGCGTAGTGTATGACGGACAAAAACAACGCGGAATATTATTTATAGATCGTTAATGATCGCTATCGGAAAAGTAGCTGGGAACAGAACAATGTATGAAAACTAAAAATGTCTGCTTTCTTGAGCACTAATTAATTACCACGTTTCGAAGTGTTCGTCCACAAAGGAAAACTGCAATGCTTCATTCGGTAACTTCCCACGCATGATGAAGTAAGCATTGTAATCATGTTGATTGACTCAATACTTCCCACACATTCTCCTTATTTGTGGTGCACTGTAATGCCGGGTTTCCATTAAACGGACAAAACAATAACATAACGCAAACTCCTGTCGCGGAAAATTAAACTGAAACATTTCGAACACTTTTTGTGGACTGGAGTGTTTTGCGACAGTTTGAGTTTTGTTTTTCGGGTCCCCCTCGGAAGCGGTATATCAAAAGCTTTCGAAATGTTTAGAAACTCGAGTCTGTCTGATGGAAGTGGTGGTCTTGTGTTTCTTGAGAGTTTTCGATTTATATTTCATTTTACATAAGTAAATTAAGCTTTGGTAACGGTCCCTAATGGAATGTAACTGCTAATATTGATCTTTTACAGGGTGGGCCAATAGTGCGTGGACCGAGGATTGTGGGCTTACTAAAAAATATTTCAAAAATATGTCGCTTGATGATGGTAGGGACCCTTGAGGGTTATAACGTAAAAAAATGTTCACTTAAATTTTGACGTTTATACAGGGTGATTCATATCAAACCTACATTTTTTTTAATGGAACCCCCTATATATTATTACATATTTGGATTCCTTGGTCAATTCTAGTGTGACCTTATGTATCACACATGGAACTTTAAACGAACCGTTTAGGCGTAAATCACCATTTTTGGTATAAGTAGGTATCAGAAAAAAATTGAATATCGCAGCGATTACAAAACTTAGAAGGCCTTGACTTTGCGGTACGACTAAGCATGAAATGCGTCATCTTAGGTCAGACGGCTAAATTTGAATTGTTTTTGTACTTGGAGAAATCAGAGGATAAATTTAGGAAACTTTAATCACAGATAACTTGATTTTTTCAAATGGGAATGCCTATTTTGATTCAAAGAATCAAATATAAAATCTGATTACCTTTCTAACGATATAGCATTCTTGATACCAATCTTTTTTGGTTTTCATTTTATTGTAAATTTTCAGTCAAATCGGTGTTTTTCAATTTTCCTGCATGCAAGGAACATAGCAAGCCATGAAAAATAAACAAAAGCTCGTTAATATGGAAGAAAGCAACTAACTTAGTAGAAAGATCCAAACTAACTAGAGCAGCGAGGCAAGATTATGAAAATTCCTTACAACATCTTAGCTCTAACCAGAAACAATAGCGGTAACAGGAACGCTCATTTTTCATAGCCTACTAGTTATTAGCCAATTTCCAAAGTCAGTAAAAAAATATTTAATCGAAGGAAAACTATTAGTGATTGTTACTGGCAGTAGAATATCTATTTCTTCTGAATAAATTTGAATAAAATTCCACATTTAATGCCATAAAAAGTAGCCATTTCCGTAGGTCAAAAGTAATGATACTCCTAACTGCAACCCTTCAAATTCTTCAGTAGGTACTTTTACTTATTAGCAAAATCGCGGAAAATGAAATTTGAATTGCAGTCTGTTTGAATTGTAAAACATAATTTAGTTTGCAGAAAACTACATGAAATAATCACAATTACAACATAGCGAATTAAAATTTTCTAGCAATTATTTCAATAGATGTTCAGAATGCTCCAGTTGAGGATATCTTTACTTTTGACCTAACTAAACGGAAGTGATTATTTTTTATCCCATTAAATGTGAAATCTCATTCTAAACATGTTAGACTGTAAGCAAAAATCGCCGGTAGTTTTCCTTTTGTTTCAAAATTTTTAATCGTTTTGGAAAGTTGTCAGGCTCTAGTAGACCTCAATAGCTAGTAGGCTGTGAAAAACAAACACTTCTGTCATACCCCAGCTACTCATTGACATTAGATATCTTGCCGCTGTTGTATCCGGTTAGAGCTAATATGTTATAAGGAATTTTCATAATCTTGCCTCGTTGCTCTAGTTAGTTTGCATCTTTCTACTAAGTAAGTTGGTTTCTTCCATATTAATGAGCTTTTGTTTATTTTTCATGGCCTGCTAGGTTGCTTGCACGCAGGAAAATTGAAAAACACCGATTTGACTGAAAATTTGAAATAAAATGAAAACCAAAAAAGATTGATACCAAGAATGCTATATCGCTAGAAAGGTAATCAAATTTTACATTTGATTCTTGAAACCAAAATAGGCACTCTCATTTGAAAAAATCAAGTTATCTGTGATTGAAGTTTTCTAAATTTATCCTCTGATTTCTCCAAGCACAAAAAGAATTCAAATTTAGCCGTCTGACCTAAGGTGACGCATCTCATGCTTAGTCGTACCCCAAAGTCGTGGCCTTCTAACTTTTATAATTGCTGCGATATTCAATTTTTTTCTGATAGCTACTTATACCAAAAATGGTGATTTGCGCCTAAACGGTTCGTTTAAAGTTCCATGTGTCACACTAGAATTGACCGAGGAATCCAAATATGTAATAATATATAGGAAGTTCCATTCAAAAAAATGTAAGTTTGATATGAATCACCCTGTAAAAACGTCAAAATTTAAGTGAAAATATTTTTACGTTATAGCCCTCGAGGGTCCCCACCATGATCAAGTGACAGATTTTTTAAATATTTTTTAGTAAACCCACAATCCTCCGTCCACGCACTATTGGCCCACCCTGTATAGAAATTGAATCTCTGAAACGTTTTTTTGCTATTTTTTTACCAATTAGTATCACTAGATCTTCAAAGTCTGAGATAGGCATTCTCGAAAAATGATAAATTGAGGCACGCAGCTCTCCATGCAGTCCCATGTCATCATTTTTGAGATTATCCATCAGTCTAGATAGGAACCTAATATCTGTGATGGCGTCGTCTTCTTCTAAAATAGTAACTCTTTGTTCCCAGGACCGCAGCATAAAGCAGTCAAAACTAAGAAAAAGAAAATCACCTTCTCTAAGCAGAACTTAATGATTGTTAGAAAATATGTGCTCCTGACCGATGGAAAACGGCGAAAAACAAAAATGAAGCTCGAACATAATATAGTCCGCTTAATGGAAACGAGAGTTTCAAGTTTGTTTTTGTCGGGGTTTTTGTTTTATTTGTGTTTTTCAGGTTCCAGAAGATAGAAAAAAAAACGATAAGCTCAACTGTTCGTTTTGTGGAAAACCAGCATAAGAGGCGCTTACAGTATGACGAGAGACGTATTTGCAATAGTTTATGTAGCTGTATCCGTTTTAGCCCTCATTGAAGAGAGCTTATGCAGAGCCTCAGTCCGTCCGTCCGTCTGTCCGTATACAAAAGGTAGTCAAAACTATAGGTGTTAGAGAAAAAATAAATACTAAAAAACTAGTCCGGGAAAAATCCAGTTTTGTCAATATCGCTTCCGGTTTAATAAAAAACTTCAAATTCTACAAATTCTATGGTGTGAGCGCCATTTACCCAAGTAAATTCTTTCCTAGTTTTTTGACTGTTAATCACACTATATACATATTATTTAAAATTTGCATGGATAGCGTTCCAAATTGAAGTTCTAAGAATATACAAACCATGTTTGTGAGCGCCATGTGCCAAAAACGATTAATATACAGGGTCAAAAACGGGTACAGCGAGAGCCGTGCGTCAAGGGTTCGTGCGCCTATAAAAGCGCCAGTAACACAAAAGTTTGCTAATTATGAATGAAATGATGTTCAGTCATTTATTTAAGATGTAGATATAGTTTTGGATAATTTATTCATATACTCTTCAGGCCAAAAGTTGAGAACCATTTAAATTTAGATGAATCGCGATAATAGGATCTATTAAACTAGTTGTGATGAGTTTCCATTCTACAGCATTTTTTTCATCTCTACCCATTCCGTCAACCGTTGCACCTCGTTTTTTCCAATTTTTGCCGCGTATAACTACTGATGTTACTGTATTTATCTAGAGCAACAACCAAAAGATGAATTTTTGCAGCTGAAAATCTCAGTGCAAACGAAGTGTCAATTTATTTGGTATGACATTGCAATGAAGTTAACTTTGCATTTTTGGAATTCCCTCCGGAGTATGACGTGATATTGAACAATATGCTTCCAGAAAACAGAAACGATTACATCCTCATTATACTCATCGGATAATGTTAATAAACTGTCCAGTGTGATCATACTCGTAAGACTTCTTCAGGTTTTGCTATGATAACAAATACAAGCATATGGCCATTCATGCCTTTTGTATATTTTTGAATTATCTTTCAGCAACCTTTGGTAAATGCTCTTTCCTCATGACAACCTAGTTGAAACTTATGGTATATTGTTCAACGATGCGGTAATGACTGTAATAACTTACGCAGTTGAAGTTTGCAGGCGCAGACGTAGGAGTTGGCGTCCGTCGTGTGCCCCCTGACAAAATCTGGACTCGTCGGAGAAGGCTGTATGATGCTACTCAGAATGCCATTGTAGGTGTTCTTGCCCCTCAATCTAATCCTTCGTGGCAATGATTTGCAGTGAGTGGAAGCACTAGATGCGGATGACATGATTTGAAACACATTTCACGCAATCTGTGGTACACCGTACGGATTCGAAGGGGCATCCCTAAAGTTGCGTAACAAGCGTCAGCAACAGAATGAGTGGATCGCATTCTGTCTCGAAGGGCCAGTAGTCATAGGTGACGATCTTGCCGATCTGTGGTTCTCTTACGTGCTCCAGAACACCTAACTCGCTGCATTAGACGTTCTTCGATCCTGCAGCCATAGTATGCCCCATGGGTTACAGCAATTACTCTAAAAGCAGCATCACGTTCTCATTGACCTACAATCCGACTTTGTTTAAAGGAGGTTAACTGCGTAAACTGGAGCTGTCGTGTTCTAGGGGGGAATCTTTACACAACCAACTATTCTCTCGCCACATTTGCCATAAAGGTTTGATTAAACAGTGAGTGTTAGATATCTACTAGAGGAGATACTGTCAAGCTATGCACTATGACATTACATTAATATCGTGCATGGAACTAGGCAAGCCACTATCATCCCAGAAGACGGTACGTCGGCGACAGCAACATGCCTCACAGATCAACGAAGATATCAAAACTATTGTCGAGTGGAAACTGTGGAAATGGTGGGTCACCCAAGAGTTGAGTCACCTTCCGTCAAGCTTTTGGGGATCAACATCAACAATAACATGTCCTGACATGCCCACGTCATCAGTATTGCTAAAACGGCATCCCAATGCATTGGAATTTTGTTTCGCTGTAGGAGTATGTATACGCCAGAGCAACTACTGCTGCTCTACAAGGCACAGGTCTGCCCATCGTTGGGGTATTGCCCCCATTTGTGGGGATGCGCACCGGGGCACTCTCTAAAGTTTCTGGAGAATATCCAGAAGAGAGCAATTAGACTAATAGATACGTCTAACCTCACAAAGGACAGCCACCAGTAGCCGTGCCAAGGTCTTCGCGGCCCCCCTGCAATTTTTTTCACAGGGCCCCCGTCTACATAAAAAACATATACTACCCATACTAAGCAAAAACGGAACAACTGTCTATAGTGATATTTCAAATCGGTTTATAGATAGGAAAATTTGGTGTGGCCTCAAATTTATATTTTGATTTTTTTCTTTCGAAGTTTTGAAGAATAAGTATTCGTAGACCTTACGTACAATACGATTATATATCGATTAACGGCACAGATACGCGTCTTGTCACTTATTCTAGTCGTTCTGGATTCTATGTTTGAGCACGTTTTCGTATTGTCAAATTTACTGATAAGGCAAAATATATTTAATTTGATTATGGAAAATTATGAGGTACATATATAGACATATTCCGTTAATATTAAATTAAGTATAAGTATTATAGTTAGTATTATGTAAAAAGCTTGCTCGAAGTAGTCGAGTCTGAGCGGGGGCCCCTCCGATGCCCGGCCCCCTTCGCACCGCGAGCCCTGCGGACCCCTTAGGCACGCCACTTACCTCCACAGCCTAGAACATCGAAGAGGTGTGGCTGACCCGTCCGTGTTTCACAGATTCTATCACGATGTTTGAGTGAGCTCTCCCAGATTATAAACTTCAAAGTCCGCCCGAACGAGGAGCACTAGAGAGGTTCTGCGAGCTCATCCTTACCTGGTCGAAGTCTCTACTCCCCGAACCAGTCTCCTCCAGCATTCCTTCTTCTGGAGAACTCCGACTCTGTGGAATGAGCTACCGGGGAACTTGTTTCCAGACGGCTACAATCTGCTGCTTTCCAAATCTAACGTGCAACGCCACTTCATGCAGCGCTTCTACAGCGCCATATTTGCGGCAGTCTGACCATACAAAAATAGCACTCGTAGTTTAACAGAGATCACAGTTCAGCAACAGAAAAATCACAGATGCAGTACCAAAGCTGTGAATGTGAATTTTCATTCATTAGCTGTTAATCCATCATATTCGATGACTTTCTTCTCTAGTTCCAACACTGCGTACAAATAACCCGCTGGTGTATGGCGGACAATTGGTGGGCGGACCAGCCAGTCACTTTTACTCGATCTTCCTGCAACAACAGGCACTACTGTCCTGAATCGCGCCACTTTGCATTAGATCATGATAATTTGTACCGTTCTAACTGGCGCCAGCGACCAACGACCAACTTCTTGCCGCTAATCCACCGATGGGTATGGTAATGTGCTTATGCAGGTAGGATTTTCGGAGAACTTTTAATTAATATGTTTAATTACCCGCCCAGTCATAGTTCCCTGATTATTTATCTTTGCTTCTAGAAGAAAGTCGTGATAAGGATATAACAGCATTGGAGGATTATACATATATAAAATGGTTGCCAGGCCTTTGACCACTCTTTAGCTTGGAGAACATCTATCAGATCTTTCCCTGAAACGTATCCAACCATACCGAGTCACAGTCAACTGATAAATTAGAAACGCAGTCATGACTCAAAATATAACTTTATATGGGCAGGGTGGTCCATTTTATTGTTTTTTTTTGTTTGTCTAATGGCACTGGTCTGAGACCAACTGGCCAGACATTTTATGGAGTCCTTCCATAGTGAAAGGACATAAATACATACCTAATAATAGTTAAGGAAATATTTAGAAAAAAAAATGGAATATACACACCTAGTCCGTTACATTGACTAGAAAGTTAGTAGGTTATCTATAGATATATGTTTTCTTATAGCCCTGTTCATTTTTCTTTGATTTGATTGTTTTTATTTTTTTATTTTTTGAACTATAATGTTTTTTTGTATGTGTTTTGGATATGATAGACTTTTTTTCAGTATTTTAATTAATATTGTTTTTTGTGTATCTTGTTTTTTCGTCTTTTCATCCTATTTTTTTGTTTTTTTTCTGTTGGGCTTATTGTACAAATTCTATAATTCTGTAAATTTTCATGTACATAAAGTAAGGGTTAGTATTAGATTAATAGTCTCAATCTTCCATTACAATACTTATAAATAATCCTATATACGGACTTTACCTCGCTGCTTAGGAGTTGTAGATGAGTAGGTAAAGTAATATATTCAGCCAACTCATAGTACATTTCTGTAATAACCCTTTCTTCTAATTTGCATTCCATAAGGCAATGTTGTAGTGTTCCAGGTTCTCCACACCTACAGTATGGGCTGTCTTCTATTCCTAATTTGTGTTTGCGTTCTGGGTAAAGACCATGTCCGCTTCTCAATCGGCAAAGTGTTTTAATAAAATGCCGACTTGTTTCATCTTGGAACCAGGTTTTTCTTCTTATTTCCTTTTGAAGCCGTTTATAGTATTCTCCCGATGGATAATTTATGTAGTGTTCCTGCCATTCTTGTTTCTGTCTTTTTCTAATTAAAGTGTTGATGTCTGATGCAGGTACTTCGAGATTATGTGGTGGCACACCATTCGCTTGGCAAGTCGATCAACAATTTAGTTGCCTACGATTCCAGCGTGTCCTTTAGTCCAAACTAAGTGAACTTCTTTACTCCTGTTTCAAAGCTCTTCATGGATTTTTATGATGTCTGCCACTAGGTAATTCATCTCACAGGATGGACTGCAATGCTCTATAGCTAATTCTGCACTTTTGCTGTCAGCGAATTTATGCTTTTCTTGCACTTTTGAACAATATTCCAGTGCTATTTTTATACCTGCAAGTTCCGCGCTATACACCGAGAATTCTGCTGGTAGTTTATATTTTCCACTATGATTATTATTGGAGTGATAAAAGGCGCAACCTGTTAGATCATTTGTTTTGGCACCATCGGTAAAAATCAGTTCCCATCCTTTCTACTTTTCTTCCTGATCTTGTCTAAATCTGAATTTCGCACTTAAATCCTCAGCTGAGTATTCTGTATACATATCACCTTTGGAACTGAAGTGTACGCTGTATATTCTGGAGTGTAACATGCGTTGATAGTGGTTTTCTGGATTTTCTCGAACAAAGGCATTATCCACTCATAGCTTCTGACTATCAAAGGTAGCTTTTTGACACGCAAATACTTAGTTGTTAGCCCCAGAATGAACAGAGAATGTATTTGATCGATACCACTTTGCTGATAATTTTTAACATCATGCGATCGCTTAGCAGTGTTGTCGTCTTAACTTTAAAGGAGGTTCAATGCATTCGACTTCCATTACATTAATCGGTGTACTAGGTCCATTTTATAATGACATAACTTATCATATAGCATTTTCGACTTACTGCACCGATTTTAACCACGAGTTTATTTCACTGCACATTGAAAACTCGTCTGATACCCTGAAGTGCAATAAATTTGAACTGGTAAGTAGAACATATGCCAAATTTCAAGTGTAGAAGTAACTGTTCGGTCAACCAACTGTCGGTGTACTAGGTCCATTTTATAATGACATAACTTATCATATAGCATTTTCGACTTACTGCACCGATTTTAACCACGAGTTTATTTCACTGCACATTGAAAACTCGTCTGATGCCCTGAAGTGCAATAAATCTGAACTGGTAAGTAGAACATATGCCAAATTTCAAGTGTAGAAGTAACTGTTCGGTCAACCAACTGTCGGTGTACTAGGTCCATTTTATAATGACATAACTTATCATATAGCGTTTTCGACTTACTGCACCGATTTTAACCACATGTTTACTTCACTGCACATTCAAAACTCGTCTGATGCCCTGAAGTGCAATAAATCTGAACTGGTAAGCAGAACATATGCCAAATTTCAAGTGTAACTGTTCTGTCAACCAGCTGATGATGAAAACTTGATATCGTTTTGCATTCTGAGAGCTCAATTTCGCTCTGCAATGATTTTCAAATTTGAATAGTTTGAATCCGCCTTGTTTGATCAATTTGTAATTTACAGACATAAAATCGACTGAAAATGATATCATATTATGACTTCTGTACCAATAAATACTTATATCTTGTTACACCTCAAAAGCTATCAAAAATGCACTGGAATAGCCACGAGCTCAGTGAGTTCGTTACGACAATTTGCACTTAGTGCAATGTCAGTGCAAATAAACGGATAAAGTCGAAAACAGAAAACTAGACCAATTTTGCACTTAATAATTGTAAGGCGAACATGATGTTACCACTCAGTGCGTATTGGTGCAGTGATAGGGCAATAGGTCGAAAAAATTAATAGATAATGCTAAAATAATGACAATTTTGCTTTCGAGATACAGGGTGTTAAATCTGTAAAAAGTCTATAGTATTTTGAGTATTTCGTAAACCGCTGCTTAGGAAAACTTTAAATTTGGCACACAGGATAAGCTTGGGATCCTCCATGATTACAAAAGCCAGTGGTGTGATATGAGTATACAATTACCCTTTTTTAACTCCTACGCCACTGAGTTTGTTGCAAATAAAAATAATATTATTAGCTGCTCCATGCTGTTTGAAATAATAAAGTATTCTTGCGTTTTTTTTTTTCGTACGACGGACCGTTTTCCATAACCAAGATGTAGGGGGGGGGGATGAAAATCCCAATCAAATTAGACCACGAAAGTTCCAGCATGGATTTAAATTTATTATTTGGCTGAGAATTAACAACGGCAATCTCTTTGGCTCTTATGCACTTCGACAACGAATTAGTTATAGAAACTACTTGAAATTTTTGGAAACTGAGAATTACAATATGTGAGATGATATGCGATATGATATGCGAAGGCAAACCCGGTTACAACGTGATGGGTGTCCAACTCGTTTTGGCAGACATGATAGTAGAAGGTTTTTTTAAAATGGTACAATGGTATACCCATATATCTGTCACTGGTTTTTGTAATTTATTATACCCTACGTTATGAAGTATGCTTAACTCATCCTATGTAGCAAATAAAAAATTTCCCTAGGCATCGGTTTTGGCAATATTCAGAATACAGCAATTCTTTAAAATTTGAACACCCTCTATCTCCAAAGCAAAGGTTTCCGGATATAAGTATATTGGAAAATTGTCTTTATTTTAACAGTATCGATGAAGTTATGCCATTATAAAATGGACCACGTAGACTTCATCCTATTTGAATGCTGTGTCCTGACGTGTGCAAGGGATAATTTGTGATGTTCGCCTTAAGGGTCTAGGGTATAGCGCGCGAAATTGGGAATCCAAGAAAATACGTATTCCCGTGTTAGCGAAGAGGCGTGGCCGCCTGTTCCCTTTCTCCAGTATGTGTATCTAAGGTGACGGGAGGTAAGTCCAAAAGTCCAAAGTTAAGGTCGAAAGATGAGTTTCGTATTTCGAAGCTCCTGACGTTACCTTTAAACTTACAGTAATGACTCAAACAGCAAATGGAAGAAGAAAGCACACGCTACGTTACTTAATTGGCCTTGCTTTGATATCATGTTTTTTTTGTTAAATTACAGACATTTGTAGAATGTATGATTTTGCATTGCGAGATGTCATTCAATATTTTTACTTTTTATGTTCTTTGCACATATAGTTAACGTATTCAAGTCCTCTCTGATATAGCATCAAAAACGAATGTGAAAGATACATACCTAAAAGGGAAACATCAAAATCAATCCCAAGCACACATCTCGTCAGGACATAGATATGTGTACGTATACTATACAAATCATATAACAGCTGTAAAATAAGAATAAAGAAATCTGCCTGTATCAAGCTGAATTATTTCATTTCCAAATTATCAGACGCCTGTGCCGCAGTATAGTTGGATATATTTCAAGGAAAAATATAAGCAACGCTCTTCAAAGCAAAGAATGAACCAGACGTTTTACTTCTCATGCCGCTAGGTGGGGGTAGTGTTGTGAACGCGAAAATTTTTGATTTCGATGTAATACGCTTTTTGGGTATAACAAAATCCACGTCACTCATTTCCGTCGGTCTGTCTGTCGGTCTGTGTGTCTGTCTGGCTGTCGATCTGTCTGTCTGATATCGGTCTGTCCGTCTGTCGGTATGTCGGTCTGTCTGTCTTGTTGGCGTTCTTCTATCCTCGTAATCTCGGTAACCGTTTCATGGATTGTGATGAAATTTGGGTGGCGATATGCTGTGGGGTCGTAGTAGGTAATGTTCCTATAATTTTGGAAATCGGTGCATGGGCGGCGGAGTAATTAGCGAGAAACCAAAAATTTCAAAATTTCCTCAAACCTCGTTTTTATGGGTTTTAGGGGTTCCTGATCATTTTTCTACTTTTTCTGGATGGGGGTGAAATTGGAGTGCTTGGGGAGTGGGGGGTTGTAAAACTGAAGAACTTGTTTTTGTATTCATAATAGGCTGTCCTCTAACCTGTGAATGAAAGACCTAGCGTTATAATACATTTTTTTAGGTTCATCCGAAGATTGTCTTGCCTATTACAGAAACCAAGGGACTTAGAATTTTCAGATATATACATGCGAGTATTGCTTTAAACCGTTCTGTATTGTGTAACGTAGAAACTATTGAATTGATTTTAATGATATTTTTACATGGATTTTAGAAACCGTGTCAGTGGCGGCGCAGCAATAATAAAAAACCAAAAACATAATTACGGCTCAAACTGCGTTTTTTGGCATTTTATGGGGGGGGGGGGTTGTAAAACTCATAAATTTGTTGTATTCATAATGGGCTATCCATTGACCTGTGAAAGAAAGGCCTATCGGCCCGACCTGGTCGGGCGGGCGACGATTTGGTTGCAAGGGGACCTCAGACTATAGCGTCATGCTAGGGGAAAATAATAGACTGGTATCACCGTGATGTGTGGGAAGTACTGAGTCAATCAGCTTGACTTAATTTTTTTAAGGTGTTCTTATAGCTTGAGGTTGGGGTGCGATATTATTTTGTCTTGAGGTCACAGACTTTGTGTCGCATTATTCGCTCCCAAGACAACCAGGAGTGGGGCTCCGTATCACATAGAATTCGACATCGAATTCTAGAATCGAAATCTACTTTCGAAGTCGACACCAGAGCTGAGCCTACTATATGTTACTGTCGACTTCCATTCGGCAAGACTCGGTCATTTACTAGTCATCCTAAACAAGTTGATTGAGTTTTGGTTGGAAGCTGGTGTGGATTTGCGTTCTGACTGATTATCAAACGAAAGTAACCTGTTTCGGTCTATTTTCAAATTTTGTCAGTCGTTAATATATTTTGTTTACCTTACCACTGTATTAGATTTTTAATCATAGTGGAATCTTATAAAAGGTGTGTTATTTTTTTTTGTTGAACTCGGAAAAGTATGCTGCCTGCAAATGTGCAAAATATATTAGAAGCGGAAGAGGAGAAGCGACTTCTCTAAATATAATAGTAATATTATTTTTAATTCTAAAAACCAGGAGGAACATAGGCAGTGAAGATTAGCGTTACGACTTTAGATCAGCGGTTATCAAAGTTTGGGGCGTGATCCCCACGACGAGAGCAATGAATGCTCAGGGGGGGGGGGGCAAAGCTTGGTTGAAAGATTGGTTTTTTACTTAATTGAACTATTGAATTTGCTATATACAAAATAATAAAATAAATTTTTAATACCCCATCAGAGTATGCTTACAATGTGCAAAACTTCCTAAATAAATACTGTAAAATGCCAAAAGCGACTCACTTATAGTACGCTTAGATGTGTCCAGTTTACAGCTGGATTACGCAGAAGGCAGGGGGATGGGTAGTTTAAATTAAAAACTACTTCTTATGCTGACTACAAGAATTTTCAATGCAATATACACAAAAACAACGACGTCCTACTGATAGACTACGCTTTGTATACCAAATGTTTGTAAGCGTTTCTGGCTTTGCGACGAAAGGGGGGAACGTCAGCTGTATTTATGAGCGTACACCGAGTCAGTGGCGTTGACATTTAATTTTTGCAATGACAGAAGTTTACAAATAAACATTCAAACAATATGATATAAGAGATGTGTTAAGTAATTGTCAGACTGTTATTTATTTATAGCAGCTAAAAAAACGTAGAATTGTTGAATATATCCACACATACACATAATAAAATTTGATTTATCGGTCTCTCCTTTCCCTTTCAGACCTCTTGCTTGTGTGTTCAAATAAGAATATAACTGCTGCATGAGCTTCTCCCATTCAAAGTGTTTTTCATTGATACTAGTTTATTGATCATAAATATGTTAATTCTAAAGTCTGCAAATAAAATGTATGTATATTCAGCTAGTACATAATCTGAGGTTAGTAACATTCTTACGTAAATTAAGTAGGTATGCAAAAAATCATTGATTTTTAATGAGAGCATTGAACCTGAGTCTATAGCAGATTTATAATAACCAACTTAAAACTAGTCAGCCTCAAAATTAAACCTCGTCAATCAATAACAACTTCTTTTCTCTATAAGATTGGAAACCACATTGAAACCCCTTTTCGCGAGATATGTAGATGGCAAAGCAATATGAAATACTTTCAAACTCAGTTCATAATACCGGAAAAGAAAGAGATGTCCCCATGAAGTCAAAATTGTGGATAGCACTTTGCAATGAGTTTTAAGTTTTAATTGTATCAGGAAAACAGTACTTATGGTGGACATATGTGATTGCAGAATTGTACTTGCTAGAAGCCAGATCGCATTTCTCTACTAATACCGGCATAACCAAGACATCATCTTTTCGTAAATCTTCCAATAATTCCTCAATATAGCTTTTGGGTCGGTTCTTTTTAGGCTGGGTCTAACCCAAACAAAAATTTCGTTTTTTTGGTAAATAATAAGAAAACCCGGTTCGCAATTTTGGGCAGACCACGTTTTCTATAGGCGGCCACGAAGTTGGCTAATTGTTGCCTACAAATATGTGGACAGCATTTGCCAATTTGTTTTTGTTTTCGAAAACTTGAAGCTTTGTTGGCTGGATGTGGACCTCTATCGACTGATCGGTTTAGCACTGATAACTACCCATTCATATATGTGCTATGTGGCTTTTTTTAATAACAGATATCTCGTTTTTTTTTGAAACCGCTCTCGAACGAAAATCCTGTGTACGCGCCTGAGCAGACACGTGGTCGACACTTGACATAGACAGTCCCGACGTTGCCAGTTGTGCATTAGGGCATGCAGCAATGTTTGCAAAATGTAAAAATGGGGAGTATTTTCAGAGTACTTTTTCTGTTACAGATAAGCAAGCCATAATCATAATTTTTTACATCATATTGCCGATACTGTTCCATACGTTTTTCTGAAAATTAATTCCAAATGACTGTCAAGTTGGCATTGCTGCGGAGAACCATTGAAAATATTCCCGATGTTTGGAACGCTGACAAACAATTTGCCTTGGATGCGTGGTCTATCAGTAGGACGTCGTTGCACAAAAATGGATGTGAAAAAAATACATAAAAAATGAATACCTGACCCTTGCAGCTTTGTTAGGACTATTACCAGACGAAAACAAACAAAAATGTCTACTGATTTTGTAAAACGACGCTAAAAGGCTGTATTGACAAATTACAGATTGAAAGTCTAGCTTAATCCGTCCCTAGCAAGTAGCTTTTTTTAATGGATGTACAGAAACGTGATAGATGTCGGTATTTTGAAAGAATTATCAATTGATTTCGAAAAACTGGTTGCATTATATAAAAAACTTCAGCGAAGGTTGTGATGTGTGGCGTAGTTATGATGCTGTAACGATTTCTCCTGCCATTAACCTTATAATTGAATATCGGTTTTTTTGTCTGAGATATCGAGGATTTGATGAAGAAAAAATTTTGTGAATTAATATCAAACACCTACGTTCTGCAATATTGCCTAACCTAAGCCACTTAAAGACTACACTTTTCACTTAAATGATCTATTTGCTTAGGTCAAATATAAAGTGAACACAATTATTTTGGACGACTTAAATTCTGTTTTTCATCAAACGATATAAACACGGGTAATAAACAACATCACAGCAGCTAACCTCGCTTCATTAAGGCTGCTTTAGGAAACTATTCAGTTTCTGTAAAATGTAAAATGAATAAAAAATATTCCTAACTTGACAATTTTTCAAACAAAGGCGCATGGTATATAAATAACAGCCCAAACATGTGCTAAATGCCAACAATGTCATTCTGAGTAGAATTCGATATACCTACTAAGAGCCAAACTACAAGAGTGGAATTTCTGCAGCGTATTTCACGCGGGGGTTTGTATGTCGTAATCAGAACCGTGCCATCAAACGAGCATAACTAGACGAGCGGAAAATCCGTCGCGTTGTGTTTCCTTCCGTCGGCGGTGAGCGTATAGAACGTTCTCGACTGCGCTGCTTGAGGATAAGAAATTTGCGGGGTAAGGGCAGAGATAAGAAGTCAAGTAAGAGGGGGGCGTGGCCTATTTACTATTCTTACTACAAGGATGTACCACCAAGTTATAAAAAGTATTTGTAGGCGCCGCACCAGAGATAACGCCGCATTCTTTTGGGATCTGTGATGGTGATGCCGAACCGGCTTCCGCTGACCCTTTTTTTGATCGGCCGTCGCCGTCGTTGAGAAATACATATTGTATAATTTATACCTGTCATCCCAGTTGATCCCTTTTCTGTGTATTTCAGGCATATACAAAAGAATAAATACAATATGAGTATAAAGAGTTGTATATAAGTGCAACTGAGTTGTCACACAGAAAATTAATTTATCCTATGTACAAGAGCGAAAATAAGACGGAAAATAAGGTGAAAATATATAAAATCAACAAGAAGTACCAATGACAATATTATGCGTGTATATGTTATTTGTAAAGCAGCTAAATTCAGTGAAGTTCACTGAGCGGATTGAGCAGTTCTTTAGATATGCCAATGCCGTTGAAAAACTGAAAGATGTAAACGTATTACAGAATTGGCGTAAATACGGGGGATAGGGGGGACATGTCCCCCCCTTGGAACTATAAAAAAAACTATCATGTCTCATACTTTTTGCCCATAGCACCCCCAGAAGGCGCTAGCAAAATTATTGCTGGATTCACAACAAACTCCAGAAAAATAAACCAAATTATGCCTGCCCCCCTCCCCCCACCGATAGGCCCCAAAAATATATCCCCCATAGTGAAACTATATCTACCTGCATTCTGAATTACAGCCGCCAAATTCGCTATTTCGTTGAAGTATTCAAAAAGAGGACGCATTTCAACAACTTTGTGAAATCTATTACACCTCCAACACATATATACCTATGCACCTATGCCAAGACGATTATGTACTCTGAAGAAAAAGAAAAATTTTCTTTCTCTGATGTTGAGTGATTAATAAAAAATGCGAGTATTAATTGCGGACTATAATAGATGCCTATATGACCTCTAATGCTGCCACACCAAAATGGTGTCCTTATTTTACCTGATATATGACACCTGATGAAGAAGGTATTCAGAGAAGAAAAATGACTTTTTGGATGAAAAATGGTGCATGACATGACTTCTGGAATGAATAAATGCTAATGAAAATACAAGGTTTTTATCAGTTTATGTTACAAAGTAAAAAATGTAATTTCTATTCGCGACGCAAAAAAGTGTGAGCCCAAGACTCCTAACTTTTGGCCTGCAGTGTATATCAATAAGTCACCCAAAACCACCGATTACAAATTTAGTCGATGCCCAAAACAATATCTATCTCATTCCAGAAGTGAATGAACTTCAGCTCATTCGCAAACTATAGTTTACATACTTTTGTATTGGTGGCGCTTTTATCAGTGCCCCGATAGGCGCGCGATTGCTCAATGCAAGGCTCTGGCTGTAATCATTTTTGACCCTGTAGATTAATAACTTTTGGCACAAAAACGTGGTTTTCGTTTTTTTAAAACTTCAATCTATGTTATTGTCGATCCCGGTTTTAGAATAAGTTTATACAGGATGTTTGATGAGACCGTGAATTTAGTCAAAAAAGCGTCACTTTTGGCAATTTTTGAATAATTGTCTATTGGGAAATTTAAAAAAGTACGCCGAGATTAACATAGAACTGCCCTTTTTATTTATGCTGAACCATTGCAACCTGCTCTCATGTACGTACTATAACACCCTCTTAAGATCGTCGCCGCCACAACTCCACATGTTATTCAGTACGAAGTAAACTAGACGAAGTACGGATTCTTACTGAATGCACCTACTGAACGAAAAAAAAAAAAGATTTCTGTTTGCTACCAATTCCAACGGAAATTCTGCCGCGTGAAGTACGCCCGGGAAATTTCGCTCGTTTTGTTTGGCTCTTAAGCCGATACAGACGACAAGGTGGTTACTATGGACTAGTATCACGAGGTTAAGAACAATGATTTAATTGTTATAACCGCTTAGTGCATACAAAAATAAACGTACTGCTGCATTTCGTTACTTTCTACATCTGTTGTTTTTTAGCAATTCCATTCTAAAGTTTAAATAAAGGAATTCAAGTTCAGCCAATCAGTGCCAACCGCGCGAATCATCAGCAGTGCATTGTTGCCAAGAACAGCTCCGACTCGCAGACGGGAACAGAAGACAAGATAGATGAGCCAGCCCGCGTACAGCTCCGGCATTTCGCGCGCCATCAGAATGTGGCAACACAGCACACATATCTGTCTTTTGATTGGCTGTTCGCCTTTAGGGCAGTGACGTCACTGCCCTAGGAGAATTCAAATATTTTTCTTATTTGATGGCTTTCCTGTGCCCAAAAAAATCGGAGAAAAAAGTGATAATCTCTTTTATGATGTACTCTATCATATGCAACCAAAAAAAAAATCATGATACTAGCCCATTGTCTTTTGTCGATCTCAATGCCACACAGACTATTGCATAGAATAGAGTCTATAACCACGGCAGCATCGTGATCTCAAGACTCTGCTGTATTATTATAAACTTGTTGTGTTTTTCTTTAAGATTTCAGAATCACCGTAAGTTGATTAGGAAGTTAGTTAGTAGTAAGTCAAACTAAAGCTGCCTCCTGAAACAGCTGTCAAAGAATATTCAAAATTAATTTTTGTTACAATTTGTACTTTGACAAAGACCACAGAGGTATGGCCGAAATATCATTAACGCTTATCTCAAGTATATGTGGTTTTCATTAGGACCTAGTTAAACGCAATGCAACGGAGATACATCCACAGATGTTCACTGTTCAAGATTTAGAAGTTACACTAACCATTTCTCTTAATAGTTGTATGACTTGTAACTCAGAAGACCAAGAATGATTAAGTCAGTCAATTTTAGTTAACAGTACCTTCGTCTCCTAACATTTTTGTTGCAAGAAAAATGCGCACTAATCAGCACTTCATAAATTGTTAAAATAATTATCTTCAAAACAAAACCCATTGTGTTTTTTGCCTATTACAACCACAAATTGAAATATGTTATGAAAGAATCGTTGCCGCTAAACATAAAAGTATAAGTACCGCCAGAAAAACTCCTCAAACTTCTGTTTACGATTCAGGCACTATCCTGTCAGACATTTTTTCCATTTTATGACTAATTAGTTTTACGTCACTCCACCGCCTATTAGCAATAAACACCTATCTAGAAAACAGTTACTAAATCACTAATTGCTGCTAATTAGCATTCGTCAAACACCCACTAGTAAACAAAAGAATGCAAGTGCGTCGAATTTTATTCACAAGCGTACAGAAGGGAGCAGCAGGTCCGAGTAGATTTGTAATGTTTTCAAGAATTCAAGTTTGACATTCATCTTCTGTATTCTTTTAAATATTGTAACAAGAACTTTGATTGCTGCACAGTAACCAGCCGCTCAGAACGGTGCATGAAGCTACGGCACGTGGATGGGTATATGTGCCCAGTAGTCTCGCCAGTAGTTTAGTTGTCAAGAAATAAAAACGCAGGACTACAATGATTTAACAGAGATTTTTTGCAGTATATGAGTGCAGTTCATTATTTTTTCCAACAAGAACTTAGGTTCGGCTGTCATCCTTGCTGAGGATCGTTGGAGCCCATGAAGTAGTTCCCTCATACCAAGAGGATAAATGGTGCCCCTAGCCATGAAGAAGTTTGTTCCTAAAACCCTCGGAAAAGTGTGTTACCCCAGAAGGAAGTGTTCTTCTACCCTTGTAGAGTGGTAGAGGTACCCCAGAAAAAATATCAAGAAATGCGTTGCCCTTCCCTAGAAGAAAAAGTCCAGAAAGAATATAGTGCTGTCAAGAATAAATTTTCACATCCAGAAGAAAAAAACTTGCCCTTCCTCAGAAAGAATTTTGGTACCCGAGAAGGGTATTTTCCAGTGAGAAGGTTATGACTGATATCAGCACCGTATAAGAGAACTTCATAGGACTTTTCACAATCTGTTTCTGAAGTATGGATCTGGATCTGGAAGCTATGGTCTGAGATCCCCATGCAACCAGAGCATCGCCTGTCCGCCTGCCCGCAAAAAAACATCCAACACAGAAACTCTCATTATAGTTTCTTGCATCTCTTTTCGTAGGAGCTAGGATGACACAGTTTGTATTCTACAATCTTCAGCTGAATTGGTATCCTAATCACATGGCATATTGATATTCAAGCATTGTCAGTATCAATCTTTAAAGTGCAATGAAAACTGTTCTGGGGTTTCCTAACCACCTTATCCGATACCCCATCCTACTTCGATTTGTTTAAACCACAAAAAAATGTGTAACAATTGACACGAGTTGCCTAGAGTACCCAAAAATAGGTTTGAGGGGCTTTTATATTGTACTACTACGAATACAACTTTTTCAGTTTCACAACCCCCATCCCTAAACTACACTAATATTACGCCTTTTAAAAGAGTGCATAAAACAATCCGGAACCCCAAACGGCCTAAAAACGAGGTTTGATATATTTTCAATTTCCTATATTTGCTGCGCCGCCACTGACACAATTCTAGAAACCATAAGCGTTTTCCATCCTTGCCACGGTAATAATACTGACATACTACAGACCGACAAATAGACAGACCGACGGAAACGAGTGACGTGGATTTTTGGTATATAGCCATCACAAAACGGCCTTAAAGCGTGTTATCTCAAAATCGAAAATTTTCGCAATCACAATACTCCCCTCCCCTATCGGTGTGGGGAGTAAAATAATTTTCAAAAGGGATGAAACGATACAATATTTCTTAAACTTATTTTTGCGTGTTATTGATCTCTAGTTAAAAAAAATGTTAACCAAAATTGTTACAAAAAATTATACTAGACATTTTTTAATACTACTTCACAGACACTGGAGCGATTGTCAGAACCATTAAACACTTTGTCTCCTTATAGTAATCTACCATTAAACTTTCATTAACATTAGATCAATTCTTTCCAGAGTAGCCTAGGTATACCAGTACCTTTATTATTACTTCATCGCTACCGAAAAGTTTTCCGAGTTATATAAAGGCCCAGGATGTACATATACTATATATATAGACTTAGACAGACAGACGGAAATAAGTAATACGAAATTTCACGATGTAGCGTGCTGATAACCACTCAGCATCAAATTTGATGCTACTTTTTTTTGTGTGTGCATTGCCTAAATCCAAATTTGCGACTCATTAGAAAATGTCATGTCCTATTATTATCCAAGTAGTGCAGGCATACGCAAACCCTTACCTTGTTCCCCTACGAGACCGAGGTCTGGATACGCCTCTGGTGTGTTGAATTTGAATAAAGTTGTTAGTCCTCCCGCGCCACATTTTTCCTGGACAATAATCCCATGTTGTTCCGTAGTAAAATCGCTCCCTACAGCTTTAAATTAAGAAATTTATTGGCGGTCAGATGGTAGAACCGTGTTGTTCTATCGGAGACATACTTTTGGTTGTCTACAGAGTGGCCGTTACAAAAGTAACGCGTTGGATTTTTAGAATGGTTATTTTATTGGGATATACTTTTTTATTATAAACCCGATTATAAAATATATAGTAATAATCTTTATTCAGGGATCGTCAATAATATGATAATAGGGAATGCGTCAAAATAGTGACATAAACAAAAATTTTTGTATAGGTGAGTAGGTACAAATGAAAATCCATAAAAAACGTAAAAAATAGCGGAGAGTAACTAACAACGTATAGGTCAAATTTAGACATCACACCAGCAAAGCAATAAAATAAAACGATCAGTTCTGCAACAGTTGTATGGACCAGAGTAGACTATAACTAAATATTTTCATCAGAGCGTAATATACGCCTTTTTCAGGAATAAACATTTGACGTTTCTTTTGAATTGAAGAAGATTTCCTTGTTTCATGTCATTTGGCAGCTTATTAAATATACTTAGAACTGTTCTCAGTTATAGACAGTCTGTGCGCCGAGATTTACAAAATAGAGGAATTTCTCCTATTCTAATACTTATGTGAATTAAGTTCGTCAAAAAGATGCAAATTTCCATGACATGACAGCAACAGCTGGTACATATAGATGCAGTGCACTGTGAGTATCTTGCAATTATACTTTTGAGCACTATTGTTAGAACGTAACTTTGAATGGAACTTATTGTACATTTTAAAATATTAATTCGTTAGAGTGGCCCTGGATGGTTCTGTCTACAACATCCGGCACGCGACACTGCGCTTTGTATAATACATGTTTCTGGCCATTTAAGATAATTATCCTTTTGAGAAATTAGGGTCATAAAATTACTGCCGGGTATATCCCCAAGTAGCATTTTGTTAAAATAGTCTACTTCCTAAGAAAAATTAATCACCAATATATTTACATAATGTTCGTAAACTCAGAATGTATTTGAGATTTGAACTCATTAACAAAAATTTGTCAAAATGTACCTAATTAGTGTGCCTATAATCAGGTGACAAAAAGGTCGAAACAACTGTTTCAGAATTATGAGAAATACACCTAATTATATTAATCAAAGAATTCTTGTCTGCAAACTTAAATACAGAATAAGTTACCTAATACTTACCAATAATACTTCCTCAAAGTTAGGGCTTTTTGGGCATTTTAGTAGGTGAAAATTACCTTATTTATCACCAAAAAAACATCTTAGTAGTTTCTAACATAAATAGGTCAAAAGAGGCTGAACTGCTTTTTAAATCGTCTTATCAAATGATATGGTGCTAGTAGATGTTTATCCCAATGTTAACTTTGGCACTAACCTTGAGGGCAGAAACTCTATTTCTAAGGACCTATAACAACAAATCGCTTGACCGAAGGTAAAATTACTTGCAAATACTCTCTCAAAGTTGATATCATATAATTATCATCCCCATTATACTGTACCTTACAAATCAGCATTGTTATGATATTTTGTGCAGCTCAGGCCATTAAATAATTATGGAGATGCCTAAAGCTAAAAATTTACAGCTGAAACGGCCTAAGGTTTATAGGCATACATCACAGTATTATAGAGGAATAACAAAATAGGAAAAATAGACTCTGACCGACAGACTGACAGACCGACAAACAGACTGACAGACAGGCCGACGGAAATGAGTGACGCGGATTTTCGTTATGTAGACATCATAAAATATATTGTGATCGCCATAATTGAAAATTATATCGATAACAATACTCCCTTCACCTACCGGTGTGGAAAGTAAAAATGGGTTGTTCTATACAGCTTACTACCACGCCAGAAAACATGTGTATATAATTTGAGGTTATATGGGCTTCAGAATAACTTATTAAAAAAATATTTAATAAATTTGTTCAAAAGGCTCATTTCTAGGGCGCCTCAGTTTGTTTTGTCCACATTTCACGACAAGGTTCATTACGCTCAGAATTTTTATTCTCAAGTATCCAAAGATTAAAGTTGAAAATCAATCCCTTATAAGTAATACCATTATTTACTATTTATGAAGACAGCACGATATCTATACAGGCAGATAGCCATATTATAGCCCGCCGTTCCATGCTTATGAAAGAAAAGATCAGAAGTATCATGTTTTCTTTGTTGCTGTTAAATTTATGTCAAGTTACGTTACTCTATCGGGATAACATCGACGACTTTACCTTAAAATGACCTGAATAGCTGTAGAGCTTCTACATGGTATTCTCGGCGTATTGGCTAAAAATTCCTGGTCGTTCTTATATTGCCATCTAAATTACTTTAGTTTTATTCCCTACTTTGGGAAAAGGTTGAACATTTTGAAAAGTAAATAATCCTTGTTGGTATTAGTAACATGTAACTTATATAGTGGTCGATGTAAGTTAATTTTACCCTAGAATGCGTATTGTGATCTCGAAAGTTTTTAGTATAAATTTGCTGCCGGAGCGCCACGCACCGCGGTACGTAAAAGAAATGTTCTTTTGAGTTCAGAGTTAAATGCTGCAGTCGTATTTCGTATGGTCAAGAAACAGAAGATTCGTATGCGACACGAGTGTCCGACCGGCCGTCCTCATTGTCCCCCATTGCCCAGTTACCCAACACCCACAACAGTTATATTACAGGCAATCCGAGACCGATCTTGATCTGACCTCGCCGTAAAATAGAGCTTTTATAGCATTGTTACTGTCACAACAGAATACGGATATGTTTGTATATGCCGTAATTATATGCAAATATCTGCCAGATCAAATTCGTTTATACACGTGAGAGGACCATGAGATTTTTTTTAAAGATGGCAGGATGTGTAATAATGGCGCATCCTGATACCGATCGGACGGACCACACACAAAAATCAGTGAAAATACAGTATGTCCACAGTCGTAATACAATAAATTTGAGGGAATAATATATCATGATGCTTATAACGAATACCTCATTACAATTTTTTTATTGGAAGCTGTATACACCAGTGCAATTATTACTGCCGCTCTATTATAAGGCACCATCGTTGGAGTATTGCTCCCAAGTGCGGGAATGTGCTTCGAAGCACTCTCTGAAGCTTCTTCTGGACGCTATCCAGAAGAGAGCAATTAGACTAATCGATATGCCTATACCCCCACAAAGGACCTCCACAGCCTGGACCATCGAAGAAGGGTGGCTGACCTGTCCCTTTTTTATAGATTTTATCACGGAAGATGTTCGAGTGAGCTGTCCTAGATAATAACACCAAAGGCTGTCCGAACGAGGAACACTAGAGAGGCCCTGTGATCTCATCCTTACCAGGTCGAAGTCTCTAATCCCCGAATCAGTCTCCTTCAGCATTCCCTCTTTTGCAGAACTTCAACGCTCAGGAATGAGCTGTCGGCAAATTTGTTTTCCGACTGCTACAACCTGCAGCGTTTCAAATATAACTTGCATATAACTTGCGCCGACACTTATCCTCTCGTAGCGCTTCTACAGCGCCATAGGCTTTCAGCCTTTGCGGTAGGCTGACCATAAAAAAGGCATACTTAGACTAAAATTAATCCCTAAGTATACCCGGCAGTAATTCAAAGTTGAGAAGATATTATAGACAAATTTTACAAAAGCTAAATTGGTCGATGTTTGGTTGCACTAGTGAGAGCTTTACTGGTCAATATGATAGGAACAGCAGCAGTGTAGAAGTGACTAAGGACCGGTTTCTCATTGTCCCGTTAAATATTTATCTGCAAGATAACGGCAACTGCATGATAAATTGTTTAAACAATTGAAGGCTAAACTTACGAAGTCACGTAAATTTTATCTGACAGTTGTATCCATAGCAACGCTATCTGGCAGATGCCTATCTGACACTTTAACTAGACATTGACAAACCGGCCCTAAAAGACGAAATATCATGGAATGGTCTACAAGTTAGTGAGTGCAGGAAGAGTAGGCAGTAGGAGCAGGACAAAATGGACTGCGAATTCTAGTTATTCTACTCGTTTTACCGGCCGATTTTCACGTACCAAGCAGTGCCTTCCTTGAATAAGGACCTTCATTTATTTATGAAGAGCTATTGAAAATAACAATAATAATATATAATAGGTGACCGCACTGTGACAACAACGCAAATTGTGCCCCAAAATTTATTCGAGCCAACAAATTCGAATGAGTTAGGAGAAGCAAGCAAAGATTTTGTTTGCCTGAACTATTCTGCTTGATGATGGTGGATGGTGGCACAAGATGTTGCCAGATCTCCTCCGAGTAAAGTTATTGTATTTTTTTATATACTAGTTCACAGTTTAAATATTAAATCTAGTTTGACGATATATTGCAGTTCTTACAGTAATATTAAAATGGCTAAAGAAGCTTGTGAAGAAGATCCCAAAATAGCCTGTTGCCTCAAAGGAAGATAATGATGTAATGTATTTGTTATTATTTTGGAAACTGAACAAATGTTACTAGTCCGATCAAAACAACGCTACTATAGAATGTGCAATATAAAAAAATTAAAGTATATTTAATGGGGCGGTGGTCAAGTAATATGTCGTATGAACAATTATATTTCAGAAAACATGCCAACCTCGCATCGACCGATGCCCGACCTTGGGCGGGCATGTCTAAGCAACAGATAGCGGCAGGTTATTGGGCAATTTTAAAATGAATTTTGGATTTTATCATTGCACAACTTAAAAATAGACCATTTTAAGACAATTAATTCCACTAGATGTGCTGTACGATTTTCAAGAGACAATTTGAGCATGATGAGACTGATGAGCACTGATGTTATTATCGGTTAGAATGTAAACACACGGTAAATAATAACAACATGACTGTTAGAGTATGGGCTTTGCTTCTTCTAACCTAAACAAATTAGATATTTCACATTTGTCAGCGATATTCTTAAAGATAAGATACTAACACCAGTTCTATCTATTTCGGTTTTGATTGTGTTCGGTTATAATTCATTGTTGTTATTGTACAGGTGGCTTGGTTCAGTTCAGCGAATAGCAATTTCGATGTTGTGCATCTTCGGGATATTTTCACATTAAAAATAAATAAATTTTACGTTTTTTGATACAATACCAAACACGTTTTATTTCAAATCGAAGTATCTAAAATTTTATGCGGTTTCTTATAACATTGTTATCACAATTGATGGCAGCAAAGAAATTCTAGCTGTGCAAAAGCAATGCTGTCAGGCGCGCAAATATTATTCATCTAGTGGCAAATCACTTAGATATCAGCATGTCGTTGGTACCATCAATTATTATTGTCGTACCAAGGTATAGTTAAACGTCATCAATATTTTATTTGAAATAATTTTAATAACTAGATACTAACAATAGCTTCCGACGTTACCAAATGATAATCACCTTCTTGAAATAAAAAATGGTTTAGATGTCGCGAGTTATTGTCTGTTTATTATTATGTTTGATTTAATTTAACAACTAAAGTTAGTTGTTAATTTCATTTATCGATCAATTCGTTGTAACTAAACCAATCTTCAAAATCCCATTTATATAGGAATTAAAGGAGTCCTTTGTGATGAATATCTCATGAAATGAAAAATATCAGAAAACTTTCGCGATTCAAACCCCGCCCCCTTCCTCAGTTCCTACGCCTATTAGTGTGGGAAGTGAAACCGTGCGATAGAAGTCGAACACTCTGATGCGACCTCCACCTTCTAGCGTCAAGTGTGGTCATTTTAACTATCAATTTCTACAACAAACACACCTACACATAACTCTAAATTGATTCATAAACGGAAAATATCTCTCCCAGTATTTTTACGAGTAATAAAGCTGTCTACTCCAATGAACATCCATGGAACAACACAACTAGTTTTCTTTTATAGCCTATATATTTTTATCAGAAACATCGCCTATACGACTGAACAACAGCGTCAAAACAATCTAGATCTTCATTATACCTATAGTATAAGAGACAGTTAATGACTTTGTCATGTAGAGAGTAAATCGAGGACTTTACTACACAACGAGGGATCAGATCTTTGCCTGAACCGTATGTATACGACCACTCAACATATAACAGGTCAAGTGATCAATCAAAAATGTACCCTTTTCAATTCAACCATATACAGGATTATTCCTTTACTATCTGCACGAGATAATGTTTTAAAAATACAGCCAGTGATCGGCAGACTTACGGTATTTTACATACTGATACTAGTTATACTATTACAGATGGCGTAGGTGAAATGGGCATTCACTATCTACGGCGACGGTTCCTTTGGGCGCGTCCGGGAGGCATATACAGTAACAGCACCCTTGCTAGGCGAAGGTAGCGAGCCGAAGTTAGAAACAGTAACAGCACCTCTGCTAGGAGTAGTGCACAGTAATAGCGTCTCTGCTAGCTCTATTTATAATTTTCCTCCGATTTTCACTAAAGCTTTTTCCAATACGGCACTGAAGCAGGTTCTACTGCAGTAAATGAGTTACATTAGTGGCTATAATATGTATATAATATAGTAAAAGAGATTCAATAGTAAGATATTTTTATGAACAAATGTAAAACTAAAAGGTCCAAATTGTGAATACAAAATAGAAACTTAAAATTCCACATATACTATAGATGCAACTGAAACATTTACCAGTAAGAGAGATAATTACTTCTTAGACTTATTAGAGCCAAGACCCTTAAGTTCAGCAACGCATTTTGCAAGCTCATGAGGGTTTTTGCTTTTCTTTGCCGAAAGACCCTTTTGAAAATATTTTCTATCTTGCTTTTTTCCTGTCAATTCTAGTGTTCGTTTCACACTCCAAAGTTCGTAATATTCTGAAACTCTCTCATCCAAACCTACATGAAAAGAAAAACCCGATATAAAATGGCTGTCAAAGTGAAAAGAATACCTACATAAATTTCTAGCACGGTTGCTGTTACTGTATATGCGTCCGGGAGTCCAAAGCCATCAAAAGTGACTTCTCAAACGTGATTTTAGCAGGTCTGTCATTCTAAAATAATGTACTTTATTTATACCATTTTTTATTAAAAGACCCAATGACAGACATCTACTTCGTTTACTAATGTGTTTTATAAAATTTCCAAAGTTGAAAATTTTATGGAAATTTATGTTATTTTATCAAGGATGAATACGATATATTCTATTCACATTATTATTATAAATCTGGTTTTTAAAAGGCAGACAGATAGGTGGGTTACATATAATGCACTCTCTTTCGCTTTAAATAAAAATATTGGCTCGCTCACGCTAACAGGGACTGAGACCAAATCGTGTAATTTTTAAGGTTCAAGATGTAGCGTATACTCAATATACCTTACTTTGATTAGCATGACAGAGACAGACAATATAGCGTCTGCCAGTATGATGGAACCCAAATATGTTTCTGCCTTTTAAAGACTACATTTTTCATAATAATAGTGAAAACAACATATAATATCATTTTCATACTTGCTATTTGCATATTCGTGTGTACTCAAATCATCTGCGCTCAGATGTGTACGAGGCTTTAGATCTCAGACTTCACGGACAGCCGCTCAGTTCTTTTTGAATAAGCTTGGATTTTCGAAACAGTCTATTTGATCCAAAAATGTAATTGCTGTTCTAGTTGACCTAATCAAAAATCAATTTCGGCCATAATTAGTGCGATAGGAATTTGCATGAAAGGAATAGTTCTATCTCGTTTGGCGAGATGGAACATGAAGCCAGATTTTATTTGTGAGTTCTGGACTTGATGGAGAGAACATGAGTGTAACAGAACATCGCGAGATCTCTGATTATGCGACGTGCCTGAAGGAGTGAAATGTGAAAAGAGTTTCCAATTCAGAATTATTTACATTTTCGACCGTGTGGTGTTCTATATATGGCTATGTACTTCGTGCACTTGTGCTGTACTCTTTCAAGTATGAAAATGATATATGCTATTCACATTATTATTATAAATGTAGTTTTTAAAAGACAGACATATAGGTAGGTTACAACATGCAAGCAGATCATATAATGCACCCTCTTTGGCTTTAAATAAAAATATTGGCTCGCTCACGCTAACAGGGACTGAGACCAAATCGTGTAATTTTTAAGGTTCAAGATATAGCGTATACTCAATATACCTTACTTTGATTAGCACGGCAGAGACAGACAATGTAGCGTCTGCCCGTATGATGGAACCCAAATACGTTTCTGCCTTTTAAAAACTACATTTTTCATAATAATAATGAAAACAACATATAATATCGTTTGCATACTTGCTAAAATAACGTAAATTGTTCGAAAATTTCAACATTTGGATTTTTATTGAATGAATGCATTTGCGGAACCGGAATAAGTGGCTACCATTGAGTTTTTTGATAAAAAAGGTACCTGTATAATCTATACCTGACTTGCTATGATCACTAGAGACATTATAGCGCCTGTCCGTATGTTAAAACCCGCCTATGTCTCTGCCTCATAAAAACTACATTTATAATAAATAATAATGTGAATAACATTTAGGCTGTGCGACATGTCTGAAATGAAAATGCAGTTTTAAATTTTACATAATATGTTTATTCCCTGTTTACTAAAAGTCCAGTTTAGCAAACGGGCGACAGTATCGCTTCAAAAAGTCGCCATGGGCGAGGGGCCTTAAGGTAGTATCAGTACTTTTAAAAGTTTCAACCTTGCTAAGACAACGTAAATTTTTATATAGATGTTCTACCTTTAAAATTTCACAAAACACATTAGAAACCGTAATTAATGTCCACCATTAAGTTTCTGGATAAATGACTTCAATATATGAAAACGGCAGACTTGCTAAAATTACGTTTTAAAGTCACTTTTGACACCTTTGGACTCGCGGACACGCCCAAAGTAACCATCGGTGGGAATAACAGTGAACCTCATTTCACTTACGGCAGGTCTAATAGAATACTTAACATCAATGTCAAGTTTGCTAAAATACCGTAAGTCCGTCCTGTCTGTCTGTCTGGATCATATTTACTCCCTTCGTAAATAAAATGAGAATTAACATTTTAGTTACTGTATAAACTATTGAATTAAATAATTCTTACCCACACTCCAAATTTTATTTTTAAATTTGGTTTTCTCGACGTCACCGCTTCAAGCAATGTTTATTGTAATATGAAAAAATTGTAAATTACTGTAAAATTGTTTATATCATTAATAATGATTTCATCAAAAAGCATGCTCTGAATTTACCCAACCAATGCACATTTAGCATAACACAAGCCACCTTCAGACTACACACATACGTTTCTTCGAAAACACAAATTGTGCAGAGTAGCGCCCACACTAAACGAACCTTCCCGTTGTTCACTTCATCTGCTTTACCATTAATCTCTTATAAAAAATGCACCACTACGGTAGGTATCCGTATCAAAAACTAGCACGGTACAACGCATGGGTTCTTTCTCGGGTTATTTTCGGTTCGTTTACGTTTGGAAGAAGAGCTGTGGTGATATCCAACTGATAGATTACAAATTCTCATAGTTTCATTGAGGTATCGTTCATCTAGATCTATAAAATCAGTTTTGTTATCTTGTGAAGATAGACGAAGTTTGACGGTTGTGTGCTCACACGTCTTAACAAAAAAATATAGAATTAGGTAGTTTGATATCATACAAGGAATTTTACGTAGGAACGTGACAGTGATGTCACACTAGTGATGACGTACCAGCGCAGATAATATGGTGGATGACATTAAGTACAATTTATTATTGTTTTCTCAGTTTGAATTTGGAAAAATAAGTGTGTTATTTCAGAACATCTACCTTCGGAGACATTTTACTTGGGTAAAACGTAAGACCACACAAAAAAAACAAGACGCACAAGATAACTGGCACACAAACGATTTCCCGCGATTCCTTCTAACCAACGCTACTGATTAGAATTTGGCCGCCAGGCGATCAGCTGATTTTGCATACTCTGCGCACCTAAGGCCCGTGTTTATAGTCGCTACCTTAAGGTCTCCTTAAGGAGGCCTTACCCAAGGACGCCTTACATGTTCCGATTTATAGTCGTTCCTTGACGCCTTCAGGAGGAAAAATCTGGCAATGCAACGTTGCAAAGAAAGAAAATAGCAAAATCTAGTGTTTTTAGTGTCATTTTCTGGATGGCTGTCGACGCTGTCACGAGAATTATAAATTTGAAAACATTAGTTAAAAAATTGGAAATTAAAAAGTTTTCGCAACGCTTACACGTTTATTTTCCACAAATACTTTCTTCACAGATTTTGATAACCTTTTTTCTATCATAGGCAATTGTTGCAAAGTGATATGTTTGCAAATGGAGTTTCTTATAAAAAAATCACTGCATCTACAAGAATACGTAATTACGTATGATATTTCAAGTGCATAGCATCAGCTTTGAAGTTCAAGTTTTTTGACACAATAATTTTGTCCAGTTTCAGTATTGTTGTAGAAAGTAAAAACAATAGTAAAATTTCTTTCTCTCTATACAAATGAAAATACTTTACAAGTTTGTGCATTTATTATAACCACATAGTGTTTATGATACAATGTGCCAAAGGCCAAGTTATGAGTTTCAATATCTAGGAGCAGTTCGGAATAGTATTTTGTAGATATTGGTCAAATTCATCCACGCCAGTGCTCTGCTGCAAACATTCTATAACTGCATACACCTCTGGTAGTTTTTCCTTTCCATAAGTTTTGCTGCCTTGCATACCAATGTGCGATGAGCACAATATTTGTAGTTTGGCTGCTCCCATGCACTGTAAAAAGTGGTGAAAATATCAGTCACGAATTTCAAAAAATCATAAATACATGTTTGCTTATCACTGAAAATAATACATACTGGTACTCCTTCCCCAAATTCATTTTCTACCATCACAGTAGTGAGCTCAAAATCATAAGTATTTAAAAAATGGGTCGCAGCTATTCCTACTATATTGTTCCCAAATTTCCTTATAATATTCGTTTGAAAGTCTGTCGTAACAATTAAACAAAAATCTACACTACATATCTTATGCTAATATGTATCCTCCACCTCCATGCCGTAAGCCTTGTTTATAATACAACAATGTCATTTATTATTTCTATCTTGATTACATTGATTTACTCATAAATGCGTTGATATAGTATCATTAGACTGTTTAACTTCTTCTTGAGATGTCAATACGATATGATGTGCTGATGCTTTGGATATCTTTTCTTATTGTAGAACCTCCACAATTTAAATTATCCACATCAAATTTATTCTGATGCCACTATCGATTTATCCATTAAGAACTTTTCTCCATTCTCCTTCAATGACCTTTATAGTACTAATAATAGGGTACTTGCAGAAAAAAATATTATGTCGTTTACGCGTTCCTTAGAGTCTAATAAACATGACAGAATCACTTGTTTGGTTTTTTGGAATCGGCTGTGAGAGATATTCCAAAAATTATTTCAAATGCCGGAAAATGCCGCGCAAACAACCTCTAACGTCAATTCTATGACGTCAGCGATATCCTATAGTGATGGGATGTAAAGTATTGATATTCGATATCGATAGCCAGTGCTAACCTAACATTTTGACATAGATCATTATAACCACAAAACACAGTCACACACAAAAGAACAAAAGTCAAAAGAATAAAAGTTAGGCTAGATTACTAAATCACTTTGTAGGGATGGGCTTGAATTAGATTCTATCTTTGGATTCACTCATAATGGGATGCGCCGAAATAAAATGATGGCTTCGATTAGTTGCGAATGTCGGTCACAAACAGGATGAACTGTGATACCTATCAGATATAAAAATGTATTGCAACGTAAATGCTAGTGGGTTAATTGCCCGTTTCAAATATGTTTAAGTATCAATAAATTGAGTCGCATTGTTAAAGAATTCAGATCATCTCTAGTTTGCAGTTAAATCTCACTGACCTGCGCTGTAGCAGTATCGATTGTCAATGTCGATAAGATATCTGTGACGTCAGCCCTTGTTTTAAGTCACGTGGAAAAATTTGAATATATCCTTATTTTATTTTGCAAATATCTTTTTTTGGCCGTCAGTAAAATCATGTTTTTTGTTTCCTACTGCTTCTTGATATGGTTTTCTTTGCGCTATGTATACTCCCGAGACGATTTCACGACCTCTGCAAGTACCCTATTTGCATGAACCTTGACTTCTTTTGGTTTGGACCTTGGAAAAAACATTACTAAAAACAACGCGCCATACACCCATCGTCTTAATTGTATATGATCATATACAGGGTGAGTTTTTAGTACCGGCTCGGTCGATAACTCCACTACTGTAGAAGATAGCGAAAAAATTGTATATAAAAATTGTAGCCGCGGATATGCTCCTTGCTCAGAAAATATTTTGATTTATACAGGGTGATCCATAACTACGTGGTGATGCAAACATGCATTTTTTTAAATGAGACACCCTATATATTATTCCATATTCAAATTCTACTAATGATTTCCGTTCTTCCAATATAGGGTATTGTTACATTATACAGGGTGTTTCAAAAGTTATGACCATTTTTGTATCCAAATCACGGTCAAATGAACGTACTGTATATCAAAAAGTAATTAATCAAAAAAAAACATTTTTACATGAGAAGATTAGAAATATCCTTTAGTTTTAAAATACGTTATAAAAAAATTCCGCGACGCATATTCGTATACAGGGTGGTGTAGAATGCAAATTCTAGATTTTCTCTCTTTTTTTAAATGTAACCCCCAATATTTTATTATACCAAAGAATTGCCTTTAATATGCTCTTTCATCTTTGTATAGCACTTATTATGGCTGCATTCATTAGTTTCTGAGATATTTCGATTTTTCTACAAATTTTAAATATACCTTCTATTTCTTTAATAAAATTTATTTATTTTGAGAAAATACTAGCAAACTTTGTTTTTGCTTAACAAACAACTAAAATATAAGGCGATAATAATACTTGATCAAGTCAAAACACTGAACTAACGAGATAATATAGGTCAAGTGTGCTGAGGAAACAATTTTATAGACGTCATGCATAATCATCAAGCAGATGTATCAGGTAGGCTATGAAATATGAAACGACACAGTCCAAATAAAACGATTCTTCAATCTTTCAAACGCATTAGTTTTAGAGTGCCTCCGTTCTGGATATTGCTATTCATAGTTGATATATTCTAGAGGCAAGTAGACAATCTCTCACAGATTCTCCTAAATAGCCTCAATGGAAAAATTAATTTTCAAAGATAGTTTTTCACACAGTACGGAATTATTGAGTAGGTTATGAAAACTGTCAATTTTTCAAAGCTTACCTGATAAAACTACTTGATAATTATGCATGACGCCTACAAAATTGTTTCCTCAGCATACTTGACTTTATTATCTCGATGATTTAGGATTTTGGCTTCATGAAATACTATCAAGACGTTATAATTTAGTTGTTCGTTAAATAAAAAACAAATCAGATAGTACTTTCTCAAAATAAATAAACTTCAGTACACAAATAGAGGCTATATTTTAAATTTACCGAAAAATCGAAATATCTCGGAAACTGATGGACGTAGGTACAACAAGTGCTATACAAAGATGAAAGAGCATATTAAAAGCAATTCTTTGGGATAATAAAATATTGGGGGTTACATTTGAAAAAAAAGAGAAAATCTGGATTTTGCATTCTACATCACCCTGTATACTAATATGCCTCCCGGGCTTCTTTTATAGCCGATTTTAAAACTAGAGGATATGTTTAATCTTCTCTTGTAAAAAAAATAATTTTTGATTCATTACTTTTTGATATACAGTACGTTCATTTGTCCGCGATTTGGATATAAAAATGGTCATAACTTTTGAAACACCCTGTACAATGTAACAATGCCCTATATTGGAAGAACGGAAATCATTAGTAGAATCTGAATATGGAATAATATATAGGGTGTCTCATTTAAAAAAATGCATGTTTGCATCACCACGTAGTTATGGATCACCCTGTATAAATCTAAATATTTTCTGAGCAAGGAGCATATCCGTGGCTACAACTTTTGTATACAACTTTTTTCGCTATCTTCTATAGTAGTGGAGTTATCGACCGAGCCGGTACTAAAAACTCACCCTGTATATACAAAAAAATTAAGAAAAAACTCTGGAAAAAAGTTCAAAACACTACTTTTGAGTTGAAAACGTAACCTTAATCTAAAATAAAGAAAAAGTTGGACATCAAATGTCAAGCGAAGGTAAAAAAGCCTTAAGGTAGCAACCATGCTACTTTACACTTAAGGATGTCTTAAGGAACCCCCAGCGACTATAAATTGACCTTTAATTGTTAAGGCGTCCTCAAGGATCAGAGAGGTCTTAAGGAGCGTTTATAAATACGGGCCTAAGACGTCCCTGACCTGTATGTTGGAATAGATCGTACTTCCCATACATTCACATACAAGGGAGGTCTCACAACTACCAGACCAGACCTAGAGATGGCAGTAGTTGTTAGAGAAAGACCATTGCATTAGAAAGCACAAAATCTATCCTTCTTGCCAGTTAGAAGACGTCATGCTACGGCTCAACAAACAATCAGCAGTCTTACTCAAGGTCTGGGGATGCTTTTCGCCGATCCCTTTGCGCATCGGTATTGCAGGTTAGAGAGAGGTATATTTCAACAGTGGCGCCACGGCAGGGTCATGGCTGTCTACATAAAATATGAGTATAGGGATAAACAATATAGATCACTTCGCAAATCTAGTACCTTACGGGAGGTAAACATTAAGGAGAACATTAACTTTATGTTATATTTAATGTTTACCTTGCTTTTACACTGCATAAGATGTATATTATTTCTTAATTCTGCTCTGTTTTATACTTTTTTCCTACTCCGCCCCTGTCAGGGAGGATGAAACTATCCCAAAATGGCGCCGCTGACGTCAGGTATTAGCAACACGTTATCACCAGTGAGTAAGACAGCTGATTGTTTGTTGAGCCGTCGCCATGCTATTTAGTATTTGTTTTCCAGCCGTCAATAGCGTTCTCAGTGAATTTGCGAAAAAAGAGAAAATTGGTAATTATTATGTGATATAATACTTTCAATTGAAAGACTTCTGCCCAACCAATATAAAAGCTGTACTAGATTCTACACAAGGTGTATCTGGTCTTTCATTTGTAGCAGTAAAGGATTGGGTTATATAGCAGAGTTCAAACAAGGCAATACGAGTTGCCAAGTCGAGCATCCTAGTACTCGACCAAATGAGGCGACGACTCCAGATCCAGAAATATTAAATTAAAATCCATAAGGCGGCACTAGATAATTGTCATCCGAAAATGCTAGCTAACAGACATGTTCCAAAAGGTACGGTAAATCAAAAAATTTGAACACGAGAAAGTTGTGTCCAAGCTGGGTGCCGGGCCTGATCATAGTCGAAGAAATACAGTATCGTAAAGATGTTTCAATTGATTGTTTAACAGAGTCCCACAGCAACAAAGCAGAATCCTCATAACCATGGATGAAGCATGGGTTCATCACTTCAAATCCGAGACCAAGGTTTTTTGGGATGCACGTGAGATATTTTTGACTATCTTGAAAAAGGAAAAGCCAGCTGCGGGTATTATGCGAAGAAATCAAAGCAACACTAGCAGCATTTTCCTGAGAAGAAAGTTTTGTCTTATCAGTGCATCAGCTCACAACTCCGTTATTGCACAGGCCAACATTATTGAATACATGAATTAAAGTTTGAATTGTTAGCTCATGCATCAAGTTCGCCAGATTTAGCACTCTCGGACTATTATCTATTCCCAAACCTGAAAAAAACTGGCTCGAAGGTCATAGGTTTTCCAACAATGAAGAAGTGATGTCTGAGGACAAGTCTCGTCTGCCTCGAAATCGTCTCTTAGAAAGGTATTGAACGAATTCAACAACGTTGGGAAAAGTGTATAGCTGAAAGGGGAGTATGCTATGAAAAAGTATTTTTTAATAAAAATTGGAGATTTCATTGAATTCGCAGGTTCGACATTTTTTTGTAAAGAATTAGAGATCCTAGTGCCAATCTGAGTACACCATTGGATGCAACGGTTCTATAAAGAAGATTAAAAAACATAGAGAACGTCCCAAAATTGGGTGAAGGTTCGGCGTTCTAAAATAGATCAAAATCAAAAATTCTTCTTTTCGAACAAACTTCTTGCTCAAGGACAGACTCTTGTACTGAGAAAATCGAGCACATGGATCACAAATCTGGCCTCTGTCTCGGTTTAAAGATAATTTTAAATTCTGGAAGACTTATATTACAGGCTCACAGTTTCATACAATCTCATCAGTCCTTTCCAAAGGTCAAGGAATTATTAGACAGACGATAGACTGCGGAAAATGAGTGTCATAATATTTAGATGATGATGATGATTTTAGATGATATAAAATGTCACAAAAACCTCTTAGCTAATTTTTTTCTCATTACATCATTTATCCCACCCATTTATTGTGATGAGAAGTAAAAATGCGAACATCGCAATGACTTGATAACGGTTTTACTGTCTCATAGCCTGCAAAACTTAATGCAAGTGTGATAAAATATGCCGTATATCTGTGTAATTTTGCTTTTTTGATATATAAATCAACTTTCAAGTGTACATATAAAACGTGTCACTCGAATAGACTTTATTTTTTATCGTTTGACATTAACAGCATCTCCTAGAGCGTTATCTTTTTGGCAACGCATTCGACGATACTTAAAATTCCACTTTATGACAGGCTACCGTTCGCCACAGCATAAAAAATTTCGCTCATATTATACAGGGTGTGCCAAGAAGTATTATCAAGGCACGTCTTGATAGTATTTACCACTAGGAGCCGTTAATACTGCAGTCTTAAGGCTTACTGTATTCTGTATCTGTAGAGTGGGGAGGGTGAGTGGTCCCACTGCACTTAGGCCACAACTGGCCCATTGTGCATCCTCCCAGGGAGTTGTTTTCTCATGTCATCGTCCATACTGCCAATTGTAGGAAGGTGAACGAGTCGCTAGAGGACATCTCCCTTATGTGGGCAGATGTAGGCCAGGACTCGCCGAACGCACACTCTCTAATAGAAGATAACTCTGGGCATTCACATGTGACGTGTTCCACAGTTTCGTCTTAGCTTTCACACAATCTACATGTCGGTGTGTAACTCACATCTTCCACAGTACCCATTCCAGCAGTCTTGCGCTAACTTTCGGTTTTCTTGTGGTCCACGAACGAGTTAAACTCTATTGTTTCTAGCCTGAGCATCTCAAAGAGTTGGTAACTCTTGCGATCTAGCGCTTTGCTCTCACAGTGTTAATGAGAGGGTGACTCTGACCCCCTCCCTTATTATCTACAGTTGAGTTGTCCATCGTATAGTCTCCTCTTCAGACGAACCTTTAGGCCGCAATGCCCTAAGAGGCCACAGTTATTATTTGAAGATGTTTCATAGTCGAACTTCCCTTCTGCCATTTTTGAACATGAGTCTTCATTGAACTGTTTCCCATGCCTACATCCAAGTATCCAGTCTCAGTATTCTTTCTGCCAGAGTTTCATCTAATTCCTAACTTGATGCCTAATTATTTATTTATTTGTTTATGAATGGGCCATTTCCCAATAAGAAGACAGTTTATAATCCAGATATAATTTAGATATTTCATATTCATATTTGGTAGGTAAGGAATAATAAAAGAAAAAACAAAGGAAAAACTCTACCAAAAATTCAACTACTTGATAATTTGTAATAAAGTAAGTATACTAGCGGTGACAGTAGTTACAGCAAAGAAGAAGTACTGTGCAGTTTTACAAAACTTACTGAATGTAGCAAATACATTCTGTGTACACATCTGAGCGCACATCACTTGAGAACACACACATATGCGTGCGTCTTCAATGTGTGGGTTTTCAAGTCACATGGGTTGAGCCAAATCTTGTCGGTCTTCGGCTACGAGCAGTGTACAGTGTGTACACATCTTAGCGCATATATGAAGACATACACAATATGCGTGCATGCTCAATGTGTGTGTTCTCAAGTCATGTGTTGGTTTTTGCTTTTACATCGCATGCGTGTGTTCTCAACTCGCTCCATGTTCACTGTCGGGTATAAGCAGGTACCATGGACAACGCATAAATGTCCACACTGAGCACGCATACGCTGAACGTTTTCTTTGAGTGGTGACCGAAAACAGACAAGATTTGACTCGACCCACGCGCGCAGAGTCGCGCGCTAGTCAGCCCCCATGCCCTGAGACACGACGAATGAGACATTTGCATATTCGTGTGTACTCAAACCATGTGCGCTCAGATGTGTACGAGGCTTTAGATCTCAGACTTCACGGACAGCCGTTCAGTTCTTTTTGAATAAGCTTGGATTTTCGAAACAGTCTAGGTGATCCAAAAATGTAATTGATGTTCTGGTTGACCTAGTCAAAAATCAATTTCGGCCATAATTAGTGCGATAGGAGTGTCTCCATGAAAGGAATGGTTTTGTCTCGTTTGGCGAAAAGGAAACATGAAACAAGATTTTATTTGTAAGCTCTGGACTTGATGGAGAGAATATGAGTGTAACAGAACATCGCGGGATCTCTGAGTATCCGACGTTCCTGAAGGGGTGAAATGTGAAAAGAGCTTTCCAATTCAGAATAACTTACATTTTCGACCATGGGTGTCCTATGTACCTCAGTCACTGCTGTACTCTTTCAATAGCCAATATAGAACATTATATGAGCAGTGAGCAAAATAGCAATTCGAGCGATGACATACTAAAAGGTTCCTTAGTACAGCGCTTTATAAAGCCTAAGATTTGATGTGATGAAACAATCATTGATAAGTGATTTTTAAATGTTAGCTGGCTGTCAACCAACATTTCTAGATCTTTGATTTGATAGACCAGATGCACAGGATTTTTTCAGCGAATGAAGATCAGAAATTAGATTGAACTTTATTACAGTGATAAAATATTAAAAAGCATGTTAGAGATGTGATCTTTGCGGAACATGTGAAGTACTTTAACTTCACTGGAGTTAATGTCCAATGTTAGATGTGTAAGATATGAAATTAACTATTTTAAAAGCTCTACTTCAATACCACAGGCTTCTAATTTATGGACTAATACTTTATGGTTTGCTATACCGAAAGCTTTTATGAAATCTTTGTAAATAGAATGCACATAGGAACCCCTTTCCAATGAATTTAAAAATCTGTAAATATAGGCAAGTGGAATTTTATATAGGTGGGCTTATTGTTTATCCTTGTACAGTGCAAGGTACCATATACGACTGAAATACAGAAGCGTATTTTCCTGGATGAAATAAAAGAAAACTGAATTCTAACACTCCTATGTTAAACAAATTAAAAAACAACTTTTCAAAAATATACTCCTAATAAGCAAACTAGCTATCCCATAATTATATATTGTAGTCGATCATAAACTCTTTGTAATTGATACTAGCATCAATCGATTATAGAGAGGGTTCACTTATATCAAACACACTGCTTTGGCACTAGCGTTATTCTGTATTTAGATTTGGGAATACCCTGTATAAAATTTTTATATCACCAGGAAATTTGAATATTTTGCGAGTATTTCAGTCGGTGACTGTTTTCGCTGAAACACTACAAGATAATCTTATAGGCGGATAAGTTATGGACTATCGAATGATAAAATAGGGTCATAAATAAGAAATTTAAAACAAGCGTGGGCTGATCAGTCACAAAAAGAGAGAGAGGGTATCGTCTTTTAGGCATACGCGTGAAATATTTTATGAAGCGAGTCCACAGAAATTCTTACATGCAAAAATACGCGATAAACATAATTTTCGCAGAATTCGGCTCATTTATCAGATAACTTGGACTGATGTTTTTGAAAAATGTTAACTGCTCTGTGCGCGACGATTTCTTTTGTTTAAATAGTACGGAACAGTGGTCTATTAGGACTAAGTAAATTGTTCTCAAAGCTTGTATTACACACAAAATTATTTTGCAAACAGTCGATGAATATCGCAGTCAATTTATTAAACATTAATTCTACGAATCGGTGGTTATATTTATGATTACTGATCGTATATTATTGGTGCAACAGTTGACGAACCAACATTAAACCATCACTGCCAAACGTGAGTATCAGAAAGTACGATATAGTTGATGGTGCAAGCTACTTGTCAATGACCGGGGATGATGAATTAATGAATGAATTAAAGAGGGAAAGAGGCTTTCTGGTGACCAGAACCACCAGTGCATAGGCCTACAAACGGGCCCTTATGCATATCTCCTCCCAAGTTCCCAAGTCCAGTTCTCATCACAAAATAACAATCATGAATAGCCATTATAGTTCACAGGATTAATCGGACAACAGCTTGTGGAAGGAGGTGGACGTCAGGCACCGGGGGTTCCAGGGGGGCTGCCTAAAAAATGTAATTCAAACAATTTGCAACGCCCCCCCTCCCTCCCCCCCCCCGACGAGAGCAAATTTGAGGTGGCAACTGTAATCTGGACCCCCACCCAAATCAAATCCTGGATACGTGCCTAGTGGACGTATCAAAACATATTTCAGAAATTTGTCTCTAGCTTAATTAAATTAAGAAGCTTGATGGCTACAACCTTTATCTTCCTCTTAAATTTTGGTGTTTATACAAGGTGATTCATCATATCAAAGTTACATTTTCTTAATAGAACCCCGTATATTATTGCATAGTTTAGGAGCAAATCAACATTTATGGTACAAGTCAATATTAGAAAAGCAAATATGGATTAACGATTACAAAACTTAGAAGGCTGTGACTTTGCGGCGTGACTAAGTATGACATGCGCCAGCTTAGGTTAGATGATCGAATTTGATTTTTTTTGTACTTTGAGAAGTCGGTAAACCAATTAATTAAGCTTCAGTCAGGGATGACTTTATTCAAATAGGAATGAGTAATTTTTTATGAGATTAAATGTAAAATTTGATAACTTTTATAACCTTTACATCAGATGATCAATATCCATCTCTTGCAGTATACATGTTATTACAAATTTTGAATTAAATCGGTGATTTTTAATTTTCCTACCTATAAGGAATTTAGCAGTCCATGAACAGTAAACAAAAGCCTGTTCAGATGGAAGGAAACAAATAACTTTGCAAACTCCTTAGACCACATCAGCCCTATTAAGAAAATTAATGTTGACGTTCGTTAGTTTGATGTAGCTTTTATTAATTTTATGTACCCGCAGTTTAGTGTATAAACAGCCTATTAAGTATACAACTAATTTGACAATTTGACAGCTTCTCACCTCCCAATCACCTCAATTTCGCCTCTACCCAAAAAAGTAGAGAATGACGAGGTACCCCTAAAACGCCTAAAAACGAAGTTTGAGCTATTCTAATATGTTTCGTTTTAGTATTATTGCTGCGCCGTCATTGACACAATTTCCAAGCTTTCTCCATCCCCGCCAAGGTAGTAATATTGTGTCGAGATTTAATTAAAATCAGTGCAATAGCTTCCATATTACGCAATACAGAACGATCTGTAGCAGTACTCGTATGTTTACATCAGAAGTTCCTTGGTTTCTGTAATAGGCAAGGTAATGTTCAGATGTACCTAAAAAAGTATATTGTACCGATAGATCTTTTTTCCACAGGTCAATGAACATCTTATTATGATCCTATATGCTGCATTACTTCTTGAGTTTAACGCTTTATGATTAATGATTAATATTATGAAAAGAATTAGGTATACATCAAAATTGACAATCGGAAAATGAGGAACATACATATTATACCGAACTTACTTACACACTGAAGCCATAATCGTATCTCCTTATCTTGCAATTATTTATATTATACTTGCTCAATTTGTCAACAGCGCCTTTCTTAGGATTGATCTCTTAGATGACAATTTTTCTCAGGCAAATTAATAGACAACACACACAAACACGATAATCAACAAAGCAACCTAACCTAACCGACGATCACTGCGTACCTACGTCACTGTCAATATGGCTTGCTGTAAAGAGAGAGATGGCTGTTGGTCTGTAAAACAGTACACTGTTGCTAGTTATCAATATGGTGTCTTAATTTCTGAAACAGTTGTAGTTAAAGTGTGGTGGCTAAGTTAATTAATAGCTAATTCAAAAGTCCGTCAACTCTGTTTGTATACCACATATTCCAAGGAATATTTTTAGATATTATTTATTTTTGTATTAACTCTTAAAATGAGTTTATTTTACCTTTACATACAAAAAAAGCGCTAATCTGTGATTTTCAGTCGCAAATAACTTTCTGAAGTAATCGACAAGAAGTGTTCAATTTTTGAGGGTAGATGGATTGAGCTCATCAAAATTAAAAGGAAAAGGAATTTTACTCTTGTAAAGGAAGATCCTTAAGCAAGCGGAATTTGTAGTCGGGAATTTAGACATATTTCGGAGTATTAGCAAACTCAGGTATAATGAAACGTATCCTATTCACCCTTCCAAAAAATACCCCATTAGCATGTTTTGTATCCAGAAATATAGAAACTCAGAAACTTTCCAAATAAGCTGTCGATTTGGTCCAAGCATGGAAATTCTTCGAGAGGGGGGCGGTCCAGACACAGTGGACCCTCTTATCTACGCTACTGTATAAATAAAGTATGCGTATCATACTGAATACCAAATCCGCTTATCCAGAATTTGTAGCATTGGTACCTCGACCGACACTAACAAGGATGCTAGTATTTATATGAGAAAGATCTAAGAGCTCATGTAGTATTTATAACGAACAATTAAGGCTGCTCCAGATGATTCGGTTTTTGTGCGATGTTTCAGTTTTTCAATCAGGGCTGGAGCCGACGTTGGAAAAAAGCCGACGGACGCGGTTCTTACCTCAGCGTCCAATTAACGGACGTCGGACACCCTGATGCGTTTGCTCGGCTACTGAAGAGATGTGTTATGGAAATCAGCTGCGACAACGGACACCGCATCAATCTAAATTATCCTAATTGGGAAGTCATAGGGATGTCGGCATAGGCGCAGTCCTATGTAGCAAAGCCAACAAAACTCTTTCGTTCCTTGACTTTAGATCCGTGCTTCCACGAAAGTCCCAGAGTGATATCTGAACTAGTTTGGTAAAGCCAACCAAGAGCTGGGGAAGCGGGTGAAACGCAAAGCAGCATTGGAGTGGCTGTCAAGAATCTCAGGCATTGTTGGTAATAAAAGAAAGAAGCGATTATCTTCCTGCCCGTGAGGGCCAGACCTTCGGAAGCTTATAGAAGCTGAAAGTTCTTCTGTGTTTACTCCAATACAGGCAAGAACGATCCCCACTTCTGGAACCTGGGTAGTAGTGGCTTTGGCAGGTAACAGGTGGCAAAGTTGAACAGGGTGACCTAATAAGAATGGACGCCGGCAATATCTCTGTAACCGTTAACAATATAACTTCGAGCAAAATATATTATCAGGTAAATCGCAGTCCCATTTACTGTTCAGTGTGGATCCTAAATACTTAAAACGTGTTACCTCTCCTATCTGTTCTCCGTCGACGTTAACTGTGATATCGATGTTCTGCCGAACTATTGTCATAACCTTCGTTTTCTTGGTATTAATTTGTAGGCCAAAACGTTTACCCAGCAGATTGATTCTATCTCCAGTGAGTTGAAGATCCTCAGGAGTATTAGCTAAGATGGCAGTGTCGTCTGCGTATCTTAGGTATATAATATATAGTATATAGTATATACAGTCCTTTTTCATTAATGTCCCTCCCCTCTCATTTTTAGAACGGGTCAACCCCAAAAATTGAATCTTGGGTTAATGAAATTGATGATGATGATGATCACAACCGCCCTCTTCAAGCCCAAAGTGTATCTGAGTAGGAACATAATGATCTGGCACAGCGGGTCGTAGGAGATGATGGGGAGGTGGAACTAGTTTTTTTGTAAACAATGACGCCAAAAGTGGGAACTAAAGCATATACTACAGGGTGATCTCTTTGGCCGGGTCTCGCTCGTATAACTGAGGACAGAACTTCCTTACAGGTAAGTTGTTTAACCTCTATACCTAAAATTTTCCTAGAAAGAATCGATCTCGTTACACAAACTGAGCAAAATAATGTCTCCTGGTCCAAATACGCCATATCTGGTTATAGTAGCTGACAAGATCAAGTGCGACTGATTGTGCTAAGATTAATTAATATTCTGCCCATTACCTTAGTAAAAAGCAAAGATGTACGAGCAACCCAACAAAAATCGTCTTTCGTATCTTTGGTTTTAGATATAAATTGAATTTCAACACAGTTGGGTGACTTCATATACATAGATGATATGTATAGCTTGTACATTGGAAAAGGGCTGAATTCGATATTGCGACATTTTCAGTTAGGTAGGAATGTTACTGGACCAGCTAAATCGACTTTAGCGTATTTAGGTTATTTTTTACCAGAGTATCAATCAGCTGAAACTGAACCAAACTCTTTTCAACTTTTAACAGAGTAAGATCGATAGATTAAACTTTCAAGATGGAGTCGAAAGAGGGGTCTTCTGACACATATTTTTGAAACTACTTGCGGATACTTGACTTCATATTCTAGGGTTGTGAAGGATTCGTCAGGAGCTTCAAAAAAATGTGTCACAAGACCACCTTTTTCAAGATGGCGTCATCTTGAAAGTTTCACCAGTCAATTTTACTCCATTTGGTATTCGTGCATCAATTTCATTATCCCAAGTTTCATTTTTTTGTGTTGACCCGTTCATAAAATAAAGGGGGAGGGACATTAAAGAAAACCACTGTATAATTATGCATCAACCAGTGCAAGTGAAATAGAGCTACTTCACTGACCACATCGGTTTCCATTCGCATTTCTGCGTCAAATCAAATTTGGTCGCTAGGCAATAGACCTATGGCCTAATCGCCGCGCTCCTACATTGGTTTATAGACGACTATTACAATTTTTATACTGAATATTGATTTGAAAATGTATAATTCAGTCTACAGTGATTTTATTTGATGAATTATTTTGATAAACTAGGAAAAAGATCACCAGACAATCAGAATAGACGACAGCGGATGTGCATTAAAAAATCGCAATGGAGTGAACGTTCTATTTTGCTCGCACCCGTTAATGCATTTATACTTCTTGCACTCGCACCTGTTAAGACAGTTACTGCATCTGGCAGCATGAGAGAACCCTCGAAACTATCTGGCTATTGGGAGAAAACATCTTTTGAGAGGTTCCCAAAAAACATACAAAAACTTAGCTTTTATAATATAACGCAGGTATAGTTATAAATCATTATCGTGTCTGGTGAGATAACGCGCTAAGCATCTGGCAATTATTGATAAAGCGAGTTTTTATATTGCTACAAATAAAATATGAAATAGTTGAGCTTTTTACTTTAATAAATCTGAGATGGGATCTTTTAGACCTTTGCTACCCGTTACCTGCCAAAGCTGCCACTACTCAGGTTTCATAAGTGGAGATTCTTCTTTCTGATGTTCGGGATATACATGGAAGAACTTTCAGCTTGTATAAATTTCCGAAGTTCTGGCCTCAATATCTCTTGCTCTATTATATATTGGAGCGGAGTCTGTCTTGGGGGCAGGTGATGGCATAATCGGCCGCGTAACACCTGAAAAGAAGGGGGCTATACGATGGAGACATCGACTACAGACAATGTGGAAGAGGGGCAGAGTCATAGTCTTTCATGCCAATTGTGAGTTCGAAGTGCTAGATCCCAACAGAAAACTCTTTGGGAAGCCTAAGCTAGGACCAATAGAGTTTACCTCAGTACCAGAACCAGCCGGGAAGCTGTACAATCTAATGTAGGACTCTAGCCTGCTCAAGTGGGTACTGCTGGTTGCAAAATTAAAGGAGCACAGTGCCGTCAGCTCCTAGGCAAAAAGGAAGGTAATTTAAGAATAGCTTCCATGCTAGCAGCTGAAGGCACCAGTGATCCGAATGCACACCTTTTCCTGTAGCTGTAGAGCACTTAGTTTGATCTAGGCTGTGCGTTGTGTCGCCCTGTCCCATCGACCTACGTAGTTTAAGCCGAATGTTTGTTATTATTTCCTATGATTCAATTGTGATCAACTCTAATTCTTCTAAAACAGAAGCAGCCATGCATAGTTGCGCCCATGGCTACAAGAAAGTAACGTCAGCCATTAATTAGTATGCGTTTTTCATTGGCTCGACGCTTGCTCAGAGCTAACCAATTAAGCCCTATTTACAAGCCAATGTATTGGGACCTCACACGTATCTACACCACCAAATTATACAACCTGCGCCAACCTTAAAGCTTATTTAAGGTTATTATTCAGTGAAACCATCCATGAACATACTAAACAGAATAAATTTACCTCTCAATGTCCCTTGGTACAAGACGTACGCATTTTTTGTCTAGGTAAGACTAAAATGCAGTCAAGTCCATCTATAATGTGGTAGCTAGTGCCATAATTTATGTTTCGGTTCGTGAAAAACAAATAAAGATATTCGATTTCTTTGGGTAAACCTAAAGATGATGGGGGGGGGGTTGTCAGAAATTTTTGATTTTCGTTAAACGAAATTGAAACTCAAAACAGGAGATTTGTAATTAGCGCCCCAAATTATCCAGGGCAGGAGGTAAACCGATTGGATTGGAGGGTACTGATATCACGAAAATTTTCGATTTTGAGATAATACGCTTTTTGAGCGTTTTATGATATCTACATAACGAAAATCCACTCCGCTCATTTCCGTCGGTTTGTCTATCAGTCGGTCTGTCTGTCTGTTGGCGTCCTTCTCGCCTCGTAATCTTAATAACCGCTGCATGTATTGTGATGAAATTTGGGCAGCGATACGCTGTGGGATCTTAGTAGGTAATGCGGCCATAATTTTGAAAATCGGTGCATGGGCATGGAGTAATTATCAAAAAAACAAAGAAAATCATATATTCGTCAAATCTCGTTTTTAGGTGTCTTAGGGGTTTTCGATCATTTTCTACTTTTTATTTGGGTGGAGATGATATTGGGGTGGTTGTGAGTGGGGGGTTGCAAAACCGAACAACTTGTATTTATAATAGGCTGTCCATTGACATCCGAACATTGCCTTGCCTATTACAGAAACCAAAGGAGTTTTCAGATGTATACATACAAGTATTGTTTTAGATCGTTCAGTATTGTGTAACCTAGAAACTATTGAATGAATTCTTATGGAATGTTGATTCGGTAAAAAACTAAAAATATAAAAACAGCTCAAACTTCGTCTTTGGGTGATTTGGAGATTCCTGATGTTTGCCCCACGCCGGCGCCGATAGGAAGTAGGAGTAAGTTCTCGGTTGAGGTTCGTAGCGTTCGGACGTGCTGATAAGCGACTCGTCGAGCACAAGCAAAAAGTGTCCCACAACAAAAGTGAAAAGAAAACAATAGTGTCGATTGTGTATAGTGCAAGAGCTGGTGGTACCCGGCTATGCAGCTGTACTAACATTCTATCAGAAAAATGTTACCAACTGGACATAATGTGTCAACAATGGTTCATGAAGTGAATACAGATACATCAAGCCAATCTGCTGCAAGCCAATTCATGCCATCACAACTACCAACTCGGGGTGTGGCTTGGCTCGCGTCCGTGGCTGAAAGGTAGGCGTCAAACCGCTGATAGTAAGCTACACGTGCACCCTGGATAGCGCTAAACGAGTCAGCCCTCCATGGCGAAAGACCAAGATCGGGTAACCAACCCCGGTGGCGGGAATCACCATGTGAGGGACCGAAAAGACAGCGTCTGACCCGGAGCGGGCGGCTGTCAAGGGGTGGACCGGACTCCTAAAGCCGTGGAGAAGGCAACCGGTCTAGGGACGCGGACCCGAAGAACGAAGCAAGGGGCGGACTGGGCTCTGTAGCTGTAGCGGAAGCAGCCAGTCTAGGGAAGGATACCCGAACAAACCAACAAAAACCAAAAATGACAGACGATAGTAGAGGAAAGAGTTTTACGGTGCAGGGGGGTACGGAGACCCCAGTACACGCCCAGGGAGGGGAGAAAGCGGCCCAACCTGGTGCGATAGAAAGCGACCGCAATATAAAAAAGGCAGCAGAGAATGCGTCTCAGGCGGTAGGCGACCAGGCCGCACAAGTTACTGGAAGAAATGACCCGCAAGGCGGCACAATGTACCCTTTTATAAGGGCAGACAAGATACTAAGGAGCCCGCCTAGGGGACGGTCAATGTCTGTCTCAGAGGTGGACCTAGAGAGTATGGCGGAAGCGGAGGAGAATCCCGCAAAGCGTAAGAGGGAGGAAGGCCAGCAGGGAAGCCAAGCCAGTAGTACGTCTCCGATAATCAGAAGACTACTAATGGTTGTGAACGAGCTGAAATCGGCTATCAAGGTCAATGTCAACACCAAGACACAAATTAAAAGGGGTGTCGAAGAAGTTGGCAGGTTGGTGGACAAGCTGAAAGATATAGATCTTTCAGTAGGCGTCAAGGTACAAACGGTGACAACAAGCCAAGGTACGCAAACCGAACCACCACCACACAAAAGTAGTAGCTGCCAAACAGAGGGTGTGTGATGCAACCGAAAAAAGGGCGACACGGAACTGGCGGCTGAAATATCGGAAGTCATATCTCAGCAGAAGGACGACTATACCGCTTTTAGAAACCTGTCCGAAAAGCACTGGCCCCAAATGGCGTTCCAAAAGGTGCAGGAAATAGAAGGAAACCCGGTGTGGGGCAACCTAGATATAAACGACCTAGTGCTGTGTAGTGAGGCGGACCAAACTTACGATAGGGGGATCGGCAGGCTATTTAGACTGAGATTCCCAGAGATAGAGCAGCTAGGAGTGGAAGCAGAAGGTACAGAAGGTTTCTGCTACCTGAATTATGAAACTTCCTCTGTAAGAAACAACAGGCCAGGAGCGCAGACAAAGCACTATGTGTATAAGGTGGTATTGGATAAGGACCAAGAGAAAACCTTCTCCAATTTCATACAGCTCAGGGAATGCGCCCTACGGGAGAGCAGACATGGTATTGCGGTTCCGACACCCGACGTTGCTAGTAAGGACCGAATAAAGAAACTCCTGGAATTCGTCTTCGCAGGCACAAACCTCGAGGTTAAGCTGTACCTCCCACCGGGAAAGCAAACCAGCGAGGACAAAAAGACTGCGCGGAAGAAAAGCACTAAGGAAGAGCACGAAGGCACGAGGAAAATAACAAAGAACAAGTCGGACGGCCGGGGGACTGAGGCCGTTATTGTCTCAGCAAAAGATCTGACTTACGTGCAGATCCTCAAAAAACTTAAAGAGGATGCCAAGATCAGCGAACTTGGGGTCACTGTTAACAATGTCCGCCAAACTAGGAGAGGAGATCTGGTGTTAACGGTGCCCAAAGAGGGGGGAGGTGCAGAACATCTGAAAGACGCACTAAGTAAGCTCCAGGCAGACGGCATAAGCACCAGAAGTGGCGGCAGGGTCACACTGCACGTCCGTGGCATAGATGGCGTAACCACAGCAGCGGAGGTAGAATCCGCCTTGCGTAAGGCAGTAAACGATACCCATGGTGACATAGAGGTCAAATCAATCAGGCCAACGAGGAATGGGAACCAGGTTGCAACAGTGCTAGTGTCAGGACGGCTTTCTGAAGACATCAGGCGGGCAGGTCGCATAAAAATAGGGTTCGTAATGTGCACTGTCGAGGAACGTGTGCCGGTCGAAACATGCAGGAAATGCTGGCGTACTGGGCACAAGGCCAACAAGTGCAGGGGCGTCAATAGGCAAAACCTGTGCCTTAACTGCGCGAAAGAGGGACACCAAAAGGCAGACTGCAAAAATACATCCTTTTGCCCTATATGCGATAAGGAAGGTCACAGAGCAGGCTCTTTTGCCTGCCCTGTTTATGCTAAGGCACTGAAAACAGCAAGGCATAAGCAAAAGAACGCGCACAACAACCTCGGACAGTGCGGCCACAGGAGACGAGCGCCTAGACAGAGGGAGCGTACATATGGATCAATAATGATAAAAATCCTCCAAACCAACTTAAACAGATCGCGAGCGGCGCATGACATGGCCCATGCGCTGATGATGCAGAGGAATATAGACCTTCTCCTTGTGTTGGAACCGAATCGCATAATCTGCACCCAGTCCAAATGGTACACTGACCTGGAGATCGATGTTGCAGCCAATATCTACAACAAAAACCTCGTAGTCAATTCTGTCGAGAAGAAACACGGATACCTGTGCATAAGTCTAAGCAAAGTCAAGATTTATTGCTGCTACTGCTCCCCAAACATTTCCTTCGAGCTCTATAACAAATACCTGGAAACACTCTGGGAAGACGTTTCGACAGCTGGCCGAGATGTAATAGTACTGGGAGACCTGAACGCTAAGTCATCAGAATGGGGGTCACCAACGACAGATAGGAGGGGCCACATCCTTTGTGAATGGCTAGCTGCCATGAATATGGTGGTTATAAATGATGGCCGCCGGCCAACGTTCTGCAGGGGAGCCTCGAGCTCCTACATTGACGTCACCCTGACTTCACAAGAGGTTGCGGGAAATATACATGGCTGGGAGGTTCTTGAGACTGAAACGCTCAGCGACCACAACTTCATTTACTTCGAGCTCAACACGAAGGACAGACTCAAGAAAAGGCCAATCGAACGTCATACCCCATATGTAAACTTAAGCAAGTTTCGGGAAGCGCTGAACCTGAGAATCAGGGACATCAATTCTCTGAACGACGTTGATGAGCACCAGTACACCACCCTGATGCAGCAGCTGCTCAGAGACAGCGTCGTAAGGAGGGGGAAGAAAATCGCTAGCGTGCCCTACTGGTGGAGCGATCAGATCGAGGAGGCGAGAGAGGGTTGCATCTCGGCGCGCCGGGAATATTCGAGAGCGCTGCGCAACAAAAGGAGGTCGGACGAGGAGAAGCGTGCGTTACATGAGGCGTACGCGGCCAAAAAAAGGATGCTACGAAAGCTTATATATGCCGCGAAGAAGAAACTGTGGCAAGATCTTTGCGACAACGTGGATAACGACGTCTGGGGAGAGGGATACAAAATCGCCACGAAGAGACTGACGGCACAGCCATCAACGGACAATCTAAGTGACGACAGAAAAGTGGAGATCCTGAGGGAACTCTTTCCTGTACGCGCGGACACATGGGAGAAAGAAAGCACTGCCGACCAGGTGGAGCCTCTCACGTTGGAGGAGCTGAAGGAAGCAGCAGGAAAGCTGAAAGTAGGGAAGGCCCCTGGGCCAGACAGAATACCCCCGGAGGTAGTGAAAGAGGTGGTTTCCTCGGCACCAGAGATAATCCTATCTCTCTTCAATCACCTCCTGAAGACGCAAAACTTTCCGAAGGCCTGGAAAGAAGCAAATGTGGTACTACTGAGGAAGGGTGGGAAACCTCCCGAACTCGCTTCATCGTTCAGACCGATTTGCCTATTAGACACCGTGGGGAAGCTTTTCGAGATTGTCATACGTCAAAGGTTGCAGAATGAAATAGACAAAGCTGGAGGGCTTTCACCGTACCAGTTTGGTTTCCGTAGCGGCAAATCTACTGTCGACGCCCTGGAGGTGGTAACAAAAGCCTGCAGGGAATCCAAGCAAAAATGGTGTGCAGCAGTGACGTTGGACGTGAAAAATGCGTTCAACACAGCCTCGTGGGGGAAAATCATGGAGGAACTCCGAGCTCGAAATGTGCCAAGGTATCTATACAACCTCATAAGTAGCTACCTTGACTCGAGAACCGTTAGGATCGCTGGCATAGAAATCCCAATGACAACGGGAGTTCCACAGGGTTCGGCTCTAGGACCGACACTGTGGAACATTCTTTATGACGGAGTGTTGAAGCTTACTCTGCCAAGTGGCACAAAAGCGGTGGGGTACGCAGACGATTTGGCCCTGGTAACCGTGGCACGCGACGAGGTTGCCTTGATGCAAGCGACCAATAGAGCATTGGGCATCATAGACAGGTGGATGAGCAAACACTTCCTGGACCTCGCTCCAGAAAAATCCGAGGCGATCATTCTACGTGGCTGCAGAAGGAAGAGGGAAAGTGTTGTTTTCCATCTCCGTGGGGAGCAACTCAGACCCAAAAAGGCTGTTCTGTATCCAGGCATAACACTAGATAATGAAAAGAGTTACGGAGAGCACTTGAAAGCCGTGACAGCAAAGGCGGAGAAGAAGGTGGCAGCTCTTTCTCGGCTTATGCCGAATATTGGCGGACCCCGCAGCCAAAAAAGAGCACTTTTATGTGGAGTAGCCCAGTCGATGGTACTGTACGGAGCACCAGTATGGCACCAAGTCACCAAGGTCAAAAGACACCGGACAAAGCTGGATAGCCTGCAGAGGAAGGCACTGCTGAGGGTGGCCAGTGCTTACCGCACCGTGTCAACCAGGGCTCTCCAGGTTATAACAGCAACACCACCGTTATACCTGTTGGCGGAAGAGAGAGCACGTATCCACACAGAACAGAGAGCGATAGCAGGAGTCCGTTCAGCCGCAAGGAGTGAAACCTTGAGAAGATGGCAGCAGATCTGGGATGACACAGCGGACGTGGCGCAGTGGACCAAGAGACTGATTCCGCGCATAGAAGAGTGGGTGGGGTGCAAGCACAGAACAACGTGCTACTTCCTCACCCAGGCACTCGCAGGTCACGGCCCGTTCAGGGCGTACAGAAACCGTGTCGGCAGAGCAGTGGACGACTTGTGCTGTCACTGCAATGTAGTGGATACTGTAGAGCACACACTCTTTGACTGTTCCAGATGGGCGGCATACAGATGCGAGGTCAGGGAGACACTGGGCCACGACCTGACTCCAGAAAACATGGTCCCAACAATGTTATCAAATGAGTCACACTGGAAGGTCATCCACCGAATGACACAAAAGATCTTGAGCGCCAAAGAGAGCGAAGAAAGGAGGAATGTATGACAAACGTGACAACACGCAAGTAGCAGAAGCAGACCCCCCTACAGCGAGAAGAATATTGTTCCACGATGATACCAGCTGTAGGTGTGGCGAGAGGGGGAAGGGTTTAGTCCGTAGGCACCACCTATGGTGAATCGGGCATGCTCTATGATCCAGAGTATCTAGGAAGATTCCTAATCCCCTCTATAATCAATAAAAAAAAAAACAACTACCAACTCAAGCGACTGCGTCAGGGAGCGGAATACATCATGGAAACTACACAGCCCAGAGCATCCAACGAATGATATCCACAAGTGAAGAAGACATAGAGGAGATACAGGAAAATAGAGAAAACCCGTGGCAAGTAATAAGGAGTGTTAAAAGGAGGAAAGTATCAAAAACGCAAAACAAAGACATACGAGAAACGCTCGAGGTAAACAACAGATTTGAGGCATTAGTGAACGAAACCGACAATAACAGTAGCAGCACCAGAGCAAGAATTCCCATGCCGCCCCCAATTTTTGTGCATGGGGTCACAAGCTATGATCAAATGGTGACCAAAGTAAGAGAACTACTAGAAGACGAGCAATACTATACGAAAAGTCTAGCAAATAACGTCGTAAAGATAAGCTGTGTAACCCCAGAGTCATACCGTAAACTAGTAAGAGACTTCCAGCAAACTAATGTATTTCATCATACATACCAGCTGAAAGAAGAGCGATCATTCAGAGTAGTAATAAAATATTTAAATCACTCAACAGGAGCCGGGGACATAAAAGAGGAACTAGAAAAGCTAGGCCATAAAGTTCGAAGTATCACAAATGTTCTACACAGAATCACTAAAGAGCCTCTGAATCTATTTTTTGTGGATCTAGAACCTGCGGCGAATAATAAGGACATATACAATATAAGAGGTTTGCAAAACAAAGTGATACAAATAGAGCCACCCAAAATGAAAAAGAATAATATTGTTCAATGTACAAGGTGTCAACAGTATGGACACACAAAAACTTACTGTAATAGGCCATACTTATGTGTGAAATGTGGAGGCTCTCACGATACTAAGCTATGTAAAGAAACGAAAGATACGCCACCAAAATGTGCCTTATGTGGAGGCAATCATACTGCAAATTATAAGGGTTGTGAACACTACCATCAATTGATAAAAACAAAGAACCCTACTCTTCGCTCATCACTACCACCAATAACTAGCACACCAGCATACGTGAACAATATCCAGCCTAAAACTAGCCAGCAATCACGAACATATGCAGAAGCAACCGTAAGCAATGCAGATGATTCGGTAAGTCTAACATCCACCCTGACCAAATTTCTAGACGAGTTTAGAAATTTATTCAACCAGCTTATACAGCAGAACAGCATGGTGATCAATATGATAACTACGTTGATTAGTAAAATTAAATAAAATGGCATCTTTCCTTAGAATAGCCCAATGGGACGCTAATGGTCTTCCAAGTCATAAACAAGAAATCAAAATATTTTTGCAGCAAAACTTTATAGATATTCTACTAGTCAGTGAAACTCATTTTACCAACCGGAGCTACTTTTGTATTCCTAACTACAGGCTTTATTACACAAATCATCCAGATGGCACATGGCGGAACTGCGATACTAATTGAAAACACAATCCACCACTACGAACTGCCTAAATACGAGGAAAGCCATACTTCAGTGAAAGTTGTCAGTCTCCCATACGATGTTACTCTGTCTGCTGTCTATTGCCCACCACGACACAACCTTAAAAAAGAGCACTTCAATGATTTTTTCAAAACACTAGGACCAAAGTTCATTGCTGGAGGCGATTACAACAGCAAAAATACACTATAGGGCTCTCGCATAACAGCGACAAAAGGTAGGGAGCTGCTACAAGCGATCCTAGAGAGCAACTACTCCTACAGTTCAACCGAAGCGCCTACATACTGGCCAACAGATTCAAATAGGCTACCTGATCTTTTAGATTTTTTTGTGATAAATGGCATATCTTCCAATTACATAGAAACAACCTCAAGCTATGACCTTACATCAGACCACAGCGCAATTATCTTGACCGTAAGCACAACAGTGATATGCAAGAAATTCATTAGTCGTTTGCACAATACCAGAACCAAATGGGACATCTACAAACAAATAATTAATGATAAAATTAACCTGGCCACCAGACTCAAGGAATGCAATCACTTATTAAGTATTCTCGAGCTAGCTGCAAGAGAAGCTACACCACCCGCTGATACTAGTTACAAAGCAAAACAGTGAAGTCAAGTTGATTGACTCAGTACTTCCCACACATTACGGTGATACCAGTTTATTATTTTCCCATAGAATGGAGCTTTAGTCTGAGATCCCCTTGCAACCAAATCATCGCCCCAATTTCACCCCCACCCAAAAAGGTAGAAAACGGTCAGGAACCCCTTAAACATCTAAAAACGAAGTTTGAGCTGTTTGCATATTTTTAGTTTTTTGATTATTGCTACGCTGCCACTGACACGATTTCTAACAAGCATACGCGTTTTCCATCATCACCACAGTAATAATAATGTGTCAGAATCTCATTAGAATAGATTCAATAGTTTCCACGTTACAAAATACAAAACAATCTAAGTCAATAAATATCCGTATGTATGCAGAAAATTCCAAGTCCCTTAGTTTCGGTAATAGGCAAGGCAATGTTCAAATAGACCTAAAAAGCTGATTTATGTCGCTAGGTCTTCCTTCACAGGTCAGTGGACAGCCTATTATTAATACAGCAAATTTTTCAGTTTTTTAACCGCCCACCCCCCACCACCCCAATTTCATCCCCACCCAAAAAAAACTCAGAAAATGATCAGGAACCTCTAAAACACTTAAAAACGAAGTTTGAGCTGTTTTTATATTTTTTGTTTTTTTATTATTTCTGCGCCGCCACTGGCACGATTTATAAAAACCATACGCGTTTTCCATCCTCGCCACGGTAGTAATACTGTGTCAAAATTTCATTAAAATCAATTCAACAGTTTCTTCGTTACATAATATAGAACGATCTAAAGCAATACTCATATGTTTACACCAGCAAAAAATCTAAGTCTTTTGGTTTTTGTATAGGCAAGGCAATGTTCGGATGGACCTAAAAAAGTTATTTCTGTCGCTAGGTCTTCCTTTACAGGTCAGTGGACAGTCTATTATGAACGCAACAAATTTTTCAATTTTTCAACCTTCCACCCACCAACCACCCCCATTTCACCCCTACCAAAAAAAAGCAGAAAATGATCAGGAACCCCTAAAACGCCTAAAAACGAAGTTTGAGGCATATTTAAAATTTTTCGTTTTTTGCTAATTACTCCGCCGCCCATGCACTGATTTTCAAAATTATAGGAACATTACCTACTACGACACCACAGCATATTGCTGCCCAAATTTCATAGCAATCCATCCAGGCGTTACTGAGATTAGGTGGCTAGAAAAACGCGTACGGACAGACAGACAGACAGATCGATAGACCGACAGACCGACGGAAATGAGTGACGTGGATTTTCGTTATGCAGACATCATGAAACGTCCAAAAAACGCATTATCTCAAAATCGAAAATTTTCGCGATCACAATACTCCCGTCACCTATCGGTGTGGGAAGTAAAACATCCCTCTTGAGATTAAAAAGCTAATTGCTGAGAAGGTCAACATGGCAACGCAATCGAATGCCAGACAATAGAAGAAACTATAACAGCAGATGCAACAAGCTGAAATCTAAACTTCAAGAAGTTAGAAACGCCTCAATAGAAAACTATGTATCAAATCTTTCGAGACAAGACAATTCTATCTGGAAACCTATCAAGGCTAGGAGAAAACCCAAGAATACCTCACCTCCGATCCGCAGATGCACAGTATCCGACGAACGATGGGCAAAAAGTGATAAAGAGAAGGCTGACAATTTTGCACAACATCTCTCAGGAGTTTTCACACCTAACAACAACGATCCAGTACAAGAAGTAGATGAAGCGCTATCCACCCCATACCGAACGCGGCAACAAGTCCAACTATTTACTCCTGGAGAAATACAACAATCAGTTAAAAACCTTAATCCAAAGAAAGCCCCAGGAGTGGACAAGATCACCAGCAAAATGATACAGGAACTGCCCAAGAAAGGACTTATGAAAATCTTGTATACCTTCAATGCAATTTTAAGACTTGACTACTGGCCTAAGTGCTTCAAAACAGCTCAAATAATCATGGTTCCCAAGCCTGGGAAAAACCTGATGGAAGTGACGTCATATCGTTCAATTAGCTTGCTGCCAATAATGTCCAAGCTTCTGGAAAGACTTGTTCTCAACAGAATAAACAGCGAGCTGGATCAGCAGGCTTGGATTCCGGATCATCAATTCGGGTTTAGACAGTGTCACTCTACCATACAGCAGTGTCATCGCTTATCAGACATCATCGATAAAGCCCTAGAAAGACGCGAGTACTGTACAGCAGCCTTTTTGGACGTAAAGCAAGCCTTCGATAAAGTCTGGCACTTGGGATTATTATACAAAATCAAACAAGTGCTACCCCTAAGGTACTTCAACCTTCTACATTCGTACCTCATGGATCGCACTTTTGAAGTCAGAGTGAATTCTGAAATTTCAAGCCGCTTCCCAATAAAGTCAGGTGTCCCACAAGGAAGCATACTGGGTCCTTTTTATACATCTTGTATACAAGCGATTTACCAACAACCAACATAACAGCACTGGGTACATTTGCAGACGATACTGCAATTTTTGCGACAGACGATAATCCAACAATAGCTGCAAAGAAGTTACAAGATCATCTAAAGGTCATTGGAAGGTGGCTAAACAAATGGAAAGTCAAGGTAAACGAGACTAAATCAACACAAATAACTTTTACTCTCCGCAAAGGACAATGTCATCCAGTAGCTCTAAACCATATACCTTTACCTCAGCGAGAAAGCGTCAAATATCTCGGACTACATATGGATAGTAAACTCAACTGGAAATCACATATAGCAAAGAAAAGGAAACAAATGGATATACAAGTGAAAGAACTGAACTGGCTTATAGGGCGTAGATCCAAACTATCGACTGAAAATAAACTCCTCATCTATAAAGCCATCATTAAACCTATTTGGACATACGGTATTGAACTTTGGGGTTGCGCTAGCAAATCAAGTACAGCAGTCATTCAGAGAACTCAATCAAAAACCCTCAGATGTATTGTAGATGCACCCTGGTATGTTTCTAATCATACCCTCCATACAGATCTTAAGATCCCATACGTAAAGGACGTCATCCAAGAAAAAAGCACTAGATACCATGCCAGACTGAGCGATCATCCCAATCCTCTTCTATCGCCACTTTTACTACATAATGATACCAGAAGACTGAGAAGAAAATGGCCACTCGATTTGCAGTTTTGAAGAAACATCATTGGATGTTTACTTCTCTCAACGTCATACGTGTACAAATATGTTTAGTATTGTACTAGTCATCACATTAGCTTATAGAGTGTTGACATTCTGATTGCTGATAAAGTTGTGATAATAAAAAAAAGGAAGTAGGAGTAATGTGATCTCCCGTTCTACTTATTTCTCGAAGAGGATGGAAGTGGGGGGGGGGGTTTGAAAACTTACAAATGTCTTGTATTCATTGCGCTGAAAAAATTGACTTTGGTGATATCATGTGCCTTTTTGACAGATCCGACTGTTACCTTTGAATTTTATATCTGTGGAATAATTTAATGCATACACATTATAATTTTATAACCTTGTAACATTGTAATATGGAAACTACGAACTTGATTGTGATGAAATTGTGACACGGCATTACTACCGTGGAGGAAATGCTAACACTGTATCGTTGTTGGAACTTCTGATAGTGGCGGAGGAGAAAACAAAGAACGAAACATTTCAAAATTGCTCAATCTTCGGTTTTAGATGCCACGTTCTTTTAGGTTCTTGGATTATAACTTGAGATCTAATAATTCTCTGTACAGATTGAACTGCTTTTTTACGTGTACTTAAGGCATTTCTAATGTGCTTAGAGCAAAAAATTTAACCTATGCTCTCCAAACCAAATAGAGGGACGTAAGGTTTTTCCAGGTTTGCTCATGGTTTATTGTTGGATACCAAATGAGATGCGGAATTGTCTCGTTTTGAGTGTGCAGTTAGCTATCAAGTTGGTCAACAAAAAAACTGTCTTCTGGAGCAGCTGACGAACAATGTCATTAAACCTTTTTTGTAAAAATTTTGTGGTTCGGTAAATGCCACAAAGGTGGTGGATATATAAGTAAAGTCTATTTCAAGCATATAAGTAATAACGTTCGAGATATATCCGGCAGGAAATTGTATCGCACTCGAGTGTCTCAAAACTTGATCTCTAATACTTACTTAACGTTTATTGACCAGCTATATACAGTAAAGTACATTTGCAGTCAGGGCACTACTGATTACTAAATTTACTTAAATTTTAATTCAAACTAATTACAAAAATTTACACTAAAAGAAACACAATAAACAATAAGACTATATGGACAAAAATTCATCCACAGAATAGGGGCTATGGTCCAGTAAGAACCGCTTTGCGTATGAGTAGAATTGTCTTTCTGTAAGTTTTGATATGTCCAGGGGAGAGGTTAGTGCAGCAAACTTATTATATATGCGTATATCTATTTTGTTTATCTCGGTAATTCGTATTCTGGAGTATGGCACCACTAGATCCATTGCAGATCTTGTTTTGTACTGGTGAAAGTCGGAGTGACGTAAGTGATTTGATAAATTTCTATGTATTTCCTTTAGCGTATGAATTATGTAGATTGATGGTAGGGTTAGAATGTTGTGCTTCTTGAAAAGGGTCCTGCAGCTCGTGCCCGGTGGTGCCCCCTCCAGGATACGAACTGCCTGTTTTTGTGACGTGAATACTCTCCCCACTGCTGCTGACCCACCCCACAGCAAAATGCCATAGTTTAAGTGGCTATCGACAAGAGAGAAGTAGGCTAAGCGTAAGGCGTCGTATAGCAAGCATGTTTTCAGCCGGCGCATGGCGAACAATTGTGAGGAAAGCTTAGCGCATAAATAATCTATATGGCAAGACCAGGAGAGACTGGTATCGAGCATGATACCTAACAATTTGACAGGCTGAGAGCGTGGATGGTGCTTATCAGTAACCACAGTTATACGTGGTTATACATTAAACAACAACAATTGCAGACCGTTCTATGTCCAGAGTAGTAATGAAATAATTTTTATATTAATAGTAAACCACAGTCTGGAGTTATCTAAATGCTTATGTTTACAGACTGACAAGTGTAACAAGAGCCGATAGAAGTATGAAATAGACAAGGATAACAAGAGACGAGAGGATATGAAATAACGTGTGAGTGTGAGACAGCGGCAAAATTCCCAAGTCTCCTTCTACACTTGTCAGGCCGTACTTGTACTGCTGTCTAGACTACCTTATCGATTTAAGTAAAAAATCGTCATGATTAATCCGAAAACATGCGCTAGTAATTGGTGCTTTATGAAATAGAAAGGATAGAAAAACTTAATTTCGAGATTATTTTGAAAAAAATACCTAACACCTCATTTAGAAAATCTGAGATTTATTGAATTTTTTACAAAACAAAATTTCACAATTTCACATCACCACCCAGCCCCATCACAAAGTGTATATGTAAAAGGTTTAATGCTGGCAGTTGGGACACATTTGCACAGAGCGCTGGCCACGCCTCCACTTCCGCGGCATTTAGGGGAGGCTTAAACATTGGATAAAGTCCAGATTTGTTTTTCCTCTTCCGTTGATTCACTCCATTATGCTCAGATCGTGAAACCATCTTTAAACATCTACAGGCTCGAGGACGGGGCTTTCGAAGTATGGCTAGAGGTTAAACTACTTACCTGTTAGGAAGTTCAATCCTCAATTACGCGAGAGAGCCCCGTCCGAAAAGATCACACCCGCCCTCCCCAAACCCAAAGTGCACGATCTGAGTAGAAACATAATGACTTACTAGTACAGCGGGAGTCAGGGGATGGCGGAGAGGTGGTGAGGTGGTACCACTTTTTTTGTGAACAATACGTATAATTGAGAATTGAATTTCCTTACAGGGAAGTCGTTCAATCTCCAATTCTTCCTCTGATTACCTCTGAATATTTTTAAGCCGACCCTGTGCTGAAACGTGTATCCTGGGACGCTGAAGCAACCAGCGCAAGTTCATGTAGAGCTCATAAAAAATTACTAGACAAAAACTCTTCCCAATTTTAGTAGAGTCGCGCTGCTGGCCATGAATATGTCGTGCCGTGCTTGTGGTGTGAAAAGTAAATGCAGGTTTTCGAGTAGCCCCCGTATACATTAGAAATTGTGTGTGTAATTCGCTTCATAAACTCTACTAGTGCTAACATATCTTACGATCTAAGAATAATCATGTGCGTATCGCCTGTGAAACCGTAATGCATTATGCATTCAATATTTCAGCCTGTTAGTAGCTATTAAAATAAATCAGTATAACAAAAATGTTAATATTTTAGAACAAGTGCGCTACTTATTTATTATACTCAATTATAAAGTGAAACGCCCCAGGCCTGCTTGAAAAATTTATGGTTAGCGTTTTGTAATACGCGCATGGGCACGCATACATTAGAGGTTAGAATGACAATAATGAAGAGTCTTCACCAGAGAATTTTGAAAAATGCCGAGAATTTTAATGAGCTCCGGTAGAACTTGACAGCGAAATTATAACTCTGAGTTATATATCGTCTGTTCATCTATAAAATGTATGAATCCTTACGTGATTCTTTATTCTCTTTGTCATATGTTTAAAATTATTCAAAAGAGTTTTACATATTGAGGCACTATTTCTAAAGCCAGCTACTCACTAGGGAACTGGAACTGCAAGTGCAATCGATACAACAGCCAAATTTGTAAACGTAGATACATTGCGAATAAAGGTTGCGAGCCCAGTTTGGGCCGTTCGCTGCAAGCCACTAGTTGTCGGTTGTTTCAACAAGCACAAACACTACAGGGCTGTTGTTGAATGAGCAATGTTGGTAACATTTTTGACCATTATGCATGATATAATTTTTTTCACATGTTGAATTATCCACCACATCCAACCAACAAGCTTTTTTCAAGGTAGTTCCACTCTAAACAACCCGGCATGTTTTCAGCAGTTCTGCTCTGCAGTTGCTGATCATATGATATTCAAAAAGTTGTGATCATTTTTATATCCAAATCGCTATCAAATGTACTGTATATCGTCCTGAAAAACAACGAATCAGAAATACTTTTTTTGCATGGCAAGATAAAATATCCTATAGTTTTAATTTAATTCCGGCTGTAAAAAAAGTCGACGATGCATATTGGCATACAGGGCTAGACTGCAAAATCAAGATTTCCCCTTTTTTTAAATGCAACCTCCTTTATTTTAATTTACCTATACCTACATTCATCAGTTGCCGAGTTGTTTCGATTTTTCTGCAAATATTAAATATACCTTCAATATATGTTGGAAACGATTTTTTTTAATATTCACATTGATGCACCAAAGCGGAAAAAAGTTTTGTTAATTTAGAAGAGTTTGATATGCCTTAGATGGTGCCCTCTATATCTCAAAACCCATGGCTGAATTTGCACGTTTCGCCTTGAAAAGCCCGTCATACGTAATTTTCGATCGTTGTACCACTTTATTGCGGAATGATTGAGAAAAAACGAAAACAAAAGTAAATCTTAGACACCCTGTATCTTGAGAATTAAGCATTTTAAGGCTTCATGTTGTTATGCCAATGTTCATGAAAAAGTTAGTTCTATCACCTATCAAGCGTTGTCCGTCAAATATTCGGACACCCTGTATAAAGAAAACGAGAATGAAACTGGTCTACCACTTAAATGTAAGTCGTTTCTGCACACATCCTCTTATTGATGTATGACGAGATTGGCCCAGTTCCCACCAACTTCTGATGGCTTGAAAAAATGCGAATCATTGTCTCATCGCAAACGTAACGATAAATATTTGTCCTTAAACATAAAAAGGAGAAAAAACTACATGCATTATTTAACTTTCACCGACCAAATATCTCAATGCATTATCTTAATGTTATGGATGAATTGGCACATTTGTTAAAGATGTATATGCATGTATATTGCTCTCGATTTTTTTATTTTTATGAGGACCGCATTTTTTAATTCATTAAATACAAGAGGAATGTATATTGCAACTTTCTTATTATGACCTGGAGTTTCAATACTAGGGAACTCTGCTAATATTCAACTTGATCTTGAACATACACTTTGATGGATAGTTCGTACTTTTACTTCCCACACCGATAGGTGAGGGGAGTATTGTGATCGCGAAAATTTTCGATTTTGAGATAACACGCTTTTTGGGCGTTTTATGATGGCTACATAACGAAAATCCATGTCACTCATTTCCGTCGGTCTGTCTGTCTGTCGGTCTGTCTGTCTGTCTGTCTGTCTGTCTGTCTGTCTGTCTGTCTGTCTGTCTGTGCGCGTTTTTCTAGCCTCGTAATCTCAGTAACCGCTGCATGGATTGTGATGAAATTTGGGCAGCGATATGCTGTGGGGTCGTAGTAGGTAATGCTGCTATAATTTTGAAAATCGGTGCATAGGCGGCGGAGTAATTAGCAAAAAACGAAAAATTTCAAATATGCCTCAAACTTCGTTTTTAGGTGTTTTAGGGGTTCCTGATCATTTTCTACTTTTTTTTGGGTGGGGGTGAAATTGGGGTGGTTGGGGGGTGGGGGGTTGTAAATCTAAAAAAATTGTTGTACTTATAATGGGCTGTCCACTGACCTGAGAGAGAAAGACCTAGCAGTATAATACACTTTTTTAGGTCCATCCGAACATTGCCTTTTGTATTACAGGAACCAAGGGACTTAGAGAATTTTCCGATGTATACATACGAGTATTGCTTTAGATCGTTCTGTATTTTATAATGTTGAAATAACTGAATTGATTTTAATGAAATTTCGGCACAGTATTACTAGTTTGGCGAGGATGGAAAACGCGTCTGATTTTTGGAAATCGTCTCAGTGGCGGCGCAGCAATATTAAAAAAACTAAAAATATGAAAACAGCTCAAACTTCGTTTTTAGACGTTTTAGGGGTTCCTGATCATTCTATACCTTTTTTTGGGTGGGGGTGAAAATTGGGGTGGTTGGGGGTTGGGGGGTTGTAAAATTGAAAAATTTGTTGTATTCATAATAGACTGCCCACTGACCTATGAAGGAAGACCTAGCGACATAAATAACTTTTTTAGATATATCTGAACATTGCCTTATGCCTATTACAGAAAACAAAGAACTTAGAATTTTTTCCGATGTATGACATACGAGTATTGCTTTAGATCGTTCTGTATTTTATAATGTAGAAACTACTGAATTGGTGTTAATGAAATTTCGGTACAGTATTACTGCTTTGGCAAGGATGGAAAACGCGTATGATTTTTAGAAATCGTCTCAGTGGCGGCGCAGCAATATTAAAAAAACTAAAAATATGAAAACAGCTCAAACTTCATTTTTAGACGTTTTAGGGGTTCCTGATCATTTTATACTGTTTTTTAGGTGGGGGTGAATTTAGGGTGGTTGGGGGGTGGGGGGTTGTAAAACTGGAAAATTTGTTGTATTCGTAATGGGGTGTCCATTGATATGCGAATAGAAAACCTAGCGGCATGATACACTTTTTGGGTCCATCCGAACGCTGCATGCTTATTATAGAAACCACGGGACTTGGTATTTGTGATGTATACATACAAGTATTGCTTTAGATCGTTCTGTATTTTATAATGTGGAAACCACTGAATTGATGTTAATGAAATTTCGTCACAGTATTACTACTTTGGCAAGGATGGAAAACGCGTATGATTTTTAGAAATCGTCTCAGTGGCGGCGCAACAATATTAAAAAAACTAAAAATATGAAAACAGCTCAAACTTCGTTTTTAGACGTTTTAGGGGTCCTGATCACTTTATACTTTTTTGGGTGGGGGTGAATTTAGGGTGGTTGGGGGGTTGTAAAACTGGAAACTTTGTTGTATTCGTAATGGGCTGTTCATTGATATGCGAATGAAAAACCTAGCTGCGTGATACACTTTTTAGGTCCATCCGAACGTTGCATGCTTATTATAGAACCCACGGGACCACGAGTATTTGTGATGTATACATACAAGTATTGTTTTAGATCGTTCTAGATTGCGTAACGTGAAAATTGTTCAATTGATTTTTAATGCATATTTCCTGGAGAGGGAGACGTAAGAAACTATTTACGAGCGTTGTTGTCTTGGATGTTTTTTTTGCGGGCGGGTGGGCGATGATTTAGTTGCAAGGAGATTTCAGACTATAGCTTCATGGCCTTCATGCAATGGGAAATAATAAAATGGTATCATCGTTATGTGTGGGAAGTACTGAGTCAATCAACTTGACTCCATTTTTTTTGAATGTATCATCTTCGTAATACATGTGGATTGTGTGGGAAGCAAAAATATTCAACATTGCTTTCCGAGTTAAAAAGGGGAAAAATTATACCAGATAGTCGACAGACAGACCGACGAAAATCTGTCACATGGTTCTTCGTAATACAAACGTCATAAAATATGCTATAAACATAGATTATAATACTTCTGTTGCCTGTTTAGGTGCAAAGTAAAACGCATGTAAAGTTCTGCAAACCGTTTTCGAAGTATATATGTAGGTGCGGCAGTTGGAGTCATTGCAAATGAACAACTGTATACTCATTATATATTTATAATTTAATGTTCAAATAAATAAAATAAATAAACATGCGCAATAAGCGTTTTTAGAATCTTCCACGGACAAATGCTCCAATTTGAGGGCTAGTATTTCCCCAAGGTCCTCCATAGTGTTTCTGAGCGCCTACTCCTGCTTCCAGGTTCAAGTCCCTGCTCCTTAATAAACAAAAAATTATAATTATTATTACCAGTTCTAAAGATGTCGATGTACAAAGAAAATTCCTCCTCCGATTTTCTTGGCATCATACATTAATTTGCTATACGTATGTGTATGTATACAACCTGACAAGTGAAACAAGAGCCGTGAGAAATACAAAATAGACAAGGACAGCAAGAGACGAGAGGATATGAAATAACGTGTGCGTGTGAGTCAGCGGCGAAATTTCCATGTCCCTTGCTACACTTGTCAGGCTGTACATTGTACAAGCCAAATGAATAGGTATCACCTTGTATGTGGCCATCAACCTAGTGTCATAAATAATGAATTTTTCTGTGTATTAGATTCGTTGATTACTTTTCTTGATCATCTCATGTGTTGCACTGCATCCACTTCCTGGTAGGTAAGATACTGGTGTAGAAGCTAATCAGAATAAATTCTCACAAACTTCTAATTTTTACTGAAGCTTTCTTAGGCACGAAATTTTTATAACATCATGATAATAGCAGTACAGAAACCTGTTAGCAGGCAAGGGTTTCGTCAGCTGATGGCCAAAGGAGGGCAGACCGAATGTTTTGAAAGGGTTTTAAATATTACAATTCTAAATGTTTTAGTTACTAAAGTATGAGGTTGAGCTAATAGGTCTATAAAACATCCAAAACTATGTTTATTTCCTTTCCTGTTCGGCTATAATTTTCACTTACTTATATCATTTGGTAGCCACATATAAGGAGACAAGGAAAGAGAGAGGACGGAACGCGCGACATTTCTGTTACCAAATGGCACCAAAAAAGTAGCAATACTTACCTGTGATAAGTGATTTCTGGCTTCTTCCTACTGCTGTGGCTTTTACAGCCGTAAGCTGCACACCACAATATTTTACAATGATTGGTCTTTAAAACGCTAAATATCGTAAAAAAATATTTTGGTGGCTATTCATGTTCGGTAACAGCTAATGACAGCTAATTCACATAGCATCAAACGGGCGTGCGGTATCCCCTCTCTTTCCATATCTAAGACATATAAGCAAGGCGATTTATCTATCACATAAATGTCTTTAAGGTATCACTGTCCAAATTTTGTACAGATACGAGAGGAATGAATTTTCGTATCAGCATCGTAATACATTCAAAATGTATATTTTTTATTCGAAAAGAAAACTTTAGTTATACACTGCTCGACCGAAGGTCCATTAAAGTCACTTGTTTTAAATTATTCCTTGTTAAACTGTTGACGCACCTCGTGGCTTCGTAACTTGAGGGAGTGGTATAACTGCTCCAGAACACAATTATTCAGAGCTGCAGCTAATAAAGTGAAATTGTCATGATGGTCGCCAACCTTCGTAAGAAGATGGCACCCTAAGAACACGAAGAAACTGTTGAAATGCTCAATATTAAATTTTTCAAGTTACTTTCGTAAGATAGCGACCTCCGCAAGTGCTAGCCCTCATGCTTACAAAACATTAGAAAAAAATCCAACAGATTACTCAAAATCCCAAACAAGACGTCGGAATTATCCATGAGACCCTTTTACAACTTACCTGTAAAATTCACGCTGTACTCCAACATTGACATCTGTGCCGTAGCCTCTGGTATGATCAGCGCCAAGATAAGCAGATGTCCTGGAAGGGTCGTGGTTATAGTTCAACTGTCCACCGAATTGATCGGGTCTGAGTCCAGGAGAATGGTAGTTCTTGTTGGCATACGCAGATCCATCCAGACGATGTCCATTTCTGTCCAGTATATTTCCACTGTGAGACAAGCTGACGCCTCTTTCGTTCGCACCTACACTGGTCGCGGACTGAGGGGACCTGCATGAGAAAGTAATCTTCTGAAGATCTTAAAACCACGATTTCCCGAAGACTGGAGATTTGTCTGATACTAAGAACTACAGTCCAATAATCTGTCTTAGGGCATGTTACCGGTTTTTCAGATTATTGTGAATCAGCATTTTCGCGACTGCAAATAAATACATCTGGTATTTATCGGAATATACAGGGTGTCCCAAGACGATTAAGACAAGCAATGTATCGGAACTTAGGGAATTACAATTTTGGGGGTGTAAATTAGAGCAAATATAGCATCTTTTCTTATTATTGTGTCACCCAACGAGGTACTTGGTTTTGGTCACGTGACGTCCGAAACGAAATTTTTAATGGGACACCCTGTACATTTGTCACTTTTTGTGTTCCTCCCGATAAAACAATTCCAACAAACTAGCACACTTGGGGTCTAAAGTGATTAATCCAAGAGCTACAGGTACTTAAAGGACTGTACTACTACCATTATGAAACATTACCAAAATAATAATTGAAGTGTAGGGGTACATGTTATAGTCAATGGTAGTGGTACCATCCTTTAAGCACCTATAGCTCTTGAATTAATAATTTTAGACCCCAAGTGTGCTAGTTTGTTGGAATTGTTTTATCGGGGCGAACACAAAAAGTCACAAATATACAGGGTGTCCCATTAAAAATTTTGAATCGGACGTCACCTGATCAAAAACAAATACCTCAATGGGTGATACAATAACAAGGAAATCTACTATATTTGCTCTAATTTACACCCCCAAAATTATAATTCACTACTACTGACCAGTTCCGTTATATTGCTTGTCTTAATCGTCGTGGGACACCCTGTATGAATAGAAAAGGTTAAAGAAAGGACTAGCTCGTTGTAAGGAAACTATGCAAGCTTCCGGGAAATGCGATTTACAGTAGATGCTGAGGGTTGTGCCATATTTCATTTCAAGAAGGATCCGAGTTAGTTAACAAGGGGAGCAGTACGTAGATCGGAAAGTCTAGCGATAACTACATCCTGAAGATACTTATTCCTATGATGGGTATTTGCATTGGATGTGTTAGGTCATGGCCGACTTTACTCACTAGGCCGGAGCATTGAAATATGGCATCGGGCCGAGCTTTTGTTTGTTGTGAAGTCATTAGTGTAATCTTCCAGAGTGAAAAATAAGATTGGAAGGTGATTTTTAATGTGTTTCTAATTATTTACCTTCACAAACGAAACTATAAAGATAAAAAGATGCCTGCAAAGTGTGTAATACCAGGTTGCACTAGCAATTAGTGCTTCCAATGAAGGACATAAACAGAAGTGGGTGAAAGGTATTCCTCATAAGGGCTGGTTATATTTATAAGAATAAAGACAATAATTTACAAACATTTCAAAGGATAAGACCTATTTTAAACCACAATGTGGTACCTACAATGTTTTCTGGACCTCCCAAATATCACAGAAAAAGACAGTTAATAGAACTCATCTGGGCATGCCAACGAGGGTATGCATCTGGGCATACCTACGAAAAGATTTGATAGTGAAAGGGAATCAAGACCAGCAAGAATGGCTTCACAGTGACCTAATAGTGAATTTTTCTAGCTCAAGTGACAATTTACAAAGTAAATTGAGTGTTCATTTAAGTGGAACCAGACATCAGATGTAAGTGGTATTAGTAGTAGTAGTTCTAAAAAGTATTTTTCTTAATTTATTAACCCAGATGAGCTCTAATACATATAAAATGTAATCATTATTCTGAAACTATAGGCCAACTATTTGACAGCTAAGCCACGTTGCCGAAGCCTAGTGTAGAGTCGGCCATGGTTAGGTTGGAGCTTAAAAAATATGAGGTAAGGTGAAAGTCAAAGAATTGTAGACAAGATGCAATAAATGTTTTGTATAATGAAGTATGCGGAGAGAAATTTGCGTCCCTCCCTCATAATTATGTCTGGCGAGTATATATTTGACAACACCTGATGCATCAACTATGGAGTTTGAGACCCCTGCATACCATAGTGGTACCAACTCCCTGATGTGCTTTCTATGGAAGCTCAATTCAACAAACATGGAGTTCTAGAAAATCATGCTTTGTCTAAGAAGTTGACCTTCATTAAGGTCTAAGCAGGGGACTAAAAGCATTATAATGGCTTTCCAAGGTAATGTTTCTAACATCTTAATATACCGTAGTAAACTCGAAGCCTGATGTCGGTGTGTAAGGTGTATGAAAACAGGGCTGAGGTTCACGTTTACTGTAATTTAAGTCATTCGTATGATATTCTTGAAGTAACTGTGCTTTTTTACACTTCAGGAAATATGGAGCTCGTTGTCAGAAACGAGAAATTCAGGATTTACTTGAACTGCTTATTGCCCAGACTTAAACTTGTAGATGTTAGTATATAGTCCTCTTTGACCACCTACAAAGGACAATATCCGTTACTGAATTTTCGGCACCTGCCAAAGAGAGGAGGACAAGACCAAATGCCATAAGCTTCACTGGCTTTGGTCAAGCTACACTGTATGTGCGGTATGGGAAACGCTTCTCAAGCATTACGCGCAATGCCGGTATGTCGTTCTGCGGTGAGCACGAGAATAAAAGAAGCAGTTATTCTTTTCTACTTAGGGCACACAATTTGATGAGCCACTGAATGCTCACCTCATTAAGTGAGGAACAATCGCAAGTAATTGAAAAGCAGCTAGATGGGTTCCGAGCTATAACTTTCTTTTCGTTTCTAAGTAGTCATGTTTTAGTCAGCCTTATAGAATCTTAAGTCATCGCATACTTCAAATTAAAGAAACCTTAAATACTCCAGATAAATAAGGGTTCCTTTGCGGAGTGAGGCCTAGCAAGCTGAGTTTCTGCAGAGATCTTCATTTTGATGTTCTAATGAAGCACAAAAAATCTTATATTCCTACCCTTATGCGTCTTGAGATATTGGAGGTGAAAAGCCATGAAAATCGGTTTTACGCAAAAATCTCTTAAGAACTCATAACAATGCCCGCACCCGCTGCTTTTTCACGCTATATCTCGAAAACGGTTGGTTGTGCGAACAAAATGTATGTGAATGATGCTGTAGTTGTAGGTTCTTGAGGTGCCAGACGAACTAGAAGCGAGATTCTCGCGATTTTCATGACTTTGCACCATCAACATCTCTAGACGCACAAATTTAAGAATATGAGATCTTTTGTACTTCGTTGCAACATCAAAACGAAGGTATCTGCAACAATCTAGCTTCTCTATGTAAATCGTCTTATTGTTGGCCTTATTTCCGTGGAGTAAAATACAATGAAAAAAGGTAATAACCCAACAACCAAAGGAATCAGATCAATTGCACTATTGAACCAGATATTTAAAGTAAGGAAACTACAAAAATCTAACTAAAACAACAAAAAAGGGATCTATTAGAAGCACCATACAAAGCGTTTTCAAATCCTGGAGTAGAAGTATCTGAATATTCCTCTTCAATGTGACTGTTTCATGAAAAAGTCGAATACCTTGGAAGGCTTTGCTTTTGGAGCAGCGCGAAAGTGATCAAGGAAAAGGCCATGACAAAGGGTATGAATTAGGATGAGGGAAAATTTGAACGGGAAACCAACTTCTATTTCTTAGACATGATTTAGCTTACCTTCTCGCTCTGCTTAGAGGGACCATATAATACTGCTGTCCTTCGTCATCCTCTGCAACTTCATAGGGCATGCCACTGACCACTACAAAGCATAATCCAAAAATCATAATGTGTTTCATTTTGAAGGTTATTTAATTTTATATTTCACCACCACCGAAATAGTCTTGAAAATACCACTCAGCGAACTGATTGACATTGCTTTGGATTTAGTTGGTTTTATACTCGTATTATTCGAATAGGGTGAAGTACCGTCTCGCTGGACTGTAGGAAATCCCGTATGCTGTGCAATTTTTAATGGAGCTAATCTTACGCCAATGGTCAATAGTGATAACGGGTCGTGAACTCGGTAGCTAATGAGCTGCAATAAAATTGACGAGGTCTAGTGAATTACCTCATGATTCAATTGCAACATTGAGCTGGATAAGGAGAAACGCATTACGTCGATCTTAGATTAACTACACCTTTCCGGAATCAATCGATTTTTAGTAAAACGGGATCTTTTGAATACATTGATTTTCGAATTTTGGGCTTACGATAATCCATTTGAATACGCTAAGAAAATGGTTTCAGGCAGATTACTCGGTGCTTCTTTCCCATTTTCAAGTTACGCTGTATCATTGACTTTTCAGAAAGAAATTTTATAATTTTGGAAATTTTTATTATTGCTTTTATTCGTATTGGACTATACAAATAGTGCCACTCTGAAGGCTATGCCTTGTGTAGAGAATTGGCTGAAATAATTTATATACAACTGAAATTTATGTCTCTAACCTACATGCTGCTACTTCGCCTCATTCTATCTGCCACTGGTGTTTGAGTTGCTTCATTTTATATGTAAGAATATCTGCAGGATATACGTAGAACCTCTTAGCATTCCATAATATCTAATTTCTATTTGTAGCCTTTCAAGATTTTCAAAATTATCAAATTATTCAAAATTTAAAATAAGTTGTACACTGTCAAACTTTCGAATTGAAAAATTTTCCAAATTTACAGTTTTCATTATCATCGACTTTTCAGAAAGTAATTTCATAATATTGGAAATTTTATACCTTTCAAGATTTTCAAAATTATCAAGTTATCCAAAATTTAAAATAAGTTGTACATTGTCAAACTTTCGAATTGAAAATTTTTCCAAATTTACAGTTTTCAAAAATTTCAAAACAAGGTGTTCAACTCTGAACATACATACACATACTCATGTGGCACCATTTTTTATGTCTCCAAAGAAATTTTTAGGAGAAGCGAAGAAAATAAATTGAAGTCTTTTTATTCAATTAACTATTGATTAATCTATTTCTCGCAGCACTTTGAAGTGCGATCTGCTGTTTTGAGTAGTGAGCAGGTTAGGGATCAGTTATCCTGATACTCGCCGCTCAGCCTTAAGGTTTATTGTGCACCCCTGTTCTAAGTAATTAGACGTAGTCGGTTTTTTACGAACTTTGAGATGCCTTACACTACGCTCTCCTGTCTTCCCTCTTGGCCTACATTCAGATAGGAGTTGCTGTTTTCTCTCAATGCAGGACAGTTCAAGATTAGCTGTTTCCTCTGCCTCACCGCACTTCCCACTGTCCCAGCTATTCTGGCACTCATTTTAAACCCAACTGGTGACAGCTGTCTGTACCAAGTTGTTTGATACATACCACATGCTGGTTCTGGCCAGCTGAGAGGAAGTTCTGCATCTTCCTTGGCACACCTGTCAGCCCTCTCATTCCCACCTACTTCTGTGTGACTAGGCACCCGATATAATGTTATCTTGCTGGTCTTTGCCAGTGTCTTCAGGGTATTTTGGTGGTCCGACACTATTTTTGAAGTATAGTGGTTACTTGCAAAGGCCATCGGGGCATCGGGGGTATCCGACTGTCCGTGTTTACATAGATAGTCTTTTGAATGTGCATATTCTGCCGCATTCAATAATTGCGGCTAATTCTGCTTGGAAAAGGTAATCAATTTACCTATTATCTGGCCAAGGGTTCTGAAGCTACGGGGTATCGGTAAGAGGGGTATAGTTGTAAAAAAACGTGGCCGCTTCAATTCAGAAAGTAGGGATATTTGGCTATGAAGCATCTTTCCTTTTGTATAAATGTTCATTTTTGAATAAGATAATAACAATCATAACGACGAAAAAAAGTGTACCTAACAAGCTGACAAGACAATTGTCTCTGACAAGGCGTTGGATGACAGGATTCGTGAGTTGTTGCCGATTCACCTGAAGTTGATGATATCTTCACAAAATATGCACATTTTGTAACAGGCAGATTAAAAAATATCAGTTATTAAATAAAAATAAATTAACCAATATATAAAAATATCAGTTATCAAATAAAAATACATTAGCAACTATATTAACGTAGCTATACAAATATGCTAAATTGCTTTTTTTGTAAATAAACTTGTCAACATCGAACATTTTTGTCCACATTCCTTTTGTAGCTTCAGATCCGCTGGTCAGATGGTCAATCAATCACTATTATATTTATCTGTTGAGTAGGTATACAAATAAATATTAGTCATATTTCGCAGAAAGCTAGGCTTTGTGCGCGAATACCGACTAGTAGATATAGACTAAAATATTTCATAACCTTCCTTAGCTCCGAAACTCGATCCGCTCCATCATCTCCTTCTGCTCCATATCATTGTTAATTCTTCCTATCTTCAATAGCTCAACTGGATGGGGGTTTCAGCAGCATTTTGGAGCTCCCAGCACGACATACCATCACCAAAAATAATGAAATTACTTTGGTCAGAAGCATCTTCAAAATTTGACAACCGGATACTTATCTTCCGCCCACTGTGTACACCTTCTCCTGTATATGATGACTTTTTGGAACCATCAGTGTACAAGGTGATACCGTCCAACCTAGGTCAAGGTTCTTCTAGAGCCCATTCCGATCTGTCACTCAAGTTAACTTTGTATGAGATCTGAGTGTTTACGACTCTTGGCGCTGAATATCAAGTATCGTGGTGTGTTTTGTGGTGAGGTGTTAAATCCAGTGCCATGGTACTGCATTCTGTATGCAGCCATTTTTGCCTCTCCCTCCAATGTTGCAGTTGGTGTACTCTTGATGGCGCCCACTATGCTCATACGCGCAGCCCGCTGAACTTTTGTTAGCGACCTGGATGCTGTGCTTTGATTAACCTTTGGCCATCGTACAATAGAACGTACACCATCCAATAGGATCCACTAAATCAATAGATACATGGTGTTTAGAACACTTATTGTCTATCAATCCCAAGTAGACTTCTGTTCACGAGAAAAAGGAATATCAGGGGCCTAAGCCCCCTGAACTTCTGAAGAGGTGGAATATCTTGGTATTACCCTCGACAAAAAGCTGAATCTCACTTAGATAGCAGAGCCAAAAGAGCATATGTCGCTTATGAACAATGTCGGCGAACAGTGGGACGCACCTGTGGCCTGTCGTCAAGAGTTACCCACAGGCACAATTGGCACTACCCCTCTAGATATTTACATCAAAGAGGTTGCGTTACTGTCAATGCTACGACTTCGCACACGGTTGGTATAAACAAAGATTACAGAATAAAATATAAATCCGGATGTATGTATGGGACGACTGAGGCAGCTGGTATGGCAGGAAGCGCTAAAGGCACCACCCATGCTACAAGCAACCAGCGACTCAAATAAACCAACATTCGTTTTTAAGAAACCTTACAAAATAGAAATTAAACAGAATGCTGAGCCAAATGTGACAAATGCAATTTGCATATACACAGATGGCTCCAAAACAAGGGAATGCACTGGATGTGGTGTGCACTCCAGGTCTCTAAACCTAAGAACAAGGGACAAAATCGCCAGCACCGTTCAAACGGAACTGGCTCGCATATCGATAGCTGCGAATGAGCTAGTCAGGAGAGATGTATCTGGCAAGGCTGTAGCAATCTGCACTAATAGCAGACAAGCACTTCTAACCCCGAAAAGACCTTGTATCACATCACATCAGGGCTCGCAATGGAATGCCATTAATCTTTAGGCCATGCTTCAGACAAAAACAATATTGGCCTGAGGTTGGTTAAAGGGCACAACAACAAGAAAGGCAACCGTATAGCGGACGGTATAGCTAGAAAAGCCGATGACCAAAGAATTTTAGGACCATGTGACTTTTCTGGAAACTCGACAACCACAATTGTGGAAACAGCCAAAAAACACTCCCATGCCCAAATGGTAAAATGAAAGAACTACTAGGATGCTGATTTGCCAAGGAAACCCTTGGAGGTTTTGACATGGCAATATCCAAGAAGTTTTTGGCGATGAGCAGACCAAATCTACGTCTCATACTAGGATTCCTGATTGGCCATTGTCAACTCAGGAAATACTCCCACACTAAGGGGTTAAGTGACACACCGATGTGTAGAATATGTGGAGGTGAAGACGAAACTGTGGAACACGTCATATGTGAGTGCTCAGAGTTTCTTCTATTAGAGAGTGTGCGTTTGGCGAGTTTTGGCCTACACCTGCCTACATATAAGGGAGATGTCCCTAGTGACTTGCTCACCTTCCTACAATTGGCAGGGTGGACGATGACCTGAGAAAACAACACCCTGGGAGAATGCACAATGTGCCAGTTGTGGCCTAAGTGCAGTGGGACCACTCACCCTTCTCACTCACCATCGTGAGCCTGATTACCCTGATGTACAGACATCGTATTTCGATGTTGCTCTGGGCTAGGCTTTCTATAAAGGGATGGAGTAGCAATATGTCCTGGACTGCTCTGCTTTGATATATAAAGCATTGGATAAGGTCGTCACCGCTTCTTTATCACCACTTCTTTACCTGTTTAGCCAGCATCGATACATTCCGCCGCCTGGGCGTCAGCGTGCTTCACTTCAGTGAAGGTTTCAACCAGTCATTGAATCAGTTTCTCGGGAATTGCCGAACAGGTAACAGATTGTGAGAATGCCAGCCGCTCAAGTTGACGAAACATCAAGCAGCGATGCGCATCCACGCCAAGGTGGTGAAGCACATCGACGCTGGCCGAACAGTCAAAGAAAGCCTTAAGGCGGCCATAGACCGGCGTATATGTGTGACATACAGGACTGTCAAACTAGTATGCGAAACACAAACTAAACATGAGGTAAGTATGCTGTTGTCCACAAACAAGGCTGTTTGAGTGTCAAACATGTAGTTTGATTACGAACGATGAGCAGTGAAGACGAGTTAATTTTGATGACACTGGCGTACGGGTGCATTGTCAAAAAAAATAGAAACAAAATCAAACAACGGCGCACCCGCACAAAGTGGGTGAAGAAATGACTTTCAAAACGACAACTTTTTACACATATAAATTGACTGGAAGAATTACAGCTGGATGATTGGAGAAACTATTTGAGGATGAATGAAGCCAGTTATCGTATGCTGCTTGATTTAGTAATTCCAGTAATTGAGAAGCAGGACACAATACCGAGGTCTGCTGTATCACCTCATGAACGATTATCAGTCACGATTCGCTATTTAGCGACTCGGATGAAATCCGAATCTTCCGTAGTTTATTCAATAATAGATCATTCATGTAATTTTCGCATTTCGTTTTCCACAGACAGTCAAAACTTTTATAAAGTTCAATAAATTCTGTCATGAAATCTCTTGAGAAGCTTCTCAAATCAGACATTTTGAAAATAGTACGTTATATATAATCTAAGATATTACCTACGCGACACTGAACAGAATAATCACGCTAAGACAGAGTGAGGTTAATCCACCCAGCGACATACAGGTATGTTCATTCATGTATGGGCGTGCGTGAATTCAAGTTGAAACAGAAAATTTGTATGTCGTACATGTATGTCACTTTTTGCCCACACACCAGCGAATATCAACGTAGACGCATGCATGTATGACATACATGTATGTCACACATGTAAGACGGTCTATGGCCGCCTTTACACCATTGATAAAGTCCTGGAATGTCAGATGATTTACTACGAACATGTTAGGGAACTTACACAGAGGCCCACGGCTGTTTCATGATTTCAAGTTATCTGATAAGAGTTATGAATCAGAACAACATTATACTTAAAAAATCGAGTCAAGTTGATTGACTCATTACATACACGGTAGTGTCATAACGGTGATACTATTTTATTATTTTCGTATTCCGATAGCATAGCTATAGCCTGAGATCCCCTTTCAACTAAGTCATGGCCTGACCGCCCGTAAAAAAACATACAACACAAAATCTCTCATGAACAGTTTCTCGCACCTCTCTTCGTAGGAACTAGGGTGACAGTCTCTGTTCCTCAAGCTTCTACTGGACGAAACGAAACGATCAGAAACGCCCCAGTTGCTCAAAAACGAATTTTGATCTGTTTTTATATCTCCATATTTTTTTATTATTGCTTCGCCGCCACTGGCAAGATTTCTAAATACCATACGCGTGTTCCATCCCCAGCAAGGTATAATACTGCAACTGAATGATCTGCGAAGCAACACTCTTATGTATACATCAGAAAAAACCGTTGGTGTCTGTTATAAGCAAACCAATGTTCGGAGGGATCTAAAAAAGTGTATTCTGCCGCTAAGTCTTTCATTCGCAGGTCAATGGACAGCCCATTATGAATACAAAATTAAATCAGTTTTACAACCCCCACCCCCTAACCTCAGCCTATTTCACACCCACCCTAAAAAAATTGAAAATGATCAGAAACTTCTTAAACGCTTTTATATTTTTAGTTTTTTATTATTGCTGCGCTGCCACTGACACGATTTCTAAAAACTATAAACGTTTTCCATCCTCGCCACGGTAACAATACTGTGTAAAAATTTAACTAAAATCAATTCAGCAGTTTCCACGTTACACAATACAGAACGATCTAAAGCAATATTCCTATTTGACAAAGGGCTGACAGAGAGCAAATTGTGGATACAAAAGCGCAAAAATAAAGAAATGAAGATCATAACAGCCAGAAACCTAATGTCAACACGGAGAGCAGATTTGATCACACAAAGAGTAAAAATGAATTATCAAACTTTGCAGGAGTGATAAAAGGTCTAGAAATATGTATTGTTTACAACAAAAACATTTTTTTTGGGAGTGATGTAGCTAGTTTGCCTATACTGTGAAATCTGCAGCTAGATTCACAAAAAATGCGCATGTCGTGTAATCGGCAAGTGGAGTGTCTATTCTTTGAATTCGGCCAAATTTTACCAATTACCTGTATTCGGCAATTCCGCAGATGCGGTGAAATATAATTATACAATAATAATTGATATTTCAGCTACTTTTGAGAGCAAACACATAGACCGCACTATATCTGTGTATTTTTATAGCTACTGAACCCACCACCAGCCTCCTTTACTTCAAAATAGGAGTTTCAAGATAACGAATTATGTTTTGCCAGTTACTTCTCTCTAGGTCATAGTCAAGGAAAACATTCCATCAGAGAGTATTGAGGAAAGAAGTTCCCAGACTCACATGCACTAGCTAACATTAATTTGATCTTGGGTTCGTGAACAGTAAGTTCGAAATATCCCGCATATCAAATTAGGTATGATTCGGAACTTATATATGATCCGTTGTAATACTGGATCCGCCGTTTTGAAATTTCAAAATGTTATCATAGATTCGCCACTTTTCTTATCTATAATCTCAAATGTAGATCTAACAATCTTAATAAGAACGATAAATTGAGTATGTATTAAAAAAGGAAATTCACGTTGAACTTCAGTTATTTTTTGTAGAATAAGGTCATTCAAACAAAAACTCCTTATTTTTCTATACGCGACGACTTAATATAAGTCTAAACGTCGCACTTAATATAAGGCGAAACGTCGCATATAGAAAAATAAGGAGTTTTTGTTTGAATAACCTTATCCTACAAAAAATAACTGAAGTTCATCACAGCAGGTCAAAATCTTTTACAAACGGAATTCAAGATGAGTTTCTTATGTAAATGCACGGTATTTCAAATAAAAGACTTTCAGCATTTAAATATCATACAAAATTTATTATACAAATAAATAAAATAAATAAATATGTAATAATATGTTTCTAAAATGATCCACTGCCACGAATGAATCCCCCAAACTGAGGTCTACTGTTACCAAATGGGCCCCCATAGTGCTGCTGACCGCCTGCTCCTACCCCCAGGTTGAAGTTCTTGGTCCTAGAAAAACAAACAAATCATTATATTGGTTACCGAATACATATTATTTGCTTAATGTAACAAAATATTCACGTTTAAGTAATTAGTAGTCACTTTTGAAGAGGAAGTTGTTGGAATTGCTGTCAATCCCAGAAGATGATCGACTGGGGAATTGTAATTTTCGAGGCATATCCCGTGATGAGAATTTTAGTTAAAGACTTTCTACTTTGGAAAACATACAGACCTAGCCCAAAAATAAGTAAACTGTTTATTTTAACTGACGTGCTTTTATTTATGGGACAGTGAAGAGCAGTTGATGAAGAAAACTGTTTGCCCTTTTTTTTAAATTATCAACAAATTTTGGTGTCTACAAAAATATTTGACAAAAAGGCGATAATGCGCATGAGAATAAAAGTTTTACCATTTATATAAAAGGTTTTCCTTGTTTTATATGCCAACAGTTTGAATATTTTTTTCTATCGTCAGAATTTATTATGTATTAAGGATTTTTTTGATCACATAGGGTGCGTTTGCCCATACTGAACCAAACTTTGCAAAATTGTGCGTATATGTGTGCCATTAAAAAAGGATAAATTGATGAGACAAAACAAATCTCTCAACCTCGAAGAATATTTTGAGTAGCATAAATTATTTTCATATTCGTTAGCAACAAGAGAAATGAAGAATTAAGATGGTGTTCCAAGTCATCCGTTTTAGGTAACCAGGTGCTCAAATTGAACTCGTGGGCTCTTAAATTAAACCTGCCCTCAGATCTTTGTAAAGTACGGGTGAACTTCCAGAAAGCACATTAAACTGAACTAATATCTCTTTAAGAAAAGTTGGTAAGTACTGAAACATATTTTTTTTATGCTAACTAAATGTGTAAGAAAATTCTGTACTGCAAGAGATCTTGCATATTTTATTTTTTGGTCCAACACCAACACATTTTCAATGAAACCAGGTGCGGCAGTGCAGGCACTGAATCACTGCAACTTGATCTTCAGTCTTGCGTTCAGAACAGAACCACGAAAGTTCAGGATCAGGAGCGTTAGAAATTTAGAATAGCGTTAATTGAACCGCGGTCCAATTAGAGGTTTCTTGCCTCTTAAGTGGTTCAATATGAGTACCTAGCTCTAAAATCAATATTAACCCCATATTTGAATAAGTTTTTCACAATGCTGTTGTTAGGTAGCGCTATAAAACACTGCTATCTAATATACAATTTATAAATTTGAAAGGACAAACCTACATTGTTTTGGTTAGATTTGAAGCCTTCGCCAAGTTCATAAAATATTACATTGCACGTGGTCGAAATCTATCTTCAACACTTCACAGATCTGCATTACGTTGTTTTAATCTAAATATCAACTGACTTGCAAGAAGGTTCAAAGGTGTGGTGTCGAATACCTAATAGTATTAACATTTTTTTTCTGGAAGTAACAAAAATGGCAAAGGTTCAATTTCGGAGTTGAAAATGGTCAAGGCCTGAAAAATAGCTATCTTATCAGTCAATGAAGATAAACTCTTTAAGTTATAAGCCCTTGAAAAAAAACAGATTTAAACATGACAAGGAGGACCAAATCTCTACTCCATCCCAAGAAGGAGATTCTAAGAAATAATGCCTTCTACATTTTCCTTGCCACAATCTTCTTGAGAAGTACGTTACTTAGAAGAAATGCAACGAAAAAGCAAATTTATTTTTGTCCGTTGCAAGGAGGTTACTTCGAAATCAAACTTTTCTTATATTCTCTAATGATTTGTGCACAAAATAGGTGTATGGCGCAATTTTTCCATAACAGTGGGTTTTATTAACACCTACATTTCCTCGTATTTTTCGTTGATCCCTCGTATTCAATTTACCTGTAAATATCATGTTGCACTCCAGCTCTGACGTCTGTGCCATACCCTCTGGCATGATCTGCACCAAGGTAAGCCGATGTCCTGGAAGGGTCGTGGTTGTAGTTCAACTGTCCACCAAACTGGTCGGGTTTGATTCCAGGTGAATGGTAATTTTTGTTTGCATACGCAGATCCATCCAGACGATGTCCATTGTTGTTCAGAATATTTCCACTATGAGATAGGCCGATACCTCTCTCGTTCGCTCCCACACTAGTCTGAGATTGAGGCGACCTGCAAAGAAATAAAGGGATATAGTAGTAATAAAATAAAATTCATAACAATGACAATGCAATAACCCTTGACGCTAATCCCTTTAACGAATCATAGAATCAATTATTTATTCATCAATTATACATTTAGAGTGATAGCGTAGGAGTAACAAGTAATAATTTATTTTTTGTAAGTGGATGTGTCACTTAGAATTTATTTTATCAAATATTTGTTTTTTCCAAGACTACTGTTGTATCTCCTTTGTCAGCTTTAAGTACTACCGGATCAGCTATTTAAACAATTTGAATTAAATCAACAAAAATATTATTATTATTACTAAAGCTGACAAAGGCAATACGACAGCAGTCTTGGAAAAAAACAAATAAGTGCTATGAGCCATCCAAATTCTAAGAAACGCGTAATAAAAAATAACTACAAACTTGCAAATCTGTGTGTACGTAAAGCAAAACAAAAAAAAATTGCAAAACACCTTACCTCCTCGCTCTGCTGAGAGGCACCATATAATACTGTTGTCCTTCTTGGTCCTCTGCAACTTCATATGGCATGCCACTCACCACTACCAAGCACAACCCAAAAATCATAATGGACTTCATTTTGAAGATTATTTAGGTTTTTATATCACCACAACTAAAACGATATTGCAAAGAGATCTCGATGGACTGCTTGACATCTTTCAGAATGAAACTGCTTTTATATTATCCATATCGAGTGAAGTCCCGTCTTACTGGACTCTAGGGAATCCCGTCTGGTGTGATATCTTTTACGGAGCTAATCTTTATTTGTGGATAGAGATAGCGGGCCGTGAACGTAATGGTAAACAAATGAACTCCAACAGAACCGACGGTATCTGGTGAATTACAGAATGATTAATTTGCAACACAGCTGACTAAGTATATATGCATTGATAGTCTAGTCAATGTGCATTTATTCGAGTAAGGAGTGTTTGGTATGATTGGGATTCTAAGACCTTCCATTAGATGGTTTATAACTACATCTTCAATTCTCAGGAAATTTAGAATAACATATATGAAATTAAATACTTCTTGATCCCAGCAGATGTACCTAAAGATGTTTTCAGGTGCGGTAAACGTAATAAAAGTATCTTTGGAATTTTTTAATTTCTCTCTACGCCTGTTTCACCAAAATACAAATTAAGTTGAAAATCCTTATTCTTTGTTAGAAATAATTTAATGAGGTATAAAATTACATGCTTTTACTCTCAAAAACTTGTTCATAGTCCCAAAAAGTAATTTTCCTCCTCCAGAACTAGTAGTTTAGTACCTAAATATTGCGACATTTAAAGTTAATATATTTGGTTGTAAACCACTTAACTATGGCCTAATTGATTTATGTCTCTATAAACAAAATGAAAGTTTTCCCACGATATCTGTTTACATCACTGAGGAAGCAATTCATATGTAAAAAATAGGTAAATTGTTAATTATGTGGCCAATCCTTGCCGAAGTTCAGTTTTAATACTTAATCTGAATTTTTTATCCTTCTAGCGGAATTATCAAGTCTCTTATATAGACAAATGAACTAAAGGGGTCTGGGTACACCTACATACATGTACAGGGTGAGTCAAGCTCAACGCCTCGGACCCTTCTGACCAAACGATACCACTTTTCGAAAAATCGCCTTTGCAAGTGTATGTAGGTCGAGTTGGGCTACATTTAAAAAATAATGACTTTTATACAGGGTGTCTAATAAAAGCGTGACATATCAAAGTTGTGTTTTTTTAAATAAAACACCCTGTATATTATTGCATATTTAGATTCCTGGATGCATTTTAGTGTGACTTTATGTATCACACATGGGACTTTAAGCGAACCGTTTAGGTGCAAATCACAATTTTGGGTATAGGTAGATGTCAGAAAAAAATTGAATATCGCAGCTATTATAAATCTTAGGAGGCTGTGACTTTTCCTTGCTACTAAGTATGAAATGTGTCAGCTTACTTTAGGCGGTCGAGTTCGAATTACATTTATACTTGGAGAAATCGGTAGATCAATAAAGGAAACTTCAATCAAAGGTAACTTGATTTTTTCAAATGAGAATGCATATTTTTTTTTATATGATCAAATGTGCAATTTGATAGGCTCTCTGAATATGTCAGGTTGTGAGTATCAATCTATGGTAGTTTCTGTTAAATTTCGAGATTTCAATGAAATCAGTGGTTTTCAATTTCCCTACCTATAAACAGACTAGCAGGCCATGAAATATAAACAAAATTCTATTCAGATGGAAGAAATCAAATAGCAAACAGATGTCCAGCAGAACTAGAGTAAAAGAACAAGATTATAAAAATTTCCTACAACAAATCAACTCTAACCAGAAACAACGGCGGTAACATGTCTAAGGTGAAAGAGACGCTGGAGTACGACAGAAATTGATAACTTTTACAGCCTACTAGCGACTGCAATGTACTAGAGATTAAAGATTTCCAAAATCACTGAGCACTTTGAAATAAAAGCAAAACTTTCAGCGATTGCTGCCGTCAGTCTAATATCTTCAGAACGCAATTTCACATTTAATGGTATAAAACAGTAGTCATTTCCGTCAAAGTCAAAAGTAATGATACCTCTCACTGTCGTCCTTTAAATTTTCCAGTACCTATTAGCAAGATCGCAAAAAAGGGATACAGACAAATCATATTTTAATTTTCTGCCAGGTAAATTATGTTTAATAATTTGAGCACATTTTCAATTCATTCTTGAATGAGTATTGAAGAATTTGCAGAACTCCAGTCAGAGGTATCGGTTACTATTTTTTTAAATCATGAATTGTGAAATTTTATTCTCAAGCTATTAAACTGCCAGCAACATTACGTGGTAAATTTCCGTTCATTTCAAAATTCACAATGGTTTTGTGAATCGCCAATCTTAAGAATACTGTAGTAGCCGGTATGCTGTGAAAAATACCCATTTCTGTCGTATTCCAGCTGCTTTTTAACCTTAGATGTGTTATGTCTGCTATTCCTGGTTAGAATTGATTTGTTGTAAGTCATTTTTATAACTTTGTCCCTTTACTCTAGTTCGTCCGTAACTATCTGCTATGTTAGTTGTTTTAATCCATATGAACAGTTTTTTGTTTATATTTCATGGCCTGCTTAGTTGCTTATAGGTAGGAAAGTTGAAAAACACCGGTTTTACTGAAAATTTAAAATTAAATCAAAACTACCAGAGATTGATTACAACTGCATATCATTAGAAAGCTTATCAAATAGCACATTTGATCATATAAAAAAATTATGCATTCCGATTTGAAAAAATCAATTTACCTTTGATTGAAGTTCCCTTAATTGATCCACCGATTTCTCCAAGAACAAATGTAATTCGAACCCGACCGTCTAACGTAAGCTGACACATTTCATGCTTAGTAACACGGCAAAGTCACAGCCCTCTAAGATTTAAGGTAGCTGCGATATTCAATTTTTTTCTGACATCTACCTATACCCAAAATTGTGATTTGCACCTAAACGGTTCGCTTAAACTCCCATGTGTGATACATAAAGTCACACTAAAATGCACTCGGGAATCTAAATATGCAATAATATGCAGGGTGTTCTATTTAAAAAAATTATCATAACTTTGATATGTCACGCTTTTATTAGACACCCTGTATAAAAGTCATAATTTTTAAAATGTAGTCCAGCTCGACCTACATACACTCGTTAATTCGATGTTTCGAAAAGTGGTATCGTTTGGTCACAAGAGTCCGAGGCGTTGAGGTTGACTCACCCTGTATAGAGGGTGTCCAGTTAATGTGTAATTCTTCGATATCTCACAAGGTATACCCGATAGAAGAAAATGTGAAATACAAGAGTTATTTGGTTACTTAAGACGCATGTTTTAAAAATATTCTGAAATATAGAGGGTGTTGCTGGAAAGTAGGATCGTGATCAAGTTAATTTTTTTATATGGAACTATAACTTTTTCTTAAATTTTTCTAGTTTCCATCATTGATCTCTATTCAACCTTAAAATACTTTGGGATCGGTTGCGACGTTGCCAAGTTATAATTTATTTTCTATTAATTTCCGGATTTGCAAGGTCGCAAGTAATACGTCCAAATTGATAATTACATTCCTTCAACTTTTCTCAATAATATTACACTGCGAGTTACTTAAATATTAAGTGGATATTATTTTGGATGTTACCAGCAATTTGTATCTACAGGGTGTTTTTGGCAGAATTTTAGATTCCGGCAATTTGAAGGTCATTTTACTTTGTTTTTTTAAATGTAACACCCTGTATGTTTTATTTTAAATCAAAATATCCACTAATAACCTATCTCGCCTTGTAATACTTTTTTCGTGTTTGCGACGCTGCCAAGTTATAAATTATTTTTCCAAATTTTTAAACAAATATCCCCGATCTTAATTTATTTTAAATAGAATCCTCTACTTATTTTTATTGCAGTGAGTTGCACATGTCGAACTTACTAAATTCGACATGCGCAATTCATTGCAATCAAAATAGGCCGAACTGTGTTTTAGAGCTTTGGAATCCCAATTTAGATGTTCTTGGGCTGTTCGGCTGGCATCGACACGCTCTGCCGGAAATATGAGTCGCTGGTCTCCTCAAATGCTGTTACCTATTAGGTGATTCCAAGGAAAATAAAAAACCTCAGCCACGCGTGTTGGTGAATCGTCATGCAGCGAAGCACGCTGACGTCAAGGCGGCGGAGCGTGTCACCGCCGGCCGAACAGCTCAAGACGGTTCATCGGACCATCGCCGCAAAAGCCTTATACAATACAGCTTCCGGATAAATACACAAAGAATGGTCTACCGGATTAGTAGAAATTACCGGAATGCTTAAATATCTCTAAAACTGCCAAAGCTGGAACGATAAAATGGAATGCCTAAGGGTTTTGGAACATGCAGAACGCAGAAATGCTAACGGCAGTCTTGTCATGAATAGGGCATTCCATTTAAAATAAAAAAATTATGACGTGTAACGTAATTGTGGTAAATCTGGTAACATTGTTGTTAGCATGTTCAGAAACCATCAGAAATTAAATTTTATCACTCCAGCTGTTGCAGTTTTGGACATATTTAAGCGTTCCGGTACTTTTTACTGACCTGGTATACTCTTAATGCATTTCTACGTATTATCAATAATTAGGTAATTCACCGGATGCCGTCAGATCTGTTGCAGTTCATTAGTTTACTACCAAGTTCACGGTCCGCTATCTGTATTTAGAAACAAAGTAAAATTAGCTCCGAAAAGATCTCATACCAGGCGGGATTTCCTATAGCACAATAAGACGGTACTTCCCTCTTTTCGTATAATATAAAAGCAATGTAATCCTGAAAGATGTCTAACAGTTCGTTGAGACTTACTTGTAAGACAATTCGATTGTAGTGAGGCATAACCATACAGTATCTTCAAAATGAAATGTATTGTGGTTTTTGGACTGTGCTTGGTAGTGGTTAGTGGTATGCCTTACGAAGTTGCAGAGGATGAAGAAGGACAGCAGTATTATATGATGCCGCTCAGCAGAGCAAGGAGGTAAGATTTTTTCCAAAATGTCTGTTTCGATTTCGATTTTATTGTCATGCAAACTTATATCCTTTGTAATGCATACATAGCACTAGCGCGGCGGTTCGTACCTAATGTTTTTTCAGGTTTTTACTTAAAAATTGTATGTATGTACGTATGTTTTTTCGGCTTTGAAGCACATGTCTTCAAAAGATTGAGCTGAAATTTTGTATACACGTTTGGTTTGGATGTCAATACATAATAAGCTAGCTGACGACATTATAAATCCAATATGGCGGACGATCCAAGATGGCGGAATAGTTATTTTTAATGCATTTCTACAATATAGGTATCAAATAAAAGGGCTTGTTAAGAGTAACTCGGAAAATAATGTGAATGTCATTCTAAATGCAATATTGCGGTCAATCCAAGATAGCGGAATAGTAATTTTTATGCATTTCTGAAATATGGGTATCAAATGAAAGGGCTTGCCGAGAGAAATTAACAAAATGTTCTTACATTACTCTTAATACAATATGGCGGACTTCTATGTTTTTACTTCCCTATAGTACCTATGGGTATTGAATCGAAGGGTTCGCTGGGAATAAGATGCAGGTTAATGGCAAACGACCTTGCAGCAATGAATAGTTGAATAACATTAATAGACTCAGAAATCTAGCCAGCGATTACTAAAATGCAAAAAATAAATTAAAAGCAAAAAATACCTCTTTGAAAAAAGCTCGTATTTTAATGCTCTGTAAACAGGTACATAAAATTTTCCTTTTAAATTTTAACTATGAACTTATAACCTTATTATACACAAATTATATGCTCATAAAAGCCTGTCGGGAGATTTACTTGTGTAATCAAATTAGTACCTATTCAACTGAATAACTTGATCTACTAAGTTTGTTTTTTGTTTTAATTTTTATATATTTTATTTTTAATTAAATACTTATATTAATAAATTGTGTATAGTGAGTATAGTTAAAATTTTAAAGGAACGTTTTATTTTCTGCCTTTTAGAGCATTGAATTAAAAGCTTTTCTAAAAAAAGGTTTTATTTTGCTTTCAATTTATTCTACTATTTGTCGTTTACCCTTATGCACAATACTATTGTCTTCGGTGGGGAATGTAATTGATTTGCCTCCATGTATAGCTATTCATTAGTAAGCCAATAATTATTATTCCAATATAAAAATGAATTTCGTAATGTTAACATTTTTTGGTAGTAGTAGAGAAAATATGATTCTGTAAGGCGATCAAAGGAAAAGGTCACTATATCCTCATTATTATTATTTTGGTGATCATTAAAACCTTAATTTCTTTGCAGGTCGCCTCAATCTCAGACTAGTGTGGGTGCGAACGAGAGAGGTATCGGTCTCTCTCATAGTGGAACTATTCTGAACAGCAATGGACATCGCTTAGACGGGTCTGCATACGCAAACAAAAATTACCATTCGTCTGGAATCAAACCCGGCCAGTTTGGGGGACAGTTGAGCTACAACCACGACCCTTCCAGGACTTCTGCTTACCTTGGTGCTGACCATGCCAGAGGATACGGTACAGATGTCAGAGCTGGAGTGCAGCACGATATTTACAGGTAAATTTAACGAAGCAGTATATGAAGGGCAAAGGAACCAGAATTCTCAGGAAATTCAGTTACTAATCCTACAATAAATCTGCCGAAAAAAGACCATTGCAGGGTAGTTGCATTTATACAGTAGTTTTATAAATTTGAATTAGTCACAGCAGCAGTCTCTCTATAATTGATGCCATGAGAACTACCTAATAAATAAATTGGAGGTGCTGCTGAAGTCGCCATATCTAAAGGAGGTTGCGCTGGCAACGATAGTACGTTTCGAGTCCGTTGACATCCTAATCTAGGATATAGGGTGTCCAAAGGCCGTATTTATGTTGCGGGCACGCCTCTCTTGCAGGCTGGCATCGGTGGCCTATTATGATTCTAAGACTGCTCCAAGAAAGTTAATGGAGCTAATTGCGGAGTATGCTCCAGAAGTCTTCACATAAGACACATATACCAGTATAAGCTAGCTCGAGCTAGCCAGCATGACCATAAGCTGCTACATAAATTGTCCAAAGGAATGCAACGCGCAAAAGTATCAGAATCGGCACAGATAGTAGAATTAACGCAGGCAGATCAGATCTCCTTCCTTTCAGACCGTGCGAATCTGATAAAAATAAGTTATTACACTAGGAATTGAGGTTAGTGCCTCATTGATATCTTACACCACTGATATATGATGGCCAACTTGCAACTGCAAAAAATACTTAATTATCACTCCGATAGGTGAGGAGAGTATTGTGATCGCCATAGTATGGATCTTGAGATAAAACGCTTTTTGGACACTTCCGTCCATCGGTCTGTCTGTCGGTCTGTCTCCCTGTTGGCATTCTTCTAGCCGCGTAATCTCAGCAACCGCTGTTAGAATTGTGATGGAATTTAGGTAGCGATACACCAGCGCCGTAGGGTCGTAGCAGGCAATGTCACTATAACCGAAAATCGGTGCACTGACGGCGGAGAAATTGGTAAAAAACAAAAAAACTTTGTCATAATCCCTCCAAACTTTGTTTCTGTGTGTTTTAGGAGTTCTTGATCATTTTCCATATGTTTTTGGAAAAGGGTGAAATTGGGATGAAGGGGCATTTGGAAACTCAAAAATTTGTTGTAGTCATAAAATCCTCTACATTGCAGTGAAAACATTTGCTTTGGTGATATGGTGTGCTTTCTAGATGTATCCGAATGTTGCCTTTAAATTTTATATTTGTGGAATAATTTGATATATTATAATCCTATAACGTGTATTACTTAGAAGCTAGGAACCTGATTGTGACGAAATTACACCATATTACTACCGTGAAGGAAATGTCTCGATTGTATTGTTGATGGAATCCTTGTCCCGTGGCGAAGAAGAAATCAACAATGAACGAAAGGAAAGACTTCAAAATTGCTTAAACTTCGTTTTTAGATGTTGCAAAGGTCTCTAATCATTGTCTACTTTTTTGATGAGGATGGTGTAGGGATAAAGAAAATTTTTGCTGGCACCGACATTGTTTGGGAAGTGTTAAGTCAAGACACTTGACGCCATTCTTTTTTAGATTATCCACCTTGAACCTGAACATTTCGCGCTACATTTTCAAAGGGAATATTTGAAATAGCGGCAAATTGCAAACATTTACGGTTCCTCAGATTGGACAAATTAACTTGAAGGGCATGTGCAGGATGGGGCATCATACAGCTTAGAAAACACTGAGCCGTTTACGAAAAATATTTCCAGTGGTGTTTGATGTGCCGATCTGACGATGTGATCTAGCCCTAGCCCTAAGGGTGTCTCTGAAAAACTAGACTTACGCTAGTAGACTAAAAACTATAATGCAGTTAAGGAACAACATTTGAGAAGCAATTCAAGACATTGTTCTCAAAAATTACCAACAATAAATAGAAAACGTAATCGAGAGGGAGCACTCAATAATACTAAGTTTATTTGAATATATTTCACAACTATTTGAGTTAGTTTTATTTGAGTTGAACATAAGTACGCCAGGTATGGCTAATAACGACTTTTTGTTTCTTCAGGAACAAGAACTTCAACCTGGGTGTAGGAGCAGGTGCGCAGCAGCACTACGGAGGCCCGTTTGGAAATGGTAGACCTCAACTTGGAGGATTCATCCGAGGCAGTGGATCGTTTTAAGAACATATTCTGTACATAATTATTATTTATTTTATTTATTTGTACAATAAATTGTATATAGTACTTAAAAGTATTTTTAAGGTTTCCTTCTTCACCATCATCATTATCTTGCAATTTTGATGCAAAAGTAACATTAAACAGCGGAATTTACGAAAACATAGAAAGGAGAAACCAAATACGACTAGTGGTGAATAAAAAATCAATTAGGCTACATACTTATACCTATCATACAGAGTGAGTCTAATGTCTAGAACGCCTCAATTATCTCGGAAAGGGTTTGCATGATTTCCATGGATTTTTCAATGGAGGGGGGGGAGTTGCGATGGTATTTAAAGTGTTGTCAGATCTACCGTTTTTCAGCAAATATAATAAACTTTGTCACTCCAACTTAATCAGCCCGTATATTTTTTAAATCCTTGAGATATACTGACTATTTCTTATATATATTTCCTATACCTAAACATCATAATTTCGGAGTTACAACTAAATTTACATTGCATCCGCCCAAGTTAAAATAAGACATTAACTTCGAAATTAAGAGGTTTAGGTATAAAAAATTTCGTACAAAAAATAATCAGTATTTTCCAAGGATTTCAAAAAGGTAGAAATATACAGGGTGATTCATTTGAAATAACAAAGCTTATTATACACCGGGAAAATCGTAGACATGACAGCATTGTAAATACCATCGTAAGACCGGCCATATAGCAAAATCCCCATACCCCAAAATTTATGAAAGTCGTGCAAAACGTTTCCGAGATAATTGAGGCGTTCCATACTTTAGACACACTCTGTATAATCCAGATTTAGCCACTAGCTGCTATTTCCTGTATCCAGAACTGAGGACATCGCTAGGTGGTAGAAGATTCGAGTAGAACAGAAGAGTCGTCGTTAATACAAAAATTTACTTTGAGGGCCTTGAAAACTATTATGATTTAGAAGGACAAAAAACAGTTGAACTATACGCATCCAAGCCGAAAAGCAATTAAAATGATTTTAATATTTTATTGTGTATATTTTAATTTATCGTCCTAAATTAATGTCATTCGTATCATAACCATAACACACGAGTTTTATACAATTGTGTTTTGATGAACAAAAATTGAGAAGCACTAAGATTTTACATGTTTCACGAGTTATTAGTCAGTAGGAAACCAAGTAAAAAATTACAAGTTTGAAGTATTTGAACTGGCTTCTCACAACAATAGCAACTAATTGAATTTTTGATATACTTTGTACACAATTATGTATGATGAATTGCACAATAGACTAGGAGCAGGAAAGTAAGCCTCAGTGTCAAGAAGACATCATCTTTGTTTTCTGTGAGCAGCATGGAATTTCGTGAGTGGAATGTTTGCGATTTATTATTATAGAGCCGTATACTAAAGTTATTCAAATTGAAGTTATAGGAAGGGTGCAAAAATAACAAAATCAATTTGGTCAGCATAACCGTCCTAATGAGACAACAATTATTGTTAGTCGTTTGTTGTGTGAATTTGAAGCAACCTGTTGAAGAACAGAACCTACAATAGGAAATCATCTGGTATACCGGCAGATGAAAAGACCGAGCAGGAGACATCAGTCTCCTGTTATCTCTAGATAATCTTTGGAAGAAAGCAAATCCTAGGCACAACGTTCCGTTTGTAATGTATTTGAGCCAGAGGTGTATGCCATACTGCGCTTTGCAAAGATGAACAATGAGTTGACCTACAAAAAAAATGAACCGCAATACTCACAGAACGTCAACAGGTCAAGTTGTGAAACGCTAATGCTAGCGACACTTCGCCTTTTTTTGTACTGAGGTATAGAATAAAGACGGTTTATTATTATTATTTTCTATTTTCCTATTTTTTCTCGCATAGCTGCGGCAGCAACAAGTATCGACGGGCTGTGCCAACACCTGACATATTTTTATTCGGAATTCAGGAAGGACCTTACAGTGCTACAGCTCTTGAGCATTACAGACTTTTGGAAGGTTTTGTGTAACTTTTCGTCCAGGCCCAACTGTTGCTGCTGTGGTGTAAATATATTTGGATATTCATATCATTAGGTATCGCAATATCTATCAAATAGGTCACTTCATCTGCCTTTGACTGAAAAAATATATCTGGTCTATCGGCTGGTTTTTGTCTGTATTATTATTGTCATCCTGATTTTCCAGGTTTATCTCGCGTGGCTTCAGTAGCAACAAATGTTGACGGGCTGTGCCAAGTCAACACCTGAACTATTACTGATCTGACTTTAGGAGGGATCGTACAATATTACAGGTCTTCAGGACTACTACAAGCTTTTGAAATATTTTGTGTAACCTCTCGTCCAGGCCTAACTGTTGTGGTGTAAAGTTGTTTGGTGTAAGGCCTGAGAGCGACATAATTGGGGGGATTAATATTATTATTTACCAAAAATTGGCAGGTCAAAAGCGTTCGAAAACCAGAAAATCTCTATGAAGCAAGGCGTGAAATAATATCCGGAGCAGTCAACAACCCTTCAACCAAATTGGATATTTCAAGAGCCAGTTTGGACCGTATTTTCCACAAGCACATGAATTTATAAGCCTACATATAGTCACTGTCAAATAACCTGTCAAAATTTCAGTTCTGATAAAGTTGCACAGAAAATTTGGAAATTCACGGGAAAAATTCATTATGACCTATTTAAGGAGTGTGCGCCCATCACTGTGAGCGTAGCAGATGAAGATAATGAACAAAAGTAATCAAGGGATATATTTAATTATTCAACACTAAATCCAACGTGTATGTCAATTGGCGCAAAAAGCACATATCAATAAATTTTTTGGTAAAAAAAATAAATAAAAAGTTGGAAGGCCTGGGTTTCGATCCAAAGACCCTGAGATTCACTATAGGACACTCTAACCACTAGGTCATCCTTCGATTGAGGAGATCTTTTCAACGAAACATATTTGATTAGGTACTTACTTATCGGAATCTGTAATCTGACTCCAACTTCAAACATTCAAAAACATTTATCTCGATCGTAGGCTTCGTCTCGAGCTGCCAACTTCATTCATAGACTGTGTTGCAATAAATATACACTAGTTACCAGTTTACCAGTACGTATTTCCGCGATTGGCTGGGAATCTAGAATCTTGTATCGGAGTAGGACGACATTGGTCAAAGGAGTATCCTGACCGCCCTATTTTTATTTTGATATAGTGTTTGAATTATTGCGAAAAAAAGAAAGGAAAAACAGGTTTGTTATAAAACTTATATATGATCTTTCCATTTATCACAAAAAAATATATTTTTTTCTAAATTCAAATCCTCAATTATTGTTACATCTAGGATAATGAACATCCACGAGAAAAATTGACTAAGTGGTGTATATTGTGGTCGAACAATATCATTGGTTAATACTTTTTAGACGATGAACCCTAACCATCAATGCTGCCCCACAACTCAAAAATATTGATGTGGACGATCTTCATTTTCAATAATACGGTGCAACCGTTTATTTAGCTAAACCAACGACGCCGTACTGAAGGACGTCGTTGAGCTAACCTAATATTGATGCGTCTAGTCAAAAAGTTTTGCTTGTCTTCAATGGCGGTATTAGCCCTACTCTCAATTCGTAGTGGCCAACAAATGAAGCTCCTGCTGCACAGCATACAGAATAGTTTGTTATCTTCTTCCATTACTTAAAAATTGTATATTAATTAATTTGACGCGCATCTTGTACCATAATTTCAAAAGTAAGGATTAAAATGCTAAATAGAAAAAATATATCTTGTTACTTGTAATACATTTTTACTACTTGTAGCGCAACTCTCAACTTCCTCCGCCTATTGACGTGGGAAGCAAAAGGATACTACTGGCAATAAGTACGTCCGTGCAATTTACGTTCATTGTGGTGGCTGTGACGCTCCCGATTATAAAAGTCGATTACGGCGTACTAATAAACTCATTAAAGTCCACTAAAGTATGGTAAAAGTGCCGATTGTCGTGTCGAATATATATTTTACGTTCTCATTTAGTTTCTGCTGAGAATACGGGGAAAAAGTGTAACTCGATCGGTAGCATCGGCTCTTTCAAATTTAAATTGGAGCCTAACTTCGACATGCACAGGACCGGCTTCGAAGTATAACACAGACTAACAGAATTTGATCAAAGCTTATATATTTTATGATCTTTTATTGATCCTAGGCAATTTACTTATTTTGTTCAAACATAGGTACGTATTTTCTATTTTAATAATTTAATTTGTATAATAATTATTGCCTTGAAGATCCTATCAGGCACGATGTTCTTAGTCCACGACAGCGCAGTTGCGATTTTTCGGCTCTTGTCAGGTGCAGCTGTAAAGACATTTATCATAGGCTTTTAGGACAAAGTCTCTTGTAATGCAGTGGATAGTTTTTAGATAGGAGCTAGAAAGAGTTGGACAGGTGCCTATAAGTCTAAAACAGTTTTCAGGTAGCTTATTAGTGAATATACCGTTAGTTACTTGTACTAGCGAAACGACGCAAGAGACGATATATCAAAAACATATTTTGGATTTCTCTGTTAATATTTTTTTATCCTTGCCTTGACAGCTTTTGCTATGATGAAAATATATCTTCAATTAGAGCTTGTACTTAGACAGCGAATAAAAATTTAAGAACCGAACCTACAACAATAAATGATCTGGTATACAGACGGATCAAAGGCCGAGCAGGGGACAGGTGTGAGAATCAGTGGAAGAGAGCAAATTCTAGGCAGCGTTCCGCTTGGAAAATACGCTTCTGCGTTTGAGTCAGAGGTAGAGGTGTTTGCTATGCTACGCTTGGCAAGGACGAACAATGAGTTAACCTACAAAAACAAACGAATTGCAGGCACATAAAGCCCTAGAGTAACGTCAGGAGTGTTTACCAGAAGACTAAGGTAAAAAAGGATAAACTACCTTGTATATTGCCTATATTAGTGCAAAACCTATCTTGGGGTGCCGAAAAGTACAATTAGGCAACAACTCGGGGAATGGGGAAATATTTGGCCATTATTTGTTGGCAAGTCAATCATCAAAAAACACACAAAGCCACGATCCCATTAACACAATCTATAGAGTCTTGATTAATTCTGAGAACTCCTTCTGACCATGATCACCGTATTCTCACCTTCAACCGATTTTAAAAATTTCTACAGTTTTGGCCTCTTATTAGTCGACTTTTGATAGAAGGTAAATTGAAAGGCTGGTAAGTAGAAATTAGTACCATGCCTATGTATTGTAGGTGGATTTCTCCTTATATTTTTTAACTTGATCTCAGTCTCTGTAAAGGAATGTCAATAGTTTATATATTATATGAATACTATAAGAGGTAAATATTTTGTGCTTTTTGAAAGTTTTCCTGCAGAACTCATAATACATTAAATCAAACATAAGCCTAATGAATTTTTTTTGAACGATAAACACTCTATCGGCACCAGGAGCTTCACCCCAAACATGACGTGATGCCTGGATGTAGGGAAAGCATTCATAGAGGCTCGTAGTAGAAATAGCTGTAGGACTGCTTTTTTAACCAGAATCAGCTTCGGGTGAAAGATCAGCTGAAGAAAGTGAGGCCGCACGATGGAGACTCGCTTGCAGATGTGGAAAAGGGTCTCTGTCCCTATATCAAGTGCTTTGCCAGTGCGAAGCGCTAGATCATAAGAGACAACAACTCTTTAGTGAGCCTAAACTAGGATCAATAGATTTTTAACTCAATACCAGGATCAGTGGGTAAACTATACACACAAGTGTAGGGCTATTGACTGCTGGAACACGAACTGTAGAAGAAAGGAGTCGTGCAGCGGCCTGCGTGTGTGATCATGAAGGGTTCACCAACAGCAGCATTGGAGGTGCTGCTGAATATCCCACTTCTTGACGTTTTACATAGAGGGAGAGGCAAAAATGTCTGCATACAGGCTGCAGTGCTATGGAAATTGGTTTTACCACTCTGCCATGAGACACACCACGATACTTGAAAACCTGCGGCGTGACGTACTTGATGTGCAACCCTACAAAACGCCAAGAGTCGTGGACACCGAGATCATTGACCGAGATCCCAGATCCCATACAAGGTCAACCTAAGTGACAGATCGGAATGGGCTCTAGAGATATATTCTGGTACACTGATGGTTGCAAAAATTCATCAGGTACAGGACGAGGCATATACGGTAGTGGGCCTAGGCTTGGGCGAAACCTAAGTATGCGCCTATGTAAACTGGCTATAGGTGTCCAAGCAGCATAAAGTATACAGCAAAAAGACTACCCATGTAGGCACAGACAGCCGGGCGGCTCTGATGGCCTTGGTTAGTACCCTAAAGGCACTGGCGAAAACCAACAAGGTATAATGTACAACATAGTACGGACAGCTGTCACCAGATGGGTGTCAAATGAGCACCAGAAATGCTGGGACAGAGTGCTGGCAAATATTCACTCTAAGAGGATGCTGAGGTGACACTCGTGTTCTAATACCGCAGAAGCTCTCAGATGGAGCAGGAAGGAACTACAATTTATAACTGGCCATGGACGTTCAGTATATTCAAAAGCTGAGAATTGGTGAGGCAGACCGATTATGCAGGAAATGAGGTGAGGCAGATGAAGCAACGAAGCATGTTACCTTCGACGGCCTTGGCCTGGCTGAAAGCAGGAACTCTGATCTGAATGTAGGCCAGAAGGGAAGACAAAAGGGCGTAGTCCGATGTACCTCAAGGTTGGCAAAAAGCAGAATGGAACTCCTATTGATCACCTTGACCGGAGGTGCACAATAAGCCTTAAGGCTGAGCGGTAACTATTAGGGCAACTGAAGACTAACCCCCTCACTATAAAAAAAGACAGGGGTCATAAACACAGTAAGCCTTAAGGCTGCAGTTTTAACAATGATAGTTCTGTCGAATGATTACAGGGAAGAAAATCGACTATATGGAAAAATGTTTGATCCAGCTCTGTGGTCGCGTGTGTGAGAATGTACCCGAAGCACGCACCGTGAAAAAAAGGAGGATCCCGGCGACAAATCACAAAAATTTATTTATCTCCATTGGTAATTTGCATAGTGTGATTTAAATTGTCCGACATGACAATGTACGCCTGGCACGCGATTTGATATTTAATCGCGGTCAGATTAAACGTCATTATGTCGCGTGAAGAGATGTAGGTGAGAGGATCTCGCAGATTAGGCCCGCGAAGAGGGGGCGTTTGCCGACAGTTATTGAGCCTTTCGGACAGCTTAGGCTATCTAAAGTAAATTATTGACACAGAGGAACTTGTGGCGCCTCAAGTGTACCTATATCAGATGGTTTTAAAGTGAAAAAATAAAAAGATTATGTTCATCCCACCAGAGTGTAAATAAGAAATATTTCATTGATACGTTTCACTACTAACTTAGTGGCGTAATATACTTTTTTAGGTCTATCCTAATATTGCCTTGCTTATTATAGAAACCAAAGGACTTGGAATTTGTGATACACCAGAGTGTAAATGAGAAATATTTCATCGATACGTTTCACTCCTAACCTAGTGGCATAATATACTTTTTCAGGTCTATCCGAATATTGCCTTGCTTACTATAGAAACAAAAGGACTTAGAATTTCTGATACACGGTATCCCACGACGATTAAGACAAGCAATATATCAGAACTGAACAGTAGTAGAGAATTACAATTTTAGGGATGTAAATTAGAGCAAATGTTGTCTTTTCTTGTTATTGCGTTACCCAATGAGGTACATATTTGTTTTTGGTCACGTAACGTCCGATTCAAAATTATTAATGGGACACCCTGTATATTAATGCCTTTCTGTGTTCCTCCCGATAAAACAACTCCAACAACCTAGCACACTTGGAGTCTAAAGTGATTAGTTCAAGAGCCACAGGTACTTAAAGGACTGTAACATTACCATTGACTATAACATGTACCCCCATGCTATTGTTCGTTTCATATTTACTTCCCACACCGATAGGTGAGGGGAGTATTGTGATCGCGAAAATTTTCTATGTCTACATAACGAAATTCCACGTCACTCACTTCAGTACGTCTGCCTGTCGGTCTGTCTGTCTGTCTGTCGCGTTTTTCTACCCTCGTAATCTCAGTAACCGCTGTATGGTTTGTGATTAAATTTGGGCAGCGATATGCTGGGGGTCGTAGTAGGTAATGTTCCTATAACTTTGAAAATCGGTGCATGGGCGGAGGAGTAATTAGCAAAAAACAAAAGAAAAATAAATATTGCTCAAACTTCGTCTTTGGGTGGGGGTGAAATTGGGGTGGTTGGGGGGTGGGGGTTGTAAAATTGAAAGCTTGTTGCTTCCATAATGGACTGTCCACTGACCTGCGAAGGAAGACCTAGCGACATAAATCGCCTTTTAAGGTGCATCCGAACATTGCCTTGCCTATTACAGACACCAAAGGACTTGGAATTTTTTCTGGTGTAAACATACGAGTACTGCTTTAGATCGATCTATGTTGTCTAATGAGGAAACTGTTGAATTGATTTTAATAAAATTTTGACACAGTATTACTACCGTGACGAGGATGGAAAATGCGTATGGTTTTTATAAATCGAGCCAGTGGTGGCGCAGAAATAATAAAAAACCAAAAATATAGACACAGCTCAAACTTCGTTTTTAAGCGTTTTAGAGGTTCCTGATAATTTTTTGCGTTTCTTTGGATGGGGGTGAAATTGGGGTGGTTGGGGGTGGCGGATTGAAAAACTGAAAAATAGGCTGTCCACTGACCTGTGAAAGAAGGCATAGCGACATAAATCACCTTCTTAAGTCCTTCCGAACATTGCCTTGCCTATTACTGAAACCAAGGCACTTAGAATTTTTTCTGGTGTAAACATACGAGTACTGCTTTGGATCGATCTATGTTGTCTAATGAGGAAACTGTTGAATTGATTTTAATGAAGGCGGAAGGCGGAGGAGTAATTAGCAGAAAGCAAAGAAAAATAAATATTGCTCAAACTTAGTTTTTAGGCGTTTTAGGGGTTCCTGATCATTTTCTACTTTTTTTGGATTTGGGTGAAACTGAGGTGGTTGGTGGGTGGGGGGTTGTGGAACTGAAAAGTTTGTAGTATTAATAACAGGCTGTCCATTGACCTGTGAAGGAAAGACCTAGCGACATAAGACAATTTGGGGGGGGGGGGGCTGGCCGTGATTTGCTTGCAAGTAGGTCTCGGACTAAAGCTTCATGGGATGGGAAAATAATAAACTGGTATCACCGTAATGTGTGGAAAGTACCGAGTCAATCAACTTGACTTCATTTTTTGTATGGTAATGGTACAATCCTTTAAGTACCTGTAGCTCTTGAATGAATCACTTTAGGCCTAGTTTTTTGGAATTGTTTTATCGAGGGGGTCACAGAAAGTCGCTAATATACATTCTCATTAAAAAAAAATTAATCGGACGTCACGTGACCAAAAACTAATGGCTCATTGGGTAACGCAATAATAAGAAAAGATGCAACATTTGCTCCAATTTACACCGCTAAAATTGTAATTCTCTACTACTGCCCAGTTACGATATATTGCTTATATTAATCGTCGTGGGACACCCTGTATATACATACGAGTATTGTTTTAGATTGTCTTTATTGCTTAACGCGAAAATTATTGTATTGGTTTTAATGAAATTTTGACACAATATTACTACCGTGGCGAGAATGGAAAACGCATGTGTTTTGGAAAAATCGTGTCAGTGGCGGCGCCTCAATAATTAGAAAAACCAAAAACATAAAAACAGCTCAAACTTTGTATTAAGCATTTTAGGGGTCCCTGATTATTTTCTACTTTTTTTTGGGTAGGGGTGCATATGGGGTGGTTGAGGGTGGTGAATTGTAGAACTGAAGCATTTGTTGTATTCATAATTGTCCATTGACCTATGGAAAAAATACCTAGCGGCATATTCTTTTTTTAAGTCTACCTGAACATTGGCTTGCGTATTACAGAAACCATGGGACTTAGAATTTTGTGATATTTACATAAACGAATGTTGCTTAATTTCGTTCTGTGTATATTGCGTAAAGCTAAAATTATTGCATTGATTTTAATGAAATTTCGACACAGGATTTACTATAGTGGCGAGAATGGAAAACGCGTCAGTTCTTGGAAAATCGTGTCAGTGGCGGCGCAACAATAATCAAAAAACTAAAAATACAGAGACAGCTCATACTTCGTTTTTAGACGGTTTGGAGGCTCCTGATCGTTTTGCATCATCCAGTTGAAGCATGCTGAATCAAAACTGTGGCGTCCTAGTTCCTAAGGAAGGATACGCAAAAACTATTTACGAGAGTTTTTGTGTTGGATGTCTTTTTGCAGTCGAATTGGCGATGATTTGGTTGGAAGGGGATTTCAGACTATATGGTATCATTATTATGTGTGGGAAGTACTGAGTCAATCAACTTCACTCCATTCTGAGGTATCATGTTTGATATATAAAGCCCCACTATAATCGACCAATGAATCCAAATATGCAATAGTACACAGGGAATTCTATATTTAAAAAAATGTAACTTTGATAAGTCACACATTTATTAGACACCCTAAATAATAGTAAACATTTTTGTAACATAGATTTTATTGCCCTCTATGTTTTTTATTTGAGACATTTTTTCCTATCTCAAGTATAGGGAAGTGGCGAAAATCCACCCACACATGGTTGATACACTCTCTGCGTAATTATGCGCGAAGCTAGCATGTTAAGTCACCGAAATTTTGCAGCTAGCATAGTTGATGAAATTTTCATTACTAAAGAATATGCTAGCTGCAAAGCTTTTCAACTTCGAAAAATATCCCGAAAAAAATTTTTTTTGCGACTTACGCAGGCTCTCAAAATCTTAGGTCATGGATATGGACTAGCTAACATATAGACATTCTTTCTCATGAACATCAAGACATCCTACACTGAGAAATTCAGCCTGAATATGCTCTTGGGCCAAGGGTCATAAATTTGTCATTGTCGAATCGGTGTGACAGTGATTGAATATAATTGCCAAATAGTGAATTGACTTAGTACATTACACTTAAAATAAATAAGTTATTAGGTAATCTTCCAAAGAATATTTTATATTAAATTAATTTAAAATCTTTGTCTAGCTCTCAAAGTTAAGTTAGAGCTCTATTTCCAATTGTTGTTTAGCTTACCTGTTTAATCGAGGCCTTAATATGACCGTAAGTCTGTAATAATTCCTATCAACCTGTATGTCTGTAGTTATAGGTCAAAAGGCTTGTTTCTGTATAGTAAAATATACAATGAGGTATTACTTTAAATGTCCGGTATAATATTGACCACGTCCAGATGACCCCCACGCTACCCGCAGGTCAATTTTAGATAATCACACGGCTATTAAATTAATGAAAGGCCATTAAGCTCGCGACATAATCCAATATTAAAGTTTAACGGCTTCGTCTTCGAAATCGAAAAATACACGGAGATTATCTAGGGAATCAATTAAGAGCCGTATCTTTGCACTCAGTGCAGTGCCAACGGATAAATTGAACGACTCCACCAAAGGAAAAGAATGAATGAACTGTCTAGAATAGACTGATAGGATCAAAGAACGGTGACAAGATTGGTTCATTCTTACTAGTGTCTTCCAAAATTTATTGTTCTGGAAAAACATTGACATTGGAGAAGGTGTTGCCAAAGGTTACACAGCTACCAAAACGCTTGCTAAAAGTCCCTATATGTCCTCAATATGTAAAGGGCAAAGAACCTTGTCTACATCTACTCTGTGTCTACTCGGTATTCTATATTCTGTAGAGCAGGGAGGAGGATTTGCAACCATTTAGGCACTTTTAGGTCCCTTGCATAAGCTCCGAAAGATTTGTCAAAACTGAGTGTTCAAGGATTCCAAGTGAAGAAGGTGATAACACAGCTCAGTGGAGCCTTCTTTATCAAAACCATGAAAGCCCGCAATTTCCCAAAATGGGCGCTTGGTTATTTTTTGAAGAGAAAGGTGAATCTTAAATGGTAGAGGATGGCCTCTACTTTGAAAAGGGTTAGGATAAGTGTATTAACGTGAGCTCTGAATAGGCCAACAGTACCAAGTTCAATAAAGACATCTCCTAGTAGTCCATTCCGAGCCCTAGATACCCCTGAAACAAAGGCGAATTTCTACCACTCCTTTTTTGATGTATCTAGAACGACCAGCTTGGGATGAGATGCAGTAGACTTGCGGCTCTAACAGGCTCGGTGAATGACGAAATTATAGAAGATAGCTGAGAGAAGCAGGCAGAATGCCAGTCGACAGATACAAACTAGGTACAGATTCGTCAAAATCTACATACACTCGATACTTCTGTATGGAACTGAAGCCTGGATCCGAGATGTTGGTTATGCGTAGAACACTCAAAGTATCATGACATAACATATGTGTCCAATGAAAGAGTCTAAAGAAAAATGAATATGGATACAGAACTATTGGAAACTATTGAAAATCGAAAGAGAAGCTCTTTGGAATACATCTGCAGAGGTCCTCAATATGAACCCTTAAGACTGATGATGGATGGTAAAGTCGAGGATAAAAGAGGTCCGGGCAGAAGACAACCTTTCCGGCTGAATAATGTAATAGTGGACTGGTTTTAATACACAGAAACTACTCAGAATTGCATAAGACACGGAACGATTTGCTGAAGTTGTAGCCAACCTTCTGCAAGAAGATGGCAGCTTAAGAAGAAAGGATAAAGGTCTCTAGCCGCACCTTGCACCAATTAAAAACCGGTTGGAGATTGCGCGTCAAAGCTTGGTCAGCGACTACTCAAGTTGTTTTTTTCTGGGCTGCGTCAAGTTCGCAGCAGCTCTCAAGATTGCCAAGCCAGTTTTTTTCTTGGATATGGATAGGTATCTGAGTCTTTTTCCAGCAGCTGTTACAACTGATGAGACTTCTAATATATTGGATGAATGACTCCTTGGCCTTATTGGTCATTAGGACCGAATGCTCGCACGGGTACTTTTGTTGTCCCTCAGCGGCAGTAGTATCTGGAACTCTTAGTAGAGAAGCAACCGCTGCCAGTCTTCTGAGATCCAGCTCGACCACTAATATTGGTCTATTGGTCATGATGCATGCTTGCAAAATAATGTCATCTGCAGAACTGTGGATCAAGTTTCAGTTTAGGGTGATGTCAAGCAGAAGCAATGACTTGCATTGATAGAATAGTTGCATAATCGCAAATTAGGTGCTGAACTGTCTCATCTTCCTATTCACATTTACTGCAAGGTTGTATATCCTAACACTATACCGATTCCAATATCAAAACGTTGACTGGCCTAGCTACATCCTCACTAAGGCGTAGAAGTTCTTTAGTAAGTCTAAACGTATCCATTCTATGCCGTCCTAAATACAGTGTTGTCGTAGATGTAGAGAGTAATATGCAAAGAGTCTCGGGCCTCTTGATTTTGATTTCGGAAGCCCTTGTTATCAGCTGGTCGGTCATGAAATTGCCTTTGGAGCGTAGGCTTTTTGCTGCCTGCAGATCTTGACCTATTCCCTAGAAGAATTTCTTTGGCTAAGATAGTTGTCAGCAGGCTTACGCTTTAATTGTATGAATAAATCGATTCGATACATAACTGCTCTTAAAACGTCCCCCTTCCATGTTTACCACCAAGCATATGAAACCTTTGGCGCTCTAAACTGTAGCATAGCAGGTAGAATAGGGTTTCCTCGTATTTGATGCAGAACCTACCTGTAGCTCATTCGGTTACACCTATCCCTTATAGAGTTTCTTAAACTCTTAAAAGCTGGCTTTCGTTGTTGGCTGGCTGGTTGTTTTCACTGTTTCGTTTTTAGAGGGATCTTCCATCACGCTAAGGGTATCTTAAAAGTACGCTTACTCATGCACTCTCTACTGTGCTCTTTTGTGATCCTACAAGTTCACCCAGCTTTTCCTTTCATTTGTGCCCCTCATGTACAGGTATCTGGATCGGAGGGTCCTTATATGAGCTACGCAGACCACTAACAGCTTCGAGGCAATTGTCTTGGAATTCCAAACGAGGTTAGACGTGACCGATTACTTTAGTGTATAACGGGATGTAAAACATATAGCGATCAACTGACTGACCGTTTTTTGCTTTAAAAGACATCAGTTCTCAGTAAAAATGGTTACTTGTTATGTTGCGTAGACTAAACGAGATTCGGATATTTGGATCAGATTCTGATTTCAGAACCCTTGATATAGACGTCCCGTGAACGTTTATAATTTGGATTTCTGCTTATCACGATGCTCATCATCTTATGCTTATCTATTTGTAGTCCTATCTGATCAACTACTGAAGCTATTCTGTCGATTAATTCTTGAAGACCCTCAGAACTATCCGCGAGTATGACTGTTTCATCGGCATACCTTAACCAATCTGCTGTTAATTTTTATAACGTCTTCAGACCCATGAAGTGCTTGCTCGGATATATTTTCTGAATACATATTGAAAAGCATGGGACTGAGCACGCATCCCTGTCAGAGATAGCACTGACAGTGATACCGCTCTCGTAAGTTCTTCAGCCATGAAGAGCGTCTTATCCCCGCACTTCTTTTTCCTTATATGTTCCCTTGTATTACGAGTTGTAGAATGTGGTATTTTTCTACATTATTAACGCGATCCAAGTAAGGCATTTTGTCCGTTTTTAGAGTTTCTCCTGCCTTAATCAGGTTATGTCGAAACGTCTTCAGGTCCTCCAAAATAATTGCTTTTGCTTCATTTACAGTTTGAGGAAGTCTAACCATGTATCGTACAAATATCGTCATCTAAAATGAATGAAGTTCTAACACTCTCTTTCGAAGTGCATATCAGAGGATAACGTAATGTGAGCAAGATTAGAATTTAATTCTTCAAATTAATTTAATTTATATTAATTAAATAATTTAATTATTTAAGCCTAGTTTTAGCTGCAATGCAGCTAAGCTATACAACTTTATTCAGTCTAATGATGAAACTATGTATGTCATCGTCTTTCTTTCGCAAAAAATTTAAGCAGCCTATGTTTTACTTGCAGTACTCGCCACTGTTCTGTTTCTGATTCTTCGTCTTTTTTCACTTTGCTTTTATTCAATTCTTTCAAAACTCTTGTTATATATTTTTGGTAAGTCTTTCCGTTTTTTAGTTGATCATGAGATAGATTGACCACCCTATCTACGGCACTGGATTGTCACGTCATCTCGAGTTGATATCTCAATTCACGAGTGTTGTTAGTCATCTCGTATCCGTTGTACATAGTGTGTAGAGATAAGGAACGATTAGGATTGATTAGCACGATGTAATCGATTTAGGTGTTAATTTTTCTTAATTACCCGTGAGATGCAAAGTGTGTGGGAGGGCCGTGAGACAATCATGTCTTCATAGGTGAATCGAACGGGGAAACAGAATACTGATAAGGTTTGGTTTGATTTGAAAATAGTATATTAGCCAACTAGCAAAATATCCTACTGTATTGTATTGCTTTATTCGTACTGAATTATACAAATAGTGCCAAGCTACGCCTTGTATAGAGTATTAGCGTACATAATATTCATAAGTGTAAAAAAGAAAGATCTAATACAAGCACACAAGGAGGATAATACTTATCTTGTGGTGCCTGTGATTTATTTATTTTATAAAATCATAAGCATAGTATTAACGAAATAAGAATTTGTTTGACGCTTAACACGTTGGCAAAAAGGGATAAAAAAGTAAACTGTGTGGGTTTTTAATGACTTATCATACTATGCTTTTGAATAAAATATCCTTTTTCCTTTTCCATCAAGAAAATGTAACGCCTCAAAGAAATCCTTATTTTATTTACCTTAAGCGGCACACACGTCTGAGCGCACATGACTTGAGAACACACACAACATATGCGCAATGTGTGTGTTCTCAAATCATGTGTTGGTTTTAGTTTTTACGTTGCATGTGTGTGTTCTCAACGCAGAACGTTTTCTTTGAGCGTTGACCGAAAACCGAAAGATTTGGCTCAAAGTCCCGCGCTAGTCAGTTCACATTCCCTGAGACACGACGAATGGGGCATCCAAATTTTTGCATAATCGTGTGAACTCAGACCATGTGCGCTCAGATGTCTGCACAGCTTCATGCTTATGACTTCACGAAAAAAATGGTCTGTGTATGAAATCAAACTAGGAGATTTTAGATAAAATAATGATGTCGTCTTTCATGGAAAACAGTTGTCGGGTGCTATTTGAAAAAAGATGTTGAGGGTGACTTTTAGGGTTGGAGTACCAAACAATGTTTCTTTTTTCTATCTGTTTTTGTTATGAAAATATTACGCCTCAAACTAATCCTTATTTTATTTGTCTTAAGCTTATGACTTTATGAGAAAAAAAACAGGCTTGCGTATAAAATCAAAGGTATTACAAGATGTTAAATAAAATAAGGACCTAATTCATGTGGAAAAAGCTACTGGGTGCTATTTGAAAAAAATGGGGGTTAGCTAAAGACTTGAAGTACAAAACAAAATATTTCGAAATCATGAGATACCCTACAGTACTTCAAAACTACCACTCAGATTTCATTTGAACTTTTTTTTAAAGATAATGTTTCAAAGATAATCTATATATCTATTATACGATATACAAAGCAAATGTTGAGTTGTCTCAGAGCTAGAGTTGGTGATTCAAGTTTGTGAAATTGTGATGCAATGAGTATTTGAGGTTTGAAAATTGACTGGTATGCTGAAATTTGTTTCGACGTGTCGAATAGGCTTTTAGCAACACCTTTTTCATATTTATTGTGTGTCCAAATTCAAAATTTGGGCCCTATTTCACAATCGTTAGTCAACTAGTGGTCAAAAGAAAACTAGTGGTTAGCGAAAATAATCCATTTCATAATCGACGGTATACGTCAAAATCTCTGGTCAACCAGTAGCTATGTTAACCCAAGGATGCGATATGGGTTATCTTGGCGTTTATTGTGGTCAATCGATGACAGCTTTGGAGGTTATAAAAACATGGATTTTGATACTGACGTCTAAGACGTCGATGGATTTTGATTAGGTATACTCTGTAACGACATAAATCAAAAATATGAAAAGAAAGGTTAGGTTTCTTTGTCAAAGGGTTAGCTTTTATTCACGGAACACCATTATGGCAGTGCTCTGAGATCAATCCGTGGTGCCAACTTAAAAATAAGTAAGTTCAACAATTGGTTTTCTTTGTGAAACAGAGCTCTCCTATAACTACTGGTTGTCTTCCATCTGTCGGTCAAGTGACTACTAGGGGTTACCAATGATTGTGAAACTGGGCCTTAGATTATCTGTGGCAGTTCGTTAGTTTTTTGTGTACGGAAGCTATCAAAGAATTTCTTCATATATCCAGGAAAAGGAAAACTTTGTTTAGTTTTATTTCTGTTGTAAATTTGATCATGGGTTCTTTACTGATTATTATACATTCAAAAAATGTATTACTTATTATAGTATTCAATCATGACCCATCGCCATACTAAACTTCATCATTTAGCTAAAAATATGTTGGTTTGAGGCATAAGTTAAATAAGTCTATCACACCTTCTGGTATTACTTTACTTAACCCTTGTAGGCCATTATCATTACTAAAAGGTCTTCTATAATTTTAAACTAAGCTATTAACAGGGACATTGATGAATAGGTTTTCATTATCAAATAAAATTCCCTGTGTGCAGTTGTTTTAGAAAATGGTTGCTGTTTTTTATATGAAACTAAAACTTGTAAGTCACAGGTTTCAATATGGATAGTACAGTCCATGTCACGTAAGAATATAACAGAGACGTCATAGTTAAGTAGGTGCGCAGTGTACGCACAATCAGCTGGTCGGCTGAGATGCAGTATTGCGGGGCATCGTTTGGTAATCGTTTGTGAGCGTGCCATCTTGTGCGGTTTGTTTTTGAATTTGTATGGTTTTACGATTTACCTAAGTCCAGTGTCTCCGAAGACATATGTTGTGAAGTAATGCACTCCTTTTTTGCATTATACTATTATCCAAATCCGATTTGAGGATACAATTGTTACGCCTCTGACTGTTAGCAAAGTAATCCGCCGTCTTGTTTATGCCGGTGCGTTATCAATTGTGTGACGTCACTGTTATTTTCTGAAATCAAATTTACTGTAAGTGTTTATTCAATTTACTAGGCGGTTCACAATTGGTCATGATGAAATGTTTGTGTGTTTTTGCATTTTTGGAAGACCATAAATGTAGAGGTTCGTTATGATCGCTAGTAAGGATATTCCTTTGAATAATGTCTTGTATACCTTATTTTCTGTGGTTGTAGTTGGACCTTGGATCCTTAGTTAGTCTAATGCGGGTGAAATACTTTTGGTTTAAATAACTTCCAAACTGACTAGTTTTTCAAATTTTCAAAGATTTCAGATTTTCAGTCAAAGCTCTAATATATGCGTAAGGTACTTGTTAATTTTTATAATTTGTAGGTGTGGTAAGTAAAAACAACAAATTTCATAAATTTTCAGGGTTGAAAGTAGCACTGATGACATTGTACGTTTTATTGTCATGGCTCGTTGAGATCCATAATTTCGCCATGTCCATGACGAATGGTACATTTTTTCCACTAGTCATTTCAGTAAATTAAATTGATTCTTCAAAATTCACTCCTATTTTTATGTTCTAAACTTAACAAGTCGTTTGGCAATACAGAATTATTGAGAACATTCACCGCTGGTCAATAAAAGACAGAATCAATAGTGGAAAGGTAAAGCGACACTTGAGACCGGGGAAGTGTTATTTCAATATCAAGTAGGTTATTTCTTGGAAAGTCGAATACCGAAGGTGTTCTTGGTGCCTTGATAATACCATAACTCTAAAACGCCATAAATAACTGAATACGAAAGGCCACCCAGGATTTTGGATCGTATTTCCGTCGATTTATGTATATTGATATTAGCTTTCTAAAATATTGATGTTTTGTACACTGGGCTGCATGCAAAATTACAACTACACTGTCCATTTTGAAGAACAAGTATCGCGGCTAACTGTTTTTTATACTCTGGCTGTGGCCATCGTGCGGGTTAACTTAATAAAGATCAAAATGGATTATGCTCCACGGCATAGGCGTGCTTAGAAGAAAGGTCAAAGCTAAGACAGAAATCATCGCATAAATGTATTCGCTAGTGTTTTGCGAATGACGCCGGCTACAGGCGATCACTTTTAACTGACAGTTTTCACTGAACACTATAAACTGTCACTGAAAACTGACCGTGTGTTCCATAAAAACCGACAGTTTTCTTAGTGTCAGTTAAAACTGATGTTATATTGTGAAAACGATAATTTTAACTGAAGTGACGGAACTGTTCAGTTAAAACTGTACGTGTGTATGTGATTTGTGTTCTAAGACAACGGTCTATCTACTGCAGCCTTCTACTCGTATTTTGTTATTATTTGCAAAAACAGTGGTTAACGGAATTCATAGAATTATATAGGAGTGAGCCTTGTTTAAGGCAGAATAAGAGTAAAAAGTACCATAACCGAGACGAGACCTAAAATCAGCATTGTACATGAAAATTTTGGAAAAAATGAAAGAAGTAGAACCCAATGCGACTATGGATGCAGTGAAAAGTTAGATCAACACACTTTGTTGCACATTCAAAAAAGGCACTATAAACTGTCAGTTAAAGCTGCACATATGTAGACAGAACGAAGGTCAGTTTTTACTGACAGTTTGTAGCGTTCACTAAAAACTGACAGTTAAAAGTGATCATCTGTAGCCGGCATGAAATAGCTGCCAGTTGAGTCTTGTATTCTAGTAGTTTAATTTTTTACGTCGATAGATAAAAAAAACTTCTCGTGGTAAAATATTTTGAATTTGAGTAAAGTGCGTTTGCATGTTTTATGACGTTGACATAAATTGTATAGATAGATCATACCATCGGTTTCGATAAGTTTTTGTTTGTCCTGTCCGCTCGGTAATCCTTGAACCATCTGTAACTTGGAAAGTGCTGGTGCAATCTTCATAAAACTCTGAAAGAACTGCTCCAGCAGGGGCGAAAAGTTTTTCAGCGATTTTCCAAATAGGGCAAGTGGTGGAAAAAGAGTTACAGAAAAGTGAAGGATATAAAAAAATTCTCAAACTTTATTTTCGGGCGCTCTAACCACGTTTTCATGTTTAGAGAGATCTAATCAGAACAGTATTTTCTGTTGTCCTTATAGGACCCAGCACTTTCCAAAACTAGTTAAACTTCCTCTGCTTTGCATTCAAAGGCAAATAATAGTTTTCTGTAGCTGTGTTTTATATACATACGTCGATAACCATATCACCCGAAATTTTCTTATTCGATGCAATTATGTCTGACATTGCTACTACCATAGAAAAATGTATAATAATTATAGTCTTGGTGTTTGAGAGCTGCTCCAATGGAGGTGGAGTAATCATAGAACAAAACAAAAAAGATAAATTAAGATAGAAAACGTTTTTGGACGAGGGTTGCTCTATACACCTCCGTCAATCCACCAGTACGCAGACAGCTGTTTCATGCTTATTAGCGATCATCAGTGCGCCATAGGTCGATTGACGGAAATAGAGAGCATCAATTCTTTCATGTCACCCAGACATGTGAAGCATGTTGTAGCAGACAGAAGGTTCTGCCGGTGCGCCATCTAGTACCGGAAGGTAAAGGCAAACCAAGGAACTGGCTGAACAGCAGCATAGATTTCCTTGGCGGGACGCCACTGTGCATCCGCTTGGCCACTAGAGAGCGCGGGTTTTTATACGCTACCGCGTATGAAAGCCGATATACGAGGGTTGCTCTATACACCTCCGTCAATCCACCAGTACGCAGACAGCTGTTTCACGCTTATTAGCGATCATCAGTGCGCCATAGGTCGATTGACGGAAATAGAGAGCATCAATTCTTTCATGTCACCCAGACATGTGAAGCATGTTGTAGCAAGTGACAGAAGGTTCTGCCGGTGCGCCATCTAGTACCCGAAGGTAAAGGCAAACCAAGGAAATGGGTGAACAGCAGCATAGATTTCCTTGGCGGGACGCCACGGTGCATCCGCTTGGCCACTAGAGAGCGCGGGTTTTTATACGCTACCGCGTATGAAAGCCGATATACGAGGGTTGCTCTATACACCTCCGTCAATCCACCAGTACGCAGACAGCTGTTTCACGCTTATTAGCGATCATCAGTGCGCCATAGGTCGATTGACGGAAATAGAGAGCATCAATTCCTTCATGTCACCCAGACATGTGAAGCATGTTGTAGCAAGTGACAGAAGGTTCTGCCGGTGCGCCATCTAGTACCCGAAGGTAAAGGCAAACCAAGGAAATGGCTGAACAGCAGCATAGACTTCCTTGGCGGGACGCCACGGTGCATCCGCTTGGCCACTAGAGAGCGCAGGTTTTTATACGCTACCGCGTATGGAAGCCGATATACGAGGGTTGCTCTATACACCTCCGTCAATCCACCAGTACGCAGACAGCTTTTCACGCTTATTAGCGATCATCAGTGCGCCATAGGTCGATTGACGGAAATAGAGAGCATCAATTCTTTCATGTCTCCCAGACATGTGAAGCACGTTGTAGCAAGTGATCGCTAATAAGCGTGAAACAGCTGTCTGCGTACTGGTGGATTGACGGAGGTATAGAGCAACCCTCGTATATCGGCTTCCATACGCGGTAACGTATAAAAACCCGCGCTCTCTAGTGGCCAAGCGGATGCACCGTGGCGTCCCGCCAAGGAAATCTATGCTGCTGTTCAGCCATTTCCTTGATTTGCCTTTACCTTCGGGTACTAGATGGCGCACCGGCAGAACCTTCTGTCACTTGCTACAACATGCTTCACATGTCTGGGTGACATGAAAGAATTGATGCTCTCTATTTCCGTCAATGGACCTGTGGCGCACTGATGATCGCTAATAAGCGTGAAACAGCTGTCTGCGTACTGGTGGATTGACGGAGGTGTATAGAGCAACCCTCGTATATCGGCTTTCATACGCGGTAGCGTATAAAAACCCGCGCTCTCTAGTGGCCAAGCGGATGCACCGTGGCGTCCCGCCAAGGAAATCTATGCTGCTGTTCAGCCATTTCCTTGGTTTGCCTTTACCTTCGGGTACTAGATGGCGCACCGGCAGAACCTTCTGTCACTTGCTACAACATGCTTCACATGTCTGGGTGACATGAAAGAATTGATGCTCTCTATTTCCGTCAATGGACCTGTGGCGCACTGATGATCGCTAATAAGCGTGAAACAGCTGTCTGCGTACTGGTGGATTGACGGAGGTGTATAGAGCAACCCTCGTATATCGGCTTTCATATGCGGTAGCGTATAAAAACCCGCGCTCTCTAGTGGCCAAGCGGATGCACCGTGGCGTCCCGCCAAGGAAATCTATGCTGCTGTTCAGCCATTTCCTTGATTTGCCTTTACCTTCGGGTACTAGATGGCGCACCGGCAGAACCTTCTGTCACTTGCTACAACGTTTTTGGACGTTTCCATGGACCTTCATTAATTCGCCAAATGGAGGTGGGAACAGTTGGTCGCTGGAACCTGAGTCCATACGTCATATTTTTTATGCTTCCAGAATTGAAACCTTCAATGTAATCACAGCAGTCTATTGTTTATGTAGTATGTAGCCTTAATCATATTTCTTAAAGCCTGAACAGTAAAATACTAAGTGTTCATCGTTAATCATTTTAGATTCATTTACGCATTGTTAGAAGTGCAACATATTTGTGTAATAATTATAATAATTTATTTATATCCACAGCATAGGCTCAATTGAGCAAAAACGTTTTATGATGCATGAAATAGTTAAAAATGCCTAAAAAGTTTCCCATCAACTTATGCACTCGCACTTGATGTCATTCTTTAATTTAATAACCGAATTCTAATATATTTTTGTATCTATCCAGTTTATCCAATACACTGGATCGGACACTATTGTTCACAAAACATATTCAGTCCATTACAGCCAAAGTAAACAGCAGAAATAACATCCTGGAAAATTATGTGGAACCTGTTGGGACGCCTCGGCTTCTACGCTTCGTACTTTGGCCATGAGCCTCTGTTTCTATGCGGCTGAATTTTGCTCCCAGTGTGACTAAACAGCTCACATACTAGACTGATAGACGCCCAGTTAAACTCTTCTATGAGAACTATTACGGAATACATCAAATCAACCTCAACTTGCTGGCTACCAACACTCAGCCAAATAGCTCCACCACCCATCCGTCGAGAAAATGCCCCTCTGAAAGAATATAACAAAATCAAAACAAATCCCTCACTGTCAATCCACGAAAATATGCCTGATCTCTCTTTGCGCAGATTATGGTCCAGAAAACCACCAATTAGAACAGCTCTCCAACTCGAGTTTGAAGGTTTTAATCCTGCAGCTAAATGGGCAGAAATTTGGCCGACCCAAACACCAGAAGAAGTGAACAGTCATCTTAGGTAGGTCAAGAACCCCCTGGTTTTGAGCTCCACCGAAGGGAATGGACAGCCCTTAACAAAATTCGTACGTCGCATGGGGTGTGGGCTGATTCGCTGCGAATCTCTACGATGCGACTGTGGAGCGGAACACCAAACTGTCAGGAATATAGTACAAGAATGTAACGTTAGAGCATATCCAGGCAACAACAAGGACTTCCTCTAGACCAAACCATCAGCCATAGAATGGATTTCCAGGTTTGATATTAATCTATAGCCTTGTTGCTATTTAGACAAAAGAAAAACAAAATCAAAAAAAAGACTGTTTTACTTTTTTATAACCTTTTTCATGTGTACCTACTATATTACCATGCGCTAAATAAATAATAAATCTGTGTATCTGTAATAATACTATTGAATCTACAGTTCTATCGTTGCTTGTTCTGTAGAGCACTATTATAAAAAATTACTACATTTTTTCTGTACCCGCCTTTCATGTCTTTAAACAAGAACGTTTTATAATACAAAAGAAAATTGAAAATGCATGGAATGAACCAGGTAAGTCTACTTGACATCGCTTGTTCTGATATTTTTCGCTTATGCTTTTTTTTCTTGGGATTGCTCATACTTTTCTCCTATAGTACTTCTTGCATGACTTGATTATGAGTTTTTGAGTCAACGAGTAGCTGTTGTCAAATTTTTACCATTAATTCAACGAGTCAGTGATTTTTACAAGGATTCATAACTGTAGACACAATACATTGAAGTGGCAGAAGCACCTTGATTAATCTCTAAAGGAAGATGTGAAGAAATTATCTATAATTATATATGTTATAATATAACATTCGTTGACGGGCGCTTGAAATTAGCGAACAAAGTCATTTTTGTTTATAACAATGATGTTTTAATTATCCATGAACAGCAAACAAACATGGCGTGCTATACTTCAATTAACACTAAGGTATTACACCTAGTCATTACCTTTAGAAAATGCTATAGAGTTGTTAGTGGCAAGTGTAATATTGATCACGATATAAAGTATGGTCACCAGTTATTGAAATACTACATAATAGCTGTAAGCTGACGCCTTTCGTTTAATCTTATTAATAATCAGCTATCATGGATCCATGCGTGGTAGTACTTGACTCAATTATACCAATCGTAACTTGATGAACGTGAAATTTGATGTACGACCTTCAATTGAATCGATGAGTCCAAGAACTGTAAGTCCAAAAAATGGCGTTTTGCGTTAAGATGGCCAAAACGTTTAAAATACGAAGATCCATCGGTTGCGCTTAAAAAGATTACAAAAATAAGAATAACCCCATTATACGCACCATCTGTTTACGACGTTGCGGATGAAAAACATTACAAGTCCCAGGACTTGTACTGATTTTAACGTCACTGGTCAACTCATTGTTGGCTGTCAGCGCCACGGTTCGCGATGTCGTTAATAATAATAAAACAATTTTTACATACTTAGCACCCTCTATCGAAGTTGTCATAGCCTTATCATACGCTGAAACTAAAAAAAAACAAAAAAATCTGTAAAAAAAGACTGAGTCCAAGAAGAGTACGAGGGCATCAACTTTGTTTTTATTAGCTTGGAGGAGGGTGAGACTTTTGGATCTATTATGTTGGATTCTCATTGGTATAAGGAATTACAAGAACTTTTATATGATGGCGAACCCAGTAACTTTACTCGTTTTCATTCATCTCAAGGCTATGTTTTTGGACTTTTACTGTTCTTGGACTCACCGATTCAATTGTACTAACGACTCACGTTGTCGTTGTACAGGTTACACCAACAATCGTTCACTTGTTCTATAATTTCTTTAAGATCATGTACTTCGATCAGTTACTACTTCTTCGGCCGACCATGCCTTCAGCGTGTCAGAATAACGATATATGTTATTGTTCGATATTGCAAACGCACGCCTTGATCTCGTACTGCTTAATTAAATTTTGTGTTTCGTATTACACTCAGGCAATGGACGCCACAACGGTTAAAGCGTCTTACGTACGACCACATGTCATCGGTACAACTTTTTAATTCTTCGGCGGCGCGATCGTTATTATTATATTCCATTCATGATGAAATTGGAAATGCCAAGGTAACCTATATTCGAAGATATGAATTAATTCATTCATTATTTCATCGATATGCGCTAGTCAAGTATATCTCGAAAACAATACATAGCTTCTTTATAAGAGCTGCAGACATTTTCTTAATATAAAGTAATAACTTTATTGCATAAATACAAATGGCGAAGTCTGACCTGAGGCCATTCATACTGAACCAGGATAGTTTAGTTTTGTGAGACTTATCCTATGGTTGTTCCTCTGATCGCGATTTACTTTCTTATAATAAAATCACGTTTTCTGTAATATACGTGAGTCCTTTTCCAGAGACAAGTACGGGGAAATAAAAAATAGGTATCACCCTACCTCATAGATCATACAAATTCGAGGCTACAGAATATTTTAGGCGTATAGAAACCAAACATGTACCCTATTTAGGGTCAAAGTTTATCGCACAAGCTTTGTTAAAAAAATTACATAAAAAACATGTTATAGATACAAAAGAAACAAGCGGCCTTGAAAAGATTACAGAAGTCTAGCATTGAGAGTGGTACATCAGTCTGGTCTAAAACTTAAATATTATCTATTAGACAATCCAAAAGACAAGGCTGATAATCTTTATGGTGTGGCTTAAATGAAATCAGCTGTAGTGATTGTGATAAATGCTACATGGGACAAATTGGGATATCTACCAACGGACTCTATATCCCTGGAGCGTATTGCTGCACCGGCGTCACATCTATACCATTGCTGAACAGGTAAGCCGATGAAGCTGCTCATTCTTATGCCGTTCACAAAAAAATATTAGTTAACATAATGAAGCTTATGAAATAGCATATAAAACAGAATAAGATTTAACCTAGAAACAGGTTGGTACTGTCAGAACATTTTTACAGTGTTTGAAGAATTGGCACGAATCAACTAGATGGTCTAATGGATAAAATTTGTTCTTCTTTATTCGAGCATTTTGTTCACTCTTGTCTTGAACCCTTTGATACTATTCGCACTTACAGTTTACTCCTGGAGGCTGTGTAGTTTACTGTTCTTCACGGATTTTTTTCTTTCTCTAACTTCCCAGAGTGACCCCTGAGCTGTCGGGTTGCACTAATCCCAAAGATGTTCTCACAAGAGTAGTTCCCACTGGACCACTTGAAAGTATCTTCTCTCCCGGAGTGTAGTAAGTTGAAGCCTTCGAAGTTTTCGAGATAATATAATTTAAGAAAAGAGACATTTTTGTGACTCGTCTCGCAACTTTTTTAAGAAGCTCAATGTCTGTGAAGTAGGGATTCCAAATGTTATGTGCAAATTCTAGTTTATGTTGTTTTAACGCAGCGGCCAGCACCATATGCGCGAACAGTCAAGCGTTTGGCTGATAGCAAGAAGTAGTTAGCTCTGTATTGTTTGTTCAAATGAGATCGCTGATATCAACATCGGGTTCACGAACATCGACGAGACAACGATGCACAGCGTTTGGCAACAGTAGAAGTTAGTTATTCCCTCAGAAGTGGAAACCGTTCACCCAGCAGACAAACCTGGTACAATAAAGGGATGATGTTCAATCTACCGAAGCCTTATGTGAACAAACAAAATTTGCATTTCTGCTCTACGTAAACTCCATATAAAATGCACGTAGTGCCATGGTGTCTCCTCAGAATAACTGATTGGTGCGGTATTTGCAGTGGAAATATGATTACACCTTATCTTTCTGAGGACGTCGACGTCCCACAACAGCTGTAACTAGTAAACGCTAGAACAGAACAATTTTGAGTGAGAATTTTTTTGCTGAACTCAGCATTGTTAGATCTAGCAGGACGCTCATTCAGTTCGGACAATGATGGACATTTTTAAAATACCATTTCCGGGTTTTGTGGTCTCCCGCTTTGGCGATACTGGCCAAAAAAATAGCCAGATCTAATGGCGCCAGATGTATTCCTTTGAAGCTTTTTGAAAGGTCTCGTTCACCACGACAAACTACAAGTCTCACAAGGTCTGAACGCGAGTAATGAAGAAGGAATCACAAATTTGGAGCCAACTGTTTTACAGCAACTATTCAAAACGCCATAAAACGAGCGCAAGTGTACATCAACTGAGGAGACGGTTATTTACCCGGTATTACTTTTTAACTTAAGACTTATCAATTTTAGTGTTTCAAGTAAACTTTTCGTGAAAACAAGACTATTTTTTTCCATTACTTACAAAATTGCAGCGGGTTCACATCATGGTATTACTTGTGCCCCACCTTTTACGTGGGAGGTAAAATTAAGGCAAATAATCAATTAAAAGCAGACACAGCGTATCACGTCTAATATCCCGTAATACAGACCGTACCTAAATCTCATCAAGCAGAATTCACTGAGAAGTTCATCTGATTTGAACCGTGAAATGTCCGAACGAATTCGAGAATTCTCAATAACGGAGATGCGCGATGATTCACGTAGAAGGTTCATTAAATTCCAAATTCCGGCACTAATATAGGAAGAGTACAGACCAGAGGCGACCATGCGTTGAAGAAGACGTAATATAACATACTGCCCTGCCCTGCCTTGCCGCAGAAAAGCGTCATGTATAAATAACTCGGAGTTATGGTGGTGCGGTAATTAACTATAAACGGTTAAATGACCTTTCACTATGATGCTTCAACGATTATCTATCTTTCTGATAGATGCGTAGAACGTATGGTGTGCAAGGAGCCTTTACGTGTGATCATATTCATTCACCTAATCATTGCATATCGTGGCCTATAAATGAACCCACAACATATTACGTATAAGGCTATCACGGCCATCGTCATATAAACCAATTGTTCTTGCGCTGTTCGGCCGGCATCAATACGCTGCGCATTAGCGTTGATGCGCTCCGCTGCTTGTTCCAGTTTCTTGGTGGTCATCAAACTGGTAACAGTCGTCTGATGATGGTATTCACTCATATCTATAGACAAAACGCCAATCATCGACGGGCCCCTTGATCAAGGTGGCAGAGCTTGTCGATGCCGATCGAAGAACCCAATAATTACTAGTTTAAAGCCGCAATAGTTGCAATAAAATTTTTCCTTTAAAATTGTAACTATCAACCCATGGCCTCATATATTCATATTCATATTCAATATTCAGTGCATTCGCAATAAACTCCTAACTTTTGAGGCACTTATTGAAGGGATAGATAATCTTAAAATAATTTGTATAACCGAACATTGGCTATGTGAAGAAGAGGCATCTCTTTATGTGATTAATAAGTTCGCTCTAAAAAGCAAGTTTTGTAGAACAGTACATAAACATGGAGGAGTAAGCATCTATGTGCATGAATCGCTGCAGGCATGTGAAATCAAAACTATCAATGATATGAGTCTGGAGTTTCACTGTGAGGTGACTGCAGTCTACATTAAACAGTTAAATCTAGTTGTCATAGTAGTTTACAGATCACCATGCAGTAACTCAGATTTTACAACCTTTTACAACACATTAGAAGATATTTTATATAAGGTCAATTTTTATCCTGGAGCAAAAGTAGTGGTTTGCGGAGATTTTAATGTTAATTTTTTATCTTTAGATAATAGAACCAAACAAATAACTGATCTACTATTGCAATCTTCTTTAGACCAAACCGTATTTGAATGTACAAGGCAGCTTAATGGAGCTAAAACATGCCCTGATAACATATTCTGCAATTTTTCATATGCATCTGCTAAAGTCCTTTCTCTTGGCATGTCTGATCATGACCCTCAACTGCTTACATTTAGATCAGACAGTAGTGAGGGCGATGATGGGATTAAAGCCATATATAGAAAATATAACCGCAGTACCTTGGATGTCTTTAAAAGTTATCTGGAACATGAATCTTGGACTGACGTTTATGATGCTAACACTGCAAGTGCAAAGGTGGAAGCATTCCTAAATATATTCCTGTTCCATTTCAATAATTCATTTCCCATCCGTGAGCTTCAAAAAGTAAACAAAACAAAAACAAAGTTGATGACACCTGAATTGTATAGATTAAAAGATCTGCTACTTTTATATCATAATAATTACAAGCACAATCCCTCTGAAGAAAATAAACGGTTATATACTGAATGTAAACAACGTTATGATAAACTGCTAAAAGCAACAAAAATCAGTTATAACAAAAATGTTATCATGAACTCGGATAACAAAGCCAAAGCAGTATGGAATGTAATAAATAAGGAAGTCGGTAGGAACAAACACGAAAAAAATAGCACATATATTGATGCAGATACATTTAATCATTTTTTTGTCCACCATGCTGAAAATATAATTAAAAATTGTAAAAAAACCAACGATATAACTACTAATTATATTACTACGGCATGCAAGAGTATGTTTATATCTGCTGTCACAGCCACGGATGTGCATCATTATTTTAAAAGGCTTAAAAATAAAAAAACTGAAGATATATATGAAATTAGCACTTCTTTACTGAAAGAATGTGCTATATACATAACAGAGCCCGTAACAGATCTTATAAATACTTGTCTCTCGGAAGGGTGTTTTCCAGATGCTTTGAAGATATCTAAGGTACTTCCAATTCACAAAAAGGGTGATCTTAACTCTGTGGAAAACTTTAGGCAGATTCATATAACTCCGAGTTTAGCAAAGGTTGTAGAATATGCAATACTTGATCAGCTTGTGGCATACATAAAGAATCAAAACATTTTGAATCATAACCAGTTTGGATTTCAAGAGGGAAAAGGCACAATTAACGCAATAATTGAATTGGTCAATAATATTCATGAAGCATTTGAACATCGACAAAACCTAGTAACCGTACTTACAGACTTATCTAAGGCATTCGACTGCATAAACCATCACATTCTACTATCAAAACTTGAATGCTATGGTGTAAGAGGGACTGTCAATGATTTAATCCGTTCATACCTAACAAATAGGACACAACGTGTATATTTACAACATAAATCTAGTGAACCACTCAAAATTTCAAGGGGTGTACCCCAAGGGTCTATTTTAGGGCCTCTTTTATTCATTATTTATATAAATGACCTTGCATCCCATATGGAACAGATAGATAATAAACTCGTGACAATTATGTATGCAGATGACACTATATTTAACTTTGAGTTAAACCGCGATAACATCAAACAAAGCGACTACCAAATCAATAAAGTAATCGGTCACTCTCAGGATTGGTTTGACTCAAATGAATTACATCTCAATCGCGATAAAATAGAATCTTGTGTATTCTCACTAATGAATGGAACTGAGTCACATCACGTGAAGTTCTTGGGAGTCCACTTTGATACATGTCTGTTGTGGCATAAACATATTGAACACCTACGTACTAGGCTATCTAGAACCGTGTATGCAATAAAAAAAATTGCTTACACAGTAGATACTGATGCTGCTCTGACCACATATTATGGCCTGTTCCACTCGGTAATGTGCTATGGTATACTAAGTTGGGGCAACGCATCGCATGCTCAAATACAAAAGGTATTCCTAGTCCAAAAAGCTGCTATGAGAAGTATTGTGAAAGCTAACCGCAGAGATCACTGCCAGCCGATATTTCAGAATTTGGATGTGATGACTGTATATGCGGTAATCATTTATGAGAATTTGCGATATATCAAAAGGCACAAAAATCTGTTCAGATCATCCTTTGAAATACATAGTCATAACACCAGACATAAAAGCAATTTAAAGCAACCTCGAGGGCGAATTGATAAAACCAAAACAATAGGAATCGACCTTTACAACTTGCTCCCACTTAGTATAACTAACCTGCCTATTAGTTTATTTGAGAGAAAAATAAAAACGTTTCTGAAACAACTAGCACCCTACAGCATAAATGAGTTTAAAACCCATTTAAACGATAACTTATCCCTGTAGTGCTGATTATTATACAAATATGTTTTATATGTTTCTGTATGTCTATGTGTCTTTCGTCAAAATATGTAATTACTAAATGTTGTTTCGTATTGTTTGTTATTTATGACATATTTTTGACTTGTGCAAACATTATTTTATGTACATAGCACCAATAAATATTATTATTATTATTATTATTATTATTATTATATGCATAATTTATTGGATCATAAAAACTACATATAGTGAGGCTATAAGTTGATAGTTAAAATTTTAAAGGAAGATTCTATTTTTTTCAGAACATTTGAATAAAAGCTTTTTTTATTTTTTTGCTTTAGTTTATTTTTCACTTTTCATTTAATAACCTGCGTTTTTATTCTTCAAACTATAGGAAAGCACAAAAAACTTCAAAATACCACCATAGGATTAAGAGTGGTGTCATAATATTTTTTTCATTATTCTCCGCAAGCCCTCTTATTTGATATCCATATTGCAGAAGTATATAAAAAACTATTCCGCCTTGGATCTTGGATGGTCCGTCATATTGGATTTGGAATGAAGTCACATTATTTGTCGGGTTATTCTCAACAAGCCCTTTCAATTGAAACCCACATTTTAGAAGTTCATAAAAAAATAACTATTCCGCCATCTTAAATGTTCCGCCTTATTGAATTTAGAATATAGACGTCGCATTAATTTTAGAGTTACTCTCAACAAGCCCTTTCATTTGATACCCATATTGTAGAAGTGCATAAAAAAATAACTATTCTACCATCTTGGATGGTCCGCTATTTTGGATTTAGAATGAATCGGTTGAAGATATTTGCTACAAAATTGAGTATCAAGATTCCTGCCGAACAAACATACATACATTGCAAGTTAAATAAAATCTTTTAAAAAATTGGTTATTTAGCTACTGATTTCTTTCTAAGTGAATCGACGGTTAAGAGCTTTTGACGAATACCCAATGAGGCATCTGCATCATTGTTGGCAACATGAGGACAAACTAGATACCTATCAGGAAACCTGAAAACCCATCATCCGCCCTTTGAGAACATTATCGAGGTATAGTTCACTGAAATAAAAATACAAGACTCTCTTATAACTAAGCCACAGCCTAAAACTGAATGAAACCTTTAGGCTACAAATACATAACGATAAGTCAGTATTTTCCAAAAAAATATGCACTTCAAAATTAGTTCGCTAAAGCCTTGATGCTCATCAACTTGTAATTCTACGGTAGATATTATCTAGTGGATAAAGCTGAAAACTTCAATAATCTGATATTCAATACATTTTTCTCACAAAGCAACGCTGCTCAAATTTCTAATAGCATTTATGGATCATCGTATTTCATAGACCAGGGTTTTAGTGGCACTAGATCCTAGCAATTTCAAAATGATGTTTATGAATGTCTCCGTGTCACGTCTTTTGAGCACAAAGATCATCTCCGACTATTGTTCAATCAGAGGTTCATTAGTACGGTAGATATATTCCCTCGATTACCAAGCCTCTTCGAGAAAAATTTCAAATGGGCAAGATATTTCTCTTGAAGTCTCAATAAGAGTGTCATTTATCTCATGTTGCTTGAAGGTACTTTAAAATAATGTCATGAATACATATGGTACAAGAAAAATGTATTATGGGCTGCCATTGTCTATTCAATATTGATGTACCTCAGCGTTTCGGTTAATATATATACAGGGTATCCCACGACGACTAAGACAAGCAATATATCGGAACTGGGCAGTAGTAGCGAATTATAATTTTGGGGGTGTAAACTAGAACAAATATAGTATCTTTCCTTATTATTGTGTCACTCAATGAGGTATTTGTCTTTGGTCACGTGACGTCCGATTTAAAATTTTTAATGGGACACCCTGCATATTTGTGACTTTTTGTGCTCCTCCCGATAAAGCAATTCCAACAAACTAGCACACTGGGGGTCTAAAGTGATTTATTCAAGAGCTACAAGTAGTTAAAGACTGTACCACTACCATTATGAAACTACCAAAATAATTATTTAACTGTAGGGGTACATGTTATAATCAATATGGTAGTGGTACCATCCTTTAAGTACCTTTAGCTCTTCAGTATAACATGAATTTAACATGTTATATATGTGCTCCAGGATATGAGGTTTTAAAATAGTCGCTTTTTCTTTATTGCTTCATTTGTTGAATCTGACTGGATATGCTTCATTTTTTTCTTCACAATTTTCCCCGTTCATATTTATTTTCTTGTTTTCCTCTGTAAAATAATTGTCACTTTAATACATTGAATACCTACGGTGCAGAAAATAAAATTAATGACGATCAAATTGATGAAACTGTGATGGTAGGTGTACCCTGTTGCCCAATATTTTGGACTGTCAGTCGTGTCAACAGCGAACAGATGTTCAGCTAGTGATAAATAAAAATACCCCAGAATGAATCTTGACATATACTATTCTAACTTTGACGGAATACAGAGCTGTACTGGGTGCAAGTACTGCTAATGATGAGTAAGTGTCACTGTGACATCTTCTTATATGCTTATTTTACATGTTCCTAGAAAATCCAACGTTTCCTTCTAAGAAGTATGACTGGCCTGAATGATGATGATGATTATGCTTTGAATTCGGTAAGAATGAAGATAAAAATGTTACTCAGGGTTGCCAAGTCAGACCACTACTAAAAAATTAAATCTTTGATGCACTTCTTCGTCAGCTAATATCTATCAAATAGACCTCCGTCAGTCCGCTAGTCCAAAGTGCCAAGTTACAGACTATAGCTCATGAATTAGTCATGATGAAGGAAAAAGGGGAAACTAGAGTCAGGTACAAAGGTGAGGGCAAATACAAGTTCTGCAGGAGTCAACAGGCAATATTTCAGAAGCTTCCAAAACAAAAGCTCGTACATTCATAGTTACGAATTACATCACAAAGATTATTTTTAATTGCATCAAACTGGTTTATAACCTGTGCATAGCTACTTTTTCCCAATAATATGAATCTGATGGCCGGTCTATATAACCAGAGAGAAGGAAATGAATTCCGTCCAATAAAATCAATTATTTCTTACGTTGCGCGTGATTTTCAGTCTCGTGACCTCCTGTGGCACAATGTCAAGAACGTTGCCGTAGAGATGTCATTTACTGTCGTTATTACCGCAAAAAATAAAAGTCGTAATTGTTGGAACGAGGAAATTAGACATTGGAATGCAATGTACTTTGAATCAGACACAGGTTTCTTCCGAAGAATTTTATCTGAGGCATTCTTTCGGCTTGACTCTAGAGGTTTCACTTTTTTTACGGAAAAGATCTCTCAAAGTCTTACGCACCATTGAAGGATTATATCCATTCCTATCCAATTTGACCGATATGAACGAATAATAAGGAAAACATATTTAACAAACACGAAAAATAAGAAAGTCGGAACTTGATGTCTGTATAATAAATAAGGCTTTCTGCTGTCCTAAAAAATACCATGATGTTACACAATTCGTCTCAGGTACATTAGAACATTGTACTAGAATACTTATCTGTGGACTTTTGTTATACAGTATGCTTCAAACTTACAAAGGCGAATATATAAGGTCTGTGGTCACCTAGTCTGGTAACATTTCACGCTATTCTCACGCAATAAAATTTGTGATTTTTAGTGGTATTCTTTGCTGGAAAATTGTGAAAGTGTTCTCATACGCAAGTGTAGTACTCATAGTGCAACATACGACAGAGGACAATCCTGAGAAGCAATTATTTTTTGGCTATTTATTTAAAACAAACAGTGATCAAAAGTAAACATCGAGGAAAGTAACCACAGACTGTTTAGTCATTGAACTAGATGTGATTTCGTTTATTTGCGAATTCAGTTTGATCAAAATTGCTGGCATCCACGCTATATTGTTTTGGTTTGGTATCTTTACTGTTGGGCGATAACCTGCAGTTACATATATTGTAACGCATCCTGGCATTTCCTCTGTTCATAAACCTTTTTCCTTTCCGTGGTCCACCCATCTGTGTGAAAAGTCTCTCTTATCGACCCAAGAGAGTGAAGCGCGTCTTCCTTTACCTATCCTGTTGCCAATCTCTCGTACATACATAATAGACAACTTTCCAGTAAATATGCCGCCAGTTTGTTCCACCTGCGCGAAGTCAATAAATACGTCCCAATTAATTTCTTGTACCTCCTGTCGCAAATCATTTCATGCTGCGTGTGTCAACTTAACTGTCAATGACCTTAATTTTTTATCTGAAAGCAATGAGAAGTGGCTTTGTCCCCTATGCAGTAAACAGGGCCGCTCCACTCGCAGTGTTAGAGGTGATCTGTTGTTATGGATTAAAGCTTTCCTCAATAACAGAGAATTCGTTGTACGAGTATCTAATGCATTTTCGTCCCCTAGATCAGTTTTAAGTGGTGTCCCGCAGGGCTCCGTGTTAGGTCCTATACTTTTTATTTTATATAGCAGTGATCTGCCTACCCTCATGCAATCCACTTGTTCATCTTATGCAGACGACACCAAAATATATAACACTCCTTTGAGTATGTCTCATGTCCTGCAAGCTGACCTTGACAGACTGGCTCGATGGTCCAGGGATTGGTCTCTTCCTCTAAATTCGGCAAAATGTTGTGTTGTGCACGTTGGAAGAAACAATCCCATGTATGACTACTACTTAGATGGTCACATTATTCCGAGTTCTACTGATCACTGTGATTTAGGAGTGATTATATCTAGTTCGCTATCTTGGTCTGAACACATAAATCAAATCTGTTCTAAAGCTAAAAAATTTTTGTATCTCATTGAGAAGTCGTTTCATGGATGTGACCCATCGGTAGCTTCTTTCCTGTATAAAACATATCTACGTCCTATACTTGAATTCGCTGGTCCAGTCTGGTACCCAGTCCTTCAACGTGATCGCGACCAACTGGAATCTCTTCAGCGTCGTTGCACTAGGCTACCCTATCGATCAAGACGTCCATCGTACGAAGAACGGCTAGAGTTGTTTGATCTTCAAACCTTCCATGAGAGGCGCACCCGAGGTGACCTAATCGTTACTTACCGGGCACTACATGGACTTTTCGGCGTTGATCTTTCTGCTCTGTTTTGCCTCAATACTAACCGCTTGAGAGGTCACAACCTTAAGCTTAAGAAGGAGTTCTTCAGATCTACTATAAGGCAGCACTTCCTGAGCAACCGGGTGTTCAGCTTATGGAACGAACTTCCTTCGGATGTAGTCAACAGTACCTCAGTGAACTCATTCAAGAACAGCTATGACAATTGGCGTTTTATGCGTGCATGAGCTAGTTTATTTGTCTTTAAATAATTTTTGTCTAATTTCTTATTTTGTTACTCTTAAGCCTTGGTTGTATTTTATTACACTTTGTAACTGTAATTTGTAGTTATCCTAGCATGTAGAGTTTATAGCACTCTGTGCTCAACTCTTGTTGTTTTTTTAATAATAATAATAATAATAATATTATTACACACCTTGGTATACCGTAAAAGGGTTATGGGTGTACATGTACCCGACACCCATTGTAGAGCTTGCCGACAGGCGCCAGAGACGCTTATGCATCTCTTGTCGGCGTGTAAGGCGTACGCTGGGACGGCTTACGTCCATCGGCACAACGCGGCTCTACGAGTGCTCTACTATCATTTAAGGCACTCATACGGTATCGATGAGACACCGGTGCTGCCTTACGCTCCAGGGGATATAGAGTCCGTTGTGGAGAACGAGAGATGCCGGATTTACTGGAACTACTCGTTCCCCACGCTCGAGCTTGTACAGGCAAACAAGCCCGACATAGTCCTTCTCGACCACCAACAGAAGACGATGTTCGTTATTGAGTTTTCGGCGCCTGCCGAGGTGAACATCGTCTCTAAGGAGGAGGAAAAGCGGACCAAATATCAGGAGTTGCTCGGACAACTTCGCAGGCTCTGGCCAGACTACACTGTAAGTCTGCTGGTTATGGTCATTGGATCCCTAGGTGGAATGAGGAATACGCTGCTCTCTGCACTGCGCAAAATACCGGTGTGCCGTGCGGCGGCGCACATCTTAGCCGCCAGAATGCAGAAGGCAGTCATCCTTGGGTCCCTTCGTCTACTTAGGGCGCACGATTCGCGGACCCAGTGATTGCTCACCTCACGGTGTGAGGAGTAGTCATTGGGTAATGGAACAGTAGCTCGGTGTGTCGGAGCCCGGGCTGCACTTTTTTGTTTTATACATAATAATAATATTAATTATCAAAGAAATAAAGAAGAAATGGCATCAAGTAGTTTGACCCCAATAATTCCTTTACATTGTTGGTAGTAACAAACATTTTGGATTTTTTACCAAATTCCCAACCATCCCAATTTCAACCCCATATCCGCGAACATCATCTGTATTAATATTTAATAATCAAATGTTGGTGGATAAGTCTGCATATGGTACAAAAAAAATTGAGTCAAGTTGATTGACTCAGTATACTTCCCACACCCCGATGATACCAGTTTTATTATTTTCCCATAGCATGAAGCTATAGCCTAGATCCCCTTGCAACCAAATCATTGCTCGCCCGACCGCAATTGTGATATACTACTAGGTACTTATTTCACAGGCAATGGACAATTTATGATGAATACAACAAATTTTTGACTTTTAGAACCCCCCACCCCTCAACCACCCCAATTTCACCCCCACCCAAGAAAAAGCAGAAAATGGTCAAGAACCCCAGTTTTCATATTTTTATTTTTTTAATATTGCTGCGCCGCCACTGAAATGATTTCTGAAAATCATACGCGTTTTTCTTCCTTTTCCTTTCCTCGCCAAAGTAGTAATACTGTGCCGAAATTTCATAAGCATCAATTCAATAGTCTCCACATTATAAAATACAGAACGATCTAAAGCAATACTCGTATCGTATGTAAGTAAACATCGGAAATTCTCTAAGTCCCTTAGTTCGTGTAATAGACAAGCCATCTTCAGATGGACCTAAAAAAGTGTATTATACCGCTAGGACAGCCTATTATGAATACAACAAATTTTTCAACTCGACAACCCCCACCCCCAACCACCTCAATTTCACCCCCACCCAAAAAAAGTAGAAAATGGTCAGGAACCCCTAGAACTCTAAAAACGAAGTTTGTCGAATATTTGAAATTTTTCGTTTTTTGCTAATTACTCCGCCGCCCATGCACCGATTTTCTAAATTGTAGCAACATTACCTACTACGACCCCACACCATATCGCTACCCAAATTTCATCAAAATTTATGCAGCGGTGACTGAGATTAGGAAGCTAGAAAAACGCCAACAGTGTCTGTCTGTTGGCCGTCAGACAGACCGACGGAAATGAGAGTGACGTGGATTTTCGTTACAATGCCTACAATAGTAGGCATAATAAAACGCCCAAAAAGTATATTATCTCAAAATCGAAAATTTTCTTGATCACAATACTCCCCTCGCCTATCAGTGTGGGAAGCAATAGAGCAAAAAATGGAGTCAAGTTGATTGGAGCTTTAGTCTGAGATTCCCTTGCAACCTCCCCCCCCTAAAATTGTCTTATGCCGCTAGGTATTTCCTTCAGAGGTTAATGGACAGCCTAAAACATCTAAAAACGAAGTTTGAGTTGTTTTCATACCTTTAGTTTTTTGATTATTGCTATATACGCTGCCACTGACACGATTTTTAACAAACATACGCGTTTTCTATCCTCACCACGGCAATAATACTGTGTCAAAATTTAATTAGAATCAATTTAATAGTGTCCACGTTACAAAATACAAAAAGATCTAAAGCAATAAATACTCGTATGTATACAGAAAATTCCGTCCCTTAGTTTCCGCAATAGGTTAGGCAATGTTCGGATGGACCTAAAAAGTTGATTTATGTCGCTAGGTCTTCCTTCACAGGTTAGTGGACAGCCTATTATGAATACAAGAAATTTCTCATTTTTTCAACCCCCCACCCCCTAACCACCTCAATTTCACCCCACCCAAAAAAACGCAGAAAATGATCAGGAACCTCTGAAACGCTTAAAAACGAAGTTTGAGCTGTTTTTATATTTTTACTTTTTTTATTATTTCTGCGCCGCCACTGGCACGATTTATAAAAACCATACGTGTTTCCAATCCTCGCCACGGTAGTAATACTGTGTCAAAATTTCATTAACATCAATTCAACAGTTTCCTTGTAACACAATATAGAAGGATCTAAAGCAATACTCTCATATGTTTACACCAGAAAAAATTCTAAGTCCTTTGGTTTCTGTAATAGGCAAGGCAATGTTCGGATGGACCCAAAAAAGTTATTTATGTTGCTAGGTCTTCCTTCATGGGTCAGTGGACAGTCTATTATGAAAGCAACAAATTTTTCAATTTTACAACCCCCCACCCCCCACCCAAAGAAAAGTAAAAAATGATCAGGAACCCCTAAAACGCCTAAAAACGAAGTTAAAGCAGTATTTAATTTTTTTTTATTTTTTGCTAATTACTCCGCCGCCCATGCACCGATTTTCAAAATTATAGGAACATTACCTACTACGACACCACAGCATATCGCTGCCCAAATTTCATCACAATCCATGCAGCGGTTGCTGAGATTACGAGGCTAGAAAAAAGCGACAGACAGACAGACAGACAGACAGACAGACAGACAGACCGACAGACAGACAGACAGACAGACAGACAGACAGACAGACAGACAGACAGACAGACAGACAGACAGACAGACAGACAGACAGACAGACCGACGGAAATGAGTGACGTGGATTTTCGTTATGTAGACATCATAAAACGCCCAAAAAGCGTATTATCTCAAAATCGAAAATTTTCGCGATCACAATACTCCCCTCACCTATCGGTGTGGGAAGTAAAAAGCGTATCAGTATAGGTTGTTAGGTGACCCTCGGTTTATAAAATAAATCTGAGTTTGCTTCTTTATAAATGGACAACCATATATTTCGGTCGGGTTTTTTAGATGATTAAAATGACGTCTGACTCTTTTCTCTATTATTTTGATGATCTCAATATTTGATATTCGTTCTGTCCATGATATTGTCATATTTTGATATAGTGTAAAAGACTGAGATATAAAGTACAGTGGGGGATAAACAGCAACAAAGCATTCTCAAGCGCATAGAGTGAGATTTATACTTCAACAACACAACACTTATTTAATAAACGTCGAGCGTCCAGCTCATTCTGTGGAATATTGACGCTATAAAATGGAATGAAATGAATCAAAATGGAATATCGCCATTCGCTATGAAAAACGTGGAAGTGCGAGTAATGAATTTGTGGTTCTTGGGTTTTTAAGACCGCCTTGCTCAAAGTTAAGGCTTGACGTTCCGCCACCTCGAGTGGATGGCATCAACGGAAGCTATTTCGCTTCGGTAACCTCCAAAATACTGACGGCTGGTGGATCTGCACCTTTATTTATACCTTATATCGCCCCCTTGCAATATGGCAGTGTCTTCAGATCCTTTAGGATGGGTACACATGTGCGGTTGACTTTCTGTATTTCTTCTTATCTTTTGAAATTATTATGGTGTTTTTGTATTTCGATGGCTTCTCTGGTGTCTGGCATAGTACGAAGATGTTGCGGCAAGAACCTGAGTTTCTTCAAACTTGATCCTATGGTCTCCATCCTTAGTGGCATGTTCGGTATAATACTAGCTTTTAGGTCGATCCGAACGCTGCCCTACTATTAAAGAAACCAAGGACACCGTATTTTAACCTTGGCGAGGATAGGAAACGCATATTATGGTTCTCAGAAATCGTGTCAGTGGCGGCGCAGCAATAATAAAAAAAAACTAAAAATATGAAAACAGTTCAAACTTCGTTTTTAGTCGTCCAAGGTCCTGTGGGTAGATGCTGTAATTTTTGCTATTGTAACGAAAGCAGGCGAAAACGAAGCTAATCATTTTCGAAAACGATTTTTGACGGCATTTCTTAACGCTTCGTTACGCTTTCGGCATGCAGCTTGATGACTCACGAGCATTCACGAGTTGGCTTAAATATCTCTGGATGAGACTCTGCAAAATCCAGCAATGCCGACTATTGCGAGGATTAGTTTTTTATCTTCGATTCATTGATTGTTAATTAAGTACACAAATTAATTTAAGCAAATTGTTACTTTGACGCACAGCAATAATAATGTCAAAACTTGACAAACGAGATCCAAAATCTTTCGCTATCGCTTATACCGCTAGTCTGCGTTCGTTATGTCCGGGTCGGAACGAAGACATTTATGGAATACCGAAACGAACGAAAGCGTTGGAAGAATGTCGCTATTGCTTCGCTATCGCTTCGTTTAAAGTTACAGAATCCACCCACTGATCATTTTATAACCTTTTTTTGGGTAGGGGTGAAATTGGGGTGGTAGGGGGGTGGAAAGTACGGAGTCAATCAACTTGACTCCATTTTGAGCTAGTGTTTATTTTATTTGTCGAAATATAAACGTCTTTCTTGATGTGACACAAGCAGTTAGAGCTGACAGAACAACACCTTACTTCAAAATTAACCTTCAAATTGACCTGAGTACAACGAAATGTCACTCTCTACTCGAATGTCCCTCAAGTGCGCTCTCGGCTCCCGTATAGTTAAGTAATCCGGAAGTGGATTTTGAACAACCGTGAAACACAAAACCTTATTCACTTAAGGGACCCTCAAGTGTTAAAGAACCCTTAAGTGGCTGATTCTGCGCAACTCCTGTTTGCAGCTTTAGGACATTCCGTATGTTATACAAAAGGGGGCATTCAGCAACGATTGATGTCAGGTGCACGTCGAACAGTATCTCTTCATCTATCGGCCCCATTTACACACCACGCACTGTCTATAAAAGCGTGAAAGATAGCAGAACAAGAACAGTCTTTACGGAGATAACGATACAGCCGTTTAAATAATTCGAGAAAGAGCAAAAAAGGCGTCGCCGCTCTGACACGGCGTTACCTTACAAACCTTTAAATGTGTATCCTTTCGCATGAATTTATTGCCCGATAAACACAAATCGATAGCGCCGTCAATTGATAGGTGCTCGTACTTTTACATAAATCTCCGGGTCTCATGATTTGCTACATTATGCAAATCACCGCTTATCTCTGTTAAACGGCTGACAGTTCGTGAGCAAAGTGACTTATTTCGTACAGGAGTTGATGGACGATCTTTGTAGGTAAGGTGCAATCTGGGCATCTGAAATTACAGGAGAAAAGCTACTGGTATGTTTTAAGCGTGTAATCGAAAAATGGTGTCGACTACTACTTCCCATACATTTTGGGCTAAAAAACTAGCGCTACTGAGTTCCCCGTCCTACCCATCAGCCCAATTTTATTCCCGATGCACATAGTCACTAACTGTAATCAAATTGTTATTGGATATGTACTTGTGTTTTGCTTTGTTTTTAGTTATTCTTTAAAAAATTAGTAATAAAATATTTAAATATAGGATGTTGTCTTTTATTATTGAACATTATTTAAAAAATATAGAAAACTGAACTACAAAAATTTGGATTATACGAGCTATCTCAGACATCGTTCTACTATATAATAATATAATAATAATATCGTCTTTATTTCCAAAAAACCAAGAGTGACACAAGCAGCGAAGTTTAGCCTTGGCTACTCTTACACTTAACTGCTTGTGTCGGTTAGAACAAAGATGTTCGATGTAAAATATAAAAAAGTAAATGTAAAAAAGTTACATCAAATATTATTAACAATAATACAGTGTGAAAGAAAAGTTGTTATGACGCTTACCTAACGAAGAAAAAGAAAATGTTTAATAATTTGGTAAAAATATACTGAAAGGAAGTTGTAATAAGAGGTTATAGATTACAAATTCCAGCTTCACTAATCAGTCTCTAGCAAGTAGCATACTTTTAACTGATGTACGAAAACATGACAGTGTTTGAGATTTGAATGAATTATTTAATTGATTGTAAAAGGTGGCCACATTGTACGAAAAACTCCCACGGAATAAAGTTGTGGTATGTGGAGTAACTATAATGATGCTCCGACTTCTAATAGTTCTGTTATGAATTTCACAACTAAAAATCAGTTTTTTTCTAAAATATTCTGGTTCTGATGATGATAAAATTTTGTGAACTAAAATTAAATACTTATATTCTACAATGTTCCCCAGCCTAAGCCACTTCAAATCTTTTTATTTCTGACTGACGTGATCATATTTTTTCAGCCCAAATATAAATCGTACACAGTTATTTTGGATGATTTGAATTATGTTTTTCATCAACTGATCCAACCATGGGTAATAAACAACATCACAGTAAGAGAACACAGACTGCACCAATGATACGCAAAGTATTTTTCTCACTTTATAGATAGATAATAAGTATCGGTTAGAATAAAGAGCTTTAAAACGAAGATATATCTTTTTCATTAAATTAGCAATGTGGTTGGTGAATCTTAATTTATTGTCAATTTCTACTCCCAATATCTTTGCTGTTTGGCTGAGAGTTAACACCACTCCATCAAGTGTTAAATTAAATGAATCTTCTACATTTCTTCTTTTGTTGTCTGAACAGAATAACAAGATTTGTGTTTTGTCATAATTAATTGCTAAATTATGGTCAACAGAAAATTGTTGTACTTTTTGTAGATCAAATTGTAAACTTGGGGCAGCGTTTTGTAAATCAGCAACATCAAAATGATAAATAATTTGCGTATCATCAGCGAATGTTTGTATTTCAGAATTTTCTACAACTTTATAATTATAAATCAACGGTATATATTAAAAATAACATCGGTCCCAAAATGGAACTGTGGAACAACTGATGGAATCAATCTTGTATCAGATTGTTGGTTATTGATAGAAACACATTGTGAGCGACCTGCCAAATAATTTCGAAAAAACCTAACAGCTGTAACATCAAAACCTATATAGCTCAGTTTAGCACATAAAAGTTTATGGTTGATTCGATCGAATGCTTTGGAGTAGTTAATAGATACTTAATAGATACTGCTGTAGCCAAACGTTTATCTAGTGCCCTCATAACATTATCGCAAAGATTCAACAGCGCCGATGTAGTGCTGTGGTTTTTCCTAAAGCCCGATTGATGGGATGATATTATCTTCATTTCCTCTATGTAGTTTACAACTTGAAGATATGTAATTCGTTCTAAAATTTTTGACAGTACAGGTAAGAGGCTTATAGGTCTAAGATGTTTCAGTTCTGTAGGATTCCATATCTTAGGAGCAGGTATAGTTAAAGCTAATTTCCATTATTTAGGGTGGTATCCTATTTCCAAACAAAAGTTTATTATGTGAGTGATGTGACAAAAAGTTATAGGTAGACTTATTTGTATCATATATAAAGAAAGAGTATGAATTCCTTTGGCATCAGATTTTATATTTTTGATGGCTTCCAAAATTTCTGTACGTTGGACAATGTGGAATATTTATTTACTAAAAAAAAACTAGTACCATAATCAAGCGATACAGTCTTTTTGTCAAGACTGGCTAAGATAAACGGACATTATCTATTCGATAATTTGTCAAAATCGCTTAGTTTCTCTACATCGTCGCGCCAATGGTTTCACAACACGAGACCGCATAAATTGTCGACTTTATAACTCACAATTAGCTGGAAAAAATGATAGAGCGGCAGGCCAATTAAGCAAATACAAGAATAATATGTTGTTGGAGAGACCAGAAACCAGACCGCGCGGACAGTCAAATAAATAATATGGAAATATGAAGGAATTCACTTAGCCAGCTACCATTTTCACATTGCTCTTATTTATTTCTCTTAAATTGGATTAAACATAAAGTAGCTGGACCGAGTGAGGTAGTTTATTGCAGGGGAGGACAATGGACCTCTGTAATCAGCAGAAAATGCTCATGTAATAAGGTTGCCCGAGTTACGCCACATGGTAATTTTAACATGCTGTGTGCAAGCTCAGGAACCCGCACCAAATAATAAAAGGTCTCTTGACGAATTGGCTGAAATTGCTCCATGCTTACCATTTTATAGTCAGAGCGCCCCAACATTTTTAATAACTGAGCAAGGTCGCCAACCGTATGCCAGAAAGACAGCAGCTGGAGATGGCGCGTTAATGCAGGGTCACCAACTAGTTGCATTGCTCTTCTCTGGGCTTAATAAGGTACGGACACTGAACAGGGTAGTAGGAGTAGTAGCTCTTCAGATATTCAAGCAATAGACTAGGCCACATCTTATTTGGACTTCATATTGAATGGTAACCCTTAACTACCCAGGTGCGGTCAAGGTGACCACATGCGTCCATAGATTTACAATATCTCCCCACTACAACACTGAACTGTCCCACCCGTCCCGCTATTCTTTCTCTGCCTCCTAATAAGTCAGTACGCCACTAGTTGTTGCTGTAGTCGTATCGCACTCCTTTTAAACCAAGGTCACGCAGACGTCTGCGGTCACAGTGACCGGACCTATGTGTTAACGTCATCGCAAGCAATCCAGAAGTGTACGGCATGGTGAGAAAAATTATGGAGAGCAGTTGATGGAATGGTATCATGATGCCTCAGGAAGTGAGATAGAAGATGACAATGATGAGACGATTCTTTCGGAGCACAGTTCAGACTCAGAAATTGATGCAACTTCTGAGGATGCAGCTGATCAATTAGAGATTGACACAAGGAGGGAAATTGAGCAAACAGAAAATATTACCGCGGAAAACGAGGCTCCAGAAGAAGAAATAATCTCAGAAAAAGAATTTGTGAAAAATTTTTTTGGTAAAAATCATGCCAAAAACCCATCTGTTTAGAGTGTTCCGTTGAAACATGAAAAAAAAATGCATATAATAAATTATTCACATGTTTATGCCTTGCAATTCTGTTTATTCAGTTTATTTATGAGAAAAATTATTCGTTTTACTTGATGGCTACAGTTTAAGGTAACACATGCTGTTAAAGAATTTTTTTTAAATCGGAAATTAGACTGTAGCACTCTATTTTCGAAATAGTGTAGTTTTTAATAAGAAATCCTAGTTATAAGAAGAGTAGAGTTTTATTTGGTCTGTGGTGTTTTTTTAATCCAGGTTCATTATAGTCATATCAACATTAACATATTCTTTCAAAATAAAATGGGTATTTCAAGCTAATATTAATTTGTTTTTTTTTAATTCTTGTTTAAAACATGTGGTCACCATGACCGGACCTGGGTATTGTTGTGATGCTTTTTACACCTGGGTAGTTAAGGGGTAAGAAGCAGCTTTCAACTGTGAATAGGTATTCAAACTTTTTACCAGCAGTTGTCGCTATTAGAGAAATATGTTCGTGACAGACCACGTTTTCTGTAATGTTATTACCTAAAAGCCTGAATGAATGACTTCTTGGCAGAACTAATCGTTTATTAGAACTAGATTCTCACTTGAACACTTCTTGTTTAGTAGGGCACCGTACTGGATGTTGAAAACACTGAATTCTGCCATATTATTAATTTCTCAAGCGGTAACGCTCCCCAAATCACCTTGATAGGGAAGCAGTTACTGCCAGTCTTCTACGGTCTCACTCGACCATAGAGCTATTGCTCCTGACGCCTATTGTCTGCAAAACTTTGAATCGGGTTTGTGGTGTTGGTGTTACTATTATCAATAGTTTTGGAGCTACAGAATATTCGGTATCATTTCTTCATTGTCTTCTGAAGTCTCATCACACAACGAGATATCGATGGACCGTGAAATGCCTCAAACATCCAATTAAATACTTGAGACTCTAAAAATTTCCTGGATGATATCCAAATAATTTGTAAAACTCACAGAAATAAAATAAAATAAACAACTTTTTTCTTGTTTTCCCTCTCAATGCTAGGGCAATCGAATCTCCTGAATATCAAAGTGCGTCTTTTACTTTTTTAAAAGCTTTTTTTTAAAGCTTACATTAAAGCTTTTATTTAACTTGCAATGTATGTATCTATGTATGTACTCGTATGTTTGTTCGGGTGGAATCTTGCTACTCAATTTTGAAGCAGATATCTTCAACCGACTGAGCTGAAATTTTGTATACAGGTTTAGTTTGGATGACAATACACGATAGTTATGTGACGTCGTTATAAATCCAATAGTGAAATAGTTATTTAATGCATTTCTACCACCAACTATTGGTAAACCATAGATCCACAATAACTACTGGTTAACTTCCATCTGTAGGTTAGGTGCATACCAGAGATTACTAGTGGTTGGGAAAAAACCTAAGGCTGCAAAATTTTCAGTAACTGTTACAGTACTGAACATAACATGTCAGAATCACTACCGTCATGACTGTCATGAGGGCTGTTCACCAGATGATCGATGCTCCCTCATATTTCCCTGATTTGCTTCTACTCGAAATGTTTATCCTAAGACATTTCCATAATTTTCCTAGGCGGAATTCTAACTTTTGTTCAACATTCTGTGTATTAAGCTTGACCACCCACATCACGTTATTGTAATATACGTTACGTATATTCGAATATTTAAATATAATTCCCCGTAAAGCAGTCCAGTAGCAATCAAAATCCTCTTTGGGAGCATTTAAATAATAAAAAGCTACCGCTTATTGAGCACCGCAATAATCCTAAATTATTATTTATTAATTCAACAATAAAGGTAAACATATCATAAACAAAACAAGCCTACTCAGCACAACCAAAACGGTTACCTGAAAGTCCAATCAGTGTATCGTAAACAATTATTAAAAGACATTTTTAAGCTGATTCACTGATCGGATGATTCCTCTTAATGAAAATGATTTCCTGTGACAAACAAGGTTGTTCAAAAGTTGGCGATTGTTAGAACACGTAAAAGTTTCAAAGTACCTACTAAAATTGGGGCGGCCTATAAAAATTGAGCCAAAGAAATGAAAAGAATAACTAGAATGGTTAGATTATTTGTACGTCTACGTCTAAATTAGGTTTTCGTAAACTGAAGTAGCTTTGAGATGTACAGATGGTAGGCACCATTAGTGGTAATAGAGGGGGGGGGGTATGGTGGCCATTCCCCACTCCTGAAACTTAAACAACTCATACCTCACGTTTCTACATAGAAAAATTCTTATTTCGCATTTTTTATTTCATGTCTATTGACAATGTATCTTCAATGCAAATTAAACTGTGGCAACATACAATAGGGTACTAGCAGAAAAAAGTATTATGTCGTTTACTCGTTCCTTAGAGCCTAGTAAAGATGACAAAGTCACTTGTTTGGTTTTTTGGAATCGGCTGTGAGAGATATTCCGAAAATTATTTCAAATGCCGGAAAATGCCGCGCAAACAACCTCTGACGTCAGTGATATCTTATAGTGATGGGATGTAAAGTATTGATATTCGATATCGATAGCCAGTGCTAAGCTAACATTTTGACATTGATCATTGTAACCACAAAACACAGTCACACACAAAAATACAAAAGTCAAAAGAATAAAAGTTAGGCTAGATTACTTTGTAGGGATGGGCTTGAATTGGATTCATTCATAATGGGATGCGCCGAAATAAAATGATGGCTTCGATTAGTTGCTAATCTCGGTCACAAACAGGATGAACTGTGATACCTATCAGATATAGAAATGTATTGCAACGAAAATGCTAGTGGATTAATTGCCTGTTTTAAATATGTTTAAGTATCAATAAATTGAGTCGCATTGTTAAAGAATTAAAATCATCTCTAGTTTGCAGTTGAATCTCACTGACCTGCGCTGTAGCAGTATCGATTGTCGATATCGATAAGATACCTGTGACGTCAGCCCTTGTTTTAAGTCACGTGGAAAAATATATATATCCTTATTTTATTTTGCAAATATCTTTTTTTGGCCGTCAGTAAAATCATGTTTTTTGTTTCCTACTGCTTCTTGATATGGTTTTCTTTACACTATGTATGCTCCCGAGACGATTTCACGACCTCTGCAAGTACCCTACTAATAGATGCTTGATTAATTTTCCATGACGTCCCTGTCAAGTAAGCTATGACGGCATGTGGCACTGCTTAAAAAAAGAGCCACAGGACTCAGGCAGAACATACGAAATCGAAAAAGTTAATATATTTCTAACCGTTATATATACAAAACAGCTTTAACTTCTGACAATAATGATGGGTTTTCCGTCCAATATCGGAAAAATAATTGTCAAACAATATTTTGATATATTTAAAGCTATAACAATTTTTAGGTTTTTCCTACACTTCCTTTCATTTTGGAATGTGTGATACTGACATCTTGGTGTTTAAAGGCATAAATATGTCTTACAGCTACTGACAGGAGGTAAAGATTGATCTAATATTAGTGCAATTTTTATGGTAGCGAGTATAAAAATGTGTATCCATAAAGGACTTTTCTTTGAAAGGGAGTCACTGATAAAATAGTTACGGTAGTGTTTGTGTAAAACATTCAGACAAGCATAGTAGGGAAGCTTGCCTGAATTAAATAAAAAAGGTGAATGGAGTACAGCTACCCTTAAATACTTTGCTCTGCCAGGATCGGTACTGGTACTGCTATTATAACTATATATATTTTAGCGCGCTATGCGCTGGCAGTCAATTTGCTAATGCTGAATGTTTTGCAAAATTGACAGCGGCGGCATGTCAAAATACCCATCTTAGCCTTCTTGTCAGGTATCAGTACTTATAGTAGGTATCGAACGCAGTTGCAACTTGCATGAAAACATAAAGAAACGTTTGTCAGGGTGAGAAAGTTTCAAGATTGATAGCTTGAAAATACTATTATGCAAAAGTGTAGTTAAGCATGCAGCGCAAAAGCGATGCCCTAAAGGCGAATATAATAAAGATAAACGGAAATCCAAACTTGTTTAATAAAATCAACTCATCACCCGACTGATATTACTTTCTAAACAGTCTGATGAGCTTTCACAATAATTTAGGCTTTTTGTCAAATTGAAAATAAGGTCCACTATTGCGTACAATGTTTCTTTCATACCTGTTTGAAATTTCGTCCGTTCCCACTGTCCCCAGGATTATTTTTGTCGAAACATCACTCTGTGCAGTAGCAATATGTATTACGTGCGGTAAAGAAGTATTTTGTGGTTATGCTATAATCTGCAATGGTACTCAATTTTACTAATTATTGTATCGTTATTGATATATTGATTTATTTTATTAAATTATTTGAGAACTGGTTCACTAAACAATTTACAAACTTGCATACAGAGGTACATTTATGTCATTAATAGTTTGATAATTCATCCAAAAATTGTTTTGAATGTCTGATGCGAAAACAGATAACGTATTCTCGAAGTACGTCGCGACCTGACCCTTCATGATTAACCAGTTCAGTGGAGTAGATACTGCAAGTTGACGTCTAGAATCTTAGTGAGTAGGCCTTACATTTATCACGATAATTCTCCGCCCTAGTGATTTGAGCTCTTGGATAGGTATTTCGTGAGTTGACACGCAATACCAAAGACACAAGAGCTGCTCGAGCCTTGTTATATACTTTGTTGTATAATTACACATATTATTTCATCTATTTCCTTGGAGAGGTATTTGGCAAGTTGGCCCTTGATACCTATGACCCTAGAGATGTTTGATTTATGTTCTGTGTAATTTGAATGACTGCACAGTATGTATTTGGTGTGTAATTTATTTATGTTTGTGTGTTTAATTATTACAGCTACTAACTTGGTTGGTATGTCCATCAGGCCAGTATAAAATAACATTGTGTTTTTAAATTAAACATATGGTACTCCTATATCCATAGTCTTCTTTGTTGAATTGATTACTCAGATATGTTTTTATTTAATTATCAGATGTGTCATCTTGAGCGCTTTTTCTGATACACGCCCAACCTATTATTGATGTTAAATGTTGTTACTAAATTTATGTTAGTTATTTGTTTATCGATTGAATTAGTGTACCTTTTTTAAAGGTTCATAAGACACGCTCAGAATAATCATTTGGTCTTTTATCCTCGTACACGTTATACTGTCACTATTTTTGTGTGTACTCTAGTTTGTGTGGTACCGTCTATGGTGGCGACCGTTGGCAGTGGGCCGCATCGTCATTGGCACGGGCCGCTCCTTCGCGTGTAGGCCGCCACTTCCTGTGACGATGACGGGCTGCTTGCTACCCGAACGACCGACAGACCTCGTGCTGTCTCTACCGCTCACAGGCGCCAAAACTGCCCGGCTACCAACGGCGCCCTAATGACGTCATTACCCACCCGTGTAACCTTTTACCAACAACAAAACCCCCATGAGCACCTACAGGTATGTCGACCCACAAAGGGCTAGATAGGCTTTGTAGTTAATCTGTATCGGAAGCCGTCCTGTGCCCCGAGACAAGACCTGGACTCGTCGGAGAAGGTCGTCTGATGCCACTCAGCATGCTATTGTCCGGATTCTTGGCACCATTCTAACCATTAGCGACGATGATTTGCGATGAGTCGAAGTACTAGATGAGGACCATATGATCTCAGGCCTATTTCAAGCAAGATGGCACACCATACTTATTCGAAGGAACCTCCCCACAGCTGCATTCCAAGCATCAGGAAGAGCACCGTACATTAACAAAGACAAGTAGGGTCACTCTAAGCTCCGCCCCCAATGTGGTCCTTCCTGCTGTGCTCTCTCTACGCAAGCTGGCGGATTCTGACGCCCAGCGATCTCGAGCAGTAGCCGAACGCTAACAGGTGTGGTTTACAGGGTCAGTCCACCTAACATCACCTAACACGTGACACGGTGCACGGGATACAATCGGTCGGATCTACCGGGGTGCCTAAATAAGTAGAGTTTGTGTGTTATTGAGCGTTTTGCGCGTATTTCACAAAAAAATGCCGGCGACATGCTCTGTATATGGCCCCATGGTTTTTTTATATTTGTGCCTACTTATTCCCATTGATTTTTAAAATGTCTGTTTTTAATACTTTAATTTTATTATTTTCATGATTTTTAAGTTTTTAAATTCATTTTCCAAATTCGTGTTTCCCGGTTCTTTAACTTTTTGTTTTTAAATTTTGACTCGGTTTTCAATCATTTCGAGAATTTCTTGATTTATCCGGTCGTTATTTTCACGTATCTTATACGTCTTTTTGAATTCCGAATCTTTTTTACAAGAAGTGATTAAGTCAATTAGTTCCTGAAATAATTGAACTTCTGTAGTTTGAATATTCTTTTCAAATTTTGAGATGAATTTTTTATGATCAATTCTGTTTACTTCTTTTCTATATTTTGTCGCAAGTGCTTTATTACGTTTACACCTAAGGTTATTGATAACAAATTATGAATGATCAGATACTGTTACTTACTACTTGAATCGTACATTTCAAATTACTACATCTATCTGACAAAACATGATCTATAATACTCCTTGAGCTACTTGCCATCCCAGTAGCTGCATCTGCGGTTATTGTGTTGAATGGTTTATTGAATAATAAATTATATTCTATCTTTACTATAGAATTCATTTCTATTGACCCCCGTATAAGTAAAGTGAACATCGACCGTTGACGTCGACCATATCGCACAGTTGGATTCCCTGTAGGTAAACGAGTCCGCACGAAGGGAACCCCTCTCAAATCGAGGCGGCTCGCGTTTGTGAGACTCACATCAAAGTCGGCATGGCGAGTGACCCTACTTGTCTTTGTTAATGTATTGTGGCAAGAGCTAGGGAGGATCGCACTCTGTCTCGAAGGACCAATGGCCGTAGATGACGATCTTGCCCGCTTGCCGGTCTGTAGTTCTTCTACGTAATCATCTAGCACGCTGCATTCAGTGTTCTTTAAACCATGGGCGCCATGCTGATACGACTGCAGTCAGACTACGGCCTATGGTTACAGCGTTTACTCTGAAAGAAGCATCACGTTCACGTTGGCTTACAACCCGACCCACTTCACAGGGGGTTTACTGCGTAAACTGCGGCTGTCGTCTTCTAGGCGGCAACTTTACACAACCAATTAGTCTGTCGCCACATTTGCAATAGATATCATAGTTCGAGATCATAGTTTTTGGATCGACAAAAAGCCGTGCTTTGTCTTTATACATACAATAGAGCTTTTTGGAGGTAAATAGCCGCTGAATGAACGGCAAGTATTAGATGTTTACTAGAAGAGTTCTGCCCGGCTATGCAAATATTAGTGACTAATGATTAGTCACTTCTTTTTCTAGGTGTTCGGATTCCACAAGTAGTAGGTATACACCGTGTCCCAGGACGAATACCGAATTATTGAAGCGATGATTTCTGGCATCGACTTATATGTTATAATATGTTTAAATTATATGTTTATTCTTAATAGCCGAACAGTTGAAATGCCCTTAAGTAGATCGCGAAATGGTTAATGTGTGGCCGCCCTTATCATGTTCGTACGTCAGCTAAGGTAAACAATCCACAAAAATATTAAACGACCTTCGCCCTGTTTTGCTCTAAAATCAAAAGTGTTTGTTGGTCAGAAAGTTGAAGTAAAATAAGGTGGGCCACACACGTTTCTATCAGCTTTACATGAAAACGTTGACTTCTCTGTAACAAATGCGAATTTAAGAATAGTTCCTTCTGATATCGGCTTCACATTCCGAAACCGAAGTGTGATTTCTGTTTTCGGGATTCGTCCTGGGACACGGTATACAGGGTGTGTCCCTGAATTTCCTTGACACGTGATATTCTCGTCACAAAAAAAATTCAAACGAAAACTGAGTGGAATATTTGAAAGTAGGTACTATAGGGTCTATCATACCAAGCTTTGAAAACATTCTTTTGTACTTCAACCCTTAAAACTCACCCTCAACTTTTGTTTTGCAAATAGCCACCAAATAGTTTTTTCTACACAAATTATAATTGTACTGGTCCTTATATTATTTAAAATCTTGCAGTACCTTTAATTTTGTATGAAAACTTATTTTTTTCGTAAAATCATAGGCGTAACATAAATAACATTTGCTTAACGCAAAAAAAGGATAAAAATAAAACAAATTGGGTTTTTAAAGGTACTGAATGACCTATAATACATGCTTTCGTAAACAAATGTCTTTTTATGCTTTTTTATTACGAAAATATTACGCCTCAAAGAAATGGTCACTTTATTTATCTTATGTTAATGACTTCACGAAAAAAATTGGTTTGTGTAGGAAGTCAAAAGCACTACAAGATATTAAATAAAATAATGACCTCATTAATGTAAGAAAAGTTGTGGGGTACTATTTGGAAAAAAGGTAGGGGGTTGAAGTAAAAAAAATTTTTTAGAAAACATGGTATGATAGGTCATTCAATATCCTTGAAATGCCCACTTAGTTTCTTTTTTTATCTGGATTTCTTACGAAAATGTTACGCCTCAAACGAATCCTTATTTTATTTATTTTATGCTTATGCCTTAACGAAAAAAATAGGTCTTTGAATAAAATCAAAGAGACTACAAGATTTTGAATGAAGTAAGGACCTAATTTGTGTAGGAAAAACTATTTAGGTGCTATTTGAAATAATAAAGTTGGGGTTGAGTTTTAAGGGTTGAAGTACAACAAAAATTTTTTGAAAACCTGGTATGATAGATCCTGTAGTACTTCCAAAGATTCTACTCAATTTTCGTTTGAACACTTTTTTGTTACTAGAGTATATTGTCAAGGAAATTCAGGGACACCCTGTATAGGTAAACAGATGACATTACGATGATACATAAATTCTAACAGCACAGTGGATAAAAGCGTTATTAGAAAGTCAAATAGAGAAGCTTATTAAAACACTTTGTTATACATACAGGGTGTCCCACGACGATTAGGACAAGCAATATGTCAGAACTGGGCAGTAGTAGAGAAGTATAATTTTGGGGATGTAAATTAGAGCAAATGTGGTGTCTTTTCTTCTTATTGTGTTACCCAATGAAGTATTTGTTTTTGGTCACGTGACGTCCGACTCAAAATTATTGATGGGACACCCTGTATATTTGTGACTTTGTGTGTTCGTCCCGATGAAACTATTCCAACAAACTAACATACTTGGGGTTTAAAGTGATTAATTCAAGAGCTACAGGTACGTAAAGGATTATACCACTATCATTGATTATAACATTATACCCCTATGCTAGTTGCTCGTTTCATTTTTTGTCATAATGGTAATGGTACAATCCTTTAAGTACCTGTAGCTCTTGAACTAATCACCTTAGGCCTCAAGTGTGCCAGTTTGTTGGAATTGTCTTATCGGGAGGAACACAGAAAGGCAAAATATTTTTGCCTGCAGGGTGTCCTATTAAACATTTTGAATCGGGGGTCACCTGACCAAAAATAAATATCTCATTGGATGACGCAATAATACGAAAAGATGCAACATTTGCTCTAATTTACATCCCCAAAATTACAATTCTCTACTAGTGCTCAGTTCTGATATATTGCTTGTCTTAATCGTCATGGGACACCCTGTATATTTTATGTAATTGAAAAGTAATCTTGGTATTACATACTATCAAAATACTGAGTTGGTACCTCTAGAATTGCACTCAAGCTGTTCCTACATACCTACATATCGCAATGATTGTAACTGCTATAGACATAAACAATATCGGAGCCCTATCACAATGAAATGTATGTATGTATCAAAACGGAGTTTATGAAATTTAGACAATAAATAAGAACATGAAATTACCTGGGGAGGATACTAGCCATTAACTTTCAATGCTAAGAATTTGAGAAATTTTCTTCTAAGTTCGAGAGATTTTTTGTTGCACCCATGAATTGGGTTCCATATCATACAGGCGCCTTCTAATTTGGATCTGATAGATGAAGAACACGAGGTTAATAGTGGATCACATCCCACATTTAATCATTTTTATTACAGATAACGAAGCAGAGAGCTTGCACCACACCAGGGCTAGCAATAGAATGCCACCAACCTTTAGCCCATGCTTCGGACAACAACAGTATTTTCCCGAGATGGGTTAAAGGGCGCAACAAAGGCGACAGTATAGCGGACGGTCTGACCAAGAAGGTCGCTGACCAAGGTATTTTAGGACCATGTGGCTTTTCTGGAATGTCAACAACCACCATTGCGGAAATAGCTAAACAATATGCCCATGCCCAAATGGTAAAACGTGGAGAAGAGCCACAAGGATGCCGATTTGCCAACGAAACCCTAGCAGAGTTTGGCATGGCAATATCCAAGAAGAACTTGGTGGTGACTAGGTCAAACATACGTCTCATAGTAGGATTCCTGACTAGCCACTGCCTACTCAGGCAACACCTCCACATTATGGGGTTAAGTGACACATCGATATCTCAGCATAATAAACAACCAGCATATCTCTGAGGATTTCCTATATAAAAATGGTTCCCACAAAATTTGACCTTGGGAGGGTTTTTGGACGATTTCAGATGATTTTACGGCTGTCAAGTTTGGGTAGAGATGCGAAAATGAAAATATCGATACCGGTACCAACTCGATATTTTTTATCCAAATAGGCGCGTTTGGTTCGTAGAGAGCATTTTGTGCAACTGACTACACCCCTCAATAATTATATAATTATTTTTGATACCGATACAAAATTATCGATACCAGCTTGGAATGCCTCAAAAAGTATCGATGACAAAAAACTCGATATTAGTGCAGAAGTATGGAAGTACCGTTACCATCCTTACAAAAAACCCATCCAAAAGTGGGGATACGCGTGTAATTTCTGCCAACTTAAGTTATTGTGCTGGTTGTTTATTTATGCTGTGTCGATATGTTGAATGTGTCAAAGCGAAGACGAAACCCGAGAATAGCCAACACAGAGAAGCGACACAACCTGTCGGCACCTTTGATGTTCGGCGGGTCATTATTTGGTGACCTTGAATCGGCTTGAACTAACACGCATCCACAATATAGAGCATTTCCACGACCATAACATCAAACGTCTTGATCAGCTGATATTGGGCGGCCGCACGTGGAGTTTGACGGTTTGACATTTGTCAACAATAACCCCGCGCATGCGCTATGAAAATCGGTCTCTGCTGTGTCGCTTCTCTGTGATGTCTATTCTCGGACGAAACTGTGGAACACGTCATATGTGAGTGCTCAGAGTCATCTTCTATTAGAGAGTATGTGTTCGGCGAGTCTTGTCTACCTTAAAATTGGCAGGATGGGCCATGACCTGAAGAAACAGCTCCCTGGACGAATGTACAGTGGCCTAGTTGTGGCCTAAGTGCAGTGGGACTACTCACCATCCCTACTTTACAGATACAGATATTATATAGCATACACATCTACGGACTGACTGAAAACTTCAAATTGTCCGTGATCACCGAGGAAATAATAATTATGAGAAGTACTGAGTCAAGCTCGTTGACGCAACTTTTTCTTTAAGTAGTGTTTATATATACTCGAATATGTACCCATTAAATCTGTGGGTAGACCACTGAGGTCACCAGATTACGAAACAACATTTTTTGCAATCACAGTGCATAGAAAATTGAGGAATAATGCTTGTCGACGTCAGATTAAAATGCGCTAATTAATGTTAACTAGTATTTTTGCGAGTATGCAGTAGGCACAGAGGCAGTGTGTGTAGGTAAACCTCGAAATTATTTACAGCGAAAGTGCACCAGTGGCGTAACGGGAATACAAGTTTTAAGGAACGCTTATGTTTCTATCCATTTGGACTTTAATAATTGAGCAATCAGATCAGCCCATTCAAGAACATGCATGAGTCAAATTTCTCTGAAAATTATTGATTTCTCTTGAAGTTCACCTCAAAAAGGTGAAAAATGACATGCTTTATATACAAAGAGTTCAGCATTTGCTAATCTGAACCAATCACTTTGCACAAAAGCAGTACATCTGGTTACTGGATTGTTGGTCTATCAAATGATAATGATGACAAAAAAATTCAAATTACTACAATCATATACTACCAATTATTTTGATAAAACAATAACTTACTATCGATAATAATCATTAATACCTACAATATGCCTTTGTATTGTAGTAAAAAGGGGTAAAAATAGCAATTTGTTGCATTTCAAAAAGCTAAACGTACGATTTAACCAACTATGTTGACCAATCTGTCACAATTGTGCATTACTGGTTACCTATCCTACTTAACAGCAAAGCTTGCAGGCTGGGAAAAGTATAACTTTATTGTTTGTAAACCTGAAACTTGTCGTATAGTCAGAAAGTGAATCAGGTGCTTTATAAACTTCAGAGAAAGGAAGGAACTAGCAGAGGGGATTTTTATTCATATGCACGCCTTACAATGTGTTTCTCGTATTTTATTTTTATCGTATGGCTCAAAAACGTGACAATAGTACATATAGATAAAAAAACAAAAAAAATAGTATTTGCGCTATGGTCCCTTTTACCGAGTGCCGTCCCACTGCAATCTGACTGACTAAGGTGGGATTACTAATTATTAATTAAGGTGGGTGTAATTGATGCTTTGTTTTATGATTCTGTCACAAACTATCGCAGTTTATGATTAGTAATTATACAATAAATAATTATAAGGTAAATATGAAAAATCTGCCATGAATTTGCAAATCAATCGCATTGTTCTGATTTTCTATGATTTTGATCCATGAATTCTAATATATTTTTGGCAGAAGTGTCTTCCAGCTTTGCCGTTTTGTTTCCAATATTGATAAATACTTTTTTTGGATAATACTTATTAACATAGTCCTCAAAAGACAATAGAAAGCGTTTGCTAAATAACATCCAATAGAGAAGCTTTGTCAAAGCCTTTGTTAGAATATGCATGTTGATAAAATCGGGCTTTAGTGTTGTATAAATAATTCAATCATTTTTATGATTGGTTTCTCAGATCATTATGTGAATTGAATAGAACAGAGAGTTCTTTGCAGGACAGTTGTTGAAGGTTTTAAATAAAGATTTACCACCACATATTTATAGCAACAATATGTTTAAATCTGAATTAATTAATTAATGAAAGAGCTTTATTTAGCAAAAGCTAGTCAACACACACAAACGTTAGTAAAATACATACAATAATACCATGATAAACACAGTATCACATATTAAAATATATTGCTCTCACCTTTTTTTGAATGTTTGTACATTTTGGTGAATATTTTATAACCAGAGCATGGAGTTTCATTAGAGGGTTCCTGGAACATGATGCAAATAACAATAACTTAAATAACCGTCATTTGTTTTGCAACAAAATACATAAAGGTCATTATTTTGTTGGTATTCAAGCTATAGCATATAATCCGTCCTCTGCTTATCACTCTTCCTTTCTTCTTTCAAAGAGTACGCCACTGCCCGCGGACGCGTAGGTTGATTAACGTTTAGATCCAACATACACACTACGTCAAATGTCCTGCTTCCTACACACCCCTTGCGAAATATCTCCGGTGTGTTGCTATTATGAGATCCTTACGACAACTTAAATTTTTTATGCCTTCTTCGACGGAAAGGTGGGCTTGTGGAATGACCATCGTTTTTGGAAATCGGGCATATTTCGAAGTGCTGTTTTTTTCCTGTTATGAAAATCACCAGACACGTCATCCTAGCTATGGCGGCGATTGCATCATTGGCAATTATAGTTGCTGTATACCCGTAGTTTTTGAAATACTATTTATCTTAAAGGTGGTTGCAGTAGTAGTAGTACTAGCAGTACCTATTTTTCTTACTAATGAGGAGATAAAGTCAGACAGGCAGGCTAGCCTGCCTTCGATCTTTTTCACCGAACCCACGGAACCAACACTAAAAACCTTCCTGGCCTCCGGGAGAACTCCCTGTTGTCAAACATACTGCACCTCGGAGGGAAGGTCAGTAATGTGAGTATGTTGTCTTCAATCTTCATCACTCCAAAAGGAAGTAGAGATGTAAAAACATGTTTTTTTTTCACTTTTTTTTTCAAAAATTATTGCTATGGTCTGCTAAAAATCAGATCAGCGAGATTCATACCTCATCATTCAATCCTCATCTACTCAGCTTTTTTTGTTTATTTGTTCTATATTAAAAGCACGTTTATTGGGTGCCGGAAGGTATGAAATACGTTTAGATTGAGGTATTTAAAAAAATTACGGAATATTGATGTTACGTTTCCAAAAACCATGTAACGAAGATTTTTTTCTATTTCTGTGAACACGATGTGTCTTAAAATCCCTTCCAAAGTTCAAATATAAAATTTCGCGCCCAAGCTGTGACGTAATATACGTTATCGTGACGTCATACGTCTTTCATCTTTTTCACCTTTCTACTAGCATAACCTCCGCTTCTTATTGACATTGGCAGATGTTTGTTTCCACCGCTTCGTGATATATTTTCGTAGATATCGAGACACAAGGGGAAGGTTGTAAAGCCGTGACCATCGCCAGTGTTGCCGAATGATATAGAAAAAATCGTGGAGAGCAACTAGGAAAAATAAATAAATAAATAAATGATTCCTCAGAACTGCAAAGGGATGACACCATCCTGCATATGAAGAGCGATATAATTTCTCCTACGTATCGCTTCGATTGCAAATTTACCGTGAGGTATCCTACAAGGGAAGAGCGGGGGCTAAGCGGCAGGCGGCCTTTTGAGAGAAGAGGGCCAGTCTGGTTCTGGTACACTGACGACTCACTTACCGACGAAGGCTCCGGCGCGGCGCTGGGGTCTATGGGCCAAAAACAAAGCTCTCCCCCTCTCTTGGGGGAAACACCACGGTATTCCAAGCAGAGATATATGCGATTTTAGCTTGTATCTTTCGCATTTGTGAAATTCAGTGGCCAAGCAGGTGGATCACCATCTGCTCTGACAGCCGGGTAGCATTAAAAGCAAGTGCTTGCAGGTTTACATCAAGGCTCGTTCTGCAATGTGTTGTGCAATGTATGTCTTGGATGATATTTCGGCGAGACATCAGGTGTCACTTATGTGGGTGCCGAGTCATGCTGGAGTCAGTGGTAATGAAATGGCGGACGCGCTCGCAAGGCAAGGGTCGAGGAATAACTTCCTAGGTCCTGAGCCGGCTTTGGGGATGGCAGCAGATACCATCAGAAGGAAAACAGAGATGTGGTTCCAAAATCAGCATCTTATCAGATCGAGAGGAACCTCCGGACACCTCCGTCAAACTAGAGAACTTATTTCAGGACCGCTGGCTGAGGTGGGACGGTTCTGTCTCTCGCTGGACAGAAGCCGACTAAGGCTACTTGTTGGCCTGCTATCCGGCCATAACACCTTCAAACCCCATTTGTATGTGGTGGGGATGGTAAATGATCCGACGTGTACACGCTGTGGTGAAGAGGAAGAATCCTCGGCACACATTCTTTGTCGTTGTGAAGCCCTTGGGTATCACAGCCAGACTATACTCGGTTCAAGGGTTCTTGAACTTGAGGATATAAGATGGGCAGGAACCAAGGCCATCCTCACCTTTGCGATGAGGGCTGGACTTGAGAACTAGGGTAAGGAGAGGTGCATAAGGGCCCATTGGTAGGCCTATGCACTGGTGGTTCCAGCCACTAGGTAGTCTCTCTCCCTCTTTGATTCATTCATTCAACTAGGAAAAATGTTCAGAAATCATGAGTAAACTGGAAAACTAAATAAACGCAAGATAAAGCTTACATCCCTAATCGAAAAACTAAGCAACATTCCAACCTTGAATCTACACTTAATGGGAAATTTAAAATCAGTTCTTATAAGGTTGATTTATTAGGCGGGAAACTCAGGAGATTTAATTGAATTCTCTCAAAGGGATGACTTTCAAGCTCCACGTAAGCAGAAAAAACATGAACGCTATTATTATAGATTAGATGGAAGCAATACGTTTCCGCGATTAATAAAGCAATGTCAGTTGCGTTTTTGACAACTTAAACAACAAAGAAGAAGCATACAAGCTCAACAGATTATGGATACCCGCCCTAAGAGACGAGAAGATCCTAATGGAAAGGACATCCACAGGGATTGGCGCTGAATAGCGCAGCCGGTCTCACTCCTAATCCGGGGTACTCATATATAAGTGCTCAACCCTGTGTCGTGATCTCAGTTTCTGGGAACAGACCGAACAGGTAACGTCTGCTACTGAAGATGCCGACCACCTGTTTTGGCGAAATGTCAAACAGCGAAGCGCGCCGACGGGGAGGGCAGTCGTTGGACATTTGTGGGATCAACCTTGAAAATCCATATTTTCCACATGAGCATGACGGCTGTTCCGTGTTCCGTGTGTCATGATTAGAGTTCGGATTAAAAAGCATAAAAAAGTTGAAATAAGCGCTTAAAAAGCATCCAATTTTATACAAAAAAGCACGTAATATGCATAAACTAGGCATAGAAGTGAAATCAAAATTTTTTGTTTATCTATAAAATACATAAGAAAATATATAACATTAAAATAAACGAAGTCTCTATTGAACAACAAAACGGAAAGAAAAATAATTTAGTTCTTGTAGAAACAAGAATAACTAAATGCTGATTTAGATGTCCTATTTATAGTAAAGTTCTGTCTTCTATCACGAAAAATATCTTTGTAGTCGGAAAAAATTCTTTGGGGTTATTTGTAACTCGGCCAATACGAAAGCAATTTTTTTTAAGTTCTGAAAACCTTCATTCTTAGACACTGTATCATTCAACTTTTTCTGTACTATTTGGGCAGTTGCTCCAGGAACGGGCTTTTTCGAAATCATTAACAATTTTCATAGATGTATCCAATGCCATTCCTTGTTTCTCCAAGGACTTTATGGTGGTACTGATAAAACTAAAATTAGCTTTCATATAAGCTAAACTGTTCATTAATTCGTTGACTTAGCACCATTTGACAATATATTATTGCTTTGCTAGCTGTTTCGGGTAGCTCGAGTATAATTTTTTTGAAATTTTCAAAATTATCTGCATAATATAATACGGCATCTAACCATGTGCCCATCTTGTCAAAATTGGTTCAGATGGTAATGGAATATTCGGTAGTCGGAAAGGCGCCTTGACGAACAATTTTCTTGCCATTTTTTATAAGTTCATTGAGAAGAGGAAAATGTTGTCTTATAGTTTCAGCAACTCTGTTAAAGCCATGAGCTAAACAAGTGCAATGACATAAATTTGCATGAAACACTTTTAAATTTGTAGCCGTTTTAACCATATCTGCTGCTGCGTCAGAGAGCATGAGTAACACTTTGCTACAGGGAACTGGTTCTGGCAAGTAAAAGTTTGTTAGTGCATCATTCACAAATCTAGACATTGTCGGTTAGCTGTCACGTCACACAAGCAGTGTCCGGGCTATCTCTCGTTAGGCTATGCGCCGCGCCGTCCCACATTGGCGTCAGAAAAAATTGGTCACTTTATTAAATACATATTACGTCAAATAACCTGTCAAAATTTCAGTTCTGATAAAGTAGCAGAAAAAATGTGGAGATTTGCGGGGAAAATTCGTTACGACCAGTTTTGGGAGTCTTCAAACATCGCATCTACCAGTATGAATAAGGCAGCCTAGCAGATGAATATGAAGAAAAGTAACCAAGAGATGTATTCAAATCCAAATCCAGCGTGTATGTCACTTGGCTGATGGCCGTGCACAAGGTATCATACCTTCTACGGACGATAGCCTGTTATATTTTTGCTTTACATGAATATTTGTACATAGCAAAAATAAACTAAACTATTGCTGTTTGTGGCCTCTATCTTCTGATACATGGCCGACTTTACTCACTAGGCCGGAGCATGAAATATGGCAACACTGAATCAGCAGGCCGAGCTTTTATTTGAGGTTAAGTCATGTGTATTCTTCCAGAGCAGAAAATAAGGTTGGAAGGTGATTTTTAATGTGTTCCTAATTATTTACCTGCACAAACGAAACTATAAAGATAAAAAGATGCCTGCAAAGTGTGTAGTACCAGGTTGCACTAGCCAATCAAGGACATACCAACATAACCTTCGAGAGTAACAACGAAGAGTGGAAGGTGATTTTTAATGTGTTTCTAATTATTTACCTGCACAAACGAAACTATAAAGATAAAAAGATGCCTGCAAAGTGTGTAGTACCAGGTTGCACTAGCAATTAGTGCTTCCAATGGAGGACATAAACAGAAGTGGGTGAAAGGTATTCCTCATAAGGGCTGGTTATATTTATAAGAATAAAGACAATACTTTACAAACATTTCAAAGGATAAGACCTATTTTAGAGCACAATGTGGTACCTACAATGTTTTCTGGACCTCCCAAATATCACAGAAAAATACAGTTAGTAGAACTCATCTGGGCAAGCCTACGAGGGCATGCATCTGGGCATACCTACGAAAAGATTTTATAGTGAGAGGGAATCAACACCAGCAAGAATGGCTTCACAGTGACCTAATAGTGAATTTTTCTAGCTCAAGTGACAATTTACAAAGTAAATTGAGTGTTCATTTAAGTGGAAGTGGAAGTGGCAGCAGAAAACAGGTTGCTTTATTTTTATTTTGTAGTGTCTGACTATGATGAACCAGACATCAGATGTCAGTGGTATTAGTAGTAGTAGTTCTAAAAAGCATTTTTTTCTTAATTTATTAACCCAGATGAACTCTAATACATATAAAATGTAATAATTATTCTGAAACTATAGGCCCACTATTTGACAGCTAAGCCACGTTGCCACATCTAAGGCTCCGGCCTAGTGTAGAGTCGGCCATGCCTGAGAACATATTAAATACACTGCGGACGCATTTTCTTTATCAAGGACTCCAATAATTAAATTTGCAACATATCTTCCACAATCATCTGTGGTTTCGTCCACTGTAAACCAAATATAGTGACTTCCAATTAGGTCTTTTATTTATTGAATAGTTTCTTTATATACAGAGCTGACATAATTTTTGCAGTACGCACAAAATCCCTAAAAAAAGGCTGTAAATAAGCACAAATCAGAAAATATGCATAAATTTTAAAAAAAGCAAAATAAGCGTATAAACCGTGCTTTTTTTTATTTATTTTTGACTAATTGATCAATATTTTAAGCTGTCTAATATTTGCTTGTAATATTTCCAAAAAGCATATTGCCTCAAAATCCGAACTCTAGTCATGTTCATTTATTCACGTGCTCGATAACAAACAAAAAAATAAAAAATGTCCAAAAATCATTTCAATAAACACTCTGCTTCTGAGATAATTACTTTTTTATTATTTATTCCAGATTTAAGTATAATTTTAATGTTCGTTGCTAAAACAGAACAACGTCTATCGGGCCAGCTAGTAATGAATAAATTCAATCAGTACCAAAACCAAAAATTAATGGTGCAAAACGCTTTTTTCCAACTTCCTACGCGCAAAGCCATCTTCTTCATTTTTAATCTATTCGCTTTCTGAGCAAGCATACTTTATCACTGTCTCGTATGGTTCATTATGTCCACTTAGAAAAAAATACGTAACATATTCTTTGGTTTCCTACAAATGGTTGCGTTTAAACACAAAGTAACCGCAGTGACTGCCTGTTTTGTTGTCGGGGAAATAAATCATTAAACTTAATTATGTCCAGGCTTTAGTGTTTGGTTTTGTTGTCGGTATTCGGTGTGGCGGTGTAAGAGACACCAAAAAGAAAGTTAGATAACGAGTGTGGTGAATTAATGCTGTTCTTTCAGTTGCACACCGAATAACAACTCAAAATTCTTTGTGTGGTCAGAGTGCACTAAACACAGCATATACATATACATACAGGCTGTTCATTTGAAAACTTCCCACCACGGATTTATCAGAAACCACTGAGTAAACGAAAAAAACGCCGAGACACGTCAACAGATTTGTCAGGGGGGGACAACTTCACCAAAAACTGCTTCCCCCCTTGTACCTCAAATTGCTGACGGTTGCAAAAATAGTGGAAATGATTCCAATATGGTACCCAAAAAATAATCGTCAGTTTCTTGCAAAAACCATGAAGACATGGCGAACCAACATACACCTTACAACTCAGGACGGCCATATCCAAACGGAGGGACTACACATACGACGTGGTATCTTCCAGGGCGATTCTCTCAGTTCACTTTGGTTCTGCTTCTGTCTAAATCCACTCTCCAATGCACTGAACAACACAAACTATGGTTCCAACATTAGACACCAGAAAGTAAATCAATACAGAATCAATCATCATCTCTACATGGATGATATAAAACTATATGCCGCCACTGAAGTGCGACTGAGAGAATTGCTCAAAATAACAGAAGTTTGTACGTTAGACGTCAGGATGGAGTTCGGAATGAGCAAATGCAGGGTCCTTCACATCAATAAAGGCCAGTGGAAGAACCATTCCGAACAGGAAATAATAACTGACCAAACCTTGCATAACATGGGCAAGGACGAAACGTACAAGTACCTGGGTTTCAATCAGAATGCTAAAATAGACCACACCCAAGTCAAGGCGCAACTTAGACAAGAATTTAGAGAGCGCCTCATTAGGCTACTGAAAACGAAATTGAATTCTAGAAACCTCACAAAACCAATTAACACATTTGCAATACCAATCCTCACGTATTCCTTTGGCATCATCAAATTTAATGGTCGCACACTGACATAGAAAATAAACATATACTCATGCGAACAGAACTCACTAAACACAGAATGTCACATCCCAATGCGTGCAAGGAAAGGCTGACCGTAGACAGAAAACAAGGGAGCTGAGGAATTATAGACATACAGTCTCTTCACACAAGGCAAATAAAAACACTCGGACATTTCTTCCAAAGCAAACAAACAAACTTACATGGAGCAATAGTAAAAGCAGTCAAAAACTATACACCACTCAACCTCTCTTGTCCAGATCACGTAGCAGATACATACAACCACATCCAATCACAACAACAAATAATAAACACCTGGTCGCAGAAAGCATTCCACGGCAAACATATATACCGTGTCACATAAGACCACATTAACGAAAAACAGTCATACGCCTGGTTACAGGACGGCCAGCTGTTCCCAGAAACGGAGGGTTTCATGCTTGCCATCCAAGACCAAGTGATTGCAACACGCAACTACAAAAAATACGTAATTAAAGATCCATCCATAACAGACGGTAATTGCAGAAAATATCACCAACAAAGAGAAACGATAGATCACATAACAAGCGGGTGCAAAACTCTTGCCAGCACCGAATACACAGCCAGACATAACTCTGCGGCCAAGGTGATACACCAAGCACTAGCCACAACAAACAAACTAATAGAAAACACAGATCCATATTACAATTACACTCCGATATCAGTACTTGAGAACGATCGATACAAACTATACTGGGACGCTGAAATACATACAGACAAGACTATCCCAGCCAATAGACCAGATATAGTTTTCCAGTCAAAGGCCGACAACATTACCTATTTGATAGATATAGCCATTCCCAATGATGTGAATATCCAAAACACCTACGCTGGGAAGATATCTAAATACACGGACCTTGCTATGGAAATAAAACGACTTTGGAAACAAAACAAGGTCACTATAGTCCCCCTCATTATGTCGGTCTCAGGCCTTACACGTTAGGCCTGGACGAAAAGTTACACAAGGCATTCCAAAAGTCTGTAATCCTAAAGACCTGTAATATTGTGCGATCCTTCCTAAATTCCGATCAATAGTTAGGGTGTTGACTTGGCACAGCCCGTCAACACTTCTAGCTACCGTAATTATGCGACAGGAACTTAGAAAGTCGGATAGTAATAATAATAATGTGCTTGGCAAACTGCCGTTCCATTTAATGATAGACAGTCGTGGAAGATAACTTTGCATAGGTATGTTTCGGACCTTGTTACGAGATTCACCCAAACTTGATCTATTGAAAATAAAAATCGAAGAGTTTTGGATGGAGCTGCTCAGGTCGAAGTTTTAGGTCAAAATTATGGATGCAACTGATGTTTTATTTGACTCTATAGACATAGTTACTAATCTCCATAAATTTCGTCTCTCCAGTCCAAATCAGAATGGTGCAAGACTTAACCGAAAATGACTTTGATCGGCGAATTTATTATTGTGAACAAATGACTACAGCGATCAATGATAATATCATTCATGTATAGAATATCTGCCTGATTCACGAGTGCGCATATTATCTATCTGGATTTGTTAATAAGCATAACTGCAGATATTGGTGTAATGGCAATCCTCATATAGAAAGGCATACTCAGTACCCCCAAAGAATTAATGTATGGGCAGGCATTTAAAGAAACATTTATGTGCATATGTTGGAAAATACCATTTTATAACTGGAACGATTGCAAACCAAAAACCAAAATCAAAGAGGATGGAAATCCTATACTTGATGAGGCTCTAATCTATTTCCAGCAAGACGGCGCTACTTCTTCCCCTTCGTCAATGGCTGGACGATGCTCTTCCAGATAAATGGATATGGCGAAGAAGGCCTATAGAATGGCCTGTTGGATCCCTCGATTTGGTGTCATTAGACTTTTTTCTATTTGGCCGTTTAAAGTCTATTGTATTTACTATTCAACTTGAAAGAGCCTTCGTCAACGCATCATCGAAAGCTTCCATGATATCTCATAACATCTGTTTGTAACTACTCGTTAGGAATTAACACATCGCCTGTATCGTTGTTTGGCTAATACCGGGCAACATTGTGAATACTTATAACAATAAAAAGTGACAGTTTCGTGTGCTTTTGTTTTGTGCTTGAACAAGTTAAAATACAAAAATGGTTTTCTAATTTTCTCGAAAACGAATCGCCCGGTTTAAAAAAATCGAACGTCAAGACATGCATTTTAAACTGGGTATTAAACGATCCCTCAGTCATTTAAAATTTTCAAGGGGGGAGGCAAGAGTACATGGGGTCGGAAGTATTCAAATGCCTGTATTTGTTCTGAGAGTCAAGCAGCCCTGAATGCGGTGATACCTCAGAGTGCTCGATCGGCTCTGGCCTAGCAATGCTCAGCTGCTCTTCAGCCATAACACGCGATAATAATATGACCCTATATTTTGGGTGCCTGCACTCATAAAAAGAAATACTCAGTTCAAGAATTCTGGTAATCTTATAAAGACAGGAATATCTCTTCTGGCTCTAAGAAATTTTACTTCATGAGAAAAATATGGTTAGTTCGAACCAAGAAGTATATATTTTTGATTTCAGTATGCATTCTAGAGACACATGATTTCACCAAAAATATTATTTTCTTCCCACTTTTCAGTACTCTTCGACTAAGCATTTCATAAAGAATGGAAACAATGGCGGATCCATGAGCGAAACGTATTCTTCGAGGAATTCTTCTAGTTCACAAGTACCGGTACATATTCTTTATATTTTGTGGTAAACATCAATTTTCAATATGAATTTGAAAAAATACTATATAACGTAAAATTTTCGAATGCTTATATGTATATGTATACGTCTTTATGTGCTTATTCCAAGATTATGCAAAGCTTCAGTCAATATACATAGGTATATATTATTCTTATGGTTTCTTACAAGCCGCTGTCGGCTGAGCAGACATCTGTTTGCTCATGAAACTTATCTGCTCCAAATATTGGGAAGAACATTTCGTTTCACTTTCTGGAGAGTTGTGATGTGTATCCTGAGACCTGAGAAAAAACAATCACCTCAATGGTCTGAAAAGGGAGAACCGGCTTCACGCGATACGCGTGGGATAATCTTTGAAAAAGGAAAAACTATATGAATGAAGCAAAAGCGGCCGCATTTGGCTAATCATCAACGCAATGCACAAATCCGTTATTACATTGGCGAAAATTAGATCTACCCCCTCAGATTAGTCGTATATATTATGCTGTTCCCAAGCAAGAAGGCTTGGTGGTCAACAATTTTCTAATCAAGAAACGATTTTGGTAGTTAAAGGCCATTCTGAGGAGCAATGTAAATATTATTATAAAATATGGAGTCAAGTTGATTGACTCAGTATTTCCCACACATATGGTGATATCATTTTATTATTTTTCCATTGCATGGACCATAGTCTGAGATTCTCTTGCAACCAAATCATCGCCCGCCTCTAGCAAATTGTTACTTGCATCTTTCTCAGTACAGACTAGAACGACACAGTTTTCATTTTGCGAGCTTCAACTGGATGAAATGATTCTATCAGGAACCCCCAAACTGCCTAAACACGAAGTTTGAGCTATTTTTACATTATTATAAAAATGAAGTAGTATTATGTCGCTAGGTTTACGCAGGTCAATGGATAGCCATTATGCATACAAAAACTTTTTCAGTTTTGCATACATGTGTATTTGACATGTAAAACACGGAGTCGCAAGTAAAAGCACAATTCACTTATTTTTCAAACTACATACATAGTATTTCAGAGGGTGATAGTTAAGACCTCAATGAAGAGCAACTTTTTCAAAAAAGTTTTTTAGTATGTAAAAAAACCCGCAATGCAAAATCTTACATTTTTCAAATGCCTGTAATTTAAGAACCAAACACGATATCAAAACAAGGCCACCGAAGTTACCTAGCGCAAACTTTCTTCTTCAAACTGTTCTTTGAATCATTACTGTAACTTTAAAGGTAACGGCTAGAGCTTCTAAAAGCGAAATTCATTTTTATGGCGACTTTTGGACCTTTTGACCCTACCTTTGGACTTTTGGACTTACCTCCTCTCAAATGAGAGGACACACATACTGTAGAAAGGGAACAGTCGGCCACGCCCCCTCGCAAACACGGGAATACGTATTTTCTTGGATTTTCAATTTAGCACGATATACCCTAGACCTTCAGGATCTATATTCCTCTTGACAGAATTCTCTTGCGTTGTAACTGTTATAGCTTCTTAGAGCATGCACCCTTTCCCAGATCTTTAATGTATTGATCTTCTTCTTCTAACCTCAGTTATAATGGATAACGAAACAAGCGTTTCACAAATTAAATTGTTGCAAAACAAGCAACATTCCTGGCATGCTCTAAGGGCATTCTGCAGGAACGGCTTTCAATTACAACCTTACATATTTTCGTCGATGAACTAAATACTTTAACGCTACTGCACGCCGTTTGGTATTAATATTTATGACAGCATGCAGAATGATTTATGTTTTATTAACATACGTAATTACAAGAGCAAGAGAGGTGTTTGTCGTATTATATGAGTGATAAGCTGTATGCACGCCCATTCCTGTGGATCTGTTGCACTGTCATCATTAATTGATAATTATTCTTAATGCCTGTTAGATTTTCTTATTGTAACTATTATTTTTGATTTCACTTCCTATATTATAGATAACGGGAGTATTGTGATTGCGAAACATTTCATCTCGAAATGATATGACTTTGAGGCGTTTTAATAGTCTAAAATTTCGTAGGCTGAGGATGCTACTAGAACTAGTTCTAAGATTTAAAGGATGCGTGTATTAATTTTCTCATAAGGTGCTGGACAATTGGCACATAAGATATCGTTGTTAACTGTTAGAAGTGGATAAAAAAATCATATCCCAATGGGACATTACTTTTTGACGAAATAAAAACTGGAGATACCGAGGATTTACCTGATAAACATTATGTGGACGCTATACCAGGCAACTCAACGGTTGTTATGATGTCTGCGTTACAAACATTTTCTATCTGTCTGTCACCATGTTTCTCTCATGAAATCTCATCAATCGCTGGACCGTCGTTTTTAGAAATCGGTGCATTGGCACCTGAAAAAAGTGTTCTTGGTTACATCCTATATGCACTTGTTAGACTTATCCTAACGCTGCATTGCTCTCGAAGATACATTTATAGCTCATTGAAATTGGTTTTTGAATTTCTGTCAGTATTAGATCATAACATTGATGTGTTGGATGTGTCAGCAAGAAGTTTTCTCAAAATAATCGTGGAGACGCGATTTTGAAGGAACTATAGTAGGCCTGGTGTTGTGGTTCTAACAGTCAAGCAGCTCTAAGCATACAGGGTGTCCCTGAATTTCCTTGACACGTGTTGTTCTCGTAATAAAAAAATGTTTAAACGAAAACTGAGTGGAATGTTTGAAAGTACTACAGGGTCTATCATACCATGCTTTCAAAATATTTTTTTTGTACTTCCACCCTTAAAACCCACCCACAAGCTTATTTTTTCAAATAGCATCTAATAGTTCTTACACAAGTTAAGTCCCTATTGTATTTAGAATCTTGTACTACCTCTGATTTTATACAAAAACCTTATTTATTGCATAAAGTCATAAGCATAAAGTAAATAAAATAAGAATTTGTTTGAGGCGTAATATTTTCGTGAGAAGAAGAAGAAAGAATAAAAAAGAAAATTAAATGGACCGTTCAAGAGTACCGAATGACATATCATGTGATGCCTTTGGAAAAAAATTTTTACTTCAACCCCTAAAACTTTCCCACTACATTTTTTCCAAATGGCACCCTGCAGCTTTTCCTAAATTAACAAGGACATTATTTTATTTAACATCTTGTAGAGCCTTTGACTTCATACACAAACCATTTTTTTTGTGAAGTCGTTAACGTAAGATAAATAAAATGAGCATTTGTTTGAGGCGTAATATACTTGTAATAAAAAAGCATATAAAAGGCACTGTTTTTGAAAGCATGTCATAGGTCATTCCGTACCCTTAAAACCCAAGCAGTTTCTTTTTTATCGGTTTTTTGCGTCAAGAAAATTCTTATTTTAATCATACATAAAATCAAAGGCAGTGCAAGATTTTAAATAATATAAGGACTTAATTTGTGTAGAAAAAACTATCTAATGCTATTTGAAAAACAAAATTTGAGGGTGAGTTTCAAGGGTTAAAGTACAAAAAATATTTTAAAAGCATGGTATGATAGACCCTATGGTACTTTCAAAAACTCCACTCAGTTTTCGTTTGAACTTTGTTTTGTTACGAGAATCTCAAGAGTCAAGGAAATTCAGGGACACCCTGTATAGCTGCGTAATACCTCTAACAGCTAGATCAGTTCTGGCCTAACAATTTTCTGCTGCCATTGGAAAATTAGCGCGCCACAAGAATATGTCCCTGTTGTAGGTCCCTGATGGGCACATTAGTAAACCTGGCAAGCGAAACGGTATACACGATTAGAAGTCGAGATCTAGAATGGCGATATAAACGCATAGGACGCAAATAGCCGAGAAGATAATTCAGCCCTTATTAGGTTGAACAGAGAATACAATATCCCTATCGCCCACTCCTATTCTTTAGAACACGCGTCCCCAGAGTTGCCAGATGTGGCGATTTCCGTCAAAGTGGCGAATTAAAATTTGAGTTGGCGACCAAAAATTGTAGCTGGGCGGTTGTCACCTTTTGGTGGTGGTGACAAAATACAGTGGGTAACTTTTGGCTTTTTATAAGTTCCATTTCATTGATCTTTCCCTCAAAAATTACGGCTAGCGTGAAGCGGAATACTGCTGGTTGTTTAACAATTGAACTTTGCCCTTGGTTACTCTTCAAGGAGTCTCAAAATAAACATTACTCGAAAAGTTAAAGTTGATTCGCAATTAGCAAGCGACCCTTAGAAGTTTTAAAATAAATTGATATCACTGGGTAGTTTTTAGAAATAAAAAAGAAACAAATACATAGTAATGTTTATGTATTTTCAACTGTATATTCATTGCCACCAATACCTTCGTAGCCTGGTACCCAACTGAGATGTTCAGCGCTCCATGAAGCTAGTAAGCTGAGAGTATTGAGACTGTTGGAACAGTCCCATATCAGTTTTGATGTAATCTTCTCAGAGTTCAAGAGCTTTTAAGCGGCCTTGGAGTCCGAGATGATCACAATGGCCCTTAGTTTCTACAACAAATATGACATTCACCACAGGCTAATCATAGGATAATTTCAGTATGACATATTTTTGCAGTTCTGTAGGTCAGAGGTCACCCTCGCTTACAGAATATGTTATACTTGGCATTTTGGTTTTGAAAATTTTACATTCACAGCCAAGAAGTCGCGATTTATGACGATTTTCATTTATACATGCCAAATATTGGTGATTTCTCGCGATTTTCATGTCAAAAGCTGGCTACAAACATACAAACCTGGCAGAATGCGATGCTTGCTTTAAACAATACATGAACTGCGCTTCACCGAGACTGCTTTCTTACTGCACCTGGCTGTGAATGTAGCGGGAATGTAGGAGGTAGGGTTAGGAGTCTCTTTTTAACTTATCGATTAGCCCGTATGTACCTTCTTTGTAAGTTCCATTGGAGATGTTGGCACTTCAGATCCTTTGAAAATCGTGTATACACGAGAGTGACTTATTATCACTCATGAAATTGGTGAAAAAACTTATCTGTGTATTTTCTGTATCGCAAACTTGGGGTTCAGGTACTTGGCGCGACGAAGTTTGAAGAGAAATCATTATACTCAGTAAATTGGTAGGGCGTACTAACTTTCAGTAGAATGTCTAACAGGTTTGGCAAAAAGAAGTGAAACTTTCCAGTAGAGGTCCTGTGGGCTCGATAAAAAGGGTTGAAGGCAACCTACTTGCCTAACTTTGCCTCTTCACCTCTGCTACGACTATACTAATGTTAGATACCATAAGAAATAGCTATTCGGTTACTATTGTAGTGTATGTTTCTCACTTTGTAGAAAACCCAAAAACCTTAGAATCAATTATGGATAACCGTTAAAATATTCGCTGAAAGCTTGGGAGGTGAGTGACTTGGTTTTTACTGAAGCGGAATTTATTAGTGAATCTTCAAAGGAGTAGAATAACTACCTCAAAACAGATATTTGTGTAGAATCAGACATTTCCTAGCCTATCAGTGTGGGAAGCAAGAACCCTTCTGTTGTCCTAACTCCGTGCTGTGGTAGGTGAACGTGCGCTCAAACACAGCATTCAAACACGGTACTATCACATTAATTGCAGCAGTATAATCGCATAAAAGAGAGATGCCGCACACGGAGAAACAGTCTATTGTTTCCTCAAGATACACCTTAAGACGGCAATTAAAACGCGTTTGCAATAAATCCCACAGCACGGTCCGGTAGCTTTTTCTAGACGGCCGTGGATGGTGCAACCATCTACCGTTTCGGTACCCCCGGGTGTCAATAATTATTTTATAGGCCCCGTATATCATTCGAACGGAGCGTATCAGTTATAGATTCTTTTAGCCGTGGTCGGAAATGACGTAAGGTGGCTTCTAGGCATTCTGGTTTGTTCTGGTTCGGGACTGTTGTCGATGTCTTTGTGATATATTGCTTTGCCTATCCAGTTAGTGTCATTATTTACCGGTACTTGTTACATATTACTTACTTACTTATACCTTATTTACGTAATTGCAATTGACATGTAAAAGGGTTGTAGGACTGAATTGGGGGCTGACTCCCAAGGTGGTGTCCTGGCTCTATAAGGATGGAAGCAGTCAAAGCAAAGCTATATAATATTCAACGCTTGGCTTGTGTTAGTACAACAAGTGCAGTACCAACGACTCCGTTGAGCGCGCTAGAAGCATTGCTAAAGGGGGGATCCACCACGGTATTCTGAACAGAAACATATACGATTTCAGCTTGTACCTCTCGTATTCGGGAAATTCAGGGGCCTAGGAGGTGGCTTTGACAGCCAGGTAGCAAAGAAAGCGTTGAGTACTTTCAGGTTTACATCAAGGTTCGTTCTCCAATGTAGAAAGGTCTTGGATAGTATTTTGGCTAAACATCATTTATGTGGGTGCCAAATCATGCTGAAGGTTGCGGTAATGAAACGGTGGACAGGCTCGCAAGGAGGATCGAGGAAGAATGTTATGAGGCTGGCAGCAGGTACCATTAAAAGGATAGCAGAGGCGTGGTTGTAAAATCGACATCTTATGAAGTGTAGAGGAATCTCTGGACATCTCCGTCAAGCTAGAGAACTTATTTCAGGACCTCTGGCTAAGGTGGGGCGGTTCTGTCTATCACTGGACCGAAGCCGACTAATGTTACTTGTGGGCCTGCTAACCGGCCATAACAGGCGTGGCAAGCGACCCGACGTATGCACGCTGTGGCAAAGACGAAGAGTACTCGGTACACATTGTATGTCGCTGTGAAAACCTTGGGCATCTTAGGTAGACTATCTTAGGTTCAAGAGTTCTTGAACCTAAGATAGCAATGTCATTCGCACCTTTATGGTGAGGGCTGGACTTGGGAACTAGGGTAAGGAGAGGTGCATAAGGGCTTGCTTGTAGGCCTATGCACTGGGGGTTCTGGTCAACAAAAATCCTCTTTACTTATTTCATTCATAACTTATTTTGTCATGGTTAGAAATAAATATAACACAGTAAGGCACAGATAACCACAGGTTACAATACAGCTTTGGCAATTGTACTATCTTACCAGTGTCTAGCCACTGCAGTCTAGGAGCTATTATTACTAAAAATGTCAGTCGGAACACATGGTCGGAACATATTATACAACCTACAATTTCGAAAACCATAAAATACCTATACCTCATAGAAAAGTCATATAAAGCCTTTCGTATTTCCATCAGGCTATACTGTACCAAATCTACATAGGGCCAATCATAGAGTTCGCTGGACCCTTTTAGCATCCGAAGCTTCAAAGTAACTATGATTGAAACACCTACAAAGACAGGCTACACGTATTTTTTTGACAACACTAGGCAGAAAGCTGCTTACAATCCCAACTGAGTGGTTCACTAGCTGGCTAGTGAATCTCAAAACGAGCGATGTTAGGCAGGTTATTGAATTTATTACTGGACATGGCCGCTTCATACAGCATTTATACATTCTACAGAGACGATAAGTGTAAACCCTGTCATCAGTCGCAGGAGACTGCTCGGAGTGCTCGGAGCGAGTAGGAGGGCTCTGTTTGGTGTGACACAGCCAGATGATGAAACTGACTTTATTATTGGGAAGCAGCTACTGGAGCTTTTCAAGGGCGCAGGAGTTGGCTCGCCCGACCAATAGGTACTGGGCACAGTGAATAAGCTTCGGTTGACGTGTGAGGACCAAGTCCATTGCAAACAACTAAATCTAATCTAGTGGCTTGCTTTACAGCCGAGTGCACTTGCTGGAGGTTTACAGGGTGTCCCAATTTGGGCACTTTTACGGGGTTATTTTTGAAGATAGAGAGTTGCGGTTTTCGCAACAGTATAGTACTTTTTTGTGAAACTAAGGATGACGTTAACGTTAAATTATCATAGCCCTCTTGGTTTTTGAGATACAGGATGAAATCGAAAACTATCGATTTCGGGACCACCCTTGTATCTCGGTTGTCTTTTATCTTATTGAAATGTCAAAAAAGGGTCTTATAGAATTTTTTCTGTAGAACCCAGTGGTGTAGTTTGTTTTTTTCTTACTCTAACCATTTTTTAGTTATGAAGCAATCATATATTTTTTTTAAATGGAACACCCTGTATATTATTTTTTAAGTCAATCGGAAATAATTCAAGCTTTCAGAAAATGTATATAGGTATCAAGTTATTTTGACAATTACGCTCAATTTTTTTTCATTTTTTACTTCATTTGTAGCAGGGGGCCATGACTAATCTATTAAAAATAATATCCAAGTAAACAATTACTAGGATACAAGATACTCAATACTTTTAAGCTCAATTATTTAATTGTATTTTATACGCTATCAACTACTATTTGTGATAATGTTCAATAAATATTACTTATAGCAGTCCATTGTTACATTACTTAAAACCAAACATTATATCGTGAGAATATCAACACAATATTAAATTTGAATTGAAATCAAAATAAAAGCTAAAAATATCGAGGAGCTTTTAGAGATGTTGGTTCAAGTTGGAGAGAACTTTCTCGAATTCAAATCTGGCACAATTTCTTATTCTTTTAATGGCACTTAGAAGAGTTATTCGTCTCCTTCGTGTTATGGCGAAAATTCCCAAACTTGGATCGTGTGCAAATGTTCAAGTATCTTAAACTTGTATGGATAGTCTCTATATTTTTTTAGAATTCTTTCTGCAGTTGGATTTTGGTACCCCTACAGCTTCTTCTATATGTGCTTACAAGATGATGAATGCGTTGCTTCTATGTAACCTAATACGTTTGTTCTCCTTTGCTTCCTATTCTCCTTGAAATAAGCCTTAGGACGTGGTTGTATAAAGGATCCTTACCTAACTATATGTATTTTTAGACGAGCAAGTACATCTGGAAACGATTGCTATCTCTCTGCCATTATTATAGAAAAATTGATAATTATTAAAATAAAAACACAGAAATAGCAAAGCTATATTTAGTAAAAATATAATTAAAAACTGACAGTCTCGCAAATTTTTTACCAATTTGCTTTTTGGTTTTTAATAGGTGAGTCATAGCCCACTATCTACTCAATATTATAATAACACAATATTCATCATTTTAATGAGACATTATTATTTGAAAAAATGTAATTCGATACCGTTTTTTCGAATTTGAGTAGGAAGTCTCTTGTAGAACAATAGTAGTAGTAGTAGTGATGGGGAGGCGAAGCCAGGCAAGTAGGCCACCTTTGGCCCTTTTTGCCAACCCCACTGAACCAATCACTGAAAACACTAAAATTCTACACCCTAGAAAGCTCCTTGTCGAACCTACCAGACCTCCTGACGAAAGTCAGTATGTCCGACCATTTCGCTGAATATAGTGGCTCCTCCCCAAACTCCGTCGTGCCAAATATCTGCACCCTAAGGTTGCGATAAACTGCACATCTGCCCAGGAAGTGGAACGCTGTCTCATCCTCCTCCCAGCATCTGGAGCAAATGGGGTCCCCTACCACTCTCATAAGTGACAGATGTCTATTCAGCCGGCAATGGCCAGTGAGAACCCCCACCAGAAGGTTCAGCGTCTCTCTGCCTTTACTCAAAAGCCATTGTGTTCGGCCCCTATCAGGGCCTGCTATGAATCTTTTGGCTTGCCTGCAGTCGTCTCTCTCTAACCAGGCTTTCGCTAGTTCCTTGTAGGCCCAGTTATCCAGGGCCACATTGACCTGGCGTCTGCTAATTCCCAGCATAGGTTCTGGGCCAATGCAGGGGCTGCTGGCCCCTATCCTAGCTAATCGGTCCGCTCTCTCGTTACCCGGTATACCAATATGTCCGGGAACCCACAGTAGGGTCACCTTCTTATGTCTTGCCAACTTCTGAAGGGCGGCAGAGCATTCTTGTGCCAGAGCTGATCTGGCCCTCGAAGCTGCCACCGCTTTCAGAGCTGATTGGCTGTCAGAGCATATATATATGCTCTGTTCAGAACACTTTTCGACTTCCGTCGAGTATGCCGAGTATGTAGAACAATAACTGCTTGGATGCTTATTATTTATGGTTCATTAACCATGGCCTACTGCTACAAATAAAGTAAAAAATTGAAAAATCAAATTTTGAGCGTAATTTTCAAAATAACTTACTACTAATATATATTTTTGGAAAGCTTGACTTATTTCCAATTGACTTAAAGAATAATATATAGGATGTTCCATTTAGAAAAATATATGTTTGCTTCATAACTGAAAAATGGTGAGAGTAAGAAAAGATCAAACTACACTACTGGATTCTACAGAAAAAATTCTATATGACCCTTTTTTAGACTTTTTAATGAGATAAAAGACAACCGAGATACAAGGGTGGCCCAAAATCGATAGTTTCCCATTTCACCCTGTATCTCAAAAACCAAGAGGGCCATGAAAATTTTGTTAACGGCATGGTTAGTTTCACAAAAAAGTAGCACACTGTCGACTGTCGTAAAAACCGCAACTCTCTATCTTCAATAATAACCGAGATACCCCGTAAAAGAGCCCAAAATGGGACACCCTGTACGTATGTTCTGGTGTACCGGATCTTATGCGGTGTCGGACGTCCGCCCACGCTCACCTGCAACCTTGCAAACTTGTAGTTTTACTATCTCGACACACTGCCTGCTACCTGTTTCTGTTTCTGTTTCTGTTTCTAACTTGGTCGGACGACAGCCTGGCGTCTAAGTGTGGCCAGCCGCAGCCGCTGTGCCACGGGCCCATATTTGGCCATTTCAAACAGATCTGTTTCTACGGAAGAATTATTAATACCGCCTCGCGTTGGTGTGCTATTTGCACTGCACTTCACGTAATTTTGAACCAGCATAAACAGTATCCTTATAGTAGGAACCTTCCTTTTCTGTAAGTAATTTTTTTATAACTGAGCTGACCGCGTAGGCAAAGCCTAAATACCAGAGTACCGCGGCTGCTGTGAAAAAGTTATGTTAGGGGAAGTTTGTTAACATCTCCTGGCAGTTCATTCCAAGCCTTGGGCACCCCATTTTAAGAGCACAGAGATTCATATACATAGTTAATTGATCTAGATAGATTATGATACAAAATCACAACACTCAATTCCTGCAGAAATTGACTAGTTAAATTCTAGATTTATTTGCACTTTGGGTATGTGATAAAATTTATGAACAAATAGTCAAGAATACAAAGTGATTTTTGTTTGCACTAAATGTTGTCTAGTGTTTGGGTATTTATTACTTTCTGTAATATACAGCTTATTTAGGAGTATGATGAAGATGTGTGGAAAATAATTAGGTCAGGCAAATTACCACCGGGGGGTAAGCTCCTGCGCCCATTTTCGTTCTTTACTTAAAACGGGGTTTGAGGATTTTGTACAATATTGTTTTCTTGATTACTTTTGCACCATCATCACATGTATCTGTATATCTGTAGAGTTATGGGGAGAGTGAGTAGTCTCACAGCACTTAGATCACATCCTCCCAGGGAGTTGTTTCCTCAGGTCATCGCCCATCCTGCCAATTATAGGAAGTTGGACAAGTCGCTTGGAGACATCTCACTTATGTGGGCAGGAATACGTGAAGACTCGACGAACGCACACTCTCTAATAGAAGCACTGATATATGACGTGCTCCTCAATTTCGTCTTCGCTTTTACACATTCTACATATCGTTGTGTCACTTAACCCCATAATGTGGAGGTGTTTTCTGAGTTGACAATGGCTAGTCAGGAATCCTACTAAGAGACGTAGGTTTGACCTGGTTATCGCCAAGTGCTTCTTGGATATTGTCGTGCCAAGGCCTACAAGGGTTTCCTTTGCAAATCAGCATCTTTGTAGCTCTTCCCATCGTTTTACCATTTGAGCATGAGTGTATTTTTTTGGCTATCTCCGCAATTGTGGCTCCTGTTATATTAATGCAAACCATACGTTGTATTTTATATAATTTATTAATCGCTGTCGAAAATTGAGCTTTCGGTCGCATACGACTACTTGAAGAGTGTGATGATCCGGAACGCGCTCCTGGCTGTTATACGTTAGAACGCACCTTTAGCTGTCAGGCTGCCAAAGTTTGACATTGACGGCAGTGACAGATGGTAGAAGGAAAAGATTAAAATTTGTTGTTATAATATAAGTGTATGAGTGTCATTTGATGAAGTTCAGTTCATTAGTTTATTTGATTATCCTATATTGTTCAGATATTTTGTTATTGGTCAAATCATGTGTGATTTTTCATAGAACAAAAATTCCTTTCATTCTGTGTATTTTGTCAACCATGTTCACAGAAAAAGAAATTGCTCTGTAATGCTTCCTTCCTTTTCTTTCATTCTATGGATAGTTTGTTTAATAATTACGAGAGGGGATTGTTTTTAAAAAAAGGCAAAAAGCGGGAGACCAAATTTTACACAATGCATTTTGGAAGTCTTTTTTACGAATATTTGCAGGAATGTTGTCTTTTGTGTTTGTATTATCAACAAATGTGGTCTGGCTATAATTTGTAAAGTGTTTCACAATGTATACTATGTATCCGAGCTTTTAAGACGACTTTAAATGGTGTTGGGTCTCTGATTTCCGTCTACTCTAGGTAGGTCCTGAGGTATTGCAGGCCGGTGGTGAACAGAGATAACTCTGTCTTATTTAGATGTATCTATTTCAACCTTTACTGATCCCCTTTATTTATATACGATATTTATTTTATGGTTGTGGAAACCGTGGCGACTGCCGGGACGGCCTAATTACTTACCGAAGGTGGAAGTGGGTTGATTCACGTGCTTCACGAACTATACGGTTTCCTCTAACCAGCCCTTTTATGTTGTTTATTGTTTATATTTATTTATTGATCTATTTATATGCTTATATAGATGCTTGCTATGCTGCTATGCTTGCTATACTATGCTTACATTTTAGATATTCCAATTATCTCCTTTATTTACTCCTTTATGTGTTGGTTATATTTATTTATTTATATATATGCTGATATTTTACACTTTTCCACATTCTATCCATATTTCTCTCCCTGACGTTAAACAGAGATCTAGCCCACCATGTATTATTATTATTATTTATCACATAGACTGTGAATGTTTATAACAATTTCTTTATTATACAATATCAATAACAAGAGCCAGTTTACCACTATTATTAAGACATTTTGAATCGTATATTTCAACATATCAATACAAATACTTACACCAGTAAAATATATGAAATACAAAGCACTCATGATTTGATAGATACAAGAATCAAGTAATAGAACCATACCAGAAACACTCAGCACTTATGATTAATAAATATAAAACAAATGTTAAGAAACAAAAATAATAAAAAAACCATATCACAACATTTCTGTGTTTGATTTCATTCTCTCTGAGTTGGTACACATGCATGCTAAAAGAATGTGGTTACCACAGGCACACATACAACATTGGGTTCTAAATTCCACCACTAGACGTCTTGATCACTTTGGCTATTTCTAAATTGGTATCGGTTTTGCCAGTGACCAGTTGCTCACTACAAGAGTTGTCTTTACAGGCTATCTCTGTGATATTGGCGAGCAAAGCTATTCATATAACTGTTTCAGGCGTACAACGAAAATGAGTATTCCAAATTTCTTCAAATAGACGTATAGAATATACACCTCTTTGTGAAGATAAAATAACTACTACGGGTCCTGACAAGTCGGTCGTACATCGATATACATACACACACACGTATGTGAAATCTTGACGAATCAGTTTAACCTGTACATTTGTCTGGTGTACAGTAAAGTGCTCTGGGCGGTTGCAGATATTTTCTCGTACATTTTCGTTTATTATATCACTGAGGAAAAAATGACATAGTCGGATGGCGGAGTGGCGGAATTAAAATTAGTCAGGAAAGGAGATAAATTTGAAAAAGGTGTTGGAGTTAAAATGTGCTATTGAAACAGGTAGTATTATGGCAAAATGATAGATTTAGAGTAAATAAATGCAGATCAGGAAATGAGAGCGTAAGGAGCTAAGAAAAATAAAGAAGTGCAAGGCGAGTTTTGATTTTTTTTTCTAGTCAACAGTTTTTGATAACTTTACCTGTTTGAGTAATACCTGTACCTATATAGACCGACAAAATGATCAGCATGAATCAGATTCTACTGGTATTCCATTATCAGTACTGAAAAGCAGAAGGGGAAAAGACGAAACTGAAGAAAGTGAAAAAGTAACCAGTTAGTTGCAATATTTTGTTTACGGTATTACTCGACTCTGTATTGAACATAATCGACATAAATATATTCTATATAAAAATATTTTTAGCTAGGTTGGATCCCGCTGAACTGAAGATGGGATCAGACTCTGCAGCTTGTACTAGTAATTCAATGCTCTTTTGGCTCTGCTGTCTAAGTGAGAGTTCCACGTCAGCTTTTTGTCGAGGGTAACATCAAGACATTTCACTTCTTCGGAAAAATTTAGCTTGACGTTGAAAAGATCAGGGGGATCTTGGGATTGATAAACAATGATGAGTGTTCCATACATAATTTCTTTACTGATTTGAGTGCTACTTGGGTTCACATAATATGTTCTCAAATCTACCAGTTTGCAGGATGATAATGTGATCCTCACATGCTATTGTGTGGAATCCATTGCTGTTAAGGTGATTGATAAGGCTGTCCAGAACCGTGTTCCAAAGCAGTGGTGACAGAACACCTCCATGCAGACAACCCCTGATAACCACGCCTTTAACAGAGATGTTCTCTACCTTGATTGTTACTGCCCTGTTGGAAAGCATGCTAAGCATCCATTCGCTCACAGTCCTAGGTACGTTCGTAGCTTGGAGTTGCTGGCTAATTTTTGGGAATGTCGTTTTGTCAAATACTCCTTCAATGTCTATGATTACAACCAGAGTGGATTCTTTGTTGTCCAGTGATGTCTTGATTCTGCTAAATACTTGATGTAGTGTCATGTCGGTGGAGCTGCCCGGAGTGCATGCGGAGTGCATGCATGTTGATTTGGAGGAAGCGGAAAATGAATCCCTTGTATAGTCTTTCCATCATCTTGAGAAAGAATGACGTTAAGCTTATTGATCGGAATGGGGGTGTAGTTCATCCTACCTGATTTGGGTATGAAGACCACTCTCACCTCTCTCCACCTTCTGGGAATATACTTTAAAGCCCGAAGATCATTATGCCATACCTTTTTTTTTCGTGACACCCTAGTAGTGTATACGTAATCAAGAATACTTTGACACTTTTCAAATTATATAGCTGCCAAGGATTATAGAGCTGCCTTGCAAGTTCTCCTCTTACTACCATATTACAATCACGGTAGCAGTTCTTAGCTTACGGAGGACTGAATATATTCCTAACCCGTATGCACAAGTTAACTAAAGTTCAGAGGCTAGCAGCTCTGGGCACAATGGGTGTCATGAAAACAACACCGACTGCTGCTCTGGAGGTACTTTTCGGCTTGCGCTTCTGCAACTCTGGATAAAAAGAGATGCAATTCGGCTTACCTAAGATTAGGACCTGCACATCTGTATTCTAGGCAGAAAAATACGCCACATTGATGATAACGTACTCGGTAGAAAATAACAGTGCAAATCATATAACTATGTTGTGACAGTCAAGCAGCTATAAAAGCGGTGGAAGCTCCGGGGGAACTGGATTAGCTCTAAGCCAGGAATTTTCTGCTGCCCTTCAGAAACTAGCACGCAACAATGTGACCATTTGTGGTTCCCATGACAATTTGGTGTACCGAACAACGAGAAGGCGAATTGCCTGACTAGCGTAGGGCCGAGCAGCTCCTTCATCGGCGTTGAACCCATGTTAGCTATTAGTAGGCGCCAGATAAATGTTGCGTTGGATGAGTGTGTTCAAATGTTTACAGCCAGCTCTGACAAGAGCCGTACGCTATGGTTTCTGAACAAAGGTAGAGAGACGTCCTTTTGGCGGGGGTTTTCCCAGGCCATTGCCGACTGGGAAGATATTTATCACCCACTAGCTGACCCGACAGACGCTGTCCCGCTTTAGCTGTGAACATTGAAACTGAACTCAAATCTGTAATAAATAATAATTATCTGAAAAGCATAGTGCACATTGAAAAACTTTTGACAGCCAACATGTTTTGTTTTGTTTTCGGGCGCGTAAATAAGTAATGATGATTTTATCAGCACAGAACAGGCCTTGTGGAAAACATGGACTATCAAGATTGATCCCACAGACGTTCAACGACTGCCTTTTGATTTAGTTATCGTCATTGCAAAAATGCAAGCCGCACTGAAAACTGCAATCGTTTAAAGCCGATAGCATGTTGCCTGGGATCACAGGGATGTGTGGAATCAAGACGTCTTCGCTTTTGTATTCCCCTATTTTTTTAACCAATTTTACATTTTTTTTATGAACGTTATCATCGACCGTCAATTAATGACAGGCCGTAATTTCGAGGGCGTATTTCTGCAAATTCAAATAGAAAAGCTCACTTTACCATGTGTCAGTGGCGTACATCTTTTTGCTAATATTTTCGTGGGACTGCCCGTCGACTCTCGACAGGGTGTCAAGGTTTCACTTTTATTTAGTTTTTTTTTCAACTATTGCGCAATTAAATGGCACAACGATCTGAAATTACGTATCGGGGGTTTCTTAAGGCGACAAATCCAAATTCTACCACGGGTTTGTCAACACGAATAGGGGGCGCCAACGTCGACACATCGAACTCTTTTAAATTAACAAAAAAATTTCCTGTTTGGAGCATCAACGTGAATATTAAAGAAATCGTTTCCTAAATATCAGTTACGTAAAAAGGTATACTTAGTTTAAGTCTGTAGAGGTAACCGTTTTCGAGATACCTTTATTGAAATATTGGCATTCTCGCATGGATTTATATAATGTAGATCAAAGAACACGTTTCAAATATATCTGATTTTTGGAATAGGTGGTGCTGAAGTTCAAGAATACTTCGTAAATGGTATGTAAAAGTATGAGCCTAAGACTAATATTCATTCGTGCGGAAATACCGATAATCTTCCAATCGCAATTTACAATTCAGTCGCATTGGAAACTTCAACAAAGGTCATCTCGAAAACGGTTACCTTTCAAAAAACAAATTATACCTTTTTCACATGAAACATATCGAGAAAACGATTTTTTTTATACTCACATTGATGCACCAAACAGGAAAAAAGTTCTGATAATTTAAATGATTCATGATAGCAAGACTGTTGTTGAATTTGAATTTCTCGCCTTAAAAACCCCCGAATATGTAATTTTAGATCATTGTGCCATTTTATTGCGAAATAAAAAACCAAAATAAAAGTAAAACTTTGAAACCCTATATCTTTAAAATTAAGCATTTTAAGGCTCCAAATTCCTATCTCAATGTTCATAAAAATGTGGACATTCTGGTTGAGCTTTTCTATTTTGAATTCGAGTCATAAATATGCCCTTGAAATTACGATGTATCGTTATTTAACACCCTGTATACGTATTCACCATTATTTCCTCGACGCACACTTGACAGGCTCGAAATTTGCAGATAATTCCTTGAAGTTTATACATCTAACCTGTATTTTTGACAGCAACGTCATACATGACAACAATAACAAACAAATCACTAACACTATACAGTATGTTACACACTTCGTAGTCGTTAAGTTTTCTCACATTTTTCTAAGTTTTCTAATATTCTGTATAATTTTCCTTAGATTTCTTCCCGTAAGAACCTTCTGCGAAGTAACAAAAAACTTATAAAAAATATGGATGAAATTGATCAAGTCGTTCTCTCGCGATGCCGTGACCAAGGGAAAAAGGGATTCATTTTTATATAAATAGAGATGAATGTGGTAAATGACTCTGCTCCAGATGTTAGGAAGCAGAGGGATCTTCTTTTCACTTCTTGGACGTTTGGCATCCTTTAGATATTTGGTGAAGAGGATCACGATACTCAGTAAATTGTTCAGGACGTATGTTACCGGTTTAAAAATCGTAATCAAAAATAGAAAAGTATCTCACCTTTTTAACTGCAATTTATTGCCAATTTGTTACTTACAACGGGTCTATTTACATTTCACTTATAGATAAACCTTAGAATTAGCCGCCCATCTGTTAAATAGACTTTCGGGTACCTATTTTGAGCCTGCTAGTTGATTTAGATCTAGGGTTTAGAGATTTCTCTCCGCACCACAGTAACCAAATTTTGAGGCTGAAATGAAAAATATATTAATCTATCTCATGCAAGAAAATACAATAGTCGTCCTTGCCAATCCTTGTCAACGTTCCTTAGGTCCTCCTGACTATCCCAGCATCGAGAGTTCGATTGTTTTGTTTTGGATTTCTTAACCTCAGTTTTCATCAGCTGTTCTGTCAGGTACGCTGCTATCTAATTTCATCTCGAACCAGCTCTTCATGAACCGGTGACTCTCATTTTTCTAGGACACGGTAACTTGCAAGGTTCCTTCCCCCGGATAGTTGATAGTTTTGTTTCTTTTCCGGTTGGTACCCTTGATGGGAATACGTCGTTGTGACGGATTTTTACCGAAAAAAAGGCCACCAAATTCATGAGTTTGTGACTCACTCGTATTGAGGATTTTGAGTTTGGTACCGTCTGTGGTATATTCACTTTAGGCCGCCTTCGATCACAGGTATGTTGGCTTGCTCCTCCATCTTGGGAACCTTTGCTCATTGTGTGTTCCTCTTATTCAGGCCTTTTTAGGACTACCTTTTAGGGTCACCTTTCACTTGCATCTAATAGATCTCACCTTAAACTTCGTCTACGTTAAGGGTTGGGTCTATTTACCTCACGCTAAATTTCACTTAGAGCTAAGATTTAGCCATTTTTGGTACCTACCAAGTTCGTCAACTCTCTGCTCTTTCGATCTGTTTGGGATATTCTGAGAACGCTGATTACCTCAACTTAACTACCCAGTGACTGCTGAAGGACTACCGAAGGGCGTATCCCGGCGTGGATATAGACCATTGAACGACTCCCCCTTTTTATACTTTTCAAATAACTAGAAGTTGATCTGTAACCCGAAGGTATGCGTACCCCCGGTGATAGATGATAAATGGAAGTATTTTGAACCATTTTTGGTGGATTTTCTTAATTATTGAATTGTTAACTTAAATAAATGACTGTTGTTTTTGCCGCAACATAACCCACACCCTGACAAACTATCAGCACCGGCCACAAACTGGCTAACAACCCTCACACGTACTCACATTCAGCAGGAGGTCTGGAAGGTTCGACAATGAGGCCATGAGGTTTTTTTAGTGTTGGTTCTGTGGAGTCGGCAAAAATGGTCAAATATTGTCTATTTGCCTGGCTTGGCCCCTTCTCCCCATCACTACTACTACAACTACAGCGACAGTAATTCGCCGTACACACATTCGTCATTTACACCTCATACAACGTTTATAAAACGTATTATCTCAACAAATCACAAAACATTACTATCCTTGAATACCTGCTTGTTACATCTAGTTCATCCATCAATTTGCACAAATATCAGCAAGAGTGACCTTAATAGGCTCTGTTTATTCATGTCGGGTTTATTTTATACGAAGAAATTAATTAGTAATTTATGAACGTGTGCCGTTTTTTAACCTATAATACGTGTATTTATTGCAAATAGAATTAGATAAATAGATATATTTCGAATTGTAGGAGTCGTAACAATCTATTATGCAAGATTTGTGAGTCACATAACTGCGTTTTCTGTGGAATTTTAGGTTATGGTCGTATGACATAAGCCAAATGCCTTTTTCGGTACATACTATTAGATAAAGAAAACTTATTATTTCTACATGTGATAAAGAAAAATAATAAAGTATCAGCTTTCCTGTGATTTCTGAATCTTATCTTGTTACGGGCCTTATGATTGATTGCTCTCGACTAACCCATGAATAAAACCACAATCTTAGAAGTAAACAGTTTACTAAAGTTTCAGCTACGTCTGTTGTAACAAAAATACTGTTGAATAATAGATAGGTATCCATTAATTTATTACTAATTTTGCCAGAAAAGTAAAAGTTCTACAAACCCGACTCAAAGTTTAAACATAACGGTATTTTACATGCAGCCATGATGCGCAATAGATGGATCTTCGTGGTTGGGCTGGAGCGCAGAGGGCTGGCAGCGACTGCTTCTTTGTCAAGTGGTCTGGAGGCGATTAGCATTTGGAGACTCGAGAAATATGATAAAATTTAATGCTTCTAAGACCCAGTACTGCGCCCTATTGAACATGGTCCGGCACGAACACGTTTTGTAAGTTGAAACAGCTGCTGGAGGAAGGCATGTATATCTATTCAGAGGTAGGAAGCATTTACCATACAACCCTCAACTCTGTATAAGACCCAGATGAGATCTGGCCTGGAGTGTGGAGCCTCACCAGGTACAGTCGCAACTTATCCCCTACTTCCGCTCACCAGCTGATCCACCGGGCGCCTGTCTACACATTGCTCACATATATGAGGTGCTGTTGCCCCTAGTTACCCATCCATACTTGGCGCAATCCTCAGAACAAAAATTTCGGGCATAACATGCCGCCTCCAGCTGCTTTCAGCCAACGTACGGTTGGTGACCTTTCATTTTTTCATCGGTTTTTGACACGGAGCCTACACCTGTGAGCTATCGTTTACAATTCTCCCTCACCGAACCTGTTACATGTACCCACGGAACTGTTGCATATCAGCCCAGGGCGGTACCGGGATGTAAAAAGCATCGTCCAAAAACTAAACCCGAAGAAAGCTACTGGTCCCGACCAAATTCCAGCGATCGTCCTTAAACGCTGTGCCGGTGAGCTTGCACCTATCCTTTGCAAGCTCTTAAAACTATCGTATGAATGAGGCATGTTTCCCGCTGCATGGGAAGTTGGCTACATACAAGCCCTTCCTAGGAAAGGCAAAAACACCGATTTCATCAATTATAGATCTGGTGGCTCTCCTTAGTATGATGTCTGAGGTTATGGAGACTGCCAGTAACCCACAGCTCCTGAAATACCTGGACAACAATAACATCATGTGATGGCTTCCGTAAGCTACGGGTGACCTCCTGGCCCACGTCACTCACTTGTGGAACAGAGCAATTCAAAATCATGGCGAATCCTGTGTTTCTGCACTTGACATATTAAAAGCCTTCGATAGAGTGTGCCATGAGGGACTGCTGGTCATGCTTGCTGCCTATGGACAGCGGATCTATTGTCAGTGTTATGGACTATGACCTATCTCTGTTTGTTATAGTCGAAGGCTGTTCATCAGACGTATTTTTAATAAACTCCGGTGCCCCTCAGGGATTAGTCCTATCCCCTACACTGTTTGTGCTGTACATCAACGAGTTAGTTTTGACATCCAAAGCCTCAAACATCAACAAACTTCGCATATTTATCTAAATAGAGCAGCGGACCATTGCCCAGTTTACTATAAATTTTTACATTAAATATTAACCTATACAGGGTTATTCACGTTATTCGACACGGAGCATTATGGCTAAAGTATTTGATAAAAAGGAAAATAATAATTTGGGGTGGATAGAGACCCATAAAGGCTACATTTTAAAAGTATTTTCATGTTATACAGGGTGTCCCAAAAACACGAAATGTATCAAAGCTATGTTTTTTTAAATAGAACACCTCATATATTATTACATATTCAGATTCCTTGGTGAATTCTAGTGTGACTTTATGTATCATACATGGTACCTAAAGCGAACCGTTAAGGTGTAAATCACCATTTTCGCTATAAGTAGATATCAGGAAAAAATTGAATATCGCAGAGATTACAAAATATGGAAGGCTGTGACTTTGCCGTATTACTAAGCATAAAATGCATCAGCTTTGATGAGACTGTCAAATTTAAATTACGTTGATGTTTGGAGAAATCGGTCGATGAATTAAGGAAACTTCGATCAGCGATAACTTGATTTTTTCAAATGGGAATGCCTAATTTTTTTATACCGTTAAACGTAGAATTTGATAAGCTTTTTAATGATATAATGTTGTGAATATCAATCTCTCGTAGTTTTCATTTAATTTTAAATTTTCAAACAAATCGGCGATTTTCAATTTTCCTACCTATAAGCAACGTAGCAGGCCATGAAATATAAACAAAAATCTGTTCAGCTAGAAGAAAACAACTATCTTAGCTGAAAAATACACACTAACTAGACTAAAGGGACAAGATTACAAAAATTCCTTACAACAAATCAACTCTCCCAGAAACAACTGCGATAACATCTCTAAGGTCAAAGAGAAGCTGGAGTATGGCAGTAATAGATATTTTTACTCTCTACTGGCTACCGCAATTTACTAGAGGTTAAAAATTTCCAAGGCAATCAAAAACCCTCATATGAAACAGAAGCAACCAGCGACTGTTGCTCCAGCACGCAACTATCAATCATATGTAATGGTGTAAAAAAGTACTAATTTGCGTCGAAGTCGATACCTCTGACTGGAGCCCTTCTATTTTTTAATATCTATTAGCAATATTGCAAAAAAAGGAATACTGACAAATCAGGTTTAAATTTTCTGCCATTTAAGTTATGTTTTATAAATTGAACAAATTTTAATTCATTCTTCAATTTCTGCGACCTTGCTAATAGGTACTGAAGAATTTTCAGAACTCCAGTCAGAGGTACTTTTGACTTGAGTTTTGACAGAATTGCATACTTTTTTATATCATTAAATGTGAAATTTTATTATGAAAATAATAAACTGCTTAAAACATTCTCTAGTAGTTTTTACTTTACTTCAAAATTTTTAATGGTTTTGGAAATTGCCAATCTGCATTACATTGCAGTAGCTAGTAGGCCGTGAAAAAATCCATTTCTGCCATACTCCAGCTTCTCTTTGACCAAAGATATGTTACCGCCGTTGTTTCTGGTTAGACTTTGTTTGTTGTGAGTAATTTTTATAATCGTATCCCTTTAGTCTAGTTCGTGTGTATTTTTCAGCTAAGTTAGTTGTTTTCTTCTACCTGAACAGGTTTTTGTTTATATTTCATGGCCTGCTACGTTGGTTATAGGTAGGCAAATTGAAAAACGCCGATTTGTTTGAAAATTTAAAATTAAATGAAAACTACCAGAGACTGATATGCACAACCTTATATCATTAGAAAGGCTATCGAATTCTACTTTTAACGGTATGAAAAAAATTAGGCATTCCCATTTGAAAAAATCAAGTTATCGCTGATCGAAGTTTCCTTAATTCATCGACAGATTTCTCCAAGCATAAACGTAATTTAAATTTGACAGTCTCATCAAAGCTGATGCATTTTATGCTCAGTGATACGGCAAAGTCACAGCCTTCCAAATTTTATAATCTCTGCGATATTCAATTTTTTCCTGATATCTACTTATACCGAAAATGGTGATTTACACCTAAACGGTTCGCTTTAAGTCCCATGTATGGTACATAAAGTCACAATAGAATTCATCAAGGAATCTGAATATGCAATAATATATGGGGTGTTCCATTTAAAAAAACATAACTTTGATACATTTCGTGCTTTTGGGACACCCTGTATAACATGAAAATATTTTTAAAATGTAGCCTTTATGGGTTTCTATCCTTCCCAAGTTATTATTTTCTTTTTTATCAAATACTTTAGCCATAATGCTCCGTGTCGAATAACGTGAATAACCCTGTATAGCTCGCCTATCTAGTTATATTTCATATTAATATTTGGTAGTTAAAAAAATATTAAATAAAAAGAAAAAAGAAAAAACAACTTACCTAAAATTCAACCACTTGATAGTTTGTAATAAGCAAAAGTATAGTAGCGGTAACAGTGGTTACAGCTAAGAAGGAATATTGCAGTTTTATAAAATTTACTATATCTAGGAAATAAACTTGTTTGTAGAACCATAGACCTCAGACTTCACAGAGAGGCGTTAAGTTATTTTTGAATATTCTTGGATTCTTGAAACACCTAGCCAAAAAAAACTCACAATATACCTAGGCTCCAACTAGGAACAGCCTGCGATACCAAAATAGATCCATAATTGAATGGTTTCATAGAGAACAGAATCTTCTTTTCACTGGAATTGTTATCCTACAATACAAAGTTGCTCATACACAGAGGCTCCTCATAAAAATATTTACAGCGGTTCCGAGTTACCAATAATTGTGAAATATTGAAACACATGAAGAGATAGATCCAAAGAGAGTCAGTCTGTATGTATATAAAAATGTACAAGGGACCACTCGTAGCAACGTTTCTAGAATGTGTTCTATACCTTGTCCTCGAAATCGTAATGTGTTTCTACATCAATGTAAATTAAAGTGCGATCGAAGCTTTCGCAATATACGCATGGTGAACAACAACACTGAATGAAACTGGAGAGCCCGTAAAATAGAAGAACACCGCATCAAGCAAGCCTTGATGCCAACTTGGCGGTACTATCAGTGATTCTACGAATAGTTTGTCGCATTTTCCCACACCGATAGGTGAGGGGAGTATTGTGATCGCGAAAATTTTCGATTCTGAGATAATGCGCTTTTTGGGCGTTTTATGATGTCTACATAACGAAAATCCACATCACTCATTTCCGTCGGTCTGTCTGTCGGTCTGTCTGTCGATCTATCTGTCGGTCTGTCTGTCTGTCTGTCTGTCTGTCTGTCTGTCTGTCTGTCCGTCTCTCGCGTGTTTCTACCCTCGTAATCTCAGTAACCGCTGCATGGATGGTGATGAAATTTGGGTGGTGATAGTCTGTGGGGTCGTAGTAGGTAATGCTGCAAAAACTTTGAAAATCGGTGCATTGGTGTCGGAGCAATTAAACAAAAACGAAAAAATTAAATATTCATCAAACTTCATTTCTAGACGTTTTAGGAGTTCCTGATCGTTTTCTACTTTTTTTCTGGGTGGGGGTGAATTTGGGGTGGTTGGGGGGTTGGGGGTTGTAAAACTGAAAAATTTGTTGTATTCATATTGGGCTGTCGATTGACCTGTGAATGAAAAACCTAGAAAACTAGAAAAATCGTGTTAGTGGCGGCGCAGTAATAATAAAAAAAAACTAAAAATATAAAAACAGCTCAGACGGTTTTTAGACGGTTTGAAGGCTGTTGATCATTTCGCATCGTCCGGTTGAAGCATCCAGAACAAAAACTGTGGCGTCCTAGTTCCTATGGAGGGAGACGCAAGAAACTTTTTACGAGAGTTTTTGTGTTGGATGTTTTTTTTTTTCGGGCGGTTGGGCGACGATTTGGTTACAAGGGAATTTCAGACTATAGCTCCATGGAATGGGAAAACAAAAAAATGGTATCATTATTATGTGTGGAAAGTATTGAGTCAATCAACTTGACTCCATTTTTTCTGATGTTGGAAAGAAGACGGAATCTCAATTCCCTTGCTGGGCAGATATACTATGGGTCTCAACATTAGGGTTCAGATATTTGGTACGACAGAGCTTGAATAATAAACCGGTAGGTCCGCCCCGTGTGGGGGTGGGTTAGAATGTCTCCCATCGTATATCCTGCGTATCGTAAGAGGCGACTAAAAGGTACCGAACTACTGTCGGTATAAACAGTAACCTCTTCTCAACCAAGCGCTTTGGGTGGACGAGTTGAGAAGAGTCAGGGCGCCTTCTTGTCCTTGAGGTGAGAAATTACCCCTAAAGGCGGATGAACCAGTATATACCATCTGGTCAACGGCATGAGGATGCAGAAAGCAAATGGGAAACTACTGCATTAAAGATCTTATTGATATCCCAAGAGAAACTCGTAAAATGAGTAAATGCATTTTACGAGTTCACAACATGTCTGTTAAGACATTGTGACTATAATGATGAATGAATGAGGTTCGACAAAAACAGATTTTAGAGGAAGCAAAAGGGGTCACAGGTGGCCTACCTGCGTGGCTTCGCCTCCCTATCACTACTATAACTAGCTGTACAGTATATTGACAGGGGTCAGGAAGCCTTGTACATAATATGCATCTCTTATTGTCGTGTGTAAGATGTACTGGGCAATCGCGGCCCAAAGAAAGCTGTATGACCATCTAAGCCAGTCATATGGTATGCTGTCGTACACGCAAGTTGTCTGTCTTTACCCTACGTTGTGGAGAACGATTGGTCTATCGTCTATCGGATAGCCAACCTACGTTCACGCTTATACATGCTACAAGTTAAACATAATTTTGCTTGACCACCAATATAGTCATTAGATTTCTAGATTGTACGAGAGTTACCCTGCTCTCTGCATTGTAAACAGTACAGTTTGTCGTGCACTAGGGAACATCATTACCGCGGGCATGTATAAAGCAGTCATCTCTGACTCCACATGTCAACTGAGCAAGCTTTTGAACAAGACACTTTTACAATTTGGCCTTACGGAAGAGATACCTTAAACACTTTTCTTAGTTATCTACTTAAATTATTTCACGTCAACCCCCTCTTGGGGGTTACACCACGGCATTCCAAGCAGAGATACTCCTGTATGCGATTTCAGCTTGTGCATCTCGTATTCATGAAATTCAGGGGCCTAGGAGATGGATTACCATCTGCTCTCACAGCCAGGTAGCATACAAAGCATTGAGTGTTTGTAGGTTTACATGAAGGCTCGTTCTGCAATGTAAAAAGGACTTGGATTATATTTCGGCAAGATATCAGGTGTTACTTATGTGGGTGCCGAGTCATGCTGGAGTTTGAGGAAACGAAACGACGGACGCACTCGCAAGGCGAGGTTTGAGGAATTTTATGTATCTTGAGCCAGCTGTGAGGCTGGCAGCAGGTACCATTAGAAGAAAAACAAGTGTGGTTGCAAAATCGGCATCTTGTGAGATGGATAAGAATTTCTGGATATCTCCGTCCAGATACATAACTTATTTTAATCCTGTGGCCAAGGTGGGGCAGTTTCGCCTCATTGGACAGAAGCCGACTAAGCTTGCTATTAGCCTACTATCTGGGTATGACACAATCAACTATCAAGAGCCCTTGCCACACATTCTATGTCGCTGTAAAGCCATTGGGTATCACAGGCAAAACATAGCAAAGGCCATCCTCAGCTTCGTGATGAGGGCTAGTCCTAGGAACTAGGGTGAGGGCCGCTTTATAGATCCTATGCATTGGTAGTTCTGATCGCCAGAAAGTCTCTCTCCTTCTTCCTCTCTTTCTGTCTTTCTTTCTAAAATCTATAATGGAATTGGGAAAAGATGGACATCTTTGTTTTCTGCAGGTATTATTTTCTTGTTGTTTTACAGGAAGCCCATACAAACGGATAGGTGTCTTAGCGGCACCACAGGTAATAATCAGTAATTAACTCACTTATGCATAGATCCATCATGATATGTGATCAACTTAAAAAACCGAACTTCATCATTTAAAAACTGTCCTGCCATGAAATAACTACTCACTCAGATTCAAAGAGCAATAAGCAAGTTTACTTATTCGAAGTACACCCCCGTGGTGACAGTAGTCCACCTACAGACCTTCTTGCCTGACATCCCTAATGTGGATGTGGCATAGGTACAACCATGCCCAAATTGCTTCAACATTACAAATCCATCAAGGGTCAAATTCCACTAGCTGCAAAGCTGTGTAAAAAATAGAGTATTTTTGTGGGAATGTATACATTGGTGAGACAGGTGGGACTAAGGCAACCTGTTTAGAGGAAGACGAACTATAGACAAAGGACAGGACAAGGTCGGCTCTTGCACAGCATGTTGACTTATGCCACAAAATCCTATTCGAAGGTACAAAGATTATCGCAAAAGTCCCATAAGCCTTGTTTTTTATTCAGCAGAGGAAAACGTGATGTTTGTAAATGTGTTGTAGTGTAGTAGCACGAACAGCTCTTGCAGCGACTGGGGGTCATACCTAGTATGCATGCTGCGATTTCTCTCTACAGCAACGAATCATTGCTACGTTGCTGCCGGTGTCTTACTTTAGCAGTCCTTGCAATCTTTGTGGTATAGTGATCTTTTGTGTTTGTACCACTAGTTTTTTATCTGATAGCGATTGGGTACCAAAGCCTCAAATTGCTTGTCTTCTATAGCCTTTTGAACTAGTATGTCTCTTTCCATATCAGCAATAGCAGCTTCATTCGACTGCAGCATTAACTTATGATGTTAGGTGTCGTAACATCGGTAGCTGCACATCTATTGCATTCTGCTCTGTCCATCTCTCGTCGAGGGAATTTGAAGAATGTGTGGTAGGCGTCATATGTGCGCCCACAGTTCAAATATGCCGAGTCATCGCAAATTTCATATCGGTTCAATTACTGTCCGTTCACACGATGCGGTCAAATCACCGATTTGGTCATTTTAACGAATCGGTAAAAAACTGTATCGTCTGAATACTTCGTATGCATACACATTACCACGAATCACCGATTAGGTTTTATTCCCGAATCAGCTATTATATTCGGTTTTCGGACTCATCGTGTGAACACGCCCATTTGAATGTATGCACCACTGCAGTACACGGTAAGAAAGACGATTCGATAAAATAGCCGAATCGGTGTCGTGTGAACGGGCTCTTACGCTCGGAAACAGCCGTGACCTGAGAGCCTCGGGGACAGATATGTCTATACTTATTAAAACTATTTTGAAAAGACTAATAAGACATGCTTTTAAAGAACACCGAACTAAAAAGTTAAAAATAAGCTTAAAAAAATAATGAACGAAAAGTACCAGTATTATTGTGAAAAGCGTCGGGCGCTCGATTTACGAATATTGTGGCATAAAGCGCCCACGCTTTTTTCACAATAATACTAATATATAATATAATCTTTCGTTCATCATTGTTTTAGGCTTGTTTTTAACAGTTTAGTTAGATGTTCTTTACAAGCGTGTTTTTTTATGTTTTTAAACAATACCTATTTTTTGTTTCTTAGTTAACCTTATCATTGGAGCTTTTTTTAACTGTATTTATTCATTGATGAAATAATTAGTTTACGAAATGATACCAAACTAGCGCTCCCGACAGGCATCGTTCTGATTACAGCGCTACATGCCGAATATAATGTAAAATTACGGTGGTGCCAGAGTTCCGCACCGTCAGTAGTAAGTGGCTATGCACGAGGCTAGGTCGATACATGACGTGTTACAGTTTGAGACAACAGATGTCGCAGTGTTGCGGTTACTATCACATACCTAACAAAATTCAGAAACAATCTTTGTAGAAGTACAGGGAAGCATACTTATCTGACGTGGGCAGTTATGGCAACTATGCATTTCTCGTTAGATGGAACAAACTGTTTTGTGAATGGAGGCGGAACAGCTACTTTGGTCTTAATCCAAAGTAGTGTTACAAGCTTGCAAACCCACATACGAATGAAGATAATAAAAGCGTGTTAATAAAAGTAAACATCGCCGTGTTGACTAGCTAGGCAGTAAGATCTGGTATAAGTTATTTTGTCCACAAGCACTTACTTGCATTTAGCCATCGCTTTTGCCACCTTTCTAACAGTCGCAATAGGTGGTATACAGTCTCTTTTCCAGTACTGGCTGGAACTTCCTGACCCTGGCGTCTTCTGATGATAGCGAGATCTATTGGTGCTATGCTTGAGATAACATCCACCGCTGCTGCTGATGCAGCAGCACGGTATGCATTACGTACTCGAAATCCGATCTTTCTATTAATTTTTTTGTCATTTGACCTGAGTCCTCTTGACACTCATAGCTTTTTTCTCAACTCGGTTCGGGATATAACATAGTCGAAAACGCTTCTTGTTATGTTTCTTCTGGAAGCCATTGAAATTATGACATAGGTATCCAAATAAATCTAAATCAGGTGTCTTCCTATATAATACTTGGAAATCCTTGTTAATTAATAATAATTCACATTATCTATATCGATATCCGCCTAATAACAATTGAAGAACTGGTCCACTAATCCTCTTTACCTGGCCTGAGGTTGAGTAATAATGTACAAGTAAAGTAAGTGCTAAGGGTAGTCTAAGTCGTCATAGTGCCGTGAGTATGTAACGTACGAAAGCTTAGCGCTTAACCCAAACCAGACGCAGGCAGGGTCGATCCTGAGTGGGTTGCTGCCCTTGTGCGAATCCTATTTTGGCCGCCCCAAAGAATCCATTTTCCATTTTTTATTACTATGTGTTATAAGAAGATCCTGATTATCAATTCATTTATGCAATATGAGTGGTATTATTATACGCACAAGTACTTCGGAGAGATGGAAAAGTAGTAACAAAAGACTTGATAGGTTTAAACAAAGACACCAACCTTGACAGCACTCAAAAACTTTTTCTTAAAACCTCCAATAGTATATGAAATCTCAAAACTTCCAGGATGACCGAGCTTAGCATACTTCTTTGAAAGGAAAATACACTTCAAATGTGGCTTCTGGGAGAAAATGTTAGTTGAGGCACCAAGCATGGCTGCTCAACAGAAACATCAAAAGTCCCTCGCGCCCATCCAAAATTTTCTAACTTTTTCGCTGTTTGTCTCATAAAATTTTCAGGAAGGTAATCATTGTCAAATCTACTACAAAAAAGAAGCTTAAAACTGCAGACATGTTCTCATGTCATGAATTGAGCAGGTCTGGTGTGAACAGGTCTGCACTTTGGAAAGTACATATCTCTGCAACAATATAGCCCCGTGGCCAACAGGAAATGGTTCTTGGCCAAAATTTAGGGCCCCTGCACCACAGTGCGTTGGTGCGGCTGCCTTTCGAATTTGGCCGCCAACGTACGGGGCATGTTTTTGCCCGTCGCCAGGATCGGCTCTGGATACAGGCTCTATCCGAAAGTGAACAATTTTTTAGCAAACACGTTTCGAGGACCCAGTTATTGCTTACCTCACTGTGAGGAACATTAATGAAACAGTCTATCTGTGGATAGGAGCCTAGAACTCTTACCAAGACTAATCCATATGCACATGATTGTAGCGTTTGATTATGCCAGTTGGCAACACTGTGCAAAAGTAGTTGTGAAAGGTTGGGCGTGGGCAGAGTTTGATGAGTCTATGAATCTCTCGTAAAAGCCGAAGCGAGGACTAGCATTGAACGTATGTGCGGTTTTGCTGGCGCCAATGTCCGCCTCAGGGGGGATTTTGGCCTCTCTGTACTCTTCTTAGACGCGATGCGGAAATTGATTGTTTGAAAGATATATTTTCTGACGCAGTTTTATAAAAACATTACTTGATAACTTAGATAGATTCTGTTGAAACATCCATATAAGGAAAACTAGAACTTGTCAACAGCTATTTAGAAAATGCATCTTATATCCTCTCTTCAATTTATATAGCGATCACTCGTACTAAACTACTTTTCTACAGGTTGTATTACCCATAAGCTATAGTAGAGTCTTATATTTCCTATGAACCAGCTGGATGGGTGGCATATTAGAGACATATTTAGAGCCACAGCAAATACTGTAAACGTTTTCTGAAAAAGCCTTTGAGAAAACCTTTTCTATATCGCAGAACTTTGCTTTGCGAGAAGTTAAACGTTTTCAATACATGATAGACTTATTTCTATAAATTCTCTATTTAAATACCCAAGTAGCAAGCAGCTAGCATGTTGTTTCTCATTACACGTCATAGCACATATACACAACCAATGTTCCTGAAATAACTATAATTGAATCCATCAATCGGTTGGTAAGGTTATGGCTCTAGTATTTGGACAATCGCATGGCTATAGAATAGAATAGCATATTTTATTCATCTACGAGGTACAGCAAATGTATATCAGACTAGTCAAAAGCTAGTCAGAAAACAAAACCAAACAATAACCCATTATAACACATTAAAAAATATTTTAAAGCGAAAACTTTCTTGCAGAATAAAAAACTTCGTCTGCCAGATTTATATCGTAATGTATTTGTGCCTTCTGATTGGTTGGCTTACAGATTGCTTATAATTTCTAATCAACTGATAAATATAAAGTGACGTACATATAAAGTGAGGATTTTAAGACCTTTGAATAAATTTCTGCAGTGAGCTATTGAAGAATTTCCTCTTATGCATCTAATGACCCTCTTCTGAGCAATAAAATGCTCTATCGAAATGTGAGGAGGATCTCCAAAAAATAAGCTTATAACTGAGTAAAGATTGTGCGAGTTCAAAGTAAACTAACTTTAATATGTCGTTACTGTTCCATGCAGTTATATCACTATAAACCACAAGAACTAAGCCTGCTCGTAATGTTATAAAAATGTTTTTTCTAATTTACAGTCAATGGTAATTCTCAAAAGTTTTATAACTGCTGTATTGATTTTCCATTCATTGTTACGAGCACAGAATTATCTGGACAGATGTTTCAGAATGTTGCAAGCAAGATATGTTTTTGAAGCATTCACTTTCAAGGCATTATTTGAATATTAGTTATAAAATTCGTTCTTAATAATAATAATCACCCCCTCCTGTTTTTGTTGTTGTTTATTGTCATTTTGCTATTAATTTTTTACCACTATAGTCATGTATATCTGTTTGTTTTTACTTCCCACACCGATAGGTGAGGGGAGTATTGTGATCGCGAAAATTTTCGATTTTGAGATAACACGCTTTTTGGGCGTTTTATGATGTCTACACAACGAAAATACACGTCCCTCATTTCCGTCGGTCTGTCTGTCGGTCTGTCTGTCGGTCTGTCTGTGCGTCTGTTTGTTGGCGTTTTTCTAACATCGTAATCTCAGTAACCGCTGCAAGGATTGTGATGAAATTTGGGCAGCGATATGCTGTGGGGTCATAGTAGGTAATGTTCTCATAATTTTGAAAATCGGTGCAGGGGCGGCGAAGTAATTAGCAAAAAACAAAAAAAAATAAATATTCCTCAAACTTCGTTTTTAGGTGTTATAGAGGTTCCTGATCATTTTCTACTTTTTTTGGGTGGGGGTGAAATTGGGGTGGTTGGCGGGTGGGGGGTTGTAAACCTCAAAAATGTGTTGTACTCATAATAGGCTATCCATTGACCTGTAAAAGAAAGACCTAGTGGCATAATACCCTTTTTTAGGCCCATTCGAACATTGCCTTGCCTATTCCAGACACCAAGGGCCTTAGAATTTTCTGATAAATACATAGGAATATTGCTTTAGATTGTTCTGTATTGAGTAACGTAAAAGTTATGGAATGGATTTAAATGAAACTTTGTCACAGTATTACTACCGCGGCGAGGATGGAAAACGCATATGTATTGGAAAAATCGTGTCAGTGGCGGCGCAGCAATAATAAAAAAATAAAAACTTTGTTTTTAGGCGTTTTAAGGATTCCTGATCATTTTCTACTTTTTTTGGGTAGGGGTGAATTTGGGGTGTTTGGGGGGTAGGGGGTTGGAAAACTGAAACATTTGTTGTATTGATAATGAGCTGTCCATTGACCTCTGAATGAAAAACCGGCATATTACCCTTTTTAGGCCCATCCGAACATATCCTTGCCTATTACAGAAACCAATGGACAGTTTTGTGATGTATACATATACGAGTATTGCTTAATTTCGTTCTATGTATATTGCGTAAAGCAAAAATTATTAAATTGATTTTAATGAAATTTCGACGCAGAATTGACTATCGCGGCGAGAGTGAAAAACGCGCCAGTGTCTGAAAAATCGGGTCAGTGGCGGCGCAACAATAATTAAAAAACTAAAAATATGAAAGCAACTCATGCTTCGCTTTTAGACGGTTTAGAGGCTCCTGATCGTTTTGCACCGTTCAGTTGAAGCATGCAGAATGAAAACTGTGGCGTCCTAGTTTCTAAGGAGGGAGACGCAAGAAACTATTTACCAAAGCCTTGTGTTGTACAATACGTTTTTTTGCAGGAGGGTGAGCGATGATTTGGTTGTAAGGGGATTTCAGACTGTAGCTTCATGTAATGGGAAAACAATAAAATGAAAACATTATGTGTGGGAAGTACTGAGTCAATCAACTTGACTCCATTTTTTTTAACATTTTTGTGATGGCCTGAAGATGACCTAATAAATGCCGAAACGTCAGCGAAGCATTTTTGACCTAACTATAGCTATCGGTTTCCTGAATTATAAAATTCTCTCTTACACGTCTCTGATATTGATGTCATTTCTTTGGTATGGTTTGCGGTAATACAAAAATGTGTTATCGTCTGTATCGTCAGGAACTTCATCTAATCCAGGAGATGGCTTGTGGCTACACCCCCGCGCAATATTTTGAACTTCTTGTGTTGTGCACGGAGCTAAAGACATTGAATACATGTTGCCTGATGTACAAGATAAGCCTGTCAAGTTGCAGTTGCGATATCTATATTGAGAAAAAAATCATTAACACTATTTGCCACAGCAGTTGTCCCCTCGTATTCATCGATTCGTCGAAAAGAGCCAGACAATCAACAACAAAGAATGAAATGAAGGAAAAACTTGAACTTGAAGATAACGCACCCCATCAAAAATCCATGAAAGAATTGGCGAACCTGAATGAATTATACTACGAGTTGCTTCCCTATACACCGCATTCTTCAGATATGGCTCCAGTGTCTTTTTCCTGTTTGGCCGGTAATCTCAAAAGAGTTCTCGATGGAAAGAAATTTAGGACCAATGAAGAGATAATCGCTGTACTATAACTAGTCCTACTATCCTGTATTGTCTGGGAAGACAATAGATTGAATTTTATCAAAAACGTAATATGTTTTTGTTAGTTTGCGAACTTTGCAGCACAACAGTTATTATAACAAAAAACTGTGGATGAATGGAAGAACCTTGGTGGTCCAACGACCTCAAGAGTCATAGGAATAAAACACCATACGACCTATCCCATTCACTGATTTAATGAAATAACCATTTCCCATTCATACCTTCGACATTGTGAGTGATATAATGCGACTGTTTCCTTCATTCATTATAAATAGTAAAATATGGCGTGGGCAGTGGTGGCGTGTTTCGAAACCACAAAGACGTTTAGCATTTGCCTTCATACATTCATTGATAAAATGCTAATGCAAAGGTTACAGATATGTGCTGGCTGGTGTGTACACAACATAACAGACTACTCCAGCGAGAGCTAACTCGTGTTGTATAACTAATGTTGAATTTGTTCACGTTAACACGATACATGCTAATGGCTTTCCGAAGCAATCTGTATGCTAAGTGTCTTTGTTGTGGTGCAGTCGTATAGTAATGTACAACAACGAAAAAACTTACATATACGAAAGTAAGGTTATTGGTGATAGTCTATGCTAACATTAATTGGTGCAAAACATTTTCATAGTCTACAAAACAATGGAAAATTTGAAGGAATTAATCAATTACAAGTATTACGAACAATACATTTATAAACGAATCAATTTCACTCACATACCTTGAATCTATTTGAATCTTTTACAACACAAACTGCTTGTCTGTTTTCCTAGATAAGCTTTCCTTGAAGTAAGTCGAAGAAAATGGAAATTAAAGTTTTAAAGTTGACTGTATATTTGCGATTTTGCTGTTTGGCAACGTAAGTTTTTCAATTCAAATATTGGTCAGTTAGTTCCTGGATGTTTTAATCTTAATGTGTAGAAAAAAACGAAACCCGTACCTAACAAAACCAGTGACTCAAACTACTGCTACCAATACATAACGGCTAGTTAATTTTTTTTAGTACAAGAGCTCCCTACACTCAATAAAATGCTATTCGTAATATTCATAAACGGTCTTTATTAGTTAATTTTTTATTGTATCGAAAATTTTATTTATGGTGCACACGAAACCTCTTTATTGGCTCATGTTCATATTTGTTGATACAATAAATCGACGTTTATGGAAATAAAATCCGATATGAGTTGTACGTTATGACGAAGCACTAATATACACAACAATTTATTTGTGCAAGAACCGTATTTATGAATTTGAAAACTGTATTTTATTAAATATTCTGAAAGAACAGTAACATCCGTTTATCATAATAATTAAAGTATTTGTTGTTTCAACAACTGTGATTGTGGGCACCATTAATAGTTTTCATTGATACTATAAACCTGTAAATGACAAACGCCAGTGCTTATAGGTAAAACGCATTTGTAAGATCAATAAACGCTGTCGTGAATATCATGAAACCGTTCAACGAAAGGCTGTTTTGAAAGTAGCGCCACTAGGCCTCTTGGCGTTAAACATACCGAATCAGTGGAAACGTCTGCGCTTACATGTACACGTAGTTTGTGTTTGTATTGATGGTTGGTGGACTGTGAAAAAAAGTGTTGCTGTTCTGTTGGAAGTCTAGCGTCCTTTAGGAATAATATTTAATAAAGAAATACTGTGCTTCTTGCTGTTTCTGTGGTGGGATAAGCTACTAAAAGGTGAGTTTTTTCCTTCCTCTAACATTACATTACGTTTACATCGCGCTCACTATCTTCTAGCGGGTACCCCACCATTGATCCCGAACTGATGTTCTGCTATTCCATACTGGCACGAATCGTTGCTGCATGGATTCCCCAATTGAATTTAACCTGTACAAATACATATACCTTGCTTGTCCTTAATTGAGGAAGAAGGATGAGAACCTAACCAGTGAACGGAGAAGCATTATTGATGACGATATGTACCTGTAGAATTTTTCGCATCACGCACCAATCTCTTTCTCCAGCATGCGTTCGGGATAGCTGTTAGGGGTACCTATACCCGCTAGAAGTTTTTTTCACGTTCGGAGGTCATAGTCTTTATACGACATTCGAATGTTGGGTGAAAATTCATTTTTTTTTGTTTCAGTATCCAATCTACATAGAACAAACTAGGTGTTGATTAAATCCACTCTAGAAGAAGCAAATGTTGGTAGCATTTTTACATTATATTTTTGTTTTGTTTGTTACATATTTCAAGTTGAAAAATAAAAGGTTTTTGTTTGATCAAATGTAAATTTTATTTGCCTTTCTCCAAGAACAGTTAACCACCTTCCAATGAGAAAGAGAAAAACGAGTTCCACTGAATTCTGTTTATATAAGGTACAGTTAACAAAAAAATTGGCACGTCCCTTGCGCCTCCCCTACATAATTCAGTTAAAAATTTAAGTAGTCTCAGACACACCGTTTCCTTGATGCAGTAAGTAAAACACGTTAAGACCATAAACATCAGTAATTTAATTGAAAAATGCGTTTGTTATATCAGATGGTAATTACTAATACCATAATATACAGGCTGCCCTAGCTGAAATTTCCCACCCATGTTATCTCTGAAATTATCAGAAAAACTGAAAATCGCCGTGACACGTCGCTTTGTATTTCGAGAGGGAACTTTCCCCCGAATTCGTCATCATTGTGTTATCAACCCTTTCACCTCCAAAAGCCCCTACTTCAAAATCTTAAAAGAGACAACGATACTTATGATATATCACTTCGAACGGAATTCAAATTGATTTATCACAAGTATGGTAGTCTCATTTAGATTTTGAAGTAGGGGCTGCTGGGTGTGAGGGGGTTGACAGCACAGTGTTTACCTATTCGATGGAAAAAATCTCCTTAAATATAAATCGACGTGTCACGGCGATTTTCAATTTTTATGATAATTTCAGAGATAAGATGGGTGGGAAATTTTAGTTGAGACACACTGTATATTTATTATATCAATAAACTTGCTTTGCTTGAATTCACCAACAGTGTTTATAAAATACATAACTATTCTTTGTGAATACACTTAATCGACTCATTGATACAATATGCAGAATACGCTAGGACCATAAACATTGGTAATTGATTTAATAAATGCGTTTGTGTGCATAGTAAACAATAATCACTGACACCCGTATGCACCGTAAGTCAATTGCGCGATTAGTTACGTAAACCTGGATTAGATTACTTGTTTACTATGCACCGCAAACTGACAATTTTGACACTGTCACTGTCAAAACAATCTTGCGAACACAACCTTGCCGTATCTCCAATCTGGATTAGCTAATCTCTTGACGGTGCACGGCTAGATGCCAAAGATTAGCAAAACTCGATTAGGGAACTAGGATTAGAATTGCCAAACGGTGCATACGGGTGTCAAACCATAACATATATTTATTATATCAATAAACTTACTTTGTGTCATTCACAAACTGTGTTTATGATATTGAGAAACTATTATTTGTGAATACAATTACTGAGACATGTCTCTCAACAATTCATAAACGCTCGTTTATTGGATACATAGAACGGTTGGTTGGCGCGAATTTCATGAACAGTTTATTGTTAGCACAAACTTTTTTATTATTATTACGTACCCTTTTGGTTGAGTGATGCCATTATGCCAGGATTGGTTTCAAAAATAAAGGTTAAAGGTGTATCATAAAGTAAGTTGTCAGAAAGAAGAAGCATGTTAAAGAAATCGTCAAGGAGTTGGTTAGAAAACGTGGCTTTACGAAAACAGTCCGCGTTTCCGCAGCTTTTACAGTTAGAAGAAAAGAGCCTAAAAACTTGTCACTAGGCTCGGGAATTAAAATATACAAAGGGTTTTAAACCTTGGAATATAGTCCAGAAACTTAATACTATAGGCAATCTAAAGGACAAGGTTGGTACATGCAGTATATGCGAAATTCACTGATACTGCTAGTATGGTAGGACAGTTGAGTCTGGTTTAGCTAAGTTCGCCACGTGGGCTGGTGGATTATATCAAGAACGCAGAAGTCAAAAGATAGAAGAAGAAAAAGAAGAAGAATAGGCTTAGCAGAACACAATATGTTTGGCATAAGGTAGAACAACTCAAATTTTTCGGACACGTTATGCGCAGGGCCGGGATGGAGAAGCTCATAGTCCAAAAGAAGGTGGACGGCAAAAGAACGAGGGGCAGATCCCCTATAATATAAGGTTCATGGACCAAATAAGGGACCTTACACACATGTCGGTCCCAGAAGTAGTGGGTGCCGTGGAAGACCGAGAAATATGGTGATCACTGACACACCATAACCATGTATGAGTCACGACGTTCGGGAGCGAACTACGACTGAACAGAGAGAGAGAGAGAACAACGCAATTTGAAACCAGTATGATTGTAATCCAGCAAACGTTAAGAAGCCAACCTTGAAAATAAAGTTGATAAATAATATTCCAACAATTTGAAAAAATATGATGGCCTGAAAATACATAGATTATATTGGATGGTTATTGTCATTGTGTCGGGATTTTTGATAAAGTTACATCATCTTGGCGAAAACGCCATCGTCACTAAGGCTTTTCACATATATTCGGTGATAGATAAAGAAATGAAAACCGAAGGAAATAAGATCGAACGCTGTGTTGCCAAGCATAAAAAAAATAAGTGTTGTCAACCGCAAAGAAATAAGCAAGCAGGACGCGTCAGCAGTGAAACTTGAATAGGTACAATTCTGTGTAAATAAATTGTTTAAATGCACAACTGTTTGGAATGATTTGTCAAAAATACTCCGGAAAACTAAATAAAAATCTACGTTGATGGATATTTGCAAAAAATAATCGGCTATCATAGAGCCATCTATCGTACGCTAGTAAAACCTGAATATTGATATAAAGGAATTGCCGCGATATCCATAAAGCTGAAAATGTTCGTGACAGCGGCGTAACCAAAATCTGTTTCTGGACCCATATATCAGAAAATAAAATAACGAAAAACACGTAACAATGTAATTGTTACACGCCATAGCCGAGGCATAGTAAAATCTAACAATGTAATGAATATGTATGAATAAGAGCCCCATTGCAAACGTGATATTTCCTTTAGTTTCTTAAATATTACCTACCTAGTTATCTGACGTGTACCTTGGATGGGTGCTTGGTACTCATAGATGGTGCATATTACAATAGATATATGATTAGGAGATCTTATTTTTTCTTTATTATGTTATTGGCTCTGATCTGAGATCAACTGGCTAGTTGTATCGTGGAAGAAACACCTATTATTTCTTAATAACTATGAAAAAGATCATAATAGATCATAATACGGTTTCACATTAGTTATAGTTAAAAGTTACAGCGTTATTTTTAGTTTTTGTGGACAAAAGCTACATAATAGTTTGTATGCACGGTTTGTGGACAAAAGCTACATAATAGTTTGTTGAGAGTTGAGAGTTATTTTCACTAGCTAGTATAGTGATCGTACTAGTAGGTAACGGAGCATATAGTGTTCAGCGATACCAATCTCTCCACATCTTTAGTGAGACTCATCTGTTAAACCTATTCTAGTTTTGTTTTGAAGGCTTAAGCAATGCCCACACCTCAATCTGCAAAGTGTTCTCACAAGTGGTCTCTTCGTTTCTTTCTTAAACCAGGGTACTGTTCTTATGTCCTGCTGGATCTGTTTGTATATCGCTCCAGATGGATTTCTATGGTAGTGTTCCATTAATCCATACGAGTTTTGCGGTGATACTCTAAAATGCTCTAATCTCGTAGATGCACGCTTGTTGTCGGTGAAGGCTATAACATATGTAAGGTCGGTGTTACCGAAGGAACAATTCTGGGCATTTTGAATGTCTGTCAACTCATCTGAGTACTCTATACATCTTGCTGTTGCTGTAGGGGAATCTACAGGCTTTTCTTCATTCCAGGATGTTCGTACACCTAGGTCTACATTGTCGTAAGCACCTGTGACATCTAGAAATGCCACAGCAGTATGCTCGTTTACTGAAAAGCTTAACTGGATGTCTTTTATTAAGTTGCCCAGTAGTTCGTGAGAACTATATTTTCGAAAGTCAAATTGTTATTCCGCTAGGAGCAGCTCCTTCTCTAGATAGTGTTCCAAGCGATTCGTAATCACTGCTTCGTATATCTTCAAGAAGCAAGATCCTAGTGTCATGGACCGGTATTTAGGAATTATTATTTAGGTTGAATATCCATCTGAAGATGCTAAACACAGTTTCGGAATATTGATTTTCATCCAACATATGGCTTTCGGAAGCAATCTGTATGGTATATGTTTTCACTGCGGTGAAGTCGTATAAACAACGAAAATAATTACATGCGAAAAAAAGTAAAGGTTATTTGTGAGAGCGCATACTGAAACTAGCTGGTGGTTCATAGTGTACCAAAATCTTTGGTACATTTGATATTCTACGTTCGTATAAAGTAGATTAAAGAGGTTTATAATTAATTTTTTTGACCAAAAAATATTGATTGACTCAATACTTTCCAAACATCCATGCTTTTCATAGCGGACTGCGACACATTGCATATTACATAACTGAGCTACGACGAATTAAAGGTTTTACGTCTATATAAAACTATTATCTGAAATATTAAAAACGTATATAAAAGCGTTTATGACAGAACCGTTTTTAGACCAACATATAGGTACTATAAAAGATCAAACTTTTGTCTCAAGAAACCAACAAATGAAGCAGTAACACCTTCCAAAATATTTATGTCCCCCTAGGTCTACGTACCGAGACATAACCAAAGTTTACGGAATACATATAAGTTGGATCACTCTCCGTCGGCACTTTGAAGATCTCACATCAAAGCGATGCCGCGGCCGCACGCGCCAATTAGTTTTTGCGTTGGTTTTTGGCCAAGTATGAGGGTCTTTTAAGGTTTACGCCGACTTAGACGAAGCGTCGCGAACGGAAGCGTCGCGAAGCGGCGCGTCGCGTCAAACGTGCCCGCCAACTTAGACGAAGCGTCGCGAACGGAAGCGGCGCGAAGAAAATTATTGATTTGACGCCAGAGAAGTTTACATTAGTTTATATGGCAGCCCGCCAACTCAGGCGACGCGAAGCGAAGAGGCGCGTCGTTTGACGCGCGAATACTCTTTGGATCAACTAGGCGTCGTTTCTCTTGCCTCTCGCATAATATTTTCAGTGTTTAGCAGTATTATGTAGGATGTGGTGCTAAATTGCAGTCTCTGGTCGTGATACAAAGACATTCATTACAAAGGTAATTTAATTACCCAGCATTTTATTTTGTTTTTGTTTCTTTTCTTCTTCTATAGCGGCAATGAAACTCAATACAAAGAGTTCCTCTTCTGACGAACTGCTCATCGTACCTCACTAGACAATGTATCTCATTCAACAAATAAAATTCGCGTCGTGCCGTAAATGACGCGACGCGACGCTTCGCGCCGCTTCGCCCCAGTTGGCGGACATCGGTTAAATGACGCTTCGCTTCGCGCCGCTTCCGTTCGCGACGCTTCGCCTAAGTGGGCGAGCACGTTTAGTGGGAACTTGCTAACGCCTGGGTTTTATGTATATACGAGGGTCATTGGAAGACTAGGTATTGACAGCCGATTTAGACATACAAATACAAACATAACGTTTATTTTGCTAATACACTAAGTTACATAAATGGATATCAAAAATAAAACCTAGTAAAAATATTACTAGTGAATCTCAATTGATTTCACATATTGTAGCTAGCTTCGTAGATAAGTAAAAATTGATTCAAAGGTGCTGTAGTATTTTTACCTTAATGTTTTGTTTATTTGGCTTATTTTTGAGACCACAGCTTCTAAAATTTATGGTATAGTATATACGAACTCGTATGTACAATTTTAAAACATCATGTGGAAATGCTGGATGTGAATAAATTATTTTTGACATTTTGCTCTTCAGTGTCATTCCAATTGGTACTGTAGAAGCTAAATTGTTAAAGTTATCAATAAAAACATTTTCGAGCTCTAAAATGCAATTTAGGATGTCCCTGGGTGGTATGGTAAGACCACCGAATGAATATTTTGTAGGTCTTGATTTAATCACTTTATACCCCAAGTGTGCTAGTTTGTTGGAATTGTTTTATCGGGAGGAACACAGAAAGGCACAAATGTACAGGGTGTCCCATTAATAATTTTGAATCGAATGTCACGTGACCAAAAATAAATACCTCATTGGGTAGTACAATGACAAAAAAGACACAACATCTGCTCTAATTTACATCCCCAAAATTATAATTCTCTACAACTGCCCAGTTCGGACATATTGCTTGTCTTAATCGTCGTGAAACATCCTGTATTTATATCCTTCACATTTCAAGGTTTACCACAAAATAAGGATGGATCTGATTGTCATTCTCCATCCATTAATAAATTTAATTGTCAAAATCAAACTTCTAAAAATATTATCCATTTCCAGATCCGAGATAACAAAATCCGATATTTTTGAGACCCTGTATACACTTCGCGTTAAACACGTTCAACCTCTACTTTGCGCCGCCCCGTATCTCCCGGCTGACGTCGTTACACTGCTACCGGTGTACCGGGGTGACGGGGAAAGGGGCAGGCCGTTTTGATATTTTTGCGGAGTGATCCAACTTACATGTACTCCGTAAACTTTGACATAACCAAAAGGGTCACTCTAAGCGCCACCCTCCATCCAGCCTCCCTCGCTTGCTCTCTGATTGTACCCTTTCTCAGTAACTCTTGGTATACATTTTAGCTTCTCCTTTATACGGGATAGAGGTACAGTCTAACGTTTAGCCCGAGACAATCACCACCGGATATATCGGGCTAACAGTTACATTAACCATTCTGTGAAAACTTCATACATTAAATGTAATACTAATAATACGTTTTTATAGCGAGGTAAATTTAAATTACATAAATCTAAACCAGTTACTTGTTGCATGTCAGAGGCAGGATTTGGTTCACACTGATAAAAACAATGAGACCCGCTCTTCCGTCCAACCACCAAGAGTAAATTTTAATACACATATATGGTACATCCATATACAAACGATACAAGACGTTATGAAGAACATACATACAGGATACATACAGTCTAAAAAGGAAACTGCAACATATATGGTGAATTATATTAAATCGTATAAAATGGCACAACGATCTAAAATTTTTAAGGCGAGAAGTCGAAATTCAATCACGGTTTTGCTATAATGAATAGAGGGCGCCGCCTACGGGACATCGAACACCTTTAAATTAACAAAAATGGTTTTCTCAGTATGTTTCGCAAAAAAAAGGTATACTCCTTAAGCCCCTAGAGGTAACCGTTTTTGAGATAACCTTTATTGAAATTTCTAAGGCACCCCAAATAGTTGTAAAATGTGATCAAAATAATTATCGGTACTCTCACACGAATTCATATTAGATCGAAAACATTCTTCAAACATATCTAATTTTCAAAATAGGTGGTGTTGAAGTTTAAAAATACTTGAGCAGTATGTAAAAGTATGAGCCTAATATTAATCTGTGCGGAAATACTGATAATTCGGTCGCATTGGAAATTTCTATGAAGGCTATCTCTAAAACGGTTACCTCTAGAATCTTAAATAAAGTATACCTTTTATACGTAAACCATATTGAGCATACTGTTTGATACTCACATTCATGTGCCGTAGGTGGCGCTCTCTTTTAATGATAGCAAAACAGTGGTTGAATTTGGATTTCTCGCCTTAAAACCGACACGTAATTTTAAATCGTTGTACCATTTTATCGTGGAATATTTGAGAAAAAAAACGAAAATAAAAGTAAAACTTTAACAGCCTGTGTCTTGGAAAATTAAGCATTTTAGTTTCCCCCTCATGTTGAATGTTCATAAAAATGTCAGGTCTATCACCTATCAAGCGTTATCCAGTGGCGTAACTAAGGACCCGCAGGGCCCGCATTTGCGGGGGGGACCGTGGTTTTGGGGGCCCCGTAATCTTGGAGGACCAGTATGGTCCTCAAGCGCCATCGTTTGTGCAACAAAAGAAGGTCGCTTTCCTTGTATGGTAGTATGTTTTATAAGTAATACTTCAACCTATGAACTCCATGATACATACCTATCATTGAACAAGTGGGACAGTTAAACTAAACACTAAAAATCGGCGCAGTATCCGCAGTAAATGGAAAAACACGGCAAACAGTGTACGTCAGAAAATGTTTGGCTAAATTAACTCGGTGTCTTCCACAACACAGGTCACACAAACACTCAACACATATAAACACAATACAAACTAAACAACAACCTTCTAAAAAAATGTGTTTTCAAACTACGAATTTTGTAACTTTTGGGGCGATTTAAATATGTCGTTGTTTAGTTTGTGTTCTACACCTATATGTTGGTTGTTTGTGTAACCTCTGTTGTGGAAGACACCGAAATAAATCAGCCAACATTTTTTTGACGCTTCTTTGTTTGAGAACTGCATTTGAAAGTCTGTGGCTAAATGTACATTGCTGTTTTTTGCGAGCAAATCTCAGCGTTAAAGCCCTGAAGATGGTAATAAACATTGGCGAAAGCTTGACAGTTAACACAATAGTCTCTTTTATGCAGTGACCATGACCAGTGTTTCTTTTCAAAATTTTGGCCACAACGCCAAGATTTTCTCTTAAATATATACACGGTGATTCCTTAGGGGATACTTTATTTAACTGTGTATATAAAGTCATTGAAATAAACTACTTTTTCAAATAATTTTTTCCAGAAACCTGAAAAATAAGCGAGATAAAAAATAAAAAATGTAAATCTGGGCATTGCATCTATCAGATAGTACAGTAGTCACTTTCTGTTTATCTTTGTTAATGTTAAGTTGGTAAATCCTAAAAGCGCCACGTTATTATGAATGCAACTATTAAGATTTATCAAATTTGAATTAACTACGATAAACTGAGTGACTAGTGCACTAATTGATAGGTACAATGCCTGCTGATAAGACAAAAATTCGAACAAAAAACTAAACATAGACTAGGTACGTCTCAACACACAAGTCCAGACTTACTCTTTTTGATGCTGCATCTCGCTTATTTTTCAATTTTCGGAAGAAAGTTATTTGGAAAAGTTGTTTATTTTAAAGATTTCTATACTCAGTTTCAAAAAAAAGAATGAACTTAGGACTCGCTCTGTATATATACCTACATAATATATTATGAAAATAGAAGCTACGGATAATATCTTGTGGGGGGCCCCGGGAAGTATCTTGCGGGGGGGGGGGGGCCGAATTTGAAGTTACGCTACTGGCGTTGTCGGCCCTGTATACTTTTTAAAGCGCAAGTTATGTTGTGGACACCTGTACAATACCTAATTTAGTTATATAAATGGGCTGATTCATAAATTCTTGTTTTGCAAAAACTAACGTTAACTAACGTCATCGAAGTCGCATAACAGAATGATACGAATACGATACGAATAAACGAATCGACTCAACGACACCCGATCGGTAGCGATCGGAAATCACTCGTTTCACCTCTATGGGACCCACTTTAAACGACAGACTAATGCCAAGTGACCCATCTTGTTGGTGGTCTAGGTCACCCGATGTACGACATTTTCCTGGAATGTGGAAAAATCTGACATATACAGTTAAAATGAGGCGCCAGCTTTCGCGGAAGAGATATATTTACGAGATGAAATATCACCAATTATTAATTATCACCTGACGCTAATAGCTTCGGCCTACAAATAATTCTATTATTTATAATGCGATACGCAACCTGCCCTGCCTTGTGATTTTCCGAAATATCACGCGCCGTGGACGTCGATTGTGAAACGACGCGACGCCACGACGGCCCACGCTCGATCTCCGATCCATTCATAAAATTACAAGTGTGGCTACGATTTTATTTGAATTTAAATGTGATAGAAAGGCACGCGATCCTCACCGTCATCGCTCACTTGATTCTGCTTCTGGTTTGACGTAACGGAGAACACATCACAGTTCGTTCGTGCAGGTAGAAACCATGGTGCAAGAACTATGAAGGCTTCATCCTTTGGGAGGCGATATGCCAAATTCATATCGCAGATGAGTCTTGGAGGTGGAATCCATGATTCAAGGATAATGTATAAGAATTAAGAAGCTTTTATCCTCCAGGAGAGGATATTAGACCTTGGTCTTCTAAATCCTCAAGAGCATTATCTTGTTTTCTATCCCCAGATCTATTAATAATAAGATGACAGCTTTTTTATTACAATTTCGGGCGTTTTGACTTAAAGTTTCTTTTTTCGACATAGACATAACCTTATTTTTCGCTGCGTACATTTCGCTGACTTTAAATTTACAGTAATGATTCAAAAAGCATATTGAAAAAGAAAGTTGCGCTTTGTCACTGTGGTGGCCTGTTTTGATATTGTGTTTGGTTGTTAAATTACAGACAGTTTTTTTTCACTAAAAAATGAAGTCAAGTTGATTGACTCAGTACTTCCCACACATTCCTGTGATACCAGTTTATTATTTTTCCATGGCATGATGCTTTAGCCTGAGATCCCCTTGCAACCAAGTCATCGGTAGCCCCCCTCAAAACTGTCTTATGCCTTATGTCCTTCCTTCACAGGTCAATGGACAGCCTATTATGGCACAATGAACAGACCTTTCAGTTTTACAACCCCCTCCCCACCCCCCAACCACCCCAATTTGATCCCCACTCAAAAAAAGGTAAAAAACGATCAGGAACCCCTAAAACATCTAAAAACGAAGTTTGACCTGTTTTCATATTTTTATTTCTTTGATCACCTATTGCTACGCTGCCAGTGACATGACTTCTAACAAACATACGCGTTATCCATCCTCACAATCTCTAAGGCAATAAATACTCGTATGTATACAAAAGTCCCTTAGCTTCGGTAATAGGCTAGGCAATGTACGGATTGACCTAAAAAGGTGATTTCTGTCGCTAGGTCTTCTTTAACAGGTTAGTGGACAGCCTATTATGAATACAACAAATTTTTCAGTTTTTGAACTTTTCGGTTTTGAGATAAGACGCTTTTTGGGCGTTTCATGATGTCTGCTGTGCTGTGGGGTCTCAGTAGATAATGTTGTTACAAGTTTGAAAATCGGCTTAGGGGCGACGCGGCGGAATAATTAGCAAAAAACAAAAAAAAATTAATGATTCCTCAAACTTCGGTTTTAGGCGTTTTAGCAGTTCCTGATTATTTTCTATTTTCCTTTAGGTGGGGGTGAAATTAGGGTGTTTGGGGGATGGGGGGTTGTAAAACTCAGAAATTTGTTGTATTCATAATTGACTGTTCACTGATCTGTGAAAGAAAGACCTAGCGGCATAATACCCTTTTTAGGTCCATCCGAACATTGTCTTGCCTATTACAGTTACCAAGCACTTAGATTTTCTCATGTATATGTTACGGTTAAAGTGTTTACTTTGATAGTTTATGTATATATGTGTATATCTACACGGTACAACTGTGCGTCTCCAATGCAAAATCGTTCAGTCGGCGTCCGAGGTCACTGGGCGTCCGGATATACGGACGCCCAGTGACCACCCCCTTACAACCTTGTTTTCGATACTTATAACATGTGTAGATTCCAAAACCGTTAAAATCGGCTGGACGCTCACTGGCACCTAATGCTGATTCGCGCACAAAATCGAAGTTCAAGCTTCTAGCACCTGCTGCGCTGGGGGTCCTCATTTATATACTTACCGTATACAGAATCCAGTGCACGGGTTTACCCGGCGCCGTATACAGAATGTAGTGCACGGGTTTACCCGGCGCCAATTCTTTATATTAATCTATTTTTAGAATAATCATACTACGTACACTGCAGCGGTTTACTCGGCGACTGCCGTCGTTTGTTGTCATTGAATATTGGTCTCTCCTAATACATTGGAGGATTGTTTTGGATTTAATTCAGTAGCTACCGTTGGAGCTAAACTCTAGGCTTACTCTAAAGTCGGAATAATAACGAACAAATGTGCATAGATAACAGTTTTATGTTTTACTTCTATGAAGTTTAAAAGAGAAATGTAGTTCGATTCATTGATTTATGCTACAGTGCCTGTAACTATTATTGCTATTCTTGTGCTTGGATATGAGATTTTTGAAAATTGGTTACTACGATAATCAGTAGTTTTCAAATATTTCATCTAGTCGAAATAATTCTCTAAAGGCGAGACGCAATCTTCCAAAAATTTTATTCCAAAATCTAATTTTTTGAAGTCTGAATTTTTCAAAACTTTCATAATTTTTCACGAAACGTCCCATTGTTTACACAAAATGTTTCATAACATCGGTTATTTCCGAGAGTATCACAGACTAGTAAAATTTCAAAATGTTTATTGCATCTTGAAGTTTCTCAAATTTCCAAAATTGGTCGAAGAGTTCATTCATTCAAAAAACCTCATTTTTCGAATAAATCCTGCTTCTTTGGTTGTTTTCGTTGTAAATATGTCGGAATTTTCCAAAAGTTTTGAATTTTATCGCAGGGGTCATTGCTTTGAAAAAGTAAAAATTTTTAAAATACCAAAAATAATCAAAATGTGAGTAATTTTCGACAATATCATAATTTGGTGTAATTTAAAATGTTTATTTTTCAAAATTTCGAAAAGTTGCAAAATTGGTCGAAAATTTCACTTGTTTTGGAATCATCTCGTTTACCAAAATCATAATTTTCTTAAGGTTTCTGTTTTGAAGATCCAAATCTTTCCAAGAAACTAAAATTTCACGTGATTATCTTGAAGTCGGATATCTCAAAATTTTTATATTTTTTTGAAAATTTTATAGTTTTTTAGGAAGGCAAATCTTTTTTTCGAAAGTTTCATAATTATTCCACAAAGTTTCAAAACTCCACGTTTTTTCAGAAGTTCTCAGTTTTTGTCAAAAGGAAACTATTTTAAAAGTTTGAATTTTTCTTAGAGACTTTCATATGATATGGGAGCGAAATAGACCAAACTCCAGTTTTCATGTTGTACGTGGAAATCAGTAATGATTGATAGCTGTTTATCCAACCCAATTGAAATATCCTCAGGTGTTCCTCAAGGGTCAGTCCTGGGACCACTCTTGTATTTAATTTACATAATTGATATGTCCAACTCCGTAGAAAACTCGTCAGTAATGTGCTATGCTGACGATACACAAATTTACAAAAGCTTCAACACTAACTCCATGGATAGTGCACTCCTTCAGATTAATAATGATCTGAATGCCATTGCAAACTACTCTCAAAATAATAATTTGAAACTTAATAAAGACAAGTGTTCTGTAATGTTATTTCGCCCAGGCCCTAAACATCATTTTATAACCAATCACTTTGATGTCAAAAGTAACAACGACTCTTTGAATATGGTAAATACTGCCAAAAATTTGGGATTGACTATTGATACGGATACTCTGCGTTTCAAAGAACATGTGTCAAATGTTTTGAAAAAATGTTATATTACTTTGAAGTCTTTATATGTAAATCATTCAATTTTGAATTTTAAAATAAGAAAAACTATGTGGGTCTCTCATATTTCCTAGCATATTTTATTGTAGCAGTGTATACTATTTTTGTTTAGATCCGGTTACTAAGAACAGATACCAAAAACTGCAAAGCATGTACTGTATTTTCTTTGAAAAAATACGATCATATCTCTTTGAAGAGAAATCAGCATGGTTGGTTAGGCATAGAAAATGCGTGTAAATATTACTTAGCAACATTTACACATAAAATTGTTTCTTGTCGCTCCCCCCGTTTACGAAAAATTTGTATTTAGACGTAGTAATTTAGACATCAATTTTAGAGATACCCATGTATAAAACTGTACTATATCGCAGTTCATACACCTACAATGCCATCAAGATTTACAATGATTTAGATGATACATACAGGGTGGGACAATAGTGCGTGGACGGAGAATTGCGGGCTTACTAAAAAATATTTCAAAAATCTGTCACTTGATCATGGTAGGGATCCTTAAGGACTATAACGTAAAAATATTTTCACTTGAATTTTGACGTTTATACAGGGTGATTCATATCAAACCTACATTTTTTTGAATGGAACCCCCTATATATTATTGCATATTTGGATTCCTTGGTCAATTCTAGTGTGACGTTATGTATCACACATAGAACTTTAAACCGTTTAGGCGCAAATCACCATTTTTGGTATAAGTAGGTATCAGAAAAAAATTGAATATCGCAGCGATTATAATACCTAGAAGGCCCTGACTTCGCGGTACGATTAAGCATGAAATGCGTCACCTTATGTCAGACGGCTAAATTTGAATTCTTTTTGTACTTAGAGAAATCAGAGGATAAATTAAGGAAACTTCAATCACAGATAACTTGATTTTTTCAAATGGGAATGCCTATTTTGGTTTTCTAACGATATAGCATTCTTGACATAAATCTTTTTTCGTTTTCATTTTATTTCAAATTTTCAGTCAAATCGGCGTTTTTCAATTTTCCTGCGTGCAAGCAACCTAGCAGGCCATGAAAAATAAACAAAAGCTCGTTAATATGGAAGAAAACAACTAACTTAGTAAAAAGATGCAAACTAACTAGAGCAACGAGGCAATATTATTTTGGAAAGTTGTCAATCTCTAGTAGACCTCAATAGCTAGTAGGCTGTGAAAAACAAACACTTCTGTCATACTCCAGCTACTCATTGGCATTAGATATCTTGCCGCTGTTGTATCCGGTTAGAGCTAATTTATGTTCTAAGGAATTTTCATAATCTTGCCTCGTTGCTCTAGTTAGTCTGCATCTTTCTACTAAGTTAGTTGGTTTCTTCCATATTAACGAGCTTTTGTTTATTTTTCATGGCTTGCTAGGTTGCTTGCACGCAGGAAAATTGAAAAACGCCGATTTGACTGAAAATTTGAAATAAAATGAAAACTAAAAAAGATTGATATCAAGAATGTTATATCGTTAGAAAGCTAATCAAATTTTACATTTGATTCTTTAAACCAAAATAGGCATTCCCATTTGAAAAAGTCAAGTTATCTGTGATTGAAGTTTCCTTAATTAATCTAGTGATTTCTCCAAGTACAAAAAGAATTCAAATTTAGCCGTCTGTCTTTAGGTGACACATTTCATGCTTAGTTGTGCCGCAAAGTCACGGCCTCCTAAATTTTATAATCGCAGCGATATTCAATTTTTTTTTTGATACCTACTTATACCAAAAATGGTGACTTGCGCCTAAACGGTTCGTTTAAAGTTCCATATGTGATATATACAGTCACACTAGAATTGACCAAGGAATCCAAATATGCAATAATATATAGGGAGTTCCATTCAAAAAAATGTAAGTTTGATATGAATCGCCCTGTATAAACGTCAAAATATAAGTGAAAATATTTTTACGTTATAGCCCTCAAGGGTCCCTACTATGATCAAGTAACAGATTTCTGAAATATGTTTTAGTAAGCCCACAATCCTCTGTCCACGCACTATTGGCCCACCCTGTATAAGCAGTTACCAGTAAACAGATTTCGAAAAATGGTAAAACACGCATAATTTGTGATAATGCCGTGCACTAGTTTTTTCTTTTCATATTTTTATTATGGGTAGGTTGAGTAGAGTAGCTCTGTAGCTAGACTCCGCCTACATAGAGGATACATTGTAATTTTAGTTTTTTATAATGTTCCTAATAAAGACATTTTATTATTATTATTATATGCAGCTTGATTCATGTAACAAATACAACTTTGGTTTGCCGAATTTATGGAGTCACTGTACGTAATTAAAAATGAGACTGCTGATGACTGCTTCTACAAATCTTTGTTAAACTTTTTTCGATACCTTTCTAGTTTACCCAACTATCGACCACCTCAAAAAATTTTATAACTTTATAACCCCACATATTAAGATTATACTGTAAATATAAAATAATATAATGCTATGAAATTATCCAGGGCAGCGCACCTAAAGAATCTGTTTTAATTGCGCCCCACTTTCCTGTACATGCCGTAATTTTGTTTTGTTCACCCTCGACATCCATATAAATAATCATTCAACTCTCATAAGCCTTTTTGTGAACATAAAATAATTTGTGAGATAAATGGGGGGTGTCCAGAAGGGAAGTACATATAAAATGTTAAAGGTCATTGTTTATTTCATAAAAAATCCAGTGTGCAGGTTTACTATGCTCCCCTATTGTAAAGTAAATCTATTTTTAGTATCATCATATTCTTTGTATTTTACAGCGGTTTACCCAGCGTCTGCCGCCGAATCTTGCCCTTGAAATGTGCATAGTACCGAAATTCCTTATTATAGTCGCAGTACACGATGAAAAGTTCTATACATATTCTGTGCTCAAATCTCCGTAACCATATACAGGGTGTCTCAAAAGGAGCCGACTATTTGAGGTAGGGAAAAAACCAAAACCGGGCTATTGTAAATACCATTGGTTACTGCCAATGGAGAGATAAAGGAAGAAATTTTACTTTTTCAAACTAACATCCTTCAAATGACGCCCATTTCGTTGACGGTATTCTTCAAAGCGTTTATGCGCATTATCCAAACAGTCCAACTACTTAGAGTGCACGAGACGCAAATAAAGCGTGGTGGAGGGAGTAAGCCCACACCGCTCGCTCGGTAAGAACACTGGTTAGATATTGCACTTTTAGTTGTCAGCATGCATGTTTAGTTGCCACAATATTGAAGAAAGCATCAGATCGATAGCAACTCAGCAACTCCTTGGAACAGTTTTTGGTAAAATGTGCACACATGGTTTGAAAAACGCCTTCAACAAAATGGGCGTCATTTAAAGAATGTTATTTTGAAAAAGTAAAATTTGTTCCTTCATCTCTCCGTTGGCACTAATCAATGGTATTGACAATAAGCCGGTTTTGGTTTTCCCCTACCTCAAATAGTCGGGTCGTTTTGAGACACCCTGTAGTATTGTACCACTATAACTGCATAGCTCTATCATAGTTCTTGGGCAGTGACTCTTCTCTCATTAGCCATTGCGCTTCTAATCAACACGCTCAAAGTTCCACTCATTCTAACGGCTATCTCAGAACCCTCGCCTCGTGGAACAAACATTAAAATAAGCCATTTAAGGGTGGACGCCTAGTAATATCAACGCTGAATTTACAAAAAGTCTGTATATAAATTCTATTAATAGACAAGCATAAAAAATATGGACGCCCAGTGGAGCTAACGGTGAACTATGACGCCAAGCGACCTGTTCCTGAAACTTACTTATATACAGTTATATACGCCAGACGCTGGGTAAAACGCTTTTGGTCCGGACGCTGGGTGATCCGCTGTACATAAATGTATAAATATATATATATATAGTTTGTATAATAATACAAACTATCCAAATGTCTGGTTATTTTGATGGAAAAACGTATTTCTACTAAAATAGCTATGAACATTGGTTGGTTTGTATACTATCCAGCTAGCTTACAAACTACGCAAGATATGCCGCTAAAGTATATACCACAAAGATATCGCACATACTAACCAGTGTTTCTGGTCAGTTTAGAAACTATCCACATCATTTGGATAAATTATGCACCCGATATCTCTAAAACTACATAATAACCAGCTCGTTGGTTGGTATTTAGACTAACCAGTCCTATTTGGTTACTTTAGTCTAGAACAATAATGTTTTATCAAAAGTGAAGTTTACTCATAGAGATAAAACATACAATTGCTATTCGATTCAATTCTCTGTAAATCATAAGTATTCATTACACGATAATGATTCTTGTTATTGGTGTTAGGTCCTTGTTCGCATATTCTCTTTTGTAAGTTGCAGAAGTCTATTATAATCACTGTCATTCATTAATTTTGAATTTTGGGAATTTTTATCGTAACACTCTACTAGTAACTTTTCCAGTTGCTGTTGCTGATCCATTTTTGGTAACTAGATACCTGTTCTTAAACAAACTCTAAAAGGCACGACAGCAAACAATACCAACACCTCACACTTGCACTTACCATAAGCATAACCTCACTTTTCTCTTAAATTGGTTAGTTTACATACTAATCAAGAAGTTGGTTAACTTACATACTAATGAACGAGTTGGTTATTATGTATTAGTCGAGATATTAGGTGCATACCTTATCCAAATGATGTGAATAGTTTGTAAACTGAGGCTCTGGTTACACTGGTTAATATAGTGACAACTTTGTGATCTATACGTTAGCGGCATATCTTGTATAGTTTGTAAGCTAGCTAGATAGTATACAAACCAACCAATATTCATAGCTATTTCAGTTGAAATATGATTTTCCATCAAAATAGCGAGACATCTGGATAGTTTGTATAATATCCAGCTAGTGTATAAATTATCAAAGTAAACACTTTAACCGTAATATATACATACGTACGACTATTGCTCAAGATTGTTCTGCATTGAGTAACAATTATGGAATTAAATTTAATGAAACTTTGACAGAGTATTTATCACCGTGACAAGGATGGAAAACACGTATACATCAAATTCGAGAATGGAAACAATGCAGAGCAAGTTTCTTCTAATGTGAATGAACGGTAAAGCGACCGATGAAAAGAAAGGACACTGTCTGCCCACACGTACTTTTGTATCAAGTCGTAGTATTAGATTATAATGGATTTAGTATTAATCATAATTATATATAGGCATTGTAACGAGGACAAGAACAGATAGAGAAACATGCAATGTATTAGACCAGAAAAATTAGAAGAGATAGGGAGGGCGGTTGAAGCATGTATTATTATTGTTATGCTATCCTGTTGTCAATTTCGTACTGCTTTAGAAATGTAACATTTATCTGTCCTGTGATATTGTATTGTGATTTTTTAGTATATGAGGCGAATGGGTTCACATAACGTATTGTTGACTTATTCCTTATATTGCTGCTTAGGGAGGAGGCGTATATGTGGCGGACTATCATGAAACGATGAAACAATAGAGCAGCGAAGAGTAGAGCTACTATTCCAGCTGCGAGAAGAATTTGGTTACGTCAATTTATTTAGCTGTTTCGATATAGTATTGTATATACAGAGCTTCACGATACCTACAAAATATGATATAAAAGTAGGTGTACGAAGCTACAGTACAGATACATTAATCCATTTGTTATTTAACAATAGATAAATAGATACTTTATTGATCATTCTTACACATAACTTGTATTTACAGTCACGATTCATAAATCAGGCATATGCAGCAGTCAAAAACGTAATATACTGTGTATAGTGTAAAAACTACGAGTTAACAAGAACTTTTTTACAAACCTTTTAAATATATAAATAGACATATACTGAATCGAGGTGTCATTGAAGTAATTAATAAGATAGTTGCATAAACTTTGTCTAGAAAAAACTATTTGATGCTATTAGGAAAACAAAAGTCGAGGGTGAGGGTTGAAGTACAAAAAAAAATGTTTTAAAAGCATGGTATGATAGACCCTATAGTAAATTCAAAAATTCCATTCAGATATATATCGTGAAAGCATAAAAATATATCAGACACCACATTATATACGACTTATCATATCTAGGAATCCTATTCGTTGGAGAGAGGGGTGTTTAACTGGAACAAACTATTTCAGAGGACATGTTTGCAAAGTTTTCAGTTGTCATTATCTTCAGTATTTTCAAAATTCACTGTATTTTATTCATTGTAGTTGAATACATTGCAACCAATATTGAAGAAAATAATTTCCACCTTACTCCAAGTGAGCTCAAGGATATCACATTCCTTGTTTGGAACATGTCCTGAATTGCACCAGGCACTATGTCCCTAGTCCACGACAGCGCTGTTTTGATCCTTCGGATCTCATCAGATGGACCTGGCTAAAGCCCGGATCAAGCTGATATGAAAGCAGTGAACCAACATTAACAACTACTCCGAGGCACCGTACATTAACAAAGACAAGTAGGGTCACTCTAAGCCCCGCCCCCAATGAGGCCTTTCCAACTCTGCTCTCGGATACTACACAAGCTGGCGGATCACCGGCCTATTTCTGGCACCCGCAGATCTCGAGCAGTAGCCGAACAGTGCCGAACGCTAACAGCTGTGGCTTACAGGGTCAGGTCAGTCCACCTAACACGCGAAGGTGCACGAGATACAATCGTCGACCGTCGACGTCGAGAATATCGCGCAGTCGGATTCCCCGTAAGTAGACGAGTCCGAGTCCGCCCGAACTCAACCCCTCTCACATCCAGGCGGCTCAGGCGGCTTGCATTTGTGAGACTCACAACAAAGTCGGCGCGGTGAGTGACCCTACTTGTCTTTGTTAATGTACGGTGTCCGAGGTCAAATACATCGGGGAAACATGGAAAAAATATGATGCCTACTCAAAGCTTTTGAAAGAGATTGAAAGACAATTCACGTATCTGCAGGAGTAATCTTAATCATGAGCACGATCATGTACGAGATTCTATTAGGTCAACAACTAACGTTTTGCGAAACCCTGAAAAACATTCCTAATCACAAACACGGTCTTCGATGTTCTTTTAGTCAGTGGTTTTCGGAAATGGGCTGCTAGGTATCCAGATTTGAAGCCACTAGACTTTTTTCTATTAGGACCATTTAAAATACATGTGCTTAATTCCCAACCTCAAAGTTTGGATAATCTTCGTCAACGCAGCATCGAAAGAGGCCATGATATCTCATAACATGGTTTTGCAACTGTCCGCCGGAAATTTAAACATGGCCTATAATATTGTTTGTGCTATAACGTGCAGTATTTTAAACATTGAAAAGAGATATTTTCGCGTGTTTTTGTTTTCTACTCGAACAAACTAGGATACATAAAGATTTTTTTAATTTTCTCGAATACGAATAGACCGATATTAAAAAATCAAACGCCAAAATAAAGGACTTCGACATACATTTGAAACGAGATATTACTGGATGCCCCTTTGTGTTTGAAGATTTTAAGGGGATGACCCTAGGGGGGGTGGAGGGTACAAGGGGGTGAAGCAGTTTTTGGTTGTCGGCGTTTTTCTTTCAATCAGTGGTTTTAGATGAATTCCTGGTGGGAAGTTTTCAAATGAACACCCTGAATATGTTTTATTGTATTAACGAATCACACTGTTGGCGAAAAATTAGTATCATGTATCCCAGGTAGCAAAGATCCGTATTCAGAGTCGTTTCTCAAGAACACCTTGAGTATTAACCAAGGGTTATTCTAAGGTTACTCAAGGGACCCTCAAGTGTGGTCTTCCTTGTGTATCTGTTTCCTAGACAACATCTACGAGACGGCAGGATTCATTTTGCGACGTTGCCATATTTCAAATATAAGTCAATTTGTTATGCCCATGCCTACGCATTTTGACGTTTTATGTTATCTTTTTTGTTTTGTACCAGTATTTCGTGTTTTGTACCGGACATTTTTCTGAACGTGACAGAAACTGACAACACCGAACTCCAAAATTGACCTACAAAATCGCCTTGACTGCAACGAAATGTCATGATGACATGTCATGTTGACAGTTTGTTACTTGAATATTATTCAAAGGAGCCTTACGTAAAGGACCCTCAAGTAGGGTTTCGAAACACAAAACCTTACTCATGGGACCCTCATCTATTAAGGGACCCTTGAGTATCGACAATTTGACGTGCGTCTGCTACATGGGATAGTTCATTGCTTTGAGATTTTTTTGATATATCTCGTACTTTCTTCGCCCAGTGTGGGGTCCAGGACAAGTAGACATCCTAAATTAATACTGAAAATCGCAACGTATAAAACAGCCAGAAAAGCTCTCAAAGTGTTTGTGAAAGCTTAAAAAACGATCCTCGAATCTTCACGGGTATAATTTCGGGGCGGTGCTATCACGAAAAAAATTAACAGTCATTTCGGTTGTCCACCGGATGAATTGAACGTGCGCCGCGCCGGTCGGTGCGTCGTGTAGCGTCCTGTTGTGTATTTTTCCACCCACACGTCGAGGCGTAAATGCAGGTTACACTCATGTATGTGCACAACAGAGCCAAACAAAAAATAATACCTACTAATTGCGAGGTCAAGTGTCAACACGCCGCCCGGCTGGCCGCCGAGCGCCAAAAATTATGGCCGGCGGTTTTCGTAAGCGCCGCGCCGCAGCGGTGGCGGCGGGCAGTGACTCATCGTGTTTTGTAATGCCGATGTACAGTTATACTGAAAATTTTGCATACCGGTACCCCGGTACCGAGCGAAATTGAAGTGGTTATAGCAAAGACATCAGATGTCAGAAATTTTCATTTTTGAGATATATATAACCGTGCCTTGAGGTAATCCTTATCTACTGGTATAGCATGTTCCGCAAAAACAACACTTGTTGGTGACATGTGCTCTTTTTGTGGAAAATCGACTTCCTAAAGGTCGCTACAGACTATGCGTGTGTTCCCAATTCGCGATGCGTGATTCGGGATTCTCCCGGTTCGTTGCAGTTCGTAGTATTTATAATTCAGAGCCATGGTGCGTGTATTCACAATTGTGGTGTATAAACATTTTCCATAAATTTTTTGAAGTGGTTCGTAGGCAAACCAAACTGGCTTGTAAACAGTACTTGTTTCAGCGCGTGACCATTTACTGTTTTTAATTTTACGACAGAAGTTTCTGTACGCTTGTAATGAAGTTTAATATGTATGTGTTCCTCATTTCTTCAGCAGTTACTCCACATTTGTCTGCAAACTTTAAAAAGCATCATTTTTCTTATTTTCTCCTCCTTATCGCTTGGATCCTTTGATAAAGGTAACTGTTCAATGTCGTAAGTAAGATCTAGAACAAGATCAGCAGACCACTGGAATACCTTTTGCAAATTCTCTGCCATTTTAATTATGACAAACGTGGGACACAGACTTAGACACAGATGATCTTTTTTTGACGGACTAGATAAACCTCAAGACGAATCACCAATGTAACGGATCAGTGATCAGTGATCAGTGATTCGTGTTAATGCGGATCCTTTGGCGTTCGTTGATTTACCGCCTCCCAAATTTAATCACTAAGAACACACGCACCGCTTAATTCACGAATTAACTTTAAATGAATAAATCCCTACACACTACGCACAAATTCCTGACGAGTCGCGAATCGCGCATTGCGAATTATTACGAAATGCGAACACACGCATGGTCTGTAGCGACTATAAGGAGTTGCCAAAAGTATATGTATTTTCCTGTGTGTGTAGCGTAACAGGCTGCTACTTTTGAAAGTTCTGGTAAACAGAAGAAACACGAAAATGAGACTACAGTATACAGAAAACCTACGCACATAGTATAACATCTGCACTATACATTTGATTGCACAATATTAGCAAAGAGAGGGGTCATTTAGACTTTAATCGATCGAGCGAAGAACATTTGCAATACACAACGAGCTTTTAGGAAAAACTTAATCGCATTCAAGAGGACGTTACAAGCGAGGTTACAAGGAAAATAATGAAAGCAGCAACACAAGAGAAGCCTACAAAGAGGTTACGAAAGGCATAGGCGCATACCCACCAAACGTAAAACAACTATCAAATGCAGTCAGAAGGGTAGCGCAATAATATACCATCCAAACAGGACTTTCAAGAAGCACTACACTACAAAGTCTCTGAATAAAAACAAAACCGAGGACTGAAGATCTAGAAACTAAAGGCAATATATCAAATGTCATGCAATTGCGCCAAAAGATTCGTTGGAAGGACGAATTGACATCTAGGAGAGAAAATCAAACAAGATGGCCTCAATACCCAGCGAGCAGAGACGGGAAAGTCCGGAACAGCAAAACACGTATGGATCAAGCACCACAAAATTATTCGAGATAACGCTAAGGTCATAGAAAAGAACCTCACTGGTATCATCAAAAATTCGAAGAGGCAGCGTATATTGCCAGCAATAGAAACGTATGCAGCAAACGTAGCGTAGACATCAAATAATTCGACAGGCCTATTTGAGCAGAAACGTGGTAAGCATTGATCACCGACCAATAGGATGAAGCCACGAAGAAAGGCAATAAATATTGAGAATAGACGACTGCCCAAAGTAAATCAATCGGAACGTTCTAACAATAATTTCTGGACAATGGAAATTCGAAATAGATATTATTTAATTTGATAGATTCAGCAACTCACAACAGCATCACGTCCTTGAAGCATGCTAGCTTTTTAAGAGCAGCACAATATTCTTGAGCCTCCGCTGATCTAATCTTCGGAGATGTCACCGACTTCAGAGCAGGTTAATCTACGATTCAGAAGGTGATCTAAAATCGGATTTTTTAATGTCCTTTCTACCCTGTTTGGTACTAAATTTGGCCCTGATTTTCCATAGTACTTCACAAAAACGGCAGCCTCTTGGTTTACGCCGTGTTAGTCTCGGGTTTAAGGTTCTAAATTTCAGTTTATTTATTGGATTAAACAGTGGCAGCACAAACGAATGATGCTTACTTATGGATAAGACGATTTTCCCTAAGGCTGCATTTAGAGCTGAAGGTTTTTCCGCAATAATCGCAAACGTAAGTGGTGCCATCACCTGTCTGATGCATATGTAGGTGGTGATTTCGTAGATAAATTTCTTGAAGAAAAGTCTCACCACATAGCTCACAACTAAAGAAAAGAGCACTTACATGTACTCATGGTAATGTTATATTTAGAATATTTACAAATACTTTTAAGTTATTGCTGCTTATTATAGATGTCGGTCAATAATGGAAACTACACCCTTTGTCACGATGTTTCGGTATATTATATTTAAACCGTCTTCAAGTGTAGTTAGAACAGATGTCGGTTACATCGCTATGTACTTTTCTGTAGGCCCTCTCCATCCATAGGGCTGTTTCATAAAAAATATACAGCAATGTAACCAACTAAAGCAACCTTTATGGATTGAGAGGGCTCACGAAAAAGTATACAGCAATGCAACCAACATCTCGTCTAATTACACTTGATGATTGATGAAATACAACAAACCTTATGCCATTTTTTGCCGACGAAGATAGGAAAATATTTATGGAGGAAAAATAGTTGTTGGTTGAGTTTAATTCTTTATGTCTCGCTAGACAGTAACTCTGTTGGGCGCTGAAAAATTTGAGTTTCCTCACGCATAGCCAACAAGCATTTTAACTTGATATTTCTCATGAAAATAGTCATTCTTGTACATAATCAAAAGCTGTTCATGATGCTCAGAATTCTTTATGTAACTGAAAAATGCCTAAGAGTACCATCTCAGACGGCACTTTTTTGTAATTCCATTGTCCAGTGAACCCTTAAGCTGAAGCATGAGACGCTAATGTCGAGGAGGAGGTTTTGTAGGTCAGTCGAATCCAGCAACCGAGCAACGCAGCGCCGAGTAGCCGGCGTCAGGTCGGCGCTCGACTCGGAAATTTATATAAACAAATAAAAGTGAAAATTTGTGTTAATATCGGCGGCACCGCGCGGCGTGGAATTCTTCTTGATGCGGCGGCAGCGGCGGTGCGGCCAGTCAAGTTGCACAATCTGGCGAGCGATGGCGACCATCTTGTATATGGGCACTGGCGCCATGTATGCACTTCTACCACATGGGCGCGACATACATGGCCACATACGACTTTTCTACTTCTCAATTAAAATTGCAATCGATCAAGTGGTCTCCTTGACAACCTGAACAGAAGCGGGTTTTCGGTTAAGCTTAGGCTCTCCCACTTTGCTTAGACAAAAAATTACTCAACAATAATGGCGAAAGAATATTTTGACTCCACCCAGAAATACGGCAAACTTAGGACACAAGGTATATAGAAAACCAACTCATACTGACCGGTACTTGCATAAAGAATCACACCACTACCCATCTCAGAAGTACGGAATTATTAGAACTTTGATAGAACGGTCTAGAAAAGTGTGTGAACCAGGGGAACTCCACACCGAACTGGAACACCTAAAGAATGCTCTGAAGGCAAACGGTTATACAGAAAAAGAAATAACAAGAACAATGAGAAGAAATAGGGCAAAATCAGAACCTAAACCGACAGCAAAAGCTTTTCTACCCTATGTGCCCGAAATAACAGACCGAATAGGAAAAATGTTACGAAAGGAAAACGTCAAGACCATCTACCAGCCCACATGAAACTTACAGGAGTATTTGGGAACAGTGAAGAATAGAAGAGACCCAATCACAGCTCCGGAGGTTTACTACATACCATGCACATATTGGAGTATATACATAGAAACAACGAAGCGACCAATTACCACAAAGATAGCAGAACATGAAGCTAGCTGCGGCTAGCGGCTAGGTTGTACGGACAAATCAGCGGTAGCCGAACACGCGATTACAGGAAAGAAGTCATAGGATCAAGTTTGAAGAACCTCAGGTTCTTGCCGCAACGTCTTCATACTACCTATGCCATACTATGCCAGACTCCACAGAGAAGCCATCGAATTACGAAAACACTACAATAATTTTAATAGAAAAGAAGAAATACAGAAAGTCAACCGGTCATTGGGTACCTACCCATCCTAAAGGACCTGAAGACACTGCCATTTCGCAAGGGGGCGGGGCTACCAACGCTACCGGGTTGGCACACGTCACCGTTAACATGTATAAATGACGGTGCAGATCCACTTGCCGTCAGTATTTTGGAAGTCGCCAAAGTGAAATAGCTTCTGAAGGTGCCATCCACTCATGCTGGCGAAACGTCAAGCCCTAAAGCTAAACGACGTCGGCCTAAAAACCCAAGGACCAAATTCATCGTACTATTAATCTCTTCGGTCGCAAACAAATGATAGTATTTAGTGCATGCACCTAGTTCTACCTTGTTCCAAAATACCCCGTTCTACCCGGGTACTTTATCAGGCCACTGAATCCTTTCTGAAATATGCAAAATTCGGGTTTCGTTTCCATTACGGTTCTACAAGAAGTTTAATTTTCGCGTGCTCAGGTCTTGTGTTTTGTAACTAGGTTAGAGAGATTATTCTCATCAGCTGGGATTATCTTTTAATAAGCTCAGAACTTCGCTATCAGATCGAAGTTTGACGGCTATATCATTTCTATGATCATTTATATGTCAATAAGAAAAAATCGGTGAAAAAGTAAACGTATCGGTTATATATTATGTTATTTTCGTGATTTTTTCAAATAAATGCTACTTAAATATGAATTTATTCAGTTTTTTAGTAGGCATCCTAGAACCGGTTCGGAACCGGGTACCTGAATCGAGGTGCATTTAGAACCAGGTTCTGATAAATCGAGAACCGAGACCGATTCTGCGGTTCTGCATTTAGTAATAGTAATTAATCTATTAGGAATAATACAATTTTTGGGGTAACACACGCTTCCACCCTAATTGTTAGCCCTATTCGGTTTCTTTAAGTGATTAGCGATCACTATAACGCACTCATCGGCTTTGAACAATTCTCGTGCCGACATTCATAATTCTTCAACATTTGTCCTATTCATTGCCTCCGGAATTTAGTCGATCTTTAAGCAGCTTCACATTCATAGCAAGATGTAGATTATAGCGTCGCTTTTGTTTAATATACGTCAATATTGATTGACGTTGTGCGAATGGGGATAATAGGACCACATTCTATAATAATAGGTATAAAAATATATAGATAATTTGACTTACATGTCATCCTATTTAAAAAAATAATATTGCATGCTACGTTTTTTGAGACATCAATCAAATTAACCTAAGGTAATTTTAAAATGTGGCGCTTTTCTCCTCATCAAGTTAATGTCAATCAAAATTGTGCGAGTTGTATTTTACATCTGCGAATAGCAGAAACTCTTCTGATCATTTTATTAAGCATGGGGTCCCTCAAGGCTCTGTACTGGGCCCAATTTTATTTCTTTTATATATCAACGACTTATTTCATCTTGATATATCTGGAAAGTTCACTGCCTTTGCTGATGATGCTACTGTGATAAGGCACAAAGATGAGCCAGAAGATCTGGTCCAAACAATTGCACGTGAGATCGTTGTTATCAAAACCTGGTGTGATTCAAATGGGCTTTTACTTAACTTTAAAACACAAGTTCTTGGATTTCGTGTTGATATCAATGACATCGTTTGTGAACAATTTTCCATCAAAAGCTCTGAATGTACTAGGTTTCTTGGATTACAGCTTGACGTTGACCTTAAGTTTCAAAAACATATTATCAGTTTGAAAAAAAGCTTGCATCAGTCTTTTATTGCGTACGAGCTGCAGCAACAAACTTGGGCATCTCGATTGCTAGGACAGTTTTTTTCGCGGCGGTGCAATCCCATCTGTCCTACGGTTTACCATTTTGGGGCTGTTGTAGCCAGTTCCTTTTCCAATCTGTCTTTAGTCCTTACACTGCCATCTCTTTTCATATTAGAGACTACGAGCCTAATACACAAACATCGTTCTTCATTCTCCGACCATCAACAAGCTTATGCAACTCGCCGAAGGCATGACATTCTGCTACCAATACCTCATTCTACCCTCGTGCGAAATTCCATAATATATAATTGTGTGAAAATATATAACTACTTGCCATCGGATATTAAAGCAATCCCAAATATTATGAAGTTCCGTAAAGCGTTAAAAAAATACTAATAACACAAGCATTCTACTCGCTGGACCAATATTTTGAATCTTCCTTCACTCAATGAGTTAGTCAACTATTGCCCCAAGTGTTTGATGAACATAAAAATAACCTTCATCTATGGGGTGTCAGTAAAATTTTTAATTTGTGAATGTCTGACTTTTAAGTATTTTATTTATTTTTATGTATTTGTATTTTAATTTTTATGTATATGTATTTTCATTATGTACTTTTACTTACTTATTTGCTTTGTCAATAAGATTTTTTATATATCTGTGGCAATAAAGCATGTTAACCAACAAACCATCTGACAGTTTGAGTTTACAATTGGCGCTTTAGAAAAGTAATTTAATCATTTTCAAAACTACTGCTGGAAAAAGTATATTCCGCTACATATGCAACATTTTTACTATATTATTTATGTAGGGGAAAGTGGGGCAAGACATTTCGAGCGTAATAAAACGGATACTTTTGATCATTTTAAATACTTATTTATTTACAATTACCCTTAAATAAATATTCTTTAGAAATGAGGAACTTACGACACTTTAGGCTTATTGAAGAAGATAATAATTTCTGCTTTGCCAGCAATGTCCATGTTGCCCCACCTCCCCCGGTGAGTTAAGACGCGGTACCCTATGGGGTAAGGTGGGGTATGGAAAACATTTTATTTTTTGTCGTATAGCATAGCCATGTACAGTATACCCACTTTCCTCTGAGAGAACATGCGACCCATCCTTCATCGGAATCTCGATATTTTCCGTAGCATGAAAAGCAAGAGATATTATTTTCATAGTTGTCACTTGCTGGTGGTGGATTGGTGAATCTAGATTACTATTGGCTTTCTTCTTAAAATTTTTCTGTGTCAAAATTGCTTTTATTATTATTTTCCTTCTTATTTTCTTTTTTTTTGTTACCTTCTTCCAGATTTTTTTCTGTTCAGAACTTCTTCTTGACACATGTGAGATTTTGCGAGTTGCAGGATGAGGCATCACTTGTTGAGGAGTGGGAGCAGAAAATACTACTTGTGGTGGATATATTTTTGTACCTATTGGTTAAGCTAGATTAATTCACAGCATCAAGAAATAATTTGAATTTACCTTGAAGTGCATAGTGGGGTACCTGGGTACCTCATCCCATCTTATCCTCCCATGCACATCTGAATACAATAATATGCCTCGAAAAAACTAATCAAAATATAGACACCTACATGTTATGACCTGCTGGGGTCATCATTGACAAACAAGAATAATTTTCAGTCAGTTCTAGGAAACTAATGTTGACGTGCAAAACACATACGATGTAAAAAACGAAAATCGCAACAAACTTGACAAAAGTTGAGTTTTTGGCGCTAGAGAAAAGTGGCATGTTTCCCAAACCTGTCATAGTGGCAGTAAACACTCAATCGTGCGGACAATAAGACCCGGTACCCCGTCTTGCTCGCAAAGATGCCTTCCTCTCCGCTTCGTCTAGCAACATATAATCAAATCATTCAAGTAGTTTTAGACTTATATAAGAAAAGTGTACATTATTTATGAGAGTAAGCTTGTTATGTCCAATCACATACGTATTATTTTAACCATAAGAATTCACCATTGCTTCTTAAAACCGTTGTTATGATCTTACACCTTCTATAGGTTCTTTGGCTGTAAAAGTCATTGGAAATAATACACTTAATTTCATTACACTGTGGGCAATTATGATTAAAATCATTAAAGTCACTTGGTTTCAAAAGATATTTTCCTGTCTTGGTTTACGGTAAGCAAAAATATTAGACAACAAATGATCAAACATGGATGCAATAACTTTGCGGAATGATATCCGATAATTGCTTAATATATTCACATATGATGATCATGTTAGTTCCCCTTATTAATAATACTTTAGGCGACTGCGAAGTCATCTCACAATAACGGGCCATAAGCTATAACACGAGTACCAAAATCTCCAGAAATAATTGTTTCGTCGGTAATCTGATGACTTTCTGTCTGCATAAGTCGACTTTCTTAGCTTCACAAGAACCCTATTAACATACAAATCTCTCAACCGAGTAGCGACCATCATTTAAATGCGACGGTATACGAGGGATATCTTTGAATTAATTTTATTTATCGTCACCAAACATAGATATAAGACAACAAGGGCCGATTTCATCGATCATTGGGTTCCATAAAGGCAAACCGCTTCAGTTCTCAATCAGCAATCTATCGTCACTTATCAGGTGCCATCGCACTGCCTCGTTTATTTACAGGACCATTCTGTTGTGCAATGTCACATTCCTTCCTGTATGAGGCTTAGTAAAAGAAAAACATATTTTTGATTTCAATACTCATTCTAAAGAAATATGCTCTGACCAAGAATATCATTATTTTCTTCACAACTTAAGTATTCTTCGACCAAGTATTTCAAAAAAAATTGTATTAAGGATAGCACCTCTCCTAACAGAACCCCTATTACTTCAATCAAGAATACAAACAGCTTGAGAATTATGGAGTACCATTGTGAATATAATTTAATCTTGGCTCATGCGCATCCTCAGATCGCTACAGGCCTTACAGTCATTTGTAAATAATTCATAATTTTACCTGTGTCTGTGTGTTATATTATTATATTCCCATAAAGGATTGTTGGAACGAAGTATAATAAACAATGGCGGACCAGCGGGCGCAACAGATTATTATAGTTCAAGGAGAGGCAGATATACTTTAAATTCTGTCGGCACACTTCAAACTTCAACATGGATTTGGAAAAATACTATATATCGTAAAATGTTCGAATGCTTATACATATAGATGCTCTTAGATTCCTGTTCCAAGAGGACCAAAATCTTGGGCATTTTTGTGCCAATGTTATAAAATACTTCTGTCAATATATAGTACTTTCATATGTGACATATCCATATTTTTGTTTTTACTCGTTGCTGCTACGTCTTATTCTGATAATGTATTATGTGTTGGTGATATGAATGTGAATTTTCTGGACTGTGATAATGTAGCGACAAGATATTTTAATCTTATGCTTCAATCGCTCGGAATGGATCAAATAATTAGCGAAGCGACTCATTTTACTCCGCAGTCACAATCATTAATTGATATATTAGTATGTAAGAAGTTAGATTTTATAAGGTCGGTTTTTGTTGATATTTCTGAGTTTTCGGCTCATCAATGTATTGGCTGCTTTATTAATTGCACTAAACCAACTATCGAACCCAAGATTCACACATACAGAGACTTCAGCAAGTTTGACCATAATGATTTTATGGTCGACTTAATTGAGCAGATATTCGATATACATGATGTTAATGATAAAGTTGAATTATTTAACTCTATAGTTTTGCAGATTATTGAAGGGCATATACCTCTTAGAACAATATCTATTAAGAATAAAAAGAAGACACCATGGGTAACAGATGAAATTAAGCAACTTATGATTAAAAGAGATAAGGTTAAGTTCAAATTAAAGAAAGTTAAATCTATAGAAAACTGGGATGAATACAGACGCTTAAAAAATCAAGTCAATTTTCAAATATCACAACAAAAAAAGATTTATTTTGATCATTTGGCACATAATAAAAGTGGCAAAGATTTATGGAATGAATTAAAGTTACTGACAAATACTAATAAAAAGGCAAATGTGGAATCGCACTTCACAGATCCTAACGTCATAAATGATTACTTTCTTGATAGTATTCCTAAAAATAAAGGTACTTGTTCCGTCTACGACTACTATAATAAAAATAGGATATGCAGCAATGAGTTTCGATTCAACCTTGTGTCTGAACAGATAGTGTTAGATTTCCTCAAAAAGATAAAAAATACTTCAGCTGGATCTGATGGAATAAGTATATATGTCATCAAATTATGCTGTCCCTATGTTCTACCATTTCTCGTTAATATCATCAATAGTAGTAACATCAGTATTCCCCGCTACTTGGAAAGATGCTCATATTATCCCTATTCCGAAGGTAAATGATCCTAAAGAGACGTGTGATCTTAGACCCGTTAGTATATTGTGTGGTTTGTCAAAGTTAATTGAAAAAATCCTTGCTAATCAATTAAATATCAGGGTTTCGTGCAGGTTACAGTTGTTCTACTGCTTTGCTTAATATCACGGATGACATAATAGATGCCTTAGATAATAATTTGTGTACTATTCTAGTTCTTTTCGATTTTAGCAAAGCTTTCGATACTATCGACCATGACATCTTATTAGCCATATTAAAGTCTTGCGGACTATGTATTGAGGCACTGACACTACTTAAATCATGTTTATCAGGCCGAACTCAAGCTGTCAAACTTGGACTCAAGCTGTCCAATAAAAGAGCTGTAGAGTTTGGAGTACCTCAAGGCTCAGTACTTGGTCCGTTACTGTTCACTGTTTATACCAGCCAATTTGTCAATTTTGTGAAACATTCTTCTATGCATATGTATGCTGATGATACGCAGCTTACTAAGTCGTTCCATATGAGCCTCTGGGAAAAAGCGAATTACGAAATAAATTATGATTTAGCTCAACTCAGTAATATTTCAGCTGAGCACTGTTTAATGTTGAATCCCAAGAAATCTACAGCTTTAGTTTTTGCTAAGAAAAGTGAGAAACTCTTTTTGGAATGTAATTTAAATTTAAATATTTTTTTTATTTACTTAAGATATATTTCGGAAAGCCGTAAGTCCGTTTTTAAAAAAATATTTTATTTCCAAAAATGTAGTGAATTGTACAGAAGTTGGATAAAGACTGAATAAAATATGTAAAATACAAAGCTAGGTTGATATGATGGGAACAAAGAAAAAGATTATGTTACATCCTAGAAATATGCAAGGCGCCATCAAAAGACGCTGACTCGTTGTCTTCTCTGATCATAGGCGTTCCATAACTCCTCCACCCCTAGAATGAAGCTTCCCCTGGAAGGTTCGGTTTCCTGGAAGGTAGCTCGATCCCTTCTTCTGGATTCTTGCCTGGTGACCTTCTTGGAGCAGGAGCAGGATTCGTCTCTGCATTCTTAATTTTCTTGAACTTTCGATAAATGACAAATATGCCCAAAATTGTCATAAAAATGTACAAAATAATTGTCCAAGCACTGGGTGTGGTGAAATCAGCTTCATCATTGATAATTGGGCTAAATGACTGGACAGGAATATCTTTCATCTTCAAATTTTTCAACTCAATTTCAAATTTTGGCTTCTGCTTCTCAGAAATTAGAGTGTAATTTGGTGTCTCCATGACTAGAGGCTGGCCAAAACTTTTACTCAAAAATGTGAGTGGTTCATTTCTAAATAGGACTTTACAGTCACCTTGTGATATCAAGAATATGCCTGATAAGAGCTTTGTTTCTATTTGATTTTGACACTGGAATTCTAGCTTCTCTTGTTTTGGAAAGACTGCTAGATATTGATTTATTTCTGGTATAATATCAATGCGGTTTTCTTTTATAACGACTCTGGTCATATGGCAATTTCTTGTGTTTTCATTTTTTAATATGCTTGACACGCAAGATATATTCGTGCTTGCTTGGGCTTGGCGAGGACAGTGGTATATATTGCTTTTCCTACAAATGCCAGTTAGAGGTTTGAGTGATTCATTTTCAATCGATTTCAAAAAGTACTTAAAATTTGAAAAAATTGAAACGAATGCTGACCCGTATTTTGTAGGAATTGGGTGCATATAATATAAATCAAATGTGCCCTCTAAATCAACTGGAATAGACAAAAAATAAACAATTTGATCGAAATCAATCTTACAGTGTACTTTAATGAGTGATTCAAATTCCAATATATTTTCAAATTTCACTTCGTAAGGAAACATATTTTCATAATATGAAGATAATTTCGAAAGTTCTTTATATAAATCTGCTGGTCTGATAATACTTGGATGCATAACTCCTAATTTGCAAAATGTAACAGAATTTTCGATATCTTGTAATGTATTGAGAATGAAATTATGAAGTAGCAAGAGCGATTGGCATATGTCCTTTGCATAAAGAATGTTTTCATATGCAGCACTTGTTCGTGTAATTTCGTTCAATTGCAATATTTTTGACTTTAGCAAAACCTCATTGTGTTGAATATTTTGAATAGTGAGGTTAAAATTTTCAATTAACTTATGACTGATTGAATATTGCATTTTCAATTGATTTTCGATGCTTTTCTCATTACCTTGCATGTGATTAATAATTTTGTATATCTTTTCTCCATCATGTGCATCTAAGTTTCCTGTAATAAATTTTACTACACTACCAATGCCGTTAAATAAACCTCTACGTGATCTGTTATTAGCAGTACTGTGAATATGAATATTATCTATTTTTTCTAAGATTAACTTCTGTGTAAATACTAGCATATTGTCATAATACCTTAATTCCTTATAATACGAACTATTATTATAGTACTTAAGCTTAAAAGCATCATATTGATTAATCAAATTATTGCATGCCTTATACAATTCTCCTAACCTATAATAATGTACTAGAGTATGTTCGGAAATTTGGAGTTTAGCTGGGCCTAAATTTATTGGAAGTATTCCCAAATTTTGGCTGATATCCTTTATTTGGATGGCTTGTGCGCTGGTGAAGAACCTGTAAATGATTTCTTAGTCTTAGAAACTTTACGTGGTCTTTTAATATTCGATAAATGAATTTTGTCAATGGTATTTCCATGAGTTGGCTTAATTTTGGCAGTTTTTAGATTACTGTCAACCTTGGAAATGTTTTCTGGTTTATACTTGTTATTTGTTTTACTCTGTTTCTGCTTATTTTTAACATAAACCTTTTCTGAAATAGGTGGTAATGATTCTCTATCTTCGTTGCGCTTACTAATTACTTTTTCTTTATTTTTCTGTAAATCAGAATTTAGCTTTCCATATAATATTTTCATTTTCTCCTTATGATTTTGAACATAATTATTCACTAACTGATTTTCGATGTCAATGTTAAATGGTGATTCTGTGCCTAAATGTCCTGTAATAATCTCATAAGGCTTCAAATTAGTGACAGAATGAATTGTATTATTATATGCCAAAATTGCATAATTAACTTTATTTTCTATTGGCTCTCCTTTAAAAGTACCTTGATTATTCAACAATCTTATGTGCTCGATTAGAGTAGAATGGAATCTTTCTACTATTCCATTAGATTCGGGATGTTGAGAACTAATAAAGTGAATATCTATTTTATGAGTTGTTAAGAGCTCTTTAATAACTGAATTTCTAAATTCTAATCCGTTGTCTGATATAATTTGGTCAGGTATACAGTGGTGTGCGAAATACTTGATCAATTTGTTCGCTATTTCTATAGCCTGTGCTGAATCTAACCTATACGCTTGAGCATATTTCGAAAACGAATCAACTATAGTTAAAAATTTATTATTTTCTAACGTTATACTATCTATACGCAAGATTTGAAAAGGCCTTGTACCTGTGGGAGTTATATTGTATTGTAATTTAAGGGGATGTCTGTCATATTTAGTGACTAGACACGTCTCACATTGATTAATAAAATTTCGTATAGTATTATATAATTTTGGGAAATAATAATTTGCTTTAATACGCTTTTCAGTTTCTTCAATTCCCCTGTGGTTGGTTTTTCCTTCATGGTGATTTCTAATAATAGATTCAACTTCGGCATTATCTGTTACATCAATAAGTTTTTTAGTGCACTTTACCATATTGATTTCTGAGTTTTTGAAATATTTTTGTAAAACTGTGCAGAATTGTTCATAAACAGGATCTTCAAAGTAAAGATGGTATTTTACCTTAGGTGCAATATACTCTTTAATAAAATTAACTACCTCTTGTTCATAATTTTCTTTAGAAAACTGAATTAGTATTCTTTGCTTATTACTAAATAACTTTATAATGGAAGGCTTAGCAGGTGAAAAGTTTACTTGTGAAATAATAATTTGATTTTTACCATAATTAACTGGAGTATCAATTATTGGAATACCTAAAATTGGATGTTCATGGCTAGAATGGACAGTATGATCAGAATCATCAATCTCTACATGATTTTGACAATCATTAGCTTCTGCAATCATTGATTGATTATCTGATTGATTTGAACTTAGACTACGTGTTTGTGAGCGTGTTTGAATTCGAGAAGTAGATGCAAAGTTATCATTAAACTGTTCCATATAATCAAAAATTGGTGGTTTATCTGATACGTCTTTTGTCTCGTTAGCATTTAGTTCAATTCTAGATAAAGCGTCCGCATTTTTGTTTAATTTCCCTTTTTTATAGACTATTTCATAATCATATTGTTCAAGAGCTAATCTCCATTTAATCAATTTTGAATTTGGCTCCCGATGATTGAATAGCCACTGTAATGGTTTATGATCACAGTAGATCGTAAATTTTCTCCCAAATAAGTAAGGACGGAAGGTTTTGCAACCGTAAATAATAGCTAGTAATTCTTTTTCTGTAGTGCTGTAATTAATTTCAGATGAGGTCAAAGTTCTACTGGCATATGCAATTGGTAAATCAGACCCAATTTTACCCTGCGAAAGAATCGCACCAAGAGCATATTGACTAGCATCTGTGGTTAAAATAAATGGTTCCTTGAAATTTGGATATTGTAAAATAGGCTCATTAATTAATAAATTTCTACACATATCAAAACATTTTATATATCCAGGATCATTAAAATTAATTGTAGCGCCCTTTTTCAAACACTGAGTTAAAGGCTTTGTTAATTTTGCAAAGTCTTTGATAAATTTCCTGTAATATCCCAATAGCCCTAAAAATCCCTTAATCTGTTTCGTGGTTTTTGGTAATGGATATTTTTGGATAGCTGCAATTTTGTCTGGGTTTGGCTTTACGCCATCTTTCGTTACAACATGTCCTAAATACGCGACTTCTTTCCTTAAAAATTCTGACTTGTCTAACTGAATTTTGAAATTTGCTTGTCTTAGACGTTCAAAAACTTCCCTTAATCTTTGCTCATATTCTTGAAGGCTGGTGCTATAAACTAAAAGATCGTCAAGATATACTAAACATGATTCGTTTTGAATTCCCCACAAAATATTATCCATAACTCTTTGAAACGTGGCCGGTGCGTTTTTTAACCCAAATGGCATTCTCAAAAATTCCCAGTGCCCACTTTCCGCATTGAAAGCTGTTTTCTCAATATCTTCTTCGGCCATTTCAATCTGATGAAACCCGGAAGCAAGATCGAGAGTTGTAAAATATTGACACTTACCCAATTTATCTAACAAATCACTAATATTTGGCAAGGGGCATCGATCGCCTATCGTTTTTTCATTGAGTTTTCGAAAATCGACCACTACACGCCACTTCTGCTTACCGGAAGCATCGAGTTTCTTAGGAACTACCCAAATTGGGGATGAATATGCGCTATTACTAGCCCTAATAATATTTTGATCTAACATGCTCTGAATTTGACGTTGAACTTCTTGCCTATGTATTTCAGGATACCGATAAGATTTTGTATATACTGGTAATTCATCTGAAGTTCGAATTCTATGTTTAATTTTGCTGGTGAAAGTCAATTTGTCACCTTCAAAATAAAAAATATCTGAATATTCCTTAATTAGTTTAAAGATTGTATTCTTCTCTTCAGAGTTCATGTGCTCTGTACGAAGTTTCGAAAAATCAAACCTTACTTGACCTGTACTATAATTATGAAAATTAGTATCATTGATTGCAGTAGCCAACTCGTAATCCGCGAACTGATCTACCTTCAATGGTTCCAAATTACTAATTTTTATTCTTGATTCATTTGGATTCAAAATGGTGCAAATAGCTTTACCATTTTTGACAGTAGCAATACACTGAGGTATTTCTAAATTATTTATTCTTGTATAAGGAATATTTACATCACCATTTTCTATGTCTGAGACCTGAACTTGAATCACTTGTTCTGTTCTAGGCTCTACAATAATAAAATTTGAACTAGGTAATGTCTTATGAAAATGTATTTTAGCATTGCTATCTGGAAGAATCAGTACTTCTTTATCTAAGTCAATAAAAGCTTTAAGTAGTTTCAAATTATCTATTCCTAATAAACAATCGAAGTATTTGTGAAAATTGAATAAGTAAAACTTCAACTCCTTGTTTTCTTTTGTATTAAACATACGAACAGAAGATACTGTAGTACTGAAATTTTCAATAGAACTTCCATGAACCGTGGAAATTTGAAATGGATCTTTCTTAATCGCATTTTTAAAATATTTGTCCGCAATCTCGGGACGTATGAAAGATTTCGTACTACCTGTATCTATCAATACTTTCAAATTTATTTTAGGAAAAATTATGTATGGCAATTCACTATCACTACCCGTATTCATCAGCTCATAATGAGGCATTATTCGTCCGAGGCTGGTTGTCGAAAAAATTGATCAGTGTTATTATTGGACTGATCACAATTATTGTCATGTTCGTCAGGGTGTTCGACCTGTGGTTCCTGATCTATATTAAATAATTCCTCAACTACGTAATTTGGTCTAGAATTACCTTGATTTCTAAAATAACTATTATTACTTGAATTTCTTTGGAAGGGTTGGTTTTGTGGAGGCCTAAACGTATTTCGTGTAGACGTAGACATAGGTGTAGGCTTAGGAAATGACTGATTTGGTTTAGGTTTAAATACATTGGGTTTTTGGATTGGTCTGGGATTATTTTGGTAATGTTGGTTTTGATAATGAGGATAATTGGTGATAGGTAGAGGTGGTTTAAACTGATGTGGTTGGAAGTTTTGAGGATTTCTCTTAAAATGATTTGGTTTTCCGTGTTGTTTCTGACCAAACTTATTCTTAAACTGATTTTGTTGTACACCCTCTAACTGAAAATCATTTGTAAGCATATGTAAAGCTACATTCAAATCTGAAGGATTCTTTGTACGCATCAAAGATCCGATCGGTTCCTTCAACCCTCGTAGTAATACTCTTAACGCTAGATTTCTACAATAATTGTTAATAATTATAGCCTCTTGTTCAGGTAAATGTGATATAGCATATGAAATCTGCAAATTCAGTAACTGCTGTACCCTATTATAAAATTCAAAAGGATTTTCATTTTGATTTTGCCGTAGTTCAGCCATTTCTATGTTTAAAGTAAAGAGATCACGCTTATCTGCATAAGCATTGAGAAGAGCATTCTTAAGATCTTGCCAAGTTTTTATATGACAGGACGAAATACTGAGAGCAGCATCTCCTTTCACTTTTGCAAGTAAACTAGACATTAAATATTCATTTTGAAAATCATCAACATTATTCACGTTATAAAATTTTGTGACTAGTTTCTCAGAAATGTCCAAAAATCTAGGAAGTAGTTCTGGTCCACCATAGAAATCAGGAATCATGCTCAAGTATTCAGATTTTAAGACAGGTACATTATTATTGGAAGTAGCCATTGTGAAATTTATTGATTGGTTCTCACTAATAGGAGTTAAATTTAAAATAGGTGCTCTAATAATTGGTCTTGGTAGTTGAACTGAATTATTGGGTGTTGGTGAGTCAGAATCCGATTCCACACTATCACTACTTTCGGAATTAATATTTTCGTTAAGCCCTCTAAAAGACATAAGGTACTTACAGCAATACCACTAGAAGTTCCATGCCCTGTATGCCGCAGGTCCAGAGATCCGTCGTGGTCCAATATTCCCTTGGAGTGACGTCTTCTCGCTTAGCTACTCGATCCACCAAGCTGGAATTCTTCCTTCTAGATGGCTGAGTCCACGCGACCGCCGAAATTCCGATTCGCGAGACTTCTGTAGGTTCGTTCGGATATTGTTAATTCGACGAAAAAGGGTGGTCTATAAGCCGTAGGCACCCCCAATATCCGTCACTCGGCTGCGCCAGATATATTTCGGAAAGCCGTAAGTCCGTTTTTAAAAAATATTTTATTTCCAAAAATGTAGTGAATTGTACAGAAGTTGGATAAAGACTGAATAAAATATGTAAAATACAAAGCTAGGTTGATATGATGGGAACAAAGAAAAAGATTATGTTACATCCTAGAAATATGCAAGGCGCCATCAAAAGACGCTGACTCGTTGTCTTCTCTGATCATAGGCGTTCCATAACTTTTATTTATTTGTATTCTTTGTACAAATCCAGCTACCTCGAAGGCTATGCCTTGTATGAGGTCTAAGCAAATGAAAATACATAACACAAAATTTTGCTAACCTATGAGCTGCGCGTCGTTGGATTCATTGCCGCATTTTTTCGCTTCTCACTGTCTGATTGGTCTGCTCATAGATATTCCCTTGCTCTTCTTGCATTCGTCTTCATAGACCAATACCAATACTGCTCCTTAGGTATTCATCAAAAATGAGAATAATTCTTAATGTTTCAAATTTTGACATAATGTTTGACATCATATAATTAGAACCTGGGTTTGATAGTTGATACTAATTTAAGATTTAGGGAACACGTTTCGCGAATAATACAGAGAGCATATGCCTCGTTAAGGCTATTGTATCCTCACAAGAACTGTTTGTCAGCCCACATAAAAAAGATGCTATGCGAATCTCTAGTGTTATCACAATTTACATATTGTTCAGCAGTGTATAGTCCAAGCATAGATAAAGACTGTGAGAATAGGATACAGAGGGTACAAAATGCTTGCATTCGTTTCATTTTTGGAATAAAAAAATATGACCATGTCACATATAGGTTAAAAGATTTGAAATGGCTGCGCATGGTTGAAAGATTTAAGGTAGAAGCACTCTGTCTATTTCACAAAATTTTAGTTTTCAAAAATCCTCCTTACCTCTACAATAAAATCTCATTTCGGACTGATGTTCATAATGTTAACATAAGAAATAGAGATTTAATCACAGCCCCACCTCACCGATCAGCTCTTTTCGAAAGAGGTTTTAGATTCAACATATATGTTTTATACAATGCTCTGACACCTACGCTTAAAAGCCACGACCCTAATGAATTTAAAAAAGTTTTAATTGAGAATTTATTATTACAATCATATCATCATAACTTGCCTTTAGATGACCCAACCTAGAAAATTTAGAAATCCTAGTCTTAGTTTAGATTTAAGTTGATGCTTTTTACTACAAAAGAAATCTTTATTTTGTGCAAGGGCTGAGTGGAAGAGCACTTCGTGTGAACTTCCCCTTGAGATTTCCCTTGGTATTTACTGTCCTGTATGTTCCTAGTTTTAGTTTTCATTTAAACTGATGGGAAAGTTATACATAGATAACATTATTATATGTGTGACTTGAGATTTTGGTATTTGTATACAGGAAGATATGGTATACAGGGTGGGCCAAAAGTAAGTGGATGGAGAATTGTAGGCTAACTAAAACGAATTTCAAAAATCTGTCAACTGATCATGGTAGGGCGCACTTAAATTTGGCGTTTATACAGGGTGACTCATAAAATTTACATTTTTTATAGAACCCCCTATATGTTATTGCATATTTGGATTCGTTGGTGAATTCTAGTGTGACTTTATAATAATAATAATAATAGTAATAATAATAGCCGCGAGGGGTTGCTAGATCCCCTCAGTGGCGCCTCCCCAAGGTGGCGGATAGGGGAACGCCTCCCAGATATGGGTGGTACCGGGGAAATCAAATACCCGGGGCGGACCAAAACTAGCACAGTGGAATAGCGTCTGCATCCAGAGGATCGGCTATTCCACAATTAATAGGACACGACGGATCTCCATGTGAGGAGCGGTACTCCGACAGCGTCTGCTCTTCATGTTAGAAGCGGCTGTTTTCATAAACCCCCAGGAAGCCGCCCAACATCAAGAGGCTATTCGGTGCGTGGCGACACCGAGGGGTATACCGAAGCCAAAGGATGTAAGTCGGTCGGCAACCTTCACAGGTCCATCCTCTGGAGGCAATTTGGACGGCTGCCCCCGGAAATGTCGGCTGCGGGCCCTAAGGCTAACCACCTGACGGGCCCTATCTTCGGGTTCGACCACCTCGAAGGAAAAGCACCCACACCGAGCCGGTTTCGGAAGCCGGCGTTGGGCAAGGTGGCGGTGCTTCGAATCGCCCTGATGACGACCCCCGCAATGATATGGACCGTTTTAGGTGGACGACGGAGCTCAGGGATGACCTGCTGAGCTGCTAGGAGAGCAGTAGCCCGCGCCGTAGGGGATACACGTCCCGCATGTGTGAGAGGTGGTGTGAAATGCACCCAGAGAATAGCACGCTTACCTCTTAGAATTTGCGAGATTATGTATCGTACCTCCGGAGGCAGGGATATGTTCGTGCTCCAGCTCAGCCTGCCCCTTCGGCGGACGGAAGGCCTGTTAACCAGGCTGAAAGTTCGCCGGTAAGGCCCGCTGAGAGGGAAATCGACCAAGTCGTCTCACCTGGGGATTTCAGGGACCGAAGGGCCTTGCATAACAACGGAAGGTCCGTGAAGCTGGCAGATTTGAAGAGAGAAGATGAGGTTATTGGTGAACGTCTATCGGAGGCCTCGGACATTTGGAGCATCAATTGCGAAATTTACGCTGCGGCTCTGAGGCTAGCTAGACAGGGGAGAGTGAGAGACTCTCCTGTTGAGAGAGCACAGAGACGGGTGCGCCAAATGGAAGCGAAAATCCAGTTGGCTCGCCAGGAAGCATCCCGTATCCAGTGTGTGATGGAATATAGAGCGGCTGGGAAGCCTTTTACGCGCCGAGTGCGCCAGATAGCCTACGGGTTGAGGCGCGACCATCATACACTCAGTCAAGCGGTACTGGTTGTTGTCAAGCAACACTGTCTTGACAGGATACGGATGCTAATCGCTGCTAAGCGATCGTTGGTGGCGCGGGCGAGAGGTCTGGAGCAGAACAGAATGTTCTACGAAAGACCTTCTCGCCTTTTCCAACAGCCGCCTCCAGCCATAGAGCAGCCGCCAACTGCTGATCGCGTGGAGGCCTTTTGGAGGGACGTTTACGAACAACCCAAACCTCTCTCAGCAGACAATCCGGCCTTGGCGCAGTTTGAGTCCGTTTATAGGAGGACTCCTAACTTGAATGTACTGCGTCACCCGATAAACACGGAAGAAATTCTTGACGCCTTACGAGGCGTAAAGATTTCGCAGCTCCTGGCCCGGATGGCATAAACACCTACTGGTGGAAAAAATTCCCCAGTTGCCACCGGCATTTAGCTAGAGTTTTTAACTCGTGGCTAAATCAGGAGCAGCCAATTCCGGCTTGGTTTGTCGAGGGTCGAACCGTGCTTCTCCCGAAGACCGGAGATTTGTCTGATCCCAAAAACTACAGGCCAATAACATGTCTGAACGCGTGTTACAAGCTCTTCACCAGAATCTTGTACATGCGTCTCCTTCAAGCTGTGAATCCTGTATTTCTCGACGTGTATGAACAGAGAGGGTCAAAGAAAGGAGTAGCTGGCTGCAAGGAGAACCTGTTGATTGACCGATGTGTCACGCAGGACTCTGTGCAGTACAAGCGAAACCTTTCTATGGCCTGGATTGGCTATCGCAAGGCATTCGACAGCACGTCTCATGACCTCATTGTGCGGCTGTTGGAATGTCTCTCGGTGGATAATCAGATAGTGGGATGCATCAAACAACTGATGCCACTCTGGAAGACCCGGTTTACCATAACATCAGGTGAAACTCGGGTTCAGACAGAGTTGGTGTCATTGAAAAGAGGTGTCTTCCAAGGAGACTCCTTGAGTCCCTTGCTCTTTTGCATCTTACTTTTGTCTCTGTCCATAGCGCTGAGAAATACTAAAGGATACAGCTGTGGCACGCCCAATAACCGGAGGCACAAGGTCACCCATCTGTTTTATATGGATGACCTAAGACTTTATGCCTCCGGCCAACGCGAACTACAACGATCGCTGAGGGTGGTGCAGGAGTACAGTCATGCTATCGGAATGGAGTTCGGGACAGACAAATGTGCATTGGTTCATCTCAAGAAAGGACGAAGCGGAGATAGTGGAGATGAGGAACAGCTCGTTGATGGGAGCATCTTGCGACAACTGCATGCCGGAGATACTTATACCTACCTTGGAGTGGCGCAGCGTCATGTCCAAGAGGCAACATTGGTTAAAGAGTGTCTCCGCCGCAAGTATTTGCACCGACTCCGGCAGATCTGGTCGTCAGAACTGTCCGGCAAGAACAAAGTCGCTGCCACAAACGTGCTTGCGGTCCCATTGTTATTATACACCTTTGGTGCTATACACTGGAAAGTGAACGAGCTGAAGGAAATCGACACGAAGACCCGCAAAAGGATGAATATGGAGAGAAGCCTGCATCCTAAGTCCTCTGTCCCGCGAAGATACCTCCCGCGACACCTGGGAGGACGTGGACTATTGAGTTTGGAGCGTCTGCACAACAGAGTAGTACTGGCCACTGCCTGCTATGTAACGAACAGCACCGATCCCCTGATCCGCTTCGTGCGAGAGCACGAGAATGCGGGAAAAGGAGCCTTTCTTTTTAGCGCAGCGAAACGAGCAGCCGAAGAGCTCAGCCTCACACTCGACTTCAAGCGGAGGTGTCAGCAGTCCATTACGGAGCTTGCTTCCGCAGAATTAAAAGCCCACATTAAAACTGCAGAAGTCGACTTCCTCTTAAGACTTCATAAAGATAAGCCAATGCATGGAATCTTCTACAAACATCTAGAAGAGCATGGCTTGTCTGAGCAGTTGACCTTCTCTTTCCTAAGGTCTAGTGGGTTGAAGTCGGAGACTGAGGGCTTTATAATGGCTTGCCAAGACGGTGTCTTCAACACCTTGGTATACCGTAAAAGGGTTGTGGGTGTAGATGTACCCGACACCCATTGTAGAGCTTGCCGACAGGCGCCAGAGACGCTTATGCATCTCTTGTCGGCGTGTAAGACGTACGCTGGGACGGCTTATGTCCATCGGCACAACGCGGCTCTACGAGTGCTCTACTATCATTTAAGGCACTCATACGGTATCGATGAGACACCGGTGCTGTCATACGCTCCAGGGGATATAGAGTCCGTTGGTTGTGGAGAACGAGAGATGCCGGATTTACTGGAACTACTCGTTCCCCACGCTCGAGCTTGTACAGGCAAACAAGCCCGACATAGTCCTTCTCGACCACCAACAGAAGACGATGTTCGTTATTGAGTTTTCGGCGCCTGCCGAAGTGAACATCGTCTCTAAGGAGGAGGAAAAGCGGACCAAATATCAGGAGTTGCTCGGACAACTTCGCAGGCTCTGGCTAGACTACACTGTAAGTCTGCTGGTTATGGTCATTGGATCCCTAGGTGGAATGAGGAATACGCTGCTCTCTGCACTGCGCAAAATACCGGTGTGCCGTGCGGCGGCGCACATCTTAGCCGCCAGAATGCAGAAGGCAGTCATCCTTGGGTCCCTTCGTCTACTTAGGGCGCACGATTCGCGGACCCAGTGACTGCTCACCTCACAGTGTGAGGAGTAGTCATTGGGTAATGGAACAGCAGCTCGGTGTGTCGGAGCCCGGGCTGCACTTTTTGTTTTTTGAAATAATAATAATAGAGATCCAGAGCAAATGCCTTCATTCATGACTACAGGCAACACATTTCTAATACCTAAATCAAACAACATAAACCCAGATCCTTCAAAATATAGGCCAATAACCTGCCTGCCAACAATTTACAAAATACTAACAGCAATATTAGCACATAAGATATATACTCACTTAGAGACAAATCATTTGCTGGATGAAGAGCAAAAAGGATGCCAGAAAGGGGCCCGGGGATGCAAGGAACAACTAGTGATAGATTCCATTGTAACTGCACATGCAAAGGGAAGAAAAGAAGAACTACATGTGGCTTATGTGGACTATAAAAAAGCCTATGATAGTGTCCCGCATTCATGGCTACTAGAAGTACTGAAACTTTATAAAATCAACAACCATATAGTTGAGTTTCTACAACATGCGATGGAAAAATGGAGTACAAAGTTAGTCATGGGTATAAGTAATGAAGAAATAGGAAAGATACATATTCGAAGGGGCATATTTCAAGGAAATTCGCTTAGTCCACTTTGGTTTTGTATGGCAATCAAACCACTCACGACACAACTAAAACAACTAAATAAAGGTTACAGAATTAATGACACTACTATTACACACTTGTGGTATATGGATGACGTTAAGTTATTCGCGAATAAACAGGAACACCTAGTAAGATTAGTTGAAACTGTCGGAAAGTTTAGTACTGATATTAATATGAGCTTCGGGATGGATAAATGTAAAATGAGCAGTATGAATAAAGGAAAATGGATTAAAAATACAGGGTATACAGTAGATAATCAAGGAAAAATTACTGGTATGGAAGAAGCCGAAAATTATACTTACCTTGGTTACGCACAAGCACAGGGGATTGAACAGAAAATCTGTAAAAAGAAACTAGTCAATACTTACTTAACAAGACTAAGGGCTTTACTCAAAACAGAATTATCGGCTAGAAATATGTCAAAAGCAGTAAATACCTTCGCTACTGCTGACTAGAGTATAGCTTCGGAGTCATAAACTGGACAAAAACAGAACTACATGAATTTGATATTATGACTAGGAGAGAGTACCGTAAGTATCGAGGCCATCACCCTCATAGTGCAGTTGAGCGTTTTCACTTACCTAGACACCAAGGAGGAAGGGGAGTACCAAGTATTTTCACAAGATGTCATAAACAAATAGATAAGCTTCGTACCTACTTTATAACAAAATCAGAAACAACAGAATTTCTCAAAAATATTATTAGAACTGATACAAATGTAACCCCAATGTGCCTAGCAAACAAAGATTTCGACCCACTAGCTGGAGTAAAATCAGTGCAAGAGCTAAAGACAAAATGGCGGTCAAAACCACTACATGGAAAGTATTTAGTTAGCATAGAACATGACCACATTGACACAATTGCATCCCAAATGTGGCTTAGGAATGGAGCAATATTTAATGAGACAGAGGGTTTTATATTAGCTATACAAGACCAAGTAGTTGCAACCCGAAGCTATAGACGAAGAATAATGAAACAAAGGGTGGAAAACATCAAATGCCGAATGTGTGGAAATAATGAAGAAACACTAGATCATATTATAGCAAGCTGCTCAGTATTAGCACCAAAACAATACTTAGATAGGCATAATAAAGTCGCTATGATAATACATCAAGAACTCCGAAAAATATATATGAAATTAGAGAATATAGTTCCATGTTATAAGTATGAGCCTCCAGCAGTGTGTGAGGATGAGAAGGTGCGAATTTATTGGAACCGAAAAATACAAACAGATGACATAGTTCTAAGCTTGAAAGATAAAAAAGTTACCTACATAATAGACATCGCAGTTCCACTGAGTGCAAATGTAACAGCAACATATGCTGAAAAAGTAAATAAATATCTGCCATTAGCTGATGAGATAGGAAAAATGTGGAGGATGGAGAAGGTTCAAATTGTACCTATTGTCATAGGCTGCACTGGTGAAATCCCAAAGAAATTAAACATAGCCTTAGCAACACTAGAAGCACTCTGTCTATTTCACAAAATTTTAGTTTTCAAAAATCCTCCTTACCTCTACAATAAAATCTCATTTCGGACTGATGTTCATAATGTTAACATAAGAAATAGAGATTTAATCACAGCCCCACCTCACCGATCAGCTCTTTTCGAAAGAGGTTTTAGATTCAACATATATGTTTTATACAATGCTCTGACACCTACGCTTAAAAGCCACGACCCTAATGAATTTAAAAAAGTTTTAATTGAGAATTTATTATTACAATCATATCATCATAACTTGCCTTTAGATGACCCAACCTAGAAAATTTAGAAATCCTAGTCTTAGTTTAGATTTAAGTTGATGCTTTTTACTACAAAAGAAATCTTTATTTTGTGCAAGGGCTGAGTGGAAGAGCACTTCGTGTGAACTTCCCCTTGAGATTTCCCTTGGTATTTACTGTCCTGTATGTTCCTAGTTTTAGTTTTCATTTAAACTGATGGGAAAGTTATACATAGATAACATTATTATATGTGTGACTTGAGATTTTGGTATTTGTATACAGGAAGATATGGTATACAGGGTGGGCCAAAAGTAAGTGGATGGAGAATTGTAGGCTAACTAAAACGAATTTCAAAAATCTGTCAACTGATCATGGTAGGGCGCACTTAAATTTGGCGTTTATACAGGGTGACTCATAAAATTTACATTTTTTATAGAACCCCCTATATGTTATTGCATATTTGGATTCGTTGGTGAATTCTAGTGTGACTTTATAATAATAATAATAATAGTAATAATAATAGCCGCGAGGGGTTGCTAGATCCCCTCAGTGGCGCCTCCCCAAGGTGGCGGATAGGGGAACGCCTCCCAGATATGGGTGGTACCGGGGAAATCAAATACCCGGGGCGGACCAAAACTAGCACAGTGGAATAGCGTCTGCATCCAGAGGATCGGCTATTCCACAATTAATAGGACACGACGGATCTCCATGTGAGGAGCGGTACTCCGACAGCGTCTGCTCTTCATGTTAGAAGCGGCTGTTTTCATAAACCCCCAGGAAGCCGCCCAACATCAAGAGGCTATTCGGTGCGTGGCGACACCGAGGGGTATACCGAAGCCAAAGGATGTAAGTCGGTCGGCAACCTTCACAGGTCCATCCTCTGGAGGCAATTTGGACGGCTGCCCCCGGAAATGTCGGCTGCGGGCCCTAAGGCTAACCACCTGACGGGCCCTATCTTCGGGTTCGACCACCTCGAAGGAAAAGCACCCACACCGAGCCGGTTTCGGAAGCCGGCGTTGGGCAAGGTGGCGGTGCTTCGAATCGCCCTGATGACGACCCCCGCAATGATATGGACCGTTTTAGGTGGACGACGGAGCTCAGGGATGACCTGCTGAGCTGCTAGGAGAGCAGTAGCCCGCGCCGTAGGGGATACACGTCCCGCATGTGTGAGAGGTGGTGTGAAATGCACCCAGAGAATAGCACGCTTACCTCTTAGAATTTGCGAGATTATGTATCGTACCTCCGGAGGCAGGGATATGTTCGTGCTCCAGCTCAGCCTGCCCCTTCGGCGGACGGAAGGCCTGTTAACCAGGCTGAAAGTTCGCCGGTAAGGCCCGCTGAGAGGGAAATCGACCAAGTCGTCTCACCTGGGGATTTCAGGGACCGAAGGGCCTTGCATAACAACGGAAGGTCCGTGAAGCTGGCAGATTTGAAGAGAGAAGATGAGGTTATTGGTGAACGTCTATCGGAGGCCTCGGACATTTGGAGCATCAATTGCGAAATTTACGCTGCGGCTCTGAGGCTAGCTAGACAGGGGAGAGTGAGAGACTCTCCTGTTGAGAGAGCACAGAGACGGGTGCGCCAAATGGAAGCGAAAATCCAGTTGGCTCGCCAGGAAGCATCCCGTATCCAGTGTGTGATGGAATATAGAGCGGCTGGGAAGCCTTTTACGCGCCGAGTGCGCCAGATAGCCTACGGGTTGAGGCGCGACCATCATACACTCAGTCAAGCGGTACTGGTTGTTGTCAAGCAACACTGTCTTGACAGGATACGGATGCTAATCGCTGCTAAGCGATCGTTGGTGGCGCGGGCGAGAGGTCTGGAGCAGAACAGAATGTTCTACGAAAGACCTTCTCGCCTTTTCCAACAGCCGCCTCCAGCCATAGAGCAGCCGCCAACTGCTGATCGCGTGGAGGCCTTTTGGAGGGACGTTTACGAACAACCCAAACCTCTCTCAGCAGACAATCCGGCCTTGGCGCAGTTTGAGTCCGTTTGTAGGAGGACTCCTAACTTGAATGTACTGCGTCACCCGATAAACACGGAAGAAATTCTTGACGCCTTACGAGGCGTAAAGATTTCGCAGCTCCTGGCCCGGATGGCATAAACACCTACTGGTGGAAAAAATTCCCCAGTTGCCACCGGCATTTAGCTAGAGTTTTTAACTCGTGGCTAAATCAGGAGCAGCCAATTCCGGCTTGGTTTGTCGAGGGTCGAACCGTGCTTCTCCCGAAGACCGGAGATTTGTCTGATCCCAAAAACTACAGGCCAATAACATGTCTGAACGCGTGTTACAAGCTCTTCACCAGAATCTTGTACATGCGTCTCCTTCAAGCTGTGAATCCTGTATTTCTCGACGTGTATGAACAGAGAGGGTCAAAGAAAGGAGTAGCTGGCTGCAAGGAGAACCTGTTGATTGACCGATGTGTCACGCAGGACTCTGTGCAGTACAAGCGAAACCTTTCTATGGCCTGGATTGGCTATCGCAAGGCATTCGACAGCACGTCTCATGACCTCATTGTGCGGCTGTTGGAATGTCTCTCGGTGGATAATCAGATAGTGGGATGCATCAAACAACTGATGCCACTCTGGAAGACCCGGTTTACCATAACATCAGGTGAAACTCGGGTTCAGACAGAGTTGGTGTCATTGAAAAGAGGTGTCTTCCAAGGAGACTCCTTGAGTCCCTTGCTCTTTTGCATCTTACTTTTGTCTCTGTCCATAGCGCTGAGAAATACTAAAGGATACAGCTGTGGCACGCCCAATAACCGGAGGCACAAGGTCACCCATCTGTTTTATATGGATGACCTAAGACTTTATGCCTCCGGCCAACGCGAACTACAACGATCGCTGAGGGTGGTGCAGGAGTACAGTCATGCTATCGGAATGGAGTTCGGGACAGACAAATGTGCATTGGTTCATCTCAAGAAAGGACGAAGCGGAGATAGTGGAGATGAGGAACAGCTCGTTGATGGGAGCATCTTGCGACAACTGCATGCCGGAGATACTTATACCTACCTTGGAGTGGCGCAGCGTCATGTCCAAGAGGCAACATTGGTTAAAGAGTGTCTCCGCCGCAAGTATTTGCACCGACTCCGGCAGATCTGGTCGTCAGAACTGTCCGGCAAGAACAAAGTCGCTGCCACAAACGTGCTTGCGGTCCCATTGTTATTATACACCTTTGGTGCTATACACTGGAAAGTGAACGAGCTGAAGGAAATCGACACGAAGACCCGCAAAAGGATGAATATGGAGAGAAGCCTGCATCCTAAGTCCTCTGTCCCGCGAAGATACCTCCCGCGACACCTGGGAGGACGTGGACTATTGAGTTTGGAGCGTCTGCACAACAGAGTAGTACTGGCCACTGCCTGCTATGTAACGAACAGCACCGATCCCCTGATCCGCTTCGTGCGAGAGCACGAGAATGCGGGAAAAGGAGCCTTTCTTTTTAGCGCAGCGAAACGAGCAGCCGAAGAGCTCAGCCTCACACTCGACTTCAAGCGGAGGTGTCAGCAGTCCATTACGGAACTTGCTTCCGCAGAATTAAAAGCCCACATTAAAACTGCAGAAGTCGACTTCCTCTTAAGACTTCATAAAGATAAGCCAATGCATGGAATCTTCTACAAACATCTAGAAGAGCATGGCTTGTCTGAGCAGTTGACCTTCTCTTTCCTAAGGTCTAGTGGGTTGAAGTCGGAGACTGAGGGCTTTATAATGGCTTGCCAAGACGGTGTCTTCAACACCTTGGTATACCGTAAAAGGGTTGTGGGTGTAGATGTACCCGACACCCATTGTAGAGCTTGCCGACAGGCGCCAGAGACGCTTATGCATCTCTTGTCGGCGTGTAAGACGTACGCTGGGACGGCTTATGTCCATCGGCACAACGCGGCTCTACGAGTGCTCTACTATCATTTAAGGCACTCATACGGTATCGATGAGACACCGGTGCTGTCATACGCTCCAGGGGATATAGAGTCCGTTGGTTGTGGAGAACGAGAGATGCCGGATTTACTGGAACTACTCGTTCCCCACGCTCGAGCTTGTACAGGCAAACAAGCCCGACATAGTCCTTCTCGACCACCAACAGAAGACGATGTTCGTTATTGAGTTTTCGGCGCCTGCCGAAGTGAACATCGTCTCTAAGGAGGAGGAAAAGCGGACCAAATATCAGGAGTTGCTCGGACAACTTCGCAGGCTCTGGCTAGACTACACTGTAAGTCTGCTGGTTATGGTCATTGGATCCCTAGGTGGAATGAGGAATACGCTGCTCTCTGCACTGCGCAAAATACCGGTGTGCCGTGCGGCGGCGCACATCTTAGCCGCCAGAATGCAGAAGGCAGTCATCCTTGGGTCCCTTCGTCTACTTAGGGCGCACGATTCGCGGACCCAGTGACTGCTCACCTCACAGTGTGAGGAGTAGTCATTGGGTAATGGAACAGCAGCTCGGTGTGTCGGAGCCCGGGCTGCACTTTTTGTTTTTTGAAATAATAATAATAGAGATCCAGAGCAAATGCCTTCATTCATGACTACAGGCAACACATTTGTAATACCTAAATCAAACAACATAAACCCAGATCCTTCAAAATATAGGCCAATAACCTGCCTGCCAACAATTTACAAAATACTAACAGCAATATTAGCACATAAGATATATACTCACTTAGAGACAAATCATTTGCTGGATGAAGAGCAAAAAGGATGCCAGAAAGGGGCCCGGGGATGCAAGGAACAACTAGTGATAGATTCCATTGTAACTGCACATGCAAAGGGAAGAAAAGAAGAACTACATGTGGCTTATGTGGACTATAAAAAAGCCTATGATAGTGTCCCGCATTCATGGCTACTAGAAGTACTGAAACTTTATAAAATCAACAACCATATAGTTGAGTTTCTACAACATGCGATGGAAAAATGGAGTACAAAGTTAGTCATGGGTATAAGTAATGAAGAAATAGGAAAGATACATATTCGAAGGGGCATATTTCAAGGAAATTCGCTTAGTCCACTTTGGTTTTGTATGGCAATCAAACCACTCACGACACAACTAAAACAACTAAATAAAGGTTACAGAATTAATGACACTACTATTACACACTTGTGGTATATGGATGACGTTAAGTTATTCGCGAATAAACAGGAACACCTAGTAAGATTAGTTGAAACTGTCGGAAAGTTTAGTACTGATATTAATATGAGCTTCGGGATGGATAAATGTAAAATGAGCAGTATGAATAAAGGAAAATGGATTAAAAATACAGGGTATACAGTAGATAATCAAGGAAAAATTACTGGTATGGAAGAAGCCGAAAATTATACTTACCTTGGTTACGCACAAGCACAGGGGATTGAACAGAAAATCTGTAAAAAGAAACTAGTCAATACTTACTTAACAAGACTAAGGGCTTTACTCAAAACAGAATTATCGGCTAGAAATATGTCAAAAGCAGTAAATACCTTCGCTACTGCTGACTAGAGTATAGCTTCGGAGTCATAAACTGGACAAAAACAGAACTACATGAATTTGATATTATGACTAGGAGAGAGTACCGTAAGTATCGAGGCCATCACCCTCATAGTGCAGTTGAGCGTTTTTACTTACCTAGACACCAAGGAGGAAGGGGAGTACCAAGTATTTTCACAAGATGTCATAAACAAATAGATAAGCTTCGTACCTACTTTATAACAAAATCAGAAACAACAGAATTTCTCAAAAATATTATTAGAACTGATACAAATGTAACCCCAATGTGCCTAGCAAACAAAGATTTCGACCCACTAGCTGGAGTAAAATCAGTGCAAGAGCTAAAGACAAAATGGCGGTCAAAACCACTACATGGAAAGTATTTAGTTAGCATAGAACATGACCACATTGACACAATTGCATCCCAAATGTGGCTTAGGAATGGAGCAATATTTAATGAGACAGAGGGTTTTATATTAGCTATACAAGACCAAGTAGTTGCAACCCGAAGCTATAGACGAAGAATAATGAAACAAAGGGTGGAAAACATCAAATGCCGAATGTGTGGAAATAATGAAGAAACACTAGATCATATTATAGCAAGCTGCTCAGTATTAGCACCAAAACAATACTTAGATAGGCATAATAAAGTCGCTATGATAATACATCAAGAACTCCGAAAAATATATATGAAATTAGAGAATATAGTTCCATGTTATAAGTATGAGCCTCCAGCAGTGTGTGAGGATGAGAAGGTGCGAATTTATTGGAACCGAAAAATACAAACAGATGACATAGTTCTAAGCTTGAAAGATAAAAAAGTTACCTACATAATAGACATCGCAGTTCCACTGAGTGCAAATGTAACAGCAACATATGCTGAAAAAGTAAATAAATATCTGCCATTAGCTGATGAGATAGGAAAAATGTGGAGGATGGAGAAGGTTCAAATTGTACCTATTGTCATAGGCTGCACTGGTGAAATCCCAAAGAAATTAAACATAGCCTTAGCAACACTAGGATTAAGAAAATCTCTTTATATGAGCATGCAAAGGGCAGTTCTATTACATACGTGCAACGTTGTTCGTAGAGTCCTTGGAGATGAATAGGTGTCCGTCCAAGAGGTGAAGAGAGCTAGATTGGGACTTTTAAGATATTATACTTCAAAGCTGTTGATACAAACTTTTTAGTAATTAACATTGTACTTACCTTGCTTTTTGAAAAGCCGGTAGTATGATTTTCACCTGTAGTACTTGGTATGTATGTACAGAGAAATAGGGGAAAAAATAATAATAGCCTTTTATTGCCCAACAGAAAATCCATTAACAGGGCAAACAATACATAACATAAAAATTAAATATGTAGCATACAATTCAATATAATGCCAACTGAACAGAAAATTGCTATAAAACGATGTATAATAAAATAAAGCAGTCGTGCTTCAAGTGAAACAAAGTGATACTATTATATAGGTACCATAATAACATAATATTGTTCCAACACTATTTCATGACCATAGAAAAAAACATGAACTCGAAAGGAAAAAAATTAATTAGGCAAAAAATTTCGCGCTAGCACAGATTTGAGTTGATTCAACGTACAATTAAAAATATCACACTCACCACAAGCAGAGTTATAACACTCACACATAACTCTCACAGGAGACTTAATAAACAAGTTGGTATTAGCTCTTTCACAAAAAAATAACATCTTACAACGAGAGTTTAATCTAGGTACAAGAAATTTTATTTGTGCTAACAACCAAGGTGATTCAATGCCGCCATTCAGAAGTTTATAAAGAAAGACTATTGAAGCAAGCTTTCTGCGGTAAAATAATGAAAGTTGATATCTAGCTAACAATAAATTATAATCACAGCCACGTTCAGGATAAACAGAATCACACTTAAAAGACAAGTACTTTGAAAACTTTTTCTGAACATAATCTATAATATTGATGTAGCACTGATAATAAGGACTCCAAACAATGGACGCATACTCAAGTTTGGAACGGACAAATGCAAAGTATAATGCTTTTAACGCAGAAATATTTGATATGAGCTTGCAGTTTCGCACAATGAAGCCAAACATTCTATTAGCATCAGCTACTATTTTATAAATAATATGGTTATCAAAGTTTAATCGATCATCGAATGTTACACCTAGGTCACAGAAAGTTTTACTGCGTCAATTATAATGTTGTTCAACGAGTAGGGAAATATTACTATATTTAGCTTTCGAGTATATGTTACAACTTTGCATTTTTTTGACATTAAGATCCATTTTGTTTTTTTCGCACCATATGTCAAGGACTCTGAGTTGACCTTGAAGCCATAAACAGTCATCAAGGTTATTAATTACACAATAAATTTTCAGATCATCTGTAAACAGTAATTTCTCACTATTCAATTCATCACACAGGTCATTAATAAATAATATGAATAACAATGGATCCAGATTTGACCCTTGTGGTCCTCCTGATGTAGCAGTATAGCAATGCGAATGATGTCCGTTATAACACACCTGTAACTGCCTATTAATCAAATAGGATGATATAAGAGAAAGAGTTCTGTCATTGAAACCCAACTTTTCAAGTTTGTTTAAGAGTATAAAATGATCTAACTTGTCGAACGCTTTCGAGAAGTCCGTGTAAATAACATCTAGTTGACCTTGTTTATCTAAAACGGAAGTGGCTAGTTCCGTAAAAATAGTTAGGTTTGTAACCGTTGATCTTTTATTCACAAGACCGTGCTGGAACTCCGAGATGTACCTACAGGTTGCAAGATAAATTCTATTATACATGACAATTTCAAACAATTTAGCAAAATTATTCAAAACACAGATAGGCCGATAATTCGAAATTTTATTTCTGTCACCTGATTTAAATACAGGACAAACTTTAGTGTCTTTCCATAAACTAGGAAATGTTGACGTTTTCAGTACCAGATTGAAAATAGTTATTAAACCTTCCATCAAAGCAGGGGTACAATCTCTTACAAAAAATGAAGGAAGTTTGTCTGTGCCTGATGTCATTTTGTTCTTCAATCGTTTGACTGCTATAGAAATTTCTTCAGGTGTGATTGGTTGAGAAACAAAATCTAAGTTACATCCTTGATTAGTGCCATCGGAGCTATTTTTGCTGGACTGGGATGTAGAATAAACACTTTTAAAAAACATCGCGAAAGCATTCACAATTCGTTGTGGGTCATCATGACAAGTATTATCATCACAAATGTTGCCGGGAATACGTGTTGACTTACTTTTTTGATGAATGTACTTCCAAAATGCGGATGGATCGGTACTTAATGAATCCTGTGTGCAACGCACATACTGTTTATACGCATCACTAGTTTGGATTTTTATTAGGTATCTTAACCTTTTAAATTCAACAAGAAAACGTTCTTCTTTAGTCTGCTTCCATTTTCTAAGATTTCTAGCCTTGTCTTTAATATTTCTAATAATGGCGGAATTATGTATCATAATACGGAACTTTAAACTATAATAGGCATTTAGGCACAAGTCACTAATTTTGGATATTTGCCAATAGCTAGTAGATTTTAAAAAATAAGTATTCCTGCTCTCGCTGTTGTTTCTAATTGGAGCTGATTTATGTTGTAAGGAATTTTTATAATCTTGACTCAATACTCTTGGTTATTTGCATATTTCTGCTAAGTTAGTTGGTTTCTTCCATCTGAACAAGTTTTTGTTTACCTTTCATGACCTCTTAGGTTGATTATGGGTTGGAAAGGTATGAAACACCAATTTGACTGAAAATTTGAAATAAAATGAAAACTACAAATGACTGATATTGACATTTCTACATTATTAGAAAGGTTATCAGATTCTGCATTTGATGGTATAAGGGTATTGTTTTTTTTCAATTCGTTATGGCAATATATTGAGGAGCAAATACGAACTCTATTGACTATTACAAACCCATTGCTTAAGTTCTTTGAACATAAAATTAGAATCATCAAAAAGCCTAGGATAGTCTTTCAAAGAATCTGTTTTGTTATACCGGTTTATTCACGTTATTCGACATGAAGTACTATGGATAACGTATTTGATGAAAAAGAAAATAATAATAATTTCGGAGGGATAGGGACCCATTAAGGCTACATTTTAAAACTATCTTCATGTTATACAAGGTGTCTCCAAAACACAAACGTATGAAAATCAATTTTTTTTTTAAATAGAACACCCTATATCTATATTATTGCATATTTCAGATTCCTTGGTGAATTTTAGTCTGACTTTATGTATCACCCATGGGATTTGAAGCATACCGTTTTGGTGTACATCACCATTTGCTTTATAAATAGATACCAGAAAAAAATTGAGTATCGCAGTGATTATAAAATTTAGAAGGCAGTGACTTTGCCATATTACTAAGCATGAAATGCGTCAACACAGGATAGACGGTGAAATTTAAGTTCCGTTTTTGCTTGGCGAAATCGGTCGATTAATTAAGGACTTCAATCAGAGATAACTTGTAAAATTTGAGTTGCTTGTAGGTAGGAAAATCGAAAAACACCGATTTGAATGGAAATTTGTAATTAAATGAAAACTACCAGGGATTGATACTCGCAACATTATATTATTGGAAAGACTATCATATTTTACATGTAATCGTCAAAAAATAGCAATTCCCATTTGAAAAAATCAAGTTATCTCTGATTGAAGTTTCCTCAATTAATCGACCGATGTCTCCAAGTACATGTGTAATTTAAATTTGACAGTCTAACCTAAGCTGACGCATTTCATGCTTAGTAATCCGACAGAGTCACAGGATTCTAAATTTTATAATATCTGCCATATTTCATTTTATTTTCTGATACCGACTTGACGCAACACCCTGTATAACATGGAAATATTTTTAAAATGCAGCCTTAATGAGTCCCTATCCATCCGAAATTATTATTTCCTTTTTCATCAATTACTTTAGCCATAACGCTCCGTGTCGAATAACGTGAATAACCTAGTACTATTGATAATTATAGCAATTCTAATGACAACAGCGGAAGCAGAAAGATGATTTCCGTAAAGACGAAAAAGAACAGGGCTCTGTTAAAGAACAGAGCTGAAACTTTCTTTCGCAATACCATAGGTAGAAGTAGATTATCCGCGATTTCTATAATGTCTCCATTAAAAAAAGTCTGGCAAAGTGTCATACTTTGGAAGTTTTTCAGTGCTAACCAAGGACTTATGTATACCAAAAGTGATTTGTCTCATTTGTTCAACATAGTTATATTTATTTTTTCAAGATTGCTTTTTTTCTACCTATAGATATATTATTGAGTGCTTGTCGATGTTAATATCTTTAGTACGCTTTATCAAAAGGACATTTGTACCTGAGCTTGACAGTTCTTGAGGTATTTGTACCACAGTTAACAAGAAACACTTTATGAATGAAGCACATTGAATGAGAAATAATAAAATAATAGTAAATGCCTTTATTGCCCACAGAATGCATATAGCGCCAGCAGCGAGGTTTAGCACATGCTGCTCTTCCACCTAATCCAAGAAAATGATATTTTATAAACAAGCACCACCTAAACTTGAAACATTGAAAACGCAGAACCAAAATTTAAAAAATTGTATGTATCATGGCACATAAGGGAGAGTTGTACTGAAATGTAATACTTATAATAGACATAAGAAATAGTAATAACAGAAAAATTCATATAGAAGCACGCGATTCTAATTTTAACCATAGAATTTATGAAACAGAGGTAGCCCCCTCGTAGTCATCCGTATTTCTTAGTAGCCGAAGATTCGTATTCAAATTCGGTCCCGTCTGCTCGAAAGTGATGGATTTATATATTTATTAAATATGGTGTTGTCCTTTTATAGAATGAATTTATATGTGTACACGAATTTCTCTTTGGGGTATCATAAAACGGCGGCATGGCAATCTCTGATGGTTGAGTCACGGATGACGACCAAATTTGCTTAGGGTTATGGGTCATGTGGATATTTTGGCAATGTATCGATGATTGTTCTCTTTAAATTCGATTTGTAATCATGATTGTTTGTGATGTCGAAATGTCTATGTTCGAGAAATTGGGCAGATTCGATCTAGTGAACTGGCTATTTTTTATTTATTGCATCATGCGAAATGTCGAAAATAGTACCTACGGATTGGATGAAAAAAGCGACGTTTATAAGAACGTACATCAATTCAATCATTGTCATCATTAGTTTTACGGCGACGAAACTTTAATACAATGAAAGGAGGTACAACCTGACAAGTGTAACAAGAGCCGTGAGAAATATGAAATAGACAAAGATAGCAAGAGACGAGAGGATATGAAATAACGTGTGCGTGTGAGACAGCAGCGAAATTCCCGTCTCTTGCTACACTTTTTAGGCTGGGATTGCTGTATATTGAGTCATTGACTACTGTGCATGAATCCATGTATGCTGATTATTAGCATAACTAAAACCAAAATTCATCAGCTTACCGCTGTTGTATTTTTATCAATAAAAATGATCATTGATCTATGATCGTCATTAATATTTTGAACTCGTGGCTCGTCACCATTAACTCTAACCTCCTGAAAGTTAATGACTGTTCATAAAATTAGTAGCTTAGACCTGATTGATTGATTAAAACGACGTATATCTTTTATATTTTTCATTTTGCTATGGATCAATAATAACATATTGCTATTATTATAAACTAATTAATAATAGCCAATCATGTTTCAGGCCTAGGCCTAGCCTCCAAAACATGATTTTGGACACACATAGTGAATCTATTAAATTTTCTGATTTTTAGAAGTTTTGAGTTCAATGCAGTTCTTGAAATACTCATATGAGAAGCTTAAAATTGCTACTCTTCAGTATTCTAAGAATAATGGTAATTTGTCTAGTAAAACCAAAGATCTAAAAAATGTTTAAAAGGGAAGCCAAATAAAATTAAGATCGAAGATTTTCAACTGTTTTCACAATATGTAAATATAATTCGCAGGAGTCTCAAGAACGGAAGCTAAACGGGGTGAAGGTGGAAGAGTTTCCATATAAAAAAGAGAGATATCAACATACGGTTTTTACTAGCCTATTAAGGAATCGTTTCTCTAGATTCTTATGAAAAAAAGTCACATCACTATATTTTGTTATTTTTTGGAGATGTTTGCAGTTTTCGGTTATTATATCAAAAACGCGCCCTATACATAGTTATATCATACGTAAGACGGGTTTGGCAATACATGCTTTTTTCAATAAGACTATATTTCTTGAAATCCGTTTGGTCATTTAGGAGTTAGCTGTTATTTGAAATAACATTGAATTAATCCCTACCACTTTATTCGTCAAAAAGTGTTAAACAAAAATTACTCCAGTAAATTGTAACTCTGGAAATCATCTTTTTTTTGTAACATTTACCAGGTGGTTTTCAGTGAAAAATCACTTTAAATACTTAAGACGGCGGTCGCGCCTCCTGATAACGATTTTGTAAATATTTTTCGGGGTCTTTTTGTAGCCACTTTAGTAATAACTTTTTACCGCAAGCTATGGCAAATATTTTCCGAGATGCAGTACTTCTCATTCGTGTCAGACCACCAGATACAAAGAAGCAGGAGCAAAATCAGAAATTCACTTAAACTCAATTATAACCTGACAACGCCGCAATAGATAATATAAACATTACAGGATTAAATGAACATTAAGGACAGAAGTTAGGCGAGGTAAAAACGCTTAGATCTTCATAATTATAAAAAACGAATTGATCATCACTCTACTTTGTTGGATGGATGGATTAAGCAATGAAACAAATTTTGTATTAGATTTTTTTCCCTCAGGTATCGAGTAATTATACAACAAATGGACACACCGTATACTATAGAGTCTATCTACTTAACATGATTTTCGATTTACTTGTATCATTATGATTCCAATCGTTAATTTATGTTCCATTTATTTGATACACTAATTATACGTTTTGCTGGACTAATCAATGTTCTACGGCATGACACTAAAAGGAGCGGTACTGTTTGACATGTAACAACAATTTAGAAACACCTTCTCGTTGTAACACTTTTTTCGCGCCGCAAATTGAATGTTCTTTTTTTTCAATAAGAGAGGCACCGCTTAATTACAGAGAAGAAAAAATTCCGTGCAGAAAAAACCGCACACCGATCCCATATATAGAGAGACGGCTACGCGCTGCCAATATGTGCTTATGAAATTGTTATATGGGACGTCTACGTACGTACGGCCAGCTATGACATTATTTGTGATGAGTGATAGAAAAGATACAAAACACAACTGCTGACTACCAGCGTGTAAGAACTGGCATCCCAGTTCGTCAATCAACGATAATAACACCAAAGGATGTTCGAATGAGGAACACTAGAGAGGCTCTGCGAGCTCGTCCCTACCAGGTCGACGTCTCTACTCCCCGAAACAGTCTTCTCCAGCATTCCTTCTTTTGGAGAGCTTCGACGCTGTGGAGTGAGCTACCGCTGAATTTGTTTCCCGCCGGCTACAACCCGCAACGTTTCAAATCTAACGTGCACCAATACCGATCCTCCCGCAGCGCTTCTACAGCGCCATAGGCTTTCAGCCTTTGCGGGAGGTTGACCATAAAAAGAAAGAATATTTTAGATTAGTGTGTGCTTAATAAGGTTAACTTAAAGATAGGTAAATGCAAGCTATTAAGTTTTTGTAGGAAATTGAATCCAATAGTTTTTGAATATCGCATCAACAATGTTGTTTTAGAGAGATGCCAATAATTTTAAGACCTGAGAGTGATATTTGATAACAGATTCACATTTTCCGAGCACATAGGACAAATTGTACTGTTATCTAATAAGAGAAATTGGTCTAAATTCACCAACTTAAGAAGCATATTAATAGTTTATATCTCCTTCATAAGAAGCAAGCTGGAATATACAGCATGTGTTTGGTCACCACGTAAGAGTTTGAAATATATGTATCACAAAGCATAGGGTATCTGTCCTAGAAGAGGTTTTCCACATAACATTTTGCTTCAAAGAATGGACCTAAATATATTAGTTTTCCGCCGCCAGAGCAATGGTCTAACAGTGCTGCATAACCTGCTTAAAAATAAATTCCACTGTCGAGCTCGAATGTCAAAAATTAATTTAAATGTTCCAAATAGAACACACTTCAATGCAAATTTTTATATCCAATTTGGTAGAACAAGTTTGTCAGTAAATAGGATGTGACATTCATTTTGAAAATCTAGAAGTAATACTAGGTAAGTTTAAAACCACCTATGAACTGTTAAACAAGTGAGTAATTCAGGAATCTTGATTTTAGCAATGTTTGTTTTATATGTGGTCTTGTTAAGTGTTAAATGATTTTCCCATATTTCTGTTAGCAATAGAATCATTTTTACCTTCTTTGTCTGTTACTGTATTATTTTTTTATTTCATACAACTTTTTAATTCGATAAATTGTACCACACGATATTTATTAATTGTTCCTGTGATTGGGTGCAAATCTGTTGGAATTTCGGGACTTACTGACGCGCGGTAGATTAATACATGGGGGATATCATGTTCCTTGTTGAATACCTCTACCGTACATGAGCCCTATATGGGGTCTTTATTTAAGAAAACTTCCCACCATGTATTTATCGAGAATCACTGAGTAAAAGGAAAAAAAGGCAAAACACGTCAAAAGATTTTTTAAGAGAGACAACTTTTTAACCACCCCCCTTGTACCCTTTGGCCACCAGGATCATCCCCTTAAAAAAAATCAATGCCAAGGGGTCTCTAGTAATAGGGTGTTTCAAAGGTCATATCATTTATTCATGTAGCTTTTTAAACGAATAAATAATAATAATATGCCTTCGGCATCATCAAGTGGTCACACACTGATATAGAAAACATCCACATCCTCATACGGACGGAACTCACGAAACACCGAATGTCACACCCAAACGCATGCAAAGAAAGGCTCACCATAGACAGGAAACAAGGAGGCAGAGGGATTACAGATATACAGTCGCTTCGCACAAGACAGATAAAGACACTCAGACATTTCTTCCAAAACAAACAAACAAATTTACATCGAGCAATAGTAAAAGCAGACAAAAACTATACACCACTCAACCTATCATGTCCAGACTACGTCGCAGACACACACAATCCCACACAATCACAACAAGAAAAAATAAGCACCTGGTCGCAGAAACCACTCCATGGCAAACATAGATACCGTATTACGCAAGACCACATAAATGAAAAACAGTCATACACCTGGCTGCAGGATGGCCAGCTCTTTCCAGAAACTGAGGGGTTTATGCTTGCTATCCAGGACCAAGTTATTGCGACGAGAAACTACAAGAAATACGTAATTAAAGATCCATCCATAACAAACGATAACTGCAGAAAATGTCAACAACAAAAGGAAACAATAGACCACATAACAAGCGCATGCAAAACTCTCGCTGGAACTGAGTACACGGCTAGACATAACTCAGCAGCCAAAATCATACATCAAGCATTAGCCACAAAAAACAAACTAATCGAAAACTCCGATCCATATTACAAGTATACACCAACATCAGTACTCGAAAACGATCACTACAAACTATACTGGGATGTTGAAATACACACAGATAAAACCATCAATGCAAACAGACCAGATATAGTATTTCAGATAAAGGCAGACAAAGTTACCTACTTAATAGATATTGCTATTCCCAATGATGTGAATGTTCAAAACACCTACGCTGGGAAAATATCTAAATACACTGACCTTGCCATAGAAGTGAAGCGAATTTGGAAACAAGATAAAGTTATTATTGTCCCCTTCATTATGTCGGTCTCAGGCCTCACACCGAACACATTTACACAACACCTACAGCAGTTAGGCCTGGACGAAAGTTTACATAAAATATTCCAAAAGTCTGTAATCCTTAAGACCTGTAATATAGTACGATCTTTCCTAAATTCAGATCAGTAATAGTTCAGGTGTTGACTTGGCCTAGCCCGTCAACATTTGTCGTCACCGCAGTCATGCGAGAGAAGCTTGAAAAAACACAATAATAATAATAAAATAATACTCCTTTATTTTGACACCTGATCTTTCAAGATCGCTCGATTCGTTTTCAAGAAAATTATAAACACATCTTAATTTGTTCAGACAGAAAGCCAAAACATACAAAAATATCACTTTGTATTGCAATAAGTGTCCAAAATGTTGCCCATTATTGACCAAACAATAATATAGGCGATGTTAAAACTCTTGACGGACATTTGCGAAATCAGTGGAAATGATTCTATTTGATGGTGCCCAAAACGTTACGTTTAACGCCAGAGATCTGGAGATTTCTCAGGTAGGCTTTGAAATATTGACAGTTTTCATAACCTCCTCAATAATTTCGTACTATGTGTAAACAGAGCTTTTAAGAATGATTTTACTTCCCACACCGATAGGTGGGGAGAGTATTGTGATCGCGAACATTTTCGATTTTGAGATAATACGCCTTTTGGGCGTCTGATGATGTCTACATAACGAAAATCCACGTCACTCATTTCCGTCGGTTTTTCTGTCTATTGGCGTCTTTCTAGCCTCGATTTGCATTTTCCGATAAATAGATCGAATTAGTTTCGATCGGAAATACCGTTTTAATTAAGAGTCATTTGTACACATCATCAACAGAATCATATTTATTCTCCTTTTGATACACTTTTTCAACTTCCCTTTATTCATCATCTTCTGTGTCCTCTTATCCTTGATTTAGGTTATACTGCGATGATGAGGAACCGAAGCTCCCAGTTTATCGAGAGTCGCCGTACAGGTAACAACTTCTGAGAATACCAGCTATACGGGTTGGTGAAACGTCAAACAGCGACGCGCACCGACACCAAGGCGGCGGAGCCTGTCGACGCCGGCCGAATAGCCCAAGGACCAGAAGTTCTTCAATCAATTTCACCCCATTCTACTTCCCACACTGATCGGTGTGATCGCGAAAATTTTCAATTTTGAGATAATATGCTTTTTGGGCGTTTTATGATATCTGCATACCGAAAATCCACGTCACTCATTTCCGTCGGTCTGTATGTCTGTCTGTCGGTCTGTCTGTCTGTTGGCGTTCTTCTAGCCTCGCAATGTCAGTAACCGCTGCATAGATTCTGATGAAATTTGGGCAGGGTTATACTGTAGGGTTATAGTAGGTAATGTTCCTATAATTTTGAAGATCGGTGCTTGGGTGGCGGAGTAATTAGCAAAAAAAACAAAAAAATTTAAATGTTCCTTAAACTTTGTTTTTAGGTGTTTTCTACTTTTTTTTGGGTGGGGGTGAAATTGGGGTGGTTGGGGGGGGTGGGGGGTTGTAAAACAGAAAAATTTGTTTTACTCATAATAGGCTGTTCATTAACCGACCTAGCGTCATTATACACTTTTTTAGGTCCATCCGAACATTACCTTGCCTATTCTAGAAACCAAGGGACTTAGAGTTTTCTGATGTATACATACAGTATTGTTACCGCGTCGAGAATGGAAAACGTTTTGGGAATCGTGTCAGTGGCGACGCAGCAACAATAAAAAAAAATAAAAATATAAAAACCAGCTCAAACTTTGTGTTTGAGCGTTCTAGCGTTTCCTGATCATTTTCTGCGTTTTTTGGGTGGCGGTGAAATTGGGGTGGTTGGGGGGTGGGGGTTGAAAAACTGAAACATTTGCTGTATTCATAATAGGCTGTCTAGGCTGTCCACTAACCTGTGAATGAAGACCTAGCGACATAAATTGCCTTTTTGGGTCCATCCGAACATCGCCTAGCCTAGAATTTTCTGTATACGTACAGCTTGTCATTATACCTTTTTTTGTGCTTGGGGATGAAATTGGGGTGGTTGTGGGGTGGAGGGTTGTAAAACTGCAAAACCTGTAGTATTGATAATAGGCTGTCAATTGACTTGTGGAAGAAAGACATAAGATAAGACAACTTTAGGCGGGGCTGCCGATGATTTGGTTGCAAGGGGATCTCAGACTAAAGCTTCATGCTATGGGAAAATAATAAACTGATCACAGTAATTTGTGGGAAGTACTGAGTCAATCGACTTGGCTTCATTTTTTTCTGTGGAGGAACAAATGGAGCGTATTTAGGAGAATCTTTGAGAAATTGCCTACTTGCGTCTAAAATATATCAACTATCATCACCGACATGCAGGACCAAGGAACCCTAAAACTGGTTGGTGCATTTGGAAGAAAAAAAAAGAAAAAATCTGCCTGGTAGGTTTGCTTGATAATTATGCATCACGTCTATAAAATTACTCCTTCCGCATACTTGACTTATATTATCCCGACAATTCTGGGTCTTCATCAAATGCTGCCTTAAAATTTAGATGTTTGTTAAATGAGAATAAAATAACATTTTGATGATACATATTTTTAGATGAGTATACAGAAAATTCATGTATCAAGTTTTGACATCTGATCAAAAGAAATCCATAGGATATTCCGTCATCATTTCTTGAGAACAGATCCAGAAAAGTGTGCACCACCTCAAGAATGTTGCGTATTGAGCCAGCGCAATGGGTCAATGAGCCAAACAATAGGCCGAACTCATGGAATTTTAAGAAGGGAGGGTGGTCTAAAAAAAAGTAGCTTCTCCTCTTAGAGACTTGTTCTCCACTAAAAATGTCACACTTGACCGCTTTTCGGTTCGATATCATTTTCTGTATCGCTCCTCCTTCCCATGCCCTATAAAGGACCCAGAGCTACGCCATTGGCGACCATGCCTAAGGTCTATGCAATTCGAATGATCTGTTGGATTGCATTCAAGATACGAAGTAAGCTGGTTTTGACAGTTTTCATGATAAACATTTCCCAGTCGTATGCATTGAAACTATGGTGGTATCTGCGACTATGAATATGAAAGCAGCACAGGAAAATAACGATATCAATAAGAGCAATTTACGGAATCTAAAGCAACAAATTGAGATCCGTTTTATAGTTCAGCAACGTTAGACTGAAATTTGCAGTGCCGCATCAGCTGAAACTTCTAAGCTCGAAAGATAATCTCCTATGATTGGGAGCTATTGGGAAAATTGAATACGTTTTGTTGGACGTGGTGGTACAGGCATAAAAAAAGAGTACTAAAAAAGTTAATAATGCGCATCACAATTTTTATACTGATGAATTGTTTTATCCACGGTGGGGAAGTAAAACGAACAGCGGTTTCGCACATAATCAGTGCCGGCACGTCACGATAAATGATATATAAATGAACATAATAGTGAAAAATATAGACTAGAGGTATCACTGGCATCTGCAATGACAAATTTATATGGAAAACTGAACTCTGACAATTTAGCAAAAACGACTTGCAGTATAATTACAGAGATTTCTGGTAATAATAATAACAAAAATAGGACACACTATGAATTTAGAGGAAATATGGAGGTAGAGGCAAACAGTTTCAACAAACACTTTCTAGAGAAAATTTTCGCGATCACAATACTCCCCTCATCTATAGGTGTGGGAAAGTAAAATGTATGAAATGTGTTCCAAAGAATCTAAAATATATATCATAAATAATTTGATAGTAAGCGGCATTTTCCCTGGAGCCCTAAATGTGGCAGGTCATATTTCTGATCTAAATAAAGTTCAGTGTTCCGTGAATATCAGCACGGGTTTTTAAAGGGTAGACAGGTGGAAACAGCTTTTTTCAAATATATAAATAGTATCGCGTTAGCGTTAGAAAATAACGAATTGCGTCTCGGTATATAAACGCCGATACGATTCTAGTCAAAAGATTTGTCAAGGGGGACAGCTTTTTAACCAAAAACTACTTCAGCTCCTTGTACCCTCCGCCCTTAGGCTTATTCCCTTCACTGGTTTAAATGACAAGGATAACGAGTGATGATCTCGTTTAAAGGTATGTCGAAGTCCTTTATTCTGGCGCTTGATTTTTTATAATCGATAGATCCTTTTTCGAGAAAATTAGAAAAATATTTATGTTTATGTATACGTTTCTTAATTTGTTCAATAGAAAAAAACACGAAAATTTCACTTTTTATTGCAATAAATATTCAAAATGTTGCGCATTATCGCCAAAACATGTTGTGGGATATCATGGCTGCTTTCGATGATGCGTTGACGAAGGACATCCAAACTTTCAGGTTGGTAACCAAACTAAATAGATTCTAGACAGCCTTTGCCACATTTTGATTACACAGCATCGACATAAAGCGTCGCTAGTCGCGGTACAACACGAATACAATACTCGCAATAAGAATTCTGCTTGTGTTCCCAAGCCTGATAAAAATGTACTTCAGAGGTCATTTAAATATCTCGGCCCTCGAAGTTATAATCTAATCCCTAACGAACTAAAAACCATAAATTCCATAGAACTTTTCAAAAAAAAATGTAAGCAGTGGATTATGAATTTACCAAGGTTACAAGCACACGAAATGGTGAACGTTAAACAGATTCGGCATTAGACAGTAAAGCACTATGTATGTGTGTATGTGTATATATGTATGTATATTCACATGTATGTATGTATGTGTGTATGTACATGTGTGTGTATATATATTAATAAAAATAAATAAACAGAAACACTGAAAAATATCATTAGTTCACGTTAAAAAATAACAGTTTTGAGATTGCACGCATATACACCATTATATTATTTTATCTATATCTCTCTTTATCATGTCAGTATTTTTTATTTATAAATTAGTAGTATTATAGTCATACTACCACGCACAAGGTTCATGACCTTCTGTGGTTCTACTATTTGTTTACCACAAGTAGTGGTGAATAAATCATTATTATTATTATTATTATCATAGAAAAAAGTCTAATGGCATCAAATTAGGAGACTTAGCAGGCCACTCTATAGGCCCTCTTCGCCGCCCTATCCACTTATCTGGAAAAGCATCGTCTAGCCATTACCGAACCTAAAGAACATCAAATGTAAGACAAGAGGATTACTGCTATTCCCCGATATAACCAAAAAGTATTTAAAATTTTAATTTTCCAGTAATAAACAGTGATCCAGTCACTTTGTTTCTCAAAATGCCTGCCCATACAGTAATTTTTTTTGGGGTACTGAGTATATCCTTCTACAAAAGCATGAGGACTTTTATTGCTCCAGTGCCTGGAGTTATATGAATTAACAAATCCAGTAAAATAAAATGTAAATTCATCAGTGAAGCGGATATTCTGTCCATAGATTAAAATAAAGGACTTCGACATACCTTTAAAATAAGCTATTACTCGTTATCCCTTGTCATTTGAAATTTTGTTAGCGATGACTCAGGCGGTCTTCTAAAAAGGGGGTAAGTAGTTTTAGGTTAAATAGATGTCGCCCTAGACAAATCTTTTGAAGCGTTTCTGCGTTTTTTTTCTACTGATCAGTGGTTTTTGATAAATTTTAATGAAAACCTTGTAGGTATATGTTATGCATGCAGCACCTCATGCCAATATACCATAAATGAGATGGGTTTCAACTAATGCATAGCACACTAGTAAGTAGATACTTTTCTGTTAAAACTTTTTTTAGTAATTTTATATTGTGTGAAATACATCTATTTTTTTATAGATTATTAATATGTACAGGGTGTCCCATTATGGGCATTTTACGGGGTATCTCGGTTATTTTAGAAGATAGAGAGTTACGATTTCCGCGACAGTGTGCTACTTTATTGTAAAACTAACGATGCCGTCAACAAAATTATCATGGCCCTCTTGTTTTTTGAGACACAGGGTGAAATCGAAAATTATCGATTTTGGGACCACCCTCGTATCTCGGTTGCCTTTTATTTTATTGAAAATTTTAAAAAAGGAACTTATAGAATTTTTTCTGTAGAATCCAGTGGTGCAGTTTGATTTTTTCTTGCTCTAACCATTTTTCAGTTATGAAGCAAACATATATTTTTTTAAACGGAATACCCTGTATATTATTTTTAAACTCAATCGGAAATAATTCAAGCTTTCCAGAAATATATATTGGTATTAAGTTATTTTGAAAACTACGCTCATAATTTGATTTTTCCAATATTTACTTTATTTGTAGCAGTAGGCCATGGCACAGTACATTAACAGTTAATGTACGGCGGCCATGGTTAATCAACTATAAATAATAAGCATCTAAGCAGTTATTACTCTAAAAGAGACTTCCTACTCAAATTCGAAAAACCAGAATCAAAACACATCTTTTTAAATAATAATCTATTAAAAACAAAAAAGCAAATCTGTAAAAAACCTGCGAGACTGTCAGCTTTTAATTTTATTTTTATTAAATATAGCTTTGTTCTTTCTGTGTTTTCCTTTTTAATTATTGTGAATTTTTTATAATAATGGCAGCTTAGGTACCCAGAGAGACAGCAACCGTTTTCAGATATATTTGCTCGTCTAAAAATAAATATAGTTAGGTACGGATCCTTTATTCAACCACGACCTAAAACTTATTTCAAGGAGAAAAGGGAGTAAAGGGAAACAAACGTATTAGGTTACATAGAATCAACGCATTCATCATCTTGTAAGCATAAAGAAGAAGCTGTAGGGGTACAAAAATCAACTGCAGAAATAATTCTAAAAAAATACAATTAACATCCATACAAGTTTAAGATACCTTAACATTTGCACATGATCAGAGTTTGGGATTTTTTATCGCCATAACACGAAGGAGACCAATAATTCTTTTAAATGCCATTAAAATAAAAAGAAATTGTACCAGATTTGCATTCGAGAAAATAGTCTCCATCTTGAACCAACATCTCTGAAAGCTCCTCGATGTTTTTAATTTTTAATCTAATTCAAATTCAAATTTAATAGTGTGTTGATATTCTTCAGATATGTTTGGGTAATGTAATACAATAAGTAATATTTACTGAACATTATCACACATAGTAGTTAATAGCGTATAAAATAAGATTAAATAATTGAGTTTAAAGGTATTGAGTATCTTGTATCTTAATAATTGTTTACTTGGATATTGTTTTTAATAGATTAGTCATGGCCTACTGCTACAAATACAGTAAAAAATGAAATGTTTAGCTTAGTTTTTCAAAAAAATTCATACTAATAAATAGATATATTTTTGAAAAGCTTGAATTATTTCCGATTGACTTCAAAAATAATATACAGGGTATTCCACTTAAAAAAATATATGTTTGCTTCATAACTGAAAAATGGTTAGAGTAAGAAAAAATCAATCTAAACCACTGGATTTTACAGAAAAAATTCTATAAAACTCTTTTTTAAAATTTTCAATAAGATAAAAGACAACTAAGACACGAGGGTGGTCTCAAAATCGACAGTTTTTGGATTTCACCCTGTATCTTAAAAACCAAGAGGGCCATGATAATTAGGTTGACGACATTTTTAGTTTCACAAGAAAGTAGCAAACTGTCGCGAAAACCGCAACTATCTTCAAAAATAACCGAGATACCCCGTAAAAGTGCCCAAAATGGGCATCCTTTATACCGTTTAACCTATAAATTTTTATTCTTTTTGTTCTTTACGCTTAACCTAATATTGCTGCAAGAAGGTAAACACCTCGAATAGGGCGTAAATGGTAAAATGATAGCAAGAACTGGGCTATATGTAGCCCTGTCCAGTTGTCTCGTTATGAATGTATTCGAAAACCCGGTAGTCTGAGAGCGGTCCCCGAGGCATCTGGTCTTTCTATCCCGCCGATGCAGATAAAAGTGCATCGGGAGTTATTCGCACAATATAACCGACAGATAATCTCCAACAATAAATTTCCTCGATATTTCCCAGGCTGGCCTGGTCTGGCCGCCACGCCACGCCGCCGGTTTATAAATATACAGTAAATATGGATGAGGAATAATTTTCTAGTCCGTTAGCCGACCGCGCCACGCCACGCGGCGATCGCTATCAATCGTTGCGTTGCGTTTCTATACAGCCAATTGTGTCACATAATTTCGTGAATAAAATGCGATAAATAAATAGTGGCAGCGAAATGCGACGGCCTCTTTTAGAGATGCGCTTTTCGGAAAAACGTCGATGATGGCCCCATCGTTTACTGAGGTTAATGTTGAAATATATTGTAACACCCTGTATAATATAATATTTTTTTACGTCTGTGTCATCGGCATCGACTGTAGGCTTTGTTACCGTTTCCAGGCGCCACTCTGGGAACATCACTATTAATTACAAGCCAACAGTGAAGGCTCAGGTGGAAATATCGCAGCGATTATAAAGCTTAGAGGACTGTGGCTTTACGATATGACTAAGCATGAAATGCGTTAGTTCAGGTAAGGCGGTAAAATTTGTATTATTTTTGTACTTGAAGAAATCGTTGATTAATTAAGAAAATTTCAACAGCAGATAATGTTTTCAAATGGGAATGGCTAATTTTTTTATGGGATCGAATGTCAAATTTGATAACCTTTCTAATGATATAGTTTTTTCTTTTATGGTCAGCCTCCCGTAAAGGCTGAAAGCCTATGGCGCTGTAGAAGCGCTGCGAGAGGATAAGTGTCGGTTTACGTTAGATTTAAAACGCTGCGGGTTGTAGCCGTCGGGAAACAAATTCCCTGGCAGCTGATTCCACAGCGTCGAAGTTCTCCAAAAGGAGGAATGCTGGAGGAGACTGGTTCGGGGAGTAAGAACCTCGACCTAGTAAAGGTGAGCTCGCATAGCTTCTCTAGTGTTCCTGGTTTGGACGGCCTTTGGTGTTATTATCTGGGAGAGCTTACTCGAACATCTTCCGTGATAGAATCTGTAAAACAGGGATAGGCCAGCCACTCTCCTTCGATGTTCCAGGCAGTGGAGGTCATTTGTGAGGTTAGGCGTACCGATTAATCCAATTGCTCTTTTCTGGATAGTGTCCAGAAGCTTTAGAGAGTGTTTCGGAGCGCATCCCCACACATGGGAGCAATACTCCAGCGATGGTCGGATCTGTGCCTTGTAGAGCAGCAGCAGTTGCTCTGATGTATACCACTTTCTACAGCGAAACAAAATTCCAAGCTTCTGGGATGCCGTTTGAGCAATACTGGCGTCGTGGTCATGCCAGGACATGTTATTGTTGATGTTGATCCCCAGAAGCTTGACAGAAGGTGATTCGACTATGGGGTGACCCTCCATTTCCACGGTTGGTAAGCCATCGTGAGACTTCTTTGTAAGTGTTGTTGCCTGAGTTTTTTGTACGTTGAACTGTACTTTATTTGCTAATCCCTACTCGACAATTGTTTTGATATCTGCGTTGATCTGAGAGGCACGCTGCTGTCGTCGACGTACCGTCTCCTGGGATGATATTGGCTTGCCTGGTTCCATGCACGACACTAATGTACTGTCATCTGCGAAGCTGTAGATTGGATTGGATGTTATTTACAGCAGCTTGTTGATGTACAGCAGAAACAGTGTAGGGGAAAGGACAGATCCCTGAGGAACTCCGGCGTTTATTGAAAATACGTCTAATGAACAGCCCTCGACTACAACAAACAGAGATCGGTCGTTCAAAACGCTATGGGATTCGCCATTACTGTCTATTGCTCTATTCCACAACTGAGTGACGTAGGCAAGGAAGTCACCTGTAGACCTGTGCTTACGGAAGCCATACTGGCGATCATTTATGATGTTATTGTTGTCCAGGTATTTCAGGAGCTGTGTACTAATGACATCCTCCATAACCTTAAACATGATGCTGAGAAGAGAGTCAGGTCTATAATTGGTGGGATCAGTTTTTTGCCTTTCCTGGGGATGGGTTGTACGCAGCCAATCTTGCACGAAGCGGGAAACACGCCTCGTTGATACGAAAGTTTGGAGAGCTTGCAAAGAATAGGTGCAAGCTCAGCGGCACAGCGTTTAAGGACAATGGCTGGAAATTGGTCAGGACCAGTAGCTTTATTCGTGTTCAGGTTTTGGAGGATGTTGGAATTTGACCTCTGCCATTCTCGAGTTCACGCTTATGGTGGTGGTCGGAGTACTTCTTGAAAGTCTACAGTAGAATTGGCTGCGAAGAGCTTCCCCAACATGTCTGCTTTTTCTTTGGAAGCAGAAGCTATGGACTTGTCCTCTCTGGTCAAGGGTGGTATTGACGAAGAGGAAAAGTTCTGACTAACAGCCTTAGCTACAGGCCAGAATATTCTGGACGAACTAGGACATGAGAGGAGCTTGACCTTAAGTTTTTGGTTGTGTTCCTCCTTGCTGCTGTCAATCACGCGTTTACAATAAATTTTGGCGTCGATAAAACTGCGGTGGTTCTCGGCATTTGGATGTTTCCTCCATTCTTTGTAATGTTGGTTTTTAGAGGTAACTGCATCTCTACAACGCCGATTGAACCATGGCTTGTTTTTGGAGGGATGCCTGACGACATGAGGTATATAGGCTTCCATCCCGGATATTAATACCTCTGTTATTTCTTGGGCGCAAGCTGATGGGTCTCATGACTTGAAGCAGACGTCGTTCCAGGGAAAGGACTGGTAGTATTCCCTTAGGTCGTCCCACTTTGCCGACCGTAATGCCAGACCCGGCGAAGCTGTTATGGTGGAGATCTGGAGAATGCATTCTGCATAGCGTTGAGACGGTGTTATGGTCAGACGTTCCCAGTGGGGCGGTTACTTTCACTGGGTAGATTGTTGGAGTAGTTGTGAGATATACGTAGGTCCGCCAGACTAGCAAAATTTCCGTGACGGCTGGGGATCCTTGTTGGTTCTTTGACTATCTGCTCCGAGCCGCAGCTATAGCGAAGGCTTCAGCTTCACGTCCCTCGTCGTCCGTTTTGTTTGAGTGTTTGAGCCAGTATGAGCTGTGAACGTTGAAGTCACCCAGAAAGACTATCTATCTGAATGAGGGTGATCTGATTGCAGTGCGTCCACAGTGGGTGAAAGCTTCTCTATGCAGTTGTTACTGCTTGGTGGACTATAAATGCAGCATATAAATTTGGAATGATTTTGGAAGATTATTTTTAGCCATATGATGTCATATCTTTCCAGTTCGAGCTCTTCTTCTCGATGACAAGAAAGCCCAGATTTAATGTACACGCATACGCCAAACCTACGTCTAAATCGGGTGTATAAGTCATATCCGGGATATCTGAAGCAGTTATCCATTGTTGAAGAGCCGACTTGAGTTTCCGTAAGAGCCAGAATATGTGGCTTCTCTGCCTGAAGGTGTTGATGGACAGAGTTTATGTTGGAGGCAAGACCACCTCATATATTTGTAAAGTCGGCTCTGAGCAAGTTTCTCTGGCCTTCGGGCCTGTCCTCAGTGCGAAGTTGCTGCAAAGGACCGCTTCTGTTGTTAGCCTGACGAGGAGTGGCAGCACAATTCTTTAAACAAACTTCGCTTAACGTTCACCCCAGGCCCACCTGGCACCCGGAGATCCGAACGGCTAGGTATTTTACCTCAGGAATCTTTTGGCGCTGGAAGAGCCATTGAGCATTTTTTACTTTTAATTAATCCAATTTGTCACTTATGAGAAACAGGGAATATCGGCGACGGAACATGAGCCATGAGGCCATTTGGCGCCGCCTATTTCCAGGAACCTATTTCTAGTTTCCCGGAAATATTCCAATGTGGGAGTGATTGCACCGCGGGCGAAGCTAAGTGACTGCACTTTTCCCCCCTGTGGATGATTGCAGAGCTAATAGTACATGATGCACCGTCGTCGGTGCAAGGTGTACCATCACCTCTGTGCGATGGGGTCTCCACATCCCTACGCGTGTTGCAAGTTGCAACGATCAGACTCTGGTAGTTTGCATCGACTAAACTAAAAAGGAGATGGTATTAAAAATATCAAAGGGATAGATAAAGAAGATGACTTCAGACAACATCGATGTCCTTGTCCCATCACTACTCCACTTCTTCCGGTCCAGAGTCAAAATAAATTATTATGATGGCATACATTTCAATCAGTTGCGAGAAAATTGTGCTTTACATCAATTTCGGTGCATTCAATGTACAACCACATATAGGTCAAATTAAAAGTATATACACTCTATCGAAGACGCAGGTCAAAACATCGTTCGACGACATCGGTATCCTTGCTCATTTCTACTCCACCTGTATCTCCCAGAAGCACACCATGAATTATGATAGCATACATTCCAATCAGTTGAAAAAATATTTCTCGAAACTTTAGTGTAGTCACTACAAACTAAAAGCATATACAGGGTTACTGGTAACTCGACCACTTTCCTGCGGGAAGTGATAGAGGGACTCAAATGCAGTAGATTTAACCCCCCATATGTAATTCCGAAAACCGATAGTTTTCGAGATAATTAAAATTTAATGTTTTTCAACGATTTGTCCAAATTTCCACACTACATCCCAAATTTAGAAAAAACCCTGCTGTCGATTTTAGTAATCTTCAATTTAGTTTTTTACTGACACATAGGCAAATCTAATTTAGTATTTAAATGTGTAAAAATACTAAACAGTTTCAAACTACATACAGTTATTTAAAAAATAAAGAACAAAATTTTTACATTCACCGTGAAAGAAAATTGTCTAGCTCAAAAAAAAGACACAACCAGTCAAACAAGTTATTATAAAAACTTCCTTATGTGATGGCCTATTCCAAGGACAAGAATGACAGTACAACCACAAGTAACTATTTAACAAAATTTATCAACATAATACAAGCTCAGGATGCGCGGCGCAAGAAATACCCTTTGTTCTATTACTTTTCGCCCACTTATTTACTCATGTCACTTGTTACGCATTCCTTGAAACCTCTCGATTGATAGCTGAGTTTATTGCCTTCAATCCAGTAGGCGACTGATTTCAAGTGGCTGTCACTTTGACGTTATGTAATTAGTTTTAACGCTGTGCCTGCACTTGGGTCGTTATCCGCAAATCAAAGAGACTTTTATCGTCCTGCTGTAAATTTGTTACTGTTTCAATAATGGCTGCTTATTCAAATTCAGAATATGCTGACATACTGTACTGCTATGGACGTTGTGAGGGTAACTCCGCCGCGGCTCGGAGAGAATATCAGCGGCGTTATCCTGATCGTCGGCTTCCAGACGTCAGTGTGTTTAGATCTACCTTCCGACGATTGCGAGAAACAGGGCATATACAAAGAATCCAGACTGATACTGGCAGACCGCGCAGCTACACAGCCTACGAAGAAGAACAGATATTGCAATGTTTTGTCGATGATCCGAAAACTTCGACGAACATAGTAGCGCGCCGATTTGGTCTGTCGCAATGGAAAGTTCGGTCTTTACTGCACTCATCACGTCAACATCCATATCATTATTTGCCTGTCCATAGTTTAGAAGAGGGAGATCCAGAAAGACGGCTAACATTTTGTCGTTTTTTATTGAATGCAGATGCCGAAGACGCAAATTTCTTAACAAACATTTTATGGACGGACGAATCTAAATTTGATAGAGACGGAATTACAAATTTTCACAACCTGCATTACTGGGCTCCTAAAGCAGATGGAAATCCAAAAAAAATAAAACCAACAGCATCACAGCGTAGGTTTTCGTTGAATGTATGGATGGATGCTATAAACGATAAATTGGTTGGTCCATACTTCTTGCCCCAAAATTTGAATGGGGAAATGTACGAAGATTTTCTTACAAACCATTTAAGAAATCTACTAATAGAAGCTGATGTACCCGACAGAATCATCAACAACATGATATTCCAGCATGATGGTTGTCCAGCACATTACCGCATTACAATTCGGCAGTTGTTGGACAACACATACCCGAACAAATGGATAGGGAGGGGTGGACCCATCCCATGGCCTGCGCGGAGCCCAGACCTGACACCTCTTGATTTTTACGTCTGGGGTCACATGAAGGCATTGGTCTACGAGACCCCAGTTAATACTGCTGACGAACTAAGACAAAAAATTATCAATGCGGCGGAGGAGATGAAACGAACTTTTTCAACACGAGTTACAAAATCCGAAGTGAGGAAGCGGATCCGTACTTGTATCCGAAATCAAGGGCAACACATTGAGCAAGATCTCCAGAAACTTTGAGTGGATTTAATTTGTTCTACTTGGATAAAATCATCGACCGCATTTGCAAACATTCGAGTATGTAACTGAGTTATCAATAATGATTGTACTGCCATTCGTTCTTTTTGAATAGGTGATTTTTATTCAATGCTGTTTATAATCTTTCGGAAAAGGTTATTAGGTAGGAAAGTTTTTTTAGCGATTTGTTCAACCGTTTGTATAATTTCTGTTGAGCTAGATAATTTTCTTTCACGGTGAATATAAAAATTTTGTAGATTATTTTCTAAATATTTGTATTTAGTTTGTAACTGTTTAGTATTTTTAAGCATTTTAATGCTAAGTTAGCTTTGTGTATGTATTATTTAAATACTAAAATAAAAATTATCTGAATCAACAACAGGTTTTTTTCTAAATTTGGAATGTAGTGTGGAAATTTGGACATATCGTTGAAAAACATTAAATTTTAATTATCTCGAAAACTATCGGTTTTCGGAATTACATATGGGGGGTTAAATCTATTGCATTTGAGTCCCTCTATCACTTCCCGCAGGAAAGTGGTCGAGTTACCAGTAACCCTGTAGATATTAGACAAAGATCAAAACATCGAATTTTGGTATATCGATGTCCGTTTCCCATCTCTACTCCACCTCTCTGTCCCAGAAGCACATTAGAAATTATGATGGTATAAATCCCAATCAGTTGGACCATTGGAGAATAGCAAGATCACCTGGCCGGATAACAGGCCAATGTAACAGTCCTGGTGTTAATTGTTTTACGAGGCCTTGTATCAGCTGTTTGCTATGTGTGCCCTGTTATCTTCTGATCTACGAGGAATGGAGCTTTGTTTGTCGAGCTACAGTAAAAAACGCTGTCAGGGAGATTGACTCACGAGACCGATTTTGAAAGTTACTGGTTGTGGGGAGGATTGCTACATTCCTGACAGGCAATGGTCTCAGAAGACTAGCACTAACCGTTGGAAGCTTGATTTGTTTATAGACAATACGAAACATATTTTGAGTGTCTAATTGGACACTAATAGTGCGATCAAAATGTTTTCAGAGTGATTATTTTAAACTATAATGGTTTATTTTGTTTTACAGATACTTATACAGGGTGATTCCTAAGTTGACACTTTTTTTAAACTGTGTATAGGAGTCGTTAAGGTAAACAATTTTTTCAAATCCCTTTTTTCAAAAAAACTGAAAAATAAAAAAGTTAAATGACTACAAAACGTGTATACTATACGGTTCTGTATAACATAAATGAGGTGTCCAAACTTGACACCATTAATTCATTTTTCAATAATGTCCAACTTTTAAGATTCACCCATTTTAAATTAACTATACTAAATTGATTGGTATAATGCTTGATCGATGAGAAAAAAACCGAGCAAAAAACTGAACTGAACTGAACATGTACAGGGTTGGTATGTCTTAATGCAGAAGCCCAGATTACTTTTTTTAATCTGTATCTCGCTTATATTTCAGTTTTCTGAAGAGAATTATTATAAATAATGTTTATTTGCACGAGTTCTAAATACAGTTAAAACAATGGAATCAAGATAATTGACTCCCACATGTAACGGTGATACAATTATTATTTTCTCATGAAGCTGTAGTCTAAGATCTCCTTGCAACCAAATTATCGCCGACCCGCAAAAAGACATCCAAATCAAAAACTCTCGTAAATAGTTTCCTGCATCACGCTCCATACGAGCCAGGATGACACGGTTTTTATTCTGCAAGCTTCATCTGGACGAAACGAAGCGATCGGGAACTCCCAAATCGCCCAATACCGAAGTTTGAGCAGCTTTTGTAATTTTATTTTGTGTATTTGCCACTGACACCATTTCTAAAAACCATACGCGTTTCCATCATTACCACGGTAATGATATTGTGGCAGAATTTTATTAAAATCAATTCAATAATTACCAGACTTACACAATACAGAATTATGTAAAGCAATATTCGTTGTCAACGGTTGTCAAAATTTGAAGAAGATTCAGTCGAAAGCAATTTAATTATTTTTGCTGATGGCATGTTGTGCTGGGAGCTCTAAAATGCTGCTGAAACTCCCATCCAGTTGAGCTATTGAGGATAGGAAGAACTAACAACGATATGGAGCAGAAGGAGATGATCGAGCTTCGAAGCTAAGGAAGGTTATGAAATATTTTAGTCTGTATCTACTAGTCGGTATTCGCGCACAAAGGCTAGCTTTCTGCGAACTATGACTAATATTTATTTGTATACTCAATGTAATGTAAATAAATGTTCTTTATACTTAATTACCATAAATGTACTGTAACGGAATTCTGGTTTAGTCTACATTAGGTTAAGTGTAAGAATAGCTGAGCTAAACTTCGCCTATTGTAGATTGAAGAAATAAAGACGATTTATTATTATTATTATTATTATAAGAAAATTCTTGGTCCAACGGTACAATGCCTGACCGATAAGACAAAAATTCGAGCAAAAATCTAGACATAAACAGACTAGGTATGTCTTGATGGACAAGCCCAAAGTTACTTTTTGTGATTCTGTATCTCGTTTATTTTTCAGTTTTTGGAAAAAAGCTATTTGAAAACGTTGTTTATTTTAACAAGTTCTATACAGAGTTAAAAAAAGTATCAACTTGGGACTCACCTTGTAATGGCGAAAAATAAAAAAGTTAATAATAATTGTTATAAAATCCAGAAATGCTACCTCTCTGTAAAAGTAACGTCCAAAAAGTAGTTTTTCATACTCTAAAACCTCCAAGCCTTTTATTTGCTCTTGCGTGGGAAGAAAACGAAAATTTATCATGAAGCTCGTACTGTGTATCCCACCTCGTTACTATAACATGCTTCTTCCTTAGAATACCGTAACACACAATGGCAACTGAAAATTAACTACCACAGGGTTGTAAGGTTACCTCTTCGCCTCGTATTACCATATAGAATGCGCGTATAAACTTTTAACTAGCCTACTCCTACGGAACAAAATGTGGTGTAATTTAACGAAAACAAAAGCTCATTTTCTGTTTGCGCTCTTCAATAGATACGGAGCTATTAGGGAGGCGAAACCACGCAGTAGATTAGTCGTTGTTAGGTGTATTTTACTATACAGCTCATAAGGAACAATTTAGAGGACTTATTTAACAACCATTCATGATACATACTAATATACTAATCGAACTAACAAAACTTTTCTGACGTATGGCCCACCCTAGGGCTTTAATCAAAGTCAGAAATGTAACTAAGAAATATTCATTAATAAGTGACAAAGCTTGTTTGGCAGCTGTTGCAGCAGACAGATTTTGTGTGTTAACTTTTTTTAGGGGGGTGGGTTGGCCCAGTGGTTAGGGTCGAGGGCTCGTGATCGGAAGGTCCCGGGTTCCATTCTCGTTAGAGGCGGAAATTTATTTCTGGTTTTTTCAATAAAAAATAAATATCCATAAAAAGGCACAGCAAAGAATCTTCACCTGAGCCTTCACTGTTGGCTTCTAGTTAATAGTACTGTTCCTAGAGTGGCGCAGAGAAACAGTAACAAAGCCTACGCAGAACACGAGGCTAATGACTAGGGCAGTCGACGCCGACAGCACAGAAGTTACAAAAAAACACACTTTTATCATCTCCATCTGCATGTTTGTCTGGCTGTAACCCTCACCTTTGGACTCAATTTTGAGACCTGTAAAAGTACAGATTCAATTTAAACTTTATACACATATCACGCTTATCAAGAACTGGTGACAATATAATAATTTAAACAGTTTCTCTGATTATTCTGGTCAGAATCGCCAGAATTGAAGTTCTGAGATCTTTCACAGTTTAAACTGGTGTATACAATTATTTTTAGTTTTAAGAAATGGTGAAAGGGCTAAGCACATTAAACCTTAGTCGTGATCTAGATATTGAAACATATACTATGAGTTATAATATTGCTTTAACCAACATCTTCCGTTACCTTAGGATTCAATATGCACACCACGCTTTTCTCACAATAACACTATATCTTTCCAACAGCAGCTTCAAAGGGATCAAATTATATTTTAAAGCGTGAGTTGTAAATTAAAACTGTCATATGTAATATTACATCTCAGTTTGGGCAGAGATGAGAGCATTCCTGCACTGGCGAGATACACCAGGGCTAAAGATTACAATATAAATACATAAGTATAAACGTGCATAGTGATATCATCAAGAAAGGAACAATTATCAAAATTAGAATTTAAAAAATTAGACTTGGACATCAATATAAGCTGAAATAGACTAGAAATAATTACCAAAATTGTCTGTCATAAATTCCTCAACACTGTAGTAACCCTTATCGATAAAATATCTATGACACATTTTTTAAAGGTTGTGAGACTCTTAAGAGTAGAGGTAGCTTATTGTACAAGTGAATGCCAATGAAAGAAGGATTAGGTATTTTCGAAGATTGCTAAATTATGATGTGGAATACTGTAATCCGAACCATGCCTAGTATCGTAGCTATGAAAGTGATTGTTTGGTGTGGGGTAAAGTTAAGATACGCATATGTTGAAAGATCTGCTTGCATGGGGCAAGCCTAGATACACCAGCTATGCTCCTCAAACAGCGTTTTTGAAGGCGAAAAACCCTAGTAGCGTATGCAGAACATCTCCATAATAGAATTTTGTAACTAGCTCTGGAGTAGAAATGAGAAAAGTAGTAAGAAAGTGCAACTTCTCTGTTTGCCAACTGGGATAATCTATATAGAGCATAACTAACTGTTAAGATAACTCTTTACATAGCATGTCAACATGGGCCTTCCATTCCAGATTATTCTCTATTACTACGCCAATAAATTTTACTTCAGATACATGGGAAATACCTTTACCATTAACTTTGATCAAATACGATTCAGATAGGGTTTTACATCTAGGAGTGAAATTCATAAAAACAGTTTTTTGAGCATTCAAAAACAATTTGTTTTTAGTAAACTATTTGGTAAATTCATTTATAATATTTTGAGTATGCTCTATTAGTTCCAACTTAGTTTCTTTACTACATATATAGCTATTATCGTCAGCGAACATAATTAAATTATTGTTTACGACTATCTCAGGTAACTACTACTACTAACTTCTTAAAAGATAAATTTTTCTAAATTTTTAGTGTACTAAATTTTGTTGGCCAAAGCAAAATTTCGAGATAATCTTTGAACTTCTTCATATCGTTCATACGGTACCCCTCTAAACAGGTTCCCCAGAAGATCATAGAATGGAACAAGAATGATCTCCGCATTGACCTGTTGACGGGACATTGTCGTCTGAGGAACCACATGCGGAAGTTGAATTTTGAACAAACAATAACTGTCACTTCTGCTACGTGGAGGACGAAATAGCGGAACATATTCTATGCTCCTGTTCAGTACTGGAAAGAGCTATGTTCCACTTTTGGACTTGCCCAACAGGAACCTTTTGACTTCAACAAAGTTTCAACCATCATGGCCATCGCCTTTGTCAAGAGGTCTGGATTAGACGGTGAACTCTAAACAGTTGTGAGGCACAATAGACACAATAGAGTCGCAGTGAAAGGACGCCCCACTATCTTTCAACCCAACCTAACCTACACTGTGTTTCTTTTAGAAGGGCATTTTCTCGACGGATGGGTGGTGGAGCTATTTGGCTGAGTGTTGGTAGCCAGTAGTAGTTCTCATAGACTGGGCGTTTGTTATTCTAGTATGTGAGCTTTTTAGCCACACTGGCGAGCAAAATTCTGTCGCAGAGGAACATAGACTCAGGCCCGAAGTACGGAGCGTAGAAGCGGAGGCGCCCCAATAGGTTCCACATAATTTTTTGCACCGTGTTATTTCTGCTGTTTGCTTTGGCTGCGATGGATTGAACAGGTTTTTGAACGATAGTGTCCTATCCAGTGTGAAACTTAGGTTTAAATGGAACAAGTGCGAATCCCCGCGATGCGACTGTGGAGCGGAACGCCAAACTGTCAGGCATACAGGGTGGGCCAATAGTGGGTGAACGGAGGAATGCGCGCTTACTAAAACGAATTTCAAAAATCTGTCACCTGTCACCTGGTCGTGGTAGAGGGCCCAGAAGGCTATAACCGTAAAATATTTTCACTTAAATCTTCTATACAGTGTGATCCATATCAAACCTACATTTGTCTGAATAGAACCCCCTATATATTATTGCACATTTGGATTCCTTGGTGAATTTTAGTGTGACTTTATGTATCATATATGGAAGTTTCAATGAACCGTTTATGCTATAAGGAGGTTTATTAGAAAAAAAATGAATATCGCAGTGATTATAAAACTTAGGAGGCCTTGACTTTGCGGTACGACTAAGCATGAAATGCTACATCTTAGGTCAGACGGTCAAATTGGAACACTTTTTTTGTACTTGGAGGAATCAGTAGACTAATTAAGGAAATTTCAATCACAGGTAACTTGATTATTGCAAATGGGAATGTCCAATTTTTTTTGTACCATCAGATGTAAGATCTGATAGCCTATGAGCACCCAGCAGACCATGAGAAATAGACAAAAACCTGTTCAAATGGAAGAAACCGACTAACTCAGTAGAAAGACACAAACAAATTAGGGTAAAGAAGCAAGCTTATATAAAATCCTTACAACATATCAACTCCAACCAGAAACAACAGCGGCAACAGAAATGCTTGCTGTTCACAGCCTACTAGCTAATGGCAAATTTCCAAAATCAGTGAAAAAATTCTAAATGAAAGGAAAAACTACCGGCAATTGTTGCTGGCAGTGGAATATCTATATCTTCAGAATAAATTTTCACATTTAAAGCCATAAAAAGTCATCTCCGTAAGTCAAAAGTAGCTATACCTCTGATTGGAGCCCTTCAAATTATAAAACATAATTTACTTGGCTGGAAAATACATAAAATACGCACAATTACAACATAGAGTAATAAAAAATTCTAACAATCATTTCAATAAACGCTCTTCTGAGCACTCTAAGGCCCGATTTTATCATTATGCTCCACTCCAACGAACAGATTCTATTGGTTGATTTTTAACGAACTCTTTCTATTGGGTATTGAGGTCTGTAGTTAATAAGTATCATCCAATAGTATTTTATCAATATTGGAAACAAAATGTCAAAGCTGGATGACACTTTTGTCAAAAATATTTTCGAAATTCATGTATCAAAATCATAGCACAAAATCAGAACAAAGCGATTGATTTGCAAATTAATGCCAGATTTTCCATGTTTACCTTATAATTATTGTATAATTACTAATTGCGAACTGCACGATAGTTTGTGACACAATGATAAAAGTACTATCAATCACAGCCACCTTAATTAATAATAATATCACCTCATGTCATCCTCAGTGAGAAATAATTGATTATAAACACATCATACTTTTATGTCTACTGGATGCATGTTTGTTATAGATCTTCATACATAAATATTCACAGAGATGTAGGTGCAGCTGATGTTCTTTATCCTATATTTCCAATTTATATCAAATGATTCCTTCCTCCATCTATGGTATAATAGTTTTTAAATAATTCAATACCCTGTGTATTCTTTGTAACTCTGTTCCCGTCAAAACAAGGAACGGTTTTTGGCTTTATCCAGACTTGTTTCTAGAAAAACTAATAACAAAGCGTAAAGAAACTTCTTATACGTTGGTAAATTCACAATCTTCACAATTATTATTATTGTATATTTTGTATTTTCACATCTGTTTTCTTGTCAAGTCAAAATCGTTGGGAGGCGGACGTTGGGATGCGTGGGCCCTGCGTTGCCAGATGTAAATTTTACTTTTTACTCTAGTAGGATAAGGCAGATGGAGCTTTGTCAATCTCAACAGTAGTTTTTCATGAATGTGTTTTTTCCTAAAGCAGACAAAATATAACGCAAAAAATAAACACAGAAAATAGGACCAATCAAACAGGTGAGCTTGATGGTATATACGAATAAAAATCAATTGTGGTAAAAAACTTTTATTTATCTTAAAAATTTTATTGGGTTTCTGATTCTGTTAGCTCTGAAATTTTTTTTGTACATTTTCGAATCTCCTATGTAGCTTCAACAATTCTGTGGAATCAAAAGGCGTACCTAATCTAATTCTTCTTTCGAGTTCTAACTAAAAGAGGTTGATGTGAAGCAAAGAAACAGCGCAAAACTGCAATGGCTCTTTTTCAGCAAATTCATTTGAGAGAATATTCAAAGTTTGCAAAAGACTGAATTAGGTATAATGAAAAACAGGCAAAATTCGAAACACGGGACATTTGTCTACAGAACACTTTTTTTGAGGTAATCCTAAAGTATTTTTCCTCCAAGGGTATTGTGGGTGTAATGTGTAAGATCGTATAATAGAAACATTATGTAATAGCTAGTTGCAACAGCAAATTTCAGTGTAAAATGCTCGGGGCTTGATATAGCAAATCCCCCTCAAACAGAGGAGATCTGGTAACGCTGTGAACGGAATGTCAATCGTCAATCCAACAGAGAATTTAGTGATGGGCACTTTGATATGAACTAGGGAATCGAGTAACCACTGAATGAATGGTTGCAACTACCGATTGAATTAATTCGAATAAAAACATTAACTAGACTACCAGCTAAATCAACCAACCTGCGCTGTGGGCGTGACTGAATCGACGAATACCCGATTGCCAGACGTTATTGAACAACTATTCAAAAGTATCGAATAGCGTATTTGAAAGGGTAATTAAGGATTTTGAAAACTTTTATTTTTGAAAGAACATCAATATCAGTTCAACTTGAAGTATATATAAAGTGCAGCGCTTTTCGCATAGATCATGGCCGACTCTACACTAGGCCGGAGCGTTAGATGTGGCAACGTGGCTTAGCTGTCAAATAGTGGGCCTATAGTTTCAGAATAATTATTACATTTTATATGATTAGAGTTCATCTAGGTTAATAAATTAAGAAAAAAATGCTTTTTAGAACTACTACTACTAATACCACTTACATCTGATGTCTGGTTCATCATAGTCAGACACTACAAAATAAAAATAAAGCTACCTGTTTCCTGCTGCCACTTCCACTGTCACTTAAATGAACACTCAATTTACTTTGTAAATTGTCACTTGAGCTAGAAAAATTCACTATTAGGTCACTGTGAAGCCATTCTTGCTGGTGTTGATTCCCTCTCACTATAAAATCTTTTCGTAGGTATGCCCAGATGCATGCCCTCGTTGGCTTGCCCAGATGAGTTCTATTAACTGTCTTTTTCTGTGATATTTGGGAGGTCCAGAAAACATTGTAGGTACCACATTGTGGTTTAAAATAGGTCTTATCCTTTAAAATGTTTGTAATTATTGTCTTTATTCTTATAAATATAACCAGCCCTTATGAGGAATACCTTTCACCCACTTCTGTTTATGTCCTCCATTGGAAGCACTAATTGCTAGTGCAACCTGGTACTACACACTTTGCAGGCATCTTTTTACCTTTATAGTTTCGTTTGTGCAGGTAAATAATTAGAAACACATTAAAAATCACTTTCCAACCTTATTTTCTGCTCTTTGAACTCGGCCTGCTGATTCAGTGTTGCCATATTTCATGCTCCGGCCTAGTGAGTAAAGTCGGCCATGCATAGATGGAATACGACACATACGCAGATAACAGAATTATTTTATTATTCGACCAAAGCTTACTCTGATCCTTCCAAGCATCAAATAGGTATATTGAAATAATGTAAATTTGGATATGCTGTCATATTTATAAATACATAAATATAAGTATAGAGTCCTAATCAAAGGTGTTAATCAACTAATATCCAACATTGTGTATGTAATCGGGGGCAGACAAATCGATAGCATATGCCTAACGTCATTCTCTATTGTGTAGATTTCAAAGCCAATTTGCAAAAGAAACTGAATTGTTATTAATTTTTTTTTCGATTGTCTAAAACGAATAAATACTCCAGGAAAATCGAATAATTCGAATGAATAGTAACTATCGAAGCCTTCGATAGTTTTTATTCGATAGTTCCCGTTGTACTAATAAATATTATACTAATCACAGATTGCAAGAGGAAGCTGAATGATTCATTTTTATTGGGTTCTCCAACGAATAAATACTCCAGAAATATCGAATAATGCGATTCAGTAGTAACCATATCGAATTGATATGATATACCAATTGGCAATGTTATGTTGTGTAGGTATAACAAATACCGACTAATAACCACCCACGAAATGATGAATGTCTTTAACAATTAATGCTGAACACCTCACGCTTTTTGTATAATAAAATCATATACATATATTTACCACCTCATTATTATTTAGAAGGCGACTACTTCTGGTTTTGCAGCTAGTTTTATTAATCACAAACTTCAGCAGGCTGCAGAACTTCAATATAGTGACTGACTGATTATTATACAGAATTTCGGTCACGGCCATCTATTAATTTGTCGTTGGTGGCAGCATTGGCGCCACACGCCACTGGTAGCGGTTACGAAGAGTTCTATTGTCACATCCCTAGCCTAGACAGTAGACACTAACCTCACTAACGGACAGAAACAAAAAACATATGATTTCAAATTTCAAGGCTATCCTATCTGCTCTGGTATTTTACAAAATAGTGAAATTGTTGTCTTTTCCAATTGAAAACAGCTATATTATGTACCTGCGTTTCCAGTAGGGCAAAATGCAAATGTTTACCTTGGAATATCAACAGTTCAACACCCTCTCAAAATATTTGGTAGGACTAATGTTAAATGTTATTAAAAAGAGAACCTGGCAAGGTGGTATAATAGGAAAAACATGAAGTTGGAAGTTGGTGAATGGTGAAGTATCTCCATATATCGTTTTTTACTATGATACAGGTATTTATAATTATTGTAGATAGTAACATTCTAGTTTTATCAGAATTAGGCAGTAGGTAATAATATTAGATTTTCTTCACATCAGCATATTCATATAAAAGTGCACTGCATAAATTTTATCTACTACTTGTGTGAGGTGTGATTGGCCAACAGTTAAAATAGTGTGTTTAGCTTTGGAAAATGCAACAAAATGTTCTTTAGCCATTTTTACTATAATACAAAGGTATATTGCAGGTATTCATAATAATTGTTATAGTTAGTAACATTTTATTCGTCAAAATAATGCAGCTTCTCTTCATTATCATTTTTTAATACATCAACAATCCAGTGATTAGATGGTGGAATCTGATTGGTCTAGATCAATTAATCGTTAGACTGTTCGTTCGTCAAGAAAATGCAAGTTTTCACCCATTTAGGATGGAAAATCAGAGTTGAGAAGACACTAGAGGGTTCATAATGGTCGATTATATATAAAGCATGTCTTTTTTCACCTTTTTGAGGGAAACTTCAAGAGAAATCAATAATTTTCAGAGAACTTTGACAGATGCCATTTCTTGAATGGGCTGCTCTGATTGGTCAAAGCCCTTGTTAGAATGCATGTGTTGATAAAATCGGGCCTTAATCTAGTTAGAGATACCTTTACTTTTAACTAAACGGAGATGGCTACTTTTTTATTCCATTAAATGTGAAATTTCATTGTGAAGATGTTAGACTGGCGCAACAATCGCTGGTAGTTTTCCTTTTGTTTCAAAATTTTTAATCGTCTTTGGATAGTTGTCAGTCTCTCTGTCATGCTACAGCTTCTTGATGACATGAGATATCTTACCGCTGTTGTCTCTGCTTAGAGATCATAAGTGAAAGAAAAAACTACTAGGGATTGTTGCAAAGTTAGGTAACGATACCTCTGACTGAAGCCCTTCAAATTCTTTAGCAGGCACCTTTGCTTATTACCATCGCAGAAAACGATAACTAAATTACCGTATGTTTAAAATATAAATCATAGTTTACTTGGCTAGAAAATACATGAAATGAATAAAATTACAATATAGAGTAATGAAAAATTCTAACAATAATTTCAATAGAGCATTCTTGCTCTAGTTAGATATACCTTTACTTTTGATTAAGCGGAAATGACTACTTTTTTGTCCCACTAAATAAGAAATTTCATTGTGAAGATGTTAGACTGGCGCAACAATCGCTGGTGGTTTTCCTTTTGTTTCCAAGTTTTTAATCGTTTTACTTCCCACACCGATAAGTGAGGGGAGTATTGTGATCGCGAAAATTTTCGATTTTGAGATAATACACTTTTTGGGCGTTTCATGATGTCTACATAACGAAAATCCATGTCACTCATTTCCGTCGGTCTGTCTGTCTGTCGGTCTGTCTGTCTGTCGGTCTGTCGGTCTGTCGGTCTGTCGGTCTGTCGGTCTGTCGGTCTGTCGGTCTGTCGGTCTGTCGGTCTGTCGGTCTGTCGGTCTGTCGGTCTGTCTGTCTGTCGGTCTGTCTGTACGCGTTTTTGTGTCCTCGTAATCTCAGTAACCGCTGCATGGATTGTGATGAAATTTGGGCAGCGATATGCTGGGGGGTCGTAGTAGGTAATGTTCTTATAATTTTGAAAATCGGTGCAGGGGCGGCGGAGTAATTAGCAAAAAACAAAAAAAATTAAATATTCCTCAAACTTCGTTTTTAGGCGTTTTAGAGGTTCCTGATCATTTTTTACTTTTTTTTGGGTGGGGGTGAAATTGGGGTGGTTGGGGGGTGGGGGGTTGTAAAATTGAAAAATTTGTTGCTTTCATAATAGACTGCCCACTGACCCATGAAGGAAGACCTAGCAACATAAATAACTTTTTTAGGTCCATCCGAACATTGCCTTGCCTATTACAGAAACCAAAGGACTTTTTTCTGGTGTAAACATACGAGAGTATTGCTTTAGATCCTTCTATATTGTGTTACAAGGAAACTGTTGAATTGGTGTTAATGAAATTTTGACACAGTATTACTACCGTGGCGAGGATGGAAAACGCGTATGGCTTTTATAAATCGTGCCAGTGGCGGCGCACAAATAATAAAAAAAAGTAAAAATATAAAAACAGCTCAAACTTCGTTTTTAAGCGTTTTAGAGGTTCCTGATCATTTTCTGCGTTTTTTTTGGGTGGGATGAAATTGGGGTGGTTAGGGGGTGGGGGGTTGAAAAACTGAGAAATTTCTTGTATTCATAATAGGGTGTAGGGTAGGGGCTCTGAAGGAAGACCTAGCGATATAAATCAACTTTTTAGGTCCATCCGAACATTGCCTAGCGTATTACGGAAACTAAGGGACTTAGAATTTTCTGTATACATACATACGAGTATTTATTGCTTTAGATCTTTTTGTATTTTGTAACGTGGACACTATTACATTGATTCTAATTAAATTTTGACACAGTATTATTACCGTGGTGAGGATGGAAAACGCGTGTGTTTGTTAAATATCGTGTCAGTGGCAGCGTATATAGCAATAATCAAAAAACTAAAAGTATGAAAACAACTCAAACTTCGTTTTTAGATGTTTTAGGCTGTCCATTGACCTCTAAAGGAAATACTTAGCGGCATAAGACAATTTTAGGGGAGGGAAGGCTGCCGATGATTTGGTTGCAAGGAGATCTCAGACTAAAGCTTCATGCTATGGGAAAATAATAAACTGATATCACAGTAATGTGTGGGAAGTACTGAGTCAATCAACTTGACTCCATTTTTTGGATAGTGGTCAGTCTCTCTATCATACTCCAGCTTCTTAATGACATTAAATATCTTACCGCTGTTGTCTCCGGTTAGAGATGATGTGTTATAAGGAATTTTCATAATCTTGCCTCATTGCTTTAGTTCGCTCGTCTCTTTCTACTAAATTAGTTGGTTTCTTTCATCTTAACGGGTGTTGTTTATTTTTCACGGCCTGCTAGGTTACTTATATGTAGGAAATTTGAAAAATACCAATTTGACTGGTAACCTCAAATAAAATGAAAACTAAACGAGACTGATGTTGACAATCCTACATTGTTGGAACGGTTATCATATTTTAGATTTAATGGTATAAAAAAATTAGGCATTCCCTTATGAAATAATCAAGTTACCTGTGATTGAAGTTTCCTCAATTTATCTACTGTTTGCGTCTTTCTACTGAGTTAGTCGGTTTCTTCCATTTGAACAGGTTTTTGTCTATTTCTCATGGCCTGCTGGGTGCTCATAGGCTATCAGATCTTACATCTGATGGTACAAAAAAATTGGACATTCCCATTTGCAATAATCAAGTTACCTGTGATTGAAATTTCCTTAATTAGTCTACTGATTCCTCCAAGTACAAAAAGAATTCAAATTTGACCATGTGACCTAAGGTGACGCATTTCATGCTTAGTCGCACCGCAAAGTCATGGCCTTCTAAGTTTTATAATCGATGCGATGTTTTTTTTTTTTTTTGATACCTACTCATACAAAAAAAAGTGGTTTGCGCCTAAAGAATTGGTTGAAAGTTCCATATGTGATACACAGACTATAATTCACCAAGGAATCCAAATACGCAAATAATATATAGGAGGTTCTATTCAAAAAAAGCTTGATATGAATCACCCTATAAACGTCAAAATTTAAGTGAAAATATTTTAAGGTTATAGCGTTTAATGGCCCTTACCACGTACACATTACACAGTATAGTACAAGAATGTGGCCTAAGAGCATATCCAGGCAACAACAAGCTCTTCCTCCAAGCCAAACCATCAGCCTTAGAATGGATTTTCAGGCTCGATATTAACCTATTTTATTTGCATTGTTACTATTTAGATCAAAACGAAAAACAGAAAAAAGAAACAAAAAATGAAAACACAAAAAAATAAACAAAAAAGACTATTTCACTTTTTTATGACTTCTTTTATGTGTATTATAGCCATACGCTAAATAGATGATGAGTTCATTTCAACGTCATGTATTTCAAATTTGCTACATTGCAGAACGTTTTAATGCACTTTACATAATTGTAAACAAATGCAATCCATTAAAAGTAACATTCGAGCATTCTGGGCTTAACTCGTTCAATATCTGTTTATAAAACCATACTGGACGTAAACATTTATAAGTGTGTTTATGACACCTAACGTAATATACATGCAGATACAATGAAGCGAAGCAATCTGAATCTCAGTTCACCGAGTACAGGAAGCACTTTTTTCATGGACAGGCTCCCGCAAAGGCTGGAAGTCTTTGGCGCTGCGGAAGCGCTACGAGAGGACAAGTGTCGGTGTACGTTAGATTTGAAACGCTGCAGGTTGTAACCGTCGAGGAACAAATTCCCCGGAAGCTCATTCTGCAACATCCTAGTTCACCAAAAGATGGAATGCTGGAGGAGACTGGTTCGAGGATTAGGGACCTCTACCTGATTAGGATGAACTCGCAGAGCCTCTCTAGTGTTCTTCGTTCGGACCGCCTTTGTAAAACAGGGACAGGTCAGCCACCCTCCCTCGATGTTCCAGGCTTGGCATTAAAGAAGAACTACATCCAGGTCAACGGATGTCGAAATTAATTCTCCACTGACGATGTGAAACGTTAATACAAAGAAGGTTTACCTATATGCATATGAATTTTCATGCTCATTAAGTTATGCTTACACCTAACGCGCACATTCTGAGCAAACAGTGACCATTAACCTATGATCGCCAGTCATTAAGATTACGAACGGCAGCAGCTGTTTATAATACTAATGCCAGCGGTGATTGATCTATGGCTTGTCACCATTAAATCCAGCGCGTGTTCTAAAAGTTGATGACTAGGTTCAAAAAACCAATCCCTAAGTGTTTGATGTTCATGGTTCAAATAAAACAACAACTACATACATAGATAACATTGGTTAACAATAAGCAAGCATTGATTAAATTGATTAAATATTATATTGATTAGCATAATCCTCGTCATGTTTAATATTTATCAATTAATGCTGATTATTTTACTATATCGGCGTACTGCGTCATGTATCTAAATTCAGACTGTAATAACAGTCAACTAACGGTTAAAAACGCCTTTTAAGGGTTCCATTATTGCAACAGAAAATGTCAACTTCACTTGCACTTTCACAGACATTGCACATAACATGAAGTGAGGAGAATATCAATAAATGTCCTCGAAAGAGGTAAATGTAACAAAATCTTACTGCGATGACCAGTACGTAATTTGGGGATGTTTAAGCAAATTTTTTTTATGAGTGGGTCAGTCAATACGCCCACCAAATAACTTACACAAAAATGTAGCAGAATATACTCAGTAGTATATAATTAAGTATACCTCTTCCCGTATAGACATCGTCTGCTTTGCACTACAAGTACTTCACAGAGCGTACTGGATTCTCTCACTATTACGAACATGAGCAGTATAGCATAATAATAATAATAATAAATTGCTGGAGTTGCCCGGACAACTTCGCAGGCTCGGGCCAGACTACACTGTAAGTCTGCTGGTTATGGTCATTGGATCCCTAGGTAGAATGAGGAATATGCTCTCTCTGCACTGCGCAAAATACCGGTGTGCCATGCGGCGGCGCACATCTTGGCCGCCAGAACGCAGAAGGCGGTCATCCTTGGGTCCCTTCGTCTACTTAGGGCGCACGATTGGCGGACCAAGTGATTGCTCACCTCACGGTGTGAGGAGTAGTCACTGGGTAATGAAACAGCAGCTCGGTGTGTCGGAGCCCGGCCTGCACTGCTTTTGGTTTTTGTATAATAATAATAATACTCAATACGCAAAGACAGATGTAACAAAAGAAAAGTATAGCAAAATTAGAGTTTTTGATGGATCATTGAACTGTCTACTGTTCCTAATAACGGAACCAAGGTTTTTGTATGCTTTGCTGTAATCATATTTATATCATCAACAAATACCTGTTTGGAGTCAAATAAGACTCTCAAATCTCTGTATGTGCAACACTGTAAATTTTGATCTGATTTTTTTTTCAGCAGTTTTAGTAGCCAATTTGGGAAGCATTTTTGAAAAAGTTTAGGACCGCAAACAATAGGTATTTCTTTTATATAGCAATGTACCCTTTCATTAGGCTTCTTTGATAGAGATTTGTTATCTCTTTCCAATTACACTACCCTAATCTACCATGAGTAGCTTGAAAATAATCTCTGAGCATTCTGGGAGAAAGTACTGCAGCTTCAATTTGCGTTTGTTGCTCTTATTCGTCCAGACTGACGTAATGATACATATGTCAATAAGCTTATGTTACATTTATTAGCCTACTGGTAGGTCATGTATATCTAAATTAATGTTATTCGTCCATAAACAATAGAGTTTTTATTTCTTTAACCATTTTCTTGCAATTGGGTACTGACATGGCATTGAAAAGAGAGAAAACACATCTATCAAATGGGTCCAATGAAAGGCTGCATTGCTAGTTAAAGAAAATCAATTGTTTTTCATTACTCATTCGTTGCCCGTTTGTTTCAGAACCCAACGTACAGTCACGAAGGCCCTCAGGTATGTTTTAAACAAAACTCTCAATAGAGAGCTCGATATCACTTATTTAAGGGATTTCATTAAACAACAGGCAGTGTCTACAGAGTTTAGTCGAGCCAAAGTTATAGAATTTTACTAAAACTAATCAAAATTAAACTCGCGCAATTATTTCAAAGGACTAAAAAACCCATTGAAACATTTTAGAAACGCCTAACCGTCTCCAGTTTAATGAGATTTTCCTCCCCATCTTGGCTCTCCACCTTTCTTTCTTACTTTCTTCATCCCTTATTCTTCCTTTTTAGTGGTTTGGTTCTTAGGTTTCCAGACCTGAACGAACTAAACTAAAAAAAAAAAAAAAAATGGAGACAAGTTGGTTGACTCAGTACTTCCCACACATACCGGTAATATATTCTTATTATTTTCCCATTGCATGAGGCTATAGTCTGAGATTCGCTTGCAACCAAATTATCGCCTGCCCTCAAAATAACAACACAAAAACTCTAGTATATAGTTTCTTGCATCTCCCTCCGTCTAAACAAGAATCACGCAGTTTTTATTCTGCGGGCTTCAACTAGATGAGACGGAACTATCAGGAACCCCTAAACTGCCTAAAAACGAAGTTTGAGCTATTTTTAAATTTTTAGTTCTCTTATACATATATTGCTGCGTCAACACTGACACGATTTCTAAAAACCATATGCATTTTCTATCCTCGCCACGGTAATAATATTGAGTCGAGATTTCATTTAAATCAATTTGAGGTTACACAATACAGAACGATGTAAGGCAATACTCGTAGGTAACATACATCATAAAAGTTCCTTGGTTTCTGTAATAGGCAAGGCAATGTTCTCACGGACCTAAATAAGTGTACTTTGTCGCTAGGTCCTTCTTCCGTGGGTCAATGGAGAGTCTATCGCGCGTACAAAAACCTTTTCAGTTTTTCTACCCTCCACCCCCCCCCCCCCCCAACATCCCAATTTAGAAATAATCAGGATCCCCTAAAATGCCTAATAACAAAGTTTGAGCTGTCTTTATATTTTCAGTTTTTTATTGTTGCTGTGCCGCCACTGATGCGATTTCTAAATACCATACGCGTTATCCATCCCTGGCACGGTAATAATACTGTGACAAGGTTTCATTAAAATCAATTTCACAATGTCTACATTACTCAATACAGAATGCATTCCTATATGAGAAAATTCGGAATCCCTGTAATAGGCAAGGCAATCTTCGGATGGACCTAAAAAAGAGTGTTATGCCACTAGGACTCTCTTTCACAGGTCAATGGACAGCCTATTATGAATCCAACAAAATTTTAAGTTTCAGAACCCCCCACCTCCAACCACCCTAATTTCACCCTCACCCAAAAAAGGTGGAAAATGATGAGGAAGTCTTGAGACGGCTAAAAACGAAGTTTGAAGAATATTTAATTCTTTTTGTTTTTTTTTCTAATAACTCCGCTGCCAATCAATTCATCGATTATAGCAGCATTGCCTACTAGGATCCTATAGCATACCGGTGACCAAATTTCATCACAGTCCATGCAGTGGTTACTGAGATTACGAGGCTAGAAGAATGCGCAAGACAGGCGGACCAGACCGACAGACCAGCGGACCGACAGACAGGCAGAACGATGGAAATTGAGGCTCGTGGATTTTCATTATGTTGATATCATAAAACGTCCAAAAAGCGTATTATCCCAAAATCGAAAATCTTCGCGATCGCAATACTCCCCTCAGCTATCGCTCTGGGAAATAAGAATCAAGAGCTAAGATCCTATAGATGGACCGGTCTGACAATCAAGGATGATGTGCTGTTTAAGGGTTTCGCGCAAATCGTCCAATCAATTTCTTTTTCTTCTTCTTGGGCTTTCAGACTGCTATCTTTGAGCATTGAGGTTTGATGTTTCAACAACACGAGTGGATGACTTTTCTAGAAGCTAATTCACTTCGACGATATCGGAAGACGAAACGTCAAGCCTCAACGCTCAACGACACTAGCCTAAAAGTTCAAGAACCACAAATTCAATCAAGGATGACTTGACTTACATAAATAAAATAAAGCTAAGGTAGTGTTGATTGAGCCAATATCAATGAAGATATCGAAAAACTGTTTGGTCTGGGTCTAACAAACGCTAGACAAAGACAAGTAGCGGCAGTGGAGAGATAGGAGATCTTTTTGGATCCGCCAGACTTCAGCCAGAGAAACCCACAACAAAAGTATATACAGTGTACATACACTGGATATCGAATCAATGGATATGTGTATCCACAAATGGAGCAAGAATGTGTCCAATGGATGTCAAATAGACATCAAAAAAATATACATTGCATGTACGTTTGTCGCGAAATTTCACATCCATGGCATATCCATAGAACGTACATATGTACGTCTAATGTACACGCACAGTACATATGCATATGTACATGCATAGTATATATAGCATAGTCCCGGTATGTATATTCATAATATACCATGTATACACTTACACACCAAAGTATATACAGTGTACATACAATGAATAAGTATATCCACAAGTAAAGCATGAACGTCTAATGGATGTAAAATAGACTTAAACAAATTTACATTTCATGTACCTTTTTAGCGAATTTACACATCCATGGTAGATCCATTAAACGTACATTCATGAACTTTTAATGCACACGCATAGTGTATGAAAGTTCAATGTAGAGAAAGATAAACAAAATTTATCCTTTCATTATGTATTGTTATTAATTCTAGTTACAATAATGATACTTAGCAAAATCGATTACTATGATTGTCATCTCTTTCCTGTTCAATGGCATGTCTAGTCATACAGAAATCAAGGTTATAACATTTTGTAGGTGGTTTGTTCCGCTTACGACTTACCGTCAAACGCTGGATGCGAGTGTTATCAGTAGCCAGAAGATAAGTAATATTGCACAATATTACACTCGATCAGGTAATCAGGCACAACCAGCACCAGCACACACACATGCTAACTACGACGCATGATAATAGATAACAAAACAATAAAGGATCCCAATGAAATGGCCATGGGTTTCAATAATTTCTTTGTTGCAGCACCTCTTGATCTGATACATAAAATAAAAAAGTCATGCAATCCATTACATAATACTGGCATATATTGGAATGAAAAGACACTTTTTTTGAAACCATATACTGTAGACGAACTATTGAATCTAATCAATAGGAAATTGAAAAATAAAAAATCTGCCGGAGGTGATGATATGCCTCCGTTTATTTTAAAACCTATTATCGATATTTTAATTGAGCCATTAACATTTTTAATCAAAGGTCAACAAAGTAACCCCCATATATAAAAGGAACAACCGGGAATGTATGGAGAACTATAGGCCAGTAACTGTACCTCAAAGTTTTCCAAAAATTTTTGAATATGCGTTTTTGGACCGTTTGAGCTCTTTCTTACAACGTTTTAACATACTGAGCAAATATCAGCATGGTTTTAGAGAAGACAGGTCAACTTCAACAGCATTGTTTTTCTTTTATGATGAAATAGTACAGTTTATCGAGGCAGGTGAAAGCTCTGCTGCTATTTTTTGTGATTTGAGCAGGGCTTTTGATTGCGTCGATCACTCAAAGTTACTTTCTATTTTGGAAAGGTATGGATTGAGGGGCATATCTTTGAAGAGTTTCTGTCACATCGACAGCAATATGTTTCATTGCATAGTAGTGAAAATACTGTTACATCTGACACCTTACCGGTAACTGTGGGGGTGCCGCAGGGGTCCGTGATGGGCCCTGTGCTATTTACCTTATACATCAATGGCATCACAGAGGTCTTAGGGAATACCTATGATACCATTTACGCCGACGATGTCTCCTTTCTAATTGCAAATAAACATCAGACAAATGTGCTAGAACATCAGTGTGGCCAAGTACTGGAGGTTGCAATGAAATATTGTAATGAGCAGGGCTTATATTTCAATACGTCTAAAACGCAGATCATGCAGTTCCACAACCATCAAAAAAGCGTAAATACCCTGAACATAAGCGTAAATGGCAATGCTATACAGACCACTTCAAGATCCAAATTTTTAGGAACTAGTTTTGATGATACACTTTCATTTAGATGACATTGCGGTAATTTGGTGTCAAAACTATGTTCCTTCACATACATGTTCCGCAATTGTCGTGATATTTTACAAATAAATGAAATTGTAACTGTGTATCATGCACAAATTGACTCGAGGTTGAGGTACGGAGTTTGTCTGTGGGGAAATACCGCCTCAGCAAAGTCTGTATTTCTCGCTCAAAAACAAATTGTACGAATCATTGCTGGTGTACCTCAGATCCACCCATGTCGCGAGATCTTTCCAAAACTGAATATAATGACAGTACTTTGTCTGTACATTTATAAAGTATCTCTGTATATACACAGGAACAAACTATTGTTCTCGAGAACTGGAGAATGGACAAATATCAATACTAGACAAAAAGACTTAGGCATTACATGTTCCGTTTTCCAGGTATAATGTTGCTATGAAATCGCCCAATATAATGAGCATAAAAATTTATAACGCTCTTCCGGATGTTATAAAAAGTTCATCTAATATGAACTATTTTAAAAGAATTCTTAAAAATGTTTTACTTCAAAAGGCGTATTATTCACTTTCCGAGTTTGTAAGTTGAATTGTATTCATTTATTTATTGTTTGTTCATTATTTGTATTGTTTTGTACCTTTTTTTAAATAAATACTGTGATGATTTCCTATACTATATATCATAGTCTTTTGGAAATAAACGATCATTGATTGATCGATTGATGGCTAGAACTCAGCAATGGCGGCACTAGCTGTCCGCGCAGGCGTAAACTACTAAATGTATACATGATACATGGACCAATATCTTATGTATATTCACATATGTATATTGTAACAATAAAAGCGCAGCTTGGTGATGAGCCACCAACCAACATATTGCCCATAGCAACCAGCAGCTCAATCAGATTGCATAAGACAAGGGCGGGTGGGTGCGTGCGTGTGTGCGTGAGTCTAGCCGGCCGCCAAGTAATGAAAACAGGACAACAGTGGTTTAATAAAGATTTATTTCATATATATGAAATCAGTACATATGTATATTTTATCTATTTTTTCAAAAATAAGAACTTAGCTTCGGTGGGAAGTCCATGGTGTAGTTCTCGTGGTGTCCTTCCAAGAGAAGGTGGTGCCCCAAAGAAGTGTGGTGATGGCATCTCAAAGAAGTACGATCATCCGGAGAAGTGCTGGTGGCACCCTAAAGAAGGGTGATGCCCCGGAGAAGTAGTGATGCTCCACTGGTCTTGATGGTGGCACCCCGAAAAAAGTGTGGTGCCCCCCCAAAGAAGTGTGGTGCCCCTCCAAAGAGGTGTGGTGCCCCTCCAAAGAAGTGTGGTGCCCCTCCAAAGAAGTGTGGTGCCCCTCCAAAGAAGGGTGGTTTCCTTGGTTACAACATGTTGCACACACACAAAAAATTGTCTTACAGAGACATAGCTATCTTATGTGTTCACTGTTCGAGTTCAGAACTGGAAAGAGGAGAGGTATGTGTTTCGATATAAAAGGAAACATTGGTAGAGAGCGAGAGCATACCCCCCACTCATTAGATTTTCCCAAAATTTGTGCGCAGATTGTATTAATATAATAATATTTCCAGCTGAAAGAACTAGAGATGGAAGGAGGAAGAAATAAAAAGCAAACAGTTATGAAAACGTTACTAGTATAATTAGGAAATAGTTGCTAAAAATGGAAGTTATAAACTATTTGTGTATGGTAACCAAGTAAATAATATAAAAATAATTTTGAAAACGGTTGAACCGTTACAATATACCTAAGTGAATATACATAGTATATTATACTAGTGCATATTATTTTTCATATGTACATTTAACGTCCTATGAATATTCAAAATATACATGTTCAAACTGGAATATCTAATGTACATTCTGTGGATGTACATATCCATATAGTGTATGTGGGAATTACCCTCCGTACACTGGGCCGAAATACCATGATACATACATTTGTTGAAAGGTCGGGAGTGTTTGACAGGGAGGAGGAGGAGGAACGCGTTGGTGGCTGAGGGTGATTCGGGATGTAATAAAGGGCCTCTTGGGACCTACTTGCGAAGTGCGGCAGAACCACAACTACTACTACTAAGACAACTGTCCTGATACAGTGTACGTTTATCCTCCAAGCTTTGAGGCATGCAAAAGCAAGATCCTAGTATTTTTGTTAAGATTGAAGCCCCTGAATTTATTCTTGCGTGGGAAGTAATTCGTTTGAAAGTATGTCGTTAATTGGGCTGAACGCAAATTCGCTTCTGCATCTGATGGGTACAAGCTATAAAGTTGCACCTCATCAATTCCCGGCAATAATTGCCAGGGCAATTGAAAGCGTCACTTAAGCAATAAAAATCTCTACGGCTTCATCGAAGAACGCGAATACGATCCACTTATAACATAAATGATAGCACAAATAATCGAGGTAAGCAACGCTATAACAATCCTCATTATAAGCTTTGACGAGCGATATTAATAACTACACCGGCGACAACCTCATTATGCCTACATTTTCAAAATTAGAATATCTCCATACAGGGTGACTAGGATTTGTATTTGCGCATTTTGCGGTATTTTCCCACTATACCGACTCCGGCACGCATATTCGTATGTACAGGCAAGATGTCTATTCGGCTGTGTCACGGTCGTCTAAGTTTTATAATCACTGTGAAATTCATTTTTTTTTCTGATACCTACTTATACCAAAAATGATGATTTGATGGTGATGGTTTGATATGAACCACCCTGTATAAACGTCAAAATTTAAGTGAAAATATATTTACGTTATACCTCTCAAGGGTCCCTACCACGAGTGACAGATTTCTGAAATATTTTTTAGTAAGAGCACAATCTTCCGTCCACTCACTATTGGCCCACCCCGTATGGAACAAAGTGCCTCCCATTTGGAACCTTTCTTACGATAATATTTCAAGTAATGGAAATGACACTTTATTTTCGTAATCACCATCATTTTCATTGGTCTCATTTAGGATTCTGAAGTAGGGGTTGCTGGGGGTGAAGAGGTTATTGGCTCTATGATGACATACTCGCTAGAAGAGTTCCCCCTCAAAATAAAAATCGACGTCTTACGGCGATTTCTATTTTTTTATTATTTCAGAGATAAGGTGGGTGACAAATTTTAGCTCGGACACTCTGTATATTCACGATTTACGTATATTTGTATATTTAAGCTTTAGACTTAGATACAGGCACTGTCCCTTTAAAATTTAAAATTTACTGGACAACTCATGTTTCTTGATATCCTCTTTTTAAATCTTTGGAATTCTTGTCTTTGGCTTAAACAAATTGAATCAGTTGCTACTTAAAGACATCAACTCAGTTTAGAAAGTTTGGAAAATCAAAAAAAAACATGTTGCATCTGCAAATATAATTGTGTTACTGAACACTCATTTTTTCGGAAGGAAACTAGGACGTCAAGCAGCTTGCTTAATAAAAAATCAATTATTCAAATCAAAAACACATCTTGATCACAAAATGTTTGAGAAACAACTGATTCAATTGTTTCTTGCTTTTTCCTTGTAAGTTGACTTTTCTGTTGACCAAGTTACTTTACTGATAGTTTGTAATTAATTATTCTACAAGTTTCTGGAACATATATCAAATATTTTCGACCTGTACGATTTTGCGATGTGAATTTTACAAAACATGAATACCTATGGTAGACCACCTCGTCAAAATAACCCTGTTTTTTCTAGGTTAAGCTACATGACAAGACTGTATTATCAAGACTTAGTGACACGTCCACTTTTACAACAGGCAATTTTAAGTATGCCTAAAAAGCTATCACTCGCCGAAGAGTGAAGAACACCTGCAGATAGATGAGAACTACAATAATATCAAATTCTCCATATTAAAAAACCTCCAACTATAAATTTTCATTGAAGTTCGAAATTATTTCGAATAATATGTCACATCCAAATTTTAAATTGAAGAAGAATGTATGCTGCTGATCAGAATGGATAAATTGGAAATCAAGAGGTGAAAATCGTTAAAATGCGTACGACCATAGCAGTCCAAAGAGAAGGAGCAGCAAAGTTAGGTTAGCTAAATTACAGTGTACAATTTCAATAATTTGTGAATGCCAATACCTCAAACAAGGCGTAGCCTTCGAGGTGGCACTATTTGTATTGCATAGTACAAATAAATGAAAAATATTCGGACAAAAATAAAAATAAAACTTAAATGCTCTATATTTAGATAACGTAATATTTTCTAATATAAAAATATTAGGATAAATAGCTCTATTTCTGGTATTCAAATACTTTTTGTACAAATTGTATGAGTATACTCGTATTTAACCAAATTTAATGCATGCCCTATTTAACCTCATATTTACCCGCCAGATCTTGAGATTTCTACAATTAAACTTTCGATAATAAAATATGTAGGTACATATGAATTAATAGAACCATACCTCAAAAAACACTTTCCATCAATTTACTTGCACCCATTTTAGCCATGCTCATTAATGAAACATCTACACGGACGTTAAGTTAACAAAATAATGGTTAATAATTATGTAGCAATCTGGATATCAGACTTACTGACATGGTGCACGTTACATATGAAGCCATATTCGGCTAAAGTCGACTAGATATCTCAACTGTTACATACCAATAATAGTTAAGCGTCTGGCATGAAACAAAGCTGCCGAATGAGAAAGATCTATATGGCCCCTGAACAGAGCACTAGAGCTTTTTATTCCCATACGTAACGCACATAATAACCATAGCATTCCTTTGTGATACTTGTGTCCCAGCATAAAATGCACAAAGGAAACTGGGTGAAACTAGATCACAATTTAGTAAAATTTTTTTCAAATCAGTTTTTTGCCTTGTATTGTCAGTTTGATTTTTTTGTCCCTTTTATTTGAAATGATTATAACTTTTGAAGCATTATGTGCATTTCATTGAAATAAAAACATTTATAATGCCTAATATCGGACGCTGCTAAGCAAATAAAAAATGCGTTAAAAAAAGTAAGTGAGCTTAAAAAATAGTTTATTACGAATGTTTTATCTTTCGTACAAGCCTTTCTACAAGACGGTAAATCAAAGAATCTACGTGAGTGCAGTGTCGCTTATTATCGCCATTATTAATTTGTCATTGCTCAAGTACAGACCACTTTTGCATGCATCATCACTGTTTGCTTAAACAGTTCAACTTAATGTCTTGTAGAAAAGCTTTTGCATAAAGACAGAACGTTGTAGTTCTTTAATATAGGAATTAATGGGGATCAAGGAAACGAGACAAAAAAAGCTTCATCACTGTCCCAAAATCAATTTTACGCATTAGTAGCAGCCAGACCAATGTTGACCTGCATGAAAGGGATTGCAATGAACTGCCGAAAGTTGAGTTACAGGCTACAGAGAGATGAGTGGAGGCAAACGGAAAGGTTTATAGCGGATCCGTACAAGGTTCATACACTAAGGCTTTACAAAAACAACGTAGAGAATCGCTCAACCTTTTGGTGGTCTATAACTCGGAACGGAAGTGATATAAGACCTCATCTGTTCCAGATGGTGAAAAGAGGACGGTACCTCGATTGCAACCTTAAGGATCAGATATTTTAAGAGAGATAGTTATACTCAGTAAACTAGTCGGACGTCGCCTCTCCATCACTGCTACTTGATCAGATAGATTTTGAATATTAGATAGTTAAACCGAAACAAAGACGTAACCTAAACATTATAAATTGATACACCTTACGTTGACAAGTATATCCCACGCCCATAGGTGGGAAGTAAAGGTATAACGTGAGCTGTGTGAATAAATTTATTGTGACACCCTGTTAGATATTCACGATATACGGAAGATAATTTAAATAAAACCTATTTTAATTGACGTACACAATTAGTACATCTTATCGAGGAGGAGCAGTAATGAATTGGACTGGCATGGTGCGAATGGTATAATGCCCTGTAATGGACAGCGAGTTTAATATTATCTGTCATCAGACAAGGACTAACCAGCCATGTTCCCAGGCTGTTCATTTATAGATTTCTGCTAGCGACCGGATCATTAGCAACTCATTTTTCTTTATGCAAAACGTCTATTGCGAAATCAGAATAAGCAACACGCTATCTGACGCCATAGAAGTTAGATCCTATGATACGAGATACATATTATGGATTTTATTAGTAGAATATATCATTGACATACAACAATTTGGATACCAAAAGTATTTATTTAAAAAATGAAGTCAACTTGATTGACTCAGTACTTCCCATACATAGCGGTGATACCACTTTATTACTTTCCCAGCTATAGTCACCCTTGCAACCAACTTATTGCACGCTAGTCCGAAAAAAATGCAGCACAAAAACGCTTGTAAGTAGTTTCTTGTTTCTTCTTTCTAAAAACGAAGTTTGAGATGTTTTTATGTTTTTAGTTTTTTGATTATTGCTGCGCCGCCACTGACACGATTTCTAAAAACAATACGCATTTTCCATCCTTGCTACGGTAATAATACTGAATTTGATTAAAATTAATTTCAGGTTAAAGCAACTAAAGCAATATTCGCATGTACATACATCAGACAATTCTCAGTCCCTTGATTTCCGTAATAGGCAAGACAGTATTCAGGTTAACCAAAAAACGGTATAATGCCAGTAGGTATTTATTTTACAGGCCAACGGATAGCACACCCATCTCACCTGCACCAAAAAAAAAAAGGAGAAAATGGCCAGGAATCCCTAAAACCATTGAAAACGAAGTTTGAGCTGTTTTTATATTTTTGGTTTTTTTACTATTGCTGCGCCGTCACTGACACGATTTGTAAAAAGCCTACTCGTTTCCCATCCTCGCCACGGTAACAACACTGTATTGAAATTTCATTCCAGTCAATTTCAGATTACTCAATACAGACCAATCTAAAGCAGCTAAATGAAGGGTCATATTCATGGTCTATACTTAAGGGTCGTTTATTCTTTAGGATCCCTTGAGTAAGGTTTTGTATTTCGACAGCTACTTGCGGGTCCTCTGTTTGTTTTAAGACCAAAAACAGCATCTTTCTGTCGTACTCGGTTTCTGAGATATTAAATTACAAAATCGTAAATATCTTGAAAACCATAGAAGACGAAGAATCATGAATGGATTAGAATAGAATTTATTGACTGTTGCCGCTACATTATAACATGTTTACAGTCACACATGATCAATTTGGGTTTACATTAACGCTAACAAAGTCTACAAACTCCTTTGTGGAATAAAAACAATGATATAAAAGTAAGGACTTTAACTTTTTAAATGTAAATTTGTTTAATAAAACTACATTTACATTTATGAAGTATTTTCAAACTAGGTTGTATAACCGTGGATCAATCTTATTTCGTTTGGTAATCTCAATCCGGGAGTGATCGTTTCTTAAGGTATTTGCCGTCCGGGTATTATAGCTATGCATGTCTGAAGACTTGGTGTACTTGGGCAAGTTTACATGCAATACATTCTCCATAATTATTATGCACGGCAGTGGTAAAATTTTGTGCCTACGGAAAATCTCTCTACATGGGGCATAGATTGTAGCGCGATCAACAATCCGGACGGCCTTCTTCTGATGAACAAACACCTTATTTACCCAAGTGGAGTTACCCCAGATTAAGATACCATGTTAAATGACAGTGGATGGTTGCACGGTGCACCGTTTTCAAAACACTATTGGGTAAAAATAAACCCAATTGTCTTTACACAAATATCTGTGACCAGATTCGGGAACACGTATAGGTTATGTGATCATGCCAGTTTAAGCCTGAAGCAAGTACAACACCCAGGAGTTTGACTAATTTTTTCTGTAGTTTGTCGGTACTAAAAACTATAGCTTGGTTCTTGACTTTGTTCAACTTGAGCTTATTGCTGGAAAATCAGTTCTTTACCGCATAGAGAATTTAAGGATCTACCACTTTAGAAGATTTTGATAAAATCGCTGTTTCATCAGCAAATTAAGTACATGTGGTGCTTTCTATTATAGCGGGTAAGTCATTTCTGTACAATAGAAATAATATAGGTTCCAGAACCGGTCCTTGTGGTACACCGCGCTTTATGACCAAAATGTCAGAGTTCTTTCGATTGACAGAAGCATACTGTTTTCTGTTGGACAAGTATCTCAAGAGTTCTAGAGTACTGCCCCTAATGCCATAGTATTCCAACTTTATGACCAAAATCTCAGGATCGACACAGTCGAAAGCTTTGGTTAGGTCACAAAGTTCCGCTGCTACAGCTGATCCCTCATCAAAACTTTCGACCACATACTTAACAAGAGACAGTACTGCTTTTATTATTGATGCCTCTTTCCTGAAGCCAAATTGTGATGTGGTAAATATTGATTTATTCTCGCAATAGCTGTGCAGTCTCTCCTTGAGGATGATCTCGAAGATGTTTCCCAAGATAGGCACAATGGCAACAGGACGGTAGTCTCCAGGATCGTTTCTGTCCCCATGTTTGTACAGAGGTATTACTTTAGAAACTTTCAACGAATCAGGCCAGTTTGCATTGCTTAAACATTTGTTAAAATAAATAGTCACGATGGGAATAAGCACATTTGAACTGGATTTTATCATAGAACTATTTAAACCATAGTAGTAAAGAGAATGAGAACTTTTCAGACACAGGATAGCTATCTTTACATCAACTTCTAGTATAGGTGCCGTAAAGAATGAATCCGCGGGTTTTTGGCGTTTTATTGAGGTAGGTTATACCATCCGTGATCCATAACTACGTGGTGATAGAAACATATATTTTTTAAATGAGACGCCCTATATATTATGCCATATTTAGATTCTACTAATAATCCCTCTTCTTTCAATACAAGGCATTGTAACATTATACAGGTTATTTCCAAAGTTATGTTCATTTTTATATCCAAATCGCTGTCAAACGAACGTATTATGTATCAAAAAATAATGAATCAAAAATGTAGAATGATGTAGGATGCAAAATCTAAGTTTTATCTTTTTTTTAAATGTAACCCCCAATATTTTATTATACCAAAGAAATGCTTCTAATATGCTCTTTCATCTTGATGCAGCACATGCTGTACCTACATCCATCAGTTTCCGAGATATTTCGACTTTTCTGTAAATTTAAAATATACCTCCTATTTGTGTACGGAGATTTATTTATTTTGCGAAAGTACTATCGAATTTGTTTTTTATTTAACGAACAACTGAATTATGAGGTCATAATAGTATTTGGTGAAGTCAAAGCCCTGAATCATCGAGAAAATAAAGCCCAGTATATCGAGGAAACAATTTTGTAGACGTGACGCATAATTATCATCAAGCAGATTTACCAAGTAGGCTTTGAAAAATTAACAGTTTTCATAACCTGCACAATAATGCGCACTGTGTGAAAAACGAACTTTAAAAATTAATTTGTCCATAGAGGGTATTTAGGAGAATCTTTGAGAGATTGATTACGTGCCTCTAGAATATATCAACTATCAAAAGCAACATCCAGGCCGCAGGCACTCTAAAACTAATTCGTTTGAAAGATGGAAGAATCGTTCTATTCGGACTGTGTGTGATAATTATGCATGACGTCTATAAAGTTGTTTCCTCTGCATACTTGACCTATATTATCTCGTTAATTCAGTATTTTGACCTGATCAAATACTATTATGGCCTTATATTTTAGTTGTTGGTTAACTAAAAATAAAATTTTATACCTAGTATTTTCTCAAAATAAATAAATTTCAGTAACCAAATGGAAGGTATATTTAAAATTTGTATAAAAATCGAAATATCTCAGAAAATAATTAGTGTAGCTATAACAAGTGTAATACAAAGATGATAGAGCATATTAAAAGCAGTTCTTTGGTATAATAAAATACTGGGGATTGCATTTGAAAAAAAAGAGAAAATCTGGATTTTGCATTCTACATCACCCTGTATATGAATATGTGTCGTCGACTTTTTTTACCGCCGATTTTAAAACTAGAGGATATTTTTTATCTTTCTATGTAGAAAAAATAGTTTGTGATTCATTACTTTTTGAGACGATCATTTGACAGAAATTTGGATATAAATATGGTCATACCTTTTGGAATACCCTGTATAATGTTATAATATCTTATATTGTAAGAAGGGGGATTATTATTAGAATCTAAATATGGGATAACATATAGGGTGTCTCATTTAAAAAATACATGTTTGCATCACCATATAGTTATGGATCACCCTGTATAAACAAAATTATTTTCTAAGCAAGGAGCATATCCTTAGCTACAACTTTTGTATACAACTTTTCTTGCTTTTTTTATAATAGTGTAGTTATCGACCGACCTTGTACTAAAAACTCACCGTGTATATCGCCAAATGATCTGAAATATGAATGTCTCTGGTCCCGGCCTTGACATGATTATGGAAATTGACTACTGTATTATCTAAGCAGTTGTTAAGACGACTCGGTTCACTTACCAAATAGGTTGTACATATTCAAAATACATATCTCTAAAATCAAATGCATCTGACGTGTTGCCTGCAATGCTCAAGTTAAAATCGCCCACTACAAGTTTCTGATATTTTTTAGTGGCATATTCACCAACATTTATGAATAATTCAAAAAACCTATCAAGTATCCACGTCGCCATTACTACAAGACCTGTATACGGCCATTAGAAAAGTATTTTCATCCACTATTTCGGCACCACAAAACACACCGTGGAAATTTACAGAAAATTTTGTAAGATCAGTTTTCTTTATATTAACATTTTTCTTGCAAAATATAGATACACCACCGTGAATATTGCCATCTCTACAATAAGACAATACAAGGTTGTAGCCTATGAGATTGATAACGTCTAAGTGAGACTGTTTGAGCCAGTGCTCAGAGAAACATACTATATCGTACTAATTCTCGCGAACAAATATGTTAAGTTGGTCTACTTTGTTAGATAAGCCTTGGACATTGTCATGAATTATAGATAGGTGATCACTGGTTACTTATTTTGCTTAACACTTACAGAATTGAGCGCAGATTCGCTTTGTCTCCTACTATTTTTATTAATTACACCGTTGGCACCATCATGCAGTAACTTGGTTCCATTGTTTGTGAAAAAATTGTTCACTATAACTCCCTCTGGCGAAATTTTTCACTTAAGGATATTAGATGCCTCCGTATGAGGTACCGAAATCCTGAATGAAGGAGTAGCTTCCGGGGTATTTCGCGTTCACTTTTGAGACCTCAACCGAAGGAGAAGGCATTTCATTTCGTATCCAACGATGCGAAACTTATCATACCATCACATTGGAAAAAATTAAGTTTTCAACGTTTAAACTTTCCAGATTTGAAAACTACTAGTCTATTGACTCAACATGCGTTTGAAACAACAGTCTTACTGAAACACAAGTATGTTTCTTGGTCCTTTGAAAACCGAAATCTGCATCTTTCTGTCTTACTTGCTTTTTGAGATATTTTGTGGTATTAAGTACTACAAACGTCAAAATTTCTAAAGATTGCTGAATAACGTCGAAAATAGGCTTCGCAGACATACAGTATGGTTCAAAAACTGGACCTAAAAATCAATGCTGAATTTAAAAACGTAATAATATACAGGGTATTCTATTTAAAATAAGGAAGTTGATGCCTACTTCCGGTATATCAGGATATCCGCCATCTATAAAATTATTTTTTGCAAGTAGACCGTTTGAAAAGAAACTTTTTTTATTCAAGCCATTTTCTCCTAATTTAAAAGGTAAAGCCGCCAGAGAGCACTGTGCGCTTATTGGACCACCCTGTAAATTACACCACTTTGAAGTTGTTTCCATTTAAATCATCCTTACCATAAAATGGCAGGTACATTTTTCAGTATGTACAATTGTCATGAATGTTTAGTTAGCCAGAGCCTGTTGTTAATAATTACAAACAAAATTCAATTGAAATTCTTGCTCAGGTCGTCCTCATGTACTAAATGAGCTTAGTAGTCCTGAGGTACTTTTTGCTCTCCGACTGTAGTTAGATGGGGATGCTGTGATTATTGAAGTTACGCACTTTACAAACCAAAATGTGTGAATGAATCAACTTGACTCCATTTCTTACCTAACTTTAATTTGAAAAATTTGAAAAAAGTACAAAGTCAATCTGCCCCGTACAATTCTTTCCCAGCACACATCCGAGCGGAAACAACTACAAGATATGAATTCACCGATTACATAACAAATAATACGAAAAAAAAAAACTGAATATCATCAACGGTACGAGTACTACCTGTTGACGTTCAACTATATACAGCAGCCAGCCTCCTTTGAGATCGGGTTTCGAGTAATCAATTAAGAATAGCAAAAGGTAACATGACTGTAACAGTTAGCAGGTAATAATTACGAACTAGTCCGGCATTTCTCGCTACATCTCAATCATCGCAACATCTTATATTCATATTCATCAACCGCATTTGACCATGTTATGTTCGTTTCGATTTTCATGGTACGGTGGAACAGGATGAATAGCGTTATTTAGAAAGCCGTGCCTGTATCAATGGAGTATTACATTGATAGTTGTATTCTCAGTGGTTCTGATATGTAAGTTGAGAGTAATTAGGGTACATTCGATAGACATAATAGGGGTATGAGCTTAGTAAGAGAAGTTCTCAAGCATTGTCTATCAAAAGAGCAGAACGACGATCAATGTCGGTGCGCAGCAAAAGAAAAAGTATCTTCATTTGAATACTTAGGTATTATAATAGATTAGAATACTAATGTGTACTTGCCAGGAAACTATATAGTCTGGCAACCGGATCACTCTAGGTCATTTAGCGTTAATCAGGGTGTACCTAAGGAAGTTTTTTCGCGGACGCGAGCCAGAACTGCACCCCAGCTATCCTCTTCCTCAGCAATCCTTCTGGAAATTTGTTCATGCAGATGACCTGGCTCTAGCATACAAAAATACCGACTTTGACATTCTAGATTCCACACTAACTGCCGATCTTTCAATCCTGGGCTCATACTTCAGCAGGTGGAAGCTAAAGCCAAGTATGAGCAAAACAATAACATTGTGTTTTTACCTTAACAATAAAATGCTCTATAATCCCACACCCAAATACCAGGTGTCACACTGGATAGGACACTACCATTTGAAAAACATATTCAGTCCATCTCAGCCAAAGTAAACAGCAGAAATAGCATCCTGAAAAAATTATGTGAAACCCCTTCGGGCGTCTCCGCTTCTACGCTCCGTACTTCGGTTCTGAGCCTCTATTTCTCTGCGCCTGAATTTTCCTCGCCAGTGAGGCTAAACAGCTCACACACTAGATAGATAAACGCCCAGTTAAACACTTCTACGGGACTATTAAGGGATGCACCAAATCGACTCCAACTTACTGGCTACCAACGCTCAACCAAATAGCTCCACAACCCATCCATCGAGAAAATGTCCTTCTGAAAGAATATAACAAAATCAAAACAAATCCCTCACTGCAAATCCACCAAGATATACCTGATCTCTCCTTAAGCAGATTACGGTCCAAAAAGCCACCAACTGCAACCGCTCTCCAACTTGAGTCTGATGGTTTTAACCCTGAAGTTAGGAGGGCAGAAATTTGGTAGACCCAAGCACCAGAAGAAGTGAACAGTGGTCTAACTGTTGGTCGGGAACGCCACGGTTTTGGGCTCTACCGAAAGGAATGGTCAACCCTGAACTTCGCTAACTGTCAGACATATAATTCAAGAATGTGACCTTAGAGCTTATCCAGGCAACAAAAAGGGCTTCCTCCAAGCCAAACCGTCAACCGTAGGATGAGTTTTCGGGCTCGATATTAATCTATAACCTAGTTACTATTTAGATCGCAAAAAAAACAAAAAAGAAACAGATATCGGCTTCTGGAGGATGCCAACCACTCAGGTTGGCGAAGCGTCAAACAGCAAAGGCGTCAAGGCGGCGGAGCGTGTTGACGCTGGCTGAACAGTCCAAGAACCAACAGTCCACCATTTCAAAATATTTCAAAATTTTCAATATTTGAAAAATCTCAAAACTAATCATTTTAAAAATTTTCTAAATTATCATAATTTTCATTACTTAAAAAAAAATAAATTTTTCTTAATTTACAAAATTACGTTTATTTAAAAAAAAAAGGTTTAAAGACAGCCACATGGAAATAACAGACAAGAATTCTTGTGATACTTCAAAAAATGTCGTTTGGGGAGTTAAATAAACACATAAATACATCACATCTGGATAGAATTCACATTCATACTTTGATTATGAGTGTTTGAAAGTAGGATACTAAAGTGGGATAAACATTATCATATTTGTTAAAGGAAATAGAATATTTGGTATAAATACGAATGCGCCTTGTAAACGATGTCCATAGTTTAGAACGCCCAAGCTTAATTAGTTTTAATCTAATTCACACTGATTTGACAGTGAAAAAAAGTTTGTTGGACACCAATCCACATAGCAACATGTAAATAAGTTTATGCACGATCGGGCGGTAAAGTACGCATTATTGATACATTTAGCGGGCGTAAAGTGCCACTCTAGCGCCCGCGGGCTTCTTTTCGGCTCGCGACCTTGCCGTACATTTTCTTCGAGGGGGGTAGGCGAGGGCAGTAAACTTAATTTTGCATTTTCCGCTGCCTTAAAAATCTCCGGTGGTGTTCCAGAAACCATTTCGTCGTTACTACCTTCCATGATATCGAAAAAATTCGAAAATATTCTGGCGTAAGGACGTATAGAACTTGCAATTTGCAATACAACTGTAGTTAAAAATGGCGACCATGTATTCCCGTCTCATTTACTTAGCTGCCATCATACGCGGACATAGGTGTCCAGATGATTGTTCTATAATCTGTTATTAGTTGCAGTAGAACTTATATTTATTTAATTATTTTCTGTAAAACGAATATAAATGGTTTGGCGGATTACTACTCAAGGTAACAATAACATATGCCACCGAAGTATAAAATTCAAGCAAACTGCAACGATATTTATTATAAGCTAGTCACAGAAGGTGAAAGAGAAAAACATATTTGCTTGTTTATAAAGGATTACAAAACCGATCGTGCATAAAATTTTGTATGTATCTCAAGCATAAACAGCGTTTATGGACCTTACATGTTAATAGCCCTCGCCTAATGGCTGGGGCTCTTATTTACATCTTGCGGTCCATAAGCGCTTGTTTTACGCCCTTGATACATAATAACTATTAAACAAGCGCCTAGTTTTGTATGTATCTCAAGCGTAAACAGCGTTTATGGACCTTACATGTTAATAGCCCTCGCCTAATGGCTCGGGCTCTTATTTACATCTTGCGGTCCATAAGCGCTTGTTTTACGCCCTTGATACATAAATAACTATTAAACAAGCGCCTACTTTTGTATGTATCTCAAGCGTAAACAGCGTTTATGGACCTTACATGTTAATAGCCCTCGCCTAGTGGCTCGGGCTCCTATTTACATCTTGCGGTCCATAAGCGCTGGTTTTACGCCCTTGATACATAAATAACTATTAAACAAGCGCCTAGTTTTGTATGTATCTCAAGCGTAAACAGCGTTTATGGACCTTACATGTTAATAGCCCTCGCCTAATGGCTCGGGCTCTTATTTACATCTTGCGGTCCATAAGCTCTTGTTTTACGCCCTTGATACATAAATAACTATTAAACAAGCGCCTACTTTTGTATGTATCTCAAGCGTAAACAGCGTTTATGGACCCTACATGTTAATAGCCCTCGCCTAATGGCTCGGGCTCTTATTTACATCTTGCGGTCCATAAGCGCTTGTTTTACGCCCTTGATACATAAATAACTATTAAACAAGCGCCTACTTTTGTATGTATTTCAAGCGTAAACAGCGTTTATGGACCTTACATGTTAATAGCCCTCGCCTAATGGCTCGGGCTCTTATTTACATCTTGCGGTCCATAAGCGCTTGTTTTACGCCCTTGATACATAAATAACTATTAAACAAGCGCCTACCTTTGTATGTATCTCAAGCGTAAACAGCGTTCATGGACCTTACATGTTAATAGCCCTCGCCTAATGGCTCGGGCTCTTATTTACATGTTGAGGTCCATAAGCGCTTATTTTACGCCCTTGATACACAAATAACTATTAAACAAGCGCCTACTTTTGTATGTATCTCAAGCGTAAACAGCGTTTATGGACCTAACATGTTAATAGCCCTCGCCTAATGGCTCGGGCTCTTATTTACATCTTGCGGTCCATAAGCGCTTGTTTTACGCCCTTGATACATAAATAACTATTAAACAAGCGCCTACTTTTGTATGTATCTCAAGCGTAAACAGCGTTTATGGACCTTACATGTTAATAGCCCTCGCCTAATGGCTCGGGCTCTTATTTACATCTTGCGGTCCATAAGCGCTTGTTTTACGCCCTTGATACATAATAACTATTAAACAAGCGCCTACTTTTGTATGTATCTCAAGCGTCAACAGCGTTTATGGACCTTACATGTTAATAGCCCTCGCCTAATGGCTCGGGCTCTTATTTACATCTTGCGGTCCATAAGCTCTTGTTTTACGCCCTTGATACATGAATAACTATTAAACAAGCGCCTACTTTTGTATGTATCTCAAGCGTAAACAGCGTTTATGGACCTAACATGTTAATAGCCCTCGCCTAATGGCTCGGGCTCTTATTTACATCTTGCGGTCCATAAGCGCTTGTTTTACGCCCTTGATACATAAATAACTATTAAACAAGCGCCTACTTTTGTATGTATCTCAAGCGTAAACAGCGTTTATGGACCTTACATGTTAATAGCCCTCGCCTAATGGCTCGGGCTCTTATTTACATCTTGCGGTCCATAAGCTCTTGTTTTACGCCCTTGATACATAAATAACTATTAAACAAGTGCCAACTCTTACTGAAAAGTTCTGGACCCAATAATTGATTAAACTCAGCTTGTCAACTACTGAGGCCACTCCTTGTGTTATCCTAAAGGCTACAAAAACGATGTCTCATCTATTCAGGAATCTGCTAATGGTTCCTATAAAGTGTCCGCAGGTACAATCCGTCATCTCACCTGAAAAAAAGACGCTTCGAAAAACCAGTTTAAGGTGTCGACCATCGATATTTACATATTGATTATATTATAAGGTTTATCTTACGTACACGCTTCAAAAAACGAAATTTATTATTATAAGGCAGACGATTTATGGAGCGCGTCTTCTGTGAAATCTGTACGTCCGTCATTATGTGTTATTACGATGTATCGTCGCTCGGACGACGTTTCGGCACCCCTGAAGTCCTTAAGGCATGCGGTAACCCGGTCGCGAAGTATGATTGGTTACAAAGAATTTTTTGCGGATATCAATTGGCTGTTATTTATTGCATTAGTCAAGTGGAAAACGGTGGAGAAAACGTCTTCCAGTTGATTGAATCCGCACATTATACGTAGTTGACTGTATCGACAGTCACAAAAGAGCTACCAAACTACTAAAAAAAATCTTCGGACTGATTGTTCCTATATTTAACCGTGGATTTAAATTCGAGTTCATCACCTGGAAAGATGAGTCAACTAAACACTGATATTCTATGAGCAGTGCAGGTAAAACCTAAAGAAAAGGATGTCTTTGATTCTCAGGTAGTGGGGTAACTAATGGTACGCGCACATAAATCGGCATCGGACGGACGGTACGAATCGGAGAAAAATACTTTCTATGAAATTTAATGCACCAGCGCACATATGCGTGAACGTTAGGCATCGAATTTTCATAATCCGGCGAGAATATAGCAACTAGAATTAAAAGCCGGCCGACGCGTGCCGTGCGTGCCGATACCGACGTATGTGCGATGCTGATCGGAGATTGTCGAGGCACCGTCGACATTTTGCAAGTACTGATTACCCTAAAAATACCACCAACCTTTTTTTTACTCTGATAGGTGGGCGAGATGGACATTTTCCTTCAGGAATGGCTTCTCGTATGGCCTCCCAGTAGAGAATGGAATTTAAAACGCGTCATTCTGAAGTAATTGAAGAACCTTTTGTCGTCATTCATTAAGTCTGAGAGTCAATGTATATATTTCTCAAAATTTGCCCGTCTCTGACATACGTCATGAGCCCTCACCCGTCTACGCTTTCTAAAATTTTTGAAAATTTTCTTCTTCCAAAACAATCGCCAACTCCTTACCGTTCGAAGACATATTGGTAACTGCCCTCCAATTATTCCGTCGTTTCCGATCAGGTATGTGCGATACCCTGAAATGGAAAATCCGTACCGTCCGTCCGATGCCGATTTATGTGAGCGTAACTTAAGCGATACTTTTCCAAACTATGACAACACCTTCGTTTCATTACCCGTCTTGCGACTGACACTTTCAGTTAAAGATGTTCGTTCACAAGAGCGGTTAGTAAATGAAATTGATGTTTTCTCATTTTTGATAAGATTAATCATATAGAATTTTACCCTAAAAGATTCAACACCTTTTATCGATAATTTTAGGAAGTTATTAACGATTAAAGATCAGAATTTTAACATGGACCTTTGTGACAGATTAGCTTGACTACCCAAAGCTAAATATATAAATGACACCAAGTATAAATAGGAGACTGATGTTGTTATGAGTTTAAGTTACTTTTTTACATTAAAAAACTTAAGAAACGAATGGATTTTGTTTTACTGACTAACTATTACATTTAAAAAAATGTATTCGCAAAACATTCGGGGTAATTTAGCAAATATATGCGAACATCCGTGAACGCGAATATTGATTACATCACTACTCTGCTCACTTTTTGAAGGCCTAATAGAACTGATATTCACTGATTTGACAATCCCATTTTATTATGAAATATCTCACTTCACTTACAAAACGAATGCGACTATTTTTGATCTATCTGAGAACCATTGTCGTCTAAGACGTCAGTGCGGAGAGAGGCGCTGTTGACATACTGATTAAGTAATTACAATGGCGTCAAAAGAATAACTAATTTGGATTAACCGATCTTTTAAAATACCTAATAAATATATCTACTATATATTCAAATAGTTTGATTATTACTGTACTTTGGAACTTTTCTAAAGTCCCAAATAAATTTCATTTCAATCTAGCATAACAAACGAACGGGTATCTAACTGAAGTTCAAAGTTTGCAGAGAGTTAATAAAATTTTCATCACGAAAAAATTTTTCTGCAAAATTTCTGTGACTGTAACATGATAGCTGTGCGCTTGATCATGCAGAGGGTGTATCGACGATGTGTGGGAGGGCGATAACTGCTTTCTCTATTTGAGATAGGAAAAATGAAATTCAATTATGAGCAGATTAGATCTCTTCAATTACCCGACGCACGGGTTTCATCTAAAAAAATAAAATCTACGTACGTCTCTGCATGGTGATATTGTCATATTAACGATATTGTTGCGATCATGAAGAGAAACGGTATTTATTTTTTTCAGCGAAAACCGTGCATCGATTGAAAAAAATCGAGTGTTCAACTTTGGTTAGAAATGAGTGGGGATTTCAAAAGTAATCTTTATTTTAGGAGAAATCAGTGGCGTACCATCAATGTCTGCCAAAAAAAGCAGGTCGCATTACGTACGAACGCCACTGGTGGAAATTCAAGGAAAAGCGATACACTAGAAAATGCCTCTTCATTTGTAGTACATGTATGACGAATTTTGTTAGAATATCTGTAGATATTAATAATAGATTATTTATTTTTGAAAACTTTACCACCCTGTATCTCAAAAGATAAGACGTTTAGGACATTCGCTCATATCAAGTTTCTTCTTAAAATAGACCCAAAAATTGCCCCCATAAAGACTGACATTCAATTAGGAAACGCCCTGTATGTATCTTTAGGAGCTACTGGGTGCAAAAGAACCGACACAAAAGCACGTGTATTTCCCAAATCTTTGGTAACATAGATTTAAAAAACGTCGACGCACATATATAAGGGCTTGTTTTCAATACTATAGACAGTTTTGTCATCTGGCTGGATAACAGCCGACAGAGCCCTTCTCCTTGCTCCTAATACCCTAATACCTCGCAAAATGATATGTCGAGCATTCTCTTGAGACTGGTGGTAGAGTCTATACTGCTGAGCTATCTGTTCGTACCCTCGTACAGTGGTTAATATTTATCAACATAGATTTTATCACCCTGTATATTTTTTGTTTGACAGATTTTTTCCTATCCTTATAACTAGGGAAGTAGCTATCGTACACCCACGCAACGTTGATACACCCTCTACATGATCATACGCGCAACTAAAATTTCATGAAAATTTCATTAACTATCTGCAAATTTTTAACTTTAGTAAAATACCCCAAAAAATTTATTTGCGACCAACGCAGGCTCTCAAAATCTTTACCAGCTAACGTAGACTTTTTTTTATCTACATCAAGAAAGCCTACACTAAAAGATTCAGCCTCAGTGTAATGGTCCGGTGAGATTTGACGCCACCTCTCGGACCATTATAGAGTATTTGGTCGAACAGTATGAAGACGTTATATTCTTGGTCAAAGCATATTTCTTTAGAGTGAGTATTGGAATCAAAAACATATAATATGTTGGGTAAAATCCTTAATCTCCTCGTCACGTAAATTTTCTTAAAGCGAGAACAGATGTTCTTGTTGTAAGTAACAGAAGATTAACAGAATTCTTGAACTGAAAATTTCTTTTTACGTATGTTATAATTAATTGTTGTATAGATGTTTCAGACGGTCTGTTTCCCGAAACAGACCTTTATTATTAATTATTAGATCCAAAATAAAAACCAAACAATTCATAAATAAAAATTAGCAAAATTATAAAATGTATGTTTAGTATATGTACGAATTTAAGCAAAATGTCATTCGATATCCAGATGATCTGCCAACGAACATTTCAATTTTTTAAGTGAGTGCGATGCATCCATAAGAAGCGACAGGTAGAAAAGAAGAACTGCTTCCCGTGTGTCTGTGTACCAGATAAAGGGTGTGATTCATATATAATTTATCACTGGTTAGCAGGTGAAGCTGACATCGACTCTTGTACTCCCGGTGGTCCACCTGAGACTTTTATTTAACACGTTTTAGTCGGTTGTCGGACACACCTAGCCATTGTTTGTTTTCTTCTCTCCGACACTTTTGTTTCCTTTTTGCTCCTCTGACTAGTGATGTTCTCTGTGACTTGTTTATGATTTGTTGTATCTTCTCTCGTTTTTCATCCGGATTTGAATACAAATGGATTTCGTTCCTCTTTTACAGGGTAGCTAACAAAAAGGTTAAAGCAAAGGCGGCTTATATCAAGTTAGAGAGGTAGTGCCAGGGTTAAATTTCATCAAAATTAATGAAATTTACGATACTGCGAATTTTATCCACTACCACTTTGTTTTTTATCCTTTTAATAATGTTTTGGCCGTCCTAGTTCCCCGATTTTAGTTTCCAAATAGTAAAATTTGACAGATTTTCAAGCTGGACCAATGTCTTTCACGTTCAAACAGGTCACTAGATTGTATATTGTAAAAGATAAAAGTTACAATACAATTGACGAGCAGACTTTCTACATGCATTGTTTCCGTGTATGAAATTTTCAACAAAAGTTGGCGTCGTAATCTACATATACAGAGCTACAACGTTATTCCACAAAATACGTTCTTGGTACAAATACCTTGGACTTTCTGTGTGCAGTATGTCCATGTCCGGTGGATAAACTATAAGGAGCTTGTCCATGCGACTTGGACTAACTAGTATTTGTTTGCCGTTCACTCGTTACTATCAGAAGTGTTCGTTCTCTGTGCTGCTTTCCTTTACACTTAAAGAAGGGAGAAGTGAGACAAATTGGCAGGGACTGGGTTGTCTATGATATATAAAAATCGCGTTATCTTCTTTAAGGAAAATTGAAGTTTCAGTGCGGCTAAACGCATTATCATTGAGAGCTCACTTTTCATAACGATATTTTGGCTAAAGACCGAGTTGTTTTATCGATGTGACGATGCTTCCAAACGTTTTCAAACGTTATTGAAATGCGGTAAGATGCTTTTGTCTAAAAAAAATCAGAAGCCTCTCAAATCTATTAGTGGAACAGTCCGGACCAAAGTGAGATGACGATCTTGAGTTAACTTGGTTACATACAATCCTTTCTAACAATCGTTGGTGCTATGACAATCTAAAAAACCACGATGAAGCTGATGAATATGACGTTACTGAAGAGGCTGATATGATATGCTGTTGCAATCACGATGATGGAGAACCTTGTGACATATAAAATGCTATTATTCTTTTACTTCATTTGTAAATATTAGTGCATTTCAAAAATAAAAAACGTGTACTATAGTTGAAAATTACTTAAATTTTATTACCTCCTAACTACCAAGTCAATCATGCTGCTGTGTGTAGATTGTAGACAACCAATACACACTTTTTCTCAAAGTAACAATCACAATGCAGCTTGTTCAACTGTTTATTTAAGTTTTTTCAAATATAATCAACACTATATTTTTTAAATGTAGGTATATTTTCATGATTCTACTTTCATTTTTTGTGACAGATTTGTAAGACAGCTGTAAGCCTCACGGAGCTGACTGTAAATTCTTTGGGAATTTAAACCCCATCGTAAATGTCCCGACCAACAATCGGTTTTTGCTTTGAGAAGCATGGGCAGCGGGACAGATATTCTGTTAGGCGATTACTAATTTATGTAGATACAGACTACATAGAAAATATATATTGGAATTTCACATTTACTCTATCCAATACGCTTGCTCACTTTGCGCCTCTAAAAGGCTTCAAATAATATTTTTGTCTTTTCGTCGTTTAACAAATTCTACGATCAGTATACATGCCACTTATTTACATGGGGTTTTCAAATATTTCATGTTCTAGGATATATAAAGTGGTACCTACCTATTGTAAATCACAGTAATACAACTAGGGCGACAATTCACGAGTGCCACAATATAACAGTTACAACAGACTGTAAAAAGTATAAAATAAACAATGGGTGATATGAATAATACCGGAGGTTAAACTCCGAGTATGCTCTCATGAGCATGAGCATAAAGTATAAGTTTGTACTCCATTCCATATGAATAAAAATATTTAGATTTGATGAGTTTCTGCTCCTGGTACATAAGAGTAGATACTCGCTATTTAATTGTCAAACTTGACAGAGCCTGTCAGAAGTGTCAGATAACAAACGTTGGCGTTCGGCATATTTCTAAGGGCCGGTTGTACAAATGCGGGTTTAGCACGAGCTTTGTTAAGCCTAAGCTTAGCTAAGCTCAGACTTAAAGTCGACACCCGTTGTACAATCGTCGGCTTAATTAAACCTGGGTGATCATGAAATTCACTATAGTTGGCATCAATGAGGCAATACGTACTGACATAATGATCTGAAAAATTACCTTTTTTGGTTAGGCGCTTATGACGTTTTGTGTCAAATTTTGGCAACGACCGTTTTTGTCTCTGTTCTTTCATTCACTCCCTTTGTTAAATTAGACACAAATCTTCCAAAAAATTTGACCTAATAAAGTGACAAGCAATTTGAAGGTTCATCCTTGACAAATCATGTCATTTTTATATTAGGTTAGGTTTAAACCTCAGCTAAGCTCGCGTTGAGCATCGGCTTACGTAAGCTCGTGTTAAGCTTGGAGCGGGGGGTTAAGCCAGCATTGTACAACGGACATTTTGCAACTGACGTGGTTTAACGTCGGCTTACCTTAAGCCGAAGCTTAAGCTCGCATTGTACAACCGGGCCTAAGTCTCTGATAATATTATCGAAGCGAAGCAGTCAGTCCGCGAATATTTTGTTGGTACAATGAGCCAATGAGTGAAAGCAGTGAGAAAGAAAGTAATAAAAGTTGCGAATCCCAAATGGGATTTGTGCATACCATGTTACGTGATCTTCCCATACTTTTGTCTAAGTCACAAACACCAGCTGTTATAAGCATGCTCTAGCGGAGTATTAGAGTTTCTAAAGGGCACCATTATCCACGGCGCAATGCCGTATCCCGTATCCCTCATCTCCTAAAAGTAAAGCATTCGATCTCTGAATCTCTCTCTTTGCAATGTTAAAAATTTCTGAGTTGCTCCATATCCGTGAATCATGGACAGATCCTGGCCATGATGCGTCTACCCTTGCAAACCACTCGTCTGCATTGCAAGTGGCCTGAACATTGATGCTATGATATCCCTTGCTATTAATATATTCATCACCATGAAGAGGCGATTTTTTAATTTTAATGTGAGTGCAATTGATTACACCCACGGCACACGTACTTCTCCTAGGTTGATAATATGTTTTTGAACGCAAATTAAATACGAACTCAGCCATAACTCTGCCGCGGTCAAACTGAAGTCTGGTAACTATCAGACTTCAAAATTCTGGAGTACATTCTCACCCTAAAGAGCATAAACACATTTTTATTCATACCGAAAATGAGAATATACTCACAAGAAATTGTACATAAGAGTACCTACTCAAGTGGGGTATTTTCTTCTGGTTTTTATTCATACCTCGTGGAGTATTTGCTCCAAATTTTTGAGTATAAACTTAATGCTCATTTTTATTCATAAGACCCAATATATGCTTGCTTTTTCCTCGAATTTTTGCAGCAAATGGATGTCAAAAATAACATGAAAATCCCCAGTTACCCCAAACAAGCGAGCTTACGTCCTTTTAGTTATTAGTTGCCATACTGACATTCCATCAATTTGAAGAATTTAGATCATACTGTGATTCTATCACAGATATCCAAGCATCACATATTATATATCACAACTTTTCCTGTATTTTCAAACAAAGCGTGCTTTGATAAGTGATTTTAACTTTAAGCCCCTCCAGCGCAGTCATCGTGAGTCTGAAATCATCCAAGTATTGTTATATTGTGCAATCACTGTTCTGATAACTTATTAAGAAATTTTCTATAAAAAAGCAAAACATTATATTACCTATATTGTATATTTATGATGAAATTCGACATACCTAGCTACACATTAATATCGTTATAGTATAGTTACCCTAACAACATATGTATATTCAAGACAACGCGTTCGCAAAGCAAATGTAGATATTTGTTTCTTAACCCTGCAAATTCACGTTCAACATTGTTTGCAATACGCCCCGCTAATGTATTGCCTATTAATAAGTAGGCAGTCTGCCCCACCTGATAATAACTGCAACAAAAAAGGATCTTCTACCGACGTCGTGCGTGGCGGGTCTGCCAAATATTATCGCTTCTCACTATCCCTACTTATGATGCAGCGTGTCTCTGTCTCTCTGTAATTTCTTTGGCTGATTGTATCCGAGCAGGCATTGGGGACCTTCAGAGTTTTCGAGCATGTTTTGCGTTTATTTATTACGTGATTTCGCATACAGTTAACTCACCCTGGTATAACCGCTTGAACCAAATCTGATTCAGCTCACAATAGTTATACCATACAAACTTATCCTTTCGCAGATCCGCTTAAGGGGCCTGGGTAGACACCTTTGTACGTATGTATTTGCCATGTAAAACACGGACTCAGAATTTCCTCCACAAGCCACTTTATTTTTAAACGATATATTTAATATTTCAGAAGGCGATAGTTAAGACCCTGATGAACGACAACTATTTTCGATTTTCTCAAAAAAGTTTTTTAATGTGCAAAAAAACTCGCAGTGCAGAATCATACAGCCTATAGATGCCTGTAATGTAACAACCAAACACGATATCAAAAAAGGCTAAATAGTTGCACAAGCGCAAGCTTTCTTCTTCAATTTGCTTATTGAACCATTACTGTAAGTTTAGAGGTAACGTCAGAAGCTTGGAAATGCGAAATTCATTTTTATAGTGACCTTTAGACCTTACCTTTGGACCTTTTGACCTTACCTTTGGATTTTTGGACTTATCTCCCCTCATTTTTGACACACTCACTGGAGAAAGGGAACAGGCGGCCACGCCTCCTCGCTAACACGGAAATACGTCTTATCTTGGATTCTCAATTTCGCGCGCTATACCCTAGACCCTTAAGTAGTGTAATGTGCTGTTGGTCTTTACGAGAAACTCCATTTGATGCGGTTGTTACGCCACTGAATGCGACCATGTATGTGGTACAGGTGCCCAAGAATATTATATCCACAAATCGACGCAACCATTATTTTTTCCAGGCTGTGTAGGCAGGACAATTTATGACTAAAGGACGTCGTTTTAAACAATTAGAAAAATTACCACTGACAAAATATATAAGTTTGAAGATACCTTGTATCTTTTAGCTATCTGATATTTATCTGAACTCCGCGTCGCTTCGATTTGAATAAACATCTAGCCAGCCGTGAAAATGGAACGTTTATATGTATGGGGACGTTTGATTTTATTATCGGACTAGCCAAGATCATTTACTTGATAAATTCATTTTGAGTTGCGTGTAAACGTCGTCCGTGGTGGGATGAACGTTTTGCAATCTGACGTCATTGGCGGAATAACGAGAAGGGCTAGAGAGACTGCTCCCTCCAAATGTGAGTAGCTGCCCACCTCAAACAAAAACACAAAAATAAACAGTTGGGTCCCATTTGTTCAAGTGAGCTCACATAGATAATAACACCAAAGACCGTCCGAACGAGGAACACTAAAGAGGCTCTGCGGGCTCATCGTTACCAAGTCGAGGTCCCTACTCCCCGAATGAGTCTCTTCCAGCATTCCTTCTTTTGGAGAACTTCGATGCTGTGGAACGAGCTGCTGGGGAATCTGTTTCCCGACGGCTACAACCTACAGCTTTTCAAATCTAACGTGCATCGATACTTGTCCTCTCGCAGCGAAAAAAAATTGACTTTAAAAAAGTCGGGCACGTTCTTCTAACCACAACCAATAAGGTATCAAAATTTCATTATAACCAGGTTATTAGATACCCTGGTATTTAGTGATTTAGTTTAGTAAACATATGTTGCTAGTCGCATCATCTGTGATAATGAACAGTTTGCTACACAACTAATATTTTGTAGTTAATGTCCATATTAAACACGTGGACGCAGAAAAGGACCACATAACTCCGAACAACAAGAATTTCGAGACTATAATCAGAGACAAGAAAAATGGAAGAATACAACCTGCAACGAGAACACAGATCCATCTAGTCCAAACCACCGTACATTAAAAAAGACAAGTAGGGTCACTCTAAGCCCCGCCCCCAATATTGCCTTTCCAACTCTGCTCTCGGATACTACGCAAGCTGGCGGATCACTGGCAGATTCTGGCACCCGCTGATAACGAGCAGTAGCCGAACGCTAACAGCTGTGGTTTACAGGGTCAGTCCACCTAACACCACCTAACACGCGATACGGTGCACGGGATACAATCGGTCGGATCTACCGGGGTTTTGCGCGTATTTCACAAAAAATGCCGGCGGCATGCTCTGTATATGGCTGCAATAGCAAACACGGCATTAACAATATTAGCACCAATATTAGCAAAATGATCATTAAGATGATTTACAATTTCTAATTTATTGTGTATTTCCTGTTGGTCCTTGATCATACAATCAATCTGCGGTTTACTTGCTTTATGATCGACAAGCCTTTTCACAAAGCCCCATTGTTTTTTATATTTGTGCCTACTAATTCCCATTGATTTTTAAAATATTTGTTTTTAATACTTTAATTTCATTATTGACTTGATTCTTAAGTTTCTTTAAATTCATTTTTCAAATTCGTGTTTCCCGGTTCTTTAACTTTTTGTTTATAAATTTTGACTCGGTTCTCAATCATTTCGAGAATTTACTGATTTATCCAGTCGTTATTTTCACGTATCTTATACGTCTGAGATGATCTTTTTATGATCTATTCTGTTTACTTCTTTTCTATATTTTGTCTCAAGTACTTTTATGTTTACACCTAAGGTTATTGACAACAAATTATGAATTATCAGACTGTTACTTACTAATTGAATCGTACATTTCAAATTACTACATCTGTCTGACAAAACATGATATATAATACTCCTTGAGCTATTTGCCACCCCAGTAGCTGCATCTGCAGTTACTGTGTTGAATGGTTTATTGAATAATAAATTATATTCTATCTATACTATAGAATTCATTTCTATTGACCCCCGTATAAGTAAAGTGAACGTCGACCATTGACGTCGACAATAAACGCACAGTCGGATTCCTTGTAAGTATGATAGACGAATCCGCCCGAAGGGAACCCCTCTCAAATCGAGGCGGCTCGCATTTGTGAGACCCACATCAAAGTCGTCACGGCGAGTGACCCTACTTGCCTTTGTTAATGTACGGTGACCAAACAGATGACAGGAGCGGGAATATCTAGGACACTACCGAAGCGACAACGTTCCGCTCGAAAAATACGTTTCCGTTTTTCAAGCAGAGATGCAGGACATCTAGCACTGCTTAAGGCTGAATAATGAGCGAGGGTACAAAACAGAAGGATCGGTATATTTACAGGCAGTCAGGCCCCACTCAAGGTACTAGAAAGTCCCAGGCTGGTGATTGCACTAGACCAGGAATAAGAGCTTGCTAATGAATTTATGGTTCTTGGGTTTTTAGGCCGGCGCCGGCGTCATTGAGCATCGTGGCTTAATGTTTTGCATTACACCTTGGCGTCTTCCGAAATACTAAAATAATCTATATGCTGGAGTAATGTATTTCGGAAGTTGCCGAAGTGTAATAGCTTCTGAAGAAGACGCCACTCGTAGTGGTGAAACGTCAAGTCTGAATGCTCAACGACGCCGGCTTAAAAACCGAAGAACTACAGACTTATTGGATGACGGCCGCGAGAACCTTACACAGTACATGAACTGGGTAGGTCGGCGAAACACAAAAACGACATTGAAGTGGGCGCCAGGTCGGATTCTACTTTGGGGATACCCGAAAGCACAACTAGGCATCAGATCAGAGCATATTTGAATCTTCAGCATAAGGAATATCGACAAACAATGAATTAAAAGCCCATTTCCAAAATCAAGGAAGAACTTCTTTCTTGGGTCCCGTACACGGTATTGTAATCTGAAGGAACTTCTGGAGAGGAAAGATCTATGCGCTAGCGCTAACCTTACTACTAGCTGTTGACAGGGCCGTAGCTAGGCTTTGACCATGGGAGGGGTTCATGTATAAACGAAATGAGTTGATTTTGTAATGTTTCAATTTGCGTAAAAGTTGCATATGTTGTATTGCTGCTCAAACTGCAGAAACTGGGAGTGCATCCACAGACAAGTTTAAATATTACTAGAATGAATCACTAAGCTTGTAGAAAGCATTTTGATTGTAGCAGTTGTAGCAGTTTGTTGAATTCATGGGAATACTCATTGGGGGGGTGGTTGGACCCCCTAAACCCCCCCTTATATACAGCCCTGACTGTCGACTATGTTATATAGACCAAATCAGCGTTAGCCGAACATGCGACTAAGGAAGAAGACCATAGGATCAGGTTTGAAGAAATTCAGGTTCTTGCCGCAACGCCTTCATACTATGCCAGACTCCATAAAGAATCCATCGAAATACAAAAACATCAAAACAATTCCAACAGAAAAGAAGAAACACAGAAAGTCAACCGGACATGGTACCCAACACATCCTCAAGGCCCCGAAGTTTTAGTACATTTGTACTATTTCTAGTACATTTTCGACGAAAGTACATTAACGGTTAATACTAGTACATTTTCTGTTTTCGAAAAATGGACCAAAAAAATCAATGTATTTGACTGTTGTGGTCGAAAAATCTTCGTTTTATATGTTGGAGTGTCGTAGTTTCAGTCTGAGATGGATGTATAGCGCAAATTGTATGCGCTTGCTCTTTTTTGCTCTTCAGAAAATCATAGCATTTTAGTACAATCTAGTACATTTTATTGCTTTCACTCAGCACATTTCAGAAACGTACCGCAGCAGCACTGGTCGTCAGTGTTTCGGATACGGAAGTCGCCGAAGTGAAATAGCTTTTGAAGATGCCGTCCACTAGTGTTGGCGAAACGTCATGCCTCAACGCTCAACGTGAGCCTAAAAGCCCATGAACCACAAATTTATAACAGTTATTAATTGATACTCTTGATGATTCTATAAATCGAAAACTTCTAACTGCGAGTCTAACTGGGTTCTTAAAATGTTGCTAATTTTTTATTAGTGCCGAAAATTTTGAAGAACTGTAACCTTTGAACATGGTCAAACATGTGTTAATCGGCCTTCAAAAAAAAATGGAATTATTTTATATAGTAACAGTATTAGAAATTTTTGGTACACATTTTTTTATGATGCTTGTGAGAGGAAGTTTGTTGACGCGGGCTTTGAATAGGCCAACACAGGCATGCTCAATAAGGACATTTACTAAAAATTTGTTCCAAGCCCTGGATATCCTGTGAACAAAGATGCTGCCATACCGCTCGGTTTTTGATTTAAGAACTACCACCTTGGGATGAGATGCATCAGTCTCGCACGTGGGAACTCGGAGGATCAAGAAAAGTATCAGGTGACCAACCTCACGCCTGTAAGAAAGTGGCTGGAGGTGGCACGTTAAGGCTCGGTCGTCGATTAGTGGAATTGAGGGGCCCAATGCAAGAAGCACCTCACATTTTCATCATTTATGGACTATCAGTGCCATCGATGCGAACTTTTTGTAAGCTTTCTGGTAGTATATCTAAAAGTGTTGTAAGATGCACCTAAGTAATTATATCAGTTTTTTAATATAGTTCTTAGTTCAGTGCAACATGTACTTAAGTCCAGCCAAATAACAGATAAAATATATTCAATGGAAGATGCCTAAGTACACAGTCTGTTAGTTACTATGAATGCTACTTCAACGTAAAAATTGCCTCAGTCGACTAGCATATTATTTATCTGTAGTTTGTGGTTTACCATTCGTTTTTCCATTCACTGTTAGAAGCGTGCTCCTAGTGATTTATTATTACACTCAATTTCTCTAATCGTTTATAGTTGAAAAAGTGTGGAGGAACAAGAAGCACAGGTAAGTGGGTTTACTTTAATATTGTCGATAGTATTGTGTTTGGTAAAGGGAAATCCTGTTTTATGCTGAGGTAATCTAAAAACATTATAACATAAAGCAAAACTGTCAATTTTACTATATTCCTCTCTTATAGGTATCGCATATCTGACCTACAGTTAATAATACATCTGCTATGCGTCCTGGCTTGAAAAATGAAGTCCTTGATGAGGCAATAGACTCTGACACCGATATTTATGAATAACTTTTGTATTTGTAATGTTTTTTGTATTTTCATATATTATAAAATAAAAATACTTTAAAAGTATGTTACAGGTTTTTGTTACCCTTTCGAAATCCAACGCAAAAAATGCGTAATTCCATTTTTGAAAATTACAAAATTTTGGAAAGTAGAGCACTAAACTTTTATATACAATAGCCCTCAAGGTTCCCTACCATGATCAAGTGACAGGTTTCTGAAATATATCTTAGTAAGCCCACAATCTTCCGTCCACGCACTATTGGCCACCCTGTATATAATATTCATGGGTAACATGGCTGTTCAATCAGACAAAGCAAAAAAATTAAAATACTTATTGTAGAATACATGTATTCCGAAAGTTCAAAATTTGTTTCAAAAGCTCATAATATCATCATAAAATATGTCTTAAATAGTACATATTTTAGTAGGGAAGAATGACAATAGTCATGCAATAGTACATCCGGACAAGTTTGGAGAAAATATAAGTATATAATATAAAATTTAAGGAAAAAATGTTTCAATGTTTTTGGTAAATGGATTGTGTCTGGTTATTCCTACGTAATAGGTCCGGACACATGCCACTTTTTCTCTGAGTCACGGGTATATTAGTGGGTCATCCTCATACTTGTTATACATGGGCGTCGTTTGCTGGGGGGCAAGAGGGGCACTTCCCCGCCACTGGAATAATACATTTTTAGGATGAATGAAACCGGTTGCCTTTTCGTTTAACTACGTTCTCCCAAATTTCTAAACTGTTTCCGAAGATTTTGGCAACACAGGCGAATATTGATGATTACACTGGAACTCTGAATGGTATAAAGATCTGACGAATACTGCCGAATGACGACGAAAATGGCCAGCCAAATATTGTTTCCATTTGTGTCGCTCACTCTAAAAGTTATAAAATACAAGAATATAAAAAATCAAATGGTTATTCGAAAAGGTAATATTTTATGAGAGGAATATGTACTTTAAATGCGTCTCAACAACTGGAAAATTCGACTTAGGCACTTTTTACATTAGACCCTCCAATTGCTCTGCTTTGGGCTGCAAGTATAGACAGGGTTGTGGGGTGCCGCAGTTCCCCAGGTATGTAAGCAATACTCCAAGTCAAGCCGTGTATATGACTCAATCAACTTGACTTCATATTTTTCCTCCAACCAGTGCCAGCAGCGGTCCAAAAGATTTTCGGGCAGTATACCTCAGGCGCCATCTGTCTGAAAGCGGAAAGTAGGTCTTCAGGCGGGTGACCGCAGCAGAACAAATAATTCATTGCGCAAGGCGAATACGATTGTTTAATGCCGACGAATAAAAATTTAATCCGTCATTTATCATAAATATTGTAAATGTTTAATTAATAAATTTACATTTAAATGAAGCCGTATACCTACTGCAAAGCGAGGTACGCTCTCAAAAGATCGCCGGATAAGAATAATATATTTTATTATGCTCTGTGTTGCATTGTGAGATAGTTTATTGTACTGGGATCTGATTAAATTTCGGCCGATTGCATAATGGGCTGGAAAAACATGTACAGGTTCGGCCGTAATGGCTTAAGCGGTTGTTCTTTGAACAACTGTAGAAAACATGTGATAAGAAGTTTGAGTCGGTTTTTTACCTAGAAGCGGCACCGGCACTGTCCCGATAATGGTACGCGCACATAAATCGGCATCGGACAGACGGTACGGATGGAACGGCCGGTACGGTACGGATTTTTCATTAGGGTATCGTACATATCTGATCGGAATCGATGGAAGAATTGGAAATCAGTTGCAAATATGCATATGATCTGCAGGCAGTGTTGCCAGGCAGATCAGACTGAAATTCGCTACTGAACCGCCTTGAATGTCGCCACACAAAAATAACGTATATTGCAGCCAGTGTATAGCTTTATTCGTGGGGGGGGGGGGTATTTTCGATACCGATACCGCTACAAAAGTAGCGATACTAGCTTGGAATCGCTCGGAGGTATGTAAGACAAAAATACTCGATATTCGTGCAAAAGTATTGATACATTGTGATATTGAGATATTGTGCTGATTGTTTACTATGCTGTGGTCTCGACACCAATACACGACAGTCTGGGCAAAACCGAACAGAAGAATAGACAAGCAGTATCAGTGGCGAAAAAAGATAGTAACAGATTTTTCAAAAAGTTCCTACAAATCGATTTATTTTGTTAAATCGCCGCTACGTCTCAACGTAATCAAAATGTCGCTATTTTCGCGACAAGTTGCTATGAATGGCAACACTGTCTGCAGGCGGTACAGGTAGAAACTTGGAAAATACCGACGGTGCCTCGGCAATCGCCGATCAGCATCGCACATACGTCGGTATTGGCACGCACGGCACGCATCGGTCAGCTTTATTTCTAGTTGTCCAGTGACAGACTAATAAGTGTTATTTTATTCAATGTTCTTTATACCAATTTTGAGTATACAAAATACGTGATGTAGATATTTTCTTTTTAACATATGTCAAATATTAACGTAATGTTGAAACATAAAATACATTACCTATATTCTGTGTTTAGTTTTTTGCTCGAATTTTTATCAAATCTATTAGCCTTTGTAGGTATCTGTCAGAAAGTGCAGTAAACACTTTTTGTTTATAGTTGTTAATTTTAAATTAGTAAATTGTAATCGTGGCACATTATTATGCATAGCATTTAGGATTTACCAATTTAAAATTAGCTATGATAAACAGAAATTTACTGGTGCACTAATTGAAAAATACTATGCCTGATCGAAAAGACAAAAAGCCGAGCGAAAAGCTAAACATAAACAGACTAGGTACCTCTTGATACACAAACCCAGACTTTCCTTTTTGATAATTAAAAAATATTTGCAACATTCTGTTTTCCTACACATTTTTGTCTGTTAGTTTGAATGTCTCTAAAGCTTAAGAGTACTGACATATCAGTTAGTTTATGTTTTCTTCCATTATTAAGCTTAGAGTATAAAAATGGGTTAATTCAAATAAACTTATGCAGAGCTACCCTTTTAATGTCATTTTTTCAACTAAATTTCTTTATTTTCATATGTTGTCGTTTAATTACATCTGCGTTATATTTACTAAGTAAAATATATGTTTTACAGTAACTTTCGTTTTAATTATGAGCTTTTAAAAGTCATAGTCGCCGAGACTAACCCTGACCGTTGGCGTACCAAATCTGCCACCAGAGCTGTTAAGGGTTCAGCCCGTTAAAAGATTCAGAATCGCTAGACTTAATCCATGCATGACACATTTAAGCATTAAATCAAACTGTACCCGAATGAAATAAAATACAAGAGAATTTATGTCCCCTCGATTCCAAACATGATTTGAGCTTATGCAACAGTCCAATCGTCATCGTATATGGGAAATTCCCTTACTTCTACGATACGTAGATGGAAACATTTAATTCAGAAAACAACGCTTGTTGTAATGAGGATTAAATACCTTTACGAATCTATTGTGCATTAAACAAAAAGTTACTACACGTTTGGAAACATACACGCTATTAATTGATCTTTATGTGGCTCAATTTAATGATCTTTGCTGAATTATCGCAGGCAAAAAGCATGTGACCTTTTTTACAAAGCCAGCGTTCGATGTAGAAAATTTATTTAATTGTTGCGCATTTTGCTTTCCCAAGCCATTAAACCAAGCTCAGATACGGCTAGTGTTTTAGTCGAATAGCCACCAATTTAGTACATAGACGGGACCGACCACCAAACATTTAGTCGAGTAGATTGGTCAGTAATTTAGTAGTCGAGTCCATCCGTTTTGTTTTACTTTTATAGATTCCCCCACTACGCGTTGCTGTTCCATCAAACCAAAAATTTGAAGTTGAAAATACCCATTTTTTGCTTCCAAGCACTGATTTACATCTTTTGCTCCTTACTTTCACCAAATGGAGAATTATAGATTATGATTATATCCAAAACTAGCCTAAATCAATCCCTCCAACCGAAATAAAGAGAAATATGGGCAATATGAGGTAAAAGTATTTTTAATGATGTAGTATTTAGTGATTAAGTGATTAAGATAAAAATAATTGACTCCACTGAAAAGTTGCTGCTTGTCCAAAGTAAAATTTGGCTGCGGAGAAAACGTAACTGTAAATATCATACTTCGAAAAAACCAAAAAATTTGTTAACCGTAAAAATGTTAGAGCAATTATTGAAATATGGACTACGGCAGAATACTGGGGATGCCAAATTATTAAAAATTTGTGAATTATTTGCTCTTTGTTTCCTAATTAATAAGTTTAAATTATTCAGATAAATAGTATATTTAGGGTCTAGGGTATAGCGCGCAAAATTAAGAGTCCAAGAAAAGACGTATTTCCGTGTTAGCGAGGTCGCCTATTCCCTTTCTCCAGTGTGTGTGTCTAAGATGAGGGGAGATAAGTCTAAAAATCCAAAGGTAAGGTCAAAAGGTCCAAAGGTAAGGTCCAAAGGCCACCATAAAAATGAATTTCGCATTTCCAAGCTCCTGACGTTACCTTTAAACTTACAGTAATGACTCAAAGAGCAAATTGAGGAAGAAAGCTTGCGCTTGTGCAACTATTTAGCCTTTTTTGATATCATGTTTGGTTGTTAAATTGCAGGCATTTATAGAATGTATGATTTTACATTGCGAGTTTTTTTGCACATTAAAAAACTTTTTTGAGAAAATCGTAAATAGTTGTCATTCATTAGGGTCTTAACTATCGCCTTCTGAAATGTTATATATGTAGTTTGAAAATAGAGTGAGTTATGCGAGAAATTGTGAGTCCGTGTTTTACATGGCAAATACGTATGTATAAGTGGCCCCTTAAATACGGCTGACAATAAACATAAGCAACTAGTTTTAAGTGTTTGACTTCAACTTACAGAATTATCGATTTTACTGTATGTACGTATACGTATTACTAAGATTTTTAATTTCTGCCCTAACATTTAAAAATTTCCCTCGTTTTTAATTTTCTTGACTTTTTTGAATTCACGTTTTCTTTGTTTTTCTGTAGTAAATGTTGTGGTGTTTTGAAAATCGAAAGTATGGCTTATATTAGTTCTGTGTTTATTAAGAGCTGTGCATGAAGTTTTGCTGTATTTGTGCGATTTTATTTTATTTTCTAACTATTGTGGTATTTGTGCTATATATACTTTATCATTTATGCAAGGCATTTGATAAATTACATGTGTTTTTTTCTATTTTTAGGAATTTTACTTTTAAGATTGCAGTATGAATGTCTTTTTACTGTATTATTATTTTCATGTGCTGTTTGCTGTTTAAAGGTTTTAGAACTTGTTTCAAATTTTCTGATAAGTTTTGGACATAGGGAATTGAAATATATTTTTAAGTTTATTGTTTTTGGTATTCGGAGCATTGTTGTCATAGGATTTGTGTTTTTTGGGTTACTTCATCTATTAATTTTGAAAGGTAGTTGTTGAGTTGTAAAACATCTTTAGCTTTTTTTAGCATGCATGGTCTGAAATTTGGGTCAGATAATTTGATGACACGATCTATTATTAGTCCTATCATGACAATTAATTTTTATGATTGGACTTGAGAAATAATTGGTGTATGTGCCAGACCATATTGGTTTAGTGTCCCTTAAAACTTTGATATTATTTTTTATGCAAGTGAGGTCTAAGAAATTGATTGCTCCATTTGATTCTGTTGCATTGGTGACTTACATTCTAGGAGAAAAACTGTTAAATTTGCTAGTTATACAAGTATATTCAAGTTTATCATTAGAATTTATTGCGAAACAATCACCTCAGTCTCTGAAAAAAGGGATTTTAGAATCTATATTAGAGAGTACGTGTTCTTCTCTAATGTTTGCATGATCATTTGGACGATGACAGAAGAAGTTGATGCACTTATAGCACATCCATTGGTTTGTAGATAGAATTTTTTTTCAAACTGAAAATATGTTGAGGTTAGAACAAGTTCGATTGCATGGGTGAAGTCTTCTAGTGGGAGTGTTGTGTGGCCTTCTGGTGGGACTGTTGTGTGGTGTTTTATTTCTGGCCATTTTTTTATTATTTTTTCTTTTGTTAGGTCAATAGGTATACTTGTATATAACGTGATTGCAGCGGGTGAGGTCATTAAATGTATTTCTGGGAATGAATTGGAAAATCCGAAAGATTAACTTTTGCCCAACGTAACGTCACATACTCTTATGCACTTTATCAACATAACTACTAAACTAATTTTGTATTTTTTATAGAAAGGTAAACTGAGCATTATGTTATAAAAACTGGACATCAGGGGGAAGTGAGTTTTACATTTTTTGAAAGTATATGCTGCTGATGACGTCTCAATCCTCAGACGATACGTCCAAATAGTTGTTTTCTTCTCTGATAGGATACCTGAGGTATAACTCAAGAACCTGTAAATACATTAATTTATTTATTGTGCTGTTAGTGGATGTCAACAAATTCAAGTTGGCCAATCATAAAGAACGATTACATCCAAATTTCCTTGTTTGAGATGTACTATTAATACAAGGAACCGATCAATTCTCACTTACTCTATTCTTACTCGGGGCAGTAAGAATAAAAAGAGAAACAGTACGTTTTATTGTGCTGTATTTGTCCAAATATGTAACTATTACATACAGAGTGAGTCTTAAGTATGGAGCGCCTCAATTATCTCGGAAACGATGTGCGCTTTCCACGAACTTTGGGGTATGGGGGTTTCGCAATATCACCGATATTACCATGGTATTTGTAATATTGTCAGATCTACCGTTTTCCCGGAAATATAATAAACTTTGTTATTTCAAATGGATCACCCTATATATTTCTACATTTTTTAAATCCCTAAATTTACATTGCATCCGGCAAGGTTAAAACAAGACATTAACTACAAAAAACATGAAGGCCGTTACAGCAGAAGCTCAAACTAATGTCCATTTACTTCAATATAACAAGCCATGTGATTCTTGAAACTTCACAGTACATTTTTCAACATGCCTAGATTTTCAACAGTAGTCATAGACATCTTATTTAGTTATTTTAACTAGGGCAGATTCAATGCAAATTTAATTATACCTCCAAAATTATGAGGTTTATGTATAGGAAATATTTCATAAGATACAATCAGTATTTTTGAAGGATTTTAAAAATTTGGAAATACAATATTGCAATAACAAAGTTCATTATCTTCCCGGAAAAATGATAGATCTGATAACATTGTAGATATCTTCGTAAAATCGGTCGTATTGCAAAATCCTCTTACCCCAAAATTCATGAAAATCGTGTAAACCGTTTCTGAGATAGTTGAGGCGTTCCACGTTTTAGACTCACTCTGTACAAAGGGGAAGGGTTTAGGAGCACCAAAATTTTTGTTATCACTGCTCTTTATCATCTCAACGGGAATATGTACGTAATGATGACAGTTAAACTTGTTCAAAGCTTTCTATTACGATTTAGCTAAAACTTAAGCAGACTTCACTGTCAGGTATCAATAAGTTCTAAGTTGGACCACGTTGTAAACACCTTAGTGAAGGTGTTTGCCGATAAGGTAATTAATACACTTTGAGCTGTGGTAATTATTATATCAGACAGAGAGCCTTACATACCACTAAAGATTGTAGATAACAATGACGATTACGGAGATCATTAGAAGACGAAGAAGTTGGTCTAAATATGTAGAGGTGGAATTTACAGGGTTAAACACTGTTGACTATTGAACATTTCTTGTTTCAGGGGAGTGTTTTTAATCTCTTAATATTTCGGTAGCTGCCAGTGAAATGATGAAGAGGCAAGTTGATGAATTCAAGTGCAAATGTAAAACTCAGAGTGGAAAGCTTTCAGAGAAGATGAAGGTAAATATTGAATGCAAAAGTGTTTTATTTCCCATTTTCCTTCTGTACCTTTGCGAAACTCCTATATGACAACTGTGTATAAGAGCTCATAACATTTGAGCCTTATTAATAAGGCCTATTCAGCGTATATTTTTGAAGAAATATTGTTTGCTTAAAAGATCACAGTATTTGCACCCCACAGATGAAACAAGGTTGCTCCCTCATCTTGCGTCTTAAAAGACATCACAAAAATGAACTGTCTAATGATATTCTGCAGCAGCACGAACTGAGTGTATACTTGGCCAAATTATTCAAGGGTCGGCGAGAACGAGTCGAAAATTATACTCATTATCGATTAAGGAAAAGTGTTACAGACGGCAATGTACATGTCATTCGGGAGACAGAATTGGATATCATCTATGGTAGTCCCCAATCCATCTTTTCTGATTTACTAAGCTTCAGTAAAGCTATTCCTCGGTGGGTTCTACGATTGTTGACCGAAAATCAAAAACATGCTCGATTGGAGATCAGTAAAAGACTTACCAATCGGTTTTAACAAGAAAACGAGAGCTTTTTGAGGCGCACCGTTGCATGTGATGAAACTTAGGTCTAAATTATACCTTCTCTCGTATCGAAGATGGCGAAAGGAGGAAAAATGCTGCACGCTGAAACCAAAACTTTCTACCGGAAAGGTCTTCGCAACGGTTTCTTGTGACTCAACAGGAGTTTTACTCAACGACTTTTACATTACCAACGAACAATGAATGCTGATTACTACTTCCAGTTGCTACAGTCAACCAAAGCCACCTACCGAAAAAAGGCGCGATATCATGCTTCTCCATGGCAATGCCAAATCACACACCACTTTATTGAAATTTTAAAGAAATGGGCTGGGAAATCGTCGAACACCCTCCTTCTCCTTTTCTTGTCTCTCTGCGACTCTTGGTCACTTGGAGGAAAAACAATTCAAATTCGGATGGTTATTTGTATCAAAATTATGTTCCCTAGTATCAAAAAAAGGTTCTTGTCCATCACCAGCAGTTTCAGACAATCACACCTTAAAGGTCTAGAGTATAGTGCGCGAAATTGAGAATCCAAGAAAATACGTATTCCCGTATTAGCGAGGAGGCATGGCCGTCTGTTCCCTTTCTCCAGTGTGTTTGTCTAAGATGAGGTGAGATAAGTCCAAAAATTTATACGTAAGATGAAAAGGTCCAAATGTAAGGTCCAAGGGTCACCAAAAAGATGAATTGTACAACATTTCCAAGCTCCTGACGTTACCTTTATACTTACAGTAGTGATGCAAAAAGCAAATTGGAGAAGAAAGCTTACGCGCATGTTTGGTTGTTGAATTAGAGACAGTTGAAAGATGTATGATTTTACATTGCGAGTTTTATGCACACTAAAAAAACTGTTTCGAAAATATTGCGCTTAGATGTCATTCGCTCAGATCTTAACAATCACCTTCTGAAATTGGCAATTCCAAAAATCGATGAGACCTCTAGCGGCAAAAATCTACACTGACAAAGCAGGTACTCGAATTTCGGACGGCACACAATTAACATGCCATTAACCGTTTATATGCCGTTTATGTTTCTTCGTTCAGTCGTGTTTTCGAGTTTGTGCTTTGTTAATTGGTATATAGCGTGTTAGAATATTTCTTCGGACCTTCTTCATACGCTATTGTGAAGAATATGGCATCTACATCAGGCTTCAAATCAAGAAAGGCTAGCAAGTTTAATACAAACTGTAGTGTTTATGCTTGCCACTCCAGAAAAGACTACGATAAAAGCATTCATTGCCACGCATTTCCTCCAAAAGCGTGTCACAGCGTGCAGGATACCTGCTATCCTCCATATTTGTTTACAAACGCCAGCGCCCTCATCGGTAATTGGAATCGCCAATACTGTGTATGCACCTTGAAAAACAAGTGAGTTCTGTTCGAAATGGGAATTCGTGTTTTACATGACAAACACATGTGTATTGTATAACATGCTGGTATAACTGTGTACCCGGGCCTGTTAAAGTTTACTTTAATTAACATTATTATTTTGTGGTTGGTATACTATGGTGCTTGGACTATCGATGAAATGACTTCACCTGTCAAATTATTTCTGACACCTATACTTATTGACATCCCCCACTCCAGGTATTACATAAACTTTATCCTGTTTTGTTTGAGAAATTCTTCAATATGGTATACCATTTTGTAACGTAACATTAATCTAATTTTTAACCTTCAATCCCATAGATCTTTTAAATTAAATGTTGTGTGTTATGAATAATTTGACGAGGATATGAATAAATATCATAATATTTCAACAAAAATATTTGTGTGAGTCTAACCAAATGATCCATTTCGAACTTTCTAACCTAAGCAACAACCTCAACAAACTCTGTAAATATCAGGTAAGTATAATTTTGATGATGAAGGCATAATTCTCCGAAAGCTTGGAATTCAGTTTAAAGAGTATGCCCCGCTTTAATATTTTGCCACTTCCCAGCTATAGTATGCCTGCATTATAAGTGAAACCACGCTGAAACAGAGAAGAGCTGTGGTGAGGTATAGTGATTGAATGAGTATATCTAATATTTAGGGTATGAATGTCTATTCTGAAGATAAGCTTTTCTGTAAGATGAGTAGTATGAGCTGTTATTAGTCCAGTTTAGTGTAATATAGAAACCAGAGATGTGATCAAATTTTCGTAGTTTAAACATAAATCTGACGCAGTCGTTTTGCATAACTTGCAACCTGTTTTTAGTGAGTGTATCGAGTGGGTGAAATAAGACGTTACAGTTATTAAAAACAGAAATTATAAGAGACTCGCAAGGTTTTTACCTCATTTTGAAACTGACAACATACTTATTTGCATACAGAGCACGCAACCTGAGGTAGCACCTCTTTTAATGTGTTCCGTAAATTTCAGCTTCTCGTCAAAAGTCACACCCAATAGTTTGGAAGACTGAGAAAAGATCAGATTTTGAAGGCCTACTTTCACACTAGGAGCAGATTTAATAAATTCTCGTCTACTATTATAGGAAATTTGTGTTGTTCAGAGACAAGAACAGATCTCATGTTAGCGTTTAATTCAGCCTCGGCTTGTGGTGAGTTAGAGGACTGAAAGCAATGTATCATCAGCATAAGAGTGAATGTCTGAAAACTGAACATGAGATGCTAGATCGGCGATATATAAAAATAATAGGAAAGGTCCCAAAATGGATCCCTGAAGAACGCCAGACAAAACTGGTTTGAAACTAGATTTCACATTATCTAAATACACACACACTGGCTCCGATCTGTGAGACAACTAGAAAAAAGCCGGAGAGCAACTTCATCCATACCATAATATTTTAGTTTAGATATTAATAGATCGTGATTGATTTTATAGAGAACTTTAGAGTCGTCAATGGAAACTAAGGCTGCATTATCCTTTTTGTCTAACGCTGTAATAATATTGTCAGAGATATTTAATAATATTATAAAGAAAATCAAATTTGTTAGCAATTTCACCAGCCACTGCGATATAGCTAGAAAATTACTTCATAAAGTCTGATCTTACTGTCCATTGTAGTTGTACTTCAATAAGTAAAGCCATGAAGCGTTCAAGAATTCTTGTGCATAAATTTTACGTCCTAAGGTCCATACTATCAAAAAATACGATGCTTTATACAATACCTGGCAGAATGTATATTGCACTATTTGTATAACAGGATGGGAAGGGGCCTTCGATACCACATTCCAAATTCTACAAAATACAGTTTTTAAAATTAAAAACAGATGCTACTCAACAAATACCGGATATAAAGAAGCAAATGCCTTGAACATCTGACTTCTTTACACGTATCGATGTTTGATAAAGATATATAATAGTAATTATAAAAATAAATGCGCAGAAAATTATCGGTGAACTAGATTCGTTTCAAATATAAACTTCAATATTCGCGTTTTTAAAAAGTCATTCACGCAGAGGACTCCCGGGCTCTAGGACCTAAGCTATACAATGAAAACCCTAAAAACTTAAAGCAAATATTCTCAATCAAGGAGTTTAAAACTGAAACAAAAAATTATATTATTCAAAATTCCAATAACCTTATTGAAGTTTTACTGATCTAAATCTCTACCATATATATTATCAAATTTTATCTTGCATTTTGCTTACACCTAGTTTTAGATGTTTTGTAAACGTATAACATTTAAGACTACAATACTGCTGTATTAGCACTCCAAGACCGGCAATCTATGCCTAAGTATTATGCGACTTCCGTGTTATCCTAACAGAACACTGATGCTCAATAATTTGTATTGTACTAAATTTGATTTTGAATAAATAAATTTGAGTTTGAATTTGAAAGTAATATATAATATATCGGTGTCACTTACCTAAACACTTAAACTCCAGGACTAGGTAGTTAAGAGGTTGCATCGCATTACTATCCCATAAGTAGAGTTGGAAAACTGACTGCCTCCTCTTTAGTCTTTGTTGATTGCTGATTTTGGAGTTTTGCTCTCGAGTCATATATTCTTATAAGTGTTCATTGATTCTATATTGGAACGAATCAGTGTGATAATCACAGAATAAGTTTCACTAATTTTAATCTTTATACCCTAGTACTAGTACACTAAATTAGTCAAAGATGACCTGACATAACCTGATGATTTTTTATTTGTAGAGATTCAAAACTTCTAATTCACCGTATTAACTAAGGCTTTTGATTATTTTTATAGACACCTTGACTGTGTACAAAAATACAAATGTCCCAATCAACAGCTTCGGAGTATATCGCACACAACACAAAAGCCGCATTGATACTATTGAATAAGCATTGTGCGTTCCCCTGTATAGCGTATACACTTTGTCGGCACTTTTAATTAGCCCGTTTGGTCAAATAATTAAGCGGCACCAGAGGGTACTTACGAGTAGTACCCAGCACCGTACACGATCGATAGTGCCGAACCAGCACCACCAAGAATAATTAATTTCCCAGCTGTTACGCACATCATCTATCAAACAGATAAAATCTGGAATGAGTGCATTAGAGGCCTAACATTGCAGTACGGACCGACGCCTTTGCGGCAGGCTCTCCAGTGCAGCGTTTTTGTATAGTCCAGAGGAATTGGGTAATAAATATACAACAGAGTAGCGAATGCAATACCCTGTATATTTTCTAGCGTTTATTATATCTAGGTCTGTTTATGTCTGTATATGTTACAAGTCGGTAGCCGTAAAACACATTACATGCAGACTTTTAAGAAAATGAGAAAACATTACCGCTGTTTATTTACTGGCTGAGAAGGCTCTTCATGATTGAGCATGCCAGATAGGTGAAGCTGAAAGCTTAACTGACAGAGTGTGGTTTACTTATGTTATGGTCAGACTTGCACTATCGAGACGTTGTCAAATAGGGCGTCTTTTACATTTAGTCAATTCTGTTTCGGTCCCTTTAGAAACAGTGTCTTAGTTTTGTGTACTGTGTCGAGCTACAAGAAAGTGTGAGTTTCTCACGAGCTATTCTTGTTACTGCGTACTTGGTATTATTATTATACATCCGACTTTCTAAGTTCCTCTCGCATAATTGCGGTAGCAACAAGTGTTGACGGGCTGTGCCAAGCCAACGCTCGGACTATTATTGATCGGAATTTAGGAAGGATCGCACAATATTACAGGTCTTCAGGACTACAGACTTTTGGAATAGTTTGTGTAACTTTTCGTCCAGGCCCAACTGTTGAAGGTGTTGTGTAAACGTGTTTGATGTAAGTCCTGAGACAGACATAATGAGGGGAACAATTGTGACTTTGTTTTGTTTCCAAAGTCGTTTTACTTCCATGGCAACGTCCGTGTATTTAGATATCTTCCCAGCATAGGGGTTTTGGATATTCACATCATTGGGAATGGCAATATTTATCAAATAGGTAATTTTTTCGACCTTTGACTGGAAAACTCTATCTGGTCTATTGGCTGGGATAGTCTTGTCCATATGTACTTTAACGTCCCAGTATAGTTTGTATCGATCGTTTTCGAATACTAATGTCGGAGTGTTTTGCACCCGCTTGTTATGTGATCTATTGTTTCTTTTTGTTGGTGACATTTTCTGCAATTATCGTCTGCTATGGATGGATCTTTAATTACATATGTTTTGTAGTTTCGTGTTGCAATCACTTGGTCCTAGGTAGCAAGCATGAGACCCTCCGTTTCTGAGAACAGCTGACCATCCTGCAACCAAGTGTATGACTGTTTGATTTTGTTAATGTGGTCTTGGGTGAAACGGTATCTATGTTTGCCGTGCAGTGCTTTCTGCGACCAGGTGTTTATTTTTTCTTGTTGTGATTTGATATGATTGTATATGTCTGCTACGTGATCTGTACTAGAGAGGTTAAGTGGTATATAGTTTTTGTCTGCTTTTACTATTGCCTTGTATAAGTTAGTTTGTTTGGCATAGAAGAAATGTCTGACACCCGTATGCACCGTTTGGCGATTCTAATCCTAGTTTCCTAATCGCGTTTTGCGAATCTTTGGCATCTAGCCATGCACCGTCAAGAGATTAACTAATCCAGATCGGAGATAAGGCAAGGTTGTGTTCGCAAGATTGTTTTGACAGTGACAGTGTCAAAATTCTCAGTTTGCGGTGCATAGTAAACAAGTAATCTAATCCAGGTTTACGTAACTAATCGCGCAATTGGCTTACGGTGCATACGGGTGTGAGTGTTTGTATTTGTGTTGTGCGAAGTGACTGTATGTCTATAATTCCTCTGCCCCCTAGTTTTCTACCTATGGTAAGCCTCTCCTTGCACGCGTTCGGATGTGACATTCTGTGTTTTGTGAGTTCTGTTCGTATAAGTATATGGATGTTGTCTATGTCCGTGTGTAACCACTTGATGATGCCAAAGGAGTATATGAGTAGTATTATTATTTTGCATTTCTTATTTTTTCTCGCATGCTTGCGGTAGTAGCAAGTATTGACGGGCTGTGCCAAGTCATCACCTGATCTATTATTATTCTGAATTCAGGAAGGACCGTGCAATGCTGCAGGTCTTGAGGATTACAGACTTTTGGAAGGTTTTATGTAACTTTTCATCCAGGCCCAATTGTTGTAGGTGTGATGTAAATGTATTTGGAGTAAGGCCTGAGACCGGCATAATGAGGGGGACAATGACAACTTTGTTTTGTTTCCAGAGCCGTTTTATTTCTATGGCAAGATCTGTGTATTTAGATATCCTCCTAGCGTAGGTGTTTTGGATATTCATATCATTGGGAATCGCAATATCTATCAAATAGGTCACTCTATCTGCCTTTGACTGAAAAACAATATCTGGTTTATTATTATTTTCATTTTTATTGATATTGAAATAACCTAATTTGAGTTTAAAAATTATTATTGTTTGTTGCGTCGTCAGCCTGAGGTTTGTTATTGGCATGTTTTATTATTTCTTGTGTCTATACCTTAAGCAGCCCTGTGACCATTGCACGGCACGGGTATTACGCAAGGCTTTATGTCGTGGGGGAGCACCTCGCATTTTGGAGTCCATTGGATTCCTCGGAATTGGAGCGTTTATTGCCAAGTGGTCTAGACCAGAGAAATAGAGAGAAGGAGATTGTTGTCAATCTCGATAGCATTTACTACGTTTCCACGGGCTTTCGAAACGTTTTCAAAACGTTTTGAGTTTTCAAATATATCGTGGAAACGTCAATTGGATGTGTTTTCAAAACGTTTTCTGCTTAAGGTCGATTTGCGAAGTACCAGCTGTCACTTTCAAAATGTTTTGAAATGAACTATGCACTATGCGTTGCTGTCTAATGTCGCTATCATTAGATTATTGAACTTTATTCAAATTCGAAACTGAAGATTTATAATAAACAATAAAATAGAGGTAACAAATAGGAAATTAGTTAATTCACGTTTGTCAAGCGTGTCAGTTGCGAACGTTTTGAACGCGTTCCGAAAATCGTTTGAAACCTATCGTGGAAGCACCGACAATCCAAAATGACAAAACGTTTTGAAAACAGTTTTGAAAGCCCGTGTAAGCGTAGTAGTTGTCGCTACTGTGTTGAGTGAGTACTGTATTACACATTGCACAACTCGATACGTTTGTTAATTCAGGCACCATGACATTACAGTGCACGGAACGAAAAGCCTTGTACTTCCCAACTAGCAAAGATGCACTGCAAGTCGCGAGCAAAAGGACCGTTAAGTTGTAAGGTAGTTGTACTGTTGTTTCATAAACACTAATTTGCTGCTTAAATGCTGTCCAAAATGCCATTCTGCTCCCTGCAGTATAATTGTTCCTTAAAGAAATGTTTAGAACGTTCTTGTAGCTACTTTATACAACATTGTTTGTGCTTCACATTAATGGTCTACTCTCTAGACAGTACGGCGCTGCATGCAGGCATCATGAGCAATAGACCGATCTCTGTGGTCGAGCTGGAACGCAGAAGACTGGCAGTGGCAACTTCACTTTCAAAGGATCTTGATACCATTACCGCTTGGGGGCTTAAGAATATGGTTAAATTTAATGCCTCCAGGACCCAGTATTGTACGCTATCAAACAAGAAGTACCCAAGTCAACACCAGGTTCTAATGAACAACCGGGCTCTGCCAAGCAGTCACTCATTCAAGCTGTTATGAGTCAACATTACAGAAAATCTGATCTGGCACGAACACATCGCGTCAGTTGCAACAGCCGCTGGTAAAAAGCTTGGGTACCTATTTAGAGCCAGAAAGTATTTTTCACCATGTAACCTCCTCACGCTATATAAAGCCCAGATAAGACCTTGCCTGAAGTATTGCTCTCATGTCTCTGGGGAGCTGCTGCCCCTACTACCCTAGATGCCGTCCAGAGTAGGGCAATTCTACTAATTGGCGACCCGGCCTTAACGCGCCACCTCCAGCCACTTTATCACCGGCGTGTTGTTGGTGACCTCTCACTCTTCCACTGATATTCCAACGGAATCTGCTCCTATCATCTATCGTTCCGCGGCTCACCGCTCCTATCAGATGTACCCGTGTGACCTCTGCATCTCATCCTAAGACGCTCGTTCTTCATACATCAAGAACTGAGCGGTTCAACCGCACATTTATTCCCAGGGTGTCCAAGGCTTGGAATGGACTGCCAGAAGAAGTATTTATTGGGTCTAACATAACCCTTTCACAGCAGCCGCGGTACTCTGGTATTTAGGCTCTGCCTGCGCGGTCTGCTCAGTTATAAAAAAAACATATTATTCGATAAATTTGAAACTATTATATAAACGCTTATTAAAGCATTTCATCAACAGATCACTTACATAAAATAGCTACAAGGTAAGAATGACTTTCCGAACTGTTCAGTTCCTTTTGTAGTATTTATACACATTTATTCATCTTATAGCTTTAGTATGCGAAATGTATGTTCTAATCAGCAAATTGCTCTCAGCAGTAGCTTTTATACAACTGTTGTTTAATAGCTGCTACCAACGGCAACTATATTGCAGCGACTACCGAGCAGAAAACCTGATTCTTGCCTGCAAGTTACTTTTCCTAGATACCTCATGATGTATTCTTAAAGTGACATATTTTATCAAAATTAACCTTGTTAGGATAAAAAAAATGAAGTCAAGTTGATTGACTCAGTACTTCCCACACGTTACTCTGATACCAGTTTATTATTTTCCTATAGCATGAAGCTTTAGTCTAAGATCCTTGTAACCAAATAATCGCCAGCCCCCCCCCCCTCAAATTGTCATATGCCGCTAGGTCTTTCATTCACAGGTCCATGGACAGCCTATTATCGATACTACAAACTTCTCAGTTTTACAACCCCCACACCCAACCACCTCACTTTCACCCCCACCCAAAAAACTTGTAGGAAATGATCAGGAACCCCTAAAACATTTAAACACCAAATCTGAGTTAATACTTTCCGTTCTTTAATTATTGCTACGCTGCCACTGACACGATTTTTAACAAGCATAAGCGTTTTCCATTCTCACCGCGGTAACAATATACCTTGCCAAAACTTCATTAGAATCAATTTAATAGTGTCCACGTTACAAAATACAAAACGATTTAAACCAATAAATTCTCGTATGTATACAGAAAAATCTAAGTCCCTTAGTTTCCCTAATAGGCTAGGCAATGTTCGGATGGACCTAAAAAGGCGATTTGTGTCGCTAGATCTTCCTTCATAGGTTAGTCGACAGCCTATTATGAGTACAAGGAATTTTTCAATTTTTCAACCCCCAACCCCCCAACCACCCCAATTTCACCCCCACCCAAAAAAATCGCAGAAAATGATCAGGAACCTCTAAAACGCTTAAATACGAAGTTTGAGCTGTTTTTATATTTTTAGTTTTTTATTATTTAGGCGCCGCCACTGGCACGATTTATCAAAACCATAAGCGTTTTCCATCTTCGCCATGGTAGTAATACTGTGTCAAAATTTCATTAACATCAATTCAACAGTTTCCTCGTTACAACGATCTAAAGCAATACTCTCGTATGTTTATATTAGAAAAAATTCTAAGTCCTTTGCTTTCTGTAATAGGCAAGGCAATGTTCGGACTGACCTAAAAAAGTTATTTATGTCGCCAGGTCTTCCTTCACAGGTCAGTGGATATGAAAGCAACAAATTTTTCAATTTTACAACCCCCCAACCACCCCAATTTCACCCCCACCCAAAAAAAAGTAGAAAATGATCAGGGACCTGTAAAACGCCTAAAAACGAAGTTTCAGCAATATTTAATTTTTTTTTGTTTTTTGCTAATTACTCCGCCGCCTATGCACCGATTTTCAAAATTATATGAACATTACCTACTACGACCCCACAGCATACCGCTGCCCAAATTTCATCACAATCCATGCAGCGGTTACTGAGATTACGACGTTAGAAAAACGCCAACAGACAGACAGACGAACAGACAGACCGACAGACAGACGAACAGACAGACCGCCAGACAGACCGACGGAAATGAGTGACGTGGATTTTCGATATGTAGACATCATAAAACGCCCAAAAAGCGTGTTATCTCAAAATCGAAAATGTTCGCGATCACAATACTCCCCTCACCTATCGGTGTGGGAAGTAAAATGGTTAGAAAGAGGGTCCTCGTCATACATAATGGTCAGCAAATACCATAGAAATATTTTGTGGAAGACACTGAATGGTCCCATTTATGATTATATTCTGGGCTTTACTGATATCACTTTTAAAAATATTCCTGAAACTGGAGTGAAGTTACTGTTATTCCCAGTTATTGCCATATTTTACGCTACTGAAAACCAAAACAAAACCTATACACACCTATGATAAGTGGTGTTCACCGATTCGTCGCTATTACAGCAAACTATGCACTTTTTGTTTCGTGCCATGATGCAATTATGACAATATTGTTCATAAATAATTTAATTAACACCACAAATAGTACGCAATAAACACATCTACAATAACACCTTGAGCGGAATCCAAACAGACACCAATTGTAGGTTGCCAGATTTACGACATATTAGGAGTTATTTACGACATTTCGCTATGACGTTTACCGTTTTTGAGATTTCGTTAAATCAATATAAATTATCTTCACGTAAACCAGTTACGCTGTAAGTATAACAATATTGGAATTTATAGTTAAATACTTTGAGGAACATTTTGCGGAAACTACCAGATTTTGAAGACACTGGGAGGTCCTTCAGCGGACAAAGGAGAGATTGGCAATAGCGCTATATATGCTGGCTGGCCAAAGGCGCTTTCCTTTTACCTGATTTATCTGATAAATCTCACTTGTGACGTCATGACTCATTTCAATGTACGTTCCTTTTATCTTCTGAATCTGAGACTAAAGTGAGATATTTTACCCCCACTTAAGCCCATCTGCACAAGCTCGAAAGGTAGATCAGTTGTCTCAGATCATTTAGATGTCAAATAAATCAATAAATGTGGTTAGACTTTTTGTAAGTTTGAATTTTAGCGGGTTTTGTGGTGTATAGATAGTCGACAGTGTATGGTGAGCTACGAAAAACTTAAAAAAATAGGTTATGGAAAGGATCGCCAGATTATAGAACCATAGCATATTACAAAATTTCGAGGAATGACATTTAACTGCACAAACACGTTCCTTTAACTCATCTGAGCATCTGAGGTTTCCAACTGAGCTGAGCTATCTGATTTTTAAGTGATCTGAGTTAGTGCAGATGTAAAAGGAAAGCACCTCAATATTCAAATTAGACTCCCTCTAGAGATATTTTAGATTTAGATACAAGGCAAGATAGCCCACTTGCTTTCTACTATAAACCAGAGATTTTCGCGGATACGTCCCGAACTGGTTCTGGACTAGTTCGGATAAAAAGGCGCATGCACAGTATGATTACCGACGTGCGAGGTATGTAAATCCTTACGTAAACTGATTCTGTGACGTAAACTGAAGCAGTTTGCATATCGCGCACGCCTGTAGTCTTATACTGGGCATGCGCTTTTTATCCGAACTAGTCCCGAACCAGTTCAGGGCGTATCTGCGGAAACCTCTAGTACTGTCAAAAGTGACACTGCGACGTCCGTCAACGTCCATTCATGACAATTCGTTTGTGGTTTCAGTCATTGTGCTAAATTTTGCGTGTTTTTGTGTGTTTCCTAGCTGATTTGCTGTAAAATATGGAACGGTGTTGCGCCAGCCCCAGTCAGAGGACGTATCGTTACACAGGCAAGGAAAAATCTTTCAAAAATAAATTATTTTAAATTCGCGGTTATAACTGGCTATTTATATCATTGATGTCACACGGTAACTATTACTCACCGAATAATAATATTTTATTTCATTTCATCTACCTAGATTTTCAAACGCTGAATCTATGTTTCTAAGGTTATCCTTCTTACCCCACACCCTGAGTAAGAAGTTTCTTCACTACAAAACTTAAAATTGTTACAATTTTCGTATAAAAATCATCTGAGGGAAGTACTACTAAGTGCACGTTGATTTTGTCCAACTTCCACTACTATTGGGGTGCGATTAGGGTAAATATTCAGGACTTTTTTACTTTTAGGGTGACAAATTAATAACAATCCAAGAACATCTATTTGGATATCTCTTCTGGCGTTTGTGGAACACTACCCATTTCCAAAATGCATTGATGTATGTCCCAAGAATTTCCCGGAGAGATTTGGCAGATATAGGTATGAAGGCATTTAAAATTCGATGCTGTTCCGACGCCTGTTCATTCTGCTTTTGATTTTACAAGCAGTGTCAGGTAATGTGGTAATCTTTTGGAAACAAAAATCTTACAAAAAGCATGCCATACTTAATGCAACTCCCAGGCACGTATCCAGCATTTAGTTTTTTTTGGGGGGGGGGGGGGGTCCAAACACATTTCAATTTTTTTGCTTGAATGGCACTTGATCATCAGGTACTAAAAGGCTACGATTTACTTTAGGGTACAGCCGCTAGGTGGCGCCCCTATATGTCAATCGAAAGGACTCGAGGTGGGGAACAAGAGTGTCCATGGGCACAACACCCGGAAACGAAGGACAAAAAAGTTATGGAGGAAACTAATCCCCATGTTAAGTCTATGGGAACTTTTCTTTCTCGTTAAAAGTCAATGAAATCTTCCACGTAGGTTAGGTTAGGTTAGTCTAGGCTAAGTTAGGTTAGGTTAGGCTGACTAGTCAGCTTTATGACTGGCTGACTTTGTTCTTGCTTTTTTCTTACTTATTATAAAATACACATAAATTATAAAATAAACATGCTCCTTTTGATTCCAATGACTTTTAATGAGAAAAAATTTTTCGAAAAATTCCCATAGACTTAACATGAGAAATTGTTTCCTCCAAAACCTTTTTGTCTTTCGTTTCCGGGTGTTGTTCCCATGGACATTATTGCTCCCCACCTCGAGCCCTTTCGATTGACATATAGGGGCGCCACATAGCGGCTGTACCCTAAAATTTTCGAAAAATTCCCATATACTTAACATGGGAAATTGTTTCCTCCATAACTTTTTTGTCTTTCGTTTCCGGGTGTTGTGCCCATGGACATTATTGCTCTCCACCTCGAGCCCTTTCGATTGACATATAGGGGCGCCACCTAGCGGCTGTACCCTAAAGTAAATCGTTACCAAATAAAATATTTGTCACCCGGGGGGGGGGGGGGGGAAGATAGCCAAAAATTGCTGGATGTAATTTTTAGTAGCATTATATAAGATTTATAAATACGTGCCTGACAATTCCCAACTTAAAGTTTAATTTTTCACTTTTATATTTTAGCTCAAAGTCTTCGGCGAGTTTCGATTTTATCAATGGCTCACACGAAAAACTGGCAGTAATATCTCCAAGTTCAGGCCCACAGCCAGAATTTCATGTTCTCGCACACAAGCACAAGCCAAATTGAATAGAAGCTAATCCTGTTAAAAAGCAGTGAGTATATTCTATAATTCATAAGGTATGCCAAGATCATATCTGTTACAACCACTGACCAGCTTATAGTGCCAACCTTATAAATAAGTACCCACAAATTATTTTAGCAGATTTATTGAGTCTGTCATAGTGTTGTAAATTATCGCTTAGAGCAAATAATGAGTCAAAATTTTGTATTATTGAATAGCAAAAATTACTCTATAGACAATTAAATATCATACACATAATACACTTTATCAACTTTCTTCAGATGGTAACCCTTATATTTTTTAACTGTTCTACTGTCACATTCCATCATCTAAATAGTGAAATATCATATGAGACACGTTTTATTAAATTATTTTACTAAGAAATCACTGCAACAGGAATTGTATGACTGATCCTTAAGTACTTTAAGAAGCCTAAGTCATTGTTTGGTTGTCATTTTGTTTTTAAATTGCCACTCTCATATTTTTCCACTATTTTACTTCATGATAATATACTACTGGCAAGTGAAATGCGAACACCTAGGAGGAAAGAGATATTGCATTGAACATCTGTATACAGCTTGGTAGTACCATCTCTAGTACACATGTAACATTTTTTTTGTGCATTCAGACGCTATTTACCTACATCCCACCTCTAAAAAACTCTAGGCGTGTAAAAACAAAGCATGGCATTTTGTCGATTCAAAAACGATGGTATCTGTTGCAAATGTGGCGAGAAACCAGTTGGTTGTCTACAAGAGACGAATTGGTTGTGTAAAGATGCCCCCTAGAAGACGACAGCCCCAGTTTACGCAGTTAGGCCCCTTTGAACGGGGTCGGATCGTAGGCCAACGAGAACGTGGTGCTTCTTTCAGAGCAATAGTTGTAAACCTATGGGGCGTAGCGACCTTAGCGTGGCTACAGTTGTAGCAGCATGGCGCGCATGGATCGTAGAAGGGCGAATGCAGCGAGCTAGAAGTTCTGGAGCACGCAGAAGAACTGCGCCATACCGGCAACATCGTTACTTACTTGGTTTGAAGGTTTGGGGTACTATTGCATTCAACAGCAAGTCACCTTTACTTGTGATTCTTGGCACAAAGACTGGGGCGCAACGTTCTGTGAATGAGGTGTTAGAACCAATTGCAGTTCCATATGTCCGAGGGTTTCTTCCAGAAAGATAATGCACGTCCTCATATTACAAGGGTATCGATGAGGTTCCTACAGGAAGCTGAGGTCACGGTACTCCCGTGGTCTCCACGATCATCCGATTTATCACCAATTGAAAAAGTATGGGACTGGATGGGTCGATACATAGGCGATTTACCCAATCCCATGCTGGACGAACTGGAACATGCTGTGAGGACAGCTTGGGAGGCTGCACCTCTAGAGTTTATCAACAACCAGATTACGCGCATGCCGCGTAGGTTAGACGCGTGCATCCGTCAAAATGGAGGGCCCACCCATTATTGATTTGTTGTATTTTTTCATAAACTAATTATGGCAGATGAGATCGTTTATTGTAGTATCTAGTTCTACCGCATTTCAACAACCGCAACTCTTTTTTCTCAGTGTTCGGATTTCACTTGCGAGTAGTATATTATAATATGATGAATATTTTTTGAAACCGTTCATTAAACAGTAGAAATAACAAATTGTGGTTTATAATAGTTATCGGCTGCAAGAGCTATGGGATTTCAAATTGATGTTAATTTTTTCTAACCTAAATTGAAATATCAATATTCATCATAGTGATAATTATAGCAAAAGGGATCATAAATATGTATTTCTCACAGGTTCAAATTTGATGAATGCTCCAGCCCTAAACTGCCACTGCTTCATCGTCTTCGCCGAAATACCACCGTTGAGCATCAAAAGATTTGACGATGCATAGGAATAAAATGGTAATAAATGAATTGGTATATGCATGCACAACATATGTCCTAAATTTTAACTTCTGGGAAAAGCAAAAAACTCTACCTACAGACCCACATTTTTTGTTTAACTAAAAATTTATTGTTAATAGTTGTTAAAAGCTTATGCAACAGTCTAATAATTATAGAAAAATATTCTGTTAAGCAACCGTACATATTTAATTTAGACATATATTTGGTGCGCCAAGAAAAAAATTGCTTCCAACTTACCTATGTTACTATTCAAACTGCCAGAATGACTACAAATAATACAAACATGGTATTTCTTCTACAGGCTGAAATTTGATGGGAATATCATTCTGTCAGGACCCTCAAGTGAGCCACCTTTCTTCATGTTGCTGATGGTGGAAATTAATCATGTTCAACTAGTTCATCAAAGACTGAAGAAAAGCTCTCTGGTGCTATCCCACAAATATTTAGTTTAATTTTTGAATTTATGGTGCCCTAATATGATTTTTTGCGAAGATAAGTGCTATGAGTTTTAGAGTTGAATGCTGTAGAGCTACATCACTTAATGGTGGCTAGTCATTCAGTTTGTTATTTGCAGTTTCTATAATAGGATAATAATAACCTTTTTTCATAAATTGAGAATACACAATGATAATTCGTTATAAACCCCAAAACGTGTTTATGGGCTTTATGTAGATGTACATTGTATATAATTTATGTGCTATCAATCATGTTGTTAATTATAATTATTAGAAACTATACACACATGTAGAATACGAGGGAGAAACTGTGTATCATCAACGTACATGTGTATATATTACAGAATTTGACAAGTTTTGAAAATCGGCTAGTCTACACATTAGAGTAATAGTCCATTCTTTTATAGATTGTTGCAATGTTACTAGCATGATTTGAAATAGTATCAAATTATTTACTGAAATATAACATTAGTAAAATAGAGCAGGTTTCCTTATGAAGATCTGTGGCAAGATAATCACATAAATAGGGTAGTGCTGCTGTACAACTGAAAATGAGAGAAACTGTTATTTTTGCAAAAAATCTATTAGTTGTCTGGCAGATAGTTTCTCTAGTAATTCTCATACTTTTTGCATCATTCCATTTAGGCATTGTTATAAAACCATAGTGTCTAATATACAAAATCCGTAAAAAGCCAATTCTGAAACATACACATGATTTACAGAAACTTAGGGAACCAGTTAATATGTATATTAAAATATATTTAATGTGTTATGGAGGTGAAAGCTTCAATATTTAATCACTTCGATTAATAATAATGTGTAAAGTATGAATTATAAATGAATGTTGTGTATGAACAGTGGTAATAAATATTCTTGATAGTGGAATAAGGCTATAGGCAAATGTCTGAATCTTCAATTTTCGATAGTTGGCAGGCAGTAGTTCTTTTGTAATGCCTATATAAAGGTGTTTTTATATTGTTTATACTATAATTAGACGTTAATGTGCAGGTGCATATATGTTGTCATTAAACATATTAAGATATGGCAGGTGGGTTAACCTATTGTACATTTTTTGCTAAATAAAAAATTACTAATACTACTTATTGTCTTTTTATTTTGTCATACATATCTTGAGAAAAGTGCTATATCTATATTTGATTTTATTTTTTTGTAGTTTATCTACCTGTTTTTTCTTTTGCCTTTGTAATATGAGAGACTGGAGAAGTTTATAACAATATGACAGATTTGGAATATTAGTACCTTCTGCAGTTCCTCTGTAACACTGAGCTGGATATTAATAGAGCGAAAATACCTCAAGTTTTGATAATGTCAGTTATAAGCATACAAGCACAATTTGAAATCAATTATTTTTATTATTATCCTATTTAATACCATTCTGTTACATTAAGAAGTCTGTCTGTATTCAGTGAACGTCATATAATTTGTTTTGAATATTCATTGATTAGCATTCAATGTTTTGCCGTCCAACAGCAGTTTCTGACTATGCATATAAATTGACAGCTCGGCAAGCATCATTTTGATACAAATTCCGTCGTACAAGTGCCATCATATTTTTTTCATGATACGCCATTGATCAACGTCCGTCTAAAAGGGGTGACACACGTACGAACTTTAAGTACGCGGTTTTTAAGTTCGCGAACTTACTCAGCTCGAAGCGGTGACACACGTGAAGCTGAAATCACTCATTTTGATAATTTTCCCAAATAAACAAAACTTTTAACAAACGCGAAACACAACAAGCGTTGCGCATCGATGGCCTGCTGAAACAAAGTGGTGGCTCGCGGCTCGCAGTACGAGCCGAGACAAGCTACGAGCAAAATTTCAAACCAGTTGGATCGCCGACGGTTTGCGCGACGGTTTTAAAGTACGCGTACTTACGGTGACACACAGGCGAAAACGGTCGTCGAGCCATAAGTACGCGTACTTGCTCGTACGTGTATCACCCCTTTTATAAAGCCACCATTTTTTGCCCCTACCCAATCTTCTCTACCCCCTCGCCAACGAACAATGTTGGCTCTTAGGCGAATGTATTTTTTCAATGGGATGCAGTGTCCATCCTTATTTATCGTCGGTGTGAAAAATAGTAACGTCTTTGCCTGCATTGAAGGAATAAAAATGTGTTCCTCCTGTAGCAGAATGTTCACTCTGAAAAAAAATATCATCCTGTACAATCATGCGTGAGCAATTCTGCCTACTACTTATATCAAGAAAATGTGATGGCCATGGCAACCTAAACAAAATTATTTGTTATGATCGCCGTCATGCATAAGCCACGTATAAGCTATCAAAATTTCAGATGAATTTCGCATCACGCATCGCAACTAATTAATTGAAAATTTTCGTTCGCCGTCATGCATAAGCCATCAAAATTTCAGATGAAGTAATTTCGCATCGGAAATAATTAATTGAAAGTTTCCGTTTGTATAATGTCCTCTTATCGACCAAGAGGTCGTAGAAGAAGCTGCAGCAGGCGTCTCAGAAGAAGTTGTGCAAGGCGTCCAGACGGAGCGGGAGCAGCTGTGAGAGACGGAGACGTAGGTCATCAAGCCAGTCAAAATGCCATCGTCAAGGTCCAATCACCAGGAACTCCTTCCTGAACTCTCTGTGTTGGTAGAGGAAGAAGCACTGCAACTGGAAGGTAACGAGATTTGTCATTGAAGGTGCTAAGTGCTGGTGTAAAATGTTACGTAGAGAAAAGCGGAAGTATTTCGCAGGCGCCGCAGCTGAAGGAGAAAACGATGCAGGCGCAACCGTTGAAGGCATCGGCGCCGCAGGAGGAGGTTGAAATGTGGGAAGTGTGTTCAGCAACGTGTCTGGTGGATAAAAAGTAGCATTGTATACGTAACTAATCGCCTTTTTTGGCTTATGCGCAATATAGATTATCTCTGCAGACTGTTTCATAAGCCATCAAACCTTCAGGTGAAATAATTTCGCATCAAATTTGGAATTAATTGAAAATGTCCTTTTGTATAATGTTCTCTTGTCGAGCAAGACGTCTTAGAAGAAGCTGGAGCAGACGTCTCAGAAGAAGCTCTGCAGGGCGTCGTAGACGGAGCAGCTGTAAGAGATAGAGACGTATGTCATCATGCCAGTCAAAATGCCATCACCAGGGTCCACTCACCAGGAACCCCTTCGTGAACTACCTGCGTTGGTTTAGGAAGAAGCACTGCAACTGGAAGGTAACCAGATTTGTCATTGAAGGTGCTAAGTGCTAGTGTAAAATGTCACGTGGAGAAAAACTGAAGTATTTCGCAGAGGCATGTAAGAGCAGGCGACGCAGGCGCAGAAGTTGAAGGAGAAAATGACGCAAGCACAGTCGTTGCAGGCGTCGGCGGCGCAGGACACGGTCGAAATGTGGGAAATGCGGTATTTAGTAACGTGTCTGGTGGATACAAAGTAAAATTATATAAGTAACTTATATTTGGCTTATGTGCAAAATAAAATTTTTGTCTCTGCAGACTTTGTTTTATTTATAAAGCGCGTGGCTCACTCATGCGTATTAATTTCAAGTCAGGTTTGTTTACTTTTACCCTGTCACTGAAGGTGGGGTTATATTTTCACAACTATTTTTGATAATGAGCTCGAAAGTGAGTGGGTCGAAATGCGCTGTGTAGTAACGTGTCTAGTAGATAAAAGGTAGAATTCTATACCGGGTGAGTCTAAAGTATGGAACGCTTCCATTATCTCTGAAACTGTTTTCACGATTTTCATGAATTTTGGGATAGGGGGGTTTTGCAATACGGCCAATCTTGTGATGGTATCTACAATGTTATCACATCTACAGTTTTCCAGAAAATATAATAAACTTTATTTCTAATGGATCACCCTATATGCTACTACATTTTTTTAATTCTTTAGAAATACTGAATATTCTTTGTATATTTCCTATGCACAAACATCATAATTTCGGAGGTACAACTAAATTTACGTTGCCCAAGTTAGAATGAGACATTAACTGCAAAAGACATACAGCAGGTGCTCAAGATGTTGGCCCTTTTAATTGAATACAACAAGCCATGCGATTCTTGTAACATCGCAGTACATTTTGCAACATGTTTTCTGAATATTCAACAGTAAACATAACCATCTTATTTAGTCATTTTAAAAAATCAGTATTTCTCAAGGATGTAATAATATACAGGGTGATCCATTTGAAATAACAAAGTTTATTATATTTCCGGAAAAACGGTATATCTGACAACATTGCAAATACAATCGCAAGATTGGCCGTATTACCAAATCTCTCTATCCCAAAATTCATGAAAATCATGCAATCCGTTTCTTTGATAATAGAGGCGTTCCATAATTTAGACTCACTCTGTATGTAAGTTATTGCTCTATTTTGGTATGCGGAAAATAAAACTATTAAATGCAAAAAATTCTTTCACCCAAAAGACGCACGGGTAGCGCATGCGTATTAATTTTAGCATCAATGAAGGCGAAGTTATTAAGGACATTATATTTTCACTGATATCTACGGTTATTTCCTCTGCGGAAATTGCCCAGAAGTTTACTATTACATTCACTGGATATTTTGGAATAATTAGATAAATATGGCCCCAAACAGGGGCGGTACTACCTATTTTTTTTTGACGGTAAAGCTTTTTTGAAGGACGGGTAAAGGTTTCTTGGTTAACCTAGTATAGTGACAAAAATTCATGCAATAATATAGGACCTTCAGTAACATCTACTGGGAACAAAACTACAAAATCTCACTTTGGTAAAAGTCACATAACGCATGTCATAAATAAACGAGCCGTCTATAACCAAATAAATGATTCGGATATACCTATTGCACTTGAACATATTCAATATTACGGTTAATTCAAAAACAGTGGATTACAATTATTTATTAATTACTCTTGGGGGAGGGGGGTAATTACCCTCTATTACCGCCGTTATCCGCGCCTTGGAATCAGTAGTCCAATAGATACAGTTCACTATCTTAGGTTGTCTGGTTGACTGCACTCGACTGTGCTTGACCGTCCAGATAAATTCTTTAGTACAGCTTTTGCTCGTTTGGCTCGAGCGTACGTACCTGTCCAGTAAGCCTGTGGTCTTAGTCCAGGCCGTAGGGGCTTTTTGACAGCAAAAGGTCAGAAAGAAATGAAATTTGGTGGGATGGTAGACATTGGTTCTCTGAACCAACACCTATGTTTAAGATCTTGGGGGAGATTCCCGCTCGAGGGGTGAGGAGGTGAAAATTCTGGTTTTTACATTTTTCCTGTCGACCAATAGTTTCCATCCTACAGTGCGCCAAAGCTAGGCGTTGGTTTGTGATTTTCACTAAAATCAGAATTTCATCGCGGATTAATACGAAGAACTTTATCAAAAAGTAATGTAATATTTCTTTCCCTACAAGAATATTTTATTATTTCTTTATTATCTGTAGCTGCCTAAACTCAAAAATTTGGTTTAAAAAAAATTGCAACACCGCTACCTACTAGCGATATGTGCTAGTGCTAAGAATATTTTATTTGTGCATACTTTTAGTGAAAATGACACTACCTCGACGTTTTTCAATTAAGATAAGGTTCAATTAGCGACCTCTGGGGGTTGCCGATGGTGGGAAGAGGGGGCCGTGAAAAACACTACACCATTTGAAACTGATTTTCCGTTAGTGCTAAATACTCGTGAACTAAAAACTGAGACTACTATTATTTATCGACTCTATGTAAAAATATTTTTTTGCCTTTCCAAAAGTCTTGAACGCGTGTGACTGCATATGAGACAGCCCTGTACATATCGTGCAAATAACATATCCAGTGCGATCATTAGTACACATGTTAAACGATAGCACGAGTCAGCGGTATATCTCGATAACACCGTCTTTTCTGCTGTCCAGGATAATGACAACTATTATGGCAAATCATAACCTTCCAGTGCATTGCGTTTCGCAGCTACATTAGCGTCGCGGCATACGGGTGATTACATGCTTTTATGTGTGCCATTGCAGTATTGAATAACACCGTTACTCCTTATTGATTGCATCGTTTGCCCGATACAAAGTGCTTTGTACACGAAATTGCGTTTATTATATACGTTTTAACGTTTTATGATTCATATACATACGAATGAATGCGCAGAAGTGTAAGTATGTAAGCTGGTCCGACGGTGTTTGCTGCATGATATGTGCAATTTATGATGATTTAATTGGTTTGATATATGTATGACTCCCCGGGAAGCTTTTGAGATGGATGTAGGGTACACTCTAATAATATTCAGTATCGATTCGGAAAGGAAACTTTAAGGAAACCAATAGACTAATACAGGTTTTGGAAAATCATATAGTATACCACTACTCTTCTTCTTAATCTTCTGGATAAGGGTCTTAAATTAACAAATCTGTGCAGCTTTGGTAGCTACTGATTTTTCCGAAGCTTTTGGAAGAAATCAATATGTAAATATTCAGCCCAAAATAGCCTAGTCATAAATGCTAATAAATCTTCGACCATCCTGTTTTGTAAAACCTTTAAAAAGGTTATCTTAGAGAATAGCTCAAGTATGAAAATCGATAATAAAAGTCTACCTTCTTCTGAAAGTATTGAGCGTTTTGGAGTTTGGAGTGATTGTGGAAAAGAATTTCCCGTTTCGGTAACATCTAAACAACTCGATACAAAGAAGCTACATACATGCATCCGCCTAATAACCTTGTGCGCAATTTGTGGACTATTCTAAGGCGTTTGATTACGTAAAGTGGCCTAAACTGTGGGAAATCCTTATTTCTGTGGGAGTCCCTTACCACTTAGTATTTCTCGTACAGCAACTCTATGAGTCTAGCTCGGCTGGTGTAAGAATTAATGGTAACCTGTCTGGTCAAACAGCAACCAGAAAAGGAATTCGTCAGGGATGTGTATTATCCCCGATGTTATTTAACATTTACTCTGAATTTGTGATGAGACAGGTATTGGACAACTGCAATGGCGGTATAGCTATTGGCGGAATCAAAATATACAACTTAAGATTTGCTGGCGATACAACCCTTATTGCTGCTTCTCAGGAAGAACTAGTAGCTCTATTAAACATTTTAGAACAACACAGCGCAGCATATGGTCTTGGTATTAACTACAACAAGACCAAGGTTATGATCGTAGATAGAGAGCATGACAATCACCGAAAAATAAAGTCAATAGGCCGTTGTGAGGTAGTTCAAAGTTGTGCGTACCTCAGTTCTTTGATCGACAATTCGTGTAGCTGTGAGAATGAGATTCGACGGTGCACTCAACAGGCACGGGTGGCCATGACAAAGCTTACTAAGATATGGCGTGACCATAACAGCACAAAAGCTACCGAAATGTCGCTGGTTCAGTCCCTCGTGTTCTCCATATTTTTGTACGCCTCAGAAACTTAGACTGTTAAAAAGGCAGATCGAGCTCGCACAGATGCTTTTGAAATGTGGACGTGGAGGAGAATGCTGAGAATTCTTTATACCGCCCATCGAACTAATGTTTCCATACTGGATGATCTCGGTAATCCAAAGAGACTATCCTCCATTGTGTCGACGAGAATACTTACATTCTTCGGACATTTCCACATAAGCGATAATATGGAGAAACTTGTAGTTCAGGGTCACGTCCCGAATGGGCGGCGCCGTGGCCGTTCCCCTGCACGCTGGGTGGATACGACGAAACAGTTGCTAGGTATGAGTATCAAGAGCGCCACTGAACTGACAGAAAATTGCGAACGATGGCGAGCTACCGTTCGGCCATACTCTAGCTCCGACTTAATGCATTTTACGAGTTCACAACATATCTGTTAAGAAATTGTGACTATGATGATGACGCAATTAAAGGTCTGCTGAGTTTTACTTCGCTACCCCTCTTGATAAGTGAAAAAATGTTTTTTTTTCGTATGAATATCGCCTTTTTTGAATGAAACAAATATATTTTTCTCTCGTCTTCAAAAAAATAGGGCTCTTTCACCTTATTTTGAAAGGCTTTTAAAATATTTAGTTCCAAAGTTTCTAAAATGTTGAAGTAAACCTCAATCCACTACAACCATGGCGGTCGAAAGACAATAGAGTGCGGCAATGTTTTGTGCTATTTTGACATTTTGTTGAGGTTAAAAAGCATCGCTTTGCTTACAAGTGCAAATAACTTCGAGTTTTATGGTAAAAAAAGACCAACACAGTCGAGCACACCCTTTTGAGCGCGACAGATGGTGCTGTTACAAGCAGGAAGCAAGAGCGGGTCCGCCTGAGGACCTAACATCACAGAACATGGTGCCTATAATGCGAGCGAACAACGCTGGAGGATAGTGCATGTGATGGTTCAAGGTATTTTAAAGTCGAAAGAGGTTGAGGTACGTAGGGACATGTAGCAAGAAGGAGAGGCTCATCCTGCACTGCGATGAATATCGGTCACGATGATGTCCGGTCCAGATGGAGATCGAGCAGAGGTAAGGAAAAAGGGAACGGGTTTTAGTCGGTCGGGTCATGGTGACATGTTGGATGGACGCGTTTGCGTCCGTTGGACATGACATCAGAGGACTCAAGCTGGTTCAACTTCGGGTGGGCAAACTCTCTCTTACACTTCCGGGTATGCGAGTGCTTCTATCGCAATTAAGCCGATTTCCTAAACCCTCTGAAAAAAATTCATTCACAGCCAGGCGCAGTAGAAAGCAGTTTCGGTGGAGCACGCTGATGACTTACTCAAAGCGATTATCGCATATTGCCAGATTATAGGCACGCTTTTGCCATGAAAATGGCCAGGAATTGCCAATCTTCGCCATGCATGAATGAAAAGCGCCAGAAATGCGTGGTTGTGACTGTGAAAATTGTCAAAATCGAAATGCCCAGAATGACATACTGTGGGTGAAGGTGACGACCTCTGACCCACGGAACTGCAAAAACAGGTCAAAATGAAATTATCCTATGGTTAGCTTGTGGCCTAGGTCACATTTGTTGTAGAAGCTAAGGACTATTCTGATCCTCTCGGACTCCCAGGCTGTTAACAAGGCCTTGAGCTCCTGGCGGAGATTACATCAAAACTAGTATGGGCAGGGCCGTTCCTGGGGTCATATGCGCCCTGGTGCAAGCTAAAAATTGCCGCCCTTTGCATAGCGGGAGATAAAATGGGGGTGTAGATGGATTAGATCTAAAAATCAGTAAAATCGATATACTTGTATACAGGGTGTTCTAAAAGTTGGGACTTTCCTCTTTAGAAGCAACGGCCCTTGAAACGGCAAAGCTAATGCACGGTAAATCAGCAGCAAAACAGTAAAAAATAATTCAAGCACTATTTGGTAGCTACGGAAGTTGTAAGTACGATCCTGCCGCAGGCGCCTTACAGGTAAAAGTACGATTTGCGATGTCTTCTGAAATTTGGACCACACGATGTTGTCGAGGTCTTCCAGCGTGACCACCACGATGTGGATTCAGGCATCCTGTGTATTTAGCTCTTTGCACAAGCCAGACAAATCGACGAAGTGCGGGGTGAGTACGGTTAGGGAAACGATCGGCGTACACTCGCGAAGCCGCAGCGGTATTTTGACCACACTCATCGTACATTAAAATCATGTTCACCAGTTCATTATTGATATAAGCATGCACCATTGTTGTTGTTTTTAGAGTCCGATTGTCAGATGTAGCAACAGCAACGCGACGGTATGATCAACAACCTGGTTTTCCCACCGACATCGGCAGTTCGGGCACCACTAGAGCTGCCTTGTTTGTTGTGATATTTCGACATGGTGAGCCATTGCCCAGGGACGGACTTAGAATTGAGGATTTCTTTAATGGCCAATATCTCGTTTTCTCTAAATATTTCGTTTATATGTTACTGGGAAAAAACACTCATTTTGGCGAGTACTATCCGCTGTATGAAAAAAGTCGCAACTTATGAAACACCCTGTATTATATGCCAGGTTATTCACGTTATTCGATACGGAGCATTATATGGCTAACGTATTTGATGATAATAATTTCGAATGGAAAGAGGTCCATTAAGGCTACATTTTAAAAATCCTTTCATGTTATACGAAACGTATCAAAGCTACATTTTTTAAATAAAACACCCTCTTTATTATTACATATTTGAATTCCTTGGTGAATTCTAGTGTGACTTCAAGAATCACACCTGGGACCTAAAGCGAACCATTTAGATGTAAATCACAATTTTCGGTACAAGTAGATATCTGAATAAAATTAAACATTGCAGAAATTGTAAAATTTAGAAGGCTGTAACTTTGCGGGATTACTGAGCATGAAATGCGATTAGCTAAGGAGACTTCAATCAGAGATAACTTGATTTTTTCAAACGGGAATGCCTCATTTTTTTATACGATTGAATGTAAAATTTGATAACCTTTCTAAGGATATAAGGCAGTGAATATCAGTCTCTGATAGTTTTCATTTATTTTCAAATTTTCTATCAAATGGTGTTTTTCAATGTTCCTACCTATAATCAACCTAGCAAACCATGAAATATACCAAAACAAAAATATGTTCATATGAGAGGAAATAATTAACTTAAAGAGACAAGATTATAAAAATTCTTTACAACTAATCACCTTTAACAGAAACCACGGCGGTAACATATTTTAGGTCAATGAGAATCTGGAGTATGACAGAAATAGATTATTTTTCACAGCCTACTGGCTACTGTAATGTACTAGAGTTAAAAAATTTTCAAAACAATTAAAAATCCTGATACATGACAGAAAAACTGCCAGCGATTGTTGCTTCAGCACGCAATTATCAATAACATGTAATGGTGTAAAAAAGTAGTAATTTGCGTTAAAGTAAAGATACCTCTGACTGCAAAAATCAGCAAGATATCAAAAAAGGAATACTGACAACTCAGATTTAAATTTTCTGTTCTAAAAAATTTTGCGCCCCATAACGTCCAGTGCCCTGGTGCCTTGCACAACTTGCACCACCGGGTAGGCACGGCCCTGAATATCGGACTGTTTCAGTGCCCTCTGCTTACTAGCTGCACGCATGCAACACTATACATCTCAGTTGGGTACCAGGTCACGAAGATATTGGTGACAATGAGTGTTGAAAATACGCAAACATTACTGTGTATGCATATGTTGTCTTTACTTCATAAAAAAATATTTCAGTGTTAAATCTCTGTCTATCTAATTGGAGCTACAACAACTTCCCAGAAGGACCAATTTATTTTAAAACTTCTAAGGGTCATTAGATAATTGCGAATCAGCCCTTGAAACATTGGGACGTATTTGGACCACCAGCGAATTTCGTATCTATCGTTATTTGGAGCACGCGCAATAAATTTAATAAGAAATAGGTAAATAATGTCCAATAACGATAACGAAGGTCGACCAATTTTACTTGCCTGCTCTCTCCTTGAATAGTCACTATGGTCAAAGTGTCAGTTGTAAAACAACTGGAAATATTGCTGTTCATACGGCTAGCTCTTATTTTTGAGGGGAAAATCAATGAAATGAAAGTTAGAAATATAGTCAATAGTCGCCAAATCTCTGTGTCTTTTGCACTACTAATACTCGTCAATCGCCCGGCTACAATTTTTGGTCGCATACATGGTTCTCAAATCGTCACTTTTTCGGAAAATCGTCACAACTGGCAACTCTGCGGAGCGCGTGGTCTAAAGAATGGAAGTGGGAGGTAGAGGATATTGTGCTATTGGCTATCTGCGTTCCATGCATTACATTAGCATTCTAGAACTCCGCTTGCCAATCGTGTATACATAATATCTTGTTCTTCTATTCCTTCGTCTGCTGCAGGGACCCGAATAACGAGGCGAGTTCAAACTCACACCGAAGTTAGTACATTACTTCTTCCGCATTGGCATGGAATACCACTGTCGGCTGCAACCGCATAACCGCATGTATTTCGCACCTTAAATAATCAGCCCAGAGGATCTCTGGCATAATCTACGCGACATCGGCAGTGCGGATCTAGTCGGCGTGGCAGGCATTATGCTAACCGTAGCCGCAGACGGACGGACAGAAGAGTGGCAGAGTTATCTGCGGCTGGGCCCATCAATAGAGATCGATCCATCCGCGTCCCGTCGTCGTCTGTTGGCGGTGGTGAAGAGCGACCGATCCGCAAAGCGCCATCAGCCTTGTTGAGAAGCGCTCGCTTCTCTCGCTCCGCTGTCTATGATAGACGACGAGGCATTGTTTGCGGACGCGGCTTCGATAGCCGTGGGAAAACCGGACGACCGAAGGATGATGGGAGGACACCGAACATAACGACAGATCAGGACGCTCGGGGATTTCTCGTTTCACATTTTTTAAACCTAAACGGCTAATACAGAAGCAAATTACGTGCGACTTTCTTTATTTATTTAGCGTACGGTTGTAGTACACATGAAAAAAGAAAAACAACACCAATAATAAAATATAAGACAAGTATAAATGGAAATATACAGACATACATATTAGAAACTTGCCACCACGGATTTATGGAAAACCACTGTTTAAAAGAAAGCAACTCCGAGACATGTCAAAAAATTTGTAATAAAAAACTACATCACCCCCTGTTACCCTCTGCCCCCGGGTCATCTCCTTAAATATTTTGAATGATAAGGGGTATCGATTAACAGCTTGTTTTATAGATATACTTGAATAGGCTCAAACCTATTTCCAGCAAGACGACGCTCCTCCTCACTATGCTCTTCCAGTTTGGCAATGGGTAGACGACGCGTTTTGAGATAAATGAATAGGGCGGAGAGGGCCTACAAAATGGCCAGCTAGATCTCCTGACTTGACGCCATAAAACTTTTTTCTATGGAGCTATTTAAAATTTATCTACAATCTGAAAGTTTGGATGACCTTCGTCAACGTATCATTGAAAGCTACCATGATATCCCACAACATCGCCTATATTATTACTTAGCCATTAACGGGCAATATTTTTTACACTTATTGCAATAAAAAGTTATATTTTTGTGTGTTCCTGTTTTCTATCTGTATAACTTAGCATGCATAAAGATTTTTCCAATTTTCTCGAAAACGAATCGACCAAAAAAAAATCAAACGAAAAAATAAACGACTTTGATATAGCTTTGAAGCAAGCTATTGCTCGATACCCCTTACCATTTAAAATTTGGGGATGATCCTGGAGGCTAGAGGTTACAAAGGGGTGAAATAATTTTTTGTTAAATAGTTGTCCTCCTTAACAAATCTTTTGACGTGTCTCGGAGTTTTTTCTTTTAATCAGTGATTGTCGATAAATCAAGCAGAAAGCAGTTTCGATGGGAAGCCTTCAAAAGAACACTCTGTATGTATACAAAGGGTACCAGGAATGTTTTGTAACACTTTATTTATTTCATTTTAGAAACGACCTTGAAACGTCTGTATGCTATATTTGTCCGACATAAATTGGAAAATTACTCCTTAATATGATATACTCTAATCTAAGCTGCATATAAAATTAGTATTGAGTGAATACAAATAAAATTCTTGGAGTTTTTATTTTATTCAAGACAACAGGAATTTATCGGGAAAGGAGATTTGATTATTCCATACCTTCAAGTATACGTCAGTGAATAATATGAGAGCTCTAGATTGCTTGAACTTACGGTATATGTGAATATATCTTGGACAAGATTAACTTTCGTGTACCTGTACCCAGTTTATAAGCATGTAACATTTTACTGCGAATCAACTTGCACAAATACTTCGCGCAAGTCGCTAATTGCTGTGATGTGTGGGATTTTTTAGATGGATATTCTCAATTCTGATATCAGTAGTTCGTCTAAAAGTGAAATCAGGTTTCTCACAATATGTAATTATCTATATAGACTAGCATTACAGTAAATTAAATTAATTTCTGATTTTTTTCAATAATATACTTATTATAGTTTACTTAGTATGTATGTAGTTTAAACTGCATCCATTCTAAATAAATTAAATTATTCCCTGTAATTAGAAGATTGTACGTGTTGGAAATAAATAACTATATATTTATCTATTTTTTTTCCAGGTAGTTCACTCTAAATTCAATACACATCTCTATTCACTCTGCTAACTGTCACCAGGTATTAAAGCTCACTTGCCTTCGCAAGCCCGCAGCCCTACTCAATAGAAAACCATCTCGGTAGATTCATTTTCACATGCGGAAACAAAATAGTGCAAAGTCACAGAGAGCTGGTACTGTTCAGTATACCACTTAGCTGTACAATAACTATCTTCTACATGTCCACGTGTTTCACAATTCTCCTCGATTTGAAAAATGAATCCGATAATTATTATCAATTCCCTGGCAAAGGGCAGTAGGTGCCGAATCTAGCTCCACAAATTGACCTCAGAGATTCAATTCCTATTCAGAATGCCCACCTGATGTATTTTACTAAAAATATAGCCAAGGCTTTGAAGTACGAGAGATGTCAGAGCCCACATAGGTTCCAGTGGATCAGCCGTTTTGATGCCATGAGAGTGAGAGTACAAGGCGTCTACCACAGAGAAATTTTACAATCTTAGATGTAACCATTCTGGAATAGTAGGAGCTTGTTGGAGAGAGCTGATCCTTTAATATATTGAGAACATTGGGTGGATGTATTTACTCCAAAAATGCATTAGTCGATTTGTGAATGAATTTTAGTTCAGTGAAAAATGTTAGGTATGTACATAGATATAATTTGATAAAAACGAAAACTGATAAGCGACGTTTCATTGTGCTAAGGACCCTCGCCGTTGGGACAATATTAGTGTGAACATTGTTGAACTTTCTTATTAGAGCCATTTTTTTTTCGGTCACAGTATCTATATGTATCTTTTAATATGTAGTTGCCATGTATAGTAGTAGTAGATTCCTAACAAAGCAACTGAGGGGCAGTAACTAATATTAATAGCAATAATAATAATATTAATTCCATTGACATAATGGAAGATGTCTCTGCTAGGTCTTCTAATTTTCGTTGCACGAAATGGACTGAAACAAAATAATCATGAAGCAAGGGTAGATATAGTATCGGAGTTTAGACAGCCAATAATTGTCCCCGATCCGGTCCTGCTATTCACGAATGCATTCCGGTAGCTGATCGTCAGTATTGATACGTAAATAACACGAGAAAAGAGACCACAGATCTTAACCAAACTATCTTGCCCGTCATTATTTATAACAACAACAATATGCATATAATAAAATCAACAATACCCACGACGACCGATGGGAAAAATGGTTATTAGTGAGGACATGGGCTCATAGGAATTGGTCGACTCATATCGATAGGACCACGTCAATATCTCGATACATTGGTATAGGGCGCTCTCGAAATGTTTCTATAGTAAATATCCAATAGTTCCAATATATTATTTTAAATGACAAGGAGTATCGAGTTATAGATTGTTTCAAAGGTATGTCGCAGCCTTTTGTTTTGACATTTGACTTTTTTTATGATGTATAATGTAATTTTATTACATGAAAAATAATGTAGTATGTTTCCAGTAGTATACATATATGTTCATGATTAATTCTGTAGAAAAACGATGAACTGTTGGTTCTTGGGCTGTCCGGCCGGTGTCGACACTATTATCGTAAGAAAGGTTCCAAAATCGAGACATTTTATTCCATACAGATGTACAGGCAATATTAAAAATGTCTTCAACTGTTTTTATGGGGACATTTGAAACCCACGTTTATATTACCCCGGTCCTATAGACGGTCTCCATAGTGACTCCGGAGATGTTGAGAAATATTTCAGGTAATAAAAATAATACTTCATTTTGATAGTCACCATATTTTTTATTAGCTTCCATAATAGTGAAGTAATCTTCAATCCGACTTCACTGTTGTATTTGTCGATGAATTTCCTTTGAATTGGTGTATCACAGGTATGGTGTTCTCATTCAAGATTTTTGATGTAGGGCTTGCTGGGGGTGAGGGGGTTGACAGCACAGTAATAACGTACTCAGTGGAAGAGTACGGCTTCGCAATAAAAATCGACGTGTCACGGCAATTTTTATTTGTTTTATCATTTCAGGGACAAGGTGGGTGGAAAATTTTGGCTGGGACTGTATACAGGACTTCATAAATATACGGAATGAATTATGGAACTTACAATGTATTTACACAGCACTTACTTATTTTATCTGTTTTTCAATATTGCACATATTTATAATGGATAGATCCATCCTCATAGTGGGGAAGAGTACATTGATCGTATCTATTGCGTATAATAAAAACACATATGCTATTCTGGAGAACTACATTGTAATTTCAGGTCTCATAGGTTGATTCTGTGATATTGCACAATATTTCAACGGAGTATCGCGAATTACAATAGCTTTCATGGAATATTGGAATATTTCATCTTCCTGTAAATGAGAAAACCATTACAACTTAAAAAGTGCCTGACATTACATCTCAAAGTTGCATATTTAATTTTGTAAAATTCTGCTCATTTTTAATGCATTTTGCGTAATAGTCCTACGCTCACTGATATACCACAAACTACCCTCCCGACCGCCTAAATCAAAATACTCGATACGCCTTTGGTCTCAGATCTTTGGTTTCCCATCGAGTATGTTATGTGTTGTGGCTGATGAACGGTTATATTAAACAAGTCAACGATAAAGTATATATGTGACTATATTTTATTTCTATACTACGCATCGATGATACCCCGTTGGGTCCACCTACACTCTATCGACGCCCTCCGATTGACTCACTTATACCGACGTTGCCAATATACGGGCCACATCTTAGTACTACTGAATTGTATCCATATAAATATCAATTTTCAGAAAATTCGAGTCGAGGATTTATTATTCCACTTATTTTCGTTTTACATAGTGTAAGCCCAATTTTTAGGATTTTCAAATCCTTAATAAAAAATTGAAATTTGCGCTGAAGCCACATATCTGTCACGAGCAATATTTTCCAGTCGGCCTCAGTAACTGTTCCACTTTGCCTTAATTTTCTTGGCGAATTTCGACTTCGGTGTCAGTTTTCACCGACCGAAACTTCGTCATAAGGTCATGTTTCCTGGGAAGGAAGTCTATGGTCAATTATAATCCTTCGGTCTTTATTTGGGCTCTTGAACCAGTCGTTAGTACAATAAATTATCACACTTTAGTTAAAAAATAATTGTACTTTTTGAAACAAGTTAATTTTTTTGTATTATTCAGAAATAATATGAAGTAAAAGGTACCCACTAAAAAATATATAGTTTCACCTAATAAAATTACACAATTAGGCATAGACGATAAATAATACCTTTCATCTTAAGAACAAAATAGTTTCTTCTAAATTTTGGTCATTTGACTTGACACTACTGTCAATTAACTAAAGTGGCGGTTCCTGAATCTTTGAAAGAGGGGCGCACAAAATTTTAAATAAAAACCCTACACAAAATCCTACCAGAAACAGTTTAGGCCGCAGCTGCACCATGCACATAATAAGAGTTTTCAGTTTCCACTGTTATTTCTAGATAGATTCGCAAAAAGTCACTTCTTAAGAATGTTTTGCTTATCACTCATCACAAAATGTTAATTCTTGAGAGTTTTTTATCATCCCACCTAATCAAGAAAAAAATCGTCTAGGTTGGGGTTCGAACCCCCATCGCTAGATTGAAACACATTAACGCAACTTACTGAACCAAGTAGCCGTCTGTTAGTGTTAGAGTAGAAGCTTGACAACCCTGCCTGAATTGTCAGTTGTCATTGTGACATATGTTTCGTGGTGCAATGTATGTCTGTGCCTATGTTCTTGACTTGTACTTGTTTTGTGTATTCTATTTCCGGTTGTGTTTCCGGTATTCCAATAGCCCCCACGTTGTAAGTTATAAAGTTGATATTTTATAGTTAAATAAAATCTTTATGCTTTTTAACACTCTGGTTACTTTATTACTGACAATGGTTATGGGCCCAGGGAACCAGATAAAAGCATAAAGAAGGCGTAAACTAACGCGAAAAATATAACCTAGTTTTTGAGGTTAAGGCCAGTTGGGCACGTGGGAGAAATTTAGAAAAAGGTGAAGAAATTGGATAAAGGTAAAAGAAAAGGCCATGGATCATCAGGAAAATAAGCATGGGATAACATCATTTAATGGCAACCGGTTTGATAACTGGAAATTTCGGTTATGTTCAGTACTAAGGGCCATGGAGCTAAGTGACATTCTAACAGAAGTCCCGATGAGTGAGCGGGATGGAAATTGGCAAAAGAAAAACAATAAGGCATGTATGATTATCATACAGAGTATTGCAGATTCTCACTTGGAATATATAAAGGAAATTGATGTGCCTACCAAATGATCGATAAACTGGAAGAAATCTTCAGTAGAAAGGGTACGTGCTCAAAATTCTACCTCTTAAAGGAACTGATGAATCTGAAATACACCTCTGACTCAGATCTTCAAAATTATTTTGCAAACTGTGATCAGATATTTCGAGAACTGTTTGAAGAATCCGATATATCGTGCTTTCTTCTCCTGTCCATGCCAATTGAGTTTGAGAGTGTGGTGACTGCAATAAGGACTCTCTCTGAAAAGGACCTACGAATGGAATTTGTTAAAAGTAGGCTGTTGGAGTTTAAAGCAAACAATAATCCGAACAAAATGGAGGTGTCATCATCGTTTCATGTTGAAAACAAAATAAAATGTTACAAATGTGGTAAATCTGGACATATTAAGAATGTATGTGGTATAAAATGTTTTATTTGTCACAAATTTGGACATAAATCTAACAATTGCGTCAGAAGAAAGACTCGTGAAAGAGACGATAGATTTAGAATTAAAAGCTCTAAAAGAAAATGAAACATGGAAATTAGTAGATAAACCTACAGACGAAAATGTGGGTTTTTCGTATTAAAAATAATGATAAGAAAATTTACAAGGCTCGTTTAGTTGCTAGGGGTTTTGAACAATATATTCCTGATTATGTAGAAATTCATGCACCTGTTGCAAGATTATCTACTTTCAGAATCTTATTGTCCATATGTACAAACTATAATTTATTGCTTGAGCAACTAGATGTCAAAAATGCCTTTTTGAATAGTTATTTAAATGAAAAGGTATACATGAAAATCCCTGAAGGTCTAGTTGTTAATGAGAATGATAAAAATAAAGTTTGTCTGTTAAACAAATCTATTTATGGCTTAAAACAAGCACCAAAAATCTGGAATGAGCATGTTAGTAATGTAATAATTAAACTTAACTTTACACAATCAAAATCTGATTACTGTCTTTTTACTTATAATACACAGAATGTACGCTGCTACTTGCTGCTATATGTAGATGATATTTTGTTAGCCTGTAATGATTATGATTTTTTGATGAAGATAAAAACAACACTGTGTAAACATTTTAGTATGAAAGATTTGGGTATTGCCAAAAATTTTCTGGGAATCAGAATCACTAGAGATTTGGACAAGAAAATAATAACAATTGATCAGTCTAATGCTATCAGCAATTTATTGAAAAGATTTAATGTTGAAAACTGCAAAGACTTTAGAACACCTATTGAGAAAAAATTTAAATTTGATTAAGGCTTCAGATACATAAGTTAAAACCAATTTACCCTATAGAGAACTCTTAGGATCATTAATGTATATTATGATGGGTACAAGACCTGACATTTGTTATCGTATAGGTTTCTTTGCAAAATTTCAAGATTCAGCTACTGATGAACACTTTAAACATTTGTTAAGAGTTATAGAATATTTAAAAGGTACACTAAATTTCAAATTAATATTTCGTTGTTCTAATGAAAGTTTGGTTGGATTTACAGATGCAGATTGGGCAAATGACCCAAATGATCGTAAGTCAATTTTGTTGTAAATTTTTTGACAACATGATATCATGGACATCTAAGAAACAGTCCATTGTAACTCTTTCAAGCACAGAGTCAGAATTTGTAGCTTTATGTATGGCTAGTTGTGAGCTTTTGTATATCAAAAACTTATTGGATGATTTTCAAATACCATTTATTTTACCTATTGTTCTTTATGAAGATAATCAGAGTACAATGAAACTATTGCAAAATTTTGAGAATAACAAAAGGTGTAAACACATAGAAGTTAAGTTTCACTTTGTAACTGATCTCATATCTAAGGATATAATAATGATAAAGTATTTAATATCAAGTGAACAGCTAGCTGATATTTTTACTAAAGCACTGATATTTGAAAAATTCAGTTGCTTTGTTAAGAAAATGAATTTAGTTATATTATAACATTGTTTGTGTAACAATTCAGTCAGGTTTGAGGGCTGGTGTTAATGTTAGAGTAGAAGCTTGACAACCCTGCCTGAATTGTCAGTTGTCATTGTGACATATGTTTCGTGGTGCAATGTATGTCTGTGCCTATGTTCTTGACTTGTACTTGTTTTGTGTATTCTATTTCCGGTTGTGTTTCCGGTATTCCAATAGCTCCTACGTTGTAAGTTATAAAGTTGGTATTTTATAGTTAAATAAAATCTTTATGCTTTTTAACACTCTGGTTACTTTATTATTAACACCGTCTGCCTCATTTTTCAAAACATTGTACATTGTATTAGAATCTACTTACCTATTTTCTTCTTTGTAAAGTTATTTATAATTTCCTTAATTTTTATTTTGTGTTTTAAGGGAAGTTGGCCAAAGTTCATCTTAGGCCACGCGGTCATCCGATTATCCACTTTAAATAATACGTTACTAGGTTAAAATCGCCGATGTAAACAACGCGTAGCAACTCCAACAAGAGAAGATGACTGAGGCGCGTCAGAAGGATTGACCTCCTGTGCGGCTACCGGTGACATACGAACGAAAGGTTTTGGTTTGCATTGGTCATTTTCAAAGTCAATTGATGTGTGATAACCAATAGGAACGCTATCGGTCCGCTATCCGTCCGTGCCCTGGCGCCTTCAGTCAATCTCGTGATGAGACATTGGTTAAAATCGAGCTTAGTGTGCTGCGAGTGCCAGTTTTTATAGTCTGAGCATTGCGCTACTTACAAATCAAGCAACCGATTGTAGCTAGAAGTAGGTACATACTGGCACTGGATACATACCTACTAAAAAGTATTTGTTTCTCTTTTGGAGTAACTGCCCCTGATCGAGTAAAATAAAATAAAAAAAGAAAAAGAACCTAATTAGTGAAACAACGACTAAATATCTCTAACGCAAATAATGATATAACAATAATTGATAGATGAAAAGGCAGAGTTTTCTCAAAAATTAAAAAAAAACTGTGATGAGCTTGATTGAGCTTGAACTATTAATAATTGGCTAATAAAGCACTGTTTATTATCGATATTCGTGATTTAGCAGTTTAACAAATTATAACTGAATAAACAATAATTTGGCAATATTTTTGCCTCACAAATTTCTTATTCTTTCTATATTTTTTTATTTACCCCTTACAGTCAAGTACCAAAACCTATGCCTCATTGTTATATTAGAGAAATCGATTTTTGTTATTTATTAGATATCGTGAACTGAATCATGTCAATATTCAAATAAAGCTTAAATATTGTTACAATTACTCACATTGGATGTGACAACATGACACTTCGTCGCTCGCAGTCATCAAGCATGTCCGATAGCACCGCGAGGTTAAGTGACAGAGTAGCAATTTGGGTAAACTTTGCCTCATATTGGAGTACAAATAAAGACATTTAAGTATTATTATAGAGCAACCGACCTCACATTCTCCCTATCTTCTTACCTCCGCTCCATCTGCACCGCGCATCATCGGGAAAGATATTCTTCCAAGTATAAGATGAGGTATGTTCTTCTTCTTTATCTTCTTCTTGCTACATGTGCCCACGTTCCTGTTTCTTTAGATTTTAAAATGCCTTATACTGTTCTGCATATTTGTAGTCAGGCGCTTAGTCCACTGCTCCACCGCCGTTATACTGGACCTGATCCTCTACCACTCCTATATTGCTTGTTGTCTGAGGGGCCTACACCACTCTGGCAGTGCACCTTCCGCGATATCCATTTTCTCCTCTCCTTAGTCAATAGATGCTGTGGTGGTATCGCTATTATAACCTGCAGCGCTTTAATAGAGACAGTACAATACGCACTGCCTGCTATTAATATCGACTTCCTTTGCACCCTGTCTAAGGTTTGATAGTGGTTTTTCCTCTCGATCACTTTGTACCATAAGCTCCGTATGTCATTACTCAGTGGATAACTCTGTCCAAGATCTTGCTCATTTTTAGGCCGCCCAGGTTCGGCATTATACGTGACAGTATGTGACAATCGTCGCTCGTTGTTTACGGTAATCCCCAAGTACTCTACTGATTTGCGGGATACTATTTGCACATCTGTAAGCCGCAAGATCACTTGATTCCTAGTGTAAACGACATTCGGTTCCGGCCGCAAATACAATTTAAAGCGATACCCGTATATTTTGCCGAAACTAGGGCGAAACTGAACCCGAAGGTACGAACCGGCACTATCGGGAACACGCATTGACCGTTATTCAAGTTTACTTTCTTACTTTTTTTTTAAATATTTATTGACCATTAGACATTTGCTCAGTTACTTATCATTTAAATTCCCTAAGCAGTGTATTAAAACACTGGTATCAGGAATAATAACTACTTACAGTTACAACTACGTCAATACAGTATTTCAATCTATATGTATAAATAATTATAATGGATACCTAATTAAATGCAAGCTTAAAAACATAAAACTAAGAGAACAATAGCAAGTATACCTAATGTGTTTTACAATTTTAGATATTCTTTAAGTTTTATTAGAAATCTATTATAATATGTTATATTTTTTATGCTGTTTGGTAAAAGATTATATTTAGTTATAGCCTGACTCAAAGGATTACTAAGTCCAATATTAGTTCTTACATTTTCCTGATAGATATTGCTTTGCATTCTAGTCTCATGTACATGGATATCTCTATTGAAAGGTAGCGGTGTATTACACTTAAGATTTCTATTTACTACTTTATAGATATACTTGCATTGTTCTAGTTGTAATAATCTGTCCAACTGAAGAACTCCCAATTCTATATACAGGTCCTGGGTATGTGTGAGGGAATCGACTGTCGTTAATTGGCAACGCTGGCAAATCTGGCTAGGTGCGCGCCCCTGATTTATAAGGTGGCGTGTAATTGGCGGTACGCAGCACCCTAATGGGCTAACGGCTGGTCTGCGGCATCGGATCTGGCCCCATGAATCAGGCTAACTACTCTCGACCGACTTTTATCTGCGCCCCGGCGCGGTAGCCCATTTCGCGCGCGGTCGACCGTCGGCGTAGCTGCACACAACATGTCGCAGATTGCGGCCCACTTGCGAACCCAGGCAGGCCTAATTCCATCCACCATCCAAGGCCATCCACAAACGGAGAGACAGCTCTATATTCTAGACTCTAGAGATTAGGGGCCGCTTTTGAACGACGGCACAGAATCGCTCAAGCTCTCCTCAAGCAAAAAAAAAGGTTAAAACCGCTTCATGTTATTACCTTAATTTTACCTTTAACCGCTAACGGGCGACGCAGTTTTCTTTACTTGCAAAGTGATGTTCCGTTTAACGCTATTTGACAACTTTGACATTTGCATCTCGTTTTACGTATATCGTAACCGCTAAATGTCGGTATTGTACGGACGATAGCCATAGCGATTAACGAAGCGACACGCATGCGCAGCATGAATAAGAATTAGATAATATGTTTTGGTTTTAACAGTGTGACACTGGTTTTGACTTTTGAGTAGATCTGCAACAATTATTATCCGTCGTTTTACAAAACGCTTCCAAATTCGTCAAGCTCAAAGAGTGTGTTACAAGTAATAAAAAGAATCAGAGTGCGTTTTGCCGAGGATCCTTGCTTGTACCAATCTCGGAATATGCCGTTTTTCGAAGCGGAAATTCACTTTACACTCCTGTTCCGGGTGCATATCTAAGTTGAATCTCCCGTAAAGCTCGGCTCTGTATTCGATGTTGTTGTCAAATACTTCCAACAAGATCGCATCTTCAAAACTTGAGTCATCACTGGTATCCAATAAAATCAAATCGTCCATCATTTTGGAGCAAACTACAGCCAACACTATTGAATTACGATTTTCTTTCAAACAACAACCTTTACAATACTCATCTGCTACTTTGACGTTATGGTGTCAAAGTTGTAGCTCAAAATAAGGTTAGGGGGCATCTTACAGTGGCGTCTTGCTCCGAAAACTATTTATTTATCTGTCAAATAGCGGTTCTGACAACGCATTTGTTAACCGAAGCGGTAAGATTAATTGAGAACAACGAAAACTACCTATTATTGTACATAACCACTAACGTGCGGTCTGAGATACCGCTATCATTTTTTAAATATTTATGAGTGAAGCAACTTTTATATTATGAATATTTATTCATAAATAATTAGCAAGAATATACCTTCACTGAAAAGCTTCTATTACATTAACCGATATATAAGATGCGCAGTAACATAGCACAAATATGATTTTTTTGAGAACTCAGTAGCTATCTAACACACATTCAATATAAATATTTGCCCAGGTACAGTGACTACAATGTTGTGCTTTCTGATTGTAACATTACTGGTGGCTAGTCTTTAGTCAATATCATCTACCTCAAGTAATAATAGAAGGAAAAATAGCAGGAAAAAGAACAATAGGAAGAAGAAAACATTCGTGGCTGAAGAATCTGAGGGATTGGTATAATTGCTCCAATAACTAGCTATTTAGAGCGGCGGTTTCCAAAGTTCGAATTGCCTTGATGATTGCCAACCTCCAGAATGGGGACGGCACCTAAAGAAGAAGTGTTTACATCTGAAAAAATAAGCTACGATAAAGCTCACACTCCAATACTCTATCCACAGATCTTGCGGTAAGTATAGACCCTTAACTTTCATACCAAATTAACTTAATTTTCCGATGTAAAACTGTGTAAAACTTCTTTACATTGAGTAGCAAATATTTTTGTCTCACTGTAGATCTTCCATTTCATCTTCATCTCGATTATAGTCTGCCTCTGAGTCTTCCTCATGCATTTCCTCTATTATAGTGTTGAATCCTCCAATTTATCACTGTCCTTAAATGTCATGGTTTTGCCATCTTGGTCTATAAGAGTTTCGGTCCATTGGCTGAATATCTTTTTGAACGACCGATCTCTGTTTGTTGTAGTCGAAAGCTGTTCATCAGACATATTTCCAATAAACGGCGGTGTTCCTCAGGGATCTGTTCTATCCCCTACTCTGTTTCTGCTGTACATCAACGAGCTGCTGAAAGTAACGTCCAGTCCGATCTACAACTTCGCAGACGACAGCACATTAATATCGTGCATGGAACCAGGCAAGCCACCATCATCCCAGGACACGGTACGTCGCCGTCGGCGACAGCAGCATGCCTCACAGATGAACGCAGAAGATATCAAAACAATTGCCGAATGGGGATCAGCAATAAAGTACAGTTCAATGTACAAAAAACTAAGACAGCAACACTTCCAAAGAAGTCTCACGTTGGCTTACCAACTGTGGAAATGGAGGGTCACCCCATAGTCGAGTCACCTTCTGTTAAGCTTTTGGGGATCTACATCAACAATAACATATCCTGGCATGACCACGTCGTCAGCATTGCTAAAACAGCATCCCAAAAGCTTGGAGTTTTGTTCCGCTGTAGGAAGCTGTACACACCAGAGCAACTACTGCTGCTCTACAAGGCACAGATCTGACCATCGCTGGAGTATTGCTCCCACGTTTAGGGATGCGCTCCAAAGCACTGTCTAAAGCTTCTAGACACTATCCAGAAGAGAGCAATCAGATTAATCGGTACGCCCAACCTCACAAAGGATCTTCACAGCCTGGAACATCGAAGAAGGGTGGCTGACCTATCCCTGTTCTACAGATTCTATCACGGAAGATCTTCGAGTGAGCACTACCAAACAATAACACCAAAGGCTGCTCGAACGAGGAACACTAGAGAGGCTCTGCGAGCTCATGCTTACCAGGTCGAGGTCTCCAATCCCCGAACCACTCTCCTCCAGCATTCCTTCTTTTGGAGAACTTCGACGCTGTGGATTGAGCTACCGGGGAATTTCCCGGGGAATTTCCCGACGGCTACAACCTGCAGCGTTTCAAATCTAACGTGCACCAATACTTATCCTCTCGCAGCGCGTCTACAGCGCCATAGGCTTTCAGTCTTTGCGGGAGGCGGGCGGCTAAAAAAAAATCTGCAAACCTTGGATCACTAGAATGCATACGATCCGGAAACCTACTCGTAGTAACTGCTGGTTTAAAAAAAGAAAACTTCTGTATTTTTCGGCGGTACGCAGTTGATATTGTGAGGTCGCAGAGACCGGTACAATGCAATTTGGGGATTATAGTGTACCATCCTACATATATAACTTGCTATTGCCGACTAAACAAAAGACAACGACAAGACTTCGCAGAAAGGTACCTAGCACCTAGTACCCAGACGAGGTGCGCTGTTGAATTTCAGTACATAGTATATAGTCAGTGGGTTATCATACACCGCATATAAGTGGTTAAATGTTTATTTATAACTAGCTGGAGAAAGGGAAGTACATTTTCTCTCAACTCCTTGATTTATCAAAAGCATTCGACTCCGTTGGTATACACTCAATATAAGCTTGAGGCATTCGGTATCAGAGGAGTGGCTTTAAAGTGTATTATATCTTACATGAGTAACAGGAAAATTTAAGTTAAACTTACTGCAATCAAATCGACTATTTCTAGTCTCAAGCTCGGTGTACCTCAGGAGTCACTGCTGGGACCATTACTTTTCCTATTTCATGCGAATGTCTTCCAAACTAAATTACTGTATAGATCGTGATGACACGACTATAAGTATTTCTGGTTTTACCCCAGAGGAACTACATCTAATGTTGGAAAATCAATTGATCAGATTAATGCATGAGTGCCAGTGTAACCGGTTAATCCTTAACGAAAACAAAAAAATGGGCTATGATAAATTATATTTTGCATCGCCTGTTGCCAAGAGATTTTGGATTACTAAGTGATCTGGAGGTTTCAGCTATTGTCAAACTATTAGGTACTTATTTTGATGCTAGACCGACGTTCAGCGAACACGTTTGCAAGAATTTAAATGAAAAGCTTTTTCTGCCATCCTACAGTTTGAACTGACGTCAAACCAGCATGATCTTATAAACCTCTACTATAGTCTTACATACTTTTATTTTTCAGAAACGAATATAGATGCTAGTATTTAATTTGGGTAGGCTTGAGAGCTGCATAGACTAAAAATGAAGTCTAGTTGTCTGACTCAGTATTTCCGACACATTATGGTGATAACATTTTATTATTTTACCCTTACGTGAAGCTATGATCCGAGACCCACTTGCAACCGATTTTCGGATATTTAAAAACGGATTATATAATCACTATCGGTATTCGATAATCTTTAGAAGGTGAAACGTGTTCTGGAATTTACCAACTACCCTTCTAAGACTGCATTCTACCTCGACTCATTTTAACCACTCAAAAAGAAAAATGCCGAAAATGATCAGATCCATAAAGTATCCAAACACAGAGTTTGAACGGCTGCGGCTGTTGTATTCTACTGTTTCTTTTTTAATTTATTTTCACCACCACTAACACAATTGTCAAAATCCATAGAGTTTATCTGTCTTTACCGCAACTCACGGTAGGGCATCTTTCGGATAAAACTGAAAAGTATATTATGCTGTACCTTTACAGAGGAATGAAGAGCCCTCTACGAAGACAACAAATTTTTCAGTTTTACATTCCTCCACCCCCAAACTAACCCAATTTTACCTTAAAAAACTGGAGTCAAGTTGATTGACTCAGTACTTCCCCCACATAATAGTGATATAATTTTATTATTTTCCCTTTGCATGAAGCTATAGTCTGAGATCCCTTGCAACCAAATCATCACCCTCCTGCCTTCAAAGAATATCCAACACATAAACTCTAGTAAATAGTTCCTTAAATCTCTCCGTAGGAACCAAAACGACACAATTTTTATTTTGCGAGCTTCAACTGGGCGAAACGATACGATCAGACTTACTTACTTACTTACTTAAATTACCTAAAGACGAAGTTTGAGCTATTTTTATATTTTTAGTTTTTTTATTATTGCTGCGCCGCTACTGACACGACTTTCAAAAACCATACGCATTTTTCATCCTCGTCACGGTAATAATACGGTGTCTAAATTTCATTAAAATCAATTCCATAGTTTCCATGTTACTAAATACAGAACGATCTAAAGTTAAAGCAATTCTCGTATGTATACATCAGAAAATTCAAAGTCCCTTGATTTCTGTAATAGGCAAGGCAATGTTCGGATGGACCTAAAAAAGGGTATTATGTCGCCAGGCCTTTCTTTCACAGATCAAGGGATAGTCTATTATGAATAGAACAAATTTTTGGGTTCTACAACCCCCCCACCCCTTAACCACCCCAATTTCACCCCCCACCCACAAAAAAAAAGTAAAAAACGATCAGGAACCCCTAAAACGGCTAAAAACGAAGTTTGCGAGATATTTAATATATTTTGTGTTTTGCTAATTACTCCGCCGCTCCAAAATTATAGCAGCATTGCCTACTAGGACCTCACAGCATATCGGTATCCAAATTTCATCAGAATCCATGCAGCGGTTGCTGAGATTATGAGGGTAGAAGAACGCGAACAGACAGACCGACAGACAGATCGACGGAAATGAGTGACGTGGATTTCCGTTATGTAGACGTCTTAAAACGTCCAAAAAGCGTATTATCTCAAAATCGAAAATTTTCGCGATCACAATACTCCCCTCACCCTATCGGTGTGGGAAGTAAAATTAGGAAAATTAGGAAAACGATCAGGAACCTCCAAATTGCCTAAAAACACAGTTTAAGAATCATAAGCGTTTTCTATTCTCGGCATGGTAGTAATGTCGTATTAAAATTCCATTATAATCAATTCAATAATTGCCAGGTTACGCAATACTGAATGATCTAAAGCAACACTCATATGTATACATCCGAATTTCATCATAAGCCACGCAGCGGTGACTGAGACTACGAAGTTATAAAAACGCCAACAGACGGACAGACCGACGGAAATGAATGACGTGGATAGTCGTTACGTAGATATCATAAAATGCCCAATAACATTAATACTCCCCTCATCTATCGGTGTGGGAAGTGGAATGATAAATTTCAGTCTACCTTGTACGACTAAATCTCGGCTAATAAAACGCAGACTGTTTCATCTGTATTTATTAACCGAATAAGAAATCTGGAAAATTAAGAGTCATCAAATTAACGCGATCAAAAAACCCACAAAATTAAAAGAATGTCCGCCTTTAAACACTAAATTACCCCCCGGCTAAAAACAACCATTCGCGTCATTAAAATCGCATTTTCAAAGGCTCCGTTCACCGCGCTGATGCAACTATATCCGAGCAAAAACTTTTTAATAAGTTTTAATCACTTATTTATACTTACCGGGAACCGGCGCGGCGCGGCGGCGCTTCAACGCAGTTTGCGATGATTTATGTAATAGCTCAATTCTAGCCTGTTTCACGCAACATTTGCCGCAACTGCCGCTAAACGGTCCCGCTCTTGTACAAGAATGAAATAATTAGTAAGCTATCCTCTTAATCAAGGCTAACGAGATGGCGAATGGGTGTACAAGATCGAACAAGAAAACGAAGCAGTGAAGCAGCCTGTTTAAAGTGACCCTATCAAATAGGTCTGTCCACAAAATTTAGTTGCCTAATAAAAAATATGATGTAAATCTACCATCATTAAAATGTAAGTCAAGTTGATTGACTCAGTACTTCCCACACATTCCAATGATACCAGTTTTATTATTTTCCCACAGCATGAAACTATAGTATAGATGCCCCTGCAGCCAAATCATCGCTCGCCCGACCGCAAAAATTGTTTTTATTTTACTAGGTTCTTCTTTCACAGGTCAATGGACAATCTATCATGATTACAACAAATTTTTGAGTTTTACAAACCCCCACCTCCGAACCACCCTAATTTCACCCCCAACAAAAGAAATATTTTAAATGATCAGGAACCCCTACACCGTCTAAAACGAAGTTTGAGCTGTTTTTTATATTTTTAGTTTTTTATTTTTGCCGCGCCGCCACTGAAATGATTTCTAAAAACAATACGCGCTTTTCATGCTCGTCGCGGTAATAAATCTGTGTCAAAATTTCATTAAAGTCAATTTAGATGTTTCCACGTACACAATACAGAACGATCCAAAGTAATACTCATATGTATTTTGTATGCATCAGAAAGTTCAAGTCCTTTGGTTTCTGTAATCGGCAAGGCAATGTTCGGATAGACCTAAAAAACTGTATTATGCCGCTAGGTCTTTCTCTCTCAGGTCAGTAGACAGCCTGTTATGAGTACAACAAATTTTTCAGATTTACAACCCCCCACCCCCCAACCACCCCAATTTCACTCCCACCCCAAAAAAAGTAGAAAATGATCAGGAACCCCTAAAACGCCTAAAAACGAAGTTTGGGCTGTTTTCATATTTTTAGTTTTTTCAATATTGCTGCGCCGCCACTGAGACGATCTCTGAAAATCATACACGCTTTCCATCCTCACCAAGGTAGTAATACTGTGCCGAAATTTCATTAACATCACTTCAGTAATTTCAACATTATAAAATACAGAACGATCTAAAGCAATACTCGTATGTATACATCGGAAAATTCTCCAAGTCCCTTGGTTCCTGTAATATACAAGGCAATGTTCGGATGGACCTAAAAAAGTGTATTATACCGCTAGGTCTTTCTCTCTCAGGTCAGTAGACAGCCTATTATGAGTACAACAAATTTTTCAGCTTTACAACCCTCCACCCCCCCAACCACCCCAATTTCGCCCCCAGCCAAAAAAAAGTAGAAAATGATCAGGAACCCCTAAAACGCCTAAAAACGAAGTTTGAGGCATATTTGAAATTTTTCGTTTTTTGCTAATTACTCCGCCGCCCATGCACCGATTTTCAAAATTGTAGCAACATTACCTACTACGACCCTACACCATATCACTGCCCAAATTTCATCAAAATCTATGCAGCGGTTACTGAGATTAGGAGGCTAGAAAAACGCCAACAGACAGACAGACCGACAGACCGACAGACCGACAGACCGACAGACCGACAGACCGACAGACCGACAGACCGACAGACCGACAGACCGACAGACCGACAGACCGACAGACCGACAGACCGACAGACCGACAGACCGACAGACCGACAGACCGACAGACCGACAGACCGACAGACCGACAGACCGACAGACCGACAGACCGACAGACCGACAGACCGACAGACCGACAGACCGACAGACCGACAGACCGACAGACCGACAGACCGACAGACCGACAGACCGACAGACCGACAGACCGACAGACCGACAGACAGACCGACAGACAGACCGACGGAAATGAGTGACGTGGATTTTCGTTATGTAGGCATCATAAAACGCCCAAAAAGTATGCTATCTCAAAATCGAAAATTTTCGCGATCACAATACTCCCCTCACCTATCGGTGTGGGAAGTAAACATTAAGTTTCACACGAGACTTATGATGGTGTGTCAGATGGTACTGAAACATTCTTCGGACTTTATGTTCTAATTTGGAAGGTTGTGGAATCATGCACTGTTTTCTTACCTCTTAACTGGCGCATCGTAGCCTGACAAACTACAGGCTGCATAGAATTATACACACAGAAAAAAATACTGTTGCGTTTCCAATTAACTGTTAGTATTTGGATGTTTTTCCATCGCTTTGCATATATTTACAGTTGTTTCAAATCCATGTCAATGAAAGAATTCAATCCTTATATTAAGGCACGCCAATAAAATTCAAAATAATTTTATATTCGTTCTAACGATATGTATAATCTTTCTAATACCAGTATTGACATATAATGCAATCAAAACATCCTTTTGTTTTCGAAATTTACCCTGTTTCATTTAAGCAAAGAATACAATCTATTCAATGTACAAAAATTATTACTGCAACAGCAGTTCGTGATAATCCATCTGATAAAAATTAATTTTGTTTCAATGGCCCTTGTCGTTCGCTGAACTATAATAAGTATTCGGCGGGACTGATGTCCCGATCAAATTAACGTAAAAATAAAGAATAATCTCAATCATCTCAGTGTTACTATCGCAGCGAACCCGCCAACATGGACGAGGTTTTGTCGTTGGGTTGTTTCAGTGTTAGCCGTGTTGTGTCATCTCGTGGTTTTGCGCATTGCATCAGCAATTGTATGATTTAAATGTGTCCAGTTATATATTAAATGGAGGACCTACTGAGAAGGTGGGACTTAGAAGAGCTATAATACCCACATTTGAATATAGATATTTCGATTAGTCAGACAGTTATATTTCGGGTAAAAATGCAACAACTGGTGCAGGCTTATGTCTAATTCTTGTATCATGCTCCTTATAACTTCATACAAAATCACACAATTAAACATCCAAACGAATCAATCAGCTGCACTCGCAATAAAGTCTGTTGGTCCAAGGAAAAGAGAGTAGTTTAGAATCAATTACCAAACACAGATTCCATTCAACGACAGGCTGCGATCCAATTATTAATTGGAATCCAATGACATCTTGTAGTTGAATCGACAATACGATATAATTCGTTCCCACTTCCCATTGGATAAAACCTCGCTGTATTTGAGGAATGCTGAGTGTAACGTCCTATTGAATCCAATAGTAAGGCTTTGACAGAATGACAGATTTTTCTGTGTGCATGGTGTTCATTTGAAAAGTTCCCATCACGGATTTATCGAAAACCATCGATTAAAAGAAAAAAAGCGTCGAGACAGGGCTAAAGATTTGTCAAGGGGGACAACTTTGTAATCAAAAACTACTTCCCCCCTTGTACCTTCTGCCCCCCAGCGTCATCCCCTAAAAAATTTTAGATGACAAGAGGTGTCGACTAGTATCTTGTTTCAAAGGTATGTCGAAGTTCTTTATTCTGACGGTTGATTTTTTAAAATCGGTCTAGGCGTTTTCAAGGAAATTCGACGAATATTTATGTATCCTAATTTATTTAAACAGTAAACAAAAACACACGAAAATATCACTCTTTATTGTAATATGTGTTCAAAATGTTGCCTTTTATTGTCCAAACAATGACATAGGCGATGCTCAAATTTTTAATGGACAGTTGCAAAAACATATTGTGGGAAATCATAGCGGCTTTCGATGACTATCATCGAAGATCATCGAAACTTCCAGATTGAGGAGTAAACACAACGGATTTTAAGTGGCCCTACAGAAAAATGCCTAATGGCGTCACATCAGGAGATCTGGCAGGCCATTCTATAGGCCCCTTTCGCCCTCTCTATTTATCTGGAAATGCGTCGTCTTGCAATTGCCTGCCCGGAAGAACATTGTGAAGAGGAGCGCCGTCTGGAAATAGATAATCGAGTATACGGTTTTCGTCCTCTTCGATTTGGTTTTCAATGGTTTCAGCATAAGCGGGTTGATGGTATTTTCCAACATATACAAATAAATGTCTTGATTTAAATTTACTACTAAAATAATGGCCCAATCACTTTATTTCCTAAAATGAGGTACAGAGTATACCCTCCTACAAGGGCGTGAGGATTTCACATACCTGCAGTTATACTTATTAACAAATCCAAATCCAAATTCATCAATAAAGTAGATATGTTTTCCATGAATGATATTATCGTTACTCGCTCGTCATTTGTTCACAAAAATTTTCTTTGTGAATGAATACCATTTATGGAGTTTATAGTAACTGTATACAGGGTTATTCGCGTTATTCGACACGGAGCATTATGGATAAAGTATTTGATAGAAAAGAAAATAATAATTTCGGATGGATAGAGACCCATAAAGGCTACATTTTAAAAATATTTTCATGTTATACAGGGTGTCCCAAAAACACGAAATGTATCAAAGCTATGTTTTTTTAAATGGAACACCCCGTATATTATTGCATATTCGGATTCCCCGGTGAATTCTAGTGTGACTTTCTGTATCATACATGGGACCTAAAGCGAACTGTTTAGGTGTAAATCACCATTTTCGGTATAAGTAGATATCAGGAAAAAATTGAATATCGCAGAGATTATAAACTATGGAAGGCTGTGGCTTTGCCGTATTACTAAGCATAAAATGCGTCAGCTATGATGAGACTGTCAAATTTAAATTACGTTTATGCTTGGTGAAATCGGTCGATTAATTAAGGAAACTTCGATCAGCGATAACTTGATTTTTTCAAATGGGAATATCTAATTTTTTTATACGGTTAAACGTAGAATTTGATAGCCTTTCAAATGATGTAAGGTTATGAATATCAATCTCTGGTACTTTTCATTTAATTTTAAATTTTCAAACAAATCGGCGTTTTTCAACTTTCCTACCTGTAAGCAACGTAGTAGGCCATGAAATATAAACAAAAACCTGTTCATGTAGAAGAAAACAACTAACTTGGCTGAAAAATACACACGAACTAGACTAAAGGGACAAGATTATAAAAATTACTCACAACAAACAAAGTCTAACCAGAAACAACGGCGGTAGCATATCTTTGGTCAAAGAGAAGCTGGAGTATGACAGAAATGGCTTTTTTTCACGGACTACTAGCTACTGCAATGTACTAGAGATTGGCAATTTCAAAACCATTACAAATTTTGAAATAAAGTAAAAACTACTAGAGAATGTTGTAAGCAGTTTATTATTTTCATAATAAAATTTCACATTTAATGATATGAAAAAGTATTCAATTCTGTCAAAACTCAAGTCAAAGGTGCCTCTGACTGGAGTTCTGAAAATTCCTCAGTACCTATTAGCAAGATCGCAGAAAATGAAGAATGAATTAAAATTTGTTCAAATTATAAAACATAACTTAAATGGCAAAAAATTTGAATCTGATTTGTAAGTACTCCTTTTTTGCAATATTGCTAATAGATATTGAAAAATAGAAGGGCTCCAGTCAGAGGTATCAACTTCGACGCAAATTAGTACTTTTTTACACCATTACATATGATTGATAGTTGCGTGCTGGAGCAACAGTCGCTGGTTCTTTCGTTTCATATCAGGGTTTTTAATTGTCCTGGAAATTTTTAACCTTAGTAAATTGCGGTAGCCAGTAGACTGTAAAAAATATCTATTACTGCCATTCTCCAGCTTCTCTTTGACCTTAGAGATGTTATCGCAGATGTTTCTGGGAGAGTTGATTTGTTGTAAGGAATTTTTATAATCTTGTCCCTTTAGTCTAGCTAGTGTGTATTTTTCAGCTAAGTTAGCTGTTTTCTTCTACCTGAACAGGTTTTTGTTTATATGTCATGGCCTGCTACGTTGCTTATAGGTAGGAAAAATGAAAATCGCCGATTTGTTTGAAAATTTGAAATTAAATGAAAACTACCAGAGACTGATATTAACAATCTTATATCATTGGAAAGGTTATCAAATTCTGCGTTTAACCGTATAAAAAAAATCGGGCATTTCCATTTGACAAAATCAAGTTATCGCTGATCGAAGTTTCCTCAATTAATCGACCAATTTCTCAAAGCACAAACGTAATTTAAATTTGACCGTATCATCAAAGCTGACGCATTTTATGCTTAGTAATACGGCAAAGTCACAGCCTTCCATATTTTATAATCTCTGCGATATTCAATTTTTTGATATATGTATATCTACTTATACATATATATATCTACTTATACCGAAAATGGCGATTTACACTTAAACGGTTCGCTTTAGGTACCATGTATGGTACATAAAGTTACACTAGAATTCACCGAGGAATCTGAATATGCAATAATATACAGGGTGTTCCATTTAAAAAAACATAACTTTGATACATTTCGTATTTTTGGGACACCCTGTATAACATGAAAATATTTTTAAAATGTAGCCTTTAATGGTCTCTATACATCCGACATTGTTATTTTCTTTTTTATCAAATACTTTAGCCATAATGCTCCGTGTAGAATAACGTGAATAACCCTGTATAGAGCCAAATGGAATATCGGTCACATCCATAATCTCGCATAACAAAGTATTAGGATTGATGCCAAGTTGACCCAAAACTTGATATCTAGCGTTAATCGGAACGGCACGGAACGACTACATTGATTTTGGGCACCGTCAGGAATTTGATTATCGCCATCGCCTATATCATTGTTTGGCCAATAGCTGGAAACATTTTGCACACTAGTGACATCTTCGTGTGCTTTTATTTTCTATTTGAAGAAATTAAGATACATAATCTTATTCTAATTTTCTCTAAAACTAATCGTCCGATTTAAAAAAGTCAGACGTCAAAATGAAGAACATCGACATACCTTTGAAGCAAATTGTTAATACTCGATACCCCTTGTCATTTCAGGATATAACCCTGAAGGGCAGCGGGTACAAGGGAGAGGATAGCTTTTAGTTAAACAGTTGTCCTCATCGCAAATTTGTTTACGTGTCTCGGCGTTATTTCTTTTAATCAATGGTTCTCAATCAATCCGTGGTGGGAACTTTTTTAAATGAACATCCTGCATGTTATTAAGTACTGCGACGCCGATCTAATCCTGAACCTACTCAGGCTTGACCCATGCTCAGTACCAGAACAATATTGCATTAGTTTCTAGCAAACGAGCATAGTTTAAAGTTTGAAAGTAGTCTTACAGACAACGCCGGGCCGTTCGCGTAAGTTTTTGGTGTGACTCGAATTTTGAAAGAAATGGCTGTAACAGATTCATATGGGCTATTGTTATGAAAATAGCCTAGCAAATCGGGAAGAGGCTGTTTTTGAATTGAAGTAAAAAAAGTCATTAGTGGTTATAACAGTATAACAGTTACTACAAGTATTAGAAGAATACTTGAAGTTCCAGCCACCCGTGTGGTGGCGGGTTAGAATATCTCCCATCGTATATCCTGCGTGTCGTAAAAGGCGACTAAAAGGAACCGAACTACTGTCTGTATAAGCAGTAACCTCTTCTCAACCAACAGCTTTGGGTGGACGAGTTGAGAGGAGCTAGGACACCTTCTTGTCCTTGGGGTGAGAAATTGCCCCTAAAGGCGGATGAACCAGTAGACACATCTGGTCAACGGCATGAGGATGCAGAAAGCAAATGGGAAACTACTGTAGTAAAGATCTTAAAGATATCCTAAGAGAAACTCGTAAAATGAGTAAATGCATTTTACGAGTTCACAACATGTCTGTTAAGACATTGTGACTATGATGATGATGAAGTTCCAGAACCAGAAAAAGAAATCACAACGGACAACCTGCTTGTCAAAAAACATAAGATTTGTCATTTGTGCCCTAGGGATCTTTGGAAGAAGGCTAGAATGATAAGATTTGCAGAAAGCCTGTTTGCCTAGAATGTATGTAAAGTCTGTATGTTATAACACTGTGCTTAATATGAATAAAGCTTACCGTATGCTACAGATACAAATATTTGCAACTTTCTGCTTTGCTACACAGTTTTGTTTATTTTAGTGTTCTTCAAGCGAGCCCGGCAGGACAGCGCAACTGTGACCGTCTTCGTTAGATTTGCCGGATTTATTTTTTCCAGCGTTGTCGGCCGCATACGCCAGTGTAAAATATCGGTCGAATACGGGTGCACTCTGATCGTGGCGTTAGAGATTATCTCAGTAATCGCTTCATCCATATTGATGAAATTTGGGCTGTAATATTCCGTGGAGCCGCAGTGTAGGTAACGCTGTAACATTTTTGATAATCGGTGTACTGCTCTATAGAAATGTATAAGATCAGAGCTGAATATAAACCTAGACCTGTATGCTTACTTACCTCTTTGCTGCGACATCTCACTTTTTAATTGGTTGAGCCCGCTCCTGGTTATATTAACAATCTTTGAAAACAATTAATTTCAGTGGTATTCTTTGAACAATTTAGAAGTCTAATCGTATATTGAGCCATCCTAGGCGAACCTTTCTAACAACATTTGATTATTTATTACAGATGATGTCCTCGGGTATAAGTGAAATTAGGCTGTTGAGAAGAGTAGGAAGTGTATACAAAAATAAATAAGAAGTATTGAGTCAAGAAACTTGATGATCTTTATTTTCTAAAACAGTTGATCCTCGTACAAATTTGAAGAACGTAACTGAGCATCATTTATGTTCACATACGCGGTTCCTCCAGGGCACCAGCCTATTTGGAAAGAAACATTTGAGCTTGAAGTGGGGTTTCGCTGGCAGGATTTTTATTAACTCTTAACAGACTTAACAGCAATTGCTTCTCTGCTCTCTTCAAAACCAGGCCATAGGGCGTTCGCACGGAAAAATGTTAAGGAAGACGATATACTCGGCGTTGAAGGCTCATGAATAAATTATACAAAGGATTAACTGTCAAATAACAATTTCCCCGTGAAAGTTATAGATATTGGCAGGATGGCAGGCCGTTCGGGAAAAAATACGATGGCGTATTTACTGTGGCTGCCTTTCGTCTGGTGAAAAATTGAAATTGGTTATTTGTGAGGTGCTGGGTTGCCACCGTCTGAAAAGCGCTGTTTTAAAAATAAGGGAGTGGAGTTTCACTACTTGACCTGACCTGACTTGACATGAGTTCAAATTTTTATAATTTTTTGCTTAATAGGCATATTGCAAGTAATGCGCATAAAATGCTAAACGCGCATGATAACCTGATCGGAGAGATGGTCAGCAATGGACACAAATGGACCTCAGTGACATACTTTGTGGGCCAAGTCAGAGCAAAAAAAAGTTGAAGACAGATTGTTGTATTCCTATGGTAACCACTAAGCTGAATTAGAGCTGTTCACTATTCAGCAACGCAATATAGATCTCAATTGCAGAGTATATCAATGTCTGAGCTACAGCTATGTTGGCAGTCCTAGGTTGGGTGCTTCGACTGCAAAACGTCTGCGTTACGTTGGCCGCTTCTCGTTTTAAGCTTAGTAGAAATGTTAGTCGTGTTTATGTTTTATATTATTTTACGGGACACTAGGGCGTTCGTTGTCCACTTGAATATTTAGCTCTTGCTTTTATTTCCCACACCGAAAGGTGAGGGGAGTATTGTGATCGCGAAAATTTTCGATTTTGAGATAATCCACCTTTTGGGCGGTCAACGTCACTCAATTCCGTCTGTCTGTGTCTGTCTGTCGGTCTGTCGGTCTGTCGGTCTGTCGGTCTGTCGGTCTGTCGGTCTGTCGGTCTGTCGGTCTGTCGGTCTGTCGGTCTGTCGGTCTGTCGGTCTGTCGGTCTGTCGGTCTGTCGGTCTGTCGGTCTGTCGGTCTGTCGGTCTGTCGGTCTGTCGGTCTGTCGGTCTGTCGGTCTGTCGGTCTGTCGGTCTGTTCTTCTAGCCTCGTAATCTCAGTAACCGCTGCATCGATTGTGATGAAATTTGGGCACCAATATGCTCTGGGGTCGTAGTAGGTAATGCTACTATAACTTTGAAAATCGGTGCATGGGCGGCGGAGTAAAAAAACCAAAAAAATTCAAATATTCCTCAAGCTTCGTTTTTAGGCGTTTTAGGTGTTCCTGATCATTTTCTATTCTTTTTTTTTGGTGAGGTGAAATTTGGGGTGGTTGTAAAATTGAAAAATTCGTTGCTTTCATAGTAGACTGCCCACTGACCTGTGAAGAAAGACCTAGCAACATAAATAACTTTTTTAGGTCCATCCGAACATTGTCCTGCCTGTTACAGAAACCAAGGGACTTAGAATTTTTTCTGGTGTAAACATACGAATATTGCTTTGGATCGTTTTATAATAACTGTGTAACGAGGAAACTGTTGAACTGATTTTAATAAAATTTTGACACATTATTACTACCGTGACGAGGATGGAAGATGCCTATGGTTTTTATAGATCGTGTCAGTAGCGGCGCAGAAATTATAAAAAAACTAAAAATATAAAAACAGCTCTGACTTCGTTTTTAAGCGTTTCAGGGGTTCCTGACAATTTTCTAGGTTTTTTTGGGTGGGGATGAAAATGGGGACCACCCAGGGTGGGGGGAGGGTGGAAAACTGAAGAATGTGTTGTATTCATAATAGGCTGTCCACTGACCTGTGAAGGAAGACCTAGCTACATAAATCACCTTTTATTATTTACCGAAACTAAGGGACTTAGAATTTTCTGTTTATTATTGCTTTAGATCGTTTTGCATTTTGTAATGTGAAAACTAATAAATTGATTCTAATGAAATTCCGAAAAAGTATTATTACCGTGGTGAGAACCGAAGATGCGTATGGTTGTTAGAAATCGTGTCAGGGGCAACGTAGTATTAATCAAAATACAAAAATGTGAAAATAGCTCAAAGTTCGTTTTTAGATGTTTTAGGGGTTGCTGATAATTTTTTGGGTAGGGGTGAAATTGGGGTGGTTGGGGGTGGTGGTTGTAAAAGTGAAAAATTTGTTGTATGCATAATAGCGGCATAATACACTTTTTCACGTCCTTCCTAACGTTTCCTCGCCTATTGCAGAAATCAAGGGACTTGGAGTTTCTTGATGGGAGTATTACCTTAGATCGTTATGTATTGTGTAACCCGGAAATGACCGAATTGAAATTTGGTTGCAAGGGGAGCTTCATGCTATGAGAAAATAATAAACTGGTGTCACCGTAATGTTTGGGAAGTATTGAGTCAATCAACTTGACTCCATTTTTTACTTGTTAGTTTGTTATTGAGAAGCATACTTGGGTTTTGTTCGCATTTGGCTAAAACCTCCACTTACCAAACACAAACAGTTTATTTAGATCTCATGTTAGTATCATCAGCCGTTGATTAAATGTCTCCAACCAATCAAATTTAAAGATCATATTACCCAGTATGTTAACAACTGGACCCCATATGAAAAAAATGATTCCCACATTACCCAAAGGATTCACAATCGTTGCTTAGAACATGTTCTGAATCGCATCAAGCAATGATGTGCCTAGTCCACAACAGCGCTACTACGATCTTTCGGATCTCATCGGGTGGACGTGGGTAAGGCCTGGTAGCAGGCTGATTCATATCAGTAAACCAACAACGTTTCGGGGGCAAATACCACTATCGACATTGACTCACACTATTGGCTCGAGTATTTTTATGGGAAACATGAAGAAAATGATTTCCGACTTACCCAAGTTGAGCTCAAGGATATCACAATCCTTCTAAACAAGCAGTCGTTGTTTCTGGTGGTTTACTGCTTTCAACTTTGCATGACATTTCATGATTGTATGTCATCCGTTATCTCCATACACTAACTGTAATATGATCTGAGAGGAAGTCCGATACCCACCTACAAATCATTGCTGACGAATTTTCTAGAGTCTGGTATACGTCTATGAACTTCCAGATTCTTAGTCTTTACCGACCTACGTGACAATGTAAAACCGTGTCTTGAACACTTTACATACTGCGACGGGGTCACAGCAAGTGATCCTTTTCGCACCTCCGTTGCCGGTCAACCGCATAGTGGGCATGCGGCTCATAATTACAAAGGTCGCGTGACACCAAACAACAACCACTGACAGGCCAACGCTATTTTTCATCTGTTTAACGCCATACGAGCTCGGCTACGATTTTTAGCTCGCTTCAGGAAGTGGCTCTTGTGGGATCTGCTCGCAAGAATCCACTAGGTCTGATGTCGCGTGGGTAAAGGGGTCTTCTTTCTTAAGCTGCGCACACATCTGACCGCACATGATTTGAGAACATACACATAATATGCGCGCGTTCTCAAGTCTTGTGTTGGTTTTAGTTTCTACGTCGCACGCATGTAGAGATTCACGACTTGACTTGATTTTCAAGCTACTTGACGTGACTTGACTTGATATCAAGTCAACATCAAGTCAAGTATTTGTTTTCGAAATTCAAGTCAAGTCAAGTAGTTACAAATCAAGCAACTTGAAAGTCAGGTTTTTCAAGCTAATTACTTAGTTAAATAATGAATGTAATAACATGAAATAAAAATACAAAATATTCTGAATTCTGACAATAATACATATAAAAACAACAAATTCAAATGGGGGTGGGTTGGCTCAGTGGTTAGAGTCGAGGGCTCGTGACCGGAAGGACTCGGGTTCGATTCTCATTAGAGGCGGAAAGTTATTTCTGGTTTTTTCAATCACAAATAAATATTCATAAAAAAAGCTCAGCGAAGAATCCCCACCTGAGCCTTCACTGTTGGTTTCTAATTAACAGTGCTGCTCCTAGAGTGGCGTCGAAAATCAGTAACAAAGCCCACACAGAACACGAGTCTAATGACCAGAACAATCGATGCTAATGGGACAGAGGTAAAAAAATTTAATATCCATCCATGATATGAGACACATAAGACTTCTAACGGAGTTATCACCTAATCTATTTCTTGTTTTGGTATGAGTTAAGGCAGCTCTAGAGAACTATTTATAATCTGTTCATCGGTTTCATCTCGATTAGGGTTATTATCAAGTTCCATAGCCCACGAATCTAGTCTATCGAGCAGTATATCAATGCAAAAATGATGGAAATACTCTTCTTAAAAACATTAAGGTACTGGCAAATTCGTTCAATTAACGACCATTCTGTGTCGGTTGGCTTTGAAGTTTTAAAGTCATCGGAGGCCTGCTTGCTGTCGTAACCTCGGTGATTCCCCTATTTTGACGCTTCGATTCGCATTTTACATATCGATATCAAGTAATATCAAGTAGTTTGATTTTACTTGACATCAAGCCAAATAGTTCAGATCGAAAATCAAGTCAAGTCAAATATCAAATTTTCAAAAGCTCGAGCTTTCAAGTCAAGTCAAGTATTTAAGAAAAAACTCAAGCTACTTGGCTTGATGAATCCCTACACGCATGTGTTCTCAACTCGCTCCACAAGTTATGTCTCGACCCATGCGCGCTCACGTCGCGCGCGAGTCAGCCCGCATGCCCTGAGACACGACGAATGGAGCCTCCACATTTGAAGGGTACAGGAGAAGAACGACAATAGTCCATCCGGTCAGATTTGAGGAAAATTTTTTTAACTACTCATGTTACTCTTCCCGGGTATAGCCTATCTTGTAGCTGTTATTTTGCGGACTCCAGCATTTAAAGATTTCGTTATCTGATAGTAAATACCATATGCCATAAGGAGAGACAGTCAGCTCAATTTCACATAAAAATGGACTAATGCTGTTTTTCCCCTGGACCCTTCATTTGCAAAATGTCTGTACTCAGACCCTGTGCGCTCAGATGTGTACGCAACTTTAGAGGTAGCGCACACTGGCGACCTGCCCGCGACGTATATTCGTATGTAACAGGAGCAGAGTTGGGCATCGACGCGTCGACTTTCATTGTCGACCTCGACGTGTCGACAATGCGTCGACAATCTCAACAATGTCGACAATTGTTGCAGGTTTGAGGTTAGGTTTGTTATTTATCTGATTGCTACGGTTACTTGTTTTGACTGTGTTAGATTGCAAATTATGAATGTTGAAAAATAAGTGGCAGGAAGTGCAACACAAATTATAATAAACTAGAATTCGCCTACATGTGATAATTCGAAGCTAACGTCTACTCTCAATGCCAAAATAAATGCAGTTCTCTTTAGGCAGCTTGACAACCGAAGCATATGGGAATTCAATAATAAAAAAGGTATCGTATTTGACTTATTATTAAAAATTATCACTGAGAGTTTACTGGAAGTTACAATAAAATCATTAAAATGCGTCAGTAGCTCCACTAAAACTTTGTCACCTTTTTTTTCTTGTGAGACTAACGACTAACATTTTTTGAGGAATATTTGCTACTCTTTTTGACAAAAACGTATGCAACTCTTCGATATTTTGGAGGATGGCTCAGATTGAGTGCCCTGTATTAGGAAGGTTGGCGCTCAAGTTACTAAAAACTCCGGCATTTTCTGCCGAACTTGAGCGACTGATGTTCTCAAACTCTGGACATGTTCACACGCCTCTTAGTGCATGCAAAAATGCTGGGCCATATTTTCCTTTCAAGGTGAGAACAAGTGGGAAATTTTGGAGCCGATTCAGCGTTCAATCCTAGTGACGTAGAAGAATCAGAGGAAGACCGATACTAGCTATTTCACCATGTCAGAATAAAAAAGTAATAATCTTGTAGTCTCACTAAACATCTGTTTCACTTTTTCCTTTAGGCATACTCAACCGAAAGAACTGTAGCTATAGCTTTTGTACTAATGTGATTGTCGACATTGTCGACACTTGTCAGGTCATCTATAAAGTCGACGTCGCCACCACAGTTGACGCGCAGACAACTGAATCGTCGACATCACATTGTCGATGTCGCCCAATCCTGAACAGGAGCACAGATCACACAAGCGCTTCAGGACAGATGCAGCTTTATCTATGTAAATTTTTTCATAGTCATTTCCTCTACATGCAATACACCTCCTTCCCCCGAAATCACTGTTTAAACCAGTTTTGCCAAGTGTCACGAAGCATTTTGGTCCCAAGTCCGTAGAAGGTCCTCACTCCTCCCCAATAGGAAACTGAATTTTTTAAGTTTATTTTTCACATGCGGAATTCTATACAAAGTCACGGGAAGCAAGGTCCGGTGTAGGGAGGTTACGGAAGAAGTTTCAGTCCTGTCGTGGTCAAATATACGGTACAGGGTTTGGCATGATGAGTTGGAGCATCAACGTGATGGAGGAATCAGAAGATTATCATTGACTTTGGCTGCAGGTCTACCATAGACTCATTGACTTTAGGCAAGCACTGTTCTGTATACCACTTAGCACTGACTGCCTTATGTGGGTCCAGAATCACACGTTTCACAGTTTCACTTGATTTGAAAAATACGGCAATCGTTTCATTCTTTACAGATCGGGATTTTCTGACAGCTATTAAACATGAATGACCCAAAGTTTGTTTTGAGAGTTGGTCGGCACATTGTAATAGTACAGTCAAGTCTTGTCTCCTGTTGCGATTTGTTCACATACCGGAATAACCCATTGCCCAGTCACAAGTTGTGTCATCTGCACTACAGTCAGCTGATGCGGAAAGGAGAGAGAAGAAAATTTCTTCAGGTGCAAATTATCATAAAGAATCGAACGATTTGCTAGTGTATTAGGTCTGTAGTACCCTCTACGATATGTTAGTAGATCACTCCTCTGTCCCAGTCAAACATTTTCCTCAAAATAGCATTTTTTTCCAGAGCTCTGCCGGCCTCTCAGCATCCTCCAGTGGTTCAGTGTAAATCTTTCCGTTTGGAACTCTCTATACCCCTGAATATGGTATTCAGTGGACGAGTCATTTCCTCTAAGCACTGACCTATGCTTGGACCATGGACAAAATTATATTGCAAAACTGCCTTATCTCTCGTATGGTAACTACTACGCCATCGCAGGTACTTCACACCCTCATCGCTAATGAAGGGCTGAGCTCATCGACTTAGCGTGGCACATAATATTCATACCTCAAAATGCAGCATTACGCAACCTCATCTCTGGATGACTGGAGTAAATGGACAAGATTATAAAAATTCCTTACAACAAATTAACTCTAACCAGGAACGCGGTTAAATATCTAAATTCAAAAAAAGTGAAGCTGTAGTACGACAAAAATGGATAATTTTCACAGCCTAAAATATCTCTTCTGTCATAATCCAGCTTCCTTTGACCTTAGATATGTTACTATCCTAGCTTTTGGTTGGATTCGATTTGTTGTAAGGAATTTTTATAATCTTGTCCTTTCACTTACTTCAGTTCATCTGTATCTTTTTGCTAAGTTAGTTAGTTTTCTTCAATCTGAAACTGTTTTTGATAATATTTAATGGCCTGCTAGATTAACTTATAGGTAGAAAACATTGGAAATCACCCATTTAATTGAAATTTTGAAATTAGCCGAAAACTACAAAAAATTGATACTCACAATTCGTCATTAGAAAGGCTATTAAATTTTCCATTCTATCGTGTAGAAAAAATAGACATTTTCGTTTGAAAAAGTAAAGCTATCTCGGACTGATTTTTTCTTAATTAATCTACCGATTTCTCAGAGTAAAAAAGTAATTCAAATTTGACTGTCTAACCTAAGCTGACGCATTTCATACTTAGTGACATGGCAAAGTTACAGCCTTTTAAGTTATATTTATTAATTGCTGCGATATTCAATTTTTTTCTGCTATCTCAGGAATTTGAAAATTGCCTATATCATTGTTTGGCCAATAACAAGCAACATTTGAACACTTATTGCAATACAAAGTGATATTTTCGTACGCTTTTGGATTCTATAAGTTAAGATACATAAAGATTCTGATTTTCTCAAAAACGAGTCGACCGATTTAAAAAATCAAACGTTGAAAATAAGGTACCTCGACATGCCTTTGATAAAAGATACTATTCGATACCCCTTGTCTTTTGAAATTTCTTAAGAAGGTAATCCTGGGTGGAGAGGGTACGAGGGGGTCAAGTAGTTTTTGGTTAAAAAGTTGTCTCCCTTGACAAGTCTTCTGACGTGTCTCGGCGTTTTTTCTTTTAATCAGCGGTTTTCGAGAAATATGGGGTGAAAAGTTTTCAAGTGAACACCCTGTATGTTTTTTAAGACGTATTATAGCAAATCCGAAAATATTCGCTGTCGAAATACTTCCCCAGTGTGTGGTATCGGAAATAAAAAAATAAATATTTCAGTCCAATCCCTATGCTATCGCTGCACCACACAACTCGATAGGCTTAGTACCGCGCATGCAACAGCGATGGTACTCAAGGCCTAACAAAGGTTAAATATGGGTTGAAACGTCTTAAACATTTTTATTGGCCATTGTGGAAACATTACGCTGTTTAAAACGCTCTTACACCTCCATAACTTTTTGGCTTAAGTACTTCTGCTGCCTTCTGGCGAAATTTAGAGTACCACCTAGGGTGGTGCCAAATTATAGCCTAAGAGCTGGTATGGATGAAAGCAGAATTTTCTTGAATTATTTTGTGGGTTACAATGTATAAAGGATGGTCCATTAATCACGTAAGGCTTGAAATGGGGGAGAGGGATTTGACAAAAATTACGAAATATCACAGGTGGGGAGAGGAGCCTAGTAAGATATCACATGTATTTATTCTTTCGTCAAACATATTATAATTTTGATTAAAATAGTACATATATGTGTAACCAAATATTAATAAATAAATCTTCGTTATTTTAATACGTGCAATTTCTAAACCGAAAGCGGCGCCGGCGTGTAGATTATACTTTATACCTGGATTAAAACATAATATTCGAAAAATGTTAAGATTCATTGTTGGTACTAAAAATACACGTGATGTTCGATAAGAGAGGGGGATGCGTGGGTAGTTATAAAGCTCATCACATACACCAAAGGGGTGGAGGGGTTAAAATATGCTAAATAAAAGATCACGTACTCAATATTGCAGCTCCTCTTTGACGCTCATCGATACAACGTGATTCGACTAATAATTCATAAAATTCAGTTTACCCTAGACTTTTGTCTTATCTAATGATTACACATGGATCGCCTGGTCACCAGAAGTTTATAATGCCTTCATACTTCTGCATATGGTTAGAAAGTCAAGACCAATATGGCAGTATAGTGTCAACAGTTTACCTCCATCAAACGCGAGAAACGCACGAACCACTGGAACTATTACTTCCATACTGACCGCATGCAATTGAAAATGCGCGTCTCGAGGCGACCATCAAACGACCCGTTAGTGGCGCTCCAATACTTTGTATCGCCAGTCGACCCGTGTGTGTAGGCACTGAGTATTTTTTTATGAATCGCAGGAAGAAGTACCTCTACCAACGTTTATATGAATCTAGATATTATATAGAATGCGAGGAACTTTACATCATCAATATCTTGTACTGTTGTGCGGCGACAAATAGTACTTTACAGTACTTTAGAAAAGTATTGATTTCACCACCTACACATCTTTGAACTATTTATTAATAGTACACATTGCAAACATCAAAGTTATACATCTAATGGCAAATAAAAACAATCTAAAACGATACATTCTGCTAAGCTAAACCAACACTAAGACTGATGAACAGGTAACTTTCATTTCAAACTGATTCTAATTCTTTGATAATTGTCTTGATAGGGATGGCCCCAATACCTTCTTTTCTTCTGGTGTTGTTTCTTCCTTCTGTTGTAATAACAAAACCTGATACTCTTGTCACTTGACTCACTAGACATTTTTTGAGAAAACAAAATCAAAATAGTCAATAATCACGGAAAAGGTCAACGATAATCCAGTTTTACTGGTTACCAAAATTTAGGATCTCTTGTCCCACGAGATGATGGGGATGTATTGGCAATACTCCTGACGTATATATCGTACTTGTTTTTATGTCAAGTAGGAGTTCAAAGTGACAAAGCAATAAAATTTTGCGAAAGTATGTATTATAACATGTGTATAAGTTATGAAGTGAAAAAGAATAAAGTACAAAGTTTTACATTTACTTGAAAAATGTTATCATATTTGAAGTTCGACTGTCTTTGCATCAGATACTCTACTTAAAGCCTAAATATTTAATTTTACTGAAGCTTCAAGTTTTGTTATAAGATTCTTATATTCATGTTCCCTGCACGAACCAAATGAACAGAGGGGACTTATTTCCATTGTGAGGTAGTACCGCTTTCAATCTGGATTTGACATTCATTCATTCATTCATGCCCAAGCGTCTTCATAAACAGAACATACGTAATTTCATTTCATTTCATTTCACTTCATTTATTTGTACTGTAATAACAAAATACAAGTCCGCCTTCCATAGAGAAAGACGGATCTCTCAAATTCTGCGTGGCGATTACGATAAAAAGCAAGTCTTGTTCCACTCTGAAGAATATTCCAGTCTTTTAACTCAGAACCTAGAAGTTCGGTTTGCTTCTTGGATCTTAAATCTTAGACTAGGTCGTTAAGATCTTCTTGACTTAGATGATGTGGCGCACAAGAAGACAAACCTGATGCAAGTGTTGGATATAAATCAATATTTTCGCCTGTGAAACTTCCTTTGTCGGCAGTTTCATCGTCGCTTGGTGCAATATTAGGACATATACAGTATGTTTAGATTTGGACATTATACGACTTATATTTGTAAGGCAGACATAGCAATCAGTAGTAATGGTGTGATGATTTCCTTCAAAGCGTGGAAGTAGTAATCAAAAGGCATAAATATGTAGTTTGCCCTTTGCCAAAGCTGTAAGACGTCTGAGACGCTTACTACAACAAATATCGAGAGCTCAGCTTTTGTCTTTGTCGCCGCCTTTACACTTGAAATAGTGTCAATTCACCGCAGCTGGAGCAAGGTTTCGGGTAGTTTACACAATTTGTTGGCATTTTATTTTCCCCATCCATAGGTGAGGGGAGTATTGTGATCGCGAAAATGTTCGATTTTAAGATAATACGCTTTTTTAGGCGTTTTATGATGTCTATATAACGAAAATCCATGTCACTCATTTCTGTCGGTCTGTCTGTCGCGTTTTTCTAGCCTCGTAATCTCAGTAACCGCTGCATGGATTGTGTTGAAATTTGGGTCACGGTATGGTGTGGGATCTTAGTAGGTAATGCTGTTATAATCTTGAAAATCGTTATATGGTCGGCGGACTAATTAGCAAAAAACAAAGAAATTCAAATAATCCTCAAGCTTCGTTTTTAGGTGTTTTAGGGGTTGCTGATCCTTTTATACTTTTTTTGGGGTGGGGTGAAATTGAAGTGGTTGGGAGGTGGGGGGTTGCAAAACTGAAAAATATGTGGTATTTATAATAGGCTGTGATCTGTGAAAGAAATACCTAGTGAAACCAAGCGACTTAGAATTATCTGAATGAAATTTTGACACAGCATTACTACCTTGGGGAGGATGGAAAAAGCGTATGATTTTTGGAAATCACGTCAGTGGCGGCACATCAATAATAAAAGACCAAAAGATATAAAAACAGTTTAAATTTCGTTTTTAGGCATTTTAGGTGTTCACGATCATTTCCTACTTCTTTTGGGTGGGGGTGAAACTGAGGTGATTAGGGGGTAGGGGGTTCTAAAAGTGAAAAAGTTGTTGTATTGATAATAGGCTCTCCATTGACCTGCTAAAGAAGGACCAAGCGACATAATACACACCTTTTTAGGTCTATCGGAACAATGCCTTGCCTATTACAGAAGCCAAGGGACTTAGATTTTTCTGATGTATACTCATACATATGAGTATTGCGTTAGATCGTTCTGTATTGTGTAACCTGGAATTCATATGAATGAAATTTCGATACAGTATTATTACCGTGGTGAGAATGGAAAATGCGTATGGTTTTCAGAAATCATGTCAGTGGCGGCGTAGCAATAATAAAAAGCCAAAAATATAAAAATAGCTGTAACTTAGTTTTCAGGCGATTTAAGGGTTCATGATCATTACGTTTCATCAAATCGAAGCTTGCAAAATAAAAAATGTGTTGTCCTAGTGCCTACAGAGGTGCAAGAAATTATGTGCGTGAGTTTCTGTGTTAGATGTTTTTTTTGAGGATGGGCGGGTAATAATTTGGTTGCAAGTGGATCTCAGACTCTCATGCAATGGGAAAATAATCAAATGATATCACCCTCATGTGTGGGAAGTAGTGAGTCAATCACTTTGACTCCATTTTTTATAGGTGAATTACATTATAATAGCTTAAACTGCACCACATTGTTATTCACAGTACACAAATACACTGGTTCCATGTTAAATGACTCTTGTAGTACATATCTATGAGTGTAATTTTTAGTTAAATAATCGAATATACTGGAGCGTGAACGCTGTGGGTAATAGAGAAGTTCTGAGAACATAATTGACTTCATCATGCAGAATTACATAGGAATCATGAGTTTTTATGCTTGGGACAATAATCTTATTAACCAGTATTTTCTGCTGCTTAGTGTGCGAGTAATAGTCGGTAATGAGTTGGTGATTCAGGTTTTCAATAAGTTTCGTTTCCTTTCAGTCGTCTAATGAGTGGCTGGCTTACTTATCCTCTTATCCAAAGGTAATTATATGATTCACATCATCGTCACTTTTCTCGCGGCACAGCTATATTCGACTGAAGGAAACTTTTAGACATTTGCCATAATGTGTCCATGATTTTACAACCGACTTTATTACCTTGTATATACTAAAAAATGACATCAAAATTTACAACATTCTCTCGCCAATTTTATTGGGATACGTCCTTTACATCATCCCCGGGTTGATTTTAATAAGTGAAGATTTTTTATGGCCACTTTTTATGCCCCGGGAAAATATGCAAGCAGGCCAAAGGTATATGCAGCTGTTAGACAGTAAAATGGACGCAGAGTCATAAAAAGGTTCATATTTTTGCATTTTGTTCAATAGCGAATGACAGAACGGCACACTCTTTTTGGCGCCATTGAAAATAAGATGTTTGGAATAAACTACAAAAAAATTCGTCAAGTTGCTTGATTCGGTATTTTCCACGTAATTTCGAGTTACGTAAAATACTTCGATTACCCCATAAAGAGTTTTTGGTTATGCTCAAGAGTGTGCGATGATGAGGCCCTTCTCGTGGTCATAAATTTGGATTAAGGATGCGTTTAGAGGAACTAATAAAAACGTATTCAAATGCCCTTTCGAACCAAACTTACAACATACTCAGATCAGAAAATTTGTAATAATAATGTTTTAAAAAAAATTCCACATGATTGAAAAAAAGTGATGACGTTATTGGCATAGGAGGATATTGAAAATCGTAGCATTATTATTATATTCATCGCACACTACCACTAATTATAGGCCTTTACGGAAACTCTCATGGGGTTAACCCGATCACAAGGATCACTGATCCTGACGTTCGGAAAGTGATCTCTAGGATCGGTCAGAAACGTGGCCAGTTCACTCTTGTACTGTGAGTGATCGCGATCGGATGATTCAAATGAGTAGCTGTTTTTTTTAATTATGTTATTGGCTCTGCTCATAGCTGCTTTTCTTAACCAACCATTTTTTATTCTTAAATCAACTTTTTCGTTGTCCGATGTTCGTTAAATCCATGGAATTATAAATCCCACATGACACCTGTTTGACACAGACACTGTTTTCATAAAGGCCTTATAATTTCCAACATCAAAAAGCACAAGACAACAAGTTGTTTTGTGGCAGAGAAGTACGCGCTTAGGTTATCTTCACGTCAATCTTCTTCACTAAATAGGGGCTAGAGGCAGATATCATAAATTCACTTGGGAGTACTATTCTATAATAGTGTACTTCGAGGACCCTTAAAGCTGCCGCGGTACTCAGGTATTTAGGCTCTGCGTACGTGGTCTGCTCAGTCATGACAAAAAATCAAATTGGGATACTCATTGAAAAAGACTGACTCGGAATTTGTGAAGGCTCATCAAATAACTCGCTAAAGGTTGCCCCTTTCATAGTTGCTAATTATTCGCAGCTTCTATGCTTCAATCGGATCTTTATTCGTTTTCAAGTTAGAACATAGTAACAAATAAACAAATTTCACACATTAACATTTTCTTAATCATAATGTTCTTTTGATAAATGTTAAATTATAAACCTCTAAACATTTTCTGCTTCGTCTGGGAACAGCGCTTGTTGCTCTCCTAATTGATTCATTTCTTTCTTCTTTAATATGGACCGCAGTATTCTTAATTTGTCAAATTAGTGCAACCCGTGTGTCCATTTTTATTTTTTTCATTTTTCATCGCTTTAGAAACGAAAATCTAGTGGTGTGAGGTCCGGAGATTTTGCAGGCCAATTAATAAGATCTCCACTACCAATCCAACGCTCTGAAAAAGATCGTCCAAATTTTACCTGACCTGACTAGCGACATGTGCAGGAGCTATATCATGAAGTACATTTGCATTTAAATATTTACAAGATCATCCTCCAGCAGGCCTTGTAATTCATCTTGGATGAAATTGCAGTAGTTGTCTCCTATCTCTTCAAAATGAAAGAGCCAATTAAATAATTTTCGAGCATACGACACCAAACGTTTACAGAATACCTATCTTCCGACTGTTGCGTGGGGATACACAATATAAACGTACAATTACAGTCACTGTACACTGACACTTCAAAAAAGCACCAGAGTTACCAAATGTCTTAGAGCCTCGAACGAGGTATACATTGATTATGACAAAATTAATGTAAAAGCGGAATGCTAGATAAACGTTTTTATCTACTCCCATCCCATTACGTTAATCAGTCAATACCAAACTACTTCTGAACAGGTTATACTACCTATAAACAAACAGCGTGGGTTATATCCCATAACTCACAGTTCAGCCGTGGGTTATGAACACCGCCTACTGGATACTAGTACTGATATCTTGGAAGTGTAGTATTAAATAGATACTGTGACAACTGCAAATGTCGCTATGAAACATCAAACGATAATTCGAGGTTCGAACCCTGACAGTATTTTTTTAAGTGACAGAGAAGTGAGTAATTATTATGCATTTAAACCATACTATTCATATATTCGGTCGTAGATAAAGCATAGTATTCAACTCGCGGTAATGGTAATGACTCACTTGTTGATTTAGAGCACTCGCCTCCGGCTCGTGCTGCAAACTTCAACGCGTGAGTTATTACCGTCATTATTGCGTCGTTAAATAATATTGCATCGTTAAATAATTACGTTATAACTTGAAAACACATTAGAATCGGATAAGAACATAATGAGTTTTTTACATTACTTTCACGCGGATAATACATTCCTAGAGTTTGGTGCCTTCCCCCGAATCACCCTGTATATCAGCTGAAATTCGTGTGGTAAATGCCGATAGCTGCATTAACCCTAATACTTTTAGCTGACCAAATGTGTGCCCATGAAGTACTCAATTAAACTATACTTGGCTAAATGTAAATGCCTATTCATATCCATATTTACAATAAAAGACCAATTTTCTGCAAGAGCACCATTCAATTACTAAAAAGTGTTTCATAAGCAACTTGAAATATCAAACACGTCTATTTTATGATGCTTAATACGTTACAATAAAAGCCGCGAAGCAATCTTTTGCTGGATGCAAGGACTCTATTACAGAAAAAGTTAAATACAGACCATTTTTTCGGGAAATCAATTAATGGCTTCTAAAATGAGGTTCTGCAATTTTAGAAATTTTTTGCTTTTCAATATAATTTCACTACCATTACCAGAATGTTTTTGGAAATTAGTCAAAATAAACATTTTTTGTAATATATAATGTAAATTTCATCGAAATTGCTTCAGTACTGCCCGAGCTATAGGAGCTATAGGACTAAGATTACTAGACATTTACATTAATAAAAGCATTTATTGATCAACAGAAAATACTCATCAAAGCACGAGCACAACAAAGAAAACAACAATTTTAAGGAAACCTATTATAAGGAAAAGTAAAAAAGAAATAAAGCGAATTTCTTAGATATCGCCTCAATAGCCTTTTCAGTTTATTAAAACTACAACTAAATATCATATCACAAATGACACAAACTTCATGTGTGCTGTTACAGTTTTCGCACATAACTCTAACAGGTGATTTCAACAAACTATTGGAGTGAGCCCGTTCGCAAATTACTACATGGTACCTTGAACAATTATTGCATCTAGGGACCAAGAACTCATTACAATACATGCAATTGATCAAATTTCACTCGTAAAAGCTTATTGATATATTGATATTGATAATAAGGACTCAAATCACTCAATATTGAAGTTTTGTCCTAATATAGGTAAAGTATCCTAATTGACGTGCCCAAGTTACATTTTTAAGTTTTTGAAAAAAAAACACTTTTAAAGTATTATATTTATCCCTTTCGAATAATCATTTGATTTGTTATAATCTTTTATTTTATCTCGTTTAGAGTGAGCGACTTAAAGCAAAAGCTAGTTTAGTGGCCCACTTTCCAGGATTTATTTTTTTTTTCAAAAATGGACTTAGGCACTGTTTTCTGTGGATTTCAAAAGGGTAATGAAACCTGTAACATACCTTATAAAATATTTTTATTTTATAATATATGATAATACAAAATACATTACAAATACAAAAGTTACTATTCATAAATATCGGTTTCAGGGTCTATTACTTCATCAGGAACTTCATGTTCCAAGCCAGGACGCATATCAGATGTATTATTATCTGCAGGTTAGATATGTGATATCTATAAGAGAGAAATGTGGTGAAGTTGACAGTTCTGCTTTATTTGATAAAATTTTTAGATTATCTCTGTATAAAATAGGGTTTTCCTATACAACCACAATATTATCGATAATATTAAAAAAACCCACTTTCCCGTGTTTCTTTTACCATTCGCCGACAATTTTTCAGCTACAAACGATTATATCATAGAATATCAAAATGCATAGTCCAACAATTATGAAATCTTTCGCCTTATATACCCAATATTATATGCAATTAACCATAACATGCTCTACCTGTTAGAGTCCCCTGTAGAAGAGATAGATCAGATAACTACGTAGTATATAAGAAACTATAAATTTAATATAAATATAAATCTGTTTGGACTCGGACCCACAGTTCACATATATTTTTTTTATAAATAGGTAATATAGATTATCACCTAAGATGTGAAAAGTAAGACAGAATAACAAGCTGAACTGAATACCTCCTTAACACGTTTATCAAAACAAAAGACTTCTGAGAAAGTAGCTGGGTTTCTGCGGTATCGACTTAATATATCTCACGTACACACGAACTTGTTTACAGTGCAATTAACATAAATAAACATATAAACGCAAGGCTAACCAAGCTTCTTTGAATGTATCGAGTTCAATTAGATCATACCTGACACGAGTGAAACTCGGACAATGATATATTGACTTCATTACAAAAGTTCTAGCGAGATTTATAGGAATCAGATTAGGTACAGGTAGTAAAGGAACCTATGTGCATGTCTATAATATTGTTTGTGATATATATATCAACCAGTATAGAACTTGATAGGTCACATGGGTGACCTGAATTGTGCTAAATGAAATACTAGAGGAATTCTTATAAGAATATTACAATATTTAGAAGATGATGAATGACAGTTATCTCAGAAAAATTAAAAATATATATAATACGTATGCGGAATCAAGTTTATTGACTCATTACTTTCCTTACATTCTCGTTTGGCACAGTGGAGATACCGCTTTCGTCTTGAATTTTCAAAATAGCCCACGTTTAACACTTTTGAAACTTTTAGTATATGCAATAATATTTCACAATTTTTTTAATTTTGGAAGTTGAAAATAATGAAATTCTTTTAAATTTTGATAATTTCGGAAAATTTTGATAGCATCGAAAAATTTTTAAATTTTCGAAAGACGTAGAGAATTTGAAGATTTGAAAAATATCGAAAAACTTAATAATTGTTTTTTATTTTGAATTATTTAATGTGTAAGGTAAGATAAGATCAGATAAATATAGAAATGTTTGAAACATAGAAATATAGAAAATGGTATTTTTTAACTTCCCTGACAAAGGAGGGGTAAAGTTATTAGAAACGGCCCGTTTTCACAAATTTTACTGAAATTAACGTGCGAGGTGTCATTTCCAGGGTAAAATTACCTCTTGACTCATTTTCTGAAAGGAAAATGCTGTCATATCATTATTTTTCTTAGTAATCCTCACCACCCCCCACCACCCTCACCATTAAATCATAGATTTGCACCAAAAATGGTCCAAAAGACAGAGAACAAAAACCTCTTTATGACAGTAAAGTTTGAAATTATTTGGATTATTTTTGGACAATTACTGCCATTTTAAAGTTCAAAAATTTTCTATCTATATATTTTTATTCCATGTTGAAAATTTTGCAGCATGCGCGATAGCGTTTTCGACATAAGAAGACATGCTCTTTATTGTGGTAGCATTAGCATTTCACGTTATGCCATTACTTTTTGAGCTACTACCACCCCTACCCCTTTTTCTTCATCGCAGCGGTACCAAAAACTAGATTTTTGTTTCTAATGATAACCTTTTTATAGTGACCAAGTTTGAACAAAACCGGATAACTTTGGTTTTTTTGATGTCCTTCTCTGTGTCTGTCTGTACATCCGCGATTTCGTTCTCCAACGATTACTCAAAACAAAAAAGTAAAAGTAGTAAAGGTAAAGGTTTTGGTGCTGATTGGATAATAGGGGTGGAAAATGGTGGAGGGTGCACAAAAAAATGTAATACAACATATAAATTTGATAGCACCAGTTGAAAGAGAATGTGTCTTTAGTCTAAAACGTTTTAACACATTAATTTTTTCTGAAATAGAACGACGTCTACCTTGTCCAACGTCCACATTTTCATAATAAAGGTTTGGTTGGGGGAAGTTTGTTGACGCGGGCTTTAATTAGGTCAATAAATACATCTTCTGCCAGTCAGTTCCAGGCCGTGTACACCCTAGCGGTCGTACCGCTCGGTTCTTGATGTATGAAGAATATGAAGATCGGCCAAGTTGGTATGAGATACAAAACTCCCGCGGTTGCATCTAATAGAATTGGTGGGATTATATAGAATAGCTCAGAGCAGCAGACTCCGTTTGAATACCAGTAGAAAAGTGAGAGCTACTTTCTCACCAACTGCATGGCGACGAGAAAGTAGCTGGAGGTGGCGCATTAAGGCCGGATCGCCGATCAATCGAATTTATCTTCTCTGGACTCCACCAAGTAGGGGTAGAGCAGTAAGGGCAGCAGCTCTACATATATCTAAGAAATATTCCATGTTAGTTCACATTCGGGCTTTATACAGCGTAAGAAGGAATGACTTTTTGGCAGAGCCTGATTGTTAGAATCAGGTGCCCGCTTGGGCACTTCTTTCATGATAGAGTGCAGCATTGGACCTTGGAAATATTGAATTTAACCATATTGTCCCAAGCGGTAATGACATCTAAATCCTCTGACGGCGAAGCAGCTACTGCCAGCCTTCTTCGTTCCAGTGCAGAGTACTGTCATTAATGTGAAGCAGACAAAAAGTTGGAACCAAGACCGATCGCTATGGAATAGGAGAAGTCATATTATATTATAGAGACTCTGCGACCTGCGATCAGCTACAAAGTTGAGGAAGGTCGTGTAGAATAGAATCTTGTTTACAAATAAATAAGTAATCTGCCACTTGGTCCCATATATCTGTAATCAGTGTAATAGTTATTTACCGCTTTAGGCAAGGAACATTTTTCCGTATTGCATGCCCTTTTAAAGCAAACTTGCCTTAAGAACTTCATTAAGGCAATGATATAACCTCCTCACAGTCAGAAGGGTCCACACTTAAGAAAGCTGTCACGGCTTTCGTTAACGCCAGCCTTAAAACCACAAGTACTTGAGCAAGTCTCTATTAAATCTCCGACAAATACTCATTCTTTTGTTTTTAAAGCTCTATTGAATTCTTTAGGCTTTAAGACTTCATAACGTGAGGCCGTGATATAACTATTCGATCTTAAGCTTGCTTTCATGTAGATATTTTGGTAGACAAATGGCATATAAAGTTGGTTTTATGTACATTTTATCAGTGCTGTATCACGAAAACGGAAAGCCTTCTTATATAGACATTTACAACATGGAGCATTGTAGGTATATATACCATTTATTGATAAAACTTTATAAGATAGCCCTAAACGATGAGAGCCCTCCAAATAATTCTGATAAAAATCTTAATCAAAAAATATTCATTTCATTAGGTTAAAATTTAAAGTCGCATAATATACATTATATTAGTTTCAAAATATAAGGGTTTACTTGCAATCTATGTTCAGTCGATATACACGCTAGGAATTGTACTATTATCAAATACAATACAAAATAATTAATTGCGGTAATCAGTAACTCAAAAAATATGGCTCAATAGACGCCCATTTCCGGGATATCCTTAAGACCACCTTAAAACTGCACATGGACAATATGGTCTTGACACTTGTCTAATTGTTTTGAAATAGTTAATCTCAAAATATATTCCATGTTCCGTAATTATATCGTAAGTAGGTGGACCTATTGATGTTGGCAACTCTGCGCGCCAGTGCAATTGAGAAACTAAAAACTAATACTTTTGTGGTTTCGTGGATTAATAATTATGTGCTGCGGTCCTTGAAGTTGAGCCTTTAACATTTTTTGAAATGACGTTGGTATTTCTTATCGCCAAATATTTTTTTTTATTTTGCTTTTGAAATGCCGATTTTTATTTACTTTGCACCACCATTTGAGTTTGAATCCGTTGATAAGCTTTAATTTTATCGAAGCCTATCTTAATAGAAACATACTTTAAGGTGTTTTTTTTTTCGGTAATATTTACTTACTTAAAACCTCTCTATCCTATCAGAAGCATTCTTAAAGCTAACAAGTTTGAAGGAAGATTTTAGTTGTGCCTATTTGACTTGGAAAATATGTAGTTTTAATGCGGCTTTATTGAGTGTTTTGCCTCAACTGCTTAAAACCATTAGGCTTTCCTGATAGCTTTCTTAAAGTCGGTAAGTATTAAGATAGCTGCAAGGATAAAATAGCTTTAACAGAATTTATATGAGACCACTACAAAGCTTCCTCAAACCTTTGCAGTTAAAATTGACTATTCGCCGTCTGAAACAGGTTTTATGGATACTCCTTATAACCTGTTGATAGGGTAATTTGATCTCGAGTGGATTTGCCCATAGTCAATGCAGTCATAAAATACAACTCTTATCAAATGTCACCTTAAAGCATAATATTTAAAATCTCCATGAAGCTAATAAGCTGCTGAAATACTTCTTTGGTGGATAAATAATGACATAATCCAAAGATTATTTAGCCTCTGGATGTTTTCTTCAATTACCTATTGACAGCAACACCATTAAGCTTTTGTTGCAGTAATGAGCACTCAATTTTCCACATGCCTGAGTCGAAGAATTCACAATGGTGATGCTTGGTGTTGATCAAAGTACAGTTTTGTGATCACGCAGCGGCTGTATAGGAAGTTCTTCTGGTGTCCGAGACACGGAGAGGATAGGTGAACGCTATACGAAGCCATAAAACAATTAGCCTTTGATAAGGTACACGCCGACGTTGAGTAGTTAACTACTTATTTTATACAAAATAAAGTGCTTTTGCAAATATCCTGTAGGGGTCGCGCTTACTGTGACCTTCACGAACCGGCAAGCGACGATAGTTTTGTAAATTTCTAGCGGGAAGGTTCGATATTATTAGGAAAGAACGGTGATAGGTTGATGGTATTCGCGATGTTGCCGATTCATTTCATTCTTCAGTTAATTTGATGCACTATTAGTCTAGTCTAGTCTAGTCTGCACAGTCTAGCAACTTACCAAACTGATTTTCCAAATCCGGCACGTGCTTTCCGTACTACATTCCCATCCAAAGAGGACAATTTTTAGGCAGTCTGGTACTAGTGCTGGCAAAGCCAGGCAAGCAAGACCCCTGTGACCATTTTTACGACCCACAGAATCAACAAAAAAAACCCATGGTCTTCAGGAAAACTCCTCCTTCTCGAAACTAGCAGACCCCCTAATGAATTTCAGTGCCAAATGTATGAACCCTAAATTGTGATATACAGCACATCTGCCATATAATTTTGTCGTAGCCTTATTGTAAAAGTAGTCATATTATAATACGCCTAGGCTTTTTCAATACGACTAGGCGTATTGCAATATCACCAAATTAATCAATGAACCCATAATTTGGTTGATAATTGATTTAAAGCGCATTATAATACGCATGCTGCTTACTAGGCTTATTGTCAAAATTCGAAAGCGCGCGATTACTCTAACTAGATTCCGATTGACTATACTTGTCATATTGTAATACGACTGACGGCTTGTCAGGTTACTTGTGTGTTGTTGTTGTTGTAACTTGCTGTTCAGTTTTCCCGCGTAATATTAGTAAATGTCTCCAATGATGTTTACCAAACTGGTTCCATCGACGGACTGTCAAACCGGTTTTCAAGAGATGAAGTGACTGATTTCCAAAGCAATGAAGTCATTAATATTCCAGAGAAAGAAGTAATTTTCTTAAGATAAACTTTGAGATTATTCCCAAAAATTGAGAGATAGGGATTCAAAAAGTGTTGTGTCAAACTAAGCAAGTCACAGTATCATAACAATGAACGTTTATGTTTTAAATCCCATATGAAATGTACAAGCAAATGTCATAAGAGTGGATCATATTGTAACAAGTAATCCAAATCTATACTTATTAATTTTTGTCCTATAAGCGATTTCCACAATTCTCCTGGTACACCGCCAGTCGTATTATGATACGATGTACATATTTTATACAGTGATATTCTAAAAACAATCGCCTAAAGATTCTTTTGAGCAATACGACGAAGAAAATGTCAGATTTTCAACTACACTGATAATTCTAAACTACGCCGAGTCATACTGAAAAAGCCTAGGCGTATTATAATAAGACTGATATTATGATAAGCCTACGATATATACACCAGAGCAACTACTGCTACTCTACAAGGCACAGATCCGAATATAGTTGAAGTATTGCTCCCAAGTGTGGGGAAGCGCTCCGAAGCACTCTCTAAGACTTCTTGGCATTATCCAGAATAGAGCAATTAGACTAATCGATACGCCTAACCTCACAAAGGACCTCCAAAGCCTGAAACATCAAAGAAGGGTGGCTGGCCTGTCCCTGTTTTACAGATTCTATTCGACTGAGCTCTCCCAGATAACAACACCGAATGGGCGTCCGAACGAGGAATACTAGAAAGGCTATGCAAGGTCGAGGTCCCTACTCCTGTCTCCCCCCAAATACCTCCTTTTGGAGAACTTGGATACTGTGGAATCAGCTGCCGGGGAATTTGTTTCCCGACGGCTACAACCTGCAGCGTTTGAAATCTAACGTGCATAGACACTTATCCTTTCTCAGCGCCTCTACAGCGCCATAGGCTTTAAGCCTTTGCGGGAGGCTGACCATAAAAAAGTAACTGAAAAGAAGTGTTTTCTTCTTCCTAGCATCCGAAACAGATATGCTCCTTTACCACTGCAATAATTAAGTATTGTCTGCTCAGCCGACAAACACCTTCGAAAGCTATATCGTACGGATCTTGCCAGTGCTTCCTATAATTAGGTTGGCGTGCCTGCAGTCATCTCTGTCCAACCAAGCTATCGCCAGTTCCTTGTAAGCTCGCTCATCCGGAGCATCGTTAACCTGGCGCTTTCTGTATTTTAGTAGACCCATTTCAGGGTTCAGGCCCAGTGCTGGTGCTGTTGGGTCCTATCCTGGTCAAGCGAACCATACTCTTGTTGCCGAGAGTAGGCCACAAACAATATGGCGCATATTTCTGCCGGGAAGACACCTCTATACAGGGTGGGCCAATAGCGCGTGGACGGAAGATTGTGGGCTTACTAAAAAATATTTCAAAAATCTGTCACTTGATTATGGTAGGGACCTTTGAGGGCTATAACGTAAAAATATGTTCACTTAAATTTTGACGTTTATGCAGGGTCATTCATATCAAACTTACATTTTTTTGAATGGAACCCCCTATATATCATTACATATTTGGATTCCTTGGTCAATTGTAGTGTGACTTTATGTATCATACATGGAACTTTAAACTGACCGTTTAGGCGCAAATCACCATTTTTGGGATAAGTAGATCAGAAAAAAAAATGAATATCGCAGCGATTATAAAACTTAGAAAGATGTGACTTTGCGGTACGACTAAGCATGAAACGTGTCACCTTAGGTCAGACGGCTGAATTTGAATTCTTTTGGAGAAATCAATAGATTAATCAAGGAAACTTCAATCCCAGATAACTTGACTTTTTCAAATGGGAATGCCTATTTTGGTTTATAGAATCGAATGTAAAATTTGATTACCTTTCTAGCGATATATCATTCTTGATATGAATCTTTTTTTTTTTTATTTCAAATTTTCAGTCAAGTCGGTGAAAAATAAACAAAAGACTATTAATATGGAAGAAACTAACTAATTTAGTAGACAGATGCAAACGAACTAGAATAGCGAGGCAAGATCATGAAAATTCCTTACAACACATCAGCTCTAACCGGATATAACAGCGGCAAGATATCTAATGTCAATGAGTAGCAGGGGTATGACAGAAGTGTTTGTTTTTCACAGCCTACTAGCTATTGAGGTCTACTAGGGCTTGACAGCTTTCCAAAACGATTAAAAATGTTGAAACAAAAGGAAAACTACCAGCGATGTTTGCTTACAGTCTAACATGTTTAGCATGACATTTCACATTTAATGGGATAAAAAATTTTGTCATTTCCGTTTAGTTAAGAGTATTCTGAACATCTACTGAAATAATTGCTAGAATTTTTTAATTACGCTATGTTGTGATTGTGTTTATTTCATGTTGTTTTCTACAAACTAAATTACGTTTTACAATTCAAACAGACTGTAATTCAAGTTTCATTTTCCGCGATTTCGCTAATAAGTAGAAGTACCTACTGAAGAATTTGAAGGGTTCCAGTCAGAGGTATCATTAATTTTGACTTACGGAAATGGCTAATTTTTTGTGGCATTAAATTTGAAAATTTATTCAGAAGACATAATTATATATTCTACTGTCAGCAACAATCACTAGTAGTTTTCCTTTGATTAAATATTTTCTTGTTGACTTTGGAAATTGGCTAATAGCTAGTAGGCTGTGAAAAATGAGCGTTTTGTTACTGCTATTGTTTCTGGTTAGAGATAATATGTTGTAAGGAATTTTCATAATCTTGCCTCGTTACTCTAGTTAGTTTGCATCTTTCCACTAAGTTAGTTGGTTTCTTCAATATTAGCGGGCTTTTATTTCTTTTTCATGGCCTGCTAGGTTGCTTGCGCGCAGGAAAATCGGAAAATACCGATTTGACTGAAAATTTGAAATAAAATGAACACAAAAAAAGAATGACATGGAGAATGCTATATGTTTAGAAAGGCAATTAAATTTTATATTTCATTCCTTAAACCAAAATAGGCATTCCCATTTGAAGAAATCAAGTTATCTGTGATTGAAGTTTCCTTAATTGATCTACCGATTTCTCCAAGTACAATAAGAATTCAAATTTAGCCGCCTGACCTAAGGTGACGCATTTCATGCTTAGTTGTACCGCAAAGTCACGGCCTTCTAGGTTTTATAGTCGCTGCGATAATTCATTTTTTTCTGACACCTACTTATACCAAAAATGGTGATTTGCGCCTAAACGGTTCGTTTAGAGTTCCATGTATGATACATAAAGTTACACTAGAATTGACCAGGAAATCCAAATATGTAATAACATACAGGGAATTCCGTAAAAAAATGTAGTTTGATGTGAATCACCCTGTATAAACGTCAAAATTTAAGTCAAAATATTATTACGTTATAGCTCTCAAGGGTCGCTACCATGATCAAGTGACAGATTTTTGAAATATTTCTTAGTAAGCCCACAATCTTCCGTCCACGCACTATTGGCCCTCCGTCTATATGCAGTTCAGAAAGGTATAGAACAATGAAAGCTCAGACTACAGAGTGACCCAGCATTGTTCGCCATTGATTTCATTGCAAAATTCTATCTTGTTACCAATAGCAGGAATAACCACCCGAGCTTGGGGCAAATAATGGGTTCTGGCTATTGTTGTCTATCAAATAACACTGAAACTGGTGTACCAAAGACGTGCAGCTAGGATACAACGTAGTTAGCTAAAGACCTGTCGCGTATGAAATTAGGTATCGGTTTAGACTAGTTAGACTGTACAAGTGTTTGTTGTTGGTGTGCCGAAGGATCCAGTAATTCCATCAATACATGGAATTGTGTAATTTAGTGCTGATAGGGTATTTGCTCAGAGTAACAACTGAATATGTTCATATGTACCTCTATGGAGTCAGCAAACAAACTACTTCAGCATAGCGTGCTCAAAGCCATCATGTTTGACACTTCAGCCTCCAAACATTGCCAACTAACCTAAAAATTCTTCAAATGCAACCTATATTACTGCACTGCACTGTCTCACCTCGAAAAACTGTTAAACTACACTCGAATATAGCACAGCAAGTCCGTAAAGCTTCACTACAGTTACCAACAAATAGCAAATTCGATTTTACTAACCAAGCATAAAAGACGCACAAACAAAACAAACGTTTGACAGCCGGGATTCTACCGTAAACAAATCGCAGGAAAATTGTATCGGCGTTGCCATCTCCTCAAAATTTATGACGTCAGAATTTGCATTTATGGTGAAAAAATATAACGCAGTAGAGGTCAACATATCTATTGATTTTCCTGTAATCATTCCTGAACCATCAAATTACCGTCTTTTTTAAAGTAGAATGGAATATTTCTGGATTCTGTACAATTAAGACGATAGTAAATAATTATGATTGCCGTCTCTGGTGGTCAATATGACAACGTAAGAAAAGATGCTGGCCTATTAGAATTAGTTGTTTACTACCTCTATGTTCAGTTGTTACTCTGAGGCCCTGAGAGTAGTCGTTTCTTTTTGTTTACTGCTTTCATATCAGCCTGATACCGGACCTTACGCAGGTCCACCTGATGAGACTTGAGGATCGAAGCAGCATCCTTGAGCTCACATTGGGTAAGGTGGAAATCATTTTCTTCTTTTGAAGCAGACATAGAATGGCAACGTCGCTTATCAAAGCTTCACGAAACCCCGACCAAATTACCGTCGCCTTTAAATTTAAAGTAAAATTCGCGGATAATTTCAATGGTTAAATCGCGAGAGGAGCCGTGATAGTCTGGCTAATTAATTTTCGTAGTGATCCAACTGAGAAAATTGTGGACGGAGACCCGCAGAGACCATCAGGGGTCAAAGCCATTAAACTAATACCACCTTACACACTATATTATCCAGAATTTATTGGGTTTTGTTTGGAGCCTGTAATGAGTTGGGAGTTAGGAATGCTATAGTCTAGGACGACAGAAATAATGTTTAGAAACCAGAACTGTCAGAAGTGTAATCGCACTTTACTGGACGTTCGTTCACGAGAGTTGTTAAGAAATTTAATTAAGTTCTTTTTTCAGTCATAAAAAGTTTAATCACATAGGTCATCATCATAGTCACAATGTCTTAACCGACATTTTGTGAACTCGTAAAATGCATTTACTCATTTTACGAGTTTCTCTTGGGATATCTTTAAGATCTTCAATGCGGTAGTTTCCCATTTGCTTTCTGCATCCTCACGCCGTTGACCAGATGGTACCTACTGGTTCATCCGCCTTTAGGGGCGATTTCTCACCCCAAGGACAAGAAGGTGTCCTGACTCTTCTCAACTCGTTCGCCCAAAGCTGTTTGTTGAGAAGAGGTTACTGCTTATACGTTTTAGTCGCCTTTTACGACACGCAGGATATACGATGGGAGATATAACTCAAAACTTTTATCCTTTATTTCAGAAAGTTATTAACGACTAAAAATAGGAATTTTAACATGGGCCCTATGAAAGATTATCCTTTATTTATTTAAAGGTAGAATAAACGTATTTTAACACTTGACACAAAAATAAGCAATATAATAAAATATTCTTTGGAATATGTAGTTTATAATCTTGCAGTAAACGGATAGGGTTGACGACCATTTGAATTAGTTATTAATTATTTAGTCATTGTGGTCAAAACTTTTTAGTAAATAAAGAGATCATATCGACAACCGGCAACAGCGCTCTATTTTACAAACCCACAGCCTTCTCTCTTCAGAAAAGGACATATATATAATAAAATATTCTTTGGAATATGTAGTTTATAATCTTGCAGTAAACGGATAGGGTTGACGACCATTTGAATTAGTTATTAATTATTTAGTCATTGTGGTCAAAACTTTTTAGTAAATAAAGAGATCATATCGACAACCGGCAACAGCGCTCTATTTTACAAACCCACAGCCTTCTCTCTTCAGAAAAGGACATAGTGACAGTATTGTAAGTGCGCAGTGTTCATCGGTTAAGTCAGGTTGTTTTGTTGACTATCATTTGTGTGATATTTGTCTTTTGATTTATGAGAACCATTGACGACCAAGACGTCAATTCTTAGAACCGCGCTGTTGATAAATTCATTATAATAATTACAGTGGAGTCAAAATAATAACTAATTTAGATTAACTGATATTTTAAAATAGAAACCTTATAAATAACTAGTTTATATAAAAATAATTTATAAATAATTGCAGATTATTAATATACCTTGCGACTTTTCTAAAGTCCCGAATAACTTTCATAGAGAGTTAGTACTCATTTGCGTAGCAATAAAACCACATTATGCTGGAAGACAAACCTTTACTGTCGTTTTCGTAAAAAGCAACATTGTTGATAGCTGTGCCAGAAAACATCTCTTATTTTGCCGACTTCCCAACTAATAGTGATTCTGAAATTCCACAAAAGTCCAGAGTGCTGAATTTGCCAGGGCGGTCCCATAAGTATTGGATGATTATCAACTGAAAGTGCACGAGCTATAAGACAAAGTAGACATTTCGAAAGGTGCGGTGCATTGCATATTTTCTAAATATTTGGACATAAGAAAGCTATGTGCAAGATGGATGGCGTGTTTCCTCCCAGTAGAACAAAAGCAGTGTCGTGAAGATGTGTTAATAGGGTGTTTAGCAAAGTTCCACCGTAGCAAACAAACTTTTTCCATTCTTTTATAGTCATAGATGTGATATCCGCCCATAACGCCATACAGAAGACAATAAAACAATCACCACAATGAACTGATATGGGAGATTCGGTTATAAAGAAGGCGAAGACCGTTCCACCTGCGTTTTGTTTCATAATGCACTAGCTCACGAACCCGTTATCTATTTAATTAGAATGGCCCAAATTACTGAATTAAAGTTGGAATTGCTCATGTGCCGTGTTCATCGGATTTTTTTATACTTCCAAACTTGTTTATTTAAGTTTCTCTCTTAAGTCTCAGTGGTCAAATATTTTCCAACGATGAAAGAGAGATTTCGGTAGTTGATGGCTATTTTGAGGAGCAAGGAGCAAGTCAGATCTTATTATCAAAAGGGCATTCACGTTATTGAACATCACTGAGAGATACATAGATATAGAGCTAAAAGGAGACTATGTTCAAAAATAGACATATGTTTTTCCAAAAGCAATACAAATACGATAGAAGTAAACAGGCTTTTTGCAAAACAGTACATGCCCAATAACTTTCAGTTATTCAATTATTCAGTGTGTAGGAACCAACAATTAATTTAAAATTTTCTCCACTGCGACTCTTGGTTGTTGGCGGTATGCTACCTGAACAGCACAGGAGCTAATACCAGTGCCTGGAACAGACTCTTTGAAACTGCGCTCTGAATTTCCATTGAAGCACGAAAGTTTCTGTTACTAAACATATCGTCGACTAATCTAGATATACATCTGCTTGAAACTTTACGCTGGAGTGTGTCTATAATTCCCTTATACTGTCTCAATAAACACAGCAGAAATTCTGAGTGTTTTAAAGGCCTGCTTCTATGAAGGACATCAAGGAGGAGAATTTGATCTGACCGAAAACCATCTTAGTCGGAATGAATTTTGTCCAGAACTTTTGTGGCAATTCTCTAGAATTTAGTAAGTAGACACAATGGCATTGTCTTAAATTGAACAAGATGCAAAAGACGGACCTATTTTCCATTTTTCGAGCGACCAAAATTTAAATATTCTACAAGAACGTTTTTACGGCAAAAGGTCCCCTATTATTTCTGGTTCTCGCAGCGATCTTCCTTACGCGCCGTGTGAACAAACCATCTCGAACAAATTATTCCTACTTTATAGGGAAACCGAAACACACAGTATGCGTAGCGGCTTGCGGGCATACACATATAAATAAATATTAGTTTTAAAGCTGGCTATGAACCAAGCAACATGTACCGGTCCACGAAGCATCTTATGCATTATTATGAATGTCCACATTAAAATCAATTTTCCTGTCGTGTGTTGAAGTCCTGCTGCTAAGAAGTGGACCACCCTGTATACATCCTATACAGTTACTAGCTATGGTGACCTACCATAATTACTTTTATTTGTAAAATATGGTCAGCAGATACAAAAAAAAAATCAATACTATAACAGTCATTACAAAAGAAAAGGGGAAACGTCCAAATCAGACCTTAGGAGCCACATTTGGGGCTCTGGGAGACATTGTACTGTCTAAAACTTCGGATCTATATTACAATAGATAATCATAATAATTGTAAAAGGAAAATAAATATATCTGCCTATATAAAGTTAACTGTGACTCAATGTCTGACTTTTGGGTATTTTTTGGAAGAAGGAACGAGAACTCACATAGGTCTTGACCACACAACAGTGATAACAGCAGCAAGGTTGAGCGCTGATGACATACTCCTGGTGACCTCCGTCGCAGCTGGTGGGATCTTCATTTGGGAATATCCCAGAGACGAAAGGAAACTGGAAAACAATCCGAAAGAGGACAAAACTATGGAAGATAAACAAACCTCCATCTGCGAGGGACGAAGAAGATATCAGAGACTTGCCTAGAGTGCGAAGGGACGTAATGACAGATCTTTTGTTTTCACGATCATTATTGTAATGCAATCACTTAGATATCACTTCTAACACGCTTTTGTTAGCTTCACCTATATGTTTATTTGTAACCGACTCCTTTGGAATCGATTTTAACCCTCTGTAAACGAACATATTTGAAACCTTGTACACGCATTAAGAACCCGTGACAATAGAATAATTTAATAAGTTTGTATCATTATCCTGATCAGGATCACACCAGAATTGAATAATTTAATTGTGTACTTTATTTAAGGATACGATATAATGGTGAAGGCGCCAGTTAAACAAACAACATCGCTTTTTTAATAAGTGGTGTACGAGATGAATTTATCGCCAATACATACAATCGAGTTGCTACTGGCAAAGCAAAAGGTCGCCAATCAGAGATCAACGATGTAGATTTTACGACAATGGACTAGTATCATAGGTTTCAAAACAATGATTAAATTATTATAACCTCTTAGTGTATACAGAAGTAGGTGTACTGATGCATTTCGTTGCTCTCTGCATCGTTTTGTTTACTAGTAATTCCATTTTAAAGTTTAAAAAAAGGTATTCAAATTTAGCCAGTTGTTGGAAAGCGCGCCATAAATTAGCAGTGCATTGTTGCCTCGTCAACTTTCAAACCGCGCTGTTGACGCAATTTTCATGAAACGAACTACTTTCTCTTCTTAGCTATAACAATAAACCCGAAGCGATCAACCAAAACAAAGCTGCTATTTATATTCCCACCGAATATTAATAATTCATTTAATAGTCGGAGATTATTCCCCTATTCATGCCGTTATTTTTAGAGTTCTTTACTTGCTATGTCGTCGAGAGTACACGCCAGTAGGTACAGGGTTTATTAGTCGGGTACGTAGCGTCAAATTTTCACGGTGATTATACTGTTCATTTCGATCAGCTTTCCGTGTAAAAATCACCAAAAGCTGCAACATTTCTGTGTTCCAACATATTATAGCTGAGCGCATGATCATGTAGATGGTGTATCAACGACGTGTGGGTGGACGATGGCCCGTGTGGGGGCGGGTTAGAATATCTCCCATCGTATATCCTGCGTGTCGTAAAAGGCGACTAAAAGGATCACCGAACTACTGTCGGTATAAACAGTAACCTTTTCTCAACCAAAAGCTTCGGGTGGACGAGTTGAGAAGGGTCAGCACACCTTCTTGTCCTTGGGGTGAGAAATTGCCCCTAAAGGCGGATGAACCAGTAGATACCATGTGGTCAACGGCATGAGGATGCAGAAAGCAAATGGGAAACTACTGGATTAAAGATCTTAAAGATATCCCAAGAGAGACTCGTAAAATGTGTAAATGCATTTTACGAGTTCACAACATGTCTGTTAAGACATTGTGACTATGATGATGATGATGGGTGGACGATAGCTACTCTCCTATTTGAGATAGGAAGAATGACTCAAATAAAAATTGTAGAGGGTAATAAAATCTGTGTTACAAAAATATTCACCATTATACAGGGTGTCCAATAAATGTGTTACTCATCAAGGTTGCATTTTTCAAATAGAATCCCTTGTATATTATTGCATATCTGGATTCCTTGGTCGATTGTAGTATGACGGTGTATCGCAGATGATACTTAAAAGGAACCGCCATTTAGCACAAATAACAGCGTTTTTCCCCCGAAGGGTTAAAAACGAGTATTTAGGGTCTAGCCGAAGCTTGACCCACTATGAGATTACCCTTTCGAATTCCTATATCTGCGAGTCACCGTTCACCGTTCTACCCCACTTTCCCCCCTATGCTACGCCTATGCCTTCCTTTCCACTTGCGATCTGTTGAGGCGCACGCGCCACGCGGTACGGCGCGCCGGTGTTGTTTCTTCAGCACCCACATCGACGGCAAGGCATTATTAGGTGGGTCAAGCTTCGGCTAGACCCTAAATACTCGTTTTTAACCCTTCGGGGGAAAAACGTTGTTATTTAGGGGTCTGAGCCTCCGCTTGACCCACTATGAGATGTGTTTGTTTTCTGCCGGCGGTGCGCCTAAGGATATAGAAGCGTACTGTGATTTAGGATAGTAATACATTTTTTAAGGAAACCAATCTCGTGTATTCAATCTCTAAATAACAAAACGTAAGTTTATTTTCTAACAATCAACAAGAAATGAAATAAATTCATTCGAATAACATAAGAACGAAACAAATATGCAATGTCATGCGATAATGCACCCAACCAACGTGACTAGACAGGTTTGAAGGATGTTACACTGTAAGCATTTCCTCTACTACTTCCAGAATCTTGCTTATTCAAGGTTATCTCTCTGAAGTAATGCCTGAAGAAAGTCTTAGATGATTTCCAGTTACCTCTAGCTAGAACTTCATCTATGTTGACTTTATTTATGCTCCAGTTGTATGATGCTACCGCTGCCCTTGCGCTTCCTGGAGGACTGTCTATCCCGGCTTCTCGAAAAGCGGTTCGTATCCAGCCTCGAATGACCGAAGCTGACGCTGCCGATACCTTTCCTCTTGTCGTGATAAAGAGGCTATGAAGATTTGTCCTTGCCTTCCTCCTTCCATCACTCAGCTTGACTAGCCAATCAATCCAGTAAACACAGTCCAGCCGATGTATTTCGTTTTTAATAAGCTGCCAGCCCGACTGCGTATGGTTTACTGAATCAGTTTTAGAACCAAAAACCGGCCAAAGGACCACCCTGTCATCGTATGACTCCATATTTCCTGTTGATATATCAAGGAGAGTAAGATCATGAACTCGCCTTCCCGACGATAAAAGAAGCAACACAGCTACATGACGAGATACCTGAAACAGGCTAGATTCGTCTAGTGAATAAGATTTCAGCCAGGCAATGAGTGACTCGATATCCCAAATCGGGGCTTTAGGCATCTTAGGGTTACTGAGATTAATCGCTCTAATTAAATGCTTAGTAAGCACATGAGAGCTCAATTTTTCCGCTTGCTCCGGGTTGGCAAAGCTACAGACAACAGATTTGTGCACCATTGTAGTGCTGGATGCTAGGTGCAGATCCTTGTGCAGGTGACAAATGAATTTTGCCAGGTGTTCTGGTTTGGGCTGATTTTTATCGATGTTATTCGCCTGTGAAAACGTACACCATCTTTTCCATGCTGAATAATAAGTTTTTAGGGTGGATGATCTCCAAGCCGATTCAAGAAGTGCTACATCTTCCGGATCCCATGTCTTCAAAATGGATTCCCAGCCCGTACCTTCCATACCTCCAAATCTAATTGATCTACCTGAGGCGGAGGCAGATTGGTCCTCAAGTCTATCAGGGAGTCTCGCAGGTTCCCTATTTTGTATGGCGGTGCTACCGCTCTCCTCTTGAGGTCTGCTCTCCAAAACACTCTGTTCCATGTTGGGACGACAACCAGGTAAAGCCCTTCGCAATGGTTCAAATGTTGCAGAACACGAGGTATCATTGTTGGTGGGGGAAAAACCCAAGCCAGTTTGAATTGCCACGTCCTGCTGAACGCGTCTGTGAATAGCGCATTGTGGTCTCGTGCATCCTCGCTGACGTAGCATGGCAAGATGGCCGACCTCGTTGAGGCAAAGAGGTCTACCTCGGGCCTGCCCCAAATATGGAAAATTTTGTCCGTAACTTCTTTCTTCAGTTTCCATTCTGAAGGGACGGTACCCCTGGATAGGCTGTCGGCAATTCCATTGTATTTTCCCGGTAAGTAGCGGGCCAAAAGGGTGATGCCATTTTGACTTGCTAGTGTTAATATCTTTCTCGTTTGTTTGAGCAGGTGTAGTAACTTTGTACCGCCTTCTTTGGAGATATAAGACACCACTGTCCTGTTGTCTGTCTGCAGCATGATAGATCTCCCTGCTAGTAATCGCGTTTTCCGTTTTAGAACTTTGTAAACGGACCACAGCTCTTTTCTGTTGCTGTGCCAACTGATTTGTGTTGGTGCCCGACGTCCCGCTAACCGTTGGCTTCCTAACAAAGCGCCCCATTTCCATTTTGCCGCGTCTGTGGTGAGAAAGACTGTGGGGCTTGTGGCATGAATAGGTGAATATTCGTTGATATTCTGGAGCCACCAGATGCATTCCTCTTCTGCCTCCTTGCTTAAAGGTGCTTGACGATCTGGAGTTTTGTTTGACATTTTTTTCAAATCCCGCTGCATGTATCTGGAGTTTAGTCGACCCAGGGGCACCACAAACGATGCAAAATTTAAGTGACCTAGAATTCTCTTTGCTTTGGTCCATGACCAGGATCCTTCCTTTAGAACTGCTCTGATTTTTGAAGATATTGCATCCTTTTTTCGAGATGACAGCTTCTTCCTGTTCCTTAACGTATCCCAGATGATCCCTAAATACTCCATTTTTCTTTTTGGTTTTCGGGTTGTCTTTTCCGTGTTTATTCTCCAGCCTAAAGATGTTAACAGCTGATTTGCTCGCTGTATTTGTTTTTGAACTATTCGACGATTCTGGCCAGCGATTAGGAAATCGTCCAGGTAAACCACTACCCTTATTTCTTCGTTCCGTAATACTTCTGCGATCCAGTTTGTTATGCGCGCAAAAGAAAATGGGGCCGTAGCTAGCCCGAAAGGAAGACAATTCATTTGGTATATGATTCCTTTGTAATAAAACGCTAGGAATCTGCGATGACTTGCTGCTACAGGTACGTGGTAATAAGCTTGTGACAGGTCTATTTTTGCCAAATAATCGTTGGGCTGCAGAAAATCCGTAATTTTTGAGTGGTTTATCAGTCGAAATTTTGGAGGTTCTATGTATTTGTTGAGTCCCTTCAAATTGAATATTAGGCGCCTCGACCCGTCTGTTTTCGGCCGCAGGAACATTGTGGATAAATAGATCGATTGCGCCTGGCATTTCTCCACTGCCTTTATCTGTAGAAGGTTTTGAAGCTCTGAGTCTATATCTACCTTTGTCGCGAACGGTTTTATTGTATTTTGCGTGGGAGTTATTAAGACTGGTGGTTTTACAAAAGGTATCCGATAACCTACTATTGTTTTTATTAGTTCCCTTCCTGCCCCTAAAGATTCGTAGTGATGACGAAAGTCTTTTAACTGTCCTGCTTGGAAGGGGCGCCATTTGGCGTCAATGTCTTTTTGTGGGTATTCTATTTCCTTTCTTATCGTTCTTCTGATGTGACTGTTTCCTTTGTCTGTGTGACGAATGAGGTTGCTTGTGTTTTCCTGCGTAGGGGTTATGTGATCCCTGATGGTTTTTTCCTGTCCTGGATGTCTTGGGCTGTCCAAACTGGGAGCCTGTTTGTGATGTGGAGGTGTGAGGTCGGTCCCGCCTGTTCGGAAAAAACTTATGGAAACCACCATGATCTTTTAAAGCCTCCGATAGTTCATTCTCGGAAAAAAGATGGGTACAAGAAGGTGGTATTGAGTGTAAGGTGTCACTTAAATATTTTCCTGGAACCTTAAACAGCTTTCTCCTTGCTTCAATCATCTCGGCCCGGCGACCGCATGTGTATTGCAGCAGATCGTCGGAAACTTTACGGAACTGTGCATCTGAAGAAGCCAATCTTTTCCTGACCTCTTCATGTAGCTGCGTAGATGGTACGGCTGCTAGAATTTGGTTTACGCCTTCTTCAAATGCTTTCCTTTGGAGCAAAAGACCGTGCGTGATTGTTCCTAGAGCGTAGTCTGCCTTGACCAGCATGTCTGAGGGACACCACATAGAAGATACGGAGTCCAACTGAGGGTTGACTTTTAGGGGTGCAAACAGTGGTGAGGCGTGTGGGTTCTTTTGCACTTCCGCGTACCTGACTCTGTTCCAATCTTGGCTGCTCAGCCTTTGGCACTTAGCGCCAATACGAGCTATTTCCTCGTTCGGCTTAGGGATTGACGGCTCAGCCTCTTTTGTAACTGGTGTGAACTCAATCTCGAGGCGAGGAGCGGTTGTGGCTTGTAGTGTCGCCAGCTTCCTCTGCGTGTCACATATTTGGCTCTTGAGCATATCCACCTCCGTTTCAGGCACAACTGGTATGTGCTCTGGATTGTCTTTCAAAAGACTTGGTGCTCTAAATTCGGATGCTTGAGACGGTGCATCGTCATAGATAGATAGATAGATAGATAGATCTTTATTAATATCCAACAGGTGCACGCACCCAATAACAGGATAAGCCAAAAGAAAACATGAATAAGGTAAATTAACTAATATAAAATAAAAAAGAAGAAAAAGGTATGTATCAAAAAGTATTATATGATAGCTACATATTAGAACTAAGCTGTAGGATACATTCGAAGATATCTGACAATGTGGAGAAGTTGATGTCACAATTATTACATATACGATTAAAATTGTTACATATAATTGATACGGGCGACTTATTCATAATATTTGTATGCGCGCATTCAGAATAAAATATCCTTATATTTCTATTGTTAAGTCGCGGAACAGTAAATGGAACTTTACCCAACAAATACTCACAGACTATATTACCATGTAACAGCTTATACAAGAACGTTATGGTTAGGAAAATTCTTCGTGTATTTAAAGAAATAAATTTGGCCTCATCTAGCAATAAAGCATAATCAAATCCTCGCTCAGGGTATACACTAGTTCTTTTAAAGTGCAAGTATTTTAAAAATTTTCTTTGGACACGCTCTATCTGTCCTATCTGATTAGCACAGAAAGGGTACCAAATCAGGACAGCATACTCCAGCTTGCTACGCACATAGCATATATATAGTGTGGTGATAACTGAGATTGAGAACTCCCTTCCATTTCGTAGGATAAATCCCAACATCCTGTTGGCTGCGGATACAGTACTCTCAATATGAGCAGCAAAAGTCATTTTTTGGTCAAAGAGAATTCCTAAGTCGCGCATTTGCTCCTGACGTTTTAAATCATGATTACCTATACTATACGGGAACATTATAATGTTATTTTTTCGCGTGTAGGACACAATATAGCATTTGTCCACATTCAGTTCGAGATGGTTGGAAGTGGACCATGTAGATACTGCCTCAATGTCTCGCTGTAGAGCAATGCAGTCGCTCATAGAGCTAATGTTAAAATAGATTTTTAGGTCATCCGCGTACAGTAATTTTGAACATCGCAAGTCAAAGATAAGATCATTAATGTATAATAAGAATAATAATGGTCCTAAATTCGAACCTTGTGGAACACCTGAGGTAGGTGTTATTAGCGGCGAACGATAGCCTTCATATTCCACGTATTGACTTCTGTTAAATAAATAAGAGCTAAATAATGTTATAAGATCGTCCGAAAAACCAAAGAAACTTAATTTTTTAATCAAAATCCCTCAATCTATTCTATCAAAAGCTTTTTCCATATCCATATAAGCAACATCTACCTGGCCCCTATGATCCAAAGTTTCGCATATAGTCTGCGTCAGGCATGCAAGGTTCGTGACACAAGATTTTTTATCTATGAAACCATGCTGATCGATACTTAAAATTTCTTTAGTTGCGGCGTAAACGTAAGTGTATATTATCATCTCAAACAACTTAGCAAAGTTACAAAGTACTGAGATAGGTCTATAATTCATAATTTGAGATGGATCTCCTTTTTTAAGTGTCGGAGTTACTCTAGCTTGTTTCCATGCTTCAGGGAAGGTATTTGTTCGTAATATTAAGTTATAAATATATACTAATGGCTGTAGCAGTGCAGATATGCAGTCTTTAACCAAAAAACTTGGTATTTGATCCGGCCCTATAATTAACTTATTTTTCAATTTCTTTGCTGATTTAATAACATCGTCCTCGGATATACTTGTAAGAGCAATTACAGGCAAGTTAAAGTATTTCTGCAATAAATTATTAGCTAGGTCTGGATTAGGCATATTATAAACATCGGAGAAGTACTGACCAAAAGCATTTACGATATCTTGCGCATTGTCAAAAATACGGTCATAACAAAAAGAGTCGTCACTGGTGCTGGACGGTTCCTGCTCCTCATGTGTTGATGCCGCTTCAGGGGTGTAGGCATTGTTTGATGCCGCTAAGTTATTCAGGACAGCTGTAAACATTTCATTTTGTTTTTCAAGCAGCTGTTCAATCCTGCCTGTAGTAGCACTAGGTCTATTTGAAGTAGCGCTGGATGCTGGTCGTTTAGCTGGCACTATTTCTTCATTATCTAGAGCCCGTTCCTGACTGCTTCTTTTTCTTGGCGTGGACGTGATGCTAGGGGACCTGGATGGCCTGCCTGTTGCTCGAACGACTTCTAGTCGTGATTTGAGTCGGGGTCTCAGTATTTTAACAGCATCCATGAACATGGAGTAATTGTCGCCATGTAAATGCTCTGCAATTGAGGACGGAGTATAAATGAAAGCCCTGGCGAGCGGCCACCTAAGAAGTCTTCTCCTTACGTTTTTAAATACCCTCTCTGATGGTGTCATGTCTTCTATGTTGAAAATTCGTAGGAGCTCTTCTGTTGGAAAGGCAAATCTAACCTTATTTTCAGTCCTTGGAGAGATGTTTTCGCCGAAGAGCGCCTGGTACGAACAGTCTAGCACCTCCCAGCTTCTCCAGTCAAGCGGGTAGCTGTCATCAATAAGGGATGACACAGCTTTGAAGAGTGAAGGATCTGTATCATCTCCTGGTTGCTCAGCCAGCTGGCCTAAGCTTACCTTGCCGGGCATCTTTCCTGGAAACAAAACCGTGCATCAGTTCGAGCTGATTAAATGTTCGGTACGGTTTTCCTTAGGTCAGAGGAGCCTCTGTCGGCTCCTCGGGCCTACGTCGGCCCGTCGAGCCTTCGTCGGCTCGTCGAGCCTGCGTCGCTCATCCAGCCTGCGTCGGCTCACCGAGCCTGTGTCGGCTCATCGAGCCTGCGTCGGCTCATTCAGCCTGCGTCGGCTCGTCGAGCCTGCGTCGGCTCATTCAGCCTGCGTCGGCTCATCGAGCCTGCGTCGGCTCATCGAGCCCTCGTCGGCTCATCGAGCCTGCCGTCGTCCGCTCTGTCATAGAGCTGAAAAAGCAACGATCTTTAGCCTGGCTGTGCTAATAACGTGAGTCAATAGATAGACTTGGCTGTTAGAGCGTCAGTCAAATTATCTTTTAGCTGTAAGAGCGTAAAAGAAGATAGTACGACTCATGCACAAAAGTGCCTAGGCCACGAGATGCGTCAGCTAACACCTAGGGGAAAAATAATAATACTATAACTTACCTGATATACACAAAACGAGTTATCTCTGGAGTATTTTCTTCGCTACACGTACTAACGGTATTCGCGCGAAATCTCACTACGGTGACTGCATTGAAACGAAGTCGAAAGCGTACTGAAGAAACAACACCGGCGCGCCGTACCGCGTGGCGCGTGCGCCTCAACAGAAGTGGAAAGGAAGGCATAGGCGTAGCATAGGGAGGAAAGTGGGGTAGAACGGTGAACGGTGACTGGCAGATATAGGAATTCGAAAGGGTAATCTCATAGTGGGTCAAGCGGAGGCTCAGACCCCTAAATCACCATTTTTGATATAAGTAGAGCTGAGAAAGAAAACTAAATATCGCAGCATCTTGTATTAAACTTAGAAGGCTGCGACTTTGTGGTGTGCCTAAGCATGAACTATGTCAGCTTACGTCGGCTGTCAAGTATGAATTCTTTTTGTACTTGGTGAAACCTGTAACTTGATTTTTTTAAATGTGTATGCCTAATTTATTTTATAAGGTTAAATGTGAAATTTGATAGCCTTTCTAACGATATAGGATTATTGATGTTAATCTCTTGTATATATCAAGATACCTGTAATTCCAGTTTCCCTAATTATTATTATTAACAGTGCTGTTCCTAAGTGGCGCCGGGAAACAGTAACAAAGCCTACACAGAACACGAGGCTAATGACCAAAGTAGTCGATGCCGATGACACAGAAGTAAAAAAAAATCTACCGATCTCAGCAAGTACAGAAAGAATTGAAATTTGAGAGTACTACGTAAGCTAACACATTTCATGCAATATTCAATTTTTTATTCTAACATCTACTTATATCAAAAATGGTAATGTGCGCCAAACGGTTCGTTTTTAGCATCATGTGTGATGCATAGTCATACTATAATCGATCAAGGATCCAAATATGCAATAATATACAGGGGATTCTGTTTAAAAAAATGTAACTTTGTAAAATGTAAGTCACACATTTAATGGGCCACTGTATAATGGTGAATATTTTTGTAACAAAAATTTTATTGGCCTCGACATGTTTTATTTAAAATATTTTTTCCTATCCCAAAATCATTAGTACACCTTCTACATGATCATGCGCGCAGCTACCATGTTAGGGACCGGTTTCTCAATGTCCAGTTAAATATATAACTGAAAGCTAACGGGTAACTGTTAGATAAATAGCTTAAGCGATTGAAGTTTAACCTATACGAATTCGCGAAAATCTTATCTGACAGTTGTATCTATAGAAACGCTAACTGGCAGCTGCCTATCTAAAGCTTTTAACCGGACATTGAGAAAGCGGCCCTTAGGGTCGGTTTCTGGTGAGCGACCTGCCACAATCATCAAGCTGCCGCTGATTGATTACTTTTAGGATTGTGCAAACAAAATCTTTGTTTACTTCTGCTAACGTATGCGAGTTCGTTGGCTTCACTGGCCGATTGGCTGTCCTGCGACGCTACGCGACTAGAAAAATTCAAATGCATTACTTATTTTCTCGCAATCCCAGGCTCAAGAAATTCGGGAAAAGAATGGCAAGCTTTTTAAGACATGATCTTTCAAAAACAATAACAAACAAAAATGTGATACTGGTCCATACTAAAATAACAGCCAAAAATTTTATATACTGACAGTAAGGTAACTATAATCAAAGAAATTACTATAAACCGCTCAGAGTTGCGAAAAATTAAAACATCCTTGTATTGGAGAAATGTGTCGCTAAGGTCCACAGATACAATTTGCTATTTTATATTTAGCATTACCTTTTATGACTCCACAGCAAATTCCATCCCTATCCAAGCAGCGGTTACTGAAAGCACTTAAAAAGCGTATTATCTCAGTATTTGAAATTTTCGCAATCAACGTACTCCCATAACCCCTATAGGTGTAGGAATTAAATTATGGAAAACGATAAGGATCATCTAAACCGCCCAAAAACAAAATTTGGGCTGTCTTTATATCTGTAGTTTTTTATTATAGCTGCGCCGCCACTGACACGATTTCAAAAAACCGTTTGCGTTTTCCATCCTTGCCATGGTAATAATACTGGGTCAAAATTTCATTAAAGTCATTTCAATAATTTCTAGCTTACACAACACAGAGCGACCCAAAGCACCAATTAGTTGTATGTATGCATTATAAAATTCTGTAATAGGCAAGGCAATGTTCCACCCCACTCCAATCACCTCAATTTCACCTCCACCCAAAAAAAGTAGAAAATGATCAGCAACCCCTAAAACGCATAAAAACCAAGTTTTGGAAATATTTGGAGATTTTTGTTCTATTTCTAATTGCATTACCTACATACACCTCACAGCATATCGCTGCCCAAATTTCATCAAAATCCATGCAGTGTTAACTGAGATTACGAACCTACAAGAACACCCAAAAAGCGTATTTTATCAAATTCGAAAGCTATCATGACCAATACCTTCACCTATAGGTGTAGGAAGTAAAATGAATAAAAAAATTCTTGTCCCAGTAAAACATTTACTTTTGGCATAAAAATGTCGAAGCCAAGTCTCGCCTTGATACACATTATTCAGACTGGAAATTCGACGATTAGGATGAGTACCGGAGGCGATGCACGCAGTGAACGTCCCAATGATGCTGTCATCAACGAAAACTTCAAAAACATCCACAAAATAATTTTGAGTGCTCGTAAGGTAAAGGGCAACGTGTGCTTAGAGCCGGTCAACGTTTCGATGATTTGAAGCAATATTTAGCGAGGCATATTTTTCCGTCGACATATTAAGCTGCGTACACATCTCAGCGCACATGGTTTGAGTACACACGAATATGCAAATGTGGACGTTCTATTCGTCGTATCTCAGGGCGTGCGGGCTGTCTCGCGCGAGACTTTGAGCGCGCGTGGGTCGAGCCAAATCCTGTGAAGCGAGTTGAGAACGCACCCATGCGACGTGAACACTGAAACCAACATATGACTTGAGAACGCACGCATATGTATGTGTTCTCAAGTCACGTGTGCTCAGATGTGTACGCAGCTTTACAATGGATGAAATTGCGCACCATCACTACTCTATCGAAGGAATAGTCCGGCAAGTGGACTGCAGGATTCCAAAGCTTTTTTATGACTGGATATGATAGAGTATGGCGTAAGAACCTTCTCATATATTTCCGCGATTTTTCTGGGCACGAGAAATCCGATACACTGATTTTCGTATACACTAAGAGGTTATCCAATGATACTAGTCCATCATTACATAGCGGTATTGGTACATTTGAGATAAAATCAGGAGGCAAGGGTCCTCTTTGAAAGAAAAAAAAGTGCTACAAATGCTCGCTGAAAAGAAATTTAGGATCAGATAATTGCCGAAACTGAGGTCTTTTTTATTATAAAAGTGGTATAGAAAAATTGAGTGACCGCTATAATAGTGCTTGTATCCCCTTCGAGAACAACTATATTGAAAAATAAAACCGAATTTTATCAAAAATCTTTTTATATACGTAGGTAATATACAGGGTGTTTCAGAACTGTGATCAAACTTGTAGGGTTGTTCAGTGCAACAGTAGAAGGAGTATAGGGACCCATGGCTGGAAAAGTGTCCGTACGGTATTACGGCCCTAAGAAGCGTTAAAATGTAGGAAGACGATGAATTGCCTGAATAGCCTTTAATGCATTCACTTTTTGCCTTTTGTACATGATATCATCACAACAATTGTTCAAAATGTCTTCCTCCAACCTGAATACACCGATTTAAACGTCGCACATGATTTCGGCGGACTTGACTAAAAATTTGATACTCGTTTTGAATGATTTCAAATGCTGCTGTAATCCGTCCGATTAATCGTGTTTCTACTGGAGTTTCGTAGACCAAAGACTTTACATGTCCCCACAGGAAAAAATCTAGCGGCGTTAAATCAGGTGATTTAGGAGGCCAAGAAACGGCTCCACCTCTAGCAATCCTACGGTGCCCAAGCCGCTGAGCCAAATCCTCACGTACTGGTACAGCAAAGTGAACCGGCGCTCCATCGTGCTGAAACCACATTTGCTGACAAACGTTTATTGGAGAATTTACCGGCGCTTATGTGTTGTTATCTTTAAAAACGATAACAAAGGTTGTTTTTTGTAGCTGCATTCCATATCGCCTTTATCGCCTTAGTCGTGCTATCATATTTTTGATGTTTGGAAGAATTTAACAAAAATTAATTATTGCTAGTGGAAAACTTTACCAATCAAGAATTGACGGATATGCATTTGGCATATGGAGCAACAAGCTGCAATGCACGAGCAGCAGCGCGGTTGTATCAAGAACGTTATCCCGAACGACAGCATCCGGGATGCAAAAAGTTTATTGCTATTTATCGGCGGCTCTCCAAGACAGGCATGTTTAAACCAACGTGCATGATACTGGTGTTGATCGAACTGCAAGAACGGTCGAATTTGAAGAAGAGGTCCTTCAGCGAGTTGCCGTCGAAGCATCAAGTAGCACACGTCACGTTGCTAAGAATATGAATACGAGTAACGCCTCCGTCTGGCGGGTGCTACACGAGCAACAACTTTATCCTTACCACTTCCAGAAAGTTCAAGGATTGACTGCAGCCTATTATCAGCCTAGAGTTCAATTTTGTCAATGGCTTCTTCAACAAGTCGCTGCACAACCAAATTTTTTACGCTATGTTTTATGGACCGATGAAGCCTCATTCACAAGAGACGGTATTTTTGATAGTAGGAATAGCCATGTTTGAGACGAAGAAAATCCCCATGCAATTTTTCCCAGAAAACATCAGCAGCGTTGGTCTGTCAATGTATGGGCAGGCATTATTGATGATTATTTGTTTAGGCCATACCTTCTACCGGAACGGTTAACAGGACCTATTTACCGGCGTTTCTTGGAGGAAGAACTTCTTGAAAATGTTCCAATAAACGTTCGACAGCAAATGTGGTTTCAGCACGATGGAGCGCCAGCTCACTTTGCTGTACCAGTATGTGAGGATTTGGCTCAGCGGTTTGGGCACCGTTGGATTGCTAGAGGTGGAGCCGTTTCTTGGCCTCCTCGATCACCTGATTTAACGCCGCGAGGTTTTTTCCTGTGGGGACATGTAAAATTTGGTCTACGAAACTTCAGTAGAAACAGAGCAAGACTTAATCGGACGAATAATAGCAGCATTTGAAATCATTCAAAACGAGTATCAAATTTTTCGTCAAGTCCGCCGAAATCATGTGCGACGTTTAAATCGGTGTATTCAGGTTGGAGGAAGACATTTTGAACAATTGTTGTGATGATATCATGTACAAAAGGCAAAAAGTGTATACATTAAAGGCTATTTCGGAAATGCATCGTCTTTCTGCATTTTAACGCTTCTTAGGGCCGTAGTACCGTACGGACACTTTTCCAGACATGGGTCCCTATGTGCAAAAGTTTTCTACTGTTGCACTGAATAACCCCTACAAGTTTGATCCCATAGTCCTGAAACACCCTTTATACATACGAAATTTTGAGATTAACGTTCAATCAATTGAAAATGTCCGAAGTAGATATTTTAAAGCATCCACTTGCGTACAAATTTCAAACAACAGATATTAGAACATTTTCTACATGAAACATGGACATATTGCTGCGTCTGTAGCCAGGTCTCCCTCTATAAATATACCCGGTTTGCCATTCGGTCGGTACAACGTTCTGCTGCTGTTGCTCCAATAAATACAACATCGATACCAATATCAATACAGCAAATGGGTTGAAACAACTACCGCCGTGCATCACTGGGCCCCGGACGTTGCCGCAATAAAATACGTCGTATATTATACACCCTATAAACTAGAACTGGGTTTGCAAGATGGTACCAGAAGCGCTGGGTACGCGATGGTACAACGGCACGAAGAATAGCGAAAGAAAATGGCTATGTACAAGATGCAGATAGAAAATATTGTTCTCTAGGACCATTTTACATTCGTTGTTATTTAACATTATGTCCTTTTCTAACCATTTGCATGTTTAGGGGAATAGTCAGACTACATGATGAAATAGATGCTATTGAATTTATAGCAAAGCTGAATTTCTCTGTTTCTTTTTTTTTCCAACTCGGAACAGTAAAGCTTTGTATTGTGATAGGATACGCATACACCTGTATACCTAGAGTCTCTGTTTTTCTTTATCTTTAATTCGTAATTTGTAATTATTATGACACATAATATACGCTGACAGATTTTGGAGGGAACTGTAATCTATTGTAGTAACGTGTGATCTTTTTTTTGCATTAAGTAAACGTAATGTTTATTTCCGATACGTCAATTATATTTTTTAGTTTAAAGTTGTCCTGTAAATGGTTTCATTATAACTGATGAGTAATATAGGATACTTACTTATTTGTTTATTTATTTATTTGCTTACTACACCTAATCAAGTTGCACTATACATACTAAGTTTTTTTGCCAAAGAGAGCTTTTTTTGTTCGAAAATGTCCACAGGCGTTGTCACCAAAAAGTTCTTCACTTCACTTCAGACGAGTGAGACTATCCTTAGCACTTACCTAACCTGTATACAATACCCAACCTAGAGAGAGGTCAGTCATTAGTTCGCTATCGATGTAAATGACGTGGATTATTACAAATAAACAAGGATCTTAATAAACGCGTAACAGAGATCTAATTTTGATTAATAATAATAATAATAAGTCGCAGTACAAACAGCTAAAAGTGCATGGATTGTCTGAATATTTACTAAGGTTCAGTGGGTTGAAGTCAGAGCGGGGGGCTTTATAGTGGCTTACCAAGACGATCTACTTAACATTTTGGTATATCGTAGTTGGTTTATGGGTGTGGATGTACCCGCCACCCGTTGTAGAGCAGGCCGACAGGCGCCAGAGACGCTCATACATCACTTGTCGGCGTGCAAGACTTCTCAAAACGCAGCTCTACGAGTGTTCTACTCTCATTTAAAGCACTCATAAGGTATAGATGATAACATCGGTGCTGCCATACGCTCCAAGAGATATAGAGTTCGTTGTGGAGAACAAGAGATGGCGGATTTACTGAAACTAATCATTCCCCTCGCTTGAGCTCAGACAGGCTAACAAGCCCGACATAGTGCTCCTCGACCTCGACCACCAACAGAAGACGATGTTCATTATAGCCTACTCCCTGCGTGTCAGTGTATTGGAATATGGATACTTAACTTTTGTGGGCTGTAAAAGGAGAAGCTGTATATCAACTTCGTTCCCATTGTAATTTCCACAAGTGATTGATATTTGCTCTGAGATAGGCTTGGAAGTCTTCCATTTTTAAGACATAGTTTGCTTTTAGGGTACTTATGCGAGGCGCCGGAACGATCTGCAGTATCAGCATTATCATCGCGAGATGTTCCTATGTGACCTGGACACCATACGAACACAACAAATTTGGACTGCCTATTAAGAACGGTATCTCCTTGATAATTGGATCTGGAGTAAAAATGTTGCTGATGGTGGTAATTGTTGCACTTTGAGAATTGCTACAGGTATAATATAACTATTGTGAACTAAATCACTTTAAAAACTAAGTCCCGACCGGCAATCGGCGTTTTCTTTGAGAAGCTTTTGCGGCGGGATTTTAATATGTTTGCCTTTTCATCGTTCATCAAATTCTACAGTCAGTATGCACGCCACCTACTTACAAGGGGATTTCAAATATTTCATGATCTAGGACATGTTAAGTGATACCTACTTGTTGCAAATTACAGGAATGCAACTGGGACGACAATTCACGAGTGTCAGAATAACAGTTACGATAAACTGTCAAAATCATAAACAAAACAATATATACTTGTTTCCTAGAATTTTTGCAGCAAGTCGATGTCAAAAACAACATGAAAATTCCTAATTCCTCAAACAAACGACCTTACGTTCTGTTAGGTTTCACATCGACATTCCATCAATTTGAAGAATTTATGTTAAACCATGTTGTAGCACTAACAACACTTTATATAGGTCTGCATGACGTTACTTGATCTGATATTCAACTATTTTCTGGTGCATATAACAACAAAAATTATATTCGAAAAATAGCTGTATACATAACTGTAATAAGAATAAGTTGTATCATAACACTAGTCATGAGCGATATTTCACATATTTGGATTCTATCACAATTCTCAAACATCACATATTATATGCCACGACTGTTCCTGTATTTCCAAACTAAGCGTGTTTTGATACGCGATTCTATCTTTAAGCATCTTATCCACTTCAGTCATCGCGAGTGTGAATTCATCCGAATATTACTATATTGTGATATCGCGATGCTTATGCATATAGTTAATGCACCCTGGCATAACAGCCTGAATAAAATCTGATTCAATTCACAATAGTTTACCAAAACATAAACATCAGGATCAGTGTCAGTGAGTAACTCCATTGCAAGAATAGCAAGTAGCTCCTATATACAATGTGTCCGGTCATCGGCGTCGGATCCTTTAGGGGGATAAAATACAGTATTTTTTATCGACAGCTCACCTCCCAGAAGTAATTTTCTTCCACCATAATAGAATGGCAGGCAGTTCTTTTTAATCGAAGCATGAGTGTTGTACTGATTTAATCATAGTTACCCATCTAGAGCTCCCAAAGACACAAAATAAGTTTCATTCGATAGCGAAACATGTAATAATATTATCATATATCATTCCCAAGTCTCTTGCTACACCTGTCAGGTTGTACGAAGCCATTAAAATGAACGATATTCGCCATGGATTGGAAGCGGTGGAACAATAGCTTGGCCACCTCGTTCATCGGACTTGACCCCACTTGATTGTTTCTTGTGGGATACAATCAAACAGAAAATTCATTATACAGGGTGTCCCAAAAAATAGTAGTAAAGTAAATAGTAATTTACGATCTGATAATTATAACATAAATCTTCGACTCGCAATTAAAAATCTAAAGAGGTGATTTCATGATTTCTAAGTAGGTCTAAAAACTTCCTCAGGCTCTCAGCTATCACAGTCATTGAAAAAAATTAGTACTTAATGGGGCTGCTTTCGCTCCAATCGACCTTCAAAGACAAGAGACGAAGATTTCTTGAAATTGGCGATGTTGTCAGTACCGCAATAATAAACGGTCAAAACGTTCCATAAATTAAACATTCATCTATGGATCTTCTGATCGCACTGAATGTTCTTTATTGCGGCACTGACAATCATTCTGCCATTACCGCCCTAAAATTAGTTATTGTTTCATTTAAAGTCCTATCGCTAATTTCAAGAAATCTCCGCGTCTTGTCGTTGGAGGCCGATTGGAGCCAAAGTAGCCCCATTAAGTATTATTTTTTTTAATGATTATGATAGTTGAGAGTCTGAGGAAGTTTCTAGACCTACAAAGAAATCATGAAATCACCTCTTTAGATTTTTAATTGCGAGTCGAGAATTTAAGTCATAATTAACAGAACGTAAATTTTTCACTTTACACTATAATTTTCATGACTTTTGTCAGATTTACTAAGCCGATTCCCTTACGTATGAACAGCAAACTCTTGAAGATTAGTTAGCAAAAAAGAGAATTTGGAAAAGTCTTTTAATTTTCTTTTTTGAACAGCTTTAAGTTGTCGAGGTAGATAATTATCTAAAATTCATAACTCGAAAACTACAAAATATTGCGTAACATATATGGGGGTGATTCAGATACTTCTAGGTGTGCTCTATCTCTGGACTTCCGCTTGACACTATTTTTTGGGACACCCTGTATACATGAGCTTATTAGCAAAATTATTCAAGTCGGAAGTGAATTACGGAATGACAAAGAGACGATCAGTCGCTCTGCGCAACATGTGTCAGTAGGAGCACCAGCATGTCAGCAATACCAAGGAGACATTTCAAACAATGATTGTCACATTTGTTCCTTTTTTTCGCAAAATATATGTCATGCCCACTAAGTATTTGGTTTTATTGCCTTCTCAACTGTCGGATGAGACAATATAGGGTCATATTCAAATCATCATAGCTTCTAAACTACTTTACTTAGGGTTAAGGTGTATAGCTATTTCTTTTAGGAAACATCATGTACTGTTGCCTAGAAATAAAAAAGATGTAGGTTAATGTTAATTAAAATTGTAGGAAACGCAAAAAATACATATTTATTTTCCTTCAACAATTTTTTTGCCCTGATATGAAATGAAATTTGGAAAACGTTTACCTTTAGTTTATAGTCTACATGTTCTGTTATGGAATGAGACTTATTTTATGTTTTTAGAACCACTACATAGGTAGCTGTGGCTAAATCAGTACAACACTCGTGCATCAATTAAACAGAATACAAAATGGCTGCCATTTTATTATAGTGGGAGAAAAACTACTTTTGAGGGGTGACTTATCGACGAAAATTAACGTATTTTATCTCACTACGGGCTCCGACACCGACGACCAGACACATTATACACTGAGCATTTTTTTTTGATGAAATGAAATCTGAAGCGATTCATTAAGCGTTATAGGATGCATAATATGATTATTAATAGTAAATGAAGCATGCGATCCCGGAAGCAGTGTCACTGGGCTGTTCCGACCTGCCGATCGAAAAAACGGCGACGACTACGACGACGACCATCTGGGCAAAAATGCTGATAAGTTCACGGAGTCGACCTCTGACCCACAGTTGGCCGTGGACGTCGCGGCTGCCGCAGATGTTTCCCCGGAGTGCTTTCCGGGATCCCGGCTGGCCGATCTCTAATTAGCCGGAGTCATTGAATAGTTTATACTGTGCCACGCTAAGCCGACTAACGGAACCCCTTCGACTCGATATAAATATGAGTTTAATTTTAGTCGAACAGTGAAATTATTTTCTTTCATACTCCACCTGAGTTTCGATTTAACCTTGTATCTGAAAATACAGTCTTGTTAGATTTCATGGAAAAGTTAAAATATTGAGTCAAGTTGATTGAACCAGCACTTTCGACACATTACGGTGATACTACTTTATTATTCTGAGACCCCATTGCAACCATATCACTGCCCGCCCGCTCGTCCACCTGCCAAAAATCATCCAACACAAATACTCTCGTAACTAGTTTCTTGCATCTCTCTTCGTAGGAACTAGGAAGACACAATTTTTGTTCTGCAATATTCAATTGATATCCGAATCTCAAATTTCTCAGGCTTAGGCAGGTTTCGTGAAAGGACGCGGTATGCGTGAACAGATCTTAAACTTAAGACAAATTATTGAAAAAGCCAGAGAGCATTATTTTCCAGTTTTTATCTGCTTTGTGGACTATTCTAAAGCGTTTGATAACGCAAAGTGGCCTAAACTGTGGGAAATCCTCATCTCTATGGGAGTTCCTTATCACCTAGTGTTTCTCATACAGCAACTCTACGAGTCTAATTCGGCTCGTGTCAGAATTGATGGTAACCTGTCTAGTCAAACTGCAACCAGAAAAGAGTCAGGGATGTGTATTATCTCCAATGTTGTTTAACATTTACACTGAATTTGTGATGAGGCAGGTATTAGACAACTGGAATGGCGGTGTAACTATTGGCGGAAGCAAAATATCCAACTTCAATACAACCCTTATTGAAGCTTCTCAGGAAGAACTTAGAACAACATAGTGCAGCGTATGGTCTTGGTATCAATTACAATAAGACCAAGGTTATGATCGTAGATAGAGAGCATGGTAATCATCGATAAATAAAGTCAATAGGCCGTTGTGAAGTAATTCAAAGTTTTGTATACCTCGGTTCTTTGATCGACAATTCGAATAGCTGTGAACATGAGATTCGACGTCGCATTCAACAGGCAGTATGGCCATGACAAGGCTTACTAAAATATGGCTTGACCATAACATCACTAAAGCTACAAAAATGTCGCTGGTTCAGTCTCTTGTATTCTCCACATTTTTGTATGCCTAGGAAACTTGGACTGTTAAAAAGGCAGATCGAGCTCGCATAGACGCTTTTGAAATGTAGACATGGAGGAGAATGCTGAGAGTTCCTTACACCGCCCATCGAACTAACGTTTCCATACTGGATGAGCTCGGTAATGCAAAGAGACTATCCTCCATTGTGTCGAAGAAAATGCTTACATTCTTCGGATATATACACAAAAGCGATAATATGGAGAAACTTGTAGGCAGGGTCACGCCCCGACACGCTGGGTGGATACGATGAAACAGTTGCTAGATATGAGTATCAAGAGCGCCACTAAACTGACAGTAAATCGCGAACGATGGCGAACTACAGTTCTCAAAACTATTGATAATATTCGTGTCGGCAGTACTCTAGCTCCGACTTAATGCATTTTACTAGTTCACAACATGTCTGTTAAGACATTGTGACTATGATGATGATCCGAATCACATGGTATGCTGATATTTAAAGGCAGATTATATTGGATGCCAGTATCAAGGTGCTACGTGTTCTCTATGCTCCTCTATGGAGTGGAAGCCTGGACATTGACAGATGCTCCAGCTAAACCTTTGGATGCCTTTGAGATGTGGTGCTATCGTCGCATGCTCAGAATCTCATACACTTACCACGTTACAAACCACATTGCAACGATTGCAAAAGGCATTAGAAATCATAAGTAGTGTGAAAATGAGGAAATTAACGTATCTTGGGCATGTGATGAGTAATGAAATATATCAGCTTATAGAATTTATCCTGCAGGACAAAATTGAGGGCAGAAGAGGTCAGGGGCGCCGACGAACATCGTGGCTGAGAAACATCAGACAATGGACAGGAATGACGACAGTACATTTGTTCAGGGTGGCCGTTAACAAGATTATATGGACCAACGTGGTTGCCAACATCCACGGAGGATAGACATTGACAGAAAAAGATCAATTTTTATTAAAGGGCAATCAAAAGTGTTCTATAGATGTAAAATAAGCCGGGGTTTCCCAGCCACCCTATTCGAGACCTCATCGTAGCTAGGTTTATTTTGACCACCCCAAAAATAACTAGAAAATGACCAAACATTCCTAAATTACCCAAAAACAGAGCTTAAACGGCTTTTATATGGCACTTTCTCTTTTTTTAAATCTTTAAAACCTCCACTAACACAATTTTCAGAAACCGCAGGCTTTATCTACCTCTATAGAATTATTTATAACAATATAGTTTCAAAAAAGCTTTTTTGTCTTAGGAAGCGCAGAATTCGGATAAAGCGTATATTATGTCGTTCTTTTATAAGGCAGTGAAGAGCCAGTGGGCTCGTAGTCACGAGTACAACAAGCTTTTCAGTTTTACAGTTTACTCTCAATCTACCTGAATTTTACGACCTCTGAAAACTTTGCAAAGCGATCAGGAACCTCCAAATCATCTAAAAAGGAATTTTAAGCTATTTTTATTTTTTTTTTATTTCTAAAAAGCATCGCGGTTTCTGCTCTGGTCACAGTAACGATACTGTGTCAGAATTTCATTGAAAGTAGTTCAATAATTTCCAGGTTACACTCATAACACAGTACTCGTATGCATACATCAGAAAAAAGATACTTAGACAGACCTGTGAAAATGAGTGACGTGGATATTCGTTATGTAGGTATCCTAAAACGAAGTTTGAGGAATATTTGATATTTTTTGTTTTTTATTAATTACTTCGCCGCTCATGCACTGATTTTCAAAATTATAGCAGGATTTCCGACCACGGCACCACAGCACCACGTAACCCAAATTTCGTCATAATCCCTGCTGAGATTATGAGATCAGAAAAACGCCAACAGACGGACAGACGGCTACGAGTGACGTGGATTTTCGTTCTATAGATATTGTAAACGAACAAAACGCGTATTATCTTAGAATAGAAAATTTTCGCGATCACAATGCTCCTATCACCTACTGGTGTTTAAAGTAAAAACGCTTCATCTGGTTCTGATTGCATAATTATAATAAAATTATGCTGCCCCTATTTATTACATTTTCTCGTTAATTATTATCAATAGCGCAGTAGTAACACCAGTACCTATTTCAGGCTACTTGAAAGGATGCTCGTATTATCCCGAATCCCAAGGCATATGCTCCTAAAGAATCATGAGATCTTAGACCTATTATCATGTTGTTCAGTCAGTTTGTCCAAGCTAATTGAAGAAATTCTTGCCTATCAATTAAGTAGCTATATTAACAGTAATACATATTTCCTCCAATTTAGTTGCAGTTTCGTGCAGTTTTGCAGTTGTTCCACTTCTTTGCTCAACATCTCTGATCACAGAATTAAAGCATTAGATGATGATTACATCTCATTAGTCATACAAGTAAGTTATGAGGCTCGTCACAGGAGGCAGGGGAGGCTAAAGCCGTATTCGTATTAATAATTGATACTTAATACTTGAGTGTTTCTCAAGTATGGTTTTGAGTTTCGACAGCTACTTGAGCGTCCGTTGCGTAACACCCACTTGAGTAATAATCAAGTAACGAAATGTCAACATGACATTTCGTTGCAATCAATGCGATTTGGAGGTTAATTTTACAGTAAGGTGTTGTGCATGGAACCAGGCAAGTCACTATCACAGCATAGAAGACAACCAGCACAATAACTCAAGATGGCGGAAATTACACGCGCATCCCCACTTTTGGATGGGTTTTTTGTAGAGATGGTAACGATACTTCGATACTTCTGCACTAATATCGAGTAAGATATTATGCTGGTTGTTATCCGTGCTGTGCCACTATCATCCCAGGAGACGGTACGTCGGCGACAGCACATGCCTCACAGATCAACACAGATATCAAAACAATTGTCGAGTGAGGATTAGCAAATAAAGTACAGTTCAACGTACAAAAAACCTCGGGCAACAACACTTACAAAGAAGTCTCTTGATGGCTTACCAACCGCGGAAATGGAGGGTCACCCCATAGTGGAATCAACTCCCGTCAAGCTTTTGGGGATCAACATCAACAATAACATGTCCTGGTACCACCACGTCGTCAGTATTGCTAAAACGGCATCCCAGAATGTTGGAGTTTTGTTCCGCTGTAGGAAGTTGTATACATTAGAGCAACTGCTGCTGCTCCACAAGGCACAGGTCCGACCATCGCTGGAGTATTGCTCCCATGTATGGGGAAGGGGATGTGCTCCTAAGCACTCTCTAAAGCTTCTGGACATTATCCAGAAAAGAGCAATTAGATTAATCGATATGCCTAACCTCACAAAGGACTTCCACAGCCTGGAACATCGAAGGAGGGTGGCTGACCTATCCCTGTTTTACAGATTCTATCTCGGAAGATGTTCGAGTGAGCTCTCCTAGATAGTAACACCAAAGACCGTCCGAACCAGGAACACTAGAGAAGCTGTGCGAGCTCATCCTTATCAGGTCGAGGTCTTTACTCCCCGAACCAGTCTCCTCCAGCAATCCTTCTGTTGGAGAACTTCGACGCTGTGGAATCAGCTGCCGGGGAGTTTGTTTCCAGATGGCTACAACCTGCATCGTTTGAAGTCTAACGTGAATCGACACTTATCCTTTCGCAGCGTTTCTACAGCTACATAGGCTTTCAGCTTTTGCGGAACGCTGACCATAAGAAAACTATTCTCAAATACCTCTATAAATTTAAAAAAACTGTTTATTAGAAATTTCTTAGAGGATGTATAACTTGCTCTTAGATGACCAAAATTAGAAAATTTGGAAAAGTATATACAGAGTGAGTCTTAAGTCGATAATTTCTTTATAACTGAAAAATAAGCGCGATACAGGATCAAAAAGAGTAAATCCGGACTTGTGTATTCTGATTTACCTAGTCTGTATATGTTTAGTTTTTCGCTCGGATTTTTGTCTTATCAATCAGGCATTGTACTTTTCAATTAGTGCACTACTGACTTTCAGTTGTTTTATACTAAAGTTCCATTTTACTTCCCACACCGATAGGTGAGGGGAGTATTGTGATCGCGAAAATTTTCGATTTTGAGATAATACGTTTTTTGGGCGTTTTATGATGTGTACATAACGAAAATCCACGTCACTCATTTCCGTCGGTCTGTCTGTCGGTCTGTCGGTCTGTCGGTCTGTCGGTCTGTCGGTCTGTCGGTCTGTCGGTCTGTCGGTCTGTCGGTCTGTCGGTCTGTCGGTCTGTCGGTCTGTCGGTCTGTCGGTCTGTCGGTCTGTCGGTCTGTCGGTCTGTCGGTCTGTCGGTCTGTCGGTCTGTCGGTCTGTCGGTCTGTCGGTCTGTCGGTCTGTCGGTCTGTCGGTCTGTCGGTCTGTCGGTCTGTCGGTCTGTCGGTCTGTCGGTCTGTCGGTCTGTCGGTCTGTCGGTCTGTCGGTCTGTCTGTCTGTCTGTCTGTCGGTCTGTCTGTCGGTCTGTCGGTCTGTCTGTCTGTCTGTCTGTCTGTCTGTCGCGTTTTTCTACCCTCGTAATCTCAGTAACCGCTGCATGGATTGTGATGAAATTTGGCGGTATGCTGTGGAGTCGTAGTAGGTAATGTTCCTATAATTTTGAAAATCGGTCCATAGGCGGCGGAGTAATTAGCAAAAAACAAAAAAATAATAAATATTGCTGAAACTTCGTTTTTAGGCGTTTTCAGGGACCCCGATCATTTTATACTTTTTTTTGGGGGGGGGGGTGAAATTGGGGTGGTTGGGGGGTGGGGGTTGTAAAATTGAAAAATTTGTTGCTTTCATAATAGACTGTCCACTGACCTGCGAAGGAAGACCTGGCGACATAAATAACTTTTTTAGGTCCATCCGAACATTGCCTGAGCCTATTACAGAAAGCAAAGGACTTAGAATTTTTTTTGATGTAAACATACGAGAGTATTGCGTCAGATCGTTGTAACGAAGAAACTGTTGAATTGATTTTAATGAAATTTTGAAACGGCATTACTACCATGGCGAAGATGGAAAACGCGTATGGTTTTGATAAATCGTGCCAGTGGCGGCGCAGAAATAATAAAAAAACTAAAAATATAAAAACAGCTCAAACTTCGTTTTTAAGCGTTTTAGAAGTTCCTGATCATTTTCTGCGTTTTTTTTTGGGTAGGGGTGAAATTGGGGTGGTGGTCGGTGGGGGGTTGAAAAATTAAAAAAATTCTTGTACTCATAATAGGCTGTCCACTAACCTGTGAAGGAAGATCTAGCGACACAAATCACCTTTTTAGGTGCATCCGAACATTGCCTAGCCTATTACAGAAACTAAGGACTTAGAATTTTCTGTATATTATACGAGAATTTGTTGGTCTAAATCGTTTTGTATTTTGTAACGTGGACACTATTAAATTGATTCTAATGAAATTTTGACACAGTATATTGTTACCGTGGTGAGAATGGAAAACGCGTATGTTTGTTAAAAATCTTGTCAGTAGCAGCGTAGCAATAATCAAAGAACGCGACAAGTATGAAAGCAACTCAAATTCGGTTTTTAGATGTTTTAGCGGTTCCTACCAGTTTTTTGGGTGGGGGTGAAAGTGAGGTGGTTGCGGGGGGTGAGGGTTGTAAAGCTGAGAAGTTTGTGGTATCGATAATAGGCTGTCCATTGACCTGTGAAGGAAAGACCTAGCGGCATAAGACAATTTTAGAGGGGGCGGGGGGGGGGGGGGTTGGCAATTATTTGGTTGCAAGGGATCTTAGACTAAAGCTTCATGCTATGAGAAAATAATAAACTGGTATCAGCGTAATGTGTGGGAAGTACTGAGTCAATCAACTTGACTTCATTTTTTCCAACAAGGAACATAGGGCCTGTATAAGCTGACGCAAGTGTGATCTATTCTTCGCAAGCACTTTTATCTCTCTCCATGTCTTGCTCATTCTTCGTGTCTCGTAAGCATTCTTCTCCAGGTCTATCTATGTACTGTCTGTTTCCTTGGGAATTCCAATCTAACGCCAGTCTAGCTACCGATTCTTCAGTTCCCCTTCGCAGAATGTGCCCTACCCAATAATTCCACTTTCTCTGTCTAATCTCTGTCTCTCCTTTCTTCAGCCCTGATACTTTTAATGTCTAGTTGGTTTGACAAAAATTCGAGCAAGAAACTAAACATAAGCAGACTAGGTACGTCTTGATACACAAGCAAAGATATACCTTTTTACTGTACCTTTTTTATTCTGCATCTCTGTTATTTTTCAGTTTTCTGAGAAAATCTATTTGAAAAACTTGTTTATTTCAATGAATTCTATACACAGTTAAAAAAAGTACTAACTTAGAACTCGCTCTGTATATTCGTAGTCATAGTTTAGATTTATGAATAGTTGTAAGTTTACACTTTCATTACTAAAAAATCTATACTTTGTACAAGGACTATGTGAAAGAGCAGTTTGTGTAAACTCCAACCTGAGATTTTCCTTAGTGCATTAACTCACGAAGTCTTCTTTGCTACCATCGAGGACATGGTAATATTGTATCGTACCAACAGTGACACGGAAACACTGTTTGAACATTTTTGTGTCTGATGATGGTATTCAAAACTTCAGTATTCAAGTATTAACTGTGAATCTACTAATACTATTGCAAAATCACCTACCCACAAATCATATTTTAAAACAGTCGTTAACAGCTTCGCGATATCGTATAGATTTACGTCCAACAAAAATTCTGTTTTTGAACCTCCTGTAGAGATCTGACTGCTTTCTGTTGGCCATAGCGTTCCTTAAAATTAAGTTTATAAGCATCTCTATTTATTAAATTTATGGCAATAACGCTTCATAATGGAGTTTTGTATCTTCATTCCTTATTGTCGGATAGCGTAAAATTGATGTCTTGTTCAGTTGTAATATTTCCTGTATTTAAATGATTTATTGGGTCTTTATTTAGATTAATATGGCTGCTGAAAGGTCAATTAATTTAGAAAAGGTTTTGAATACCTATTATTTGTGTTAATATCCTGTTAATATGAGTATTGATTTATGGCTAAAAATTCCAGTTTTCAACACTCGGCAGGGTCAGATAGCTTACAGATAGCTGTAGCTAGTGGGTATTCTACTAAAAACAAAATAAAAAATAAGCATAATGAATTCGTAGACATAATTTCATCTTAAAAATGGTAAAACACCTAATCTAAAGGAAGGTGAATGACAAAAGGCTTTTTCAATTAGATGACAATAAACTATTGATCCTTCTTGAAAGCTTTCTCCAAAATGTAACTTTTTCTACTGGTTTTAGGTTTTTTACGGATCGTTTTGCCTGATTACCTACATAGATTGATGGAACGACACAAATGTGGACTGCATATAAATTTAGTATTGTTTTCCAAAGAAGCAATTTATTTTATTCAAAAGGACGATTGCTACGGGTCATAAAAGGTTTATTGTTCAGAAACCCGCCATTTGATCAATGGTTTAATTGCAGTGTTTAATTATTATGGATTTGCTAAACGTGCACTACAAAACAGTCACGCGACACCCTATGCATTCTTATTGTTTATTTCGCTAACACTAATAATATTAGATAGCCTTTACTAAAACTTATTCTTTAAAACAGAATAAAAGGCAAAAAATTGTTAAAAAAAGATAATACAACAAAACCTTTACAATTTTGATCACTACTTGACGATAAACCGTTGATTTTTTTTCGCAGACATACGGGGTGATCAATTTATACTCCGAAGATAAATACCCCCGTTATTATGGAAGATACAAAGAACTTTCGAATAAAAGTTATAGGTAAAGCGAAGATCTACTTTCTAAAATTATTGTATAATATATATAAGGTTATTCATAAAGTCACGGCATACCAGTTGTGTTTTTTCAAATCGAACACCCTATATATTATCCCGAATTTGAACTGCGTTCATTTTCCCTATTCCGGAAATATAAGGTTTTATCAGGTTACACGGGGTATTTTCAGAGATGTGACAACTTTTTTTGTGAAAACCTTAACAAATTCACCACCCTGTATCTTAAAAACTTAATAACTGGACGCTTGACTCTCAATGCTAGAATAATTTCGTGATTATCTTGTTTAGTTTAAAATCATCAAGTTTCTGCTATCTTTGTATACAGGGTGAACCAAAACACACGACCATAATTTTATTTGTTATTTTAAATGGAACAGCCTGTATTTTGTAGCATCGTCAGAAAGTTCTTACAAAATACTTCCGCCTTTAATGAGCATTCCCTATACCTTGCATTTGGTTTGTATGTTTTTTGTCGAATAACAACCTTCTGCACAAAAAAAATAAACAAACACAAGCATAAGTCTCGAAAAACAACCACAAATATTAGGTTAGAATAAGATCACACTTTATAGATTAGGGATTATGCACAAAATGCTAGTACAGGAACCATGGATTGGAGTGACATACTGATGACATGATAATGAGTTTGACAGAAATTATGATAGATATAATTATGACATGACTGTGCTACTAATGCGCATCCTTGTCCTATATTTGTAACAAAGTATAAGTATATAAGGAGGATAACTATTCATTCCTATTTTTACGCTGGTTGGGTATATAATTTGGCTAGACCTCGTTTTAGCGGAAACCGAAATGAGGGTTAAGAGTAGTATCAATCGACGCGGTTTGACGTCCTGAGTGAATCGAGACCACTCCCAGACTCCCAGACTACGGCACTTTCAAGGTCCTGAGCCTAACCTAACTTGTCCCATTCGCTCAAGTTGTTGAGGTCAAAATAATAATAATGGAATTCCAACAAGTATTAGTCGACTCAGTTTGACGTTCTAAGTCGAATTAGGCCATTCACAGACTATGTAAATGCTCCGATGAAAATCTGCGCCACTTTGAAATTTCAAACCTAACCTAAAAACCACATCGAAATATATGGCCAGTTCGAAAGTACTCGACGAGTACGATACAACAACATCAGACTCAACATCAGGAAATGGAAAATACAAGTTATGATACTTTGAGTTCTTAATGTGAAAATGTGTGGGAAATATTGCTACCGTAAACATGGGCTACTTTGGCCCTAACGTCCTTCTTTGGCCCAAATGAAAACAAAACAAAATCGTACTCTATAAACACATTTGTGACTGTATTTAAAATACTTCCGGCTCATTCCACTAGGTAGCCGCACTATACAGGTTGTATGATAAGTCCAGTGGTTCCTTTGCTGTCCACTAGGAATCAGCACCTATAGTTGTTTGACTAGTGAAACCACGTGTAATCTTTACCTCTCAAACTTCCATTTAGAAAAAACGTATTTCTTGTTGAACAAATCTGGTAAGTACCCCCTGTTAAACACTTTTCCTTTCTTTAAGCCATACTGTAGTTACAACACTGTTAAACTACAAGTTTTTTCTTTTCATGTTTTTTTGAAATCAGACCCGATAATCTAGAAAAAACGTCCTACTTTGGCCCAACATTTTTTGGGCCAAAACCCATAATATCAAGTTATCAATTGCTATGAAAACCTTGAAAAAATTTAGTTTCGTATTTATATTGCGTATTCTCGTTATCAGCTTGTTTAGAATGCTGTAAAAGACTTCCTGAAGGCCCAATATACACTGGATATATAGCAACGAACAACTTCTAACTTGTCTAGAAGCAATCAGATCTGGTGATATGACGCAAAAGCAGGCTGCTGATCATTTCAAGATACCCCTATAAAAAACAAGTTGAAATCCAACAGTTTTTTCACAAGAAGAAGAACTAGCATTCTCGATGAACTAGATTTAAGATTCATCATAAAATCTTATTTGACTAGGCAATGGAAGACTGTGCAATGTTTTTGCAACTATGTTCCAGGACGTGACTGGGTCAAATCGTTTCTAGAGACACCCTCAACTGACTGTCAAGTTTTCGTCGAACATCAAAGGAAATCATACTCAGATGCATGAACAAATCATCACAGACTATATTGAAAATGTGAAAGGGGTGGTCAAAGATGCTTCACCTGATAACATTCATAATTACACCGGCAGAATTCTTTCTGTCTGCTTATTCATAATTATGACGAAACTTGATAACATTTGATAGTATAATCTTCGTTGAAGAACCTGTTCTAGTCAATATCCAAGTTCTTCTTTATCCATACCATTTGTATCATGCTTTTAACGCCAAAAATTGACTTGAGGCAAAGTTACCCTAACCGCAGGATAACATTGGCCCAAAATTTAAAAAAATATATTAATTCAAAAAACGTTTTGTAAGTAAAAAAAGGATTATTAATTCAAATTCAAGATACTATAGTTGTAAAAAAGATTACCAAAACTTCTGGGCAGTGAAAACAACAGTTTCTAGAGAAAAGTACATACAATAATTACTGAAAAGTGGGCCAAAGTAGCCCGAGTTAACGGTACCTAAAAACTAGGTTAGTTTGTGCCGTTTGTGCGAAAACAGGGGGGAGCCTGGGGCGACGCGCCCCTTCAGACGTTACTGACTTTGATTATTTTGAATTATTTAAGCAACATACCCCCAGGTAGGGTTTTGACCTGTGATTTTTTCATAACGTTTCTCCCCAGGTTCTCAAATACATTTTTTGACTTTGCTACAATTCGAGTCATGAAATCAAACCGAGTTGATCGAAATATCAAATTTCAAAGTGGCGTACGTTTCCACCGGAATACTTTCTCATCATGGAAGTGATCAATTTCGACTCAAGACATTAAGCCGATTTTGACCCAACAAATGAACCAGTTTTGTTATGTTAGATAATGAAACTTCAAACTGCCGTAGTTTTTCACTTCGCGGTCTGAGAGTGGTTTATTTCGACTCAGGACGTCAAAAAGAGTCGTTTGACACCATTCTTGACCCCAATTTCAGTTTTCGCTAAAACTAAGTCTTCCCTATAATTTAACAGGTTAGGTAAGTGCTAAGAGGAGTCTCAGTCATCATAGTACCCTAAGGATGTCCCGTGCAACCGATCGTTGTAAATCAGATGCATGTTCCATCCTGAAGTAAAGAGTTTCATAAAATCCTAAAGAACACAGATTGTTTGTAGTGTCTGCGTTGTTGATAAATCCGAGAATTAGCAATGAAAAAAAATACTTCTGTAGAGATAGAAAGCATTGCTGATCAGTATAATCGCAAATTCAGATAAATTTCACGTCGTCATTTTTAGATATTCAAGTGAGTCGAATAATGAGCGGCTTTGGGGTACTCTTCAAAGTCTTAGACGCCTATTAAGCAAGGCGGTGGCACGTGAAAAATCTAAGGCGGTTAAAGATTAACTGACATTTAATAGGTTTTTATTAGTGTTTGATAAACGTAATCAATATTTATAGCGGCTGCTAATGGTAAAGTACGCCGGTAGAGAGTCAAGATAAAGGTTTAAGTAGCTGGTTTATCATCAGGAAGCCGGCCTTAATGGCCGACAGATGACATGTGGAGGAGTATATGGACAACTGTAAATCTCATAATTTTTGTCTAGAAGTTTCGGGCCGACAAAATACTCGTGTGTTTTAATAGGAAGCCAGGTGAAATATGTGTATGACAGCGTATCTAAAAAAATGCTTGGATATAACGTATAAATATCTATACTTTCACTTTGCGTAAGGCATGCGGTACACGTGATTGTCTGTTAACAACCATTATGAGCCATTAAGCATTTAACACCCACTTGTTGCCTCGAGTAGACTTAAGCGCCTGCCGGATGAGAGGTAGCTACGTTCCCTAAAATATTTGTTTAATAAATGTCCATTAAACTTTCAATTTTGTTTAACCCTTAACTACTGACGTGGAATTTCTGTTAAATTATTACTTACGTATCGTCTGAGAGACGCCGTTGGTACATTCGGATTTTTTAAGAATAACATGATTTAAAAAAATTATCAAATACGTGCATATAAAAAAATTACTTTTAAAGCTAAGACACGGTAAGCATATGTTTGGGGTTTAGCAAGTCTCACGACCTTGTCCAAATGACTCCATTTATTTCCTGAAGTTGAAAAGAATTGAGAGGTTGTCGTTCTGAGTCGAATTTAGACCGCAACAACGATGGGCATACTAAATAAGCTGTCAAAAAATGGTTTCCCAGAAGGTTATCTCAAGTAGATTGTTATTATTATAAGTCCATATTATATTTTTTAGATTCGATAAAAAAGTGTAACACACGACATTTCGTGAAGAAAATCCTAGGTTTGGGTCGCTACATTTTTTAAGGCCTTCTGGTTTAATTTACAACAATCAACTAGTATACTATATACTTCAGAAAACAAGAAAAGGAAATAACAAGAACAATGAGAAGAAATAGGGCAAAACCAGAACCTAAACCGACAGAAAAGAAGAAAAGGAAATAACAAGAACCATGAGAAGAAATAGGGCAAAACCAGAACCTAAACCGATAGCAAAAGCTTTTCTACCCTATGCGCCTGGAATAACAGACAGAATAGGAAAAATGTTACGAAAGGAAAACGTCAAGACCATCTACAAGCCCACAAGAAAGATACAGGAATATCTGAGAACGGTGAAGGATAAAAGAGACCCACTCACAACACCGGGGGTATATCGCATACCATGCACATGTGGGAGTGTATAAATAGGAACAACGAAGCGATCTATAAACACAAGAATTGCAGAACATAAGGCCAGCTGTCGACTAGGCCATACGGACAAATCAGCGGTAGCCGAACATGCGATTAAGGAGGGAAGTCACAGAATCAAGTTTGAAGAAACTCAGGTTCTTGCCGCAACGTCTTCATACCATGCCAGACTTCAAAGAGAAGCCATCGAAATACAAAAACATCATAATAATTTCAATAGGAAAGAAGAAACACAGAAAGTCAACCGGACATGGATACCCGTCCTAAAGGACCTAAAGACACTACCATATCGCGAAGGGGCGGGGCTACCAACGCTACCTGGTTGGGCCACGTCACCATTAGCAGGTATAAATACACGTGCAGATCCACCAGACGTCAGTACTTTGGAAGTCGCCGAAGTGAAATAGCTTCTGAAGATGCCATCCACTCGTGGCGGCGAAACGTCAAGCTTTAACGCTAAACGACGCCGGCCTAAAAACCCAAGAACCACAAATTCAATCAACTAGTACTGCAACATGAAAATACGCCAAATAATAATTTACCGCTTTTCCAAAAATACAGCAATTTGGGAAGGTATTTGGTGATTTATTTCACAGCCTATGGTGATGACGGAGATGTCAGTGTACCAGTGTTCAAATTGCATTTTGTCCCAATGCTACAGAAGCAAAAAACTATTACAAAGAAACCAAATCATAGAGAAAATGATTTGGGATAATATAATGATATGGGGTCTGTGGAACTCAATCGCAAAATTTCGTACAGGTAAATTGGCAAACAGCTTGGAAAAATAATAAAAAGAACTGTTAGACATAATGCAGTTTGTTTCTAGTGGATATAATGCAGTAAGTTTTTCACTACTGAACTATTGGACAAAGTGTAATTTGAGTTTCCGCTGTTAAGTAGCTAAAACAACAGTAAGTTTTTCACTACTGAACTATTGGACAAAGTGTAATTTGAGTTTCGCTGTTAAGTAGCAAAAACAGAAATTTGGAAAATATTTGCAGCATATTAAAATGTAACAGCACAATATGATAGTAGTACAATAGCACAGAGACAAAATGCATTTTGTCTGTCTTGTTGTTTATAAAGAGTAAGTATTTGATCATAGGAACACAGCGCCATTTGCATGCATTTTGAGAGTCTGCTCCTCATATACAGGGTGATTGATAATTCGATACATTAATTTTGGGAGGTGATAGTTTAGGTGGTAGGCTAATAAATTCCTAATAGTTTTCGAGATAAATTTCATTATTTTAAAAATTTTCATTAAAATGCAAACCTCCAAATGAAAACCCTGATAAAACTACATTTTATTGTCGAATTTTGGAATTTTTTGTATTAGTCCTTAGAAAATATGCTATTACGTCATTATCGACTAAAACAAAGTGATCATGTGATCATTTTTTTTATCTTATATTAGTTTTCGTCAGTAGTGATAATATGAAACTCAACTATCATTATGTAAAAAATTTTCATTTAGGTTTAGGTAAAGCTAGGAGGGCACGCTGAATCGAATAACTATGTTGCTCCGTAAATGGTTTTATTACTGTTGAGCAATAAACGCTTTATTATTATTATCATCATGTATTAGAGACTTCGCGAAATAGTGTCAAAATCAGCATGTGTTGAAAAGTGAATTCAAGACAGTTACAACGAAATGAATTTATCCTTAAAAATCAAAAAATAATGAACCATGCACATTGTGGTAAAAACATGTCCATCCTTCTGATTATCGATTGGTACTATGAACGGGTAATAATTTTCAATAGATCATTTGGTAAAAACTTGTCATCGGATGTCTAATTTTTGCTATGGGTACTTGAATATTGTGCTTTCGCATCATGATTAGTCATAAAAAGTGATCGGTTAACAAACAGTTCGATATAGGGTCTCAAAATTGTATTATTTTAAAAGAAAAGTTCAACCTGTGTTTTAAAATGGATTTCATCATAGAAAGTCACTAGGTAGTCAAGCAGAATATGCAAGCTATGTTATCTTGTTTCCGTATAGTAAGGATACAAAAAATTCTAAAATCCGACAGTGTAATTTTGTTGTATTGGAATCTTCGTTTGGCGATGTGCGTTTTGACAAAAATCTCTAAAACTCAATTTACCTCGGAAAATATTAGGATTTAGACATGGTATTATATGGTCAATTTATTGGATTACCACCTTTACTATGACCTCCCCAAATTAATGTATCAATCACCCTGTATACTTCCTGCCCACGCCACGACGCCCTCAAAAGCACGGGCTCCACAAATCTCCAATTTAATTTGCAACAGCTCCAGTACCCAGCTTTCCCAAAAAACTGCAATTTAGAATACTGTTTGGCGATTTTATGTTCCATAGCCTGGCAACACTGCCTCGTAGCTATAATAAAAACCAATGGCAACAAACTGCTCAAAAGGAGCGCACACGGGTACAGCATAGGTTGCCTGTTTCTGTGTATGTGTCCATTGAAAGGTAATGAATTTATTCAGCAGCGGAGCGTCTATTTAGACGTCAATCTGTAATCGACGCTGGCCGTAAGTCCTTCCGTGCCCTCCCTATTTTTGCAGAAGGATAACGAGATGTCTAGCTGTCCACAGACGGCACCGACATCTCTTGCGGGATGTTTATTGGACTTGTGGACACACTGTCCGGCATCTCGGAGCGATATTTACTGCTGTGAATCGGTGGACAGGAAGCTCTTTGACCAATTCGACAATCCTGGAGAGTCTCCCAACTTTCATCAAAATCTGCATCGCGGTGACGAAGACCTCTGTGTGTAACAGTCCACGACACGAAGAAATAATAGTTTTCGTTTAAAAGGAGATAATCACCGGAATTGCTGAAACCCACTCAATACAGCGACGATAACGCTACTGAGCTTGACAACAATCTCTCTGGTCTAGACCACACTGGAATGGAGGGCCTGGAAAAGTCTCAACAGGATTAGATGCCCTATGGGCAGGTCTGTGGATAACTTAGTGAGATGGGGTACGCTGCTGGGAAAACCAGACGTTGGAGCATCTACCTATCTTGCCCATCCTTGAAAACCCCTTGCAAAATCCAGGACCTATGGGAAGCGAATAACATGGCAGTGCGGAGTGCCAGACACCGGAAAGAGATACAAGCAAATACAGACAATAATTTCTGACTTGTGACGTCTGTGATTATATGCGTTTTTTCTCCTTTCTCTAATTACTTATTAACTAATACTAAAATACATAAAAATTAAAATTAAGAAAATGTTAAAAAAATAAAATGGAGTTAAAAAATCATATAAAACTAACCATTAATTCAAGTATATCTCAGACACGATTAAATAAAATAACACTCTAATACTGAAGAGTGCTATGGACACTAGAACGCCTCTAGACACAAAGACTCGCATATCTACAGGAATAGATGGTAGACCATTCTAAAGACCTCTCAGGCTAACAGCAGAAAGATCAATAATTTTTAAAATTCTCATAATGAAAATAATAATGATAACAAGCACCTAGTGACAAGTATAGCCCGCGAGAAAAATCATCATTTCCTATAGCTCAAAACTGCCACAAAACTAACACCAAATGACTACAAATGTTAAAGATGCTCGAAGGTGCATAGTGTGGTCACAGTAGAACTAACCATAATTTTATCTCATACATCTCCTTTTCCAATAGAAGGAAGTCCTTGAACCAAAAGCTGACAACCAGCCTGGGACAGCCAGTCAGTTAATACTCGTCACATATTCCAAGGCATCTGGAGACCATTACTGCTTGGGGACTCCGGATTATGGTAAAATGCTAGGCTTCCAAGACACACTACTGTGCGCTATCAAATAAAAAGTGCCCATGCGACCATTTCGTTCTGATGAACTATCAGGCTTTACAAAAATCTCATTCATTCATGCCTTTGGGAGCCAACGTTACAGAAAGATGATCAGATACGAACACGTTTCGTCAACTGCGCAGCAGCAAAGTCAGAAAGTACTTCTCACCATCCAACCTTCTTACACTGTAGAAACCCGGTAATACCTGTCCTGGAGTATTGCTCACATATAATAATAACATTCTGCCAAAGACTCTAGTTTTTCTCGAAATCATAGTTGCTCCACAGCCATCTGTAGTCAATATCATTGATGACATTATCCAAGCAAGTGATCAGGTAATTGTACTGCTCTAATACTACTTGATTATAGCAAAGCGTGTAACACCATCAAACATAATGTACTTATTGCAATTTTAAAACCTTGCGGACTCAGATTTACATAACAGAAAACAATGTATGCAATTCAATGTAAAATATCGAATGCTTGAGATGTAGTTAGTGGTGCTACTCGGAAATCGATATTAGGACCGCTAATCTCTAAAGTTTATACAAGTCAATTTTATAAGTTTATTGGTTATTGCAAGACTCATATATGTATGATGGTGATACACAGTTTTATCATACATTTTCTGGTAGTAACTGAGATGTAGCTGTAGAAAGGATAAGCTCTGATATCGATAATAGTATCACTAATACTGAATCCCAATATGTCAAATTGCCGATTCGGTCAAACAGAAAAATCTACAGTAGGTAAAGCTTGACGAGACACAGGTTCTGGCTACGACCTCCTATTATTACGCCAGATTATACAGGGAGTCCATTGAGATTTATGAACATAACAACTTCAACAACAAAGAAGGAGCATATTATACGCACAACAGAATATGGATGCCCGCCTTAAGGGGCCTGGGTACACACAGTTATACATATGTATTTGCCATGTTAAAGCACGGATTCCCATTTCGAACAGAACTCACCTGTTTTCCAAACTACATACACAGTATTTCAGAAGGTGATAGTTAAGACCTTATTGAATGACAGCTATTTGCGATGTTCTCAAAAAAGTTTTTTAGTGTGCAAAAAATGCGGAATGAAAAATCATACATTCTTCAAATGTCTGTAATTTAACAACCAAACATGATATCGTAAAAGGCCAAATAAGTGACAAAGCTCAAGCTTTTTTCTTCAATTTGCTTTTTGAATTTTTTGAATCATTACTGTAAGTTTAAAGGTAACGTCAGGAGCTTGGAAATGAGGAATCCATTTTTATAGTGACCTTTGGACCTTATCACCTTTCGACCTTTTGACCTTACCTTTAGATTTTGGGAATTATCTTCCATCAGACTGGAGAAAGGGAACAGGCGGCCACGCCTCCTCGATAACACGGGAATACGTCTTTTCTTGGATTCTCAATTTCGCGCGCTATACCATAGACCTTTAAGAGATGCAAAGATTCTGGGATATGCAGGAATTCATCAGGCATCGGCGGTGCACAGCGCAGCCGCCCCAATCCTAATCCGGGGAATATAAGTGCCAACCCTGTGACGCGGTAGGGGTTTTTACATGATTAGTGTGCCTGCGGTAAGGAAATCGAGGCAAAGAGAGGTTTTCGCGCTTCTACATGCCTCTTGTGTAGCAGGGGAGGGTGTGGAAGGCAGTTTACAAGAAGAGGATGTGGTAGATGAGCCTCCAGTAATGGAGAAAGCGAAAGACGAAGACATGGCTAGCCAGCTAATGCGCGAAAATGCTGAGATGAGAAAGGGGCTCAAACAGCTCAGGAAGCAGATCTCTCAGCTTTTGAAAGAGCTGCAAGAAGAGCGAGAGCGATCCAAAGCCAAAGAGAGGCAGAGACAAGAGGAAGAAGCAGAGCGAAGAGCTGCGAGCGACGCCACATTCAACAATATAACGGAATCCCTGAAGAACAAGACGAGAAAATCCCTCGAAGACGAAGCCATGGAGGCTGAGAGAGCGTCCTCCAAAAGAAGAAAATCATCGACGACCTCGTCTGACGATGAAAATCGTGAAGAAGGGGAAAATAAGAAGTCTACCAAAAGGCAGCATTTGGAGGCAGCGAAGACGGACAAAGCGGCAGGGGCCGCAAAGTCAGATGAGGCAACCCCGAGCAAAAGGACCAGGGGCGAAAAGGCAGCAGAGGCAAAAGAGGCCAGCGAAGATGAGGAGGAAATCCAAGCAGAGGGGATGGACCAAGGGCCATCCACCTCTGAAGAAAAGAAGGACAGAAGACCACCACCCCTCTACATCCACAGAGAAGACCAGTGGATAGAGGTCATTAACAAAAGGAAGATCAAGATCCAAGACCCAGCTCGACTGACCAGAGTAGGGATCAAAGTCCAACTCAAGACCTCTGAAGATTATAAAAAAGCCAGAGAGGCACTAAGGGATGAGGGTGTGGAGCACCACACTTACAATCTCCCAGAAGACAGACTACTTAGTGTGGTCCTACGTGGGATACCAAATGCGTATACGGCGCGAGATATATACGAAGACCTGAAGGACAAGGGATTCAACCCGATCAACGTGAACAGGCTGACCAGCAGGAGGACAAAGAAGAGGATCCCCCTAGTCAAAGTAGATGTACCACGAGATCAACAGGACATCTACAGAGTGACCGACTGTTGTCTAATGAAGATAACAGTGGAAGCGCTCAGAAGACGCGAAGGGCCAGGACAATGCTACCGGTGCCAAAAGTTCGGGCTCATCCAGACGAACTGCACCGGAACACCGAAGTGTGTAAGATGTGCCGGAGAGCACAGAGCACAGGAGTGCAAGCTGTCCGACAAGGAAAAAGCAAAATGCGCAAATTGCGGAGGAGACCATCCCGCAAGCTACGGGGGATGTCCAAGCAAGCCCAAGCCAAAGCCGGGACAAGGCCAAAATCCAAGGAGGTCAGGAAACTCGAGACCAGTGGTGGAGGGAATATCTTACGCCACCAGCGCAAAAGAAGCGCAGAAGAACGTGCAGGGACAAAGACCACCTCAGGTCCAGGTCGACCACGCAACCCTAAGCGGTTTCACGCAAGCCCACGCAGCCAACATGATGCACCTCATCATGGGAAACGAAAATTCCAAGAAACCGTACATCCAATACCTGGAGAAGGTATACGGGGGTGCGTAAGTAAACAAGAACTAGGACCCAAATGGCTATTCAGCAATCAATTGCACCTAAATTCCTGAAGAAACTCAGCTGGAACGTGAACAGCGCGAAAGGCAAGAAGTATGAAATAGGCGAAATCCTAACAAGAGGGAATTACGATGTGATGGCACTGCAAGAAACGTTGCTCTCAGAAAAAATTCCCCATTGGACCATCCAAGGATATACAACGTACAGAAAGGACAGAAACGCAAGGGGCGGAGGAGTACTAATTGCTGTCAAGAACAACATTATCCACTACCAGCTAGGGATAACAGAACTAAGAACAGCCGAAGCGGTAGGAGTGGCAGTACGAACTGCTTCATACGGCTGGGTGAACATAACGTCGATATACGTCCCACCCCAAGTTACACTGCACCTTGAAGACGTAAACAGAATATTACAAATGGGTGAAAGATCTGTAATAATCGGAGATCTCAATGCCAAATCGGGCAGCTGGGGATCAAATCGGACTAACACGCACGGAAGAGTGCTAGAGACACTCCTAGAAGACCCGGACTTCATCATCCTTGGTCGCGAAGAACCAACCATTTACCCGGTAACTGGTGCCAGAGCTGACATCATAGACATAGCCATCTTGAAAAAGATGGAGATGTCCTGCACTATTGATGTCACTCAGGAAGGAAGCTCGGACCACAACCCCATAGTCCTAGAAATAGGGGAAGGGGAAAGCGACACGGAGCACATGATACAAAGAAGAGTGGACTGGCAGACATTTGCACGGAGTCTGCACCACATTCTAGGTCCTGTTCCACTCATAGCGTCGACCGACGACATCGAGCAAGAAGTAGAGGTCTTGGAGGGGAAGATCAAAGAAGCACTAGTAACAGCAACAACAGAAGTCGATATCTCCCAGCCAAACAGATTCAGAGACCTGCCCGCAGACATCAATCAAAAGATCTCCGAAAGAAACAGAGCACGAAGAATAGCTCAACAGACAAGAGCCCCTGAACACAAAAGGGAGCTAAAGACAAAGTCCGAAGAGGTCAAAAGAGCGCTCAGACAACATCACCAGCGCCACTGGAACAGGAAGCTGGAAGAGCTATCCCCATCAGACCCAGGTATGTGGAACCTCCAGAAGATCCTCAGGAAGAGAACCAAACCTCTCCCAGCCTTGCACGGTGAAAATGGCATAGTGTACACTACGCAGGACAAGGCGGAAGCCTTCGCTGTCTGCCTGGAAAGGCAATGTAGACTGTACAGCCACCCCGATGAAGATGACGACTTTGTCGAAGAGGTGGAAAGAAGAGCCAGATGGGCCGCCAGAGCTACTGATGGTGTTAACATGATCCCTGCCTCCCCTGGAGAAATAAGGGACACCATAAGGTCACTGAAGACGAAAAAGGCGCCCGGAATAGACGGGATAGGCAACAGGGTACTGAAAAAACTGCCAAACAAGGCAGTTGCAGTACTAACGGCGATAGTAAATGCAATCCTAAGACTGCACTACTACCCCGAAAGGTGGAAAACGGCGGAAGTGATTTTAATACCGAAGCCAGGGAAAGATCCTAAATTTCCCCAAAACTACCGGCCAATCAGCCTACTGACCTCGCTGAGCAAGGTAGCGGAGAGGGTGGTTGAAAGAAGACTCCGAGAAGAAACGAACGAGCTCCAGGTACTGCCAGACGAGCAGTTCGGATTCCGACGAGGACTTTCCGCTGAACACCAGTTAGTCAGACTCGTCGAGTCTGGAACTAAAGGTTTCAGGGAAAAAGAAGCGACTGGAGTGATAATGATGGATGTCGCCAAGGCATTCGACACGGTCTGGCATGATGGCCTGATCTACAAAATGCAAGACCTAGGATATTCAGCTGGTACTATCCAACTGATAAAATCCTACTTACGGCACCGCAGATTCCGAGTACGGATAAATGACGTGAAGTCAATACCAAGAGCTGTAGAGGCAGGCGTTCCGCAAGGCGCCGTCCTGTCGCCATTGCTTTATGCAATCTACAGCTCAGACATACCAAGGTATGAAAACACGGAGCTGTTAATGTTTGCGGACGACACAGCCTACATAGCAAAGTCCAAACATCCAGGACATATCACGAACTACCTCCAGATAGCAACGACAAGGCTACAGAGATGGTGCTGTAAATGGAAGATCCAGCTAAATCCGGAGAAGACAGAGGCAGTGCTCTTAAGAAGAACAAGAGCTGAACCTGAAGGAAACATCAAAATGAGTGTTCCACGTACCGAAATGGGGAGAACAACAAGAGAGAGGAAAGAAGTACCATGGAAGGATGCAGCCACCTACCTGGGAGTAAAAATGGACAGGAAACTCACGCGGAAATACCACATAGAAGACCAGGTGAACAAGGCCAGAACAGCAAGAGCCAAGCTGAAACCGCTAATAGGAAGACGCAGCAAGCTATCACTGAAGAACAAGCTGCTGATAATAGAAATGGTGATACTCCCAATCATCACGTATGCCTCAGTGGAGTGGGGATACGTGGCGAAGTCGTGGAAGAAAAAGCTTCAAGTGCAGCACAGCATGGCACTGAGAGAAGCGGTGAACGCTCCATGGTACATCTCGAACCAGCAGATCTTCGAAGAACTCAGGAAGCAACCTGTTTTAGTAAAGATGAAGACCAAAGCCGAAAAATTCTTCACAAAGAACGAAAGGCATGAAAACAGACTGATTCGAGAAGCAATCGACTACGACCCGAGGACCATCGAAAGGCACAAAGGGCCAAAGACCCAGCTGCTAGAAGACCTAGGCTGGATTCACAGTCGATAAGATAGACGACAAGTATCCTTTTAAATACTTAAACCAAACCGCTATTCATGCAACTAAACATTAAAGGCTTGTAAACCTAATATAACCGAACGACCATTTCTGTTTCAGATCCGCAGCGCAGCAGGGGTAAATCCTTACGGTGGACTTCCGGTTAAAGTCCCGCAGATGAAGACCAACGTAGAAGACCGATCGCGAAGCCATACCGATGGCAGCGACCCCAAATCGACCTAACACCAGATCCGTCGTGCTTCCGCGTCGCGAGTAGAGTCACCCTTGGAAATGGGCAAAATTTAAGGGCAGGCCGGGGAAAGGCCGCGGTGCAATCAGTCACTGCCAAGCAATTCTGGGCAAAATTGGGAGGGGAACGGGTGGGCTTGCGGCGAAGGAATGGAATAGCAGGACGTGAGTTCCACGCAGCGCCGCCGGGCGTAGCGCGAGGTTGCCTGGACTCGGGATTATGGTGGTGGGTGTCCTCCGGAATATTCCATTCCATTCCTACAGTCTTTCGGAACACGCCGAACAGTGACATCAGCTTCTGAGGATTCCAACCACTCGTGTTTGCGAAACACAAGCAACTAAGCGCGCCGACGATAAGGCAGCGGAGCGTGTCGACGCCGGCCGAACAGCCCAAGAACTAACAGCTCATCTTCAGTACCTCACAATTTGAAGTAGTATCAAATTTATGTACACTGGCATATCAGTCCCATTTTCGCCGAATTTCGAGATACGCCATTACGTATTGTCAGCGGCGACTTGAAATGTAGCCATTCACTTTACTGACTTATTGACGCCTATCAGACAGATATGATGAAAACCACTTATAAACAGTGTCGGGTAGCCTGTCCCTGATCTAAAAAAAGACCAAAAACAAGCTGCATATGTACACAAAGTTCTTCAACATAGGTAACGTATTTATTGGTCTGTGTGTGAGTATGAGTGGGAAGTGGCAATAGGTTTAGAGCACTTGCATGTGCGGCACACAAAGGAAATGCCGCACTATGAAAATTCAGTGTTTTATTCATACGATACAATACCACTATTCTCACGTATACATATAATTTGGACCCTTTAAAATCCCGTAAAACAATGCACTCCGTATTCTCGTTGAGCGTTGTTACGGCGGCAATTTGAGAGCAAAAGCTTACTATTCGAGATCGGGAATAAAATGCGCATTGAATTCAAATATAATCGCGCGAGTCTGGCTTCTGCGGCGAGAACTGAATTTTATAGCACCTTTCGTATCGACTTGCTGTTGAAATATTGGATGGTATAGCCAAACGATTTAATGGGCTCACATATAAACGCGGCCGTCCGGTTTGTGGGAAATGATTCGTCATCTACAATGTACAGAAAAATTGGAGTCAAATTGATTGACTCAGTACTTCCCACATATTACGGTGATACCATTTTATTATTTTCCCCTAGCATCAAGCCATAGTCTGAGATCACCTGCGAACAAATCATGAACCGCCCGCCCGCAAAAAACATCCAACACAAGTACATAAACAGTTTCTCGCAACTCTCCTCATAGGAACTAGGGTGACATCCCACCTCGGCTCATTTTGACCATTAAAGAAAAGAGACAATTATCAGAGATGCCTAGAGTATCCCAAGATAAAGTTTGAATGGCATTTGCATTGTGCTGTTTTTTTTAATTTAGTTTCACCACCACTCACATAATTTTTAAAAACCACAGACTTTACCAATCTCTAGCACGGCCCACGTCAATACTTGGGAGATTCATTGCTATTAATTTAATAATGAGCTACATAGGGTAAGCAGTACAGTGATTGGCACTTTAAGCAGCGACACATATTTCATTTCAGTGCAATTGATACTTTTTGTTATATATTTGTTATTGCCTTCTACCCAGATGACCCAAAGGTGTTCAAATTTTGAATCCATTACTTTATATAACTATACTATGGTATAATTATAAACAATTGTTTGCGTTTTGACATATTTTGCCAAAATAACAGTGATTGGCACTCAAGCTACATTGATTGGCACTGGGTTGCTCAGTGATTGGCATACTCTATTTTGAGTTTGAAAAATAGTTTCTGTTCCATTGTAGCTGTGAAAAATGGTGATAGGAGTTAAATATTGCGTAAATAATAATTCCAGCAAAGTAAAAGAATATATTATTCTATTGACCTTTGAGTCTTACAAGTCTTACAGGTAAAAAAGTCGTCTTTTTTGACGTCATAGTACTTGTGCTTATGTATGCACCTTTTGTGATAAGTCCGGGTACATTTGGAACACTTGAGGCCACAGTCAGTCTGACTTATATTCCTGGTGCAAGTGAAACATAGTCCATTTTCGACCAGAATTCCCCTAAAGCTACTTTCATCAAAAACCTGGTTATCATCTCCTTGGAAAATTGTTTTCTTCACATCTTCAATAGCTTTTTTTAGCTGTATGTTGCTTATTATGTTGATTCTGAATTGTGTGTCAGATTTAGAAGAGCTAGCATGACTGACAGCTGTTATTACTGGGATACATTTTTGTTCAGTTTCTGAAGTCTTATTTTTTGAACGCAATCCATTTTTCATTTTACTGACATTCCTATTTTTGCTTTTTTTTACTTTAGTTGCACATTCCTTCTTTGCCATTTTTTTCTTATCGTTTTCTTCCTTCTTTTCTTGACGTTTGCGCTTTCTTTCTTCCTTTTGTCTTTCTTCGGAAACTTTTTTGCTCTTTTTTCTAAATTCTGTTGTTTCCACTGCTTTGATGTTAGTACAAAAGGCATCCTTTCTATATGCCTTGTACCTTTCCGGACAGGACTTTCTGGCCATACTAAATAATCCTTTAATGAGGTACTCGTATTAGGCTGGTTCAAAAGATTCATTGCAGCAGTAGTTTCACCTTCTTTAGGAGATGAGTGTACTTTCGGTTCATTATTACCTAAAATGATAATACTTATGAGAGAATGTTTACGATAACAAAGACTATGCAGCTAATCCTACCTTGTGCATCAGACGTTGTTGCTAGGGTCTCACTCAGAAAACTTGATCCCTGTAATACTTCCAATTCTGGTTCCTCGTCTATTAGACTTTCATTTGTACTACACCCATTTTCTGAAATTACATACAAAAATTAAAATACATATAAGGATAAGAGTCTCTGAATATTCAATGTTACCTTCCACTTCAATTATTATTGGTGCATCTCCATTGAATCTTTCCATGACTAAAGAATCTTCTAGTATAATAGGTATGTTTTCAATGTCTATTGTTTCGTCAGTGATGATCTCAGTCAAATTAATATTATCTTCAGTTATGGTCGAATCTACATTGTGTTGAACTTCTGTATGAAATGTCTTCCAGAGTCTATGTAGTGCCAGAAATTCTTCGGACCGTTGCTGAGTCATAATATCTGCTGACTTCAGCTCCTTCATTAGGCTTTGGCCCACTACATCTTGAAATTCGCAGTACGATATGGTAATAGTTTCTTTAACAATATTACTGTAGTTTCCAGATTTCGCTTTACCCAAACATTTAGAGTAATCAATAGCATCAACATTCCATGGGAACAAACCTGTGGCTCTAAAACCGTGTCTTATAATATCGGGCTGTATGTACTTATCAATAACTGTCTTTAAAATAGGGGCGAATTTTTCTTGGGTAAGTGCTTCAGAATAATGTTTTCTCCTCCACTCCAAAACGCTCTTTTTCCAATAAGATTTTAAAGGTTTAAAAGTTGACACACCTGCAGGTTGTAATATTCGGGTAGAGTTTCCATAAAGACATATCAGAATTATGTTCAATTCTGTACACAAGTCACTGAGTTGGTACGAGGTGTGTGTACTATGTTGATCTACAAACAGTATAACTGGGAACTTTGTACCTTTACTGACTAGATATGGATGAAAGACATTCGCGATGTATTCAAAGAACAATTCTGCTTTCATCCAACCATTCATGCTCATGCCAATACCCCAATCATCTGGTACTGAGGACGCGATTGCAGATGCTAGCCGTTTATATGGGTAAATAATGAATGGAGGAGTTATTCCACCTTCTGCAGATAATGTAAATAGTACTGTTATATTTGATTTGGCAGGTGCATTATCGACCTCATATACATTCCTAGCACCTTTAGGTGCCAAGACTGCTTTGTTTTTCGGGCAGAGCATAAAACAAGTCTCATCTGCGTTGAATACTCTGTCTGGATAATTCAAAATTTCGAAGGCGTTTTCTTCTTTTAAGTGTGCTTCGATACCTGCAAACCAATTTCTTATATCAGACTCGCTTACTTTAGCACTGGCAGAGGTGACAGCTTCTGGTACTCTTTCGGTTAATACAGGATGTCTCTTCAAGAATGACTTATACCACCCCTCTCCAGGCAGGTTATCTTTGAATGGGTTTTCTCTGGGCTTTTCATCCAAAAATGACTTTACACTGTAGCATTCTGCAGATCTTCTTTCCTGCGAGGAAATCCTTTTGTATGGCTTTCAAGAACCCATTTGACCAAAACATTCTCCTCTTCTTCAGAAAGTATTGGTTTTGGGCCAAACGATGCCTTGGAAAACTTGTCAGTTAAGCGAAACTGCAAAGTTGAACGAGGTATTCCATATTTTTTTGAAGCTGCCTTTTTTGACAATCTTTCATTTACAATGTCGTCCAAAGCCTTCAAAAGAGTTTCCTCATCCTACTTTTTACTGTATCTTGAACCTTCCGTAACTTTTGGCATGCTGCACTGCTCTGCAATAACCAAATATAGTGATTGGCACCCATTCTTTCAGTTATTGTCACTGGTGCCAACGACTGTTCCCATAACTTATATAGAGAAAAAAGATGTGTCCTTTAGTTCAGTCTTTAGCAAATGTCACAGTTTGAATGTTTTTTGTATTGATAACGAAATTATTTAGAAATACAGTAATTGGCACAGTCTTGATTACTGTCTTCTGTGACTTAAGCCCAATTTTATCAATATGAATATTTGAAGAATGTTTTTTTTATTGGATATTAGGGTAATGAACTGAGATGCCCAATGATATTTCTATTCAAACCAAAACCAGTTTCTGTCAGAAATATTAGGCATCCTTGTAATATTCTTCAAAAATGTACATAGGTAGGAATTTACGATTATTATAAATAGTAGCGTTCTGTTTTTATCAATATAATTCTGTAATTCAAATTCCTTTTCATGAGCCATTAACTTAATGTCAGTAACAGTTTTGTCCACTTTCATTATGCTGGATAGACAGTTAAACTTTGCGAAAAGCAACAAAATTATGATTTCACATATTTAAGGTGAAAAGTCCTACTCAGACGGATTTTAGATGGCTATTGTATATAAAACGTGTTTTTTTTACCTTTTTGTGGTACATTTCAACAGAAATTAATTACTTTCAGGTGCCAATCACTGATAATGTAAGAATATGATATACCGTTATTGGCACTGGCGAAAATATGAGTAAAATTTATACAAGGCGGCTTAGTTTATTCAATTTACGATAGAAAAAATCTTAGAAGAAACTATACTTACGACTACTTCTAGTTTTTTCCAAATATCAGTTAAGAATGGCCCCAAAAAAGTGACGCAAAATCTTAGCGATTTCGCAAGAAATACGCAATATTATAACACAGCCTGACACCAGCTAACATACACAGTAACAGTACACGCCATATTGGATTAAAATTGACATACAAATGCATATGTAGGAAGATAGATGTCACCATGTGTTTGATTATTTGTTACGTTTAAACGTTCTCTCGAATTCTTACTATCAGAGCTTTTATTAAAAGAGTGCCAATAACTGTAAGGGTGCCAACGACTGTACTGCTTACCCTATACAGTGTGGTCCAAAGAGTGTGCAACAAATGGGATTTTTTTTTATTAGCTGCACAATCAAAAATCCAATATTGCCAAAAGTTGGTGCATGTCCGATAACTAATTTAGGTGCACTTAGAATGGTTCCAAGTTCATCAGTATACGGGGTGAATCAAAAAATATAAAAATTGTACAAGAGTAAAGTACCCTTATTTTCAAAAATTCAGCAAAAGGTTATTAACAAAAGTTGTTTAGAATCAAGAGCTATGCCTAAATACCAAAACTTGGCCTCCTCTGAGAAAAAATTTTTTTTGAAAAAAGTGCAATAACTCTCCCAAAAATTTTTTTTTTTTTAGTAAAACTGTTTGATACACTAATTGAAATTGAATTTATTTTGTAGAACTTTATTTAAATTCAAGCATTTTTGTGAAATTTACCTGAGGTTAAAATTTTTTTGGGAATCACAAGCTAAATGTTTGTTGCAAGGAAATGTAAGATTTATTATATTACGAGTGACCGAATGCATGCAAGACTCCATAAACCAAATGTCTGGGTACCGTGATCGCCAGGCAGATGAGGGTAACATCGACGTAGAAGAGATGTAAAGCTGGAGAACTGAAGACCGCTGCTGAAGACCTGCCAGATCTGTCACGAAGTGTAAAAAATTTAATGTTTCATTATTATCAGCCAATACCTTTATACAAGTTATTACTTTCAAAGGTGGCTTTTATTTGTACTGGTACTTGTATGAATAAATAATAATAATAATAATAATATTAAATATGGCTTTATAATTTCGGAAAAAATCTTTTTACTAAGGCAAGAGGTCGTTTATAATTACATGCATATCAGAATAACTGTCAATAAAACCGCAAACCTTTTATTAATTTTTTATTTCTAAACATGTATTTAAATTAATCCACAAACATGAAATCTTACTAAAAAAATCATGGATACCCATGGAAAAAAAACAAATGTGGGTTTTAAGTAAACATTATGACAGTTTGATGACATTAGTCTCACTTTCTTACAATATTGTAGAATTATTGCTCGGTTATTGTCTGTTTACGTACCTAAAATGCCTCCTCCCAAACAGTTAACGTTACCCGAGAGGGCGGAGTTGGTTTTAATATGTGGTGACAACTACAAAACAGTTCGAGAAGCAGCAGATATTTTCAATGAACGGCATCCAGATAAACAGGTTCATTATTCAACAGTAAGCCGAATTTTGGTTAATTTTAAAGAAACTGGGTCTCTAAACTACAATTATAAACATGAACATGTTAAAACCGTATGTACTGAAGAAAATCAATTGGAGGTACTTCAAGCAGTTGTCGAAAACCCACGACGATCTACCCAAGAGATTTCCGCCTATACGGGTGTGAAGAAAACCAGCGTGAAGAGAATACTCAAGGAAAATAAATGTCATGCTTACAAGCCTATGTTCATCTGTACTCTCCAAGAACGAGATGATGATTTGCGGTTCGATTTTTGCATGTGGATTCAAGGCGAAATAGAAGGTCAGCAAGACTTCCACAGGCACATTCTTTTTGGGATGAATCCACCTTTACAACAAATGGGGTTGTTTCGACCCAAAATTGTCGATGGTGGTCGGATGACAATCCAAATTTCGTTATTGCTAATAAAAACCAGTATTATCAGAAAACAAATGTGTGGTGCGGCATAATGAACAATCAATTAATTGGACCTTTTTTTTTCGCGAAAATCTAACTGGTAACACTTATTTACAGTTTTTAGAAAACGAGCTAACTGACTTTTTGGACAATTTAAATTTGCAAGAACGGAATCAGTTGTGGTTTATACATGATGGATGTCCGGCCCATTCAGTCATAATCATTACTGAATGGTTAAATGGGGAATTTGGAAATAAATGGTTAGGACGAAGTACTAATCCTCGGTGGCCTCCTCGTTCACCGGACCTTACCCCATTAGATTTTTTCTTATGGGGCTATCTAAAACAAAAAGTGTATAAGGATAGACCCTTTAACAATCTCGAGGAGCTTGAAAACTCAATACGAGTACATTGCCGGAATATACCGGGAAATGTTTTACGATCTACTCTTAGCGAATTTTATAACCGGACAATTAAGTGCATTGAACGAGAAGGTGGACATACCGAGACGCGCCGATAATTATTTTATGTTTCTTAACTATGTTTTTCTTTTGTTTCTACTTTTCACATATTTTTTCATTTTAGCTTTCAATTTTTCACTTATGGTAAAATACGCTTATGACATGTCCATTTATTATAATTATGTATTAATACACACAGTTCACTTTGTTTCCACGCTTTGTTTCCTTCATGGGTATCCATGATTTTTTTAGTAAAATTTCATGTTTGTGGATTAATTTAAATACATGTTTAGAAATAAAAAATTAATAAAAGGTTTGCGGTTTTATAGAGAGTTATTCTGATATGCATGTAATTATAAGCAACCTCTTGCCTTAGTAAAAAGATTTTTTCCGAAATTATAAAGCCATATTTAATATCCTTGCAACAAACATTTAGCTTGTGATTCCCAAAAAAATTTTACCTCAGGTAGATTTCACAAAAATGCTTGAATTTACATAAAGTTATACAAAATTAATCCAATTTCAATTAGTGTATCAAACAGTTTTACTAAAAAAAAAAATTTTTGGGAGAGTTATTGCACTTTTTTCAAAAAAAAATTTTTTCTCAGAGGAGGCCAAGTTTTGGTATTTAGGCATAACTCTTAATTCTAAACAACTTTTGTTAATAACATTTTGCTAAATTTTTGATAATAAGGGTACTTTACTCTTGTACAATTTTTATATTTTTTGATTCACCCCGTATACTGATGAACTTGGAACCATTCTAAGTGCACCTAAATTAGTTATCGGACATGCACCAACTTTTGGCAATATTGGATTTTTGATTGTGCAGCTAATAAAAAAAAATCCCATTTGTTGCACACTCTTTGGACCACACTGTATATTACAGTAACTATCTACGTCGATATAATTTCAAAAATTATTTTTTCTCTCGTATGACAACATTCGGATAAAGCTAAAAAGTATATTAGGTCCGTTCCTTTACAGGGCATTAAAGAGCCCTCATAGCGGACAACAAAATTTTCAGTTTCACAACCACCACCAAACTACCCTAATTTTACCCTGCTAAAAAATGCGGAAAACATCAGGAGCCACCAAGTCGCCTAAAAACGAATTTTAAATGGTTTTTTCATCTCCAGTTTCTTATTATTGCTGCTCCATTACTAACACGATTTCTAAAAACCATACGCGTTTTCCATTCACGTTACGGTAATAATACTGTATCAAAATTTCATAAAAAGCAATTCAACAAATTCCAGGTCTCACAACATAGAACGATCCAAAGCAATACTCGTATGTATGTACCAGAAAATTCTCTTGGTTCCTGTAATTGGCAAGGCAATGTTCAGACGGACCTAAAAAAATGTATTATGCCGCTAGGTCTTCGTTCCACAGGTCAACGAATAGAGAAAAATCAGTTTCACAACTCCCCCTCCTTCCACCCCTCAAACACCACAGTTTCACCTCCACAAAAAAAAAATAGAAAATGATATCAGGAAGGCCTGATTTTTTTTCCAATTACTCCGCCGTCCATGCACCGATTTTTTAAATTATAGCGGTATCTACTACGACCCCATAGCATATAGCTTCTCGAATTTCATTACAATTCATGCAGGCGTTGCCCAGATTGCGAGGCTAGAAAAACGCCAAAAGACAGAAAAACCGACGGAAATGAGTGACGTGGATTTTCGGTATGTAGATAGTATCATAAAACGCCCAAAAGGCACTTTACTTTAAAATGGAGTCAAATTGATTGAAAACCTTCTGGTCCTTGGACTATTCGGCCAGCGTCGACAGGCTCCGCCGCCTTGGTGTCGGTGCGCTTCGATGCTTGACGTTTCACCAACCCATGCAGCTGGTATTCTCAGAAGTTGTTACCTGTACGATGACTCTCGATAAACTGGGATTTTCAGTTCGTCATCATCTCAGCATAACCTAAGTCAAGATAAGAGGACACAGAAGACGATGAATAAAAATGAAGTCAAGTTGATTGACACAGTACTTCCCACATAAAACGGTGCTACCAGTTTGTTATTTTCGCATAGCATGAAGCTATCGTCTGAGATCCTCTTGTAACCAAATCTTTGCCCGCAAGATCAAAAATGTGTGTTATGCCGCTAGGTCTTCCTTTCACAGGTCAATGCACAGCCTATTATGAATACAAAAAAAAATGAGCTCTATGACCATCTACCCCTCAACTACCCCAATTTCATCCCCACCCAAAAAAAGTACAAAATGATCACAAAACACCTAAAACGCCTAAAAACGAAGTTTGAACTGTTTCTATATTTTTAGGTTTTTTATTATTGCTGCGCCGCTACTGGCACGATTTCCAAAATAAATCCATAAACGTTTTCCATCCTCGTCACGGTAATAGTACCACAGCATCACTATAATATCCATAGTTTCAACGTTATACAATACAAAATGAGCTAAAGCAATATTCGTATGTATACGTCAGAAAATTTTAAGTCCCTTGGTTTCTATAATAGGCAAGACAATGTTCGGATGGACCCAAAAAACTCTGTTATGACGCTAGGTCTTCCTTTCACAGGTCAATGGACAGCCTGTTGTGAATAAAAAACAAAAATTGAGCTTCAAAACCACCCACCCCCCAACCACCCCAAGCCTATTATTGCTGCCCTGCCACTGACACGATTTCTCAAAGTCGAAAACTTTTTCCATTCTTGCAGCGGTAACAATACTATGTACAATTTCATTGAAATCAATCGAATAGTTTCCTAGTTACACAAAACAGAACAAGTCTCTTGGTTTCTGTATAGGTAAGGTAATGTTCGGATGGACCTAAAAAAGTGTATTATAACGCTAGGTCTTTCTTCCACAGGTTAGTGGACAGCTTATTATAAATACAACAACTTTATCAGTTTGACAACGCCCCACCCCCCAACCACCCCAATTTCACCCCCACCCAAAAATAAGTAGAACATAATTAGGAACCCCTAAAACGCCCAAAAACGAAGTTTGAGGCATATTTAAAATTTTTGGTTTTTTGCTAATTACTCCACCGCCTCTGCACCGATTTAAAAATTATAGGAACATTACCTACTACGACCCCACAGCATATCGCTGCTCAAATTTCATCACAATCCATGCAGAGGTTACTGAGATTACGTGGCTAGAAAAACGCGTACAGACAGACCGACAGACAGTCCGACGGAAATGAGTGACGTGGATTTTCGTTATATAGACCTCATAAAACGCCCAAAAAGTGTATTATCTCAAAATCGAAAATTTTCGCGATCACAATACTCCCCCTCACCTATCGGTGTGGGAAGTAAAAAGGAGTTGAAGAAGTGTATCAAAAGAATAATTATGATTATGTTGAAGATGATGTGTACAAATGACTCTTAATTAAAACGGTATGTCCGATCGAAGCTAATTCGATCTATTTATCGGAAAATGCAAATCGACCTCGACTGCTCATCTCAAGTATTTCACCTATTCCGTAATCAGTCGTAATACTCTGTTCATTATCCTTTCTCGGAACAGCTGATTATCTTGATGGTGACGGCGATGAAGAAAATTTATTTTTATATCAGCACCACATCGTACGACTGCCATTACTCTTCTTGATAGAATGGTACAGTTGTTATAATAGTCGCAGTATATGAACTAGCTATAACTCATCTCCTGTGGCAATCAGCGATTATAAAATAGCTAATAAATTCTTTTTTGAACGGGACGTCATCATTAGAGAAACAATTTTAGTTTTAGACCATGGGAGTGCACAGGTAGGTCGGCAGAGGGATGGTAAATCTACAAAAGTAGCTATTTCTCCTGTTTTGTGACTAAGAGTCAGTCGCTATGTTTTGCATTTTATAGTCTTAGCAGCAACTGCCTTGATAGTGACAAATAGAAAGCGACAGAATTTCACCCTTAGTAGGCATTCACAGTAGCGGCTTATAGGAGCGTTGGAGTGCGTTGGCCAACGCCGAGTCCCCTCGGCAGGTAGAAGCAGGCCGGCGCCGGTTCCGCACGTAGTTCAAGCACACCAGTCCTTGGTACAGTGAAAACAGACAATAAAAAGAGTACAAAGATTGGCCAGTCGCATCTAGACACGGTATAGGAAACATGCAATAAGGGTTCAAAATGTTGTCCATTATTGGCAAAACAATGAGGGATAGTTGCAAAAACACTGGAAATGATTCCCCTGAGGGGCTAGAGGGTACAATAGGGGGTGAAATAGTTTTTGGTTAAAAAGTTGTCTCTCTGGACAAATATTTTGACGTGTTTTGGCGTTTTTTTTCGTTTAATTAGCGGTTTGTGATAAATCCGTGGTGGGAAGTTGTCAAATGAACTATTAGTACATACATATGTAGACTCACATCATATACATTAGAACCATTTAGTTGAAATTTGTCAATCAGATGAGAATGTGACTGATACTGTACATGTTCAACGGATTCTTGTGCGCGTCTTATTAAGGAAGCTATCCACTCTGGTAGGGACTGTTTGAATCGCTTTGTAAACAAGTTTTTGGTATCAAAAGGGAGAAGTGTTGTATCATTTTGGCGCTAAATTGAGATATGACCCTCGCATGACTGATTTGTTTGGTTTGGGAATTATTGTGGTACCTAGCCTACATCTAGTGTTGTGCTTGTGTATAAATGTGTTCTGCTCATTTGAATATATCTCTGATACTAAGTGATAGTACGTAGTAAATAAAATTGCCTAACGTTATATATTTGGGTCTCGTAATATCATTGGTCGGGTACATTGTTATTTTGTTAAACATTAATATTAGAATAGCTTTTACTTCCGATACACACCGATAGGTGAGGGGAGTATTGGGATCGCGAAAATTATCGATTTTGAAATAATATGCTTTGTGGGCATTGGGAACAACATTGACATTGGACGCGCTACATAAGGAGGCTCCTGCATTTGGCAACGCATGAGGAACGACCTGGGTTCGGTGGGAATTCCCGTGTCAGACAAATCCTTTGGACTGGCCCGCCAGGTATAAGATAATTATGACATCATTAAATGCTCATTCCTTCCAATATTTTTCTATCGCAGTGCGGTTATAGTGCAGCTTGTGTTTTTTATCCCAAATAGGGGTTTTCGCAAACACTGAAGCTATAAGTAATTCTTTAATGCTACTCATCTTCGACCGGCACAGACGAAACCAGGTAGCAAACTAAATTTCTGTTACTATAAAGGCGTTCAAGCGGGCTTCCGACGCTGGTAAGCGGTTGAAAACTCAGTTGAGCAGGTGAGCCTGCATGCGGCACCTGCACGCCTTCGCACGCCCTTGCTCGCTCACTAAAAAGCCCCACTGTGTTTGCGCGCTTAGATTGCGGCGCTGCTCTTCAGGAACTAGTTGCGGATGTGACCCTGTTGGTGTACTGGACAACTAGAGACTGGATCACCTGCGCCAGGAGCTTGTGCACCGACCCCAAGCCGATACTAGTAGAGATTGTTAACGATTCGATCAATTGATTCCAATCATTGAATTACTTTGCTGTTTTGAATCACCTAATACCATATGAGACGAATCAGTGATTTTGGCAGTATAGACAACACACGATACATATATTATTACAATTTGAGGTTACGTTTATATTGATAGTTTGTAGTTGATTGGATTATAGATAGTCAGTGTGTGGAACGCTGAATATAGTTGTTATTGAAGCAGATGCTATGGCCGGAAGAAGAAGTATTGTTTGGGAATGTTTTGTAAGCTGCACGGAAGAAAAAAAAAAATAAAATTCAAACTTGCTTGTGCTCAGACATTTTGATAGTTACAAGTGGGATAGGGACGACATCAGATATGACTGACGATATGATATGATAAGTTTTAAATATGTCCCACAACGAATCTCAGTGAAAGCAAAAAATGAAAGTTCATATTGCCTTGAAATGACAGTCATTATATGGATTCGCCCAAAGGAAATGAGTTTCAAGAGACAAGTCAAGCAACATCACTATCGTCAACATTACCTATAGGGCTTGAGGCCAGTTAATATTTCTGAGAGGCAGAATCTTCACAAACACTAACCAAAATTCATCTCCATGTCGGAACTGGGATCAGGAGCGGGTGTATCCAAGATTCGAAGTCTCAGTAAACCTTGAAAGGTATACCACTACATTCAAGCAGAAATGATAGCCATAGAATTATTGGGAGTCACCGAGCTGAACAAAAGACCCCTGACCAACAAATCTATAAATATCTTTTTAGACAGCCAGGCTGCTCTGAAAGCATTGTGCTCCAAACGGTTTGACACAAGACTCGTATGGAACTGCATACATCTGAATAACCTTGAAACAAGGAACGAGATAATATTGGTTTGGGTTCCAGGTCATAGTGGAGTGGATGGAAATGAATCGGCCGACACAGTCGTAGGTATCTGTGTTCATAGGACCAGAACCATTTGCGAGCATTACGAAAGGCACTACCAAGGAAACCATCTCAGATTAGGCAGAGAAGAAAGCACTCTTGCACTGGCAAGGTACATCAAGGCTACTACACGCAAAGGCGTTCATACCATACGCCTATATTCAGGCCACCCGAGTATCATAGGATGGAGCAGGAATGATCTGCGCATTTTGGTTGGTGTGTTCTCGGGGCATTGTCGTATGAGGAACACTTCGGAAGTAGTCTGGGATAAACAACGGATTGTTCAACTATGGGGGGACGAAAAAGCGGAGCACATAATGTGCTTGTGCTTGTTGGAAAGAGCTGGGTTTCAGACTTTTGGAATCACCCAACTGAAACCTACTGACTTCAAGGAAGTTTCACCCAACATGACCATCGCCTTCGTCAAGAGGTGAGAATTGTACGGTGAACTCTAAATAGGTCTGAGCCACAATAGACATATTCGGGTCCAGTAGAAGGAGGCATAATCGTCCCGCTGACTTTCACCCTAACCTAACCTAACTGGAATCCATGGTGGAAGTCTATCAACCTTTCAATGTAGTGAAAATTTTGAAACATTTATATATCAGTTTCTAATTTTAGTTACGAACTGCCGACCAGAAAGACGATGTTGAACATTGAACCTGTCATATGCACTATGCAGACCAATACTTGCACCTTGAAAATATTGTTCCGATGATCTGAATCATTATAGTCGAATTATTTGAAGCACTGGAATGAGTCGAAATTCCCATGACTAGATGCTAGGTGTTAGTAGGCGCTAAGAAATGTGGCCATAGACGATTGGGCTCATAAGGAACTGGCAGAGCTTGGTTAGAGAAATAACTATGACTGTAGGTGAGTAAAAAGCTTTATAGCCATATACCATGGCTTTTGAATAAAGGTTGATAATCGCTCAACCTTTTGGTGAGAGTTCTCACAGGCCATTGCTGGTTGAGCAGACTTTTGTCACTCCTGAAAATAGTGAAAGGCCTCATCTGATAAAATATTGGGAGGAAGACGAGACTGATTCACTTCCTTGACAGATGTATATCGCAACCTTGAACCCTACGGTAACGACAGATTTTTTAGAGGAATTGTTATTATGAGTTAACTGGTCGGTCACACTGGTATTTATCAGAAAGCCTGGTAGGTTCAACAAAAAAAGGTACACCCAGAACTCATCGAAAAGGTCAAAGACCTGACAACTACTAAGACTAGTACTGTTAGTACTACTGGATGCGTTAGAAACGAACAGTCTTGCATCATAATAAAATATAAACCACCTGCACCTGTGGACACTATCTGCAATTAAAAACCAGATGTTATTAAGTCTGTGTACGATGACTTAATGTACGATACAACTAATACCAGTAAAAAACTGTTTTCTGAAATTGAAAGTACGCTCGGCAGCGGAATCAACCACAAGAAGACAAGACGAAAAGCTAGAGGTAAATTTGCATCCAAATATAGGTTCTTATATGCCAGTGATTTTACGGATTTCTAAAGATTAGCATCATATTATTTGCAACCATACACGAAAAGTGTATCCAGACGACGCTTAGAAGTCTAAGCTCATAACAACGTAATATAACGGAAGAAATTGCAAACAATGTAAAGGTAGTTATGGGAGAGAACTCTTTTTCTAGCTGAGCTCTTTGTGAACTAGCTCGAATAAATTCCAAATCGAAGTTTGGAAGACCTCACTAGAATTTGGTTCAGATATATTGATGATATATTTGCAGTTTCTGACAAAATATGGCAGAACATTTAAGATTCAACTATCTTCCATGTTGAAAGAGGAAGACGATTCATGATAAGACATGATTGGTTTTGACCCAAAATTTTCTTGCTTAATAAAATTCTCAAATATTTTATATACCAGATAGGAAAAACTTATTACTAATAATTAATCTATGAGCGATACCAGCATATACCAACTTTTAACAAATCACCTTTTGTGGTATTCAAACATAAGACCTCAACGGTTTTTGTCTTCACTCTCACACCTCCATCAGCAAATTGATTTCTAAATCTAAATATGTACCACAAACTTTCTGAAAACGTCGGCCGCTGACGGGACTCGAACCCGCGACCTCGAGATATCTGCAGGCCGCCGAATTTTTCCGATCTTTTCTGGCACGAATATAAATCAACACATGTCAATACTGTTACCTTGAGTGAATCCGATGGTTGTATGCTATTTCAACCTGATTGTTTACCTTCAACTGCAAACGTTGGAAAGGCAAGTATAAGTTTCACAACCTACAAAGGCAGATGTCATAACCCATATCGTACGACACTGGCTATTAGTACAACGTTCCAAGAAAATTTCGTCTAGACGAGCGTCAGATGGTATATGATTCAATGAAAGAAGGAAGCTACCCATATATAAGTGGTATGTCGATCAATCATACAGATCATCAGATTCATACGTTTTTTTAGCAAAGCTATTCCATAAGAATTAAATGCATAGCTATAAGGGATACCGAATGGCACGTGACCTGATTGAGAGGCCTAGGCGAGAAGACTAAAAAGCGTTTCTAATGATTCAGTGAAGCTAAGTTATACATGGGGTTCAACAATGTTTATAAAGCATTATCGTGTTGAGAACATTCTTTATAAACATTTAATTGTTATACTACTAAATAGTGCTTCTATAGGGGTTCAATAGGATGCACTCATAAAAATAAATTCTTAGTCGAAGAATATAAAATATACTTGCAGTCAAGTATACCATATATCTTCCTACATGCGCAAAGCTATAATAATCTTAAGCCAAGAATGTAATAAATATTTTTGATCATATAAGGTTATAATATTAAGTCAATATTTTCAATGCAAAACTGAGAAAGTCTTGAAAGTAAGAACACCGAAACCTTAAAACAAACATAGATGATCTTGAAGACAAAATAATGAATATTTTTGGTCTTATTGTAATAAGCATATAAGGGCATTTGCTTAAGCCTTCGGAAATTTTACGTTATATAATATTTTTCCAAACTAATACCTGTACTTTTGAAGAAAAATGATATGTTACGCCCTCAGAGTATCAACTGAACATAGAGGTAGTAAACAAACCAATTCAGCATGGCGTGCCCAAAGCCATTATCTTTTGACACTTCAGCCTTAAAACATTGCCAACTAACCTAAAAATTCTTCTAATGCAACCCATGTTACAAACACTGCACTGCGCTGTCTCACCTCGAATAACTGTTAAACTACTCTCGAATATAACACAGCAAGTACGTAAAACTTCACTACAGCTACCAACAAATAGCTAATTCGATTTTACTGACCAAGCATAAAAGACGCACAAACAAAACAAATGTTTGGCAGCCGGGATTCTACCGTAAACAAATCGCAGGAAAATTATATCGGCGTTGTCAGCTCCTCAAAATTTATGACTTCAGAATTTGCGTTTAATGAGAAAATATGCAGTAACGCAGTAGAGGTCATCATATCTATTGATTTTGCTGTAATCATTCCTGAACCATCAAAATACCGTCCTTTCCCCGTTTGTTTTAATTCAGTATTATTGTCCAATGTATTTTTTCGTAATTATTAAATATGAGATAGCAATCTCACATTGATTTTGTCAGTCGTCACGTTACGGTGTTAACAAGACAAGCAATGCTTTTTGTTTGGCACTGGAGTGTTCCTGATGGGATCAATGTGACTATGTTTCTTTAGATGTTTGTTGATAGGGTTGTATATGTATATATTGAATGTATGGTATGTATGTATGTAGTGTATATGGGTTCAATGGTGCTGTATAGCACTTTTTCTTCTTTATTATTTTTTTCTGTCATAGTCATGTTTTTTCCACAAACAAGGGCTGTGACCCTTATGTGGCTGTCCAATGTATTTATGAGTATAAAAAAAGAATTATCTGTTATTTGGTTATATTGAATAAATACATTTTTGTATTGTATTGTATTGTATTGTATTGTATTGTATTGTATTGTGACGTTATATTTTAATACCGTTGGCAGTGTTTAATTAGTCCAGTTGTTTATATAGTCAAATTCTTATGATTATTTTCTTACCAACGATAAAAAATTCAATTTTCTGTTGCCTGAGGATGACTTATTATGAATATAAGTCGAAACGTCGCAAATAGAAAAATAAGGAGTTTTTGTTTGGATTACCTTATCCTACAAAAAGCAACTGAAGCAGTTTGTATTATTGATCGAAGTAATAGGAACTCACTTGGAAAATATTATATCCTTGCTGAAATTTCATGAAATAAGTCAAAAAGTACTGAAATTTTAAGTATGAAGAAAATTTATTCTTGGTTAGAGTATATTTCTTTAGAGTGAATATTGAAATCAGAAATATATTTTTCTTGGTTCACATTAACCAGATATTCAACGAGAACAGATATTCTTGTCGCAATTATGTGCAAGATTACCAAAACTCTTGAATTGAGTTTTTCTTGTTATGTGTGTGTACGTACGAAACAAAATTTTATTTAAGTTTTTACGTCTTTACGTTGGCCTTGCATCTAGAATTAGTAGATGTATACGGATAATACTATTGGTTGCATTTTCATCGACCAGTTTACATTATAAGGAAATATAGCAATAAATTTTATGGATTCCAAAAGCGTGTGAAAAAGCGTGCAAGAGTGATTTCTAAAGCGTGACTTTAGCAAGTCTTCCGTTTTAATATAATGAAGTATATACCTATTTTTATTCAAAAACTCAATGGAAGACACTTACTCCAGTTCCTAATGTGTATCATAATGTTTTATAAGATAAAAATTTTATGAACATTTACGTTATTTTAGTGAGGATGGAAATTATATGTTATGATATTCAGATTTTTAATATAAATGCAGTTTTTATTAGGCAGACTCATAGGCGGGTTCCGATATACAGTCAGATTTTGTAATGTCCTTTTGTCATGCTAATTAAACAGCGTCAAAGGCGACTTCTAAAATGTGGTCTTAGCAAGTCGACCCTATAATATATTGAAGCATATACCTTTCTTTATCCAAAAACTGTCAAATGGCGGACTCTTATTTCGGCTTTTAATCTGTTTTGTAAAGCTTCAAAAGTTGAAAACTTTATGAAAATTTACGTTATTTTAGTAAGTTGTTTCATAATAATGTGCCGCTTTTAAGATTTACCAATTCAGAGTTGACAACAATAATTAGAAAGTGACTACTGCACTATCTGACAGGTACAATGGCTAATCGATTTGCCAAAAATTCGAGCAGAAACCCTAACATATTTGGACTAGGTACATTTTGATACTCAAGACCAGATATACTAATTTTATTTTATATCTCGCTTATTTATCAGTTTTCTGAAGAAAGTTATTTAAAAAAGTTGTTTATTTTAACGACTTTTATACACAGCTTGAAATAAGTACCAACTTAAAACTCTCCCTATAGATATGGTTTTCATGTATCATTTTTTGTATGCTACATACTGATATATTCTCGTACAGTAACTTACTCCAAATTATTTCTGGGCAAATACTTTGTTCTTTGGGCAAGGTTGTATAATAAATTAGTCAACAGTTTATTTTTTCTGTCACCTACTTCTACTAAAACCATCCACGATTCCATTCGTCAGTGGTTGGATTTGGTCCACAAATTGGAATATATGACCCATTTGTAGTACAATGACCAAATATCACATGGAATATCAGGTACCGTGTAAACAACATTGTTTCACTTATACCAAATTTACAGCCATGGGGCAGATCATGTTACATTATTTTTATCGGACAGCAAAGAGCTCCATAAACAAACGGGATATATTAAAAAAACAACGAAAACCGTAGAGTACACGGATGGTGAAAAGCAAAAGACGCGATAAGATCGTATCCGATCGACGAGAATGTTAACGCCCAGACTCTGAGTGGGACTTTTTAACCTTACGCCGATCAGATGTATACCAGGCGATTGGAAAAAATGAAGTCTGATCGATTAACCCGCGACATGTTCCTTAACCTATTATCCACTTTCAAATCATAGTACAGCCCATCTACAGGGTGTCCCATCACAAAGTGCACAAACGAAACTAGATGAAACTAGACCTCAAGTTATCGACAAAAGGATATGTAAAAAAAATCTCAAAGAGTACGTTTGCCTTATATTGATAGTTAAACCTTTTTTACTTCTCACACCGATAAGTGAGGGGGAGATGTGTACATAACGAAAATCCACGTCACTCGTTTCCGTCGGTCTGTCTGTTTGTCTGTCGCGTTTTTCTACCTTCGTAATCTCACTAACCGCTCCATGGATGGTGATGAAATTTGGCCATCGTTATGCTGTGGGGTCGTAGTAGGTAAGGTTCTTATAATTTTGAAAATTGTTATACGGGTTGCGAAGTAATTAGCAAAAAAACTAAAAATTCCAAATATGCCCCAAACTTCGTTTATAGGCGCTTTAGGGGTTCCTGATCATTTTCTACTTTTTCTTGGGTGGGGGTGAACTTGGGGTGGTTGGGGGGGGGATTGTAATACTGAAAAATTTATTGTATTCGTTATGGGCTGTCCATTGATATGTGAATGAAAAACCTAGCGGCATGATACACTTTTTTAGGCCCATCCGAACGTTGCATGCTATAGAAACCACGGAACTTAGAATTTGTGATGTATATGTTAGGAGCAAACACCGATTTCGGCCAATGGATGGAAAATATGGTCAAAACGCGTTTTGGCTGCTACCGTTTTGCCAATGTCCGAATTATCGCTTTCTGGCTGTTCAATGTAGCCCAGAACGCGTTTTGGGTCAACTACGATTGCCAGAACACGTTCTATATTCTACTACGAATAAATAAATCTCAATTATTTGCCGTGTTGTGTTACAATATTTCCTCTGAGCTTAGAATCCATAACTAAAATGAATAAAAGCACTTGTAGATCTTAGGTCCGTGAAAAAAAACTGAAAGAGACATACCTCACAATCTCTTATGTCCAGCTCCCACATGAGCGGAATGAATAATGTCAAATAACTTGTGGGTCATGCAAAAATAACGCAGTTCGGCTGTTTCGTCTGTCCTTCTTTCAATTAGCTTTTCGATATAGCCAATTTTTAAAATATCATACCTTTTCAATCGTTGTCTTTGTTTCGAAGACATTGTATCACCGTTACTTTTACAAGCTTTTGCCGCCTTTACCTCTGTGAGTGTTTGGTCGTATCTTTCTCTTGTACAAATATTATTACGATCATTGCTACCACTTATGACTTTTTGCAGTTCGTTATTAAAACATAACCTTAGGTCTTCCATGGCACTCTCTAGCTACTGTCTAACCCGCACAAAGATCAAAATAATACTAAATGAATACACTAGCTCCAGAGGTATCGTTTACAAGCTGAGACACTCACAAAATCCACCACACGTTATGGCAATCGCAGTAGAACAGGACGCGTTTTGGCAATCGTAGTTGAGCCAAAACACGTTCTGGCAATCGTAGTTGAGCCAAAACACGTTCTGGGCTACATTAAACAGTCGGAAAGCGATAATTCGGACATTGGTAAAATGGTAGCAGCCAAAACGCGTTTTGGCCATATTTTCCGTCCATTGGCCGAAATCGGTGTTTGCTCTTAACATATACATACGAGTATTGTTTTAGAGCGTTCGATATCGCGTAACGCGAAAATTGTTCAATTGATTCAATGAAATTTTGACATAGTATTACTCCCAAGGCGAGGATGGAAAACGCGTATGTTTTGGAAAAATCGGGTCAGGGGCGGCGTGGCAATAACAAAAAAAACTAAAAATATAAAAACAGCTCAAACTTTGTTTTTAGGCGTTTTACGGGTTCCTGATTATTTTCATTTCTTTGGGTGGGATGAAATCGGGGCGGTTGGCGGGTGGGGGGTGGTCAAACTGAAAAATTTGTTGTATTCATAATAGTCCGTCTATTGACCTGTAGAAGAAATACCTAGCGGCATATTACACTTTTTCAGGTCCATCCGGACAATGGTTTGCCTATAACAGAAACCAATTTTTTGATCTGTACATATGAGTTTTGCTTTATTTCGTTCTATGTATATTGCGTAAAGCGAAAATTACTGAATTGATTTTGATAAAGTTTTGACACAGAATTTATTACCGCTGCGAGAATAAAAAACGACTCTGTTTTTGAAAAACCACGTCAGTGGCGGCGCAGCAATAATCAAAAAACCAAAAACATAAAATCAGCTCAAACTTCGTCATTAGACGGGTTGGAGGCGCTTGATCGTTTCGCATCGTCCAGTTCAAGCATGCAGAAAAAAACCTTGGCGCCCTAGTTCCTGAGGAGGGAGACGCAAGAAACTATTTACGAGGGTTTTTGTGTTGGATGTTATTTTGCGGGCGGATGGGCGATAATTTAGTTGCAAGGGAATTCTAGACTATAGCTTCATGCCATGGGAGGTAATAAAATGGTAACATCATTATGTGTGGAAGTACTGAGTCGATCAACTTGACTGCATTTTTTGTCCTTTTTTTGAATGATTGAGGCATGGCGCACATTTAAAAAAACTATATATTACAAAAATACTTTACAATTTTTAGTTAAACAGTTCTCTAAACAGTGTTTTTAACACTGGTATCGAGAATAACATCTATCTGCGCCTATTACATAATAAATAAATTATTAACAACCTAGTTATTTGGTTATTTGAAGTGAATATGTATTTCCAAATTTTTTGCAAATGTGTTTGAGCAGTTATAGCTTTTTAGGTTCTCTGGTAACCTATTATAAGTCCTAGATGCTTGCGTTATAGGGTTATTCAGACCTGCGGTGGTATTTACATTCGTGTGATATTATATGATTTTGATTTCTGGTATTATATGCTTGTATATCGTTAGTGAACAGAATTTTAGTGTTACATTTTTGTGTTTTCATTATGACTCTATGGATATATTTACATTGTTCCAGTTCTAGCAGCTTATTTAAATCAAAGATACCCAGTTCATTATATAGATGATATTTCGTTGAAATAAAAACACTAATAATGCCTAAAGCCGGCTCCACATATGCGGTATTCAGCGAGCAACGAACCCCGATTATTTGCTATTCGGCTAATAAAGCCGGTGCCACATATGTGGTATTCGGCGAGCAACGAACTCCGATTATACGCTAGTTGGCTAACAGGCGATACGTGCTCGCTATTCGGCGGGGAAGGTTGAAAAAACGGCGAATATTGATATTCGGCAAATACCCGCATATGTGGCGTCGGCTTCATAATCTATCCTGCTTATCGGATAAAAAAGATAACTAAGAAAATTAAGTGATCTTTTTTTTAAGTGTTCAATCGGGCGGATACAAATTGCAGCCGCGTTAGGGTATAATCCTATAAATCTCAAAGGTGACCATAAAAGATGTTGTAAATTGCAGCGAGGGTCCCTTTTCGGCGTAGTCTACCTGTTTGGAGGTATTCTAAAAATTAATTTGGATTTGTATAGCAAAATATTATATATATATATATATATATATATATAGACAAAACAAAAACAAAAAAGGTGCAACCCGGGCTCCGACACACCGGGCCGCTGTTCCATTCCCCAGCGACTGCTCCTCACACCGTGAGGTGAGCAATCACTGGGTCCGCGTATCGTGCGTCCTAAGCAGACGAAGGGACCCATGGATGACTGCCTTCTGCATTCTGGCGGCTAAGATGTGCGCCGCCGCACGGCACACCGGCATTTTGCGCAGTGCAGAGAGCAGCGTATCCCTCATACCACCTAGGGATCCAATGACCATTACTAGCAGACTCACAGTGTAGTCCGGCCAGAGCCTGCGAAGTTGTCCGAGGAGCTCCTGATACTTGGTCCGCTTTTCCTCCTCCTTAGAGACGATGTTCCCCTCGGCAGGTGCCGAGAACTCGATAGCGAACATCGTCTTTTGTTGGTAGTCGAGGAGGACTATGTCGGGCTTATTTGCATGTATAAGCTCGAGCGTGGAGAATGAGTAGTTCCAGTAAATTCGGCACCTCTCGTTCTCCACAACGGACTCAATGTCCCCTGGAGCGTATGGCAGCACCGGTGTCTCATCTATACCGTATGAGTGCCTTAAATGGTAGTATAGCACTCGTAGAGCCGCGTTGTGCCGATAGACGTAGGCTGTGCCAGCGTACACCTTACACGCCGACAAGAGGTGCGTAAGGGTCTCTGGCGCCTGCAGGCAGGCTCTACAGCGGATATCGGGCACATCCATACCCATAATCCGGCTACGGTATACTAAGGTGTTGAAGACACCGTCTTGGCAAGCCATTATAGAGCTCTCAGTCTCCGACTTCAACCCATTAGACCTTAGGAAGGAGAAGGTCAACTGCCCAGATAAACCATGCTCTTCTAGATGTTTGTAGAAGATTCCGTGCATTGGTTTATCTTTGTGAAGTCTTAAAAGCAATTGGACTTCAGCAGTTTTAATCCGGGTTTTTAATTGTGCGGGAGCAAGTTCCGTAACGGACTGCTGACACCTCCGCGTGAAGTCGAGCGTGAGACTAAGTTCTTCGGCTGCCCGTGTTGCTGCTTTAAAAAGGAAGGCTCCTTTACCCGCAATCTCGTGCTCTCGCACAAAGCGGATCAGGGGATCGGTGCTCGTCGTAACATAGCAGGCAGTGGCCAGTACTACTCTGTTGTGCAGATGCTCCAAACTCAATAGTCCACGCCCTCCCAGGTGTCGCGGGAGGTATATTCGCGGGACAGAGGATCTAGGATGTAGACTTCCCTCCATATTCATCCTTTTGCGGGTCTTTATGTCGATTTGTCGCAGCTCTTCCACGTTCCAGTGGATAGCACCAAAGCTGTATAGCAACAATGGGACCGCAAGCATGTTTGTGGCAGCGACTTTGTTTTTGCCGGACAGTTCTGACGACCAGATCTGCCGGAGTCGGTGCAAATACTTGCGGCGGAGACACTCTTTGACCAATTCTGCCTCTTGGATGTGACGCTGCGCCACTCCAAGGTAGGTATAGGTATCTCCGGCATGCAGTTGTCGCAAGATGCTCCCATCAACGAGCTGCTCCTCATCTTCACTATCTCCGCAACGTCCTCTTTTGAGATGAACCATGGCACATTTGTCTATCCCGAACTCCATACCAATAGCTTGACTGTAATCCTGCACTACCCTAAGCGACTGCTCTAAATCGCGTTGTCCGGAGGCATAGAGTTTCAGGTCATCCATGTAAAATAAGTGGGTGACCTTGTGCCTCCGGTAATTGGGCTTGCCACAGCTGTATCCCTTAGTATTTTTCAGCGCTATGGACAAAGGCAGTAGCGAGATGCAAAAGAGCAAGGGACTCAAGGAGTCTCCTTGGAAGACCCCTCTTTTAAATGATACCAACTCTGTTCGAACCCTGGTTTCACCCGATGTTATAGTGAACTGAGTCTTCCAGAGCGGCATCAGTTGTTTGATGCATCCCACTATTTGATCATCTACCGAAAGACATTCCAACAGCCGCACAATCAGTTCATGAGACGTAGTGTCGAATGCCTTCCGATAGTCGATCCAGGCCATAGAAAGGTTTCGCAGGTAATGCACGGAGTCCTGTGTGACACAGCGGTCAATCAACAGGTTATCCCTGCAGCCAGCTACTCCTTTCTTAGACCCTCTTTGTTCATATACGCTGAGAAATACGGGATTTACAGCTTGAAGGATACGCATGTACAAGATTCTGGTGAAGAGCTTGTAACATGCGTTCAGACATGTTATTGGCCTGTAGTTTTTAGGATCAGACAAATCTCCGGTCTTCGGGAGAAGCACGGTTCGACCCTCGACAAACCAAGCCGGAATTGGCTGCTCCTGATTTAGCCACGAGTTAAAAACTCTAGCTAAATGCCGGTGGCAACTGGGAAACTTTTTCAACCAGTAGGTGTTTATGCCATCCGGGCCAGGAGCTGCGAAATTCTTTGCGCCTCGTAAGGCACCAAGAATTTCTTCCGTGTTTATCGGGTGACGCAGTACATTCAGGTTTGGAGTCCTCCTACAAACGGACTCGAACTGCGCCAAGGCCGGAGTGTCTGCTTGGAGAGGTTTGGGGTGTTCGTAAATGCCCCTCCAGAAAGTCTCCACGCGATCAGCAGTTGGCGGCTGCTCTATGACTGGTGGTCGCTGTTGGAAGAGACGAGCAGGCTTTTCGGAAAATAATCTGTTTTCCTCCAAACCTCTCGCCCGCGTCACCAGTGATCGTTTAGCAGCGATTAGCGTCCGTATCCTGTCAAGACAATGCTGCTTGACAACAACCAGTACCGCTTGACTGAGCGTGTGATGGTCGCGCCTTAGCTCTCGGGCTATCTGGCGCACGCGGCGCGTAAAAGGCCTACCGGCCGCTCTATATTCCATCACACACTGGATACGGGATGCTTCTTGGCGAGCCAACTGGATTTTCGCTTCCATCTGGCGCACCCGCCTCTGTGCTCTCTCGACAGGAGAGTCTCTCACTCTCCCCTGTCCAGCCAGCCTCAGAGCCGCAGCGTAAATTTCGCAGTTGATGCTCCAAATGTCAGAGACCTCCGATAGACGTTCACTCAACGCCTCATCCTCTCTCTTTAAATCTGCCAGCTTGAAGGACCTCTTGTTGTTATGCAAGGCCCTTCGGTCACTGAAATCTCCAGGTGAGACGGCTTCGTCGATTTCCCTCTCAGCGGGCCTCATCGGCGACCTTCCAGCCTGGTTAACAGGCCTTTCAGTCGCCGGAGGGGCAGGCTGAGCTGGAGCACGAACGTATCCCTGCCCCCGAAGGTAAAATACCTGGTTCCGCAAGCTCTGGGAGGTAATTGTGCTATGCTCTGGATGCATTTCACACCACCTCCCATGCATGCGGGACATGTATCCCCTACGGCGCGGGCTACTGCTCTCGTAGCAGCTCAGCAGGTCATCCTTCAGTTCCGTCGTCCACCTAAAACGGTCCATGTCGATGCGTGTGTCGTCGTCAGGGCGATCCGAGGCACCGCCACCTTGCCCAGAGCCGGCTTCCGATACCGGCCTGGTGTGGGTGCTCTTCTTCTGGGGCGGTCGAACCAGAAGGTAGGGCCCGTCCGGTGGTTAGCCTTAGGGCCCCCAGCCGACATTTCGGAGGCAGCCGACCACATTGCCTCCTAGGGATGACCTGTACAGGTTGCCGGCCGGCTTTCATCCCTGGCTTGGGTTATCCCCACAGTGTCGCCACGCACCGAATAGCCGTTTGATGTTGGTCGGCTTCCTGGGGGCGCATTTTATACCTACTGCCAGGTGCTATCAGCCGCCCCTAACCTGGGGTCAGACGCTGTCGGGAAGCCGTCCTTAACATAGGTGCAGCCGCTTCCTCACTATGGTGGTTCATACGCCTGCTTTCACAGCCGGTGACCACCATAGGCCCTTTTAAGGCAAGGACTACCAATCTTTTAGTCGCCTTTTACGACAGGCAGATTAAACCCTGGGAACATTCTAAACCCGGACCCAGACGGGATATATATATATATATATATATATATATATATATATATATATATATATATATATATATATATATATATATATATATATAGACAAAACAAAAACAAAAAAGGTGCAGCCCGGGCTCCGACACACCGGGCTGCTGTTCCATTCCCCAGCGACTACTCCTCACACCGTGAGGTGAGCAATCACTGGGTCCGCGTATCGTGCGTCCTAAGCAGACGAAGGGACCCATGGATGACTGCCTTCTGCATTGTGGCGGCTAAGATGTGCGCCGCCGCACGGCACACCGGCATTTTGCGCAGTGCAGAGAGCAGCGTATCCCTCATACCACCTAGGGATCCAATGACCATTACTAGCAGACTCACAGTGTAGTCCGGCCAGAGCCTGCGAAGTTGTCCGAGGAGCTCCTGATACTTGGTCCGCTTTTCCTCCTCCTTAGAGACGATGTTCCCCTCGGCAGGTGCCGAGAACTCGATAACGAACATCGTCTTTTGTTGGTAGTCGAGGAGGACTATGTCGGGCTTATTTGCATGTATAAGCTCGAGCGTGGAGAATGAGTAGTTCCAGTAAATTCGGCACCTCTCGTTCTCCACAACGGACTCAATGTCCCCTGGAGCGTATGGCAGCACCGGTGTCTCATCTATACCGTATGAGTGCCTTAAATGGTAGTATAGCACTCGTAGAGCCGCATTGTGCCGATAGATGTAGGCTGTGCCAGCGTACACCTTACACGCCGACAAGAGGTGCGTAAGGGTCTCTGGCGCCTGCAGGCAGGCTCTACAGCGGATATCGGGCACATCCATACCCATAATCCGGCTACGGTATACTAAGGTGTTGAAGACACCGTCTTGGCAAGCCATTATAGAGCTCTCAGTCTCCGACTTCAACCCATTAGACCTTAGGAAGGAGAAGGTCAACTGCTCAGATAAACCATGCTCTTCTAGATGTTTGTAGAAGATTCCGTGCATTGGTTTATCTTTGTGAAGTCTTAAAAGCAATTGGACTTCAGCAGTTTTAATCCGGGCTTTTAATTGTGCGGGAGCAAGTTCCGTAACGGACTGCTGACACCTCCGCGTGAAGTCGAGCGTGAGACTAAGTTCTTCGGCTGCCCGTGTTGCTGCTCTAAAAAGGAAGGCTCCTTTACCCGCAATCTCGTGCTCTCGCACAAAGCGGATCAGGGGATCGGTGCTCGTCGTAACATAGCAGGCAGTGGCCAGTACTACTCTGTTGTGCAGATGCTCCAAACTCAATAGTCCACGCCCTCCCAGGTGTCGCGGGAGGTATATTCGCGGGACAGAGGATCTAGGATGTAGACTTCCCTCCATATTCATCCTTTTGCGAGTCTTTATGTCGATTTGTCGCAGCTTTTCCACGTTCCAGTGGATAGCACCAAAGCTGTATAGCAACAATGGGACCGCAAGCATGTTTGTGGCAGCGACTTTGTTTTTGCCGGACAGTTCTGACGACCAGATCTGCCGGAGTCGGTGCAAATACTTGCGGCGGAGACACTCTTTGACCAATTCTGCCTCTTGGATGTGACGCTGCGCCACTCCAAGGTAGGTATAAGTATCTCCGGCATGCAGTTGTCGCAAGATGCTCCCATCAACGAGCTGCTCCTCATCTTCACTATCTCCGCAACGTCCTCTTTTGAGATGAACCATGGCACATTTGTCTATCCCGAACTCCATACCAATAGCTTGACTGTAATCCTGCACTACCCTCAGCGACTGCTCTAAATCGCGTTGTCCGGAGGCATAGAGTTTCAGGTCATCCATGTAAAATAAGTGGGTGACCTTGTGCCTCCGGTAATTGGGCTTGCCACAGCTGTATCCCTTAGTATTTTTCAGCGCTATGGACAAAGGCAGTAGCGAGATGCAAAAGAGCAAGGGACTCAAGGAGTCTCCTTGGAAGACCCCTCTTTTAAATGATACCAACTCTGTTCGAACCCTGGTTTCACCCGATGTTATGGTGAACCGAGTCTTCCAGAGCGGCATCAGTTGTTTGATGCATCCCACTATTTGATCATCTACCGAAAGACATTCCAACAGCCGCACAATCAGTTCATGAGACGTAGTGTCGAATGCCTTCCGATAGTCGATCCAGGCCATAGAAAGGTTTCGCAGGTAATGCACGGAGTCCTGTGTGACACAGCGGTCAATCAACAGGTTATCCCTGCAGCCAGCTACTCCTTTCTTAGACCCTCTTTGTTCATATACGCTGAGAAATACGGGATTTACAGCTTGAAGGATACGCATGTACAAGATTCTGGTGAAGAGCTTGTAACATGCGTTCAGACATGTTATTGGCCTGTAGTTTTTAGGATCAGACAAATCTCCGGTCTTCGAGAGAAGCACGGTTCGACCCTCGACAAACCAAGCCGGAATTGGCTGCTCCTGATTTAGCCACGAGTTAAAAACTCTAGCTAAATGCCGGTGGCAACTGGGAAACTTTTTCAACCAGTAGGTGTTTATGCCATCCGGGCCAGGAGCCGCGAAATTCTTTGCGCCTCGTAAGGCACCAAGAATTTCTTCCGTGTTTATCGGGTGACGCAGTACATTCAGGTTTGGAGTCCTCCTACAAACGGACTCGAACTGCGCCAAGGCCGGAGTGTCTGCTTGGAGAGGTTTGGGGTGTTCGTAAATGCCCCTCCAGAAAGTCTCCACGCGATCAGCAGTTGGCGGCTGCTCTATGACTGGTGGTCGCTGTTGGAAGAGACGAGCAGGCTTTTCGGAAAACAATCTGTTTTCCTCCAAACCTCTCGCCCGCGTCACCAGTGATCGTTTAGCAGCGATTAGCGTCCGTATCCTGTCAAGACAATGCTGCTTGACAACAACCAGTACCGCTTGACTGAGCGTGTGATGGTCGCGCCTTAGCTCTCGGGCTATCTGGCGCACGCGGCGCGTAAAAGGCCTACCGGCCGCTCTATATTCCATCACACACTGGATACGGGATGCTTCTTGGCGAGCCAACTGGATTTTCGCTTCCATTTGGCGCACCCGCCTCTGTGCTCTCTCGACAGGAGAGTCTCTCACTCTCCCCTGTCCAGCCAGCCTCAGAGCCGCAGCGTAAATTTCGCAATTGATGCTCCAAATGTCAGAGACCTCCGATAGACGTTCACTCAGCGCCTCATCCTCTCTCTTTAAATCTGCCAGCTTGAAGGACCTCCTGTTGTTATGCAAGGCCCTTCGGTCACTGAAATCTCCAGGTGAGACGGCTTCGTCGATTTCCCTCTCAGCGGGCCTCATCGGCGACCTTTCAGCCTGGTTAACAGGCCTTTCAGTCGCCGGAGGGGCAGGCTGAGCTGGAGCACGAACGTATCCCTGCCCCCGAAGGTAAAATACCTGGTTCCGCAAGCTCTGGGAGGCAATTGTGCTATGCTCTGGATGCATTTCACACCACCTCCCATGCATGCGGGCCATGTATCCCCTACGGCGCGGGCTACTGCTCTCGTAGCAGCTCAGCAGGTCATCCTTCAGTTCCGTCGTCCACCTAAAACAGTCCATGTCGTTGCGTGTGTCGACGGCAGGGCGATCCGAGGCACCGCCACCTTGCCCAGAGCCGGCTTCCGATACCGGCCTGGTGTGGGTGCTCTTCTTCTGGGGCGGTCGAACCAGAAGGTAGGGCCCGTCCGGTGGTTGGCCTTAGGGCCCCCAGCCGACATTTCAGAGGCAGCCGACCACATTGCCTCCTAGGGATGACCTGTACAGGTAGCCGGCCGGCTTTCATCCCTGGCTTGGGTTATCCCCGCAGTGTCGCCACGCACCGAATAGCCGTTTGATGTTGGTCGGCTTCCTGGGGGCGCATTTTATACCTACTGCCAGGTTTGCTATCAGCCGCCCCTAACCTGGGGTCAGACGCTGTCGGGAAGCCGTCCTTAACATAGGTGCAGCCGCTTCCTCACTATGGTGGTTCATACGCCTGCTTTCACAGCCGGTGACCACCATAGGCCCTTTTAAGGCAAGGACTACCAATCTTTTAGTCGCCTCTTACGACAGGCAGATTAAACCCTGGGAACATTCTAAACCCGGACCCAGTTGGCTCGCCAAGAAGCATCCCGTATCCAGTGTGTGATGGAATATAGAGCGGCCGGTAGGCCTTTTACGCGCCGCGTGCGCCAGATAGCCCGAGAGCTAAGGCGCGACCATCACACGCTCAGTCAAGCGGTACTGGTTGTTGTCAAGCAGCATTGTCTTGACAGGATACGGACGCTAATCGCTGCTAAACGATCACTGGTGACGCGGGCGAGAGGTTTGGAGGAAAACAGATTGTTTTCCGAAAAGCCTGCTCGTCTCTTCCAACAGCGACCACCAGTCATAGAGCAGCCGCCAACTGCTGATCGCGTGGAGACTTTCTGGAGGGGCATTTACGAACACCCCAAACCTCTCCAAGCAGACACTCCGGCCTTGGCGCAGTTCGAGTCCGTTTGTAGGAGGACTCCAAACCTGAATGTACTGCGTCACCCGATAAACATGGAAGAAATTCTTGGTGCCTTACGAGGCGCAAAGAATTTCGCAGCTCCTGGCCCGGATGGCATAAACACCTACTGGTTGAAAAAGTTTCCCAGTTGCCACCGGCATTTAGCTAGAGTTTTTAACTCGTGGCTAAATCAGGAGCAGCCAATTCCGGCTTGGTTTGTCGAGGGTCGAACCGTGCTTCTCCCGAAGACCGGAGATTTGTCTGATCCTAAAAGCTACAGGCCAATAACATGTCTGAACGCATGTTACAAGCTCTTCACCAGAATCTTGTACATGCGTATCCTTCAAGCTGTAAATCCCGTATTTCTCAGCGTATATGAACAAAGAGGGTCTAAGAAAGGAGTAGCTGGCTGCAGGGATAACCTGTTGATTGACCCCTGTGTCACACAGGACTCCGTGCATTACCTGCGAAACCTTTCTATGGCCTGGATCGACTATCGGAAGGCATTCGACACTACGTCTCATGAACTGATTGTGCGGCTGTTGGAATGTCTTTCGGTAGATGATCAAATAGTGGGATGCATCAAACAACTGATGCCGCTCTGGAAGACTCGGTTCACCATAACATCGGGTGAAACCAGGGTTCGAACAGAGTTGGTATCATTTAAAAGAGGGGTCTTCCAAGGAGACTCCTTGAGTCCCTTGCTCTTTTGCATCTCGCTACTGCCTTTGTCCATAGCGCTGAAAAATACTAAGGGATACAGCTGTGGCAAGCCCAATTACCGGAGGCACAAGGTCACCCACTTATTTTACATGGATGACCTGAAACTCTATGCCTCCGGACAACGCGATTTAGAGCAGTCGCTGAGGGTAGTGCAGGATTACAGTCAAGCTATTGGTATGGAGTTCGGGATAGACAAATGTGCCATGGTTCATCTCAAAAGAGGACGTTGCGGAGATAGTGAAGATGAGGAGCAGCTCGTTGATGGGAGCATCTTGCGACAACTGCATGCCGGAGATACTTATACCTACCTTGGAGTGGCGCAGCGTCACATCCAAGAGGCAGAATTGGTCAAAGAGTGTCTCCGCCGCAAGTATTTGCACCGACTCCGGCAGATCTGGTCGTCAGAACTGTCCGGCAAAAACAAAGTCGCTGCCACAAACATGCTTGCGGTCCCATTGTTGCTATACAGCTTTGGTGCTATCCACTGGAACGTGGAAGAGCTGCGACAAATCGACATAAAGACTCGCAAAAGGATGAATATGGAGGGAAGTCTACATCCTAGATCCTCTGTCCCGCGAATATACCTCCCGCGACACCTGGGAGGGCGTGGACTATTGAGTTTGGAGCATCTGCACAACAGAGTAGTACTGGCCACTGCCTGCTATGTTACGACGAGCACCGATCCCCTGATCCGCTTTGTGCGAGAGCACGAGATTGCGGGTAAAGGAGCCTTCCTTTTTAGAGCAGCAACACGGGCAGCCGAAGAACTTAGTCTCACGCTCGACTTCACGCGGAGGTGTCAGCAGTCCGTTACGGAACTTGCTCCCGCACAATTAAAAGCCCGGATTAAAACTGCTGAAGTCCAATTGCTTTTAAGACTTCACAAAGATAAACCAATGCACGGAATCTTCTACAAACATCTAGAAGAGCATGGTTTATCTGAGCAGTTGACCTTCTCCTTCCTAAGGTCTAATGGGTTGAAGTCGGAGACTGAGAGCTCTATAATGGCTTGCCAAGACGGTGTCTTCAACACCTTAGTATACCGTAGCCGGATTATGGGTATGGATGTGCCCGATATCCGCTGTAGAGCCTGCCTGCAGGCGCCAGAGACCCTTACGCACCTCTTGTCGGCGTGTAAGGTGTACGCTGGCACAGCCTACATCTATCGGCACAATGCGGCTCTACGAGTGCTATACTACCATTTAAGGCACTCATACGGTATAGATGAGACACCGGTGCTGCCATACGCTCCAGGGGACATTGAGTCCGTTGTGGAGAACGAGAGGTGCCGAATTTACTGGAACTACTCATTCTCCACGCTCGAGCTTATACATGCAAATAAGCCCGACATAGTCCTCCTCGACTACCAACAAAAGACGATGTTCGTTATCGAGTTCTCGGCACCTGCCGAGGGGAACATCGTCTCTAAGGAGGAGGAAAAGCGGACCAAGTATCAGGAGCTCCTCGGACAACTTCGCAGGCTCTGGCCGGACTACACTGTGAGTCTGCTAGTAATGGTCATTGGATCCCTAGGTGGTATGAGGGATACGCTGCTCTCTGCACTGCGCAAAATGCCGGTGTGCCGTGCGGCGGCGCACATCTTAGCCGCCAGAATGCAGAAGGCAGTCATCCATGGGTCCCTTCGTCTGCTTAGGACGCACGATACGCGGACCCAGTGATTGCTCACCTCACGGTGTGAGGAGTAGTCGCTGGGGAATGGAACAGCAGCCCGGTGTGTCGGAGCCCGGGCTGCACCTTTTTTGTTTTTGTTTTGTCTATATATATATATATATATATATATATATATACATCATTATAACAAACCTGAGCCAATTGGAAATTGACCATATACTGAGCCACCTACTTAGAGATGTGCTAGATAAATAATAGTTTTATTTTCATCTCCAGATATATTGTGTTGTATCTAAAAACCGTAATATACATAAGAAATTATTTAAAATAAATATTTTTGAAAATGCTTATATATTCATATTTATAGTACATACATGAGCCATGCATACATTTAATACCATTGTGAGCCTTTGATATACAAGTTTATGTAAATTATCGAATCTTCCTGAGCCAAGCAATGTTGCCAAGATTACAGCTGGGTTTCGGCTCAGAATAGTTAGCAATCAAATATATACAAATAACACGCCCACTTGACCTTGACTGGGTGGAATTATTACTCCTGATGTACTGTGTGAGGCTTTCTCGGCCACCGTCGAGTGAATTTGTGGTTCTTGGGTTGTTAAGCCGGCGTCGTTTAGCGTTAAGTCTTGACGTTTCGCCACCACGAGTGGATGGCATATTCAGAATCTATTTCACTTTGGCGACTTCCAAAATACTGTAATTTGGATTTTGGATACTGTAATTTGTATTGGTCAATATGGTCAAGTCATTCTCACGTGATGCCGTGACCAAGGGAAAAGGGATTCATTTTTATTCAGGGTGTTAATTAAGTATGTTAACAAACTTTAACCACGAATAGTACTCTGAAAAATAGAAAGAAAATGTCATATGAACATGGGTCCGGAAATGCTTCCTAAGGGAGCTACGCTCCTTTGCATGGGGCACCCTGAAGACGGTTTTCCCTCGATATTCTCGAAATCTCGAAACCATTCATAACAAAAATTACGAAATTAGGTACGATGGGTAAACTTTTGACGCTGAATCTGATTCTGAATTCAGAATTTCATAATTTTAATCAGAGGCGTATCATACGGGAGGAGTTAGGGGTAAAAATAACCCCATTTTCTAAATGGTAATTTTTTGACATTTTGATTTTAGAATATGGTGTTTCAGAGTTTGTTGTCAAGTAGAAGTGTAGTGATATTCAGCTGGTGGCGGTCACTTCCACTTTAAGAAAACATTCTCTATTTGTCTTAGTATTTTATTTCTTATTTGTTCAAACTCTTATTAAATAATGTTACTAAAAATAATACCTAAATGTTTTGTAATAACTCTAAACTGAATAAACTGACAGTTCTTAAGTTGTTTATCAATTATTTCAATTGTTTTTCACAGCACACTTATTAAATAAATGAACATTTATTTATTTACAATAGCCTGCATCGATTCAATGCTTTGCATTTTTCTCGAAAATGGTTAGCCCTTTCGAGATGTACCAAAAAACCATTTGTACGTAGAAATCTCTGAAATGTCTGTCTGTTGGCGTTTTTCTAGCCTCCCAATCTCAGTAACCGCTACATGGATTGTGATGAAATTTGGGCAGCGTTATGCTGTGGGGTCGTAGTAGGTAATGTTTCTATAATTTTGAAAATCGTTATACGGGGGGCGGAGTAATTAGCAAAAAACGAAAAATTTCAAATACGCCTTTAGGCGTTTTAGGGGTTCCTGATCATTTTCTACTTTTTTTTGGGTGGGGGTGAATTTGGGGTGATTGGGGGGTGGGGGGTTGTAATACTGAAAAATTTGTTGTATTCACAATGGGCTCTCTAATGACCTGTAAATGAAAGACCTAGCGCCATAATACAATTTTTTAGGTCCATCCAAACATTGCCTTCCTTATAATAGAAACCAAGGGACTTGGAATAATTTGTGATGTATACAGGGTGGCCAATCGGGTGACGATAATAATTTTTTTTTAGATAGCCCGTACCGAGACCTATCCAAAACACCTCTATGTATGTGTACCGATTATTGATAGTTTTCGAGTTATGATTTTTTTTTTGAAAATTCAGAGAGATTTAGAGATTTTCCAGTTTTTCCAAGAAATTATCAAAGACAAAAACAAAAATGCTTTTGGCTTTTATTTTTTTCCGCAATTATACTCAGTATTAAGCCTATTTTAATATCCAATAAAGAGAACCTGTACATCCGAACAATAATTAAGTACATTTTGGGCCCAAAGTTTGAAATCTCTGTTTTTTTGTCAGGAGACCAAAACCTTCTAAATAAAATTAAAAATACTTATGCCTGGTTCTGGAGCTCCAATCTAATCTTAAAAACTCTGCAAGACATTGCACTTTCGAAATAATAACGAAAAAATAGCACTTATGGGGGCATTTTGCGCCGTACGTGACTATTAAAGGTAAAAAGGTGATAACTCACGAATTTCCAAAATGATTTAAAAAACTATTATTATACTTTATTATGACAAATTAAAGAAAAAAAAACTCATAACAACTAATAAACATGATAATCATTGATGTTTTAATCACTTTTAATAAAAAAAATTAATACCTGTGCTTTTTGCTGTGTGCTATTGAATTTCTGCTAAATTAAGTTGTATGGAAAGTTAACAAAGGAAAAGAATAATAAAACAACAATCTGACTTTTAATTCCATGGCGAAATTACCTGGGAAGCGTTATCGTAGCATACGCCATCCCTTTTACTTCCCTCACCGATAGGTGAGGGGAGGATTGTGATCGTGAAAATTTTCGATTTTGAGATAATAGGTTTTTTGGGCGTTTTATAATGTCTACATAACGAAAATCCGCGTCACTCATTTCTGTCGTTCTGTCTGTCGGTCTGTCTGTCTGTACGCGTTTTTCTAGCCTCGTAATCTCAGTAACCGCTGCATGGACTGTGATGAAATTTGGGCAGCAATATGCTGTGGGGTCTTGGTAGGTAATTTCAAATATTCCTCAAACTTCGTTTTTAGGCGTTTTACAGGTTCTTGATCATTTTCTGTGTTTTTTGGGTGGGGGTGGAATTTTGGTGTTTGGGGGTGGGGGGTTGAAAAACTGAAAAACTTGTTGTATTCATGATAGGCTGTCTACTGACCTGTCAAGGAAGACCTAGCGATACAAATCACCTTTTTAGGTTCATCCGATCATTGCCTTACCTATTACCGAAAATTAACACAACTGCGCCGACATGAGCTCGCAAAAAGCTACTCTGAAAGAAAATGATGGCGTATGCTACGACATCGCTTCCTAGGTAATTCTGCCATGAAATTAGAAGTCAGATTATTGTTTATTATTCCTTTCCTTTGTTAACCTTCCATACAACTTAATTTAGCAGAAGTTTAATAGTACATAGTAAAGACACTTCAAAAATCACAATTTGGGTATTAGTTTTTTTATTAAAACTCATCAAAACATCAATGATTATCGGATTTATTAGTTGTTACGAGTTTATTTTCGTTAATTTGTCATAACAAAGCAAAATAATAGTTTTCTAAATCATTTTGGAAATTCGTGAATTATCACCTTTTTACCTTTAACACTCACATACGCCGCAAAATGTCCCCATAAGTGCTACTTTTTCATCATTATTTCGAAAGTGCAATGTCCTGTAAAGTTTTTAAGATTAGTTTGAAGCTCCAGAACCAGACATAAGTATTTTTAATCTTATTCTGGTTTTGGTCTCCTGACTAAAAACAGAAATTTCAAACTTTGGCCCCAAAATGTACTTAATTATTGTTCGGATGTACAGGTTCTCTTTATTGAATATTAAAATAGGCTTAATACTGAGTATAACTGCAGAAAAAAATAAAAGCCAAAAAGCATTCTTGTTTTTGTTTTTGACGACTTCTTGGAAAAACTGGAAAATCTCTAAGTTTTCAAAAAAAAAATCATAACTCGAAAACTATCAATAATCGGTACACATACCTGGGGGTGTTTTGGATAGGTCTCGGTACGGGCTATCTAAAAAAAAATTATTATCGTCACCCGATTGGCCACCCTGATTATCCGAGCGTTGTTTTAGTTTTAGATCGTTCTTTATTGCATAACGCCAAAATTATCGAATGGATTTTAATTAAATTTTGACACAGTATTACTGCCACGGCGAGGATGGAAAACGCGCATGTTTTGGAAAAATCGTGTCAGTGGGGGCGCAGCAACAATAAAAAAACTAAAAATGTAAAAATAGCTCAAACTTTGTTTTTCGGCGTTTTAGGGGTTTCTGATCATTTTTTACTTTTTTTGGGTGGGGGTGAAATTGGGGTGGTTAGTGGGTGGGGGGTTGTAAAACTCAAAAATTTATTCCATTTATAACAGTGTCCATTGACCTGTGAAAGAAATACCTAGCGGCATAATAGAAGTTTGTTAGGTCCATCCGAACATTGCCTTGGCTATTACAGAAATCAAGGGATTTGGTATTGGTAGGGGTAGGTATTGATTTAGGTCGTTCTGAATTTAGTAACATGGAAATTATGGAATTAATTTTAATGAAATTTAGACACAGTATTATTACCGCGGCAAGGATGAAAAATGCGTATGGTTTTCAAAAATCGTGTCAGTGGCGGCGCAGCAATAATAAAAAAACTAAAAATATAAAAATAGCTCAAACTTCATTTTTAAGCAATTTGGGGGTTCCTGATTGTTTCGTTTCGTCCAGTTGGGGCTGAATTGTGTCGCCTACGGAGAGATTTAGGAAACTATTTACTAGTTTTTGTGTTGGATGTTTTTTGACGACAGGTGGGCGATGATTTGGTTGCAACTGTTATGTGTGGGAAGTACTGAGTCAATCAACTTGACTCCATTTTTTTTGTTTAACAAAGAGTTTAACAATTGCTAATCTCAACCAATCAGATTCCACAGAAGTGGAACATTTAATCACTGGATTATTTGATAATGATATAATGATGACAAGAAATTAGGGTTTTGAATTGAATACATTTTTTAGTGATACATGGAAATAACATTTAAGTTTTATAACAAAACTATTTTTGTTTTTTTCACAATAATTCAAAAGTTATTTCAAAATAAAAATGGGCTTTTGTATCCAGTACCGAAAACACGCCCAAAGCTCCCGAACCCACGTGTCGTCAAGTATGGTTCGTTGAAGCGATCCGTTCTGCAGAGGGTCACATGACGTAGTGGTAAAATTCGATTCAAAAACATATTCATGTCGATGGTACAAAACAAAATGTGTGTAACATGAGTGAAAAGCATATCAATATATTTTTTGGTTAAAAAAAAAATAAAAAAAAGTTGCAAACGTGTGTTTCGAGCCAACACCCGCTTGAACACAGCAATTTGCTGCGTAACACTATACCACTACGCCACCCGACCCACCACTGCTGAGCGGATCGCTTCAACGAAACATATTGACTTCACATGGGTTCGGGAGCCATCGGAGTGTTTTCGGTACTGGACTGAAAAGCCCATTTTTGTTTTGTTACAACTTTTTAATTATTGCGAAAAAAAGAAAACGAAAATAGTTTTGATACAAAACTTATATATGATATGATCAAAAGTGACATCCAGCTTTGACGTTTGTTCCCAATATTAATAAAATGCTATTGGATGATATTTATTAACTTATCTCTCGATACCCAATAGAAAGCTAAATGTGAAAATAAGCGCGGTAAAAAGAAAATAACTATAATACCCATATATCCCTAATGAGAATCACTCGGAGGTGACGTCATGCGCACAGCAGGCGAAAAACCGGACAGCGGAGCATCTAGCCCTGATAAAATAGCATGCACCTGATGATCGGTGTTGCCAAATCCTCTGGCTCATGTTTATAACAATTTCCGGTATATACTTGTATATAAATTATGAAATCGCAGCGCCATTTGTGGAAATTCTGTGAACTATATTTCCAGCAATGGTATTAACCTGAGCCACCATATTATGACGTTTTTTACCTTTCTGACATTAGAGCACGGAACATGTTTTCGTTATTTACAATCTGTGACATTTGATCTACCAAAGCTTTGTCTGAAATTGACTGTAGTAGGCCAAATGTACCGAGAAACAAAGGCAAACGGACCTGAGCCGTCTATATGGCTCACATCCGTCGAAGTGGCTCAGGTTAATACGCTCAAGTTCCTATTAGTGGATCAGGTTAGTATCAAAGAGGAAAATATATATATATATATATATATATATATAAATATATATATATAATATATATATATATATATATATATATATATATATATATATATATATATATATATATATATAAAAAGGAAGGGAAGTTCATGGGCATGTCCGCATGAAGGATCAATAAGAGGAGCAGTAACCGGCGATGCGCGCGCATTTCTGCTTATTGGCTTCATCAGGCCGGTGCAACCTGAAGAAGGATGGAAAAGGAAGAAACTCCAGAAGCCACCAACAGGAGCCAAACCAGCACATTTGTGGCGTACAGTCAAGAGCCCCATGTTTATGGGGTTTCGCTTAACTTTGTAGCCACGGAGGCCAGCCAAAGCTACCTGCCGTGATACTTCAAGCCCAGAGAGATAACATGATGGAGGATGTTATTGCGGAAACAATGGAAAAAGGAAGGGAAGTTCATGGGCATGTCCGCATGAAGGATCAATAAGAGGAGCAGTAACCGGCGATGCGCGCGCATTTCTGCTTATTGGCTTCATCAGGCCGGTGCAACCTGAAGAAGGATGGAAAAGGAAGAAACTCCAGAAGCCACCAACAGGAGCCAAACCAGCACATTTGTGGCGTACAGTCAAGAGCCCCATGTTTATGGGGTTTCGCTTAACTTTGTAGCCACGGAGGCCAGCCAAAGCTACCTGCCGTGATACTTCAAGCCCAGAGAGATAACATGATGGAGGATGTTATTGCGGAAACAATGGAAAAAGGAAGGGAAGTTCATGGGCATGTCCGCATGAAGGATCAATAAGAGGAGCAGTAACCGGCGATGCGCGCGCATTTCTGCTTATTGGCTTCATCAGGCCGGTGCAACCTGAAGAAGGATCCTTCTTCAGGTTGCACCGGCCTGATGAAGCCAATAAGCAGAAATGCGCGCGCATCGCCGGTTACTGCTCCTCTTATTGATCCTTCATGCGGACATGCCCATGAACTTCCCTTCCTTTTTCCATTGTTTCCGCAATAACATCCTCCATCATGTTATCTCTCTGGGCTTGAAGTATCACGGCAGGTAGCTTTGGCTGGCCTCCGTGGCTACAAAGTTAAGCGAAACCCCATAAACATGGGGCTCTTGACTGTACGCCACAAATGTGCTGGTTTGGCTCCTGTTGGTGGCTTCTGGAGTTTCTTCCTTTTCCATCCTTCTTCAGGTTGCACCGGCCTGATGAAGCCAATAAGCAGAAATGCGCGCGCATCGCCGGTTACTGCTCCTCTTATTGATCCTTCATGCGGACATGCCCATGAACTTCCCTTCCTTTTTCCATTGTTTCCGCAATAACATCCTCCATCATGTTATCTCTCTGGGCTTGAAGTATCACGGCAGGTAGCTTTGGCTGGCCTCCGTGGCTACAAAGTTAAGCGAAACCCCATAAACATGGGGCTCTTGACTGTACGCCACAAATGTGCTGGTTTGGCTCCTGTTGGTGGCTTCTGGAGTTTCTTCCTTTTCCATCCTTCTTCAGGTTGCACCGGCCTGATGAAGCCAATAAGCAGAAATGCGCGCGCATCGCCGGTTACTGCTCCTCTTATTGATCCTTCATGCGGACATGCCCATGAACTTCCCTTCCTTTTTCCATTGTTTCCGCAATAACATCCTCCATCATATATATATATATATATATATATATATATATATATATATATATATATATATATATATATATATATATATATATATATATATATCTACACGGTAGAACTGTGCGTCTCCAATGCAAAATCTTAGGTTCACTCGGCGTCCGAGGTCACTGGGCGTCCGGATATACGGACGCCCAGTAACCACCCCCTTAAAACCTTGTTTTCGATACTTATAACATGTGTAGATTCCAAAACCGTTAAAATCGGCTGGACGCCCACTGGCACCTAATACTGATTTGCGTACAAAATCGAAGTTCAAGCTTCTACCACCTGCTGCGCTGGGGGTCCTCATTTATATACTTACCGTATACAGAATCCAGTGCAGGGGTTTACCCGGCGCCGTATACAGAATCCAGTGCACGGGTTTACCCGGCGCCAATTTTTTATATTAATCTATTTTTAGAATAACTATACTACGTACACTGCAGCGGTTTACTCGGCGACTGCCGTCGTTTGTTGTCATTGAATATTGTCTCTTCTAATACATTGGAGGATTGTTTTGGATTTAATTCAGTAGCTACCGTTGGAGCTAAACTCTAGGTTTACTCTAAAGTCGGAATAATAACGAACAAATGTGCATAGATAACAGTTTTATGTTTTACTTCTATGAAGTTTCAAAGAGAAATGTAGTTCGATTCATTGATTTATGCAACTACAGTGCCTGCAACTAATATTGCTATTCTTGTGCTCGGATATGAGATTTTTGAAAATTGGTTACTACGATTATCAGTAGCTTTCAAATATTTGATCTAGTCGAAATAATTCTCTAAGGGCGAGACGCAATCTTCCAAAAATTTTATTCCAAAATCTAATGTTTTGAAGTCTGAATTTCTCAAAAATTTCATAATTTTTCAAAAAACGTCCCATTGTTTACACAAAATGTTTCTTAACATCGGTTATTTCCGAGAGTATCACAGACTAGTAAAATTTCAAAATGTTTATTGCATCTTGAAGTTTCTCAAATTTCCAAAATTGGTCGAAAAGTTCATTCATTTAAAAAACCTCATTTTTCGAATAAATCCTGCTTCTTTGGTTGTTTTCGTTATAAATATCTCGGAATTTTCCAAAAAGCTTTGAATTTTATCGCAAGGGTCATTGCTTTGAAAAAGTAAAAATTTTTAAAATACAAAAAATAATCAATATGTGAGTAATTTTCGACAATATCATAATTTGGTGAAATTTAAAATGTTTATTTTTCAAAATTTCGAAAAGTTGCAAAATTGGTCGAAAATTTCACTTGTTTTGGAATCATCTCGTTTACCAAAATCATAATTTTCTTAAGGTTTCTGTTGAAGATCCAAATCTTTCCAGGAAACTAAAATTTCACGTGATTATCTTGAAGTCGGATATCTCAAAATTTTTATATTTTTTTGAAAATTTTAGTTTTTTAGGAAGGCAAATCTTTTTCGAAAATTTTATAATTATTCCACAAAGTTTCAAAACTTTACATTTTTTCAGAAGACCTCAGTTTTTGTCAAAAGGAAACTATTTTAAAAGTTTGAACTTTTCTTAGAGACTTCCATATGATATGGGAGCGAAATAGACCAAACTCCAGTTTTCATGTTTTATGTGGAAATCAGTAATGATCGGTAGCTGTTTATCCAACCCAATTGAAATATCCTCAGGTGTTCCTCAAGGGTCAGTCCTGGGACCACTCTTGTATTTAATTTACACAACTGATATGTCCAACTCCGTAGAAAACTCGTCAGTAATGTGTTATGCTGACGATACACAAATTTACAAAAGCTTCAGCACCAACTCCATGGATAGTGCACTCCTTCAGATTAATAATGATCTGAATGCCATTGCAAACTACTCTCAAAATAATAATTTGAAACTTAATAAAGACAAGTGTTCTGTAATGTTATTTTGCCCAGGCCCTAAACATCATTTTATAACCAATCACTTTGATGTCAAAATGAACAACGACTCTTTGAATATGGTAAATAGTGCCAAAAATTTGGGATTGACCATTGATACTGATACTCTGCGTTTCAAAGAAATTTCAAATGTTTTGAAAAAATGTTATATTAATTTGAAGTCTTTATATGTGAATCGTTCAATTTTGAATTTTAAAATAAGAAAAAACTATGCGAGTCTCTCATATTTCCTAGCATATTTTATTGTAGCAGTGTATACTATTTTTGTTTAGATTCGGTTACTAAGAACATATTATAGTAAAGCCCAAAGGTATACCATTTGTTTACAAAGTGAGGATCTCCGCAAAAAGTGCCGACAGAGAAAGGGAACGGGGTCGGACTGGGCATTCGAATTCGTTGGAGTGGGCAACAACGAAAATGTTCATTCCATCCAATAAAGTGCTCATATATCAGTTGGTTGAACAAGATGTTTGAAACTTTATTATCTGTTGATAAATATATGGTAGAGACATTTCAATATAACCGTATAAACCATATGGTAAATTATTCCTTTCTACACTCAATTTTAACGTTCGTTTCGTTGTTTTAGTTGTCCCCAAATTAATTCTATAGGACTGAAAATTCAAAAATAGGGAGGCAACCTTAAGACATCATGACCATACTTTCTAGCTATGCTTTCTATGACATATTGTTTCTCAAACTGTTCAGTGTGGAGGACCAATAATTCAGTTTTTTTGTAAGTTTCTTCAAAGTACAAATCCTGTTTTATGAGAAAATCTTGTATTTCCGCCTTCGATAACGTTGAATTCGGAATTTTGTACCTTTGTCTGGAGTGATAGCTTGCGTTGTCCATTACGATGACGCTAAATGGCTTTAAATTGGAAATAAGGAAATAAACCATCGAATATTCCCGAGTCCATGTTTTTGTGGTAGTTTATATTGCAGTCTTCAATTTTCTTTCCACATAATTTGAGTGCGTTTTCGACCTAGCCGTCAGATGATCCGCAGTGTAAGATAACTATACGGGATCCTTTATTTGGTGGAACGCCTTTTAGCTAACACTTCTTTGTACCGTCGGTCCATCCCTTTTTAGCGGTATCATGGGTATCATACCAGGTCTCGTCAAGATAGTACACTGACCTTCCCTCGTTCCGGTATTGCTCTATATTATGCAAGTAATCGTGCCGCCATCCCACAATCCTTGCACTTTCCATTATAGCCATTCGTTTGTTCACAGTTCTGTACCTAAACCCAATCTTCCTAATCCATCGCTAAAATATACTCCTTGGATACTGTTACCCCATTCTAGCCAATTGTCTTTGAACGGATTCGATTGTGGGTAGTTCATTAATTTTGTACTTTTCGTTCACAATATTCCTCAATAATTTTGTTATCGTGGGATCTAGTTCTTTTGAAACACCAGCATCAAACCTACGCTTCCTGTTTTGTGGCCCCTTTCTCAAAATTTCACATACTGTTGGATATGGAACGTGTGTTAGAATTGACGTCTTTTTGATCATACTCCCCTTATTTTCATTCTCTGGATCCTCCGTTAGTTCATTATCATTTAGTACTATTTGTTTTGCATCTGCGCTAAGATGTGACCTTTTGTGAGGTTTTAATTGGTCTACCTCCACCTCCCTCTGTTCAAATTCATTATCAGTGTCCGTACTATAGTCATTACTTTCACCACCGTAATGACAAACCGCCGACGTAGCTTCACTGCTGCAGGGTAATCCACATCGCTGTGAAATCCCATTATCTTCCCAAGGCCGAAACATACTCTAGCTGTCACACTTCCGAAAAAAACGTCCGATTCAGACAGAAAAGTAACGCACAAAAGTAAAAGCAGATTGGCGTTGCTATCAATAACGGTAGCACTACCTGCCTAAACAATTTGACTAAGTCCGGTCCTCTTCATCGATCGAGTCGCTAATAATCCTGGAATGTGTCGGTCTTATCATAGTTCAGTCAAAATATACATCGTGAACGTCTTCCGACAGATTTATGTTCAAATACAACTTAGTGTTTCATTTTCACCATTCTAAAAGGTTACGTTTTGTTAGAAAATTGGTTAAAAGCACATTCCATGAATTGGTTACGAGTACGAAAGTAAAATAATGGTAACCATTGAATATTATCAAAACTGTATCTATTCCAAATGATGAACTGTACTAAGAGATGGTATGCAGTTTTTATATAGCGCAAAACGTACACAAATGGTATATCTCTGGGCTCTACTTTACAAAAACTGCAAAACATGTGTTGTATTTTCTTTGAAAAAATACGATCATATCTCTTTGAAGAGAAATCAGCATGGTTGGTTAGGCATATAAAATGCGTGTAAATATTACTTAGCAACATTTACACATAAAATGTTTCTTCTCGCTCCCCCCCTTTACGAAAAATTTGTATTTAGACGTAGTAATTTAGACATCAATTTTAGAGATCCCATGTATAAAACTGTTCTATATCGCAGATCATACACCTACAATGCCATCAAGATTTACAATGATTTAGATGATACATACAGGGTGGGCCAATAGTGCGTGGACGGAGAATTGCGGGCTTACTAAAAAATATTTCAAAAACCTGTCACTTGATCATGGTAGGGATCCTTAAGGGCTATAACGTTAAAATACTTTCACTTGAATTTTGACGTTTATACAGGGTGATTCATATCAAACCTACATTTTTTTGAATGGAACCCCCTATATATTATTGCATATTTGGATTCCTTGGTCAATTCTAATGTGACTTTATGTATCACACATGGAACTTTAAACCGTTTAGGCGCAAATCACCATTTTTGGTATAAGTAGGTATCAGAAAAAAATTGAATATCGCAGCGATTATAATACCTAGAAGGCCCTGACCTCGCGGTACGATTAAGCATGAAATGCGTCACCTTAGGTTAGACGGCTAAATTTGAATTCTTTTTGTACTTTGAGAAATCAGAGGATAAATTAAGGAAACTTCAATCACAGATAACTTGATTTTTTCAAATGGGAACGCCTATTTTGGTTTAAATAATCAAATCTAAAATTTGATTACCTTTCTAATGATATAGCATTCTTGACATCAATCTTTTTTCGTTTTCATTTTATTTCAAATTTTCAGTCAAATCGGCGTTTTTCAATTTTCCTGCGTGCAAGCAACCTAGCAGGCCATGAAAAATAAACAAAAGCTCGTTAATATGGAAGAAAGCAACTAACTTAGTAAAAAGATGCAGACTAGTAAAATTTCAAAATATTTATTGCATCTTGAAGTTTCTCAAATTTCCAAAATTGGTCTAAAAATTAATTCATTCTAAAAACCTCATTTTTCGAATAAATCCTGCTTCTTTGTTTGTTTTTGTTATAAATATCTCGGAATTTTCCAAAAAGTTTTGAATTTTATCGCAAGGGTCATTGGTTTGAAAAAGTAAACATTTTTAAAATACAAAAAATAATCAAAATGTGAGTAATTTTTGACAATATCGTTAGGGTACTTGCAGAGGTCGTGAAATCGCCTCGGGAGTATACATAGCGTAAAGAAAACCATATCAAGAAGCAGTAGGAAACAAAAAACATGATTTTACGGACGGCCAAAAAAAGATATTTGCAAAATAAAATAAGGATATATTCAAATTTTTCCTCGTGACTTAAAACAAGGGCTGACGTCACAGGTATCTTATCGATATCGACAATCGATACTGCTACAGCGCAGGTCAGTGAGATTCAACTGCAAACTATTACTGATGTTGCCAAATTTCTTTTTAAATATTTACGTTGGCCATATATCAATAATTTAATTTACGAGCGAGTTTTGTTATATGGGTATACATATTCCCAAATTAAATAAGACTTCTCTTTTATCCTACTACAGCCGTAGTTCCTCGTTGAGTAATACTGCGAGATGCAAAATGCAAAACGAAATCATATCAGCTGTTCGAACGCAACCATATTTTCTTTGTGGTTTGCCAACTGCGCATTCGACTAGAGATGAAACAATGCGACTCAATTTATTGATACTTAAACATATTTGAAACAGGCAATTAACCCACTAGCATATTTGTTGCAATACATTTTTATATCTGATAGGTATCACAGTTCATCCTGTTTGTGACCGAGATTCACAACTAATCGAAGCCATCATCTTATTTCGACGCATCCCATTATGAATGAATTCAAAGATAGAATCTAATTCAAGCCCATCCCTACAAGGTGAATTAGTAATCTAGCCTAACTTTTATTCTTTTGACGTTTGTACTTTTGTGTGTGCCTGTTTTGTGATTATAATGATCAATGTCAAAATGTTAGGTTAGCATTGGCTATCGATATCGAATATCAATACTTTACGTCCCATCACTATAGGATATCACTGACGTCAGAGGTTGTTTGCGCGGCATTTTCCGGCATTTGAAATAATTTTTGGAATATCTCTCACATCCGACACCAAAAAACCAAACAAGTGATTTTGTCATGTTTACTAGGCTCTAAGGAACGCGTAAATGACATAATATTTTTTTCTGCAAGTACCCTGGTAATTTAAAATTTTTATTTTTCAAAATTTCGAAAAGTTGCAAAATTGGTCGAAAATTTCACTTGTTTTGGAATCATCTCGTTTATTAAGATCATAATTTTCTTGAGGTTTCTGTTTTGAATATTCAACTCTTTCCAAAAAATTCAAATTTCACGTGATTATCTTGAAGTCGGATATCTCAAAATTTTTATATTTTTTTTTTGAAAATTTTATAGTTCTTTAGGAAGTCAAATTTTTTTCGAAAATTTCATAATTATTTCACAAAGTTTCTAAACTTTACGTTTTTTTCAGAAGTTCTCAGTTTTTGTCAAAAAGAAACTATTTTAAAAGTTTGAATTTTTCTTAGAGATTTTCATATGATCTGGGAGCGAAATAGGCAAAATCCAGTCTTCATGTTTTACGTGAAAATCAGTAATATGCAGCTTGATTCATGTAACAAATACAACTTTGGTTTGCCGAATTTATGGAGTCACTGTGTATAATTAAAAATGAGACTGCTGATGACTGCTCCTACAAACCCTTGTTAAACTTTTTTCGATACCTTTCTAGTTTACCGAACTATCGACCACCTCTGAAAAATTTGATAACGCCACATATTAAGATTATACTGTAAATATAAAATAATATAATGGTATGAAATTATCCAGGGCAGCGCACCTAAAGAATCTGTTTTAGTTGCGCCCCACCTTCCTGCACATGCTGTAATTTTGTTTTGTTCACCCTCGACATCCATATAAATAATCATTCAACTCTCATTAGCTTTTTTGTGAATATAAAATAATTTGTGAGATAAATGGGGGGTGTCCAGAAGGGAAATCCATATAAAATGTTAAAGGTCATTGTTTATTTCATAAAAAATCCAGTGTACAGGTTTACTATGCTCCCCTATTGTAAAGTAAATCTATTTTTAGTATCATCATATTCTTTGTGTTTTGCAGCGGTTTACCCAGCGTCTGTCGCTGAATCTTGCCCCTGAAATGTGCAAAGTACCGAAATTCCTTGAGATAATAGCGTCTTTCCCAGCTATCAAATATTCTCTGCTCACGACGTACTTGCAGATTTGTGTTTTTGATAAAATGTGCACAAACGGTTTGAAAAACGCCTTCAAAAAAATGGGCGTCATTTAAAGAATGTTATTTTGAAAAAGTAAAATTTCTTCCTTCATCTCTTCATTGGCACTAATCAATGGTATTTACAATAAGCCGGTTTTGGTTTTTCCCTACCTCAAACAGTCGGGTCGTTTTGAGACACCCTGTAGCATTGTACCACTATAACTGCATAGCTGTATCATAGTTCTTGGGCAGTGACTCTTCTCTCATTAGCCATTACGCTTCTAATCAACACGCTCAAAGTTCCACTCATTCTAACGGCTCTCAGAACCCTTGCCTCGTGGCAATAAGCCATTCAAGGGTGGACGCCTAGTAACATCAGCGCTGAATTTACAAAAAGTCTGTATATAAATTCTATTAATAGACAGGCATAAAAAATATGGACGCCCAGTGGAGCTAACGGTGAACTATGACGCCAAGCGACCTGTTTCTGAAACTTACTTATATACAGTTATATACGCCAGACGCTGGGTAAAACGCTTTTGGTCCGGACGCTGGGTGATCCGCTGTAAATAAATATATATATATATATATATATATATATATATATATTCGCGAGGTTCCTACAACTGTAGTCGTTTCTCGCTTCTCAACCTCCATATAAAAATAATATTATGTGACAGGTCAAATTAATTTTTATCTAAAGGAACAATTTAGTGGCATTTACTTACCTACTTCTGTTAGTGATCTTGAAAACTATATGACATCACAATGCCTTTTTTAAATTACAAACCCAAAATTTTATTCGCACTTATTGTTATAGAGAATTCTTTACTTAACTAACTAGAACTTAACTAGAAAAGTTAATTTCTTGATACATGTTTCCATTATTTTAGGCAATTTCAACAATATCAACAATTATTGTGACAATTTTGAAACTTTTTTGCAATTTTCGGAAGGCGATAATATACCCAATTGTTTAGACTGAAACTAATAAATCCTTTTGTTAGAGCAGTTAATAATAAAACAAAAACTATTGACATTGAAAGAAAATTATACTTTTCTAAACTGTTGATTGTTAATAATACATAACATTATGTACAAACATGTTCGTAAATCGTCTTAGATCAATATATACATAAAAAACCATAATTAGTAACTAAGGTTCTCACCATAAAAATGACATACACTTTTTATATATTCTAATCCACTTATCCTATTTCATTGAGTAATAAACCTATTCTAACATTCAAAAAATCTTGCTTCTTTTTAGTTGTTTCATTTGGAGCGTGCTTTAGTCTGACACTATTCATTTTAATGTATGTGTCTGTGTATTTATCAAAGACTCTGAAAAATAAACAATGAGGGATGGCTGTTATAAAAACTCCTATCCCTAACAGAGGGTCGTCCGCTGCAATTTACATGTTTACCTGAAATGGAAAAATAACCAGCCGCTGCAATTTTCATATCCCGGATTAAGAATACTTGACCATCGCTGCAACTTACAATCGCCGGTTCAATCTTTTTTTGAACTAAATTTATGTTTTTTTCCATATCCTGTCTATCGAGGGTAACTGTAGAGTATTTTCTCTATTACCCTCCTGTACGAATTTTATGGTACAGAGTGTAACGTTGGATTTTAAGTGTATCAATATTTATTCTATTCTATAATTCTATCATCATATCATGTCGTCATTTCTATAGGTGTGAGAAGCAATATAAACGGCAAATGTTTATAGAGTCACCCCTAGGAGGGGTGACTGGGTACGTCCATGATATCTGTTATTCCGTTTCGTAGAAAACTCTCTTGAGACTCACAGCATCTTCATGTATCACTTGGAAGATCAACTCTGTCAATCCGTACAAGTTCCGAATTTCTTGCCGAAATCAGATCGTCCATGGCCCGTAGCGGCATTGAGTCGATAACATCTGAACATCGTCGAACAAGTGAGCAATCGTTTTTGAATGATCCGTTCGGTTCCCATGAACGTGTTCCTATCTAATTATCGATAATTGTTGCTAAAAGCCGCCATTGTACCGGCTAGGCTGGCTATCAATGGACATAATGTACTGAACACTGATAGTACCAGCCGATAGTACTTCGAAAATAGTTTTGTTAATAGACTGTTTACGAAATAGAATTTGTTTGGATCCTTATCGCATACAATGTGAAATCATGATCCGCTCTTTCTCTGATGAAGCCATACAGGGTGGTTGTTTATTACTTTGCATACAGTAAGTGAGGAGAAACAGTAGATATTTCAATTTTGAGATATTGTGTTTTTTAACGTTTTATAATCTCTAAGATAACAGCAATATATCACTGATTATTATCTGTCCGATAGACAGTTTGTCTTTTGATACATTTACAGCTGCGTGACGTCAGTATCCGCTGCGTAAATCAAAAGACAATTTTAAAGTTATTAACATGCTTTCTTTAGCCTCCCTCATAAATATGTAAATGTTCCAGTTTCACAATCGTCAGTTAACTAGTGGTTAAAAGAAAACTAGTGGTTAGCGAAAACAATCCATTTGATAATGGCGGTTTACGTCTAAAGCTCTGGTTAGCTAATAGATAAGTTAACCCAAGGATTATAAGTATGGGTCATCTTGACGTTTGTTGTCGTCAGTCAATGACAGCAAAGATTGCTTTGGAGGTTATAAAAACATGGATTTTGGCATTGGCGTTTAAGACGTCAATGGATTTTGATGTTATGGTCTGTGGTGACATGAATCAAAAATATGAATACAAAGGTTACGTTTCTTTGTCAAAGACTTAGTTTGTATTCATGAAACATAATTATGGCAGTGCCCTGAGACTCCTCCGTGGTGCCAACTTAAAGATGAATAAGCTCAACCATTGGCTTTCTTTGTGGAACAGAGCTCTCCAATAACTATTGGTTAATTTGAATTTGTTGATTAAGTAACCAATGATTGTGAAACTGGACCTAAGCATTCTTGTATTTAACTAAACATCCAAGTAGCAGTCACTTCATAGTGACGGATGGAGCTTCAAATTTCGCACACATCTTATAGGACGAAAGTTTTTGGACATTTCAAGCATCTTAGAAGACGTAGAAACTTATTTTAGTATAATTTAGTACAATTCTGAAAATTTACGTAGCATACAAAATTTTAGAAGATTCAGAAAATTTGGAAAATATATAGCAAACTTAGAAGATTTAGAAAATTTAGTGAATTCAGAAAACTTAGCAAGTTTAGAAAATATAGAAAATTTAGAAACTTAAAAAATTTATGGAATAATAATAAATTTAGGATACGCAGAAAATTTAGAGAATTCATAAATTTTAGAAAATTTCAACATACCATACATTATATTATATTCATGGTCAGATAGGCTTGTAAAGTAGAAATAATCACCAAGGCCATTTTTAAGACAATATGGATTCCTTTGCGAATAGAAACAGGTTTCTCTACGCTGTGGATGAAAGAGCAAAATTAGTCGCTGTTCTGGTGAATATACTTAAATGAACTTACCCAACGGCTGCACTATCATCGGTTCCTAAAACGTGTTCAAATGTTTAGCTTAAGCCGGCTTCAGAACATCCGTTACATAGACACATGACATCCAGTTGAAGCTAAAAAAACATGATAAAAAGGAGGCACCTATTTGTTTTTGCAATTAGGTACTAAAAACGCCATTTTCATAGTATAAAATATTGAATGCATGCAACCAAGATCTCCACTCCTTTTGATCCCATTGTATATCTCGTATATTAAATATAATACAATTATTTTAATCTCTCAAATCATCAATGCAAGGAGGGGCTCGGTACGTCACACTAACACCCTTCGTGTCATTAATATTAAAAAAGATATCGAGTAATGAGATGCGGTTGGTATTGTTTTTATTGAAATTACTTATTCTGGTATATCAAGAATTTATTCGGGTATTGTGTTTATTCATGGGCTATGGCCTCCTTGAATTAAGCAGCTAACAGGTATTTCGATTTGAATATCAAGCAGGCGACAGAAACAATGTTTTCCTTGTCTGCGTTTATTGTTTTACGTTTGACGCGTCATGTATTTGATTTGTGTTTGACAGGCTTTTCGTGTATACTGTAAATGCACCTTCGAAAGACTGTGAAATGTACAACGCTACATTTTATATTCAAAATGGCGGTCTAATGTTTAATTTAGGTTTAAAGTTCTATAGAGTGACATTTTAGGGTATATAGATCTTCTGACGAAATAGAACGAGAGAAAATCAACTGAAATGATTTCTAAATAATAAAAACCACATAAACATGAGGATAAGTTTTACTGATTTTTCGCTCACCTCTGTTACGCACAAATTTTTACAGAAAGTGAATTTTGACTGACATCATTGGCAGCTGTTACAGGAGGCAGCTTTTGTTTTTTGCTAGCTCCCGAACAAACTAACGTTATTATGAAATCATAAATTTCGAGACATAGAGAAGTTGCAATTATTTATAAGCTATTTTTAAATAAACTAGATATCTATAAGGTCTCTATTTTAAAATATCAGTTAGTTTAAATAAGTTATCAAATGACTACTAACTTTTTTTTTGCTATTATAATGACTCTGGTCAGAGACCAACAGGCCAGATCATTTTGCCCCATCCTTGTATAAGGAAGGGAAATTTTAAACTGTATTAAATATAGGATAGTGGAACATAAATCATAGCTATGGAACAGTAGTTAGTACTTCATTTTATGTTTTCTTGTACATTTTCTTTTTTTAAACTTTGTTTTTGTTTAGCTATTATTACTTTTTTTGTAATTTTAAATCTTTCCCTGCCTCTTAATATACTACAATTGTTGAGTCGAGCCATTTTATATACAATTTTTTCTTATTTAATTTTCTATCTAAATTAAAAGTTTTAGTTTTGCAGTACAATAATTATAAACTAGTTCATATATTTGCTGGTTTTCGCAGCCTAGAATTAAGGTTATGCTAGTTGGAAGCGCAAGATGAGTAGAGAGATTGAAATACATTTGAGTGGTTTCTTCTGTTGTATTTAGACACTCCAGAAGACAATGTTCTAATGTGCCGACCTAACCGCATCTGCAGAACGAATCTCCCCCCAACTACTAACTTTCTATGAAATGAAATTTGAGACGTTAGAGAAGTTGAAAATTATATAATAATAATCTTGCAACTATTAGTAAACTATTTTTACATAAACTAAATACATATTCATAAGGTGTCTATTTTAAAATATCAGCTAGTCTAATTAAGTTATCATTTTGACTCCATTAGTTACCAATTTGTAAACAGCGCGTTTCTCAGTACTGGTACATTAGACGGCAATGGTTCTTACATAAATTAAAAGATCACACACTAACGATAATCAACAAAGCAACCTAATATTGCTGTTATCAATCATCAATCTAAATTGCCGCTTTTTTCTTCTGAATTGTGCCTGTAGCAACCTAACCTAACCGACGGGCACTGCGTCCTCATATCACTGTCATTATGGCTCTGAAGAAAGAGAAGATGTGCATTTGTAAAGCAACACGCTGTTGCCGGTTTTCAATATCGTCTCTTATTTTACGAAACAGTTTTGCCTATCATGATTAAAATAATTAATAACTGATTCAACGGTCACCAAACCTATTTTACTAATGCAATAGTATAAAACATTATTTATTATTCATCTACTCTTGAAATATTTATTCTACTTTTAGATTCACAAACACGCTAATCTGCTATAAGGGCCCATGTTAAAATTATGATTTATAATCGTTAACAACTTTATGAAATTATCGATAAGTTTTGACCTTTTGAGGGTAGATACCTATGCGATTAATCCTTCAGGACGACCAATATTTTGGCGCTCTACTGTGCAGGATAACATGAGAAATGCAGCAGCGCAGGACGACTGCCGTACTTGTATGGCAGCTGTCATGATTTTAGACGTACATTTACGGAGCCCACGTTCGGCTGTGTGAAGGGAGGCTGCCGCATGCCGTATGGTTACGGCAGCGGGTCTGTGAAAACAAAAAAAGATAAATAAAATGCCTATGGCAGGGCAGCCGTCTGAAGCCATTGCACACAAAGTGGCAGTGGTAGAAGTACGACAACCGGCGGTGAATGTACTGCTTGAGTGTAGTACTAGTACGTCGACCGTCCTGAAAGGGTTACACTTGTCAAAACTGAAACAAAAAAATTTAACGTAAAGCGGCATAATACAATTTTTTGGGTGAGGATGGGGGGGTAGAGCTGGCGAAGATTTGGTTGCAATGGCATCCCTTATTATAGCTTCATGCTATGGGAACCTAGTAAACTGGTATCACTGTAATGTGTGGGAAGTACTCAGTCAATCAACTTGACCTCATTTTTTGAGCAGTAAGGGAGTTAGGGTTTAGTTGCTCTTACAGTTGCTGGTCAGCCTTAAGGCTTATTGTGCACCCCCATTTGAGTGGATGAAACAGAGTCCTATCCCAGGTACTTTGCAACCTTTGAGATGCATTGAACTATGCTCTCTTGTCTTCCCTCATGGCCTATATTCAAATAGGAGTGCCTGCTTTCACTCAGAGCAGAACAGTCGAAGATCACTTGCTCAGCTGTTTTCTCTGCCTCATCGCACTTCCTGCATAATGGGTTTGCCACATCAATCCCCAGCTTTTGCAGGTCTGCACTGAACGTCCAATGGCCAGTTATAAAACCAACCTCTTTTCGTGGTTCCTTATTGCTCAAAATGATAGCGTCTGCAGTATTGGAACCCGAGGATATCCTCAGCATCTTCGTAGACTGAACATTCCCCACCACGCTGTCTCAGCACTTCTAGTGCTCGTTTGACATCCAACTGATCACAGCTTTCCGTACCATGTTGTATGATATACCACATGTTACGTTGTTGGTCTTCGCCAGTGCCTTTAAGGTATTATGATTATTGGCAGTCCTATACTATTTTTGCAGTATAGTGGTTACATGCCAAGGCCATCAGAGCCTCCCGGCTGTCTGTGTTTACATAGATAGTGTTGTTGTTTTCTCTATGAATATTCGGCCGCATTCCAAAATTGTGGCTATTTATGCCTGGAATATGGTAGCCAGTTTACCTAGGCGGATACTTATATTCAGCCCAGGCCTACCACCGTATATGCCTCCTCCTGTAACTGATAAATGTCTGGAGCCATCAGGGTACCAGGGGATACCACTCGACATATATGTCGAGGTTGTCCTAGAGCCCATTCCGATCTGTCACTTAGGTAGACGTTATATGGGATTTCGGTGCCCACAACTCTTGGCATTCTCTCAGGTGGCATCTAAAGCATGTCGCACCGCAGGTTGTCAAGTATCGTGGTGTGTTTCATAGCAGGATGGTAAAACCAATTGTCATGGCACTGCATTCTGTACGCACATAGGTATCTACATACACAGCCCGCTGGACTTTTGTGAGCGCTTTAGAAGCTGTGCTTGGTGAACCTTTGGCCACCATACAATAGCACTGCACACCATGATGGGTCTGATTATCCGGGTGTACAGCCAGTATACCATCGAGGGGTTTAGATACCAGGTACAACCGGTCGCTCCACTTAGTTGACAACGCAAAGCTATTTTCTGGCACAGCAGTGCAAACAATGTCACTCACATTTTTTTGTCTTAGTTCCATAAAGATCACACAGAGGTGGCCAAAATGTCAGTAAAGTTTATCCCCAAGTATACATATATAGCCCCCTAAGGGTTAGGCAGAAAGATATTTTTATTCAGTTCTTAGCTAGGCATTATGTATTTAGCCAATGAAACGACAGCCCGAAACTTTAAAATATTATCGTAAGGGGATGAAATCAGACCCTCATATTATTGTGTCCCAGAACTTTTTGATGTAGTTTTGAACTCCTATTTCGCATGTTTTCTATAGAATGCATTGATACGAAAATGCTCTAAGCGCAATTTTAATATTTGCAGACAAATTTTCAATTTCACGCCAAAAATTCAAATCAAGTCAACATTGAAAGAAATTGCAAATTATCTTTAGTTACATACCTACTAAATAAAAACAAAATTTTTGTCGTAATTTAATAGAGGTTTTATTTCTAACAAAGCAATATATCAAAGCCCTGTCCTTTGAATGCTACTAAAGAATCAGCCCTTCACCGCTTTAAAGTTGATGAAAATCACATCCAACGATTACACTACACAGAGATACAAGCATCGTAGTCAGTCAAGCCGAAATAATAATCCAGTAGATTTCAAAGTTTGCATCCTATTTCCAGTATACCTCTATACTAACAAGTACCTTATTCAATCGAGTATGATTACCCAACGTATTCTGCAATAAATACTTGAATATCATGTTATGTGATCGATACATTACTACACTGTAATAAACTCTTTTCATTGCAACAGTACCATTTTGGGAGTTCATTCCAACGTACACAAAACGCCTGATTCATACAACAAAGTCAATCTTAGCACGAGTGATTTCCAAAAGCTCATTATCCGAAAATATACTTGATCTCCAGCGCACGTCATTGCGGCTTTTGTATTGAATACGTTGAAAACTGGTACAGTGGTACCAGAGCGGCATGACGGCGCGGCGGTACTCCTGCGGTGAGCCATCGAGTCGCATTATACAGCGGATGCCATAATACGGCGGCCTAAGTACCTATTCATGAAAAATAAATATCTGGTACACGACTACTGGACCAAAGGAGAAGCGCACGATTTCTGTATCAACAAAACCTCTTAAATCGTATTGTGATACTTCGAGTCAAAGTCATCACGATGGGAAGTCTTCTGCGGTTGCTTCGGCTACATAAGCTTCAGACGATCGTATAGTAACCAACGAATTCCATGCAGGGGCTGGACACTCTGCAGAACCCGAGGTTGAGATGCTACAATGCCTCGAATTATTATTTTCACTATCTTTATGATGTATTACACCCCCTCCAGAAAAATATTTATCACCTTGGCGGTTGATGGCCCAACCACTAGTCTCAGCCCTCTGAGTTTTAATCCTAGCTATGGTTCAGAATGAAGGTTTTCAATCCGACATTTATACCTTTTTGAGAAGCTAAGATTATGGGGAAGTTTTCCCAGTAGTTTGTACTCGCAGTGTCTTGGCAATATTTTGAGCTAAATATGATTCGCTGTTGAAACGAAAATGAGTATTATTTTATATTTCCAAATATCTGCTTTTTTTTCCAAAGTATCGTACTTTTCCACCTATTTATGCTATATTGAGTTACTACTATATGTATGCATGTCATACATTGGAACAAAAAAAATTCGCTTTTCTGCTTACTTGCTGCTTGTTTAGTGAGAAGCAAGCAACGGGTAGATCAAGTTTCCTTTGCTTTATGATTATTACTAGTTTAATTCAAGATATATTCTCAGGTATTACTGATTATACATCACACTGTTCATGATATTAATGAACCGAATCGACAATCAATATATTTTGCATTATAATAAAGAGCAATTTCATTAGATCAATGAGTATTGTTCTATACAATTATGATCGTGTTCATAAATACCAGGTACAAAATAATTGGACATGATCGCCACAGTGATGCTATCGTTTATTTTGGTACTCATCATATATCGTATCTAGACACAGAGTGCGAGCAAATACAATTTGGTGTGTTCATCAATTCTAACGATACAGCTAAGGAAATGGAACAGTGTTCCTGTTAATATAGAAATCCTCCAGGTTATCGAGTGGTATTATTCCTTACTGAAAAATACTTTTCTCTTGATGCAATTTTACTTTCAACTTCCAAGTTCCTTGTCATAGTTTGTAACAAATAATTTTTTTTTACAGGTGGACCCCAATTTCACAGAACCTGTAGCGGCAGGGAAGGATTGCTGAAAGAATGGGACCAGTCTTGGGAGAAAAAAGTATCGTCAAAAGCCTATCGGCTAGACAAATCTTCACTGAACTCATACGATTACACTTTTATAATATGTTACCAGCTCATTTCCAAAATTCAAATCCTATGTAATTTAACGCTTCCATCAAAGAATTTCAACATGAAAATGCATTGTATACGATATGCGAGTAGATAGACTTCCGGACGACAAATATTTTAATTTTTTTTACTGTTTTATTTTGACTTCAAGTGTGAATTTTCACATGGAGTAGTGAAACAAAATATACCTATCTATGTATCTAACGTTGGATTTCTTATTTTCCCTTTTTAAACGCTTTAAAAATTCAATTTCATTGTATCAATGATGCTGCATGTATATTAATTTAACAACTTATTAATGAGTACAATTAAAGATCAATAAACTTCATCAATAATATGAAAATAGTTCATTAATATAAGGGTTTGTTACATTGAACTAATGAAAAATGTCATTCATCTCTGATGAATTCGGTACCATAGTTTTAAGATTCCTTATATCAGATTAATGAACGATGTCATTAATTACAAAATTTAGTACATTGAATTAATGAAATATGTTCAATAAAACAATAACTGAGTTCATCACAATAATGAAGCTCTATTCCTCAAATTATTGTTGTTATATTGATGAATAGCGTTTATCGATATGATGAACTCAGTAGTGATAGATATACTGAATTACTTTTCACTATATTAATAAACTCGTTTTTTGACTCAAAAATAATGAATCTGTGCGGTCATTTAATAGAGTTTTTCATTGGATTTAGGGTCAGTTTTGGTTCAGTGAGCCCATAAACGTGAACTCGGGAATGGCAGAGGTCAAATTTCAATATCGAGGTGTAAAAAGCTCCAAAGACAAACATGAAGAAAGCTACTGGCTCTGACCAAAATCCAGCCATTGGCCTTAAACGCTGTGCCGCTAAGCTTGCACCTATTATTTGTGAGCTCTTCAAGCTATCGTACATCGAGGCGTGTTTTCCACTGCATGGAAGATTGGGGCTGCGTACGACTCATTCCTACAAGAGGCAAAAAAAACTGTCACACCAACTACAGACCAGTCGCTTTTCTCAGCATTATGTCTAAGGTTATAAAAGCTATCATTAACACACAGATCTTGAAATACATCGACAACAATTACATCATAAACAATCGCCAGTATGGCTTCCGTAAGCATAGGTTTATGGGTGACCTCCTGGCCTAGGTCACTCACCTGTGGAACAGAGCAATTGAAAATCATGGCGAATCTGGCGATGTTCCACTTGACATATCGAAAGCCTTCGATAGAGTGTGGCATGACCGATCTCTGTCTGTTGTCATCGAAAGCTGTTCATCCGATTGTATTTTCAATAAACGCCTCAGGGGTCTGCCCTATCCCTTACACTGTTTCTGCTGTACATCAACATGATGCTGGAAGTAACATGCAATCCAATCTACAGTTTCGCAGACGACAGCACATTAATACCGTGCATGAAACCAGGCAAGCCACTATCATTCCAGGAGACGGTACGTCGGCGACAGCAACATGCCCTCACAGATCAACGTAGATATCAAAACAATTGTGGTGTGGGGATTAGTTAATAAAGCAGACAACAACACTGACAAAAATAGCACGTTGGCTTACCAACTGTGGAAATGGAGGGTCACCCAATAGTCGAGTCACCTTCCGTCAAGCTATTGGGGATCAACATCAGCAATTATCTGTCCTGGCACGATCACGTCATGAGTATTGCTAAAACAGCATCCCAGAAGCTTGGGCTTTTGTTCCGCGATAGGAGGCTGTATACATACACCTGAGCAAATACTTCTACTCTACAAGGCACAGATCCGATCATAGTTGGAGTATTGCTCCCATGCGTGTGTATGCACTCCATAGCACTTTGTGTAGCTTCTGGACACTATCCAGAAGAGAGCAATTAGAGTAATCGATACACCTAACCTCACAAAGGACCTCCACGGCCTGGAACATCGAAAAAGGGTGGCTGACCTGTCTCTGTTTTACAAATTCTATAACGGAAGATGTTCCAGTGAGCTCTCCCAGATAAGAACACCAAAGGCCGTCCGAACGATAAACACTAGAGAGCCGAGGCCGGGGTGCCTACTTCCCGAACTAGTCTCCTCCAACATTCCTTCGTTTGGAGAATTTCGACGCTATGGAATGTGCACCGATACTTATCCTATCGCAGCGTTTCTACAGCGCCATAGGCGTTCAGCCTTTGCGGGTGGCTGATGGTAAAGAAAACCTTAGATTTGGTGGAGCTAAAGTGTCACGCTGAGGCTGAGGAGCTACTGTACGAGCATATAGAAAAGCCAAACATCTGATTTTTGTCTGTAACTTATACCTACATAATGATACTGCAGATATTGGCATATTTGTCCTGCATAATAATAAACCTTATTGTGGTAGTTTCAGCCACGGACCTCACATGTCAGTCTATTAGCATTTAAAAAAAATCGTGAGCTGTTTATGATTACGTCTTGACCTGATTTGTACTAGAACTCTATGTACTTATTCAGTAACAAAAACATGCGCCTGTTAAGGTAGTACAGTCTAAGTAATTATACTAATTTTCATGTATAGAAACATGGACTTGATAATATATACAGTAACTCCTCTTTAGTTGGATGATATGTAGGTAACACCTACATAATGCATGATATTTACGGTTATTCGAATACTCCACATAGTCACAATACTTATTGAATAAGGCATTTTAATGATGACTGAGGCTGGAGAATACATTTTTGAGTAGAGGAGTGAGAGAGAATATACTTCTTACTAGCTTTCTACTTTATATAGGTGCGCGAGGGATGGATTCGAACCGCAAAAGTTTTAAATTTTAAAACAATACGGTTTTTCAGCGTTTCGGTCCATTTCAGTCAATTGTGGTACACCGTGCGAATTCGAATGGGTCTCTCCATAGCTACATACCAAGCGTCAGCAACAGCTCGAGTGTAGTTCTTCTACGTGCGCTAGAACATCTAGTTCGCTGCATTCTTCCTTCTGCGAACCATGCGCGAACCATGTTGCTACAACTGTAGCCACGCTACGCCCCATGGTTACAGCAATTGCTGTGAAAGAAGCACCACGTTCCCGTTGGCCTACAATCCGGCCCCGTTCAAAGGGCTTAACTGCGTAAACTGGAGCTGTCGTCTTCTAGAGGGCATCTTCACACAGCCAACTAGTCTCTCGCCACATTTGCAACAGATATCATCGTTTTTGAATCGACAAAAAGCCAAGCTTTGTCTTTGCACGTCTAGAGATTATTAGAGGTGCCGTGTAGGTAAACAGCGTCTTCATGAACAAAAAGTGTGACATGTGTACTAAAGATGGTACTGCCAAGCTCTGTACGAATTTTCAATGCAAAGAGTCTTCTCACACCGATAGGTGAGGGGGGTATGGTGGCCACGAAAATTTTCGATGACTGTCGGTCGGTCTGTCTGTCTGTCGTTCTGTCTGACTGTCGGTCTGTCGCGTTTTTCTACCTCCGTAATCTCAGTATCTGCTGCACGGATTGTGATGAAATTTGGGCAGCGATATGCAGTGGGGTAGTAGGTAATGCTGATAAAATTTTGAAAATCCGTGCACGGCGGCGGCGTAATTAGCAAAAAACAAAAAACTAAATATTCCCCAAACTTCGCTTTTAAGCATTTTAGGAGTTCCTGATCATTTTCTACTTTTTTTGGGTGGGAGTGAATTTGGGGTAGATGGAGAGTGGGGGGATGTAAAACCGAAAAAAAATTGTTGTATCCATAATGGGCTGTCCATTGATCTGTGAATGAAGAACCTAGCGGCTTAATACACTTTTTTAGGTATCAATCCGAACATTGCCTTGCTTATTCTTGACACAGTGTTACTACCGCGGCGGGGATGGAAAAGGCGTATGTTTTGTAAAAATCGTGTCAGTGGCGGCGCAGCAATAATAGAAAAACCAAAAACAGCTCAAAATTTGATTTTAAGCGTTTTAGGGGTTCCTGATCATTTTCTACCTTTTTTTTGGGTAGGGGTGAATTTGTTGTATTCATAATGAGCTGCCCATTGACCTGCGAATGAAAAACCTAGTGCCATAATACACTTTTTAGGTCTATTCCGAACTTTGCTTTGCTCATTATAGAAACCAAGAGACTTAGAATGTGTGATTATACACAAGAGTATTGTTTTATGTCGTTCTATATTGCGTAACGCGAAAATTATTACATTGATTTTAATGAAATTTTGACACAGTATTACTACCGCGGCAAGGATGGAAAACGCCAAAGTTTACGGAAAATATTCCGTAAACTTTGAAATCGCGTATGTCTTGAAAACATCGTGTCGGTGGCGGCGCAGCCATAATAAAAAAAGAACCTCCAGTGAAAGCACTTATTTGTTAAAAAAACGGAGATAAGCTGAGTTAAAAAAACGGAGATAAGCTGAGTGACTCAGTTAATTATTTTCCCATAGCATGAATCTATAGTGTGAGATCCCTTTGCAACCAAATCATCGCCCGCCCGACCAAAAAAGTGTGTTATGCCTCTAGGTCTTCCTTTCACAGGCTAATGGATAGCCTATTATGAATACAAAAAAAATTGAGTTTTATTACCCTTCACCCCCCAACTACCTCTATTTAACCACCACCCAAAGAAGTAGAAAATTATCACAAAACACATAAAACGCCTAAAAACGAATTTTGAGCTGTTTCTATATTTTTAGTTTTTTTATCATTGCTGCGCCGCCACTGACACGATTTCTAAAATCGATAAACGTTTTCCATCCTCGCTACGGTAATAATACCACAGTTTTATTTTATTTCATTAAAATCAATCCTATAGTTTTCACGTTACACAATAGGTCCCTTGGTATCTGCAATGGGCAAAACAATGTTCGGATAGACGTAAAAAAGTATATTACTTCTTTCAAAGGTCAATGGAAGCCTATTATGAATACAACAATTTTTTTTTAGTTTTACCAACCCCCCACCACCCAGTCACCCCAATTTTACGCCCACCCAAAAAAAATATAAAATGATCAAGAACTCCTAAAGCGCCTAAAAACGAAGTTTAAGCTGTTTTTATATTTTTAGTTTTTTTATTATTGCTGCGCCGCCACTGACACAATCTCTAAAAATTATATAGTTTTCCATCCTCGCGGCGATAACAATACTGCGTAAAAATGTTAGTAAAACCAATCGAATAGTTTCCTAGTTACACAATACAGAACGATCAGAGGCAATACTCGCATGTATACATCAGAAAATTCTAAGTCCCTTGGTTTCTATAATAAGCAAGGTAATGTTCGAATGGACCTAAAAAGTGTATTATGACGCTAGGTCTTTTTTTCATAGGTTAGTGGACAGCATATTATGAATACAACAAATTTTTCAGTTTTACAGCTAACCAACCCCCCAACCCCCCTAATTTCACCCCCACCAAAAAAAATAGAAAATTATCAGGAACTCCTAAAACGTCTAAAAACAAAGTTTGGGGAATATTTAAATTTTTGTTTTTTGCTAATTACTTCGCCGCCAGTGCAACGATTTTCAAAATTATAGGAACACTACCTACTACAACCCCACAGCATATCGCTGCCCATCTATTACAATCTATCCAAAGGTTACTGAGATTACGTGGCTAGAAAAATGCGTGCAGACAGACCGACAGCCAGACAGACGGGCAGACCGACAGACCGACAGACCGACAGACCGACAGACCGACAGACCGACAGACCGACAGACCGACAGACCGACAGACCGACAGACCGACAGACCGACAGACCGACAGACCGACAGACCGACAGACCGACAGACCGACAGACCGACAGACCGACAGACCGACAGACCGACAGACCGACAGACCGACAGACCGACAGACCGACAGACCGACAGACCGACAGACCGACAGACCGACAGACCGACAGACCGACAGACCGACAGACCGACAGACCGACAGACCGACAGACCGACAGACCGACAGACCGACAGACCGACAGACCGACAGACCGACAGACCGACAGACCGACAGACCGACAGACCGACAGACCGACAGACCGACAGACCGACAGACCGACAGACCGACAGACCGACAGACCGACAGACCGACAGACCGACAGACCGACAGACCGACAGACCGACAGACCGACAGACCGACAGACCGACAGACCGACAGACCGACAGACCGACAGACCGACAGACCGACAGACCGACAGACCGACAGACCGACAGACCGACAGACCGACAGACCGACAGACCGACAGACCGACAGACCGACAGACCGACAGACCGACAGACCGACAGACCGACAGACCGACAGACCGACAGACCGACAGACCGACAGACCGACAGACCGACAGACCGACAGACCGACAGACCGACAGACCGACAGACCGACAGACCGACAGACCGACAGACCGACAGGCCGACACCTATCTGTGTGGGAAGTAAAGTGAAATAGAAATGTTGCTCATTCAGGTAGTAACTAAATTTTGTTTATTGAAAAAATGGTATCTCCAAATTTAGGTCAGAGCTGTCAGCTGTTGATGCTGTCGTCTCTCAGATCGTGTTTGGGTATAGATGAGAATATGTGTATGTATAGCAAACAAGGTTTGTGGTAGGTAGTGCCTAATATCAAACATATCGTCGTTATTCTCTCAATACTCAAATTAGATTAATTTATTCCCAAATACCTCAATTTTCTCCCACTTTGAAAAAGTTCTATCAATTATGAAACAGAAGTTATGAGTTACAGAAAGCAAAGATACATTTTTTGGTATAATGTTTTAAGACATTATAGATGATATAATCATGATATACAGGGTGGGCCAATAGTGCGTGGGCGGAGGATTGTGGGCTTACTAAAAAATATTTAAAAAATCTGTCACTTGACCATGGTTGGGACCCTTGAGGGCTATAACGTAAAAATATTTTCACTTAAATTTTGACGTTTATACAGGGTGATTCATATCAAACTTACATTTTTTTGAATGGAACCCTCTATATATTATTGCACATTTGGATTCCTTGGTCAATTCTAATGTGACTTTATGTATCATACATGGAAGAACCGTTTAGGCGCAAATCACCATTTTTGGTATGAGTAGGTATCAGAAAAAAATTGAATATCGCAGCGATTATAAAACTTAGAAGGCCGAGACTTTGCGGTACGACTAAGCATGAGATGCGTCACCTAAGGTCAGGCGGCTAAATTTGAACTCTTTTTGTACTTGGAGAAATCAGTAGATTAATTAAGGAAACTTCAATCACAGATAACTTGATTTTTTCAAATGGGAATGCCTATTTTGGTTTAAAGAATCAAATGTAAAATTTGATTACCTTTCTAACGATATAGCATTCTTGATGTCAATCTTTTTCGGTTTTCATTTTATTTCAAATTTTCAGTCAAATCGGTGTTTTTCACTTTTTAGGCGTGCAAGCAACCTAGTAAGCCATGAAAAATAAACAAAAGCTCGTTAATATGGAAGAAGACAACTAACTTAGTAGAAAGATGTAAATGAACTCGAGTAGCGAGGCAAGAACATGAAAATTCCTTACAACACATCAGCTCTAACCGGAAACAACAGCGGCAAGATATCTAATGTCTATTAGCAGCTGGGATATGACAGAAGTGTTTGTTTTTCACAGCCTATTAGCTATTGAGGTCTACTAGAGCTTGACAACTTTCCAAAACGATTAAAAATTTTGAAACAAAAGGAAAACTATCAGCGATTTTTGTTTACAGTCTAACATGTTTAGAATGAAATTTCACATTTATGGGATAAAAAATAGTCATTTCAGTTTAGTTAAGTCAAAAGTGAAGATATCTCCAACTGGAGCATTCTGAACATCTATTGAAATAAATGCCAGAATTTTTTAATTACGCTATGTTGTAATTGTGATTATTTCATGTAGTTTTTTGCAAACTAATTTATGTTTTACCATTCAAACAGACTGCAATTCATTTTCATTTTCCGCAATTTTGCTAATAAGTAGAAGTAACTACTGAAGAATTTGAAGGGTTCCAGTCAGAGGTTATCATTACTTTTCACTTACGGAAATGGCTACTTTTTTATAGTACTAAATGTGAAAATTTATTCAATTTTTTTCAGAAGACATAGATATTCTACTGCCAGCAACAATAACTAGTAGTTTTCCTTTGATTAGATATTTTTTACTGACTTTGGAAATTGGCTAATAGCTAGTAGGCTGTGAAAAATGAGCGTTCTTGTTACCGATATTATTTCTGGTTAGAGCTAATATGTTGTAAGGAATTTTCGTAATCTTGCCTCGCTGCTCTAGTTAGTTTGCATTTTTCTACTAAGTTAGTTGCTTTCTTCCATATTAACGGGCTTTTGTTTATTTTTCATGGCCTGCTAGGTTGCTTGCATGCAGGAAATTTGAAAAACACCGATTTGACTGAAAATTTGAAATAAAATGAAATCCAAAAAAGATTTATATCAAGAATGCTATATCGTTAGCAAGGTAGTCAAATTTTATATTTGATTCTTTAAACCAAAATGGGCATTCCCATTTGAAAAACTCAAGTTATCTGTGATTGAAGTTTCCTTAATTTATCCTCTGATTTCTCCAAGTACAAAAAGAATTGAAATTTAGCCGTCTGACTTAAGGTGACGCATTTCATGCTTAGTTGTACCGCAAAGTCAAGGCCTTCTAAGTTTTATAATCGCTGCGATATTCAATTTTTTTCTGATACCTACTTATACCAAAAATGGTGATTTGCGCCTAAACGGTTCGTTTAAAGTTTCATGTGTGATACATAAAGTCACACTAGAATTGACCAAGGAATCCAAATATGCAATAATATATAAGGGATTCCAAACAAAAAAATGTAAGTTTGATATGAATCACCCTGTATAAACGTCAAATTTTAAGTGAAAATATTTTTACGTTATAGCCCTCAAGGGTCCCTACCATGGTCAAGTGACAGATTGTTGAAATATCTTTTAGTAAGCTCACAATCCTCCGTCCACGCACTATTGGCCCACCCTGTATATAAAATATAAATTTGCGTCATTTAGGAAAATAGTTCAGGTATGTTCGTGTTCGTGCCTTAAGACTGTATTAGACTACCATATTTTTGAAATCAGATTTGATTTCATTTCTTGAACTGCTCAAATAGGCTAGTGTAATACACGAAATTGTTTCAAATTGACAGATTGAACAAAAATTGAGATGGAATTTAGAACATGTTCTATTTCCAAATCATTTTTAGGCTGGGGGCATGCGCATTTGAAAGATAAATGTCATTGCGCCGGGAAAAAGGTAAACAAAAATAAGGACAGTAACCCTACTTTTTAAATTCGGTTGACTTTTCCAGAATGCTTTCTGGTACTAATATAAATTGAGAAATCCACATTCGGATGAAAGTACACCAATAAAAACAAGTAACATGTTAATCCTACGGCCCCAGCTAGTAAATCTCCACCGGACCGGAATGCCCCGCGAACATTGAGATTTGAAGGATTTTGAACTGGTTATGGAGTATGAAAGCCCCAAGCCCCAAGATAGGTGCTTTTATTACCTTTATGGCGAGCTTACCAACATTCTTGCGAGTTGTGTGGAAGCAATTGGCAATTTGAAGACAATTTGACAGGTAAGATGTTAGTATGTTTGCAATTATGTTTCATATAAAAATCGTGTCAGTGGCGGCGCAGCAATAATAGAAAAACCAAAAACAGCTCAAAATTTGATTTTAAGCGTTTTAGGGGTTCCTGATCATTTTCTACCTTTTTTTTTGGGTAGGGGTGAATTTGTTGTATTCATAATGAGCTGCCCATTGACCTGCGAATGAAAAACCTAGTGCCATAATACACTTTTTAGGTCTATTCCGAACTTTGCTTTGCTCATTATAGAAACCAAGAGACTTAGAATGTGTGATTATACACAAGAGTATTGTTTTATGTCGTTCTATATTGCGTAACGCGAAAATTATTACATTGATTTTAATGAAATTTTGACACAGTATTACTACCGCGGCAAGGATGGAAAACGCCAAAGTTTACGGAAAATATTCCGTAAACTTTGAAATCGCGTATGTCTTGAAAACATCGTGTCGGTGGCGGCGCAGCCATAATAAAAAAAGAACCTCCAGTGAAAGCACTTATTTGTTAAAAAAACGGAGATAAGCTGAGTGACTCAGTTAATTATTTTCCCATAGCATGAATCTATAGTGTGAGATCCCTTTGCAACCAAATCATCGCCCGCCCGACCAAAAAAGTGTGTTATGCCTCTAGGTCTTCCTTTCACAGGCTAATGGATAGCCTATTATGAATACAAAAAAAATTGAGTTTTATTACCCTTCACCCCCCAACTACCTCTATTTAACCACCACCCAAAGAAGTAGAAAATTATCACAAAACACATAAAACGCCTAAAAACGAATTTTGAGCTGTTTCTATATTTTTAGTTTTTTTATCATTGCTGCGCCGCCACTGACACGATTTCTAAAATCGATAAACGTTTTCCATCCTCGCTACGGTAATAATACCACAGTTTTATTTTATTTCATTAAAATCAATCCTATAGTTTTCACGTTACACAATAGGTCCCTTGGTATCTGCAATGGGCAAAACAATGTTCGGATAGACGTAAAAAAGTATATTACTTCTTTCAAAGGTCAATGGAAGCCTATTATGAATACAACAATTTTTTTTTAGTTTTACCAACCCCCCACCACCCAGTCACCCCAATTTTACGCCCACCCAAAAAAAATATAAAATGATCAAGAACTCCTAAAGCGCCTAAAAACGAAGTTTAAGCTGTTTTTATATTTTTAGTTTTTTTATTATTGCTGCGCCGCCACTGACACAATCTCTAAAAATTATATAGTTTTCCATCCTCGCGGCGATAACAATACTGCGTAAAAATGTTAGTAAAACCAATCGAATAGTTTCCTAGTTACACAATACAGAACGATCAGAGGCAATACTCGCATGTATACATCAGAAAATTCTAAGTCCCTTGGTTTCTATAATAAGCAAGGTAATGTTCGAATGGACCTAAAAAGTGTATTATGACGCTAGGTCTTTTTTTCATAGGTTAGTGGACAGCATATTATGAATACAACAAATTTTTCAGTTTTACAGCTAACCAACCCCCCAACCCCCCTAATTTCACCCCCACCAAAAAAAATAGAAAATTATCAGGAACTCCTAAAACGTCTAAAAACAAAGTTTGGGGAATATTTAAATTTTTGTTTTTTGCTAATTACTTCGCCGCCAGTGCAACGATTTTCAAAATTATAGGAACACTACCTACTACAACCCCACAGCATATCGCTGCCCATCTATTACAATCTATCCAAAGGTTACTGAGATTACGTGGCTAGAAAAATGCGTGCAGACAGACCGACAGCCAGACAGACGGGCAGACCGACAGACCGACAGACCGACAGACCGACAGACCGACAGACCGACAGACCGACAGACCGACAGACCGACAGACCGACAGACCGACAGACCGACAGACCGACAGACCGACAGACCGACAGACCGACAGACCGACAGACCGACAGACCGACAGACCGACAGACCGACAGACCGACAGACCGACAGACCGACAGACCGACAGACCGACAGACCGACAGACCGACAGACCGACAGACCGACAGACCGACAGACCGACAGACCGACAGACCGACAGACCGACAGACCGACAGACCGACAGACCGACAGACCGACAGACCGACAGACCGACAGACCGACAGACCGACAGACCGACAGACCGACAGACCGACAGACCGACAGACCGACAGACCGACAGACCGACAGACCGACAGACCGACAGACCGACAGACCGACAGACCGACAGACCGACAGACCGACAGACCGACAGACCGACAGACCGACAGACCGACAGACCGACAGACCGACAGACCGACAGACCGACAGACCGACAGACCGACAGACCGACAGACCGACAGACCGACAGACCGACAGACCGACAGACCGACAGACCGACAGACCGACAGACCGACAGACCGACAGACCGACAGACCGACAGACCGACAGACCGACAGACCGACAGACCGACAGACCGACAGACCGACAGACCGACAGACCGACAGACCGACAGACCGACAGACCGACAGACCGACAGACCGACAGACCGACAGACCGACAGACCGACAGACCGACAGACCGACAGACCGACAGACCGACAGACCGACAGACCGACAGACCGACAGACCGACAGACCGACAGACCGACAGACCGACAGACCGACAGACCGACAGACCGACAGACCGACAGACCGACAGACCGACAGACCGACAGACCGACAGACCGACAGACCGACAGACCGACAGACCGACAGACCGACAGACCGACAGACCGACAGACCGACAGACCGACAGACCGACAGACCGACAGACCGACAGACCGACAGACCGACAGACCGACAGACCGACAGACCGACAGACCGACAGACCGACAGACCGACAGACCGACAGACCGACAGACCGACAGACCGACAGACCGACAGACCGACAGACCGACAGACCGACAGACCGACAGACCGACAGACCGACAGACCGACAGACCGACAGACCGACAGACCGACAGACCGACAGACCGACAGACCGACAGACCGACAGACCGACAGACCGACAGACCGACAGACCGACAGACCGACAGACCGACAGACCGACAGACCGACAGACCGACAGACCGACAGACCGACAGACCGACAGACCGACAGACCGACAGACCGACAGACCGACAGACCGACAGACCGACAGACCGACAGACCGACAGACCGACAGACCGACAGACCGACAGACCGACAGACCGACAGACCGACAGACCGACAGACCGACAGACCGACAGACCGACAGACCGACAGACCGACAGACCGACAGACCGACAGACCGACAGACCGACAGACCGACAGACCGACAGACCGACAGACCGACAGACCGACAGACCGACAGACCGACAGACCGACAGACCGACAGACCGACAGACCGACAGACCGACAGACCGACAGACCGACAGACCGACAGACCGACAGACCGACAGACCGACAGACCGACAGACCGACAGACCGACAGACCGACAGACCGACAGACCGACAGACCGACAGACCGACAGACCGACAGACCGACAGGCCGACACCTATCTGTGTGGGAAGTAAAGTGAAATAGAAATGTTGCTCATTCAGGTAGTAACTAAATTTTGTTTATTGAAAAAATGGTATCTCCAAATTTAGGTCAGAGCTGTCAGCTGTTGATGCTGTCGTCTCTCAGATCGTGTTTGGGTATAGATGAGAATATGTGTATGTATAGCAAACAAGGTTTGTGGTAGGTAGTGCCTAATATCAAACATATCGTCGTTATTCTCTCAATACTCAAATTAGATTAATTTATTCCCAAATACCTCAATTTTCTCCCACTTTGAAAAAGTTCTATCAATTATGAAACAGAAGTTATGAGTTACAGAAAGCAAAGATACATTTTTTGGTATAATGTTTTAAGACATTATAGATGATATAATCATGATATATATAAAATATAAATTTGCGTCATTTAGGAAAATAGTTCAGGTATGTTCGTGTTCGTGCCTTAAGACTGTATTAGACTACCATATTTTTGAAATCAGATTTGATTTCATTTCTTGAACTGCTCAAATAGGCTAGTGTAATACACGAAATTGTTTCAAATTGACAGATTGAACAAAAATTGAGATGGAATTTAGAACATGTTCTATTTCCAAATCATTTTTAGGCTGGGGGCATGCGCATTTGAAAGATAAATGTCATTGCGCCGGGAAAAAGGTAAACAAAAATAAGGACAGTAACCCTACTTTTTAAATTCGGTTGACTTTTCCAGAATGCTTTCTGGTACTAATATAAATTGAGAAATCCACATTCGGATGAAAGTACACCAATAAAAACAAGTAACATGTTAATCCTACGGCCCCAGCTAGTAAATCTCCACCGGACCGGAATGCCCCGCGAACATTGAGATTTGAAGGATTTTGAACTGGTTATGGAGTATGAAAGCCCCAAGCCCCAAGATAGGTGCTTTTATTACCTTTATGGCGAGCTTACCAACATTCTTGCGAGTTGTGTGGAAGCAATTGGCAATTTGAAGACAATTTGACAGGTAAGATGTTAGTATGTTTGCAATTATGTTTCATATCAATTTCATATACAATAATAGCCCTGATTATATTAAAAGTAAGGTGTAGTCCAAATTGCACTATACAAATTTTTTTTTTACTCAGCAGATTCGGTAGATTTACTTTGTAATATTGTATTAAGTCCTACATTACATTTTGGATGTATTAACTATTAGTTATGTACAATGTATTAGGTGTATCTAATATTTTGCCTCAGTGTATGGCAACATTGTCACTTTTTATTATGGTGTTTTCATATGTTTTGTTGTTTTTTCATATGGCAAAGGTCCTCGGTTAAGTAGCCACACTTGACTGCACTGAGGATAACAGAAAGGTGTTCAATATTAAGAGTAACATATTTCTTTTGATTTAAGGATGTGCTGATCTACTGAACAGATATCTCTGCTGATAGAGTTATACGAACAACATCCCTGCTTGTATGTGGTCAAGTATGTGTACTACCACAGTAAAATCAAATGGAGTACTGATGCTATCACTGCCATTGTAGAGGCTCTGAAACTACTAAGATCTACTGTAACTGAACAAGAGGTACAGAAGAAATTTATGGGCTTAAGGTCAACATATGCACAAGAACAGAGGAAAGTTTTAGTCACTTCGCACTAGAATGGGAGACTACGAGGTAAGAGTCTCAGCTTATCATAAATGAAGTAGTGCAGTATTGATATAACAGTGCCAGATTTCTACTTATATAATTGCACTTTGAGCCAAAGGAATAATCTAACATGTACTTGAATATATTGTTAAATTTTGGTGCCTTGACTTCCCTATAACTCGAACCTACATGTAAAAATTGTATGTGCATATATTAGGAAGGCTAAACTTTCAATACAGTTTTGTTTTCAGGCAAGTCAACAAGGAATATGAGCTTAGTCATGCTGGGATTCTATCACCCACAAGCGAACTATCAGATAGGCCTCAAATTGACTCGCTCCGCTCACAGATACCAAGTACAGGTGGTACTCAAAAAAGAGGGGGAACAGACTGCATTAGTAACTCACCCAAGTGTATAAAAAACAACAAATACCAGCAGATGCGGAAATAAAGGTGCTGAAGAATGCTGCTGATCAGACATTGAAAACTTCTCCTCGCTCTACAGTCCACAAAGGGACAACCATTTTGCAACTGTGGATGACCATATGGTGCAGTTTATCGCATCTCAATTAAAATAAATAAAAAATTAAAATACCAAACAGAATGTATATTTTGAATTTCATATAATATTACAAGATACAAGAAAGAAAGAAAAAGTATAATATTTGCATTTTTAATTCAATTCCTTTAGCCTTATTTTGCCAAGATTTACTAAAGCTCCAAATGTATTCTCAACTGCTGTTCTAGTTCTAGACAACAAATATTTGATTACAATTGGTTCACACAGTTCTGGAACTATCAGACTTATTGTACTCTTATGGCTTCGAGCCGTTGGATGGTTTCACTGCCTAAACATCGAAGCATTGTTGCTAGCCTGAAAATGGAAATGTTTATTACTTTTTATTCATAAGGTTTACTGCTAATATTACCTATTTTCTCCTGTTATGCATTCTCATAGATGGTTATCTAGCTTGTCAAATTATGCTATGTAGCTTACTGAAGATTTTATTATTCATTCGTAAAAAGTCCTCTCAACATATGTAGCATAGCTCTGCCTTCATCTCTTCTTCTCAGCCGCTTCTTTTGTCAATTTTTTCCTTTAGTAGTTAGCCTCTTAATTCGCCTGTCTATCAGTTTTTTGCAACGTAGATGGATAAATCCATGTTCTAGCATTCTCTTTTTCCATTGCCGAGGGAGTCAAGTCAAGTAAGGAATGAGAATTTCAATAAACAGTAGTCGATAGACTACAAAAATGCCCAAAAGGCTAGGTTATGATTTTATTTTGACCATCGACATTTTGACACTGACATGTTCACACAATCACGACGGATGAACGAATGTAATGCGCAGAATCGCAAATCAATTCTTGAACCAAAATTGGTGTAGTGTCAAACAGACAAAGTGCTGGGCCACTACCACCATCACCACCACCACCACCATTTATCATTTCAAATTTGGTTCAAGAAATGAAATCAAATCTGATTTCAAAAATATGGTAGTCTAATACAGTCTTTAAGCTTGAGTTTCGCGTTTGCGAATATCGAACATTTTTGCCATTACAAGTCTCCCCTTACCTACGATGTGGGAAGCAAAGTTGACTATGTCGTTCCCTAAATAGTATCTCATACAGATGTGGATAAAATAAGCCGTATTGACTAATTTCGTAAGTGATGGAGTACCTGACTTCAATTTATTTTCACCATTGCTGAACAACAGATGTTGTATTGGAACATAAATGACGTACCACTTAATACCTCCATCCTTATCTAAATACTCAATAACAGCCAGATAAGTGGCGTGAAAGAATTGGAGGTATTAATTTTTTCGAGCGTCTTCGCAATGTCCATAAAAATTCGAAAGTCCTTGTTGTAGAGCGCTGCTTGAAAAATACCTTACAAAATAATTATTCTTGCAGGTGTTGTGTTTCTGATAAGTAAATCCAAAAGTAATGGTTATGTTTTAAGATAAAGTTTGCAATTTATGGAGCTGGATTTACTCGATCTGCTGTACTTCTAAATAAATTATTTGGATTGTGGGTGTAAGAAGATTTAGAGCGTATGTGGATTGCGTGAAAATGTGTTTACTGGGAATTGTTTAGTAATGTTTGGGCAAAAAAAGTTATGTAATTAATTAATTCAGAATATTATGAATGCTTCAACTGAGATCTGTGAAATTTATAAACATTTTGCACTTTTAACTGAAGCTGGAGATACATCTGTGAAATGTTGCCATTCTTTCGAATTGGTTTGCATTTGTTCGAAGTGTTCTTAGTCGTTGTAACACTGTCTAAAACGGTTTGTAGAACTTCGCTACAATTTGACGAGAAACGCGTTTATGCAGGAAAAAGTGTATGGGTGAGATAATCTCCCCGCGAACGAATGCTAGCAAATCCTTTTTGACAAGAGCTTTATAGGAAATTCGTAAAATGTGTCAAACTACCAAGCAACGTTGCCGCAAATATATACGAATGAGCAGCAATGATGACAATAACAGCGGATGCAAATGAATATAGCAACGTTTGTCACACGTATCCCCGACTTAATGAACTCAATTTAAAAAAATGAAGTGAAGCTGATTGACTCAGTACTTCCCACACATTACGGTGATACCAGTTTATTATTCACAGGTTAGCAAATCTTGAGATTTATGATCCGCCACCTCAATTTCACCGCGCCCAAAAAAGTTGCAAAATGATCAGGAGCCCCTAAAACGCCTAAAAATGAAGTTTGAGTTTCTATATTTTTAGTTATTTCTGTTGTATTTGGTTGTTTTCTATTGTCTGCCGCTGTCATCTGCTTGTTTTCTGTTGTTTTGAGCTATTTTCTATTCTTTTCTGTTCTTTTTGTTTCTGTTTCATGGTTTTCTGTTGTCTTTGGATGTTTTCTCTTGTTTTCTACTGCTATCTGCTTGTTTGCAGTTGTGTTTCGATGTTTTCTGTTGTATTTAGTCGTTTTTTATTGTTTCGCGCTGTTATCTGCTTGTGTTCTGTTGTTTTGAGCTATTCTGTTGTATTCGGTTGTACTTGGTCGTTTTCTATTGCTTACCGCTGTATACACGGAAAGAAAACTGTTGCAATTTTTTCCACAATTGTAGGTATTTTCACTACAAGTTGTGGATGATATAGGGACAATAACAATTTGTGTATATTTGTAACACTAAGTTGTGGAGCTGTGGACTCAACAATTGTGTTCTATATTACTACCTCCAAGAGAGTTGATCTGCGACCCCTTTGGATTTTTTATGCACATGTTGTAACAATCGGATAGCAGCAATTTGTAGATTAATAGTCGACTCTCTCAATGTACTAATATTTTACAAAAAGTATAGAACCATTTAACACATTGTTGTAGTACATTTTTGAACAATATTGTGAAGTCTATTATACTACAAAATTGGGGTTCAATAATCCATAATAAATGTGGTCTTCAATGAGTGAGGCAGTTATGGAGGCAAAAGTAAAAAGAGGCGTGTATACTATGGTTTATTTTCATATAAAATAAGCTGTTCACAAGAAAAATACAAAACATAATCACACCAGAATATATTTATGTATGATCACAATGATATTCACTTGCTGATAATCATCATTGACTGGATAGTTTTGATGTCCAATGGCACTGAAAAATAAAAATATCATAACGTAACATAAATAATTAATAATTTCTTCCATCTTCACATCATTCAAGCCACAGAGTCCAACCCGTATAATTAATTTCAAATTAGTAAATTCTAAAATAGTCTAACATCGAAAAATTGGCATAAATCAATACTTTGCTGTTCTGCTGCTATTTGCTGTATAGATAAATACTACCTCATATCCACACAGATCAAGATGCCCTGTATCCCTGTGTGGACTTGAAAGACGTTACGACGTTACAGCGGTGAGCTTTCGCCGCATAACATAAAGATGTTTTCGATTTTGAGCCTATTATGTTTAAATAATTTCATGTGCTATAATAATAATCCTTCATAGAAATGTGAAAAAACAACAACAATTTCACTGAACGGGAACAGTCCTATATTTATCCCTGCCATGGAGGTGCAGCGTCCATATTGGCATTATCTTTAGACAAACGACAGCATTAAAACGTAGCCATTACGCAATCATTTACATTTATTTGCGTATTCTAGCATAATCTCCGATATAAAGTTTCGCCCGTAAATTTTTTCTACAACTGTTCAATAGGTACTGGCGGACACAGCTTTGTATTTTCAAATCAAAATACATTGCAAAAATAACACACGTCAATCGTTGCTTCATCATTTAGTTAGAAACTTCTATCACTGCCTCTCTGTAATTCAGTGGTAAAGTAAAGCCCAGAGATATACCATTTGTTTACAAAGTGAGGATCTCCGCAAAAAGTGCCGACAGAGAAAGGAAACGGGGTTGGACTGGGCGTTCGAATTCGATGGAGTGGGCAACAACGAAAATGTTCGTTCCATCCAATAAAGTGCTCATACATCAGTTGGTTGAACAAGATGTTTGAAACTTTATTATCTGTTGATAAATATATGGTAGAGACATTTCAATATAACCGTATAAACCATATGGTAAATTATTCCTTTCTACACTCAATTTTAATGTTCGATTCGTTGTTTTAGTTGTCCCCAAATTAATTCTATAGGACTGAAAATGCAAAAATAGGGAGGCAACCTTAAGACATCATGACCATACTTTTTAGCTATGCTTTCTATGACATATTGTTTCTCAAACTGTTCAGTGTGGAGGACTTTCAATAATTCAGTTTTTTTTGTAAGTTTCTTCAAAGTACAAATCCTGTTTTATGAGAAAATCTTGTATTTCCGCCTTCGATAACGCTGAATTCGGAATTTTGTACCTTTGTCTGGAGTGATAGCTTGCGTTGTCCATTACGATGACGCCAAATGGCTTTAAATTGGGAATAAGTGTATACTCAAACCATTGCTCAAATATTCCCGAGTCCATGTTTTTGTGGTAGTCTATATTGCAGTCTTCAATTTTCTTTCCGCATAATTTGAGTGCGTTTTCGACCTAGCCCTCAGATGATCCGCAGTGTAAGATAAGTATACGCGGTATCATGGGGATCATACCAGGTCTCGTCAAGGTAGTACACTGACCTCCCCTGCTCGTTCCGGTATTGCTCTCAAGTAATCGTGCCGACATTCCACAATCCTTGCACTTTCCATTATAGCCATTCGTTTGTTCACAGTTCTGTACCTAAACCCAATCTTCCTAATCCATCGCTGCAATGTACTCCTTGGATACTGTCCCATTCTAGCCAATTGTCTTTGAACGGATTCGATTGTGGGTAGTTCATTAATTTTGTACTTTTCGTACACAATATTCCTCAATAATTTTGTGATCGTGGGATCTAGTTCTTTTGAAACACCAGCATCAAACCTACGCTTCCTCTTTTGTGGCCCATTTCTCAAAATTTCACATACTGTTGTATATGGAACGTCTGTTAGAATTGACGTCTTTTTGATCATACTCTCCTTATTTTCATTCTCCGGATCCTTCGTTAGTTCATTATCATTTAGTACTATTTGTTTTGCATCTGCGCTAAGATGTGACCTTTTGTGAGGTTTTAATTGGTCTACCTCCACCTCCCTCTGTTCAAATTCATTATCAGTGTCCGTACTATAGTCACTACTTTCACCACCGTAATGACAAACCGCCGACGTAGCTTCACTGCTGCAGGGTAATTCACATCGCTGTGAAATCCCCTTATCTTCCCAAGGCCGAAACATACTCTAGCTGTCACACTTCCAAAAAAAACGTCCGATTCAGACAGAAAAGTAACGCACAAAAGTAAAAGCAGATTGGCGTTGCTATCAATAACGGTAGCAATACCTGCCTAAACAATTTGACTAAGTCCGGTCCTCTTCATCGATGGAATCGCTAATAATCCTAAAATGTGTCGGTCTTATCATAGTTCAGTCAAAATATACATTGTGAACGTCATCCGACAGATTTACGTTCAAATACAACTTAGTGTTTCATTTTCACCATTCTAAAAGGTTACGTTATGTTAGAAAATTGGTTGGAAGCACATTCCATGAATTGGTTACGAGTACGAAAGTAAAATAATGGTAACCATTGAATATTATCAAAACTGTATCTATTCCAAATGATGAACTGTACTAAGAGATGGAATGCAGTTTTTATATAGCGCAAAACGTACACAAATGGTATATCTCTGGGCTCTACTATACCAAATAAATAAACTAGTACTTACCCAGAAAAATAGGAATGCACTCAAACCCTCCAATTCTCAAAATATGCTTCTGGTATTTTCCATAGGTATAGGTATAAATTATATAATTCAAACGTCAGTTATGCACACACAGGCACAAACCAAATGGCAACCCAACGAGAACCAGAGAGAGACGGACTTGCGCAGACTCGTTCAGACTTCATCAACAACAGTTTTGTGGATTTTTTACAATACATTGTGGGAAAATGCTCAACATTATGTGAACTTTTCTGGTCGCATGGTTGCGGAAAGGGAAACTGAATAGCTTGTGTAGAAAAGTTACATACTCCAATTGTGAAAGAGTCCACAGCAAGCCAACGCAATATGGTGGAAGATGTTGCTGGACCCAATGAAACTTTATTCAACAATCTTTTGGAAATACCTTACAAAATGTAGAAAAATCACCAACAATCATAACACACAATATTGTTTTAAAATACTCAAGTCTGCTTTTTTCCGTGTATGCTTGTTTTCTGTTGTCTTGAAATGTTGTCTATTCTTTTCTGTTATATGCGGTTCTGTGTGATGGTTTTCTGTTGTGTTTGGATGTTTTCTGTTGTATCTAGTCGTTTTCTGTTGTTTCCAGCTGTCATCTACCCGTTTTCTCTTGTTTTGAGCTGATTTCTGTTCGTTTATGTTGTATTCGATTGTTTTTGGTTTTTATGTTGTGTTTCGAAGTTTTCTGTTGCATTTAGTCGTTTTCTGTTGTTTCCCGCTGTTATCTGCTTGATTTCTGTTGTTTCGATGTTATTATTGCTGCGCCGCCACTGACACGATTTCTAAAAATCGCAAACGTTTTTATAACCTCGCCGCGGTAACAATACTGTGTAAATATTCCATTAAAATTAATTCAACAGTTCCCTCGTTACACAATACAAAACGAGCTAAAACAATATTCGTATGTATACGTCAGAAAATTCTAAGTCTCTTGGTTTCTGTAATGGGCAAGACAATGTTCTGTAGGAGATGAAGATATTGACCTCATATTCTACGATTGTGAAGGATTTATCAGGAGCCTCAGAAAGATGTGTCACAGGACCACCTTCCGATTCCGCCATCTTGAAAGTTTTATCTGTCAGTTTTACTCCAAAATATAGTATTCATGTATCAATTTCATTATCCCAGGTTTTAATCTTTTGAGTTGACCCGTTCAAAATATAGAAGGGTGGGGACATGAAAGAAAAGCACTGTGTATCCCAACAATATTTTCTTCAATAGTGGCCCACAAATTTGTTTATAGACGAGCTACATAATAGAGCAACAAAAGCTCATGGGATAAAAAATTGGGAAAAACCAAAAGACTATGAATTCAGCCTTACCTGGATGGACGTGAAACTTTAGATAATATTGCACAGTCTGGCTGTTATTGGCGATAATGTTTCCGGCTACACTATTGCTGGCATACGTTGCTGTAAAAGTATTTTCCGTTTAGAAGCCAAAACACTCTCTTCGTTAAAATTTATTGTATGGTAAATTTCAATCACAGCGCAATAAAATCGAAATCTGACGAATGGAGGTTAGTATAGTAAACCTGGAGTATTACACAATAGAATAAGGGCTTCTGAGTGTATACACGCAAAAAAGGATTACTGAGCATACCTGTACGGAGATCTGCTACAAATACGGAGTTCTCTTGATAAAGTATTTATATTAAACACACTAACATCCATGGCATGCGATAACAGGTCTATAGGAATAAAAGCAAAAGAAACTCAATTCACTTTTGGTATACAAAAATCCATACGTATTTGTTTAGCATTCGAAAACTTCTCAATAACTTTGTTATTAATATTGGAATTTTGCTGTAATGAATGCTATGTTGACAACATAGAAAATTCGGATCGTTCACTATCATCCAGGGCATTGCGATTTATACGAAAGCTTTAATCATTTTTGAAGTTAAAAAACCTCCTACTTATTCCTGTGTTTTCATTCGAATTCTCATAATTATTTGTAATAACAATGGTTTTTAATGCTTTTCTTAAAAGTTTAGATGAGAGCATATTTAAAAATGTAGCTGTTCCTTCAGGATTTCCAAAATTTGTCCCCATATAAATTACACATATATTTTATGTTGTAATTCGACTTGAATCACTAATATCAATGTCTATAGTTTTCGAGTTCTATAATTTTGGTTTTGTCTTCATATGGCAAAAAACTAATTTTGTAAAGGTCAATAGAATTCATATATGTATGCTCCTAAATAGATCATTATTATTTGGATAAAAAAGACTATACCCGGCGGCAAGCCGATAAACTATTACGACAGCCACATATCATATATATCGTATTAATATGAGACAGTATTTTCAAAAATTGTTAGTTTTGCACACAGGTACCTAACTCGTGAATGTGCGCGACCGCTGCAAACTTGGAGGCCTTGAAACTTGGGGTATTCTTTGAAAAATCAATTTATAGGGATTTTCAACAATAATTAATCTAGGATGTGTTTGGTTTATAAAGAATCTTAAAAAAAACTGTCATCCGAACTTTGATGTATATCTTTGGAATTTTTGTGATTTACAAGTAAATTGTTATTTTTTCTTCCATGAGCCGTCCGACCATGTTGTATTATATTATTGTATTATAACTCCCCTATTTATAGTATCCACTCCAGCAAAATGGATCCTTGCATAAGTTCATGCAGTTTTTCTACTGATCCTGGTGCTGAGCTGTACTCCATTGGTTCTAACTTGGGCCTTCCAAAGAGCTGTTGTATCCTGTGATCTAGCGCTTCGCACACACAGAGCACATGTAGGGCCGACCAGTCCCTCCACCACATAGTCTGCAGTTGAGGTCTTCATTGTAGAGTCCCAATTTATTCAAGTGTTCCTTCAGGCCACAGTGTCCCGTGAGGAGACCCGTAGTTATTCGTAGCTAACACCTACTCAAAGAGAGCAGTTTTTCAGCTGTTTTCTATTATACTTAAATACTGACTAATCGTACAAGATAGGCCAAAAGTTGCTCCTCGAGTGGATAAATTATTCATGTTTTTCTGTTGTTATCTTTCTTAGATTTTCTTACTTTTGTATTTATTTTATAAACTCATCGTACGGCTACAAATCACAAAAACAGAAAAAAATAAAGGAAAAAATATATATAAGCAGCTTGTAAAAAATAAAAAATACTGTAGGAGCATTATCACAAACATATATTGTGATTATTAATAAATTCTATTGCACCATTAGTCAGATCAAAAACTTATCAGCCCGGCCCACATATCGTCTTACTGGGCACACCTTGATAATGTGTCGGACTGTTTACCTTTCAAAACCATCGCAGCTAGCCAACGGAGCTTTTCCCTTATTATACACAGTATACGCGCATCTTCCAGATGTAGTTCTTATTCTATTAGCACAGGACCATATTTTTCGTTGTACATCGGCAGGTTTTGTTATGCATTGCATATCTTGTGCATAAGCTGGAACTGATTCATTCCACTGGCACTGACTTTACCATGATTCAGAAACAGAGAAATTATTATCATGTTTCAACTGTATTGCTATTTTGGTAAGGAGGCTTTCTGGATCGAGGTATGTTAATCTACAATCCTGCAGAAGTTTTTTAGAAGAATTGGATTTGCCAATTATTATTATTATTATTATTATTACAACACCATCATGAGTAGAGTGCAGAGCACTATAAACTCAAAATGCAAATAAAGATTAGAGATAATACAAACATAACTAAGCTAAGACACATCACGTACGCATATTATTGTTCCAGTTATCGAGTCTGTTCTTGAACAGGTTCACGGTCTCACTATTCACTACGCTGGAGGGGAGTTTATTCCACACATCAAACACTCTATTGGGCAGGACATGCTGTCTAACGGTGGTCTTGAACGATTCCTTTTTTAATTTCAAAGAATGACCTCGCAGATGGCCAGTATTAAGGCAGAACAGAGATGACAAATCAACTCCGAAGAGCCCATGTAGTGCGCGATATGTAATGATCAAGTCACCTCGGGTACGTCTACTCTCGAAAAGTTGTACATCTAATATTCTCAGCCGCTCCTCGTACGATGGACGTCTTACTCCATATGATAATCTAGTGGCACGTCGTTGTAAGCATTCAAGTGCATTTCGATCACGTTGCAAAATAGGGCTCCAAACGGGTCCAGCGAATTCGAGAAGAGGGCGAACATAGGTTTTATATAAGAAAGAGGAGACAGCAGTGTCACATCCGCGAAATGACTTTTCCACCAGATACAAAGACCTTTTGGCTTTAGCAGAAACAAGGTTGATGTGTTCCGACCAAGATAAATTGTCACATACCGTGACACCTAGGTCGCAGTGACTGTTGTGGGAAGGGACCGTTTGACCATCGATGAAGTAAGTATACCTAGGATTGTTCTTACCGATGTGAATAATACAACACTTGCTCAAATTGAGTGGTAGTGACCAGTCGTGGCACCATTGAGATAGTCTGTTCAGATCATTTTGAATAACAGTAAAGTTGTCAACAGGAGTGTTATATATTTTAGTATCATCGGCATATGAGGAACACGTTGAACTTATGAGATTTGGTAGATCGCAGGTATACAGAAGAAACAGGATCGGGCCCAAAACAGAGCCCTGCGGTACGCCACTGAAGACTGGTCTAGGAGATGAAATAGAATCCGAAATCTTCACAACAAGTTCCCGTCCACAGAGAAATGCTTGAATCCAAAGTAGCAGATCACCCCTAATACCAAGATGCTCGAGTTTGTGGAGAAGCTTCTTATGAGAAACCCGATCAAAGGCTCTCGAGAAATCAAGGTAGATTATATCAATAGGAGTTCCTTGGTCATATAGGAGGCTCCAGTCGTTCACACACTTCAAAAGGTTGGTAATGATGGAACGGCCAGGTAGAAATCCATGCTGATTTTCAGGAAACAGTTTGCAAGACAAGGCGAAATTGAGAATCTTGCTAACCATAATTTTCTCTGCAATTTTAGCTATAATGGGAACGAGACTAATTGGGCGGTAGTTCTTGGCATCATGTTTGTCGCCTTTCTTGAAGATGGGGGTCACGGATGCGCGCATCCAACATAAAGGAAGATAATGCTCCTGAAAGGACGAGGTAAATATCAAACTTAGTGGAATAGAAAGAGAGCTGGCACACTTTTTAAGTATATCAGCTGTAATTCCATCTCTGCCAGGAGCAGTTGATACACTAAGCTCAGAGAGGTGTTTTAGAACCTCGTCCGGAGAGAATACTACATTTTTTAATGATAGCTCGTTCCGAGGAGAGGATACTATGGGCAAATAATGAGGTGCAATATGGCTGACATCGACAGCAAACGTATCCGCAAGTATTTCAGCAGATGAGACAGGATCTTCAGATATACGGCCATCGGGACTTCTAACTGCAGGAGTAGAAACAGTGGAGTTTAAGGTAGACCTAATATATCTGTACAACCTTTTCTTATTCTTTGATTGTACTAACTGTTTTTCAAAGCAGCTTTTCGCATCTGCAAGTGTTTTAGAGAGGGAGTTTGAGAAGTTCCTGTGGTTTTCGTAGTCCGTCTGTCGCTTGCTTCTGGTATATTTTTGCCATAGTGCCTTCTTATGACGAATCAATCCCAAAATGTTCTCATTAATCCATGGTTTGTTTGGTATGGTTGTAATAGTTCTGTACGAGGTACAGTTAGAGATGAGCAGATGCAGCTTGTTGAGAAAAACATCCCACATTGATTGCGTATCGAGGAATTGGAAAAGCAGGTTCCAGTTAACTTCTGAAAGACATCGGTTGAGGCGCAAATAGTCTATGCGTTTGATTGTTTTCATTAGTCGAGAAGGTTGGATCACTATACTGAACTGTAGTTTGGTGAAGAGAGTGCAATGGTCAGATTTACCGAATGGCGGCAGATAATCAATATCACTGACGAAATCGGCGTCGTTGACAAATACAAGGTCCAATGTTCGAGGAGTCTGATTATTGCGAAATCTGGTGGGACAGTCGATGAGTTGCGTGATGCAGGTGTCACGTAGCAGATCTAAGAAGGGGGCGGAACGTGAGTTACAGACAGGAAACTCTGTCAGAGGCCAAGTTACGTCATGTAGATTGAAGTCACCTGTTATATATAAATTATTGGTTTTGAGTAGACAGGTCACTAATAAGTTTGCATAAATTGGCATCAGAAATAGCAGGACGAGGTCTGTAAATACAACCAAGAATAAAAGAAAAATTTTGATGCTTGACTGACAGAAACAGATTGTCGATACCAGGAAGGTCGTCTGAAAAAGAAGATATAGTGAAAGTTGATTTAATACTGTCTTTGACAAAGACACACACTCCACCGTGACCTGGAGTCGTAATTGAGTCACAGCGATAGATATGGTAACCTGGAATACTAACTCCTGAATCAGGTAAGGCAGGGTGGAGCCACGTTTCCGTTAAGCATATAAATGTAGGACAGTTGGCGCTGGCGAAGGCAAGTAGCTCAAGAAACTTAGAATTCAGTGATTGTACATTACTATAGCAGATCGACCATTCGAGGGAGGTTAGTTTTTTGATGATGTGGAATGTTGCGTTGGCAAAGTGATTATTTCCGGAATACCTCTGACATATTTGATTGTGATGTCCCTCTCGCCAGCTGCCTGCCTTCTCCGAAGATGTTCTCGTAGCTGGACTAATTGAGCCATTTGAAGAGGAGTTTTATCATCATCGATGATGATATGCTTGTAACTAGGATTAGATAACAGAGTTTTCTTACGCCTTAAGATATTTTTTACAGTAACAGGATTGGAAAAAGAAATTTTAAGTGGACGTGATCTATTGGCCTGAGGAGCTCCAAGGCGAGAAACACTTATAATGTGGCAATTAGCGGCAGGATCAATTATGTTCAGAACCTCTGACACAGTAATGTTATCATTAGAGTTTGCATTTTCAGCTACATTTTTTATTAAGATATTGTGTGATCTGCGGTATCTTTCGAGCATCTCAGAGTCAGGAGATCTATCAGGAATAGCGGGGATAGCAGAAGCCAAACTAGCAGAATTGGCAGCAGTTTCCTGGAGAGCAGTAAATCTGTGTTCAATGGCAGTCAAATTTGAAGACATATTTGCCTGTGCGGTGCGTAGTGACTGAATGTCAGCAAGACATGTTTGGATAGATATGTCATGCTGCGATATTCTGTCTGAATGTTGCTCCAAGAGTGACTTGCATTCAGATATATCGTTAGATAGCCTAGTTTGACAGTTTTTGACGTCCTTTATATCACTAGCTATACTGAGCAATTGATTCATGATAAGTGTTAACTGGTCAGGGGTAACCGGTTGGTTTGAACTGCTAGCAGTTACAGAAGATGTAGAACCGCTTCGTGTAGTACGCCCTTGTTTACAGCACACGGGGCATAGCCATTTCTCGTTATTCTCTGTGAGAAAGCTTACTTCATTGGCAGTTAAATTTACACAGGAGGCATGGAAAGACTTGCGACATTCTGAACAGGAAACAAGATTCTGGGAGCTATTCGCTGACTTAACACAAGTGGGACATGTTGGAGCCATAACAAAAGGTTAGGTGTATCAAGTAACCAAGATTATATATTAGTTTGGCACGAGGAAGGGTGAAGGAAGACACGCTTCACTCTCTTGGGTCGTTAAGAGAGACTTTCAAGACAGACGGGTAGACCACGGTGAAGGAACAGGTTATGTGAACGAAGGGTAATGCCAAAGTCTGTCCGCGTATTGTGTGCAGCGTATCGATAGTGTAAAGTAGTACAGACCGATATCAGCTCAACGTGGTGACTGAAGAACGAGTAGCGATAACAGATAGCGTTGATATATCTACCGTTGCGTCTTGGAGGGGAGGACGAACGCCGAAATTCTTCCTATATCGACGTTGTTTATGTAAATAAGTAATGCAATTACTCGTAACTTACGCAACCCAGGACTGGTATTCAACTGGCAGTAGATCACAAACACTAATGTCACAGTAATATGTAGAAATTATAATTTTTAAAGCATTAGATATCAGTAAATTAGAACGAAACTAGAGGAGATCAAATAAACACGTCTGCACAGCGCACAGTAGCGTACGGTTATATTCGGTGTTATATTCGGTGAGAGGAGCATTTTTTTGCGATTTATGGTGAAGAGATGTGGCTCAGGACTGGGAGTTAATAAGTAGGCGTGCTTGTCAGTTTGCCGAATATTATTTGCATAGTGGGGTTCAGTTCAGAGTATCTACTTTTTTTTGTATGGCAGCTATTTAACCAAACTGGAGCACAGTACTCAGCGGCTGAAAACTCCAGACTAGGGGCAGGAGCAACATAACTGCTGTAGGAGAGTATTTCTTATTCTCAGCTTAGTAGTAGTATCATGTTTTTTAGATGTTGCCCGTAAATTAGTATTCGGTCCAAAGTAACGCCCAGATACTTTAAAAGTCTGCTGTGTGTGTGTTAGTAGTGTGTTCACGAGGTGAACTCGCAGCTCTCTCATCGCGATGCTCTTATTTAGGTGCCAAAAGGTAACCTCTGTATTGCTCGGATTTGGTTTAGGCCTCCAAATACGGAAGCATTTTGAAAGTTCACTCAGATCTTTTGTAGATTATTAAGTTGGACACGTACATTGGTTTAAGGATCAGAGCAGTTGTTTGAGCTGAGATTTGCTTAATGTAAATTTATTTATATTTATTTTTTATAAAAATAAGTGTTTTTGTAGCTCCACAGCTTTTATCCACTTGTCATCATTGTGGGACACTCAGTATATACATACAACTACAATTCAGCACAAACTAGAAAATACAGTATGGATTGTCTGCTACTAAGTTAAAAACTCCAAATACAAATATTTTTTCACTGAGTTCTCCATTAAGATGCATATCATTTAGCTTCTAAAGTGATTGTCATAGCAGTAAGTATAACACTACCCAAATAGCTGCAGATCTTCTTCAGCAAAGGGGGACCTTCAGCTTCTTGGAAGCTAGCTTAGCAATACTGTCCACCCATCTAACCCGCACAAATGTATCTAAGCTACTGAGTCGACCAACTTGACTTCATTCATTTACCGCAACATGCACTAAAATTAAAAGGTCTTTAAATTTGCTACAATGTGTTTTACGTCTCGGCGTTATTAAATGCCAAGATAAGTTATAGATGACCGTTGGGTATGTACGCATAGTAATCTTCTTCAGTCGCTAAAATAAACACGGACAGGCCATTATGCAAGCTAGAAATGATTAGCTCTCACGCAAAAGTGCTCTTATGCACACTTGCTATCAAAACAGTGGAGCGATGTGTACTTGCAGATGCTTTGACCCTAGCTATTGGGGATATTGCCGAATGTTGAACCTCTACTGCGAATTGTTATTACTGTAATGTGTCATCCAGACAAACAGCTTGGACAATTGGACCCATCTAGACATGTCCAGACTGCTAGAGTGGAGAGCAGTAGCGGGGTATACAAAGCTTTATTTCAGGTAATATAGATTTCCCCAATATGTTCAATAAAACAAACAAAATTAAATTACGAACCAGCGATCCAACCATTTATAATATAAAACAGTAATTTATTCATTGATAAACAATTCAGGTGAGCCGTAAGTGAAAATGAAGACGAAATTAGAAAAATATTGACAGTGGAAATAATTCAAGCTTATTGGTTTATAGTGTTTCCTAAAATAAATGTCATAGAAATTCTCAGGTAAGCTCCCTAATGATCAGACGGATTTAAATAATTCACCCCTTTTAAATCATTCCGATGGTTTTTGCAGAACAAGGCATTTACTGAATGTTCCCTTTACCCTTTCATTTTTGCATAAGTACCCAAGGTAGTTTATGTTTATTATCATTGCATGATGACAGTTATCAAATTGGACAAAGATAGTAAAATGGCGATAAGATGAACTGAACATTCGTTCTTTTTTAAGAATGAGATATCAACACTCAAGGCGATACATGCGAGGATCAAAGATATTGTACCCCAGTGAGCATGGATACTGTAAGAATTACCCTACATTGTATTAATTTCCGCTACGAAAAGCGAAGCCGGATGTCAGTTCTTTATAAGGTGTACCAACAGTGGGTAGACGGAAGGTAAAGGGCTACATCCCACAAATTTGCCACTTGATCATGGTAGGAAGCCTCGAAGGCTACAACTTAAAATTATTTTAATTAATTTTTGTATTTATACGGAATGTCAATCAAAATTACATTTTTTTAAGTGTATATACAGAGTGTCCCACGACGATTAAGGCAAGCAATATATCAGAACTGGGCAGCAATACAGAATTATAATTTTGGGGATGTAAATTAGGGCAAATGTTGCATCTTTTCTTGTTATTGCGTTATCAGATGAGGTATTTGTTTTTGGTCACGTGACGTCCGATTAAAACTTTTTAATGAGACACCTTGTATATTAATGCCTTTCTATGTTCCTCCCGATAAAACAATTCCAACAAACTAGCACACTTGGTGTCTAAAGTGATTAATTCAAGAGCTACAGGTACTTAAAGGACTGTACCATTACCATTAAGACAAAAAATGAGACGAATAGTGGTATATGTTATAATCAATGGTAGTTGTACAATCCTTTAAGTACCTGTAGCTCTTGAATTAATCACTTTAGACCACAAGTGTCCTAGTTTGTTGGAATTGCTTCATCGGGTGAAACATAAAAAGGGACGTTCCATTAATAACTTTGAATCGGACGTCACGCGACCAAAAACAAATACCTCTTTGGGTGACACAATAACAAGAAAAGACACGACATTTGCTCTAACTTACAACACCAAAGTTATAATGCTCTACTACTGCCCAGTTCCGATATATTGCTTGTCTTAATCGTCGTGGGACACCCTGTATATTTGGATTCCTTGGTCAATTCTAGCATGATATTATGTACCACATATGGGACTTAAAACGAACGAAGGGCTCCATTCGGAGGTATCGTTACTTTTGACTGAAGGAATTGACCCTTTTATACCATGAAACGTGAAATTTGATTATGAGGATATACGACTGCTAGCAACAATCGCTGATAGACAGTTTGTCTTCCATTTCAAAATTTTAAATCACCTCTTGGAACTTTTTAAATCTCTAGGACATCTCAGAAGCTAGTGGGTTTATCTTAGATATGTAACTACTGATATGTTGCAAGAAATGTTTATAATCTTGTGTTGTTACTCTACTTCGTTTGTATCTTTCTCTTAAGGTACTCGGTTTCTTCTATTTTAACAGGTTTTTTGCTTATTTTTCATAGCCTACTAGGTCGCTATAAAGTAGCAGCCAGTATCAGATAAAACTAAAATTACAAGAGATCGATATCGACAATAGTATATCCTAAGAAAGGCTATACAAATCTACATTGGATGGTATAAAAAAACAGGCATTCCCATTTGAAAAATTCAATATAACTATGTCTCTCCATAACCAAGTGGAACCAGGTGCGTTTTTCTTTGGAGTTAAATTTTTCACATAACCTGTTTTTCCAAACCTGTTTAAAACACTGTGTTCCTGGGATTGACGAAGGCACCCCTAGACCTTATTATTACAGTATTCTCTAGATTTTTCTTATACCTAGTTTCTTTCCAACCGTATTTAAAACACTGTGTTCCTGGGGTGACGAAGGCACCCCTAGACTTTATTATTACAGTATTCTCTAGATTCTTCTTGATACTAGTTTCTACGGCACTCTATCATTATGGCTCTTGAATTGCTGTGTCAAGAAATTATGTTCAGTGTAGAACCAGTATTGATTGGGGAATGTGTAATCAAAGTAAAGAGCGGAGAAGGCCACGCGAGAGGTCAATCGAAATAAGCTGATAGCATCAGGAGACAATATGCCGCGATATCTTGTTTGTCACCAGGCAGCTTCATAAAATTTCGCAAAATTTACAGGTGAAAGTTGCGATAAGTATTGTCGTATGCGCGTATCAGTGCCTACATAATGAAATCATTGTTGTGCCGAATTTTATAGCCACGATCGCATTTTTATGTCGGCACTAAATGCAAATAAGTGCCAAAGGTCAAGATGACGCGAACGCTCTTTCGGCAAAGTGAACAATGATAGTATAGTAGCAATAACAATTATGAAAATCTACAAACCACTTTCTCTCTCTCTCTTGTCTCTGCCTCTCTCTCTCTCTCTCTCTCTCTCTCTCTCTCTCTCTCTCTCTCTGTGTGTGTGTGTGTTTGTGTGTGTGTTTGCAAGATAAAATGAATATCTTATCGCAGAAACCACTCCTTAGAAAGAAAACATCTTCCGAACATCTACGCTTTAATGCAGTACACTTCCTTTCTATTCATTCAGAATGCCTTAGCATGTTGCTGACTTTGCTGTCATGAAGGAAGTACTAGCTCCTGCATACATACTTAGAAATTCCCAGTTCAAGAATTCTAATAACCTTGTAAAGATTTGCTTGCATCTGTTCTTGCTCTAAGAAAATTTACTTGATGAGGAAATTATGGTTACTTAGAACCAAGAAACATATATTTTTGACTTCACTACTCATTCTAAAAAAATATGCTCTGACAAAGAGTATATACTTCAAAGCTAAAGCTTCACTACTTTTTGACCATATATTTCATGAATTCTTATCAAAGATGTCATATTATCTAAATGAGCTCCTATTACTTCGATCAAGAATATAAAGAGCTTGAGAACTGTGGAGTACCTCTATTGAGAATATTATAATACTGCTTCATGCACATTAACAGCTTACCACAGGCTTCATAGCCATTAGTTGATAATTCATAATTTTATCTATTTCTATGTGTTATATCGTTATACACTCATGAAATAATTGTTGCGCAGCTGGGTTGTAGGGACAGACAGATGGCGGTATGTATGTACCAAGTGTATTATTATGCAGTATACAGGGTGAGTTTTTAGTACCGGCTCGGTCGATCACTCCACTACTGTAGAAGATAGCAATAAAAGTTGTATATAAAAGTTGTAGCCACGTCAATGCTCCTTGCTCAGAAAATATTTTGATTTATACAGGGGTCCATAACTACGTGGTGATGCAAACATGCAGTTTTTTAAATGAGACACCCTATATATTATTCCATATTCAAATTATACTAATGATTTCCGTTCTTCCGATGTGGGGTATTGTTACATTACACAGGGCGTTTCAAAAGTTATGACCATTTTTATATCCAAATCGCGGTCAAATGAACATACTGTATATCAAAAAGTAATGAATCAAAAATCATTTTTTCTACACGAAAAGAAAAAAAATATCCTCTAGTTTTAAAATCGGCTATAAAAAAAGCCCGTGACGTATATTCCTATACAGGGGATGTAGAATGCAAAATCCAGATTTTCTATTTTTTTTTAAATGTAACCCCCAATATTTTATTATCGCAAAGGATTGCTTTTAATATGCTCTTTCATCTTTGTATCGCACTTGTTGTACCTACGTCCATCAGTTTCCGAGATATGTCGATTTTTTGGTAAATCTAAAATATAGCTTGTTGTATTTGTGTACTGAAATCTATTTATTTTGAAAAAGTGCCATCTAATTTGTTTTTTATTTAACGAACAACTAAATTATAAGGTCATGATACTACTTGATGAAGTCAAAACCCTAAATCATCGAGATTAAAGTCAAGTACGCTGAGGAAACAATGTTGTAGGCGGGATGCACAATTATCAAGCAGATTTATCAGGTAGGCTTTGAAAAATTGAGCGTTTTCATAACCTGCTCGATAATTCCGTATTGTGTGAGAAACCAGCTTTAAAAATTAATTTTTCCGTTGAGTGTATTTAGGAGAATCTTTGAGAAAGTTGTCTACTTGCCTCTAGAGTCTATCAATTATGAACAGCAATATCCAGAACGGAGGCACTCTTAAACTAATGCGTTTGAAAGATTGAAGAATCGCTTTATTTGAACTGTGTCGTTTAATATTTCATAGCCTACCTGATAGATCTGCTTGATAATTATGCATAACGTCTACAAACTTGTTTCCTTAGCAAACTTGTTAAGCAAAAATAAAATTTGATAGTATTTTCTCAAAATAAATAAATTCTAGTAAACAAATAGAAGGTATATTTAAAATTTGTAGAAAAATCGAAATATATTAGAAACTAATGAATGCAGCCATAACAAGTGTTATACAAAGATGAAAGAGCATATTAAAAGCAATTCTTTGGTATAATAAAATATTGGGGGTTACATTTAGAAAAAGAAAGAAAATCTAGATTTTGCATTCTACATCACCCTGTATACGAATATGCGTAACGGGCTCTTGTTATAGCCGATTTTAAAACTAGAGGCTATTTGTAATCTTTTCATGTAAAAAAAAAATTTTTGATTCATTACTTTTTGATATACAGTACGTTCATTTGACCGCGATTTGGATATAAAAATGGTCATAACTTTTGAAATAAACCCTGTAACAATCGGATCCGATAAAAAGCACACGATATCGCAAACAATGTTCAGGTAGCACATTGTAGAACGAGCTACAGATATGTATACATCACAAAAGTCCTTCAGTCTCTGTAATAGTCAAGGGAATGTGCAGATGGACATAAAAGAGTACGTCTATCCATGCAGCGGTTACTGAGAACGCGAGGCTAGAAGAACGACGACAGTTAGACAGACATGCATACAGACAGATGGGCCAATAGACAGACCTACCGACATACAGAACGACGGACATGGGTAACGTAGATTTTCGTTATGTAGATATCAGCGTGTTATCTCATAATCGAAAAATGTTTACGGTACGGTTAATACGGTACGTTCATTTGACAGCGATTTGGGTATAGACATAGTCATAACTTTTGAAATACCCTGTATAATGTAACAATACCCTACATCGGAAGAACGGAAATTATTAGTCATTTAAAAAAATGCATGTTTGCATTATCACGTAGTTATGGATCACCCTGTATAAATCTAAATATTTTCTGAGCAAGGAGCATATCCGTGGCTACAACTTTTATATACAACTTTCCTCTTCTACAGTAGTGGAGTTATCGATCGAGCAGGTACTAAAAACTCACCCTGTATTTATGTAAGTAGTTGTGAATGAACACATTCTTCTAGTTTAAAACTACAGGCACATATTTTCTATATACTATGGTAATCGAGATTTTTCAACACGAATTTGAAAAATCACAGGATAACGTAAAATTGCCAAAAGCTCCAAAACTAAAGCTTCACAACTTTTGACCAAGAAAAACCAAATTTCGAGCTGTATGCGTCGGGATTATGAAATGCTCCAGTCAATTATATAGTATTCCTATAGGCGTATTCATTAATTTCTTTTCAAGATTATCATATTCTTTATTTAAGACTTCGGTGTTCTTACTTTCAGGGCTTTCCTAGTTTTTAATTGATAATGTTCATTCAATATAACTCTATATTATAAGAAATATTGACATTCTTGGTTTATGACTCAGAGTAACAACTAAACATAGAGGTAGTAAACAACTAATTCTAATAGGGCGACATCTTTCCTTACGTTGTCATATTGACTGCCAGATACGGCAATCATAATTATTTACTACCGTCTTAATTGTATTCGTATTTAGAAATATTCCATTCTACGTTAGAAAAGACGGTATTTTGATGGTTCTGCGTTAATGCATATTTCTTCACCATAGGCGCAAATTCTGAAGTCTTGCATAATTTTGAGGAGCTGGCAATGCCGCATACCCTCCACTGTCAAACGTTTGCTTTGTTTATTGTTTATGCGTCTTTTATGCTTGGTCAGTAAAATCGATTTTGGTATTTGTTGGTAACTGTAGCGAAGCTTTACGGACTTGCTGTGCTATATTCGAGCGTAGTTTAACAGTTTTTCGAGATGCAACTCAAAAAGTGCAGTGTTTGTAACATGAGTTGCATTGGAAGAATTTTCAGGTTAGTTGGCGTTACACAGCATTGTTTACAATTTGAACTGTCACTGCGAGGTCACAGCTGATCAATGTTTGGAGGCATAAGTGTCAAAGACGATGGCTTTCAGCACGCCATGCTGAGGTGGTTGTTTACTACCTCTATGTTCAGTTATTACTCTGAGGTTTAAGATTATTATGGCTTTCTTCGTCCAAGAATTTATATTGCTTTGTGTGTTTTAGCTAAAAAATCAGCTACTTTGTTTTCTTCGAGTCTAGCATATCCTGGTACCCATACTAGGTAGATTTTGTTTCCCTTACTCATTGTATGTAGAGCTTTCTTGCAATTCCATACCGCTTTGGATGTCACATGGAAAATGACATAACTACTTAACATGTCATTCTTTCTCCTTAACTCTATCTTTCTATGCGGACGTCCGTGAGACCAGACACAATAAGTACCGACTATGTGACTACCGAGTTAACACATTCATTTTGATGCTAATTTTAAAGGTGTTTGTCTTCGCACTTAGCAGAGACAGAGATTTGTTTGAAGTGTCAGTTCCCACAATAATTTATGTGTGAGATTTGCCCGAAATGAGTCGGTGTCGCATTACGGTCGGTGACAGATATGTAAATCCTGGACTTATTTACTTTAGCCGCTGGTGCGGGCGCCGAAAGCAAAGTTCGGTAGCTAATTTTGATCCGTAATTTCGATGAAAAAAGACCGGCAAATTTGAGATACATTGTTCAATGTTATTTAATATTGTTCTATAATAGAACAATATTAAATAACATTGAACAATGTATCTCAAATTTGCCGGTCTTTTTTCATCGAAATTACGGATCAAAATTAGCTACCGAACTTTGCTTTCGGCGCCCAAATTTCCAAATAAATAAATAAACACACAAAGAAAAGTGGTGTCTATTTTAAACTCATAATACTATTTTGACACTATGGTAGCATTCAATATAAAATATAATACGGTAGAGTCGTAATGAGTATACTCTAGTTTAAATATGTATATTTGTGTTAAGTATATAAGCATCAATGCAAGTGAAGCGGTTATCAAGTTGACACTATCGAGTCTTATTACAAGTATAAGGATATGGATATCAAGCTCATAGTCGAAGAAGAAGGAAAGGGTTTGCAACTGTTAACCGAAATATTCAATGCCATCTACCGAACCGGAAATATTCCAAGAGATTGGATGAGATCAACTCTTATTACCCTGCCAAAGGAAACCCATGCCTCAAATTGTGACGAATACCGCATGATCCCCCATGTCCTCAAGATATTCCTCGGAATAATACATGCCAGAATATATAAGAAGTGGGAATACCAACTCGATGACACTCAATTTGGATTTCGCAGTGGTCTAGGCACACGTGAGGCGCTATTTGCACTAAACGTTCTTACACAGCGATGTAGAGACATGAACATTAGTGTAGTCGCTTGTTTTATAGCCTATAAAAAGGCCTTTGATTGCGTCAAACACCAAAAACTTATAGAAGTTCTATAAAAAACTGGAATAGAGAAGAAATTCAAATTATCGCAAATCTCTATTGGATGCAAAACGCAGCAGTAAAAGTTGAGAGTACAACATCAGAAGCGGCGATGATTAAAAGAGGTGTAAGACAGACTTGCAAAGGCTGATAGATCGTATTGTACGATATAGTGAAAACTTTGGCCTACTTATAAATACGACCAAAAACTAAAGTCCTTGGCTTTGCCAAGACACCTGTACAGGCTCATCTGATTATCAATGGTAGTACAGTGGAACAAGTGTCATCATACAAATATCTGGGGGTGTATTGTGAATGAGGTATGTGACCCGAAGAAAGAAGTCAGATGCCGCATTGAACAGGTCAGAAAGGCATGCATCAGTATGCGAAGACTTTTTATAAAGTCAGATCTCAGCTTAAAACTTCGGATGTTAAATTTTCTCGGTTCTCCTGTACGGGCGTGAGAGCTGGATTCTACATGCTACACTAGAAATGAAAATAGACGCCTTTGAAACGTACATTTATCGCCGTATACTCAGAACACCATGAGCTCAACGAATAACGAACGGTGAAGTCCTTGATTGTATGAAGAAACAAAAAGAATTCATGCTTACCATCAAGGAACGAAAAACGACTTATATAGGTCATATCATGCGAGGGGAAAAATGCGAAGTTCTGACTGATTATAGAAGGAAAAGTCCAAGGTAAAAGGTCTGTCGGCAGATGCCAAAATTCTTGGTTGAAGGACATCCGAAGATGGTTTGGTTTGGTTGCTCATCGCTTGACATTTTCTGCATGGCCGAATCTAGAACTACGTTAGCTTTAGCTATCTGAATCGCCAATCTTCGAAAGGAGACGGCGTCGAGAAGAAGAAGGATATGGTTGAATTGATACCATCGATGTATATAAATAATGGTAAATCTATACTTGTATGTGATAGTAATATTAATTTTCGGTCAAATAATTTGATCGGTTTGATCTTGGTATTTTGAATTCGGTATAACAATATCATTACGAAAGTTTTGCAATAGAGTTTTATGTATGCCATTTTTTGGAAATACATTCTACACCTACATCATTCCATAAATACAACTGTGTCCACTCCATTCTCCGAAATCACTGTTGAAACTGCAGTACCGCTTAGGAATTAAAGCACAGTCATAGCCCCAAGCTCCCAGAAGGTCCGCATCGCTAGAAAACCACATTCGTTTTAGCATCTTCACATGCAGAGACTGAGCAGAGTCGCAGGAAGCAAGAACTGGATCGTAGGGAGGGTGCGCGGGAAGTTTCAGACCTGTCGTGGTCAAATATTCGGTACAGGCTTTGGCGCGGTGAGCTGGAGCATCATCGTAATGGAGGAATCAGGTGACTTGGCCTGGCCACAGGTTCTTCATTTATAGATGCAATGACTTTGGGCAGGCAGTCGAATGTATTCCACTTAGCTGTGACTATGTTCTCTGTGTCCAAAACGACACGTTCCACAATTCACAAGCCTTGAAAGGCACATCTTAATAGTAGATACAAGTCTTGTCACCTGTCATAATGTTGCTCACATACTGAGATTATCAAGAATCGAATCGTCGCATCGTATAATGTACGAACGTGCCAATTGTACATAACCACTAAAGTGCAATCTAATAATATGGCTATCATTTTTTAAATATTTATGAGCAAAGCACTCTCTATATTATGAACATTTATTCACAAAATATTAGAAAGAATATACGATTGTTTGAAAAGTGATGTTACATTAACCGATATAATAAAATGAGCAGTAGCATAACATAAGAATAAGAATTTGACAGCTGCTCCCTATCTAAAGCGGCCAACAGACGTTGATGCATGCTGCGATTCCTGAATCGACTCAAGGTTTCGTGAAACTTGCATCAGTTGCTTAAGTTCCTACTTGAATCGAAACCTGTTGCGATGCCTGAATCGATATGATATTTAGGCACGTTTCATGCAAGACAAGAACAGATATCGTCTTTTCATCGACGCAATACTATACAGGTTGAAACCTGCATCAGCGTCATCAGCGACCGACTCGGCGGCATGGCTCACCGAACAAAATGGAATTCCAGACTCTGAATCGCTGCAAGCCACAACTGATGCCAAATACGTGATTCAGTATTACACACGCTACTACTTGCATCATAAAACGTAGTAGGTGAATTTTCCAACTCATCATCACTTTTAGTAATTGACTTTTTTTCGTCATCTTGGTCCATAGGAGTTTTGACCAATTCTTCAAACCTACTAATAGTAACTGTTGATTAAAATAAATTAAAACGAAAAAAACTTTTTAAAAGAAAGCTTTTATTTAAATGTTCTAAAAAGAAAAAAAGAAAATGTTCCTTTAAAATGTTAACAATACCAAGCGAGCTTGTGACCAAAAAACTTAATCTAGATGAGAAAATCTAGGTGTGGTGGCCAAAATTTTGAAAAATGGCTGGGTCACTGCAAAAAGGAGACTCTGGTGTTAACTGCCAAGCTTTCGGCAATGCTTATTGCCATCTTCAGGGCTTTAACGTTGAGGTTTGCCAATGTAAAGACAGCAACTGCATTGAGTGCAACGACTTTCAAACCTCAACGCTAAAGCCCTGAAGATGGCAATAAGCATTGCCGAAAGCTTGGCAGTTAGCACCAGAGTCTCCTTTATGCAGTGACCCAGTCATTTTTCAAAATTTTGGCCACAACCCCGAGATTTTCACATCTAAAATGTTAACTATCGACTTATAGCCTCATTATACACAATTTATATGACCATAAAAGTTTGTTGCGTGGTTTACGTAAGTACCTATAAGTATTTAATTAAACTGAAATTTTAACACAATTTATTAAACTTAGCAGACCTTAAACGTACTAGTTCATGTATACAAGTAAATCGCGCGACGGGCTTTTATGATCATATAAATTGTGTATAATGAGGCTACAAGGAACATTTTATTTTCTTCTTTTTAGAAAAAAAAGCTTTTTTTAGGTTTTTTTCGTTTTAATTTATTTTTTACTCTTTAGTTATTACTTGCATCTATATCAAAATATTTTGTTTACTTATTCTCGGCAAATCCTTTTATTTGATACCCAAATTGTAGGAATACACCAAAAATAACTTGTTCGCCTCTTGGATGTTCCGCTATATTGGATTTAGAATGGCATCACATTATTTTCCGAGTTAGTTTCAACAAGTCCTTTCATTTTTCAGACTTTCTTCGTTCATGTCGTGGAAGGTTCATGCTTATGCTGCTGACAAAACAATTCATCGACTTTCCCCAAACTCTTACAACAAAATACATCGTACTGTATCTAAAAAACACATATTATTTGCCATCATCTGAACGATAGTTTATAACTCAGAATTTGCGCTATGATCGGTTTGACTCATTTTCGCAGATTTCCTTTTATTATTAGACATCACGAAAACCTTAAACTAAACTAAAAATATAGACCTACTCCAGACATAACCTTAAAACTGAGTTGGTAATAAGAGTCCACTAACAACACGCGTTTATCCCTATTAATTTCCCAAAGTCAGTCCGCAGTACCCCAAATGTCCCTTTACAACTTATTATTGGAAAATCCTTACCGCGGATCTACTTTACCACTTAAGCCGCGTCACAGTCCACCGCTTCTTTACCAGTATTCGGTACAGGCATTCATGTACCCCCTGCACCGCGACACACCGGCTGTCCGGTCCACCTTCCGTGACTGCTCGCTGCACCAGCGGTCCGTTAGCTACCCCCTATCCTCACGTCGATGTTGTCGCCGTCGTCGATACAACCTGGCGATGACCACTGCGTAGTTTGCATAAAGCAACTCATACAATTGGATCCAGAATCCCGTCACTGCCGCCAGATTCTTGCTCGCACCGCAAGCCTCTAGTTGGGCGCTAAACCCAAAGGCTATCTTCTCTCAGGTCGTAAGGTTCATGCAGTGATAAAACAACTCACCGACTTTGAATAATATATTTTCTCCAAACTCTTATAACAAAATTTCATCGTTTAACTAAAAATGACATCAGTGGATCTATTGCCATTGATTGTCATTCCCCTTACCATCTACCGGGCGTTCTCATATATTAATTGCATACCCATATTGTAGAAATGCATTAAATAACTATTCCACTATTGGAGTTAGAACGACGTCACACAGCTTATCATGTACTGTCAAATTGAACGTGTATACAAACTTTCAGCTCAATCGGTTGAAGATATTCGCTTCAAAATTGAGTAACATGATTCCACTCCACATACATACATTGCAAGTTAAATAGAAGCTTTTGAAATACAAGCAAACTTCTGTTTGACAGCCGTGCTACACATTCTCGCTGCGCTCATTTTCCTAGCACATTTCTTGTAGAAACGCAACCTAAACAACGGATACTGGCAGCGCCTTATTTTAGTTTGATGGTTTCCTGTTTACTGAGCGATTTTTGAGTGAATTTTGGGTTCTGTCTGTGGATAACTGAGGAATCGACTATTTTATATAATTCCTCAAAATGGTGAGTGCTGTGTGATTTGCAAGAGACAATTTGAGTAACAAAGTGGTCTTGCAAACACACACATGCCTGCTGGAGAATGGGCTTTGCTTCTCCTAACCTATTCGAATTCGATGATAAGTACCAAAATCCTCCCTTATTGCGATTTTAAGAGTTCTACAGGTCTCTGCTCATTAGTCTGTTTTGAGGGCGGATGGATTCCTGCGAGTTTGAGAGCTTCAAAACTTTTTTGTTTGAAAGAACTATTTTTGACATTAAAGAAATTTGACCTGTACGTTTAAAACTTAGCCAATTATGTGCTCATTTATCTTGAAAGAGAAAAATAGGATGGAATCTATAAATTGTATAGATTGATTGTGCAAGGTGAAATACAAGGAAAACAGAGTATCGAAAGGAGAAGGATGTCCCGGCTGAGAAATTTGAGGGAGTGGTTTGTCAAGGCTCCAAATTTCGATGATATTGCCAACCTCCCAAGAGAAGATGGCAAGTGAAGAAGTATTAACAGAGAAAGACAATATTGAGGGCGCAGTTTAGAGTGACCCTTCTTTATGTGTCTATCTTTGGTAGTTCCGTCTACAAGTCGCAGCTATATGAATGACCATCAGAACCAGGAAACAGCTCCATTTTTTTTAAATAACCCGCTTGACGCAGCACCAAAGTCGAGTGGGCCGATCGTATTTACGTCCATTCGCAGCAACATTAACAAGCACCTACATATAAAACAGAAAGAAATAAACAATTATTCAGCTGCTATGCTAGCTGGGTACTTTACCTCGTTTGCGTACAGTAAATTCACCCGGAGTCGAATAAATTGTAATCCTTTCTTAATTGGCCGAATGCTATTTATTGGATTTTTATACGGGGCGTACACATAATTGACAATCACCAATTGAAATGTTTGATTTATATTTACACGATTTGATTTACGGCGTTCATAAGCAATCGCGTCGTTTGTTGAGCCGCCACGGACTTGAGTTTCGCAACACGAAAGTGTTTCAGGATCAGTGGCGGAACACTGGGGATATCAGTTGGATCACTCCGCAGAAATATCAAAACTACTTGCCACTTCCCCCCGTCTCCACAGCTCACTCGTAGCATGTTGGAAGACGAGGGAGATATCAGCTATATGGTTGAAAAGATAAAAGAAGGATACCTAAGGGTAGGTCTAGAGGTAAACAATATAAACATGAAGGAAATAGAATACCCAGCAATATCGGAAATTGACGTAAAAACTGGGAAATAGAAGATGACGTAGAAATAAAGGGAATGACGAAGCTTAGATACTTGGACTTCACGATAAAAAAAGATGCAACAGCAGAAGAAGAAATAAAAAATAGACTAAGGCAAACAAGACCCTACACGAGACAACTCCATAGTGTAATTTGGAATAAAAACATCAGCGAAAAAACCAAAGAGGTAGTCTGTCAAATAATAATAAGAAGTATCATGACATATGCAACAGAGATATAGATAATAAACAATAAAAACCAAAGTAGCATTATGAGACCGAAATCGAATACTGGAGAAGCTACTGTGGCCCTACCAGAAACATTAGAATAACAAATGAAGAGATAAGGAGGAGAATGGAGGTGGGAAAAGACGCCCTACAATTATAGAGAAAACAAGAGCAGATGGGTACACAGGGTTGCAGAATGGAAGCCTAGGGGTGCAAGAAGAAGATGTAGGTCTAGAATGTCCTGAAAAAGAGGGAGCAGGCATGATGTCGCTAAAGGACCCACGTAACTGTGTAAAAAATATCATGTTAGTTCTTTAAAGTGCCGGCGGAGAGTGAACTAACTTATAATAGCTCTGTAAATTGACCGGGGTGGCAACAGAGGTACGTTGAAGGCACGAGCTTCGTCTTTTTGCCTCACATAGGTACTTATTTTCGTCGCTCTGCCTATGTGTCATCTGTTAAGTAATTCCTGGCCCTCCCATAACTCGGACAGTAATAATTCTTACAGCAGGCATTTAGAGGATTAGGGACAAGAAGGCTTTACAATTTCTCAAAACCAGCGCCGACAAAATAATAATAAAAAAATGTCGTCACGTGGATTGACTCAGCACTTCCCACAGGTTCTCGGTAATGACAAAAATTTATTTTGGAATTGTCCACATTCTCCACCATCCTAATTACTCTCCCATACCTGCGACCACTACCTGTATTAAATAATAAAGTGTTATCCAACTACTTAGTTAGAGAAGCAAGTCAACATATCTCTTACCAAAGTCCACAGATTTTACAGTATTAACGTGAATAATATTACTCAACTCACCGTGAACAAATAGAAGAATCGTCGAGTGACTTCCCTAGATGATATTTCATTCACCAGCCTCAAATATTTGGAATAGTCCATAAAAATTCGAACAAAGTGACAGCCCAATGGCATTAACGAATTAGGTCATCAATATACAGTGTTATCTCTTCAAGTGCTAAGTATTGCAAAGTGTATATACAGATCACCAGGACTGATTACATGGAGGGTTTTGATGAACTAGAGCTTCTGAAGGAAAAAAAATCTGATCTGGTAAAAATTATACAAAACCAGAATGAAATGCTGAAAGAAAAAGATGATTACATAACGCGACTTATTACTGAAAATGAGAGACTACAAGAACATTACAACTTAATTGTTACCAACATAGTTGAAAAGGATACCATTATGGATTGCTTGCAGCGGATTGAATACGGAATAAAGGATATTGAAGACATGAAATCTAACATCATTGTGGTAAAGGACAGGATTGAACAACTCCAGTCCTTAAGAAATGACCATCCCATACACAATCCCAATAACCAGCAATTGCAGCTACCCAAACGGAAAATGTCACGAACTGACAATACTATGGTTCATAATACTCAACACCATTCTGCTACTAATCATATGGGCAAAGATGGTGAAGCAGTTCGTGTAACTTACTCGACGGTACTAAAACAAGGGGGTAAGAAAGTCACAGAAACCAATAAAGACATGAACACTGAGTCTCCTGATACCTCACAAAGCAACTTCACCTTGGTAAAACGAAGTCGGAAACAAAATTTTTCAATTGGTACGGCTACTGATGACATTACTTTCGAAGGATCAGCAAAAACCAGCTCAAAAAGAATTTGGCTATTCCTAAAAAGGGTCAAGGATAATGTAAGTGAACATACAATATCAACCTACTTACTAAAAAAATTGAAGAATCCTGACAACATCCATGTTAAACAAGTAAAAACATTTTACCACAGTAGAGATAATAATTGCTTTTTAATAGGAGTGAATCCCGAAAATTCCGAGTTAATTTATGACAAAAGTTTTTGGCCCAATGGAATTAGATTTGAACGCTTCAATTTTGTAAGAGGCAATAAATTCCTTGATAATCCTCGTTTTAAAAAACTACCAGAAGAAAATCAAACTACTACAAAATGTAGACAATACCCAGACTTCGTCGACTACGGATTTTTTAACGAAGAACCATTAACCCAAAATTTTGCTGTTCAAGGAATCTCTACACAGAATGGCCATCAGTTGTCATCACTTCTCCTAAATGTTCAGTGGCTAAGAAATAAGACCGATGAGTTATATGTGTTTTTAGGTGAAACAAATTTTCCATCTATTTTGTTACTCACGGAACATTGGCTGTTCCCTGACGAAATTGTATATGTAAAAGATTACATCATAATTAGTAAATATTGCAGAAATCAACATACTCATGGAGGTTCAATGATCCTAATTAATAATAATTGTTCAAGTTGGCTAGACATCAAAGAAGTTACAAAGTATTCAAATTATAATGAAGAAATTAATTTTGAATGTTGTATAGCTCACATAAAATATACTAACACTTACATAATCTGCATATACAGATCACCATTAGGGGATTTTAAAACATTTCTTAATAATTTGGAAGCTATTTTATCAGATCTACCAGTTAACAGTGATGTTTTGCTATCTGGTGATTTTAATATTAACTATAATGATACTAATTATGATGTACTCTTATTCAAACAACTTCTAGTATGCTTTAATTTAGAGATGCTTGTCGAAAATGATACCCATTTAATGCAATATTCTTCTACCAAAATTGACTATTTGTGTACAAACTTTGATATTATTTCTTGCTCTGTTATTTCTGCTGGACTATCTGATCACCAAGCTGTTATTGCGATACTGGATAACTTCATCAGTCATAAGCGAAATAAATATAAGTTTGGCAGACTATTTAGTAGTCACAACTATAAGCGGTTTCATACCAAGTGTTGTAAAATAAACTGGAACAATTGTTTCCTTTCATCAAATCCATTTCTAGCATATTATCACAAACTTGTACAGACTTTTCAGGACAGTTTTCCTTATCAAAGAATCAAAATTAAGAAAGTGAAACCATGGATCACCAAAGGAATCAAAATTTCTTCCAAAAATTGGAGATGTTTGCACTACATTAAAAAATTTATTAATAACAGAGAATTTCATGAATACTGTTTGTCTTACCATAAAATATATAAAAAGCTTTTAGTGGTCGCTAAAAAAATTTTTTACAAACATAAAATCAACAGAGCTGGAAATAAGACAAAGGAAGCTTGGAAAGTCGTGAATGAAATCAGAGGCAAACCGTTTGCCTCTGACAACATGCCGACAATTCATCCAAACATTTTGAATAAATATTACTGTTCTGTAGCACAAAAACTAAAAAATACTGTACAAAGTACTGATGACCCATTAATTAATCTTCATGATTTTTACATAGAGCATAAGCTAGTATTTGAACCAACGGATATTCATGAACTAAAACTTGTCCTAGAATCCATAAAAAACAAAAAATCATCTGGGATTGATGAAATCTCTTTGAATGTCATACTAAATCTTACATATGAAGCACTGGTTGTACTCACTAAATTAATAAATTTTTCGTTTGAATCAGGAACATATCCTGAATTCCTAAAAACGTCAATAGTCATCCCTATCTATAAAGGAGGAACAAATGATGAACCTTCGAATTTCAGGCCTATAAGTATAATTACCATTTTAGCAAAAATCATTGAAAAAGTTGTTCAGATTAGGTTGAAAAATTTTTTGAAAGACGATAACATCATAAGTCCCTTTCAGTTTGGATTTCAAAAACAAAAAAATACTTCAGATGCCATTTTTTCTCTACTTTATAAACTCTACTTTAAACAAAAATCAAATTTCAGTAGCTTTGTTCTGTGACTTTTCTAAAGCATTTGATTGTGTCAATCATGATATCTTGATCAAAAAATTAGATAAATATGGTTGTTCTAAAATAGCGCTAAAATGGTTTACCTCTTATTTGGGTAATCGTTCTCAAATTGTTAAATTGCCTAAAAATGTAACTTCAGAAAAATTGAACATACGGGATGGAGTACCACAGGGATCTGTATTAGGTCCCATCTTGTTTTTGGTATACATTAATAACCTAATGACATTAGAAATAAGTGGTCAATTCACTGTATTTGCAGATGACACTACAATACTCTGGCATGATAATGACATACACGATTTAAAAAGAAAAATTGAAAATGATATAATTTTAATCAAAAGATGGTGTGACAGCAATTTTTTATCTTTTAGTATCTCGAAAACCAAATTCATGACTTTCAAATGCTTACTTGACGTGATTTACTTAGACAACGAACAATTACACCAAACATACAGCATGAAGTTCTTAGGTCTAACTATTGATCAAAAATTGAATTTTATATCTCATATTGATAATTTAATTAATGAGTTAGCTAAAGTAACTTACATACTAAGAACAGTTAGAGAAACTCTTGGAAGAAACACCACCAAAAATTGTTATTTTGCATTATTCCAAAGTAGGTTGAGTTACGGCATCCCATTTTGGGGTGTCTGTTCTCATACCTACTTAAATAAATTGTTAGTCTTACAGAAGCGAGCAGTTAGATGCATCGCCAAGAGTAGACCAAGAACTTCATGCAAGCCACTATTTTTGGAATACAAAATTATGACCGTAATTGCACTATTTATTTTGGAAACGGCTACATTAATATTCAAAAATAAAACAAAATTTGAGACCATAAATATAGAATATAATATAAGACAAAAGAATGATTTCAAATTAATCACCCCCAAATCAGCACTGGTTAAGGATTCAATTATTTACAATGGATTGAAGATTTATAATAAACTTCCTAATTCTTTTAAAATTCTAAAAGATTTAAAGGTTTTTCGTAAACAGCTTAAAAATGTCCTATTTCAAAAACCTTATTACACACTAGATGAGTTCTATGATGCGTTTTAGTGAATATTCCACATTTTGTTGTTACAGCTTTGTCAATAAGAAACTTGTAATTTCTTAGACAATAAAGCATATTTATCTATCTATCTATCAAGTCTGCATATGATAGTTTTTAATCAAGGGACCCCATTGAAAATTTCCCTCCGAAATTGCAAATATATGTGAGGACTGATTTTTATAGACCACGGAAAGAGTGTCTGGATGCTAGGAAACAAATTCAGTAGTTTTCAAGTTACAGGTAGGTAATATAATTATGAAGTATTACAGGTATGAAGTAGTCCATACATACGTTTTCGGTCGTGACGTTCGGATAAATTATAGAATGTCACAAACGTCATTTTTTAGACAGAGTCTTATTTTACTACCACAGCATAGTAAACAATCAGCACAATATCTCAGGTTGGCGGCAATCACACGCGCATCCCCTCCTTTTGGATGATTATTTGTAGGGATGCTAAGGATACTTCCATACTTGAAACAGTATCGATACTTCCACACTAATATTGAGTATTTTTATCTTAGACACTTTTTGAGCGATTCCAAGCTGGTATTGCTACTTTTGTAGCGGTATCGGTATCGAAAATAATTATATAATTATTGAGGGTGTAATCAATTGCACAAAATTCTCTGTACGAACCAAACGCGCCTTCATTGGTGTGTGCAGCTATACTTGGCCAAAAAAAATCGAATTGGTACCGGTATCGATATTTTTATTTTCGCATCTCTACCCAGACTTCACACCCTTAATCATCCAAAATGGCACTGTCAAGGTCAAATTCTGTGAGAACCATTTTAAATAGGAAATCCTCACAGATACTCTGCCGGCTGTTTAGTATGATCTGTTACTACAATGGATGTTTCCTCCTCCATCACCCTCCCCACCACCCGAATTTGACTACCTTCTGAAAAAAAAATAAAAAAGTCACTAGGACTTCTGAAATATCTAAAAACAAACTTTGGAGCAGTTCTAATTGTTTTTATTTTATGCTAGTCAGTCCAAAGTCACACCACTGACTTTCAAAAGTGTAACAGCAACTATTGCGATCCGATATCATACCACACCACAAATTTGATCAAAATTCATGCAGCGGTATTTCTTTAGAATACAGCACTCATTTATGAATATAAATTGAATTAGAGTCTCCCCTTAAACCACCTCGCCCCTTAGTCCTAACCTCACCCCCTCTCGGAAAAAGCGGTAAATGATGAGCAACCCATGAAGTGCCTGTAAACGAAGCTCGGAGCGGTTTTGAGAATTTCATGCCGTTGCACCGATTTTCAAAAATATTACAGATGTACGTACTACAACCGCTAAACATACATCACACATTTCATCGATGTCGGTGGAGCGGTTACTGAGATCACGCGGGTTTGAGCATGGTAACAGGCGTCCATCTACTTAGAGAGGTGATCATCAAAACGTAGATGTCCACAAAAAACACATTATCTTAAAATCGAAATTTTTTGTGATTACAGCTAGCCTTCCCCTGTGCAATTTGTTGTTTTCATAACAACCTGTCCACTAGCCTGTGAAAGAAAGACGTCATAATAGCGTCATAATGCATTTTTTCAGGTCCATCCGAACATTACCTTGTCTATTACAGAAACGAAGGGAATTTTGTGATTTATACATGCGAGTATTGCTTCTGCTCGTTCTGTATTGTGTAACGAGGAAGCTATTGGATTGATTCTAATGACATTTTTACGCAGTATTATACCGCGTAGGGGGTGGAAAACGTTTATGCCTTTTAGGAATCTTGCCAGTGGTGGCGCAACAATAATAAAAAAACTAAAAATATAAAAACAGCTCAAACTTCGTTTTTAGGCGTTTTAGAGGTGCCTGATCATTTTCTACTTTTTTTTTGGGTGGGGCTGAGATTAGGGTAGTTGGGGCTGACGAGGAGTTGTATTCATAATAAGCTACCCATTGACCTATGAACAAAAGACCTAGCGTCATAGTAGACTTTCTTAGGTCAATCCGAAGATTGTCTTGCCTATTACAGAAACCAAGGGACTTATAATTTTCTGACGTATACGTATACGAATATCGCTTCAGCTTATTATGTATTGTGTAACGGAAACTATTGGATTGATTTTAATGAAATGAAATAATACTGTGGTATTATTACCGCGGCGAGGATGGAAAATGTTTATGTATTTTAGAAATCGTGTCAGTGGCGGCGCAGAATTAATAAAACTAAAAATTTAGAAACAGCTCAAACTTCCTTTTTAGGCGTTTTAGGGGTTTCGTGATCATTTTCTACTTTTTTGGGTGAAGGCAAAATTGGGGTATTTGGGGGATGAGAGGATCATAAAACTCATTTGCTTTTTTTTGTATTCATAATAGGCTATCCATTGACCTGTGGAACGAAGACCTACCGGCATAACAAAAATTTTTTGGTCAGGCAGACGATGATTTGGTTGCAAGGGCATCTGAGACTATAGCTTCATGCTATGGGAAAATAATGAACTGGTATCACCGCAATGTGTGGGAAGTACTGAGTCAATCAACATGACTTCATTTTTTAAAATCATTCTACTCATTCAAAATTTAACATAATTGTAAGTGAAATGTGAAATGACCAGTTGCATAGAATATCTTGAGAACGTTTATTTAACTGTTCCACCACTGACCATGGCGCTCACATTTCTGCAACTAACGAGTCTGAAAGCTCTTCACACATACGCAAGTGCACATGCTAAGTATGTGGGATCGTCTCAAGTTTGTTTATTTACCTAGTAATGTTCTCACGGAAACAGTTTGATAAAGATGCCACAATAATAAGAATATTGGACGTTTTGGTCAACGGTGGAATGATAAACATTGCAGGTCGTTTAGTTTCAAATTATAAGAGAAGATGACTTGACTGCAGTGCCATTTTGACTCCTGTGAAGACAGCAATGGAAAAACTACACGTATTTGCAAAATTACTTCAGTGTAGATGGATAATTATGATAATAAAATGTAAAACGTGGAATTAGCAGATGCTCACACTTTGCCTTTTCTGAGCTCCGTATGAGTTAAAGAGTTTTCCAAATTTAATTAAGGATAGATAGGATGTACGAGTTTTTAAAATTGTTCCACTAACAAAGAGATAATGGCAAGAGTTAAAACAAGGAATGAAAAGATGCTCAAAATTTGATTTTTGGTATTTCCAATGGTTATCGAAATTACTGCGTATGTGGAATCATCCGAGGTTCGGATATTTATCTTCCAATATTCCCACAGAAATAATTTGACAAAAACTCCACAATTACAAGAGTATTGAACTATTTTGTCAATGCCGGAATGATAAGGATTGAAGATCCTTCAGTTTCAAACTCTTTAAGGGAACATAACTCGATGATAATGTCATCCTAGATAGTCAGGAATCGAAAGAGTGCATTAGTTCTGAAAAGAGTTCTGAGACGCTCAATGTCAATGCCGGAATGATAAGGATTGAAGATCCTTTAGTTTCAAATTCTTTAAGGGAACATAACTCGATGATAATGTCATCCTAGATAGTCAGGAATCGAAAGAGTGCATTAGTTCTGAAAAGAGTTCTGAGACGCTCAAAACTTTAAATTTGAATTTTTCTAAGTTCCTTATGAGTTTAATGGCGTGTTTCACCACCTCCTGATAAGTATCAGATACCATAACCTTAAGTTTTTATCACTTTCGTACTTATGTCCAGTAACAAAGACAAAATATTTGTAGATAGGTTATCTGCCACTTATCAGGAGAGGTGGTGAAACTGGCCCTAAGTTACCATATTTGGTTAATAATAGGTAACCTGACTTACTTTAGTGTTATTTTGGTTCCTATTGCGACAGGAATAGAAAGGGTGTACGAATTTTTGAAATTAGTTTAAGTGGTAGAGAGACAACTCGAAAAAAGTAAAACGAAAAATGACACGATGCTCTAAACTTGTTTTTGCTCAGATGGTATTAGATGCTCAAATTTTGATTCAGGGTGTAGCAGGTAGCTTAAAATTGCTTCGTCAGTGTCATCCAAAAAGTGTAATTTTCAGAAATGGAGCATTGTGGCATCAAGTGGGCTACGTAAAAAGTTACGTACGTTTAGGCACTCATAAACTTATTATAATGACAAAAAATATAGAAGAATATAGAACAGGGATGGATTTATATGAATTTGATCTAAAAATAACACGTTTTGTCTGTTACAGTAACATCATGGTGACCTACTGGGTAATGCAGAAGAAAATGGATGTGATAAATGACGGCGGCAGGAAACTTCAGCTGAAAAGAAATAATTTGTTTTTTGACCACAAACCTATTTAAGACGATACCAGTAATGCAATTCCTTCCTACTCCCTAAAAAGGGTTCCAATGCAACGGGTACAGTTAAAAAAATCTATTATCTGGACAGCCACTAGTTGATTTGCCCATTTGATTGTGCTAAGAAGTCAAGTTGATTGACTCAGTACTGGCCACACATTACGCTGATACCAGTTTATTATTTTCCCACAGCATGAAGCTATAATCTGAGATCCCCTTGCAACCAAATCATCGCCAGACCCCCCACCCCACCCCCAAAAAAATAATACGTTTTGCCGACAGGTCTTTCCTTCACATGTCAATGGACAGTCAATACAACAAATTTTTCAGTTCTGCAACTCCCCACCCCCAATTTTACCTATATCAGAAAAAAGTTGGAGAATGATCCGGGACCCTAAAACGCCTAGAAACGAAGTTTGACCTGTTTTTGTATTTTTAGTTTTTTTTTTTGTTATTGCAGCACCACCACTGGCGCGATTTCTAAAAACTATACATGTTTTCCATCCTCGCCAATGCAATAATACTGTGTCGAAATTTCATTAAAATCAATTCGGTCATTTCCAAGTTACATGACACATAACGATTTAAAGTGATACTCGTATGTATCTACATCACAAAACCCTTGGTTTCTGTAATAGGGAAGGAAACCTTAGGAAGGACCTAAAAAAGTGTATAATGCCGCTAAGCTTTTCTTTCACAGGCGATGGACAGTCCATTATGAATACTCCTCAAATTTCACCTCCACCCAAAAAAAGTATAAAATGATCAGGAACACTTAAAACGCCTAAAAACGAAGTTTGGGGAATATTTGAATTTTTTCGTTCTTTGCTCATGCACCGATTACCAAAATCCATAGCATATTGCTGGCCAAAAATCAATCGTTCTAACAAACAAAAATTCTTAAACTTAAAAAGCTGAACGTATAATGTGAAAGCTAAAAAATAGCAAAGAACAATAGTACGATGAACGTGGATAAAGCCTCAACTGCTTACAGCTTGCTATTGAATTTAGAGTCTTAAAGATGTCCCTTCGGCAGATAATAGACGCAAATAGGTTGAGATATAACAATTAGTTCAATGTGCTGAGTATACCGGGTGTCCCCCGCGTGATTTTTTCGTAATAAAAAACGGTTCAACCAAGAACTGAGTTGTAGTTCTGAAGGTACCTGTTATGAAGTCTATCTCACCCGAAACTCACCTCCCCCTTTTTATTTTAAAATAGCACTCCATAGGTTTTCTACATAAATGATGTCCCTATACTATTTAAAACCTTTTAGTACCTTTGATGTTTTACGCAAACTTATTTTTTTCATAAAACCATAAGCATAATATTAATAAAATAAGAATCTAAGGAGCTAAGCGGGTTTTTTAACCTTTAACTACTAACGTGGCATTTTCTTTTAAACTTGATTTTTAAAATGTTTTTATCAAATACGTACATATAACAGAAACATTTTTAAGGTTAAAACAAGGTACTAACGTGTTTTGGGTTTAATAGGTCATACAAATTAATTTTAATTTATATATTAACACAAAAATTTGTACTTGCAAATACCTTTAGAGGAAAAAGAAACAAACATTAGAAACAGAATATAGCCATTAATTTCCATTTAACTACAATCAAATTTGCATGCATCATATTCACTGCTATTTCAACCGAATTTTGGCACATATAACATAAAAATCCAATACTTTTTTTTCATTTTGGAGGCATGTGTAGCAATTTTTGAGTTTTTATAACTTTTCGGATTTCATTTGGGAAATTTCTTATGAGATACTCTGAAGTTCTTTTATATTCTCTTGTAGATTTCGAGGTAGATGCGTAATCTCCGCTCTTCTTTGTAAGTGTCACCTTCTGTTGCAAAATTTGGATCTGTATCCCTTTTGTCGTCACTGCCAACTTTTTCGTACCATTTTAAAAGCAGCTCTTCAAAATTACAGTCCCCAAAATGAACCGTCTTTGAAGTACAGGGACGAATATCCATGTTTGTATATTTTTTAAATGTTACATCAACACTAACGTGCCGTCTCTCAGTCGCCGTCCATACTTTATAGTATTTTTTTTAAAAATCCTCAAATGCTACCACTCGGCAGGGGCGGATTTAGGACTTCTTCTAGGAGGGGGCGGACCACAGCGAGAATTTCATGATGAGCTAGAAATTGACCCACATGGACGCGCTATAATTTTGTGAAGAGCAAAAGAAAAGCTGTCAACCCAACTTTTGGTATTTATATAAATATTCCGAGTTTACATTACCAGTTCCATTTTACATCACAGGTCTAGGGCGGGGCGGACTAGTCTGCCGTCCTCTGAAGAGCAAAAAAAAACTCTCAACCTCTTGATATTTATATAAAAATATAATATGTTTCCGTAGAGCCCTAAGAGGGGGGGTACGCCCCCTCGCCTTCTCTAAAAATCCGCCACTGCTACTCGCACATCTGCCATTACTAAATCGACTGAAGGTAGATAGACGCGTAGAGCCGAATTCAGACGGAAAAAGCTAGTAATGCGCCGATGTAAATTTTTAACCGTCTCTAAGTTCTTATTTCATTTGTCTTATACTTACGACTCTACGAAAAAAATTAGTTTGCGTATAAAATCAAAGCACTACAAATTATGACTTCATTTAGGAAATACTGTAGTGTCATTTGAAAAAAAAGTGGGGGTGCGTTCTAGGGGTTGGGGTATAAAGAAGATGTTTCGAAAGCATGGCATGATAGGGTACTCAGTAGCCTTGAAGGCTCAGTTAGTTTTCTTTTATCTGTTTTTGTTACGGAAATATTATGCCTCAAACAAATCCTCATTTTATTAATCTTCTGCTTATACTTAAATATTTAAAGTCATAATTCCCGCTAAGACTATACCCATATGGGCCACTGAAGAATAGGCAACCAGAGACGAAAAAAAGAGGCTTGTGTAAGAAATCAGAGGTACTACAAGATTTTAAATAAAATAACTACTTAAACCATATTTTAGGAAAAACTATTAGGTGCTGTTCAAAAAAAAGCTGGGGTGAGTTTCAAGGGTTGAAGTACAAAAACATATCATATGACAAGTAATTTCTGGGACACCCGGTATACTTTGGAATCAAAGTTGAGTCTAAATTTTCCCCTCAAGATGCTACAATAGCTAACAAAATCCTTATCGGGTTTGAAAAAAAAATGTATTTGGCGAGTAGCTAGCTGTGTAGTGTATAGCGCTAATCCTAGATACGGTCCTGGATCAGAGCCATCCTAGCATGTCAAACAGAATTTAATTAATTAAATCAACACTCGTACAACGACTCCCAAAAATTTCACATGTAACGGCGCCGTGTTCAAAAAAGGAAACTAATTACTACTCCTAATGGCGTTTCTAAAGACATTGTCTGCCTGTTTGAACAACGTGTTGATGTTGTTAATACAGTTGTTTTCTCGTGTGAATTGGTGACTGAACGCATTAGTTATTACATCTCATGCCTTCAAATATAGTAGTCTCAACTGAAAAGGTTTATGACGTTAGGTGAATGGATAATTATAGTTTACTTGTACGTTTTTTGGGTGGGTTATATGGTACACCTTGTGTATCGAACAGTGTGCGTGAGATGTTCAAGGATGTGATCTGCATTAAAAAGTATTCAAGCTAGAAAGATTTATAGGCCATGCTTCTATTCCTGTTAAGCTCTAACAAAAACATGGAGTCCTTTGGATAAAGAACATTTTAGCGCTAACATTAGCAGCACTCAATAATAGGTTTATATATCTTGCGTTCGAAAACTCTTCATTGTGGTACCAGTCCTGGAACGAAACAGATATCTAATTTTATATTGTCAATCTATAGATTTTTTAACCTAAATGTTGTGTGTGATGAATTAATTGACAAGCAAGCGTTAAAAGCAAAATCATGTAAGAACATGTAAATATACAGGGTTGGGATAAAGTATGGAACCAAGCAAATAACTTTGGAACGGAAAGAATGATATTGCTGAAACGTTGCAGGCAAGTGTAGTGACGTGCAATGCATCCGAAGACATTATGTTAGCTATTAATGTACTTCCGGTTTAACCGGAAGTACCGTCAACTTTTTTAATCTAAATGGGACACCCTATATATTTTTGCAGATTTTAATACACTTTCTTCCGAACACGCCCATAGTGGATCGAGTATTAGTTTCTGAGATGTTTAAAATGCCGGCCATTTAAAGTCTTAATGATGATCGGTTTTGGCGTTCGCGTGAGAACTCGCACGTTGACTAAAACACTAAAATGTTTTAATTTAACTGGGAATATTAAAAATTTACCTAAAACGGGAAGACCGCATACCGCCACGGACGCATTTGTGAGACAAATAAAAAAGCTTTATCTTTCCCGTTTTTACAGAAACAAATACTAAACCCACTATGGACGTATTCGGAAAAAAAGATGTATTAAAATCTGCAAAAATATACAGGATGTCCTATTTAAATTAAAAAAGTTGACGGTACTTCCGGTTAGACCGGAAGTACATTAATAGCTAGCATAATGTCTTCGGATGCATTATGAGTTACTACATTTACCTGCAAATTTTCAGCAATATCACCCTTTCCGTTTCAAAGATATTTGCTTGGTTCCATACTTTATCCCAACCCTGTATATAAAGCAAAAGAAGCACCCTCACTTTTCGTATATAAAGTCCGTACTTCTTTGTTTATCACTACCAGAGTTCTTATCATATTTTATAAATATAGTTGTTTTTTTTTTAATGAACCCATTTTCTAATCACAACACCAAAAGTGCGGATAATTCACCTTCACCCATGGTATGAATAAAAGTGCCTTTTTGCTTCCGCTCTTTTGATTCGAATTGTCATTATAATTATTTGTTGTGCGTTTGATTGTTTGTTATGTGAACGAGGCTGCTCAGATTAGGATATTTCAAGGAATCTCAAAAAAATCGTTTGCCTTATATTGATGGTTTAATTTTTGTTGTCCTTTTTAATTGAAATCATCATAACATTATCAATACTAAAAATAGATGCTGCAATTTAAAGTCTTGTAGAAAATCGTTGCTTATACTGATGCTTCAGTGTAACACTGTAACGCCATATAGAAAATGTTGTGGACTTGTGGAGTTCTTTTATTTATTATATTTTTTTATATTTAGGCAGGACGTTGGATGGTGATGAATGGGATGAAACAAAAAATTATGGTTGAGGTGCCAGTTTCTTAAAAATTGAAATTTAGTTCAAAAAAAGTGTATGCGACGCTGTTCTACCAAAGCTGCCTATGCAAACAGTATAGGAGTAGAGGGTCTACACTTGAGAGATGGTAAATTATTAATAAGCGACTTAACGTCGTGTAGAAAAGGTTGTGCTAAAAATTTAACGTTGTAGTTTCTTTTATTGGATAGGATATTGGATGGGGGTCAATGGGACGAGGCAAAGAAGTATGGCTGGGGGGATATTTCCTTGAAAATCGAATTTTATTTAAAAAATGGCAAACATTTTGATGAAAACATTTTCCTTAAGCCCGCTTACCTTTCTCAACGGACTTTTTTATTCGCTAAGCAGCTGCCAGGCACTGCTTTCAGACTATATGATATTACACGTTAGATCAGGAAAATTCTAACGCTACCTCAATTGTCACTGTCTAAAAGTCTTACGGCCGTTTTACACTTAAAGGTATCTTATTTATGGCGCGCATACTCATAAAAACGACAAAGAAATGACCAAGTGCAGGAGATAGTGGAAACAAAAAGCGACTAATGGAATGTGGACTTGATATATTGTGTACTGAAAGACTAGCCTAGCAAAAATAGCTTTATGTACCCTTTAATGACAGTTTATTTGCACGACACACTCTAAACTTTTACTATCCCATTGATTTACTATGTTTCCGCCTCGTATAACACGGTATGATGTCCAGAGGTGAAGTAGAATAATTATGTCATTAAATTAATGACGCCATTAGCATATCGAGACGTCAGTGAAAAATTTATTTAATATGGAACATTTAAAAAATCGCTTCCAGATAGTTTATCTCCAAGCAGTTCATTTTATCTCTGATTTATACTGCTTTTTATCAAAAATTCGTTTAGTGCGGTGATTTGGAAGGTTCCTCGGATGTCGTTTTAAATCAAAAGAGCTACCTGTACCTGTCAATGAGGAAAAAAGTAGAGATGGTGTCTTTGATATGCGAGATCAGATTTTAAATTTACGGAATCGACTGAATAATGAATCAAGTACCTTCCTACGTCCCTCGACCCAGGATAAAAGGATTGAAACATGATTATGAGAAATAATACTGCCTTTTATCCCCCTCACCTATTGGTGTGGGGAGTATTGTAATTGCGAAAAATTTAGAGTTTGAGATATGCTCTTTGGGCGTAGCTACATAACGAAAATCCACGTCATCCATCTCCGTTGGTCTGTCTGTCTGTTGCTATTTTAGCGATATGTTAAAATTTTATGCGTTTTAGGAGTTCCTGGTCCTTTTCCATTTTTTTGTTTTGGAGGGGGTGAAAGCGTGGTGATGTGGCAGGTGGGGGGTTTGAAAACTCAAGAATTTAAAAAATTACCTTTGGTAATATCGTGTGCTATTTAGAGCTATCCAAATGTTGCGTTTGAATATTGAATTTATGGAACAATTTCTTACCCACATATAGGTGGCCGAAAAATCAACGAAAAATTTCAAAATTGCTCAAACTTCGTTTTTAGATGTTTCAAAGGTCGTTGATCATTGCCTACTTTTTTATGAAGATGGTGTAGGGATAGGGGAACTTCAACTTCTTTGTTATCACTCAAGACTTCCTGCACTATATGTACACTACGTGTAGGAAGTCTTGAGTCAAGACACTTGACGCCATTTTTTACTAGAGCGATAATACAGTTTTTGGACGTTTCACAATGTTAGAATCTGAAAACGCTATGTCGGTCATAGGCTCAGTTGATTTACCTGTTGATGTATCGCTGCTAATAGAGCATTTTCTAGCCACGTAGTCTCTACATCTACTACTCTTTTATAAAAACATATACAGCAATGTAACGGACATCTCATCTAATTACACCTGATGGTGGTTTAAATAGAATAAACCGAAACGTCGGGACGAAATGTTTTTAAATAGTACTATTAATTTATTGCTATGGTCTTAGACAAATTATAGTATTCAACTCGCGGATATATCTTTTAAAAACAAAAGTAATAGTTTAAGGCAAAAAATATATGAACTGTAATAATGCTATAACTAAAAGGTCATCTATTTTTCTACTGTATTAAAATAATTATTAATAAGTGCTTGCTTGCATTTATATATATTTTTAAAAGCAGAACATCTGACGACGTGGACTCGGTTTACTGCTACACATACTACATACACATGCATACTGCAAGGCTTTTTCTAAAACAACAGAACCGTCTTGATTAGAAACGCGTTCACCAACAAAGTTTTGCTCATCATTTTTGTTTTCAAACAAGTACCCCATTTAGTTTGTACCGAGGTTTATCCAGAGAACAACTATTTCTTATTTAAAAAGCTCGCATAGAACCAGTTATTTCCCTGTATTCATCAGTTCTGTTACTATGTAATGAAAACGCCAAGAAAACAACCTCTGAGGTTACAGGTACACTGTAGCGATGGGATGTGAGGTATCGTAATAACGGCCGGATCAACCATGGGGCTACATGGGCTAGAGCCCCAAGCCACGCGGTTAAGTGATGCCCCACAAGAGCTGTTATTTGCATGTTATTCATAAAGGGCGAGACGATAATTTTATTTTGTCACACTTCACGCATGTCATATCTTCATTGAGGATAGGAATCTGCCATTTCTCAATATACTACTCGCAAGTGAAATCCAAACACTGAGAAAAAAAGGATTGCGGCTGATGAAATTCGGTAGGACTAAATACAATAATAAACAAACTCATCTGCCATAATTAATTTAAAAAAAAGTCAACAGATAAATTCCTCTATTTTGACGAAAGCATTCCTCTAGCCTACAGGGCATGCTCGTAATCTGGTTGTTGATTAACTCTACACCTTTTCCAGCTGTAGTTTCTGAAGCGTCAAGTAATAATTCAAAACGGTCAAGTTAATTTTCAAACTCGTCAACTGTAAATTCAAATTGACAGGTATAAATTACATCTGACAATTTGAAATTACAAATGACGAGTTGGGAAAATAACTTGACCGTTTTGATTTATCACTTGACTCTTTAGAAACTATATACAGCTGGAAAAGCGGTAGAAGTACAGCCTCCCAAACTACCCTCACAGCATGTTTCCAGTTCTTCCAGCATGGTCGGAGGATTGATTAAATCGCCTATGTATCGACCCGTCCAATCCCATACTTTTTCAGTTTGCGATAAATCGGGTGATCATGGAGGCCAGGGGATTACCCTGACCTCAGCTTCCTGTAGGGACCTCATAGATACCCTTGCAATATGAGGACGTGCATTGTGTTGCAGGAAGAAACCCTCTTTGAAGCCGCGGACATATGGAACGGCAATTGGTTGTAATACCTCATTTCCACAGGGATCGGTATTGACTCCGACATTATTTCTGCTTCACAACAATGATCTACTCTCTAGCACTACAAACTCAATCCATAGTTCTGCGGATGACAGTACGCTGCATGCAGGCATCATCACCAATAGATCGATATCTGTGGTCGAGCTAGAACACAGAAGACTGGCAGTGGCAGCTTCACTTTCAAAGGATCTCGATACCATTACCGCTTGGGGGCTCAAGAATATGGTGGAATTTAATGCTTCCAAGACCCAGTATTGTACGCTATCAAACAAGAAGTGCCCAAGACAATACCCGGTTCTATGAACAACCAGGCTCTGCCAAGGAGTTAACATTACACAGAATCTGATCTGGCAGGAACACGTTGCGTCAATTACAACAGCTGCCAGAAAGTACTTCTCACCATGTAACCTCCTCACGCTATATAAAGTATCTCATGTCTGGGGAGCTGCTGCCCCTACTACCCTGTCAATACTAGATGCCATCTAGAGAAGGGCAGTTTGACTGATTGACGACTCGCCGTTCTCAATGCGCCACCTACAGCCACTTCCACACTGCGTGTTGTTGGTGACCTCTCACTCTTCTACCGATATTCAAACGGAATCTGCTCCTCTGAGCTATCCGCTATCGTTCTGCCACTCACCGCTCCTATCAGATGCACCCGCCCGATCGCTGCATCTCATCCTGGTGCGGTCGTTCCTCTTACATCAAGAAACGAGTGGTACAACCGCACGTTTATTCCCAGGGCATCCAAGGCTTGGAATGGACTGCCAGGAGATGTAATTATTGGGCCTGCGGGTATTGGCCCATTCAAATCCAGTGTTAACAAACTTCCCCTAACATAACCCTTTCACAGCAACCGCGATACTCTGGTATTTAGGCTCAGTTATAAAAAAAAATAAAAAATAATTCGTAACTTTTTAGAATGTAATCGAAAGAATATCTCCAGAGGGATAAAAATTAAAGCCTCTTTTATTGAATAGCTTGTAGACTTCGGAATGATATTTTGAGGCATAGGAAAACATTTTCTAAACTATAATACTTCTTTTAATTCTTTGTTGTTTTATTTCTATAGCTCACCTGAAGTCTTGGGGATCAGTAAATATATAATTACCATGATTTTGTTAGCTATTTTCAGCTTGAAAATTCTTGACAAATACCCAGGTCATTCACTTGCCGTCTTCTTTTCGTAACTAAGTGGTTAAGTTTAGACTCCTACTATCCGAGAAGTTCACTTTTTGTATAAAAAGTGTCGTTTATTTATTCAGAAATGTCTTACCGCTCAGGTTATCAATACATAATCTCCATCTCTACCCGAAGGACAAATTAATTCGGTTTTTTGGGATACAAGCGATTTAGTTTGTCGTTTAATATGGATCAGATAAAAAAGGAAACCAACATAAACTAATAATCCTCTTAACGGATTATTCGAGATTACGATAAAATGGAAACGGAACTACTACACGACATGAGACAGATATAATAATCGGTCTTTTATAAGTTCACCTATCGCGGCAACATCTAAGTGACTTTTTCAATAGTTATTGAAACAGTAGTGGAGCGGCCCAATCTCGCAATTAAACTTGTGGAACGTCTTTAACAACTAACGCAAAAAGAGTGGTGTTATAAGTTTAACTGGTCTGTGTTTTGAAGTAGCTTTTTTTGAAGGTGGTTGGAACTACTGTATTCTTAGATAAAGGACAAGAAATGGTTTCTGCTGCTTTACATTTATGTGCGTAGGAAGTTCTTTTGGGTAGCTTATGACATCTAAAGAAAAATGGTTCAAGCAAAAAACGAGTTGTAATTCTGAAGGTACTATAGGGTTTGTCATACCAAGCATTCAAAAAAAATTTTTTTGTACGTCATCACCCAAAAGATCGAGAGATTCACGACTTGACTTGATTTTCAAGCTACTTGACTTGACTTAACTTGATGTCAAGTCAAGATCAAGTCAAGTATTGGTTTTCGAAATTCAAGTCAAGTCAAGTAGTTACACATCAAGCAACTTGACAATCAACTTTTTTAAACTAACTACTTGATTTTTCTTGAAAAAATAATTCTTTTTTGATATTAGTCTGATTAACTGCCAAAACGCAATAACAATAAAAATCTATGTATATAAAGATGTAATCTTTTATTTAAAAAAATCATCCAAAAACGAAAACTGCAACAAACTTAGTTAAAGAATGAATGTAATAATATGAAATAAAAATACGAAATATTCTGAATTCTGACAATATAATACATAGAAAAACAACAAACTCAAATGGCGGTGGGCTAGCTCAGTAGTTACAGTCGAGGGCTCGTGACCGGAAGGTCCCGGGTTCAACTCTCGTTAGAGGCGGAAATTTATTTCTGGTTTTTTCAATCAAAAATAGATGTCCATAAAGAAAGCTCAGCGAATAATCCCCACCTAATTAACAGTGCTGTTCCTAGAATCGCGCCGGGAAACGGTAACAAAGCCTACACAGAACACGAGGCTAATAATGACCAGAGCAATCGATGCCGATGACGCAGAAGTACAAAAAAAATTAATATCCTCATTTGCGTGAGACACCTAATCGATTTCTTGTTTTGGTAAGAGTTAAGGCAGCTCTAGAAAACTGCCTTTCAACTGGAGCTGAAGAAGCTGGCGTTGCCAAAAAGTTTTTGGCCATTGCGCAAGGTTTGGAAAAATACATTCGTGTCTTTCCCACCATTCTAAAATATCTTCAGTACTGTCCCTTGTCGCTTGAATACTATTTATAATCTGTTCATCGGTTTCATCTCGATCAGGCTTATTGTCAAGTTCCATAGCCCACGAATCTAGTCTATCAAGCAGCATATTAATGCAAAAATTATGGAAATACTCTTAAAAACATTAAGGTACTGGCAAATTCGTTCAATTAACGACCATTCTGTGCCGGTTGGCTTTGAAGTTTTAAAGTCTGGGTATGCCTGCTTGCTGTCGTAACCTCGGTGATTCCTCTATTTTAACGCTTCGATTCGCATCGTTTGATTTTACTTGATATCATGTCAAGTAGTTCAGATCAAAAATCAAGTCAAGTCAAACATTAAATTTTTAAAACCTTGAGCTTTCAAGTCAAGTCAAGTATTTGAGAAAAAACTCAAGCTACTTGGCTTGATGAATCCCTAGTATCCTCAATACAGGCAAGAACAATCCCTGCTTACGAATCCTGGTTAGTAGCGGCTTTGGACGGTAACAGGTAGCAAAGATGTACAAAATTAAATCTCAAGTTTGTTAAAGTATTAAGCTCAATTTTTTCATATTTCATTCGTAACAATATAAAAACTCACCTTTCTCGTCCCCAGACACTAAGTATGTTTCCAACTCCCCAGGAACCCCTAAATGATAATGATTTATAATTATTCTTTCATTACATCATGAAAGCTAAGCTTTATAAAAATGTTTTTTGGGGACCCACCAAACGATGTCTCGCCATAAGCAACTCACTGTAAATCATCATATTTGGCGACTGCGGATACAGAATTGAAATTCTGCTGTTGCTTCTCGTTATATTTTTCTCGGGTGTCACTTTGTAATCATGTATTAGTGTGACTGTCAACATAACGAGCAACTAAAATCTCGTACGTCTATGCAAACAACCTTTATAAAGTGTGACAAATTATTGTATGGTATAGCGGACAACCCTAATCATGGTTACAGTAGGGACCTGTGAGTAATTAAGGAGGAAGTCTTCAATAAAAAAATATAATTTATATGTCAGCAGGCGTCAAAAATGTCTCTTGTTATTTGTGTAAGGAGCGTCCTAGGATAAGGTATCTGCTTATTAACATTTTAAATGGCATTCAAGTACCGGACAACGAGACTCCGAAATTGATTTTACTTGGTATGAGACACGTTCAAGAAAGATTATACTAACAGGGATCATTCTATTAAGATAACATCAAAAAATATAAAGATATATGTATATTTCTGTATGAGCATAAGAGCATCGATGAAGATTCTCATAAGGAAAATTAAAATTTTCAAGGCGTATTTAGTTATAGTAAGTGATCTTTCTGTAACAGTTATTAAAAAGGTATTCTAGTGGAAGCTAATGAATCGATATGTTGACATTAACAGTACAAACAGATTTGTCTGGAAGAAACTAATTATTCTTAAATTTGCATTTGTTGTAGAGAAATCAATGTTTGAAATTTTATTGTGTGGCCCACTTTACTGAATCTGAATTTACTATCTACCTTGTAGCTTGATTTTTTTCTAATAGTATTGCGGCGAAAGTAAATGAGACACTTTTCCTTCCCACGACGTTTCAGTTTATTATATTTAAACCATCGTCAGGTGTCTATAAAGAATTATAAAAACAGGTTAATACTACTTTGTAGCAGTAGGATTTATTTAGGTTGAAGCCGGCCTGTCAGACGTGGAGAGGACGCCAGTCGACATTCATTGAATCAATGCCTGATGACTATTAAATGTCCTCTAGTTAATAGTCGTGATTTTATCACCACTGATCCGTTAGAAGCAAACATGAAAAATAGCAAATCATATCCGTTGTTTCAATGAACATTAAGGTATTGGTATCACGAATCTAGTCTCGAAAATTGAAGGACGTCATCTCGTGTTATTAATGACTCACGCCATCGGCGCAAAATTCATGTTGAATTGTACCTTTTCATTATTATTACATACTTTTTCGCGATTCAGTGCAGTGGCACGTCCAGCACTTTTTACTCACTACATATGCTTTAAATTTGATATTGCACAAAGGGGATCATTTTTTTTAGTATAACTGGGTTTTCAATACTTTTTTTTAAATCTACCAAATGGAAGTAACAATCATATTAAATTAATTTTTTAGTGCAATGCTGCTTTCGAATGGACCGACCAATCATTGGAGTACTGCAATTCGCTTGTGGTGTTTAGTATTCTCAGTAGTAAGCTAAGAGCTACATGTATTTAAAGGACTGTACCGCTACCATTATGAAACACTATCAAAATAATTTAACTGTAGGGGTACATTATGCTTATTTGGAATAATCTAACAAACCATATTTATGTATAGATAGACAGATACAAAATCTTCCATCCCTATTGCTCCTTCAATCTTTTACCACCACTTTAAGAACATCTGTGTATTTTATACTATCCTAAAAACGCCGCGCAGGTCATTCAGCTCTCTCAACCCGTAGCGTAGAGGCTGCTCCACAAACAAAAAAAATTACAGAAATATAACCGATATCTGAAATTGACGTAAGTAGGTTTGTTAGCATTATTTTCCTTGTCTCAATAAATTTATTCTTTTATATTCATTTTCAATAAACGAAAATAAAGTCACTAAGCTTATGTTTAAAAATTTTATATATACATTTATAGTTAGTTATATTTCTACTTTACACGTACAATTTATAATTCTTTTATTCAATTGTTTTTTTTGTTGTTTTTTTTTATTTTTATTCTTATTTTTATTAAATACAGATCATTTCTTATTCATTTGATACCTGAAGATGGTTTGGATTAAAATAAGCCAAAACGTAGTGAAGTAAAGCTATAGTTTCAATCGTTGACCGAAACCCATGAAAAACAACCATAACGTAGTACATGTTATAATCAATGGTAATGGTACCGTCCTTTAAGTACCTGTAGCTCTTGAATTAATCACTTTAGACACCAAATGTGCTAGATTGTTGGAATTGTTTTATCGGAAGGAATACAAAAAGCCATAAATATACAGGGCGTCCCATTAAAAATTTGGAATAGGACGTCACGTGATCAGAAACAAATACCTCATTGGGTGACACAATAATAAGAAAAGATACTATAGGTCTGTTTTTACAGCAATCCCAAACTAGTCAGCGTCAATTTGATTGGCCAGTACTAGTCAGAAATAGTTTGACAACTGCAATGCGGAATACTGATTGGCTCTGACTGGTTTGTGACTCTCTGTAAAAACAGACCTTATATTTGCTCTAATTTACACCCCGAAAATTATAATTCGCTACTATACTGCTCAGTTCCGATATATTGCTTGTCTTAATCGTCGTGGGACACCCTCTGTACATATATGGCTGGCATTTTCTTGAACTACTACTATTGGTCATTGTCTGTCAGAGCGGTCCGGAGGACCTTTGCTCTTAGTTGCAGTCGTGTCGGTCGATCGGTCTGTCAGGTCTGGTTACCCAGAGACCAGACAAAGTCATGGAGAAGTAAGCGAAGAAAAAGAGAGGAAGGAAGGAGAAGAGCAAAGAGGAGGAAGTGTGTCGGTTGGAGGGTATAGCTTGACATAGACTATTTGAGCTCGGTAATTTTTGGGTTTAACCAAAAGGGTTAATTTTGAGGTTTGGTATCTAAAAGGGCAGCATTTTCTTGAACTGAACAGATTTTACACAATTATTTTTCCTGAAACTGAAGTTTCACCGCTTATCCCAGTCTGTCAAAATGGACGGGCTGCCACTGGTTTCGACCCATGGCATGCAAGAAGCGTTTCAGGAATCGAAAAAACTGCAAATTCATCGAAATCTTCTGTCGGGCTGACATTCAGACAGAGTGCGGTCGAGTCGAGCCAATTCGTGACCGCTTCTCTGCTATCGCACAATTTATCATCAATACGTTTGCATATAATTAATTTACATTACAGACCGCTTTGCACAACGTTTAAAAGCGAATTTATCAATTAATCTCTTACATGTCGGAGAGCGCATACGGCACGAAAGCGACTGGAGGTTCGCCGCATGGCAGCCAGATATCGGAGAAATGTACACATGGATATTCTCTTTGTTTCAATTTAAACCAGTCCATACTTACAGAAAAAATCAAAGCGAAGTTGCAGAAACGTTATTTCCTGAATAATTCTTTTTATTTAAGCCATTTATGGCCAACGCCAAATTTCTCAGGCGCAGGCAGGTTTCGTGAAAGGACGCGGTACGCGTGAACAGATCTTAAACTTAAGACGAATTATTGAAAAAGCCAGAGAGCATTATTTTCCAGTTTTTATCTGCTGCTTTCTGAGGCTTTTGATAACTTAAAGCGGCCTAAACTGTGGGAAATCCTTATCTCTATGGGAGTATCTTATCACCTAGTGAGTCTAATTCGGTTCGTGTAAGAATTGATGGTAACCTGTCTGATCAAACTGCAACCAGAAAAGGACTTTGTCAGGGATGTGTATTATCTCCGATGTTATTTAAAATTTACTCTGAATTTGTAATGAGGCAGGTATTGGACAACCCGAATGGCGGTATAACTATTGGCGGAAGCAAAATATCGAATTTAAGATTTGCTGACGATACAACCCCTATTGCTGCTTCTCAGGAAGAACTAGTAGCTCTATTAAACATCTAAGAACAACACAGTGCAGCATATGGTCTTGGTATTACCTACAACAAGGCCAAGGTTATGACCGTAGATAGAGAACACGATAACCATCGAGAAATGGAGTGAGTAGGCTGTTGTGAAGTAGTTCAAAGAAACAAATTCCACGGCAGCTCATTCCACAGAGGCGAAGTTCTCCAAAAGAAGAAATGCTGGACGAGACTGGTTTGGGGAATAGGGACCTCGACCTGGAAAGGATGAGCCCGCAAAGCCTTTTTAGTGTTCCTTGTTCGGACGGCCTTCGGTATTATTATCTGAGGGAGCTCACTCAAACATCTTTCGTGATAGAATCTGTAAAACAGGGACGGGTCAGCCACCCTAATAAGCTGTAGAGGTCTTTGTGAGGTTAGGGTATCGATTAGTCTAACTGCTCTCTTCTGGCTAGTGTCTAGAAGCTTTAGATAGTATTTGGGAGCGTATCCCCATACATGGGAGCAATATTTCAACGATGGTCGGATCTGTGCCTTGTAGAGCAGCCTCCTACAGCGGAACAAAACTCCAAGCTTCTGGGATCCGGTTTTAGCAATATTGACGACGTGGTCGTACCAGGCCATGTTATTTTTGATGTTGATCCCCAAAAGCTCGACGAAATGTGCCTCGACTATTGGGTGACTCCCCGTTTCCACAGTTGGTAAGCCTACGTGATGCTTTTTTGTCAGTGTTGTTGCCTGAGTTTTCTGTACGTCAAACAGTACCTTATTTACTGAAGTCCACTTGACAATTGCTTTGATATCTACGTCGCCTGTCGCCAACTTACCTTCCCCTGGGATGATAGTGGCTTGCCTGCGAAGCTAATGGTGGTATTCTTGCAACAGGAGTTGGCTGCACATAAGTTTCCTTCCCTTTTCCTGATACGAATTGTCTATTTTTTCGTATGTACGTATTGTAAAGATGTGTAAAGCCCTGACATTAAAGAACCAGAACTGCTACCGTGGATCTTGAGATTATGCAGAATTGTTTTAATTGCTGGATAGAATCCAACCGGATCATTATTCAAATGAACCATTACTCCTTCACTGAATGATTTCCAATCTCTCTTGACATCTCTTTCTTGGCCTTTTTGTATACCGTCAATCTTTCGTCTGTCCGTAGTTAAAGGGGTATACAGGGTGAGTCAAACTCAACGCCTCGGACTCTTGTGACCAAACGATACCACTTTTCGAAAAATCGACTTTGCGGGTGTATGTAAGTCGAGTTGGACTACATTTTAAAAATAATGACATTTATACAGGGTATCTAATAAAAGCATGACATATCAAAGTTATGTTTTTTTAAATGGAACACCCTGTATATTATTACATATTTAGATTTCCGGGTGAATTTTAGTGTGACTTTATGTATCACACATAGGACTTTAAGCGAACCGTTTAGGTGCAAATCACAATTTTTGGTATAAGTAGGTGTCAGAAAAAAATTGAATATCTCAGCTACTATAAATCTTAGAGGGCTGTGACTTTGCCGTGCTACTAACCATAAAATGGGTCAGCTTATGTTAGACAGTCGAGTTCGAATTGCATTTGTACTTGGAGAAATCGGTAGATCAATTAAGGAAACTTCAATCAAAGGTAACTTGATTTTTTCAAATGGGAGTGCTTCACTTTTTTTATACGATCAAATGTGCACTTTGATAAGCTTTCTAATGATATTCGGTTGTAAATATCAATCTCTGGTAGTTTTGATTTAATTTCAGATTTCCAATAAACCGGTGTTTTTCAACTTAGCAGGCCATGAAATATAAACAAAAAACCTTTCAGATGGAACAGAACAACTAACTTAGCAGATAGTTGCGGTCGAACTAGGGTAAAGGGACAAAATTATAAAAATGACACAACAAATCAATTCGAACCATAAATAACAGACATAACACATCTAAGGTCAAAAAGCAGCTGGAGTACGACAGAAATGGGTATTTTTCACAGCATACCAGCTACTACAATATTCTAAAGATTGAAAATTCACAAAACCATTATGAATTTTGAAATGAAAGGAAATCTACCACGTAATGTTGCTGGAAGTTTAGTAGCTTCAGAATAAAATTTCATGATGATAATGATTTAAAAAAATAGTAACCGATATTTCTGACTGGAGTTCTGCAAATTCTTCAATACTCATAAGCAAGATCGCCGAAAATGAAGAATAAATTAAAAATCTGCTCAAATTATTAAACATAATTTACCTGGCAAAAAATTAAAATATGATTTGTCAGTATCCCTTTTTTTGCGATCTTGCTAATAGATACTGAAAAATTCAAAGGACGACAGTGAAAAGTATCATTACTTTTGACTTTGACGGAAATGACTACTGATTTATTCCATTAAATGTGAAATTGCGTTCTGAAGATATTATGTTGCTTTCATTTCAAAGTGTTTAGTGATTTTGGAAATTTTTAATCTCTAGTACATTGCAGTCACTAGTAGGCTGTAAAAGTTATCAATTTCTGTCGTACTGCAGCTTCCCTTTAACCTTAGACATGTTACCGCCGTTGTTTCTGGTTAGAGATGATTTGTTGTAGGGAATCTTTATAATCTTGTTCTTTTACTCCAGTTCTTCTGTATATTTTCGCTAAGTTAGTTGTTTTCTTCCATCTGAATATGATTTTGTTTATATTTCATGGCCTGCTAGTTTGTTTATAGGTAGAGAAATTGAAAAACACTGATTTGATTGAAATCTCGAAATTTAATAAAAACTACCATAGATTGATATTCACAACCTGATATCATTAGAAAGCCTATGAAATTGCACATTCGATCGTATGAAAAAAATTATGCCTTCCCATTTGAAAAAATCAAGTTACCTTTGATTGAATTTTCCTTAATTGATCTACCGATTTCTCGGTAGTCTCGATGTAATTCGAACTCGACCGTCTAACATAAGCTGACGCATTTCATGCTTAGTAACACGGCAAAGTCACAGCCCTCTAAGATTCATAATAGCTGCGATATTCAATTTTTTTCTGACATCTACCTGTACCCAAAATTGTGATTTGCACCTAAACGGTTCGCTTAAAGTCCCATGTGTGATACATGAAGTCACACTAAAATTCTCCCGGAAATCTAAATATGCAATAATATATAGGGTATTCCATTTAAAGAAACACAACTTTGATATGTCACGCTTTTATTTGACACCGTGTATAAAAGTCATTATTTTTAAAATGTACTCCGACTCGACCTACATACACTTGCAAGGTCGATTTTTCGAAAAGTGGTATCGTTTGGGCACAAGAGTCCGAGGCGTTGAGCTTGACTCACCCTGTAGATGTTGTCCGAAATTAGGCGCATTTCCTTTACAGTAAAAGTCATGTAACTTTGCGCCTATCTTTTTTCTGCTATGAACTAAGATTTGATGTACATAAGATTACTAAAACATATGGTGAGGCTGTGTTAATAATAAAAGTCGACTTACATCTACTTGTTCTATTTATTCTGAAGTCTCTCTGATTGATATCAAAATAATATGTCTCTCGAGGCCTTGAGATAGACACAATGGTCATTTTTTCAACAATTTTTAACAGCTCACAACATTAATCGCGTGAATAATATGCAAAATTAAACTATCGTCTACGTCAGGTGGCATATAAACTGTCACCGTTAGTCTATTTTTCTCATATTTTGCCAACAGTAGGTTCTAGCGCTTACGACTTCGGCCGAATGCCCTATTATGTTGGCAGAAAGCAAATATGCGTCCGGGAAAGGTCTTAACACAAGAACAGTAGCATTAAACGTATTTTTTATCCAACAAACGGAGCCTCCTGTATAATTGCATCCGACTACGGACATGGCTCCAGGCTAAGTGAATCCGCGATGAGGAGATAGATACACCAGAAACGTCGCAACAAGCTCGAGGCGTCTGATGTAGTTACACGTGTGATAACCGCCCGCACACTTGATATACACGCCGTCACAATTTTCCGCTCCGGTTGGCTTTCCGCTCCGGCGACTTTCAATTGTTTCTTCGTTTGCCCGGACCCCGGCCGCAGCTAGCTAGATGCTGAATGTTTGCTATGCTAATTAGCCGTATCTTGTCCGTCGGTTATTGTCATAAATTGCCCGTTATTGGTATCTCTTTCCGCGGATGGTCGTGACAGATGCGGACCTTCCAGGACACGATTGGCACTGTGTGGGCTGCTAAGAGGCTGAACAGCGTTATCGCGGTTGGGCTAGGGAGAAAAATACACTACTCAGATGCTTTTACTTCCAATGCAAATAGATAGAAAGTATCGTAAAAGTGGAAAATACCGAAGTTAGATACTAGGTCCTATTTTATATTTATTTCTTTATTTCCCATGCCACAAACACCCTTAAAAAGGTTATTACACATGATGCAAGAAAAATATACATACATGCACATACAGGGTGGTCCAATAGGCGCTCGGTACTCTCTAGTGGCCTTATAATTTAAATTAGAAGAAAATGACTTGGATAAAAAACGTTTCTTTTCACATGGTATACTTGCAAAAAATAATTTCAAAGATGGCGAACATCCGGATATACCGGAAGTAGGTATCAATTTCCTTTTTTCAAATGGAATACCCTGTATATTATTTCATTTTTGACTTCAGCATCGATTTTTAGGTCCAGTTTGTTAACCATAGTTTGTGTCTACGAAGCCTATTTTCGAAGTTATTCAGCAATCTTTAGAAAATTTGACGTTTGTAGTACTTACAAGAAATGCTAATATCTCGAAAACTAACATCAAATTTAAAAAGTTTGAAACGTTAAAAGCTTCTTTTTGTCAAATAGGAGGATAAGTTTTACATCAGTGGATGCGAAATTAAAGTTTCTCCCACTTTTATCTATGTGATTTCTATCGTTGATGGTTTTCAAGATATTCACGATTTTGTAATTATTCCGTAATGGCACGTAGGAATTGGAAAAGTCGTAGGTGGGGTGGCTCGCAGACGAAACAATTGGCAGGAAATCTTGTATCCAAAGTGTTTCGGCCTCTAGTACTGAAATGTGCATTCGCTCCAGCTTACTGTAACCACGTTATTCTTAAAAAAGTCCAGTGGTAAATTTTCCAGCAGGTTTTTCAAATTTTCATTTAGGAAATTTTTGAAAACATTAGTTTGCCATGTGAGTTGGAGTGATACCACCCCAAATGATTACACTCCATGCTGGTTGTCAACGAACCACTCAAAATTTATTTAAGTCATTTTCTTCTAATTTAAACGATAAGACCGCTAGAGAGCACCGCGCTCTTATTGGACCACCCCTGTATATGAGAAAAAAAGACATATAACTAAACTACACCTATATTTACTGACGGCTGCAATTCTGAACTGGGGACAGGAGCGGGAGTAGTTGGTACCAATCCAAGAGTTAAAAGAGTTGAAGTTGGGAGGTACACCACAGTCTTCCAAGCAGAAATGATAGCCATAGAACTGGGAGACAGGGAACTAATCAAAAAGCCCCGACAAACAAATCTATAAAAATCTTTTCAGACAGCCATCAGGCTGCACTGAAACCACTGAGCTCCAATCGGGTTGATTCAAGACTCGTATGGAACTGCATGCACCTCCCCAACGAACTCGGTACAGGGAACAAGGTAACCCTGATTTGGGTTCTGGGTCACAGCGGAGTGGAAGGCAATGTATTGGCCGACGCATTCGCAAGAGGAGGAACTGAATCTGTGTTCATAGGACCAGAACCATTTGCGAGCATTGCTAAAAGCACCGCTAAAAAAATATCCTAGATTGGGCAGAGAGGAAAGCACTCATACACTGGCGAGATGCACCAAGGTTACTACTCCCCAAGGCGTTCATAACATACCCCTCTAGTCGTCAGCCCGTTCTAGTTGGTCTGCTGACGGGAGGAACCACATGCGGAAGATGGATCTTGTACAAACATCAGACTGTCGCTTCTGCTACGTGGAGGACGAAACAGTGGAGCATATTCTGTGCTCCTGTCTAGTGCTGGAGAGAGCTAGGTTCCAGACATTTGGATTTGCCCAATTGGAACCTTATGACTTCAAGAAAGTTTCACCCTCCGCGATAATGTCTCATGCTGAAGCTTTTGTTCAGGAAGACCAGTACCATCCTAGTCTTTCGCTGTGTCTGAACTTTGATTTTCATCCGTGTTCTGTGACATCTGGCATATCAAAGTCTTATACGTATGACTATGCCAATGGAAACTTCTTGCCATTTTATAATTTGCTTCGGGAAAGTGACTGGTCATTAGTTGAAGGACTTTCAGATCCTGATGCATGTGTTGAAGCATTTTTTAACATCTTGATTGATTGTATTGACCAATCAATTCCTAAGTAATTAAGAGTTCCAATGGAGGCAAGTGCAAATATCCTAAGTGGTTCTCAATTGAACTGGTACGAAATATCAGGTATAAAAATAAATTGCACAGAGCATTGATGAAAAGCAAAGTTGATACACTCCATCAGAGTACAAGAATTTGAGAAATTCAATTAAGAGACAGACTACTTATGAATATCATATACATCAACTGACCATGGAGGAGAATATAAAAAATAATCCCAGTAACTTTTGGGCTTTTGTACAGTCAAAAAGAATGAAAATTGCCGTTACTAGCGAGGTATCCTGGAATGATGAGGTTTACCAAACGCCTGCAGATATTGCCAATGCTTTTGCGCGCTACTTTTCCTCAGTATATGAAGTGTCATCAGCAAGTCCTAATATGGAGGAGAACTGGTGCCCTGATTAGGGAGACCTCCAGTTTCCTGCTATCACTGTTCAAATGGTCGAAACAGCCATTAAAAAATTAAAACCTAAAAAGTGTACTGGAAGTGACAATATTCCCTCTTATATTTATAAAGGTTGTTCAGAGCTTTTGGCTAAACCTCTAGCTCATATGTTTAAAACATCTATAGAACAAAACATATTTCCTGACAAATTCAAAACTACTATTGTAACACCCATACGTAAGGCTGGAGAAGTTATTGAAATCACAAGTTACAGTCCTATTAGTGTATGGAAGTCCTTGGCTAAAATTTTTGAAGCCATCTTATGTGAGGCTGTCAAAAGTCATATTGAAAACAGAATATCTCATGAGCAACATAGATTTGTTAGGGATAAATCTACTATCACAAATCTCATTGACTTTACAAATCATGTATCCTCTGCGATCAATGATAAGAAACAGTTAGATGTTGTGTACACAGATGATTCTAAAGCTTTTGACAAAGTGGACCATCACATTTTGTTGAGGAAGCTCACTGAATTTGGATTTTCAAAAAGTGCATATAAATTTATTCAGTCATACTTAAGTAATAGAACGCAATCAGTCAAAGTTGGTGGTTGCATGTCTGAATGCTTCTCGGCAACATCAGGAGTTCCCCAAGGTAGCAATTTGGGTCCTATATTATTTACCATGTTTATAAATAGTTTACCAAGGGATGTTCGTCATTCCCATAGCTTGGTCTATGCAGATGATTTCAAAATGTTTAGAATTATCTCTAATGATAATTACTGTGATCTATTGCAGACTGATTTATTGCAGACTGATTTAAACTGTATTGTTGGGTAGCTGTCTCAAAACAACATGTTTTTAAATATTGATATGTTACGTGATGTCCTATACTCGTAAATTGAATCCAGTAAAATATAATTACACTATAAATGATAAGACAATAGAACAAGTGAATAATATTAAAGACCTTGGTCTGTATTTCCAATCATCTTTTAAATTTAATAATCATTATGAGTTTATTGTAAATAAGGATTACCGAGGTCTAGGCTTCATCATTAGAAACAGTAAACATTTGATCAAGATTGATAAAATCATATTGCTGTACAATGCACTGGTTCGTTTTATCTTGGCTTATGCATCTATCATCTGGTCTCCTCAGGCAAACCAACATAAGGAATTAATTGAGAAGGTGCAGAAAAGATTTCTCAGATTCTTGTATCTCAAAAGTAATGGTATATACCCATATATGATATCATATAGATCTATGTTAAACAGCTTTAATTTTCAGTCATTAGTATTATGAAGAGAAAAACAGTCTGTTATATAGTAAATAGTACTAAATATAAGAACTGCTCATACATAGATTTTATAAGTTTTAAAGTACCAAAGGTTACATTAAGGCAAAGAAATGTTGGCGTATTTCACACGGGTAGTGATTGTCCACCTCTTGCATTAATGTCAAGACATGTAACAGATTTACAGCAAAATATAGTGATTTAGATTTTTTTAATAGAAATCTTGAATTGTTCATCAGAAGCATTGACAATATTGTAGAGTCATAGGCTCTAGGCTCTCTATTTGGTACTGTACTCTTACATGTAATTACTGTATAAGTGTTTGTAAGATGTTTCCTTAAATAAATAAATAAATAAATAAATAAATAAATAATCGCCTTCGTTAAGAGGTGCGGACTGTACGGTGAACTCTAAAGAGATGTGAGCCACAATAGACACAATCGAGTCACAGTGGAAAGAGGCATTGTTGCCCCACTCACTTTCAACCTAACCTAACCTAAACTACACCTACACCTATAAAATCACGAAGTACAGTTTTCCGTAGGCAGATTGGGTTCTTTCAAATTGATACATAATATATTACAGTGGTGTTTCTTCAAAAAATTATTACTTGTCTAACATTAAGTTTATAGACGGTAAACTAAATTGATTTGTATAGAAACTTTCAAACTTAATTATCTTGGTCAAGCCTTGGGTACTGACTTTATAAGGTCTATAAAATTATTTTATTATTATATAAATTTTGTGAGTGAAAAGATTATTTTCCTTAACATAGATATACCCCAACAGTCGTTTTTGAACCCTTTCTATCTGATCAATCAATCAATAGTCGCCAATCGCTGCTGTAGGCATTCATATTTTCGAAGCATATTCCAGATGTGGCCCAACTAAGGCATTATAAAGTTTAATAGTTGTGGCAGTGTTGAACCCTCTACTATTTCTGATAACAAAACCCAAGCAGTTATATGCTTTCTTGAAAATGATGTTATAATGTTGGTTGAATTTTATGCTACTCTGAAAAACCACTCCCAGATCTTTAACCTGTCTTTTGCGAGCTTAACACTGTCTCGTTAATAATATAGTCACAAATGTCATTACGTACTTTGTTTTTTTATACATATGGGTAATATTCAAGTACATTTTATTCTGCTTAAACCAAACGCAGACTCCGTCAAGATCTTACTGTAATTTACAGCTGTCAGTTACACATGATTCTTCTTTAGATAATTTAAATTTATCTGCAAACGTTAGGCAGAATGAGGACGAGATAGATTCAGGCGAAGCCTTACTTACTTACCATCCGATATAGTTTCATATAGCCGCCTCTAGCATAATCGTGTTTATATTGTTTATTTATGATTACCGTACTTTTCCAATTCCCAACCGGCACACCAAATCACAAAACGGGATGGTACATGTCTTCTGGTATCAGCGTGTGACCAGGTCTATGTACACCAAATAATTCCAAGTTTGAGACCACGAGGTTCAGGAATCTATCTCTAGAATTCCTAATTATTTTATGTTGTTTCAAGTTGTACAGGTTTAAAAACTCGTTAACTGCACCACTTTTATCATCTTCCCTAGCCATAAAAAATGGAATGTTGAAATCTCCTAAGACTAGTACCTTGATTTGGTTTTCTAGTAATATTTTTCAAACTGGTTGAAATACTCAATATATAAAGCAGTGTTTTCCTAGCAACGCACATTTTACGCGGCGTAGACCGTAATTCGGTCGGCGTAAAACTCTGAGGACATAGCTAACGAAAACCAATGAAGGCATTTTCCTAGAGACGCAAAAGCGTCGTGCGCCAACGTTATACGCTTGACGCAACGGGACGACTGCTCGAAGAGCAATCTATTCAGTGGTACGCCACGTGTTACGAAGGGTGCTATTTGAAAATGAGTTCACAAATCCGTTTTAGTGCTACTGAGGGGGAACAATTAATAGAAATAGTTAGTGGTTACCCCATTCTTTGTGATATGAGACTGAAGGCGTTTAAAAATGTAGCGAAAAAGGGCAGAATCACGAATGAAATGGACAAAATGTTGTAATTTTTGTCTAATCCTAATTTTCTTGAGACAAGTGGCAAGACATATACAGATTTAAGTAATGAGCAGAATATCTATTAAAAAGTTTTGTGTAAGAATAGTTGTTTACTTCAATGCTACGCCAAGTTTTTCAGGAGGCGAAATAGGATGTCGTACAAGATTACATGATTCCACATTTAAATCTTCTTTCACAAGATCGAGGAGAAACGAGAATTGCTGCCTTGTAACTCTAAAATATGCTTTAAATTTTAACTCATCGTTAAGCAGATGTCTATGGACAAGTAGCTTAAATGCTCCTTCGCTGCTTCTTTTCTGAAACAATTGACTAGCAGAATTCCTAGTGCTATTATGAATCGTGGTTATTATGACAATTTCTTTTTGCAAAATATCATCTTGCAATATTAAAAGTGCCAAAGCTAATTTCTTTCTTTTTTACTCATCGCGATGGTCAGGATGCAACTATCCTGGGAAAACACTTTATACGCAGCGCATTGGATGTTACGTCGGACGTATTACGTTCTACGCCGCGTGAAATGTGCGTTGCTAGGAAAACCCTGCTTAAATCCAATCCTGAATTTGGAAAATAAACAACAAAAACATACAGTAGACATTTTTTATTTTTTACTTTTACAAGAACACAGTCAACCTCACAGTCTAAATTTAATACTTCATATGGGAAACTGTTTTCAAGAGCCAAAACACTCCACCGCCTGTGGTAGCACCATTGTCCCTGTCATTCCTAACAACACATAACCAGCAGGTCTCGGTGAATGCTGTGAAGCTGAAATTCTCTACAAGCAGATATTTATAGAATAGTTCAGTCTTCGTTCTTGAACCCCTGACACTCTGATAATATACGATGTACTATTATGACCTAACTTATCCGTACAAAAGGTTGAGTGCAATGTGACGTTTTGACAAATCATACACGAATCGTCTGCATTACTAGGACAGTTCAAACATCTTCCATCTACAATAAAGAGTTTGGTCCCTTGGCTTCTGTAATAGCCAAGGCAATGTTCGGATGGAAAAGTGTATAGTGCCGCTAGGTCTTTCTTTCACAGCAATGGATAGCCTATTATGAATACAATAAGTTTGTCAGTTTTACAGCCCCCTGCCCCCTCCAACCTCCCCAATTACACCACCGCCCAAAAAATGGTAGAGAATTATCAGGAACCCCTAAAGCGCCTAAAAACGAAGTTTGAGGAATATTTGAAATTTTCTTTTTTGGTTAATTACTCCGTCGCTCATCCACCAATTTTTAAAACTATAGCAGCATTACCTAGGTACTACAAGCCCACAGCATATCGCTACCCAAATTCCGTCAAAGCCTTTGGAGCTGTTACTGAGATTTCGATGCTAAAGGAACGTCAACAGACAGACTGACAGATAGAGAGACGTATAGACCGACAGAAATGAATGACGAAGATAGATAGAATCGGGTAATTAATAGAGTTTAAAATAAGTGTAAGGTGACAAAATAAACGCCAAGGCGGTGGAGCGTGTCGACATTGACTGACAGTTGAGTCAGGTAGAAGGAATAGTCGGTGATTCTCAAATCACAAACAACACAGTGTGTTGCGTTCGCATTATTGATAAATTCAAGTTTAGAGCCAGTAATACATGAGAGCCTTAAGGTCACAATGATTTGTCCTATGTCTCCTATACACGAATAATGTGACACAGACCTCAACCCCAAAATGAGATAATACCATATCTCATCCGGGATCTAACAACTAACCATTAGCAGCATTACCTACTACGACCCCACAGCATATCGCTACCCAAATTTCTTTATAGTCCAAGCAGCGTTGGCTGAGATTACGAGGCTAGAAGAACGCCAACAGGCAAACAGACAGTGCGACAGATAGATAGACGGATGAAAATGAGTGACGTGTATTTTCGTTATGCCGATATCATAAATCGCCCAAAAACGGTATTATCCCAAAATCGCAAATTTTGTGATCACAATACTCCCTATCGGTGTGGGAAGTAAAGACGCGCGTGAAGTGATGCACGACCCTCCATAGCTACAGAAAGTTTCGCTGCTGGCGCATGTATATGCTGCGGTTAAAGCATCATAAAATGTAACAGAAAACCCGCGTACCCAAGACGCAGAAAAGATCCTACGTGCTCAACTACCAGCGTAAATTACGCTTCCTCCATTCATATCCCCCAATAAAGAAGACATCAGATATAGTATATCCACTTGCTTGTTAAATTTGTTTCGCACAAAGGTCTTATCCGGTGTGACGTTTCTGCTCTACCGGGCACTAACTGGCCGCGTCAACTAACTCAACGTTAATATGATCGTATATAAGCTTTGTGTTTGTTTAATTAGTGTATGCGCATGCACGTAGGTGGTAGGTTGTGTCTGCTTTGCGATAGCATTCTGTCTCTGTCTATTTGAAGAGCCGCACGAAATAATCCTGTAAGATAAAGATCAGCTTACTGCACATCTACTTTCTCCTACGCAGTAAATATTAAATAAGGTAAATATATATTTAGAAAAGAATTTGGTCTAGCATTTTGGATGAAAGAAAGATGTCAAATAATATACGGAAATGGCGGAAAATTGATTGAATTATGTAGAACCTCTAACATATTCTCGGTAGTAATAAAATTTTTCTTCAGCGATATACTTGCTTACGTTATTTGTAATAAATAATCAAATATCATTGGGAAGTACGCAAACGATGACTTGATGAACGGGAACGGCTTCAAGCATCCAAATAGTGAGATGTCGAAAAGGTAAACCAGTGTACAGGTATATAGGGTTTTATGAATTTGTATAGAGCAGCACATGATACAAACAAAAAATCTGCCTTTTCATCAAATACTTAGGCTATGATTCAATGAGATCTCACATTCTGTGTTCCTCAACTACAGCAATGTTTTATCCAATGGAAAGGGTATATTTGGTAAGTAAAACTGAAACTTAGGCATGTTATCCAATAACTTGCTTCTAAGCTACCAAATTCGGATTTGACAAATGTTTAACCCCAAGATGTATGCCGTAACCTAGCTATTATTGTTTCATTGTTCTGAGATGACGAAGTAATCATATTGTGATGGAAACATAATCTAATTAAGATGGAAAATAATTAGGGAGGAACCTCCAAACATCTAATGACAAATTTGGAGCTTCTCTACGTTATCTGTTTCTAAAACAGTTTTATTAGCTTCACCCGTACGTTGATTTGTGAGCTTGTAACACTCCTTTAGCTTATTACTCTTTCTCTTCTTCAACAATACTGCCAACGCCAGATAAGTACTCTTTCCCATACAAAGATAGTTGTTAAATTTTATTAGGCGTATGATAGTGACTGCAACACAGCGCCAGTGTATAAGTTTAGCTATCCAGCTGCTGTGTTCTCGGTTCTCCACACTTGGAGTGGTAATAGAATTATGAGCACCTATCAAAAAGAACAATTTTGATACACAAAGAATAGTTAAAGTTGGCAACTCTATGGTTCACAGTATTACAAATGGCGGAATCAGTATATCCGTTATCAGTTAGAGATGAACTTGCCACAAAAATTACAGAAATTAACGATTTGGTACAAAATGAGCGTCGGACTGACATGCAGAGTAGGCTTAAATACCGGACACAGTCAACTATTTCATCAGGTAACGGTCATGCCACGCTGAAAACGCCTATTCTCGTTATACACAAATATTTGTTAATAAAAAATGATTTAAAGTTAAAGTTCTTGTCGACCGCCGAAGCTAAGCAGCGTCGGATGCCGTTAGTATTTGGTTGGGTGACCGTTTGTAAATACCGCGTTGTAATATTTTGGTCTTTATTATTAACAAGTTGTTGATTGGAGATTGTTTAATTATAAGGTCTGGAAGATAGAGCGCTACACTCAGGACAACGCTAGCTTACAACTACAGAATTAATGAAATAAACACAGTTTAAAGAAATAAAAAAAAATTAAGCTAAAAAAAGCAAAAAATAATTATTAAAATAAGCTTAAAACAACAATGAACGATAAATACAAACACAATGCGCCCACGGTTTTTCCACAAGCATACTAGTATTTTTCGTTGATTGTTGTTTTAGGCTAATTTAAAAATTATTTTTAACTTTTTAATTCGACGTTCTCTAAAAGCGTGTTTTGTTAGTTTTTTTAAACAATATTTATTTAACGACTAGTTCGCCTAATCTGGCACGATTAACAATACGCTTATTTCCTGACCGTTGTAAAATATATTGGCATTCTTCCAACCCCCTATTATCCCCACGCCAGTTTGACCCTCTAAAAAAGGTAAAAAAGGTTAGAGACACCTGAGTTACCTGATAAAAATTGAGTATTTCCTTTTGGTCGTTAGTTCTCAAAAACTGTCCAATTTTTCCATAACAGATATGTTGATATGTGTTGAGTTCTTTGTAAGTACGAACAGCCTTGGAAAGTACCAAAACCCACCCTCCCTGCCACCGCAACTCCATCCTTCCTTGAAAATATGAACTTCGTCACTGCTGAAAGTCGATCAAGCTGTTAGACGTTAGAAAGATTACGCTGTTAGAAAAATGGCCACATGCAGGCCAGATAGGTAGGTAGGCCAACGTATATGAGTGATAGATTTTAGTTTAGTAAACATCATAAAACGTCCAATTGGAAAATAAAAACAAAGGATGCTTTCGGACTATCAATCAGTGTTACCTATCCCATATTAATTTTTGGTCAAACATTTTGTACATTGAAGGCCAAAGGGGTTAGCGGAATGTTTATATTCCAATTACTGATCAATGAAGCACGATGAATCCTATCAGAGACTTTCCTACACTGTTGGGCAAGTCTCTTATGCTTTTAGCACCTTGATAGCCTGGATATCGCAGCAGATTCCAGTTGGTGAAGTTATATGAACTAATTCAAGGTTGTCTAATTAATTAGTACTGTTTCATATAACAAACAATGGGATGTCACTGTATATAGAACAAGTGCCTGGTTCGCACCGATTATCCAGCTTTGCATATTCGGCACGGTGTCTTTGAAACTAAAACAATCACGATTCAGCGCGCTACAATGTTCTAGTGTTTTCTTTGTTATTGTATGTTTATTGGTCGAAGCGATATCTTGCGCCTTGTGCCTCGCAGTTAGCGTATCATTCGTTCTGCTCACAGAACTAATATTTGTGCTGTACACTAGATTTTAGATATGAAAACGTCTTGCAACTGCAACTATAAACAAATGTAGTCTGACCTCGGGACATAGAGAAACTTGTCAACCGAAAATGATTCACTGATAAAGGTGATTATCAGGAAAAATGAATATCCCTCTTCAACATCCCAAAAAGTGACTTGCCTCGGTAATTTCCATGTATTTTCAAATAACAAAAGTTTTGGAGTTGCCACGCATCATAGGGGAGTCGAGGCCTAAGTTAGTACTTAAACGAGGTAGTCTAAAGATGAATGTAGATCAAAAATTAGCATTAAAGTTAAATTTGCCTACTAGACAAATAAAATCAGGTACTAGTGTGTATAGGCTTGTGCAGATACGATAACGAAAATCGTATATATCTTAGCTCTAAATCAGTTGTATTGGACATGTTACACAAAAGGTCTTAGCAAATTCCTTGTTCATGATAAAGACCATCCGATTTCAAACATGTGTATTTCAAAAACTTTCTCTGCACCTTTCCGATGGAGTATTTCTTGCAGCCGTGAAAAGGCTTCCAAACCAGCGTCGCGTATTCTAGCAATGAGTGTACGTAGGAATATTAATAGATTATTATTTGTAAAGCATCTATATTTTTAAATAATTTGCAGTTCTTGACTATAAAGCCATAGAACTTGCTTGCTTCTGATTTTTTTCCATTTTATGTGTTAGTTGCAGCTTAGTTTAGTTTCAAGCTATAATTATACTCTAAAGAGGCAGTCATCGCCAATTTTATTTTACATTTATTAGTATTTGAATTCAGTTTGTTGCGCACCGGGCACTTGTAAGATTAGCTGGTAGAGAGAAACAGTCATTATTATTATTATGTGTAGGCGCAAGCAGCTTATAAATTATCGAGATATCATAGGCTGTCACAGTTTAGAGACTGAGATAGGTCATCGACAAAAACTCCTAAATAAGAGCGAACCTAGACTAGGACCTGAGGAGCTCCCGATGATATAACATGCCTCTCTGACTCCTTTGCAAGAGACCTACTGTGCAATTTACTATCTAAATAAGACTTCTGTATGCTGTAGTCAGTGAAGCCTTTCAGAAAGCGATATTAATCACAAAAAAATGGCGTTAGGTGTCTCAGTACTTTCCCTACATTATCGGTACAAGGAATTTAGAGTCACTCTATCCCTACGCCATCCTCATAAGGAAGTAGAAAATGACTATCGAAATATCTAAAAACGAATTTTAAGCGACTTTTATTTTTATATTTATTGTTGATTTCTCTTCCGGCACTGGCAAGTGTTCTATAGAAGATTCCTTGTTACCTTTTTCTCCAAGGCAGTAATACGGTGTTATATTTTATGAATATAACAAATTAATGTTTGAGTATTCGAACTCTCCAACCGCACCACCACCCCGATTTCATCCCCTCCAAAAAAAAATGGAGAAGTGTCAGGAACACTTGTAATCCATGAAGACGAAATTTGACGGGGTTCTAACAATTCTCTGTTTTCGTCGCCAATGCACCGATTTTCAAAATTATAGCAGCATTATATACTACGACACCGCAGCATATCGCTAACCAAATTTCATCACAACCGAGGTAGCGGTTACTGAGATTATGCGCCTAGAAAAATGCCAATAGACAGACGGACTGACGAAAATTGGTGACGTGGATTTTCGTTATATAGATAGACTCCTTTTCAGAGGCGTTTGTGATAACTATACCTTTTATCTGTGTTGGCTGTTGATTGTAAATTGCAGCACAGAGATAATCTGAACTTCTTCGGTATGCACTAAGATTATAGCTAGTCATCGAGATGTACACGTAGATACAGACTTTTGTAAAGGTACTTGAACTTGCCGGATGCATAGTTGTTATGGACCATATACAGGGTTTTTATTTGAGAACTTCCCACTCCGAATTTCTCGAAAATCGCAAATTAAAAGAAAAAACCGGGGACAAAACGCAGAGACACGTAAATTGATTTCTCAAGGGGGACAAGTTTTTAACCAAAAACTACTTCATATCCTTGTACCCTCTTCCCCCGCCGCCCCCCCTCTCTTAAATTATTTTAAATGACAAGGGGTGTCTGAGTAATATCCTGTTTCAAAGGTATGCCGATTGTCGAAGTTCTTTATTTTGACGTTCAATTTTTTAAAATCGGTCGACTCGTTTTGGAGAAAATTAGAATCTATGTGCATCTTAACTCGTTCAATGATATCCCACAACATGTTCTTGAAAGTGCCCGTCAGGAACACTTATTGCAGTAGAGAGTGATATTTTCATGTGTTTTGTATCCTATTTGGACAAGTTAAGATACATAAAGATTCTAAATTTCTAGAAAACGAATCGACCAATCTTAAAAAATCAAATGTCAAAATAAGGTACTTCGACATACCTTAACAAGGTACTACTCGATACCTCTTGTGGTTTAAAATGTTTAAGGGGATAATTCTGGGGTAGAGAGGGTACAAGGGGATGGAGTAGTTTTTGGTTAAAAAGTTGCCCCCCTTGACAAATCTTTTGACGTGGCTCGGCGTCTTTTCTTTTAGTCGCTGGTTTTCGAGAAATCCGGGGCGGGAAGTTTTCAAAGGAACACCATGTATATTCACAGAGACTATAACGGTACTAACTTTCGTCATCCTATATTACCACTCTATATAAAATTATTCCTTTTACAGGCATTTAGTAAACATCTCGCTTTTTTGCTTAAAAGCACACAACATGAGGGGTTTATTTTAAGAACTGTTGGTTGTTGAAATCACAAATTCGAATATCACATAATATATACGCCAATCAAATTAGGATTTTTTCTAGAATTAATTTCCAGCAGGCTGGAAATCGTCTTAGTACCTTTATTGGGTCCCAGATACGTGTAATCTGAGTTTGCACCGTCACAGGTGGTGATCTTAACTTTTGATAGCGCAAAAACTGTCAAATTTTTGCACTTTTTTTAGTTTTTGGGTTATAGCTGGAAAATGATGCCGTCGGACGAAAAATGTCGTTCTATGCATTATTGAAAAGGACTAAATTTTGCGTCGAACGACATCTAAAACTTTTCAGTGGGCTAAGCGGTAGAGCCTAAATCAAAGCCTAAAAGCTGCCAAATTTTTGCACTTTTTTTAGTTTTTTGGTTGTACCTGGAAAATGATGCGTCGGACGGAAAATATCACTCTCTGCAATATTAAAAAGGACTAAATTTTGCGACGAATTACATCTAAGACTTTTAAGTCGGTTGAGCAGTAGAGCCTAAATCAATAGTTAGAAGCGGTGAATTTTTGTCATTTCGGTGCAAACTAACATTTTGCGGCTACTTTAGGACTACATATCTTTAAAGCTGATACTCCTATTGGAAAAATTCATGGAATAAAAGATATAGTAAATAGAATTTCACGTTATATTGTAACGGCTCATGCGTTTTCAAAATTATTTATTATTATTTATATCATTTACTTGGTTACCATACACAAATAGTTTATAACTTGCATTTTTAGCAACCATTTGCTAAATTATACTAGTAACGTTTTCATAACTGTTCGCTTTTAACTTCTTCCTTTTCCCATTTCTATTTCTGTCGGCTGGAAATATTATTATATTATACAATCTGCCCACAAATTTTGGGAAAATCTAATGAGTGGGGGTATGCTCTCGCTCTCTACCAATGTTTCCTTTTGAATCGATACACATACCTCAACAGTGAACATATCGGATAGCTATGTCTCTGTAAGACAATTTTTTTTGTGTGTGCATTTATGTTGTAACCGAGGAAAACCACCCTTCTTTGGGGTGCCACCAACCGCTCAAGGCTTCTTTGGGGTGACACCATCAAAACTCCTTTTGAAGAAAGCCAGCCTTCTTTGGGGTGCCACCATGTGAACACCACCGCTTCTCCGGGCCACCACCCTTCTTTGGGGCACCACACTTTTGGGGTACCGCCACCAAGACTTCTCCAGGGCATCACCCTTCTTTAGGGTGCCACCAACACTTCTCCGGATAACCATTCTTCTTTGGGGTGACATCACCAAAACTCCTTTTGAAGAAAGCCAGCCTTCTTTCGGATGCCACCATGTGAACACCACCGCTTCTCCGGAGCATCACCCTTCATTGAGGTGCCACCATGTGAACACCACCGCTTCTCCGGGGCATCACCCTACTTTGGGGTGCCACCATGATGCCATCACCACACTTCTTTGGGGCACCACCCTCTCTTCGGAAGAGCACCACAAGAACTACACCATGGACTTCCCACCGAACCTAAGTTCTTGTTTTAGAAAAAAGTATATAATATATACATATGTACTGCATTCATATATACGAGTATGAAATAAATCTTTATTAAACCATTGTTGTCCTGTTTTCATATGATTATACCTTACATGACTTCAAACGATTCGAACGACGAAAAAAACGATTTTAAATTAATTCCAAATTTGGAATTATAAATGACGAAATTTAATATCTAAGTTACCTATTTAACGTGAAATTAGATTTTCTACAACATTAGTTTTATATATATATATTGATGGGGGTATCTCCTTTCAAGATATGTGGTCTTGAAAAGCCGCAAAATGTAAGTTTGCACTCAAATACGATTTTTTCATCATTTTTAGCATTAAACTACGCACTGAACCAAAGTTGACGTTTTTTATACCATTTTATTATTTAGTCTCCTTTATCATTGAATGGAACAAAGTTTTCCCTCCGATGCACCATTTTCCAGCTACAAGCAAAAAACAAAAAAGGGGCATAAATTTGACAGTTTTTGGGCAGTCAAAAGTTAAGCTCACCTCCTGCGATGGTGCAAACTCAGACTACATGTATCTAGGACCCAATAAATGTATTAAGATGATTTCCAGCCTGCTGGGAATTAATTCCAGAATACGGTTTTTTTCGACTTGATTTGATTGGCCCAATAGCCTAACACGTACACAAAATAATCGGGACGGACGGAATCACGGATCACGATTCGATCTAGGGAAATAGCACAGAAATAAGGCCTTTAAGAAAACTATGATCGGGTTAACCCGATCACAAGGATCACTGATCCTGGCGTTCGGAAAGTGATCTAGGATGTCAGAAATAGCGTCAGTTCACTCTTGTACGGTAAGTGATCGCGATCGGATGATTCAGATCAGTAGCTGCTTTTTCAACAATGTGTGTTTTATTCTTAAATCAACTTTTTCGTTGTTCGATTTTCGTTAAATCCATTGATTCACAAATCCCATTCGACAGCTGTTTGACATGATGCTGATCTATTCCCGTGATATTCGTGCGCTATGGTCTGAGGTCGAGTTTTAACACGAAGTCAAAACTATGGTGACCAAGCCTGTCCCGTTCATAGTCATGTGATTTTGTTTCAAACTTTATCAATATCTGATTGTTTATAATTAATTGATAACATTTTATTTAACAGTTTTTTTGCATTAAATATCAATATTATTAATTGTAAAATACATAAAAAAGTCAATAATATTTTTTTCCAAAATCCCAATCACTCAACCTTTAATAAAGACTCCAGTCGTCGGGAAAAATACGATTCTGTGGGTCACTTTTTTGTTAGACGCGCTGTATATCGCAAACTTAGGCTTAAGACATTTGATACTACCGAGTCTGAAAAATAATCATTACACCCTGTTCACTAAAAGGTCTGGCAGCTTCGAAAGAAGTTAAATAAAAGTCTTTACGGTATGACAAACTGTTGGTTCTTGGGCCGTACAGCAGACGTCGACACGCTCGGCCGCCTTGGCATCAGCGCGCTTCGCTGCTTGACGTTTCGCCAACATGAGTGGTGGGCACCTTCAGAAGCTGTTACCTGTTCGGCGTGTTCCGAGAAGCTAAGATCACGTCCCCAGGTGGAGCACTTATATACACGGATTATAGGTTCGGGGCGGCTGCGGCTGCGCTGTGCACCGCCAATACCTATGGATCCGCGTCCCAGAACCTTGGCGTTTCTTAGGACTGGTATCCATATTCTGTTGAGCGTGTATGCTTCTTCTTTGCTGTTGAAGTTGTTCTTGTGCTTATAGATTTCAATGGCGTAATGAGAGAAGGTCGCAGCTAGAAATTGTGTCTCCTCAAACTTTATCTTGGGACCACTGCTTTCCTGGATTTGTGTTCCGAAATTCTAGTTTTTACCGATCTCTTTATTGTTCCGATATATATACACTTTCACAAGTACATGTTGTCCGATAAATCTCTGATGCTGTCCACGGATCCCTTTTGTCCTTTGCCAACCTTGAATGATGTCGTTGTTTTCCCAGTTGGTGTTTATATCTTCCTGATATTTGCCTTCTTTAGTAACTTCTTGATTTTTGCCTTTCTGAGTAGCTATTTACCTTCAAAGCATTGCTTAGATGTTCAAGCTCGGCACTCTCTTTAGAGTTTGTCAAAAAGTGTCAAAGGTACCCTATTTGCCTAGTTTCTCTTCTCCATTTACTTGTTTCTTGGTTGTGGTTATGCCACCGAACAGAATTTTCTAGAAGTCTCGTGCGAGCTCTTTGGCCGAGTTACTTGCCGCCTCGGCAGAGCAGGAGCAAATTAACTTTCGGTATTGTCCTGTCCACTTTGACTAATGTTCAGTGCGCCATCGGACATTCAACAGGTGTAGCCGATGTGATCCAGCCATCTATTTCGCTCGCACCTAATATTTTATTTGGGTGCCATGCCGGCCATGACACGACACAGCTCACCTCACCTCACCTCTGTTGCCTGCCCATCACTTTTATTAATGGACAATGGAGGTGCAGTAGTTTTTTCTCGCCGTTCGCTTGACGTGTCGACAAGCCGGGTAATTCTTCTTTGGCAGAGGAAAAATCACGATTAGCATCATAGCTTCCGCCTCATCTGCAGGTGTGCAACTGTACGTACAGTGATAAATTGTTACTCTTATCGAATTTTTATATCCCATGCTATAGGTATTGGTATTGTAATCGCGAACCTTTTCTATATTGAAATAATTAGTTTCTTACACGTTTTATGATATATACATATAGTAACAACGTTATTAATTTTATGACACTTTCCTCTCAAAAGCGAATCTCCCAAAACCACAATTTTACGTGCTTATACACTAAACAACCCTTATTGTAGACCACTCGGGGTCCAGGGTAGTCCTGAAATAATTTTTATATTAACAATAAAACTCGTAAGAGGGACTACCATTTCCTTACAATGTCGAATTATCTAAATGTTTACATGCTTACTTTTACTGTTTTTTGACTGCGCGAAATGTCATTATCTTGAAACAGTGGAATACCTTTTCTTCGATTCAGGTAGAAAACTATCATGGTAAATCGTAAGATTATTTAAGGATTTTATGCTCAAGAAGGGAAAGGCATTGCAAAAGGGTGCAGGGCCTAGCACTCCAAACTGTTTCAAGAGCCTTGTCCAAATCAGTTCAACTAAATATATCGAATAGGGAACCGTAATTATAATTTCATATTCATAATTATATCGGTACATTAAACGCTGATATGTATATTAAAACGTCCCAAGGCCAATGAACTTATGTTTTAAAATTTCAACAAATTATGTGCTATGTGCGCATACAAAATTCAAACCTCTTTTAATTCTACTATAAAATATGGTTTTTCATTAGTATTAGGAACTTTTAACAACTTATTTTAAGAGCCTTAAGCAATTTTTTGAGCTGGTAGGCCTTTCTAAAACAATAATTCTAATTTACTTCATTCTTTCACTTTTCCAGTTACCATCAAAGTCCTGACGTTAGGAGGCTCAAAGGGTCGTAGGACCCTAGTGCGCCGCGGTCAGATTGGTCCTAATCCCACCGGTCAAAACCGCGCAAAATATTTGGGATACGAGGCAGATATATGGACACAGGCCCGCGGGGCGGCGCTCGTTTACTTTTGTCGTAATAAAGTTGAAATAAATAGTAATACCTAATATCATAGATTAGCAGCAATTGCTGTCAGCATTAAATTCGCATTGAATAGATGTTTTTAATCCAGTGAATCCAGTGAATAACAGCATAAAAGTCTTTTACAAAGCATTCAGCAACCTGTTATGATTTAGAAACGATAAACCGAAAGTCCATCTCAACTAAAGCCCCATTTCAGAATTAAGGTCTTTGTATGCTACAATTAAACTTAAGTTCTGTATTTTTTTGAACCAGGCTTGTTTTAGATAAAATCAATACCTATTATTGTACAGTTAGGCCAGACTTCCGTTATTCCTAAATAGATGGCGGTTTCAAAATAACAAATTATTTGTGAGGAGTTAAAAGATAAATTCTCCTCTACACAATAATCGACTAACAACTTAAAACCTAAAAAATGTGTTGATCTGAATTTTTTAGGTAGTAAGACACGCACCACTGGTTTGTAATGACCCTTTTTGGAAGCATGTATTATAAATAAATGACAAACAATTTTTGTACAGTCATCGATGTAGACCTTATTAAAAGAGCACAGAAAATTTTAATTTGTTTCGCAAGAAAATACAACTAGGTTATGGTCGTGATTATTAGTTATTAAGAAGGTACGTTATCATTAGGAACATCCAAATAGTTGTCATTCATTAAAGTCCTAGCTATCACCTTCTGAAATATACTGTGTATGTAGTTTGAAAAACGAGTGAGTTCTGTTCGAAATGGGAATCCGTGCTTTTAACATGGCAAATGCATAATGTATAACTGAGTATACCCAGGCCCCTTGATTTTCTTTCGGCGCGCAAGTGACCGGTGCCGAATAAGACACCCTTTAAGAAAACAGGTAAAAATCAAAACGTGCTTGTGACCGATCACCGCACAATGCGAGCACTAGTTCTGAAAGTCGAATTTTAACTAAATATCTTGAATGTAGAACAGTAATTAAAATTTCACTTCTATGATAATTATATCTGGGAAACTAGGATAGCAAAACGTTCCAAAGCGAGTGACCCTTTAGTTTCTTATTTCAGTAAATCATGTATAGTTGTATACCGCACTGTGCTCCAGTCGGGTTGATTCAAGACTGATATGGAACTGCATGCACCTCCTCAACAAACTCGGAAACGGAAACAGAGTAACCTTAACTTGGGTTCCGGGCAACAGCGGAATGGAAGGCAATGTATTGGCCGACGCGCTGGCAAGAAGAGGAACTGAATCTGTGTTCATAGGACCAGAACCATAATGCGGGCATTGCAAAAAGTACCGCTAAAAAGACCATCTCAGACTAGGCAGTGAGGAAAACACTCCTGAACTGGCGAGATACACCAGGATTACTGCACTAGAAGGCGTTTATAAGATACCCCTCAAGTCAGACCCCCCGAGGATCATGAAATGTAACAGGAACGATCTCCGCATTCTGATTGGGCGGCTGACGGGACATGGTCGTCTAAGGAACCATATGCGGAAGTTGGGTCTTGAACAAACTTCAGACTGTCGCTTCTTCTACGTGGAGGACGAAACAGCGGATCGTATTCTTTGCTCCTCTCCAGTACTGGACAACGCTAGGTTCCAGACATTCGGATTTGCCCAACTGGAACCTCATGACTTCAAGGAAGTTTCACCCTCCATGTTGATCGCCTTCGCAAAGAGGTGCGGACTATACGGTGAACTCTAAACAGGTGTGAGCCACAATAGACACAACTGAGTCCTAGTGGAAGGAGGCAGCGCTGCCCCACTCACTTTCAACCTAACCTAACCTATACCGGGGTAGTAAAATGTACCAGAACGCTTAAATATCTCCAAAAGCGCAACAGCTGGAACGATAAAATTCAATATTTGGGGGTTTTTCAACAAGCACAATTTAGAAATGCTAACAACAATGTTCCCAAATCTACCACTTTTACGTTACACGTTTTAATTTTGTTATTTTAAATGGAACTTTTCGTTGCAATGAATTGCGCATGTCGAATCTAGTAAGGTACCATAGTTTCAAAATTCTGCTTCTATTAATTACTGAGATACGGTAACACCGCTTCTTCAATAAAAAATGTAGTCAAGTTAATTGACTCAGTACTTCCCACACATTCCGATGATACCAGTTTTATTATTTTCCCACAGCATGAAACTATAGTCTAGATGCCCCTGCAATCAAATCATCGCTCGCCCGACCGCAAAAAAGCGTTTTATTCTACTAGGTGCTTCTTTCACAGGTCAATGGACAATATATCATGAATACAACACATTTTTAAGTTTTACAAACCCCCACCCCCGAACCACCCCAATTTCACCCCCAACTAAAAAAAATTTTAAAATGATCAGGAACCCCTAAAACGTCTAAGACGTAATTTGAGGTGTTTTTTATATTTTTAGTTTTTTTATTATTGCCGCGCCGCCACTGAAATGATTTCTAAAAACCATACGCGCTTTCCATACTCGTCGCGGTAATAAATCTGTGTCAAAATGTCATTAATTAAAGTCAATTCCACGTTTCCACGTAACACAATACAAAACGATCCAAAGTAATACTCGTATGTATTTTGTATGCATCAGAAAGTTCAAGTCCCTTGGTTTCTGTAATCGGCAAGGCAATGTTCGGATGGACCTAAAAAAGTGTATTATGCCGCTAGGTCTTTCTACCTCAGGTCAGTAGACAGCCCATTATGAGTACAACAAATTTTTCAGATTTACAACCCCCCACCCCCTCAACCACCCTAATGTCACCCCCACCCCATAAAAAAAGGTAGAAAATGATCAGGAACCCCTAAAATGCCTAAAAACGAAGTTTGAGCTGTTTTCATAATTTTAGTTTTTTAATATTGCTGTGCCGCCACTGAGACGATTTGTAAAAATCAGACGCGTTGTCCATCCTCACCAAAGTAGTAATACTGTGCCGAAATTTCATTAACATCAATTCAGTAATTTCAACATTATAAAATACAGAACGATCTAAAGCAATACTCGTAAGTCCCTTGGTTCCTGTAATACACAAGGCAATGTTCGGATGGACCTAAAAAAGTGTATTATACCGCTAGGACTTTCTTTCTCATGTCAGTGGACAGCCTATTATGATTACAACAAATTTTTCAACTTTACAACCCCCCACCCCCCAACCACCCCAATTTCACCCCCACCCAAACAAAAGTAGAAAATGATCAGGAACCCCTAAAACACCTAAAAACAAAGTTTGAGGCATATTTGAAATTTTTCGTTTTTTGCTAATTACTCCGCCGCCCATGCACCGATTTTCAAAGTTGTAGCAGCATTACCTACTACGACCCTACACCATATCACTACCCAAATTTCATCAAAATCTATACAGCGGTTACTGAGATTAGGAGGCTAGAAAAACGCCAACAGACAGACAGACAGACCGACAGACAGACCGACAGACCGACAGACCGACAGACCGACAGACCGACAGACCGACAGACCGACAGACCGACAGACCGACAGACCGACAGACCGACAGACCGACAGACCGACAGACCGACAGACCGACAGACCGACAGACCGACAGACCGACAGACCGACAGACCGACAGACCGACAGACCGACAGACCGACAGACCGACAGACCGACAGACCGACAGACCGACAGACCGACAGACCGACAGACCGACAGACCGACAGACCGACAGACCGACAGACCGACAGACCGACAGACCGACAGACCGACAGACCGACAGACCGACAGACCGACAGACCGACAGACCGACAGACCGACAGACCGACAGACCGACAGACCGACAGACAGACCGACGGAAATGAGTGACGTGGATTTTCGTTATGTAGGCATCATAAAACGCCCAAAAAGTATATTATCTCAAAATCGAAAATTTTCGCGATCACAATACTCCCCTCACCTATCGGTGTGGGAAGTAAAAGTGTATTATGCCGCTAGGTCTTTCTCTCTCAGGTCAGTAGACAGCCCATTATGAGTACAACAAATTTCTCAGAGTTAGAACCCCCCACCCCCCCAACCACCCTAATTTCACCCCCACCCCAAAAAAAGTAGAAAATGATCAAGAACCCCTAAAACGCCTAAAAACGAAGTTTGAGCTGTTTTCATATTTTTAGTTTTTTTAATACTGCTGCGCCGCCACTGAGACGATTTCTAAAAATCAGACGCGTTTTCCATCCTCGCCAAAGTAGTAATAATGTGCTGAAATTTCATTAGCATCAATTCAGTAATTTCAACATTATAAAATACAGAACGATCTAAAGCAATACTCGTATGTATACATCGGAAAATTCTCTAAGTCCCTTGGTTCCTGTAATACACAAGGCAATGTTCGGATGGACCTAAAAAAGTGTATTATACCGCTAGGTCTTTCTCTCTCAGGTCAGTAGACAGCCTATTATGAGGGCAACAAGTTTTTCAGCTTTACAACCCCCCACCCCCCAACCACCCCAATTTCACCCCCACCCAAAAAAAAGTAGAAAATGATCAGGAACCCCTAAAACACCCAAAAACGAAGTTTGAGGCATATTTGAAATTTTTCGTTTTTTGCTAATTACTCCGCCGCCCATGCACCGATCTTCAAAATTGTAGCAGCATTACCTACTACGACCCTACACCATATCACTACCCAAATTTCATCAAAATCTATGCAGCGGTTATTGAGATTAGGAGGCTAGAAAAACGCCAACAGACAGACAGACCGACAGACAGACCGACAGACAGACCGACAGACAGACCGACAGACAGACCGACAGACAGACCAACAGACAGATCGACGGAAATGAGTGACGTGGATTTTCGTTATGTAGGCATCATGAAACGCCCAAAAAGTGGATTATCTCAAAATCGAAAATTTTCGCGATCACAATACTCCCCTCACCTATCGGTGTGGGAAGTAAAAGTACCGGAACACTTAAATATCGTCAAAACTGCCACAGTAGGAGAAAAAAATTCAATACCTGGGAGCTTTTGAATCCGTCAAATTTAAAAATGCTGACAGCAATTTTGTCAAATCAACTACTATTAGGTTTATCGTCATCACTATTAGTTATCTTCAATAGAATTCCCTATTTACGAGGTGTAACGTAAACGTGGTAAATCTGGCAACACTGCTTTTAGCATTTTTGAATTCTGCATGCTCCAAAATCCCAATCTGTGTCACTTTTGGAGATATTTAACCCACAGGTATTGAATGTTATCGTTCCAGATTTATCAGTTTTGGATACATTTGAGCGTTCTGGTACTTTTACTACTCCGGTATACATTATGTATTAGAGGCTTTGTTGGCCCTCTTTAATTTAGAAAAGAAACAGGCTTATTTTGTGTTTTTGTAAATGATCTTAGGATCAAGCAAATTTGTTTAGCTGTGAGCTTTTTTAAAGCACAGTAGCCTATTTGATGTAATTCAAATTTTCAAGCTTTCCCCACTCGCCTTTAAAGAGTTTAGGGCTTTTCAGAGGTCAACAAATTGTGGTCTTGCTTGACGACTGAAACATATTCCAAAAGGGTTTAGTCCTACAAATCCTTTCACTGAGTGGTATATGCAAGTCTAATGAGATATTAGAACTAAAAGTTAAACCTTCAAACACCCAGCTAAATACCTTGAATTTAAAACCGTAATTATAATTTCAGTTCTATAATTATATCGGTATATTGAACTCAGATAGTAAAACGTCCCAAAGCCAGTGACCCTATATTTTCAAATTTCAATAAATTATGCGCTATGTGTACATATAAAATGCAAATCTCTGTTGATTGGCCTTTTCAAAATTCATTAAAAATTACATCGTGGCGGATACATCATTAGCCAAACACCCATAAAGTACTATTTGTTTTATATAATGAGACCTTAAAGGCGATCTCTCTCATCAGGGTGCCCGGTAATTGCTGAATTTTTTATATCTAGTTAGCGTCAGGTTCGGTTATAAGTGTTGGGAATCATTACGAGGGAGTGTTTCACAGGTCCGATACCTACTGCAGGACCGGACTCTCTCAAAATAGGGACAATTAAGTATCTCCAAAGCTTTTATTTATTTATTTTTTCATTATACACTGCTCGAACAGAGTGATCCATTAAATGAACAGGAAAATAGTACTTAACACTGTAAATGTAAAAATGTAAACTAATTAATAACAAATTTTAACCTACAGTTAAGAAACACCTTTTTAGATCCGGAATTGTACAACAAATAATATCTACCTATTGTATAGTTGGTGCATGGTACATATTACATATATGGGAGAAAACAACAAAGCGTTGGTACGAGATACAGGTAAATAAAAATACATGCTTTTAGATCTACACCTTTTCCACCTGTAGTTTCTAAAGCATCTAGTGATATTTCAAAACGATCTAGTTAATTTTCCAACTCGCCAATTGTAAATTAAAACTCACAGGTCAAAATTACACCTGACAGTTAAAAATTACAAGTGGCGAGTTGGAAAATTGACTTGGCCATTTTGAATTATTATTTGACGCTTTAGAAACTACAGCTGGAAAAGATGTAGTCCTCATTCATGACATATGTAATGAAAGTTTCTGTGAAAGATACTTGCAATCAGTTTTATTATTTATTATTTTGTATAAAACACAGCAGCATAGTACTTCCTGCGCTTAGACAAATTTTGAATCTACTAAGCGAAAATCGTTGTGAATTCCATTCTCAAGATAGACTCCATCTTCCCTGAACCACCTAAATAAAAATACTTAGCAAAACGACGCTGAATCTTATTCGAAATGTACATCATACGCAAGATACCAAATTACACCGCAGTATTCGAGCTTGGATCTAACAAACGTATATATCACTCGTTGTGGCCCTGTGGCCCAGTAGATCAAGTCGGACTGCGACAAAGGGCTTGTCCGAGGGCTTGTCGGATGCGTTCCACATTTTCAGGATTTCAAACCATTCGTGGAGCTCCTGGTGGCCTTTTTTTATCAGTACACCACGGGTGCGAAGTGCTTCAACCTAATAAAGGATGGTGTTTCAAGTACGAACAGCTCAATTCCGATGAATGTTGAAGTGGCAACGAAACTCACGCTGTATAGTCGTGCGTTAAATTAATTATTTCTTAAGTCTGATGATCTTTGTCGGAATATTGACACAAACTTATCCAATTATTCCATTGTACTCAGTTATAAAAGCCTAGAAAAATGTTATTACTTCGATCCAACATTAAAAATTGGAACGTCAAAAGATTGGGTTATATAACCCAACCCCAATGTATATGTTAAGAGCAAACACCGATTTCGGCCAATGGACGAAAAATATGGCCAAAACGCGTTTTGGCTGCTACCATTTTACCAATGTCCGAATTATCGCTTTCCGACTGTTTAATGTAGCCCAGAACGTGTTTTGGCTCAACTACGATTGCCAAAACGCGTCCTGCTCTACTGCGATTGCCATAACGCGTGGTGGATTTTGTGAGTGTCTCAGCTTGTGAACGATACCTCTGGAGCTAGTGTATTCATTTAGTATTTGATCTTTTTGCGGGTTATACAGTAGCTAAAGAGTGCCATGGAAGACCTAAGGTTATGTTTTAATGACGAACTGCAAAAATTCATAAGTGGTAGCAATGATCGTAGTAATATTTGTACAAGAGAAAGATACGACCAAACACTCAGAGAGCTAAAGGCGGCAAAAGCTTGTAAAAGTAACGGTGATACAATATCTTCGAAACAAAGACAACGATTGAAAAGGTATGATATTTTAAAAATTGGCTATATCAAAAAGCTAATTGAAAGAAGGACAGACGAAACAGCCGAACCGCGTTATTTTTGCATGACCCACGAGTTATTTGACATTATTCATTCCGCTCATGTGGGAGCTGGACATAAGAGATTGTGAGGTATGTTTCTTTCAGTTTTTTTTTTCACGGACCTAAGATCTACAAGTGCTTTTTATTCATTTTTATTCATTTTAGTTATGGAATCTAAGCTCAGAGGAAATATTGTAACACAACACGGCAAATAATTGAGATTTATTTATTCGTAGTAGAATATAGAACGTGTTCTGGCAATCGTAGTTGACCCAAAACGCGTTCTGGGCTACATTGAACAGCGGGCAAGCGGTAATTCGGACATTGGCAAAACGGTAGCAGCCAAAACGCGTTTTGACCATATTTTCCGTCCATTGGCCGAAATCGGTGTTTGCTCCTAACATATATACATAGGCGGGTACCGGTATACTACGGCATTTCTATATACGTCTAACATTTGTTTACATTCTTCTGCGGTATACGACCGGTCTTTGTAGTATTAAGTGCAGTTTTGAAATACACCACGATATTTGACCGCCTGGTGTGCGACATACTTGAGATGCCACCCGATAGAATGCCAGAATGGACATAACTTCAGTGAAGGATCGGAATGGACTCTAGGAGAACCTCGACATATGTTGAATGGTATCACCCAGTGGCATATATAAGCCCCCCCCCCCCGAAACCAGCCGCGCATTCAGTTTTCACGCCTGGGAAGAGGCTAACGTAGTTAAAAAATATAGTACTGAACAAAATTAGCAGCGACATCAAAATGTAATCTAATAATAAAGCAAATAGGGCAAGTTTAGCGATCACGATGTCTTATTAGGAAGTATACACCTTGGTTTCTTTGCTTGAATTTAGAATCATTATATATAAAAATAGAATAGAATTTACATTTTCTAATATGGATATGTGTAATATATAATTATTTTCGTTAACATTAGTACACTGTTATTTTATATTCAGGCTAGGATTATAATACGCCAATATTATAAGGTATGAAATAAACTTTAATTTTTCTTTTCTTTTTAATTCCCCCCCCCCGCAATCGATTTCTATATACGCCACTGGTATCACCTGGTACACGGATGGCTCCAAAAACTCATCAGGTACAGGAGGAAGCATATTATAAGATGGTAGGCCTGAGTGGTACATAAGTGTCCGCCTAGATAAACTAACTACCGATGTCCATGCAGAAATATCCGCAATTATGGAATGTGGCAGAATATACATAGATAAAAGATACAGGAGTAAGTGAGAATGAGAGGGCCGACAGGAGAGCCAAGGAAGGTGCAGAAGTCCCTCTCATCGGGCCAGAATCAGCGTGTGGTATATCATATACGATGGTATGGGCATCTGTCACCAGTTTAGTGTCAAATGAACACCAGAAGCATAGGACAGAGCGGTGGAGAATGCTTAGTCTCATAGGATGTGTGTAAGGACTACAAAAGGTGGTTGGATTTATAACTGACCATTGGACGTTGTCACCTGTAAAAGTTGGGATCGATATGGGAAACCCTTTATACAGAAAATGCGGTGAGGCATAAGAAACAGCTAAGCACGTTATCTTCGACTGCTCTGCCTTGAGTCAAAGCAGGAACTCCTATCTGAATGTATACCAGGAGGGAGACAGAAGAGCATAGTCCAAGGCATATTTGCAAGTTTGCAAAGTAACCCACAGAGTTAAAATCTCTAGAGGGAGCCTAATTTGAATATTGGCCAGCCAACATCTATAGCGCTATTGCCACTCTTCTTCGTCCGCTTAAGGACCTTTCAGTTTCTTCAAAATCTGGCAGTTTCCGCAGTTTGAACACATGTTCCTCAAAGTATTTAACTGGGTATTTAACTATACATTCCAATATACTTGCAATGTGACTGATTTACATGAAGACAATTTGTATTGATTTAACGAAATCTCAAAAATGGTAAATTTCATAGCGGAATGTCGCAATAACTTCTAATATGTCGTAAATCTGGCAACCTACAATCGGCGTCCCTTCAAGCTGTCATGTGGCTGTCATTGTAGTTGTGTTTAAGCGTATTTCCAGTTTTTTGTGGTTTTAGTGTATATTTGAGTGACTTTGTGGCTATTTGTGGGGCGAATTAAATTATTTATGAACAATATTGTCATAATTGCATGATGGGACGAAATAAAAAGTGCATAGTCTGCTGCAATAGCGACGAATCGATGAACACCACTTATCATAAGTTAGTATAGGTTTTGTTTTGGTTTTCAGTAGCGTAAAATATGGGGAAACACTTCATGGTAATAATAAATTATCAACTGTTACAATCAGATTGTAATATGAGTAACTCTCTAAGTATAGCTAAATACTAATAATAATTGTACCAGTTTGTAACATCACAGTAATAATTGAATCTATTAATGAACATCCAATTTTAATATAAAGTCGTACGCCACTCGTAAATGCCCTCAACCTGTCAAAATTTCCGTTACGTGTTGGCTGGTCAGCGACCTGTGCATTTTGTTGTTTACATTCCCTCTAGAGATGTTAACTCTGTGGGGTAACCGAACCCTCACCCCCTCACTGCTACAAAATGGTAGCGCTACAAAGGTCCTCAACGTTGCTTGATTTGACTGTATTGGTGTTAGGCTGAAGTCGAGTGGCGCGGTCCAGTGGCAGTCATCATCATCATAGTCACAATGTCTTAACAGCCATGTTATGAACTTGTAAAATGCATTAAGTTGGAGCGAGAGTATTGCCGACACGAATATTATGAATAGTTTTGAAAACTGTAGCTCGCCATCGTTCGCGATCTACTGTCAGTTCAGTGGCGCTCTTGATACTCATATCTAGCAACTGTTTCGTCGTATCCACCCAGCGTGTAGGGGAACAGGCACGGCGGCGCCCACTCGGGGCGTGACCCTGAACTACAAGTTTCTCCATATTATCGCTTCTGTGAATATGTCCGAAGAATTCTCATCGACACAATGGAGGATAGTCTCTTTGGATTACCGAGCTCATCCAGTATGGAAACATTAGTTCGATGGGAGGTTTAAGGAATTCTCAGCATTCTCTTCCACGTCCACATTTCAAAAGCATCCATGTGAGCTCGATCTGCCTTTTTAACAGACCAAGTTTCCAAGGCATACAAAAAGATGGAGAACGCAAGAGACTGAACCAGTGACATTTTGGTAGCTTTTGTGATGTTATGGTCACGCCATATTTTAGTAAGCTTTGTCATGGCCACCCGTGCCTATTAAATGCGCCGTCAAATCTCATTCTCACAGCTACCTGAATTGTGGATCAATGAACCGAGGTACACAAAACTTTGAACTACCTCACAACGGCCTATTGACTTTATTTCTCGATGATTGTCATGCTCTCTATCTACGATCATAACCTTGGTCTTGTTGTAGTTAGTACCAAGACCATATGCTGCACTGTGTTGTTCTAAAACGTTCAATAGAGCTACTAGTTCTTCCTGAGAAGCAACAATAAGGGTTGTATCGTCAGCAAATCTTAAGTTAGATATTCTGCTTCCGCCAATAGTTATACCGTCATTCCAGTTGTCCAATACCTGTCTCATCACAAATTCAGAGTAAATGTTAGTGGCAGTAGTAGTTTTTATAGGGGGTTGTTTCGACATTTTTTTTTTTTTGAACTTCTCACTTTCTTTGTAAACAAATGATATACATAGATGATGCTGTATTGTCTTTCGGCTCTAATAATTGTGTTTTCATATAAAAGACAGAGAGAGATAATATTCTCGAGATCCCATTCGCCAGAGTCTGCTCTGGAAATGAAAAGTTTATAACATCACTCCTTCATAGTATTTCTATTAATGATATTCGCCGTTTATAGCTGTTTTATTGTAATGCGATGTCTCGTATATTTTCATTTACTCGCCGCTTTATATCCTTATCGCATATTTTACTCGGCAGGTAGTAATTAAGCAATTTTATAATTAAATATCTTTCACTTTCCGTTTATAAAGTAATTATTATAAAGGACTATTTGTTGTTTGTGTGGATTTTGAGGTATTGTACTGTCAGTTAAAAATTAACGAATATATCACAGTGTCTGTTAATGTTGAGAACTAGTGTAAAATCTCAAAAAGTGTTCACAAATAATAGAGGTTTGTTAATTTCAGCCCTCGATACTTGGCAACAGCCCATAATGAAGTCGACAGTCAGCAGAGCTACTTCAAATACATTAAGCTTCAGATACACATGATCATAAATAACATGCTGATCAAGCATGCTCAAAATTAGCATGCTACTGTCACTGACACATTTCCAATTAATCGCATGACCACAGCATAATAAACAACCAGCACAATAACTCATGTTGGCGGAAATTACGCGCGCGTCCCCACTTTTGGATGATTTTTTGTAGGGCTGGTAACGGTACTTCGATACTTGTACTTCTGCGCTAATATCGACTATTATTATCTTAGATACTTTTTGAGCGATCCCAGGCTGGTATCGCTACTTCTGTATCGAAAATAATTATATAATTATTGAGGGGTGTAACCAATTGCACAAATTTCTCTGTTCGAACCAAACGCGCCTATGAGGCTAAAGAATATCGAGTTGGTACCGGTATCGATATTTTCATTTTCGCAACTCTACCCAAACTTCACAGGCGTAAAATCATCCAATCCTCCCAAGGTCGAATTTTGTGGGAACCATTTTATATAGGAAATCCTCAGAGATATTATGCTGGTTGTTTATTATACTGTAGCATGACCGCCGGTTCTTTAGCATGCTCCAAATTAGCATGCTTATTTCGAGCAAGGCGCGTATACTCATGCTCCGAACTAGCATTGCTCATTAATAGCACGCTTTTTAAGCCGTGTGTATCTGTACCTTTATTTTCCTATTATTTATTAAAAGAAACATAGAAGTAATTCAAGCCATGCCATGACAGGAACTCGAAGAATTTACGCAGAGCTTAGTATTGTCCAGTTGTCATAAGTGTTTACCGAGGGCGAATATCTTTGGCGGTAATACCTAGTTCGTTTTACTTCCCACACCGACAGGTGAAGGGATTATTTGGTTGCAAGAATTTTCAATTTTGAAACAGTACGCGTTAAGGCGTTTTATGATAACGAAAATCCACGTCACTCATTTCCGTCGATCGGTCTGCTGGTGTGATTGTGATGATATTTGAGTAGCGAATGCTACGGGGTCGTAGTAGGTAATCTTGCTATAATTTTAAAAATCGGTGCATGGGCGGCAAAATCAACAAATTTCAAATATTCCTCAAACTTCGTTTTTAGGCCTTTTAAGGGTTCCTGACCATTTTTCTACTTTTCTTTGGGTAGGAATTAAATTGGTGAGGTTGGGGGCTGGGGGGTTGTAAAACAGAAAAAATTGTGGTATTCGTGAGAGAATCACCTAGCGGCATAACAATTTTTTTAGGTCCATCCATCCGAACACTGCCTTGCTTATTACAGAAACAAAAGGACGATGAGTTTTGCTTTAGAACATTTTGTACTGTGTGACGTGGAGATTATTGAACTGATTTTGATGAAATGTTGACCAAGTATTACTACCGTGGCGAGGATGGAAGATCCGTATGGTTTTTAGGAATCGTGTTAGTGGCGGCACAGCAATAATAAAAAACTATGAATATAAAAACAGATCAAACTCCGTTTTTAGGCGATTTGCGGGTTTCTTATCGTTTGCCACATTCTTTTAGAGGGGATAAAATTGGTGTAGTTTGGGGGTGGGGAGTTGTAAAACTGAGAAATTTGTTGCATTGGTAGTGGGCTCTACGTTGTCCTGTAAAGGAGTGACATGATATACTTTTTAGCTCTACCTTAAATAATTTTTTCAAATTAGATTGTTGTAGCTAATTCAGTAATGTGTGTAGCTCATTACTAAGCTCATAGTAATAAAAATTTTCTGTGAGCGGTGTTACAGGACGGTGGTTTTTGAAAATTGTGTGAGTAGAGGTAAAACTTAGTTAAAAAAAGCAGTACAATGTACAAGCTGTTCAAACTCTATGGTACTCTAGGGATGTCTGATCATTTTCTGCTTTTTGTTCTTGGAGTGATTAAGATGAGTGAAAATAGGATATCTAGGATAAGGTGGCTGAAAAACGCCGGAACATTTCACTGCCCTTTAAGGCCGATACTGGTAATATAAAATTTGCTTTAAATATCACAAAATCGACACGTCATGTGGTTAGAATATCATATTCGCCATTAAATTTAAAAATCAAGAAATGTCTTTCGCTATTCAAATATGTCACTGGGTTTTCTCTGACACTGAAACCATTTTTGGCGCATAAGGAAAGAAATTTTAAATCCGACCATGGTTATGACTTCGTAAGATCTAACTCCTTCCAAGGTTATCTCATGGTTTTGAGAAACAATTTATGCAAAATTTGGGATATGGCATTTTAGAATCACTAGTTTACATATCTGAAGCTAGGTGTAGGAAATTCAGGATCTATATAGTACCAAATTTTTGGGAATTCATAGATTTCTGCAAAGTAATGTTAGAGATGAGGAATGCACTGTGATAGACAAAGTTTTTAGAAATAAGTGTATAATAAGAATACAGGGTCCAGTTAGTGTGCAATTCTTTGATATCTCGCAAGGTGTACCTGATAGAAGAAAATGTCAAATACAAAGGTTATTTGGTTACCTAAGATGCATATTCTAAAAATATTTTGAAATATACAGGGTGTTGCGGGAAAGTAGGATAGTGATCAACTTGATTTTTTTATATGGAACTATAACTTCTTCTTAAATTCTTCTAGTTTCCATTATTGATCTCTATTCAACCCTAACATATTTTTGGGACCGGTTACGACGTTGCCAAGTTATAATTTATTTTCTATTAATTTCCGGATTTGCAAGGTCGCAAGTAATAGGACAGCCTGTATAATTACTGCTTCTAGAATCGTAATCCGCAAATATAAGAATATTCGCATACCAGAAAATTTTTATAAAATCCTGTCCGCTATATTTAATCTAGTATCTTGAGCAATCAAACCAAAAAAAAAGAAAAGACAGTGACGCTGACCTTACAATTTCATGCTCATTCCAGATCCAAGAACAACAAGTGACCTTAGTTGAAATAGTGAAAGAAAGTCAATCTCAAAACCATATTAAAATATCTAAAGAAAAATATTGAACCTGATGTTTTTATCGTTTTTCCCATAAACCCTGTTTTGACGAACAAGTAAAGGGTTTCCATGATATTCCTTATACCACTCCGAAGTATACAATGTTCCACAAAGTTACGATAGTTGAGATATTGGGCATTTAATTGAGTTACTTTTTGAATTGTATAGATTATTGTTTGCTTATTTATGCGTATGGATATTTGTATGGGCTTTGATGAGCTGTCATTATATATTATTATATAGACGTTATGCAAATATCTGATACATTATTGCAGCACAACTAGATTCATGAAACCAGCAACATATTCTTGCATGTAGTAGTATGTAGAAGTAACAGTGTTCGGGAGACGAAGCTAAGCATGCAGGCCACGTTTGACCCTTTTTTCCAGACCTCTTGCGCCGCCCACCCCCCCCCCCCCCATGGAACCAATAGTATGTATTATTATATTTCAAAAAACAAAAAGTGCAGCCCGGGCTCCGACACACCGAGCTGCTGTTCCATTACCCAATGACTACTCCTCACACCGTGAGGTGAGCAATCACTGGGTCCGCGAATCGTGCGCCCTAAGTAGACGAAGGGACCCAAGGATGACTGCCTTCTGCATTCTGGCGGCTAAGATCGGTGCCGCCGCATGGCACACCGGTATTTTGCGCAGTGCAGAGAGCAGCGTATTCCTCATTCCACCTAGGGATCCAATGACCATAACCAGCAGACTTACAGTGTAGTCTGGCCAGAGCCTGCGAAGTTGTCCGAGCAACTCCTGATATTTGGTCCGCTTTTCCTCCTCCTTAGAGACGATGTTCACCTCGGCAGGCGCCGAAAACTCAATAACGGACATCGTCTTCTGTTGGTGGTCGAGAAGGACTATGTCGGGCTTGTTTGCCTGTACAAGCTCGAGCGTGGGAAACGAGTAATTCCAGTAAATCCGGCATCTCTCGTTCTCCACAACGGACTCTATATCCCCTGGAGCGTATGGCAGCACCAGTGTCTCATCGATACCGTATGAGTGCCTTAAATGATAGTAGAGCACTCGTAGAGCCGCGTTGTGCCGATGGACGTAAGCCGTCCCAGCGTACGTCTTACACGCCGACAAGAGATGCATAAGCGTCTCTGGCGCCTGTCGGCAAGCTCTACAATGGGTGTCGGGTACATCTACACCCATAACCCTTTTACGGTACACCAAGGTGTTGAAGACACCGTCTTGGCACGCCATTATAAAGCCCCCAGTCTCCGACTTCAACCCACTAGACCTTAGGAAAGAGAAGGTCAACTGCTCAGACAAGCCATGCTCTTCTAGATGTTTGTAGAAGATTCCATGCATTGGCTTATCTTTATGAAGTCTTAAGAGGAAGTCTACTTCGGCAGTTTTAATGTGGGATTTTAATTCTGCGGGAGCAAGTTCCGTAATGGACTGCTGACACCTCCGCTTGAAGTCGAGTGTGAGGCTGAGCTCCTCGGCTGCTCGTTTCGCTGCGCTAAAAGGAAAGGCTCCTTTTCCCGCATTCTCGTGCTCTCGCACAAAGCGGATCAGGGGATCGTTGCTGTTCGTTACATAGCAGGCAGTGGCCAGTACTACTCTGTTGTGCAGACGCTCCAAACTCAATAGTCCACGCCCTCCCAGGTGTCGCGGGAGGTATATTCGCGGGACAGAGGACTTAGGATGCAGGCTTCTCTCCATATTCATCCTTTTGCGGGTCTTCGTGTCGATTTCCTTCAGCTCGTTCACTTTCCAGTGTATAGCACCAAAGGTGTATAATAACAATGGGACCGCAAGCATGTTTGTGGCAGCGACTTTGTTCTTGCCGGACAGTTCTGACGACCAGATCTGCCGGAGTCGGTGCAAATACTTGCGGCGAAGACACTCTTTAACCAATGCTGCCTCTTGGACATGACGCTGCGCCACTCCAAGGTAGGTATAAGTATCTCCGGCATGCAGTTGTCGCAAGATGCTCCCATCAACGAGCTGTTCCTTATCTCCACTATCTCCGCTTCGTCCTTTCTTGAGATGAACCAATGCACATTTGTCTGTCCCGAACTCCATTCCGATAGCATGACTGTACTCCTGCACCACCCTCAGCGATTGCTGTAATTCGCGTTGGCCGGAGGCATAAAGTTTTAGGTCATCCATATAAAACAGATGGGTGACCTTGTGCCTCCGGTTATTGGGCGTGCCACAGCTGTATCCTTTAGTATTTCTCAGCGCTGTAGACAGAGGCAAAAGTGAGATGCAAAAGAGCAAGGGACTCAAGGAGTCTCCTTGGAAGACACCTCTTTTCAATGACACCAACTCTGTATGAACCCGGGTTTCACCTGATGTTATAGTGAACCGGGTCTTCCAGAGTGGCATCAGTTGTTTGATGCATCCCACTATCTGATTATCTACCGAAAGACATTCCAACAGCCGCACAATGAGGTCATGAGACGTGCTGTCGAATGCCTTGCGATAGTCAATCCAGGCCATAGAAAGGTTTCGCTTGTACTGCACAGAGTCCTGCGTGACACATCGGTCAATCAACAGGTTCTCCTTGCAGCCAGCTACACCTTTCTTTGACCCTCTCTGTTCATACACGTCGAGAAATACAGGATTCACAGCTTGAAGGATACGCATGTACAAGATTCTGGTGAAGAGCTTGTAACACGCGTTCAGACATGTTATTGGCCTGTAGCTTTTGGGATCAGACAAATCTCCGGTCTTCGGGAGAAGCACGGTTCGACCCTCGACAAACCAAGCCGGAATTGGCTGCTCCTGATTTAGCCACGAGTTAAAAACTCTAGCTAAATGCCGGTGGCAACTGGGGAATTTTTTCCACCAGTAGGTGTTAATGCCATCCGGGCCAGGAGCTGCGAAATTCTTTGCGCCTCGTAAGGCGTCAAGAATTTCTTCCGTGTTTATCGGGTGACGCAGTACATTCAAGTTAGGAGTCCTCCTACAAACGGACTCGAACTGCGCCAAGGCCGGAGTGTCTGCTGAGAGAGGTTTGGGTTGTTCGTAAATGTCCCTCCAAAAGGCCTCCACGCGATCAGCAGTTGGCGGCTGCTCTATGGTTGGAGGCGGCTGTTGGAAAAGGCGAGAAGGTCTTTCGTAGAACATTCTGTTCTGCTCCAGACCTCTCGCCCGCGTCACCAACGATCGCTTCGCAGCGATTAGCATCCGTATCCTGTCAAGACAGTGTTGCTTGACAACAACCAGTACCGCTTGACTGAGTGTATGATGGTCGCGCCTCAAACCGTAGGCTATCTGGCGCACTCGGCGCGTAATTGGCTTCCCAGCCGCTCTATATTCCATCACACACTGGATACGGGATGATTCCTGGCGAGCCAACTGGATTTTCGCTTCCATTTGGCCTGTGCTCTCTCAACAGGAGAGTCTCTCACTCTCCCCTGTCTAGCTAGCCTCAGAGCCGCAGCGTAAATTTCGCAATTGATGCTCCAAATGTCAGAGGCCTCCGATAGACGTTCACCAACAACCTCATCCTCTCTCTTTAAATCTGCCAGCTTCAAGGACCTTCCATTGTTATGCAAGGCCCTTCGGTCTGAAATCCCCAGGTGAGACGACTTGGTCGATTTCCCTCTCAGCGGGCCTTACCGGCGAACTTTCAGCCTGGTTAACAGGCCTTCCGTCCGCCGAAGGGGCAGGCTGAGCTGGAGCACGAACATATCCCTGCCTCCGGAGGTACGATACATAATCTCGCAAATTCTGAGAGGTAAGCGTGCTATGCTCTGGGTGCATTTCACACCACCTCTCATACATGCGGGACATGTATCCTCTACGGCGCGGGCTACTGCTCTCGTAGCAGCTCAGCAGGTCATCCCTGAGCTCCGTCGTCCACCTAAAACGGTCCATGTCATTGCGGGGGTCGTCATCAGGGCAATTCGAAGCACCGCCACCTTGCCCAACGTTGGCTTCCGAAACCGGCTCGGTGTGGGTGCTTTTCCTTCGAAGTGGTCGAACCCGAAGATAGGGCCCGTCAGGTGGTTAGCCTTAGGGCCCGCAGCCGACATTTCCGGAGGCAGCCGTCCAAATTGCCTCCAGAGGATGAACCTGTGAAGGTTGCCGACCGACTTACATCCTTTGGCTTCGGTATACCCCTCGGTGTCGCCACGCACCGAATAGCCTGTTGATGTTGGGCGGCTTCCTGGGGGTTTATGAAAACAGCCGCTTCTAACATGAAGAACAGACGCTGTCGGAGTACCGCTCCTCACATGGAGATCCGTCGTGTCCTATTAATTGTGGAATAGCCGATCCTCTGGATGCAGACGCTATTCCACTGTGCTAGTTTTGGTCCGCCCCGGGTATTTCATTTCCCCGGTACCACCCATATCTGGGAGGCATTCCCCTATCCGCCACCTTGGGGAGGCGCCACTGAGGGGATCTAGCAACCCCTCGTGGGGGTTATTATTATTATTCTCCTGATTTTCCAAGTTCCTCTCGCATGACTGCGGTATCAACAGGTGTTGACGGGCTGTGCCAAGTCAGCACCTGAACTATTACGGATCGGAATTTAGGAAGGATCGAACAATATTGCAGGTCTTCAGGATTACAGACTTCTGAAATATTTTGTGTAACCTTTCGTCCAGGCCTAACTGTTGTAGGTGTGGTGTAAATGTGTTCGGCGTGAGGCCTGAGACAGACATAATTAGGGGGGCAATGGTAACTTTGTTTTGCTTCCAGAGTCGTTTTATTTCTATCGCAAGGTCCGTGTACTTAGATATCTTCCCAGCGTAGGCGTTTTGGATATTCGTATCGTTGGGAATAGCAATATCTATCAAATAGGTAACTTTGTCTGCCTTCGACTGGAAAACTATATCTGGCCGATTTGCCGGGATAGTCTTATCTGTATGTATTTCAACATCCCAGTACAGTTTATATTCATTGTTTTCGAGTACTGATGTCGGTGTATAATTGTAATATGGATCTGTGTTTTCTATTAGCTTGTTTGTTGTGGCGAGTGCTTGGTGAATGACTTTGGCTGCAGAGTTATGTCTAGCTATGTACTCGGTTACAGCGAGAGTTTTGCATGCGCTTGTTATGTGGTCTATTGTCTCTTTTTGTTGGTGGCACTTTCTGCAATTGTCGTCGGTTATGGATGTATCTTTAATTATGTATTTCATGTAGTTCCTTGTCGCAATCACTTGGTCCTGGATAGCAAGCATAAAACCCTCAGTTTCTGGAAAGAGTTGGCCATCCTGGAGCCAGGTGTATGATTGTCTTTCATTAATGTGGTCTTATTATTATTATATAACAGATATGAGTTGAGCTAAAAAGCTATAAACTCAAAAAAAAATTACAATTGTAAAGACCACTAGCAACTAGACTAGAGCAACTATCGATGTCCTTGCCATAACCAACTATCGTACAGTTTCTTGAAGATGTTGACCAATGACTCGTTCACTATGTCCAGGGGAAGATGAAGAGTTGACGAGGCACGGTCCAGAACTTCTCTTTCAACAGCTTGGAATTATGTCCACGTAGGTTGTTCGAGTTTATGGAAAAAAGCGAAAAAATGTCAGTTCCAAATAAACCAGGCATCGATCACAGAAGTGCATCAGGTCGAACAGCTTTAATCTTTCTTCGTAGGTAGGGTGATGGGTGCCACAAGGGATACGTCTAGCCCTTCTCTGCAGGTTTTGCTAAACATTCAATTTTTCAGTTTCATATGACTTTTCTTTAGCTGATAATTTTCGCGAAAAGGTGAACCCCTATTGCACAACTTATGGCCGGTTTCTCAATATCCAGTTAAATATTTATCTGGAAGTTAACGGGCAACTGTTAGATAAATTGTTTAAACGGTTGAAGGTTAAAGTTACGAATTCACGTAAATCTGATCTAACAGTTGTATCCATAGAAATGCTAACTCGCAGCTACCTATCTGACACTTTTAACTGGACATTCAAAACCGGCCCTAAGTAGTTATGAAAAAAACAAGCGAGTACAGCTGTTATTCATAAATCTTGGCACTGTTAGCGACAAAAGGAAATTTTGGATTGAAGGACCACCTACTGTATTATGTGTATTTTATGCCACTAACAACAGTTATTAATTTAACACATCCTTTTGGATAATCATCAGTATATCCAGTTACATAGAATCTTAAAATATATAAGGCGAAAACAGATAAAAAAGCTATTAAGAAAAAATATTACAATGAAACACTATCTTTTTACGTAAGAGCTGCAATAATTCAAGCATCCGCTGAAATATCTAGTACATTGATATATTGTTATTCTTTTTATTTGAGTCTTAACGCAGGGTCAACAGCTAGGGTTATTGGCCACTTATTCAAATCACTTTACACGTTAGGATAGATACTGGTTATTAAGCATATTACATACAGTAAGTCAAATTGAGAGGTCATTATATAAATAAATAGAAGAAAACAAAATTGTGGATTGGAAGGGGCCTTAGGTAGTTTATTAGCACGAGGTAGCATAAATCAACACACCATCTAATTTTTCTATGATAACCTGTAGATTGAAGAAACCGCGTCATAATTTTTATATTTGATGATTTGGTTGGACAATCCTGCAGACGTCCTGTAATATTAAAGGAGTGGCGGAAACCTTCAGTTTCGGGATACTCGATTCGAATATGTTTTTTGTTTAACTGTCGGAAGATTTGTTGCACATGTTGCAGACTGGTCGCGATCATTTCCGAGTAATAATTGCGAATATGTCATGTATGTATGACCCATTTAAAGTTAATGTATGCATACCCTCTGTTACCGATTGAGATTTGAAGGAGGACTCCATGGAGCTACTTTGGGCTTGACCTACTTCTACATTTTCCCAGCGACGCTGCTAAATCTCCAGTAAGCGTTTGGTAGGCATGCGTTTTAGATCTGCTTGATGTACTGTTATTATTCCTGAAGTAACGAGCACTTCAGCAGTGATAATCATCATCATCATTGTCACAATGTCTTAACAGACATGTTGTGAACTCGTAAAATGCATTAAGTCGGAGCTAGAGTATTGCCGACACGAATATTATCAATAGTTTTGAGAACTGTAGCTCGCCATCATTCGCGATTTACTGTCAGTTCAGTGGCGCTCTTGATACTCATATCTAGCACCCAGCGTGTAGGAGAACAGCCACGGCGCGCGCCGCCCACTCGGGGCGTGATCCTGCACTACAAATTTCTCCATATTATTGCTGAATATGTCCGAAGAATGTAAGCACTCTCATCGACACAATGGAGGAGAGTCTCTTTGGATTATCGAGCTCATCCAGTATGGAAACATTAGTTCGATGGGCGGTATAAGGAATTCTCCACATTTCAAAAGCATCTATGCGAGCTCGATCTGCCTTTTTAACAGTCCAAGTTTCCTAGGCATACAAAAATATGGAGAACACAAGAGACTGAACCAGTGACATTTTGGTAGCTTTAGTGATGTTATGGTCACGCCATATTATAGTAAGCTTTGTCATGGCCACCCGTGCCTGTTGAATGCGCCGTCAAATATCATTCTCACAGCTACCTGAATTGTCGATCAAAGAACCGAGGTACACAAAACTTTTAACTACCTCACAACGGCCAATTGACTTTATTTCTCGATGATTGTCATGCTCCCTATCTACGATAATAACCTTGGTCTTGTTGTAGTTAATACCAAGACCATATACTGCACTGTGTTATTCTAAAACGTTCAATAGAGCTACCAGTTCTTCCTGAGAAGCAGCAAGAAGGGTTATATCGTCAGCAAATCTTAAGTTCGATATTCTGCTTGCTCCAATAGTTATACCGCCATTCCAGTTGTCCAATACCTGAGTCATCACAAATTCAGAGTAAATGTTAAATAACATCGGAGATACTACGCATCCCTGACGAACTCCTTTTCTGGTTGCTGTTTGACCAGACAGGCATCAATTCTTACACGAGCTAAGACTCATAGAGTTGCTGTATGAGAAATACTAAGTGGTAAGGGACTCCCATGGAGATAAGGATTTCCCACAGTTTAGGCCACTTTACGTTATCAATTGCCTTAGAATAGTCCACCAAGCAGATAATAACGGGAAAATAATGCTCTCTGGATTTTTCAATAATCTGCCTTAAGTTTAAGAGCTGTTCACGCGTACCGCGTCCTTTTACGAAACCTGTCTGCACCTGAGAAATTTGCCAGCCAATAAAACCCTCCAAACGAGACTGTAAAATATATAGTAGAACCAGGCTTGCATGAGATATTAACGAAAGTAGGCGATAATTATTGTCTGGATTTGTTAGAGATCATTTTTTATGAAGTGGAACAAAAATGGATGTGCACCATTCATCTGGCCACCGGAGGACCAGACCCTCTTATAAATATTACATAAAAGAGAGATGCCGTCTTCACCCAAGCAATGATAATAGGCAGTCGTAATAGTAATAACGTGTCAAAATTTCATTACAAATAAGCTAGTAGACTGCTGCTCCCAAGTGAAATCTGAACAATAATAAACAAATCCATGGTCCATAATTAGTGCATAAAAAAATACAACAGCTCAATAATGAGTGGAATCTCTTTGCTGATAAATGCACGCCTCTAGCCTGAGCGGCATGATCTAATCTTGTTATTAATAAACCCTAGAGGTACAGCCTCCCAAGCTGCCCTCACAGAGTGTTCCACATCGTTCAGCGTGATCAGAGGATCGGGTAGATCACGAACCTCATTCATGTAACGTTAGGCCCTCATTGTGCCACGAATCACAGGCAAATATGACATGCTGATCAGTCCAATGGCAAACCATCGAACCAATAGGATGGTATACATGGCTCTAAACAGAAAACTGGAAATCATGTCGTTCACGTCGTCGTCATCTAACGCGTTGGCCCCAGAAACAACCATCGGAGAAGATCGCCTTATGCTTATCAACATGTCGTTGTCGGTGGTCTTGGCACCAATCTAGCCGTTGTTGACGATATGATCTTAAACCCATTTCACACGATCTGTAGTATACCCGGGGATTCGAAGAGGCCTTCTTATAGACACATAACAAGCCTCAGCAACAGCCGAGTAGACCACATTCTGTCTCGATGGACCAGTAGTCGAAGATGACGATCTTGCCGATCTCCTATGTATCGCTGCATCCTCCCTCCTTCATTTCATGGGCGCAATGCTGCTACAACTGTAGCCACGCTACACCCCATGGTTACAGTGATTATTGCTCTGACAGAAGTTCAACATTCTCGTTGGCCTACAATCCGACCCTGTTCAAAGGGGACTAACTAAATAAACTGGGACTGCTATCTTCTGGAGCCATGCTTTGTTTTTACACGTACAGAGTATTTTGGAGGTAAGCGGCGTCCAAATGAAGAGCAAGTGTTAAACCCCCCATACACACTCGAAAATGTTGGCCAACATGTTGGCGAAAGTGGTGGTAAATGCATTAATTTGGAAGCTGGCTCAGCCAACATGTTTGAAGATATGCGGCAACGACCAACAGAGTGCATATGGGGGATTATAGATGTGTACTAGCGAGGGTACAGCCATGCTGTGCACACATTTTAAACCCTTCGAGTCCGGAATTAAGAATTTATTTGAATTTTATTGAAAAAATACAAAACATAGGACAAAAGTGAACAAATAAGCTGATAATCAGCTTTACACTTGTTTAAAAATACATTTTTTTATCAGCTCCAGTATCTTGAAAAGATCTTTCGGTGCTTTTTTTACTTCTATGTCATCAGCATGGTGATTGGTCACGAGCGCGCGCGGTTTGATTTTTACCTGTCTACAAAAAGGGTGCCTTCATCGGCACCAGTCACTTGCGCGCCGGAGGAAAAGTAAGCTTGCATATTCCTAATGACCACATCCCTTTTATTCTTGCGAACTTTCAACTGTCTTTTTACGGCTTGCGGTAGCCTACAGTTATTTCTTAGATGATTTAAATGACTATCCGGCTTCTGTAGGTACATAAAACTACCCTAGATGAAAATAGTCCGGTAGTTTGAAGGAACAAATTCTTTAATCTTTATGTTACTTGTTTTTTATTTTCAAATGAATCAATCAATTCGCTGGATTCAAAACATCTATGTTTTATTTAAATGCATTGGGTTTAATTAAATTTTCAACGTTTCAAGGAATATAGGTTTAAATTAACTTTTCACTTAATTCTAAATGAATATTACCAGTACTCGACAAGTTAGAAAAGAATCACGTGATGCAAATAAAGCTGACAGAAAGTGCTGCTAATCTACATTACGCATTACAATTTATCTCAGTCAACGACAGAAGTAAACGAGAACCGCCCCGCGCGCTGATGTCCACATACCTGCCTATTATCCAAGATATTTTGGGGGCTTCTGACCGCTGGGATTAGGACAAATCTGGCCGCGGCGCGCTAGTGTCCTAGTCCTATGGACCGTCTGGTGATCGAAATATTTTGGGTGCTTCTGACCGGTGGGATTAGGACAAATCTGACCGCGGCGCGCTAGTGTCCTTTGGCCATCAGCATCAACTGCTCTGGTCATTAGCCTCGTGTTCTATGTAGGCTTTGTTACTGTTTCTTCCCGGCGCCACTCTAGGAACAGCACTGTTAACTGGAAGCCAACACTGGAAGCTTCGGTGTAATTACTAATATTTTGTATGACAGACAAATTTTCATCATCGTCCATTATCTATATGATCTTTGAGTATCACTACGTCGGTTCACCTGAAGATGATTGAAGATATTAAGTCGAAACGTTGTGATACTCAATATTATTCATATAGACAATGGAAGTCCGAAGCATATATATTGAAACATCTACGTTGTCTATAAATTTCAAACACACCGCTGTATATTCCTGGTTGTTAGTCGGTATAGCCACCCCTAATAACGTGTCCTGAAAAGCACAATTACAATAAAATCATAAAATTTAGGATGATATGTGAAAACGAACAATAATTTGTATTATTACTTACCAGCCATATTAAATTTCTTTTCGTTTATTTCACAGTAAACAGCTATCAAAGTTTAACGCGTGCACCACGGCTCTTAGTGTTCACAATAACCATGATCAACAGATCCAAATAGCCGCAAACAGGCTACAGATCTTTTTTCCTAGTAGACAGAGCTCTGAATATCACAAAACAGCTGATGGTTGACCCATCTAACCATTAGGACTGAGCGAACGAATTACTAAATTTGTGGTTACATGACATGACCAGTAGGACGCAAAATAGCCTTTTTCCCTAAATGTTCGGATTTCATTGCGAGTTTTACATTTTCAACCCAAGAGGGCCATGAAGTTGTCCAGGTTTTGTCAAGGTTTGTCCGTGGATCTCAGTTTTCTCTCCTTAAGGTTGCACTGTAGTGTACTATTACATCACCAAAATATGTATTATAAGAAGATTGCGTTGATCTGGAAGAGACTATCACAAGGAACCTACAACAATTATACCCACATTTTGCATGAGTACTGGAGTTTACTAAACAATATCGTAATATTAATGTCTATCCAGTCATGAATTCTAAAGCATAACAAGGATAATAGTAGTGAAATGTGTAGAATAGAACCATAGCTATAGACTCAGATTTCTATTCCTCAAAAATACTTTAGTTTCTGTTGCTATGTCAAGTACCTCCTGTGCCCTTAAGTTTTACGGCCGGTTAGCAAGTGACAACTTACAATTACAATTTTTCCAATTGAATGGCAAGCGACTAATTGCTCATTATGAACCCAGTGTCCGTTCATTTGTTAGCATGTCATAAATCACATTTCTAATTTTTCAACGGCTCTTATCTCGGGAGTATCCAACTGCTAAGTTCGATTGAATTACCATATTTATTGCCGTTAATGGTCTTTCACCTGTCAAAGAAAAATTAAACTCTGCTTTATCTCTGTTTGTTTCTCTTTTTATCATTGTTCGCTTAAAAGCTTGGCAGATGATTATCAATAGGAATAATTGATGCGTCTGTAATATAATCTTAGGTGGTCATTGGGTGCCCTGTCATTATATTCTGACTTTGTTTTTTGTAACTGTCAAAGAAATATTCATTTTTATAAGGGTGGAACTCAATAAGTTGGAAAGCTTTATTAGACGTTAGTTTTGAGGATATAATAATAATTACATTACACTGTGTATATGTAAGCGCGTGGCGTCCACAGCTATAGATCAGAGCATTCAGCCCGAATCAGCAGTAATTATTGGTGTCCTTTATATAGTCCGGCAGACGACCGAATGTCTTCGGTGCCATTACCTTGAGTGAATTTGCAGTTGATTTTCATCTCGCAAATGAAATGGAACTAACAATAACTTCTTGTCTTGTAGTTTTATCATGTACGTAATTTGCTCGCGGAAATCTGTTCTTGTTACTTATATTCGAGGATATACAGACATAGAAGCGTCAACGTTTTTTAATTTAAAGAAATAGTACTACATAATTTGGTACTAGGGGTACCAATAATAATTCGTAAGATCTTTTGCGCAATAAGTTCATTTTGAAAACGAGCTGAGCATCAAACTCCATAACGGACGGAAGTGGGATTCTGAAAGTCTTTGAGAGGTGTAGTAGAAGTCAGATATATATGAGTTGTTTACATTTCTTCAGGTCTCAACCAGTGTGGACACCTCTATAGTACAGTTACGTTACTAAAAAAAAAACCGTAATTATCTATACAAGATATATACTACAATAATTCAGAAAGTGGTAGATCAAAATAACCGAAAATACCAATTTGCAATAGACAAAAACAAAATAAATTGATCTATTTATTGTATATTAACATCCGAATAAATAATATAAACACAGACATATACAATGTTGACTACACTAATGACCGTATAACAGTGCGGCAAAAAATGCCGAAAGGGAAAACGGTCAATCCACCGTCGGGCGTCTTGTGAAGGATTAAGAGGTCCTTTGTAGTGTCACTCTGTAGGAGCACAGAAAATGCAAACAGCTCTTATATTTCTAACGCGTACAATACATAAAGCTGTTCTGAGATTTATTAATGTGAATATGAACAGTTTAGATATTGGCTTTTCACAATACATTTTCCATGACAAGGTATCTTCCACATGCAGTTCTAGGAATTTTACCGACAGCATTTTGTATAGAATCTAAGATAATTCGTTTTCTCAAAATTAATGTATGTCTTTAAGTCATACAAATAAAGTACAGTATTATTTATAACAGTATCATGAAGTATAGATAAGTATAAGTTATTATTATTCTGGTCACTCATAGTTATAACCACATCATCAGCATACAAAACATGGTGTTGCACTGCGATAATATGGTTGATCTTATAAATAACAAAAACAAAAGGCAGCCCAAAATTCTTCATCTGTCTGCATTTGTTGCCGCATTTTCAATGTTATTGAGGGATACATTTTGTTGCCTTCCGGAAAAAAAACGATGCTGTCAAGAGACTGAGCGGTTCACACAATCGAATTCCCTGCTGATTTGACACATGACATTCGCCTGTTTCAATGCAATCAAGACCATTAATATAATGGTCGTAATGAAATAATGAACTGTTATCGTACAAGTTATAGAATGTCACAGAATTCGTTTGGTTTCTTAACTGATGGTTTATTCTGCCAATATAATTTGTGGCGCGCTTATGAGTGATTGATGTCTGGAAGGCCTACTATACCGATTTTAATATGACATGAATTGTGGTGTGGAGGTATATGGTTTAGTACAGGTAGTCATCAGGCCGGAATGGCCTTAATGGCTTCTGCTGAGCCTCATTTTCTATTCGAGTTGAGCATCTAACATTTTTGCTGTAAGACCTTTTCCAGTCCACGAGCTGAGGTTCGCAGAGCGGTAGCCGATGCACCCCATGGCACGTGCACCGTAAAGCTTCTGGATTAGGCTGTTTCATGTTTAAACTTAGCGGCCATATTCACAATAATGAAAAGTAAAAATAATAAATCAGGCAAAAAATCAGCTGAGGTGCTGCTTTACATTCCAATCTGGACGACGAAGAGGAGGTAATGAGAGGGTGGTGTGCCAAGGAAGGCGCAGAACTCCCTCTCAATGGGCCAGAACCGTCCTGTGATATATCATTCAACATGGTTAGGACAGCTATTATCAGGTGGGGGTCAAATGAGCACCAGAAGCGCTGGGACAGAATGGTGGGGAATGTTCACTCTAAGAGGATGGTGAGGGGACCCTCGTGTTCTAATACCGCTGACGCTCTCAGATTGAGCAGGAAGGAACTGCGAAAGGTGGTTGGATTGATTGGCAATTGGACGTCCACTGCATACCTGCAAAAGCTAGGAATTGAAGTGGCAATCCCATTATTATGCAGGAAGTGCAGTGAGGCAGAACAAACGCTAAGCATGTTATCTTTGACTGTCCTACACTGAGTGAAAGCCAGAACTCCTGTCTGAATCTAGACCAGAATTTGATGAATGATTTGATGAAACATACATATATCTCACAAACAACTAAACAAAAATATTAAATCATAATTATATTAAAATAACAAAAAATGAAGCTATACAGTTTGGCGTATTAGCTACATGCAACACCTTGTTATTGCAGAAATAAGCTCTTTCACCATTTTCTTGAAATGAAGCGATGACGGGCATTTGATAGAAGAAGGAATCTTAGCTGGTATATACGAATAATATTAAGATTAAGTAAATGTTCTTGTCCTATGCCTGGGAATATCAAAGGTATAACTTACAAAGCCGAGACTGGCATCATGCATTTCATATCGCGCAGATAGTTTATCGCGGGGGGTAAAACGCTGACCCAAAATTTTTACATCAATGCCCATTTTGGGCATTACTCCGTAATTTTAGAGCCTAATGCCCGCAATGTGACTGCAATGCACTAGCAATGTCCGCAATGGACCTGCAATATACTTGCAATGCCTCCAAAGCACCAGCACTTTCGTGAATGCCCAATAATTTCGGCCCCAATGCCTGAAATGACCAGTAACTCCTAAAAGCCTTATAGGAGAAGTGCAATTGGGGTTTTGAATACAATCTTTTTCTGTGATAAATGGGAAGACTACTTATAGGTGTTATAACAAAACAATTTTTTTCGCAAGGACTCAAAAGTGATATCAAAATAAAAATTTATTTCTGAATCCAGTACCGAAGAAATGCCGACAGCTCCCAACGCGTGTGACGTCAAAATGTTACCTTTTCACCAACGACGTCCTACTTCGATAGCTCTTACCATTATTTTTTCTAGATTCCCCGCTAATTGTGGAAATAGTGTATATCTTTTTCCACCATAGACAAGTTTGCAGTTCAAAACGAAGTCTACGATCGAAATAAATGTAATTTTGAATTTTGTAAATTAGATTACAAATTTCAGTAATAAATTACCTAATCAAATATTATATGTTTTGAGCAGACGACAGAAAGGTTCTGTTTATTGATATGCTTTTTGCACATGTTACATTTTTTCTACGATCAACATAACTATTTTTTTGAATCAAATTTTGTTAGACATTTTACTTGCACTAGTGCAAAAAGTAAGTACCGGACGCAGAGGAGAATTAGAAGAAACAGTAGAAATGAGGTTCGTCCGTGAGTATCAGTCCCAATTGCTCTGATTGCGATATAAAAATTAAACTCAATCCAAAAAAGTAAAATTATTAATAGTAACTTGTGTTGCACTTGTGATATGTCTCATAAAATTTGATTCAAAAGCATATGTATTTCGTTCGTATACAAAAATGTGTGTAATATGTGTAAAAATCATATCAATCAATTTTTTGATAAAAATAATTAAAAAAAGTGTTATTATTGCTTGGGCTCTAACCAACACCGCTTGAATGCGAACATTGTCGGGTTGGAGACTGAACCTCGCCTGACAGAATTGACAAGTTTTTCTCCCGATTTTTCCTGGATACCCTGATCACTGTGTTTGCAAATAAAGTTATGTTTGTTTTGTTATAAATTTACTTCAATATGGTCCGTAAAGTAAATAAAATGTTAGAACAGTAGAAAGTAAAAGATGAGGTTCATTTACGGTCGCGTTTATAGCAAGTGGATCCCCGAAATGGATCAAAAAGATAAACCACAGTAAGTGAATCATGAAGTAAACAAACATTACAAATGTTAAAAATTTACTCATATTGTTACAGCGACTTATTATTTTCGTACTAACTGTTAGGACTTACGAGTTATGTATGCCAGAGTGTTCACTTGAAAACCTTTCACCACGGATTTATCGAAAACCACTGATTGAAAGAAAAAACGCCGAGACATGTCAAAAGATCTTTCAAGGGAGACAACTTTTTAACCAAAAACCACTTTCCTCCCTTGTACCCTCTGCCCCCAGGATCATCCTCTTAGAAATTTTAAATGACAAGGGGTATCGAGAAGTACCTCATTTCAAAGGTATGTCGATTTCCTTTATTTTGACGTTCGTTTTTTTTTAAACCGGTTGATTCGTTTTCAAGAAAAATACAAATAGCTTTGAATGTTGTCTGTATTCCAATGTTTTCAGATAGCAAACAAAAACAAGCGATAATACCAGTTTTGGTTGCAATAATATTGCCCGTTATTGGCGAAACGATGATATAGGCGATGCTCAAATTCCTGACGGTCAGTTGCAAAGCCAGAGGAAATGATTCCAATTTGTGGTGCCTAAAACCAGCGTGCTCGGAAAATGCCATTGTTCAACGCCAGACTCCAGAAAAGATAAATTGGCATAGGTATGTTTTGAACCTTGTTACGTTTACTCAAACTGTATCTGTTGCAAATAAGAAACGGAGAGTTCTAGATGAAGCCTCTCAAATTGAAGATTTAGGTCATGTTAGCATAAATCCTATTACGGTAAATTGCGGATCCGACTGATATTTCATTTGGCATACAGCTCATGAACTCCATAAATTGTATCCATTCAAAATGAAAACAGTGCAAGAGTTAATCGAGGAAGATTTCGTTCGGCGAGTTGAGTGTTGTGAACAAATGACTGTAGTGATTAATGGTAGTATCATTCATGTAAAGAATATCTACCCCACTGATAAATGCTCATTTTGTCTAACCAGATTTAGACTACGCATAACTGCATGTATTTGAGGAATGCAAATCCTCATGCATTTGTAGAAAAGCATACCCAGAACCCCCCAAAAATTAAGGTATGAGCAGGCAAACAAAGTGATAGGGTCACCGTTTGTTAATGGATATTTAAATGGAGACATTTATTTGGGTTAGTAATCCTATACTTGATGAGGCTGAAATCTGATTCCAGCAAGACGCCGCGCTCCTTCTTACTGTGTTCTTCAGGTTCGGCAATGGCTAGACGATGCGATGCGTTTTCAGGTAAATGGATAGGGCGAAGAGGGCCTATAGTATATATAGCCTATTGAATCTCCGGATTTGACGCCATTAGACTGTTTATTATGCGGCCGTATTGTGTTTAGTCCCCAACCTGAAAGTTTGGGTGACCTTCATCAACGCATCCTCGGAAGCAACCATGATATCCCTCAACATGCTTTTTCAACTATCCGTCAGGAATTTAAACATGGTCCATATCATGGTTTGGGCAATAATGCGCAACATTTTAAACAATCATTGGAACAAAAAGTAAAAATTTCGTGTTTTTGTTTTTTATTCGTACAAATTGAGACACACAAAGATGTTTCTAATTTTCCCGAAGACGAATCGACCGATTTAAAAAAATCTAACGCCAAAATAAAGGACTTCAACACACGTTTAAAACGAGATATTACTCGATGCCCCTTGTTATTTAAAATGTTTGATGGGGATGATCCTGGGGGCAGAGGGTACAAGGGGGGAAAATGGTTTTTGGATAAAACGTTGTCTGCCTTGACAAATATTTTGACGTGTCTCGGTGATTTGTCTTTTAGTAAATGTTTTTCGATAAATCCATGGTGGGAAGTTTTCAAATGAACACCCTGTATATACTTAGCGTTTTTTTTGTAAAATCTTTGTTGTGTTACCCCAAATACAAGCACGCACGTGTCCGCATCTGATTACCTATGACCACCAGTGCTGATCATAGGCCACAGGGCAGTTGGGTATCTACAGACAACTAAAAACATAAATAACCTATACTTTGTTGCGTACTATCGGTCTAGGGTCAACCGGCGCGCGTCAGAGTAAAATCTGAAGAGGCGGAAGGAGCTGAATAGCCATTCGCTTAAAGTGACATTATACTTTCAAGATTTAGATTCTTGCAATGTCCTCATAAATGCCCGTTTAAAAGTCTGCATTTTTAGTAATGCTCAAAAATCTCACACAATCCACCTTAACGTCCCACAATGTCCATCACAATCTCCGCAATGCCGGGGTTTTGAACACCGCTTTGCCCCAACCATTTACCCTACGGTTTATCGTTCTAATATGCAGTAATTTTATGACAGAGTACCGAATGCACTAGATTAGAGGTTTACTAAGTTTTGTTTCTGACGGAGTATTTAGTTCAATGTAACTCCTGTATACAGGGTCCAACACTAAGGACGGACGTTTTTGAAATGACGTCCCATCAGGACGAGAGAGGTGAGGTGGGGTACCGTTTGACTCGTGAGATTCTAGCATTTTCACAAACTGCAGTCCACTTCAACTTCAAGATTCATCGGAATCGAGCTGCAGCTACTCGAAACACCGTCCTTCATTGGGTTGAAGCTTCTGTCAGAAGAACGGTTCGAAACCCTGTAAATGTGGAACGCGTTCGACAAGCCCTTCGTCGCAGTCCGACTTGATCTGCTGGGTAACATGCTGCCTAACTCCGCCTCAGTAAGCGTTCGGATTTCGCACAAGGAACGAATTTTGCACGTGAGATGGAAGCAGTTCATTTTAATGGCATGGCGCTGCTGAACCGTCCATGGCTCCATAATGTCATCTGGAAGCAAAATGCTAGAAACTCACGAGTCGAACGGTACCCCCCACCTCTCTCGTCCTGAAAGGAGAAGAACTATATAGCCATTTCAAAGACGTCCATCCTTTGCGCCAGACCCTGTATTTAGGAGGTTTATGATATCAGTGAACGGATCCAATTATACAATTTTAACACACTTTTATTTATTATTTTATTAAGAGATGGTGCAGACACCTTAAAGTTTCTACACAAATGCGTAGCAACGAGAGCTTTAAATCGTGACATCTAACTGCTTGGGAATTGGTATTTTTGTGAAATTTATTCAGGAAGTCCATAGCTTTAATTATCATTTATGTCTATATGTAATGATTATGTTATGAATATTGATTAATAGCAATTGTTCATCTTCGTTACACAGAATATTAATTAATACAGTTTAAAAAAATTAAAAAAACACGCTTTTAAAACAGTAAAAGACTAAAAAGTAAAAAATATTTTTCAAAATAAGTTTAAAACAAGAATGAAAGGAAAATACTAGTATGGTTATGAAAAAAGCATGGGCGGTTTGTGCCATATTATTCGCAAATCGAGCGCTTCACGCTTTTCTCACAATAACAATACTATTATTCGTTCATTATTGTTTTAAGCTTATTTGAAAAATTATTTTTAACTTTTTAGTCCGATGTTTTTTAAAAGCATGTTTTTTAGTTTTTTAAACTATTTCGTAGAAAAGGTTCTTCGTATTTTGGGACAAAAATAATGCAGAGGTTTTTTACCCAAAGAGCGGATGTTTCGGCGTTTATTTTACGCCTTCTTCAGGGCAATCGAGCACACCCCTATAGCACCAAACGATAACATATCCCTTTGGGTCAAAAAGCAAAAAAAATTCTAGAAGATGGTTAAAAACAATAACGCCCATGCCGTTTGTGAACTGCTGTACAGCAGCAAATACGAAAAATCAGGTGTTGACAAACGGCATTCGTAATTGTTTGTAACCATCCTCTAGAATGTTTTTTGTTATTTGACCCGAAGGGATATGTTATCCTTTGGTGCTATAGAGGTGTGCTCGATACCACTAAAGAAGTCGTAAAATAAACGCCGAAACGTCAGCTTTTTGAGTAAAGAACCTCTGCATTACGTTTATCCCAAAATCCGAAGAACGTTCTACGAATTAGTGTTAATAAACTGGCATAGGATTGGCTTTCTACTGCATTAAGGAGTTTTTTAAACTAAATTTATTAGCTTTCAGTTTGTCAATCTGTTGTTGAGGTGGAAGGCGATACTTCTACTTTATTCGCGTTTGGCTGAGTCTTCCACATACGAAGGTAACCAAAAATTGATTTTCGGTATTTCCGAACCAAATGACCGGAGTAAAACAGTTTCGGACGTGAACGTTTAAGCAAAAGCGTATCCAACAGATATTTACGGTGCTTGTGTTGATTTTCCCCTTTGTAATTTCCGAGGCGGCCAGTGTATTTAATTTAAAAAATCAACGGCTGTTCCTCTCAGATTATACATGCATATCGGGCGGTACCAGTTCGGCGTCGCTTGGTTCGGGTCGGTCGCGTCGTCCGAAAAAAAGGTACCACATGACCTTAAATATATACATTGGCGCGTAAAGAACGTCCCCGAGAAAACGTATGTTTGGCGTGGAAATGAAATGTATATGCATGTGGTGGAAGAGGGCATCGCCTCCTCGCAATTTCGCCGTATAAATCATCTTTCGGATCGCTGTTGGCCCTAACAGTATATCCGGATCGAATTGACGCAACAGTGTTGCCAGTACAACTAGTTTTCACGTCTTTCAAGATAAAATAAATGGACTGGAACGTATACAGTCCAAGAAACATTTTTATCAGTCGGCTGAGGGTAGGCAACTTCTGAAGTATATGTTGGCAATTGCACTTATTCTGTTTACCGTCTACAGTAAACTTATCAACGCCAACAATTGAGTTGATGTCAATAAAGCTCTAAAATATGAATATAAGACCACTAGAAGCGGTGGACCAATGTGTTCAAAATGCTACTGTACGTTGAGAGTGAAACATATTTTGATAGAGTGTCCAACCTATTTCAGCTATAGGCGGCTGGACCAGATACCACAGGAGTTACGAGAAGCACTAACCACGATCTTGTAAAGGTGCTATTAGAGTTTTAAAACATATCGATCTATATTATAAGATTTAAAACATGTACTCGCCCCACCGCTAATAACCCTTGGCGGTTGACGAGGTTTATTTTTGTACATTAAAACGAACACACTTAAAATTCGCGCTACATGCTACGCTTCGATATTTCTTGTCGTCATGCCGAAGTACGTGTCCATGATGTCCCTTTGTACCGTCAAAGTTGCATTAAGATATTTTTCTGAGAATTGTGACCATATTATTTTGTGTTAAGGGTGTAAGGGAAATCAATGGTCACTATGGGCATGTTTATGAACATACTACCTAATTTAACACATATTAAATGTTGGGTGCCTATCAGGAAAAACACACCAGATGACACATCTGGAAATTAAATAGAAAGAAACCTGAGAAACAGTTCATCAAAAAAGAATCTGGTTAATAAAGTGCCATCACGTTTAATCAAGGAAAATGACGTTATTTCATTCTGGCCTGATTTAAATAATAATCAGGGTAGTAATTGTAATAATTGAAAACACACACAGAAATAGATTACACACCAAATATATCTTTAAACATCAAATAGATAAAATCATATATATTGTGCTGTTATGCAAACACAAAATAACTTAAACATGTCTGTCAGATGTATTAAGGGTCAACTCGCGAAATACCTCTCCAAAAGCTTAGATGAAATAGTATATTGACTAATAGGCTCGTTCAGCATATTTTTTTATTGCATATTCTAAAAGGGCGTATTGAGTTTAGCAGCTGTGCAAAATTTCAAAATTTTCTGAGCTCGATTTCATATTCTAATAAATTATCAAAGTGCTGCAAATTAAAACGCGCGGCACTTGCGAGTGTGCGACGGTGACGTCACTACACCTCTCCGACCGACGCGGCGCAGCATCTTGGCCACGCATTGTACGGGTGCTTGGTAAATAATAACGCTGCAGCGCATCCTACTTGCTATGCAAGCTTTGCAAACTGCATACGCGTGTATTGGATAATTTGTTTAATCGTTTCATCGACACTGAATACTTACCAAGCTATATGAATTCGTTGATACTGAGTATAATAATGGGACAGATGAACAAAAATTATAAATATTGTATGGTTCTCCAATGTGAAAATATGACAGTGACCACTCCTGATGAATTTTTTATTGGTTTGCCACGAAATATAAAAATCAGGAAATTGTGGCAGAGAGCTATGCATAGGAATGAATTTCTGAACGATAAGTCAAGTCAAAGTATGCTGTGAGGATCATTTTAATAAAAGTATTTTTATAACTAAGTGAATTGTATTATTATCAAGAAACAGCATTTGTGAATTCCATTCTAAAGGTATATTGATGTCAGTTGTTAGCAGATTTTGCTGGTACTGGTACACTAAAACGTAAGAGATATAAGTAGATTTTTTTAATCCAAATACTGAACTAATCATATACCTAACAATTATAAAAGCTTTGGAGAAATCAATTCTCATTGGTATGTGGAACGTGTAAAAGGCTGTTTTCAGTCCTTTGATGTAGACAAAATTCATATGTATTTTGATTATGTAGAAAAAATTGTTTTATATTATATTATCTAGTTCTTTGTGTCTCACATTTCTGTATTTTGGGTAGAAAGTCGTGGATACTTAGTCTACAAAATTACCCTACTTCAAATGTGTATCTCAGTCTTGTATATTTTGTTTAAATTTGAGGAAGATGTTGTTACAAATTAATGAAAGATGTAAAACTCAAGATGAAACCGGAAGTAGTTCCGCACATTTTTGTTTGTCAAAAAGACCAATAAGCCTTACACGCTAGAGATCCTCGGAATGTTTTCCTTAAGACAACGGAAATGAGATTTAGATGAACCTAGTACCAGCACAAAAAAATTTCGATGTTCGTCACCAAGCAGCAAATCTATTATAGCACCAATGTTTCGCAAGTAGAACTAGAATGTACTGAAGACAACGAGAGAGGGAACGTTGGAAGACAGATAAGTGAGTCCAAGTCAATATAAAGGCCAAAGTTATATCAAAATATGTTGAGTGCAATATACTAAGGCAGCCACTAAGGGAAGGCAGAAACAAATGCCATTAAAACATATCCCAAAATAATGTTACTCCTTAACCAGTGGTTCGAGTTCGGATCATCCAACAAGGAACTTGTAGAAAAGCGAACTGCTTTTCTTATACAAAATAATCCGAAAATTCATAACGGGATACCCAGTCACTCATTTTGAGTTTTGAGAACTACCGATAAAATGACTGTAGAAGAATCTGGATTTTTGAATGTGTTAGAAAAAACCACCCGATCAAACAAAACATAGCGTCAACCAAAGCACTTGAACGTATTGTAAACGTATGCTGGGCGCTGTCGCTGTAAAGCCGCCAGCCGGTCTGGGCTCGCCGACAGACCCAATGACGTTACAACGATGAATTTTGAGCGCAAGCAATATTTTAATCTTTGAAGGCGCGTAACTTTTTCAATTCTCATCCAATTAAGTTGAAATTTTTTTTGTATGTTATATGTAAGTAATACTTCATGAAAATGCGCATAAGTATGGTTATTGGAATTTCACTGAACGACCCTATTATACAAAAAGTAAATAACAGAACTCTAGCAGTTCTTGTGTGGTTGGTATTAAGTGTTAACTCGCGAAATACCTCTTCAAGAGCTCAAATCACTTAGAGAGAATGATCATGATAACTGTGATGCCTACTCACTAAGATACTAGGGCTCAACGGGCGGAAAGTATCTACTCCTTTGTACTAATCGGTAGTACTGACCGACGGTGGTACTAGTTAAGCACGAACGGTCAATTCGCGATGCACTTCGAGAATATATTATCTGTTTTCATATCGCAGATATTCAAGAATTTAATTATCAAGCCTTTAATGAAATAATTTTGTGTATGGAGGCTTGCCAATAGTCTAATAAACAAAGCTTGAAATAACTTAATAAAATAAATCAATAGATCAATAAATAACGATTCGTTAGTAGAATTGCGTACTCTGTAAGGTGATCTATCCTAGGTTATTGCACAATCACAAAACAAATCACAAGAACTCTGTAGTGTGGGAAGTATAACTGGGTACTATATATAGAATGATATTTCGACAAAAAGGTCCTAGACCTGACGCAATTGCGAGCAGGTGTAGAACAGAAATTGCACGATATTTCGGACCATATTTTCAACGTGACAGCCTAAAGTATTGTGAAACGTAGGGATGTGGCGACCCCATCGCCCAGAGGTGATGGTACACCTTTCACCGACGACGGTGCATCATGTACTATTATCTCTGCAATCAGCCACAGCGGGGAGAAGTGCAGTCACTTAGCTTCGCCCGTGGTGCAATCACCCCCACATTGGAATATTTCCGGGAAACTAGAAATAGGTTCCCGGAAATAGGCGGCGCCAAATGGCCTCACGGTTCATGTTCCGTCGCTGGGCTGATGTTCCCGGTTTCTCATAAGTGACAGATTGGATTAATTAGAAGTAAAAAATGCTCAATGGCTCTCCCAGGATCAAAAGTTTCCGGAGGTAAAATGCCTGGCCGTTCGGATCTCCGGGTGTCAGGTGGTCCGGGGGGAACATTAAGCGATGTTTGTCTAAAGAATTGTGCTGCCACTCCTTGTCAGGCTAACAACAGAAGCCAGCCTTCGCAGCAACTTCGCACTGACGACAGGCGCGTAGGCCAGAGAAACTTGTTCAGAGCCGACTTTACAAATATACGAGGTCTTGCCTCCAACATAAACTCTGTCCATCAACACCTTCAGGCAGAGAAGCCACACATTCTGGCTCTTACGGAAACTCAAGTCGGCTCTTCAACAATGGATAATTGCTTCAGATATCCCGGATATGACTTATACACCCGATTTCGACGTAGGTTTGGCGTATGCGTGTACGTTAAATCTGGGCTTTCTTGTCATCGAGAAGAAGAGCTCGAACTGGAAGGATTTGACATCATATGGCTAAAAATATCCTGCCAAAATCAATCCAAATTTATATGCTGCATTTATAGGCCACCAAGCAGTAACAACTGCAAAGAGCTCTTCGAGAAGCTTTCAGCCACTGTGGACGCGCTGCAATCAGATCACCCTCATTCAGAGATAGTCTTTCTGGGTGACTTCAACGTTCACAACACATACTGGCTCAAACACTCAAACAAAACGGACGACGAGGGACGTGAAGCTGAAGCCTTCGCTATTAGCTGCGGCTTGGAGCAGATAGTCAAAGAACCAACAAGGATCCCCAGCCGCCACGGAGATTTTGCTAGTCTGTTGGACCTGTATCTCACAACTACTCCAACAATCTACACAGTGAAAGTAACCGCCCCACTGGGAACGTCTGACCATAACACCATCTCAATGCTATGCAGAATGCATTCTCCAGATCCCCACAGTACACAGCCTCGCCGGGTCTGGCATTACGGATCAGCAAAGTGGGACGACCTAAGGGAATACTACCAGTCCTTTCCCTGGAACGACGTCTGCTTCAAGTCACGAGACCCATCAGCTTGCGCCCAAGAAATAACAGAGGTATTAATATCCGGCATGGAAGCCTATATTCCTCATGTCGTCAAGCATTCCTCCAAAAACAAGCCATGGTTCAATCAGCGTTGTAGAGATGCAGTTACATCTAAAAACTAACATTACAAAGGATGGAGGAAAGATCCAAATGCCGAGAACCACCGCAGTTTTATCGACGCCAGAAATCATTGTAAACGCGTGATTGACAGCAGCAAGGAGGAACACAACCAAAAAATTAAGGACAAGCTCCTCTCATGTCCTAGTTCGTCCAGAACATTCTGGTCTGTAGCTAAGGCTGTTAGTCAGAACTTTTCCTATTCGTCAATACCACCCTTGACCAAAGAAGACAAGTCCATTGCTTCTGCTCCTAAAGAAAAAGCAGACATCTTGGGGAAGCTCTTCGCAGCCCATTCTACTGCAGACTTTCAAGGCAGTACTCCGACCACCACCATAAGCGTGAACTCGAGAATGGCACAGGTCAAATTTCAACATCGAGATGTTAAAAACATCCTCCAAACACTGAACATGAATAAAGCTACTGGTCCTGACCAAATTCCAGCCATTGTCCTTAAACGCTGTGTCGTTGAGCTTGCACCTATTCTTTGCAAGCCCTTCAAACTTTCGTATCAACGAGGCGTGTTTTCCGCTTCGTGGAGGATTGGCTGCGTACAACCCATCCCTAAGAAAGGCAAAAAAACTGATCCCACCAATTATAGACCTGTGGCTCTTCTCAGCATCATGCCTAAGGTTATGGAGACTATGGAGACACACAGCTCGTGAAATACCTGAACAACAATAACATCATAAATGATCGCCAGTACGGCTTTCGTAAGCACAGGTCTACAGGTGACCTCCTTGCCTACGTCACTCAATTGTGGAACAGAGCAATAGAAAATCATGGCGAATCCCGTGTTGTTGCACTTGACATATCGGAAGCTTTCGACAGAGTGTGGCATGAGGGACCTCTGGTCAAGCTTGCTGCTTATGGACTACCACCTGGCCTGCGCCAGTGGCTGAATAGCTTTTTGAACGACCGATCTCTGTCTGTTGTAGTCGAGGGCTGTTCACGAGACGTATTTTCAATAAACGCCGGTGTTCCTCAGGGATCTGTCCTATCCCCTACATTGTTTCTGCTGTACATCAACGAGCTGTTGGAAATAACATCCAATCCTATCTACAGCTTCGCAGATGACAGTACATTAGTGTCGTGCATGGAACCAGGCAAGCCACTATCATCCCAGGAGACGGTAAGTCGGCGCCAGCAGCATGCCTCACAGATCAACGCAGATATCAAAACAATTGTCGAGTGGGGATTAGCAAATAAAGTACAGTTCAACGTACAAAAAACTCAGGCAACAACACTTACAAAGAAGTCTCACGATGGCGTACTAACCGTGGAAATGGAGGGCCACCCCATAGTCGAATCACCTTCCGTCAAGCTTTTGGGGATCAACATCAACAATAACATGTCCTGGCACGACCATGTCGTCAGTATTGCTAAAACGGCATCCCAGAAGCTTGGAGTCTTGTTCCGCTCTAGGAAGTTGTATACACCAGAGCAACTGCTGCTGCTCTACAAGGCACAGATCCGACCATCGCTAGAGTATTGCTCCCATGTGTGGGGATGCGCTCCGAAACACTCTCTAAAGCTTCTGGACACTATCCAGAAAAGAGCAGTTAGATTAATCGATACGCCTAACCTCACAAAGGACCTCCACAGCCTGGAACATCGAAGGAGGGTGGTTGACCTATCCCTCTTTTACACGTTCTATCACGGAAGATGTTCGAGTGAGCTCTCCCAGATAATAACACCAAAGGCCGTCCGAACCAGGAACACTAGAGAAGCTCTGCGAGCTCATCCTTACCAGGTCGAGGTCCTTACTCCCCGAACCAGTCTCCTCCAGCATTCCTTCTTTTGGAGAACTTCGACGCTGTGGAATCAGCTGCCGGGGAATTTGTCTCCCGACGGCTACAACCTGCAGCGTTTCAAATCTAACGTGAACCGACACTTGTCTTCTCGCAGCGCTTCTATAGCGCCATAGGCTTTCGGCCTTTGCGGGAGGCTGATCATAAAAAAAAGAACTCATCAGATTGCTTAGAAAATAATATCTGCCGAATGATGACTTGTTGTTTAACTTGAGCGCGGTTAAATTTCCACATTCCTTAATGATCTGCCTTTTTGGTATCACTTTTGCATTGCATACTTAATTACACTCTTGGATAATGGGAATTATAAAATTTTATCATAGTGACAGACATTAGGTTATATACGATAACCAAATCTTCCGGAAGCTTTTTTTAACTCAAACAAAAATATTTATGCTAAAACTTCCAAAGTACGTTTTACGGATTTGATTAGCTATCATGGATTCTATTGGTTAGTTATTGCTATTTAGACCTGACGTGAAGAGCCAACCGTAATCTGCTGTATCTGAGACATGGACGTAGCCAGGAATTATCAATAGGAGGAAGGTAAGGTTTGTAACGTTTGGAGTGTCAACACTTTTGATGAAAAAATGAAGTCAAGTTGATTGACTCAGTACATTACGCTGATACCAGTTTACTATTTTCCCATAGCATGAAGCTTTAGTCTGAGATCCCCTTGCAACCAAGTCATCGCCAGTACAACTCCCCCAAATTGTCTTATGCCGCTATAGGTCTTTCCTTCACAGGTCAATGAACAGCCTATTATCAATAATACAAACTTTTCAGTTTTATAGCCCGCCGCCTCCTTCCCCAAACCACCCCACTTTCACCCCCACCCAAAAAAGGTAGAAAACGGTCAGGAATCCCTAAAACATCTAAAAACGAAGTTTGAGCTGTTTTTATTTTTTTAGTTTTTTGATTATTGCTACGCTGCCACTGACACGATTTCTAACAAGCATATGCGTTTCCCATCCTCATCACAGTAATAATAATGTGTAAAAATTTCATTAGCATCAATTCTATAGTTTCCACGTTGGAAAGTACAAAACCATCTAAAGCAATAAATACTCGCATGTCTACAGAAAAGTCCCTTAGTTTCGGTAATAGGCAAGGCAGTGTTCAGATGGACCTAAAAAGGTGATTTATGTCGCTAAGTCATCCTTCACAGGTCAGTGGACAGCCTGTTATTATTACAGCAAATTGTTCAGTTTTTCAATCCCCCCACCCCCCATCCACCCCAATTTCACCCCCACCCAAAAAAACTCAGAAAATGATAATTAACCTCTAAAACACTTAAAAACGAAGTTTGAGCTGTTTTCATATTTTTAGTTTTTTTATTATTTCTGCGCCACCAGTGGCACGATTTATAAAAACCATACGCATTTACCATCCAAGCCACGGTAGTAATACTGTGTCAAAATTCCATTAAAACAAATTCAATCTTTTCCTCGTTACACAATATAGAACGATCTAAAGCAATACTCGTGTGTTTACACCAGAAAAAATTCCTTTGGTTTCTGTAATAGGTAGGGCAATGTTCGGATGGACCTAAAAAAGTTATTTATGTCACTAGGTCAGTGGACAGTCTATTATGAAAGCAACAAATTTTTCAGTTTTACAACCCCCACCCCCTAGCCACCCCAATTTCACCCCCACCCAAAAAAAGTGGAAAATGATCAGGAACACCTAAAACGCCTAAAAACGAAGTTTGAGCGATATTTATTTTTTTTGTTTTTTGCTGATTACTCTGCCGCCCATGCACGATTTTCAAAATTATAGAAACATTACCTACTACGACCCCACAGCATTTCGCTGCCCGAATTTCATCACAATCCATGCAGCGGTTGCTGAGATTACGTGGCTAGAAAAACGTACAGACAGACCGACAGACAGTGTGACGGAAATGAGTGACGTGGATTTTCGTTATGTAGACATCATAAAATGCCCAAAAAGTGTATTATCTCAAAATTGAAAATTTTTGCGATCATAATACTCCCCTCACTTATCGGTGTGGGAAGTAAAAAGAAGGTATTTGTAATGATCTCAATAAGTTCTGTGGGTCCAACGCGTAAATATGGGCGTTACACTACTTACTATAGGGTACCACTGACGTTAACTTACGAAAAGGGGTTCTGCCCCCTCTCCCCTTTTTGGCGGCGACTGTTATAATTGTCATGCCGATACAATAGCTGAGGTTGCCAAAGTGCCATTTTTTGCGAAAATAGTTTGTCTGATGCCCAAAGTAATTGCTATGTTTTGGCGGAATCGGGACCATCGTCAGTGGCAATGAGGAAACGAGTTCCCCTCTTCCCCCGTGTTGGCTCCGAAACCCCAAAAGCGCCCCTTTATATACGCCTGTGTGTCAAGTGACAAAGTGGCGTAATTGAATTATATAATATATGCCTGTACCTATATATTTTATATGGCAAATAAAAAAAATCCATAAGGTCGTCCTGAAGAGGTGCGCACATTTGAGAATGCGATCAACTGCATTCCGCAATTTCGCACACTCTGTCGGACGGCACGGCTATCATTAAATGTAGAGTTCATTTTGCTGCATGTTACCAGTTTTAACCACCACACCTGATGCGTAATCCTCGCCAATAAATAAACTTGAAAAAAGTCTGGCGTCTACATACGTTAAAAAGCGCGAAATGACAAGGCGCGGTTGTCAGATCTAAAGGTCGTTCTTTCACACGGACATATACGTAGCAAAAGTAGCCAGATTTAAATTTCCTGACATGTGTGTTAATCCTGACAGATATTTTAAAAACTTTCGACGTTTAAAAAATTCGCAACAAAATCTACAAAATTTTGAGTTTTCAAAATTTTAAGTTAGAATATTTTGCTTTATAGCTTTAAATTTGCCTCATCACAGTCGTCTAACAAACTACAGAAATGTTTTTAACCAAGCCACAATCTTCCACTCACGCTAATATTGCACCCTCCACCCTGTTATGTCAGCTTAACGTTTAAAATATTTAACGTTTAAAGCCGTTGCTTGGGTCGTCAGATAAGTGAACATTTTACAATATACTGGACGAAAGAATCGCATCCTTGCATAATATTGTCACGTCCGTGAACAGAAATGATCTACGAGCATAATTCCCACGAATCTGTTTAAAACCACGTTGCTGGAAATGTATGTATATACAGGGTGGTCCAATAAACGCGCGGTGCTCTCTAGCGGCCATACCGTTTAAATTAGACGAAAATGTTTTAAATAAAAGACGCTTCTTTTCAAATGCTCTACATTTAGAAAATAATTTCAAAGATGGCGGACTTCCGGATATACCGGAAGTAGGCATCAACTTCCTTATTTTAAATGGAACACCCTGTATATTGTTACGTTTTTGAATTCAACATCGATTTTTAGATCCAGTTTGTTGAGCATTGTTTATATCTACGAAGCCTATTTTCGGAGTTATTCAGCAATTTTTACAAAATTTGACGTTTGTAGTACTTTACAAGAAACGTTAATATCTCGGAAACTAAACGCGATAGAAAGATGCGGTTTTCGGTTTTGAAACAAGCAAGGAACGTACTTGTGTTTCGGTGAGATCGCGCTTTCCAAAGAGCATCAGATCAATAGAGTAGCAATTTTCAAATTTGAAAAGTTAAAAACGTTAAAAACTTTTTTTTTCAAATGGGATGGTATGATAAGTTTCACATCGGTGGATGCGAAATTGAATTCTTTTTCACTTTTATCTAGGCACATATGGTTCTATCTTTGATGGTTTTTAAGATATTCACGGTTTTGTAATTATTGCGTAGGAATTGGAAAAATCGTAGGTGGCGTGGCTCGCAGACGAAACAATTGGCAGGAAACCTTTCATCCAAAGTGTTTCGACCTCTAATACTAAAATGTGCTTCTGCTCCATCTAGCTGTAACCACATTATTCTTAAAAACTCCAGTGTTGAATTTTTCAACAGGTTTTCCAAATTTTCATTAAGAAAGAAATTTTGACAGTTTTGTTGACAACCAGCATGGAGTCTAAGCATTTGGGGTGGTATTATTGGAAACCGCTTTCTAAAATTTCCTAAACGAAAATTTGGAAAACCTGTTGGAAAATTTACCACTCGAGTTCTTAAGAATAATATGGCTACAGGTAGATGGAGCGAAAGCACATTTTAGTATTAGAGATCGAAACACTTTGGATGAAAGGTTTAATGTCAATTGTCCAAAACCATCAAAGATAGAACTTCTGCTAAGGTGCTTGAGAAATATGTGGCAAATTGCATAACACACTTTTTTGACAATTACAACCTATTCAATAAAAATCAGTTTGGCTTCCGCAAGGGTCTGTCGACCACTAAAGCGGTTACACAATATGTGCAATCGCTTTATGACTATCTGGATGCAGGAGAAAGATGCTTAGGAATTCTTATTGACTTGAGCAAAGCATTTGACTCTGTGAATCATAATTTACTGTTGGCAAAACTAGAGAAGTATGGCGTCAGAGGGCTCCCACTTAACTGGTTTCGCAATTATCTAAGTGGCCGAAAACATTATGTTGGTATTAACAACCACAAATCAGATACCCGTGAAAGTGAAGTAGGAGTACCACAGGGTTCGGTCTTGGGACCATTGCTCTATATTATTTTTGTCAATGACCTTGAAAGCGAAAATCACGTTATGTATGCAGACGACACTTCTCTGTTGATTAGTGATAGTAATATTGCATCACTAACAACAAATGCTACTCAAGAACTGAGAAGAGTGCAGCAATGGTTTCAAGATAATGGGCTCCTGCTGAATAGTAACAAAACTAAATGCATACGTTTCTCTCACGCAAATCACAATTTTGACCACAGTTTATTAGTAAAATCACTTGAAAGCTCAGTTGAACAAGTCAGTGTTGCTAAATTCCTGGGCATCACTTTGAACAGCTCTCTTAGGTGGCACCCTCACACTGATCATATTTGCAAAAGGGTTGCCTTGCAGATCCACTGCATTAGTCAACTGCGTTTTGTGGTTGATAGATCTTTGCTATTGTCGTACTATTTTGCCTACATACACTCCTTAATAACTTATGGAATCATCACTTGGGGAGGATACACAGAAGCACATAGAGTTTTTATTATGCAAAAACGTGTGGTACGTCTGATAGCAGGTATTAGCAGAAGGACCAGCTGTCGAGATTCATTTAGGGAATTAGGTATACTATCGCTGCCTTGTGTCTATATACTTGAATTGCTAGTTATGTTAAGGAAAACCTGCATGACTTTCCAAAACTAAATGATCACAAAACATACGCAACTAGAAATTCACTCGTCATCCAGATTCCTAAGCATAGATTATCTAAAACAGAAAGCAGCCCTAAACTTATGGCTGTAAAACTATACAATAAGTTACCGAGTATGTTCAAGTCTCTTCCATCGAAGCATTTCAAAAATAGATTAAAGTTATTCCTAAAACAGAAAGTTTATTATTCTGTAGAGGAATATCTTTCAGATGCCACTCATATTTGATTTTATCTATACTATTTTATATTTTATTTATATACTGTTTGCGTTGTGTGTATCTTTTAAATTAGCTGTATTATCTAAGTACCTGTTTTTTACTTCTTTTTTGTGTATGTGTATATATTTAATTATAAGAGTTTGTGGTTATTGTTACTGTTGACTGTAGTATACATAAATATTGACATATCCTATATCACTCTGTGATCATTGAGGACTAATAAAATCTATCTATCTATCTAACCACATGTGCCTAGATAAAAGTGAAAGAGAATTTAATTTCGCATTCACCGATGCGAAACTTATGATACCATCCCATTTAAAAAAAAAGTTTTTAACGTTTTTAACTTTCCAAACTTGAAAATTGCTAGTCTATTGATCTAATGTTCTTTTGAAAGCACGATCTTACCGAAGCACAAGTACTTTCCTTGCTTGTTCCAAAACCGAAAACCGCATCTTTCTATCACGTTTAGTTTCCGAGATATTAACGTTTCTTGTAAAGTACTACAAACGTCAAATTTTGTAAAAATTGCTGAATATTTCCGAAAATCGGCTTCGTAGACGTAAACAATGCACAACAAACTGGACCTAAAAATCGATGCTGAATTCAAAAACGTAATAATATACAGGGCATTCCATTTAAAATAAGGAAGTTGATGCCTACTTCCGGTATATCTGGAAGTCCGCCATCTTTGAAATTGTTTCCTAAATGTAGAGCATTTGAAAAGAAGCGTTTTTTTGTTTCAAACATTTTCGTCTAATTTAAACGGTATGGCCGCTAGGGAGCACCGCGCGCTTATTGGACCACCCTGTATATACCACGTTTCTGAGATCAGAATGTCCACTGACTATGAGATATAAACTGTTCAATGTTAATTTTCCACGGATGTGACAAAATAAATTGACGAAACGGATTTTACTATATAAACAAAAGCTTCGCTGACACGTTTAAATATTTTTTTCTCGATTCTAGATAATTCCATCCCCTGATAAGTATCTAGAACATAAATTAATTTTTGAAATATGGCAAGCTACCTACGTTATTTTCCAGCTTAAAACAAAATAAAGGAACATTAAATTGTGTTTGCTTAAGGCCAGCGTTGGATAGATTTTGTTAAGGAATTAGAATCACTTGATTTAGAAACATCGATTTTCGATTTTTTATTTCAATAAAGAATTTGCTTCTAATTCTTGCAAATAATTACACGTTATTTTAATATAGGGTTGCCATCCGTCCGGGCTTCTCCGGATTTGTCCTAGTTTAGAGGGCGTCCGGGGAGCGTCCGGGAAGGACTTCATTTATAGTCCGGGTTTAAAAATTGAAAATCTAGGGCCGCCCGCTACACAAGGCACTGTGCTCGCGCTCTACGATCAACGCGTTAGGTAAGCCTATTTCCAGCTATCGAGCGACTTCTGAAGCTCTACCGTCCATTAGACGATTATTTTGAAAGCATAATTAAAAAATTTTTGGAAAACCCTCTCTCGAAGGCATTCTTGCTCCTCATTCACTCAATCATGCACACCATTCACTCAAAAATAAGAACTGGTAGAAAGGCAATAATTCAGTCCTTGAAGCTAGAAGCATACCTGCATCTATAAAAAAGCTTAGATGACCGAATTAAGGAAAATTTTGTGCCGTTGAATGTTCGAAGTATTATAAATGAAGAAGATGAAAACACGAAACAAGAGTTTAAAAATTCACGCATGACTTTTACAAGGAAATCAAAACGTACATTGAAGAATAGATGAAATCGTTGAAACAATTTGAGAAATTTTGGATGTTTTTGCCGCAAATTAACAACACAAAATGGACTCTTATTGAGGACACTGTCCTCTATTCAAAAGATAAGAACACATCGATATCGACGATGCAAAGTTAATTGATGAGTGGGTGAATTTAAAGGCATTTGGCCAAAACCTAACTGAGCAAGACAAGTTTTTAAGTTCAAATCAAGTTTGGATACAATTTTTCAGAACACGAAATGCGAACTTATATTCGGAATTGCTGAAAATTGCGCAGTATTTTTTTGCATTCTGGCGCATAATGCCAAAATAGAGATAATACTCTCATTAATTATACAGCAGTGGAGAAAAGAAAGAAATTTACTAAACATAGAAACAATCTCTTCAATATTTAAATTTAAATGCAATTTCCCAGAATATAGCTAACTTTTACAAATTCCTATTAAAAAGGGAAGATGTACGAAAATAAGCTATTGGAAAGAGTGATAAATACAAAAACTGAAATATAAAAGAGGCGAGAGTCTGAGACATAAGCTTTAGTAGCTAGATAGTCAAATGATGTAGTTATGAGTGCAATAATTTCTTTAAATTTTTGTAGTTAAAATTATGATTGGTTTTATTACTTAAAAAAATTAAAAATGTGGCTGTTGATTAAAACTTTAAGGTGATATAAATGGGTATAGTTGTTGGTTGTTTTGTTTTTTAAAGCGTTAATAATGTAACTTACATTACAGTAAGTCTAAACTTTAAAAATGTTCTGTGTAAGGCTTTCGCGGCCATCGTCCAATGAATTTGTGGTTCTAAAAACCTAAGAACCACAAATTCATTTAAAAATGTTAAACTTTGTTGCTTAAGATTTACGAAGGCTAAATTTAGTATATATTTTGTTAAGAGATATTTTGTTAAGAGATATTGTGTTATATAAGCGGCTGTTAATAAAAATTTATAGATAATTACTATTAAGTTAAGTGAGTTACCTCAAAAATTGTAAGACTGAATACTAGACTCAGAACTTCTAAGATTTGCGTTTAAAAATTTAGTTTAATTTTTTTAGGTTAATATTTTCATAAGGTTTTGTTGTCATAACAGTATGTTAATAATTTGTGTTTTGTTTTTTTAACTTGAGGTAATTTTACTGATTATTAAAACAATTTGTAATAAATCGTAATAAGATTCTGTTTCGTTCGGTATATTTGAAATTATTATAAAAATTGACTAAGCTTAATTCTAAGTTCTCAAAATAAGTAATAATAATAATTTAACCATTTTTCACTACACTGATTATGTTTAACTTCCTGATATGTCCGGGTTTTGGACTCGAAAATCCGGAGGTTTCACCACGCACCTTGTCTTGGTTTTGGAGTTTTGGAGATGGCAACCCTATTTTAATACCACTCAAAAAAACTGGAATCAAATTGATAGACTCAGTACTTCCCACACATTGGGTGATACCATTTTTTGCACATTAAAAAACTTTTTTGAAAAATCGCAAATAGTTCTTATTCGTTAAGGTCTTAACTATCAACTTCTGAAATACTGTGTTTAAAAAACTAGTGAGTTCTGTTAGAAGTGAGAATCCATGTGTTAACATGGCAAATACATACAGTGCCTTTCTTTAATGCCCCCCCCCCTTTTATTTTTTGAACGGGTCAACTCAAGAAATTGAAACTTGGAACAATGAAATTGATTCATGAATACTATATTTTGAAGTGAAATTGACAGATGAAACTTGCGGCTCGGCGCCATCTTGAAAAAAACATTGAATAGAAAGTGGGGTCTTGTGACACAGCTTTCTGAAGCCCCTAACGAACCCTTCACAACCCTAGAATATGAAGTTAATATCTTAGTCTCCTTCAAAATGGCGGAACATTAAATAATTACCTGAGACAAGCACGTTAATATCGATACTTACCTTTTATCTTTTCAACGGGTCAACAAAAAAATTTGAAACTTGGGATAATGAAATTGATGCATGAATACGATATTTTGGAGTAAGATTGGCAGATAAAACTTGCAAAATGGCTGCTCGATGCCATCTTGAAAAAAAATTAAATATAAAGGGGAGTCTTGTGACACATCTTTTTCAAGCTCCTAACGAATCCTTCACAACACTTGAATATGAAATCAACATCTTAAGCTCCTACAAAATGGCGGAACATTCAATAATTACCTGAGGTGGCGGTTCGGTGCCATCTTAAAAAAAATTCAATTGAAAAAAGGGTCTTGTCCTATTACGAAATATTTAATGATTGCCTGAATACATTGTTACAAAAACATCATTGTATTATAAACATGTTTCTTATCTAAATTAAAATAAAATTGAATCCTTAACATAATAATTGCCTGAATACATCACATAAAAGAATGAATCCTTAACATAAACTTTACATTCTGTTCTAAATTTCTATTTTATCTTTATAATTGGAGGAAAGAAGATGAGTTCAGTTCAGAAGATGTTCGAAATGGTTCCCTTGAACTGCTTGACATAAGAACAGCCTATCCGAAATTTCTCGTCTTACATTTTCGAACACAGTGACGTCGATATTTCTACAAATATTTATTATTCTCTGCCTTAATATATCCAGTATTGAAGCAGGTTCAGTTTCGTACACCTTTTGCTTCAAATAACCCCATAAAAAAAAGTCTAAAGGTGTCAAATCTGGCGAGCGAGCTGGCCATTCTGTAGGACCTCGACGGCCAATCCATCGACCGGGGAAAGTATTATCCAAATAACTTCTTACCTCTCTCAAGTAATGTGGTGGTGCTCCGTCTTGTTGGAATACAATCTCCATATCGAATTCGTCAGGATTTGCTTCGATTATTTCGGTTATGAGAGGCTGAACAGTGGTTTCCAGCATATTCAAATACAGTTCACCTGTTAAGTTTTCTTCTAATAAATAAAGGTCCTACAATATGGTTTCCTAATATTCCTGCCCAGACGTTAATTTTTTGGGGATATTGCGTATGAGTTTCTCTAAAAATGTGAGGATTGAGGTCACTCCAATAACGGCAATTGTTTCTGTGAACATTGCCGTTGAGGAAAAATGTACATTCGTCACTGAAACAAATATTGTGGAGATAAGAAGGATGTCTTGCAATGGTTTCCGTCATGATTTCGCAGAATTCTGTTCTTCGATCTGGATCATCTTCACTTGGCTGGTGTACCATTTTTATTTTGTAGGGATGATACTTGTTTCTCTTCAAAAGTCTCCACACAGTAGAAGGAGATACCTCACACACATTCGCGACGGAGGAAGTAGACTGTTCAGGATTTGCTATCACCTCACCAATTATCTGAACTTTCTTTTCTTCCGGAATGGATGGATGACCTGAGGGCTCCTTATTCTGGACACTACCAGTAGTTGTAAATTTGGATACAAGTTCCCTTAGATATTTTCTACTTATAGGACGATTCGGGAAACGATCATTGAAAATTCTCTCGGTTTCATGAATGTTACGCGTCGCACCGTAAATAAAAATCGCTTCAATTTTTTCTTCCAATGGACGAGGGTTGACCATGTTAGAAATAGTTGTCGTGGCCAAGTCTATTCAAAACTTTAATCGACACAGTTTGGCGTTCACTTATCTTAATCGTGATCTTTCAGTACACACTTAACTGCTTACTGTTTCGGAAAATCTGTGCAATCCTCGCGGACGTAAAAAAAAATTACTATTGCTATTGGTAATCCCTGAAAACTCGCATTGGAAGAGCGGCTATAAAATTCGCTAGGGTGCCTCAAGAAGGAACCAATTAGGATACGGGTACAGCGGTCAAAGGCCGATAGAAAAAAGGACGGAAATCCCTGTAAATTTCCTGGAACGCTTACACTCGGAGTGGATTGAATTTATAATCTCTAATCTTATCTCTAAAAGGGACCGAAATCCCTGTGGATTTCCTGGAATGCTTACACTTGAAGTGGATTGAATTTATAATCTCTAAACCCATCAAAGGCCGAGCCACTGTGTTGCTTAGAGACTTTTGAATAAACTTTTCATGTTTTTAGGAATAAAATCTAAAACTTGATGACAATATTTAAGCTGAATAATGACGTCAGTTGTGATACTGACATTTTTGTCGCCTTATCGGCGGACTCCTAATTGACAAGCAAGGAGAACAAAATATTTCTAGATGTATCGATATTAACGTGTTTTTCTCTGGTAATTATTAAATGTTCCGCCATTTTGTAGGACATGAAGATATTGACTTCACATTAAAGGGTTGTGAAGGATTCGTCAGGAGCTTTACAAAGATGTATCAAAAGACCTCCCTCTCAATTTGATTCTATTTTTCAAGATGACGCCCGGCAGCCATCTTTCACGTTTCATCTGTCAATTTTACTCCAGGGTATAGTATTCATGAATCAATTTCATTATCCCAAGTTTCAGTGTTTTGAGTTGACCCGTTCAAGAAATAAAAGGTAAGTATCGATATTACCGTGCTTGTCGCAAGTAATTATTTAATGTTCCGCCATTTTGAAGGAGATGAAGATATTGACTTCATATTCTAGGGCTGAACAATTTCATTGTTCCAAGTTTCAATTTCTTGAGTTGACCCGTTCAAAAAATAAAAGGGGGGGGGACATTAAAGAAAGGCACTGAATGTATAACTGTGTACACCCAGGCCCCTTAATATGTCAAGCATCGAGCGGCATGACCGCACCTTTATTCCCAGAGCGTCCAGTGCTCGGAATATATGGATTTATTGAGCGTTGAGTCTTGAGTATTGGCTTACTCCACGACCATAAATTTCCCTTTAAACCTTTTCCTAGCAGCCGCGATACTCTGGTATTTAGGCTTCGCCCTCGCGGTCTGCTCAGTTATAAAAAAATTAAAAATTAATGCTTGTATAAGGAGGAATATTGGTATTCACGTCTACATTGTGTAACGAAAATGCAGAAACATAATATTTCTATTATTATAAGGTCCTCCTTCATCTCATTTTGCAGAATTATTATTATTTTATTATTATTTTCTACTTTTGTTCCATGATAATATTTTTACGTTACTTTTTAGCATTTATCTCAATGAAAAAAGATTTAAACAGATAGGATGTTTCTTTTAAATCATGCTTGTGAATCAAAGAGATCAATAATGCTCGTATAAACAAAACCAATTATTTGGAAAAGGCATCAGTTTTTGACATTTTTAATAAAAATCCAATTTTGCTCAACCGTGTCTAAGATCCTAACCTTAGAAGTATTTTTCAAGTTATAGAGACGAACTGCTACATATTTCGTCGACATGATTTTTCGTAATGCAGCATGTCTTAAAAAATATCCCAAAAACAGGCAAGATAACAATACTTCCTCCGCCTACTAGCATCGAGAGGAAAAGCTGGTCATCGTGCCGTTGTACCATCATAACCTGGTCCATTTACCCCAAAATAAGCTCCTAGCACTTTGCGACTGTAATAATCAGCTTTAAATTCAGCGCGAATATCGAGCGTCAACATAACTCATCTTGTCCTATATGAAAATTGCGCCAGCGATATCAGAGAGGATAAATTGGTCAGGGGTGCAATTATGAGCCAAAAGCCAATTTTTAACACTTAAATTGCGACGACAGTTTTTTTATTCGGCCCGCTTTTTTCGTTTTCACTGGCTGGTTAATTTTGATTTATGGTGACGGGCCGCATGAATATCAAAGTTGATAAGAGAAAGGCGATGAGGATACGATGAGATTTTCGGTCTCTTTGTTGAACTTTGCTTAAATTCGATGAAGTTTGTATAGCCAACGGGGAGTATTTCAAAAAACATTCGCGTCTGTAACTATTCACACCTGAAAATTCTAGCTTGGGATAAAGAAAGAACAACCCATATAAATTTATATTCATTTTTTCGTACTTCGTCAGCTTCACCTAAGTAAAAAGAATAGAGTCACTCACTGAATCACTACTCACTACTTATTCTCATTTTCGCGATATCAAAATAGTAATTAATTTTCAATTTTCACACAATACGCAATAAATTTGCTTACAACTCGAAATTATCTGACATCCCTCACCCCCAAACGTTCCTTTACATATGCTTGAACAACAAATATTTTTTAGAAGCACAATAATCCAGAATGCTGAACATTTTAAATGTTCTGAAAAATTTATTATATGTTTTGAATATAAGTGTGTAGTATGGAGTGCGAAGCGCGAAATTTTGATAACTCTAAAAATTCAGGTGACCTATAAAATATCGAAATTTCCAGAAGCTCAACGCCTCGGTCCCTTGTGACCAAACCTGTAACCTTTGACATGTTACCGCCGTTGTTTCTGGTTAACGTTGATTTTTATAAGCTTGTCCCTTTATTCTAACTCATCTGTATCTTTCTGCTGCGTTAGTTGTTTTCTTCCATCTGAACATGTTTTTGTTCATATTTCATTTCCTGTTAGTTTGCCTATAGGTGGGAAAATTGAAATTGAACATTGAAAAACACCGATTTGGTTGAAATATAGAAAATGAATAAAACTACCAGAGATTGATATTCATAACCCTATATCATTAGAAAGCCTATCAAATTGCACATTTAATCGTATAAAAGATAAGCATTCCCATTTGAAAAAAATCAAGTTACCACTGATTGAAGTTTCCTTAATTAATCTACCGATTCCTCCAAGTACAATATTGTAACTCAAACTTGACCGTCTAACCTAAGCTGACACATTTCATGGTTAGTGATACGGCAAAGTCACAGCCCTTTAGGTTTTAGCATCACTACGATGTTCAATTTTTTTCTGATATCTACTTATACCTAAGACTGTGATTTGCACCTAAACGGTTCGCTTTATGTCCTATGTGTGATACATGAAGTCATACTGGAATTGACCAGGAAACCTAAATATGCAATGATATACAGGGTGTTCAATGAAAAAAACATAAATTTGATATGTCACCCTTTTATTAGATACCCTGTATAAGTCACTATTTTTAAAATGTAGTCCAACTCGACGTACATACGCTTGCAAATTTAATTTTTTGTAAAGTGGTATCGCCGGTAAGAATTCAGATTTGCGAATATAAGTTATCAGTTGAACCGCATAGAACCCGAATTTTGATGAAAGTGAATGAAATTTGATATGTTATATCTACTATCTTACAGTGATTTCAACATCTTGTCACTTATGCATTGATAAAATCCCAAATTCACTCGAGAATCGCCCAATAAAGAAGAAACAATCAGAGCAAATGAAAGCGTTGCCGCTATCTGTTGTTGATTCCTGTTCGCCCAAGGTCGGCGGTCATTCGATGCGACGTTGTCACGTTTTGAGAAAAATCATTAATTAATAATCAACATATTAGTTGACCACCACCCAATTATTATTATTATTGTTCTTGAATTTCTGAAATGGCAGCGTAGTTTTGATCAGATTAATAATAGGTTTATTCAATTCCATAAATAATAACAAACTCATTGAACCATAATTTTCCTTTGAGGTAATAGACTATTTTGGAATCTTCCTCACATGATTATTTAGACTTTTTACTGTTACTGCAATAGTTGCAATATATTGTCAATTGAGCTTAGATATTTACTTTATGGACTAGTATATATATAATAAGAAAAATACAACGAATTCACCCATAGGAGATCTGGAAACATCTTGTGTTCAAACAAAATCTTTATTTACTTCTTCTAACTTCGTTGTTTTTCCGAACAATGCCTTCATGGGGGGACAACCATTTTCAAAATCTTCCGAGGTATCAATATCATCAAGTTGATATAACTGTTACTGCCTCTGGGCTAATTTATTCACACAAAAAAATATATTTTTTTTTTCAAGAGAATTGGAAAATTGACGGGAATATACGTTCATACAATTTTTTTCAGAATTTTTATACATCTAGTTTCAGCAAAATTTGAGTTTGAAATTCAAATTATGGGGCTAGTGACGTCACTGCCGCCACCGTATACCAGGATGGTCCAGGATGGGCCGAGCTTTCGGCGTTGCCAAACTTCATTAGGGGGTCCGTGACGTCATTCTGCAGTTTTTCGACTTTTTTTGCTTTTTTCCCTAATAAGACGGTCATAAAAATTCTAAAAAAGTTGTATGTGTTGGTCTCGTCAAAAACTATCCAGAGAGCCATTATAAGAAAAATGGTAAATTAGCCCATTTTCCAAGCTCACGTAGGCAAATAGGTTAATCGGTGAGATATAATATCAAAGTAGGATGCTATTATATCACACGGTCAAGGTTACATCACGAGTTTTCAAAATAAAAGAAGAATTCCTGTTCCATTTCCAGTTTTAATAGACAATCTTATGTAAGGTATAGAAATAGCCAAACCACTAGTGACAAATAGATGGTCAATCCCTTCGGCATCTTCTCGCGTGGGCGGAGCCATACCGCCACCATTTAGCACTCAGAAGACGTGGTACTGCCCGATAGTTCGTGACGGTTATCAGCGGCGTGCATCTAGACCGCTAATTGCCACCAGATGGCGCTGATAGCGGGCTGCTCGCTCATATCAACGAACGTGTCCATCGATCGTAGCAGGCGTACGTCGGTTACCTTCGGTGTAATTGGTCGAGTGAGGAGATGATTCGAATTGATCCATGGCACGTCAAGTGAGTATTTATTTATTTATCGTACGGTATTCATATAGAATCTACGTTCCAGCGAAATAGCATTTGTTTACTTAGTGAGAAGTTCCGCAAAAAGAGATCATAGTCGAAAAACTATAACCAAAACTAACTACAGATAGCGATGCTCCTTTCGTACGAATTTCACTCGTGCGAATACGTACGAACACGCACGAACGATTCCAAAAGCAGGTGTAGTTCCGACGTCCGAAAACAATCCGAACCTTTTGGGATTTTTAAACGTTTTCGTGCGTAAGGGCCTGGCCACATCTCCACGTCACGACGTAGTCAACGTGGAACGTCACGTCGAACGTCGTCGTCAACGTGGAACGCCACGTCGGACGTCGTCGTCGACGTGTGGCTAGTAGGTCCGATTTTATCGGATTTTATCAACAGGCGTATTTTAACAAAGGCTTTGACCAATCAGAGCAGCCCATTCGGATGCAGATTCTTGAATGGGCTGCTCTATTTGGTCAAAGCCTTTGTTAAAATGCGCCTGTTGATGAAATCGGACCTACAAGCCACACGTCGGCGACGACGTTTGACGTGGCGTTCCACGTTGATGACGTCGTGACGTGGAGATGTGGCCAGGCCCTAAAACCGTTGAAAGAATTGGTGCAGGAAGGTTAATTAACTTGGTTTAAGAGATCATATGTGTGTGGGATCGGAGTGATTCAAGTTATCATTTACGTGTTCTGCGAAATTCAACGAATTCATTTATTTTTAGATATATTGCACGAACCAGCACTCTTCTATGATAGCGACGACTTCGCGGCAATCTCCACAGAAGAAAATTATCTTGAAGATTCATTGCGTTCGAAAGAAGTCTTCAGGAGTGCAATATTATTCACCATTGTCACTGAAATACCGTCGATTGACGGAGGAAATCGTTTTTAGTGTGCGTACTCAATTCGTACAATCACCATCGATTCAGTACGATTCAAATTCGCATCCAAAGTGCGGCTGGCCTTATACAGTCAAAACAGGGATGCATCGGTGTGTCATAAAAAATGAAATCAGATGTATTGACTTAGTACTTCCCACATATTGTTGGCGCTAAGAAAAAGTTTGGAGTTTCTCTATCCCTGCAACATCCCTATCAAAAAAGTAGACACTGATCAGGTACCTCTGGAGCATCTAAAAGCGAAGATCGAGCGATTTTGAATTTTTTAGCTTATTGTTGAATTCTCTTCCGCCACTGACAAGAGTTTCAACAACGATAAACTGTTTTCCTCCACGGTGATAATACGGTAATACAATTTCACCACAATCAAGTGCTTGGTTTACACGTTACACGTTATATGATTATAGTATGTATGTATCAATGTATCAAACTATTCCACAGATAAGAAATTCAAAGGCAACATTCGGATAGGTCTAAAAGGCAGATGATATCGCCAAGGCAATTTCTTTCAGCGCAATGTGGAGTATTTTATGAAATTATGAACACAACAAATTTTTGAGCGTTGCAACCTCCCACCTCCAACCACCTCAAATTTACCCCCAAACAACAAAGAAGAAAATGATTAGGGACCCCTAAATCAGCTAAAAGAAGGTTTGAGCTGTTTATATATTTCCAGCTTTTTTATTATTGCTGCGCCGCCACTTACACTACTCAAAATCATAACATTTTTTGTCCCCGTCACGGTAACAATACGTGTCAAAATTTCGTTAAAATCAATTCAAGGTTACACAATGCAGAACGATCTAAGGCAATACTAGCATATATACATCAGAAAATTCTAAGTCCCTTGGTTTCTGTAATAGGAAAGCAAAGTTCGGATGGACCTAAAAAGTGTAGTATGCCGCTAGGCTCGCCACTAGGCTTTTCTTTCAAGGGTCAGCCTATTAGCCTATTAAAAATACAACAAGTTTTTTAGTCTTACAGCCCCCCATTCCCCAACTACCCCAATTTCACCCCCACCGACAGACCAGCAGACCAACAGTCGTGGATTTTCGTTAAGAGGATATCATAAAACACCCAAAAAATTTCAGAATGGAAAGTTGTCGCGAATACAATACTCCCCTCACCTGTCGCACCAGACCTATCGGTGTTGGGAGTGTTGTGCTCGTGAATTCCACTATACAATTTTTGGCCATCCATACGTGGGTTGTTCGGACGACGCGTTTATAATCACATAAGGTGTTGGTTCTCTTATCGATCCATGGTACTGGCGCATATGCCATCCTCACACGCGTCGATTCGCTCTCAGAACGACCTTATTTGAAATACTTCTATCCAGGAAACAGATGGTTGGGCTTAGGTCACTAAACTTACTAAACAATTGAGCTGATAAAATACTTCTAAATCACGTTTATTCAAAATAATTTCCAAAAACACCAAGAAGAACAAGTTTACTGCAGTAATTCATTGATCTAATGTGGTCCAATTAATTCATAATTTTCAGTTTGTTCTCTTACTAAATGATTACATGTGTAAGGCTTGGCTTCACGGATCTTAGAGAGATATTGCAAGCCTGATGTTTCATTAAGAACAACCTTATTTTGACATCTACGTAAGCGCAGACGCAGTTTGCGATAAGGACAGCCCTAATTAGGATAAGGCCTTATTTAATACGCATTAAGAGCTTCCCTTATTTTTGCCTTATTTTACGATTTTCTTTGATCGGCATCAACCGAAGATGTTAGTGATTGCTTTATTTTCTACCTAACCTCGATTTAAAAAGTATTATTTCTGTGTATCGGGATTTGTATTTCGTAGCCCTGGTTTGCAAACATTTTTTTTAACTTACGAGTTAGCTCTCGTTCACTTACCGCTTACTTGGGATTTGGTAGAATTGGATTCAGCTATGAGGATAAACTAATGTAGTTAAGATAGCTTTTTGTGAACAGAAATGAAAACGTATCTTATAGCAGCAACAAAATTGATTATCTATAATGCTATGAATTTGTTGAGCTAGGAGCAAAAAACCAAAGCAGGCGCCAAAAACAAACCACAAACGATAAGATTAAAAAATAGAAATACAAAAACAAACTTCAAACGATAAGGTTCGAGAATAGAACTACAAAAATAAACGTCATATGTCAAAATAAAGGTATCATCTGTTGCTGTGACTGCAATAATTCTATTTTGTGTCCCTCTTAAGGTACCTATAAGGCTGGCCTAATAAGGGTAGGGCGTCATTAAATGACAACTAAAAATTTTAAATTTCAAATCCGTCTTGCAATAACTCTCTATTACCAACAATCCAACGAGGGTATTCAATAGCGATGAAACGAGAGGGGCAATCAAAGTCACATACAGCTGTACTTTTTACGTTTTTGGCTGCAGGCGAAACAACACCTCTAATAATATTTCTCTACAAGCGAGAGGAAGTTGTCATCTCAGTTTACAACGAGGTACAATAAATAAAAAATCATTTAATTCAATTTTTAATAAATCAATTTAAATAATATTTTATATAGCTTTGAGGGCTACATTTGCAGTGATGTAACTATGTACAATATTCAAAACTACATTTTTGTTATAGATTATTCAAATTTCGCTAGAGTTACTTTTTGCTCTGCTGAAAAGGGTGGTAGGTAGGTACTTACATTTTGACGAAACTGCCCCATCCGTTGTACGATAATTTACTTCTTGATAGAAATATCTTTCTGTTCATTCAGAAAGTAGTTTATTTATGTATGTCTATAATGTCTTACACTCAAAGCTAATAATTTTAAAAACTTCTTATTTTCAATTAAACTGAATTTATCTTGGAGCTCGTTTTAAAAAACAATGTTTTACAAGCCCACACAAAATTGTCAGTACGCCTTGAATGCACTTTTTTATAAATATTGCTTGTATACATAACATATTAAGCCGCGTCCAGATCTGAGCAAATGAACCAAATGAGCACTTCGCGCCAAATGAGCATTCAGATGTGGACGTATGCACCTAGGAACCGGCTCATGCGGTGCGCCAGCCGATGCGAATGTTGCCGGTCCATCAAAGGAAATTCGTGCTCAGTCTGGACGTCTGGACGTTTAGCGACGCCTGAACACCGAAACAAAAAATGGATTTTTCGCAAGACGTGTGTTTGCTATCGATAAAAAAATCAAAAAAGCCTATATTGTGGAAAGCTGAACAAGAGTTTTATTCCAATAAAATTAAAAAGGAGGATGCTTGGCGAAAAATCAGCAATCACTTTCCGACATTCTGGTAAAGTTTTTAAATCGCCTCGAATGGTTGTTGCTTCGGATATCATGCAGAATAACAGAATTGTTAAGGCTCCAATCTCGACTTTTTTGAAGAAATAGTTGTGACGACCATCTAGTATGCCGTCGCCCTGTTTCAGCAACTCTTAAATAATAATTATAAACGCCGCATCCCTCCATTAACGGTGTCATTTAGAACTACAAGCGAATACACTGATCTTATCCCAGTGCAGAGCAGGTGCCCGTTATTTGACTATAGCTTTGAATGCCGCATTTGCCCAGTCAATGTTATGTTTCCCTCATACAACGAGATACCCTCCTACAATCAGAATTTGTGTAAGTCAATAGTTAATAGAATGAATCCCAAAACTACAATTTACTGCGACGGTTCCAAAAACAGTGAAGGTGTGGGTAGTGCATTCTTTATAGAGCAGCATAATTTCATCTCCAAAACTAAACTTCCTGACATATCCACCATTTATACTGCAGAATCAACCGCAATATTACACGCCCTCTCCTGGCGTGAAGAATACAGCGCCACAGACGTGGCTATTATGGCAGATTCTAAATCCGTTCTTCTAGCACTCGACTCCAACCAATAAAGTTCGATCAACAATCACATAATTTGCCAGATTAAAAACATTTTACAACGATTGTCGTCCAACCACACCATTGTAAATTTTGTGTGGGTTAAGGCACATTCAGGGATTCCAGGTAATGAGAGAGCTGACAGGGCTGCCAAAGAAGCCAGTAGATCTGCTAATCTTACTAATGTATCGAGCCTCACTGACATTTTCAGCCATTACAGAGCAAATATGTTAAATGAACGGAGAAGTGAATGCCTAGCCCTCAGTGAAAATAATCGAAGCAACTATTTCTATTTACACCCAAACCTACCTCACAAAGTACCTCACATACACTACTTCAACGTCAATAGAAAGTACTCTACAACCATTACCCGACTCAAATTAAATCATGGTAACTTCCCCTCGCATCTCCATAAAATAGGTATCCTGCAGTCACCCCTTTGTCCCAACGATAACAAATCTCGGACATAAATCATATTTTGTTTGGTTGCAGTGCAAACAATCAACACTCCGATGGTTTGTTGACCAAGTTGTGTGACCTGAAAATACCCTTACCGACTAATACTTGTACCCTACTTGCTAGCAACGATAAAGATCTATATGATTTGCTGGTAGCCTTCCTGAATAATACCAAAATATTAATCTAAAATAACAATATAAACAGTCTGTGGCAAAAAGGCTACTGACCTAATGCCAATGCTTGAGAAGAAAAAAAATAAACGCCGCACTATCGGTCCCTAGATTTTCCATTACGTGGTCAATACAACATTTCGGCAAATTGATGGAGCGCCACTGAATGCATGCTCATGTGGTTAGGTGAGGGAAAATAAAAAATTGTCCGAAAGAATGCTCATTCGGCGCGAACTGCCGACACCGTCTTTGAGACGGTGTTGGAACTACTCATTCGGCTTATTTGCTCAGATCTGTACGCGCCTTCAAACAAAAGACACAAAATTATTGGCATTCTATACTTAAAGTACCATCAGCTGTACCTGTTACCCTAAATCCATACACACTATGCATAAATTGCTGGAGAATCGCGCATTACGAATTACGTATACACGCATAGTCTGTGGCGTCCTTAACAGCGGCAACCGTTTCGAGCTCCTCGATCGATTAATCGCAAATAGAAAATCATCAAGTTAACATTCCGTCTGCTACAATATGATAAATAGTAATTAGTGCTTTAGTAGCAATCCAAGAAGCTCACACATCTCAAGAGATGTTTCTTCGGGCCATTTTGGGTGGTCAGATGAGGTGATCAAAGATACCGATGCTCCGAATTAGTTAAAAACTAATCATTAGTTTTAGTTCGATGGTTATCGGTACGTTGAGTAATTTCGTCTGGTAGTTTCGACTCATCAATGAATTTGAAAGTAGAGCTGTGTGCATAAAATTTACACTGTACCATCATCAATTAAAAGGATCGATTGAGCTACTTTTTTCTTATTTTACCTTCGAGAACCGCTCTAAATGTACAGTCATTCATTTTTGTTGCAGATACCACAGCGAAATCAGAAAAAATTGATCTTGCCTCATGCAGGATCTGTCCATATTTAAATTATCAAAATCAGCATCACTAATAACCCAGGCCAACACTTTCTGATGTATCTAGTAAGATAAAGTGGTAAGGGGTAATTCGATGTTTTTTTTAAATACACAACTGTAACTCCTAAGCGACTGAACGGACTTCAACAAACTTGATCTTGTTGGAAAAAGCAAAGCATTAGCATCATCTTACCTATGATATATGCCCGATTACTAGTGACACTGCTAGAGCGCATTTTTGGATATAATAACCGAAAAATGCAACAGCCTACAAAAAATCAAAGGGTAAGGATTTAGAGTAATGACACATAAATTGGCCCGTGAAACCCGTATCTTATTCCGAACGCGAAATATCGAAGAAAAAATATGTAGTAATCGTATAATTCAAAAAAGCCGCAAATTGATACTTATTGCTATTTATTAGTCCTTTTTCAGGATAAAACTTCATAATTTTAATAATCATTAAATACTGAAAATAATCTCAGTTTAAGAAACTACAAAAAAGCGAGTAGGGACATAATAATCAATGGACATAATTGCAAGGGCAAGGTAGGTAGAGTATGCCATAGAGGAAAAGCAAATGCATTTAAGGAAGCATTAGTTACATTTTAAAACTGGTCCTTTATTCTTATTAATTCTCCTATTTGTTTTATGTTCTTTTTTGAAGCAAAAGTACTTTTGTTATTAAAAAATTAGTAAAAAATTACATTCTATTGTTAGATCCTGAAATAAGACTAATAAATAGGAATAAATATCAGTGGCTTTTTTTAATTATATAACAGCTAATTATTTCCTCGATACTTAGCTATCATTTGGGTAGATTTTTGTGAGAAAAATTTCACATCATCATCACATCATTTGATTTTTTAGAGAATATTGCATTTTTCGGTTATCATATCAAAAACGCGCTCTAGCGATATCACTAGGAATTAGACATATCATAGGTAAGTTAGGGTTAATGGAATAATAAATGGTTTCTCCAATAAGACCAAGTTGTTGAAATCCGTTTAGTCGGAGTAGGAGTTATAGCTGTTTACTCTAAAAACACATTGAATTACTCCTCCCCCACTATTTTATCTTAAAAGGTACGTCAAAAAGTGTTGAACAAAAACCACTCCAGTAAATCCTAGCTTTAAAAAGCACATATTTTTGGGTAAGATTCACTAAGTGGATTTCGGTGAAAAATCACTTTAAATGTTTAAGACGGCGCTGACGCCCCCGGTGACCATCTTGGAAACCTTAAAATATTTTTTGCGGTCTTCTTTGAGCCACTTCAGCAATAACTTTTTTCACTGCAAGAATCTATGACGGTTAGTTTCCGAGATAGAGCACATTGCATTTTTATCTGACCACCCAGTACATATTGTTAGATACGTGTAAGAATGTTTGCTTTCAATGACTAAAAATATTTTTGGATTGAGTTTATTCAATAATGTTCATGAAAAGAGCAAGTTCAAGAGAAGGTCCTACAGGGTTTGGGCACACTCTGTATATAAACAATATATATCCAAATGATAATGATTACGAGAATACCACATAAATAAAAGAATCGGTTCTTTATAGGTAATAAAACGTTGGAAAACACACATCATAAGTACAAAACACATTTTAATTTTAAGCGCCCGCTAGAATTCAGTTTTATGTTGGACTTTAAGTACCCATCATTTCCTAAATTTTATAGCTCGCATCTACTTTAGTTGATGATTTTAGGACCAGTTACAGCTTTGATAAAACCATATGATTCATTTTATCGATTTATAAATGATAATATGATATTAGCGGCGGCGGCGCTTCAACAAATATTAGAATAATATACAGGGTGGGCCAATAGTGCGTTGGCGGAAGATTGTGGGCTTACTAAAAAATATTTTAAAAATCTGTCTCTTGATTATGGTAGGGACCTGGAGGGCTATAACGTAAAAGTATTTTCTTCAAACTTACATTTTTTTTGAATGGAACTCCCTATATATTATTGCATATTTCGATTCGTTGATCAATTCTAGTGTGACCTCGTGTGAATTGAATATCGCAGCGATTATAAAACACAGAAGGCCGTGACTTTGCGGTACGACTAAGCATGAAATGCGTCACCTTAGGTCAGACGGCTAAATTTGAATCCTCTCTGTACTTGGAGAAATCAGTAGATAAATTAAGGAAACTTCAATCACAGATAACTTGATTTTTTCAAATAGGAATGCCTATTTCGGTTCAAAGAATCAAATGTAAAATTTGACTACCTTTCTAACGATATAGCATTCTCCCTATTAGTCTTTTTTGGTTTTCAATTTATTTCAAATTTTCAGTCAAATCGGTGTTTTTCGATTTTCCTGTGCAAGCGACCTAGCAGGCGATGAAAAAAAGCCCGTTAATATGGAAGAAACCAACTAACTTAGTACTCGTAGAAAGATGCAAACTAACTAGAGTAACGAGGGAAGATTATGGAAACTCCTCACAGCATAATTAGCTCTAACCAGAAACAATAGCGGTAACAAGAACTCTCATTTTTCACAGCATACTAGCTATTAGCCAGTTTCCAAAGTCAGTAAGAAAATATTTAATCAAAGGAAAACTACTAGTGATTGATGCCGGCAGTAGAATATATATGGCTTCTGAATAGATTTTCAAACTTAATGCTATAAAGTAGCCATTTCCGTAAGTCAAAAGTAATGGTACCTCTGACTGGAACCCTTCAAATTCACAAGTAGGTACTTCTGCTTATTAGCAAGGTCGCGGAAAATGAAACTTGAGTTGCAGTCTGTTTGAATTGTAAAACATAATTTAGTTTGTAGAAAACTACGTGAAATAAACACAATTACAACATAGCGTAATTAAAAAATTCTAGCCATTATTTCAGTAGATGTTCAGAATGCTCCAGTTAGAGATATCTCCAGGTTTGACTTAACTAAACAGAAATTACTAATTTTTTTATCTCATTAAATGTGAAATGTCATTCTATACATGCTAGACTGTAAGCAAAAATCGCTAGTAGTTTTTCTTTTGTTTCAAAGTTTTTAATCGTTTTGGAAATTTATCAAGCTCTAGTAGACCTCAATAGCTAGTAAGCTGTGAAAAACAAACACTTCTGTCATACCCCCGCTCATTGACATTAGATATCCTGCCGCTGTTGTATTCGGTTAGAGCTGTGATGTGTTGTAAGGAATTTTCATGATCTCGCCTCGCTACTCTAGTTCGTTTGCATCTGTCTACTAAGTTAGTTGGTTTCTTCTATATTAGCGGGCTTTTGTTTATTTTTTATAGCCTGCTAGGTTGCTTGCACGCAGGAAGGTCGAAAATTTGAAATAAAATGAAAACCAAAGAGATTGATATCGAGAATGCTGTATCGTTAGAGAGGTAAACAAATTCTACATTTGATTCTTTAAATCAAAATAGGCATCACCATTTGAAAAAATCAAGTTATCTGTGATTGAGGTTTCCTTAATTAATCTTCTGATTTCTCCAAGTACAAAAAAAAATCAAATTTAGGCGTCCGACCAGAGGTAACTCATTTTATGCTTAGTCGTACCGCAAAGTCACGGCCTTCTAGGTTTTATAATCGCTGCGATATTCAATTTTTTTCTGATGCCTACTTATACCAAAAATGGTGATTTGCGCCTAAACAGTTCGTTTAAAATTCCATGTATTATATATAAAATCACACTAGAATTGAGCAGGGAATCCAAATATGCAATAATATATAGGGGTTCTATTCAAAAAAATGTATGTTTGATATTAAATCACCCTGTATAAACATCAAAATTTAAGCGAAAGTATTTTTACGTTATAGCTCTCAAGGGTCCCTACCATAGTCAAGTGACAGATTTTTGAAATATATTTCACTAAGCCCACAATCTCCCGTCCACGTACTATTGGCCCACCCTGTATGTATAGGAAAGACATTCTTAATACGCTGAAACCCCTATTACAAGGACTACATGTCCTTGTAAATTAGATACAGATGTCTGTTATTATTACCATCATTATCAGTTACAACTAATGGCTAACAATGCACCAAAGGAGTCACCTATGATCTCCAATTCTTATTTCAGCACTTTAACTCGTCTTCCATTTTAGACGAATTCCTATAAAACCGAAGGGTTAAAAAAAGTAAGAATTCGATTTGTATAGGAAATGTGGAGTTTTTACTATGGTGTTGGTCAACCACTATCTTTTCGTAAATCTTTGAATCTCCAATTAAGCTGACTACAATTTGAGCTTTGCGAATCGCTATATAAAAAAACATATAGCATTTCTGCACGGGCTACCACCAAGTAAAAACCGATTCCAGTGTCGTACGCTAACACAAGGCGTTTTGAAACTGAAACTTACTTTCAGCAGTTCTTTTGTAGGTACCATATCTGTGTGTTTCAAAAAGACAGGTACTTACACCCGTATGCACCGTAAGTCAATTGCGCGATTAGTTACGTAAACCTGGATTAGATTACTTGTCTACTTATGCACCACAAACTGACAATTTTGACACTGTCACCGTCAAAACAATCTTGCGAACACAACCTTGCCGTATCTCCAATCTGGATTAGTTAATCTCTTGACGGTGCATGTCTAGATTCCAAAGATTAGCAAAGCGCGATTAGGGAACTAGGAATAGAATCGCCAAACGGTGCATACCAGTGTTAGTGTCAGTGTCATTTAAACTTGAATTATAACTGTCAAGGACAAAAAACTTCACGACATTCCTCGGTGGAATTTTAAAAAACGATCACGAAAAACACCATCTGGTAAACAGTAATTTTTCTAGTCGCGGTGTTGAAGTTTGATATCAATTATAAGTATGTAACTAGAATAAGATTATTTAGCATCAAGTAGATAGTAGGTCAATGTTCGTACACAACTTGAATACATATCTTAAGGCGGGTTCATGAAACTTTTCCTTTGCCGTAAATTGAGCGTTAGTATTAACTTTATCCTTAACTTTAGCCGTAAGAGAATCGACGTTCATGAAACTTGAATTTAGCGTTAAGAATGACAGATGTGACGTTTCACAAAGTCTGTTTTCAACGGCCTGTTTTGATTTTAAGGTTATATTTTTAAGTTTGGGCGCGTTGGCGGTTATACTGTTTGCGAAAGGCGAAATTTGTTTTTAAAACCACGACCAAAAATGAAGATTAATAAAAAGGGTAAGTTGATCTCAGGAGTGGTTGCCTCAACCAGATCATAATTTTATGTTCTGTGCGTTTCGCGCATGCTCAGACACTCCTAAGATTTAGATTTATCTTTTGCGGTAAGGTAAAGTTGGAAGCTAATTATCTCTTCAAAGTCAATCATTACGCCTAATTCTTAAGTTAAATTCAAAGCTGTTTCATGAACAATTTCATTACTGACGGTAGGTTCAACTTTAGAATTAACACAAACGTTAATTTACGGCTAAATTGCGCCAAAGAAAAAGTTTCATGAACCCGCCTGTACACTTTTAATTCAATCTCAGGTAATGCTAAAGTTATATTAGTCGCTTTTTCTGATGTGTTCGATACAGGGGCTGGCCAAATAATATAGTGCGGCAACCGACAACCGGAACGATGTTTTTTGACAAGATAGAAGAAGAAGCTTTATTGGATTACCCTAATACAAAATAAAAGTAGTCATACCTAAAAATTAGAAATTGGTTATTCCATAATAATATAACTAACACTAAAAATAATTAAATTAATGCTGATACAATGCCAATTCCAGAAACCTCAATAATAGAGAGAAGTTAACTGTGAGTCTAAATTATATCTAAAGATTATATCAGATGGCTCTTATGTACTTAATAATTGAAGACACAAGTGGATAAAGGTGTCATGTCACAAAATAATTATTCTGAGAAAAATCGATTTAAACATTTTCGATTGGAACTTTTTTATGCACCACATTTGAGGCATATAGTTAAAGTATTTTTAAAGCTTAGTTATGTATTTTCTTCGTCTGTCTTTTTAATTTGGAGACACTTTTATATTTCACGGGAAAATGGACTTTGAATGTACATGACACCTTTATACATGAAAAATTGGCATAGCCTGATTTAAAAGCACATGGAAAAAATAGCTACGTACACAAACTTTGATGTTTTTTATTGCAAAAAGAACACAAAACTTGAAACTAATCTGATCACTAATTGGTTTTTCTTTTTTTCTTTGGATGCCCTTCGTTGTCTTCAAAAATTTTTTCATAGGACCATATTTATACCCTTTCTTACCTTGACTCCTTTATCCACTGTGAAAAGTAAAAAGTATTGTACACAACACCTTTATCACCTAAATATCGATGTTATTTATGAAGATAACATAACAAAGGGATTTAAGAATGAAATGGAAGCATATTTTAAGATTATTGAACGAAAAATACACATTTTTGAAAAAAAATGTTACATATTTACCCTTATCCACTTGTGTATTTAAATGTATTTTCCTCTAGACATCACTGACTACATCTTAGTGAAAAAACTGTTTCAACAACAACACCCTTACACTAAAGCATAACAAAACAGTATGACGTAACCTCAAACTCATATGTCATGCTGTGAACTCTAGAGAGAAACTTTACTCTTACCACTCTTAACAGTAGATAACGGTGTCATGTTACTTTGACTCCTTTATCCACTGTGAAAAGTAAAAAGTATTGTACATAACACCTTTATCACCTAAATATCGATATTATTTATGAAAATAACATAACAAAGAGACTTAAGAATGAAATGGAGGCATATTTCAAGCTTATTGAATGAAAAATACACATTTTTGAAAAAATTTTACATGACACCCTTATCCACTTGTGTCTTCAATTGTTGTTTATATATTCTAAGCGACGAACTTTGTTTTATTGTATTTGGAAGATTATTGTACTCATTGAGTCCTTCAAAAAATAAAGAATTCATGCTACTTGTCTTGTTAGTTCTATAAATATAAATACTTTGTTTTCTAGTTTGATGTGCATGTATATCACTATTATAGCTAAAGCATTGCAAATACGTTAGTGCCATATCTGGCACTATTTAAAAAACAAATACCATGGTAAGATAATATAGTTTTTGTGATACTGATAACCAATTAAGGGTTGATAACTAATTAAGCGTACATTTGTTTTTCTCTCCTGCACATCCCAAGCTTGCGGCTCAAGATAGACGTCCAGTTAAGTTTAGGCACTTCAGACAACTTGTTGCTGAATTTCTGTTAAATCTCTGACCAGTGCTTTATAAAAAAAACAGATAAGCATACAATGTATCGTCGAATTCTAGTTTGTGAACTTGAATCAGCGGATCCATTGTTAGAGCTTACTTTGACTCTGGACCTTTGTTATCATTTGACCGGGCGCAGAGAACAGCAACACTATGAGGTATGGTGATGAATCGCGAGTCTGTCTAAGTACACGCGTATTAGTTAAGGCAATGACGCGTAATTTTAGTGTCGAGAAAGAAACCGGATGACGCTTTGTATTTGAGTTCTAGGGGCAGTTTGGAACCATTTTTTTCATTGCACCATAACCTTAATCACTTTAGATCCCAAGTGTGCTAGTTTGTTGGATTTTTTTCATCAGGAGGAACAAAAAAGTAGCAAATATATAGGGTGTCCCATTAAAATTTTTGAATCGAACGTCACGTGATCAAAAACAAATACCTCATTGGATGACACAATAATAAGAAGAGATACTATATTTTTATATATAATTTACACCCCCAAAATTATAATTCGCTACTACTGCCCAGTTCCGATATATTGCTTGTCTTGATTCTCGTAGGACACCCTGTATATCCTATATGCACAGTTGAGCGATTCCAACTAGTTTGCATCATCTCAATCAAATATTCCTTATTTTGTACACATTTAGCATAACAGCGGAAAGAAAATCACGAAGAATAGTTCCTTTAAGGTTTGTGGCTTATAGTTTAAATATATTTTTAGCTACGTCGGCGTCGTTTGACGGTTTCGGTTTTTTGTTAATTAATATTAATGCGGGAGTTTGCAAAACATTGTATTTGTTTGGAGTTGAATTTAAAAGCTTAACATTTTTTGTAATCTTCCAGCTCTTAGTATAAAACATATTTACATGAAAACAAAGAAAATTAAGCAGCAAATATGACGAAACCAAGATACATACAGGGGTATTCATTTGAAACAGTTCACTATTTAACAGTAACAGTATATTATTTTAAAAAAAAAAATATACAAAAAATGTTAAATCCCATGTTCTATTAGATCTTTTATACCATAGTAATAGTGCTAGGTAAGTAACTTACAGAGCGGCAAAAATGTGATTTTTAAAATCAGTGATTTTTAATGATAAGGTAGTGCCTCACCCTGTACAATACGGCTACAATGGCTTGATGGATTCTGAATCTTAGGAGCGTTAACTACACCATATTGTCCCATGCATTTACATGGAATTTGTATAGTTCTTGCAACCCCCTTCCGACGCCCATGACGGAGAAGGAATCGCATTCTGTTATGCTAGGATTTAGCATTTTATCTTGTTTTACATTGAATGGCGGTCGGATCCACATAAATTTCGCGCTGAAAATATATCAGACCCGTTAATTCATTATAGACGTTTTAGAAGAGGACTCCGAAATAGCGATGCATTTTTTATATACCCCTGTCTGCTTTCGTATATTAAAGTAATGCGTTTTCGGGACGCCCGTCCCATCCATCGTTCTGCAGAAGAGGAGCACGGGTTACCTCACTATGGTCTTTTTTCGCTTTCGTTTTTTATTCTGGTCGACAGACTAGCTGAAGAACGCTTCCTTAACCACCATCATTTGGGGAGCAGACTTTCAAATTGCATTTTGTCCATAATTACAAATTTTCAGCAGAAGCAAAAAACCTGTACAAAGAAACCAAATAATAGATAAATAAAGATTTCGCATAACATAATGATATGGGGTCTATGGAATTCAATCGCAAAATTTGGTACAAGACAGTTGAATAACAACTTGGAAAAATTAAAAAAAAAACTGTTGGACATAATGCGATTTGTTTATCTCTAGTAGACCCAATGCAGTTAGTCACTACTGGACAAAATTTAATTTGAGTTGTATTGTTTAGTAGCAAAAACAAACATTTAGAAAAGAATTGCAGCATATTAGAATGAAACAACAAAATATAATAGTAGCTTAATAGTACGTGTAGACGATTATTAATTTTTTTTAAATGAAATCATCTTAAATCAAAAACATCTATATAGTTCCATACATCACTCGTTTACCACAGTTTTGTCGGGTAGTGCAGTTATCATTTCAGCTCTCGAACTGTGTTGTACAGAAACTAAATGCAGAGTAAGAGTAAGTATTTGGTCATAGGAATACAGCGCCACTCCTATCTCAAATATGGAAAATTTTGACAAAGCGCACTTTGCAAACCTGCTCCTTATTTTATGGTTATAATCATGGCAATAGATGCTGATCACTCAGATTTGCAATCACCAAGGAGCTACAAAGGGTCTCTCAAACATTGTTTTCAGGTGTTTCAGATATTCCTGATTTTTTTTGCGTTCGCTTTCCACACCGTAGATGAGGGGAGTATTTTTGAGGGGGCCAAATTGTATTTAAAAGCAGCATTAGGATAGCGTCTGGTCAGAACGCCAATATTTTTCAAGGGCACGAAGGAAACGACAAAATGGTATTATTTATGCGAATCGTGCCACGTGAGGAGTAGTCGTCAAAAATCAAACATCAAATCAAATCAAACATTTTGTATTACTTACCCGATTTTGAGATAATATGATTTTGGGCGTTTTATGATATCTACATACAAAAATTCACGTCACTCATTTCCGGCTGTCTGCCGGAATGTCTGTCTATTGGGCGTTTTTCTAGCAGCGTAGTCTCAGTAACCGCTGAAATTGCGCTGAAAAAAAATCGACTTTGGTGATATAGTATGCTTTTTAGGCCTATCCGACTACTGCATGCACAGATCTTAAACTTAAGACAGATTATTGAAAAAGCCAGAGAGCATTATTTTCCAGTTTTTATCTGCTTTGTGGACTATTCTAAGGCGTTTGGTAACGTAAAGTGGCCTAAACTGTGGGAAATCCTCATCTCCATGGGAGTTTCTTATCACCTAGTGTTTCTCATACAGCAACTCTATGAGTCTAATTCGGCTCGTATAAGAATTGATGGTAACCTGTCTGGTCAAACTGTAACCAGAAAAGGAGTTCGTCAGGGATGTGTATTATATCTGATGCTATTTAACATTTACTCTGAATTTGTGATGAGACAGGTATTGGAAAACTGGAATGGCGGTATAATTATTGGCGGAAGCAAAATATCCCACTTAAGATTCGCTGATGATACAACCCTTGTTGCTGCTTCAACAAGACCAAGGGTGAATGCGACGAAACAGTTGCTGGATATGAGTATCAAGAGCGCCATTGAACTGACAGTAAATCGCTAAAGATGGCGAGTTACGGTTCTCAAAACTATTGATAATATTCGTTTCGGCAATGCTCTAACTCCGACTTAATGCGTTTTACGTCACAAATATGTCTGTTAAGACATTGTGACTATAATGATGATGATGATGACTGCTGCATCTCATCCTAAGGCGGTCGTTCTTCATACCTCAAAAACCGGGAGGTACGACCGCACATTTATTCCCAGGGAGACCAAGGCTTGGATTGGACTGCCAAGAGATGTTTTTGTTGGCTTATTCAAGTCTCACATTAATAAACTTTCCTTGACATAACTTTTTCACAGCATCCGCGGTACTCTGGTATTTAGGCTGTGCCCAAGCGGTCTGCTCAATGACAAAAGATAGTCCGAATGTTGCTTAAGAATTTTATATCTATAGAATAATTTACAGAAGCACGCAATTAGTTAAATTCCATAAACTTGGATTATCAAATCATCACCAATTATCAAAGATATACTCCATCGGTTAACTATTCAACCGTATATACCTTTGGAAATAATTCGAGGTATTTGATTTGACAACACCTCGGCATAGGTACCAACTAAAAAGATGAAGATTCCCCAAATTTGTAACTATGTTTCGTACGACTGCCTGTGTATTAAGCTTTAAGAAGTGGTTTTTAATGTAAGGCAGCGTAGTAATTATCGCGCGTCCGGAGAAGTTTCCTAAAGAATAAAATTTGGAAGATTCATTACTATCTGATATTCTATTTCTTCACTGGAAGAATGTCGAAAAAATCATCTGAATATTCCAAAAAACGGCAGAGTTGTTCAATTTTATATTTGCGTAAAGCGACCGCGGCGGTGAAATGCCGTATGACGTCACATGTCATTAATTGTTCGCGGCAGCCACAGTCTGATCGGGACTGCGCTATGTATACGCTGCGCTGTACAGTATGCGACATTTAGACTTGAGTGGAACGGCGAAGGTGTTTGTTGTAACGGGCAGACGCCAGTATATTTTTTATGTAGGAGGAAGGTTACGTTCGTGGTGATTCGACATGATTATGGACTTTTACTTCCCACACCGATAGGTGAAGGGAGTATTGTGGTCGTGAAAATTCTCGATTTTGAGATAATACGCTTTTTGGGTGTTTTATGATGCCTACATAACCAAAATCCACACAACTCATTTCCGTCGGTCTGTCTGTCTGTCGGTCTGTCTGCGCATTTTTCTTGCCACGTAATCTCAGTAACCGCTGCATGGATTGCCATCAAATTTGGGCAGCGATATGCTGTGGGGGTAATAGTAGGTAATGTTCCTATAAGTTTGAAAATCGGTGCATGGGCGGTGGAGTAATTAGCAACAAACCAAAAATTTTAAATATTCCTCAAACTTTGTTTTTAGGCGTTTTAGAGGTTCCTGATCATTTTCTACTCTTTTGGGTGGGAGTGATATTGGGGTGGGTGGGGGGTGGGGGTTGTAAAACTGAAAAATTATTGTATTCATAACAGGCCGTCCACTAACCTGTGAAAGAAAGGCCTAGCGTCATAATACACTTTTTTAAGTGCATCCCAACATTACCTTGGCTATTACGGAAACCAAGGGACTTAGAATTTTCTGATGTATACATGCGAGGGTATTGCTTCTTTATGGTGTAACTAGGAAACTATTGGATTGATTTCAATTAAATTTTCACACAGTATTACCACAGCATAGTAAACAACCAGCATAATATCTCTGAGGATGTCCCATATAAAAATGGTTCCCACAGAATTTGACCCTGGGATGATTGTACGGATGTGAAGTTTGGGTAGAGATGCGAAAATGAAAATATCGATACCGGTACCAACTCGATATTTTTAGCCAAATAGGGGCGTTTGGTTCGTACAGAGCATTTTGTGCAACTGACCACACCCCTCAATAATTATATAATTATTTTCGATACCGATACAAAAGTATCGATACCATCTTGGAATGCCTCAAAAAGTATCGATGACAAAAATACTCAAATATTAGTGCAGAAGTATCGAAGTATCGTTAGCATCCCTACAAAAAATAATTACCGCCAACCTGAGTTATTGTGCTGGTATTACTATCGCTGCGAGGATGGAAAATCTATATGATTTTTAAAAATCATGTCAGCGGCGCCGCAGCAATAATAAAAAAAACTAAAAGTATAGAAACAGCTCAAACTTCGTTTTTAGGCGTTTTAGGGGTTTCGTAATCATTTTCTTCTTTTTTGGGTAGGGGTGAAATTGGGGTAGTTGGGGGGTGGGGGTCATAATTTAGGTTATCCATTAGAATATTAGTTTGGTGTTTTTATGGTGGTGTTAGTACACCTGAGTAACATGCAATATTTATAGTTTCTCGGTCTGCTAGACATATTCTAATAATACGAGTACCAATAAACTGCAATATATCGTTTTGTCACCGTCGGCGTCGCCTACCCTACTGAAAACAAGGAATAACGATATGAACGAGGAAGCCGGCGGCGGCGGCGGCGCGGTGGCTTGCGGGAGCAGCATCCTCGACAGGGCACACACAGGCTTGAGTTGTGTCGTGTGACGTCACAGCGGCGGAGGATACGGCAATTCTAACTGTGAAGGACTATAACTTTTCTATTAATGGAGATAATTACAAAATTTTTCCGCCGTTGTTCTCTAACTCTTTAGGACTATCTGATTAACTAAAATTTGAAAAAACGGAAGCTTCCTCATTGGCGTGTATTGTTCTATAGCACAAACCTTCTAACACATGCACACGATTTTCGATCAGAGTTGGGCGTCGATGCGTCGGCTACCATCGTCAACCTCGACATGTCGACAGTGCGTCAATAATGTCGACAATGTCACCAATGTCAACAATTGTTGCAGGTTTGATGTTTAGTTTGTTATTTTTCTGATTGCTACCGATACTTGTTTTGAATGTGTTAGATTGTGAATTGTGAACGCTGAAAAATGAGTGGCAGGAAGTGCAAGGCAAACTTCGATAAACTAAAATTCGAATTAGTAAAGGTTGACGGTAAACACGACGCAAAATGTGCGTCTTGTGGGAATGTAAAAAAATGGTAAAAAATACCAGCATCATAAGGACAGCTTGACAACGAAATCATAGAGGAATGGATAAATTCAATACTAGAATAGGTAACGTATTTGACTTATCATTATCAAACATTATCACTGAGTTTACTGGAAGTTGCAATAAATTCATTAAAATGCGTCACTACCTCCACTAAAGCTTTGTCATTTTTCATTCCTGAGAGACTGACGACTACTAACATTTTTTCAGGAATATTTGCTACTCTTTTTGACAAAAATCTATGCTAACCCCTGATATGTTGGAGGATGGCTCAGATGGAGTGCCCAGTATTAGGAAGATTGGCGCTTAAGTTGCTAAAAACTCCGGCACATTTTGCCCAACTTGAGCGATTGTTCTCAAACTGGGGTCATGTTCTCACGCCTGTTAGAAACGGATTGTCCTTTGAGCATTCAAAAATGCTGGTCCATTTATATTCTTCTCTTCAAGGTGAATGTAGTGGGTAGAATTTTGCAACCGATTCAGCGTTCAATCCTAATGACGTAGAAGAAGAAGAGGAAGACCCGTAGTAGCTATTTTACCATGGCAGAATAAAAAAATAATGATCTTATGGCCCCACTAAACATTTGTTTCATTGTTTGCTTGAAATATGTACAACCGAAAGAACTTTAGATATAGTTTTTGTACTGAATTAATTATTGACGACACCATAGTTGACGCGTAGACAACTGCATTGTCAACATGACATTGTCGACGTCGCCCAAATCATGGCCCAACCCCGTTTCCAACTGAGTCTATCGTCTAGTCTATACTCTGTTACCTGATACTTTAAACTGGCTTGACGTCTATTTGATAGGTATCAGCTGACGAAGAAGTATGTCTCAAATGTAATTTTTTACTAGTGGTGTTGATTGGCAGTTCTGCGATTAGGACTGTATTATTAATATTCTTACTGAATATCTCATTTCCAAAAAAATGACTATTTTTGTAAACAAGAAATTGCTTCAATATCCAGAAATTCGCAGCAAAAGCGGTTGGTTGAAAGAAAAAGATTATTTTATTGATTTGTATAATAAAATGTTTATTCATTTCTATAACAATGATTCTCATTAAATAACTTATTATTTGGTACCTCAGTAATATTCAGTTCTAACTAAACTAAATTTTCTGAAATAGCTCCATACATTTTTTACTATTTGTATAGCCGTTGCGTTGCCCTTCAACGTTATATTTTTCTTCAATTGCTTTAAAAAGAAATGTTTGGAACTCAGTGGTTGTGTATGGTTAAGCTAAAAATCCTTTTATCTTCATTCTTATCTCATTTAAATCGTAATCATCATCATTCTGACCAGCCATACTGATGTACTGAAAGAAATGCCGGATTTTCCGAGAAAATGTAAAATAATCATAGACCTCAGATAATAGACGAAAACGTCACCAAGTAACAATTACTCGTCATTAACAGTACTTGCACTCAGTACAGCCCTGTATTCCCTCAAAGCTTAAAATTGATACATCAAGACTCAATCTGGGGTATTTTTAGTGGTCACTAGCCAAACAGCTGTTTGCTGTTGACACGGCTGACAGTTTAAAGTATCGGGTAACAGGGTATAAATATATCCGTTCACCTGAATCCTATTTTTGCGTACGAAATTTGGTTACAAATTTTTTTCCGTAGTTGGTACAGTGGTTGGTACCTACGTGAGTGCTGTCAAGGCAAGTCAATTTTAATTTGTGAGTATGTGATTTGAGTTGTTTGAGATCGAATCCAGTCCACCACATACCTCGATTTCTTTCAAATACTCACCACTTAAGTACCTGTTAGGTGCACAGTGGATTAGTTAACCGATAAAGAATATCTTTGATGATTGATGATGATGAATAATTTCAAGCAACAGTTTAAATACATTACTTCACATTCGCAAATAATAATAATATTTTTCTATTTAATTTTATCTCCTGCCTGAGATTATGGTACGCTCCTTGCTTCTTCCTGTTTCAAAAAATGTCTAAAACCCAACATCTTCGCCTTGTACTCTTTTCTTCATTTTTATCCACAAGAGGGATAGAAATAAAATATTTATTGAATTCACGTAATGCGCTTGCTGAATTACAATTTTCAAATACAAACTCATAGAAATTGTCAGCTGTAAGATTACACACGAAAAAGTTGAAATATTCCCCACTCGTCCGATCGTCGTATAAATGTTGAAATTATCGGATATCGGTTTGGTGCTAATTAATTTTTGATATTTCAACCAATAGGAACTGTCTGGTATGGTTCATCTATTGTGAATTGAATCACCTTAAAAACTGAGTCCTGACCAACAATCGGCGTTTTCTTTTAGAAGCATGAGCGGGCGGGACATAGATTTTGTTTTAGTTAGGAGAATAATTTATGTAAAAATTATTCATAGAAAATATTATTAAAATTTCACATTTACTCTATCCAATACGGTTGCTCACTTTGCGCCTCTGAAAGGCTTTTAATATGTTTGTCTTTTAATTTTTTAATAAACTCTACGATTAGTATACACGCCGCTTATTTACAAGGGGCTTCCATATATTTCATGTTCTAGGATATGTAAAGCGGCATCTATTTATTAGTAATGATTTTACGACCCTTCTTGTAGATTTATTACTGTCTTTTTTTTATTGGGTGATAGGGTTCAAATAAACACAACTTTAGCTCAAATTTGCCAACATTCCGAAAATTATATTTTCATCTTCAGGCCTCTAGAATACAGAAAAAAGGCAAATATACACATTTTTTTAAATTATTGGTTGTTGTTGTTAATAAGAAGCATCAATGTAAACAATCACATTATACATATACAACGAAACATTAAAAGTATTGCCAAAATGTAAAAACAAAAAAATTGTAAAGTTAAGCAGCACAGAATTAGAAAGGAGAACACTCCAAAACTTGTGCAATAAATTAAAAGTAAAGATTCCCCACCATATAATCTAATCATTGGTCATTTATGCAGTTAATTAATAGATTGATGAAACTTAGCAAAAATATAGGACTAAAAAAGGGAGATAATCACAAAACAAAAAAAAAACAAAACAAACATACCCTTTGTATTAAAAGTTGTGGTAGTCACAAGGTTATTTAAAATTAAGTACATGCGTGTGTCCTAGACATTGGGATTTTGGTGTTTATGTTTGCACACACTAACTACAGAAGAAGTTACTTCTCTTAACGTTACAGACTGTATGGAAGATGGAAAAATTATCTAATAGGTGTGGTGGAATTCTGTTTTTTATACGTACTTTTTAGTTTGATGTTTCAAAACCATTATAGTATAGGGAGTGGATTACGATTTTTTTTGATATGGTTGATAATATTATAGTAAGATATGCCCAAATCTGCAATATCAGTTCTTTTATTTACGGTATTGTTATGTTTTTTTATTTCTAACATTTCTTGGAACATCCTTTTTTTTGTAGTTATCATTTGAACATAATATTTTATAATTTTCAAAATCAAATATATGACCCTCCGATATGACATGTTGAACTAATTGTGTGTGTCCTTCTTTCAAATGGTAGTTTTTGCAGTCTCTCTTATGTTCAGATATCCTGCTCTTTAAGTATCTTCCTGTATACCGGGTGTCCCAGAATTTCCTCGACGCGTGATATTTTCGTAACGAAAAACGGTTCAAGCAAGAACTGAGTGGTACTTTTGAAGGTACTGTAGGGTCTATCATACCATGCATTCAAAACATTTTTTTTGTACGTCAACCCCTAAAACTCACCCCCAACATTTTTTTTCAAATAGCACCCCATAGGTTTTCCTACATAAATGATATCCCCATTTTATTTAAAATCTTGTGGTACCTTTAATTTTATATGCAGACTTATTTTTTCCGTAAAATCATAAGCATAAGACAAATGAAATGATAATTTGTTTGACCCTGATACTTTTGTAACAAAAATGGATAAAAAAGAAAAGTAAGTGGGTTTTTCAAGGGTAGTGAATGACCTATCATTCCTTGCTTATGAACCATTGTTTTCTTACTTAAACCTCTGGAAATCCACCCCTAGCTTGTTCTTTCAAATTTCAATCCACAATTTAGCCTGGAAAAATGAATTCTTTACTTGAATTTAATTATCGTAGTGCCTTACTTTTTATGCCCCTACTGCAATTTATCGTTAAGATTATTGTCTGAGTCTCAAATAATGATGATGATAATATTTCAACCTCAACTGTGAATTGAATTCTAGCATGGTAGCTATTAAATATATCTAATATTTCATTTATCTTATCATGAGGTACTGCAGTAACGATATCATCAACATATCTCGTGAAAAATGGAACTCTAAAGGACAATTTTTGTAGGCAAATATTTTGTATAACTTCTCTGACTATATCTGCACATACAGGGGACATGCAGTTTCCCATTCCCAAGCCAAAAATTTGAGAAAAGAATTGGCCATCAAACATGAAATAGTTATTTTCTATACAGCAGTTGACGATCAGAATAAAATTGTTCAGTGACACTTGAATATGGTTAGAGATATGAGATGCCATTTTGATTTGATAATCTCCAAGAGAAGGTCTGTTGGGATGTTTGTAACAAATCACAATAAAGGAACTAAGACAACAATTTATATATTCAAGACAACACATTCTCAAGCACTTGTAAATCTTTTTTTGACCCTGCAAATTCACTGTCAACATTATTTACATCTCCCTAATCGTTTTCTCCAAAAAGCCATTTTGATACCTAATACTTTTATTTCAATAAATTCTCTAACTGTTATGTCAATATGCGATTTAATTAACAATAGTTGTGCCATACTATCGTATCGTCGGAAATCGTGTGCATGTGAATTAAGCTTAATAGTGTTATGCAGCGGGTCCATTGTCCATCTGTCTAATATAGCCAAACCCTCCAATAACATTTGATTATTTATGAGGGCTAGTGTGGGGATAAAACTGGGGAATTGTTTTAATTACCGAGTATATGTGGGAAGTATTTTTTTCCTAATCCGTGTAGTACTTTAGCACTTTAGTGATTTACACGAAATAACGACCATTTCTTGAGCATACAAGCAGTTCGACGTACGACATAGCGCAAGACGACATACACTACATCAACCAGCCGATCAATCGATCACTTACTGTGTACGCGTCGTACCAAGTCGTACCCTGGGGTCGTACCACGCACGGAACGCATTGTCCGGCGAGCGTGCGATACAGTTCCTGACAAATACCAAGATGGATGGGTTTCGGCCGCGTTGAAAGGCCATCTTTAACGTTCAACGTGGGACCATATGAGAAACCGCGCCGCACAAATCATCTTTTCATACGCAAACTAGTAGAACTAAGAGCTCACACGAATGCATAATGTAGGAACGGTCACTTAATTTATGAAGCACACGATCGCTGCAACGGCTAAGAATTCTGGACACACCCTGTGTAGATATCAGGAGCGTCGGTCGAGAAGATGCGTACCCAAGCAGCACATGCCATACTTAGTTTGACCAGTGACTAAGTTTGTAACAAAATCATACGTATTATGACTACACCTTATTTAAAGAAATAAAGGAAAGCCATTTTGAATAGAAGCTGGACATAATACACTGACTTTTTTTATTTTTAACTTCCCCGACAAAGGAGGGGTAAGTTATTAGAATAGGCCCGTTTTACCAAATTTTACCGTAACCAACGTACGAGGTGTCATTTCCAAGGAAAATCACCCCTTGACTCATTTTCTTTATGTTATATTATTATTCTTCCGATTAACCTCCACCACCCCCCACCACTAAACCATAGATTTGCACGAAACAGTCGACCAGAGAACAAAAACCTCTTTATGACAGTAAAGTTTGAAATTATTTGGATCATTTTTGTGACAGTTACTGCCATCTTAAGGTTCGAAAATTTGCTTCTTTTTATGAATGTTTATTCCGTCATTTCGACATAAGAAAACATGCTCTTAACTGTGGCAACATTAGAGTTTCATATTGGCATTATCTTTTGAGTTACCCCCATCCACATCCCTTTTTTGTCATCGCAGCGGGACCAAAAACTAGATTTTTGTTTCTAATGATAGCATTTTTATAGTTACCAAGTTTGAAGAAAATTGGAAAACTTTTCGATCAACACTACGCTACCATAAAATGTGCCATATAAAAGATTCAAGGATAATTATTGGGGCGGTGGTCAAGTAATATGTCCTATAAATAGTTATTTTTCAGGAAGCTGTACACACCGGAGCAACTACTGCTGCTCTACAAAGCACAGGTTTGACCTTCGGTGGAGTATTGCTCCCATGTGTGGGGATGCGCTCCGAAGCACACTCTAAAGCTTCTAGACACTATCCAGAAGAGAGCAATTGAATCAGTGAGTCCAAGAACAGTACAAGTCCAAAAACATACATTTGAGATATATGCACAAAACATATTCACTCCAAAACGAGTAAAGTTACTGTGTTCGTCACCATATAAAAGTTGTTGTAATTTCTTGGACCAATGAGAATCCAACATAATAGATCCAAAAGTCTCACCCTCCTGCAAGCTATTAAAAAAAAGTTGATGCCCTTGTACTGTTTTTGGACTCAGTTTTAGCGTTTGATAAGGTTATGACAACGTCAATAGAGGCTCCTAAGTATGTAAAAAATTGTTTTATTATTATTAACGTAATCGCGAACCATGGCGCTGACTGCCAACAATGAGTTGACCAATGACGTTAAAGTACATGTCCTAGGACTTGTAATGTTTCTCATCCGCAACGCCATAGACTTGTAATGTTTTTCATCGCAACGCCGTATACAGATGGTGCGTATAATGGGGTTATTCTTATACTACTAATAATTTTTTTAAGCGCAACCGATGGATCTTCGTATTTTAAACGCTTTGGCCATCTTAAGTCAAAACGCCATTTTTTGGACTTGTACTGCACTTGTACTCATCGATTCAATTAGACTAATCGATACGCACAAAAGACCTCCACATCCTGGAACATCGAAGAAGGGCGGCTGACCTGTCCCTGTTCTACAGATTCTATCACGCAAGATGTTCGAGTGAGCTGTCCCAGGTAATAACAGCAAAGGCCGTCCGAACGAGGAACACTAGAGAGGCTCTGATGCGAGCTCATCTTTACCAGGTCGAGGTCCCTACTCCCCGAACCAGCCTTCTCAAGAATTCCTTCTTTTGGAGAACTTCGACGCTGTGGAACTAGCTGCCGGAGAATTTGTTTCCTGCCGGCAACAACCTACAGCGTTTCAAATATAACGTGCACCGATACTTATCCTCCCGCAGCGCTCCTACAGCGCCATAGGCTTTTAGCCTTTGCGAGAGGTTGACCATAAAAAAAAACAAAACGTGAGAACGTCGTATCGACCGAGCGTCGATCTTGGGCGAACAGGTATAAGCAACAGATAGTGGCAGCGTTTTCTTTTGTCTGATCGTATCTTGTTTATTGGGCGATTATCGACTGAATTTTGGATTTTATCAGTGCATAAGTGAAAAATAGACTAACTTAGACAATTTCACAAGATGGTGAAGTGCTATACGATTTGCAAGAGACGATTTGAGTGTAATAATTGCAGGTGTTATCATCGGTAAAAATGTAAACACAAATAACTCCATGGTCTTGCTAACAATGACATGCCCGTTAAAGCATGGAAATTGCTTCTTCTAACCTACTCTAATTCGCTGGTTTCTATAACTATATCCTTTGTTATGCAGAGCTGAATTAAGTTTGTTTAACAATGTTCGTATTTACAAATGATTAGATTCGCAATCGCTTGCGCGTTGGCGGCTTGATGCTTTTTGGCTAAAACGCATATGCTTCGCTGCTTGAAGTATCGCCTACATAAATAGCTGGAATCCTTAGAAACTGTAACCTGTTCGCCTACTCCAGAAAAACTGAGGTTTCTCGGTAACTCAAAGACTCCGTTTACAGGTGCCACTTCTGAGGATCCCATCCGCTGGTGTTGGCTAAACGACATCGCCACCAAGCCACCAGTTCATTCCTTTGTTAGTACCTAGAAAGCTTAGAAATTATTTAGATCTCTTGTTGTCTTGATGCCATTTTTATGGTAGCTAAGTTGGTGCCGGAGCTTGACCCATCTTCAGCTGAGAGCCTCTGGTACGCCACTGACTGAGTGTGTATGCAAGCAGTGAGATAGCTGGGAGTTTTATTGGGAAACAGGCAAAAAATAGGTGTTAATGCAAGTTATTTGCCAGCGTTTTGCGTCTATGCACCGTTAAACCGAAAGGTTGGTGCAGTGTAGCGAGAAGTTTATGTTATATAGAATATGCTCTATTCATGTAGCATCCCAGACAAGTCTCTAGATCTGGTATCGAGAAACATACCCACGTTCCTAGATTCAAAAAGTTGGGCTGCAGCTTCTAACAAACCTGCAAGATATTGCGTAATTGATAGTTTTCACTTGCGACGCTAATAGGCAGGGGAAATATTGTACGAATAATTCGAATCGAGAATCGAATTATAGGTATTTTTTGAAAGTCTTATGAATATACGAAAAATCATGTCACTCATTTCTGTCGGCATATATAACTTCTGATGCAGTGTTGCCTAAACTTTCATTGTAGCTTACTCACTTGGCAACAACGATCGGGTATCACTTGGCCTCTCTATAACTGGGAAAGGATTGATCAGATTGATCATACGTAGCTAGGGTTATAAAAATGCTTTACAGCTTTTCGAAATCGATCAAGGGGCGGTGAAACATATGAAAATATAAAAAATCTAAAAAAGAAAAACTGGGGTTTTGAAAAAATGTTATGTGATCATTGGAAAAATCATATATAAGTGGGTAACATAACTAATTTTATTATATTATTATTATAGTCTTAATTGTTTATAATTGATTGAAGAAAATGATTGAAAGTTTTTCGCATTGAATATAGTATTGTTAATAATGAATTTAAACATGAAAAGGAAACCATAGTTTTTGTTTTCAAAATCCCAATTAGCTTCGTTTTTTATTGTTTTTCATGTGATAATATATACTCCTGGACAAAACTGTCCCACCACTGCTCATTTTTGTGAGAACGTTTTAACAAAGTAAATATGAATTAAAACCGCTATCTATAATTAAGTGTTGGTAAGGAAAGCACAGCTGGACAAAACCAATGTTTACACCTCACCTTGGTGCTGAAGGCCAAATTTTTCTGAATTATTGAAATCCCTTATTTTGCGTTTTTCCTTACATGTACCTAGGGCAACGGTTTCAGTCGTACTTCGTACTGTTTAGGGTTATATTACGGTTGTGAAGCATAATTGAAGATGGAGCGGTCCAAGCAATAACTTTAGTTGTAGAAGGTCGAAGTGCATATTATGTGGCTGATGTTTTAGGCGTGCATCACGCAACGGTCATTAGAGCTGTGCAGCGTTTTCGGGAGACCGGAACTTGTACAAGAAGACCAGGATAAGGACGACATAGGGTTACTTTTCAAAAGGATGACAACTTTGTGCGCCTTAATTTTCTAAGGAACAGAACATCTATAAGCCGTATAGTTAGGAGTCCTCGTGTGGGGGCGAGTTAGAATATCTCCCATCGTATATTCTGCGTGCCGTAAAAGGCGACTAAAAGGAACCGAACTACTGTCGGTATAAGCAGTAACCTGTTCTCAACCAACAGCTTGGGGTGGACAAGTTGAGAGGAGTCAGGACACCTTCTTGTTCTAGGGATGAGAAGTGAGAAATTGTCCCTAAAGGCGGATGAACCAGTAGATACATCTGGTCAAAGGCATGAGGATACAGAAAGCAAATGAGAAACTACTGCATTAAAGATATTAAAGATATCCCAAGAGAAGCTTGTAAAATGAGTACATTTTACGAGTTCACAGCATGTCTGTTAAGACATTGTGACTATGATGATGACAGTTAGGAGACGCAGATGCCTCCACGCAGCGAATCTAAGTAACAGAAGGCCCGCAACTGGACCTCTCTTCACCAGACAACACCGTGTCAATCGTTTAAGATTTGCAAAACAATACTCGGGATGGACTGTGAAAGACTGGAGGTGCATCTTGTTTACAGACGAGACGAGAATTGGATCTCCCGATGGTCATTCTAGAGTATGCAGAAGAGCCAGTGAAGGATTTGCCCAAGCATGCATATCTCCAACGGAGCCTTTTGCTGGAGGAAGTCGTGTGTTTTGGGGAGGCATCGCCTACGATGCTTGTACGGAGTTAGTGCCTCCACCTAGACCTGCCCTTTATGCACGAAGATAAGTCTTGGAGGTCCTTGAAGGACATGTAGTTTCATTTGCACCATTTATAGGAGCGGATTTCTTACTAATGCTTGATAATGCTCGGCCTCACGTGGCGTTGCGTTGGAGGTTATTCAATATCTTTATGACATGAAAATTACCACTTTACACTGGCCCCCACGCAGCCCTGACATGAATCCAATAGAACATGTCTTGTACGTGTTGTTGAACAGGCGTATTCGGCAAAAAAGTCCTCCTCCCCGAACATTAGCTGAACTGGAACAGGCTACGCGTGAGGAGTGGGAAAACATGCCACAGGAAAGTTTTCAAAATTTGATAAGAATGCCGCGAGCGGTTATTGCAGCTCGAGGTGTCAACACATATTGATAATGGATTATGGTTATTTTTTTTACTTGTGTGTCACCGGCATTGATTGCTTTGGTCATTAGCCTCGTGTTCTGTGTAGGCTATGTTACTGTTTCCCGGCGCCATTTAGGAACAGCACTGTTAATTAGAAGCCAACAGTGAAGGCTTAGGTGCGCTGAGCTTTTTTTATAGATATTTATTTTTGATTAAAAAAACCAGAAATAAATTTCCGCCTCAAACGAGAATAGAAACCGGGACCTTTAGGTCAACGAGTTCTCGACTCTAACCACTGAACCAACCCACCCCCAATTATGGTTATTCTTGGGGCTATTGTTGTATTTTTGTATCGAAGTTGTTGTTCCTACGAACGAATCTAGTTAGTTAATCAAATCAAATCAAATCAAATCAAAATTTTTATTATTCCATAGATACAAATTTATGTATATGGACATCGTCAAAAGGAAATTCCTAATAAAGGCGCAGTCTTAAGAAATGATCCTAAGAGGATAACACTTATATAAAATATATATAAACACACATATATTTTAAAAATACATAACATCTAAAAACCTAATCTAAAAACATATTGAGGTGGTAAAAACATTTTTCAATTAAAAATGCTTTTAATGTTCTCTTGAATTGAGTTATTGTTCTTATATTTTGTATCTCTAAAGGTAGCTTATTAAACAGCTTTGGTCCCAAATTCAACAAAAAGTTTTTAGATACATTAAGACGATTATTTACAGTTAAAAATTGGTTTTGATTTCTTGTGTTGTAGGTGTGATACGTATTGTTTCTCAAAAAAGAATCCCTATTATTAAATACATAAATACACATTTCATATATCACAATAGACGGCACAGTTAAAACTCCAAATTTTTTAAAATATGGCTCACAAGAGGTAGATCTTGTAACGCCAGCTATACACCTGATTATGTTTTTTTGCGATTTAAAAACATTTTGTGCGTGGGAAGAAACGCCCCAAAACTGAATACCGTATAAAAGTCGAGAATGCACCGTTGCATAGTAAACAGAAATCAGTTGATCTAGCGTTAAGATTGACTTAAGGTTTCGGATGGCAAAGCACATACCAGCAAGCTTAGAAGACAGCATTTTGCAATGCACCGCCCAACTAAGAGTATCGTCGATGGTTACTCCTAAAAATTTGACACTACTTTGCCTAACAAGTTCCGTATTCTGACAGCTAACGTCAATATCTAGATTTGTTCGTGTTTGTGAAGTGTGAAAGACCATAAAATGAGTTTTTTCCAGATTTAAGTGAAGCTTATTTCGGTTAAACCAATTGTTTAGCTCATTAATAGCTCTATTTGTAGCCTCCTCGGGTGAAGTGGCGTTTGATGATTTTACAACGGCTGAATTATCATCAGCATAGGCTGTGAGGTTACTGTAAATGGTTTCACTCAACAGGGGATTCACAAACATGATAAACAGAACGGGACCTAGGATTGAACCTTGGGGGACTCCTAGAGTAACATCCAGCGCCCTTGATTTGACTGAGGTACCAGCTGCATTACTCATCTGCACAAATTGTTTTCTGTCTGATAGAAAAGATGAGAACAAACGAAATGGCACTTCCTCAATTCCATACTGTATCATTCTTTCTCGCATTATATCGTGATCAATGCAGTCGAACGCCCTGCTGAGATCACAGAAAATCCCAACAGGACGCTCTCCGGCTTCCAATTTTTCTATCACCTCCGTTAGGAATGAGAGGATAGCACTTGAGGTTGACTTTCCAACCGTAAAACCATTTTGACGGGGTGACAAAATGGCGTTTTCCTTTAGGTGTAATAGGAGTCTATCTAACATGGCGTACTCAAAAATTTTCGAAAAGCCGGATGTCAATGCAATTGGTCGATAGTTCTCAGCCAATGTTGCATCACCCTTTTTCAACACTGGAATAATTTTAGAACATTTAAGTTCATTAGGGAATATTCCAGATTTAAAACAGTTGTTTATTAAATAGGTAATTATGGGAACACAAGAATTTAAAATGATTTTTTTAAAAATATTAATTGGGATATCATCCGGCCCTGCAGATGTTTTATTTTTTATTTTATTCTCTATAAGCCTTATCTTTTCTTGTTCGGTGAACGGTGGAAGTTTCATTTTAGGTAAAACGTTAGCTGACGAATCAGAACCAAATTTATTATGAGAATACGTGTTAGGTTTAATTTTATCTAGAATATTTGATGGCGATTCAATAAAAAACTTATTAAAATAGTCAACAATGATTTCAGTATCCTGCATCAAATTTCCTGAATTATCACAAATTTTAACTGGTATGTGCTGTGTACCATTTCGACCTTTTGTGATTTCCTTGACAACGGACCACACAGCTTTTGCAGTGTTATCTGATTCAGATATTTTCTTTTGATAGAATTTCTTTTTTGTTGTTTCAACCAATCGTTTATGCTTACCATGCTCATACTTGTACACGGCACTCAGCGTTGGATTCATCTTTTGAAGATGATGTAGGTTTTTAAGATACTTACTTGATTCTCTAACTTCTATAGTGACCCATGGTTTAACATGTTCTTGAAAGTAACGGTATTTTAAAGGAAAACAATTTTGGAAATGTTGTAAAAAAGTCTGATAGAAGTTAGAAAATTTCTGGTGAAAAGTATAATTATTATTATTATAAATTAAGTTCCAATTTTCAGATTGGATCTCTGAAATACATAAGTCAATATTTTCACTATTAAAATTTCTGCTAAGTGTCTTTGTCCTTTTGGGAGGTTGATTGAATAGACCTGAACTAAAAAGTACAGTTTCGTGATCTGAATAAGGGTTATTATTAGTTATAGATTCTTTACAATATTCTAAGTTTGTATATATCAGGTCCAACATCGTTGAGGTTGTGCTACAAATTCTTGTTGGAGACTTAACCATATTTTTTAAATTAAAATGCAACATCAAATTATTAAAATTTTCTTGATTAGAAATACCTAGGCTGTTTAAATTAAAATCTCCCAAAAGAATAATTTGACAGCGTGGCTTGTAAAACCTACCCAGTAAAGACTCTAAACATTCTTGAAAGATTTCGTAGTCGCCAGATGGCGATCTGTAACATAAAAAAATTGAAACAAACTTATTTGGACTATGGAACACACGAATACCACAAATTTCAAAATGTTTTTCCTGAGAAACACCTTTTAGGTTCATTTCTTCACATTCTAAACCAATTTTTGTCCATATCCCAATACCACCTCGGTCGTGTAAGATTCTAGAAAACTGTGATTTTAGAGAAAAGCCCTCTATTGTCATATTTTCTACAAAATCGGGCTTCGCCCATGTCTCTGTCAAGCAGATTAGCTTTATGTCGTTATGACCATAAGTTATATTTAAAAAATCAGATTTTTGACTACTGAAACCTTGGACATTCAACAGAATCGTGTCAAATTGAGAATTTTGTACGGTTAGGTTGTTACATTCTTCATGATTCTTGGATGAAAAAAACGATTTATGCATACACCACGGGGCCAGAGTGTCGGTGAGAGAGCTGCTTCCAGTTTGCTTTCGCTAACCGTAATTTTAAATGAGGAGTAATAGTCTGGATGTTTAAAATTCAGTTTTTCTACGATTACCTCTGGAAAAATGGGGAGCAGAAATTGTTTGAGCTCTTCCTGTGTCGTCTTTGGATGCAACTTGTAAACATGCAAAAATGCGAGATTCAGAGGCTGTTTTAAAGCCAAATTTGTTTGTGTATTACAACCGACAATAACATTTTGCCTGGATCTTCTTCGACGGGAAACATACGTTGTAAATGGCGCCTCATCTTGATTATGTTCGGCATTCTCTACGGCTTGCCTTACTTGCTCCAACCCAATTGTTGTAGAATCGCGCGATGTTTTGCGATCCATTTGATGCGACGCAACGTACTTGGTTGATCGGTTCCTGCTATACTGCGGCTGTGACTGTGGTGCGGCCTGCGGTTGTTCACCAGCCAAAATATTTATGCGAGATGTTTTATGGTTCGATCCAAGAGTAATTTCGGGTGGGGAAACGTGGTCCGCTAGCGAAGCCCTGGCGCTCGGTACGGCGTTGGGGGCAAAGGCTACACTGCTGGTTAATTCTTGGTTTGTTGAATAGAATATGATTCTTTAGCTAATAAATAATGCACACTCAACAATGTTGATTATTCTTTTATTTCTAAAAAAACAATCTCTAAAAGCGAAGTGGTGGTGCGATAATTTTATGCAGGAGTGTATTTTCTAGTTATGAATATGACCTATGTATCACGAAAAATAATTTTCACTTTTCCAGTATTTCAGTAATATTTTTCGACCTGCTGCTCGTAGTTGTATCTCCGAATTATAGAGCTAACAAGTATTACCGAACAGACAGGTGACAAAAAAACAACGACAGATGTCACTGAGTGAGATAAATGCGTAATATACAGGGTGCGCCAATAGTGAGTAGACAGAGGATTGTGGGCTTAATAAACTAATTTCAAAAATATGTTACCTGATCATTGTAGGGAGCCTTGAGGGCTATAATCTTAAAATATTTCCATTTAAATTTTGACGTTTATACAGTGTGATTCATATCAAACTTACACTTTTTTTGAATAAAATCCCCTATGTATTATTGCATAAATTTGGATTCATTGGTTCATTCTAGTGTGACTTAATGGCATATGGAACTTTAAACCAACTGTTTAGGCGCAAATTACCATTTTTGGTGTAAGTAGTCCTACATTGGTGGAAAGGCTATCAGATTCTACATTTGATGGCATAAAAAAGATTAGGCATTCCCATTTGAAACAATCAAGTTACCTGTGGTTGAAGTTTCCTTAATTTATCTACTGATTTCTCCAAGTACAAAAATAATTCAAATTTGACTGTCTGACTCAAGGTAACGCATTTCATGCTCAGTCACCCCGCAAAGTCACGGCCTTCTGGTTTTTTTAATCGCTGCGATATTAAACTTTTTGTGATGCCTACTTATACAAAAAAATGAAGTCAAGTTGATTGACTCAGTACTTCCCACACATTACGGTGATACCAGTTTATTATTTACCCATAGCATGAAGCTTTAGTCTAAGATCCCCTTGCAACAAAATCATCGCCAGTACCCCCCCCCCCCCCCAAATTGTCATATGCCGCTAGGTCTTTCCTGCACAGGTCAATGAACAGCCTATTATCAATAATACAAACTTTTCAGTTTTACAGTGTCCACGTCACGTTACAAAATACAAAACGATATAAACCGCAACAAATTCTCGTATGTATACAGAAAATTCCAAGTCCCTTAGTTTCCGTAATAGGCTAGGCAATGTTCGGATGGACCTAAAAAGGTGATTTATGTCGCTAGGTCTTTCTTCACAGGTCAGCGGACAGCCTATTATTAATACAGCAAAATTTTCAGTTTTTCAACCCCCCACCCCCCAACCATCCGAATTTCACCCCCACCCAAAAAAACTCAGTAAATGATAAGGAACCTCTAAAACACTTAAAAACGAAGTTTGAGCTGTTTTTATATTTTTAGTTCTTTTATTGTATACATGCCACGATTTATAAAAACCATACGCATTTTCTATCCTCGCCACGGTAGTAATACTGTGTCAAAATTTCATTAAAATCAATTCAACAGTTTCTTCGTCACATAATATAGAATGATGTAAAGCAATACTCGTATGTTTACACCAGAAAAAATTCTAAGTCCTTTGGTTTCTGTAATAGGCAAGGCACTGTTCAGATGGATCTAAAAAGGTGATTTATATGTCGCTAGATCTTCCTTTACAGGTCAGTGGACAACCTATTATGAATACAGTAAATTTTTCAGTTTTTCAACCCCCCCACCCCCCAACCACCCCAATTTCACCCCCACCCAAAAAAACTCAGAAAATGGTCAGGAACTTCTAAAACACTTAAAAACGAACTTTGAGCTGTTTTTATATTTTTAGTTTTTTTATTATTTCTGCGCCGCTACTGGCACGATTTATAAAAACCATACGCATTTTCCATCCTCGACACGTTAGTAATACTGCGTCAAAATTTCATTAAAATCAATTGAACGGTTTCTTCGTTACATAATATAGAACGATCTAAAGCAATACTCGTATGTATGTATAGTGGAAAATCGGAAAAAATTCTAAGTCCTTTAGTTTCTGTAATAGGCATACGGCAATGTTCGGATAGACCTAAAAAAGTTATTTACGTCGCTAGGTCTTCCTTCACAGGTCAGTGGGTAGTGTATTATGAATACAACAAATTTTTCAATTTTACAACCCTCCAACCCCCAACCACCCCAATTTCCACCCCACCCAAAAAAAGTGGAAAATGATTGGGAACACCTAAAACGCCTAAAAACGAAGTTTGGGGAATATTTGAAATTTTTCGTTTTTTGCTAATTGCTCCGCCGCCAATGCACCGATTTTCAGAATTATAGCAGCATTACCTACTACGACCCCATGGCATATCGCTGCCCAAATTTCGTCAAAATCCATGCAGCGGTTACTGAGATTACGAGGGTAGAAAAACGCGACAGACAGACAGACAGACCGACAGACAGACCGACAGACAGACCGACAGACAGACCGACAGACAGACCGACAGACAGACCGACAGACAGACCGACAGACAGACCGACGGAAATGAGTGACGTGGATTTTCGTTATGTAGACATCATGAAACGCCCAAAAAGTGGATTATCTCAAAATCGAAAATTTTCGCGATCACAATCCCTCCCCTCACCTATCGGTGTGGGAAGTAAAATGGTGATTTTCGCCTAAGCAGGTTGTTTACGGTTCCATATGTGATACCTAAAGTCACACTAGAATTCACCAAAGAATCCAAATATGCAATAATATATACGGGGTTCCATCAAAAAATGTAAGTTTAATATGAATAATTCTGTATGAATGTCAACATTTAAGTAAAAATATTTTAAGGTTATAGTCCTCAAGGTCAGGTGGCAGGTTTTTGAAATTCGTTTTAGTAAGCCCACAATCCTCCGTCCACTCACTATTGGCCCACCGTGTAGATGTCACAAATCGTCCAGAAACGCATATCTCAAATTCGATTCCTCTTTTCTCGCCTCAGTACCTCCTGCGCCTATTAGCGTGAGAAGTAGAGGAAGGTACTAACATTTAGAACACTCTGTATAATGTAGGGTTAAGTGTAAGAAAGATATCCAGCGATAAAGTACCATGGAAAACAGACTGTTAGTATAAATACCGGCACAACACCATCTCGTTTTCGAATAAAGTCTATAAATTATGCATCAAGTATCGTATTTCTAAGCAGCCAGCGGAGACCCGAGAGTAGTACCGTGATATCTGCTCGTGTAGTACCGTGTATTGTTTGGCCACTCCCTCGGCGACTTGCAACGCGTTGCCCCAGCATCAAAAGCGAAAATATTATTGTTACATTTATGTGGCATGGAGATATTATTGCTACCGTGCTTACTGGAAACACCGTAGCCGTAAAGTGGGTACTTTACGGTACGCGGTTATGTCAGATACAGGTGGATATAAATATAGTACAGCCCAACTATATAACCGGTTCACTAATCTTTACTAGCCCATCAATAAAAAAACACATATACTGGAGGATAAACTTTTTACTAAGAGTCGACGGATATGATTTTGTGAGGCTCATACCGATATCAGCCGATACCAATATATCGCCCATAATTTTTGGGAAAAGTGACCGGGGAGAAAATGAAATCAAGTTAATTGACCCTTTGAACAGAAAATCTCTCATAAATATTTTCTCTCCTTAGCAACTAGGACGACACAGTTTTCATTCTGCAATCATCTGCTATCATTGTTTTAATAAAATAATCAGCCACAAATACTGGTGAAACAATTCGTTCATACATTGCTATTAAATGTGTTAAAAAATTAGCTGAGTGCGATGACGTCATTCACGCGCATTTAAACAATAGCTTCCACTTATCAGGTGCGACTAAATTCCAAATACCGTGCTGCCATCTTCTACTTTGTTTACCTGCTCTACTTGATATCATAAGGTTTTATTGTCACAACTAATTATTTCTGTAGTATTTGTGACTAATTATTACTTCAGTTGAATTACACAAAAAAATAAGTTTAAGCAAAACGTCCACTTCTGTAGATTCTTGAAAATATCGGAGGAAGATATAAACTCAATCCTAACCCTTAGTTATTACGTTGACGCTTTTTATGCCCTCTATATGAAAGTGGAAGGAATCGTATAATCGCAGAAAGAACAGAAAAATTAGTTTTAAATTAAATTTCATCTTGCAAAATATAGTATTTTAACTTAAAATTTATGTATCACAAGTATGGTGGTCTTATTTATGATTTTGCAGTATGGGGCTGGGGTAATGGGGTTGATGGCACAATGGTGACGTATTCGATAGAAGAGTTCCCTTTCGAAATACAAATCGACATCTCACAGCAATTTTTATTTTTTCTGTCATTTCTGAGATAAGGTGGGTAGCAAAATGGAGGAGGAATGGAAATGGACACTGTATATCGTCCTATACGTTTATCGACCAAGAACAATAAGGCCGATATACCGATACGGAAATCGGTATCGCTTAGCCTAGTCCACACGTGTGTCATGTTGGTTTCTAGTCATTTTGAGACTGGCCCTTGTTTTCTGATGAAGATGAAAAAATGTCCCTACTCTGTCATTTCACCGTGTTTCGGTATGTTTGACAACATTTCAAAAAAATTTACGCACGAACTTGTCTCCCTCTGAAACGGCTCATCCAACAGAGAGAAAACCAAGAAACCTGTAAATGCATTTCACGCCAACTCGATACAATTGAGAAATTGCATAAAATTCGCGGAGATTCTTTTTCCAGGTTGCGGAGTGATTACGAGCGACACCCAAAAGCAGCGCGAATTTGTAAAAATCGGACCTACCAGCGTTGTATTTATCGACCTGTCAACAGAGCATTCGGACTTCGTGCGGGGTTTTCTCCGCCTTCTGACACGAAATTACCTCCACCGGTCCACCTGGCGATTCGAATGAATCCTACGAATCTTGTAATTACGCAAAACGCATTTTTTCAGACGACCCAAGCGGATTATTCACGAGTTTCGGGCATTTCTGGACACATCTGTTTAGTCCGGGTACAGGTCGGCACTCTGAGTTATCAGTTACAAGAAAATAGAGATATGCGAGGGGAGTATTGTGATCGTGAAAATTTTCGATTTTGAGATAATACGTTTTTGGGCGTTTTATGGTATCTATATAACGAAAATCTACGTCACTCATAACACACACTCATAACATTTAGCCACTAGCCCTAAAACTTCATTTTTAGGCGTTTTAGGGGTTCGTGGTCATTTTCTACTTTTTTTAAGTGGGGGTTCTTTGATGTATAGATACGAATTTTGCTCTAGATCGTTCTATGTTAAGTAGCCATGGAAATTTTGGAATTGATTTTAATGAAACCTTGCCACAGTACTATTACCGTGGCGAGGATGGAAAACAGGTATCGTTTTTAGAAAGCATGTCAGTGGCAGCGCAACAACAACAAAAAATTAAAAATAAAAAAAACTAGCTCAAATACCGTTTTTAGGCGTTCTAGGGGTGCCTGATTATTTTCTGCTTTTTTGGGCGGGGGTGAAATTAGGGTGGATGGGGGAGGGGGTGGAGGCGTTGTAAAACTGAAAAAGTGTTTTGTATTCATATTAGGCTCTCCATTGACATGCGAAAGAAGGACCTAACGGCGTAATACACCTTTATTTTGACTTTTTTAAAATCGGTCGACTCATTTTCGAGAAAATTAGAAAAATCTTTATGCATCTTAATTTGTTCAAATAAAAGACAAAAATACACGAAAATATCACTTTTTGGTGTTTACATTCCTGACGGACAGTTGCAAAAAAAAGGTTGTCAGGATGAAAATTGTAAATAAATTTAACATATATCATATTTAAAAAATATATAATTTTAACGACGTTTCGACGCTTAAACTTGCGTCACCTCTCTCTCGCCAAAAGAATCTATTTGCCAACACCATCCGGCAAAATTTTATGTGACTGCTGTGGTAAAATTTACCCTTCATAACCCGAAGATGGCGCAATTCTAAGCGTCGAAACATCGTTTAATTATATATTTTTTGAAATATAATATTTAACCGTATCCCAGAATTTATATATTATTAAGTATTGGACAAGAACGGTCAGGATAAACATTATAAACAAATACAACATAATCAAGTAAATATCTCCATTTAAGTTTCCATTAGTAAACAATGACCCAATCACTTTTGTTTCTTAAAATGCCTGCCCATAGCCCTATACACTGATTTTTCGGTGGTACTGGGTATACCCTGCTACAAAACCATGAGGGTTTCATTGCTCCAATACCTTGCAGTTATGCTTATTGACAAATCCAGTTAGATACAATGTGGATTCATCAGTGGGCCAGATATTATTTACATGAGTGGTATTACCACTAATCGCTGCAGTAATTTGTTCACAAAACTCAACTCGTCGATCTATGTCGTCTTCGGTTAACCCTTGGTCTATTTTCATTTCGAACTGATTAAATATATGCAGCTCAGTAACTATGTGTATGGAGCCAAATAAAATATCAGCTGGATCCACAACTTTTCGTATCGAGATTTATGCGGATTTATCCAGAACTCTGCGTTTTTTATTTGCAACAGATCCAGTTTGACTAAATTTCGTAACAGGGTCCAAAACATACCTATGAGAAGTCATCTTCCTCGAATGTCTGGCGTTAAACAGAACGGCAGTTTGCCGAGGACATTGATCTTGAGCACCATAAATTGGAATAATTTCCGGCGGGCACTGAACACTTATTGCAAAAAAAAGTGGTATTTTCGTGTGTCTTGCTTAAGGGGATGACCCTGGGGGGCAGAGGGTACAAGTACAAGGGGGAAAGTAGCTTTTTGTTAAAAAGTTGTGCTCCTTGACAAATCTTTTGACATACCTCAACATCTTTTCTTTTAGTGAGTGGTTTACGATAAACTCATGGTGGGAAGTTTTCAAATGGACGTGTATTTGAAGACCAAAATACAAAGGATTTAGGGTGAACTTAATATGAATTTTCCTTGTAAAATGAAACTAATGTCCTTTTTTACTTGGCATGAGCAGTATTGAAACAATTCAGACAAAAATGTGGCTAATACTCGCAGGATCCACAGTTCCCCCCGCAATTTCTTTCACCGGGGCCCCCCTCCTATATAAAAAAAATAATATTTCAAATCGGGTCTATAGTCACTATGAAAGCAACAAATGTATCAACTATTTGGTCTAATTCTATGCCTTCTGCCCGTTCATTTTCAATAGAAATTAATGCCAAAGGGCTTGGGCGCGATTCACCCATTGTCGATCTTGTAATTTTTTTTATAAGTTTTAGTTTTAAAAATGGGTTTGCCTGAGCCGATATAACAGGCAGTACTAGAAAGAACTGGAATGTAGTGCAAATCTCAGGTACACTACTAACCAACAATTGATTTTTTTTGAAAATAAAATCAGAAAATTCCCAATACTGTTAAGATATTTCAGGACTACATATAGAAGATTTTTTATTTGAATTAGTTCCGAAACAAGATTTTGTGTGAAATCGTCTGGATACATTTCAACTAATTCTTTTACTTTATTAATGATTTCCACTTCTTGCACTTCAAGTGTTTTGGGGTTTGAATTATCGAATTTTGAATAGACATTTGTGAATGCCTCACATGTATTTTTTTTAGTTGTACTAAAATAGTTCTAGGCATGTGTTGAATATTAAAATTCTTATACGATTTTTAGGCTCTTCAATTGGTTCATCAACCGCCATATTTCATCGAAAAACTTTTTAGTAGTACGAATTCTTTTGTCTATAAATTGTGGCTCAATACCACATTCTTTTGCTATTGTTACTGGAATTTCAAAGATATTTTCAAAATTATTTCTTAAATTCCCTAATTGATGTGAAACATATGCAATTAAATCTGTGGCTTGTCCAATATCCATATCACTTTTTTGCAAACATTTTGAAAGTAAATTGACGTTTTCAAACGTTTTTCCTTGAAATATTAATAAAAATACAAATTCAAAATTTTCTATTTTGTTTTGTAGAACCTTTTCCTCATCCCTATCAAATTTTTTCGTTGCTATTATAGCTAGATTCAACAAACATTTAACGACGATTAATAGTAACTTTTTAATGAAATTATCGATTCGACCCTGGATGACCATCTGGTGGGAGTTTTTTTTTAAGGTGGATCCCACAGTTTTACTGTTTTTTAATTCAGTATTTATGACTTGCCAATGAGACAGACTTTTGCTAAAAAAAAAAAACATAAAGTGACCGAATGGTGTCAAAGGAGGCCCCCCGGATGCTCGCCCCCCCCCCGCACTGCGGGCCCTGCGGGCCCTTTCGGCACGCCATTGAGATCCACAGTACGTTACGACTTTATTCACGCGGTTTTTCGTTATTTCTCGCTGTAACTTCCTAGTGTAACACCCTTTGCGGTACTTCTTCACTTTGTCAAACTGGCCCTAGTTCCGGAGCAATGTGTGCATCTTGGTTGCTTTTTCTACACGTAGATCATTTCTAACTGCATCGCTATGATTATTGAGAATTTTTTGCACATACGTATACTGTTGTATTTTGAAAAATGAATAAAACAAGTTAGTGGTGCGTATACAGGACACTATAAGTGTACTATTTTCAACTTGGCACCAGATGACATTTTTATATTTTTCACCTGACAGCCAACTTGTTAAACATACATATGCAGCTAATTGAAGCTGTCATCGTTTACAATTGAGACCATTCTGATGACCAACATGTTCAATTCAGCAGAATCAGTTTAATCGGTAAATAGACACAGTTACATAGAGATCCACGCAAGGTCGTTCCAGCGACCCAACAGGCCAGTTTAAATACGTTCAACCAGTTTAATTATTTTATGTAAGCGGTATCAGACATGGTAAATGACATGATTCTGTATGATAATCCGAAAAAACTTGATTTCACTTGCAGCGTACAGTTGCTTGCATTAGCGTAGCTTTATACGCGACATGGAGGATATGACCCATAAGCAGTGATTTTTTTCAACTGAGAGGCTTAGGTCTGTTAAGGCAGCAAACGTGAGTATAATCACTAATTTTAACGAAAGATAAGATTTATATGCATTATATTTAAATTTACTTAAAAATAATAAATCAGATACAACAATTATTAAGTTTTGATTTCAAAACTGAAACAGCTCGACCTGATATCCCCACCACCACGCCACCGTGCACAGTTTGAAAGACTATAGTTGCATGACAATTCCATAATTCATAAATCTATAAATTGCAGAACAAAATTTCGTTCTTTGTTTATGATTTGTGGAAATTTCATCTCATAAAATGTTTATAAGCAGCCGACATATTTCAGAAACAAAAATGTCATCCTTGTTCCTGTTGGTCGTAGAGAGGTCACTTTTTATCAAACTGGAGGTTTTTTAATGAAATTTCCAAAAAACTTGATTGCAAACCTACAAGACAATTTACGTAAATGTTATTTAATTTGTTTATTAGTAAAAAAGTGACTTTATACGGCTTTATTTAACAACAGTTTCCTTTCTTCCTTCCTTTAATGCATCTATTCCATTCTATTGATTAACTCTGGGAACATCGGTTGGGCAAGAGTAAACGTTCACACAATTAGTCCCTGGAATAAACAAATAATATATTTTGTAAACTAAAATCCGATCTGGCTGAAATTTTCTAAAATTGTGAAAACTTATAATCACGTCATCTTCGTCTTATTAATTATTATTTATCATTATTATTTTTAAAGTTATTAGCAATCATAATTTTTTTCAATTCTCTCGAAAATTTATTGATGGGAGAGAGAAGAGAGAAGAGAGGCGGTGAACTGTTTACCCACAGACTGGTCTATATGTCATGTACGGGGCATAATCGTATCGGCTGTGGCATGTGTGATTTTGTGTTATTCAAGAAAGAGAATATCAAAAAAATGTGTTTGATCTAGGGTGGGCGATAGTTATCGATGTTTGGAAAACATCGATATTTCACGTTCGATGGTCGATGTTTCTACCATCGATGTTGTTAACTTGAACCATCGGTGAAAACATCGATGTTTTGAAAAATTTGCATCGATGTTTTGCTAAAAATTTCAATTAAAATTTGAAAATATACAAAAAAGTAACCTTAGTGACTAAAATTTTCTGGGCTTCGGTTTTGCCGCATGATTTAAAATACCAATCGAACGCGCTTGGTGTGAACTAGTGTGAACTAGAACTACTATTCTCTACGAAAACAACAGCGACGCAATAGTGACCAATTGACGCCAATAGGAATTTATGGGAGGGGGGTTAATCACAAGATTTGGCCGATTGATAAAGCTGTGATAAAGCCACGGCTCACGTCCTCACAATGCAGTTAACTCGTTTTCTATGTGAATTGTTTTTTGTTTGTTCTATTTTAAGTTGATTTGAGATGGACATTTGACATTGATTAATTTTAGATGAAATTCAAATTCGCTAAAGTTGCAAAACAATTTGAAAAAGGAAATAGACAATCAAAACCGAACTGAAAACAAGCTCCATCGATCGGTCAAATCTTAAAGCTTGCGATTATAGTCTGATTAGGAGCATTGAGTAACTAATAATACAACAGACAACCAGCATAGTTGGGGACTAACACGGATGGATGTCAGGGACCGATTCGCACAAATGTCCACATTAAGTTTTTATATTATGTGCATTTGTTCTTTATTAGTAGAAAGTATGTTGTTAATTCAATTTTTTTAAATCTTTGTTTAAATTAATAAAATTGTTAGTTTAGCTAGTTTCTGGACTTATTATTTCGTGTTTACTATGCTGTTTTTAGAAATTTGAAATGATAGTAAAATACATATATCATTATTTATTTCTAACATTAAAATTGAAGAACATCAATACCCGAATATCGATATTTTTGCGATGTTCAAACATCGATGTTTTGAATACGATACATCGTGGTTATCGATGGCAGACCGTCGATGTCGATATCGATGTCCACATCGATGTTTTCTTTCGATGTCCCATCCCTAGTTTGATCCTCCCATTCTTGGAGACCCGAATAAAATGTAGCGGCAGTGACGTTCTGCAGGACATTCCCCGTGGCGATTTACTTACACGCGGGGAGGGGTAGTTTAAACTTTTCAAGGATGACCAGTCAGGACCTCCAATGCCTAATCCTAATTACTTTGATAGGTGGGCGCATCGACAAAAAATACATAATTTCGAGATACAATTCCGGTCAGAGGAAGACTTTGGTACACCATTTTTAGTGTTGTTGAATAGGTCATTAAAATGACTGGACTCTTTTCTTAAACTGTAAAACCTCCAATAAACCAAAAAACACGAGCTCTATCAATTACATTTCCTAGTATTGGTATACGGATAATGACCATGTAGTCGATGCCTTAAACAAAAAAAAAATAGCCAAAACCCATTAATTGCCCAAAATTCGGGTGGTACTACCTGCAGTTGATAAAAGGAAAGAGTTTTGGGATGAAATCAATGGCGAACAATGTTAAATTGCTCAATTATTTGCTGGGTCTCTCTGTAGTCGCTTTGCATGCGTAATGAGCTTCGATTGCTCTATACCTTCCTGAAATGCACTATAGCCAGGGTGAGTAGAAGCGCACCTTGTGTGAACTCTCCCTTGAGCTTCGTGGGTATTTTCATTTTTTGCGAGACACTTTTTTTGTATCATACGTGTATATTTTTGTCCATTAACAATAATTATTATTATTCTGATTTGCTAAGTTCATCTCGCATGATAGCGGTAGCAACAAGTGGTGACGGGCTGTGCCAAGTCAACACCAGAACTATTACTGGTCTGAATTTAGGAAGGATCTAAAGGAGGATGAAGGATTTTAGGAAGGATCTATCTACAGATCTTCAGGATGACAGATTTTTGAAATACTTTGTGTAACTTTTCGTCCACGCCTAGCTGGTGCAGATGTGGTGTGAATGTGTTAGGTGTAAGACCTCTTTGTTTTGTTTCCAGAGTCGTTTTACTTCTATGGCAAGGTCTGTGTATTCAGATATCTTCCCAGCGTAGGTGGTTTGAACATTCGTATCATTAGGGATAGCAATATCTATTAAATAGGTAACTTTGTCTGCCTTCGACTGAAAAACTGTATCTTTTGTCTGTGTGTATTTCGACATCTCAGTATAGTTTGTATTGATTGTTGTCGAGTACTGATGTTGGTGTATAATTATAATATGGATCTGTATTTTCGATTAATTTGTTAGTTGTGGCTAGGGCTTGGAGTATGATTTTGGCTGCAGAGTTTTATGTCTGACCGTATACTCGGCTCCAGCGAGAGTTATTATTATTATATATATATTACTGGCGTAAATCGACCTAAAAACAAATACTAGCAAAATCAAAAATCTTTGATGCTACAATACTTCCTTCAGCTTCGTACTTAAATGAAATGAATTTGAAAATCGTACCAGTGGCGGCCGCGTAATCTTAAAAAATGACAAAAATAAATTCCAGACAACGAATTCGAATAGGTTAGAAGAAGTAAACAAGTTTTTGTTTTTGCCCACAATCCTTACGAGCGATCTGACACACTGACCGCTGAATTACTGATAAACCCATATACCCTTTGCAGGTAGAATCGTAAAAATAACAGCACCTATGGAGAGGCATAATATAAATAGCTGCCATGTTTTGGTTGATCGTTTCGAGTTAATTGTTATAGTTTTGAATGAATTTTGGGTTTTAACAGTGCATAAGTGTTAAAAGACTATTTTAACCAATTCCATAAAATTTAAATCCCGCAGACTTCTGTAAAAAATAACATCGTGTTTGTGAACACAGTTAATAATAACAACGGGATCTTGGGCACATTCACATGCCTGTTAGAACATCGCCATCGGCGTTGCTTTTTCTAACCTATTCGAATTCGTTGATTCCAGAAAGTCCTCTTTTAGGTGTATGAGTGTTGTCTATCCTCTTTCACCTTTTCCGAGGCGTCAAATTCGGGTGCAGATAGCAGGGACCTCTACTTTTTATATTTTCTTTTACCTTATACCGAGCCTCATACTAATATCTATTTTTTCCGAAGCAAACCTTATTTGCTGGCTAAACAAACTCCGTACGGCCATGTATGGACAACGTAATCTTATGAAATCCGATAGGATGATGTGAAATGTTTATTGATTTATACAGATAGCATGTATGCCGTTTTTTGCATTGTATAATTATAAATACTTGCAGTTTTATCCTTAACTGTGTCGCCGCATTAACAATGCAAGGACAGGTTATTGACACAGTAGCTTGCACCTTGATATTTTCTAATGTTGTATAGCAATGAAATACAAGATGTAATAATTAAAACTTACATCTTCAACACTTTCAAGATCTCACTTGTTACATGTGGATATATAATATCATTTTTGCAGTTAACTTGATCTACATTTGACATTATAGGAAATTCATACCGTATTGCATGGAAGTGTAATAAAGCCCTCTGAAATTTTCTGAGTTCGAGATATATTCGTACTTTCAAGTAGGGTTATGTTTCGGATCGACTTGTACGGGTTACGCCGAATCTGCGAAATAGTTGAACACAGGTAATTGGCTAAATTTTGCCGAATTCATGGAATAAGCACTCCTCTTGCCAATAGATTACATAAAATGAGCAATTTTTGTGAATCCTGCTTCATATTCCATTGAATGGGCATACTAGCTATATCACTGTCTGATGGGTAGCAAACGCCAGACTGTCCTTTTTTATTGTTATTTGTGTCATTTTGGCATAAATCCTAATAGGTACTTTAATATGCAACATTGTGGTTCTGACTAACATTTCATATAGCCCTATACACACAGTTACTAAACTCCATGAATTTCATCCATTTAAAATGAAAATAGTGCAAGAGTAGCTGAAGACGCTGAATATATTATGAATGAATATACATGTTCATACCTGGACTATGTTACATATATACTGTGCATGTACATTCTATGGATATGCCATGGATGTGAAAGTTCTCGACAAACGTACATGCACCCACATAGCACCGGATGATATGAGAATATTCTGTTCACATTCACTACAGATATTATGAATCTTCTGGGAAAATTCCATGGATAATTGGAATATTTACAGAATATTCTGTAAACGTTCGAAATGGGAAAAACACGCCTTATTCCTAGAATTTTCCGCCGAATATTCCGCACGGATATTACATGCACAATCGTGGTAGAATGTTTTTGAATATTCTAGGAGCATTTTGTCTAAATTACCTCATACACAAAACATTTTTAGGGAATTATGGATACTGTTCCAAAAATAATGGCACCTACTAGTGGCAAATGGTCACAAAAGTTAAGTGATGAGACATTGTTTAATGTGAATGTACCCTTAGTTGTGTAATGTAAACCTACCCTCAATCTATCATAGATGACATTAGATTATTAGGTTGTCACTTGTCAACTTAGCATCTTGATCAAATATATGCACATTGATGTATCGATGTTAAATCTATATGAATCTTCCAATAAATATGTATTAAAAAGCTGGATCCACAATAATTACATTAAACATGGCGCAGTCATTCAGTGGTGACAGAAATTTTTGATCCAGCGAGAGGTGTAAAGTATCCTGAAGTTTACCAGGTTAGTGAGGTTAGGTCAATAACTCGTGTGTGAATTTGCTAAAAGAAGCTGAGATATGAGCAACATGCAAGGCGGTCCCGTAAAACTTCCTCCAGATTTTGACTTGCAAGGCCAGAATGCCGCTGCGGAATGGAAATTTTGGCGAACGGCTTTCCAAGACTACTTGGTTGCAACTGGGCAACACGAGGCTGCTGATTCGGTCAAATTGTCTGTCCTCAGAAATATAATTGGAACAGACTCTGCAAGAATCATGGCAACTTTTGAAGTACCCGAGGGGGAAGAAAACAAGTATGAATTTACATTGAATTTAATTGAGAAATACGTAAAACCCAGAGTCAACGAATGTTCTGAACGATATACGTTCTCAAAAAGGTCACAAAAGGAGGGTGAGTCCTTTGAACATTTTTTAACAGACTGCAAACACTTAATCAAGAGCTGTAATTTCAACCAGATAGACATAAATCAGAGTGCAGAAGATAAAGCTCTGAGAGATAAAATTGTCATGGGTATAAGAGACCCCACAACTAGGGAAGCTCTACTAAGAATTGATGACCTGACTTTAGTTAAAGCCATAAATTTCTGTAGAACGTCAGAGCAGTCAAAACACCAAAGTCTCAGATTCCAGGAGCAACAGCTTGAGGTAAACTACACCGAAAGAAAAAAGAAAAATTTCAACCAAAGCAGACAAGGGAAAAATATCAAGTATCAAGGCAAGAGGGAGAACAAAGAAGAAAAAAGAGAAACCTTCAAATGTAGGAGATGCCAGACGGTACATAGTGCAAGAGAATGTCCAGCGTTTGGAAAAAAGTGCAGAAAGTGTGGACTGGAAAATCACTTTGCTATCTCGTGTAGGGTGAAAAATGTACGAAATATTGAACAGGAACAATATGAGAATGCAAGTATTAACAGTGACGAAATCTTTGTAAACAGAGTAGAATCTGATGGTAAACCAAAAAATATGTGGGAGGAGATAATTTCACTAGAAAATAGAAAATTTAAGGTAAGACTAGACGCTGGTGCAGATGTCAACGTAATACCTCTTAAAGTATTTAAATCTATAAACAGGCAATTTAAGGTTAGGCCTACAGAATATATTTTGCGAGGTTTTGAAGGCAGTAGTTCTAAACCTATTGGAGTCAGTAACCTACACTGTACGTTCAAAAATCAGGAAATTTATGATGATTTTGTGATTATCGATGGTGCAAATCAAATTCTTTTAGGTGGTCAGGCTTGTGTGAAGCTAAATTTGATAAAAAGAATTGATATCTGTAAAAAAATAGATGAACCCAATTGTAAAGCTAAAACTGAATTTATTAAAGCAAATTTAGACATTTTTAGTGGTTATGGATGCTTTCCAGGCATACACAATATACCGACAAAAGAAAATTTTGAATCAGTTAGTCATCCACCTACCAAAGTACCCTTTGCTATACGTAAAAATTTAAAATCTGAACTAGATAGATTAGTGGCTAGGAAGGCTATTGTCAAAGTTGATAAAATCTCACCTCGAGCAAGTCTGAACAGGATTGTCATAGTAGAAAAAACCAATGGAAGTATAAGACTGTGTTTAGACCCTTCTGATCTCAATACCCAAATTATTAGGAAACCAAAACTAGGTCTAAATACTGATGAAATCTGTTCTAGACTTAATTCTAAAAAGTATCTTACTGTGTTTGACCTTGCTGAAGGCTACCATCATTTACGTTTGAATGAGGAATCATCCTGGAAATGTTGTTTCGCAACCCCTTTTGGCGTTTACAGATTTATTGTGTTACCTTATGGACTAGCAAACTCTCAAGACTTGTTCCAGGATGAGGTTGAGAAACATTTCTCAGGTATAAAAAATGTACAAGTATGTCATGACGATATGATTGTATCAGGTTCGACGAAACAAGAGCATGATGAAGCTGTAAATGAAGTTGTCAAAAAAGCCAGAGAAGTTAAAGCTAAATTTAACAAAGACAAGTTTCAATATTTCCAAACCACAGTTAAATTTATGGGACATATGTTTTCGGAGCAAGGTATGATGATTGACCCTGAAAGAGTTGAATCTTTATTTAAGTTGAAAAGTCCCCAAGATAAAGTTGAATTACAGAGAATTCTTGGATCCTTTAATTATGTACGAAGGTATGTGAAAAGTATGTCAGAATTGATGCATCCCTTATATGAACTATTGAAAAATGATGTGAGTGGTCGTGGTTACCAAAACATCAAGAAGTATTTGACAAACTTAAAGAAATTGTAAGTAAGTCTCCAGCTCTTGTTCCGTTCGATCCCACCAAGAAAACTGTATTGCAATGTGATGCTTCTAAAAATGGTATAGGTTGTTGTATGTTCCAACAACATGAAGATAACGTCTTGAAATTAGTTGCGTGTGCATCCAGATCTATGAATGACCACGAACTGAATTACAGTCAGACAGAGAAAGAATTATTGTCTATATACTTTGGCACTCAAAAATTTCATGACTTTATTTATAGATGTGATATAGATGTACAAACTGATCACCTGCCAATTGTGTCAATCATGAAAAAACCAATTCATAAGATAGGTGCTGTTAGACTGCAAAGATTAAAACTTAAGTTACTAAAATACTCACTAAATGTATATTACGTACCTGGAAAACATGTACAATTTGCCGACATGCTATCTAGATCTAAATTTAGCTCAGAAAAACATAATGACCCCGAAATGTTAGAAATGGTACATTTAGTATCAAAATATCTTCCAATGAGTCAAGACAAAAAAGACCAATTCAGGGAGGAAACAAGTAAAGACGTAACTTTGGCAAAAATTTCTGAATATTATTACAATAACTGGCCAGAATACAGTCAAATAGATTCTGATTGTAAACATTTTTACCATTTAAGAGATTCAATTTACAGTGAAGCTGGAATCTTATTCTTAAATGACAAAATCATAGTGCCAGATAAACTTAGGGTAGAAATGATGAAATTACTACATAAAGGACACATTGGAATTAGCAAAACAATCAATAAGGCTCGTAAACTATTTTATTGGCCAAATTTGTCAAAAGATGTTATCTCGTATATTAAAAAATGTCGAACTTGTGAAAAATACATGCCAGCAAATTTTAAAGAACCCTTACTACCACATTCTGTACCAAAACATAGATTCAGTAAAATTGCTACCGATATTGCAGAATTTGCAGGTAAGAATTATCTAGTAGTCATAGACCATTTTTCTCACTGGCTTGAGCTATTACCTATGAAAGACAAAACTTCAGAATCTGTCATAAATTGTTTCCAAGAAATTTTCACAAGATTTGAATACCCACAAAACATAGTTGCTGATAATTTACCATTCATATCAAACCGTTGTAAAAGGTATTATAGAAGTAAGGACATAGAAATAGTAACATGTTCACCACATTATCACAGAAGTAACGGTATGGCAGAGAAAGCTGTAAGTTTAGCAAAACAGATTTTGAGGAAAAGTTATGAAAATAATTGTGACTATAGGGAATTTGTGTTGGAATACAATAATGCTCCTATTATTAGTTTGGATGCAAGTCCTGCACAAATTCTACAAAGTAGAATGTTGAGAACTGAACTACCTGTTAGTGATACACTCCTAGAACCTAAAATCCAAAAAGATGTTTATCAAAAATTGTACAAACAAAAGGAGAGTATGAAATCAAATCATGATAAAGTGGCCCGTAAGAAAACTGTAGACTACAAAAAGGGGGATAGAGTAGTAATAAAGACAGAAAAAGATAAAGTGTGGGAAAAAGCTATAGTTATTGAAAAAGCAATAGAACCAAGGTCATACTGGGTTAAAAAGGAAAATAACAAGAAAATAGTACACCGGAACACAAGTCAAATGAAATACTCATACTCCAGATCTGATTATTCGTTTATTAGTGAACCTGAACTGTATCCCACTGATATCGAATCTCCTTCTGTTTCCCATATAAATAACTCTAGAAATGTATCTAAGTATAGTAGTAACAATACTGAAGCGACTACCAATAATCAGAGTGAACCAACCATGTCTACACCACAGACTTTAAGCGAACCTATGAATAGCAACCAAAATGTATACTCCAGATATGGGAGACGTATCAAAATCCCTAGACGTTCCAATCTTTGAGGGGAAGGTGTTTAATGTGAATGTACCCTTAGTTGTGTAATGTAAACCTACCCTCAATCTATCACCCAGCTAGCAGAACACGTCTTTTCGACGTGAAATACTCGTCACCTGTTACGTCGAAGTCACCAATAAATCGACGTAGAATAGTCGGAGAAATGACGGCAATATGTCACAGCGAATCGACGTCTGTGGTCGACGTGATTTTACGTCGATATAGAACGTCACTTCACGTCTACGGTCGACGTGATTTTACGGCTACAGGTGACCTGATATGTTCTGCCTTTTCTGTAATGACGTTAATAAAACGAATAATTCTCATTATATTATGTTTAATAGAAAACTAGCATAATAATATGTTACATAAATTATCTTTTCATACTAACTAAAAATGTACATAAACTGAAAGTAACACTCCTCAATAACTAAGTCATGCCTCACACAAGAGCCAGAAGTAATATAGACAGAAATTGCTCATCCAAAGTATGCTACTCAAAAAATATTTAATCAAGCAATCAGCAGCATGATATCTACTTAAGTGACATTCTAAAACAAATAAACAAAATGACACAATATATGTAATCTCAGAACAAATTATATAGGACATTGGCTGCTGAAACCTCGCCCTCAGGAGGTTGTGTGCAACAGTGGTATTGAAACATATTTATCTTTCAAAGGCAAATGTATACATTTACCTTTAATGTCTGATAACTGCCAAATGTTCAATTCTTTTGACAATTCTGATACTAAATAAATTTTTAGAATGGACGAATCAAATGGGTATTCATAAAATGATGTTGATTTACTAAAATACTTTCCAATAATTGCTATTCCACCAGACTGATCACAAAGAATGTTAAAAATTTGAATTATTTTGTTATCTGCGATACAAAAAGCATCAGACTTTGAGTAGGAGAAAATACTCAAACAATAATTAGCTAGGAAAACCTTTTTATATTGTTTTTCCAAATTATTTGTTAGGCATGGTCCATTTACATGCTCAATTTCTACCCGGGGTAAATTTGATTTGTTGTTGATTTCTATACAGGTGTGGTTGAGCTCTTGGAGCCTGCGGCAGATTTGTTGTAATGGTTTTGTGGTAGACTTGACAAGACTTTTCATATGTCCTAAATAATTTTCAAAAGGGAAGGCGGAAAAATTATCCAACGCCCCGTAATGTAAAAAATCGTCACTCAGATGACTTAAAACATGAACATTATAGATATAAAACTCACGTCCATATAAACGCCCACCCTGTTTAATGAAAGTTAACAGCAGCTTTGAAGCCAATTCACTATTAATTTCCGTATTTTCATCTCTGTCACTAACTACCATCAAATATATAGCTGAATGAAATAAAAGGAAATGGTTATATATTTGACATGGAAGTATATCCTTCAAGGCTACTATACCAGTGTAAAGAAGGAACGTACGAAATTCTGTTGCTTTGTATCGCTGTAACTCTGACAAAGGTCTAGGCTTACGAGTTATTTCAACAGGGATGTAGTCTTTGAAGCAAGCAAGTGTATTAGAAATTCTTATAACAGAGGTGCTACCTAAACGAATATTCAAATTTCCACCTACCCAGTAATTCAATAGTTTACGCATAACTCCTAAGCAAACGTTGTGCATATAGTCTATGGGAAACTGCTTGACCATATCAATGTCCAGTGCTAACAATGGTGATAAGCTTAAATGATGATCTTCATCTAACTGTCTCCTGAAGGATTCATTGGTACGTTTTGCAGCACATAAGTCCCTTGAAATAACTCGACCGCTCACATATTCACCAGGTGCTACACATTTTTCACAAAAGGAGTAACCTGTTGGAGGTTTAATGCATTTTATATAAGCTCTTGCAGGAGCATCACATACAAAGCTGTGAATACAAAAATTATATCTCTTACTTTTGTGTAAAAATCCATTTTTAAGGAAATTACATTCCTCAATAAAACGATCAAGGTAAACTGGCAATGGACATGGTTTAGATTTACCACAAAACACCCCTACTGCAAATGGAGACTGATGAGGTAAATTCTTTATTAGTCCTAATATAGGCCAACACTGAATATTTGTACTTTTATACAAAGGAAGACCATCAATGTTGAAGCTTACAAATAATGTATCCCCTTGCCAGTGTTCATTTTTATCTATAAAATGCTTCAAAGAGGCTTCCAATCCCAAGTGAATATACTGCCCTGACTCTAGCTGTTTAACTGGAAAATTCAATGGTGTATGCAACAGTGTGCGACTGTCATAGGGTAAATAAGGATGATAAGGGTGTAATATATGCAATAATCTTTTAAGAGCGATATGTGTTATCTTAAAAGATGTTGCCCAACTTTGTAACTCTAAACCTAGACTTTCAGCATAGGTACTATTTTCAATACCAGACCTCTCAGGAAGGTCATGTTCTTCTGAGTCTGAGCTTGCCAAAGTCGAAATGTCTGTAGATTGAAAATCTGGAATTACTTCAAAATTATCTAAACTTGGAGGACATAAGTCCTGTTCAACACATTGACTGGTTGATGGTTGACCTAAATCATAAGGTGTGGTTGACTCAATTTTTGTTTCATGATTGATTTGATTTACTATAGCAGCAATTCTCCTATATAGTTGTCTCTTTGACACAACTGATTTCAAATTATTTTTTGACATTTTTATGTATTTTACCAATACTAATAATAAAAATTAAAGAGTAGAATAATTAAGTCAAAAAAAGCTCACAGATATAAAAACTACATCTAAATATCTCCCACACTATCCTGTTTCTTTTTGTCTGCAGCCTGACGTTTTGGAGCATGCTTTAACCACACTTTTATTGCATCATTGATTTCATTTTCTGTTCCTTTAGATGTGGTTAGAACAGAGCCTGGAATTGAAAAAATTATATTTAGTGTACATTCACCTTTAAAATACGAAGAGAGCTTATGGCCAAAAAACTTAATTTAGATGAGAAAATCTTGGGGTTGTGGCCAAAATTTTGAAAAAAAAAGAGACTGGGTCACAGCATAAAGGAGACTCTGGTGTTAACAGCCAAGCTTTCGGCAATGCTTATTGCCATCTTCAGGGCTTTCTACATAGTTAGAAGAAAAAAAAGAAATTAAGTTTCAAAATATATAATAAATTTTTTAAAAGATATACTCACAACTGTGAGGTTTGTCAATTTAAAAAACAGCAAATGCATTGAGTGCAATGACTTCCTAATGCAGCTACAATAATCGTCACAATTTTTCAAAAATTTTAAACTATGCTAACATGGTGTCTTCCACAAACAGGTCAGGGAACAAACAACATATAATTGTAAGTTACAAATACACACTAACAACCTTTACATTTTAAATTTAAACCTGAAGGTATTGTGAAATCTGTGGTTTGAACACATTTTACGATCTAGATTTTCTTAAATAAAGACCTTCTTGCTCTAACAGGTTTGCAAACCACAGATTTCACAATAAAATTTTAACATGTAAAGGTTGTTTCTGTGTGTTTGTAATTTACAATTATATGTTGTTTGTTTCCTGACCTGTTTGTGGAAGACACCATGATAGCATAGATTAAAATTTTTGAAAAATTGTGACGATTATTGTAGCTGCATTAGGAAGTCGTTGCACTCAATGCATTTGCTGTTTTTTAAATTGGCAAACCTAAACATTGTGAGTATATCTTTTAAAAAATGTATCATATATTTTCAAACTAAATTTCTTTTTTTTTCCTCTATGTAGAAAGCCCTGAAGATGGCAATAAGCATTGCCGAAAGCTTGGCTGTTAACATCAGAGCCACCTTTATGCTGTGACCTAGTCTTTTTTTTCAAAATTTTCTCATCTAAATTCACCTTTAAAAGTAGAAAAGTTGAGGTAGGGAACGGGTTTTCCAAATAATATTGAAAAAACGCTGGAGAAAATTGTTATACTAGAAATAAGTTGGACAAATAACTTAACTAATGTATCAACTTCACAAAATATGGGACCTACAAAGCTGGCAATCTGCTTAGTAAAAATATGTACTTACTTGTGATAAGCTTTTTGAGTTTTAGACTGCAAAAAGGCTTTTTCCCATTTCTTGAACCAAGAAAACTCAAAGATGATGCAACATTGTTTGTAAGTATTTGTCTCAAGATAGCATTCACTTTACATTTCAAATCTCTACCACCTATTGTTGAGAAGTACGAGACCTGGAAAACACACACAATAGTATAACAAATTAAGTAATCAGAAAACAGTATACAATAACACATAATAACTAAATACATAAGAGTGATGAGCTCTTACCAGAGTTGAAAATTTTGTTTCATTCTCCAAGTATTTTTCAAATACTACAAGTTCATGTAACTGCTTGACTGGCAAGCTTACTGGAACATCTTGTGGCATATCTATTACACACCCTGTAGCTGTTTTCCTTTGGCTGAGAATATTCAAGATCTGATCAGTCTGTGCCTTTATGGAAGCTAACAGGGCTACTGACTTTTTTAGGTATGCTAAAATTTTACATAAATAAATATAATTCAATGAGCACATTGCATGTATTTACCATTATTTTCTCTAAGAAGACAACTCTCTCCTTTAGAACCTTCATTAGGCTCTGGTTGTGAACCAGTTAGAGTTGGTAATAGACCTTCAGATGTTTGTAGATATACTGAAATATTATTTAAATAAGTATAATCATCATATAAAATTAATCAACATTACCATTATTTTCTCTAACGAGTGGCAATTCTTGTTGCTCACAGGCTTGGGTTAACTGACTAGATGTTCTATATGGTACTGCAGTTACACACACCCCTAAAATTGATAACAAATATATTATGATGATGATAATAATAATAAATAGTGTAACTTTACAATGATGATAAATGTGTATACTTTATTAGAAGCTTTAATTGACAAGTAGCAGTGACCATCTAAATTACCATAAATAACTTCACATTTACAGTTAAGCTAGTGGTACATAGATACCAAATTCTTCCCAATTATCAAGCTAAGAGATTTTACTTTGTGTGTAATATGTTATAATTATTGTAAAACCGACAAACCTCTAGAATCAGCTTTCACCTTGCGGCTGACAATATTTGATAATCCTTTTATCTTCACAGGTGGTTCTTCATCACTACTACTACTACTACTACTAAAAAGTCTTTTTGGTGCAAGTCTTCGTCTTTTTGATAAAATTTCATCACCACTTGTTAAATCAGATGTAACTTCCGCTTTCTTTATTTTCTTTGCAGCTTTACTATAATCCTCTGAAATCAAATATTTTTTGATAATACTGTTTATTTGATATGATGCAGCTATATTCTTTGATGGCAATAAAATCAATAAAACTGGAAAACATCACTAGGTACATCTAATTTGAAACTTGTAATATAGAAGTATGATTGGAACACTAATGTGAAGCTGATGTAAGTTAGTTTATATTATATGTATATAGAAACTATAGAAAGCTAATAAAGAGAAATCTAGCTGAACTGGGGTTGCGTAAACTCAGGATAATAGGAAATTCAACTTACGTTCTTCGAAGAAAAACCTTTCTACCGGATACAATACCCAATTATCATTGGGTGAATCGCCCCTTTTCAGCGATCTATCAAACTGGTCTTGTTGCTTATACGGCGGCCACCAAACTTCACCTTTTCTAGGCGTCATCCACTTGTGATGAACAAGTGCTACTCCACCCCCATCTTTTTCTGCAAACTGGATGCCAACAAACATCTGGAGCGCCTCCGGTATTGGGTATTGATTTTTTGGCACAAACGAAACGAAAATAGAAGTTGGACGGATCAGCCGCCGTATCTACACATTAACATTCAGTTTTCAATTTAAGACAAGGGAGAAACATGGCGAGAATCCTCAGACTAGAATCAAAACAATCAAGATGGCAGCTGCCGGCAAGTCAGGTTAGAAGTTACACGCGCCAGCGCCACTCGCTACATTCACACTGCCCGTCGGTTGGTGGCGTTCCTCCGTCAGGTTTACCAACCAACCAATCACAGACGATAATTTTGTCTAATATTTTACGCGGGCCATTTGAAGGGCGGCAATAAAAATTCACATTTCCAGTTTTGCTGCAGGATTATCAAGATTATCAAATTGGAAGTTGGAAGAACAACACTGACATGAATGAAATTACTTTTGATAAAGTGATTATATAAAAAAATTGTTTTACTTTTTGGCTTACCGAATATACTGCCACCTTTTTTTATAGTGAAACACGTGATAAAAATGAAAAAATATTATGAACATGCTCTATAAATTGCAAAATTAGGGGTAGCTGTAATGTGTAGCTTTTAAATAGTTTTTAATCAAATAATGAATTGAGGACGCATTTTCGTGGTTTCGGTCACGTGAAAAACACGTGGAAATGACATCTTTTATTGACGTCATTTTTTGGTAGTACAGAACACGTCGATGCGACGTCATATTTAGGTGGATAATTACCGACGACGAATTATCACCAAAAATCGACGTCGATTTGACGAGATTTCACGTGCTCTGCTAGCTGGGCATAGATGACATTAGATTATTAGGTTGTCACTTGTCAACTTAGCATCTTGATCAAATATATGCACATTGATGTATCGATGTTAAATCTATATGAATCTTCCAATAAATATGTATTAAAAAGCTGGATCCACAATCATTACATTAAACAGACATCTCAGTCCAGATGCCTAAATAAAGTGTAAAAATGTAAACTTGTTGCATTTAAGCTCAAAATTCTACTCACATTATATAACGAACCTTACACCATAGTAGGTGACCATAGTTTGGAACACTGTCACACACTTTATAACAACCAGCAACTTTATTGCACAAAATGGGGTATAAATGCAGGCCTTTCAGGAATAAAACTCGTGAATTCGTGAATTGCTAAAATGCCGACATCCACATGTTGAAGCACAGAATGACAGAACACTTGAAGCGAGTGACAACCAGACAAGATTGACAACTGACAACACCACATACATACATCAGCATAAGATGCTGTCACTTTATCGTCGGTGGATGCCGTATCTGTATTGCTGGCAATGGCTAATGACTAATAAACTTTTGAAAATTGCACATAATACTTATTAGGTATATTTAGGATGAACGCAAAACGAATGAAGGTTTTTTAATTCACTAAGAAACGTGCAAATATAAATTAATAATACCTGATATTGGATATTTGCCTACATACAGATATTTCTATTACAAATATTACTAGATGTTCGTCAGAAAATAGCTACATCTTGTTCTTAGCAGATTACTAAAATAATATTCTATGAAGAATATTACTGGTATATTCTGGAATAATTCAGACGTTAAACGAATAAACACTGATTATCCCAATAATCAAGAGAAATAACGAATATTCTATGATTCTACTGAATATTCATGGAAGATATAGGAGATTTAAAGAATATTCATAGAATATCCAGTGCTATGTGGGCAATGTATATTTTTTTGATATCTATTTGATATCCACTGGACATTCTTGCTCCTTGCTCCATTTGTGGATATATATACATATCCATTGATTCGATATCCAGTGTACGTACAGTGTATATACTTTTGTTATATGTGGGTCTCAGAGTAACAACTGAACATGTTACTCTGAGATGTGGGTACAGCAAAATAAACAAATACAGTTAACGGACATGCAAAAAATCGCTACTATCGCTTCTTTAAAAATATAGAAACTGAATTGGCAAGGTACAGCTTAAGAATCATTTTTGTTGATAGGTACTTTTACAAAATCAACTTAGAATTTATATTTGAATTCCACTTTGATACGGGAGTATTATAAACGTCTATGTTGCTACGAATCGCAAAATTGCGGGATACAGTCACTGTATTGCGGGAGGCCACAATGCGCCATCTGTTACACACAACGTGAACATGCTTCCTGCTCAACAAACAATTTTAATAGAACACTCTGTTGCGAAAGCTACTGGTATACACAGCACCTGTAAGATGGCACCACTAAAGTTAGTGACCGCGCCATCTCAAATCAGAAAACCTAAAATATAGTACAGCAGAAAAAACTATTACAAGCTCTATCGATCGTACACCAGTCAACAGATGGCGACGCAGAGGAAAGACTCTCCATCTACACTCCATACATTTCTATTTGTTCTATCACTGCAGAAGATACTGTTTTACTGTTACCTCTTCACACTCATCACATCTATACTCATGATGTAATAAAATTAGGTACGCGAAGAACTTTGGAACTTTGAATAAAGAAAATAGATTCTGCTTTACTTAGTCACTGTATGGTGCCATCTATCGTCAGAATCAAAACTGCTTTGTTCTAGATTTACGCAATGAGAAGATTTCCTTTAAGCATAACCACGTATATATCTGTCTCAGCTTCGACCTGTATCCAATAGATGGCGCGGGGCGTAAATGGAGTATATACATTTTTTTTTCTACTGAGGGCCGGTTTCTCAATATACAATTACATATTTATCTGGAAGTTAACGGGTAACTGTTAAATAAATTGTTTAACCAATTGAAGGTTGAACTTACGAATTCACGTAAATCTTATCTGACAGTTGTATGCATAGAAACGCTAACTGGCGGACCCAATCAAGGAAAAATTTTGTTTTACATAAACTTAAAAAGAGAAATAATTTCCCAAATAGGTATTAGTCCTTGGCTTCGGTGCCAGAATAGTAGAGTTGAGCGGCCAAGCGATATCGATTAGGACACTTCCTCCACAAAGTATAGGCGTAAACTTTTTTTTTCTACCAAGGAAAATATTTCTTCTAGGCAGATCATGCATATTTTTCGTTTCGATATATCGGTCTGTCTGTCTATTGGCATTTTTTTAACGTCGTAACTCAGTAACCGCTGCATGAATTGTGATAAAATTTGGGTAGCGATATGATGTGGGGTCGTAGTAGTAGGTAATGTTCCTATAATTTTGGAAATCGTTGTACGGGGGGCGGAGTAATTAGCAAAAAACAAAAGATTTCAAATATTCCTCAAACTTCGTTTTTGGGCATTTTAGGGGTTCCTGATTATTTTCTGCTTTTTTGGTTGGGGGTGAATTTGGGGTGGTGGGGGTTGTAAAACTGAAAAACTGTGAAAATATGTTTTATTAATAATGGGCTGTCCATTGACCTGTGAATGAAAAACCTAGCGGCATAATACACTTCTTTAGGTCCATCCGAACATTGCCTTGCTTATTACAGAAACCAAGAGACTTTAGTGATGGATACAAACATACGAGTATTGTTTTGGATCGTTCTGTATTGCGTAACACGAAAATTATTGAATTGACTTCAATGAAATTTTCAATGAAAACTGAAAAATTTGTTGTATTCGTAATAGTCTGTCCATTGGCCTGTACAAGAAATACCTAGCGGCATACCACACTTTTTAGGTTCATCTGAACATTGGCTTGCCTATTACAGAAACCAATTTTGTGATGTATACACTCGAGTTTTGCTTTATTCCGTTCTATGTATATTACGTAAGGCGAGAATTATTGCATTGATTTTAATGAAATTTTGACATAGGATTTACCATCGCGGCGAGAATGGAAAACACGTCTGTTTTTGAACCGTGTCAGTGGCGGCGCAGCAATAATCAAAAAACAAAAAATATAAAAACAGCTGAAACTTTGTTTTTAGACGGTTTGGAGGCTACAAATCATTTCGCATCGTCCAATTGAAGCATGGAGAAAGAAAATGTGGTGTCCTAGCTTCTAAGGAGGGAGCCGCAAGAAACTATTTACGACAGTTTGGGTGTTGGGTGCTTTTTTCGGGCAGGTGGGCGATGATTTGTTGCAAGGGGATTTCCGACTATAGTTTCATCATCCTCATCATAGTCACAATGTCTTAACAGACATGTTGTGAACTGTTAAAGGGCATTAAGTCGGAGCTAGAGTGTTGCCGACACGAATATTATCAATAGTTTTGAAAATTGTAGCTCCCCATCGTTCGCGATTTTCTGTCAGTTCAGTGGCGCTCTTGATACCCATATCTAGCAACTGTTTCGTCGTATCCACCCAGCCTGTAGGGGAACGGCCACGGCGCCGGCGCCGCCCAATCGGGGCGTGACCCTGAACTACAAGTTTCTCTATATTATCGCTTCTGTGAATATGTCCGAAGAATGTAAGCATTCTCGTCGACACAATGGAGGATAGTCTCTTTGGATTACCGAGCTCATCCAATATGGAAACATTAGTTCGATGGGCGGTATATGGAATTCTCGGCATTCTCCTCCACGTCCACATTTCAAAAGCATCTATGCGAGCTCGATCTGCCTTTTTAACAGTCCAAGTTTCCGAGGCATACAAAAATATGGAAAACACAAGAGACTGAACCAGCGACATTTTGGTAGCTTTAGGCTAGGCGCACACTTGCGATTTGCTGCCGCAGCGACTGAAAAATCGTAATCGCCAGTAAAATTAGATATGCGCGCACTTACGTCTAACTGACCGCAGTAGTATAATGGATTCCATCAGAACAGCTTGTGTGGTAGCCTTATTATTACGTGCAAAGGCTATAAAACAACGGCGTAAAAAGTATTGGGTGCATCCAATTGTGACCCAAAGGGTGCTCAAAGGGCAATTCCACAAAATTCATCATGATTTGTGTGATTACCCCAAAAAATTTTGTCAATATTATCGGATGAGCATAGCTAGTTTTAATGAACTACTTAATATTATTCGACCAAAAATAACATATCAAGACACTAGATGACACCACAAAGTACAAAATACACGTATGTATTCCGCGGTCCGCAAATCAAGAAGCGTGTTTAAAAAGTAGCAAATGAGCGCAGGTTCATGCTTGTCCGTATGGTTCATTTCAATCTGCGACAATCGCGTCGCTGCAAAAATAGGGCTGGTTGCATCTTTTTAGTCGCTGCTATTTTTCTGTCGCAAGTGCGTGCAGTCCCGTTGTACGCTGTGTGCTTTATTTTGGCGACCAAACAATCGTGCGACATAAAATAACGAGTGCGCGCCTGGCCTTAGTGACGTTATGGTCACGCCATATTTTAGTAAGCTGTGTCATGGCCACCCGTGCCTGTTGAACGCGCCGTCGAATCTCATTCTCACAGCTACCCGGATTGTCGATCAAAGAACCGAGGTTCACAAAACTTTGCACTACCTCACAACGGCCTATTGACTTTATTTCTCGATGATTGTCATGCTCTCTATCTACGATAATTACCTTGGTCTTGTTGTAGTTAATACCAAGACCATATGTGTTGTTCTAAACCGTTCAATAAAGCTACTAATTCTTCATGAGAAGCAGCAATAAGGGTTGTATCGTCAGCAAATCTTAAGTTACATATTTTGCTTCCGCCAATAGCCGCCGTTCCAGTTGTCCAATACTTGTCTCATCACAAATTCAGAGTAAGTGTTAAATAACATCGGAGATAATACACATCCCTGACGAACTTCTTTTCTGGTTGCTGTTTGACCAGACAGGTTACCATCAATTCTTACACGAGCCGAGCTAGACTCATAGAGTTGCTGTATGAGAAGTACTAAGTGGATTATGTGTGGGAAGTACTGCGTCAATAAACTTGACTCCAATTTTAACGTGTTACGGTGTTAGATATACACGCGGTAAATTTTTTTTCTAAACTTGGGCATCCTGTATCTTGAAAATCAGATCCTCCGGGACACATGTTTAAATGAATTTCCCTCCGTGAATTTTGCATTACGGCCTATCATTAATAGGAATGAGGAAGCCGACAAATAAGCTTCTGCGCAAGCGATAATGTAGGTACGACACTGTTCTATAGTCATCACATATGCACCCCACTATGACCTTAAGACTCTTTCTAAAAATCACGTACTCAATCAGTGAAGAAACTCATGGAACGACAGCTGTAAATTGTACGAAATTCAAGCGGACATCCGCACTAGACTGGAACTACCGGAAGACAGAAGAGATGGAGTAGTTGTTTTTTCTCGACTCCGTATCGGACACTCTAACCTGATCCATGTTCATCAGAATCTGTTCACAAGAAGTGATGCGCCAATGTGTTCAACATTTATCTTAAGCGTGAAGCATATTTTGATCGAGTGTCCAACCTGTTCCAACTACACGTAGGTACTCGTCCCACCGCTAATAACCCTTCGCAGTCAACACGGTTTATTTTGTAAATAAAAAAAGAAAAATAATAAGAAGAAGGAAGTTCATTTGTTTTGTTGTAACATTTTTTCGACAAGTGGTGATGAAGACGTGGTTTTTACTTTTACCAGACTGTTTAGTGTTCATTTGCTTTTTTGTGCTGTGTTAATAAAATGTTTAGGCTAATACCTTCTATATTTTTTATTTTGTATTTCAAGAAATTAAAATTGGTATTACATTAATCGAGGTCTTTTCATCTTCCTAAAATGAGAAAGACACGTCTGTTTCAGTTGCTTGCTTCTATTCTCCTTCTTTGCTATAATACTATTCACATAGGTACTCATTTCTCTTGCCTCAACGGCCTTGACGAAGATTATTAAAGAAAATGGCCAAACCATACACAAACCTCATTTGTCATTTCCGCCCTGCCCCCCCCCCTCCCTCCAGGCTGATGTCTGGATACGCCCGTGGTTTTCAATATATTTTATAAAAAGGATTCCATGTTTTTATTACAACTTGATAGGGATAAAAGTAGGTCCAATCAGTCTTATTTGCTCGAATACATTTTGAGGTATTTTAAAAGCTTTTATTTAACTTGCAATGAATGTACGCTTGTTCGGGTGGAATCTTGCAAAACAATTTTGAATATATATATTCAACCGATTGAGCTGAAATTTTGTATACACGTTTGGTTTGGATGACAATGCACGATACGCTATATGACGTCGTTCTAAATCCAATAGTGGAATAGTTACTTAATACACTTCTACAATATGGGTATCCATATTGATATGAGAACGCCCAGTAGATGCTAAGGGGAATGACAATCTAATGAGAGGCATGTCATCACTGACAATAGACACCAGTGATAGACACAATAGATCCACTGATGTCATTTTTAGTCAAACGATCCATTTTGTTGTGAGAGTTTGGGGAAAATACCACAAAGCCGGCAAGTTGTTTTATCACTGCATGAACCTGATGACCTGAGAGAGGAGAGTTTTTGCATTTGGCGCTCAACTAGAGGCTTGCGGTGTGAGCAAGAATCTGGCAGCAGTCACAGAAGATTCTGGATCGAATTGTACGAGTTCCTTTATACAACCTACGCAGTGGTCATCACCAGGTTGTATCAACGACGGCGACGGTGACGACATCGACATGAGGTTAGGGGGTAGCTAACGAACCGCTGGTGCACCAAACAACCACGAACGGTAGACCGGACAGCCCGTGTGTATGACTGTGACAGCGACGTAAGTGGTAAAGAAGATCCGTGGTAAGGATTTTCCAATAATAAGTTTTGAAGGAACATTTGGGGTGCTGACTTTGGGAAAGTAATAGGGATAAGCTCGTGTTGTTAGTGGACTCTTATCACCAACACAGTTTTAAGGTAGAGTAGGTCTATATTTTTAGTTTAGTTTAAGGTTTTCATGATGTCTAATAAAAGGTAATCTACGAAAAAGAGTGGATATCAGGATAGCGCAAATCCTAAGTTAGAAACTGTTGTTCAAATGATGGCAAATAATATGTATTTTTAGATATAATACGATAATGTATTTTGTTGTAAGAGTTTGGGGAAAATATACTACTCAAAGTCGGTGAGTTGTCTTATCACTGCATGAACCTTGCTTACGACCTGAGAGAAGAGAGTCTTTGCGCAGTGAAAGGGCTTGTTGAGAGTGACCCGAGAAATGATATGAGATCATTCTAAATCAACTATGGTGGACCATCCAAGATGGCGAAATCGTTCTTTTTAATGCACTTCTGCAATATGGGTATCAAATAAAAGGGCTTGTCGAGAATAAATAATAATTTTGTTTGATATAAATGCAAGTTAATAGCTAAAAAGTAAAAAATAAATTAAAACAAAAAAACTTAAAAAAAGCTTTTATTTAAAGGTTCTAAAAAAATAAAATGTTCCTTTAGAGTGTTAACTATCAACTTATAGCCTCATTATACACAATTTATATGATCATAAAAGCTTGTCGCGCGATATACTTGTGTAAATTAACTAGTACCTATTTGTAATTGTAATTGACTAACTTGGTCTGCTAAGTTTAAGTGTGTTAAAATTTCAGTTTAATTGAATTCCTATAGGTACTTACGCAAACCTCGCGACAAGCTTTTATGATCATATAAATTGTGTATAATGAGGCTATAAGTTGATAGTTAACACTCTAAAGGAATATTTTATTTTCTTTTATTTAGAACATTTAAATAAAAGCTTTGTTTTAAAAAGTTTGTTTGTTTTAATTTATTTTAATGTAAAACTCTTGTCTATCTCACGCACCGCCACTGTGTTGTACTACACCTATCGTCTTCTTACAGTACGTTTGCATTATCCAAACTCACGCTGGACCACATTTTTTGACCTGTTTACATTGTGTTTAGAATCAAACCTTTCTGCTATCCCACCCCATCACCTGTTTGGTGGCTGTATACACCATATCTCCATTATCCAAAATCACGCTGGACCCACTTGTCATCCCGCATTCTGACCCTTGTCCCGTGTCTGCTCTCGTTTCGATCTTGCTCTGGACCCTCGTTTCACCTTTGACCCCATAAATGCAGGTTTGACGTATTATGCTTATCCAGTCTTAAATTATGCACCCTAAATCACTATATTCTGGTTTCTACTCTGAGAACAAGTGGACATTCGTAAACATACACCATTTTTTATCTAATTTAAATACTTGGAATAAGTGTACCACTGCTTTATCTCTGGATTTCGAAGCCATATTGATTGACGCCTTTGAAATAACTATGAAAGATTGCGCAGTAGACATACTTTACGTTATTTGAAATTTTAATTGAAGTAACGTTTGCACCAAATGTAAAACATAAAAAGATACATCTTTAATTTCTCAAACCATACAATGGTGTTCATTTAAAAACTTCCTGCCTGGATTACTCGAAAACTGCCGACTAAAAGAAAAAACGCCGAGACACGTCAAAAGATTAGTCAAAGGAGACACCTTTTTAGCCAAAAACTACTCCATCTCCTTGTACCCTCTCCCCACCAGAGACATCCTCTTAAAAATTTCAAACGACAAGGGGTATCGAGTAACATTTTGTTTTAAAGGTATGTCGAAGTACTTTATTTTGACGTTTGATCTTTTAAAATCAGTCGATTCGTTTTCGAGAAAACTAGAGTCTTTATTTATCTTAACTTGTTTAAATAGAAGACAAAACATACGAAAATATCACTTTTTATTGCAATAAGCGTTCAAATGTTGCCTGTTATTGGCCAAACAATGATACAATCAATTTTCAAATTCCTGACGGGCAGTTTGGACGACGTTCTCAACACATTATCGAAAGCTACCATAATATTCCGCAACATGTTTTTGCAACTGCCAATAAAGGGCAACATTTGAAGACCTATTGCAATAAAAACTGATATTTTCGTAGTTTTTTGTATTACATTTGAACAAGTTAAGATACATAAAAGATTCTAATTTTCTTGAAAACGAATCGACCGATTTCAAAAAATACAACGTCAAAATAAATGAGTTCGTCATACCTTTGAAAAAAGATATTACTCGATACCTTTGTTATTTAAAATTTTTAAGGGGATGATCCTGGAGGTAGTGGGTACAAGGGGGTGAAGTAGTTTTTGGTTAAAAAGTTGTCCCCTTTGACAAATCTTTGAGGTGTCTCGGCGATTTGTTTTTTAATCTGCAGTTTTCGGGAAATCCGGGATGGGAAGTTTTCAAATGAATGAAATGTATAGGCAGTATTTGTGATTTCGGAAATATTTGATTTCCAGGTAACAGGTTTCTTGGAAGTTTTGTGATGACTGCATAACGAAGGTCTACATCACTGATTTTCGAAAGCCTGCCTGTCATCAATTTTCTACCCGCATAATTTCAGTAACCGCGTCGCCAGCTTTAATGAAATTTGGTGCAGCATGCTGCAAAATTTTATTAGGTAATATTGATAACTATTTGAAAATCAGTAGATTGGTATCAGAGGAAATACTTAAAAACATAAATAATTAAAACTGCTCCAAACTTTTAGTTTTAGTTGTTTTATAAAGATCTGTCCAAATCTAGGAGGTGAGGAAGATGTGGGATGGGAAATTGTTTTCCCCATAAAGGACTTTCAGTCTGAAAAAAATTATACTGATGATGTCTTATACTTTTCAGACATATCTGAAGGTTGGCTTTAAAGACATATCTATGGAATTTGATTTTTTGAGACAAATTACAATTTGATAATCCGGTAACTTGTAAACTATTAACTAAGTTCGTCAAAGAAACGTTGACACAGAATTACTATCATATAGTGGAGATGAAGCTATATAGTTTTTGAAAACTGGGAGTGGCGGAGGAGTAATAAACAAAAAATGAGGCAAGAAACGAAATATAGAAATCAGTCAACCCCACTTTCAGGTTTCCGTTCTGATCTAATTTTTCATTTCTTTTTGAGCAAAATGCAAGGTAAGATATTATCGCTTACGCATTAGAAATACGTGGTATGAACCATAGACAATAATATTGCATCCGGCGATTACAATAGTAACATAAGCAGTACTTTTTGTGCGTTTTTAGTCTGCAACATCGACTTCACATTATGAACTTATGAAAGCTTATCGTTTTCCAAATTATTTTTGTGCTTTTTTTGGATGAATTCCATACTTAAATTCTTCATCATCTGGACTAAATAAGAATAAATAGTTGACATATCGTATATCTATAAACCAGCAAAAAGTTACAGGCATAAACTTTCTAATGATGTAAACGTATGTAGACGATTAATGACCTGTCAAATTAATAGTGTTGTAAAGTAACGGTTCGACGTGCGACTTATCCAAAACGACAGATGGGTTGTGAAAGGGTTAGTTAGTTAGTGTTATTATTTTCTATTACGACAGGCCTTAGATTAGCACCCCTTCCAAAATGTAACGCCTAGGATCATTGAAGCATTAAATCATAATATGAAGAATAGCCTTCGAAGAAGCACAATAATTGTTCACTGTGTTTATCAAGAACATTCATTTCAAACAATTCTCTAAATTTTATTTTAATCACCTATTACCGTACAATAATGCTTTAATCAGTGGCGTGCCGAAAGGGACCGCAGGGCCCGCGGTGCGGGGCGGCCGAGCATTCGGGGGGCCCCCTTTGACACCATTCAGTCACTTTATGTTTTTTCTAGCGCAAGCCTGCCTCGTTGGCAAGCCTTAAACACTGAATTAAAAAACAGTAAAACTGTGAGATCCACCTTAAAAAACCTATGTCTCACCAGATGGTCATCCAGAGTCGAATCGATAATTTCATTAAAAAGTAACTATTTAGTCGTCGTTAAATGTTTGTCGAGTCTAGCTATAATAGCAAAGCAAAATTCTGATAGGCGAAGGTCTTACAAAATAAAATACAAAAAATTTAATCTGTATTTTTATTAATATTTCAAGGGAAAATATTTGAGAACGTCAATTTACTTTCAAAAGGTTTGCAAAAAGTGATATAGATGCTGGACAAGCCACAGATTTGATTGAATATGTTTCAGATCGATTAGGGAACTTAAGATATAATTTTGAAGATATCTGTGAAACTTCAGTAACAATAGCAAAAGAATGGGGTATTGGAGCCATAATTTACAGACAAAAGAATTCGTACTACTGGAAAGTTTTTTGATGAAATGGCGGTTGATGAACCAACTGAAGAGCCTAAAAATGGCTTAAGAATTTTTGGTATTCGACACATGCCTAGAACTTAGTACAACTAAAAAATAGATCTGAGGCATTCACAAATAATGTCTATTTAAAATTCGATATTTTAAACCCCAAAACACTTATTGAAGTGCAAGAACTAGCAAGAATTGGAAATTATTAATAAAGTAAAAGAAATTTAAAAGAAAAGTTGAAAAATATCCAGACGATCTCACACAAAATGTTGCGTCGGAACTAATTCAAATAAAAAATTTTCTATATGTAATCTTGAAAAATCTTAACAGTATTAGAGAATTTCTGATTAGAAGTGTATCTGAGATTTGAACTGTATTTCTAGTATTGCCTGTTACATTGGCTCAAGCAAGCTCATTTTCAAAACTAAAACTAATAAAAAGTTTTGCAAGATCGACAACGGGTGAATCGCGCCTAAGTTCTTTGGCATTAATTTCTATAGAAAATGAACGGGCAGAAGGCATAGACTAAGAACAAATAGTTGATACTTTTGTTGCTATCATATTGACCATATAATATAAACCTATTTGAAATATGTTTTTATTTCGTGAAAAAAATTGCGGAGGGCCCCCGAAGACTTTGGCACGCTACTGGTTTTAATCAATACTGATTCATTTATTTGTTTCTTATAAGTGAGCAACCGCGAAGGCAAATCTTAAATACCAGAGTATCACGGCATACTTGAAGGGTTTAGATTAGGGAAAGTTCGTTGACGCGGGCCTTGAATAGATCAAAACTCGCGGGCTCAATAAATATACATCTGGCGATCGTACCGCTCTTTTCTTGATCTACGAAGAACAACATCCTTGGGATGAAAAGCAGCAGTCCCGTGGGTGCTTCTAATAGGCTCGATGAGCGAGTCATAGATCTTAGCTCAGAAGAATAGGCTCCGTTTGAATACCGGTAGAAAAGTGAAAGGTCGCCAACCGCAAGCCGGTGAGAAAGTGGTTTGAGGTGGCGCGTAAAGGCAGGGTTACTGATTAGAGAACTTGCTCCTGCTGGACTGAGTCAAGTCATTATCTGACAATATTCTAGGCCAGATCTTATCTGGGTAAGCAGTAAGAGGATTTAATGGTGAAAAGTACTATCTGGCTCTGAATAGGTATCCGAGGTTTTTACTTCCCACTCCGATAGGTGAGGGGAGTATTGTTATTGCGAAAATTTTCGATTTCGAGTTTCGCTTTTTGGGCGTTTTATGATGTCTACATAACGAAAGTCCACGTCACTCATTTCCGTCGGTCTCTCCGTCTGTCTGTTTGTCTGTCTGTGCGCGTTTTTCTAGCCTCGTAATCTCAGTAACCGCTGCATGGATTTTGACGAAATTTGGGCACGGTATGCTGTGGGGCGTACGTAATGCTGCTATAATTTTGAAAATTGGTGTATTGGCGGCGGAGTAATTAGCAAAAAAAATTTCAGAGATTCCTCAAACCTCATTTTTAGACGTTCTAGGGATTCCTGATCATTTTCTACTTTTTTTTTGGTAGGGGTGAAATTGGGGTGGTTGGGGGCTGGGGGGTTGTAAAACTGAAAAATTTGTTGTACTCATAATGGGCTGTCCACCGACCTATGAAAGAAAGACCTAGTGCCATAATACAGTTTTTTGGGACCATCCGAACATTTCCTTGCCTACTACAGAAACCAAGCGACTTAGAATTTTCCGATAAGTATACATATGAATATTGCTTTAGATCTTTCTATATTGGGTAACGTGGAAATTATGAAATTGGTTTAAATGTAACTTTGCCGAAGTAATTATTACCGTGCCAAGGATTGAAAACGCGTATGGTTCTTAGAAATCGTGTCAGTGGCGGCACATAAACAATAAGAAAAATAAAAATATAAAAAACAGCTCAAACTTACGTTTTTAGACGTTTTGGGTATTGGTGTGGTTGGGAGGTGGGGGGTTGTAAAACTGAAAAAGTTTATGTGTGCATAATAAGCTCTCCATTGCCTTGCTTATTACGGAAATCAAGGAACTTCGATTTTTTCTGATGTATGCTACGTACAAGTATTGCTTTACATGCTTCTGTATTGTGTAGCCTAAAATCTATTCTAATGAAATTTCGACACAATATCATTCCCGTGGCGAGGATGGAAAATGCGTATGGTTTTAGGAATCGTGTCAGTGGCGGCGCAGCAATAATAAGATAAGATAATTTGGGGGTTCCTCATCATTTCGTTTTATCCAGTTGATGGTCTTAGAAAAAAAACTGTGTCGTTCTAGTTCCTACGGAGAGAGATGCAACAAACTATTTACTAGAGCTTTTGTAGCAGCATTTGAGGGCCCCCGGGCGATGATTTGGTTGCAAAGGAATCTCAGACTATAGCTTCATACTATGGGAAAATAATAAAATGATATCACCGTTATGAGTGGGAAGTACTGAGACAATCAACTTGACTTCATTTTTTCCAGCGGCTTTTGCAGTTGATGAATGACTTCTTGGTTGGGCTTGACTGTTCATTAGAGCGAGGCATTTTTTGTTTGATAGAGTTCAGTACCATTTTCTTGAGACTCCAAGGTGACGATCTCCATATCCTAAATCGAAATCGGTCTATTGCTCATGGTTGTTGTTAAAAATTTAGGATAAACAGAGCATCGGGAGAAGAAGAATGTCCTTATTACGTAATATTAGGTAATGTTTAGGATGCAACTCCAACCAGTTGTTCCGTGCTGCGGTCTCAATCAAAGATACGAATTGCGTCGATCGTTGCCAACCTTCATAGCGGAAATAGCACGTGAAGAAGTAGAAGAAGTTGTTAGAAAAGAGGGCTGGCATTGAATAAACGGTTTGCCACAGAAAGATATTGCTCATGATGCCTACGTACCAAGTGTTGTCATCCCTAGAACAGTTGATCGTATTTGTAGAAAGTAGATCATTGATGTGAGTCAGTTAGAAGTTTGATCTCAGCGAAACCCCAACGTTGATTCATGGAAGGAGAGGAGAAGCCGTCTACAGTAGCGGAGATCTTGCGAGTCGGCAAATCAGCCGCAATATTGAACACGCCGTAGGACCGAAGCCTGTTGAGGAGAGGTGCATGCTTTAGCTTAGCGAATACCTTATAACCTACTACAAAATTGCTGTTGGTGCAACCCAGCTTCATAGAAGTTATCTAGCAACCGGTAGCTCATCGGCTTTGCTAGGGACCAGCTTTAGGTGGTGAGTGATGGGGTGCCAACGTCAGTTGTGGTTGAGAAACGAAATGCACGAAGTTGGTGAACAAAACTTTATTAACCTGTTTATTTTAAGAAAGAATGAATATGTTTGCAAGAAATAAGCACTCATCTTCTGACGGCAACTGATGGTTCCATGGAAAAAAATATTAATGGTCTTATAGAAAGTCCTTGCTTGCTGAAGGTCTTCGAGAAGATACTTCATCCTGAACGGAAAAGTCCTCCAAGAATCCACCCAGGTAGAAAAGGTATAACAGGTATATTCAAAATGATGCTACTTCATCCTCAGTGCGGGTATAGCCTGTTCCTCATCCTGAAGTAGAAATATCCACGAAGAAAGCTACTTTAGGTTAGAAATATCCAAGACGGAAGAGAGATTTTGCGAGATACAATTCACTCGAGACTTAGAAAACCAGAAAACCTAATTTTAACTTCTTTCAGTAATATAGCTAACCTTTGACAATAATTCAGCATCAGAGGTAAAGTACGAATAACAAATACGGCAAACAAATTCTTCACTGTAACTTTTAGCTATATCGGCTAAGAACTCCATGAAGCACTCTCAAAAATACTTGGTTTTTAGGTTTTAGCTTCCCCGACAAAGGAGGGGTAAGTTATTAGAATCGGCCTGCTTTCGCTAATTTTACCGAAATCAACGTACCTACGAGGAGTCATGTCCAAGGTAAATTCACCTACTGACTCGTTTTCTGAAAAGTGAATGCTACATTATATTATTTTACTGAGTAACCGCCACCACCCCACCACCACTAAATCATTGATTTGTACCAAAAGTAAACCAAAAGACAGAAAACAAAAACCTCTTTATGACAGTAAAGTTTTGAAATTATTTCAGTCATTTTTATGATAGTTACTGCCATTTTGGCGTTTGAAAATTTTCTACTTTTAATGAATTTGTATTCCGCCATTTTGCGTGCTCTTTATTGAGGATGAAAAAACTATATTTTTGTTTCTAATGGTAACCTTTTTATAATGATCAAGTTTGAAGAAAATCGGAAACCCTGTTTTTTGATGTCCGTCTCTGTGTCTGTATGTCCGCGATTTCGTTCTCCAACGAGTAATCGTTCGCGCCTCAAGCGATTGCTCCCAAATTTGGTCAACTCGAATTAATTAAGGTCCTGCCGAGGTTTTGGTTTTGATAAGACAATGGGGGATGGAAATGGATGGAGGTGCATAAAAAATGTAATAAAATATATAAATTTGATAGCACCAGTTGAAATGTGTCTTTATGTCTAAAACGAGATATTACATGTTATTTTTTTCTGAAACGGAGGCTAAAAAATTAAATAAATTGAAATAGATACTCAAATGTCGTTACTGTTGTATTAGTTCACTGAATTAATTGATATTAGGCAGACGTAAATAACTTAAAGATGTCTACTTCAAAGTAACATTTCTATTCGATTGTACTCTTAATGGTTAAGGGGAGTGGGGGTTGCACAAAAAAATGTCGTGTAACATATTGGTACATCTGAACCCGCCAGTCAAAAGACAACGTGTTTTTATGCTAGAAACGATAATCACACATGTCGCTTTTATCTCAATAGCAACTAAAAAAATTGAATAGGTTGAAATGTACAAAATGTCAAAGAGTGCTATAACAAGGTTATGGTAAAACAAGGACAGGGGATTAACAACAACCACTTGAGTCGGGGAAGTTCCTAGAACGAGGTCTACCCCTTGTTTGTTCAACGTCCACATTTTTTTATGTAATACGCTTTGACCAATTTTTTCGATTTTGGTGAGAATATCCCAACGAACTTATTTAATTTGGCAGGTTCACACTGTATATTATTTTTTATATAATATAATATTTTTATTAATTTCGAATTAAACTATCATATAGTCAGGTGTCATCTAAGCTGGGCGATAACAAAATCTTCTGTTATACCGGGAACGACTTCCATTTTAGGGTTGGACGTGTTGAGAACTCCGATCATACGAAAATCCCCACATAAAGAATATTGCTGCGGTTTTTATGGGTCTGTTCATAGCTCCCTTGTGTGGGAGTTAGCACGCGGTAACTGGCAGAGTTGCATATCGCCTACCGCCAATAAAGACATGATGCGTGTTAAATAATTCATCGATTCATATCCGCCAATCAAAATATTGATCTTTTTAGACTTCCCAGGTCCACAGGCGAGCAAGGATACATTGACATGCCCCTTGATAACATGTCAGCTTCATTCACACTGCACAAAACAGAGATTGCCTGGGTGCTTACCACCGGTCACATTTAAGTATTTGATATCTTTGACATTCGCAAAGTGACCATAGTTTCTAGTCTAGTCTGTTTACATCACAGAATCAGTTTACACACAGGATTTACATGTAATAATCCTGCACATGCACTTTCATCCGAACCAGTCCCGAATCAGAACCCGAACCATTTAAGCAAAATGTACGACTATATAGTCAAGCGCGTCCGCCGTTTCATCACTGCAAACTCCAGCATGACAGGGCACACGCAAAAGTGACACCTGCTGTCTTGCCGCAATGTCGTCCAAGACCTTTCTACATTGCAGAACGAGCGCTGATGTAAACCGACAAGCACTCAATGCTTTTGTCTGACTATAAGAGCAGATGGTGATCCGCCTGCTAGGCCCTTAAATTTCGTAAATACGAAAGGCACAAGCTAAAACCGCGTATATTTCCTCTTGGAATACCGTGGTGTATCCACCAAGACAGAGAGAGGGAGAGAGAGCTTTGCTTTTGGTTCACAGGTCCCTGCGCCACAGCCCCCATTGGCAAATGACCGTCTGTTCTTTGTATCAGACTGCTCCTCTCTCTTCAAAAGGCCGTCTGCCGCTTGACCTCACTCTTCCCGTGTAGGACACTTAACAGTAAATTTGCAGTCGAAGCAATATATAGGAGAAATTATATCACTGCTCATATGTACGATAGGGACATCGCTTTGCAGTTCCGAGAGGATAACAGAGTTTCCTCTTCCAGGATTCATGAAGGAGCAACTGCTCTGACTCCAAAATTGGAACTTCCAAAACCGAATATTCATATAGGGTCATCCCTTTGCAGTTGCGAGTGGATCACAGAGTGTCCCCTTCTAGGGCTCATAAAGAAGGAACTGTTCTGACTCCAAAATATTAACGCACACGCCCTTGCGTCTATACATGATATTCAGAGATGGTTCTAAAACCGAACGTTTATATTTCTTCAGGCGTGAACTAAAAAAAAAAAGAAACAAAAGAAATTCTACCAAAATCTTTTTGAACAACTAGCTAATATTTTCGTCAGTTTGTTCTGTGAATTATATCAAGCTATCTTTATATTAGTTTGAAGTTTTAGTCCAATTAATGACAAGTCGAGAAATGTTACTTTTAAAATGTTTAAAAAATAGACCTAGATGATGACAAAATCCCGTTGAATCTTAGAAATATTGTTTTTTTGCCTGTTGTACTAAGCTGCACGGAACCAAGCCTGATGACTACCCAAGAAGGGTAGCGCATATGGCATGTGCGTCCAATTTCCCAGAACAGTTGAGAGTAAACTTGTGGTCTGGGGTATCTAAACACCTTGTTAGAAGATGCACTTATATTAGATGCATGACGTTTCAAAACGGTGACCTCCATGCTACTTTGCGCAGTTTGTCAAGCAGTATCTTGACGAAAGGTTTCCAGACTGCAGTGAATCGGTCGTGGAGGGCTCATTGCATGGCCCCCACGACTCCCGACTTGAACCCTATCAATTTTTTTGTATGGATAGTACAAAGGAGTTAATATTGTCGAATTACGGATCAACTTACGTGGGGCACAAGCGTCAACAAAAAATAACAGACACGTATTCACAAACACTGAAAAAAAAATTTTTCTGACGACGTAGGATCTGAATTGTGGAAAATGGTCTACCTTTTGAAAAGTCTTTGTGATACAAAGTATTGAAAACCAGTATTTAGTTTGATTTAGCGCGTGCTTTTGAAACGCACATACTCTTTTCCTAATACTTTAGTCAAGCAGATCAAAACTAATATCAGATGAACCAAAGGAGCTTTTCAACTCTCGTTTCCCCTTTCTTTCACACATTGTAAACAACATTCTAAACTCATTATGATTTGAATATTTTTTTTTAATATGAGGCCATAGAAATAGCTTTACTAAATCCACAGTCACACTGACAGTGATAGTGGAAACTTTTTAGAAATAGTTTAGGTTGAGCTTGTTTCTTATAACGTAATGGTAGCAGATCTGATGACATCTGTGGACCATAACTTTTGTGTAAGTCAAGGATTGAGGAGAAACTACGAAAAAAAATCATAACATCACAACATATATGGGGGAATTCAGATACTTCTAGAGATGTGCTCTATCTTTGGACTTTTGCTTGACACTATTCTTTGGGACAGCCTGTATATGTATGTAATAAAGTAAAGAATATATGTACTACAATATGATTAAAAATATATGTACTCGTACGCATTTCTTAGTACATTAAAATAATCATTAGCAAAAATTTGCTTTTTTCATGATTTCTTTTTCTTGGTGCAATATCTAGGCAATATTTTCCAAAGCAGAACTTCTGATGAGTTGGACTCAGGTTGCTGCTTTACATTTAGCAAACCTTTTCAAAGCAGCACAACCATCTTGATTAAAAATGCGTTCACAAAAAATGCTTGCCCTTAATCTTCGTTTTCAAGCAAATATTTTTCTTGAGCTTGTTCAGGTCAGTGAGTCTGGTTTCACCCGTAATTACTCGATATAATTAGACCTAATACAATACGGCGTTGCTTAGTAATGTATGTATATATCTGTATTCTTCAAGCATTTTTGCTTCCCACACCGATAGGCGAGGGGGGTATTGTGATCGCGAAAATTTTCGATTTTGAGAGAACACACTTTTTGGGCTTTTTTCGTAATCTCAGTAACCACTTCATGGATTGTGTTGAAATTTGGACAGCGATATGCTGTGGGGTCATAGTAGGTAATGTTCATATAACTTTAAAAATCGGTACTTGGGCGCGGAGTAATTAGCAAAAAACGAAAGACTTTAAATATTCCTCAAACTTTGTTTTTAGGCGTTCTAGGGGTTCCTGATCATTTTCTACTTTTTTTTGGGTGGGACTGAAATTGGGGTGGTTGGGGGGTGGGGGGGTTGAAAAACTGAAAAATTTGCATCATAATAGGTTATCCGCTGACCTGTGTAGGAAGCCTTAGCGACACTTTTAACTTTCAACTTTTTCAGGTCCATCCGAACATTGCCTTGCCCATTACAGAAACCAAAAAACTCGGAACTTTTTTGGTGTAAATATACGAGTAGGTATTGCTTTAGATTCTTCTGTATTGTGTAACGAGGAAACTATTGAAGATTTTAATGAAATTTTGACACAATATTACTACCGTAGCGAGGCTGGTTTTTATAAATCGTGCCAAAAACTAAAAATATAAAAACAGCTCAAACTTTGTTTTTAGGCGTTTTAGGGGTTCCTGATCGTTTCTATTTTTTTTTTTCGATAGGAGTGGAATTTGGGTGGTTGGAGGGTATTGTGCCGCAAAACTTAAAAATAATAGGCTATCCATTGACCTGTGAAAGGAAGACCTAGCGGCATAACACACTTTTTTTCGTCAAGCGGGCGATGATTTGGTTGCAAGGGGATCTGAGACTATGGCTTCATGCTGTGGGAAAATGATAAACTGGTATCACTGTAATGTGTGGGAAGTACTGAGTCAATCAACTTGACTCCATTTTTTCTAATTTTCGTCAACGTGCCATGATCAGCTCAAATTATACAATATATATTCCCGACACATTTCTTTAAACACAAACTTGTGCCTGAGCGGTAAAATCTAATGCTCGCCTTTCCAACTATTCATCTCTTTGACTTTTTCATCTCTCCCGCATAGCACCCTGTATGGATTTTACAAGGGGTATTTTCTGTCTGCGGCGAATAAGTCTGATTTGTAATATATACGGCGTGGCCCCGAAGAAAATCCTCCCGAAATCGAAACATACACAATGGCAAGAGAGCATTGGGCATAGTCGCAGTCGTAAAGCCAAAGGGAACGGGAGAAAGAAGGAGAAATGTAAGCCTCACGCCCTGCGCATTCCGATATAATGTTATATTCTGATCAAGCAATAAAACGGGATACCATTCGCGGCATTCGCCATTCCCCGTGCCGACCTCTTATGGCACGTCATTATGGGCGCTTTCGGCATGAAATTTGCAACCAAGTCGTCTCCTAAAATCCTTGATTTGTTTCGTTTCGGGCTGACAGACATTAAAAAACTGATTTTGAAAAAATGGAATTGTAGGCTGCATTTTTCAAATTTAAGTAATTGCAGTAGATGTTAGTTTGTTCCACTACTTTTCATTTGAAACGATGCACAGCGCGGGTGTCGTCGTGGCGAGGGAATTGGAATAGGGGGACACCCAGACGTCAACGTTCCGTGGGTTCGGGATATTGACAAACGAGGTTAGGGACGAATTGACATTGAGAGAGAGGGATGATCTGTGAAGATGTTCTGTAGCTCTGTGGTGACTTTGTTAATTGTTTTGTGTTCTTAAATGTTTATATTACAAAATAGATGGGAATGGAAATTAAAAGAAAAGAGCCAGTTATATTAAATCGATGGTTCGGATTTATTAAAAATAAAATATGTAACGTTTAGACGAGATCTTTTCTTAGAGAATGCGGAGAATGTGTTTTCACTTAACTATGATAGATAATACGCTAACAAGCAGGAATTGAACTGATGGGGGCCCCGTCTACTAACTGTTATATGATAGATAGTGAGTACACAGTAATAAGCCTTGCTTAATTATTATTATAATAACTTAAATCACTATATTTTAGAGTTGGCTCCTGAAGTGTTATAAGTACTATGAATAAATGTTATCTCCCACCTGTATTGTCGAAGTGTGCCTACAGAACACCAGGTTCTTCTTAACCTCAGTATTTAAACATCTATATGCGGAGCGAGGATGGTGTTCTCATGAATCATAACCAGCTCAGCAGTGAAAGCGGGGTACTATGTTGCATCCAACGATGTAATGGTGATATGTGCTACGTAGTAGTGCCAATGGGACAATCATGTCAGTTATGATCCTCTGGCCTCATGCAATGCAGCTCATGCAGAAAAGGCAAATGGTGTGGAAGGCGAAGCAGGTTATAGGATCGCAACGAGAAGTAGCAGAAGAAGATGTAGAATTAGAATCGTAAAATAAAAAGAAAAAGGCCTGTGGACAAAACACATGCATTAGCTGACTGAAAACAGGTAAGTTCTCTATATTTCCAGGATATTTTAGCTAAAAATGTGAGATTGAAAGTGAAATTCTGTTAGTAAGGTTAGACACCTACCGTTGATGTTGTGTGGCCTTTAAGAGTGTTTTCCTCTTTCGACTTAACATAAATCCCACAGGTGTGGTGCTTAACAAGCAGAAAAGTCGAATCCAACTGGGTTTTAGCCCTCTAAAATCCAGTAACGTGTGACCACCCGGTCTTACAAGGGTCCCGGAAGGAAAAGTCAAAATGTCTGCCTTTCCCCAGAAAACTGGCGCTAAACCAACTTCTGTCAGACAACCATCAATTGTCTTCAGTGACAGATAGACAGAAGACAGACGAATGGGGAAACCCAACCTTATTTTTCCCTACTGCGAAAATGTAAACAATAGATGTTGTAACGAAATACCCTAATTGAATTTTAATACCATTTTTTTTTCCTTTTTTAGGTGATGCAGTACTGTCCAGATGACAACAAGGTACGATTCAAGAATACTTCGTAGAATACATATAGGATAAACATTGTACAATCCAACATAAATAAAGGAGTTTGAAAATATCAAGTTGTTTTGATGCCTAAGTAACCTGAGCTAGTTCTAGTAATCTAGGTAAGATCTCATTTACACTTAACTTACAATATACCTTACATGCTAAAGTACATTAATAATAACCTCTCTATGTCAAACGACAATACACAGTCTTCTTTGCAGAGACTAAAAATACTAAATCAAATTGTCAGTCTCTCAAAGCCTGTAACACATTGACATTAAAAACAGTGGCGTCATATGTCTTGAATCAGACCTTCCTAAACATGATGTTATCGTAATAACAAAATTTTATGTAACAAATAATCAAAAACTGTTATTGGACAACGTCTTGATGTATGATAAGATATCTTAGTTCAACGAATATCCCTGAAAATTGCTTTCCGAAAGTGTAAATATGATCGGGAGCGGCATCAGCAAGCAATGAAGCGAGTCGCCTGAAAGTAAACAAGCGTACAAGCTCAACGGCACTAATTTTATTAATCTAAATACCTTTTTTTGGAGTAGTGTCTTAATGCTAAGGACAGTACGTACACTGCCACTTAATTGGAAGAAACATGCATATCAGTATTTTATTTTTGGAGAGAACAATTTTTCCAAAAACATCTGTCCACAAGTGTGGTAGCTTATAGAACACCATACATTTGATATTAGTTCTTCATCCTCATCCTCATTTGGAAAACATTTAGCTTCTGACTAAATCCAAAACAGTGCAGGTGAAGCACGTTTTCACTTAGTTTTTTTTAAATCAAATTCAACCTCAATATTTGTTCCTACTTAGGGGCCCGTTTTTGGAGTTTGGAGAGACAATTTCTATAGGAAAAAGTGGCGTGTTGTCAGTAATAATTTGAAAATAGTATTCTGGACCCGTTTTGAGAAACGCATCACTATTGATTGTAATCAACGACCACTGAGATTGAGAATTTTATAAAATTTGGAAGAGGTCGAATTGCTGGCAAATGAGTCCCGAGGAAGACCTCTTGGGAGCCATAGTGCATTTGAGATGTCTTTTCCATTGGTCACAACTCTTACTCGCTCCGAGGATACTGTTAAGGCTGATGACTATCTCAAGTCATTTCTTCTACGAGTCTTTATAAAGTGAATGACGATGTTAGTTTGCCTTTTCGAAGTTCCTCTTTATTTTTGATCATACTAATCAAACAATTTCCCTGACCTGTCGATATAATTGCACTCCTTTTGAGTTCCACAGTCATTTTCCTTACCTCTTGAGATTCGTTTTCTCCCGTTTCGACCCTCGTCCAGTGGCAGACTCTTCTCTAAGGATGGGGGGAAGGGGGCACACCGACCTTTTTTTTGGCATAATGGCATAGAAGTTATAGATCTTTATATATAGGGTGAGGTCAAGCTCAGCGCCTCGGACTCTTGTGACGAAACGCAATCTCTTTTCAACAAAATAGCTATGCAAATATAATATGTAAGTCGAGTCGGATTACATTTCAAAAATAGCGACTTTTATGCAGGGTGTTTAATAAAAGCGTGACATAGAAGTTTTGTTTTTGAAATGGAATACCCTGTATATTATAGCATATTTAGATTCCTTGGTGAATTTTGGTGTGACTTTGTGAATCACATATATGGGACATAAAGCGAACCGTTTACGTACAAATCACCATTTTTGGTGTAAGTAGATATCAGAAAATAATTGAATGTCGTGGCAGTTATAAAACTTAGAAGGCTGTAACAAGTATCACCAGCTTAGGTTAGACAGTCAAATTTTGGATACTTTTGTACTTGGAAAAATCGGTAGATAGTGATTAAGAAAGCTTCAATCAGAGATAACTTGATTGTTTACAAATGAGAATGCCCTATTTTTTATACGATCAGATGTTAAATTTGATAACATTTCTAACGACATAACGTTGTGAATATCAATCTCTGGTAGTTTTCATTTAATTTCTTTTTTTTATGAAATCGGAGTTTTTCAATTTGGCAATAAGCCACCCAGCAGATATTCAGATGGAAGAAAAGAAGTAATTTAACATAAAGGAACAACAGCCGAATTAGAACAAAAAGACAATGTGTTCCGTTTGAAAAAAACAGAACTTTGATATGTCACGATTTTATTAAACAGGCTGTATAAAAGTCATGATTTCTAAAATGTAGTCCAACTCAACAAACATACACCCCTGTAGTCATTTTTCTGGAAAAAAATGTCATTTATTCACAATAGTCCGAGGCGTCGAGCTTGACTCACCCTGTATAATATTAAAACAGGTTACGTTTATGGAATTTATATCTTGCTCTATTCAAGTGTTGTCGTCCCGTATGATGAGGAATACTCACGGAAATTGACGACAGGAGATAAGATCAATACGATTCAGCAATTTATAGTAAAAACCCTATCCATAACAAAAATAAAATGAGAGACTGAAAATTTGTCAAGAAATTGTTACAAGGAACCTGGCCGTTATTTTGAAGGGAGGGGTTTTAAAGTCCTTACTAGGTAGCAAAAGGCCAAATATGTTGATTGCATTTTTTATTAGAAGCGATTCATGAATCAATCAGAATTAGAAATTATAAAAAACAGGTCAAACTTATCTAGTGAAAGGTCTGGTATTTCCTTGCCACTTCAGAATAGCCAGTAACCTCATCTGTCAAACAGAATGACTAAATAAGCATCTGATATCCTTGATAGCTTGACAATGCGGCAAAGACATAATTTGTTGCAAGAGCTACGTATGACGAGCGCGTTAACTTATATATGTTTGTATAAGCAGTACCAGTATTTATCATTGAATCTTTTCCTGCTCCATTTTTAGCTCAATTCTTGTATCCTTCCAAAACAGCTACTGGAAGTTATTCTGTTTCTTACGTCTTGAAATTCATTTTGCTCCGGCCGTTTCGACTGTCGCCTGTCGATATTCAGCACCGCAGGCCTTTCGGATGCGACAGGACAAGGTGAGTTATCCTTATCATTTCCATATTTTCACGCGCCGTCTCCGGCGTCCAATCGGATTCCGTCCAGAAACGAAATCAAAGGCCAACTAGATATATATCGACATGCCGCACAGCCGACAAAGCCTCCCAGACTATGAATACCAAGTCCGCGCGACCCCGATAGTACAAGAGACAGATTTCAATTTTTACAAAGAGGGTGTGTGAGTCCTCACTGGAAAAAATCTAGTCAAGTAGATTGCCTTGGAATTTTCCTCGTAGTTAATTCCAAGGTAAGGTCATAATTTCATAATTTGATTGCAAGTGATGAACACGACGAGCGCGTCAACAGTCAAGCTGTTATTATAATACCAATGCCAGGAGTATTTTATTTCCAAAACCGATAGGTGATCGCGATGTTTTCGATTTTGAGATTAGTATCTCTATTTGGGCGTTTTACGATGTATGCATAACGAAAATCCACGTCACTCATTTCCGTCGGTCTGTCGGTCTGTTTGTTGGCGTCCTTCTAGCCTCGTAATCTCAGTAACCGCTGCATTAATTGTGACGAAATTATGGTAGCGATATGCTGTTGGGTCATAGTAGGTAATGTTGCTATAAATTTGGTAATCGGTGCAGGGGCGGCTGCTATTGACCTACTACTGGAAAACCTAGCGGCATAATACATTTTTTTAGGTCCCTCCGGACATTGCCCTGCCTGTTACTGAAACCAAGGGACTTAGAATTTTGTGATGTGTACATACGAATATTTTCCAGACCCTTCTTTATTACATAACAGGGAAATTATTGAATTGATTTTAATGAAGTGTTGACACGGAATTAATACCGGACCGGGGATGGAAAACGCGTTATGGCTTTTAGAATTCGTGTCAGTGGCATCGCAGCGGCTCAAACTTGATTTTTAGGGATTTAGGGATTGATCATTTTCTATTTTATTTGAGTGGGGGTGAAATTGGGGTCGGTGGAGGGTGGGGGTCATGACTCTGAAAATTTTGTTGTAATCATAGTTGGCTGTCCATTGATCTGTGAAGGAGCCATCTAGCGGCACATAATACTCTTTTTCAGGTTCATCCGAACCTTGCATTGCCTATTACAGATACCAAGGGAATTATATAATTTTCTGATGTATTGTATGTACTCTGTATTGTGTAACGGAGAAATTATTGAATTGATTTTAATGAAATTCTGACACAGTATTACTATCATGGCTAGGACCGAAAACGCTGATGGTTTTTAGAAATCGTGTCAGTGGTGACGAAGCAATAACAACAAAACTAAAAAATCCAAGACCTAAATCTAGTTCCTGATCGTTTCCCACATTTTACTTACGGGATAGGAGAGTAGCTATTGTGATCGAGGAAATTTTAGATTTTGAGTTAATACGCTTTTGGGCGTTTTATGATATCTACGAAAATTCACGTCACTCATTTCTGTCGAACTGTTTGTTTGTCTGTCTATTGGCGTTCTTATAGCCGCGTAATATCAGTAACCGCTGCTTGGATTGTAATGATTTTTGAATAGAGATATGCTTTGAAAATCGGTGCATTGGCGGCGAAAGAAATTATCACGGCACTTCCAAACTTCGTTTTCAGGGTTTAGGCGTCGAATGTTTTGTTGCTGATCATGTTGCAAAACTAAAAGGTGGCAACTTTAATCTGGACCCCCCCCCCTAAAACTAAATCCTGTTCCACTTTTTCCCGCATATTACTTGTATGTAGCGGGAAGAGTAATGGATCTAGGACTGAGCCCTATCGTACTCCTTTTACTACAGGAGGAGAGTTAGTTCCTTTACCATCGATACAAACACACTAGCACTGAGTTGAGAAGTACGTTCCAATTAAGCGTGGCATTAGTTGCAAGTAAGTGAAAGGAGAATCATTGTTTGTGCGGAACATCAAATAGTAGCTTTGCTTGGAACAATAATCCTCTCCTAATATGTCTAAAACCTTACTAAATTCAAGTAAGACTAGTAATGCTACATCACTTCTATCAGTAGCAGATATTACGACATCCATGACCTTAGTTAGAGCAGTTGTATTAATTTACATTGCTTTAGTACTTTCAAAGTTAAGAACTGCCTGACTGAAACATTCAGATCGACGACAATAATCATGACATATCTTCTCATTATTACAATAATTTCTGCACCTATTAGCGTGTTACGTAAAACGGTTTCTGTCCTTGGCCTATACGCGTATAAACCGCCGACGCATCCATATTTATCGTTGGTGGGTGGCTTTGTTCAGAGAAAAGGATGCCGGGGGATGTCCATAACTCAGTCAGTCGCGATTCCCCCCGATATCTCTGCCATCATGCCGAATCCCGCTACTCTCCCTCTGTTTTTCGACAGGAATATAACCATACATCGGAAATACTGGTAGCCGGTTCACAAGCGCCAATGTTGATTTTTTGCTGTTTCAATTTTACTTCTCACGTCATGGCAAAGGGGTGTGTTGTATTTACGAAAATGTTCTATTTCGCGACTATATGGTTTTTACACATTAGGTTACACTTCATGATAGCTAAATTACATATGACTGAATGTTCGTACGCCTATCAATCCAGCAGGCAGTACGTCTGTCGGTTCGCTGAAAAATTTGCTCAAAGCTTCTGTAGACGAAGTTTGAGGATTTTCCTTATAATGATGTATTACTCGCAAGTAAATCCGACATCAGAACAAAAAAGGGGTGCGGTTCTTGAAATGCCGCAGGACTAAAGACAATACTAAACGAACCCATTTGTCACAATTAGTTTATAAAAAAATACAACAGGCCAATAATGGGAGGGCCCTCTATGTTGACGAATGCACTCTTCTAGCCTACGCGGCATAGTCGTAATCTGCTTGTTGATAAACTCTAGAGGTATTGCTTCTCAATCTGCCCTCACAGCATGTCCCAGTTCATTCAACGTGGTTGAATCTAGCGACCCATCCAATCCCATAACTTCTCAATTGGTGATAAATCGGATGATAGTGGTGACAAAGGGCAACGCTACCATTTTTTGTGAGTGTGAAACTATCTTCAGAAGAGTACAATATTTTGACCGTGGGAAGAGACATATTGTTCCCGAAGTAGATCAACGGAGCGAAAACCAAATAAGTGATCATCCGCGAGGGGTTGCTAGACCCCCTCAGTGTGCGCCTCCCCAGGTGGCGGATAGGGGAACGCCTCCCAGATATGGGTGGTACCGGGGAAATCAAATACCCGGGGCGGACCAAAACTAGCGCGCACCGTGGTGAATGACCAAGATCAGGTAGCCAACCCTGGTGGCGGAAATCACTACGGAGAAGCGCACAGACAGCGTCTGACCCGGAGCGGGCGGCTGTCAAAACTAGGGACGGATGGATGACGACCACGGCGAGGACACGGACAATGAAGATTGTTCCAACGTTGTAGCTCGCGGGGAGTGCTCCTAGGAGCTGCTGTGAGCTTGCTCTGCCGAAGCGAAGATATGGCGCTGGAACAGGGACCAGCCCCTTCGGGCCGTGATCGGGGAGTGTGTATTGGATGCAGGAAGTCGGAACCCCTGCATTGCCTCGGGCGAGCTCCAGTCCGTCCGCGAATTCCGGGACTGGTGAAGCGAGGGTTGGGCCCCAGAGTACTGGGGTAGGATACCAAGTATCTGAGGGTGTACCCGTTCCTAACCAACTCGGCCCGCCCCCTTACACACGATGCGCTGGCAAAATTGCAATATGGAAAATACAAAAGAGACCAAAGAGACTAAAGAGATTGATCCATTTAAAAGAAGGGAAAGCCTTAAGAGAACTCCACCTGGACGAGAGAGGTCATCCTCTATGTCAGATATCATCTGGCCGAAGACTGAAGATCGTGGCGATAGAAACCCCTCGAAAAGGAAGAGGGCAGACGCTCTATTTGATACCTCGATGACAGGACCTGATGAAATTGACAGGGTGGTACAAGCCTTAGTATCCAAGGCACGTCTCATGGAAGGTTTTGTGTCTCAAATTGTGAACACAAAAAAGGGAATAAAGGATGCGGCGGCTGATATAATGAGGATTTCACTTAAGCTGGAACGCCTTAATAAAGACAGACCGAAAGTCAGTGACATCAGGCAGACCTCTTGCTGCAGTAGAGCTGTTGAGACACAGACAGAAGTGATGACGCAGGAAGCATCCTGTCAAACCCTGAGGGATGAGGACGAAGTGGTTGAGAAGATAAGGGCTGCAATTACCGATGGAAGCAATGTGGAGGACTTGAAGAAAATTATGTCTGATGAATGGCCTAGGGAGGTCTACTCCACAGTCCACATCGTAGAGGGTGATATTCTGGCTGCCCCTAAAGATCAGGATCTTGCTATAATCACCAGTAGCGACCTTACACTACAGAAAGGTATTGCTAGACGATACCGCGAGCGTTTTGGCGGAATCGAAGAACTACAAGCACAAGGAAAAGGGATAGGAGAGGTAGCATGCCTAATCAATAGCATATCTGTTCCAGCTAGTAGAGACACGGTCAGAGATGAGCGTTTTGTATGGTACATGTTAGCAGAGAAGGAGCCCCTGGAACTCGCAGATATGGACACTGTGTATACGGCTATACACCAGTTAAAAGAAAAAATGGAGCAGTATGGTAGATCGAAGGTTGCGTTGCCATACAGTCCAACACACTGTGAAAACACTATACTAAAGACTTTGGAGTTCATCTTCAGTAAATCAAAGATTGAGGTATATGTGTACAAGAGCGCGAAAATCAATCGTCGTAAAGGTAATGCAGGGAAGACTCAAAGCGACAGACCTGGGCAAAAGAATACTAAACAGCTACGGAGGGATGCCGTTATTGTTAAAAGTAATGGTCGATCTTATGCTGACCTAGTTCGTGGGCTCCGAAAGGACGTAAATCTGAGTGCAGTGGATGTGGAGGTGTCTAAGATAAGGAAAACGCAAAAAGGTGATCTTTTACTGGAAGTAAGAAAAGGAAAAGCTGAAGATCTCAAGACGGCCATAAATGCACAGATGCAGGGAGTACAGGCAGCAAAAAGGACGAAGCAAGCTGTGCTTCACCTCAGAAACCTGGACAGCATCACTACCAGGGAAGACATTATCGATGCCCTAAAAGACATACTGGGAGATGATGCAGGTAGATGTAGGGTAACATCAGTGAGACCCTCATATGGCGAAAGCCAAAATGCTACAGTTATGGCTGACATCGATGTCGCCCGTCTACTGCTGCAAAAGGGCACGCTTTTGGTGGGCTTGGTTCACTGTCCCATAAAGGAACGAGACATGACGGGATGGTGCCGCAGATGTTGGGAAATGGGACACGATAGAGCAAAATGCCAAGGTCCAAACAGATCCGACCTTTGTTTTAAATGTGCCAAACCAGGCCACGTCATGAAAGATTGCACAAACGATCCTTACTGCCCCCTATGCAACATGCAAGGACATCGAATGGGCAAGACTGGCTGTGTAGGCTTCACATCATCGAAGTGAAGTTACTACAAATAAACGTAGACAGGGGTCGGGAGGCTCACGACCTTTTGTTTGCAAAAGCAGCGGATGTCAAAGCCGACGTGATCATAGTGGCCGAACCAAACAAGAAGAGGGTAACTGATCAAGGATGGATCACGGATACCAGAAAGGACACTGCAATCTATATCATGAGTAAGAACATCAAGATTACGGCAACAGGTACGGGATCTGGGTATTGTTGGGTAGAAACAGACAGCATGGTAATTTGTAGCTGCTACTTCTCTCCGAACGCTTTAGTAGAAACCTTCGAGAAAGAGTTGGCAGAACTGAAAGAAGCAATGTTGGTGCTAAATAAGGAGATGATATTGGGTGGGGATTTTAATGCTAAATCTGCCGAATGGGGTATGCCATACGAGGATAGAAGGGGTGAAATAACAACAGGCTGGATAGCTGAAATGGGCCTAATTGTGTTGAATAAAGGAAACAAACCTACCTTTGAGCGTGGAGCCTCCTCGTCAATCATCGACTTAACCTTGGCTACAGAGGCAATAGCCAGGAAATGTAATCAGTGGGAAGTACTAGATGAAGAAAGCTTAAGCTTGCACAATTATATAACATGTAATGTAGACTTCACTGTTGTGCCATTATCCATACGGCACGGTAAAACGTCAACATGGATACTCAAACTTTTAGACAAGGGCAAGTTTAATACAGCACTCCAGACACTTGTACAGTCTAAGAGTATCACCAACGCAGATGATTTGGTGGACACACTAACAGCAGCATGCAACCAATCAATGCCTCGAAGAACAACTACCAGTAGGAGAAGTCCTGTATACTGGTGGACGCAAGAAATCGGTGAATTGCGACGTGACTGTCTTAAGGCTAGACGTGCATACACAAAAAAGAATTTACCTGAACACGTCAGAGAAATTCGAGGTCTAAATTATAGACTTATTAGACAGAAATTAAGGGCGACAATAAAATCATCCAAGTCCAGGTGCTGGAAGAAACTGATAGAGGAAGTAGATGATGACATATGGGGAAAGGGGTATCGAATAGTATTCAAACGCATAAACATAGGACCATCCTTACCAACCATGTCGGCAGATAGAAGACGGTTAGTGGCTGAGGCGCTCTTTCCCAGTCAACCGAGAGTTGTATATAATACACAACCAGAAGCCACATACCATCCTTTTACAAGCAACGAACTGTTTGTTGCATCAGAAAAGCTGAAGGCAAAAAAGTCACCAGGAGTGGACTGTATACCAGCTGAAATTATAAAGATTGCAGTGACAGAGGCACCAGACATTTTTCTTAAGGTCTGCAATAATGCGTTATCAACGGGTTGCTTTCCGACAAGGTGGAAATGTGCTGACCTAGTACTCATCCCTAAAAAAGATAGGCCAATGGACACCCCGTCCGCATTTCGAGCGCTATGTGTATTAGATGCGGCTGGCAAGTTGTTAGAACATATGATTCACGGACGACTTGTGGACTATATCGAATGCAATAATGCATTATCGTGTAACCAGTTTGGTTTTCGCAAGGGGAAGTCCACTATTGGGGCAATAGAAAAAATTGTGTCCATTGCACGTAAGGCGGCAGTAGCTGTAAATAGAAAAAAGAAAATATGTGCCCTGGTTGCCCTAGACATAAAGAATGCTTTCAATATGGCACCAAGACAAAAAATTATCGAGGAACTTGAAAAAATCAGAGTAGACCGGTACATCATACGTCTAATTGCTAGCTATTTACAAGATCGTAATCTGAGACTGGAAAAGAATAATAATAGTCCTCACATCCCGATGGATTCTGGAGTGCCGCAAGGTTCTATTCTTGGGCCTACTTTGTGGAATATTGTGTACAACGGCGTACTGAATCTAGATTTGACAAGGGATGTTACAACCATTGCGTACGCAGATGATCTCGCTATAGTCGTTGTAGCAAAAACGGAAGATGAGCTCATGGACATAATGAATTGGGCTATTGAAGAAATAGACCATTGGTTAAAAAGTAGACAGCTATACTTAGAGCCAACAAAGACAGAGGCGGTCCTGTTAACACCCAGACGAAACATTTCTCCTATCAGTTTTGTGGTACAAGGAATCAGCATTACACCGCAGAAATCGCTGAAATATCTGGGAGTCTGGCTGGATACTAAATTAAAATTTGCGGAGCATATTAGGAAAACTGCAGTTAAAACCGACAGAACGGTTGCTGCTTTGACAAGGCTGATGCCCAATGTAGGAGGGCCGCGCTCCAGCAAAAGACGCTTGCTGAGTTCAGTAGCATATTCATCTGCACTATATGCAGCACCCATATGGATTCACGCTCTGCAGATACAACGAACAAGGCGAATTCTGGAGGCAGTGTTTAGGAAGCTGGCAATACGGGTGTGTCAGGCATACCGTACTGTCTCAACGGATGCAGTAATGGTTATAGCCGGCATGCCCCCTATTGACTTGATGGCTAAGGAACGAGCAGAGAGATACAATGGTAACCTAGATGAGTTCAGTAGACAGGCTGCAAGGAATTCACTCATGGAAGCATGGCAGAGCAAATGGTCACAATCTTCGCGAGGAAGTTGGACAAGACTTCTGATACCAGTCCTGTCGGTGTGGATAGGAAGGACTCATGGCGAAGTTGACTTCTTTACAGCCCAGATGTTAACGGGACATGGATGTTTCCGAGCATACCTGCACAGATTTTGTATAGCAGACCGGCCTGACTGCATATACTGTGGAGAAGATGACGATGTGCGACATACCTTTTTCGACTGCAGTAGATGGGAATCAGATAGACTTACTTGCCAGGAGGGTATGAATGTAACGTTAACACCTGAAAATATTGTAGCACAAATGCTGGTAAGCGAGAATAACTGGAACAGTATTTCTGGGTTCGCCAGAAAGATACTAGCATTGAAAAGGAGAGACATGAACGGACCGAATCTTAATGAAATATCAGATTAGTGCAGCCAGCACAGCTTCTGAAGTAATGCGCAAGCGGTTCCAGGAGTTGTGTGATTGGAGAGAGGGGGAAGGGTTTAGTCCGTAGGCACCCCAATGGTGAATCGGACACACTCTGTGGTATTTGAAGTGACTAGAGCCAACCCAGAGTGTCTTTTGAAGATTCCTAATCCCCTCAAAAAAAAAAAAAAAAAAAAAAAAAAAAAAAAAAAAAAAAAAAAAAAATAAGTGATCATGTTGAGATGAATATGGGGTTTACTGATAAAGGCAGCCGCGCTTCATGCCAGAAGAACAGTTCGGACAGTGAAACTGCTAATAAGTAATATTCTTTATTTCATGACATTGGACTTACAAGTTATGCTTACAAATTTCTAGCTTTTTTATTCCCCATAAAAACATGTAAACAAATCTTATATCTGTGTCCGCAACTATACTAACAATGCTAATTGTTTTATCTGGTGTAAATTTTTTGTATAGTATGGGCAAAAATACCTGAATTTTCACAATTTCTTTCTGTAGTGATACTGACAGTTTCAGGTAAAAAAAGTTGTCGTTCATCGTTTATCATTTGACGTCCTTTTTTGGTGTCTTAATACGGTTGAGCGGTTATTCAACGAAATTAAATTGGTGGAATTATTAAGTTCGTCACATGGGGCCGTCGTGTTTTAGGGGGCATCTATATACAACTAGTCTCTCGCCACATTTGCAACAGATACCATAATGGTTATATCGATAAAATTGCCTGAATTAACAACAAATGTTAGATGTGTACTAGAAAGGGTACTGTCAAGCTGTGCATTCATTTTTAATGAGAATGTCCCTTTTTTCTAGGTGTTCGGCTTTCACTTGCGAGTAGCATAATATAATGAAGCAAGCCCATAATGATGCTGCTGAAATGTATTCTCATTTATGGATTTTCAAAACTAATGCATGGGATCTTCTGCAAACAGGGCTGCTCAGATCTGTGGACCTTTTCTTTCCTAATGGTACGTTTCCACGCTTGCCAAGGCTTGACAGGCATTCACAAGCCCCAAGCGTTCACAAATGTCGCTTGGCATTTGGAAGTCGTTTACACGCTTGCAAATGCATCAGTGTGCTACGGACATCCAAGCATCATGGCGGACACTGATTCCAAGCATCTGCAACTTTCTTTTTATCTTTATGATTAACGTCATTGTGATTCCAAATACGCGTTTTGCTCTGGTAATATTCCAAGATCATTATAACTCTCTTCGTTCGACCAGCCACTCATTTTGAATAGGAAACTATACGTCCGCTCATCACTCAATCACAGCGGCTACTAAACGCGCACCAACGTGTAAATGCGTCGCAAGCGCTTGCCGCTAACACCCTTTGATCTGTGTCAAAAAACTGACATCAGTCCTGATCAGATACAAGCGTCCGCAGGTTCACGCAAGCCAAGCCAAACGGCCTCCTTACACGCTTGTGCTTGTGGATGATTGTCGAGGCTTGGCAAGCGTGGAAATGCGGCATAAGAACGTGGGGGTTGAAGTGGCAGACTGAGATATCTTCAACATCGTGGTATGTGATGCTTGCTTTTGTGTAAGAAACGTCGTACGTACGATATGGGGCGCAACAATTTTCAAATAGAGATACTTCTTATTTGTAGATAGGTTCATCATATTGGTGCTGCAGCTGCTAGGATATATGCAGTTCCAAATATTTCCAAACCGCAAAATACCAAATTCGTGAAGTTTTGCGTTTTAGATACTGGTAGCGTTCAACCTAAAAGTGGGCAAAAAGACCTTTATATGTACTACTAAACGCTGAAAACCGCATTTTTGGTATGATGAGGATGCTTCAATTCGTCTACATTAAAAAAATGGCGATAATTTTGTAAAATGTGACAAACACTTTACAGTTTCAAAATTGCCATGAAGTAAGCTTTTATTTGCACTTTGACCTGAAACATTCATGAGTATTATAAGTTTGCATTTCGCTTGCAATCTCCTACACATTTTGAAACAATGTGTATTTCATAAGCTCCGATCTATTTTACAGCGCGCATCAATGAATCAACTGTATAATTTTATTTATCGAAGGGTGTAACTAGCGAAGCACAAAATGAAAATGCAATTACCTTTTACGTTTCCTTATGTTGATATTTTACATGTGAAACTGCCCCGTAACCTTCCTAATACTAACATTACATAATGTGCGTAATTTTTCTTTTTTTATAACTGAGCAGACCGCGTGGTTAGAAACTAAACACGGTATTTAGGTTCTGCCTCTGGTAGTATCGTGGCTGCTGTGAAATGGTTATCTTAGGTGAAGTTTGTTAACGCGGGACTTGAGACTAATACATGTTTTACATCAACAACAAATCCATGGTTTTAATGATAGTTTCAGTTCGCGGTCAAATTTGACAATTATACTTCGATAGCCCCGTCCTCAAGATCACCCTGTAGTATACGTTTCTTTTAGCTCGGAGGCGTAATGTTTAGATAAACTGCATAATTATCCTACTTCTGCCGTCGACCCGCCTAGGTCTTCATTACGTTTTTACGCGTCGTGAGGTGTAGGTTTACGAAAATGACGAACCAAAAACGGAGTGAGTGAGTTCAAATTGGTTCAAAGGGAAAGTGAAACGGAAGATGAGAAAACTACATGCCTTGCTGGACAACTTCACATCAAGTAGGTGTACACATATTTTTCATTTCATGATTTTGAAAGAGACATATACAACAACAATGACTAATCCATTGTTCATCAGATTGTTGTGTTAGAACAACGAATTTGAATATCGTTGTGCTAGAAGGGTACTGATGAATATGAGTAATATCTACTCGCGTACACGCTCTAGTATGGGATTTCCACCCTTGCTTATTCACAATGATTAATACATTATTAGTGAAGACGTAAAATCATTTGTTGAGCCTCGATATCTCATATATGGCGGAAATGAAGTGTTTTAACGATGGACTAATACATTGTTTTAACCATAGTATGTCACTGCCTTTCAAGTAGTCGAGTAGAGAATGCGAGTAATATCGATTCTCTTGAGTCTTATTATGAGAATGAGTCGTCAACATGGGCTATAAACAACAATCAACATCGCAAAAAAAAAACAAAAAAAAAAACAAAAAAAAAAACGTTATTGATTGCATGGTTTCATTGATCATAAATTAAGGAGTGGCCTCAAGAAGATCAGTAATATCGTTTTTCTTGGGCCGCTCATGTGTTTACGATTGTGTCGTGATTTGTTTGTGCTTTCGTCAAAATGCCGAAATTGAGGAAATGGACAATGCACGATTTTTCACAAAGTAAGTGCTAATTCCTAAAAACAACGCTTCCAAAAGATTCGTCAGTAACTACGACGACATGCTTACATGACAATTTTTCCTAGGGGTCCGGGAACCTCTCCAATAGCGAACTTAGTTTATTAGAAGCCCTCGTATCTACGTACTGACAATTTCATCTCATTTTCGTAATTCAGTGTGGGGGACATTATGCGAAGTATTGGAATACTTCAGAGAAGAAAACTCACTTAGATTCGTCAATTAATCCTAACAGTAATAAGACTTTTGTAACAAAAGTTTTTTTCCGGACAACTTTTAAATACTTGAAAAACTAGTGTGGACACTTTCCATGAATCTGCACTGCATTATATATCATTGAATCTTTAACGATGATTTCGAGGTAATTAATTCAAAATCATACAATATAACCCATATTCATGGACTCAAATTTTGTTTTATTTCTGTATATCAGTGCTGATGTTTCCACTGAAGCCGCAGCTAAAATGGGGCATAAACACCAACCGTTTCTACAATCATGAGTAAAATCTGATTGAGACACTCAACCAGCAGCTAAATGGGGCCAAACACGTCAACTGCTTCCACAATCATGAGTAAAATCTGATTGAGACCCTGCAACCGCAGCTACAGAGGCCCACAGTTTCTACAATCAAGTAAGATCTGATGGAGACACACAAACAGAAGCTAAAGCGGCCAACTGTCGGAGTTTCTACAATCATGAGTAAAATCTGATTGAGACACACAAACAGCAGCTAAATGGGCCCCACCAATTTCTACAATTATGAGTAAAATCTGATTGAGACACACAAACAGCAGCTAAATGGGGCCCATCAGTTTCTATAATCATGAGTAAAATATGATTGCGACACACAAACAGCAGCTCAATGGGGTTCACCAGTTTCTACAATCATGAGTAAAATCTGATTGCGAAACACAAACAGCAGCTAAAAGGGGCCCACCAGTTTCTACAATCATGCATAAAATCTGATTGAGACGCACAAACATCAGCTAAATGGGACCCACCAGTTTATAGAATCATGAAAGTCTGATTGAGACTGACAAACATCAGAAAATGGGGTTCTCCTGTTTCTACAAACATGAGTAAAATCTGATTGAGACACTCAAGCAGCAGCTAAAGGGGCCAATAGTTTCTACAATCATGAGTAAAATCTGATTGGGACACACAAACAGCAGCAAGAGGAGGCTCATCAGTTTCTACAATCATGAGTAAAATCTGATTGAGACACTGAATAACATCTAAATGGGGCCCACCAATGTCTGCAATGAGACACTGAAACTGCAGCTGAAGGGGACCGTAAATGCCACCAGTTTCTATAATCATGAGTAAAATCTGCTTGATACATTAACGAAAATGGCAAGCATCAGGAATATGGGAACATGGGTAATATCTGGCTTCAATTTCCTTTGAAGTAACAAAAAAAAAAAGATAAGTAGTGGCCCTACCAGTGAAGTAGTTAAATATGAGCAAAATATGGTTGAGAATCTCTATTATTCACGCTGTGATGTCATCAATGTGGTGAAAGCTCGTTCACGCACATTGAAGACAAGCCAAATATGGCTTTCTTCAGTCCGCGAGTCTTATCTCCTTTCAGCTGACAGTGATTCGAAAAGTCATAGGTACTAACACTAACGATTTCAGCACATCCTAGTAAACACCCAGTTCGCATTGAATGGAGTTTCAAAACAAATGCAGCAAACTGAAAGGATGGAATTTCAAAAGTCAACCATTCGGTTGATATCGTACCACAAACGTGGGGTAAAAATAATGGTTTAATTATTGTATCTTAAGAACAAAAGGAGATAAAATTTATGAAAGTATTACTATTACACAAACACACTTATTTGTTGTATTACCTGTTTGTGTCTTGCTGTCCGAAGCTTGACACACTGATACAAATACGCGCTCACAAAACCTTCAAGGCCGCGTGGGATGATAACTCTGGATATTCGCTGCTAAGTAATTATTAGTGAGATTGTAGAGAAATACTATCTGTCCATGCCCATTGCCTAGGTAACACCTCCTCAATGTGATTTTTGCTGTTAGTAGACAATGTCCGCTAAGGGAACACCTATCTACATTACGAAGTTAAGTGATCCCCCTGTCTTATCAATGTGAACACAAAATAGGGAGACTACTGCTGCATCCCGTGAAGGTCTCAACCCATCGCACCGCAACTTAGTGCGGGTTTGGAGAAAGCGCTGTTAGCATCGCTTCCTAAACCGAAAAGTAGGAAGGTCCTGAAATATTTCCAGACCTTACAGCACTTATTGCAGTCTTATCTATCTAACGGCTTAGACAATTTTCTCCTGAACATATAAAATTTGTCAGGGGAAGGGAACGAAATTGAGCGACAAAAAGGAAGGGGAGCCAGCCATTGCGCCATCCATTTTCAAGAAAATTTTTAAACCTATTAAGAACCATTCAAGGTCACTGGGGTTTCTTTATGTATTTCACCCCGAATATGTTTTATTCTTTGGAAAAGACAAACCACACTGCTATAATAATGTTAATCATTCGATGCAACTTCCTGCATCCCTAAGGTTCTTTATAACAAAAAAAAAAAAGTTCTAAGGTTTACATTTAGTACGAGTACTAATAACACGTCCGTACCACTAGAAAAATCCTAAAAAATCAATGAGAAACAAAAATAATATAAAAATTAAGAGATTTTGCCATCTGGTGCCTCGTCATCCTATTGTCAGCACTCCCAGCCATTTCATACAGATGGGCTCACATGAAAAAGCTTTAACACCAAAATTAATAGCGTTATAGCGGTCATAAATTTGCATTCTAAAAATGATGACTTGCATTAAGCTAAGTGCAGTGTTTCACATAAAGGAGTGAAACGTCATTAACAAGTTAAATACCAATAGAATTATTAGAATACAACATTCACCAAACCACTTTTCAAAAAAATTGGTTTTGGCACTATCTAATCGATTCACTTGCTTTCATCAGAGCCAAAAATGGTCCACTGTCTGTCTCTTGACACCTTGATCCTCAATCTTCCGCTATAGATGTGTTAACTGGGAAGAAATGTTTTTCAAAGCATTCCCACATTTCTCGCTTCTACCGAGGATTTGAAACCGAAAATAACAGCGGAGAAGGCACAAGGAATCGCAGTCTACCTGTTATGGAAAACGCAACCTGGGTTTAAGTATGGAAAACAACAAATAGCAAATCGCACCTGTTTTTTAACGACAAATCACTCTTACTTCCACCTTGCAGGAAACCTCATCCTCTGTGGAAGAGCCTTATCCTGCACCTACATAAAATAACATGTTGACCAGAACTTTAAGAGAAATGATCAACTTTTACTTACGTCCAAAAAACATCACGACCCAGCCACACCACAAACTGTAACCAAAAAGGCTTAATGTTGGGAGTTGGGACACATCTGTGTTTTACGCACAGAGCACTGGCCACGACTCCACTTCCGCGGCCTTTAGGGAAGGCTTACACGTTGAAACCTTAGACATACCGCAGGGTGAAGTGATAGGTCAAAAGTTTTTGTTATGTTTTGTAACAGACCCATATGCCTGACGATTTATATTTTGCAAAATCACTGATAATAAAAAATTGATAATGAATTGTGATACTACTAAACTAAACTAAACTAAACTTACACATTACATAGGTGTACATTAAAATACAAGCATGAAAGATTATTGAAAAAAAAAAAACTTCAAGGCTGAACAATTTCCAGACTTGTTCTTTCTCTTTCATTCGAATTATAAGCAGATCGTGAAACCATCTTCAAACATCTACAGGGTGATCTCGAGGACGATATCAATCTTTATAACTAACTATAACTAATGTTAATTGTTAAACATTCAAAGAAAATAATTATGGTATTTTTTTGCCAAATTATTATTAATCTTTTTCCTAGAAATGGAACAAACCTGTAAAATAATACGTACATATATTTTTGTTTGTTTGTTCTCTACCCAGACATAAATAACAGATTATGGAAATCAGATCGAGGTACAACCTCTGAACATCTACAGGGTGATCTTGAGGACGGGGCTATCGAAGTATAATTAGAGGTTAAACGACTTACCTGTAAGGAAGTTCAATCCTCAATTATACGAGATAGCCCCGTCCGAAAAGATCACCACCCGCCCGCCGCTGTTCCCAAAATTTCTCGATCTGATAACAAACGAAACGTAATGAAGACCTAGGCGGGTCGACGGCAGAAGTAGGATAATTATGCAGTTTTTTATCTAAACATTACGCCTCCGAGCTAAAAGAAACGTATACTACAGGGTGATCTTTTCGGACGGGGCTATCTCGTATAATTGAGGATTGAACTTCCTTACAGGTAAGTCGTTTAACCTCTAAGTATAAAACACAAGTTTGTCGCCAAATAGATCTATGGATTTCTTCATGGATTTTTTCATGCATTTAGAGCCTCCTCTAATTTGTGGTCAAGTTTGACATCAAATTCGATGGTGCCAACCATAAAATCATAATGATGCATGTTCTCTGTATATTATTAAACATTTTCCAAGCATACTGTCACAAAATCCACGGTTTTGTTTACTTGATGTAAACACAATCAATTTGGCCTTGAAGAAGATCACGGATTAATCCATGATTGAATTCGCGAAGAAATCGTTGATTTAAAACAAGTGTAACAAATATTCTTGGCTGATTCCAGACCACAAGCAACCTGACCACAAATAGCGTTGCCAGATGTTCTGTATTATCATGCAACTTACAGGTTTCTACAATTTCGAAAATTAGTAGTTAATTAGATCGAAATGATGTGTTGTGCTCGTACTTTAATTTAACAATACACTAACAGCATAAACATCCTGCATGTATAACCAAACTGCGGTATCAGGTGAGACCATTTATATGGAGGGGCATATTTCTGCGTAAAGATAATGCCGAAATGGATGTGCGGCAGAGACAGGTTGCGGTCTAGCGGTCCGTGCCGCTAAAGTACACAATAAATATATGGTGGAATGGCCCACAGCCCACTATACAGGGTGGGCCAATAGTGCGTGGACGGAGGATTGTGGGCTTACTAAAAAATATTTCAAAAATCTGTCACTTGACTAAGGTAGGGACCCTTGAGGGCTATAACCTAAAAATATTTTCACTTAAATTTTGACGTTTATACAGGGTGATTCATATCAAACTTACATTTTTTTGAATGGAACCCCCTATATATTATTACGTATTTGGATTCCTTGGTCAATTCTATTGTGACTTTATGTATCATACATGGAACTTTAAACGAACCGTTTAGGCGTAAATCACCATTTTTGGTATAAGTAGGTATCAGAAAAAAATTGAATATCGCAGACTTATAAAACTTAGAAGGCCTTGACTTTGCAGTACGACTAAGCATGAAATGCGTCACCTTAGGTCAGACGGCTAAATTTGAATTCTTTTTGTACTTGGAGAAATCAGAGGATAAATTAAGGAAACTTCAATCACAGATAACTTGATTTTTTCAAATGGGAATGTCTATTTTGATTTAAAGAATCAAATGTAAAATTTGATTACCTTTCTAACGATATAGCATTCTTGATATCAATATCTTTTGGTTTTCATTTTATTTCAAATTTTCAGTCAAATCGGTGTTTTTCAACTTTCCTGCATGCAAGCAACCTAGCAGGCCATGAAAAATAAACAAAAGCTCGTTAATATGGAAGAAAGCAACTAACTTAGTAGAAAAATGCAAACTAACTAGAGCAAAGAGGCAAGATTACGAAAATTCCTTACAACATATTAGCTCTAACCAGAAACAACAGCGGTAACAAGAACGCTCATTTTTCACAGCCTACTAGTTATTAGCTAATTTCCAAAGTCAGTAAAACAAATATCTAATCAAAGGAAAACTACTAGTGATTGTTGCTGGCAGTAGAATATCTATGTCTTCTGAATAAATTCGAATAAATTTTCACATTTAATGCTATAAAAAAGTAGCCATTTCCGTAAGTCAAAAGTAATGATACCTCTGACTGGAACCCTTCAAATTCTTCAGTAGGTACTTCTACTTATTAGCAAAATCGCGGAAAATGAATTGCAGTCTGTTTGAATTGTAAAACATAAGTTAGTTTGCAAAAACCTACATCAAATAATCACAATTACAACATAGCGTAATTAGAAAATTCTGGCAATTATTTCAATAGATGTTCAGAATGCTCCAGTTGGCGATATCTTTACTTTTGACTGAACTAAACGGAAATGAATATTTTTTATCCCATTAAATGTGAAATTTCATTCTAAACATGTTAGACTGTAAGCAAAAATCGCTGACAATTTTCCTTTTGTTTCAAAATTTTTAATCGTTTTGGAAAGTTGTCAAGCTCTAGTAGACCTCAATAGCTAGTAGGCTGTGAAAAACAAACGCTTCTGTCATACCCCAGCTACTCATTGACATTAGATATCTTGCCGCTGTGGTTTCCGGTTAGAGCTGATGTGTTGTAAGGAATTTTCATGTTCTTGCCTCGCTACTCGAGTTCGTTTGCATCTTTCTACCAAGTTAGTTGTTTTCTTCCATATTAACGAGCTTTTGTTTATTTTTCATGGCCTACTGGGTTGCTTGCATGCAGGAAAATTGAAAAACACCGATTTGACTGAAAATTTGAAATAAAATGAAAACCAAAAAAGATTGATATCAAGAATGCTATATCGTTAGAAAGGTAATTAAATTTTACATTTGATCCTTTAAACCAAAATAGGCATTCCCATTTGAAAAAATCAAGTTATCTGTGATTGAAGTTTCCTTAATTAATCTACTGATTTCTCCAAGTACAAAAAGAATTCAAATTTAGCCGCCTGACCTTAGGTGGTGCATTTCATGCTTAGTCGTACCGCAAAGTCACGGCCTTCTAAGTTTTATAATCACTGCGATATTCAATTTTTTTCTGATACCTACTTATACCAAAAATGGTGATTTGCGCCTAAACGGTTCGTTTAAAGTTCCATGTATGATACATAAAGTCACATTAGAATTGACCAGGGAATCCAAATATGCAATAATATGTAGGGGGTTCCATTCAAAAAAATGTAAGTTTGATATGAATCACCCTGTATAAACGTCAAAATTTGAGTGAAAATATTTTTACGTTATGGTTCTCAAGGGTCCCAACCATGATCAAGTGACAGATTTTTGAAATATTTTTTAGTAACCCCACAATCCTCCGTCCACGCACTATTGGCCCACCCTGTATATCAGTGGGAAAGTCGGAATGGATTCCTCCCGCAGCTGAGCTGGACCCTACCTACGCCATCAGGCGAGATGGAGATTAGGGGGTTGCTATTTACTGCCGACGCCTCGCAGCCCATGAAGTTGTAGGGTGGTTACAAGAAAATCCTATCTGGGCTAGATGTTGAAACTCATCAAAACTTGCACACATGAAAATAAATTCTCAATCTAAGAATATGTGACTTCATTCAAATATACCGTATTTATGCGCAAAGCTGTAATAATCTTAAACAAAAAATGTGACATTTTTGATCAGATAGCGTTATGCTAAATATGAACATTTTCAATTCAAAATTGAGGAAGTCTTGGAAGTAAGAATACTGAAATCTCAAATCAAGCATATGGCAATCTTGAAAACAAAACAATTAATCAGTTATGAGAATACCATACTATCAACTGAAGCATTTCATAATCTTGGCGCACGTAGTTTTACATTTTGTTCTCCTTGGAAAGGAATCTGAGAGACTCTGTGTAAGCACCTGGTAATTTTGTAGCTTACCTTGTGAGTCGTAGAATATTTCCCGAAATTTATTTTGAAAAATTCTAATTATAACAGAATTTAATGTGTATGTACCTGTATTTCCATTTTTCATGCTATTGGCCGCATGATGGGTTCTCAAATCAAGGTTCTACCAGAAATTGCCGCAAAAGAACTGACTGCCAGCGGAAGTTAAACCTGTCACCTCCGGAATTCTAATCTGACGGTCTACCAGCTGAGATATGGCAGCCATGGTAACGCAGCTTGCAAAGCGTTGACCAAGTGCGTCGGATCCTCACGCCGTGCGACCAATACCGGGCCAATAGTATGAAAAATGGTAATACATTCACTTCCTACGAACAGTTATCTGTACTAGCTCAACCTATTGGCATCTGCAGTCGAACGTGGTTAGAGATTGTTACTGCCCAACAGATTTTCTTCAATGACACAGATACGAGCCGCTCAGTGCTACCAGAAGATGACAGCAGCTTTGCAGGCTGAGCTGCCATGACCGCCGTGGCTCAGTTGTTAGAGCGTCGGACTAGAATTCCGGAGTCGCGGGTTCAAATCCTGCTGGCACTCGGTTCTTTTTCCGGCTTTTTCTGGTAGCACTTTGGTATACCCCTGTAGTTTTGAACTAGAATAATTACGGCCACCAGTCTGCCATTGTTTATATTCTATTCATAACTATAGTCACATAAGTACCCATTGCATATCACATACCTGCTACTTACCTACGAACACCTGTATATGTTTTTCACAACAGTTCGTCCATAAAAGTATGACAATATAGCAAACAGACATGAACTATTAGCAACTGATTATGAGGCCTGTGTCCCATGTGACGATCTAGCGATGGGTATGAGACGGAAACTGTGCTGAACCATATTCTTAATGAAGACTCCATAATCCTCAAGTTATTTCTACTCTTGATCAAAGCAAAAGAGGCTTTGTTGGGAAATATGATATCCTTACTGAAACCTGATAACGTACTTGACCAGTATTTTTTTATAGCTGAGCAGACTGCGTACGTAGAGCCTAAATACCAGAGTACCGCGTCTGCTGTGAAGGGGTTATGTTAGGCGAAGTTTGTTAACGCGGGATTTGAATGGGCCAACAACCGCAGGCCCAATAAATACATCTCCTGGCAGTCCATTCCAAGCCTCGGGTAGTCGGGTGCCCAGGGAATAAATGTGCGGTTGTACCGCTCGGCTCTTGATGTATGAAGAATGGCCGCCTTAGGATAAGATGCAGCGGTCGTGTGGGTACATCAGATAGGAGCAGTGGGACGATAGAGGATAGCTCAGGGGAGTAGATTCCGTTTGAATATCGGTAGAAGAGTGAGAGGTCACCAACAACACGCCGGTGAGAGGGTGGCTGGAGGTGGCGCGTTAAGGCCGAGTCGCCAATTGTCCTTCTCTGGACGGTATCTAGTATAGACAGAGTAGTAGGGGCAGCAGCTCTCCAGACATGAGAGCAGGACTCCATTCCAGGTCTTATCTGGGCTTTATATAGCGTCAGGAGGTTACATGGTGAGAAGTACTTTCTGGCTCTGGATAGGTACCCAAGTTTTTTGCCAGCAGCTGTTGTAATTGACGCAACGTGTTCGTGCCAGATCAGATTTTCTGTAATGCTGACTCCTGACAGCTTGAATGAGTGACCCCTTGGCAGAGCCTGGTTGTTCGTTATAACCGGGTGTTGGCTTGGACAATTCTTGTTTGATAGCGTAGAATACTGGGTCTTGGAGAATCATTAAATTTTACCATATTCTTGAGCCCTCAGGCGGTTATGGTCTCGAGATCCTTTGAAAGTCAAGCTGCCGCTGCCAGTCTTCTGCGTTCCACTTCGACCACAAGAATCGGTATATTGTTCATGATGCCTGCATTCAGCGTACTGTCATTAGCATAACTGTGGATTGGGTTTGTAGTTCTAGAGAGTAGGTCATTGATGTGAAGCAGAAACAATATCGGAGCCAGTACCGATCCCTGCGGAACCCCGGCATTGATACTATGGAAAGAAGAGAAAAAACCATCTACCACGACAGAGATTTTCCGACCTGGGAGGAAGTCTGCGAGCCAGCCGCAAAACTTAACAGGGAGCACGGTGTGGGTATAGTGATTACTTTTTTATACCATTAAATGTGAAAACTCATTCTGAATATATTAGACTACCAGGAACAATCGTTCGTAGGTCTTTTCATTGTTGTAGAAACCTCTCAATCTCTAATAGATTCCAATAGCTAGTAGGCTGTGGAAAATAAACATCTTCGCTGTTCGCTGATAACACCTGTTATGTCATTTTATAACTTTGTCTCGTTACCTTAGTTCGTTCGTATCTTTCTGCAGGTTTCTGTTTATTTTTCATGACCTGCTGGTTGCTTATTGGTAGGAGAATTGAAAAACACCGATTTGGCTGAAAATTAAAAATAACACGGAAACCAAAAAAGATCGATATTGCCAATCCTATAATGTTAGAAAGGCTATCAAATCCTCCATTGGATTGGATATAAAATTAGACATTCCTATTTGAAAAAATCAAGATAGGTACCTGTGATTGAAGGTTGCTTAATTATTCTACTGATTTACTCTTAGATAAGGAAAGAGAGGGGATACCGCACGCCCATTTGATGCTATATGGATTAGCTGATACCGAAAATGAATAGCTGTCAAAATGCTGGTGGAAAACTGACGGTAGTGTCAAGGTGGTGTTTTTTGCGATATTTAACGTTTTTAAGACCAATAATTGTGAAATATTGTGGTGAGCGTAATGGTGGGGTGTGCAGCTTACCGTTGTAAAAGCCACAGCAGCAGGAAGGAGCCAGGAATTACTTTTCACAGGTAAATTTATGATCTTATTTTTTGGTGTATCCGAAATTCATGCAAATATCTCGATATCTAGTTCAAAGATATATGTGTATCCGAAATATAATTTGGAATGTACCACTAACATGCGAATCATAATGTTTTTGAGCACGTAAAGTCTAAAAATTATGTTTTTAAGGGATTTTTTGGTTCAAATACAATCAGTTTTCCAGTGGCGTATCTATTATAGCTTACATTTTGAATAGAAATATTATGACTTGGCATTGTAATATATAATATACCAATACCCTTATACAAGGTGTGCATTTTAAGGGTGGCCTTTATTTGTAGTTGTATGAATAATAAAATTAATTTTCTTTCTTCCTCGACAGGTTTCCTAAAGATCTTCCTAGACATGATTTATGGATCAAAAATATGAGGATCGAAGGTTGGAAGCCTACAAGCAACGATAGGCTTTGTTCTAAGCATTTTAAACAGAATTTCCTTCATCAAACAAATCAAAAAGTATATCTTCTGAAAGGAGCAGTCCCCACCATATTTGACGAGCTTCCGGAATACTTACGTCCAAAAATTGTAAGTTATAATTCCTAGCTTACATTGTCTACGCTTAATCAATATTAAAATAATAAACATCCTAGGACTATGACAGATGGATAGATGGATAGATGGATAGATGGATAGATGGATAGATGGATAGATGGATAGATGGATAGATGGATAGATGGATAGATGGATAGATGGATAGATGGATAGATGGATAGATGGATAGATGGATAGATGGATAGATGGATAGATGGATAGATGGATAGATGGATAGATGGATAGATGGATAGATGGATAGATGGATAGATGGATAGATGGATAGATGGATAGATGGATAGATGGATAGATGGATAGATGGATAGATGGATAGATGGATAGATGGATAGATGGATAGATGGATAGATGGATAGATGGATAGATGGATAGATGGATAGATGGATAGATGGATAGATGGATAGATGGATAGATGGATAGATGGATAGATGGATAGATGGATAGATGGATAGATGGATAGATGGATAGATGGATAGATGGATAGATGGATAGATGGATAGATGGATAGATGGATAGATGGATAGATGGATAGATGGATAGATGGATAGATGGATAGATGGATAGATGGATAGATGGATAGATGGATAGATGGATAGATGGATAGTTGGATAGATGTATATAATAACAAACAAAACTTTTGGGATATTCACTAAAACCTGTGAGGAGGAAGTTTGTTATAAATCTTCACTCCATTGTATATAATTGGATCATTAATGAGTTATGATTTGGGTGTGATATTAATTTAAAATCATTCTTATGCCTTATGCCTATATTCTATATTTATGGTCTCAAATTTCGTTTTATATTTGAGTATTAGTGATGACGTTTCCAAAATAAACAGTGCAATAAAGTAAGGAGAAATACGATTACGAATGGCTGAATAACCATTTAAAAATTGATAGCTATGAAAATCAAAAGGCAGCTAACCTCAAAGATGTAATAATTTCTTGTGTTACAGTTACATTATTAAACAACTATATTTAGGTGTGTTTACTCGATACGAAATCAAAACAAAATGTTACTGTCACTTTTCCTATAAGATTCAGTCACTCATTCACATCTACTTAAATCATAAATTAATTTGTTCTGTCTTTCTTTCGGAAATAATGTTTCAAACATTGTCTAATATACAGCTCTGTTATTTTAGGCAAAAGAAAGAAAAAGACCCCGTGAACGTGATGTTCATCCAGAACCATCGTCATCCAGAACCATCGCCATCAACCTCAGCTCTGGCTGCACAGGACGACTCTCCCCGGAAAAAGAAACTTAGAAGAGAACTGCTGCTGCAAAAAGATAAGAATAAGGAAAAAACGAAAAAAATCCGTGCCCTTGGTCAGTCACTGAAAAGAGCACACAAAAAAGTAGCCTCTTTAAAAATAATTGCTGAGGAATTAGAGCGACAAAATTTACTATCTCAAGAAAATTTAGTTTTAGTTCAAAATATGAGCAAGGTTAATATAGAAATATTGAACAGAAAAATGGGGAGAAATGTTCAATATTCACCTGAACTTAGGAAATTTGCCCTGACATTAAATTTTTTTTCACCAAAGGCATACAACTATGTGAGAGATGTTTTTGACACTTGTCTCCCGCATAGCAAAACTATTGCTAAATGGTTTCAGAATGTGGATGCTGAGCCTGGTTTTACCAAGGAATCAATAAATACCTTAATAAATAAGGTTCAATCATCTGACAGACCAATAATTTGTTCATTAATTATCGATGAAATAGCCATACGGAAACATTTAGAATGGGATGGAAAAAAATTCCATGGTTATGTGAACTATGGTACAAATTTAAACGATGACTCTAATGCTTTAGCCAACGAAGCTTTTGTTATAATGTTGGTTTGCATCAATGGAACTTGGAAATTACCTGTCGGTTACTTTCTTACAGATTCTTTGAATGGCAGTCAAAAACATTCAATTGTATCTCAATGCATCCATCTGATTGAAGATACGGGAGCCAAAGTTATGTCAATCACATTCGATGGTGCTCCATCTAATACCGCTATGTGTCATAACTTTGGATTCCTATTTAACATTTCAAATATACAGACAAGTTTCAGAGTTACAGATCACAATGTATATATTTTTTATGATCCATGTCATATGATAAAACTTGTTCGCAATGCATTTGGTGAAAAGAAAATCCTAATTGATTGTGATAACAATTTTATTCAATGGAAATACATAGCGCTTCTAGAGAAGCTGCAAACTAGCGAGGGCTTACATTTAGGGAATAAGTTACGTCGCGCTCATATTATTTTTGTCAAACAAAAAATGAAGGTTCGGCTTGCAGCTCAGTTACTTAGTGCATCAGTAGCCGATGCTATTGAGTATTGCGAAAAAAAGCTGAATCTTGAGGATTTTAAAGGTAGTCAGGCAACAGTTAAATTTATTAGAATTGTAAATAGCATTTTCGATATTTTAAACAGCAGAAACCTAGTAGCACCAGGTTATAAAAAAGCATTATGTCAAAAAAATATAGATCGATCTGCGGAATTTATCAGTAGTGCAATTTTTTATCTTTCAAAGTTGAAATTATCTAATAATGAGCAAGTAATCATGTCTAACAGAAAAACTGGGTTTATTGGATTAATAATTTCATTATCAAGTTCTTTAGGATTGTACAAAGAACTTATTTCTGAGAGAAAAACATTACTGTACCTTCCGTTGTATAAGATTAGTCAAGATCATTTAGAATTATTCTTTTCGTCAATTAGATCAAGAGGTGGCTGGAATAATAACCCAACCGCTCGACAGTTTCTAGCTGCTTACAAAAGGCTTCTGGTTCGAGCAGAAATTAGAGAGGGCGGTATGGGTAACTGTATTCCATTAGATCAAATCCCTATTCTAAGTAGTTCTACAAAAAATGTAAGGTCTGAAGATGTAATTAATAGTAGTTTATCGAACCATAGTTTAATAGACATAAATGAGCCTTCTGATGATCTAGAAACTATTTGGAAGGATCATGACTACATCATGAATGCACCTGTGATAAGTGAATGTTCATCCCAAATTGTGCAATATATTGCTGGTTATGTTTCGCACCAATTACAAAAAACAATAAAATGTGAAACATGTGTCACAGCATTGATTGGTACTAGAGATCGGTTTCTCAATTCCCTAATTGAATTTAAAAGCCACGGCGGTCTGACTTACCCATCAAATGATGTTATCAAGATATGTTTGAAATCGGAACATTTTCTGAGAGATAATGAAAATTGTATTCACACCAAACATTTTGTACCTTTGCTGATAAGCAAAATAATATCAAGTTTTCTAGGCACCCCTATTTTCAGCTGCTTAGAACGTCACGTATTAGAAAATGATGTAAATCATATATATTTTTTAATAAAAGCTGTATGCACAAAATACTTAAATATCAGAATCCATTTTATTGTAAAATCTCGATCACAACAGGACAATCCAGTTCGGAGCCAATTAACAAAAATGATTCTGTTTAAAGGGCAGTAAAATATTGGTAGTTTTTGACCTTCATGGCTGTAATATTGACTGCCATCAATTGTAGGAGCAAGCGAAATGCCACGTTCCTACAAAAAATTTATTTTTGTTGAAGCACACAATACTGAGTTTCACCCAAACTTCCCCATAAGTAAATACATAACTGCAATAAATTAGAACTTACTGGAAGCAAGGGGTTAAGGAAGCAAGGGGTTAAGTGATAAAATAGAGTTGTAATTTCTATGTAAGTTATAGGACCTCACCTATATTGAATGAATTGTTCGTTTTTATTTACTAGCTAATCTAGGGGTCATTTTCTAATTTTGTAAATGTTTTGATTTTGGATAAGATTAAAGGACCTTTGTATTTCTACACGGAAAAAAGCAGACTTGAGTATTTTAAAACAATATTGTGTGTTATGATTGTTGGTGATTTTTCTACATTTTGTAAGGTATTTCCAAAAGATTGTTGAATAAAGTTTCATTGGGTCTAGCAACATCTTCCACCATATTGCGTTGGCTTGCTGTGGACTCTTTCACAATTGGAGTATGTAGATTTTCTACACAAGCTATTCAGTTTCCCTTTCCGCAACCATGCGACCAGAAAAACTCACATAGTGTTGAGCATTTTCCCACAATGTATTGTAAAAAATCCACAAAACTGTTGTTGAAGAAGTCTGGACGAGTCTGCGCAAGTCCGTCTCTCTCTGGTTCTCGTTGGGTTGCCATTTGGTTTGTGCCTGTGTGTGAATAACTGACGTTTGAATTATATAATTTATATCTGTACCTATGGAAAATACCAGAAGCATATTTTGAGAATTGGAGGGTTTGAGTGCATTGCTATTTTTCTGGGTAAGTACTAGTTTATTTATTTGGTATCACTGAATTACAGAGAGGCAGTGATAGAAGTTTCTAACTAAATGAGGTAGCAACGATTGACGTGTGTTATTTTTGCAATGTATTTTGATTTGAAAATACAAAGCTGTGTCCGCCAGTACCTATTGAACAGTTGTAGAAAAAATTCACGGGCGAAACTTTATATCGGAGATTATGCTAGAATACGTAAATAAGTGTAAATGATTGCGTAATGGCTACGTTTTAATGCTGTCGTTTGTCTAAAGATAATGCCAATATGGACGCTGCACCTACATGGCAGGGATAAATATAGGACTGTTCCCGTTCAGTGAAATTGTTGCTGTTTTTTCACATTTCTATGAAGGATTATTATTATAGCACTTGAAATTATTTAAACATAATAGGCTCAAAATCGAAAACATCTTTATGTTATGCGGCGAAAGCTCACCGCTATAACGTCGTAATGTCTTTCAGGTCCAGACAGGGATACAGGGCATCTTGATCTGTGTGGATATGAGGTAGTATTTATCTATACAGCAAATAGCAGCAGAACAGCAAAGTTTTGATTTATGCCAATGTTTCGATGTTAGACTATTTTAGAATTTACTAATTTGAAATTAATTATATGGGTTGGACTCTGTGGATTGAATGATGTGAATATGGAAAAAATTATTAATTATTTATGTCACGTTATGATATTTTTATTTTTCAGTGCCATTAGACATCAAAACCATCCAGTCAATGATGATTATCAGCAAGTGAATATCATTGTGATGATACATAAATATATTCTAGTGTGATCATGTTTTGTATTTTTTTTGTGAACAGCTTATTTTATATGAAAATAAACCATAGTATACACGCCTCTTTTTACTTTTGCCTCCATAGCTGCCTCACTCATTGAAGACCACATTTATTATGGATTATTGAACCCCAATTTTGTAGTATAATAAACTTCACAATATTGTTCAAAAATGTACTACAACAATGTGTTAAATGGTTTTATACTTTTTGTAAAATATTAGTACATTGAGAGAGTCGACTATTAATCTACAAATTGCTGCTATCCGATTGTTACAACATGTGCATAAAAAATCCAAAGGGGTCGCAGATAAACTCTCTTGGAGGTAGTAATATAGAACACAATTGTTGAGTCCACAGCTCCACAACTTAGTGTTACAAATATACACAAATTGTTATTGTCCCTATATCATCCACAACTTGTAGTGAAAATACCTACAATTGTGGAAAAAATTACAACAGTTTTCTTTCCGTGTAGCCCAAAACTTACTTTATTTCATGTCTGAGATAATTTTTATGTTTAACCCTCCAGCTTTTTCATTAATTATTGCCACCGTCGCAAAAAGAAGTTAAGTATAAAAAAGCCTCGTTGGAGTAATTAAAAATACTGCTCTTCAGTACACACTACAAACAGCAAGTAACAGCGTAACAGCAAGTAGATTTTTTCACTGCATATGGGGACTTCGAGATTGAAGGCATCAAATTCCTCAATCTCGTAAGCTAATCTATAATAATAAAAATGTTTTATTGCTGCTTCTGTTTACAGTATGTAATAGACAGTATTTTATATATAAACATAATGTCAATAAATATAAATATACTATAGGTATTATGTGTTCTTTAATAATAAAAAATTGATTTACTACAAACTACAAGCAGTTTTTTTCTTTCTGGGTAGAAGTATAATCGTGTCTTTCATCAGTCATATACTGCAAATGAACATAACATGTTCATGACTGAATAAAATATATACATTATCAATTTTTATATATTATTGGCCACAAAACAGCAGTCGAATGAAAATCACGGTTACGGTAATGTTAGTCACTTAAATTTTAATTGTGGATGGCGAAATTGGCCATATAGAAACCCTGAATAACAATATTTCATTAAATTTTATTTGAAAACGATTATTTCTACAAATAGCTCAACCATAACGTTAATCCCATTAGTTACGCCACTGGGAATAGCGCTTTGGTGCCATTTGGTATCAGAAATGTCAGTCGCGGGTTCCGTCCTCTACTCATATACAAATATAATTCAAATTTGACCGTATAACCTAAGCTGACGCTTTTCATGCTTAGTTACACCGCAAAGTCGCACCCCTTCAAGTTTTATAACCGCTGCGATGTACCATTTTTTTTTCTGGTGTCTAGCCATACCAAAAATTGTAATTTGCGCTAAAGTGATTCATTTAAAGTATCATGTGTGATACACAACGTCACACTAGAATTCACCAAGGAATTCAAATATGCAATAATATATAGTGCATTCTATTAAAAAAAGTGAAGTCAAGTTGATTGACTCAGTACTTCCCACACATTACGGTGATACCAGTTTATTATTTTCCCATAGCATGAAGATTTAGCCTGAGATCCCCTTACAACCAAACTATCGCCAGTACCCCCCCCCCAAATTGTCTTATGCCGCTAGGTCTTTCCTTCCCAGGTCAATGAACAGCCTATTATCAATAATAAAAACTTTTCAGTTTTACAACCCAACACCCCAACAGGAACCCCTAAAACGCCTAAAAACGAAGTTTGATGCATATTTAAAATTTTTCGATTTTTGCTAATTGCTCCGCCGCCCATGCACCGATTTTCAAAATTATAGCAACATTACCTACTACGACCACACAGCATATTGCTGCCTAAATTTCATCACAATCCATGCAGCGGTTACTGAGACTACGTGGCTAGAAAAACGCGTACAGACAGACAGACCGACACACCGACTCACCGACTCACCGACACACCGACAGACCGACCGACCGACAGACCGACAGACCGACAGACCGACAGACCGACAGACCGACAGACCGACAGACCGACAGACCGACAGACCGACAGACCGACAGACCGACAGACCGACAGACCGACAGACCGACAGACCGACAGACCGACAGACCGACAGACCGACAGACCGACAGACCGACAGACCGACAGACCGACAGACCGACAGACCGACAGACCGACAGACCGACAGACCGACAGACCGACAGACCGACAGACCGACAGACCGACAGACCGACAGACCGACAGACCGACAGACCGACAGACCGACAGACCGACAGACCGACAGACCGACAGACCGACAGACCGACAGACCGACAGACCGACAGACCGACAGACCGACAGACCGACAGACCGACAGACCGACAGACCGACAGACCGACAGACCGACAGACCGACAGACCGACAGACCGACAGACCGACAGACCGACAGACCGACAGACCGACAGACCGACAGACCGACAGACCGACAGACCGACAGACCGACAGACCGACAGACCGACAGACCGACAGACCGACAGACCGACAGACCGACAGACCGACAGACCGACAGACCGACAGACCGACAGACCGACAGACCGACAGACCGACAGACCGACAGACCGACAGACCGACAGACCGACAGACCGACAGACCGACAGACCGACAGACCGACAGACCGACAGACCGACAGACCGACAGACCGACAGACCGACAGACCGACAGACCGACAGACCGACAGACCGACAGACCGACAGACCGACAGACCGACAGACCGACAGACCGACAGACCGACAGACCGACAGACCGACAGACCGACAGACCGACAGACCGACAGACCGACAGACCGACAGACCGACAGACCGACAGACCGACAGACCGACAGACCGACAGACCGACAGACCGACAGACCGACAGACCGACAGACCGACAGACCGACAGACCGACAGACCGACAGACCGACAGACCGACAGACCGACAGACCGACAGACCGACAGACCGACAGACCGACAGACCGACAGACCGACAGACCGACAGACCGACAGACCGACAGACCGACAGACCGACAGACCGACAGACCGACAGACCGACAGACCGACAGACCGACAGACCGACAGACCGACAGACCGACAGACCGACAGACCGACAGACCGACAGACCGACAGACCGACAGACCGACAGACCGACAGACCGACAGACCGACAGACCGACAGACCGACAGACCGACAGACCGACAGACCGACAGACCGACAGACCGACAGACCGACAGACCGACAGACCGACAGACCGACAGACCGACAGACCGACAGACCGACAGACCGACAGACCGACAGACCGACAGACCGACAGACCGACAGACCGACAGACCGACAGACCGACAGACCGACAGACCGACAGACCGACAGACCGACAGACCGACAGACCGACAGACCGACAGACCGACAGACCGACAGACCGACAGACCGACAGACCGACAGACCGACAGACCGACAGACCGACAGACCGACAGACCGACAGACCGACAGACCGACAGACCGACAGACCGACAGACCGACAGACCGACAGACCGACAGACCGACAGACCGACAGACCGACAGACCGACAGACCGACAGACCGACAGACCGACAGACCGACAGACCGACAGACCGACAGACCGACAGACCGACAGACCGACAGACCGACAGACCGACAGACCGACAGACCGACAGACCGACAGACCGACAGACCGACAGACCGACAGACCGACAGACCGACAGACCGACAGACCGACAGACCGACAGACCGACAGACCGACAGACCGACAGACCGACAGACCGACAGACCGACAGACCGACAGACCGACAGACCGACAGACCGACAGACCGACAGACCGACAGACCGACAGACCGACAGACCGACAGACCGACAGACCGACAGACCGACAGACCGACAGACCGACAGACCGACAGACCGACAGACCGACAGACCGACAGACCGACAGACCGACAGACCGACAGACCGACAGACCGACAGACCGACAGACCGACAGACCGACGGAAATGAGTGACGTGGATTTTCGTTATGTAGACATCATAAAACGCCCAAAAAACGTATTTTCTCGAAATCGAAAATTTTCGCGATCACAGTACTCTCCTCACCTATCGGTGTGGGAAGTAAAAATGTATGTTCAATACGAATGAGCCTGAAGGGTCCCTAACATTATCGAGTAACAGATTTCTGAAATATGTTTTGGTAAGCCCACTATCGCCCGTCCACCCACTGTTGGTCCACCGTGTATAACTTAAAAGCTCCTAAACTGGGGTCAAGGAAAGGAACGTACGATATAGGTACGATTGTTAGAGTATTACAAACGAGTTCTCTAAAACCACCCCGACTGGGAACTTGATATGTCACTGTCGGCCACAACTCCACCTAATTTAAAACAGTGCTGAGGTAGCTACCCTACAGCGGACTGGAAAATCCTTAAAAATCGCAGGCACTCCCTGCCAAGTGAAAAATAACGCCAATCAAATTTGAATCATGCCCGGCTCACTGTGCTCACAGCTAGAATTGGCCGAATATATTTTACTTTTTTGCCGGCCATTAATCTTTGATCGCCTGCTTCTCATAAACGACTCTAGGATAAATTGAAGAGCGAATTGCAATCGAGACCAATTTATAATTCTAGATAATAATTAATAATATGCTTTTACACCGTAGGTGAGAAGAGTGTTGTTTAAAAACCTTTGCATCTGGTCTTGGTACAAATTGCGGCAAAACATTAAAAAATCTCACATCGAAGTAATTATTACCGCAACTAGTCTTATAGAGTCTATACCGTATTCAAATCCAAGGTGTAGAAGATTGTAAACAAACAGGATATCACGCACGCCGCCCGAGTAAGGCGGCATTCGTTGCGATTGGCCGAAAGGCAATAAACACCTTGGAGGCTTGCCGCTCTGTCGCCCGTCTGGGTCGTTCAACAGAGTACAGGGTGGTATTTTATTCAGTTGCTCCGTGTCTTTATCATTGTATACGACGCGTCGTGTTAATGATAGCGTACATCGTGCTTTTATCATCGCATACCTGCCGTGTTGTTGTGCGAATTTTAGTGTTAGGACTGTATTAGACTACCATATTTCTGAAATCAGATTTGATTTCATTTCTTGAACCAAATTTGAAATGAAAAATGGTCTCAAAAATTGTGGCCCAGCACTGTTTGGCACTACACCAATTTTGGTTCAAGAATTGATTTGCGATTCTGCGCATTACATTCGTTGAATACATCTTATCTGTCAACTGTCCGAACACAGATGTCCCCTACAGTCAAAGTTGTCAAATATGACATGACGTATTTTGCAGTTACATGTTTTGTGATTGTGTGAAAATGTCAGTGTCAAAATGTCAATGGTCAAAATAAAATCATAACCTAGCTTTTTTGGGCATTTTTTGTAGTTTATCGACTACTGTTTATTGAAATCCTCATTCAATACTTGACTTGACTCCCTCGGCAATGGAAAAAGATAATGCTAGAACATGGATTTATCCATCTACATTGCAAAAAGCTCGTACACAGGCGAATTAAGAGGCTAACTACTAAAGGAAAGAATTGGCAAAGGAAGCGGCTGAGAAGAAGAGATGAAGGCAGAGGTATGCTACGTATGTTGAGAGACGAGTTATTACTAGAAGATCTAGATCGTTAGAAGGACTTTTTACGAATGAATAATAAAATCTTCAGTAAGCTACTTAACATTATTTGACAAGCTAGATAGCCATCTATGAGAATGCATAACAAGAGAAAATAGGTAATATTAGCAGTAAACCTTATGAATAAAAAGTAATAAACATTTCCATTTCCAGGCTAGCAGCAATTCTTCGATGTTTAGCCAGTGAAACAATCCAGTAGCTCGAAGCCATGAGAGTACAATAAGTCTGATAGTTCCAGAACTGTAATATTTGTTGTCTAGAACTAGAACAGCAGTTGAGAATACATTTGGAGCTTTAGTAAATCTTGGCAAAATGAGGCTAAAGGAATTGGATTAAAAATGCAAATATTATACTTTTTCTTTCTTTCTTGTATCTTGTAATATTATATGAAATTCAAAATATACATTCTGTTTGGTGTTTTAATTTTTTATCTATTTCAATTGAGATGCAATAAACTGCGCCATATGGTCATCCGCAGTTCCAAAATGGTTGTCCCTTTGTGGACTGTAGAGCGAGGAGAAGTTTTCAATGTTTGATCAGCAGCATTCTTCAGCACCTTTATTTCCGCATCTGCTGGTACTTGTTTTTATACACTAGGGTGAGTTACTGATGCAGTCTGTTCCCCCTCTTTTTTGAGCACCACCTGTACTTGGTATCTGTGAGCGGAGCGAGTCAATTTGAGGCCTATCTGATAGTTCGCTTGTGGGTGATAGAATCCCAGCATGACTAACCTCATATTCCTTGCTGACTTGCCTGAAAACAAAATACTGCATTGAAAGTTTAGCCTTCCTAATATATGCACATACAATTTTTACAGGTACGTTCGAGTTATAGGCAAGTTAAGGCAGCAACATTTAACAATATATTCAAGTACATGTTAGGATATTCCTTTGGCTCAAAGTGCAATTATATAGTTATTAGTAGAAATTTGGCACTGTTATATCAATACTGCACCACTTCATTTATGATAAGCTGAGACTCTTACCTCGTATTCTCCCATTCTAGTGCGAAGTGACTAAAACTTTCCTCTGTTCTTGTGCATATGTTGACCTTGAGCCCATAAACTTCTTCTGTACCTCTTGTTCAGTTACAGTAGATCTTAGGGGTTTCAGAGCCTCTACAATGGCAGTGATAGCAGCACTACATTTGATTTTACTGTGGTAGTACACATACTTGACCACACACAAGCAGGGATGTTGTTCGTATATCTCTATCAGCAGAGATATATCTGTTCAGTAGACCAGCACATCCTTAAATCAAAAGAAATATGTTACTCTTAATATTGAATGCTTTTCTGTTATCCTCAGTGCAGTCATGTGTGGCTACTTAACCGAGGACCTTTGCAATATGAAAAAACAACAAAACATATCAAAACACCATAATAAAAAGTGACAATGTTGCACTGAGGCAAAATATTAGATACACTTTACACATTGTACATAACTAATAGTTAATACATCCAAAATGTAATGTAGGACTTAATACAATATTATAAACTAAATCTGCCGAATCTGCTGAGTAAAAACAAATTTTTTTATAGTGCAATTTGGACTACACCTTACTTTTACTATAATCAGGGCTATTATTGTATATGAAAATGATATGAAACGTAATTGCAAAGATACTAACATCTTACGTATTATATTGTCTTCAAATTGCCAATTGCTTCCACATAACTCGCAAGAATGTTGGTAAACTCGCCACAAAGGTAATAAAAGCACCTGTATTGGGGCTGGGGGCTTTCATACTCCATAACCAGCTCAAAATCCTTCAAATCTCAATGTTCGCGGGGCATTCCGGTCCGGTGGAGATTTACTAGCTGGGGCCGTAGGATTAACATGTTACTTGTTTTTATTGGTGTACTTTCATCCGAATGTGGATCTCTCAATTTATATCAGTACCAGAAAGCATTCTGGAAAAGTCGACCGAATTTAAAAAGTAGGGTTACTGTCCTTATCTTTGTCTACCTTTTTCCCGACGCAATGACATTTATGTTTCCAATGCGCATGCCCACAGCCTAAAAATGATTTGGAAATAGAACATGTTCTAAATTCCATCTCAATTTTGGTTCAATCTGTCAATTTGAAACAATTTCGTGTATTACACTAGCCTATTTGAGCAGTTCAAGAAATGAAATCAAATCTGATTTCAAAAATATGGTAGTCTAATACAGTCTTTATATGTGTTGTGCTGTTGTTTTAATAGCTATTAGTGGTGTTTGTGTTATTCCCCGATAACTTGAAGGAGATATTGAAGGATGTCTAGTAATACAGACACTGCAGACTGCAGATGAATCCCTGGATGTGGCTACAAGACAGGATTTAAGTCTACCAAGGAAAAGGCTTAATAGCACAGACACTGCAGATGAACCCATGGATGTGGCTACAAGTCAGGATTTGAGTCCACAAGGAAGAGGTCAAAAAAGAGCCATTTTTACGTGAGGCTTAAGGAGGTAATATTAAACGTATATAAATACGAACCCAGAAAAGATCATTAACAACTGCTGCTGACGGCATTGTGGAAGAGGTTGCACTCAAAATAGGTATCTGCAAACGGAGTGTCTATAAAGTGGTGCGAGATCACAGAACCAGACACTCTTTTGCTGCACCTTTAACTAATCAGAATCGCAAACGTTGTATTGACCTTGTGGACCATGGCGATAAAAGTGCAGTTAGGAGAAAGGTGCATCAGTTCTTTTCCGAAATGAACTTCCGACTATTGACAAAGTCCTGAAGAATGACGATAATGACTTGCCCAATTTTAAGCGGACCACGTTTTATGAGCTATTAAAGAAGCTTAACTTCGTATTTGGGAAACGGGGAAGGAAAAGTATTCTCATCGATAGAGAGGATATAATTGATTGAAGTATTGACCCCTTCTCAACTTTACCCTCAAAATGAAGGTTCCTAAGGTAAGAATAATATATAAAATCTAAAATATATCAATACAGCTGTAATGGAAAAATATGATTCATAAATGCTACTCTACATCCAATACTATGGACTTTATGACTGCTATTTGACTGACTGACTGCGGCTCTGGCGACCGACATCCACAGGCCAGCCGCCGAGCCTGTGTTATTGTTTACAGCCACTGCATGACGGATTTGAATACACTTTAGTAGACTGCGGAATGGTATTCTGGTGAATCTAGTATTATACTCGGTATTATACTTGTGAATGTCTTTTATAGTTTTGAACCTACTATAACTAGTTTTTATATACAATACACATTTATACATATATATGTATATAAACCTGCGACGGCGACGGTTAAAATATTCAATTGAATGAAAGCTTGTCTGTACATTTCAAATTTGCTATTACTCTCAAAAAACATCTTTCAACAGTGTCCAGTAATATACAATACTGCTTATTTTCCTGACAGTACTCATAGTATGCTGATAATAAAATGTTTAGGTTTCGAAGAAAATGTGTGATATTGGATATTTTCTTAATCAGTCCATTAATGTGCGGCAACCAAGTCAAATATGAATCTAAAGCAGCGCGCGAAATTGAGAATCCAAGAAAAGAGGTATTCCCGTGTTAGTGAGGAGGCGTGGCCGCCTGTTCCCTTCCTCCAGTATGTGTGTGTCTAAGATGAGGGCAGATAAGTCCAGAAATCCAAACGTATGGTAAAAAGCTCCAAAGATAAGGTCCAAAGGTCACCTCAAAAATTAATTTCGCATTTCCAAGCTCCTGACTTTACCTCTAAACTTACAGTGTAATGATTCAAAAAGTAAATTGAGTGTTTGGTTGTTAAATTACAGACATTTGAAGAATGTATGATTTTGCATTGCGAGCTTTTTTGTACACTAAAAACCTTTTTTGAGAAAATCGCAAATAGTTGTCATTCGTTAATGTCTTAACTATCACTTTCTGAAATACTGTGCTAGTAGTTTTAAAAACAAGTGAGTTCTGTTCGAAATGGGAGTCCGTGTTTTAACATGGCAAATACATATGTATAACAAACAGGCCCCTTTCACAAGCGACTAATATTGACTAATATTTTCATGGTCTGCTTATTAGCCAGAAATTGATTTTTCTTAACTATAAGTTGTTTCTGAGATTCAGATAATAGTTTTTGAAGGACTTTATTGGTGGAGATAGTTTTGGTATCGTAATAAGCAAATAATATACATTACATTAGGCAGATCATTAATGTATATTAAAAAAAGGTATGGGTCCTAAAATACTTGCTTGAGGTACCCAGTGCTTGATAATAGCTGTACTAGATGTACTGCTTTGATAACTGACTGACGTCTATTTGTAAGATATGGGGATACCAAAGATAAGCTATTTTGATGGAATCCAGCTGAATTGTACACTTTACTTTCCATATCTCTAGTAATATGATTATTGGCAAAACGATTAATTGTCAATATTACAGATGTACCCTTTTGATATCCAAATTAGGCGGTTGTAAACAGGTCATTAATTTCAAAATATTGAGTAATCTGGTTTTGGAGTAATATCTCAAAAAATGTGGCATTTAAATGACATGCTAAATAGTTCTATAATTCGATAATCCATAATATAATGAGTCGTTTTTTTAAAGTGGTATGGCTTTTTCTAAATTAAAAAAAAATGGGCAATATATAATTATACATACACATATTTATTAGTTTGGTCACTGAGTATACTGCTAGATTTTTCGAAGTGTTTATAATTGTAACTGGATATAAATAATACTAGGTATCTGAGCAATTATATTCTATGGGATGTTTATAAAAAACGAGTTAAATTTATTTGCATTTGAATTTGATAATCCATCGCCTTATCAAAACAGAGAAAAGGATGTTGTCTGGGTGCTTTTATAATTAAAATGCCACCTGTGTATGTTGTGGCAAAGGTCAAAAGAGGGTCCAGCGCGAGATCAAAACGAGAGCAAAACCCTGTTAGGGAAGCAGTTTTTTCATTACACGTAGGGTGCATATTTTGAGATAAACTATGCATGTTTCTGTACCTGTATGCCCGCAGGTTATGTCAGAGGTCAAATGAGGGTCCAGAGGAAGATTGAAATGAGAGCAAATGTACATCGGGGTGTCAGAGATCACTGGCAAGTGGACCTTTTTTATTTTGGGAGGGACGTATACTTAGAAATAAACATTTGGAACTTGTGCATGGACTGCAGTACCAAAGGTCATGAAATAGTGTAAGTGAATGTATAGGCTACGGTGATTCTCCGCTAAAAGAAAATGCCAACCGTTGTCAACACGAAAGATGGCAATGTTTACTTTACCTATACCGTAGACGAAGAAGGAATGTGCTCTCGAAAACTCTCGATCTAATATACAGGGTGAGTTTTTAGTGCCGGCTCGGTCGATAATTCCACTTCTGTAGAAGATCGCGATAAAAGTTGTATATAAAAGTTGTAGCCACGGAAATGCTCCTTGCTCAGAAAATATTTAGATTTATATAGGGTCATCCATAACTATGTGGCGATGCAAACATGCATTTTTTATATGAGACAGCCTATATATTATTCCTTATGCAAATTCTACTAATGATTTTTGTTCTTCCAATATAGGGTATTGTTACATTATACAGGGTATTTCAAAAGTTATGACTATTTCTATATCCAAATCGCTGTCAAATGAACGTACCGTATTAACCGTGCCGTAAACATTTTTTATTATTAGATAATAAATACGCTGATATCTACATAACGAAAATCTACGTTACCCATTTCCGTTGTTCTGTATGTCGGTAAGTCTGTCTATTGGCCCATCTGTCTGTATGCCTGTCTGTCTAACTGTTGTCGTTCTTCTAGCCTCGCGTTCTCAGTAACCGCTGCATGGACTATTACAGAGACTGAAGGACTTTTGTGACGTATACATATCTGTAGATCGTTCTATAATGTGTCCTGAAAATTGTTGGTGATATCGTGTGCTTTTTATCGGATCCGAATGTTGCCTTTGCTTTGAATTTAATATCTATGGAATAATTTGATACATACATAATATTGTAATCCTATAACGTGTAACTTGGTAACTAATAACTTGATCGCGATGAAACTGTGACACCGTAGTACTACCGTAAAGGAAATGGTAACAGTGTATCGTTGTTGGGTTGTTGGAACTCTCGGCAATGGCGGAGGAGAAATCAACAAAAAACGAAGGATTTCAAAATCATTCAAACTTCGTTTTTAGATATTTCGAAGGTCCCTGATCACTATCTACTTTTTTGATGAGGTAATAGGGATAGAGGAAATCCAAATTTTTGGTTAGCACCTATAAAGTGTGGAAGTATTGAGTCAAGACACTTGACATCTTTTTTTTAAATAAATACCACCACAGAGAACTCAGAGAGATTATATAAGTTCATCGTCCTTCAGGAATAAACACCAGAAATCTCAAATCCTTTACACGAAAAATAATATCAATATGTGGCCGTTTCCAACATCACTATGCATAGAAATTTAAAAAATGCGAGAACACAATCTCTATGATAAGCAGCTTGCCCTTTTCTGGCATTTGTATTTTTTCCGAGGGTTAGAATGTATTGCTATTACTCGGACACATTTTCTCTTCGAACTCCTTTTTACGAGTGAAAGTTGAATAGTCCTCTGTATATCACCTATTAGGTATGGAAAATTAAAAAAACAAGGTAAACAGTGTAAAACAGGAAAGTAATGTGAGGGTTTCAAATAAGTTGGTTGTCTCTCTAACTTGTCAAACTTTAATGGCCGAAAAATGAAACCACATTGAAATAAAGTATGTATAGAGCAGCCCTCGTATATGTATAATAACATTTCAGATATCTCAGTGGCCTTCTTCAAATTGCATGTTTGACAGAAAGAGCAATTCCGAGTAAGTGACCAAATGATGGAAAGATGTATGGAGAATATTGCATAATATGGCTCAATTTATTTCCTAGATTTACATATGTATACGGATTTGAATGTTTTTTTTTTGAATCGGTTGGCGACTATCTAAAACGACAACGAATTTCAAATTCTCATACGTATCTGAAGGTAACTTACCTTCGACGAGTTGAAAACGATGCTTTCGTTATTTGTTTTGTCAAACAAATAAATACCATAATAAGCAGCTTAAAAAATAGCATGCAGTGTGTTGACTCAGTACTTCCCACATATTATTGGCGCTAACAAAAACTGGAGCTCCTCCATCCCCATACCACCTCATCAAAAAAGTAGATAATGATCAGCGATTTTTAAAACATCTAAAAACGGGAGTTTGAGCGATTTTGAAATCTTTAATTTTTTGTTGATTTGAAGTGTTCCACTGTTACTGTTGCTAAAGTAGTAATACGACGTCAAAATTTCATCACTATTAACATAGTAGTTTACAAGTTACATGTGTGAGGATTATAATGGATGTATCAAGTTATTCTACAGATAGAGGCAATAACTGGATAGGTCACCAAAGTCAATTTTTTTCATCACAATGTAAAGTATTTTATGAATACAACAAATATTTGAGTTTTCAAACCCTCACCTGCTCCACCACCTCGATTTCAACCCCTCCAAACAAATGGAAACGGATCAGGAATCCCTGAAATGCCTAACAACGAAATATCAGAACTCCTCCAAACTTCGTTTTTATGCATTTCAGGTGTTCCTGATCCTTTTCTATTTTTTGGAGGAGGTGCTACCTCGGTGGAGGGGTATATTTGCAAACTCAAACATTTGCCGAGAAAAAATACTTTGGTGACTTCTTGTACTTGTTGTACCTATCCGATAGCTGACCAGTTTTACATCTGTGGAAAAATTTGATAGGTACATATTATAATCCTAACGTGTAACTTGGAAACTACTAACTTAATTATGATATATCGTTTCTGAAAATCTTTCCAGTGGCGAAGGAGAAATCAACATAAAGCGGAAAACTCCAAAATCGCCCAAACTTCTTTTTTAGATGTTTCAAAGGTCCCTGATCGTTGTCTACTCTTTTGATGTGGATGGTGTATGGACAGAGGAACCTAAAATTTTTTGTTAACACCGATAATGTGTGGCAAGTACTGAGTCAAGACACTTGACGCCATTCTCTGTGTTGACAGCAGCTGGTAGGTTAGGTTAGGTTAGGTTGAAAGTGAATGGGGCAAGACTGCCTCCTTCCTCTGCGACTCAATGGTGTCTATTGTGGCTCATACTACAGTCCGCACCTCTTAGTGAAGGCGACTATTGTGAAGGGTGAAATTTTCTTGAAGTCATAAAGTTCCAGTTGGGCAAATCCAAATGTCTGGAGCCTAGCTCTCTCCAGTACTGGACAAGAACAAAGAATATGCTCCTCTGTTTCGTCCTCCACGTAGCAGAAGCGACAGTCTGATGTTTGTTCAAGACCCAGCTTCCGCATGTGGTTCCTCAGACGACCATGTCCCGTCAGCAGACCAACTAGAATGCCGAGATCGTTCCTGTTACATTACAGGGGGGGGCTGACTCGAGGGGTATCTTATGAGCGCCTTCGAGTGTAGTAGCCCTGGTGTATCTCGCCAGTGCGGGAGTGCTTTCCTCTCTGCCCAGTCTGGGACGGTCTTTTTAGCGGTGCCTTTTGCAATGCCCGCAAATGGTTCTGGTCCTATGAACACAGATTCAGTTCCTCCTCTTGCGAGCGCGTCGGCCAATACATTGCCTTCCACTCTGCTGTGACCCGGAACCCAAATCAAGGTTACCCTGTTCCCTGTTCCGAGTTTGTTGAGGACGTGCATGCAGTTCCATACTAGTCATGAATCAACCCGACTGGAGCACAGTGCTTTCAGTGCAGCCTGGTTGTCTGAAAAGATGTTTATAGATTTGTTTGTCAGGGGCATTTTTATTGGTTTCCTGACTCCCAGTTCTATGCCTATCATTTCAGCTTGGAAGACTGTGGTATACCTCCCAATTTTTACTGAAATTTCAACTCTTGGATTGGTACCAACTACTCCCGCTCCTGCCTCCAGTTCAGACTTCGAGCTATCCTATCAGTAAATAGCGCAAGATCGGAGGGTGATATGAAGCCATCCCTCCTCTTCCATTCGTCCCTACCTGGGAAAAGGACGTTATAGGATCTCTCTATGTGCGCTTGGGGAACCATATAGTAGCTGGTAATTTTCTTCAGTAATTGTCTTTTATACCTTCACTTGCAGTATTTCATGACCTTTGGTACTGGAGTCCATGCACACGTTCCAAAGAATAGACTTCGTCTCTCAATAGTAACATTATACAGTATTATATCCATCCCGAAATAAAAAAAGGGCCACTTGACATCCCGACGTGAATCTGCTCTCATTTCAATCTTTCTCTGGACCCCCATTTGACCTCTGACATAACATACACATGCGAGCATACATGTACGGACACGCATACTTTATCTGAAAATATGCACCCTACATATAATGAAAAAACTGCTGACTTACTCCAGTAACCAACAGCCACCCAGACAGGTTTTTGCTCTCGTTTTGATCTTGCGCTGGACCCTCTTTTGACCTCTGCCACTAGACATACAGGTGGCGGCAGTGGCGCTTCCAGAAAGTTTATCTGGGGGGAGGGGTAATAACTTAATGGTATACAGAGGCGTCGGTAATGTTTTTATTGGGGGGGTAAATATTTCTTGGAGGGGGTTAAGGATTATTGATTGTTGGATTGCTAATTTTTTATCTTGAGCGACGGGAAAATCTTACTTACTATATGTAAAAATTGTAAAATATGACATAAATTCATGCAGTAATACTTCTATTCGGGCCAAAACTACAAAATATTTGTAGTTTTTTCTTTGGTCAAACAGGTCAAATTTTTACATGACATCTATTATAAATAAACCAGCATCGATAAGTAAATTATATCTAATGCACATGAACATGTTAAATTAAATTAAAAAATATTGGATTAATATGGTGATATAAATTATTCTTGGGGGGATGCTACTTATGGTGGTCTTTATATCATCGGAAAACAGTATTTTATTATATATTCTGTCAAAAGAAGATATTACCTATACGGTGGAGTATATACGTAGAATTTTTCATCCGGAAAGATAAAATTGAACATTTTCGCAACTGTATATTTTGTATTTAATAATTAACTAACATAACGAGACTTACACACTATGATTACAAATATAGTAAACATGAAAATAAGTAAAAAACACTGCGCTATTGAAAAACAGCTCTGTCATCACATAATAACAAAATTATTACAAAGTATAAACAAATACCTTTGCCTGACGGAGGGGGGTTTTTTATATTGTCCCTTCCCCCTCTTGGCAGGTGGCATATTAAGAAACACCCGGACAAGCATTTTTCTCTGATTTTGATATCAAATTGAAGTTTTTCGTGCTTTACATGGTTGCCACATAACATTGTATTTGTTAGTTATTTGTTTTTATTCTGGCGATTAACCTGTTATTCTGACCAGTGTTGTCAGATGTCGCGCGTTTTACTACGATTTATAAAAACGCCCAAGCAAGTTTTCTTTCTGGTACTGATATTTACTTAACTGTATGTTTTTAGTCAATTTTTTATTTTATTCATTTTTATTTTATTCAAGGCTTTGTTGCCTGCCCTAGGGATTTCTTCCTACATGTAACGTCTTAAGCAACTTTGACGAATAGTATTCTGCGATGGATGGATGTTCATGTATTGTCTCGAAAAGGGTCAGATAATCAACAGTGGCTATTACATAGTATGTATATATATGTCTGGAGTATTTGAAAAACAAAATCAAGAAGAAATGGCCTATTTTGAAGAAGAAAAAAGTGCGTTTTGACCACGATAACCCACCTTGTCACAAATCGACGGAAATGTATTAATTACTCTACCTTCTCTTGTTCGCTGACTTGAAAAGATTTGCTCGCTAGAAAGAAGTTTAGAACCAGTGAAGGGATAGTCGCTGAAATTGACTTATTTTGAGACAAATCCGGTAAAATTTTTTGATGAGGATTTAAAGATCATGAGAAACACGCTCCATTGTCTGAAAACTATTTTCGATGTGTCACGTACTTAGTCAAAATGACTGGAATGCGTACAAAACTTATTCTAAACTGTATCGCAATACTATAATTGAGAAAAAGAATGGTGCTTACAATACCTTTATAATACAGGCAAGCAACAAACAGAAAGCCTGCTGGAAATTAATTAATATCGAAAGGAATAAATTTTCAACTGGGAATGATACGCATCACACATTAACACCTGATATATTCAATGACTTTTTTACTTCAATAGCCCAAACTATCGTCCAAACCTTGCCTGACGTTCGCGATACAAACGCGTTGAACTTTTTGCAAAAATTGAAGCAACCACTAAACTCTTTCTTTTTAACACTCATAACTAACAGTGAGGTTCTTGATGCGATAGTATCCTTGAAAGATTCTGGTGCCTCGGATATTTATGGCCTTAATAGCTATGTAGTGAAACCAGCGGTGAAATCACTAGTTGAACCTTTAGCAGGCTTTTTCAATGTATGTTTTCTGAACGCGGTCTATCCTGAGCCGTTTAAGATCAATAAAGTGATTCCCATTTACAAAAAAGGTGATTCTTGTCTCGTTGATAATTACAGACCAATATCTATAATTCCCATTTTTGCAAAGATATTCGAAATAGTCATAAAGAAAAGGCTTTTATCTTTCTTTGAGTCTAATGGGTTGTTAAATGATAATCTGTTCGGATTTAGACCAAAATGTTCTACAATTCAAGCAGTTTTTGATATTATTTGCTCAGTGGTTGAAGGTTTTGAGGAAGGCAAACATTCTATAATGACACTGTGCGACCTTTCTAAGGCGTTTGACTGTGTGTCGCATGACATTCTGTTACATAAACTTGAATTCTACGGCATCGGGGGCCATTCGTTAGAATTTTTCCGTTCTTACTTAGAAAACAGATCACAGGCGGTTGACTTGAATGGAACCCTATCAGCTCTAAAACCTAATAATCATGGTGTCCCTCAAGGATCAATATTAGGACCTTTTCTTTTCGTCATTTACTTAAACGATATTTTCCATCACCTTGCGCCAATCAAATGCGTGTGTTTTGCTGATGACACTACTTTAATTCAAATTAATTCTGACTTTACCATTCTGAAAAACTTAGCATTAGACTCAGAAAATAGAGCTGAAGGGTGGTTCACCGGAAATCACATGAAAATGAACAAAGAGAAATCTAAGGAACTCGTCCTGTCGACCAATAGCAATGTTGTTACCACAGGCTCAGTGACTTTGCTGGGAATAACTGTAGATGAGGCTCTCAAATGGGAACCTCATATAGACACTCTTTGTAATAAATTAAGTAAGAGTCTTTTTGTATTGCGTCAACTTAAGCAAATTTCTTCACAGGAAGGGTTACTAAGTGCTCTACGGTATCTTCCACAGTCACCTGGTACATGGTATTGTTATATGGAGTGGCTCTTCTCACGCGATCCGAGCTTTTAAGCTAAAAAAGAAAACAATGAGAGTCATAACAGGAGCACGTTACAATAGTCACTGTCAGCCGATATTTAAAAGTTTGCACGTAATAACAGTCCCTTGTTTGTATATTTACTACTCATTAATTGCCATTCATGTGAATTTCCAGAATTTCCCCATCCAGTCAGATACCCACAATTATAAAACCAGAGGATCTGAAGCATTAAGGCCACCAAGATACCGACTAACTACTTCTAAGCAAAACTCTTTAGATATCAGGTTTTATAACAAACTGCCTCTTGACTACCGTCAAAGCAATATATTACGTACATATTAAGTTAGTCTTAATTACTTATAAGTTTGTTTTTTTTACCCTTTCTAGGCTTTCTCCATTTCGAATTACCATAAATGCATTCATTTGTATAAAATGGTCAATTAAATAAATAAATAAAATATCGAAAAATTGAGTGTACGCTATGATCGTTGCATCGCTGTCGCAACAACTATATTGAATAATGTAATTGAATTTAACGAAGAATGTAGGGCATTTTAGTAGCCTACACAATTCTTAGCATGCTGGCATTCAATTTCTAATAGTGGTCCATACCGCCCATAGTTAAATTTTGGCTTAACTAACTAATGATAAACTTTAAAGTTTATCATTAGTTAGTTAAGCTAAAGTTTAAAGTTTTATGTCTTTGCCCGGCAGTTTTAATCATGAGTTGGTAAATACCGAGTTAACTTTTTTTTGACAATGTTGGTAACAATGCTGAGAAATTTAACGAATTTTCTATGTAAGGATGGCAATAATACCCTATTTAGATGTTCTTTGCTGGGAATGTCATGTCACTGTCGTTGGCTGCTGTCAAACATAACCTTATCTTTTAGATGTATCCGTTAGTTTCAGAAAAGTTCGTATTATTTTTAGCGTTCTTAGTTTTGATTTTCATTATAGTATACCGAATTTAATCCTCACGACTTCCATATCATTCTCAACAATTTAATCTATGTCGTCGATATTTAGTTAAAATAATCTATTTCGGTTTATTCTTGCTGATAGAAATAATTTTATAACATGTGTTTCTGTAACTCTATCCAAAACAATAACCACAGCATAGTAAACAACCAGCACAATAACTCAAGATGGCGGAAATTACACGCGCATCCCCACTTTTGGAGGGTTCTTTATAGGGATGCTAACGATACTTCGATACTTCTGCACTAATATCGAGTATTTTTGTCATCGATACTTTTTGAGGCATTCAAAGCTGGTATTATACTTTTGTATCGGTATCGAAAATAATTATATAATTATTGAGGGGTGTAATCAGTTGCACAAAATGCTCTGTACGAACCAAACGCGCCTATTTGGCTAGAAAATATCGAGTTGGTACCGGTATCGATATTTTCATTTTCGCATCTCCACAGCCGTAAAATCATGCATAAACCCTCCCGAGTTCAAAATTTTTTGGGAACCATTTTTTATATAAGAAATCCTCAGAGATATTATGCTGGTTGTTTATTAAGCTGTGACAATAACCATGTTCAAACAAAACAAACCTTTCTTCTTCCAGACAAGTGAGCGACTTTTAGATGTGATAGAAAAGTCAAAACGGAACATCGTGCTATGATTTAATCCCAGATTCAACTAAGCCTTAAAGATACATCGCTAAATACTGGGTACCGGGTAAACGCAAAATAAGTACCCGTTACTTTTTATCTTGGTCCAGCATTTAGGTACAAATACCTACAGAGCTTCCGATCCAAGCCGCCTCGATCGGTACCGATTATTACCGAATCCCAAAGCAGCGCGCAGTACGGTGCGCCGAGTATTCCTGTACCGGTACCGTGCCTCTGCCGGTGGTCTTTACCATCGTCTTCGGTATCGGTATACCCTATGATGCTGACTATTGATTCGCTCTGGAATACCGGTAACGGGTACTGGGTACCGGGTACTTTTTACAATATTACTTGGTATAGGTAATACAAAAATGTACCTATGTTTGACATCACTACTTAAGGCTAAATATTAATTAATCGTTAAGCTGTCCTTAACTGTAGCGGTGCAAAGCTTTTGTTGGATTAACTTTAACTATTAACTACAAACGATACAAAACAAACTACTGTAACTCTATGAAGAATTCGTCGATTAACCCTCGTACGTTCGCCACAGGACGATTTTATCCAGAGTGACACCGAAAACAGTGGCTGCCGCTCTGTTTTGCGTCATATTTCAATTCGGAGCGTCGTTATCAAATGGAAATCGGGGACGAACAAGGAAGGAAACGGGCACGGAAATTTTATGATACTGGACAGGCTTTTTATCCAATAAAACAAGCCGTTGTTGGAAAGTAGCTGTCTCTGCTAGATCTGATTAGGTTTTTTTATTTGTTCCGCTTTTCAATGTAGTGGAAAATTAGGAAAATTCGTTTTGATGGCAGTCGTGTGTTCAACCTTGGAAGTTTTTATTAGTGCTGTTGTTTTGTTTTTATGAGACGAGATGTTTCTTGGGCTTAAATTCCTCTTCCTGTTGATGGAGGAAGTAATAGAACTTCTTTTTTTGATGGACAGACGATTACCAAAAACTCTGGTATGTTTGTTATATCAGGTCCACATCATACCCATCATACCAACAAAAAAATACAGCAAGTTAATGTTTCTCTCAATATTGTAGCAACATAATCGTAACATTCAGGCAACTTTTTATTTTCCCGTCGCCGGCGCCGGTCAGAAAACAAGAGTTAATGACTTTTTTAAAAGCTTTTATTAACTTACAATGTATGTGTGTATGTTTTCGAATGAATTGGTTCTTATGGCAAAAGAGAGAACCTGTTTGACAATTCCAATCATTTGGTTCGCAGAAAAATCGGAAAAATTAAGGGTACCGGCTGGATTCGAACCAGCGTCTCCGGCATTCTAGGCCGACGCGTTACCAACTATACCACGATTCCCCGTGATATAGCCGATATGCAGCGCCGACGACATGGTGTCGACTCCGCCGACACCCACCACTCCCCGGTATCTCTCTGCGAACCATGTATTTCAGTGATCTAGAGATCTAGTCGGCTGTTGGGTGAGTGTGAATCTCCCACCGCTATTTGCACGACAGCTCTCGTTGTTACTGAAGTACGACCCCTCAGTCGGTCAGGATTCCAAGGACTGAAAGGTGCTTGCTTACTCCGCAAGAGGAAGACAGTTCCATTGATTTGGTTCACAGAAACATCGAAAAAATGAAGGGTACCTACCGACTGGATTCGAACCAGCGTCTCCGGCATTCTAGGCCGACGCGTTACCAACTATACAACGGTTCCCCGTGACATAGCCGACATAGTGTCGACACCGCTGAGACCCACCACTCCCCCGTATCTCTCTGCGAACCGTGTATTTTAGTCATCCAGTCATTTTTCCGATTTTTCTGTGAACCAAAGATTGGAATTATCTCCCTCTTGCGGAGTAAGCAAGCACCTTTCATTTCTGTTTGACAATGTCACAGCAAGTACTGATCGGAATGACAAAATGTACATTTTCTCGATACGCCGACCAGTCAAAGGAACTAGGTGTTGGAGTCGTCATTCTTAAACATTTTTTGAAACCGCCGTCCACAGTTCTCCTGTAAGTCATGAACATCACAACTAATAAGTTCCTGCAGAAGGTCATTGCCGTTATAGTTTGTTCTGGCCTGCAAGGATGGGCGGACCCAAGAAGTTTTTTAGAACTTTTCTGCTTTGAACAAGACAAAAGCTGCATTCGTTTTACACAAAATCTCAGATAATCTCACCACTCTTAGCTTCAGTCAGTTCAATACATGCTATTCTTATCCGCTCAATTCAAATGACGTTAACGAAATCTCAATTTTATGTTATAATCCGATCATCTGTGCTCTAGCTCTAGTGATTTAAATAATGTCACATTTTGGATATTCGTGGAAGTGAATGCGAATATTTACTGCCAACATTCGCGAATGCCAATATTCAGTTTTATTTTTTAAGATAAAAGATTTAATTTTATTTTTTTACTTCCCACACCGATAGGTGAGGGGAGTATTGTGATCGCGAAAATTTTCGATTTTGAGATAACACGCTTTTTGGGCGTTTTATGATGTCTACATAACGAAAATCCATGTCACTCATTTCCGTCGGTCTGTCTGTCTGTCGGTCTGTCTGTCTGTCGGTCTGTCTGTCTGTCTGTCGGTCTGTCTGTCTGTCTGTCGGTCTGTCGGTCTGTCTGTCTGTCTGTCGGTCTGTCGGTCTGTCGGTCTGTCGGTCTGTCGGTCTGTCGGTCTGTCGGTCTGTCGGTCTGTCGGTCTGTCGGTCTGTCGGTCTGTCGGTCTGTCGGTCTGTCGGTCTGTCGGTCTGTCGGTCTGTCGGTCTGTCGGTCTGTCGGTCTGTCGGTCTGTCGGTCTGTCGGTCTGTCGGTCTGTCGGTCTGTCGGTCTGTCGGTCTGTCGGTCTGTCGGTCTGTCGGTCTGTCGGTCTGTCGGTCTGTCGGTCTGTCGGTCTGTCGGTCTGTCGGTCTGTCGGTCTGTCGGTCTGTCGGTCTGTCGGTCTGTCGGTCTGTCGGTCTGTCGGTCTGTCGGTCTGTCGGTCTGTCGGTCTGTCGGTCTGTCGGTCTGTCGGTCTGTCGGTCTGTCGGTCTGTCGGTCTGTCGGTCTGTCGGTCTGTCGGTCTGTCGGTCTGTCGGTCTGTCGGTCTGTCGGTCTGTCGGTCTGTCGGTCTGTCGGTCTGTCGGTCTGTCGGTCTGTCGGTCTGTCGGTCTGTCGGTCTGTCGGTCTGTCGGTCTGTCGGTCTGTCGGTCTGTCGGTCTGTCGGTCTGTCGGTCTGTCGGTCTGTCGGTCTGTCGGTCTGTCGGTCTGTCGGTCTGTCGGTCTGTCGGTCTGTCGGTCTGTCGGTCTGTCGGTCTGTCGGTCTGTCGGTCTGTCGGTCTGTCGGTCTGTCGGTCTGTCGGTCTGTCGGTCTGTCGGTCTGTCGGTCTGTCGGTCTGTCGGTCTGTCGGTCTGTCGGTCTGTCGGTCTGTCGGTCTGTCGGTCTGTCGGTCTGTCGGTCTGTCGGTCTGTCGGTCTGTCGGTCTGTCGGTCTGTCGGTCTGTCGGTCTGTCGGTCTGTCGGTCTGTCGGTCTGTCGGTCTGTCGGTCTGTCGGTCTGTCGGTCTGTCGGTCTGTCGGTCTGTCGGTCTGTCGGTCTGTCGGTCTGTCGGTCTGTCGGTCTGTCGGTCTGTCGGTCTGTCGGTCTGTCGGTCTGTCGGTCTGTCGGTCTGTCGGTCTGTCGGTCTGTCGGTCTGTCGGTCTGTCGGTCTGTCGGTCTGTCGGTCTGTCGGTCTGTCGGTCTGTCGGTCTGTCGGTCTGTCGGTCTGTCGGTCTGTCGGTCTGTCGGTCTGTCGGTCTGTCGGTCTGTCGGTCTGTCGGTCTGTCGGTCTGTCGGTCTGTCGGTCTGTCGGTCTGTCGGTCTGTCGGTCTGTCGGTCTGTCGGTCTGTCGGTCTGTCGGTCTGTCGGTCTGTCGGTCTGTCGGTCTGTCGGTCTGTCGGTCTGTCGGTCTGTCGGTCTGTCGGTCTGTCGGTCTGTCGGTCTGTCGGTCTGTCGGTCTGTCGGTCTGTCGGTCTGTCGGTCTGTCGGTCTGTCGGTCTGTCGGTCTGTCGGTCTGTCGGTCTGTCGGTCTGTCGGTCTGTCGGTCTGTCGGTCTGTCGGTCTGTCGGTCTGTCGGTCTGTCGGTCTGTCGGTCTGTCGGTCTGTCGGTCTGTCGGTCTGTCGGTCTGTCGGTCTGTCGGTCTGTCGGTCTGTCGGTCTGTCGGTCTGTCGGTCTGTCGGTCTGTCGGTCTGTCGGTCTGTCGGTCTGTCGGTCTGTCGGTCTGTCGGTCTGTCGGTCTGTCGGTCTGTCGGTCTGTCGGTCTGTCGGTCTGTCGGTCTGTCGGTCTGTCGGTCTGTCGGTCTGTCGGTCTGTCGGTCTGTCGGTCTGTCGGTCTGTCGGTCTGTCGGTCTGTCGGTCTGTCGGTCTGTCGGTCTGTCGGTCTGTCGGTCTGTCGGTCTGTCGGTCTGTCGGTCTGTCGGTCTGTCGGTCTGTCGGTCTGTCGGTCTGTCGGTCTGTCGGTCTATCGGTCTGTCGGTCTATCTGTCTGTCGGTCTGTCTGTCTGTCGGTCTGTTTGTCTGTCTGTTGGTCTGTGCGCGTTTTTCTAGCCTCGTAATCTCAGTAACCGCTGCATAGATTTTGATGAAATTTGGGTAGTGATATGGTGTAGGGTCGTAGTAGGTAATGTTGCTACAATTTTGAAAATCGGTGCATAGGCGGCGGAGTAATTAGCAAAAAACGAAAAATTTCAAATATGCCTCAAACTTCGTTTTTAGGTGTTTTAGGGGTTCTTGATCATTTTCTACTTTTTTGGGTGGGGTTGAAATTGGGGTGGTTGGGGGGTGGGGGGTTGTAAATCTGAAAAATTTGTTGTACTTATAATGGGCTATCTACTGACCTGAGAAAGAAAGACCTAGCGGTATAATACACTTTTTTAGGTCCATCCGAACATTGCCTTGTGTATTGCAGGAACCAAGGGACTTAGAGAATTTTCCTATGTATACATACATACGAGTATTTGCTTTGGATCGTTCTGTATTTTATAATGTTGAAATTACTAAATTGATGTTAATGAAATTTCGGCACAGTATTACTACTTTGGCAAGGATGGAAAACGCGTCTGATTTTTAGAAATCGTCTCAGTGGCGGCACAGCAATATTAAAAAAACTAAAAATATGAAAACAGCTCAAGCTTCGTTTTTAGGCGTTTTAGTGGTTCCTGATCATTTTCTACTTTTTTTGGGGTGGGGGTGAAATTAGGGTGGTTGGGGGGGTGGGGGGTTGTAAATCTGAAAAATTTCTCGTACTCACAATGGGCTGTCTACTGACCTGAGAGAGAAAGACCTAGCGGCATAATACACTTTTTTAGGTCCATCCGAACATTGCCTTGCCGATTACAGAAACCAAGGAACTTTCTGATGCATACAAAATACATACGAGTATTACTTTGGATCGTTTTGTATTGTGTTACGTGGAAACTTCTGAATTGACTTTAATGACATTTTGACACAGATTTATTACCGCGACGAGTATGGAAAGCGCGTAAGTTTTTTAGAAATCATTTCAGTGGCGGCGCGGCAATAATAAAAAAACTAAAAATATAAAAAACACCTCAAACCTCGTTTTAGACGTTTTAGGGGTTCCTGATCATTTTAAAAAAATTTTTGGTTGGGGGTGAGCTTGGGGTGGTTCGGGGGTGGGGGTTTGTAAAACTCAAAAATTTGTTGTATTCATGATATATTGTCCATTGACCTGTGAAAGAAGCACCCAGTAGAATAAAACACTTTTTTTGCGGTCGGGCGAGCGATGATTTGATTGCAGGGGCAGCATCTAGACTATAGTTGCATGCTGTGGGAAAATAATAAAACTGGTTTCATCGGAATGTGTGGGAAGTACTGAGTCATACAACTTGACTGCATTTTTGCTTAAAGTGTTCACTCTTATGTAAAACAGTTATATTTGTAGTTTATTCGTTGTGGATGTATTTATTGATTATTAATCTTAGTTTTGTTCAAGAAGATAATTATAACATTGAATCTTCTGTAAAAATTCATGAAAGAATTATTTCTGTTTGTTTATATTACATTTAGTATACAGGGTGAGTTTTTAGTACCGGCTCGGTCGATAACTCCACTACTGTAGAAGATACCGAAAAAAGTTGTATATAAAAGTTGTAGCCACGGATATGCTCCTTGCTCAGAAAATATTTTGATTTATACAGGGTGATCCGTAACTACGTGGTGATGCAAACATGCATTTTTTTAAATGAGACACCCTATATATTATTCCATATTTAAATTCTACGAATGATTTCCGTTCTTGCTATGTAGGGTATTATTACATTATACAGGGTATTTCAAAAGTTATGACCATTTTTGTATCCAAATCGCTGTCAAATGAACGTACTTTATATCAAAAAGTGGTGAATCAAAAATCATTTTTTTACACGGATAGATAAAAAATATCACGTAGTCTTAAAATCGGCTATAAAAAAAGCCCGCGACGCATATTCGTATACAGGGTGATGTAGAATGCAAAATCCAGATTTTCTCTTTTTTTTATTCATCTTTGTATAGCACTTGTTGTATCTACATCCATTATTTTTCGAGATATTTAGATTTTTCGGTAAATTTAAAATATAGCTTCTATTTGTGTACTGAAAATTATTTATTTTGACAAAGTACTATCGAATTTGTTTTTTATTTTACGAACAACTAAATTATAAGGTCATGATAGGATTTGATGAAGTCAAAACCCTCAATTAACGAGATAATAAAGTCAAGTATGCTAAAGAAGCAGTTTTGTAGGCGTGATGCATAATTATCAAGCAGATTTATCAGGTAGGCTTTGAATAATTGACAGTTCTCATAACCTGCTCAATAATACTGTACTGTGTGAAAAACCAGCTTTAAAAATTAATTTTTCCATTGGGGGTATTTAGGAGAATCTTTGAGAAATTGCCTACTTGCCTCTAGAATATATCAACTATGAACAGCAATATCCAGAACGGAGGCACTTTAAAACTAATGCGTTTGAAAGATTGGAGAAAGTACTATTATGGCCTTATACTTTAGTTGTTTGTTGAGCAAAAATAAAATTTGATAGTATTTTCTCAAAATAAATAAATTTTAGTAACCAAATAGAAGGTATGTATAAAATTTATAGAAAAATCGAAATATCTCAGAAACTAATGAATGCAGCCATAACAAGTGCTATACAAAGATGAAAGACGATAATAAAAACAATCCTTTGGTATAATAAAATATTGGGGGTTACATTTAAAAAAATAGAGAAAATCTAGATTTTGCATTCTGCATCACCCTGTATACGAATATGCGTCGCGGGCTTTTTTTATAGCCGATTTCAAGACTGGATGATATTTTTTATCCATCCGTGTAAAAAAATGATTTTTGGTTCATCACTTTTTGATATTCAGTACGTTCATTTGACAGTGAGTTGGATACAAAAATGGTCATGACTTTTGAAATACCCTGTATAATGTAACAATACCCTATATCGGAAAAATGGAAATCATTAGTAGAATTTAAATAAGGAATAATATATAGGGTGTCTCATTTAAAAAAATGCATGTTTGCATCACCACGTAGTTATGGATCACCCTGTATAAATCTAAATTTCCTGAGCAAGGAGCATATCCGTGGCTACAACTTTTATATACAACTTTTTCCGCTATCTTCTATAGTAGTGGAGTTATCGACCGAGCCGGTACTAAAAACTCACCCTGTATATTTTTGTTTGGTAAGTTTTTATGAAAATTTAATTTTTAAGCTTCATTGCCCACAGTTAAATAAATGAATAATACCAGGTCCAAAACAGAAGACTGATGTGATTACGAGATTAAGTTATTTTTTTTATTGAAAAACTCAAAAAAATAAATGGATTTTGTTTTATTTACCAAACATTTACATCTAAAAAAATACATTTGCAAAACATTCGCAAGAGTTTTGCGAATGCGAATACGTAAAATATGCGAATATCCGCAAATGCGAATATTCATTACATCACTACTGTGTTTCAGCTGTTCTTTTTGAATACCTAATAAAACCGATTTAGTTTGAAATATCTCACTTCACTTGCAAAACGAATGCACCTATTATCACACATGCCGCAGCCAATATGATTATGCCTTCCTTGGCACATGACATATTGAAAGACTGAAGCCTTTCTTTATATTTGTCAACAAATGTTTCATAACCATGTTTTCATTGTCGCCTTAACGTTTCGAAACAATTATTGTTTTGCAAGATGTTTTAAAACAATATCTTTCAATGAACTTGGTTTCAAACAAAAGCTTATGAAACTTGTTACATAGTATAAATGCGTCATTAGAGCTGGCCAAATGTTTTATCAGGAACCACAAAGTTACCCAGATGTGGATAGCTGCAGTTTGTTTCTGTTCTCGAAAAGTTGCTGTTTTGTTGGCAGTTCCTGTTTTATTGGTTTAATGAACGTTGGTTTTATCTACTCTTCTATTTTGCTTCAATATCCATAAATGCCGTTGCAATTATTCAGCTCCTAGAACAAATATATTAGAATAGGGTTTCAACTCCTAGATGCGATTTTTGTCTGGGATACAGCAAGGGATCTTCGTCCCAAACGAGTTATTCCACCTCATCAGTTCTCCGAAATATCGGAAGTCAAGGGAAAGGGGATAATCCCCAATAGATTGGTGGAAAATATTGTTACACATCCGATATAGGGGAAGGAAAGGGATTGTCAGTACGTCATTCTTTATCTGCAGGTAGAAGTGTATCACTAGATAGGGGTGATTTAGAGCTAAAAACAACCACTTCGAGGCTTTTATAGAAACGTGAGAAAGTGGACCTTTTTTTGGCGTTGAATTAACTGGCACTGGTCACATCTGCTCACTCTTGAAGCTTGGTATCCCAAAAAAATTAGGTGCTTTAATAAATTGAAATCTTGTCGATTTATTTAACGTTTGTCTATCTTTTAGACGAGTCATTGATACCGAATGATTTATGTTGTCATTAGTACCGAATGATTTATGTTGACTCCAAAACATTTGAAATCTTAGATCTACGTATGTTAGTGTAAGATTCAAAACAAATTATTACATGTTTTAGATGCACGAAAACATGATAAGTTTTAAACTAGCGCTTCAAAAGTTCTGCAAATCGTGAATACTAGCAACATTATGTTTTGTAAAATGTCTGTGGTGTGTATTGTAATAACATAAGTTTGGAGTTACCAAATTAACCCATTTTCTTGACCTGTCCAAATCTCCACTATATCTATGACTATCTTTAATAAACAATTACATGTTATTAGACAAACCTGTATATGATGAGATTTCTTAATTCGATCAACTCTACTGATAATTGTTTTCTGAAAGTATAAAATTTTCGGGAGCGGTTTAGGTAATAAAATACAGGGGTATGTTATGATTTATTAATTATTGATACCAACACTTTATTTTGTGTAGTGTTACTTTGGCGTATCAATAATTTCGTAATATCAGCGTAAACGCGTTATACGCATACGCCCTTCTGATGCGCCTTTTTTATGCATATTGTACGCGTATTCATATACAGGGTGAGCTAGAATGCAATATCTAGATTTTCTCTTTTATTTTAAATGTAACGCCCATATTTTATTTTAGCAGAAAAATGCCTTTATTGTGGTCTTTCATCTTTGTACAGCATTTTCTATGCCTACGTTTATCAATTTCTGAGATATTTCGATTTCTTTGCAAATTAAAAAGACATATTGACGTAACGAAATTTATTTATTTTGAGAAGGTGCTACGGAATTTTATTTTTGTTTAATGAACATCTAAAATATAAGGCCATGATAATATTTGGTGAAGTCAAAACCGCTAGTTATTGAGATAATATGAGTCAAGTATGCCGAAGAAATAATCCTATAGACGTGGTGCATAATTATCAAGCAGATTTATCGGGTAGACCTTGAAATATTTACTGACCCTGTACGAATAGTTGTGCATTAAATAAAAATAAAATTCCATAGTACTATTTTAAAATAAATAAATTTCAGTGCCTACACAAATATAAAGAATATTCTAAATTCGCAGAAAAATCGAAATATCTTGGAAAATGCCGAATGTAGGTGTAGACAATGCTATACATACACGCAGCAGCATAATAAAAGCTTTTTTTGTGTAATACAATTTGTCGGGTTACATTTAGAAAAAAAGAGTAAACCAAGATTTTGCATTTTAGCTCACCCTGTATACGGATATGCGTCGTCAGCTTTTTTTATAGCCGACGTTATAACTGGAGAAAATTTTTTATCTTGGCATTTACCAATAATAATATTTTGATCCATTACTTTTTGATATACGGTACGCTCATTTGACAGCGGTTAGGTTATAAAAATGGTCATAACTTTTGTAATACCCTGTATAATGTTACAATATCCAACATTGTTTGAACGGGGATCATTAGTAGAATCTTAATGTTTTTATTTTTTTATTATTCATTTGTAAAAGTACAAATAAAAAACAGTCTTGAGGGTCACACCTTGTATAAGGGAATTGGCTGATATATAATACATTGAATTTTGACACTTTCTATTGCCTGGCAGGTCCACCAGCGGCTCTCTTACATACTCGCCCATTACATTATAGTTCCATACCTCTCCAAGATCGGTATGACTTTCACCTGATGAGCCATCACAGCATCCAAATATGTTGCTTATGGAGTCCGTTACGTATCTCATCAACTGCATCATAACGTTTTACACACTCTCCTCTCACTGACAATTTTGTTTGTTGACATTGAAAATAAAATCGAAGTAATATGGGATAACATAATATGTAGGATGTCTCATTTAAAGAAAATGTATGTTTGCATCACTAGGTAGCTACAAATCAGCCTGTATGAATCAAAACATTTTCTGAGCAAGGAACATATCCGTGGCTACAACTTTTATATACAACTTTTTTCGCTATCTCCTACAACAGTAGTAGAGTTATGGACCGATCCTGTGCTAGAAACTCACCCTGTATGTGCTCTACCAATCAGACCAAACCATCAGCAATATTGATATTATTGATACGAAATTTCTGGAACCTGGACACACGCACAACTAGTGTGATTTCATACATGCTACATGCGAGCGTTCAACAGAATATGCTAAAATTTATTAGCCAAATGATTGGGTTATTAAGTTGGGGGTCAAAAAGAAATCTTGCGAAGCAAAGTACTTAATCATATCAAAAATGAATGATAATTAGTCCCAAAATTTCTATTAGAAGCCTGAAAAATGGGTTCGAGAAGTACAAATCTAATACATTTATTTGGGGCGTAGGGATGTGGCGACCCCATCGCCCAGAGATGATGGTACACCTCGCACTAACGATGGCGCATCGTGTACTATTAGCTCTGCAATCAGCCATAGGGGGGAGAAGTGGAGTCACTTAGCTTCGCCCGCGGTGCAATCACCCCCACATCGGAATATTTCCGGGAAACTAGAAATAGGTTCCCGGAAATAGGCGGCGCCAAATGGCCTCACGGCTCATGTTCCGTCGCTGGGCCAATGTTCCCGGTTACCGATAAGTGACAAATTGAATAGATTTGAAGTTAAAAATGCTTAATGTCTCTTCCAGGATCAAAAGATTCCGGAGATAAAATACCTAGCCGTTCGGATCTCCGGATGCCAGGTGGTCCGGGGGGAACATTAAGCGAAGTTCGTTTAAAAAATTTCGCTGCCACTCCTCATCAGGCTATCAGCACAAGCCGTCCTTAGCAGCAACTTCGCACTGACGACAGGCCCGAAGGCCAGATAAACGTGTTCAGAGCCGATTTTACAAATATACGAGGTCTTGCCTCCAACATAAACTTTGTCCATCAACATCTTCAGACAGAGAAGCCACACATTCTGGCTCTTACGGAAACTCAAGTCGGCTCTTCAACAATGGATAATTGCTTCAGATATCCCGGCTATGACTTATACACCCGATTTAGACGTAGGTTTGGCGTATGCGTGTACGTTAAATCTGGGCTTTCTTGTCATTGAGAGGAAGAGCTCGACCTGGAAGGATTTGACATCATCTGGCTTAAAATATCCTTCCAAAATCATTCCAAATTCATATGCTGCATCTATAGGCCACCAAGTAGTAACAACTGCAAAGAGCTCTTCGAGAAGCTTTCAGCCACTGTGGACGCGCTGCAGTCAGGTCGTCCTAATTCAGAAATAGTCTTTCTGGGCGACTTCAACGTTCACAACTCATACTGGCTCAAACACTCAAACAAAACGGACGACGAGGGACGTGAAGCTGAAGCCTTTGCTATTAGCTGCGGCTTGGAGCAGATAGTTAAAGAACCAACAAGAATCCCCAGCCGCCACGGAGATTTTGCAAGTCTGCTGGACCTATACAACTAGCCCAACAATTTACACAGTGAAAGTAACCGCTCCACTAGGCTCGTCTGACCATAACACCGTCTCAACACTATGCAGGATGCATTCTCCAGATCCCCACCATACAATGCCTCGCCGTGTCTGGCATTACGGATCAGCAAAGTGGGACGACCTAAGGGAATACTACCAGTCCTTTCCCTGGCACGACGTCTGCTTCAAGTCACGAGACCCATCAGCTTGCGCCCAAGAAATAACAGAGGTAATCATGTCCGGCATAGAGGCCTATATTCCACATGTCGTCAAGCGTCCCTCCAAAAACAAGCCATGGTTTAATCAGCGTTGTAGAGATGCAGTTACCTCTAAAAACCAACATTACAAGGAATGGAGGAAAAATCCAAACGCCGAGAACCACCGCAGTTTTATCGACGCCAGAAGCCACTGTAAACGCGTGATTGACAACTGCAAGGAGGAACGCAACCAAAAAATTAAGAACAAGCTCCTCTCATGTCCTAGTTCGTCCAGAACATTCTGGTCTGTAGCTAAGGCTGTTAGTCAGAACTTTTCCTATTCCTCAATACCACCCTTGACCACCCATCGCTTCTGCTCCTAAAGAAAAAGCAGACATCTTAGGGAGGCTTTTCGCAGCCAATTCTACTGTAGACTTCCAAAGAAGCAATCCGACCACCAACATAAACGTAAACTCGAGAATGGCAGAGGTCAAATTTCAACATCGAGATGTAAAAAGCATCCTCCAGAAGCTAAACACGAAGAAAGCTACTGGTCCCGACCAAATTCCAGCCATTGTCCTTAAACGCTGTGCCGCTGAGCTTGCACCTATTCTTTGCAAGCTCTTCAAACTATCATATCAGCAAGGCGTGTTTCCCGCTTCATGGAAAATTGGCTGCGTACAACCCATCCCCAAGAAAGGCAAAAAAACCGATCCCACAAACTATAGACCTGTGGCTCTTCTCAGCATCATGTCTAAGGTTATGGAGACTGTCATTAACACACAGATCCCGAAATACCTGGACAATAATAACATCATAAATGATCGCCAGTATAGCTTCCGTAAGCACAGGTCTACGGGTGACCTTCTGGCCTATGTCACTCACTTGTAGAACAGAGCCATTGAAAACCATGGCGAATCCCGTGTTGTTGCGCTTGACATATCGAAAGCCTTCGACAGAGTGTGGCATGAGGGACTTCTAGTCAAGCTTGCTGCTTATGGACTACCACCTGGTCTGCGCCAGTGGCTGAACAGCTTTTTGAACGACCGATCTCTGTTCGTTGTAGTCGAAGGCTGTTCATCAGACGTATTTTCAATAAACGCCGGTGTTCCTCAGGGATCTGTTTTATCCCCTACACTGTTCCTGCTGTACATCAACGAGCTGCTGGAAATAACATCCAATCCAATCTACAGCTTCGCAGACGATAGCACATTGATATCGTGCATGGAACCAGGCAAGCCACTATCATCCCAGGAGACGGTACGTAGACGACAGCAGCATGCCTCACAGATCAACGCAGATATCAAAAAATTGTCGAGTGGGGATTAGTAAATAAAATACAGTTCAACGTACAGAAAACCCAGGCAACAACACTTACAAAGAAGTCTCACACTGGCTTACCAACATTGGAAATGGAGGGTCACCCCACAGACGAGTCACCTTCCGTCAAGCTTTTGGGGGTCAACATCAACAACAACATGTCTTGGCACGACCACGTCGTCGGTATTGCTAAAACGGCATCCCAGAAGCTTGGAGTTTTGTTTCGTTGTAGGAAGGGAATGTGAACCACATTTTGGTATGAAAGTGGTTAACATTTTTCTGTTTTAATTGTAACTACTTTATCTTATTATAATAGCACAAAAAGCTATTTGATTTCAGATTTCTTGTCTTTCACGCCAGTAAAATTAGCTCTTGGTACATACGCCCTTCAATATGCATTTTCCAGAGATCAGTATTAGTATCTAGTTGGTCATAACTCAGAGGTAGTGCGAGAGGTACTAAAAGTAATTCACGATGTTTGGTTATTACGCAGTATTACCTGATCAACACTATAACTTAGTGGGAATAGATTGAATATAAAATCACGGCTCCAATCTTTGTACCAGGAAAATAGCTATATTTGCCACTCCTAAAAACAACGCCTAATAGTACAATCGTTCCTTCGTAAGAAAGGCTTTTAACAGCAAAGGGTCGGAAAGAAATGAAACTTGGTGGCTTGTTACACACTGGTCCCCTGAACCTGCACCTAGGTTCGGTGGGTTGCCGCTGGAGGGGGGGGGGGTGAACGCTCTGCTTCGCGAAAAATAGCGCGTTAGGTAAGTGATATCGAAAAAAGCTTCAAATGATAGAGAGAATAAAGTTCTGCATAATTTTGATCTTCACATTTTTCGTGTGTGACCAATAGTTTCCATCCTACAGTGCGCCAAAGTTAGGGGTTGGTTTGTGATTTTCACTAAAATCAGAATTTCATGGCGCATTAAGCCAAAGAACTTTATCAAAAAGTCTTTAACATGAGCTTAAAAAAAGTACGACATTTAGGAAGACATCGCTACCTACTACCGATATTAACCAATCGTTAGGTCCTCCAAAAGTCTGCTGTCGTAAAAAGGTTCAAATGAGGGAATTCAATTTGCCACCTCTGGAGGTTGCCGCTCGAGGGGGCGGGGTGAATTTTGTTTTCTTCATAAATCGTCTGAACCTTTTTTTCTGTTTTTATTTTTCGGAAATCTCGAAGCAAAGTTTCCACCCTCCCACCTCTCGAGCGGCAACTCCCCGAGGTCGCAAACTTAGGTGTACATTCAGGGGGCCCAAGTCCACCATCCCACTAAATTTTATTTCTTTCCGGCCTTTTGCGCTCAAAAGACTTTTGGAGACTTAACGATTGGTTAAAATCGGTAGTAGGTAGCGATGTGTTCCTAAACGTCGTACTTTTTTTAAGCTTAAGTTAAAGACTTTTTGATAAACTTCTTTGGCTTAATCCGGAATGAAATTCTGATTTTAGTAAAATTCAAAAACCACCCCCTAACACTGTAGAATGTAAACAGAAAATTGTAAAGACCAATATTGTGGACAATTTTATTGTCCCCATATTCGAACTTTTCTTCGGTGGCACTTACGGCAACGGAATATTTGTCAAAAGGCGCCACGCTACAGTTTTCACCCCCCTCCCCCCAACTCTCGAGCGTTAACTCCAGAGGTCACAATTGAATCTTGTGTTAATTATATAATGCCAGGTATCATTTCCACTAAAAGTATGCGCCACAGAGTTAACATCTCTAGAGGGAACGTAAACAACAAAATGCACAGGTCGCTGACCAGCCAACATGTAACGGAAATTTTGACAACTTGAGGGCATTACCAGTGGCGTACGATTTTATATTAAAATTGGATGTGCATTAATAGATTCAATTATTACTGTGATGTTACAAACTAATACAATAAGTTGTATTAGTATTTAGCTATAAATAGAGAGTTACTCTTATTATAACTTGATTGTAACAGTTGATAATTTATTATTACCATGAAGTGTTTCCCCATATTTTACGCTACTGAAAACCAAAACAAAACCTATACTAATCTATGATAAGTGGTGTTCACCGATTCGTCGTTATTGCAGCAAACTATGCACTTTTTATTTCGTCCCATCATGCAATTATGACAATATTGTTCAAAAATAATTTAATTCACACCACAAATAGTCACAAAGTCACTCAAACATACACTAAAACAACAAAAATTTCAACATATGCAATAACGACAACTACAATGACAGCCACATGACAGCTTTAGGGGACGCCGATTGTAGGTTGCCAGATTTGCGACATATTAGAAGTTATTGCGACATTCCGCTATGAAATTTACCCATTTTTGAGATTTCGTTAAATCAATACAAATTATCTTCACGTAAATCAGTTACATTGCAAGTATATTTTAATGTATAGTTAAATACCCAGTTAAATACTTTGAGGAACATGTGTTCAAGCTGCGGAAACTGGCAGATTTTGAAAAAACTGGAAGGTCCTTAAGCGGACGAAGACGATGTTGGCTGGCCAATATTCAAATTAGGCACCCTCTAGAGATGTTAACTCTGTGGTATGCGCATATAAGATATTTTTTGCAACTACACATATCGGTAGTAGGTAGAGGTGTATTCCTAAATATCGTAATTCTTTTTAAAACCAAATGCGTGCATGTAGGCAGCTGCAGATAATAAAATAATAAAGAAATGAGAAGATACCTTTCTTTTGGAGAAACGAAATTGTTACACGACTTTTTGATTAAGTTCTTCGTCTTAATCCGCGATGATATTCTGATTTTAATAAATGAACATCACAAACCAACCCCTAACTTTGGCGAACTGTAGGACGGAAGTTATTTGTTGCACTCGAAAAATGTGAAGACCAAAACTGTGCAGAATTTGTTCGCTCCACGAATAATTTCAAGCGATTTTCGATATCACTTACCAAAACAGCGTTATTTTCCGAAAATCGTCGCGAAGCAGTGTTTTCATCCCCCCACCTCTCCAGCGGCAACCCACGAGGTCGCAAACTTAGTTGTAAGTTCAGAGGACCAATTTCTACCATCCCACTAAATTCTATTTCTCTCCGACTTTTTGCTGTCAAAAAATCCCTGCCACATGGACTATAAGGACGAAGTTAGTATGAATCTTGTTTTTTACTAATTAGGAAACAGATAATAAATATTCATATCACCGCTTAAATCTTCGTACCTATCAGCAAAACAGCAACCATGTTATATGACGTGAGATATAGGAACACGAGGGTGGAAAAACGTCCACCCCATCCAGCCATTTCCGAACGCGCCGGCTATCCGCACCCCCAACTAGAATCGGACGACGTCCATTTATAACGGGGGATCAAACCTTCGGACACATCCCGCCAGTAAAAATGGAAATGCCCCATTCGGGAGGCCATATTGGATGCTAAGTGGACTTTATGGCTTGGTGTCTGTATACAGTGACTCACATTTGGGATTGGGGATGTGGAAGCAGTTTGTGTAGTTGAGTACGGGGAAATGGCATCTGCTACGGGTTTTTGCGTGCTCAAAGGTGCTTTTCTAAGGCCAGTCGTCCAAAAATAATACATCTAACCAAAATTACAGTATTATATACATAAAAGAACATTGTAATGTATCAGTATGAAAATAATATAATCTATGAGCGTTTATTAGGAATGTTCTGGATATTATCACAATGAAATGTTTCCAGGGCAATGAAAATGTAGCTAGATCTGTAAACTATAGAGTATCATCAAAATCGTTTCTTGAGGTAATGAGAAATCTTGATGATGTAAGTAAAAAAATACTGTGACCCCACATCTCAAATTTCAGCGAAATAGGTATAGGAACTAATAATATTTCGGGATTGCAAGGTTATATGACATTTCCCTTGAATTTGGCATGGCTGATATGTCCTCAAATACATAATTCCGATACAGTCATAGAAAGTTCTTTATGAAAACAAAAGAACTCAAGCTTCTTGATCCCAATTTATCCTAATCCTTATCCTAATATTTTACCCCCTGCCGCAAAAAATGGTGCATGATCCTAAAATGCCTAAGTCTTTCAGCAGTTCTGTTTCATTATGTATTATCTACTAGGACACCATTCATAGCATGTAGGTAGCTCAACGGTAAGCTCACCAAATTGCATTGCAACTGGTACAGTTGTTGCTGAGACTATGAGGGTAGAAAATGAAAGACAGACGACAGATAAGTGACAGAAACGGGTGACGTAGAAATTGATTAATAGTTATTATTAAGGGCGTAAAGAGACTTTTACTGTCCGGAGCCTGACTTCAATGGTAAAATGACTGAAGAAGCATCTAAAGGAAGTTCCTAAAATAACCTACTGAGTCAAGAAAGATACTGGTTGAATGTATTTTTTGTTTTATGAGAAATTGAAAAAAGCTGTTATTAATCCGATCAAAACTACGCTACGTGTAAATGACATTAACATGCCTTTAGTCAAGTTGAGTGATAATTGATTTTCCGAACACCATTGTTTCAAGCTACGAAGCTTATTCAAAAGAATATGACAGTGAGCCTTTTGTTATATTATTAGATCATCCGCGTAAAGTAAGCAGTTTGCTCCAATCTTGTTAACTACGCCATTAGTGAATATAGCAAAAAGTAAAATCGTGAAGAATTGGAACATTTTAGGTATAAACAACAGATAGTAGCAGCACTTTGTTTTGTTTTGAACGCTTCTTGTTTATTAGACGATTTTCAAGTGAATTTTGAATTCTATCAGTGCATATGTGAAAAATAGACTATTTTATATGGTAAATATTAATAACATTATCTTGCAGACAATCAGATGCCTGTTAGAGCATGGGCTGCGCTTCTTCGGACGTATTCAAATTCGTTGGATAATACAATATTAAATTCCGAGTCATACTCATTTCAGAGTCATAGATGTTTGCTTTCTGGGTGGATTCTGCTTAATTCTGCTGCACTGCTTCAATAGCTTTTTGTCTCCAGTCTCATCAAATAACGTAATACAACGTAACACAAAAAATTTGTTGCAGAATTTTAAATGTCTGCTATCTTCATATTGCATAATACTAAACGAACTTCAATACTAGCATAGTCTTTAGATATCACCACTCTAAGGCAAGGCGCAAATTGAGACACGTATTGAGCATGTGACGTGACACAAAAGACGTGCCACACCCGTGACATGGCTTACTACCACTTGGTGAAATATTAGGGACGAAAGACTTATTGTTAGACTTGAGGTCCGAATCAGAATCAGATGATGCTGAATAGGACATGTTTTTTTTTTACTTCTGTTGGGGTCATCGGCATCGACTCCTCTGGTCATTAACCTCGTGTTACGTGTAGGCCTTCTTACTGTTTTCCGGCTCCACTCTAGGAATGGCACTGTTAATTAGAGGAAGTTTGTCTGTAACTCAACAAGTGACTTATTACCATTAACGTGAGTTGAATATTAATCTTTATCTACTCCCATTACGTTACACAACAATAGGATACTTGCAGTGGTCGTAATTTTGGAACAAGGATATGTTTAGACGGAATAAAAACATATTCAAAAGCTGTCTATAAGAAAACTTCCACTCATGATGGTGAAGAAATTTGTAATTATAATTTACGGATATTTCAAATTTTTCCACGTGACTGAAACAGGTGCTGACGTTACAATACAGTACAATAATCGACATTATTAAACCTATCTCTAACTATAAATGACAACTTCAAAAAGCACAAAATAACATGTTGTTCTGTGATACAGAACCATAAGGTAAGCTTTGTTTACGCCAATCTTGCGTCAATCTTCCATTTTGACTTGTGATTTGGACTTGTTGCCAAAGTCGTCAAGTGTCGTAACCAAAATTATCGACCAAAAAGTGTTTATGATACCTCAAATCCCATCACTATAATGTCTTGTGACGTCAGAGGTCATCTTCGTGCCATTTTCACTAGTTCAAATTTATATTTGGAATAAGTCTCACAAGCAACTTCAAAAATCAAAAACTTCTATTTTATGCTGTTTAGTACGTTATAACGAATGCTTTAAAGCAATATTTTTTTTGGATGCAAGGACCCTGTTACTATCCAACTCCCGGTAATGGTAGTAGCTCACTTATTCACTCAGAGCACTCGCCTACGGCTCGTGATGCAAACTTCAAGGCGTGAGTTATTACTGACATTGCCGCTCGTTGAACAATATGCTATTATGCATTACCGAAGCAATTATAGTAGTTTGATTTAAATGCGAAATAATGACAAACTATTTATAATTTAACCTGACTTCTCTCACTAAAATAAATATGTACATCGTTCGCATTAGCGTTTGACGTTTCATAGCTGCCTTTGCAGTTATTATAGCATGATTTATTTATATGAATTTCCGAGTGATCAGTACTGGTATCTAGTATAGGCGTTGCTCGCAACTCACGGCTGTGAGATAATAGGTTCTTTCCAACAGGCCTGAATACCGTACAATGTATCGTCACGGACATGCGCAGAACGTGAAATGCGTTCCAACACGTTTTGTTACCGTTCATGGGACGGTTTCTGTACGGTCAAATCGGTACTTGGTCCAGAGTAAGGACTGTGAGGACTGATATGCGCAGTAGAAAGTAAATCGCCCGCTTGGCGCACAATTTCATTTTGTCATTTCTATGCGCCTTCTGTTTTCTTGCTTCCTTGAGTCTTGAGTGTTGAGATTCAGTTTGATTTGATTTTTCTTCTTTTGTTTTTGCTGTTACTTGTTGTTTGGCTGGCTCGTTTGTTGGCCGAAACTTCACCACAGCCAAAAATGGAAATGGAATTAAACAATAATGTGGTGGTATGTTATGATAAATTCGGTCACTTTTATGGAAAACAACCCAGGTTCTTTGTTTATAGAGCTACAGGAATACCAGGTTGTGAGTGGCAACCATTATTCATGGCTAAAATTACCCAAATAATCCTCATTTTTCAGTTGATAGACCAACACCAAGTCATCGTCAGAAAACTCAGGCCCCCATCAATTTTAATAAAGCTCTTGGCGTCTTGGCTTTTGACGGTGGCTTTTGAAATGAAATCGAGGGTTAGTTTTTTTGATAGCTGTCAGAACTGACACGAGTCCAGTGAAAAGAGTAGGAACCGTTCCAACAAATTTTCCTGTTTGTACGGTCACGAAACCATCCAAAATCAACGCATGCGCACCACAAACGATCCGAACAGTTTCGTAATGGTTCAATGGATGGTACAAAATATGCTGTCGGAAAGAACCTTATGAAAAATAATTCACGCTCTTTATTTATAGGTAGTATAAGCTGTTCAGAAGTCGTTTGCTAGTTGTTATATAACTTCAAGGGCCAGTAGATAAAAACAATTGTTTTAATTCTGTGGCATGGATATATTCCCTGCCAGGTACATAAAAAAGCGGCATCTTCCTTCCCTATGGAGAAAAAAAAATCCATCACGTCGATACCGCCGACTCATCCGGCTAATGACTCTCTCAGGCCGGACGGAATTTTTGTAAACGAACCACCCTTTTTCTCCTCTTCTTTCAAAATAATCGGATGTGTGGCGAGAGGCTTTGTGGCCGCCGCTCATCGAGTGTCGCCCATTATTTGACGAGAGCGACGGGGCGCACAAAAAAAAATTACCGGTGAAAGGGTTACGGGGGGTAGGGCTGGGGTGCGGGGGGTAGATTTACCTAAGCCCCGAACACTGCAGATGTGTCACACACACTATGCCAGGCTATTAGGAGTTACGTAATGCAGTAGGTAGAATGGTTTACCGGAAAAGGGTTGTACAGGGCGCAGTGGTGAGATGTTGTGGTGCACGGTTCAAGTGAGATAAAATGTGGATTATTCGGGCAGTGTTAGTTCGAGAAAAGAGATAAAAGAACCGTTTTTATAGCAGATTGAATGAAAAAGTAGAAAATTGTTTTAATAACAATATCTTGATCTACAGCGAAATAAGTGATAGTCAGAAACAATACTATATTATAAAATTGTTATATACAGGGTGGGGCAATAGTAAGTGGACGGAATGTTGTGGGCGTATTAAATAGTATCTCAAAAATCTGTCACTTGATCATGGTAGGGACCCTTAAGGGCTATAATGTGAAAATGTTTTCAATTAAATTTTATACAGGGTGGTTCATTTCAGACTTATATTTTTTTGAATGGAACCTCCTATATATTATTCCATATTCGGATTCCTTGGTGAATTCTAGTGTGAAATTATGTATCGTATATGGAAATTTGAATGAACCGTTTAGGCGCAAATGATCATTTTTGGTATAAGTAGGAATCAGAAAAAAATTGAATATCGCAGCGACTATAAAACTTAGAAGGTCGTGACTTTGCTGTACGACTAAGCATGAAATTCGTCACCTTAGGTCAAACGACTATATATTTTGTACTTGAAAAAATCAGCAGATTAATTAAGGAAACTTCAATCGCAGATAACATGATTTTTTTTAAATAGGAATGCCTATTTTTGTTTATAGAATAAAATGTAGAATTTGGTTACCTTTCTAACGATATATCATTCTCAATATCAATCCTATTTAGTTTTAATTTTATTTTAACTTTTGCGTCAAATCGGTGTTTACCACTTTTTCTACGTGTATGCAACCTAGCAGGCGATGACAAATAAACAAAGGCCCGTTAAGATGGAAGAAACCAACTAACCTAGTAGAAAGATACAAACAAACTAGAGTAACGAAGCAAGATTGTGAAAATTCCGTTCAACACATTAGCTCTAACCAAAAACAACGACGGTAACAAGGATGCTCATTTTTCACAGCCTACTAGCTATTAGCCAATTTCTAAAGTCAGTAAAAAAAATATCTAATTAAAGGAAAACTACAGCGATTGTTGCTGGCAGTGGAGTATCTATCTTTTCTGGATAAATTTTCACATTTAACGCCATAAAAAGGTAGTCATTTCAGAAAGTCAAAAGTAATCATACCTCTGATTGAAGCCCTTCAAATTCTTCAGTAGGTACTTCTACTTATTAGCAAAATCGCGAAAAATGAAACCTGAATTGCAGTCTGTTTTGATTATGAAACATAGTTTAGTTTGTAGAAAAATACATGCAATACACACAATTACAACATGGAGTAATAAAAGATTCTAACAATCACTTTAATGGATGCTCAGAATGCTCCAGTTAGAGACGTCTTTACTTTTCGGAACGGAAATGACAAGTTTTTTTATCCCATTAAATGAGAAATTTCATTCTAAAGATGTTAGGCTGAGAGCAAAAATTGTTGGTAGCTTCCCGTTTGTTTCAAATTTTTTAATGGTTTTGCAACGTTGTCAAGCTCTAGTAGGCCTCAATAATTGCTAGTAAGCTGTGAAGAAAAACAAACACTTCTGTCATACCCCAGCTTCCAATTGACATTAGATATCTTGCCGCTCTTCTATCCGATTAGAGCTGATGTATTGTAAGGAATTTTCAGAATCTTGCCTCGCTACTCTAGATCGTTTGCATCTTTCTACTAAGTTAGCTGGTTTCTTTCACCTTAACGGGCTTTTGTTCATTTTTCATGGCCTGCTAGGTTGCTTACCCGCAGGAAAATTGAAAAACGCCGATTTGACTAAAAATTTGGAATAAAATGAAAACCAAAAAAGATTGATATCAAGAATGCTATATCGAAAGGTAATCAAATTTCACATTTGATTCTATAAGCCAAAATAGGCAGTCCCATTTGACGAAATCAAGTTATCTACGATTGAAGTTTCCTTAATTAATCTACTGATTTCTCTACCTACAAAAAAATGCAAGTTTAACCGTCTGATCTAAGGTGAGGAGTTTCATGCTACCGCAAAGTCAATGCCTTCTAGGTAATATAATCGCTGCGATATTCAATTTTTTTCTGATACCTACTTATACTATAAATGGAGATTTGCGCCTAAACGGTTCCTTTAAAGTTCCATGTATGATACATAAAGTTACACTAGAATTTACCAAGGAATCTAAATATGGAATAATATATATGGTAATGTATGTAGTATATAGGTATAATGACATCGTTCAATAATCTGATGCAAAAATTCCTAATATTAATGTACCGAATTCATCAGATGATTGACATTTTTCATCAATTCAATGTAACAAACCCTTGTGATAATGTACTATTTTCATATTATTGATAAAATTTATTCATCTTTAATGATATTCATTAATAGTTGTTAAACTAGTATACAGCGTCATTGATACAATGAAATTGAAATTTTTAAATGTTTGAAAAGCAAAATAATAAACCAAAATCAAATTGTATTTGCTCGCACTCTGTGTCTAGATATGATAATATATCATATTATGATAAGTGCCAAAATAACCCATATATAGCACCAGTGTGGCGATCATGTCGAATTATTTCGTTCCTGGTATTTACACATTCATAAATATAAAGAGCAACATTAATTGAACTAATGAAATTGTTCTTCATTATTATGCAAAATATATTGGTTGTCGGTTCGATTCATTGATATCATGACCAGTTCATAAATAGAATGAATATTTATTCTTCACAACTTTATCATTAAAACGGAGAACGTGTTCATTATACCAACGTACGAGTTCCTTCCGTTAATGAAAACATGACATCAAATTAATGATCAGATTTTCATTATATTGATGAACGCAGATTCATATTTTTAACGAATAAGAGTATTAATCGATGATTAACAAATCATTGATATAATGAAACAGTTCAATGTCCCAATGAAACAATAGCTTAGAACTGCCTTTCTTTAACACAATTAACAACATTTTTTTCAGTGTAGTCTCAGTAACTGCTGTACCGATACTCTTCAAATTGGGGGTGCTATATGATGTGGATAATACTGCTACATTTTTGAAAATATTTGCATTGGTAATTAGCCAAAAACGAAATCCGCGTTCCTGGTAATTTTCTTTTTTTTTCTGGGGGAGGGGAGTAGTTATCGGGATGGCTGAGGTACATCCAGATATTTTTATCTTGATAAAAGATAAAGATGTTTGTCTTAAAAAATGATAATATAATTAGCAGACCAAGTATTGCTTTTGAAAACGTAATATATGTCGCCTAATTTGCTTTACTCTATCGTAGTGCGATCTCGTATGCGGATCATGTTGAGGAATAGTAGTTTAAAAGTGAAAAGTAATCTTAGTTAGCCTTAATTTTATTCAGTAGGTACCTGACCGTATGGTTAACAAACTCAATAAAATTGAACTCTTAGATAGGTTGAAATGAATGGGAAAATGAAGAAACTTATTGGAGAAGTGCTTTGCTAAATATTGTATACTAACTCGACCTTTACACTTTTTATTATTATGGTGCATAGTTCAAGTGAGATGAATATTGGGGATTATTCGTTTATAGGGGTTAGTAGTTTGGAAAATCGCTTTTATAGGAAGTCGAACTTTATGTAACCTTAACAACTGATCTTAATTTGATATCAATTAACTCAGTGAAATTGTGTATTTTCTGGACAGCTTGAAATAAAAGTAAAAATAAAAAGTATATTAAAAACATTTATGGTGCTTTGCTACATTATTTTATACTAAGTCGACTCTACACAATTCTTTCCTTAACGTAGTTAGGCGAGATACTGTGGTGAAGTGTTCAAGCAAGATAAAATGTGGCTAATTCGGTCAAACTGCGATCCTAGAAAGAAGAACGTCAAAATAGTTATGTTTGTTAAGTTGCATATCTGTTGCACGATGCATAAGGTTTGTAGCTCGAGGGGAAGTCGCCATGGCAGCTCAACGGTTACGCGCCTGCCTCATTCAAACATTGTTCTGCTTTGATCCCTGGGCAAGACACATTTTATGACTAAAAAGTTGATTGATACGATTTTTATATACGTTGCATACATTCCTTGCTACGATCGTAATAAATACGTATTTGAATGTTTGAAATTAGATCACAAATTCCAGTAACAAACTACCCAAGAAACATTTCAGCAGCCTATTAGCTTCATGGAGGTTTTAAATAGGCTTTAAGGTGACATTTGATTAGAGTTGTGTCTTATGACTGCATTGACTATGGCCAAATGTACTCAGGATCAAATTATCCTATGAACAGGTTATAAGGAGTATCCATAAAACCTATTTCACACGGCCAATAGTCAATTTAAACTGTAAAGTTTTAATGAAGCTTTATGGTGGTCTCATATAAATTCTGTTAAAACTATTTTGTCCTTAAGAATGCCTTAAGACTTGCCAACTTTAAAAAAGCCTTTAAGAAAGCCTAAGGGTTTTAAACAGTTGAAGGAAAATACTCAATAAAGCCGCCTTAAAACTATATATTTTCCAAGTCAAATAGGCACAACGAAAATCCTCCTTCAAACGTATTGGCTTTAAGGATGCTTATGATAGGATAGGCATGTTTTTGTTAGATGGGCTTGGATAAAATTAAAACTTGACAAGGGATTCAAACTTAATAAGTGGTGCAAAATAAATAAAAATGAGCACAGCAGCACATAATTATTGCACGAAACCATGAAATGATTGGTTTTTACTTTGTCAATTGTAATGTCACACAGAATTGCCAACATCAACAGGTTAACCTACTTACGATATATTACGGAATAAGAAATATATTTTGACGTCAGCTATTTTAGAACAATTAGGCGACTATCAAGACCATATTACCCATGTAAAGGACTGAGTTTTAAGGTGGTTTTAAGAATATTCTGGAAATTTGCGTCTATTGCGCCATATTTTTTGAGTTACCGATTACCGCAATTATTTTATATACGTAATTGATTTTGATAATAGTACAATTCCTAGAATGCATATCGACTGAACATATATTGCAAGTAAACCCTTGCATTTTGAAAAAATATATATGCGACTTTATATTTTAGCCTAAAAGAATTGAATATTTTTTAATTAAGATTTTCCCCAGAATTGTAATATATTTGGAGGGCTCTCATTTTTTAGGGCTATCTTATAAAGTTTCATCAATAAACTGTGATTCGTTTTATTTTTTTCATTGTAGTAATCGAGAAAATTCTGAATTTATGATCATAAAATAGTAATAGATGGTATATATACCTACAATACTCCATGTTGTAAATATCTAGATAAAAAAACTTTCCGTTTTCATGATAGAGCACTGATAAAATGTTCATAAATCCAACGTATCTTTATACGTCACTTTATCTACCAAAATATCTACAGGAAAGCAATCTTAAGATAGAATAGTTATTTCATGGCCTCAAGTTATGATATCTTAAAGCCTAAAGGATTTAACAAAGCTTTAAGGACAAAAGAATGAGTATTTATCGGAGACTTAACACAGACTTGCTCAAGTACTTGTGGTTTTAAGGCTAGCTTCATCGAAAGCCGTGACAGCTCTCTTAAATGTGGGCCCTCCTGGCTGTGTGGAGGTTATATCATTGCCTTAATGAAGTTCTTAAAGCAAGTTTGTTTTAAAAGGATATGAAATGCTGAGCTGTATCAGCCTCCTGTAGGTTTCGATAAACCTAAAAATGTTTCTTGGGTAAGTATCTATGATTTGTTTAGAAAACAATTTCATCGGTGCCCTAGAGGCTCAATGGTTAAGACAACAGTCTCCTACCAAAGTAGCTAACTTAGTATCCCCGGTCTTGACAACTTTTTATCAAGTAAGCTACTTACTTTAAGCACTAGTGGAAAAAAGTTAAACATTTAGCACAGGACATAGTACAAGCAGATGGTCAGTTTTACGCACGATCGTAAAAAATGTTAAAATTAAGCTACTACTAAACTCGGTTTTATAGCGGATTCAATAAAAACGTAAGGATTCATTTTAATAATATTTTGTCCAGCAGCGAAGTGTGAAGTGATAATCAAAAACAGTATTATATTATAATATACACAGTTATAACATAATTACCCTAAAAAATGTCCTTTTTGATATCCTGTTCTTCCGAAAGAAAAAAAATTAAGACTTATGGATGTATTTTTCCCGATGCCACATAACATATGAGGGAATCATCAGAATTTATACGTTTTCACAATAATATAACCTGTAACTCGGAAACTACTAGCGTCTTTGCTTGACACAGTTGTCGAGCATTGTTACAAATTGTGCTGATCCATACGGATTTATAAAGTCAATGCAGCATAAAAACCTATACTTTCACACTTATTTACCTCTTCAGCGCGGCCAATGCTGCTTCCAAACGTGGTTACAGTTTCTGAAAACTATTTGTAATGGTGTTGTCTTCAATTAATAAAATTTATCTTAACTTATTTTCATGGTTTCCTCTGCATGTGGATTTCTCAATTTAAATTCGTACCAGACAATTTCGGAAAAAGTCGGCGGTTGGCGGGACTCGAACCCACAACCTCCAGATCGGTTCTCCGGCGGGCCGTTGGTGGTACCAAAAGGTGACGCGAAATAGGTGTCGGCTGGTGGGAGGATCTCGAGTAACTAGTCGGCGCTTTCGAGGTTTCGTGACGTAGTTAATGTTCGATGGTTCAACTGGGTAGAGCGCCAGAGTACCGATCTGGAGGTCGTGGAATCGAGTCCCGCTAGCCGCCGCCTTTTTCCGACATTTTCTGGTACGAATTTAAATCCAACATTTTTGTTGTAACCAAGGGGATGTGAACAGAGTTTTACTCCCATAGGCGTTAAAACAGGATACGAAACCTAAACTAAAAAGATTTACATATTGAGGAATTCTGTAAGACGTTAAAAACTGTAACAAAACATATACAGAAATCAAAACATACACAGAAATACAATGAAACTAATTTCTCACACAAAATGCATTAGTACTGGGGACTTTGTAATTAAAATTTTTACCGCCAAGAAGACGCCTAAAAATTTAAAACTCACGTTTAAAACTTTTTTCGAGAGCTTAAATGTTCTACCTATTCCAAACGTTTCTAAGACATGGCTGCATCACAGTATATCGGGGAATTAGAAACATAGTCCTGAATCAAATGCTTAGGGCTTCAGGGTTTTACCTTTGTAATTATTACGTTTTTTCTGTAACATAAAAACCTTAACCCACTTTACTCTTCTCTTCTGTTTTACAGCCACGAACACTGTTTTTGATGTTTTTCCTTTTATTTAGTTATATAAGTTTTATCTTACAAAGGCGGTTTATTATATGCTATTACTCGTGTCGATATTCAAGGCTCTTTCAAGACTTAACGTTTTATACTGTGGTTCCGGAATCATTTCTTCTTTTCAGTTTGATCCAAAGGGCATGTGCTAACTCCCTGCACATTGGCGTATCTTACTTCAAATGTAGTTACTTCTATTTGCGGTTGAAAGTTTAGTTATACTGTTACTATTGGATACTATTGCTGCATTAAAACTTCAGTAATCGTCAGCTGTTGTCATTTCGGACACTACAAAATTCGCTTAACGTCACGTTAGCCTGCTGATTTTCTGTTGTTTTTCCTACGACATATTAAATTTATATATTGTCTTATGTTAGAACATCTAACGTTACTATAAATAATGGCAAACATTTAGCATAGAACATAGACTCCAAAACCGAATACGTAAAATCTCAATTATCACAGTTTTAACTAACCTTTTAACTAAGCTGGGCAGGCTTTTTGGATTGGGTGAAATCTTGGTGGTGGGGCGGGTGGGGGTTTGAAAACTCAAATTTTCAAGTGGTCTATATTGCGCTGGAAAAAGCTGATATTGATGGTGATATCTGCTTGTAGCCTTTGAATTTTATATCTGTGGAATAATTTGATACATGCATATTATAATCCTAACGTCTAACTTGGGAACTACTAACTTAATCTTTGAGCAATTTTTTTTTTGGCATCAGATTAGGGCCTGGCCACATCTCCACGTCACCACGTCGTCAACGTGGCAGGGTACCGTTGCCACGACGTGCTAGTGACGGTACGGCAACGTCGCCGTGGAACGCCACGTCGAACGCCGTCGCCGACGTGTGGCTAGTTCTTAACGTACGTGAAAAATAACAGTCTCGTTCTAGATATGGACCGCACAATACGTATTCTGCATCTGCTAGTGTTAAAAAGACCGAGAAAGGGATTGAAAAAAAATATGCGAAAAGACAATACTGGGTGCACCCCTATCTTTCAATTATGGATAGTGATGGGAATCATTTCACTAGAAAATACGAAGCATTGAAAACATGTGACTACACATTCTACAGTTATTTTCGAATGTCTACATCAACTTTTGAAGAACTATTAACAAAAGTTACAATGCCAATAGAGCATTAACTGAGAGAGTGCATCGTAACCAATAGAACTAGCCACACGTTGCCAACGACGTTCGACGTGGCGTTCCACGGCGACGTTGCCGTACCGTCACTAGCACGTCGTGGCAACGGTACCCTGCTGCGACACCGCACCGTTCCACGTTGACGACGTCGTGACGTGGAAATGTGGCCAAGCCCTTACTCGCGTGGAGGAAATTGCAACAGTGTATCGTTTCTGAAACTCTTGCCAGTAGCTGAGGAGAAATCAACAAAATACGAATAATTTCAAAATAACTCAAACTTCTTTAGATGTTATTGATGGGGGATGGTGTACGGATACAGGAACACTCAGTTTTGGTTAGCACCGATAATGTCTCGGAAGTATACTGATAAGACACTTGATGCTTTTCTTTTTCTGTGGGTTCACAATACCTCTTGTACAAGGTTAATAAAAATGTATACAACGCATCATATTTGACGCACGAAGTTCGCACACAATACTTAATATAACCATTATATTTCACGAACCTCGATAGATATACCCGACCGCCGATGTTCGCGCATGATACGTGAGTCTGTATTTCTACTCTGTATACTGCATGCGAGCTGAAATGTTTTAATGTTTTTAAATGGCCATCAGAGACTGAGCAAGAAGGACTGCATTGTGGGTAGAGCTTGGAGCACCCCTTCTTGTAACGTCTATATGCGGTGGTACAGCCCTGTTCCTTGCTGCTACGCCACTGGAGGAAAGTGATCCCGGTCATAACGTATCCGCTAGTTTTTATTAGATATACATACACGTCGGGTAATGGCGGCAGGAGTAGACGTGAAAATACAAATCCCGGTTGTTAGCCCCCGTTTTATGGGAAGTTCGTGATTCCTTCGTCCTGCTTTGGGGCTGCATCTGGGGGATGAAAATGCCCCAGCCTTTGCCGCCTACATAAACAGCCGCTTCGCGAGCGGCTATAAACTGCTGGACGGGTGTAGAAGTATATTATAGAACAGAAGAAATTAAAAGAAAATACGAACGGATACGTTCTAATAGTATGTTGTAACATGTATAGGTCCTTTTAAGGATGTCCTGGAAAGTAAGAGCGTTGATATATAAGTAAAAAGATACATCCACATAGAAGTTAATCATACAGGGTGTCCCACGAAGATTAAGACAAGCAATATATCGGAACTGAGCAGTAGCAGCGAATTTTAATTTTGGAAGTGTAAATTAGAGCAAATATAGTATCATTCCTTATTATTGTGTCACCCAATGTCGTATTTGTTTTTGGTCACGTGACGTCCGATTCAAAAATTATAATGGGACACCCTGTATATTTGTGACTTTTTGTATTCCTCCCGATAAAACAATTCCAACAAATTAGCACACTTGGGATCTAAATTGATTAATTCAAGAGCTACAGGTACTTAAAGGACTGTACAGCTACCGTTATGAAACACTACCAAAATAATTTAACTGCAAGGGTTACATGTTATATCAATGGTAGTGGTACCATCCTGTAAGTACATGTAGCTCTTGAATTAATCACTTTAGACCCCAAGTGTGCTAGTTTCTTGGAATTGTTTTATCGGGTGGAACACAAAAAGTCACAAATATATAGGGTGTCCCATTAAAAATTATGACTCGGACGTCACGTGATCAAAAACAAATGCCTCATTGGGTGACATAATAATAGAAACAGATACTACATATGCTCGAATTTACACCCCCAAAATTATAATTCGCTACTACTGCCCAGTTCCGATATATTGCTTGTTTTAATCGTCGTGGAACACCCTGTATAAACTAGATTCCAACAGCTGGTTTGACAAGACCTGTGACACGGCTCGTCTGCAAAATGTTCTGACTCACCGAAGTTACTTACAGAACCCCACCGTCGAAAACAGACCTACTGAATTGCGTCCAGGAACAGATACAATGAAACATCCGACATTCAAAGAGCCAATACGAAGCCAGAATAAAAAAGAAGGTTACGTCACATCCCAGTGGCAGCTGCTCCTTCTGGACTCTGGCCAAACCAATGGAGGGTAAATTCTCGAGGAGTAGCTTCCCACCGATCACATGTGTGGATGGAACAGTCACAACTGCTTCCAAGGACAAGGCCGAAATATTTGCCAAAACATTTGCAGCAAATTCCACTATACAAGTCCCATCCAGTGCCCAGTTACCATCCATACCGAGAGTACCCCAGGCCATGAGCGAAATAACGTTCAGAATAAAAATAGTTCGAAAGGTGCTGCACTCACTTCACGTTAATAAGGCGAATGGGCCCGAAATTATCCCCTCCATTGTTGTGAGGAAGTGCGCACCAGAGCTCGCTCCCAAATTTACTCCTCTTTCGGATGTCTTACCAAAAGACTGGAAAACAGTTTGCATCCAGCGGGTGCCAAAAAGGGATCCAAAACTGATCCAACCAACTACAGACCTACAGCTCTACTCTCTGTGATCAGTAAAGTGTTGGAGAAATGCATCAACCAAGAGCTCACGAAATACCTAGAGCTCCATCATAAAACAATATGGATCCGACACCAAAGATCAACTTGAGATCTCATGGCTTACGTCACACATTTGTGAAGCAAACTCATTCAGTCATTTGGCAAGGCACACGTCGTTGCTCTCGATATTTGTAAGGCATTCGATGAGCTGTGGCATGCAGCTCTCCTAAACAAGCTTCCGTCTTACGGACTCCCTGTTAAGTTTTGCGGTTGGCTTAGACTTCTTCTCAGGTCGGAAAATCTCTATCGTGGTAGACGGATTTTCCTCTTCTTTCCATAGCATCAATGCAGGGATCCCGCAGGGATCGGTAGATAGATAGATAGATAGATATTTATTGACTACGTTTTGTACACAAGATACAATTGTAGCAAGTCAAGGGAAAAAATATAACAGACAAAAATATATAAGTATATAACGAAAGCATGTAACACAAATGTAAGACCAACGATAAACATACACAAGCACATCATAAAAGGGTACCACTAGTGGTAGTATGCATATATTCTTCTTTAGAGTAGAAGCAGTGTTTTTGAAGGATTTTTTGATGGTAGTTTTAAATTTGTTACTACTGAAATGTTTAACGGCCTCTGGTAGAGCATTGTATAACGAAATTTCTAGAGAGTTATTGGCTGATATTTTATATGTGAAACGTTGAGGTCTTATGAATTCTGCTCTCCTAGTACAATACTCATGATAGTCAGAATTGACAGAAAATAAGTTTTTATTATTATGGATCTCAAGTATCTGATGAAAAATATATAATGTAGGAAGGGGCATAATATGCATTCGTTTGAATAAAAGTTTGCAATGTTCATCATATTTAGCATTAGCTATCACACGGATAGCTTTCTTTTGAAGCTTAAAGATTCTATTTGCTGATGACGCGTCGCCCCAGAGTAGAACGCCATACGAGATACGTGAATGAAACAAAGCATAGTACACCGTTATTAAAGTTTCCTCGCTAACTATGTTTCTCAATCTGCGTAGGACAAAGATGGTTGTAGATAGTTTTTTGGCCAAAAAATCAATATGAGCGGACCAGTTTAAGCGGTCATCCAACACTATACCCAGAAGTTTAGCTGTATTACCACAGGTTATTTTATTATTTGTGGAAAAAACTAGTCTTTGTGTCTTTTCTAAATTTAGCTGCAGTGTATTGCTTGTGAACCATAGATTGGCTTTAGTCTCCAATAATGCAATGCTTTTATCTAATGATGAACTGCTTTTATCTAAACTCAAGAAAGACGTGTCATCTGCATATAAAATGCATTTTTGAGGTGCCATGTAATGTTGTAAATCATTTATATAGATGACGAAAAGCAGTGGCCCCAAAACAGATCCCTGCGGAACTCCATATTTAATAGGCCGCATGGAAGACACATCCATTTTCAGCTGAACACATTGTTGTCTATCGTTCAAATAGGAGGATATGAGTTGCAGTGGATGTCCTCTTACGCCATATCTCGATAATTTTTCTAGCAAGAGATGATGACTGACACAGTCAAAAGCCCTGCTGAGGTCGCACATAGTTAGCCCAACTACCTCTCCCCCCTCAAGGCCCCCAACTACGTCAGATATTACCCTATGGATTGCTTGAATTGTTGAGCATTTTCCCTTGAAGCCATATTGTGTTTCACAAAGGCTATTAGCAGAATCAAAATAGTTAAGTAATTGATCTTTTATTAGAGTTTCAAGAATTTTACAAAAAATTGGTACTAGTGATATTGGACGATAACTGTCCGCTGTATTAGGATCTCCTTTTTTGAATATAGGGACAACCCTGGCAACTTTAAAAACTAATGGATGATGGAAACTGATGGATTGGCTCCGACATTGTTTCTGCTTCACATCAATGATCTAGTCTCTAGCACTACAAACCCAATCAACAGCTTTGCAGATGACTGGCGGTGGCAGCTTCACTTTCAAAGGATATGGTAAAATTTAGTGCTTCCAAGACCCAGTATTGACAGTTATCAAACAAGAAGTGCCCCAATCAGTTGCGCTGCGGCAATTGCAGCAGCTGCTGGTAAAAAGCTTAAAGAATAGGTATTCAGAGCCACAAAGTACTTCTCACCATGTAACCTCCTCACGCTAGATAAAGCCCCCTCTAAAAAACTGAGTAAAGTGGTCAGGAATCCCCAAAAAAAAACAAAAAACAGAGTTTGAGCTGTTTTTATACTCTTTTTTGTTTGTTTGTTTTTTTATTGTTGCTACGCCGTCTATGCACCGATTTTCAAAATTAGCTATGCAGCGGTGGCTGAGATTGCGAGGCTAGAAGAGCGTCAACAGACAGACCGAAATGAGTGACGTGAATTTTCGTTATGTGGATATCCTAAAACGACCAAAAATCGTATTATATCAAAATCGAAAATCTTCGCGATCACAATAATCGCCTCACCTACCAGTGTGGGAAGTAAGAAAATGTCAATATGAAGTAATTATTTTTTTTTTAGATTTAAAACAAACTTATTCATAAATTGTCGTCTAGATTTACCTGGTTTCAGTTGGGCAGATTGTCCTAGGGATACCCTCTATAATTCGTCGCAGTGGCTTATCAAAAGTCTCGATCTGTCGATAGAACTAGCCATCGACCAAAAAGGGAGTGGACTCTATATATCAAACGTGGTTTTATAAGGGGTGACCGAACTACCCCGCACCCCTTCCCATCACCGGACTTCGTTATCTCGCCCCCGCACGGCCTTAGGGCTCCACATACGATGTGACGGAGTTTGTTACAGGGATTTCAAAAAGCAGCCTCTGGACATAATAGAGTAGGCATAGTGCGCCGTATTTTTTCATTGCCAGACAGAAAATCCATATACGTTGGGGATGTAACACCCCATATATTACAGTTTTAGTTGCTTGTATGAGATGGTGGCAACGTATAGGGGGTGATGACTCTGAATGATTTACTTTCCACGCACTGGCTGAACAACTGTTATGGGGAAGTTTGTAATTTTGGAAAGTTTTGTGTTTGAGGTGGTATGACTTTGGTTGTTTACAAAGGAAGGAAAATTAAGTGCTTCTCACACATTGATGTATCTATGTTTTTAAGTTTACTTTTCGAAACTTTTACAGGCTGGACATGCTGCAGCGCCAAATTTAATCAATGATTTTGAAAGAGTTGGCCATAGGTTATTAGAGGATTTCTTATGGATTCTTAACGAGATAATTTATTGTCTCATCTTGGAACTGTCTGTGTGTCACTTTATTCATTCACGAGGCAGACGGCATGGTGATCCTAACCTAAGATCCCGATTTCACTTGCTCTCATTTTGGATTTATAATAATATATAGCGTTTATCGTAAATATAAAATAAATAAAATACAATAAACAGCAAGTGCCCCAGAAAAGTTAAAAACTTGTGCTTGGGTACAAGGTAATTATTATAAAATAGAAACAACAAATAAGGGCTAATTCAGGAATATTTATATTTAAATATTATGTACCTATTCTATAGATATTAGTAATAGTAGGTATTACATATGTCAACAAGTTGGTGAATTTTAGTGCAATTATTATTTACTATCCATTGTTTTAAACACTACTTGAATGAATTTAAAGGCACTAGACATTTTATTCTTTCTGGTATAGTATGGTCTTGGAGCAAGAAATGTATGACATCGTAATAAAGTATTTTTCCTTGCTTTTGGTACAACATTAGATGCATATCTTATATCATATTTATGTTCGTGTAATAATAATAATAAATTAAGTCGACTTTTTTTTAAGACAGCATAAAGATAGGCCAATGCATGGAATCTTCTACAAACATCTACAAGCGCAGGGGTTGTCTGAGCAGTTGGCCTTCACTTTCCTACCACTTGCAAAAAGTCAAAAGCAATCATTTTATTGATAGCACCTGCGAGAGGTATAGATGAGACAGTATTATAACATACTATATTGACAATAAAATGTGCATGATGTTATCTGGGTGTTGTGCAATACAATACCATGCATAGCGCTCCAGGAACAGATAAGTTGAGCATTCATTTGATAAAACTATGCGTCCCTTATATTTTGCCATATCTTATGCGCATAATCAATACACTATTGCGTGAAGAAAAGTATCCAATTCCTAAGGTTAAAAGGACTCAGACTTTCTCAGATATTCGACCCATAAGCATTCTTTGTCGTTTATCTAAAAGCGTAGAGAAGATAATCGATAAAAAGTTGCGATTATATCTTAACAATAATAAAATTTTGCTAATGATCAATCGGGTTTTTGTCCAAATCGTAGTTGTTCCACAGCCAACATTAATATCATTGACGACATTATCCAAGCTAACGATTTACGTAATTTTATTGCTCTAACACTACTTGGCGTTCGACACCAACCGTAACGTGCTTATGACAATTTTGATGTCTTGAGAATTGTCAAGCAATAGCTTGGAGTTGGGCTTGTCATAATACTTACATAACAGAAAACAATGTGTGTGACTTGATAGCAAGATATGGAATGCTAGGGATGTAGATAGTGGTTTTCTCAGGGATCAAACCGCTACTCTTTAGATTATACAAAACAATTTTATAAGTTTATTGAGTATTTCAAGACTCATATGTATGCTGATGACACACAGCTGTATCATTAATTCCTTGAAATGACTGGGTTATAGCTGAACACAGAATAAACTCTGAACTTTATAATACAGAGTGAGTCAAGCTCAACGACTCTGACTCTTGTGACCAAACGATACCACTTTTCAGAAAATTAACTTTTTGAGTAGGTATATGTAGGTCCAGCTGGACGACACTTTAAAAATAATGACTTTTATACAGGATGTCCAATAAAAGCGTGACATCAAAGTTATGTTTTTTTTAATGGAAACACCCTACATATTATTGCATATTTAGATTCCAGGGTCAATTCTAGTGTAATTATTTATTATTTATTTAGCGTATGGCTACATGTAGCCATTCTAGTAGTGTAAGTTTATGTATCACACATGGAACTTAAAGTGGACCGTTTAGGTGCCAATCACAATTTTTGGTATAAGTAGACATGACAGAAAAATTGAATATAGCAGCGATTATAAAACTTAAAGGGCTGTGGCGTCACTGAGCATGAAATGCGTTCAGATGGAAGAAAAGAACTAACTTATCAGAAAGATACAAACGAACTGGGGTAAATAGTTAAAATTTGAAAACTGACTTGCACCAAATTAAGTCTAACCAGAAATAATAGACGTAACACATCTAAGGTTAAACAGCAGCTGGAGTACGACAGAAATGGATATTGTTCACCTACTGCAATATACTAAATTACTACAAAACCATTACAAACAGAAATGAAAGTAAATCTACCACCGAACGTTGCTGGCAGTTTAATAGCTTCAGAACAAAATTTCACATTCAATGATTTAAAAAAGTGGCAACTTCCGTCAAATCAAAAGTAACGATATCTCTGACGGAGGATGGAGTTCTGCGTATTATTTAGAACCATAAGCAAAATCGCCGAAAATGAAGAATGGACTAAAAATCTGTTCAAATTATACAACATAATTTACCTGGAAAAAAATAAAATCTGGTTTGTCAGTATTCCTTCTTTTACGATCTTGCTAATAGATACTGAAAAAATGGAGTCAAGTTGATTGACTCAGAACTTCCCACACATAATGATGATACCATTTTATTATTTTCCATTGCATGAATCTATAGTCTAAAATCTCCTTGCAACTAAATAATAATTTAGCAATAGCCCATCCGCCCGCAAAAACAACATCCAACACAAAAACCCTCGTAAATAGTTTCTTGCGTCTCCCTCCTTAGTAACTAGGGCGCCACAGTTTTTTTCTGCATGCTTGCAGTGGACAATGCGAAACGATCAAGGGCCTCCAACCCATCCAAAAACGAAGTTTGAGCTGATTTTATGTTTTTGGTTTTTTGATTATTGCTGCGCCGCTACTGACAAGGTTTTTCAAAAACAGAGTCGTTTTCCATTCTCGCAGCAGTAATAAATTCTGTGTCAAAATTTTATTAACATCAATTCAATAATTTTCGCTTTACGCAATATACATAGAACGAAATAAAGCAAAACTCGTATGTACAGATCACAAAATTGGTTTCTGTGATAGGCAAGCCAATATTCGGATGGACCTAAAAAAGTGTAATATGCCGCTAGGTATTTCTTCTACAGGTCAATAGACGGACTATTATGAATACAACAAATTTTTCAGTTTTACTACCCCCCACCCCCCAACCGCCCTGATTTCACCCTACCCAAAAAAAAATTGAAAATGATCAGGAAGCCCTAAAACGCCTAAAAACAAAGTTTGAGCTGTTTTTATATTTTTAATTTTTTTATTATTGCCGCGCCGCCAGTGACTCGATTTTTCCAAAACATACGCATTTTCCATCCTCGCCTTGGGAGTAACACTATGTCAAAATTTCATTAAAATCAATTGAACAATTTTCGCGTTACGCGATATCAAATGATCTAAAACAATACTCGTATGTATACAAACATCACAAATTCTAAGTCCCGTGGTTTCTATAATAAGCATGCAACGTTCGGATGGACCTAAAAAAGTGTATAATGCCGCTAGGTTTTTCATTCAAATATCAAAGGACAGCCCATTACGAATACAACAAATTTTTCAGTATTACAACCCCCCACCCCCCAACCACCCCAAATTTACCCCCACCCAAGAAAAAGTAGAAAATGATCAGGAACCCCTAAAACGCCTAAAAACGAAGGTTGAGGCATATTTGAAATTTTTCGTTTTTTGCTAATTACTCCGCCCCCCGTAAAACGATTTTCAAAATTATAGGAACATTACCTACTACGACCCCACAGCATAACGCTGCCTAAATTTCATCACAATCCATCCAGCGGTTACTGAGATTACGAGGGTAGAAAAGCGCGACAGACAGACAGACAGACAGACAGACAGACCGACAAACAGACCGACAGACAGACCGACGGAAATGAGTGACGTAGATTTTCGTTATGTACACATCATAAAACGCCCAAAAAGTGAATTATCTCAAAATCAAAAATTTTCGCGATCACAATACTCCCCTCACATATCGGTGTGGGAAGTAAAAAAATTTAAAAGACTACCGTAGGACAGTCGGAGGTATGGTTACTTTTGACTTTGATGGAAATGACTAGTGTTTTATACTTTTATACCATTAAATGTGAAATTGTGTGCTGAAGATATTAGACTGCTAGCAACAATCGCTGAGTTTTTCTTACATTCCAAAGGGTTTAGTGGTTTTAGAAATTTTCTATCTCTATACATTGCAGTAGCTAGTAATCTGTAAAAAGTATCCATTTCTGTCGTATTCCAGCTTCTCTTTGATCTTAAACATGCTACCGTCATTGTTTCTGGTTAGAGTTGATTGGTTGTAATTGTTCGTCTGTATCTTGCTGCTAACTTAGTTGTTTTTTTCAATCTCAACACGTTTTTGTCTATTTTTCATGGCCTGCTAGTTTGATGATAGGTAGGAAAATTGAAAATTTGATTGAAATTTTGAAATTAAATGGAAACCACCAGAGATTAGTATTCACAACCGTATATGATTAGAGAGCCTATTAATTAGCACATTTGATTGTATAAAAAAATTAGGCATTCTCATTTGGAAAAATCAAATTACCTTAGCACTGATTGAAGAAACTTGACCGTCTAAACTAAGCTGAACCACTTCATGCTTAGTGACTCGGCAAAGTCAGATCCATCTAAGTTTTATAATAGCTGCGATATTAATTTTTTTCTGTCTACTTAAACCAAAAATTGTGATTTGCACCACCTAAACAGTTCGCTTTAAGAGCCATATGTGATAGGTACATAAAGTCATACTAGAATTGACTGAGGAATTTAAATATGCAATAATATACAGCGTATTCTATCCAAAAAAATATAACTTTGATATTTCACGCTTTTATTGGACACCCTGTAAAAAAGTCATTATTTTTGAAATATAGTCCAACCCGACCTATACACACTCGCAAAGTTAATTTTCTGAAGTATGGTATCGTTTGGTCACAACAGTCCGAGGCGTTGAGCTAGACTCATACTGTGTATACAAAATATCAGCTCAGCACTCACTAATACTAAATCCTATTAAGTTAAATATTGAGGCCACAAGGGTGGCCGAAATGTCTGTCTGTAAAATGCTCATCTCCCAGCATACGTTACTGTATCGATGGGTTCGTAATGGATGATGGAATTGATGGATCAAAGAAAATAATGCACTGCGGTTTTTAAGCTTCATCTCCGTACTCAGGTATAGCAAAAAAAAATAAATCGCCCTCAATTTTCTATAATGCTCTACCAAAATCCACCATTAATCGTAAATGAAAAAAACTGTAATCCTCTTATAGCCACCTGTTCACCTCTACAACATATTAACTACTCGCACCAACACCCATGAAATCTGCCAGCCATCCCTAACACCCCGTGTAATCGACGACCTCTATTATCATCTCTTTACCCCAAAACTACACATATTCGACCCCATTGCGATATTTGCTTTTTTGTTGGAAAAACACAGTTTCGTCTCGAATACCGAGGGTGGAGTGTTTACACAAAATATAAAAAGAGGGTTGTTTCTCTCTCTCGTTTTCTCTAACTGGGTGTTATTTTGGGTTGAAATATTGTGATATAATAATACGGCTATTGAGTAGTCAGATAGATGTTAGGCGAGATTCGCTCGCACAGTGGGGATTCGGTAGGATCAGATTAAGCTGGTATGCTCTTGACATTTTTATTGGTGCGTGTCTGCTACGAGGATATAAGAGTTTGGTGCTACAGTATAGCAATGAAATCAATATTTACTTGAAAGTCTTCAACAACTATCCTTCAAGATACTCTCTATTATGTTCAATACACTTATACCATCGCTTTATCCACTGGTTATAAACTTCATAAACTTCTTAGAACAGTTTTGGGATAGTCTGTTTAGTATTCACATTACAGCATTGTTGAGCTCTAAATCTGACTCAGATCTTCTTAGAATTCATAAATTCTATTTTTTTAGTAGTATATTGTATGCCCGATGTACCGTCTGTCACAGTATGTGCGCAGTCAGATTGGTAAGCTGTACATGCTTGATAATATCGTCGGTTCACTGCAGCAAGTGACCAAGTCAAAAATCGACGATTTGACGTTTCTGGTACCAAGCGACAACAATTTAATTTTGTCTCTATCGGAAGAACTGCCTAAAGGCCTTTACGGAAACTATGATCGGGTTAACCCGATCACTTGGATCACTGATTCTGACGTTCGAAAAGTGATCTGGGATCAGTCAGATATATGGAAATTTCACTCTTGTACAGTAAGTGATTACGATCGGATGATTCAGATCAGTAGCTGTTTTCCTTAACCATATGTATTTTATTCTTAAACCAACTTTTTCGTTATTTGATATTCGTTAAATCCAAAAGTTTTTATGTTATAGTACAGTTGAAGAAGTATCAGCATACAGATCAATTGCTGAATATTTACTATTCTATAATTCACTGTCATTTGAGCTATAACATTATACTGTGGGGCATATCTTCAGAAGCAAAAAGGGCATTCGTCGCCCAAAAGAGAGCCATAAGACTAATTTTCAATCTATCATGGCGAGAGTCATGTAAACCCACTTTCTTGCGCTATCGACTTATCACACTTCCATGTATCTACATATACAGGGTTGGGATAAAGTATGGAACCAAGCAAATAACTTTGGAACTGAAAGAATGATATTACTGAAAATTTGCAGGCAAGTGTAGTGACATATAGTGAATCCGAAGACATTACGTTAGCTATTAATGTACTTCCGGTTTAACCGGAAGTACCGTCAAGTTTTTTAATTTAAATGGGACACCCTGTATATTTTTGAAAATTTTAATACATCTTTTTTTTCCGAATACGTCCATAGTGAGTTTAGTATTAGTTTCTGTAAAACCCACTTTTACAGAGACAAATACTAAACCCACTATGGACGTATTCGGAAAGAAAGATGTATTAAAAACTGCAAAAATATAGAGGGTGTTCCATTTAAATTAATAAAGTTGACGGTACTTCCAGTTAGACCGGAGGTACATTAGTAGCTAACATGCATTATGCGTCACTACATTTACCTGCAAATTTTCAGCAACATCACCCTTTCCGTTTCAAAGATATTTGCTTGGTTCCATACTTTATCCCAACCCTGTATAAATGCATATTATTTGTCAGAAACTACTCAGAACAGTATAACAAAAATAATGATTACCATAAATATCCAACCCGTGGTGGTGATCTCCTACGCTGTAAGAAACATCACACAGCCCTTTTTGACAAAAATCCGCATTATATGAGTATTAAGCTTTACAATTCCCTACCAGCTGCTCTTAGAGCTGAAGATAGCTATCGCAAGTTCAAAAAAAATCTGAGCAATTTCCTTATTGACCATTGTTTCTATAGTGTGAATGAATACCTTAATTCATAGTGATAACTTCCAACTTTTTATGGCAACGAGAGAATAGGCTATTCATTTTATTAAGTAATTTCATATTTTCACAAAAGCTCCTTGCGGAGCCCCTATGCGGCGTTCGTGGAGCCCTGTGGGGCCCAACTGGGTATGGTTTCGAAAACGCTGTTCTAAAAGTACTTGATTTATTTTTTTTATTCAAAAGTGCTTTTTTAATAGTATGCCTGGTAGCCTCACATAATGATACTGGCTTTATTTCTATTTTGACTGGACTATCTCCTGTAATCGCAGACAATACACGAGTATGGTAGGTAGGAGTCCTCTTTATAGATGCTTCGTGCTTATAACGAGCATCAAGCAGCATTATTCAGTTAGAGACGAAAGCGAAAATAGAGCAACAAAACTCCCGGCGGGCTTGGGCCTGTTCGAAAGGCTTCCTCCCCCCTCCTCGCCCTCCCTTACTTCGGATATTACCCTCCTCAGTTATCCTTTCAGACAGAATATGATCAATATGAATCCATCCAAGGAAAGAAAATATTACAGAATATCGGCTTGGGGATTATACCGGTTGCCAATCCGGCTTGCAGGCAGCCTAAAAATGAGGAACTCAGAACGGCTTTAACTGAGTTTAAAGGAGGATTTTTCACTTAGGATGCAAAAATAGGACAGACTGTGTGATTGCAAAAACCAGAAAACTGATCATTAACCACAATTTTTACAACATGTCTAGAGTATGCTGTTTGCAAGCTAGCTGATCTTATTTAAAAAATTTAGCGTCAAGTGGGTTGACATTATTGATATTAATAGTTGCCACTTCCCTCATAACACCATATGGATATGTACATCCACAGAATTTACATTAGGTATTCCACTTTGAAAATGTATATTTTGAATATTCATAGGACGTTAAATGTACATATGAAAAATGATATACGCTAGTGTAATATACTATGTATATTCGCGTAGGTATATACATAGGTGAATATACATAAGATGTTGGTCTATGTATCATATCTAGTAGTTTACGCCTGCGCGAAGAACAACTAGTGCCGCCATTTCTGATTTCTAACCAGTCCGTCGTTCGCGTCCTTCGTGTATGTGATGGTGCTGTTTGTGCCTTATTACCTGACCGAGTGAAATATTGTGCAATGTTACTTATCTTCTGGCTTCTTATAACATTCGCATCTAGCGTTTGACGGTACGTCATAAGCGGGGCAAACCACTTACAAAATGTTATAACCTTGATTTCTCTGTGATTTCAGCCATGCCAGTCAACAAGAAAAAGATGCCTATCACAGTAATCGATACATACATAATGAAAGTTTATAGTTTGTTTATCTTTCTGCCTCTACATTGAACTTTCATACACTATGCATTAAAATACATGAATGTACATTTAATGGATATACCATGGATGTTCATACCTGGTCTTGTTACATATACGATATACTATGCATGTACATCAGACGTACATATGCACATTCTATGGATATGCCGTGGATGCGAAAGTTCGTGACAAACGTACACGAAATGTATATTTTTTTGAGGGTCTATTTGACATCCATTTGATATTCTTGCTCCATTTGTGGATATACATATCCATTGATTCGACATCCATTGTATGTACATTGTATATACTTTTGTGGGTTGAGTGTTCCTTAATACTTGAGTTTTCTTCTTCTTCTTCTTCTTCTTCTGAAGTTCTGAAGGTGCCGTCTTTCTTGGAAGGTTGGCAATCATAAAGGCAATTCTAATTTTATATGTAGCTGCTCTAAACAGGTCTATTGAAGTACACTGGAACCAGACCCGGAGATTATTCAACCATGGTATGCGTCTTGTCGCAACCGATCTTCTTCCCTCAATTTTTCCCTGCATTATCAGTCTCAAAATTTCATACTTATTTCCTCTCATCACATATCCTAAGTATTCGAGTTTTCTTTTTTGTATGTTAAAAATCAATTATGGATCGTTTCCTACTCGCAGTAGCACCTCATGGTTAGTTATTTTTTCCACGGAATACGGAACATGCGTCTATATACCTATGCACATCTCAAAAGCATCCAACTTTCTTATATTTTCTTTTTTGAGGGTCCAGGCTTTAACTCTATATGATAATAAAGAAAATACATAGCACCGTACAGTACATTTACATCAAGGTTTCTATTTGATAAGAGCGAACTCATCCTTCAAGTACAGTTACTGAGCTTGGAGTTCGGAAAGAGCTCTAGGATGAGTTCACTGTTAAAAGGAAAGTCATCGTAATTGGGTTATTCAGTTCAGTAACAATAATTATTTTTTATTCGAATGCATCATAAACACTTGATTTATGATTTCGTTTAGTGTCCATAATTGACTACTTTATTGGACACCACTTTTACTGTCATTATATCAAAAAAATATCATACTAGATGCAAACTACGCTTTATTCGAAGAAGAAAAATTTAACGTTGACCCGTGGTAATGAATATTGGAAACACATTCTCTGTTATTATAAAAATATATGCCTGAGGAAGTTGAGCTAGAAGTAAATTATTTTATAGGCTGCATACATATCTTCATAAGCTCTTTTTGGTTTTGTAGATAAGAAATATTCTTTGGCGCTTGCGGCTAAATTTCCTACGCTTACTTCTTCTGCAAAATCATTTTTTGGATTGTTATGTTTGTCACAAAATTAACGAAGTAAACAACTTTGTTTACTAAAGTTGCTAAGGTCGCTTGTTACTAAGGTAAGAAAAACAAAAGCACACTTGATGTTTTTTAGTTATTGGACTCATCTGTAAAGACCTAATTTATGTTCTTGTTACATAAATAGCTATTATGAGCTATGCAGGGTTATTCACGTTATTCGACACGGAGGATTATGGCTAAAGTATTTGATAGAAAAGAAAATAATAATTTAGGATGGATAGAGACCCATAAAGGCTACATCTTAAAAATATATTGATGTTATACAGGGTGTCCCATAACACCAAATGTATCAAAGTTATGTTTTTTTTAAATGGAACACCCCGTATATTATTTCATATTCAGATTCCATGGTGAATTCTAGTGTGACTTTATGTATCATACATGGGACCTAAAGCGAACCGTTTAGGTGTAAATCACCATTTTCGGTATAAGTAGTTATATCAGGAAAAAATTGAATTCGCAGAGATTATCAAATATGGAAGGCTGTGACTTTGCCTTATTACTAAGCACAAAATGTCTCAGCTTTGATGAGACTTTCGAATTTAAATTACTTATATGCTTGGAGAAATCGGTCGATTAATTAAGGAAACTTCGATCAGCGATAACTTGATTTTTTCAAATGGGAATGCCTAAACGTAGAATTTGATAACCTTTCTAATTATATAAGGTTGTGAATATCAATCTCTGGTTTCACTTAATTATTTTAAATTTTCAAACAAATCGGCGATTTTCAATTTTCCTACCTATAAGCAACGTAGCAGACCATGAAATATAAACAAAACCTGTTCAGGTAGAAGAAAACAGCTAACATAGCTGAAAAATACACACTAACTAGACTAAAGGGACAAGATTATAAAAAATCCTTACAACAAATCAACTCTCCCAGAAACAACTGCGATAACACCTCTAAGGTCAAAGAGAAGCTGGAGTATGGCAGCAATAGATATTTTTTACAGTCTACTGGCCACCGCAATTTACTAGAGGTTAACAATTTCCAAGACAATTAAAAACCTTGCTATGAAACAAAAACAACCAGCGACTGTTGCGCCAGCACGCAATTATCAATCATATGTAATGGTGTAAAAAAGTAGTAATTTGCGTCGAAGTCGGTACCTCCGACTGGAGCCCTTCTATTTTTCAATATCTATTAGCAATATTGCAAAAAAGGAATACTGACAAATCAGATTTAAATTTTGTGCTATTGAAGTTCTGTTTTACAATTTGAACAAATTTTAATTCATTCTTCATTTTCTGCGATCTTGCTAATACGTACTGAAGAATTTTCAGGACTCCAGTCAGAGGTACTTTTTACTTGAGTTTTGACAGAATTGCATACTTTTTATATCATTAAATGTGAAATTTTATTATGAAAATAATAAACTGCCTACAACATTGTTCAGTAGTTTTCGTTTCATTTCAAAATGTTTAATGGTTTTGGAAATTACCAATATCTAGTACATTGCGATAGGTAATAGGCCGTGAAAAAAATCCATTTCTGCCATACTCCAGCTTCTCTTTGTCCAAAGATATGTTACCGCGGCTGTTTCTGGTTAGACTTTGTTTGCTGTGAGTAATTTTTATAATATTGTCCCTTTAGTCTAGTTCGTGTGTATTTTTCAGCTATGTTAGTTGTTTTCTTCTACCTGAACAGGTTTTTGTTTATATTTCATGGCCTGCTACGTTGCTTATAGGTAGGAAAATTGAAAAACGCCGACTTGTTTGAAAATTTAAAATGAAATGAAAACTACCAGAGATTGATATTGACAACCTTATATCATTAGAAAGGCTATTAAATTCTACGTTTATCCGTATAAAAAAATTAGGCATTCCTTTTGAAAAAATCAAGTTATCGCTCATCGAAGTTTCCTTAATTAATCGACCGATTTCTCCAAGCATAAACGTAATTTAAATTTGACAGTCTCACCAAAGCTGACGCATTTTATGCTTAGTAATACGGCAAAGTCACAGCCTTCCAAAATTTATAATCTCTGCAATATTCGATTTTCTCCTGATATCTACTTATACCGAAAATGGTAATTTACTCCTAAACGGTTCACTGTAAGTCCCAGGTATGATGTATAAAGTCACAGTAAAATTCACCAAGGAATCTGAATATGCAATAATATGCAGGGTGTTCCATTTAAAAAAACATAACTCTGGTACCTACATTTCGTATTTTTGGGACTCCCTGTATAACATGAAAATATTTTTAAAATATAGCCTTTATAAGTCTCTATCCATCCAAAATTATTATTTGCTGTATATTGTGTCACGAGGAAACTGTTAAATTGATTTCAATGGAATTTTGACCCAGTATTATCACCGTGGCGAGGATGGAAAATGAATATGGTTTTTATAGATCGTGCCAGTGGCGCCGCAGAAATAACAAACAAAATAAAAATGTAAAAAAAGCTCAAACTTCGTTTTTGAGCGTCTTAGAGGTTCCTGATCATTTTCTGCGTTTTTTTTTTGGGTGGAGGTGAAGGCTGTCCATTAACCTGTGAAGGAAGACCTAGCGACATAAATCACCTTTTTAGGTCCATCCGAACATTGCCTAGCCTATTACCAATACTAAGAGACTTTGAAACTAGTAAATTGATTCTAATGAAATTTTGACACAGTATTGCTACCGTGGTGAGGATAGAAAACGCGTGTAATAATCAAAAAGCTAAAAATATGAAAACAGCATAAACTCCGTTTTTACATGTTTTAGGGGTTCTTGATCATTTTCTACCTTTTTTTGGGAGGGGATGAAATTAGGGTGGTTGCGGGTGGGGGGTTGTAAAACTGAATAGTCTGTAGTATTGATAATAAGCTTTCCATTGACCTGTGAAGGAAAGACATAAGACAATTTTAGGGGGGGGCTGCCGATGGTTTGGTTGCAAGGGGTTCTCAGACTAAAGCTTAATGTATGGGAAAATAATAAACTAGTATCACAGTAATGTGTGGGAAGTACTGAGTCAATCAACTTGACTTCATTTTTGCCGCAGTTATTGGCATTTGTATATTTCACTCTATTTAACTTTTTTAGCCGTTATTTTAAAAAAAGTGATAATCGTTTATAGCATAAAAACACGTCGTGTTTTGACTGATGGGATCAATGACATATGACAATTTTTTTGTGCTACCCCCACTCTCTTTAACCCTTAAGAGTCCAATCGATAATAGCAATACTATCTTGAGGTAGACGTCTTGAAGCTATTTGCGACTGCCTGATATCAAACAATTCAGTGCACAAATACAGCAGTTGATGACATTTGAGTATTTCGATTTGTTCAATTTTTTGGGCTCCATTTCAGAAAAAAATAACATGTGATATAAAAATTTAGATTTCTCTTTCAACTGGTGCTATCGAATTTATATATTTTGTTTCATTTTTTTGTGCACCTCCACCCTTTTCCGCCCCCATTGTCCGATCGGCACCAAAACAACTCAAAAGGCCAAGTTTGGGAGCAATGGCTTTAGGCGTTTTTTAGTAATCGTTGGAGAACGAAATCGCGGCGTACAGACACAGACAGATATCAAAAAACCAAAGTTTTTCGATTTTCTTCAAACTTGGTCACTATACAAAGGTTATCATTAGAAACAAAGTTCTAGTTTTTGGTCCCGCTGCGTTGATAAAAAGGGGGGGGGGGGTGATGGAGACTCAAAGAATAATATCATAACGTAAAATTCTAATGCTACCACAATAAAGAGCATAATATTTTGTTATGTCGTAAATGCTACCGCGCATGGCGCAAAATTTGTAAAATGGCGGAATAAACATGCATAAATGGTAGCAAGCTTTCGAACTATAAAATGGCAGTAAATGTCACAAAAATGATTCAAATAATTCTAAATTTCACTGTCGTAAAAAGTGTTTTATTCTGTATCCTTTGGTCTACTTCTGGTGCAAATCTATGATTTAATGGTAGGAGGGTGGTAGAGTTACTCGAAAAAGTAATAATAAAATATAGAAGAATATTAGAATTATATTAGATAGAATATTTTCAGAAAATGAGTCAGGAGGTGATTTTACCTTGCAAATGACACCTCGCACGTTGATTTCGGTAGAATTTGCGAAAACGAGCCGATTCTAATAACTTACCCCTCCTTTGTCGGGGAGGTTAAAAAAACGTTATTGGGCCATGCGGTGCATTGTTATACGATAAGACTTGATAACTATTAGTTCAAAGAACGCCACTGAAAACTGTTTCTTGAAGTTGTAATATGTTCTGTAACGAACTAGGTAACAAAAAGGGAGACTAACAAGCTCAGTAAGCGTACATGTATAGGTTTTTATGCAATAATCATTTTGTAAATTTGTCCATAGCAGTTGTGTTGCGATACAGACGGAAAGAAGACGCAACTCAGCACTTTTGGTCATGCCTCGCAACCGTTTCTTATCATTTTTAATTTAAGATTTTCTTTGTTCACTAGAGTTTACCTTTAAATTTTATCCAGTACCTTACATTCAGTCAGAATAAGAACCCGTTTCATCTAGATCTTGTTACTTCGATATTCTCTAAAAAAATTTTTTCAAAACTTTTCCGTAAGGGATAGTTATTTAACTTAGCTGAATTATTTGCAATTATAAACAGGACGGGCGTCTGAATACTGAATACAGTGCGAGCAATGGCACTTAAGGGTCTAGGGTATAACGCGTGAAATTGAGAGTCCAAGAAAAGACGTATTCCCGTGTTAGCGAGGAGGCGTGGCCACCTGTTTCCCTTTCTTCAGTGTGTGTGTCTAAGATGAGGGGAGGTAAGTCCAAAAATATAAAGGTGAGGTCAAAAGGTCCAAAGGTAAGGTCCAAAGGTCACCATAAAAATGAGTTTCGCACTTCCAAGCTCTTGACGTTACCTTTAAACTTACAGTAATGACTCAAAGAGCAAATTGAAGAAAAAAGCTTGCGCTTGTGCAACTATTTAACCTTTTTTGATATCGTGTTTGGTTGTTAAATTACAGGCATTTATAGAATGTATGATTTTGCATTGCGAGTTCTTTTGTACATTAAAAAACTTTTTTGAGAAAATCGAAAATAGTTGTCATTCATTAAGGCCTTAACTATCGCCTTCTGAAATATTATATATGTAGTTTGAAAATAGGGTGAGTTAAACTGTGAGTCCGTATTTTACATGGCAAATACGTATGTATAAATGTGTGTATCCAGGCCCCCTAAGCGCAAAAAACGTGCGACGTTTAGTAGATGAAATTTTCTCTTCAGGAAGCGGTATACGTACCGTGATAACAAAGTAAGAGCATATCCTACGTCTAAATATAGTAATGCCATTCCGAAGCAACTACTAATACTATTAGATAACGTAATATCGGTAAGTATCCTCCACATGCCGTATATGCACCCCATGGGATAACCGAAACGGCAATGTTGACGTCGGTGACTCTCTTCCGGCCCTGGGATAGAGAAGGATAGAGACGGGATAAAACGGGATATGCGGATCCGATGGAGATGGAAGAGGAAGGATCGAGGCAAAGGCGATCCGAGCAGCCAGCTTATAGCCATCGGTCCAATTTTGAATTTATGACCCTGAGAAGTTTTCCATTTCAAAAGTGCGGCCGTATATTAGATGCAATGGACCACGGTCACGGGACAAGACGGCTGCGGGAGTTTTATTCGCTCTATTGGATCAGCGATGGAGCACAGGGGCGTACTGGGAGCAGGAATGAGTCTTGAAGCTATACCTTGTTACCACAATTGATGATTCCAACGGCATGCAGATATCTAAGTCATTTGGTCACTAGATGGAGGACTAGAGACATTTATTCACAGCTTATGCATACTCTGATCTTGATACAATTTGCGAATCTGTAGTAAAATATTGTTTTTGCTCAGGTTGCATTCCTTTGCTGCTATCAGTTGTGGTAACTAGGTGTGTACGAGCCCAATTCAAGGAGAATTCAGAAAATATAATGAAGTACGAGGATGTTCCCGTAGACGCGACATAGATGACGGTAGTTAATTGTAAAATTGTATTAAAAACTACCTCACCTATAACGTATCTTTCAAGTTTGAAGACGCGTCGTTGTTCAGCATTGTAAAAACGTTCGAGATATAGACAGTAATTTTATGGCTCTAATTTCTCAAAAAGTTAATCACCTTTAATGGCCAGGGACATATATTATGCAACTCATAGTGTCGCGTGCCGGATGTTGAGGACAGAACCATCCAGGTCCGTACTGACATTAAAGAAGAAAACCAAAGGTGGTTGCCTATTAGATTTTCAATGCATATTTATATTACAAAATATACAACAAATACAGCCAAACTTTCTAACAATAATATTCAAGAATGCAAATGAAAAATGAGGAAGTAGAAAGAATTTAACATAGGTGAAAATCAGACTCAGATGAGTCGCTATTATTCAGGTTGATCATAAGTTTATTCGGTCGTATGTTTAAAAATGGTGACTACTTTTATCAGATGTTCAATGCAGTCTCGAACCTATTCGAGTTCATTGAGTTTCGCCACCTTTCTTGAATTATTTGTATCTGATCTCTAATAAAATTTATAACTGTTGATGAGCGTTTGGGGTGATTGTTTGCACTTTCGCATGTTTTTTTTTAAATCGCTCCATATTAATTTAGTCGGGATAAAAGATAACACAAATATAGAATAGTCTTTTGAAACTTTCAGCCACTACTCCGCGCCATCTCATCAACGATATACCTTTTATCAAAGTTGTAACTTTTTACGAATTCCAATAACTGATTATGTTTTAATTTCCGGTGATATTGTGATATTTTGTTTTTAAGAAATTCAATAATCTCAAGCTTTTCTAAACGAAGTGTGATTTTTTTAATATTCCTTCTATTTCTTAAAGCACCGACTACTAAGCACACGTTCTCGGATTAATCATGATAACTTTCTACCTGAATCGAAGATAAGGGAGTTCAATGTTTTAAACCAACTACATGTTGTACTCTCCGACTTACAAATAAACATGTAAACGTTTAGATAATTCGACATAAGTAGCACACTATATTGGCTAAACGTTGTTTCTATGTTGGCCTAATATTTATACATTGATAGTGGCATTCCAACCATCCGCCAGTATTGGTCCTATATTGGCTACATATTGGAATTGCAATACTGGTTTTCCCTCTTGCCTCAGATTGGCCCAATATGTTATTTTGGTGGTATTAATTCTGCAATATTGGCACTATATTGTACTTGTGATGGTAAGTACAATATTGCAGATAAATATTGGTGCAATATTGTATTGACAGAGAAAATATAATATAGTATTGTATAACATCGGTCCTATATTGGCTACACATTGGAATTGCAATATGGTTATTTTGTGATATTGATGAACATTGGCACTATATTGTACTTGTGATGGTAAGTACAATATTGCAGGTAAATATTGGTTCAATGTACTGACTGAAGGAGTACAATATTGTAAGAAAGTACATTGGCACAATATTTTAGTCAATATTATTGTCAAAAGAGAGAAAATTGATGTTAGCCTTTAGTTTGTGCAATTGGGGTAAGGGGGGAGGTAAAAATCTCATTTCATTTGGGTTGAGTTTGGATAAAAAGAAGACTTGTTGAACTGAATAAAGTGAAGTAAGCTGATATTATCCGAGATTTCATGTAAAACGAATGCAGGTTAATTACAGCTATTCATAGACAAACATGTTTGGTCTTCCAAAATTGTCTGCCCTAGTGAAGCTAAATGGCAGATAGTCGTAAGACCGAAACCATTAGCTATTTTACGAAAATTATAAACGGAAAGCTAATATCATGTTCAAAGAAATAATTATTATAAGTATGATACATTATACAAAGATTATAATGTGAGTAGAATGTTCAGGTTCAATCCAATAAGTTTACACTTCATGCTAAGACTGATTTGTCCAACCATCGACGATTAGTGTCTAGCTTACTTTAGTAGGTGTCATTATTTTTGAAACAGTATTGATAATACTGTACAAATTTTACACAGATAATTTAGACAAAATATGCCTATTTCCAAACATTCTACCTTGTTCATGTAATATCCGTGTGGAATATGCGGTGGAATATTCTAAGAATGTAGCACGTTTTTCCCATTTCGGAGGTTTAAAGTTTATTCTATAAATATTCTCATTATCCATGGAATTTTCTCAATATCTAGAGTGAATGTGAACAGAATACAACAATGCCCCTGTAAGTAAACCAGATAGCATCCGATCGGTGGCGACAGCCTTTGAATTAGGAATTCAACCGATTCGCCACTGTCGGACCAACTGCAAAGAACCCACGTCAAGTGGCCCTTTTTGTCTCTTTCAGAGACAGTATTAAAATTCCCTAAAATCCGGTCTTTAACCTCCTTACTTCACTTTCAAATATCTTGCACCGCATACTAAATATCGTTATGCCTTTTTAAGAAACAAAGTTGAGTAGTCTAAGATATGTTTTACATAATATTGTGTACATAACCTCAACCCACTGCCATAACGCATTCAAATCCCCATATTCCAATTACAGTCATCTAGATAATTCTTTAGTGTCCTCGAATGGAGTATCGTTATACATTTATCTGATCTAATGCATAGACACTTAATCCTTTTTTTGCATTTGCTATTTGTCCCATATGTATATAAGGGTAGGTAACCTTTTTCAGTCCAGGTATAGCGGTATCTTTTTACCCCTTGCGTACGATGGGGTGACGCACAATATTTCTAGTGTGCTGTGGCCCGCATTAAAATATTCTGCATACGATCGAGAGCATTAGCGATGTGCAGATGTTTTGGATAGGGAATTAGAGCCCCGGTGATGCGATGTCAGCTACCTAGTGGCCCAAAACGTCACCTTTCAATAATTTGAAATATAAGTAGGTCATGGTTTTGAATGTACAAGGGCGATCCCAGATGTTGTGACCCAACAAAGAGAAGACAAAGATATTTGAAAAAATATATCATTTATTTTTCAACATGATCTCATTTCAGCTCTACATATACATTTTTTCTAGCGATGCTCAATCATTTCGATACCCTTTTTATAATAAGATCTGTTTTGCTCCTCAAACTAGTTATTTACTGCAGACATCACTTCTTCGTCGATAATAACTGAGCCAATTTTTTTTAAATTTGTGATCACAAAACAATCCGAGCGGGCTAAGTCGGGCGAATATTATGCATGAGGTGGCAATTCGTTAATGTTGATCACTGTAGTAGCGGATTTGTGAGCTCGTGCATTGCCTTGATGAAACAACTCTTTCTTGTACCTAAATGCGGCCATTTTTGATTGATTTTGTCGCTCAAACGCTGCACTAAGTTAGCATAATTCTCGGCCTTGACCGTTTCTCCACTTTAAGATAGTAATTAAAAATGATTCCACACGTATCCCAAAAAACAGCCACAACTTACCTGCGGATGGAACATTATTTACCTTCTTTGGAGCCGGCTCGGCCTTTTCAGTCCATTGCGTTAATTGTCTCGGATATGAGGTGATGGGTCCATGTTTCATCTATGGTTATCGGCTTTGTTGTTGTGAACCTTTACTAATCACTCAACTGAAACACCTTTACGATGCTGTTCGAGTACAAGCACATGTGCCACCCATCTTGCACGTAGGTTTCTCATGTTGAAATGTCTCCATAATATGTGGTGTACCGCTGTTTTTGAAATCCTAGCTAGCGAACTTTAATTCGATGATCATCCAACACCAAAACAATATAGTATATTTTAAAACAATGGACTAGTTGGATCAGCTGAATCAGTTGGATAGGATTTTTCGGACGCTAACGAAATTTGGTAGTGACAGTAATGGACAATAACTTCTAAAAAAGCCTTCAAATGTTCTTCCGCATGATTATTTTTGTGCAAAAAATAGCGATGCTAGAGGCCTCCAATATCTTTAGAAAACCAGATTTTGTAAACTTTATCTGCGCTCTCTTGATAAAATCTTCTATTTTCATGGTTGAATAAGTATTTTAAGTTGAATATATAAATTAATTTTTATTTAATATTAGAGTCCCATCCCAGGCTGCAACTTCAATTTTTTTTCGATACGCTGTTAAGTAATGAAATATCTTAAAAGTCAAGTTAACTACTATGACTAGGTTTTTCTTGGAGCTTCCCCCAACTGCAGTGCAACTTTAGTGACCGGAAAATCCTGTGCCCCCTACGACAAACATATACGGTAAATAAAATATGAACTAAACAGGTTAACTAGAACACTAAGGTCTAGGCTAGGCTAGAATCAACTAACTAGTTAGCATGGATGCTATAGAAGATTGAATGCACTTTTGACAGTGTGACGATGCCTTCAGGTAATTGGGGGTAATATGCGCACTCTTATATTATTGTATTTTTTGAAATAATTCATCCAACCGTTTGAACACTAGATGCCTCATAGAAAGTCTGGTTAAGCCAATTATATATTTACCGGCAAAAAAATCACATAGCACCAAGGTGCTTAAGAACCACATCAAACTATACGCTATAGCAATAACTAAATGCAATTATGAAGTATCTTAGCAGCTTGAACATTTTTCCAATATACATGTTTATTCATTACATGGTAATCTAGCGAATACAATCAAAATTATCATCGTTATTACTAAAATAATTAATGCTTACCTGTCAAGGTATTGACAAGGTAGCAGTTGTTGGCATAAATATGTATAGAATACAATTATGCAAAATTCTGATTACTTGTGAATATTGAACAGAGACATTACAGTACACACAAACGTATAGTTTAGTAACTTTGAGACACCCTGTACATACAAATCTGCCTATACCAAGCTTGTCGAAGGATATTGATTGTATTTTTTGTAGAACACCATTGGGGAGGGGTGAGATGTGTCTGGATGTATTTAAATGGCGTCGTCATTTGGGTATGACGGGAGGCTAAAAAAAGTAGGCCTTGGCATTAGAATCACTAGATATATCCAATTAATCGATCGTTTTAAAATTATTTCAGAAAACCGTACGCTAAGGGCTCAAATGCAATCATTTCAGGTTTGTCATAGTATTTGAGAGTACGAAGTTGGCTGTGATCGTATACAGAAAACTACAGACAAAGGTTTGAAACGACAAAATTTAATAATAATGATTATTACTAAACACACAAGGATAGCTGACCACATCGGCGCCATAAACTCCAGATGTTGAGATAATAAGTAATACAATATTTGAATATATGACTTAGACAAATACATTAAAAGAAACAGAAAAAAAGATTGATACAATGTAATCTGATAAATTACTATCAAATAAATGTAATTAAAACAGTTTACACTAGCTTCAAAGTAATCTGATTTTTTTGTATACTAGATACCCGTATGCTCAGGACGCGCTGTCTTATGGAACACTTAAGGGTCTAGAGTACAGACTGCAAACTTGAGAATCCAAGAAAATACGTACTGTGTGACCATCATAAATTGACCAGCGCGGCATGAGGAAGGGTAGCGGGAGGTTCCCTCAGACAGCGATTGTCATTATCATGTCGAGTTTAAAAAGAGATAGAAAACATAAGTATAATAGGGACATTAAATATCGTCTGCTGCGATTATCCAATCCCGATGCTGGACCGTCTTTAAGACGGGGAGTAAAATCTGCTGTTGCCGGTTGTAGCTATAGATTTTATGAAGTAGATAAATAGAATATTAAGTGAATGTGAATTATTTGCCGTTTCCTTTATACATCAAATATAAAACATGTCGAAAAGGTGCAAATATGATAGAACTATTAAGAGTTATGGCAACGACCTTGCTTCTTTCACCGAATTATTTCGCTGGTCAATTTACGTTGGTCACACAGTATTCCGTGTTATCGAGGAGGCGTAGCTAACTGTTCCCTTTCTCCAGTATGTGTGTCTAAAAAGAGGATAGGTAAGTGCAAAGGCCCAAAGGTAAGGTCTAAAGATCGCCATAAAAATGCATTTCGCATGTAGGAGCTCCTGACGTTACCTTTAAACTTACAGTAATAATTAAAAAATCAAATTGAAGAATAAAGCTTGCGCTAGGGCAGCACAGTGACCTTACTTTGATATCGTGTTTGTTTGTTAAATTACAGACATTTGAAGAATGTATGATTTTGCATTCCGGGTTTTTTGTACACTAAAAAATTTTTTCAAAAAATCGCTCTGTTACCCTTCATGAAGGTCTTAGCTATCACCTTCTAAAGTTTTATGTATTAAGTTTGGAAAACAAGTGAGTTCTGTTCTACATACGAATCCATGTCTTACATGGCTAATACATTACGTATAAATGTGTGTACCTAGACTCCTTAATGGTTCTCTAGTAAATATGGTATCTCTCCTATGTGTTATCGTATCTTACTCTGTATGCTCGTTTTCAGAATTCCAATAATATCAGAAATGAAATTCTGAAATTCTGAATTTTATACATCAAGCGTGTGGTATGCTGACGAATACTCCAAGCCGTATGTTACTGCGGTCTCCTGTAGGTTCTAATCGACTGGCTGTTCGGAGTATTCGGGACGCTCTGTCGTCTTTGCGTCAGTAAACTTCGCTGCTTGAGAATTCCTCCTTCGGGCAGCTGGCATCCTCAGAAGCTGTTACCAATTCGGCAACTCCCGAGAAACTGCGTAGTTCATCGGAGCATGGCCGCGTAATTTGATGGCTATAAGAGAAATGATTTGACGTAACGGTGGCTTATGTAGTTAAAATCGAACGAAAACTGTAATAATAAATAATATAATAATAAGAATATCCGCGAGGCGTTGCTAGATCCCCTTAGTGGCGCCTCCCCAAGGTGGCGGATAGGGGAACGCCTCCCAGATATGGGTGGTACCGGGGAAATCAAATACCCGGGGCGGACCAAAACTAGCACGGAGGAATAGCGTCTGCATCCAGAGGATCGGCTATTCCTCAATAACTAGGACACGACGGATCTCCACGTGAGGAGCGGTACTCCGACAGCGTCTGACTCCATGTCAGGGGCGGCTGATAACACACCCGCAGGAAGCCACCCAACATCAGTAGGCCATCCGGTGCGTGGCGACACCGCAGGGTATACCGAAGCCCAAGGATGTAATCCAGCCGGCAACCTTCACAGGTGCATCCTCAGGAGGCAATTTGGACGGCTGCCTCCGGGAATGTCGTCTGGGTGCCCTAAGGCCAACCACCTGACGGGCCCTATCTTCGGGTTCGACCACCCCGCAAGAAAAGCACCCACACCGAGCCGGTTTCGGAAGCCAGCGTTGGGCAAGGTGGCGGTGCTTCGAATTGCCCTGTTGACGACCCCCGCAATGACATGGACCGCTTTAGGTGGACGATGGAGCTCAGGGATGACCTGCTGAGCTGCTACGAGAGCAGTAGCCCGCGCCGTAGGGGATACATGTCCCGCATGTATGAGAGGTGGCTGTGAAATGCATCCAGAGCATAGCACGCTTACCTCTCAGAGTCTGCGAGATTATGTATCGTACCTCCGGAGGCAGGGATATGTTCGTGCTCCAGCTCAGCCTGCCCCTTCGGCGGACGGAAGGCCTGTTAACCAGGCTGAGAGTTCGCCGGTAAGGCCCGCTGGGAGGGAAATCGACCAAGTCGTCTCACCTGGGGATTTCAGAGACCGAAGGGCCTTGCATAACAACGGAAGGTCCTTGAAGGTGGCAGATTTGAAGAGAGAGGATGAGGTTGTGGGTGAACGTCTATCGGAGGCCTCTGACATTTGGAGCATCAACTGCGAAATTTATGCTGCGGCTCTGAGGCTAGCTACACAGGGGAGAGTGAGAGACTCTCCTGTTGAGATAGCATAGAGACGGATGCGCCAAATGGAAGCAAAAATCCAGTTGGCTCGCCAGGAAGCATCCCGTATCCAGTGTGCGATGGAATATAGAGCCGCTAGGAAGCCTTTTACGCGCCGAGTGCGCCAGATAGCCTACGGGTTGAGGCGCGACCATCATACACTCAGTCAAGCGGTACTGGTTGTTGTCAAGCAACACTGTCTTGACAGGATATGGATGCTAATCGCTGCTAAGCGATCGTTGGTGGCGCGGGCGAGAGGTCTGGAGCAGAACAGAATGTTCTACGAAAGACCTTCTCGCCTTTTCCATCAGCCGCCTCCAGCCATAGAGCAGCCGCCAACTGCTGATCGCGTGAAGGCCTTTTGGAGGGACATTTACGAACAACCCAAACCTCTCTCAGCAGACACTCCGGCCTTGGTGCAGTTCGAGTCCGTTTGTAAGAGGACTCCTAACCAGAATGTACTGCGTCATCCGATAAACACGGAAGAAATTCTTGACGCCTTACGAGGCACAAAGAATTTCGCAGCTCCTGGCCCGGATGGCATAAACACCTACTGGTGGAAAAAATTCCCCAGTTGCCACCGGCATTTAGCTAGAGTTTTTAACTCGTGGCTAAATCAGGAGCAGCCAATTCCGGCTTGGTTTGCCGTAGGTCGAACCGTGCTTCTCCCGAAGACCGGAGATTTGTCTGATCCCAAAAACTACAGGCCAATAACATGTCTGAACGCATGTTACAAGCTCTTCACCAGAATCTTGTACATGCGTCTCCTTCAAGCTGTGAATCCTGTATTTCTCGACGTGTATGAACAGAGAGGGTCAAAGAAAGGAGTAGCTGGCTGCAAGGAGAACTTGTTGATTGACCGATGTGTCACGCAGGACTCCGTGCAGTACAAGCGAAACCTTTCTATGGCCTGGATTGACTATCGCAAGGCATTCGACAGCACGTCTCGTGAGCTCATTGTGCGGCTGTTGGAATGTCTTTCGGTGGATAATCAGATAGTGGGATGCATCAAACAAGTGATGCCACTCTGGAAGACCCGGTTCACTATAACATCAGGTGAAACTCGGGTTCAGACAGAGTTGGTGTCATTAAAAAGAGGTGTCTTCCAAGGAGACTCCTTGAGTCCCTTGCTCTTTTGCATCTCAGTTTTGCCTCTGTCCATAGCGCTGAGAAATACTAAAGGATACAGCTGTGGCACGCCCAATAACCGGAGGCACAGGGTCACCCATCTGTTTTATATGGATGACCTAAAACTTTATGCCTCCGCCGAACGCGAACCACAACAATCGCTGAGGGTGGTGCAGGAGTACAGTCATGCTATCGGAATGGAGTTCGGGACAGACAAATCTGCATTGGTTCATCTTAAGCAAGGACGAAGCGGAGATAGTGGAGATGAGGAACAGCTCGTTGATGGGAGCATCTTGCGACAACTGCATGCAGGAGATACCTATACCTACCTTGGGTGGCGCAGCGTCATGTCCAAGAAGCAGAATTGGTCAAAGAGTGTCTCCGCCGCAAGTATTTGCACCGACTCCGGCAGATCTGGTCAGCAGAACTGTCCGGCAAGAACAAAGTCGCTGCCACAAACATGCTTACGGTACCATTGTTATTATACACCTCTGGTGCTATACACTGGAAAGTGTACGAACTGGAGGACACGAAGACCCGCAAAAGGATGAATATGGAGAAAAGTCTGCATCCTAAGTCCTCTGTCCCGCAAATATACCTCCCGCGACACCTGGGAGGGCGTGGACTACTGAGTTTGGAGCGTCTGCACAACAGGATAGTATTGGCCACTGCCTGCTATGTAACGAACAGCACCGATCCCCTGATCCGCTTTGTGCGAGAGCACGAGAATGCGGGTAAAGGAGCCTTTCTTTTTAGCGCAGCGAAACGAGCAGCCGAGGAGCTCAGCCTCACACTCGACCTCAAGCGGAGGTGTCAGCAGTCCATTACGGAACTCGCTCCCGCAGAATTAAAATCTCACATTAAAACTGCCGAAGTCGACTTCCTTTTAAGGCTTCATAAAGATAAGCCAATGCAAGGAATCTTCTACAAACATCTGGAAGAGCATGGCTTGTCTGAGTAGTTGACCTTCTCTTTCCTAAGGTCTAGTGGGTTTAAGTCGGAGACTGAGGGCTTTATAATGGCTTGCCAAGACGGTGTCTTCAACACCTTGGTGTACCGTAAAAGGGTTATGGGTGTAGATGTACCCGACACCCTTTGTAGAGCTTGCCGACAGGCGCCAGAGACGCTTATGCATCTCTTGTCGGCGTGTAAGACGTACGCTGGGACGGCTTACGTCCATCGGCACAACGCGGCTCTACGAGTGCTCTATTATCATTTAAGGCACTCATACGGTATCGATGAAACACCGGTGCTGCCATACGCTCCAGGGGATATAGAGTCCGTTGTGGAGATCGAGAGATGCCGGATTTACTGGAACTACTCGTTCCCCACGCTCGAGCTTGTACAGGCAAACAAGCCTGACATAGTCCTTCTCGACCACCAACAGAAGACGATGTTCGTTATTGAGTTTCCGGTGCCTGCCGAGGTGAACATCGTCTCTAAGGAGGAGGAAAACGGTCCAAATGTCATGAGTTGCTCGGACAACTTCGCAGGCTCTGGCCAGACTACACTGTAAGTCTGCTGCTTATGGTCATTGGATCCCTAGGTGGAATGAGGAATACGCTGCTCTCTGCACTGCGCAAAATACCGGTGTGCCGTGCGGCGGCGCACATCTTAGCCGCCAAAATGCAGAAGGCAGTCATCCCCATGGGTCCCTTCGTCTGCTTAGGACGCACGATTCGCGGACCCAGTGATTGCTCACCACACGGTGTGAGGAGTAGTCATTGGGTAATGGAACAGCAGCTCGGTGTGTCGGAGCCCGGGCTGCACTTTTTTGTTTAAAACATAGAATATGAAATAATAAATAATCACAAAATTGGACATGTTTCAAATCCAAACTTAACATTGTCCGTCATTAGACCTACTATATCTATTAAAATCCAAACTTCTATTTATTCTAGTTAATAATTGAATACTAGAAAGCAATTTTCTTCAAAAATTTTAGTATAGTGTAGTGAATGCTCCAAAATCAAAAGAACAAAACCAAGTACCTGTCTACATCAGAGCCTTAAACTTAAATTTAACGGTAAACAAGTGAATGACCAACACCTACAAACCACAAAAACCAAATATTCTCTTGAATTTTAGCAAAATCCGTTACATTCATTCCCAAAATTAAAACTACAAGATAGGGAAATTAAAGCTATCCTGACTAGATCGAATGTTAATTTAGTACTTTGTAATTTGTGTAACAAATAAGGCGACCAGGAAGACACGAAGGTCTACATATATTATAGTTAAAGCACTAAAATTATTGAAACCGCCCAATACGTGTGCTCTATACACGCTCTGTCACAAAAGCTACTAAACATTGTACTGCATTTCCTGTTACTGAGACATGTGGCATAAATGGAAAACAGTGTCCATTCAAAAGAATTAGCTTATTGACGCTGATAATGGTAGCAACAACAACAGCAGCAACTTTCATTATTGTAAAGCTGTCATATTACATTTTTTATTTGGCTTTTTAACGTCCTGGTCTTTGAGACCTACAGCCTTAGCAGTATTTATCAGCACATTATATCTTTTATTTGCACATTTGTGATTTATATTTCGTGGCTTTCACAAACATTTTCAACACCCACAAACATTATCTGTCCTCTTGCTCATTCTTGCTTTGAGTTATCTGTCAACTTTTTAAAGAATACATCAAAAATAATCGACTAGCGACTGCGCATCGAAACGCCCACGCTAAAAATGTCTGGGACACAAATCACATCTTATTGGCGATAGTTACTCAGTTTTCTTTAAAGTTGACCACTCGACAGGCGAAACACTTGTCCAGGAGATACGATGTCGATATGACATGAGAAACCGTAGACTTAGATAGGGAATTTGTTTCTAGAAACAAGTCATTTATGATAAACAAGCATTACTCTTTGTTTCTGTATGTTTACGTCTTGATAACCTGACCCGTGTCTGAGTTCCTGCAATATTTAAAGTTCGGACAGCCGTAGAGGAGGATCAAACAGCAAAGAACGGAAGGAGGCAGGCATCCCCCGCTTCTCTTGCCCTTCTCCATCCCCCTTGAGCCCTAAGGTCTCCAGCGACCGGCGTCGTCTTCGAATCCGAAACAACGTAATTGAATTTTTCTCCGCCGCGTCGTGGTCGACAGCGCGGCGCTTTCCGACCGCCTCGTAGCAGTACGGTAGACAAAGCCTAGTATCACCTCTAGATACTTATGGTTCCAGGTACCTCCATTAGCTATAACGGACAAGAGAATAATCAAAATTAAATGTAGAGGCTTTTCTCAAAAGGCCGACGATATTTCGTCTAGGAATGTAACGATACCGATACTGATACCTATATATTATTAGCCGACATAGTCGGCAAGGCGATATATTGGGATCGTCTTGACTTGATTTCTTATGAAAAACCAGAACCAAAGTAAACTTCAATTACAAACTTTGTGTATCGTTTTTTTACCTTGCGCAATAATTACTTCTTTTCACAGTTACCACTTTGCTTAATAATATTTTTATAATAAACATTTGCTTTGAATTTTGATTTGACTTTTTTGCATAAAAAATACAACACAAATTCCCGATTTTATACTATACTCGTATACTGAAACATCGATATCGGTATCGCTGATTATTTACTACAATAATCTTATTGGTAAATTTATGTATCTTTACATCCATAGTTTCAGCCTTCTTCTGGGCTATCGAGCACATCCCTCTAGCAGCAAAAGGTAACATAGGACTTTAGGTCAGCATACAAAAAAAACCAGCCAAAATATTATACATAGGTATTATGGTCTGTATCTGCTTATGCATCTTAGCATACTGGTGTATCAATATATCACTGTATTAATGTCTCTTGTATCTATCGATTGATCAATGTATCAACGTTATTATTCTATTCTATTGTCAACATATTCTACTTTCAATACATGAGGATTTGCCATTAAAATGGAAACAAATTTAATATAAACTTAAAATCTTACAGAATCTGACACGTTATAGTAAAATTTGTCAATTTTTTTTAAACAGTTTTGGAGATTTCATACTTCCACTTTTTATATTATCTGGAAGGTTATTTAATGCCTTTGGACTAAACGTATCGGGGGTCAGGGCACTTATTTTGTATGTAACAAAAAGTACGTGGCAGTTATGCTTTTACCTAGTATTAGTTCACAAGATACCGCTATTAGTTGAAAATTCGTTAACACATCTGTTGGCATATGCGTATACTGTCAATTCATATAGATTGTCAAGGAAGCCTCAATGTATCAATGAATTAAAAAAATAATTTTATTAATGTGTGTTTCAATGTATCTGTATTTGATCGTACTGATTTATTACTGTACCTACGTAACAACGTGTCAATGCGTATCAACTTAACAACGATATGAATGTATTAACACTATCGGTGTATCGATCATCATCATCAATAATAATTACTCTTTTTTCATACTTATGGATTTATCAATTAAAAAAGTAACATATATAAATTGAACATACACAAGTTATTATTTTTTTCATCTGGTAAGTTATGCATCACCAAATGATGTATGATGCCAATATGAATAGCCGACATGCTTTTGCTTAGTATTAGTTTTCAAGGTATCGCTACTAGTTAATAATCTATTCACACCTTTGTTTGCATATATATAGTAAGATCATATATGGATAAGCATGGAAGTGTCGATGTAACAATAATTCAATGTTATCTATATCTACGTATCAGTGTAGCAATGTATAAATGAAATCATTATATAAATGTTGCAAAAGTACAGCAATGAATCAGTGTAACAATATATCAATGCATCAACGTATCAATGTATCATTGTACCAACGTATCAATGTACCAACGTATCAAAGTATCGATGTATCGATGTATCAATGTATTTATGTAGCAATGTATCCATGTTCCAATGTGTCAGTCTATATTTATAGATACATCGATACATTGTTTGTATATCATGGCATCCATCTAGGCTAATTTTGTCCGACCTAGAATGTGCCAAAGATTTCATAAAACCAGAGTAATTAATTAAAAAAGTAAAACTCACCATTAAGCGATGTATGTCATTCCTTTTTGAGGTCTTTAATCATTTTCCAATGCTAGAGACTTTTGGGGATGCAAAGGCTGTTGGGGTTCGGACAGAGGAACCCCAAAAATTCACAAACTCATACGTTTTTCGAGTTTAGTTCACCATCTAGCTATGATCAGAATTTAAACACATCATCACATTAAACCAATGCTTGTCCAAAATCGTTTTATATTGACGCTGGAAGCTTGTTATCGTCAGGAAATTAAAAGACCTGAGCTCCATTGTGGAAACTATTACAGAATCAGGATTTTGGAAGCTTCTTTATCTGCAGTATAAAACTCGATGTGATCTTACCGAGTCAGTTTATTTGACATCATGTTTTTCAACACAATATAGACTCTAGTTGGGGTAAAATCCGTAGCTCCGTCGACCAGCCTATGTGAAAGGAAAGAGATAGAAAAGAAGGGCTGAGACGGCAAGGATCAGCTATTAGATGGGCAAAGGAGGTCCAGAGGAACAGGGCAATATCAGGCCATATTCCCGTTTGGGTCGTGGCATGGTAATGCCTAGAAAGGCCGGCCTGGCCGGTGGCTGATAAGAAGAGGGTCGCACTTTATTCGTCTCGCCCTCCCTCGCGAATAACCCACCGACATCGACAGACACACAACACCACCTTACGGGAGTTTAGAGTTATTTTCCTGGCATTCTTATTTTGCTGTTTCTGGACTTTATACTCTAACACCCATTTGAATGTACTAAAAAATAGCGTCAAGTGTCTTACCTCAGTACTTTTCACACATTGTCGGTGCTAACAAAAAATTTGTAGTTCTTCTATCTCTACACGATCCTCGTCAAAAAGTAGACAACGATCAGAGACCCTTGACATGTCTAATAACAAGGTTTGAGCGATTTTGAAATTACCGATTTTTGTTGATTTCTCCTCCATCACTGGCAAAAGCTCCAACAACCATACACTGATACCATTTCCTCCACGCTAATAATACGGTGTCGTAATTTCATCACAAACAAGTTAGTAGTTTCCAAGTTACACGTTAGGATAATAATCTGTGTGCATCAAATTGTACCGCAGATATAATATCCAAAGACAACAATCGGATAGGTCCTAAAAGCCCAAGATATCACCATATCCAATTATTTCTGCGCAATGTAGAGTATTTTATGAATAGAACAAACGTTTGAGTTTTCAAACATCCCACACGATTTATAAAAACAATACGCGTTATCCATCTTCGCCACGGTTATAATACCCTGTAAAAATTCTATCAAAATCAATTCAATAAGTTCCTGGTTACATAATATAGAGCGATCTAAAGCTCTTTGGTTTCTGTAATAGGTAAGGCGATGTTAGGATGGACCCAATCAGGTGGATTATGCCGCTAGGTATTTCTTTTCCAGGTCAATGGATAGCCTATTATGAATGCAACAAATTTTTCAGTTTTACACCCAGCCATTCTGCAACCACCCCAATTCTACCCCATCCCAAAAAAATATAATATAATATTGAGGCATATTTGAAATTTTTCGTTTTTTGTTAATTACTCCGCTGCCCATGCACCGATTTTCAAAATTATAGCAGCATTACCAACTACGACATCGTAGCACACCGCTACCCAAATTTTATCACAATCCATGCAGCGCTTACCGAGATCACGCCAACAGACAGACAGACGGTCCGGCACCTAGACAGACAGACCGACGGAAATGATTGACGTGGATCTCCGTTATGTAGATATCATAAAACGCTCAAAAAGCGTATTATATCAAAACTGAGAATTTTCGCGATCACAATGCTCCCCTCAACTATTGGAGTGGGAAGTGGGAAATTGTTTCGCTACTTCCCAAGCCTTGACATCTAGTTCCAAAGCTATTGAAATTTTTTGCACCGTGACAGTACCGGGCGTCGCGTCGCAGTCACAGTTACCACATCCGGGCCTAGAATATGGAACAGAACAGTTGTTTTCATAGGTGTAGAAAATTGTCATTGTGCTTGTGTTCCGTAGTTTTTTTTTGTTACTTTTATGACAATATTTAATTTACTTTTCACAGATATTGATAATCAACTTGTAGTGATTGCTGACTTGACATCTTATTACAATGGACAATACTGCCAAATTACCAAAAAAATAAGCTCTTCAAGATCTTAATAAATAATTTTTTTTTCCAAAGCGCAACAACCTATGTCTACAAAATCACACTGTTTGGGGCATCGTTGTAGGAACTTTTCTACTTGAATTTGAGTCAGAAATCGCCATTAGAATTACGGCCTAGCAATAAGTAGCAACTTGTATAGATAAATTATTACCTGTAATTTACGACGTAAATGTATTACCACGATCATAAATTTGGTAATAAAGACCCAACCCAAATCATCAAAAATATATATTACTACTCATCCAAAGCATTGTGACAGTCCATTCCTGTTTCCAAGTTTTTAGTGGTTGAAGATGAAGGTATTTTGCGCTTATAAGCGATGGTTCTCTGGAATTCAGTCTAGCGATGTTTATGAAAAGTCTGGTTTTGAGCAATTTTCTTGATAAGGCTTTTGACCTGCGTGCTGTATGACTTGAAACTGGTAGTCGGAACGATTATACAGGGTGTTTTTAAAGTTAGGACTTTCTTTTTCAGAAAAAACTGCACTTTGAAATGATAAACCTAATGTACGATGAATCAGCAGCAGAAGAATAAAAAATGGTAAGAAAATACTTACTATTCGTTCGGACCTTATTTTAAATATGATGCCCAAATTACTGTGGACCTCATCAGACTGTTTAGAAAATCATATCGACCGAATGACGAGTTGTTCATCTTGATTACGGTTGGATTTTAGCCTTCCTTCATCTCTATTCATCTTTATGGCATCGCTCTGTGTTGCTGCTTAACTACATTCTGAGATAATATTATTTCCGAACTATAAATTTTTCTTACTCTGACATTTGTTAAGAACTTTGCGTAACACTATTAGCCCTGTTCTCTCTGATCAGTAACTAATGTATGACTATTGACTAATATACTAACAGTAACTGTAGGACATTTATACATCTGAACCGGGTTTTAAAGCTTCCCCTGCCAAAAAAATCTAACGGAAACTAACGTTGCCTTCGCACCAGGACCTTTTTCCTCGTGACAAAACACACATTACCTCCATGCATATATGCGCCATATGGGGCGCACAGGTAAATTCCTTTTGTCTGCCGTTCTGTCCTGTTCGGTCCTTTCTTTATTATATTAAAATCGAACTAACCCTTCAGTAAAATTAATTCTACCAGGCCCGGAAGGAACCAAAGGGTTTGCAGGTAGATTTTTACGGGCCGAAATTCGCTCAGGCTACATTCAGAATGACTAGTTGTGCAATGGGTGTTCGTTCGTTCATATCTTGATCTGTGTCGGAAGTCAAGTTGATTCGAGTGGGCCGATCAAAGATAATGGCCGAGATTCGGTGATTAGTTCAAGTGTTTGATCACTCGAGTGTCTGGCTTGGTTTTGATGGGTGGATGAGATGTGGAAAAAAGGTAGGGTTAATTCTCATTTGGTGCTTCTGCTTCCATGCATAGGCAGTGATCTCAAATATACAAAAATTGTTAAAATTCTTCAAAATGTTTCTGGGTTTTAAAGTGGTGGTGCTCCAAATTTAATGTTGTTTAAATCTGTTTGTAGTAAAAACTATAGACAGTTTCAGCGATTTCCGAGTTATTGAGTTTGGAAGTTGATAAATACACCATACCTGATAATTTTGGAAATGTTGTCCGGAAGAGGTAATGGTAATAGGGGCAGGGAGTAACAAAGTACAACAGACGGGACAGATGAGCGCAATATTAGCCAAACAAAAATTGGAGATATTGAGGTGGGTTTATGAACTCAACTAGACCAAGAATCAAATTAACAGCTAAGAACTATGAAAGACAAATACACGGTACCAACATCAACTTTCGAAATATACCCTGCAGCAAACTTTATGGCACTCGAATCTATCAAAAGTTATTCTCCTAAAATCACAGTTATACGTTGTTATACAACTCTTATTGCAGACCCTTCTCTGTTCACAGTAGTACTGAAATAATTTTTATATTAATAGTAAAACTTATTAGCGAGATCATCACAACGTCGAATTATATAAATGTTTACTTGTAATGTTGTCGGTCTATATGGAATGTCATTTTCTTAAAACAGACAGATTACTTCTTACCGACTTCAGGAAGACTATTATCATGATTAATCCGGAAACGTGCATTAGTAGTCGGTCCTTTAAGAAATAGAAAGAAGAATAGGAAAAATAGAGAAATAGAAATTCGAGATTATTGGAAAAAATATCTAATACTGCGTTTCGAAAAGCTGAGATTATTGAACTTCTTGGAAAACAAAATATCACAATTTCACCAGAAATTCAAACAAAAGGTCAGATATTCGAACTAGTAAAAAGCTACAACGTTGATAAAAAGTATATCGTCGATGAATTGGCGCGAAGCAGTGTGTGTGTGAAGTTTTAAGACTTGCACTATAGTTTTGTTATTTTCGATCCGAATGAATTAACATAGAGTCATTTCAAAAAGAAATATTGGAAAGCACAATAATTACCCCAAAAATTCGTAAGCGGCTATAAAACTTATTAGAGATTAGGTACATTTAATAACCCAAGAAAAATGGCAAAACTGTATTAAACACGTAACAAAAGTAGAGTCATCGTTTTTAAATACACGACCGAATGACATCATTACCACTCTGAATGATAGCCACACATCTGTGCATGATTTTGATTTGTGTTGAGCTCTCTTTATTTCTTCATTTTTCATTTACATTTTAAGGCATATTGTTACCCAGACAGCACAATATATTCTAGGAACATTCTAAGAATCACCATTTTGGAACATTGTATCATTCCATGAAAAGTCCATGAATATATATGGATTATCTGATGAACATTCCAGGGAATCCAAAAAACCTGCATAGGTTATTCCCTCAAAATATTCTACGATTATTATTAAGATGTATGGTATATTGTAGTAAGATTCATGGTATATCTTTGAAGAAACATACATAAGCTATTCCCTCAGAATATTCTATGATTGTTATTAAGATGTATCAAATATTGTAGGAAGATTCCTGGTATATCTTTGAAGAATATATGTAGGAAAGAAACTAATGCCTTTTATTACTTCATTTCATTTATTTGTAAGTCTTGTTGTCTGCCTAGGTATCTAACGCGAGTAGTATACATATATAACCTAGTATCCGACTTTCGTACAGTGTTTTGGGCAGCATTGATTTTGCCACACTAATTATAGAGGGATTAATGAAAAAAAATGTATAAAACGGAACCTCTATTTATAATTGTATGAGTTTAATGTACACATTAAAAAAACACATTTCATTGCACGGAGTCGTCCTCCCGTATTATCCTGCAAAATAAAAAAACCCGTTTAATTTCAAAGCATACGATGTACATTCAAATACACTTCATTAACTACAATGATAAATTTTCACCAAAATGTTGTCGTATTTTAATCAATTTTAGTACCTACATTTAGAGCAAAAAGTGGGTACCACGTAATAATAAATAAATACTGGAAATTCATAGTCACAGATATAGCAAATGTGTTGTTAGTGGTTGTTATTATATATTAATTAGGGTAGGTACCTACGACAAGTAAGAATAGAACATAGAGATTAGACTGAACAAGAGAGTTGCTACCACACATGGTGCTAGAAAGTCGGTAATTTATAGAAACAAAATAGTTATACTCACCCTAGTCGCTCCTAAATGAAGTTATCAACTAAATAACAAGTAAAATCACGTTCCAGAACACGGATACGGATAACTATCCAATTATCGCAGGAGAAAAATGCACAAGCATAAGCAGGCACCACCGACCACCGCCACCGTAGACCGTAACGACCACAAGTAACGACTGAAGCTAATCTCAAAATTCTCAAACCTATCCTAACCTGTAACGGTGCCACTCCTACATTAGGAATCGTACCAAAAGGCATACTCAAAGATTATTCTTCAGATAATATTATCAGAATATTTTCATCGACACGTTCATGGAATAATCATGACGTAATACTCCTAGCACATCCTCATGGGAATGAAACCCATAAAAACGTCCATAGAACATTCTGTTAATGTTCTGAATATTATCAATCTATTTTGGATTAAATAAGAATATTCCAGGAATATATTGTGCTGTCTGGGTAGATTGTAAGTTTGAATAATTTTTATTGTACATTTTATAATGTTAATTTAATTAAGAATCTAATAGGCAACCAGGTTTAGTTTTCTTCTTTAACGTCAGTGTGGCCCTGTCCTCAACCTTCGGCACGCTACATTGTGTGTATAATATATGTTTCTGGTCATGAAGGAGATTCACTTTTTTGTTAACAATTCTACCGTTCTATGCATGCATTTTATGTGTCTTGACGAGACAACAAGATTTAAACAGATGCACCGTCCCGAGATATTTTTGATATTAGACTCTCTATGCATTCGATCATTGGAATTTGTCATTTCATTTTATATTCAGGTTTTGTTTGTGTCCTGAAATAAAATCAAATTGATATTAATCTTAATCCTTGAAGTTTATAAACACATTCTTAATTCTTAGTTGTTAATTGCTAATTCTTAATGATTAGTTTAGTTGGGTTTATAAACCCGAACCCAAATTGCTCGAAAATTTTTATTTTACCGTTTCTACTTTGAACCTAATTTAAAAACAAAAAAAAAAACAACAAGCCGTTTTAAACAGCTCTTTTTTTATCCTGTACACAACTTCCGCGTTGCAATTTTTTACGGTAAAATAGCTTCATGAATTAGTTTTTTTGCTGAACCTCGCCATTTCATGCCACAGTAAAAGATGTGTATGTGTATTTATATTCTCATTGTTTATGCTACTCAGTGTGAATAAATAGTATTAATAGGGTTACTGTACCATCGGGTTTCAGTAACGGTTTTTGCACAAAAGTAGTGCCTTATCATCACAAGATATTCAACTGTCCATTTTCACAAATACAGATACGATTAAGATGTTACGTTTAAATTAAAGAGTAATCTGCTTTCAAAGCCTGTCAAACATAAACTAAATGACGCAGCCTGCTCAAAATGTTACGCTAATCTACCGACAGAATGCGGCTAACAGAAACAGTGTTGCCATTAGGTCTCTGGCCGGCATATTCAAAAAGTCACTGACCTACCTAACTCCTATGGCAATTTCAAACTGCAATCTCTATGTCCGAAATCACATCTGACGTTGGTATAGCTTCCCTTCTACCGCGACGTAGGTTGTACGGTATCGATTTGAATATCGTCGATTGTTTCCCAGTAGTCCGACGTAGTGCAGTGAATGATAAGCCCCCTCCTATCCCGGATTATCTGTTTACCTGAACTCTCCTAAGCGGAATAGAGGTCCCGGTCCCGAGGACACGTCCTGGTCGCGTCGAGTGCTATCCCACCTCAAACAGGGGTGATTCGGTAGCTGGATCTATTGGAGTTTGTGTACAGACACAATACAGTGTGCCTCTTGATAATCTACGCAAACGAAACTAGCTAGAACACAATTTATTGGCAAAAAAGATATTTATTAGTACATAACAATTTTTATTTGAAATATATGTTAAGTAAAAAAGGGCGGCCAGAAAAGTTTCAAAAAAATGTTCGTTAGAAAATTTTGTTTTTACCTCCTACATCAATTAGTAATTATCAAAAAACAAAAACATTCAAATATTCCTCAAACTTTTTAGGCGTTTTAGGGGTTCCTGATCATTTTCTACTTTTTTTGGGTGGTGGTGAAATCGGGGTGGTTAGGGGGTGTGGGGTTGTAAAATTGAAAAATTTGTTGCATGCAGTCCATTGACCTGTAAAAGAAAGACAGCGGCACATTACACTTTTTTTTGCCCATCCGAACATTGCCTTGCCTGTTACAGAAACCAAGGGGCCAATTTTCTGATGTATACATACGAGTACTGCTTTAGATCCTGTATTGTGTAACCTGGAAATTATTCTATAGATTTTAATGAAATTTTGACGCATTTTAAGAAATGGTGTCAGTGGCGGCGCTGCAATAATCAAAAACTGAAAACAGAAAGCAGCCCAAACTTCGTTATTAGGCATTTTTGAAAGTTAGGATGATGTCTTACTGTAATGCTAATATGCTTCATTAATGTACTTGTGTCACTTGACATGAGCAAAGCATTCGGTACAATCAGCCATGTCGCTGTTAGCTAAATGCAAATTCATTGGATTTGATTGTTTAAGTATACGGTTTTTAGATTTTTATTTAAAAGCAAGTATAAATGGCTCTGTTTCACAGTTGCAAGATATTGGCTCAGGTGTGCCACAAGGATCTGCACTGGGGCCTCTATTGTTTCTCATGTATACATTCGACTTATCCAAGGAATTAGTTAATTGTAAAGCTAATAGCCATGCGGGCGACATTCAGATCTTAATTGATTTCCAGCATGATAGACACCAAGAGGCTAACGAATAATTGAATAATGGCTTGTGATGCATTTCCGAATATGCATTTGAATGCAAATAAATCAAAAATTATGTTGTTTGGGCCCAAAAAAATACGGGAATTTTTTAAATCAGCCGTGCATATCAACATTGACAGTGCATATTTACCGTTACTGATAATACTAAATGCCTTGTATTTCGATGAGAAATTACGCTTCTGTATACACATTTTAAATAAATTAAGAAACAGTTATGCGAAAGTCTCGTTTTATCAAGTATGTTACACGGATGTATAGATATACTACCCCTGTTTGGATCAGATCAGATCAGATCAAACCAATTGCAGACAATCAGAACTCGTGTGTAGATTAATTACTGGTCAAAGGAAGTCTGAACATATTACTCCATTAATAAATAGGTCCTGGCGAAATTGCTAGAAGGTTGAGTTGATTGCTGTTCCGTAAAAATCTTCGATTTTTCGGGGAATTACGAACAATAAAATCAATAAAACCACCGAAGTGTGTGTATAAGTGAAGTGTGTGTAGAGGTGACAATTAAGTGCTCCAAATAATAACTGCAGTTTTCAAGTAAGATTAGCATAGTTTTATAATAAATTGTGGATTATCGGAATATCAAAATTGGTAAACAGGCATAAAAAGTAGAAACACTGATAAAAATCCGAGGTCCGACGGGTTGACCGGCCAAGGATTTTTTGCGCGGTGGAATAGAAATATCCATTGAAAATCGTTGCTGTGTATAGAAATAAATACAGAGGCGGACTGGAGACCATATAATACAAAAATTAACAAGGTCTGATAATCAAACGCATTTAAGATGGATAGCGATGATTACTCAAGTGAGGATACAAGAAGGAAGAGACAGGCAGAGGAGACACTATTTAGCAGAAGTAAAAAAACTTATAGATCCCCAGATAAACCAACGAAAAGCGATGAAAAGTTGGATATGTTAATTGATTTAGTCAGAGGACTTACAGCGGAAATAAAGAAAATAAGAAAAGAACAGGAAGCAACTAAGGAGGAATTAAAGATTATAAGAGCAGAAAGCAAGCAACTCCTGATAGAAAATCTGGAAATTAAAAATGAAAACAAATTAATGAAGCAAAAAATTGTGGAAATGGAAAACAGATTAGAATGGTTGGAAAAAGAGAAGAAAAGGAAAAATATTGTTATATCAGGGTTAAAAAGTGATACCGATGACAAAGAAAAGCTTAAAGACAATATAGAAAAGCTGTTTGAGAATCAGTTACAAATTAAAGCAAAGATTAAATCAGTGAATACATTGGGGCAGAATACCTGCTTGGTGGAGCTTGACAATGAGGAAGAAAAGCAAATGGTGATGCGCAATAAGGCCAGGTTAAGGAACTACAGACCAGAAACAATATATATAAATGAGGATATGACGAACATGGAAAGGGAAAAAGCATATCAGATAAGAATGATAGCAAATCAAGAAAAGAGAAAAGGAAAGCACGTTAAGATTGGATACAATAAGGTGACTGTAGAGGGAGTTGACTGGAAATGGAACAGGACTACCAGACAGGTGGAAAGTCCAAAAAATCAATAGCCAAGGAAGCGTACAGACCGGATGACACGATAACAACTAAGGCAATGAACATGGAAATGAAGAAATTATGCAAAATGAGCAACAAGGTGGAAGAAAAACTAAAAATTGGAACTTGGAATGTGAGAGGTACTTATCAGGAAGGAGCTCTAAAACACTTGATATGTGAAATAAAGAAATATGGGTTCCACATTGTTGCTCTCCAAGAAACGAAACAGATGGGCAACGAAATACGTGAAATAGATGGATACGTTTACTTTAATAGTGGTGGGATAAATAGAATACTTGGAACAGGATTTATGGTGCATGAAAAAATTAAACCTGCAATAGTGGAATTCAGACCTATTTCCGAAAGAATGTGCTATTTGAGAATAAGAGGGAAATATCAGAAAATATCGTTACTGAACATACACGCGCCAAGTGAAGGGAAAGATATGCAAAGCAAAGAGGAATTCTATGATGATCTGAATACTGAATACGAAAAAATTAAGAAATATGACTTGAAAATAGTGCTTGGTGATGCAAATGCAAAGATTGGTAATGAAGAAGTATATCAGCCAACAATTGGAAAGTTCAGTAAGCATACAGATACAAATGAAAATGGGCGATTGCTAATAGATTTTGCAAAGGAAAAAAACATGAGAATAAAAAGTACATACTTTCAGAGAAAAGATATTCATAAGGGAACTTGGCGATCACCTGACGGCTCGTGTATTAACCAAATAGACCATGTGCTAATCGAAACCAATCAAGAAAGGTGTATAACAAATATAAAAAGCTATAGAGGACCAGATGCAGACTCAGACCATTTCTTATTAGGAATAAAAACAAAGCAAGAAATACCAGTATTGAAAAATCGGCGAAAAATGGGCAATAGAATCAAAAAATTGAACAGACTACAAGGAAAGGAATCAAAAGAAATATATGCACGAAACTTAGAGCAGCACCTAGAGTATGACCCGGAGAGTGACAAGCAGGACGTAGAAGGTTTATGGAATGAAATTAGTAGAAAAATGGTACAGGCCCTGCAGGGATGTGATTCGGAAAGCAAAGGAAAAAAGGAATGGTTTGATGAGGCATGCAAGAAAGAATTGAACGAAAGAAATAAAAAAAGAGAACGAATGTTGCAATGCAATTCAAATGAGGCGAGAGAACAGTATGAAAAACAAAGAAGAAAGTGTAACAAAACGTTGAGAGAGAAAAAGAGAAAATACTACGAGCAACGTATAGAAGAAATAGAAGAGAGCTATAAAAGGAATGAAATGCGAAAGCTGTACAGAGGCTTCAAAACAGAAAAAAGAGGAGAGCAAGCAAGTAACCATCTATTAAAGGACAAGGAAGGACAGTCGATAGCAGGAGAAGAAGACGTACTGTGCAGATGGAAAGAATACTTCGAAGAGCTGTTAAACCCTGAAAGCTTAGCAGAAAGTATGAGGGAAGATGGTAGTGAGGATATGGAAGCAAATGAAATTGAACTTAATGAAAACGTACCAACAATTGAGGACATAAGAGATATCGTGCATAAACTCAGGAACAACAAAAGTGCTGGAAATGATGGCCTAACTGCTGAAATGTTCAAATACGGAGGTGAAAAATTAATCATCTGTATGCACAAACTAATCAAGGAGATATGGTTACAAGAAAAATTACCGAATCAATGGAAGGAAGCAATGTTGTATCCTATACATAAGAAAGGAGATAGGTCAGTGTGCGAAAATTATAGAGGTATAGCCTTACTAAACATAGCATATAAAATCTTAGCATCGTTCCTCAAGAACTTGCTACTACCTGAGATGGAGAAAGCAGTGGGTGAATATCAATGCGGATTTAGGCAGGGAAGGTCAGTAACAGATCAGATATTCACGCTCAAAGAAATTCAGGCAGAAAGCTATGAGTTTGATAAAGATACATATCTGCTATTCATAGATTTCAAACAAGCCTTTGACAGAATAAAAAGAAATAGACTTTATGTAGCCTTGAGAGAGCTGGGAGTAGGAAATAAATTGGTGCGAATGATTAAACTAACACTAGAAGATACTGAATACTGCGTAAGAATTGGAAGTAAGTTAACTGACAAATTTGAGGTTACGGAAGGACTGAAACAAGGAGACCCACTATCTTCTGTGTTATTCAACTATGTACTTGAGTATGTTATACGGAAAGCAAAATTAAACAGAACAGGACTATTATACCACAAGAGACATCAACTTTTGGCATTCGCAGATGACATTGTTATAGCGACGAGAAGTAAACATGAACTACGAGAAGTGGTGTTGCGGTTACAAGAAAGCGCAGAGGAAGTAGGGTTAGTCATAAATGAGAAAAAGACTGAGTTTATGGCATGGACTAAAAATGACTTTGTCGCAGATAGGACATTTGAGGTGATGACACACAAAGGAGTGGTTTACCATTTTAAAGAGGTAGAAAAATTTATATATTTAGGAGTAGAATTCAGTAGAAGACCCGAGAGGAGGAAAGAGATTCAAAACAGGCTACAGAAGACAAATAAGTGTTTATACCAATTTAGGGAGATTCTTAACAGCAAGTTGCTTTCTAGAGGGGTAAAACTTAGAGTGTATAAGACAATGATCAGACCTATGGTACTGTTTGGGAGTGAAACCTGGACGATCGATAGGAGTGAGGAAAATATGCTTGCAGTATGGGAACGGAAGTGTCTGCGAAAGATATTCAAAGGAAAGATGGTGAATGATGTCTGGGTGAGAAGAACAAATAATGAATTGAAAGAGCTATTTGACCAACCAGACATCATATGTACAGTTAAGGGTAATAGGCTAAGATGGTTAGGGCATATGGAACGCATGGAAAATGGGAGAATACCAAAGAAGTTGACGGAATGTGGCATAGGAGGAAGGAGGAAGCGAGGTAGACCAAAGTCAAGATGGATTGATGAAGTGCGGAAAGATATAAGGCTGTTGAAGATTCATAATTGGAAGGAAAAGGCAAAGGACAAGAAACAATGGAGAAAGATAACCTATCAAGCCATGGGCCTACTAGGCCTGCAGTGCTAATCATATATATATATAATAAATAGATTGAAACGGTTGAAAGTCAAATATTTGTTTATTTGTCACTTTTTAAACTTTCTAGCGGGGCAGCCATGTTTCTCATATCAGGGACCAAAGCAGCTTAATGCTCTTATGTTTTGAACTAAGACAGGACGTTTTAAATAATAAGCGTTTCAACTTCAATATAAAACAATACGTCCTCTTTCAACAACAATTGTGAAATAACTTTGCAGCTTGTTTTTCTCTCCTTATTTTATATGTATAATCTCTATTTTTGGAATTCAAAATTATAATTTAATTATGTATTGTAAATTAAAGAGCTGTTTTAAGTTATAGGTTAACAAATTTCGCATCTCATCAGATTTTTCTTTCCCCCCCCCCTTCTCTCTCTCTCTCTCTCTCTCTCTCTCTCTCTCTCTCTCTCTATCCGTAACCAGCTTTTTCATTTGATACTTTTTAGGTTTAAGTTCAGACTGTACTCATTTCTGCTCTAGGCCTTCATGGCCTGTTGTGCAAACTAATAATAATAGGTTTAAGTAATTTAGGTTGGATCTGACCGGTTGAGTATGAACAGCAATTGTGGCTAAACTTCGCCGTTTGTGCTGTTATTATACCGGTATGTTATGTAATAGGCCAATACAGACACTATTATTATCATGACATTCCTGACTTTTCAAGTTTCTCTCGCACAACAAATGTTGATTTGCTATGCCAAGTCAACACCTGAACTATTACTAACATGTGTAACCTTTCGTGCAGGTCTAACTGTTGTAGGTCTGGTGTAAATGTGTTTGGTGTCAGGCCTGAGACCGACATAATTAGGGGGACAGTAGTAATCTCGGTTTGGTTCCAGAATCGTTCTATTTCTATCGCAAGGTCAGTGTATTTAGATATCGTCCCAGCAGCGTAGGCGTTTTGGATATTCATACCATTACGACTGAAAAACTTATATGACCCATTTGCTGAGATAGTCTTATCTGTATGTATTTCAACGTCCCAGTATAGTGTGTATTAATTGCTTTCGAGTACTGATGTCGGTGTGCAATTGTAATATGGATCTGTGTTTTCTATTAGCTTGTTTGTTGTAGGTAGTGCTTGGTGCATGACCTTAGCTGCTTATTATTATTATTGTTTTTTTGTATTATATTTAAAAGGTTTTACTCCAGTGCAGGGTTTGATGTTCGATGTTCCAGGCGAAGTACTTGTAATCATATTCTAAATAAATAACACCTAGCTACCAATAGAGTACGCATATTGCAAGAAATACATCCTTGGCTAAGTGCAACTTTTTCCGCTATAGTAGAAAAAACATATCTTTAAGATCCATCAATAACGGGTTCGATCGGATCACTCACAGTCGGTTATTTTCGTCTACCAAATCTGTTCAGAATGGAGCAAAAGAGACGATTTATCAAAAATCTCTCATACACACAAATGTCCGCGATGATATGTCATTGTAAAATCCGCCATATTTCAATGTCCTGCCGGGCATCTGAGGCGATATTTCACTGGGCTTTTGCCGCCCCCGCCATCCCTATAACGAGCACCCCAACGTATGTTTATTTGCATGGAGCGCCGTACACTTTATTTTTCTTTCACGAAAATATATACCCACTCAGCTCTCCACCAAAGGAAGAACCTTTTCCACCAAAGACATCGGAAAAGGTTCTAGAGCGTAGGTTCTCATACTTTCATACTCCTATAACACTCAGCATCTGATTCGCCATATGGCTAGCTGGGTTAGCAGCTGCAGACTCCAGAATCTTTCAGGGAGCAGTGTTACAAATATGGAAATATATAATTTAATCTAATGCAAACAAAAATAATTGAACTTCGATTAATTGTCGCCTTGCCGGCCATGCGTAGAATGTAGACAAATTTCGAATATAAAGTATGTTTCAAACTTTAGTAGTTTATAAGTAGTATGAAACTTTTGAAATATACTATTAAATTAACTCTTGATTTCCAACATAAATATTTTTAACAATTAGGCGTGAACCAATATACCTTGCTAATGATATTATAATTTTTTTAAAACTGTACTCACCAAAGGCGTAGACAAGGTGATTCTACACCTACTTGTATTTCATTGATACATTGTCTATCTCCGACCTTCAATGCTTCAGAGAGCTTGGGTTTGTTGGTTCGTGTCAACATCAGCAAATTTGAATAGGTTAGAATAAGCAGATCCCATGTTGTAACAGATATGTGATTGTTTACAAGATAGTGTTGATATTATTTACCATGTGTTCATATGGTCTTTTGAAATTCCTGCAGCACTTCACCATCTTGTGGAATTGTCTAAAATAGTCCATTTCGCACTTATGCACGTAAAATCCAAAATTCACTCAAAAATAGCCCAATAAAAAGAAACACTCACATCAAAATGAAGCGCTGCCAATATCTGTTATGTATGCCTGATCAACCAAGGTTGGCGGTCAGTCAACGCAACGTTGTCACGTTTTGTGGAAAATAATTATTTATACGACATATAACTTGACCACCGCCACAATATTATTCTTGAATTTTTTAAATGGCACATTCTACGGTAGCGTAGTTTTGATCGCATTAATAACTGCTTTTTTTATTTCCTATATAATACTGGAAACATTGGATCAATATCTTCCTTTGAGACAATAGGTTATTTTGGGATCTTCTTCACATGCTTGTTTAGCCATTTTACTATTACTGCAGATGACCCCACATCCAGAAGTCCAAAGGTGTTAAACCACAAGAACATTACGGCGAATTATTGCTACGAAGCTGGAAAATCACACGACCAGAAGCGACTTCGTGCAAGAGAGTAGCTGTCTTATAAGAAGTTTGACGTATGGCATCGTCATGCTATAACCACATGTCAGCAATCTTAGGATAAAGTTCGCCAGTCACCATGAATGTATTACCTTCCTCATCGTCAAATAAGCATGGTCCACTTATTCCTCCATAACCGAGTCCAGAATTCACACCAAATAGTGACACGTTTTGTATGCACTGCTTTTTGATCAATCTTTCGCCAATTCCATAAATCTCAAATGCTGCAGTTTTGTAGATTAATGAAGCCATTGAGGTGAATATAGGCCTCATCATTGAAAATGCAATTATTCACAAAGCCAACGTTCACCAACGAGTCACATTCCGTCAAGCTTTTGGGGATCAACATCAACAATAACATGTCCTGGCACGACCACGTCGTCAGTATTGCTAAAACGGCATCCCAGTAGCTTACAGTTTTATTCCGAGTTTTGTTCCGCTGCAGGAAGCTATATACACCAGAGCAACTACTGTTGCTCTACAAGGCGCAAATACGACCATCTTTGGGGTATTGCTCCCATGTGTGGGGATGCGCTCTGAAGCACCCTCTGAAGCTTCTAGACACTATCAAGAAGAGAGCAATTAGATTAATTGATACGCCTAACCTCGCAAATTACCTACCTCAACATGCTGGATAACAGATAACACCAAAGACCGCTCGAACGAGGAAAGCTAAAGAGGCTCTGCGAGCTTATCCTTACTAGGTCCAGGTCCCTACTCACCGAACCAGTCTCCTCCAACATTCCTTCTTTTGGAGAACTTCAGCGCTGTAGAGTGAGCTGGCGGGAAATTTGTTTCCGGACGGCTACAACCCGCAGCGTTTCAAATCCAAAGTGCACCTATACTTATCCTCTCGCAGCGGTCCTACAGCGCCATAGGCTTTCAACCTTTGAGGGAAGGTGACCATAAAAAACCTCTGTTTGCTCGAGGATCCAGTATTGGTGAACCTTCTTGGTTGTCAAGGTCTGTTGGCAGAAGTTAGACGTTGCAGACAACTGTCAAGTAAAAAAAAGTGAAGAGTTACTATTGTAGTGTCCAATTTTTATTTCCTATGACTAAGTTCTTTCGAGTGTTTCGATTACCCTTTTCATGGTAGATAAATCACTAACGTTTTGTCGACTGAATATTGGACGCTCTTTACGTATGGTAGCAATCAAGCACCACTTTGATAGCAAATAGCGTTAAGCACTCAGGATGCGCTAGTCTGTCGTGTAATGTTCCATGTTTACTAACGTCCATATAACAACTATCGATTTGGCACGCGGTGGTATGATTACAAAAAATGGCGCTATTCAGATAACCCTTTCAGAAACTCAATAATAGTTTGCATTTCCTAGAATCAATCCAGGTTGAGGTGTTTTTCATTCCTTCGAGAGCGTATTACCGGTACATTGTTTTGAGGCAATAAATTTACATAAACAGATGATTTTGCGATTATATTATTTGCCTCTTGAAGCAATAATTAGAAGAAGCAAAATCAAGACAAAAGGAACCATATTTAATAACGAACACCAATGTATAGCATATGCAGATGACTTAACACTAGTAGCAAAAACAAAGAAAGAACTAGAGAAAATTCCGGCAAGAATGGCGGTGGAAGCAAGGAGATTTGCATTGTAGATAAGTCCAAGTGAGGCAAAATACATGGCCATGGGGCAAATGGAAAAACCTTCCGATGATCAGCCGAACCTAAGTTTTATGGCCAACAACATGAGATATACGTTTGAAAAGACGGAATGAATGTACATATGTACCTAGTGGTAATAATAGAGTAAATAGGACAGGAGAAACAAGAAATACAGGCAAGGATCATCAAAGAAGGTCAGAAGTATGGAGCCCTGAAAAATCTTATGAAATCCAAATATGTGTCCAGAAAAACCAAAGAGAGAATTTACACAACAGTTATGAGACCAACAGCGACATATGCTTGTGAGACATGGACTATGAACAAAGAGGAGTAAGAAAAAATTATAAGATGGGAAAGAAAAATGTTGAGAGCTATTTGTGGAGGCGTAAGGACAGACGAAGGATGGAGGAGAAGAACAAACCAGGAACTGGAATACATGTAAAGGTACTCCTATATTATAGCAGTCATTAAAGCGCAGAGAATAAGGTGCCTAGGACATATGGAGAGGCTGAATGGGATGAGAATGGCAAAAATAGTCCTCAAGGGTAGACCAAGGGAGGGATGACTGAAGAAAGCAGAAGATGATCTAAGGAAAATTAGTATTAAACACTGGAAGGAGAAAGCGGCAGACAAAAATTCTTCGTGCGAAGCTGTACAGGATATAATTAGAAATAGGTGATGAAGCAATGGAAGCAAGCGTGCAAAGACAATTTTAAGTTACATAAATTTTAGCGGTATAAGATCAGACTGTACTCATTTTTGCCCTAGGCCTTTCATGGCCTATTGAGCAAACTAATGATAATAATAATAATAATCATTTGCCTCACTTTCCCCAGAATGATGTCTTCTCCCAATATGATTCTTCAGAAAACAACACTGCAAGTCGCCGTCTAGGATGTATTACACCGTCTGTGGTGAATCTCTTTAGCGATACATCAAAATCCATCTGGTATTGATGGGTAGCAAAGCAACTGTCAAAAATCTCACACGCTAGCGATAATGCAGCATATGTTGTTGTTTATTTACTAAAAAAAATCATAAAAGCTTCATAATATCTATAGCCGCGGCGCTCTCAGAGGCAAATGGATCTCTTATGAGTTTCCAAGCTTTTAATAGTTCATACAGGGCAAAAGTTTGACAAGTGTACGATAACATCCATAAAATGAATAAGCATGGGAATTTCCTTTACAGTTTTGGGGCTTTCTATAACATATGACGCTTTGTAAAATAGGTTTATTTAATTTTTTACGATTTTATTAGTTTCAGTAGTTATCACTATCGTTTCGAATTTGTTTCTGTCCAAGATATACGTAGATTACCTATTTTCTGCTTTATTAACGAGGCTTGTCACTTTAACAGGAAAGATTATTTGTTCGCTTTTATTTTCATGGGGAGAATGGAGGCTTATTTAGGAACAAAGCTAAAAAAATATTCTTTGAACGAACAACAAAAAAACATTACCTTTTACTACAAATAAAAAACAAGAGTTGTGTTTAATTACAAGAAATAAAGGAATATTGATTATGTTTGAGGAAGATTGCCACAGTACCCTTCATCGTTTTTGGATTTAATCTTCCATATTTTTCACAATATATCACGATCACGAGCAAGTTACACTACTTCTGGCTCATATTTCGATCTTTTTCAAAACTTTTCTGAATACACTTTCCTCTCATATTTTTTTTAATTTAGGTGCATCTGTATACAAAGGATAATGGGGGGTTAAAGGGTACATGCTACATTTTTGTATGTAAAGAATACATACGTGCAAAATACCAACATCGATAGAAATGAAATAAAAATAAATACTATAATAAATAAATACTCATTACTTCCCAGATATTACTATGATACCGATTTATTCCTATAGCATGAAATGTGTTCTCCCGCTAGGTCTCTCTTTCACTCCACCCCCAACCACTCCAATTTCACTCACACCCAAAAAAGTAGAAAACCATCAAGAATCTCTAAAAACTTAACAAAAGTGTTTGAGCTGTTTTTATATTCTTAGTTTTGTTTATTATCGCTGCGTCACCACTGATGTTACTTCCAAAAGCCATACGCGTTTTCCATTCTGGCCATGGTAGTAATACTGTGTCAAAATTTTGCAAACATCAATTCAGAAGCCTCCACGTTACACAATGCAGAACGATCCAATGCAATACCTGTATGTATAGATCAAAACATTTTAAGTACCTTGTTTTCTGTAATAGGCAATGCTATTTTCGGATGGACCTAAAAAATTGTATTACACCGCTAGGTCTTTTCTTCACAGATTAATGGTCAGCCTATTATGAATACAACAAATTTTCTAGTTTTGCAACCTAACATCCCAATTTCACCCTCACCCAAAGAAAAGATGGTCAGGAACCCCTAAAACGCCAAAAAATAAATTTTGAGTAATATTTTTTTTGCTAATTACTTCACCCTCCATGCACCGATTTTCGAAATTACAGCAGTACTACCTACTATGATCCCTCAGCATACATCGCTACTCAAATTTGATCACAATCCATGCAGCGGTTACTGAGCTCATGAGTCTGGGCAAACGCCAACAGATAGACAGACCGACAGACAGACAGGTCGACCGCCAGAAAGACCAACCGACAGGCAGACAGACAGACCGACGGAAATGAGTGACGTGGATTTTCGTTATGTAGATATCATAAACGCCCAAAAAGCGTATTACCTCAAAATCGAAAATTTTTGCGATCACAATGCTCCCATCACCTATCGGCGTGGCAAGTAAAGTAATAATATAAAAAAATATAGTCTCCTTCCGGTACAATTACGCTGCCACTGATTTCGGACAAATAAAAAAAAAAACGAAAAGCTGATGGGCATAATCTTCCTACCCATTCCATTTGGCTTCCACATGAAATATTAATTACACCACCAGCATAATTCCTAACTCTCCAGTATTTATCCTGAAAGCCTCGGTAGACAAAAATGAACAACCACCCTCTCGCGTGGCAGTCAGAATAAAACCTAATATGGCGGCCATCCTAACAAAAAAAAAAGCGCCGCGACGGACTTGGCAACCAGATGAATGGGGATTGCTCTCGAGTAAATGGAAAAAAGCTGCTGCTGTATGGATCGGACGGGGTAGAGGAAAGGTGGGGGGAGGGGGTGGAGGGTTGTCGCCGGTCGCCCTCGGACAGTAATTAGTCATAGAGGGTGGGTGGGCGCTTTTTGCGACAGGGGTCGTTCGGCGGACGGCTAGGCTGCCATGATGGTTGCAAAAATGGCGAGAATTGGTTAAAACTGCTCAGGGATGGTATTCCGTTTTAAAAATGATATCGAGTTTAATATCAAAATCGATAATACCGATTCCGTTTGCCATAATTCGATAGTAAACTCGATACTTATACTCGACAGCTGCAGAGCAGTCGAATCGATGCTTAGATTTTCAAGAGTGAGGTTATACATCCGTTTACACAAAAATTGAAATTTGATAGTGAGCTCTGGACTTCAGTTTTTAGAAAATTAAAGAAATTGTGAGTATACTAGTGACAGCAATAACTAGAAAGTAAACTTTTATTTTACTATTCCGTTCATTTTCCTGTTTTCCTTGCTGCTATGCCTTTCAAACTAAGGGATGAACATTGGGAAACAATGCTAACCTTTTTTGAGGTTCATCCTGATTTGAGCTATGGTAGGCTAAAGGACCTCAATGCTCGAGAAACAACAAAACAATTATGGGCCGAACTAAGCCAGAAACTAAGCAGCCTTGGATTTGGAGAAAGGATTGTGAATAAGTGGCAAAAGGTAAATGTTCTGTATTGATACCAGTCATGATTCGTTGCTTGAAACATTGTTAGCCTCTTAGTAACTAATATCCTTATTTTTCTCATCAATATGTATACAGTTGTAGCAATTATTGGTTTATTTTAGACCTGGACAGATTTGAAATATTTAATGAAGAAAAAGGTGCTTCATCAAATAAAGACCATTTGAGCACAGGAGGCGGACCTGCAACTGCAGTCCCATTTTCAAAATTTGAGTTGAGGGCACTGAAATTATTGGGAAAAACATTTTTTGATGGCCTTGGAATACAAGAGTTGGGACTGGTAAATTATAAGCAGCTGTTGAAACCTATTCATACCTACCTATGATCAAATTCGTGTTTTAGGTTGCTGAGAAGGAGAATGAAAAAGAAAAAATCAGATAATAATCAGAACGAAGACGTACTATCGTTAGACGAAAGTCAACCAGGTACTTCAAACCCAGCGTCAACCCCGAAGACGAATAAACGAATCATCGACCATGACCACGATTACGGCATGGGATCGGCGAAAAAAGTAAAAAAACAAATATTGAAGCCGCTTATGCGATACAGGTTCTGAAAGAAATCAAAAATTGTTTGCATGCAAACTAATACATGATGATAATCTACCTCTGCACACATTATTATTACTCTCAGGATATTGTTTTAATTTATTTTATTTACTAAAAGAATTCATTTTATGTTCAATTAAAATATCTATCCACAACCTGCTGTCTTCTTCTTATTCCTGCTTCTGCATCATAATGGTTGTAGTGGGGTGGATCTGCAGGTTGCTCTTCTCTTTCTTCATGTACATATTGATAAGGAGTACCTGCATCTATGCAAATGTTATGTAGAACAGCACAGGCTTTTACTAAACTTAATACCGTTAGTGGAGTGTACCTTGCAACTCTCTCTCTTAGCAAACATCTAAATCTGCCTTTTTCTCAAACTGAAACATCGTTCAATGGTACTGCGAGCAATACATAATGCTTGGTTATAGTTTTCTGCTTTCCGACCAGGTGGGTTATGGAGAGGTGTTAATAGATAAGGCTGCAGAGGATATCCTGAATCTCCTAACAGCCAACATAATTCATTATTACGATGCAGATTGGCCATGAAGTTGTAGGCGACACTATTTCTCCATATAAAGGAATCATGAGTTGACCCTCAAAAATTTGCATTCAAGCCTGTAATCTTTTAAGTTGTGGTTACGTATAACTTGACAATTTACAGAATGGAATCCTTTCCGGTTTATGAAATTGTGCTTTTCCTCTGATGGCTTTAATAGTGCTACAAGAGTGCAATCCTATGACTCCAATTACACCTGGAAAGTTATATCGAGTCATGAATTCCACTTTTATTGTATTTCTTTCTTCTGGAGTGTTGGGTAATTTGACATAACGAGGGCTGAGCTCTTCTAGAGCACGAGTGATTGATAATATGGATCGATGTATGGATGTTTGACTCATTCCAGCTGTAAATTCTTGTCCAATACATCGTTGGTATGCACCTGTGGCGTAGAACCTCAAGGCAGCAAAGAACTTAGCCTCCAGAGTAATGCCCTTTCTTGAAAATCTCTCCTGAACCAAAGGTCGAATTTCCTCAATCAGATCCCTACAACACCTTTTGTTTATGTTATTATATAATTTCGATAAAAATATATACATGTACGTACTCTTTATTTAATCAAAACAGTTCTATAAACCTATTGTCGGGAAGTTCGAAAGAATTGCTTTTTTCTCTAATTTCCATACTTCTCCTAATATAAATCAAGTTTTGCTCTTCTCTTTGTTGCTGTAATAGATGCTCTCTCACAATTGGCAACATTATTATGCCTATCAATATTATTATTACAAAGATGAAAACAAGAAAAAATAATTCTTCTGGGTATATTTGGGGTTAGGACCAAAAAACCAGTGCAAAAAAGAACGATTTAATGTCGCAGGTAATTCATATGTGTTATTTCAACTATCGAATTTCCGAAGATTTCCGAAGCCAAAACAGATCGAGTAACAGAATCCGGTTTTATAATTCTGTCGAGTTGATCATCTATCGAGATCGAGTTCCTCGATGCAGAACGGAATCCCACCCCTGGACTACAGTATTTCTTTAACTATAATGTCTTGACCAATATAAATTGGCTAGTATCATGTAGCAAATTGTTTCAAAAGCGTAAATTTAAAGTGAAGTGGAAGAACGCTATATATGAAGTCCCCCTTAGGAGTTTTTTATGTATGACGTTTTTAGTTTTTGTATCAATTTAATAAAGCATATATTGGGTGGTCCACTTTATAATCGCATATGAAAACATCATAGATGATGTTAAAATAATGAACAATTTCCCAATATACTTATATCCGGGACAGATTCGTTAATTGAGATACAGGGTGTTTAAATTTTGAAAAAATCTATATTATATCGGATTTTTCATAAACCGTTGCTTAGAAAAAATTGAAATTTGGCACACAGGATAAGCTAAGGATCCTCCATGATGTAAGGTATATGATGATGTATTACAAAAACCACTAGTGGTGGAAATTTGGATATACAAAGAAAACTCCTACCCACTGACTTTGTTGCAAATAATATTTTTCGATGGTCCGTGCCTTTTAATTATAAAGAAGTGTTCCTTGCGTTTTTTTTTCTTACGACGCATCGTTTTCGAGGTATTTGCCGATTTCCTCAGGTACTGGTTAGTAATTGTTGAGAATTACATGGCATACAACTTCGAATCAAATAAGTTTTGATGTAAGTTTTTAGAATTAGAGATAGAAATAGATAGACAAATAGAAATAGATTTGAGCCTTTTCAAGTATAGGGATTAGAGATTCCACCCAATTCGATTTGGTTTTCAATGGCTTCAGTGACAAGCGGTTTGAAAGTATTTCCCAAAATACCCAAATTAAACTCCATTTAAATTTCCATTAATAAACAATGACCCAATCATTTTGTTTCTTATTAATTATTTTTCTGCGGGTACTAGGTATGCCCTTCTACAAAAGAATGTTATGCTTATTGACAAATCCAGTTGGATAAAAAGTATACATTCATAGTGAGGCAGACATTATTTACCTGAATGGTATAACCATTAATCGCTGTAGTCATTTGTCCACAAAACTCACCTCGCCGATCGAAATCGTCTCCAGTATACTCTTGCAGTATTTTCATTTTGAATGGATACAATTTATGGAGCTTAGTAACTGTGTGTTGCAAATACTATACCATAGAGCCAAACAAAATGTCAGTCGGATCCACATTTTTGCGTAATGGAGTATTAGGATTTATGCCAAAATGACCCAAAACTTCAACTTGAGCTCAAACGCCTAAAAGAGACATCTCAAATTACAATACGTGCTCGGCCTATTGGCATTGTAATTAATAAGTACGCCTCTGCTTAGTACGCCGTGTAAGCAGTTGCATATTCAAACAATGGCAGCAGCAGGGCCGAGTGACTCTTTCTTCCCCCTATAGACAATGGCCTATTAGAGAGGAACGGAAAGGACAGACCTGGCTGGAATCAATCCTGCTATCCTGCCATCCTGCCGCCGCTTTGCATTAATGAAGCCCTGCTCTCGGCCCTTCCTTTGTCCTGCACCTTCTGCTAACAACATCCAAGATGCTTTTACTTCACCGTCCACGAATTATATACGGTGAGACAAAAACTGAAAATTTCCTCGACTAGCACAGTATTTTCAGACATCTGACTAACATTTGTTCAAGCACATCTAGCTTTGAATCTCACTTTGTTAATTATTTCATATGATTACAAAGCACGCGAAAGTTCATTTGAAAGCTTCCTACCATGCATTTATCGAAAACCACTAATTAAAAGGAAAAACGCCGAGACACGTCAAAAATTTGTCAAGCAGGACAACTTTCCAACCAAAAATTACTTCACCCCCTTGTACCCTCTGCCCCCCAGGGTCAACCCCTTAAAAATTTTATATGACAAGGGACACTTACTTAACTACAGTAATATACTGGGTGACCTACTAAGAATGGACGCCGGAAATATCTCGACAACCATAGACCATATCACTTCGAGCCAAAAAACATTATTAGGTAAATCGGCTAAGAGAAATTGCTGGAAATTATTTTCAAGTTCCGCAAGCAGCCGCTAGAGGGCAAAACTAATACGAAAAATCATCAAAAAATATACGAACAAAGGTATATTATAAATATGGTCATCATGATTGTAGAGTGGACAATTTTCGCTCTTTTTTTGTCAAGAGCTTTTTGCTCTTCTTGTAAGATGTAGTGGTGAGAGAACCTCTAAGAAGTTTTTATTTAAATAACAGTAGCTTTTCTATAGGTTAACAGAATTAAACTACCTTAGGTCTTCTTTAAAAAAGATGCTCTTAACAAATAATCTGTTAGAAACAAGTTATCCAAGTTGATCTTGACTTAACAGCTAGAGGGCGGTATTTGACATCACAAGAGCCATTACGAAAATTGTAAATGGCATGCTTTATCTCTTCTAACATAAGTGGATAGAGAACGAAATATTCAAAAGGCCAGCGCAAGATTCAATTTCCTCGTTTTTTCAAACGGGAGATATCGATAAAACAAGCATTAGGACAAGTGTGCTGTGAGTTTCAGAAAAAATTGGTGCCCCGATAATGATATAGCTTCCGTCACAGTGTCAAACACCACTAGAAATTATATTTTGACTCTCTGAAATAACCACCAGGTGGCGCAGTATGCGTCAATAAGTACTGTTTTCAATTTCCATAATAAACGGAATTTTTAAAAGAAACCAACTATAAAATAGATAAGAAATTCGCTTAATTCAAATTCAACACTTTGAGTAAGGTGGGCTTCATACGTTTCATTTATCTGGGTTTTTTTGTGTTTTTGAGACTGTGACCCTTGAAGAGCAAACCTTGCAAGTAAAAATGTCTCTTATAAATTATATTGCATATTGCCTTCGGCACATTTTTTATTGTAGTACCTTCTGAAGAAGGAAGTAAACATTTCTCAGAAGTTATGCTAACATGCTTTCTTTTTCTAACTGGCCCAAGCAAATGCTGCAACCACAAGACAGAAAGCTGCTCATTAGCAGGAGGACTTTTTTCCCATGTTTGTATGGGCCGTTGAGTTAGATTTTAAAAAAATTATCTGTTGCGTCGGGAGTTCCGTCTTATCATGATTTACTTGCAAGATATTACTGGAGTACGCATATTTCTTTCATATACTTAGCTGGGGTCACAACAGTGCAAGCAACAGGATTTTCATTTCTCAAAAAAGAATTATTAGACTCCTATTTAATTTAGCTCCCAGTCCCAGAGATACATGCAGGTCATCATTTATTAGAGAATATTTATTCACCTTGTCCTCCATTTATGTACATCATTCACTGTCTTGTGTTTATAAGATTTCATTGGGAAGATTTTGTGAACAATTTTACCCAAGAGACACCGCAATCTTATACAAATCCCAAAACATGAAACAGAATATTTTAAAAAATCTCCACTTTACAACGGCAAAACTTTTTATAACAAACTACCATCTACAATCAAAGAATTTTTGGAAGTCAGTCTTTAGTGAGTAAGACCCATTTTTCTATTACGGATCTGTTGTTATTTTTAAGAATACGTTTAATGTGTGATGTGACGTAATTTATGTATTTGTTTTTCTACATTTTCTTTATTTATAAGTATTACTTTACACAGTTTTGACGTGCTAATGTACACTTGATGTATCCAAATAGCAAATAAACAGACAAACAAACCAAAATTTTAGTAGTTCAATTTTTTTTCGTGTTGGGTGCGCTGTCTCTTGTAAGTGCGTAATTGACAGGATAGTTTACTAATCCTTGAATAGCTGATACTGATCGAACTTGGTCAGATCGACGTTTCCGTAAAGGCCTAATATCATCCTATGCCTATGACGTCAGTACTCGTTTTCAGTCCTGTGGAAAAAGTTGAAAGAATCGTCACTTATGATTACGGATTTTTTCATCTGAACAGCAACAAGATTAGAAGTTTTATTCTAGTCGGTATTTGAATACGATTTTCTTGCGTCTAAACATACCCTTAATCTGAATAATTTATGACGACTGAAAGGACTCCACTCCTTTATCTTCTTTATCTAAGTGGTGAAGTAGCCATGAACATCCGCGTATTCTACGAATGACCAAGGTAAGGTTCACCGATTCTATCAAGGTATCGTTCAGCAACGTGGCAAACATTCCATCTGTTTGCGGTTGCCGTCGTCCACCCTCTGGAGTTCGCCTCCCTGCGGACACGGCATGTCGGGGGTTGAGGGACGGGGATGGGGGTAGGAGGTTGAGGGTGGAAGACGGGAAAGGGGGAAGGGGCCCGTCCGGTAGTCGGTCGGTAACGGTAAGACTTTGCTTACTTTGCGGGATTCTCCTTAGTGCTTAGTACGGGAAATATTTGTGGGAAATTCTGAAGTCGAGAGGTCTGGTGGATGCAGTACAGAGCACTAATGAATTACTTTACCGAAAAGTATGAGATATTGAATTATGATGCATACAAATAGGAAATGAAGCTTCGACATAATAGACAAGGGTGGTCACAGAAGTACCCGACCCAACAAAAAAAGACAATTTTTCAACATTTTGTCAAGATGTTCAAGATCTATACACCTTTCCAGCGATGTCTAATATGTTCCAAACCTTTTTTATAATAAGAACTGCCTTGCTCCTCAAAACATCGATTAACTGCTGACATAACTTCGTCGTTGGACAAACTTTGACCACCGAGTCATCCATCCATCCAAGAGGACTGCATGAAGTAGCAATTGAAACTTTAATTCATTAGTTTTGGCCATTGAACATTAAGTTGCAATAAGCATAATACTCGCCGTTAGTAATTTTTCTTTTTTGAAGATAGTTCATGAAAATTATCCCATGCGCATCCCAAAAAAACCTACGCCATGACCTTGCCTGCAGATGAAACGATATTCGCCCTTTTTTCTCTCCCTTTTCAATCCATTGTTGACTAATCTTTTGCTTAGGATATGTAGTGGTGAACCCATGCTTCATTCATAATTATGAAATGTCACAAGAATTCTTCTTTATTGTTTATCATATGGTAGAGTTCCTTGTTGTCAAGACCCAATAAGGTGCACTAAGCAAAAGATTAGTCTAGCATTTAGGTATCAAAATCACACAAAACATGATGTGGTGTGACGTAACGTCAATTGCAACAGCTGCCAGAATAAGGCTCGGATACAGATACCTATATTTATAGCCAGAAAGAACGTCTCTCCATCCGACGCTCTCACTCTATATAAAGCCTAGATAAGACCTGTTCTAATGTATTGCAGGCATATATGGCGAGCTGCTGCCCCTATTATCCTGTCTATACTAGATACAGTCCAGAGAATAGCAACTCGACTAATGGGTGGTCCGGCCTTTACAGTGTCTTTCTCATCGGCGTGCTGTTGGTGACCTCTCACTCATCTGCCTATATCGAAACGGAGTCTGCTCCTCTAAGCTATCCTTTATAATTCCGTCACAATCTGAGCCTATTAGATGCACCCGCGGGACTGCTGCATCTCATCCCAAGGCGGACGCTCTTTATACAACTAGAACCGAGGGTACAACCAGACCTTTGTTCCCAGGGTATCCGCTCTGGAGATGTGTCTATTCAGCCTTGATTTAGCCCATTCAAAGCAACCCCGAAACTCTGGTATTTAGGCTTTGGCTTTGCTCAGTTACAAGAAAAAGTATTCATGAAACAGCTTTCTCATGTTCACATTTTTAGATATGCGATATGCAATTATACCATCAACAATTTTTTACTACGCGTAAAGTTTTTTGAAGTATGGATGAAATTTAATGCTCAGCATATGGGTTACTAACATCTCTAAGGATATTTTTAAAGGTATAAAAAATATAAATGTGAAAGAATGGGAAATGAGTTTAGAGACATGTTACAATCATAGTTAGTACTAAGTATCATTTTCTGCAGATACCAGAAAATGATCAGGGATATCACAAAAACCAAAAGCGAGGCATGAGCATAATTAATTATATCGCTTCACCACCACTGCAACCTTTTCAAAACGTTGTACCCATACTTTCTCGCCATAGATAATGAAAAAAGTCTACTCAATAGTTGCCAGATAGTGATTAAATACTAGTCACCTTGTCACTTTGAAGGCAAATGAGAGCAGTTAGACTAGGTTTGAAGCTTACTAGATAATACAATACAATTTTCTTTAGAATACATCTTTATTTGGTCAACCCTTTCACTAAATCCTTACCAATTTTTATAAGGCAACAGTAGTTACAAAAGTTGGTGGTAAAAAAATTTATTAAAGTCTAGGCAGTAAGTATTAAGTATTTTAGAAGTATATTCGATGAAGCAACATCAAATAATCATCTACATATTTTTTCGGTAACGTCAGTCTATAAAATGGTGAAAGTTTCTGGACCTAACCTTTTTGAGGCATGCGAGAACGTGTCACAATTGTAATTATTTTTGATTGCGCGGGCACCAACGACATAGCTGTTATTACAATATATAAATATGTACTATATACTAACCATTTACAGATATTAAGTATTATTCTATTACATTTTTTTAACGGAAAACTGAAATGATGCTCTAATAATCTATAAAGAAAACAAAGATACAGGTAACATTCACGGTCAAATCTTTATTGGGCAGTAAAAACTGTTTCAAGGAGACGATTTTTTTGAATTGTTCAACCCCACCTCTTTTACATATGAGTTTTTCCTCTACATACTTTTGTGAAATATTAAAGTGAAGTTTGAGCATTTCTTATATATTCCAGTTTCTGATCGCTTTTCCGCTACCAACAGAGTTTTAAATAAAGAGAATTTATTCACCCCTCTTATCGTATTAGCTTGACATATAAATCCTGAATTTAGCGCAGTGATGTCCAAATTATGAAAGAATATTTTTTTGCTCATTTTAAAATAAATGCGTTTCGAGTATTAGAAGAGTTCGGGATCGCAATAGGCGTAAATAAATGACATCGTTTTCTGTGACGTAGATGTCATTCATTGTGAAAAACGTATCTATTACATGAAATTCTTATTTTGTTGTGATTATTTTACTGCATTTACCTACTGACGTGGAAAGTAAGAAACTTCAAGATCCTCAAAAATTCAGAACTAGCGCCTAAAGCCGCGTGATCAAAAGCTCCATAATGTAATTATCGTACCTGCCGTTCCCAACTTCCCCGGACTAACTCATCTCCCTGCGGACAACTCCGGGGTCTGCATGGGCATCCGAGGGAGGAGGAAGACGGCCGGCGGGAGTGAAGGGGGGTTGCGGGAGGAAGGGGGAGCGTCGTTCGTCCTTTGGCGAGTCTTTGCTTACTTTGCCAGATCCCATTATCGATCGGCGAGTGTCCAGCTACGTCCGCTACAAGGGGTAAAGGCAGGGAAGGGAGAAGGCAGATGGCGCGCGCACCGCGTTGAGGACACGCCGCGGCGACGGCCGGCCGACGCGTCACGCGGCGAGCGTCGGCGTCATTCGGCCCATGCTGGCCACCTTCCTGCAGCTAGCTGGAACTGCCGGTTGGGACTAGCTTCGCATGTGGTTGGATCAGCATGCATATTTTCCAGCATTATGGTACAGTAGCCCCTAGCGATGTAGAATTTCGGAGGCGCGTATTCGAATCCCGCTTGCAGTCGATTCTTTTTCCGCCATTTTCTGGTAGCACCTTAAATACCATACCATACCATATAATGAATTTGTGGTTCTTGGGTTTTTAGGCCGGCGTCGTTTAGCGTTAAGGCTTGACGTTTCATCACCACGAGTGGATGGCATCTTCAGAACCTATTTCACTTCGGCGACTTCCAAACTACTGACGGGTGGCCTAACTAGGTAGCGTTGGTAGCCCCGCCCCCTTGCGATATGACAGTGTCTTCAGGTAATTTAGGATAGGTACCCATGACCGTCTAACTTTCTCTATTTCTTCTTTTCTATTGAAATGATTGTGGTGTTTTTGGCTTCGAATCACGTGAAACCCCAAATTCCATCAAAATCGGTAAATCGGTTACTGAGATTAAGATGTTAAAGGAATGGAAACATACAGATAGACCGACAGTAGATAGATAAACGGATGGAAAATAGTGAGATGCATTTTCGTGATGTAGATGTCCTAAAGAGATGTCCTAAAACGTCGAAAAGTGGTATTTTAAAGTCAAAAAAGTTCGCAAGTTAGTGCTGCCTTCTATTGTAGGAAGTAATAAACGACAATTAAAGACAAATTCATTTTAATAATGGAAAAGAAGAGATAACTACTGAGATCTACAAGTGAGCTTTCTTTGGGAACAAAGTTTCTACTCATCAGTTGTTTCCAAATTTTCAGCGTCTAGTGTATGTACAGGGTGCTCTACGATGAATGGAAAATACTTTAGGAGAAGACTGTGGCGAGTTTCTTTGATAGACATTAACACCCATAGGCAATAGATGACCTCATTTGAATTAAGATTTATCAGAAAGACTGAAAAATTCTGTAAATTGGTTGGGCTTAATGCGCTTCGTTCCTTCACATTGTACTAAAATCATTTTGTTTGGGTTAAGATTGCACATAATGCCGTTTGTTGCACTTTATTGATTGTACAAAAAAGGCTTATGATGGAATTCGGCTTGTAATGTCTTTATCAACATGTCAAGAAAATTTTACTTCCCAGATCGATAGGTGAGGGGAGTATTGCTATAGCGAAAATTTAGATACCTAATACTTTTCGGGCGTTTTATGACATTTTCACAACGAAAATCCATGTCATACTCATCTCTCTGTCTGTCTGTCGGCCTGTCTGTTGGCAAAACAAAGAATTTCAAATATTCCTCAAACTTCGTGTTTGGGCATTTTAAGGGTTCCTGATACTTTGTTTTGGGTGGGGTGAAATTGGGGGTGGGGCATTGTAAACTGGAAAATTTGTTGTATTCATAATAGGCTGTCTATTGACCTGAGAAAGAAAGACTTACCGGACCTTTGAGGTATGTTGCCTGTGGAATAATTTCATACATACATATTATAATCCTCTAACGTGTGACTCGATAACTAAGAACTTGATTGTAATGAAATTTTGAAGCCGTATTATTACCGTGGAGGAAATGGTAACGGTCTATCGTTGTTGAAACTCTTGCCAGTGGCGAAAAATTTAAAAACCACCCAGACTTCGTTTTTAGATGTTTCAAATGTCGTTGTCTACTTTTTTGATGCGAAAGGTGTAGAACAGAGGACCTCCAAATTTTTTGTTAACACTGATAAAGTGTGAGAGGTACTGAGTCAAGACACTTGAGATCATTGTTTTTATTTTATTGCTTTAAAAAAAAACGTACATAGTGGTAATTCTAATATTAAACGCAAAATTATAAATAACAAGTTAAATTTATTCCTGGTTCGGGTCTTCCTCAAGGCAATCACATAAGACGTTCTTCACCTACGTCTTTTGTGCCTTCTTCTACCCACAAAATAGCCTAATCGATTTCGGTCCTGATTTGTCTGTGAATAAAATGCGTTTTGATGTGGCACGTAAGCTACACAAGGACAGCATTATATGCATATAGAACTAAACAGCATTACAAACTACATCCGAATCAGCTTTAAACTCAATTTTGTCGAAATTGGACAAAATGCGTCTTCTTCATAGCAGCCGCGGTACTCGGTATTTAGGTTTTGCTTTTGCGGCTGGTTCGTTATACAGAAACGTCACAATAGGAGCGAGTCGAATAAAATCAGAACAAAATACCCGCCAAACCATCAATTTCTTCCAGCATTCCCCCAAAAAAGTGTCTCCCCATCGAATGCGTCCATACAAAGGGCTGACATGCCGCACATCGAAATGCGGAGAACGATTCCTCCTCCTCGTCCGGAGACTAATGGCCAGTTCTTCCGGGTAATTTATGGCAGACACTCTCCCGCAACTCAATGCTACCAGAAAGGTCCGTTCTAGTCCGTAGGGGCTGCCAAACCTTGATAAATTGCCCTTCCGGGCCGTTCGTTCGATCTGCGGACGGCTTGCTAACCGGTTCGGACGTCTTGGATGGACAAGAAGGGGCTACGGAATTTATATCTACCTGGGGATTAGCTCCCAGATATATTAATTAAGAGCAAAGTTTACAGAATAAGTATAAGTTGTATCACTGTCGGCTGGCACTTTGAAGATCTCATATACATATATGAGATAAGAATGACTAGGGTCTTTTAGCGGCGACTTACTCATGCCTGGGTTGCAGCGTTGCCAGGCAGATCAGACTGAAATTCGCTACTGAACCGCCTTGAATGTCGCTACGTTGTCGCTGCACAAAAATAATGTATATTTCAGCGTGTAACTTTATTCGTCGGGGGGGGGGGGGGGGGCTTCATTCAAAAACAGTGGATTGCCTGATACATACGTTTCCACGGGCTGTCGGTGTTTCTACGATAGGTTTCAAAACGATTTTCGGAACGCGTTCAAAACGTTTGCAACTGACACTGAGAAACATCATTTTCTAATTTTTTAACCTCTATTTTGTTGTTTAGTATAAATCTTCAGTTTCGAATTTGAATAAAATTCAATAATCTAATGATAGCGGCATTAAACAACAACGCATAGTGCATTTCAAAACATTTTGAAAGTGACAGCTGGTGTTTCAACTACATTTGGATCTCGATAAAATCCCAAAAAATCGCGAATTGACCTTGAACAGAAAACGTTTTTAAAACGCATCTAATTCATGTTTCCACGATATATTTCAAAACTCAAAACGTTTTTGAAACGTTTCGAAAGCCCGTGGAAACGCACAGTAATTGTCTCGACACAATACGATACGATACAAGACAGTCTGATGGGCAAAACCGAAAAGAAGCATAAGACAAGCAGTAATCAGTGGCGAAAAAAAAGATAGTAACAGAATTTTTCAAATAGTCGCTACAAATCGGTTTATTTTGTTAATTCGCCGCTACGTCTCAACGTAATCAAAATGTTGCTATTTTCGCGACAAGTCGCTACGAATGGCAACAGTGCTGGGTTGTGTATACCTACGGGGTATTTAAAAAATACGTATGTAACGGGCGATTTAGAAATAAAATTATGGTTTTGGGCATCAAAAAAATGGAATTAGTAATTTTCAGACATTATCGGTATTAACAAAAATTTGGAGTTCCTGTATCACCACACCATCGTCGTTAACAAAAAGTAGATAATAATCAGGTACCTTTGAAACGTCTAAAAACGAATTTTGAGCGATTTTTAAATTTTTCGTTTTTTTAGTTGATTTCTCCTCTGAACAACACATTTTTGGGTTTTCAAACCCCCAGCATCCCAATTTCGCCCCCTCACAAAAAACATATATTGTCTCAAATGTTCCTCTAGTGAAGTACTCCCATCACTCCGTTGTGGAAAACAAAATATCCATGTTCGTTCCGTGCATTGCAATGATGTTACTATGTTGCTTTCCAAATGTTTCCCCTTTCCCCCGAGGCTGTAAATGGGACCCGATAGTGGCACAGATGTATACAAATTTACGTAAGCTTCGGTCAAACGAGACGACATTGAAATTAATTGTTAATTCCAAAACGCTCCCCTCCCCCAGGCAATTGAGATAATCATTGGCTATCAGGCACCCCATACACAACTCACATTTCATAATTAACCGTCTCCGTCCTAATCGAATGATCAACCCGCCCTTAGGTCGACTCGAAAATGGTGGCTGTAATACAAGGGTTAAAAATTACGTCAATTTGGGAAATAGGTGTGCGAGTATGTGACGAAAAGGGTGAAATTCACCCCAATGTTCGAAATTGTATTGTCATGGCATATCGCCGCATCTGTGATGCTAGAGTTGACAATGTGGAATTATTGTAAATGGAACGAATTCTATATATGAGATTAAGAAGATAAGCTTGATTCATTATTGAGACATTTATGGATGTGCATACGAGTAGATAGACGTAGACGGAGTTGCTCGAAGGGAAGGAAGTACTATAAATGAAGACTACAAATATTTACTTGTTATCCAAGTAGAATATTTTATATTTGAGGTTCATCTATCCCATTTATGTATGAAAAATGACATCACTCAAATGTTTCTCAAAAAGTCGATTTAGAGACGTCAACGCGATGGTTGAAATTGTTGATGACACTGTCCAGTAGTGACAATACTCATCGTTGACTGTCAAGGCGGTCCGGAGTTCGTCAGTAAGTTTGTCGTTCTGTCGGCCTGGTCACCCAGAAATCAGACAATGTTATAGAGAAAAAAAAGAAAGAAAGAGAGGAAGAAAGAGGAAGAGCAAAGAGAGAAGTGCAACTGTTAAAATAGGCATCGTTAAAATAACTAGGGTAATTTTGATGCTCTAAACGCAATTTTGTTGGGATCGGATGTTGTTAAAAAGGGAATTTATGTGATTTAAAATTCCACGACTTAATTTTGGTTACTGTGCGAGCCGCGGCCTGGAATGTTTGCGGACCTGCTCGACCAGTAGTGACAATTACACAATTTACTGATGTGTGGCCATCGTAAATTGACCAGCGCGGCACGACGTAAGGGAAGCGAGAGGTTATATCAGGTAGTGATCGTTACTGTCCTGTCGAGTCTAAATAGAAAGAAGAATAGAAAAAATAAATAAAACAAGGACATTGAATATAGTCCCCAGCGACTGTCAAATCACGATGCCCACTGTCTTTAAGGTGGGGAAGAATATCTGTTGTTGCCGGTTGTAGTCATAAGTTTTATGAACTAGATAAATAGAATATTTAGTGATATAAATTAGTTGCCGTTTCCTTTATAAATAAAATAGAACAAGACATAAAAGAAGGAAATAGGACTAATTAGTAGTAGAATTGAGTATATCATTTCAACATTTTAATTCGAGACAGCATATACATAACACATATATTTAATTTTTGACATATAAAATAAATTAAAAGTTATGGAAACGCCTCACTTCTTTCACCGAATATTTTCGCTTTTTGCACCATCTTGTTGACAATATACATCATTCATATCAACATCTTTCAGTTGTGGCCAAAAATATGCCTGTGCTTGAATGGTAATACACAGGACTGCAGTCTTCTAGATTCATCCTCGAAAAAATAAGGTTCAATGAAGCCGTTCAACCACAATACACATAGTCACTTTTGCTTCTCACACCGACAGGTGAGGGTGGTATTGTAATCGCAAGAATTTTCGATTTTGAGGTAATAGATTTTTGGCCGTTTTATGATATCTACATAAAAATCCACGTCACTTATTTCCATCGATCTGTTTGTCTGTCCGTCTCTCCGTTTCTCCGCCTCTCTATTTGTTGGTCTGTCTGTCGGCGTTTTTCTAGCCTCGTAATCTCAGTAACCGCTGCATGGAGTGTGATGAGATTTGGGTGGCGATATGCGGTGGGGTCGTAGTAGGTAATGTTGTTATAGTTGAACATCGGTGCATGAGCGGCGGAGTAATTAGCAAAAAAAATCAAACGACCCTTATACTTCATTTTTAGGTGTTTTAGGGGTTCCTGATGAGTTTCCACTTTTTTTGGGTCGGGTGAAATTGGCGTGGTTAGGGGGTGGGGGGGTTGTAAAACTAAAAAATGTATTGTACTCATAACAGGCTGTCCATGGACCTATGAAAGAAAGGCCTAGCGGCATAATACACTTTTTTAGGTCCATCCGAACATTGCCTAGCCTATTACAGAAACTAAGGGTGATGTATGTACACATACGAGTATTACTTTAGATTGTTCTGTATTATGTAATGTGGAAATAATTGAATTGATCGTAATGAAATTTTGACACGGTATTATAACCCTGGCGAGGATATAAAATTTGTATGGTTTTCAGGAATCGTGTCAGTGGCAGCGCAGCAATAATAGCCGTGATGTCGTCACCTCGTTTGAGTGACCACTGGGATGCTTGCCTTGGCAGTACATACGACGTTGTTAAAGCTCTGCTACCCAATATTTTGCTCCTGTAAACGAGGGAGCAGACTTACCAATGGTAGAATCTAGTTTACGTTTTATATTGTATCACATGACGATGACCAATTTTCTCCATTATCGCAAATTCACTGACTGGCAAACAAATACTAAACAATGTGGCGTCTTCTGAAACCTATGCTGGATCGTATTTCGGATTAAGGGTTTTTAATATTCGAATATTATTATTGGCTTGGAACCTTCATTCCACAGTAAGTGTATTTATTGTGGCAGACATTGAAGCTAATTTGTCTATTTTTCTTCATTTCTGGACTTCTCTGAAGCGCTGTTCAACAATTTCGATACGCGATCGTCAATAGATGATATATCTATGTACCGATCCGTTTTAAGTTCCCTAACAGTCTAACAGATTTACTGTAAAGGCCTTGCATTTTTGCTGAGTCAAAATGCGTGGTCCATCCAACGTCTAGGAGATATTTTTTCGCTACATAATTCTTATCTCCCTCTTCTTGCCCCCACATCCCCTTCAAGCATGTGTGTCGCATCTGGGATATTGGCCGGACTTATTTTAAAATTCATACAAAACTCACCCCCAATATATGATTTCTTGATGCGAATGGCCCCGCCATCACGATGCTAGGATTACTGGATTTCTTTTTCGAAGGGTGCGTTTCATCTTTTCCTATTCCTTTTTTATGCATGTTGGAAGCTTGCTGATGCAGAACAGTGGATAGCTTATAAGAAAAAAGTCAACAACAATAACGATATAATTCGAAAACGCCAAACTATAAATAAATGTTAAGGTCGGGTATTGACCCATACTTATTTTGTATATTTGATTACTTTTATACTCTATTTTACCTTTTAACTTATGTTTTATTAGTCTTCGTTTTACTTTCCATACCGATAGGTGTGGGAAATATTGTGATCGCGAAAATTTTCGAATTTGAGATATACGATTTTTGGGGGTTTTATGATAGGTATCTATATAACAAACATCCACGTTACTCATTTCCGTCTGTCTGTCTGTCGGTCTATCTGTTGGCGTTTTTTTACCATCGTAACCTCAGTAGCCGCTGAACAAATTATAATGAAATTTTTGTAGCGACATGGAGTAGGTAGATAATGCTGCTAAAACTTTTTAATCGCATGGGCGGCGGAGTAATTATTAGCAAAAAAGAAAAAATGTCAGATTTTTCGCAAACTTCGTTTTTACACATTTTAGGGGTTCCTGGTCATTTTCTTTTTTTTTGAGTGAGGGTGAAATTAGGGTTGTTGGGTGTGGGATTGTAAATCTGAAAAATGCGTTGTATCTATAATAGGCTGTCCATTAACCTGTGAAAGAAATGCCTACAGTCGCCTTCCCTATTACAGAGACCAAGGGGATTTTCTGATGTATACATATGAATATTGCATTCTGCATTATGTATTACTACCGTGGCGAGAATAGAAAACGCGTTTGGTTTTTAGAAATCGTGTTAGTGGCGGCGCAGCAATAATAAAAAGACTAAAAACACAAAAACAGCATAAGCTTCGTTTTTAGGCGTTTTAGGGGTTTCTGACCATTTTCTGCTATTCTTTGGTGTGGTTGAGATTGGGGCGGTTGGAGGGAGGTTGTAAATCTAAAAACTTTGCTATATTCATAATGTGCTCTCTATTGACCTGTGAAAGAAAGACCTAGCGGCAGAATACACTTTCTTAGGTACTTCCGAACATTTCCTTGCCTATTACAGAAACCAAGAAACTTCGAATTTTTCTGTTGTAAACATATTGATACTTTAGATCGTTGTGTATTGTTTAACGTGGAAACTACTGAATTGATTTTAGTGAAATATATACACTGCATTATTACCGTGGCGAGGATGGAGAACCACGTATGGTTTTTGGAAATTGTGTCAGTGGCGGCGCAGGAATAATAAAAGCTAAAAATCAAAAACAGCTCAAACTTTATTTTTAGGCGATTGGCGATTCCTCATCATTACGTTCCATTTTGCTGAAGCTTCCAGAATAAAAACTGTGTCGTTTTAGTTCCTACGGAGATGCAAGAAACTATTTTCACGAGGGTTTTTTGTTTGATGTTTTTTGTGAGGGAGGGTGGACGATGATTTGATTGCAAGGTGATCTCATGCTATAGCTCCGTGTAATGGAAAAAATAAAATGATATCACATTTATGTGTGGGAAGCACTGAGTCAATCAACTTGACTTAATTTTTTTGTTTTTATTATTCAGATTGTTATTTACTTGCTTAGGCGTAGCATCGCCTTCGTGTAAAAAAAATGATCACAAAAAATGTTCAGATCCTTGCACAATCAATGACAATAGCAGGAGAAGTGAATACACGAATGGAAAGCCGGGCTCTAGGATGCCGATATGAACGCGTCGGACGCAGATAGCCGATAGGCTTTAACAGATTGAAGAGAGAACACAATATCCCCTACCACCCACTTCCATTCTTTAGAAGACGCGTTCCCATAGTTCCCAGGTGAAGTGATTTTTTGTTTATGCCAAAGTAGCGATTTCGAAACCGAGTTAGCGACCAAAAGTCGTAGCTGGGAGATTGGTGACCTTTGGTGGCGTAAAGTAACAGTGAGTTGGCGACTTTTGGCTATTTCTAACTTTCATTTCATTAGTTTTTCCCTCAAAAATAGGGGCTAGCCGCATAAAGTGGCAATATTACCAGTTGTTTTACAATAGGGTACTTGCAGAAAAAAATATTATGCCGTTTACGCGTTGCTTAGAGCCTAGTAAACATGACAAAATCACTTGTTTGGTTTTTTGGAATCGGCTGTGAGAGATATTCCAAAAATTGTTTCAATGCCGGAAAATGCCGCGCAAACAACCTCTGTCAGTGATATCCTATAGTGATGGAATGTAAAGTATTGATATTCGATATCGATAGCCAGTGCTAACCTAACATTTTGACATTGATCATTATAACCACAAAAAACAGTCACACAGAAAATTACAAAAGTCAAAAGAATAAAAGTTAGGCTAGCTTACTAATTCACTTTGTAGGGATGGACTTGAATTAGATTCTATCTTTGGATTCATTCATAATGGGATGCGCCGAAATAAAATGATGGCTTCGATTAGTTGCGAATCTCGGTCACAAACAGGATGAACTGTGATACCTATCAGATATAAAAATGTATTGCAACGAAAGTGCTAGTGGGTTAATTGCCTGTTTCAAATATGTTTAAGTATCAATAAATTGAGTCGCATTGTTAAAGAATTCAGATCATCTCTAGTCAAATGGGCAGTTGGCAAACCTGTAGCAGTATCGATTGTCGATATCGATAAGATACCTGTGACGTCAGCCCTTGTTTTAAGTCACGTGGAAAAATTTGAATATATCCTTATTTTATTTTGCAAATTACTTTTTTTGGCCGTCAGTAAAATCATGTTTTTTGTTTCCTACTGCTTCTTGATATAGTTTTCTTTACGATATGTATACGCCCGAGGCGATTTCACGACATCTGCAAGTACCCTATTGACACTTTGAACATAGTGACTCTCCAAGAGAGAGAGAGTAAGCAAGTAACATTGTTCGACCTTCGTTAGCGTTATTTGAAATCATATACCTATTTCTTATTACTGCGTAGGCTCAAAATAATGATAGTCACGAAACCGTTATTTCTGGTGATCCAGAAACGCCTTACTCTAAAGTTACATTCACGGGTGAATCGTATACGGGTACTCGTAAGGAGTAAGGAGACGAGTACCATTTATATTAATATTCAGAATCGTATGCGATTGAAGTGTAATATGGCTCCCAGTAAAAGGAAGCGTGCTGCGATGGCAGGAATTTTAATGTTAATGGTGAAAAAGGAAATACTGTTCTCTAAATTTCATCGAAATCGGTGCAGCGGTTGCTGAGTTTACGTGCGCAGAAAGAAACCAACAGACAGACAGACAGACCTAGTTTTAGCTGATGTAGACATCATAAAACGTCCAAAAAACACACAATATCAAAAATTTTCGCGATCACAATTTTCCTCTCAGCTATCGATGTGGGGTATAAGAGTTGATAATTTTATTTACAAAAATATATCGATCCCCACCTGTTCTCTGAGAAGCAACTATTATTTTCTTGATTATACGTCGAACGTAGGTTATTAATTTTTTCCTCTCTGTTTCCACCGCTATGTTTAGGATATCTGCTATTGCCGAGTATGCTTTGTCCCTTGCATTGATATCTGCATATTTCCTACTTCTCGCGACCCATAAACAGACGGTGACTTGTTTTCAGCCATCTTGGATTAATAAAAAACGATTTCACTCGTAGTCGTACTAGGATCTCTCGCAACTTTGAAACCGACACGTATACAACCTACGAGTAGCCATTTACACTTGCGAAATCGTATAAGATTCGTTCACTCGTATACGAGCAACTCATAAATGTAACTTCAGCTTTAGAAGTCTTGAAATAAATGTATCTCTCTGGAAAATTGTTTTAATTTCAATCAGGTAGTCAGTGAGTTAATACGTAGTTCCGCTCATTCAACTGTACACTCATTGCCACAAATAGTTTTTATTTTGAGCAAGCTGCAATATGCTGATTTAGTAGTATGCTATTTATCAGGAATTTCGAGCAGAGATAGAATATCTAGACCTATTGAAGATATTAGCTGGCTGACAATGCAACAGAGATGGGTAGTGCACCTATTGTCCTTTATCCAGCCTATACTTAGCAACTGAACTCCAGTGTATCTTTTCCGTAAGCTGATTTTTAGAAACCAATATCGTAACTTGAATTTGCGTCATGTTGTTACTATGCTGAATATCCCGCTTCGTAAAACGAATTTTGTTAAAAAATCTTTTTCGTATATGGCTCCGTCACTGAAGAATTAACCTCCTGCTAATTCAAAGTTATTGTCCAGTGAATTATTTAAAATTAAAGCTAAGGAGTTTGTTTAAATTATAGACGTATCATATAGATCTTACATTTTTAACCGTAGTGTTGTGCTTCACTTATTTTTTTCATGTTTTGGTTGTTTTTTATATGTATAGACTTATATTCTTTAAATTGTACGTCCAAAGTTATAATTTCACAATTTGCAATTTTACTGATGTCCTGGTTGATATTTAAATGCAGCTAAAAGAGCTGAATATGCACCTGGTAAATAAAAGTATGTTTTTATTATTATTATTAATACTTTGGCAGCCTGGTACCCAACTGTGATTTACAGCATTGCATGAAGCTAGTAAGCTGAGAGTATTGAAACAGTCCCTTACCATCAGTTTTGATGTAATCTCCTTCAGAAATCCAAGGCCGTTAATGCGACCTGAGAGAGAGGATCGCAATAGCCCTTATTTTCTACAATAGATATGACCTTGATCACAAGCTATAATCATATGATAACTTTAGTTTGACATATTTTTGCAGATCCGGGTTCCGTAGGTCAGAAGTCACCCTCACCCACAGAATAACGTATGTTGCAAAAGTGTTGAGAAGTTTTTCAAAAAATTAAAAAAATATCTCACAATAATATATTTGAACTGTAGCAAGAACTACAAGAAATAACAATATTTCTTAATATAAAAATGATATTAAGGTATTGCTAATGGGCCATGATCTTCCACGGCTCACAATTTCCTCTTAATGTTCCTCATTAGGTTTTGGACAGAGTCTAAATCAATTTCTCTAGCTCTAGCATTATTTTTCTTCTTAACTGCTGTTCGTTTTGAGCTTCCCAGTCATTGCTATAAACTTTGGCACTCAGTTGAGCCCAAAAAGTTTCGATAGGTCTTGCTTGAGGAAGATTCGGAGGGTTGTCGTTTCGTGGTACAACGGTATTCCGTGTTGTTCTAGCCAGTTTCTCGTACGCAAAAATGCGTCCAAGTTTTCGTGTTAAGTTCCAACTCGATGTTCACTTCTGTTGACCATTCTTTGAACTGTAGCAGCATTCAACGCTCTTGGACGTCCGCTTTTTGGTAAATTTATACAAGGAGTACCTTCTTTGCATTCACGGATCGCTCGATAAATTGTGGCAACAGAAAAATTTTGATCTTGATATAGGCGAACTACTTCTTTTTTTTCATGTCGTCCAACTAGACTGTAAATGCTCTTCAGAATATCTAATTTGTACATTTTGACAACTTATATCATAACCAAAATGGTTTTATTGTTACGTTTAGATGTTGACTGGTTACCATGGTAACGATTTCTGAATTGTTTCCAACGGTGAAGCTACCTCCCAAGTTTTGAAAAAAAATCTCAAAACTTTTGCAACATACTATGTCACACGAGGTATTTCGATTTTGACATTTTTCACGTTCACAACCGCGAAGTCGTGATTTCTGGCGACTTTCACTCATGTATACCAAAGATTAGCATTAAGTAAGACATCAACGTGCTCCACCGAAACTTGCGCCTGGCTGTAAATGTAGTGAGAATGCAGGATGTATGCGGGTGTCAGGTTTCTCCTTCTAACTGATAGCTTTGCCCATATGAAACTTCTCTGTTATAGTTGAGCATATTGTCACCAACCGCGCGCCTCAGAAGAAAGGATTGGGTGTTAAGTTTAATTGCACTCCAACAACTCTAAATCTATCTTTTATCTACACACATCGTCTAAAACTACAAACTGGGAGCTTGCAACTGCGAACAAATAACTATATTTAAAAAAAAATGGGGCAATATGTGCCGAGTCACCCTTTCATTCACATCGATATCGTCGGGTGACTGGTGTATTTTTTTATTCTTCGACGCCGTAGATTGATGAAGGTTTTTTAAAATCGTAGTCTATACGCAAGAAATAGTAGAAATAAACCTCCCTAAAATCCAACTGACAATCGTCCACAAAAGATAATAAATGGTGATACTGTATAAAGCAGGACCGTAGTAGCTTGTTAAAGGAAAAAGGTATTCCTAAAGCCGCATATAGACTATGTAATAAGTTTCATAAACACTTGTTTAATAGATTTATTGGAACATAGTAGTAGGAAAAAACGTTTCAAAACATTAAGGAGGCAATGAAAGCAGGTTACAAAACATGTATTCACAAACACAAAGACAGGCACGTAATTTATATACTAATATGTTGAGTTTTCATACTTCTATCATTACCAAAGTCCGGTTGAATACTTGAAAGGCATGGATAAATAAGCAAAATCTAACAAGCACAATTTCATAGTCATCAGTGGAATAATAACAATACAAAAAAATAAAGTTTTTGTTAAATATTATTTTATCGAGCAGCAACTGGAAGTTAACTAACTCAGCTTCAAATACTAGATAATTTAATATTAGAGTAAACTGATAAAAAGTACGTCTATTATGTAGAAAGCATGGGCTGCTCTATACTATACTTTGTTACAGATATTTAATAAGTCGACAATTATAAAATATATAGCAGAACGATGGACGTCTTTTTTCGTTCTTCTTTGTTTGTTTAGAATTACGGTCGTATTCTAATGCTGTAGACGATATTGAGTTCTACTGAGTAAGTAAGCTTCCTATGGCTGTTGTAAAGAATGTTATAAATTAAAATTATTTCAATTTTTGGCTCTCAGGTCTTACCTGCTATAAATGCGTGTTGTTCAGTTATTTAAACTAGTATTTGTTGCGAATATTCCATGCTCCCATAAACAAGGAGGGAAGACAAGCCATACACTCGATATACAACACACAACCAAAAAATTAAGAATAAGCTCCTGTGATGTCCTAGTTCGTTCAGAACATTCTGCTCTGTAGCTAAGGGTGTTAGTCAGAACTCTTTCTATTAGTCAGTACCACCCTTGACCAGAGAGGATATGTCCATCGTTTCTACTCCTAAAGAAAAAGCAGACATCTTAGGCAGGCTTTTCAAAGCCAATTCTACTGTAGGCTTCCAAGGAAGTACTCCGACCACCACCATAAACGTGAACTCGAGAATGACAGAGGTCAAATCTCAACATCGAGATGTGAAAAGCATCCTCCAAAAGCTAAACACAAAGAAAGCTAGTGGTGCTGACCAAATTCCAGCCATTGCCCTTAAACGCTGTGCCGCTGAGCTTGCACCTATTCTTTGCAAGCTCTTCAAACTACCGTGTCAGCGAGACGTTTTTCCCGCTTCATGGAAGATTCGCTGCGTACAACTCATTCCTAAGAAAGACAAAACAACCCATTCCGTTATAACTATAGACCTGTGGCTCTTCTCAGCATCATGTCTTATGGAGGCTGTGATTAACACAAAGCTCCTGAAATGCTTGAACAACAATAACATCATAAATGATCGCCAGGATGGTTTCCGTAAGCATAAGTCTACTGGTGACCTCCTGGCGTACAACACTCACTTGTGGAACAGAGCAATTGAACATTATGGCGAATTCCGTATTGTTGCACTTGACACGTCGAAGCCTTCAATAGTGTGTGGCATGAGAGCTTGCTGCTTATGGACTACCACCTGGCCTGCTCCTGTGGCTGAATAGCTTCTTGAACGACCAATATCTATTTGTTGTAGTCGGAGGCTGTTTATCAGACTTATGTTCAATAAATGCCGGTGTTCCTCAGGAATCTGTCCTATATCCTACACTGCTTCTGCTGTACATCAACAAGCTGCTGGAAAAAGCATCTAGTTTAATCTACAGGTTGGCAGACGACAGTACATTAATATCATGTATGGAACCAGGCAAGCTTCTATCATCCCAGGAGACGGCAGTTGTCGAGTGGGGATTAGTAAATGAAGTAAAATGTACAGAAAACTCAGGCAACAACACTGACAAAGTAGTCCCACGTTGGTTTACCAACCGGGAAAATAGAGGGTCACCCAATAGTCGAGTCACCTTTCGTCAACCTTTTGGGGATCAACATCAACAATAACATGTCCTGGCATGGCCAAGTCGTCAGTATTGCTGAAAAGGCATCCCAGAAGCTTAGACTTTTGTTCCGCTGTAGGAAGCTGTATACACCAGAGCAACTACTGCTGCTATACGAGGCACAGATACGACCATCGTTTTAGTATTGCTCCCATGTGTAGGACGCCTAAACTCACACAGGACCTACACAGCCTTGAACACTGGAACATCGAAGAAGTATGACTCACCTGTCTCTGTATTACAGATTCTATCACGGAAGATGTTCAAGTGAGCTCTCCCATATAATAACACCGAACGAGGAACACTAGAGAGGCTCTGCGAGCTCATCCCTACCAGGTCGAGTTCCCTACTACCCAAACCAGTCTCCTCCAAGATTCCTTCTTTTGGAGAACTTCGACGCTATGGAATCAGCTGACGGGGAATTTGTTTCCTGATGGCTACAACCTGCAGCGTTTTAAATCTAACGTGCACAGACACTTATCCTCTCGTAGCGCTTCTACAGCTTTTGCGGGAGGCTGACCATAAATAAAAAAAAGTCCAAAAAACATATTGCCTAATTGGAAATGTTCGCAACTAAAATAAGGCCCATTGGAATGCAAGTTGAAAGACTCCGGGCAGCACCCATTCAGCTGTCACGCAGGGCGTCAATATAAATGATTGTTAGAGGTATACAGGTAGCTTGAAGGTAATATTTTAGACAGATATATCGCCTCATTAAGAATTTCCTGAATCTCAAGTTGGTCTATGGTCTCAGCTATAATACTTGATAAATCTGAAAATGCCCATGAAACTTCTTGTTTGATCTGTTGGGGGTTGCATGGAAGAGCAACATAGTTGAATGCCGCCTCCCATTCTGCAATATTTTACTAAGTTTTGTAACATTAGTAAAAATAAAGACACATTATTATTATTATTATTATCTCCTTAATACGCCTCTGTTACTACTAATTCCAGAAGGACAAGCGATATCTCAGGATATCCGAACACTAGGTGGGCACAATCCACAATCGCAGAAGCAGCAGCATTACGATATTTTTCCATGATGAGTTGTTGTGATTGTTAGGTGATCGATGGCCATCTAATGATCACGATGATTCGGCTATAGGAATCGTAGATGGCCTGGGCTGTCATATTATAGAGTGTTGACCCAGATATCACTGACGTATATAAAGGGGAGGTTTGGAGGTCCAGATCCCCCACCCTTTAGCCTATACAAGGATGCAAATTCTTACCAAATATCCTGCTTTTGTATCCAGGTCATAAACATGTAGTTGAGCACTCAAATATGAATTAGTCACGCGTTTGCATTTATGGTTGAGCGCAAACACGCACAACAATCTCGCAGGCAGATTCCTGAATTCTAAATATGAATGCATAGATTTTTTATGTTCTCTGGCCTAACAACTCCTTTTGGGCGACTTGAACGTTCAGCGTCACTTGTAGGACGAAAACTGAACACAGTAAGAACACTTATCATTCATCTACGTTAACGCTGGAGTGTGCTCACAATGTTTTTCAAGCCTTTTCGTGCTTTAGGTGACGTTTTACTTCCCATACCGATAGGTGAGTGGAGTATTGTGATCGCGAAAATTTTCGATTTTGAGATAATACACTTTTTGGGCGTTTTATGATGTCTACGTAACCAAAATCCACGTCACTCATTTCCGTCGGTCTGTCGGTCTGTCGGTCTGTCGACCTGTCGGTCTGTCGGTATGTCGGTCTGTCGGTTTGTCGGTCTGTCTGCCTGTCGGTCTGTCTGTACGCGTTCTTCTAGCCACGTAATGTCCCTATAATTTTGAAAATCGGTGCATGGGCGGCGGAGTAAGTAGCAAAAAACAAAAAAAATAAATATTCCTCAAACTTTGTTTTTATGCGTGATCATTTTCTACTTTTTTTTGGGTGAGGGTATAGTTGGGATGGTTGGGGGGTGGGGGGTTGTGAAACTGAAAATTTTTTTGTATTCATAATAGGCTGTCCACGAACCTGTGACAGAAAGACCTAGCGTCATAGTACACCTTTTTAGGTCCATCCGAACATTACCTTGACTATTGCAGAAATCAAGGGACACCTGATCAGTTAATACTACTTTTTTTGATGGGAGTTAGATACATTCAACTCCACTACCTTAGAAGATAGCGAATTTTAATTTATACAGGGTGATCCATAACTACGTGGTGATGCAAACATGTATTTTTTTAAATGAGATACTCTATATATTATCCTATTTTTAGATTCTACTGATAATTTTTCTTCTCACAATGTAAGGTATTATAACATTATACAGGGTATTTCTAAAGTTATGACCATTTTTATGTCCAAAATGCTGTCAAACGAACGTACTGTATATCAAAAAGTAATGAATCAAAAATTATTTTTTACATGAAAAGATTTATAATATCCTCTAGTTTTAAAATCGACTATAAAAAGAGCCCGCGACGCATACTCCTATACAGGGTGATGTAGAATCCAAAATCCAGATTGTGTACTGGAATTTATTTATTTTGAGAAAGTACTATCGAATTTGTGTTTAATTTAACGAACAACTAAATTATAAGGTCATGATAGTATTTGATGAAGTCAAAATCCTGAATCATCGAGATAATAAAGTCAAGTATGCTGAGGAAAGAATTTTGTAGGCGTGGTGCATAATTATCAAGCAGATTTATCAAGTAGGCTTTGAAAAATTGACAGTTTTCATAACCCGCTCAATAATTCCGTACTTTGTGAAAAACGAGCTTTAAGAATTTATTTTTCCATTGAGGGTATTTAGGACAATCTTTGAGAAATTGCCTACTTGCTTCTAGGATATATTAACTATGAACAGCAATACGCAGAACGAAGGCTCTCCTGGACTGCGTCGTTTAATATTTCATAACCTACCTGATAGATCTGCTTGAAAATGCATGACGTCTATAAAATGGTTTCCTCAGCACACTTGACCTATAATATTTCATTAATTCAGTGTTTTGAGTTGATCAAGTACTATTATGGCCTTATATTTTAGTTGTTTGTTAAGCAAAAATAAAATTTGATAGCATTTTCTCAAAATAAATAAATTTTAGTAAACAAATAGAAGGTATATTTAAAATTTGCAGAAAAATCGAAATATCTCAGAAACTAATGAATACAAACATAACAAGTGCTATACAAATATAAAAGTGCATATTAAAAGAAATTCTTTGGTATAATAAAATATTGGGGGTTATATTTAAAAAAAACAGAGATCTAGATTTTGCATTCTACATCACCCTGTATACGAATATGCGTCGCGGGATCTTTTTATAGTTGATTCTAAAACTAGAGAATATTTTTGATTCATCCGTGTAAAAAATATCATTTTTGATTCATCATCTTTTGATATACAGTACGTTCATTTGTAATGTTCAATGTAATAATACCCTATATTGGAAGAACGGAAATCATTAGTAGAATTTGAATATGGAATAATATACAGGGTGTCTCATTTAAAAAAATGGATGTTTGTATCACCACGTAGTTATGTTCGATATTAATTTTAATACATAATTTAAAAATGTATCTGCATTCAGACGTAATAAGTCACAAACTAAAGGTTGACTATTTACTTCTTTCAACTGAAAAGCTGAACGATTACGGTTGTCCTTGATTTTTCTTGGATATCCAAGATGTCAGAAGAAACACATTTTTAACTTGTCATTTGACATAGATATATACAAATCCATAATTTTTTATGTATTCTTGTTTTTTGTCAACTTTTTAATTGTTGTGTTGTTTAACAGTTTTTCTAACCAAGAAGTAATTCACATGCAGCTGTGTTTCATTTCTAAGAAATGGGTGTCTGGAACAGATCCTATCGATGTTGATTTTCACAAGATCATTGAGGTAAACGTCAAAGAAGTAGGCAAACATTTCAAAATTAGAATAGCTACCTATTTGTAGCATTTTCTCATATACCGCATCTACTTGTTTTCTATCTCATTTCACCCATCCCAATCGCCAAAAGTTTGCAACGTCTTCTAGGCCATTAAAAAATTCAGAACCCAATAAACCTCAATACATATTCCGATGGCTGATTCGACCTTTACAATTTCAAGTTCCCAAACTGGCAACTGCCAAGTTTCCGCTACATAAAACAAACTAAAATCGAAATTACACACTGATATCGATGGCAACCCTTTCCGCACTACCCTAAGTCCCGTTATATGGATTTTTTGTGTTTCACACGTCCGTTTACCCCTTTTCCAACCCTTCATTCCCTTTTTTCACGGGATACATTACATTAGAAGAGAAAAGAAAAGAAGCCTACCTGCTTATAGGTAGACAACACCGTCTGTGACCCATATGTTTGATTTTTTGGCAGTAACGGTGATCCGAGGCTATAGTCCAGTGACTTTACGAATGATCATGAAAAGATTGCGTGAACGGACTTGTTTCAGGACTTCCCACACATTCTTGGTAACGTAGTAGAAATAATCAAATGTGATTGGACAAATCTCAATACGATGCCTTGAACTTCTTAATTCAATGAACGCCACTGAAAACAATTTTCCGTAACTTTTGGAACTTCAGGGTGGCGCAAAATAACAATACGCCAAAGTGGTAAGTAAGCGTAGCACTATAGGTTTTTATGCGGTACTGATTATATAAATATCTATAAAATAGCATTAATTTCAACTATATTCGAGATGGGTGTCCTAATAGTACTGCGTACGACACCGCTAAATAGGAAGAAATATGCTGATCCTTACTGTTACGTAGTTGTTTAAGCTTATTTTTCTAGTGATCGCGACTGTAGATTATGGTTGTTTTTCATGGGTTTCGGTCAACGATTGAAACTATAGCTTTCCTTCACTAAGTTTCGGTTTATTTTAATCTAAACCATCTTCAGGTGTGTTAATTTCCATCGAGGCTGTTTCACAAACAAAACAATTTTACAGAAATGTGTAATGAAGGAATGTTATAGTTTCAATCGTTGACCGAAACCCATGAAAAACAATCATAAGTAGTTGTTTAATAGCCTTTCTTAGTTGGTTGGGCACTGCTGTCCAGGCTCTGCTAATAAATAGGTAAGTTAATTAAATTCATTTATTGGTGCTAGATATGCCTAAACAGTTACGTCAAAAAATAATAAAAAAGCAACTAAACAACGTCTACGTATAACACATGTCATATACACATGGCACGTAATATAATTAAAATACAATGAAACACATAGTATGAAAATATATGTTTATTAAATAACAATATCGCTAAAATTGTCCTTTACAAAATCGCTAACACTGTAAAATGCTTTCAGCTTCATAAAGCGTTTCATTTTAGTTTTAAAAGATTCACTATTCACTGAAATATCGTTGCAACGCCTCGATTTATAATCATGAAGCCTAGAAATCGGATCAAATTTGTCTCAAAGAGTCGATGTTTCGGCGTTTATTGTACACCTTCTTCAGGGCTATCGAGCACACCCCTATAGCGACAAAGAATAACCTGTCCCTTTGGGTCAGACAAAAAACGTTCCAGGAGATGGTTAAAAAATTACAAAAGCCGTCTGTCAATATACCTTGGTATCTTCTGAGTAAAAAAAACAAAAAAAACTCTTGGATTACTTTACCCTAAAATCCGAAGATCCTCTTCTACTAAAATAAACTGGAATAAGGATTACTGTCTACTATATCAAATTTACCGATATTTTCTTTTATATAGACAAGGCAATGCAAGATACGCACTCGGGAAAGAGAGGATTCCAAATTTCTTGAAGCTGTTTCTGCAAGATTGTTGAGTGTGTAATCTTGCCATGATTCTAATACACTTCTTTTGTGTTATAAATATTTTCGAGCTATGGTTGGAGTGACCGCAGAGTATAACTTCATATATGTCATGCGTGAATTAAACTAAGCATGATAGGCATTAAGTAGCGTGCTGGTTGAGATACAGTTGGCAAGACTATGTGAAACAACAACGCTTTTACCAAGGTTTGAGTTTAAGCTATGTATATGTGGCTTTCCTATGTTAATTTGTAATATAAACGAACGCCAAGCGTCTGAACAGAATCACTCTCATAGGGCGAGACCTTTAGGGAGAACAGCATTCTTTGAGTCACACTGTCACTACTCCTAACAGGAGCGTTGAATGGATCAAAGTCACTCAATTCATAGATAAAGATAATAAATAAAGTAGGTCCCAAAGTGGAACCTTGAGGAACTTCCTGCTGTACTTCTAATTTACTGAAGTGTTCACCCTTTAACTCTATATACCGCAATCTGTTAGTAAGATGAGAGGCAGTGATACAGTAGCTGTCGTTACCAAAACCGTACTTACTAATTTATCAATCAGAATACTGTGGGACATACAATCAAAGGGCTTGGTTATATCATAAAAAAATAGCAAGCATTGCATTTTCCTTATTGAATCCATGCTGAATAGATTCTACCAATCTAATTAATGCCATAGTAGCCGATCTCTTCTTCCGAAAACCAAACTGGTGATCACTAAATCATGTGTTAACCTCAAAGTATGCAATCAGCTGATCATTGAGTAATGTCTCCAAGATTTTCATGGATCGAAAGCAATAAATAGAATAGTTGCATATTTATTGTTACCTACTTATTTTTATAGTTGTAGTAATCGTAGAAGGGGTATGCAACTCGCACAAAATGTCAATTTTACGCTTTTTTATATTGCAACACACGCCTTCAGCTCATGTCGCAAACCTTCAAACCCGTAAAAAATGTGCATCATTTTGCGCTTGTCACAACTATGTTATTTATTAATACTATTATTATAATTAGAAAGTCGAATTTTTCTGAAGTACAATTTTTTTATTGTTTCTAGAATCGATCATGATTCTTGGGCATATGCAAAAATCACGAACTGCTGAAGTTTTTGGGTAAGTATAATTTTGAATACGTTGGAAGTACGCAGCTGCAATAATTTATTGGTTATGAAATTGTGATATTCGGCTTGGATTAATATTTTTAGACCTATTATTATAATTATTACACTACATCACCAAATCCTTTATTCCACAGTTCCATCAATTTTCGTTCTTCCGGTATTCTATTACTATTACTGGACTATTTTCGGCTAAAAGGGTCGGATCTAGGGTGCACACAAAAATATCTATTGGTAATAAATTTCACATCGATTACAATAGGGTTATCTGTCTATATGTATAGATTAATATTTTTTAGTAACCTTTATAAAGGACATCCGGTCCTTGACTACATATGTTGGGGGAAAACTTTTTTCAAATGTGAACTTGTGGGTCGAGCATTTATAATAAATATTGCCGGATATATAAACGTGAGTCTAAAAATATATCAATAACAAAGCATCTGGTGGAGTTGTCCAGGAAGTATGGCTTGTAATTTCCTTTCCCAAAGATAAGTGCAGAACTGTTTCTATTTTAAAATTTTTAGACATGAGAGGCGTTAAAAATCGTCATCAGTACTACTCAACTAATAGATACAATGAGTATTTTTGAGATAATTTTGAAGTGATGTCAAAAATGGTATACGGCAGTTTCATATCCTCTACCGTTTTATACCTTTACCACTTTTTACTTCCCACACCGATAGGTGAGGGGAGTATTGTGATCCCGAAAATTTTCGATTTTAAGATAATACTCTTTTTGGCGTTTTATGATATCTACATAACGAAAATCCACACAACTCATTTCCGTCGGTCTGTCTGTCGGTCTGTCTGTCTGTCTGTCGGTCTGTCTGTGCGCGTTTTTCTAGCCTCGTAATCTCAGTAACCGCTGCATGGATTGTGATGAAATTTGGGCAGCGATATGGTGTGGGGTCGTAGTAGATACTGTTCTTATAATTTAGAAAATCGGTGCATGGGCGGCGGAGTAATTAGCAAAAAACGAAAAATTTTAAATATGCCTCAAACTTCGTTTTTAGGCGTTTTAGGGGTTCCTGATCATTTTCTACTTTTTTTCGTAGGGGTGAAATTGGGGTGGGTGGGGGGTGGGAGGTTGTAAAATTGAAAAAATTATTGCTTTCATAATGGACTGTCCACTGACATTCCTATTACAGAAACCAAAGGACTTAGACTTTTTTCTGGTGTAAACATACGAGTATTGCTGTAGGTCGTTCTATATTATGTAACAAAAAATGTAGTCAAGTTGATTGACTCAGCACTTCCCACACATTCCGATGATACCAGTTTTATTATTTTCCCACAGCATGAAACTATAGACTAGATGCCCCTGCAATCAAATCGTCGCTCGCCCGACCGCAAAAAAAGTGTTTTATTCTACTAGGTGCTTCTTTCACAGGTCAATGGACAATATATCACGAATACAACAAATTTTTGAGTTTTACAAACCCCCACCCCCGAACCATCCCAATTCCACCCCCAACAAAAAAAATGTTTAAAATGATCAGGAACCCCTAAAACGCCTAAAACGAAGTTTGAGGTGTTTTTTATATTTTTAGTTTTCTTAATATTGCCGCGCCGCCACTGAAATGATTTCTAAAAACCATACGCGCTTTCCATACTTGTGGCGGTAATAAATTTGTGTCAAAATGTCGTTAAAGTCAATTCAGAAGTTTCCACGTAAGACAATACCAAACGATCCAAAGTAATACTCGTATGTATTTTGTATGCATCAGAAAGTTCAAGTCCCTTGGTTTCTGTAATCGGCAAGGCAATGTTCGGATGGACCTAAAAAAGTGTATTATGCCGCTAGGTCAGTAGACAAGTACAACGAATTTTTCAGATTTACAATCCCCCCCCCCCCCCAACCACCCTAATTTAACCCTTACCCCAAAAAAAGTAGAAAAAGATCAGGAATCCCTTTTTTTTTTTTTTTTTTTTTTTTTTTTTATGGTCGGCCCCCCGCAAAGGCTGGAAGCCTATGGCGCTGTAGAAGCGCTGCGAGAGGACAAATGTCTGTTCACGTTAGATTTGAAACGCTGCAGGTTGTAGCCGTCGGGAAACAAATTCCCCGGCAGCTGATTCCACAGCGTCGAAGTTCTCCAAAAGAAGGAATGCTGGAGGACACTGGTTCGGGGAGTAAGGACCTCGACCTGGTAAGGATGAGCTCGCAGAGCTTCTCTAGTATTCCTGGTCCGGACGGCCTTTGGTGTTATTATCTGGGAGAGCTCACGCGAACATCTTCCGTGATAGAATCTGTAAAACAGACATAGGTCAGCCACCCTCCTTCGATGTTCCAGGCTGTGGAGGTCCTTTGTGAGGTTAGGCTCATCGATTAATCTAATTGCTCTTTTCTGGATAGTGTCCAGAAGCTTTAGAGAGTGCTTCGGAGCACATCCCCATACATGGGAGCAATACTCCAGCGATGGTCGGATCTGTGCCTTGTAGAGCAGCAGCAGTTGCTCTGGTGTATACAACTTCCTACATCGGAACAAAACTCCAAGCTTCTGGGACGCCGTTTTAGCAATACTGACGACGTGGTCGTGCCAGGACATGTTATTGTTGATGTTGATTCCCAAGAGCTTGACGGAAGGTGACTCGACTATGGGGTGACCCTCCATTTCCACGGTTGGTAAGCCATCGTGAGACTTCTTTGTCAGTGTTGCTGCCTGAGTTTTTTGTACGTTGAACTGTACTTTATTTGCTAATCCCCACTCGACAATTGTTTTGATATCTGCGTTGATCTGTGAAGCATGCTGCTGTCGTCGACGTACCGTCTCCTGGGATGATAGTGGCTTGCCTGGTTCCATGCACGACACTAATGTACTGTCATCTGCGAAGCTGTAGATTGGATTGGATGTTATTTCCAGCAGCTCGTTGATGTACAGCAGAAACAGTGTAGGGGATAGGACAGATCCCTGAGGAACACCGGCGTTTATTGAAAATACGTCTGATGAACAGCCCTCGACCACAACAAACAGGGATCGATTGTTCAAAAAGCTATTCAGCCCTAAAACGCATAAAAACGAATTTTGAGCTGTTTTCATATTTTTAGGCTTTTTAATATTGCTGCGCCGCCACTGAGACGATTTCTAAAAGTTAGACGCGTTTTCCATCCTCTCCAAAGTAGTAATACTGTGCCGAAATTTCATTAACATCAATTCAGTAATTTCAACATTATAAAATACAGAACGATCTAAAGCAATACTCGTACGCATACATCGGAAAATTCTCTAAGTCCCTTGGTTCCTGTAATAAACAAGGCAATGTTCGGATGGACCTAAAAAAGTGTATTATACCTCTAGGTCTATCCCTTTAAGGTCAGTAGACAGCCTATTATGAGTACAACAAGTTTTTTTTAGCTTTACAACCCCCCACCCCCCAACCACCCCAATTTCACCCCCACCCAAAAAAAGTAGAAAATGATCAGGAACCCCTAAAACACCTAAAAACGAAGTTTGAGGCATATTTGAAATTTTTCGTTTTTTGCTAATTACTCCGCCGCCCATGCACCGATTTTCAAAACTTTAGCAACATTACCTACTACGACCCTACACCATATCACTACCCAAATTTCATCAAAATCTATGCAGCGGTTACTGAGATTAGGAGGCTAGAAAAACGCCAACAGACAGACAGACAGACCGACAGACCGACAGACCGACAGACCGACAGACAGACCGACGGAAATGAGTGACGTGGATTTTCGTTATGTAGGCATCATAAAACGCCCAAAAAGTATATTATCTCAAAATCGAAAATTTTCGCGGTCACAATACTCCCCTCACCTATCGGTGTGGGAGGTAAAAAACTTGAATTGATTTTAATGAAATTTTGACACAGTATTACTACCGTGGTGAGGATGGAAAATGCGTATGGTTTTCATAAATCGTGCCAGTGGCGGCACAGAAATAATAAAAAAACTAAAAATATAAAAACAGCTCCAACTTCGTTTTTTTAAGTGTTTTAGAGGTTCTTGATCATTTTCTGAGTTTTTTTGGGTGGGGGTGAATTCGAATTCGGAATTATGGCATTAAAGCATTTTGAGAATCGGGATTTTGGGATTTGGAAACTATGGGATTATGAGATTTTGAGATATTATGAGTTTCGGACTTTTGAGATCGATATTTTGGCAGTTTGGAATTTGTAGATTTTGGTCTTTTAGAATTTGGCATCTTCCTATTTGAGAATTTTAGGGTGCTGGGATTTTTGGAATAGGGAATTGCGCACTTCGAAAGTTGATATTTTCGGATTTGGACTTGCGGGATTTGTAGATTTGGCGATTTTGCGATTTGGCAAGTTGGAGATTTGGGGATTTGGAGATTCGAGGATTTTGGGTTTTTGGATTTTTAAACTTCGTGATTTGGCCATTTGAGGATGGCGATTTTGTTATTTTGGTATTTGAGGGTTTGGAACTTTGGATCGTTGTATCCTTGAATCTTCGAATTTAGAATTTGAGATTTGGTATTTTATTGATTTTGAACTTGGAATTTTGAGATTTGGGGATTTTGGTATTCAGAGGTATTGGAATTTTGTTTTTTTTGTGATTTAGGAAGTTTGGGATACTGGGATTTGAGCTTTTTGGAATTGAGAATTCAGGAATTATGCGATTTTGAAAGTGGACTTGGGGGTTGCTGGGGGGTGGGGGTTTGAAAACTGAAAAATTTGCTGTATTAATAATAGGCTGTCCACTGACCTGTGAAGGAAGACCTGGCGACATAAATCACCTTTTTAGGTCCATCTGAACATTGCCTTGCCTATTACCGAAACTGTATACAAACGAGTATTTATTGCTTTAGATCGTTTTGTATTTTGTGACGTGGAAACTATTGAATTGATTCTAATGAAATTCTGATACATTAATGTGGTGAGGATGGAAAACGCTTGTTAGAAATCGTGGTAGCGTAGCAATAATTAAAAAACTAAAAATATGATAACTGAAAATTTGTATTATTGATAATAGGCTATTATTTGACCTGTGAAGGAAAGACCTAGCGGCATAAGACAGTTTGGGGGGGGGGGTACTGGCGATTTTGGTTGCAAGGGGATCTCAGACTAAAGCTTCATGCTATGGGAAATTAATAAACTGGTATCACCGTAATGTGTGGAAAGTACTGAGTCAATCAACTTGACTTCATTTTTTGATACGAGGCTTAGTTTTGTTAGGAATCATTGAAAACTGAAATTAACCCTTCTTTTTACCCCATTCCACCATCACAATCAACCATCTCTGGATATCATTCCGCCCTTGTTGGTACGTTTATTATACATTGGTTTTAAACTATTAAAAGTTGGCTTAGTTCATCTCCTCAAACACTAGATTTTTGCTTTATTAGAACGATCAATCGCACTGACAGAAACTTTATAAAGCAAAGCCAGGAGTTGGATAATTATTGTAAAAGAACTTTTTCTCATGTTGCTCGAAACCTCATTTGTATTTGGCTTCACTTTGTCAAATTTATTTAGTGATTCCTTTTCAGATCCATATTCAGCAAATCAATTGATTGGATCCACTGAATAATCGAGAAAAACTAGCAAAAGCTGTGATTTTGGGATTTGCTATAACTATCGGAAACGCTTGTTACAAAATATTTTTGTTCGGACTCATTGTAAATAACAGACAGACAAGTATGATTTATTGTCTGATGATGAAACAAGGTTCTTATTGACAAAGCGTTTAGTAGAAACAATAAGGTCATGCGCACTTTTTCAACATGTATTTGAAAGGAAAGAAGCTTTGCTTCAAAATATTTTTTCCGACATTCATTATATATACAATTGTTTTGAGTACCACAACATTCCGAATTGATTTACTATCTTCAATCATGAAAATGGGACATTTTTGCCAAGAAACACTAAAAGCGAAAGTTTTTCAACGACTTTTTTCTATTATTCCAAATCTTGTTTCAGCGGATAAATATGACATTTAACATAATATAAAGCCTAATCAATGATAGAAAACTTCAACTTGAACATAGAAATTGCAGGCTTGCTCTTATCTCTTATCTGCTAAAAGCTTGGTACGAAATTTCATCCTCCAAAATATTATCATGACTACACCAACTTACAATAGAGTCGTTCTGAATCTGAATGCAACGGCGATGCTACAGAAATAACCTCCCTAACTAATTTGGCTCTCCTTATCTGTCTTGCTCCCCTTTATGTGTCTGCGATGTCCGTCAAGGCAGTTTTCACTCCTTTACGCCCTTAGGAGGGCCATTCCAGTCTGCCATATCTGGTCTCGAACTCATTATCACCGGCGGCTATACGAATGACCATTCCCTCCTCCCCGTTTTTGACCAGGAGCGTAGAATAGGGTACTTTCTTTAAGCCAACAAAACAGGCACATAAAGTGCTATTCGATCAACCAAGACGCGTCATATGATCCAATTTCAAGAATATATTGTCTGTAGTCCCAAGGTTATTTTTACTGGCCCAACCTCCCTCTATACCGGGTGTCCCAGAATATTTTACACAGGTTGTAATTTACAAACCGAATGCTGTAACATAACATTGCAATCCTTTCTCAAAGGTACACCCAAAAAGTTTGTCTGGGTGTCAACTTTTTTTTAATTGCACCTTGTATATTTTTCCGAGATTTATACTTCTTTCGTAGCAGTCTCTCAGAAAATTAAAGTCACGTTAAAAATAAACTTCGAAGATTCATTTTACAATTTTAGGGAAGTTCGATACATTTCCCATATAATAGACTGTATTATCAAATTTTGCGCTCAGCCTCTAATTGCACAACACTCGGTTCAAGCTCATACCAGTTCCTTGCCGCTTATTTTTGGCTATGTATTTTGGCTAAATATTATATATTTTTTCCCTTCTCTAGTGATTCGCCAATATTCTGTCACAGCACTTTGTCACGATTTTGAAAACTATCATTCGTCCATATCAAAAACAGCATTCCCTTTTCTTGTTTTCCTTATCTCCAGGTACGTCACTGTACAATCCAAATCATCACAAGTCCCTGGTTGAAAGTATCATGTCTGTTGTTGGTCCTTCCATCCATATACGCCACTATGCTGCCCTCTTATCTTTGGCTATGCAGGGCCAAACAATTATAGGTGTTAGCCTTTTAAGGCCCAGTTGTCCAAGAAATTACCATGTTTCTTGTTCTCCATTCTCTCCAGGCACGGCATGAAGAGTCTTCCTTTACGAGGTCCCTAGGTTGTTGTCTTTGGCTTAGATAAGCCAATCAATGATCTTCGTTGCCATTTTGACGCCCTGTGGACCAAGAAAAGTAGCAGGTTTCTTCTTAACCCTTCTACCTAGGCAACGCTTAAGAGTCAGTGTCCTGTCAACTTTAGGCATCTAGGGCGAATCAACTACCTGTATTGCATTTTGAGGCCCAACGGACTAGGAAAGGTGCAATGTTTCTTTGTGACTCTCCTCTTTAGGCACGGACTGAGAAGTCAATCGTTACGATTCTCTGGCATATCATATTTAAAGCTATTACTATTCGAAGACCCAAAAGACGTAGAAAGGTACGATGTTTCTTCTTGCATGCCTTCTCTCCAGGCACGCATCTGTATTGACCAGACCATTACAACACCTTAGCTGTTTAACTTTGGCTACGAAGGGCCAAGCATTTAGCTGTATTGTGAATTTAAGGCCCAATAGTTCAACGAAAACAGCATCTTTCTTGTTGATCCTTCCCCCCATGTACACCACTGTGGTGTTCGAACACTCACGAGTCACTAGATGATTATCTTTGACTAAGCAGCGTCCAGAAGGTATCTGTATTACCCCTCTCTAAGGTAAAATAGATCGAGATAAGTACCACCTCTCTTATTAAGCCCTTCCTCCAGATACACTGCTGCTGTGCTGTTTAAACACCCACGAGTCCTTTTTAGTGATTCTTGACAAGGTAGGGTCAAGAAATATCTCTATTGCCATGGGTTGGGGGATCAACAAAGTTACATCTTTTCTTGTTGGTCTCTTCTTTCCAAGTAAAGGCTAAAATCTTACAATATAAGATACTGGATGGAGGAAATTGGATGTAGATTATTACTTTACTGTAATTACTTTGAAAAAATGAGATTTTTTTATAACTGAGCAGACCGCATAGGCACCAGATACGTAATTCAGTACTACACACGCTGCTACTTGCATCATGAAACGTAGAAGTCGATGCTTGCATCGCAGCATGCATCAACGTCTGTAGGCCGCTTAAGTTCTTGGCCCGTTACTTTTGTCTGTGTAGTGCCATTCTGAAGCCAGTAGACAAAGTAAAGTGCCATATTTCTTGTTGGCTCTTCTCTCGAGGCACGCCACTGTGCTGTCCGAACCCTTACGAGTCCCTGGCCGGTTATCTTTGGCTATGCAGGGCTACTTTGCATAATATGCCGCCGCAGACGTGCCCGGGAAACGTCCGACACTTTCTGGAGGGCGAACTCGGGAGGCGATCGGGGAAGCGGGAGGAGGATGAAGGATTCCGTTTGCGGAATTACCTCCCTGGGCGATACGTCAAGGAAATGGAGAGTTCGGACGTTTCTTAGTATGGACATGACCGGAGCGGTGGCATTAGGCTTGTTTGCACAGGGTCGGAACCAGATGCCTATTGACGGAGGGGCGGATGGAGGACAAAGACTGATGATGTGCTCTATCCATGTATTCTAAACTCCAACAATGGGTTCTACTTGTCCCTTCCCTATGGGATACAGGGTCAATCTACGTTATATAAATTTCTTGTGTAACGTCAAAGCTAAACTTAAATTTTCTCTGCCTCCGCTACTACAGCACTTACTCCTATGTAGATACATATCGACTAGCGCGAAATTTTAATTTCCACTATGGATATAAGACTGTTGATCTAAATTCATGAGAAAGCCCACAAAAGGCTGAGCCTTGCACTTGGCAAGAATATTCCTTAGTCATACGAATACTGTAGCTGTGAACAAAAATTAAAGACACATTCACATTTACGTCTAAGTAGCAACATAAAATAAGCGTTTTAGAGGCATACATACAAAGAGTTTGGCAGATAGTAAGCCAAACTTCGTGGGCGTACAGGTAAGCCCATTTCGAGGATTTTTTAATGTCGCCGACAAAGGAGAGGTTTATTAGAGTCGGAATTTTATCGAAATCAACGTGCGATGTGTCATTTCCAAGGTAGAATCACCTCCGGACTCGTTTCCTGAAAAGAAAATAAATACTATATTATATCATTATTTTTTCGAGTAACCCCCCACCACCCCTATCATTAAATCAAATTTGCACCAAAGTGGACCAAAACATAGAGAACAGAAACGTCTTTACCTGACCGTAAAGTTTGAAATTATTTGGATCATTTTTGTGACAGTTGCTGTCATTCTAAGGTTCGAAAATTTGCAACTTTTTATGAATTTTTATTCTACCACTTTGAAAATTTTGCGGCATGCGCGGTACCGTTTACAACATAAGATAATAATGCTTATTGTGGTAGCATTAGAATTTCACGTTATGACATCATATTTTGAGTTACCCCCACCCTCTCCCCTTTTCCCCTTTTTTTATCATCGCAACGGGACCAAAAACTAGTTTTTTATTTCTAATGATAGGTAACCTTTTTATAGTTACTAAGTATGAGGAAAATCGGAAAAATTTGGTTTTTTGATGTCCGTCTGTGTGTCTGTATACGTCCACGATTTCGTTCTCCAACAATCTCGATCAAGCAATCGCTTGAGCGTTTTTGAGTAATTTGGCCAACTTGAATTAAAAAGGTCCTTTCGAGTTGAATAGTTTTTGGTGCCGATCAGACAATGGGGAGTGGAAAAGGGTGGGGGGTGCTCAAAAAAGAATGTAATACAACATATAAATTTGATAGCACCAGTTGAAAGGGAATGTGTCTTTAGTCTAAAACGATATATCATATGTTATTTTTTTCTGAAATGGAGGCTAAAAGAATCGAAATACTCAAATATCATTAACTGAGGTATTTGTGCACTGAATTGTTTGATATCTGGCAGTCGTAAGTAACTTGAAGATTACCGCAAAATAATATTACTATTCAATTGAACTCTTAAGGGTTAAAAGGAGTGGGAATTGTACAAAAAAATTGTCATATAACAACACATTGGTGCATCTGATCCCACCAGCCAAAAGACGACGGGTTTTTATACTAGAAACGATAATCACATGCCGCTTTTTACTTCCCACACCGATAGGTGAGGGGAGTATTGTGATCGTGAAAATTTTCGATTTTGAGATAATACGCTTTTTGGAGGTTTTATGATGTCTACATGACGAAAATCCACGTCACTTATTTCTGTCGGTCTGTCTGTCTGTCTGTCTGCCTGTCGGTCTGTGCGCGTTTTTCTAGCCTCGTAATCTCAATAACCGCTGCATGGATTGTGATGAAATTTGGGCAGCGATATGCTGTGGGGTCGTGGTAGGTAATGTTTTTCTAATTTAGAAAATCGGTGTAGGGGCGGCGGAGTGATTAACAAAAAACAAAAAAATAAATATTCCCCAAACTTCGTTTTTAGGCGTTTTAGGGGTTCCTGACCATTTTCTACTTTTTTTTTGGGTGGGTGTGAAATTGGGATGGTTGGGGGGTGGGGGGTTGTAAATCTCAAAAATCTCAAATAGGCTATCCAGTGACCTGTAAAAGAAAAACCTAGCGGCATAATACCCTCTTTTAGGCCCATCCGAACATTACTTTGCCTACTCCAGAAACACAGGAAGTTAGAATTTTCTGATAAATACATAGGAATATTGCTTTAGATCGTTCTGTATTGAGTAACGTAAAAGTTATGGAATGGATTTTAATGAAACTTTGCCATAGTATTACTACCGCGGCGGGGATGGAAAACGCGTATGTTTTGGAAAAATCGTGTCAGTGGCGGCGCAGCAATATTAAAAAGTAAAAAAAATAAAAACGCCTCAAACTTTGTTTTTAGGCGTTTTAGGAGTTCCTGATCATTTTCTACTTTTTTGGGTAGGGGTGAATTTGGGGTGGTTGAGGGGTGGGGGGTTGAAAAACTGCAAAATTTGTTGTATTCATAATGGGCTGTCCATTGACCTGTGAATGAAAAACCTAGCGGCATAATACACTTTTTTAGGCCCATCCGAACATTTCCTTGCCTATTACAGAAACCAAGGGACTTACAGTTTTGTGATGTATACATATACGAGTATTGCTTAATTTCGTTCTATGTATATTGCGTAAAGCAAACATTACTTGATTTTAATGAACTTTCGACAAAGAATTGACTATCGCGGCGAGAGTGGAAAACGCGCCAGTGTCTGAAAAATCGTGTCAGTGGCGGCGCAACAATAATTAAAAAACTAAAAATATGAAAACAGCTCATACTTCACTTTTAGACGGTTTAGAGGCTCCTGATCGTTTTGCATCGTTCAGCTGAAGCATGCAGAATGAAAACCGTGGCGTCCTAGTTTCAAAGGAGGGAGACGCAAGAAGCTATTTCCGAAAGTTTTGTGTTGTACAATACGTTTTTTTGCGGGAGGGTGGGCGATGATTTGGTTGTAAGGGGATTTCAGACTATAGCCAAAGCTATAGCCTCATGTAATTGGAAAACAATAAAATGAAATCGTTATATGTGGGAAGTACTGAGTCAATCAACTTGACTCCATTTTTTTTGTCAAAATAGCGGTTAAAAAAGTTCAACAGGATGAAATGTACAAACGTCAATAACTATATTTATGGTAAGGCAAGGACAGGGAATGGACAATAACCACTTTATTCGGGGAAGTTCCTAAAACGAGGTATACCTCTTTCAACGTCCACATTTTTATTAATAGACCTGTGCAGGCTGTATGTCATAGTATTCACTCATAATGCAGACAGGTTTTTGAGTTTGTTACTAATGCGAATTCAACACTACAAATTTAGTTAACAATAAAAGCTGTCTCCTGAGACAGTTGTCAAGCAATGTCATTCAAAATCATTTTTTGTGAAATTTTACTTCCCACACCGACAGATGAGGGGAGTATTGTGATCGCAAAAGTCTTCGATTTTGAGATACGCTTTTGGGGCATTTTATGATACATAACGAAAATCATCGTCACTCATTTCTGTCGCGTGGGGGCGTGTTAGAATATCTCCCATCGTATATCCTGCGTGTCGTAAAATGCGATTAAAAGGAACCGAACTACTGTCTGTATAAGCAACCAACAGCTTTGGGTGGACGAGTTGACAAAAGTCAGGACACCTTCTTGCCCTTGGGGTGAGAAATTGTCCCTAAAGGTGGATGAACCAGTAGATACATCTGGTCAGCGGCATGAGGATGCAGAAAGCAAATGGGAAACTACTGCATTGAAGATCTCTAAGATATCCCAAGGGAAACTCGTAAAATGAGTAACGTGAGAATCTATTGATAATGTCTGTCGGTCTGTCTGTTAGCGTTCTTCTAGCCTCGTAATTTCAGCAACCGCTGCATGGATTGTGATGAAATTTGGGTGGTGATATGCTGTGGTGTCGTATAGATAATGCTGCTATTATTTCGAAAATCGGGGCATGAGTGGCGGAGTAATTAGCAAAAAACTAAAAATTTCAAATAATTCAGAAACTTCGTTTTTGGGCATTTTAGGGGTTCCTGATCATTTTATACTTTTTTTGGGTATGGGTGAAATTGGGGTTGCTGGGGATGGGGGGGTTGTAAAACTGAAACATTTGTTTTATTCATGATAAGCTGTTCATTAACCTGTAAAAAAAGACCTAGCGGCATAATACACTTTTTAGGTCCATCCAAACATTGCTAAGCGACTTGGAATTTTCTGATGTAATTATAGCTAGATACGAGTATTGCTTTTGATCGTTCTGTATTGTGTAACCTGAAATTGATTTTAATGAAATTTCGACACACTATTATTAGCGTGGCGAGAATGGAAAACGCTTTTGGTTTTTACAAATCATGTCAGTGGCAACGCAGCCAAAATAAGAAATTGAAAATAATAAATAGCTCAAACTTCGTTTTCAAATTATTTCTGGTTTCCTGATCGTTTTCTAAGCTTAGAACGGCTAAAATTAGTGTAGATTAGGGATGGGGGTTGTGAAACTGAGAAATTCGTTGTATTCGTAGTGGTACAATATAAAAGCCGTTCAAACCTATTTTTAGATACCTACTCTAGGTAACTCATATCAATTACTACAATTTTTTTTTTGTAGTTGAAATGATCGAAGTAGGATGGGGTCTCGGATAAGGTGGTTGGGAAACCGCAGAACACGTTTCATTGCCCTTTAAAGATTGATACTGATAATGTAAGCTGTGCTTAAATATCGCGAAGTCGGCGTGCCATGTGATTAGGATACCAATTCAGTTGAAGGTTGCAGAATAAAAACTGTGTCGTCCTGGTTCCTACGAAGAGAGATGCAAGAAACTATTTATGTGTTGTATGTTTTTTTTGCGGGCGGGTGGACGGGCGATGATTTGATTGCAAAGGGATCTTAGACTATAGCTTCATGCTACGGGAGAGTAATAAACTGGTATCACCGTAATGTGTGGGAACTGGGCCAATGAACTTGACTCAATTTTTTGTACTTTGATAGATGCTATAAAGGTAACCCTAACGTGAGTAAAGTCTGTTTCAAACATATGTGATTTTCATTATAAGGCCAGTAAATAGCTGGCAATCACATTATGAGTTTTAGAAATAGCATTAACTAAAGACTAGAGCCTTTGTGAGAAACGTCTGTGTCTCCATCCGCGTCATTTTTTACCTACCTGGCACTTCCCTTTCGATATGGTATTGGCACAATAGGGCAATTTTTTATATACGGTTCGGCATTTAATCCAGAAAACTCATTGTGAGCAGTCAATGACATCAAATAGAGAAAGAGTCACCCTGGCAGTTTTGACTTACTAGATCTGTGTGTAATCCCGGCGTGTTTTGGTGTTAGTAGTGCACATGGGATGTCCGGGGCTCCTTTTTTATTGATCTAAAGGGCTATTAATCATTTGATTGTGCACAGCGAAGGGTTTTTAAGAAATGTTAACCGTTAGCCCTTGAAACCGTGTGAAATGTCCGATTGATCGAAGTTTAATGTGAATTTAGGGATATAGGGGTATGAATCGAATAGGTTTTATTCTATAATGGTTCGGTCATTATCATTAATTTAATTTTTTTGGAGTAGCCATTATACGAGTTCAATTGAATATGGAGTATAGTTGGACATGCGGGAGAGTTTTCTGTAGCTAAAAATCGATTCTATCGTGTCTTCCATGGCCTTCTAATAAAAAACCGGATGTTTGAAATTTATTTACGTTTTGCTCTCCACTGTGACCTTAATTAAAGCATAAAAAGTCGAGAAATTAGTTTGGAATATTATTGTTTGACAGCTGTTCCAGGAGGCCGCTTTCTGTTTTTTTTGAACTATACCACCGGCATTTCTAAAATTTCAAAAAACACAGAATTTTCCATTCGCTTTGTTGACAAATTCAAAATAGGAGCCAGTAATGGCAGGAATACGATTTAAATACATAATAATTGCAAACTACTAACAACTTGACCTCACTTTTGTCACAAAAGTAAATACTGTACACCGTTCGAATTAGAGTTTGACGTCACCTTTGCAGTTATTATAATAGCGTGTATTTAATCATATGCATTTCCAAGAAATCAGTACCGGTATCTAGTAGGCGTTTAACATAACCCACGGCTGAAGCGTGAGTTATGGAAAGTAATTCACGCTATTTGTTTAAGGGTTATATTACCCATTCAAAAGTAATTTTGTAATCGCTGAATAACTTGGAAGTAGCTAAAAGGATTAGATCATTTATATTATAACAATCAAAACAAAAGTGCCTTACCCTTTTGGTTTTTTGTTGTCATATAGAATTTTTAATTTTTATCTTGTATAATTATATAAAAAAATCAACTAATTTCTCTTTAACGTGGAAAAGTATTACATGACATCGTTTGAATTGTAACGTTTATTTTTAAGCAGATCTGTAAGCATTCATTTGACAGTATCTAAAGGGAGAAGGAAAATGTAAAATACTAAAAATATGCTGATGCCACTATAGAAAGACAAATTCAAGTCGCTGCGACAACTTTTCAATTCTTCCAGTGCATGAATATTGATTAAGCAGGTCGACTGAGATGATTTCTCTGCCAGAAATAGCTAGTGGGATTTCATTTCGTTTGCCTAAATATGCAATGCCGTTTTGTTCCCCGTAAATAAGCTTTCAACATTCATAATAAGTGGCACATAATGTGCTTGTTGGTGAATGATTTTTTCAAATTACACACAGAAATTTTTTTGTTTAGGCTATTTGACATTATTTTTTTGTATTACACCTTTTTAATCAAGGGCCTCAAAATCTCAGAATTGTTATATTAATAAATGTCTCTGTGATAACCACACAGAGAAGTAAAATATGATTTGTTCAAATTTTAGCATATTACAACGAAATAATATCTTCATTGGACAAAAGGTCTAATGAGCTTTTTACCTGTGGTATTTCTGAGGATTGTTAGAGGTTTTTGGTGACTCAAATTTTTTTCTTATAACCGATTCCTACTCCTCGACATTTAAGGAAGCTTTTACCGTTTAATTTTTTTTTGTAATTCGAAAATGGAAGATCATACTATAATATAACGCAATTAATCTTCAACATTTTTTCTCAACAACTTTTATTTTGTTTTTCATATTTTGATTTGTTGGCATAGAGATCTCTTCTAAAATTATATACCTGTCTAGGCGAACATAGCTTTGAAACCTGAATCCATTTGCCACAAAAAGAGATTGATAATTTATCGTATATATTTTAATCCCGGACTTTTTCAAAAATTTAATCACAGTATAACATGAACTTGTTTGCTAAATGTCGCAAGAATTATGGTGATCTTGTTGGTGACCAGAATATTATACGTGCGCAAAAAAATACAGTGAATATTTAAGTATATGTTGAAGCATTACTCCTACAAATGGAATAAGATGTTGTAAATACGGAGCATCAAGGAAAAAAGTCGAACAAAATGAAACATTCAACAAAAATGACAATCTGCACAACTTTTGCAGTACCCATTTTAACTTATGGCTGTGAATGCTAGCAACTCGCAGAATAGGAGAAAAAGAGGATCGAAATGGTGGAAATGGTTTTCCTAAAATCATTATGTAACATCTCTAGATTACAAGATATGCGGAACGAAGAAATCGGAAGGAAAATAATAAGACGTATAGTAACGAGACAGCAGAGAGGGAATAATCCAGGCAGTAATCGGTATGGAGGACGCAAGATGACCAAAGACGTCTTTTAGTTACACAGCGCGCACAACAGGTGAAGGACAGAAAGACCGAATTCACAATGTGGATGGAATTAGGAAAAGCATGAGAAATCAAGCAATGCGTAAAGATTAATGGAAGGTTGTGAAAAAATGGCGATCAAATGACCAGGGTAACAACCGGAACTCACAACACTCTCCGAAGAATAAAAACTAGGACCAGTTTTACAATCATTGGTGACCTTTGGTAGTCACTTAACTGACAAATGGAAGTTAACCAGCAGTTATCGGGAAGCAATAATAGTGTTCCGTGCATACAACCCAATCCTTTGACACAGGCACATAATATTATTATTCACATTTTTTATTCATGTCACCACAGACTATTAGCTATTAGACAATCCAACATCCTGTCAAACTAATTTAATATGGCTACCTTTGAGCAAACATTTTTCTGTTACCATCCGAGACTGTGTTGACCTATGAGAGTAGTTTTGATTAAAAAAACAATATGCCATATATATGCCTTGTGGTTAGTTGTGTATCTCGATCTAATCGAAAAAAACTTGGATTTTATTGAGTACCAGCCGATCGGTTTGTGACTAATAAAAATGAATGATCCGGAAGATGCAGGAGTTTGTGAAACGTAATGATCTCAGACTCAAAACCTAAACACAAAAAAAGCCTCCAACTCATACGTAAAATGTGCAATAGAACAATATAATTTTCGCAACCCTTCGAGAAACGTCAGGATTTTCTAACGATAAGCGGCTTAGATCCATTTAAAAGACTAAATTATGATTAGATAAAATACCGTAAACGCGGGCTACTTTGGCCCTAACGTCCTTCTTTGGCCCAAATGAAAAAAAAAACAAAATCATACTCTACAATCATATTTGTGACCCTATTTAAAATACTTCCGGCTCATTCCGGTAGGTAGCCGCACTATACAGGCTGTCTGATAAGTCCAGTGGTTCCTTTGCTGTCCACTAGAAAGCAGCACGTATAGTTGTTTGACTAGTAAAACTACGTGCAATCTTTACCTCCCAAACTTCCATTTACAAAAAACGTATTTCTTGTTTAACAAATCTGGTAAGTACCCCCTATTAAACAATTTTCCTTTCTTTAAGTCGTACTGTAGTTACAACACTGGTAAACTCAACAAGTTTTTTTATTTTCATGTTTTTTTTAAATCAGACCCAATAATCTATAAAAAACGTCCTACTTTGGCCCAACTTCTTTTTGGCCAAAACCCATAATATTAACTTATGAATTGCTACAAAAACCTTGAAACGTTTTATTTTTTCATTTATATTGCGTATTCTCATAATCAGCTTGTTCAGGATGCCGTAATAAAAGACTTCCTGGAGGCCCAATATACACTGGCTATAGCAATGAACAACTTCTAACTTGTCTAGAAGCAATCAGATCTGGTAATATGACGCAAAGGCAGGCTGCTGATCATTTCAAGATACCCCTATAAAAAACAAGTTGAAAAGTTTGTTTTCAAGTTCACCAGGCCATGCAACAGTTTTTTCGTAAGAAGAACTAGCATTCTCGATGAACTAGATTTAAGATTCATCATAAAATCTTTTTTGACTAGGCAATGGAAGACTATGCAGTATTTTTGCAACTATGTTCCAGGACGTGACTGGGTCAAATCGTTTCTAAAGAGACACCTTCAACTGACTGTCAGGTTTTCGTCGAAGATCAAAAGAAATCGTAATCAGATTCATGAACAAATCATCACAGACTATACTGAACATCTGAAAAAGGTGGTCAAAGATGTTTCACCTGATAAAATTCATAATTATGACAAAACTTGATAACATTTGATAATATAATCTTCGTTGAAGAACCTGTTCTAGTCAATATCCAAGTCCTTCTTTATCCATACCATTTGTATCTTGCTTTTAGCGCTAAAAATTGACTTGGGCCAAAGTTACCCTAACCGCAGGATAACATTGGCCCAAAACTAAAAAAAATATATTAATTTAATAAACGTTTTGTAAGTAAAAACAGGATTACTAATTAAAATTTAAGATATTATAGTTGTAAAAAAGATTGCCAGAACTTCTGGGCAGTGAAAACAACAGTTTCTAGAGAAAAGTACATACAGTAATTACTGAAAAGTGGGCCAAAGTAGCCCGCGTTTACGGTACCGATAAAAAACCCATAAAAATAGTGCAAAATCCACAAGAAATAAAATTCAAATGAAAACCTTACGGGTCTGGCCGCATCAAACCAGTATCAAACTCATAGATAACCTCAAATTGACTGCCTCAGTTTGCCTAACGCCATGATGAAATGGCGTTAAATCCATGGAATCGTAAATCCCACTTGACAGCTGTTTGACGTATAACTGATCTATCTGGATCCAGATCACTGTTTCCGTAAAGGCCTTTAGATGTCAATGTCAAAATCCATGTTTTTATAACCTCTAAAGCAAGCTTATCTGTCATGGGTTGGCCATAGCAAACGTCAAGATAACCCATAATTTATCCTTGGGTTAACTTAACGACTGGTTAACCAGCGCCGGTACTCTCTAATTTAGAGATAGAAACGTGTTTATATCACTGTGACCACCATGACGATCGGGCAGTTTTGGGTGTCTACCACAACTTGCGTACTACGCTGACATTTACGAAGCCACCCGATCCCAAAACCTAAAACCTGCATATACTCTCCCTTTAACAAGCACTCTGTTTCGAAGCACCGCAGTTATTAGCCCCGTTTTCTCTCCCTTCAGCGGCATCGACCAAACCAAATTTATTCTGGTGAACACATTCTTGGCGTAGAATCGGACCTTATTGCGGGTCGGAACGGCATTTCTTACGGTCGTTAACCATCCTCGTGTCTCCTTGTCTGCCTAGGGCTGGACAACACATCCATCTTTCGTACGCGTGCCACGAACCTTTAAGAAAGGAAGGGGAGAGGGGGCCTTTTTGTCAGATCTCGGATGACCGATAGATATTTTGCTTCAAAACAACATTTTAATGGGAATGCTGCTTTTACTTCCCAAACCAAAGGTTTTTAAAAATATAATAAAGAACAAATTGACAGAATTCTTAGAGAAATATAACATACTTTCTGATAAACAGTTCGGTTTCAAAAAAAAATAAATCTACTGAAGATGCGGTGACATATGTAATAGGAGAATTATGCAAAAATGTAGACAGAAATATTCCAACATTATGTGTCTTTGTTGACCTAGCAAAAGCATTTGACACAGTTGATCATATGATACTCATGAAAACTTTACAAAATTATGGTATACGGGGTCAAATCTATCATCTAATTAAAAGCTACTTAAGTGATAGAACACAAACTGTTATGATAAATCAATGTTCTAGTTCTCCATTGCCTATAACATGCGGTGTTCCTCAAGCAACGGTACTGGGACCATTATTCTTCAACATATATATAAATGACCTATTTGCGGTTGATGTGAGTGGAGATGTAGTGAGTTTTGCAGACGATACAGCTGTTATATTTTCTGCTGAAAGTTGGGAAATATTGAAATCCAAGACTGAAAATGGTTTTAAAAAAATGTTTAACTGGTTCAGTAGTCGACTTTTAACAGTCAACTTCAACAGGACTTACTTTGTTCCATTCGCGTCGTACGCAAACGGCTTACCGAAATACACCAACTTACAAATCAGTTGTAGACAGGTAGCTCCTATATCAATGGTCACCAGTATCAAGTACTTAGGAATATATCTGGATTGCCATATCAAATGGAAGGAGCATACAGAATATGTTGTCAAATAGATACGTTACGTTATAAGCAAATTTAAACCCCTTTCCACTATACTTACCTATGAACAGATGATCATTGTATATGAAGCACTTGTTCGTAGTCATATACGATATTGTATTGTGGTGTGGGGCGCAGCATTTAAAAATAATATAAAAGCAATAGAAGTTATACAAAAACGTTTAATAAAAATTTTATATAAAGTGAAATCTACATATCCTAGTGACTTGTTATTTTCTAAAACAAAAATTCTAGATATCCGCCAAACATTTTTCATGTCATTAGGTATTTACCAATATAAAAATAAATCAAACTTGACAAAACACGAACATAAATATGACATAAGATATGCATGTAATGTTGTACCAAAAGCAAGAAAAAATACTTTATTACGATGTCATACATTTCTTGCTCCAAGACTATACAATGAGATACCAGAAAGCATAAAATGTATAGTGCCTTTAAATTCATTCAAGTATGGTTTAAAACAATGGATAGTAAATAAAAATCGCATTAAAATGCACCAACTTGTAGACATATGTAATACCTATTATTACTAATATATATAGAATACATAATATTTAAATATAAATACTCCTGAATTCACCCTTATTTGTTGTTTCTATTTTATAATAATTACCTTGTACCCAAGCACAAGTTTTTATCTTTTTTGGGGCACTTGTTGTTTATTGTACTTTATTTATTTTATATTTACAATAAACGCTATACTACTACCCTAAGCAAGGAGAGTATTGTAATCCCGAACATTTTGGATTTTGGAGTAATAACTTGTTTGGACCAACGAACTCGAATAGTTTGGAGGAATTAAAGCCCACGCGCTAACAGGCATGTCAGTATTGTGACTGTTTGAGAGGTCATGTTATTATTTACTATGCGTTTGAGTAAATTCTTACCGAAGATAACATCTGCACTCATCACGCTCAAAACGTCTCTTACAAATCGCACAGGACTTCACCATGTTATGGAATTGTCTAAAATGGTCTAAGTTACACTTATCCACTGATAAAATCCAACATTCATTCCTGCATCGCCGAATCAACAGGAAACGATCAAACCAATTAATAATTATTTATACGACATATTACTTTACCATCGCCCAATAATTATTCTTGAATTCTTCATGTAGCACGTTCTGTGGTTGGGTAGTTTTGATCGGATTGACAACAGCTTGTTTTCAATTTCCTATGTAATAGCAAATACATTGGACAAGTATCCTCCTTTGAGGCAATAGGCTATTTTGGAGTCTTCCTCACAAGTTTTTTAAGCCATTTTACCATTAATTCAATGACATATCGTCAAACCAGCTTTGATATTTACAAATACAATAACTTTACCCAGAGGAGATCTAACAACTTACAAGCAGGGTGGTTCAAACAAGCAAAATCTTTATTTACTTCTTCTTAGATGGCTTGAACTTTTATGATAATGGAATTTTTGAAACCTATTCTGTAATTGCCTCTCTGAATCATCGCACTTTGCTGGCTCATCATAAAAATAACATATATGGAATGATAAACCCTTTAATACTTTTTAACCACAATTCAAACAGTCTGTGTTCCTTAGGACTCAGGATGCTAGTTCATCAAACAAACCATTGAGAAACTTCAAATAGATAGTTTTCGTACTACAGTTATTACAGTCTAGACTCTAATCAATGTCCAGTTCCGAGGCGCGTGTTGCTCGTTGGAACTTTAAAGGGTGAAATACTGACCACCCCTATCTGTATACGTGACAGTCAAAAAGGGCGCAAGGGAAGCAAAAGCTGACAGGCCGGCTCGTGTTAGAAAATGAGAGACGTGCGCGATAAAATTTATTCACTGGTTAAACGTGTTCCGAGTTCTGACTGACGTCCCGAATAATATGGCGTATATCCAAATGTATTGTACGGCTCAGATCGGTCATATACTTCTTCTCAAAAGTCGTACTATACGATGCAGTCCCGTCTGACGTCTGACTGTAGCAAAATATCTGACAAGTTTCGAATGCATCTATTCGCACAGTGATTATAGTCTGAAGAATTTCCTTTATTAGTTTTGGATTTTTGATATGCGGTGTTTTGCAATACAGCTTTATTATGTTTTTTTAAGTACATTCTACATGCAATACAGCTCTCTGTGCTCCAAAAAAACACTTTTTAAACCTATTGTGTCACTTAGGAATTGAGCACACTTAAGGGGCCTGGGTATACACAGTTATACATAATTATGTATCTGCCATGCAAAACATGGGTTCCCATTTCGAACACTTGTTTTTCAAACTACATACACAGTATTTCAGAAGGTGATAGTTAAGACCTCAATGAATGACAACTATTTGCGATTTTCTCAAAAAAGTTTTTTTAGGGCGGGTTTCTCAATGTCTAGTTAAATATTTATCTGCCAGATAACTGCAACTGACTAGATAAATTGTTTAAACAATTGAAGGTTAAACTTCATATTACCGTCAAATCCTTATCTAGAGGATATTTTGACTCACTTTTGATTGACACTAATACCAACATTACCAACCTACAATTTAAACCATAACTCAAAGATAATTGCACAAAACAATATCATTTAGGCCACAGAAGTCTATCGTTGATTTCTGTGGAATGGCGTTCCATGTCAATTGCCGACATTCCGTGTTTTGTGATGCCGCGATTGGTTGTAGGTTATTGTTTATTGTTGTTGAAATATTTTTTGTATCTGTTTAGCCGAAAATGGATCTTCTCCAAGACATAGATTTATTTAACGACGACGAGGAAATCATTGAATTTTTGGAACAAGAGACGCAACCGCGTCGATTTAGAGAGCGGGAGGATTGGTTGCAAAAGTGGGATGAAAAAGATTTTGTGAGGCGGTTTAGGTTTAAGAAAATCACAGTATTATATACTTTGTCCCTTATCGAGGACAGTATTGAAACTGTTACAGATAGGTATGAAAACTTTGGTTCTGGATTGATGTCTTTGATCTGTGCTTTAACATTTTAACTGTTGGAAGGAACTAGCACCATTGAAAGAGGAAGCTAATGTTAAACATAGTGCCTTCAAATTGTGGACTATGGTCAAGAAATAAGATGTGCATCAAATAATCATCCATGTTGAACTTTTTTCTTCTAGGAATCACTCGATCAGCCCAATTACTCAGCTGTTGTTTACTTTGCGCTATTATGCTACTGGTGCATTCCTCATGGCAATAGGAGACATAATTGGTGTGAGTAAGAGCTCTGCAAGCAAAATTGTGAAAAAAGTCTCGCTTGCACTTGCAAAGCTTTCACCTAGATTTATTAAAATGCCTCAGACCGAAGAAGAAATTTTGAAAGAGAAACAGGCATTCTATGAGAGAGCCAGACTCCCTAGGATTATAGGATCTATAGATTGTACACATGTGAAAATACAATCACCAGGTACTGTATCTTCCAAAACATTAAAACCACAGTTATGGAAAAAAAATTAGTTAAAAGAAGCATGATTACAAGCAATATAAATTCATTTCTAGGTGGTGCTCGTGCAGAAATGTTTAGGAACAGAAAAGGATACTTTTCTATTAATGTACAGACAGTTGCATCAACATCGTTGAAAATAATGGATATTGTAGCTCGTTGGCCAGGGTCTGCACATGACCAAACTGTATTTGATAATTCAGCTATTAAACGAAGACTACATAACCGTGAGTTTGGTGAAAGTATTTTGATAGCAGACAGTGGTTATGCTAACACTTTGCATGTAATTACACCATTGATACAGCCAGCAAATGACATCCAAAATGTGTTTAATGAAGCAGGTAAGACAACCTCTTAAAATCATAGTTTTATGTAAGTTAATTTTAGAGCAGTTCAAGAAAATGAAAGTAACAATAAACTTTTCCAAAATACTTACTTGCCCCTTGATATCGTACATAAATGTGTTATACGTGTCTACCTTTCCAAATTAATTTCAGAAAAATACAGATTAATTATAAGCACAACTAAAATGAGTCTTCCTGTCTCTGTAGTCTCTTGTCCCCCACTGCAGCGACAAAAATAATAGAAAAATATTTCTAGTCAGGGTTTAGATAGTTGGCTGCAGTGCTTTCAGAACAATTCATTTTTTTTGAAAAAGGCTGGAGTAGCAGCAATGTTTTTTCTTGTTGCACGATATGGTTATCTGGAGCTTGAAGAATTTAAAATATACAGGGTGTAACTAAATAAGGGTAAAACATTTAAGAGGATGATTCCTCGTCAAAAAAAAAAAAGATAGAATCTATCATATAAAGAAACTTTTGGAGTATCCGTTGAGATACAGCCCCTTAAAGGAGGTACATAAAATTTGTTTAACGATTTTTTTCACAAGCTCTAAAAAAGTTACAATATTGAAATTAACCTGACATTTTCTACTACCAAAAAAACACTTAGCCAGTAATTTATTTGGTTTACCCCATGATTTTAAGGTCTGGAAAAGGCAACCCCTAAAATTTATTACCAATGCAACTTTTATTATTTGTTTATGTAATTTTTTTTAATACTTCACCATATGGTTTATTCAATTTTATGCTTAAATTAATTTCAGTTACAAGAACTCGAAATCCAGTGGAGAGGCAGTATGGGGTATGGAAAAGAAGATTTCCAATATTAGCTGTTGGAATTCGTGTAAAACTTGCAACAGCTTTAAACATCATTGTTGCAACAGCAGTTTTGCACAATATTGCAATAGAGGAGAATGAGGATGAGCCTGTAGATGATCCAGAAATGAATGTGAATGTCAATGAAGAATGTATGGTTGAAGCTAGTATTGGACCAAATTATGTGAATGCCAGAGATTTTCTCCTGTCTGAGTACATACCCCAGCTGCTACATTAAAGGTCTTGGGAGCAACACATTTTGGATGTCAATTGCTGGCTGTAACAATGGTGTAGTTACATGCAAAGTCTTAGTATAACCACTGTCAACTATCAAATTCTTTCACCAAATTTAGTGTTATGTAGTCTTCGTTTAATAACTGAATTATTGAATACAGTTTGATTATGTACAAACCCTGGGTAACATGCTGCAAGATCCAGTATTTTCAACAAAGTTTATGCAACTGTCTGTAAATTGATAGAAAAGTATCCTTTTCTTCTTCAGTTCTGTATGAGCATCACCTAACAATGAAATTATATTGGTTATAAACCTGCTTCATTTGGTGATTGTATTTTCACATGTGTACAATCTATAGATCCTATAATCCTAGGGAGTGGCTCTCTCATAGAATGCATATGTCTCCTTCAAAATTTCTTCTTCGGTTTGAGGCATTTTAATAAATCTAGGTGAAAGCTTTGCAAGTACAAACGAGACTTTTTTCACAATTTTGCTTGCAGAACTCTTACTCACACCAATTATGTCTCCTATTGCCATGAGATCAATACTGTGATAGCTCAGAATAAACAGCAGCTGAGTCGTTGGGCTGATCAAGTGATTGAAGTTGGTCCCTTTCATCTGTAGAAAATGTTACAGCAGACTTCAGTCCTAGAGCCAGCTTTTTTCATACCTATCTGTAACAGTTTATGTCCTCTATAAGGGACAAAATATCCAATACTTTGGTCTTCTTCTACCTAAACTGCAACACAAAATCATTTTTGTCCCACTATTACAACCAATCTTGTTGCTCTCTATATCAATAATTTCATCGTCGTTGTCGCTAAATAAATTTATATGTGTAATTTGTCTTTATTCAACCTTTGTCTATGTAGCCTATAAGTTGATTTTAAATTATTCTGAATGTAATGAGCTGATAATAAAGATCAAAGTTGAATGCATGTTCAATACCTGTATACAAAATTGAAAAGTGCTTCAGAAAACAACCAATGCTTCACTTATAAATAGTTGTAGTTAAAAACTCAAGACAACAGGCTGGAAACAATATATATATATATATATATATTTTGATCCAAAACACAAAATCAAAAATAAATGTCTTACAGGGAAGTAAATTAGGTCCATTACTATTTATTTTACACATAAATGACATACATAACATTTAAACAAAACACCAATTACTCTTTTGGTTAATAATGACAAAATTGAAATGGTTACATCTATCAAATACCTGGGCATATATTTTTTTCAATTCAATTTCAATTTATTTCAATTAAGTACAGCTTTATATCTTCTTATCACTAGAAGAAGCTGTGCGTAGGCAAGTGTTGCCTGTCTTGCTGTGAGCTCCTTCTGCTATCTTCGTAATATTGTAAAGTAAAATTTGAGGACTACTTTGATTACATTATTTCAAAAATATCCAAAGTTGAAATTACTTATATAGGATTCTTCCTCATCTATGGTACTGTTCAATTATTTTATATACTGCAAATGGAGCCGTATTTTCAAAATTACAGGTGCTGCAAAATGAAGCAATGGGAATACTTTTGAATGAAAGTAAGTTGACAAAGGTGTATGTTGAAAGAACTTCATTGGTTGAATATAATCTAGTTCTCATTTTTATACTACGATTAAAATCATTTACTGCCGGAAATTGTAGATAATATTATTGAATTGAACAATCATTATGATAAGTATTTGAAGAGAGAGAATAGATTTTCACATACAATTTTGCAATAGCGATATGACAAATAAATCGGTGTTCCAAAAAGGATTGTACGAATTTAATAAATTGTACAGCAATATTAAATCGAGTACCACTTTGAAAGTATTCAAAACAAGATGGAAAAATATTTCTTGCATATACAAAATTTATAGTGATGTAATCTTATCAAAAGAATGTATGTAGGTACTTATAGCGAATTAAGTTAGTTTGTAGCATTCTTGATAGCAGATATGCTAAATAAATCTACACTGCTATTACTACTATATTGTAACTAATAACAAAATGATCAGTGAAATAATAGATGTTTCCGCGGACCACGTCCCGGACTGGTTCGGATGAAAAGCGTATGCTCAGAATGATTATGGGCGTTCGCGGTATATAAAGTGATGTTGTTTACATCAAAGAATCGGTTTATATGAATGAATTACATATCGCCAACGTCCGCAATCATACAACACAGGCGCTTTCCATCCGGACCAGTTCGGAACGTGATTCACAAAAAAAGGGAGGCCCCAATTTCTCGCCGCAAGAAAAAAAATATCTTATTACAGTTAGCTGATAAATATAAACATGTTATAGAAAATAAACAACTGATGGCGTAACGTAGAGAAAACAAATTTGGAAACAATTTGAAACAGAGCTTATTACAAATGGTTTGGTAGGTAAGTAACTATTGCGACTTATCAATGGAATATATTATCCTACTAACAAAGGAGGTGGTGAACAACGGCCCAAACTTTATTGTGAAGAGGAAAATCAGTTACTGGCCACTATATCTGTGGCAGCAGAAGGGCTTAATGGCGAGACGGATATAGATGCTCTATTGTTATATATGGTAACTAATTTTAAAAATTCAAAAATCTCATATACGTTTCATAGGTATTACGGGTATTCCTATTGAGGAAAAACCGATGGTACAAGAAATCGAAGAGGTTGTGCCAGAATGGACACCACCCAGAACTAACACTACTCAACAACAACAACAACTCAAATGCGTAACAAAAAATTGCAGCTTATAGTTAAAAAAAACTGTTAAACAACTGCGTTTTCGCTTGTTGTTTAGCTTTGTTCCTTAATATTGTATTCTGCAATTTCAAGTTACGCATTCTCATGCTGTGCTCCAACTGTTGTTGTTGTCTAGCTTCTTCAACGCTTGCTAGTTGAAGCTGAACTAATTTGAGTTTCTGTTCAGCCAACTCTTCAAATTTTGCAGCTACAGATGACGTAGGTTTTCGTTTCCGCTTCAATATGGGCCTTCTCCTTTGGGACCAGTCTAAACAGATTATACATTATATATTTATTTTACTCTAGTAGATTAAAATGTGAAGATTACTTTGATATATTATTTCAAAAAAATATCCAAGAACATTACTTTTATAGAATTTCCCAAAGCCTCAGTGTTTATTCAAAAAAAATGTACAGCACTATAAGCCTTTGTCATTTATTGTACAGTTCAACTATTTTATATACCGCAAATGAAGCCATATATTCAAATTTAGTGTTGCAAAATAAAGTAATGAGAATAATTGTGAATACAAATAACTTCAAAAAGGTAAGTTATATGTTAAAAGACCTTCAATTCAATCAATGTTCAATGGTTGAATATCAAGAATTTTATATTGTATCTAGTTCTCATTTTCATATTTAGATTAAAAAATCATTTATTGCAGGAAATTTTAGATAATTTTATAGAATTAAACAATCACTATCATAACTATTCGACTAGAGGAAATATAGGTTTTCATCTACAAATTTGCAACAGTAATATGACAAATAAATCGGTGTTCCAAAAAGGGGTATGCGAATTTAATAAATTAAGAACTCAAATGTTGAATATAAAGAATTTTATATTGTATCTAGTTCTCATCATTTTCATATTTAGATTAAAAATTATTTATTGCCGGAAATTTTAGATAATTTTATAGAATTAAACAATCACTATCATAACTATTCGATTAGAGGAAATATAGGTTTTCATCTACAAATTTGCAACATCAATATGGCAAATAAATCGGTATTTCAAAATGGGTTATAGGAATTTTAATAAATTGGATAATAATATTAAATCAAGTACCAATTTGAGGGAATTCAAGACAAGATTTTAAAAGAGTATTTCTTGGATATACAAAATTTATAGTGACGTAATCTAATGAATGTACTCAGCAAATTAAGTTAGTTTGTATTCTTGGTAACAGTTATATTGTAGCAATTATGCTAAATAAACCTATATCTATATTACTACTACTAGTCCCAATCTTTTTTTCATTTACCTTTGCTTGACCCTGCGCAGTTGTGCTCCTGCACCTCAGCTCTGCCACTACTCATAACCTTTTTGGGCTGCAGTGCCTCATGTACTGGTGTACGTAGTAATTTCGTGCTGGGTGGTGTCCATTCTACCACGACATCTTCAATTTCTTGTACCAACGGTTCTTCGGGTTCTTCCTCAATAGGGATGCCTGTAATACCTATGAAATATGTATTAGAGGTTTTTTAAGTGATTTTTAAAATCAGTTACCATATAGAGCATCTGAATCCGTCTCGCTATTAAGCCCTTCTACAGCCACAGATATTGTGGCAAGTAACTGATTTTCCTCTTCACAATAAGGTTTGGGTGATGGCCGTTGTTCACCACCTCCTGTTCCCTGAACGTACATTTTATGGTTTGCATTTTTTTTTTTTTGAGGTCCTTTTTTATAGAGTCGTATTTCATTTTGAGCTGTCTTGCTGTTCTCGACTGCAATTACACAACAGTAAGATAATATATTCTACTGATAAATCAATAGCTACTTACCAAACCATTTGTAATGGAGTTAAATTCTATTTCAATTTGTTTCCAAATTTTTTCTTTTTCTCTCCACGTGACGCCATCAGTTTTTTTATTTTCTATAATATGTTTATATTTATCAGCTAACTGTAATAATATTTTTTTTTCTTGCGGAGAGAAATTGGGGCCTCTCTCTTTTTTTTGTTGGATAGTTTCCATCGTACCCAGAATTTTTCAAATACGTTTTCAAATCTTGAAATTTGAATTATTGCAGTGACAGTATTGTGACATTTGTGACTGCGCATGCACAAACACATAAAACGTAACACTCCAAACTACATTCCATACCACAAAACAATTCTTCTTTTTCTTTTATCCTTATGGTTGCCACAAAACACATTAATTTATGTTTTCATAAAAGATACCACACCACAAAACACACTTGTCTTTTCATAAGACATATGCTCATGGTCACTCAGGCGTACCAACCTAAACGAATTCACGTAAATCTTATCTGCCAGATAGTTTCCATAGCAACGCTATCTGGCAGCTACTTTTAACTAGACATTGAGAAACCCGCCCTTAGTGTGCTAAAAAACTCGCAATGCAAAATCGTACATTCTTCAAATGTCTGTAATTTAGCAACCAATCACAATATCAAAAAAGGCCAAATAGGTGACAAAGCGCAAGCTTTCTTCTTCAATTTGCTTTTTGAGTCATTACTGTAAGTTTAAAGGTAACGTCAGGAGCTTGGAAATGCTAAATTCATTTTTATCGTGACCTTTGGACCTTACATTTGAACCTTTTGACCTTACTTTTGGATGTTTGGACTTATCTCCCCTCATCTTAGACACACACTGGACAAAAGGGAACAGGCGGCCACGCCTTTTCGCCAACACGGGAATACGTCTTTTCTTGGATTCTCAATTTCGCGCGCTATACCCTAGACCCTTAAGCACACTGGTGGTCCTAAGCCTGCAGAAATCCCTCATCACCAGAAAACCGCTTCCTTTTTAGATTGATTTTCATAACCGGAGGCTATTCAAAGTCGAATCAAGGAAGCAAGATCTGGACTGTAGGGAGGGTGGGCGATAATTTTCAGTCCTGTCATGGTCACATGTTTGGTGCAGGCTTTGGCTTGGTGAGCTGGGGCATAACTGTGATCAGTTGTCTGACTATATGGTCGCAAATTCTTCATAGATCCAATTTGGGCTGGCATACCAATTATCTGCGACTATCTGATGTCTCTCCAAAACAATGCGTTTCACAATTCCACTCGATTTAAAAAATACAGACGGTATCATTTTCTTCTTTGCCGAACTGGATTTTCTGGTGTACAGGTGTATCCTTATCAGCAAAGACCGAAACTTTGTTTTGAGCCTTAATCGGCACATCGTAATAGTACATTCTTAGACAAGGAAAGAGAGAGGACGGAACCCGCGACTGACATTTCTGATACCAAATGGCACCAAAGCGCTATTCCCAGTGGCGTAACTAATGGGATTAACGTTATGGTTGAGCTATTTGTAGAAATAATCTTTTTCAAATAAAATTTAATGAAATATTGTTATTCAGGGTTTCTATATGGCCAATTTCGCCATCCACAATTAAAATTTAAGTGACTAACATTACCGTAACCGTGATTTTCATTCGACTGCTGTTTTGTGGCCAATAATATATAAAAATTGATAATGTATATATTTTATTCAGTCATGAACATGTTATGTTCATTTGCAGTGTATGACTGATGAAAGACACGATTATACTTCTACCCAGAAAGAAAAAAACTGCTTGTAGTTTGTAGTAAATCAATTTTTTATTATTAAAGAACACATAATACCTATAGTATATTTATATTTATTGACATTATGTTTATATATAAAATACTGTCTATTACATACTGTAAACAGAAGCAGCAATAAAACATTTTTATTATTATAGATTAGCTTACGAGATTGAGGAATTTGATGCCTTCAATCTCGAAGTCCCCATATGCAGTAAAAAAATCTAGTTGCTGTTACGCTGTTACTTGCTGTTTGTAGTGTGTAATGAAGAGCAGTATTTTTAATTACTCCAACGAGGCTTTTTTATACTTAACTTCTTTTTGCGACGGTGGCAATAATTAATGAAAAAGCTGGAGGGTTAAACATAAAAATTATCTCAGACATGAAATAAAGTAAGTTTTGGGCTAGAAATACAAAGGTCCTTTAATCTTATCCAAAATCAAAACATTTACAAAATTAGAAAATGACCCCTAGATTAGCTAGTAGTAAATAAAAACGAACAATTCATTCAATATAGGTGAGGTCCTATAACTTACATAGAAATTACAACTCTATTTTATCACTTAACCCCTTGCTTCCAGTAAGTTCTAATTTATTGCAGTTATGTATTTACTTATGGGGAAGTTTGGGTGAAACTCAGTATTGTGTGCTTCAACAAAAATAAATTTTTTGTAGGAACGTGGCATTTCGCTTGCTCCTACAATTGATGGCAGTCAATATTACAGTCATGGAGGTCAAAAACTACCAATATTTTACTGCCCTTTAAACAGAATCATTTTTGTTAATTGGCTCCGAACTGGATTGTCCTTTTGTGATCGAGATTTTACAATAAAATGGATTCTGATATTTAAGTATTTTGTGCATACAGCTTTTATTAAAAAATATATATGATTCATCATTCATTTTCTAATACGTGACGTTCCAAGCAGCTGAAAATAGGGGTTCCTAGAAAACTTGATATTATTTTGCTTATCAGCAAAGGTACAAAATGTTTGGTGTGAATACAATTTTCATTAACTCTCAGAAAATGTTCCGATTTCAAACATATCTTGATAACATCATTTGATGGGTAAGTCAGACCGCCGTGGCTTTTAAATTCAATTAGGGAATTGAGAAACCGATCTCTAGTACCAATCAATGCTGTGACACATGTTTCACATTTTATTGTTTTTTGTAATTGGTGCGAAACATAACCAGCAATATATTGAACAATTTGGGATGAACATTCACTTATCACAGGTGCATTCATGATGTAGTCATGATCCTTCCAAATAGTTTCTAGATCATCAGAAGGCTCATTTATGTCTATTAAACTATGGTTCGATAAACTACTATTAATTACATCTTCAGACCTTACATTTTTTGTAGAACTACTTAGAATAGGGATTTGATCTAATGGAATACAGTTACCCATACCGCCCTCTCTAATTTCTGCTCGAACCAGAAGCCTTTTGTAAGCAGCTAGAAACTGTCGAGCGGTTGGGTTATTATTCCAGCCACCTCTTGATCTAATTGACGAAAAGAATAATTCTAAATGATCTTGACTAATCTTATACAACGGAAGGTACAGAAACAAGTTCTTTGTACAATCCTAAAGAACTTGATAATGAAATTATTAATCCAATAAACCCAGTTTTTCTGTTAGACATGATTACTTGCTCATTATTAGATAATTTCAACTTTGAAAGATAAAAAATTGCACTATTGATAAATTCCGCAGATCGATCTATATTTTTTTGACATAATGCTTTTTTATAACCTGGTGCTACTAGGTTTCTGCTGTTTAAAATATCGAAAATGCTATTTACAATTCTAATAAATTTAACTGTTGCCTGACTACCTTTAAAATCCTCAAGATTCAGCTTTTTTTCGCAATACTCAATAGCATCGGCTACTGATGCACTAAGTAACTGAACTGCAAGCCGAACCTTCATTTTTTGTTTGAAAAAAATAATATGAGCGCGACGTAACTTATTCCCTAAATGTAAGCCCTCGCCAGTTTGCAGCTTCTCTAGAAGCGCTATGTATTTCCATTGAATAAAATTGTTATCACAATCAATTAGGATTTTCTTTTCACCAAATGCATTGCGAACAAGTTTTATCATATGACATGGATCATAAAAAATATATACATTGTGATCTGTAACTCTGAAACTTGTCTGTATATTTGATATGTTAAATAGGAATCCAAAGTTATGACACATAGCGGTATTAGATGGAGCACCATCGAATGTGATTGACATAACTTTGGCTCCCGTATCTTCAATCAGATGGATGCATTGAGATACAATTGAATGTTTTTGACTGCCATTCAAAGAATCTGTAAGAAAGTAACCGACAGGTAATTTCCAAGTTCCATTGATGCAAACCAACATTATAACAAAAGCTTCTTTGGCTAAAGCATTAGAGTCATCGTTTAAATTTGTACCACAGTTCACATAACCATGGAATTTTTTTCCATCCCATTCTAAATGTTTCCGTATGGCTATTTCATCGATAATTAATGAACAAGTTATTGGTCTGTCAGATGATTGAGCCTTATTTCTTAAGGTATTTATTGATTCCTTGGTAAAACCAGGCTCAGCATCCACATTCTGAAACCATTTAGCAATAGTTTTGCTATGCGGGAGACAAGTGTCAAAAACATCTCTCACATAGTTGTATGCCTTTGGTGAAAAAAAATTCAATGTCAGGGCAAATTTCCTAAGTTCAGGTGAATATTGAACATTTCTCCCCATTTTTCTGTTCAATATTTCTATATTAACCTTGCTCATATTTTGAACTAAAACTAAATTTTCTTGAGATAGTAAATTTTGTCGCTCTAATTCCTCAGCAATTATTTTTAAAGAGGCTACTTTTTTGTGTGCTCTTTTCAGTGACTGACCAAGGGCACGGATTTTTTTCGTTTTTTCCTTATTCTTATCTTTTTGCAGTAGCAGTTCTCATCTAAGTTTCTTTTTCCGGGGAGAGTCGTCCTGTGCAGCCAGAGCTGAGGTTGATGGCGATGGTTCTGGATGAACATCACGTTCACGGGGTCTTTTTCTTTCTTTTGCCTAAAATAACAGAGCTGTATATTAGACAATGTTTGAAACATTATTTCCGAAAGTAAGACAGAACAAATTAATTTATGATTTAAGTAGATGTGAATGAGTGACTGAATCTTATAGGAAAAGTGGCAGTAACATTTTGTTTTAATTTCGTATCGAGTAAACACACCTAAATATAGTTGTTTAATAATGTAACTGTAACACAAGAAATTATTACATTTTTGAGGTTCTGCCTTTTGATTTTCATAGCTATCAATTTTTAAATGGTTATTCAGCCATTCGTAATCGTATTTCTCCTTACTTTATTGCACTGTTTATTTTGGAAACGTCATCACTAATACTCAAATATAAAACCAAATTTGAGACCATAAATATAGAATATAGGCATAAGGCATAAGAATGATTTTAATTTAATATCACACCCAAATCATAACTCATTAATGATCCAATTATATACAATGGAGTGAAGATTTATAACAAACTTCCTCCTCACAGGTTTTAGTGAATATCCCAAAAGTTTTGTTTGTTATTATATAGCTTCGTCAATAAGAATCTTGTAAATTCTTAGACTATAAAGTATATCTATCTATCTGTCTATCCATCTATCCATCTATCATAATCCTAGGATGTTTATTATTTTAATATTGATTAAGCGTAGACAATGTAAGCTAGGAATTATAACTTACAATTTTTGGACGTAAGTATTCCGGAAGCTCGTCAAATATGGTGGGGACTGCTCCATTCAGAAGATATACTTTTTGATTTGTTTGATGAAGGAAATTCTGTTCAAAATGCTTAGAACAAAGCCTATCGTTGCTTGTAGGCTTCCAACCTTCGATCCTCATATTTTTGATCCATAAATCATGTCTAGGAAGATCTTTAGAAAACCTGTCGAGGAAGAAAGAAAATTAATTTTATTATTCATACAACTACAAATAAAGGCCACCCTTGAAATGCACACCTTGTATAAGGGTATTGGTATATTATATATTACAATGCAAAGTCATAATATTTCTATTCAAAATGTAAGCTATAATAGATACGCCACTGGAAAACTGATTGTATTTGAACCAAAAAATCCCTTAAAAACATAATTTTTAGACTTTACGTGCTCAAAAACATTATGATTCGCATGTTAGTGGTACATTCCAAATTATATTTCGGATACACATATATCTTTGAACTAGATATCGAGATATTTGCATGAATTTCGGATACACCAAAAAAATAAGATCATAAATTTACCTGTGAAAAGTGATTCCTGGCTCCTTCCTGCTGCTGTGGCTTTTACAACGGTAAGCTGCACACCCCACCATTACGCTCACCACAATATTTCACAATTATTGGTCTTAAAAACGTTAAATATCGCAAAAAACACCACCTTGACACTACCGTCAGTTTTCCACCAGCATTTTGACAGCTATTCATTTTCGGTATCAGCTAATCCATATAGCATCAAATGGGCGTGCGGTATCCCCTCTCTTTCCTTATCTAAGAGTACATTCAAGGCTCGTCACCTGTCAAGATGTTGTTCATATACCGAAATTGTCGAGATGCAAATCGTCGTGTCGTATAGTTCTACGGTATATGATAGGGAGTTATACTCAAAGTTATGATAGGAAGATTATCAATACTAAGTGGAGTATTTGCTAATAGATTCAATACTATTCAAGTATCCTCTATTTAAACCTGAAATATTCTTAAATTATTAGTCCTGTGACTGAAAGCTACTGACAGAAGTATTATTTGGTTGATTCAAACCTATATCTACGGATTCACTGAGGTAATAATATATTTCAGGATCTCAGATCAAATCAAATAATTGGCGCTTCCTTTATATTGGTATTAAGCTTTTGGATAAATAGTAGTACACCTTTTTACCAGATATACAGGGTGGTCCAATAAGCGCGCGGTGCTCTCTAGCGGTCATACCGTTTAAATTAGACGAAAATGTTTCAAATAAAAAACGTTTATTTTCAAATGTTCTACATTAAGAAAATAATTTCAAAGATGGCGGACTTCCGGATATACCGGAAGTAGGTATCAACTTCCTTATTTTAAATGGAACACCCTGTATGTTATTACGTTTTTGAATTTAGCATCGATTTTTAGGTCCAGTTTGTTGACCATTGTTTATATCTACGAAGCCTATTTTCGGAGTTATTCAGCAATTTTTACAAAATTTGACGTTTGTAGTACCTTACAAGAAACGTTAATATCTCGAAAACTAAACGTAAATCAATAGACTAGCAATTTTCGAATTTGAAAAGTTAAAAACGTAAAAAACCTTTTTTTTCAAATGGGATGATATGATAAGTTTCACATCGGTGGATGCGAAATTAAATTCTCTTTCACTTTTGTTTGAGCACATGTGGTTCTATCTTTGATGGTTTTTAAGAGATTTACGGTTTTGTAATTATTGCGTAGGAATTGGAAAAATCGTAGGTGGCGTGGCTCGCAGGCGAAACAATTGCCAGGAGACCTTTCATCCAAAGTGTTTCGACCTCTAATACCACAATATGCTTTTGCTCCATCTAACTGTAACCACATTATTCTCAGAAACTCCAGTGGTGAATTTTTCAACAGGTTTTCCAAATTTTCATCTAAAAAGCGTTGGATAACATTAGTTTATTATGCGCTTTCCAATAATACCACCCCAAGTGTAGACTCTATGACTGGTCAACAAACTTCTCAAAATTTGGATTTATGTGGGCGTGAAATATGCGAGAAGGAAGCATGTAGTAGTAGTAATACATGAAGATAGTGAATTTGACACTCTCGCAATTGTAGTTTCCTCATAGCAGTGCTACAGCAGAAATTAGTCGGTATTTGGGCATTGATCAAACATGTGTGAACGTGATCTTAACGGAGTACATATAGCATCCTTATCATGTGCCGTTAAATCAAGCAATTGAAAGACTTTGAAAACAGAATGAATTTCGGTAACTGGAATCGTGCTCAAGTCCAAGAAGATGCACTCCTTTTCAACAGTGTGTTGTTTACGAATGAAGCTACATTTCTTACGAAATTCTTTCATTTTCTTTTTTATGAAATTTTGCTACAGCGTTATCATTAACAGCCATGTAACTGGCATAATTTACATTTTCATACCGACGATAATCCAAGTTTTGAGAAGTTTTTTGACAACCAGCATAGAGTCTAAGCATTTGGGGTGGTATTATTAGAAACCGCATAATAAACTAATGTTTTCCAACGCTTTCTAAATGAAATTTTGGAAAACCTGTTGAAAAATTCACCACTGGAGTTTTTAAGAATAATGTGGTTACAGTTAGATGGAGAAAAAGCAAATTTTAGTATTAGAGGTCGAAACACTGGATGAAAGGTCTCCTGCCAATTGTTTCGTCTGCGAGCCACGCCACCTTTGATTTTTCCAATTCCTACGCAATCATTACAAAACCGTAAATATCTTACAAAACAATCAAAGACAGAACCACATGTGCCTAGACAAAAGTGAAAGAGAATTTAATTTTGCATCCATCGATGTGGAACTTATCATACCATCCCATTTGAAAAAAAAAGTTTTTAACGTTTTTAACTTTTAAAATTCGTAAACTGCTAGTCTATTGATTTAATGTTCTTTTAAAACAATGATCTTACTAAAAAACAAGCACGTTCCTTGCTTGTTTCAAAACCGAAAACCGCATATTTCTATCACGTTTAGTTTCCGAGATATTAACTTTTCTTGTAAAGTACTACAAACGTCAAATTTTGTAAAAATTGCTGAATAACTCCAAAAATAGGCTTCGTACGCATAAACAATAGTTAACAAACTGGACCTAAAAATCGATGATGAATTCAAAAACGTAATAATATACAGGGTGTTTTATTTAAAATAAGGAAGTTGATACCTACTTCCGGTATATCCGGAGGTCCGCCATCTTTGAAATTATTTTCTTAATGTAGAACATTTGAAAAGAAACGTTTTTTATTTGAAACATTTTCGTCTAATTTAAATGGCATGGCCGCTAGGGAGCACCGTGCGCTTATTGGACCACCCTGTATAATAAAAATACAGCGGTAACTTTCTATCTGCGTATTTTATGTTACCATAACAGTAACAATAAAAAATACCCAAATAAACTTAAGTACTCAGGTTACGCAATCATCTGGGTAACATTTAATTCTGTGACACGATCTAAATCTGTATAAATTAATCGCCTGATTTTTCTAATTTTCACTACTTGTTATATTTACTTAGTATCTTGTCAAACTTGATTTAATTACAAACTCCTTACTGATAAGTAATGGTAACTCGAATGTCCTTCAAAAGCAAAATTAATCTAGATGTTCAGTATTGAAATGTTACTTCTGTATTGGATTCTTATAAAAAATAAATAATGAAACCTGGCGTATAATCTACTTACTGGTTTCATGTAAATTCATTAGAAGTTTTGCTTCAAGCTATCAGACCACGCTGCGCCACAGTCAATTGAGTTTGAGCAATACAATTATGTTTCAACCTTATACGGGCAGATTTCTTTATATCTTTTTTATATCTATCCTTGTGCAGTATAAAAGCTTTACTCTATTTCACACTTTCTTGGATCTAATATTAATATACAAAGGGAATAATAATTAACTTTAATAAAAATGAAAAAGTATCTTCCTGTAGTAATTTGAATTGTGGTTGTATTTCTAATTAAAAATAATAATACTATTTATTTACTCTCAAATTATATAAAAAACAAATTAGAACTTTGTCAGTAGACTGCGACTGTGGTTGATTATGCTTGATGGAATAACCTAATCAATTTTCTCACTCGTTCTCGCTCGTTCTGTATTGTGTAACCTGAAATTCTTTGGATTGATTTGAATGCAATTTGGGCATAGTTTTATTACCGCGGCAAGGATGGAATACTCGTATGGCTTTTAGAAATCGTGTCAGTGGAGGCCCAGCAATAATAAAAAAAATAAAAATAAATCAGCTGAAACTTCGTTTTTGGGCGATTTGTGAGTCCTCACTGTTTTTCACATTTTTTTAGTGGGGTGAAATTGATGTAGTTTGCGGGTGGGTAGTTGTGAAACTGAAAAATGTGTTGTATTCCCAGTTGGCTCTTCATTGCCCTGCAAACGAACGACTTAATATAATTTTCAGCTCAATCCGAATGCTGTCCTACCTTAGACAAGAAATAATTTTCAAATTATATTGTATGTAGCTCATTATTGAAGTCATAGCAATGAAATTTCTGAACCGTATCGTGAGCCGTGGTAGAGATCTATAGTTTTTGAAAATCGAGGGGTGAAACTAAATTAAAAAAAGAAACAGCACAATATAAAAGCCGTTCAAACTCTGTTTTTGCATAGTATAGGGATCTTTGATCATTTTCTGTCCAAAAGTGGTCAAAATTAGCTGGATAGGATGGGATAGGGTATTTGGGAAACTCCTGATTACTTGTCATTGCCCCTTTAACATTGATACTAATAAAATAATCTGCTTTTAAGTATCGGAAAATCGACATGCCAAGTTGTTGGGGATATCGGTTTAAGGTTGCCGAATAAAAATTGTGTCAACCGAATTTCTGTAGAGTGAAATGCAAGAAACTACGAGAGTTTTTCTGTTGGGTGTTTTTTACGGGCGACCGGACAATGATTGGGTTGCAAGGGGATCTCAGATTATAGCTTCATGATATGGAAAAATAATGAAATGATATCACCGTAATGTGAGGGAAGCACTGAGTCAATTAACTTGACTCCATTTTTTTCTCAAATTATAAATGACGCACATTTGTTTTTCTTACCATTTTTGCTAATAATACAGGCAAAATCGGGATTCTAATAAGACACCCATGCACTACGGGATATACCACGGATATACCAACGAATTCGAATAGCAACTCCCACGCTCTAACAAGTTCCCGTTGTTATTATTTACTGTATACACAAACATGATGTTATTTTCTACAGAAATCCGTAGGATTTGAATGTTGTGGAATTGTTTATAGTAGTCTTTTAATACGCATGCACTTTTAAAACCCAATTCACTCAAAACTATAACAATTAACCCGAAATGATCAATCAAAACAAATTTGCTATTTCTATGAGGCCACCATAATAGTGCTGCTATTTCTCTACCTGCTATCTCGTTGCGCCGCAAGCACGTATTTAGAGGGGGATCCAGGAGGTCCGGACCCCCTCCGAAACGTTATAAAATGCCGTCTAAAAAATGGAATCCTCAAATTTGCACCCCCCCCCCCCCACCACAAGGTGGCAACTCTAATCTGGACCCCCCCCCCCCCAAAACCAAATCCTGGATACGTGCCTGCGTCGCGGGTATACAAAGGGTATACGGGTTTATCAGCGATTCAGCCGTCAGTGTGCCAGAATTACCAAGCTACTGCTTTAGGATTGTGGAGACAAACAAAATCCTTGTTTACTTCTTCTAACCTATTCGGATTTGTTGGGATATAGCAATAATTAAAAGCAGTTTTCCGTGTTCCATATACCATGTCATAATATAGACAGAAAGCTAGTTCTTAAAACAAAATTTGATATATCTTGAAACAGGTAATCAATCAGTAATTATTATCACTTACTCCAAACTATATTTTATCAGATATCTTCTAGATTGGTCAAAGGCTACAAACTTCTATCCAAAACTTTAAAATTCTGTATATTTATTTTTTTTGTTTATGCGCTGATGAAGCGAAATTACATAAAAAACCACAGAGTAAGTGTCAGGAATTGCATAGAGTCCTGAAATTTGTGATCGCACTTCTTTCTCTCGTCAGCTATAACGGAGCAAGGCACTTGTTGGTCTGTGTGCATTCAAGAAGTTAACAAACTTTGCAGCATAAATGCAGAAATGCTTCCCGCAAACTTTCCGCCCGGCCGTTGCACGTGAAGTCATTCTGGTGGCAGCAAATGAGAAATAATGTGACGAAAACGCGTGTCTCGCCCAACTCCCGTCTCCATAAAAAATGAATTACTTATCCCCTTCGGGATCCCTTTCAGTGCCGACGCTCGTCCTGGAGGGAGTATCAACTTTCTCGGGATGACCAGCTTCCACACTTTACTACGTGTCAAAAATTCACGGCACTCTTCGGGGATCTGTTGGGAATGAGAGGTGTCCGAGGGACGGCTCACAGTCTCACGGAGGTCCTAAGGGTTTTACGGATGTAACTGGTGATGGAAAGGAGCTGCGAGATACGCTTTGGAACATCTACGTTTAGTACTGTTGAGTATGAATACGAATCCAAAGGAGTCGTTAATTTAATATGTCTGTAATAATATGTACTTTTTACTTTCAGCATAGTATTTTAGATTACCAGATCATATGATTTTACATTTTTTGTGACGTCTGCTAAACTAACATCTAAATAATGCATTTCCGTCCATCTTGCCTATTTGCCTGTCTGACTGCTGCAATTATTATCAAAATGTAATATGAGTAATCGCTTCAGAGATTTTCATGAAATTTGGCATTCAACATGTCGCATATGAAAATAAATTTAATAAAACCATTTAATTCTAGTTATTACCACTATTTTTGGAAATATATGCACCTACCTAATATTATAATTTTAATTTAGTTGTTTCATGTTTTAATTCTCAAGTAGAATTTGCGGAACTAATTCTACAATAATATATGTACATTTTCATTTTTTATGTATCCGGTGGCGGCTGCGATACTATATAAAACAAAATTCACTTTTGGATGGATCCTTCATAATTTTGACATACCGAGGTGAGGAAATTTGGAGTGGTGGTAAATACCCATTTAGGAGGAAAATTCATCCTTTGTGATTATTTTGGGCGTAGCCAAAATTACTTTTGACTTCATCATTTGGCAAAAAGCTAACAGTTTTCAAAAAATGCATGGGAAGTATACTGAATCAAACTGTTTGACGCCATTCTTTGATATATTATATAGCGATACTATAAAAAACAAAATTCACTTTTGGATCGATCCTTCATAATTTTTATATGCGGAGGTGAAGAAATTTGGAGTGGTGGTAAATATTTAGGAGGAAAATTCAGCCTTTGTGATTATTTTGGGCGTAGCCAAAATTACTTTTGACTTCATCATTGGGAAAAAAGTCAACAGTTTTTCAAAAACGCATGGGAAGTAGTTATATTGAATCAGTTCCTCCATCCCTACACCATCCTCATCAAAAAAAGAGGTTGACAGTAATCAAGGACCTTTGAAATATCTAGAAATGGAGTTTGAGTGAATTTGAAAATTTTCGTTTTCTGTTGATCTCTCCTCCACCGCTGGCAAGAGTTCCAGAAACGAGACACTATTACCATTTCCTTTACGGTAGTAATAGGGAGTCAAAATTTCACCACAACTGAGTTATTAGTTTCAAGGTTACAGATTAGGATTATAATCAGTGGTTTGCACCAGTCATAGTTAAACCTTTGGCTTAACTAATTAAAGCTTAACTTTAATTAAGGCTTAAAGTTGTGTGTCTTTGCACCGGTCATGATTAACTTTAATTATGAGTTAACTTTTTCTTACAGGGAAATTTAACGAATTTCACATTTTACGTTGGCAATCATGTCGTATTTTTGATGTTCTGTGATGGAAATGAAGGTTCATGTCACTGTCGTTGATGGCTGTCAAACATTATCTTCAGTTCAACTGAGGCTATTTGTTTTGGTTAAGAAATTTCGGATTCATTTTAGTATTTTTAGTTTCATTTTCATTAATTGATAACCCATTATCGTAAATATACAACTCACAGAATATAACAACAGTGGTAAAAGTAAATCCTTGAAGTAAATGCACTTCTTTAGGCAAGATTTTGTCTATGAAACAGTTGATTGCAGTGACCCAACATTTGGTGGATTTTGGGTGTCTTAATTCTGGATTCTCTTGTATAGGAGTGGCTACAGAAGACATCAGAGTAATAACATTTAGGGACTGGTAGACTTTAAGTATCCAAAAATTTCCTAGCGATTTTAACTTTTTCGTATACAGGACGGTATAATATGTCACTTTCGACAAAAAAATTCTTGGCATTTTCCCATTTTCACCAAAAAAAATTTTTTTAAAGACGCCCATTTTCATCATATATCAAAACCAAACAACAACGCAAAACAACCAAAACCGCGACAGAACGGCAACGTTATGATATGACACGGAACTTGTTAGCACCTATCATCCACTCAGATTCTGCGATGTTGCCATATCTCGCTAATCTTGATGCCTGCCGAATGAATGGAGTTCAATGTGTTATACCCCTACTCGGGAATAGCAGGGGAATAGTAACTTATAAATATGAATAAAAATGCGACAAACATCATAGCAGTCTATTAAAACTTTTCTTGCATTCATAAAATTACGTCATGGGACTCATGGGCCTTTTCTGCTGATGGCATCTTAGCGAGATGTTGCAATGTCGCAAAATCTGAGTGGACGATGGGTGCTAACACGTTCTGTGTCATATCATAACTTTGCCGCTCTGTCGTGGTTTTGGTTGTTTTGTGTTGTTGTTGGGTTTCAATATATGATGAAAATCGGAGTTTAAAAAAAATTTTTTTTGGTGAAAATGCCAAGAATTTTTTTGTCGAAAGTGACATATTAGACCGTCCTCTATACAAAAAAGGTGAAATCGCTAGGAAATTTTTGGATACTTAAAGTCTACCAGTCCCTAACATTTATGTCGGATCTGTTTGTGGTAAGTAAAAATATAGAGAAATGTCCAAAGTGCTGAGGTCAACTAAAGACATCTTTATTATACATTTATAGTGTTAAACTAGCAAAATGTCCATTCATAGATAATAATTACAATTTTTATACGTATATATAGGTGATTTCATGGAATGAAACAATGAAAACAGTAATCTTTTGGCATAACCTTAAGATGAGTTTCCGGAACAAGTGATATATGCAACAAACAATATACATATTATCAACTTCTCTATTAAAACAGATTTGTGATATATGCACTACTACCAAATACTTTCTTTTTGTCATTGCAGGTGTGGAGAAAGAATTATTCAGGTTGCCAAGTATTTGAGAAAGAAGAGGCAGACCGATACCATGAGGCGAAGAGCACATAATGTTATGCATTCAGAGCTTCATTGTGATGGCTTTATAGAAAGTAAATACTAATATGTTCCACATACTGTGTAAATTAATAGAACCAATAAATGCATATGTTATCCATATATTGTAAGTATATCTGTTAATAAAGGTGGAGAAAAAAAATCACTTTCTTATAACTTCTCATATAACAAAATATAAAATATTTCATAGTATCAGTAGCTTGTTAAAAATATGTATTTTAAATGAAAGTTTGTATAACATGCTCACAGACAGTGATTAATTTCTGTCTTGTCAAACAAGGTGATTATTTAAAAAAACACTCATTGGGTGACTGTAAAGTTGCACCCATCAGAAGGTAAGTTTTATTACTTGAACAAAAACTACTGGTTGAATTCTCTTATATTTTTATTAAATATATTTTCTTTCAATATATCAGGGCTTGTCCTGAATAGTAGAAAATTCAGTAATTAGTATAGGGTGGTCGGTGGAACACACAACAGTGATGTGCTGCCGCAGTCCTCAATAATACGGTATGGGTCAATATTATTCAAATTACTTAGTTTTTGTTAATAAAGAGGCTTCAGTTTTTCACTCGTCCCTTAAAGTATTCATTATCATCTGTGATCCTGAAATAAACAATATTTTTATTAAAAATAGAAGGAAATTAACTAATGGGTGGTGAAGATGAATTAAATAAAATCCATGCGAGAACGGGAGGACACTTGCATTCTAATTTTTACAGTAATAACTACTAGTGTGATAGCTATTCACATAATAATACTGCATCTTGCTGCAAACAAAATAAATCAAGCAGATCAATTTATTTTCTTTATATGGTAAAAATTGGGCGACTAAGATGCAGTATCAAACAACTGTCCCTAGTGAATGTGATAACGGTAATTTACAAATAAACGTTTTATCTTTGCTGTTTCCAAAATCCATCCAAGTTTTGAGCGCCCATTATCTCATAAATTACAGCATTCTAAATAACTGATTTGCTTACCTGCTAAGATAGACTTCTTGAACAAGACAGCAGTAACACAATAATGACCAAAAAGCTGTTGAACACGAAAAATCTCATAAACCATAACACGGTGTCTTACAACAGTGATATTTGGCCAATTCCAGAATCAGCTTTATATAGTTGTAGATTGAGGTTATGGTCGTATCCTCAGTTCCTCACGACTTGATATTGAATCCAAGTGATCTATTTTGATTCATAATTGCTTATAGGATATAGAAATCATTTTATAAAATATATTTCACAAACTAACCAAACTTATTTCTGTAGTGATCTGTCAGAATATGTTAAACCCACAAATGTCAAAAGTTAAGCCAAGAAACGTCAAAGTTAAGCCCTACTTTGCTTTTGGCTTAAAGTTAATTATGAGTTTGACGCTAACTACAACCGGTGCAAAGCAATTCGTACTTTAATTAAGGCTTAACTTTAATTACAACTTTAACTATGACTGGTGCAAACCACTGAATATGTATTATCAAATTGTTTCACACATATGAAGTACGAAGGCAAAAATCGCACAAGATATCTCGAAAGTAATTTTTTTTAGTGCAGTGTAGAGTATTTTGTGCATATAACAAATGTTCAACCCTTCAAACCCGCACCCCCCAACCACCCCAATTTCAGTCCTATCCAGCATGAGCATGAACCCTTAAAATGTCTAAAAACGAAATTTGAGCTGTTTTTGTATTATTAGTCTTTTGATTATAACAATTTCATTAACCTAACCACCGCCTGCCCGCGCCCGCAAAAAATATTCAACACAATAACTATCGTAAATAGAAAATAAAAAATGGAGTCAAGTTGATTGACTCAGTACTTCCCACACATTACGGTGATACCAGTTTATTATTTTCCCATAGCATATAGATTTAGTCTGAGATCCCCTTGCAACAAAATCATCGCCAGTACCCCCCCCCCCTCCCCAAATTGTCATATGCCGCTAGGTCTTTCCTCCACAGGAAAATGAACAGTCTATTATCAATAATACAAACTTTTCAGTTTTACAACCCCCCCCCCCCCCGCTAACCACCCCAATTTAAGCCCCACCCAAAAAAAGGCACAGAACGGTCAGGAACCCTTAAAACATCTAAAAACGAAGTTTGAGCTGTTTTTATATTTTTAGTTTTTTGATTATTGCTACGCTGCCACTGACGCGATTTCTAACAAGCATACGCGTTTTCCATCCTCACCACAGTAATAATAATGTGTCAAAATTTCATTAGAATCAATTTAATAGTTTCCACGTTACAAAATACAAAACGATCTAAAGCAATACTCGTATGTTTACACCAGAAAAAAAAGTCCTTTAGTTTCTGTAATAGGCATAAGGCAATGTTCGGATAGACCTAAAGAAGTTATTTATGTCGCTAGGTCTTCCTTCTCAGGTCAGTGGGTAGTCCATTATGAATACAACAAGTTTTTCAATTTTACAACCCGCCAACCCCCAACCACCCCAATTTCCACCCCCACCCAAAAAAAGTAGAAAATGATCAGGACCACCTAAAACGCCTAAAAACGAAGTTTGGGGAATATTTGAAATTTTTCGTTTTTTGCTAATTACTCCGCCGCCAATGCACCGATTTTCAAAATTATAGCAGCATTACCTACTACGACCCCACAGCATATCGCTGCCCAAACTTCATCACAATCCATGCAGCGGTTACTGAGATCACGAGGACAGAAAAACGCGTACAGACAGACCGACAGACAGACAGACAGACAGACAGACAGACAGACCGACAGACAGACAGACAGACCGACGGAAATGAGTGACGTGGATTTTCGTTATGTAGACATCATGAAACGCCCAAAAAGTATATTATCTCAAAATCGAAAATTTTCGCGATTACAATACTCCCCTCACCTATCGGTGTGGGAAGTAAAAGCAGAAAATGATCAAATATCCCTAGAGTACTCAAAAACAGGGTTTGTATGGCTTTTATATCGTACTGTTTTTGTAAGTTTAGTTTCACCGCCACTGATACAATTTTCAAAAAACCATAGATATTGTCGATCTCTACAAATGGATTCATGGAATGGTTTAGAAATTTCATTGTTATCAGTTTAGTTATGGGCTACACACATTATACAGAATTATCTACAGCATATTAATATAACTTCAAAAATCATTTCTTGTCTAATGTAGAGCAGAATTCAGATAAAGCTGAAAACTATATATTATGTCGTTGCTTTACAGGGCAACGAAGACCTCACTACGAATGCAAAACATTTTTCACTTTCACAACTCCCCACCCCCAAATGATCTCAAAAAACCCCTATAAAAATGAAGTCAAGTTGATTGACTCAGTACTTCCCACACATCACGCTGATACCAGTTTATTATTTTTCCATAGCATGAAGCTTTGCAACCAAATAATAGCCAGCCCCCCCTAAAATTGTCTTATGCCGCTAGGTTTTTCCTTCACAAGTCAATGGACAGCCAATTATCGATACTACAAACTTCTCAGTTTTACAACCCCCCACCCCTCAACCACCTCACTTTCACCCCCACCCAAAAAACTGGTAGGTAATGACCAGGAACCCCTAAAACATCTAAAAACCGAATTTGAGTTGTTTTCATACTTTTCGTTCTTTGATTATTGCTACGCTGACACTGACACGATTTTTAACAAACATGCGCGTTTTCCATTCTCACCACGGTAACAACATACTGTGTCAAAATTCCATTAGAATCAATTTAATAGTGTCCACGTTACAAAATACAAAACGATTTAAACCAATAAATTCTCGTATAGTATACAGAAAATTCTAAGTCCCTTAGTTTCCGTAATAGGCTAGGCAATGTTCGGATGGACCTAAAAAGGTGATTTGTGTCGCTAGGTCTTCCTTCACAGGTTAGTGGACAGCCTATTATGAGTACAAGACATTTTTTTATTTTTCAACCCCCAACCCCCAACCAGCCCAATTTCACCCCCACCCAAAAAACGCAGAAAATGATCAGGAACCTCTAAAACACTTAAAAACGAAGTTTGAACTGTTTTTATATTTTTAGTTTTTTTATTATTTCTGCGCCGCCACTGGCACGATTTATCAAAACCATCCGCGTTTTCCATCTTCGCCATGGTAGTAATACTGGTTCAAAATTTCATTAAAATCAATTCAACAGTTTCCTCGTTACAACGATCTAAAGCAATACTCTCGTATGTTTACATCAGAAAAAATTCTAAGTCCTTTGCTTTCTGTAATAGGCAAGGCAATGTTCGGATGGGCCTAAAAAAGTTATTTATGTCGCCAGGTCTTCCTTCACAGGTCAGTGGACAGTCTATTATGAAAGCAACAAATTTTTCAATTTTACAACGTCCCACCCCCCCAACCACCCCAATTTCACCCCCACCCAAAAAAGAGCAGAAAATGTTCAGGGACCCCTAAAACGCCTAAAAACGAAGTTTCAGCAATATTTAATTTTTTTTGTTTTTTGCTAATTACTCCGCCGCCTATGCACCGATTTTCAAAATTATACGAACATTACCTACTACAACCCCACAGCATACCGCTGCCCAAATTTCATCACAATCCATGCAGCGGTTACTGAGATTACGACGTTAGAAAAACGCCAACAGACAGACCGACAGACAGACAGACAGACCGACGGAAATGAGTGACGTGGATTTTCGTTATGTAGACATCATAACATCCCAAAAAGCGTATTATCTCGAAATCGAAAATTTTCGCGATCACAATACTCCCCTCACCTATCGGTGTGGGAAGTAATAATGTGTAAACGATCAGACACCCACAAGTCACCTAAAAACGAAGATTGAGCTGTTTTTATATATTTACTTTTTTATGCTGCGCCGCCACTGTCACGATCTAAAGCAATACTCGTATGTATATATCACAAAAGTCCTTTGGTTTTTGTGATAGGCAAGGCAGTGTATTATACTGTTAGATCGTTTGTCTATGAGTTGATGGTCAGCGCATTATAAACACAACAATTTTTTTGGTTTTACAACTCCCTACCACCCAACCACCCCGATTTCACCCCTATCCAAAAAAAAGTTGGAAATAATAAGGAACCTCTAAAACGAAAGTTGAGAAATATTAGAGACTTTTTGGTTTTTGTTAATAACTCAACAGAATTACCTGCTACAACCCCTCAGCATATGGCTGCCCAAATTTCATCAAAATCCATGTACCGCTTGCTGAGATTAAAGGCTAGAAAAACTCCAACAGACAGACCGACGGAAATGAGTGACATGGATTTTCATTACGTAGGTATCATAAAACCCCCAAAAAGTGTATTATCTCAAAATCGAAAATTCTCTCGATCATATAGTCACAATACTCCCCTTATCTCATCGATGTGGATGTGGGAAGTAAAAATATTTAGTACTCAAATAAGGTGCCTTGTGCCAGTTGAACTCGGTACCCTATTTGTATACCTTAGAAGCGTGGAAACAAAAGTTATATCTCTGGGATGTAATACAAAATGTTTTTTTCTCTGTTGTAATGTACTAGAACACTCTCCCCTATCCACACCAAGCAATAGATCTTTGAAACGAGCTCCTTCGGCCTGCCTGACCGTTCTGCAGTCGCGTAAATCTCGTAAGCCTCTTCCAAGGCTTCGGTCGAACTGAGGCACGGCCACTTCTGTTTAAGTTACGGGTCTGGTCTGGTCTCTCCCATCCCAAACCAGCCCCAGCGACTCACGGTATCCCTTAATTAAACAGTTCTATTTGAACGGTGCTGCGGAAGGATTAGAAGCGACACGGAACTGTAATCGTGCTCATTGTGGCCGGTGAGAAAGGGTCACGGGAAGGCTGGAGGAGGGAGGGGAGGGAAGGGGAGGGGAAGGGCGACCGACTGGCCCTGATGCCCTCCTCCCACAGACCCTAAATCACGCCATGGACTTAGAATATTAATAGGACCGACCGTGCATGAATTATTGCCAAGGAAGCATTACAGTGTTTCCGACAGGTCCATGTCTTGGATCAAATGGGATAGTAGGTATGTTCTCTTGTGTTGTCAAGCAGATTAAAGGTACCTTTCGCTTGAGTATTTCCAAAATAATTGAGGTATGGAAAAACACAAGTGACATTTGTAGACACTTTACCTAGAAAGACCTGAACGAGATCACGTCAGAGCTCGTGTTAGAGTGAATCACACCACATAAAAAAATTGGGTTTACCTTCATTAAGTGCTATCAGAAATATCTGGCAACAAATAGTCTTAAGTAAATAAAATTGGTTGCTGTTGGGTCTCCGCGCTGTTTTATGAAATTTATAGTAGGTACCTTATTAAATTTACAATACGAAGTGAGTGTTTTTCAATTAAATTTTGAGCGCCTAAAGTATACCAACTGAAAATATTTTTCAATTAAAATATTGCATCATACTGTATATGGCATGGTAAGTTAGTTGTCATGATTGTATGACGTAAAGTCAAAACCACAAGTAAGATACTTGATGTGTAAACACGTCATCAAAGCATCTGAAGATTTCGACCTTCGTCGTTCGGGAATCGGCCGAAGTCTCCTTTTTCAAGTCATTCGATTCCTATTTCCACATTTGTTGGGCAATTTAAATCGATTGGTCTCGATCAACCGAAAATTGGTTTTGTGTGCGAAAAAGTGTGATTTTGACAAGAGCTGAATGCGTTTAAAGTTATCTATTTTCAAGTTGCGGTTGTGTATGTATGTGCATTACTAAAAAGTTTTTTAAAACCTACCTTCATTCAGAAACAAAAGAGATAGTATCTGTCTATAGCAAATAGTCAAAACACTATTTTACAACAAAATAAACGTCAATCCAAATCAACATGATATCCCTATTAAAAATCGTTACATTAAACTCAAATCCAACATATCTATAATTTACAGTGCACATGCACACAAAACATACTTGTAGATAATAAAAAGTACTGGAAAGGTTAGAAAGGCCTTTTGTGAGACATTTTTGTTATCTTTCATAGCAAGCTATAATAAAACTACACCCTGCACATAATAGTGATTACAGCTACACTACAATTGCTTTTAAAGCAACAGCGATCTGCTTCTGTATTTCAGTCTTTTGCTAATAAGGCCATTTTTTGTCTGAAATACTCAGCTCTTTGACTTATTTTCTGCTGACTTTGTTCTGCAAATTTTTCTGATACAGCCACTGTCTTTTGAAGTCTTCTTAGTTGTGTTACTTTGTTTTTATTTCCTGTCTTATAAGAGGAGTTGTCGCCGCCAGGCAGAGGTTACGTTTAGACCTTTTTGAATTTGCACATTTTTATTATATCAGGAAGGATTATGTCAAGGTTAATTATTCCAAAATCAACTCATATGTCTCAAATTCTCTAAAAATGATGCCATGAGTGGAATAGTGAGAGTTGGGGAGAAGTGGTCGAGAAGTTTTCGAAATTGAGATAGAGTTAAGTGATTTTGTGTTTAGTTGAGAAGTATAAAGTACATCGAGTTTGATATTCCCTGGCATGAAGAAGAAGCGGCCCTCGCGACAATGTCATTGATAACGTAAAATAATTAATAATTATTACTGTTTACCCTTACCAGGGCTAATGGTGAAATTTATACCGGTGAAGCTGCCTATTATTTCCTATAACTTTCTCAAATTTCTTAACGGGGTTAAATAACAAATTCTTTTTTTTTTTGTTATTTTTAACATTTTCCAAATTTCTATAAGCACATTAGAGCACTTTGCTTGCAGCATACTTTACACACCCTTTTGAGCGATCTGAAGCAACGTGTTTCAGTAAAATAACAACAAAGACTCTTCTTGAATAAATAAAACATTGGTAAATGGATCCTGCTTATCCTTACAGTCCTTTACGATAACACCCAAATTACCTGTAAAAATAAGTTCCAAAATATCTGAAGTAATAAAAAAGAATCCTGTGAAAAGTGTGTAGTATATATTATTATATTAAGATGAATCAAATAGCATCAAAAATTGATTGCTGGAGCTATTATTATTATTCGTTTGAATAAAATTCACAGCATCTAATCCAAAGGTAGACTTTGAGAGTGTTTCGACCAAAAATATTCTCAACAAATTATCGGAGCAACTGATAAAATTTGAGGTTCACCAAAAGTTTTTCATTTTATATAAGTAGCAAGAGCAAATAACCAGAACTTTCCTCAGATTTTCAGCAAAATTTATTAATAAGACCATGTTAGTGCACTTTGTGTATAACCTAATTAGAAGAAATGTTGCGAAAATGACTCACTATTCCTACTGATCAGAACGAAAGCCCCACATTTCAAGTCCTAAGCTATTCCACGCCATTTACTGTCAAGTCCGCTTTAAAAATTCAATTTAGTAAAAACTATCGCCGGGTCCGAGCGAGCTAAGTGAAAAGGGATACGCCGGGCTACCATTTCCCTGCTGACTCCTCGCTCTGGATATTTCAGGCGCCCTTCGACATAAAATCGGCATAAAATTAAAATAAGTGGACCGTATCGTATCACCGTCAGTGCGGGTCACGCTGAAGTTGCACCGGCTGTCGATATTTCAGAATTAGGGGGACTCGGATGGGCTTAAGGGGTCGTTGGAGTCTGGTTAATTCTTGTTTATGGGTCAGACGATGGAACTAAATCTCGCTCAAACAGAACGCCCGTGTAGGGGATGAGAACTGGAAGATGAAACTGTTGAGCACCTGCTGCGAAGTTGCCCAGTTATGCGAGAATCTATACTGGGGGAACGCTGGTCCTCCATGGCCAGGTTGAGATAATCAGAATCCCGTTGATCTGCAAAAAATCACTCTCACTAGGTTGAAAGGGAGGGAACGATGGGGCCTAAACGCTATGATATTGGCAGATCACACTCCTTTCAATATACCTTGTGGTCACTCTATAAACCTCGATTGTCATTTTGTTTTACCAACCAATATTTTAGTGGAGGAGTTGCTGATTCTTCTGCTGCTTGTGGTGTGACCAACGAATTCGAATAGGTTAGAAGTAAACAAGGATTCTGTTTGTCTGCACGATCCTAAAATTAGTGATTCAGCGGCAGCTTGTTGATGGTGGTAGGTCGTACACTGGCCGTTTACATAGTCCGAGAGGTTGCGTCAAATTTCACCGGACTATTATACTGAGGCTAGACTTATTACTGTAGGCTTTCTTGATGTTGATGAGAAAAAATGTCTAGATTAGCTGGTCCAGATCCGTGACCTAGGATTTTGAGAGCCCGCGTAAGTCACAAAAGAAATTCGTGATATTTTATTGAATTTGAAAATTTTCAGACAGCTAATGACATTTTCATCACGAAAAAAATATGTTAAGTGTAAAATTTCTGGGTCTTAACATGTTAGCTGCGCGCATGATCATGTAGAGGGAGTATCAACAATGTGTGGGTGGACGATCGCTAGCTAAGAAAAAATGTCTCCAATCAGACATGTGGAGGGCAATGAAACCCTTGTTACAAAAATGTTTACCAATAATTTTGTAACTTATCAAAGTTACATTTTCTTAGATAGAATTTCCTGTTTATCGTTGCATATTTAGATTCCTTGGTCGATTATAGTGCGACTTTATGTATCACATATGATAATCTGAACGAACAGTTTAGTGCAAATCATCATTTTTGACATAAGTAGATCTTAGAAAAAAATGAATAACGCATCGTGTATCAATTGACTTCTTCAAATATGAATAATGTCTAATTTAGCTTATACGGTAAAATGTAAAATTTGATAGCGTTTCTTATGATCGATATTGTCGATATCAGTTTCTTGTAGCTTCCATTTTATTTCAAATTTTCGGTCAACTCGGTTCTTTCAAATAAAATGGAAACTACAAGAGATTAATAGCAATAATCCTATAAGGTTAGAAAGACTATCAAATTTACATTTAACCGGATAAAACAATTAGGCATTCCCACTGTAGAAGGTCAAGTCGCCTGTGATTGAAGTTTCTAATTAATCTACCAATTTCACCAACTACTCCTTATATCAAAAAGGTTACTTGCGCTGAACGGCTCGTTTTAAGTATTATGTATACATACTCATACCACAGCATAGTAAACAACCAGCAGAATATCTCTAAGGATTTCCTATATAAAAATGGTTCTCACAGAATTTGATCTTGGGATGATTTTTCGGATGTGAAGTCTGGGTAGAGATGCGAAAATAAAAATATCGATACCAGTACCCATTCGATGTTTATTGGCCAAGTGCGCCAATGAAGGCGCAGAGAACTTTGTGCAATTAATTACACCCCTCAATAATTATGTAATTATTTTCGATACCGATACCGCTACAAAAGTAGCGATACCGGCTTGAAATTAGTGCAGAAGTATCGATACATTTCAAGTATCGAAGTATCGTTAGCATCCCTACAAATAATCATCCAAAAGGAGGGATGCGCGTGAAATTGCCGCCAACCTGAGATATTGTGCTGATTGTTTACTGTGCTGTGCTCATACCATAATCGACCAAGGAATCCAAATATGCAATAATATACAAGGATTCTACGAGGGTTGCTCTATATCGTATATCGACTCTCATATGCAGTTGGCATAGGAGCGCGCTCTTCTGGTCAGGCCAATCGAACGCACCTTTGCGTTCCAAGTACCAAGAATTCTGCTGCTGATCAGCAGCGACTTTCTTTAGTTTGCCGTTACCTTCGGATACCAGATGGCGCACAGGCAGATCTTTTCTGCCGCCTACTCTCACAAAGGATTCTCTTAAAAAAAGTGTAACTTTGATAAGTCACACATTTGTTGGACATCCTGTATAATGGTAAATATTTTTGTGTCATACTCCATCTAAAACATATCTAATTCGATATTCCTTCCAAAAAAAAAAAAAGAAAACAGAAAGCTCTTCCAATCCATAATACAATGGTATTAATTCAAGTCTTACAAATTATAGAGGGACCAAGGAATACCTGTTCTTTTTACTATTACAGTACCGCCATTTGATTGAATTTCGAAAACTGAACAATCTTTTAGTTATTGATGCTTTGCAAACTAATTAAAAAAGTCACAGACAGAGAAACCTATGGAAATAAGTGGGATTGCTTTTCATGACGACGAAACCAGCTTACGAAATTGCGAACCAAAAAAGGAAGGAGACAGGCCAATCAGTTAATTAAAACAAAAGATACAAATTTTACTGATAAGAACGCCATATAGTGTCTAAAACACGTCAAATTCGATACCCTCTGGATCATTATGCCTACTGGCTTTTCCGCAGACCGTAAAAACGCAGAAATCTCCCCCAATACACAATACGCTATACCCCAAACTATCCCCGAAATCATCAATTCTGTCAGCGCGAAGGCAATATTGCCTGAATGGCGTTGTACATTTGTAAACGTCCCCCCTCATTCTCCTTCGGACAATGGTGGCCTTCTGGTTCTTGCGGCCCCTTTTCCGGGGATTCCGGGTTGTCCGGGTCTCCGCAAAAACTTATCGTCTGGACCGCTGAACGGACCGACGACCTATCGCTGAAGCCGATCTGACGCCTTTGTTGAGAATTAGGCTGTTTTTGCAGTGTACCGCAGTGGACGCCGATTGAAGAACCATTGACGGCACAACTACACACGGTGCGTAGTGTAATATCAAGGTTAAATTTGGGTTTACCTTAAAATATTCAATTTAGATGAGAAAATCTTGGGGCTGTGGCCAAAATTTTGAAAAAAAGGCTGGGTCACAGCATGGAGGAGACTCTGGTGTTAACAGTCAAGCTTTCGGCAATGTTTATTGTCATCTTCAGGGCTTTAACGATGAGGTTTGCCAATTTAAAAAAGCAATCGCAGTCAGTGCAAACGACCTCTTAATGCAGCTAAATAATTTTTCATAAAATTTTTAAAAACTATGCTATCATGGCGTCTTCCACTAACGGGTCAGAAAACAAACAACATATAATTAATTGTAAATTACAAACACACAGAAACGGCCTTTACATGTTGAAATTTTAAAACCCGTAGGTATATTATTAAATCCGTGGTTTAAAAACACACATCTTACGTGTTTTCTTAAATAAAGACCTTCTTGGTCTAAAATTGTGACGATTATTTAGCTGCATTAAGAAGTCGTTTGCACTCAATGCGATTGCTGTTTTTAAATTGGCAAACCTCAACGTTAAAGCCCTGAAGATGGCAATAAACATTGCCGAAAGCTTGGCTGTTAGCACCAGAGTCTCCTTCATGCTGTGACCCAGCCTCTTTTTTCAAAATTTTGGCCACAACCCCAAGATTTTCTCATCTAAATTCAGTTTTTTGGCCATAAGCTTCCTTCGTATTAAAATATTCAATATATAACTTTCTCTTATTAGTTGAATTTATCTCTGGAATCTGGTGAATTTCCAGACCCTCTGAAAATTGTAAAGGTAATACATGTGCATAAAACAGGAAGTCCTAGCGGTATGAAAATCATAAGCCGATATCACTTCTGAGTCTCAATCTATTTGGCAGAATTATTTTAGAAAAATAATCTATTCAACCGCAATCAGTTTGGTTTTCTCATGGATCTAAAGTATTTGACCTGGTGGATCATGTCTTATCACTAAAAAAATTGGACCGCTATGGTATCAGAGGATTGCCACTTCAGTGGTTCAGAAGTTACTGGTACAATAGCCACCAACAGTCAATCCAGTATGCTTGATTGCAAATTATGAGTACCATAAGGATCGATACTAGGTGCATTGAATTACATTATTTTTGTAAATGATTTCGACAGCAGGAGTTATGTAGTGTATGTAGATGATACATCTCTCCTGATCAGTTCCGTAACTATCCATGAAGTAACGAGATCTGCAAGTAATGAATTAACATGCCTATATGAATAATTCACGAATGACGGTATTTTTTCTAAATAAAGAAAAAATGCCGTTTTTTTGTTTCTCTTGTTTAACAGAGTACAACCACAGCCTTCTAATCAAATCGCAAGAGGGCTCGATCAAACAATCAAATCATGTTACATTTCTTGGAATACATCTGACAAATAATGGTAATGGGACTTGCATATAAACAGCATATTATGTAAGAAACTACTACATCTAGCCTACAGTGTGAACCAGCTGAGATTTGTTATGGATAAATGTGTGGTCTTGATTCACTATTACTCTTATTTCTACCCCACCATATCTTATGGAATACTTGTCTTGGGAGCATCTTACTGTGACCACAGAATATTTGTGATCCAGAAAATAGTTTTAAGGATGATAGCTTCAGTTGATAGCAGTACCCATTACAAAATATGTACATTAATTGAAAACAGTCCCAAATCCATACTGGAAACAATAGCAGTAGGATATCTAATGTCAATGATAATAAGCTGAAGTATGACAGAAATGGATATTTTTCACAGCCTAGCCTTGAAATGTACCAAAGATTTAGACATTTCGAGGACTACAAAAAATTTTGAAATGAAAGGAAAAATAACAGCGATTGTTGCTGGTAGTCTGGTATCTTAAGAATGGAATGAAATTTCATATTTAATGGTATACAATGGTAGTCACGTCCATCAAAACATAAGTAACGAAACCTCTTACTTGAGTACTTCAAGTTCTTCAATACTTATTAGCAAGGTCGCAAAAAATGAAAACGGAATTAGAGAATTATAAAATATAATTTACTTGTCAAAAAATACATGAAATAAACAACTAAAATATGAACTAATATAAAATTCTTACAACTATTCCAATAGATGTCCAGAATCCTCCAGTGAGGGCTATAGTTAATTTTGACTTGATGGAAACGAAATGTGAAATTTCGGTAAATATTAGATTACCGGCAACATTTCATTTCAAAATTTTCACATTTGTCAGTCTCTATTCTTTATAACATCCCAAGAGTCAGTAGTCTGTGAAAGATAATCATTTTTGTCATAGTTCCGCATTTGATTGACCTAGATAATATGTTACAGGTATTTTTTCTGATTATAGAGCTGATATGTTTTTTTTATTAACTTGTCTTGTTACTCTAGTTTGTTTGCATATTTCTCTTTTCTGTTGGTTTTCTGTTGGTTTCTTCCTTCTAAGGAGAGTTTTTTTGTTTTTTATGGTCTGCTAGGTTGTTTTAAACAAACGATTTGACTCAAAATTTGATGTGAAATGGAAATTAATATCGACAGTCCTATATCGTTAGAAAGGCTATCAAATGCTATATTCAGCCGTGCAAAAAATAGACATTTCCATTTAGAAAAACAGTTACCTGTGATTGAAGTTTCCTTAATTAATCTACCGATTTTACTAAGTACAAAAGGAATTCAAATTTGACAGTACTACCTAAGCTGACCCATTCCATGCTTAGTCACACCACAAATTCGCAGCCTTCTAAGTTTTCATTTTCATCGATATTTAATTTTTTTCTAACATCTACTTATTTCAAAAATGGTGATTTGCACCTAAACGGTTCGTTTTAAATATCATCTATTGTGCATAAAGTCACACTTCAATATTGACCAAGGAGTTTAAATATGCAACAGTATTTAGGGGCTTGTATTAAAAAAAATTAACTTTGATAAGTCACATATTTACTGTATAATGTTAAGTATATTTTATTACCGTCCTTATTTTTTATTTGGCACATTTTTTTCTATCTCAAATAGAGTAGCAGCTGTCATCTTCCCACACATCTTTGATACACCCTATATAAGCGGGGATAGCCAGCTCATACAGCGGTTCTGAAAGCTTTTAAAATTTCGAAACAGTCACGGCATCGAGTGACGTCAGTGAAGGCTGTTAATTATCCTTATGGCATGTTTCGGCAACATGAATACTCTTCAATATTTGAATTGCATCTCCATCCCCAGTTCACAATACTATAATGGATATGATAGTGGGAACTGGCATAGGAAAAAGTAGTTAGTATATGTTTACTAGAATGGCTAGATATAAATTTTAACATATAACAACTTTCTCATAGTTTATTAAATGCAATTTCAATATGTGACTCCGAAGTTAGTATGCGGTCGAAAGATATATTGTGTGTGATTCTGATCACTGATTCTGATGTTTGGGTAGATACGTTACCGTTGACAGAAATATTGATAGGCGCCTACTTATCTTCCAATGAAATTAATTATGACTGATTATGTTTAGTATGTTCAGTATCGTGACAACAGGGATAAAAGACTATGATTTTTCGAGTGGCAGCTAAACAATGAGTAGAAGATTCTTTTGATAGTCATGTTGTGGTATTGGGGTGGTTAGAAGGGGCAAACAATTTTGTGCTCATAGAAGACCTTTTACTAGCCATTCAGTTAGCTTCACGCAACTCTGTATACCTCGTTTGGACACCAGGCTACGCAAACATTGGTGGCAATGAGTGTTCAGACCAGCTTGCAGGAGGAGGCGCGAATATGTCATTCTTTGGCCCAGAAACCAGTTGTGGCATACCCAAAGCTACCGCCTACAAGGCCATCAACAAGGATCATGGTCAGCGTTGGCGAGTCTACCGTATACAAGCACTAGTCTGTTCGACGTGTCATTTTGTACAGCAAGACGCTCGGAGCGAAGAGAAGGGTTCTGTTTAGTGTGACGCAGTCAGACGAAGAAACTGACTTTAGTATTGGGAAGAGGCTCCTGTACTAGGACCATAGCTTACCCCAAACAACTCCATCTAGTCTAACCCATTCAGTTTCAAAGTGGAGTTAATTGCAATGTATTCAAATAAATACTGACTTGATGCGGTTCAAAAAACTGCAAAAAATGCTTAATATTCCCTACAAATCAGGGAGTGCCCCTTTCACAATATCAAAAACTGCCAACTGGCATGCATCGACTTCAAGGGCAATGTGTGGCTGTATACGTGGGGTGAGGGCCGGTCGACAGGCGATTGGTTCACCGTCGAGGGTCGCTGCCGGACATTCGCCCCCTCTTGTGCCCCCCGCAGGGCTATTGTGTCGATTACCTGGGTTGCTTTGGCCCGACGTCGCGTCCCTGCAAAAATACAAAATGGACGCCGGCCTTCTGGCGTAAACTGGAAATTATGATCTACGATCGATGTTTGCGGATCTTGTGGTGCGACATACCATACTTCATTCGGCTTCCTGAAGTAGTTAGCCTGCACGTAAAATAGTGTATCCAATCTGCAATCAAAGGCTGGCCGATTTTTGAAGAAATAGTATATTTTACCTTCCCACACCGATAGGTGAAGGGGAGTATTGTGATCGATTTTTTCGATTTTGGGATAACACACTTTTTGGGCGTTTTATGATGTCTACATAACGAAAATCTATGTCACTCATTTCCGTCGGTCTGTCTGTCTGTCGATCTGTCTGTCGGTCTGGCTGTCTGTCTGTGCGCGTTCTTCTAGCCTCGTAATCTCAGTAACCGCTGCATGGATTGTGATGAAATTTGGGCAGCGATATGCTGGGGGGTCGTAGTAGGTAATGCTCTTATAATTTTTAAAATCGGTGTAGGGGCGGCGGAGTAATTAGCAAAAAACCAAAAAAAAAATATTCCTCAAACTTCGTTTTTAGGTATTTTAGGGGTTCCTGATCATTTTCTACTTCTTTGTCAAAAAGACAGAGCCCGGGCTCTGACATACCGATGTGCCCAGCGACTACACCTCACAGCGTGAGGTGGGCAATCACTGGGTCCGCGAATCGTGCGCCCTAAGTAGACAAAGTGACCCAAGGATGACTGCCTTCTGCATTCTGGCGTCTAAGATGTGCGCCGTCGCATGGTACACCGGCATTGCGCGCAATATAGAGAACAGCGTATTTCTCATTCCACCTAGGGATCTAAGAACCATAACCAGCAGACTTTGCAGTGTAGTCTGGCCACGGCGGCCTCCTCTTTAGAGACGATGTTCACTAACCAAGTGCCGAAAACTCTATAATGAACATCGTCTTCTGTCGATGGTCGAGGAGGACTATGTCGGACTTATTTGCCTGTACTAGCATTATTTACTTCTGTGTCATCGGCACACTCGTGTTCTGTGGAGGCTTTTTTACTGTTTCCCGGCGCCACCCTAGGAACAGCACTGGCAACAGTGATGGCTCAGGTGGCGATTTTCCGCTGAGCTTTTTTTATGTATATTTATTTTTGATTGAAAAAACCAGAAATAATTTTTTACCTCTAAGGAGAATTACCCGGGACCTTCCGATTACGAGCCCTCGACTCTAACCACTGAGCCCACCCACCCCTACTAGCATTATTATTATAATTACTAAACATAGAAGAAGAGCTGAGCGCTATAAAATCCTATTACACAATACATATACATTGCTATAGACTAATAGAAGAAAAGTAGACATAACTGGATCACAATGCTATGACATGATCTCGTAGAATTGACGCAGTGCTTAGTACCGTCCAGTCCATAGTTTAATTACTTTAATTACTCAGGCAGTTGCAACATGAGCAGTAGGCGAGAACTATAAATCAACAAGTGAACTATTACCATTACCGCGAGGTAAATACTATACATTATCTATGATCACAATAAATAGTATGATTCAAATACATAATAATTATAAACTGTTTACAACTTAGCCACACTTCTGCTGGTAAAATAAACACTGTACACCGTTCGAGGTTCGAATTACCGTTTGACGTTTCATAGCTACCTTTGCCGTTATCTTAGACAAGGAAAGAGAAAGGACGGATCGCGCGGCTGACATCTTTGTTGCCAAAAAGTACCAAAAAAGTACCAAAGCGCTAGTCCCAGTGGCTCTTATTAAAGAATACATAATACTTATAATTCTATTTATATTTATTGACATGTTGCTTAAGCACATATATTGTAAATTAGATAACCGATTTGGGGTATCTTTCCAATCACGTAAGCTATAACAGATACGTCACAGGAAAACTGATTGTATTTGAACTAAAAAAAGCCTCAAAAAATATAATTTTTACACCCTACATGCTCAAAAATACTTTGATTCACATGTTAGTGGTATATTTGAAATTATATTTTGGATGCGTATACATATATCTCTGAACTAGATATCGTGATATTTGCATAAACTTCGAATGCACCAAAAAATATGAACACAAATGTATCTGTGATAAGTGATTCCTGGCTCCTTCCTGCTGCTGTGGCTTTTACAACAGTAAGCTGCACACCCTATCATTATCACACCACAATATCTTACAATGATTGGTCTTAAAAACGCTTAATATCATAAAAAAATACTACCGTACTAAATTATTTGTTTTCCGCCAAAATTTTGAAGCTATTCATTTGCGGTCACAGCTAATTCATATAGCATCAAACGGACGTGCGGTATCCCCTCTCTTTCCTTATCTAAAGCCGTTATTACAGAGTATATCATCGTAGAAATTTGCAGTATTGGTATCGAGTAGGCGTTGTTTATAGTTCACAGGTGGAGTACTACGTAGTTATGAAAAATAGATCACAATGTTCGTTTATAGGTAGAATTAGCTGTTCAGAAGTAGTTTGGTAATTGCTGTATAACATAATGGGAGCAGATAAAATAAGAAGCCTCATCTCAGTTGATTAATTACATACATAGTCCGATTGCGGGAGGAATTGATTTGCCAATAAGCTATAAATCATAAGGTATTACGAGACAAATTATTCAGTAAAAATGGCGTCAAGCAGCTAACTCAGTGCCTATTTTCATATATTTTCGGTAATAACAAGCATGTTGGCCTTACTAAATCGAACGCCATCCCAATTTTACCGCCATACTTTGTACTAATTAATCAAATGTCGTTGGACAAGTTTGCAAACTATAATTCGATCTACAATCTCTTGGTTCAACGATCACCTCCGTTTTCAGAAATTATTCGGGACTGCCACTGGCCTGCAAATAAGCGAGACGCCGGAAGAGTAAAGAAGCGAACAAGTTTAAGTTTTCATGCGCCAAAAATTTTATAAATCTGTATAGATTTAAATCATTTTTCCTCTAACCCCTATTTCTATTTTCTTCAATCCGATAAGAAGTATATCGCGTTCACTAATAAATCGATCTCATATCTTATCCCTAAACCAGATCCTACCAGTAAAATTTTTTCGCAAAAAAAAAATATCCCAAATGTATGATTGTTTCATTGTTTTACTAGAAATTGGACTTTTCGTATTGGATTCCTCGAGTTTTGTCACCAAATCAAATGATGGTCACTAGAAACGAATTCGGTCACTAGTATAATAATTATATCCACGTACCGTACTTGTATTCACAACAACTTGAATAGGAGACACAATGGTTTCTAAACTTCCACCACTTTCACCAATTTGGCAAATTGTGCAGGCCTCGGCACCACGTATTATTAACTAAACCGATTTGAATGCAGGGCTAGGATCGTGAAAATAGGATACCCAAATGTCAAAGATAGACTTTTGTTAAACCAGTAATAAATCGTACATGGTTAGAAACGTGTCAGCAAAACCGGTTCAAACAGGTGAGGTACTACAACATAGCACGCGGCAAAGGGTCGCCGTCAAAGGACTGCTACAAAAAAAAATCGACAACGCTATTAAGGTTACGGTCACTATGGATAAATAATAAAGTTTGTGGATCATGCTTATTATGTGATGTGTTCCAAGACCAGGATTTGGGGCGTCCCAAAAATGCACTGATAGTTTGAAAGCTAGTCTATACCCTAGGAGATAGCTGACAACTTAAGAAGCCAATTTAGAATCTGGATTCATTTATTGATAACGACTAATAACCGCAGTGTCCTCTCAAATGCCAAATCATTCATTATTCGAGTTTCGGGTGACTTCGAAAACTATGAAATTGAATCTTGAAAAACCAAAACGCTTAATGCTGACGAAGCTCTTAAGTATTCTTTGAACATTGTGTAACAAAATAGTCAAAAGATTTGTAGATGCAGTATATACTGTATATTATTGCTGTTGTTGGTTCAAGTTCATAATTATGTCGAATATGCTCAAAAATGCGAGACGTTCCATTTACAGAGGTTTGGTTGCACTTCCACCATTTTTCTACTTATAAGTGCAAAAAATCGGCTTCGAATAGTTTGTTATACCTTCGACTCAAAATGGCGGAGATTTGGACTATTACTAATATAAAATCTAAAGCGCCGAAAGTTTAAGTTCAATTCCAAAGTGTGTGGGAAAAATTCCGTTTTTCCCTGGGTTTGCATCACCACTGTTATTCCAGAAGGTTGTGGTTGATGTGCCTTACTACCTCTGTCATGTGTGATGCCATTCATTTGAACTGAAGCTGAAGGATGCTGCGTAAAAGCAGTAGAGAGGTCCCCTTTCTTTCACACAACCTATCAATTAAAATTATTTCAGAGGCTCGAAAATAAATTAGAACTAAACTTGCAAATCTAAGAGAATGCAAAAAGCCTGGAATATTCTGACTGTGAGTACTTTTGAACATTAATATCATATCAATCAGAAATTCCCAGGATTCGAGGATGTCTATGTTTTTAATGTGCTTTTTTATGAATATTTCTACAAGTATTGTTCTATCCCAATATTTGAAAGATTAGCCAAAGCCAAATATCAGTCTGCTGAGTCATAAAAAAATAGAAAAGTACAAAGTGCAGGACTCCTGCATCTCACTACGTTTGTCCTGGATACAGGAATGGACAAAGGGATCTCAATGAGTGTAGCACGCAGCGCCTTTCATGCAGGTAACCGACCTTGTTTTTTAAATAAATATAATAAAATACTGTCCCCTTAGAGTGCGATGCCTTAAAGACGAATATAATAAAGAAAAGCGGAAATCCATCGCGGTTTAAGATAAATAATTCAATATTCGGCCGATATGATTTTCTAAGCAGTCTACCGAGCTTCACAGTAACGTCATCACATTAAAAATAAGTTCCAAAATTGCGTATAATGTCTGTTTTATAGCTACTCGTCTGGTCCAGGTCCATTTTGTGTAAACATCTTTCTTGTTGCTGTACAGTTGTGCCAAGCACAGTGTATGAAAGAGTACTCAATTATACTAATTGTATCTTTATTGATTAATATATTGATTTATTTGACTAATTTATTTAAGGACCTTCCTGCGATATAAAAACAGATAACATAATCTCGAAGTACGTCGCGAGTTGACCCCTAGTATTTTAATGAGTAGGCATCTCAGTCATCATGATAATTCTCGGCCCTAGTTGTCTTGACCTCTTTGTGAGGTATTTCGCGAAATGGCCCTTATTACCTATGTCCCTAGGGATAAGAATGCCCGATACCGAGATGACCTTTCGTACGTAACTGGTCCAAAGGAGTAGATATTTTGCGAGTTGATCCCCAGTACCTTAGTGCGTAGTCCTCACAGCTATCATGACAGTTCTCCACCCTAGTTATTTGAGATCCTGGAGCGGTATTTCACGAGTTGAATCTTAATACCAATGACCCATGAGCTGCTCGAATTTTGTTACAATGATTATGTTATTTTGGTATAATTGTATAGTAGGTATATTATTGCATCTACCATCTACCTATTTGGTGTTTAAAGAGTTATTGTGTTTATGTACTGCATTTGCTGTGACATCGTGTGCGTGAATAATCGTGGACTGTGACCTCTGCCTTAGCTGTGGCATCTTACACCCCGATGTCACAGCAATACATGCGATAACTCTCTTAATTTATCACTTAAATCCATCCTTTCTACTGTTTCGGGACGACCATTTGGCAACGCCGCCGATGAGCTCATCGATGTTGGTCTACGCTCAGTGCTTAATATTTTCCTCGATTGTGTATGTGATGTCACAATTCGGTTTGTAGCACACAGGTTTCATCCTGAATTGTAACATCATTTATAAAGTCTGTTCTGAAGCGCCCTCTACAGAATACACATTTCACTATGAGCGTAAAAGTGTGTAAACGTATCTTTTGCTATCAGCATCACTTTGGTACCCAAGGGAGAAGCATTGGAGAAGAGCGCGTATTTCAGCCAAAGATAGGTAAACGGTCTTACTTTTAGCAGCGATAGTAATAATAGTAACGATAATCCCTTATTTTAGCGTTTTTATTTTGTTTCACATGGGCGCTGATTGTTATTGATGTTGTTGGCTTTGGGTCAAATCTAGAGTGTGAGTGACTATGAAGTAAAATCTTCGAAGCACATCTCCGGGTCGAGCTGCTCAAATTCTCTAACTTGCGTGCCCGCATTATCTCCAGCAAATGGAGCCAATCTGTTGAAGTGCACGACATTGGGTTTTCCACCGTTGGCATTCTGGATTCGATGGATTACGTCGTTGATTTTTTTGACGACTTCATACGGGCCCTTCCAGGAGCTCTGGAGTTTCGGTGACAGGCTTCGGTCCTTCTGAGGGTTGTACAGCCAGACCAGGACTCCGGATTGGTATGCTGTTTCGCTGGACCCTATGTCGTACGTCACCTTCATCTGATCGCTTGCGGTGCGAGTATTATGCCGAACTTACTCGTGGACCTCGGCCATTCTTCTGTGAAGGTTGGCAACGTAGCCTTCGTCTGCCACATCGTCCCCTGATTTGCGGCCAAACATGAGGTCATACATGATATCCTAGCCGGAGTTCTCGCCCAAACACAATACTGGCTGGTGTCTCTCCCGTGGTATCATGAACTGCCGAGCGGTACGCCAATAGAAACAGACGAAGCCAGCTATCCCAGTCTCGTTGGCGGTCCGAGACAACCTCGGCCAAATAGCGATTCACCGTTCTGTTCATCCTCTCCACCATGACGTCCGACTGAGGATGTAATGCCGTGGTCCGAGTTTTCCTAATCCCCAAAGCTTTGCACAGGTTCCGGAAGGGCGCAGACCCGAAGTTCCTTCCCTGGTCCGAATGCAGCTCGAGCGGGACTCCAAAACGACAAATCCAGTCCTAAACCAGAGCCTCGGCAAGGGCTGCGGCCTCCTGGTTTGGCAGAGCATAAGCTTCGACCCATTTGCTAGCGATCGTCTCGAAGGGACTTCCAACATTGTATTAGTGCGTGGGAGCCTTCGTACATCTCTCTGGACCATTGCTGGCGGCACAAACTGTACTATTCGTGTACCATTTCTTAACGTTTTCCTTGCACCTAAACCAGTAGAACCGTTTCCGAACCATCTCCAGGATCTTGGCCACGCCCAGATGAGCTCCACTGGTTCCGCTGCGAATCTCCCTTAGTACCATCACGGTCTGTCTTCTTTCTCTGGTCCCTCCTTTGTCCTCCATTGGTTTCAGGATTCCATCACCAGAGCCCAGTAAGACTTGACGGTGGACAAGTAAAGTGAAACTTTAGGTGAAGAACTTGGTCGTTGGTCCTCCCTCTTCCACTCGATGATTGATCATTTTCAGGCTAGAATCCTCCTCTTGGTCTTTCTGGAGTTCGATAGGCTGCCAGAGATCATCCACCACGGTGGTTTTTCTTGTCATGGCGTCTTTCATCTGCTGCCCAACGTAGGCCATACGAGCAGTTCTTTCTCCGGCCTTCTGGACGCGGATTGAGGATTGCCTCTTGTCTGCGACCCGTCATAGTTTTTCCGGTTTCGACAGTGGCTTCTTCTCTAACTTGCAGCGGCTTCTAAAATAACCCAGCTCGCCGCAATTCCAGAATCGGATCTCTCTTTCCTTCTTGGGACGGGCCTCGATAATTACCCGCCGCAGTTCCTCAACTAGGGACAGCACTTTTGTCTCACCTTCACATTCCGGAACTCGAACCTGGCAGTGGTAGGTCTTTTTCACAACCTACAGCCTCAAATTCTAAATATCTGGCTAGTGCGACCACCAGACGTTCCAAAACTTCCAAATGTGCCAGAGCTACAGCTTGACGCATTTCACCATCACGCAGCCGGCCACTAATGCCCTTCACAGCTAGTCGCTCCATTAGATCCTGGAGCCGTCGCGTCGGATATATCAGTTGAACAAAGCAGGCTACATCTGCTTCAAATTCTTGCAACGTCTTGTTTAATCGTTGGGCGCGATTCTTCAGCTGAGCGTGGAAGGCGTGACCGAATCTGACTTGACCAAATCTCATGTCCATGTGTCTGACTAGCTGTACGTAGTCCCCTCGTTCTGTCAGTGATAGCGTCTGAAGCACATCTGTAGCTTCGCCTCTCAGTGCTGCCGCCTTTTCACCAGATCACCAACCATTAGCGTTTGCGGCCGCTTCGAATTAGTGGAGGTAATTCTGCCAGGACGTGTTACCATCATACTGAGGAAGTTCTAATCTCAGCTTGCTCGAATCTCCTACCTTAGTGTGATTACGCTTGCAGCCTGAAGCTGCATTCGCAGGATGTTGTCTCGCAGATCTTTTTTTTGTTTCTCCATTATCGATTCTAAGATGTCGATTCTGGCTCCAATCCTTCCTTCGATGTTCTTTGCTACAGCAGTAATCTGTTTGGAGCTTGCTTCGTTTTTTGATTGGAGCTGTTTGGCGCACTCGAATGCAGGTGATTCGATTATGAAGGTATCTGGATCCTCGCCCCCTTTCATCATTATATGCCGAAGTCGATCCTGGAGAACGGCCTGCAACCTACTGTTATCAGCACCACGTTCGTCGAGCTCTCGAATTTTGCCATTTTGACAGATTGTTCACTTAGTTGTCCGTACCATGTCGCCCAATCAATCAGTCTACCCCACACCTGACACCACTGTTACAAGTCTTTGATTTGATTGGGCAGGAAGACACTTGGTACGGATTAAACTATTTATTTACACTAACTTTATACACTGGTATGCCTATGCTTAACCTGTCACCTATCAGTCTAATTTATTTACAGTCACTATACTAATTTATGCTTGTCCCTCACTCTAACTTTTTCTTTCACTGACCATTTATTTAACGCACGCGACTGGTAGACCACGGATTGCGACTCGCTGCTTAACTCTGCTGTCCGGTTGCGCTGCTCCTTCTTATATAATGCCTGTCGCCCGCTCTCGAACATTCTCTTCGCGTTCTCGACGCTGGCGGCCACAGCAAGAAGGTTTCTGGAAGTCGGCCCGTTTTTGCGAATTCAATCGCTCGAGCGACTAACGCGAGATGGCGGACAGGGCCGAACTGGCACAATATCTTTATTTACTCTGCAGCAATTAGTTGTGAGATGCTAAAGCAGGTCATGTCATTACAACTTTGCTAGGTAACAACTTTATTATGACATAAGATTTTCAGGATAACAACAAAGTGTCTCCAAACAAAGCCCTCCGAGACCCGAAAAAAAGGTCGCAGATGAAAAAAAGTGTTAGACTAGATCTAATAATTGCTTAGAAATAGATTTGACTGTTTGTTTTGTATGTTGTACGGTTTTTAAATAAAGCTTTACTTTATTTCTGGTTTCAGCAGTTTATTTTGATATTTGCTAGAATCCGGATTTCATTGCTCCATCTCTAATGATATAAAATTTACAACAATAAACAAGTGGTTATTGTCTGAAGTCATATCATTAACACAGCTTTTATGCAGCTCGTTATACACACTTCAATTCCGTATTTGCTGTGGCATCCCTTTAAAGATGTCACAACAAATACAGAAGCAGAAAGTTACACACGTGAATTTTATAGTTGCTGCGACATCGATGTCACAAGTCAGGTTCTTGCATGCGAACACAGCTACCTAACCACGGGGTGTAAAAAGAAACGGGAAAGAGTCACGTGATGATAAAATTTTTCTCTCTCTAACAGTCGGTATGTTTTGGATGAGGCCACAATTGAGGATAATTCATGGATGTCACAGCAAATACGAGCACCTGTATAGGTGTGGTGTGTGTGTGTCTATTTATGATTATTTGTCTAATTATGACAACTATTAGCTTGTTTCTTGTATTAATCAGGCCAATATAAAATAAGGTCACAAGGTAATTTCTAGTTGTGCCATCTCGAGCGCTTTTCTTGATATAGGCCCAGTTAAATTAGATAGCACTAGTAAGTTATTGTTCAAACATTTCGTGGTGTTATTACTTCATTTATTTTGGTCATTTGTTTAACGATTGAATTACTACCCTATTAAATGTTATAAGAGCTGGAATGATCGTCACTTGTTTCTTTTATCCCCTACACAAGCAACTAAATAGTAATAAAATGTACCGAATATTTCATTTTTTAAACAAAACCATTAGGTCCTATTTCAAATCCGCGCTTCGAAATCGTCCGCTTCGGCGTCGGCATATCAAAAAAGAAAACACAGGCACATATTCATTGCCCATCCCCTTCTCCGTCCGAAACTGGTTTGTTTTTTTAGGAGGCTAACGTCGCTCGGGGCAGCCAGACCGTGGGGTGCTGCGTAAAAAACCGTTTGGGGTGCAGACGACGGAGGGATGAGGGAGAAACGGTGACGCCATCTGGCGTAGGGTAGTCAAACCGAGGTGTATGCGGTAGCCGGCGTAGTCAGAACGTAGACAGGTCAGGCAAGAGGGGTGAAGGATAGATGCTACGAAAGAGGGTGCTGGTATTACTCTGTACAGGGGGAGGTGAGATAGATTCGGTGATATGTACAGTAATGTGAAAACATATGGAAGTGATTTAACTGCGCTGCGCTATTGGTAAAGAGCTAAGCGTTGATTGTGAGGGAGAGGGGAAGGGGGTAATGTATAGAAAACATCTTGATTTGGAAACGACTTACTCGAAGTTTATGAAAAAATGTGTGCATTGAGGACGTTAAAACTATATACATAAAAGTTAACTGGGCAGTGGAAGTACATATTATTTTATTAATCGTATGGCAGTCACACATTATATTTATACATGTATCTTTTTTCAGTTTAATTTATTTTGTTTATCACTGGAAGTAGATTATGAAGGGATTTGTCCATTTAATCTTGCCAATCATTATAGGTTTTTTTGGTATTATTGCATTTACAGTGTTTATGTACATGTTTGGTGGGAAATTCTTTTGAATAAACAAGGTACAAAAGAGGCTTATCATTTCGTTATGTATTTAGGTAAGGTTTGCAGTACATACATACAGGGTGAGTTTTTAGTACCGGCTCGGCCGATAACTCCACTACTATAGAAGATAGCGAAAAAAGTTGTATATAAAAGTTGTAGCCACATATATGCTCCTTGCTCAGAAAATATTTAGATTTATACAGGGTGATCCATAACTACGTGGTAATGCAAACATGCATTTTTTTAAATGAGACACCCTATATATTATTCCATATTCAGATTCTACTAATGATTTCCGTTCTTCCAATATAGGGCATTGTTACATTATACAGGGTGTTTCAAAAGTTATGACCAATTTTATATCCAAATCGCGGACAAATGAACGTACTGTATATCAAAAAGTAATGAATCAAAAATTATTTCTTTTACATCAGAAGGTTAAAAATATCCTCCAGTTTTAAAATCGGCTATAAAAGAAGCCCGAGACGCATATTAGTATACAGGGTGATGTAGAATGCAAAATCCAAATTTTCTCTTTTTTTTCAAATGTAACCCCCAATATTTTATTATCCCAAAGAATTGCTTTTAATATGCTCTTTCATCTTTGTGTAGCACTTGTTGTACCTACGTCCATCAGTTTCCGAGTTATTTCGATTTTTCGGTAAATTTAAAATATAGCCTCGATTTGTGTACTGAAAATTAATTTATTTTGATAAAGTACTATCTGATTTGTTTTTTATTTAACGAACAACTAAATTATAACGTCTTGATAGTATTTCATGAAGCCAAAACCCTAAATCATCGAGATAATAAAGTCAAGTATGCTGAGGAAACAATTTTGTAGGCGTCATGCATAATTATCAAGTAGTTTTATCAGGTAGGCTTTGAAAAATTGACAGTTTTCATAACCTACTCAATAATTCTGTACTGTGTGAAAAACTAACTTTGAAAATTAATTTTTCCATTGAGGGTATTTAGGAGAATCTTTGAGAAATTGTCTACTTGCCTCTAGAATATATCAACTATGAATAGCAATATCCAGAACGGAGACACTCTAAAACTAATGCGTTTGAAAGATTGAAGATTCGTTTTATTTGGACTGTGTCGTTTCATATTTCATAGCCTACCTGATACATCTGCTTGATAATTATGCATGACGTCTATAAAATTGTTTCCTCAGCACACTTGACCTATATTATCTCGTTAGTTCAGTGTTTTGACTTGATCAAGTATTATTATCGCCTTATATTTTAGTTGTTTGTTAAGGAAAAACAAAATTTGGTAGTATTTTCTCAAAATAAATAAATTTTATTAAAGAAATAGGAGGTATATTTAAAATTTGTAGAAAAATCGAAATATCTCAGAAACTAATGAATGCAGCCATAATAAGTGCTATACAAAGATGAAAGAGCATATTAAAAGCAATTCTTTGGTATAATAAAATATTGGAGGTTACATTTAAAAAAAGAGAGAAAATCTAGATTTTGAATTCTACATCACCCTGTATACGAATATGCGTCGCGGGATTTTTTTATAACGTACTTCAAAACTAAAGGTTATTTTTAATCTTCTCATGTAAAAAATTTTTTTTTTGATTAATTACTTTTTGATATACAGTACGTTCATTTGACCGTGATTTGGATACAAAAATGGTCATAACTTTTGAAACACCCTGTACAATGTAACAATACCCTATATTGGAAGAACGGAAATCATTAGTAGAATTTGAATATGGAATAATATATAGGGTGTCTCATTTAAAAAAATGCATGTTTGCATCACCACGTAGTTATGGATCACCCTGTATAAATCAAAATATTTTCTGAGCAAGGAGCATATCCGTGGCTACAATTCTTATATACAATTTTTTTCGCTATCTTCTACAGTAGTGGAGTTATCGACCGAGCCGGTACTAAAAACTCACCCTGTATATTATATATAAAACATTTATTTATTTATTTACTTCCTCTAGACATACACAGATGTATAGGAATTGTCATGAATCAGCAACAGTTAAAAACAGATTTTAAACAAAATCACATACATATACACAAAAAAAAAGACAAAACTAGGATTTTAAAGTAAAAGGTACAAACAGAACATGAAGATGTATATAATTTTACAGAGCATAGAAATTATATATTCAGTGACCTAATATGAACTCCTGAATAGTATAAAAACATTTTTCGATCAGCCACTTCTTCAAGAGCTTTTTGAAAGCAACCAGAGATTTGCATTCTCGTACAAAAGAAGGCAATTTATTAAATACTTCCAGACCTTTGTAATTAGGTGAGGATTTTGTTAATTCCAAATTGGGAGTAGGAATATGATAATTCTCCCTATATCTTGTATTAATACAATGTATATCTTTGTTTTTTAAAAACAGATTCCTGTTTTTGAAAATATAAACAGAAACCTCGTATATGTAAAGTGATGCTACAGTTAAAATGCGACATTCCATAAAATGACCCCTGCATGATTCTAATTGACCGATTCTAGCTATAATACGCACAATCCTTTTTTGTGCTATGAATACATCACCGAAAAGTGGAGATGTTGCCCATAGACATATTCCATATCTCAAGCGAGAATCAACCTGAGCGTAGTAAAAGTTGATCATTTGCTGATCATCCAAAATTTCTCTCAGAGTTCTCATCAGAAAAGTTATGGAACTAAGTTTTTTTATTAAGGAGTTACAGTGTACCTTCCAATTCAAATGGTGATCAAAATAAAGTCCCAGGAATTTGACGGTATCTGTGTTAACCATCAACTTTCCATCAAGGTTAACGGATAAATCAAGACGTTGACTCTGTCTACAATGGAATCTCACAATATCTGTTTTGGAATGGTTAAAAAAGAGGTCATGGGCATGAAAGAAGTTATTTACTAAGCTCAAGGTTTGAGAACATTTGTTTGATAGTGATTCAAGACTACTAGAAGATACGACAAGAGAAAAATCGTCGGCATAAGCAACGTAGTTTTTATTTTTCAAAATCCTGTCAACACTATTGACATACAATATAAAAAGAATTGGTCCCAATATCGACCCTTGTGGAACGCCCATTGACAGAGGCGAATGCTCAGACTCCCCAATGACTGTTTGAATACCCTGTTTAGATTTTAAATATACATATTGGGTTCTGTTATACAAAAACGACTTAATCCATTCGATACCATTACCTCTCATGCCGTAATCTTCTAGCTTACTTATTAATATGTCATGATTTACACAATCGTAAGCTCTACTTAGGTCACAGTAAATTGCTAGTGGATGTTCACCTTCATCTAAATGTTTTATTAAGATTTCATAAAATTTCATCAGTGCAGTAGTGGTAGACCTACTACTCCTAAAACCATGCTGGTTATCGGACAAAATATTGCAGTCCTCAATAAAGCCCATCAGTCGACTCAAAAAAGCATATTCAAATATCTTTTGAAACCCAGATGGTACTGTCACTGGTCTATAATTTTCCATTAATAGGGGATTACCTTTTTTAAAGATCGGTACAACCTTACCATTAAGGCGACACCGGCTTTCAAATAAAATGCCTAGATAAGTCATCCTTATAAAATAGTTTTTTTTCCCTACTATGAATCTGTATAACTTTATAATGTAAAATCTGAAACTTGACATGTGTTGTATCTCTGCTGCATCGCGCTTTATTAGTTCGTGAATAAAACCACAAATTATAGAAAATAAATTTAACGTCTCGGCCACCTGTGTGACCTTTCTCGAAATACAAAATATTTGACAAAAAAGTAATTTGGAATTGTTTGACAGTTGAGCCAGGCAACAACTTTTGCTTTTTTTATTAACTTGGCGTTTGAGGACTTCTCAATCATGTCTCAGTTTCCCGGGAGGGGGTAAAACTGGGGCAACCTATTCTTTTTTTTAGTCATAGAGAACCATCCGTTACCTTAAACGAGGCCTTGCAGACATTGTGTACCTTATACCTGTACCTTTTTCAGTCGATGTTTTACTTATAACCCAGTTATTTTATATAATTCGATACCACATAATTTCAAAACAATGCCTGTATCACAGCTGCGCAAACATTTTAAAGCATATCTTTTAGATGGAGCTCATTAGGTTTTCTACGTCTTAATTTGTTTGTTTTATTGTATGTCTCTTTTTGTAAGTTTGCCCAGTTTGTATGTTTAGTCTTTGTACACGGATTTCATTTTATATGTATATATTTTTTTTTGTTGATCATTGCTTTGTAGCTAGTTATTATGAATGGGTATGTTTTGCCTGCAATAGGTTAAATGTAAGAGTAGCCATGTGGCTAAATTTCGCCTCTTGTAGACGTATAAATAAAGACCATTTATTATGATTATTGTTATAGGTCTATCAGAATGCCAAAGATGAACGCAATGTCATGTATTTTTGCAATTTTGTAATCTCAGTACCTAGAAATAGACTGAGAGCCAGTGATCGGCAGTATTTTAACAAAATGATGGTATTTATACTATTACATATTACATATGCATATTACATAGGTGAAATGGGGATTCACTATCCCCGGCGACAGTTCCTTTGGGCGTGAGCGTGAGTCCAAAAGCGCCAGAATGTAAGTTCAGTTACGTCACTTTAGCCTTTTTAATATGTTGCAGTATATACCTTTTCTTAAACAAAAACCCAATGGCAGTCATATGTTCCAGTTCCTAATGTGTCTTAAAAAATTTCAAAAGTTTAAAAATTTATGAAAACTTACGGTATTTCAGCAAGGATGAAAATTATTATTATAAATGTAGTTTCTGAATGGCAGACATCTAGCTGCGTTCCAACATACTGGCAGACGCTATAATGTCTCTCTGTCAGCTAATTAGACAACGTCAAAAATAGATTCTAAAACTTGATCTTAGCAAGTCTGCCGTTTTAGTATACTGTGGTATATTATACCTTTTCTTATATAAAAACCTAATGGCAGACACCTAATCGGGTTCCAGATGTGTTTTAGATAATTTGAGATGATATATGTTATTCGAATTATTATTATAATAAATATAGTTTTTGAGTGGCAGACATCTAGGTGGGTTCAAACATACTGGCAGGCGCTATAATGTCTCTCTGTCGTGCCAATTAAACAGTAAAAAAGATGACTACTAAAACGTGATTTTAGCAAGAGTGCCGTTCTAATATAATGAAGTATATACTTACCTTTTTTATTCAAAAACTCAGTGGCGGGCACTTATTGCAGTTCCTAATGTTTTAGAAGCCACTTTTAAACTTTTAGAATTTTTTAAGACACATTAGGAACTACAATAGGGTCTGCCATTGGGTTTTTGTATAAGAAAAGGTATATACTACAACATATTGAAGAGGCAGACTTGCTAAGATAACGTAACTGAACTTACATTTTGGCGCTTCTGGACTCCCGCCAAACCCACAGCAACCATCGACGGGGATAATGAATCCCCATTTCGCATATGGCACGTGGTTAGGGTATGAGGTTTTCTAAAATACCGTAAGTCTGCCGATCACTGGCTCTTAGACAAAAAGTGTGGGAGGCATTGGCCAAGTCACTTGACTTCTTATTTTGTAGAGAATAATTGTAGTCTGTTTGTGGTTTGCTTGGCCATTATCGTTAATGATTATAATTATGTAATATACAATGTGTCCTGAATTTCCTTGACACGTGATATTTTCGTAACTAAAAAGTTTCAAGCAAGAACTGGGTTGTAATTCTGAAGTTACAATAGGGTCTATCCTACCATGCTTTCAAAACTTCAACCCTTAGAACTCATCCCCAACTTTCTTTTTCAAATAGCATCCAATAGTTTTTCCTACACAAATTAGGTCCTTATTTTATTTAAAATCTTGTAGTACATTGATTTTATACAAATATCTATTTTTTTTCGTCACAGGGATGAGGTAAATAAAAGGATTTGTTTGAAGTGTAATATTTTCGTAACAAAAATTTAAAAAAAAACTAAGGCACCTTTCAAGAGTACCGAATAACCTATCATACCATGCTTTTGAATCATTCTTTTGTACTTCAACCCTCAAAACTCAGTCCCAACTTTTTCTTAAATAATAATACACAGCTTTCCCTAACTAAATGAAGTCATTATTTTATTTAAAACCTTGTAGTGCCTTTGATTGCATACACAAACCAATGTTTTTCGTAAAGTCATAAGCATAAGATAAATAGAATAAGGATTTGTTTGAAGCGTAATATTTTCGTAATAAACAAGGATAAAAAAGAGATTTTTTTTTCGAAAGCATGGTATGATAGGCCATTCAGTGCCCTCAAAAGGCCCCTCAGTTTTCTTTTTTATACGTTTTCCTTCTTCTTCTTCTTTATTTACATTATACTTATGGTTTTGTGAAAAAAATAAGTCTGCGTATAACATAAAATGTACCACAATATTTTAAATAAAATAGGGATACAGTTTATGTAGGAAAATCTATAGGTGCTACTTGAAAACAAAAAGTTAGGGGTGGGTTTTAATGGTGGAAAAAAAGTTTTGAATGCATGCTATGATAGGGCACTTTCGATGACCCTTTAACTACGTTATCTGCTTTTGTTACGAAAATATTACGCTTCAAACAAATCCTTATTTTATTCATGTTATGCTTATGACTTTACGAAAAAAATAGGTAAGTGTATAAAATCAAGGGTCCTAAAAGATTCTAAATAAAATAAGGACTTAATTTGTAGCTACTTAAACTGTCGTCAAAAGGTAGCCCACTAAAATGCCGCTAACAGCTGTGATGTCATCGAAGTGATGTATTTGACGGCTATACATTCGCTGTGATTAAACTGCTATCAAACGGTAGCCCACTGAAATGCATTTTCTTGTAAAAATTGCTATTTTCCATTATCGGTTATATTGTTTTCGGCTTGCTTCAATTATAATTGTGACAATTTTTGTTGAACTGAAACTTAGTTTTGAGCAGCTCAATGGACAGATATATTGTTTGAGCAAGGACTTAATCTATTGAAAAATCTTAAAACGCTATGGGCCAATAATACTGATGCTGCAGTTGTAAATGTAAACAATAGTGGCGAGAATCAGACTCAGTCTTTTATTGTAAACAATGATGAAATTGGAAGTGGAAATCAAGTTTCTGTTGAACAATCTGGAGTATTTGACCAGGTGCTTCTTCCAGGCCAAAGCAACACGAATAAAGCCTTTATATTGAATAATGCAAATCTATCGTCTCGGTTTCAGTGACGGTGTCAGTTATCTCCAGGACCATGTAAAATTGTAGAGAAGGATATAATACCTGATCCGGTTGAAGTTGCGGAAGCTTATATCAGCTAATCAGCAGTTCAGCAATCATCTTATTGAAAAGTCAGTGATATCACATTGCCTACAATGAAGATGCCTGTTCCAATAAAAAAACGTCGTCATCCAAAAGGACAAGACAGGAAGATTATAATAGAAAAAAGAAAGACGTACTGTGACATCTCTGTGAAAAGATCCCATAATGTTGCCTAATGTATTTCTCTGGGTATAGTTTTCAATAATAGTCCGGAACCGAACACCACATTTTAAATTTCATCGACAATTAGAGGAGCAGACTTTCAAATTGCATTTTGTCCAGTATTACAAATCTTCAGGTATAGTTTTAAAGGTTTGGGATAATATAATCATATGAAATAAAGTTGAAAAACAACTTGTAAAATTAAAAAACTGTTGGACGTAATGCAGTTTGTTTGTCTAATTTGAATTTCGTTTCAAGTTCTCTGATTTGCAGAAAAATCGGAGAAATGATGGGCACAGATTTTTCTGTGAACCAAATGACTTCAATTGTCTCCCTCTTGCGGAGTGAGCAAGCACCTTCCATTCCTTGATTTTCATTGTCAAGTAGCAAAAACAAAAATTTGGAACATATTTACAGCATATCAGAATGAAACAACAAAATATAATAGTAGTATAATAGTATAATTATATACATGACTAGTTTGGCACAGCTTTCTCACGTGTTGCAGGTCTTATTTCAGCTCTTAGACTAAATGCATTTTGTCTGTCTTATTGCTCATAAGGAGCAAATATTTGATTATAAGAATACAGCGCCACCTCTACCTTAAATATGAAAGGTTTAGACGAAATGCATTTTGAAATTCTGTTCCTCATAGCAGAACCTTTAACGGTCAACATACTAATCAAGCTGTTGGAATGTCATTATAGTGGGCTACCGTCTGACGGTAGTCTAGGTACAACGATTAGAAGGCCGTCAAATACGTCACTTCGATGATGTCACACCTGTTAACGGTATTTTAGTAGGCTGCCGTCGAACGGCAGTTCAAGGACAGCGTAATTTGTATAGGAAAAACTATTGGGTGCTGTTTGAAAAAAGAAAGTTGGGATGAGTTTTAAGGGTTGAAGTAAAAAAAAAAGGTTTTGAAAGTATGGTATGATATACCCTATATTACCTCCAGAATTACAACTCAGTTCTTGCTTGAACCGTTTTTCGTTATGAAAATGTCACCGTGAAGCAAATTCAAGTAAGTATTAGTGTTTGAAATTTGTTGACAAGAAAGATGTTTCAAAGGGTTTCTTTTGTACTTTCATTGTCTACAAATTTTCTTGAATACCACAACGTTTAATATAAAGTCGTACGCCACTGGTTTTTGTTTGTAATACGCTCAAGCTGTTTACTAATGTGTCAAATTTTACGTTACATGTTGGCTGCTCAGCAACCTGTGCATTTTATTGTTTTACATTCCCTCTAGAGATGTTAACTCTGTGGTGTTGGATGTTTTTTTACAGGCGGGTGGGCGATGATTTGGTTGCAAGGGGTAAGAGGATCTTGCTTCATGCTACGGGAAAATAATAAAATCGAATCGCCGTATTGTGTGAGAAGTACCAAGTCAATCAACTCGACCCCATTTTTTCGTTAGGTATAAATATGAAAATACCAGATTCTCGATAATTATTAGTCACGCGTTGTGGTGGTGCGAAAACAGTAGCAGTTGTAGGGAAGAGAGGAAACGAAGTTAGCCGTAGCCAGCAGTTCGCCAGTGTGCAACGTTGTTACATCTCCTCCGCGCTTCCCAATATGCATGTATTATTGCGATTCATGTTGATAATTCGCAAAGGCGACGGTAACTTGTCCAATTTCAACGGGTTGCGCTGTAGAAAATTCGATTTGCAGGCGTCTTCCAATGATCACCGCCTTGTGCTCTCCGATGAGGTCTACCAAGAGACCACGAAGTGGGTCGGTCGTAATGCAGTTTTCTTACAATTAAGCGCTTTTCACTGGTCGATAAATGAAACCACCACAGTTTGTTAATGTTTCGGCTACTCTTGTAGGACAAGATATTTGGAAACAAACAATTTGGAAATAGCCTTGCAGCATGTTACATGAAAACACAGCTGCAATGTCATAAAAACAATGGAAAATGAGGAACATTTTGAGTAGTATAAATTATTTTTATGTTTGTTAACAACAAGAGAAAAGCAAAATTAAGGTGTTGTTGCAAATAGTTCATTTTTGGCAACCAAGTGTTCAAATTGAACTCGTCCCTTAAATTGGACATGCCCATAGATCCTGACAAAGTAGGGATATTACTTCCAGAAAAACAATAGAAACTGAACTAATATATCTTTAAGAAAAATTGGTAAGTATTGAAACATATTGTTTTCTAATAATTGCTAACAAAATGTGTAAGAAAATTGTGTACTGCAAGAGATGAACACTTGAGTATTTTCTTTTTTGGTCCAACACCAACACACTTCCAATGAAACCAAGTGTGGCAGTGCAGGTACTGAATCATTTCAACTTGGTTTTCAGCCTTGCGTTCATTACAGAACCACGAAAGTTCACGTTCAGGAGCGTTAGAAATTTAGAATGGCCTTAATTGAACCGGGGTTCAATTAGAGGTTTCTTAAGTGGTTCATTTTGAGCATCGAGCTCCAAAATCAAGATTAATCCCACATTTAAATAAGTTTTCGACAATGTTATTGTTAGGCAGCGCTATAAAATACTGTCATCTAATAAACAAATTATAAAATTGAAAGAACAAACTTGCATTGTTTTAGTTAGATTTGAGCCTTCGCCAAGTTTACAAAATATTATATTGCGCGTGGTCGAAATCTTTAATATTTGACGGATCTGTATGACGTTGTCCTAGTCTAAATATCAACTGAGTCGCAAGAATCTTCAAAGGTGTGGTGTCGAATACCCGATGGCAACGTTACCAAGTTTTACGGGAAATAGCAAAAACGGCAAAGAATTTGGGAGACAGTTCAATATGGGCAACGGCACCGTCAAGGTTTATATAATGCGCAAAACATGTTAAAATCTATTTAACGTGCTGGTTACATTTACACCTTGCGGTCTTGGTCGTAAATGATTAACGATGTGTGGTCGTACCGTTGGTTCTAACTATATAAAGAACGACCCCGCCTTCGGATGAGACGCATCTAATACGCTCGGTGACCGGTATAGGATACCGGTAGAAAAATGAGAGGTTACCAACCGCACGAGGATGTGAAAGATGATGGAGGTGGCGCGTTAAGGCCGAGTCACCGATTAGTCGAATTGCTCTTCTCTGATTTGCGTGAAGTATGTAGAGGGTAATTGGGGCACCAACTTCAGGGCAGGTCTTATCCCTAGCAGCTGTTGTAATTGACGAAACACGTCCGTGCTAAACTATGTTTTCAGTATTGTTATCTCCTTAAAGCTTGAATCAATTACTGCTGGACAGAGTCTGATTGCTCATTAAAACTAGGTACCCGCTTAGGCAATTTATTCTTTCTTATTAGCCGAAGGCTGTTCATCAGAAGTATTTTCAATAAACGCCGTTGTTCCGCAGGGATCTGTCCCATCCCCTACACCATTTCTGCTGTACATCAACGAGCTGCTGGAAATAACATCCAATCCAATCTACAGACGACAGTACATTAATATCGTGAATGGAACCAAAAAAGCCACTATTATCCCGGAAGACGTTACGTCCACGTCAACAACATGCCTCACATATCAACGTAGATATCAGAACAATTGTCGAGTGGGTATTAGTAAATAAAGTACAGTTTAACGTACAGAAAGCTCAAGCAACCACACTGACAAAGAAGTCTCACGTTGGCTTACCAACTGTGGAAATGGAGGATCACCCAATAGTCGAGTCACCTTCCGTCAAGCTTTTGGGGATCAACAGCAACATGTGCTGGAATTACCACGTCGTCAGTATTTGCTAAAACGGCATCCCAGAAGCTTGGAGCTTCGTTACGCTGTAGGAAGCTGTATAAGCCAGAACAACTACTGCTTTTCTACAAGGCAAATATCCGACGATCTTTGGAGTATTGCTCCCGTGTGGGGATGCGCTCCGAACCACTCTCTGAAGCTTCTGGACACTATCTAGAAGAGATCAATTGAACTAATCGATACGCCGAACCTCCACAGCATGGAACATCGAAGAAGGGTGGCTTCCTGTCCCTGTTTTACAGATCCTATCATGGAAGATGTTCGAATGAGCTCTCCCAGCTAATAATACCGAAGGCTGTCGGAACGAGGTACATTAGAGAGCCTCTGCGAGCCCCTCTTTACCAGGTCGAGGTTCCTACTCCCCGAACCAGCCTTTTCCAACATTCATTCTTTTCGAGAACTTCGACGCTGTGGAATGAGCTGCCAAGGAATTTATTTCCCGACGGCTACAACCTAGCGTTTCAAATCTAACGTGCACCGACACTTATCCTTTCGGGGCGCTTGTACAGCGCCATAGGCTTTCAGCCTTTGCGGGAGGCTGACCATAAAAAAATAGTACAGGGACTTAGAAGCATTGAATTTTGCAAGCAGCCTCAGCCAGCCTTCTCTGCTCCATAGAGAGACCATAGAGATCGAACTATTGGAGAGTAGATTATTGATGTGGAGCAGAAACAACGTCGAAGCCAAGACCAATCCCTGCGATAGTCTTCGTTGATGTTGCGGGAAAAAAAAGTCTCTTGGGAAGATGCTTGAGTTGCTCTGACTTTTCCCAACACCTTTGAATCACTAGCAATTCGATTAACTCTACTCTGTATTTTGTCCCATTAACGCCCCTTTAAAATACATTTACCATTTATTATAGAACATGGGCCCGGTGCAAAACGAAAATTCCCCAAATTGAATCTGTAGGAAATTCCAGCCCAAAGATCTGGCACAGGAAATGTATATCCACGCCTTTTCATTTCCTTACGATGTGGCGGTTGGTTACAGGTCCCACAAGGAAATTGCTGTTTAACTATACCTTAAATTTATTTCTAAGTAAATGGGCCTGTGGTGCCGTCTTGCTTCTAGCTATGGGAGGAGGGGTGATCGTGATTAAATTTGGGAATATATTATCGGATGCAAATGCTCGAATAACTTCTGCCGGAGCAGGAAATAGAGTAAGATGGAAGAGTATATATATACCGGGTGTCCCAGAATTTCCTTGACACGTGATTTTTTCGTAACGAAAAACGGTTCAAGCAAGAACTGAGTGGTACTTTTAAAGGTACTATAGGGTCTTATCATTCCATGCATTCAAAACATTTTTTTGTCAGTCAACACCTAAAACTCACCCCCAACTTTTTTTTTCAAATAGCACCCCATAGGTTTTCCTACATAAATGATATCCCCATTTTATTTAAAATCTTATGGCACCTTTAATTTTATATGCAAACTTATTTTTTCCGTAAAATCATAAGCATAAGACAAATGAAATGATAGTTTGTTTGACACCTGATATTTTTGTAACAAAAACGGATAAAAAAGAAACGTAACTGGGTTTTTCAAGGGTAGTGATTGACCTATCATTCCTTGCTTATGAACCATTTTTTTCTTACTTAAAGCCCTGGAATCCACCCCTAGCTTGTTCTTTCAAATTTCAATCCACAATTTTGCCTGGAAAAATAAATTCTTTACTTGAATTTAATTATCGTAGTGCCTTACTTTTTATGCCCCTACTGCAATTTATCGTTAATTTTTTTTTCGCTTGATCCATAAAATCGTAAACATAAATTAATTAGAACACATGTGTGGAAAATATTTTTTTATTATCATGGATCAACTAATAAAAAAAATGTGACAACAAAACTAAGTGCAAAAACGTGAAAAAGTTTTATGGCTACATCGGGCCGCGCCAACCCCGTGTACAGGGTGTGCCCCGTACACGGACGCCAAAATTAACGATTAACTGCAGTAGGGGCATAAAAAGTAAGGCACTACGATAATTAAATTCAAGTAAAGAATTTATTTTTCCAGGCAAAATTGTGGATTGAAATTTGAAAGAACAAGCTAGGGGTGGATTCCATTGGTTTAAGTAAGAAAAAAATGATTCGTAAGCAAGGAATGTTAGGTCATTTACTACCCTTGAAACACCTACTTCCTTTTCTTTTTTATCCGTTTTTGTTACAAAAATATCAGGCGTCAAACAAATCATCATTTCATCTTATGTTTATGATTTTACGGAAAAAATAAGTTTGCATATAAAATTAAAGGTACCACAAGATTTTAAATAAAATGGGGATATTATTTATGTAGGAAAACCTATGGGGTGCTATTTGGAAAAAAAAGTTGGGGGTGAGTTTTAGGGTTGACGTATGAAAAACATGTTTTGAAAGCATGGTATGATAGACTCTGTAGTACCTTCAAAAGTACCACTCAGTTCTTGCTTGAACCGTTTTTCTTTGCGAAAATATCACGTGTCAAGGAAATTCTGGGACACCCGGTATATAGTTAACAAAAATATCTTTGTTAACTGAAAATTGGAAAAACAGAATAGCAGATGAGGAGGTTTTTTGAGGCAAAAAATTTAAATCAGTAATGCTTAGTTCGGACGGGTGCTCTTTTTTAGTAAATTTCAATACTGGTAACAATTTCCAAGATAATTATACTATATTATCAGTCAGTTAACCCTATGAAATTGTCAGCTATAGCTTTTTTATGGAATTAGGCGTGTTTAAGTCAGATTTCAGTTACAACAATAAATAACAATAGTCAAAAGCTACTATGTGGTTAAAAAAAATTCTCAATTCTAGAATTCTGTTAATCTTGTTAAGATATACTTTTGTTATACATTTTGATATATAGATCGGCTCTCGGTCTAAGGTAATATACTTGATTAAATTTATGGATAATTTGAACAGAGAAAAATATATTTTTGGTTTCAATACCCATTCTAAGGAAATTCGATCAGACCAAGAATATCATTCTTCACAACTTAAATTTGAATTTTCTTCGACAAAGCAGTTCATAACCTTACCAGGTCGAGGTCCCCACTCCACAAATCAGTCTCCTCCAGCATTCCTTCCTTTGGAGAACTTCGACGCTGTGAAATGAGCTGCCGGGGAATTTGTGTCCCGACGTCTAAAACCTGCAGCGTTTCAAATCTAACGTGCAACGATACTTATCCTCCCGCAGCGCTTCTACAGCGTCATAGGCTTTCAGCCTTTGCAGGAGGCTGATCATAAAAAAATTCCAGCTAACCATCCCCGAGATAGGCGATATTAAATTTCTGCCCCACAGTTTGTTGTGCTTCACCGACAGATAACGCTCCAAATGAGCAGGCTTCTGCTTGGAAGATAATGGTGTGCAGAATAGCCTTGTACAAGCGACAGGTACAACTGTCTTCCATGTTCCAAGCAGAAATATACATCATACTGTTCGGATGAATAGTGTGGTTAAAGAAACGTATACAGGGTGTCCATTTAGTGTGTAATTATTCGATATCTCACAAGGTATACTTGATAGAAGAAAATATCAAATACAAAAGCTATGTGGTTTCTTAAGACGCATATCCCAAAAATATTTTGAAATATACAGAATGTTGCGGGAAAGTAGGATAGTGATCAACTTGATTTTTTTATAAGGAACAACTGCTTTTTTTTAATTTTTCTAGTTTCCGTCGCCGCTCTCTATATAACCCTAAAATATTTTTGGGATCGGTTGCGACGTTGCCAAGTTATAATTTATTTTCTATTAATTTCCGAATTTGCAAGGTCGCAAGTAATACGTATAAATTGATACATTCCTTTCACTTTTCTCAATAACATTATACAGCAAGTCACTTGAATATTGAGTAAATATTATTTTGGATGTTACAAGCCATGTGCATCTAAAGGGTGTTTTTGGCAGAATTTTAAATTACGGCAATTCAGAGGTCATTTTACGTTGTTTTTTTTAATGTGACACCCTGTATGTTTTATTTTAAATCGAAATATCTACTAATACCCTATCTCGCCTTGTAATATTTTTTTTTTCGCGTTTGTGACGTTGCCAAGTTATAAATTATTTTTCCAAATTTTCAAACAAACATCCCCGATTTTTATTAATAGAACACCCTGTATATTTTATTTAACATAGAAGTACTCTACCAGGTCAGTAAAAGATACAGTAACACTTAAATATCTTCAAAACTTGCACAGCTGGAACAAGAAAATCAATACCTGCAGGTTTGCGAACACGCAGAATTCAAAAATTATGACAGCATTGTTGCCAGATTTACGTTGCACGTCATAACTTCTATGTTAAAATATACAGGGTGTTCTATTAATAAAAATCGGGGATGTTTGTTTGAAAATTTGGAAAAATAATTTATAACTTGGGAACGTCGCAAACGCGAAAAAAAAAAATATTACAAAGCGAGATAGGGTATTAGTAGATATTCCGATTTAAAATAAAACATACAGGGTGCTATGTTTAAAAAACAGAGTAAAATGACCTTCAGATTGACGTAATTTGAAATTCTGCCAAAACACCCTGTAGATGCACATTGCTGGCAACATACAAAATAATATTCATTTAGTATTCAAGTAAGCTCGCTGTATAATATTATTGAGTATTACTTGCGACCTTGCAAATCCGAAAATTAATGGAAAATAAATTATAACCTGGCAACGTCGCAACCAATCTCAAAAATATTTTAGGGTTCAATAGAGATCAATGATGGAGACTAGAAGAATTTAAAAAAAAAGTTATGGTTCCATATAAAAAAATTAAGTTGATCATTGTCCTACTTTCCTATATATTTCAAAATATTTTTAGGATGTGCGCCTTTAGTAACCAACTGACCTTTATATTTGATATGTTCTTCTACCAGGTATACCTTGCAAGATATGGAAGAATTACACACCAAATGTTACCCTGTATATTGTTCTGAGTGTCAAGCTGCTCAAAAAGTTCAGAAATTAGTACGCTACAGGAATGTGACCATATCGTGGGTCTCCGGATACATTGATGCACCGGCAATGAAAGGGCTACCTAGGATCAGGTCCAACAGCTCCGGCCTAGAACCCACGATAGAAGCTAGTAGGCGCCAGGTCAATATTGCCTCAAATAAGTTGACTCACAACGAGCTGGTCAAAGCATGGTTAGAGAGAGATGACTGCACCCAAGCAGGAAGGTTCTGCAGGAGCGGCACGCTATGTCTTTCGAACAAAGAAAGAGGATAACTCAACTTATTGGTAGAGGTCCTCACAGGCCAATTTCGGCTCATTAGATATTTATCACTCATGAAAGTGGAAAAGGACCCCATTTGCTCTAGATATTGGAAAGAAGACGAATCTTGGTTTCAATTACTGGGAAGATGTGGAACTTCGAGGTTCAAATATTTCGCATGGCTATGTTTAAAGAGAAATCATACTCATTCAAGCTGTCGGACGTATTGACATTTATCAGGAATTCTGGTAGGCTCAAGGCCCCAGGAGGAGATGAGGGTCTTTTGTGTTAGTTCTATAAGGCTGACAAAGAGGTACTAGGGTAACATTCTTGCTTGGCTTCGCATCGCCAAAGAATCTGCTGCTTTTCTTGTACTACTACTAGGTACCACTAATATAACTACTTGTATATTATGAAATCGCCCATATGTATTACGGGTGACTGTACTATCGACTGCTACAGCCCAATTTATTATCAGAATCATTCACACTTAATCGAACTGGCTGAAACTTCGCTGTACACCTATTCGGTCTATGTATATGTGTTGGGAACTTCCGAACTAAAATGGCGATCCGAGTTCCTCAAGCGGGGGACACAAGAGAGGGAAGGGGACGGTTGGAAATAGACAGCGACAAACCAACCGCAGAAATCTGGAATTTTGTTGGCAAAGTCCTTTCGGCGGCTTTTGTCAGCAAGTTGCCTAGCGATGTCGGAACGGCATTGGCTGGCTCTTTGACGCCGGAAACCGTCGAGCTGGCCCATAGGAAGTTCACCCAGGAGCGTACCAAGACAAGAGAGGACCAATGTCTTTTGGCAGCCCTATGCTAATCTAAAAAAGTAAAATACAAGCTTTGGAAATGAAATACCTGAGAGGAGCCAAAGGGGGTATATAGGAGGGATAAAATAAGGAACGAGAGCATAAAAAGTAAGCCTGAAATGAAGTCCATCCTACAAAAACTGAAAAAAATCAAGTCAAGTTGATTGACTCAGTACTTCCTACATATTACAATACCAGTTTATTATTTTCCCATGGCATGAAGCTACATAGTCTGAGATCACCTTGCAACCAAACCATCGCCCGCCCGACCAAAAAGTGTGTTATGCTGCTACGTCTTTCTATCACAGGTCAATGAACAGCTTATTATGAATACAAAAAATTGAGTTTTATGACCCCCACCTCCCAACTACCTCAATTTCACCACCACGCAAGAAAAGGAGAAAATGAGCAGACACCCCTAAAACGCTTAATACGAAGTTTGAGCTAATTTTATATTCTTAGTTTTTTTATTAGTGCTGCGCCGCCACTGATATGAAACTAAAAACTATAAACGCTTTCTATCCTCGACACGGTACTAATACTACAGTATGATTTCATTTCATTAAAATCGATCCAATAGTTTCCTCGTCACACGATACACAACGATTTAAAGCAATATTCGTATATACACGTCAGAAAATTCCGAGTCCCTTGGTTTCAGTATTAGGCAAGACAATGTTCGGATGGACCTGGAAAGTCTATAATGACGCTAGGTTTTCTTTTACCGGTTAATTATGAATAGACTATTATGAATACAACAAGTTATTGAGTGAGTCATTATTTATTATTCTTCTTGTGTGTTTACTTTTAACCGGTAGTCTGGAAATTTTCAATTAAATTAACGGTACTTTTATTGTTCAGTAGTTTTCTTTTTATTCAGCAGAGGAAATATATAATGGTGTTCATAATATCTTTGTAAAGGTGTTACAGTGGCAAGCACCACTTTTTGCAACGACTGGGTATCCTGCCCAGTAAAAAATCTCTGCATGCTGTCAAAACGAGTCAAAACGAGCTGTTAACTAAACTGGTAAAAACATTTGAATACTGACTTCGCCATTTTTTCTTGAAGGAGACACAATTGTTTGTAGTCGCTTGGTACCAAAAACGAGAAATTGTTGAATTTTGGCTTTCACAATATAATACTGTACATAATACTGTACATACTGACGATGGTCTACTGATCTGGTGAAAGGATAGTTGCACAAAGTACCGCAGTTGAGGCAGTGGCGTAACTTCAAATTCGGGGACCCCGCAAGATAATTCCCTGAGCCCCCCGCAAGAATTTTTTTCATATTACGTATATAATATATACGACCTGTATATTATACAGGGTGAGTCCTAAGTTGATTCTTGTTTTTATACTGTGTATAGAAGTCGTTAAAATAAACAACTTTTTCAAATAAATTTTATCCGAAAACTGAAAAATAAGTGTGATACAGCATCAAAAAGAGTAAGTTTGGACCCTGGTCTGGACTTGTGTACTAAGACGTTCCCAGTCTCTTTATGTTTAGTTTTTTGCTCGAATTTTTGTCTTATCATCAGGCGTTGTACCCGTCAATTAGTGTACTGGTCACTTTCAGTTTATCGTACTTGATTCTAAATTGGTAAATCCCCATAGTTGCGCTTATAATAATGTGCCGCTTTTAGTAATTACCAATTTAAAGTTAAGAAAGTTAAACAGAAAGCGACTACTGCAGTATCTGCCAGGTGCAATGCCTAATCTATAAGACAAAAATCCGAGCAAAGGACTAAACATAAAGAGGCTAGGTAGGTACGTCTTGATACACAAGCCTAGATTTACATTTTTTATTTTGGATCTCGCTGATTTATAAGTTTTCTGAAAAAGTTCATTTGAAAAACTAGTTTATTTCAACGACTTCTATGCACAGTTCAAAAATATCAACCTAGGACTCACCCTGTACATATTAAAGAGATAATCTTGGGGTTGTTGCCAAAATTTTGAAAAGAAAGACAGGTGACTGCATAAAGGTGACTGCCAAGCTTTCGGCAACGTTTATTGGCAATAATCTTCAGAGGGCTGTAACGTTGATATTTGTTAGGAGCAATGTGCATTGAGTCACAGACTTTCAAATGCCATTCTCAAACAAAAAGCGCCAAAAAAATGTTGGTTTATTTAACTCGGTGTCCACAACACAGGTCACACAAACAACCAATACATAGATGTAAAATACAAACTACAAACTAAACAACGAGCTTTACATGTTTAGATCACCCGAAAAATTACAAAATTGGTGGTTCGAAAACACACATCTCTCGATTTAATTTTTTCTAGAAGGTCGTTGTTATTGTTTAGTTTATATTTTACACCTGTGTTGATTGTTTGTATGACCTGTGTTGTGGAAGACACCGAGTTAAATTAGCCAAAAAATTTTTGACGTAAGCTGCCTTGTCGTATTTTTTCATTTACTACAGATACTGCGCCGATTTTAGGGTTGAGTTTAAAATGCAATACTGTCCCACTTTTCAGTGATAGATACGTATCATGGGGCTCATAGGTATTATTTGTAAAAAATACTAAAATACAAGGGAATCGACGTTTTAATTTAGTACTTACTTGTTGCACAAACGATGGCGCTTGAGGACCCTGGGCTTCCAAGGCTACGGGGCCCTCAAAACCTCGGGGCCTTATCGCAGCTGCGGGCCCCGCGGGCCCTTAGTTACGCCAGTGAGTTGAGGGTTATGCTTTGTTGTTGACTTTAGTTGCTTTCGAAGGTGCCTATGACTAATTAGGCACAACTTTTAGTTTACATGAAATATGAGTTCATTTGAATGGCAGCGCCAAGCTCACGTGATGACGTCGCTGGAGTTTTCCTAAAACGAACCCGCTATATGTTCAGTAAGCCGCAAAGGTATCAAAACAAATGGTATTTGTCCGGATTGTATTAAACACTCTTAGTAATACAATTAAAGGCATTTGGTGGAAGATATTTCATCATTTGTATCCAGTTCTCAACCCAGCGTGCTAATTTCCCTGTTTCTATGTTGTCTTCGCCAAAATGGCCACAGCCTAAGGGCGTCTCATCGCAACCCTTTCGCCCTAGGGCAGGGCTTGGCCGGTTATAATTCCAAGCCACCCCCGCTCCACCCCCTTCCCTTTACCCGCCGGTCGGACCCTTGCTGAATAATTACTATTGAAGGGACAGCCTGACCTCTCCCGAGACCAGCCAAGGGATAATGTTATGCCGGTCTGCGAAGGTCCCTTTAATTCCGGTACGCCCTCAGCCCTTCTCTCACCAACACGCAGACTTCATTTCTGATGCTTCTGGTCAGTGACGGAGGAAAGGTAATAAGGGCCATTGGGCGCCCATTTATGCTAGCGTTTTCTAATTACGTTTTTTACTGCTCTACACTCTACAGCCAACCGTAACGTGTTCTACCTAAGAGTGCGTGTTACCGTTTGGAGGAATAGTTCAGATAAACACGTAATATTTAAGAAGTTAAAGTAACTGGCAAGCTGTTTGCAATTGGGCCTCTATCGCTCTTCATTACATTTCCTGACTTATTTGCTGCCTATGAGATTTCATATGCGTCCAGTCCTTTGAACCTTATTGGATAATACAGGGTGAGTCAAGCTCAACGCCTAGGACTATTGTGACGAAACGATACCACTTTTCGCAAAATTAACTTTGCGAGTGTATGCAGGTCGAGTTGAGGTATATTTTAAAAATAACGACTATTAAAAGCGTGACATATCAAAGTTATGTTTTTTTAAATGGAACACCCTGTATATTATTCCATATTTAGATTTCCGGGTCAATTTGAGTGTGACTTTATATACCATACATGGGACTTAAATCTAACCGTTTAGGTGCAAATCACAATTTTTCGGATAAGTAGCTGTCAGAAAAAAATGAATATCGCAGCTTTCATAAAACTTAGAGGGCTGCGACTTTGCCATGTCACTAAGTATGCAATGTGTCAGCTTATGTTAGACGGTCGAGTTTGCATTACATTTGTGCTTTGAGAAACTGATAGATCAATTAAGGCATAACTTCAATCAGAGATAACCTGATTTTTTCAAATGGGAATGTCTAACTATTTTTATATAGTCAAATGTAAATTCTGACAGCCTTTCTAATGATATGCGGTTGTGAATATCAATCTTTGGTAGTTTTGATTTAATTTCAAATTTCCAATCAAACCGGTGTTTTTCAATTTTCCTGCCTATAAGCAGCTCAGTAGGCCATGAAATATGAACAAAAAACTGTTCAAAACAACTAACTTAGCAGATAGATACGGACAAGCTAGAGTAAAGAGACGAAACTATACAAATGACTTACAACAAATCAACACTAACCAGAAATAACAGAGGTAACACATCAAAGGTCAAAAAGCCGCTGCAGTACAACAGACATGGACATTTTTCACAGCATACCAGCTACTACAATATTCTAAAGATTGACAATTCACAAAACCATCAAGAATTTTGAAATGAAAGGAAATCTACCAATGAATGTTGCTGTCAGTTTAATAGCTTCGGAATATAATTTCACTTTTAATGATTTAAAAAAGTAATAACCGATGCCTTTGACTGGAGTTCTGCAAATTCTTCAGTACCCATAAGTAAGCTCGTCGAAAATGAAGAATGAATTAAAAATCTGTTTAAATTATTAAACATAATTTACCTGGCAGAAACTTAAAATATGATTTGTCAGTATTCTTTTTTTGCGATCTTGCTAATAGATGCTGAAAAATTTAAAGGACTACAGTCAGACAGTCAGAGGTATTGTTAGTTTTGACTTTGACGAAAATGACTACTGTTTTACGTAAATGTACCTAAATGTGAAATTGCGTTCTGAAGATATTAGACTGAAGGCAACAATCGCTGAAAGTTTTGCTTTCATTTCAAAGTTTTTAGTGATTTTGGAAATTTTTAATCTCTAGTACATTGCTGTAGCTAGTAGGCCGTAAAAATTATCCATGTCTGTCATACTTCAGCTTCTCTTTGACCTTAGACATGTTACCTCCGTTGTTTCTGGTTAGAGTTGATTTGCTGTAGGGAATGTTTATTATATTGTCCTTTTACTCTAGTTCTTCCGGATCTTTTTGCTAAGTTAGTTGTTTTCTTTCATCTGAATACGTTTTTGTTTATATTTCATGGCCTGCTAGTTTGTTTATAGGTAGTGAAATTGAAAAACATCAGATTTGATTGAAATCTCGAAATTAAGTGAAAACTACCAGAGATTGATATTCACAACCTGATATATTTAGAAAGCCTAGAATTCCATATTTGATTGTACAAAAAAAAATTAAGCATTTCCATTTGAAAAGTTCAAGTTACCAGTATTGAAGTTTCCTTAGTTGATCTATCGATTTCTCCAAGTATACATGTAAATCAAACTTGACCACCTAACCTAAGCTAACGCATTCCATGCTTAGTGACAAGGCAAAGTCACAGCCCAGTTTTATAATCGCTGCGATATTCGATTTTTTTCTGATATCTACTTTTACCAAAAAGTGTGCTTTGCACCTTAACGGTTCGCTTAAAGTCCCATGTGTGATACATAAAGTCACACTAAAATTCACCCGAGAATCTAAGTATGCAATAATGTACAGGGTGTTCCATTAAAAAACATAACTTTAATATATCTCGCTTTTATTAGACACCCTGTATAAAAGTCATTATTTTTAAAATGTAATACAACTCGACTTACATACTCTCGCAAAGCTAATTTTTCGAAAAGTGGTATCGTTTGGTCACAAGAGTGCGAGGCGTTGAGCTTGACTCACCCAGTATATAAAATACATAAAATTTATTACATCACTGCAACTGAGTTCATGTTTTATCAATCTTGTCAAGAAAATGATTTCCACCTTACCCAAAATGATCTCAAGGATATCACAACCCTTATTTGGAACATGTCCTGAATGGCCTCAGGCACTATGTCCCTAATGCACAATAGCGCTGTTTCGATCTTTCAGATCTCGTCAGGTGGACAGAGTAAATCCGGCATCGGGGTGTTATGAAAGCAGTGAACTAACAGAAGAAAAAGCTCTGAGGGGTAATACCCCTACCGGCATCGAATTATACTATTGGCTCGAGAGCTCACTTTGGGTAACCATCAAGAAAATGATTTTAACCTCATCAAAAGTGAGCTTAGGGATATCACAATCCTTATTTGCAGCTTATTTCTTTCACCGAATATAGTTTTGATTACTGCATAGATGAAGTGCGACGTGTAATGGCGAACAACTATACGACTTGTTATAGATTACCAAAGATTAGAATGGCGCTTGTGGATAATTCACAAGTCAATTCAGATGTTTATTCTAACCGAGTAATCGGCTGAATTTCTCCAAGATCATTTCATTATAATGTGAGTATATCCAAGGATTTGATTGTGCTCTTTACGTACATTAGTGAATTCAACCTAAAAATCACATATCAAAGCTGTTGGGTCTTACATAGAGAAGAGAACGAAAATATAATAATTATGGAAAAATCATAAGAAGCAAATGTAATCAAAAATGATTGAGGAGTCGAGGAAAATTTATTTATTATCATTACTGTTTCAATTACTAGATTTTCAGTCCAAAAGGAAAAATGTTTTAATAACGTGCTATTTTCATTCGTCCATATTGTGAAATCTGATATTCCAAATACCCTATGCAGATCGTAAATCAGAAGGGTTAAATCCGCGTACAAGAGAGCCTCCCCTCCAAACATAAGCAAAAGGGGAGGTGTTATCTTGCACACTCTGCTCCTTTGCACCCCCTTCTTTATACCAAATGGTCAAGTTGTCATATTACCCTGTGAAGAAAGAGCGATTGGAGAGTACTGCGCAAATTATGCCTCAGCTTTATGAGGTCGTTAAGTATAATTTGATAGTTTATTCGTATGGGAGTGAAATTACACCATATTTGCAAGGTTTTATTAATTAGGGGTATCCTGGAATATATTAAGTGAAAATCTAGAAACAGAACTATGGACACCTTTAATCACTTCAATGTTCGTAATGCCACTTTTTGAAGTTTTTCTGTTCATAATTTTTACTGGTACTATAGTAAGAAGTGGTAAAATAATATTTTGATGCATTTCACAAAGCTAAACACACTATTTAACTGTTGGCCAATCACAGCCCACAAGAGTAGTAAAATTTATGCTTAGTATAGTCACTACAGCTAATTTCATAATACAGGGTGTCCCACGACGATTAAGACAAGCAATATATCGGAACTGGGCAGTAGTAGCTTATTATAATTTTGGAGGTGTAAATTAGAGCAAATATAGTATCTTTTCTTATTATTGTGTCACCCAATGATGTATTTGTTTTTGATCACGTGACGTCCGATTCAAAATTTTTAATGGGACAACCTGTATATTTGTGACTTTTTGTGTTCCCCCCGATAAAGCAATTCCAAAAAACTGCACACTTGGGCTCTAAAGTGATTAATTCAAGAGCTACAGGTACTTAAAGGATGGTACCACTACCATAATAAGCTACTACTGCCCAGTTCCGATGTATTGCTTCACCTATCACCGTTGTCAATCTTAGCTTTTGGATTGCCTACTACCTCTTTAAGTTTCGGACTAGACTAATATGTCATTCTTGATCCTAAAATTCTAGAAACTCTTTCAAAACCCTTTGTATAGTTTGGAACAAAGGTAGTGATATTCTTCTGGGTATTTCTCTTTCAACGTTCAAGGTTGTGGAATCGCGTTAGACAATTTCTGTCATACCCCTTGAACCTGCAAACCTTTTTTTTATGATCTTTTATACTTGTTAACTGATATACGGAACCTGGTTTCGCTTTCTAGTTCACGCATTTCTCCAAGCCATCGTCTGGATGAAGATTGTTTTCGGGGTTTTAATGAACAATCAGTTTTCCACCCCCATAACCGTAGAGGGCCGTGATTATTAAACAGAATTCCATTACGGAAGTTGTGAATAATAAATTACGAGTCCAGCTGGGTAGAAGAGAGGTGAGAGGCAAAGGGGCTGGACGGGGGTGGAAAGGGGTGTCGTACCCTGTCGGCCATAGCCTGCTTGACGGTCGCCAGCGGATACTCTCGGGTTTCCCGGAGGGGTCCAGGAGGGCGGGGGTGGGGAGGCCTTTTGATTAACGATTCCAACTTCCCCGTCCCTAACTTCACCACCTACCCTCTCGGCGACTACCATTGTTTCAACGATAAAGGCGATGAGGAGAGAGTTTGCAGCTAGCCATGGACGACGGGCTGTATAATGTATGCTGCTTTAACAAACAGTGTGACCTCTGAAAACTTTAGAAGTCTTGCTTCTACTTGATGTATTGAAGGAAAATACTGGGGAGACTGGTTTTTATGACACTTATAACATTAACAATACTCTCTTTTATTTCCGTCACTCTGCCTGTCACTATCCAGCAAAAAACTACTGGGTAAGATAAGTATTGAAATCGCTAGTTAATAGTAGTCTATCGGATCTCTAAATGTATGATACCTTGAATCATGAAAATACAGATTGAGTCCTAAGTTGCTACTTTTTCAGCCGTATATAGAAGTCGTTAAAGTAAACAACTTTTTCGAATAACCTTTTTCGGAAAACTGAAAAATAAGCGAGATACAGAATAAAAAAGTATATCTGAGCTTGTGTATCAATCCGTACATAGTCGGTTTATATTTAGGTTTTTGCTTAGATTTTTGTCAAATAGATTAGGCATTATACCTGTCGCTTAGTCGCTTTTTGTTTGTAGTTGTTAATTTCAAATTGGTTAATTCTAATATTGGCATATTATTATAGAACAACTTTTATTATTAACTACGACAAACTGGAAGTGTCTACTACACTAATTGACAGATACAATGCCTAATCGATAAAACAAAAAGCCGAGAGAAAAAATAAACATAAACAGACTAGATACGTCTTGATACACAAGCCCAGGTATACCTTTTACTTCTCACACCGACAGGTGAGGGGAGTATTGTGATCGCGAAAATTGTCGTTTTAGAGACAATACGCTTTATGATGTCTACATAACTAAAATTAACGTCACTCATTTTCGTCTGTCTGTCGGTCTGTCTGTGCGCGTCTTTCCAGCCTTGTAATCTTAGTAACCGCTGCATGGATTGTGATAAAATTTGGGTAACGGTATGCTATGGGGTCCTAGTAGGTAATGCTGATACAATTTTGAAAATCGGTGCATTGGCAACGGAGTAATTAGCAAAAAACTAAAAATTTCAAATATTCCTCAAACTTCGTTTCAAGGCGTTGTAAAACTCAAAAATTTGTTGTATTCATAACAGGCTATCTATCCATTGACCTGTGAACGAAAGACCTGGCGTCATAATAGACTTTTTTAGGTCCATCCGAACATTGTCTTGCCTATTACAGAAACCAAGGGAAGAAAATTTTCTGACTGACGAATATTGCTTTAGCTCGTTTTGTACTGTGTAACGTGAACGTGGAAACTATGGGTTTGATTTTAATGAACTGAAATAATACTATGGTACTATTACCGCGCTGAGGATGGAAAACTTTTATGAATTTGAGACATCGTGTCAATGGCGACGCAGCAATAATAAAAAAACTAAAAATATAGACACAGGTCAAACTTCGTTTTTAGGCGTTTTTGGGGGTTTCGTGATATTTTTTTTATTTTTTTGGGTTTGGTGAAATTAAGTTAGTTGGGGGTGGGGGTCACGAAAAAATTTTTTTTTATATTAATAATAGGCTATCCATTAACTTGTGGAAGGAGGACGTAGTGGCGTAACACACTTTTTTTGGTCAGGCGGGCGATAATTTGATTGCAAGGGGATCTCAGACTATAGCTTCATGCTATGGGAAAATAATAAAGTGGTATCACCGTAATGTGTGGGAAGTACTGAGTCATTCAACTTGACTCATTATTGTTTCATACAGTTGAATAAAAACAGTGTCGCTCTAGTTCCTATGGAGAGAGATGCAAGAAACTATTTACTAGAGTTTTTGTATTGGATGTTTTTTGCGGCCAGGCGGGCGATGATTTGGTTGCAAGGGGTTTCAGACTATAGCTTCATGCAAGGGAAAATAGTTAAATGATATCACCGTAAAGTGTGGGAAGTACTGAGTCAATCAACTTGACTTCATTTTTTTATCCTGAATTTCACTTATTTTTCAGTTTTTGGAAAATACAATACAACAGAAGTAGAAAATGATGTATGTTTGAATTTTTTTGTTTTTTTTTTGCTAACTACTCCGCCGCCAATGCACCGGTCTTCTTCTAGCCTCGTAATATCGGTAACTGCTGCATGGATTGTGATGTAATTTGGGCAACAATATGCTGTGGGGTCTTTGTAGGTAATGCTGCTATAATTTGGAAATCGGTGCATGGACGACAAACAATTTCAAATATTTCTCGAACTTCATTTTTAGGTTTTGAGGGGTTTCTGATCATTTTCTAATTTTTTTGAGCAATCGTGTCTGTGGCGGAGCAGAAATAATAAAATAACAAAAAATATCAAAACAGCTCAAACTTCGTTTTTTGGCGTTTTATGGGTTCCTGATCGTTTTCTACTTCCTTGGGTCGTGGTGAAATTGGGGTGCTCGGGGGTGGAGGGTTGTAAAACTCAAAAATTTGTTGTATTCATAAAATAGGCTATCCGTTTGAACTGTGAAAGAAAGACCTAGCGGCATAACACACTTTTTTTGTTCGGGCGGGCGATGATTTAGTTGCAAGGGGAGACTATCGCTTCATACTATGGGAAAATAATGAACTAATATCACTGTAATATCTGGGAAGTACTGAGTCAATCAACTTGACTTCATCCTTTGATTTATACCCAGGTAAATCTGACAACGTGGCATTTTCTAAGTAAACCTGCAGAGAGTGGACAAAACGGTATTCCATAAGATCAGACCAGCAGCGATTCACAATTACAGGGGAGGCAGGAGAGGAGATCCGGGAATGTTCCGGGTGTTATTTGCATTCCTTCCAGGCTGCAGTCCAGACGCCTGGTCGGATCGAAGGCATCTCCACAATGCGGAAGGGTGCCGCTATCAGACAAAGCGACTACTGCAAATATTTTGCTTTGGGGGCTGAATATACACTGCGTGGTTGTCAATTTAATTGCAGCCTCATGGCTAGCTTTATTTGTCTAACGGTTTTATTAAAAATGTAGTCATGTACAGGGCTAAGAGAAATGGCTGGAAATTATTTTCAAGTTCCGCAAGTAGCCGCCAGGGGGCGTAACTGTTACGGTCAATCAGAAAAACGACTTTTTCTCAAAAAATATGCAAAAAGGTATATTATAAATTCTACCGTCATGTAGACCGAACAACTCTCGATTTTCTTTTTATTAATCGTTTTTTGCTCTATCTTGTAAGATGTAGTGGTGGGGGAATGTACTAAAGCTTTTTATTTAAATGGCCGTAACTTTGGCACAAGTTAACGGAATTAAACAAGCTAGGCCTCGTTTGAAAGAGCTATTTTTACCTAATAATTTGTTATATAAAAATTGTCCAAGTTTATCTTGACTTAGTAGCTACAGGGCGATATTTGACATAATAACAATTATTACGCATTATTACGAAAACTTTAAATGGTATACTATATATCTTTTAACATAGGTATATAGAGGATAAAATTCTTAAGAAGTCAGCGAAAGATTCAACCTCCTAACTATTTTCAAACCGGAGCTGTCAGTAAAACAAGTATTCTGACAAGTGTGCTGTGAGTTTCAGAAACAGTTGCCGCCGTATAGGGACATAGCCTCCGTCTAATCGCCGCGTATTATTTTATGACCTTTTGCTAAAACAATAGCTAGTATTTCATCAAATTGAAGTTTCATACCTGATTTTGACTACTCGGCTTAGTAACGGTTTCATAGGTTATAAAATTGTCTATATGCTTTGTGTAAATGTGGTTGCATGTTTTGAGGAAATGCTGTTTTTTGTCTCCTTGATCTTGTCCCAAAGAGAGGCGCACAAAGAGTACGCGCGTAAATAAGAAATATTAATCTCCACACCATACAAAGGTATGTTAACAGAAAAGCTAGAGTCAAAAGGAAATATCAGCGAAAAACAAGGCCTCAGAGGACCACCCAAGAAAAAAATTAAAGTATAAGTTATCAGCTTCTAAAGGATTTACCGACTCTGTAAATACTTTTGCCTGTCCCTTGTGCAGTGAACATTACAGCACTTCGTAATGGATTGGATCTGACTCTTGTGGCACGAAAAGATTACCCGATATTCTGGGTTTGGTCAAAGCTTGTTGGATCACTCCGCAAAAATATCAAAACGACCTGCCCCTTGCTCCGTCTCCCCGGTACACCGGTAGCAGTCTACCGATGTCAGCCGGGAGATACGAGGCGGCGCAAAGTAGAGGTTGAACGTGTTTAACGCGAAGTGTATACAGTTTGTTTGCAGGAGATGGGTAATATTTTTAGAAGTTTGATTTTATCTATTACATTTATTAACGGATGGCAAATGACAACCAGATCCATCCTTATTTTGTGGCAGACCTTGTAATGTAAAGGATATAAATACAGGGTGTTTCACGACGATTAAGACAAGCAATATGTCGGCACTGCGCAGTAGTAGAGAACTATAATTTTGGGGATGTACATTAGAGCAGATGTTGTGTCTTTTTTTGTCATTGTACTACCCAACGAGGTATTTGTTTTTGGTCACGTGACATTCGATTCAAAATTATTACTGTGACACCCTGTAAATTTGTGTCTTTCTGTGTTCCTCCCGATAAAACAATTCAAACAAACTAACACACTTGGGGTCTAAAGTGATTAATTCAATACCTACAGGTACTTAAAGGATTGTATCACGCTAAAAGCGTATAGTGAGACAAAATATTCATTCGGTGGTCTTACCATACCACCCAGCGACATTCTAAATTATATTTTAGAGCTCGGAAATATTTTTATTGATAACTTTAAAAATTTAGTTTCTACAGTAGCCATTAGAATGACACTGAAAAACAAAATGTCAAAAACAATTTATTCACATCCATGTAAAGCATTTCCACATGATTATCTTCTAAAATTGTACATATGAGTTCGAATATACTATGCCATAAATTTTTTAAGCTATGGTTCCAAAAATAAGCCAAATAAACAAAACATTAAGGTAAAAATACTACAGCACCTTTGAACCAATTTTTACTTATCTACGAAATAGCTACAATATGTGAAATCATTTGAGATTCATTAGTGGATTAGCAAAATAAATGTTATATTTGTATATACGTAAAACCCAGGCGCTATCAAGTCCCCGCTAAAAGACCCTCGTACTTGGGCAAAAAGCAACGCAAAAACTAACTGGCGCGTGCGGCGGCGGCATCGCTTTGATGTGAGTTCTTCAACGTGCCGACAGAGAGTGATCCAACTTATGTGTTCCGTAAACTTTGGTTTGGTGAATTTGTAAGCGATTTTTGTTGAGTATCTGCGTACTCTTATGGCCAACACTGCGTAGTCTTTGAATCGAGTGTTCGCAAGAGTGCGTTTTTTTAAGTAGTTGTATTTTTTTATGTTGATACCAAGAAAAATGTGTTATATTTTCTTCTAGTGCTTAATAGATCGAAGAACTGCTGTTTATGTTGAATAAAAGAATATTTCAAGTTTTTGTCGCCTGTCAAAGTTTAAGTGCGAGCTCTTTCTTAAGTGTCTTTATCCAACTATTAGAAGGAAAATAGAGGTGTGGTTGCAAAATCAACATCAGTCCCTGGACATCTTCATCTAGAGAACTTATTTTAGGACCTCCGGCCAAGGTGGGACAGTTCTGTCTCTCACTGGGCAGAAGCCGGCTAAGGTTACTTGTGGGCCTGCTATCGGACCATATCACTTTCAGACGTTACAGGATGAATACTTGGCATACGTTCTATGTCGTTGTGATACCCGTGGGTACTACAGGCAGACTATACTGAGTTCAAGGGTCCTTGAAGATACAAAATTCGCAAGCCACAAGGCCATCCTGACCTTTGCAAAGCAGTTTACACTGAGAACTAGAGTAAGGAGAGGTGTAGAAGGGTGCGCTTGTAGGTCTATGCAGTAGTGGCTCTTGTCACCAGATAGATTCTCTCTTTCTTTCATTAATTCATTCACTACCAATCGAACAGTCGATAGATACATAACCCGATGGAAATGGGTCTCATAGATTTTTGAGAAATAGATGCCATAACGTCTTGATTACAGTGCTTCATCCTCTCATTAAAGTGGGAAGTAAAAATGATGACCGTTCCTTCCCTGCTAGCGCTGAAGGCCATCCATCACCAGCCTGCTTCAACCCGATCCTCATTCATTAGTCGCCTGGTTTTTTCGGTATTTTCCTCCCCCACCGCCCTTGATTTCGTCGACCACCATTAATCACGGCCTGGCACGAAGGGCAGCCAGGAACAGTCATTAATTCCGAGAACGGCGCGAAATCTCGAAGGCAACTCCGGCAGCGCTAATGTTAACGCCATCGCGATGTATACATTAGATTAGCCGACATTTTAATACATAATCGCCTCGTTAACAATTCCATAGAATGGAGGAATGGGGGTGAATGGGGCCCAAGATGGTCGAGTCGACCGCGCGTAGATAGAAGATAACGTAACCCCCTCAACCTTGCTAATAGTTGATTTGAATGGTGATTGCAGTAGTTGATAATACAATATTGTTCAATCGCAATAGTCATCATTATCACTATTCTAGATTACTGTAATATTTTTGTCGTTGTAAAAGAAAAATAGGACTGGGAAAAACAGGAATTAGAAAAAGAAAACTGTCTATATAAAATTGAATTGTTTTGCATTCCTAATCCTAGCAACATATAGATATTGGGAAGCAGTACTTTGAAAAAGTATTGGTATCTACCAAAGCCGGTACCTGAGCGTTTAGTTTGTGTCCGAGCACTGTTTATGTGACCCGTTTAAAAGCATCAGGTGTAGAACCTTGCGGGCACGACAACAAACAGACTCTTTTTCTCTTTCGGATGAGTGAATGAAATTGCTACTCTTTAATTGAGTTAAGTTGCTTTTTAGCATAAACCGAATGCCGGGAGTGTTAAATGAGTGTTCCAGAAAAAGGAGTCTGTTTGTTGTCGTGCCCGCAGGTTTATACACCTGATGCTTTTAAACGGGTCACATAAACAGTGCTCGGACACAAACTAAACGCTCAGGTACCGGCTTTGGTAGATAGATGGCGAACCAATACTTTTTCAAAGTAGTGCTTCCCAATATCTATATGTTGCTACTACTAGTACGAGTTTTGTCAGCTAGGCACTAACAGGCAATTTCATTTATTCATCTGAGACCTACATCACACTGACGAGCTTTAATAAAAGCGAAACGACGTCGTCTGTGATTGGTTTCGGAGGAATGAATGAAATTGCTACTCTTTAATTCCGAATCCATCAGTTGATTCAGTACCTTTGGTTAGATATGCTTCAAAGAAAAATCTGATAAATGTTCCCCAAATCAAAGGGTGTGGCTTAAGTTACTACCACCTAGGGATTGTTGTTGAATCCTCAGTGAGATGCGTTATTGTCTCATCCTAGCATTGCAGGCTGCTGATTATTCATTCGAAAAACGGCGAGTATCGTGATGCTAAGACGCTGATGGATTACTGGTCCTCATTCAGGATCTGTCAATATTGCGAATGCAATCATCATGCAACTACTACTTAGCATCCAAGGAACATTTGTTTGAGTTTTAACCAAATATGTAATATGAGTGTACTGATAATATTGCTTTTACTAAATCTGGCGACGCCTTACTAAGTATGAGGGCATTAGATAAATGATGGATAGATAATTTCCTTTGATAATATATTCTTAAAACTTTAAATAGTTTTCAGTTTCGCAAATGACGCTTGGAGAGTCTTGGATACATGATCATGAAATGTTAGGTGTTCATCAAAAAAGACCTCAAGGTTGCGAAGGCATTTCTTATAAATAAGTTCTTCGTCACTTAAGTATGGTTTGAAACCATTATTCTTATTATTGACCTTAATTTGTTTTGACGAAAATGCTATAACCGCAAATTTTTCTGGATTAACCCAGAACTCGTGATTATAAAACCACTTAGCAACATTAAGCAACATTATGATATTGATATTTGGTACAAATTTCGGGTCCTGTAAGAAAGATCATCTACTTAGGAATTGATAGATACATGTTCTATCGCAGTAGCTGAGTCCGACAGATATAAAGTAAACAAAATTGGTTCCAGGACTGATCCTTGTTGAAATCCTTTTAAACGAAAACGTTCTGAAGAAGTTCTATCACCACCCTTAACCCTATTTGATAAATAATTGTCCAACTGTAAAAGGATAATCCAGGTTGATTTTAGTCCAGTAAAGTGCAATAAGCTCGAGAGACATCGACAAAATGAGTTTCCTGTATTATCCCCTGCAATATGTATGGTCATAATGCGAAATGGTAGAATAGAATTAATAAAACAAAGCTCCCATTCCACCGCGTCTGCAGTTAGAAAGGAGACAATGCGGGCTTCCTCGTAGCCGGTGGCTTCTCGAATTTCGGCTTCACAGCCACAGAACAGATCCTTTATTCAGAAGAGTGGTGGACCAAGGAAACCGGAGAGCGCTAGCCGCAGATCCGAATGGCCCCGAACAGTATTTTCAATGCATCTGCAGACAAAGAACGATACTAATAGTGAGTGAGTACGGATAATCGCTACAGAGTGCCCCAAAGTAAATATTAGGAGATCTTATTTTGAACCTCGCAATCAAGTCTACTCCCAGCTACAGGCTATTAAGCTATATAATTTCAACATACCTTATAGATCCATGGCGTCAATAAAGGAATATGATCGAACTGTTAAAAATGGCACACTGCATGTCAACAGTGCCAATGGTCCTGCGGAGATTAACATAGACAGGCTTTATTACAGACACTTGGCAGTTGGGCTAAAAAGTTAGAAAGCTGACACATAGATGCCGTTGCTGGAATGAAATCCATGTGATTGAATAGGTGTTCTAACCTTCAGAAATATAATATGTTTATATTTCGCAGCTGCCAAACAATTGGTTGAAAAGTGGTTTGCTAGTTTTGAGCGACTCGAAATGAGGAAAAATCCTTGAATAATTTTGACTGTAAAGTTGATCGAGAGACTCGTGTACGAACATTTGGACATGGTGGGCAAGATGGGAGCTGCGTGTGCTCGCAATGGATCAGGAGCAACCAGGATTTGATTATCCTCAGCAACGTTTAGCGATTATCAACCGCAATAGTGACAAATTTTTCCGTCAACATATTAGACATAATATCTGAGACTTGGCTTCACCACTACACTTCACAGTCCAATGGTCAGTCAACCGAGTACGTGGATCGACTTCAAAGCGTGAAAAGGTACAATAATCGGCTGGCAAGGACCAGAGAATCAACAGCAATTATTGCATGGTGTCTTTGAGGCATCTGAAAAATGAAATTGAGAAAAAACGGCTCCAATTGAAGAAGAAAATAGCGCATTTTTATCAAAATAACGCACCATGTCAGTTTGGTGACCTCAAAGGAATGCTTGTTGAAAAAAAATAGGACGTTGCGTTGGCAGATATGGGCGATAGATCTTAATCTCCATCTTGTCTAGCTATGAGAGGAGGCTATTTGTGGGTTTGCATGTGTAAGAAGCCAGGAGATCCAATGAATAGAATAGGCAGCTAACTTTGTAGACTACACAGCCGTGGTAGATCACGTTGTCCAGGGTGTACCGCATGGAGGCTAGTTTGCTTTGCACCCCTTCTGATATGTGTTATCCAAGGTTTCAGTTCATAATTTTCCATCAGTCGCAGAGTCATTGGCAGAGGCCACGATTCTCCATCACTCTGTAAGTTGAAGTAGGCTGTACAATACGACAATACCACTAAGCTAGTATGCGGTGAATCAGCAGCAGCATAATAAAAAAAATGTTAATATTACTTACTATTCGCTCGCTGCGAAGTTTTAAGTGCGGTCCTGTCACATGAGTTTTATAGACACAGTTCGCAGTTCGCGCCACGAGACTGAGAAGCGCAAGTATTTCTTCTTCAATGTGGATCATTCGGAGCTGTCTAGGTCTTCCAGCATGTCACTGTGATGTAGATACAAACATTCTGTGTCTGTAGCTCCTTGAACAAGATAGACAAATCCACAATACAATCAGCATATCGTTTAAGTCCGATATAATAGGTCAACAACTCGAGAGATCTCCAACGGGCACTGCTACGTATGCTGCGTTATTACCTGCCTTTTTTATGTGTCTGTTATATGTTTATATTCCTAAATATTTCGTTTATACGCTATTGGAAAAAATCACTCCTTTTGGCGAGTACCATATGCCCCATGAAGAAAAGTCCCAACTTAAGAAACACCCTGTATATTGTTGCTTTTGATTGGAGTTCACATTCATAATTTTGTAATTTTGCAAAAGCGTCAGCATCAGTCGCAAAGTCACTTACAGACCGGTTCTCTTTCGAATAGACCAACCGCTGTCTGTAGACGGCATCGACCTCAAGACTCAATTAAAGGCAGCGGCTAGCCGGAGAGTTGGGAGTTGCCTGGTAGGGAGTTGGGTGCTGGGAGTTGGGAGTACAGTCCACGCCGCCGCGCACCGCAACCGACAACTCCACGGACTTACAACTTCGCTCGCATTAGTTCCACACAACTTTCCTTTTGCCTTCTCCAATGTGGTGTACAAGGCTAACGAGATTTCAGAGACGGTTGCAAAGGCATTGGCAGCATTCTCCTAACAAGCTCTACTATTTAAAGCTACTCTGTTTGAAGGCCATTCTTAATTAATTTTAAGATTTTATGACGAAGTTAAAAAATAATTATGTTAACTATTGAAAAGTTTCGAAATAATAATTAAATTACGTTAGATGTTGAATTTTTTTCAACTTTATCAGCAATTTCTTGGACAGATAAATCAACGAACAGACATACTGGTGACAATAAATGACATAGGATTTCATGATGCATGTATTGTAAAACGTCCAAAAAATGTATCAACTTAAAATTGAAAAAAATTAGAACTAATGGCCGTTTGCACCGGTTCGCTTGCATCTGTCTCTTAAGAAAGTAAAGCTTAAAACTAAGGTTCACCTTGGATCAATTTTCTTTGCACTGCCACCCCTTAAAGAATATAAAGAATACTTAGCTAAAGTATTAGACAGCTGGCAACAGCGTAGATTTATCTCAAAAATAAAATTTTGTAAGAGAGAAAAGGTCCCTAAGCATTAGCACCACTTAGCACATTAGATTGTCTGCAAGATTGTCACTGTTTTGCGTAATGTTGTAACCTAAAGTCTAGAAATATTTATTTGGTGAATTGATAAATTTTAAGACAGTATGGAAATATACAAACAATGCAAAGGAGCAAGGAGTTTCACAGTCTGAACAAAAAGCGTCTGTTTTTATTTTCACCCTCCCGCCAACGCTGAAAGCTCCAAAAGTATGAATGCTGGAGGAGAGTTCGGGACCTCGACCTGGTAAGGCTGAGCTCGCAGAGCCTCTCTAGTGTTCCTCGTTCGGACGTCCTTTGGTGTTATTATCTGGTAGAGCTCACTCGAACATCTTCTGTGATAGAATCTGTAAAACAGGGACAGGTCAGCCACCCTTCTCCGATGTTGCAGACAGTGGAGGTCCTTTGTGAAATTAGGCGTATCGATTAGTCTAATTGTTCTCTTCTGAATAGTGTCCGGAAGCTTCACAGGGGGCTTCGGAGCCCATCCCCACACATGGGAGCAATACTCCAGCGATGGTCGGATCATCTGTGTCTTGTAGAGCAGCAGTAGTTGCTCTGGTGTATACAGCTTCCTATAGCGGAACCAAACTACAAGCTTCTGGGATGCCGTTGTTGTTGATCCCCAAAAGCTTGACGGAAGGTGACTCGACTATTGCATGACCCTCCATTTACAGATGTTGTTGCCTGAGTTTTCTGTATGTTAAACTGTACTTTACTTACTAATCCCAATCAACAATTGTTTTGATATACACGTTGTACTGTAGATTGGATAGGATGTTATTTACAGCAGCTCGTTGATGTACAGCAGAAACAGTGTAGGGGATAGGACTGATCTTTGAGGAACATTGGCGTTTATTGAAAATACGTCTCATCAATAGCCTTCGCCTACAACAAACAGAAATCGGCCGTTCAAATGGCTATTCAGCCACTGGCGCAGGCCAGGTGTAGTCCAAAAGCAGCAAGCTGGACCAGACGTCCCTCAGGCCACACTCTGTCGAAGGCTTTCCATATATCAAGTGCTCTTACTAAATGTGGGCTTAAGGAATTATAGAAAATAAAACGGTTGTTGTAACATGGCCAGAAGGAGATGAAGCTTGCAAGATGATAAGGAACATAATTTAATTGTAAGAGACCTGACGGTTGTCTAAGAAATAAAGAGAGTTGACGGATATTCAACATTTTTTTATTTGATCTATTATAATTGAGTCAAGTTCTTTGGTCACCCTGAGCCATTGAAAAAAGTGCGGTTTTTAAAAATATAGAAATAGTCTATTTTTTGGTATATTATTCTCGGAATTCTATATATGTATAATGAGATTTAGTTGGTGCAGTTCGTCGAAAACTTCCATAACTTTCCAAAAACAATTTATTTACATCTTTCCTTGGTCCATAAACCTCACAAATGTCACCAACTGACATCTAAATATAGGTTAAGTGCTAATTAAGTCAAAGAAATCTTCGGCTTAGATATTTGTGGTGTGTGGGTAATTTGGGAATATTGATCGCTAATTCAACAACTGTTTCGCGTTTCGCAAAGAAAGTGCTGCATGTACTGGCTGGAAAGAATAAAGAGGAGCAAGACCTATTTTATGTTCTCACTGTATGTCCAACTTCTATCTGGTGTGGTCTTGCAATTGTAACTCTGTATCTTGTTATCTCAGAAAGACGTACTATTTACATGTAGACATATAACAAACTGCTATATGTCGACACACCATTCCAACTAGTCTTGATACAATACGCATTAGCAGGAGAGAGAGAAAAGAAAATATTTGCTTAGGAGACTTCGATATTAAGCTGGATAATAATATAAACAACAGCGCCGAATTTCAAAACTAGTTTCTGTTATTACTGCTCTGTGTAGATAGGACGAGCTCAAGAGAAATACGAGTACTGTCTTGATATGCCGGTTATGGCTGGTTTATAATTAATTCTGAATAGAGAAATTGATTACAATTTTAGAAGAGGTATATATGTATACATGTTCAGAAATATTTTTCCTTGTGTTTTTTATTGGCATACAATTTGGAGCCCTTTTTTGTCTAACGTAATTTATAAAATTCTTGTTGTTGGGTGGCCTTTTTTAAACTGAGCAAAAGGCCTAGACACCAGAGTACTGCGGCTACTAGGCAAAGGTAATGTTAAGAGAAGTTTGTTGACGCGGGGCATAGATAGGCCAACACCCGCAAGGCCAATGAATACGTCTCCCGGCAGTCCATTCCAAACCTTGGACATCCTAGAAATAAATGTGCACTCATACTGCTCGGTTCTTGATGTATGAAGAACCATCAGGATCAGTGCGCGGCGGAATTATAGAGGATAGCTCAGGGAAGCAGACTCTCAAACGGTAATGGTCTCCAGATTCTTTGACCGCTCAATCACAGAGATCGTTGCTCGCTCATGATGCCTGTATTCAAAATACTGGCATCCACAAAACTGTGGATTGCGTTTATAGCGGATTCACGTGAAGCAGAAACAATGTCGGAGCCAATACTGATCCCTGGGGAACCCCACCGTTGATGTCACGGAAGGAAGAGAAGCCTTCTAAAATGAATGAGATTTTGTGACCTGAGAGGAAGTCTGCTAGCCCACCGCAAATTTTAATCAGGAGACGGTATGAAGGAGGTTTAGAGACAGCCGCATACTACAGTTGATCGAATGCCTTTGAAATATCAAGAGTGACGACGTGAGCCTTGCCAAATGAATAAATGAGTTTGCTCCATACATGTGTTCCCTAAACCAGAACATCTCCAGTTGGCCTTTGATGCCGGAGTCCACATTGTCTGTCGTTGATCAGGTAGGTAGTGAAGCTCAAGGTATTTCATGATCTCATTGTTGACGTATACCTCCTTCACTTTGTTGATAATATAAAACGGACCTGTAGACCTGGAGGACCTTTGGATCCCTTCTTTGGCACAGGCTGGATGCAAGTTGACTTCCAGTATTTTGGGACGATGTCGGAGACGTAAGACATCTGGAAGCGGCGGATAAGTATGGGAGTGAGCTCCGGTGCACAGTAGAGGATCATGTCCGGACCACTGGCCTTATTGATGTGCAGCACCTTCTGGTCTATATTTGTTTTGAATGTTATCTCTCATAGTTTTAGCTTCAATTATTTTCCCATATAGATTGATAAAATCAAATGAGCTTCTCAGTGGGTTTGGGGTTGGCAGTTGATTTTTTGTGACTCTTTCAGCGTCCACGCTCGGGAACGACTGCTCCTTTGCCTTCTTTCCTCTTTGGTTTTCCCGCAGGTGATTAAACATCCCCAAAATCCCTAACTCTGTTGCCATGTGATCGTCACTATCCGAACCGCTGCAAGTTATAAGAGAAAAGTGGAGGAATCTGGTTATGTAAAATAAATTGAATCAGGACTGTTTTTTCTTAATTAATCAGTGGACTGTGACTCAGTATAGTTTGATATGCTTCAGAAAAAGCACTGTTCTCCAAAGACAGGATATGACATATCTTTTTTCGATATCTTCTTATGGTTTGTTGTTTGGTTCCGCGCCGAGCGCTCCTTTTGGTCAATCGCACGTTATTCGCAAAGGTTTATGTCTAATATGTGGCCAGAAATCGGCGCGGTCGATTTCGTGCCTCAGTCTCGATTTTGTCTTGGTGCTTAAACAATGTGTCCGGTCATCGGTGTCGGAGCCTTTAGGGGGATAAAATACATAATTTTTATCGAAAAATCATTCCCCCATAAGTAATTTTTCTCCCACCATAATAGAATGGCAGCCATTTTGTTTTTTGTCTAATTGATGCACGAGTGTTGTATTAATTTAGCCATAGCCACCTAAGTAGAGCTTCTACAAACAAAAAATTTAGTGTCATTCGATAGCAAAATATGTAGACCATAAATTAATGGTAAAAATTTTCCAAATTTCATTTCATATCAGGACAAAAAAATTGTTAAAGGAAAATAATTACTTAATTATTTGCGTTTTTTTACTATTTTCATTTTTCAAAAAATCTAAGTTTTTTTTATTCCTAGCCCTAAGTAAAGTAGTTAGCTATGATGGTTTGATATGACCCTTTACTGTCAAGTCCGGCAGTCGATAAGGCAATTGAACAAAAATGGTCACGACATTTATTTTGGGAAAAAGGAGACAAATTTTACAACCATTGTTCGAAATGTCCTCCTTGGTGTTGCAGACATGCTGTTGTACTGACATATGCTGCATAGAGAGACTGATCATCGCTTCGTCATTCCGTAATTCACTTCCGACTTGAATAATTTTGCTAATAAGCTCCTCACGTGTATTTGGCACGTCGACATGAATTTTCTGTTTCATTGTTCCCAAGAAAAAATCAAGTGGGATCAAGTTCGGTGAACGCCATTTAAATGAACGATATTCGCCGTGGATTGAGCACGGTGGAACAATCGCTTGGCCACCGCCTTCACCGGACTCGACCCCACTGACCCCAAATGGAGGAAAATATTTAAAAAAATATTACTGTGGAAACTGAAAAATCTTATTAAGTGCACAGTGCAGCTAACAAACTCAGGTACGGTTTTCGTGGATCAAGTTTTTTTAATTTCAAATTTGTGTGCCTCTCCCCCTTCAAAAGTTCGGGAACTGCCTCTGGAAAATGCAACGTTCTGTGTTTTTAAGATTTCAGAGTCGCTCACCTAAGACGCGTTTTCACGGGTCGATCTGGGTTGAACAATTTAGATCGATTTTTGAATCGAAAGCAAATTGAATATGTAAACCACTTTTCACTTGGTCATTCGGCGGAGTGAGTCGATTCGACGGAAGTAGAAAGACTGTCTACTTTTGATCGACCACTGTCGTCGAATCGATGTCGAACAACTGGAATGGAATGTGTAAACACTTCGTCGAACGAAAACAACGTGCTGAAAGCCGAATAGTGCGTATGAAGTTGTTGTTTTTAGCGCGACAAGCTATAATTTTGTGCAAAAATGACTGAAAAATGGGCAGATGCGGACATGGCAAGATTTTTGGGTGCTTATCAAAACTATGATGTATTATGGAATCCACAAACCGAGCTTTATCGCAATCTTTTACAGGCAACACAAGCAGCATTGCAAGAAATTCTAAAACATGTGAATAAACCGAAAGTGACTTGAAAAATAAAATCAGTAACATTAGAACAACATACAATCGTGAATTGACCAAAGTACTGAAATCACTGGTGGGTTCTGGACCTAACGACATATATGCTCCTGTCGTGTAAACCTTTTTGCTTTCAGCACAGATCGAATTATAGTCGAACGAACCAAATCGTCAATCTAGATCGACCCGCAAAAACGCGCCTTTAATGACAAAAGCTGCTTTCCAGCGCAGTTGTCAATCCATATCAGTGATTTGAAGTTAGTTTGTCGTAAACCATTTTGTACATACTTTGATAAAGGATGCAGACATGGCTGAAACGTTAGCGTAAAAAATAGTTTATCATTTAACATATTATGTGGTTTTAATTAATGGGCCAAATTGTTTTTTATCTTTTATGTATGAATTTTTTAGCTTTTTGGAGATAGTTAAATAATATATCTGATAACTCTTACATTTCCCGTTCACAAAAATTAATATTTATATCTAGGTCTTTGAAGGAGCGAGGTTTATTTTCAGACTTCCAGGAGAATGTGATGGTAATCATTGTTATTGAAAACACTTTTACGTATAACAATGCTTGGAACACCTCTATCACTCAGACAGCGATGTACTTTGTGTGTAGTGTTATGTACTATCTTCATTTATTTTTATTTTCGAGCTCCTCTGTTAAACCATGAACTATGTAATTTTAAAATAAACTTCGCTGTGATTATGAGCCTTTTAACGTATAACCTATGACGTTCTAGCCCTAACTTGCTGCTAATTCCATTTGCAGCCATGGCTTTCTGCTAGCACTCCACTTCAGTAGAGGGACGACAGGAAAGTCCTGCGGTTTCGACCGACGACTCATTAGCAGGCAGCAGGAAGGAGGAGGGGCAAGGCAGGAGGAACGGGGAGGAAGGATGACCACACCGCGCTGGAGGGAGCCGGAAAGGGGTGAAGAGGGTATTTCTCAGGGACGAAATTACTTCGAAGGCTGCTGTTTGGATTGAAGGTACAGTGGTAACTCTAACCAAGCAAATTGAAGAGAGTTTTCGTAGTTTTCGCAGTTTTCGCAGCGTATTGTATAAGTTGGCATTTAGACGTTTGGATGTCAAGTATTGCGTCACGTAAATTAGCTCTACATTTTCCACCTATTTTCGAGTTAAATTCTAAACACAAAGCTTATCAGAATTTCTGAGTCCACAAAAAATATATTTTAGTTACCTCTAAGCTGACATTTAGAAAGTTCAAAAGTACAATAAAACTGTAACATTAACTTAGCATGCTTGGTCGGGAGATAAAGTTACTTTGTGAGATTTTTGCCAATATTTAAAAATAGCCAGAAAATCGGAACTCATAATTCATTGTAGACACTCGCTCGAAAAGTTCTTGTAATTTTCTGATAACATATCTTAGTACCTCACCCAACTTTATAAGGGAATGTAGTCATTTGAAACTATTTTCGGTCCATCTGACAGAAAACCGCCTTGCGCAAAGATACCCTAAACCTCTAAGGAAAAAAGATTAGGGACCTTTTGCACGTCCGTTGCCTCACGTTATTTCACGTTATCGGCTATTTGTCGCATGCGCAGTTCTCCCGAAATGACCGAATCGGCGAATAACCGATAAAGTCGTGTGCTCTCTACGAAAGATTACGGTACGATATTATTACGTTCGGTATTTCCAGGTCTAGAAACCACTATGCGGCAATGAGAACAGAACCGTGATGATTTTGATAGCAATAATACTTAATTTGTGGTTTATCATTGTAGAAAAGGATCAGGTTTTCTACCATCAGCTTTTATTTGACAGTATTTTCCAATAAAAGCCACAAAATTAGGCGTTTCCGCCGTTTCCGGAAACGTCGCGTTAGCATCACGGAACTGAAACATGAGAGCGAAATGTCATGCTTCGGTGGTCCTGCAAAACTTATACTGTTAGATGCTCATTTGCTTATGATCACGTCCAAATGCCGCCGACGCCTCAAAACGATATCTAAAGCTTGTTCCATTCTGAGCATTTGCAATACAAAGACTACAAAAATAATAAAAAAAACACAGAAAGTCTAGAGCACGAACCTCACTTATTCTACGCTACGTTAGACAAAGGTGCATGCAAAAAGTCAAAATTGTATACTCTACATAGCGTAACGTTAGAATCGTTTGATGACGTCAATAACCGTTATCGGTTTACTACTGAAAAAAGTCATGCAAAAAGTCCCTAACATCTTTTTTGAACGTTTCTATTTCTTATTCCCAAAAAATAAGCCACCCCCCTATACGGAATACACTATGCCAACTTGCATCAAATTCAACACCATACGTTCACAATTATTGACAGATAGACAATAATAACGAAAATAAGGAAAACGCTAATTTAGTGTCACCAATTTTATTTACATGTACGTTGTTCAAGAAATAAATATTTAAGAAGCTAACGTAACCTAACTTAGATGTTAACACTAAATCAATAACGATATTATCAGAACGACATATTCGAATTAGTCTGACTACATTTCTATCACAAGCTTATATAATATGTAAGTTTTGTATTATGAAAAATCTGCAAATCACTGATAACACATCAAAGCAACATGAGAAATAAACCTGTTGTCATTTGAAATCAATGTAAATTTGCAGACATAATTGTCACGATCGATTTTAGGAGTAAGTGGGTTGCTTAGTAGTTGAAGCAGAGGGATGCTAAATAGTTGATTCACTCTCATTTATTCCAGACAACTCAGCCCTATAGAGTGGTATGTTAGCAAAAACTATCCACTGTGCATAATTTTAAACAAGACACGTCCATGAATAAATGTAAGATGGTTCCTTATCTATACCCATTGCAATATCCACCCCCACGATCTCAAGGCCAGTCCTCCAATATTCTAAATGTAGTTTTCAAAAGAGGATTTTAACAAACGTAAATACTTAAGCTGTAAAATGGAGTTACATTTGAATACAACTTAATCATGCTAAAACTACGGGGAGGAATTTCAACGTATATATATACAGCATAAGTGTGGAAACGAAACTGGGTGAAACTGGACCACAATTTATATATTTATTAAATTTTCAAGTCATGTAGAAAATCTACACTTACACCGATACTTCAATTTAACTTCTTATAGGAAAGCATCGCATATACTTTTTTCAAGAAGTAAATTTCAATTTTGATGGAATTAGCTCAATATCCATTTTTCTTTGTCTGGTCCTATTAATCCCTATCCAATGCCCGGTCTAAAAAACCGCAACGTTCTCTCTGTAGCACAAGATTTTGTTACATGACGATGCAATGTTACATTGAAGCGCCGTTGTAAGCGTGTTGTAATAGGTTCAATTGAAATGCATGTTCAAAGAGTGATGATTCAAAAGAGGGTCAAATAATGATCAATAAATCGCGCTCAAGCAGATGCTTCAAATTAACGTCATGTAGCCAAGCTTGTACAAAAGATGAGACAGTCGTTTTTTTAGTGGATATGATAGTAGATGAAGATAAATGGGACGACATAAAAATCAAAATTGAGTTAAAATGGTGTAAAACTTCTAATACAATTTTTTTGAAGCTCACTTTTTCTTGGCGGACTTCTTTGTTCTCCAAGCAGCATCTATTATTAGGAATTATCAGTGTTTTTATTTCAATATAATGCATGCAATGCTTCACAAGTTATGATGACTTCAAATAAAAAAGGACAAAAAATTAAACTGTCAAGGAAAGGCAAACAATTTTTTTTAGATTGTTTTAAATATCTTCTTTGTCGATAAATTGTGATCTAGTTTCATCCAATTTCATTTGTGCGCTTTATACTGGGACACCCTGTAGATACAGAACCAGACGTCCGCATTCTTATCATTTTGCACCTACTGCTTTTTTCATGAAAGTAACTTGTTTGAATGTAACATAAATCGTGCTTCAAACTTCAAGAAAAGGCCTACCACATAGCACAGACCTCTAGGTCAAATCAAGTACATACTCTTTCCAACTTTCAGATATCTCCCAAGTCCTTCCGCACTAAAACTGGCGTAGAATCGTAAATACAGTACTCATTTTCAAGCAAAGTGCTTCTATCGGATGTCTCCGAAGCCTTTCTAGTGGAGCTGCTTCTACTTAGCGGTTTAAAACTGCTAGCGTTACTTATCTGCCTTGTCAATCTGTTATCTGGGTGTTCAACACCATACGGCATAACCTCGAGCTTAGTAGATCTACTAAATTCTCTGGAAAGTCCATTACTTGTACGAGGATATTCTTGATAACAGGGTACGACCTCCAATTTGGCACCAGTGCTACTAGATGTACTGATGTGCCTGGCAGTACCAATACAACGTGCTCGAGCATATGGCACAACCTCAATTATAGAGCTGGTTGTAGTGCTAGTAAAACTGCTAGATTTGCTGATTCTCCTTGGAGTCTTGCTATTGTTGTCAGGTTGTTCTTCACTATTAGGTACTACCTCAGAGTCACTTATGAGTGTGGTTCTGGTGGATCCGAAACTAGTAGACTCGCTTATGTTGCTCAGTGGCTTGTTCTCGGTATGATCTTGGTTGTAGGGTACTACATCTAGCAATCTATCTGGAGTTAGCCTGTCTTCGCGCCACAGCTTTCTACTGTTAATGCTTTTGGTTACGGATTTGCATGTATTAGTTGAACTGTGTTGTCTTGAAAACTTTCCATCAGGAACCTGATATAAAAAAATATTTTGGATTATGCATTGAAAAGAAACGTAAGAAAAAGAAAAAACAGCACTGACGAGTCCTTCATTCTCGATGAAAATGCCAAGGACAGACACCTTGAATAGACAATAATTAAAGAAATGGTATCAGATCACGCCTATATTTTTGTGGTGTTAGAAAATTATTACAGAGGTCAATGTTTGCTCAAACTCCATTACAATAATAGAATTTCGATTTTCAATATCCGTCCTTAGACAGTGTAGTTATGATAAAAAGTTAGAAGCAAGATGTTGCTGTATTCAAAGTTTACGGAATAAGTTTACGGAATACATATGAGTTGGATCACTCTCCGTCGGCACTTTGAAGAACTCACATGAAAGCGATGCCGCGGCCGCACGCGCCAGTTAGTTTTTGCGTTGGTTTTTGCTCAAGTACGAGGGTCTTTTAGCGGGGACTTGGTAACGCCTGGGTTGTACGTATATACGGGGGTCATTGAAAAACTATGTATTGACGACCGATTTCGACGTACAAATACAAATATTACGTTTATTTTGCTAATGCACTAAGTTACATAAATGGGTATCAAAAATAAAGCCTAGTAAAACTATTACCAATGAATCTCTAATGATTTCACATATTGTAGCTATTTCGTAGATAAGTAAAAACTGATGGTTCAAAGGTGCTGTAGTATTTTTACCTTAATGTTTTATTTATTTGGCTTATTTTTGAGATCACAGTTTATACAGTTTATACATTTTATTATAGCATATACAAACTCGTATGTACAATTTTAAAAGATAATCATGTGGAAATGTTTTACATCGATATGAATAAATTATTTTTGACATTTTGCTTTTTAGTGTCATTCCAATTGCTACTGCAGAAACTAAATTGTTAATAAAAATATTTTCGAGCTCTAAAATATAATTTACAATGTCCCTGGGTGGTATGATAAGACCACCGAATAGATATTTTGTCTCACTATACACTTTCAGCGTGATACAATCCTTTAAGTACCTGTAGCTCTTGAACTAATCACTTTAGATCACAAGTTTGCTAGTTTGTTGGAATTGTTTTATCGGGGGGAACACAGGCACAAATATACAGGGTCCGGGTTTTTTTTAAACACTGTATAGACTTCGCGTTAAACACGATCAACCTCTACTTTGCGCCGCCCGTATCTCCCGGCTGACGTCGGTACACTGCTACCGGTGTAGCGGGGAGACGGGGCAAGGGGCAGGCCATTTTGATATTTTTGCGGAGTGATCCAACTTATATGTATTCCGTTAACTTTGCTATATTGGATTTGGATATGAGGTAACTAGTAAGTTATAAAGTAATGTATTTTTGTATCACATAATTATCCGTTTTGATAATTACTTTATAATGCAAATTTTAGGTGCCATTTACAAAAGGGTCAGAAAATCCATGTCGGTCAACGTCGCAAACTCATGATGGAATGCTAAATGACCACAGCTACTGTGTAGTTCCAGTTTATTTCTGATTACATAGTGATATTTCTTGACAAAATGGCATGCAAAGGACGTGTAACGTATGTGAAATAACGATATTCATTATATTGGTAGGTACGATAAAATAAGCAGCGAAGCATGACCAAACCTTAACTGACACTTGAGCCTTTATCCTCGGCATTGGCTCTGTACTTTGGTTGAATGTTAATTCTGTCCACCTTTAATATTCAGAGTTGTTCAAACTTATGTATACGTACCATAGGACATAATGTCTCTGAATCAGTCTGTCTGCTTCTCAAAGTATCAAGGTTGCTTTGTCTACGGTAAGTCCACTCCAGTGAGGGAACATATCCAGTTGGTAAGCTGATGTCATCGTCACCGTTTTCCTCTTTATCACAGTTCATGTTTTTGGGAGATGTGTTGCCTCCAAACTGACATATGCATCCCAAAATTATTCCTGTATAATGAAAGCTGTTATACAGGGTAAGTCTTAAGTTGATACTTTTTCTTAGCTGTCGTTAAAAAAACTCTTTTTCAAATAAGTTTTTTTCGAAAACTGAAAAATAAGCGAGATACAGAATCACAAAAAGTAACTCTGGGCTTGTGTATCAAGACATACCTAGCCTGTTTATGTTTAGTTTTTTGCTCGAATTTTGTCATACCTATCAGGCATTGTACTTGTCAGTCAGTGCACTAGCCATTTTCAGTTTATCACAGTTAATTTTGAATTGGTAAATCCTAGAATTTGTTGCACAATAATATGACACTTTCAGGATTTACTAATTTAAAATTAACAACGATGAACAGAAAGTGACTACTCTACTATTTGACAGGTAAAATGCCTAATCGATAAGAGTCCGAGCAAAAACTGAAGATAAACAGACTAGATACATCTTGAAACACAAGCCCAAATTTACGTTTTTTTATTCAGTATCTCGCTTATTTTTCAGTCTTCGGGAAAAAGTTATTAGCAAAAGCTGTTTACTTTAACGACTTCTGTACACAGTTAAAAAAGTATCAACATAGAGCTCACCCTGCATATTATTTTCTATATGAATATCAAATAGAGTATGGACCAATATGCCAACCATAGCAGCTTAAGAAATTATCTTCGAAAAAAGCTGCACAAATAGCTGATAGGCACTTGTGAATGCATCCATCAGTAGCAGCATAATGGTTAGTAATGGTCAATCATAGCCATAGCAGAGCGGCTGATAAAAACAATTGCCGGGACCAAATCCTGGAGCCTCTTTATGTTTTCGCCTCACAATTCTGTTGAAAGAGCACATTTACAAAGTCAGAGTTGCAGAACTGTTACTTTTGGTTGTTCCTTGCTATAGAACATCTTAGCTATCCCTAGTGAGGATGTAGCTAAATGCTATCTCTCGCCATGCATACAGCGCTGTCACCTAATAGTAGTAGTAGTGATGGGGTGACGAAGCCTGGCAAGAGGGCTGTCTTTGACTTTTTTATCGACCCCAAAGAGCCAATGCTAAGAAAACCAAGAAGAAAACCCTCTTGGCCTACTGAAGAATTCCTTTTTGTTGAAAAGGTTGCGATATCCAGAAAGCAACGAAGTTTTGTCTTCTTCCTAGTATCTGGAACTGTTTGCTCAGTAGCCAGTGGCATATGAGGTCCCCCAATTAAAGGTTGAGCCACCGCTGCCTTTGTTCAAAAGTCATAAAGTACAGCCCATAACCAAGCCTTGTATAAACTTTTTTGCTTACTTTACCTCTACTCTCTAACCAATCTTTCACCAGTCCTTTGTAAGCCCACTCATCTTGGGCAACATTGACCTGGTGCCTACTAATCCCTAGGGTGCCGGGCACTTGGGTTCAGAACAGATGCAGGAACTCTTAAGTCCTTAATAGGATCCAAATGATCCGTACTATCGTAACGTATGTTCTGTTTTTTGTATTCCGATCTGTTTGTCATCTTGACTCAATTCTGCATGTTCTGATACTCCTATTAAAAGTGTTACTTTATCCTGCAAAAATAATGGTCTCTACTTACCTAACATCATCCCAGAAATTAACACCACAAGGAGAGTAAGTAGCGGAGAAAGAGTAAAGACTTCCATCGCAAAATTTTCAAAAAAATGTCCTTCATACATTTTTCGTGTGTCGTTGCACAAGATGATCACCTCAGTATAATTTCTAGTTTGCTTTTTTTCTTCGTCTTCGTCATATATCCAAACGTTCTTTTCCTCTGTCTGTGGCCCCGCAGACATCATTCTTTGAAAATGCTCAGTCTTTCGTTTTCTTCCCGCTCCTTTGCATGGATCATCGTAAGCTATGTGATGTTTTGATGTGTAGCTCCTGAGCCTGGATTGATAAAAAATGCAAGTCTAACCAAATATATTCATGGCTCTGAAACTCCTCAATATGCTTGGATCATAACTATAGCTCTGCCAAAAAAGTACAATATAAGACCGAAACCCTACCATATTTCTTTAAAAGATGAAAATCTAGATGAGAACCAAAGTGGCTTTATAACCACTAAATAAATAGAAACTAAAAACTAGCAACAGTAGATGTGAAGCCATGGTTATGAGGAGAGTCTGTGGTTCTTTAATTTCACGCGCGGTAACATTGATGGCAATATTGGCCAAGTTAACTGCCATCTATCGGTAGTCTGGGGTAAAATTGTGAGCAAGCAAGAAATAAACTTTATTTGCCAAAAAAAAAAACGAAATATAGCGACTAGATAGACAATATTGTGTCGTATTGTATTTATTTGTACACAACTTATATACAAATAATACAATAATGAAGGTAATGCCTTATATGTAATGCTAAATACAGCCAGAGTATACTTAAATTTAGTTAAGTCGTTACACCTCGTGGTTTACCATTCTGTCATTCATTTTTGTCCTTCCTATTGATATCTACTTTTAAGAAGCTCTTCTGGAAGCTACGCCAAGACCACTACAGCTGAGAGCTGCAGTCCATTTACTGCACTCATTATCAATTTGTAATGTATTTTTAACGTACCATTGTATACAGTGTGAGTTTTTAGTACCGGCTCGGACGATAACTCTACTGTAGAAGATAGCGAAAAAAGTTGTAGCCACAGATATGCTACTTGCTCAGAAAATATTTATTTTATATACAGGGTGATCCGTAATTACGTGGTGATGCAAACAGGCATTTTTTTAAATGAGACACCCTATATATTATTCCATACTCAAATTCTACTAATGATTTCCGTTATTTCAATATAGGGTATTGTTACATTATACAGAGTATTTCAAAAGTTATGACCATTTTTATATCCGAATCACGGTCAAATGAACGTACGTACGAATCAAAAAGTAATGAATCAAAAATTATTTTTTTTTACATGAGAAGATGAAAAGTATCCTCTAGTTTTAAAATCAGCTATTAAAAACCCGTGACGCATATTTGTATATAGGGTGATCCGGAATGCAAGATCTAGATTTTCTCTCTTTCTTAAATGTAACCCCCAATATTTTATTATACCAAAGAATTGCCTTTAATATGCTCTTTCATCTTTGTATAGCACTTGTTATGGCTGCATTCATTAGTTTCTGAGATATTTCGATTTTTCTACAAATTTTAAATATACCTTCTACTCGTTTACTAAAATTTATTTATTTTGAGAAAATACTATCAAATCTAGTTTTTGCTTAACAAACAACTAAAATATAAGGCCATAATAATACTTAGTCAAGTCAAAACACTGAATTAACGATATAATATAGGTCAAGTGTGCTGAGGAAACAATTTTATAGACGTCATGCATAATTATCAAGCAGATGTATCAGGTAGGCTATGAAATAACAAACGACACAGTCCAAATAAATCGATTCTTCAATCTTTCAAACGCATTAGTTTTAGACTGTGTCCGTTCTGGATATTGCTGTTCATAGTTGATATATCCTAGAAGCAAGTAGACAATTTCTCAAAGATTCTCCTCAAAGGAAAAATTAATTTTTAAAGCTGGTTTTTCACACAGTACGGAATTATTGAGCAGGTTATGAAAACTGTCATTTTTTCAAGGCACACCTGATAAATCTGCTTGATAATTATGCATGACGCCTACAAAATTGTTTCCTCAGCGTACTTGACTTTATTATCTCGACCATTTAGGGTTTTGACTTCATCAAATAGTATCATGACCCCATACTTTAGTTGTTCGGTAAATAAAAAACAAATTAGATAGTACTTTCTCAAAATAAATAAATTTCACTACACAAATAGAAGCTATATTTTAAATTTACCGAAAAATCGAAATATCCTGGAAACTGATGAACGTAAGTACAACAAGTGCTATACAAAGATGAAAGAGCATATTAAAGGCAATTCTTTGAGATAATAAAATATTGGGGGTTATATTTCAAAAAAAGAGAGAAAATTTGGATTTTGCATTCTACATCACCCTGTATACGAATATACGTCACGGGCTTTTTTTGTGCCCGATTTTAAAACTAGAGGACATTTTTAATCTTTCCATGTAAAAAAAAAATAATTTTTAATTTACTACTTTTTGATATACAGTACGTTCATTTGACCGCGATTTGGATGTAAAAATGGTCATAACTTTTGAAATACCCTGTATAATGTAACAAAACCCTATATTGGAAGAACGGAAATCATTAGTAGAATGTGAATATGGAATAATGTATAGGGTGTCTCATTTAAAAAAAATGCATGTTTGTATCACCACGTAGTTATGGATCACCCTGTATACATCTAAATATTTTCTGAGCAAGGAGTGTATCCGTGGCTACAACTCTTATATACAATTTTTTTCGCTATCTTCTATAGTAGTGGAGTTATCGACCGAGCCGGTACTAAAAACTCGCCCTGTATATGTGAAACTCTGGAAACGAGAGCCTATAAAGGGATAGACCGGGACTAGTTAAACACTTACTGCAGTAGAGACTCTACCTCATTGATAAAATTTCGAAAAAAACCTATAGGAAAAAAGATCAAGAGGAAGGCAATTGTACTGTTAAAACATCAATAGGATGACTCACCTAATAATTAAAAACAGCGTAGTGTATAATAATTTCATTATTCTAAAGCAAACCAATTCTTTTGAACTCAGTTGCTCGGGAGTCTCCGAATAGGAAGTTGCCAGCAACTCGTGTTGGGGAAACGTCAAGCAGTGCAAGTGCGCCAAAATCAAGGCGGTGGAGCATGTCGACTCCGGCTGAATAGCCCAAAAACCAACAGTTCATCAACTTTGATGATGCGCTTAGAGAGTAAATAATGCCGTCCATATTTCTGCCTAAGTAACATTGCCTTTGATATTTGTTGAGCTTATCTTAGATTGGTATCATTTCGCTTGGTCACACTTCACATAATTGGAGACTTAAATGTGCCGCTTCCAAAAATGTTCTAACGTACAAACCTACTCTACTAATACAATGACACATATTGTAAATGCTATGGCCTGTACTGATAGTACACAGAACATAGAAACATACATGGTTTACCTTGCAAATTCGGGATCCTTGCATCTGAAAAAATTTCCCTTCGTCTTGAGAGCATATAGATGGGTCATTGGCTGAATCACTTTTGTCTCAAGATGGATGAGGAAGTTTTCGGATATGTCCAGTATTTGTACATTTGGAACGTACTGAAAAACATCTGGGTGGAGAGTTTCTATAGCGCAATAGCTCATATCTAAAATCTGAAAAATATGGGAGCGGTTCAGATATTCTAAAATTCCTCCAATCTAGAGATTATTACGAGCGTATATGTTAACGGAAATTACTGATTTGATTTAAATTGGTTATATATCCTAATGCCAACACCAAGGAACCAACACTAAAAAGCTTCACTGCGAACTCCTACCAGACCATATGATAAAGGTCAGGATGTGCAACTAGTTAATAATTGTCTGAATATATTTTTACAGAAAGATCATTATATTATAAACATGCTTTATCTGAATTGAGATAAAGTTGAATCATTAAGAAGAACTTTATTTCTCTTCTAAATTTCTATGCACCTCAATCTTTAAACAAATATTTCTAGATGTATCGATACGAATGTTTGTATCAGGTAATTATTAATTTTTTCGCTATTTTGTAACAAATGAAGGTATTGACTTTATACTCTACGGTTGTGAAGTATTCGTCAGGAGCGTTAGAAAGATGTGTCACAAGACCCCCCTTTCAATTCAATTTTTTACCGAGATGGCGCCCGAGTCGCCATCTAAAAAGTTTTATCTCTCATTTTTATTCCAAAGTATAGTATTCACGCATTAATTTCATTGTTTCGGGTTTCCGTTTTTTGAGTTGACTGTTTAAAGAATAAAAGTGGGCGACATTAAAGAAGAGGTATATCCTAAAAAGTAGATCATTTTGCCGACACCAAGAAGCCAACACTAAAAGCCTTCAGTGCTTCCTGGCGAACTCAATTTTGTCGAGCCTACTAGACGCCTCTGATGAAAGTCAGGACGTCCAACTAGTTAACTGAGTATAATAATTCTTTCACAAACTCTGTCGTGCCAAATATTTGTACCCTGGATCCACCGAACATCTGCCCAGGTAGTGAAATTTGCCGCCGACTGGAGTAGCTGGTGTCTTTTAATACTTCCATTGCGTATGAGAATCCCCAGCCAAAGGTTGGGCTATTCAAAGCCTTTGTTCAAAAATCGGTCCTTGTCCGCAGTGGTCTCTCTAAGCACTCATCCAGTGGCGACATTGATGTCGCAATTCCTAATTTCAAGCAGGAGTTGAGGACCAGTGTTTTCCCTACCCTACGCAGGTGATTCGCTTAGCACTTATGTGTCTAGGGACCCACAAAAGGGCCCCTTTATGTTTTTTATTATATACAGACGGTTTAGGAAATCTGTTTGACCGCAAGGACAGAAAACACTCGCACACCCGGAAGTGTGGGGGAGAGACTGCCCTCCCGATGCAGAACTAGCTTGACCGGCTAAAACCCGTTCCCTCTGTCTTATTTCTTCACCGGGTATCATCGTGAATGATATTCTTCTAATGATTAAAAACCATTTAGGAATAACTTCTAATCTTCATGTACCCTTGAAGTTGTTCCTATTTCTCCTTTGCAGAGAGTATTTTCATGACCATCCCAGTTATGATGTTCCATGCCTACACATTGGACAATATTAGCGGGACCATAGTATCTGGGGTTTGCTCACCCTTCAGTTTTTGACTTGCCTCCTTTCTGTATGGACCCCATCTGTCGCACAGAAACAGAGCATGCTCGGCCGTGTCTTCCGCCTCGCAGTGCAGGCATCTTTCGTCTATCACCCATCCTATCCTTTTCCTATACACCCGAAAAGGTCCATGCCCTGACAGTGCATTCGTTAGGAAGTAGTATGCCTGTCGATGACTGAATTCCGCCCATTCTTTTTTTTTTTTTTTTTTTTTTTTTATGGTCGGCCTCCCGCAAAGGCTGAAAGCCTATGGCGCTTTAGAAGCGCTGCGAGAGGATAAGTACCGGTTCACGTTAGATTTGAAACGCTGCAGGTTGTAGCCGTCGGGAAACAAATTCCCCGGCAGCTGATTCCACAGCGTCGAAGTTCTCCAAAAGAAGGAATGCTGGAGGAGACTGGTTCGGGGAGTAAGGACCTCGACCTGGCAAGGATGAGCTCGAAGAGCTTCTCTAGTCGTCCTGGTTCGGACGGCCTGTGGTGTTATTATCTGAGAGAGCTCACTCGAACATCTTCCGTGATAGAATCTGTAAAACAGGGACAGGTCAGCCACCCTCCTTCGATGTTCCAGGCTGTGGAGGTCCTTTGTGAGGTTAGGCGTATCGATTAGTCTAATCGCTCTTTTCTGGATAGTGTCCAGAAGCTTTAGAGAGTGCTTTGGAGCGCATCCCCACACATGGGAGCAATACTCCAGCGATGGTCGGATCTGTGCCTTGTAGAGCAGCAGCAGTTGCTCTGGTGTATACAACTTCCTACAACGGAACAAAACTCCAAGCTTCTGGGATGCCGTTTTAGCAATACTGACGACGTGGTCGTGCCAGGACATGTTATTGTTGATGTTGATTCCCAAGAGCTTGACGGAAGGTGATTCGACTATGGGGTGACCCTCCATTTCCACGGTTGGTAAGCCATTGTGAGACTTCTTTGTAAGTGTTGTTGCCTGAGTTTTTTGTACGTTGAACTGTACTTTATTTGCTAATCCCCACTCGACAATTGTTTTGATATCTGCGTTGATCTGTGAGGCATGCTGCTGTCGCCGACGTACCGTCTCCTGGGATGATAGTGGCTTGCCTGGTTCCATGCACGACACTAATGTACTGTCATCTGCGAAGCTGTAGATTGGATTGGATGTTATTTCCAGCAGCTCGTTGATGTACAGCAGAAATAGTGTAGGGGATAGGACAGATCCCTGAGGAACACCGGCGTTTATTGAAAATACGTCTGATGAACAGCCCTCGACTACAACGAACAGAGATCGGTCTTTCAAAAAGCTATTCAGCCACTGGCGCAGACCAGGTGGTAGTCCATAAGCAGCAAGCTTGACCAGAAGTCCGTCATGCCATACTCTGTCGAAAGCTTTGGATATATCAAGTGCAACAACACGGGATTCGCCATGGTTGTCTATTGCTCTGTTCCACAAGTGAGTGACGTAGGCAAGGAGGTCACCTGTAGACCTGTGCTTACGGAAGCCATACTGGCGATCATTTATGATGTTATTGTTGTCCAGGTATTTCAGGAGCTGTGTGTTAATGACAGTCTCCATAACCTTAGACATGATGCTGAGAAGAGCCACAGGTCTATAATTGGTGGGATCAGTTTTTTTGCCTTTCTTAGGGATGGGTTGTACGCAGCCAATCTTCCACGGAGCGGGAAACACGCCTCGTTGATACGAAAGTTTGAAGAGCTTGCAAAGAATAGGTGCAAGCTCTGCGGCACAGCGTTTAAGGACAATGGCTGGAATTTGGTCAGGGCCAGTAGCTTTATTGGTGTTCAGTTTTTGGAGGATGCTTTTTACATCTCGATGTTGAAATTTGACCTCTGCCATTCTCGAGTTCACGCTTATGGTGGTGGTCGGAGTACTTCCTTGAAAGTCTACGGTAGAATTGGCTGCGAAGAGTTTCCCCAAGATGTCTGCTTTTTCTTTAGGAGCAGAAGCGATGGATTTGTCCTCTCTGGTCAAGGGTGGTATTGACGAGTAGGAAAAGTTCTGACTAACAGCCTTAGCTACAGACCAGAATGTTCTGGACGAACTAGGACATGAGAGGAGCCTGTTCTTAATTTTTTGGTTGTGTTCCTCCTTGCTGCTGTCAATCACGCGTTTACAGTGATTTCTGGCGTCGATAAAACTGCGGTGGCTCTCAGCATTTGGATTTTTCCTCCATTCTCTGTAGTGTTGGTTTTTAGAGGTAACTGCATCTCTACAACGCTTATTGAACCATGGCTTATTTTTGGAGGGATGCTTGACGACATGAGGAATATAGGCTTCCATGCCGGATATTAATACCTCTGTTATTTCTTGGGCGCAAGCTGATGGGTCTCGTGACTTGAAGCAGACGTCGTTCCAGGGAAAGGAGTGGTAGTATTCCCTTAGGTCGTCCCACTTGGCTGATCCGTAATGCCAGACCCGACGAGGCTTTGCATGGTAGAGATCTGGAGAATGCATTCTGCATAGCGTCGAGACGGTGTTGTGGTCAGACGATCCCAGTGGGGCGGTTACCTTCACTGTGTAGACCGTTGGAGCAGTTGTGAGATATAGGTCCAACAGACTAGCAAAATCTCCGTGGCGGCTGGGAATCCTTGTTGGTTCTTTGACTATCTGCTCCAAGCCGCAGCTGATAGCGAAGGCTTCAGCTTCACGTCCCTCGTCGTCCGTTTTATTTGAGTGTGTCAGCCAGTTTGAGTTGTGAACGTTGAAGTCACCCAGAAAGACTATCTCTGAATGAGGGTGATCTGATTGCAGCGCGTCCACAGTGGCTGAAAGCTTCTCGAAGAGCTCTTTGCAGTTGTTACTGCTTGGTGGCCTATAAATGCAGCATATAAATTTGGAATGATTTTGGAAGGATATTTTGAGCCATATGATGTCAAATCCTTCCAGTTCGAGCTCTTCTTCTCGATGACAAGAAAGCCCAGATTTAACGTACACGCATACGCCAAACCTACGTCTAAATCGGGTGTATAAGTCATATCCGGGATATCTAAAGCAGTTATCCGTTGTTGAAGAACCGACTTGAGTTTCCGTAAGAGCCAGAATGTGTGGCTTCTCTGCCTGAAGGTGTTGATGGACAGAGTTTATGTTGGAGGCAAGACCTCGTATATTTGTAAAGTCGGCTCTGAATAAGTTTCTCTGGCCATTGGGCCCGTCGTCAGTGCGAAGTTGCTGCGAAGGACGGCTTCTGTTGTTAGACTGACGAGGAGTGGCAGCACAATTCTTTAAACAATCTTCGCTTAATGTTCCCCCCGGACCACCTGGCACCCGGAGATCCGAACGGCCAGGTATTTTACCTCCGGAATCTTTTGATCCTGGAAGAGCCATTGAGCATTTTTTACTTTTAATTAATCCAATTTGTCACTTATGAGAAACCGAGAACATCAGCCCAGCGACGGAACATGAACCGTGAGGCCATTTGGCGCCGCCTATTTCCGGGAACCTATTTCTAGTTTCCCGGAAATATTCCGATGTGGGGGTGATTGCACCGCGGGCGAAGCTAAGTGACTGCACTTCTCCCCCCTGTGGCTGATTGCAGAGATAATAGTACATGATGCACCGTCGTCGGTGCAAGGTGTACCATCACCACCACTTTATCGACGGTATTAGTCGTTTCGTCTACTGTGAGACATCGGTGGTCTCGTTCCATATGGGCTCCAGTTCTAAGTATTATACCTATTTACGAGTAGGTTGCTTTAGTTTTATTTATATATTACAGCTTTGTCCTTAGACTTCATCCACTATGGAATCTAATAGCAACAGAAGTATCACTGTTCACTGGCAAATCGTATCTTCAATTTTTTATTAGTATTAAATATCGGCTGAACGTTCTGATTCTCATGATGGAATGTTAATCTACTGGTCTATAAAGTGGAATTAATCCACAGAAGTACAAACATTTCGAAGTCTACATAGGGAGCAGAGAAGGCGAGGCTAATTACTTGGTTATTCCATCCAGAAACTAGACCTCATCAACTGCACGTATACAAATCATAAAAGGGTTGTGGATCATGTCACAACATATGGTGCTCGATCCTTGTAGTTTAAAAATACGAAAATTTGAGTACAATTTTGCGAAGATATTTCTAGTGGTAATCCAAGGCTGCATTTAGTATAACTGCATCCATTCTGTATAATAATAAAACTCTGACACTACATCAGTTACGTAGTAACCCTTTTGTGGGCCCCCGGATACATTGGTGTACCGGCTAACGAGAGAGTGGACCATCTAGCTAGGGTAGGGACCGGCAGCCCCTGCATCGGCTCAGAACCAATGCTTGGAATTCGCAGGCACCAAGTGAATGTTGCCCTGGACGACTGGGCCTACAACGAACTGGCGAAACCTTCGCCGGAGAGAGATGACCACAGGCAAGCTAAATAATTTATAACGGGTCCTGATAAAAACCGAACGCTATGGCTACTGAATAAAGGCAGAGAAACGCTCAACCCTTTGGTGGGTGTTGTCACTGACAATTTGTGACTGAATAGAGTTTGGGGAGGAGTCATTTTATCCAGACGTTCGCAAGAGGTCTGGTAGGTTCGACAAGGAGCTTTCTAGGACGTAGGGTTTAGTGTTTTCAGTGTTGGTGGTTGAGGTGGTCTACTTGCATGGCTTCGCCTCCCCATCACTACTACTACTATGTAGTGATTTGCTATATATGTTGTATAATAACCGAATTTGGCCACTGCCTGAACTATATACCCAGAACGCGTTGTGGATTTCGCTAATTTCTCACACCGCGTTACGGGTAATCTTTGTATGCACAGAATGCGTTGTGGATAGATTACAAAGACCCACAATGCGAAACTCCGAATACTATCAGAAGCACACGATCATTTTCGCATTATGGACAATACAAATATATAGCCACAAAGCGAAATTTTATAATAAAAAAATGTAAAACAATGTGTTATATCAAATACCTGCTCACGATTTAGGAAAAAAAAATTTCCTCTTCATTCCTATACCTTTGAGCTATCAATTATTTATTTTGTCCAATTTTCAATAATTCGTATCGATTCAGCTTTCAATACCGTTTAGATGACAGGCATAATTTCCACAGTTCTTGTCCTTCTTTAACCTTACCTGTGATTTTTTTATAGTCACCTTCTAAAAGTGTAAACCTATGAGATGACGCTATATAGAGTTCATTCAAACCATTCTCGAATTATTTGCGAAGTGTTTCCGTCGATTCGCTGATTTTACTAAACACTGTTCTGAATAGACAAAAAAAAAACACTTGTTGTGGTATGTTAGGTTATTAGATTTCCGCTTTGTGGCTATTTGTATTACCCACAACGCGAAATGGTCGTGCGTTTCCGACGTCATTCGGAGTTTCGCATTGTAGGTATTTGAAATTTACCCACAACGCGTTCTGCGCATACAAAAATTACCCGGAACGCTATGTGAGAGATTAGAGTAATCCACAACGCGTTCTGAGTATAAATTTCGGTCAGTGGCCGAATTCGGTTATTGAGTACAACATACACAAAGCAAGAACTATATTTATTTGTTTTGACAAGGGCATAATTATGTCCAGGATATAAAATTATAAGAATCTTGTATAACAGCTCCAATAGTAGATTCTGGATTCACGTAAGAATGACAGATAGTGATTAATAAAATAGAAGTTCATTTTCACCGAGAAACAGAAGATCAAGAAATACGCGATGCCTGTGACTTGTTATATTCGACTTTCTCCAGTTGTAAATATTTCACTCCTTGGATCGAATTTCAGTAACCTATGAAGCCAGTGTTTTTAATTTTCAACAACACTACAAATTTACTGAAGCCTCATCTGTATTTCAACCTGTCGTATCTGCAAGTGCTTATCCAGCACTTATAACGGTCGACCCCTATCCACTTCCAGGAAAAAAACACGAGCTTACCTTCAAACGCTGCAAGTTTAACCTGGGCTCCTGGTTGATCGATTTCAAATTGTTCCCTCTGAGGTAGAGCTCCTGAATGGAGGCTAAGGCCGCAAACCAGCGTTCGCTGAAGTAGTGAAGCGTATTATACGAGAGATCCAATGTTCTCAAGTTCCCCAGACCTTCGAAACCGCTCAGATGGATCTGGCCGATTTTGTTGTGGGACAAGTTGAGGAGTTTCAGGTTCGTTAGGCCGATTTCCTGGAAAAAATGTGCTTTCATGAAAATGCTGCTTCGAAACGCCGCTACCACCCCTTAATTGCCGACGAAGGAAAAATTTTATTTCCCACACCAAAAAGCATAGCCCTGAAAGGTTGAAGTATAGTTTTTGCACTTTTTATGACATGTCCATTAAAAAATACATGTCATTTGTTTATTTTTTTTTTTCATAACAGAACACTCGCAGTCTCCATAAAAACATCACTTGGCAGTCCCTTCTAGGCATTGAACACCCTGAGAACAAAGGTGCTGTCATACCGCTCGGTTCTTGACGTATCAATTACCGCCTTGGGATGAGGTGCAGTAGTCCTGTGAGTTCATCCAATAAGGTCAGTGAGGGCAGGCTCCATTTGAATCTGGTACAAAATAGAGAGGTCACCAGCCTCACGCCGGTGGCAAAGCGGCTGGAGATGGTGCAATAAGACGGGGTCACCGATTGGTCGAGTGGCTCTTCTCTGGGCTGCGTCAAGTATGGGCAGGGCAGTGTGTACAGCAGCTTCTCAGATATATGGGATACATGGGTCTTAGTACTTTCTGGCTTAGAATAGGTTTCCGAGCTTCTTCCAGCAGCTGCTGCTGATTAAACGCACACAGAAAGTAGGCTTGGAGATAAAAAAGCTGAGAATATCATGTTATCATAAAATATAGCAATAATAACTGCGTTCGACAAAGCGCAACAAATAATACATGACGTAACTTAATCATCTTAAGTGATATTAGTTTCAGTTTATTGAGTCATAGAATCCTTTGGAGCCTTCCTTCAGAGTATGTTGTTTTTAGTAAATAAGTGTCATTGATTACTTCAACTAATGGTTATGAAAAAATAGTCGTCCCTTGGCGATTCCAGTTGAAAATTCACTTTTTAAACCTTCAAATTTATTAAAAATCATCAAAAAACTCCAAGTTCACCAAAATATGATCTTTTCTAAATATATTTCAGTGAAAGTTTTAACTGATTGATCTAGAAAATTCTTCATATCGGCATGGAGCAATCAGACGCAGCGCAGGTTCTAACGGGACGTGAAGAATTTTTTAGTTATCATGACTGGGGAAATTTCCAAACCAAGTCATTGATCCACTTTTTCATTGATGTTTTCATTTAATTTATGGAAAAATATTTTGGATGAAACTTTCTTAGGAACGATAGGATGACAGAAGTGTCATTTGTCCAATCCCAGTTTTCATTTTTCTGCGTTACAAAATGCGATAGACTTTTACTTAGCCCCTCTATTGTCGTACGATGTGCTGTTCCTGCCGATCCATGGGAGTATCGCGCCTACCATCCGCACCGGTGTCAATCGGCGATGTGGCAGATGCGCTTATAGTTCCACAGGGGTGGACTAATAATTCTTAAATTTCAGTTTGTCCTAGACCTTTATCTTATTCAATGATTACACGAAGAACCCCTGAATCTCAAAAGCTTGAAATGTTCTCATGTTACCACAGTATAACCTCAAAAGAAAGAAGTCGAATCGACGGGCGACGGGAATCGCGTCGACCACATAGCCAACAGACGCGTGATACTGAGGCGCTTAGACGTACTATATCAGTTCCTCTACAAATAAATATTACCGAAGTTTTTGCATTCTGTAAGATATGATTTAGCTCTTTACTTGGAAGAATCAATATGCTGATCGCCATTAAAGTGGATAATACATACTTATATGTATAATACTCTATGTGTACATCTATAGCGAAACAGTTATGTAGGTTATGTATAAACAACCTCCATTGTTTTTTCGGATAAAAAACTAATATAATTAACATACTTCGCAAGCACAAAGTTAACAGAATTTTTTTAGAATACGGGACAATAAGTTTTGAAAAGAAATTAATACATAGTCATGCACTACGTACTTTATACAGGGTGTTTCTGAATATCATGGAGGGAGAAGATCACTTAGTATTTTTAAGGACTAAAACTTTAAATAAACATAGGTCTGCAAACGCTTCGTTACCGATCTACAGGGTGTTGAAATTTCAATATTTTTTCAGTTTTTTCTTAATACCTCTGTCAACTTTGGTGGTATTTATCTCAAATTTAGAATTTAAAATACGCAATAGGAGTTACATAATTGCACATGTCAAACGGTTGCCAGATTCTACAGGGTGTGATTTTTTCAGGGGTCATGCCCCCTTTTCTTACCCTGAAATCTTTTGCGGAGCGCCGCAGCTAGATTCAGGAAAACAAAATAATTTGTTCATCTTCTTTGAAAACTTTTTGTCCTCTTGTAATGTTTTTTATATCTAAGTTCGATCCTCATCGAAGAAAAAAGCAAAACAGTATTCTCTGTTATTATTAGGTAGATGAAAATAATGTATTTGAAATAATATGGTCTAGCAGGTAATGGCTTTATTTGGATAACTGTTTTGTTTTATTAAAAATAAGTTTCTAAACAAAATGGAAAAACGATTTTGTTTTTTTTTAATCTACCAGCATTGCCCCGAAAAGAAGTTCAGGGTAAGAAAAGGGGGCATGACCCTTGAAAAATATTACCCTGCAGATTCTGCCAACCGTTTGACATATGTAACTCATATTGCCAATTTTGAGATAAATATCGAAAGCTGAGAGTGCTATTAAGAAAAAATGAAAAATGAAGTTCCAACACCCTGTAGATCGGTAAGTGTTTGCGGACCTATGTTTATTTGAAAGTTCAGATGTAAAAAAAAAACTTTTGTTTGTACATGATATTTAGGAACACCCTGTATATGGTCAAGTTAACCTATACTACTTTCAGCAGTAGTTCGAAATATATCAATTTACACGTCAACTGTAAACTCAATGTGTCAGCTGTAATATTACATCTGACAGTTTAGACTTGACGCTTTTAAATGAACAATGATAGGTGAAGGTCCTTATCTAAGGGTGTTTCTGTGATCTGTGTAGAAATGCAATTTGATGCTTTGGAAACTACTACATAAAAAGGTATAGAAGAACGAAATAATGATGTATTACTCTTAATAATAATGATAACAAGCTTTAGCGTTGAGGTATTGAGTCAATCAACTTTACTCCAATTTTGATTAATTTTTAGATGTCGCAAACCCAGTAATCACCAAAAAGAATTGAATAATGGACTGCCCTATTTACCTAAAGCTGTAAGCGTAGATGTTAAAACTTAATTTCACAACTTACCAAAAACACATTTTTACCCAGCTCACTGATCAGATTATAGGACAAATCAATAACCTCAGCTTGAGCAGGTATGTCCACTTCTATAGAATACAGCATCTTATTCTGACAAGTCGCTCTTCTCAAAGTTTCGAAAATATCACATTTACAATAATTGGGACACTTTATCTCCTTCACATTACATTTCGATTCCCCTATGTTATACAAAAGTAATATAAGGCAAATATATTTGGACATCATTCTGTAGAAATTTGTATTCTAGTACTTGCAAGGTTAGTATATCATTTGGTAGAACCGTATTTGCGTTAGACGGCTGTTTCACATTGTAGCAAAATTTTACGCGATATTTTTTGTCACTGAGTGCGTTAGACTGGTAAAATTATCCCAAAATGACTAAGGTGTGAATCAGCTGTTGATACTAGCGGTAGAGATAAGATAACAGTAGATAACGGAAACTTTATTATTATTTTGTCAGTGGGCTAATCGGAGTATTTGTTACATATGAAGGAGCTGCACTGCTGTTGCACTGTACAAGGTGGTCTACTAAGAGTGGATGCCGGCCATATCTCGGTAACCGTTAATCATACAACTTCGAGCAAAAAATATTATAAGGTAAATCGGGTAAGAGAAATCGCTGGAAATTATTTTCAAGTTCCGCATGTAACCGCTAGGAGGCGTAACTGTTACGGTCAATCAGAAAAACAGCTTTTTCGTCGTTTTTTGCTCTATCTTGTGAGATATAGTGGTGGGGAAATGTCAAGACGGTTTTTATTTAAATGGCAATAACTTTGGTATAAGTTAACTGAATTAAACTGAAGGAACTGTTCTTACCTAATAATCTGCTACAATAAAATTATCCAAGCTGATCTTGATGTAGTAGCTAAAGGGCGATATTTGACATCATAACGATTGTTACGCGATATTACGAAAGTTTTAAATGGTATGCTGTCTGTTCGCAGAGAGAATCACAAACCAGTCAGAGCCAATCAGCATTCGCCATTGCAGTTGCCAAACTATTTCTGACTAGCACTGGCCAATCTAATTGACGCTAATTAGTCTGTGATTGCTCTGCGAACAGCCCTTATCTCTTTTAACATAATTATGTAGGTAGAGAGAGGACGAAATTCTTAAACAGTCAGCGCAAGGTTCAACTTCCTAGCTTTTTTCAAACTCGAGATTACAATAAAACATGTACTATGAAAAGTACGCCGTGAGTCTCAGAAACAGTGATGCCATATAGGAATATAGGCTTCATTACAACTATTTATTTATTATACAGATAAATACTCAAGTAAAACCACTATAAATCATATTTTAACTTTCTGAAATAACCACCAGGTGGCGCAGTAGGCGCCAATAAATGTTGTATTCAATTTTCATAATAATGGAACTTTTAATATAAACGAGAACAATGGATAAATTACAGTATAAAATTGATTATTTTAATAATTTAACATCAATTTGAGCTGATCACAAGTCCTGTATAAACTCAACTAGCAAAGATTGTGAGAGAGAGTCAGCTTTTTTCTTATTCCAGAACTCATATTTCAAGGAATTGTACCAATTTTATTTTATACGCTATATAGGAAAATGCAATCTAATTGCTCATCATAATTTTGCTTCTCGTCATCCCGATCAAGAGATATTTGATATTTTTGTCACTTAGGACAATGTAGCTTAGTATATGCCATTATGTTTTTTAATTTTACTTTTCGGATTTGACCAAAATAAAATTATATTTTATTACTAAACACTTTATTTAAATTATAATAAGAAAAACTGTTCATATTATTGATATAGTCATAGATATGATAGAAACAGAACCACCTTCGTAAACCAGCAGCTCTTCCCAAAATTTCAAGCAATTTTCAAGAATGTGCCCTTTCAATTTGGATATAAGATTATTTTTTCGATCCAAAGGTATAGCGCGACATTTATCACGAGCCTGAGGCTTCGTTAGACTACCTTTAACGTACTTCGTTACAAAAATATCTTTTAAATCGAGGAATTCGTTTCCAAATGCTGTTGTAAGAAAAAAATAACTTTCTCTGCTAAAATGAAGACAAACTATATCTTTTAAATAAACGCGAGGAGTTAGTTTTTGTAGCTTGAATTTGGAAGTGTAGTCGGTAAAGGGAAAAAATGTGTAATTTGCATTTTTACAACATTAACTTTAGCCGAATTAGCTTATTGTACCACTTCACAAAAGTCGTCAAAATCGTACACCTTTTTTTCTCTTTAAGGCAAGTTCGACCTGGTGATGAAAAGCATCGGCTGCCATAAAAGTATGGCCCGGCTCGAAAAATTTTATAGTTATATTTTGTACATTATATGTATTTTTGTATTAGGTGACGTAATTCGGCTATATTCATAACTACGATTCGTCTCACTTCCACTTCTATTGCCTAATTCATTGGAAAACCTCGGTACATAATCTGGATCTTTATTGCGTTTGGTGTTATTCATTTGCTTAGATCTTCTAATAACATGTAGTTCTTCCTTGAGTTGGATATTTAAAGCAAGAGTTACCATTCATGCACATCGGCTACCACTGTTGCACCGGCTAACTGATTCACTACAAAACAAAAATTCCAATCAGAGATTGGTTAAAAATGAGGCATTATCACTAAACTTACCCTGGATCAATTTCTCGGAATATAATTATATCAGCTTAAAATGCAGAAAACACCGGGGATTTACCGGTAACAAACACGTGTCCTATCACTTATTTGAGTTTATGTTGCACATAATATATTTAGTCATACTAGGCTTAATAACTCTCCTAACTGGAGCCGCTCAGCACAAAATGCTGGCCTAATTGCGCTTTTGAGTGCAGAACGGGCTGTTTATCTTAGTGATTGTTTGATCCGACAATTTAAGTTAGTAAAGATGACTTTTTATTCACTTCGGTCTAAACATTTAGATACAAAAAGAAGCAGTTAAGACACAGATAGGACTCTTAGACTTTGCCAAGGTGTAGAACATTTGCTTACCATTCCGATGAGCCAAAAATGTCAATTTACCAAATTTTGCAGATGGGACCTTTCTTGTTAGCACGGCAGTGTAACAGTTGATCAATGCACAGTCACTTTTATATCCTGTTGTATAGAGACCGTGGGTCAATTAATCCCTAGTCTTTCTTGATCCGTTAAAGGCACCATCTGCTAATGACGCTCTTGATGCGTTCGTAGTTAGCTGCGCGTGCATTTGCTAATTAAAGTGCTGGACGATTTTTAACGGCAAACGAAAAAAGACGAGTAGGGTGTTTTTGAGGGAGGACGGCGACACTCCAACGCTGCATTGTTTTCACCATTTGCATTCATTTATGCATACATTGCCCTGTACAGGGTGGTGACCCTCTCATACCTACCATTTCCCGTTTTTTACCTTAGTTAACATTATTGTCTTGCCTACAAAATTATTTGAGTCGATTACTAGCATGATCTTTGTCCATCAAATTTTGCTTACAAGGTACTGATGACCACATGTTTATGCTTCAAACTAATTTGAATAATGGCTCTCAATTACTGACGATATGCTTGAAGTATAATTATCCTCAGTGTTTCTCTCTCCTGGATAATTGCTGACCCTACCGTTATAAACTATACAGGGTGGTCCACTAAGGGCGCGGTGCTCCCTAGCGGCCATACCGTTTAAATTAGACGGACATGTTTTAAATAAAAAACGTTCCTTTTCAAATGCTCTACATTCAGAAAATAATTTCAAAGATGGTGGACTTCCGGTAATACCGGAAGTAGGCATCAACTTCCTTATTTTAAATGGAACACCCTGTATATTATTACGTTTTTGAATTCAGCATCGATTTTTAGGTCCAGTTTGTTAACCATTATTTATGTCTACGAAGCGTATTTTCGGAGTTATTCAGCAATATTTACAAAATTTGACGTTTGTAGTACTTTACAAGAAACGTTAATATCTCGGAAACTAAACGCGATATAAAGATGCAGTTTTCGGTTTTAAAACAAGCGAGGACCGTATTTGTGTTTCATTAAGATCGTTGTTTCAAAAGAACATTAGTTCAATAGACTAGCAGTTTTCAAATTTGAAAAATTAAAAACGTTAAAAACTTTTATTTTTCAAATGGGATGGTATCATAAGTTTCACATCGGTGGATGCGAAATTAAATTCTCTTTCACTTTTATCTAGGCACATGTGGTTCTATCTTTCATGGTTTGCAAGATATTTACGGTTTTGTAATTATGGCGTAGGAATTGGAAAAATCGTAGGTGGCGTGACTCGCAGACGAAACAATTGGCAGCAAACCTTTCGTTCAAAGTGTTTCGGTCTCTAATACTACAATGTGCTTTCGCTCCATCTACCTATAACCACATTATTCTTAAAAACTCCAGTGGTAAATTTTCCAACAGGTTTTCCAGATTTTCATTTAGAAAATTTTAGAAAACCTTAGTTTAATATGCGGTTTCCAATAATACCACCCCAAATGCTTAGACTCGATGCTGGTTGTCAACAAACCTCTCAAAATTTGGATTTACGTCGGTATAGAAATATAAATTATGCCAGTTTACATGGCCGTTAATGATAACGCTGTAGCTACATTTCATAAAAAGGAAAATGAAAGAATTTCATAAGAAATGTAGCTTCATTCGTAAACAACACACTTTTGGAAAGGAGTGCATCTTCTTGGATTCGAGCATGACTCCAGTTACAGAAATTCATCCAGTTTTCAAAGTCTTGTCTTTCAACTGCTTGATTTAGCTGCACGTGATGAAGATGCTATATGTACTCCGTTAAGATCATGTTTACAGATGTTTGACCAATGCCCAAGTAGCGACTAATTTCTGCTGTAGCACTGCCATGCGGATCTTTAACTACAATTGCGAGAATGTCGAACTCACTATCTTCATGTATTACTACTACATGTTTCCTTCTCTCATATTTTACGCCCACGTAAATCCAAATTTTGAGGAGTTTGTTGTCACCCAGCATGAATTCTAAGCATTTGGGGTGGTATTATTGGAAACCGCATAATAAACTAATGTTTTCCAAAATTTTCTACATGAAAATTTGGAAAACCTGTTGAAAAATTCACCACTGCAGTTTTTAAGAATAACGTGGTTACAGTTAGATGGAGCAAAAGCACATTTTAGTACTAGAGGTCAAAACACTTGGGATGAAAGGTTTCCTGCCAATTGTTTCGTCTGCGAGCCACGCCACCTACGATTTTTCTAATTCCTACGCAATAATTACAAAACCGTAAATATCTTAAAAACCATCAAAGATAGCAGCACATGCGTCTGGACAAAAGTGAAAGAGAATTTAATTTCGCATCCAGCGATGTGAAACTTATGATACCATCCCATTTGAAAAATAAAAGTTTTTAACGTTTCTAACTTTTCAAATTTGAAAATTTCTAGTCTATTGATTTAATGTTCTTCTGAAACAAGGATCTCACTGAAACACAAATACGTTCCTTGCTTCTCTCAAAATCGAAAACCGCATCTTTCTATCGCGTTTAGTTTCCGAGATATTAACGTTTCTTGTAAAGTACTACAAACGTCAAATTTTGTAAAAATTGCTGAATAACTCCGAAAATACGCTTCGTAGACATAAACAATGGTTAACAAACTGGACCTAAAAATCGATGCTGAATTCAAAAACGTAATAATATACAGGGTGTTCCATTTAAAATAAGGAAGTTGATGCCTACTTCCGGTATATCCGGAAGTCCGCCATCTTTGAAATTATTTTCTAAATGTAGAGCATTTGAAAAGAAACGTTTTTTGTTTAAAACATTTTCCTCTTATTTAATCGGTATGGCCGCTAGGGAGCACCGCGCCCTTAGTGGACCACCCTGTATAATGAAGGTGTCAATAAAGGCGCATAAAACATGGTTTTATGAAGCAAAAGTTATAAATTACGGGGACTTGGCTATCAGACAGGGAAGTGACTCGTCCAAGAGAAAACTCGTGCAAGACAGCATATGTATCAATGAGCGGTATGGCACTGTTTTACTGGAATTTCATCCAAGAGTAATTTGTTTCGATTGAGGCACAAAAAACTGGATAATACAACTTACGTTATGTATATCTTTTCCACATTCAAAAAAATATGGTTCAATTACTCCTCCAGAGCACAATGCATACAAAACTCTCTCTATAACTAAAAATAGTTTTGTTCGCAAAACTAGCATTCCCATTTGTTTGCTGAAAGATTCAATTGGTGGAGTTTCTTATCTGGGGAAGATCTCTTGGTCAAAATTGATGGATTAGTCAGGTTTTGTAGGCATGCAGATACAAATATGTCACCGCTTTCCGAAGAAATCTTAAATGGGTCTGTCGACCAGCATCGATTATCTTGTAAAGCACAAAAGGACCAACGGAGAATAGTATTCACATCTGTTGAACATATTCGACACTGTTTTGATTTAGCAAAGAAAAGTAATGTTTTGTCAGGAATATGGACGTGTCTAGATGGTAGGAGACATAGGTCGAACGGGAAGGAAGACCAACGTTCGATACAAAGGACTTTGAGGAAACTTAATGTTTAGAAGAAATAAAAAAATAGATACACATTGGACTAGATACTTTAACGTTAAAGGAAATTGTTTAGGAATAATTATTTGTCAAAAAATTTTCTTTTTCTTTTAAAGTCTCGGATTCAAAACACCCTTGAAAATGTAAAGATTACTAGATTTAAGCTAATTCTCGCTTTTTATATTCCAGTAATTAAGAAGATTTAAAATAATTATATTGCTCGATATAGTCGTTTGAAGTTACCAAGTTAATCTATACAGGGTGGGCCAATAGTCCGTGGACGGAGGATTGTAGGCTTACTAAAAAATATTTCATAAATCTATCACTTGACCATGGTAGGAACCCTTGAGGGCTATAACGTAAAAATATTTTCACTTAAATTTTGACGTTTATACAGGGTGATTCATATCAAACATACATTTTTTCAAATGGAAGCCCCTATATATTATTGCATATTTGGATTCCTTGGTCAATTCTAGTGTGACTTTATGTATCACACATGGAACCTTAAATGAACCGTTTAGGCGCAAATCACCATTTTTGGTATAAGCAGGTATCAGAAAAAAATTGAATATCGCAGCAATTATAAAACTTAGAAGGCCATGACTCTGCGGTACGACTAAGCATGAAATGCGTCAGCTAAGGCCAGACGGTTAAATTTTAATTCTTTTTGTACTTGGAGAAATCAGTAGATTAATTAAGGAAACTTCAATCACCGATAACTTGATTTTTTCAAATGGGAATGCCTATTTTGGTTTAAAGAATCAAATGTAAAATTTGATTACCTTTCTAACGATATAGCATTCTTGATATCAATCTTTTTTAGTTTTCATTTTATTCCAAATTTTCAGTCAAATCGGCGTTTTTCAATTTTTCTGCGTGCAAGCAACCTAGCGGGCCATGAAAAATAAACAAAAGCTCGTTAGTATGGAAGAAACCAACTAACTTAGTAGAAAGATGCAAACTAACTAGAGCAACGAGGCAAGATTATGAAAATTCCTTACAACATATTAACTCTAACCGGCAAGATATCTAATGTCAATGAGTAGCTGGGGTATGACAGAAGTGTTTGTTTTTCACAGCCTACTAGCTATTGAGGTCTACTAGAGCTTGACAACTTTCCAAAACGATTAAAAATTTTTAAACAAAAGAAAAGGACAAGTACCAGAGATTTTTGCTTACAGTCCAACATGTTTAGAATGAAATTTCGCATTTAATGGGATAAAAAAATTATTCATTTCCGCTTAGTTAAGTCAAAAGTGAAAATATCTCCAACTGGAGCATTCTGTACATCTATTAAAATAATTGCTAGAATTTTTTAATTACGCTATGTTGTAATTCTGATTATTTCATGTAGTTTCTTGCAAACTAAATTATGTTTTACTATGCAAACAGACTGCACTTCAAGTTTCATTTTCCGTGATTTTGGTAATAAGTAGAAGTACCTACTGAAGAATTTGAAGGGTTTCAGGCAGTGGTATCATTACTTTTGACTTACGGAAATGGCTTCTTTTTATACCATTAAATGTGAAAATTGATTCAGAATACATAGATATTCTACTGCTAGCAACAATCACTAGTAGTTTTCCTTTGATTAAATATTTTTTACTGACTTTAGAAATTGGATAATAGCTAGTAGGCTGTGAAGAATGAGCGTTTTTGTTACCGCTATTGTTTTTGGTTAGAGCTAACATGTTGCAAGGAATTTTCATAATCTTGCCTCGTTGCTCTAGTTAGTTTGCATCTTTCCACTGAGTTAGTTGCTTTCTTCCATACTAACGAGCTTTTGTTTATTTTTCATGGCCTGCTAGGTTGCTTGCATGCAGGAAAATTGAAAAACACCGATTTGACTGAAAATTTGAAATAAAATTAAAACCGAAAAAGACTGATATCAAGAATGCTATATCATTAGAAAGGTAATTAAATTCTACATTTGACTCTTTAAACCAAAATAGGCATTCCTATTTGAAAAAATCAAGTTATCTGTGATTGAAGTTTCCTTAGTTTATCCTCTGATTTCTCCAAGTACAAAAAGAGTTCAAATTTAGCCGTCTGACCTAAGATGACGCATTTCATACTTAGTCGTGCCGCAAAGTCAAGGCCTTCTAAGTTTTACAATTGCTGCGATACTCAATTTTTTTCTGATACCTGCTTATACCAAAAATGGTGATTTGCGCCTAAACGGTTCGTTTAAGGTTCCATGTGTGATACATAAAGTTACACTAGAATTGACCAAGGAATCCAAATATGTAATAATATATAGAGGGTTCCATTCAAAAAAATGTAAGTTTGATATGAATCACCCTGTATAAACATCAAAATTTAAGTGAAAATATTTTTACGTTATAGCCCTCAAGGGTCTTTACCATGGTCAAGTGACAGATTTTTGAAATATTTTTTAGTAAGCCCACAATCCTCCGTCCACGCACTATTGGCCCACCCTGTATAAATCAGTGGGCCTGTCCCCATTTACCATAAACATAATAATATTTGGTGTAAATAATTTTATCTACTCCCGTTAAGTTAAACAGCCGTAACGAAACTACTTCTGAACAGGTAATACTACCTATAAACAAAAAGCATGAATTATTTTTCATAACTCACGCTCTAGCCGTGGGTTATGAACACCGCCTACTAGATACCAGTACTGATCTCTTGGAAATGCGTGCGATTAAACAGACGCTGTAATAACTGCAAATGTGGCTATGAAACGTCAAACGCTAATTCGAATGGTGACAGTATTTATTTTATTGACAGAAGTGAGGTTAAGTTGTCAATTGTTTGTAATTATTATGTATTTAAATTTTGCCAAAGGATGGTATGCAACTCGCGGTAACTCACTTAACAATTTACAGTACTCGCCTACGGCTCGTGCTCCAAACTTCACCTGCGTGAGTTGTCCTTACTGCTCATTGAACAATACACTATTATGTAAATTTTCTATCACATTCATTATGAAATAAATCTAGATAAAGATTCTTATGCCCATTTGCACCAACTCTTCTGAGGAAGCCTTAAAAAGTGCTCGATTCTGGCGACTTAACACGACTTAACTGCCTTTTGCATTTAATTATCGCATCATTGTGATCTCGTGCTGTTTTTTATCGTGATTATGGAAGATTTAGATTATTTAGATGATGATGTGGAAGTTTTCGGATCGTGGAGTGTGGAGTATGGAATTACTAGGCGTATTTACAACAGGCCAAATTACTTTGATCAGCTAGATAAATTACGCTTTTTCAAAAGGTTTAGGCCTTACAAAAATACTGAGGCATCTATATCTTGTTTGCATTCACTTATTTTTATTTTTTTCTAATATATATTCCAATGTACAAAAACGGCAAGGTTTAAGGTTAACTTCAATACTTCAAACTTCAACCTCCAATCCAATCCAAAATCTAACCCAAGGAACCACGGAATTTAACAAGAAGAAATGGTGAACACGAACACAATATATAAAATAGGAGTGACAAAGCACAACATAGGCGTGACAGAACCAGCGTTGCCACATATAACAAGCACTTAACTAAGTAAGGTTCTATTGACGTCCGTGCAAACGATTGGAACTTTAAGGTCATCTTAAATGTTGAGGTTTCCTTTGTTAATCGTTCCTTAAGTAAAAGGTGGAGCAACTGGACATTATTTTTCAAACCAAAACTATGACGTGACGTATGCAAAACCAATCAGCATCCTGCTTTTGATTATTTCTAATAGTATGACGTATTATACATATATTAACACTATCAGCAAGCTGATTAGTTGGAGATTGCGGTAGTGCCCGTTCTCCAGCTCCTGATGCTGCTGCTATACGCTGAAAAATGTGCTGAGGTCATCATATTTGCCACCTTGTATGCGAGCAAAGTGTAAACGCCAACGCCAAGCACAATAGCCCTCCCGCACCCACCCCTTTCTTTTCCCCCCTCGCCCGACCGAGACGGCTCAAGAGCCGAGCGGTCCGGCATCCCTCAATTAAGCAAATGCATGTAGTACACGGCACCACGTCAAGGCCCGGCAGCCTCGCCGGAGAGTCCTTTATGAGTCCCCCCTGCCCCTTCCCCGCGTCACGTACCGGCGTCTCCGGCCGTCGCCATGGCACGCCATTGGTCAACGGCCCTATGGATTATTCCGTCTTTTGTTTCACCCCTTTGCGGCCCAGGGGGTGCGCGGGATGGGAGAGGAGGGGGGGCCCAGCGCTATGGCCGCGCTCTATTCCGCCGCCGCCACCGACGCTTCTTGTAATGACACTCAGACTACCCTGAGCCAAAGAATTTGGAGCGGCTAGACCAGGGGTCGGCAACCTGCGGCTCTCCAGTTCCACGCGCAAGAATTAATTATTTTATTTTATTTTTAAAACTCATATGATTTGCAATTAAAGAGTAGCAATTTCATTCATTCGTCCGAAACCAATCACAGACGACGTCGTTTCGCTTTTATTAAAGCTCGTCTGAGACCTAAATCACACTGACGAGCTTTAATAAAAGCGAAACGACGTCGTCTGTGATTGGTTTCGGATGAATGAATGAACTTCCTACTCTTCAATTTAGTTAAGTTGCTTTTTAGCATAAACCGAATGTCGGGAGTGTTAAATGAGTGTTCCACAAAAAAGAGTCTGTTTGTTGTCGTATCCTCAGATTAAACGCTCGGGTACCGGCTTTGGTAGATAGATGGCGAACCAATACTTTTTTAAAGTCCTGCTTCCCAATATCTATATGTTGCTACTACTAGTACGAGTTTTGCCAGCTAGGCACTAACAGGCGATTTCATTTATTCATCTGAGACCTACATCACACTAACGAGCTTTAATAAAAGCGAAACGACGACGTCTGTGATTGGTTTCGGACGAATGAATGAAATTGCTACTTTTTAATTGCGTTAAGTTGTTTTTTAGCATAAACCGAATGTCGGGAGTGTTAAATGAGTGTTCCACAAGAGTCTGTTTGTTGTCGTATCCGCAAGTTTCTATACCTGATGCTTTTAAACGGGTCACATAAACAGTGCTCGGCTCCTTAGATTAAACGCTCAGGTACCGGCTTTGGTAGATGGCCAACCAGTACTTTTTTAAAGTACTGCTTCCCCATATCTATATGTTGCTACTACTAATGCTTTGCAATATCACTACAAATTGCATATTATTTGATTTTGCTTCTTCAAGTTCCATTTCTTAGCGGAGGTTGGATTATCATGACAATTCTGACTTTATTTGCAGCTGTTCTAAACAATTATTGATTTAACGTTATTCGAAAACAATCTCTCAAATTTTTCAGCCAAGAGGTTCTTCGTTTTTCTTGGCTTCTCTTGCTCTTGATATTTGGGCCCCCTTATGACATGACCAAAGTACTGTAGTGAGGATGTTAATTATTCTTTCCTTTTTTTTGGATTTTGTCGTAGTTCCACATTTGAAATCCTATCAGTCCAAGAGATCCTCGGCATTCTACGATAACACTATCTTTCGAAAGCCTCCAGTCTATCCATTTCAGCCTTCTCGAACGGCCAAGCCTCGGAACCATATAGAAGAGTCGAAAAACACAACACCTCAGCATTCGTACTCTAAGTTTCAAAATTATAGTAAAATTTATAGTATATGTAAAGAATAAAGAAAGTGATTTAGTAGGTATTCGATTCCATGGAATAAGACAAAGCCCCCACATTATCATATCGTAATCGAGCCTAGCAGCTCAGCGCATGGTATCTATAAATGAAATGTCACCTCCGGAAAAAAAAGAAGACCATTAGTGATGCGCTCTTTTAGGTGAAAAACCACAATAATTCTGACTTGAAAATAATTCACTTTCGAGGGGAAGCTGCGTCTGATTTGCACTAAACGCCGAACTTTTGTTAAGTATAGTGCAACAGGTAATCTCAGTCATCAAAATGCGTCCAATGGAAATCTGTCGCGGATTAGGGAACGAGGAGTTTTTTAGATAAAGCTTCCAAATCAGCCTTCAATAGTTGTCGGTAGGTATAGGGTTAAAATGGACTCTCCACTGCCTCCCTTTAATCCACTATGGCTCACACGTATAAGTTCGCCTCCCTAAAAGAACTAATTGGATTGTTAGGAATTTTTTATATAGTTTACCCGGAGCATTTAAGAATAAATTCTCGAACGAAGAATACGTCATTCAAGTATACCATATCTTCCTCTAAGTATATAAAATTTCAAATAAACTTAGCTTCGCAAACGCTTCGTTGCCGATCTACAGTGTTTTAATTTCAATGTTTTTCCAATTTTTTCTTTATAACCCTCTCAATTTTTGAGGTATTTATCTCAAATTTGAAATACAAAATACTCAGTAGGAGTTACATAGTCCACTTGTCAAACCGTTGCCCAAACCTACAGGATACTATTTTTTCAGGGGTCATGCATCATTGAAAAAATATCATCCTGTAGATGCTGCCTACCGTTTGACATCTGCAATTATTTAATTCCTATTAAAAATTTGAGAGAATTATGAACAAAAACTGAAAAAATATTAAATTTCAACACCCTGTAGATTAGTAACGAAGCGTTTGCGGACCTATATTTATTTGAAATTTAAGTTATGAAAAACCAAGGAATTTCTTCCTTTCGTTTCCACATGATATTCAGGAATACGCATGCGCAAAGCTGTAGGAATCTTAAACCAAGAATGTGCTATTTTTGGGTAAATATTTTCCATTAAAAACCGGGTAAGTCTTGAAAATAATAAAATCGAAATCTAAAATCAAGCATACTATAATCTTGCAAACAGAACAACTAATTTATAACCTATAAGAATACTATATCTATATTGATGAACGTTTCATAATTTTGGCGCAAACACCTCAAGATGTTGGTCTTCCTCAAGTTATATAGTATTCTTTCAAATTCATGTTGAACAATGACGATTACCACAGAATAAATAAAGAATGTTGCGTACAGATACAGGTAAGATTATTATTGTTTTACAAATGACTATAAGGCCTGTGGTGATCTGTCGATGTGCATAAATCAATGCTATCATATTCTCAATGGTACTCCACGATTCTCAAACTGTAACTTTGATCGAAGTTATAGGACCTCAGCTAGAAAAATGTGATGTCTCTACTAAGACTTTATGAAATATTTGGTCGAAGAGTAGGTACTAAAATTTGAGTGGGGAAGAAAATTATGTTCTTGATCAGAGCATATTTCTTAGAGTGAGTATTGAAATCCTAAATATATTTGTCATATTTCAAGTAAACCATAATTTCCTCATCAAGTAAATTTTCTTAGAGCAAGAACAGATGTTCTTGTCGCAAGTATGTCTTTACAGCCTATCGCAGGGCATCTAAAATGTGTAGCAGCCTCTACAGTTCTATTAAGAATTTAAGATTTTTTCGAATAGAAACAGGTTACCTTCTGCTCCTTTTTTAGCTAAAAGATCAGCTGCTGCATTTTGCTTTGTTAGAAAATGTTCTGCTATCCATACTAGGTCGATTTTTTCCATTCGCTGTATATGGCGTGACTGTCGAAAAATATTTTCACAGCCTTGTGCTTCAGTTCTCGCTCTGCGCTCCCTATACGTCAGAGTCGCTCAGACGTAATTTCATAGTTGAAAATATAAGATTTATCGCAATTTTAAAACCGCAATTATACCCTTAACTGGTAACGTGCTGTCTGTGAGACTGCAAGCAATCTTAAATTCGAGCCTACAACAAAACCTTACAGCATTTCTGGTAAATGACCTTATCTAATCTATCTGCCATTGGTATCCCTTTTATATCCCGTTTATTAATAAGTTTGCGTAAACAACATTCCAGATGTGCTTAGTTGTTGGTTCGGTTCAGTCTGTGAGACGGAACGTTACGGTTTACGTTATAATTTTTCTCAACTGGTAGTCATGGCAGGTCCGTCATTTTTTACCAAAATATTTTTATAGGTGTATTGCTTTACTTATTTTCAATCACAAAATATATAGATTTGAGTGTGGTCAAAGCTTTTTTTATTATCTTGGTCCTACAAATTTGTGCTGCTAATTTGTGTTCTAGTTAATAATTATCATAATTTTTTTTCTTTACATCACATGTTGTGCTACTTTATACAAAATTATTATCAAAGGATATATACCCAACAAATCTTCATGCATTTTTTTCCAAAAAATAATTAGGAGAGTTTGATTTTTTAAGCTTCAAAGACGTTACAGTCTCACAGACTGCACGTTACCAGCTATGCCCCGAATTTGCACGTTACCGGTTAAGGGTCGATATGTCGATCTCTAGCACTGCATTTACAAGTCGCTAGAGAGGACTAATAGGTTGATCCAGAACCTGCCACACACTTATCTAAACCGGTTTTCAATTACGAATAAGGTTTGAATGAACTATTTTGAGGATATAAAGCTTTCTAGAGAGGACTAATAGGTTGATCCAGAACCTGCCACACACTTATCTAAACCGGTTTTCAATTACGAATAAGGTTTGAATGAACTATTTTGAGGATATAAAGCTTTGGTGATTACACATCTAACATACCTCACATCATACACCCTTTAGAAACTCCTCCCTAAAACTATTTTTTCATTTTTGATGGCTCTGAACTACAGAAATGCAGAAAATCATTCAAATCAATTCAAAATTGAATTTAATGGGATTAGTTCTAGTATCCGTCTAGTTTTTGAAGCTCTCTGCCCTTGATGGAGAGGTACGGAGCTAGGGCGGAAGGCACAAGTTTCCAGTTTCTGCAGTGCTGCTGCCATGCCTCTAGCTTTTCAAAGCACCCACCGTCCTTCTTAGCTCTCGGCCTCTGTGTGCTTGGTCCTTCTTGTAAGTCTTGTCCGTTTTATAGTAGAAGGTGCTAACACGTTTCACAAACCAGGGATTTGTATACATTTTTGCCGACAAAAAATGTGAAAAACGTTCAGCAGCAATGGAAATAAATGGAAGACAACATTCTTGAGTGGGGTTATTCAAATCTGTATCAAAGTTTGCATTTTATATTTCAGCTGACGGCAAAAAGAATCTATGCAACATTATGTCCTTTTTTACTTTCCCCATCACAAGCCGGCGAGGGGAGTATTGTGATTTTGAAAATTTGGTTGTGAAATAATACGTTTTTTAGACATTTCATGACGTCACTCATTTCCATCACTTGCCTGCTGCCATTCTTCTTATCTATGTAGTATTATCGGAGGAATTAGCAAAAACCTGAAAATCACCGTTACTCTGCTATATTTGGCTTTTTGACATAGGAGCTCCTGGTTATTCTTTTGAGGGCGTCAAACTGTGGGGGTTGTATGTATATGAAACACTTACCATTACATTAATTTAATGGTATTTTGATACCTTGTTGCTAACGCATGCTGAGTGCTGAGTCAGTTAACTTGAGGTTGGTATACTACGTTTTTTTGGATATTTTATGATGTCAACATCACGATAATCTATAACATTTCTTTACTTTGGTCTGATTGTCGGCCTCTCTGTTACCTTTTTTCCTTCATGGAATCTGAAGAGAGAAATTCCACACCAAAAAGTCCACAGATATGTCTTCAAAAGTCATAGCCATCATTGCTCAAGCCTAATGGATAGTCATCTCTCAATTTAGACTCTAGTTTCTGGTATTTAAGATGTATGATGTATGATTTTACATTTTAATTGTTGTAACAGACAAAATGTGAATAACTATAGACGAACTGGCTGTGGCAAGTAATAACTTAGTATATCATCATCATACGCACAATGTCTTGACAGACATGCTGTGAACTCGTAGAATGCATTATTTACTCATTTTACGAGTTTCTCTTGGGATATCTTTAAGATCTTTGGTGCAGTAGTTTCCCATTTGCTTTCTGCATCCTCATGCCGTTGACCAGATGGTATCTACTGGTTCATCCGCCTTTAGGGGCAATTTCTCACCCCAAGGACAAGAAGGTGTCCTGACTCTTCTCAACTCGTCCACCCAAAGCTGTTGGTTGAGAAGAGGTTACTGTTTATACCGACAGTAGTTCGATTTCTTTTAGTCGCCTTTTACGACACGCAGGATATACGATGGGAGATTTCTAACCCGCCCGCATACGGGGCCACTTAGTATATACAGCCTAGGATTTTGTGAATTACCTGTCTAGGGCATTAGATGAGGGGCTTCTGATGATAGCTGTGTTTTTTTTATTTGAGAAAAGCCTTCGACGTAGAGCTTGCACTGAAATTGAATCAATAAAGCTTTATATGCTGGGACTTAGAGGAACTTTATATAACGTAGTCGAAAGATATTTAACAGGTAGTAAACAATATGTTAGATTAGATAAATAAACATTCGAATTGATGATCAAAAATCGAGGAGGTACGGCAGATAAAGTACTTAGCGCTAATATTTGAAAATAAATTAGCCTATTCGGATCATATCGAATATAACTACAAAAGAAATAATGCCGATGATTCCAACAATATACAGATGTAGAAATTACCTTTCGGGTAAAACTTAAGTACAGTACCTACAATGTTTTCAAACAGGTTAAAATGTATTTGGGCAGAGTTAGCCAGTAATATTATGTATGTGAACATTTCCAAGTATTCACCATAGATAAGAAATTTTACGTATTCTCGAGGCCAGATGTATTTGCACTGTTTAGCGAATTTATTTTGTAATTTAGTCATCATGAGAAATAAATAATTGAGAGCAGGCCACAGAAAAGATCTGTATGTGCGCCTTCTAGTACCCGAAGGTAACGGCAAACCAAAGAAGGTCGCTGCTAAACAGCAGCGACTTCTTGGTGGAACGCCACGGCGCATTCGCTTGGCCTGACCAGAAGAGCGCACTTCTATGCCAACTGCATATTAGAGTCGATATACGAGGTTTGCTCTATATCTCCGTCAATACCCAGTACGCAGACAGCGGTTTCACGCTTATTAGCGATCATCAGTGAGCATCAGAATTAGTCTACCAGACATGAAAATTCTGATGCCCTCTATCTCCGTCAATCGACCCATGGCGCACTGATGATCACTAATAAGCGTGAAACAGCTGTCTGCGTACTGGTGGATTGACGGAGATGTAGAGCAAACCTCTTAAATAAATAATTGTTTATAAAAATTGTACTAGTTTAAAAAAATAAGTGTTCCTCTTAATCGTTCTCTCATGTGCTGAAACTTCCATTGGTGAACACCCTGTATAGGACCGACGCCAAGGTGAGCGTCCAAAACCCAAATGACCGTTACGAAGTTTGCTACCTGGACCCGCAACTGGACGCGCAAATCGAATCCCTCAGACCCTTTTCAGGTAGTCAGACCTTTCCTTTTTCCCTTTCACCCTTATTGCCACATTTGCATTTTACGTGCACCCACCCTTTAACCTCACATCTCAAGAATGCATCCCGGAGAAAACCGCGAGAGTTTTCCGCATTTCTGTTTATTTTCCGCTTTTTATGATTAATATCGGGCCGTGTGTTGACAGCGCCAGCGTACATTAGGGCTGTTGCGGCGTGCTCACTCCCCTAGGGTCGCGACCCCTGGCCTGTGACCCTGAGGGCCTCCAGGTGAACGTAGGCCCACCCCGGTCTAACTGGTTTTGAAAAAGGGGAAAAGGGACAATTTGCCAACACTGGTAATCCTGATTGCATGCGGTGTGTACGTCCAGTTTATGTTTTTTTGTGTTAATGTAGGATGATGTCCTTATAATAGACGGAGGGGTGCCACCAGTTCAAATACTGAATATTTCGGGTGTTTTATGAACTGATTCCAGATATACTACACACATAAAGAGAAACTCTCAATTCAAGGGTTCTGATATTTTTTTAAAGATACATTTGCGACAGGAACGTCTGTTCTCGCTCTAAGAAAATTTACGTGATGAGGAAATTATGGTTAATTTGGACCCAGAAAAATATATTTTTGATTTCGATACTCATTCTAAAGGAATATGGTCCGACAAAGAATATAGTCTTCTTCACAACTAAAATTTCAGTACTCTTTGTCCAAGTATTAGTAAGAATTCCATAGTTTCCAAATGAAACTACTTTGATCAAAAACACAAACAGCTTGATAATTATGGAGTACCATTGATAAAAAGATAATCTTGGTTCATGCATATCGACAGATCGCCACAGGCCTTGTAATCGTTTGCAAATAATTCATATCTTTCCTGTGTCTGTATGTTATATTGTTATACTCTAATAAAAGTATTGTTGCACAGTTGTGGCTGTAAGGACTTCAACTACCAATGATGTGACATGCAATATATTTATGTACTAAGTATAGTTGTGAATGGAGTATAGACAGTAGCGAACCGGTGGGAGTAACATATTATTTATATCCTGTGATAATCCGCATTTTTTCAACATGAATTTGGAAAAATAGTATATAACGAAAAATTTCCGAATGCTTATACAGATGACCTTAGATGCTTGTCCTAAGAGGACCAAAATCTTAAGCTGTTTGCGCCAAGATGTGAAATAGTTCAGTAAATATATAGCAATTTATGGATGATACAGTCATTATATTGCTTTCAAGATTATCATATGTGCTTGGTTTAAGATTTGACTTTTCATATTTTCAAGGATTTTGTAGCGTTGAATTGAAAATATTTACATAATATAACTCCTGGTGTAACCCTCTATGATAAAAAAAATCACATTCTTGGTTATGATTGCTACAGCTTTACGCATCTAGCAAGACTATTCGTATTTTATACAAATAATTATTCTGTTAGGCGTAATTTTGTTAAAATGTCTTATCTGAACTGGAAAACATTATTATAAATAAAATTATGATTTGTGGCAGTGGAAAAAAAAGAAATGCTCCATAAATTACACAAATACACGGATAAGGATATCAGTGTAATAATGATAGTAACTATTCTGAATATCATAAGAACATGGATACCTTAGTATGTATGACACAAAAAAAACACCACCTTTTGCAATTGACACCTGACATTTTGGATTTAAAATAAAATTATTGACCCTTTAGAAATGTAATTTGATCCTTCTGAAACTACAGTTGGAAATGATTTTGTGTGTCAACTACATTAAGTTTCACATATACAGGGTGGGCCAATAGTGCGTGAACGGAGGATTGTGGGCTTACTGAAAACTATTTCAAAAATCTGTCACTTGATCATGGTAGGGACCTTTGAGGACTATTACGTAAAAATATTTTCACTTAAATTCTGACATTTATACAGGGTGATTCATATCAAACTTACATTTTTTGAATGGAACCCCCTATATATTATTGCATATTTGGATTCCTTGGTCAATTCTAGTGTGACTTTATGTATCACACATGGATCTTTAAACGAACCGTTTAGGCGCAAATCACCATTTTTGGTATAAGTAGGTATCAGAAAAAAAATGAATATCGCAGCGATTATAAGACTTAGAAGGCCGTGACTTTCCGGTACGATTAAGCATGAAATGCGTCACCCAAGGTCAGACGACTAAATTTGAATTCTTTTTGTACTTGGAGAAATCGATAGATTAATTAAGGAAACTTCAATCACAGATAACTTGATTTTTTAAAATGGGAATGCCTATTTTAGTTTAAAGAATCAAATGTAAAATTTGATTACCTTTCTAACGATATAGCGTTCTTGATATCAATCTTTCTTAGTTTTCATTTTATTTCAAATTTTTAGTCAAATCGGCGTTTTTCAATAATTTTCCTGCATGCAAGCAACCTAGCAGGCCATGAAAAATAAACAAAAGCTCGTTAATATGGAAGAAACCAACTAACTTAGTAGAAAGATGCAAACTAACTAGAGCAACGAGGCAAGATTATGAAAATTCCTTACAACATATTAGCTCTAACCGGATACAGCAGCGGCAAGATATCTAATGTCAAAGAGTAGCTGGGGTATGACAAAAGTGTTTGTTTTTCACAGCCTACTAGCTATTGAGGTCTACTAGAGCTTGACAACTTTCCAAAACGATTAAAAATTTTGAAACAAAAGGAAAACAACCTGCGATTTTTGTTTACAGTCCAGCATGTTTAGAATGAAATTTCACATTTAGTGGGATAAAAAAATTGGTCATTTTCGTTTAGTTGAGTCAAAAGTGAAGATATCTCCAACTGGAGCATTCTGAACATCTATTGAAATAATTGCCAGAATTTTTTAATTACGCTATGTTGTAATTGCGATTATTTCGTGTAGTTTTCTACAAACTCAATTATGTTTTACAATTCAAACAGACTGCAAATCAAGTTTCATTTTCCGCGATTTTTCTAATAAGTAGAAGAAGAATTTGAAGGGTTCCAGTCAGAGGTATCATTACTTTTGACTTACGGAAATGGCTACTTTTTTATAGCATTAAATATGAAAATTTAATCAGAAGACATAGATATTCTACTGTCAGCAACAATCACTAGTAGTTTTCCTTTGATTAAATATTTTTTTACTGACTTTGGAAATTGGATAATAGCTAGTAGGCTGTGGAAAATGAGCGTTCTTGTTACCAAAATTGTTTCTGGTTAGAGCTAATATGCTGTAAGGAATTTTGATAATCTTGCCTCATTGCTCTAGTTAGTTTGCATTTTTCTACTAAGTTAGTTGCTTTCTTCCATATCAACGAGCTTTTGTTTATTTTTCATGGCCTGCTAGGTTGCTTGCATGCAGGAAAGTTGAAAAACGCCGATTTGACTGAAAATTTGAAATAAAATGAAAACCAAAAAAGATTGATATCAAGAATGCTATATCGTTAGAAAGATAATCAAATTTTACATTTGATTCTTTAAACCAAAATAGGCATTCCCATTTGAAAAAATCAAGTTATCTGTGATTGAAGTTTCCTTAATTTATCCTCTGATTTCTCCAAGTACAAAAAGAATTCTAATTTAGCCGTCTGACTTAAGGTGACGCATTTCATGCTTAGTCGTACCGCAAAGTCATGGCCCTCTAAGTTTCATAATCACTGCGATGGTCAATTTTTTTCTGATACCTACTTATACCAAAAATGGTGATTTGCGCCTAAACGGTTCGTTTGAAGTTCCATATGTCATACATAAAGTCACACTAGAATTGACCAAGGAATTCAAATATGCAATAATATATAGGGGGTTCCGTTCAAAAAAATGTAAGTTTGATATGAATCACCCTGTATAAACGTCAGAATTTAAATGAAAATATTTTTACGTTATAGCCCTCAAGGGTGCCTACCATGGTCAAGTGACGGATTTTTGAAATATTTTTTAGTAAGCCCACAATCCTCCGTCCACGCACTATTGGCCCACCCTGTATATCATGTTGTATGTATATAGCCATTGATACATATGCAATTTCCTACATAACCTTCTACATCTCCAATTTTGTCTTATGCATGAGCTACACGCTACACTAGGTCAACTGGTACAATATGAAATACTTATACATACATTTAATCAAACTTTGGAGCCCTGTTACTATCGATAACATCTGGCAAGTATTGAGTCAATCGACTTGACTCCATATTTTGGAGTGCTGTTCCAAAATGACCACGATGCAATGCATACAATCACATAGCCTGCAAGTGTCACCACGACAAAGTTAAGGGAGAGGGGGTCGTCGACATAGCAGGGAGGAAGGCCGAAAGGGTAACGGGGGTGAGGGATGGCTGACGATCAAGCCATGGCCGGCCTGATCTCCGATTGCAATTAATTCTGCCCCAGGTCGACCATGCCCTGCCTCGGGCACCACCAGCTGTGACGTCTGTTCCACGCTAATTTGCATTTCTCTCTTCCTCTCCACACTCCATCCTTGCTGCCAAAGCCAACTCGGATATGTACGCCTTAATTAGTACGATGGGATTACCTTTCGCACACATAGATATGTCATAAAACGTCAACACCATGCGTCAAAATTTCAAGTATAAAATTTCTAAATAATCAAAGAATATGAGAAGAAATGGCTTATGATCTGCAGCAGAAGTGTTATTTACAATATTCTTATTGACAAAGCTATATAACAAAAAAATGTGGAATATTCACTAAAACTCGTCATAGAACTCATCTAATGTGTAATAAGGTTTTTGTAACAGAAGTTCCGGTCGACCTGTCAGTTAAGACTGTTCAGGCGGCCGGAGAAGAATCACATATATGTTCGTCCATCCGTCCGGCCTGACGTCCGGTCACCTGAGCGTGTGTATGGTCCGGTCGACCTGTTAGTTACGACTGTTCAGGCGGCCGGAGAAGAATCACATATATGTTCGTCCATCCGGCCGACCTGACGCACTACGACTGGTCCATTCAAAAAGAAAGTGACAGCTGGTGTTTCCACGACATTTGGATCTCGATACGATCCCAAAAAATAGCGAATCGACCTTGAACAGGAAACGTTTTGAAAACGGATCCAATTGATGTTTCCACTATACAGGGTGTCCAGTTAGTGTGTAATTCTTCGATATCTCGCAAGGTATACCCGATAGAAGAAAATGTCAAATACAAAAGTTATTTGGTTACTTAAGACTAAAAATATTTTGAAATATACAGGGTGTTGCGGGAAAGTAGGATAGTGATCACATTAATTTTTTTATATGGAACTATAACTTTTTCTTAAATTCTTCTAGTGTCCATCATTGATCTCTATTCAACCCTAAAATATTTTTATACAGCGCTGCAGCGTGGTACTTGAATATTAAGTGGATATTATTTTGGATGTTATCAGCAATGCGCATCTACAGAGTGTTTTGGGCAGAATTTTAAATTACGGCAATTTGAAGGTCATTTTACTCTGTTTTTTTAAACGTATGTTTTATTCAAAATCGAAATATCTACTAATACCCTATCTCGCTTTGTGATATTTTTTTTTTCGCGTTTGCGACGTTGCCAGGTTATAAATTATTTTACGAAATTTTCAAACAAATATCTATGATTTTTATTAATAGAACACACTGTATATTTTATTTAACATAGAAGTACTTCCTAGTAATGGTTTACTGCGTGAACAAGTTTTAACTGGTGTTCCTAAAGTAATAAAACCGTTTTCCTTACACATACTACCTATTTCGAATACCAGGTCAGTAAAAGGTACACGAACGATTAAATATCTTCAAAACTTGCTCAGCTGGAACGAGAAAATCTATATCTGCAGGTTTTTGAGCATGCAGAATTCAAAGATTCTAACAGCAGCGTTGCCAGGCTTACCACTTTTACGTTACACGTCATAATTTTGTTATTTTCAATAAAATCCTCTACTTATCTTTATTGCAATGAATTGCGCATATCGAATTTAGTAAGATTTCATAACTTCAAAATTTTGTTTCTATTGATTACTGAGATACGGCAACACCGCTTTTTCAGTAAAAAGTACCGGAACGCTTGAATATCCAAAGTTGTTACCTGTTCAGTTTTTTCACAATGTGTCGGAATAGGCACCAGGCGCAGACCCTCGATATTTTATTCTGTAATCTTTGCCCTCTTGGCTTAATTTCCTAAATGAGAATCAAAATAAACGCTTTTTCAGTCGAATAATTGATACAATTCGAGTCTGGACATCTAACCGTGTCGAGTGACACCCTTTTCTAGCCCCACCGATTTGGTTAGGTTATGTCAGGTAAGGTATTGAAATTTCCAAATTTCAAAGTAGCGTAGATTTTCACCGGAATGTTTCCTCACTCTGGAAGCGGTCTTATTCCAGTTACGATATCCAGCCACGTAGATTAACACTTATTTTGAGCTCACCAAGTCAACTTTTTTGGATAAGTTAGGTTAGGTGATGAAACTTCAAAACGCCATAGCTGTTCACCAGAACGTTTTCTCGGTATGAGAATGCTCCGTTCGTTTCAGGACGTCAAACCGAGTCGTTGATACCACTCTCGACCCCCATTTCGGTTTTCGTTAAAACGAAGTCTTATCAAAAATTGTCGATAAATTGTGGTCTATTTCCACCCAGTTTTGTTTATGCTGTTTATGCTGGAATATCCTGTATAGCATTCTATTCTGCTCTATACACTTGCTCATCCTGGTCAATCCTGTTTCAGGTGCTTCTGGACCGGTCCAGTGCGACACGCAACATCCCTGACAAACAAGATCAAGTTTACGCTCATCATACGGTGCGTGACCACACATCATGAAAGCACTACGTTTGACCACATCATTATGAAAAAATTACAACAGAATAGGGAGATGACTGGAGACACGCGACCGTAGTTGACCTCTGACCTTGGGTCAGACAGTTTAGTGAGGGGACGCAGCATCATAAAATGGGATGCACCAGCTAGGTGAGGTTTTTTTCAGTATGTATTTTAATAATAATGAAATTGTATACGCAATATTTTGATAGGGAGAAATTGTATTTAAAGACAATGTTATTTCGCTATCTGTCGCCAAAAGTCAGTACTTGCGACTTGTTTGGTATGGTTGGGTTTGATTAAATTGATAAATAAAAGGGTGACGCTTAAAAATCGTCTCATTATTAGAAGTGCTTTTTGTGTATTAAGCTGGTGGACGAACTATGTACGTTATACAGGGTGGTCTACTTTATAATGGCATGACATTGGGACATTATAGATAATGTTAAACTAATGACAATTTCCCAGTACACTTATATCCGGGACAGCGTTTCCAAGATACAGATACAATTTAAAAAAATCTATATTATTTTGAATATTTCCTAAATTCCAAAAAAATTTAGAAAATTTGAAATTTAGCACACGGGATAAGCTGAAGATCCCTCATGATCTAGGGGACATGACGATATATTACAAATACCAGTGGTAGAGATATGGCTATACAATTACATTTTTTAAAACTCCTAAGTCACTGACTATGTTACAAATAGCAATAATATTGTTCGATGATTCGATGATCAATGCCTTTTTAAAATAAAGGAATATTCTTGCGATTTTTTCTTACGATAGACCGTTTTCAGGATAGTTACCGATTTGTTCAGGCACTGCTAGTAATTGTTGAGAATAACAAGGCAAACAACTTCTAATCAAATAAGTTTTGATGTAAGTTTCTAGAATTTAATCGTTATGGAAGTCATAAGGGCCAAAAAGGTTAGTATTGTAGATTCCCAGCCTAATGTTTATACCAAATTAATCCTGAAACTTTCGTGGTCCTAATCAGTTGGGATTTTAATGCACCGATACATGTTGATTATGAATATTTACAATCCCACATCGAGTAAAACATGATTCGTCGGTCCACAGAACATATTTTAAGAAATCGACGACCTACAAAATATTATTTCTCTGCGACTCTGGTTGTAACCCGTGGATCCTCTGTAAATGAAAAGGATATCGGTGATCCCGTTTTAGTACTCTTAAAATAGTGGTTTTAGAACTTCCGGTGGTTCGACTTACTATTCTGTCACTTGTCCTTAGACCTCTATCAAATTCACATACTATGTGATTGTTTCTTCTTATGGTATTAATATTGTTATTGTTAGGATATATGGGAATGACGCTCAAACCCCGATAAACGAACTGATTGCGCACATTTGAGAAAACATTACGAATGTAGCTGTCGTCTATTAGGACATCGTTTATGATATTCTCGTACTCCTGCTGAATTTCCATCACAGAGTCCATAAAGAAGATTAATGTACGTCAGCACTTTCTTGATTAGAAAACTAGAGAGGCAAGGACTTGCCTCAACTTACTAACTTAGTGATACTTCAGATGTATTAAATTGGTGAAAATGTCAAAAATAAATCAGCCTACTTCCAGATTATACTTGCTGTCCGTAGTCCTGCATAATTGGAAAAAATTGCAAATATCTTGAAAACGGTTCGTTGTACAAAAAAACAGCAAAAAAACCTTTTTTCCATAAAAAGTGTCAGGAGTGTAGGAATTTACAAAAAAGGGTAATTGTATACTCATATCTCCAGCACTGGTCGTTATAATTTACCGCCATATTCTCTAAATCATGGAAAATCCTTAGCTTATCCTGTGTGCCAAGTAAAACATTTTTCTAAGCAGCCATTTAAGAAATATCCAAAATAATATAGATTATTATTAAAACTTGAACACCCTGTATATATGGGAGAGTATTGTCATCGTGAAATTTTTGGTTTCAGTAAAACGAAAAAAAAAATTGATTAAATTTTGGAAGCTACATATGCTGCCAGGTCATAATAGGTAATACTGGAATTTGTGGACTAATTAACATAAAAAACAGAACTCATCTTCATATGTAGATATTTCTAAGGTTTCTGATCATTTCAGTTTTTCTAAAGAAGGTGAAGCTAGAGCTGTGAGAGCTGTAAGGCTTTATACACTGTACTAAACACAATTGAAACTGACGGTTTCCGATACTTTTCATACTTATCTGAACTTAGTCTTTGAACGCAAATATAGCGGTAGAAGAATTTTGTGGTACATATTTCTGGTTAACTATGTCCTATAACTTTGGAAAGTATAGAGTTGCATGTAATGACATTTTGATACCATGTTGCTATCATGCTCTAGATTCGCTGTACTGTACCCAATTGCTGAAATCAGTTCTCCGCTGAACATGTCATCAAGTAATTCCTAAAACCTAAACCTAAGCTAACAGCGAAAACAGCAACAACAAAAATGAAGTCAAGTTGATTGACTCAGTAATTGTTGCACATTACAAAAACGCAATACAAAAAAGCGTTTTCCATTCTCTCTAAGGTAATAATACTGGGTCGAAATTTGATTGAAAATAACTCAATGATTTCCATCTTACACAGTACAAACTGATCTAAAGTAATGCTTGTATGTATACATCAGAAAATTCTGTCGTCAATGTTCGGATGGTCCTGAACAAGTGTACTATGCCGCTAGGTCTTTCTTTCACAGGTCAATGGACAGTTATGTATACAGCAATTTTTCAATTTTCCAATCCTTCACCCCACAGTAACACTAATTTCACCCCTGTTCTTAGTGTTATTTGGTATATTTTTCATAAGATTGTCTAGTTAATATGTTTCTTAGCGTTGATCATCCTGGATGCAATTCTTTGGGGACTCCAACATGACAGAATGAAATGCATTCTCTAACAACACTAGAGAAAAGAGGTCAATTGCCCTGCCATTCCAGAGGAAGCTCCACCTAATATTTTTCCTGGAACAATATAAAATATGAGACGCCTTCTGCCTTCCTTCCTGGAATTCGCGAGACTTCAATAATTTCATAACATTCAAGAATTTGTATGAATATGTGTGTAAGCGCGTCTTTCTTCGTATCTTAATATTATCCAGGCAGAAGGTTCTCGTTCCAAGGCCTTAACAATGCCTAGGAAGACCAGCGGCGGACGTCTTAGAGAAGAAAGAGAGAACCTACATCGGTTGAAACAATTTTCTATCATTTCGACTCCATATGTTGCCTTTTTTTAAACTGCAAAGTATTTGAGGAGAGAGAAGAATTTGCAACACCTGAAACTTGTTGATTAATATCAGCTGTTTTTAGAATAAGCTTATTATATGTGTCGGTAAATATGAGGTGAGGTCTTAAAGAACATTATTAATAAATTCAAATTGAGAATCAGTAACGCAATACTCGGCTTTCAGCTATACGGATCAGAAGTTCATCTTCTTAGTGGGAACTTATAGTATAAGAGGGTCCTGGTGAATGTCATTTGGGGAGATCATAGAAATTGTTGAAAACTTTAAAATTTGACCATCCTCATTATAGGTAAATGTTCAAATAACTAGTAAATGTAATATAGATCAAAATATACAGCCACTTGGTATATTTTTAGACCATACTGTCAAATTCGATATTCACTTGAAGTCGTTTGAAAACATTCATATTCAAAAATGACCTACCCAGTAGGACTCAGTGCATATCGACACTTTAACTCTAGCTTCGAGATAACTACACACCTATCGACACTCTGTATACCATACACAGGGTATCCCTTAATTAATGGTACACAGCAATATTCCAGATTCTTTGGGTAAACATAGTGACATTTAGCCAAACTTAACCTCAGTGCAAAAGTTGATAATAACCTAAATACAGGGTGACAAAGTTGTAATTATCAATTCGTCTCTATTGAATCATCAACACGGTGACGTAACGGCACGAAATTTACCTACTATGCATTAAGCCTCTTTAAAATGATGTAAGTTTTTTATGTCCCTGTATATTGATGTATATGTTGAAGATTATGGTTTTTCAAGCAAAAAAAATGGAGTCAAGTTGATTTGCTTAGTACTTCCCACACATAACGGTAATATCATTTTATTTTTCCCCATTACGTGAAGCTATAGTCTGAGATCTCCCTGCAACCTAATCATCGCCCGCCCGCCGCCCTCAAAAAAAAAATTCAACACAAAAACTCTCGTAAATAGTTTCTTGCATCTCTATACGAACTAGGGCAACACGGTTTTTATTCTGGAAGTTTCAGATGGATGAAACCTAACGATCAGGAACCCCCAAATCGCATAGAAACGAAGTTTGAGCTATTTTTTTTCCATCCTCGGCACAGTAGTAAAACTGTGGCATTAATTGAAATCAATTCCAGGTTACACAACACAGAACGTTTGAAAGCAATTCTCGTATGTATACATCAGAAAATGTATTCTAACTCCCTTGATTTCTATAATAGCCAAGGCAATGTTCCGATAGACCTAAAAAAGTACATTATGCCGCTAGGTCTTTCTTTCACAGGTCACTAGACAGCCCATGGTGAATACAACAAATTTTTCAGTTTTACATCCTCCCACCCCCCAACCACCCCAATTTCACCCCCACTAAAAAAGCAGAAAATGACCAGGAACCCTTAAAACGCCTAAAAACGAAGTTTGAGTGCTTTTTATACATATTTTTAGTTTTTTATTGTTGTTGCGCCGCTACTGACACGATTTCTAAAAACCATATGCGTTTTCCAACCTCGCCACGGTAATAATACTGTGGCAAAGTTTCATTAAAATCAATTCCATAATTTCCACGTTACTCAATAGAGAACTATCTAAAGCAATATTCGTATGTACACATCAAACAATTCTGTCCTTTATTGTCTATAATAGGTAATGCAATGTTTCTTCACAGGTCACTAGACAGCCTATTGTGAATTCAACAAATTTTTCAGTTTTACAACCCCCACCCCCCAACCACCCCTAATTTCACCCCACCAGAAAAAAGTAGAAACTGATCAGGAACCCCTAACGCCTAAAAACGAAGTTTGAGGAATATCTGATTTTTTTTATTTTTGACTAATTACTTCGCCGCCCATACACCGATTTCCAAAATTATAGAAGCATTATCTACTATGATCCCACAGCATGCCGCTGCCCAAAATTCATCACAATCCATGCAGCGGTTACTGAGATTACGAGGCTAGAAAAAAGCGACAGACAGACAGACCGACAGACAGACAGACAGACAGACAGACCGACGGAAATGAGTGACGTGGATTTTCGTTATGTAGACATAATAAAACGCCCAAAAAGCGAATTATCTCAAAATCGAAAATTTCCGCGATCACAATACTCCCCTCACCTATCGGTGTGGGAAGTAAAAGTAAAAATAATTTTCAAAATCAGCTTAAAACAACAATGAACGAAAAATGGTAGTACGCTTGTGAAAAAAGCGTGCGCGCTTTGTGCTATATTATTCTTAAATCGAGCGCCCCACGCTTTTTCACAAGCATACTAGTATTTTTCGTTCATTGTTGTTTCAAGCTTAACTTAAAAATGATTTTTCCTTATTAGTCAATGTTCTTTAAAAGCGTGTTTTGTTAGTTTTTTTAAACTATGTGCTTTGGTAAAGGCCACAAAGGTGACCGAAACGTCAGCTAACTTTATTTGAAGTGTATGTGGTTTTAGTTAGTTGTATTTTGAACTACGAATAAAACCTCATTTAGCACGACACTGTCTAGAAGGGATAAGAGTTCTCTCTTCTGGCTGGTTGGGTCGCCGTCATATTCTTCTTGCCCCGCGTATTTCGAAAGGTAGACAGGGATTGGTATCACGGCAACACTCCACTCTCCAATGTGATGTCACCACGGTAACAGACTCTTGTTGCCTGCTAATACTCTATTTTATTGTACGATCTGTATGTATCGCTGCCAAAGTCCCTTTTTACTTTTTTTCGAGGGGCAATGAAAGAAGATGGGAATATTATTCCCGACTGTAGGTGTAGTGATTTCTGGGAAATTTGCGGTGAAAGGCAGGCTTACGGATATACTGTGTGTTGACATTTGAAATCAGGAAGACATGTAGATAGTTGAATTTCTAGAAATGAAGAGAAAATATCTTCGTGGTCCCGTATGACGAGTAATATTAAAAACATTATTTGTTGTGAAGATTAGCTTATAACAGATACATTATTGTAAAACCGTTCAAGATGTACCCACTAGTAATTTTATGGCTCTAATGTGTCAAAAAGTTAATCTCCTTTAATGGCTAGAAACATGTATTATACAACGCATAGTGTTGCGTACCGGATGTTGAGGATAGAAATATCCAGGGCTACACTAACATTAAAGAAGAAAATCAAATGAGGCTGCCTGTTTGATTTTCAATAGATATATATATATATAGGCTGTCTGCAGACCTTTTAGGTCCATAGCCTTATGATATCCCTCCATTTCTTCCTGTCTTTTGCCTGTTGCCTCCAGTTCTGGATTTTCTTCTCTTCTAGATCTTCCTCCACTGCCTCTCTCCATCGTTTCTTTGGTCTTCCTCTCTTTCTTTTTCCTTCCGGTATTTTCCATGCGATTCGTTTCACTTCTCTTTCCTGTTCCATCCTCTCCAAGTGTCCAAGCCACTGCAGTCTTCTTAATTTCACAAAATTACTTATGGGTGTTTCATTGAATAGCTCATACAATTCTATATTCATTCTTCTCTCCCATCCTAGCTCTGTATGCTTCCCTCCAAAGATTCTTCTTAATATTTTCCTCTCCCAAATTTCCAATTTTTGTTTTATTTTGTTTGTCATAACCCAGGTTTCACATGAATAGGTTAGGGTTGGTCTTAATATTGTTTTATAGATTCTTATTTTTGTCTGTCTGGACACTTCCTTTGATTTAAGGATTCTTCTTAAACCTCCTGCACAGTTATTACTCTTAGCTATTCTTAAATCTATTTCTTTTTCTTCCTGTCCCTTATTGTCAATTAATACACCTAAATACATAAAATTATCCACCTCCTCGAATTCTACCTTTGTCCCATCTTGCTTTTGAACTTTCAAACTGGTGTTTATTCTGTTTCCGCTTTTGTTTTTTATTTCCATAAATTTCGTTTTACTGTTATTAAATGCCATTCCTACTTCTTCTGCTGCATTCATTAATTGTAGGGTTATTTCTTCCAGCTCTTTCCGATTTCTTGCTATTAAGACCACATCATCCGCATAGGCCAAACATTGGTGGCTTCTGTTGAATATTATCCCCTTCCTGTTGATACCAGCTTTCCTTATTACGCTCTCTAACACTAAATTGAATAGGGTTGTCGACAGGGGATCGCCTTGACGTAGGCCTTGGTGTGTTCTGAAGCTATCACTTTTACTATCTTTCACCTTTACTGTGTTCTGTGTGTCCTCTAATGTCATTTTGATTAATCTTACCAGCTTGTCTGGGATTTCTAACTCCTTTAATATTTTAATAAGTTCATACCTTTTGACACTGTCATATGCTCTTTTAAAATCCACAAACAACATTTGGACCGGTATGTCATATTCATAGCATCCTGCGACAATTTGCTTTAGCATAAACACATGGTCTGTTGTCCCTCTGCCTTTTCTGAAGCCCCCTTGATATTCACCCAGCAGTCTCTCCATGAATATCTCTAACCTTCTCTTTATAATTGATGCACAGATTTTATACGTAACGTCAAGTAGAGAGATCCCTCTGTAATTTTCACAGGCTGTTCTGTCTCCCTTCTTATATATAGGTAGTATAACTGCTTTTTTCCACGCATCCGGCATTTTTTCTGACTTCCAAATTTGACATATTAGCTTGTAGATTTCTTCTTTTAATTTCTCACCACCATATTTTATGTTTTCTTTTGTTACTCCGTTTTCTCCAGGGCTCTTATTATTTTTCATCATTTCTATCACTTCGTCCACTTCTTCTCTTGATGGGGTTGCTGTATTGTCATTACAACTTTGTATTGCTCTGTCCTCTGTTGACTCTTGTTTTACATCAAGGTCCTTTCCATTTGTCCCTGCATTTAATATTTCCTCAAAGTATTCTTTCCACCTTTTGATTTTTTCTTCCTCGTCTCCTATAAGATTACCCTCTTTATCTCTTATATATGTAAGCGTGGTTTGATAACCTTTCCTTATGTCTTTTACGTCTTTATAGAAGTTTTTGATTTCTTTTTGCTGATATTCTTCTTCTATTTTTACTATTTGGTCTTCTAAGAATGTCCGCTTTTTTTTCCTACATAGTTGTTTTACTTTTTTTCTCTGCTTATTATATTCTCTAATGATACTGTCGTCTCTGTTTTGAAGCATCCTTTGCCTAAGCCGCCTTTTTTGTTGTATCTCCTTATCGCATTCATCATCGAGCCATTTTTTCTTTTCTTGTGGTTTCCTTTTCCTCAAATTCCTTTTTGTGGCGCCTACAATTCCTTGTTCAATTCTCCTCCAGTTTTCTTCTATGGTTAAGTTCTTGTTTTCTGCACCTTCATAGAGATACTCTTCTATATCTGTCGCATACTGTCTCGCAATGTTTTCCATTTTCAAGTCATCTATGTTATAAGGTGTCTGCTTACCTGTTTTTCCTTTTATTTTTTCTGTTTTTTTATATCTTATTTTGACCCCTACCAAGAAGTGATCTGAGTCTATATCAGCGCCTCGATACGTTCTTACGTTTGTTATTAATTTATCATATTTTTCTTGTATCAACACGTGGTCTATTTGATTTGTGTCATTTCTGCCAGGGATTATCCATGTACCTTTATAAATGTCTTTTCTTGGGAAGCGGGTGCTCATTATATTCATATTTCTTTCTATAGCAAATTCGATTAATCTTAGTCCATTTTCGTTTGTTTCATCGTGTTTACTCTGCCCTCCTGTTATTTTTTTGTATATGTCTTCTTTCCCTACTTTTGCATTTGCATCCCCAATGACAATTATTATATCCGTGCCTGGTATATTATCCATTACTCTTTCCATCTCTTCGTAGTAAATGTCTTTAGTTTCTTCATCTTTCTCCTCTGTTGGTGCATGAATATTTACAATTGACATGTTTTCATTCTCTCCTTTTATCCTAATGCTACATAATCTGTCTGACCTCGGTACAAAATCTATAACACTATCTTTCCAATTCTTATGTATTAAAAAACCTGTTCCCAAAGTCCTAGTATGACTTCCACTTTTGAAGAGGATATAATTATCTACTTCCTGTATTCTGTTGCCCGGTAGATGCGTCTCCTGTAGCGCCACTATGTCCATTTTATATACATTCATTTCCTTAATAAGGGTTTTGATCGCTCCTTCCTCATAAATCCCTCTTACATTCCATGTTCCTAGATTAATTTGTATTTTTCTTTGTTCTGTCTCATTTAATGTTTGTAGTTTTATATGCTCATTAACCTTTTTCGTTGCCATGTTCATTTTATCTTTTGTCTCCGATTCCCCTGTTGCTATTATTGGTTTTTTGGAATAAGAACTAACTGTTGTAATTCTGTATCCCATTTCCATTCTTCGTCTCCCACGTATAATTTCCTGTAACCTATTTTTGCTCGCTTTCCTTTTTGTCTTTCTTCGTTTGCTTTAACCCTTATTTGCTTCGCTATATCTCTATCAATCTTTGACAGATCGTTATTTATATAATATTTTGCTTGATGCTTTTCTCTTAGCTTATTTTTATTCTGCATAATCCTTATCTTTGCTGACTCATTTTCTAGCTTTATTAAGCATGTTTTTTCCGATAATTTTATGGCCTCGGTAACATTTACTCTTATTCCTAGCTCTCGTTCTATAAAATTTTCCATGTTTATTTTCAGCGTTCCTTTATCTTTTGTGTCTATTTCTAAGCCCTGTAATACAACGTTATTTCGTCTTTTTTCATTTTCGATTCTTTCCAGCCTTTCATCCATGTCCGTTATCATTTTTTTTAACTGGATGTTTTCCTGCTTTAACTTTCCATTTTCTTCTTTCATTTCTTTAATTTCTTTTGCATATTCTTTTTGCTCTTGTCGCATATCCTTTACTTCCTTTGATAGATTTTCCATAGTTTTACCCATTTGCTCCATCATTTTCATCATCTTTTCTAGATTATCTTCCATATTTCTTTTTGGGAGTTTTAGTGGCGATCTAAATATTTTTTTGCTTTTCCTAAATGCGTTATCACCTTCTTCTTCTTCCTCCTCCCTGTCGCTTTTCCTTTTTCTATCTTCTGAGCTATCTCTGTCCATGTATTTTCTCCGTAATATTTTTATTTGTATTTAAACCTTACTCCGACCCTGTTTCTCCTTTCTAGCCTAGCCTGACTCTTGCCGTATTTGTTGGAATTCTTTGGTACTTTTTGTTACCTTATCAGCACCGCGGAAAAAACCTGGCCCCGGTCGACCCGTCGGAGGCCTTGTTTTTATCGGTGTGATTTTATTTATATCGTTTATTAATTATAATCTATTACTATTTTATCCTACCTTAGTTGTTTTTTACTTCAGTTAGCTTGTTGCACTTTACTTCCTTGATTTCGTGTTCAGTTAGGTATTAAACGCTCGTAATCTTCCTGAATTTTGGATTTAATTACGGAGCTCATTCACACCACACTTTACTTTTCAATAGATATTGATATAATTAAATGTTATCTGCTTTGTGGACTATTCTAAGGCGTTTGATAACGTAAAGTGGCCTAAACTGTGGGAATTCCTTATTTCTATGGGAGTACCTTACCACTCAGTATTTCTCATACTATGAGTCTAGCTCGGCTCGTGTAAGAATTGATGGTAATCTGTCTGGTCAAACAGCAACCAAAAAAGGAGTTCGTCAGGGATGTGTATTATCTCCGATGTTATTTAACATTTACTCTGAACTTGTGATGAGACAGGTATTGGACAACTGGAATGGCGGTATAACTATTGGCGAAAGCAAAATATCTAACTTAAGATTTGCTGACGATAGAACCCTTATTGCTGTTTCTCAGGAAGAACTAGTAGCTCTATTAAACATTTTAGAAAAAACACAGTGCAGCATATGGTCTTGGTATTAACTACAACAAGACCAAGGTTATGATCGTAGATAGAGAGGATGACAATCATCGAGAAATAAAGTCAATAGGCCGTTGTGAGGTAGTTCAAAGTTTTGTGTACCTCGGCTTTTTGATCGACAGTTCGGGTAGCTGTGATAATAGGTCTGTTTTTACAGCAATCATAAACTAGTCAGCGTCAATTTGATTGGCCAGTACTAGTCAGAAATAGTTTGACAACTGCAATGGGGAATACTGATTGGCTCTGACTGGTTTGTGATTCTCTGTAAAAACAGACCTAATGAGATTCGGCGCCGCATTCAACAGACACGGGTGGCCATGACAAAGCTTACTAAAATATGGCATGACCATAACATCACTAAAGCTACCAAAATGTCGCTGGTTCAGTCTCTTGTGTTCTCCATATTTCTGTATGCCTCGGAAACTTGGACTGTTAAGAAGGCAGGTCGAGCTCGCATAGACGCTTTTGAAATGTGGACGTGAAGAAGAATGCTGAGACTTCCTTATACCGCCATCGAACCAATGTTTCCATACTGGATGAGCTCGGTAATTCAAAGAGACTGTCCTCCATTGTGTCGACGAGAATGCTTACATTCTTCGGACATATTCACAGAAGCGATAATATGGAGAAACTTGTAGTTCAAAGTCACGCCCCGAGTGGGCGGCGCAGTGGCCGTTCCCCTACACGCTGGATGGGTACGACGAAACAGTTGCTAGATATGAGTATCAAGAGCGCCACTGAACTGACAGAAAATCGCAAACGATGGCGAGCTACAGTTATCAAAACTATTGACAATATTCGTGTCGGCAATACCCTAGCTCCGACTTAATGCATTTTATGAGTTCACAACATGTCTGTTGAGACCTTGTGACTATGATGATGAAATGTACAATAAATACCATTCAAACTCATATTCTAACAAAAGAATTTAACACAGTCGAAATCAGACTCAGATGAGTGGCTATCATGATAATAATTTCATTCACATAATTATTCTAGCCTTGAGAGTCAAGCTTCCAGTTATTGGTTGTTTAAGATACAGAGTGCTGAAATCATTAAGATTTTCACATGAAAGTGGCCATATCTTTGAAAATACCCTGTATAACCCTTATTTACGGAATAGGGAAAACGAGCTTATTTACGGAATAGGGAAAACGAGCATAATTAAAATCGAGATAATATATAGGGTGTTCCGTTTGGTATGCTGTGCCTGTATCAATAACCCTGTATATTGTAATTTTAAGATGCAGACCTTAAGGTAGCTGTCCGATCTCGGAAGCTGCGACCCGGCAGCGGCAATCGCGGTCGCTTCACACCGCTCTGTATGCACTCATATGGAGAACTTTGCAGCGCAAGCGGCTGTGTCGCGCGGCTGGTGGGTGTGGCCAGCACGCGACTTGTGCAGCGCGACCGGGCTGCTCGAGGAGCAGTGTGGTCGCGTGACTCAGTTACTGGGCGTCGGCGTCGGCTGAATACAAAAATGGCATTCTTTTGCGATGAAGATGATGAGGTTTTGGTGGAAATGACTGCAAAAGATCTTCCTCTCGATGAGGCTAGACTATTTCTTTGGTTGAATTTTGTACTCATTTAAGCTTGATATAAATTTGAACTTATTTTTCTAATGAACGTGACTATAAATTGTGGATGTTTTTCGAGGATTTCGGTCTGTAATTATACTAACTATACTCTTCTTCGCGACGTTTCCGTTCATTATACTTAAACCATCATCATTTGTAATTATACGAGATGCCGGTTTCATTTCTGTAAATGTGTTTGCAGCTGAATTCAGCTTTCTCAACCCGTAGAGGCTGTATTACTTAAACGATCTTCAGTTGCAATTATAAGAGATGTCGGTTGAATGAATGAATGAATGAATGAGGGAGAGAGGCTTTCTGGTGGCCAGAACCACCAGTGCATAGGCCTACCAACGAGCCCTCTTGCACCTCTCCTTACCCTAGTTCCCAAGTCCAGCCCTCATCGCAAAGGTGAGGGTGGACTTGGGTCCTGCCCATCTTATATCCTCAGGTTCAAGAACCCTTGAACCGAGTTTGGTCTACCTGTGATGCCCAAGAGCTTCACAGCGACATAGAATGTGTGCCAAGGATCCTTCCTCCTCGCCACAGCGTGTAAACGTCAAATCACTTGCCACCCCCATCACATAAAAATGACGTTTTAAAGTGTTATGGGCCGGCAAGTAACCTTAGTCGGTTACATTTCTGTAATTTTGTTTGAAGCTGAATTCAGCGCTCTCAACCAGTAGAGGCTGTTTCACAAAAACAAATTTACAGAAATGTAACCGACATCTCATATAATTACACCTCCAAAGGCAAAGTGGATTCAAAATTTCCAGCGAGTACAGCTAGTTAAAGGTTGGAACCCTTAACATTTTTTGACTTGGACATTTCGCATAACTCTATATTTCGCTCGATATTATTGCATTTGGTAACAAAGCTCTATACATTTCAATGACTTTGAAACAACCGATTTATGGACTAAGCACATAATATCGACTCAGATCATTCAGCATTCTACTCCATATTTACGATGATGTTGCTGTTTGAAATGAACACTATCAATTGGTTCTATGAACCTATTCATCAACTTCGGAAAATGCGTTAGACTTGATGAAGGAAAGCCTTTAGAGCAAGTAGCGCTGACATTCATATTAGACACAGGGTGAGCTTTTAGTAACGGCTCGGTCGATAACTCCACTACTGTAGAAGATAGCGAAAAAAGTTGTAGATAAAAGTTGTAGCCACGGATATGCTCCTTGCTCAGAAAATATTTAGATTTATATAGGGTGATCCGTAACTACGTGGTGATGCAAACATGCATTTTACTTCCCACACCGATAGGTGAGGGGAGTATTGTGATCGCGAAAATTTTCGATTTTGAGATAATACACTTTTTGGGCGTTTCATGATGTCTACATAACGAAAATCCATGTCACTCATTTCCGTCGGTCTGTCTGTCTGTCGGTCTGTCGGTCTGTCGGTCTGTCGGTCTGTCGGTCTGTCTGTACGCGTTTTTGTGTCCTCGTAATCTCAGTAACCGCTGCATGGATTGTGATGAAATTTGGGCAGCGATATGCTGGGGGGTCGTAGTAGGTAATGTTCTTATAATTTTGAAAATCGGTGCAGGGGCGGCGGAGTAATTAGCAAAAAACAAAAAAAATTAAATATTCCTCAAACTTCGTTTTTAGGCGTTTTAGAGGTTCCTGATCATTTTTTACTTTTTTTTTGGTGGGGGTGAAATTGGAGTGGTTGGGGGGTGGGGGGTTGTAAAATTGAAAAATTTGTTGCTTTCATAATAGACTGCCCACTGACCCATGAAGGAAGACCTAGCAACATAAATAACTTTTTTAGGTCCATCCGAACATTGCCTTGCCTATTACAGAAACCAAAGGACTTAGAATTTTTTCTGGTGTAAACATACGAGAGTATTGCTTTAGATCCTTCTATATTGTGTTACAAGGAAACTGTTGAATTGATGTTAATGAAATTCTGACACAGTATTACTACCGTGGCGAGGATGGAAAACGCGTATGGTTTTTATAAATCGTGCCAGTGGCGGCGCACAAATAATAAAAAAAAGTAAAAATATAAAAACAGCTCAAACTTCGTTTTTAAGTGTTTTAGAGGTTCCTGATCATTTTCTGCGTTTTTTTTGGGTGGGGTGAAATTGGGGTGGTTAGGGGGTGGGGGGTTGAAAAACTGAGAAATTTCTTGTATTCATAATAGGGTGTAGGGTAGGGGCTCTGAAGGAAGACCTAGCGACATAAATCAACTTTTTAGGTCCATCCGAACATTGCCTAGCGTATTACGGAAACTAAGGGACTTAGAATTTTCTGTATACATACATACGAGTATTTATTGCTTTAGATCTTTTTGTATTTTGTAACGTGGACACTATTACATTGATTCTAATTAAATTTTGACACAGTATTATTACCGTGGTGAGGATGGAAAACGCGTGTGTTTGTTAAATATCGTGTCAGTGGCAGCGTATATAGCAATAATCAAAAAACTAAAAGTATGAAAACAACTAAAACTTCGTTTTTAGATGTTTTAGGCTGTCCATTGACCTCTGAAGGAAATACTTAGCGGCATAAGACAATTTTAGGGGAGGGAAGGCTGCCGATGATTTGGTTGCAAGGAGATCTCAGACTAAAGCTTCATGCTATGGGAAAATAATAAACTGATATCACAGTAATGTGTGGGAAGTACTGAGTCAATCAACTTGACTCCATTTTTTTTAAATGAGACACCCTATATTTATTATTCCATACTCAAATTCTACTAATCATTTTCGTTCTTCCAATATGGGTATTGTTGCACTATACAGGGTATTTTAAATGTTATGAGCATTTTTATATCCAAATCGCGGTGAAATTAACGTATATCAGAAAGTGATGAATCAAAAATCATTCTTTTACACGGATGGATAAAAAGTATCCTCTGGTATTATAAAAAAAGCCCGCGACGCATATTCGTATACAGGGTGACGTAGAATGCAAAATCTAGATTTTCTCTCTTTTCTAAATGTAACCCCCAATATTTTATTATATCAAAGAATTTCTTTTCATATTTGTATCGCACTTGTTATGGCTGCATTCATTACTTTCTGAAATATTTCGATTGTTCTACAAATTATAAATATACTTTCTATTTGCTAACTAAAATTTATTTACTTTGAGAAAATACTATCAAATTTTATTTTTGCTTAACAAACAACTAAAATACAAGGCCATATTTTAATTGTTTAATGTTTCAAACGCATTAGTTCTAGAGTGCCTCCGTTCTGGATATTGCTGTTCATAGTTGACATATTCAAGAGGCAAGTAGACAATTTCTCAAAGATTTTCTTAAATACCTTCAATGGAAAAATTAATTTTTAAAGCTGGTTTTTCACACAGTACGGAATTATTGAGCAGGTTATGAAAACTGTCAATTTTTTAAAGCCTACCTGATAAATCTGCTTGATAATTATGCATCCCGCCTACAAAATTGTTTCCTCAGCATACTTGACTTTATTATATCGATGATTCAGGGTTTTGACTTCATCAAATAGTATCATGACCTTATAGTTTAGTTGTTCGTTAACTAAAAAACAAATTCGAAAGTTCTTTCTCAAATTAAATAAATTTCAGTACCCAATACAAGCTATATTTTAAATTTACCGAAAAATCGAAATATCTCGGAAACTGCTGGACGTAGGGACAAGTGCTATACAAAGTTGAAAGAGCACATTAAAAGCATTTCTTTGGGATAATAAAATATTAGGTGTTACATTAAAAAAAGAAGAGAAAATCTGGATATTGCGTTCTACATCACGGGCTTTTTTTAAAGCCGATTTTAAAACTAGAGGACATTTTTAATCTTTCTATGTAAAAAAAAGATAGTTTTTGATTCATTATTTTTTGATATACAGCACGCTCGTTTGACCGCGATTTGGATATAAAAATGTTCATAACTTTTGAAATGCCCTGTATAATGTAACAATACCCTATATGAGAAGAACGGAAATCATTAGTAGAATTTGAATATGGAATAATATATAGGGTGTCTCAATCAAAAAAATGCATGTTTGCATCACCACGCAGTTATGGATCACCCTGTATAAAAATAAATATTTTCTAAGCAAGGAGCATATCCGTGGCTATAGCTTTTATATACAACTTTTTTCGCTATCTTCTACAGTAGTGAGGTTATCGACCGAGCCGGTACTAAAAACTCACCCTGTATATTTGTCTAGCATAACACTGCTAACTATTGATAATACATTTGTGGTCAATGTTTAGTAAAATAATGCGCAACGGATGTAAGCTAATACATTTGAGACACAATTTACAGCAATCGTAACATGAATACAAAACTTGATGTAGAACTTTAATTATAATTAAATAAGTCTTTTATATTCTAAGGACTGGTCACTGGGCTCAAAAATAATGTTGACGTTCCTTTGTTTTGGTTTATTTTCATTAATGTCACGTATGATTTCGTATAGTGTATCAGCTAGGTACTTTCTGTTGCAGATGTCATTCGTGAACACCACAACACTACCCATCACCCTCTTGACGACCAGTCTCCAGTGAAGAAAAATCAATATACCTCCTCCATCGTCAGATCCACTGCAGGAGTTGTTGTTATGGATATTTATTTGGTCGATTCAAACGACCTAAACTGTCACCGTATTGCACAAAGGGCCGAATCGTCCAAGCGAGGTGTATTTGATCAAAGAAGGCTGTGACGGGTGACGACAAAGGATAGAATACGGGAGAATAAAAGCAACGCATTTTATGGCCACTAGATTGTCATTCAGCTCAAATTGCTATTGTTGATGAAATTTGGTTGAGCATTCTTGTACGTCATTTTTTATATGATTTATAATTATTGATGAATTTGGGGTTCACAAAGACAGATCAAATGTAACTTGGTTTTTGAATCAGAGATAGTCATTCTGGTTAATGTAATTTCTAAAGCTTGTCCTGTTGTTTTCTCATTTTTCCGCCACTTTTCACTAGCCTTGTAATAAAAACTACATATGCTTGAATTAGACTTTATGTACGTTTCGGCCACATCTGTGGTATTTGTCAAAGTATAAAAATTTGGAAATAACTAATTTTTAATGACATTGTTTAAAAGTTGTTCCAGGAGTTTTTTGTTAACTAACTTCTTGACTAAATAAATCTAAAAAAAACTCTGAGTGTGCAATTTCATTGTTGTCAAATTCAAAATGAAAATGTGCAATACATCAACATCTTAGCATTGCGATAGTGTCCATCTTTTGAATGAATATTTTGACATACAGATCGCAATCCCGAGATGAACCACTACCGGTTTTCATTAGAAGGCCAGCCAATTCTTTTTGGGTTGGGTATTTTTGTTAGTTAATTTATTTTTTGTGCATATTTGAGTCCTTCTAAATGTAGTGTTTATAGGACAGATTCCAGTTCTAAGATTCATACCATTTTCACTAACAGTGGAGAAGATGGAACGACTCATTTGTTTTATAATTTTTGTTGCGCTTTAAGTTGATACAAACGAATAGAACTATTATTGTGTTTCATAACATTTATGAACAGGAGTTAGATATCAAGAAACAAATAATAGTTGCATAACTTAGCTTGCATTTATTTGAGAAATTTTCAGTGTGGATGGAAAAGCTCGCTCGCTAGAATCCGTACAAAAGAATTTACACTTGTATACTCTGGCAAACATGGATTATTACGTCATAGCTATAACGAATATATCTACTAGAATAAATTTCATGTTTGGGAATGAAGGAGTTTGAGATATTCTGATGCAATATTTTAATTTTTAAGTTGATGTTGCTTATATTCCAGCATAGTCAATAGGATGAATGTTATCAAAATAACATGTAATTATGTTTTTAATTTTCATATCAATAAAGAGAGTTATATGTTTTATTTCACATCCCAATAGGCAGAGGAGGTGTTGCAGCGACAAACTGTGATATCTGCAGCACAAAAGTCCATACCACCAATTTTCGTAAGTACTTCCTACACCGATAGGTGAGGGGAGTATTGTGATCGGAAAATTTTTGATTTTGAGATAATACGCTTTTTGGGCGTTTTATGATGTCATGTCACGACACTCATTTCCGTCAGTCTGTCTGTCTGTAGGTTTGTCTGTCTGTCTGCCTGTCTGTCTGTCTGTCTGTCGCGTTTTTCTACCCTCGTAATCTCAGAACCGCTCCATGGATTATAATGAAGTTTGGGTAGCGATATGCTGTGGTGTCGTAGTAGGTAATGCCGCCATAGTTTTGAAAATCGGTGCATAGGCGGCCAACTAATTAGCAAAAAACAAAAAAATTCAAATATCCCGCAAACTCCATTTTTAGGCATTTTAAGGGTTGCTGATCATTTTCTACTTTTTTTGGTGGGGGTGAAATTGCGGTGGTTGGGGGTTGGGGTTGCAAAGCTGTTATATAGCGGCATAATTCACGTTTATAGGTCCATCCGAACATTGTCTTGCCTGTTACAGAAATCAAGGGCATCTAGAACGATGGACGCCAGCGAGCATCTAAGGCAACACTGACAATAGGTATGCTATGCGCGTTGTTATTATACCATAATAAAAAAAACTAAAGATATATCAAAATAGCTCAAACTTCGTTTTTAGGCACTTGGGGTTCCTGATCGTTTTGTTTCATCCAGTTGAAGCTCGCAGAATAATAACTGTGTCGTTCTACGAGGGCTGCTCTACATCTCCGTCAATCGACCTATGGCGCACTGATGATCGCTAATAAGCGTGAAACAGCTGTCTGCGTACTGGTGGATTGACGGAGATGTAGAGCAACTCTCGTATATCGGCTCTCATATGCAGCAGCATATAGAACCGCGCTCCTGGTCGGTTAAGCGGACGCGCCGTGGCATTCCTCCATGAAGTCTGCTGCTGTTTAGCAGCGATTTCCTTGGTTTGCCGTTACCTTCGGGTACTAGATGGCGCACAAGGCACATCTTTCTGTCGCCTGCTCTGTATCGTTCTAGTTCCTACGGAGAGAAATGCTAATTGCAGGAGTTTTTATGTTAGATGTTTTTCTGAGGGAGGCGGGCGATGATTTGGTCGCAAGGGGATAGCCTCATGCTATGGGAAAATAATAAACTGGTATCACCGTAATGTGTGGGAAGTAATGAGTCAACTTGACTCCATTTTTTTTTTTTAAATGATGCTTATCTGTTAGATTAAAAATTATTTTTATAAATGGCAGAGCTTCAATAAAGGTCGCCTTTTAGGAAAGTCTGGATTACAATAATCACATTTATTCTTTACTTTAAACTCCATAACTACGTGGTGATGCAAACATGCATTTTTTAAATGGGACACCCTATATAATATTCCATATTTAAATGCTATTAATGATTTTCGTTCCTCCAATATAGGGTATTGCTACATTATACAGGGTATTTCAAAAGTTATGACCATTTTTATCTCCAAATCGCGGTCAAATGAACGTACTGCATATCAAAAAGTAATTAATAAAAACTTATTTTTTTTTACACGAAAAGGTTTAAAATATCCTCTAATTTTGAGGTCGGCTATAAAAGAAGCCCGCGTCGCATATTCGTATACAGGGTGATGTAGAATGCAAAATCTAGATTTTTTCTCTTTTTTTAAATACAATCCCCAGTATTTTATTATACCAAAGAACTGAAAATTTTAAATGTACCTTCTATTTGTTTACTGAAATTTATCTATTTTAAAAAAATACTATCAAATTTTATTTTTGCCTAACAAACAACTAAAATATGATGCCATAATAGTACTTGATCAAGTCAAAATGCCGAACTAACGAGAGGCAAGTGTGCTGATGAAACAATTTTATAGACATCATGCATCATTATCAAGCAGATCTATCTAGGTAGGCTATGAAATATTAAACGACACAGTCCAAATAAAACGATTCCTCGATCCTTCAAACGCATTAGTTTTAGAGTGCCTACGTTTTGGATATTGCTGTTCATAGTTGATATATTCGAGAGGCAATGGAAGAATTAATTGCTAAAGCTGGTTTTTCACACAGTACGGAATTGTTGAGCAGGTTATGGAGACTGTCAATTTTTCAATGCCTACCTAATAAATCTGCTTCATAATTATGCATCATCAAAATTGTTTCCTCAGCATATTTTACTTTATTATATCGATGATTTAGGGTTTTGACTTCATCAAATACTACCATGACCTTATAATCTAGTTGTCCGTTAAATAAAACAATCGAAATATCTCTGAAACTAATGGACGTAGGTACAGGGTGACCTAATAAGAATGGACGCCGGCAATATCTCGGTAACCGTTAATCGTATAACTTCGAGAAAAAAATATCATTAGGTAAACCGGCTAAGAGAAATCGCTGGAAATTAGTTTCAAGTTCCGCAAGTAGCCGCTAGGGGGCGTAAATGTTACGGTCGATCAGAAAAACGGCTTTTTCTCAAAAAATATGCAAATAAAGGTATATTATAACTTCTACCATCATGTAGACTGCACAATTCTCGATTTTTTTTTTGTTAATCGTTTTTTGCTCTATCTTGTAAGATGTAGTGGTGGAGGAATGTCATAAAGCTTTTTATTTAAATGGCCATAACTTTGGCATAAGTTAACGGAATTAAACAAGCTGGGTCTCGTTTGAAAGAGCTTTTCTTGCCTAGTAATATGTTGTATAAAAATTGTCCAAGTTTATCTTGACTTAGTAGCTACAGGGCGGTATTTGACATAATAACAATTATTACGCATTATTACGAAAATTTTAAATGGTATCCTATATCTCTTTTAACATAGATATATAGAGGACAAAATTCCTAAAAAGTCAGCGAAAGAATCAACTTCCTAGCGACTTTCAAACCGGAGATGTCAATAAAACAAGTATTCTGACAAGTGTGCTGTGAGTTTCAGAAACAATTGCCGCCCTATCAGGTTATAGCCTCCGTCTAATGGTTTTAGTAACCATTTTATAGATAATACTCAAGTAAAAATACCACAAATCATATTTTGACTTTCTGAAACAACCACCAGGTGGCGTAGTAGGCGCCAATAAGTGCGCATTCAATTTTTATAATAATGGAACTTCTAAAAGGAACGAACAAAAATAAATTACAGTTTAAAATTGATTATTATTCTAATCACTATTAAAAGTCAATTTGAGCTGATCCCAATGTGTTATATGAACTCAACAAGCACAGATACTAAGAAAAAATTATTGTGAATAGATCTTAAAAATTAAGACCAATTAACAGCAAAATAAAGCAAAATAAGGTGGCATAATAACAAGTATGACAAACAAATGATACACAAACGTAATGCACATGCGCATACCATACCTATTGTCAGTGTTGCCAGTGTTCGATGGCGTCTATCGTTTTAGATGCACTTACGCATCCATTCTAGCGTAGATAAACCTGCCAGGTATGGTATACGCATGTGATTTAGGTTTTTGTATTTTGTCTATTAAAATTGTTATTATACCATCTTATTTTGCTATTAATTGGCCTTAGTTTTTAAGATCTATGCACATTGATTTTTTCTTACGATCTTTGCTATCCAATTCATATACTTTGTGACCAACTCAAATTGACGTTTAATAATGATAAAAATGATAATCAATTTTATATTGTAATTTGTTTTTGATTGCTTCTTTTAAAAGTTCCATTATAAGGAAAATTGAATACAGCAGCTATTGGCGCCTACTACGCCACCTGGTGGTGGTTTCAGAAAGTCGAAATACGATTTGTAGAGTTTTTACTTGAGTATTATCTATAAAATGATTAGTAAAACGATTAGACGGAGGCTATACCCCTATCGGGCGGCAACTGTTTCTGAAACTCACAGCACACTTGTCAGAATTCTTGTTTTACTGATATCTTCGGTTTGAAAATAGCTAGGAAGTTGAATCTTTCGCTGTCTTTTTAAGAATTTTGTCCTCAATATCACTATGTTGAAAGAGATATAGCATGCCATTTAAAATTTTCGTAATAATGCGTAATAATTGTTATGATGTCAAATAGCGCCCTGTAGCTACTGAGTCAAGATAGGCTTGGACAATTTTTATGTAACAGATTATTGGGTAAGAATAGCTCTTTCAAACGAGACCTAGCCTGTTTAATTCCGTTAAGTTATGCCAAAGTTATGGCCATTTAAATAAAAAGTTTTATGACATTCCCCACCACTACATCCTACAAGATAGAGCAAAAAACGATTAACAAAAAAATCGAGAATTGTTCAGTCTATATGGCGGTAGAATTTATAATATACCTTTATTTGCATATTTTTTGAGAAAAAGCCGTTTTTCTGATTGACCGTAACAGTTACGCCCCCTAGCGGCTATTTGAGGAATTTGAAAATAATTTCCAGCGATATCTCTTAGCCGATTTACCTAATAATATTTTTTGCTCTAAGTTATACTATTAACGGTTACCGAGATATTGCCGGCGTCTATTCTTATTAGGTGACCCTGTACAATAAGTGCTATACAAAGATGAAAGAGCATATTAAAAGCAATCCTTTGGTATAATAAAATATTGGAGGTTACGTTTAAAAAAAAAGAGATAATTTGGATTTTGCATTCTACATCATCCTGTATACGAATATGCGACGCGGGCTTTTTTGTAGCCGATTTTAAAACTGGAGGATATTTTTAATCTTTTTATGTAAAAAAATAATGTTTGATTCATTACTTTTTGATATACAGTACGTTTGTTTGACAGCGATTTGGATATAAAAACGGTTATAACTTTTGAAATACCCTGTACAATGTTATAATACCTTATATTGTGAGAAGAAAAATTATTAGTGGAACCTAAAAATGGAATAATATATAGGGCGTCTCATTTACAAAAAATATATGTTTGCGTCACCACTTAGTTATGGATCACCCTGTATAAATAGAAATACTTTCTGAGCAAGGAGCATATCTGAGGCTACAACTTTTATGTACAACTTATTCGCTATCAGTAGTGGAGTCATCGACCGAGCCGGTACTAAAAACTCACCCTGTACATGGTATTGCATTTAAAAACCAGAACTTAATATGTCACGCGTTATTAGACACCCTGGATAGAAGTCGTTATTTTCAGAATGTAGTCCACCTCAAGCTACATACACTCGCCTAGCAATTTTTCGAAAAAGAAACTCGTATATTGTTTGGTCACAAGAGCCCGAGGCGTTGAGCTTGACTCACTCTATAGATTACATACAGATGATGCTAATACAAGCAATGTATTAAAAATGGTATGTATTAAGAAATCCGCCTGGATGTACGCTGAAAACGGCAAGAGAACAGCGGGAAGCATTTGACAAAACAGAAACGTCGTCGGCGGTAGAGATAGATGAAAGAAGAAAATATTTCGCAGCGGCTGCTTCAGCCAAGGCGCATATTTTCCCCAGCAGTTTTAATTTGGCCCCGCTAAAGAGAAGTACGCGGCGCTTCTCCTGACGACTTCACTCAAAGCTCCAAAAAGGAAAATCGATACTTACGTAATTAATGCGGCAGCGATTCGTGACGGAAAATGGCACAGAAAGAGGAGTTGTGCTGTGTTAGGTGCTCAAAATTTTCGACGAGTGATGTGTGAAACGACAGTGATAATAATACATTCGTAGGGTATAGTGATGTATTTAGTTGAGTCCCAAAAAACTGATCAGGTGCAATTATAATTTTTCAGTTTTAAGAGAGTGTAAGTATGGTATGGTTTTGCGATTATGAGTTTCTCTTGATAATTGAGCAGAAAATGGATAATAGCCAAGAGTCACTCATTTATCAAAAGATGGAACTTACTTCCGAAAGCTCTACTTGATGAAATAGTAGCTGGTTTGCTATTTTGAGTAATATTATTAACCGACTGTTAGTTAATCTCACTTATTTTGAAACTCGTCCGTACTATACGTTTACCATTAAGTCTATGAAATGTGAGTTGCTATATCCGTAGGTTGTCTCACTTGTCACGAATGTAAATGAAATGTAGTATCTTCTAGCGGCCTAATTGAAATAAAAGAAAAAGACCCACAGTATTGTTACATTGCTTTATTTATATAAAATAAGACAGTTATGTATTTACTTATGTAGGTTCAAGACGGGTCACAAAATATCTTCATCTCTGTATATAAATCTTAGTCATAAACAAATTTGTGTACGTTTTGGGCAAATCCAAATGTTTATCAGGCGGCTAAGCCTTCAACTCAAAGAATACCTGTTAACTTTATCAGTGAAGTTATTGCAAGAGGCCATCTGCTCATAAAAAGGAGATCTGTAATTTGTATGGTAAAATTTGTTCCCCTCAACCTTTGATTGCTTTCTAATTTCATAATATGGTATATATATATATATATATATATTCCCAAAATATATATATTCTTTATTGTGAATCTTGTAGCCAACTTCTTTCAATAATTAGTGCATTCCTTAGAAGTAGACATAGGTAAATCTTGTGTTTCAGTTCACAAAAAAAAAAACTGTTACCAGGTTGATTATTAGTAATTATATTAAATGTGCCTGAATCCAAAGAAGAGTTTCAAAATAATGTATTATTTAACGTAATTTAGTTGTTTGCAAATGTTTTGTGTAATGAATCAATCCGAAAAGGCTCTGAGAAAAATGCGTGAGGGACGAGGCACGAGAAAAGGTTCGCTAATTTGTACGGAATTATCTCAGACGTTTTTGAAAAACTTGAAAAGCCATTGCTGCTTTTTACACAAACCCATTTTGTGGAGGCATGCTAAGCCCTCAATATTCAATGACACGTATCGGTTTTTTGTGACGTCTGTTAGTGCAAGCGATTTGAGGTGATTTTATGGTGAACTAGGGAATTCCCATTCATACTATAGACTATTTATTGTTGCATTTGAATAATATAACTGTGCAGTTATTTCTCAAATAACTGCTTTTGAAAATTGGTGATGTACTCCAACTGGGTGACGTTACATGCAATGATCCATATAGGTACTACATGTCGAACTGAACTACTATATTACTGTATACTTCCTTTTTTATAGTATGTTAAGTTTACATATTTCCTTCGATAGTGTTTTATGTCATCTGAAAAAAATAAACTGGCAAAATTTAGGTACTAGCAAGAATTAGAGGATTTGAAAACACCAGAAATACTTTCTAAACAGTTCCCATTGCCTTATAAAAGTGTGACAGCGAAATAACCTATATTTTATAGACCGAGACGAATACCCCATTTTCGATAAAAGAATAAATGTGATAATAGTTTTCAATGACTCTGAGATTTCAGTACTTATTACATAATAATATTTGATACTCTCTAATGAAAACAAGATTTTCGTCAAACGTTCACACAACTGAAGCTAGTGTGGCGAAGATATACAGAATTTCTGGCTTTATATAGATGTTCTAATGGTGGTGGAGCAATTCAAAAATAAACTTCTAGATATGCTAAATATCACTTTCCATGCCAATATAGGCAGTAAGTATTATGATTGACATAAATCTCAAATTTGCGATGTTTTTTGGACATGTCGTAGCCGCTATATCCTGAAAAACCATGACAGTAGGCCTATCTGTTCGGAAACCCTTAGCTTATGTATAGAGCTATAACTCCGAAAATAGTTAAATAGTTAATAGTTATATCTATTTACTGCTACGGATAGAATGGAAATAGCTTTAAAGAATTATTTCAGTGGTGGCAGAGTAATAATGAGAAAACAGGTATCGATATTAACTCTTTTATAACTTTGAAAGAATTTTTTTAATATAAATAAAACCTTTATGGTAGATTACTACACCATCAAGTTAAAAAATCCCTTCTATTTTGGAAATTCCATCCAGAGTCGGCGGGGAGAAAAAAAATATAAACTCTCACTCCATTTTTCAAGCGTTTTAGCGTTTACTTAACATTCTTCTTAAATTTTTGGAGTAGTCAAAATTAGGGTAACAGGGAATAAGGTTGGTGTTTGCCCTAAAAAATTCTTATTCATGAAGAACCGTTTATTGGTATTCAGGCTTTCATAAAAGGTAATTTAGGATGCAGTGGACCATTACAAAACAGAATTTTTGGTAGGTGGGTGGTAGTAGAAAAGTATCCTCGAACTTCGGACGACTTCTTGGGCTTAACCAAAAACTTAATTTCTAAGACAAGCCGTGCACTTGTTGCTTTCTCATTCACTAATATAAATGCTGCTCAACCAAAAAGTGGCTAATAATTTTGTGTTCCGCGCATTATCCACCAATAAGTTACTTTTTTGACATGGACTTCGTCGAAAAAGTAGCTGCGTCTGCCCTTATTTTTAAAAACAGGAAAAAAAGTTGTTTTAAATTCCGGTTTTCAGTTTTATATCGTTCAGAGCTGGACGCATTTCACTAGTAAGTAACTGTGTACCTAAATACACGTTTTTTTGTGGAAGGAACTGTGTAGGAATGCGTTTTGTTATTGAAACAATAACACCTGACTATATGAAGGATGTGTCCCTACATCATAATTAAATATGAAAACTCACAACTGCGGCAACTAATTTATTACTAGTCCATGTACGTTACATTTTTCAAGCAACAGTTAAATTGCCTCTAAAATAGGTCATGAAGAGATTTTTTTGGAATTAGAAAGTTGTTAATGCGCGGTATCCTATAAAAACAAATTTGTTAATTTTGCTATGAGTCAGGGAGGCTCCAGAATCCTGGGAAATACGGAGTCAAATTAGTACTACTCATTTTTTACCTCATTTTTTACTGTAGCTACACTAACAACACACATACAGTGGTTTGCACCAGTCATAGTTAAAGTTGTAATTAAAGTTAAGCCTTAATTAAAGTACGAATTGCTTTGCACCGGTTGTAGTTAGCGTCAAACTCATAATTAACTTTAAGCCAAAGGCAAAGTAGGGTTTAACTTTGACGTTTCTTGGCTTAACTTTTGACATTTGTGGGTTTAACATATTCTGACAGATCACTACAGAAATAAGTTTGGTTAGTTTGTGAAATATATGTTATAAAATGATTTCTATATCCTATAAGCAATTATGAATCAAAATAGATCACTTGGATTCAATATCAAGTCGTGAGGAACTGAGGATACGAGCATAACCTCAATCTACAACTAGATAAAGCTGATTCTGGAATTGGACAAATATCACTGTTGTAAGACACCGTGCTATGGTTTATGAGATTTTTCGTGTTCAACAGCTTTTTGGTCATTGTTGTGTTACTGTTGTCTTGTTCAAGAAGTCTATCTTAGCAGGTAAGCAAATCAGTTATTTAGAATGCGGTAATTTATGAGATAATGGGCGCTCAAAACTTGGATGGATTTTGAAAACAGCAAAGATAAAACGTTTATTTGTAAATTACAGTTATCACATTCACTAGGGACAGTTGTTTGATACTGCATCTTAGTCGCCCAATTTTTACCGTATAAAGAAAATAAATTGATCTGCTTGAATTATTTTGTTTGCAGCAAGATGCAGTATTATTATGTGAATAGCTATCACAGTAGTAGTTATTACTGTACTGTATTATTGAGCACTGCGGCAGCACATCACTGTTGTGTGTTCCACCGATCAGCCTATCCTAATTACTGAATTTTCTACTATTCAGGACAAGCCCTGATGTATTGAAAGAAAATATATTTAATAAAAATACAAGAGAATTCAACCAGTAGTTTTTGTTCAAGTAATAAAACTTACCTTCTGATGGGTGCAACTTTACAGTCACCCAATGAGTGTTTTTTTAAATAATCACCTTGTTTGAGAAGACAGAAATTAATCACTATCTGTGAGCATGTTATACAAACTATCATTTCAAATACATATTTTTAACAAGGCATTCTATATCTAGACACCATTTTATATCACATATTAGCTACTGATACTATGAAATATTTTATATTTTGTTATATGAGAAGTTATAAGAAAGTGATTTTTTTCTCCACCTTTATTAACAGATATAATTACAATATATGGATAACATATGCATTTATTGGTTCTATTAATTTACACAGTATGTGGAACATATTAGTATTTACTTTCTATAAAGCCATCACAATGAAGCTCTGAATGCATAACATTATGTGCTCTTCGCCTCATGGTATCGGTGTGCCTCTTCTTTCTCAAATACTTGGCAACCTGAATAATTCTTTCTCCACACCTGCAATGACAAAAGGAAAGTATTTTGTAGTAGTGCATATATGACAAATCTGTTTTAATAGAGAAGTTGATAGTCATAATATGTATATTGTTCGATGCATATGTCACTTATTCCGGAGACTCATCTTAAGGTTATGCCAAAAGATTACTGTTTTATTTGTTTCATTCCTTGAAACGACCTGTATATACATATAAAAATTGTAATTATTACCTATGAATGGACATTTTGCTAGTTTAACACTATAAATGTATAATAAAGATGTTTTTAGTTGACCTCAGCACTTTGGACATTTCTATATATTTTTACTTACCACAAACAGATCCGACATAAATGTTATTACTCTGATGTCTTCTGTAGCCACTGCTATACAAGAGAATCCAGAATTAAGACACGCAAAATCCACCAAATGTTGGGTCACTGCAATCAACTATATCATAGACAAAATCTTGCCTAAAGAAGTGCATTTACTTCAAGGATTTACTTTTACCACTGTTGTTATATTCTGTGAGTTGGATATTTACGATAATTATATTATCAATTAATGAAAATGAAATTAAAAATACTAAAATGAATCCAAAATTTCTTAATCAAAACAAATAGCCTCAGTTGAACTTGAAAGATAATGTTTGACAGCCATCAACGACAGTGACATGAACCTTCATTTCCATCACAGAACATCAAAAATACGACATGATTGCCAACGTAAAATCTGAAATTCGTTAAATTTCCCTGTAAGAAAAAGTTAACTCATAATTAAAGTTAATCATGACCGGTGCAAAGACACACAACTTTAAGCCTTAATTAAAGTTAAGCTTTAATTAGTTAAGCCAAAGGTTTAACTATGACTGGTGCAAACCACTGTAGACTTCATTACGTTTATCTGTGCATAGCATCTACTCGTGTGCCCCTGGTATGCATGGCCAGTCGGCCTTGCCAGAGGCTCTGCGGACGATACCAGCCCCCCCTACATTTCTCCTACTCCTTTCAACCCTTCGTAGGGCCGTGTACACCCCTTTCCACTGCGATTGGTCAGTCTTTCGGACACGGGTCAGCGTTAATTCGCGATTTCATAACCTACTGCAATGTAGTATTGGAAAAGTAAAATACAGTGATTTTTGAGGTACGGTGTGATTGCGAACTGTGACTTTGATTACCAGTGAGCAAACAATGTGTATTCAGAAATCGATAATAATACATTATAAACAATACTTTTTATACTGGGTTGAGGGCATGTTATCGATACGTTGTCCAAGGCTGCTTAGTGATCTGTCAGAGCATATTGTATCATGACTCACACTAAAGTTTTCTTGAAAGTCTGGAGAAAAGTCAGATATATTAAAAAAGGACTTGCATTGTCTAGGCGATACTTCAGTTGAAAAGCGGAACTTTATAATCTAACTTCTGAAAGTATCTTGTTGTTTTCATCCTGATTTATGGCGCTTTACTGGTCCGCAATTAAAGGCAATCTGTTGAAATATAATTTTCGTAGTTAATACTGTAATACTAGAAGTTAGCAGAAAACTATATAGAACTTACTGTAGCACTCGATTTTTCCGAAAAATTTGTTTTGTTTGCTACTTTAATCTTTTGTTATAAATTCAAGCCATTAGTCAGTTGGCTTTAGTTTGTAGTCTCCTAACTTACTATTTGTTAAACTCAGGAAGTGATCGTGTGTACGAAGTTCGTTTCATAAAGTATTAAACCACTTACATGAGCAGCACGCGGTGACATGTCTATAGCCATAAAAATAAAAGCAAACGTATCAAACTTGTGTTCTTTTGAATAGAACATCCTGCATATTATTGCATATTCAGATTCCTTGGTGAATTCTAGTGTGTCTTCACGTATCACACATGAGACCTAACCTAAAGCGAACTATTTAGGTGTAGCCCACCATTTTCGGTATAAGTAAATGTTAGAAAAAAATGAATATCACAGAGATTATAAAATTTAGAAGGCTTTGGCTTTGCGGTATCACTAAGCATTAAATACGTCAGCTTAGTTTAGGCTGGTCAAATTTGAATTACGTTTGTGCTTGAAGAAATAAATTGGTCGATTAACTTCAAATCAGAGATAACTTGATTTTTTTCAAATGGGAATGCCTAATTGTTTTTATAGGATTAAGTGCAAAATTTGATTGCCTTTCTAAATGTAAATATCAATCTCTGGTATTTGGCATTTGATTTCAAGTTTTCAATCATGTCGGTGTTTTTCAATTATCTTACCTGTAAGTAACCTAGCAGACCGTGAACAAGATAGAAGAAAACAACTAAATGTTTAAAACAAAACTCACTCACTCTTGGTATATAAAATCCATACGTCTTTGTTTATAACATTAGCCAACTTCTAAATGAGAAGCAATTAATTAGTTTGTCTCACTCTTCATATACTTCTCCCCCGTACGTGGGCGACCAGTCTCCACCGCAAAGTTACAGGTTGTGAAGCATGTGGTACTCTTTGTCATTAAATATATAATTTGTAGGGATTTTTTAGAATTATTCTTGAATTTATTTGTCATATCAGAAAATACTTAAAACACCAATTTGGTTTTTGGAAAAAATGGCGATAGTTGTAAAGATCATACAATTACTGAAATTGGGTGTATTGTGCAGCTCCGTCACCAGTACAATTTAACTACACGTCAGGTGATACGTAATAGTTTTTTCCATCTAAAACTACTGAAGCACTGCGTCAGAAATCCAAAACCGAGTTAGGAACGGGCGTTCCCCACCACTAAAGTGATCCAGCCGAGACAACGGCTGATGGCCCAAATGTCCGCCTCCCATTATTCAGGCCTCTCATTATGCCTCGAAATCCGAACCTCCGTTGTATTGCGAAAATGAAAATCCGCCAAAGGGGAAAGAGCGGGGTAGATGGGGAAGGGGGGATGGCATACCACCAAACGCCAACCGGTTGATAGGTAAACAAAGCCGACAACAATGGCAGCGCACAGCTACAGATCCATCCGGCAGTCATCAGCAATAATAGAGGCTCAGCTAAGCCACGAATGCGGCGGCAAGTCAGTTGAGGTGTTTTTACGTCTCTCGTCGGCGGCGGCGTAGCTCTGGCACTGGCGCTGCTTCAGACAGCTTAGATTGAGGAGTTGCCGAGGGGAACTTGTGCCAATTAGTCTGCTTGCGAGGACCGCAGATCATTATTGTATGGACGAACATAAACGTACGTTTAGTTGTTGGAATAGTTCCATGCGTCGTTTTATATCATCTCAAATCGTTTATGCAGTAGATCACATGTAAGGAGCGATCCGACAAAACCAGATAAATCCGTTTTTTTTTTGACAAAAATGAGTTAGGAATGAATTCGTATTTCCTTACATCAGATAAATCCGAAGATGGACTCTGTTTCCACCTAACTAATTAAATCCTATTTAAAATCGACCCCAAAAGCCTTGCACACCAGGCAAAACCAGATTTCAAAGACCAACAGAATGTGGTGTGCGATTGCCTCAAATATGACGTGGGGATTTTATATTTAGGTTTTTCATTCGATACCTAAGTTTTAAAATAAGCTTTTGGAGATTTAATCTTGTTTAATATTTTATTTCCGAATATAAATAAAAAAATATATAAGAATGAAATCGTCAACAAAACTTAAAAAAATAAAAATAAGATAATAATATAAAAAAATGTTAAAAATAAGTGTATAGATCACATATTATAAATGAAAGAAAACAAACCATTTTCGATCATGAAATTCAACATTTGTTCAGCTCAAGCAAAATCATATAAATCCAATATGTTATTAGCAATAGCTCTAAAACCAATCAAGAACAAATTACAAAAATAGTTTATCCGGGATATAGTATTATATCTTTGATGTAACCTATAATTTTTTGATTAGATTCCACTACCTGTTACTGGCACATTTTTTGCGAATATCTCAAAACTACATAGAATGGATTTATCTGGTTTTATCTGATCGCTCCTCATGTAAGGTCAATATAACCAAAGTTTACGGAATACATAAAAGTTGGATCACTCCGCAAAAATATCAAAACAGCCTGCCCCTTGCTCCGTCTCCATGGTACACCGGTAGCAGTGTACCGACGTCAGCCGGGAAATACGGGGCGGCGCAAAGTAGAGGTGGAACGTGTTAAACGCGAAGTGTATACAGCGTCTCAAAAATATCGGATTTTGTTATCTCGGATTTGTTTGCAGGAAATGGATAATATTTTTAGGAGTTTGAATTTATCAATTAAATTTATTAACGGATGGAAAATGACAATCAGATCCATCCTTATTTTGTGGTAAACCTTGAAATGTAAAGGATATAACTATACAGGGTGTTTCATGACGATTAAGACAAGCAATATGTCGGAACTGGGCAGTAGTAGAGAATTATAGTTTTGGGGATGTAAATTAGAGCAGATCAAAATTATGAATGGGACACCCTGTGTGCCTTTCTGTGTTCCTCCCGATAAAACAATTGCAACAAACTAGCACACTTGGGGTACAAAGTGATTAATTCAAGAGCTACAGGTACTTTAAGGATTGTATCACGCTAAAAGCGTATAGTGAGACAAAATATTCATTCGGTGATCTTACCATACTACCCAGGGACATCCTAAATTATATTTTAGAACTCGGAAATATTTTTATTGATAACTTTAACAATTTAGTTTCTACAGTAGCAATTGGAATGACACTGAAAAGCAAAATGTCAAAAGTAATTTATTCACATCCAAGTAAAGCAGTTCCTCATGATTATCTTTTAAAATTGTACATACGAGTTCGTATATACTATACCATAAATTGTATAAGCTGTGGCCTCAAAAATAAGCCAAATAAACAAAACATTAAGGAAAAATACTACAGCACCTTTGAACCAATTTTTACTTATCTACAAAATAGCTACAATATGTGAAATCATTTGAGACTCATTAGCAATAGTTTTACTAGGTTTTATTTTTGATATCCATTTATGTAACTTTGTGTATTAGCAAAATAAACGTTATATTTGTATTTATATGTCTAATCTAATCGGCTGTCAATACGTAGTCTTTCAATGACCCTCGTATATACGTAAAACTCAGACGTTAGCAAGTCCCCGCTAAAAGACCCTCGTACTTGGGCAAAAACCAACGCAAAAACTAATTGGCGCGTGCGGCCGCGGCATCGCTTTGATGTGAGATCTTCATAGTGCCGACGGAGAGTGATCCAACTTATATGTATTCCGTAAACTTTGATATAACCTACGTAACAGAATTCATGTAATTGATGCGCTAACTCACTCACTGTATACAGAGTGTCCCTTACTTAATGGTACGCAGCAAAACTGCAGATTCTTTGGTTAAAAATATTGAGATTTAACCAAACTTAACTCAGCGCAAAAGTTGATAACAACTGATGTCCAGGGGCAAACATGAGGAATCGGATTTAATTTCTTTTTTAACAAGGCATAAACCAACATGTCCTCTTCAGCATTCTTTGACTGTAATTTGGAACTAACAATAATTTTTTCGTTCGTGATATTTCAAAACTGTGACTCAATATGCGGATCACCGCGCTACGCTTATCGCACACGCGCTATATGCGCCTCACTTTGCGTCTTGAGTAAAGGTGGTTTGGTCAACGAACTGAAAAATAACACCAATAGAGGCACAAAAACTGCGTTATGCGTCATCATCTCTGCTTACAGGGTTGTCGAGGCAGACCATCTATTTAAGATTGGATAAATCTTCCACTCTGACGATTCCCAGTATCAAGGAGTGAAAAAGAGGAAAGATTCAGTTACCGGTGATGTGTTGGTATGCTACACGGACGTTTCCCGTCTAGGTAGTGGACAAGCCTCAGAAGCATGGATGCATCTGAAAAATCAAGGAGTACAGGAGAGTTATTGTCTAGGCACGAACGCCACGGTTTTGCTGCATGCAATGAGGAGGTGAGAAAGAGCACGGAGCAGAAGGTTTACATCTCTGACAGTCAGGCGGTACTGAAAGCCGCCTGAGGATCCAGAACCAGGGCACTCCTGATTCAGGAGTGCGCGGAGAAACTGGAAAAGCTGGCGAGACTAAAGCTGGTCACCTTGATGTGGGTCTCGGCTCATACGGGGTTTCTGGTAATGAGGAAGCCGATAGGCTGGCCAGACATTGGAGGACAGTTTGTTGGCCTGGATACCGATAGAGGATTACGTGAGCTCTCGCAAAGTGGGTGAACGATACCATAGATGAATAGTGGAGGCAAAGTGAGAGATGCAAACCAGCCACGAATTTTATAGCCGGGCTGAACACATCTAGATCAGCAAAACTATGGAGCCAAGGCCAATGGGCGAACAGGAACCTCGTAGGTGTTCCCACGGAGCACTGTAGGCTCAGGCGGCATTCCCTTTGTATGAGCTGTGGAGAGGCCGATGAAACGATGAACTTGGCGTTGCCGCGTTTCGCTGCTTGACGTTTTGCCAACACGATTGGTTGGCCTCCTCAGAAGCTGTTACCCGTTTGGCCTGTTCCGAGAAACTGAGATTGCGTTCCTTGGTTGAGCGCTTATATACCACGGACTAGGAGTGAGGGCGGCTGCGCTATGTACCACCGATACCTGTGGAACTCCTGCGCATCCCAGAATCTTTGCATATCTTTGAGGCTGGTATCCACATTCTGCTAAGCTTGTATGCTTCTTCTTTGTTGTTGAAGTTGTTTTTGTGTTTATAAATCTCAACGGACTCCCTGTACAATCTGGCGTAGTAAGAGGAGGTCGCAGCAAGAACCTGTGTCTCATCAAACTTTATTTTGTGCTCATCGCTTTCCTGAAGTGCATGCAGGTACTGCAGACTTTTTTGTCTGACTTAATCGGCAATTTGATTTGTGTTCCGAAATTCTAGTTTGTACCGATCTCTTTGTTGTTCCACCTCCCTGTTGTATATTTTCAAATGGTTTGTATATCGTTCTAATATTTGCCTTTTGCAGTAACCTCCCAATTCCGTCTGTCAGCCGCGAAACCTAAGGTAGGAAAGCTTTTGCTGCTGGTGGCGCTTGTGGTTGTTTTTTTACTCTACCAGCTCGCATAGATCTTGTTATTTGGTTTTCTGAGTAGCAGTTTGCCTTCAACGCATTCTTCAGGTTGGCACCGAGTTCGGCTGTTTCACACACTCTTCTTGCCCATTCTGTCAGTGTTTTGATAATTCCACACTTCTGGCGTGGTTGGTGGTACCAGTTGTTGTGCAAATAGCAATCGGTGTGCGTTGGTTTCCGGTACACTGTGTGTCCCAAGGTTACTAGAACATCGAGAAAAGCCAGTTTTTTCTTTTCCTCCGCTTCCATCATGAACTGGATGTTTGGATGTACACTGTTTAGGTGTTGTAAAAATTTCACTGGCCTGTCTTGCCCGTGGCTGTATACAATGCATTTTTCATCCACGTATCTAAACCATATTTTGAGCTTATACTGAGCGCTGTTCAAGGTCAGTTTTAGATTCTTCTTTTCACAGTAGATTAACTAGGGATAGTCTGTTGGACAAATACGGACACACATCACGAATGGTGGCTATCGGCTATCAAACTCACCATTTTTATATCGCAAAGTCTAACTATCCCGGAAGGCGTTGTTCCCTCTAGTGGTGTGGGGAGGTTCCCGCGACTCAAAGGTTTTCATTATTCAAAAAGCATTGATCATTAGATTTACTTCAAGTTTACAACTGAAAATCATCACATTGTTCAGCGTCTACATACTGGAACTTCTAGACTACATAGTATCGGAAACATCTGGCTTTAAAAAATTAAAAGACATATATTGTTGAATACAGAACAGGGATCTAAACATACGACTATTGAGCTATATAACAAACTCACTGATAACCAAACCTTCAGAAGAAGATGTTGCTGCTTTTTCTCAGAAATATTAAAATATGTTTGAAGATCTGAATAATTCAGTTTATTAATAAAACTTATCAAAGCAGCCAATGACCTTAGCAGACGACGATGTCTAAGCCAAAAAAAAACATGTAAAACATGCAGGTGAACATGTTTAGCCACAAAATGAAAGCGATTCTTCTAAAAAAAGCTTATTCGGTTGTATAGTACAAGTACAGATACGTATCTGACTATGTGACTATTTTGTGTGCAAGCTTTTTTTAACCGATATTCTTTTGTGAATGAATATATCCAGTATTCTTTTTTCCTGTATTTGAAATTAGTGGAACCTCGACCGATGGTAGAGGTTTGATGTCCACAGCAATTGAAGTTGTAGTAGATTAGCTGAATGGGGATGTTGTGACTATTGAAGTTACAGACTTTACACTTTTGGATGTATTTCAAGTCTTGTTATTATTTTTATTTCTACATCATATAAATGTATGTATGTATATTAATTTAAGGTGCATTAGTCCGTGATTCGTTATATGTCATACTATTATTATTTATTATTAATAAAGAACCTCTTCCCTGTAAATGTTTCCCTATCTTGTAATGCTCCGTACTTACTGAGCGAGTGTCATTAAATCTATTAAAGCGTTTCAATTGTTGCGATATTATGGAAACACTTATTTCTAGTTGCCATGCTTTTTGCTTTTACCACAACCAAGATAATTACTCTTGGTCTCAGCCAGCACCTTTCTGCGTATAGAGACATTTGTCACCGGCACGGCGGCGCCATTTTGTTGCCTTCTATCTGTCCAACGGTGGATGGTATCCTGATCCGAGGCCTTCGGATGCATGATGGATTAATCCCAGGAGCGGGAAGCGTTGCTCTCTAATGAGTGGAAGAGCGATAAGTCGGTTTTCGGTGGCTGGCTGGATCGGCTCGTCGCGCTTTGCCAGCTCTATCGCTAATTAGATGAATAGATCACAATGGCTGTGCTAGCGAGTCAAATGCCGAACCAATGCTGGTGAGCAGTGGGTGAGGGATTCTAGGGGTGGATTGTTAGTATGTTCCTTTTTGCCGGATTAGTATACAGAGCTCAGCTATAATCTTCGCTCGGGCCAGTGGCGGCTCTTAGTAGTTTCCATATAAATGTCAAATCGAAATCCAAAAGGTATTAAGGGGACGTATTACATATCAAATTTACTACAACTGTTCATCCCCTCCTCTGCAAAAGTAACCAAAGCTCTTAGATATGCAAGTAGTATATCAAGCGGGGTACTGCACTGTTGGTAACCCCCCTACCATCCACATCTGAAGAAGTGAGTCTTTTCGGAGTGTTGGTCGACGTCGTCGACGACGACAATGACCAGAAGGTGGTCAGACTTGCGGCCGCTGCGTACCATGCGTTCAAGGTCACCGCCGAAGAGCGAGGAGGTGACGTGACGCTGAAGACGAAGAAGGGCAAAGTTCAAGGTCACTCCGAAGAATGCAAAAGAAGTGACGTCATGCCGAAGAGATCTGACGAGACAAGCCTAGCCTGGCCTCGCCTCGCCGTTACTCTACTCGAAAGACTGTACCTACAAGCGAAACCCAATACCTGGACCCATTAGCTGAATGTATTCGAATTTGGCTGTATCGTTGTGTCGATAAATTCAACGAATCGGCAACAAGTATTTGTTGCTGTGGTATTAGGAAAGCATAAAATACGAGAAGGTTAGCTGTTTTTTTTTGTGTTAAAATAGTTATGATAAAAAAACGTAAATTAGGAGAAGTAATAAAAAAACAGGCAATATACTGATAGTTTATTAAATGTAAATATTATAAAACAGGAGAGAGAGAATAGAAAACGGTATACACTTTATACGTTTACTTATATGTATACAAAACAATGCGAATAAATGTCTAAATTTGGGAATGTTGCCTTTAGACTGTCAACAGAGTAGGTTTTGCTTCTGAAAGTGCAGTGCATTAGAGTATCTTTCTTCATCGTGATGGGATAATAATTTTTGTCTTGTCCAATGACGAATCCTATTGTTTGGTTGTTGTAGTTTGTAATCGGTGTACCTGCTTCATATTCTTGACCTGAAAAATGGAATGCAGGATATTGCTTTAACTCAGTTCCACCATATATGTCTTATTTCGTACAAATAAAAAGTTCCATCTTGGATATAGAATATTTGATCTTTCACGATGACATAACATCGTTGTGATAAAAATTAACGAATGTTAAAAATAATGCTGCAATAGTTGTTAGACTTGCTTTGTTCATTATGTGTGTGTCTGTCTTGCACTACACACACACACACACACACACACACACACACACACACACACACACACACACACACACAGTACAACATTACCCTGTATACAAGACATGTACGTATGACTATGTAATAGTTTTCGTTTGATAACAAGAATCCTCGAATGCACGCGCATGAAATAAAAAAGCACTCAGGGAGTTTTAAATTATACAATGAAAGTCGAGAACAAGTTAGATGAGGAAAGAAAAGTTATGCGTACTCAAGACGAAAGAGACGCAAATTTGCCAGAGAATGTAGAGCATAAGGATTTACTGGAGATGGTTAATACAGCTGATTGATAAGGTAAATCTTACTTAATATAATAAATCTGTACCTCAGGATAGAAAAAAGAGTATAAGTCACAAAACCAAAATTTTACAGGAGATGGTCCAAACTTCACATTAGCGCTATTCTCTCGATTTGACTTAATCACTTTTTTCAATCTGAATTTTGGATTCTTTTATTCTTATACTAAGTCAATCGCATTTACTCAACATACTGCTGATTTTTTTGCCGGGTGTTTTTTTGTTTTGATGAGTAATATTGTGGAGATGTATTTTTTTTTTTATTAACTATTGTTATTGGTGTACCCATTAGACGTGTTTCATTTTTGCTTCTCAATAATTACAACTTTATTCGAAGATAATTCCGTTGGGGTTAGTGAATTTTGGCAGATAAGTGTAGCGAATGTGTATGTGTATAGTAAACCTGTGCCGGTTTTTACAGAAATTACATGCATTCTTGTACTGTTTTTATCCGACCAAAACACACTTATCGGAGGGACATCATTTATTTACATTTTGCATGTATTGTCTTGAAAATAGCCCAGACGCGTTGGGAAGGATTCGTGGTTTAAATCGAATATGCTAAAATCGTGCTGGTAGGATCTGGTTTCTCTGTGGGTTGACCCCACCCGTGAACCATTCCTGGCGCCAGATAGTGAATATTGTGTATCACCCGTATTAAACAATCGAGTGAGTAATAACAATTCAAATGTCTAAGGTAACTACACGATCCAACACTCGAAATCTCAAGGTAAGCAGATCAGACAAATCAATTTCAACAGCCCAATCGACAAAGGGATCATCCCCTGCAAATACAAGTTATATAAGTATTAAGTACGACTATGATTCTGACGACAATAAGGATCTTTCAATAAATATAATAGAAAACTCAAAAAACAAACTGGCTCAGCAACAGGCGGCAACTGAAGAAATCATTCAAGAGAAGGAAACATTGTTAGAAGATTAAGGACCTAAAACGAGAAATTTTTAATAAAAAAGAGACTACCGAAAGCATTAGATAATCTGTCAATAAATAAACTTTTGATGCATGTGCAGACACAAACCGAGAATGACAGAATACAAGAAGTAAATTCTACCTTACAACACGAGATTGCTAAAATGAAAAAAAACAATCAGCTGAGTCAAGATATCAACAGGTACATACAGCAAATCGAAGAAATGAACAAGCAGATAGTTGAGCTTAAACAATTGACGAGTAGCATGTTCATTACAAGGATAATGCCAAATACAGAAGAGGACATATCCACTAAAGATGTGGACATGTTACAGACACGGGCCAGTGCAACTTGCCCAGAAACAACAGATCAATCAGCTCAATATCCAATGGAAGATTCTGGAAGGATAGTTGAGCTCAAACGATTGACGAGTAGCATGTTCATTACAAGGATAATGCCAAATACAGAAGAGGACATATCCACTAAAGATGTGGACATGTTACAGACACGGGCCAGTGGAACTTGCCCAGAAACAACAGATCAATCAGCTCAATATCCAATGGAAGATTCTGGAAGTACCAGTGGGGGTGCAGTCTGTGGTGCAGCAAGAGTCGCGGCAACCAGAAGTGCAGTCTAAAAGGTAAACGTAGAATTCTAGTAGTTGGTGATGAACTGGCATCTATCAAAGTACTTGAACGTTTCCCTTAGTGAATCAAATTTTGTTACGGAAGGTATTGTGAAGCCTAATGCTGACTTCAACGAGATAGGCAAAACAGTTACTAGTCATTGGTCTAACTACGGATAAAATGATCATTATTATCGTAGTAATCAAATCTAGCAGTATCTGCAATTATAGGTCGCTAAAACATGTAATCAGACATCTTCTATTTTGCAGTAAATCTACAAATTTAGTGCTTTTAGTAAATTTTGACACATCAGGTGACGGTAAATTAGAACAGCATAACAAAAATGAGTTACAAAGGAACATGCAAGTAAATAAAAACACTGCCTTGTATTTCAACTCTATCAAAAACACCTGCTCCAAAAACATTCGAGTCTTATAGTAAAGAATTGCATAGCTTCCATCCTTCAAAGCTGTAACAAGCCTATTCTTAAAACTGCTACTAGAGCAGAAGTACTGACTGGGAGGAGCAATGATCCTGATGATTTTTTTTCGTGCCTAAACGCGGTGTGAATTGTATCAAAGTGTTACATCAAAATGTTCAATGTTTAAGAAACAAAGTTTCGCTAATGGAAGTATTTCTAGATGAGTATGCTTGTGATATTGTGTGTGTCAGTGAACATTGGCTCGAGGAAAATCAAGTTTGTTCTTTGGAAATAGAAAATTATGAAAATGCTAACTTTTATTGTAGAAACAGTTTTGAACACGGTTGAGTAGCTGTACTGGTAAAAAAGGGTACACGTTTTAAGAAAATAGCTATAAGTTGCATAGAGGAGGAGTTTAAAGGTGCGGCAATCTATTGCAACCAGTTTAATATGGTAGTTTTATCAATCTATAGAAGTCCTGATGCAAATTTTGAGGTGTTTTTGGAAAAACTCAGTGAAACATTACATCACTTCTCCAATTGTTTCAAAGGTGCTACCATAGTTACCTGCGGAGATTTCAATGTAAATTTCTTGTGCTCTGGTCGATACCCTACTAATCTAAAGGACCTTCTTAGCTCTTGGAATATTGTACCAACAATAAAAGACCCAACTAGAGATAGATCTTGTATTGACAATATTTGCGTAAATCTGGAACAAAACGAGTACTCCTCTATGGTTGTTAATGGCAATATTTGTGATCACTTAGGTCAGTTAATTAACATTCGCACAAATCAAAGGTTGAAGATAAGCCAATAAAATATAAATACAGGCCACTTCATAATGAAGGAAATGTACAACGTTTTTTTGCAGCTCTTCTTAAATGAAGACTGGTCTGAAGTCTATAGTAGTGATGGAGATGTGGAGGTTAAATTTGAATTATTTTTTAATAAATTTAATCACTATTTTCAATTGGCGTTTCCTGTGAAGACGAAATTACTCTTCACAAAAGTAAAACACCGAAAACTGTGGCTGACTAAAGGGCTAACAATATCTGGGCAAAAACTGAAATATTTGTATTCATTAACAAGAATTAATCTAAGCATTAAGGACTACTACTACGATAAATATAAGAAACTTTACAGAAAACTTTTAAATGAAGCCAAAAAATTGTATAACAGGGATATAATTGCAAAATCGTCAAATAAGTCAAAAGCAGCTTGGAAATTATTAAAACCGAAATCAGCTAGACAGCAAAGATACAGCTTAAACGTTGGAACCGAAACAACTAACGATCCGAAATTAGTGGCTACTACTTTGTTGGACTTGTCGGGGAAATTAAACCTACAATAATCACGTTAGTCCACACAATAATAGTTTCTTTTTTCTCCCTGCTTGTGAATAGGACATTCTAGACATTATCAGTAATCTGAAACCATCCGATTCCACAGGTGAGGATGGCATTAGCACAAATATTTTGAAAAAATGTTCATCTGTAATTGTTAGACCGCTGACCTATCTGATAAATCTTTCACTAGAACAGGCTGTGGTTCCTAGTAAATTAAAGATAGCGAAAATTATTCCTATCCATAAGAAAGGCAACCCCAGTTATACTGTGAACTACAGGCCAATATCTCTGATCAGCCCATTTGCCAAAGTATTAGAACGATATGGGGCAAACGCCCTAGTAAAAATATTTTGATAACAACAGCTTCTTTAATAAAAGTCTTTTCGGTTTTCACAAAGGTTTATCAACGAGCAAGGCAATAACGACTCTTCTAAATTCACTTTATGAACATCTGGATGCAGGAAATAAATGCATGGAGATATTTTTTTTGATTTAAGTAAGGTGGCGCTATTTTGTATTACATTACAAAATAAATAAGAATAAAATAATAATAATAATAATTCGACTTGGTAAATTATAACTTGCTGGTGAAAAAATTAGAAAGCTACGGAATCAGAGGGCATCCACTATATTGGTTCTGCAGTTACCTATGTGCAAGAAAACAATACGTAGAAATAGAAAATAGTCAATCTGACCCAACGGTACATGAAATGGGAGTACCCAAAAGGTCTATTCTGGGACCATTGCTGTACATAATCTTTGTGAACGACTTCAGTAGCCTCAACGCAGTCATGTATGCAGACAACACATCTCTGCTGATAAGTACGCACAATAATCCGCTACTGAAGAGTTACAACGGGTACAGCAATGGTTCTTGGATAATGGACTGTCACTGAACACCAACAAGACTAACTTCATATGGTTCAGCTATCTTAATAACAGCTATGACCATAGCTTGCTGGTGAGATCAGCGCACACTTCTATTGAGCAAGTAGATGCTGCGAAATTTTTAGGTATTCACATACACAATGGTCTCAAATGGAATATTCATATTGACCATGTGTGCAATAAAATCTCTTCAGTAGCCTATTGCATCAGCCAGTTGCGCTTTATCGTTGATGGACCTTTACTACGCACTTACTACTTTGCATATGTACCACTATATCCTATGGAATTATTGCATGGGGTGGATCTGCAGAAGCAAGTAGAGTGAATTTTGAAGTTTAGATTCAATATTTTTTAAATGCTTAGTAATAGGATTGTATAGGGTTTCTTGTAACATTTCACCATATTTTAATTGTCTCAATTTAGCTTGTATATTATTACGTTTTAATATTAATAGTTTTTTCAGGTCTTTTTCAGTTAATTTTTTATCATGTTTTTTCTATCCAATATTGATGCGCTTTTTTGGAACAGATATTGATCAGGTTGTGATCAGGTGTTGAACAGCGATTGATCCGTTATGGTTGAGTGAGATCGAAATCGTTAAATATAAATGAAATGATCTATACCTTTTCTATATCCACCGTTATCAATGTTACAGTCTTTGAATATCGTTAGAAAATCGTAAGGATTTGTCCAGCAAACGGCACATGTTCTTTTAAATTCATCAAATGACTGTATATCAGTACCGACATGATCATCATAAATATATTTCATGTTTAAGTCATTCTGCTCGAAAACATTAGAATTATCTCTGATTAAGTGTTTAGGGATTTTTTGCATAAGTTTGACATAAATAAAACGAATCTATACTGTTGTGACGACCCATGCTGAAATATTCTCTTATAACATCCTGATTTGTACATAATATATCGTCAAATATAAAAATGGAATTTGGTTTTGCTTCTGAAGGATGCAGAATATTTTCACTGGCATTAAATGGGAAATATTTAGTTCCTTGTGTCGGTTTTAATAATTCTGCTAAAAATACGTATTTCGGTAGGTATAGGGACTTTGAGTATATATAAATATTTTCAGTTTTTAAACCGTTTTCATGTTCAACCAAATTAATCATAAGATTCGTTTTTCCACAATTAGAAGGTCCTACTATAATACAGCGTATTGTTGAAGGAAACAACACACCATGTCTGTTGAATGATTTATCGTTAAATGTATTTCGTTCAATTTCTAGAGTAGTTTCTTGTTTGATGATTCGCATTTTCAATTATATACTATACGAGAACTTTAATAGTGGGGTGAATGTTTGTTGTAGAATCAGTTAAAGACAATAAGGTGATATTTTTTATGTTATATAACCCCATGGAAGTGTGTCAGTATAAATGTAATTAACTATCCGTTTATTTCATCGTATGGGCTAAGGGCAATTTTGTTTTGTACTGCTGTATAAACTTGATGTTTCTGAGCGATTATTATATGTTGTTGTACTTCAACTTGTGTATTTTGAAAAAGACAGTTATGGTAATCTTCAAAAGTAATATCTTTCAACGTAGATTTTTGTACACCTTTAGCTTTTTTCAATCATATGTAATTTTCTCCTCTACTACCACCATCACTACTTTTTTCATCGGACAAAATCATGAATGAATGAATGAATTTTTGGCCGCAATCCAATGAAATGAGTCATAATTTTACCAGTATTTTCATCTTTCATAAGCCCTAACACCTTCATGTTCATTTGAGGAATACGATACACGTTATTTGGTTAATAATAATCAGAGCAATATTTTCCAATTGTTTTACAAACCACATCTGACAGTCACGACCGGTGTAGCTTTCGAATTTTGACTGTGAGTCGTCATATGAACATTTCAGGTAATATGCTTCATGTTTCTGATACTTTTGCATTTTACCTTCAGATTGATCTTTGTCATTATATGATGTGAGAATGCTCTCCAAATCGGCATATATAACGAATGGAACTGGAATTTTACAGTGAAAGTTTTTAAATTTCAATATGCTATTTTCTTTATCTGGTAGGATAACTTTGGCTTCGCTCAAATTCCTACAATCTTCTAGATGGCGTTGTAAATAAATATCACTACTAAAATGATTCATTCAGACAGCGTTCACAAATCCATTTTTGTTTCTAACATTTCCTAATTGTTTAAAAAGCAAGCGAGATAAATTTCTAATACAAGCATAATGAAAAATTGATCCTTTTAGATTTAAACCATTACGATCACCACCACTATGATTACAATTACCACCACTACCATCACTAGTTACTTCATCTAAAGTGTCTCTCTCAATATTCGTATGAGTTGAAAGCATTAGTAAATTGACTTTACAAGAAAATTCTGTTTTGCTGATCAATAATGGTAATATTTCCTTGTTTTGTACAGTAAAAATATTCACAGCTATTTTGTTCATTCATTCAAATTTCGATATATCTTTCAAACTCGTAGGAAATTCTATACCACCATACCGTAATACTCTACTAAAATGGGGATACACATGACACGCAGAACAGTTTACCTTACTATTTGTTGAAAGCCTTTTTTGAACTTTTCTTATATCACTGATGCTGTAGGTACCAATGCATCTCATTCGTTGTATCAAATCTACAGGGCTATTATAGTATAAGCTGCATACGACTGACCATAAAAAGCAACAGGAATCATTATTTTTGATGTTAATAACACTTTTAGATTTCTTTATGAATTCAGGAACCTCAATATATGTTGATATGCCTATACTAATGGGAGTATATTGATTTATATCAACTTTAAGATGGAGTATGCGTAACAATGCCCATCCAGTGTCTTTTTCTTGACAATCATCAAATTTTTTTAGGATTTTCTCAATAATATTTATTTTATACCAATTCTTTAGGTGAATCTATAATTTGACTGTTAGTAGTTAAATGTTTTAGCGAGGTTTCAGCAGTCTGCGGTTTTATAAATTTTCCACAAAATGCAGCATTCACTTTTATCTGAGATTTTTTGAGTTGCTTTCTAATTTGAATGGAAAAACTTTTGAATGCATTTTTAAGAAATAATTTTGGATCTTTGTGTTGCAAATTTACAGTAACTCCGGATCTAATTCGATTTTTGAAACATGTCTGAGTGTTTTGCCAAACAAGATTGCGTTTATTTTTCGTTCTATCAAGCTCTGTTTGTAAATTTTCTAAATAACTTTTCAAAATACTGACATTCGATTCTATCTTAGAAAAATTCTTTATACACCCAAGTTTATATTTTATACACTTATTAAGCAAAATAATATTTTTACGAGTAAAGGTAATACATTTTAAAATATCACCCCTTGACTTAACAATTCTACTCACCACCTGTACTTTCTTAACAGCTTGTGATGATATTTCATCAATATTTGGTTGTTATTGAGCGAGAACAAACTGATAACCGTAAGTGTGAGGCGTCAGTCTTTTATACTATAATTATTTACCACCACTTAGACTAATAGTAGAACTTCGATATGCTAAGTGGTATTTTTATGTTAATTAGACAGTAAAAAATGTAAAAACTTTTATCATTTATGACACACTAATGATGAGCAATTATGCTAAAAATTATCGATACAAAAACCCGACACGAGGCATTTTTGCATTGAGTTAAATAGCGCTTAATTATACTAAAAAATTACTGATAAAAACAGACACGAGGAAGCATTTAGCCTTGAATGCATTTTTTTATGCGAGTGCATTCAAGGGTTCTTGTTATTAACGTCATCATAAATTATACTGAATTATTAATGAAAAATAAAAAACCGATACGAGAAATTACTTAACATATATGTAATTATTCAGCGCGATAACAGAGTAGTAAATATCTCCTGTCACATTATTAAACTAATTACCGCTCGTATAAAGAAAATACCTATTCGGGAAATTCATTTCAGTTTTGTGTGAGTCGTCTGACGAACAGCACCGTGTTTAAACAACAATGGCCACTGTACCATCCACAATTGTTTTTTTTACTGAAGATAAGAAAACTTCCCCATAAAATATGCAGCTGTTGTAATGAAGCAGTTGTTTCAGTGAGTACATAAACTTTTTAATTTTTTTTGTGTTCGCTATGTCATTTTTTTCCTTTTTCTTTTTTAGATATGGAGTATGTCAAATGGTAGCTCGTGGTGATAAAATTCATATATCTCTAACAGATATAAAACTAGTTGTAATTAATTGCTTTTCGAAATTCTTCTGGGCATTACCGTTGAAAAATAAAACAGGTAAAGAAGTTTCAAAAGGTATGGAAACTGTACTAAAACAACAAACACCGAAAAATCTACAAATTGATTCTAGACTAGAATTGATATAATCAAAACTAAGAATCTAATGAAACAATATAATATCATTACAATGCCTTCAGTGAAAAAAAGCAGCAATTTTAGAAAGAGTGTATCGAACAATGAAAAGTACATCAAACTATACAAATGAAACCTGCAGATGTCACAAAAAAAAGATGAAAAACGAGTATTATCTACTGTACATAATCGTATAAAAATTGTAGATTTAAAGACAAAATTGAAAGTTGGTGATCATGTATGTATTTCTAAGGTGAGAGGCATCTTTGATAAAAAATATCAACCAATTTGGTCAACAAAACATCACCGATCTGTACGATGAAGGATGTCCCAATCTGGTTACTCCCAAGAAGACATTCAAATACAGACACTGTTTTAAGCACTTGTATAACAATTTAACGTGTGCATTAGGAAAACGTACATTTACTATATAATTGGAAACTGATTACGAATTCTGGTGGTTGTAATGAATAAAAAATATACAATGTTAGTGTTTTTTATTTTTTACAATTTTTTACCTTGAAATCATTCTGACACTTTCTGTTTCCCTCATCTTGTAACATCTTCATCCAAAATTGCTCATGTGTCTTATATAATATAGTTACTTCCATACATGTCAATTTTCTGTACAGGTCCTAATTTTTTTCAACCCCCACTACATAGTATTCAAAACACCCATACTCTGTAATGAATAAAACAATATGCAGTGTTAGTTATTAATTATTATCAATAACAATAGTGAATAAAAAGAAAAATACATCTCACAATATTAGTCATTAAAACAAAAAAAAACACCCAGCAAAAGAAACAGCAGCAAGTTAAGTAAATGCGATTGACTTAGTATAAGAATAAAAGAATCTCAAGTCCGAAAATTCAGATTTAAAAAAAGTGATTAAGTCAAAATGCGCAAATGTGAGGTTTGGATTTCTAGAGACCATCTCCAGTAAAATGTTGGTTTTGTGACTTAATACTCTTTTTTTTATCCTGAGGTACAGATTCATTATATTAAGTAAGTTTTACCTTATCAATCAGCTGCATTAGTCGTCTCCAGTAAATCCTTATGCTCTATATTCTCTGGCAAATTTGCATCTCTTTCGTCTTGAGCACGCATAACTTTTCTTTCCTCATCTAACTTGTTCTCGACTTTCACTCTATAATTTAAAACTCCCATTATTACTTAACCACACTCTTGATTGCACCAAATTCAAACCCACACATTTCAATTTTATGTACAGGTTCTAATTTTTTTCAACTCTCACTACATAATATTTAAAACACCCATACCCTGTAATGAATAAAACAATATACAGTGTTAGTTATTAATTATCACTATTACTCATTAAAACAAAAACAAAAAAAACACCCAGCAAAAAAATCAGCAGTATGTTAATTAAATGCGATTGACTTAGTATAAGAATAAAAGAATCTCAAGTCCAAAATTCAGATTAAAAAAAAAACATGATTAAGTCAAATCGAGAGAAATGCGCTAATGTGAGGTTTGGACCCCTAGAGACCATCTCCCGTAAGATGTTGGTTTTGTGACTTAATACTCTTTTTTTATCCTGAGGTACAGATTTATTATAGGGTCATTCCATTTCGGACGATACGTGGACTGTTTTTAAAAAAATCCGTATATTTGTGTAGCTCAGTGCTTAAAATTATTCAGACAACATAAGCGGTTCGGGAACTATCAAAAACATTGATTTTGTTTCAAATTTATGAACTCTAGTAAAGTAGGTCCGGTAATAGTTCTAGTTGTGGGTGAACAATACTGACACGAAATGGCAACACTGTAAAAGACCGTTAACAATGTTAGTTGATTTGGCGGTACGTTGATTTACGAAGAGGTTAGTTAACTTTCTCGGGGCAGAAGATCATCAACTTATTACGCAGGTTATTTGTGTTTTTGAGATTTTATTGAAGGACATTTCATCTGTAAAAACAATGCAAAAGTTTGCTTGGAATCAGACCTATTAAAATATCCGGTGAGTGTTTTTGTGAAAGTAAGTCTATGGTTATAAAAAGGCTTCAGATCTTGTATTTTGATGGTTTAAGACAATTTGTCAATGTTTACACAGAAGAGAAAATCGGTAACACCCATTACGTAACGGGTGTTACAAATTTTCTGTGTAGATTTTTCTCAAGACTCACTTTTTTTTTACAAGTTTGTAAGCTATTTTGTCTGGTATCATCAGCTATAGTTCATTGGTTATGGTATTTTAGGTTCGTGATGTCTTCAGCAAAAGAAAGGATGAGAATGTATAGAGAGAGACTAAAAAATAATCCTCAAAAGTACAAAGAACATCTGGAAAAAAAAGGACAGGGATTCTAAGAGCAGAGAAAGAGTGAAGCAAAATACTGTATCAGAACGCTAACATCAGTGCTGTCAGGTCTACCAAATTTACGTCTTAGTTTTGAATGGAATGCCCTATTTATGAAGTCTAACGTAAAAGTGGTAAATCTGACAACACTGTGTTTTTGAATTCTGTATGTTCAAAAACCAACAAGTATTGAATTTCACCGTTCCAGCTGTGGCAGTTTTGGAAATATTTAAACGGTCCGGTACTGTTTACTGAAAAATCGGTGTTGCCATATCTCAATAATTAACAGGAACAAATTTTCAAAATTGTGTGATCTTACTAAGTTCGACATGTGCAATTCATTGCAATAAAAATAAGTAGAGGATTCTATTTAAAATAAATTAAAATCGGGGATATTTGTTTAAAAATTTGAAAAAATAATTTATAACTTGGCAATGCCGCAAACGCGAGATAGGGTATTAGTAAATTTAAGATAAAACATACAGGGTGTTACATTTAAAAAACAAAGCAAAATGACCTTCAAATTGCCTTAATTTAAAATTCTGCCAAAAACACCCTGTAGATACAAATTGATGATCGCATCCAAAATAATATCCACTTAATATTCAGGTATCTCGCTGTCTAATATTTTTGAGAAAAGTTAAAGCAATACGTCAATTTGGACGTATTACTTGCGACCTTGCAAATCCGGAAATTAATACGAAATAAATTATAACTTGGCAACGTCGCAACCGATCCCAAAAATATTTTAGGGTTGAATAGAGATCAATGATGGAAACTAAATGAATTTAAGAAAAAGTTATAGTTCCTTATAAAAAAATCAAGTTAATCACTATTCTACTTTCCCGCAACACCCTGTATATTTCAAAATATTTTTAGAATATGCATCTTAACTAGCCAAATAACTCTTGTATTTGACATTTTCTTCTATCAGGTACACCTTGCGAGATATCGAAGGATTACACAGTAACTGCACACCCTGTATATTCTGAAAATACTGCCGGTGCCTGCACTATAATATAAACTTGTCCGAACTGTGTTCGAATTTGATGATTTTTTCTACATTTCTAACTATTAAATAAAAAACAATACACGGAAAATGTTTCATATCTTATTTGTACCGGGAGGCCTAAATATAGGTAGCCATATGTTGTGATAAGAACATAAAAATCACTACCATTTCGTATATGTAACACCCGTTACAAATACGTATTGCACCCGTTCCAAATTAAAATTCGCCTAAAATAATAAATGCAGGATTATTCGCCGTTATTTCAATAGCAGTAGATGGACTTATACAATACATCTAATGTGACTTTAGAAACGTAATTTTGGTAGAATTCGCTAAAATTCGCGTTTACGCTTGATTATCTGTAACTTCGAGCTCAAGCGTTGTAACACCCGTTACATTAATTTCGTCTCGAATTCTGTATGACACAAGTGCAAAATCAAACTTTACTTTGTGCATGATTATAGAAAAGGATATGTGATTCTGTCAAAAAAAGTGTTTTCCTTGAAGCTGGCTGTTTGAATTAAAGACAAATGTATACAACCTGTAACACCCGTTACGTGGAATGACCCTATTGGCAATTCCAAAAATCGATGAGGCCTCTAGCGGCAAAAATCTACACTGACAAAGCAGGTACTCGAATTTCGAACGGCACACAATTAACATGCCATTAACCGTTTATATGCCGTTTATGTTTCTTCGTTCAGTCGTGTTTTCAAGTTTGTGCTTTGTTAATTGGTATATAGTGTGTTAGAATATTCCTTCGGACCTTCTTCATACGCTATTGTCAAGAATATGGCATCTACATCAGGCTTCAAATCAAGAAAGGCTAGCAAGTTTAGTACGTACCTGTCTTGTATACAGGGTAATGCTGTACTGTGTGTGTATAGTGTGTTTTAGAGAAGAGTCATGGCAAAGCAAATTCGAATACATTAGGCTAATGGGTACAGGTATTGGGTTTCGCTTTTCCGAAACTATTCATACGTATAGTAAAGCCGAGAGATATACCATTTGTTTACAAAGTGAGGATCTCCGCAAAAAGTGCCGACAGAGAAAGGGAACGGGGTCGGACTGGGCATTCGAATTCGTTGGAGTGGGCAACAACGAAAATGTTCATTCCATCCAATAAAGTGCTCATACATCAGTTGGTTGAACAAGATGTTTGAAACTTTATTATCTGTTGATAAATTTATGGTAGAGACATTTCAATATAACCGTATAAACCATATGGTAAATTATTCCTTTCTACACTCAATTTTAACGTTCGATTCGTTGTTTTAGTTGTCCCCAAATTAATTCTATAGGACTGAAAATGCAAAAATAGGGAGGCAACCTTAAGACATCATGACCATACTTTTTAGCTATGCTTTCTATGACATATTGTTTCTCAAACTGCTCAGTGTGGAGGACTTTTATGAGAAAATCTTTTATTTCCGCCTTCCATAGCGTTGAATTCGGAATTTTGTACCTTTGTCTGGAGTGATAGCTTGCGTTGTCCATTACGATGACGCTAAATGGCTTTAAATTGGGAATAAGGGTATACTCAAACCATTGCTCAAATATTCCCGAGTCCATGTTTTTGTGGGAGTCTATATTGCAGCCTTCAATTTTCTTTCCGCATAATTTGAGTGCGTTTTCGACCTAGCCGACCTACACAATATTCCTCAATAATTCTGTGATCGTGGGATCTAGTTCTTTTGAAACACCAGCATCAAACCTACGCTTCCTCTTTTGTGGCCCCTTTCTCAAAATTTCACATACTGTTGGATATGGAACGTGTGTTAGAATTGACGTTTTTTGATCATACTCCCCTTATTTTCATTCTCCGGTTCCTTCGTTAGTTCATTATCATTTAGTACTATTTGTTTTGCATCAGCGCTAAGATGTGACCTTTTGTGAGGTTTTAATTGGTCTACCTCCACCTCCCTCTGTTCAAATTCATTATCAGTGTCCGCACTATAGTAAACAAAAGTGAAAGCAGATTGGCGTTACTATCAATAACGGTAGCAATACCTGCCTAAACAATTTGACTAAGTCCGGTCCTCTTCATCGATGGAGTCGCTAATAATCCTGGAACGTGTCGGTCTTATCATAGTTCAGTCAAAATATACATAGTGAACGTCATCCGACAGATTTACGTTCAAATACAACTTAGTGTTTCATTTTCACCATTCTAAAAGGTTACGTTTTGTTAGAAAATTGGTTAAAAGCACATTCCATGAATTGGTTACGAGTACGAAAGTAAAATAATGGTAACCATTGAATATTATCAAAACTGTATCTATTCCAAATGATGAACTGTACTAAGAGATGGTATGCAGTTTTTATATAGCGCAAAATGTACACAAATGGTATATCTCTGGGCTCTACTTTACATGTCTTGTATACAGGTACTGCTGTTATAGGTAGGTACTGTCTTTAGAATAGAGTAACGGCGAGGCGAGGCCAGGCTAGGCTTGTCTCGTCAGATCTCTTCGGCATGACGTCACTTCTTTTGCATTCTTCGGAGTGACCTTGAACTTTGCCCTTCTTCGTCTTCAGCGTCACGTCACCTCCTCGCTCTGCGGCGGTGACCTTGAACGCATGGTACGCAGCGGCCGCAAGTCTGACCACCTTCTGGTCATTGTCGTCGTCGACGACGTCGACCAACACTCCGAAAAGACTCACTTCTTCAGATGTGGATGGTAGGGGGGTTACCAACAGTGCAGTACCCCGCTTGATATACTACTTATGCATTTTTCTTTAATGTCATCTTTTTTAATTAATTCATTAGTAGGAGATATAATTATAGATATAAGCGAATAGGCTTAGGATGGAGGTCTCTAGCGCTCTGGGAAGAAGGGTTAAAAGTAGACTATCATAAATTATCTATGACGTTGAAGGTAAAAATAATTGTTTCTGTAAACTCTCATGAAAACTATGTCTATTTGGAACTCTGCACTGCACTATAGCCAGAAGACACTTGATAGACCTCAAATAAAATATAAACAAATGCTATAGGTGCACCCCATTATGCCTAAACGTATATTCATTATTTGTAGAAATCCCCGAAAATGTATTTCTTTTTCAAACATACGTAATGTGTAGGTTACCATATTTTGTATAAGAATAACTTCTGCTGACTTAATCACCATCTAGATCCTCCCACATCCCATGTCATCAAGAAATAAAGCCCTCCCTGCCCCCCCTCTGGACTTACGTAATACTCGAACGACCCCCCCTAAGCATTGTAGGAGTATTTAAAGGTAATTAATATCATACGCTGTATTTAGCTATATGATTCTCGAACAAGGTAGAGCATTGTTGTATCAAATAATATGAAGACACATACATTATGTAGTAGTATTAGTAATTCATAGAAGTTTGGGCGATATGATCTTATCTTGTTACATATGTGGGGACGCAAATTATGTGGTGCCCACAAGCTGATATTGCACTTAACTTTACATGGTCATTTTATATACTAAGTGGCCCAAGATACATAACTCGGGCCTTTAAACTTAACACATTGTTGGACACTCAGCTGGCCGGGCGGCTTCGTAATATGGCACCTTAAAACATTCCCATTTTTTTGCGTTTTTAACATGATTTGCGTTATCAAAATATTTTAAGGGTATACATTTTTTACTCTTTTTTTCATTTTTGAGGTTTTTGGTGACATTAAAAATGATGGCTATATCCGTCGTGTCATATCACAGCAGACTTTATGATCTAGAATGGCAACCACGGCTATATATCGTAAAACACATCCTGTGGGAAGAAAAGGACAATTTTCGAGACAAAAGCTAAAACAAAAACAACATTTTATTGTATCAAATTTATGAACAAAAACGCATCTCTCAGAATATAGACAGTATAAAAACAAAAAATCAAAATTAGCAAACAGAGGTATGCCCGAACAAAACAGAATTTAGGCACAGATTTGTTTGACGCCACTCTTCAAAGCAGTCTGGACACAAAGCAGGTTTATTTTCACAATCCTTGCATCTACAGCTAGTTTCTTTGCGATTTCCAGACTTGAAGCATTGTTTGATTCTAAGAAAATATGGTTTTATTTTATGATCCTCTGGTATGGACAGCTTCTCTGGAAAATGTCTCACACGTGCTTTGAGTTTTGTATTGATATGAAACTATATGTATAATAGGTGGACGACGAATGTCTGTTTAGGATGAAAATATCTGGTTACCTACCTCCCATCAGTACTGAAAACATGAAAACCAAACAAAAACACACTTGCAATATGGCAGCTATACACGTGGTCAATGCATCACATTGGAGGTTATGGACGGTTATAGCTGTCGTGTCTTTTTACCCATGCACCTTAAAACATGAATAGTTGGAATAGCGTATAGTGGGTTAGAATTTGGCAATTTCAGAAATGACGAGCTTCACGTTACGGCAGTAACATTGCTTAACAAGGCAAGTATACCGACATTCTGACGGTCGTTGCCGTTCTGCCGTAACAAGCAGATAACTTTTTAGTCGTCGTGGCGTAAATGGTGAGAGTCCTATTTTAACACGACTATTGTAAATATTGTTAAATATGGTGAAAGTGCTAAATTCATTATTCGTGACTCTTCTGCATCAATTATTTTTGTGATGTAGTTTATGACCCCTGTTTAACACAAATTACAAATGATCGGAATCAGAAAGTACAAACATTTGGTTTAGGGTTCACAATTTATGGCATAAGGAAGTTTGATATGGTGTCTCGAAAGGTGGAAATTAGGTTGATATGAAAAATGATTTACCTACCTAAATTTTATTCGGTGGCTATGTTTCATAATATTGCATATCACAAATTTCCCTATTTAGCGCAAAAAATTACTTATAGAACAGATATGCATAATTTAAAGTTAGCGTTTAGAGGGAAAATTACACCTCTACGTCATGAAACGTCTATGTTCCGAAAATCATTTTGTTATAATGTTTACAAGTTTCTGACTATTTGAAAATTTTGAAGCCTAATGCATATCTCCGTAAAATTTCTCATTACTAAATAGTAGTAAGTAGTGTGATACCCATTTTTCCGTATGTGTACTGAAAACGTATATTTGTATTTTCTAGTCGATCTCCGTTTCATTCAAAATGTTTATAGTTCTTTATCTCAGTTTAATGATTGTCTTCATATTTTTGAATGAATTTTGCGCGAATTACTTTAGTATTTTTAGTATAGCAAGCGTGAACTTGAACTCTTGTAAATAATTTTCAATCCTTTTGGCAATGTATATGAAGCTATTTCTTTTATACATACTTTTCATTGACTTCAACGTCACAGTATAGTTTGGTATTGATTGTTGTCGAATACCGATGTCGGTGTATAATTATGATATGGATCTGTAGTTTTGATCAGTTTGTTTGTTGTGGCTATGCTTGGTCTATGACTTTAGCTGCAGAATTATAGCAGCTTTTTATGTGACTGGGCTGGTAAACGCACACAAGTAGAAGCATGTGAAATTTTCCATGAGTGCCATCCATATCGAAAATACATCACCCAGTCAGTAGTAAGACTTTGAGACTGTTAGGCGACACAGAATCGGTCGAAAATGGGTATCTACCATACTAGATACTAGACGAATGTTATTGGTGTAATAAACTCAATAAAATTTTTTGTATACATTTTCTTGTATTTGAGTACTAACGCATTATATCATTGAAAAAATGAGCTTAATGAAAGGGTAGGCTATTTAAAAAAGTTAATAGTTTTTGGTTACTCATTTGTTTTCCGAAACAAAAACAACAAACTGAATACTATCGTTTTATGGAAAATACAATATTAAACAACTTTTTTATAAAAAAGTTTTTATACTGTCGTATTCTATACATAAGGGGCACCCTATATAACCTACCCTTTAGCACTATGGGATTATTTTCAGCGACATCTACTGTGCAGTAGAATTAATTATGAAGTTTTGATCTCAAAGGTGAAGGTATAATGTGAAGGGTTGACTCGAATTTCGGCCAATTATCGACACATACGAGGGAAAGTCGCATAGTACTCGGTTGCGTCGATAGTCTGGGTGATAGTGTAGATTTATTACAACACTGTTTATCTTCAAAATATGTGTTCATATACTTGTCTCGCCAATAAATGGGGATCTGCTCCAGATGTTTTATAAAAAGATGCCACTTTTCACTGTTGCTGTAACTACGACATTACCGCAAGTTGAACTTGCTAGAAGGATGTACCTTTTTCCTTCCCCAACCGCAAGCAAAGTAGGTATTGCAATCGCAAAAATTTTCGATTTCCATTACCCTCAAAAATTACGTTTATAATTTGCAGAGCTATTAATTAAAGCTAGGAGTATTTTCAGGGCATAAATAAGCTTATTCTTCTTCATAACAAATACATATATTAATGTGATATTTTAATGTGTAACAGTGTTAAACAAACTTAAAACTAAAGGTAAAGTATCTATGAAGCCAAAAACGAATTGACCTCTGAAGCCTATAATTAGGCGTATTAATTTTTGCAGGTTGTGCAAGGGTCCTCGGAAGTACTGGTGCAAGGGCACTCAGAGGTGGAAGGGGTATCAGTGCAAGGAGTATCAGTGCAAGGAGGTCCTGTTGTAATGGGTCCAGATGTTGTGGGCATTGGTTTATCTGATGTACAGGGAGACTCAGTTGTAGTTATATCGGTACATGGTGTTTCTGTTGAACATGGAGATGTAGGACTAGAGGTTGTTGTCTTTGGCTTATGTGAGGTACGGGGGGATTCAGTTGTAGGTGTGTCAGTACATGGAGTTTCTGTTGAAGAGGTACAGGGGGATTCAGTTGTTGTTGTCTTTGGTTTATGTGAGGTACGGGGGGAGTCGGTTGTTGTTGTCTTTGGTTTATGTGAGGTACGTGGTGATTCAGTTGTTGTTGTCTTTGGTTTATGTGAGGTACGGGGGGATTCAGTTGTTGTTGTCTTTGGTTTATGTGAGGTACGGGGGGATTCAGTTGTTGTTGTCTTAGGTTTGTGCGAGGTACGGGGAGATTCAGTTGTTGTTGTCTTTGGTTTGCGAGAAGTACGGGGGGATTCAGTTGTTGTTGTCTTAGGTTTGTGCGAGGTACGGGGGGATTCAGTTGTTGTTGTCTTTGGTTTATGTGAGGTACGGGGGGATTCAGTTGTTGTTGTCTTTGGTTTGCGAGAGGTACGAGGGGATTCAGTTGTAGGTGTGTCAGTACATGGAGTTTCTGTTGAGGAGGTACAGGGGGATTCAGTTGTTGTTGTCTTAGGTTTATGCGAGGTACGGGGAGATTCAGTTGTTGTTGTCTTTGGTTTGCGAGAAGTACGGGGGGATTCAGTTGTTGTCTTTGGTTTGCGAGAGGTACGAGGGGATTCAGTTGTTGTTGTCTTAGGTTTATGCGAGGTACGGGGGGATTCAGTTGTTGTTGTCTTTGGTTTACGTGAAGTACGGGGGGATTCAGTTGTTGTTGTCTTAGGTTTATGCGAGGTACGGGGGGATTCAGTTGTAGGTGTATCAGTACATGGAGTTTCTGTTGAAGAGGTACAGGGGGATTCAGTTGTTGTTGTCTTTGGTTTGCGAGAGGTACGAGGGGATTCAGTTGTTGTTGTCTTTGGTTTACGTGAAGTACGGGGGGATTCAGTTGTTGTTGTCTTTGGTTTGCGAGAGGTACGAGGGGATTCAGTTGTTGTCGTCTTTGGTTTATGTGATGTACGGGGGGATTCAGTTGTAGGTGTATCAGTACATGGAGTTTCTGTTGAAGAGGTACAGGGGGATTCAGTTGTTGTTGTCTTTGGTTTGCGAGAGGTACGAGGGGATTCAGTTGTTGTTGTCTTTGGTTTACGTGAAGTACGGGGGGATTCAGTTGTTGTTGTCTTTGGTTTGCGAGAGGTACGAGGGGATTCAGTTGTTGTTGTCTTTGGTTTACGTGAAGTACGGGGGGATTCAGTTGTTGTTGTATTTGGTTTGCGAGAGGTATGAGGGGATTCAGTTGTTGTTGTCTTAGGTTTATGCGAGGTACGGGGGGATTCAGTTGTTGTCGTCTTTGGTTTATGTGATGTACGCGGGGATTCAGTTGTAGGTGTATCAGTACATGGAGTCTCTGTTGAAGAGGTACAGGGGGATTCAGTTGTTGTTGTCTTAGGTTTATGCGAGGTACGGGGGGATTCAGTTGTTGTTGTCTTAGGCTTACGTGAGGTACGGGGGGATTCAGTTGTTGTTGTCTTTGGTTTATGTGAGGTACGGGGAGATTCAGTTGTTGTTGTCTTTGGTCTGCGAGAGGTACGGGGGGATTCAGTTGTTGTTGTCTTTGGTTTGCGAGAGGTACGAGGGGATTCAGTTGTTGTTGTCTTTGGTTTATGTGAGGTACGGGGGGATTCAGTTGTTGTTGTCTTAGGTTTGTGCGAGGTACGGGGAGATTCAGTTGTTGTTGTCTTTGGTTTGCGAGAAGTACGGGGGGATTCAGTTGTTGTTGTCTTAGGTTTGTGCGAGGTACGGGGGGATTCAGTTGTTGTTGTCTTTGGTTTATGTGAGGTACGGGGGGATTCAGTTGTTGTTGTCTTTGGTTTGCGAGAGGTACGAGGGGATTCAGTTGTAGGTGTGTCAGTACATGGAGTTTCTGTTGAGGAGGTACAGGGGGATTCAGTTGTTGTTGTCTTAGGTTTATGCGAGGTACGGGGAGATTCAGTTGTTGTTGTCTTTGGTTTGCGAGAAGTACGGGGGGATTCAGTTGTTGTCTTTGGTTTGCGAGAGGTACGAGGGGATTCAGTTGTTGTTGTCTTAGGTTTATGCGAGGTACGGGGGGATTCAGTTGTTGTTGTCTTTGGTTTACGTGAAGTACGGGGGGATTCAGTTGTTGTTGTCTTAGGTTTATGCGAGGTACGGGGGGATTCAGTTGTAGGTGTATCAGTACATGGAGTTTCTGTTGAAGAGGTACAGGGGGATTCAGTTGTTGTTGTCTTTGGTTTGCGAGAGGTACGAGGGGATTCAGTTGTTGTTGTCTTTGGTTTACGTGAAGTACGGGGGGATTCAGTTGTTGTTGTCTTTGGTTTGCGAGAGGTACGAGGGGATTCAGTTGTTGTCGTCTTTGGTTTATGTGATGTACGGGGGGATTCAGTTGTAGGTGTATCAGTACATGGAGTTTCTGTTGAAGAGGTACAGGGGGATTCAGTTGTTGTTGTCTTTGGTTTGCGAGAGGTACGAGGGGATTCAGTTGTTGTTGTCTTTGGTTTACGTGAAGTACGGGGGGATTCAGTTGTTGTTGTCTTTGGTTTGCGAGAGGTACGAGGGGATTCAGTTGTTGTTGTCTTTGGTTTACGTGAAGTACGGGGGGATTCAGTTGTTGTTGTATTTGGTTTGCGAGAGGTATGAGGGGATTCAGTTGTTGTTGTCTTAGGTTTATGCGAGGTACGGGGGGATTCAGTTGTTGTCGTCTTTGGTTTATGTGATGTACGCGGGGATTCAGTTGTAGGTGTATCAGTACATGGAGTCTCTGTTGAAGAGGTACAGGGGGATTCAGTTGTTGTTGTCTTAGGTTTATGCGAGGTACGGGGGGATTCAGTTGTTGTTGTCTTAGGCTTACGTGAGGTACGGGGGGATTCAGTTGTTGTTGTCTTTGGTTTATGTGAGGTACGGGGAGATTCAGTTGTTGTTGTCTTTGGTCTGCGAGAGGTACGGGGGGATTCAGTTGTTGTTGTCTTTGGTTTGCGAGAGGTACGAGGGGATTCAGTTGTAGGTGTGTCAGTACATGGAGTTTCCGTTGAAGATGTTGGCCGTGGTGGAGGTGTAGGACCAGATGTCGTTGGCCCCGGTTTATCCGATGTACAGGGGCTATCAGTTGTAGATGTGCCAGTACATGGCGTTTCTGTTGAAGATGTCGGGCCTGGTGGGATAGTTATAGGTCCGACAGTTGTAGGTCCTGGTTTGTCTGAGGTGCAAGGAGCCTCAGTTGAAGGTGTGTCGGTGCAAGGTGTCGCAGTTGGTGGTACAGCTGATGTAGATGTAGAACCACTCGAGGTTGGCTTGTCGGAGGTACAAGGCGCTTCCGTTGTGCTGGTACATGGAGCTTCATTTATCTTTATTTTTGGCCATCCTAGTTCATCGCGGGAGACCAAGCCAGAGTAGCATGGCTAGAACAGATGAAAATTATAATGAAATAGAATAGAAATGGTTCGTGTATCAGTTCGATCAACAAATTTTTAAGGTGAAAGCAATTCTGTTACATGCAACATTAACGCGACAAAAAGCTATTGTTGGTATGTGAAATATTGATTGTCAAAGGTGAAGATTTACATGCCCATGTATAATTTGTTTCAATTATGGATGAATGTAATGTATTATACCCGATAACAATTTTCTCTTTTATATACATACATACATAATAAAATTTAAAACCGATCGTCTGTAAAATAAGGGTACAAAAAGTAATATAATTCAAATATATGGTAGGCTATTGGCAGGTTCTGGAAAATTTCTATACTCTAAAGGCTGGCTTTTATATAATGAATTCACAGATTTGTACTATATAGCCTTTGTTCTATACCCACCTATGACATTTTTTGTCGCTTGATGATGTCATTTTGGCAGTTTTATCGCTCATCGTAAATATAAATACTTGGCATAACAAAAAATACTTTCGTGGCCGTGGTTCGATCCACTGGGGGTGGCGAAACGACAAACAGCAGACCACGTGTTATATTGACGCCGACCAAAAAACTGCTAATACTTGCATGTACGGCCTATCACTTCAAAGACCAAGTAATGGTTATTTGTTGATTGTTGAATCTATTTTAAATCATTTCATATCAATGACGATGGAAATGAAGGTCTGCAGTTGAAATGAGAACCTATTGAGCTTAACAGTTGGTAAGCATACATAAGAAAACCTTATGTTTTTAATAAAATTCAATTTTACTATTCAATATATTTGCTTTCGAGAACCACACAACGCGATTTGTCTTTAGTTTTAAAATAGGAAATGGCTGACGTTTATCTCCGTTTTGTAGATATTATAAAACGCCCAAAAGGTGTATTATCTTAAAATCGAAAACTACAGTACTTCTCTCACCTATTGGTGTGAGAAGCAAAATAGTTCAGTCTTGAAAAAATAATTCTAAGGCATAAACCGAAAAGTTTTATATGAACCAGCTATCAATTATATTTTGCCTGAAATGAGGGTGTTGAGCTTTTCGACAGATGTGCTTCTATATGAATATACTCTTCTGAACTGAGATTTTGTATGCGAGTCGGCTTACATCAGCTCATTTAACTAAAAATAAGGGTTTGGACTTTTAGTCTACAAGAATGCTTCAAAAGATGAATAATGCGGCTGTATAACAATGAAATATCAAACAACTATTCTGTAAAGTATTCTTATCACAGACTTCTGAGAAACCATTTCTTTATTATAATATGTTTAATCACAGCGCTGTTGAGCTCTAAATCTGACTGAAATTTTCGAACACTTAGTTGCTTGTCGTTGTAAGGAAACAAATTGAAGTTAGATGGATTGAGATTGGGAGGGCAGCTGGGGTGATGTTATAACTTCCACCCTTAATCCTTCAATTTTCCGTTGACAGATCAATGATCTGCGGGACAGAATATTGTTGCGATGCAGGGTCTAACCAAAGGCTTGATAAAGCGGTCGCATGTGCGTTATTCTTGCCTGTAAGAATCCTCGAAATACTTTAGAGTCATCATCATCATCATAGTCACAATGTCTTAACAGAACTCATAAAATGCATTAAGTCGGAGCTAGAGTATTTCCGACACGAATATTATCAATAGTTTTGAGAACTGTAGCTCGCGATCGTTCGCGATTTACTGTCAGTTCAGTGGCGCTCTTGATACTCATATCTAGCAACTGTTTCGTCGTATCCACCCAGCGTGTAGGGGAACGGCCACGGCGTCGCCCACTCGGGGCGTGACCCTGAACTACAAGTTTCTCCATATTATCGCTTTTGTGAATATGTCCGAAGAATGTAAGCATTCTCGTCGACACAATGGAGGATAGTCTCTTTGGATTACCGAGCTCATCCAGTATGGAAACATTAGTTCGATGGGCGGTATAAGGAATTCTCAGCATTCTCCTCCACGTCCACATTTCAAAAGCATCTATGCGAGCTCGATCTGCCTTTTTAACAGTCCAAGTTTCCGAGGCATACAAAAATATGGAGAACCAAGAGACTGAACCAGTGACATTTTGGTAGCTTTAGTGATGTTATGGTCACGCCATATTTTAGTAAGCTTTGTCATGGCCACCCGTGCCTGTTGAATGCGCCGTCGAATCTCATTCTCACAGCTACCTGAATTGTCGATCAAAGAACCGAGGTACAAAAAAGTTTGAACTACCTCACAACGGCCTATTGACTTTATTTCTCGATGATTGTCATGCTCTCTATCTACGATAATAACCTTGGTCTTGTTGTAGTTTTCGGTTTTGAAAAGAGCAAGAAACGTACTTGTGATTCGGTAAGATTGTTGTTCATAGGCACATTAAATGAACAGTCTAGCATTTTGCAAATTTGAAAAGCTTAAAACGTGAAACACTCTTCTTTTTTTATGTTTTACACCATCGGATGCGAAATTCTCCTTCACTTTTATTTACACTCTCAATGCGAACCGGTTTTCAAATATTCTCCAAGGACACAACATATCAACCATTTCTTGGGTGTTATGTTTTTAAGAACCCTTATAATCACATGCACTAAGCCCCAAGAAATGTGACATAATTTTGTGTAAGTTAGCAATTGTTTCGTCAGTGAGCCAAGCTACCTTGGATTTTTTCCAATTCCTACGCACCAGTACGGAGTTATTGCAAAATCGTAAATATGTTGAAAACCATCAAACGTAGAACCATATGTCTAGATATAGTCCAGGCGGTGGTAGTTTTTTGACAGCAAAAGTCGTAAAGAAATGAAATTTGGTGGGATGGTAGACATTGGTCACCTGAACCTATGCATAAGTTTGCAACCTCGGATGGTTGCCGCTAGAGGTGTTGGGGGGGGGGGGTGAAAACCCTGCGTCGCCGTCGTGAAGATTTTCGAAAAGTAGCGTCGTTTTGGTCACTGATATAAAAAAAAGCTTCAAATGATTTATGGAGAGAACAACATTCTGCATAATTTTGGTTTGTATATTTTCCATGTGCGACCAATAGTTTCCATCCTACAGTATGCCAAAGTTGGGGATTGGTTTCTGATTTTCACCAGAATTAGAATTTTGTTACAGATTAAGACGAAAAACTTCATCAAAAAGTCGTGTAACATTATGTAAAAGAAAGATATTTTCTCATTTCTTCATTATCTGCAGCTACTTAAACTCACGCATTTGCCTACTACCTACTACCTACTACCGATATGTGCTGTTGTGCAAAATATCTTATTTGTGCATACTTTTAGTGCAAGTTGGAGTTTCATAGTTAAGATAAGATTCAATTTGGAACCTCTGGTGGTTGCCGCTTGAGGATGGTGGGGAGGGGGGAGGTTTAGAAAACTGCTTCGTGACGCTTTTCGACAAATAGGGCTGTTGCGGTAAGTGATATCGAAAAAAAGTTCAAATGACATATGGAGACAACAAATATCTTCACACTATTCGTGTGAGACCAATAGTGTCCATTCTACATTGCCCGAAAGTTAGAGGGTGGTTTGTGCTCATTGCGTCTAAACGGTTCGTTAAGAGTACCATAGTATATGTTACATAAAGTCACACTAGAATTCACCAAAATATCCAAATATTCAATATGGGGGTCCTATTCAAAAAAATTAAAGTTTGAAATGAATCACCCTGTATAAACGTCAAAATTTAAGCGAAAATGTTTTAAGGTTATAGCCCTCAAGGCCCCCTACCATGATCAAGTTTAAAGATTTGTTTTAGTAAGCCCGAAATCCTCCGTCCACTCACTATTGGCCCACCCTGTACAGAGAAGCCAGTTTGTTAAGCACTTTTGATTTAGAAAAAAAATACATTAAAGTGAGATAAAAGTAGAAATAATTCTCACCTGCAAGAAAGCTGCTATCAAAGCAAGAACAACCACCTCTTTACTCGACCTCATTTTCAGCCGTTTGGTAGTGAATGACTTGAAGCGGACTGTATCTGCATTTTATATATCCTAAACTAATTTTGTTTACTTATCTTGTATCCAGAAATGATATCTATAACAACAAATTTCAAGAGTGAATATTCTCAGAAGCAGTTTACATCTTCATCTGTTCTTTATCAAGTGTCATTATCTCAGAATTGTTGATAAGTGCATTAACATATGTATATTTAAGATCAAAATCTCTGTAGATGTCTGTAGATTATGCAAACAATAACAATTTCGATTGATGAATTTGTTGGAAATGCACTTTCATATTATGCATTAGTCTATTGTACTTCTCATATCTGGAGTGTAATGAACTAAGTGCATATACTTCGGCGCGTACAAAGTGCACCGTTAGTTCATTAACGTGACGGATTGCACTTAAAGAGTCCATTCACACTGTGCTGAATTCTTAGAGTATATTTTCCACGGAAAGTTTTGTAATAGCAAGAAAGTTCGAATTTGGTCTATGCGCTTCTGACTGTCATCTGTCGGGCAACCCTTGGTCCTACACATAATGTTCCTGCATAACCTGCAGATATAAAACTGGGTGAGGCAAATGAAATTAAAGAAATCTAAAAAAATCTCTAATATAAAGAAATTTATTTGTAATAACAACAATTACCTTCGAAGGTGCATTTTGCTGAAACAATCATAATTCCTAATAAGCTTCAAAGGATATTTGTTACAAACTTTTGGTTTTCTTTCACATAGTTTTGATTTTCAAGGAAATATACCCATAGCTCTATGCTCATTTTGTTTCGTTTTATTAATCCTTATACAAGTTCCTGTCGAATAACTTTCACTGGAGCATTCTAGATTTAAATATCGCAATTATAGTTATTATGTAGCAATTATTATTGACTGAAAGAGTTTCAAATAGATTTATCAAATTCTCAAATCGATTAATACTGTTGCAAACATATTGTTGCACGCAGTGCAGAACAGACGGACCTGTAAGTCATCCCACAGGGCCTTGTCGGCCAATCCACCGATGGAGATAGATTTACGAATTTATGATTGCACTGATTGGCTTTGAATGTTGAAGTACCGCCGTAGATCAACTCGTTGTATGCAGAAGTGGCCGAAAGTTACTGACATGGTCAACAATAAATCTGTAACACTATCGTATCCTAGTAATTAGTGAATGATTAGGAATATTTTTAATACCGTCTCCTGGGGCATCAAAATGAGTGAATTGCGAAGGCGTAACGCCTCGAAATATCCTTGTAGCATAATAAGCAGTTATCTGGAGGACAGGGCTATACCTATAACCAAAGTAGATATCCCAATGTTAACTAGGGTTCCACAAGGGTCGACACTAGGACCAACCCCCTGGAACATCCTGTAAGATGGTACATTGAAGCTACCCCTACCTGGTAGCATTAGAACGATAGGTTTCGCAGATGACTAGCAGGGTCGCGACGGCCAAGGACGAGGCATCCATTTCATACAAGGTAAACCGGGAGGATTGACGACGGAATCAGGGATCATCACCTAGATTCAGCTCCAGAAAAGACTGAGGCAGTAATACTACGACGATATAGGATATCTTTATCTTCCTCTTGGAAGGAGGTGAGTTTTTAGCTTAGAGGCAGGAGTAGATCGGTGAGGTTAGGTTAGGTTGAAAGTGAGTGGAGGGATTTTATGCCTCCTTCCACTGCGACTCAATTGTGTCTGTTGTGGCTCACACCTGTTTAGAGTTCACTGTACAGTCCGCGCCTCTTAACGAAGGCGATGATCGTGAAGGGTGAGACATCCTTGAAGTCATAAGGTTCCAGTTGGGCAAATCCAAATGTCTGGAACCTAAATCTCTTCAGTATTGGGCAGGAGCACATAATATGCTCCGCTGTTTTATCCTCCACGTTGCTACGTGGAGCGACAGTCTGTTGTTTGTTCAAGACCCAACTTCCGCATTTTATTATTTTTTATTTATTTATCGTATGGCTCAAAAACATGACAACAGTAAATATAGATTAAAAGAAAAACTATTATAACCTATACTAAAATAAAATATATACAGCTACAAACTAAGATACATAGTCTTTGGTATTTACAGGTTGATGTCAAGTTCTTTCAGCCACTTCAGCGCCAACGTTGTGGCTGTGAAGAACTCTTCTCGCGATCCCTGAAACGCACGCAGTTCACATTCGCTCGTAATATGGTTTATAGTTTGGCGGGGCGCGCCACAGTCACATAAGGGAGATTGCACATAGCCCCACTTGTAAAGGGAGTCGGCACATCTGCCGTGGCCTGTTCGGACTCTATTAAGTTTTACCCACTCTTTCCGGGGTAGTTCTGATCCTGGAAGTAAGGTTGCCCCCATAAATGCGCATCGCGAGTGGTGTTCCGCAAAACCTTCCCACTGAGAGCGCCATTGGTTTAAGGAGTCGAAGTTGTTGGTTTTAAGCCCTTCTGCGTCCCTTATTGGTGGTTGTCGGGATTTAAGTCTGTTTATTTGCAACGGGGGTATTGCTCGGTGGATGGGCAGTTTGTTGGCCGTAATCTTGTTATACTCCCTTAGAAGGGCGTCAGTCCTTCGCAGCTGCGGTGGGGCTATTCCAGAGAGTACAGGCAGCCATTGAGTTGGGGTTGTCTTAACTGCGCCTGTAATAAGTCTCATAGTGTAATTTAGTTGGACGTCAATTAGTCTGGTATGATGGCTGTTAATCCAGACAGGCGCACAGTACTCAGCACACGAATAGACAAGAGCTAGTGCACTGGTTCGTAGAGTTGGAGCAGTGGCACCCCACGTCGTTCCACACAGTTTTTGGATAATGTTGTTGCGTGTTCTGAGTTTTCCTGCAGTGTTTGCGAAATGTTTCTTATAGCAGAAAGTGCGATCTAACTTCCGCATGTGGTTCCTCAGACGACCATATCCCGTCAACAAACCACCTAGAATGCGGAGATCACTCCTGTTCCATTCCATGGGGGGGCGGGGCTAACTAGAGGAGTATTTTATTAACGCCTTCGAGTGTACTAGCCCCGGCATATCTCGCCAGTGCAAAGGTGCTTTCCTCTCTGCTCAACCTAAGACGGTTTTTTAGCGGCGCTTTTTGCAATGGCCGCAAATGGTTCTGGTTCTATAAACACAGATTCAGTTCCTCCTCTTGCGAGCACGTCAATCGGTGAGATTGTGAGCCTATATAGACAACAAGAGGTGCTTTTCAGACCACATTAAGAACTCAACCCGGAACGCAGAAGCTAGAATGACTAATATCGGGAAACCCAGCAGTAGCAACGAACACATATTGTGAACGGTGTTATTCAGTAATATGTCATAAAATATCAGCAGGAGCTGGACAGATTGCAGAGGAAGTCTCTGCTGGGAGTGGCCAGTGCCTATCGCACAGTATGTAATAAAATCTTGCAAGTCGTGGCAGAGACACCACCGTTGCACCTGCTGCCTGAAGAGCAAAGCGACACGTCTCATAAAAGGACCCAGAGACAAGGGGAAGCACTGTAGACAACGGACCATAGAGAAGTGGCAGCAGATATGGTCTCAAACGACAAGGTTGCGCAGTGGAAAACGCCTTTGAATATGCTAGAATTTCTGAGAATAACTGGTTGAAATAAATCTCGTTGTGGAGTGCCAAGTACTTCAGTTGAACAAAGCTTCTCAGTACTAAAATGTATAAAAATCTTTGCGATAAATTCAACAAGCGATGACAGACTTTCAAATTTAGCCTTGTTGTCAAGAGAGAAACGATGCGTAAAACAATTATCGGGAAGTCCAAAGTCCAAAATGTTATAACGCCATCATAGACAAATTTGCAGTGGTTGGTAGACGAATAGACCACAGATACAGATAGGTGCGTATCGCGTATCCTATTGATAACTTTGCATGTGTGTCAGTATTTGTTTGCCAATTTTCGATAGAATTTCAATGGAACAATGGAATTGTCTTCGGAAGTTTCAAAGGATTTTTTTTTAAATCGTAATGTCTCAAAATAGGTGTTTTCACTGAATCGCTTCTCAGCTTATAAATGTCACCACACGCCACTGCAATGAGATGGCGTTAAGAGGAGGTTATAGTACGTACACGAAAGCTGTTTGCAATGGTTCAGCTGTAACCATTTTTGGACTATTAATTTTGAGATTTCTCAACTAAAAAAAATATGAGCATGAAGAAAAAGGACGGTTCTAGAGAAATGTTGACGTATTTTTTGAAATTTACTAATAGACAATTATTAAAGAATTGCCAAAATTTGACGTTTTTTTGACCAAATTCACGGTCTCGTTAATCACCCTGTATAAACTTATTCTAAAATCTGGATCGATATTTCTCTAGATTGAAGTTTTAGGGAAACGCAAATCAGGTATTTGTGCCAAAAAATATTAATATACAGGGTAAAAATGGTTATAGCTAGAGCATTGCAGCTCGGTTCTTGATGTATGAAGAAGGGTCGCCTTAAAATAGCATGCATTGAGGAAAGCTCAGAGGAGCAGATGAGAGGTCACCAACCGCACGCTGGTGAGAAAGCGGCTGCCTGTGGTGGGTTATGGCGCGGTAACCGAATAGTCGAATTGCGCTACTATAGACTGCATCAATTATTATAGACAGGATAGTAGGGACAGCAGCTCCCCAGATATGTGAACAATACTCCAAGCCATGTCTTATCAGCATGGGGGGGTTGGATGGTGCAAAGTACTTTCTGTGTATTCATTCACACCCGGATACCTATTGGTATCTATTGGTACCCGAAGTTTTTTCCAGCAGCTGTTGCAATTAACGAAACGAGTTTTTCAACTTAAATGCAAAACTAATTTTGTCTGCTGGAAAACATTGAATCAAATGACGACTGCGGCTATTAGAGCTACGTGTATATTTTATAGGGTGCCAATAATAGAATTAGTAATTTATGGGGGCGTTTTGCACTGTTTATGATTTATTTGTGGAATGGCATGCGTACACGTATTTGTACTTTTACTTAGGTTTTTGCTCATTTAGGTATATATTCTTTGTTTTATGTTGGGTGTTGAGTATTCTATTTTTTGTTTTTATAACTTCTTAAGATCGTATCACTGGTTCTTCAAAATGCTTTGGTTAAAAGAAGAGTGCATTGAGCTACCTGTAAGATGGAGTCAAGTTGATTGACTCAGTACTTCCCACACATAACGGTGATAGCGTCTTATTATTTTCCCATAGCATGAAGCTATAGTCTGAGAATCCCTTGCAACCAAATTATCACCCGCCTGCCCTCAAAAAACATAAAACTCTGGTAGTTTCTTGCATCTGCCTCCGTAGGAACTAGAACGACACGGTTTTTATTCTGCGAGCTTCAACTGGATGCAACGAAACGATCAGGAGCCCCCAAATTGCCTAAAAATGTTTGAGCTATTTTTAGTTTTCTATTATTGCTGCGCCACCATTGACACGGTAATATCTAATATTGTGGCAAAGATTAATTAAAATCAATTTCATAATTTCAACGTTACTCAATACAGAACGATCTAAAGCAATATTCGTATGTACACCTATATCAGAAAATTCTAAGTCCCTTGGTTTCTGTAGTAGGCAAGGCAATGTTCGGATGCACCTAAAAAATGGTGTTATGCCACTAGGACTCAATTTCTCAAGGTTTATGGACAGCGTGTTATGAATACAACAGACCACCACCCCAATTTCACCCCCACCCAAAAAAACTTAAAAATGATAAGGAAATCCTAAAATGCCTAAGAACGAAATTAGAGGAATATTTAATTTTTTTGTTTTTGCTAATTACTCCGCCGCCAATGCACAGATTTTCAAATATAGCAGAATTACCTGCCTCCCAAATTTCATGCTGAGTGACGTGGATTTTCGTTATGTAGACATCATAAAACGCCCAAAAAGCGTATTATTTCAAAATTTAAAATTTTCGCTATCACAATACTCCTCTGACCTATCGTGTGGGAAGTAAAAAGGACAGCTCTGCAAAGAAACTGATTCGCCCTATTATGATAGCGTCCCATATTTTTAATTGACTTCAAGGAAAATGACCTATGGCAGGTCGTCACAGCCACTGGCGCATCCCAAAACTCTTCCACTTGATTTACTTATATCGTATAGTTTAAAATCAAAAGGGTATTAATCAACTCCTGGCAGGCGGATAATGGCACATCAAAGTGCTATTTGTGTGCCAGCTGGGGGTCCCTTATCGGTAGATTAAAAATACAACACATGTCTAGTTTTTCGAAATATATTTTCATATTGAAACATTTCACTTCGTACATCAGGTATTACGACTCTAACTTATAACATACACTGTGTAATAAATAGTTGAATATGTACAGTCCGGCAAAAAGTACTGGCCAAAGTTGATATGACAGGAATGTACAGCAAGGGCCTAAACAATAGCGGCCATTTTCACAGGCCGAAAATATACAGTGACAGCCAAATGTTTGCGAAATATAATTTCAGTCCACTAAAGTCAAAGATCAGAACACGTTAATTTCTTGTGTCATTGACACTATTTGACATATTAAGGAAACGTTCAGAAATGGGATGTTCGCAAACCTTTGACGTACCCTCGTATACAGAGACGGCCGCTACCATTGCAGTTCTCAGTCTCAACATATAAATCTATATACAAATATACAAAGTAATAATAATAAACTCAATAATCCATAATAATAATTCATAAGGACAAAGTTAAACATTGCTTTGGTATCAGTTACACGAAGAACAACGTGGTACCTACCCCTATACGATTTTTTTATATTAGTCCAGGAAAATTATACCGAACAGTAGGTATATAGCCTTTCGTATTTAGACCTATGACAGAAAATAAGGGAATGCGCTAAGAACTAATACAGTTCGAACTGTGACACAATCAGTACGCTATTGATTTTAGTAAGTTGTAGCATGAAAAATACTTTAGTTTAGTCGTATAGTTTACTAAACAATGTTACATGCAACAAAGGGTTTCTCATTGCTGACATCCAGGCCACAGAATACATTTCCCTATATTCTATTACTATAGGTCCTCTATTGGAAACAATGGTGCATGCTTAGTTAATTTGAAGGTACCCTGTATGAACACATATATCATTTTTTGATACAATGCGTTTTGTACATATTTGTAGATATTTGGACTTTTTACACCACAAAACCTTATTTAGAAACAATGAACCAAAGAACAGCAGACTAATTTTTCTCTCTATGTAAAATTACTAAAATTCCTGGACTATACGTAATAGAGGACCACTTCATTTTTTAATACTATACATCGGAAATCTTACACTATAACACGAGGTTGGATAACAGAACTTTTAACGTGACATAAAATGCCCTGTCACATCCTACGTACCTTCTAAAAGGAGCAGGTGACAAAATTTTGTACACAACCTCAGCGCATATTTTTTCAGATTTTACGAAACAAATTTCCGATTCGTCAGGTTTTCAAGTTAATTTTAAGGAATTTTATGGAACATCCAAAATTTTAAAAAACCCCTTGACAATTTTTCAGAAATCACAGAAGGAATAAGGTTCCTGTATGCCCAATTTTCAAAGCACAAGGTCTCTGCTATTGACATTTGCTCTCACAAATTTTGTCACCACGCCTCGTAAATGTAAAAAACTAATATTTGCCAGCAATATCTTTTACGACGCTACAACTATTGGTAAGATACGAGGAACACATAATTTATCAATAACAGGAATGCATTTTATTACAATTATTTATATTTATATGAAAAGTATTTGGCAAATATCAGTTTTCTCAGAAAGTACTCAGGAGTCAGAGGATCGTTTTCCTGCATTCTGAAAGCTCTATTATCTACCCTGCTTTGTTAGATTGGGTGTTGTGGGACAGCGATGATATCATAGTGTATCGGAACGACTATATTTCTGTCAGCGAAGATAAAGGTTGTAATTAGAGCAAAGAAGATGTTTAAAAATTTGTGGAATTGATTGAAATTGGAATTTGAGTAGCTGAAAATGTGTACCTGATTTTCACAAATAGAATTAGGTAGATTAACATACATAAGAATACGCATTTTTTTATGAGAGCAAAAATACTTTCGATTCCCAAAATTAGTAATGTCTGAGTAACTTTTCTACGACGTAAAGAAAGCCCTTAAGGCATATTATACACTTACGCAGTGTTAATAGAGGTCGCCCTTTTTGAATGTACAAATAGTCGGGAAATACTGGATACCATCTCAAAACACCCAACCTAATCACCAACACTCCATATAACAAAACATAAAGCGCTGTGCTTCAAAACGTGCCGTAAATGTGGACGGGGCTTGGGTACTGACACTCCCAAAATTCGAAGGCTCGACGCCAGCAGCACACCCCTCCTCTAAGTTTTAACATGCCCGCTCACACTTCATAGCAGGCCTCGCTTTATATCCTGTTACATAGAATCCGTTTACCAGCAGAACTGTCACGTGATTCCGCACGAAAACCACCGTTCACAACAAGAATTCACCTAAAAGGGGGAGGAGACCGCTTTGGAGGCGGGACTAGTACGTGAGACTGGGCGGAGCTGGTGGGAGGCGTGGCATCCCTCCAGCCCATGGAAAGAGTCATGCGGTCTCTTTGGAGGTGATACTGGTGGAGGAGTCCTCATCGCCGGACAGCATGGGCAACGTGCTCAGCAGATGGCCCTTGCCTTGGTTGACCACGCACTTGCGCATGTGCTTCTCCAGTGTGGATGGTACGGAAAAGGGCATCTCGCAGAAGCGACACCTGGAACAAAAGAAATGGAGCTAATTACAAAGGCATACATAGGACCTAGCTGAACATTTCATAAAGGGTACTGATGGAAACAATAAAATTTAATCAATCACTTAATTGATAATGAAGTTAGTTGAGAATAGTTAATCAAGTATAAAACATTTTATATGTAATTGGTTTGGAAATAAAGTAAGTTAGGATTTCCTCAACGTTCAAGAGAATTTGGTATTCTGTAGATGCTGCAAATTTTATCAGAATTCTTGAGAATGGTTACCGATAACCAATGTTTTGTTTATTTCAAACTGTTTCCTACCATTTTTTGTTGAGCTATTATATTAACGAATGACACACATTTGCCTTTCTCGCGAATATCTCGGTCTTCAATGTTCAAAGAGCGATTGTCGACTTCAAAAGGAATGATTACTAATGCTGCGTTTATTTTAACAGACAGATTGTAAACAAATGTACTCGTAGTTGGTGACGCCTACAAAGAAAGAACTGGATCTTCGTTCGTCAGATTTTGAATATTGTATTAATTTAATTGGTTTCTACATTATTTCATATTATTTACAAAACGTTTTTCGTTTAGGTCGATTACTAGTTTTGGCGTCGTATGTTATAGAACAAGTAAAACATTTTGGAAACTGTGAGAGTAGGGGACAGAAAAGAAAAGATCTGCCTGTGTGCCATCTGGTACCCGAAGGTAACGGCAAATCAAAGAAAATCGCTGCTAAACAGCAGCAGACTTCTTGGTGGAACTCCACAGCGCGTTCGCTTGGCCTGAACAGAAGATCTCGCTTCTATGCCAACTGCATATGAGAGTCGATATACGAGGGTTGCTCTATATCTCCATCAATCCATCAGCACGCAGACAGCTGTTTCACGCTTATTAGCGATCATAGGTCGATTGACGGAGGTAAAGAACATCAGAAATTTCATGTCTACCAGACATGTGAAGCATGTGAGAGTAGGCGACAGAAAAGAAAAGATCTGCCTGTGTGCCATCTGGTACCCGAAGATAACGGAAAACCAAAGAAAATCGCTGCTAAACAGCAGCAGACTTCTTCTATATCGACTCTTATATGCAGTTGGCATAGAAGTGCGCTCTTATGGTCAGGCCAAGCGAACGCGCCGTGGCGTTCTACCAAGAAGTCTGCTGCTGTTTAGCAGCGATTTTCTATGGTGTGCCGTTACCTTCGGGTACCAGATGGCGCACAGGAAGATCTTTTCTTTTCTGTCGCCTACTCTCACATGCTTCACATGTCTGGTAGACATTAAAATTCTGATGCTCTCTATCTGTGTCAATCGACCAATGGCGCACTGATGATCGCTAATAAGCGTGAAACAGCTGTCTGCGTACTGGTGGATTGACGAAGATGTAGAGCAACCCTCGTATATTTTGGAAACTGATTAACCTCAAAATAGTCTGAAGGAAAGCATTTCTATGCTACTTTGTTTGCGCGTCGAAGTTGATTCACTTAAAATTTGTTACTTAGTTAAGGAAGTCATATATGCGTCAAGAAATATGTAGATAGGACAATATGACATGGAACTTGTCAGTTCAAAACGTGTTATAAATTGTTTCGAGTCTTATCATAGTAACACCAGTCAAAATTCCAAATCGTTTTTATTATCACCTTGAAGGCCTGTAGAAATGTAGTCCGAAAGTAAACGGATACAGAGTGACTAACTGTAACGAAAATATGAATTTTTCTATGAACGACAGTGTCTACGTAACTTTATACAATATTCTACATTCTATATACTTTTACAAAATTGATTGTGTTAAACATGCATGGTAAGTCCCCGAAAGTAGACGTTCTTCAATTGGCGTTAGATGCGAAATAAACAGAACTGGTGCACTTACCGGTAAACATCTTTGCCTATCCTTCCGTGGGTCTTCATGTGCCTAGTTAGCTTTGAACTTTGTGCGCAGGCGTAGGAACATAACTCACACTTGTAAGGTTTCTCACCGGTATGCGATCGCCTGTGTACCGTCAGGTTTGAACAGTTTTTGAACACCTGGAAGAAAGAGAAACATTCAGAATTATTAAATTCCTACAAAGAAAGCGTCGTGTTGTAAGTTATAAGTGTCTGTGTAATTTTCTGTGATACCATGGCTCCCAAACAGATGAACCGATTTTGAAATGCGTTTTTTTGTCTTCTTTTAAGTTATACAAGGTGTTCTGTGGTTTATTTCATGAATAGAATTTCATGCAGATGCAGATTCGCAATCGCTTCGCTACAAATCTACAGGGTGTTGAAGTTTCAAGGTGTCCTCAGTTCTTGGATTATAGCACCTAGAGATTTACATAACGGGGATGTCAAACGGTTGTGCGTATTCACAATATGTTTATTCAGGGCTCATGCACTCTTTTTTCCCCTGCACTTTCTTACACAACACAGCTGATAGATTCTGAAATAGAAAGTGCGTTTTTTCATTCTGAAACTTTTAGATCTCCAGTAGTTCATTCATATCTTTGGCCATTATTCAGAACAAGGGGACAATTGTCAGGTAGTCTGTCTTTATTTCAATAATCGTCTTGCTTTAATTAGTTATTTTCCGTTCAAAATGAATGCTGGTTTGAACCATTTCTTGGCAGTGTTCTGTAAAACCCTATAGATTAATAGAGAAATTTCGGACTTTTTTATATGAAGATCTAATCATGAAATGAGCCACATAGTTAGCGCTCTGTCCGTGAGTACATGATACTACTGTATTATGCAGGGATAGGAAAGATTCAACCAAATTATTAAGAAAAGTAGATCTACCGAGAAAATGTCCTAAAAAGATAGAGACTATGTTAATTGCGGCTATAAAAATTAGTTATGAGTTATCTATAAAATTTGAAATAATAATCAGAAACTTTCAACGAAGCGAAAGATGGAATTTGGGATATTTTTTTTATTTTATATCCCTCGTTTTGCTGCTGACGCTGAGAGTTTTGAAAGCCCCTGTAATCTATACCTTTGAAAAGAATTACAGAGTTCTCGATTTCTGCATTACTGAAAATGTTTAGGCAATAATAGCACACTGCTATATTCAAACAAGATCGACACATTTGGAACCGGACAAACAGAAAAGAGACTGTGTTATAAAATTGACAGATTTTTGTGGTTTACTTTACCGCATACTGATGCCTTTGAACTAGATCCTATGGAGGTGAGTCACTTGAATCCAGCGTTGTTTAAAAAGTATGAGCAACATTGTAAATATTAAACCGTATGTGCTCAAAAATGATTTTTGACGTATGTTGGAATACTGACATCATGCAAGTAATATTTGTTGTCGACGGAATATTGTTGTCCAGAAAGTACGACAGAAAGTGTATCAAGTAAGAGGACTTTATAATAGATATAACATCGCATTTTGCATATTTAACTTTAAACCTGTTTCTAATATCCTTACGATGTTTCATTCAAGTAAGGGCTCATCTTACCTTTCCGCAGTATTCACAGGTATCGTTTCTTCGGGACTCTTTCTTCAGAAGGGGATTGGGGAGAAGAGCGCTTGGTCCCGGTCCCCCCTTCACATCCCTTTGAAGACCAGGGAGCCACCAATCGCCGCGTTCCATGTCGAGCTTGAGCCTTTTCGAGGCTTCGCTGAGCGGATCGTTGAAAGGGGGAAACAAAGGCAGCGGCTGTGGTGGGGGCACCGGCAGCAGGCCTTTCGCGAACTCCTCACGCACCTGAAAGATGAAAAATGCGTCAAGAGGGTTCACTCTGCAGCTGGTAGTGAGACTGTAAATTGCAAATAGTTTTATCTCGTCCGTAGGTTGGGAATTATATGAGAAACGCTTCTGAATGGATTGATTCAGTCATTACAATATTCTTTGAATATGTAGAACAATGGCATCAAGTGGGTTCACTCGGTGGTTTACCTATACCGAAGTTGTCTCATTATTTGCTATTTGTTGAGACAGAAATTATGAAAAATAGTGACGTTAAGTCTAGGTAATACCAGCGCTCTTTGAAAAGTATAAACAACCATATACAGTGGCTTGTGGCTGCTCGTGACTCAAATAATAATTCTTGATATTTATGTTCAAATACATCAAGTAGATTAACGTAGTACATAACATCCGCTCTGATAGAATATTGTTTTCAGAAAGTAGGATAGATAGAATATCAAGACTTGATATCCAAAGTTCCCGAACATGCGCTAAGGGAGATATTGCGGTAGGGGTAAGGGTAACATTCCTTGAAGGCAGTCACGTACTTCAGGTAGGTTGAATTCAAACTTATATAGACACTGCCGACATCTTGATTCGGTTCTGAAAATTAGTCTTGAAATAAGAATCATGTCAAGTGGTGCTTGATACCATGATTGACAGGATATGGTTTATTTTTAAAGTAATATCGAAAACAATAACTCACACACAGTTACTCACAGTTACTAGATCTGTCAGATAGGTTGACTCTGTATTTGATATACAGCAACTGGAAGATACAATTGAAACATGCGAGCAGAATAGTAAGCAGCAGATTTTGACATACACGTTAATGTGGGATGCATAGGAAAAGATTACAAAGTAGACTGACTCGATATCTGATATGTACAATATACGGGGAGTGTAGCAAAGCACGAGATAAAAATGTCGTCAAGTGGGTTGAGTCAAGATCTGATAAACCTATTAGGAGGTATTGATATGGTATACTAATGGGCTGACTATGAATTTTAACTATTAAGCACATATTTGTCGAGTAGGTTAACTCAATGATTTTTGTGAACGATGCGTAATACGATGTACCCAGTACTAAATTCCATCTTCTAAAACGATGTTGAGTAAACTCAGTAATTGACATGTCAGATTGACCATGAAAACAGTTTAATAGATTGATGGATTGTATGATGGATCCCTTACCTTCAACTGCGTGGAAAGACTATTGTTGTTATCTCTGTCTTTGGTGGCGGCGAGTTGGAGCTTGAGCGCGGTGTTGGACTCTTGCAAAGCCTGCTTGTACGCTTCGCTGTATTGCGCAATGTTGCTCAGCCCGAACTTATCCATCAGTTCCCCCACCAATGAAGCTGATGGATTCGGCTCGTTTTTTGGAATCTGGAACAATAACAAGGTTTAAACAAAAAAAATACGCAAAGCGACGTTTAATCCCCATTAAGAAAAATTAAACGTGTTCACGAGTCACATAATATAAAAAAACTGAACTGAAATAAATTAATCGAAATGACAGCCAGAAGTATCAATAACACGATATGATATTTCACAAAATGCATACCTGGTGACTGGGTATGCTCAAATCTTCGGCTTCTTCTTCCTCCAAATCATCTTCATCTTCTTCCTCATCCTCAATGTCTTCTTCCTCTTCACTTTCATCACCATCCAGAGTTTCTACGGAACCTGCGTTACTTGTCCGGTCATCAGAATTTCTATGCAGTTTCATATGTCTAGAAAAAAATTCATCCGGTTTAGTGGCACGTTACGACAGTCCTAAGGGCTTCATCAGCTACATGAGATTATGATTTATTTATTTTTGAGGTCACTGACCAAGACTGTGAATTCGAAATCACGCTAGCCAGGTTCTGTTATCTCAAAATGGCAAAGACTTTCGAAAAAAGATCGTCGTGCGTCACTCATTTTAAAAATAGAGAGTTGTGCTGGATAATACAACAGAAATAGAGAAATATCTTGTAGCCTGTATTCAATCTCAAAAAAAGCGGCATGCCCAAAATATGAAATATTTTGAAATCTGAAGTGATTGGCCGATTATGATCATGATCTCCAACTTTATTTATTACTGAGCTAAAATTACTCCGGACTCGTCTGCAACCCTTGATACCATGACAATGTCAATATTTCAGTAGTTGATATGAGTAAAGTATGGAAAAATGACATCAAGTAGTTTGTCTCAGCATTTGGAATGTACGGAAATACGTGAGATCAGCTAGTTCCCCTTAGTATTTGGTGGGCCTATTGCAATAAGAGATATTTTGACTACAAACTGAACAGTGACTACTAACCTTTTCAGCTTGGAGCTTTGTGCGCATGCGTGATCGCAGACGGTGCATTTGTACGGTAATTCTCCAGTGTGCGTCCTTCTGTGGGTGTCCAGATTGTGCTGGTGTCTGAACTTCTTCCCGCAGTAATCGCAGGTGTGCAGCAGCTCAGTATTGCTTGTGGGTGTATGGCTGTTTCTAGGGCTGCTCGGTTTCGTTGGAGGGGTTGATGTTGATCTAGAAAAAGATATAGAATTGATAGGGTGAAAGCCTAGCAAATCCTTACCATTGAGATGCGCGCCCTCTTACTTACTTTGGTATGCCCTAACTTTATTAGTAATAATTATTTTTAATGCACTTTCACAATATGGGTATCAAATGAAACGACTCCTTGAGGGTAACTCGAAAAATAATCTGAAGCTATTCTAAATCCAATATGGCAGACCATCCAAGTTGGCGGATCAGTTATTTATTTAGCACTTCTGCATTTAATTAAATGCTTATAGGTACTTAAGCAAACCTCGCGACAACCTTTTATGATTATACAGGGTGTCCAGTTAGTGGGTAATTCTTCGATATCTCGCAAAGTATACCTGATAGAAGAAAATGTCAAATACAAAAGTTATTTGGTTACTTAAGACGCATATTCTAAAAATGTTTTGAAATATAGAGGGTGTTGTGGGAAAGTAGGAGTAGTGACCAACTTAATTTTTTTATATGGAACTATAACTTTTTTTTAAATTCTTTTAGTTTCCATCACTGATGTCTATTTAACCCTACAATATTTTTGAGATAGGTTGCGACGTTGCCAAGTTATAATTTATTTTTTATTAATTTCCCGATTTGCAAGGTCGCAAGTAATACGTCCATATTGATATATTCCTTTAACTTTTCTTAATAATATTATACAGCGAGTTACTTGAATATTAAGTGGATATTAGTTTGGATGTTACCAGCAATTTGTATCTACAGGGTGTTTTTCAGAGAATTTTAAATCACAGCAACCTGAAGGTCATTTTACTTTGTTTTTTTAAATGTAACACCCTGTATTCCTTATTTTAAATCGAAATATCTACTAATACCCTATCTCGCCTTGTAATATTTTTTTTCGCGTTTGCGACGTTGAAAAGTTATAAATTATTTTTCCAAATTTGTAAACAAATATCCCCGATTTTAATTTATTTTAAATAGAATCCTCTACCCATTTTTATTGCAATGAATTGCGCATGTCGAATTTAGTAAGGTCTCACAATTTCAAAATTTTGTTTCTATTAATTACTGAGATATGGCAACACCGCTTTTTCAGTAAACGGTACCGGAATGCTTAAATATTTCCAAAACCGCCACAGCTGGAGAGGCGAAACTCAATACTTGGGGGTTTTTGAACATACAGAATTCAAAAACGCTAACATCAGTGTTGTCAGATTTACCACTTTTACGTTAGACTTCATAAATAGGGCATTCCATTCAAAATTATGACGTAAAATTGGTAAATCTGACAACACTGCTGTTAGCGTTTTTTAATTCTGTATGTTCAAAAACCCCCAAGTATTGAATTTCACCTTTCCAGCTGTGGCGGTGTTGGAAATATTTAAGCGTTCCGGTACCGTTTACTGAAAAAGCGGTGTTGCCGTATCCCAGTAATCATTAGAAACAAAATTTTGAAATTGTGAGATCTTACTAAGTTCGACATATGCAATTCATTGCAATAAAAATCACTGGAGGATTCTATTTAAAATAAATTAAAATCGGGGATATTTGTTTAAAAATTTGGAAAAATAATTTATAACTTGGCAACGCCGCAAACGCGAAAAAAAAATTATAAGGTGAGATAGGGTATTAGTAGGTATTTCGATTTAAAATAAAACATACAGGGTGTTACATTAAAAAAAACAAAGTAAAATGACCTTCAAATTGCCGTAATTTAAAATTCTGCCAAAAACACCCTGTAGATACCAATTACTGGTATCATCCAAAATAATATCCACTTAATATTCAAGTACCCCGCTATCAATTTGGACGTATTACTTGCGACCTTGCAAATCCGGATATTAATAATAGAAAATAAATTATAACTTGGCAACGTCGCAGCCGATCCCAAAAATATTTTAGGGTTGAATAGAGATCAATGATGGAAACTAGAAAAATTTAAGGAAAAGTTATAGTTCCATATAAAAAAATCAAGTTGATCACTATCCTGCTTTCCCGCAACACCCTGTATATTTTAAAATATTTTCAGAATATGCGTCTTAAGTAACCAAATAACTTCTGTTCATTTTCTTCTATCCGGTATACCTTGCGAGATATCGAAGAATTACACACTAACTGGAAACCCTGTATAAATTGTGTATAATGAGGCTATAAGTTGAAAATATTATAGGAATATTTTATTTTATTCTTTTTAGAGCGTTTGAATAAAAGCTTTTTTTATTTTCTGTGCTTTTAATTCCAGTTTAATGAATTATCCCTCCTGGATGTTAACACTTCTAATATCTGTAACGAACCTATGTATATTTTCTATAACAAAACTGGACGACAAGTGACCAAATGCCCCTGGTAAAAAAAACTACACCCACCTAGGAATATCTAAGGTGTCCGTGACAGTGGTCTTGCCTTCTGGGGAGGTGCTGGGGGGCCTGGAACTGCCACTGCTGTTGTTGTTATTGTTGTGGAGCGCCGCGACGCTGCTGCTGCCTGTGGAGGAGGAGGAGGAGGTGTTGTTGTTGGTGTTGGGCTGCGAGGAAGGCGTCGAGGAAGGTGCCGACCCCACCCCCGTTGACGTCAGGGGCGGTGCCGTCGGCTGCTGTTGTTGTTGGGGGGGCGGTTGTTGCTGCTGGGGGGAGGGGCTCGCGAAGGGCGGTGAGTGCTTCCGGGGCGAGGGGGAGCCTGCTAACGCCGACGCCACCGGACTGGTTGTTCCTGAAAAAGAGAGAGAGTATGGTTCGTCAAGTAGGCGGACTCGGTAATCAGTGTAAAGTATGCAAAGTTGGCATTGCGCTTCGCTGGACTGCAAATACAACCAAATTGGGGGTTTGAATAAAAAAATATGTTTTTTCTTTGTGATGGAAAGACCATATATAAGATTTATAACCAAACTATTTTTTTCTGTTGTTCCGTAATGATTCAAAAGACACGCCGACAGCTTCCGAACAAAACCAATCACGTCTGACGTCAAAATGTTATATTTTCACCAACGACGTTCTACTCCGATACCCATCATTATTTTCTCTAAATTTCCAGCTTATCGTGAAAACAGTTCTTTATGTAACTAGTGTATAGTTGTTGCACGATAGATGACGAATGAAGTCTGCAGCTCGAGACGATGTCTATGGTCGAAATAAACATATTTTTGAATGTTTGAAATTAGATCATAGATTCCAGTAATAAAGCACCTAATGAGCGACTTTTTCAGTAGCACCATCATAGCTCATCTACTAAGCATCAGGCTTCCGATCCGATAATGTCAGTGTTCGAGCGTAGTATTTGACAACTTTTTTTTAAATTTTTTCTAACATAAAATTTATTGATATGCTTTTTGCATATGTTACACACATATTTTTGTACTATTAAAATAAATATGTTTTTTAATCAAATTTTATTATTAGACCTTTTTGGAAATATAACAAAAATTACTAATAATTTTACATTTTTGGATTAGGTTCAATTTTGATATCGCAATCGGAGCAATTGGCGATGGATATTAACGGACTGTTTTTGAAATCCAGTGCATATGTACTGTGCCTCCGGTGCTTACTTTTTGCACTACCGTAAGCAAGATGTCTAATAAAATTTGATTCAAAAACATATTTATTTCGATCGTAAAAAGATGTGTGTAACATGTGCAAAAAGCATATCAATAAATTATTTGGTAAAAAAAATGAAAGGTGTCAAGCCCTGGGCTCGAAACTGGACATTGTTGTATCGGAAGCCTGATGCTTAGCCGTTGAGCTACGATGGCGCTGCGGAAAAAGTTGCTTCATTATTACTGGAATTTGTGATCGAATTTCAAACATTCAAAGAGATATTTATTTCGATCATAGACTTCATCTCGAGCTGCAAACCTCATTCATCGTGTATCGTGCAACAAATATGCACTAGTTGCACAAGTAGCTATTTCCACGATTAGCTGGGAATCTATACGAAATAATGCTAATATAGGTATCGGAATACGTCGTCATGTCGTCATACATGTTATGTTCGGAAGCTGTGGGCGTGTCTTCGGCACTAGATTCAAAAATCAATCTTTATTTAGATATAATTTTTGAATTCTTGTGAAAAAAGAAAAAAATAATAGTTTTGTTATAAAACTTATATAATGATCTTTCCATTTATCATAAAAAATGTTTTCTCAAAACCCAATTAATCGGCATAAGCAGTTTGCCAACATTTCTCGAAATATAAAATGTCTGGAAAACAATGATTTAGTATATATGATATTTATCCTCCCCAGGATAGCAGCCTTTATTTTGATGAGTCGTGAATACCCCTCCGATGTAGATTCAACGAACATGAACAATTTTGGGAGTCAGGTCATAGTAGTTAACTATGTACTTGGATGAGACCTAGTGGTAACATACACGTTACTAACGTTGACGTCCAGTATTATGTTTGTATACTTAACCGGTATCCGAAAGGGCAACTTGTCTAAATGCTAGAAATGGTGAATGTGGTTAAAGTGTATACCTCTTGAACGCCCACCATTTTTTGAAATGCTGCAAGTACCGCTTTTCCAAAAATGGTGGATGCGCATGCATTTTTTGCACTGCGACGAGTAATAGATCATTTCAATATTATTTAGAAATAAATCCTGGGATACGGTCAATATTATATTTAAAAAAAGTTTCTTCAATATAATCAATTTGCCAACATCATCCTGCAAGAAGTTATGTGAGTGTTGTGGTAAAATTTACCCTTCATAACCTAAAGATAACGCACGTCTAAGCGTCGAAACGTGGCTAAAATTGTACATTCTTTGAAGTATAATACTGAACGTATCCCATGATTTATTATTAAATATTGGATAACAACGGTCTGGATGAAAGTTGTAAATAAGATAATTTCAATGTCTTGTTATAGAAAATTGAGGAATTAAGGTGAAAAAATGTTATCCTACAAACTTGAAACAAACAATTTACACTTAGCAACTCAACCACTCACCTGCCAATTGCCTCAACCGCTGCGAGTAAAAATCCAGTTGCGGTTCGATTTGGTGATTAGGTGTGGAGCGGTCCCTACAACCACCCGCCAGTCCTCCGCCCCTTTCGGCGGGGGAGGGTGGAAACCCCGCCCCCGAGTGAGGAGGCGGAGCAGGTGGATGTGGCGGGACCGAGCCTGCTGCCACTGCGGCCGCCGCGGCAGCCAGATTCAGACCATGGTGACGGAACTGCTCGCTCACCAGTTGGTCGATGCGGTAGTGATGCTCGGGTCGCCCGAACAGGGGCGCTGGTGGTACTGGGCCGTGGCCTGTCAGCGGGGGAAGGGGTAGCCTGCAAAGAAGGATGACGATTGTAGTGTATTTTTACCAGAATCACCACACTATCGGTAAAATCAGATATTTGAGGCTATACTTTGCTCCATATTTTTGAGGTACTACGCTGGCATGATAAGATAACGGAGAACCTCAAACTAAACGCGCGTAGAATAGTTGGGCAGAAGAGTTCGTAGGTTGACACATAGATGGCGCTACAGGAATGAAATTCATGAGATTTTCAGTTCTAACCTTCGGTAGATATGTGTAGGAATTTCACAGCTCCTGGACAATTGTTCGTGAGATATAGCATTCTTAATGAAGCAACATTTGTTTACTGTCAAAAGATGTATAAACAAAATTTCATTTCTTAATAAAATATTCCTTTTTGGTAAAAAATATACTAGCAATGCCAAGGTATCAAAGGAAGATGTTGGACATGTCGTGGACATATAGGGTGAGTTTAAAGTATAGAACGCCTCATTTATCTCGGAAACGGTTTACAGGATTTTCATGAATTTTGGGATAGAGGTGCGATGGTATTTAAAATGTTGTCAGATCAACCGTTTTTCCGAAACTATAGTAAATTTTTTTATTTCCAATAGATCATTACATTTTTTTGAATAGCTCTTTGTACAACTTTATTTGTTTTTATGTAGTTAGCCAGTGCATTTTGTCCTGTAAAAGGGTTCATTTTTTGTGCAATAAGCACTACTGAATTTGAATTTGTGGTTCACGGGTTTTTAGGCCGGCGTCGTTTAGCGTTAAAGCTTGACGTTTCGCCGTTTCGAGTGGATGGCATCTTCAGAAGCTATTTCACTTCGGCGACTTCCAAAATACTGACGGTTGGTGGATCTACACCTGTATTTTGTACCTGCTAATGGTGACGTGGCCCAACCAGGTAGCGTTGGTAGCCCCGCCCCTTCGCGATATGGTAGTGTCTTCAGGTCCTTTAGGATGGGAATCCATGTTCGGTTGACTTTTTGTGTTTCTTCTTTCCTATTGAAATTATTATGATGTTTTTGTATTTCGATGGCTTCTTTGTGAAGCCTGGCATGGTATGAAGGCGTTGCGGCAAAAACCTGAGTTTCTTCAAACTTGATCCTGTGATTTCCGTCCTTAAGGTGGTTGGTCACCTTTTAGAAACACTCTATATTGTGGTTAATAATTACTTTATAATGTTCTTATGTATTCGGACATACCAATATGATGTGTTTGCTCAGTTATTTTTGATTTTTTTCGAAATTTTGAATCTTTTTTGTGTAGTATTTCTCCGATATTGTGTCCGCGTTTGCTGGAAATATATATATGCTAGAAGGTTGTAATTTACCACTTATAATCAGATGCACTATATCTGTGACAAGAATGTGACACTTTTTACATAGCTCAATTTTTTCAAAAAATTATTTGGCTGGGTGGATTACTGCTCATTATTTTTCAATTTTTTTGAAGTAAAATCACGTAATCATGAATCTTTTACCCAACCGCAAAATTTGATTGCGATACTCAAAACAGTGAGGGAGAAAAGACCGGAAAACTATTGAAAAATCCCTACTGACACGCCCCACACTGATCCTGCCCATTTCTCACACCTAGATGGTTATTCGTACGCGGTGTTGCCAAATCATTAGGGACATTGCACAGCCGCCTTCACTTAGCTTAGATATTAGAGACGGCCGTGGACATTGCTAACCGTGCTACCGACTGGCGGTAGGTACGGGTTGTCTGGTCATCATAAAAAAATTGCAAAGAGCCGTGCGGCGGGCGGCGGCGGCGGGCGGCGGCGGCGGCGTGGCGGTGTCGGTGGCGACTTTGTAACATGCCGCTACAATAAGGGGACTAAGAAAACGAAGTTTTTGTTCGCAAAAGGAGATAGGTTCCTGTATTTTAATTTTTAAATATATATGTATTTAGTTCTCTGAAGCCTGTCTTTCAGAGTGCATGTTCTTGGCTTAATCCCAGTATTTTTTATAATAGTTCTTGTTACCATTGTTACTACGTTATCCCTTTTGTTATTCGTCGTTATTGTTTTAAGCTGCTAATTTTGCAAATCGGTACATGGGCGGCGGAGTAATTCGCAAAAAACAAAAAAAATCAAATATTCCTCAAGCTTCGTTTTTAGAGGTTTTAGGTGTTCCTGATCATTTTCTACTTTTTTTTTTTGGTGGGGTCAGATTTGGGGTGGCTGGGGGGTTACAAATTTGAAAAATGTTGCATTCATAAAATACTGCCCACTGACTGTGAAGGAAGGCCTAGCGACATAAATAACTTTTGTAGGTCCATCCGAACATTGCCTTTTGCGTACGGTGCTTTTGCCCATTGCAGAAACCAAAGGACTTAGAATTTTAAAAAATATAAAAACAGCTCAAACTTTGTTTATAAGCGTTTTAGAGGTTCCTGATAATTTTCTACGTTTTTTTTGGGGTGGGAGGGTGAAATTGGGGTCGTTTGGGGGTGAAGGGTTGGAAAACTGAAAAATTTGTTGTATTCATAATAGACTGTTTAGTGACATGTGAAGGAAGACCTAGCGAGATAAATCACCTTTTTTGGCATTGCCCTACCTTAAATTTCTGAAATGCGATTTCAGCTTTTGAAAACGTTTAGAATATTCTCAGGCCGCTGTTCAGATTTTTCATTTCTTTTTCTATCTGTTCATATTTGAGTGCTGAAAGCTTGAATTTTTTGGCACCTCAGTTGTTGATAATCTATTATTACTATAAGAACGGCGGAGCCACGACGACGTGTCATCACTATGAATCTCAACTCATTCCATCTACTTTTTACTTCCCACACCGATAGGTGAGGGGAGTATTGTGATCGCGAAAATTTTCGATTTTGAGATAATCCACTTTTTGGGCGTTTCATGATGTCTACATAACGAAAATCTACGTCACTCATTTCCGTCGGTCTGTCTGTCTGTCTGTCGGTCTGTCGGTCTGTCGGTCTGTCGGTCTGTCGGTCTGTCGGTCTGTCGGTCTGTCGGTCTGTCGGTCTGTCGGTCTGTCGGTCTGTCGGTCTGTCGGTCTATCGGTCTGTCGGTCTGTCTGTCTGTCTGTCTGTCTGTCTGTCGGTCTGTCGGTCTGTCGGTCTGTCGGCCTGTCTGTCTGTCGGTCTGTCGGTCTGTCGGTCTGTCGGTCTGTCGGTCTGTCGGTCTGTCGGTCTGTCTGTCGGTCTGTCGGTCTGTCGCGTTTTTCTACCCTCGTAATCTCAGTAACCGCTGCATGGATTGTGATGAAATTTGGGCAGCTTTATGCTGTGGGGTTGTAGTAGGTAATGTTCCTATAATTTTGAAAATCGTTATCCAGGGGGCGGAGTAATTAGCAAAAAATGAAAAATTTCAAATATGCCTCAAACTTCGTTTTTAGGCGTTTTAGGGGTTCCTGATCATTTTCTACTTTTTCTTGGGTGGGGGTGAATTTGGGGTGGTTGGGGGGTGGGGTTGTAATACTGAAAAATTTGTTGTATTCGTAATGGGCTGTCGTTGATATGTGAATGAAAAACCTAGCGGCATGATACACTTTTTAGGTCCATCCGAACGTTGCATGCTTATTATAAAGACCACGGGACTTAGAATTTGTGATGTATACATACGAGTATTCTTTTAGATCGTTCGATATCGCGTAACGCGAAAATTGTTCAATTGATTTCAATGAAATTTTGACATAGTATTACTCCCAAGGCGAGGATGGAAAACGCGTATGTTTTGGAAAAATCGGATCAGTGGCGGCGCGGCAATAATAGAAAAACTAAAAATATGAAAACAGCCTAAACTTTGTTTTTAGGCGTTTTAGGGGTTTCTGATCATTTTCCACGTTTTTTTGGATGAAGGGTGAAATTGGGGTGATTGGGGGGTGGGGTTGTAAAACTGAAAAATTTGTTGTATTCACCATGGGCTAGTGGCCTGTGGAAGAAGGATCCAGCAGCATAATGTATTATGTTGTCCTAGTTCGTATAGAGATGCAAGAAACTATTCACGAGAGTTGCTGTGTTGCATGTTCTTTCTTAGGGCGGGCCGGCGATAATTTGGTTGCAGGGAGGATAAGATATATAGATATAATATCACCGTTATGTGTGGGAAGTACTAAGTCAATCAACTTGACTCCATTTTTTTACCTAGCTGCGTACATTTTGGACAGCTAGCATTTGCATTTTGTAAATTTCTGAAAATACTATTTAAAATGTTTAAAAAAAATGTTGTAATATACTTATATCAGTCGTCTAAATGCAAAACCCGACAAGTCACAAATTTTTCAAAATTGAGTTTTATATACCATTTTGTTCATTATTTGAAGCGCTAACATTTTCTATATTTTTCGGTTACAAAACCCGATAGGAGACATGAGATATTTGGCTAAGAAAACTAGACTTAGGTGCAAACACCGACAAGTCCAAGCGGTGTTTTATTTCAAACACCGACATGTCCACAGGAGCCAATACGGACAACGGGAGCAAGTCACATGTCGATCGCACGAGGTATTCTGACCGTTGTGCGTTTTTGTTTTATCCAGTCGCTGAAAATACGTTGTGGTGAATTCATGTGTTTTTCAGTTTGCTGAGAGAATGAGATTAATTTATGATGTATTGATAAATTATTGATAAAAATAACCACGTTTTTTGAAAAATGCTTTGGATGCGGATTTTGGAGAGCCTACTTCAACAGAAGCTAGGTCCACATTAATGCAGAGGATCGAAGCTAATTGTGAAAATGCATTTGCTAGTTCTGAAGAATTTTGTTTGTCAGAAAATTTAGATTTTGATGTTTAAACCTTGTAAACCTTGAAATGTATCATTTCTAATATCTAGCTTTATGTTTATAGTTCCTGTCGTTGAGCACAGTGTTTGATTAGATTCCTTTATATTCAGTAAAATAATCCAAATTGATAAGTGTTTCACTTATTTTGATCCGATCCACAAAAAAGCAGTCAAAACACGACATGTCACAGTTTCTAACATGCAAAACCCGACGTGTCCAAATTTGAAAGTCAGATTTTAGAAAAACCATATGTCCTAGATTTTGGGCGTTAGGACTTAACATCCTAAAACATCGTATATTATAATACTCTCGATTTCGTATTATTTTCGCTCATAATAAGACTTTGATCTGTTTTTCTTGATTTCTGTAAAATTTGTTACCGTGGACTTGTCGGGTTTTGCATTTAGATGACTGATATTACAAACTTTAAAAGTCTTCTTCTGCTCCCTCCCCCTTCCCCACCCCCTCGATTCTAAAATGACAGGAACAGGAAGATATTTGGGCATGTTTTCTGATGATAATACCATTCTTATACAGAAACCATTCGTTACACCAGAGAGTTTGATATATTGCTGACGTCCTATAATTATAACGATCGCTTTTTCAACGAGATTATGTACTAATTCATAGCATCCTATATTTATACTTTTGCACATACTCTGATAGTCCTTTTCAAGTTGTAAAATTTTTCAAATGGTAATCGTTAATTGTACATAACCAATAAATAGCCGTATTTATATCAAATTCCAAACCTCCAGAAAGGACAGTACATTGAACCCATACCCTATAAATGGAATAACTCGTATAATTTTGCATTTATCAATAGTATAAAACTATACAAGAAATCATTTATCCAAAGCAGACGTTACCCAAACCCTCCTTATAAGTTATACGTTATACCTAGCCAAATGGAAGATAGTATATGTATGTCGGTCAACACCTGTTTCTCCGACGTTTTTTCGGCGGCCGACACTCCGACAGAGCCTAGCGAATGACGCATATAATTTATGGGCCATAAAAAACTCGGCATTTCTTTTATCAGTGGACTACAAACCCTTGGCAACGTTGCCGGGACAGCCATACTAGTTTTGGCGGTCTCTAGGTAGAAAAAGGAGGGGCTTCCTTATAATACTGTGCTGTGTACAGATGCTGCCATCTCGCGGATTTAGCTTTCTAGACAAAGTGACGAACCACGTTAATCGCATGTTCGGCTACCGCTGATTTGTCCGTATGGCCTAGTCGACAGCTAGCCTTATGTTCTGCAGTTCTTGTGTTTATAGATCGCTTCGTTGTTCCTATATATACACTCCCACATGTGCATGGTATGCGATAAACCCCCGAATTTGTGAGTGGGTCTCTTTTATCCTTCACCGTTCTCAAATATTCCTGTATCTTTCTTGTGGGCTTGTAGATGGTCTTGCGTTTTCCTTTCGTAATATTTTTCCTATTCTGTCTGTTATTCCAGGCACATAGGGTAAGAAAGCCTTTGCTATCGGTTTAGGTTCTGGTTTTGCCCTATTTCTTCTCATTGTTCTTGTTATTTTTATTTTCTGTGTAACCATTTGCCTTAAGAGCATTCTTTGGATGTTCCAGTTCGGTGTCGAGTTCTTCTGGTTCGCACACTTTTCTAGCCCGTTCTGTCAAAGTTCTAATAATTCCGTACTTCTGAGATGGGTGGTGGTTTGATTCTTTATGTTAAGTACCGGTCAGTATCAGTTGGCTTTCTATATACCTTGTGTCCTCATGTAACTCCTTTTCTTGTTAGAAGAACATCAAGGAAGGCGAGTTTTTTGTTTTCTTCTACCTCCATGGTGAACTTGATGTTTTTATGCACGCTGTTCAGGTGGTCTAGAAATTCTTCTTGCTTTTCTCTTCCGTGATTCCAAATGACGAACGTATCGTCCACGTATCTGAGCCATATCTTGGGCTTGTAAGCATGCAATCAAGAAAATATGGCCCTACTTGAAGAAAAAATGTGCTTTTTAATCAAGATAACGTACTCAATAGCCAAACTTCACGAAATTTGCTACGAATTGATTTCTTATCCACCGAATTCTGCAGATTTGGTCACAGTGACTTTTTTCTGCTTGCTGAAGCTAACGTCTAATCGTACTAACAAATAATGCTATCGAAAAATTGAGTGACCGCTACAATCGTAGTACCGTTCTCGAAGGCACCTACATATGCGAGCCTCTGAACTTTTCAGCACAACTGTTGATTATAACCTCAATGTTCAGCGTAAACGGAACGACTCCATGGGTACTTACCTCAAAAGCCCTCCAACTCCGAACGGATTATGGAGTTCCGGAGGGGGTAAAAGATGGTGCCTCATATTGTGAGGCTGAGGTGGAGGTCCGCCCCCACTACTCGAGCACCCTGATGAGGTACTGCTGGAACTGCTACCGCTGCTGTTGATATTGGTTGTCTTGGAATTGGCCGTGGGTGAGCACTCAACGTAGATCTTGATGCCGTGCGCATGTTGGACGTGTTGAACCAGTCTCCATGCTGAGTGGAGACGTGCTTTGCAGGTACTGCACACGTAGTTGCTTGGTTCTGAAACAATAGAGAAACGCTCAATACTATAAGCATCACATACTGTATATACAACGAGAAATATAAGTTTGAATAAAAATTGTAGTCAAGTTGATTGACTCAGTACTTCGCACACCTTTACATTTTCAATTTTCAAAATTTTTCAAGTTTTTTATTGATATTTTCAAGAATTTTGAATATTTTTGCAAACTATCGAAATTTTAAATTTTTTTTAATCTTGGTAATTTTATAGTATCCAATTTTTTTTTTTAATTCAATATATCAGACTTTTAAAAATGTCTAATATCACCAACACCATCACCAACACCATCACCAACACCATTTCGAATATTGTGGATCTTTTCAGAGTTCTTAGACGTTTTGGATGTTAAACAATCTCCAAACATATGACTTTAAAAAATATTAGAATAGCGTATAGCACTTTATAGATACAAAACAATTTGGAGATCTTCTATCCCCCACTTTTCCAGCTACCCCAATTTCATTCCCTCCTGGAAAAATGTTAGGTCCTAAGAAACCCACAGGATACCTAAATTGTCTGGAGCAATTCTCAGAATTTTTGTTTCAATTTGCAAATTACATCACCACCAAATTTCCGATTTTCCAAATTATAGCAGTATTACCTACTAAATACCACATCACACAATACTCTAAATTTTCAAAAATTCAATGGAGCAGTTACTGAAATTGCGCGGTCTACAAATATAGCAAATGTGATGTTCAATAGGTCTATAAAATACAAAATATCCACAGGGTCATTTTTTAAGGGTAATGAACGGTCCTGTATCAGTAGAAAAAAAACTTGAATTTAGTCCCTGCCCCACATACCTCTCACGCTAATTTCATCCCCTCCTAAAAGCACTGAAAATGATTAGGTACACTTAAAACGCTAAAAACGCTTGGAACTGTTCTTGGAAATTTCTGATTTTTGTTAATTGCTCCGACGCCACTGCATCAAATTCGGTAGTGAATGGTTGATTAAATTGCAATAAATCCGTTTTATAACTTCAAACTGGCAAAAGATCTGCATGGCGAGATTCGTGCTCATCTTTTTCAACTCGAATTAATCTAACAGGGTAAACAATCCCGAACGTCTACTTTTCACAGATTCCTGTCTTAAATGGGAAAAAAGCTCTAAAACGTCGCTACAGGGAAGAAACTGGTTTATGTATGTTCGTACATTTGCAACATTTTCTGCCAAATGCCTCATTTATTTTGCCTTATACTGCTTTCAGTAATGCCTAAATATTAAGACATAACTGAAGTGCGAAAAGGGTGACTGAACAGAAATAATGACGAATGTATAAAAAGCTCTACTATATTAAAAGCTCTATTCTGCCTGCCTGCCATACTGTATTGGTAATAGCTATTACAGGCATAGCAATTTCAGTCGATGACATTGTCATACTTAATGATTGCTCTAGCACCTACCCAACTAAACCTGGTAACAGAAAGGTACTCTCGAAATAATACAGGGTGTAACTTTTAAGGATGTCCACACCTATATTACGGTGTAGATCTTGCTCAGCTGATCATTTTTCAATAAGCAACATGGGTCCGGAAACGAACCGTTTCGGAGATAGCGCTACCGGAAGTAGTCCTTTCTGACGCCTGAAGTTAGGCAATTAATTCGATGCCTTGCGGCCAGTAGCGTGGCCGGCGCGGTCTCCGGATCTCAATCCCCTGGATTTTTTCCTGTGAGGTCACCTGGAAGCACTTGTCTATCAAGGGGGTGCACCGCACACAGCAGAAGAGCTGACTGCACGCATCATTGCAGCAGCTGGAGACGTCAGGGAGCAGCCACAGGTAATCAACGCTGCCACTGCATCGGTCATCCATCGAGCCAGATTGTGCGAGCAAGAAGGCGATGGCCACGTGGAGCCTCTCCTTCACTGATTTTTGACTGATCTCGGTGTTTTTGGTTGCTGTTTTTTTGCAATATTTTTTCTTTTGTTTTGTTTGTTTGGTTTACTTTTGACATTTTGGCCATGACGATTAAATGTTGTAAAGCCGAATCTGTCTTAGCAGCTGATCCGTAACCCCCTCTCTCCTCTGCCAATTACGAGGCGTTAAATGAATTGCCTAACTTCAAGCGTCAGCAAGGATAACTTTCGGTAGCGTTATCTCCGTAACGGTTCGTTTTTGGATCCATGTTGCTTATCGAAAAATGATCAGCTCAGCGAGATCTACATGGTGGTATAGGTTTGGACATCCTTAAAAGTTACACCCTGTATAAATAGAAGTAATACGTAGCTCCACATTTTTTGTCTTTTATTTTTTATTTAGTACATAATATTAGCTACTAATATAAACTTGTGTTCACCTTTACATGCATTAAGACAACTCTGCGTATTAACTATTATTCTGACATTTACAAATAATATTTTTTATTTTCCTGCGATACATTCTTTGCACATATCCACCTCTCCCCGCATAATTTCCTGAAATGCCCTCCTCAAATACCACTATTAACACATGTAACAACTGTTCTCAATGCTTCGGACTGCTCATTGAAATTCTGATCGCCAAAACAGCAGGACCCTATCAGCGCTGATATATATTTTTTAGTTGTGAAATTCACCCCTCATATTAAATTTTTTTCGAGGCGAAACACAATACAAGATTATGAATTTCAGCGGAACGCTTGGGGGGAGGCAAGTATCGTAAATCAATCAGGATTACAGATTTTTGCGCCTTTTTAATAAAAATGTACGAGGGTGAATGGTTGTTTTGTCTTAACAGCTATGTACACAAAATTTTTGCTTTGCTTATGGCACGTTTATCATATGCTTCCTATAGTAGCTTTTTTATTATTCTTTTACTTTTAGTTATACTTTTAGTATAGAATATAGAATGCTTTTCTGAGCGAGTAATGAAAACCGCAAGTAGGTGGAATCAGCAGTTTTCTACATGTAATTTCTGTAACTTTGCTGATATCGCAACCGCCCCTGTGTTCTTAATCAAATTACAAAATTTGTCAAAAGCTATATTTGAAGTAGGTGTTATTGATTAACAGCTGTGCTAGGAAACAGCTTTTGCTTTTTGGCGCAATAAGTAAGTCGGTGACACCCAGTTCTTAAAGAACACCAAGAGACAGCATACCGCATCTGAATATTGGGAGGCAACAACAAACCAATGAGGAGAAATAAGGAAACCAGGAAAAATATATGGCGCACGTTTGGTTGGAAAAACATTGGTCAGTTTTTTCGTCTAAGCGTATCCAACCATACAGAGCCACAGTCATCTGGGGAATTAGAAATACAGTTCTTGGAATCGTGAATTTAACTTTATATAGGTGAATTTATTTATTTTCTGTTATTACTTTACATTTGGACAAAATGCTATTCATTAAAATTGTAAAATTGTTTACCTTTAACTACGACCCGCTATAAAAGTTTGTTTTTTAGCTCTTTAAGCTGCTATTTAGATTATATTGCGGTCCTAAATCTGCGATGCTTCAAGAAGAAGCTTAGAACTGTACTTCTACCAAAATAGATAGGCTGACACGACGAGTGCAGACATTTTTTAAAACGCTGAGTGTAAAATTAATTAATACATATACTGTTCAGGATATTAAATCAAATTTATTGAACGATTGTAGATGATCATGTAGAATCACATGAAAAAAGATGGTATCTTTATACATGCAGCTTAAGGCGCTCAACTGTCTGGAGACTATTTAGATACCATAAATTTAGCTTAGACTATTTATCACAACGCAGTCACTGCTGAGCTAACTTTTACAGACTTGTCTTCCATTGGCATTGCGCGAATTTTCTGTAATTACATTTCTCATAACTTGAGTAAAATATTGTTCGAGTTCCCCTGGTTTGTCTCCCATTTAGCTAATTAAATTTTTCCTCCGAAACCCGACTCTCAATAATAAATCTCCTTCCCGTTGAAACTTATACTTGACAAATAAATCGGGAGCATAAGCCGAGCAAAAGAACGTATTCTGTTGTTTCTGGTGTCAAATGTCACCTGCCTCCAGCGTTTAAATTAACAAAGTGTCATACTTTTCCGTCAGAGTCGCCTTGGGGCCAATATCCAATACTGTCTTTGGCACCACTGCGATGTCAATCAACGCTGACGGGCAAGAAGCGAAAATAAAGGGTGAAACGCAAATGCTCGTGACATGGGGTTAAGGGGTGACTACTTTCCAATAGGGAATGTTATCGACGTAAGGTTGCAATGACGGAAAGTTTCATGGCATCGGTAGAAAGTAGCTACTCAGGAAAATTCTAAAGTGTATTGTAGTAAAGCTAAAGAGGAAGTAAATGAAAATAATTAATTAATTATGCGGAAGTCTTAAGTTTCTTAACGCAGGCGTTGAATAGGTCAATACTCGCAGGCTTAATAAATGCGTATCTTGGTAGTTCGCTCCAAGACCTGGACACGCTGGGGACAATAGTGAGGTCGTAGGAAGAGCGACCGCCTTGGGATGACATGTAGCAGTCCCGTGGGTGCATCTAAGTAGATTCGATGAGCGGAGAAATTATAGAGGATAGCTCAGAGGGGCAAATCTTTGACTTCAGGTAGAAAAGTGTCTTGAATCGCAGGCTGATGAGAAAAAGGGCTGGAAATAAGGCGTTAAGGCCAGGTCACCGATTAGTCAAATCCTCTCCTCTGCACTGCTCTAAGTACAGGACAGGATAGTGAGGGCAGCAGCTCCCCAGATATACATATAAGCAACACTCCAGGCCTGGGTTTATACAGCTTAATAGTGAGGAGTGAGGAGCTTGCTTTAGTGACTGATAAAACGTGTTTGTGACAGGTCATGTTTTCTGTAACGTTGGCTTCTAAGAGCTTGAATAAGTGACTGCTTAGCAGAGTCCAGTCGTTCATTAGATCCGAGTGCATGCTTGCATGTTTGGGCACTTTTTGTTTTGATAGAGTACAGTACAGTAAATGGTAAAACGATGGGAAGAACCACAAGGATGTCAATTTGCCTAAAAACCATTGCAGGTTTTGACACGGCAATATCCAAGAAGTACTTGGCGATGACCAGACCAAACCCACGTCTCATAGTAGGATTCCTGACTGGCCATTGTCACCTCACGAAACACCTCCACACTATGGGGTTAAGTGACACACCGATATGTAGAATGTGTGAAAGCGAAGACGAAGCTATGAACACGTCATATGTGAGTGCCCAGAGTTATCTTCAATTAGAGAGTGTGCGTTCGGCGAGTCTTGGCCTACACCTGCCCACATAAGGGAGATGTCCCCTAGCGACTTGTTCACCTTCCTACAATTGGCAGGATGGACGACGACCTGAGAAAACAACTCCCTGGGAGGATGCACAGTGGGCCAGTTATGGCTTAAGTGCACCACTCACCCTCTCCACTCTACAGATACAGATACAGGTCATGGAAGCATTGAGTTTTATGTAACGATTTTGACCTGCTATGATGAACTTGCTTATTATTTTTCTAGGATTAGGTCAGAATTAAAACAAAAACTTCTTAATAATACAAAAATAACCTTTATTTTTTAACCATTTTGATTAAATGTAGTCATCATCAGGCAGCAGAATGTCGAAGTTCTCAGTGTATTAAACAATATGGCAAGAGTATGGCTAGATATAGGTAAAATTCAACGAGCATATGACAGCATAAACATATACAATCAAAATTTGATTCAAAAAAAGAAAAAATGGGTACAGTATATATCTGTACACGACAGATGAAAGCTGGGGCTTTTATATTATTTTCTTTTATATAAAATAAATTATTTTCATTGACAGGATGTACTAGAGGGGAGGTGGCAGAAATTCTATTATTTCTATATTCATCTCTTTCCTGTTCAGCTATTCTGGTTATGTTATATCGACCGGTTTGTCCTATGTAACATCTGTTAGACTCATCACAAGAAATTTTGTAAATAACGTTGGATTATAACTCAAAAGATGCTTCTTTTTCTTTTTTTTTTAAGAGAAAAAATTGTTTCCTGTTGTGTTTTCGTTAAGCCAACTTTTATACTATCAGAGCTCAAAATTCGTTCTGTTTTTCCAATAAATGATTGATATACGGGACTTCAAAGTATCTGACATTAGCAATAAATTGCTTCTTCGAATTATTGGCAATTAGATTCTGATTGAGGATCTTATTGATATGACAAGTGAGAAAAGAAAATTGTTTTTGAAAAGAAAACATCCAATTTCATTTAAAACACTTAGATGAAATTCGGATTCTGATATGTTAAGAGCTCGATGCTCTAGATTTTTAATGGTGTTGGAGGAATCACCTACCACGACAGATACTTGCGACCAGAGGCGAAGTCAGCTAACCACCGCAAAATTGAAACGAACGCCATAAGATGAAAGCTTGTTTAGCAGAGCTGTATGCCACAGGTGATCAAATGCCTTTGAAATATCGAGAGCAACGCATGAGCCGCGTCAAACAAATGGATAAGTCTTCTCCACTGATGTGTGACGTAAGTCAGGAGAGCTATAGTTGATGTTTGATATCGGAATCCATAATATTGTTTGTCATCTGTGTGTCTGACTCAAGACATTTCATAAGCTTTTAATTGATGCATTTCTCCATAACTTTGCTGATTAAATAAAATTAAATAAAACAGAGCCGTAGGACTGAGTTTTACTGAAGTTAATTGTACCGCTCGCTTTCTACTAAAATTTTTGATATCCCTGTATAGCACCTTTATTCTTTGAGCAGAGATTTATCTGCGTTCCCTTTCAAAAACGCCTAAGCAGCGAGAGAGGCAAGGAACAAGGATCGCACTGTCCTTTGAATACCCGATACGGCTTTGGACATGCGGACCGCACAAAGGAAAGTGCGGGAGCTTAAAAATTTGAATATCGTGGTCATTCTGTATGGGCGCTATCTGACTTCGGTCTCTGCGGACGCCGAAACAGTATTCAGACTTATGACGGATGGCTCTCCTGCCACACTTAAGCAGAGTATTAAGATGGGGTGGGCGACAGAAGGGTCAATAGGGGGTATTAGCTGCCTTTTCCTCGCTTCCCAATATACAGGGTATGAAGTGTGAAAACAAGTTTACTGACATTTCGGCTACTTTCATGGCCTTTCTCAGAGTAATGTTTGAGACAAAATAATTTGGATACGTGAATTGGCAGTCCAGAGTAGAAGCTATTGTTTTGAGAACTAACTTCCTAGATACACACAAAAATAAAATCTTCTTCATCCATCCAAATATACCATATCTTCCTATATTATGCGCAAAGCTATAATAATATTGATCCAAAAATATGATAATTTTGACCGTACGGGGTTATGGCGAGTAAATATTTTCAATTCGAAACTAGGAAGTCTTGGAAGTAAGAATATTAAATCAAATATGATGATCCTGAAAACAAAATAATGAATGGATTACCTATAAGAATACTATATCCTTTCATTTCATTTCATAATATTGGCGCAACCAGCTCAAGATTTTGGTCTCTTTGGACCAAGCATCTAAGGGCGTCTGTATAAGATTCGGAAATTTTAGGTTATATAGTATCTTTCCAAATTGTTGTTGAAAAATGCCGATTACCACAGAATGTAAAGAATATGCACCTGTACTTTTGGGCTAGGAGAATATGTTGCAAATATTTACAAACACTATATGATTTCCCCATAAGCACAACTGCGTAAAAATCCTTTCGTGAGAGTATAACATAGACACCGGTAAAATTATGATTTATTTAGAAATGACTAAGAGGTCTGCACCATGGTTATCATATTCACAATGCTACTGAACAATTATCGATCTGTTTGTATTCATGATCGAAGTAATGGGAGCTCAGCTGGAAGATACTAAATCTTTATGAAATACTTACTGGAAGAGTATTGAAATTTTAGTTGTGAAGAAAATTGTACTGTTGTTCAACATATTTCTTTAGAATATCAGTATTGAAACCAAGAATATATTTTTCTTGATATAAATTAATCATCAAGTAATTTTTCTTAGAGCAAAGATTATCAGAACTCTTGAATTAAGAATTTCTTTTTATGTGTGTAGGAGGGTGGTCTCAAAGTACCCAGAATATTACGTCATCATTATTGACACAGTCAAAATGAGAAACTGTACTGTATCGATGTGTTAAAATTAGGATGCTGCCTATCTATTGATCAAAAATAATGTAACTCACAACAATGTGACCCTAGCATGAGGCAGAAAACGAATCTGAGACCAACCGATAAGTGAACCTGGAGAAAAACTATATGGCCCAGGCTGCGGTTTAGGAAAACATAACTGAGCTTTCCCAAGGCTTATTCAAAGTTAACTGTGAGGCAGCTCAAACCTTAGCGAGTGTATTGACTTGACGGATATGATTTTGATCATTGGTCATAAAACTCTGAATGAAAACACGAATAGGTCAGAGATTCAGAACTTAAATACGTCCAGAGGCTTTATGAGCAGTCATTTGCGTGAGAGGAGAAATCATCTGTTGATTGTTGTTCTACAGCCTATACCACAAACTGCACTGTTCGTGTGTGTCTAACCGATATCATTTAGTTGTCTAATAATAGCGTTTATTGAGTACACATTTCGTAGATCGTGAGAAATATAACATTTATATATTCAGGCTCAGCCCTCCAAGCCCCAACTTTGTCGCTGATTTATTTTGGACGAATGTCTTTGTTAAATACACAAGAGCAACGGGCAACACACCTTACTGGTTACCTGTACACTTACAAAAATGGTGAGAGTGCAATGTATGCACATTCATCATATTTTGGAATGAAATTTACCTGGCTGCAAGGTAGGTAAAATTCACATCCACCATATATGAAAATATCCGTCTCAATGGTTATTCTTATAGACCAAAAATGAATTTTAACTCCTCTAACGGAGTTGAAATGTATAGTCATAGTGAAGCTTGTACGTATGGTCCAGTGGTCCAAGTGGTTTGAAGACCACTTGCATACATATAGAAACTATATTACGGCTAATCTTCGCTTGACTTATTGTCCACCATCCAGCTCGTTACCCCTCTCACAAATGTAGCTTATTCATAGGCAATATAATGTTCAGGAGAAGGAAAACTGGAAGAAAAATGAAAAAGACCAAGGTTATGAAAATCATCATTTGAAGACACCAAGACGGGGTTGGGCAAGTGAAGAGAAAAGCACTTTATAGGAAGGAAAATTGGAAAGAAAAAGATAAGGTGGGAGGTTAAGCGAATCAAAGTGTGAGGGCACCAATAGGCTGATGAAGCTACCTCCTACCACGAACTTAGCTTGCTTGGAAAATGCGTTTCTGTATTTCAGGCAAAGTCTATGCCATCTTGTACACTAAGGGCACAAGAAAGCCCCAAAGTGGCATACGCACTAGTAAAATGATATTGGAGAGGGTGGCAGGACACTTAGGGTATGGTAATAGTATAGTACTGAAAAGGTCATTGCAAGGAAAGCATAACTTATCTTGTATATTAGCACATAATCTGCTTTAGAGATGCCTAAAAGCAGAATTAGATACCAGGTCAGGAAATCGGTGAAACCCCAACACAAAGAATGTTGGGAATTGATTCCTGGATGAAGGCATGTAGGTATTAGAAGCCTGTGCCCGAAATCGGCTGAAAGACTGTTCTACTGGTCCTGGTCTCCTTACAAGGTACTGTAGCCTGAAGAAACAGCTGAAGATAATGGGGCCATACAATGGAGAACTCAAATTAATGTGGGAGAAGGATAGGGGTAGAGCTCACAGAGCTAGATCACACGAGACATAACCCTTTGAGAAACCTCGACTAAAACAATAAAGTGTAACTCAGTACCAGGAAAACTATGTGAACGAGTAGTTGAGTGGAAAGGGTAGTATATAGTATAAAAGGTAGATACAATAATCCTTGGCTGCAATATTAACGAAAACAGTTTTGTCGAACTGACTGAAAAGGGCAGCACTTGACATTGGTTACATCGACAAGACAATTACATTGCATTGCACTCATTCTAGATACTTGCTGCTATGATTCAGCAGATTTACCAGTGTCGTCCACAACAAAACAGTTTGAAGACCCTTGACGTAGTTATAGCGATCATATTACGGCCAACTGTTCACTGTTGACTACCAAGTGTCCATCGTCCAGTTCTTCTATGCCCCCTCCCTCCAACGGCGTTCATAACACACAGCAGTGTCATCGTCACTGGACCGTGAACGAGATTTTAAACCTCTTTATTCATCAGCGGAAGGCCTGGAGCCGAGGACAGAGGGTTGAAGAGGGGGGTAGCAGCATGTGCTGCTTTCGACCTCTCCCGAAGGGCTTGCCGCATGCGGCTAGAAACAAAGCGAAGGCAATTGCTCGAAATGCCCTTTGCAACCAGATGCAAAATCTGCACTGGAGTACAGATAACGTCTCTACCAGACACGAATTCGTACGTTCTAGGATGCGATATTATCATATTCGTCCGCTGGGTGCGGAATTTTGTCGATTATTTCGTATACTGGGTGTCCAGGGTTGAAGGTTTTAAACCGATCTGAGTCTGTGCCTTGAAATATTAAGCAACAATCCACGAAACTGGAATATTTTTTCCGTTGGGGTTAACCACTAGTATTGCGGTTGCACACATACGCACTTGTACAAATGATCTTTTTGTTTCTTATCTAGTTTTCATAGTACTTGACCTATTTTTTATATGAATTTCATTGTGTTTACTCTATTTATCACGCAATTATTAGGACAGGGCTGCGCACAATGTATACGTTTAACTTTCTGTGGGTTCTATCATTTTATATACATTCCTCATCCCACCAACTAGGTTGTTTTATTGAGGGTATAAATTGTTTTTGATTGATTTTATATGTAAATCGGGTGTCCCATAATTTCTCTGACACGTGATATTTTCGTAACGAGAAATGGGTCAAGTAAGTACTGCATTGTAGCTCTGAAGGTACCATGGGGTCTATCATACCATGCGTTCAAAATATTTTTTTGTAGGTCATCCCCGCAAACTCGCTCCCGACTTGTGATACATTTGATGTTATACGCAAACTTTTTTTCCTAAAATCATAAGCATAATATAAATAAAATAAGAATTTGTTTGACGCCTAACAGTTTTGCAAAGAATGGGTAAAAGGGAAAACCAGGTCTTTAGCGGTACTGTCATACCATGCTTTCGAAAAGAAATGTCTTTTTTATCCTTTTTTATTACGAAAACATTTTATTTATCTTACTTTACGAAACAATTTTTGTATGGAATCAAAGTCACTATAAGATTTTACATAAAATAATTACTTCAATTATTATGTAAGAAAAGCTGTGGAGTGCTTTTAAAAAAAAGCTGGGGGTGAGGTAAATAAAATGTTTTCTTATTTATCTGTTTTTGTTACGAAACTATTACGCCTCAAATAACTGCTTATTTTATATGTCATATGCTTATGATTATGAAAAAAATAGGTTTGTGTATAAAATCAAATGTACTAGAAGATTTAAATAAAATAAGGACTTGATATGTGTAGGAAAAATTATTGTCCGCTAATTGAAAAAAAAGTTGGGGGTGAGTTTTAAGGGTCGAAGTACAAACAAATGTTTTGAAATGATAGACCCAATAGTACTTTCAAAAATAGCACTCAGTTTACGTTTGAACTTTTGTCTGTTACGATAATTCCACATGTCAAGGAAATTCCAGGACACGCGGTATATGTGTATATTGATAAATACATTACTATCTATATTATTATTGTTCTCGTAGCGTGATCCTGAATGTAGTGCCCTTCTGAACCACTATTACTACCTCGAACGTTCAACGCGCGTCAAAACACATCCTCAATTGTCTACAACGACCCTCCTGTCTGGTTTGTTGTCTTGTCTACAAAAAAATCGTTCGCGTGGCGACTAGATGATAAAAAAAGACGGCAGATGATGAGGAACTGGGAACTGGTTCCGGCACGCTTATGCTAATGTACGTGATTAAACCAGAAGAGAGGCTAAATCAGCGCCCTCTTCTCAAGACACTGACATAGTACCGGTTTATTGCACGAAGAATTTTTTGTTGTTCCAACCAGTTGAGGACGTAAGCTTGGGCGCGTGAATCTTGTCTTGTCCTGCTACCTGGCTTTTTATGATGTTGATTTATATGTGTGATGGATAAGTGGGCTGCTAACATGTATTTGAGACGCCCAATACTAATTTAGATTTCAGAGTTTCAACCTGGGCAGTGGGCACCTTACGTTTTCTTTCATAGCTAAGCAGCTGCGAAGGCTCCTAAGAAGAGGTTAGGTTAGGAGAGGTTTATTGACGCAAGCCTTGAATAGTCCAACACTCGGAGACTCAATAAAGACATCTCCTGGCAAACCTTTTCAAGCCTTGTGGATAAAAGTGTCACTCAGTTCTTGTTGTATGAAGAATTCTCGCCTCGGAATGAGATTTGCGAGTCTATGTAGTAGGCCCGGTGAACAGCGGAATTATTGATGAGAGCACAGAGGAGCAGGTTCCGTTTGAATACTGGTGAAAACATGAAAGATGTCCAACCGCACGCCGATCAGCAAGCGTCGAATTGCTGTTCTCTGGTTCAAGAACAAGGACAAGGTAGTAGGAGCACCATCTCCCACAAATATATGAGAAATACTACATGCCATGTGGGGACTGACTTGGGCGGCCTAGTTTTTTAACATAACATTGAAAGACATATTTATTTATGGTTATGCTGAATCAAAAAGTCAAACCTCACAATATTTTGTGCTAGAATCTTTTAATGTACCCATGATTTCCTCCCAGATTTCCTATTTGGGAAGTGGAATTCAATTTGCAACTTTACTTTTTTTGGCAAAATTGATAAGTTATCTGCAAAACTACACTTTTGTGCAAAACAGCTGTAACCTAGGAAACGACCAAATACAACCGAATAGAGTCAAAGCCAGCTAAAAACGACAGAAAGCAAGCAGATAACAACTGCAAAAGATAGGAAACGTCAAAATACAACCGAATAGAACAAAAAACAGCGCATAACAGCAGAAAGCAAGCAGATAACAGCGCTAAACAACAGAAAACGACTAAACACAGCGGAATACAACCGAAAATAACAGAATACAGCTCTCAAAACAACAGAAAGCAAGCAGATAACGGCTGTAAACGGTAGAAAACGACCGAATACAACCGAATAGAGTCAAAACTAACTCAAAACGACAGAAAGCAAGCAGATTGTTATCTGCCTGCTTTCTGCGGGAAACAGCAGAAAACGACTAAACACAGCCGAATACTACCAAAATGAGCAGAAAACAGCTAAAAACAACAGAAAGCAGGCAGATAACAACTGTAAACGGTAGAAAATGACCAAATTCAACTGAATAGAGTCAAAACCAGCTAAAAACGACAGAAAGTAAGCAGATAACAGCTCCAAACACCAGAAAACGACTAAAGACAGCGGAATATAACCGAAAATAACAGGAAACAGCTCTTAAAACAACAGAAAGCAAGCAGATAACGGCTGTAAACGGTAGAGAACGACCGAATATAACCAAATAGAACAGAAAACAGAGCATAACAACAGAAAGCAGGCAGATAACAGCACTTAACAATAGAAAACGACTAAATTCAGCCGAATACAACAAGAAAAGAACAGAAAACAGCTAGAAACAACAGAAATCAAGCAGATAACAACTGTAAACGGTACAAAACGACCAAATACAACCGAATAGAGTCAAAACTAACTCAAAACGATCGAAACCAGCTAAAAACGACAGAAAGTAAGCAGATAACAGCGGGAAACAATAGAAACCGAACAAACACAGCCGAATACAACAGAAAAGAGCAGAAAACAGCTAAGAACAAGAGAATGCGAGCAGATAACAACTGCGACAGATAGGAAACGTCAAAATACAACAACAACAATACAGAAGGTTGAAAAACATCAGCGACTGGACGGGACTGGATTCTTTTACTCTACTTACGAGAGCACAAGACAGAGAAGCATTTGCCAAAAGAATAAAGCTGGTACCTTAAGAACAAGAAGTAACTTAAAGGAGAAGTTTTCAATATAATATTATATGAAAGATGCGGGATGCCCCTAAATGACCTCAAAGAATTTTTTTCATTAATCCATAATGTTGCAAAAAGTATATTTTAACATATTGGCTTAAAAAATAGTATAAAAAATCAACACATCTGTTACATCTATTATGAGGCATCCCAGCATCAATTGTATTTGCATATCGTATCCCCTTTGCCACACGAAAGATTTTTTCTTACCCTCAAGGGGACAAGATAATGAAGGGTCATTAGAATAGGGGACAAGACACGTACTGGCTCGTGTTCGACAATAGAAGGGTCAGCTTGCCCATTTAGATATGATGCCTTTTAGTTATCTTAACAACAACAGATAGGATAGCAGAAAGTTTCAATCAGAGCTGAAATGTTTATATTCATAGGATCTCTAGTAAACCTTCAGTATATTTTGTCGAACGTTTTCTGGAGATCGATTGATTCCTAAAAAGTTTGTTTATTTGAGTATTTTGTTTAAGTCTCAATACCGCAGATGCATCTGTTGTCGCTTTTCTTCCTTTTGTGGTGTTTTTGTAACATGATATAAAATATTGTTTAGAGGTTAATTTTTATGCTATATTATAGCTAATTATTATAGCTACAATTTACCTACATATAAAGCATATCATCTGTTGTACAGGGTGGGTCAGTTTGTAGGACTGTTTATAACTACAATCGTTATATGCTATTGATAGCTAGCACTAGACTTGCAGTTAATCATTAAGGTTAGATGCAAGTGATAAAAATTACATGTAATTTTGATAAAAGCAATACACATCTAACAGTTCATCAAAAGGGATAAGGCATTTAAAAAAAATACTAATATAGTGATATAGTGTGCATGCTACGACTATGGGGCAGTAGTCAGGTGAATGATGGATTAAATATAAAAGACATGAATTTTTATCGAAATAGTGGTAAAGAATACTTTTTTATATGATTTGGTATTGAATTATAATACTACCACAGTATTCGGAAAACTTCGTTTGAACATCGTCGTTTTTTTTATTTCTAAGGGCTATATTATATACATATAGTACTAGTCATAAACAGGATGTAAGAGCTGAATAATGATGTTTCACTAAGTCAATAATTTTGAATCATTTATGCATCAGGTACTTAGCTGACAAATGGTCAAATTTAGACATTCTGAATATAAGCCAAATACAATTATTTTGGAATATTTGAATTATGGTCTTATTAAGGTGGTGCAAATACAGATAGTATAAAATATTGGAGCAATTTGAGACAGAATTGACCAAACCCCTCAGAGCTTCATACATAATTTAAAATTGAGAAAATATCGGTTTGCTATTAAAACAAGAAGCCTTAAATTTTCTGTTATGTTAATCACAGGCCGACAAAAAGGGTCAAAGGTGACCCACTTGCCTGGTTTAACCTCCCATCACTACTACTTGAGAGAGCCATTACTACAGCTCCAACCAACCTCTGAAACGGCGCAGTGATGAAAATCACCTGCGTATGCCGCTTAGTGAAGGTATTTCGGACACATGTCGTCTCGGGGATATCACCGCCAAAAAGGGGCTACTGCGGGGGTGGTGCACCCGCTCCACGCTCACCCGGCATAATACACTGCAAATCGTGCGGTTGAAAAATTGCTCGGACGCCGCGTACGTGCGAGGAATGCCCAAAGGCGAGCCAAGGGATATCGATACTGCCTTTGCCGCACCCGCGGCCATTGCTACCGCGATTTTACGGCCAGATAACACCGGCCCGGGTCTGCCCAACTGCGGAAAATTTTTAATAAAAGGGCCGTTTCCTTCAAGGGAAAACGGAAAGACAACGTGTGCTGGTAACTGCCGCCAACATCAGCGGGCCATAATGTCGTCGCGTCATTGCTGTATTACGGGTTAAGGGCATGTTATGTTTTGAAGTATAGTACAAAACGAAAAAATCTTGAGGTTATAATCGATTTACCCAGATTAAGAAGCCAGCAATAAAAGATACGCAACAAATTGTGCTTTCAAAATTATTATGTTCTTTATCAGAACTTACTATAAAAAATACGTTTTTGTAATATCAGGTACCTAAGGGGTGGGTTGGCTCAGTGGGTAGGGCCGAGGGCTCGTGACCGGAAGGCCCTAGGTGCGATTCCAGTTAGAGACGGAAATTTATTTCTGGTTTATTCAATCAAAAATAAATATCCATAAAAAAGCTCAGCGAGACTCCCCACCTAAGCCTTCACTGTTGGCTTCTAATTAATAGTGCTGTTCCTAGAGTGGCGCCGGGAAAGAGTAACAAATCCAACACGGAGCTAATGACCAGAGCAGTCGATGCCGTTGACATCATAGTCACAATGCCTTGTGAACTTGTAAAATGCATTAAGTCGGAGCTAGAGTATTGCCGACACGAATATTATCAATAGTTTTGAGAACTGTAGCTCGCCATCGTTTGCGATTTATTGACACAGAAGTAAAAAAATTCCTACTTATTCCATCGTATTATGCAGATTTATATCCTGTTTTTAAAACAAATGGCCAGGCAGTAGGATATGCTGGTAGAGGAAAATAATATCGTTGAAAAAAACGCCTTCAAATATAATATTACTTACAAGGAATGCAAAAATAGAAACATTTTGGATAAAATGTATCGAGTGTCAAAAAAATGAAATAAATGATTTTTTGCAGAAAAAAAAGCGTTTTCCTTTAAAACTCACGAACTTACGTAAACAAACTCGACTACTCACGACGCGACGTGAGGATCCATTTGCAAGTTGGCAAGAATATATACAGAACAGAGGAAATAGCTTGCTAAATTACGACTCAACACAGGTTAATAACCAAATTTAGTAGGTATATTCTGGTCTCAAACACTTATTAAAACCAAATGATATTTGAAACGACTCTCATCATTATGGTGGATGAAAAGATACATGACGGCTTTTGGAAAACATCTAAAAAATGGAAACGTGCTACCATTCATACTCGGGAGTCCTTTTTTCAAATGTAACTTTGGCTTATCATCACTTTTTGCCCAAAACATCTTAGTAGAAACTTAAAACCTCTAGACCTGTCGTGTAAAATTATTTTCGATACCTTCATATACCTACCAATCGAACTTTTCTAAGCCATGTATACTGAAAACCCTTAAATAAGTACGAAACATCTTGAAAACTCACCGCTATGCGTAGTATTGCTCTCAGCATCTGCAACTTCAGTCCTACTTCGTTTACAACTTCCTTCTTCAGGTGAAGAGCTAGTGGTATCGATCTTCTCCTGCTTGATGATGGGCTTGACCCCGTCTTCATCCAAACTGGACCCCGTCAAAGGGGAGGAAGCTCGTCTTTTGGGGGTTGAGGAAGCAGCCCCGTCTACACAAAGTTCGCCTGGGGCGGGTAACCTAGGGGAGGCTGGTGGGGGTGTGTGGACCTGGAAACAGTGAATGAAAGAGTATTAGAGATTGAACGCGACTCTGGTCAATTCCACCCAAATAAATAAAATATAGTTAAAGAATACTGTTCGAACAAAATTAGGTATTGAATAGTTCAATTAACTGCATTTACAGGGTGTCCAGTTAGTGTGTGATTCTTCGATATCTCGCAAGGTATATCTGATAGAAGAAAATGTCAAATACAAAAGTTAATTGGTTACTTAAGGCGCATATTCTGAAAATATTTTGAAATATACAGCGTGTTGCGGGAAAGTAGGATAGTGATCAACTTAATTTTTTTATATGGAACTATAACTTTTTTTTAAATTCTTCTAGTTTCATATTTTGGGATCGGTTGCGACATTGCCAAGTTATAATTTATCTTCTATTAATTTCCGGATTTGCAAGGTCGCAAGTAATACGTCCAAATTGATATATTCCTTTAACTTTTCTCAACAATATTATACAGCGGATCACTTGAATATTGAGTGGATATTATTTTGGATGTTACCAGCAATTTGTATTTACAGGGTGTTTTTGGCAGAATTTTAAATTACGGCAACTTGAAGGTCGTTTTACTCTGTTCTTTTAAATGTAATACCCTGTATGTTTTATTTTAAACCGAAATATCAACTAATACCCTATCTCGCCTTGTATTTTTTTCGCGTTTGCGACGTTGCCAAGTTATAGATTATTTTTCCAAATTTTCAAACAAGCATCCCCGATTTTAATTTATTTTAAATAGAAACCTATACCTATTTTTATTGCAGTGAACTGCGCATGCTGAATTTAGTAAGATCTCACAATTTCACAATATTGTTTCTAATAATTACTGAGATACGGAAACACCGCTTTTCCAGTAAACGGTACCGGAACGCTTAAATATTTCCAAAACTGCCACAGCTGGATAGGTGAAATTCAATACTCGGGAGTTTTTGAACATACAGTATTCAAGAACGCTAACATCAGTGTTGTCAGATTTACCAATTTTACGTCATAATTTTGAATGGAATGAACTATTTATGAAGTCTAACGTAAAAGTGATAAATCTGACAATACTGATGTTTGCGTTTTTGAATTCTGTATGTTCAAAAACCCCCAAGTATTGAATTTCACCATTCCAGCTGTGGCAGTTCTGGAAATATTTAAGCGTTCCGGTAGTGTTTACTGAAAGAGCGGTGTTGTATCTCAATAATTAACAGAAACAAAATTTTGAAATTGTGAGATCTGACTAAGTTCGCTATGTGCATTGCAATAAAAATAAGTAGAGGATTCTATTCAAAATAAATTAAAATCGGGGATATTTGTTTAAAAATTTGGAAAAATAATTTATAACTTGGCAATGGCGCAAACGCGAAAAAAAATTACAGGGCGAGATAGGGTATTAGTAGATATTTCGATATAAAATAAAACATAAAGGGTGTTACATTTAAAAAAAATGGAGTCAAGTTGATTGACTCAGTACTTCCCACACATAATGATGATACCATTTTATTATTTTCCCATTGCATGAAGCTATAGTTTGAAATCCCTTGCAACCAAATCATCGCCCAGCCGCTCGCAAAAAAACATCCAACACAAAAACCTCTCGTGAATAGTTTCTTGCGTCTCCCTCCTTAGAAGTAGGACGCCACATTTTTTTTCTGCATGCTTCATCTGAACGATGCGAAATGATCAGGAGCCTCCAAACCATCTAGAAACAAAGTTTGAGCTGTTTTTATATTTTTAGTTTTTTTATTATTGCTGCGCCGCCACTGACGATTTTTCAAAGACAGACGCGTTTTCCATTCTTGCCGCGGCACTAAATTCGGTGTCAAAATTTCATTAAAATCAATTCAATAATTTTCGCTTTACGCAAAATACATAGAACGAAATAAAGCAAAACTCGTATGTATACATCACAAAATTGGTTTCTGTAATAGGCAAGCCAATATTCAGATGGACCTAAAAAAGTGTAATATGCCGCTACGTATTTTTTCAACAGGACAATGGACAAACAATTATGAATACAACAAATTTTTTCAGTTTTACAACCCCCCACCCCCCAACCGCTCCAATTTCACCCTCAACCAAAAAAGTAGAAAATGATCAGGAACCCCTAAAACGCCTAAAAACAAAGTTTGAGATGTTTTTATGTTTTTAGTTTTTTTATTATTGCTGCGCCGCCACTGACATCATTTTTTCCAAAACATACGCGTTTTCTATCCTCGCCGCGGTAGTAATACTGTGTCAAAATTTCATTACAATCAATTCAATAATTTTTGCGACACGCAATATAATAATATATCGATCTAAAACAACACTCGTATGTATGTACACACCACAAATTCTAAGTCCCTTGGTTTCTGTAATCGGCAAGGCAATGTTCGGATGGAGCTAAAAAAGTGTATTATGCTGCTAGGTCTGTCTCTCTCAGGTCAGTAGACAGCCCATTATGAGTACAACAAATTTTTCAGATTTACAACCCCCCGCACACCGCCCCCCCCCACCCACCCGAATTTCATCCCCACCCCAAAAAAAAGAAGAAAATGGTCAGAAACCCCTAAAACGCCTAAAAACGAAGTTTGGACTTTTTTCATATTTTTTGTTTTCTGATTATTGCTACGCTGCCACTGACACGATTTCTAACAAGCATACGCGTTTTCCATCCTCACCACAGTAATAATAATGTGTCAAAATTTCATTAGAATCAATTTAATAGTTTCCACGTTACAAAATACAAAACGATCTAAAGCAATAAATACTCGTATGTATACAGAAAATTCTAAGTCCCTTAGTTTCGGTAATAGGCAAGGCGATGTTCAGATGGACCTAAAAAGGTGATTTATGTCGCTAGGTCTTCCATCGCAGGTCAGCGGACAGCCTATTATTAATACAGCAAATTTTTCAGTTTTTCAACCCCCCACCCTCCAACCACCCGAATTTTACCCCCACCCAAAAAAACTCCGTGAATGATCAGGAACCTCTAAAACACTTAAAAAAGAAGTTTGAGCTGTTTTTATATTTTTAGTTTTTTTATTGTTTCTGCGCCGCCACTGGCACGATTTATAAAATCCATACGCATTTTCCATCCTCGCCACGGTAGTAATACTGTGTCACAATTTCATTAAAATCAATTCAACAGTTTCTTCGTTACATAATATAGAACGATCTAAAGCAATACTCCTATGATTACACCAGAAAAAATTCTAAGTCCTTTGGTTTCTGTAATAGGCAAGGCAATGTTCAGATGGATCTAAAAAGATGATTTATGTCGCTAGATCTTCCTTCACAGGTCAGTGGACAGCCTATTATGAATACAGCAAATTTTTCAATTTTTCAACCCCCCACCCCCCAACCACCCCAATTTCACCCCCACCCAAAAAAACTCAGAAAATGATCAGGAACTTCTAAAACACTTAAAAACGAAGTTTGAGCTGGTTTTATATTTTTAGTTTTTTTATTATTTCTGCGCCGCTACTGGCACTATTTATAAAAACCATACGCATTTTCCATCCTCGACACGATAGTAATACTGTGTCAAAATTTCATTAAAATCAATTGAACAGTTTCTTCGTTACATAATATAGAACGATCTAAAGCAATACTCATATGTTTACACCAGAAAAATTCTACGTCCTTTAGTTTCTGTAATAGGCATAAGGTAATGTTCGGATAGACCTAAAAAAGTTATTTATGTCGCTAGGTCTTCCTTCACAGGTCATTGGGTAGTCTATTATGAATACAACAAATTTTTCAATTTTACAACTCCCCAACCCCCAACCACCCCAATTTCCACCCCCACCCAAAAAAAGTAGAAAATGATCAGGAACACCTAAAACGCCTAAAAACGAAGTTTGGGGAATATTTGAAATTTTTCGTTTTTTGCTAATTACTCCGCCGCCAATGCACCGATTTTCAAAATTATAACAGCATTACCTACTACGACCCCACAGCACATCGCTTCCTAAATTTCATCAAAATCCATGCAGCGGTTACTGAGATCACGAGGACAGAAAAACGCGTACAGACAGACCGACAGACAGACAGACCGACAGACAGACAGACCGACAGACAGACCGACGGAAATGAGTGACGTGGATTTTCGTTATGTAGACATCATGAAACGCCCAAAAAGTGTATTATCTCAAAATCGAAAATTTTCGCGATCACAATACTCCCCTCACCTATCGGTGTGGGAAGTAAAACAAAGTAAAATGACCTTCAAATTGCCGTAATTTAAAATTCTGCCAAAAACACCCTGTAGATACAAATTGCTGGTAACATCCAAAATAATATCCACTTAGTATTCAAGTAACTCGCTGTATAATATTATTGAGAAAAGTTAAAGGAATATATCAATTTGGACGTATTACTTGCGACCTTGCAAATCCGGAAATTAATAGAAAATAAATTATAACTTGGCAACGTCGCAACCGATCCCAAAAATATTTCAGGGTTGAATAGAGATCAATGATGGAAACTAGAACAATTTAAGAAAAAGTTGATCACTATCCTACTTTTCCGCAGCACCCTGTATATTTCAAAATATTTTTAGGATAAGCGTCTTAAGTAACCAAATAACTTTTGTATCTGACATTTTCTTCTATTAAGTATACCTTGCGAGATATCGAAGAATTACACACTAACTGGACACCCTGTATACGATTCTAGCTTTTGTGTTGAAAACGGTTAAAATGGGAGTGCTTTAAAAAGCGATTCCCGTAAGTTCGACTCAATATTGGCTCAAAAGTGGCAAAATTGAAGCCTCATTTACATTTTTTGTATTCTTAGTACAAAGTTTTGCTTTGTAGTGTGACCTTTAGAGAAAGCTTCGTTTTTACAATTTTGGTCGCACTTGATCGCAAAAACGAAAGAATTGAATTTACTGTTTAAAGGCAAAGTATATTTTATGGCTCCAAATACGAATTTATGTACTTAATGACTGTTGTATTGAATATGGCTCTTACTAGTGACCTCTGGAAATCCAAAATCTGATACTATTTACATAAATACTGCATCTTTTACACGATTGGCAAGCCGGAAACTTATCGGACGTAAATAGCCGATAAGATAACTTAGACTTTAACAGGTTGAACAATATTCCGTACCTCCGACCTCCCTTTTTCCACGCGCTGCTCGCAGGTTTATCAGGTATCCCGATTTTTAGCCAAAGTGGAGATTTTAAAAACGAGTTGAAGACCAAAAATCTGGGCCACAATCTGGGCTAGGCGATTGACGACTTTTGATGGCGTAAAACACACAGTGAGTTGGCGAGTTTCGGATATTTCTATTCATTTAATTTTCCCCTCAAAAACTAAATTCTAGCCGCATGAAGCGGCAATATTGCCAGTTGCCAGTTTTAAAATCGGCTATAAAAAAATCCCGCAGCGCATATTCTTATACAGGGTGATGTAGAATGCAAAATCTAGATTTTCTCTCTTTTTTTTAAATGTAACCCCCAATATTTTATTATACCAAAGAATTGCTTTTAAAATGCTTTTCCATCTTTGTATAGCACTTATTATGGCTGCATTCCCTAGTTTCTGAGGTATTTCGATTTTTCTACAAATTTTAAATATACTACCTTATATTTGTTTACTAAACTTTATTTTGAGAAAATATTATCACATTTTACTCTTGCTTAACAAGCAACTAAAATATAAGGCCATAATAGTACTCAATCAAGGCAAAACACTGGATTAACGAGATAATATAGGTCAAGTGTGCTAAGGAAACAATTTTATTGACATCATGCATAATTATCAAGCAGATCTATCAGGCAGGCTATGAAATATTAAACGACACAATCCAAATAAAACGAGTCTTCAATCTTTCAAACGCATTAGTTTTAGTGTGCCTCCGTTCTGGATATTGCTGTTCATAGTTGACATATTCTAGATGCAAGTAGGCAATTTCTCAAAGATTATCCTAAATACCCGCAATGGAACAATTAATTTTTAGAGCTCGTTTTTGACACAATACGGAATAATTGAGCAGGTTATGAAAACTGGCAATTTTTCAAAGTCTACCTGATAAATCCGCTTGATAATTATGCACCCCTACAAAATTGTTTCCTCAGCATACTTTACTTTATTATTTCGATGATTCAGGTTTTGATTCATCAACTACTATCATGACCTTATAATTTAGTTGTTCGATAAACAAAAACAAACCTGATAGTACTTTCTCAAAATAAATAGATTTCAGTACACAAATAGAAGCTCTATTTTAAATTTAGCGAAAAATCGAAATATCTCGGAAACTAACATTTAAAAAAAGAGAGAAAATCTGGATTTTGCATTCTACATCACCCTGTATACGAATATGCGTCGCGGGCTTTTTTTATACCCGGTTTTAAAACTAGAGGATATTTTTAATCTTCTCATGTAAAAAAGATAATTTTTGATTCGTTACTTTTTGTTATACCGTACGTTAGTTTGACAGCAATTTGGATATAAAAATGGTAATAGCTTTTGAAATACCCTGTATAATGTTATATTACCTTATATTGTGAGAAGAGAAATTATTAGAATCTAAAAATGTAATAATATATAGGGTGCCCCATTTAAAAAAATATATGTTTGCATCACCACGTAGTTATGGATCACCCTGTATAAATTGAAATATTTTTTGAGTAAGGAGCATATTTGTGGCTACAACTTTTATGTACAAGTTTTTTCGCTATCTTCTACAGTAGTGGAGTTATCGACCGAGCCGGTACTAAAAACTCACCCTGTGTATGAACCAGCTTCAAGCGTGTGTCTCGACTTTTTTTTTAAACGGCTCAGTAACAGTAAGATACTATGAAAAATTATCATTATGATACTACAACTACATGTTCTTCAAAGTTGATAAAAACCAATATGTCAATTGGTATACTAATAGAGTGAACCTACCCTTCCAGGCATCTGGCTCTTCTTCCCGCTGATAGGTGCAGAGATGCTGGGCCGCCTAGTGTTGATGGTACCGAGGGGGAGAGACGAGGGGGGCGGACCCCCTCCTTCGTCTCCATCGCTCCCCCCTCCTGCGAAACACTGACCTCCCGCACCGCCGGCGAAGTTCTCTTTGTTGCACGAGCCCACCTGAAAAAATAAGAAAAAAAGGTTCTCAGAGGAATAGAAGTGGTAATGAACTAGAACCAAGTCGATCTATGGCAGCTTTACAGATCACTAAACTGTTGGATTCATGGCAAAGTAAGAAACAGAAATCAATATAAGTATATCAGAATTATAATCGTTTAGCTTTTTTTATAATCAGTTTTAGTATAAAAAGAGGCCACGAATACTATATATCGATATTTATCAACACCACAATCTTGGAATTTGTAATAAGGAAGATCACAGCGGTGAAAAATGTTTGAAAATTCGATCAAAAGTACCAAGAGACATATCATGGGGTCACATCTATTATAAGGATACATATTATGTGATCCGTTTTAAGTGATCCATTTCTTTTTTTTAGGTTACAGACAATTATCAATAAAATTTTAATTCTTGAAGGCTCAGAAGTCATGATTTTTTTAGAGGTTAACAAGAATATATTGATTTCACTTCTTGACTTCCACATCAAATTCAACGTCATTTGATTTGAGTTTATTAAGTCTTAATCTTATGTATTTTTCTCGTTAGTCCGTCCAAATAATTGGATCATTCATAAGTCAAAATCTACCAACATGACCTTGATAAAATTCTCACAATATTCTACAATAAAATGCACTACCTGTTGCAGCAAAGTAATGGGCAAAAGGCAAAGAATGTTACTTTACAAATGTTATTCTTATGTAATGCTTCCTATTGTCTAATCTATGAAGACTGATGTCATTTTAAAAGTAGATTTCTACCGAGGTATGCCCTAAAATCTCATGTTTTCTTGATTGATCCAGCAGCGATATAGCGAAGCTATAACTACCGCAGGTATTGGAGAATATGTGGCGGCTAATCAACCACACCTTTGCTCAACAGATCAATCGATTCAGAGATGTTAGTGGAAATCCAGCCATAGTTAATATACCCAATAAACATTCTTGCTTTCCGTTTATAGATATGAAAATCTAAGAGATACTAGTTTTAAAGTTGATCTAAAGTAGTGCATGGACAGCATGTATGTATCTATGTAAACATCATTACATAATGGTCATACTCGCAAAGTGCAAAAATATGGGCGAACCTTAGCGACCAAAGCTATTCTACCGCTAAAACCAAATATCGAGTTCCGTTTTTGACTTTAGTAATACATATAACATGATGTACTGCTGGTTCTTGGGCTGTTCGGCCGGCGTTGACACGCTCCGTCGCCTTTTCGTCGGTGAATGGCATCCTCAAAACCTATATCCTCAGTTCTCTCAAAATAGGTAACAACCTCTGATGATGTCATCCACTCGTGGTGGCGACGTGTCGACGTCCAAGAACCAGCAATTCATTGGTCCATGGACGCGGAACCTTATACAATACAATGAATATATCACTTACTTTATGTTGTATGAACCTGACGATGTCAGCTAGGGCGAAATGTTTCTGACACACCCCGCAGGTGAGGATGTCTTGGTGCTGCGGGTCAAGCAGGTTTCCTCCCCCGCCTTCCGATGAGGAGGAACCGTCTGCATCTGCTGCAACAAAAGAATGCATGGAATTAATATCATAAATTCTACGGTTATTAAGTATAACAATAATAATATGCAGCCAGGATGAAAATACAAACATCTTAGGGATCAAAAGACTGCAGGTACATCTCAAAACAACACAGTCACAGACTAGCAAAGACAGCGGCTACAGATGGAATACTGTTGAGAAATTCCAAAACTCCCTGCAGTGACTTGAGCAATATGTTAAACAAAAACCTGGAACACTAGCATAGAGATCCATCCGGACTGACATACAAACAGATCCAGCATAACATAAGAACAGAGCCCTGGTTTAAGACAGAAACGAATAGGCCACTCAACACAAAACTAGAATAGATTTACTCGATGAACCTCACTGCAGATGTGGAAAGTTTGGTACCACTGAACACTGTATATTAGAATGCCAAATGATCGGTAATGGGGTAACATACCTGTATAAAAAATTGTCAAGCTATGTTCCGTTACCTGCTATAGTATGAGCACTATACTAGATAGTGAATGCAAGTGTGCATGCAAACTATTATATAAATTTTGTACGCAAAAACTAAAAATAACACTGAAACTTTCGACTATAAATAATGTAAAAGAATACAATTTTGTTCACAGTTATTAAGGAAAAATAATTGTCGCATCCACGATACAACTGGAAAGTTGATCAGAGCCAGTAACATAGTAAACAAAATAATATGCTTTGTTTGGCAATAAATCAATAGACGATAGATAATACAAAATAATAAACATAAAAAATCCATCATTTAGGCAAATAAAAGAAGTTAAGTCACACAAGAGAAACTTGTGCGAGGCTTCAGCAACATTTCACTTGCCGCTATAACTACTACTGGACTACAAACAAATTTTTATACTAAAAGGATACATTATAAAATTCAGATTACTATATAAACCAATAAACTAGTTGCCGAAAAGTTCTAGGCCCAACAGTTCGTTAGTGAAGTGAATGCAAATTCAATCACATAAAAAATTGTATGAAACGTAGCCTAGCCTGATCGCAACTCTCGACTAACATTGCATTGTGCAAAACATACCAACTTTTTGCACTTTTTACACGAATACACGAATATTTTTGTAAAAAAAGATGCATGTATCAGACCCAACACCGACACCTCAGGCTAACAAACAAGAAAAAAGAACCCCAAACTCGGTTATCCCTATGGTCCCGCAGGACGCACGTTTGTCTGGAGACAACAAGATTATCCTCGTTGTTTTTTGACGGGAAAGGTGGTCAATAATCACATATCCCATCGTCCCGAGGGCACACAACACCGAACAAGTTGTCACACGGCCACGGCCTGCGTTCCAGTCTCTGGACCCTAATTCGATGATGAGACCGACTTAACTCCAGCGAGAAGACGAAATCGAGTTAGGATGTACGCGCTGCCTTGTTTGCTGTCCAGAAATCCTCACAGCAGAAGACTTGCTAAAGCCAACAAAGCAGGAGGGTGTACAGGCACGTAATGTAACTACAAAAAAATTGTTTTATCGGTAGTTCATCATATTTTGCTAGTAACGGAGATCACTACAAGACAAACCCGATCTGCAGCTTTGCGGATGATAGTTCTTTGCACCCAGGCATCACAAGCAATAGACTAAGGGCCGGTTTCACAATGATGGGTTAACTCAAGGTTGTGTGCTGACCGGAGGTTAACCCTAGATGTCATGTTTCATGATTTTACTTGAGGTTAACTTTGAGTTAAATTTACCCCAAGAAATTCTTGAGTTAACCCCAGGTTCGCGATACGCATTGGGTTATGTAACTTTGGTTTTGCTACTTGCTAGGCGTTTGAAGTTTCATATTTTATAGTTTACCTTAATGCTTTCCATCGTTCTTTTTATTTGAAATGGACGGTTATGATAGCAGTGATGAAGAAGCAGTGAGGCCAAGAATATTTCGACCTAGAGTCAATTATTTTGAGGAATATGATGACCATAACTCCCTGGTCTTTTTAAAATTTTTGTATTTTTCTTTCAGCACCTTTACAGATCTGCGGCTACTATTTGCACATTTGCAATTAAATTCTTCTCAACGAAATGGGCGAGAGTGAAAAGAGTCGTACGGCCCAAGCTTAGTCGTCATGCCAATTACATATCCGGTTTACTTCTACCTTAACCCTTAATTTCAATGATTATTTGCGGAATTTTAATTTCGTCCTCATGCGCCCAAGAATTAAAACTATGATGTCAATTGAATTAGCTAGTATTATGGATTTTTTTATGCTTGCATGATTATTATGGCATAAGAACCTTCACATGTTTTTCCGTGATTTTTTGGGCACCGGAAAGCCGAGAAAACGGGACGAATAATTGAACAGCCAATCGGAAGACGGGTATGAGTATCTGATCTAAGGTCGTAGGTACGTATATTGTCTTGAGTTCGTGATCCGCCAATCTGTCCCGTCACTGCCGTTACTCATCAGAGACAGTTTGCATGTCATTCGTTGTGGGGCATTGAGAATATTTGTCTTTTTCATCTGGAATCTAGACTTGTTTCCCTTTTTAAAGCAGAGTATTATTTATCAGTATTTTAGTTAAATTTTTTTAAAATTAGTTTCTCATAACCAACAAGGATGCGTAAAGAATCCATAGTGAATTCACTAAGACCGTAAGTAAAGTTAATCTGCCTATTGTTGACGTGGATATGGTGAACGACTACCTATGTAAATAATACTTGGGTCTTCAGCACAGAGATGAAAAACGCGAAAACTAAGAAATAGGTTTAAAATATTAAATAACATTTACGGTAATAAACAACATAATAATTATATCTTTAAACAATAACATGCATTATCTTTAGGTAAATCTCCTACCGAATTGCAAAGAACGACAATTTACGCTGCTCAGTATTTCTTGCAATAGCGCAGAATATGTCCGTTAAGTTTTTCCGACATGAAGGCACAAAGTATGCCTTTTCCATTTTATTACCTGAAAACAAAAAGAAGCTAGAGTTTCCAGTATTTAATGTGATCTTCTATACATTCGGAAAAATACATCATTTTATATATGCGACCAGTGAAGGTGACTTTACTAACCCAGTTGATATTTGGTTAAAAGGTTCGTGTAAACTTTTCTAATTCTCGAAATCAATCGTTCACTGTACAGATAACTAAAGACAAAGAAAGACAAAGAAGCTTCGATTCGAGTCAGGAAATTATATACAGGGTGTCCCACGACGATTAAGACAAGCAATATATCGAAACTGGGCAGTAGTAGCGAATTATAATTTTGGGGGTGTAAATTAGAACAAATATAGTATCTTCTCTTATTATTGTGTCACCCAATGAGGTATTTGTTTTTGGTCACGTGACGTCCGATTCAAAATTTTTAATGGGACACCCTGTATGTATTCCTACCGATAAAACAATTCCAACAAACTGGCACAGTTGGGGTCTAAAGTAATTAATTCAAGAGCTACAGGTACTTAAAGGACTGTACCACTACCATTGATTATAACATGTACCCCTACAGTTAAATTATTTTGGTAGTGTTTCATAATGGTAGTGCTACAGTCCTTTAAGTACCTGTAGCTCTTGAATTAGTCACTTTAGACTCCAAGTGTGCTAGTTTGTTGGAATCGTTTTATCGGGAGGAACACAAAAAGTCACAAATATATAGGGTGTCCCATTAAAAATTTTGAATCGGACGTCACGTGACCAAAAACAAATACCTCATTGGGTGACACAATAATAAGAGAAGATACTATATTTGTTCTAATTTACACCCCCAAAATTATAATTCGCTACTACTGCCCAGTTTCGATATATTGCTTGTCTTAATGGTCGTGGGACATCCTGTATAAGGTTAGGTTTAACTTTACTTGAAAATCAACTCAAGTCACAAGACAAAGCTTTCTCTCGCAGAACCTCTCTTCATGTGACACAGCCTAGAGACGAAACCCACAGGGCGTCCTTTTGATGACAAATCACAAAACAGAGGTTTGTTTCGTGAAACTTGGGTCAATACGATTTGGGAGTTGACCAGGCAACCATGCATTGCTGATGTATGGCACGCTAATCATTGTTTTCAGATCCATGATACTAGCCCATTTGTACTCGCTCCAAAATAGATCGCATAACTAAATGGAAAATAAAACCAAGTTGCTAGGTGCTGTCGCTTTGCAGCCTCATATCATGGACATATCGCCATAGTAAACAAAGTCACGTGCAGTTCACGACGAATCAGACAATTTATTTTCAAAAACAGTTCGCTGTGCACCCAGGTATCTACCTGGCCATAGGACACTAGCGCGCCGCGGTCAGATTGGTCCTAATCCCACCGGTCGCAAGCGCGCAAAATATTTCGATCACCAGATGGGCCATAGGACACTAGCGCGCCGCGGTCAGATTGGTCCTAATCCCACCGGTCGCAAGCGCGCAAAATATTTCGATCACCAGATGGGCCATAGGACACTAGCGCGCCGCGGTCAGATTTGTCCTAATCCCACCGGTCAAAAGCCCCCAAAATATTTTGGATAATAGGTAGGTATGTGGACACCAGCGCGCGGGGCGGCGAGGTAAACTTCTGTCTTATAATTTTCATTCAGTTACTGAAGAATTTGTAGAACTCCAGTCAGAGGTATCGTTACTTTCGACTTGACAGAAATGAATTACTTTTTTATATTATTAAATGCGAAATTTTGTTCTGAACTTAATAAGTTAATCTGATCACTATAATAGATGCAAATAAAGAAGTTGGTATTGTCAGCAGACCGAAATGTCTTTATAATACCCCAACAAATTTTAATTAATCAGAACGTGTTCTAATTTGTCACAAATTTGATCGATTTCTTGACGATGTAAAAAAAAGTCCGAGAAATTTACCTTCACAGCTAGTTTTGTGGGAGCATCATGGTTGTGCTCATTATTTCTTTTAGGAACAATTTCTTCCGATTGATCCATCAGCAAAGATGCTATGCATCCTCTTCTAGAGCATCTGTAGGCTACACCACGGGTGGTTTCTTTATCTCTTCGGAACGTATACTCTTCAAGGACTATTCATTTCTTCCCTTTCACACTTAACATAGTCTCCATGATGAAAAAGTAGATCACAAACAATACTCACAAACAGAAACTAAGGATTTTAAACTACTGAAATATTTTCCTTAAGGGTAGTTTTATATACCTACAGAAGCCCAATAGCCATTTAAATAATCTAAGAAGTAACTGTAAGCTACCGCAAGTCGTAAAAAGACAGATGAAAGTTCGCAAGAATAAAAGGGATGTGCTCATTAGGAATAACCAAGCTTAATTTTCTTCCGGTGCGCAAGTGAGCGGTGCCGATGAAGGCACCCTTCTTGTAAAGAGGTAAAAATCAAACCGCGCGCGCTCGTGACCGATCACCATCTAGCTCGCGTACATAGGCGACTGGTCTGTGCTGAAAATTTTTAGGTGGTATTCTTTACCGTTGGCAACAACGGGACAGGTTTTTCCATAAAAAGACTGTCTTTCAGATTTGATAAGACTATTGCTTTTTCCCCCAAACTGAGGTATCCATTCTTCCTTTGCCACGTCTACACTATTGACGACGTAATTCTTCTTGCAGAATAGATAAAGATCTCTCTAGATTCTAGCACGGGAACGTATCTAATTAGAAGCCAATACGGAGACAATGCTCGTATCTCAGAGATAAGATCTGTAGTACACGCATCTTAATTGCCACGAACTGCTACCTCCTTTTAGGGGTTTGCTAGAGATATCCTGCTCTGTCTCGCTCATTACTTATGTATTAAAAGGGAACCCAATCCGGAATCAATCATCTTCGGAATACGCTCCTAATAAAAGTCCAATAGAATAAATTATACTGCAGATATATCTGGCAAATAGCCAATTTGTTGTTTGGCTGTGTATCTCGAGTTGAGTTTATACGTCTACGCCGAAAAGTTGGATTGGTATCGAAAATTGATGTCGGACTGCCGGAGTTCCATGTTTTATGGATTTTGTGCTATGGCTATCTCTCGCAGCATCGATTGTAGCATCTAGTTCTTAGAATGCAAAGACACCGACGTAAAATTCAAATTTAATAAATCAAATTTAAAAAACAAACAAATGACTTGATCAGATTGAACTAAATTGAAAAATGTAAAACGTTTCGATAATTTTAACTTTTTATTGCAATGTCATTATTACTGCGATTCTACTTCCCACACCGATAGGTGAAGGGAGTATTGTGATCGCGAAAATTTTCGATTTTGAGATAATATAGTTTTTGGGCGTTTTATGATATTTACATAACGAAAATCCATGTCATTCATTTCCGTTGGTCTGTTTGTCGGTTTGTCGATCTGTAGGTCTGTCTGTCTGCTTCTCTGTCTGTTGACGTTTTTCTAGCCTCGTAATTTCAATAACCGCTGCCTGGATGGTGATGAAAGTGGTTGGGTAGTATATACTGCTATAATTTTGGAAATCGGTGCATGGGCGGCACGGGCGGCGGACAGATTATTAAAAATAAAAAAAATCCTCGAACTTCATTTTTAGACGTTTTAGGGGTACCTGATCGTTTTCTACTTCTTTGGGTGGGGTGAAATTGGCATGGCTGGAGGGTGGGGATTGTAAAACTAAAAAATATTTTGAATTCATAATAGGCTGCCCATTGACATGTAAAAGAAAGACCTAGCGGCATAACGGACGAGCGGGCGATAATTTGGTTGCAAGGGTGATCTGAGACTATAGCTTCATGCTATGGAAGAATATACTGTTATCACCGTACTGTATAGGAAATACTGAGTCAATCAACCTGACTTAATTTTTTGTGTCACTAATGCACTTAGAAGTGTTTCACAGTTTAATGACCTCTCTCCACGCTCATTGTGGCTGGTTTCTTAACACATTTTGGCAACAATCGCATGTAACCTGTCCCTGAGGGGTTTGTAAAAAGAAAACAGTACGTTTCTTGCTCGTTTCAAAACCAAAAACCGCATCTCCCTGTAGTGTTAGGAAATAGATAGACTTTGTAGACATTAACTACGGTTAACAAACTGGTAACGCCGTTAGACAGCACCGCGCGCTTATTGGACCACCCTGTATATATGAATCTCGACATCTTTGGGTGTTGGGGGTGAAATTGGGGTGGGGGGGGGGGTTGCAAAATTGAAAAGCTTGTTGCTTCCATAATGGACTGTCCACTGACCTGTGAAGGAAGACCTAGCGACATAAATAACATTTTTAGGTCCATCCGAACATTTCCTTGCTTATTACAGAAACCAAAGGAATTTTTTCTGGTGTAAAGATACGAGTACTGCTTTAGATCGATCTATGTTGTCTAATGAGGAAACGGTTGAATTATTGATTTTAATGAAATTTTGACACAGTATTACTCCCGTGGCGAGGATGGAAAATGCGTATGTTTTTCATAAATCGAGCAAGTGGCGGCGCAGAAATAATAAAAAAAAAACGAAAAATATAAAAACAGCACAAACTTCGTTTTTAAGCGTTTTAGAGGTTCCTGATCATTTTTTGCGTTTTTTTGGAGGGGGAAGAAATTGGGGGTGGGGGATTGAAAAACTGAAAAATTTGTTGTATTCACAATAGGCTGTCCACTGACCTGTGAAGGAAGACCTAGCGACATATATCACCTTTTTAAGTCCATCCGAACATTGCCTTGCCTACTACTGGAACTATAGGGGATTTAAAATTTTTCTGGTGTAAATATACGAGTACTGCTCTAGATCAATCTATGTTGTCTAATGAGGAAACTGTTGAATTGATTTTAATGAAATGTTGACACAGTATTGCTACTGTGGTGAGGATGGAAAACTCGTATTGTTGTTAGAAATTGTGTCAGTGGCAGTGTAGCAACAATCAAAAAACTAAAAATATGAAAACAGCTCAAACTTCGTTTTTAAATGTTTTAGGGGTTTCTCATCATTTTCTACTTTTTTTGGGTAGGGATGAAATTGGGGTGGTTGGGGGGTGGAACTGAAAAGTTTGTAGTATTGAGAATAGGCTGTCCATTGACCTGTGAAGGAAAGACCTAGCGGCATATGACAATTGGGGGGCGGGGGCTGGCGATGATTTGGTTGCAAGGGGATCTCAGATTAAAGCTTCATGTTATGGGAAAATAATAAACTCGTATCACCGTAACGTGGGGGAAGTACTGAGTCAATCAACTTGACTTCATTTTTTAGACTGGCATGGATCGGTATTTCCATTACGTGAAATAATTCTAACTTCAGTTCTAAAAAAATCCACGAGTAAGGCTTTTCAACTTATCCTTATCTATAATTACGAGTTCTCCCTTCTCATTATGACCCGGTCAACGAGTTTTCAGAGATTTTTTTGGACATTCATTAACGGGCATTTCCTCCTTTGGGCCGTCCCACAGGGGTCCGAAGGACAAAGCCTACTGAGATCCGTCCGTTGTTTTGAGTCCTTTTGTCGCGGTCCAGCGCGAGATGCCTACCGTCTGTGTTCTGCACAATGACTGCACCTGGACCAAGTCCGATGAAAAACATCATGGCGCGGCCTCTGAAAGGGTTCCTCCGGGCCTCGGTTCAATTTACCGAAAACGAATGACCAATATTTTGGGTGGGGTTCGGTAGGACAGTGACGTCCCTTGTGGGTGGAACGGCTACTGCTCTATATGCTACTACAGTCTGACGGACTGAGAAAGATTATTCTGTTGGGAAATGCTGTCAAATGCCTAGGAACATTAAATCCACCTAAAGAGGTAGATAAAGGTTTATGTCTTTGCCTCAGCAGCAACTAGAAATATCATTAACATTGGAAGTGTGCTTTCTGAGTTATAGAAACAGAAAAAAGGACGTTGTCAGAGCAGGCGACAGAAAAGATCTGCCTGTGCGCCATCTGGTACCCGAAGGTAACGGCAAACCAAAGAAACCCTCGTAAAGGACGTTATCGTTTTGTTGATGTGGATCGATTTTTATAACTTATAGGGCATTTTCGCAAAAAGCCGTAAGTACCTGACCAAGTTCAAAGTTATCATTGCTTGGCCTTACGACACACTAAGGAGCATTTATTTTGGACGGTAGTAGAAGAACGGGAACCCCATATTTTCTCCTAACTTCACACTCCGTCTGTGTGGTCATCTAGCAATAATCAATCCTTGTATATTTTACGAGCACCTCAGACATTATTATACTTTTGTCAGCTATTTTTATATTGTTGCATTTGTTTATTTAAAATGTAAATGCATGCCCAAACACAATCTTTCAATCTTATTTATATTCCATAAAAAACTGAATTGAAAAAATCAGTAACATGCATGCAAGTTTTCAAAAAAACGTACACAAACGTCACTATACTTTCAGGTTTCAACTATATATTCCAAAGTTTAGTATGTAGAATTGCAGTTGAACGTTATATTCACTTGAGATAGATATAGCACTTCTATTTTCTTTTTCCTTTCGATGCTAGTAGACGAAATAGGTAGTGTAGTCACGAAATATTTATAATTTAAAACAGTACATCTTTTAGGGTTTTATGACATCTAATTGACGAAAAATTATGTCACATAGTCGCGGAGGTATGTCGGTCAGTCTGGAAGTTGTCAGGTAGTGGTTGGCCCCTTCATGACTCATAAAATACTGAAGCGACATAGATGAAGATTTCACAGCAGTGGTGGTGGAGTAGTAATCAGAAACGTGGTGTTGCTTTGTCCCTATATAGTGGGAAAGGTCATCCTAATATCACTAGAACCTTCTTAACAAATTTTGTAATTTTTTTGTGGTCCCTGATCATATCTAGAAATGGAGGTGGAAAAATTTGGAGAGGGAGAAAATAGCAAAGTATCATCAAACTTTCCTCATCCCTCCTATGTTCGCAACTCTTTTGGTTCTAGTCAAAAAAGTATAGTCAACAGAATGTTTAACCCAAATTTTTATTTTTCTTATAACTAACGCTCACCCTTAGGCAGAGTCAAAAGCTTCGTATTCCTTCTGTTCAAAATTTTTCATCTTCACTAGGAAACGTTTGTGAAATATCGAGCCATACGCTACTTAACACAAATCTTTGACATTCGTTTTATCAACTATTTGATTCCGCTAACGTCGTGAGCTGCTCAGATGCAAAAGAAAACCTATGAAACGTTTTATAGAGGTAGTATGAGTGGAAACTCGACCACAAGTCTAATAGCGGCTCATTTTTCGTCTTTTTGGCGTGCCTGGTGTCGTGGAGTGCCATTAATAGCAGAGCCCTCTTGATTAGAAATGGTCCTACGAGGCGTCCTGATTAAGCTCGGGCTCTTGGATAATGTCCACCATCGCAGGGGCCGCAGATCGCAGCCACAGAAAATACAGCCTCAGTTGTCAGGGCCGTTATTTTATCGGCACTAGCCGAGACGAATGAACGCCGGGTCGTGACATTTATGGCCTACTGGGACCGACAAGACAGAGAGACGCTCTTTTAACCTTTCGCTGTGAACTGTACGGTGCGGTGTGTCGAAGAAAATTCCCATAGATTCAGGAAAGTGTAGGTGGGGATGAAACGATACAAATGAATACGGTACGTAGCATAAGGAGTGATGGAGTCGAGAAACCAGGCAAGTAGGCCATGTTTAGAAATCTTCATGGCCTCCTGTAGAACCCTTTTCTGTCGAACCTGTCAGGCCTTCTGGTGGAGGTTAGTATTTCCGGGTGAGTATAATGATTGCCCTTTAACCTCCGTCGTACTAGATATCCTGACTCTTAGGCTGTGGTACAGAGCACATTTGTCCAGTAAGTAAAACGAAGTTTCGTCTTTTGCCTGACAACTGAAGTTGCCGGTCTGATTTTGTGCCTTAGCACACCCATCTACCCGCCTTTTTTCCGAAATCCATAAAGCACGGTCATTTCTCGGACCTGCTCTAAACGTCTTTGCTTACCTACAGCTATTTTGCTGTCTTACCAAGCTTTCGCTAGTTCATTTTAAGACCGCTTATCCAGAGGAACCGAACTACTGTCGGTATAAGCAGTAACCTCTTCTCAACCAACAGCTTTGTGTGGACGAGTTGAGAAGAATCAGGGCTCCTTCTTGTCCTTGGGGTGAGAAATTGCCCCTAAAGGCGGATGAACTAGTAGATACCATCTGGTCAACGGCATTAGGATGCAGAAAACAAATGGGAAACTACTACATTAAAGATCTTAAAGATATCCCAAGAGAAACTGGTAAAGTGAGTAAATGCATTTTACGAGTTCACAACATGTCTGTTAAGACATTGTGACTATGACGATGATCCAGAGCAACATTATTCTGCTGCCTACTAATTCCTAGTAGGGACTCAAGGTCGATACAAGAGATGTTATGTCTATCTTAGCCAGGTCATCTGACCTCTCAGTATAGCGAAAATTTCTGCCTGGAAGACAACCGTGCAGATCCTGAGTGCAAAGCTTATTTCCTCCTTTATTTTCCAGGTAGAAGCCTGACCTATAGGGGCCCAACTCGTAAGAAGGTGATCCATCTGTGAAATACACCAAACTGTAGGGCTGGAGTTTGATCTTGCCTTACATCCAACCACCCTTTCGCTGTGAACTTTGTGGTGCGGTTTGTCGAAGAAGATTCCCATAGAATCAGGAAAGTGTAGGTAGAAATAAGACTATACAAATAAATGCGATACTTAGCAGTAATAGTGATGGAGAGGAGAAGCCAGGCAAATAGGCCACCTTTGACACTTTTTACCGATAGCACAAGCCACGTTTAAACATCTTCTTGGTCTCCAGGAGAAACCCTTTTATCAAACATACTAGGCCTTCTGGTGGAGGTCAGTATGTGTGACCAGGTTATTCATTCTCTTCAACATTCGACGTACTAGATATCCTGACTGTGATGTTGCAATATACAGCACACCTGTCCAGAAAGGGAAATTTCCTCTTTTGCGGCTTTTTCTTTAGCAGCCATCTCCATTCTGGACGTTGGCAATCATCAAGGCAAATCGAATTTTTTGGAAACTGCCGTTTTAAGTAGCTGATTATTGGAGCAATTATAGCAGTCCTTCAGATTTTTCAGCCACGAATGTCTTCTCCTTCCTATCGTTCCTTTTCCTACGATTTTTCCTTCTATTATTATTTGAAGTAGATGATACTTCTCCCTTCTCATAATGTGTCTCAGGTTCTGTAGTTTTCTTCTCTTTATAGTTAATAATACTTATTCTTGTTTTTTCATTCTTATTAATACCGGATCGACATATTCACAACTTCCGAGGCTTTTGCGGATTAGCACAACCAAAACGTTGCCTTTGTTCAAAAGCCATAGCGCACGGTCATTGTCCGAACCTGCTCTAAACGTGTTTGCTTACTGCTTACAGCTATTTATTAATATTAATATTTACATACCAAAAACAGGTAAAAAAGCACAATGATTTCTCTATTTTTTAAGGGATATGATGCATTCAGCAAGTTACCCAGCTATATCCAGGAAAATTCAACTGTCAATAATTTTAAGAGAGAACTCGCTAAGTACCTCAACGCCAGATTATCTGAATGTTTAGTGGTATGTCTTCTGAAGTTATTATGTGTGTAGCTTGTATTTTGCCCGTGTGGGGGCGGGTTAGAATATCTCCCATCATATATCCTGCGTGTCGTAAAAGGCGACTAAAAGGGACACCGAACTACTGTCGGTATAACCAGTAACCTCTTTTCAACCAACAACTTCGGGTGGACGAGTTGAGAAGAGTCAGGACACCTTCTTGTCCTTGGGGTGAGAACTTGCCCCTAAAGGCGGATGAATCAGTAGATACCATCTGATGGTCAACGGCATGAGGATGCAGAAAGCAAATGGGAAACTACTGCATTAAAGATCTTAAAGATATCCCCAGAGAAACTCGTAAAATGACATACAGTACATTTTACGAGTTCACAACATGCCTGTTAAGACATTGTGACTATGATGATGTATTTTGTTCTATTGTAATACTACAGTTAGTTTTATTTTATAGTTAGATTGAATCTATTGTTAATGTACAGTTTTTTTTACACAGATGATTATTATTATTCTTTAGTTTTTTATGTATATTAGGATTATCCTATTTCAAATAAATGTTCTTCTTCTTCTTCTATTTCGCTCTCTAGCCAAGCTTTCGCCATTCTACTCTAGTGTGGCCAACTACCGAATCTCATGTCGTCGCAGAGTCTCCGGCAATCCAACATTGGATCCCTTTTTATTCAGGGGGGGGGGGTGAGCCGAAGAGTACTTCCAGGGCAAAAGTAGATGATATATCGATGGCACCCATTATTCCATTAGCTGATAACCTCCAAATCTTAGCCAGCTTGTGGACTACTTGTTCTCATTTTTGATTCAGCAGCTCTCTCCGAAATCATCAGCTTATTTAGGAAGTCAATTGTCGAAATAAAATCTGCTACCCCACGATAACTGATCCAATAAGAAATGTGATTTATCCAAACATTTTTTTTATTTATGAGATCACAGAAGTAACCGAAACGTTACAGACCAGCTCATGGCAATCATTCAAAAGGATTTATTTTATATTTATACTTGCAGGTACTTTGTGGTGTTTGTAAGAGTTTTTATTCAAGTTATTTTTATCACTGTTTAAAATCATCCCTTTAAAAATGTTCAATGATCTCTGCCACTGATCTCTAGCCGATATTCACCATTTTTTAATCCATTCAGTGCAGCTACACACTTTTGAATATATGAAAATAAATCTGTGACGATAAAAACCACCAAAAGAAATTATAAGCCCTCGTGGCCTGCATAACAGCGAATATTGATTCTCCGGGTAAACAGCTGCGAGCACGGTTTCACCCCCTCCTCACCCCCTTCAGCAGCCTCTGCCCGGTCGTCGATGGACCGGCTGGTGTCGTAATGACACTCGACAACCCTTCACCCCCTCATCCCTCCAGCGGCAACCCCCCTCTATGGTCTCCCGCTGGTTACGCATATCGGCAATCACCACTTCTGATGCTGACGTGGTTTCTTAATTGTCCATGGTGGTTGTACGCGAGTTTCTATTGTTTTTCAGATGCTACTGGGTTCAAAGGCCCTGAAGGTAATGATGTGGTGTAAAAAATAAGTTAGTTCAAATTTTCTTCTCTTTTTAAGGGGATATAATGCTTTAACCTCCTAATAACATGATCATAGGAGAATATCATCTTGTGTGTTATAAAATTCTACCTTGGTAAGCAGCTACAGAACCTTTCTCGTTATATACTGATATATCCTCATATGTCAACCATAGAAACCAAAAGAAGAATTCTACAATACAGAAAACTATTGAAAATAGAAAGGATCCTTCTACCGACAAAACTAGAAGAAATTCATTAAATTTACATGTTTATGAAGTTTACTATAACATAGCTGAGAAACTTGGACAATGAAAGGCCATGGAAGAGGAATATTACAGCTGAGTGCAATCAAGTTGAAATCAAACATTGGATTAAAAAATCAACAGCACGTCAAAGAAAACCGCTAATCAAGATGAAAGTAATTCTATTTAGGTTTCTACCCAAATTTGACACAGAATCAACTAAACAAATGCGAATAGTTTTCACCGAGTCTAAAATGAAAGTAAAACAATAAATAAAAAAACATCGTGAGGTAGCTTGTATACCTGCTAACTCCGTTTTATGACCTTTCTATGAAGGAAACATCTATATAGAAAGCATCTTATGCTTTTGCGACAATATTTTTCTTACCACGCTATTCTTGTTCAAATATTTCCAGAAGTTATCCAATTTTATCGTGTTAGTCGATTTCCTATCCTTGCTGGACAAAAACTCGAATCTTGTATTAAAAGTGTTTTTTTTCTTTTTACTGCGATCCGCTATAGAATCATGTTTCTTAGTTCCTTAAACTATTATTTGTATTGTTATTTTAGTTTTTAAATGGCAACACAATGACCCAACTTAATGGCAAATGTGCGGGCTGAAATATTTGCCTCACTTATAGAAATGGTGAATGTGCTTAAAGTTTAATCATTCGCTAATCCTAATGAGCCTGGCTATACAAATAATTGAATTGCTATCAGTTCTCAAGACGCATAAACATTTTTCAATTTAATACGATGCTTTGAAGCGGATAAAGGTCACGTCCAAATAAATCAAAACAATGGTACATTTTTCCTCTAAGAGCCATCCGACAAAAACTTCCCTGTTAGGTTATGATATTATAACTCCTATCCTCTAGAGTACGCACTCCAGCTGTCTAGAGCACTGCACTAATTTGTACAATTTCCCTGTTGGTCTGGTACTGTGTTATGCCCTATTGGCTCTAACCTGGGCTCCCCAAAGGGTTGTGGTCTTTTGTGATGTAGCGATTCACACTCTCTCTGCCTCTTTCTCAGATTGTCTGTTGTTGAGGTCTCCATCCATTCTTTTCAGTTAAATTCCTTTACGCCACAATGCACTCCAAGGACATCAGCTGTTATTCGAACCTAATTCCTCTTCAGAGAAAGTGGTCCTCAAGACGTTTTCTGGCGTGTGCCTTTAATAAATTATTTCTCTTGCCTACATTCAGCTATCAAGTCCCAGTATTCTTTATGCTGAAGTGTCAATCATTATTATCTGACCTCATACCTAATTGTGCTTTTGGGCACCCTCAAGGCGTTTATGCACCAATGTGCCGAGTAGAGGATCATGTTTTTACAAATTCATCGGTCTTTTCATTACCAGCTATACCTGAGTGTCCAGGCACCCCCACAGTGCTACATTATTCTATTTCTCCAGCCTACCCAGTTCTTTTTGGCATTCTAAGATTAATGTAGACGTCACTCTGGGACTTTCTAGTGCACTGACTGTGAGTATAGCGATTTTTTCGTTTCTGTATGCTCACTCATTGTTTATCCTATTTAGCTAGATACGTGAAGGTGAAACTAATAAGAGAGACTTAGTTGATTCCCCCCTTATCAGTTATCTGATCGTACCCTGTCCTAACTAGCAACCCTTGTCATATTAAAATCCAAACCAGGCAAGAAACAAAAACCCTCGTAACTATAACGGAGCCTTAATCACAACACCCATTGTCGTATCTCTTACACGCTCTAGATTTTGAAGCTTGAGCCACAACCGGAAACATAAAACCTTTCTTTTCCCGCTAGTCTTTTTCTCAGTTTCTCCCCTTTTTCCCTCAACGCGACGTCTCGTCGTTCAATACCGACTTTCCGGGTCCGTTTCACCCCTTGTTTGAAGACTGACCACACCCTCTGCTGACCAATGGTCTGCGCCGGACAGCCCTTTATGTACTTGGGCACATACGGGGGACACGCCTCATTGGTCAACGTGAAGGACAAATGACGGACGTTGGCCGAGGGTGGCTAGATGTACTTACAAGGTGCTGGCTTCTTGTATACGCAGGTATATAAGGGTAAACTTTACAAAGAAGAAAGAAGTGTGAACAGGTATTCAGATCTCTCTTTAGAAGTACCTGAAGACGAAACAGAAATATTGATTGATGGTTAATTGAAGTGACCTGAACTGTTTATGAAGGTAAACGTAATTCTCAATTCAAAAAAAATGACACCGTTAGGACAAGGTGTGTTCTCACTATGTATCACAATTTACTTGATGAGAAAGTTATAATACAAATAATTTGCGAATTGTGGAACCTCCATTAACAATATTACAGTTTTTGGTTCAAAAATATACGATACGTTCCAAGTATTTCTTTATTTTCTTCAAGTAATTTATTTGTTTTAAAAATGGATCTTCCTTTGGGTGGGATTGACTGGCGGTGTTTCTGTTCCCACACTGTTCGCCGAATAATGCACATTTTCTAACTTAATATTAATATGCTATTTTACTTTTTTTGTCATATTTTATCTTTATAAGTATGAATGGACTGTTGCGAAGTCCACTTCTGACACAGGTTTTCGCTGGTACGGAGTTATGTGACATGTTTGTAAGTAGCTGTGATAAAAGGATACATTAACAGTGCGGTTGGCGGATGGGTGGATGTATATTTTGGCCCAAAAAAAACAGCTACGTAGTTTTAAATTCTCCAAAGATAAATATCTAGGCCTTCATAAAATAGTTCAAATTATTGCTTCAACGCAAATATTTTCTTGAAGACAACAACTCACCAAAATTACTAAATGCTTCCGCCAATACTATAATAGAGAATGCTTCAGTCAACATTTCAGAAAGAGGCCATATCTTATTTGTCTTATTCCAAGACTTGCTTTGGGCGGTCGATTTGCGAATAATACGGCACAAAGCGCCCACGCTTTTTTCACAAATATTATACTAATATTTCTCATTATTATTTTATTATCTGGACTTGCTCAACACCTCGGGACTGACTTTTAAAAACTATTTGAAACAGCGCTTAATATATAGACTGTAATGCCTAAATTGCTTAGAATGTCTAACTACTTTATTTTAATAATAATAATAATAATAATTAACTTAAAAAGTTTACACAATACCCCTAACGTATCATACCACAATTCTGCCCTTTACTTCTTAGCTCTACATCTCTCACTACGTCTCTACAAAGTGCCGTAGGCCTTGCAACCTACCATATTATTGAAGTTTAGATTTATTATGCTGTGGTTTAGATCATTGCTATTTTATATTTTTTTTTCTGTCGATGTACATTTGTATACCCTCTATAGCCTTAGTGTTGTATTATCCGCAAAATTTATTGTTATTGTAAATAGCGGGTGCTACTATGGAAATTAGTTCTGTTGTACCCTTAATGTAGCAAAATAAGCTTATTATAAAAATTATTTTTTATTTTTTAGTCCGATTTTCTTTAAAAGCGAGTTTTATAGTTTTTTAACTATATTTATTTTTAGTTTTTTACCTATTCATAAAAGCGGGTTTTTAATTTTTCTAAACTTTATTCATCAATACTCTGTTTAATGAAGATGAACAATTGTTTTTGTTTTAATCAATGTTCATAGCATAATCCATTACTGCATAAACGATAATTGGAACTGTCACCTTTCCTAAGCAGATTTCCCAAAAATACCAACTACCAAACAGTTGGATGTCACCCTTTTTAAACTCTCGTCGCTACGCCTCTGTATAATATTAACAAATTTTAAGGTGTTTGCGCCATCTCTTAGTCAGCGATACGACCGCTGGCGCCTGTTCGACGAATTTGAAGCCGTCAAAATCGTTTCCGCGGCAAAGTTGGAGCGTTTAAGTACAAATTAGAGTGCGGTAAGGTAAGAGGTAACGTAAGACGTAAGAAAATAAACGTGTGGAATCAGATGAGAGTGTTTATAGTCGTAACGTAAGAGCTAACGCAACACTCTCATCTGATTCCACAGGTTTATTACCTTACGTCTTACGTTACCTCTTACCTTACCGCACTCTATTTAGTCCCTAAATGTTCGATCCGACCTCTTAAGTTACAAACTCACAAACATACAGGTAGCCGAAATGTCAGTAAAACCGCATCATTTGTGGGCCAATGAAGCAAACTGAATATTTTTCGTTTCACCGCAATAATTAAAATTAGAAATAGATCCTGGCATTCATTGTTTTTCCGAAACAAATATCTGACGGTCCCCGCACACAAACAGTCGAACAAAAGCATAGCACGGTGGATTCAGGGAAACAAAATATGTATGAGCGCGAAAGAGAGGGAGAAAGATATACAAAAACAAGCCCCTGTGTCATTGCTTTCATTCAGCCTCCCTCTGAACTGATACATGTACATTTGCTCCACTGTTTTGCTGAGGTATGGTACATATTATTGACTTTTGCCACAAAAGGTTATAGCGGGAATGGATGTATGTGTCACTGATCCGACTGTCTGGCCATTTCGGTGTTTATGAGAGCTTTGGAATAATACGCGGTTGTTTTGTATGCGTGGCTATTTTCGTTAGTAAAATTGGGATCAATATTAGCTGCTGACGCGTATCCAATTAGAAAACTAGGCTTTTGGAAATAAAAATGCTCTAGTTATATGCTGATTGGGGCTTTTATTGTTACCATTGTAGTCAATCTAATAATCAGCGATGTTTGACAAGTGCTACCCAGTCGAGTTAACATTTTGTTGTCCTCAAAATATGATTATCTTGAGATTCCTCTATCCTTTCCACCCGAGTGCCCATCTAGATATTTGTGAAGAAGTGATTTTCGTTTTGTTAGATGCATAACTGAATAGTTTGATATTCTCCTTCATCGCAAAAATTAATAGATTCATGCCTTCCCCAATTTTTTCAGAGATCCTGTCATTTGTATTAATGTCTTTCACCTACTCCTCTAAACTCACATCTTTTCTACCGTTTCTCTGGACTATAAATAAATAAAAACCATAATCACAATGTATAAAACAGTTGTCAGAGAATTGATTTGGAATAAGTGGCAATGTTTCACTGCTGTAGCCTGAACGTCAGTAAAAAGTTGATCCTCTAAATATATGTGGTTTTATGGATTGGTCAGTCTAGCGTGATGGATCAGAAAGACAATCACAAAATAAGTTCAAGGAATTATATCAGTTTATTGTTATCAACGAATTTCCTTTCTAGTGATCATATTCAGATGTTTATTGGTAAGAAGAGCCTTTTTCTTTCATTTTTGATACATTTGTGAAATTCTCTTAATTTATCTGGGTGACCTAATTGACTTCTGTGACTTCTGAGACAGCACCACTTCTTGTTTTGTTGTATTTTCTATCGTATATTTTGACGTTGGTAATTATTTCATTATTTCTCTTATTCTTCAAATGAAGACTATTGGTTCATAGCTGAACAAGCACTTTGAAAATTTGCACAAAATTTTAAAGATGGAAGCTGCAAGCGTGACGACCAATGCAAACACATATACATACAGACGACATACTTTCATATTTTTAAAAAGTCAATGCAAAAGGTATGTATGGGATAACTGAAAACAGACAAAACTAAGTTTTAAAATATTCCTAAACCTGGTTATCTAACGTAGCAGGTACATTTTGGAAATATAATAGGCACTAGTAGCTTAACTACCAATACATTAGCTTTATGAAAGCAGTATATACATATGCTATAATTACAGATGTTATAAATCAGTGATATAGGGATCAAAATAAAGAAGGTCAATGAAAAGAAGTGATATGAGTTTCTACAACAGTAATACACGTTTAGTAGGTCTTATCTGAATTTTGATTTTTTTTCTTTCTCGGTTAAGCTATTTTCTCGCCTACAACGCGGAGATTACAAACTTTAAGATGTAAACTTTTCCAGAAAAAAATAGTGCCTTATTTGGTACTTTGGAATGAATATATCGTTTCATAGATTTTCAATGACACTTAGGAATAGTCTCAGAAGAATGTTATTTTGAACATCAGATTAATACGTATATTGTTCCATAGATCTTCAAAAAGACTTCCAGGAGAAACTTACAAGAATGCTACAAAATTACATTACCTTTTTCGCCAGAAAGTTTATTGTAGAAAAACAACTTCATCTTCAAATAAAGCTCGATCTCGCTCAAACTTAGGTACATAGTGTCCATGAGTCACTGTCCAATGTCCATACTCGGTGTACCACACAAAAATCAGATCAAGATTTAAACGATGACATACAGGTCATGATACGAAGTCCATACTATCATTTACTGATCGTCTAACCAAAAGCAAGTGACCGCACAAGTTCGGTCCACATTCCGGAGACCAACTGATCTCACCCAGCGTCCCACAGGTAGCCGTTCAGGGGCGAGAACAGACCTGATAGGTGGTGGGGATAACTCACCCCAGCCGGACGGTAACACACATAAAAAATGAGGGGGTCACGACAATGGTCCACAGCCGAAATCATGGTAATTGCAGATGATGAATTCGGAAGCATGGGTGAGGGCTAAAAAACGGACCTAGGCGACGATATAGCCCAGGCATGTTTGGACCGACCTGTGGAAAAGTTACGCAAATGTTTATTTGTTATAAGTTTGCACTTTTTACTTTTAATGCCAATAAACAGAGGTTATATTGCAATTTTATTTCGTATGTTATCATTTTCAGAGATTTATAGCTCAAAAAACTATACCTATATCTTATTTTTGGTTGCCTACCTTCTATGTGTTGCAATCATTGATATTTAGCTTTAAAATTGGAGCGGATGTCAGGAGACTTTAATATAGTAGCTACGAGCCCCGAAAATGGGTGGATGTAGGCATAAGAAAAAAATTACTGAAGCAACGTCGATGAATTCTTCACAGTAGGTTACCATTACGGCAGCGACTCTAAAGTTTTATAGTTTTTGAAAATTGATCCTGAGACCATAATAAAAAATCCGGCATTATTTGGTTCGTCTATGAATTGTAAATTGTAATGATACTTGTATGTGGGTTGCTACTCCAGTATTGTCAGTTTTGAAAATCGTTTAACTGAAAACAAGAAAGTTATTAAAATACAAATATATAAAAATGCCCAAATATCATTTTAGGTGGTGTAGATATAATTCTTAACATTTTTATGAGAGAGGGAAGATGACAAAAAACAAATATTACTAGGGTGGGTAGCGAACTGACCAATGAATGTTCCTCAATTGTGCTTTGATATGAGGCAGACACGTTAGAAAATAATTTATAGTCCAACAGATGTGATTGGAAGGGCAAGTGAGTGCGATGAATTAAAGTTAGTCCATACAGGTAAAGTACAAAACCCACAATCACAGTTTCCGCTTTTGTGCCTAGTAGTAGTAGTAGTAGTAGTAGTGACGTGCCATCCCAACAGAAGAAACACTAAATCCCTAATGGTCTCCTGGAGAACATCTATTTGTGGGCCAAACTGTTCTGATGAAAGTCAATACATCCGACATCCGACCAGTATACCTACTGGTCTGTTCACTTTACTGTTCCTGCTTCTACTCAGCCTTTTGTACCTAAGTTGACCAGCCTATAACAGTTCCGGAATGGGTACTAGGAGGGGGATAAAAAATGTACCTAGACAATAAAAAGTGATTTACTGAGAGAATCTCTAGGGTGACAGATGTGCAAAAAAATCCTCGCGGTAAAAAAATCTCACGTTTTTTATTCTCCGCTACCTGAGGTAGGCCAGGATAAGGTCAGGTGAGGTTCTGGTAAGCCATGGGAAAAGTGCTAATATGTAAATGCGAAAAAAATCTCTCAATAAGTCCGGTGTATAGGACTATAGGTTCTGATCCACCCCATTTTTTAACTATCGGAAGAAGTTTTCAGGACAATGGGATATCCGCTGTTGTGGGGTGAGTTCTCACAGGAATTTTTTTAAAGCAGAAAGACGCGGACGTCCAGAAATGACGTCGCCCTATTTTTTTCCGTTTCAAAAGAAATTTTCGGGAATAAGGTCTCTAAGGCAAATCCCCAAAAAAATGTCCGTTTATTAAGCGACACGACGTGTGGAAGTATAACTTAGACAACCACAATTTTTCGTTTTCAACAATTACAACTTAGGTACTTAATGTTATAATTTGCCCTTCCCGTGATAGATTCTCGTATCATATCCTACGAAACAAACAGATTACTGACGTTTTGGGTACCACAGTCCACGCAGTTGTGTTAAGTGAAATTCTACTTGTGAATGACACTGTCTCGATGTGCCACCTCAGCCTCTTTTTTCGGTAGGTTGTCTGACTGCTCATAGCGGTTTAGAAATATAGCATATCGCTTTGCCTTTGCTACAGCTTGAGTATAAAAAATTCATCTATCTTACAAAAGATTTTCAATCAGATTCAGTGACTGAATTACTGTGGCACAATATATGTTGGCGTAAAATGGTTTTTGGCGTTTCGGTAGCCTAGGTAAACTAATTTTGATCACGTGATCGTTGTAAGCTGCCCAGAATCGCAGCTTTTGTTTTGTCTATACGCAACGCAGTTCGGAGAAGATCCTTTCTACGTGTGTATTATTGTCTTGGCGCGCCACCACCAGCCACTTTAGCTCCGGCAGATGGGCTGTGAGCATTATTCAATAAACTGTCTGATTTCACCTCTTGTAGCAGTCAAGGCACATAGTATTTAGGCTTTGTCTTCGCAGCTGCTTAGGTATAAAAAGTACATGTACCTTACAAAATATTGCTAAAATCTCAAAAAAAAACGTTCCTGTCAATTTCGTCCAGCAATGTAAACAACCAGATTTGCAGTCATGCTAGCGCACTATGAATGAACTGCACCTATAGATTCGCAGAACAAGTTTGTTTTTTTCCAGTTGGTCTGTTACATAACATGCAACATCTTTTCTGTGTAACGAGGTCCCAACCTTACATGCAGAAAATGACGCCTCAAGACATGCTGCGTTGGAAATGTCAGACAGTGGTTGTCTCACTCTATTTCTCTCTCTGTCGAAACGCTTAGCTCCTCGTGGCTATGCTTTGATATTTATAGCCTACGTTTTTTAGATTTATATCAAGGAGGCTGAGAAACAATGAACACTGCATTGGCGGAGGTTAAAGCTCCTTTAGTAATCGTTATTATCGTTAGTATAATTATAATCATTGTAACTAATAATAATCTAATAACAATGAAATGCCTCTATTTATTTGGCGGATATTCAGCTTCAGCAGCTGCTTTTAAATATGAACAAGTTACAAACATTAGAGTATTAGCTTAAGCTATGTAAAATTTATTGAACAATTATTCAAAGTATTTACTTTTTTACTACTGCTTTTTTAAATAGTTATATCAGGGTGTTCAGTTTAAAACTTGCCACCACGGATTTATCGAAAAAATCGAAGTCCTTTATTTTGACGTTTGACCTTCGTCAACGCATTATCGAAAGCTACCATGATATCTCATAACATGGTTTTGTAACTGCCCATCTCAGGAATCTCAAAATCATTGTTTAGCCAATAACGAGCAAAATTTGAACACTTATTGTAATAAACATTGATATTTTCGTGTATTTTTGTATTCTATTTGAACAAGTTAAGATACATAAAGATTCTAATTTTCTCGAGAACGTATCGACCTATTTAAGAAAATCAAACGTCAAAATAAAGGGCGCTCCGACATACCTTTAAAACAATATATTACTCCATACCCTCTGTCATATAAAAATTTTAAGAGCATGACCCTGGAGGGCAGCAAGTACAAGGGAGGGAAGTAGTTTTTGGTAGAAAAGTTGCCCACTTTGACAAATCTTCTGACGTGTCTTTTAATGAGTAAATCTCGTCGATTTGGGAACAGACAGTACAATACCTATAAGCCATATTTGTGCTATTTCGTTTTGCTGTACTTCCTAAGTGATTAAATAGTTTTGCCAATCATTAGGTTCACCACGCAATTTAGGCAGTAATTTGACGTGGGTAAAGTGTTGTATTCTTGAGGAGCCACTTCCTCAACCACCTTGAATGCCACATACTTTTTAAACAACCCATTTATCTATTTCCTCTTCTTCACAAGACAACATGCAAAAATTGACCAGAGCAGTACTTACTCCATCATGGATGTGTCAACAAAACTCTGCAAAAATGATCACAAAATGGCACTATGTGGACGCTCTATCTTTGCAACGTTTTCATTCGGTTTTAAAACTGCACAGACAGGTGAAAAACGTATCGTTTGAACCAGCCTTTATATGGATGGGCTCTAGATATCAAAAAGGTGTGATTTGAGTACGCCACTGCTTCATGATCTTCGCGAAAGGTCAGAATGTCACGGCAGCAGACAGTAAGAGATAGAAAACATGCGATTCTCCCATAATATTCTTTTAGATTAGAAGATTATTTGAGGTCACAGTTTTCTATCTGGTGTATCGGAGATTTTCCGAGCAGATAAAGAAATCAGGTGGGATAGTCACATACAACGATCTTTCCACTGCTAAACGTTCTGACATTTGAGGTTTGATAAAAATAATTGGATTGTCTTCGGTTCTATAGGAAACGTGAGGTGATGAAATGAATGTATAAGATTGCGTTTGAGTAAGTGATTAAAAAATGTCCATATTGGTACTGAAGCTCATAAGAAAGTGGACCGTTTGTTCTAGGTACTCCGAAAGTCTGTTCTTAAGCCAGATGCTCATTGGCGAAAGACTGCTGTAACTATAACCATTACAGCAACCAAATTTGCGTTGCGAACCAAAGTTACGAGCCTAGTCCGAAGCTAAATTTCTAATGATGTACATCGCAAACTTGAATATTTTGGCAATGTCATGAGAATGAAAAGAAGGCGACCAGGTAAAACGAGAACTTCCTGTCAACAAATCGCGCATAGCCTTGATGATAGCCAATATCCGGAACGAACAGGGCTGACGAAGAAGGAGAAGGTTATAAAACAACTATGTAAAATTCGATTGTATTATGGTGACTCTAAAAACCAAGTCAGTCAAGATTTTTTGCACAAATATATGTGACCTAGGCTACGCCTTGTGTGCCTTATTGAACTATTTAAGAAAATCGCATAGCTTATTTTTCTGGCGTTGACAAAACTCAAACTTTTTTTAAGGACTATATCTGGATTTCTTTCTTACCTTCCATTATCTGTAGTTTCAATGAAAGTCGCGTTATCGCTGATGAGTACATACCTGAAAAGAAAGAAAAATATACTATAAAAGCTGTAAAATAAATTAACCTCAAAAAACTAAACATACTTTATTCCAGGCTTTGGGGGCATGAAAAAGCAGATTAAGTTCCCAGATATCACTTGAGAAGGTTTTTGTACCAACAGTTCCTCTGATCTCAAGATCCAGAGGTCAAAGATATTAAAAGGAACATAATTGCCAAGTATCTAAATGCTACGAAACATAAATATGCTCATTTTGTAAGTCAAATTTCAAATTTATCAATTGATGACTATTACAACTTTGCTTTTTTTAGTGTTGGACTATAATATACGCAATACATTGGAATAGTCAAAGAGCCAACAAGAATCTATAAACGAAAAAATGGATAAATTACTATATTCTACATCACTATAATATAACCATAATTAGATCAATGCTTATCGAATACCATCTTCTTATGCTTAACGTGTTTATAACAACGATTTTGTAGAAATGAGCAAACAAGTGTCTTGCTGATAAAAATATATTGGGGAAGCAGCACGTTTATGAAAAAAGGCCATTTTTCAATATCTATATTTTTATTGGTCTGTTCTTGTATATCTGAATTGTCCATTCCTTCAATGAGCCTAGAGATAAGCAGCCGTGTACCTTTAAAAGACAATTTCCAGTAATGAGCAAAACAGCTTGAAAAAGTAAATGAGTTTAAATGGATATAGGTACTGAATTTTCAAAACTCAAAAGATAAGCAACCGGCAAATCGTAACTTACGATTATTTACCACAATATTAAGTCAAAGGCTTGTAGCTTAATGATAATAGTAACTGCACAATAACAGATGTTTGAGTTTACAGTTATTTTTTACAGTCATAATGACACGTGATGAAAATGTGATTTTATGAGAGTTAATAAGCATAGAGCATTACACGGCAAATCAATGCAATCTGTTTATTCGACATTCTTCTAAAATTAGTGAAAGTTTTATTGCCACCACGCGTAAAGAGCGCCCAAGATTGAGTGGACATAATGTTGTTAATTCATCTACTGAAAAAAAAGAATGAAAATGAGAGTTGTATATTTCTAAAGCCGTTATTCGTTGTATTTACATGTCTACAAAGTCCAAGCGACTCAACAACGTTTGCCAACAGATCTTGCTCAGCGAAGAGTGTTTACTAATTGTATTCTTGAACAAACACAAGTGAATGCCGATTTTCGCACAAAATAATTATCATTTAATTAGTCAACAGAACTGCCGCATTTGGGGCTTATAAAATCCATGAAAGATCCATAAAAAAGCAATGCCTCCGAAATGTATCACTGTTTGGTGTGGATTGTGAAGTGAATCAATAACGGGACCTTGTTTCTTTGAAAATGAGGAAGGTAATGAATTAACACGCGGCGGACGTTATCGTGCTATGATAACACAGTGCTTTGTGCCTAAAATAAAACATATCACAAATATTTTAACAGTTGCAAAAACGAAAAGAACGAGGTCTCGTGGCATCGTTGTTTGACTTTTTTCTTGAAACTGTGTATATTACTTCTACGGTGACTATATCCGTTAGGACATTAATTAGTTGTTATAAAGTATGATATCCAAAGAGTTTTTCCTGAAGGCAGTTAGTTTGTATCTTAGTGGCCTCAAAGTTTCAAATCCTCTGAGATTGTAGCGGTGAATGGATAGTTATTTAAACTAGAGTGAATGGCAATCAACTTGTAACACATGTATATGTATATAGGTTACGCCGAATCGGGGGAACACCTGAATACGAATACCTACGAATACCTACATCTACTAGACAAAATTTTGCTCAATACGTGGTATCCGCAACATTGCTTCTTCTTCCGTGAAAATGTGCAAAGCCTTGCAGACCATATGTATCAGGCATGTAAGTTGTTGCCTACTACGCAGATGCGGGAGACTGAATATAATATAGGCTATGTTATTTTGAAGTTACTATTGAGTGCTGTTTTAGTTAAAAGGTCATTCCGTTATTCTCGTTCATTAAAAGTGGAATCTAGATTGTCTGTGATTACAATAAGTTAAAAAAGAGCCAGTTGTAGATAAAGAAGCAATAAAATAAAATAATAATACAATAATAGAATTCTTACTCCGCAAGAGGGACACGATTTAAATCATTTGGTTCACAGAAAAATCGGAAAAATGTTGGGCACCGACTGGATTCGAACCAGCATATCCGGCATTCTAGGCTGACGCGATACCAACTATACCACGGAGCGCCGTGGTGGAATTGATACACAGCCCCGATGACAAGGTATCGACTCCATTGACACCCACCACTCTCCCGCATCTTATCCAGAGACATCTAGTCGGCTTTTGGGTAAGTGTGAATCTCCCACCGCCATTTGCACGACAGTTCACTTTGTTACTGAAGTACGACTCCTCAGTCGGTCAGGATTTCATGGAATGAAATAAGGTGCTTGCTTACCCCGCAAGAGAGACACAATTCAAAGAAAAAACGGCGAAATGTTGGGCACCAGCTGGATACGAACCAGCATCTCCGACATTCTAGGCCGACGCGATACCAACTACACCACGGAGCGCCGTGGTGGAATTGATACACAGCCCCGATGACAAGGTATCGACTCCATTGACACCCACCACTCCCCCGCATCTCTCTGAGAAGCATGTGTTTCAGTCATCCAGAGACATCTAGTTGACTATTGGGTGAGTGTGAATCTCCCACCGCATTTGCACGACTGTCCTCATTTTTCCGCTTTTTCTGTGAACCAAATCATTTAAATAGGTTGTGTTATTATAAAGTTAATATTATGTGTTGTTTTAGCTAAAAGGTCATTCCATCATTCTCGTTCATCACAACTGCATAATAAATGTCCGTGGTTACAGTGGGTTGAAAAAGAGCCAATTGTGGATATAAAAGCGATCAAACATAATGAAGATTCTAATAGTCATAAATAGCCAGAAACCTAACGTCAACAGAGATAGCAAATTTGATCACACAAAGAGTTAAAATTAATTATCATACCTTGCAGGGGTAATAAGAGGTTTAGAAATTAGCATTTTTCTATTATTGACTTGAGCAACAATAAAATGTACAGTCTGAGGTTTGTTACACATTAGATAATGATATAACGAGTTTGCCCATTCCACGGAATATGCAGCAAGGTGAACAGAAATTGCTCGTTTCACGTAATCGGCAGGTGGAATGCCTCCCAAGCAGCATTACAACGTTGTCATTACGTTGCGCATACGTCGCATTAGGCAGACTCAACGTTGGACCCGACGTCATTTCGAAGTCATGGCGACCTGTATTTGTACCTAAATGGGGAATACAGATTCGGGTCGCTACGACGTCGGGATACGACTTGATAGGGAATGTTGCCTACGTCGTCTATACGTTGGGTATTCTACACCTAAATTTAGTTGTTACATACGGACGTTATTCTGTGGTTCGTTTTTCTACACCGATTGGCCTAAGTTGTACATAATAATAGTCAATGTCTTTTACCTTATATTCTACGTTGAACAAAATGGATGATGCTCTATATTATAATACAGACATTATACAACCACATGCACTCCGAAGCACGAAAGACGAATATAAATTTATCAACGAAAGCTAGTTTACTGAGAAATGTAAGTGAGATACCCCGAAAAAAATGACTCCCTACCAATATTTCAAAAGAAAACGTTATTATAAATTATTTACTAGCGTTAAGTGAAACCAAAAATTTGTTTTTGACATATAATTGCTTTTGATTTAGATATGCTTTGTTATTGTTCTTTAATTACATATTACTAATTTCTCCACTCAGAAGTCTTTATATTCAGGTAAAATCGAAAATTTGATTATGTTTTTACAATGGCCGTCATCTGAAAAGCTGTTAAAGATGGCAGAATATACTGTTTTACGTAACATGAACGAAAAATGAACCAATTCGGACCGGGTCTCCAAATTTGGTCGTAAGGGGCGACCAAAGTACCAGATACGACGGCCGACGGACGTATCAAATTCCAACGTCTTGCACAGTGGGTAAACTTGTAATGTTATCTCCGTATGACAAACGTGACAACGTTCGGGCGACGTCTTGGGTACGGGATTGAATCCGACGTTGTCTGTGGTGCTTTTTTGGTGGAAATGTAAAACCTTGCAATGGTTTATTATATATGTTTTAATTCTACATATAGTGAGAATATATCTAAATGATAATGCTTGCTAGTGTTAGGCGTGGTCTGAATATATTATTATCACTTAAAACAAACTCAACTCTAGAGCGAAAACACTTTTGGTAGGTTATGTGTGGTCGTAGATGCACACGATTCATAACCGTTAGGTTGCGTTACCCGGCGTCGCCAATCCCCTAACCAGTTTATAGGTTAGGTTTGCAAACGATAAGGTATAAGATTCACAACTCGTAGTCGATTTGGCTGACGTTGGTAGTGACTTATTAATCTGCAACGTAAATTAGGTCAATGAAACGAAATGTCAGTTTAGGTCGGACAAACTAACGTGCATACGACATCGGCAAATCAGCAGAAAGCTACGTAGCGGCTTTTGACGTCGGCGGTTCGTCGTATATACCGACTAACATCAAGCAACGTCGATTTTGATATAACAGCGACGTCGTTCGTCGCCTCAACAAGTTACGACCTCTATTTGCACTTAACTGGACGTCGCTTTAGGGCTACATTTAGGTGGAAGTCGGATAAATGCTTTTTGGGCTACTTCATCAATTAACACAATTTTTGTATTCAGCAATTCCGCAGATTCGGCCGAACATAAACATCATACAAACAAGGGATTATCAATGCTTGCAATCCTTTAAATATAAGATGACAGAGAATATTGTCACGTGCTCCTGTTATAACTTTCAGTGCTTTCTTTTGTAGCTTAAAGGCATTGCCTGAGAAGAGCCTCCCAAAACAACAATGCGATACTCCTGTATCATAGGTGACTATAGAAGATAGCATAGTTAGTAACGTTTCATATGAAGAATTTCGCTTAAGCTGACGTAATACAAAAGAACTTGTACCTAGGTTGGTTTGGGTAATTTCTACACGGATTGTCACATTCTTCAATTCAGCGTGGAACCTGTGTCTAATTTGCATTAAAGATTTCCATTAAACGCCAATCAGTACTACGACAGTCTCAGTTGTAGTAGTTCCCTGAGGATGTCCCGTCCAATCGTGGACGAAATCTCAGCGTTTAGCGCAAATCAGACTAAGATTCCAACCGGAATTGAATAATTTTATAGTAATTTTCAGCAAGGATAATATTTCTGATAGCCAACAAGACATCACATTCTGTTCTGTTCATTTTCAGCTGGTTGCTAATGATCCATTGTTTATTTGTTTTCGACGATTGCTGATATTTTTTTCATACTGGTTGAATAAGACCGAATTAGAGTAGTGTTATCGGCAAAGCATTCACATTTGTTGGCGCAATGTGATGAAAAAAAAACATTCTCGTAAATGACTTAAAGGACAGGTCCCAATATAAAGAAACCTCAACCAATTGCTAGCTGTCAGCATTATGACACGAAGAAAGCAGTAGAATGACATTTATGTGGCCGGCAATCTTGTTAAACCGCACGGGGTTAACATACAAAACAGCATGCAGCGATATTTTTCCGTTCTGGATTTGCATAGACTGGCTGTTTCCTTGTCTTCTGTCTTCCTTCGCATGTATATACATGCGAAGCAGGACGTAGACTGGGCGATTTGCATTTCTCTACATACGTAAAAACTAATGATGTCCACTTAATTGATGTCAAGAGAGCGTTCGCGTATTTTTGCGCCCGTGGAATTTCAATCAGCTTGTGTGCGGTCCCTATGTTGAGTATCCAGCAAGACGATTGGACGGAGTTTGAATCTTAGATATGGACTATTAAAGTATTTAGATCAGGAAACTTCTTGGACTGTCCGGAATAATGGAAAAGGTAGCGAAACATGAAAGGAAACGGATAAAGCTAGCTAAACCATTACGGCCCATAAAGGCCCTCAGGGTTCGGATCTTATAAATTACCTATGTCCCCTGCTCCCACAACTGTGAAGGCTATCTCTACGCTGACGACACTGCAATTGTAGCTCAGTCGCGGACTGCAGAACTGGTCTGACAAATATTCTCATACCCTTTCTATGCAGTACCTAAGGTAAGACTATTCACAAAGTTTATTTTTATACTAATCGAGGAAAGTATCGACTATCTTACTATATTCAATATTGAGTTCCAGTTGCTGGTTTAAACTAGAAATAGATAGAGGTTATACAGAAATAGTGTATAGTATCTATACTGACGCCCTGGAATTTTTCGACAGGTAAATACTACAAAATACTTAGTGGTCGCTTAGGTAATTGAGCAATAAATTATCAAATTATCATCATCACGTCAGTTTGTGTACAGCAAAATGTGTCGTGGAGGGAATACCACTGGCAAATAATAACACAGGGTCGAACTAATGACACGAGAAAAAAGAAATAATAAAAGACCGATTATAAAAGCAATCCAGCCAAACGTCAAAACAGATACAAAATAAATATATAGAAAATCTGACACCGATTCACAGGTTTCTGTAGTATATAAATAAAATGAGATAGTTTAAAACTATACGATAAGGACCTAGAAACCTGTCTAAGTAAGGTAAGCCATGTCAATATTCAAACCTTAACTCAATAAGTATTATAGAAACGACAACCATGGTGCTGTAGTTTTTACTTCTATGAAGGGACAGGAAAAATAATTACAGATGCCTGTATCTATTCTTGTCAGTACTTGTAAGTACGAGTATATATCAGCAAGTGTATAAAACATCGATGTTTATGAAATTTGGTAATGGTCCGTAGTAGTAAATGGTTGTCTTGTTGGACGTCATTAAATATCAGACGAGAAACTAAGAAGTTTATAACAAGCCTTTTGTTACGACTGATCCATGGCAAACATAAATATAATAATTGGTATTCTTAGTTTTAAAACCATGATCAACTTACAGAGATCCTGCAAAAGCTGTTACCTGTTCGACGTGTTCTAAGTTTTCTCCTGTTGGCGAAACGTCAAGCAGCGAAGCGCCCGACGCCAAGGCGGCGGAGCGTGTCGACGCCGGCCGAACAGCCCAAGACCCTTCATCGGACCATGTCCACAAAAGGCTTTTATAGACCAGTGACCACCAACATTAATTATTAATAGCTATTGTCGTTGATAGTTATCGAATCATGAGTATTGTCTATTAACATAATGCACCTCAGCAATAAGATGACATGTATAGGTTGACCGTCAAATAGTACTAATCGTATTAAATGGGCCGAAACGTAGTTTAATAAAAGTTTACTGATATTTCATCCAAACCAAAACCCATAGAACTCTTAAAATAGTGTGGTACGTTATACAATATTCTACTTAATACCAAGTCAAGCTATTGCATCGTGTCTAATACGGTCCTGAAAGTGATAAGTTTTTCCAAATAGGTGAGCAATGTTTGTCGAAGATAAGGGCCCGCGTATATTTGTATTAATACATATATGTATTTTACGGGCACCGCTGCGCCGTGATAAGATAACAATAATAACCGACTCGACTGTGGGGACTGGCCATGTTACGGATATGTAACTGAAGCGTTCGTTATGACTAATGTACAGGTTTTAAAGGAACAGTAAAATTTAATGATTATATTCTTTTCTTGTAACTTTTTTGTTATAACTGTGCAAAAAGGCAAATCCTGAATACCACTGTACAGCGACTGCTATGAAGTGGTTAGTTAAATAGACGTTTGTTGAACTGGGCCTTAAATAGGTCGACACTCACATTCTTAATCATCATCATAGTCACAATGTTTTAACAGACGTTGTGAACTCGTAAAATGCATTAAGTCGGAGCTAGAGTATTGCCGACACAAATATCATCAATAGTTTTGAGAACTGTAGCTCGCCATCGTTCGCGATTTGCTGTCAGTTCAGTGGCGCTCTTGATACTCATAGCCAGCAACTGTTTGTCGTATCCACCCAGCGTGTAGAACGACGGCCACGGCACCGCCCACTTGGGGCATGACCCTGAACTACAAGTTTCTCCATATTGTCGCTTCTGTGTATATATCCGAAGAATGGAGGCATCCTCACAATGGAGGATAGTCTCTTTGGATTAACGAGCTCATCCAGTAATCCGTTCTTAATAAATACTCAATAATACTCCTAGCAGTTCGTTTCAAGCTCTTGACACCCTGCAGATAAAGGTGCGGTCGTACCAATCGGTTATTTGCAAGAGAGCAGGCTCCGTCTGAATGCTGCTATAAAAGTGAGAGGTCTTCAATAGCACGCCGATGAGAAAACGACTGCAGATGATAAAGGGTAGTAGGGTAGCAGCTCCCCAGATATGTGATGGATACTCCAGTCCAGGTATTGTCTGGGCCACATATAGAGTAAGAAGGTTGGATGGTGAAAAATACTTAATCATTTTGAATAGGTATCAGTTTTTTGTACTACTACTGCAGCCGAATCTATAGCACCAGCGAGGCACTTACCCAAAAAGTAAGATAGAGGGAAAGGAAGGTGACGCTAAGTATGTGGCAAGACACCTTATACGGGGTACCAGAAGTTGGATCAAATGCGAATACCGGACCCTGAGCTACTTCCTGACGCAGTTCCTGACAGATCAAGGTTACTTCGGAAGCTGTACTAAAAGAACGAACATGACGTTGACCAACTGATGTGGTTATTGCTGGGCTAAAGATGTCCCAGAGCATATTGACATGCGAGAGGTGGACGGCCTGGATAGCTGAACATTTTGAAAATGCGCAAAAGCTAGTCGGAAGAAATTGTCAGCAACAGGCACAAATGGGCCAGAGTAAAATCCTTCGTGAGCCAAGTCATGAACAAAAAAGAGACGAACACAAGTTGAGGTAGGTGGTGTCCAGCTAAATAAACGAAGAACTTGGGAAAATAAGTTATTGATTGAACTCCTAATCGCCGCGACGAAAGAAGATAGAAGACATGAATGGACAGGGAGTGAAGACAGCCCGTTGCCTTGAAGATGTGTCAACCCTTTGACAGTTTCGAAGTAATGAGAGTCGGAGGTAGATAGAGGAGGTAAGGGAGAGATTAATCGGTCGGGTCGTGGTGGCATGTCGGATGAATGAAATTGCATCCGTTGGACAAGTCATCAGAGTACTCAAGCTGGTACAGCATAGCAGTGGACAGATTCTCTCTCACACCTCTGAGTGTAGAAGTGCTTCTGCCTGACGATCATGCCGATTTCCTAAACCCTGTATAATAAAAAAACTAAATTAAAGGAGCCTCAATTCAATTAACAATTATATCACCTATGTTGTACTATGTTAACAAGTGAATCATTTAGGCATTATTGTGGATAGTTATTTAACATATAGGACATACCACAAGTAAGACGTTGGAGTATTGGGATTTTGTTTTAGGAAATACTAAAGATTTCAAACAGTCACTAGTTTATACGCGACACCCATGTTAAATTATTGCATTAGTATTTGGAATCCATTATGATACATAGGTAACTGAAACTGAATACGTACAGCGCAAGCTAGTCAAGACATCAAATTATCGTATCTTTACATCACGCTGCAGTTGTGGATATCATAGCAACTTATCGTTTTATAAATTCTATAAACTTTATATTAGAAGAGAGTATTTTAGCATATTTGTATGTAAGATCTTCAAAAACTTAGTTAACTCTGAGTATTTTGTTTCCCTGTTTCTGCTGAATTGTCGTTCTCTATAAGCTATATCAAGTATTATGTTCATATCTATTGTTCAAGCTATTATGGTGACATTTAGAAGCCCTTGGACTTATCTCAGGTCGTCCACGATACTGTACTCATTTGACTGTGGACAGAGTCGTCAACGTTCCAACTGAACGGTATCTCTGGGAGGCAAAATAACACATCAGGCCTTTACGTAAACAGTGATTTAGATCCGGATGGATCAGCTATATGTCAATCAGCTGTTTATGATTCCGTAGATTAAGAGAATATCGAGCAATGAAAAAGTCGGTTTAAGAATACAAAACAGATGACTAAGAAAAGCAGCTACTGATCTAAGTAACCCGATCGCGATCATTTACCGTACAAGAGTGAATTGATCCTATTTCTGATTGATCCTAGATCACCTTTCAAACGTCAGGATCAGTGATCCTTGTTATCGAGTTAACCCGATCATGGTTTCCGTAAAGGCCCATCATGACGTGATTCTGTCTACCTGCCTATATTGCTAATCAAAATATGGACTTTCTACAAGGAATTTCAAGTTCAAAATGTCTGTTTCATTCTTAATGTAAGGGTCCCACATTACCAGATATTAGAGTTCATGAGGATATTCCTCCATAGTGTAGTCTTTTATCTACTTTCTCGAGATCGGTTGGTGACATATCGGATACGGCATATGTTGCAGGCCAGTCGATGAACGACCAACAAAAAACAGAAAACTCATGAACGTCCAGCAATACAAAGGGCCACCCGCCCAGCCGTCATCGCCACAAAGGGCGTCGTCGTCTTCATAAAGCTGCGGGGGACGGGGAACGACCTTTTTCTCTGATTAATAAAAAGGGCAGACCGGCGAACCGCGTCCCGATGCTTATCCTGGATTTCTTTATGTGTATTATCCACACACACAGGCAAACACAAACACAACACGAGAACTCGCAGACAGCGGAGAGCAAAGAGCAGATACTGATGTCCAGATAACGCCGTTGAAATTCATAAAGCGATTGCGGTGACCTGTGAGCAGATGTGGGTGCCTGTCCAATGCACAGGGCCGTACACGGATTTTTGTTACATCGTTTTACACCGGCTTTCTAAAAGACCACGTTTGAAAACTTCCAACCCGAATTTCTCGAAAACCACAGACTAAAAGAAAAAACGCCGAGACACGTCAAAAGATTTGTTAAGGTGGACAACTTTTTAACCAAAAACTACTTCAGCCCCATGTACATCCCCCCCCCCCCAGGAACATCATCTTAAAAATTTTAAACGACAAGGGGTATCGAGTAATACCTTGTTTTAAATGTATGTCGAAGTACTTTATTCTGATGATTGTTTTTTTTTAAACGGTCGATTCGTTTTCGAGAAAATTAGAATCTTTATGAAACACATGAAAATATCGCTCTTTATTGCAATTAGTGTTCAAATATTGCCCGTTATTGGCCAAACAATGATATAGGCGATTTTAAAATTCCTGACGGGCAGTTGAAAAACATGTTGTGGGATATCATGGCAGCTTTCGATAATGTGTTGACGAAGGTCATCCAAACTCCTCCTCAGTTATTTGAAAATGACCTATACCATTGTTTGGCCAATAACAGACAATATTTGAACACTTACTGCAATAAAAAGTGAGATATTCCATTTGAACATGTTAAGACACATAATAATTCCACTTTTGTCGAAAACGAATCGACCGATTTTAAAAAATCAAACGTCAAAATAAGGGACCTCGACATACCTTTGAAACAAGATATTACTCTATACCACTTGTCATTTACAATTTTTAAAGGGCTGCTCCTTGGGGTAAAAGGTACAAGGCGGTGAAGTGGTTTTTGGTAAAAAAAGTTGTCCACCTTGACATATCTTTTGACGTGTCTCGGCGTTGTTTTAGTCAGCAGGTTTCAAGAAATCCGGGTAGGAACTTTTCAAATGAAGACACAGTTACACACAAGTTAATAGGTACAATATTTATTCTGTTTATCAAACAACAAGGACATTTTTATTAAAACATCGATATTTAGATAAAACCACGAATAACAGAATAATTTGAAAAGTAATAAAATAAAATGGATAACCACCACCAATTCGCGAGGAAGTTTGAGAAAAACTGGTGTTCATCTGTCAAAAGAAATAATTTCCTCAAAGCTAGTCACTATTCACTTATATTTAGCTCAAATGACAGCAAGGATGACAACTTCTTGTACAGTGTAATCCCTTGGCCCACTCTCACGATCTTTCTCTTCTTCGTTCCTACTACAGGTTTAGTCCAAATAATCGAATATTTTCCATTCAGCTGTTCACACGTTAACTACGCAAAATTCCGACTCTCCCGTCACAGGATGCGCTGGAATGTGTACTGCATATTCATTATAATCAAGTGATGGAATTTCTCAATATAGTCCATAAATAAGTATAATAATAAACTGGAACCTGACCTTCGAAAACTTCATGTGCCACAGTTCATCCAAAAAGATATCTTTTAGTGATAGGTGTATTATTTTCTATTGACGACATCATGCATCGTATCAACATTTCAAACTTTTAAATGTGTTTAAATCATGTACCTTCTACTACCCTGTGGCCATAGTTAATTGACTAGCGAAAAGAGTTCGGTGAAAGAAGTAAGGCGTTGCCATAACTCCTAATTTATTTTAGATACCTACCAACAACTAAAAATTATATTTTGACCCGAATTAAAATGTTCCAATTGTATACACTCGACTACTAATTAATCCTAAAACGGCAAATATTATATAACAACAAATTTCCTACTTATATAGATCACACAACTTATAACTACAACCAGCAGCAGCAGATTTCCTGCCCAACGTGCAGCATCGTGATTGTATAAAAGCTGGAGACAATATTTAGTATCCTTGTTTCACTTATTTTCTCTATCTCCTTTTAGACTCGACCTAATAATAAGAGAACCTTCCGCTCCCCTTACCTCACGCCGCGCTGGTCAATTTACGATGGCCACACAGTATTCCTACTTGTACTTACTCGTATCCTTTACGTAATATTACTATTGTATATGTATTACGTGTTACATCTGTTTTATTTAGTTTATTTTATTTATTGTATTTAATTTACCATAATTGACGAGTGCAAGCATTCTTGTGCAAAACACGAGTAAATTCTATACTCGAGGGGGTGGGTTGGCCCAGTGGTTAGGGGCGAGGGCTCGTGACAGGAAGGTCCCGGGTTCGATTCTCGTTAGAAGCGAAAATTTATTTCTGGTTTTTCCAATCAAAGATAAATATCCATAAAAAAAAGTTCAGCGAAGAATCCCCACCTAAGCCTTCACTGTTGGCTTCTAATTAACAGTGCTGTTCCTAGAGTGGCGCCGGGAAACAGTAACAAAGCCTACTCAGAACAGGCTAATGACCACAGCAGTTAGATGCCGATGACACAGTATTATAGTCTGTCCACTGAAGAAAAGGAGTAAAAAATTATTGCAAACCCATATTTCGGGGCTTTACTCGGATAAATCGAACTTAATTTTTCTGTTTATAATAACATCACTGCTCTCAGTATGCAGTTGTGTAGAGGGTGTGCATATAACCCTTGACCATACAGTAAAAATTTACATATATTGTGCATGGTTACTCCGTTTGTTCGGTGGATAAGGTATAGTAGGAAAAAATTCTATACTCTACAAAAATCCTAAGTACGGTCCAGCGTCCACATATCATCGAGTGTGTGGGAATGCCCTGACCATCGAGCGACGGCCCAACAACAACCCTTTCTGCATTCGGGGGAGGACAATGCCATTCTGGACGCGTTTGCGATCTGTTTATCATTACACAGAAATGAAAAATGATCGGCGATTGACGGAAAGGTGCCCGTTGGGACTTCGAAGACATCATGAGATGTGACAATGCGTGAGAATCCACCGGTCGACTGGACATTCATTTCTGCGGACATTCAGAGCAGAAAAGGGTAACGGATTCGCACCATCCATCGTTTTGTAATGAAATTGTGGTACAGGTACATAAAGTATTTCAATGGTATTATTGTGTACGGGATAACGGGAATCGATATATCTGATGTTTGTTGTTCCTTTAGAATATTAGATTTGATCTTTGCAGCGCATTATTCGTTAGCATCTAAGCTTACACATATAAAAATGAGTTCTTGGACGAATAATACATACTTTAATTCAAGCACAGCATAAAGAGTAATTCAAGTATACCATATGTTATCTTCCCTATGTGCGCAAAGCTGTGATTATCTTAAACCAAGAATTATTTTCGATCATATAGGGTTATATATTAAGTAAATATTCTCAATTCAAAACTGGGAAAGTATTGGAGAGTTCCTTATACCGCCCATCGAACTAATGTTTCCATGCTGAATGAGCTCGGTAATCCAAACACTATCCTCCATTATGTCGACGAGAATGCTTACATTCTTCGGACATATTCACAGAAGCGATAATATGGAGAAACTTGTAGTTCAGGGTCACGCCCCGAGTGGGCGGCGCCGTGGCCGTTCCCCTAAACGCTAGATGGATACGACGAAACAGTTGCTAAATATGAGTATATCAAGAGCGTCACTGAACTGACAGTAAATCGCGAACGATGGCGAGCTACAGTTCTCAAAACTATTGATAATATTCGTGTCGGCAATACTCTAGCTCCCACTTCATGCATTTTACGAGATCACAACATGTCTGTTAAGACATATGATGATGATGATGATGATTGGAAGAAAGAATATCTAAATCTTGAATTAAGTATATGATAATCTTGAAAACAAAATTTATTATATCAGCCATAAGAGTACTAGATATTGACTGAAGCATTTCATACTGTTGCAAACAGCTAAAGATTTTGTTTTTCTTGGAAGAAACATGAAAAAGTATACGTCAGTGTTACGTTGCACCTATTCTTACCGTTTTAGATTCTAAGTTCGACTACGTTGTCGTGTTGTCAAATTTTGCCATAAAATAAGTCTTGAAAAGGCAAAATATGGCAAAACATATTTAATTTGATTTGGAAAATTAGGATTCCATCGCTATAGAATTAAGGATATGTACTATAGTAGTTATTACTATGTACAAAGCTTGTTCGAGTTAGTCGAGGTCGAGGCTGAGCAGGGGCCCTCCAGATGTCCGGGGCCCTTTCGGCACGCCACTGTATAAAACAATATATCACAAGTAAAATTATGAATTATTAACAAATCACTATTTGGCATTTGGCGTTCTTTCAATGTGCATGAACCAAGATTATCATATTCTCAATGGTGGTATTCAACAATTATCAAGTTGTTTGTATCCTTGATCGAAGTAATAGGAACTTAGTTGGAAAATGTGATATCCTTACTGAAACTTTATGAAGTGCTTCGTCGAAGAGGATGCAACCTATCCTCCATAAGGACACGAAATTAACACGCCTTCAAAATCTAATTGAATCGACAGATGGCAATTGGCAATTTTTCACGCGGTGTGTTCTTAGATTTGCTTATGGAATATTGTAATATTGATGCTCGTTTTACTTCCAGAATCATCTTTATCAATGAAGCGCGTCTCGCAGTTAACGAGACATTCAAAAAACGGAGGTGTCCCATCTGAGCTAATAAACATTGACATGAATTTCAAGAACAACTAATTTATCCCGTAAAAGTAACTGTTGTGCATTGCGATCGGAAGGCAGAATTAGTAGGTACTTATTTTTTCGGGGATGACTCTGGAAGTACCGTAATCATCATGGATGTGCACTACCGTTCAGTCATAATCAACTATTTTTTGCAACAAATCATAGACACACTGGTATGGCTGAGGTTTATTCCCAACAAGATGGTGCAATTATCTACACTATGGATGCCAATATCACCCAACTAAGGTCGTTTTTCTGCGATCGTTTAATTTCACCCAATGGACCGATCAACAGACTTATCTCATGCGACTCGATACCACTAGACTGCACGTTATGGAAATATTTGCAAAGTGAAGTTTAGGTTCCCAAGTCATCTACCTTCCAAAACCTCAAGAACAACATTGTAGCTGAGATATCATTTTATATACATAGATGACAGAGATGAACCTCAAATCTGAAACAGTCCACTTTAATACCAAACAAACATACTATACAAGGATACAGGGCAATGGAGTTAATAGAAGCATGTTACCCTAATACCCTTTTTTATCTACAATATCGCAAAAAACTTTGCATGACAGTTGCATAGGTTTTACGCACTTCTAAACACAAAATCCGTTGATGGCGTTTCCCTGGGCAAGAAGAAACTGAAATCGCGCCATTAACCGGTGGTCGCGGTGTTTAATGCAGAAGACAATGTGATGTGCATGGAGAAAGAACGTCGCGTTCACTCAGGTGACGAGCAAAAAGCGGCATAATAGAAGTTAGACGACGACGACGATAATTAGAAAAGCATCAAGACGTGACATCCTGAATTTCGCGTCACAACTGGACAAAGACCATAAGCTGCTTTGAGAGTGACGTATACAGTAGCGGGTCTTATTGGCATTAACATTAACATCGATTCCAGGGGCGCATCTGATTCGGAAAAGAATATTTTGTACGTAATGTTGACAAGTCGTTGATTTCAGTTTTTAACCATCAGTTCTATGAATCGGTGGTTATTGCAATTATTTCTGATCGAAGATTTTGATGCATTACATTAAAACAATAACAGAATCAACATTAAATTACGAACGGGAAACATAAAACAGTTAGTGACTTCTCTGTAAATACAATGTGAATATAATATGTGTAGACAATATAAATAAAAATTGGAACATAATACATAACACAACAAACGTGATATTAAAATCATGAATAACTTTTCACTGTATTAGTGATTCAGATCTTGGGTGCAAAAATGAATTTTGACGTTCTCTTTGATGTATTTTTTTATTAAGTTCGTGTACATTTTTCGTTTATCTAGTAAATATGCTGCCGGAAACAAAAATAGGGGGCTTAAGAGCAGTATCACGCAAGCTCTGTATACTAGAAGAACTACCTCCTCGGAAAAATATTTTTCATATTACCTAAAAGTTGTTTTTCTAATGACGGAAAATAGATATGCTTCTGCTTAGAGATTGACGAGGTTTCGGTTTATAATATTTAAACCATCCTCGAATGAGATCAGTAAAAGTGAATACCGAGATGGGGAGAGTTGCTTCAATCTATGGCAGAAGTCCAAAACAAACAGCGGTACTAAAAAGAGGCCTCTTAAGACTTGCAAGGCTAGTGTATGTTGGGGAGACCTTCTCAGAAGCCATTGTGTTTTGACTTGTGTACATAATCTTTAATCTGTTTTATTTATAGTTTCTCAGCTTTGACGATTTCCATATAACTTACTTTCCTTCTATCTTACGTTTCTAGGAATGTAATCAAAACGTTATTCATTTCGTTTTTACCAGAATATCTTTTATTCATTGCAGTTACATTATCTAAATGAAGTTCGTGATAGTAACAGTACACTAAATGGATCACCGTCAACATAAATTTTCCGCAAAAATCCTGAGTCGTTAATACAATCAAAGGTCGTACAACAATTTTCATGTTGTACGAGATACGATACTTATACATGATACTTTGTGTCAATGACAGATCCACCTTTAACTACGATCATACGATTAAATGAAATGGTCAGTTTACATCTGATGTGTTTTATATCCAAAATCACTGATAAAACACAAAATTTTGAAAGAGCTTGAAAAAGCACCAGCACCTGACCATTTCTCAGCTGGCAATCCTACTGTAAAAGACGCTATGTTACGTCACTGCATATTGCTGGGGCAATAATAGAGGAGTTACGGTGTTAGCGGCGACAGAGCATTAGTGCGAAACAGTACGGAAGAACGATTTCTTTGCTCTTTTCGGGTTTAGATGCTCCAATAATCTGCCGTAGCCACAAAGGCAGGTGGAATATTGCACCGGTCGAACAACTCTAAGGCTAACAAGTCATTAGAGCCGAACAACAATAACAATATTCATTCAAAAAGTTTCGAAACTTTAGACGTATTGAATATATGAATTGCGAAACACATTTTTCATACTCTTATCTTTGTACATTCATTTATTGGGAAGTTTGCCAAAGATAAATAAAGACGTTTGGATTTGACATACCCAAAGTTATAATTTTTACTTCCCACACCGATAGGTGATTGCAATGGCCGCCATCCGCGTGACGCAGGATACTACATCAGTGATCACCCACTATATTCGCCAGATTTGACCCCGAGTGACTATAGTCAAAATTCAAGTAAGTCCTAGAGGAAAAAATGTTCCACCAATGATGAAGTGATGTGTGCTCTAAATGAGCAACTTCTTTCAGGACGCCATTGAAATGCTGGAGTACCGATGAGAAAGGTGTGTCGGATTTAGGGAGGACTATGTTGGAAAATAAAGTTATCCAAATTTTTATGAGTACTTGTTATAGGCCAGGGGTGGACCGTAGAAGTCAAGCCTCGTATTTCACGTATTGCTACTATTGTGCATGGCTCAATGATAATGAAGTCATTGCTATAAATACAGAGGATATTGTTTAATAAGTACGAAGCACTGATTCAATGAATGTAGTAATTTCCTCATGTCTTCCATTCATAACTTCATTTTGATTATTTTAACGTTTTAATATATATTTTGATATTTAATATATATGTTTTAATCTATGATCAGAAATCATTGTAGAAATCACCAATTCCTAGAATGGCGGAGAACGCGAGATGCCGAATTTACTGGAACTACTCGTTCCTCACCCTCGAGCTTGTACAGAGAAAGAGGCCCGAAATAGTCTTCCTGGACCATCAACAGAAGACAATGTTCATTATAAACTTTTCTGCCGAGATGAATATCGTCTCTATGGAGAAGAAAAAGCAGTCCAAATATCAGAAGTTGCTCGGACAACTTCGCAGATTCTGGCCAGACTACACTGTCTCTACGAGGCTCTACGAGTGCTCTAATATGATTTAGGGCACTCATACGGTACTCAATGAGACAGCAGTGCTACCATACGCCCCAGGTGACATACAGTGCGTTGGGAAGAACGAGAGATGCCGGATTTACTGTTTTATTTATAAAGTTTTCGGCACATGCCGAGGTGAACATCGGCTCTAAGGAGGAGGAGAAGCGGACTAAATATCAGGAGTTGCTCGGACAACTTCGCAGGCTCTGGCCAGGCTACACTGTAAGTCTGCTGGTTGTGATCATTGGATCCATAAGTGGAATGCGGAATACGCTGGTCACTGCAGTGCATGCAATGCCGGTGTGCCGTACGGCGGCGTACATCCTAGCCACCAGAATGAAGAAGGCAGTCATCCTTGGGTCCCTCCGTCTACTTAGGATGCACGATTCGCGGACCTAGTGACTGCTCACTGGGTAATTGAACAGTAGTTCGCTGTGTCGAAGACCGGGCTGCACCTTGCTGTTTTAAAAATAATAATAATAAATATGCTTTATTTTCCCATTCATCATTTAACAAAGTAAATCGATATAAAGACAAAAAAACATCTTTCATGGAAAAATCCCAAAAGGGAGGTCATATAAAGTGCCCTTCCACTCACCCTTGTTATTCTAAATTTAGTAAATTAGATTAGATTCCGCCGCAAAAAACTTTAGATTTATTTACACTACGTATATAAAAAAATCTACCTAATACTGCCTTTAAGGAGTTACAAACTTAAAACAGATCATAGACATGGACTACTACTTTTAAATTTTCCGATATTGGGTGATTTCATGTCTGATGGTAAAGAATTATTATATAAGTTGTTAATATTAAATATGGATCCTTTTCTAAGAGACTGGTTTTGGAGGCAGGTGCTGTTATAAAATTTTTATTCCTGATAATTAATTATTTAAGGACTTTTATGTTCAAAAAATTGATGACGATGATTCAACGACCCTATGTATAGGTAATATATTTTTCTGTGAATGTGATTCGGCATAGTGTAATCGGATAATAGGCCTCCTAACCGTAAAGTAGCTATAACTTGCTCTTAAAGCGTGGGAAGTGAAATAAACTTCACCGATTGACCGATTCCTACACGGAATTCGCGGAATCCTTCCGATCGGCAAAGAAGAGTGTCGCAGCCTGCTGCATTGTATCGCTGTCAAGATGCTTGGAGATGATGAGCGGTAAGTTATTGAGTGTCTGAAGGCTGTACAAGACCGTAGAGGCGATCTCTAGCCACCACCACGTCTTGGCTGACCGCTAGCACACGATCTGAGTAGGCGAAATGTTGTTTATGTCCATCGCGGCCGGCTATGGTTGAGACAACAGCATAGTCGTGTACCAGTAGCGCGACTCTATAGAGAGGCCCATACTCGCTCAGTATCATTGCACAATATTTCGATGGAGGCCCTACACAGCTCAATATTATTGCGCCATATTTTGATATGTGTTGTGCAATATATTTATTACACAATCGCGAGCACAGAGGTACAACCTTCAAGAAAATGTATTGTACAAGCAGCAAGCACAATCCTCGTTGCTGAGATGCACAATATCCTGAGATACGTGCGTCTTACTCATTGAAGGGGCTTCCTGAGTTTGGAGTCCATTTCCTCCTCCGGACATTTTTTGCGGTATTTTTCTTACAACACTTCATAATGCTCTTCCTTGTTCGCACGATTAGTATAATCTTTACATTTAAACACACCGATAAACACCAATATATTCGAAAATGAATTGCATTTCAGCTCTCTTGGCAGTCATGACAACGCGTACTCTACACGTGTTGATGGAACATTGCGCAATATTGCCTACAGACGGCACAACCTTTTTCAGTTTGCACAACATATTTTCAGGGATTTGAATTTATCACAATATATTGCATAACTTTTCAATTTCGACTACACACTATCAACTATACGTATTGCACAAACCTAAATATTGTGCAATAATATTGAGCGTGTATGGGCCGCTTATAGGAATTACGCAACCGTTTAGTCTCAGTATTCAGGACCTTGGGCAGGCTGCTTCGACGTCTCCGGATGCACTTTTTAGTAAATTTTGTAATTAATGTATAGATTTTTTAAAAGCTTTAACTTGCAATGTTGTATGTATGAACGTATGTATTTATGTTTGTTCGGGAGGAATATTGTTACTCAATTTTGAAGCAGATATCTTCAATCGATTGAGCTTAAATTTTGTGTATACGTTTAGTTTGGATGACAATGTACGATAAGCTGTGACGTCATTCTAAATCCAATATGGCGGACAATCACCATTCGAAATGAAGGAATAGTTATTATTTATGCACTTCTACAAATTAGGTTTAAATGAAAGGGCTTTTTGAGAGTAACTGGATAAGAAATACGACGTCATTCTAAATCCAATATGGAGAACCATGCAAGATGGCTAAATAGTTATTTTTAATGCATTTCTACAATATGGGTATCCAATGAAAGGGCTTGTTGAGAGTAACTTGAAAAGCAATGTGATATCATTCTAAATCCAACATGGCGGACCATCCCAGATGGCGGAATAGTTATTTTTTAGCAGTATGGGTATCAAATAAAAGGGCTTGCCGAGAATAATTAAAAACATATTTTGACATGACCCTTAATCTAATATGGCAGAGTTTCTTATGCTTTTCTACTGTATGGTAAAAAAATAAAATAAAACAAAAAAAACTAAAAAAAACCTTTTGTTCAAGTGCTCTAAAAAGAAGGAAATAATATTTTCCTTTAAAATGTTAACCGTCAACTTATAGCCTCATTATACACAATTTATATGATCATAAAAGCTTATCGCACGGTTTACTTGCGTAAATGAACTAGTACCTATTTAATTGACTAACTTAATCTGATGTTTGATTGTGCTAAAATTTCAGTTTAATTGAATACTTACAAGTACTCACGTATACCTCGCGACAAGCTTTTTTGATCTTAATTTTGTATAATGAGGCTATAAGTTGATAGTTTACATTTTAATCGAAAATCCTATGTTCTTCTTTTTAGATCATTTACATAAAAGCTTTTTTTTGTTTTAATTTATTTCATTTATGTTTGAAAGTTGTTCATTTTACTTTTCAATTCTGGACTGAAATTTGTCAGATAAATTCAGAAAATCAATACCATTGAATCCTTGTAAAACATTTTGTATTCTGATAATTTATCAGTCTTTCTGCAAAAATATTTGAGTTGAAAATTATTTTCTGGAAGAAAAATAAGAAAACAACGGTATAAGGGAAACACATGTAATCTTCGAAAAAACACAACAATTATAGATACATATTTAGCCAGAGTGCAGAGGGAGTATTTTAAACCATAATATCATCATCTCAAAAGATCCTACAGGACTCTTAGTCGTTTGTGGTATTTTCAATCGTTTTTTAAATATCGTATCCTTCAGCATAACAGAAAAAAATTCCCATAAGACAAATGCATGCCAATCAGTGAAGGACGCGAAAATATAATATTTTCGATAAAAAGTAATTAATGTGAACGATGTTACAAGGCGATTCCGTGATAGTTTTATTCATGAGAAAATTACGAGACAATCAGAGAAAAAAAAAGATCTTACTGTGTAATTCCACTTTACCTTATTTTTGACATCTGCAATCGCTACGTAATGTCAAATTCAAAATAATAGTTGAAGATTTCTAAGCTTCTATTATTATATCTCCAAGGTAGCAGGATCCTTTGTTTATTGTATTTTTTATATATTTTTTTATATTGGCACCTCTTTTCCTTCATATGACCCAACTTTGCTAGTGTAGATTTTTAATTTCGTATTGTGTATAAAGTAGTGCAGTATGGAGGCAGTTTAGCAAATCGTTTAATTGAGTTTATTTCTATTTGTACTTTGTTTTCGATCAAACCAGTCCGAATTATAACCTAAAAAACCATTCAGCACACCACTGTCAAATATCATTGAGTCGTTGTGCTATGGTTGTATGCTGGATCTCTATCTTATAATACAATCAGGATTTAATTAGTATGAACTTATAGGTACCTGATGCTGAGTCTTAAATCTAGATATACTACGTAGTTAAGCTGGATATATTCGCAAGGTTGTAAGGTTGAGATAACACTTCTGGTAGATGAATGTTATTATCGGCAGTAAATATTTTGCACCTTGAATTTTGATAAGTATCATAGGCAGATCAGATAACTTTACAAGTTCTTTAAGCCAGTGCTAATAAGAGAAGTGTGTATGCTCATCAACATAGTGAAAATGTTTTTTCTAATGGAACGTTCGTTGAAATATAAACTCATTAGCTACACCTCTGCCACCTCTATAGGTTTGACCGTTTTACAAAGCACTAAGGGTACAAATATAGGAAACGGCGGGGTAAGACGCAAGCGGCGAGGTATACAAGGACGATTATGTGGCCACTAATAATAACGTACTGTTTCACTCATTTCTATTGGTAAGTCTGTCAACGTGTCTTTCGGTCAAGTTTTCTTGCTTATTTCTCCTATTCGCATGCTCAGTACTTAGTACATCAGTATCTGCTGCAACGATTTTTGTGAAAGGAAAGGGTATTTTGGTGGGCTACAGTGGGTAATGATTTATGTTTAAAAATCATTGGTGGCATTGCGATTAGCAAAAAAACTAAATTTATCATACCTGTCCAAATGTGGCTTTTAGGTGTTTTACAGTTAATTACAATAATTACTTAGTCATTGTAGATCCAGTTAGTCAACCTGCTAGATAATTTCTTCAAAAGTAGGGACCCATTTCTGTACGACAGCTTTACATAATTCTAAAGAATTTACAATTTATTCTCTGACACAAATCTGTAGAAGCATTTAATCCCGCAATCACACCTGACAGATGTAACTAAACGCTTAAAGATGAATTTCCAGTATAAACATTGTTTCCCCATAAGAGAAATGTACGTTACGTCTCAAAGTATAAATATTTGTTATTTATTAATAGCAAATATATAAACACCGTAGAACAGTAAATTATATCCTCACAGTATGAGATTCTCGGAACTATTCGAAGCAAACACAGTGCCGCTATGGCACAGTATTTTATTTGACCATTTACTCTGTTTAAATTATTGCTGGTACTATTTCCTGAAATAGGTTCACAAATATTACTCCTGAATCATCTCACTTCTTTGATCTTTAAGCGACTGAGAGAATCATACCAATTTAGATCACTAGTGGTGAGAAAGGAAGATCGGATATTTTTGCAATGCTTTTCATTTAACGTTAGAGTTCAATAGGATATTAGTGTTCCAACAAAACAACCATCTCAATAACTATGTTTGTGTCTGAATGATTATCAGCCTGTTTCATTCGCTAGACTGACATAACGTACAATGTCGCCTCGTTTCTACGAGGATATTTGTGATGAAGTCGTAAAATTCAAGAGATGATGCTGTAAGTAGGTATTGAAAATCAATTTTTACCAGTAAGCAGCATACATAACTGATCAGGTATTTGAGTTTTAGCTGCATACTACACCCATCATTTAGTTTAATTTTTGTTGTCAATTGAAGTAGACGTCCTTTGTTTTATTATAAAAATGGATAATAGTGAGTTTCAAGCAATGATTAAACATTTCTATTCAAAAGGTTTAGCGCCGAAATAAACGAAAGTTCCGTTAGATCAAGTTAATGGCACATTGTCTCCTGTGTTTGAGACTGCGTACAATTGGTTACCTATTCAGACAGTACAATCCACACCTTTCGATGAAGTCGATGGTCGTGTTGGGTTAAACTTCCTGGAAGTCAGTAGGTTTCAGATGGGTGACTCCGAAAGTCTGAAACTTCGCTCTTTCCAGTACTGTCCTAGCAGAAGTGACAGTCCCATGTTTGCTCCAGACCTATTTTCCGCAAGTGGCTTCTCAGACGATAATATCCTGTCAACAGACCGACTAGAATGTGCAAGTCATTCCTGCCCCACTCTAGGATCTTCTGAAGGGCCTGACTAGAGGAGTATGGTATGAACGCCTTCGAGTGTAGTAACCCAGGTGTATCTCGCTAGTGCAGGAGTGCTTTCCTCTCTTCCCAATCTCAGACAGTTTTCCTGCAATGTGGAAGCATCTACCCCAGAAATAGCTGACAAAATCTAGTGTCCGAATCCCAATCAAACCATAGTCGCTTCAATTTTGTATGAAAAGTTGGTGAGAAAAAATGTGTGCAAGATGGGTGCCGGATCTGTCAATAGTGGAGAATAAACGCATTCGTATGGTGGAATTTGATGCTGGTTTGACGCACTTCCGCCGCAATACTAAGAAGTTCCGGCATCGGTGCATAACTGTTAATGATAACAAATACACTGTTTCACTCCTTAGACCCAAGAACAGTCGAGACAGTGGATTTTTGAAAGCGAACGGGTACTCTGCAAAAGCTTAGGAAAGTTAAAGCGCCGCGGTATTTTGGGAATCATCTACATTGAACTCTTGGGAACGAAGTGCTTAATTTTAATTTGTGAACGTATTCTGGATTGTTATAAAAGTAGAGTACAAGATGAAAGAAACAAAAATTGATCAAGATACAAGACAAAAGATACTATACTTATAGCCATCTGCTTGAGGAGTTTATTCTAAAAAAACGTTTTGTTTAAGGTTTTCTCAACCATCAAGATATATTTATCCAAATATGGGTCATATAGATCAATCATGATTTTGTACTTACTTTCATCCTCTCTTTGTATTTTTTGGTTGGTGCTTTTTCTGGTAACTGATACATACCTGTAACAAAAAAAACAACTTATTCAAAATGCAATGCTACAAATACAGAAATAATAAAGGAAATTAGCATAAAAAAGTTTGTGGGAGTTAGGATAACTTCATTTTCTACGCCAATATGGAAGTAGAGTAACCGCCGAAAAGTTTGAATTTGGTGTAATATGTTTTTTTGAATGTTCTGTGTGACCGTTCATCTATCAGCATTGAAAATGGTTTTGTTCACAAAATATGTATTCACTTCGGTTTTCTCAATGATCCAATTATTGGTGCGCATGGTCTGTTGGCAAAAGTTGTTGAGCCAATTAGACTTTGTCCGTTCAAACAGAGGGCGTTCTAGAACGCGGCGTTCCGGCGTTCTCTATCAATACAACGGAACGCTGTAACGCAGCGTTCTAGAACGCCGTAACGCCGCGTTCTGGAATTTCCTCTGTTTGATCGGGCCTTGGGTTCATCTATGTTTGAATCACTAGAAATCTTGACAAAAATTGGCGTACCGCTTTTGCTCAACCCATCAAACATAGTTTGCCCATAGTATATAGTTATTAATCGCATTATTAAAAACTTTTGTACTAAGAATAAAAGTTAACGGAGGATGGGTTAACGGAGGGGAGAATTTTTTCGTTCGAGGACAATTCTGACTACCAAAACAATTCACCCAACTTAAAATATGCTGATAGAGAGCCCTGTTTATCCTTATAGATTACAAATTATAGCTGTTCGTGATTATTTCGATGGAACCATTTATACAGGTTAGCAGAGGAGATAGTATGCTTTACAGATATAATTTTACTTACATTTTCTAGATGATTTTGTAATAATTGACTTCCAAACACAGTAAAATCGCATGAAACCATACATACGGATGGCATTTTAACTCTAGTATTGCTCCGCCAGTTGGCGCTGGTTATAAACTAATTTTATTAATTTATTAAATGAGAGAATTTGACGAGAGACATTTTCGAATTTTATCAATAATTCAAGGTCAGAGGTATCACATGTTAGTTCAAAAAGAATGAACAGCAATTAATACAGCAAACAAATTCTTCATTATGTGGAACAAAAGGTGGGGACACGGTTAATGGAGGGGAAAATTTACTCCCTTTATTGTTTTTTCAATATACTTTTCTCAGCGTAACTTTTGACTATATCGAAAACATTCAAGAGGCTAAAAATTCCACGAGTCACTCCCACCCCAGTACCATTTCACTAGTTAACGCGTATTAAACAGAAAAAAATTAAAAAGTATGACTGCAAAATCACAATCCGACAACATTGCCCAGTATTCGCCCTAGTTTCTGTCAGGTGTTTTTGGAGATAATATTCACGTAAACAAACGCTATTATCTCTAGACTTGTTGCCGCATATTCTGTGTTATAAGAAAATGTTGCGATTTTTTTGAAACTTCAAATTTGGAATAATCTTATTAAATTTGTGGTACAAGCATTATAATGATGTGTAATATTCGTTCTTTACATAACGGCATTAAGATCGTAAACACCCTGTATAATACGCGTGACGTACGTTTTCGTTTTTGGTTAATAGGACCCAATTTGCATCTACAATTCAAATCACACGCTCTCATTGAACCATGTTCTATACCATTTCTTCTGATCTGCACATCTGGATCTCGGAATCCCATCAACAAATCTCCCTGTATACCTGCGAAAGCCCCAAAAGCCGGCTCATAACCGCAAAATATGATCGCCGGCGCACAACAGACAGCTTTGTGTACCGCAGGTTGTGGTTGACCATTGTCCGAATGAAGGGACAGCGGACAAGTGTTTACCGGCCCATTGAATGACCCTTTTCTTCTTTCACAGGCTACCGCCCTATCTAGGGCAAGTCCCGAGCGTGGGAGAATTCCTGATATAGCACCTTGCCGTCTTCGTAGCTGACCACTGGTTTTGTGAAGGGTTTGCCTTTTGTAAGGGTATGCGGACTATCATATATTATGAAGCTTAACCTATCTGTGGAAAGCATTTTGGGTTGGTGAATATGAGTCGGCTTCTCAGAATGATCAAAATGTTGATAAGCTAGTGAAAAAATGCTCTAACTTAATCGTGATTCTTTTACTTTTTTACTTACTTTTTCTTTTTTTTACTTGGTGTCAACGGCATCGATTGCTGTTGTCATTAGCCTCGTGTTCTGACTATTCACACAGACAAATATTTTGTACGTAGTATCTATTAATCACCGTAGTGAATTTTTTGAACATTGACGCCTCAGTGCTCTTGTCGTCATAAGTTTGTTGGCATTTTCTTTGGTCATACGTGTTATTTGACTGTACACTGAAAAGTAATCTATAGGTACATAGAGACAATTTTTTGGTCATTAATTTTATGGATCGGCAATGCTTTCTGATCTCTGATTAATGCATTAAAACAGCAAAAGGACAAACATTAAATTATGAGCCTGGCAAAGCTATTATCTTATCCATGTAAGCATTCATTGCATCAACGCTTGTCCTCTGTTTGAAATAACAATGCAGGTAAGTATTGTTATTGATCCATGAAACGCAGACATAAAATATGACAAATTTCATGCGCCGTTTCAATGGACTCTTAAGACATTGATGTTACGAACTCAGTCATCAACTTAAAGAAAATAACTTAAAGTTGATAGTGGTAGGCGATAGCTAATATTCGCTGACAATAATGTTATGAATGATTTTTGTTCGTAATAAGTATTTATTTACCAGTGACCATTATAGTGTGTGTATAGATATAAAACGCATCCATGCTCTATAGTCACTTACTCAATGTACCTATAGCAATCAGAAATTGATGAAACGAAATTAATTGTATTAACGACTTAGTCGTCGCGCGTCGGTGTAAAGTTAATATTGGTTTTCTTTGATTTAATGTAGTTTTCATTAGATCATGTTGTTCTTTCGTTCATTGTATTACATTTGAATAATTCATTTTCTTTAAAAATCAATTACACATACATTTTTAACTCACATAAATACTACTTAGTTTACCGAAAAAAACTATGTTTTACAACTTATACAAGGAGGTGAATTTTACTCAAGAAACATTTTTAGTTTTTGACCTCTGACTGAATAACTACTTCACAAAAAAACATGTCGCTTATTTTAATCGGTCCGTCAATCAAGTAGTCTTTATTTTTAGGAAATCGATACAGTAATAGCGGAGGAACGATCGAAAACTGTGCTAATAAGCTATCAAAATTTACGTGGGTTGAGAGCTGAGACACTTCAAAAGTGGAAGGGTACAGGTGAAGAACGACAATAGTCCATCCGGACAGATTTGGAGAAAATCGAATATATAAATTTAGCTACTCATGCCACTCCTCCCGGGTATAGCCTATCTGGTAAGTATTTTGCGGACTCCAGCTGCTTTCACCATTTAACGATTTCGTTATCTGATATTAAATACAATATGCCATAAGGAGAGACAGTCAGTTCAATTTCGCATAAAAATGGACTGATGCCATTTTTCCCCTGGACCCTTCGTTTGAATTCATAAAATGCTTTTTAGTGTCCTATACTGCTACACAAATATGTCTGTATAGACAGTCAAATTGGCTCTCGTTGCTCAAACAAGAATTAATAATAAGTTTCAGTGACTTTTTCATACCATCTGATCACTTCTCATGATCGAGTAGGAAAATTTGGAAGGTAGGGCAATATGTGAGATTCAGTAGAGGATATAGTGCTATAATGGCAAAGGAACATCCTGGAACATTTTCAAACATACTCAAAAATGAGTAAGACAGAAGGAATTCTGTCTTACTCATACATCTTTCACATGTTTATTAAACACGTGAAACAGCTGTCTGCGTACTGGTGGATTGACGGAGGTATCGAGCAACCCTCGTACTCAAAAATGTCATGAGCATTTAGAAATTCCTGATGCGTTGTTATCAATGTTTTGAATTTATTTTTTTCCTATGGTTGACTCTTACTATACGGATTCAGAATCTTTTACAGTGAATAACTTGGCGTGGAAACTAAGTTAAAGCTACTTACATTGGTAGGAACTTGTCAACAAAATACAGTAAATTTTAATTTTTCGTATCAAACAAGGAAATTTGCTGAATTAGCCCCGTATAGCGATGTCCTGAATAACACCACTTATCTATCACAAAGTCGCCAGGTTAGAACTGTAAGTGCGCATAATTATTATAATGAGCGTCGGCTCTCCGATTGGTCAACTGTCAGCAAACAATCGCGTTCACGGCATTCCTGATAACAATAACGCACAGTAAGACGTCCTGCACATACGATTTCATTGGACTAATTATTGTTCTATAAGCAACTCAAGGCGTCTACCGCCTGCTTGTCGACCAATCAGGTCTTTGCAAATGTTGCAAAGAGGGGTCACTCGTCCGGCATTGTGTTTCGGATGAATGCACTATTGTTATCACGTCGATACCGAAGAATGTTTAAATAGGAAATGGCTGATGTTATGTGCTTCGTTTAGTTTCAAAAGAAACAAGTTTGGACGGTTTCGTAATGGAATATTAAGTCATCGTCAGGGTTGCCATTTTTATTACAATCGTACTAGCTTTAGTACAACCACATCTCATTTAGCACGCTAGTATATCTCCTCATCTCATTCGCTTCAGCGCAGCATACATAAAAATACATTCTTGAACGAAAAATATATACTTTTATACAAGCATACGATATATTCTTCCTATTGCTATATGCGCAAAACTGAAATTATCTAAACCAAGACCTATCTTATGTTAAGTAAATATTTTCAAGATCATCATGTCTTCAATTGAGGTATGCCACAAGTCTCAAGCTTAAAGTTAATGAACTTGTACAAGTATATATTTTGAAAATATAAAAAAAAATAAAAATTTTCTATTAACTTTTAATATATCTTCTTCCTGTTGCTATATGCGCAAAACTGAAATTATTTAAACCAAGACCTATGTTATGTTAAGTAAATATTTTCAAGATCATCATGTCTTCAATTGAGGTATGCCACAATTCTTAAGCTGCTTGTATTCTTGATAAGTAATAGGAACAATTTGGAAACTATAAAATCCTTACTAATGCTTAAAAAACATTAACATCAAATACCTAACTTAAAGCGAAAATGTTTCTACAACACTCCCGCCATCTACTATGTAGCAAGTTAAGGGGGGTATTCTGTAAATTTCTGGTTATTTTAAACAGGGTCATGTTCACCCTGTTCACAGACAGTGTAAAATCTGATGAAACAGTGTTTTAGTAAAGCCTCACAGCGTAACTATTCATGTGGAAAAAATGAAGTCGGTGTACTTACTATTGCACATGAAATATTTTATATATATGTAGTAGCAGTGTTGTGTGTTGTTGTGTTGTTCTAAATGTCTGGCAACATTGGAAGTTTTGGCAAGGCATCCCAGTTGACTGTTGGCATTTTCATTGAAGTCAAATGGGTGTGAGTTAAGTGAGGTTGTGTTTTTGTTTTTTGCTGAAATTTTAAAATGGAAAAAATTCACCTCATAGTTGAATCAGTTGCAAACCAATTTACCTTTGCCTTCGTTGAATAACTGCTTCTTGATTTGTAATCACAAAATAAATTAGTACAGTAGCAATTCCGATCAAGTTTTCTCCTAGATTAGATGTATAACGCCACCCAAAAGCCCTCCCGTTATACATACAATTTTAACTGCCGATTTTAACCACTGGCCGTTGTAATTGTAACCAGCTCTCTGTTTCCAGAATACCTACGCTGGTTATAATGGGCGTTAGTTATTTTAACCATACGTATTATTTAACCGAGCTGTTACAGAATAGACCCCTAAGTTGAATAAAATAACTAGATGACTACCCACCTAAAAACGAGACCAACAGACTCTTTGAAACAGTTGAGACAAGACCGCTATAACTATACATATATTCTCACTATTTGTAAAAATGTCTTTCTGTGTCAAGTACGATTTGAAATAAGGAGTGTAAACTGGGCAATAATCGCCTTGTAAAATATCCGTGCTGTAAATGTACCAGCCTCTATTCCAAACAAAAATTGGGTGGCCGAACCCATAAAATTTGTCAACAAATATTTACGGCTCTTGACGTCGTTATTTATGGACATACACAGCCTCCCGAGTTCTTTGTTTGAAATGAGTATTCCGATCTATCTGGAAGATTTGTACACAGTGGCGCAACGTAGGGGTCACAGGACTCTGACTCCACTTGAGTATGACATCAGTTTAAATAATGTAGATGGTTAAAACGTTCGAGATGTACCCGGCAGTAAATTTCATGGCAGTCTAATTTCTCATAAGTTAGTGTCACAAAAATACAGTTATACGGGTTTATACATTAAACAACCCTTATTGCAGATAGTTATATGTCCAAGGTGGCACTGAAATAATTTTTATACTAATATAAAACTTAAATAAGTGAGTCTTTCGAGTCTTAGCGTTTTTTACTTATTGCCCTGTCACTGCGCCAATGTGCAAAAAATCCCGTAGTTTTTTTTCGACTTATCCGTTTATTTGCACTGAAATCGCACTGAAGTGCAAATTATCGCCACAGACATTCTGAGATCGTAGCAAATTCAGTGCATTTTTGACAGCTATCAAATATAAATTATGAACTACTTTATTTGCATTGTGCACTGCAGTAAACTCATGGTTAAAATCGGTGCAGTAGGTCGAAAACGCTAAAAATGTTTACTCGTTTACTTGTTTGTATTGTAGTTGTCGGGCTGTATGGAACGTGATTTTCATAAAGCAGTGGACTACCATATCTTCGATTCGGGTAGAAAATTATCATGATTGATCCAGAAATGTCGCTAGTTATCGGTGCTTTAAGAAATAGAAAGAACAGAAATCTAGTTAATCTACATTAGGTTAAGTATAAGAATAGTTGAGCTAAGCTTCGCCTACAGTAGATAGAAGAAATAAAGATGATTTATTATTTATTATATTAAATAGAAATCGAAATTCGAGATTGTTAGAAAAAGTATACCTAGTTTAGAAAAGCCGAGATTGTTGGATTTCTTACAAAACTAAATACCAGAATTCCGCCAGAAATTAAAACAAAAAGTCAGTTATTGGAATTAGTAAAAAGTTACAGCTGTGGTAAAATGTATATCGTTGATGAAGTGGCGGAGGTAATGGGTGTGAAATTCAAAGACTTCCACCATATTTTTGTATTTTTAGTCCGATTGAATTAATATGGAGCGATCTAAATCTAACTAGAGATCAGGTTTAATAATTTGGTTTAATAACTCAAGAAAAATGGCAAAACTACATTAAACATGTAATAATGAATGAAGGCGACTCATCTGAATCTTTTGACTGTTAAATTATCTTATTTACTCATCTCTCATTTGTATTCTTAAATAATACTATTAGAATGTAGGTCTGAATGGTATTCATTGAACATTTTACAATGTTCAGATCTATTAAAATTTTAATATGCAACCACATTTGGCTTTCTTCTTTAAAATGAATGTGGCTCCGTATCAGCCACGCGATACTGTGTGCTGTATCATACATGTTTCTGGCCATTAAAAGTGGTTAACTTTTTGAGAAATCAGGGCCATAGAATTACTGAGTATATCTCCAACGTTTTTACTAACTGTCTCGTTCGGGCGAAGCCTGCGAAGTTGTCCGAGGAGCTCCTGACATTTTGTCCACTTTTTCTCTTCCTTCTAGATGATATTTACCTCGGCAGATGACGAAAGCTCGAACACGAACATCGTTCTTTTTGGGCAGTCAAGAAGAGCTATGCCGGGCTTAATTACATGATGCTAATATTTACTTTACTTTAAAACAAAATAGCCATGTGTAAGCTTCACGTTTTAAATCAACACTATAGCCACATTCGTTTCACACAGAACATCAGATAATCTCAGCTCAATTAATGCCCAGTTCAACTCGTGTCCTTTTTATCCAAACTCAATACAAGTGAGTGAGATTTTTACCTCCCCCCTTTACCAAATTGCGCAACCTAAAAACTAACATCACTTTCTTCACTTTTAACGTTAACGAAAACTGTTAATTTCAGGTTATAATCTGATCAACTGTATTCAGCTGATCTCACTTCACTTGCAAAACGAATTCAGCTTTTGCCAAACACATGCCTTGCCTCCTGCGGTTTCATTAAAAAAGTCCAGAAAGAAGACAATGGCCTGTCGACGACTGATTTGAATAGCCACCGGCTCGACCCACGCTGTACAGTATCATTTTTATACGGGAAGAAATTGGAGAGAAGAAGCTACGGTGACGTTAACAACTGAAGACAAGCAAAGCAGGCATCAGCAGACCTGTTACTAAATTTCAAGCGCTTACGCATGTCCGATGTGATGTTAACAAACGCTTGGTATCCGCTGCTACTGCTCAGATACCGATCGCAGATCTGGAGAGATTAGCATCTAATTGACGAGGGCTGATGTATCTTCGTGGTAATATTATTCTTGTATGAGTTGAAAGATGCTACAGACAAAACGAGAAGGGTCACTCTATGCTCCGCCCTCATTATGCATTTTTCTCTCGCTCTCTGACGGTAGTGTTTATTAGCAAATTTATAGCAAATTTCAGCTCTCATGCAGTATACAGGATAGAAGCACAAACTTACTTTTGGCGCGGTTGCTGGATATATCTAAGTTCTTGAAAAATAACGGTGATATTAATCTCTGTGTGGAACTTCCTGCATTAAGGGCCTGGGTACACACATTTATACATATACAATACAATATATTATGTATTTGCCACGTAAAAACATGGATTCGCAAGTACACGCACAAGTAACTTGTTTTTTAAGCTACAGACATAAAATTTCAGAAGATAATAGTTAAGACCTCAATGGAGGACAATTCGAAGTCATTTTTTCAAAAAATTGTTAGTGTGCAAAAAGCACGCAATGCAAAATCATGCATTTTTCAAATGTCTGTAAGTTAACAACCAAACACGATGTCAAAACAAGATAACCGAATTGACCTAGCGCAAATTTTCTTCTTCAATCTGCTTTTGAGTCATTAGTGTAAGTTTAAAGGTACCGTCATACTATCAGTAGGCCACCGGTCGATCGCGAAATCGTCTTCGCAGAGTCGGCCGTCAGCGGTATCGCAATGCGACCTTCGAATTTACCTCCCCTCATTTTATTTTAGACACACATACTTGAGAAAGCGCTAACACGAGAATATGTTTTTTCTTTGATTCTCAAGTTCGGCCGGTATATTGGCCCTAGACCCTTAAGAATGTTCTCTGTGTGTAGGAACCAACGTGAATATCTCCTACCTCCCACAACAGAGTGTTCCTGAAATTAAACGAGTCGACAAACTTGTATTGTAGGCATTTAATAGCTAATATTAAAAAAATTGATATCTAAAAACAGTCTTTCGATTTTATGTACAAATATAAGTCTTTTGTATCATTAGTGACATTTGCGGTAAAATTTAGTAGGTGCAAAAAATTGTTGTTTAATAGGCATTAACGTATATCGTTCGTAATATTCCTCTAAGATCATAGATCCATATTCGCTGATCATTGATTTGACTACGAAAAGTTGAATAAAGCTCATAATTTAGTTAGAGGTTTTCAATACTGGCGAACATTTTACAGGACATAAGTGAGGTAGTTTTGTCGAGGGTCCCAAAATTTCCCAAAACCTCTTTTCCTACACATTCTGAGCATTTTAAACTTAGCTGAGACGTTTTTCTTTAAATGGAAAATAAAGTGTTTATTACTGTCTGCTTCCAAAATCTAGGATTCCTGCGCGAGAGAGGTGGGGGGGGGGGCACTATTCGACTCGTGAGTTTCTAGTATTTTGTTATCAGTTGACATTTTGGAGCCGTTAAGCAAATTATGTTCAAATTTTGCTCGATAATTGATTTCATCTCACATGCGTAATCCGAACGCTCACTGAGGCGAAGTTCAGCAGCAGTTCCTCAGCAGATCGAGTCGAACTGCGACGAAGTTTTTGCCGAACTGACGCTATACAGACATGATAGACTGATTATTTCGGATAAAACTGTCGAACGTGAAAACGCGGTGCTGAACCGCCAACTGGTGACAAAATGCTAGATAATCGGGAGACCAAAGGTCCCCCCCCCACATCTCTCGCCATGGAGGGGGGAGAGTATTAGTGAATTCAAAACGTTCGTTCTTTGTGTCGGCCCCTGTATATAGGTTCGTTCGTCTTTACAATCAAATGTCAGTTTTTAGCTACAGTATACCAGATATTCATTCTGAAAACTCAACTCAAAAAGTAGTATCGCAGTTGAAACCCCACTCCCCATAATGTGTTCCTTCAGAATTTTGAAAAATGCAGACACTAGCTACTGTGTTCTCAATGAGAATCTAGAAGCTTCGAAAATCACTGCATTGTCGGAGAAATAATAGAAAACAGAATGTTATTATCCCGTTTGGATAAAACTGTAACTGTATCAATAGAACAATTAATTATCAGTTCAGCTTCTCAAAAGGGCACCTATAATCCCAATTTATTCTTCTATATATAGCTGCTTCCGTATATCGTAGAAGTAAATACTATTTGAATAGTTAGCGGTGCCTCAAAAAATTTGCTAATAATGCCGCCTCCTGGCTTTTCAGCCTTTATTCACGCAACTTTACGACGCATTCGACCATATAATAAGGACGTTTCTACTATGGTTCACCTTTTATGTAAATTGGTTCTTAAAGGCACAAATTAGACATTTCACCGTCGACCAGTGGCGTGCCAGCAAACAATGTGATGCAAAAAACAGGATTTTATTAAAACTGCATTTATTTGCAACAGAATTACAAAGAAGGCTGAGCTTTCTTCAGAGATTGTTTGTTATAAAAAATTTCAACGGTTTATGTAAATTTGATATTTATAGTGACACGCCTTCTAAAATATCTTTTGATGAGTTTATTGTTGTTTGAATATTTTTCAGAAATGTTAAAGTTATGGTGGGAGAGGGATGACAGGAACCATTAAACTCTAATGAAACTTTTCATATATGATATTAATTGGTATTTCACTAACCGTCTAAGAAAACCATATTCTTGATATAGACTTTACCCACGTTTCGCCTTTTTAAATGCTCTTTATCAAACTACAACAACATTTTCTTTGTTAAATCGACATCAACATTAACATCTTCTAAAATATTTGCCGAGTTTGTTGTTCTTTTAGTATTTCTCAGAAAGTTTAAGATTATGGTGGGAGAGGAATGACAGGAAATATTGAACTCTAAAACTATTTATGATTTAGTATTTCACTGACATTCTAATAAAAAAAATGCTTGATACAGACTTTACATACCTTTCGGCTATTTAAATGCGATTTGTCAAACTATTAATAATTGACAAAGAATTACTATTGAGGAGGCAGGCAAGTTTTTGTTTGTTAAATGTATTCGTATAGCTAACTAACTAATGGTGACTCTGAAATCTTAAAGTGTCACATCTGTGTCAACGACATTGATTGCTCAGGTTATTAGCCTCGTGTTCTGTGTAGGCTTTGTTACTGTTTCCCGGCGCCACTCTAGGAACATCACTGTTACTAGCAGCCAACAGCGAAGGCTTAGGTGGGGATTCTCGCTGAGCTTTTTTTTTGTTGACAAATACAAACTGAAAGCCACACCAGCGTCTTAGGATGAAGATACTGTCTGCCTTATAAATGAATAATGTTATATAAATATTGCAATCCCAAGGTGAAACAATACAGGGATACAACACACATTATTATTTTATTAAGACAACCTGCACAAAACTTAAGGCTTCCTCTGGTTTGAAGAACACTAATAAGAGCCGAACTTCAATTTTAATAGGATCGGAGTCCTCAAGCGGGTCGACATTTTCATTATCTGCGACATGAATAGGGTTTTCTCAATCCGCCTGAAGTAAGATTTGACATTTAAAACCGACAGTTGTCGAAACCCAACCTGAATTTTCAATAGCTTGGAAGGTTTTTAATAGACTATTTAAGTCTTTTTTTTGCTTGTACTGCCTTCTACTCAATCTTGAGTTGCGATAAGCATCTTATACTGCTCCATTTTAATGTTCATACAAATTACATGTTACGAGTTCAATTTTTCGTTCCTTCTTTAAAATTTGTTTTGACTTTTCGACCCATTACAGCTTGAAAACATGTACTACTCTAGTCACTCGCCTCATATCACGCAATATAAAAATGTTGTATTAGTTTCTAACTCTACCCTATCGTATTGACTCGATACAAAATTTGCTGTAAGTTATCATTTATAACTTAGAGCATTTAAGCATTTCACCGACTTGCAACCATATCATCTTAAACATAATGGAACTAATTTACAGACACAACAATTTGGATAAAGATGTAAAAATTGTATGGATTAAAGGACATACAGGTATACCTCAAAACGACAAAGTCGACATACTAGCAAAGATGGCGACTACAGATGGAATATTGATGAGGAATTTCAAAATTCCCTACAGTGACTTGAACAGTAAATTAAACAAGAACCTGAAAGAAAAGTGGGGTGAACACTACCATAGAAATCCATCCGGAACGATATACACACAGATCCAGCAGAACATAAGAACAGAACCCTGGTTTAAGAGAGAAACGAATAGACCACTTGTGAGAACACTTTGCAGATTGAGGTGTGGCCATTGCTTAAGCCCTCAACACAAAACTAGAATAGGGCTAGACGATGACCCTCACTGCAGATGTGGAGAGATTGGTACTGCTCAACACTGTATATTAGAATGCCAATTGATCAGTAATGAGGTAACAGACCTGTATCACAGATTGTCAAACTATATTCCGTTACCTGCTAATATGATCTCTATACTAGCTAGTGAAAACAACTGTGTATACAAACTATTATATAACTTTTGCACACAAAAACTAAAAATAACACTGCAACTTTCAACTTTAACTAATATAAAACAATGTTCGTATTATTAAGAAAAAATAATGTCCATCCAAAATAGAACTGGCCAGTTGATCTCAGATCAGAGCCAATAACATAAATAAAAAAAAATCATTTATAACCTCTAATAAAGTCGATGAGTCCTGTTCGTCAATGTTTTGAACAGTAATTAAGAGAAACTGATTACTGTTACCACTATTTCACAGTAAAATTATGAGCACAAACCATGAAGAAATTGCTAACATCTCCATCAATGTAATGTAAACATTGATTGAATCAACACTTGACTATAAACGGTGAGCGTTAATTTAATGAAAGGTTGGACAGCGGCTTTACGAACCCCATCCAATAATTTTCGGATAAACCACTTCAGCATGGCGTGCTCAAAGCCATCATCTTTTGACACTTCAGCCTCCAAACTTTGCCAACTAACCTGAGAATTCTTCCAATGCAACCCATGTTACAAACACTGCTCTGCACTGTCCCATCTCTAAAAACTGAACTACACTCGAATATAGTACAGCAAGTCCGTAAAGCTCCACTACAGTTACCAACAAATAGCGAATTCGATTTTACTGACCAAGCATAAAAGACGCACAAACAAAACAAACGTTTGACAGTCGGGGTTTACCATAAACAAATCGCAGGGAAATTATATAGGCGTTGCCAGCTCATCAAAATTTATATAAAGACAGAATTTGCGTTTATGATGAAGAAACATGCAGTAACGCAGTAGAGGTCAACGTATCTATTGATTTTGCTGTAATCATTTCTGAACCATCAAAATACCGTCTTTTTTAACGTAGAATGGAATATTTCTGGATACTATACAATTAAGACGATATTAAACAATTATGATTGCCATATCTGGTGGTCAATATGACAACGTAAGAAAAGATGTTGGCCTATTAGAATTAGTTGTTTACTACCTCTATGTTCAGTTGTTACTCTGAGATATTAACCAACGCTGCGCTGGCACAACATTACGGATAGCTGTTGTTCATGAAATTGATCATGAATTCTTCATTATCGTCAGAGGCATAATGCAGAGGAACCCTAAGTTGGTGTATTTTGTATTGCCAGCAAACATGTATTTATGTAGAAACAATATTTTGATGAACCCAAAAATCGATATTTTATTGTATTAATGACTCTAATCGTTCACGCAAAATGAATGATTAATGATGAAATTCATTGATTTGATGTAATTTTTGATTAATATCACGTACTTTCTCCGTGAAAGCACTCAGTTTCGCTCCATTTTATTCATCAACCTTGAATCAGCCACGCCTATGGAATAGGATATGCTGTAATCCACACACAAATTAAACGCGTTTTTGCTCGTAGTGTGCCATGCCGTAAAGGCCACTGTTCTCGCCATAAAAGACGCACCTGGATCGATGTTTTTACGTGAAAACAAACGCGCATCGTGTATCACCAGTCACCGCTAGTCCGTTTGTTTTAGCCGCCTTTTAAATACTAATTGGCCGCGACAAATGCCTGCCTTTGAATTATTATTGACCGAGTAAACCTCAAATGTCAATAAGGCTTCTAAAAAACGGGGCACGTAAATGGTAGCTGCTGCCACCATCATCAAGCATGTGTGGTCTAATGGTTGCAATCACTAGCACATGAACGTACTAAGGGACACATTCTGCAAATAATAACACACAAATGTGACAGGGTTCAACAAGGAAGAACAATAGTAGTGAATAGGAGAAACACCTCATGGATGTGAAATTGCAGTGTATAATTGATCATTTATATTAATTAATTAATCATTTATATTAATTAGGCCCAGTTTAACAATCACTGTTAATCCCCGACAGATGGAAGTTAACCAGTAGCTATTATAGTAGAGGTCTGTTTCACAAAGAAAACCAATGCTTACGCTCAGTAAGTAATAGTGTTCCGTGAATACAGCCTAAGCCTGATGTGACAAAATAGAAACCATGATCGGCTTAACCCGATCACAAGAATTATTAGTGATCCTGAAGTTCGGAAATTGATCTAGGATCAGTCAGAAATAACGATCATTTCACTCTTGTACGGAAAGTGATCGCGATCGGGTTATTCAGATTAATAGCCGTTTTCCTTAAACCATGTTTTTTGCGTTACTAAACCAACTTTTTCATTGTTCGATGTTCGTTTAATCCACGGAATCATAAATCTCACTACTGATCCTTAAATCGCTGATAATGATCGATGTGGATCCAGATCACTGTTTCCGTGAAGGCCTAACAAAATTTAATCGTTGTATTCATATTTTTTATGTCACCACAGACTATAATCAAAAACGCATAGATGTCTCAGACGTCAACGTCAAAACCCATATTTATATCTGTTGTCGGTTGGCCATAACATACGTCAGAGACAACCCATACTTTATCCCTTGCTTTACTTATATACTACTCACTAATCAAAGCTTTTGATATAAGCCGCCAATTATGAAATGGATTGTTTTCACTAACCACCAGTTAACTAGCCATTGTGAAACTGGGCCTAAATAGCTATAGAATACTTGCTACTGCTCAAATATCGTTCGCACTTTGCTATAGTTCATAACTGAGAGGTGTTCTGTAACCTGAGTGTACTAAATTTTGTTGGCCAAAGCAAAACCTTGAGTTAATTTCTGAATCCAGCGAGAACAAGGCAAATGATCTGGTTGAGCTCACCGTAATCGCATTTTAGGAAGGTGGAACAGGAAATTTGTCTGATAAATAAACATAGGCTATGGATATAAAAATGGGCCAATAGAAGATATGAGCTAGGAGCTACGAATTGTCTTCTGAAGGGATTGGAACTAGAATATTCCAATTAATGCTTCGACAGTTTCAGAGTGCCCGAATAACTAATTTCCTCAATGCTTGACACACGGGGCCAAGCAGATGTCGCACAATATACTAATTTATTGAGAGGATTTGATACATAACGAAATTATATCAAAATAGGTTCAATAAGGGTGCTCCAATAGATTAACAAATTTACTGCAGTCGTATTGTCAGAAAGGTACTGGATTTGGATGCTAGCAAACCTTTGTTACATCAGGGTTTCCACAATGCTCTAACTTGGGGACCCTCTTATTTCTGCGGGCCATCAATGTAGTACTTATCTCATTAGGTTCTGTTTCGCAGATGATGCCAAAATGTGTCAAAAAATTCTAAACAACATAAAATGATTGTATTATTTTTAAATTAAGTTGGAGGTTGTATGAGGTTATGTACATATATGTCTTTCTGAAGGTGGAAACAGCACTATCGAAGCCAACGTACTTAACCGATATAATTCTATAAAATATTTGGGGCTCATTTTTGATGCTAACATTCGCTGCTCACAGAGATGAACAAAAAGGAAGGCTCCTCTACCTTTATTCCAGTGCTTCCACACAAAGCGGATCACGGGATCGGTACTACTCGTCACATGGCAAGCAGTGATCAGTACCTGTCTGTTATGCAGAAGGCATAAGTCGCGCTTCTAGGTGTCGTGGAAGCTACATTTGAGGCAGTTGACTCAGGATGTCGACTTCCTTTCAATATCCATTACTTTGCGTGCCTTTTTGCCGTCCGCTGTCCAGTGGACGGCACCAACGATATATGTATAATAATGGGCTCGCACGCATGTTCATCCAACATCACCTCGTCATGCCTTTTCCTATTATATTTTATAAAAAAAATACAGTGCAGCCTGGGCTCCGACACACCGAGCTGCTGTTCCATTACCCAGTGACTACTTCTCATACCGTGAGGTGAGAAATCACTGGGTCTGCGAATCATGCACCCTAAGTAGACGAAGTGATCCAAGGATGACTGCCTTCTGCATTCTGGCAGCTGCGCAAACAGCGTATTCCTCATTCCATCTAGGGATCCCATGACCATAACCAGCAGACTTACAGTGTAGTCTGGCGAGAGTCTGCGAAGTTGTCTGGGCAACTCCTGATATTTGTTCCGCTTTTTCTCCTCCTTAGAGACGATGTTCACCATGGCAGGTGCCGGAAACTCTATAAAGAACATCTTCTCTTGTGTTGGTGGTCGAGAAGAACTATGTCGGGCTCATTTACCTGTGCAAGCTTGAGCGTGGGGAACGAGTTGTACCAGTAAATCCGGCATCTCTTGTTCTCCATAACGGACTCTATATCCCCTGAAGCATATGGCAGCACCGGTGTTCTGGTGGCAAGCCCTCCAACGGCTGTCGGGTACATCTACACCCATAACCCTATTTACGGTATACAAAGGTGTTGAAGACATCGACTTGGCAAGACATTATTAATATTATAAGGTCCAGAATTTACAGAATCTACTATTCGGGTTCGTCAGGATGAGAGCCATATCTCAGTATATCCTACGACTGTTTCCATGTAGTTCATTAAAAACTATCAAATGCCATTTGCTTAATTAAAACTGCCCCAGGGTGAATCAGTTCCAGTGCATAATATCGAACAATACTGTCACCGTAATACAAAGTTATAATATTAACTCGCGCTTACTCTCAACTTTTCCAACCGTAAGGCTTAATTGGGAAACATTTCATACTTTTTTGTTTATAAAACCACATGCGCATATAAATTACGGACGAACTTTGAGTTTTAGTATTATAACAAGGAAAAATTGAAATATGCAGTCAGTCTACCGCATACGTATACCGTATCTTTGTAATTCTACTGACAGTAGTCTTGCTACAGAATCATATCATGTACATAAAATCAACAGTTTTGTCAATTATTTAACATTAAGATTATGAAACAGTGATTGATATGGTAATATGTCATTATAAACTGATTTTAAGGCGTCTATTTTGATCTACATACAGAGTATGATAACGTTTCAATTGATTTATCATCTTCCTTTCGTCTTCAGGTGCAAAACTGGTGAGCATATTCTTTTAATGGCTATTCAATATGAAGCTTTCAGACCACTTACAATGACGTCGAAAATAACGAAAATTCTCGTTAACATTATTTACGGTATTGCTAACTACCGCTAGACCATCAGAACCACTATTTGGATCAGTAGAAAGAACCAGATTCTTCGTTATTTGACGTTTTAATTGTTGTGTTCGGTATAATCTTTAAAGCGCTGAACTATACTCATTATCTATTGATTATGGACAAAATTTTTGGAAGAGTTCAGTAGGTCTCCCATTCGTATTTATTCTTCCACAAGAATGTTGACTACCATACTACATTTCAGGTTAAATATGGGTGAAGGCATGGAAAGTGGAACTTCGAAGCATAGAATTTTATAATCATCTGTCTTGTACAAAACATTTCTGTTCCATGTCAAAAACAACGGCAAAAATTGTTATCCTCATTCGCCGTAGATAACGGACGCTCGTTATCGTTAATGAGACTTATACCTATCTCTTATTACAACATGCGCTCAAAATAACGATAGCCAAGGCATTCGTTATTTCTGGTGGTCCAAAAACTCTATTTTTTTCTCACTAACGTGTCGTTATCCGTGCCTTTTGCCTTCTGGTCGACATTAATCGAACGTCTACGTCAGCAGTAACCGGCACCCCTTAACCGAAAGATGTTCCGGTGATGACGCTGACCAATAGAAAGGAGCCAATTGAAGAATAAATAGTAATGCCAGTTCTACCAGATAACGCTTGGAATTATTATATCAATCGAACCGTTGCTATACTGAAAAATCGTATTGACAACAGAAGTCTAAAATAGACCTGTTAAAACATCTACCTCGTCCATAGATTCCATACAGCAGTTAGATTAAAATGAGCCAACAATATACATAGAACGCAAAACAGTATCTAAAAATGCAGTCATGAATAAAATGTAAAGATTCGTTGAATCAATGTTTGCAGACCATCAGTCGATGTGTAACAGAGTAACAGATGGCACAAACACCTCAAAATTTGTTAATATTACACAAAGGCGTAGCGATGAGAGTTCAAAAGGCGTGACATCCAACTGTTTGGGAGTTGGCATTTTTGTGAAATGTATTCAGGTAGGTCAATAGTTTTGATAATCGTTATGCAGTAATGGTAATGATTATGCTACTGATATATTGATCAAAAACACAAAAAACATGCTTTTTGAGAACCTCGGACTAAGATGTGGAAAAAAATTCTTAAAATAAACTTAAAACATTAATGAAAAAAATACTGGTATGATTGAGAAAAAGCGTGGGCGCTTTCTGCCATATTATTCGTAAATCGAGCGCTCGGAGGTTTTTTCACAATCATAGTAGTATTCTTCGTTCATTATTGTTTTAAGCTTATTCGAAAAACTATTTTAAGCTTTTTAATCCGATTTTTTAAGCATATTTTTTAGTTTGTTGAACTAATTTTACTTTTAATTTTTCTTAAAGAATCAACTTTGTTTTTGATATATTCATGTACAGAGATTATAAATTATAATCAATTTCTTCTTTCAAGAAACCTGTCAGCGTTAATGTTGCGAAAAGATAAATCAGTCTATGCTAACATTAATATTATAAATAGTTGTATATACATAATTATACTTGTACAGGATATCCTAGGTCGACATGTCCAAACATTTGTTTTTCAATATATGACATTTCACATCAGTGTACGCATAAGGTACCAACTACTCTGCAACATTTTTGTAGAGTCTAACGGTCTCGACCATTCAATATTTTGCTCTATATTTTTTCACCACATTTTTGTTCAACATATTGGAAACCTTTTTTGTCCCATTGTAGATTTTTCTTTCAATTAAAGGTCTATTCTTTGCCTGGAAATGGCTTTAATTAGTACTTTCCAGACATTTTCAGTAATAATGAAAAGTTTGAAGTTATTTTTCAAGTCATTTGTCATACATCATGAATCGGGCGTTACAGCCGTACCTTTGTCCCAGAGTGTCCATGGCTTGGGACGGACGCCAGGAGATGTATTCAGTTGGTCTGTGGATGTTGGCCTTATTCAAGGTGCATGTCAATCATCATCATAGTCAGAATGTGTTAACAGACATGTTGTGAACTCGTAGAATGCATTAAGTCGGAGCTAGAGTATTACCGACACGAATATTATCAATAATTTTAAGAACTGTAGCTCGCCATTGTTCGCGATTTACTGTCAGTTCAGTGGCGCACTTGATACTCATATCCAGCAACTGTTTCGTCGTATCCACCCAGCGTTTAGGAGAACGGCCACGGCGCCGCCCACTCGAAGCATGACCCTGAACTACAAGTTTCTCCATATTATCACTTCTGTGTATGTGTCCGAAGAATGTAATCATTCTCGTTGACACAATGGAGGATAGTCTCTTTGGATTACCGGAGTCATCCAGTATGGAAACGTTAGTTCGATGGGCGGTATAAGGAACTCTCAGCATTCTCCATATTTCAAAAGCATCTATGCGAGCCCGATCTGCCTTTTTAACAGTCTAAATTGCCGAGGCATACAAAAATATGGAGAACACAAGAGACTGAACCAGCGACATTTTGGTAGCTTTAGTGACGTTATGGTCACGCCATACTTTAGTAAGCTTTTTCATGGCCACATGTGCTTGTTGAATGCTCCATCGAATCTCATTTTCACAGCTACCCGAATTGTCGATCAAAGAACCGAGGTACACAAAACTTTGAGCTACTTCACAATGGCCTACAGACTTTATTGCTCGATGATTATCGTGCTCTCTATCTACGATCATAACCTTGGTCTTGTAGTTAATCCCAAGACCATACGCTGCACTGTGTTATTCTACGATGATTAATAGAGCTACTAATTCTTCCTGAGAAGTAGCAATAAGAGTTGTATGTCAATAAACTTCCCCTAATCTAATCTCTTCATAGCAGACGCGGTAATGCGGCGGTTCAGTTTAAAAAAATCAAAGATAATAATATATTGGAAATACCGAGTGAATCGACTTGAAGCAGTGTTATTTCAACACAAGAATACATTATAAAATGTAGTAGTTACTATTACCATCCAAATGAGAAAACAGCATTTCCCTGCCCCAGGGCAGTACACGAGCGCTTCAGAAAAAACTCTCGTGGCGTATCTAAAATATGAACCAAAAAGCTTTTTTAAAATAACAGTTAATTCATGATGGTTTCATTACTGCAGCGGACGTGACAAAATTCGGCATCTGACCCAATAAGGATTTCTGTTTACGCAGCATCGTCTTATCAAACTTTTTACGGTCTATTCTAAAAAGTCAATAATTGCTTTTCAACCTGTAGTTATTGGCAAAATTTCCATTTAGCGTTTTTCTTTCGACTCACAAACAAGGTTTCTATCTGACAAGATGTTTCGAGGACGCTTTCGTAAACATGCAGTGCAACTGGCAAGCTAACTGGGAGTTCAGTCTTGTATAAATATAAGGCTTATTTTTTTTTCTTAAATCCTCAAGCATAACATAACTACAATAAGAATTTGTTTTTTAAAACAAAATGATACACAAAGCTGAGTGGTTATTGAAGTGTAGTGAATAATACAATGATTTCTAAAAAAATGACTCTTTATTCTTTTTTATTACCAAAATATTACTTAGTATCCAACAAATCCTTATCTTATTAACCTTATGCTTCTAACTTTATGAAAAAGGGCACTATAAGATTTTGAATAAATATTCTGAAAGCACAGTATGATAGACGCCATAGTACTTTCATAACAACCATTCAGTTTTCGTTTGAACTTTTTTTTATTAGGAGAATATCACGTGCCACGAAACATCTGAGATACCACGTATTCATGTATGCAAAGCGTCTCTGTAGTCCTTTATCTTCCAGGCAGATTACAGTTCCACAGGATTCGGATTCCTTGAACACCAAAAACAAAGCTGTGGGGCTAGAGTTTGATCTCACCTATCACCCAAGCATCTCTATCGAGATGATAATTGAGAATCAATTATTATCTAGCCTTAAACTGTCCATGGCTGCTTGCACCCTGACTGAGGTTATCGGTATATTGCTCTTCATGAATTGTTCTATACCAGTGTAGCCAACTACTGAGACTTTTGCCACCCGTGTTGCCCCGTCACGCATTCCAGGCAGACGCGATTGCCTTAATCTTTATCCAGAGGTGCAGATGGCGCAAGTCGAGAGAGCCTCTACATTTTAGGTTAAATATTAATTCGGAAATAACACACAACTACCCTGATATATTCATAACATTCTTATGTTTGTTGTTGTTAATAACTGTACTAGAATTAATTGTGAACAGGTAAGAAGGGCCCAGTATTTCCGTAGTTCACAAATCCCTAATTTATTTTATAGTCTAGAAAACTAATTCTGAAAGGCAGAGTTTGACTTGCTTTCATCAATCTACATGAGCTTTACCAGAATTCTGTGTAATTTACATCTCTCTGAAAAAACTCAATTTTCGGGTTAAATCAATTCTTCACAGCTCAGCTCATAAACTAAAAGCGCAATATAATTCGAAACGACGTTGCACATAAGCTGTTTCTAGTGCACATTTTGGCAAATATTTGCTCAGTTGAGCCGTCAAACATCCATTAAGGTCATCCTCATAAATTTATCTTTTGATTAGATAGCAGCGAAATCACATAAAAAATCTAGCCAATGGCGACACTTCGACGATGTCGCAATATTTCGACATACGAGCGATACCATCATAAAATGCGAAAAACTTTGAAGGTGTCTACCATGAGCGCACGTCAATACATGCGAAAGGGTTATGCTTGGTTGTTTTTTATATCTGCGGGGCAGCTGGGTAGTTCATTTTAGCAAAGCTGAGACTTTGTTAGTGATGTGGTTGCTACTGTTAAACCTAGTCCAAACTACGCTGGTATGTTATTCCAGTAATTAAATTATTAATTATTATTATTATTATTATCGATTTTTCAGTTGTTTAGTCGAGTCCATTTATTTTATCGGGGTTACTGGTCACTGTCTCAACGTGTCAGAACCTCTAGTTTTTCTCAAATTCATGAATCGTCATAGACATTTTATTTCGCTGGGTGGAAGATTTAGTGGTGAAGGTAAAAGGTTGAAGGGTTGTGGATTTTCAAATCTTTACAATAATAAAAACAAGGAAATAAAACTCTGCATAATCAGATTTGGAAAATACGAGTGTTCGACTATAAGTATAATATGTCTGACAGTCCCTAAATTATATCCATTAGCACAAAAATTGGAGAAGTGCTAGTAATCTGTAATTTCCGGAGTCGCACTTCTTAAATAGGTATTTTTGCATCTCTAGACTGAGTCTAAGACTGTATTTTAATTTACGATCAATTTGAACAACTTTCAATTATTCTCAAACTATAGAAGTATTCTTGGGGATATTCTAATGCTAGTACGTTCAGAAGAGGACTCGTAACTCCTAGTTAATTTCTTTTGATCTATATTCGTATCTGTAGCCTCTGTTTACTTAGGAATAGTAAGTAATGGCATATGTTGTAAATATAAAATAAATAATATATATAATAATATAAACAACGAGTACTTCAAAAAAGTTAAAAAACCTGTGCTTGGGTGTAGGGTAATTATTATAAAATAAAAGCCAACCAATTTTCTATTCCACTCTTGTAGAATAGCGATGAAGAACTGTACTCGAGCAAGAGTGAACGATATTTGGGCAGCAGCTATTAACCTAGCTACTAAATTACTGTCCTTTCGACTAATTACTAATGTAGTCTGAACTCTGTGCTAGGTTCCACCAATAAATAAATTGGACCTCCACTAATGACTTTTTTTATTTAGAATGTATCAAGAAACCTGAACTTCTTTGTTAAAATCAGCGTTTTCAATAGATCTTTTACACACCTATTTGACAGGCTATCCAAGCCGCAACCTCCTAATATTTTTGAAGGATGTTTCATTCATGAGATTATTTTCACCCTTATCAGGAATTCTGATCAAATAAACAGATCCACAGAAATTTATGCGCTCAATTATTCAAATGGCCCAAAAATTCTGAGCGATATTTTTTTCATATAAGTATAATATCCAAATAAATCAATTCTATTTAGCATATGTGTTATTTAAATAGATGCATAAATCATAATATGCATGACTCTTTCAACAAATATAAAATTTTTAGGTTTTTCGATGTTTATTCGCCAAACCGTAGCTGTATTTTCCTCGAGCATTATGATTATGAATATCTTTAAATTTTGCTAATGAACACTGCACATATGGTTGTTTCACGTTCCAAACAAAAATATTGATAGTTGAGTCTCATGATTCTTTTTTGGATCGGAAAACATAAAAACTGCCACCCCTACCACTGTCTTTTGGATTTTTTCTCTGTTCAGTACATGAGTGCGTAAACAAACTGATAGACGAAAGGTTCTTGATACTAGTGATACTGCTGATAAAAGGTGGATTAACTTTTATCTGTGATATTTATTTCGCCATAAGATGTTACAAGGAAAGGAAACAATATGTTGTAAAACAGATTTCCATGAAACTCCAGATAACGGACGGTTTTCAACGACAAAAAGCATTTAAATAACCAAATTAAATACATGGATGATAAACTGGTGAGGTCTCAAAATAAGCATACCGCAAATTCTGAACACAGCTGTATTGTTTTTTCTTATCATGCCAATAGGTGGTCGAAGTACTGCTATTTGCAAAAAAATCGATTTAGTCTTTTTTTATTAAAGCCCAAGTAACAGTTACAGCGTAGAATCCTATAGAGGTCAATACGGTTAACGATTGGTAGGACTTGCTAAACTTAAAAATAAAAAAACGAACTAGGATCTAGCAGATTATTCAATTTAATATGATAGTAAATAATAATACTTGCACATTCATAAAAATTATGAATCAAAGATGAAGAATATTATATTTATTAACAAGGAACCTTATGTTTTATATTTCTTTCGAATTTCTTATTCATTGGCAGAAAATTGAAAAAAACTATAGATTTAATATTCATTATTTACAACTAAGGTGTTTTCTAATTAGTAGCTTACTAAAAATGTATTTCAAAAATGCAGTCAAAATAAAAAAACTGTTGTATATTAAGTGAGGCATGGATTATTTCACGTACTTTCATTAGTAATTTTTTATGTCCATCAGTCTGTCTATCCGGTAATCTTCTCTATAACTCTGTATAACTTGGAAAGTATTGAAGCAATGTTGATGACAGTTTCACAGTGGGCTATCTCAGCAAGCATGTATATCTACTCATATAAAAAATCTATTCATTCGCAGTGGAGTAACAATAAATAAAAATGATATTTTTAGACTTCGCTATAAATTGAAAGGTTTTATCTGGTATGTACATGAAAATTATGTTCTTTTTATTTGGTTTGTCCTTAGACACCGACTGAATTGCACTTTTCTTGGAGCTGTACTAATGTATATTATATTACTACACTCAAGTAAGTGATGCTCTATAGGTTCACATTTTGAATCTTTCCATAATAATAATCTGCTAGAAAACTAGTACTTGAGAAAGCTACTTCTCTGGGGCAGTCAGTCAAACAATAAATTCCACGTTTTATTATTTGTTTTTCGTCAAACTTTAGAAATGTAGAGAGGCATCTGAAAAGTTAGCAAAATGTATATTTCAATTGAAGTGGCTTTTTTTGTGGGCCAGTAAGATACCTATCTTTTTAATTTTTCTATCATCTCAACATGTTACTCCACATACAAAAATTTGCGGTGGGTAAAGCGACAAAATCTAGTTTCTCACGGATTTAGGAAAGTGTCTAGATACAGCACACATGACCAATTCGACAGAACAAAATAAAATCGTAGATTAACCGTAAAATTAATAGAATGGCATAGCCCGCGCGTCATTTTTTTTCTATTATCTTGGTGACAAATTGAATCGTTTAAAGTGGTTTGATGGCGATTTGTTCTGGTCAATGATGTTCGTGATGAAACAGGTGTGTGGGAAACTGACGAGTGACCACACGGCAAATTGCTTGTGGATTTCGATCAACCCGTGGAGATTGGAGCAAGCTGCTGGTTTGCCGGAGAACAGAAATAGCCGAATCAGTAGAAAACAGAAATATGATAAATTTAGTAAAATAAATTTACTATTATATATTAGACTCAGTTTTTAGAGCAATAAATATATTTGTGATTACTGCGGCGGTGACTATACAAATTTCATTAGTATTAAATCAGCCGTTTGTAATTTATAGACTCGGTACACAAAGCATTTTTTATACATTATCGGATGGCAGAACGTTAAATGAACGATATGATTTTTCCTGAAGTAGATGTCACAGAGTATCCAAAACATATACTCGTATAGAAGAAAGGAGATAGATACAATTATTAGAACGAATCAGAACTGGAATATGCATATTTTTGAAAAATAAATTCTTTTCATTCACTCTATTCAATGAGAATGCCAAAAATGTAGCAAATTGCAAAGACACGTTTTTCTAGCTGAACAGTTGAAGATTTGCTTTGTATAAGTGGCTGTAACTTATTAATTTTTACTTTTTTGATTATTTAAACAATGGTAAGAAAATGTGGTTTCCGTATTGAGTATAAAGTCGCAGAATCACAGATGCATCCAGAACTATGTTTTCTATTATTGTAAGGAAGTCAGATACAGGGTGTCCCACGACGATTAAGACAAGCAATATATCAGAACTGGGCACTAGTAGCGAATTATAATTTTGGGAGTGTAAATTAGAGCAAATATAGTATCTTCTCTTATTATTGTGTCACACAATGAGGTATTTGTTTTTGTCACGTGACGTCCGAATCAAAATTTTTAATGGGATATTTGTGACTTTTTGTATTCCTTCCTGCCCAAGTGTGCTAGTTTGTTGGAAGAGCTACAGGTACTTAAAGGATGGTACCACTACCATTGATTATAACATGTACCCCCTACAGTTAAATTATTTTGGTATTCATAATGGTAGTGGTACAGTCCTTTAAGTACCTGTAGCTCTTGAATTAATCACTTTAGACCCCATTTGTGCTAGTTTGTTGGAATTGCTTTATCGGGAGGAACACAAAAAGTCACAAATATACAGGGTATCCCATTAAAATTTTTTAATCGGACGTCACGTGACCAAAAACAAACACGTCATTGGGTGACACAATAATAGTAAAAGATACTACATTTGCTCTAATTTACACCCACAAAATTATAATTCTGATATATTGCTTGTCTTAATCGTCGTGGAACACCCTGTATTTTATATCCCGTTGCTATCTGTATGAATTAATAAAGATCAGAAACCTGAGTGTTTTTCACGTCTCAGTTAGAATACCACATAAGTGGTGCCACAGATTAGTCCACAGTCGTTGAAAATTAATTTTTTCTTTGAATGGAAATGAAACAATGTTTATCTAAAAAAAAGGTTTGAAAATTGAGGGAGTCCTAAAAAGTATAAAAAAGAGTTTTGAAAAAATATTTTTTTGTCACTGCCAGAAAAGTAGCCCACCCTGACAGTGTCATTACAACAAAATCACTATTTTCCGAGATGGTGAAGTGTTCCGCACAAATGATTTCTTGTGATGTATATGTTACGGTTAAAATATCTACTTGGTTAGTTTGTAAACTAGCTGGATAACATATGAACCATCCAAATTCCTGGTTATTTTAGTGGAAAGTTACCTTTTAACTAAAATAGCAGGTTGGTTTGTATACTATCCAGCTAGATTGTAAACTAGCCAAGAATTGCCACTAAATTACAAACCAAGAAAGAATTACACAAGTTGGCCAGGGCTTTTGGCTAGTTTACAAACTGTCCACATTATTTGTATAAAGCATAAGCTGAATGTTCATAACAACCAACTCGTTTGTAAACCTTATTTTTGGCTGCGAGTTATTCAGATTAAATTAACCAAAGGAAATGGATTAGTTTACATGCTAACCAATGAGTTAATTATTATATATGACTAGGAATATTAAGTTCACACTTTATCCAAATACTGTGGATAGTCTGTATGTAAACAACCGAAAACCGCTGGTTAATTTGTGGGAACTTTTTTGTGGTTTGTACTTCAGATACAATTCTTGGCTAGCTTTCCAACTGTCTGGATAATATACAAACTAACCAACACTCATTGCTATTTTAATTGACAGATGACTTTCCACTAAAATAACCAGGCGTTTCGATAAGTAGTAGATAAGTATACAAGTATATACCATGAAATATTCAAAAACATGTATTCGGTTAAGATGCAGATCTTCAGTGATTCCCAAATAGGTATAACAAGAAACCAGCAACGAGGAAGAGTTTCCAAACTTGGTGCTGAGCTTTGTATTGTTGTCAAGACTAAAAAACTAAAAATCGTATTAAACTGAATAAGGCAGCAAATGTGGCCTTCATTCTCTTACAATTATGTTACCCTTGAGTATAGGTAGCCAACCCTCATTATAACCTCTGACCTCTGTCTTGGGCAAAAAACTTGACTAGAACAGGTAGCGGACACTTACCAAGGGCGGTTTGTATGTGGACGGGCAATGATGGGGTTGATTAAAAGAAGATGGTACGAAGTGGCGTGTGCCCTTGATAAGGGGGTAGTTTTGTCTGTTATAATAGGAGGCACACGCAAACGCTGGTGCCCATATGCATTTGACAGGTTGCGCAGTCACCTGACCAGCTGACGTTAAAGAATGGACTAAGGGTTGTTTGGAAGGAAGAGAGAGCCTGTCTCTTTTAAGACCTTGTGCATGTCGGAATCAATTTTTACACCATTTTATTATTTTATAAGCCTTACCTGTACTTATCTTTGTAACGTAATATTGCTATGCGATTTTCGATCACTTATAACGTCGGATATGTTCAATAAAGTAGTATCACCAGGATAAAAACTAATTAATTTCTTGAGCGTCCACAGTTTTTCAAAAAAGTATGCTGATTGGCTAGCCAGCACAATCTCCATTAAGTTGAGGCTGAATATATTAAAGCTCTAGGTTAGTTTAAACAATAAAATGAAGAAGAACAAGTTACAGCTAAGAATACTCGAGAAGTACTATTTGATAGCCGATAGAGCAGAAACTAACTCATTAAAATTCAACGTTCTTTAGGATTCTGACAAACAAACAAAATTTCTTAGCAAAACATTATTTTGTCACATTACTCTGGTTTTAAATCCTCTAGAATGCATTGTTCAATTTTGTTGGGTTAGCTAGTTCAATATGTGAAAAGTGTATTTTTATTAGCATGTAATTTGAAATCTTACAAATTAATCAGCTAAAGTGTTCTTCCTTCTACAATCTATGAAAATGGCAAACAGATCGTAAAATTTAGTCAATTTTTTAGATACCAAGCATGTAACGGACATGCTCATATGATATCTCTGAGGTCCTAAATCAAATCTAATTGAATATACAGATTCATTTATTGCTGATAGTTGTAGAAAAAATTGTCCATGTACAATTTTAATAAAAGTTACATAGTTCTCACAGAAGTCATAAAAGAAAATACATGCAAAACACATAAGAGGCAACTTAGAATAGACATTTTCGTGCAAGTGTAAGAATGTTTAACTTTTGTTATGAAAAATAACTTTTGATGATCACATTCAGCAATGGTCAGCAACTGTTATAACATATTCAGCGATACGCATTCTATAAACCACTCTGATCTACTTCGGAAATTTGGAGCGACATAAAATCCATAGTATTTCATACTCGGTTGTTCTATTATGAAAACCATATTCATAGATGGTTCACAGGATCGTTCTTACCTGCAAAACACAACTTTTCGGCAAACAACAGCTAGGACGTGAAAGGGTTGATCTTTCTTGACAATATATTTAGGGCAGTGGTCAGTGACGGTCAAAAAGTAGGTCACTCTAGAGTTTGAATGACAGTGACCAGAAAGGGTTAAGGGCTGTATTGTGGGTAAAAATTTAACGGTCAGTTAATTGGACCTTATTGTTCTACGTTGTGGTCCTAAGGTTAACAATATTATGTTACGGTCGGATTTTTGTTTTTTGTTATGTTTTTGTGCTAAGAAATCCGTAAAAAGGTTATATGGATTGAATCCTCTCATTATTTGGGCCATATTCATTTTAGTTCATTTACGCAGTCCAGAGAAGGGCAAGACGACTAATCGGCCTTAACGCGCCACAGCCAGCTGCTTTATCACCGGCGTACGGTGGGTGACCTCTGACTAAGCTCTCTATAATTTCGCCGCTCACCGAGTTCTTGACATGCACCCGTGGCACCTCATCCCAAGATGGGGGTGCTTCATTCATCAAGAACTGAGCAGGGAACTGGGCATCACGACCTCACCTTTGTTCCTAGGGTGTCCAGAGCTTGAAACGGACTGCTACGATATGTATCTATTAAACTTTCTGTAACGCAACCTCTTCAAAACAGCCGCGGTAATCTGCTATCTGGGCTCTTTTTGTGTTATACTTTTTGGTCAGCTGCTTGGCTTGGCGCAATTCATAGTATTTCAAAAGTGTTGAGCTCCCAATTTATTTTTTTGAAAAAAAATTAATATTTTTTTAAAACAATTCACAGAGTCGACGCATAGACTCTCTCCGTATCTGAACTTTTTTGTTTTGTTTATCATTGTCTACTTTAATCTGTGATTTGCCCGTCATATCTGCAGGAAGGAGTTTTTTTTATAACCGCATCATTAAAAACCGATGGGAGATTTTTTTCGTTCGAGGGCAACTCTGACTCTGACGTTTCACCCAGCTTTAAATACGTTGTTAGAGAGTCCCGATTATCCTGTTTGTGATTATTTTGATTGAGCGAGTTACACAGCTGAACGGAGGAGAGTAGTATACTTTACAGATATAGTTTTATAGTTACATTTTCAATAATTATCTTTTAAACACAGCAAAATAGCAAGAAATCGTTCACTATTGCTCCACCAGTTGGCGCTCCGGTAAAAAGCGAATTTTTAGAATCTATTAAATGCGTTAACAGAAGAGAGCAAAGGACGTCCACAGCCTGGAACATCGAAGAAAGGTGGCTGACCTGTCCCTGTTTTACAGATCCTATCACGGAAGTTGTTCGAGTGAGCTTTTCCAGATAATAACACCAAAGACCGTCCGAACGAGGAACACTAGAGAGACTCTGCGAGCTCGTCCTTACCAGGTCAAGATCCCTATTCCCCGATACTCCAGCATTCCTTCTTTTAGAGAACTTCGACGCTGTGGAATGAGCTACCAGGCAATTTGTTTCACAGCGGCTACAACCTGGAGCACTTCAAATCTAACGTGCACCGACACTTCTATACTCTCGCAGCGCTTCTACAGCGCCAAAAGCTTTCAGCCTTTGCGGGAGGTTGAGCATAAAAAAATACATCTGATACCGAGAAAACCTAATTTCAAATTTCACTAATAATTAGCCAGCCTTATAATAAAATAATTCAACATCAGTGGTATCACAGTTAGTTCAAAAAGAAACAAAACAAATACTGCAGAAACTGGTGGGGAGATAGCTAACGAAGGAAATATTTTACACCCTTTCTCTCTTTCGCTCATCGGTCGTATGAAAAATTAAACAATATGCGACGCGACATGAGAAAGCATAAACATTGACCGTCAAATAGCAAATTTGTTCCTAGAAACAAGTCAGTAATGGCAAATGTTGCTTCTAGGTGGACGCGACTTTAGGCTTTTTGACACGGCTTCCCGAGCTACCCATGTATACTAAGCCCTCTTTTAATCGTCGGTCGGGAAGTCCCAGCGTATGATCCAAATTACGAGTGCCCCCTGTCACGTTGGTTGCATCGGCGGAACTAGCGATTAACAGAGCCGCCAACTGGTCTGCGAAGCAGCACAGTTCAACAAACGACCTTTCTCGTTCGAACGAGACTAACACGGTCTGCCGGACATCACCCCTTTTTCCTTTTTTATTATCATCATCGGCTGGACACGGCTTCTGATAAATAAAACCCATCGACCATCATAGAGGGCCGCGAGCCCTCTTTCGATTGTTCGTCGCAGGACACCTGATGAGAGCAGATTAATTGCGTGACTCATCTTGTGACGAGAGTGCAAGCCCAATGTGTTCCAACTTTTTTTTAAATTTATTGCAAGGCAGAGGCTTTGATGATCTCTCACATGCTGGGCTTAATTGTTACCTGAAAGGTAGACAGCAGTATGTTTCTATCTATCACATCACAAACCATGAGAGTAAGCCAAGAACATAGCAAGAAGCCTTCATCAGTGACTAGGGTAATGATAGACTTTTTAACTTCTTTTCAAAATTTATCAGTGACAAGTTTTTTATGATATCTGGTAGATAATTGTAAATTTTGGGGGCGTTGTAGGAGAAGTTTCTGACAGAAATAGCCGCAGTATGACGTGGAATTAATACCTTAGTGTATGTTAAGAGCGTGTTTCAGGAGGTGTCGAAAGCGGTACCAACTTATCATACAGATAAACAGGAGTTTTACCAACAATAATTTTATGTACGAAAATAGCTAGATGTAGTTTCCTCGATGCATCTGATTTTAGCCATTTAGATTATTTGCGTTTAAATTCTTCTAAGTCAAACGCCATGTTTTTTTGGAAAGAAGTACAGAGATACTATCAAATCCAAGGTTACTGTTATGACTATATAATGGAGGAGTATCGGGAAGAAAGTAAGAGGTTCAAGATTCAACGGATAAGGCATACAACTCGGCATACAATGACGAATGACGACGACCTAAATGAAATGGATACGTTAGAGGCACAGCTCATACCTCTGATACAGAACAGATAATATCAGAAGGTGGATAGATTTTCTACGCGGTCTATTTTTGTCGAGGAAGATAAATCATCTAAGACGACGGCCTTTTTGCCAAATCTAGAGCAGAAAACTTGATTGGTCATCTACCCAGACCAAAAGTTGCTATAAAAAATTTAAAAGAATCAGAGTAAAAGTATTTGGCAACACTTATTCAGTTTATTATAGTGTATCTCTTAAACTGGCATTCAAGTTGTTTGATTGCTAAATTGCAACTATAATAAATGAATATAATAAAACCTAAAGTTTAGAAATAAAGGTTATGACCGATTGACTAAAACGGACATGCGAAGAATCCCAGGGAGTATCAGTCCGCAGCCAGTGACCGATCTCAAAAAGATACCGCCAGTCTCGGAAGGTTAAAAAAATCCCTGAGAAAATCTATTTACAAAATAGACTGTAAGGGCCGGTTTCTCAATGTCTAGTTAAATATTTATCTGGAAGTTATCGGTTAACTGTCAGATACATTGTTTAAATAATTGAAGGTTAAACTAACGAATTCACGTAAATCTTATCTGACGGTTGTAGCCATAGAAACGCTAACTGGCAGCTACCTGTCTGACGCTTTTAACTGAACATTGAGAAACCGGCCCTAAATGTAGGCAATGCTATAAGTGATGAGTCTAAAAGACGCTGTAATATATGATCTAAGAACTCTGGATTGTAGTCTGTGCACCACATTATCCATTCATAAGACAGCACCGTGATCTTAAGACGCTGATATATTACTAGCTCCCATTTTAAACTTATCATAAATACAAACACTCTGTGAATTTCGGAATCACTGAATAAGTTTGGAAGTGCGCAAAAAACTAAAAGCTGTTTGCTGACAGCTGTCAAATGATATCAATGTCACTCCAAGTAAGGTAGCCGAGGTAGCCGAAATTTCAGTAAAAAGATTACCTTCCAGCATAATGTAGCTTTTATTTATAGCCCGCGAGGGGACGATTCAAATTGTTTCCTAAATTAAAAAAAATGTAGTTCCCACACATAACAGTGATACGAGCAGTGATATCATTTTATTGTATTCCCTTTGCATGAAGCTATAGTCTGAGATCCCTTGCAACCAAGTAATCGTTCGCATGTCCTCAAAAAACAACCAACACAAAAACTAGTAAATAGTTTCCTCAGTCTCTCCGTAGGAACTAAAACGACACAATTTTCATTCTGCCAGCTTCAACTGGACGAAACAAATCATTCAGGAACCCCCAAATTGCTTAAAAACGAAGTTTGTGCTATTTTTATATTTTTAGTTTTCTTATTATTGCTGCACCGCCACTGACACGATTTCTGAAAACCATACGCATTTTTCATCCTCACCACGGTAATAATAGTGTGTCTAAATTTCATTAAAATCAATTATATAACTTCCATGTTACTAAATTCAGAACGATCTAAAGCAATACACGGATGTATACATCAGTCGTCGTACTCAGGACCGGTTTCTCAATGTCCAGTTAAATATTTATCTGAAAGATAACAGCAACTGTTAGATTAATTGTTTAAACAATTGAAAGTTAAACTTACGAAGTCACGTAAAGCTTATCTGACAGTTGTATCCATAGCAACGCTATCTGGCAGGTACCTATCTGACACTTTAACTGGACATTGAGAAACCGGCCCTAAGTCCCTCGATTTCTGTAATAGCCAAGGCAATGTTCGGATGGACAAACGTCTATTATGCTGCTAGGTCTTTCTTTCACAGGTCATTGGAAGCCCATTATTAATACAACAAATGTTTCAGTTTTACAACCCCCCACCCTCCAACCACCCCAAATTCACCCCCACCAGAAAAAAAGTAGAAAATGGTCAGGAACCCCTAAAACCCCTAAAAACGAAGTTTGAGGAATATTAGAAATTTTTCGTTTTTTGCTAATTACTTCACCCCCCGTACAACGACTTTCGAAATTATCGGAACATTACCTACTATGACACCACAACATATCGCTGCCCAAATTTCATCACAATCCATGCAGCGGTTACTGAGATTGCGACGTTAGAAAAACGCCAACAGACAGACAGACAGACCGACAGACAGACAGACCGACGGAAATGAGTAACGTGGATTTTCGTTCATAACGTGCCCAAAGCGTATTATCTCGAAATCGAAAATTTTCGCGATCACAATACTCCCCTCACCTATCGGTGTGGGAAGTAAAAATCTACTACTAAGGCTTAAAAGGTCTAAGCTACCTGAAAGCAGCCCAAGCCGCGTCGATTGTCCCTCTCCATGTATTCCAGATAAATCAACACTTCATTCACTAAAGCACGCATTCCGCGAGACGCGAATAGCGTCGGCATCTTGGCAGGACTGGGAGAAGAAAATGCAGAAGGCTCGATGGGAAGGAAAAAGCTTGGCGCAGTCTCTCGTTTCCCGAAAAATCATTATAACAACTTTTTGTTTTTGCATAGAGCGGCTGTCGGGGAACGGCGGGGGCGGAGGGGCTTTTAAAGAGCTCATTTCGACGCCACGTCGCGGCGAGCATCCCGCCGACGCCAGTTCTCAGGCTCCGGGACGTGGAGCTTTTAATTAGAAACTTCGTTGTTCTTCGCTCTTGTTGATCACGTGCTGGCAACTTTGTGTCTTTAAACGCAGCAATCCGGAGTCTGCTTAAAATAGCTTTTTTGTGTACATACGATATAGCTCCCATTTAAATAGGCGGAGAAGGTATTGTAATCACGCTAAATACGCTACTTATGGGTGTTTTATTACTCATAACGGTATATTGTCTCATTATTAAAACCACATACGTTGAAATATAAACTTTTACTGACGTTTCTGCTACCTCTGCAGCCCTTATCAAAGTATAAAATGTTTGAGAAAAAAATCATCTGTATAAGTGGCATTTATTGACAGCTGCAGTGTTTATCAGGTCTTAAAGAACACATAAATTAAATTCAAAATGTTATGTTGCCAGTAACAGTCTTAGGCCCGGTTTTATCAACATGCATATTTTAAAAACAAAGGCTTTGACAAAGCTTTTCTATTGGGTATTGTTTAGCAAAAGCTTTCTATTGGGTATTGAGGGCTATGTCAATTAGTATCATCCAATAGTATTTTATCAATATTGAAAACAAAACGTCAAAGCTGGAGAACACTTTTGTCAAAAATATTTTAGAATTTCATGGTGATTCGTTGATCAAAAGCATGGCAGGATATCAGAACAAGGCGATTGATTTGCAGATTTATGCTAGACTTTTCATGCTTACATTATAATTATTGTATAATTGCTAATTGCAAACTGCGATAATTTGTGATAGAATCATAAAAGTAGTATCAATCACAGCAACTACCTTATTTAATAATTACAAATCCCACCTCCGTCAGTCAGATGGATTATAGACAAATATATACTTTTATGAAGAATCTTCCATTTACTGGATGCACGTTTGTTATAGACCTTCTTATCGAAATATTCACAGAGGATATAAAGGTGCAGCGTACACATTGTAAGGCATACACCGGAATAAAAATCCCTCCTGCTAGTTGCTCCCTTTCTACCAAAAGTGTATCAAGCACCTGATTCACTTTTGACTAAACAAGTTATACGATAGGTTTCTTGTTTAGGTACATAAAATAAGGTTATTATACGCCAGCTGGCAAGCTTTTCCGTTCAGGATAGGCAACCAGTAATGCACATGCACACTTGGGAAACACCTTGACTAACAGTTAAATCGTGTTTTAGCTTTTGAAATGCTATTTTTACCCCTTTTTACTATAAAACAAAGATAATATTACATGCATTTATAATTATTATCGTAGTAAATTATTATTTTATCCAAATAATGCAGTAATTTGAATTTCTTGTCATCATTATCATTTAATAGACTAACAGCCCAGTGATCAGATGTACCCCGCTTCTGTGGAATCTGATTGGTTGAGATTAGCAATTTCTAAACTATTTGTTAAATAAGAAAATGTAATTTTTCACCCATTTAGGATGGGAAATCAGACTGGAGAAGATACTAAATGGTTCATAATGGTCGACTGTATATAAAGTATATCATTCTTGACCTTTTTGAGGTAAACTTCAAACGTAGAGTAGTTTGACAGATGCATGTTCTTGAAAAGGCTGCTCTGATTGGTCAAAGTCTTTGTTAAAATGCGCATGTTGATAGAATCGGGCCTTCGGAACAGTGCAGACGCAATACTCTAGATTTGGGATCTTTCAGTCTTCGGAATCGCAAACCTAATCAGGGAGTTATTCTGGGAAAAAAACATAACAAGACATACTTTGTACTTTGGTAACCGCTACGGATGTGATGGCTGAAATGCCAGTGAAATTTAAGTTTCATGTCTTGATATATGTGTCCATCCGATAACACTTGGTCTCTCTAAGACTTGGAAAGATTTCTACGGTTCTATGGCAGCAACGAAAATGGTTTATTGTCGTTTTCACACTATCACACTTCCATTCAGTATCCACCGAGTGGTTCATAAGAAAAAAAGAACAGTATTTCTTCGCCTCTTTACGGTTCTGGTCTTACAGCGTACTATTCTGACAAAGAAACGTTTAAAGCTCTTAAAAATAGATCCAGTGATGAAGGCAAAAAGCGCTAAATACGGAAGTTCGTTTTTAAGCTGTATATAGATAGACCACTGATCGATTTAGAAAAAATTAAATTCTATCCGAAAAATGTAGAAATATCTTATTGGACACCTATAATTATGTATTTTTTATAATTATATTGCCTAATTAAAACACTCCAGGGTTTGGGGGGTGGTAGGAAGATTGCAAGATTTGAATAGCTCCAAACCTTCTAGTATTGATAAAGGACTATCTTACCAACAATATTTTTGATTCTGTACAATCAGCAACTATATTATTAAATAATGATAAACTATATCTTCTCAGTTCAATAAAATAATACATTATTTTGTGACTACTCAGTAAATGCGAAAAATGTAGTGAGTCATGGTGTGAGAAGGAATTAAACAAAAAAAGAACGTAATTACTATTATTTTATAACCATAATCCAGAGAACTAAAACAAAACACCAAAATTACAAACTCAGTCTTTATAAACCAAAAAATGCAGAAGAAATGTTGACTGACAACATTCCGTAGAGTATCTTGGCAACAATATTTTTAATTTTGTATAATTAGCAATTATATAATAGCTTACTCATCAACTACATCTTTGCATTTCAATAAAACATTTTGTGACTGCTGAGTAAATGCGAAAAATATATGGACTGATGAGACGAAACAGAATAAAACCAAAAAATGAACATAATAATTATTATTTTATAATAACAAACCAGGGAACTAAAACAACATTTGAAGAATACAAACTTATTCTTTGAATACAGAAAAAGTCAATGCAGAAGAAACGACTGAATTGGCAACAATATTGTTGATTTTGTATATTTAGCAATTATATAATAGAATACTGATCAACTACAGCTTCGCAGTTCAATAAAACAATTATACATACTTTTGTGACTGCTGATCGAATAAAACCAAAGGAATAAATGAACCTAATTATTATTATTATTTTATAATAACAAACCAGAGAACTAAAACAAAACATCTAAATCACAAACTTTGTCTTTAAAAACAAAAACAAAATCATGCTGAAGAAACATTAACTTACAACCAAGTAAGTATGAAGATATGAAATGAAATGGAACCAAAGAAATAAAGGACATATCTCTGTATTGTTAAATAATAAAAGAACACACATGCGAGCAGAAATCAAGAGGTAAGTAATAAAGTTCGCCATGCCGTGATGCCAGGATCGTAAAAGAACACATATTTTTTTGAGAAAAAAACGTTCTGTTCTTTTTGTTTTTGTGCTTTTTCATTTTTTATGACCTTATCCGAAAATAACTTTGTTTGAAAAGACCTTCGCTCTAAAATCTACAGTATCAAATAACATTAATCGAATGGTAGAAGAGAAATGATTGACACTAAAAGAGGCTGATGGTCTGTACCACATATAGAGATAACAGAAGAGGACCGAACTCATTGCAATGAAGAGCAGTCATCCCAAATTCCATATACATTACAAAAACTAACCTTGAGCTATCTCCATTGCTGGCACATTTATTCTGATACTGACAGTCTATTTTATATTATCAGAAGTTAGTGAAGAGCAATATTTTTAAGTTTAAGACTCCAAAAGAGTACCTAGATAAATTTCGAGGATGACAAGCAATGTAGAAAGAAGAAACTATAGGATATTATATTTTTTTATAACAAGATTTCATTTATAGACAAAATACAGGTCACTGAATCGTCGTAAATCAAGAAATGATATGATACATATACTTTTATTGCAAAATACTGACATTAAAATTACTGACCAAAAAGGGAAAAGGAAGAATGAAGATATGGAATGAAGTATATGAGAAACATGAAACGTACTTGATAAGAACAAGTATACACTTAAAGTACACTTAAAGTAGGTATATAAATATCAAATGATAAGCGAAGATCCCATACCACTGATCAAGAGTGATAGGACATACCAGTAGATCAAGAGTGATAAGTAATAAAGGTAGTTGTCATCCATGAGATAGGAAGGTATAGAAAAGATAGAATTTTTTGTAAGGCTCCTTGGGGATCTCAGTCGATAACAAATGAAGACGTAAACATATATTGTGATCGGTTAAATCAGTTCAATTAGCACGAAAGGATATTACAATACTGTAGCTTGATAGAACCTTTACATACCTAATACTGTTCTATAAGATGGAAATATATCTTCAAAAAATATATTGAAATTTCCGAGTTTTGTTCTTGGCATTAGGTAAGTTTGCTCTAATCTTTTTATACCTACTTGAATCCAGAAATATCAACAAGAAAAACCATACATCTAAAAAGCCAAAAAAATTGTTAAACTTGATTTTAAAAAGCGAAAAAAAAACAAATAAATTAATGCATAAAGAGTATTATCTTTCGACCCTGCGTGTAACTTTTACCAAAAAATCAGCAGTACTAAGACATCAATCACTGACACTAGAAGAAGATGGCATATAGATGGCTAAGACATGAATCACCAACTCAGACAGGAATTACTGACACTAGAAATAGCTGATACATAGTACCTATATACCCCAGATATATCATGTCACCAAATTCCTTACAGCGAAGACCAAATTCTAACACTTACCTTGAGCTATCCTCACGGCTGGCATTTTGATTCTCATCTTGGCAATGGTGTGTTTTTCGCACAGTCCCAATCTAAGCGAAGACGAACTCAGCGGTCACTACATCGTCCTAGGTCCATGCACAGCACACATCACGCATCGGCCGCCGAAAGAGTCCCGAGGAACGCAGAGCGGCCACCTAAGGGTCGCGACAGACGAGAGGGAGAGCGTAGCGTAGCGTATCGCGCGTGTCGGTCCTTCGCCTTCGCAAGTCCAGACGCCTGTGAGGCTGTCGGGAGACCGGCTAGTTCGCCGGACTGAGTTGGACCCGACGCCGTCCGCCCGCGCGCGTTCGGCCGTTTCCGGCGCCGCTCGGCGGAGGGACGTCGGCCGCTCGGATGGCCACCGGCCGTCGCGCGACGTCGCGACGTGTGTATCGCGGCGGCGAGGGTGGGGGTGGGTGGCGGAGGCAGCGCGCGCGCCGCAACCCCCCGGCAGATGCGTACGGGAGCCTTCAGAGTGAGGAGCTAGCGACCGGCTAGGTAGGTGTACGTAAACCGCTCCGAATTATTTCTACACCAAAAGGATTCATTTACATATGCATATATAGGTTCCTACCTACAAAAAGGTTCAGTACTTTACTGCACTCATTCAGAAGTAACCTCAGTTATACTGGGTTTTGATGCCATTAGCATGGAGAAGCTGAAAGCTTTCAATTCCCCACTCAAGATAAGAACAAAAAGTAACTTCAGAAACGGAGTGCTATACTTATTTCTCTGACTCATTGCACTTTATTGGCCTATAAATGAAGACACTTATGTTGTGATTAACAGAATACTGCTACTACTCTGTAGCTTCTCTAAGTAGAAATTATTAGACAAGAAAGCTATTTCTTAGGATCCTAGGATTGCAGCTTCTGTTCTGCGAACTAGCTTCCTAGATAAGTCGATTACTATGAGGTCTTATTCTTGGTGAATTTAGAATGAGCGTAAATCATGTATTGGTGTCTTCCTGACGTCCGTGGTACTGAGTTTGTTGGTTCTAACGTAGGCTTCCCAAAGAGTTATCAATTGCGATTAAGCGCTTCGTCGCAGATCCCATGAAAGGCTGACTCTGTTCCCTTTCCACACTGTTTGCAGCTGAGGTCTATTCGAAGGCAATTCCTGTTCAAAAAAGCAGCACATGGGTACCCACCTAAAGGACATGAAGACACTGCCACATCGCGATGGGCGGGGCTACCTGAGTGGTCCACGTCACCGATATAAACACAGATAAAGATCCACCAGCCGTCAGTATTTCGGAAGTTGTTTAGGTGAAATAGCTTCTGAAGATGCCATCCACTCGTGGTGGCGAGACGTCAAGCCTTAACGCCGGCGCCGGCCTAAAAACGCAACAACCACAAATTCATTGGACAATGGCCGCGAAGGCCTCACACAGTACCAGTACGTTTTGCTTTCTATTGATTTGACGACGGACGTCGGCTGAATGTTGGTTTATACGACATTTGAAGAGTCCAACGCCCTATCGACGTTGGCATCATGTACGTCTAAATTATTATTGTACTTAATCTGACATTGTGGCCATTCACCTTATTTTACGTTCGCTTGTAGTCACCTAATTTACACTGCAGCTTAGTTAGATACTACCGACTCCGTTAATAATCCGAGATAATATCATATTGAAGTCAACATAACCTATAAAAACAGGTATAAAATTATTTTTAATCTAGATTTCAGTTTATTAGCCTGATAAATCATGGGTAAAGACAAAAAAGAGGCATTTAGGCACTCCTCCACATTTTATCAGTCGCGTGCAGTCTGTCTCATAGTCTTTCGTTGTCCAAATTTCATAGCCCTATAATTTATCCTCCATATACAGGGTGTTTCATAAGTTGGGACTTTTCTTCATAGGACATACTCCAAACACTCCAAACGGAGTGTTTTTCGCAGCAATATATAAATGGAATCCTTAGAGATATTAATATATTGACCGTTAATGAAATTCTCACTCCTGATTCCACGCCTGTGCGACTGGATCAAAACAGAGACGAAAAAACGCAGACTACGGAGCAGGGATTTACGTAGCAGCGCGCATTTGAGGCCTCTCAAATTGTTGACGTGCTACATCGAACTTTAGAAACAACAAAAATCGTGCACCGTTATAACCATAATGTGGACATGATTCGAGTGTACGGCGAATGTCTCTCAGGCTGCTCGTTTTGCTGATCGCATTTACCTTCAACTCCGTCGATTTGTCGATCTCGTGCTGTAAGCGCTAGAGAGCTTGTATCCACATCATGATGGTCTCGCTGGAGGACCTAGAAAACTAGTGGTCCAAATTGAAGAAGAAATACTTGGTTTTTTTAGCCTCGAAGGCGCGAACGTCGAACCGTGTTCATAAGACCCATGTGACAGGACCGTATTTAAAACTTCGCAGCAAACTAATAGTAAGTTCCTTCCTACGCTGCTGCTGTTTCACGGTATTTTAGCTTTTTCATGTCACATGCAGTTGCTTCTGAAGAGGAAAGTCCCAACGTTGAAAACACCCTGTATAAGCTTTATTGAATCTCTTTCCTGTAACTATGCTTTTGTTTGTCAAGAGACTCTTTCCAAGCGCTTCTTCCAGCAGTGTATCTCTCTAGTAGGCATCAAAAAACCTAACCCCGTTAATGCTTCAGCGTTGACGCTTATTATATTATAGTTCCTTTATTTTACAGTACACATTCCAGGAGTCTCGAGCTTGTACTTTCAATGCTGGGCCTTGTACTGAGTTAAACTCTACCAGTTTTAGCCTGGGCTCCACCGAGAGTTCGTACTTATAAAGCACACGAAGGGCTGACTCTGTCACTGTCCACCAGTCTTTGTAGTTGAGCTCTCCATCGTATAGCCCCATTCTCTTCAAGTATGCTCTGTAAGGAGACAAGCTGTTATTCGAAGTTGATCCCTGTGCAAACAAAGCAATCCTCCAGCCATTTCGGGGCATGGGCCCTTAATGAATGCTCGCTCATGTCTTCGCTCAGGCATTTCCAATATTTGTTGCATTGCACCCAGTCGCTCACCAGGTGCCTAATCTTAAGGTACCTCCAAAATAGGTTATGCGCCATTATATGCTATATCTGAGTACATTGCACGAATACGAGTTATTATTTGAAGTTGATCCCTGTATAAACAAAGCAATGCTTCAGCCATTTCAGAGCATGGGCCTTTAATGAGTTGTTTCCCATGCCAACATCAGGCATCAAGTCCCAATATTCCTTATGTTGGAGTTTCTTTGTTCCTCTGTAGCAAAATTTGGGACATTATCCGAGACGACAGAGAAAAGGGTCAAGAGTTTTGAACTGTGGATTTATCGAAGACTCTTACGAAGTTCCTGAGTTGACTAGCCAACAAACAGGTCCTCAGTAGAATCAACTGCCAACTTACCCCTATGAACGCCATAAAATGAGAAAATTTGAATATTTTGGCCAAGTCAGGAGAAATCCTGTCAAATAGCGTCTGCTACAGCTGTTTCGGCAAGGTAAAGGAGAAGGAAGAAAGAGACTTGGTAGAAGGAGAATGGCCGGGCTCGTCAACCTACGAAAGTGATTTGTCCAGGAGTTTGGCGTGACTTTCATTGATGTGCAGCCAACAAAGCGCGCATAGCCATGATGATAGCCAAAATCCGGAGCGGATAGGGCAGACGTAGAAGAAGAAACATTTTATTACTTTCGTTGAATTCTTTCACTGTTGGTAGTTATTTGTCTCTTTTGCTTTTTTTATGCTTTCGCTAGCTTTTCTTGGATACCAAACGAAATACAAATTAATAATAGAGTTTTTCAATTACCGCACTATAAACGATCATTATACAAAAATCTAAAAGGTTATTTCCTTTGTAGAAAAATTCCATATAAGCGGTCGCCGCTATCAAGTCCACTTCACCATATGAGTGTGTGCTAAGCGGAAAGATAACCGGACTATCAAAAAGCAAACAGAAAGGTGGTAACGATAAACTGTGAAAACACTGATAAGGCCGCCACAGCGGAATATGTCCATTATATGCCTTGTCAAGTTTAACTGAAATAATAAATTATCGTCCTATCAGATAGCAGGGATCATACTAAATAGGTTTTATTGAAACCACGGGAAAACCGAAGGACATCTAATCAGTAAATCATTATTCATCAATACAGGTTTGTCCACATATGAACAATACCTACCTAAAAAATTATTTCTGAGCTAAACTGACATTTGGAAGCCTAGCCTATACATTTTGATTGTAACCTTGCAATAGGTATTATAGGGTTTTAGTTCATTCTAACGCTAGATGAATGGTGCACATCAATTTTTGTTCCACTTCATAAAAAGGAAACTCGAACAAATCCAGACAATTATCGCCTACTTTCATTAATCTCTCATGCAAGTAAGGTTCTAGTATATATTTTACAATCTCGTTTGGAGGGTTTTATTGGCTGGCAAATTTCTCAGACGCAGGAGGATTTCGTGAAAGGACGCGGTACGTGTAAACAGATCTTAAACTTAAGACAAATTATTGAAAAAGCCAGAGAACGTTATTTTCTAGTTTTTATCTGCTTCGTGGACTATTCTGAGCCTTTTGATAACGTAAAGTGACCCAAACTGTGGGAAATCTTCACCTCTATGGGAGTTCCTTATCACCTAGTGTTGCTCATACAGCAACTCTATGAGTCCAATTCGGCTCGTGTAAGAATTGATGGTAACCTGTCCGGTCAAACTGCAACCAGAGAGGGAGTTCGTCAGGGATGTTATTTAACATTCACTCTGAATTTGTGACGAGACAAGTATTGGATAACTAGAATGGCGGTATAACTATTGGCGGAAGCAAAATATACAACTTAAGATTTGCCGACAACCCTTTAAAATCTTACAACAATTTCCTACTATGCAACATCCGAAAGTTGCTCGTAGACTGCCAAGCCAAAAGAACAAAAATAAATTTTATGTGGGTAAAGGGACATGCTGGTATTGGTGGTAATGAAATAGTAGATGAAGCGGCAAAAAACGCAACTAATTTAGAGGCTATCACACAGGTGACCATTTTCTCTGATCTCTTCATCGAAATTAAGCAGACTGTTAGGAAAAGATGGGAACTGATCTGGTCAGATTTTGTCTCGAAATCTCACAATCATTACACATTGCTACACCCGATTCTTCCGAAAAATATACCACACTTAGATAATTTTTACTCTAATAGGCATTATGCTACAATAATAACTAGACTGAGACTGAACCATGGCTGCTTTCCTGCCCACCTCCACCGAATAGGTATAAAAGATTCCCCTTTTTGCATTTGCGATGATAACTCTATAGCAGATATTAACCACATCTTTTTTGCATGTAAATTACATATTAATCCATCTAACCAGTTCATCAATGAAATGATTCGATGCGGCTTACATGTACCTCTTAATATCACCACTATCTTATCTTCTTCTGACAAGAGAGTTTATGATTCGATAATAAAATTCCTAAAAGTGGCTAACGTGGATTTGTAGAGACGATAAAGTATTTTCAATTGTATAAGTTCTTTGACAACATTTTGTGGCAAATGGACTTCGGTATCCAATGCCATCCTTTACACACACACACACACACACACACACACAAGATTTGCCGACGATACGACCCTTATTGCTGCTTCTCAGGAAGAACTAGTAGCTCTATTAAACACCTTAGAACAACACAGCGCGGCATATGGTTTTGGTATTAACTACAACAAGACCAAGGTTATGATCGTAGATAGAGAGCATGATAATCATCGAGCAATGAAGTAGTAGGCCGTTGTGAAGTAGTTCAAAGTTTTGTGTACCTCGGTTCTTTGATCGACAATTCGGGTAGCTGTGAAAATGAGATTCGACGGCGCATTCAACGGGCACGTGTGGCCATGACAGAGCTTTCTAAAATATGGCGTGACCATAACATCAGTAAAGCTACCAAAATGTCGCTGGTTCAGTCTCTTGTGTTCTCTATATTTTTGTATGCCTCGGAAACTTGGACTGTTAAAAAGGCAAATCGAGCTCGCATAGATGCTTTTGAAATGTGGACGTGGAGGAGAATGCTGATAGTTCCTTACAACCCATCGAACTAACGTTTCCATACTGGATGAGCTCGGTAATCCAAAGAGATTATCCTCCATTGTGTCGACGAGAATGCTTACATTCTTCGGACATATACACAGAAGTGATAATATGGAGAAACTTGTAGCTCAGGGTCACGCCCCGAGAGGGCGGCGCCGCAGCCGTTCCCCTACACGCTGGGTGGACACGAATAAACAGTTGCTGGATATGAGTATCAAGAGCGCCACTGAACTGACAGTAAATCACGAACGATGGCGAGCTACAGTTCTCAAAAGTATTGATAATATTGGTGTCGAAATACTCTAGCTTCGACTTAATGCATTTTACGAGTTCACTACATGTCTGTTAATACATTGTGACTATGATGATGAACGCCTAGTATGCTATAAATCCTTCTGCAAACCACAACAATGTGCAGACTTCCTTTTGCTAATGGTACTAAACTATATTTCCGGATACTTTTGTATTGTCAGCCATGTCAACGATGACCAACTATATAGCGCCATGATAGTCGCTGTCTTTGTTACTGTCGACTGTGACGTATTGAGGTATACCTGCATGTTCTTTAATCCATACGCCTTTCGCAGTTTTATCAAAATTGTTGTGTCTGTTAAACAATTCAATTATGTCCGAGATGACATAGGAGGAGGTCGGTGATATTGTTAAATGCTCTAATTTAGCAGTTGCACTCTTACTGTCGGTGAAGACTATAACATTTCTAAGGTCGGTATTACAGAGGAATGTTCTAGGGCTTTTTGAATGGCTGTCAACTCAGATGTGCATATTAAACATTCTGGAGGGAGTTTTTATAATTCTTGATAGTCTTTATTTTCGTGGTAGAAAGCGCAGCCCACACAGTTTTCGTCTTTGAACTGTCTGTGTATAGATCTGTTCACATTGATTCCATTTTTCTTCTATCTACTGCTTAAACTTGATGTATATAGATGGATCATCTTGATGAAAGTTCGTAGTACGTACGGGTGTAGTACGTTGGCATATATGTTTTATCTGATTGGTAATAAGTACTTATAGCTTTGTATAAGTAAAAGGAGTTTTTTATGCTGGCAATATTTGCAAGTCGTCCCTAAAATGGAAAGTATGTGAACAGATGTAACCTTGTCCATGCTAATTTGCTTCAGTGCTGCTCTTGTACTACTATATTTCGTCTTTTTAAATGCAGCGAAGTTCATTGCACTCTAGCTCCATTGAATTAATTGATTTACTTGGTAAGTATCCAACGCAAAGTCTCAAATATTTGTTTTTTACTTATTCTGTTTTTTGTAGGTTGTGGTTTGATGCATTGCCATAATTGAATCGATCCTTAGTCTAATATTGATCTAACCTGTAGAATGTAGATATTGGGATCTGCTGTCCATTTATAGTCGCTAAAGGTTTTAAAAATATTGATTGCATTTTCGGTCCTTTGGTAAGGTAATAAATGTGGTCTTTCCATTTCAGCTTCCTACCTAGATATAATTGTGTAACGGAGAAGTGATAAATCTGACATACTGCTATTAGCATTTTTGAATCCTGTATGCTCAAAAACCCGCAGGTATTTGGAGATACTTAAGCGTTCCGGTGCTTTTTACTATATACTATAATATATACTGCGTGACTTAGAAATTGCAACACCCAGGATAAGCCCAGATATATTTACCATTTTTTGTCAGCTTATTGTTCACATGAACTGTAGTATACGATAACATTTTTGTTCCAATTTATTTTCAAATACCAGTCTATTTTTGCATTTAAGGAAAAGTGGAGTAGTTTGTATTAACTTTTTTGTTGTTGATTTGCGAAGACAAATTTAGTTTGATTGGTTATGTGGTATTTAAAACATTGTTTAGCAATGCCTTCCATAAAGAGGCCGTGTATAGTCAATTAAGTAAATTTGAACGAGGTAGGTTAGTCGGTCTACGCGAGGCTGGGAAGTTCTTCCAGGAAATTGGAAACAAAATTGACCGGAATGTTACAACAGTGATGCGGTGTTGGCGGGAGTGGTCTATAAATCGTCGCCGTACACGTCGCAGAGGCACTGGGACTTTAAGAAGAACCACTGACCGTGAAGAACACCTCTTAAGATTTAGTGTCCTAAGAGACGGTATCAGTTCAACCAACGCAACCGGACATGCGTGGAGAGTAGCTACGGGTTGACAGTTAGGCATTACTGTCATACGTCCTCGGCTGGTATTACCATTGACCAATAGACATAGACAGCTACGACTGACATGGTGTCAGCGGGCTCATTGGAATCAGGAGGGGGATCATGTCGTTTTCAGTGATGAGTCACGTTTTTGTTTGTGGGCTCATGACGGTCGCAGAAGAGTCAGGCGAAGATGTGGAAAAAGGCGCCAACTTCAATTTTGTGTGGAGCACGAGACTGCGCTTACTAGAGGCGTTATGGTATGGGGTGCCATAACAATGGGAAGCAGTTCATCTCTAGTAGCTTTAGGTAGAAACATGACCGCGCAGTCCTACATTAATAACGTGTTGCAACCTGTTGCGTTACCGTACCTTCAGCAACTGCAAAACTCAATATTTCAGCAGGACAATGCCAGACCACATACCGCTGCAGTTACCAGAGACTTTCTTCGACAAGCCAATGTGACCACCCTGGCCCGCAAGGTCACCTGACTTAGCGCCCATTGAACATGTATGGGATATGGTAGGTCGATGGGTCGATCGCAAGTTGTTATATTGGATATGTAGGCCGATTACGTGACGAGGATAGAATAGCCTGGGACACCATACCTCAGGCAGATATCGATCATCTCATTCGCAGCATGCCACGAAGGGTTGCAGATTGTCAAATCTTAGATGGAGGCGCAACTCACTAATGATTTTTTGAAAATACCTTTCAATAAATTTGTTTCATAATTCCATCGAGTATTATTCCTATTAATTCCAATACATTCTCCGAATATTGATAAAATAAATTAGCAATTACTGGGTGTTGCAATTTCTATGTTTATCATATTATTAATCCAGTAATAACCAAAACACGGAACAGCTGTTAAGATTGCGCGGCGCGGCAAAAAAGCGAATCTAATAAACATAAGAAGAGCGAAAGTTGGCTGCCGGAAGTTTTCGCATTATCATTCAAAGGAAAATCTCGGCGTTGCGCCCGTCCCCCCCTTCGCTCTCCCACCGCCCGACTGTTTAACGTAATTAATTAACTTTTCCGGAGTTTTTAACGCGCCCAAGGAGCCGCGCGCCAGCTTCGCGGTTACGGCGCTCTCCGCTAGGGGGCGCCACCTGTCGAACAGACGCTCCCGCTTCCACCCCCGAAGCCTTTACCGATCGATCTAGGATGCCGGACGGTTAACATACGAGGGGGTGTCGAAGACTCTCATTCCATACTTTTTAAATAATTCGTACCAACAGAAATAGTACAGCCGAAGGTATACCATTTGTTTACATTCTTTTGCGGCATTAGAAAGATATCGCTTAATCTCAGTGCAGTTTAAGTAGCGCAAGTGAAGAATTTTACACGTGCATCAGAAGTGTTACCTAAGCCAAGAAAAATTTAATTAAATAATTTATAACTACATCGGAGGTTACTTGAGGCTAGGCCTGATACTTAGATATGAAATTGATTTGCCATCTATACTGCTGTCCTTCCACTCACCTTACTACTTTTACCCGAACCTAAACCTAAAACCTAAGTGTTTAGTAAATGAGTGTACTGTACTGAGTCATGAAAGCTTAACCCAAGAACGTAAAATCTGTGTTAAATGAATGAATGTAGCTTGGTTGGTTGACAGGCGATAATAAAACTTCCATTTCTTTAGAAAAATATGACCCGCAGACGTTCAGCCTCAATATTCATATTCCATTACACGGATAATTTACATAATCCATGGTTATAATGTACGACCATAAATTATAGTAATTCCATAATCAATTATCTTATCATTTTTATAACTAGTATGGCGTCAGACAAAGAAAACTTGGACGATCGGTATTTTCTGAATAGCCTTTAGGTATTCGTGTTTTACACGAGCATCAGGACTGTTACGTAAGCCAAGAACAATCTAATCAAACAATATTGATAATAGTCAAATAATTCTCACATATTCTCGTTCTGCATGGTCTTCAAAATTCAACATTTTTTGGTTACTCAATTTTTTAGCTTTTCAAAATCATCAGATATCTTCAAAATTATGAACTGCTGAGTAGATAGTATTCTCAGAAGCTGTTACCTGCTCGGCAATTCCTGAAAAGTTGAGGTTGGGTCAACTCTCTCTCCCTTTAGGATCTCTGTGTCCCTTAGGCCGGGTAAATCTGAGAAGGCCAAGGTCTTGCGTTGAGATTCATAAGCATGACACTAACTTCAACAACGAAAAAGATATACAGGGTGTTTACGATCTTAGTGCATTAATTTGGAGGAACGATAGATCATGATATTTCAAACCTGAAACCCCCGTACCATTTCACTAGTTAACGCATAGTTAAACAGAAAAAGATTAAAAAAGTATGACTGGAAAATCACAATCCGACAACATTGCCCAGTATTCTCCCTAGTTTCTGCCAGGTATTTTTGGAGATATTCACTAATATTACGTTCCAAAATCCCATCTATCGAGTGAGCAGATGACTTTTCGAGGATAGTCACGTGATTCCAGATGTTAGGGATGTTCGAATATTTATGAAACGGCAAAGATCTTTTTTTGACAATTTTGACGTATCACATAACCTGTGCTGTTTTCTCAGAATCAGAGTTAGTCGTACCCGCTAGAATGTCAATGCATACAAATAAAGCAGAATAGGTTATGTTAAGTTATTAGCTGTCAAGTGAAAAATATCTATTGACAGTCTCGACACAAAGGTCGCTAAAATCTCAATTTGATTTCCGAGCAAAACGATGACATCCCTGACCTCGGAAATGCAATAACGGAACACAGATTTTTGTTGACAGTTTGATGTTGAGTGAATACTGAAACGCTACAAGGCAAATCGAGGTCTTTGATGGGATTTTGGAACGTAGTATATGTAAACAAACGTTATTATCTCTAGACTTGTTGCCGCATATTCTGTGTTATCAGAAAATGTTCCGATTTTTTTGAAACTTCAAATTTTGGATATTCGTATTATATTTATGCTACAAGCATTACAATGATGTGTAATATTCGTACTTTACATAACGGCATTAAGATCGTAAACACCCAGTACAAGCTCAAAATGAGAGTCTCAAAGATCTCAAGAGAAGAGATCAAGGGATCGGCGCTGCCTAGTGCGACCACCTCCACTTGTGACCTGACGCCGCGGACCAGGTCCCATATTCTCGGAGATGCCAAACAGGCAGCAACTTCTTAGGATGCCAGGTAGCGAACCGTCAAGCAACGGAGGCGATCTTCAAAAATATAGCAGCGTCCTACGCCATAACCACCCCAAATGATATCAGAGTCGGTGCAGCATAAACTGAGATGATGCAATTGCAGGAATACGATATTTCACTCATTTTCGGTATAAGAAAAAAAATCGTCGGACACGTATTCAGAGCATTTTTTGTACAGTACAGAACGCCGTGGCATGCTTTTTAATTCCCACACCGATAGGCAAGGAGGATATTAATTGTGATCGCGAAAATTTTCGATTTTGAGATAATACACCTTTTAAGCGTTTTAAGATATCTACATACCGATAATCCACGTTACTCATTTCCGTCGGTCTGTCGGTTTGTCTGTCTGGTGGCGTTCTTCTAGCCTCGTAATCTCAGTAACCGCTGCATTGATTGGAATTAAATTTGGGTAGCGATATTCTGTAGGGTTGTAGTCGGTAATGCTACTATAATTTTTAAAATCGGTATATGGGCGGCGGAGTAATTAAGAAAAAACAAAAAAAAAATCAAATATTCCTAAAACTTTATTTCAGAGGCATAATTTAGGTACTTTTTTAGGTCCATCTGATCATTGCCTCACCTATTAAGGAAACCAAGGGACTTGGAATTCTCTGATGTATACATACGAGTATTGCTTTAGATCGTTATGATTTGTGCAACGGGGAAACTATTGAATTGACTTCAATAAAATTTTGACAGAATATTGCTACCGTGGCAAGGATATAAAAAGTGTATGGTTTTTAGAAATCGTGTCAGTGGCGGCGCAGCAATAATAAAAAACTAAAAATATAAAAACAGCTCAAACTTTGATTTTAGGCGTTTCAGGGGTTCCTCATAATATTCTATTGTTTTGGGTTCTGAAACTAACAAATCTGTTGCATTCATAATCGGCTATAAAAGAAAGACCTAGCGGCATAATGCAATTTTGTAGGCCCATCCGAATATTGCCTTGCCTATTAAGGAAACCAAGAGAATTCTCTGATGTATACCTACATACGAGTATTGCTTTCAGATCGTGCTGATTTGTATAAAATGAGAACTATTGAATTGGTTTTAATAAAATATTGACACAGTATTATTATCATGGATGGATGTAAAACATGTATGATTTTTAGAGATCAAGTCAGTAGCGGCGCAGCAATAATCAAAAACTAAAAATTCAAAAATAGCTCAAACTTCCTTTTTAGGCATTTTAGGGGCTACTGATTGTTTTCTAGTTTTTTTGGGTTGGGGCGAAATTAAGTTGGTTTTGGGGTGAGTGGATGTAAAACTGAAAAAATTGTTATATTTGTAATAGGCTATCCATAGACCTGTAAAAGAAAGACCTAGCGACATAACACACTTTTTTTGCAAGCGGGCGGGAGATGATTTGGTTGCAAGCGGATCGTAGACTATAGCTCCATGCTATGGAAAAATAATAAACTGGTAACATCGTAATGTGTGGGAAGTAGTAATTTGACTTGATCTTTTCATCATGAATATAATATGATTTTGGACTTACCTACCCACCATCCCCATCATCTCACTTTTACAAAACATATGCAGAATATTTGGGCTCACTAAATGTACTCATAAAATACTTTCCTGTCTTGGCAAGACTGTACAAAATTAATTATGTTGTTTAGCGAACCACAAAAGAAAATCCATAATTGATAATTGCCATTAATGTTGAATGTGTACACACAACTGACTCGGTAGTCCTACTCGTCTCTATTGAAACCGTCTGCCAGCATATCTAATTACGATAAATTAGGAAGATTCATGCGTTGTATGCAAACAAAGCCGAACATTTTTCCTATGATCGCAAATAACTGTGCTTCACGTACTGTGCAACACACGTTTCTATAGGTGTATGCATGTTGAAGCGATGACTTTTAATAAAAGCCTGATTACGCATCTATGGCGATTTTTTATATTCGTCCTGGAGAGGTACTGTTAAGTTGTACCTATGAGCGGGGTTCAGACCTTTTCATGTGATCAGTAATGGACGAGAGTAAACTGGTCTGGCAAGGCAATACTGGTCACTTGGACAGAAGCGGGTACTTCTCCCTTTTTTTGTGAATGAAATAGTCTATTCCAAGCCCTGGATACTCCGGGAGTAAAGGCGCGGTCGCACCTCTCGATTCTTGATGTAAAAGGGGTGATACACGTACGAGCAAGTACGCGTACCTATGGCTCGACGACCTTCTTCGCCTGTGTGTCACCGTAAGTACGCGTACTTTAAAACCGTCGCGCAAACCGCCGGCGATCCAACTGGTTTGAAATCTTGCTCGTAGCTTGTCTCGGCTCGTACTGCGAGCCGCGAGCCACCACTTTGTTTCGGCAGGCCATCGATGACAACGCTTGTTGTGTTTGGCGTTTGTTAAAAGTTTTGTTTATTTAGGAAAATTATCAAAATGAGTGATTTCAGCTTCACGTGTGTCACCGACGTCGAGTCGAGTAAGTTCGCGAACTTAAAAACCACGTACTTAAAGTTCTTATACGTGTGTCACCCACTTAAGGTAAACGACTGACTTGGAATGAGATGCGGGAGCATCTAATAGGCTTGTTGAGTGGCAAAATTATAGAGGACAGCTCAAAGGATCAGATTCCGTTTGACTTCTTCTTCTCCATTCAATGAAGGTTGGCGACAGTGGTACGAATTAAGGATGATTTGTTCATATCAGTCCAATCACTATGACCACGTTTTCTTTCCATTTTTCCTTCTATCTTTATACAGTGTGAGAAGGTTGAATGGTGCAATTGCAATTGTTGAAATGTGTTCGTACCAGATCATGTGTTTTATGATATTTACCCCTAAACGCTTGAAGGAGTGATTTCTTGATTGTCCATTACAACCGGGTGCTCGCTCGGGTACCCTTTGTTTGAAAGTGCATAGCACTGCGTCTCAGAAACATTGAATATTATCATGTTCTTGAGCCTCCAAGCAGTAATGGTATCCATTATCCGCATCCAGGTCCTTTGACAGAGAGGCAACCGCTGCCAGCATTCTGCGCTCAACCACAGAGATTATTCATGATGCCTGCGTGCAAAGTACTATCATTCGCAAAGATGTGGGTTGGATTTACCATATAGTTGATAAAACTAGGAGCAATAACGGTAGAATGGTGAAGCAGGCCACCTTTGACCCTTTTCATCAACCCCATAGACTAATATTGGTAACGTTCATGATATCCCGGAGAAGAACGTTTAGGTTCATACCAGACGACCTGATGAAAATCAGTCTACTGATTATAATGGTTCCTCTTCAAATCCGCTGTGCCAGATATTTGAACCTAAGGTTACGATACAGAGCACAACTGCCTATATAGGAAGTGAAAAAATTGAGGCCGTTTCCCGCTTTCATGAGTGATAAATGTTTGCTCAGCAAATAATAGGCTGTGAAAACCGCCCACTAAAAGGTCGAGCAGTTTTCTGCATTAAGTCTGAAGTTCTGACCTAGTTTGGACGACAGCCATTTTGATTTCCTACAATCATTTCACTCTAACCAAACCTCTGCCCGTTAATCTGTAAGTTTAGGGACCCTCAGGTAGATGTCGAAACACAGAACCATATTTAAGACGGCCTTTAGACACGGAATTTTGACATGTTGCTTGACATACTTCAAAAAACTGATGCATAGAAGAAACATACAAGTAGTTAGCCTTGTTACGTAGCAATGTGTTGGACGTTTCTTTAAATATCCCAGTAAACACAGTACATACATAAAACGTACATTTTATCTCATATTTACATCCGTACGTCCATGGACATAAAATGTACGTATTATGTACGTAAATTTTGGGATGTACATGCTACGTACACAATATGCGTACATAAGACGTAGTTACTACTACGTAAAGAACTTACTATATAGTAATACCTTTTCTGAGGTAACTGTCATGATCATGAACGTTAATTCAACTGTTAAAAATGTTCACTTATAAGCTTATATCAAATACAGGGTGAGTTTTTAGTACCGGCTCGGTCGATAAATCCACTACTGTAGAAGATAGCGAAAAAAATTGTATATAAAAATTGTAGCCACGGATATGCTCCTTGCTCAGAAAATATTTTGATTTATACAGGGTGATCCATAACTACGTGGTGAGGCAAACATGCATTTTTTTAAATGAGACACCCTATATATTATTCCATATTCAAATTCTACTAATGATTTCCGTTCTTCCAATATAGGGCATTGTTACATTATACAGGGTGTTTCAAAAGTTATGACCATTTTTGTATCCCAATCACGGTCAAATGAACGTACTGTATATCAAAAAGTAATTAATCAAAAATTATTTTTTTTACATGAGAAGATTAGAAATATCCTCTAGTTTTAAAATACGTTATAAAAAAATCCCGCAACGCATATTCGTATACAGGGTGATGTAGCAAGCAAAATCTAGATTTTCTCTCTTTTTTTAAATGTAACCCCCAATATTTTATTATACCAAAGAATTGCTTTTAATATGCCCTTTCATCTTTGTATAGCACCTACTATGGCTGCATTCATTAGTTTCTGAGATATTTCGATTTTTCTACAAATTTTAAATATACCTTCTATTTCTTTAATAAAATTTATTTATTTTGAGAAAATACTACCAAATTTTGTTTTTTGCTTAACAAACAACTAAAATATAAGCCGATAATAATACTGGATCAAGTCAAAACACTGAACTAACGAGATAATATAGGTCAAGTGTGCTGAGGAAACAATTTTATAGACGTCATGCATAATTATCAAGCAGATGTATCAGGTAGGCTATGAAATATGAAACGACACAGTCCAAATAAAACGATTCTTCAATCTTTCAAACGCATTAGTTTTAGAGTGCGTCCGTTCTGGATATTGCTATTCATAGTTGATATATTCTAGAGGCAAGTAGACAATTTCTCAAAGATTCTCCTGAATACCCTAGATGGAAAAATTAATTTTCAAAGCTAGTTTTTCACACAGTACGGAATTATTGAGTAGGTTATGAAAACTGTCAATTTTTCAAAGCCTACCTGATAAAACTACTTGATAATTATCCATGACGCCTACAAAATTGTTTCCTCAGCATACTTGACTTTATTATCTCGATGATTTAGGGTTTTGACTTCATCAAATACTATCAAGACGTTATAATTTAGTTGTTCGTTAAATAAAAAACAAATCAGATAGTACTTTCTCAAAATAAATAAATTCCAGTACACAAATAGAGGCTATATTTTAAATCTACCGAGAAATCGAAATATCTCGGAAACTGGTGAACGTAGGTACAACAAGTGCTATACAAAGATGAAAGAGCATATTAAAAGCAATTCTTTGGGATAATAAAATATAGGGGATTACATTTGAAAAAAAAGAGAAAATTTAGATTTTGCATTCTACATCACCCTGTATACGAATATGCGTCTCGGGCTTCTTTTGTAGCCGATTTTAAAACTAGAGGATATTTTTAATCTTCTTGTGTAAAAAAAATAATTTTTGATTCATTACTTTTTGATATACAGTACGTTCATTTGTCCGCGATTTGGATATAAAAATGGTCATAACTTTTGAAACACCCTGTATAATGTAACAATGCCCTATATTGGAAGAACGCAAATCATTAGTAGAATCTGAATATGGAATAATATATAGGGTGTCTTATTTAAAAAAATGCATGTTTGCATCACCACGTAGTTATGGATCACCCTGTATAAATCAAAATATTTTCTGAGCAAGGAGCATATCCGTGGCTACAACTTTTATATACAACTTTTTTCGCTATCTTCTACAGTAGCGGAGTTATCGACCGAGCCGGTACTAAAAACTCACCCTGTATATTAAATTATTGACGGATATCTTTTATAAATACTGTAGATTTCTTTGAATAGGTACGTTTAGCCATTGCTGCAAAAAGGCCCAAGAGGGTAAGAGCGAAGAGCCAACACCCCCTTAGAGCCGCAGCGTGCAGCGTAATCCATAGGTACTTCTAAAAACTATGAAAACTATTTAAATTGGACGTGAAACTGTCATTCAAAAAATTAATGTTTTTAAACCGTTTGCTGCCCAAACGTTATACGTTATGTCATTCATTTCTGTTGAGCTTCCAAAAAGTGTGGGAAAAATTATGGATTATTATGGATAGTTAAAAAAAATTCAGCCATTCAGCAGAATTTAGCTTATTTTACAAATCACAAAACCTAAGACTTCAGAGTAACATTGTAGAAAACAGAACGCTTTGCAAAAGTAATGTTTAAGCAGTGTTGTCAGTTGGGTTGACTGTCCCGAAACAGTCCACTTCGGAAACGAAATCAAAACGAAATAGATATTAATCTTTGATGAATTTTAATCGTTATTGAGGTAATTTTGTTTACATACTTTTGAATATTGGGATAATTGCCTTGACGTGATAGTTAAATAAGTAGCAAAGTTTTAAATTTTTTATCCTACACTTGGGGAATACTAACAAAAGTAGGTAAAAAATTTGAAATCTGGCAGCATTGGATTGACAGCAGTGAAAGGTGACAACTGAGTAGGTACTGACAGTAGTAGCAATTTTTGTTCTCTTTCTCCGAAATCCGAATTTATGGTGCTGGTGTGGCGTTGGTTATAAAAAAAAGAAAATTCTATTAACCAATATACAGGTAAGTGGATTAAATGCATAGTATAAAACGTAGGATAATTTGAACATTATTTTAACTCTTTAATAAGAGGGGTAGGAATGCATAGAATCTCAGAAAGTACCAGTGGCCAACGAATTTATGCAGGCCGCGTGGTAAAATTCTTGATAACCTAAGAAAATTACTACTAGAAACAAAAACGAACTAAAGAAATTTAAAACTAAAACACATTATTACTGTATGTTAACTAGCTAGTGTAACCAATAAAGCGTTTATTAGCTTTTTATTTTTGCACGTAATTTTAGATAATGAATACCAATAAGTCAAAATTAAATAAACATTATAGAGCTGCCAAGAGACACCTGGAAAGTTTTGAACGTAATCTTAAAGTCCAAGGAAAAAAAGCTACTAGTTTCATGATGTCTGCGTACAATAATGACTGACTCCCTTGCCAGCACATATAGCTGGCTGGGTCGCAGACAGAAAAATAAGTTTTGCGATACTTTATTTGCTAAGCTTGTCCTAGGTATGTCGTAAACCAGATTAAGACATACCTATTGTAGTTTTAAGTTTAGAAGTAACTTATTAATGAATAATTTTACAGGTCAAAACCTTTAATTTGATTTCACCTAAGCCATACAAATCGGTTTAGATGAAATGTACATAAAAATGAAATAAATTTTAGCTGCTGCGGAGGAGTCCAGAATTCCAAAAAACAAAAAGGAAAGTGAAGAAGCAATAGCCACATGGCGTCGCAGAGCCACTGACCGCCTAAAAGCAAATAATAGGTAAACTTTAGATACCATATTATTTTAATATTTAAAATATTATTATTTAAACCAGAATGATTCCTATTTTTTTTTTGAGCTAGAGTTATTATTATTTTTTAAATATATTATACCAGTTTTTTATATAAAAAAATAAAATGTTAAAAAATATATACCTCTATTAATCCAAATACCATATGAAGTAAAATTACGTCCTATATATGTCATATCTATGTCAAAAATACGTCGAAAAAGTACGTACATAAGATGTTAAAAAGGGTGGACAAAGTATGTACTATGTACATCTTAAAGATATCCAAACGGAACTACCGTACGTACACAAGACGTACGCTACGTCAGAAGTCTACGTACATAATACGTCTTTATGACGTACATTGGTTTATTGGGATCTGCCATGCATTATAAATGGTTAGCTCCTCATGGATCAAAGCTGTGGAATATTGATGAAATTTTCTCGAAATAATCTTGAAGAATATTTTTTTCAACAACTGCATTAGTTCCTTAAATGAATTTGATAAAGGAACGGGTTGATAGTTCAATAATTGTAACGAGGAAAGGACTATGGATGGGTTCCTATCAATCAAAATGTAAATAAATAAAAGGGCGCAAGTTTGACTTTAACTAACAGACATATGGTGAGATGTAACTGCTGATTTAAGCCTTTTGTGCTTTTAGGCCTAACGAAGAGATGGTCAAAGTGACCCAAGGTTCTCGCCGTGAGTCGAATTGATGCTGTACCTTCTGTTGGAACCACTGGCTAACAAAAGCTAGCATGATGTATCGGCCTTCGATACGCAGCATCGATTACAAGCGACAGCACCGTGTCTCGGCAGTCGTACCCACACATGGTACCGCGATGTCGATGTCGGTACCACTCAAATAGGTGTTACTTATTGGCAGATATTCCAAAGGTTCTCTCAGCTATTGCTTGCAATGTAGTTGTGCAAAGATATGTTTGACGGCATGACGTCAAAGACACTAATTGATGTTCTTTTTTTGGTACCAAACTAGCAACTAAGCTTGAAAATTAATGTAATACCAACTAAAGTAATGGCCATAACAAGATCTCCAAACCCAAACTGAACATAAACATCTATGTCACCGCAATAGAGACAGTTGAGAAATTTAAATATCTAACGACAACTGTAGACCCTGACGTTGAAGTGCTTAGACATATGAGAAGCGAAAGAGAGTTACCTACTAATACGAAGAAAGGCCGCTTATCTGGGACATATATACCGTAAAAGCGAGTATGATATACTAAAAGTAATAATAGAAGTAACATCGAAGGAAAACATAGCCCTGATATCCTCAGGATCGAAATAAGTATGCCGAAATTGTTACCAATTTTCAGGCACCTGACGAAAGAGAAGGCAGCCGCTAAACAAAAGCCTAAAAACCGGAGTAGAGCGGCTTTTATAAAGATTTGAAGAGGTTAGGTTGAAAGAAGTTTGACAATGTGAAATTTGAACGAACCAACGTTCATAGACTCCGTAAAGCCATCGCTGGAAACTCATTGAAAGCAGGTGAGATCGTACCGCTGTATTCAGGATGTACGAAGGATAAGATAGGATAGCCGTGGTCAGATGAGATTCAGCAGTCAATCTAAATTTATAAGATTCTCGATTTTTTATCGTTTATAAAATTTTTCAAATAATACAGAGTATTCAATATTTTTTTCTGGCTGTTCCATCGCTGAAAACTCGGATGTGAAAAAGGTGAGATTGTACCGCTGGATCTACGACGTACGAAGGATACCCGTATTCAGATGAGAATCAGCAGTCCTTCGGGTACCCATACCTTCGTTGGGGTATTAGGAAAAAAGTGAGAGGTCACCAACCGCTTGCCGATGAGAAAGCCGCGGCGCATAAAGGCGTGTCACCTATTAGCGAAACTTCTGTCCTTTGGACGTTGTATCGAATTGCTTCATATATCGATCAGGTATCAAAAAAATTGAAATCAATAAAAAATTAATAACAAATCAATAAATTTTTCAAATATTACAAATTGTTCAATATTTTTTTCTGGCTGTTCCATCGCTTGAAACTCTGAAAAAAATGTGGGATCGCACAGCGGAATATTCAATGTACGAGGATTAGCCATGTTCAGATGAGATTCAGCCAGTCCTTCGGGTACCCATAACTTCGTTGTAGTACTTGTAAAAGGTGATCAACCGCTCGCCAGTTAGAAGAAAGCAGCTGTGCGATAAGACGTTTGACCAATCAAACAAACTTCTGTTCTTTGGACGTTATATCAGAAATTTTTCATATTGATCATGTATTAACGTGATGTATCCATATTCTAAAGTTTTTAGTTTTTAGTTTCATAAATTAACCATTTTTTTCAAATTTAAATTTTTTTTCTCAATTATACAATTTTTCAGAGAATCCAAAACATTCGACATTTTTCCTGCTAAGCTGTGAGAAGTACCAATAAAAAATAACACAATAGTACAATGCCATGCACATATAAAAAGGAATTCAAGAATTCTGATAATATTGTAAAGGTGTACCTGCGACAAGAACACCCCTTCTAGTACTAATAAAATTTACTTGATGAGGAAATTATGGTTGACTTAAACCAAGAAAGATATATTTTTCGTTTCAGCACGTCGACAGATCGTCAGAAGCCTTGAAGGCATTTGTAAATAATTCATAATTTCATTATGTGTCTGTGTGTTATATTATTATACTATCATGAAAGGACTATAGCACAGCTGATGTTTCAACATGAATTTTGACAAATACTTTATAACGTAAAATTGCCGAATAGTACAAATGCCTTTAGATGCTTGTTCCATGAAGACTAAAGAGTTTGCTTCATAGTTATAAGGTATACGTATAGTATTCTTATAAATGATATATCCATTGTTGTGTTTTCAAGATAATCATATGATTGATTCAAGATTTTGGTATTCTTTTACGACTTTCCAAATGTTGAATTGATAGTATTTATTTCGTATCCTATAACATCAAAGATATCACATTCTTGGTTTCAGATTGTTACAGTTTTGCGCATATAGGAAGATGAAATGCTTAAATAAAAGTATATATGGTTCACCCAAGAATTCTTTTTTATAAGTAAAATATATATTTTATAAATTCCGGTACATCCTCACATCATTTAACTATACCTTAATATATTATATGAGTGTAGCGGCACTGTCTATAGGACAGGACTCTTCTAACCAAAGCTGTTGTGCAACAGCTTTGAACGTACAATTTAGGAGGTGTACCCAAAAACGCCCGAATATCACAGTAATTATGAAAAGGACGCATACTGACGCCAAAAGCGGAGGAAAATACGTAAAAATGACCACTAATTCCCTACCGACGAACCATGCTTGACAAAAGATCGGGGTGTGTTTGAATCCACTATTTCTTGCCGCACAAACATACACACACAATACCCGATGTACCCTATCATTACCTTCGAAATGTCAGCGTTGTCGGTTGAATTCGGAATTTGCGGTCAAGGAGGCTCTGAAATAGTCATTTTGATATTAGAAAGGATGCGGGGCCTGTGGTACTCACTCGCAGATGGTTGTTAGATTTTTCAGTACTGTAGAGTGAGGCTTTTATCGCTTTAGCTAAGGGTGGTCTTGTGATTGAAAAATTTAGATTCTTGGTCGTTCCCTGATGCCTGCGTTACAAAAATCCTTACTAAAAATATTTTGTACATAGATTAAATGAATCAATCAAAATATTTTGTACATAGATTAAATGAATTATCATCATTAACTCTATAAATTGGTGGTTATAATTATTGTAGATCATTCACGCACTACAGTGGATGAAGCAACATTGAATTATTCAGATTGAGATCCTTTGCCCGGAGATTTCAAAGGTTCGTTCTCGTAGAAAGCAACCTGTTCATGTAAAGTGTACTCTGCAGTGATCAGTGCACGATCTCTCTAGAACTTTTAGTTTTTCCTATTGAACCTTGCAGCAATCTTAAGTTCTGTATGCATACCTAATGGCTGTGTTTATATTTGCCACTTAAGGGTTACTTAACACTTGAGGGTCCCTTAAATACTTTTTGGTGCTTCACAGTCGTTCTAAAGCGACTTAAGTGCCGCTCAAGTGAGATGTCTCACTTAAGGGATAATCAAGGAGATTTTTGTAGTTAAATTCAAAGTTCAAGTAAAGTATTGTCGTGTCAGATCTGTCAGATCCTATGCCTTTAAAGAATTATATTATTTTGGCAGGTATCCTTTGTCACCGAATTTTAAAGTCATTATGGATTATCAGTTATGAAGAACAACATTTTCTAATGTCAATTGCAATAAGTCACTTTATGTTTTATGCTACGGTCTCCCAAGCATTCTGTATTTTTGGTAGTGATACTCCATCGGTTTTTTACTTTTCAGAGTTATTTATGCTGCTCAATCGAGCTACATAGCATTCATTTTTCAGCCTTCTAGCAGTACTTCCTCCCTTCCGTCATGATTTTAGAGCCCTTACAATTTTAGAAGGGAAGAGGTTTTTGTTATTAGATTACTACTTAACGCCGTCACATACAAAACCGTCACATTTGACTTACATTTGACAGAGGACAACGTTGCCAGATGACTTCCCTCCCTCTCGTTGGCTATGAAATATGTACATGGGGAAATACTTAAGTGTTGCTTGAGTGATGTACTCTCAAGTGCACACTAAGGGATAAGCCCTAAGTACACTAGTCTCTCCCAATGATGGTGTATTTTTTTCATTTTTTCCATCTCTGAATATATCATAGCTTACTTATGTTATTTACAATTACTGCTCGCCATGAAGGCTATATTTCATTACCGGTACGTTCTGGTACCAACTAGGTAAAATGTGTTTCCATTACTTAAGCTACCAAGAGCTTATTTGAAGCTCAATCCCGCTTTAGAAGTGTAGTGGATATATTTTAGTGCCTTACGAATTGCTTGATTACCAGAAAAGGTGACTATTGCGTTTTGCTTTAATGGACTAGTATCATGAATTTTTTTTGGTTGCATGTGATAGAGTACGTCATAAAAAGCATCTCATTTCTTTTTCCAATTTTTTTGGGCACAGGAAAGCCGTGAAAATAAGGAAAATATTTGAATTCTCCTAGGGCAGTGACGTCACTGCCCCAAAGGCGAACAGCCAATCAAAAGACAGATATGTGTGCTGTGTTGCCGCATTCTGATGGCGCGCAAAATGCTGGAGCTGTACGCGGGCTGGCTCATCCATCTTGTCTTCTGTTCCCGTCTGCGAGTCGGAGCTGTTCTTGGCAACAATGCACTGCTGATGATTCGCGCGATTGGCACTGATTGGCTGAATTTGAATTCCTTTCTTTAAACTTTAGAATGGAATTACTAAAAAACAAGATGATGTAGAAAGTAACGAAATGCAGCAGTACCTTTATTTTTGTATGCACTAAGCGGTTATAACAATTAAATCATTGTTCTTAACCTCGTGATACTAGTCCATTGTTATTTTATAATCAATTTGATCAGATTTGCCTGAAAGGTGGAGTATCTCACATTAACGGCGAAGAAACAGATGTAAAGCTGTGCAGAATCACCGAACATATATAAGGCAAGAGAAGTCACTTCAATCATCATCAATACTTTGACGTGGGTCCATAGAGACGAACCACTTATACAGGGTGAGTCAAGCTCAACGCCTCGGGCTATTGTGACCAAACGATACCACTTTTCGAAAAATCGACTTTGCAAGTGTATGTAGGTCGAGTTGGACTACATTTCAAAAATAATGACTTTTATACAGGGTGTCTAATAAAAGCGTGACATATCAAAGTTATGTTTTTTTAAATGGAATACCCTGCATATTATTGCACATTTAGATTTCCGGGTGCATTTTAGTGTGACTTTATGTATCACACATAGGACTTTAAGCGAACCGTTTAGGTGCAAATCACAATTTTGGGTATAAGTAGATGTCAGAAAAAAATTGAATATCGCAGCTACTATAAATCTTAGAGGGCTGTGACTTTGCCGTGTTACTAAGCATGAAATGTGTCAGCTTACATTAGACGGACGAGTTCGAATTACGCTTGTTCTTGGAGAAATCGGTAGATCAATTAAGTAAACTCCAATCAAAGGTAACTTGATTTTTTCAACATAAAGTCACACTAAAATGCACCCAGGAATCTAAATACGCAATAATATACAGGGTATTCCATTTAAAAAAACATAACTTTGATATGTCACGCTTTTATTAGACACCCTGTATAAAAGTCATTAACTTTAAAATTCAGCCCAATTCGACCTACATACACTTGCAAAGTCGATTTTTCGAAAAGTAGTATCGTTTGGTCACAAGAGTCCGAGGCGTTGAGCTTGACTCACCCTGTATGTCTATAATAGGCCGTTGCCACACAGCGGACGCTTATTTGTTGTCTCGTTTATTTACAGGAGTATTTTGTTGCGCTACGTCAGTGATGGTAACGTTACTTCTTGACGGGGATTAATAAAAAACTACATATCAAGATTTTAAATTATGAAGTTGTATCGCGGGAGAGAGAAAGACAGGCAACATTGAGGTCAGTTACTTAGAGTGACCCTTATGGTCTGTTTACTGTTTGGTGGCAAAATCCACTCATTAAATTGTGATGAAATTTTACGTTAGGTTATATTTTTTTACATCGAGCACGAAAAGGCTTCACACCAAAAATCCGGGTGAATTCGCAGTCTTTTATGTATGGTTAAATCTAACTAGCTATTTTATTCGGAATTCAATTTCTTTGCGTCTCAATCCGCATAGGAAAACGTTCATCTTGACCTTTACGTGTAAGGTGGACGAGTCGCCCATGACTCATCGGAGAACGTATGCTTGTTGTCCGGTGTATCTTCTTCGTCCTTGCTTTTTTTCGCTTTTCAGTATCCGACCAAGAGCCGCTTGTTGCGTAATCGGGTCCACAGCGGCCATAATGAAGAGATGGTCGCTCGTGGATTGCATTTTATAGACCGGTAAAGGATTCCTATCCATCAATTGTCTGTTGACGCAGCAGTCTACTAATAAACGAGCGATCAGGATGACCGAATGGGGGTAGCCTAAAATATTTACGGATAACCTCCAAGGTATCATATATAGGTCATGAGACTTTTGTATAAAGCTATTTAATAAATTGCCCAACTATCTAAAGTTTGAAGAAAATTTCCAGGTAAAATATATTTTGTGATGCACAGAGCCATATTTTGTTACATAATTTGCACTAAAACTTCATACATAAATGTATTGGAAACATATTTTGTTTGTCTTTATTTATATATTTTGGAACAGATAGTGTTTTCAATGTTCTTTTGGGTAGAGTCATAATTTGTAAAGAGTTTTTAGACTAAAATAATTCGAAAATACCTCATTGTACTTTCTAGTAAAGTCAAATAACCTGAATCTGGACTACGGTATCTACTTACACAATACCCTTCTCCTTCTTCTTAGAGTGCCATGCAGAGTCCTGCGTAGGCGTCCATCCTTTCTCTCATCAGATGATCCTATTAATTGCAGCTCTCTGTAATTCTTGGAAGTCCCTTATTCCTGTCCAGTGACGGATGTTTCTCAGTCAGGATAGCTTTTTTATTCCAATTCTTCTTCTCCTACCTTCGATCTTTCCCTGAAGAATGAGACGCAGGAGGTTGATCGCGTTCCCCACGCATTATAATGTCCTAGGTAAGCGATTTTCATCTGCCTCAAAACTCTTCTGCTAAACCGGCTTTCGGGAGAAGGTTCTCATTTCTCACACGATCGACCCAGCATTTATCACAGTCTCCACATTTCGAACACGTCACAATAGAGTAGACCAGATATAAAACTTCATCATCCTCTATCTGACAATGCAGTTCCACTTTTTGTTGCTAAGAAATTTTCGAAATTACAGGAAAGTTGTCCTAATTTGTTCAATTCTACATCTTATCTCCTAATGTGGGTCCAATCCTTCGTTTATAATGTGTCCCAAATATTTAAATCCTTACGTCTCCCGAAGGTAACTGTTAAAGAAAATAGAGCCGTTCCTGATGACATAGAACTATTTTAAGACAATGCTACTTTACCTAAAAATGTCGATAACAATGCGAAGTTTCCAATTTTGCCCGATTTTATTTTGTCACAGCCCACTCATGTATGATAATATGGAGCGTATTTTCTTCTCAGGGTAATTCCAATGAAACTAAGCATCAACATAGGCTGCTTACTGAGCCAATCACGTATCTTGTACATAAAAAACAATGATGCCAATAGCTAAGACTTCCATATTTTGAATCTAATAAGAATGTGAATCTAAGGGGAATTGGAACGTTGTAAAAAAACTATAACTACTCAAATATTTTACTAATACTTTCTTTTACAATAAGGTACAGGGTATAGTTATAATTATAAAAATATAGAACACTTGTAATACCGATTTAGATTTACCTATTTCTCTTATTTTATATATGTATCTGGTCTATGTCAACTTCCAGTTCTATTTTTACTTACGAGTAATAAAAGCTACAATATTTTCGAACAATTACATCCACGTTAAAGTTACAAGATGTTATTCAGTTGTGTTCTGTGTTACATTTTGTACTTAAGTATATCACAAGTGGATCAAATTATTCGTATCTAGTAGTATCCAATACTTTTGAGGGCGGATCTGATAACACAATAATGTCTTACCCTTCAAACGTTAATTTGGGGATCCTCAAGGATCAATACTGAGACTAAACCTATTACTATTTAGATAAATTAATTTGATGGAAAGTTTCCTAATGCGGAATGTATACTGAATACGGGTGTCACCTCTGACGTACGATCTGATACCACATATATTGTACTGATTTAAAAGTGTGATGAAATGATGAGCGACTTGAGTCTGTATTTCACTAACAAGCATTACTTTACCTTAACGACATAAAAAAATTAGCACTCAGACTCCACAATTATAAAAAAGTGCCACATCTCAGTATAAGTTTAAAGGATACCCTTATCGTAAGTGCCATGAATATTGACATTTTGGGGCTTGCAACAGAAGACTGTCTGGATTTTAAAGAGCCCTGCGACTTTATAATGACTATACTTAGCACACCCTGTAATATCTTAAAGCTGACCTCATCGAAGGTCAGTTGTTAATTCGTTAGGTACGTCTATACTTGGTTGAATATCGGCTTAGGTATACATATAATACTTTTGGATAAGACCAATACACAAGATCCTACAGCATCCACCTATGCTGTTGCAAATCGCCTCAATACGGTATTTCGCAGTAGAAGGTGTGGTTCACTGCGCAAACAACTGGTCTGTATCCGTACCATTACATGCCAGTACATATTTTGAAGGAAGGCGATCCTGTCAGAGGAATGGATTTTTGTCATTTTATGCTTCGTGTGGACGCCGAAGATGCAACTTTTTTAAGTAGGATTCTTTGAACGGATGAGTCCATACATAACTGAAAATCTACGGATACAAGGTGCTTTATAACGTGGCCTGCATGTTCTACTTGCTTCCCTAGCCTTTAATACGAATACAATTTATTTCTTCTTCTAAAATTATACAATTTTGAGACCCTATACGGAAGTTTTGGTTAACCGATCGCTTTTTATGACTACTCATGATCTGATAGCACATTGTTCAAGTACCCATACCAACAAATAAAAACTCGGATGACAAGCTTTTGCCAAACGCTCTGTTGAAGTTTTGTACTTTCGGAGATGCATTATACTTTTAGAACTTAAATGGAATCTTGTTGCCTGTGTTTACCATATTTACAACCAGTTTGTGTTACCAATGGATAACTAGAAATATTGGCATGTCTCTACCGTAAAGCGCCCGCAAGGTAATTTCATTCTTTTGAAACATTTCTTGAAGTAACTATTCAACATATGCTGATTTTAACACTACCTCGTGAAGTGTTTGCCACATGATCACCTTCTTTTAGTCTATAACAATGTGATAGCCTATTTTCTAACCAGTAATACCAAAAAATCCAAAATCCAGTAATAACATTTTGTTTTATTAGGGTTTTCGTCTGAAGTTGTGCATTTTAATGGACATCTCTAAAATTCAATTTATCTCTGAAACAGTTGGAAATCAGACCCTACCTTTTTTGTTGGAAATGAGCTATTCAGTCTTCTCCTGAAGTATTTTGCACTCGTCATGGAACAACCTATATAATTTGAGTTTTTTTTGACCATTAATGTTCCGATTTTGGTTGACGATACAACCAATTTCGCTTTTTGGTGTTCAAGATCACTGTGATATGCTTACGCTACTTAAGGAGGTATCAGCATCACTGGTCTACTGGCCTATACCAGGAGATTACGTCGCTCTGGTACTGTTACTCATTTGCCGCAAGGTGAGTGCGAGGGAGATGGGCCCATAAAGGTGCTGCAAAGCGTGATCCTGTCGGTCCGTATATAAGGCAAAATGGAGCAACGTGATTGTGTTTTGTTACAGCTATGTGTGATCTTCGCAACGCTCTGTTCTCTTTCGTAAACGTCTTGTCGCCGTTTGGCCTTAAAAGGGGAAATTATTCCTCGTAACTCTCCTGGTCGTGGAGATGGATCTTCCTAATAGAAGGATACCTTGACAGGATCGCTGTTCCGCAGCCTAATTGGGCCTTTCTGTCACGTCGTGAATCAAGCGCGGTAGCCTCGGCATACATTTTATATTGCAGCTAGTTCTATATATAAAAATAGGTTTGTGCAATAATTGATATGTATAAAGGGTTGCAGTAGTTCGCCAGGACCATGTTAAGTAAAGCGACTAGACAAACACATAAAGATAAATGTTTGAGCGAAGAATATATATGCGTTGATTCAAGTATAAAATATCTTCCTATATGAGCAAAACTGTAATAATCTTAAACCAATAATGTAACATTTTTCATGATATACGGTCATATTAAGTAAAAGTCTTCAATCCAAAGCTGAGAAAGTCTTGAAAGTAAAAACACTCACGAAATCTTACGTCAAGCATATGATGATCTTGAGAACCAAACAATGAATATCTCACCTATAAGAATATTATATAATGACAAGCATTTCATCATTTTGGCGCAAACAGCTCAAGATTTTCATCTTCTCGGAAGAAGCACATAAGGGCGTCTGTATAAGCATTCGGCAAGTTTACGTTATATAGTAGTTTTCCAAATTCATGTTGAAGATTACTACAAAATATAAAAAAATATATACCAGTACTTTCGAACGAGAAGAGTATATTACCCTCATCGGTCCGTCATTATCTATATCCCATTCACAACTACTTACACAAAATATTTATATTGCCAATCACATACCCGGTGCTTACTTACGAACATCTGTATGAGGTCCCCACAGCCCCAACAATAATTTCTGGAGAGCATAATACTGAACTTGCCTATATACATATACTTATAAAACTAGCAATTATAACCTACGAATGGACCTTTTTGCTACTTTAACATAATCCACCAAAGGTTGGCCACTGCAATGAACTACTTCACTACTTCTACTTTACAAAAAAAATTTCAAATAAATGCATTACTTACTACAACAACTGTCGCCCTAATGAATGCGATAACTGTAATTTGCGAATAAACGTTTTTTTCTTTGCTTTTTCAATATGCATTCAAGTTTTCATCATGCATTATCTCATAAATTACATCATTTTAATTGCCCTAGCTATTTGCTTGCCAAAAAAGTTTCCTTGAGAAACACAACACAACAACAATTATGGCAAAATTGTCCAAAAAACTTAAAAAAGCACAAACAAAAGTACTCAATTTTACATGGCGGTATAGGGCAAACAAGCCACGTTTGCCCAATATCAGCTGATCAAGACGGTTGAGGTCATGGTCGTGGAATTGTTCTATTCTTGATCGAAATACCTGTTCGAAGAGTGTGGAAATTTTGGTTGTGAAGAAAATTATATTCTTAGTCAGAGCATATTTCTTTAAAATGGGTAAAAATATACATATACAAAATATATCTTTCTTGATTCAAGTTAACTATAATTTCCTCATCATGTAAATTTTCTCCGAGCAGAAGAGATTTTCTTGTTGCAAGTATAACAAAAATTTATTATCAGAATTCTTGAACCGAGAATTTCTTTTATCTGCACAGATTCAGTTACAGTGCGCCTCTTAAAGCAGTCTTCGAGTCGTATCCGCATGCAGCATATATATCAAATAATGGATATTCTTCACATATGTATATCTCTTCTGGCGTCCCCCAAAGCTCTCACCTAGACCCTTTATTATTTCTAAATTTCATTAAATATATATGAGCTTTCTTTAGTTCAAAAAGTTATTTGCAGTTAGCCTCAAAAATCCATAGATACAACTATCTTTGTCATGGGAAGTTGTCCTACTTACTTACAGATGCAATTCTATCAAGTGTCTAAACTTATACTTGTTTTAAGAGGCACAAAAAAAGTTTTAATCAAAAGCTATTGACAAAGTCAAGCCACACATTTTAAAATTATTTCATACTATATACAGAGTGTTTCACAGTATCACAGCATAATGGAACACTATCTCGGATTTGAACTCCGCTCATTTTTTCTACAACAACAACACAGGGTTTATTAACCTTGCGGTGGACGAAAACTGCTTCCCTATCTGAGATAGAAAAAAATGTCTGGAGTAGAAAATGTATAAGGCAATAAAATCTATATTCAAAAAATGTTTATCATAATACAACGCGTCCAATACATGTGTGTATTTCCAAAGTTACATTTTTTTAAATAGAACCCCTGTATATTAAGTAGTTGTTAGAAAAGAATTGAATATGGCAGCCTTGTTAGTACTATCAAATTTAAATTCTTTTTGTACTTGGTAAAATCGGTAGATTAATAAATTAAGGAAACTTCAATAACAGGTAACATGATTTTTTAAACGGGAACGCCAATTTTCATACGGTTAAATCTAATAGCCCTTCTAACTATGTAGGACTGTTGATATTAATGTCTTGTAGTTTCCACTGTATTTCAAAACTTTAGTGAAATCGGTGTTTTCCATATTTTCTACCTTAAGCAACCCAGCAGGTCACGAGACATAAATAACAGCCTGTTCAGATGCAAGAAACCAACTAACATAACAGAAAGATGCGAACTAAATAGAGTTAACATAGTAGTAGTAGCTGCAAAATCTGTGTGAGTTAACTTGTCAGCTGCGCGCATGAGCATGTGTGGGAAATTGGAAATATCGTACTATTTTAATGAGGCTGAAATTCATCCAAATATGACAATCAAAAGTATGAAGACTATAAAAATAATTATTAACTAATACGCAGCTGTGATTAAACCTGTAATTTTTGTTACGAGTTACGCAGGCTGTCAAAGTCGTAGGTCACGGAGACGCATCTGCTAGCATACATTTTCTTAATTTTTATACGGAAAATTAATTGACAAGAAACTGTAAATTCTCATTATAATCACCCATGAAAATCTGTCGCTACTTCCCCGACACCGAAAAATTTGAAAAAAGCAATTTGGCCGAACATTTTAAATAAAATGGAAACTACAAGAGATTAATATCGACAAACCTACATCATTAGAAATGCTTTCAAATTTTGCTAGCAACCCGCACATCATTTGATACATCCTTTACATGATTATGCGACCACTTAACAAGTCACATAAATTTTGCAGCTAACATACTTTTTCGTGATGAACATTTCATCAACTATTTGCAAATTTTCAACTTCAGTAAAATACCCCGAAACAAATTGTGACTTACGCGGACTGTAAAAACCTGAGGTCACGGAATCGTGCCAGCTAACAATGCTAACATGCATCTTCTTTATCTTTATACGGAAAACTAATCGACATTTTTTTTTTATGGTCGGCCTCCCGCAAAGGCTGAAAGCCTATGGCGCTGTAGAAGCGCTGCGAGAGGACAAATGTCTGTTTACGTTAGATTTGAAACGCTGCAGGTTGTAGCCGTCGGGAAACAAATTCCCCGGCAGCTGATTCCACAGCGTCGAAGTTCTACAAAAGAAGGAATGCTGGAGGAGACTGGTTCGGGGAGTAAGGACCTCGACCTGGTAAGGATTAGCTCGCAGAGCTTCTCTAGTATTCCTGGTTCGGACGGCCTTTGGTGTTATTATCTGGGAGAGCTCACTCGAACATCTTCCGTGATAGAATCTGTAAAACAGACATAGGTCAGCCACCCTCCTTCGATGTTCCAGGCTGTGGAGGTCCTTTGTGAGGTTAGTCGTATCGATTAATCTACTTGCTCTTTCCTGGATAGTGTCCAGAAGCTTTAGGGAGTGCTTCGGAGCACATCCCCGTACATGGGAGCAATACTCCAGCGATGGTCGGATCTGTGCCTTGTAGAGCAGCAGCAGTTGCTCAATATACTCACCGTGAAAATAGAAAAACGGTATATTTATGTAGAATATAATATTTTTGCAACACTTGCCATGTAGAAAGCAAGGTTTGAGAATTTAAGGTCAAAGCCTGGCTTTAAGAAAGTTTGCTTCTCCCCATCTGTAAAGTAAGTTCCTAAACTTCCAAGAAGTTCCGGCTGACGAAATCTTTCTCGACGCATAGCCGAGATTCCTTGACCAGCAGCGCGAAATCTAATTCAGAAATTACGCGGAGAGATAATGGAGTTGCCTCGCAACTCCGCCACTCCGCTTCGTCCTTAGCAACTCACACACACAAAGGTGGATGCTGGTGCATTGTACATTCTCTTTATATCACCCACTAGATGAACTTTCTAAGAAAATTGTCCAGCGGTGTGACTGCGGAGTTTGGAAACTTCCGAAAGTTTAAACTAGTTTAACATTAGACGAGGGTTTTAAGATACTTGACAGGATATGACATATCCTATAACCATTGTACTTCCCCTTGCCAACTAATAGTTGGATCAATGAAACGGCGATATATACAGATTGAGAATAAGCATTATTCTTCTTCTCGTGCATACATGCACAGTGCTATTTCTTATCTCCTTTATTTCGTTTGTCATCGAGTTTTTCTCCGATCACTTTTTGATACTCCAATTATATTCTTCATTTTACTTCCCACGCCGACATGTAAGGGGAGTGTTGTGATCGCGAAAATTTTCGATTTCTAGACTGCTTTTTTGGGCATTTTATACGTCACTCATTTCCCTCGGTCTGTCTGTCCGTCTGTCGGTCTGTCTGCCGGTCTGTCTGTTTGTCTGTCTGTCATTCTATTGGCGTTATTCTAGCCTCATAATCTCAGTAATCGTTGTATAGATTGTGATGTCCCTGATCATTTTTTACTTTTTTTTGACTGGTGTGATTGGGGGTTGTAAAACTGAAAAATTGGTTGTATTCATAATAGGCTGTCCATTGAGCTGTGAAAGAAAGACCTAGGGGCATATTATATTTTTTTAGATCCATCCGAACATTACCTGCCTATTACAGAAGCCAATGAGCTTAGAATTTTCTGAAGTATACGTGAGCGAGTATTGCTTTAGATCGTTCTGTATTGTGCAACGGGGAAATTGTTAAATTGATTTTAATGAATTTTTGACAGTATTATTACCGTGGATTGGATGGAAAACGCGTATTGTTTTTAGAAATCATGTCAGTGGCCGCGTAGCAATAATAAAAAACCTAAAACATAAGAACAGCACGAACTTTGTTTTCACGCATTTTAGGGGTCCCTAATCATGTTCTACTTTTTTTTTGGGTGAGGAGAAATTTGGGTGGTTGGAGGGTGGGGGGCTGTAAAACTGAAAAATTTTTTATGCTCGAAATAGGCTATCCATTGACCTATGAAAAAAGGACCTAAGGGCATAATTTACTTTTTTAGGTCCCATTTTTGATATGAAGGACCAACGTGTGTTTATTGAGAATCTTCAATCCTCTATAAATGCTCTCAGGGGTATTATATATTTTATGTAAACTTCAACTAGAAGACGACTTCATTCTATTCACATGGTAACAGTACAGAAGTCTGCTTACCTTAATTGTCAAAAGTTGCTAGCACTAAAAAGGATCAGCTCAGACTTCCCTTTCTCCGATTGCAAACATCTTTTATCTTAATAACCATAACCGAGTGTCGCAAAGTACCCTAAATCAACAGTATTCCATTTTCGAACAAAACACGTACACCTTAAGAAATGAAGAAAATGGCACTTGCAAAGGTTTCGCGTGAGCCAATCTATAGCAAAGACGCTTTCGAATCGTAAATATGATTGTTAATAGCCTGCTTAATATACAGCATCGGAAAGAAATATGATTCTCTCCACTCTATCCTAGCCTCATATAAATTGTGTTGTGCCATCGTTGTTTTTCCCACAGGTTTGTCTTACGTAAGTTAATTGTAAATCTAATTGAAAAGGGTTAGGTCGTAATAGAGATTTTTCGTTATATGATACAACTTTTTGTCGGTTACTGATCTTTATGCACTGATTCGTTGTCCAATTCGTTCACGGACCTTACTACTACTTTCCCTTTCTATCTAACTTATTACTTCCCACACCGATAGGTGAAAGAAGTATTGTGATCGCGAAAATTTTCGATTTTGACGTAATACGCTTGTTGGGCATTTTATGATATCTACGTAACGAAAATCCACCTCACTCTTATCCGTTGGTCTGTGGGTCTGTCTGTCATAAAAAGACCTAGCGGCATATAGTATACTTTTTTTGGTCTACCCGAACATTACCTTGTTTAATACAGAAACCAGAATTTTCTGATGTATACATAAGAGTATCGCTTCGCAGATCGTTCTGTACTGTAAAACTTGGAAACTATTGAATTGATTTCAATGAAATTTTGAAACAGTGTTACTACTATAGTAAGGGTGGAAGACGCGTATGGTTTTTGAAAATCATGTCAGTGGCGGCGCAGCAATAATCAAAAAACTAAATATATAAAAAACAGCTCAAACTTCGTTTTTAGGCGTTTTGGGGGTTTCTCGTAGTTTTTTATTTTTTTCTTTGGATGAGGGTGAAATTAAGGTAGTTAAGCAGTGGGAGACTGTAAAAGTTTTTTGCATTCATAATAGGCTGTCCATTGACCTGTGAAAGAAAGACCTAGCGGCATGATAACAGACACAAAGGGACTTGAAATTCTCTAATGTATACATACGAGTTTTGCTTTAGATCGTTCTGTATTGTAAGACCTATAAATTGTTGAACGTATTTTAATGTAATTTGGACGCAGTATTATTACCGTAGCGAGGATTGAAAACGCGTTTGGTTTTAAGAAGTTGTGTCAGCTTTTAGGCGAATTAGTCGTTTCCATTCATTTTTCGCATCATTTTAGAGGGGTTAGTATTGGGTAGTTTGGATTTGGAGGTTGTGTAACTGAAAAATTTGTTGAATGCTGCCCTACCTTAGACTGTACAATATCATTCTGGAGTGTTCAGTTTCTAATGCTGCTCTTCCTATATTCGGCATTAGTCTAGGGAGCATTGCTATTCTAGCTTCTGTCTTCTGGGTTGACTTCTAAATATGGTCTGAGAAGCACCTCTCGTTGTCTATATAGACTCCCTAATATTTCACGGATTTACTGGGTACATTCTGCCTCCAAGCTGAAAGTCCACCTCCTTCCTCTTTATTCTAAGTTCTTGTAGTATTACTGCCTCAGTCTTTTCTGGAGTTATATCTAGGTAATGATCTCTAATCCAGTCGTCGATCTTCTGCAAGGCCAGATTTACCTTGTATGAGAGGGATACCTCATCCTTGGCTGTCGCGACTAAGGCTTAGTTGTCTGCGAAGCCTATCGTTCTAATGCTACCGGGTAGCGGCAACTTCAATAATCCATCGTACAGAATGTTCCAGAGGGTAGGTCCTAGTGCCAACCCTTGTTTTAACCACTAGGAAACTATTTTAGAAGCGGGCCTTAGTAGACCGCCTGACGTATATGATTTTTTCATTATAGAGGGTTTATGAAATTGGCTTGAACCACTCGCACACCCGGAAGTGTGCCCAACGGACGTAAACGCGTCCATGGCCCGACCGGGTAAAACCCGTTCCCGCTTTTCTTTCCTCTGCTCAATATCCATCCGCAACGGGCATTATCGTGAACGACATTATTCGCAGTGGAAGATGAATTAAGTATGTTCTTCTGCTCCTTCTTCTCCTTCTTCTCCTTCTTCTCCTTCTTCTCCTTCTTCTCCTTCTTCTCCTTCTTCTCCTTCTTCTCCTTCTTCTCCTTCTTCTCCTTCTTCTCCTTCTTCTCCTTCTTCTCCTTCTTCTCCTTCTTTTCCTTCTTTTCCTTCTTCTCCTTCTTCTCCTTCTTCTCCTTCTTCTCCTTCTTCTCCTTCTTCTCCTCCTTCACCTCCTTCTCCTTCTTCTCCTCGTTCTCCTCGTTCTCCTCGTTCTCCTCGTTCTCCTCGTTCTCCTCGTTCTCCTCGTTCTCCTCGTTCTCCTCGTTCTCCTCGTTCTCCTCGTTCTCCTCGTTCTCCTCGTTCTCCTCGTTCTCCTCGTTCTCTTCGTTCTCCTCGTTCTCCTCGTTCTCCTCGTTCTCCTGGTTCTCCTTGTTCTCCTTGTTCTCCTTGTTCTCCTTGTTCTCCTTGTTCTCCTTGTTCTCCTTCTTCTCCTTCTTCTCCTTCTTCTCCTTCTTCTCCTTCTTCTCCTTCTTCTCCTCCTTCACCTCCTTCTCCTTCTTCTCCTTCTTCTCCTCGTTCTCCTCGTTCTCCTCGTTCTCCTCGTTCTCCTCGTTCTCCTCGTTCTCCTCGTTCTCCTCGTTCTCCTCGTTCTCCTCGTTCTCCTCGTTCTCCTCGTTCTCCTCGTTCTCCTCGTTCTCCTCGTTCTCCTCGTTCTCCTCGTTCTCCTCGTTCTCCTCGTTCTCCTCGTTCTCCTCGTTCTCCTCGTTCTCCTCGTTCTCCTCGTTCTCCTCGTTCTCCTCGTTCTCCTCGTTCTCCTCGTTCTCCTCGTTCTCCTCGTTCTCCTCGTTCTCCTCGTTCTCCTCGTTCTCCTCGTTCTCCTCGTTCTCCTCGTTCTCCTCGTTCTCCTCGTTCTCCTCGTTCTCCTCGTTCTCCTCGTTCTCCTCGTTCTCCTCGTTCTCCTCGTTCTCCTCGTTCTCCTCGTTCTCCTCGTTCTCCTCGTTCTCCTCGTTCTCCTCGTTCTCCTCGTTCTCCTCGTTCTCCTCGTTCTCCTCGTTCTCCTCGTTCTCCTCGTTCTCCTCGTTCTCCTCGTTCTCCTCGTTCTCCTCGTTCTCCTCGTTCTCCTCGTTCTCCTCGTTCTCCTCGTTCTCCTCGTTCTCCTCGTTCTCCTCGTTCTCCTCGTTCTCCTCGTTCTCCTCGTTCTCCTCGTTCTCCTCGTTCTCCTCGTTCTCCTCGTTCTCCTCGTTCTCCTCGTTCTCCTCGTTCTCCTCGTTCTCCTCGTTCTCCTCGTTCTCCTCGTCCTCCTCGTCCTCCTCGTGCTCCTCGTTCTCCTCGTTCTCCTCGTTCTCCTCGTTCTCCTCGCTCTCCTCGTTCTCCTCGTTCTCCTCGTTCTCCTCGTTCTCCTCGTTCTCCTAGTTCCCCTCGTTCTCCTGGTTCCCCTCGTTCTCCTCGTTCTCCTCGTTCTCCTCGTTCTCCTCGTTCTCCTCGTCCTCCTCGTCCTCCTCGTCCTCCTCGTGCTCCTCGTTCTCCTCGTTCTCCTCGTTCTCCTCGCTCTCCTCGTTCTCCTCGTTCTCCTCGTTCTCCTCGTTCTCCTCGTTCTCCTAGTTCCCCTCGTTCTCCTGGTTCCCCTCGTTCTCCTCGTTCTCCTCGTTCTCCTCGTTCTCCTCGTTCTCCTCGTTCTCCTCGTTCTCCTCGTTCTCCTCGTTCTCCTCGTTCTCCTCGTTCTCCTCGTTCTCCTCGTTCTCCTCGTTCTCCTCGTTCTCCTCGTTCTCCTCGTTCTCCTCGTTCTCCTCGTTCTCCTCGTTCTCCTCGTTCTCCTCGTTCTCCTCGTTCTCCTCGTTCTCCTCGTTCTCCTCGTTCTCCTCGTTCTGCTCGTTCTCCCCGTTCTCCTCGTTCTCCTCGTTCTCCTCGTTCTCCTCGTTCTCCTGGTTCTCCTGGTTCTCCTTCTTCTCCTTGTTCTCCTTGTTCTCCTTGTTCTCCTTGTTCTCCTTGTTCTCCTTGTTCTCCTTGTTCTCCTTGTTCTCCTTGTTCTCCTTGTTCTCCTTGTTCTCCTTGTTCTCCTTGTTCTCCTTGTTCTCCTTGTTCTCCTTGTTCTCCTTGTTCTCCTTGTTCTCCTTGTTCTCCTTGTTCTCCTTGTTCTCCTTGTTCTCCTTGTTCTCCTTGTTCTCCTTGTTCTCCTTGTTCTCCTTGTTCTCCTTGTTCTCCTTGTTCTCCTTGTTCTCCTTGTTCTCCTTGTTCTCCTTGTTCTCCTTGTTCTCCTTGTTCTCCTTGTTCTCCTTGTTCTCCTTCTTCTCCTTCTTCTCCTTCTTCTCCTTCTTCTCCTTCTTCTCCTTCTTCTCCTTCTTCTCCTTCTTCTCCTTCTTCTCCTTCTTCTCCTTCTTCTCCTTCTTCTCCTTCTTCTCCTCCTTCTCCTCCTTCTCCTCCTTCTCCTCCTTCTCCTTCTTCTCCTTCTTCTCCTTCTTCTCCTTCTTCTCCTTCTTCTCCTTCTTCTCCTTCTTCTCCTTCTTCTCCTTCTTCTCCTTCTTCTCCTTCTTCTCCTTCTTCTCCTTCTTCTCCTTCTTCTCCTTCTTCTCCTTCTTCTCCTTCTTCTCCTTCTTCTCCTTCTTCTCCTTCTTCTCCTTCTTCTCCTTCTTCTCCTTCTTCTCCTTCTTCTCCTTCTTCTCCCTCTTCTCCCTCTTCTCCTTCTTCTCCCTCTTCTCCTTCTTCTCCTTCTTCTCCTTCTTCTCCTTCTTCTCCTTCTTCTCCTTCTTCTCCTTCTTCTCCTTCTTCTCCTTCTTCTCCTTCTTCTCCTTCTTCTCCTTCTTCTCCTTCTTCTCCTTCTTCTCCTTCTTCTCCTTCTTCTCCTTCTTCTCCTTCTTCTCCTTCTTCTCCTTCTTCTCCTTCTTCTCCTTCTTCTCCTTCTTCTCCTTCTTCTCCTTCTTCTCCTTCTTCTCCTTCTTCTCCTTCTTCTCCTTCTTCTCCTTCTTCTCCTTCTTCTCCTTCTTCTCCTTCTTCTCCTTCTTCTCCTTCTTCTCCTTCTTCTCCTTCTTCTCCTTCTTCTCCTTCTTCTCCTTCTTCTCCTTCTTCTCCTTCTTCTCCTTCTTCTCCTTCTTCTCCTTCTTCTCCTTCTTCTCCTTCTTCTCCTTCTTCTCCTTCTTCTCCTTCTTCTCCTTTTTCTCCTTTTTCTCCTTTTTCTCCTTCTTCTCCTTCTTCTCCTTCCTGCTAGATGTCGCTGGTTTCCTCTATCTCTTTCAATCTCAAAATGTCTTGAACCATCTTATGTACTTACTATCTTCCAGCATTGTTCACTCGATATCATTATAGGCACCATGTTCTCTGGGGTCAGGTCCTCTGGCAGGTTAACTCTCATTTCCTGCTTGTAACAAAACTATCTGCCGCACTCAAATAGAGTGTGTTCGACTGTCGCTCTAGCTTCAATGTCGACAACGGTCGTCCTTCGCTCACTCTATTTTGTTTCCGTATAGCTGAAAAGGACCATGGGCCGACAACGCCTGTTTCAGGTAATAGCAGGTTGTTCTGTGTTTACACTCTGCCCACTCTCGTATGTTTGGAATTGGGTGCTTAGTCCACTGCGCCACCTCCGTTGTACTGGGCCAGATCCCCTGCCCACTCATCCGTTGTCTTCTGCCTGGCGGTCCTCCGTTGCTCTGACAGAGCATCTTCCGCGATATACATATATATCTCCTCTCCTGGGCCAATAGATGCAGTGGTGGTATCGCTGTTATAACCTGCAGCGCCTAGTAGTGGCCTCCTTTGCTGATGCTTTTTCCTCTCCATCGCGTCACACCATACTGAAGCTCCGTATAACATAACTGAGTGGACAACTCCGTTCAAGATATGTATTTTTCTCATACTTGAGCTGCCTACATTTAGGATTATACATTCGTGACAGTAATGTCATCTTACTTTCTTTCACCGGAGTTCTCTTTATAATGTTCGTTAAAAGATCGCTCGTGGTATACGATAATTTCCAAGTACACTATCGATTTACTATCCACTATTTGCACCCCTTTAAGACGGAAGCTCACTTGGTTCCTAGTGATCCTAGAGCCCTGGAGAATGACCGCCTCAGTTTTGCTTGGTGCCTGCCTGAGTTGGTTATCGGTGCCTCGTTTGTCGGTTTGTCGTTCGCACCAAAGTTTTCTCGTCTTTGGTGGAGGCTACCAGAGCAAGGTCATCCGCCATCGTCATAGTCTTTGCATTTCGAGGAAGAGGTATCCTCAAAACTTCATCATAGGAGGCATTCCAGAGTAGATGACCAAAACCGATGCTTGTGGAACGCTTGTAGACATCTCCAACTGCACGTTTGCTATTTTTATAGCTCTGTGAATTAAAATTGCTGCCGATCAGATTTCTTAAATACGTCGGTATGTCGCGTTTGTTCAACTCCTCTATTATGGTGCCGCACGACGCAGTGTTAAAGGCATTTTGCACGTCAAGTATCACCAGTGCTCCCCATCTATTGGAGGCGTATATGGTGATCTAACGATCATCATTCCTGTCTACGGAGTTTCGTGTCATCGCATATTCACTTACGTAAGAGCACCGTGAGGTCCTAGTTTGCATCGCAAGCTCACAGTTGCCCGATGTCCGGCACAAAAGGCAGCTATTACCAGGCATAAACCATCCTTCGCGGTGTTATCGTGAGGCATTTTACATAAATGAGGCATAACCGACGACCTTACGACCAGCCTAATACACGAATACAATAAATAATTATGATAATTATAGATAATATTCCTTATAGGTGGTATATCTTCTTAGCTATGGCTGAGAGTCCACGGTGTGAATTATTCGTATTTCGCAGGTATACAGGACGGAATGGGATATTTGATCTATGTGAGAATTTGAAATACAACAGGCGTGAACAAGGATGGTTATATAATGGCAGAGCAGATCTGGGAAGGTAGCTTAGTTACCCAGCAACTAAGTTACTTTTACTTTAAAAGTAGCTAAGGTACAAGTAACTAATGTGTCACAAGTTACGAGTACATCAATTTAAGTTACCTTTTGGCGCAAACTTCAGTTTTTAGTTTGGCGGTACCTTCTGGCGCTAGAGGAATTTGATCCTTAGCGGACACAATTCCTGATATTTTGTCTATATAAAGGTAGCGGACCTCGAAAGAGTAAACTTGTGCATTGGTCTTTGAATATAATGGTGTCAGTAGTTATTTCGCAGAAGGACTGTCTTTATATGTTGAGGTTCGGTTTTTAGAGAGCTTGTATCATCAGACAGTGTGGCGGCCGTATGGACATGTAAGTTAATTATTGATTGTTTCTGTGCTGGATAATTTGACCAACCGTTAAGGTATTACCTATCCGTATATATGGGCTTCCTGTAAGCTGAATGTTCTGAACATCCATCTGATTGGCGACAAATCAAAACGTCCAAAAAGCGTATAAAGCCTACAGAACGGGAATAGAATTGCCTTCATTCTGTCGAATTTACATCTAATTTCTTAAAGATAGAAATATTATTTTTATTTGCAGGCGATTATGAACCTTACAACTATGACAATAAATAATTCGCCAATTAAGGCGTCAATCTGCACTTCTCACGACACTAGCAACTGCACACAGGCACTGTTCTAACCTGTAGGTTTGAAAATCACGCACGCACGACCTCTTGGCTTCTCATGCAAATTATTATTAGAGGTTAGAGCGCCACTAACGGGTCGTTTGAAGGCCGTCTCCAGATGTGCGTTTTCAATCGCAGGCGATCAGAAGAGGACCCTTAGAGGTCGAGCGAGAGAGGCAGTATTAAGCGTGCAAATTAAAGTGACCTCTCTATATTCAGGGGCTAAGACAGCAGAAATACTTTTCTGAATAATTAAAAATTTTTGGAGTAACTCTCATCCTACCTCAAGTTTACACCTTCAGAAATTTTGTAAAACATGATTAGTTATCACTAGTGAAAGCCAAAAACGCTTGACCCCCGCCTATAGCTGTTTATTATTTTTGCACTTCCACTTATGGTTTTTCAAAAACTATAAAGTATTTTCGTTCTTGCTGCAGTAGTAGCGTAATGTGAAAATTTCTTCCAGACTGCTCCAGTACTTTTCCAGGGCCAAGCATTGTTGGTCAAACAACTGGCGGTAAACCAGCGAAAATGAGCGACACGGTTTTTTTATAACATTGGTTTTATACGTAGTAGTGATGGGGAGGGGATGCTAGACAGGTAAGCCACCTTTGATCTTTTTGCCAATATCATAGAACCAACACTAAAACCCCTAAATGCCTTCTCCAGAACTCCTCCTTATCGAACCTACCAAACCTCTTGACAGGGCGTCTGACCTGTTTACTGAGTATAGTGATTCATTTTCAAACTCAGTCGTGCTAAATATCTGACCCCTCAGGTTACATAAAGAGCACTTCTGCCCAGGAAGTGGAACAAGATCTGGAGCAGATAGGTTCCTTTGCCACTTTCATAAGTGATTCATGTCTGCTCAATTGGCATTGACCTGTGAGAACCCTTACCAAATGTTGATCGTCTTTCTGCATTTCTTCAAAAGCTATCTTGCTAGGGCCTGCTATAAACCCTTTTTGCTTGCCTGTAGTCATCTTTCTATGTATAATTAAGCCTCCATCCAAGGCAACATTGACCTGATACCTAATACTAATTCCTTCACAAGATGGATTTACAGCTGATGCAGGTGCCGTTGGCCTCTCTAGTTTGTGTGTCCAGGGACTCGCAACAGGGTCACATTTTTGTGGCGTGCTAGCTTCTGAACGGCATCGGCAGTAGAATCTTCCTGGGTGTTAAGCTTATCTATAGCTATCGGAGATGTCACCACTTCCTAGAGCTGTGTGACTGTTACACATACAGACCAGTTGCATGGAACGTCCAAAAAGTATCCCAAATCGAAATACTTCACTAGTAGCGCGGGGAGTACAAGCAGCGAATTTGAATAGATTATTAGAAGCAAAGCCCATACTCTAAGAGACATCTGATTGTTTGCAAGATCATGTTGTTATTATATACCATTTGTTTACATTCTTACCGATGATAACATCTGCACTCGTCACGCTCAAATCGTCTACTGAAAATCGTACTGCGCTTCAGCATATTCTGGAATTGTCTAAAATAGTCGATTGTTCACTTATGCATTGATATAATCCAACATTCACTCGAAAATTGCCCAATAAACAAGAACCTATCAAACCAAAACAAAGCGTTGCCACTATCTGCTATTTACACCTGTTCGCCCAAGATCAGTGGTCGGTCGATGCGAGGTTGCCTTGTTTGGTAAAAACTAATTGTTTATACGACATACGACTTGACCCCCGCCCCATATTTTTTCTTGAATTTCTTAAATGTTTCGTTCTATGGTAACGTAGGTTTGATCCGATAAATAGCAGCTTTTTGCAATTTTCTATATAATAGCAAATACATTGAATCAGTATCTTCCTTTGATGCAGTATGCTATTTTGGGATCTTCCTCACATGTTTCTTTAGCCATTTTATTATTACTGCAATGACTGCAATATATCTTTACAGGCACGTATTTAGGGGGGTGGTCAGGGGGGTCCGGACCCCCCCCGAAACGTTATAAAATGCCGTCTAAAAAATGGAATCCACAAATTTGCACCCCCCCCCCGCAAACTTAAGGATTTAAGGTGGCAACTCTCATCTGGACCCCCCCCGAAAGGTCAACCTAGTGACACCCGTAATCTGGACCCCCCCCCAAAACCAAATCCTGGATACGTGCCTGTATCTTTAAACCACCTTTGATATTTACATTATAGAATTAAGTATATAAGGAAACTACAATGACCACCATCATCAAGAAAAGAAAAGTGGTTCAAACAAAATGTAGAAAGATTTTGATTAATTAAGTAAACAATTACTTCTTCTAATCAATTCGAATTCGTTGAGTAAAACGAATGGATCCAAATACGAGAATAGTGATCCACCTTGTATATGCGTCCATGGTGTAGTGAGTAATGCGTATTCGGTCCGTCCACCCATACATTTCCCATGCAAATGTAGGAAACGGCGGCGTCTCCGTCGCTTCATATCTCACAGGCCGTGCTATCGCTCGGTATGTAATTTACGATCGCTGCCTTTGCACATGACGGGCTTTTATCATTAGACCGCGCGCCACGTGAAATGTGACGACTGAATGCTTCGAATGAAGGACTGTCACCTATTTACGACACTTGTGAAAGAACGGTACGCTACGTGGTGACTTGATTGCATGCAGCTAATGGCTACATTTCACATATCCTCGATACTAACAACATTTTTGGAGTTTTGCCATTCCCTGTTCTCCCTATCATCCCAATTTCACGTCACTATAATATTAGCCCTTAACTACTAACGTGCCCTCTGTGCCTCTGTCGGACGCTTAAAAATTTACATTAGCGAATTACATTTGTTCCAGTCTGATTTCGGCTCTACGCGTCTATCTACCTTCAGTCGATTTATAGTAGTAGTGGGGCTGCATTTTTACCAGAGATCTGGATGTGTTACGAGGAATGTGTTCTTAACGCGCCAATAGAATCGCCTAAATAACCTTGCCTCGCTCAGCACAGCTCTGGTGGAAACGGCTTAGCGGAGCGAGGTTTTTGTTCGTAATAATAAGCCGGCGCCACACATGCGGGTATTTGCCGAATATCAATATTCGCCGTTTTTTCGACCTTGCTCGCCGAATAGCGAGCACGTATCGCCGCACATGTGCGTAGTTGGCGATGTTTAGCTTCGAGAAGAAAGATAATGGGAAAGCCCGGATATTCGTAGCAAATTGAAACTTGGAAATTAAAATTGATCGACAATAGAATCAACGTCGTTGGTCCATTCTATGGTTTTGTTTATAGTACGTCTCAACCGTATAACATTTTTTTGCAAAGTGAGAAGTTTCGCAAAAACAACCTACAGGAAATCACGATCTGTCGAAAAAAGCATAGTCAAAACTAGCGCTGGTCGAAGTTGTTGCATAGTACAGTCTTAAGAAGCATAGTACGACAATGTCACTAGCGCTACCGTTATGCAAAGCCAACACAGAGTGCTACGCTATATACGCTGTGATCAGAGGCTATCTTGAATGCTATGCATCCGAATATATTGAATTGTAACTATTATTTGAATGTAAATCAGGCGGATTGATTCCACTATGTAGCACTATTTTGACTGTACTATATAGGCCCGCGCACTCTGAACAATTCGACGGCGCACACATGGTTTAGGAGGTGCAGTACTACGATCATCAAAAATGCGAATTTCTAATTTTCATATGTTTTCTGTCTTTGCCTACATTGAGCAGTTGTCTTCGTAGATTTGCCGAAAGGCTGAAATTTAAGCATATTTCGTGGGGTGATTGAAGACCACAGGGATATTCATTATTATGCACCACTAGAGATGCGTCGGAGAACAGAAGTTAGGATAGTACTGATAGTGACCAGTTCAGATTTACAAGAACACACCTTAGCACAGACGCTAAGGCAATCATAATATATGTTTACAATAAATTAAGGAAGCATTCAGAAAATGAAAATAAGGGAAGTATGATAAAGAAAACATCCATTTTAACTCACGTGCCATACCCAGCAGCAGCAGTGTGTCAGATTCACAAAAAGGAAAGCGTAGGTGTGCTGCTGGGATTCTGAAAAAAACTAGACCCTTCGACTACAAGGATGACGAGAGATCCTAAATGCCGCTTGTGTGGCACCGGCTATGACGGTGCTCGTCATATGGCGAATATTCGCGTAAAAGCCTGCAGCCACACTAGTAGGTGTTAGCCGAATAGCAAATAATCGGGGTTCGTTGCTCGCCGAATACCGCATATGTGGCGCCGGCTCAAAACAAGGCATGTTGGCGAGGAATGTGTTTAGAGAGATGTGTGCTAGAAATGTGTTGCCGGGATATGTGCTAGGGATGTGGGTGAGGGATGTGTGCTGTGGATGTAGCCGAGCAAAGACAGAAATTTGAATACAACCCGCTATACATCCTCGCAACGCTCATCTACACACCATTTCACAGCTCCGCCACACATCCTTGCACCGCTCATCTTCCTAGCACGTCTCTGATGGAAACACCCACACCGTTTCACAGCTCCGCTACACATCCTCGCTGCGCTCATTTTCCTAGCACGTCTCTGATGGAAACGCAGCCTTAAGTTAGATATACGAGTAGTAACATTAGGGCGCTTCTTATTAAGGAGTTATTTTACTATAAAATACCGACGGCGGCGGCGATTCAGAGACGGCGCGTCAGTGTTAATGCAACATTTAATAGTAATTTTGAAGCGTAGCTTTTAAAATGGTAGGAACGAGTTGGCACTAGTGCTAGCGATGAGTTAAAGGGTGTAGATCCAAAATCTGCGATAGAAAGTGACACTTACAAGAAAGCGGGAAATACTCGTGTGCCGGGGAAACTACTGGAAAATATAAGTGGTTTCTAGGTATTTTGGAAAACATTTCCCGCAAATACTATTATGGATTTATGTTTTAGCTGTTTATCAAACAAAAATAAAATTCCATAATGCTTCCACAAAATAAATGAATTTCAGTGCACAAATTAAAGGTATAGGTACTTAAAATTTGCAGAGAAATAGAAATATTTCGGAAACTAATGAATGTAGATATATAAAAGCTATAAATATATGAAAGAGCGCATTAGATGCATTTTTTTGTAAAATAAGGTATGGGGGTCACATTTAGAAAAAAAAGAAAATATAGATTTTGCATTATACCTCACCCGGTGTTAAAACTAGAGGATATTTTCTAACTTGCTATGTATAAAAATTATGTTTTGATTCATTAGTTTTCAATATACACAGTACGTTCATTTGACAGTGATTTGGATATAAAAATGGTCATAACTTTTGAAATACTCTGTACATATAATGTTCCAATGCCTCATATTTTAAGAACAAGGAGCGTTAGTAAAATTACTACTAAGTTATCAATCACTTTATATAAATCAAAACATTTTCTGAGCAAGGAGCATATCCTTGGCTACAACTTTTGTACACAACTTTGTTCGCTATATTTTACAGTAGTGGAGTTATCGACCAATCCGGTATTAAAATATTAAAAACTCACCCCACATAATATAATCATCAAAAAATGTTATTCCTCTGTTCGGATTGCTATGGGTTACATTTTTAGAGGAATTATATTGTATGACCAGCAACAATACATTCTCCGCGAAACGATGCTTCTTTTCAAAAAATTAGCTTAGCGATTGTAGGACTGAATTTAAAAAGTGTTGACTTTTATATAGAGTGTCTAATAAAACCGTAACATATGAAATTTTTTTTAATGGAACATCCTGTATATCACTGCATAATTTATATTCTTGGGTCAGTTCTAGTGTGATGTATCCCGTATCACACATAGGACTTACAATGAACCGTTTAGGTGCAAATCACCGTTTTTGGTATTAGTAGATATCAGAAAAAAATTGACTATCGTAGCGATTATAAAACTTAAAAGGCTTAGGCTTTGCCATGTGATTAAGCATGAAAGGCGGCTGCTTAGCTTCGACGGTAAAATTTGTATTACTTTTGTACTTGGAGAAATCGGCTGATTTCAATCACAGAAAAGGTGATTTTTTTTTCAAATGAGAATAACTAATTTTTTTATAGGATCGAATGTAAAACTTGATAGCCTTTCTGATGATATAAGGTTGTGAATGTTTTCAATGAAATCGGTGGTTTTCAATTTTACTAAACTTATAAACAATCTAGCAGGCGACGAAATATGAACAAAATTTGTCCAAAGGAAGGAAACGACCACCTTAGTGGAAAGATTCAAGCGAACTAGAGTGAAAAGACAAGATTATAAAAATGACTTATTACAAATCAACTCTAACCAGAAATAACAGCGGTAACCATTTAAGGTCAAGAAGAAGCTGGAGTAGGAGTAGAGTAGAAATGCATACAGCATACTACCTATTGCAATGTCCTAGAGATTGACAGCTCCCATAACCATTAAACATTTTGAAGTGAAAGGAAAACTACCAGCGAATTTTGCTGGCTGTTTAATATCTTCAGAATAAATGTCACATTTAATGTTGTAAAAGGGTAGTAATTTCCGTAAAATTCAAAAGAAGTGACGACACTGACTGACAAATCAGATTTTAATTTTGTGCCAGGTAAATTATACTTTATTATTTGAATAGATTTTAATTCATTCTTCATTTTCTGAGATCTTGCTAATAGGCATCAAAGGATTTGCAGAATTCAAGTCAAAGGTATCGATAATAGCTAGTAGGCAAAAAGTTTTGCTTCTTGGAATGTGACGAATGTGAAAAATAAGCATACATTTGAGAGCTAAGTAAAAGCAAACAAGCTTCTAATTTGGAAAAAAGCAGAAAAAGCATATTTTTTGAAAAAACTGAAAGTTTCGCGCAACTTATATGCATTACTAATATTTGTAACGACCGCTTATATTAAACAAATATTTTATAAATTCAATTATATACATACATATTTATACAACAAAGATGGAAATAGCCGTATACTTCGTATACTTGGCGCAAATCTGACCAGCCCAGGCCGTAGAAGTTGAAGGATGCATAGTGACAGTGACCAGACGCCTCCAGTCGAGTGGCTATTTTCGCATGGGCGTCACAAAAGGAACAAGACGCGACGCGCGGCGGCGAAGCGTCCAGACGTTCCGAAGAGTCATTGCCATTGGCCAACTGGTCACCAGGGTCATCCCGATTAACGCTCGAGATACAACGGCGCACTCAAAATAACTACATCTTGTTTAGATAGATCGGACTCAGTCACGGTCGTATATAAGGGGGGGAGAAGGTGTAGGGGTCCTGACCCTCAGCATACGCAAAACTGTATAGGTTTCCCTAAATAAAAAAAAATACAGTAATGAGATGCTTTTATAGCAGATTGAACTAAGCAGTAACATTATAAAAGTATAAAAGATTTTTCCAAACAGCAATTTAATATCAGCTATCTCATCTCATCAAAGGTACTAATATAATACTTTCCAGCAACTGTTGAAAGTACAAGAATTGAGGATAAACGTGGAAAAGGAGAGCTGAACACAATATATGTTGATATAGGAAAAATGGAGTCAAGTTGGTTGACTCAGTACTTCCCACAAATAATAATGATACCATTTTATTGTTTTCACATTGCATGAAGCTATAGCCTGAAATCCCCTTGCAGCCAAGTCATCGCCCACCCGCCCGCAGAAAAAACATCCAACACAAACACTCTCGTAAATAGTTTCTTACTTTTCCCTCTTTAGAAACGAGGACGCCACAGTTTTCATTCTGCATGCTTCAACTGAACGATGCGAAACGATCAGGAGCCTCTATAAACCGTCTAAAAGCGAAGTATGAGGTGTTTTTATATTTTTAGTTTTTTAATTATTGTTGCGCCGCCACTGACACGATTTTTCAATTTGATAATTTTTGCTTTAAGCAATATACATAGAACGAAATTAAGCAATACTCGTATATGTATACATCACAAGTCCCTTGGTTTCTGTTATAGGCAAGGCAATCTTCATACGGACTTCCAGACCAATTTCACCCCACAAAAAAAAGGTAGAAAATAATCAGGAACTCCTAAAACGTCTAAAAACAAGGTTTGAGCTGTTTTTATATGTTTAGTTTTTTTACTATTGCTGCACCGCCACTGACACGATTTTTCCAAAACATACCCGTTTCCCATCCTCGCCGCGGTAGTAATACTGTGTCAAAATGTCGTTAAAATTAATTGAATAATTTTCGCGTTACGCAGTATTGAACGATACAATACTTGTATGTATACATCACAAATTCTAAGTCCCTTGGTTTCTGTAATGAGCAAGGCAATGTTCGAATGGATCTAAAGAAGTGTACTATGCCGCTAGGTTTTTCATTTACAGGTTAACGGACAGCCCATCATGAATACAACAAATTTTTCAGTTTTCCAACCCCCGCCTTCTAACCACCTCAAATTCACCTCTACCCAAAAAAGTAGAAAATGATCAGGAACCCTTAAAACGCCTAAAAGGTTTCTTTAAAATCCATTCCATAACTTTTACGTTGCTATTATGCCGCTAGGTCTTTCTTTTATAGTTCAATGGATAGCCTATTATGAATGCAACACATTTTTGAGATTTACAACCCCCTCTCCCCCCAACCACCCCAATTTCACCCCCACCCAAAAAAGTAGAAAATGATCAGGAACCCCCAAAAACACCTAAAAACGAAGTTTTTTTTGCTAATTAGTCCGCCGCCCATGCACCGATTTTAAAAATACGAGCCCACAGCATATGGCTGCCCAAATTTCATCACCATCCATGCAGGGGTTACTGAGATTACGAGGCTAGAAAAACGCGCACAGACAGACAGACAGACAGACAGACAGACAGACAGACAGACAGACTGACAGTCAGACCGACGGAAATGAGTGATATGGATTTTCGTTATGTAGACATCATAAAACGCCCAAAAAGCGTATTATCTCAAAATCGAAAATTCTCGAGATCACAATACTCCCCTCACCTATCCGTGTGGGAAGTAAAAGCAATACAAAAGAGTTTTATCGTACCTGACCAAGTACTGGTACTGCTGTTATAATTATACAAGTTGACGTACTCGTCATACCTTGGAATCGGGGTATAAATACTTGATCATCACAAAACTGATCAAGTTTAGTGTTGGCCGGACAATGGTATTTGTGGTGCTACACTCGACATTGCCATTTATTTATGGAAGTCTTTATTTCGATTTCTCTGTCTCTAATTCATCTATTATTATTTTTTTTGTACTTATATCATGGTTTAATATTGTCCTATAAATGGAAGCCTGTTGGACAATAAATGTTATTATTATTATAATTATTATTATTACAGACCATGGGCGCTGCCAGAAGAAACTTCAAGGAATACATTCAAGAATAGAGGGCATCACAACATACACCAGAATCTAAGGATCAAAGTGCATCATCATTGACAACATCTCGGACAGCATATCGGATACCATGCACCTGTAGTGTATACAGGGTTATTCACGTTATTCGACACGGAGCATTATGGCTAAAGTATTCGATAAAAAAGAAAATAATAATTTCGGATGGATACAGACCCATAAAGGCTACATTTTAAAAATATTTTCATGTTATACAGGGTGTCCCAAAAGCACGAAACGCATCAAAGTTATGTTTTTTAAATGGAACACCCTATATATTATTGCATATTCAGATTCCTTGGTGGATTCTAGTGTGACTTTATGTATCATACATGGGCTTAAAGCGAACCGTTTAGGTGTAAATCACCATTTTCGGTATAAGTAGATATCAGGAAAAAATTGAATATCGTAGAGATTATAAAATTTAGAAGGCTGTGACTTTGCCGTATTACTAAGCATAAAATGCGTCAGCTTTGAAGAGACTGTCAAATTCAAATTACGTTTATGCTTGGAGAAATAGGTCGATTAATTAAGGAAACTTCGATCAGCGATAACTTGATTTTTTCAAATAGGAATGCCTAATTTTTTTTATACGGTTAAACGTGGAATCTGATAACCTTTCTAATGATGTAAGGTTGTGAATATTAATCTCTGGTAGTTTTCATTTAATTTTAAATTTTCAAACAAACTGGCGTTTTTCAATTTTCCTACCTATAAGCAACGTAGCAGGCCATGAAATATAAACAAAAACCTCTTCAGGTAACAACTAACTTAGCTGAAACAGATACACGAACTAGACTAAAGGGACAAGATTATAAAAATTACCCACAACAAACGAAGTCTAACCAGAAACAACGGCGGTAACATATCTTTGGTCAACGAGAAGCTAGAGTATGGCAGAAATGGATTTTTAAACGGCCTACTAGCTACTGCAATGAACTAGAGATTGGCAATTTCCAAAACCATTAAAATTTTTGAAATAAAATAAAAACTACTAGAGAATGTTTTAAGCAGTTTATTATTTTCATAATAAAATTTCACATTTAATGATATAAAAAAGTATGCAATTCTGTCAAAACTCAAGTCAAAAGTACCTCTGACTGGAGTTCTGAAAATTCTTCAGCACCTATCAGCAAGATCGCAGAAAATGAAGGATGAATTAAAATTTGTTCAAATTATAAAACATAACTTAAATGGCAGAAAATTTAAATCTGATTTGTCAGTATTCCTTTTTTGCAATATTGCTAATAGATATTGAAAAATAGAAGGGCTTCAGTCAGAGGTATCGACTTCGACGCAAATTAGTACTTTTTTACACAATTACATATGATTGATAGTTGCGTGCTGGAGCAACAGTCGCTGGTTGTTTCTGTTTCATATCAGGGTTTTTAATTGTCTTGGAAATTTTTAACCTCTAGTAAATTGGGGTAGCCAGTAGACTGTAAAAAATATCTATTACTGCCATACTCCAGCTTCTCTTTGACCTTAGAGATGTTATCGCAGTTGTTTCTGGGAGAATTGATTTGTGGTAAGGAATTTTCATAATCTTGTCCCTTTAGTCTAGTTAGTGTGTATTTTTCAGCTAAGTTAGTTGTTTTCTTCTACTTGAACAGGTTTTGTTTCTATTTCATGGCCTGCTACGTTGCTTATAAGTAGGAAAATTAAAAATCGCCGATTTGTTTGAAAATTTAAAATTAAATGAAAACTACCAGAGATTGATATGCACAACCTTATATCATTAGAAGGTTTATCAAATTCTACGTTTAACCGTATAAAAAAAGTTACACATTCCCATTTGAAAAAATCAAGTTATCGCTGATCGAAGTTTCCTTAATTAATCGACCGATTTCTCCAAGCATAAACGTAATTTAAATTTGACAGTCTCATCAAAGCTGACGCATTTTATGCTTAGTATTACGACAAAGTCACAGCATGCTATATTTTATAATCTCTGCGATATTCAATTTTTTTCTTATATCTACTTATCCCGAGAATGGTGATTTACACCTAAACGGTTCGCCTTAAGTCCCATGTATGATACATAAAGTCACACTAGAATTCACCAAGGAATCTGAGTATGCAATAATATACGGGGTGTTCCATTTAAAAAAACGTAACTTTGATACATTTCGTATTTTTGGGACACCCTGTATACAATGAAAATATTTTTAAAATGTAGCCTTTATGGGTCCCTATCCATCCGAAATAATTATTTTCTTTTCTATCAAATACTTTAGCCATAATGCTCCGTGTCGGATAACGTGAATAACCCTGTATAATTATGTTACGCTCAATACCCGAATTCGGGCAATGCTCGAAAAAAATATGCAGAACTAGTTTTGAGCAAGGAATATTTCCCAAACCCCAAATATGAATTTTATAGGGCTATTGAGCATTACCAAATAGGCAGAATTAGTTTTGCGCATCTTGAAATACACAGAACTAGTTTTGCGCAACTTGAAATGCACAGGACTAGTTCTGTATATTTTCTGAATGACCAGCACAAATTCTGCTTCTTCCATTTAATCAGCGCCAGCGACGGACTCAAATAAATATAAAGTTGGAGAGGTTAAATATATTTCAATGAATACTGACAAATAATAAATCGCCAACTGAGGTTGATTCAAATTTTTTATTTGATTGTGTGAACATCAAATTGGCTTGTGCTTCCCTTTTTGCGTTTTCACTATTCGTACTTATATTGCAGGAACGTTGGCAAAGAAACCTAACCTAACCTAAACGATAGGTTTTTGCTGGTTTTTGACACACAATGCTTAACGAATGTTCACTTTGATTGTCATTCCGTACCACAGAACTAGTTCTGTGCATTTCAAGTTGCGAAAAACTAGTTTTGTGCATTCCAAGATGCGCAAAACTAGTTCTGCCTATTTGGTAATGCTCAATAGCCGTATAAAATTATTATTTCGGGTTTGGGAAATATTCCTTGCTCAAAACTAGTCCTGCGTATTTTTTTCCATCATTGCCCGAATTCGGCTATGAGTGTAACATATATACAAACTTCAACAACCGAGAAGTACACATACAAGCTCATCATATGGATAGGGATACCTCCTCCAAAAAGACACAAAGAAACATGTGGGAGAGAGATACAGCGACCACCTCTCCACACGGTATATAAGTGCTCACACGGCTGGCCCGAGCTCAGTTTCTTGAGAATAGAAGAACATGTCACATTTTCTGGGGATACCAGTCGTGGTGGCTTAAAGTGAAACAGCGAAGACCGCTGATGCCAGGGCGACGGATCATGTCGCTGCCGGCTGAACAGACCAGGAAACAGCAGTTCATAGGGGGAGGGCAAACAAATAATACAGCAGCGGAAAGCACAATATTGATTTCAAAAATCTATTTGTGTACTTCAATGCAAAAAGGGCCAAACATAGCCCACTTGCCTGGCTTCGCCTACCCATCACTACTACTACTACTATTGCAAAATAAGTCCGAGAGACTAGAGTTTCTAGTTCGTCAACACATTTTATAAGAAAGTGTTCATTCAGTCGATATGTACCCATCCTTTAGCATTAGCTATATTAAGAGAAGCATTTGACAATTGCTTAGTGATAAAAATTATAGCCTACTTGCCTGGCTTCGCCTACCCATCACTACTACTACTACTAATGCAAAATAAGTCCGAGAGACTAGAGTTTCTAGTTCGTCAACACATTTTATAAGAAAGTGTTCATTCAGTCGATATGTACCCATCCTTTAGCATTAGCTATATTAAGAGAAGCATTTGACAATTGCTTAGTGATAAAAATTATTCGTACTAAAATACATCAAACGGCAATGCGTTTCAAGAGATGATTGTTTGATTCTTCAGGGAGAACTACTGCCGCCCAGGACTCCCTCCCTGCTCATCTCCCTGGAAATAAGCATCAATGCGTGTGAGCATCCAGGTAATCTTCCTAGCTCTATAGTTACCACCGAACGTAAATATAACAAGAAGGTACTCCTTCAATGCTGGCTTTCTCTCTCGCTCTCTGATGGTACTCTCCATCAGCAAGCTTAGCAACCCTATTGTTTTAACGTCCTTGTTGGTAACTGTCACCTCTCATGCAGTATACAGTATCAAATCGTCGTCTTTTTTCACCTCCAAGCCTTCCTACCACTCACATAACCTTCAGCGAACGACATAAACAACATGAGTGTAGGGCTGGTCAGAGCTCCTTGATATTGTGGTTCAATTCTTTTTTTTTTTTCGCGTTCTTTCGCGCTCAGGATTATCCTCACTATGCAGTGGATGGTCTTCCAATAAACTTTATGTGAGATCATAAGTCTCACCATGTTATGTGCCTTCAGATCTTCACGTAGTTTTGACCAGGCTTCTTGTCTGTATGTGAGCCATCTCTCTTCCTCGAAAAGTGTATCCTTTGCCGTTCTTAGCTATCCGCAATGGCGGCACTGGTCGTCAGTAGCTCTTCCTACCCTTCTCCGATAGACGCGGAATGGGGAATGTACCGTTAGAGCTTGCGTCAGGAACTGCAGTTTACCCATTCTCCTACTGAAGGCATTAATCGTTTTGTTCACTGCACAACCTTTGTCGTTTGAGACCATATCTGCTGCCACTTCTCTATGGTCTGTTGTGTCTCCAGTCTTTCCGCTTCGTCACTGTGTCCCCTTGTGAGACGTAGATGTCTCTTCTCTCTTTCAGCCAGCAGATGCAAGAGTGGTGTTTCTGTGACCACTTGCAAGGTTTTACTGGATATTGTGCGGTGGTTACCCGCTACCCTCAGTGTTGACGTCCTGTCCAGCTCTTTTTGAGTGGCCTGTACCAAACTGGCGCTTCGTAAAGGACAACCGACTGAACGATTCGGTCGACATTGGCAGATCTACTCTGGTTATAGATATCGTTCTGTCCTCGAAATAACTGGTTATTATATTATGAAGATATTTCGAGATGCCGCGTCTCTGTAGATTACTCACTATCATGCCCCAGGAGGCAGTAATAAAAACATTCCTCACGTCGGGTCAATCCTTGGAATTTTCCACAATTCCCATTACTGCTTCATGCAGGAGGTAATATCCTGAAATGAGCGAGACGGCACGACTGAGGCTTTGGCTTGCTAATTTGGAATACGTGTGTGGTTCGCCTCCATGGGATCAACTTTAAGGAACCTATGTCAAGTGACCCTCCTTGTCTTATGTATGTTCGGTGCAATTATTAGTACACCGCCCAGACAAGAGCTTACTACTCCTCCACTGTGCGATACATCTTGGAAGCGTCATGAAAGGTAATTAAAACATAAAATATACGGCGCGAATTCTGCGAATCTTGCTTGTAACCAGACTATCTAGTAGCCTGTGCTAAGACCACACTCGCTACCGACCGTACAAGATATAAATAATCCGAAAATACTCTCCATCAGTAACAAATGTCCAGCCACTCCAAATGTGCGACCGATGACAGATCATGCCATCAGCATGATTCATTATCAGCCTGTATGATGTTTGAATTAAATGCGATGTATGTTTGGCTTTTAAATTCTAAGAAATTCGATGCGGAATTATAGAAGCTCAGAATCAAAATTCGAACTCGTATCGTGAAATGTGGGACAGAGATAGCATATAGAGCAGGGAAATACTTCCAGGCGTTCCCAGTTTGCTGGATCTTTACCCACCATTACGATCGCGTAACATAAAGGTAGGTGATATCGATAAAAAAGTACATCAAATCAACGAACAACACCATTATTTGTACGCCGACAACGTGAGTCGACGTGAGTACAATAGAATACATCAATTTTCATGTCCAGGATTGATCTATATTGCGTCAACGACTACCGCGCTTGTACCATGTTTGCTGATTATCAACAAATCGAAATACATTAGCTTACGACTTCTGGGAATCATATCATATACAGCGCCAATGAGTCTAAGATCACATGTCATTAATGCAATGAACGACAATAACTATTCGTAGTATTGATGTCGGCAAGCGCGTTTTCGTAAAATAATTATAATATTCAGAGAATCTTAAGAAATGGTAATAAATAAATTGACGATGGTTGTCCATCGGTTTAATGTACAAAATACTTTTCTAAGTGCTTAGTAGCTAAGAATGACACCAGGCTGTGTAAAATAAAGCTTTCGAGACCATCGTGCGATGTACTTTGTGGCTTCACTGCTCGACGTTCCACCAACAGGACTAGATGGCATCTTCAGAAGATGTGACACCGCAGATAGGCATAACTTGGCGTTGGTCCTTTAAAATGGGTCCCATAGAAGCGAACATATTACATACTTCGGCATCAATCGGGAGCCGTCGTGCCACGTGGTTTATTTATATGAGCACTGTTGAGCAACGTCGTCGGTGCGTTACTTCTTATACGACGATTAATAAAAATGTAATGTACCGATGGCCTCGCGTAAGGTTTTCAATCCGAGATCTTGGGATCCCCAAATTCTGGGAACCTGGAAACTTTTCATCCCGAAAATCACGGTATTTATAAATAAAACGTCAGTCTGCTTTATTCCTTTTTTTATCCGGGTGGTATTTTAGCTCTGCTCTGCCAGTGGCGTAACTTCAAATTCGAGGCTATCCCTCAAGAAAAAGCCTTTTCTTCATCGGTTTCATTTGCGAACAGACTTAGATCGAGCTTGAAAGACTCGACTCTAGACCCTTTGTTTTTTATTCAAAAGCAAAAATATATTTTTTTGTGTTCACTCAAATTTCATATATGAATAGCGTATATGTTCCATTTTCAGAACTATTTTTTCATGTAGTAAATGTTTCTATACTTGTTCAATCGTCTCGTTTTTATTTCTTCCTTTTCCCATCTCTATCAAGTCCTCTCAGCTGGAATTTATACTTACTGCTCGATCTAATTGATAAACACAGAATAACGCGCAGAAACCATGACGATAGAAGAAGAGAAAGAAGAAGAAGAAGATAAACACAGAACGAACACATCTCATAATATGCAACAGACAAAAAGGAAACATAAGATGCACATTACTATGCTTAGTTCCCTTTACGTGAAAAAGTCATGACGGAGGAGTATTTCTTTTGACTTTTAGAATTTGAGTTGTAGTACGTGACCAAACAGCTAAGTAGTCTATTATGGAGTACGCAAATAAAGACCGACACTGAAGTCAGACTGTACAAGACAATAGTGGAGAGCATCGCCACCTATGGAGCTGAAGTTTGGGAAACCACAGAGGCTATGAGGAAAAAACTCCTAGCGATGGAAATGGAATTCTGGAGGAGTTGCTGCAGACTGAGGATCCAGGACCGAATAAGGAATGTAGATACATATAAAGGACACACTCAACTTCGCCACCAGCATCATTGATACGATAGATGCGAAAAGATTGAGGTATCATGGACATCTATGTCGAGTGGGCGACAACAGATGGCCCAAAAGAGTTCTCCAATGAACACCCAGTCAAAGGAAAAGAAGAGGAAGACCAAAGAAAAATTGGAGACAAGATGTTGAGGAAGCCATGACGCAGAGGAACCTGTCTGATGGCGACTGGAGAGACCGCAGGCTGTGGAAGATAGGATGCGATAAACGACCCTAGCGTTGTATCCAAATGGCAAGATGATGATGTTGAGAATTTGAGTTGGTTGTACACTACAATGACTCCGTAAAGTAAATTAATTGTGTATGTGCAATCATGTCTTAATTAAGGAAACTTCACTTATAGGTACCACCTTCTTGGTTGAGGCCAATCAATTTCTTATCACCACCCTTCTTGGTTGAGCCCAATCAACTGCTCGCTAAGACTACTTCCCGACAAGACCATCAAGCCTTGACTAAGGGGCTACTTCTCGGCAGGGCTGAAACCTTAGAGCTAAGATACCATTCTTTCGAGTTCTGTTCTTGGCAGGAGTCAAGAAACTTCGTATGCAGGACCGCGAAGCTTCGAGATGAAGGTTCATTCGTGGCTTCCAACGATAAATCCTTGAAGATAAGTTTTGTTGTCTGCATACTGCATACGTACTCATACATATCAGAAATAAATCTTTGTCAAATTTTTATTCATTGTTTTTCTTCTTTTCTTGATAGCTAAATCACTGGCCATTCGTACTCTCATGCTCTGCTCCTATGCAGTTCTTCACAGCTGCTGGTTATTATGCCCTATATGTTGATTGATTGCTCAGTGACCTAATCCTTAGTGACCTAGGGATTAGTCATCTGAGTTATCAATCAGCTATATTTGTTACATTTTTTTAAAAAACGTACTTTCGTTTACTATCTTTTAGCATTCTTACATTGCGGTTACTAGTGTTAGAATTTAAAACAAGTTTTAATCCCGAAATCTCGGGACCTCGGGCTATACATTTTTGTCCCGGGATCTCGAAAATTGGAAACCCTAGTCTCGCGCGATACGTAGTTCAGAGCGCTAATCACTAGGTCACTAAGGATATCATTGAGCCACCAATCTTGTCCATGGCAACCAGCAGCTCAGAAGGATGATGAAACTAGGGCATGTGGGTGCGTGCGTGTGCCCAGTAGTTTAGCTGTCAAGAAATGAAAACACAGCCCACATAACAGAAGTATATACAATGTACATACGTTGGATATCGAATCAATAGATATGTATACCCACAAATGAAGCAAGAATGTGCAATGGATGTCAAATAGACATCAAGAAAATATACATGTCATGTACGTTTGTCGCGAACTTTCACATCCATAGCACATCCATAGAGTGTACGACTAATGTATATGCATGGTATATGTAACATAGTCCAGGTATGAATTTATATATTCATAACATATACCATGTATATATACTTACATACCAAAGTCTATACAATGTACATACAATGGATATGTATATCCACAAAAGGAGCATGAAAGTCTAATGGATGTAAAATAGACATAAACAAATTGACATTTTATGTACGTTTGTCGCTAATCTACACATCCATGGTATATCCATTAAATGTACACTCATGAACTTTTAATGCACATGCATAGTGTATGAATGTTCAATGGAGGCAGAAAGATGAACAAACTTTATACTTTCATTATGTATTGTTATTAATTCAATGTCTAGTTACAATAATAAAACTTGGAAAAATCGATTACTATGATTTTCATCTCTTTCCTGTTGAATGGCATGTCTAAAATCACAAGGTTATAAAGTTTTGTAGGTGGTTTGTTCCGCTTACGACTTACCGTCAAACGCTGGATGCGAGTGTTATCAGTAGCCAGAAGATAAGTAACATTGCACAATATTTCACTCGATCAGGTAATCAGGCACAACCATCACCAGCACACACACGCTAACTAGGACGAAGGACGCGAACGACGGAATGGCGGAATAGCTAGTAATCAGCAATGGCGGCACTAGCTGTCCTTCGCGCAGGCGTAAACTACTGGATGTATATATGATACATAGACCAACATGTTATGTATATTCACATATGTATATTCCTACTTGAATATATGTGCATTTTTAACGTCCTATGAATATTCAAAATGTACATGTTCAAACTGGAATATCTAATGTACATTCTGTGGATGTACATATCCATATAGTGTTATGTGGGAGGATAACCACGATTTAACAAAGATTTATTTCTGTATATGAGTGCAGCACAATATTTAATTTTCAACAAGAACTTAGCTTCGGGTGTCATCCTAGGGAGTTTGGCTGCGAAGGAGGCTCCATGCTTCCAAGGTTGGAGTCCGTGAAGTAGTCCCCTCTTACCAAGAGGATAAACGCTGTCCTTAGCGATAAAGGAATGTGGTACCTTCACCAAGAAGTAATGGTGTCCATACCAAGAATGACTTTGCCCTGAAGTATGGTAGTACCCTCACCAAGAATGTCTTATCCATATCCTTATCCATAAGAAGTTGTCTGCCCTTACTCAGAAGGATGGTCTCCTTAATTAGGACATAATTGCACACACAATTTTTTTTGTTTGACAGAGTCATTTAAGTCTATGAACTGCTCAAATTCTAGATGTTAACAGGGGAGAATTTCACGTTGCTACTTTACAAGTAATATTCGCAGAGAGAGATAGCACGCTTCCACTCTTCAGGAAGGCACAAAACAATATGAACTAAGAAATGCTATTTCCTTGTTGTGTGTCGTGTATGAGGTGTGATGTGGGTTTATGGACGGTTATATTGAGCAATAAATTTCAATTCTAGCTGAGGGGATTTAATAGAGATTGTTTGAAAAGGAAGAAATGAAAAAAATGGAAAATGGAAGATATAAGATAGCAAAGTAAATAATATAGAAAGAATTTTCAAAACAGATGAATCGTTACAACCTTTATACCTGCCCTCTATACCTCTACGGAAGCTGACATGGAACAGAAAAAGAAACCACCAGTTGATCATAGCATGGCATTTTCGTGTGCACCAGATCTATTTTCTCTTCCGGACCTGGAAGGAGAGATCTATCCCAAGTGCTGGTTGTGGCGGTTGCATCGTTAGTAAGAAGATCACATCGTAAAGTCTGCGCGGTGACCCTCGAAGTAGATGCGATGTGCCTCGGCGACTGCCGATCACGATCCCTGATAAATCAATGAAGATCTAAGAAGGCCAGATGAGAAATTTTGCATAAGGCACACCGACCGACCGACCGATCGACTAGAGATGCCATGACGCGTCGACGCGCAGCGCCACGCTGCCGCGAAGAAGAAGAAACACGTATGGCGTAACCGAGCCGAAGAAAATGCCATCCAGTGGCGTCAGGCAGATCCGCACAAATCCTCTTCCTCACAGTGGAATTTATAAAAAACTTTTCAAATATTTTGTGCAGCGATAATGGGCAATCAGACACTCAAGGCCTGTGGATGTGGTAGACGAATAAGGGTCTTTCTACCGAAATTTGTACAGTTTGGTTAACTTGCCAGGATTTCATCCAAATTTAAAAAAATATATTTATGTGACCATTATTTGTACAACAAATTTAATAACAATACGAGTTTTTCTCCTCAGTACATTCAAAATATCAACTCTGAGGCTGTAACTTGCCTGCGTTCCATTACTTTAAACCGTGTTTTTACGAAAAATTGATTATTGTTGGTGTATATTCTGGTTAGTCAGGCAACGGAAAGAATAATGTTTTCTATTATTTTAAATATCGATTATTTATCATTATAAAAAACACGACTACCTATAGGTAAAAGACTGTCACCAAGTTTGGATCTCAACACCGAGGCACCAAAAATCGCCTATTTTTAGTGTTACTGATCCGGCTTTCTCTCCAGCGCATATTCGAGCGTTGCGAACATCTTTATATTATGATTTAGTTGAGAATGAACCTTCGAGGTAACAGCACGTTTGTCGTTTAAGTGAATTATGAGATAGTTGTGCAGTCCACAAAGTAAACGTAGGTTTTTAATATATCAACACCGAGTCTTGTTTATAAATACGCACGTACATATTTTTTAATGTTTTCTATTTCATAGAGGTAGCTTAGATATGAGGTTCCTGTCTGATAATTTTTAGCCAAATCATTTTAATATTTGCTTGTCATTTAAACAATGTAATCTAACTTCTCAACTGCGAGGCACTCAACACCGAAGCCTTTTTGTGACTCGGTGTTGACAAAGGTGCGTCGGAGTTGTCTAGAATGGTTGTGAATTAGTTATTATGTGTAAAATATATATAATATTTATTTTTTACAGAAGTATTTCAAAGTAAAGATGGCAAAAAGTAAATCTGATGAAAGAAACGAAAGCGAAAAACAGAAATTACCCTAACTAATAAAAGCAATACTTTTCTACTTTTTTTACGTTAAATAATAAACAATTACTAAAATGGTTGTATTTGTATTTAGCTTACCCTTAACTAACATTATATATGCATGTATAATTAATTATAAGGAAATATTTACTCATTACCGTTACTTAACTCAACTCCGAAGTACAGACATTTTCAATTTAGGTACTTATTTTTTTTTTTTTCGGGAAAAGGTGAATTATTTTCAAGGAATATATTTTTTGTGCTAATTCAACTTTATTTTCAAATTTTTTTGCTTATACAATCGCAACCTCAAATGGTCAAATTTCGTAAAATAGAGCTTCTTGATCTCTGCCACATTATCGATTGACTTTCTGAATGTTTACTAAAAACGATTTCAAGATTATTTCATATAATAGGCAGTTTCAGTAAATAAAATGTTTTTTACGTAATTTGTTCTGTTCCGGTAGAATGACCCATAACCCAACACCTACATTACTACAAAAATTATTTTGTTGTTAAGTAACACTAAAAAGTGCCCTGACTTCCCACACGTTAGTGAAACCTCAACAGACGATAACCTAAAAACTTGAGAAGACCTCTGAACTGTTCGACACCATTTGATGTCTCAAACATGATTCTTTTCTTTATTCCATTTCAACACACCATTCCTGTATTTTCAATGTTTACTGTTATTACTACAATTAATGCTTACTAGGGCACTACGCAACAACATAACTATCACCATACACACCCTATAAAATTATACCATGCTACCATTACATAATTAACATAATACTCAGAAATGTAGAAGACTTTTAAATAACGATAATGGTCTATCAGAGCATACAGCCCACATTCACATCTCAATGAGTAAAAGGCAAAGGTAAGAATCAGCACTGAGTGGACATGTTTTGAAGTCAGGACACAGTGCATAATAGAACCAAGTTTGTATACTACACAAACAGGATGATAGTTATAGGAAAAAGTAAAGCAGTTTACTTACATAAAGATGAATAATAATTGCATTTCTAATTCAAGACTGGACTGCGACTCCGTTTGGTCGGATATGCTTTAGGAAAAGTATGAACAATGTTGTCCAACCCATATGTCATAAGTTTTTTGCAGTTCCTTTAATGGTTTAGTCACTCAAAAGACCTCATCTTAAATCACCAATACCAATACTGGCCCTTCCTTGAGTTTATCAACGTAAATGGAGCTTTCTGATTTCTGTATGCGAAAAAATGAGTAAAATCTCCATCACATCAGTAAAGAATAAAATATTCCGTTTAGTCGGAAAGAAAGAAGATAGCAGTTGCAGAGTACTTTAGCTTTTCTTAACCTATGTTCTTAAAAATGATCAATCACTTCATTCAGAGATGACAAAATTTGTCAATGGGCGCACTGTCATTTAAAAGCTGTATAATTTTTAATTTTTTGTATACCATTAAAAATGATCTGTTTAACATTTTGTACTTTACAGGCTAGTTTGGACATTGCTTTTAAAGACGCATCTGTGGATTTGAAATTTAACTTCCCATGCCAAAGATAAGGAGAGCATCATGTATTCTTGAAGTCTCGGAATCTCACTAACCGCTGTACCTATCCTGAATAATTTTGGTGTTTTATAATGCGGTGTCATAGTTGTACATTCTTGAGATGATAATTGCAAATCGTAACACTGGCGGCGGCCTAATTAACAAAAAACGATAATCCTCAGAACCGCCCTAAATTTCGTTTCTAGGTGATTTAGGAGTAAATGATGGTTTTCTATTTTTGAACTCTATTGCCTTAAAATAAACTACATTGGTATTCTATTCTTTAAATTCCATTTGAGGATGTATGTGCGGATTTAGAAATTTTTGATACGTATTCCTAAAACCTTAACTTGAAAGCTCGTATGCTCGGTACCTGGACATATTGTCCATGCATCGTTGTAGGTAATTCTGGTCTATACAAACCTATAAAATGAGAGCCGGGTAAAAACCTGTAATTTACTTTTTTTGTTATGCGGCATCAACTAAATGGTTATTAGCCGCATACCTGGTTTCAAGTTTATTAACTTGCAGTGACTGCTCAATTCTTTTATGCTTTAATCCTATAATATTAGATTTTGGTGAACACGTTAAACAATTGCGTGAATTCAGAACATTTTTGATGGATGTATTCCACAGAATTGAGACAACAATGGTTGTTATTTGGCAAATTGAGCTCCATGCGGTAATGGTCATATTGAGATCAGTCTAACAGAATATGCTTGGTTTTTATGGTTTCTTGGCATGTCGTATAAAAGATAGTGAATCATCTCTTAGATGGTACATTCAGGTGATGTTGGGACGATCCATCCTAAGTCGAGCTATAACTACTTGCTCACGTCGTTTCATATTGAGGTAAAAAGGCAACGGGTAGACGATGTGCTTCACTTCGAGTAGCTTTACTTGAGACCTGCTATAGCATTTCTTAGCATCTTCTGTGCGTTCTGGGATATTATCTGCATATGGTTGTTGTGTAGCATTCCTAGTAGCTAGGTCTACTGCTTCATTACTGGCAATTTTGACATGGTTTGGTGTCCAAATGAAAGTAATTTTCTTTTCCATATTCTCTGGGTGATGCAGAGCCATTAGAATTGTAAGGATCACCGGATATATATTAAAAACGTCGGTGAGTGCTTGGATGGAGCTGAGTGAGTCCGCAAAATGAGGCGCTTAAGGATTGCATATAATTCTGCAGTGTAAATTGAAGCTTGGGTTGGTAATGTTTTTGAGTGATCGTTTCCATAGTGATATATAGCACTTCCTACCCCAGAATTGGGTTTGGAACCCTCTATGAAAATACATATTTGACTTTCTGACAGATCGCATTGCTTTTTCTTCCCACATCAATAGGTGAGGGGAGTAAAGTCATCACAATTTTGAGATAATACGCGTTTTGGGCGTTTTATGATGTCTACATAACGAAAATCCACGTCACTCATTTCCGTCGGTCTGTCTGCCAGTCTGTCGGTCTATCTGTCTGTCTATTAGCGTTCTTTTAAGCTCATAATCTCAGTAACGGCTGCATGGACTGTCATGAAATTTGGGTAGCATATGCTGAGGGGTCTTAGTAGGTAATGCTGCTATAATTTTCAAAATCGGTGTACGGGCGGCGGAGTAAGTAGCAAAAAACAAAAAATGTCAAATATTCCCTAAACTTCGTTTTTAGATGTTTCAGGGGTTGCTAATCATTTTCTACTTTTTTTGATGGGGGTGAAATTGGGGCGGTTGGGGGGTGGTGGTTGCAAAGCTGAAAAATTTGTCGTATTCATGATAAATGTGCTGTTCATTGATCTATGAAGAAATACCTAGTGGCATAATACACTACTTTTTTGGTCCATCCCAACATTGCCAAGGGACTTTTTCTGATGTATACATACGAGTTTTGCTTTACATCGTTGTGGATGGTGTAACCTGGAAGTGCTTTTGATTTGGAGACAGTATTATTACCGTGGCGAGGATGAAAAATGCATGTGGTTTTTAGAAAACATGTCAGTAGCGGCGCAGCAATAATCTATAACTAAAAATATAAAAACAGCTTCAATGATCGTTTCGCTTCGTCCAGTTGAAGCTTGCAGAATAAAAATCCTGTCGTCCTAGCTCCTACGGAGTGTGATGTAAGAAACTATTTACGAGAGTTTTTCTGTTGGATGTTTGTTGCCGGCGGGCGGGCGATGGATTTGGTTGCAAGGGGATTTCAGACTATAGCTTTATGCTTTATGCAATGGAAAAATAACAAAATAGTATCAACGTTATGTGTGGAAAGTACTGAGTCAATTAATCTTGACTTTTTTATGGTCAGCCTCCCGCATAGGCTGAAGGTCTATGGCACTGCAGAAGCGCTGCGAGAGGACAAGTATCGGTGCACGTTAGATTTGAAACGCTGCAGGTTGTAGCCATCGGAAAACACATTTCCCGGCAGCTTATTTCACAGCGTCGAAGTTCTCCAAAATAAGGAATGCTGGGGGAGGCTGGTTCGGGGAGTAGGGACCTCGACCTGGTAAGGATGCGTTCGCAGAGCCTCTGTAGTGTTCCTCGTTCGGATGGCTTTTGCAGAATCTGTAAAACAGGGATAGGTCAGCCACCCTTCTTCGATGTTCCAGACTGTGGAGGTCCTTTGTGAGGTTAGCCGTATCGATAAGTCTAATTGCTCTCTTCTAGACAGTGTCCAGCAGCTTTAGAGATTGCTGCGGAGCGCATCCCCACATATGGGAGCAATACTCCAACGATGGTCGGACCTGTGCCTTGTAGAGCAGCAGTAGTAGCTTTGGTGTATACAGCTTCCTACAGCGGAACAAATCTTCAAGCTTCTGGGATGCGGTTTTAGCGAAACTGACGACGTGGTTGTGCCAGGACATGTTATTGTTGATGCTGATTCCCAAAAGCTTGACGGAAGGTGACTCGACTATTGTGTGACCCTCCATTTCCACAGCCGGTGAGCCAACGTGAGACTTCTTAGTCAGTGTTGTTGCCTGATTTGCCTGTACGTTAAACTGTACTTTATTTACTAATCCCCACTCGACAATTGTTTTGATATCTATGTTGATCTGTGAGGCATATTGCTGTCGCCCATGTACCGTCTCCTGGGATGATAGTTCCATGCACAATATTAATGTATTGTCGTTTGTAAAGCTGTAGATTGGGTTGGATGTTATTTCCAGCAGTTCGTTAATGTAAAGCAGAAATAGTGTAGGGGATAGGATAGGTCCCTAAGGAACGCCGGTGTTTATTGAAAATACGTCTGACGAACAACCTTCTCGACTACAACAAACAGAGATCGGTCGTTCAAGAAGCTATTCAACCACTTGCGCAGGCCAGGTGGCAGTCCATAAGAGGCTAACTTGACAAGAAGTCCCTCATGCCACACTCTATCAAAAGCTATCGACTCTATTTTTTTGCTTACTGATGTCGCACCCGAATGTATTTATGGTTTCAGAAAATAATTTCAGATCAACCCATGTGCGGAGGCGCTTAGTTATAATGATGAAAATTCATTTCTCAAATTTACTCTTCATCATCGTGTGTATTTTTGTATCCGCTATCAGTGCTTCCCTAAAACCTGTTAGTACCGCCACTGAGAGTACGACTAACGACTGTGGTACCACCGACGTAATTGAACGGATTTATTGGATCATGCCTGCTGAAGCTGAGATGGTACTACGCTTTCCAATCTTATATTCCTCTTCTTTCCTCTCTCTCTCCGTTCGTTTTCAAGATGCATTAGATGACGCTATGCGACCTATTCTCACACTGAAGAGTTTAAAGGTTAGCCGTTGGGTCCGCTGTGAAGAAATCGGACGGTTTACAAAACATGAAGATGCGCTTTGCACAATTTTGCGGTTTATGGCCTTGTAAAGATGTTTGGGAGCCTTAAAACTCACGGCTTATTTGAACTCTTTAGAAAAAAATCATATCAAAAATAATTCAAAACTCATGTATGAGGTATGCTACTACAAATACAAGGTGGGCCAGTAACGAGTGGGCGGAAGATTGTGGGCTTACTAAAACATATGTCAAAACTCTGTAACTTGGTCATAGTAGGGAGCCATGATTAAAATATTTTCACCTAAATTTTGACGTTTATACAGGGCGATTCATATCAAACTTACATTTTTTGATTAGAACTCCCTATATATTATTGCATATTTGAATTCATTAGCGAATTCATATATGGAACTTTAAATCAACCGTTTAGACGCAAATCACCATTTTTGGTATGAGTAGGTACCAGAAAAAAATTGAGTCTCGCAGTGATTATAAAGCTTAGTCTAAGTTTTATAATCGCTGATGGGACATTCAATTCTTTTCTGATACCTACTTATGCCAAAAATGGTGATTTGCGCTTGAACAGTTGGTTCAAAGTTCTATGTGTTACACATAAAGTCAAAGTACAATTCAACAAGAAATCCAAATATGAAATAATTTATAGGGGGTTTTATTCAAAAAAATGTAAGGTTGATATGAATCACCCTGTATTAGCGTCAAAATGTAAGTGAAAGTATTTTAAGTAATAATAAGTATGCGATATTTACACCGTCACTCTTATTAGAGGATATGTATTTATGCACTTTTGTGAGAACGTAGGAGCCGTATTATTATTGAGTAGAATAAATCACATCGCATATAATATTTGGACTCATTCACTGTTGGAATGCGCTAGTCAATATCGCAAACTTCAATTAAAGTTAAAGAGAGAGAGCATTAGATCTGCCTTTATGAAAACTACATTCATAATAATAATGTAAATAAAATATATAATTTTCATCCTCGCTAGATTCAGCCTTGGAAATTTCACAAAACACATTGGGAACCGGAATAAGTTGTGTCTGCCATTGAGTATTTGAATAAAACGAGGTACATGCTTCAACATATTGAAATGGCAGACATGCTAAGATCGCGTTTTATAAGTTACTTCTTCTCGTATGTTGAACCTCGCCATTGAATTTTACTTCCCACACCGATAGGTGAGGGAAGTATTGTGATCGCGAAAATTTTCGATTTTGAGATAATACCCTTTTTGGGCGTTTTATGATGTCTACATAACGAAAAACCACGTCACTCATTTCCGTCGGTCTGTCTGTCTGTCTGTCTGTCTGTCTGTCTGTCTGTCGGTCTGTCTGTCTGTAGCTTTTTTCTAGCCTCGTAATCTCATCAACCGCTGCATGAATTGTGATGAAATTTGGGCAACGGTATGCTGTGGGGTCGTAGTAGGTGATGTTCCTATAATTTTGAAAATCGGTGCATAGGCGGCGGAATAATTAGCAAAAAACAAAAAAAATTAAATATTGCTGAAACTTCGTTTTTAGGCGTTTTAGGGGTTCATGATCATTTTCTACTTTTTTTTGGGTGGGGGTGAAATTGGGGTGGTTGGGGGGTGGGGGGTTGTAAAATTGAAAAATTTGTTGCTTTCATAATAGACTGTCCACTGACCTGTGAAGGAAGACCTGGCAGCATAAATAACTTTTTTAGGTCCATCCGAACATTGCCTTGCCTATTACAGAAAGCAAAGGACTTAGAATTTTTTCTGATGTAAACATAGAGAGTAGTGCTTTAGATCGTTGTAACGAGCAAACTGTTGAATTGATTTTAATGAAATTTTGACACAGTACTACTACCATGACGAAGATGGAAAACGCGTATTTTTTTATAAATCGTGCCAGTAGCGGCGCAGAAATAGTAAAAAAACTAAAAATATAAAAACAGCTCAAACTTCGTTTTTAAGCGTTTTAGAGGTTCCTGATCATTTTCTGCGTTTTTTTGGGTGGGGGTGAAATTGGGGTGGTTGAGGGGATGGGGGTTGAAAAATTAAAAAATTTCTTGGACTCATAATAGGCTGTCTACTAACCTGTGAAAGAAGATCTAGCGACACAAATCACCTTTTTAGGTCCATCCGAACATTGCCTAGCCTATTACGGAAACTAAGGGACTTAGAATTTTCTGTATACATACGAGAATTTATTGGTTTAAATCGTTTTGTATTTTGTAACTTGGACACTATTAAATTGATTCTAATGAAATTTTGACACGGTATATTGTTACCGTGGTGAGAATGGAAAACGCGTATGTTTGTTAAAAATCGTGTCAGTGGCAGCGTAGCAATAATCAAAGAACGAAAAGTATGAAAACAACTCGGTTTTTAGATGTTTTAGGGGTTCCTGATCATTTCCTACCAGTTTTTTGGGTGGGGCTGAAAGTGAGGTGGTTGGGGGGTGGGGGGTTGTAGAACAGAATCAACTTGACTTCATTTTTTGAATGAAAAAGGTACATACCTCAATATATTAGAAGGGCAGACTTGATAAAATGAGGTTAGGAGTCATTTTTCACACTTCATAATTAGCACGACAGGCATTATAGCATCTGCTCGGATGTTGGAACCCGTCTATGTGCCTATCATTGAGTTTTTGAATAGAAAATGTATATACTTCAATATATTGAAACAGCAGACTTGCTAAGATCACGTTATAGAAGCCACTGTTTAATTAGCACGACAGCGAGACTTTATATCGTCTGCCAGTATGTTCGAACCAACTTATAATAATATGTCTGCCTTCTGAAAACTAAATGTATAATAACAACGTGAATAAAATACATATACCTGTCACTCTCATACTTGCATTGCATTGCACAAAATAACATTAATTGTCATAAAATTTTCAACTTTTGAGATTTCGTTAAACACATTAGGAACTGGAATAAGTGTTTACATTTAGTTTTTGAATAAAAAAATGTAGTCAAGTTGATTGACTCAGATCTTCCCACACATTCTGATGATACCAGTTTTATTATTTTCCCATAGCATGAAGCTATAGTCTAGATTCCCTTGCAACCAAATCATCGCTCGCCCGACCCCAAAGAAAGTGTATTATTCTACTAGGTAGTTCTTTCACAGGTCAAAGGACAATCTATCGTGAATGAATGCAACAATTTTTTGAGTTTTACAAAAATTTAAAAACTATCGGGAAACCCTAAAATGTCTAAAAACGAAGTTTGAGGTGTTTTTGTATTTTTAGTTTTTCTATTATTGCCGCGCCGCCACTGAAACGATTTCTAAAAACCATACGCGTCTTCTATACTCGTCACGGTAATAAATCTGTGTCAAAATGTTATTGAAGTCAATTCAAAAGTTTCCACGTTAGACAATACAGAACGATCTAAAGTAATCTAGTATGTTTTTTGTATACATCAGAAAATTCTTAAAGTCCTTTGATTTCTGTAATCGGCAAAGCAATGTTGGGATGGACCTAAAAAAGTGTATTATGCCGCTACGTCTTTCTTTCATAGGTCAATGGGTAGCCTATTAGGAATACCAAAAAAAATTCAGTTTTACAACCCCCACCCAAAAAAATAGAAAATGATCAAGAACTCCTAAAACGCCTAAACACGTAGTTTGAGCTGTTTTCATATTTTTAGATTTTTTTAATATTGCTGCGCCGCCACTGAGACGATTTCTAAAAATCATACGCGTTTTCCATCCTCGCCAAGGTAGCGATACTGCGGCGAAATTTCATTAACATCAATTCAGTAGTTTCCACATTATAAAATACAGAACGATCTAAAGCAATACTCGTATGTATACATCGGAAAATTTTCTAAGTCCCTTGGTTCCTACAATAGATAAGGCAATGTTCGGATGGACCTAAAAAAGTGTATTACCGCTAGGTCTAACTATCTTAGGTCAATGGACAGCCTATTTTGAATACAACAAACTTTTCAGCTTTGCAACCCCGACCCCTCCAACCACCCCAATTTCACCCCCACCCCAAAAAAGTCGAAAATGATCAGGAACCCCTAAAACGCCTAAAAACGAAGTTTGAGAAATATTTGAAATTTTTTGTTTTTGCTAATTACTCCGCCGCCCATGCACCGATTTTCAAAATTGTAGCAACATTACCTACTAAGACCCCTCGCCACATCGCTGCCCAAATTTCATCACAATCAGACAGACCGACGGAAATGAGTGACGTGCATTTTCGTTATGTAGACATCATAAAACGCCCAAAAAGTGCATAATCTCAAAATCGAAAATTTTTGCGATCACAATACTCCCCTCTCCTATTGGTGTGGCAAGTAAAAAGGTAAATACTCCATTATATTAAAACGGCAGGCTTGCTAAAATCCGTGAATCGCCATTTTACCTACAGTAGGTGTAAAGTTACATTTACATTCACTCCCATTAGCAATTTGACAGCAAATTTATGTGCTTAACCTATCTCAACACTGTGCTGACATTTACATTGCACAAAATTTGAAGTTCACTTCGAATTGCAATTTGAACAGGCAGGCGCAAGCAGCTTGCAAAAGCCAAGCAGAAATAAAATTTTTAGGTTAGGAAAGTCGTGGATCGGTCATTCTGTGATTTTAAATCACTTCGCTATCAATATTATCAATTAGTATTATGAATTCACGATGGAGATGATACCGCCAGGTATCCACATCCTCCTATTTCTTATTTTTACTCCACATTTTATACCTCGCCAAAGTAGCCAAATATGGGGCAGTGCCCAGTAAGACAATTAACTGATAGTCCATTATTTGAATTTAATTTCTACTTTGGTTCTAGGTTCTAGTAGTTTCTTTCAGTTTGATTACACTTTTTTTAACCTCTAAATTTGGTAATGTAAATGGACAGAAATGAAATGTCAATTTCAACTTCAAGTTGAAAGTCAATGTAAATATAGCTCAATAGTATACCTAGAATGAAGTTTGCTAAAATAGCATTAGCCAGCCGGTACTATTTTTTTGTAACTGACTTGCTACAATGTACATTGTACAATTAATATTCCATAAATACTCTACCAAAAAAATTATTGAAATTGGATGGAGACTGACATTAGTTGATTGAATATTTCTAAGACAGTAGCTGTTGCTTTAACTGATGATTGTCATCCCTCAATCTGCATTTGCAGTGATAACAAATTCAAATTGAAGATTAATGGTGTATCTTTGTTTTTTTTCATACTTTCTTCTCGATTTTTAACTTACTGGTCATCTAGATGAGAAATATCAGAGTAGTTACATGCTCTATCTCAGGACTCTCGCTTGACATTACTTATTGGGACACTCTGTATACTACCAATAGTATCATATAATAATATGAAATTATTCATGACTGTCGGACCAAAAGTAATCTAGATAGCATCACTCTTCGGAAAGGTGTGTACTTAAACAGAAACGGATTCAATAAACACTTGTGCTGGCTACTCCTAGTTATGTATATAGTACAGTCAAACTGCCATCGAAAATAGACCGAATCCTGAAAAAATAAATTATCAGCCAGACTTACATCAGTCAGTTAAGTGTGTGCTATAATTAGAAAATCAGGGTTTGTGGACAAAAATTAATCTGGAGCAAATTAGTTAGGGGATGGTTTGGGAAGATTTGAATTACCGCTAAACCGAGCGCTAAACTCTGTGGCTTGGACGAACAAGGGCCTATCTGCATAAAACAAGTTTTGAGAAAATTGGAGATTTGTGAAAAAAAATCGAAGTTGTTGTAATGAAGCGCCAAATATTCATAAAATATGAAACTATTAAGTTTACTGAATGTCGTTTAAAGATTTTTGTTAGTTAGGCCCCAGCAGATTGGTCTCAAGTTAATATAGGCCTTGTCTTTAATACAATAATTGACACACTTAGGACCAGAAAATTGTTACTTAGGACCGGTTATCGTGTAAAACATTAGTTAGGCCCTTTTTGCCTCGTTGAAATTTTCCTCATTATGTTTAATTACAGTAGTAGAAGTGACAAATTTAAACTTTTCTGTAGTAAAAACCATTTTATCAAAAAAATACATCTTCTGCAAACTGTGTAATGTAGACTAATATAGAACAAAGAAAATATTCATTATTGTAACAAAAAAAATTGAATAACAGATACACAGATGTATGCGAGATTGTCTCTCAGAACAGAAGTATGGGTTACTCATCATAGCTTAACACAATAGGACAAACGTCCTCGTCGTCACTGATACTGTCAGCTTTTAAATTCAAATAAAATGTATGTAACACAACGTCACAACAAGGTTCTATATCTTCAAGTTTCTTTTTAGGCAGTAGAAGTGGGTATGCATCATGTAGTTTTTCTAAACTAGGATGTTCTGTGCTCAACTGTCCTTTTTTAGGTTATTGTTTACGAAATCTCAAGGGCGTATAACATACATCAGAATTAAAGTATTACATATTTTTCAAAATGATAAGGGCCTAAGTAGTAGAGAGGACCTACATTTAAAACCAATTATATATCTATGTTACACTTAGGCCCTTTGAACCTTTTTATCTGCAAACTAAAAACGGCCGAAGATAACATAGGTCTCATATTTCTTGTATCATTTATGCCGACTTTTAGTTAGGCCTCAAAGTGAAGCAAAAAGCAAAAAAAGCATAAAGGCCATCTAGGCCCCATTTAGTGGGATTACATTACAAGATAGGTCTATTTACGACATGCAAAATGTTTAATTAGTGTAGATAAGACCGTGATAAAAAGACCTAATATACACTGAAGTGTTCATACTTAGGCCTTTTTACATACTATGTAATTCCCAACGAGAATGCCTATTGACTTAGGACCTATTTTATCAGAAAGAGCGCACTCTATTTCTGAAGTTGAGTCCAAAACCCCATTTCAAGAAAATTTGCACATAGGCCCTTGTTCATCCAAGCCACAGAACTATTAGAAGGAATTTGACTGTATGAGATGAATTTTCCTGAAATGTTGGAGGGACATTTCCGTCCTCAGAGACGAAGTCGTGAAGGTTAATTTAGAGGTTGAGAAAAAATTTTAAAAGAGCAATTTTGCATTAGTAACCCTTGAGGAAGTGATGATGGTATTATAGAGTTTCTCTTTTTTTAAACCAACATTTATATTGAGAGTTGTGTGCGAACTTCGTACATTAAGTTTGGCCTGTTGTTTGGATGTTTATGAATCCTCGTAATGCCAACTTCTTCGAAATCGCATTACAGAATGCCACTTTGAAAATCGAGGCGGCTCGGTGGAAACATCTTTTTATCACAAAATCAAGCTCTGCTTGAGACCCATTTGGTAGGACCGAAGCCTATACTGATCCTTTATTCTTGGTGTATCACCCAGTTGCGAACTTTTTTATTTCCCAGACGTTTTGGTCTTGTAGTAGATTAATTTAGCGAATAAGAAATTTGTGCAGTATTCATATTAAAACAGTTAGATATCGCAAAATGGGAGGGAGTCCCGGGCCTTAGAGAAAAGTTGGCCTGGGCGTATTATATATATTTCGTTCAGTTCAGAAAAGGCCTCTAACGTCGTAGAATTGACCTGGTTTACAACTGGATGTATAAAACTCCATAACTGATTGTTTGTTACGTTCTGTTGTTTACTTTGATTGATGGTGTCTATGATTATTAAGAAATAATTTTCATCTGCGGTGAGCATAACTTAGTTTAAATGACAAAAAGAAGCCTGAGATGCGACGTCGCTGGCTTTTTTTTAAACGAACCCGCTATGCTATAATTAAGTATTATGGGCCAAATACGTTTTCGCAAGCTCGGATCTAATATTCGTTGCACTTTGCTGACCTATAATTAAAGAAACACCGAATATAACAGAAAAGAACAGAAAACAGCTCAAAATAACAGAGGACAACAGAAAACGGCCAAAGACAACAGTAAATAACCAAATACAACTTAATACAACAAAGAAGAACTCAAAACAAAAGAAAACAAGCAGAAAACAGCTGGAAACAACAGAAAACGACCAAGATCAGCTCAAAACAACGGAAAACATGTTTATGTTGAAAGATTATTTATGTTTCGGTTACCTGTACAGCCTTTGTCAAACTACAAAATATTTAAAAAGAATTAATTTGGAATAAGTGACATTGGTTGATAGCTGCACCAAAAAGCTGTATCTTTTTTCTAGCTATCTAACCAAGTCAGTGGTTCTGGAATCTTAAAGAACATTTTACATTCTTCATAAACAGAATACCTACTAGAGCCAGTAATATATTAATGTCTTAGGATCACGTCGCTTTTACTTCCTACACCGATAGGTGAGGGGAGTATTGTGATCGCGAAAATTTTCGATTTTGAGATAATACGTTTTTTGGGCGTTTTATGATGTGTACATAACGAAAATCCACGTCACTCATTTCCGTCGGTCTGTCTGTCTGTCTGTCGGTCTGTCTGTCTGTCTGTCGGTCTGTCGGTCTGTCGGTCTGTCGGTCTGTCGGTCTGTCGGTCTGTCGGTCTGTCGGTCTGTCGGTCTGTCGGTCTGTCGGTCTGTCGGTCTGTCGGTCTGTCGGTCTGTCGGTCTGTCGGTCTGTCGGTCTGTCGGTCTGTCGGTCTGTCGGTCTGTCGGTCTGTCGGTCTGTCGGTCTGTCTGTCTGTCTGTCTGTCGCGTTTTTCTACCCTCGTAATCTCAGTAACCGCTGCATGGATTGTGATGAAATTTGGGAAGCGGTATGCTTTGGGGTCGTAGTAGGTAATGTTCCTATAACTTTGAAAATCGGTCCATAGGCGGCGGAGTAATTAGCAAAAAACAAAAAAATTAAATATTGCTGAAACTTCGTTTTTAGGCGTTTTAGGGGTCCCTGATCATTTTCTACTTTTTTTGGGTGGGGGTGAAATTGGGGTGGTTGGGGGGTGGGGGGTTGTAAAATTGAAAAATTTGTTGCTGTCATAATAGACTGTCCACTGACCTGTGAAGGAAGACCTGGCGACATAAATAACTTTTTTAGGTCCATCCCAACATTGCCTTTGCCTATTACAGAAAGCAAAGGACTTAGAATTTTTTTTATGTAAACATACGAGAGTATTGCTTTAGTTCATTGTAACGAGGAAACTGATCAATTGATGTTAATGAAATATTGACACAGTATTACTACCATGGCGAAGATGAAAAACGCGTATGGTTTTGATAAATCGTGCCAGTGGCGGCGCAGAAATAATAAAAAAACTAAAAATATAAAAACAGCTCAAACTTCGTTCTTAGGCGTTTTAGAGGTTCCTGATCATTTTCTGCGTTTTTTTTTTGGGTGGGGGTGAAATTGGGGTGGTTGGGGGGTTGGGGGTTGAAAAATTAAAAAAATTCTTGCACTCATAATAGGCTGTCCACGAACCTGTGAAGGAAGATCTAGCGACACAAATCACCTTTTTAGGTGCATCCGAACATTGCCTATCCTATTACAGAAACTAAGGGACTTAGAATTTTCTGTATACTATACGAGAATTATTGGTCTAAATCGTTTTGTATTTTGTAACGTGGACACTATTAAATTGATTCTAATGAAATTTTGACACAGTATATTGTCACCGTGGTGAGAATGGAAAACGCGTATGTTTGTTAAAAATCTTGTCAGTGGCAGCGTAGCAATAACCAAAGAACGCGACAAGTATGAAAGCAACTCAAATTCGGTTTTTAGATGTTTTAGGGGTTCCTACCAGTTTTTTGGGTGGGGGTGAAAGTGAGGTGGTTGCGGGGGGTGAGGGTTGAAAAACGAGAAGTTTGTGGTATCGATAATAGGCTGTCCATTGACCTGTGAAGGAAAGACCTAGCGGCATAAGACAATTTTAGGGGGGGGGGGGGGGTGGCAATTATTTGGTTGCAAGGGATCTTAGACTAAAGCTTCATGCTATGGGAAAATAATAAACTGGTATCAGCGTAATGTGTGGGAAGTACTGAGTCAATCAACTTGACTTCATTTTTTGTTTAATGAGCAAATATGTGACATAAAGCACTACAGTTCCAACACGAGACAAAATCATATCACCCGGATTCCAACGGTAAACCATACGAATACTACTTTTCCCTAACAGTGGTTTGCACCAGTCATAGTTAAAGTTGTAATTAAAGTTAAGCCTTAATTAAAGTACGAATTGCTTTGCACCGGTTGTAGTTAGCGTCAAACTCATAATTAACTTTAAGCCAAAAGCAAAGTAGGGTTTAACTTTGACGTTTCTTGGCTTAACTTTTGACATTTGTGGGTTTAACATATTCTGACAGATCACCACAGAAATAAGTTTGGTTAGTTTGTGAAATATATTTTATAAAATTATTTCTATATCCTATAAGCACCTATGAATCAAAATAGATCACTTGGATTCAATATCAAGTCGTGGGGAACTGAGGATACGACCATAACCTCAATCTACAACTATACAAAGCTGATTCTGGAATTGGACAAATATCACTGTTGTAAGACACCGTGTTATGGTTTATGAGATTTTTCGTGTTCAACAGCTTTTTGGTCATTGTTGTGTTACTGCTGTCTTGTTCAAGGAGTCTATCTTAGCAGGTAAGCAATTCAGTTATTTAGAATGCTGTAATTTATGAGATAACGGGCGCTCAAAACTTGGATGGATTTTGAAAACAGTAAAGATAAAACGTTTATTTGTAAATTACAGTTATAACATTCACTAGGGACAGTTGTTTGATACTGCATCTTAGTTGCCCAATTTTTACCATATAAAGAAAATAAATTGATCTGCTTGAATTATTTTGCTGCTGCTGCAAAATGCAGTATTATTATGTGAATAGCTATCACAGTAGTAGTTATTACTGTAAAAATTAGAATGCAAGTGTCCTCCCGTTCTCACATTAGTTAATTTCCTTCTATTTTTATTAAAAATATTGTTTATTTCAGGATCACGGATGATAATGAATACTTTAAGGGACTAGTGAAAAACTGAAGCCTCTTTATTAACAAAAACTGAGTAATTTGAATAATATTGACCCATACTGTATTATTGAGCACTGCGGCAGCAAATCACTGTTGTGTGTTCCACCGATCACCCTATCCTAATTACTGAATTTTCTACTATTCAGGACAAGCCCTGATATATTGAAAGAAAATATATATAATAAAAATATAAGAGAATTCAATCAGTAGTTTTTGTTCAAGTAATAAAACTTACCTTCTGATGGGTGCAACTTTACAGTCACCCAATGAGTGTTTTTTTAAATAATCACCTTGTTTGACAAGACAGAAATTAATCACTATCTGTGAGCATGTTATACAAACTATCATTTAAAATACATATTTTTAACAAGGCATTCTATATCTAGACACCATTTTATATCACATATTAGCTACTGATACTATGAAATATTTTAGATTTTGTTATATGAGAAGTTATAAGAAAGTGATTTTTTTTCTCCACCTTTATTAACAGATATAATTACAATATATGGATAACATATGCATTTATTGGTTCTATTAATTTACACAGTATGTGGAGCATATTAGTATTTACTTTCTATAAAGCCATCACAATGAAGCTCTAAATGCATAACATTATGTGCTCTTCGCCTCATGCAATCGGACTGCCTCTTCTTTCTCAAATACTTGGCAACCTGAGTAATTCTTTCTCCACACCTGCAATGACAAAAAGAAAGTATTTTGTAGTAGTGCATATATCACAAATCTGTTTTAATAGAGAAGTTGGTAGTCATAATATTTATATTGTTCGTTGCATATTATATCACTTGTTCCAGAAACTCATCTTAAGGTTATGCCAAAAGATTACTGTTTTAATTGTTTCATTCCTTGAAACCACCTATATATACATACAAAAATTGTAATGATTATCTATGAATGGACATTTTGCTAGTTTAACACTATAAATGTATAATAACGATGTCTTTAGTTGACCTCAGCACTTTGGACATTTCTCTATATTTTTACTTACCACAAACAGATCCGGCATAAATGTTATTACTCTGATGTCTTCTGTAGCCACTCCTATACAAGAGAATCCAGAATTAAGACACCCAAAATCCACCAAATGTTGGGTCACGTCACTGCAATCAACTATTTCATAGACAAAATCTTGCCTAAAGAAGAGCATTTACTTCAAGGATTTACTTTTACCACTGTTGTTATATTCTGTGAGTTGGATATTTACGATAATGGGTTATCAATTAATGAAAATGAAACTAAAAATACTAAAATGAATCCAAAATTTCTTAATCAAAACAAATAGCCTCAGTTGAACTTGAAAGATAATGTTTGACAGCCATCAACGACAGTGACATGAACCTTCATTTCCATCACAGAACATCAAAAATACGACATGATTGCCAACGTAAAATCTGAAATTCGTTAAATTTCCCTGTAAGAAAAAGTTAACTCATAATTAAAGTTAATCATGACCGGTGCAAAGACACACAACTTTAAGCCTTAATTAGAGTTAAGCTTTAATTAGTTAAGCCAAAGGTTTAACTATGACTGGTGCAAACCACTGTAAATCATATAAAATGCAACTTTCAAATCGCATTGAATGGGCCTCGCCGATTTTTCTTTTCTCTTTCAAAATTCGAGTTGTAGTTTGGCTGTACTAACACCCATAGTTATAATCGTCCATTGAAATCCGTTCAGTGACAGGTTGGGAGCAAAAAGGTAGAAAACAAGGTGGCAGTCTAATGAATGACGATGATACGGATCTCCCTTCAGTTTAGCTGGTATTTCCGCGTGATCTTGAACTTTTAATCCTCTTACAATGGATCGTGAAATACTACCAGCACGGTCAGGTGGTAATGATATTTTTTAAATAATCGTTTGTCCTCAGGATATAACGATTATCGATGATGTTCTGCTGGGCAGGAAATTACCGGCACATTTTCAGAATCTTGCCTATGGTCTATGGTGTAGCTAAAGGTTTTGTTACAGTGTCTGTAAGATTTGAAAGCGAGTCTTATAACGAGGAACAGGGGGTTTGATAAATAGACTTTTTTTCAGGATAACAAATAACTGTTACGGATATAGCTTGACGAGTTTGTTGGCATACAATTTACCATTTAATGTAATTTTTAAAATCAACATGTTTTATGTATTAAGTGATGTTTATTAACTACAAATAAAGAACTTCTATCCACTCCATTTAGTTATAAAGTTATATTAACAAATTACTTTTTAAAAGGTAATACAACCTATAACAAAGAGCGTACATTATTTTTCATAACTTACGCTCCAGCCGTGGGTTACGAATAACGCCTACTAGATACTACTACGAATTTTTTGGAAATGAATATGACTAAATGCACGTTATAATAATTGCAAAGATGGCTTAAGACGTCAAACGCTAATTTGAACGGTATGCATTATTTATATGGACTAGTATCATGGGTTGCATCATTTCGTTTATTAGTAGTTCAGTTTTAAACTTGAAAAAAATTAATTCAGATTTAGCCCATCAGTGCCAATCAACATTCACGTATTCAATATTGACGCAGTTTTCAAAACTAAACTATTTTTTTCTGATTTGTCTTACGTCAAGGGGATGCCCTATGGGTTTTATCTTTGGCTGTGTCACAGTAAGAAAGGTTTTGTGAGAGAAAGCTTTCTTTGTGAATTGTGCTATTGGCTGTCAAATGGAGCTAAAACTAACCTTATACAATTTTATAGATAAACTATGTATTTTTTCGAATGTGCAGACGATCATATAAAGGAATACATTGAATATTGGGTACTTAAGTTAGAACACATAACGCGTGTTCCGATTGGCTATTCCACTATATAGGACCACGGTCCTAGAGGGATTCAAATATTGCCTTCATTTTTTCGGCGTTCCGGTGACCAAAAAAATCGCTGAAAAATATGGTTAAATAAGGTTCTTCTGCCATAATCTAGCATATGCAGTGATAAAAATAAATTCACTGTCACCGATGACCTCAATCTTATCTGCGGAGTAGTATGCAATGTTTGAGGCCTTGCAAGCATTTGAAATGGATCAAACTTCACCCTCTGCAGCTATCATAAGATACTCCCTTAACACACTAAGAGCTTTGAGAAATCGAAACTCACTCGATCCACTTATCTAGAAATGTCTATCTTTGTTGAAATCCTTGACAGACGCCGGTAGGAAGGTAGATTTTGTTTGGGTTCCCGGAGACGTAGGAATACATGGCAATGAAGCAACTGACCGCGCTGCCCCCAGGCAACTTGCCTGATAGTAGCTATCGATAATCCCCACGTGAAAAAAGATGAACTCAAAATTCTGGTGAAACGATGCATCAGTGATCTATGGCAATCACAGTGGGACACCGAGAACACATCTCTCAAAAACTCAAAAAGGACAGTTACCACATGGACACCGTCCTAATTATACTTCCCCGCGCAGATAGAGTCCGATTGCATGGATTGCGTATCGGACCTACTGCTCTCACCCACTCCCATCTTTTGCTCCAACCCTCCCGCTTGTAGTTTCTGCGGTACCCGTCTCACCATTCTCCACATAATCTGTGATTGTCCATCTCTTCATCCCCTGTGTCAACTGTATGAAATACCTCATGACGTACATAGTTGTTTTAATAGCCCTGATAAGATTAAGAACATTCTGCTGTACATCAAAAATTTGGGACTCTATTAGAAAATGTAAAGCAAAACTCGCAATACTGAAAATGGTGATAACGGCAGCAAATGGCCACAGTAGTCGACGCTGCCTATAAAAAAAAGAAATTCATGATACTAGCTCATTATTATGCATTTAAATCGTTCTATGATAACTGCTTCGGTCGCAGATAGAATATAGTATTCAACACGCGGTAATGGTAATAACTCACTTTACAGCACCCGTCTACGCCTCGTGCTATAGGTACTATTATGATTTTTATACAAAAAATTATTGTCACGCCTTGTTATGTGAAACATTGAAAAGTTTGTAAGAAAATTTTTTAAGTTAGGTAAACATTTCGTATGTTATAAATATGTTATTCCTTCGAAATAGCTATGTGTTTCCTAAATAAATCATATTTTTTGAAAATACAGTTCAGATCATTGGAAAATTATTCCTGTAAGTACAAGTCTGAAGTGAAGATACCGTCAAGAAAAATAACCAATGTTTGAAGTTTGGGAGGCATCTGGGAGAAGTATTAATCTCTATTACATTTCAGCAGCTAGCAGGCTGTGAAGAATAAGAATTTCTGTCATACTCCAGCTTCTCTTTGATCGCTATTTTTTTCTGTGCTATTTATTTCAGTTAGGTTGTAACTTTCTGCTAGGTTAATAAATTTCTTTCATCTGAGCAAGTCTTGTTTATTTTTCATAGCCTGCTATAGGTTGCTGATAGGTAGCAAAAATTATTTGATTGAAAATAAAAAAAAGCTACAAGAGATTGATATTGACAACCTTGGATCGTTAGAAAGGCTATCAAATTTAAACAAAAATACGTATTGCGATTTGAAAACATGAACTGATGTCTTAGTGAAGTTTCCTTAATAAGTTAAACTACCGATATCTCCATGTAGAAAAATAATTCAAATTTGAGTTGAGTTTCTAAGTGTTGTAATCGCTACGATATTGAACTCTTTGCCTATATCTACTATAATAAAAATGGTGACTGGCACCTAAATGGTCCGTTTTAAGACCTATGCCTGTCAGGTAAAGTCATACCAGAGTAGATCAAGGAATAAAGGAATATGCAATATAGGGACTTGTATTTAAAACATGGATATGAATTACCCTGAATAAACAATCATTTTAAGGTTGTAGACTTCAAGAGTTGTAACAATAAAATGCTGGTTGTTGATGAGCCATCAGCCAACGTATTGCCCATAACAACCAGCAGCTCAATGGGATTGTATGAGACAAGGGCCTGTGGGTGCGTGCGTGTGTGCGTGAGTCTGGCTAGCCGCCAAGAAATGAAAACAGGACATCAATGGTTTAATAAAGACTTATTTCATATAGATGAATGCAGTACATAATATGTATATTTTATCTATTTTTTTCAAAAACAAAAACTTAGCTTCGGTGGGAAGTCCATGGTGTAGTTCTCGTGGTGCCCTTCCAAGAGAAGGTGGTGCCCCAAAGAAGTGTGGTGATGACATCCCAAAGAAGTGTGATTATCCGGAGCAGTGGTGGTGGCACTCCAAAGAAGGGTGATGCCCCGGAGAAGCGGTGGCATGGTGGCACCCCAGAGAAGGCTGGCTTTCTTCAAAAGGAGTTTTGGTGGTGTCACCCCAAAGAAGGGTGATGCCCCGGAGAAGTAGTGATGCTCCAGTGGTGTTGATGGTGGAACCCCGGAAAAGGGGGGTTTTCCTGTGAATGAGTTATAGCTGGTATTAGCACCTTGTAGAGAACTTCACAGGACTTCACGATCTGTTTCTGAAGTATGGATCTTTATGCGTTTTTACATTTTGATAAATTGCGTTCATATACTCCAGAAACAAATCTATGAGGTAGCATGGGCATATTAAAAAGCCAAAAAGCAGACAACTTTCATATGCTCACATGGTAAAGATTTAAAAAAATAACATATATATTCACAAGAGCGAACAGATAGAACAATAGTTAAAAAAAATTCATAAATGCTTTACATTTACAGTCCGGATCTTTTCAGGTATATGGTGGTGAATAAAAAAGAGTGTACATAAAATATGTTCGAAAATCTACAAATTTTTCCTCACTCCTCGTAAAACGAAATCACACAAATAATTATTAATGTCCATCAGATCTTTTCATCTTTATTAGCAAATCTGACTGCTAGGTATCTTTACGTAAGGAATGTTATAATAAAATGTGAAATATAAAATACACACGAAATAAGGCATTTTAGAACAAAAATATATGGCTAGAAACAAAGAATGATGTTCAGCGACTCTTTTGTTAGATAATTAATAAACGTACAGTGCGTGATTGACTTGATATTTAAGGATTAAAATGTTCGCCATCACATGTTCATGGAAAAAATTTACAAATCGGGAAAATCACATTCCTACACATAGCTGTAAAATAAAAGCAGAAGCAATAAAAATATGCGAAACCATAGCAATCAAATCATTATGATTTTGCATTGGGAATATAAATTCCTTACCTCGGTTACAACATAATTACTGCACACACACAAAAAAACTGTCTTAGAGTTCAGAACTGTAAAGGGGAGAGGTATGTGTTTCAATACAAAAGGAAACATTGGTGGAGAGCGAACACACCCCCCACTCATTAGATTTTCCCAAAATTTGTGCGCACTTGCGCAGATTGTAGTGAAACAAGCAAACAGTTATGAAAACGTTACTTGTATAATGAGGAAATATGGGGTAGCCAAGTAAATAAGATAAAAATAATTTTGAAAACGGTTGAACCGTTACAGAGACTTTACCATGACCAAGGGTCGCGTTTCTAAAATATGTTTTAATATGCTATCTTCAGTCCACGCACTGGTGTTCCACCCTGTAAAAAGAACCGTAATATTAATATTTTCGCTTCATTATTTCTACCCCGTATAACTCCAATAAATACGGAACATCAAGCCTCTAGGAAGCATAAATGTAAGATACCCACTATGAAGCCACTTCGTCTCTTCCGCAGTATACGATTTATCTACGACACAAATCTGCAGGAGATCAGATTTTCTAGAATGTATATTCTTCGTCTGGGAGTTTATGTTGGGAAATTTTATGTCCTACGCCAGCCGAAGCGACGTATTGTCGATCGTATCAACGACTTCGGATGCATTGACTGTAGTTTGATTTAGAAATCCCTCGAATATTTTCTTAAATGTTCTTGTTTCGTGGATGCGGCGAAGCGGCGGTCGCATTAAATCGGGTTCGAAAGCTGGGTGATAAGCAGCTGTTACTTAGAGCTTTATTTTGGATTTGTAAAACTTTATTTACTACTAGATTCTGTTTTATGTTGTGAGTTAAAGACTTTGTTCTCATGGGCATAGACATGGCTTTCGAGAAGTTCGGAAACAGTCGACTATCAGATAAAATAGATAAAAGAGACTCTCTTTCTCTTGACCTAAACCCAACCATCTGTTTCCTGGATAGTATTCAGTAGGTCACTAAACAAATCAGCTGATAGACATTATCTATCTAGCCCTTGTTGAAGTCCAAAATGGACCACAACATTCTTTGCAAAAAACTTAAGCTTTATAGTTTGAATAAACTCAGCATTACCCTGATTGGATGATATCTAAAAAAAAGTAGTGAAGTTGATTGACTCATTACTTCCGACATACAACGGTTACACTTGCAACCAAATAGTTGCCCACTTTCCGCAAAAAACATGTAATACAAAAACTATTGTATAGAGTTTCTTTCACCTTTCTCCATAGGAAGTAAGACAACACAGTTTTTATTCTGTAAGGTTCAACTGGATGAAACAAAGCGATCAGGAACTTCCATAGCACCTAAAAACGAAGTTTGGGCTGTGTTTATACGTTTAGTTCTTTGACTGTGGATGCCCTGTCACGGACCCAGTTTCTAAAACCATACGCATTTTCCATCCTAGCCACGGTAACAATACTGTGTCAAAATTTCATTTAAATCAAATCTACGTTACACAATATAGAATGATCAAAAGCAATACTGGCATGTATACATCAGAAAATTCTAAGTCCCTTGGTTCCTGTAATAGACAAGGCAACGCTCGGATGGACCTAAAAAAGTAAATCATGCCCCTAGGCCTTTCCTTGACAGGTCAGTGGACAGCCCATTATGAGTACAAAAGATTTTTCAGTTTTACAACTCTCCGCCCCCCAACCACCATGTTTCCCTCCCACCCAAAGAAAGTAGAAAATGGTCAGGACCCTCTAAAACGCATACAAACGAAGTTTGAGCTGTTTTCATACTTTTAGTTTTCTTATTATTGCTGCGCCTCCACTGACACGGTTTCTAAAAACCATACGCGTTTTCCACCCTCGTTACGGTAATAATAATATATGCGATATATTTTTTTATATATTATCTTTATTGGATGTTTATTAATTTGTCGTTCTATTTTAATGTTATTTGTTATTTTGTCGTAACACATGTTACCTAATGTTTCCTATAACAACATTTTGTATACTCATTTACATTGACATGCCATATACAATTTTGTGTCTTTTTGGTCAATAAAGTACTACTACTACTACTACTACTGTGTCAAAATTTCAATAAATGTAATAAGTATAATTCACAGTCTTTAGAACAAAAAAAGTAGATGCACCCAAGACAATCCAAATGACTCTTAAATTAATGAAGTATAATTGGAAAAAATGGAGTCAAGTTGATTGACTCACTACTACCCACACATAGTGATCCTATTTTATTATTTTCCTATTGCATGCAGCTATAGTCTGAAATCCCCTTGCAACAATTCATCGTCCATCCGCCCGCAAAAAACATCCAACACAGAAACTCTCTTGCGTCTCCCTCCTTAGGAACTAGAACGCCACAGTTTTTTTGCATGCTTCAACTGGACGATGCGAAACGATCGCTAGCCTCCAAACCGTCTAAAAACGAAGTTTGAGCTGTTTTTATATTTTTGGTTTTTTGATTATTGCTGCGCCGCCACTGACACGGTTTTTCAAAAGGAGTCGCGTTTTTTCATTTTCACCGCGCTGGTGAATTCTTTGTCAAAATATCATTAAAATCAATTCAAAGATTTCCGCTTTACGCAATATACATAGAACAAAATAAAGCAAAACTCGTATGATTATATGTTACGGTTAAAGTAGTTTATACACCAGCTGGATATTATACAAACTATCCAAATCTCTCGTTATTTTGATGGAAAATCATATTTCAACTAAAATAGCTATGAATACTGGTTACTAGCTTACAAACTATACAAGATAATACCGCTAAAGTATATAGACCACAAAGATATCACACATATAAACCAGTGTTTCTGGAAGGTTTACAAACTATCCACATCATTTGGATAAGGTATGCACCTAATATCTTTTTTTTATAACAGAGCAGACCGCGCAGGCAGAGCCTAAATACCAGAGTACCGCGGCTGCTGTGAAAGGGTTATGTTAGGGGAAGTTTGTTAACGCGAGATTTGAATGGGCCAATACCCGCAGGCCCAATAAATACATCTTCTAGCAGTCCATTCCAAGCCTTGGACACCCTGGGAATAAATGTGCAGTTGTACCGCTCAGTTCTTGATGTATGATGTCTTAGGATGAGATACAGCGGTCGCACGGGTACATCTGATAGGAGCAGTGAGCGGCGGAACGATAGAGGATAGCTCGGAGGAGCAGATTCAGTTGGAATATCGGTAGAAGAGTGAGAGGTCTGTAGTAATACATAATAACCAACTCGTTGGTTAGTATGTAAATTAACTAATTTTCTTTGGTCAATTTAACAGAAAAGTAAGGTTATGTTTATGGCAAGTGCAAGTGTGATGTGTTGGTATTGTTTACTGTCGTGCCTTGTAAAATTTGTTTAATAACAGGTATCTACTTATCAAAAATGGATCAGCAACAGCAATTTGAAAAGTTACTATTAGAATGTTACGACAAATAGTCCCAAAATTCAAAATTAACAAATGACAGTGATTATAATACAACATATAAACAAGAATAATTATCATGCAATGAATACTTATGATTTACAGAGAATTCAACCGAATAGCAATTGTATGTTTTATCTATAAATAAACTTTACTTTAGACTAAAAATTATTGTTCTAAACTAAAGCAACCAAAAAGGGTTGGTTAATTTACACACTAACCAACGAGTTGGTTATTATGTAGTACTAGAGATATTAGGTGCATAATTTATCCCAATAATGTGGATAGTTTATAAACTGACCAGAAACACTGGTTAATGTGTGTGATATCGTTGTGGCATATACTTTAGCGGCATATCTTGTATAGTTTGTAAGCTAGCTGGATAGTATACAAACCAACCAATATTCATAGCTATTTTAGTAGAAATATGGTTTTCCATCAAAATAACTGGACATTTGAATAGTTTGTAAATTATCCAGCTAGTGTATAAACTATCAAAGTCAACACTTTAACCGTAACATATACATCACAAAATTGGTTTCTGTAATAGGCAAGCCAATGTTCAGATGGACCCAAAAAGGTGTAATCTGCCACCAGGTATTTCTTCTACAGGTCAATGGATAGACCATTACGAATATAACAAATTTTTCAATTTTACAACCCCCTCCCCCAACCGCCCCAATTTCACCCCCACCCAAAAAAAATTGAAAATGATCAGGAACCCCTAAAATGCCTAAAAACGAAGTTTGATGTATATTTGAAATTTTTTGATTTTTGTTTATTACTCCGCCCCCCGTGCAACGATTTCATTCAACATTACCTACTACGACCACACAGCATATCGCTACCCAAATTTCATCACAATCCATGCAGCAGTTACTGAGATTACAATGTTCGAAGAACACCAACGGACAGACAGACAGACAGATAGACAGACAGACAGACAGACAGACAGACAGACAGACAGACAGACAGACAGACAGACCGATAGACAGTCCGACAGACAGACCGATAGAGAGACCGACGGAAATGAGTGCTGTGGATTTTCGTTATATAGATATAATAAAACGCCCAAAAAGCGTATTATCTAAAAATCGAAAATTTTCGCGATCACAATGCTTCCCTCACCTATCGGTGTGGGAAGTAAAATTGAATCAATTTCAACTCAATCCTCGGTTTGCATGATATAGCGCAATACAGTTTCCACCCTAAACCTTAAAAGCATTTCAGTACTTCCAAACCTTCACAAACAGAAAATTCTATTTTTTTATGTAGATATGATAGAATGCTGAAAAAGAATGTTATCTCAATTTTTTTGCAGTTACAATTCCTTCGCCTATTAACGCGGTATGTAAAACACAGACTCATTTCACACATCTTACATACAGAGTTTTGTCTTGGAGACACATTGACTAGTATGTAGAAAAATTTTAACATCAAGGCTGTGCCCAGACACGACTTTCTTGGCTGTAGGCATTTAAAACTTCCGAAGATTTTATTACATCCGGAATAGATATCTCAACATGTTTCGTAACGTGGTCAAAGTGACCCATTTTTACTAATTACTAGTTTCTAGTCAAGCAACATCTGGTACGTGAATTTAATCCTATATGCCTCTCCAAGTGACCCGCTGCTTTCATGATTATTATCTCTGGAAACACATGTTTTTCTCATAGTCTTCACACGGCTCATTACGAATTTGTTCTAGATCAATAGCATCGCCGATAAAACAGGGACTAAGGCCCGGAAAACACTTGCAAAATCATACGTCCGACTCATCTACAGCTTCGGAATTGATGCCTAATAAAGTACCTCTGCCATCCAAATGCTAATGTACGTAACTACCATTTTTACGAAATCCCGTTTTTGGCGATTCAAATACATAAGAATATCTTTTATCTACATGCAAAGAATGGAAAACGTATCTGCATTGTGAGCCATTCAAAAATGCTTAGGATAATTTCCATATATACAAAGATCAGTAATAGTTGTACTATGCACCAAATAGTCGTAATTTACTTAGCCAGAAGGATCTGCAGTTACGCCCTAGGTGGTTACTTTTTTCTGCACAATAGCGCAATGCACAGATCACCTGCTCTTACGACTTAGCTAATACGAGACGTTTACTTCCATTATTTTGATTTCTACGGGCTGACAGCTAGTCTACTGTGCCTGATAGCTAAGTAGACCTGAATAGAACTAGTACATATTTGTTATTAATATATTTTTGATATAAAATAAAAATGCGTCAATAGGTATTCTAAATAAAGTGACGTTAGATGCGTTGCATCGTTATAGTTGTTTCAAATACTTCATTCATGTTAGCGTATGTTCATATAAATACTAAATTACAGCAAAATGAATTCCTCTTATGTATTTTCATGCACCATAATTTGAAGTTGTTATGAGTTGCTACAGATACACCCCTTTAATTTAGTAATTTTTTAACTTTTTGCTAGTATAAACCTCTAATTCATTACTTACTAACTGTGAAGAATACACCCAGAAATCCAATTGTGACAAGTAGTAATCATAACTATAAAACACAATCATTTTTGCAACTGGGAAAGTCCGACCTCTCAGTATAAATTGAAAAATATCAGCGCCAGCCCTTGCCTAAATAGAATGGTGCACCTAAAGTTTGTACGCGGAGGATACAGTATGCTTTATAAAGAAAACTTTTGTGATATTTATCAGAAAAATTAAATTTTCTTAGTGCTAAAGTTCTAAAAAACGGATTCCTTGACATTTTCCTCGAAGAGCAGACAGACGCATTTTCGCAGTACTCTGACTAATCATGCCTAGAAGTAGGTTACAGGTTACACCTTTGAGAAGGTACCTTTACAGAAAATTCGTCCAAGTATTAAGAGGACGAGAGTTGAATTTAGCATAACTAGCTATCTTTTGTTAACTTGATAGAATGTAGACTTTATTTTTCTTAAAGGATGTTTTATATTCAGTACCTCTAATAAAAGTTTTGCTACATTTTCAATGCGCGATTTATTTCTCCAGAACTAGTCATTAAACCAATTACCATTTCAACGTTCAAAATTCTTGATCACACCAGATTTATACTCTATCTTACCTGCATAAATATTATAGAGCTACTAACAAATTGCTAAAACATATAGTCATCTGTGAAGTATTTTCAGCTATGCCTTTGTTTATTGATAAGCACTAATAAGGCTAAAAGGCTCATCTGCTATGAGTCAAATCTGAATACAATAAACAAAATCTGAAGAAACTACTAAAATTTTGTGGAAAATTCGTTACAAATTCATCTATTACGTTTTAGTTTCGATAAAGGTTGGCTTGCTCCAAAACCTAAACCTGTTTGATTTTGTCAAAACCGCATTTTTGCCTCTTGGTAACAGTCGCAAATTTGGGGATTCGACCAATGGGAGCTAAGGATTTACGCGACCTTGTTGACTGTCGCGTAAATACTTAACTCCCATTGGTCGAATCCGCCAAATTAGCGACGATGGCCAAGAGGCGAATCAAGGCCCTGATCGTATCATAAGATAAGAAATTTTGTTTAAAATTTCATCAACTGATTTATTTATACGAAAGTAGTCATAAAAATTTTCCGGATGTTATCTTAAGTCCGAAAAGTATGCCACAGGTCTTCCTCTAGTAAGCCTAGCTTGATAAATTGATGTTCCCAGATCTTCTGATACCTTTCAGACTCGCCTTCAGAATTAAATGCTTTGATGCTGGGTATCACCGATAGGTGATGGCAGTATTGTGATGGCAAAAATTTTCGATTTTGAGATAAAAAGCCTTTTGGGCGTCTTTTGACATCTAACTAACAAAAAACAAAAAATTTCAAGTAATACGATGAAGTCGTTAAGAATGTAACACCAGAGGATTAGCAAAAAGCACTGCATCATGTAATTAAACAACAGGAGAAAATGTGGAATCTCGACTACTTGATCGATCGGACTCTAGACCCGTTAATTGTAATGTCTGGAGAAGATAACAGTTCCTCAGATAATGAAGCATATTATGATTTTTTATAAATTTATTTCTGTATAATGTATTTTTTGAGTGTTTAATAAAAAATAAAGGTACCTAATACTATGAAAGTTCTTTCCTTTTTACAAGTATCCTACGTGCACGTCTTTGGTACACCATCATCAATGTTATTGCCAAAACCCATTAATTGTCCTAAACCTGGGTGGTACTACCTGTAATTGATAATAAGGAATAATTTTGCAAGGAAATTAATGGCAAACTATGAAAAGTGGCTTGAGTTTTCGCTGAGTCACTCTGTAGTCCCTTTGCATACCTACTGAGCTTTTTCTCACCTTTTGTGTACACCAACCTACTCGGGCAAACGAACCACCCTATATAGTTCCTCGCAACTCTCTGAGTCTACCAGTCTACCTCTTTCACTCATGTCTACTACAAAATGTTTAGAAGAGCTGTACCTTCAGGAGGTAAAGACTTGTAAAACAATTCTGATGAGCTTCCGGAGTCTAGAAAGTGATTATCTTCCACTAGCTAACTTGTAGCTGCTCTAAGGAGAAATACACAGAGCGGGCACTCAAACAAGGATATGAGAATTGGACAAACATGGATAAAATACCAAATTTAAAATCCCAGCTTGTGTCAGAGTGCGGTGCTGCCGTTTTTCTCAAAGGTGGACATGATCCGCATTGATTATGGTGTGCAAGTGCTAAAAATATATGTTGAGTCTATTCAAAGTGACTTTCTGAAATCGATCTCCCATTTTCAAGTAAGTGTAAATGCTTTTTGTTGCTGTTTCTGTTACTGAAATTCCAAAAGGCGTAGATTAATGAAGGTTATATAGTACCAAAAATATGAGCAATGCTCATCAAACCTTCATAGAAGGCCTGTCAATGGTATTAAGGTACTTTCAGGAAATGAAAGGAAATTAATAGTCGTCCATGTTGTAAGCGAAGTGGGATTTCTTAAAGAAGGTTTCTTAACCTTTAAGTGGTCCCATACGGGAGATTACAACAACAACAACATGAGTTCGGCTGTTTTTGATAACTGTTTTGGCAAAATGATAAAATATCTTCCAGCTAATTCAGTAGTAGTTATGGATAACGCAAGCTATGATTCACGACGTACAGAGAATGCTCCAACTTCATCTAGAAGAAAACAAGAAATTATCGACTCAACCTATAAAAATATTGAATTTATGTATAAAGAAGGAACTATTGCATATAGAAAATGTACACAAATATTGTTTTATGACAGACGCCGTAGAAGATATAGCAGAAAAACATGGTGTCTTTCTGAAATCGGCCTCCCATTTTCATGTAAGTATAAATGTTTTTTGATGCTGTTTCTGTTACTGAAATTCCAAAATGTCATTTTTGAACTTCTATTGTTTAGAAGTTTTGATCCACGACAGTAAACCTTTTTGTAGATTCCAGACATTGAAGTTATCGTTATCATTAATTCGTCAAGTACCTGCAACATCGCATTTGGTAACCAAATATAACAACGTTGACCAAGGTCAATGAACAATATGTAGGCACATGAAAGGAGTGCCCGCTTATTTCTCTCTCCTCTGTGGTTAGACCATGTCCTGTTCTAAGAAACCCAACGTTATTATCGTTACGTAAACTACGTCGTCCGATTGTTTACATTACGCGAGATTTCCTAAAATTTGTGAGCAGTTAAAAATGTTGGTCGGTCCGTCCGATGCAGTATAAATAGCTTGAGAGCATGTGTTGTTATGGGTATGTCTTGCTTATTTATGCTGGAGGGACACAAAAACGCAGCCAGTTTGCTGGAGATACAAACATCCCGGATACAGGGCGTTACGATATGAAATAAAGCCTAACCGTAGGAATGGTAAGGCACCTGATGGGGCGAATAGAGTAATCCTATACTGATATTCAAGCATCCTCGTATTAGTAAATTAGTAACTGGCTGAAGGATAAGGTCTTAAAGGTCTAGGGTATAGCGCGCGAAATTGAGAATCCAAGAAAAGTCGTATTCCCTTGTTAGCGAGGAGGCGTGGCCACCTGTTCCCTTTCTCCATTGTGTCTAAGATGAGGGGAGATAAGTCCAAAAATCCAAAGGTAAGGTCAAAAGGTCAAAAGGTAAGGTCCAAAGGTCATCATAAAAATTAATTTCGCATTTCCAAGCTCCTGACGTTACCTTTAAACTTACAGTAATGATTCAAAAAGCAAATGGAAGAAGAAAGCTTGCGCTTTGTCACCTATTTGGCCTTTTTTTATATCATGTCTGGTTGTTAAATTACAGATATTTGAAGCATGTATGATTTTGCATTGCGAGTTTTTTGCGTACCTACTAAAAAGCTTTTTTGAGAAAATCGCAAATAGTTGTCATTCATTAAGGTCTTAACTATCACCTTCTGACATACTGTATATGTAGTTTGAAACAAGTGGGTTCTGTTCGAAATGGGAATCCGTGTTTTGACATGGCAAATACATATGTATAGCTCTGTATACCCAGGCCCCTTAATGCCAAAAACAAAGCGTAGGAATTAATTATCTGGTATGTCTTATTACAATTTATACTATTAATGTTGCAAAAATAATATCATAATACTAGAAAATAAAAGAATGTCATCTGATAAACTCAAGATAATGACAAGTCGCACTTATAGATAGTTTCTAGGAAATGGATATATTTCTGAATTTTACCTGAAAGAAACAAAATTGACTTCAATCTTATGTACGGAGGCACCAGGCACCAAATATGCTGCTTTACTATCAGTTGTTTGTAGTTCGCGTGACAGTATTTGTATGGATTGCTTTTAAAATGCGCTTCTTAATGGTCTAGGGTATACCGCGCGGAATTGAGAATCCAAGAAAATACGTATTCCCGTGTTAACGACGAGGCGTGGCCGCCTGTTCCCTTTCTCCAGTATGTGTTTCTAAAACGAAGGGATGTAAGTCCAAAAGTCCAAAGGTAAGGTCAACTATATAACCAACCATGCGCTAAATAAATATTTCCTCAGGTTTAAGAACCCTTGAATCTAGTATAGTCTGCCTGTGATACCCAAGGGCTTCGACGACATAGAATGTGTGCCGAGGACTCTTCCTCCTTAGCACAGCGTGTGCACTTCGGGTCACTTGTCACCCCCCATCACGTACAAGTTTGAAGGTGTTATGGCCGGATGGCAGGCTGACAAGTAGCCTTAGCTGGCTTCTGTCCAGTGAGAGACAGAACTGCCCTACCTTGGCCAGAGGTCCTGAAATAAGTTCTCTAGCTTGGCGGAGATGTCCAGAGATTCTTCTCCATCTCGTAAGATGCTGGTTTTTCAGCCACACCTCTATTTGCCTTCTAATGGTATCTGCCTCCAGCCCAACAGCCGGCTCAGGACCCAGGAAATTATTCCTCGACCCTCGCCTTGCGAGCGCGTACGCCATTTCATTGCCACCAACTCCAGCATGACTTGGCACCCACATTAGTGACACCTGATGTCTTGCCGAAATGTCATCCAAGACCTTCCTACATTGCGGAACGAGCCTTGATGTAAACCTACAGGCACTTAATGCTTTTAATGCTGCCTCGCTGTTAGAGCAGATGGTGATCCGCCTGCAAGGCGCCTGAATTTCGCGAGTACGATGGCACAAGCTAAAATCGCATATATCTTTACTTGGAATACCATGGTGTATCCCCCAAGAGAGAGGGCGGGCTATGCTTTTGGCCCATAGTCCCAGCGCCGGAGCCTTCGTCGGTGAGTGAACCGTCCGTGTACCAGACTGGCCCTCCTCCCTCAAAAAGCCGCCGGCCGCTTGGCCTCCATTCTTCCCTTGTAGGATACTCCATCGTAAATTTGCAGTCAAAGCTATATGTAGGAGAAATTATCTCACTCCTCATAATATATGTAGGATAGGTTCGCCCCTTTGCAATTCCAAGAGGATTTACAAAGGACCAACTGCCTTGACTCCACAGTCGGAACGTAGACGCCCTTGCCTCCCCTTGAACTACCAAGTCGAGTGAAGGAAGATTCAGCAGTGCTTCTAGCGCTCTCAACGGAGTCGTGCTTACTGCATTTGTTATACTGACGCCGGCTAAGCTTTGAATTTTATTTAGCTGTGCTTTGATTGTTTCCATCCTTACACATGGCCACCATACCAGTGACCGATACAATAAGGACGGCCTTACGATTGTAATATAGAGCGAGAACATCACCTTGGGAGTCAAGTCTCAATTCGCTCCTACAACCCTTTTACATGCCCATAACGAATGTTTCTTATCGACTTTACGTTATATATGTTATCTCCATTCCAGCTTCGGTCTAGAATTACGCCTAGATATTTTACTGATTGGGAAAGTTCAAGCGATGTTCCAAAGAAGATTGGTTCGATATATCCGTCCACTTTCCCACTTCTAGTAAACATGACTAGCTCGGCCTTCTCGGCATTAACCGATAGATCTACCCCGTTGCACCACGATTCCACAATGCACAAATCGCCTTGCATTATTTCTGAAACAGTACCCATAAATCGACCCCTAACTACTATGCTAAGATCACCTGCATAGGCCTGCACGTATACTCCTATATTGCTCAGCCTGTCCAGAAGTTCATTCACCACCAGACACCACAATAAGGGAGATAAAACTCCCCTTGCGGGCCGCTCCGCCATACTTCAACGCTATGCGAAATGTCATTCAGCCTAGCAGTAGCCAATCGACGCTCTGAGGTGAAGAGAATCCATTCCACGAGAGAGGACCCTCGATGTCTAGAAAAGCTGCCAGGACCGCCTCCTGTTGTTCCAACGTCTTCTCCAGTCTACAAATTAGCTGGTAAAGGGGAAACTCTGACTTACTTACCAGCGTGGTAAGCAAATCTACAGGCATTAATGGTACGCCCTATCAGAGGTCCACCTCGTAGGTGCCTATCAATTAGTCTTTCCAAAGTCTTCAGCAAGAATGAAGAAAGGGTAATAGGTTTGAAATTTTTCGGGTGTGTATAACTACCTCTACCACGTTTTGGTATAAAAACGATTTTGGCAAGCAGCCAGTCTCCAGGTGTGAGGCGGGGGGCAGACAAGCTCGAAATATTCTCACAAGTCGTGGAACGATTTGTTCCTGCCCTTGTTGTAACATCGCTGGAATCTCACGGTCCAGACATATGCTGCAAATGTATTTATTGCCCATACTATTATGTCGTATGTTACGACCTCGCGTGCCATCATTCAGACCCCTCTACAGGGCCGACGTGTTGGCAGTTGCCTTCTCTGCGGTAGTGCTGCTACCGATCAAGAGAAATGCGTTTCCATAAGCAGCTTCAACGTCTCTTCCTCATTAGTCGTAATATGACCAGAGGAGTCAAAGACCCTTACTCTGACTTATTGTCCTTGCAGTTGCTGGGATGTCATTAACAGATCTACAGAAATTCCTCAATGACTCCCTAGAGGCCTTTCAGATCTCCTTCTTGTATTCCTGCAGTACCTTTTTGTACCTCTCCCATTCGGGAGAGCCTTTCCTATGCCTAGCCTTTCTAAGTAATCTCTGCACCGCTTTCCTTTTGTTTTCCAAATTTTTGATCCAAAAGTTAGCATTTACTCCTGCGCTAATCCTGCGGAGGGGGCAGCTAGTATCAAAAGACTCCGTGAGGTCCCTACATAGGGCATCCACCGCTGGCTCTATGTCATCTCCATTACTGAGATTATAGTCTATAGTCTATTATAGTCTATAGATTCTGTTTGAATAGGCCCGATTAGTGTGCCTTGGATTTCTAATAAGAATCTCCGTTTTTCTCTCCATTCACCTTGAACATGATGTGTCTATGATCAGACATGGATGGTTCCAAGGAAACCCTTGAGTCTCTCACCTCACTACAAATAACGAGTGTACCCTATGTTAGATCGATGACCTCCTCTCTCATGTTATTACAAAAAGTCGGAGTGTCACCAATATTCATAATTTCTAAGTTAGTGGGGCTTATGAACTCTATGAGCTCTTCACCCGCTCGGTTGGTGTCAGAGCTGCCCCACAGATTGTGATTGGCATTGCTGTCACACCCGACTACAAGATCAAGCCCAGATACTCTACAGAATGTCACAAGATCCTCCAGTTCCCTCGACGGGGAAGGATCCCTTGAATCATAAGGAAGGTATACCGAGCGTACCGCTAAGGCTTTCTCGACCCCCTCTTCAAATATTTAATTCTCACTGCAGCAAAGTCCCTAGTGGTAAAGTCCTTCAGCTGCCATATGTTAATGTCTCTGCTTGTCGGAAAGTATACAGTATATGCCAGAATATTAAGCCCGTTAATAACAGATAATCTGAATGAAAGAGATTTTACTTACCATAGTAGATCCCGCCCTGCTTTCCGTGCCGCATGCAGAGCCGATCTACATATCTTCCTCGGAGCCGCGGCCTTCACCTTCGCTCCTGCTCCGCTTTCTGTCGCTACCCCTGGTGGAGCTCCAAAGGACTCGGACACTCTCCAGTCTCCCACTGCCTCAGTCCTCCTCAATGTGGCCTTCCACTCTACTTCCAGTGAGACCACTGGGTTTCGCAGCTGACTGTGTTGTGACCTGTATTGTGGCCATCTGGGTTTGGTTCCCCCCTTCAGGCCCCTGGCGGCACCAGCCCCAACAGGTGTCGGCCGCTCCTCTGAGCGTTTGACTTGGCTTTCGCCCGTCACTGTCTCAGTTACCTGCTTCTTTTTGCTCAGCAATGTGAACACGGCCGAGCTCGCTTCACAGAATAACCTGAGACTTTTCGATTACTTTCCAGCTCATGGACTCCACGCTGAGAACAAGTCGAGCCCTCCTCGGTTCCCTCTTGCTCTCTAGGACCTTCCACGAGCCGGAATGGACCCCTTGGTTTTATCTACCTAGCCTCCTCAATAGAACCCCGTCTTCCAGAGGGGGTCCCGGAAACCAGGCCATTACCCTATAAAAAGTGGGAAGTTCATTGAAGCCTATGATCCTAAGCTTCGCGCCTTCCCACGCTCGCAAGCCTCCTGCCCCGGTCTCCAGCCATGCCCGCAAGAACTCGTTCTCGCAGACAAAGAAGGCTGCCCCTCTTGACAGGTAGCAGTCCCCGAACTGCCCCTTCCGGGAGCCCATTCATCAGCACGCTAACTGTCTCCTGCACAGCGAAGACCTGCGCCTTTGTAAGTTGAGTCCCTGGGTAGTCCTCTGGAACGAAGACTACTCGGGGCCCAGTTTGAGTGGCACGCGCATAGCTGGTATGCGCGTGAGTCGCGGTACGGGCCCTCTTTTTCGACGAGGCCCCATCCGGCGTGACACCAGCCGATCTCCGTCGTTTGTTAGTATTACTGGGCCCCTGCAGAGCTGTAGATTGGCCGATGCTCCACCAGATGGCACCCTAGGGGAACCTGATGACAGAGGAGCCTGGGTTGCCAGTGTTCCGGCCTCCTGAGCCCTCCACCATCCGCTCCATCCTTAGCCTTCTGGTCAGCTTCTTTTCTGTGCCACTGCGCGACGGCTTTCATTTTGTAGGGAGCCCACCCTTTCAGCGAGCTCCCTAGCTATCCTCTCGGTCAGCGTTCTATCGAGGTCATCTGAGGAGTTGACGCCCGGATCATTGGGTGCTCCTGGTATGGAGCTCCCGGATTTTTTGAATTTGTCGTTTCTATCCATACAAATCCCACAAGTTAGATGGAAATTTTCAGTCCACACCTGCGGTGTCTCCTGCACAGGTGTAAAGCGAAGCACTCCAGGAGATTGGCTGCTACCCCAGGGGCTTCGTTCATGGCGGTGCTCCCCCACCGCCACGCACCCTTCGGCACGGGTCGCATGACACCTTCGGTTGGGCCCTTAGATGTCCTAGACTCCTAGAGGACGTTTAGTACGACCTCCTAGGAACTGGTACCAATACTAGCTACACTGTTGCCCATTGCTAGGGAGCACTTTCGGGTGTCCAGCCTAGATCTGCCAGGATTGCTCTGCCAGGTTTAGCGGAGACAGGGCCACTACGCGTAAGGTGCAAAAGTGCACGCGGCAAGAGACCTGCCGTCTCCTGAACGGTGTTGAGAGTCATCTTGCGACCCTCCTGGGAATGAAGAGAACCCAGAACCATTTATCTAGGACCTTTGAACCTTTGATCTAGGATCTCCGCATTCCCTTCGTGGAGACAGTGAGAGAACTCTTTCCAAATAATTCAGAAGATTGGGAGACTGGCGCTATATTTATAATAGATATCATAGTTTTTGGAGCGACAAAAAAGACATGCTTTGTTTTTGCAAGTATGGAGTTGTTCTATGGAGGTGGAGGCGAAACCTCGTGAGCCGTTTACTTGATTGCGCAGTGTGTATTTCACGGCTCATGAGATTCCGCCTGGCCCTAGAGAGGGTATTGCCAAGCTGTGCATACATTTTTGATGTGAATATCCTTATTTCTTGGTGTTCGAATTTCAGTTGCGAATAGTATATTAATGGGTTAAAAAATGTATTTCGGTCATCCATTGACTATGAGATTGAAATGAATCCAAAAGTTGTAAAACCCAACAGTTGTATAGACCGTGGTTCGAAATAGACCTTTTGAAACGTCTACCCTGTCTACAAAATTCCAACAGCATGTGATGGATGGATCCACCCTGTAAGTATTGGCCGACCATCCTCGCCACACATGTGGACCCGTGTGAAGAACACGATCCATGCTGGCTCACACATGTGTGCACGCTAACGCTCGTACGCGTAGGTACGAACGGTTCGCAGTGGACACAGTCTTCTTCTTGGTTGCCTCTCCTAGAGGGTTAACGCGCTATTTTTAACCGACGCATTATTTATTCTGGACATCCTGTCGCCGGCGATGCCACTGAGCGTTTTTTACCCCAGCCTAAAAACGGGATAATGTATAGCTAGCACATGGGCATATGTAAGCCATGGCTGTTTATTTTTTTCTGCCTCTTCGAGTTTTGCTCCCATCGTGGATAGTACAAGACGTGTTCTTTGTACTGACTGAAAATGACTAATTTAAAAAAATAATGCATACAGCCTATCACTAATCCTCTTCGATAGTGACATTCACCTTTTACAACTCAATAAAAATCGCAATCGCCTGTTTCAACTGAAAAAAATTAGGTCGAGTTGACTGATTCAGTACATATCACACATTAGGGTGATACCATTATATCATTTTCGCATCGCACAAAGCTATAGTCAGATATCATCTTGCAACTAAATCAGCGCCCACCCGCCCACAAAAAGAGATCCAATACAAAAACTCTCGTAAATAGTTTCTTTCTCAACGAATTGTTCCAAGGTTTCCCAATCATCCTTTTCATTTAAATCAGTTCAATATTTACCACGTTATACAATACAAAACGATGTAAAGCAATAGCCGTTTGTATATCAGAAAACTTTGGTTTCTGTAAGAGGCAAGGCAATTTTCGGATGGACTTAAAAGGGTGTATTATGCCGTTAGGTCATTCTTCCTCAGGTCAATGGACATCTTATCATACAACAATTTTTTGAATTCTACAATCCAACCCCGCCCCCAACCACTCCATACAAGAAAAGTAGAAAATGATCAGGAACCCCCAAAACGCCAAAAAACGAATTTTGAGGAATATCTGAATTTTTTTGTTTTTTGTTAATTACTCCGCTGTTCATGCACCGATTTTCAAAATTATAGCAGCATTACCTACTACGACATCACAGCATATCGCTACCCAAATTCCATCACAGTCCATGCAGCAATCACTGAGATTACAAGGCTAGAAGGACGTCAACAGACAAACAGACCGACTGAAATGAGTGACATGAATTTTCCTTATGTAGATGTCATGAGACGTCCAACAAGTATATTATTTCAAAATCGAAAACATTTGCAATCACAATACCGGTTACATGTTGGTGCTCTTATAACCCTCTATCTGCCTCCTACCCTAACTTGAACCGGCCCAAAAGAAGTAAAACATGACCAGTGACCTATAATAGAACACTAAAAAAACGTTGTTTGACCAGATTTTCTACCTTTTTGTTTTTTTGTACAGTGGTTAAAGAGGTGTCAAAATTATATTACAATCAAGTTGGTAGTTTCTTTCATCCCGGACCAAAGCTGGAGATTGAGGGATCAATCATCTTGGGAACACCCATTTTTTAGACAGAACTGCAAGCTGTAGAATTGTGCGTCAGAATGATCACATAACATCAGGAGTACGAGACTATAAAAATATTCTCTGGCAATCAATCCGCGCTCAAAGCACTTGAATCAAATTATTATACATCCAAAGCAGTATGGAGCTTCAAAAAATCTCTAGGTGGTAAGGTAGTAGATAGTAGTTTCTGGTAAAAAAATTCAGGTATATTTTCAAATGCATGTTGGGAAGGGTCTAAAAGACACAAGACATTTAAAAGTTCATAAACTAGGATATCAATTCTCGGAGATCGCCAAACAGGTAACAGCTTCTGAGGGTGCCACCCAATCGTATTAGCAAGTCAAGTAATGAAGAGCGTATCGACACCGGCCGAACAGCCTAAGCACCAGCAATTTATCGGAGCATAGTCGCGAAAGTCTTAAATAATAATATATTGGAAAGCCTTTTATGAACAGACCATAATTTTTGAATTATGCAACCCACCACACTCCGAACCACCCCAAATGAAGTGCGAACCTACCCAAACCTAACCTAAGAAAACAGGAAGTAAGAAATGAAATTTTGAGGCAGCTTGGTTCCGAAATTTCTAGGCATTGCCGCTAGAAAATTATTCGTCTGATTTGCTTGATGGCACGGGGCATCCTTAGTGCACTAACACGACTGATACTTAGCGGACCGGTATGATCAATCGCCATTGGTTGGACATCGATGTAAATGACTTGGAATATTACCCATGAACAATTATTATTTCTAGGTATTAGGAAGATAGACGTCCCAATTACTGTTTAGATTAGTTGAATTTTTCAGAATTCCAATTGTTTCTAGAAGTTTCCTTTGAGAAGTATAGGGTATAGGGGGTTTTTGCAATTAACTCGAGTAGGATATTATGACCTGTGTTGGCAATTTTCCGTATTTTCCTAATTTTTCTACCAGCTTACACTGATTTTCAAAAATATAATATAATTACCTACTACGAAACTCATACGGTTTTTCAAAATCGAAAGCCACAATGAACAAACGGACTTGCAATTTTTGTAAGGTAGGCATTTTAAAATGTATAAATATCAATTTTTTAGGTGTTCAAGAAAATTAAAATAAAAAAAGAGACCAACCTTATCTTAATGTAATTTCTGAAGTTTATCTGTTCTGGTATCTGTTCCTTCGCGCTTTACTATGAGCTGGTAAAGCGCGAAACTCATCAAAAAAAGCACTCATGGTGGAAAATAGGCGTTTACTGCCTGTGGCTCAATATGTTTGGATATGCTTCAAGGAAAAATCTGTTCAGTATTTTGTCGTGTTGGGGTTGCAGTCTGTGTTTCACATGATTTACAATTCGTCCATGCTTGTCAGAGCAGTTTGGCGAACCTTTGCTCTTAGATACAGTCTTGTTGGTTGATTGGTCTGTTAGGTCTGGTTATCCAGAGACCATACAACGTCAGGGAAAGGTAAGGCAGGAAAAGAAAAGGAAGCAAGAAGAAGAGCAATGTTCGTCGGTTGGAGGCTGTAGCTCAATTAAAGTTCGAAATTTTTTGGGTTTTTCCAAAAGGGTTAATTTTGATATTCAATATCTGAAACAGCAAACATTTAGTTGCTTTAAAAATTGTACGATTTGATTTTTATCATAGAGCTAGTGGATCCTGTCCTGTCTGGTCAAACAGCAACCAGAAAAGGAGTTCGTCAAGGATGTGTATTATCTCCGATGTTATTTAACATTTACTCCGAATTTGTTATGAGACAGGTATTGGACAACTGGAACGGCGGAAGCAAGATATCCAACTTATGATTTGCTGACGATACAACCCTTATTGCCGCTCCTAAGAAAGAACTAGTAGCCCTATTAAACATTTTAGAACAACACAGTGCAGCAAATGGTCTTGGTATTGGACTACAACAAGACCAAGGTTATGATCGTAGATAGAGAGCATGATAATTATCGAGAAATAAAATCAATAGGCCGTTGTGCAGTAGTTCAAAGTTTTGTGTACCTCGGTTCTTTCATCAACAATTCGGGTAGATGTGAAAATGAGATTCGACGGAGCATTCAACAGGCACGTGTGGCCATGACAAATCTTACTAAAATATGGCGTTACCATAACATCACTAAAGCTACCAAAATGTCACTGGTTCAGTCTCTTGTGTTCTCCATATTTTTGTATGCTTCGGAAACTTGGACCGTTAAAAAGGCAGATCGAGCTCGCGTAGACGCTTTTCAAAAATGTGGACGTGGAGGAGAATACTGAGAGTTCCTTATACCACCCATCGAACCGAGCATCGAACTAATGTTTCCGTACTGGATGAGCTCGGTAATCCAAAAAGACTATCCTCCATTGTGTCAACGAGAATGCTAACATTCTTTGGACATATTCACAGAAGCGATAATATGGAGAAACTTGTAGTTCAGGGTCACGCCCCGAGTGGGCGGCGCCGGCGCCGCGGCCGTTCCCCTACACGCTGGGTATATACGACGAAACAGTTGCTGGATATGAGTATCAATAGCACCACTCAACTGACAGTAAATCGCGAACGATGGCGAGCTACAGTTCTCAAAACTATTGATAATATTCGTGTCGGCAATACTCTAGCTCTGACTTAATGCATTTTACGAGTTCACAACATGTCTGCTAAGACATTGTGACTATGAAGATGATGATGCTAGTGGATCGCTTGCGTGGTTGCGAAGTTACTTGACTGTGTAGTCTGCTGGCTCAAGCAAGAGAGGGTTGCAGTGTGATCTCGCTTAACGTCGTTACGGATGTCGTTTCTTATAATCCTTCAAGTATCCAGGCTCAAGGTCCTGTGAATCTTATTGTTGGATCATATGCTAGATAGGATTCGAATTCTAAGACTCTGATGCATTACTAGCACTCATTTTGGATTTATCAATAATGCAAATGCAATACTCTGTGTTCTTAAAATTTAGAATCTATGACTTATTTAGGAAGGTAGGTCGCAAAAACAAATACTGTTTCCTTGCACAGCTGTCAAACGATGCCACTTACCCATATAAAATTAATTTCTTGATAAACTTTATACTTTGATAAATTCCACAAAGGAGGTTGAAACGTCAGTAGCAGTTTACCTTCCAGCATATCCCCTATCTCAAAAATATCTATAGAGCAACTACAAAAAAATGAGATTACAAAAAAGAACTATCAGAAAAAATCTACTGCAAGACTTAAGATGAAATGAACCACTAATCAAATAAATCTGCTATTGTTTCAAATAAGCCTAGCCCAGTCCAAATGCAAACAGTCACATCCCTACATTGACATATGCGAAGCACCCTTATAGACTGACATCCATGTTGCATATATCTTTGTTTACAAGACGTGAAATGGGTTCCATATGTTGAATCTAATCTGTGCAAGAATTTGTGGAAGGAAGCGATCGAGACGACAGGGTTCATCGGTCAAGGTAGAAAGCTGCACTTGGTGAGAGAAAGCGCCCTTCCGTAATAAGAAGGGACACCTCGATATTTATAGCGATGCCACATCCCACATTGCCGGAATAGACTCCTTGATGAAACACAGCCGTGAGAGATATATCTTACGGTAAAGTCTCCACCGAAAACTTCTCTAGTGGCGCTTTACTAAAACCACCCCATAATAAAATAATAGTTTAGAAATCTGAATAAAACGCTTCATAGCAGATCAGGCGTACTAACAAGTAAGTAGTAATTTTAATTTGTAGAAGACCGTCTAACAGAGATAGATGGTGAACTAACTGTTGAGTACCTTCTGAATTTCAAATAACACTTAAATGATAGAGAATAGCACTACAGGGTGAACCAAACTCAACGCCTCGAACTCTTGTGACCAAGCGATAGCACTTCCTTTCGAGAAAAATAACTATGCGAGTATATGCAGATTGGACTATATTTAAAAAATAATGACTTATACAGGATGTCTAGTAAAAGCGTGACATATTAAAATTGTTTTTTTAATGGAATGCCCCGTATATTATTACATATTCAGATTCCTTAGTCAATTCTAGTGTGACTATGTATCATACAGGGTGAGTCAAGCTCAACGCCTCGGACTCTTGTGACCAAACGATACCACTTTTCGAAAAATCGACTTTACAGGTATATGTAAGTCGAGTTGGGCTACATTTTAAAAATAATGACTTTTATACAGGGTGTCTAATGAAAGCGTGACATCAAAGCTGTGTTTTTTTTAAATGGAACACCCTGTAGATTATTGCATATTTAGATTTCTGGGTGCATTTTAGTGTGACTTTATGTATCACACATGGGACTTTAAGCGAACCGTTTAGGTGCAAATCACAATTTTGGGTATAGGTAGATGTCAGAAAAAAATTGAATATCGCAGCTATTATAAATCTTAGAGGGCTGTGACTTTTCCGTGTTACTAAGCATGAAATGCGTCAGCTTACGTTAGACGGTCGAGTTCGAATTACATTTGTACTTGGAGAAATCGGTAGATCAATTAAGGAAACTTCAATCAAAGGTAACTTGATTTTTTCAAATGGAAATGCATAATTTTTTTTATACAGTTAAATGTGCAATTTGATGGGCTTCCTAGTTATATTAGGTTGTGAGTATCAATCTATGGTAGTTTTTATTAAATTTCGAGATTTCAGTGAAATCAGTGTTTTTCAATTTCCCTACCTATACACAAACTAGCAGGCCATGAAATATAAACAAAATCGTATTCAGATGGGAGAAAACAACTAACTTAGCAAAAAGGTCCAGCAGAACTAGAGTAAAATAACAAGATTATAAAAACTCCCTACAACAAATCAACTCTAACCAGAAACAACGGCGGTAACATGTCAAGGTTAACAAGGTTAAAGAGAAGCTGGAGTACGACAGAAATGGATAATTTTTACAGCTTTCTAGCGACTGCAATGTACTAGAGATTAAAAATTTCCAAAATCACTAAACACTTTGAAATGAAAGCAAAACTTTCAACGATCGTTGCCGTCAGTTTAATATCTTCAGAACGCAATTTTCACATTTAATGGTATAAAACAGTAGTCGTTTCCGTCAAAGTCAAAAGTAATGATACCTCTCACTGTCGTCCTTTAAATTTTTCAGTATCTATTAGCAAGATCGCAAAAAGGAATACTGACAAATCATATTTTAATTTTCTGCCAGGTAAATTGTGTTTAATAATTTGAGCAGATTTTTAATTTATTCTTCATTTTCGGCGATCTTGCTTATGAGTATTGAAGAATTTGCAGAACTACAGTCAGAGGTATCGGTTACTATTCTTTTAAATCATGAAATGTGAAATTTTATTCTGAAGCTGTTAAACTGCCAGCAACATCACATGGTAAATTTCCTTTCATTTCCTAATTCACAATGGTTTTGTGAATCGTCAATCTTTAGAATATTGTAGTAGCCGGTATGCTGTGAAAAATACCCATTTCTGTCGTGCTCCAGCTGCTTTTTGACCTTAGATGTGTTATGTCTGCTATTTCTGGTTAGAATTGATTTGTTATAAGTCATTTTTATAACTTTGTCCCTTTACTCTAGTTCGTCCGTAACTATCTGCTAAGTTAGTTGTTTTGTTCCATCTGAACAGTCTTTTCATATTTCATAGCCTGCTAAGTTGCTTATAGGTAGGAACATTGAAAAACACCGGTTTTACTGGAAATTTGAAATTAGATCAAAACTACCAGAGATTGGTATTTACAACTGCATACCATTAGAAAGCTTATCAAATTGCACATTTGATCGTATAAAAAAAATTATGCATTCCCATTCGAAAAAATCAAGTTACCTTTGATTGAAGTTTCCTTCATTGATCTACCGATTTCTCCAAGTACAGATGTAATTCGAACCCAACCGTCTAACGTAAGCTGGCTCATTTCATGCTTAGTAACACGGCAAAGTCACAGCCCTCTAAGATTTACAATAGCTGCGATATTCAATTTTTTCCTGATATCTACCTATACCCAAAATTGTGATTTGCACCTAAACGGTTTGCATAAAGTCCCATGTATGATACATAAAGTCACACTAAAATGCACCCAGGTATCTAAATATGCAATAATATACAGGGTGTTCCATTTAACAAAACACAACATTGATATGTCACGCTTTCATTAGACACCCTGTATAAAAGTCATTATTTTTAAAATGTAGCCCAACTCGACCTACGTACACCTGTAAAGTCGATTTTTCGAAAAGTGGTATCGTTTGGTCACAAGAGTCCGAGGCGTTGAGCTTGACTCACCCTGTATATGTGGGACTTTAAATGAACCGCTTAGTTGCAAAACACCATTTTTGGTATAAGTAGATATCAGAAGAAAATTGAATATCGCAGTAATTATAAAACTTAGCTGAGACTTTGCCGTATGACTAAGAATAAAGTGCGTCAGCTAGTTTAGACGATAAAATTTGAATTATTTTTGTAACTAGAGAAATCGGTAAATAGTTAAGGAAACTTTAATCAAAGGTAACTTTATTGTTTTCAGGCGGTAATGCCCATTTTCTTTATACGATCAAATACTAAACTTGATAGCCTTTCTAATAATATAAGCTTATGAAATCTCTGGTAGTTTTCACTTAATTTCAAACTTTCAATCAAATCAATATTTCTACCTATAATGAACCTAGAACTCCTTGTTATATAAACAAAAATGCGTTCGCATGTAAGAAACCCACTTAGCTAAGAAAACAACTCACTAAGCAGAAAGATACAGACGAACTATGGTGAAAGGACAATATTATGAAAATTTCTTACACAAATCAAATCTAACCAGAAACAGCGGCGGTAACATATCTAAGGTCAAAAAGAAGCTGGAGTAAGTCAGAAATGGGTACGTTTCACAACCTACTGGCTACTATAATGTACTAGAGATTGAATATTTCCAAATCCATTAAACACTCTGAAATGAAAGAAAAACTATCAGCGGCTTCTGCTGGCAGCCTAATATCTTCATCACGCAACTTCACATTCAATGGTACAAAAAATTAATAATTTCCGTCAAACTCAAAAGCAACGACTTGAGCCCTTCGAATTTTTAGGCATCTATTATCTAGATCGCAAGAAATACTGACAAATCAGATTTTACTTTTCGGCCAAGTAGATTATGTTTTATAATTTGAACAGGTATTAATTCATTCATCATTTTCTGCGATAATGCCAAGGCAAATGTAAGAAGCCATTTAAATGAACGATATCCGCAGTGGATTGGACGTGGTGGAACAATCGCTTGCCACCGCTTTTACGGGGCTTGACCCCACTTGATTTTTTCTTGTGGGGTATAATGAAACAAAAAGTGTATGTCGACGTGTCAAATACAGGCGAGGAGCTTATTAACAAAATCATTCAAGTCGGAAATTAATTACTGAATGACAAAGCGATGATCAGTCGCTCTACGCAACATGTATCAGCAACGGCATGTCAGCAACGCCAAGGAGGATATTTCGAACAGTGGTTGTAACATTTGCTTCCCTATTCCCAAAATAAATGTCGTGAACGCTAAGTATTTTGTTTTATTGTCCTCTCAACTGCCGGATTAAACAATAAAGGATCATATTCAAACCATCATAGCTTCTAGGCTACATACTTTACTTAAGGCGAAGATGTACAGCTAGATGTTTTTTTTACAAACATCATGTACTATCGCTTAGAAATAGAAAAACCGTAGGTTAATGGCTTAGATTTTTTTAAAAAAACTGAAACTAAAAAAAACCAGAAAAATTGCATAGTTATTTTCTTTTACCGACTTTTTATGCCTTGATATAGAATGAAATTTGGAAAATGTTTACCATTAGTTTATAGTCTACATGCTTCGCTATCGAATGACACTTACTTTGTGTTTATACATAGGTATACATAGGTAGTTATGGCTAAATTGGTAAAACTCTCGTGCATCAATTAAACAAAAAACATAATGGCTGCCATTTTATTGTGGTGGGAGAAAAACTACTTTTTAGGGGTGACTTGTCGATAAGAATTAACGTATTGGATCCCCCTAAAGGCTCCAATAACATAACTTTGTAAATAACTGTCGAATACTGGGGCAATCTACTTGGTTCTTTAATTCTTTGTCGAATCTTCAGCGAATAAATTATCATTAAGTCTGCTTTACAACACGACATGGTACGATTTCTTGTAAAACGAAAACATTGTTTGGCATGTTACATTACACAATGTTTTTTGTAAGAATAGGTTCACGATTCTGTTCACAGATCTTGTTTGTAAATATGTGGACACAGGTGACAACTACAGTCAAATTCGTCAAATGGGGGTTAGTGGGGTTAGGCTACAAAGCCTAGTTATTTTGATTCTACATCCAATGCGTATGTGCCGGGCTAAAAATAATACGGAGTGAGAAAATATTCTAATTGGGACACAATTTTTGGTTCAGTTTTTGAAACAATTTGATGTATGTGTATATGTGTATGATAATATTGTGATGAAGAGGACTCAGCAGGCGGCCTTGAGCAGCACTCAGTATAAGCCCAAAATATGGTTCAGATACGTGAATGACACATTTGTTGTATGGGGCTATGGGCAAAACAAGCTAGTGGAATTGCTACAATACCTAAACAGTATATATACGAACACCCAGTTCACGGTTGAAGTGAGGAAAACAAAAAACTGGCTTTTCTCAATGTGCTATTAACTAGAAAAGTATCAACCTTGGAACACACAGTGTATAAGAAACCTACACATACCGACCGCTATTTGCACAACAATTCGAACTAGCCCATGCCAAAAGTTTGGAATCTTCAAAGCCCGTTCTGCCAAGAAGAGTGTGTGAACATGCCGAATTCAGTGCCGAGCTCGAACATCTGAAGAATGCGTTGAAGGCAAACGGCTACTCAGAACAGCAAATAACCAGTAGTAGTAGTAGTAAAGTAGAAGAGCAACCACAACTACCACCAGCTCACGTCAGCAGGAGATAGACAGGCTCCAAAGGAAAGCACTGCTAAGGGTGGCCAGTGCCTACCGCACAGTATCCAGCAAGGACTTTTAAGTGGTGACAGGAACACCACCCTTGCATCTGCTAGCTGAAAAGAGAAGAGACATCTACGTCTCACAAGGGGACACAGAGACGAGGCGGAAAGAATGCAGGGAACGGACTATGGAGAAGTGGCAGCAGATATGGTCGCAAACAACTGAGGTTGCGCATTGGACAAAAAGGCTCATACCATTAGTCGGAGAATGGGTAAACTGCGACCACAGGACTACCTGCTATTTCCTGACGCAGGTTCTAACGGCACATGGCCCGTTTCGCGTCTATCGGAAAAGGGTAGGAAGAGCTACCGACGACCAGTGTCGCCATTGTTGGACGGACACGGCGAAACACACGCTCTTCAAGTGTGAGAGATGGCTCACATACAGACAAGAAGCCTGTGCAAACCTACCTGAAGATCTGAAGGCAAATAACATTGTGAGACTGATGGTCTACCATAAAGTCTATTGGAAGACCATCCACTGCATGGTGGGGAAAATTCTGAGCGCCAAAGAAAGCGAGGAACGCAGAAGTGATTATTAAACCACAACATCAAAAAGCTCGGACCAGCCCTACACTCATGTTGTTATGTCGTTCGAGGAAGGTTCCATGAGTGGTAGGAGGACCTGAAAGTAAGGAAAGAGGGAACGGGTTTTAGCCGGTCGGGCTGTGGTGGCATGTCGGAGTGGACGCGTTTCGCGTCCGTTTGGACATGCGCTCAGAGGATTCAAGCTGGTTCAGCGTCGGGCGGGCAGACTCACTCTCACACCTTCCCGTGTGCGAGAGCTTCTATCCTTGCGATCAAGCCGATTTCCCAAACCCTCTATAATAAAAAACCAACCACCACCAGTAACAAAAGCTTTCCTGCCCTATGTTCCCCGGGTCACAGTCAGAATTGGGAAGTTACTGGAGAAGGCAAATATTAGAACGATATACAAATCAACTGGGAAAATACAACAGCATTTAAGATCGGCAAAGGCCAAAAGGGATCCGTGGACAGCATGAGGGATTTATCGGATTTATCGGATCCCATGTACTTGTGGAAATATGTACAAACTAGAATTTCAGAACACAAATCAAATTGCTGCTTAGGTCTGGCAGAAAAATCTGCAGTAGCCAACCATGCACTCCAGGAAAGCGGTGACCACAAGGTAAAGCTTGATGAGACTCAGGTTCTGGCTGCTACCTCCTCTTATTACGTCAGATTGTACATGGAGTTCATTGAGATTTATACGCCAAGATTCTGGGATGAGCAGGAGCTCCAAAGTAATTGGCGGTGCACAGCGCAGCCGCCTCCATTACTAATCCATGGTATATAACTGCTCAACCTTAGGTCTCTGAACGGTTTGAACACACAAGTAATATCAGCTTCTGAGGATGCCAACCACTCCTGGTTGGCAAAATGTCAAGTAGCGAAGCGCTCCGATGCTAAGGCGGCGGAACGTGTCGACGCCGGCCGAACAGGCCAACAATCAATAGTTCATCATTGATGTATGATACTGGCGTATTTATATCATTCAAGAAATTGAACCAAATCTTGTACAACATTCCTAAATACGAAAACATACTATTGTCTTAGGGAGTAAAATTATCTTTAATGGTTATTATGCCTTCGGTCAGCAAGACTCGTATGGTAGTCATGACAGGAAGCGGACAAGGTGTAATTCCGCACTAGGCGGATAACATCGCTAGTTGTACGTTGTACGGCACTGTTGCCTACCGGTTGATTACTACCTGTCGCCTGCCGATTCGGAGGTAGCAGGGAATTACACAAAACGGCCAAAAAGAGAAGGCGGACCTGGTGTCCGGTGCCATGTACAACATGCGATCGGTCGAGTGGTCGTTAATCGCTAGGGACCTGTCATGACAATCGGGGTATTGTTGGCTCGCGGTCAGATGGTACCAGCCTTTAGGCTATAAAACCTTTATATATTTTTTAAATTCCATATAATTCTTAGAGGATATCGACAGACCTCCAACTACAGTTAGCTTCTTTGTCTGCGTCGATCATAATAGATGTAGGGTAGATGGCAGAAGTTTAGACTACTTTTACTTCCCACACTGATAAGTGCGGGGAAGTTTATGATATCATAACGAAAATCCACGTCACTCATTTTTGTCGGTCTGTCTGTTTATTGCCGTTTTTCTAGCCTCGTAATCTCAATAACCGCTGCATGGATTGTGATGATATTTGGGTAGCGATATGATGTGGGGTCATAGTAGGTAACGCTGCCAAAATTTTGTAAATCAGTGCATTTCAAATATCCTTGAATTTTTCTACATCTCTCAAATTTCAACCACCATTAACTAATTTCTCAATCAATTAAGGTTTTATAATAAATTTTCCTCAAATCAAAATGAGTACAACCTTACTCCGTTCATTGACTTTGTATTAAACATACAACTATAATAACTATTCTCCCCGAAAAATTGATAAGTATAATATACATGTGTAAGTAAAGTTAAATTTCACTATCATTATCTCCCACACCATCTAGTCCCATAATAGTTGACTTCGCTTTATAAATTAGAGATTCCTTCCCACAATTGACATATTTATGTCTGATTAATGAACCTCTAAGTCCATTCCCCCCTCTTCTCTAAAACAATTCCAAAAATTCTAATATTAAAATAATTTCATACGGTTTTTTGGGTTTGACTAACTCATATATTATCCTCATTGGTTATTCCGATCAATGCATAAAATCAATATAATAATTCAGTTAAAATATTGTTATAACTAATAGCAATAAAAATTAATACTTCCCCTACTTAATTACCTATCTCTAAATAACGTTACAAAGACTTTAAACTAGTCTTTTTTCAAAAAATACATTTTCTCTATTGTCTAACATTAAAATATATGCATACACTTGCTTTTGGGTGTCACACTTGAACTTTCTAGCTCTTTGTCCTCATTTTTTCCAAAAAAATAAAATATTGCAAAATGGCGGTAATAATTCTTCGATTTTAGGATCATCGATCTTCTATCGATCATTAACACTCCGTCCTTTATTTCGTTCCATGTCATCTGTCATGAGTGATAGACATGTGACAAGTATCATTGTTTCTGAATGGCGTTCGTTTTAAAACGACATTTCTACGTGGTTATTTTAAGAAATTAATATCCGATTTTACTACAGATATCTGATTTTAATGTGTTTTTAATGTTTAAAGTCCTTTGTATCAACATTCAATGTTTCGTGCCAACGATTTTGTGTTTTACACAAATTGTGCTAGTTTTTGTGAAAACTCTCCCATTTAACATCATTTCGCTGCAATCTCACTAACTTTGTAAGTATCAACATCCCCTTTTTGAGATTGTGACTCATTCCAAATTCTATTATTTTCTGATGTATACATAAACGAGTATTGCTTTATATCATTCCGTATTGTGTAACCTGGAAATTATTGAATTGATTTGAATGAGATTTTTACACAGTATTATTGCTGTTGCGAGGATGGAAAACACGTATGGTTTCCAGAAATCATGTCAGTGGCAGTGCAGCAATAAAAAAGACCAAAAATATAAAAGCAGCTCAAACTTGTTTTTTTATGTTTTTCACATCGACTACGGTGGTCATTAGCTGTCAAATTTGTCTTTTAAATATTTCAAAGGTACATTGTGTAATTTTTTTGAAGAGGATGGTGCAGGGATAGAGGAACTTCTTTTGTATTAACCACTGACAGTGTGAAGGAAATACTAAGGGAGGACACTTGACGCCCAGGCACGTATTTAGAGGGTGGTCCAGGTGGACAGGGGGACTGGACCCCCCCCTGAAACGTTATAAAATTCCGTCTAAAAATGGAATCCACAAATTTACACCCCCCCCCCCCCCCCCCCGCAAATCTAAGGTAGCAACTCTAGTCTGGACCCCCACGAAAGGTCAACTAAGTGACACCCATAATCTGGACTAAAACTAAATCCAGGATACGTGCCTGTTGACGCCATTTTTTTTCTATATACGAGGTATTGCATTAGTAGTCACAAAACATAGACATAGTCTTGTCTATGTTCCGTGGTTATAGTAGGGTTCAAGTATATAACACGTATCCATTTACAAAGCGAGGATATCCGCAAGACATGCCGATAAAAGACGAAGTAGCTAGGCCGGTCTAAAAATGAGCTAGCATACACCCGGCGTTAGCCCAACCATTACGTTTACGGTCGAGCCCAAATTTCGGTTGATGTTAATTTTTTATAAAAAGGAGTTGATAGTAATCATAATTTGGAGATAAAAACCTATTTAAATGTTGTGCGTTTTATAATATAAACTGTCACTGTACCAAGCGGTCCCTTTAGGAATTACGAAAAAACAAAAGTTATACTTCTGGGATGTGCTATACTAGTGCATTTGGGCTTTAAATGAGCACTCCAAGACAACATACTTAACCCAAAAAAAAGAAATATCCCCAGAAAGACCACAAATTGTAGATATAACAGAAAAATATCAAAAAACCATGATAGATTTTTTATATTCGAAGTGTGCAGAAATTTAATGACCTTTTATCCTCCCTTTTGTCTAAAAGGTAGCTTAAACAAGACTGTATTCAGCTATTCAATCTTTAAATGTACACATGCTTTGCCCACGTATACAAAAGCTGCTAGCTCAAGAATGGCACAAGCAGAAGTTTGGGGGCATTTTGTTACTCCCGACTTTCTAAATCTTTCCTGCTTCCAAATCACTTCTTCGCCATATTAAATGAAGGTATAGGCTACGGAGAGGCAATCCGAAAAAAATTTAGACGAAGCTCTTTTAAGGAGAAGATGTCAAAGAACGTGGAAAAATATTTCGGAACTGCTTGCGGCTTGAACACCTTTTTTTCCGCATCTTGATGTGACAAGTAATAAGATTTTTAATGATCTTAATTTTTCATTATTTTTTAAGTTGGTTTTAGTAAAGTTAGAAAAAATATAAGATGAAGTTGCATTCCTGGCCTGGTACAAACGATATCGATAGTAAGAAAAAGATGTTACTACTATAGCGTTGTATGACGTTCTTCGCATTATTACTCCTCATTTCACACAAACACACTCTGTCCTCCCTTTCATGTGTCGGGACTTGTGGTGCATACTGTGGCGCAGTCGCAGGCAAAAGAGCAGTTTGACACTGCCTTGACATACCACACTTACTGTTTTGTTATAAGCGAGTGTTTAGTGCCCTTTCACGTTTTACCCGCACTTCAGCTTCCCTCCATAGTTCTGCCACTTACTGAATTTGTTACTTACAGCCGCAAGGTGACTGCATGTCATGTCAACGCTATCATTCTGATATATCAAAAACCAAGTGCTATGACCGCTCTTTTGTTTCCAGAATGTACAAACCAAAATCTTCCTGGTCTTTCCCGAAGCTGTAAACGTTGGCGTTGGTCTATTTAAACACAGCATCGAAAAATTTTGTCTACCCTAACCTTCAAATATCAATCGCTATATTATGGTACTTAGGCTTTGCCTTTGTGGCTGGTTATGGAATAAATCTCTTCTGATAGCTCTACGCAGCCTGTTGGAACCTATCGATTGCATAATGTGTTGTATAAGTGTTGATGCAATAAATGGATAAGTTTTATAGTCCGTCCCTGGTCTTGCTAAGGGTCACATTAAGATTACGTTTTACACAATGAGTGTGAGCACAATATGGAGCTATTGTGGCGTGCAGCTAATTGTGATCGAGAGTGACGTGAGCTAAGGTCAGTTTTGAAAAGTGGACAATGTGCGACTCAACATACGTTGGAACGCAGTTCAATGGGTTCAGATTCTAATCTCTCAACGATTTAATTCAGTGGACGCTATTCATGAAACAATCGAGTAGCAAAGGAGGAGGAAAAGGAAAATATTTAACATAAAGCCATCTTGATACATTCTATGAGTTGTTGTAGAAGAGGAAGCGTTTTGTCAAATTCAATTTTTATTTCCCACACCGATAGGTGAGGGGAGTATTGTGATCGCGAAAATGTTCGATTTTGAGATAACACGCTTTTTGGAGGTTTTGTGATGTCTACATAACGAAAATCCACGTCACTCATTTCCGTCGGTCTGTCTGTCTGTCTGTCGGTCTATCGGTCTGTGCGCGTTCTTCTAGCCTCGGTCGATCCTGCATGGATCGTGAGGAAATTTGGGCGTGCGATATTCTGTGGGGTCATAGTAGGTAACGTTCTTATAATTTTGAAAATCGGTGCATGAGCGGCGGACTAATTAGCAAAAAACAAAAAAAAATAAATATTACTCAAATTTCGTTTTTAGGCGTTTGAGGGGTTCCTGATCATTTTCTACTTTTTTTTCTCGGTGGGGGTAAAATTGGGGTGGTTGGGGGGTGGGGGGTTGTAAAACTGAAAAATTTGTTGCTTTCATAATGGACTGTCCACTGACCTCTGAAGGAAGGCCTAGTGACCTAAATAACTTTTTAGGTCCATCCGAACATTGCCTTGCCTATTACAGAAACCAAAGGACTTAGAATTTTTTTCGGTGTAAACATACGAGTATTGCTTTAGATCGTTCTATATTGTGTAACGAGGAAACTGTTGAATTGATTTTAATGGAATTTGGACATAGTATTACCACCGTGGAGAGGATGAAAAATGCGATCGATTTTTATAGTGGCGGCGCAGAAATAATAAAAAAACTAAAAATATAAAAACAGTTCAAACTTCGTTTTTGAGCGTTTTAGAGGTTCCTGATCATTTTCTGCGTTTTTTTGGGTGGGGGTGAAATTGGGATGCTTGGGGGGTAGGGGGTTGAAAAACTGAAAAATTTTTTGTATTCATAATAGTCTGTCCACGAACCTGTGAAGGAAGACCTAGCGACATAAATCACATTTTTAGGTCCATCCGAACATTGCCTAGCCTATATTACCGAAACTAAGGGACTTAGAATTTTCTGTATACATACGTTGATCTATAGATCGTTTTGTATGTTGTAACGTGGAAACTATTAAATTAATTCTAATGAAATTTTGGCACAGTATTACTACCGTGGTGGAGATCGAAAACGCTTATGGTTGTTAGAAATCGTGTCAGTGGCAGCGTAGCAAAAAAACCAAAAATACGAAAACAGCTCAAACTTCGTTTTTAGATGACAAGACAATTTTAGGGGGGGGGGCTGCCCATGATTTGGTTGCAAGGGGATCTCAGACTAAAGCTTCATGCTACGGGAAAATAATAAAATGGTATCACAGTAATGTGTGGGAAGTACTGAGTCAATCAACTTGACTTCATTTCTTTATTGAGAGAATGAGAGGCGGTTAAGACGCATTATGTAGTATTTTGAATAACAGGTTAAAATTATGCGGACATTGACAATGCCTTTGGTCTCTGTGACATTAATCATTTTAATTGTCTATGAATGAGTAAATATCAAATTTAAAAATAGACTATAGTGAGTGCGTAATACAGGATGTTCATTTGAAATCTTCCGTTCAGGGATTTATCGAAAACCACTGATTAAAAGAAAAAACGCCGAGGCACGTCAAAAGATCTGTTAAGGGGGACAACTTTTTAACCAAAAACTACTTCCCCCTTAAACATTTTAAATGACAAATGTTATCGAGTAATATTACGCACATTATTAAAATGAAACTCATATACTCGGATGCTGTTTCCAATGTGGGTTTTAAAAAGGCACAGCCGTTTCTTATTTTTAACGTAATTTTCGTAGATTCTAATCATATTCTTTATACGTATATTATTTTCTTTTATTTACAGGTAATATAAAAGATAGTACATTCAGTTTTGTTCAAAATATTAGTCTTGAGCAATTATCAGTATTCTTTTTGAATCTTGAGAATAGGTTAAATTTCAGTGCTATGCCACTGCAGTTTTGTTTTTTGGATTCTCCGATAAAAAATTGCAACTCGAAGCGATTTCTTTTATTTTTCAGGCTCCACTCTGTATCTTTGGCTAAGTATGGGGTTGTATATGGTGCACGTCGAAACGCTAGACTAAACAAGTACCTATGCCGCCTATCCAGACGCCTTGAAGCCGCTTCAAGAGGGATGTTTTCAGATGTTTCTCAGCCGTCTATTTCGTTCGCCTGTTGGTTTCAATCTGTCATTAAGACCACTCCTGAGACGTCGTGTTGCCCTAAGGGCTGCCGCTTCGGACGATGTTTATTTCGTGTGTCGCCACACACTCGTTTTATAAATATCTTACAAGCACCAACGCATTGCAGACCTCTCGAATTTGCTTCAAAAGCGGCCAATTCAGAACAAAATTAGGGATGGATATTATTCTTTTGGTTGTGGTATGGAAGTGATGAAGATAACAGATATACGGGGTGGTACAAAAAACGGTGAATAGTTGAGGCTTGTTTTCAATGGCACTAGAAGCTTGTTTCATTAGCCAGTAACTATAGCTGAAGCTTGATCAGTTGTTAGGCAATATGCCGTGTGTCCCAGAATTATCTCGACACGGGATACTTTAGTAACAAGAAATGGTTCAAACAAGAACTGAGTTGTTATCCTGAAGGAGCATAGTCTGTCATACCATGCATTCAAGCCTTTTTTTGTACATCATCCCCGAAAACTCACCCCCTAGGTTTTCCTACATAAATGATATCCCTATTTTATTTAAAATCTTGTGGTACCTTTGATGATATACGCAAACTTATTTCTTTGTAAAATAATAAGCATAATATAAATAGAATAAGAACTTACTTCACGCCTAATACTTTTGCGAAAAAGACGCATAAAGATAAAACTAAGTGGGTTTTTAAGGGTAATCGTAATCGTAGTCGATGACCTGCGCCATGCTTTCTACAAAAAAAATGCATTTTTACATATCAAATCAGAGGCACTGCAAGATTTTAAATAAAATAATGGCCTAATTATGTAGGAAAAGCTGTGGGGTGCTATCGGAAGAAAAGTTGGGGCTCAGTTTGGGTTGGAGTACAAAAAAAATGTTTCGAAAACATGGTACGATAAGTCATTCAATACCCTTGAAAGGCCGACTTCTCCGTTTCTCTTTTATCTAGTTTTGTAACGGAAATATTACACCTCAAACAAATCCTTAAATTATTTATATTATGCTTATGACTTTACGGAAAAAATAGGGACTCAATTTGTGTAGAAAACCATTAGGTGCTATTTGGAAAAAAAGTAGGGGGCATATTTTAAGGGTTGAAGGTAAAAACATGTTTCAAGAATATGGTATGATAGACCCTATAGTACTTTCAAGAGTACCACACAGCTTTCGCTTTAACTTCTTTTGTTACAAGAATATCAGGTGTCAAGGAAATTCTGGAAAACCCGGTATATATTATGGTATAGCAAACACTTTGAAACAATGTAAATGAACACCGTGTATGTTTGGTACAGGATTCTTGGTTGCAGAATATGTTAATTTTTTATTACGCATGTTTTTTGTCCATTATTAAATTATAGCCTAGGAAGTCAAACAAAACACATTCGAACGTTACCGGACACACTACGAGTCTCTCACTACTAGATATGTAAAAGCAGCGTCATTTCTTTGGCCTTTTTCTTTCTTCAAGAATATCATGCAGCATGGCTTCAAGAAAATTCCCATGATGGACCGTGTTTACGTCAAAGGAAACTCCTCCTGACGTCGAGCAGTCTTCGTGTCGACGTTTTTAATTCTGCGAGAACGTGGACATTGTGCTTACTCGAGCGATACCATGCAGATGTACAGGTTAGCATTTTAAAATTGTTTCCTTTCCATGCAGAATCAAGATAAAGATGATATGATCGTATTTGGATATAGTGAAAAACTGTAATTTTTTATATTACTTCTAATATTTATCATGTCATTGTCTCTTTGTTCGATAGTGTTTTACTGACTCTCTAATAAAAAGCACATATACTGGAAATAAACATATTTTATACTTCCCGAAGTATTGCCTTAGTGGAAGTTTTAGATTTTATGAAGAGTATTTCGTACGTTTCATAATGTCTACAAAGCGAAACTCCCACTCTTTTCTGTCAGTCGGTCTGTTTATCTGTTGTCATTCTTCCAACTGCGTAATTTCAGTAACCGCTGTACTGATTTTGATAAAATTAGAGGTGGTTACAGCAAGTTTGCTATATTTCTAATGTTTGTAAATTGTGGACGGAGTGATTATAAAAAATGTGGAGTTCAACGAGGTAGACCTTGTTCTACGAACTTCCCCGACTCAAGTGGTTGTTGCTCACCCCTGTCCTCTTTTACCATAATCTTGTGATAATATTAACTAGTAGAGTTCAGTACAATTTTTGAACCGTTACTATGAATGATAGGCGATAGTGTGTGCATAGTTTGGAACATTTTTCTTTCAAATTGGATTTTTATTGACTGCATTACAAGTCACATTAGCATAAAAAACACGTCATCTTTTGATTGGTAGTACCAATGTTATATGATTTTTGTGCAACCCCGACTTTCTTTAACCCTTAAAAGCCCAATCGAATAGTACTATAATTTTGAGGTAGACATCTTCAAGTTATTTACGACTGCCTAATATCAAACAATTCAGTACACAACAACATGCGATATATTATTTTAGACATAAAGACACATTCTCTTTCAACTGGTGCCATCAAATGTATATGTTGTATTACATTTTTTTGTGTACCCCCCCCCCCACCCTTTTCTACCTCCCATTATCCGATCATCACCAAAATCTGTTTAACTTGAAAGGACCTTTATTAATTCAAATTGCCCAAATTTGGGGTTAATCGCCTGGGGGTTTTTAGTAATCGTTGGAGGATGAAATCGCGGACGTATATACAGACAGACACACAGGAAGACATCAAAAAACCAAAGTTTTCCGATTTTCACTAAAATTGGTCACTATAAAAAGTCTAGTTTTTGGTCCCGCTGCAATTATAAAAAGGGGTGGGGGTGGAGGTAACTCAAAAAGTACTCGTAATTCATCATTAACGTGAAATTCTAATGCTAGCACAATAAAGAGTATGTTTTCTCATGACTAAATGCTACCGCTCATGCCACAAAATTTTCAAAATGGCAGAATAAAAATTCCAGCTATCACAAATATGATCGAAATAATTTCAAACTTTACTGTCATACGAAGATTTTCGTTCTCCTATCTTTTGGTCCACTTTTTGTGCAAATTTATGATTTAATGGTGGGTGGTGGTGGGTGTTACTCGGAAAAATAATATTATAACAGCATTTTTTTTTTGCAGAAAATGAGTCACGAGGTGATTTTACCTTGGAAATGATCCCTAGCACGTTGATTTCGGTAAAATACGCGAAACAGGCCGATTCTAATAACTTACCCGTCCTTTGTCAGGGGAGTTAAAACGGACATTTTCTGACAATCGTACCAAAATTCGTATTTAAGCATTCAGACATTCTCATTGTTTTCAACTTTATGGAGTGGGGTGTAATTCGGGTGGTGGGGAGTGTGGAAGTTATGAAATTAAAGAAACTTTATTCCCACTTCATAGGTGAAAAAGACTTGCAATCGTGAACATTATGGCTCGCTTCAATCTGCCTGACTGTCGATTTATCTGTCATGCTGTCTGTCACCATTTTCCTAACCACGTTATCTCAGTAACAGCTATACTAATTTGTATGAAATTTGGGCAGCTATACACTGAAGTAATGAAAAAACGAAAATGCTTATAAATCGTTCCATAATCGTCTTTAGGCATTTTAGAGGTTCGTGAGCATTTTGCCGCAGGATAGAATCCTTTGTCACCTCGAAACTTCTAAAAAAGTTAAATAATCGAATTTGTTGAAATAGTCTGGTCTACCATTAATTCTTATAGGTATCCCGAAAACCACGAAATTTATTTCTTCCAACTCGTCATCATCATCAAACCATGTATTAAATCCATTTTCACAACGTTTAAGAAAAATCTGAAAAAGTCAGTCGTCCACATGAACACAAACAACCTATAAACGAAAACACAAAATCGGCAGGGTGCGGTTATCATAAACGCCCTGAACTTGGGAACCCTGAGATTTTTTTGTTGGGAATTCTGAGTCTCACCTTAAGCCGAAGATATCTACCGCTTAGTTTGACGTCACTTTGAGGTACGCTTAAAATGGATTTTGTGCACCGTGAAAACCAATTTGGGTATTTAAGTGTTACTTAAAGGTAAGGTCCACCTATGTGTGACCGGTGCAAATGGGCCTTATCGCACTTTATTGGGCCATCAATAAAACCACAAAGAAGAAGTTATAGGTTTTCCAGGATTTCTTATGCCTTGTTGTTGGATCTGCAATAAAATGCTGTATTGTCTCATCTTGGGATCAGAATCAGAGGGCCAGTGGAACACAGTGGAACCTTCAATCAGTGTTTCCTTTTGTGGCCTTTTTTAAACATGAAAATAAATAAAATAAAGTAAAGTGAATAAGATAAATAGAAACAGAAAATTTGAAATTTCCCTAACCTCCCCCCATCTTCGATCTCAATTCATATCGTCAATCGTAGCCCGCGAACGTGTGCGAACTGCGGCCAGGTAGAAAAAAAACTTTTCAATCTCCGAACGGAACTGAGCATAGGGTTCGTTGGAGATGAAAAAATCTGCCCCTTTCCTGTGCCAACGAGAAGAAAAAACGCCACCAGCCAACCGTGGGGTGGCGACGTAAGAAGACGCGCATAAAAAAACGGCGGCGGCTTAAAAAACGGTCAGGGTACGAACGGTACGACCCGTGACGACGGGAAGGGGCGGTGAAGGGGGAAGAGGAGGGAAGGGCCATCTGGTCTGCAGGCGTTCATCTAGGATGCTGCGACGGAAAACAGGGGTGACTCGTTAGCGGCAAGTTTACGAAAAAAGCTCAATTGGTTTTGGTCACAATAGAAACGTCAAGTTCAATGAAACATGAAACAGTTAAACACTTTGAAAAGTACATAATAGAAATACCTTACTTTTTTATGGAAAACTAATAATAATGTTTATTTAAGCAGAGAGTATAAAGTGAAACAACAATATGATGGTCTTTCCGTCAAAGAAACTTCATAATTTAACCCACAGAGTGGCTACTCACTGTCATGGGGAGAACCGAGGGGAGAACCATAAATATTAAAATCAATAAAATATATGAATTCACCTATGCCAACACCCAAAAAGTATATTAAAAGTGTATTACCGAAAATGTAGAGAATGCAATTTTTTTCTGTACGGACTAAAACGTATTATATAATTCAATTCCTAAAAAGTTTAAGCTTGTCTGTCCCACTGTCGTATTAATGAGCTCCAGTAAATAATTACTATTTTCCTGCCGTATGATATAATCATTATGTAGGAATATACTCTTTAGAAAAATACATTTGCCTCAGGTCTCAGGTTGAGTAGATTAATTTCCTCACATAGAGCTGACGTAGGATATGATAATGCCTTCCTAGTTTCGCAGCGTCTAAATGGGTTTTAAAAGTACTACCCCAGGCCACAAATCCATGTAATAAGGGTTCAACTAACGCCTAGTATATGATTCTCAAATTGTGATGGCTTAGGCAGTTTTTTATTATGTAAAAGACGAGAATTATGTATCTCAGTTTTTTCATTAAAAGGTGTACATGAGAACCCAATCTGAGATGGCTATCTATTTGTACACCTAAGTATTTAAGGAAAGGGTAGCGCTGAATAGTGTATGGACCTGTGTTAGTGCGCACACATAAAAAGAAATTCTCAAGTCAAGAATTGTGATATTCTTGTGAATACATAATCACAACAAGAATATCGGTTCTCACTCTAAGAAAGAATATTTGAAGAGAAAATTATAGAAAATTGTGTCAAGAATAATATATTTTTGATTTATATACTTATTTTAAAGAAATATGCTCCGAAAGAAAATATAATTTTCTTTGCAACCAAGGCTATAATAATTTAATAACAAATATTTCATAATTTTATATCAAGATTATCATTTTTTCCAGCGGCGTCCAGTTTACTTCTATCAAAAATATAGACAGCTTGCAAATGCGAACCTTCATTTACAATAGGATAATCTTGGTTTGAAAATGAACGCTGTTTTACAAGCACACCCTATATTATTTGTATCAAGTAAATCATTTATTTGACGTCTACCAACGTCGGAGTGCGCAGGCGCGCAGCGTGTCACGGGTCAACTCTAACCTCTCCATCCTCTCAACTCAACAGCCTGTTGCCCGTCTGCGTTCGCGCCGCCATTATCGGTTTTCGGATTGTCGCATTCGTCGCCGTCTTTAGCACCGTAGCGTAATACCTGCATCCTGGATCCAGCATAATAGCACATAATAGTATCTAGTCAAACTGTTAAATAAATTGCCATTGCCACGTGATACCCGTGATATCACCGTCAACCATCAGGCATCGAATCTGCCGGTAGTGCTGGTCCACCGCCATTTGATTCGCGTCCCAGTTCCCATCAGCTTCCTTATCACTGGATCTATCCAACCATAAATGAGCTATTAAAAAAATTGGGATACAAAGACCTGACTCAGGTGTTCCTACATATGTACTAAGTATATTAAATGTGATTTAAGAAATTTTGCAGAACTACTTCTCCCAGAAAAATTTCTACATGCTCATAGAAGAGTTTGCATGCTCAAATTAATACTATTAGATTCCTCATCCAAGAAAATATCACATGTTTAGAATAAAGTTGAGCTACTTGCGTCAAATTGATGAAATGCTCCCTGTTAAGATTATGAAATGCTTCAGTCAAGGTCATGAAATACTTCGGTCAAGATTACCATAATCTTGATTTAAGATTTTGGTATTCTTACTGTCAACAATTTCCCAGTTTTGCATTAAAGATATTTTCTCAATCTAACCCTTATATGGTCAAAGATATCGTATTCTCAGTTTAAGATTAGCATAACTTTGCGCGTATATGAAGTTATGGTATACTTGAATCAAGGCATCTATGTTCCATCTAAGAAATTATTTTTATGTGTGTAGTAATGATAGTAAAAAGGTAGGAAGTAAGTCTTTTCAAGATTAACAGTCACTGTCATCTACAAATGATTGCTTTCAGTATCAAACGAAAAAAATGTCAATGACATATATCAAGAAGAGAGTCGAATCTCGGATAGATCCCTGAGGTATTCCGCTCCAAAGCATCACTAACAAGTCTATCGACACTCTCTGCAGCCTTTCAAATAAATGATTTTGCAAAAAGCTTTAGGAAGTTTCCTTTTATCCTAATATTTTCAAGCGTTTCCAAGAGCAGGGAGAAGTTTACAGTATCAAAAGCCTACAATAAGTCTAAAAACACAACAAGAGAGGGCAGATTCGTGTCAATATTATTGTAGACTTTACTGCTCAAATTGACAATGGCATCTTCTGAACTCCTATTTGATTGAAATTCGAGCTGTTTCTTATTTATGATGAAATACTTTTCTATAAAACTGTCAAGCCTCCTCCTTATAACACACTCGAAGATCTAAATTGATGTTGCTTTTAACGTTATTGCTAATTAAATTTTTGTAGTAGTCAGATTTTGTTTTTCAATCTTTGAAGTAGAGTTTCAGGTTAGATATATAGTATTTTAGCGACGTGTGTTGAGTTTGACTCGGATTTTGATTAATACTTTTCTGCAAAATACCCTGCTCTGCTTTATTCGATCTACTATGTAGACTTATAATTTGAAATGTACAGTCTGAATCATTGGTACCGCTAATGTACTTAGTATTGATATATAGCTGGATAGGCAAATTATCTATAGATATAAAATAAAATTGGAAAAATGCTATTAGTTTGTGGTCTGCATGTTTCGTTAGTAGAACACTCGTGCGTCAATTAAACAAAAAACAAAATAGCCGCCATGTTATGGTGGGAGAAAAACTTGTTTTGAGAGGTGAGATTTGTGGATAAAAATTAACATATCTTATCCCCCCTAAAGGCTCTGACACCGATGACCGGGCGCGTTGTTTAAAGCCCAGATAAGAACTGGCCTGGAGTATTGCTCTCATATCTGGGGAGCTGCTGCCCTACTACCCTGCCTATACTTGATGCCAGGAAGGGCAATTCGATTAATTGGAGACCCGGCCTTAGCGCTCCACCTGCAGCCGCTTTCTCACCGGCATGCAGTTGGTGACCTCCCACTCTTCTACCGATATTTAAACGGAGTCTGCTCCTCTGAGCTATATAGATCCGCCGTTCACCGATCCTATCAGACTGCTTCATCTCAACCTAAGGCGGACGTTCTTCATACCTCAAGAACTTAGCGGTACGACTGCACATTTATTCATAGGGTGTCCAAGGCTTGGAATGGACTGCCAAGTGACGTATTAATTGGGCCCGCATCAACAAACTTCGCCTAACATAACCGTTTCTCAGCAGCCGCCGTACTCTGTTATCGGGAAAACTAAGCCTCCAAAACCTACATACAATACCATAATTACCGCTTGTTGAACTATACACAATTTTATGGTTTTTGAGCAGAACAGGCTAGTGTCCCCGGCACAGTCCCGTCACTGACAAATGCATCCCCCAGTCTTTCTCTTTCTATCATCCTTCTTTCCGTTCATGTGAAAAAAGTGTCTCACACACGTTGAACTCGTACGCATATGCACTCTCGAGATTTTTTAGCTTTTATCTTGGTATCGGATGACCAAGTTCTGTCATATGGTCCTTAAAATTTAATTTGCCTCGACAAAAAACTGTTTCTGCTGTCAGGATATGCATCTCGCAGTGTCCTCCTTTTTCAGTGGCAGTAACGGAAACTTGTTTTTTTTCTTTCAGAGGCCACCGCTGGAAGTGTCCCATCGTGTATGAAATGTGACACATTTTTTTCTGCGAAGATACATCTCAGAGTCAGAGTCATCCGCACTACAGTGCACTACAGTGCGGATGACTCTTACTCGATTGGACTTTTTTTCGTTAAAAATGGCTGGATGTCCCATACATAGTCAAAAATCAGTAATTTCTGTTTTAAATTTACCGGAATTCGGATTCCACAGAACTTATTCGGTGTACTGATTCACGCCTATCCCAACTTTCTCTAAACTCACTAGAGTTATTATAGGTTAACTTCTCCTAAAAATGGAAAAACATTTGTTTAGAAACTCGTGGTATGAAAACTTGTAGAAATTTCAGTACGCCTTAGCATGAAACAATTTTTTTTTCATTTTTGGCAAAATTTGTCAACTCAAGCCATTTTACTTCCACACCGATAGATAAGGGGAGTAAATATTGTGCTCTCGATAATTTTCGATTTTGAGATAATACGCTTTTTTGGCGCTTTAGGATGTCTGCATAACGAAAATCCACGTCAATCATTTCCGTCGGTCTGTCTGTCTGTCTGTCGCGTTTTTTCTACCCCCGTAATCTCAGTAACCGCTACATGGATTGCTATGAAATTGCTATGCTGTGGGGTCCCAGTAGGTGATGCTGCTAAAATTTTGAGAATCGGTGCATTGGCGGCGGAGTAATTAGCAAAAAACAAAAAAATATCCCTCAAACTTCGTTTTTAGGCATTTGTTCTGTATTGTGCAATGTGGAATTTATTTTAACAAAATTTTGACACAGAAATCGTGTCAGTGGCGGCGCAGCAACAATAAAAAGATTAAAGATATAAAAACTGCTCATCCATCGTTTTCAGGTGTTTTGGGTGTTCCTGATCATTTTCTGTTTTTTGGGTGGGGGTGAAATTGGGGTGCTTGTAGGGTGGAGGGCTGCAAAAATGAAAACGTTTTTGTACGGAAAATAGACTCTCCATTGCCCTGCGAAAAAAGGTTGTAGCTACATAATACACCTTTTAGGTCCATCGGAACACTGCCTTGCTTATTACAGAACCTGAGGCACTTCAATATTTTTTCTGATGTATGTTACATACGAGTATTGCTTTACATCGCTCTGTATTCTGTAACCTGAAATTGATTTTAATGAAATTTCGACACAGTATTATTACCATGGCGAGGATGAAAAATATGTATGGTTTTTGAAAATCGTCAGTGGCGGCGCAACAGTAATAAAAAAAACTAGGAATATAAAAATAGCTCAAACGTCGTTTTTAGGCAAGTTGGGGGTTCTTGATCGTTTCGCTTCATGCAGTTGAAGCTCACAGAATGAAAATTATCTCGCACTAGTTCTTCCTACGAAGAGATTTAAGAAACTAGTTACTGGAGTTTTCTGTATAGATGTTTTTTGAGGGCAGGCGGGCGATGATTTGGTTGCAAGGAAATCTCAGACTATAGCTTCATGCAAAGGAAAAATAATAAAATAATATCACCGTTATGTATGGGAAGTACTGAGTCAACCAACTTGACTCCATTTTTTAACAAAAAATCGAGCTGTGCCTTGGTTGACAAAGTTTTGTAGCTAGAGTTCAGTAGGCACACGGTGTTTTGTGCGATAAGAGATCGATAGCGTAGTAGATAGCTTCGGTACTTCATACGTATTGATGGTTATTTCCAAAGGACCTGGTATTCTTGATAGTTTGCAACGCTGAGCGTAATGCGTTGTTGATGTTGTTGGAATTTGGTACGTTTATCACCTACGCATCTCGTACCTATGTAGGTCGTACCTAATTGCTAAATTTGGGATACCCAATTGGAACTGGTTCATTTTTTGGTCATATTAGCAGAATAGGTTTAACCCCCTCGATGACAAGCTGGCTATACACCAGGGTAATCAGATCCACAATGGTGTACAGTGATGCTATTGTATGGGGGCCAAAGGTTCATTCAAAGCACAGCTTCTAAAGCGCTCACAAAAGTGCAGCGGACAGCGTGTGTGAGCACAGCATACGGGTACCATGAAGGATACATCAACTGCAGCATTGGAGGTACTGCAGAATATCCCACCTCTTGACATTTACATAGAGTAAGAGGCAGCACATAGAATGCAGTGTCATGGCAATTGGTTTTACCACCCCGCCATGAAACACACCACGATACTTGACAACCTGCGGCGTGACATACTTGAAATGCCACCCGACAGAATGTCAAGAACCGTGAACACCGAGATCCCATATAAGGTCAACCTAAGTGATAGATCGGAATAGGCTCTACGAGAATGGTGTCAACTGAAACCAGAAGCACTGGGACCAAGTGGTGAGGATTGCTCAGCCTAAGAAGAAGCTGAGAGGACCCTCTGGCTGAGCAGGAAGTAACTACGAAGGGTGGTTAGATTTATAACTGACCATTGGATGTTCAGTGCACACCTGCACCTCCTTTCGGTGTGGGAAGTAAAAATTAAAAACTTTTTAAAGTTTATTACATCAATAACATTCATCTAGTATCTACATATTTATCTAGCCGTTACCGACAGATTCTATGTCCCTAAACCACTTCAAAGACCTACTGCTAACTGCTACCTGGGTGATGGGTTCTCGATTTGGATGACACATGGAAAATTTCACATGCTTCTACCTGTCTCCATTTACCAGCCCATAACCGACCATAATCAAAACATCATGCGTTCAGATTCTAATTTTCGATGACCAAATTATTGATAATGTCAGATTTATTGACTTATGACAATAAGTTTTCTTCACATTTACTGCCCTAATAAAAGACCTAAGATATGTAGAATTTAGATTAACGTTATTTAATGAAAGGGTATTTTATAATTTAAACAAAATCAAATACTTTTCATTACACATTTGTTTTCTGAAACAGAAGCACTGAATACTGCGCAGTTATGGGAAATACGGTATTAAACAACTGTAATAACATGACTTTTTTATGAAATCCTTGTTGTCCTTTTCCTTTTGTCCTTTTCCTTGTCCACTATATTATAGTGTATTCCAGATGATCCCTTCAGCCAAAACAATAATATATTAAACATACATTTTTCGGTTCACTTTTCACTAATTAATAACTGTTATGTCCTTCTTTGAATATTCAAAGGGTCTTATTTCTTCGATGCAGCTGAATCGCATTCATCGGAAAAGCAGCTTGGGTTGGCACATTTCTCTACGTCTCGAGCTTGAGAGTACATATATGACATTTAATTATGAAATAATTGTATTTACGGTATACCACCCACAAATTTAAGCATACAGGGTGGCCAATCGGGTGACGATAATAATTTTTTTTTAGATAGCCCGTACCGAGACCTATCCAAAACAACCCCATGTATATGTACCGAGTATTGATAGTTTTAGAGTTATGATTTTTTTTTTGAAAACAGAGATTTTCCAGTTTTTCCAAGAAATTGTCAAAAACCAAAACAAGAGTACTTTTTGGCTTTTATTTTTTTCCGCAATTATACTCAGTATTAAGCTTATCTTAATATCCAATAAAGAGAACCTGTACATCCGGACAATAATCAAGTACATTTTGGGCCCAAAGTTTGAAATCTCTGTTTTTAATCAGGAGACCAAAACCTTCAAAACAAATTAAAAATACTTATGCCAGGTTCTGGAGCTCCAGTCTAATCTTAAAAACTCTACAAGATATTGCACTTTCGAAATAGTAATGAAAAAATAGCACTTATGGGGGCATTTTGCGCCGTACGTGACTGTTAAAAGTAAAAAGGTGATAATTCACGAATTTCCAAAATGATTTAAAACACTATTATTTGTCCTTATTATGACAAATTAAAGAAAAAAAACATACGCCATCCCTTTGACTTCCCACAGCGATAGGTGAGGGGAGGATTGTGATCGTGAAAATTTTCGATTTTGAGATAATAGGTTTTTTGGGCGTTTTATAATGTCTGCACAACGGAAATCTGCGTCACTCATTTCCGTCGTTCTGTCTGTCGGTCTGCCTGTCGGTCTGTCTGTCGGTCTGCCTGTCGGTCTGCCTGTCGGTCTGCCTGTCGGTCTGTCTGTCTGTACGCGTTCTTCTAGCTTCGTAATCTCAGTAACCGATGCATGGACTGTGACGAAATTTGGGCAGCAATATGCTGTAGCTGTGGGGTCTTAGTAGATAATGCTGCTATAATTTTGGAAATCGGTACATAGGCGGCGGAGTAATTAAAACAAAAATTTCAAATATTCCTTAAACTTCGTTTTTAGGCGTTTTGGAGGCTCTTGATCATTTTCTGCGTTTTTTTGGGTGGGGTGGAATTTGGGTGTTTGGGGGGTGGAGGGTTGAAAAACTGAAAAACTTGTTGTATTCATGATAGTCTCTCTACTGACCTGTCAAGGAAGACCTAGCGATATAAATCACCTTTTTAGGTCCATCCGAACATTGCCCTGCCTATTACCGAAAATTAACACAACTGCGCTTCGCCGACATGAGCTCGCAAACAGCTACTCTGAAAGAAAGGGATGGCGTATGCTACGACATCGCTTCCCAGGCAATTCTGCCATGAAATTGGAAGTCAGATTATTGTTTATTATTCCTTTCCTTTCTTTATTGGATATTAAAATGGGCTTAATACCGAGTATAATTGCAGAAAAAAATAAAAGCCAAACAGCATTCTTGTTTTTGTTTTTGACGATTTCTTGGAAAAACTGGAAAATCTCTAAGTTTAAAAAAAAATCATAACTCGAAAACTATCAATAATCGGTACACATACATGGGGGTGTTTTGGATAGGTCTCGGTACGGGCTATCTAAAAAAAATTATTACCGTCACTCGATTGGCGACCCTGTATATAAGATGACTAATGCAGTGATGACTGGTCCATGAAAATGCAACTAAGGGTATCGTTTGTATCTAGTAAAGATGACATAGTCAATTCAAGCTTGGTTTTTTAGGCTTATCTTTTTTCTTATCGTATGGAATTTTACACAACGTAGATGTTCAAAATTGATGCTACTTTTTTATTATTTCTTTTCAATTTTTATTTTATATTGGTTTATTCTTTGTAAATATATTAAGGAATTGATCTACTAGCGAAAGCAAAAACAGCTGGATTTTGATTACAAAAAGGAACTTAAATGACGGGTTTCAGCTATTAAAATGGCAATCACATCCAGTACAAATATAGTAAAGCTCACCTAATCTTCAAGCTTCCCGTTATTTTGGTATCATATAATATACTTGCCAATAAAGAACAAAATGCATTTTTCAAAGATACTTCGTGAACTAAGCGCTGCCAATCCCGTTACACAACTTTACGACCAATAAATATCTCATCTTCTTTTATTGCTGCTTATGGCTCAGTTCCAGCTCATTATCAAGCTAGTGTTAATTGTCAACGTAAGCATTCAGTCGTTTCACCCGTGGTTTATGATCAGATCAACTTCAATTAATTTGCAAAACACCTTTTATTGATAATTTACTGCTTTTTGCTTGGAGTGTATATTATTTACTATTATCGTTCATTCAATTCAGTGTCGGAGTTGAGTTCGGATACTGGTAAACTGTATAACTGTAGTGGTTAAGGGGAGGCGAGGCCAGGCTACTTTTGGCCTTTTTTTTGGCAATCTCACGGAACCACGTAAAAATATGGAAATCCCTCATCATCATCATAGTCACAATATCTTAACAGACCTGTTGTGAACTCGTAAATTGCATTAAGTCGGAGCTAGAGTATTGCCGACTCTAAACCTCTTGATGAAAGTCTGTATGTCCGACCAGGTCACTGAGTATAGTGATCAAACTTACATAACATCGGTCGGGAGGCCGTGAGAACAGTATCGATTATAGGGTGGAAAAAAGAATACCGTTCAGCCATAGCAAATATTGACAAAACAGTAAAAGACAAAAAGCAGGCACCCCTGAAGATCCGGTGGCTGTTCTTATGGTTCGTTTTTTAACCAACATTCCCACGTCCGAGCTACAGAGGCACATGTGCATCATTTTTTATGGACCCAGACCTAATTATGTTTTTTCGCGGCTTGTATACGTTGTATACGGGGTGATTGGATAAAACGGCCCAGACATTCTGCAACTTTTAGTTTCAGTATTTCAGATTGGACACTCTGTCACTCGTACAACCAGTTGCATGGTATTTTGATCACGAACTCAAGTGATCTGTATATCGATCGGTTATAACGATTTGCAGATGGTTCTAAGATCTCTGTTTGTTTGACCAGATGAATCGCTTATTTGAGAAGCCCCACATATCCATAAATTTGACATTTTTGCTTTCTCCGCTTAACGTGTTCTTCTACGATAGACCCATACAACGCGTGCAGCGAACGTCTAAAGTATGCATTTGTTTGAGAAACCCCAGGAGTCCTGGACATGTGATGATTCTTAAATATCAAAAAATGGAGTCAAGCTGATGACTCAGTACTTCCCACACATAATAATGATACCATTCTATTGTTTTCCCATTGCATGAATCTATAGTCTGATATCCCCTTGCAACCAAATCATCGCTCACCTGCCCACAAAAAAACATCCAACACAGAAACTCTCGTAAACAGTTTCTTGCGTCTCCCTCCTTAGGAAATAGGACGCCACAGTTTTTAATCTGCATGCCTCAACTGGACGATGCGAAACGATAAGGAGCCTCTAAACTGTCTAAAAACGAAGTCTGAGCTGCTTTTATATTTTTAGTTTTTCCATTATTGTTGTGCCGCCAATGACACGACTTTTCAGAAACTGGTGCGTTTTCCATTTTCGCCGCGATAGTAAATTCTGTGTCAAAATTCCATTAAATTCAATTCAATAATTTTCGCTTTACGCAATATACATAGAACGAAATTAAGCAACACTCCTGTAATACATACAGATCAAAATTTTAAGTCGCTTGGTTTCTGTAATAGGCAAACCAATGCTCAGATGGACTAAAAAAAGAATATGCCGCTATATGTACTTCTTCCATAGGTCAATGGACAAACTATTAAGAATACAACAAATTTTTCAGTACGAGAGCTGCTCTACACCTCCGTCAATCCATCAGTACGCAGACAGCTGCTTCACGCTTATTATTAGCGATCATCAGTGCGCCATAGGTCGATTGACGGAAATAGAGAGCATCAATTTTTCCATGTTTACTAAACATGTTAAACACGTGAGAGCAGACAGAAAGAATTCTGCCGGTGCACCATCTAGTACCCGAAGGTAACGACAAAATTTTTCAGTTTTACAACTGCCCACTCCCCAACCGCCCCAATTTCACTCCACCCAAAAAAAAAGTAGAAAACGATCAGGAACCTCTAAAACGCATAAAAACAAATTTTGAGCTGGTTTTATATTTTTAGTTTTTGTATTATTGCTGCGCCGCGGCCACTGGCACGATTTTTCCAAGACATATGCATTTTCCATCCTCACTGAGGTAGTAATACTGTGTCAAAATTTCATTAAAATCAATTCAATTTTTGCGTTACGCAATATAGAACGACATAGAACAATACTCGTATGTATACGTCACATCAAATTTTAAGTCCTTTGGTTTCTATAATGAGCAAGGCAATGTTCGGATATGGACCTAAAAAAGTGTATTATGCCGCTAGGTTTTTCATTCACAAGTAAATGGACAGCCCATTATGAATACAAATTTTTGAGTTTTAGAACCCCCACCCCCCAACCACCCCAAATTCACCCCCACCCAAAAAAGAGTAGAAAATGATTAGGAACTACTAAAACGCCTAAAAACGAAGTTTGAAGAGTATTCAATTCTTTTGTTTTTTGCTAATTACTCCGCCGCCAATGCACCGATTTCCAAGATTATAGAAGCATTATCTACTAGGACCTCACAGCATATCGTTACCCACAATCCATGCAGCAGTTACTGAGATTACCAGGGTATAAAAACGCGATAGACAGACAAACCGGCAGACATACCGACAGATAGACCGACGGAAATGAGTGACGTGGATTTTCGTTATCTAGACATCATAAAACGCCCAAAAAACGTCTTATCTCAAAATCGAAAATCTTCGCGATCACATTACTCCGCTCACCTATCGGTGTGGGAAGTAAAAATCATTGAATGGACAAATACTGGTGACGCAGCTGCGGATGTTCATGAAAACGGACATGTCCTTATTTTATTATGTTATTGTAACTCAGATCACTAACCAAATAAAATGATTGGCAAACAAATTGTTTGTTTATTTGACAAAACTCATGTCCAACGCCATTTATTTTTTTGTCGCAGCACTGGAAGGTTTTTTTCTTCTCTTATGTTAGAAACTTAACACCCGATACGCATTCTTTATACTGGAGTAGTTATTTTTATAAATCCTCAAGTCGTTTTCAAATAAAACAGTTCTTTCAGGTTTCCTCAAAATAGTAATTTTTGGACATGTTGTGGGGTTTCTAAAATATGCGATTCACATAGTATAATGCCTACTGCTTTATCAAAACAAAGTATAGTTGCAATAGTGCTTGTTACATTAGATATGGAAGCTTAAGAAGAACTCTAGAAAGAGAGGAAATTGTGTAAAAACTGATTATTGCAGCAACGAATTTATAAGTACATGGATTTGCTAAAACATCTACAGACCAATGACCTATCATTTTAGAAATGACTTTAGGGTAAAAACGTAGTGGATTAGTTCATGACACTATGTCTTTTTGTGTCTCAGACATCCATTTTTTCTTTGGACGTCCCTGTCTGATTTTACCCCCTTCCACCATGAACAGTACCTTTCTGGTGCATCTTTGCAATAGCATTCGCATTATATGTCCCAACCATCGGACTCTTTGAGCTCGTATGTTCCTCGTTATTTTTGGTTTCCCATATAAGTTCATTGTTTCCTCATTTGTGCGTCTCCTCCACTGCCCTTCTTCTGTTCTAGTACCTCCAAAAATTTTTTTATCAAAACTTCGTCTAGCTTTAACGGAAAAACTATATCTGATCTATTGGCTGGTATAGTTTTTCCTGTATGTATTTCAACGTTCCAGTATAGTTTGTACTGATTGTTTTCGAGTACTGATGTCGGTGTGTAATTATAATATGGATCTTTGTTTTCTGTTAGTTCGTTTGTTGCGACTAGTGCTTGGTATATGTATAACTTTGACTGCAAAGTTATGTCTGGCTGTGTACTCAGTTCCAGCGAGAGTTCTGCATGCACTTGTGATATATTCTGTTTCCTTCTGTTGGTGAAATTTTCTGCAATTGTCGTCGGTTATGGATGAATGGTGCTATTATTACTAAACATAGAAAAATAATACACTATTCAAGAATAATCATGTTATTCATTTTAGAAATACTCTAAACGAACGCAACTCACAAACATGTTCCCGTGACAAAACTAAATATTAACTACGATTCAACTACAACGATTCTGTCAAAATTATGAAAACGTCAAAATTCGCTATGTAAAAATATTCGAAGAATTGAGATTGATTGAAGTGAATGGACTGGTGTAGTCTTTGTCGCTTCCAGTGAAGATTCTCAAAAGTGGAAAAAGAAGGCAAACATTAGAGGCAGAATGATGAGCCATGAAAAGTCCATGCAGATATACCATAGTGCGTATAAGATAATGGCCATGTACCTATTGGGACCCATTGCAACAACTTAAGTTTAGGTAGTCTTTGATGAATTGAGCCAATACTACGTACAAGGTTCGCACTCGTAGTGGCTGTATTTTTATACGTAACATTTATATAAGTTGTGCAGTACTGTGTACTAATAAATATAAATACCAAAAATGCAAAGACAATGCTCCCAAAGTGATTTAAGACCCAAACACTTTCCATGTAGATACTTCTAAGATCGGCTGTGCCTAATGCGGCTATCCTCACTCCTGATCCCGGTATACAGGGTGTTTACGATCTTAATGCCGTTATGTATAGTACGAATATTACACATCATTGTAATGCTTGTACCACAAAATTTAATGCGAATATCCCAAATTTGAAGTTTCAAAAAAATCGCAACATTTTCTGATAACATAGAATATGCGGCAACAAGTCTAGACATAATAGCATTCGTTTACGTGAATATCTCCAAAAACACCTGACAGTAACTAGGACGAATACTGGGCAATGTTGTCACATTGTGATTTTGCAGTCATACTTTTTTAATTTTTTTCTGTTTAACTATGCGCTAACTAGTGAAATGGTACTGGGGTTTCAGGTTCGAAATATCATGATCTATCGTTCGTCCAAATGAATGCACTAAGATCGTAAACACCCTATATAAATACTGACGGCGCTCACTCTGTCTTGGGAGTCGCCGAACAGGTAACAGCTTTTGAGGATGCCATCCACTCGTGTTGACGAAACATCAAGCAAGAAACCAAATATCCCAAGAAACACCAGTTCAACGTTAGTCAAATTTCAGGTTCTGGAGATTATTCTATTATATCTAGTTATTATTTGAGTGTCTATCGCTGTGAGAATAAAATATTTTTAACTAAAATAATTTTTTAGTATTTTCTCCGATGTGATACAATATAGAATTTTTAAACGAATAATGATTCATGTTGTTAGTACCTACTACCTTTTTGGATACCACATACATTTCAAAGACAATATTCAAGAGTAGGTACATTATGTATTTCACACAAGGATGTACATGAGCCAACGCGATCCAAAAATATGGAACCCAATACGACCCGAATAACCCCATACTGCACACAAAGCATCTGCAGTCGCAAAAAAATGCTGAAAGGGCCAATCGAACCTTAAAAATACTGTCTAACAAAAATGCGAATGTAATTCCATCCACCGAAAACCGCTGTTCTCACAGAACCTTGTGAAAATCTCACGGCTTTTTATCCGCCCTTAAAAAAATTACCTGACCCTATAATCAAAGGCCCGTATGGTCATCTTTGTCCCGTAGAGAGAAGGGTCCAGATTTTTTATGCCTCCATGGCCGTTTTTTTATTTCGAATCGGCCCAGATTAAATCTCGCTATTTACTGTTAGGAGATATCTGATACCACCCTTAGTGAGGGCAGTAATGGTATTTAGATGCCTTCCGATGATTTCTATAGTTTTTTCGAGTGGATAATAACTCGAGACACAATAAGAGGCCAGAGGTGGATCAAGGGATTTTACTTAGTTACAAACTTTTTAGATTTTGAAATAATAATAATTTCACTTATTTCCGTCTGGTTGTCGATCCGTCTGTCGATGTCGGTCTGTCTATGGGATCGTAACAAGTAATAATACCGTAATATTTTAGGAAATTGGTGCAGTAGCGTCTCAGTAGTTACCAAAATACTAAAGTTCTCAAAACCGCTCAAGTTTTTAACAATTTTTCGAACAGGTTAAAATTGGATTAATGGATAATTCGGAGAGGAGAACTCCAAAAGTGTTTTGTTCATTATCTAAAAAAATACCTACCTAGGTAATATTTTCTATACCTCATAAACCTGTTCGAACATTGCCTCTGGAGTAAATATCTTTCTTTCCATGCTATGGATGCTGGGAGTACATTGTATTCTTGCAGTACCGTAATCTCAGTAACAGCTGCACCGATTTTAAAAAAATTGGGGTGTTTTATAATGTGGAATCATAATAGGTAAACGTGCAAATTTTGGATTCTGAAATAATATGTCCTCTGGGCATCTAATTATGAGGTATCATTTCTGTCAGTCCGTCATTTTTCTAACCGCTCCACCGATGTTTGTGATATTTGGAGCATGATATATTGTGGAGACATAGCGGGTAATGCTTTTTTGGAAACCGTTGTATTGGCGGCAATTAGCGAAAAATGAAAATCCTAAGAATCCCTCATAGTCCCGTCTTTATGAGTTCAAAGGTTGTCTGATCGTGTTCAATTTTTGTCGAAATGGGGTGAATTTGGGGTAGCATGGATAGTGGGATGTGGGAGAAATCCAGAACTTTTTTCTTATCTTACGTCTCAAAGAAAACTGTGCTACTGGTATCAGCTTTTTTACAGAGCTATCCGGACATTAACTTTGAAAATATATGTGTGGACGCTTTGATGTGACGCTTAAAGATTTCATAATCATATAAGCTGTAGCTTAGAAACGCTTATTTGTTTAGTATCTAGATATCATGTCCATGTATCGTTGGAAATAATGCTGGTCTATAAAAATTTATAAACTCAATGCCGCATAAAAACCTGTATTTGCGCAGCATCTCGCATTTGATTATTATTACAAAACATGTGTGAAGTCGGGACAATGGTACATTTTCTAACTCGAAAATTTTTGTTATTACCGAGGATATTTGGTAAGTACCATTTGATGCGTTTTTTACGTATCTTGAACATGCTTGTTAAGTATCGACTTACCGTGATTCCTATCCTCCTTGCCCTCTTTGAGATGCCATAATATTTTCTCCAAGGAGTACCTATATTTGCACCGTTTTTATCTAGCAAAACGAAATTTTTAGTTATACTTAGGGCCTAAAAATAAAAGGATAAAATAGCTTCAACAGTTTTCAATCACAAAACAAAATAACTGCCTCTTCATAGTGATCAATTACTCATTAAGGGCATTCAAGGTCCAACCTGACATCTGTTTACAGCAAACACGTCTACAGTTTAAAAACCAATCAATCACCGTTTTTGTCATATTTCACAAGTCTGGTCAAAAAAGCAAAACATAATGAGCGAATGCACAATGCTGACAACACAGAGGAAATTGGTATCGTTAACAGACTAGAAACTATTCCTAATTTTACAGTTACTTCCTGAACTAATTTGTCACAAGTAAAAATGAACAAATTCCTATCCTGTCGTTTCCACATTCTTCGCGATTACCAGAAAGCTTTGCAGCTAAGCACCATTGACCGTAGATATAACAAAAGCTTAAGCCGTTGTACATTTCACGAAATGAGTTGCCGTTTGGCAAAGTCGCTACATATGCTCTAATATGTTGATATATCGTAGTACTTGGTTATTACGGCATGTGAACACATTGTTTATGCATTTCTTCACAGATACTGTAATTTTCTACTCGAATAATACATGTGCCTGAGCGTATGCTCAAATCGTCAATTTCAAGAAATGGAGAAAATGTGTGTTTGCCATTTTTAGAAATTAACAAACCATATTTATGCATAGGGATCCAGTTTCTGAAATAGACGCCATTCTGACGAATTCTACAGTTCTACACTTCCACAGAATATAAATATAGTTTAAATAAACTAACAAACACGCTTTAAAAGAACATCTGACTATAAAGATAACAATAATTATTAAAATAAGCTTAAAACAATAACGAACGAACCGTACTAGTATATTAATTGTGAAAAAAGCGTCGGGGGCGCTCGATTTACGAATAATATGGCACAAAGCGCCGACGCTTTAGCATTTTTAGTATTTTTCGTTAATTATCGCTTTAAGCTTATTTTAAAAAAATTATTTTTAACTTTTTAGTCCGGTGTTCTTTAATAACGTGTTTTTCTAGTTTCTTAAAACTATATTTATTTTTAATTTTTATTTATTTTATCATTATAACCTATAACGCGTTTTTTGTTGCTGTGGAATGAAAATTAATAATTGGTTTTGATCAGTACTCATAGCATAATCATTACCATTACCTACTGCATAAACGATAATTGAAACTATCAACTTTCCTGAATAAATTTCGCAAAAATACGAACTTGTATTTCACGCCTTTTAAGCTATCGTCGCTACGCCTCTGAATCCGTCAAAATCGTTTTCGTGGAAAAGTTGGAGCGTTCAATGTTCGGTCCGACATGTTGGTCTAAAGGAGAGTTACAAGTTCAAAAACAAACACACAGGTGAAGCTAATAAAAGCGTGTTAATAAAAAGAGCAAGTTTTCTAAAAACCAGATATACCTGAGATAAAGTTTCCTTACGTTTCTGCACCTCAGGGGCCTTCATCAAAGTATAAAATTTGACAAAATTTTGAATATCACTGTTTGACACCTATTCTAGGAGCCAGGTAGTTTTTGTTTTTATGGATTTTATTAGAGGGTCAATGAAAGGCGGTGAAACACAGAAGCAACTACAGGATAAGTTTTAGAAACTACATTAAACAATGTAATTGTACTTATGAGAGATTTATTCCGGCAACCGTTTCAATCCTCGCTTGATTCCGTTGATGAATTTACTCGGAACGGAACAAGGTCAACGTTATTACTTATGAGACGTTTATTTACGTATACAGTCACACCGCTTAATTATACCCTGTGTAATACGTCTTCATATATTTTTCATACCTTACTTGTAGAATACGCTGGAAATGGTCGCAGTTTTGGCTTGTGTATCTCGTATTATGCTGCGTTTCCACCAGAGATGTGCTAGGAAAATGTGCGCAGCGACGATGTATAGCGGAGCTGCGAAACGGTAAGTATGTTTCCACCAGACATGTGCTAGGAAGACGAGCGGTGCGAAGAGATGTGACGGAGCTGTGAAATGGTGTGCAGACAGCGTTGCGAGGATGTGTAGCGGGCTCATTTCAGAGTTTTCTTTTTGCTCGCCTACATCAACAGCACACGTCCCTCGCCCACATTCCTATACTAGCACACGTGCCTCGCAACGCATTTCTAGCGCACATCTCTCAAAACACATTAATAGCACTCGTTGTCCCGTTCCTCGCCAACATGCCTTGTTTTGTACCTACAGAAGCTTCGTTCCGCTAAGCCGTTTCCACAGGAGCTGTGCTGAGCGAGGCGAGGTAATTCAAGCGATTCTATTGGTTCGTTAAAAACACATTCTCGCACATCTCTGGTGGGAACGCAACCTTAAGGGGAGTAAGGTATCGCAGTATCTAAAGTATTCTACAGGCGTCTTCACCAGATTTTGAAACATACAGGGTGGGCCAATAGTGCGTGGACGGAAGATTGTGACTTACTAAAAAATTTTTTCAAAAATCTGTCACTTGATGATGGTAGGGACCCTTGAGGGCTATAACGTAAAAATATTTTCACCTAAATTATGACGTTTATATAGGGTGATTCATATCAGACTTACATTTTTTTGAATGGAACCCCCTGTATATTATTGCATACTTGGATTGATTGGTCAATTCTAGTGTGACTTTATGTATCATACATGGAACTTTAAACGAACCGTTTAGGCGCAAATCTCCATTTTTGGTATAAATAGGTATCAAAAAAATTGAATTTCGCCGCAACTATAAAACTTAGAAGGCCGTGACTTTGCTGTACGACTAAGCATGGAATGCGTCACCTTAGGTCAGACGGCTAAATTTGAATTCTTTTTGTACTTGGAGAAATCAGTAGATTAATTAAGGAAACTTCAATCACAGATAACTTGATATTTTTGAAATGGGAATGCCTATTTTGGTTTATAGAACCAAATGTAAAATTTGATTATCTTTCTAACGATATAGCATTCTCGATATCAGTCTTTTTTGGTTTTCATTTTATTTCAAATGTTCAGTCAAATCGGTGTTTTTCGATTTTCCTGCGTGCAAGCGACCTAGCAGGCCATGAAAAATAAACAAAGGCCCGTTAATATGGAAGAAACTAACTATCTTAGTAGACAGATGCAAACGAACTAGAGTAGCGAGGCAAGATCATGAAAATTGCTTACAACACATCAGCTCTAACCGGATACAACAGCGGCAAGATATCTATTGTCAATGAGTAGCTGGGATATGACAGAAGTGTTTGTTTTACATAGCCTACTAGCTATTGAGGTCTACTAGAGCTTGACAACTTTCCAAAACGATTAAAAATTTTGAAACAAAAGGGTAACTACCAGCGATTTTTGCTTACAGTCTAACATGTTTGGAATGACATTTCACATTTAATGGGATAAAAAAAATTAGTTATTTCCATTTAGTTAACTCAGAAGTGAAGATATCTCCCTAACTAGAGCATTCTGAACATCTACTGAAATAATTGTTAGAATTATTTAATTACGCTATGTTGCAATTGTGTTTATTTTCATATAGTTTTGTACAAACTAAATTATGTTTTACAACTCAAACAGACTTCAATTCAGGTTTCATTTTCCGCGATTTTGCTAATAAGTAGAAGTACCTACTGAAGAGTTGGAAGGGTTCCAGTCAGAGGTATCATTACTTTTGACTTACGGAAATGGCTACTTTTTTATAGCATTAAATGTGAAAATTTATTCAGAAGACATAGGCATACTGGCAGCAACAATCACTAGTAGTTTGATTGATTGATTATATATTTTCTTACTGACTTTAGGAATTGGCTAATAGCTAGTAGGCTGTGAAAAATTGGCGTTCCTGTTACAGCTATTGTTTCTGGTTAGAGCAAATATGTTGTAAGGAATTTTCATAATCTTGCCTCGTTACTCTAGTTAGTTTGCATCTTTCTCTTAAGTTAGTTAGTCTCTTCCATTTTAACGGGCTTTTGTTTATTTTTCATGGCCTGCTAGGTTGCTTGCACGTAGGAAAATCGAAAAACACCGATTTGACTGAAAATTTGAAATAAAACGAAAACCAAAAAGACTGATATGCAGAATGCTATATCGTTAGACATGTAATTAAATTTTACATTTGATTCTTCAAACCAAAATAGGCTTTCCCATTCCAAAAAATCAAGTTATCTGTGATTGGAGTTTCCTTAATTGATCCTCTGATTTCTCCAAGTACAAAAGAATTCAAATTTAGCCGTCTGACCTAAGGTGACGCATTTCATGCTTAGCCGTACCGCAAGGTCACGGCCTTCTAAGTTTTATAATTGCTGCGAAATTCAATTTTTTTTCTGATACCTACTTATACCAAAAATGGTGATTTGCGCCCGAACAGTTTAAAGTTCCATGTATGATACATAAAGTCACACTAGAATTGACCAAGGAATCCAAATATGCAATAATATACAAGGGGCTCCATTCAAACGTCAAAATTTAAGTCAAAATATTTTTACGTTATAGCCCTCAAGGGTCCCTGCCATGATCAGGTGACACATTTTTGAAATATTTTTTAGTAAGCCCGTCCACGTACTATTGGCCTATGCCCTGTATAGAGGTGCGTGCAGTCATATGGAGAAGTTTGTGTCTCGCTCTAAATATACATGATTGGCAAAGTTGGATCTGGAATGCGAAATTTACAATGCAACTAACAGAGGAGGTACATACAGCCAAAGCTAAAAAGAGACACGTAACCCCTCATGTATCACAATTATATTCCCACTACATTCACTGCCAGGCACAAGTTTTCGCTGAGCGCGATGTCTTACTCAAAGCGAGTGTCGTATGTTACGTTACCGCGTTGGAAGTATGCTTGTAGCCAGCTTTCGTCATGAAAATCAACAGAAGTTGCCAAAATTGGCATGCGTAAACGTGAAAAATCCCAGTGTGCCATTTGTGATCCTCTCGGACTCCCAGGTCGCTTGATAGGCCTTGGACTCCTGGAAGGGATTACTTCAGAACTGATGGTATGAAACTGTTTTAATACTCTCAGCTTATTAGCTTCACGCAAGTATTGGTGGCAATGAGTACAGTTGAAAATAACTAAACATTACTACGCATTAGTTTTTTACTCTAATAAAAAATATTTCAGTATTAGCTCTCTGTCTATCTGATTGGAGTTAAAACAACTTTTGAATGAGATCAATTTATTTAACAACTTCGGCTTTTCAAATAATGTTTATTTTGAGACATTGGAGCGTTTTTGAACCACCAGATATAACGAATTTTTACTAGCTTGAGCATGCGCAGTAATAAGAAATAGGTAGGTAAATGATTTTGAATAACTATAATGCAGGTGGACCAATTTTACTTGCCTGCTCTCCCTCTCTCCATGAAGGGTCACTATGGTCGAAGTGATGGGAAAACCGAACCAAACCACTGTCTGTTTTGCGCCACCAAAAGTCCCCAATCTCCTAGCTACGATTTTTGGTCGCTAACTTGTTTTGAAATCACCACTTTGGCAGAAAATCGCCACACCTGACAACTCTGGGAACGCGCCTTCTAAAGAATGGAAGTGAGAGGTAGGGGATATTGTGTCCACTCTTCAACCTGTTAAAGGCGATAGCCGATAGGTTATCTGCGTCCGATGCGTTTATCTTGGCCTGACTTACCATTCGTATACAGGGTGTCCCAAAAAATAGTGTCAAGCGGAACTCCAGAGATAGAGCATACCTAGAAGTATCTGAATCCCCCCATATATGTCATGAAATTTTCTGTCGTTTCCGAGATATGAATTTTTTTCTGAATTTTAGAGAATTCTCTACCTCGACAACTTAAAACTGTTCCAAAAGAAAAATTAAATGACTTTTCCAAATTCTCTTTTTTGCCAATTAATTTCCAAAAGTTTACTGTTTATACATAAAAATAATTGGCTTCGTAACTTTAACGAAGGTCATCAAAATTTTAGTGTAAGGTGAAACATATAAGATCTGATAATTATGACATAAATCTTCGACTCCCAATTAAAAATCCAAAGAGGTGATTTCATGATTTTTAGTTAGGTCTAAAAACATCTTCAGACTCTCAACTACCACAGATATTGAAAAAAAGTAGTACTTAATCGACCTTCAAAGACAAGAGGCGTTATTTCTTGAAATTAGCGATGTGATTTTCAATCCATCAATAACTTATGTTAACGCGCTAATAACAGAATGGTGTCAGTACCGCAATAATAAATGTTAAAAACGTTCCATAAATTAAACATTTGTTAAAAAGATCCTTTTTCTTGTTAAAAACCACAAGGAGCGCATTCTTCAAAACCGGTTTTTACCTGAAGTTTTTAGACCTGCATAGAAATCATGAAATTACCTCTTTAGATTTTATTGCAAGTCGAAAATTTGAGTTATAATAACAGAACGTAAATTTTTCACTTTACACTATAATTTTCATGACTTTCATCAGATTTCCTAAGCCGATACCTTTATGTATGAACAGTAAACTCTTGGAGATTAATTAGCAAAAAAGATAATTTTGAAAAGTCTTTTAATTTTTTTTGAACAGTTTTAAGTTGTCGAGGTAAAGAATGCTCTGAAATTCAGAAAAAAATCCACAACTCGAAAACTACAAGATATTGCATAACATATATGGGGGTGATTCAGATACTTCTAGGTGTCCTCTATCTCTGGACTTCCGCTTGACACTATTTTTTGGGACACCCTGTATAGATTATTATTGAGGATAGCTCAGAGGACCTGATTCTGTTTGAATAGTTGTGGAAAAGTGAAAGGTAACCAACCGCACGTCGGTGAAAAAGTGACTGGCGCGATAAGATCTGTGGAGTGCATCAAATATGGACGAGATAGTAGCAGGTCAGGTCTTATCTAGGTTTGGATGGTGAGACGTATTTTCTGGCTCTGAATAGGGATTCGGGCATTTTTCCAGAAGCTGTTATGCACCATCAATTTTAAGATATGGTCTACCTAAAAAATACTCCTAAATTCATTCATTTTACAACCGTTTTTTCAGAGCAGATTAAATCTGCCTCGATGGTAAAAAAATCTGAGGAAAATCAAATTCCTTAGAGGTGATGTCTTAATTGTATATTCATTTGGAGCAGACAGTTTGTCATAATAAAGTTGGAATCTTTTCCATTCATGCCGGTGAGATGTTCAGTAAACCAAGTTAATTGTCTGGCTTTGTATTATCTTTCATTACATCTAGATTCTCGGTGAGCGGTAAACGGTGATCACCCATGGGCGTATCCTGAAGATATTCCAGGAAATATTAGCTTTGTTCTGGTTCCGCTGCGAACCATCCTAAAACTGTTCTGAGCATGCGTGTTACGAATAGGGTGTTCGGGTTCTGTTCGAACTGTTTGCGAACAGTACAACGTCTGTTCTGATTTGTCTCGGTCTATCCCAAAACCGTTTAAAATCAGTAGCTGCTCGGGAGCAAGAACCGGGTTAGAATCATTTTAGGATTATGAGATGCCTACGCACCTTGCGTGTTTTCTTTCTTACTCAAATTGTTTTTGTAACCATTGTAACGGGCCTGTAGGATCAAAATAGTCTTTGAACCTGCAAAATTTGTTTCGTATTAGGTTACATTTCAATTATTTGGCAGTTTGGGTCTTGGGGCTGTTTGATTTGTTTTCTTTTTGTTTGGCGTGAGGTGGATAGTCTATTGGACTGATATGGACCTGCTACCATCAAGCGGATCGTCATCATCCAATAAATTTATGACTTAATTTATAAAATTTATTAATATAAATAGTGTTATTGTAATACTAACGAGTTTTTTAAGGTAAGCCTCCCACAAAGGCTGAAAGCCTATAGCGTTGTAGAAGCGCTGCGAGAGGATAAGTGTCGGTTCACGTTAGATTTGAAACGCTGCAGGTTGTCGCCGTCGGGAAACAAATTCCCCGGCAGCTCATTGTGCAGCGTCGAAGTTCTCCAAAGGAAAGATAGCTGGAGGAGACTGGTTCAGGAAGTAGGGACCTCTACCTGGTAAAGATGAGCTCGTTCGAACGGCCTTTGGTGTTATTATCTAGGAAGCTCACTCGAGCATCTTTCGTGATATAATGTGTAAAACAGGGACAGGTCAGCCACACTTCTTCGATGGTCCAGGTTGTGGAGGTCCTTAGCGAATTTAAGCGTATCGATTAGTTTAATTGCTCTCTTCTGGATAGTGTCCAGAAGCTTTACAGAGTGCTTCGGAGCGCATCCCCATACATGGGAGCAATACTTCAGCGATGGTCGGATCTGTGCCTTGTAGAGCAGCAGTTTGTTGCTCTGGTGTATACAGCTTCATGCAGCGAAACAAAACTTCAAGCTTCTGGGATGACGTTTTAGCAATACTGATGACGTAGTCATGCCAGAACATGTTATTGCTTATGTTGATCCACAATAGCTTGAAGAAAGGTGTCTCGACTATTGGGTGCCCTCCATTTCCACGGCTGGTAAGCCAACGTGAGACTTCTTTGTAAGTGTTCTTACCTGAGTTTTCGTTACGTTGAACTGTACTGTATTTGCTAATTCCCCACTCGACAATTGTTTTGATATCTACGTTGACCTGTGAGGCATGTTGCTGTCGCCCACGTACCGTCTCCTGAAATGATGGTGTCTTGCCTGGTTCCATGCACGATAATGAAGTATGTTATTTCCAGCAGCTCGTTGATGTACAGCTGAAACAGTGTACGGGATAGGACAACAAACAGAGATCGGTCGTTGAAAAAGATATTAGCCACTGGCGAACGCCACGAGGTAGTCCATAAGCAACAAGCCTAACCAGAAGTCTCTCATGCCAACTTGCGCACTTGACATATCGAAAGCTTTCGATATAATAAGTTGAGAGACCATGGTGTTTATAAACGGACACCTCACTACGATGTTTTTGTTACCTGTTACCCTAATAAAAACATATAGCATAAACCTCCAATATGGTAGTAACCAAAAGAGCGTAACGTAATCTAAGTCAGTGCTTCGTACACACTGCGTCTGAACGTGAGATGATTGCTTTTTTCGTCAAGTAACGTCGTATGTTTGATATGGTGCGACAATTTTGAAATAGAGACTATGTTGATTTGTTTCTTATTTTCTGCAACAGCCACTGATAGGTAGAATTAAATTTACAAACCGTAGAAGAACAAGTTCGTGAAGTTTTGTCAACCTTGTGCAACGCTAGGGACTTATACCCTGTTGCAAGTGTTGGATACGTAGTGCTGGGTTATGCAATGAAAAGAATGGCGTTTTATGATGTCTACATAAAGAAAATCCACGTCACTCATTTCCGTCGGTCTGTCCATCGGTCTGTCTGTCTGTCTGTCTGTCTGTTGGCGTGTTTCTAGCCTCCTAATCTCAGTAACCGCTGCATAGATTTTGATGAAATTTGTGCAGCGATATGGTGTGGGGTCGTAGTAGGTAATGTTGCTACAATTTTGAAAATCGGTGCATGGCGACGGAGTAATTAGCAAACAACGAAAAATTTCAAATATTCCTCAAACTTCGTTTTTAAGCGTTTTAGGGATTCCTGATAATTTTCTACTTTCTTTTGGGTGAGGACGAAATTGGGGTAGTTGGGGGGTGGGGGGTTCTAAAGCTGAAAAACTTATTGTACTGATAATAGGCTGCCTACTGACCTGAGAGAGAAAGACCTAGCGACACAATACACTTTTTTAGGTCCATCTGAACATTGCCTTGTGTATTGCAGGAACCAACGGACTTTTCCGATGTATACATACGAGTATTGCTTTAGATTGTTCTGTATTTTATAATGTGGAAACCACTGAATTGCTGATAATAAAATTTCGGCATAGTACCTACTACTACTCTGGCGTGGAGGGAAAACGCGTCTGATTTTTAGAAATCGTCTCAGTGGCGGCGCAGCAGTATTAAAAAAACTAAAAATATAAAAGCAGTTCAAATTTCGTTTTCAGACGTTTAAGGGGTTCCTGATCATTTTCTACTTTTTTGGGGTGGTGAGGAAATTGGGATGGTTGTGATTTGGGGGGTTGTGAAACTGAATTTTTTTGTATTCATAATAGGCTGCCCATTGACCTGTGAAAGAAAGACCTAGCGGCATAATACACTTTTTTAGGTCCATCCGAACATTGCCTTGTCGATTACAGAAACCAAGGGACTTTCTGATGCGTACAAAATACATACGAGTATTACTTTGAATCGTTCTGTATTGTGTACGTGGAAACTTTTGAATTGACTTTAATAGCATTTTGACACAGATTTATTACCGCGACGAGTATGGAAAACGCGTATGGTTTTTAGAAATCGTTTCAGTGGTGGCGCGGCAATAATAAAAAAAACTAAAAATATAAAAAACACCTCAAACTTTGTTTTAGACGTTAAGGGTTTCTGCTCCTTTGGGGTGCTTCGAGGGTGGGGGTTTGTGAAACTAAGAAATTTGTTGTATTCATGATAAATTGTCCATTACCTGTGAAAGAAGCACCTAGTAGAATAAAACTCTTTTTTTGCGGTCGGGCGAACGATGATTTGTTTGCAAGGGCATCTAGAGTATAGTTAGGGAAAGAATAAAACTGGTATCATCGAAATGTGTGGGAAGTACTGAGTCAATCAGCTTGACTATATTTTTATGTTTCGTGCGTGAATTCAGATATTTAGTAAAGTATTAAGAACAACAGATTTAAAATATTCTCATGGGAACCTAAAGATGCTAATGGAAAACATAATCTAGAATGCTCAGGTTTAATCCTCTTGTTCTCAATCAAATCTCTTCAATTAAAACACTTTAGGAAACAAGTCATTAGGAGTTACAATTTGATATCACCCTCAGATTTTGCGCTATTCACGGACGGCTCCAAGTTAGAATTGGGGCACTAGCGGGAGTAGTTGGTAACAATCCCAGAGTTGAAGTTTCAGTAAACCGTGGAAGGTATACCACAATCTGCTGAGCAGAAATGGTAGGCATAGAGCTCAAAGTTAGGGAGCTGGACAAACGGCCCCTGAGCTAGCCAGGACGCCCTGAAAGCACTGAGCTCCAAACGGGTTCACTCAAGACTCATATGGAACCCCATAATTCTCCTCAATGAACAAAGAATGTAACTTTAGTTGGGGTTTCGGCTCATAGTCAAATGGAAGGCAATATATTGGCCGACACACTCACAAAAGGAGGAACCAAATCTGTGTTCATAGATCCAGAACCATTTGCGGGCATTGCGAAAATCACTGTCAGGAAAACCATCTCAGATTGGGCAGAGAGGAAAGCACTCCTGCACTGGCGATATAAGTACATCTGGGCTACTACACTTAAAGGCTTTCATACCATACCCCTCTAGTCAGGACTTCCCAAGGATCCTAGAACGGAACAGGAATGATGTGCGCATTTTGATCGGTCTTTTGAAAGAACATTGTTGTCTGAGAAACTACTTGCGGAATATAGGACTGGAACAAACAACGGACTGTCATTTCTACTATGTGGAGGACGAAACCACGGATCACATATCGTGCTCCTGTCCAGTACTGGAAACAGCTAGGTTTCAGACTTTCGGATTCACCGATCTGAAACTTGCTTCAAGGAAGTTTCAGCCAACGCGACCATCGCCTTCGTCAGGAGGTGCGGAGTTTACGGAGAATTCTAAATAGGTGCAAGCCACAATAGACACAACTTAATACTTAAAGTTTGTCAAAGATTTTGACCTGCTGTGATGAACTTCAGTTATTTTTTGGAGGATAAGGTCATTCAAACAAAAACTCCTTATTTTTCTATATACGAGGTTTCGACTTATATTAAGTCATCTTAAGGCAACAGAAGAACGAAGTTTTCATCGTTGGTATGACAATAATCGTAAGTTTAAATAGATAAAAATACTGGAATAATAAGACACCACCAACGGTTTTAAAATATAACGTCACAAAACACGCACAATAAAAACGAATTAAAATTCCTGTTCCTGTTTGTTTTATTTTAATTCGTTTTTATTGTGCGTGTTTTGTGACGTTATATTTTAAAACCTTTGATAGTGTCATACCAACGATGAAAACTTCGTTTTTCTGATGCCTGAAGATGATTTAATATAACTCGAAACGTCGTATATAGAAAAATAAGGAGTTTTTGTTTGAATGACCTTATCCTACAAAAAATAACTGAAGTTAATACTTAAACTCACCTAACAAGTAAGTAATTTATTGACCACCCTGTAGATACAGGTTTCAAACAATTACTTCGACCCATAGGGACTCTGATCTGTTGTGGGTTGTGATGGCTCATATCGAATCACATTCCTTCCAGCAACTCGCCCTATCAAAGGAAGTCGCTAAACCTACCGGGTGAAACAATTCTTAAATCCTTTGCTTGGAGATACTTCGATGTTTGTTACCAGGCTGTTGATGCAATGGAGCTATAGCCTGGTGTAACCGATCACCACATTTGTTTGCCCAAGGCAGTATTGCGTGTTATCTTTACCACTTTACTATCTAGCTAGACCATCATTCTTCAGCAAGCTAACAGATCATCTCATATCACTATACTGCTTTTATCTGTCTATGGACTTCCTGCATTAAAGCAGGTTTCAATGTTTTGCGGTATTGACGCGTGTTATCTAAAGACGTTATTGTTTTACTGCGATACATTTTCTTGGTGAGAAGCTTTACACATTGAACTTTGCAAACGATCAAGCTCTCAGCCGAGACATGCATAACACGGTAAGAAAACTTGATGAAGAACACAAGAAATGGGGGCGGGACCCACAACAAACGCCAATAAAAAAGAGAATGTGGTTGTTAGGGATTCTAGAAAATTTTTGAGTTTAGCACAAGGAGTGATTAGAGATGTAAGATGTACCTGGGTGTGATAAATACGAAGCAAGGCTCAAGTGCAGTTGAAATGAGAAATCGCATCGGACAAGGAGAGTACGTCACCAAGCAACTAAATAGTCTGCTGTGGAGTACTCAAATAAAGACAGACACTAAAATTACGCTGTACAAAGCAATAGTGGAGAGCATCGCCACCTATGGAGCTGAAGTTCGAGAAACAACAGAGGCAGTGAAGAAAAAAATTCTAGCGATGGAAATGGGATTCTTGAGGAGTTGCTGTAGACTGAGAATCCAGGACAGAGTAAGGAATAGAGATATACGGGACAGGCTCAACATCGCCACCAGCACCATTGACACAGTAGATGCGAAAAGATTGAGGTGGTATGGACAAGTACGTCGACAACAGATGGCCCAAAAGAGTTCTTCAATGGAATCCCAGTCATAGGAAAGAGAAAAGGAGAGGAAGACCTAAGAAAATATGTTGTGGAAGTCATGAGGCAGAGAAACCTGTCCGGTGGCGACTGGATAGACCGTATGCTGTGAGAGGAAGCGATAAACGACTCTAAGGTCCGATTTTATCAACATGCATATTTAACAAAGACTTTGACAAAGCTTTTCTATTGGATGTTGTTTAGCAAAAGCTTTCTATTGGGTATTGAAGGCTATGTTAATAAGTATCATCCAATAGTATTTTATCAATATTGAAAACATAACGTCAAAGCTGGATGACACTTTTGTCAAAAATATTTTAGAATTCATGGATCAAAATCATAGCAAAAAATCAGAACAAAGCGATTGATTTGCAGATTAATGCTAGATTTTTAATGTTTACCTTATAATTATTGTTTAATTGCCAATTGCAATTGCAGTCAGAATGATTATAGACCGGATGCGTGTTTGTTATAGACATTCTGATAGAAATATTTACAGAGGATGTAAAGATTGTAAAGGCACTATGTAAAAGGCACCGTAGCGCAGAAGCACATATGTATAAAGCACCTTATTCACTTTCTGACTATACAAAAGGTTTCTAGTTTAGGAAAAATAAGGTTATACGTTATACTCATATATTTTCACTATAATATAAATGTATATCGCAGGTATTTATAATTATTATCGATTGTAAATTATTGTTTTATCAAAATAAGGCAGTAATTTGAATTTCTTGTCATCATTATCACTACATTAACAATACATTTGATCCTGTGATCAAATGTATCGATTTTGTGGAATCTGATTGGTTGAGAGTAGCAATTGCTAAAGTCTTTGTTAAACAGGAAAATGCAAGTTTTCACCCATTTAGGATGGAAAATCAGAGCTGAAAGATACTAAAGAGTTCATAATGGTCGATTATATATAAAGCATGTCTATTTTCACCTTTTTGAAGTAAATTTCAAGAGAAACCAATAATTTTCAGAGAACTTTGACGGATGCATGTTCTTGAATGGGCTGCTCTGATTGGACAAAGCCTTTGTTAAAATGCCTGTGTTGATGAAATCGGGCCTAAAAGTCGTATGCAAATCACAAGATGACGATGATGATGAGATTTTCTTGATGCAACATGATCGTGAGGTTCAACTAAAACTAAACTGCAATCTACGCCAGGCGCTAAAGTCATTGTTTCAAAGTTTGCTGGCCAATGAATTAAAAATAAGTACATTGCGCCCTTTTTTAGCGTTCCGCCTATGTTCCCAGATGTAAACCAGTTTACTTCTGTGAGCTACTTGAATTAATTTTCAGAGTTCTGCTGCCGGCGATGAGAGTCGCCCAGTCAAATACCGGCCGAAAGAAAGCCTGCTCGGCCGCCAGATCTTCAATTGGTCGATTACATCGTAGTAAAACGGTGTAGTAGGCTGCCGCGGCTGAAAAACTTATCGAACTCAGGCTAATTGGTGTTTATGGTCGTGTTTGACAACGATTTCATTGTCAGCTGATTTTTATATCGCTTTCGATTTTTATGGTTGAATCATTGACCATTGGTAGTATTATGGGCCATGAAGATACCGGAAAGACCAACGACGCTCGAAAAACAGATCGTCGTAGGGAGAGACATTTTTACTTCCCATAGCTCAGATAATAAGAGGAATATCGCAACAAGTTTCATAAACTTTTGTTTCAAAACAAGTTTATTAAAAATGTTTTAAAATAGTTAAGGTTTCAAACATTTTTTATTAGGATTTACACGTTGTTTTATGGTTTAACTATTGTGAATTGAATCACCTAAAAAAGTTCTCGCCGGTAAACCGGCGGCGTCCTCTTTGGAATGCATGGGCGGCGGGACAGATATATTTTGTTTTCGTTAGAAGATTAATATAGATATATAGCACATAGAAAATATTTATTGGAGAAAATTTGATTGGAGTTTCACATTTACTTTTTCCAATACGCATGCTCACTTTACGCCTCTAAAAGGCTTTTAATATATTAATCTTTTCATCGTTTAACAAATCCTACGCTCAGTAGATACGATCAGTATACGATCATGTTACTTATTTACAAAGGGTTTTTAAATATTTCATGTTCTAGGATATGTAAAGTGGTACCTAACTTTTTGCAAATGACATGAATGCAATTAGAATAACAATTCATGAATGCCACAATAACAGTTACGATAAACTGTCAGCACATGGCTGTTAAAAATAACATGCAAATTACTAGTTCCCTCAAACAAGCGGCCTCACGTCCTGTAAGTTATCACATTGACATTCCATCAATTTGAAGAATTTATGTTATACCATATTGTAGTACTTATATAATAACACTCTATAAGTCTGCAAGACATTATTTGATCTGATATTCAACTATTTTCTGGATCATATTACAACAAACAATATATTTGAAAACTAGCTGAAAACATAAATGTAATAAAAATAAATTGAGTTTATACCGACACTAGTCATGAGCGACATATTTTCACATACTGTAGTTGTACCACATGTTCAAACATCACATATTCTATATCACGACTGTTCCTGTATTTCCAAACAAAGCATGTTTTGATACTTGATTTTAAGTTTAAGCACCTCATCCACCTCCGTCATCGTGATTGTGAAGTCGTCCATGTATTGTTATATTGCTATGCATAGAAGTTGAAACTGTTAACATTAACTCAAATAAATATAGGTGTTCGACATTTTAAACGATCAACTTGTTAAGAAGTTTTTATAAGACAGCACAAAATTATACTACCCATAATGCATATTTATGATAGAGATACCTCTTCAAGACAACGCGTTGGCAAAGCACATGTAAATCTTTGTTTTTGAACCCTGCAAATTCATCTTCAACACTGATTGCATCTCCCTAATCGCATTCTCCAAAACGCTATTTTGGATATTGTAGAAGGCAGATATATATGAGCTGTTTATATTTCTTTCAGGTCTCAATCAGTGCAGTTACGATATTATGTAGACATGATTAATGATAAAACCGTAATTATCTATAAAAAATATATATTATAACAATTCAAAAAGTGATAGGAGATCAAAATAATAGAAAATACCAATTTGCAATAGACAAAAACAAAATAAATTTATCTATTTATTGTATATTAACATCTGATTATACACAGATATATACAATTTTGACTATACTAATGACGGTGCCAGCTTTATCGCCAGGGCAATAAAACATGCCGAAAGGGATAAGGGTCACCCCACTCGTCGGTCTTCTTTTGAAGGATTAAGGGATTCTTTGTAGTGTCGGCCCTCGGTAGGAGGACAAAAAATGTAAACAGCTCTTATATTTCTGACGCGTACTATACATATCAAATACTTTCATTTCAATAAATTTGCTACCTGATGGGACAATACTCGTGCCGCTAATGTATTTCGTCCAAATAAGTGATCGTCTCCACGACGTGAAAAAAACGGCAGCCAAAAAAAGGGTCATCTATCCGCCGGTGCCTCGGTGTCCAAAGCCGTTCGGCTAAATATTAAAGACTAGCCGCTTGTGCGGCGTGTCGCCGTCAAGGAGTAATTTCTTTGGTCGATTATATTTGAGTATCGGGGGCTTTCAGATGGTTTTCGGGCATGTTTTGCGTTTATTTATTACGTGATTTCGCATATAATTAATGCACCCTGGTATAACAGTTTGGATGAAATGTGATTCAATTCAGAATAGTTAAACCATACAATTTGTTGCATAGTCTGACTACTCCTCAAGACACCCATTTCCGTTGGTCGTCGGTTTTTTGTTTTTAGGGTATGAGATGCTGCTGTAATAGGATGTTTTAACCTATGCCAAGATGAAGAGACTATAGTGTATTTTTGCAATTATTGTATTATCTGAGTAACTGCTGCACCAACTTTTATGAATTTTGTATTGGAAAATGGTGTAAATTAGTAATTGAAAAAAACGCTGCATTAGCGGCGGAGTAATTAGCAAAATACAGCAATCCTCGGAACCGCTGATTTTCTTTTATTTTTAGGAAAACGAAATTGGCATGGTAGGGAGCGTGGGGAAGAGTGGAACTTCAAAATAATTTGTAATTATAAAGGACTTCAAAGAAAAGATGGGAAGATAATTTGATGTCAACAACAACGTCAACAGAATAAAAGGCAGACAAACAGGAGAAATCCTAATCATACGAAGAAGAAGAAAGGACTTTCCTTTGCCTCAATAAAAATGTCACTTGTGATGGATCAGTTAGAGATCTATGCGAAAACTGCTTTTGAAGACGTTTAAAATTTCGGTTTATAAAACCAGATGAAACTAGGGTTATTAGAATCGGCCCGTTTTTTCAAAAATTTTTATTCCACCATTTCGAAAAATTTGCGGCATGCACGGTAGCTTTTTCGACATAAGAAAACGTGCCATTTATTATGGTAGCATTAGAATTTCACGTTATAATATTATTTTTTGATCCCCCTCTTCCCTTTTTTTGTCATCGCAGCGAGGCCAATAAATAGATTTTTGTTTCTAATGATAACCTTCATATAGTGACCAAATTTGAAGAAATTGGAAAACTTAGGTTTTTGATGTCCGTCTGTGTGTGTCTGTCGAAAACGCCTTAAGCGATTGCTCCCAAATTTGGCCAACTGAATTAGTAAGGATCCATTCGAGTTGAAAAGGTTTTGGTGCCGATCAGCCAATGAGGGGTGGAAAAAAATTTAATACAACATATACATTTGACAGCACCAGTTGAAGAAGAATGTGTCTTTATATCCAAAACGATATATCAAATGTTAAGCTTTTCTGTAGTGGAGGCTGAAAAAATTAAATAAATTGAAATACTCAAATGCATGAACAACAACCACCTGAGTTGGGGATGTTCCCTATCTCGTTCAACGTCCAGATTTTTTTATTTATAGTGTCTATATGTTACGCCGAATTGGCGTAACTACCGATTTCACGTATTCGGCAATTTTTTGCCGAATATGTGAATTAGGCAGTAGCGTCCCTCATTTTATGTAATAGGCAAAATAATAACCCAATACACGAAATAGATACACAATCTTTTGCCGATTACATGGAAATAGGCGACTAGTATAACAACACAAACCTAACCGTGTTCTTTTCATATTGTAGGTTATGTTTTTGTTTACTTAGAAGTTTGTTTGGCTATTAGGAATGCAAAGTATTTACTTTTATAATGAATTTGTTGTGAAATTAATGCATAAAAATGGCTTAAACCGGTAAATCTAGTCAGGTCTGGAGTGATGAATATGAAAAAAGTGTGTAATGCCTATAAGTATAGAAAAAATACATGTTTTTTAATTTTTCTTTTAATAAAGTTCTGAAAACTGTAAGCTTTTATCTTTTATTAAATAGTTTTCTTACGACTCGTTCTTCTGTAAGGAACAAAAAGTTCTTTACAGAACATGTTTGTAACTCGGTATACCGGTTTTAACCGGTTGCTAAGGCTAAGCCAAGCTTCTGCTAAAACTTCTGCTTATTCCTTGGAATAGGCAAAATAAAATTAAAGAATTGCCCACTACATGAAATGTGCAAGACTGCTGCCTATTTCATGAAATTGGCAAAAAAGTACTGAATACATGAAATCGGCAATTACGCAAATTCGGCGTAACATATATGCTACTTAGTTCATATTTTGATATGTCTAATATTTTCTATAAACCCGCACTGAATTGAATACAGAAAATATGCAGGTAGTACGGTCACTAGTACTGAAGTGCGAGACACTTGAGTCGCCGACGGAACATCTCGTCGTAGGTGTCCCCACATCCGAAAATCCGTCTTGTGTTACGCATTGTCCGAAGTTTGTATACAAGACGATCAGGTTACCGACAAAGAGAACAAGAGGGCGCGCGGGTGGTGGAAACACGTTGACCGGAAGACGTGGTGGACCTGATATATCCGGTCGAGGAGGGTCGATACGACCGCATCGATCGATGTTGGGCGTCAGGTTACGCGATTGTGCGTGCTGAAAAAAGCACAGGAAGCTGTTTCTAATTGGAAGCAAATTTGATGGAAAATATCAGAGACGAAATTGGTTGGGAGTCGAGGCGATAATTTATAGCGAATTATTAAATAAGGAAATCAAATTGATTGGCGCAACCATTGCCACGTATCCGAGTTTCGCTTCCCACACTAGTGGGTGGGAGGCGGGGGATTCTTAATATTGTAATCTCGAAACCCTTGAACTAGAGGCAATATGTAGTTTCTGTTCTTCGGTTGTCTCTCTCATTGTTTGCACTTTGCTGCTACATCATTAAATTTTTTTGTATGTGACCTTTTCCACAACGCTGGTGTGCATTCATTCGGAAGTAAAGATTATTATTATTATTAATAAATGCATATGATGAAAGATAAATGTGTCACGAACGCTTCGACCACCTCAACTTTCCGAGATTTTAAAATTTTCTACATTTTCCGAATAGTTGTAATTTTCCAAATTGTTGCTTTCCACATATTACACACATTAACAAAAGATTTGGAGCTCCTTTATCCGTACAGCAAAATATGAAGTCAAGTTGATACCAGTTTATTGTTTCCCCATAGCATGCTGAAGCTATAGTCTGAGATCCGCTTGCAACTAAATCATCGCCCGCCCGACCAAAAAAAGTGTGTTATGCCGCTAGGTCTTTCTTTCACATTTCAATGGATAGCCTATTGTGGATGCAACAAATTTCTGAGTATTACGCTACCTCACCTCCCCAAAACACCCCACCTAAAAAAGTAGAAAACGATCAGAAACCCCTAAACGCCTGAAAACGAAGTTTGAGCTGTTTTTATAGTTTTAGTTTTTTTTTTATTGCTGCGCCGCCACTATCACGATTTCTAAAAGCCAAAACGCATTCCATCCTCACCAGTGTAGTAATAAAATTGCATTACAATTAATTCAATAGTTTCCACGTTACACAATACAGAACGATCAGAAGCAGTAATCGTATGCATACATCAGAAAACTCTAAGTCCCTTGGTTTATGGACTAGGCAAGACAATGATCGGATGGCCCTAAGAAACTGTATTAGGACGCTAGGTATTTCTTTCACAAGTCAAAGAAAAATTCATTATGAATACAACATCTTTTCAGTTTTACATAAAACGCCTAAAAACGGAGCTGTTTCTATATTTTCAGTTTTTTCATTATTGCTATGCCTCCACTGACACGGTTTCTAAAAACCATAAATGTTTTCCATTCTCTTTTAAGTCCCTTGATTTCTGTAGTAGGTAAGACAATGTTCGGATCGACCTAAAGAAGTGTATTAGGATGCTAGGTCTTTCTTTCACTAACACTAACCTTAGTGGACAGCCTATTATGGATACAACTAATTTTTCAGTTTTACAACCTCCCAACCACCACAATTTCATCCCCACCCAAAAAATGTAGAAAATGATCAGGAACCCCTGAAGCGCCCAAATCGAAGTTTGAGGAACATTTGAAATTTTTAATCTTGTGCTAATTATTCCGCCGGCCATTCATTTTCATCCATTTTCAAAAATATAGGATCATTACCTACTATCACACCACAGCATATTGCTGCCCAAATTTCATCACAATCCATGCAGCGGTTCCTGAGATTACGAAGCTAGAAAAACGCCAACAGACAGATGAACAGACAGACCGACAGACAGACCGATGGAAATAAGTGACGTGGATTTTCGTTATGGAGACATCATAAAACGCCCAAAAAGCGTATTATCTCACAAACGAAAATGTTCGCGATCACAATAGGTACCTATCGGTGATTTATATTTTTTGTTTTTTGATTACTGCTGCGCCGCCACTGACATGATTTCTAAAGGTTATACGCGTTTTAAATCCTTGCCATGGTGGTAGTAAAACTGTGTCAAACTGTCATTAAAATCAATTCAATAACTCCCAGGTTACACATAAAGAACGCCCCAAAGCAATATTCGTATCTATAGATCGGTGTGGGAAGTAAAATTATAGCATATTCGGGACTTATGTGAATGTCTATCAATAAAGCTCAATACCTTAATACATATTTGTCACGAATGGATCTCTCATAAAGCTTCATTTTGCGATAAAATGTGGCGCAAGTGCCGCAAGTCTTGAAACATACAACTATAGTCCAATTTTTAGTTTTCCATTTACTTGACTCTATCTTTTTGTGCCTATTATTCTATCGACTATGATCAAGTAATGCCCTCACAAATTTGCGGTTAGGAATTCATTACATCGCGTAATGTAAAATACCGCAGAATACTCAGGTGTACAGCCAATAAGCATAATTCATTATATTCTGCTATATCTGACTGTTCCGACACTTATGCTTTCTGTGTATGATTCAAGAAATTGCAATGTGTAGCAACGAAATCGCATTGTGCTGGGTGTAATACTACAATCGATCATTTCAGTTATTTAAATTAGATCTTTATCTTAGAAATATATTATCGCAGAACAGTAATTTATGACTCTACATTTATTCTATCTTATATATGTGGAAAAATATGCATTGAACCACATTTATTAATTATGACTACATTGATTGCATGTTTCCTGGCATATTGATTAAACAATTTGTGTTTAAAATGCGTTTACCTCCCACAATAATAGGTGAGGAGTGTTCTAATCCTGAAGATTTTCGATTTTGAGACATAACGCTTTTTGGGCGTTTTACGATTTCTGCATAACAAAAATTCACGTCAGTTATTTGCGTCCATCTTTCGGTCTGTCGCGTCTATCTGTCTGTCTGTTGGCGTTTTTCTAGCCTCGTAACCTCAGTAATCGCTGCAAGGATTGTGGTAAAATATGGGTATATGGGTAGCGATGTGCTGTGAAGTCGTAGCAGCTAATGCTTATATAACTGAGCGGCGGAGTAATTAAAAAAAAACTAAAAATATAAAAACAGCCCAAACTTCGTCTTTAGGCGATTTGAGGGTTCCCGATCGTTTTGCACATTTATTTAGAGAGGGTCAATGTCAATGTCACTCGGATGTCACATCCAAATTTCAAGTTTCTAATGATGTTATCATCAATGAAATTGAAGAAGAATGTATGCTGCTGATCAGAATGGATAAATTGGAAATCAAGAAGTGAAAATCGTTAAAATGCATACGACCATAGCAGTCCAAAGAGAAGGAGCAGCAAAGTTAGGTTAGCTAAATTACAGTGTACAATTTCAATAATTAGTGAATGCCAATACCTCAAACAAGGCGTAGCCTTCGAGTTGGCACTATTTGTATTGCATAGTACAAATAAATGAAAATGAATTTAGAGAGGGTAAAATTGGGCTGGTTTTGGGGTGTGGGGTTGTGAAACTAAAAAATTCTGTAAAGGAACAACGACGTACTATACTTTTCAGCTTTATCCGCAGATAACGCGTTAAATAGACAGGGAGGCAGAACCAAGCAATCTAAATCAGTTAGGTTGAATTCAAAAGTTCTTGACCAGATGTGTATAAAATAGAGATAGGGCTTCGAAAGTGATATGACTTTATCGTCTCAATGATGGACGAATATTCATAATTTTCACACGACTGCGAACAAGAATTATCGTTTTGGTTTCGCAATATTAGCACACAATATATCATAAATTATCATCACATTTCACCGCTTTTCTTTTGAGCGCTCACGCATAGCACCGGCAACAAGCTATTAACAATTAAACGCGCATGCAAATGAGCATTTCAGATTTCATAAATCACCATTTATCTTATTTGAACAACTTCATAGACCGGCCAGCCGTGTGTAATGTATACTTTTTACTATTAATGTACCTGTCAAAAGGTCATACTTGAAATAAAAGTCTGTTCTTCTAAGACCATCAATTTTACGGACATCAAACAGCGTTTCTATTGCGGTCGTATAGACCTAGAGCTGATGAGGATTTTACTGGGAAGAGACTTTATTAAGCAATGAAATCAAGAGAAAAGTTTCATTGTGAACAAGCGTCTGGCAAGAAAATAGCTATATGTCCTTGAACATATATAGACAAGCAACCGTCTTGAAAATCATAAGTTTTGCAGATGATACTGTGATAATTTACAAATTGAACTATGTACTTGGGAAAATCATAAATAATAGCTGAGAATGATTTTAAACTAATGCTAACAAAAACATAGTTTCATCATAGTCATTTAACAATACATTTTAATAAAACATTTTCTATATCATTTTCAGCTAACAGTAGCTCGTTACCAAAATACAAGCAGATAAATATAAATGCAGACACCAACCAAACACTTAACATATCGATCGCCACACAGTTAGATACCAGGGGTATATTTGGACAAACACGTTTAAGATGTGATATGCATATCAGCTACTAAGGGAAGAACTAAGTAAAGAAAACTTGGACATACATTAGGCTTTATTTAGTGCAAAGTCACATAGTATTTGGGGTCGAGCAAATAAAAATCCGCCCATCGAACTAACGTTTCCATACTGGATAAACTCGGTAATCCAAAGAGACCATCCTCCATTGTGTCACTGTGTCGACGAGAATGCTTACATTCTTCGAACATATACAAAGAAGAAGCGATAATATGAAGAAACTTGTAGTTCAGGGTCATGCTCCGAGTGGGCGGCGCCGTGGCCGTTTCCCTACACGCTAGGTGGATACGACGAAACAGCTGCTGGATATGAGTATCAAGAGCGCCACTGAACAGACAGTAAATCGCGAACGATGGCGAACTACACTTCTCAAAACTATTGATAGTATTCGTGTCGGCAATACTCTAGCTCCGAGTTAATGCATTTTACGAGTTCACATGTCTGTTAAGACATTGTGACTATGATGATGAAATAAAAATCAAAGTTTATAATCTCATACATTATATGAGACACATTCACCTGCTCCATGTACTCAATTTTTTTAGCTATTATGTGTATTGTTCTTAGATGAAGGTATGTGGGCAATAATGCACATAGTATATTTTTTAGTTTTTTTAATCTTTGAAAGTATCTTTATTATAAAATGTTTAACTACTTGCTCACGACATGATTATGACTTCAGTAAATTTTGTCACATTTACTTATTCAGTGGTTATTTTAGAAATTACACTGATTATAAAAAAATGGTGCAGCCAGGCCTCCGGCAGACCCAGCTGATGTTCCATTATCCAGTGATTACTTCTCACACCATGAGGTGAGCAATCACTGGGTCCACGAATCTTGCGACCTAATGCCATTTTTCCATTAAACGGACAAAACAAAAACAAAACACAAACTCCTGTCGAGGAAAACAAAACTGCGCAAACTTTTTGAAGAGCGGTGTGTTTTGCGACAGTTCGAGTTTTGTTTTTCGAGTCCCGCTCGGATCGGTAAATCAAAAGATATCGACATGTTTTGAAACCCGAGTTTCTCTGATGGAAGTGGGTTATACTTCGTCAGGGTTTTAGACTCATGTTTTGTTTTGCATATGTATATTAAGCTTTAATAATAACTGTCCTCAACGGCAAGAAACCAGAATATGACTGCTAGTCAATCCTTTACAGAAACTGAATCTCTAATGTTTGTGATTTTTTCCAACTTTTTTGTTAATTAATATTACCAGCTCTTGAAAGTCAGAGAAAGACATTCCCAAAAAATTATGAAACGAGAAACGCTCTCCAGGCAGCTCCATGCCATTATTTTGGAAATCATTCATCAGTTATATGTAAGTAGTTATTCGTTTAGATAACAACGATCGGACCCAATATTTTTGTTGGCGTCGTTTTCTTCTAAAACAATAGTACTTTTTCCAAGGACCGCAGCACATAGTGCACAAAGCAGCCAAAACTAAGAAAAAGAAAATCATTTTCTCGAAGCACAGTTTGACGATTGTTGAAAAATATGTGCTCCTGGCCAATGGAAAAGGGCGGAAAACAAAAACAGAGTTCGAACGTAATATGACCGCTTGATGAAAACAAGAGTTTTTAAGTTTGTTTTTAAGGTTTTAGTAAACATAAACAAAATATAAACTCAAATGTCTGTTTAGTGGAAAACCGGCATAAGTAGACAAAACGACCCAAGGATCACGACCTTTTGAATTCTGGGGGCTAATATGTGCGCCGCCACACGGCACACCGGCATTTGGCGCACAACAGAGAGCAGCGCATTACTCATCTCATCTATACATCCAATGACCATAACCAACTGACTCACAGTGTGGTCTGGCCAGGTCCTGCGAATCTGTCTGAGTAACTCCTGATATTTGGTCCTCTTTTACTCCTCCTTGGAGACGATGGTCACCTCGGAAGGTACCAAAAACTCTATAACGAACATCGTCTTCTGCTGGCGGTCGAAAAGGCTGTTTGCCTGTAGAAGCTCGAGCGTGGGGAACGAGTAGTTCCAGTAAATCCGGCATCTCTTGTTTTCCCCAACGGACTCTATATCTCTTAGAGCGTCTGGCAGCACTTGTGTCTCATCGATACCGTATGAGTGTTTTAAATGATAATAGGTCACTCGTAGAGCCGCGTTGCGCCGATGGACGTAAGCCGTCCCAGCGTACGACTTTCACGCCGACAAGAGATGCATAAGCGTCTCTGGCGCCTGTCAGCAGGCTCTACAACGGGTGTCTGCACATTTACACCCATATTACAGTATACTAAGGTATTTATTAGTATTATTATATATTCCAACAAAAAGTTGCAGCCCAGTTTCCTACACACCGATATGCTGTTCCAATACCCATTGACTACTCCTCACACCATGAAGTGAGCAATCACTGGATTCACGGATATTTTTATCGTTTTTAGATACATGATTTTGGTATAATAAACCAGAAGAAGCAAGAAGAGTGTAGTTTATATAATTAACGGAAATTCCAATATTTAGGATGGAAATTTGGATTGTGACAACCAGCCTTAAGAACGATACAATTTGATATCCGTGTCAAATTACGTAACCTTAATCCAATCCGTTCAAGGAAAATCATATACAGCACTGCAAAAAAGAGTCCAGTCCCTTCAGACCGGATGCATCGGCTAACTAGATTCGGTGAGACCCTCGATTCGCCACAGCGGCCTTAGCAGCGACTAAGCACATTTCTCTGGGATTTGACGTTGTTTACGATGATATCAGTCACATTTGCGACTGACTGACGACTGGCTGTTGATTTCCATACAGAACACAGCTACAGGCGCAATTCACCCCTAGACACAATGCGGGTGAGCTGTTATGACGAATGGTCCATCCATCAAAGCGCCCGACCGGGGGGTTACTGACCATGCCTACACAACAGTACACAGCACAGGGGTGGGTTTCCGATATTATTTATATTCACCGTTTCATCGTGTTGCTTCTTCTGTACTTCCCAATTTAGACTGTTTTCCAACGAATTCGAATAGGTTAGAAGAACCAAAGACAGCATCTGAGTGTTTGCAAGATTATTTACAATATATGTTTACATTCTAACTCATGATAACATCTACACTCATCACGCTCAAGTCGTCTCTTACAACTCGCACAACACTTTATCATCTTTCGGAGTTGTCTAAAACAGTTTATTTTTCACTTACGCCCTCATAAAATCCACAATTCTCTGGGAAACAACCCAATAAACAGTAAACGATAAACCAAAACAAATCGCTGCCTCTGTGTTATTTACAGCTGTTCGCCCGTTGTTTGGTTAGTCGTTGGTCGGTCGATGCGACGTTGTCACGTTTTTTGAAAAATAATTGTTTATACGGCATATTTCTTGACCACCGCCAATAATTATTCTTGAATTGTTCATATGACATATTCTCTGGCAGAGTCATTTTGATAGGAGTAATAACAGCTTTTTCTCCATTTTCTATATAATAACAAATACATTGGATTAGTATCTTCCTATGGGGCAATAGGCTATTATGGAATCTTCCTCACATTCTTCTTAAGTCATTTCACTGTTACTGCAGTGACTGTAATATATCGTCTAACCAGCTTTCATATTTACATTATGGACTGGTATAAAAGTAAAATAAAATGACGTTATCCGAAGGAGATCTGGCAATATCCTATGCCACCATCCACCATTATCATGCAGGACGGTTCAAACAAATAAAATATTTGTTTACTTTTTCTAACCTACTGGAATTAATTGGTGTTTTCTGAGTTCGCGAGAATTATAGATTTTGAGATAACAAGTTGCGTTGGGCATCTTACGATATTTATCTCACGAAAATCTGTCATTCATGTCCATCGGTCTTTCTGTCTATCGTCCTATCTGACTGCCTGGCGCCATCTTTCTCCAGCGCAATCTCGGGAACCGCCGCACCGATTGTTGTAAAATTTGGAGTGAGATATGCTGAGGGATGATTCTGGGGGAAGTTTTCTTTTTTGGCGTTTTTAGGAGTTTTTGCTCATTCAATTTTATGTAAGAGTATAGCGATAAACAAGGTTCCGGCATAATTCTTTGTAGTGGGCAATTACTGTGATAAGATGAGTATATGTAGGGGGTCGAGTAGTAGCTTGGTGGTGGTCAAGCAATTAGACTACATTTTTTTTGGCGTTTTACTATGGATCTTGTTCGTTTTACACCTTAATAAGGGGCCTTTGATCCCAAAAATACCTATCAAATATTTCCTACAGTCTACCTGTTAATTTGTGAGTAGTTAGTAATTAGTAAGTAGTATTGATATCTGATCATATTTCATGCCTATTTAACCTAATTACCTGTTTTATCCTTGATAGGTCAGTAAGACGTATCGTTTTTATTTCTGCTGGCCTATCTGTCTGCCAATAAAAAAATTGTTGTTTGATTATTTTTTTCTCTTTTCATTTGGGCATTAGACCGAATCTCTTGTTTCCACATATTTTTTGAAGAAGTTATATTTGTCTTAGGTAAACGGAATAGCTATTTTGGACTGTCTGACAAATTCCAAAACTACACTCTAAAAATTGATCTGTAAAATAACTAACAAAATCGTTGGTTATTTAGTGCCACCGATTTTGTTAGTAATATTAATTACAAATCAGATTTGTAATTTTATTTAGCAATCTTCTAATATTGTAAATTCGCAAAAGCGCATATTTGTAATATCACAACATTTGTCTGAGATATAACATGATAATTTGTAAAATTATTATGCGACTTTTCACAATTTTAAGGACATCACATTGGTTTTTTACGAGGTTTTTTACATATATACTTTTTAAAACTATTTTGTAAGATATGTCATTTCACATAATTTTCTTGTAATATCACTAGATTATATTGTAAAACCATTAAACGTTTTATAACAATTTTTTTAATAATTTATTTTGTAATTTTACCTCAATTTAAAAAATTACTTTGTAGTCTTACAAAAAATCTATTATAATAGGTTTAAGAAAAGGCTGCCATTATAAACATATTTTTATTTTATGTATGAAAATAAGATAACACAACATTAAAATTCTATACAAATACATAATAAAACATCTACGGCTGGCAAAAAAGCATATATCAGCTTGTTGGTCAGGCAAACAGCTACTAGTAGTTAACATGCCAGTTCATTAATAAAAGAAATTACTATTTTCTTACTGGGAGTGTGACTTTATTGAAGTATTTTACTAAGATAAGAGATAATTATAAATTTACAAAAGAAAACTGTAAAAAACAAACATTTTGTATAATGCCAATTATCTTGTATCTTTTTGTTATAAAAATGCAACACAGCTTTGCAATTTTACTAATATTTTGTGAAAAATTGAAAAATTTGTATTTTTTGGTACCATCCTCAAGCATTTTTACAAAATTTAGTAAATTTACGAAACTATTGTATTTTTGTTAAACTTTACTGTGGTTTTACAATGTGACATCGTAAAATCGCTCTAGTAGTGCTTGTAATTGTTTTGTAAAAATACAGTGTACGTGTAACGTACATTTGTCTTCACTGTTATATTAATTGCTAACTGAAAATATCTTATTATTGATACATTTATGAGTCTTTTTTGCATGCATCATATTCGTGTCACAAATTTCTAGTTATTGGTTTGACAGTCAGATAAAAATTAATTTTTTTCGATGCCCATTAAATCATAATCATAATATTTCTTCTTTACTTCACATGTCGTGTTTGGAAGTTTTATGACATCTAGATAACGAAAAACTTTGTCACCTATTATTTTTCTTCGGAATTATTTTTAATAAATAATAATAGTTTCTTTCATTTCTCCAGAGCCAATCCTATACAGTTCATTCATTCAAACTTTTACAAGTCAATTTTACAAAAAGCATCTGGTACGAATACGTTTCGCTGGGAAGAGACCTCACGATTTTTATAAACTACATAAAGCCCAGATAAGACCTGACCTGCAGTATTGCACACATGTCTTGAGAGAGAAATGCTGCTCTTACTACCTTATTCATACTCGACGTAGTCCAGAGGAGAGCAATAATTTGATGATGACCCAGACTAAGCGCGCCTCCTCCAACCTCTTTCTTACCATGTTGGCATAATTGCCTGTTAGATGCACCCGCGGGACTTCTGTATCTCAACCCAAAACAGCCAGTCGTCGTACATCAAAAAGCGAGTGGTCTGGAACTACCAGGAGATGTTTTTATTGAATCTGCCAGTGTTGGCCTATTCAAAGCCATAGTCAAAGCCTCTAAAAACCTTTTCAGCGCAGCCACACTACTCTGGTGTTTGGGCTCTTGACTCCGTGGCCGCTTAACTATAAAAAGACAAATTTCTTACTATTTCTGATGTAGTTTGAACCGATCAAAGCAGTAGCAAAATATTAGGTACGGCCCTGGTTTGCAGCCGTTCATGATTTGCAAAATTTTTTCCGCAGTTGGATTGCATTTCGTTGCGTGTCTCGGACTGTCCATAGAAACGTCACTTAGAAATATTATAAATGGTCTAATTTTGTTTGGGCACAATGATAATCGTCCCCGACAATGCAACTGGATACTTTTATAAAATGCGACAAAGTGATGGTAGCGACCATGAATTGGATTGATCGTTATCCTCCCTGGTGGACATACGATATTTTTTTGCTCCATATTTTGTCATTTTATGGAGTAAACACCTAAGTGAAAGCACTACAACAATAGTCTCACACGTAACCCAGCGTTAGATCTTGCGATAAGGGATGCTGGTAACTTTTGATGTAACAATAAGAAGGAGCATTATGTGATGAGTGGAATGAGAAGAAACATCCAGGGAACTTTGTTTCAATTGTGTCAAAATTTCACTTCAACCAAACTAATACCTTCAAGTTACATTTCATTATAATTATCAAGTGTAACAAATTAGAAGAATGATATGTCTTCTAAGGAGATGGTTGTTATAGCAATGAAAAAAGGCATTATGCGATGAATCAAATCAGAAAAAAATTACATAGTACTTTGTTTCACATTACTTAGCTGTTAGACTTCAAAAAACGGGGTACCCACCATTATTATACAAGGTTTTAGAAAAGTTGAGAAATGGTCGACTATTAACATGATAATAGATATTTATTCTTTCGTTATCAAGACGAAAGTTAAACAAAAGCTTTTTGGATCTTAGGTGTCTGATGAGAAATCAAACATTAATTATACAGTGTCGGTCAAAAGTCGTGGTGTATCTGAGTTGTATTTTTTTGAACAGATGTTATGTTTGCTTATCCAGTATATTATGCTGTTGTAAGACATTTTATGGGCGTTAGTGTATGTATATTTGCGTATAGAGGCTTTAATCTAAAGTAGCATATCTTGACCTAGTAAGCAAACCTAAACTTTTAGTAATTTTTTCTAGCGAATGTTATGAGTATACAGGGTGAGTTTTTAGTACTGGCTCGGTTTTACTTTTATCTACAACTTTTTTCGCTATCTTCTACAGTAGTGGAGTTATCGACCGAGCCGGTACTAAAAACTCACCCTGTGTATCTTGTGTCTCAATATAGCGCATTTCACAATTGCGGCTTCCTATTTCTGATACAAATCAAAAAAATATCTGATTTGGTAGGCTATAAATCGGAGGTTACTAGGTGACTCTGCAAACTGACTGATTTTAGCAAGGTTATCAATGATTCTTTCGAATGCATTTCTAGTATTCTCGGGATGTCAGCTATAATACATTAATCTATGTATCGTCTGCATAACATTGAATTTGCAGTATTTTATGTAGTTTGTCATATGGGCAGTGATGAATAATACCCGCCAATAGTACATACCCTTAATATACTCCTTTTTGCACTATAGTTTTAAACTACACGATTCTTTACCAATGATCAATTGTTTTGATGTCGATGCTTTACATAATGACATAGAAATCGAATGACAGTTCAAATCGGTTAAAACAAAAAACTGTGATTCAAAGTAATAGAAGTTTTGAATTTGTGGTTCCTGGGATTTTTGGCCGTCGGCGTTCAGCGTCTTGACGTTTCGCCACCATGAGTAGATGGCATCTTCAGAAGATATTTTGGAAGTCGCCGAAGTGAAATAGCTTCTGAAGATGCCATGCACTCGTGGTGGCGAAAGTTAGGCCTTAACGCTGAACAACGCCGGCCTAAAAACCCAAGAACCACAAATTCATTGGACGATGGCGGCGACAGCCTTACACAGTAAAATAGAGGCTAGCTGCAGAATAGACCAATGAGAAACATTGTCAGATGCTTTCAGTGTATCGTCAGTAGTACTTAGAAGAGGTGTAGTAGATGTAGGTTCACGGAGATATGCACACAAGGAGAAACTTCCAATTATAAAGATACTACTTTGTGAGATGGTACTATCAGCATTACAAAAGCTGCAACAATTTCAGTCACGGACAATGTATAGGAGAAACCTTCCAATAGTTCCACCCGAGGCTAACTAACTGTGGCTTTTTGCTCGCTGTTCGCTCATAAATATACTAATTAACCATCGGTGTAAAACATTAGACTCTCTTTTTTAGTATCATAAAATACTCGCGCGCTTCTCTCAACTATATTACTATTATTACCAAAAAGCGACTATGTTAATTACAGGTACTGTAAACTGTACAAGGGGCTTCCAACATGTTTTATAATTCCCTGTGTTTAATTACATCAACATCACTATGGTCGTCATCATAAATTTCCTTCCAAAATACTGCTGATGAAATAATTATCTCTCGAAATGTGCCCAACTGCTTTCCCTTTCCAGCTATATCACTGATTTTTATTGTTTTCTCTAGGAGCCATCCGACCTCCTATTCTATCGTTTACCATACCCATTCTGGCAGTCTGGAGCCCTGCTTCCCTGTTTGGTCCTGGTACTGAGTTAAACTCTATTGGTTCTAGCCTGATCTTCCCAAAAAGTTGAGGCCTCTTAGCTTCGCACTCACAGAATTAATGAAAGGCAGACTTTGTCCCTTTCATGTATTTTCTACAGTTGAGGTATCCATCGGATCGCCCCATTCTCTTTAAGTCCTCCTAATCCTATAATATTTTGTAAGGGGATCAGTTGTTGTTCGAAGCTCATTCCTATTCAAAGAAAGTCCTTCAACCATTTCCGTGCATGGGCCTTAAGTGAATATTTCCATGCCACATATAGGTATCAAGTCCCAATATTCCTTGACCTGGAGTTTCACCGATGGGTGGGAGGATGCTCTAACCTGATGCCTAATTGTGTTTTTGGACACCCTAAGGCAGGTTCTGTGGCGGGTATACCTGAGTGTCCCAAGCGTATTTTCTGAGCTGAACAGTATGTCTAGAGTTTTGCTCTCTTCTAAGGATTCCCGCTCCTGTCCCCTGCTCGGTATTTGATCCATCTGTGTACCAAATTATTTCCCATTGCAGGTTCTGTTCTTAAAAATCGTTTCCATTTCTAATTATAGTCTCCAGGTTTCTGTCGAATACAAAAAAAAGTTATGTGGCTTTCCTTGCATCCATAATGGTATGACCCACATATTCTGCAATTTTGTTGTGTCTGCAGTTTGGCGTCGCCTATTCTCGCCTCCCTCACTATAACAAATTTTAATGAAGGAAGGTCTAGGATAGTCTCCAGGAGTGCGGTCGCTGCGCTCTGGATTACTACCGTTATAGACAGGTGAGCAAGCAGAAGTAGCGGTGCCTGGTGAACAGAGATTGTTATATTTGCAGTCAGTAATTGATGAGGGCAGACATTTAGTGACTGTGCCCGCGTAGTGCGACATTCCACAACTTTTTATGGTATAGCCCTTGCTCTTGAACGAATGCCTGTTGGACTTTAGCAAGTTACAATAAGACTTATGTATATTGTTTCATAATTCAATAATTTTTGTCGTTTATGTAAGTTTATTTCGTTTATGTATATATTGCATATTACGTATATTGCTTTAAATTCATATTTTAAATCTTTTGTACCACATTTTGCATCGATCAAGTCTGTTTTATTTTACTTTTGAATACATGTCTTATTTCCTTTCCATCTTTGACAGAACAAGAATTGCGCAAAACAAAAAAAATGTGTTCTACGATTGCAGATAGTACCATTGTAATTGATGATTTTTGTTTAAATTATATAGGTAGATAAAATGACTAATTCAATTTGCTACTACAACCTTCGCCTTGCTCATGCCACAAAACGCTAAAACGAAAGTTGCCCATTTCCAAAAACACGCAAATTTTCCCGTTTTTCGTCATAAAGTATGTTAGGGGAAGATTGTGAACGGAGGCATCGATGTCGATGTTGTTTGGTCGAAAATCTATGTTCTTCCGACCTGCCTGTCTATTGGTCTATCTGTCGTTCTGTCGCCATGTTGATACTCGCAAAGTTTCAGCAACCGCTGCAACCATTTTCATTGACTTTGTGGTGTAGCGTGTTATGTGGGCGGGGTAGCGGCTAGCGGGTAATGTATTTTAAAAGCTGGTGTAGTGATGTTGGAGGAATTAGGAAAGATGAACATTCTCAGAACTGCTCCAAACTTCGTGTTTCCTGATCCTTAACCTTCTTTGGGGAGGGTTTAAAATTAGTATAGTGAGTAGTGTGTGAGAGGAAAAACTCCAAAATTTATGTATTCAGAAAGGACTGACTAGTGCCCTAAAAAAATGACAATAATGATATTTCGTAATTTTCAAACATTGTCTTTGAAGACGTATCTGCGGATTTTTGTTGTTTCCCCATGCCTTAGGTTATCGTGAATTTTCTGCATTCTCGTAATCTGAGTAACTGCTGTAAACATTCTAGTATCGTGATATGATGTGGGATAGTAGGAAGCTGGTACCCTTTTGAAAAATCCGCATAACTGCTCAAAATTCCGTTTAGAGAGAGATTCCAGATCGTTTTTCATTTTTTTAATGGAGTAAAATTGTGGTTGCGGGAAGTAGGGTGTGAGGTAATCAAATTTTCTTAGCATTCGTAAAGAGTACTCTTCATTGTTTTAAGATATATATGACTAAATAATCTGATACTCTTGCTACTACTTAATTATTCTCGGTGAACTTCATTGTTTCTACAACGCATTGTATATAATATGACAGAACGGTAACCTCACCTCAGGTCCATAAAGCTGAGTTAATATTAATTAGCGATTCTCTACTTTGCTCATGATCATAAAATCTTACGGCTCGAAGAAAATTTCTCTGCTGCTCTGCCTAATTTTATGCGCATTTTTTGTGATTAACTGAATGTACCTGCACCTTTACTGCTGCCGTAAATCACGTGCTAAAGAGTCCGCGCATATTTTTGTCATTTTTTGTCTCCTGCTCCGGGAACACGTATCACCGAGCTTTCTTCAAGTGCTAATTGAGAGGAGGGATGGGGAGGTATATTTTTCTTAACTATCAAGAAAGGTTGAAGTTGTTTGACCTCTGTAGATCTGTAACACATTCAATTGCAAAGTGCAGTCAGACAGAGCAATGATCCTAGAGTAGCGTGCGCGTAAAGTAGTTTGATTCGGTTCAAATTCTGAGCATTGTGATGTAACGGTTCACCTGTTTTGAAAATTCTTTGTATATGATTTACTTAGCTGTTAAATAGCTTATATCGTCGCTTTCCTTGCAAAAGGGCTTACGAGGGGGTTATAGTACGTACATGAGAGCTGTTTGCAATGGTTCAGCTGTAACCATTTTTTGACTATAGATTTTGAGATAACTGAACTGAAAAAAATATGAGCGTGAAGAAAAAGGGCAATTCTATGTTAATGTCGACGTATTTTTTGAAATTTCCTAATAGACAATTATTCAAAAATTGCCAAAGGTGACGCTTTTTTGACTAAATTCACGGTCTCATCAATCACCCTGTATAAACTTATTCAAAAATCGGGATCGAGAATAACATAGATTGAAGTTTTAAAAAAACGAAAACCACGTCTACCAAAACCACGCCTATTGGGGCACTGATAAAAGCGCCACCAATACAAAAGTATGCAAACTACTGTTTATGAATGAGCTGAAGTTCATTCATTTCTGGAATGAGATAGATATTGTTTTGGGTATCGACTAAATTTGTAGTCGGTGGTTTTGGGTGACTTATTGATATACACTGCAGACCAAAAGTTAGGAACTACTAAAATGTAAACAAATCGCGGTAATTGGTTTTGAGCAGTTATCATTTTCAGGATTACTGCGAAATCTTACAATTTTCAACCAGATTTGTAAGTAATTAAAATTTAAATTACTGGCAGGCCCAAGTCTAGAGTCTTGGGCTCACACTTTTTCGCGTCGCGAATAGAAATTACATTTTTTACTTTGTAACATAAACTGATAAACTGAAAATTGTATTTTCATTAACATTTATTCGTTCCAGAAGTCATGTTCCTTTGCTAAGTTCTCCACTTTCACGATTTTTTGTGTTCAGACGGCAAAGTAGCAATAGTAACTTTTTGTGACATGGAACTGCCACTGAACTTGATAAAACCAATAATTCTGGTTTCTCTTTAACGCACCATTTTTCATCCAAAAAGTTATTTTTCTTCTCTGAATACCTTCTTCATCAGGTGTCATATATCAGGTAAAATAAGGACACCATCCTGGTGTGGCAACATTAGAGGTCATATAGGCATCCATTATAGTCCGCAATTAATACTCGCATTTTTTTATTAATCGCTCAACATCAGAGAAAGCAAATTTTTCTTTTCCTTCAGAGTACATAATCGTCTTGGCCTAGGTGCATAGGTATATCTGTGTTGGAGGTGTTATAGATTTCACAAAGTTGTTAAAATGCGTCCTCTTTTTGTATGCTTCATCGAAACACAGAATTTGGCGACTGTAATTTAGAATGCAGGTAGATACAGTTTCACTATTGGGGATATATATAATTTGGTTTATTTTTCTGGAGTTTGTTGTGAGTCCAACCATAATTTTGCTGGCGCCTGCGGGTGCTATAGGCAAAAAATATGAGACATGATAGTTTTTTTTAATTTATAGTTCCAAGGGCGGAACACGTCTCCCTAACCCCCGTATTTACATCAATTCTGCAATACGTTTACATCTTTCAGTTTTCCAATGGCATTGGCATATCTACATATAAAGAACTGCTCAATGTACAGTGAACTTCACTTCACTTCAACTTGGTGTTTCCTCGCCAAAACGCACATGCGAAACCTGCAAGTTCAGAGCGAGACATTGCGTACAATTACTAATGCCCTTGGTATGTTTCCAACTATACCCTCTATTACGCGAGACAGCGGACTACACAGTCTAGCAAGTTCGCAAGCACACAAGGCCGCGTCTCGCACTGTGATCAAAATCAAATCGAGCAATTTCGAAAACTACAGAATGTTTGCCCTTTGTGGTATTAAACCCAAAATTAACCTTTGACTGAATTAAAAAATTACCGAACTCAAATCGATTATGTCAAGCTACACCCTCCAGCCGACGAACTTCCTCCTCTTTGCTCTTCTCCTTCGGTCCTTTCTTTTTCTTCTCTTACTTCTCCATGACAATAGGTAGCTTTCGTCGTTCTGAATTAATAGGCCATTTTCGTTACTTACAAAGTGATGTTCCGTTTAACGCTGTTTGACAACTTTGACATTTGCATTTCGTTTTACGTATACCGTAACCGCTAAATGCCGGTATTGTACGGTCGATAGCCATAGGGATTAACAAAGCGACACGCATGCGCAGCACGAATAAAAATTAGATCATAACCTGTTTTGGTTTTGACAGTGACACTCGTAAAGATCGGCTCTGTATTCGATGTTGTTGTTGTCAAATACTTACAACAAGATCTTCAAAATCTGAGTCATCACTGGAGTCCAATACAATCAACTTGTCCATCATTTTAGGGCAAACTACAGCGAACATTATTGAATTATGATTTTCTTTCAATCAACAACCTTTACAATACTCATCTGCTATTTTGACGTTATGGTGTTGTAGCTCAAAATAAGGTTAGGGGGCATCTTACAATGGTGTCTTGCTCCGAAAACTATTTATTTATCTGTCAAATAGCGGTTCTGACAACGTATCTGTTAACCGAAGCGATAAGATTAATTAAGAACAACGAAAACTACCTAATCTTACCGCTTCGGTTAACAAATACGTTGTCAGAACCGCTATTTGACAGATAAATAAATAGTTTTCGGAGCAAGGCACCACTGTAAGATGCCCTCTAACCTTATTTTGAGCTACAGCTTTGACACCATAACGTCAAAATAGCAGATGAGTATTGTAAAGGTTGTTGTTTGAAAGAAAATCATAATTCAATAGTGTTCGCTGTAGTTTGCCCTAAAATGATGGACGAGTTGATTTTATTGGACTCCAGTGATGACTCAGATTTTGAAGATGTGATCTTGTTGGAAGTATTTGATAACAACAACATCGAATACAGAGCCGACCTTTACGGGCGATTCAACTTAGATATGCTCTCGGAACAGGAGTGTAATGTGAATTTCCGCTTCGAAAAACGGCATATTCCGAGATTGGTATAAGCATTCAGAATTCCAGACGAGCTTAATACAGACAGCCAACATAAGGTTTCTGGGCAACAAGCAGATCTACTCAAAAGTCAAAACCAGTGTCTTTTTTTTTTATTGGAAATAAGGCATCGACTGCATGGTCATTAGCCATATATCTCTTATCAACTATTTTGTACTGAGTGATTTATAAAGTTAGGCAATGAGCTTATGTTCGTTGGTTTATCGGAGGTCTTACAGTTTGAAAAAGAGTCCAGTTATTTTAAGGAAGGTGATTAATTTTCTTATTTCAGTCGGGACGGTGGTTAATACATTCAGATCAGTCGGTAGTCGCATCATGTTCCTTAAGTTTGTGTATAACTGACAATCATAGAAGATGTGCCTTATTGTAAGGGTGACTTGACACTGTTCACATATAGGAGCCTAGAAGTAGGTATGATGAGGTAAGATGGGTGTGACCTATGCTGATTCGGGATACTATCACCTGCTCTCTGCGTTGGAGTGAGGTGCCTTTGGGTTTGCTATTCTTAACCGAATTACATATCTGACGAAGTTTGTTATCATCTTGCCAACAGTCTTGCATTTTGTTCTTAAGGAAACACTTTAGGTCATCTGATCTGACTACTCGATGTGTAGATGAACTCCTTGGTGCACTACGAGCTGCTATATCAGCTTGTTGGTTGCCAGCTATTCCAATATGTCCCGGTGTCCAAATGAATATAACAAGCTTACCTTGCTGTCGCAGGCTGTGGTGCAGTTGTAGAGCTTTCTGTACCAAGGGGTCGGTGTTAAAAATATTTTTAAGGGATTTCAATAAACTCATAGAGTCTGAACATATTGCGTAGGTCCCTATCTCCCAATCTTCTATGCGCTGTAGTGCTTGGTATATAGCGAAAAGTTCAGCAGTATACACAGACGCTATAGGATTCATGCTCCATTGCCAAACTTCGTCTTGAGATACTACTTCAGCACCCACACCGGCGTCGGACTTAGATCCATCAGTGTAAAGCAGTCTGCTCGTTTCATAGGAGTCTATAATGCTTCGAACAGTTGATAAGTATACGGCTACATTTGTTTCATTCTTGTGTGGGCAGAGCAATCTAAATGGATTTTCGGGGCTTGAATTGTCCAGGGCGGTACATTGGGAAAGGTCATGTTGTATACATTTGGTAATTGTATAGAGTTATTTTCTAGAAGTTCCTTCACTCGTACTCCAAGGGGCCTGGTCATAGTTGGTCTGGATCTGAACATTTCGATGTCACTTTCGAAAATTATTTCGTAATCAGGGTGAGAGGGTTGAGCCCAAATTTTTGTCGCATAACGTAAAGTTAGGTCATCTTTTCTTATATGAAGTGGAGGAACCCCAGATTCACAGAATATTGAGGATGATGGGCTCGTCCGATACGCTCCATTACATAATCTCAAACCTTCACGATGTAAAGACTCCAATGGCTTTATGTATGACTTCCTCGCAGACGAGTATACTGCCATCCCATATTCCAGCTTAGACAGTACCAGTGCTTTATATATGTATATTAGCACTTTCCTGTCACTACCCCACGATATGTTTGAGAGGCATCTTATTACATTGAGTGCCCGTTTGCACCTCATTTTTAAATCTTGAATGTGTGGTCTCCATGAGAGTTTTGAATCAAAAATCATACCGAGAATTTTGATGTCTTCTTTGACAGAAATTGTTGTACCATTCAACAACAAGCGCGGATCTCTATGTGGTATTCGTAGTCTACAAAAATGGATGCACGCAGTTTTTGAAGCAGAGAAGCGAAATCCTCGATTACTTGCTTGGATGGCTAAGTTGTTGATGGATGATTGTAATGTTTCCTCAATATCAAACATATCATGGGAGGAATAGAAGATGGTAAGGTCGTCGACGTATAAACATTTGCCAATGCGCTCATCCAATGTAGATATTAGGCTGTTGATCGCTACCAGAAATAGCGTCACACTGAGTGTTGAGCCTTGCGGTATTCGGTTATCTAAGGTTTGCTGTACGGACACCTCGTGACCTATTTGTACTTTGAAAGATCGACCGGCGAGAAAACCCTTAATAAACTTTAACATGTTTCCTTGAATACCCCATTGTTTCAAAGTATCCAGAATACCTCTCCGCCAGGTAGTGTCATAGGCTTTCTCTATGTCGAAAGAAACAGCGACTAGATGGTTCCTTTGAGCAAAGTTGTTCTGTATTGCTGACTCTAGCAGTGCTAGCTGGTCCATTGTTGATCTGTATTTCCGAAAGCCCATTTGATACTTAGATATCCTATTTTGAGTTTCTAAAATCCAAATAAGTCTTTTATTGGCCAAAACCAGTGTCACTGTCAAAACCAAAGCCACTCTAATTTTTATTCGTGCTGCGCATGCGTGTCGCTTCGTTAATCGCTATGGCTATCGTATACAATGTACGTAAAATGAAATGCAAATGTCAAAGTTGTCAAATAGCGTTAAACGGAACATCACTTTGTAAGTAACGAAAACTGCCTATTATCTGGTCTCTGGGTAACCAGATCTGACAGACCGATTGATCGACACGACCGTACTAAGAGTAAACGTCCACCGGACCTATGCATTGACGAATTGTAGCTTCAGATTGAATCCCACACACAATACTTCACATTTGATGTATGGAGATAAAACTGCAAATTTACCGAACGTGCAGGATCTTGGAGTTTGGTACCGTTTTTGGGCGTCGTCGTTTCTTAAACTTTCATGTGGCTTTTATTAATAAGCCAGTAAAGTAGAATGGAACGATCAAGTTTTATCTTGCCTGTCGGAGTTTCAGCAAGCCTTGCCAACCTGCTTAAATTAGATTCCGAAGTCAAAGGAGCATCCTGTTATATCTAGGACACACGACTCCAAATTAGAAAAAGTATGGAAGATAAAGATTTTCAGCTTATACGAAACCTTCTACGTTCACTTGTTATAGAACAATATACGCACCAATATATAGAAATTCCATCACCGGCATCGCGATGGGAATGGAAAAGGTCACATCTAAAGAACCTACGACGGCGATTATGACGTTTTTTTCTTCGCGTTCGGAAATTTCTGCATGCATAATTCGATGGTAATTTTGCGCAAAGTCCGTCGCAGTAAACAAACATTCTAATACGACGCATAGGAAGGATTGAATGCTAAGGTCTCGCCGCATATAATACCTATTGTCAATTGTCTCTATTATTTTTGACAGAATATAAAGTAGACGCAGCGTGACACCCACTTGAGGGGACTTTTTCTTTAGCGAAAGTCCCACTAGGCAGCGTTGCCAGGAAGAGCAATCCAGATTTTAAAACTATTTTGTTATTAAAACCAAATTTGAACATTTTGTAGGGGAGTCTCGGGCATAAATAAAATGATTCACAGTCTGTGCGCCAACAGTCTGGGTTTATAACAATCATTTTTGCAGATTGTCCCAGAGTTACGTTTGCACTAGAGAATGCCAACAAAAGCCTGGTAGTCTAGCAAAAATAAAGTGACATTGAATTGGGTGCGAGAATTGATAAGTATAGCTGATAATGAAGAGTAAGATAAGTTTGCAAGAGATCTACTTTGTACAGGGTGGCCTACTAAGAACGGATGCCGGCAAATCTCGGTAATCGTTATTCATTATGACATCGGGCAAAAGATATTATTGAGTAAATCGGCTAAGAGAAATCACCGAAATTTGTTTTCTAGTAGCAAGTAGCCGCTAAGGGCCGTTACCATCAATCAGAAAAGCGGCTTTTCTCAAAAAATATCTATACTCGATAATTTTCGATTTTTTTGTTAATCGTTTTTTTCTCTATCTTGTCAGATGTAGTGGTAGGGGAACGTCAAACAAGTTTTCATCAAAATATAATAATAATAACTTTGGTACAAGTTATTGGAATGGAGCTGTTCTTACCTAATAATCTGTTACATAAAAATTATCCAAGTTTATCTTAACTTAGTAGCTACATGGCGATATTTGATAGCTTAACAATCAATTGGTGCCCTATATGATATAGCGTCCGTCACAACGCTTTAGTAGCCATTTTACAGATAATACTCTAGTAAAACTACTAGAAATCATATTCTGACTGTCTGAAATAACCACCAGGTGGCGCAGTATGCGCCAATAAGTGCTGTATTCAATTTTCATAATAATGGAACTTTTAAAAGAAAGAAACAAAATTAACTTAACAGTATAAAATTGATTATTGTTTTTATTATTACTAGACGTCAACTTGAGCTGATCACAAAGTGTTATATGAACTTCGCAAGCAATTATATTGAGAAAAATTCATGTGACTAGGGTTTAAAGAATAAGGCCAATTTACAACAAAGCAAAATAGGGTAGTATAACAACAAGAATAACAGACGGAAACTACCACTACATCTTACAAGAGCAAAAAACGATTAACAAAAAAATGTCAAGTCGATTGACTCAGTATTTCCCACGCATAACGATGATGCCAGTTTATTATTTCTCTACAGCATGAAGCTATAGTCTAAGATCCCCTTGCAACTAAATCATCGCCCGCCGACCAAAAAGAACAGTGTTATGCCACTAGGTTTTTCTTTCACAGGTCAATGTATAACCTACTATTAAATCAACAAATTTTTGAGTTTTATGACCCCCCACTCCCAACTATCCCAATTTCATCCCCACCCAAAAAAAATCGATAATTGTTCAGGCTACATGATGATAATGTTTATAATAATAATAATTTCCAGCAATTTCTCTAAGCCGATTTACCTTATATTATTTTTGCTCGAAGTTATATATTATGATTAACGGTTACCGAGAGATTGCCGACGCGACGTCCATTCTTAGTAGGCCACACTGTACATTGACACAGAAGCTTCCATGAGGGTACCTGAAAACACAAAAGGTGTTTTGAAACCTCGAGACCATCACCGCTTGGAGAATCAAGAATATGTTGAAATTCGAAGCTTCCAAGACCCAGTACTGTACGATTTCGAACAAAAAAAGCCCAAGCGAGCTTCCGATTGTAATGAAGAAGTCACTCATTGAAGCTTTTAGGAGTCAACATTACAGTTCTGACACAAACACGTTTACTCAATTGCAACAGCTGCTGGAAAGAAGCTTGGATACCTATTCAGAGCCAGAGAGTATTTCTGACCATCCAAACTTCTCTCACGCTATATAAAGCACAGATAAGGCCTGGCCTGGACTATTGCTCTCATACCTGGGGACTGGGAGGGAAAACTACCTTGGCAATAATTGATGCAATCCAGAGAAGACAATACGACTAATCGATGACCCAACCTTAACGCGCCACCACCAGCCTTATTCTCACCGACGTGTGGTTGGTGACCTCTCACTTTTTTACCAGTATTCAAACGGAATCCTCTCCTCAGAGCTATCCTCTATAATTCCGCCGCCCATCAAACCTATTAGATGTACCTACGGGACCGCTACATCTCACCCCAAAACGGTCATTCTTCATACATCAATAAACGATCGCACCTTTGTTCCCAAAGTGTCCAGGGCTTGAAATAGACTGATAGGAGATTGAGCCTGTGAGTGTTGGTCTATTTAAGTCCAGCGTCAACAAATTTCTTCTAACATAATCTTTTCATAGCAGCATGGAATTTAGGCTTTGCATTCTCTTTCCATTCAGTTATAAAGAAAATGTCATGGAACGGGTGAAACTCCTGCATAAGGAGTCTTATGGTCTTGATGCCTGGATGCAGGTATGGGAAATAATTAATTAAATGCCCATGCTCCAAACAGGGTGAAAGAATCAACTTCAAATGAAATCTGGTCTCTTTACAGGACAATTTGGCCTGAAGGAACACCTGAAGGGAATAGGATGGAGGCCTCAGCTGCGAACAGAGTCAGAGTTTTATGTATCTGCTTTGTACAGGGAAACTGTACAATCTAGTGCAGGGCTTTAAACTTCTGGAGTGGGTATAATACAATCTATTGTATACGGATTTTGCCTCCTTCTTCCAGTGAAGTAGTATTGTGCGGTTCAGCTGGCGTCCTTACATTCCACTGCCTTGAAGAAAGTATTTTTTGGGTTCTTGACGTTCCATCACTGCAAGTATCCTCTGCAGCTGTTACTAGTTCGACGACTCATTTCAATGATATTGATTTAATAAAATGTCCAAAATACATATTATTTCAAATTTATTAGTTGCACACAATAGGCTGTATATAGTCATTGGGCTGTACCTATTCATAAAGAAAAGCATTTGCTCATAGTTGTAGAAATCGAAGCATTTACTTCACATGCTATTCATAAGTAAAAAGAAGGAAAAAATTAAACTTGGAGCTAAAAGTTGTTGCCGTAAAGGGAGAAGTTTCACTTTTTTGGTATTTAGAAAAAGGAGCATTCGCTTCAAAATTGAAGGATTTGCTTAGAAAATATGCAGAAAGCAAATGAGAAACTACTGCATTAAAGATCTTAAAAGATATCCCAAGAGAAACTCGTAAAATTAGTAAATGCATTTTACGAGTTCACAAGTCTGTTAAGACATTATAACTATGATGATGATGATGATGCTTTAGAAAATATGCATCTAGCTCGGAGCAGCTTTTAACCATTTACTTCATTCATGTGTATGCACTTGAAGGTTAAGGCGGGGGTCGGCAACCTGCAGCCCGCAAGGCGCATGCGGCCCTTTGCAACTTTTTGAGGGGCCTGCCAGAGCACCAATATAATTTTAGGAAAAGTCAGCATTTTCAAGAACACATTTTATAAAATAAAAAATTAGATCGAGGTTGGCAGATGAAAATTTAGAAAACTTGTTGATGATCGCAATATCCCCAGCACAACCAGACCTTCAATGAATAAATTATCAAAAATATTCAAGAATAAAAAGTCAGTATTCATACATATGTAATTATGTAATTGGAACTGTATTTTATTCCTTCCCCTTTTAAGAATTGTAGAATTTTTGTTCTCTGACATTATTGTAATTATAGCATGTAAATAAAAAATAATTTGTTTCTATACATATCTATTTTTAACTATTAGTTATACTCACTATTTAAAATACATTTGAATGTGCGGCCCGTGTAAAAAAAAATATTTTGAAAATGACCCGTCGGCGTCGCATCGTCCGAAAAAGGTTGCCAACCCCTGGGTTAAGTGCGTGATCTTTTTAATAATAATAATACTAATATAATAATAATATAGCATTTATTGCCCAACAGAAATGAGTTTCCATTTACAGGACAAACCAAAATATAACACAAATATACGGAATCCTATTAATATTAAAAACTATAAAGGTGATGTTGCTCCTAAATAAAAAGAAAAAAAAACAAATAAACATATCAAATGCGCTTAAATTCCACCAATGAACACGTAAATATATCACAAACACTACAGATACTATTGAAATTCATACACATTACCCGCACAGGCGATTTCAATATTAGGTTGGAGTTCGCACGGCTGCAAAAAAATAAAACATTGTTTCTGGAGCTCAGTCTAGGAACTAAAAAATTTAGCTGTGACAACAGGTCTGGCGAAATAACCTTTCTATGGAATAGTTTATATAGAAAAATCACAGAACTATGCTTTCTTCTTTCTGAGAGTGATAACATTTGAAACCTTTCCAAAAGTAACGTGTAGTCTGAGCCCCTCGGAGGATAAACTCCATCGTTTTTAAATGCCAAATATTTTAAGAATCTTTTTTGGATATGGTCAATGAGGTTGACATAACATGTGTAATAAGGACTCCATACCAGCGATGCGTACTCTAATTTGGATCGGACATAAGCAAAATATAGAGATTTCAATGTCACTACGTCATAAATGAGCTTACAATTTCTTATTATAAAGCCTAAAGATCTATTAGCACTACAAACAATTTGACTTATATGATGATCAAAGCTTAGCCTACTATCAAAAGTCACACCCAAATCACAGACGGTATCATATCTAAGGAGTTCAGTTCCAGAAAGACAATAAGGATATAAGATTTGTTGTTGTTTACGTGAGAACGTAACTACTTTACACTTACTTATATTTAAATCCAGTTTGTTAATTATACACCAGTTCTCTAAAGCAGATAGTTGAAGCTGCAAATGTTCGCAATCATTAACGCAGTTTATTTCCAAAAATAGTTTCAAGTCATCTGCATACATCAATTTGCCGCAATCTAAAGTATCACATATATCACTTACAAAAAGCAAAAATAGCAAAGGGCCCAGGTTAGACCCTTGTGGCACCCCAGATGATGCAGTATAGCTGAAAGATTCATAGCCATTATATGTAACGTGTAACTGACGATCACTTAGGTAGGATAAAAACAATGTTAATGCTTTTTCATCAAAACCCAATATAGGTAACTTATCAATAAATATTTCGTGACGTCCAGTTGCCCCTGTTGGTCTAAGATATTCGATGCAAGTTGTGTAAAAACTACTAAGTTGGTAACTGTAGACTTGTGGTTCATGAATCCGTGCTGATATTCAGAAATTTGATTGAAAGCTGAAAGGTAGATTCGGTTATAAAGGATTATTTCAAAAAGTTTGGCAAAATTATTTATAATAGAGATTGGGCGATAATTAACCATCACGTCTCGATCACCTGATTTGTGAATAGGGCAAACTCTGCTCTCCTTCCATTTACTTGGGAAACTTGCTGAACTTAAAATTAGGTTAAAGATGATGACGAAAGCGTTGACTAGTGCAGGAACGGTATCTTTGACAAAAAAAGAGGGAATCTTGTCAGGACCAGAGGTCCTTTTTAAATCGACCATGGCTGGGGGGGGGGGGGGTTGGTACAGTGGTTAGAGTCGAGGGCTCGTGACCGGGAGGCCCGAGTTCGATTCTCGTTGGGGGGGAAAATTTATTTGTGGTTATTTCAATCAAAAATAAATATTCATAAAAAAAAGCTCAGCGAGAATCCCCCCCTGAGCTTCCACTGTTGGCTTCTAATTATTCCTAGAGTGGCGCCGGGAATCAGTAACAAAGCCTACACAGAACACTAGGCTAATGACCAAACCAGTCGATGCTGATGACAGAATTAAAAAAACACTCTCCGTCGTATCGTGGACAAGGCGGCTGACGGTATCAAGTTCCCATCAACTGAAAATGAGGCCAAAGTAAAATGGTCACCACAAAAATTTACTTCTTAGCTTTTTTCGTTGGGAGCTGGAATTTTTCCAATATTTCAGCGTATTGTTTTATCCTTTCAGCAATGAGCTTATCATAGTCTCAAAACTCTGCGAGGTTTTGCTTGCAAAGAAAAGGAAAAAGTTAGAAATACGAAATAGAGCAATATCTTTTCCTCCTACCTTTACCTTTGAAGGAAATACCCGATTTTTATGAGTACGGACTGATAATTGTGTTTCAGTTATTGTAATACTTCCTGTGCCTATTGTCGTGGGAAGTAAAAGTAAGCGACGGCAACACAGCGCCTATGGGATAGTACCATCGGACACCTCCACACTCCCGAGCTGAGCCCGGTTGACGAGAGACGAGAGTGCGTCCACCGTCACCGGCTGATTAGCATTGAATGGCCGGTGACGTCACGAGGGCGAGCCGGGTCACTTCATTGTCCGAGCGCCGCGAGTATGAGGCGCTCCTCGCTGCTTAGATACACTTTCCTCCCTTCCCCTCCCTCCCATCCCCCCGCCGCCCAGGATCACCATTGTCGTCTGTCGCGACGGTCACGCTGCCGGTCGGCTTAATGAGAAGAAGAAGAATGTCGTGGCAAGCCCAGATGAGACAACGTCCGAGCTATGGTAATCCATGAACGTATGCTTGCCTTTTAGGCATGGCTTTAATCCCACCTAGCCCACCCAGCAATAACAAGGTTTTTCTTTAGACAGCTTCTGTATCCTTCTGCTGGCGGAATAACTTGACACAGTTGCTCCATCAGCCATTTCAGTTCCATCCAGAGTGTGACACTCTCCAATCGGCCCTATACTACTAAACTCCTTGGTGATCCATGTTGTCTCAAAATTTCAACAACCATATTCATTGTTTCATCTCACATAATTGTCTTTGTGCACGGATGTATCATCAATTAACCATTATACAAAAATGTCTGCCGTAAGTGCCAGAGCTTAGCTTATGAGTCTTTTGAGGGGTAATAATGAAATATCAAACTCCAAAAGTATCCATTATATCATACTAACTTACCAAAAGATATGGATACCTGAAGAGATCATTCAAAAGAATGAAGAAAAATTGCACATAGGTAGGAGCATAGCGATGAGGGTTTTCTTTCTTTTGTTAGAAACCAAAAATATGCCAGAGAACTTTTTCATAGTAGCAGTGCTCTATGGGACTCTTCTTTAAATCGCACCACTTAAGGCATTCATTATGAATTTTTTGGTACAAATCTTTCTATTTTGGGGAATTTAGCCGCTGTCTCTTGCTTTTCCTGCAGTTTCTTCAACTTAATTCATCTTTATCTTGAAACAACACAACACGCAATACACAATTACCACATAGAGAATGAAACTTGGATTTCAAGCAAAATGTCTACCGCCGTTTTTCCGCTGCTATAATTATGCGGGTCCGCCCGCAAAATAGTGTTACGGCGCTAGGATTTTCTTCCACAAGTCAATGAATTATGAATATAACAGATTTTTCAGGTTTACAACGCCCCACTCCCCAAGCTTTTCCAACTTTACTTTAAGTTGGGGTTGTTTTTATATTTTTTGTTTTTTTATTACTGCTGCACCGCCAGTGACACGATTTATAAAAACCATGCGCGTTTTCCATCCTCGCCACTGTAGTAACGGTCTCTCAAAATATCATCAAAATGGACTCAATGTATTCCACGTTATACTTTCAGAACTATCTAAAGCAATGCTCGTTTGTATAAATCCCTTGGTTTCTGTAATAGGCAAGACAATGTTTGGATGGACCTAAAAAAGTGTATTATTGCCGCTAAGTCTTCCTTCTTCTTCTTTTTCCGTCTTACTTTCACAGCTTAATGAATAATAGCTTATTATGAATGAAACGATTTTTTTACAAGCCTCCACTCCTAACTACTCCAATTTCATTGCATCCCAAAGGAAAACAAAAAAGATCAGGAACCTCTAAAGGCCTAAAAACCAAGTTTGAGGAATATTTGAAATTTTTTGTTTTTCCCAATTACTACGTCGCCTATCTACCGATTTTCAAGATTACAGCAGTTTAATTCGAATATAAAATTTCACGCCAAACCTGTGTCGCAATAAATCTTTGCGTGACGTCATAAGTCTTGCGTGGGTTGGGGGTGCTTCCTTAGAGTGGGACTCTACTTAGCCATCCGACCTCTTTTTTTTCCTGTCTACATGTCTACAAACATCACCCCCTTTTCTTATTTCCATTGACAAGGTTTGTTTGCATCATTTCGTGATATATTCTGGGTGTATAAAAGCTTTCCTCAAACCAACGCAGGACTGCGGGATTCGCATGGGACATGACCAGGGTGACCCAAGACGATTAAGACAAGCAATATATCGGAACTGGGCAATAGTAGTGAATTATAATTTTGGGGGTTTAAATTAAAACAAATAATGTAGTATCTTTTCTTATTACTGTGTCACCCAATGAGGTATTTGTTTTTGATCACGTGATGTCCGATTCAAAATGTTTAATGGGACACCCTGTATATTTGTGACTTTTTGTGTCCCTCTCGATAAAACAATTCCAGCAAACTAGCACACTTGGGGTCTAAAGTGACTAATTCAAGAGCTACAGGGTACTTAAGCGATGGTACCACTACCATTGATTATAACATGTACCCCTATACAGTTAAATTGCTATGGTAGTGTTTCATAATGGTAGTGGTACAGTCCCTTAAGTACCTGTAGCTCTTGAATTAATCACTTTAGACCCCAAGCGTGCAGTTTGTTGGAATTGCTTTATCGGAAAGTCACAAATATAGAGGGTGTCCTATTAAAAATTTTAAATCGGACGTCACGTGACCAGAAACAAATACCTCATTGAGTGACACAATAGATACTATATTTGCTCTAATATGCACCCAAAAATTATAATTCGCTACTACTGCCCAGTTCCGATATAGTGCTTGTCTTAATCTCGTGGGACACCCTGTATTACACTACGGGAAACGCATACACGCCGTTATGATAGCAACGCAGCCATGCTGCGAAGTTATTGCGATTCGCAGCGTCCACTATTTTTCCCGCGGCCCGCATTGTTCACGCTTGTCATTTCTGGTAGCTAAACCGAACTAACCCCAATTATTTTGAATACACGTGTGAAATGTCGCCTGACATTGCATTCGTCTGGGTCACTTTTGACGTACTAGTGTGAATGTGAAGATCGTCCCTCTTCCCGCATTTCCTAGGCCTGTCCCGCCCCCTTTCGCGTAGTCCCGCATTGGTTTGAGGAAACCATGAATTAGATACCGTCCCAGTCGTGACCAAAGGGGGAGGTTATGTAAATATGACATTAGTGACAGGCCGCGAGTTTTGCGGGATGATGACTAAAATCGTGAAAAGTAACTAAAAAAAACTCAGAGATCCTGAGCAAACCGCTATTTACATAATGATGTAAAAAATGGTTTAACAGTGTAGCAAAATATTTGTAGTCTATCAACATGAAATTTGATTCAATAAAAAAGGAGAAAATTAAAAACACAAATAAAGCCAATGTCTTTTATAGAAAACTAGGCAAATTTTTAACATGACAGCCTTGAATCTACGGTAAATGCATATTTACATAGTCATATCCCATATCCTATTTACATGGAGAATAAAAGTCACTTTAATTGGTTGATTTCGTAAGGCGAGAGGTTTAAAACATTTAAATGAGTTCTTTTCAATGGTATTCTTTCGAATAATAAATCATAATACACAATTTTTGAATGAACGTTATATAATGCTGTAAAAGTGGAATCCAAAAAAGTTACCCCACCCAAGAAAAATAATCTCCTCACCTAAGGAAAAAAATTCTCGACGGCCCTACTGCAATACAGGGTGTAACTAAATAAGTATAAAACATTTAAGGTGGTGATTCCTCAGCGAAAAAAGATAGGGTATTTCATTAAAAGAAACTTCATTGGAGCATCCCTTGTTAAGATACAGCGTCTTTAAGGGGGTACTTAAAATTTGTTCAACAATTTTTTTCACAAGCACTAAAAAAGTTACAATATAGAAATTAACCTGACATTTCCTACTACCAAAACGACACTTAGCCAGTGATTTATTTGGTTTACCCCATGATTATGAGGGGCGGAAAATGTTCTAAACAAAAAATGTCTTTTGAATTTTTTGCCCAAAATAGACCAGTTCGCAGCAAGAAATTATTTTACGAACAAGATACATATCGCCATAAAACGAAAATATGAAACTAATTTATCTAGTAGGCCGCTATTAGCGATTGTGACAATTAAATTGGTATCAAGCTGTCAGTTTGTAAATTTTTGAAAATCAAGTAATACTAATTGTGTATTGTTGTTCTGTTCTTAATTTGTTACTTTAATAATTCACTTGCTATTAAAATGGCATAAGCAAATGAGGAAATGACTGATATGCATTACGTTTACGGTCTGTCGCAGGGGAATGGGTTAGAAGCTTCTAGAACATATGCTAAAATGTATCCTCAATGGCAGCATCCTTCACATAGAGTATTTGCCCGACTTCATCAACGGTTACGAGAATATGGTTCATTCGACAAAAGAACGCAGAATTGTGCTCGCCATCGAAAAGTAAGAACACAACAGCTTGAGGAAGCAGTACTTAATCTGATTGAAGAACAACCTACTACCAGTACTATAAAGATTGCTTTCCAGCTAAATGTTGATCAGTATTTTGAATTTTAACCAAACAGGTCTTATACCCTCACCATCTGCAATGAGTACAGGCACTGTTACCGCGAGACTTTCCGAACCGTCTTTGCTGGAAATGATTAGAAGCAGGCACGTATCCAGGATTTGGTTTTGGGAGGGGTCCAGATTATGGGTGTCACTTGGTTGACCTTCCGGGGGGGTCCAGATTAGAGTTGCCACCTTAAATCCTTGAATTTGCGGGGGGGGGGGGGGGGGGGGTGCAAATTTGTGGAATCCATTTTTTAGACGGCATTTTATAACGTTTCGGGGGGGGGTCCGGACCCCCCTGAACCCCCCCAAATACGTGCCTGATTAGAAGAAATCGTGACTTTCTGAAGACGATCGAATTCACAGATGAATGTAGGTTTTCTCGGGACAAGATTATTAATTTTCATAATTACCACATATGGGCTGATGAAAACCCTCACGCTGTTGTCGAAATTAACCAACTAACCATCAAAAACGGTTTTCTCTTGACGTGTGGGTCGGAATTATTGGGGATTATTTAATTGATCCTCATTTTCTACCTCCTCGATTAAATGGTGAGGCATACGTTCAATTTTTAAGAGAATTGCATCCCGTGTACAGCTGGAGGAAGGTCCTTTGGGCGTCAGAAGGGATATGTTTTTTATTCATGACTAGCTGACCCGACAGACGCTGTCCTGTCTTAGCTGTGAATATTGAAATTGAACTTAAATCTGCAATAATAATTACCTATCTGAAGAGCATAGTGATCATTGAAATACTTTTTGATATCGAACATGTTTTGTTTCGTTTTTGGGCCCATAAATAAATAATGATGATTTTGTCAACACGGCACAGGCTACATGACCATGAGGAAAACATGCATTATCAAGATTGATCCCACAAACGTTCAACGACTGTCCTTGATATTTAATTATCGTCATGCAAATGCAAGCCGCACTGAAAACTGCAACCGCTTAAAGTCGAATGGCATGTTGTTTAAAATCATAGGGATGCGTGGAATCAAGACGTCTTCGCTTTTGTATTCCCCTGTATTTTTAATCAATTTTGCGTTTTTTATCTGAACGTAGTTCCGACCCAAGTTCAAGTAGAAAAGTTCACTTAAACATGTGCCTAAAAACTGGTCCTCAAAGTACATCGTGTCAAAGTTTGGAAAATATAGGACCACTGACCTTAAAAAAAACTATTTTTCAGACGAAACAGATGACAGACTTTGCCTTTTGATGTCTCTTCGTATCCCACTTTGTTTTGGAGGAAAAAAATAAGAACCATTTCATAGCCCGTCGAAAAAGTGGAGCTATGAAATGTGGTTTTTATTTATTTGTTTCAAAACACAGTGAGATACGAAGCGACATTAAAAGAAAAGAAAAAAGGTATTTTTGTCTGTTTAATCTGAAAAGCAGCATTTAATTTTATCAAAGTTAGAGGCATACATCTTTTTGCTAATATTCTCGTGGGACTGCCCTCCGAACCCCGACACGCCACTGGAAAGGATAATTATCTTCTAGTCAGTGGTGACTTACATTCTTAATGCAGTGAACAGCTCATTAATGTTTAAGTCATTGATAAAAAACAAAACAATTTTATTTCCAACTTTCAGACCCTGTATCTTGAAATCCAGAATCCTCAAGATACATCTCGATCCATTGTTTATTCAGGGTGACCTCACATTATAATGGACATTCAGATAGGGACATGAAGCCGTAATATGCTTAATTTTCAAGATACAGGGTGTCAATGTTTCCTTTTGTTTTTGTTTTTTCTCAATTATCACGCAGAAAAATGGCACAACGTATCTAAAATTGTGTATGGGGAATCCAACTACGGTTTTGCTAACATGAATAGAGGGCGCCACCTACGGCACATTGAACTCTTTTGAATTAACAAAACTTTTTTCCGTTCTGGAGCATCAACCTGAATATTAATAATATTGTTTCCTCAATATGTGTTGCGAAAAAAAGGTCTTTGTTTAAGTCCCTAGAGGTAACCGTTTTTGAGATAACCTTTATTGTAATATCCAAGGCATCCCAATTACTTGTAAAATGTGATCAAAGGAATTTTTGACACGAATTAATGTTAGGTAGATCAAAAAACATGTCTCAAATTTATCTAATTTTTAAAATAAATTGAAATTTGAGAATACTTCATAAATGGTATTTAAAACTATGAGCTTAAGCCTAATATTCATTCGTGCGAAAATACAGATAATTCTTTTGGTCGAAATTTCCAATTCAGTCGCATTGGAAATTTCAATGAAAATTATCTCGAAAACATTTACCTCCAGAGACTCAAACCAATCATACGTTTTTCATGTAAAACATATTGAGGATTTTTTTGATACATTGATGCAGCAAACCGGAAAAAAGTTTTGACAATTTAAATCCGTTCAATGTTCCTTGGGTGGCGCCCTCTATTCATGATAGCAAAACTATGGTTGAACTTGGATTTTTCACCTTAAAAAACCCTCCGATACGTAATTTTATATCGTTGTGCCATTAAGTTGCGAAAGAATTGAGGAAAAACGAAAATAAAAGAAAACATTTTGACACCCTGTATCTTGAAAATCAAGCATTGTAAGGCTTCGCGTTCCTATCTCAACGTTCATAGAAATGTGGAGTCTATCACCTGTCAAGCGTTGTCGGTCGATTATCCGGACCCTGTATGAACTTTTTTTATTTGAATTTGAGTCATAAATATGCCCTTGAAATTACGGTCTATCAATAATGAACACTCTGTATACGCATTTGTCATTATATATATACGACGGACGCACACTTGACGGGATCGAAATTTCCAGATCATTCCTCGACGTTCAAACATCTAACACCTAACCGGTATTTTTGACAGCAACGTCATACATGACAACAATAACAAACAAATCACTAACACTACACACCCTTCGTAGTTGTCTAGTTTTCTCACATTTTTTCAAATTTTCTAATGTTCTGAATGATTTTCCTTAGATTTCTTCCCGTAAGAACCTTCTACGAAGTAATAGCCAACATATAAAAAAAAGATGGATAAAATTGGTAAAGCCGTTCTCACGTGATGCCGTGACCAAGGGAAAAAGGGACTCATTTTTATATATAGAGATGGGGCTTCCGCCCATTGTAGTCAAGTAGCGCGTCAGCATTTAACTGAAACGTATGCAAATCAGTGGATAGGTCGAAGAGGACCACAGAATTGGCCCGCTCGATCCCCGGATCTCAATCCTCTCGATTTCCCTACTTGGGGCCATTTACTGCATTTGGTTTACCGTACCCGTGTTCGCGATATAGAGGACTTAAGAAACCGCATCATCGATGCGTGTAGAGTAATAAGAGACTCCAGGAATATTTGAGCGAATACGTGGCTCAATGCGCCGACGTCTAGACGCATGCGTAATGTCTGAAGGTAGACATATTGAACGTTTACTATGATTTCTACATGTTGTATGTTTTGTTATTAATAAATTAGTTTTATTTATTCCCCTTTAATAATTTAATGCAGGTAGTAGCCACAAAATAACAATAAACCCAGTTCGCATTTATGACGATGTATCTCTGTAGTTGTTCGTAAAATAATTTTTTGCTGAGAACTGGTTTATTTAGGGCAAAAAATTTGAGAGACATTTTTTGTTTAGAATGAGACAGGCTATAGGAAATACATTTTTAAATGGTAAACAAATAATAAGACAAAAAGGTGCATTGGAAATAAATTTTAGGGGTTGCGTTTTTCACCCCTTACAACCATCGGGTGAACCAAATACATATATTACTGGCTAAGGGTCTTTTTAGTAATAGAAAATGTCAGGCTAATTTCAATATTGTAACTTTTTGAGTGTTTGTGAAAAAAATTGTTAAACAAATGTTATGTACCCCCTTAAAGAGGCTGTATCTTAACAAGCGCTGCTCCAATGTCGTTTATTTATATAAAAGATCCTCTTTTTTCGATGAGGAATCACCCCCTTAAATGTTTTATACTTATTTAGTGTATATCGTCAAACCAGCTTTAATATTTACAATATGGACTAGTATAGAAGGAAACTACAATGACTTTTCCCAGAGGAGATCTAACATCCTGTTCCACCATCCACCATCATCAAGCAGGATGGTTGGAACCAACAACATCTTTGTTTATATTATTCTTCTTATCTATTAATTGGAATAGGGTACACGTTGGGTACACTAAAAAATTCCGATCTTAAAATATCCAATGTTGAGGAGGATAATAATGGTGACGTTATTGAAGGACTGTTTCGCACCGGAAGCCGCGAGCCATTTGGATGCGGTCTGAGGATCTGGCCAGTGGAACAGACAACACGACATTATTGCGCGACACATCTCGTCACAGTCTCGCATCCTTTGCTCCGGCAATCCGGCATACCGTCACACGTTTCACCACAGGGGCGGCACGGCGTACACATGAGAAGCTCCTCTTTACGCCATTTAGTTGCGTCTTTCCAAATTTGTAAATATAAATCAAGGTACAAATGTTTAAAGACAAACTTTGTGAGAAAAATTCATCACTTTCACGTGAAAATGTATTACAAATATTTGAAAGTTTAGAGTGTTATTAAAAAAAGTTAGGCATTCCCATTCTAAAAAATCAAGTTATATGTGATTGAAGTTTCCTTAATTAATCGACCGATTTCTTCAAGCAAAAACGTAATTAAAATTGCTGCTACCGACTTATACCGAAAATGGTGATTTATATCTAAACGGTTCACTTTAAGTCATATGTGTGATACATAAAGTAACACTAGAATTCACCAAGGAATCTGAATATGCCATAATATATATATAGGGTGTTCTATTTAAAAAAAATATAGCTTTGTTCACGTTCTGTGTTTTGTGTATAACATGAAAATATTCTGAAAGTATTATTTTCTTTTTCATCAAATACCTTAGCCATAATGCTCCGTATCGAATAACGTGAATAAACCGTAGAATGGTATGTATGGGCTACTCGCAAGTGGAATCCGAACACCCAGAAAAAAAGGGACATTTGCTTCGAAACTTTGTTCGCAGCTTCGCAGTACCATCTCTAGTACACATGTAACACTTCCTGTTCATTCAGATGCTATTTACCTAAATGGTCGCCTCTAAAAAGCTCGAGTCATGTAAAAGCAAAGCATGGCTTTTTGTCAGTTCAAAAACGATGATATCGGTTGCAAATGTGGCGAGAGACCAGTTGGTTTTGTAAAAGAGATGAATTGGTTGTGTAAATATGCTCCCTAGAAGACGACAGCCCCAGTTTACGCAGTTACGCCCCTTCGAACGGGGTCGGATTGTAGGCCAACTTGAACGTGGTGCTTCCTTCAGAACAGCTGCTGTAACCATGGGGCGTAGCGTGGCTACAGTTGTAGCAGCATAGCGCGCATGGATCGCAGAAGGGCGAATGCAGCGAGTTAGAGGCTCTGGAGCACGTAGAAGAGATACAGACCGGCAAGGTCGTCATTTATGACTACTGGCTCTTCGAGACAGAATGCGATTCATTCGAGCTGTTGCTGACGCGTGGTATATGCAGCTATAGGTAGGCCCATACGAATCCGCACGGTGTACCACAGATTGAGCAAAATGGGCTTAGGATCATACTCACTGCAAATCATCGTTGCCAACGGCTAGATTGGTGCCAAGGACACCGACAATGGCACGCTGATTGGCATCAAACGGCCTTCTCTAACGAGTCCAGGTTTTGTGTAGGGGCACATGATGGACGCCAACACGTAAGACGACGATGGGATGAACGACGTGATCTCCAGTTTGTTGTTGAGCGCCATGTACACCGTCCTATTGGTTTGATGGTTTGGGGTGCAATTGTATTCAACAGCAAGTCACCTTTGCTTGTGATTCATGGCACAATGGCTGCGCAACATTATGTGAATGAGATATTAGAACCTATTGCTGTTTTATACAGGGTGTCCCACGACGATTAAGGCAAGTAATATATCGGAACTGGGCAGTAGTAACGAATTATAATTTTGGGGCTGTAAATTAGAGCAAATTTTGTGTCTTTTTTTATTATTGTATCACCCAATGAGGTATTTGTTTTTGATCACGTGACGTCCGATTAAAAATTTTGATGGGACACACTGTATATTTGTGACTTTTTATGTTCCTCCCGACAAAACAATTCTAACAAACTCACACTTGGGGTCTAAAGTGATTAATTCAAGAGCTACAGGTACCTAAAGGATGGCACCACTACCACTGATTATAACATGTACCCCTACAGTTGAATTATTCTGGTGGTGTTTCATAATATATGATGAAATTGTTGTTAAATAAAGCCGTATAGACAAGAGTCACTTTTTTGCTAATGAACAAATCAATAACTTTTACGTATATTATCACATTTACTTGCAATAAAGTTTTTTGGAAAGCTCGTTAGAAAACCTTTAATTTGATAAGAAAATAACGTCTCAACGACTAATTTTTTGTTTCTAAAATCATATCTTGGCTGCTTATGAACATGTGGGGTTGAAATTTTTGCAGATCATATATAAATAACTAGATTTTGTGTTGCAATTCATAGATTTATGAATTATGCTATTTTCATGCAACTACAGTCTTGCAAAGAGAAGATATTTCTAAAAGTGAGCTCTGGTGCGGTGGTGGGGATGTCAGATCGAGGCTGTTTCAGTTTTGACACCGAAACTTCAAATTGGAGCGCGCTACAAAAATTTTAAATATCCCGGTTTTAAACCACGTAGAATCTTCATTTTTCTTTACTCTGGGGTATCTCGTCGAGATATCAAGGTAAGGATTATTTTCACAACTCTGGTATATCGGGAAATTCTGGGAAGAAATTACTTTTATTATGTGAAGTTTCTTATAATAGCAATCCTTGATATATTTTAATTATTTCAACATTGTTCTTTGGATCTTAAGTAACTTATTCAAATATTTTATATTTAATTTTGCAATTGTATAATTGTATAATTGTTGTATCTGATATATTATAAATAATAACAAGCTACTGCCAGTTGCAACATCATACGATTGAATGATGCAATACTGGCAATACTGCGTTTGGCTTTTTGAGCTTTTTGTAGCCTGGTTGCCATACCAATCTAAAAATTCTTTTGTTTGAAAACAATTTTACATGTTTTCAAAACTCTTTCTGCTAATTATTTTTTTGTCTGTATTTGAGTCGATTTAGTATTTGGACGTGTAGTCGCCACGATGGGTTATAATATGGTAGTATATATAAAATGATCATATAAGTAGGGTTTGGTTCTGGAAGCTTTAATTCTTATTACCATAAAAATTGGTTCATTGGCAACCTCAACCATTCGCGAATCTCAAGATTAATATAACTTGCCAAAATAGTTGTATAGTGCCTAAATAGTCCTCGTTACTAAACAATTTTATCGTATACCTCCCCATCTTGCATCAATGTATCATATAAGGTATTCATTCAAGACAAAATTATTGTATTATAAATTGCTATGGCTAAAGCTTTGTACATTTTTGTATGATTTATCGCCGCCATTATAGACAATTCGGTTATAAGCCTCAAAGTAAATATGAAATTTGATTTTATTATAATATAGAGAATAATAGCTTGCATGGTCTGTGGTATGCAGTAATATGTGTGAAGAGAGTAAAAAAAACATTATTTCAAGAAAAATATACTTTTTATTTTGGATAAAACTTAACTGAGAAATCACAGCGCTTCATTTTTTGCCACATACATACCTAAAATCTATTAGTAAAATCTGCTTCCCTCAAACATTTTGAACTATACAAACCTTATGATGATGGTGAATGGTTTTATATACCTCCCCATCCTGCATGAATATATCATATATCATATATCATATATCATATATCATATATCATATATCATATATCATATATCATATATCATATATCATATATCATATATCATATATCATATATCATATATCATATATCATATATCATATATCATATATCATATATCATATATCATATATCATATATCATATATCATATATCATATATCATATATCATATATCATATATCATATATCATATATCATATATCATATATCATATATCATATATCATATATCATATATCATATATCATATATCATATATCATATATCATATATCATATATCATATATCATATATCATATATCATATATCATATATCATATATCATATATCATATATCATATATCATATATCATATATCATATATCATATATCATATATCATATATCATATATCATATATCATATATCATATATCATATATCATATATCATATATCATATATCATATATCATATATCATATATCATATATCATATATCATATATCATATATCATATATCATATATCATATATCATATATCATATATCATATATCATATATCATATATCATATATCATATATCATATATCATATATCATATATCATATATCATATATCATATATCATATATCATATATCATATATCATATATCATATATCATATATCATATATCATATATCATATATCATATATCATATATCATATATCATATATCATATATCATATATCATATATCATATATCATATATCATATATCATATATCATATATCATATATCATATATCATATATCATATATCATATATCATATATCATAATCATATATCATATATCATATAATCATATTTATTTAAGTCAAAATTGTTGTACATATTATAAATCGCTATGCCTAAAGCAAAAAAAATTGTATGATCTATCGCCGCCATTATAGTGAATTCGGCTATAAACCTCAAAATAAATGTGAAATTTGGATTTATTATAATGCCGAGAATAATATCTTGCAAGGACTGTCGTATGCAGGTTCATCTCTTGAAGAAAGTCAAAAAATCATTATTTCAAGAAAAACATATTTTTTATTTCTAAAATGTTTTGCCACATGTGTACCTACATACTTATAATCTATTAATAAAGTTTGCTTCACACAAACATTTGACCTTTACAAACCTGAATAATTTTGAGAAATATTTTATATTATACTCAAATTCATCATTTTATATTTCTATTTTTACAATGTACAACCTAGATTTATTTCAGATGATACGCTTTTATTTTGCTAGTTGAGTATGTCTTGATTTTAGGGCTAGCAGATCTTGATGCAGTGAAATAATCACAGGACAAGTTTTAACAGCTTAAAATGGCTTCAGTTATATTATTATGTAACGCCACTGTATCTGCGACAATACTGTTAACCGGACAAAGACGCAACTTCCCGGTTTTTCTCGGTGGCGATTTCGCGCCCGTGATGCGTGAAAAGCAAGGAAATTGAAGAAAACGGTCGCAGTTATGGCGACACTAGGTGGTCGGTCGCTAGCGAGACTTGTTAAGAAACGCTGTGCGCTCGAATTTGTGACTACATGCCGTGACGCCGGCACTGGACGGTGAGATGGGCACGCTTCACACAATTTACAAGCAATCTCCGGTTATTTTCCGGTTTGTAATCTAACAGTATTTCTCACAAACAAAAAAATTGCGGATACATAAGATCTCTGGATACTTGAAAAAATGGAGTTGATTATTGCAGCACATCCCAGATTTTCTCGTTACTAACAAAGTACGAATGTTAGTGACCTTGACTGTATTTTAAGAAACTTAAAACCCCATATTTTTTCAATAGGGGACATGTCAATTTTTTTATATCAGTATTACGATTCAGTCATACTCAAAAGAATTGTTCCCAATTTCTATTCCTTAAAAGCTAAAGATAACGTTGTTACAATGCTTCAAAATTTCGCGCTGAAGCAGCGTTTGAAACGACCTATTTAGCGCGCCAATCCGATGACGTCACAGAGCACCACCGCGAATCGCTTACAGTACCGTGCCAAGGTCTTCGGGGGCCACCCCGCAATTTTTTCACGGGGCCCCCTCTACATAAAAAATGATACTGTCTATATTGGGTGAAAACGAAATATAATGTCTACGGTGATATTTCAAATCGGTTTATAGATATAAAAAATTTGGTGTGACCTCAACGTTATATTTTGATTTTTTTCTTTTGAGTTTTTGAAGAATAAGAATTCATAGACCTTACGTAAAATATGATTATACATCGATGAATGGCACTGATACGTCTCGCGTCAGTGTAACGTTGCCACTTGTTCTAGTCGTTATGAAGTCTACGTTCGATCACGTTGTCGTGTTGTTATATTTTGCCATAAAATAGGTACCTACTGATAAGGCAAAAGATATTTAATTTGATTATGGAAAATTATGAGGTATAGACATATTCTGCCGCTATAAAATAAGTATAAGTATTATAATTATTACTATGTAAATAGCTTGCTCGAGGTAGTCGAGGCTGAGACGGGGCCCCCTCAGATGCCCGTGGCCCCTCCGCACCGCGGGCCCTTATTTAGTCTCTATCTATCTAAATGCTTGTTTACACATCTGGTGCACTTGTAAATCTATTGTTGTGAAATATATAAATATTAGTAGTAGTAGTATGAAGCAAAACAGTTCAGAAATACCTAATAAATTTTTTTTATTAGACTCCCTCGTAACCCTAATCACCGAAATAAACGGCTTAAAGCTTTTTGAGTCATATTTATCTACAAGAACAAAACTTAACTCTTTGCCGCGAGAGCTTTATGGACAAATAAAGCTTATAAACAAATAAATGGTAAAAATTGTAGATTTTCTTTTAAGCTGGTTACCCATAAAAAGTGTTGAATAGTGAGTTTTTTTAAGGGAAACCATGTTTAAGAAATAAACTGGAAATAATTTATCGTTTGGATAATTTTAAAAAAACGATAGATATTTGGAAAAATGAACATAGGATTACGATATGTTATTCAAAATTTGGATCCTTTGGTACAGAATACATGTAAAAAATGGCAGATCGATTCATCGAACAGTTTAAATAATATAGTTAGTAATGATTTCACGACCCTTCTTATAGATTTATTACTGCCTTTTTTATTGGGTGATAGGGTCCAAAGAAACACAACTTTAGCTCGAATTAGCCAACGTTTCGAAAATGATATTTTCATCTTCAGGGCTCCTTTGTGTTAAAGTTATGGTAGTCACCAGGAGCCCTGAAGATGAAAATATAATTTTCGAAACGTTGGCAAATTTGAGCTAAAGTTGTATTTCTTTGGACCCTATCACCCAATAAAAAAGGCAGTAATAAGTTTAAATAATAGTTAAGTTGATTATCCTACGGAGCTTCTTTTTGCAATGCTATGCGATTTTTCCTATAATAATAACTATTGTTCCAAGAGTCGCTACCAAATTAGCTCTACCCAAAACAAGAAAAGATCAAGTTATCATGTCCCGTCTAAGAATAGGTCACACCCTCACGAAATACAAGTTTAATTTCGAGAATGCCGAAATCCCACGTTATGTCATCCAGATCCTACAAGACATCAGTGCTGAAATTCATCAGAGACACCAATTTTTATTACAATATCTAAACACTATAGTGTATATTATATGTATGCCGTCTTTTGTGTAAATAAAAAAAGAGATAAAATAATAAAGATACCGGAAGCAGATAATAATTAAGGAAACTATATCTTGCGGCATTTAAAAGCTAAATCCAATCTTATCTTCCTTATTTTCACTATTTTACTTCCCACACCGATAGGTGAGGGGAGTATTGTGATCGCGAAAATTTTCGACTTTGAGATAATACACTTTTTGGGCGTTATATGATGTCTACATAACGAAAATCCACGTCACTCATTTCCGTCAGTCTGTCTGTCGGTCTGTCTGTCTGTCTGTCGCGTTCTTCCTAGCCTCGTAATCTCAGTAACCGCTGCATGGAATATGATGAAATATGGGCAGCGATATGCTGTGGGGTCGTAGTACGTAATGCTGCTATAATTTTGAAAATCGGTGCATGAGCGGCGGAAACAATGAAATGCAAATATTCTGAAACTTCATTTTTAGGCGTTTTAGGGATTGCTTATCATTTTTTACTTTTTTTGGGTGGGGCGAAATTAGAGTGGCTGGGTTGGGGGGTGGGGGGTTGCAAAACTGAGAAATGTGTTGTAATAGACTATCTATTAACCTGTGAAAGAAAAAGCTGGGGGCATAATATACTTTTTAGGTCCTTGCCTGTTATAGAAACCAAGGGACTTAGAATTTTCTGATGTATACATACGATGAGTATTGCATTAGATCGTTTTGTATTGTATAACGAGGTAATTATTAAATTGAATCTAATGAAATTTTGATACATTGTTACTATCTGGCGAGGATGGAAAAAGCATATGATTTCTAGAAATCGTGTCAGTGGCGGCACAGCAATAATATAAAACCAAAAAATATAAAAACCGCTCAAACTTCGTTTTTAGACGTTTTAGGGGTTCCGGATCATTTTCTATTTTTTTTTTTTTTTTTTTTTGTGGGAGTGAAATTGGGGTCTAACAGTCTTTGTTTGCCTTGATGCCGCTTACTTCTTGAAAAGACAATTTGTTCCGCAAGCGGTAAGTTACCGGCCTTTACGTAATATCATTCATCGATAATTAATAGATTAATCGACTTACCTTAAGGAAGATTAATCCTAATTTTCCGAGCTTGTCCGAAGATATAATTATACGTTGTAGTTTCCGTGAAATCTACTTGTCAGCACGATGTTCCTAAAAATAACGATAAACGAATAACCCCCTCTCTATTGCATCCGCCTACCCTAGACGCTACTGCTACCATCTCATTCCGTTGAAGTGCTATTGAGAAAAAAATCGCCTAACCAACGGGAGATACAGGGCGGGTGGGTAATTATATCTTCGGACAAGCTCGGAAAATTAGGATTAATCTTCCTTAAGGTAAGTCGATTAATCTATTAATTTTCCTTCGCTTGTCCTCGATATAATTATACGTTGTAGCGGTTCAGAGTAAAGAGGGCGATTTTTTTTTTTTTGAACAACATATATTAATTCAATATATTAGTATATAGAATATCATCCGAGGTCAATATGGAAAAATATATATCCTTTTCAATATAAATTTACAATGAAAACATCAGTTCGTACATAATTATATGTACCAAATATAAGTCTATGAATGTAAATAGCTTACACACCCTACATATGTATTTCTGATACCTACAAAATTAATTCCACAGCATTAATCACACAGCAACGAAACAAAAAAAAATTATATATTATTATTGTATAATATATTATATATTATTATATATTATATTATTATACGTGTGTACAAATGTATAATACACACACATATAATAAACATACTAACAATTGTCTCGGCAAAGTTATTAGGATCTTCCAAGGACCTATTATGAAATGCAAATACAAGTCATTAGAGTTTGATGAACAATTATAACAATGTTTGATGTATGTATTCCAGCTAAATCTCGTTTTTCTTTTTTTTTTTCCAACTTATACTGATCTGTGACCAAGCTGCATGGAATACTTCTTCATGAGTGAGCATGAGTTGTTTTTTTTTTTTTTTGCGATATGGTACTCTTTTTCATGCAAAATTCTATAGTAGAAAATATTAGATTCGGTTGATATCTGCCCAGTCTAGATGTTTTTGATATGATTTTTTTTTTTTTAATTTTATCAGATAATTTCTGTATGCTTTCAAACTCCATTAATGTTAAAGTTTGAACCACCGACGATAAAGTTGACTTAAACTCTTCTAGCAGTACCAGAGCCACACGTATAACATGTTTATGTGTTAGATTTTCAAATGCTAAGCTGTGTGACGGATAACATTTGCCCTGTTAGAGATCTGGATTCCAGGTCTGCCCTGTTTGGGTCTTGATGGATGTCTATAAAAAAACTCCTCTAAAGATTCTACATATTATCTTTTCTTCGCTAGAACTGATTAGAATTAGGAATTTAAAAACTGAGGAGTTTCACTCTCGGTGAAATTAACCTAGATATACTTCAAAGTTATACACGAAAAAAGGTCTTGTTTGTAATTACAAAATTTCCAGTAGTTTCTGAAAACAAGCTGAGTACTGTTTCGGGGGTCCCTCTATTAAAGAGGCTATCATCGTCATTTCTATAACGTTTTCTGGTACCTGTCTGAAAATAGCGCTGTACAATCTCCCTGTCAGTAGGAAAAATCTGCTTGTACAGAGGATCACTCTGTTAAAAAAGGAGAACTGAGTATACATACTCATTAGGCTAAAAAATGACGTTATTATTATTATTATTTATTATTATTCTTTTTTTTTTATAGTGAAAAAAAAAATTGGAGATACCAGGGTTGTGTTGTCCAATCTAGATTAACGACAATTCCTGAAGCCCTTTCTTGAAGATTCTCTCTTTTCAGAACTCTATTGAATATGGGGAAAACATACAAGTAGTATGTGTAGCCCAATTTATTGTAAATGTGTCAGTAGAAGGATTCTGGGTCCGGAAAACCGGACATAAATTTCTGAATTATATTTATTTTTTTTTTTCTGCATATGAGTTTATGCCGGGACTATCGGTTTTTTTTTTTTTTTTTTTTGCTCGAAACTATGTAACTTGTTGATTACATACTCTGTATCTACAGAAAGCGACCTCGATTCTTTATCAGCTTCTTTGTTTTCCAAGTACAAGTATAGCTACCATATACATTGGAAATTGTGTATTTTAGAACAAAAAAAAAATACTGCTAATATACTTTACTCCTCACACCATTGCCAAAGCGCTTTCACGGTTTCATTTAACTGTGGATACTTAATAATACTACATGATTTGTTTATACAAGAAATGGCAGTTTGGTTATAATAGTATACGAATATTAGTTTTTTTTTTTTTTCGATCGCAAGACCTGATTATGCCGCCTTAATTTCTAGATAATTAATATGCTTGCATCGATCCTAAAACTCATGGCGAGTAATTTCTCCACAAGAGGCTCCCCCACCGGTTGGAGATGCATCCGAAAAAATGTCCATAGAAGAAGATCTAGGTTTAATATCTTGCCATATTCCAATCTCTGTAGGTATATCACCATTGTAATTCTAGCAATAATTTTTCTGGAATAACCAATTTTCCATTAAAAGTTTAGTTTTTTTAGTCTTATTTTTAATCTGCAAATCAGTTCTTAATGTCTTTTTTGTTCTTGCAGTGAGATCTGCATATTTACTGCATCACATTCAAAACTCAAAAACTTGCCTGTAGCCGATCTAAGTAGTAGCAGATCCTAATTTTAACAAAAAACCTTAACGTTTTAAGAGGATTACGGTTATTCCAGTATTCTCCCGAGTATTCTTCATACATTGCAATTTATCCTTTCCTATTACTAGGATATCGTCTAAATAGAAAAACTGTCAATACGCCTTTGAGTGTAAGTCTTTCCGCCCCTGGTTTGAGAAGTTTGATGAAAATATAGAGAGCTACCTTCAAGTCAAAGGCAAGACAAGTAAATTAATACAATTTATTATCGAATCTGAACCTTAAAAATATTTCATGATTCTTTTTAACGAAGGATTTCGAGCCTCTTTTAGAAAGATATGCATCTTTATTTAATAATTTTAAGACTGTTCTATGACCCTCACTTGAAGTGGGGGGGGGGGCGTGGCTGAATCTATTAATTAAATTCAACTTAAATCTATATGTTCCTTGTGGTTTTGGAATGAAAAATAAATTAAAATGAAGTGAATTTTAGAGTAGGAGGACATATTTTGCTACCTCCAATCTTGAATAACTTATCAATTAACTTTGGTATTCAGGGAACAGGTTACCCGAAATTCTTACATAGTAAGTTCGGAATTTTGCATTTGCATAAATTGAAAAGGAATAGATATCACTCCAATCTGTAGTGTAGTGAGTAAGCACTATCTACTTGACGGCTGGCGTCCGAGCGTTAGGCGCGCAGTCAGTATGTATGGGCGGTTGTTGTGTTAGTACGAATAAACGTGTAAACAATAGCTCTGGTTTTTCTTTTCCACAAAAAAGCGAGTGGATATTACACATACTAAGACTTTCTGGTTTTCCAATTTTGCAAATATTTTGATAGATTGCCAGCTTAAGTAATATATATGTACATGCATGTATACACTTTGTATGACTTTGTTTGTAGCATTAGCTGGCTTCTTTCTTACAATATGCTGATGGTGGATGACCCGACTGCCTCTCCCCCTTCTCTCCTTCTCTTGAATTTGAGTTGAGGGAGGTTGTAGTTTCAGTAACGATGATTGTGTAGGCCCGCTGAGTGCTATCTAAGTTAGCAGGTTTTTAACCTTTGGTACAATCTGAATTCTGACGAGGAACTGATTGACGGTGTAACGAACGGATAATGCACGTTAACAAAATAGGTTGTGAGCTTCAGCTGGACGTATGAGGTTGCTTAATTGTTCCTGCACAAACCTTAATGCATCTATAACATTTGCGATTGCACCTATGCACCTAACCCTACAGCCATTTGTTGTTGTAAGTGATTTAGGAATCTATAATGACCATTGTCTTTCTTTTTTTTTTTTATACAGTGAATAATTTCGCCACTAATTTGAGGAGAAGGTAATGCCTTACAGTTGCTCGGTACTTTATATTCTCCTAAAAATTCCTCTCTTTGATTCTTTGTCAGCCATTTCTGCAAAAAACTACTCGAACGAAATGATATTTCGTCATGTATTGGCTGCCTACCTTATATTCAAAATTTGGTTTGAAGCCGAGGTAGTAAAAAAAAAAAAAAAACGGTTCCGGCTTTGAGGCGTGAAGCGTCCATGCTCGTTGGTCTAAACAAGCCGTGGAACACTTTTTGCCTTTTCCGATCTGTCGATGAGTCTGAGATTAGAACAGGAACCCACCAGCTGCGAGGATTGTTCGAAGAATATATGCCTTCTGCTTACTACTTATTACCAAAAAAGGAATAAAGACTAACGCATGCTAATCTTATTTTTCCTACGAAGTGTTCCCTCTGCTTAACTGTTTTTTGGACCAACGCACATTAATCCAGAAAAAAACAGGATCAACAGATGAACAAAGAAATAATTTCATCACATCTCCCAACTCGATCTTTTACCCAGAACTAACGAACGCTAATTCTGTTTTTGTTTAGCAAAAAATGCCGAGCCAATACAAGGCCGTAAATAAATAAAATCGAACGACTTTACTTATTTGAACGAGTTTCTGGAGATATTATGCTAATGCATATGAATTCTACTACCCCACATATAAATAGAATCGAACGATTCTATTCATGCTAAAAAGACAACGAACGTTATCTTAAGTGGGAATGAATATGCACCACACTGCGACCGCGGTGATGCATATATGTTTACGGGAGGTTGCTGCATTAACACTATACCTAAAAAGAGTATATTTGTCTACAACATTAAGGCCTACCTGATGATTCGGAGATATGGAGATATTATGCTCCCATGCATATGAATTCTACTACCCCACATATAAATAGAATCGAACGATTCTATTTATGCTAAAAAGACAACGAACGTTATCTTAAGTGGGAATGAATATGCACCACACTGCGACCGCGGTGATGCATATGTTTACGGGAGGTTGCTGCATTAACACTATAGATGACTCCTCCGTACCTAAAAAGAGTATATTTGTCTACAACATTAAGGCCTACCTGATGATTCGGATGAACTGTCTGACGATAGGCAAACCTAATAATTCTTTTCACACTGGATTTGTAGTAGCTTCCTCCTATGCCTCTTGATTTCCTTATGTGGAGCACGCACACTGCCCTTTTCGACATATTTTTATTGCGAAACACCTAAACAGTTTGTAAACTGCGGAAGATGTTGTGTTGACAAGCACGAATAACGGAATGAGATGGTAGCAGTAGCGTCTAGGGTAGGCGGATGCAATAGAGAGGGGGTTATTCGTTTATCGTTATTTTTAGGAACATCGTGCTGACAAGTAGATTTCACGGAAACTACAACGTATAATTATATCGAGGACAAGCGAAGGAAAATTAGCAACAACAATGTGATACGGAAAAGTTTTAGTACAACCAGATTATACATATATATTATAGTGAGAGTAGTGAGAGAGTCCGCATCACAGCACCTATCTCTGCCAAAATAACGAGTTTTTTGGTGGATAAAAGCGATATTAATTAAAGCATTCTGCTTCCAGTACTAGTTAATGGTATCGCAAGTGCAAATATGAATATACCAATGTGATACGGAAGTGTTAAATAAGTATTTTGATAGTTTGCAGTGATAATTGTACCAAAAACAAAACCAAGTCTGTGCCATAGAACAGTGAAATTAGTAAACATATATATAAAAAATGGGAGAATCAGTCACTAATAGTGACATACTTAATGCCTTGATGAACGTTGGAGAAAGCATTAAGACGGAGCTAATTCTGAAAATTGAAGAGGAGAACAAGAAGTTGATAAAAAAATTAGGAGATTGTGCAAACGATGTGAAACTCTTAGAAACTAGATGTGAGAAACTTGAAAAAGAGTGTCAGATACTAGACCGTGCTGAAAGAAAAAACAACATAATGTTATTTGGTACCACTCCTCCTAAAGATTACGGTCAGTTACTGCCGTTCATGCTAGAGCTGTTCAATACAAAGTTAGAACTAAATATTGTTGAAAGTGACATAAATGATCTGTTTAAATTCAAAAACAAGGAAAAAACAATAATAAAAGTGAAATTTGTTTCGTATTTGAAGAAATCCCTGGTACTAAAGAAATGTTATAAATTGAAAGGAACAAACATTTTTATTAGTGATGACCTCAGCTTTAAAGATCGGGAGGAGAAGAAGAAGCTAACCCGACATATGAAAGAAGCCCGAGAAAAAAGCTATTACGCGAAAATTAAAGGAAATAAGCTACAAATTAACGACGAGCACTATACTCTGGCGGACTTGGAAATGATGGATAACATAAACAGTTCTAACGAAGTATCGGACGAGACACTTGTAACGAAAGGAGCAGCAAAAGAACGACCACCGCAACATCGCAGTGTACCAGAAAATTTCACCAAGTTAACATACCTCGAGGATAGCTTAAATGACTTTATATTGAAAACACCAGTAGTAGAAGAAATGAATGAAAAACCTGGAGCTACCGTGAAGACAAAACCAGAAAAAATGAAATTTGTGGCGTCAGATAATGTTGCATTGGAGCAAAGCAGCTTTGAGGGTAAAGGAGAAATTAGGAAGAAATCTGCGTCTGGAGAACAAACTGATGTGCACCGAGGAACAGTCAGAACACTTTCTAGTTCCAGTAATCAGGGTATATGTAGAATAACACGACAGAGAAACAAGTAAGGTGTTTTTTAGATAATTCTCTTAATGTACGATTTTTAGTGCAAAATAGAATAGAATAGAATCATTATGTGCTATCTAAGCAAATGACGTGGATTATTATCTCTGAACAAGTTTTTCCAGATATACACCACAGTCCTGATTCAGATTGTATTAATTTTTCTATTGAAATTCTAACACCTTCACGACGTCGACGCCAATCTGGCGGAGCGTATCGATATCGGCTGAACGGCCCAAGACGCATTAGTTCATACACATACGACATGTCGACTTTTACGCTAAGTGAGACAAATGGCAACGAACAACTGAGCACTCGGCCCATACCTCACAAGGAGAGAGCTGTGCTAGAGCATTTCACTCGTCGGTTGAGATGACCTCCCGTACGAACGAGTCATCGGACACGATGTGAACGCCTCCTTGCTCCTTGCTCTGTATGCGTCCATCGACGACGAGTGTCAAACAATGAACGGAGCACCTTTAATGTATTTATTTATGCGAAATCCTCCTTCCTCGACCGAATGATATATTAGTCGACAGAATGTACGGTCCGCGATCCGACAGGGTCGGGGTTCAAAAATTATGGTTCTCAAGATATTACGTTCTAGCTGCAGTAATTTATATTCAAGATAAGCGAAGTATCATGTATTCTTCCTATCGCATAACTGCTGCATCGAAACTAAGTAATGCTGTGGCATTGGCAGTAGAATAATTAGCAGAAAAAATCCTCAGAAGTGCTCCAAACTTCGATTGTAGGAGATTAGGGGTTACTAATTGATTTCTATTTTTCTTTTGGGAGAGCGTGAAACTGGTGTGGTGGTAGTGTGATGTGGAGGATCGTAGAGGAGAGAAATCACAAAACATTTATTGCCTTAAGTCTCCGAAGTGAAATAGGTTCTTAAGATGCCATCCACTCATGGTGGCGAAAAACCCAAGAACCACAAATTCAAAATAGTATATTGTTCAACAAGCGGTAATTGATGAATCACGCAGTTGAAATCTGCAAATTATCACAATTACCGCGAGGAATAACGTACTCTATCTTTGGCCTTAGTAATAAAAAGTAAGAATTAAATAAATAATATTTTTTTTATGGTCAGCCTCCCGCAAGGGCTGAAAGCGAGAGGATAAGTATCGATGCACGTTAGATTTGAAATGCTACTGGTTGTAGCCGCCAGGAAAAAAAATCGCCGGCGGCTCATTCTACAGCGTCAAGGCTCTCCAAAGGAAGGAATGTTAGAGGAGGCGGGTTCTGGGAGTAGGGGCCTCGACCTGATAAAGATGAGCACGTCGAGCCTCCCTAGTCTTCCTCGTTCGGACGTTCTTTGATATTGTTATCTGGGAGAGCTCACTCGAACATCTTCCGTAATAGAAGCTGTAGAACAGGGACAAGTCATCCACCGTTCTTCGATGTTCCAGGCTATGGAGGTTCTTTGTAAGGTTAGGCGTATCGATTAGTCTAAGTGGTCTCTTCTGAATAGTGTCCAGAAGCTTTAAAGAGTGGTTCGAAGCGCATCCCCACACATGGGAGCAATACTCCAGCGATGGTCGGATCTGTGCCTTGTAGAACAGCAGTAGTTGCTTTGGCATATACGGCTTCCTATAGCGGAGCAAAGCTTTGTCAGCTTACACTTAAACAAATACTGTATACCGTTCAGAATAGCGTTTGTCGTTTCATAGCCACTTTTGCAGTTATTATAGCGTATACCTTAATCATATGCATTTCAAATAGATCTAGATAGTAGTGTAAGTCAAGTTGCAGCTTGCAATCGAAAAGAGAATAAAAACATAGTCTCCATCAGATCCATTAAAAAGACTGATTTTAGTAAAATTATTAAATTAATCTTTTCGGCGCAAGTTCCACGCGAGGGCGTAATTTGCAACATTTTTATAAGTACTTTCCCAACATTCTTCGTATTTAAACGGGCTTTTTTAGGGCTTGCATAAATGTGTGTAGTAAATTAAGAAGCAAGCTTACAGATGAAACGTTATTATTTGTTAGATTCTACTTTCCTAATGCAAATAAGATGTAAAATATCTGTTCTATTTGATTTAAGAAATTATTCAGTAGAGCTATTGAATATTAACAAAAATACGGTGCAGAAGGGGGCTATCGAGCTTTGGAGGTATGGAAGCTTATGTAATATTTTATTCTGCATCTATAAGCCAGTATCCCCTCAAAAGCTTTTTGCGAGCTAGGACTAATATTTATTTGTATACTTAACAAACAGATATATTGACTGATTGACAATGAAACACAATTTAATTGGTATAAAAATACATAAACTAAACAGAATTACAACATGGAGTAATAAAAATTATAACAATAATTTCAATAGATGCTCAGAATACTCCATTTGCAGATATCTTTACTTTTGAGTTAACGGAAATGACTACTTTTTTATTCCATTAAATGTGAAATTTTCATTCTGAAGGTGTGTAAGACTGTCAGCAACAATGGCTGGTAGTTTTCCTTTTCTTTCAAAATTTTTAATCTTTTTGGAAAGCTGTCAAGCTCTAGTACCTCAATAGCTAGTAGGCTGTGAAAAAAACACTTGTCATACTCCAATTTCTCATTGACATTAGGTTATCTTACCGCTGTTGTCTGTTAGAGCTAATGTGTTTTAAGAAATTTTCGTAATCTTCTCTCGTTACTCTAGTTCGTTTGCAGCTTTCTACTAAGTTAGTTGGTTTCTTCCATCTTAACGGACTTTTGTTTATTTTTCATGGCTTGCTCTAGGTTGCTTACACGCAGGAAAATTGAAAAACATCGATTTGGCCAAAAATTTGAAATAAAATGAAAACTAAAAAAGATTGATATTAAGAATCGTATATCGTTAGGAAGGTAATGGAATTCTATATTTGTTTCTGTAAACAAAAATAGGCATTTCTGTTGGAAAAAAAATCAAGTTATCTGTGATTGAAGTTTCCCTAATTAATCTACTGATTTCTCCAAGTACAAAAAGAATTGAAATGTAGCCGTCTTACAAAAGGTGATGCATTTCATGCTTAGTTGTGCCGCAAAGCCACGGCCTTCTAAGCTTTATCATCGCTGCGATATTAGATTTTTTTCCGATACCTACTTGTACCAAAAATTGTGATTTGCGCCTAAACGGTTCGATTAAAGTTCCATCTAAGATACATAAGATCACACTAGAATTTACCAAGGAAACCAAATATGCAATAGTATATAGGGGGTTTCATTAAAAAAAATTAATTTGAATATGAATCACTCTGTATAAACGTCAAAATGTAAGTGAAAATATTTTAACGTTATAGCCCTCAAGGGCTCCTACCATGATCAAGTGAGAGATTTCTGAAATATGTGTTAGTAAGCACAATCTTCCATCCACTCACTTTTGGCCCACCCTGTATAGTGAACTCGGTGTTTCTAAACCTTGTGTGGTGTTGAATTTTGCAAAAATCAAAGTGATTTATAAAGTATGAATTAAAATGCAGATATCTTGTATTAGTATTGTAATGACAAATGAAGTTCACAGTCACAATACCAGGTGGCAAAATAATATTCACTAAACGAGTATAGGCCTAAATAATTCTAAACAAGCCAGTAAGAAATACAACAAAATTCCAGAGAACATAAGGAACATAAATAATTGTACAATGTTTGTCAAACAGGTTAACATGTATTTGGGTATATCTACTTAGTAAGTAATATTGTAGCTACATGTGAATCTTTCCATCCAACACAGATAAGAAATTTTAATCTCGAGGCGAGGTCTTTTCGTTCTATTCAGAGAATTTGTTCTGAAATGTGTAAGCACATTAGTTTAGTAATTCATATCGATTTGATTTCTGTAGTAGAATAATTTTTATTTCAGATATGTAGGTTGAAGTGAGTTTTTGTTTGTTTTGAAAGTCTTGTTGGAGATGAAACTTGTTTATTTTGAGTGATCTAACTTAAGTGCTGTTCTTTTTGACCGATTATTTTGTAACTAAACATTATTTTGTCAATAGAAAAATAGTTAGAACTCAGACTTCTGAATAAGGCTCTGACTTCCTTGGTTGTCTATAAGTTATAGTTAAGTTCCACATTCGATGATACCTGCGCCACGCCTGGTCACGCCGGGTAGCAGTGGCGCGCTCGATTTCTTTGAAGGTCTAGATAAGGATTCAGAGCTAGAGGTCGAGAACTATCGATATTCGGACCATCGATAGTTTTCGATATCATTAATAGAAAACATCGATATTTATCGATAGTATCCGATAGTTTTTCTACCAACATTTAGGTTTGTTTTTTAAGAATACTTTTTCTTTTGGTAATCCTCCGACAGAACTGAAAATCAGTTATTAGGGTTATTGATTAGCATTTTCTCCGTAGATCAAAAGAAAATACTAAATTATGTTAAGTTAGGCGTGATTAAATTTTAAATTAATTTTTGAACATTCAATCGCGAGTTACAGATAATTGTAAAATAGATAATATTTTTGACTAAAACTATTTAAGCTAGATTTTAAAAGACAAAAACAATTTTATGCAATTTTTATTATTAATTGTTACTAAGCATATTTTTATGTTTTTGCTATCACAACTTCAACAAATTAAAGCATTTAGGTTCTGATCCTATTGTTTCATATAACTGGATTGAAATAAGGGTTTGAAAAACAATATGTGAAAATAATTAAAAAAGCTGTAGCTGTCCACTTGTGCAGTGTGCTGTTCCGTAGTTGTAGCCACAAAACATCTACACTAATTCGCTGGAGTTCAAAGTTTGTACACAGAAGTACAGAACAGCACCCAGAGGCACAGACACCAAATCTTCGTACGGTAACACAGAACGTCAAATTTGATATAATAAGCGAGTTCTGTCAGTTCTGTGACTCAACACAACCAGAGAAACCGTTGTTTGGGTAATATCGCGAACTATCGATATTAAGAAAAAAATATCGATATTTTTCGATATCACATACTATCGATGGTTCTCGACCACTATTCAGAGCCAATATACAATTTAAAGCTATCATAAAATTCTATATGTACGTTCTGTATTCATTTTTTACAAATAGGTGTACCAGATTTTATTTTGAAATGTAAAGATATATTTTAATGATAAAATATTACTTCTCTGAATCATAAGTATATGTATATGCTACTAGATATTGGAAGCTATAACTATTAGAGTAGTTGCTAATGTTTAGGCAACATGAATCAATCAAATTTGTAAGTATAATATTGTCAAATAGCTATGAATTGAATTATTGGCCATCAATACAGCGGCTTGGAGGGGGAGGTAATCACAGGAAAATAATCAATGGAAACATTATATTACGTCAGACGTCAGCCAGAGAGTGTTGATTTGAAATAGTAAAGTTCTCACATTCGGTCATACTGAAAGTGGAATTGAAATAATCTACAACAGTAATGCAGCTCTCAGCTAGTCCTTAGGTAGACTACCCAGGACTCACCACGAAGAGGTGGCTGCATATCGAGTCCCACCCCTCCTCCCAAGAATAGGAAACTGAAAAGGTGCATGAATACAAAAATAAAACATAATAAACATAATAAGTAAACTCTCAAACCTCAAAGGAGAACTTAGAGGCCAACAAATTGAATTCAGACACTCTAGAAGTAAACTCTTTAATTACAATAACAAAAAATATATATTCTGCTTAAGAAACTCGAGCAACAGTTTTCAATAGTGATTGACTAAATTCTCTATAAACGTCTTAAAAATAAACAACAAAATAAATATAAGTTATAAATTAAAAAATAATTAACAAATCAAATAACAAAAACAAATAGAAAGTAAAAGATATACATATTCTGAATATCAGTTAGTTGCGGACGTAAGCGGTGGAAATTTGTCATCACTAGCAGAACTAGAGTCAAAGGAGTCGTCAGTGTCGCTACTTGTATCACTGCCAAGGTTAACTATGACTGCTTCTATTACAGTATCTATATGGCCATCTAATTTCCAAAAATTTCTTTCCTTTGGTTTTACGTGTGATAGGCAGTTCTGTCAGTTATCTGCAGTTACCGCAAACAATTGCTTCTTCTAAAAGGATACGTATATCGGCCAACTTAGAAGTTGTATTCTTACGCGCTACTTAATTTTTCACTTGTGCCCATACAACTCGATTAGGGTTTAACTCGCAGTGATACGGAGGCAGTCTTAAAACTGCAAAACCATTTCCCTGGCAATTTCATCTACTGCTGATTCTATAGACCTTTCTTTATGGTGATGCGCGAGTTCTGACAGTTGTGCTTTGTCGCATTCTGTATTTTTTGACGAGAAAGGGATAGATATCCTCCTTTTTCCAATTAGAAGTCGGAAGAGCTTCTATTCGCCGAGTATGGTAGGACGCGTTATCTAATACAGTAACCGAACCGGGTTCTAACTTTGTCAATATGAATTTAATCCTAGATTCACAAACTACAGCGTCCACATCCTCATGGTAATCACCAGTTTTCAGAGATCCAAAGATGTTCAACCCCCCATCCACAAACCCAAATTCGCTACCAATATGCGTTATTATTAACCGACGGCCATGGCCTGAAGGGCAATTTAATCCCGTACTTAGGCCTTCAAGATGGACCTTGTACGACTGGTTATATTCAAATCCTGTCAACAGTAACCGTGTGACCTTCATTCAACCGAGTTTCGTCCAAGTAATAAATTTTATCCCCCCGACGTTACGGATACTACGTATTTTTGTTAAATACTCTCTATGCCATAATACTATATCGTCGCTTTGAATCAATGCGCTGGCGCTGTTCCGCTTTCTTTTTAAATATCTTACATTTATTGTGCAAAATGTTCTCAATAAAACTCGACGTGATATCTTTGGCATACTTTCATCATTTTTTTTAATCTCTGTTGGAGTTTTTATCGTTGGGAGTTCATTAGGGAGATGAAATGAATGGACTTTTCGACGAATCGCATGTTTCACGTCACCATCTAAAACAATCTTTTTAACTGCTTTTTTTTGTTTGTCATTTTACCATAAATACTACGTCGGCTTTAGTCAGATCGCTGCAAAGTTTCACGATTTCCTTCACCGGCCTGTCAGGAAATCGTGTATACGTAGATCGCCGTAAACATTCTTCACTATGTTGCATTCACTGGTAGATAAAACATGCCGTTTGCTAACTGATGTGCCTTGCTGCATTGTTATTAATTTTATCGTCTAATTGCCCGCGCAAATTTCAAGAACAACTTACCATGGCCGCTAACGTTACGCACCTGACTGAGAGTGGTGCGGTGGACGCGAACCGGCGGCGATGCGAAGAGCGTGGCTACGAAATTACCTGACCTTGCGGCGTTGTCAAACCGTCTGTAATAGCTGCGAAACTGCGGTGATTTCCTATCGCCCCGTGCGTCACATCTCGCGAAATGCATGAGCGCCATGGAGTGAGTCAAACTTGTGTCGGTTTTTTGATGAACATCAAAGAAACATACGTGAGCGTTAGTGTTCTAATTGACGATTTTTTTGCTCCTCAGAAATTTTTATCACGGTACCGAATGGATCAAGTGACTTGCGCACGCACGGATAATATGCGACAGCACAAGTCTGCGACGAATGCTCTGAGCGCGAGTATAGAGTACACAAGCACAATAAGCACATCCGCAATTTCTCATAGTATGCGTGTGCATGCCTGTATGGCTATGACTAAAGTTCCCGCACAAAGAGGCAACGCCGCGAGGTGCCGCAAGCTCGCATGCCAACCTTTTGAAGCGCTGTTGTCAAGTGTACGTATGTTTCAGTAGTGCTACCGTAATTGGCAGGATTGGACGCTGATTAGGCATTATATTAGAAATTAAGGATTCCAATTAATATTTGATTCCACATAGAAAATTGAGAAACATTGCTGAATATTACATCAGACATTATGCATACAATAATATCTATCCGTTTTCTGAGCATGTAAGGGATTTTACGATTTTTTTATAGAAGCGCGTGACAACATTGTTTACACTGCTTTGCCGCTAGGCGTAGGTATCATGCAATGTGAAATTTAACTATAGCTGTTTTGAGTCCCGAAACCCCAAGATTAGAGAAAATAATTGAGATGAAATCCTCTAGCTCCGATCCTGTTCGAGACTGACCATTGTTAAATCGCCCACCAGGCCGTGTAATGGAATATAAACAATGGCGAAGGTGGTTTTAGGGCCAAGCCCCCCGCTTCAGCCTCACCGACGTGCATGTCTCCGTATTATAATTACCTCTTGGAGTGGTACAACCAACGGTGCCGTGAGCTGGTAATGCGGCATATCAAGAATGGGCATTATACACACCTGGACAACGTGGGTTTTCGTTAGGACACGAAAGGCAGGCCCAGAATCCAAAGACTGCAGTCGGACTCGACTAAAACTGTTTTATCAGATAAAGAGCCTTTGATTAGCATAGCCCCCTCCGACAAAAAGAAATTCAAATAGTTTGTCTTCTCGCTTCGAGTTAAGTCTGGTCCAGACGCTACGTTTTCCTCAACGTTCTGTCTGTGTAGTTCAAAACGTTGCAGATAAAACGTTTCGTGTCGCTAGAAAAAGATTGATATGGAGAGTGCGATATCGTTAGAAAGGTAATCAAATTCTACATTTGATTCTTTAAACCAAAATAGGTATTCCCATTTGAAAAAATCAAGTTATCTGTGATTGAAGTTTCCTTAAATGATCTACTGATTTCTCCAAGTACAAAAAGAATTCAAATTAAGCCGTCTGACCTAAGGTGATGCATTTCATGCTTAGTCGTACCGCATAGTCACGGCCACAATCCAAAGCTAAGGTCTAAAGGTCACTATAAAAATTAATTTCGCATTTCCAGGCTCCTGACTTTACCTTTAAATCTTACAGTAATGATTCAAAAAGCAACTATTTAGCCTTTATTTGATGTCGTGTTTGGTTGTTAAATTACAGGCATTTATAGAATGTATGATTTTGCACTGCGAGTTTTTTTGCACATTAAAAAACTTTTTTGAGAAAATCGAAGATAGTTGGTCTTAACTATCGCCTTCAGAAATATTAAATGTATAGTTTGAAAATAAATAAAGTGAGTTGTGCGGGAAATTGTGAGTCCGTGTTTTACATGGCAAATAGACGTATAAAGGTGTCTACTCAGGCCCCTTAATTATCCTATAGGTGTCGTTCAGGATAAGGTTCAGTTTGTTAGCATGAGTCGATCTGGGCTATACAGGGCATGCTTATTCGGCCGGAGCAAAACACATGGCGAGAGATGTCGTCCGCAATATGCCAATATGCCGGGATGGGCCTCCCGTTGGGAGTTAACCAGCTTGTGGATAACATAACACCCTTCCTCATTTTAATTGGTACCAGAAAAGCTCGGAAAAAGTCGGCAGCCGGCGAGATTCCAACCAGATCTCCAGATATGTAGGTTGTGGGATCGAAACTACTGAATTGATTTTAATGAAATTTTGACACAGTATTACTACCATGGCGAGGAGGGAAAATGCATATGGTTTGTATGAATCGTGCATGTGGCGGCGCAGAAATAATAAAAAAATTAAAAATATACAAACAGCTCAAACTTTCATCATTTTCTACTTTTTTCGGGTTAGGGTAAAATTGGGGTGGTTGGGGGTTGGGAGGTTGAAAAACTAGAAAATTTGTTGCATTTCTGTCCATGGACCTGTCAAGGAAGACCTAGCGACATAAATCACCTTTTTAAGTCCATCCGAACCTCGATCCAATTGCCTTACCTATCATCGAAACTCAGACTCAGAATTTTCTGTGTACATTCGAGTATTTATTGTTTTAGATCATTTTGTATTGTGTAACGTGGAAGTAATAAAATCGATTCTAATTCTTTAGAAATTATATCAGTGGGGGAACAGCAATAGTCGAAAAACAAAAAATATATAAAACAGTTCAAATTTCGTCTTTAGGCATTTTAGGGTTTCCTCATAACTTCCTACTTTTTTAGGTGGGAGTAAAATTGGGGTGGTTGGAGGCAGGGGTTGCAAAACTGCAAAATTTGTTGTTTACATAATAGGCTATCCATTGACCTGTGAAAGGATGACCTAGCGGTCTAACCTACTTTTTTGCGGGCGGGCGTGCGATAATTTGGTTGCAAGGGGTTCTCAGACTATAGCTTCTTGCTATCAGAAAAGAATAAACTGGCATCACCATAATGTGTCGGAAGTGCAGAGTCAGTTAACTTGACTTCATTTTTTGAAATTTCATAAAACACATTAGGAACCAGAGTAAGTATCTACCATTGAGTTTTTGAATAAAAAAACACAGTGAAGTTGATTGATTCAGTACTTCCCACACATACTGATTTATTTCCCACACATTTTATTATTTTTCCATTGCATGAAGCTATAGTGTGAAAACCGCTTGCGACCAAATCATCGCCCACCCGCCCGCAAAAAAAATCAAACGCAAAAACTCTCGTAAATAGTTTCTTGCACCTCCCTCCTTAGGAACTAGGACGCCATAGCTTTTTTCTGCATGCTTCAACTTGACGATGGAGCTTCCTAACCGTCTAAAATCGAAGTTTGACCTGTTTTTATATTTTTAGTTTTTTATTATTGCTGCGCCGCCATTGACACGCTTTTTCAAAAACAGGCGCGTTTTCCATTTTCGGCGGCACTAAATTATGTGCCAAAATATCATTAAAATCAGTTCAATAATTTTTGCTTTACGCAGTATACATAGAACAAATTAAAGCAAAACTCGTATGTATACATCACAAAATTGGTTTCTGTAAATAGGCAAGCCAATGTTCAGATGGACCTAAAAAACTGTAATATGTCGCTAGGTACTCCTTCCACAGATCATACTATTATGAATACAACATATTTTTCAGTTTTACAACCCCTCACCCCCCCAACCGCCCCTATTTCACCTTCGCCCAAAAAAAGTAGAAAACGATTAGGAACCCCTAAAACGCCTAAAAACAAAATTTGAGCTGTGTTCATATTCTTAGTCTTTTTATTATTGCTGCGCCGTCACCGAAATGATTTTTTCAAAACAGCGTTTTCCATTCTCGCCGCGGTAGTAATGCTGTGTCAAAATTTCGTTAAAAAAACAATAATTTTCGTGTTACGCAATATAATAATATAACGATCTAAAACAACACTCGTATGTATACATCACAAACTCCCTTGGTTTCTATAATAAGCAAGGCAATGTTCGGATGGACCTGAAAAAGTGTATTACGCCGCTAGGTTTTTCATTCACAGGTCAATGGACAGCTCATTATAAATACAACAAAAGTTTTACAATCCCCGCCCTCCAGCCACCCCAAATTCACCCCCACCCAAAAAAAAGTAGAAAATGTTCGGGAACCCGTAAAACGCCTAAGAACGAAGTTTGTCGAATATTTGAAAATTTTTGTTTTTTGCTAATTACTCCGCGCCCCGTACAACGATTTCCAAAATTATAGGAACATTATTTACTACGACCCCACAGCGTATCGCTACCCAAATTTCATCACAATCCATGCAGCGGTTACTGAGGTTACGACGTTAGAAAAACGCCATCAGACAAACAGACAAACAGACAGATAGACAGCCAAACAGACAGACAGACAGACCGACAGACAGGCAGACCGACAGACAGACCGACGGAAACGAGTGACGTGGATTTTCGTTATGTAGACATCATAGAACGCCCAAAAATTGTATCATCTCAAAATCGAAAATTTTCGCGATCACAGTACTCCCCTCACCTACCGTTGTGGGAAGTAAAAAGACATATATGTTGTGCGAAGCACGCGTTCGCCAATTAAGATTCTAAAGTCTCAACTGGCGAAAAGTTATTTCCAGAGGAGAGATAAATGGACTAGCTTAAGGTCCCTTGACAGTTAATTGTCAAAGCGTTAAATAATAATAATAATTTAGTAAGAACGTAGCGATATGGTAATGAAAAGAACGATAGTAAAAAATAGGTCAAGGCATAGTAATTTCCTTACCTAGGTTTTGAAGCGTGGTCTGGTGGCGTTTAGCAGGACAATCCTGGTTGCAGCCGGAGTTGGGGGCCCCCTGATGCACTCTGTGGGTCTCCTAGGACACTGGACCGTTGACTCGGATCTTAGCGGCGTGGCGGTGAAGGCGTTAGAGTTTTTAAGTAATCATTTTCATCCTTGCAAAGTAACGTAAAATTTCATAACATTTTTAACATTTGAAATTTTATAAAATGTATTGGGAATCGGAATAGGTGTCTGCCATTGGTTTTTGTATAAGAAAAGGTGTGTACTAAAATAAAACAGCTGATTTCTAAAATGACGTTTTAGAGCTAATTTTTTGTGTTTTTGGACTCCTACCAAGCCCAAAGGAACCCTTCCGGGGTTAGTTAACTAGTTTGCTAAAATACCGTAAGTCTGAACTGAACACTCTTGCGTTTTCCTAAAGCACCCTCACCAGCACGAACCACGTCATATTCAATTTTTAAATTGCAACATTTTATTTCTCTGGAAATGTGTGGACTGGTTTTTATCCTCCTGGTGGGTGGTTCAGTCAACCTTTTTGCTAGTTTTTTATACATTAGAAACCATAGGGAGGTATTGTCAAAATGTCAAAAAAGGAGCTGAGCTAGAATTGCGAAATCGTGTAACAGATGACACTTTAGTACTTAAAATACTTTCGTCTTATTACTGAATGCTTTTTGCATTTTTTACTCATTTTCAACTGAAATTTAAATTTTTCCTGTAATTAACGTTTATCCTTGAGCATACTTGACGGATTCTTCTGGTGAAAATGCGTTATATATTACATCGGTCAAAGTAAAAAGCTTATAATAACTCAGAATGTGAGAAAACTCATCTATTGTATCTCAAAACATTAACCAACTTACTTAGACCAATCGCTAAAGCAAGAACTCCGCTACTTTTTGTACACGAAGTCCATAAAGCTGCTCAAAACACATCAGCAGCTGGAAAGTACAATGCCGGTAATATATCTTATCAACGTAGCCCTTCTAGTAGCGCACGTTTACCATATTTAGCATTCAGACCGTGTGACCATTCGTTATCAGCTTCATGGTAGCGGCACAGTTAATGCTCCCATCACGTTTCACCTTTTATCAGCTCAACGGGCGCCGGGTCATGCAGGTGAGGTGACCGGCCGCTTTACAAACATTCACCGACTCTGTACGATTTTTTTAGTTTGCAGTCTACAAATAGCCTAGTGAAAGAACACATTTCATTTACTTACTTTGCCATTACTACTTCTCCTCAGAGCCAGAAATTACTACTCACCATCCAAGCTTCTTATGTTTTAAAAAGTCAACAGAGTTTTGCTGACACTTCCATGTACCGGCTCTGCGTAATCTCAAGTTTTCATTTTCGGAAAAGTCCATAAAGCCTTGAACGCACTGGGTTGAACGGCATGGTACGAACGGTACGCACGGGATTTTTCAAAAATGTTTAGCATTGATTTGCCTATGGGTGCACGCATTGGGTCGTCACTGTCGGAACAGGACCATCCGTACCTTCTGCCGTCCGATAAAATTCCGGAAGAAAGATTTCTAGGCATCCCGACCTTCCCGACCGGCCGTACCAATGACTCATCAGCCCTTCGGGGCGTGTCTGCACGTGCTTCGGTACAGATATTCCGCCGTTTCAGTTGAGCAATACTAGTTGCAAAGCGAGCTTGGATGTTCCCAAATTAATTACGGTGGTGCTCTAATCTCTTGCGATTTATTCTATGAATCTAAAATCTGAGTTTTCCTCGAGTTCTTGACCTTTCTTCTTCTTCTTCTTCTTCTTCTTCTGCTTCCAACATTAGACTTACAATTATTTCTTCTTCACTCAACATATCGTTTTGATTTTCACAATACATAGCAGCACAAAACCTATTACGAGACTGCTTGTCTCTATTGTCCGACCTTCCGTCCGTCCGTTCCGTCCGTACCGGCCGACCCAGTGAGCGCAGTCACCTAAAAAAAGTGCCGAAGGTGCGTACCGTTCGAACCGTTCCGTCCGACCCAGTGCGCGCTTAGCTTAACTCTACTACTGTAGATGGTGGCGAAAAACGTTGTATACAAAATTCGTAGACAAGGACATGCTCCTTGCTCAGAAAACATTTTATACAGGGTGATTCGTAATTAAGTGGTGGTGCAAACACACATTTTTTTAAATGAGACACCCTATATATTATCCCATATTTAGATTTTACTGACGATTTTCGTTCTTACAATATGTGGTATTGTAACATTATACAGGGTACTTCTAAAGTTATGACCATTTTTGTATCCAAATCACTGTCAAACGAAGGTATATTGAAAACTAATGACTAGAAATATTTTCTTTACATGGCAAGATAAAAAACATCCTCTAGTTTTAACGCCGACTGTAAAAGAAGTCGACGACACATATTTATATACAGGTAGAGGTAGAATGCAAAGTCAAGATTTTCTTATTTTTTTAAATTGTAACCCTCATATTTTAGTATACCAAAAAATTGCTTTTGATATGCTGTTTCATCTTTGTATAGTATTTCCTATACATACATTTTTCAGTTTCTGAGATATTTCGATTTTTCTGCAAATTTTAAATATACTTACTTTGTAGGAATATGAGACAGTCTTACTATTATCGGGTCCAACGGACTCAAGTTACGTCACTGTTTTTTTTTTCTAGTCTAAGTCAGACAGATACAATACACTATCCCTATCCCACTACCCCACCTCCTCAATTTTCAACTCCTCAATTTTCGCCCAGTACAGACCAACTTAATAACTAATGGGTCCCGGGGACCCGGTAGTAGTATTTAAGGGTTAAATATAATGAAAGAAATCCGGAGAAGGATACTTTATTTTTATGCGGTCACATTCATACAGGAATTGTAACCATCACACACCACACCATGATTTGCCATTTAAATTATGACAGCGGTACGGCCAATGGCACAGCTCACCTCGACAGAGCTCAAATTGCACCAACCCTCCTGAAAAACAAAATCGGATCAACAATTTTTAGTAACACAGAATATACTAGAGAATAAGGGTGTACCCGCAAAGCTTTTAAGGCCGCCTGGGAAGATACTTCTGACTGCTAAATAAGAATTGTTACCATCACATACCACACCATGATTTGCCATTCAAATTATGACAGCGGTACAGCCAATGGCACAGATCACCTCGACAGAGCTCAAATTGCACCAACCCTCCTGAAAAACAAAATCGGATCAACAATTTTTAGTAACACAGAATATACTAGAGAATAAGGGTGTACCCGCAAAGCTTTTAAGGCCGCCTGGGAAGATACTTCTGACTGCTAAATAAGTCCTTAGCTACCCTATGGAGGAGGTAGCTAAATACTACCTGTCCATGCCCAGATCAGTGGCGTAACTAAGGGCCCCCAGGGCTCGCACCCCGTGGTTTTGGGGGCCCCGCAGTCTTGAAGGCCCAGGGTCCTCAAGCGCCATCGTTTGTGCAACAAAACTACAAAAAAGTTTTAAATTACAAGGTCGCCTTCCTTGTATGTTAGTATGTTTTACAAATAACACCTCAACGTATGAACCCCTTGTTACATATCTGTCATTGAAAAAGTGGGACGGTATTGCGTTTTAAACTAAGCTTTTTAGCTTATCGCGCAGTATCCAAATTAAATGGAAAAATACGACAAGACAGAATGCGACAAAAATTTTTGGCTAATCTAACTCGGAGCCTTCCACAACACAGGTCACAGAAGCAACCAACATATAGGTGTAAAATACAAACTAAACAACGTTCTTCTGAAAAACGTTTAAATCGAAAAATGTATTTTCAAACTACGCATTTTGTAAATTTTCGGATGATTTAGACATGTAAAGGGCATTGTTTGTATTCTACACCTATGTTGTTGTTTGTGTGATCTGTGTTGTGGAAGACACCGAGTTAAATTAGCCAAAAATGTTTTGTCGTTTTTTGAGAACTGCATTTGAAAGTATGTGACTCCAATACTCATTGCTGTTTTTTGCGAGCAAACCTCAACGCTAAAGCCCTGAAGATGGCAATAACCGTTGCCGAAGCGACATGCAAAATAAAAAATGTAAATGTGGGCTTGTGTATTAAGACGTACCTAGTCTGTTTATGTTTAGTTTTTGTTCGGATTTTTGTCTTATCTATTAGGCATTGCACCTCTCAGACAGTGCAGTAGTCACTTTCTGCTTATCTTTGTTAACTTTAAGTTGGTAAATCCTAAGAGCGGCACATTATTATAAACGTAACTCTTAGGACTTACTAATTTAGAATTAACTACGATAAACTGGAAGTGACCCAAGCACTAATTGACAGGTACAATGCCTGACAAAAATTCTAGCAAAAAACTAAACAGACTAGGTACGTCTTAATACACAAGTTCAGACTTACTTTTTTTATTCTGTATCTCGCTTATTTTTTAGTTCTCTAAAAAAGGTTATTTGAAAAAGTTTTTTATTTTAACGACTTCTATACACAGTTGAAGAAAAGGATTCAATCTAGGACTCACTCTGTATATAAATATGTATACATATGTTGAAAGCCACGCAAAATTTCCAGGGGGGGGCAAGGAAGTATCTTGCGGGGGGCCCCGAATTTGAGGTTACGCCACTGGGCCAGAAGCATCTCCACATTGCGACCAGTGATTTTGCTAGACGTTGTTAGTTAAGGAAACAACTCTACAATTTGAGATTAAGTGTATAACCCGGTGCAAGAGATGTGAACAGGAAGATGTGATAGTTGAACATCTGGTGTGCGATTGCCCAGCTGTCTTATCAATGCGAGAATCCATTCTCACTAGGTTCGGATGTTTGAACAGACAGTTATGAGGGATCCTCGGAAGTTGGAAGGATATCCAAAGGCGCGCAATGGAGGGTGAGTGCTACGATTTTGGAGGGTTCCTCTTCTTCTAACGATAAATTCATGTGCCTAAATACGCCAATCAAGTTAAGATTTTTTCTGGTTTAATTCCAGGAAACTGGAAATAATTTTAGTACCTCTGTTTGGTCCTAAATGCGTGTAATTTGTGTTTGAACCATTTCATGTGGTGAGCTTAACTTTTGACAGCCGAAAAACTGTCATATTTTTGCACTTTTTTTAGTTTTACTTCCCACACCGCTCACTGAGGGGAGTATTGTGATCGCAAAGATTTTTTATTTCCAGGTAATACGCTTTTTGGGCGTTTCATGACATCTACATAACGCAAATCCACGTCACTCATTTCCGTCCGTCTATCTGTCTGTCGGTATGTCTGCCTGTCAGTCCGTCTGTCTGTACGCAGTTTTCTAGCCTCCTAACCTCAGCAACCACTCCACGGATTGTGATCAAATTTGGGCAGCAACATGCTGATGTGCGAACTTAGAAGGCGCTGTTGCTATAATTTTAAAAATCGGTGCATGGACGGCGGAGTGATTAGCAAAAAACAAAAAATTCCAAGTATTCCTCAAACTTCGTTTTTAGGTGTTTTAGATGTTCACAATCATTTTCTACTTTTTTTGGGTGGGGTTAATTTGGGGTGGTTGGAGGGTGCGAAAAATGTATTGCATTCATAGCAGATTGTCCATTCGCCTGTGAAGGAATATCTAGCGACATAAATAACTTTCTTTTAGGTCCATCCGAACATTGCCTTGCCTATTACGATAGGTGAGGGGAGTATTGTGATCGCGAAAATTTTCGATTTTGAGATAATAGGTTTTTTGGACGTTTTATGATGTGTACATAACGAAAATCCACGTCACTTATTTCCGTCGGTCTGTCTGTCTGTCTGTCGGTCTGTCGGTCTGTCTGTCGGTCTGTCGGTCTGTCGGTCTGTCGGTCTGTCGGTCTGTCGGTCTGTCGGTCTGTCGGTCTGTCTGTCTGTCTGTCTGTCTGTCGCGTTTTTCTACCCTCGTAATCTCAGTAACCGCTGCATGGATTGTGATGAAATTTGGGCAGCGGTATGCTGTGGGGTCGTAGTAGGTAATGTTCCTATAATTTTGAAAATCGGTGCATAGGCGGCGGAGTAATTAGCAAAAAACAAAAAAAATTAAATATTGCTGAAACTTCGTTTTTAGGCGTTTTAGGGGTCCCTGATCATTTTCTACTTTTTTTTGGGTGGGGGTGAAATTGGGGTGGTTGGGGGGTGGGGGGTTGTAAAATTGAAAAATTTGTTGCTTTCATAATAGACTGTCCACTGACCTGTGAAGGAAAACCTGGCGACATAAATAACTTTTTTAGGTCCATCCGAACATTGCCTTTGCCTATTACAGAAAGCAAAGGACAGAATTTTTTTTTGATGTAAACATACGAGAGTATTGCGTCAGATCGTTGTAACGAGGAAACTGTTGAATTGATTTTAATGAAATTTTGAAACGGCATTACTACCATGGCGAAGATGGAAAACGCGTATGGTTTTGATAAATCGTGCCAGTGGCGGCGCAGAAATAATAAAAAAAATAAAAATATAAAAACAGCTCAAACTTCGTTTTTAAGCGTTTTAGAGGTTCCTGATCATTTTCTGCGTTTTTTTTGGGGGCGGTGAAATTGGGGTGGTTGGGGGTTGAAAAATAAAAAAAATTCTTGTACTCATAATAGGCTGTCCACTAACCTGTGAAGGAAGATCTAGCGACACAAATCACCTTTTTATTACTATACGAGAATTTATTGGTCTAAATCGTTTTGTATTTTGTAACGTGGACACTATTAAATTGATTCTAATGAAATTTTGACACAGCATATTGTTACCGTGGTGAGAATGGAAAACGCGTATGTTTGTTAAAAATCTTGTCAGTGGCAGCGTAGCAATAATCAAAGAACGCGACAACTATGAAAGCAACTCAAATTCGGTTTTTAGATGTTTTAGGTGTTCCTGATCAATTCCTACCAGTTTTTTGGGTGGGGGTGAAAGTGAGGTGGTTGGGGGGGGGGGTGGGGGTTGTAAAACTGAGAAGTTTGTAGTATCGATAATAGGCTGTTCATTGACTTGTGAAGGGAAGACCTAGCGGCATAAGACAATTTTAGGGGGGGGGGGGGTGGCAATTATTTGGTTGCAAGGGATCTTAGACTAAAGCTTCATGCTATGGGAAAATAATAAACTGGTATCAGCGCAATGTGTGGGAAGTACTGAGTCAATCAACTTGACTCCATTTTTTTAAATCGTGCTAGTGGCGGCGCAGAAATAATAAAAAACTAAAATTATAAATCAGCTCAAACTTCGTTTTTGACAATATTCTACTTTTTTTTTGGCTCGGGGTAAAATTGGAGTGGTGAGGGGCTGAGGTTTGACAAACTGAAAAATTTGTTGTATTCATAGTGGGCTGTCCACTGACCTGTGTAGGAAGACCTAGCGACATAAATCACCTTTTTAGGTCCATCCGAACATTGCCTTAGCTATTGACGAAACTAAGGGACAGAACTTTCTGTGTACATACGAGTACTTATTGCTTTAGATTGTTTTGTACTTTGTAATGTGGAAACTATTAAATTGATTCCAAAGAAATTTTGACACAGTATTATTATCGTGGTGTGGATGGAAAACGCGTATGGTTGTTAGAAATCGTGTAAGGGACAGCGTAGCAATAGTCAAAAAACTAAAAGTATGAAAACAGCTCGAAATTAGTTTTAAGATGTTTTAGAGGTTCTTGATCACTTTATACTTTTAATTGGGTGGGGGTGAAATTGCAGTGGTTGGGGGATGGGGGGCTGTAAAAGTGTAACATTTGTTGTATGCATAATAGACTGTGCATTGCCTATGAAAGAAAGGCATAATACTCATTTCTGGGTCCTCCCTAACGTTTTCTTGCCTATTGCTATTACAGAAACCAAGGCACTTAGAATTTTCTGATATACTGACATACGAGTATTGCTTTAGATTTAGATAGTTCTGTATTGTGTAACCTGGAAATAACTGAATTGAATTTAATGAAATTTCGATACCTTGGTGAGGATGGAAGACGCGTATGGTTTTTAGAAATCGTGTCAGTGGTGGCGCGGCAATAATCAAAAATCAAAAAATATAAAAACAATGATTTGGTTGCAAGGGGATCTCAGACTATAGCTTCATGTCATGGGAAAATAATAAACTGGTATCACCGTAATGTGTGGGAATTACGCAGTCAATCAGCTTGACTTCATGTTTTTGGTTGCTGGAAAATGATGCGTCAGGCGGAAAATATCATTCTGTGCGATATTAAAAAGAACTTAATTTTGCGTCAGGTGACATCTATAACTTATAAGTTGGTTTAGCGAAAGAGCCTATATCAGTAGTTACAAATGGTGTCTACGACCTCAAATGTCGTATATTTACATTCTCAAGATACTAGTTGATTGATATTAAAATGTTTCCACACTTCTAGCTACCATTGAAAGTTCCTCATTTTGTATATCATCATTTTTTATCTAGTCAAATCCAAATTACACTGATAATTGCATTCAGTGCAATTATTATCTGTCGCTATGACTACACAAGTGAGTTTCACCACTTCAGTAGTAATGTCTGTAGGACATCGATAATGGACGAGACAGTTTTATGGCAATCGAAAGCTCGCACCAAGTAACGAGCTTGAGAAATTTTTGAAAAAATTATGAGGCATTTGTCAATGTTCGAGCGATATTCGGCGGAAAATTTTTTGAAAACAAAGTTTAACTCCCCACACGTATTTATGACTGAGTTGTGTTTTTGGGAACCTTTTCTTTGATGAAGGAATTTACACTTTGAAGATTCTCTTTGCCGAAACCTGATATTTTGAAATTAATTTCAAATGAAGGTGGCGATCTCAATTGAGTAGTCGTGGCGACCGATAATTTGCACTGAATTCTATTAACAGTGTAATTGATGCAATCATATAAAATAACAAAAATTTCGATGACTGTTAAAAGTGTCAAAAATTTCATAATTTCTCAAACTGAGCCTGCGGCTTCGGGCTGTTACCAAAGAACAAGCTTTCAATTTAAATAAAATTGTCTCATCTATTTTCAATGTCCTAGGGATATTACTACTGATACTGTAATGTGTATTCAGATACTAGCTCGATAAATTTATTTAAAGCACGAAGAAGCTCTGCTAAAACGCTAAAGGTGAAAGCTGGCTTTCATACTATTAGATTCAAATTGCACTTACCATGTTCAGGCTGAAACAAGAAAACAGCACAATCAGTAGCCATTATGATAGCTAGGATAACGCATAGTATCAGGATCTTAGCCATGTTATCAAATGAAGCATTAATAATATTCACCCAGTAGTTGCTGCGCTATTGATCTATCGTGTTTACTAAAAAATTCTAGCGCGTGCAGTAAAACAATCGATCATTATAATTTTTCTTGGTCTTGGGTAATTTCAAAAACAGAAAAACAATCTGGTGAACATTTACCTAATTTTGGACCTGTCTAATAGTATTATATAAAAGATTTATCATATTTATGTTGTTTGTACAGTTATTAATAGTAATAAATCAAGTGTGCGCAGAAGAATGTTTTGTACTGAGTGGAGAAATCGCTGTCCTCTATTTTAAAAGCTTTTATTTAACTTGCACTGTATTATGTATGTTCGAGTGCAATCTTGCTACTCAATTTTGAAGCAGATATCTTCAACCGATTGAGGTGAAATTTTGCATACACGTTTAGTTTGAACGACAATACACGATAAACTGTATGACGTCGTTGTAAATCCAATAGTGGAATAGTTACTTAATGCATTTTTACAATATGGGTATCCAATTGGTATGAGAACGCGCAGTAGATGGTAAGGGGAATGACAATCAATGAGAGGGATGTCATCACTGACAATAGATCCACTGCTATCATTTTTAGTGGTTAAACCCGGAGAATCGACACAGTAGGGACCGATTTTCATAACGCTTGCGCGGGGTTCTTGTAGACGAATGTCAAACTCCACGATACACTGGAAGAAAAAGTTAACTTTCGTGAAGGTATGTGTTATGAAGTATGTGTTATTTTTTTCAGTTTAATATTGTGGATACGCAATAAATACACATCAAAACTCATAATTCTTATAAAATTTAATATTTTTTTCCGTGTAACAAATTATTAAATTGACGAAGATATTTTTCTCAGTGTAATATTGTGGATGTGAGTCAGTTCAAGTCGATTCAAGGTTACTAAAAATGACCAGGCGAACATCAAAGGTGCCGACAGGTTTTGTAGCTTCTCTGTGGTGGCTATTCTCGGGTTAAACTATGTTTTTTGTTGTAAGTGTTTGGAGAAAATATACTATTCAAAGTCGGTGAGTTGTATTATCACTGAATGAACCTTACGACCTGAGAGAAGAGAGTTTTTGCATTTGGCGACCAATTAGAGGCTTACAGTGTGAGCAAGAATCTGGCAGTAGTGACAGTCCTTTATACGCTGGTGCAGCGAGCATCCACGGAGGGTGAACCGGACAGCCGGTGGGTCGCGGTTCAGGGGTACATGAATGACTGCACCGAATACTGGTAAAGAAGCAGTAGGCTGTGACGCGGCGAAGTGGCAAAGATCCGTGGTAAGGATTTTCCTGTAATAAGTTGTAAAGGGACATTTGGGGTACTGGACTGACTTTGGAAAAGTAATAGGGACAAACGCGTGTTGGTAGTGGACTCTTATCACCTACACAGTTTTAAGGTTATGTCTAGAGTAGGTCTATATTTTTAGTTTAGTTTAAGGTATTTGTGATGTATAATAAGAGGAAATCTGCGAAAATGAGTGAAAATGATGGTAGCGCAAATTCTGAGTTACAAACTATCGTTCAAATGATGTCAAATAATATATCATTTTTAGATATAATACAATGGATTTTGTTGTAAGAATTTGGGGAGGATATGCTAATGAAAGTCAGTGAATTGTTTTTTTTTTATATCATATTGTATATCCACGCACAGGCAACGCCTACTGTGGTTTTATTTATATTTATTTACTACACTGTAATTATGGTGAATAAATATTATTATTATTGTTTAAAACAAAAAAGTGCAGCCCGGGCTCCGACACACCGGGCTGCTGTTCCATTACCCAATGACTACTCCTCACACCGTGAGGTGAGCAATCACTGGGTCCGCGAATCGTGCGCCCTAAGTAGACGAAGGGACCCAAGGATGACTGCCTTCTGCATTCTGGCGGCTAAGATGTGCGCCGCCGCACGGCACACCGGTATTTTGCGCAGTGCAGAGAGCAGCGTATTCCTCATTCCACCTAGGGATCCAATGACCATAACCAGCAGACTTACAGTGTAGTCTGGCCAGAGCCTGCGAAGTTGTCCGAGCAACTCCTGATATTTGGTCCGCTTTTCCTCCTCCTTAGAGACGATGTTCACTTCGGCAGGCGCCGAAAACTCAATAACGAACATCGTCTTCTGTTGGTGGTCGAGAAGGACTATGTCGGGCTTGTTTGCCTGTACAAGCTCGAGCGTGGGGAACGAGTAGTTCCAGTAAATCCGGCATCTCTCGTTCTCCACAACGGACTCTATATCCCCTGGAGCGTATGGCAGCACCGGTGTCTCATCGATACCGTATGAGTGCCTTAAATGAGAGTAGAGCACTCGTAGAGCCGCGTTGTGCCGATGGACGTAAGCCGTCCCAGCGTACGTCTTACACGCCGACAAGAGATGCATAAGCGTCTCTGGCGCCTGTCGGCAAGCTCTACAATGGGTGTCGGGTACATCTACACCCATAACCCTTTTACGGTATACCAAGGTGTTGAAGACACCGTCTTGGCAAGCCATTATAAAGCCCTCAGTCTCCGACTTCAACCCACTAGACCTTAGGAAAGAGAAGGTCAACTGCTCAGACAAGCCATGCTCTTCTAGATGTTTGTAGAAGATTCCATGCATTGGCTTATCTTTATGAAGTCTTAAGAGGAAGTCGACTTCGGCAGTTTTAATGTAGGCTTTTAATTCTGCGGGAGCAAGTTCCGTAATGGACTGCTGACACCTCCGCTTGAAGTCGAGTGTGAGGCTGAGCTCCTCGGCTGCTCGTCTCGCTGCGCTAAAAAGAAAGGCTCCTTTTCCCGCATTCTCGTGCTCTCGCACGAAGCGGATCAGGGGATCGGTGCTGTTCGTTACATAGCAGGCAGTGGCCAGTACTACTCTGTTGTGCAGACGCTCCAAACTCAATAGTCCACGCCCTCCCAGGTGTCGCGGGAGGTATATTCGCGGGACAGAGGACTTAGGATGCAGGCTTCTCTCCATATTCATCCTTTTGCGGGTCTTCGTGTCGATTTCCTTCAGCTCGTTCACTTTCCAGTGTATAGCACAGTAGGTGTATAATAACAATGGGACCGCAAGCATGTTTGTGGCAGCGACTTTGTTCTTGCCGGACAGTTCTGACGACCAGATCTGCCGGAGTCGGTGCAAATACTTGCGGCGGAGACACTCTTTAACCAATGTTGCCTCTTGGACATGACGCTGCGCCACTCCAAGGTAGGTATAAGTATCTCCGGCATGCAGTTGTCGCAAGATGCTCCCATCAACGAGCTGTTCCTCATCTCCACTATCTCCGCTTCGTCCTTTCTTGAGATGAACCAATGCACATTTGTCTGTCCCGAACCCCATTCCGATAGCATGACTGTACTCCTGCACCACCCTCAGCGATTGTTGTAGTTCGCGTTGGCCGGAGGCATAAAGTTTTAGGTCATCCATATAAAACAGATGGGTGACTTTGTGCCTCCGGTTATTGGGCGTGCCACAGCTGTATCCTTTAGTATTTCTCAGCGCTATGGACAGAGGCAAAAGTGAGATGCAAAAGAGCAAGGGACTCAAGGAGTCTCCTTGGAAGACACCTCTTTTCAATGACACCAACTCCGTCTGAACCCGAGTTTCACCTGATGTCATGGTGAACCGGGTCTTCCAGAGTGGCATCAGTTGTTTGATGCATCCCACTATCTGATTATCCACCGAAAGACATTCTAACAGCCGCACAATGAGCTCATGAGACGTGCTGTCGAATGCCTTGCGATAGTCAATCCAGGCCATAGAAAGGTTTCGCTTGTACTGCACAGAGTCCTGCGTGACACATCGGTCAATCAACAGGTTCTCCTTGCAACCAGCTACTCCTTTCTTTGACCCTCTCTGTTCATACACGTCGAGAAATACAGGATTCACAGCTTGAAGGATACGCATGTACAAGATTCTGGTGAAGAGCTTGTAACACGCGTTCAGACATGTTATTGACCTGTAGTTTTTGGGATCAGACAAATCTCCGGTCTTCCGGAGAAGCACGGTTCGACCCTCGACAAACCAAGCCGGAATTGGCTGCTCCTGATTTAGCCACGAGTTAAAAACTCTAGCTAAATGCCGGTGGCAACTGGGGAATTTTTTCCACCAGTAGGTGTTTATGCCATCCGGGCCAGGAGCTGCGAAATTCTTTGCGCCTCGTAAGGCGTCAAGAATTTCTTCCGTGTTTATCGGGTGACGCAGTACATTCAAGTTAGGAGTCCTCCTACAAATGGACTCAAACTGCGCCAAGGCCGGAGTGTCTGCTGAGAGAGGTTTGGGTTGTTCGTAAATGTCCCTCCAAAAGGCCTCCACGCGATCAGCAGTTGGCGGCTGCTCTATGGCTGGAGGCGGCTGTTGGAAAAGGCGAGAAGGTCTTTCGTAGAACATTCTGTTCTGCTCCAGACCTCTCGCCCGCGCCACCAACGATCGCTTAGCAGCGATTAGCATCCGTATCCTGTCAAGACAGTGTTGCTTGACAACAACCAGTACCGCTTGACTGAGTGTATGATGGTCGCGCCTCAACCCGTAGGCTATCTGGCGCACTCGGCGCGTAAAAGGCTTCCCAGCCGCTCTATATTCCATCACACACTGGATACGGGATGCTTCCTGGCGAGCCAACTGGATTTTCGCTTCCATTTGGCGCACCCGTCTCTGTGCTCTCTCAACAGGAGAGTCTCTCACTCTCCCCTGTCTAGCTAGCCTCAGAGCCGCAGCGTAAATTTCGCAATTGATGCTCCAAATGTCAGAGGCCTCCGATAGACGTTCACCCACAACCTCATCCTCTCTCTTCAAATCTGCCAGCTTCAAGGACCTTCCGTTATTATGCAAGGCCCTTCGGTCTCTGAAATCCCCAGGTGAGACGACTTGGTCGATTTCCCTCTCAGCGGGCCTTACCGGCGAACTTTCAGCCTGGTTAACAGGCCTTCCGTCCGCCGAAGGGGCAGGCTGAGCTGGAGCACGAACATATCCCTGCCTCCGGAGGTACGATACATAATCTCGCAAATTCTGAGAGGTAAGCGTGCTATGCCCTGGGTGCATTTCACACCACCTCTCATACATGCGGGACATGTATCCCCTACGGCGCGGGCTGCTGCTCTCGTAGCAGCTCAGTAGGTCATCCTTGAGCTCCGTCGTCCACCTAAAACGGTCCATGTCATTGCGGGGGTCGTCAACAGGGCAATTAGAAGCACCGCCACCTTGCCCAACGCCGGCTTCCGAAACCGGCTCGGTGTGGGTGCTTTTCTTCCGGGGTGGTCGAACCCGAAGATAGGGCCCGTCAGGTGGTTGGCCTTAGGACCCCCAGACGACATTTCCGGAGGCAGCCGTCCAAATTGCCTCCTGAGGATGCACCTGCGAAGGTTGCCGGCTGGATTACATCCTTGGGCTTCGGTATACCCTGCGGTGTCGCCACGCACCGGATAGCCTACTGATGTTGGGTGGCTTCCTGCGGGTGTATTATCAGCCGCCCCTAACATGGAGTCAGACGCTGTCGGAGTACCGCTCCTCACATGGAGATCCGTCGTGTCCTAATTGTTGAGGAATAGCCGATCCTCTGGATGCAGACGCTATTCCACCGTGCTAGTTTTGGTCCGCCCCGGGTATTTGATTTCCCCGGTACCACCCATATCTGGGAGGCGTTCCCCTATCCGCCACCTTGGGGAGGCGCCACTGGGGGGATCTAGCAACCCCTCGCTGTTATTATTATTATTATGTTTTTTTCAAGCTTCTCTCGCATGACTGCGGTAGCAACAGATGCTGACGGGTCGTGCCAAGTCAACACCTGATCTATTACTGATCGGAATTTAAGAAGGATCGTACTATATTACAGGTCTTAAGAATTACAGACTTTTGGAATATTTTGTGTAGCTTTTCGTCCAGGCCTAGTTGGTGCAGGTGTGGTGTGAATGTGTTAGGTGTAAGGCCTGAGACCGACATAATTAGGGGTACAATAACAACTTTGTTTTGTTTCCAGAGTCGTTTTACTTCTATGGCAAGGTCTGTGTATTTAGATATCTTCCCAGCGTAGGCGGTTTGAACATTCGTATCATTAGGGATAGCAATATCTATTAAATAGGTGACTTTGTCTGCCTTCGACTGAAAAACTATATCTGGTCTATTGGCTGGGATAGTTTTGTCTGTGTGTATTTCGACGTCCCAGTATAGTTTGTATTGATTGTTGTCAAGTACTGAGGTCGGTGTATAATTATAATATGGAGCTGTGTTTTCGATTAGTTTGTTAGTTGTGGCTAGGGCTTGGTGTATGATTTTGGCTGCAGAGTTATGTCTGGCCGTGTACTCGGTTCCAGCGAGGGTTTTGCATGCACTTGTTATATGATCTATTGTTTCCTTCTGTTGGTGGCATTTTCTGCAATTATCGTTGGTTATGGATGGATCTTTAATTATGTATTTTTTGTAGTTCCTCGTCGCAATTACTTGGTCCTGAATAGCAAGCATAAAACCCTCCGTTTCTGGAAAGAGCTGGCCATCCTGCAGCCAAGTGTATGACTGTTTTTCATTTATGTGATCTTGTGTAATTCGGTATCTATGTTTGCCGTGAAGTGCTTTCTGCGACCATGTGTTTATTTTTTCTTGTTGTAATTCTATGGGATTGTGTGTGTCTGCTGCGTGGTTTGGACTGGAGAGGGTGAGTGGTGTATAGTTCTTGTCTGCTTTGACTATTGCTCTATGCAAATTCGTTTGTTTGCTCTGAAAGAAATGTCTGAGTGTTTTTATTTGTTTTGTGCGGAGTGACTGTATATCTATAATTCCTCTGCCCCGTTGTTTTCTATCTATGGTAAGCCTTTCTTTGCATGCGTTCGGATGTGACATTCTGTGCCTCGTGAGCTCTGTCCTTATGAGGATTTGGATGTTTTCTATGTCAGTGTGCGACCACTTGATGATGCCGAAGGAGTATGTGATGACCGGTATCGCGAATGTGTTAATGGCTTTTGTAAGATTTCTGGAATTTAGTTTTGTTTTTAGTAGCTTAATAAGGCGGTCTCTAAACTCTTGTATTAGTTGTTCTTTGACTTGTGAGTGGTCTATCTTAACACTTTGATTGAAACCCAGGTACTTGTACGTTTCGCCATTGTCCATGTTGTCTAGTGTTTGGCCAGTTAATGTTTCCCGTTCTTGATGGCTCTTCCACTGACCTTTGTTGATGTGGAGCACCTTGCACTTACTCATTCCGAATTCCATCCTTACGTCTGACGTGCAAACTTCCGTTATTCTGAGCAATTCTCTCAGTTGTACTTCAGTTGCTGCATATAGTTTGATATCATCCATGTAGAGGAGATGACTGATTTTATGTTGATTAACTTTCTCGTGTCTAATGTTGAAACCACAGTTTGTGTTGTTGAGTGCATTGGAGAGCGGATTTAGACAGAGGCAGAACCACAGTGAACTGAGAGAGTCTCCCTGGAAGATACCGCGTCTTATGTGTAGTTCATCCGTCTGGATATAGCCGTGCTGAGTTTTGAGGTGTATGTTGGTGCGCCATGTTTCCATGATTCTTGCAAGAAACTGACGAAGTCCTGAGTTGATTTTATATATTTGTAAAGTTTTCTTTAGCCAGCTGTGGGGTACAGAGTCAAAGGCTTTTTTGTAATCTATAAAACAAGTGTGAAGGTTCCTGTGTTCTTTTCTAGTCTGCTCCATGATTACGCTGTCAATTATAAGCTGTTCCTTGCAGCCTTGACTTTGTTTTCTACATCCTTTTTGTTCTTCAGTGAGGATGTTGTTTTGTGTTAGGTGTTTTTCAATCCTTCTACATATTGTTGCAGTGATGATTTTGTACAGGGTGGGGAGACAAGTGATTGGACGGTAATTGGCAGGGTTCTTGGTATCTGTGTTTTTAGGTTTAATATACGTTATTCCTTGTGTGAGGAATGTAGGAAGCCTATTAGGTTGTAGTATGGCTTTATTGATTTGGTCTGTGAGCACTTCGTATGTTGAACTGAATTGCTTGTACCAAAAATTTTGTATATTATCCACGCCTGGGCACTTCCAATTGTGAGTATGTTTTATTGTTTCCGCCATTTCTTCTTGTGTAAGAATAACGTCACCCTGTTCCATTATATGTTGGTGCTTCTCCTCTTCTTGTCTGATCCATGGAGCATCTTGATTATGCGTTATGGGCTCTGACCATAAGCTACTCCAAAACTCCGTTAAGTCTTGTCTACTTGGTGGTTCTATGGTTGCTTCCTGGTTGTTTGCAGTTATTCTCTGGTAGAACTGCTTTTCACTTTTTTGGAAAAGATTATTAGCGTTCTTTCTCTCGTTGGATTCATTGTATCTGCGTAGTCGGGCTGCGTAAACTGCAAGTTTCTGTTTCAGTGTATCAGCTATTTCTGGTATCGATTTTTGGGGTGACTTGGATTTGAGTATATCTATTGTTGTCTGGATGCGTTTTGAACGGTTGTTGTTGTTAGTGTATTGTGCGAGGTGTGCCAAATCCTTTCTGATTGCGGAAATTTTATTTTCGATTCGTATTTGCCATTTAGGTTTAGGCCTGTTGCTTGTGTGGTCTTTAGACCGTTTCGGAAGTCTTTGGCCGTTTACTGTGAGTGTTGTTGCTGCTGCAGCGTATATAACGGTATGGATGTCCTCTAGGTTACTGACGTTTGTTAAGAATTGTGGTATTATGTTGGAATTTATTGTGTGTAATATTTGTTGGGTGTTGTTTTTAAAAATCAGTCTGGGCAAAGGATCTCGCAGCGCAGGATTGGTGCCACACCATTTGTTATATTGTGTGTCCATCACTTGTTCTGTGGATTGTGTGATGGAAGGCGGTGGCGTAACCTTTTGGCTTTGTGTGGCTGTGAGGGGTAGGTTAATTGATGTCTGGTCTGGTGTATCTGGTATGTGCTCATGTTCTGAGTCCATATCTGAATGTATGCTGGTGTCATTGGTTGTGTCTGTATTTGAAGTCTGGCTATTTTGGGAATGAATATTTTGCCTTTCTGTGGTTGATTCATCCGCTAACGAGTCATTTGGTGGGACAGTATTTATTTCGTTGGATACAAGGCTCTTTATAGCTTGTAGTTCTTGCGGGGTAAGACGGTTGTTTTTAGTTATGACTCGTTTTTGATCAATCAGTCTTTGTTCGGTTACACGTGTTGAGAGGTGTGGGTATTGTGCTGTAAACAGCCTGTGTAGCTCATGTCTGTAGCCTGTTGAGATGGTTTCTAGTTTTGTGGCGGTATAGTAACAGTGCATTACAGATTTGTTCATCTCAGTAGTCCACTGTAAGCGCTGTCTTGGTTTACCAGCTTTGGTGGTTGCCGGCTGTACCGGCAAAACATCCGCAGTTGGGTTGTGTGCTATTGGTTGTGGTGTTTGGTTTTGGGGTTCAGGTGAGTTTAATCGACGTACCCTAGGCCGTCGTTGGTTATTTGAAAAACTAACTTTATCCATCGTGTTCCCACGAGTGGGGACGATCTAAGTGTCGCTCTCCCGGGTGACGCCCATTCCAGGAGAGAAGGGACTTATATTTACTCCGAAGTTGGCCCAAGGTGCTCCGGAGGATTTGCGACTTTACTGTCGGATTTTGTTGAGGTTTTCTCCTCACGGGCCGGCCGGTTAAGGCAAGCCCCCCGGTTGCGTACCCCTCACAACGTTCCCCAGCCACGCCTTGCTGAGGTCGTTGAAGTGTGGGGCGCAATAACGGTGTGTGACAGAAGGACCGGCGCTCAGCCTTTTGTGGCATTTCTACCCGGATTTGCCAAATCCCTATCTGACCGAGGTCAGGATAGCTTGGGTACGGGAGCTTTGTGCTTGGTAGGGTACGTAAAGTCTACCTAGCCCACAGCTTCCTGAGTGTGCTAGCCTTGGTTGAAGTGACTTTTTGATCACGAGCCCTGTCGGCATAATTCCGCGGTGGTATCAAAGCCTCCGATGAACCATCAGCCGACATAGCTTGCCCATCAAAAAGTCACTTTCTAAGCCCCCAAACGAGCGTCAACGTTCTAGCACCTGATGGGGGTTACTATTATGTTTTTTTCAAGCTTCTCTCGCATGACTGCGGTAGCAACAGATGCTGACGGGTCATGCCAAGTCAACACCTGATCTATTACTGATCGGTATTTAAGAAGGATCGTACTATATTACAGGTCTTAAGAATTACAGACTTTTGGAATATTTTGTGTAGCTTTTCGTCCAGGCGTAGTTGCTGCAGGTGTGGTGTGAATGTGTTAGGTGTAAGGCCTGAGACCGACATAATTAGGGGTACAATAACAACTTTGTTTTGTTTCCAGAGTCGTTTTACTTCTATGGCAAGGTCTGTGTATTTAGATATCTTCCCAGCGTAGGCGGTTTGAACATTTGTATCATTAGGGATAGCAATATCTATTAAATAGGTGACTTTGTCTGCCTTCGACTGAAAAACTATATCTGGTCTATTGGCTGGGATAGTTTTGTCTGTGTGTATTTCGACGTCCCAGTATAGTTTGTATTGATTGTTGTCAAGTACTGAGGTCGGTGTATAATTATAATATGGAGCTGTGTTTTCGATTAGTTTGTTAGTTGTGGCTAGGGCTTGGTGTATGATTTTGGCTGCAGAGTTATGTCTGGCCGTGTACTCGGTTCCAGCGAGGGTTTTGCATGCACTTGTTATATGATCTATTGTTTCCTTCTGTTGGTGGCACTTTCTGCAATTATCGTTGGTCACGGATGGATCTTTAATTATGTATTTTTTGTAGTTCCTCGTCGCAATTACTTGGTCCTTGGTTATTATTATGCATGTCTTATTTTTTCTCGCATGGTTGCGGTAGTAACAAGTATTGACGGGCTGTGCCAAGTCAATACCTGACCTATTATTATTCTGAATTCAGGAAGGACCGTACAATGCTACAGGTCTTGAGGATTACAGACTTTTGGAAGGTTTTATGTAACTTTTCATCCAGGCCCAATTGTTGCAGGTGTGGCGTAAATGTATTTGGAGTAAGGCCTGAGACCGACATAATGAGGGGGACAATGACAACTTTGTTTTGTTTCCATAGTCGTTTTATTTCTATGGCGAGATCGGTGTATTTAGATATCTTCCCAGCGTAGGTGTTTTGGATGTTCATATCATTGGGAATCGCAATATCTATTAAGTAGGTCACTTTGTCTGTCTTTGACTGGAAAACTATATCTGGCCTGTTTGCTGGGATGGTTTTATCTGTATGTATTTCAATGTCCCAGTATAGTTTGAATTGATTGTTCTCTAGTACTGAGGTCGGTGTGTAGTTATAATATGGATCTGTGTTTTCAATTAGCTTGTTTGTTGTGGCTAGTGCTTGGTGTATGACTTTGGCTGCAGAGTTATGTCTGGCTGTATACTCAGTTCCAGCGAGAGTTTTGCATCCACTAGTTATGTGTTCTATTGTTTCCTTCTGTTGGTGGCATTTTCTGCAATTGTCATCAGAGATGGATGGATCTTTCATTATGTACTTCTTGTAATTTCGTGTCGCAATCACTTGGTCCTGGATAGCAAGCATAAAACCTTCCGTTTCCGGAAAGAGCTGGCCATCCTGCAGCCAGGTATATGACTGCTTTTCATTAATGTGTTCTTGTGTAACACGGTATCTATGTTTGCCGTGGAGTGCCTTCTGCGACCAGGTGTTTATTTTTTCTTGTTGTGCTTGTATGTGGTTGTGTGCGTCTGCTGCGTGGTCTGGACAAGAAAGGGCGAGTGGTGTGTAGTTTTTGTCTGCTTTTACTATTGCTTTATGCAAGTTTGTTTGTTTACTGTGGAAAAAATGTCTCAGTGATTTTATTTGTTTTGCATGAAGTGACTGTATATCTATAATTCCTCTGCCCCCTTGTTTTCTGTCTATGGTGAGCCTTTCCTTGCATGCTTTGGGATGTGACATTCTATGTTTTGTCAGTTCTGTTCGGATGAGTATATGGATGTTTTCTATGTCAGTGTGCGACCACTTGATAATGCCAAATGAATATGTTAGGATTGGTATAGCAAATGTGTTAATAGCTTTTGTAAGATTCCTAGAATTTAGTTTAGTTTTTAACAGTCTAATAAGGCGGTCTTTAAACTCTTGTGTTAGTTGTGATTTGATTTTTGTGTGGTCTATCTTAGCGTTTTGGTTGATACCCAGGTACTTGTACGTTTCATCCTTGTCCATGTTGTCTAGCGCCTGGCCAGTTACTACTTCCTGTTCGGGATGGTTTTTCCATTGGCCTTTATTGATGTGAAGCACCTTGCATTTACTCATGCCAAACTCCATCTTGATATCTGACGTACAAACTTCTGTTATCCTGAGTAATTCTCTCAGTTGCACTTCTGTGGCGGCATATAGTTTTAGATCATCCATGTAAAGAAGATGATTGATTTTGTGTTGATTTGCTTTCTGGTGCCTGATGGTGAAACCACAGTTTGTGCTGTTAAGTGTGTTGGAGAGCGGATTGAGACAGAGGCAGAACCATAGTGAACTGAGAGAGTCACCCTGAAAGATACCACGACGTATATGTAGCTCATCCGTTTGAATATGATATTATTATTATTATTATTATTGAACTATTGTTCCTCCTCCTTTATTGGAGGGTGCGGTATTAGCCTTTGGGAAGGAGAATTTCATCTCATCCCCCAAAGTTAAGGAATTTTCGCACTATATGTGCGGTCTGAAGTAGTGTTGCCTTCTGCATAAGGCGTATGAGATAGGCTGGTAGTCCTAGTTTGTCAATGTTGTTGCGTAGGTTATTTGACACTATTCCATCTGTCGCTATCACCAATGATATTATCTTGACGCTCTTTAATTTCCACATTCTTTGGAGCTCGCACGCTATGTTTTGGTATTTTGAGACCTTTTGCCCTTCTGTTTTGCATACGTTGTGTCTCAACGGTATAGCTATGTCGACTATGGTGCCTTCTGCGTTAACTTTATCTATTAATACTATATCGGGTCGATTATAGTCGACAGTTTTGTGCGTCAGTATGGGTCGGTCCCAATATAAAAGTGCGTTCGGCGATTCTAGTACTGGAGCTGGTTGGTACTTATAGTAAGGGGTAGAGTCTTTACACAGATTATACTTGTGGGCCAACTGCTGGTGAATTATCTTACATACTTCATTGTGCCTTCCCAAGTATTCTGTTTCTGCTAGCGCAGGACATCCAGCGCTTATATGCTCTATTGTTTCCCCTGGTCCTTTACACCTACGGCAACGGTCTTCATGCGAGAGCTTCAATATGTGCTTTTCGTAATTTCTCGTTCTTATGACGCCATCTTGAATAGCACTGATAAATCCTTCGGTTTCTGGGTACAGGTAGCCGCTTGTTAACCAGATTAAGGAGCTATTCTTGTCGACATGAGATTGACTCAATTCAGATGGATACTTTCCGTGGAGGGTTTTTTCTTTCCAAGTCTGCATTGTGTCAGCTGTAGACAGCGCTTCTTGGGTAGAGTATTCATTGTTCAAATGGAGGGGTGTATACGAATCGTGTAGTTCTACTAGCTGTTGAATGAGTGGATTTGCTGATCTTTTAAAATACTCCGTGATGTTTTGAACTTGAGTCTCACACATTTTTAGGATGCTTAAAAGGCCTCTACCTCCTTCTTTTCTAGGAAGATATATCCTGTGTATTGAAGAGTTCGGATGAAGGTATCTAAATTTAGTTAAATGTGTTCTTGTGAGACGGTCGAGCTTGTTGAGGTCAGTGTTACTCCATTTTATGACTCCGAATGTATACGTTAGCACTGGTATCGCCCAAGAGTTTATAGCGCTAAAGAGGTTCTTAGCTGATAGTTTTGAGTTTAGTAGCTTTGTGAGCCTTCGTCTATATTTCGCTTCAAAGTCAGCTTTTAGTTTTGTATGATCGAGCTTGTAATTCTGTTCGATTCCCAGGTATTTATATGTATCCATCTCGTCTAGACTTTGGAAGTCGCTTACTTGTTGTTTGCAATGCTTTCCTCGCTTCACCGATATTGTTGCTTATTTATCAAAGCCAAATTCCATACGTATATCTTTACTGAATGTTTCGCATATAGATATCAATGATTGAAGATGAGCTTCTTGTTCTGCATAGAGCTTGATATCGTCGATGAACATGAGATGAGACCAGCGCATTCGACCTTTAGTTGTGGGGCGGTATCCGAGCTCACTCGCATTAAGAAGGGTCGATAGAGGGTTTAGCGATAAGCAAAACCACAGAGGGCTCAACGAGTCACCTTGGAAAATCCCTCTGCGTATATCAACGTTACCTACATATGTACGGTTGACCCATATATCGGTGTTCCACCTTCCCATTACATGTTCCATTAGCTGTATCATTCTAGGACAGACTTTATACAGTCTTAATACTTTGAGAAGCCAATCGTGGGGAACTGAATCAAAAGCCTTGCGATAGTCAATATAGCAAACATGTAGATTTCGTTTTCGCTTACGAGCATGCCCTAATAAGATTGCGTCAATGGTAAGTTGTTCTTTGCATCCGTAAGACTTCCTCACGCAGCCTTTCTGTTGTATTGCCAACAGGTTGTTATCGTCGCAGTATTTGTACAGAGCATTATTTAAGGCTGAGGTCAGTACCTTGTATATAGTTGGTAGACAAGTAATGGGCCTATAATTTTTGGCTTCGCAAGGGGCCCCCTTTTTATATATCATATATGTTGTTCCCTTGGTTAGATATAGGGGCAAATATTCTGGGTTAATAAGTACTTTGTTGAAAGCCCAGGTTAGATTCTTATGGGTAGCAGTAAATTTCTTTAGCCAAAAATTTTGAATCCTGTCTGGTCCGGGAGTTTTCCAGCTGGTAGTTTTACGTATTATTTTTGCAACGTCTTCCACGACAAGATCTTGAATTCGGAAACCTGTAAGGTTGGAGCTTGCTGTTTCTATTTTCCTCAACCATGAAGGATCTTCTTCTGCTCTTTTGGGTGTAGACCAGATGGAGTGCCAGTACTGCTTGAAGTTCTGTTTGTCAGTGTCTTTGAACTTCTCATTCCCTTGGTCACTATCCTTTTCCAAACTGGCATAAAATGCCTTCTGGTTCTTGAAAAACAGTGAGTTCTGCATTTTTCTTTTTGTTGATTCATTATATCTTCGCAACCTTGCAGATTTTACTTTAAGCTTTTGATGTAGTGTATCTTTAAAGACTGTAAGTTTGTTTTCTATCTGCGGATCATCTAGTCGTATGTTAGCATGGCGTATTATCTTTCTGAGCTTTCCAAGAACCTTTTTGGATCGATTCTGCTTGAGGTACTCATTTATAATATCAATTTGGGCGCGTTGTATGTCGATGCTTTGTTGTATGCGGATCTTCCAACTGGGTTCTTTGGTCTGAAACTTCTGGGGTTAGAGTTGTGTGATTGTTGGCCTGACCTCAAGACCAAACGCTTCAACTGCTGTAACAGCTGCACAGTATATGGCAGTGTGGATTTCATCAAGGTCACTGGTCTCTTTTAAATGTTCTTCCAGAATCACATTCAGCATTTGTAGTGTTTTCTCATCATACCGACGATTTTTTAGAGATGGTATTAATGGTCTTGATATCGGTTGTATATCCTGATAAAATGCTAGGCGACTTCTAAATTCTTCTTCTATTTTGTTTTTCGCTACTTCTTGGTCAGCACCATCAGATCGATGGTTTTCATTTTCTGGTTCAGTAATGGCACAAAGCTGGTCAGTAGTTGCTTCAGTATTGTCTTGGTTATAAATATCTCCTCCAACTTCACGTTTTAAAGTTTGTAATTCCAACTCGGTTAAATACTTTTTCTTCAGGATGACATTTCTCCGATCGACAATATTTTGTTCAGTCAAATCTAATGTGGGATAGCGTCTAATGAATTCAGTATAGAATAGATGTCTCCAACCAGGGAGGGGTTCATCCTGGCAGCGATTGACGTGGTAAAATGTCCTTATCACATCTTTGTTCATTTCTTTAGTCCAACGCATTCGCTGGCCAGATCCTGGTCTGGGAGCAGCAACTCGAGAATCGGGCTGCGAGTTCCCAGCTTCAGTAGAAGTACGATCTTTCTTCATCTGCACTGTGTTTACCTCCCGATGTAGTTCCGAGGCTGTAGCTTCTTGTACGGTAGCAGTCCGCCTCCTCAGCTGCTTACCACCGACGTCCCGCATGCTGTCACGCGCAGCGTCGGCTCCACGCGTGCCCTGGCGATCCCCAGGCAGCGGCTCTAAATGATCCATTTTCTTATTCTCCATATTTCATAGGTGTGCCAGTTTTTGTTCCACGAGGAGTATTTTATTTCCTCCCTACCCTCCAACACTGCTGGAGACAGTGCTAGCGAATATCCCCCATTCGCAGGAGGCCGCGCCCGATAGAGGAACTGGCAAACCCCCACGGGTTATTATTATTATTATTATTATCACTGCATGAATCTTTCTTACGACCTGAGAGAGTCTTTGCACAGTAAAAGGGCTTGTTGAGAGTAACTAAATCAAGTATGGCGGACCATTCAAGACGGTGGATTAGTTATTTCTTATGCACTTCTGCAATATGGGTATCAAATAAAAGGGCCTGCCGAGAATAAGCAATCACTTTTAATACAATATGGCGTAGTTTTTTATGCTTTCCTGTAGTATGGAGAATATAAATGCAAGTAAATAACTAAAAAGTAAAAAATAAATTATAACAAAAAACCTTTTTTAAAAATAGCTTTTATTTTAATGATCTAAAAGGAAGAAAATAAAATTTTCCTTTAAAATGTTAACTATCAACTTATAGCCTCATTATACACAATTTATATGATCATAAAAGCTATTTGCCGTTTTAAAAATTATTTGTTTGATTTTTACTCAATTTTTCAGGTGATCTGTATAATTAGTGTTTATTTGTTATAAAAAAAACTCGGGAACAGATCATATATCGTTTATTATTTTAATTTACAAGCTTTCTGGTAATATTATAATATAATTGACTTATCATAGATCACACCATGTTTTGCCATAATTAGATGTCTTCGCAGTGGTATGGAAAACGACATTTTTCCGGTTGACGGGGTTCATAGGTGCCTCTCAATTTCGTTCTCTGAAAAAAGCAAAATATATGTATAACAAATTTTAAAGTTGCTCAAATTAGACAGAAATAAATAAAGTACCTAGCTACAGAATACTGTATATGTAGTAGAGTCACGGCTCAACAAACAATCAGCTGTCATTCTCAAAGTCTGGGGATGCTTTGCGCCGATCCCTTTGCGCATCGCCATTTTGGATCAGATTTGTTCTGATTCCAACAGCGCAGCGGCGGCACGACAACAGAGTCATGACTATCTAGGTTTCAAGTTTAACGAGGCGTACTGATAGAGCTGTCATTCGAGATGTTTTGCGTTTTGCTACGGACTTTTAAGTAGTTTGTCTTCATTTCTAGCATTATTTTTGTTTTGCTGTTTAATCATAATGTTTTATGTATGGATAGGTATACAAAATATGTGGATATGGAAATAGGAAAATTAAAAGCTGGACATGTTTGTGCTACAATAAGCTGCTCCTCGAAAAGCTACTCTAATAAGAATATGTTTTTTTAGGTTCCTAAAAATCCCTTAAGTGAAGAATTAACATTTATTAGCACAGAAGGGGTAGTGGCAATTACCCATAGCGATTTTCAAAGACTGAGAAATAAGACTTTATACAAAACTTTTGTTTTTTTAAAGTTTTATCATAATAAACTGTAGTAGAATATACTGTGGAGTGACTAGAGTAACTAGATCTAGATTTGAGGGGGTTTAAGTTGTATTCTTATTGTATGCTTGTCGGCGCAGTAATAATTTTATATCAAAATCAGAGAGAAGATTTATATGACCTGGGTAAGGGACTGTGCTAAAATTATAGGCTGTGCATTACGCACTTTGAGCCAATAATGCTTACAATCAATACATGAAAATGTTTGAAAATCAACGCTATTACAATATCCAGGTCATTAGAAGGTAGTTCTGGTAGTTCTAGAGGTTTCCGTATAACTCATAAGGGTGAATATAATTCTTTGGAACCAGTAAGCGTGCCTGTTTCAGAGAAAGTTCTATTGAAAAGGATAAAGGTTTCAGAAAGTATCACTATTTTTCCAGGTAAACATTATGACGTTAGGCTATAATCAAAATTCCTTCACCTCGCTACATTTCTTAATTCTGCCCTATTGTACCGAGCTAGTTTCACTCGCACTCTTTTTTTCTGCTCCGCCTCTGTCATTTTGAATGAAACTATCCCAAAATGGCGTCGGTGACGTTCAGATATTTGCAAGATGTCATCACGAAGGAACCGACACTGAGTGAGACAGCTAATTGTTAGTTGGGCCGTGGTAGAGTACCGTTACGTGTATATCTCGGTTTTTTATGTTTTTGGATTTTGGACACCATGCTGAACTGTTTAGTATTTAATTGTTGCCGATTTATAGTGATTATAATAAATTTAATTTAATTAATAAGCAATATTATTTTTGAGCAGTAACGCTATTGCTCCTAAATTCATAAAAAAATTCAGAGGTTGGTAGATAATGAACAGCAAGGATGTGAAATTTTAGAGGCTGCTGATCAAATTTTACGACTATGTGATGTATCCGGACACAGATTTATAATACCGACATGTGCATCCAGCCAACCACAAAAAATTTTTGAATGAGTTCATGAATCGATATAAAATCCATTAAAAGTTGTGTTATCCAAAATCATTGTAAATGACAAGGAAGGTATTAGTTATAAATGCACTTCAATAACTCATCTATTATATTATCCTCAGTAAGACCTCAGACAGTATTTTGGAAAAAAAACGGTATTTTATTTTTTTCATGTTTTAAACACATAGGTACTTTTTGAAGCTTTTCGCAAAGCTTATCAATAAACTATCATTTCTGAAGGCCTCATCACATTTTAGGTCAAAATTGTGAGTAGCTCATTTTTCATCAAATTAATTGAGGCTCGGTTCCTGTCATCATAGAAAATATCCTTACTGAATGCCAAAATGACAGGAACAGAAATTAAATATGAAATAATCTTGGTAATATTAACGAATTCTTCTGAAGCATGTACTAGCAAATAACTTCATTTTTTGCCAGTGCTCATGTTGATAAAATCTTTGTGACTGCGGCTAAAGCTCCGGGATCAATGTTAATATAAAACAGTATATTAGATACTTTTTTAAGTTAAAAATAGTATAGTATTTTTGACAGTATGGTTGGCAACCTTAATTGTATCACCCCTGCGTGACATTCCTTGTAACTTTCATCAAGTTTTTTTTAGCTAGCGCAAGATTATCGTAATATGTAGTGCTTTGGGATTTTGTAGACCTCTAGCATAGAACCGACAATCTATTAAGCTTCAGAGAATCTTTACAAGCCTTGCAAAAATAGAGGCACTCAGTTCTGCACACTTTGTGCACGACAACGATTATCTCAACGTTAACGCACCAGATGAGGAATGAACTTTTTATAATTTAGGATCTATTAATCTATTACAATGGTGAATTTAGGACATCTTCCAGGAGGGGGCGGACCAGTGATGCCGTGCTCGAATTTCATTATGAACTGGAAACTGACCCACATGGAATTTTGTGAAGAGCAAAAAAAAACTCTCAAACCAACTTTTGGTATTTATATACATATTTCGCATTTCCTTTGCACTTTTCATTTTCCATTAGAGGTCTAGAGCGGGGCGGACCAGTCCTGCCAGGAACTGAAGAGAAGCTCTGAAACTTTGGTATTTATATAAATATAATATGCTCCCGTAGAGCTCTAGGGGAGGCGTACTCTTCCCTCACCCCCCTCTGAATCCGCCACTGATCTATTAAAGTTATAACTCCAGCTACTGGAATGTAATATATAGTAAATAACGCGTTTGGATAAGATTGCGACTGATGCAGGAATATCTCACAAGCCAATATATCCCTTTCAATGTATCTGGCATGGGCTGATGAAGGTACGATGGTATAAATGAGGCAATTTAAATTTTAATAACTTTCATGTACATATTATAATATTTTTTATATCTAGCTCATTTTTTATTTGGTATTAAAGGTCATTTTACCTTACTTTCAGAATCTTTAGTTCTAAATGCATACAATTGTGAGCAACTCACCTTACTATCAATGTCTCTCCTCATATTTTGTTATTTGTAGCAAAAAAATATAAATCTAATATAAATGTTAATAAAAATATCATTTATGGCATATTGCATGAAAATCATTACTTAAAAATTGGTATTTAACCATTATCATTTTTTAACTTGTTGTTATAAACAGTTTTTGCAATGCCCATCTGCAAATTTTATAGGAAAACTTCATTACTATTGATGCTTTTAAGTCACGTTATCGAAAAGGTTCCACGAAAATCCATTCTTTGGAATCAGGTTCCGAGGTTTTTACATCTTTAGCACTTATGATACTACTAATAAGAACATCATAGAGAAATTAAAAAACCTGATAATTTTCCTACAAATATAGAAATTTTTCAAATTTAGAAAATTTCAAAAATTTTGCAAATTTTGAAAATTATGAAATATATAGATAATTGCAATAATTCGGAAATTTTTATATTCTGAAAATTTTTAAAGTTCTGAATATATCAAAAACATTGAGGATTTTGAAGACTTTTTTCATCTACAGGGTGGCCAATCGGGTGACGATAATAATTTTTTTTTAGATAGCCCGTACCGAGACCTATCCAAAACACCCCCATGTATGTGTACCGATTATTGATAGTTTTCGAGTTATGATTTTTTTTTTGAAAACTTAGAGATTTTCCAGTTTTTCCAAGAAATCGTCAAAAACAAAAACAAGAATGCTATTTGGCTTTTATTTTTTTCAGCAATTATACTCAGTATTAAGCCTATTTTAATATCCAATAAAGAGAACCTGTACATCTGAACAATAATTAAGTACATTTTGGGCCCAAAGTTTGAAATCTCTGTTTTTAGTCACGAGACCAAAACCTTCAAAATGAAATTAAAAATACTTATGCCTGGTTCTGGAGCTCCAATCTAATCTTAAAAACTCTGCAAGACATTGCACTTTCGAAATAATAATGAACAAATAGCACTTATGGGGACATTTTGCGCCGTACGTAACTATTAAAGGTAAAAAGGCGATAATTCACGAATTTCCAAAATGATTTAAAAAACTATTATTCTACTTGATTATGACAAATTAAAGAAAAAAAACTCATAACAACTAATACACATGATAATCATTGATTTTTTAATCACTTTTAATAAAAAAATTAATACCTGTGCTTTTTGCTGTGTACTATTGAATTTCTGCTGAATTAAGTTGCATGGAAAGTTAACAGAGGAAAAGAATAATAAAACAACAATCTGGCTTTTATTTCAATGGCGGAATTACCTGGGAAGTGTTAACGTAGCATACGCCATCCCTTTTACTTCCCACACCGATAGGTGAGGGGAGGATTGTGATCGTGAAAATTTTCGATTTTGAGATAATAGGTTTTTTGGGCGTTTTATAATGTCTACATAACGAAAATCCGCGTCACTCATTTCCGTCGTTCTGTCTGTCGGTCTGCCTGTCGGTCTGTCTGTCGGTCTGTCTGTCTGTACGCGTTTTTCTAGCCTCGTAATCCCAATAACCACTGCATGGACTGTGATGAAATTTGGGCAGCAATATGCTGTGGGGTCTTAGTAGGTAATTTGAAATATTCCTCAAACTTCGTTTTTAGGCGTTTTACAGGTTCTTGATCATTTTCTGCGTTTTTTTGGGTGGGGGTGGAATTTGGGTGTTTGGGGGGGGTGGGGGGTTGAAAAACTGAAAAACTTCATGATAGGCTGTCTACTGACCTCTCAAGAAAGACCTAGCGATATAAATCACCTTTTTAGGTCCATCCGAACATTGCCTTGCCTATTACCGAAAATTAATTAACACAACTGCGCTTCGCCGACATGAGCTGGCAAAAAGCTACTCTGAAAGAAAGGGATGGCGTATGCTACGACATCGCTTCCCAGGTAATTCTGCCATGAAATTGGAAGTCAGATTGTTGTTTATTATTCCTTTCCTTTGTTAACTTTCCGTACAACTTAATTTAGCAGAAGTTCAATAGACATAGTAAAAACACTTCAAAAATCACAATTTGGGTATTAGCTTTTTTATTAAAACTCATCAAAACATCAATGATTATCGGGTTTATTAGTTGCTATGAGTTTTTTTTTCTTTAATCTGTCATAACAAGGCAAAATAATAGTTTTTTAAATCATTTTGGAAATTCCTGAATTATCACCTTTTTACCTTTAACACTCACGTACGGCGCAAAATGTTCCCATAAGTGCTACTTTTTCATTAGTATTCCGAAAGTGCAACGTCTTGCAAAGTTTCTAAGATTAGTTTGAAGCTCCAGAACCAGACATAAGTATTTTTAATCTAATTTTGAAAGTTTTGGTCTCCTGACTAAAAACAGAGATTTCAAACTTTAGCCCCAAAATGTACTTAATTATTGTTCGGATGTACAGGTTCTCTTTATTGAATATTAAAATAGGCTTAATACTGAGTATAATTGCTGAAAAAAATAAAAGCCAAATAGCATTCTTGTTTTTGTTTTTGACGATTTCTTGGAAAAACTGGAAAATCTCTAAGTTTTCAAAAAAAAAATCATAACTCGAAAACTATCAATAATCGGTACACATACATGGGGGTGTTTTGGATAGGCCTCGGTACGGGCTATCTAAAAAAAAATTATTATCGTCACCCGATTGGCCACCCTGTATAGACGCCGTGTAGCTCGGCGGTAAGTGAACGTACACAAAAATATTTGCTAAGGTGAACTACTTGGCATACTATTTCAGCTGGAATCTTGTATGAAAGCACTAACATGCACTTACCAAATTCAGCAATTTGGTTCGCCGTCAAGGGCACGTACGAAGCGCAACTCATACCAAAAACAGCTAGAAAAATGCATACTAATAGAAGCCTCACCATGTTCACAGATTTAGGAATGAATAACATTAATTCAGTATTCTATATTGCGTTGCACCTTAATGATTTTATTTATACGCCACTACAGTTGAAATGAATAATTGATCATTATAATTTCAATTGGTAATATTATATATTATTTCAGAAATTAAGAAATCGAAACGTGCCCGTAAATTTTAAGCTTTGTACCTGTCTTTCCTTATCACTTACATTCAATAGGTAAGCAGCGATAACACGTTACACGTCACCTATCTTAAATCGTGTATTAGTTGATAATCAGTGAATTTATTATAAAATATTATATTTTATTCACGAGCCGCATATACAGGGTATTGCATGTACAAACGAAGGGAGAAGATTCTTTGGTGTTTTAAAGACTAAAATTTCAAATAAACATTTTATCTGCAAACGCTTCGTTATCGACCTATATGGTATGTATAGAAATTTCAACATTTTTTCAGTTTTCTTAATAACTCCCTCAGTTTTTGATGTACTTATCTCAAATTTGGAATATAAAATACGCAAGAGGTGCTACAAAATTGCGCATGTCAAACAGTTGCCAGAATCTAAAGGGAAATATTTTTTTATGAGTCATGCCCCCTTTACTCACCCTGAACTTATTTGTGGTGCGCCACAGGTTGCAAGGGAATGACCCTTATCGAGAAAATAAAAGCAAGAGATAAATCTCTGCTATTAGGTAGATGCAAACGAAGTATTTGAAATATGGTCTAGTAGGTTTTATCTAGATAACGGTCTTGTTTTATTAAATTTGACAAGTAGCGTCGTCAACTTTAGAGTTGTAAAGTGTGAAAGTATTCTCTAAATACTCAGTTTAGGTAAGAAAAGGGGGCCCCTGAAAACAATATCACTCTGCAGATTTTGCCAAACGTTTGATACGTGCAATTATGTGACATATATAGCGTTTCTTATATTCCAAGTCTGACCTGGATACCTCGAAAATTGAGTTATTAAGAAAAAAACTGAAAAAATATTGAAATTTCAACATCCTTTGGATCAGTAACGAAGCGGTTGCGGACCTATGTATATTTGAAATTTCAGTTATAATATAAAACAAAGGATCTCTTCCTTTCGTTTGTGCATGATATTTAGGAACACCCTGTATATACATTAAAATGTCTAAGGAACTGAATTGAAATTTTGTAAAATAGTTCCATTTTTCAAAAATACGTGTACATAGATCCAGTGACGGCATTTGGAACGATCGGTCAATATCAGTTGCGTTTATGCTCAAAAAACCCTTTAACTTTGAACGCAGAGGGTTCAAGTGATTCACCTTGCTTGGCGCCTGAAACCGTACTACATGATGTCACGACTAATCACGACGCCTTTTCGGCCGCTCGGAGTAATTTGAAATTCGGCGCTAGGTGGCGTTTCGAATGAAGCAGGTAGTTTTTGTTGTATGAGTACCATACAGAGTGAGTCTACAGTATGGAACGCCTCAAATATCTCGGACACGGTTTGCACGATTTTAATGACTTTTGGCATAGAGGGGTTCTGTGAAACGGAAAATCTTGTGATGGTATTAACAATATTGTCATCTACTGTTTTCCCGAAAATAGAAAGAACATCGTTATTTCAAATGGATTCACTCTGTATAAACAAACGATATTAACGTCATTTTACCGAATTTAAATGTTTGTCAATCTTCTCTATTGTACGGCTACTTTAGAACGGCATAATCGGAACACCACAATAACGAGCCATAGGAAGAGCGATACGTCAACAAGATAAGGATAAAATAATAATCATGCGAGGAATATATTCATCAGCTATCACGTGAAGATGATTGAAGATAGGAAATCATGAAACGTTGTGATACTAAACAAATTGTGTAGACACTAGAAGTCCGAAATATACCTTTTGATCATTTCTCTCCTTTCGATATCTTACTTCCCACATTGATAAGTGAGGGGAGTATAGTGATCGCGAAAATTTTGGACTTTGAGATAATACGATTTTTTGGCGTTTTAAGATATCGACCTACATAACGAAAATCCAAGTCATTTATTTTCGTCGGTCTGTTAGTCTGTCTGTCTGTTGGTGTTTGTCTAACATCGTAATCTCAGTAACCGCTGCATGGATTCTGATTCTGTGGAGATATACTGTGGGGTAGTAGTAGGTATTGGTGCTATAATATATTTTTAAAATCTGTACATAAGCGGCGGAGTAATTAGCAAAAAACAAAAAAATTCAAATATTCCTCAAATTTCATTTTAGGCGTTTTAGGTGACCCTGATCATTTTCCACTTTTTTTGGATGAGGGTAAAATTGGGGCGGTTAAGGGGTGGGAGGTTGTAAAACTGGAAAATTTGTTGTATTCATAATGGGTGTTCCATTGACCTATGAAAGAAAGGCCTACCGGCATAATACACTTTTGTAACTCCATCAGAATATGCATACGAGTATTGCTTTACACCATTCTGTAATGTGCAACCTGGAGATTGCTGAATGTATTTTAATAAAATTTTGATACAGTATTATTATCGTGGCGAGAATGGAAAACGCGTATGGTTTTCACAAATAGTTTCAGTGGCCGCGCAGCAATAATAAAAAACTAAAAACGTAAAAACAGTTCGAATTTCATTTTTAGGCGAGTTTGTGGTTCCTAACGGTTTTTCACATTTTTTAGAGGGGGTACAATGGGGGTTCTGAAAGTGAAAAATTTGTATTCGTAGTGGGCTCTCCGTTCGAACGACATAATATACTTTTCAGCTTTGCTGCCCTACCTCAGAAAAAATAATTTTTCAAATTATATTGTTGCAGATGTTTCTGTAATGTGTGCGGCTTGTCACTAAACTTGATAGCAATGGAATTTCTAAACCGTACCATGAGCCTTGGTAGACATCGATAAAGTCTATGGTTTTTAAACATTGTGTTAGTGGCGATGAAATTAAATTAAAAAAATTAATTAAGTTGATTAACTCAGTACTTCCCACACATTAGGGTGATACCACTTTATTATTTTACCATAGCATGAAGCTATAGTCCGAGATCTCCTTGCAACCAAATCATCGCCCGCCCGATGAAAAAATGGTGTCAAGTTGATTGACTCAATACTTCCCACACATAACAGTTGCAACCAAATCATCGTCCGCCTGTCGTCAAAAAAACATCCAACACAAAAACTAGTAAATAGTTTCCTAAGTCTCTCCGTAGGTACTAAAATGACACAATTCAACTTTAACTGGACGAAACGAAACAATCAGGAACCCCCAAATTGCTTAAAAACGAAGTTTGAGCTATTTTTATATTTTTACGTCTATTATGCCGCTAGGTCGTTCTTTCACAGGTCAATGGACAGCCTATTATGAATGGAATAAATTTTTGAGTTTTACAACCCCCCACCCCCTAACCATCCCAATTTCATCACCACCCAAAAAAAAAGTAAATAATGATCAGGAACCCCTAAAACGCCTAAAAACTAAGTTTGAGCTATTTTTATATTTTTAGTTTTTTTCTCATTGCTGCGCCGCCACTGACACGATTTTTCCAAAACATGCGCGTTTTCCATCCTCGCTGCGGCAGTAATACTGTGTCAAAATGTCATTAAAATCAATTCGATAATTTTTGCGTTATGCAATATAAAACGATCTAAAACAACTCTCGTATGTATACATCACAAATTCTTAACACCCGTATGCACCGTTTGGCGATTCTAATCCTTCTAATCTTTGACATCTTGCTATGCACCGTCAAGAGTTTAACTCATCCAGATTGGAGATACGGCAAGGCTGTGGTCGCAAGATTGTTTTGACAGTGACAGTGTCAAATTTGTCAGTTTGCGGTGCATAGTAAACGAGTAATCTAATCCAGGTTTACGTAACTAATCGCGCAATTGACTTACGGTGCATACGGGTGTAAGTCCCTGGATTTCTATTATGAGCAAGGCAATGTTCGGATGGAAAAAGTGTATTATGCCGCTACGTCTTTCATTCACAGGTCATTAGACAGCCTATTATGAATACAACAAATTTTTCAGTTTTACAGCTCCCCACCCTCCAACCACCCCAAATTCACCCCCACCCAAAAAAAAGTAGAAAATGATCAGGAACCCCTAAAACGCCTAAAAACGAAGTTTGAGGAATATTTGAAATTTCGTTTTTTGTTAATTACTCCACCCCTCGTACAACGATTTCCAAAATTATTGGAACATTACCTACTACGACACCACAACATATCGCTGTCCAAATTTCGTCACAATCCATGCAGCGGTTACTGAGATTACGACGTTAGAAAAACGCCAACAGACAGACCGACAGACAGACCGACAGACGGACCGACAGACAGACCGACAGACAGACCGACAGACAGACCGACAGACAGACCGACAGACAGACCGACCGACAGACCGACAGACAGACCGACAGACAGACCGACAGACAGACCGACAGACAGACCGACAGACAGACCGACAGACAGACCGACAGACAGACCGACAGACAGACCGACAGACAGACCGACAGACAGACCGACAGACAGACCGACAGACAGACCGACAGACAGACCGACAGACAGACCGACAGACAGACCGACAGACAGACCGACAGACAGACCGACAGACAGACCGACAGACAGACCGACAGACAGACCGACAGACAGACCGACAGACAGACCGACAGACAGACCGACAGACAGACCGACAGACAGACCGACAGACAGACCGACAGACAGACCGACAGACAGACCGACAGACAGACCGACAGACAGACCGACAGACAGACCGACAGACAGACCGACAGACAGACCGACAGACAGACCGACAGACAGACCGACAGACAGACCGACAGACAGACCGACAGACAGACCGACAGACAGACAGACCAACGGAAATGAGTGACGTGGATTTTCGTTATGTAGACATCATAACATGCCCAAAAAGCGTATTATCTCGAAATCGAAAATTTTCGCGATCACAATACTCCCCTCACCTATCGGTGTGGGAAGTAAAAAGCGTATTATGACGCTAGGTCTGTCTGTCGCAGGTCAATGGATAGTCTATTTTAATACAACAAATGTTTGTGTTTTACGATACCCTACCCCTCAGCCACCCAAATTTCACCCCCACCCAAAAAAGTAGAAAAGGTGAGCAACCGCTAAAACACCTAAAAACGAAGTTTGAGCTGTTTTTATATATGTAGTTTTTTTTATTATTGCTGCACCGCCACCGATACGATTTCTAAAAATCATAAATGTTTTCCATCTTCGCCACGTTAGTAATACTGTGTGAACATTTTATTAAATTCAATCCAATAGTTTCCAGGTTACACAATACAGAACGATCAAAAACAATACTCGCATGTATAAATCAGAAAATTCTAAGTCCCTTGGTGTCTGTAGTGGGCAAAGGAATATTCGGATGGACCTAAAAAAAGTGTATTATGACGCTAGCTCTTTCTTTCATAGCTTGGTGGACGGCATATTATCGTCAAATTTTTCAGTTTTTTTACCCTAGGGATTTCTGATGCAAGAAACTATTTACGAAAGCTTATGTGTTGGATATTTTTTTGACGTGCGGGCGGGTGATGATTTGATTGCAAGTTGCCAGAGGATATCAGACCGCTTCATGCTATGGGAAAATAATAAATGTTATCATGTGTGGTAAGTACTGAGTCAATCAACTTGACTTCATTTTCTTTCATAATGAGCAGACCGTGAAGGCAAAGCCTAAATACCCGAGTACTAAGGCCACTATGAAAAGGTTATGTTCGGTGATATAGGTAAACAAATAGGAAGTTGGATGTTCGTCGATATGCAAAACCCACGAGGTCCTTGCGATCGCGTTTCCGCGTTTCTTCGGTGCAGTCGCCACGAGAGAGTCTCAAAGGACAGATGAGAGGAGATGTTCCCATGGACGGTATCGTCGGCGGATCTGAACATGCCTGCACGTGGACGCCTAGCGCAGGCAGCGCAGCAGCGAAAGGAGTCGACTTATCGGCGGCGGTCATCGCCAGGTCTGCACCCATCATGCCTCTGCACTCTCTTGCCTGAAAACGGACGGAAACGGTGACACTGTGTGACGCGCCGCCCACGCAACTTGCGCGTCGCGCACAAAAAATGGCATCGAGTAGATTGATTCACAATTTTCGACATACCTTTGAGTTATATGCGGCCCATCTATGAGGATATATCGTCGGCTTCTTTACAAAAGGGCTTATCTCAAAAAATGGCAGAAATGAATTAGAGCCTTGCACTGGCGTACACATGGGGGGGTCAGGGTTCGAACCCCCCCCCCCCATGGGCTTGGAGTATTAGCTAAAACTATATTTATACCTATCAAAACTTCCTATTCTCAATGATTTGGGGTTCTTAAATATCCATGCCAGTTGCTCCAGAAGCAGTTTTAGGACAGTCTTCTAATCAATGAACGAAGAATGAATATACATTTATAACATTATTACATTGTGCGTTACTGTAACCCTCCCTACAGATTAAGCTGTGTACGCCACTGGACCCTTGTGACTATCTTAGATTCGTGACGCAAAGAACCTAAAAAAGTGGCTCAAACATATGGAACATATATTTAACAAAGTCTAGTTCAATTACTCCGTTTGCAAGGAAAGCGACGATATCTGTATACATCTGACTGCTGCTGTAACTTCTTTCAAATGAAGAATAAACAACATGTCAGCGATTTGCCTACCTATTAAAAAAATGGAGTCAAGTTGATTGACTCAGTACTTCCCACACATTACGGTGATACCAGTTTATTATTTTCCCATAGCATAAAGATATAGTCTGAGATCCCCTTGCAACAAAATCATCGCCAGTACCCCCAGTTTTTCAACCCCCCACCCTCCAACCACCCGAATTTTACCCCCACCCAAAAAAACTCCGTGAATGATCAGGAACCTCTAAAACACTTAAAAAAGAAGTTTGAGCTGTTTTTATATTTTTAGTTTTTTTATTGTTTCTGCGCCGCCACTGGCACGATTTATAAAATCCATACGCATTTTCCATCCTCGCCACGGTAGTAATACTGTGTCAAAATTTCATTAAAATCAATTCAACAGTTTCTTCGTTACATAATATAGAACGATCTAAAGCAATACTCGTATGATTACACCAGAAAAAATTCTAAGTCCTTTGGTTTCTGTAATAGGCAAGGCAATGTTCAGATGGATCTAAAAAGGTGATTTATGTCGCTAGATCTTCCTTCACAGGTCAGTGGACAGCCTATTATGAATACAGCAAGTTTTTCAGTTTTTCAACCCCCCACCCCCCAACCACCCCAATTTCACCCCCACCCAAAAAAACTCAGAAAATGATCAGGAACTTCTAAAACACTTAAAAACGAAGTTTGAGCTGGTTTTATATTTTTAGTTTTTTTATTATTTCTGCGCCGCTACTGGCACTATTTATAAAAACCATACGCATTTTCCATCCTCGACACGATAGCAATACTGTGTCAAAATTTCATTAAAATCAATTGAACAGTTTCTTCGTTACATAATATAGAACGATCTAAAGCAATACTCATATGTTTACACCAGAAAAATTCTAAGTCCTTTAGTTTCTGTAATAGGCATAAGGCAATGTTCGGATAGACCTAAAAAAGTTATTTATGTCGCTAGGTCTTCCTTCACAGCTCATTGGGTAGTCTATTATGAATACAACAAATTTTTCAATTTTACAACCCCCCAACCCCCAACCACCCCAATTTCCACCCCCACCCAAAAAAAGTAGAAAATGGTCAGGAACACCTAAAACGCCTAAAAACGAAGTTTGGGGAATATTTGAAATTTTTCGTTTTTTGCTAATTACTCCGCCGCCAATGCACCGATTTTCAAAATTATAACAGCATTACCTACTACGACCCCACAGCACATCGCTTCCTAAATTTCATCAAAATCCATGCAGCGGTTACTGAGATCACGAGGACAGAAGAACGCGTACAGACAGACCGACAGACAGACCGACAGACAGACCGACAGACAGACCGACAGACAGACCGACAGACAGACCGACAGACAGACCGACAGACAGACCGACAGACAGACCGACAGACAGACCGACAGACAGACCGACAGACAGACCGACAGACAGACCGACAGACAGACCGACAGACAGACCGACAGACAGACCGACAGACAGACAGACCGACGGAAATGAGTGACGTGGATTTTCGTTATGTAGACATCATGAAACGCCCAAAAAGTGTATTATCTCAAAATCGAAAATTTTCGCGATCACAATACTCCCCTCACCTATCGGTGTGGGAAGTAAAAATGGCATCAGGTTGATTGAGTCAGCACTTCCCACACATAATGGTGATACCATTTTATTGCTTTCTCATTGCATGAAGCTGTAAGCTGAAATCCCCTTGCAACCAAATCATCGCCAGCTCGCCCAAAAAAATATCCACCACAAAAACTATCGTAAATAGTTTCTTGCACCTCTCTCTTTTTCTTTTTGTAGGAACTAGGACGAGACAGTTCTTCAACGATATCATAATCAAATTATATTATCAGTATCAATCTTTAAAGTGAAAAATGCTCCGAGGTTTCCCAATCACCCTATCCGAGACCTCGTCCTACCTTGTCTCATCTTAACCACTCCAAAAAAGAAGTAGATAATATCATTATTCTGACACATCACTACACTATCTAAGGAAAAAGAAAACAGAAAGACTTAGTACTTATTTACAGGGTGGGTCAATAGTGCGTGGACGGAGGATTGTGGGCTTACTGAAAAATATTTCAAAAATCTGTCAGTCGATCATGGTAGGGACCTTTGAGGGCTATAACGTAAAAATATGTTCACTTAAATTCTGACATTTATACAGGGTGATTCATATCTAACCTACATTTTTTTGAATAGAACCTCCTATACATTATTGCATATTTTGATTCCTTGGTCAATTCTAGTGTGACTTTATGTATCACACATGGAACTTTAAACGAAGCATTTAGGCGCAAATCACTATTTTTGGTATGAGTAGGTATCAGAAGAATATTGAATATCGCAGCGATTATAAAACTTAGAAGGCCGTGACTTTGCGGCTAAGGACTAAGCATGACATGCGTCACCTAAGGTCAGACGGCTAAATTTGAATTCTTTTTGTACTTGGAGAAATCGGTAGATTATAAAAATTACTCACAACAAAGTGTAACCAGAAACATCGGCGGTAACATATCTTTGGTCAAAGAGAAGCTGGAGTATGGCAGAAATGGGCTGTTTCACGGCCTACTAGCTACTCCAATGTACTAGAGATTGGCAATTTCCAAAACCATTGAAAATTTTGAAATGAACGAAAACTACTAGACAATGATGTAGGCAGTTTTCATAACAAAATTTCACACTTAATGACATAAAAAAGTATGCAGTGCTGTCAAAACTAAAGTCAAAAGTACCTTTGACTGGAGTTCTGAAAATTCTTCAGTACCTTTTGGCAAGATCGCAGAAACTGAAGAATGAATTAAAATTTGTTCAAACTATAAAAAATAACTTAAATGGCAGAAAATTAAAATGTGATTTGTCAGTATTCCTTTTTAGCAATATTGCTAATAGATATTGAAAAATAAAAGGGGTCCAGCCAGAGGTATCGACTTCGACGCAAATTACTACTTTTTTATACCATTACATATGATTGATAATTGCGTGGAACCGTCGCTGGTTGTTTTTGTTTCATATCAGGGTTTTTAATTGTCTTGGAAATTTTTAACCTCTAGGAAATTGCGGTAGCCAGTAGACTGTAAAAAGTATCTATTACTGCCATACTCCAGCTTCTCTTTGACCTCAGAGATGTTATCGCAGCTGTTTCTGGGAGAGTTAATTTGTTGTAAGGAATTTTTATCATCTTGTCTCTTTATTCTATTTCGTCTGTATCTTTTTTCTAAGTTACTTGTTTTCTGCCATCTGAATTAACAATTTTAAAATGTTTTTTTATATTTCATGACCTGCTACGTTGCTTATAGGTAGGAAAATTGAAAAACGACGATTTGTTTTAAAAATTTAAAATTAAATGAAAACTACCAGAGATTGATATTCTCAACCTTATATTATTAGAAAGGTTATCAAATTCTACGTTTAACCGTATAAAAAAGATTAGACATTCCCATTTGAAAAAATCAAAGTATCGCTGATCGAAGTTTCCTTAATTAATCGACCGATTTCTCCAAGCATAAACGTAATTTAAATTTGACAGTCTCATCAAAACTGACGCATTTAATGCTTATCAATACGACAAAGTCACAGCCTTCCAAATTTTATAATCTCTGCGATATTCAATTTTTTCCTGATATCTACTTATACCGAAAATGGTGATTTACACCTAAACGGTTCGCTTTAAGTCCCACGTATGATACATAAAGTCACACTAGAATTTACCAAAGAATCTGGATATGTAATAATATATGGGGTCTTCTATTTAAAAAAGAAAACATAACTTTGATGCATTTCGTGTTTTTGGGACGCCCTGTATAACAAGAAAATATTTTTAAAATGTAGCCTTTATGGGTCTCTAAGCATCCCAAATTATTATTTTCTTTTTTATCGAATACTTTAGCCATAATGCTCCGTGTGGAATAACGTGAATAACCTTGTATATCAAAAAATTCTAAGTTCCTTGCCTTCTATAATACATACCTCTAGGCCTTTCATTCACAGGTCAATGGACAGCCTATTATAAATACAACAAGTATTTCAGTTTTACAACCCCAACCCCCCAAACACCCCAATTTCACCACCACCCAAACAAAAGGAGAAAATGGCCTCTAAAACGCTTAAAAACGAGGTTTCAGGTATATTTTTTTTTTTAATTAATTCGCCGCCCATGCACAAATTTTCAGAATTATAGGAGCGTTACCTACTAAGAACCCACAGCATACCGCTATCCAAATTTCATCATGTAGCAGTCTGACATTACGAGGCTAGAGAGACGCCAACAGGCAGACAGAAAAACCGACGCGACGGAAATGAGCAACGTGGACTTTCGTTATGTAGATATCATAAAACGCCCAAAAAGCTCCCCTAACCTATCGGTGTGAGAAGTAAAATGAGTATGAAGCAAAGGTGTGTGATAAAATTTTGTGTTGGTTGGATAAGACACCAAAAAAAACTTTTGATATGATGAATAGTGCATTTTCAGATGACAGTTTGTGACGATGTAGAAATTTTGAGCGGCATAAGAAGTTCAAAGCCGGTTGAGGGTCAGCTATTATATTTCATTTGGATCATATTTTTTTAATTTGTAATATAGTCAACCTGGAGATAAATATATTCCTTCTAATCAAAATCTAAGGCTGTTTCCAAATCTGCAAATCAACGCAAAAGATTGTATCTCGAACTCAAAGCAAAATCAATTTTTGAACAGTAGGTGTGACAAATAATGAATGAAACATACAGTCCACACGGCGTTTATCAATTTTTTCTCTTTTAACTCCTGTTATTTATTTAGACACAACATTATGAATACAATAAGTAATAATAATAAAAAACTAGTATACTGTGACAAAGCTTATGCTATGTTTCAAATGATATGCTAACTAGATGCATTACAAAGGAGTGTCCGAGGAATAAAATATAATAGAATTACTATTGGCTAGTAACATGATATTCGGAGAAGAAATCGGCTTAAAATTTTGAAGAATTCTTATCTGGTTGATCTATTCTTACTTTGCACTCCCTATGTCCATGAGCCCAAAAATGACCACAGTGATATTTTATACTGTTACACACCTGTGCCAACATTACACATTTGACACCGTACTACTATTTCGAAGGAGATGAAAAATTTGTATAGTTTTTATAAATCGTGGCAGGATAATCTTCAATAATGAAGAATTTTGAAAGTGCTCAAACTATTCTCACACTTCGGGCACAAAGAGTCGATAGGATATCTGCAAGGAATGTCAAGCACTGTAAACGATTTTCTATATATAGAAAAGAAGATCTACAACACCTAAATTATATGTCCATAGGATTCATTAAATATAGCCCCAAAATAGGTATTGGATATAAGTTGCAGCAGAAAAGTACCTTGATCGTCAAAACCCATCATACAAGTTAGAAGACCCTTTTGATGATATTTATGCAATGACATCCAGCATTGACACCCTAAATGCAGCCGTTTCATAAACTGAAACATAAAACAAATGTGTTGCTGAAACTAACTGATAATCAAAGTTCACCCTGGCATTTCTCGACAGGATCGGATTAAAAATCCTTTAATAAGTCGGGCGGACAGACAAAATGCGAAAACAAGGTCAAGATATGATTACAGCAATGTGAGGGCTTGGTTCTTGGATGATTGGCCAAACCCACTGCGCTCGTCCCATTACGATATGGTCAAATATTGTATACATTACTTTTGTTTGTACACAGTGAACTTCAAATTGCTCAGCAAAAATTATGACAAATAAACCCTGCAGTGCAAATACTTTTTTCTCCAATAAAAATGTCGTACTCACATGTAGTAAATTAAGAGTTTTTTTTATTATAGAGGAGTTTGGAAATCGACATGATCGCGAGGCAGAAGGACTCCCAAACCCGGAGGTGTGAGATGGTGCGTCCTGGCGTTGTCCCAGCTTGAGTCCTCCAGTCCAACAGACGCAATTACGTCCACCTGCCACCACGGCCCGACTGGGTCAAATGCCTTCCAGCTTGTCTTACATTGAAAAAAACCTGGGTATTTTTACGAAACAATTACAAGCGGTATTGCAGCGATTTTCCGATATCACATTGTAAAACCCCGCAGTAAAGTTTAACGAAAATACTTTATTTCTGTAAATTTACGAGATTTTGTAGAATGGCTTGAGCATTCTACGAAAAAAACAAATAGTTCAGTTTTTCACAAAATATTTGTAAAACTACAAAGCTGTGTTGTATTTTTATAACAAAAAATTTACATGATAATTGTCATTTTACAAAATGTTTGTTTTTTACTGTTTTTTTTTTGTAATCTTATAATTATATTAGAAAAACATTTCAATAATGTAAGTAAATTAAAACGCTCAAATGGTCACTAACCCGTTAGCAACGCCGATGAAAGGTAGCACTGGCGGGCGAGAAGAATCAGCTTGTGTGAATAGAGAAACAGTGGAAGTGCCGGTGTATAACGTGTAGTGGTGCAATTTTTGCTTGATGCTTGAGCTTTCATTGGATAAAATGATAGAATAAGTACAAACAAGGTAAACAGGTACTGTAATATTAAAAAGGATACAACCTATTCAAAAAATAATGATGATTACTTGTGAGTTTTGTGGTTTTCAAATGCAGCTTTTGTTAATAAACTAGTTATATGCCCATTAAAAGTTAGTTGTGTAATAAAATATATACCTATGTTTCTAGCAACTTCAGCACGCTCTAGCACAGAGTCATCTATTTTATAGTCATATATATTGTAACATACTGTATATTATGGTATTCGTGTATTTGTATTAGTTGTCATTGGTTGTCATACATGATGTAAAGTCAAAGTGCTAGGTTAGATCTTTTGAAGTGTAAACGTCATCGAATCGTCTAGAGTTTTCGAGAATGACGGATGGATTCTAGAAATGTCATCGAATGCTCTAGATGGTTCGATGAAGTATATATAAGGTGCTACGGGTAGCGTAGTAGTTCAGTTGAGTTGAGTTATACCTGAGATAAAGTTAAGAGATATTGTACTGAGTTGTGAAGTAAAACGGTGAAAGTTACGTCGAGTTTGATTCCCTGGGTGAAGAAAAAGAGGCCGTCGTGACAATTGGTGTCAGAAGTGTGGGATTAGCCATCGAATCAAACCAGGAAAAGGGAATCAAGAAGTGAGTACAGCGTCAGCCAATGCCTGTAACCAGAGCTATGGCGTCCGATATGGGTGCATTGATGGCTATGCTACAAGAAATGGGAGACAGGTTAGAAAAAAGTGCAGCCGAAACAAGGGCAGAAATGAGAACCAGCTTAGACAACCAGGCAGCCGTTACGCAAGCAACCGTCGTGAACCTGGAAGAAAAACTAAAGCACCACCAGGACGAGGCAGTCGTAAACCTAGAAGAAAACCTAAAGCAACACCAGGACGAGGCAGTCGCAGATTTGAAAAGTGGACAGGAACTTGTGATGACTAGGCTGGAGGAGCAGAAGCAACCGGTAAGTCAGGCACTAGAAACTCAAGACCAACGCATTAGTGCAATAGAGACACAGTTCGCGACATCACAAAAGCAGGTGGAAGAGCTAGTGAAATCACAGAAGCACGTGGAGGAACAGCTACAGCAGGTGAAAGATCAGGTCAAAGAAATGGTCAGAGAGGAGCTGCGAGAGTTTAGTGCAGGTGAGCGTAATTTAACAGCTGAACCACCCGTTTTTCCTGATAGACACAGTGGCGTAGTAGCTAAGCCCTATCCATATAATGGCAAAACATCATGGGACATTTATTATATGCAATTTGAAAACATCGCACGTATGAATAACTGGTCAAATGAAGAAAAAGCTTGTGTGCCGACATCCATGCTTAGAACTCTGCCGCAGCTATTTTGAAAAATCTCTGCTCATCAGATCTACGTGACTATGATAAGATAACATCTGCACTAAAGTTACGCTTTGGAGATGCACACTTAACAGAGCTGTTGCATGGCCAGTTGCATAACCGGACACAACAAGCTAAGGAAGATCTAACCACATTTGCATACGAAGTCCAAATCCTAGCTAAACGAGCATTCGTCAGCAGTCCCATCGAGACACAGGAATACGTCGCTGCTCGTCAGTTTGTCGAAGGAATTGCCGACCTGGACGTTCAGAGAATCGTAAGACTATCCAGTCCCAGAACCTTACAAGCGCCTTGGTCAAAGCTCTAGAAATTGAAGCTGCCACAAAAGCCACGCGAATGACACAAAGAGTGCGCTCTGTAGAACAAGGTGATGAAGTAGAAGTCAGGGCCACATCGTTCGTTCCAAGAAGAAGAGGTGGTACCTTCCAGAGAAACCCAGTTCACAGAAATCTAGGATGAGCTGAGAAGTTTGCGTGCTGGAGATGTGGGCAGAAGGGGCACCTTAGAGTAGGCTGCCGGATACAGGTGGATAAGATGCCGATAAGATGCAGGTGGATGTAGAAAAAGCAGATGAATATGCAAGCAAAAATGAATTCTATGCAAGGCACGATAAACTCAATGAAGGAGCAGTTTGACAGAGACACGAAGAATTTGCTGAAGAAGAACGAGGAAACTATCGCTAAGCTTCAAGGACAACACAGAGTAGCCATGAGGGAACTTACAGCAGACCGGGATAGGCTAAAGCAGTTGCTTGACTCTCAGAAACGAGAATGTATGGGTATTAGGAGCAAGTTTGAAAGGGACAAAAAGAATCTGTTGAAGAAGAGTGACCAACACGAGGCAGCCTTGAGGAAGCTCAACGTAAAACACGACAGAGAAATTGCTGCTTTGAAAAATGAAATCAAGAGATTGAAGGATTTGGATCAGCTGAAGAAAGCGGAGGATAGATGTGACCAAGTTAAGGACGAAAATGCAATGCTGAAACTGAAGATCACCCAGCTGGTGGCTGAGAACGTATCCTTGAAGAAATACCTGGACCACGTGATTGTGCAGGCCAGAAAGACCGCGGTCAAGGAAGACGAGTCAAGGTTGAGGGAAAGGTTAGTGCATCATGAAGCAGGAATCAAGAAGATGAAATCAGATATGACAGATACGCTTGATAGTGTGAGAAAGGTCATGGAAGACTTGTATAAAGCAAGAGATGTTGACAATAAGATGAGAGAGCAACTGGCGAATTTGGAAGATGAGAACGTTCGAATGAAAAAGGAGCTGGAAGATGCTTTGGCTGTAGCAAAGGCTGATAGTTCTGGGATAAAACGATTGAGGTACGGACATAATAAGACAAAGCAGAAGATTGCGCAGATGGAAAGCGAGGTCGATAGTGATAGGCTAAAGAAGAATCCGAACAGTCATTGAAAATGCAAACAAAGGTGTATACCTAATATCAGCGATGCAAAATGACGATGTAGATTTGAAGCAGATACTGGCGCAGCTGGAGAGAGAAAACGCGAAAGTAGGGACCAAGCTTAACGTTGCGCTCAAGGACGTGTCATGGGGCTCTGATCAAGCCGCGCAACTCAGGAGCGAGAATGGTAAGCAGAAGATCAGGATTACGCAACTGGAAGACAAACTCAGCAGACTCACTAAGGAACTGGAGAGCAACCTGAGTGATGAGAAGGGAGTGTCGAGAGTGGACAACCGACAAGACGAAAAGGTGTAACTGAAGAGAATGATAACAGAGCTAGGAAAAGAGAATCCTGCTGGAGCTGAAAATGGGAATAGCAAGTTGGGCAAAGAATATCGCAGTTACGAGGTGATCTGGTATGGTCTTGCAACAGACGACGGAAGGAATGGTAGATGTCCGAAACTACAACGACATGGGGAGGAACCCTACGTGGTGATGAAGCGCCTCAACGACGTAGTCTACAGGTTATGTACGGAAAGTGGAAAACCGAAGGTTGACTATGCTGATGTCTGTGGTGATACAAGAATCGAAGTTGTTCGTCGAGGACGCCGAACGCTAAGGGGGGAAGAATGTAACATACTGTATATTAAGGTATTCGTGTATTTGTATTAGTTGTCATTGGTTGTCATACATGATGTAAAGTCAAAGTGCTAGGTTAGATCTTTTGAAGTGTAAACGTCATCGAATCGTCTAGAGTTTTCGAGAATGACGGATGGATTCTAGAAATGTCATCGAATGCTCTAGATGGTTCGATGAAGTATATATAAGGTGCTACGGGTAGCGTAGTAGTTCAGTTGAGTTGAGTTGTACCTGAGATAAAGTTAAGAGATATTGTACTGAGTTGTGAAGTAAAACGGTGAAAGTTACGTCGAGTTTGATTCCCTGGGTGAAGAAAAAGAGGCCGTCGTGACAATATGGTAGGGTTCTTCTTCCTTGTAAACTACCTTACATTTATTGATGTTTGAGTGAAGTTGATTCATCAAACACTACCTTTCTATGGTATTTATCGATGTGCTAATAAGGTCTAATTTCATGTGGTCTACGTTCGAACCAAAATTCTACGTGTATTTTTTTGTAAATATGAAAGGGTCCTGAAGAAATGGGAGACGCTCCACCACCGGCGCAGCCGCGGGGCAAGATTGACCTGGACATCTACATCAGGTTTGCTAGGCCGCTCATCTTCGACCTGCCAGATGCTCAAGGTACATCCAGGTGATGCCAAGTTCGATGTCGTGCGAAGGTAGTCCTAGAAGTAGGTACCCAATCTAACAAAGAAGATGGTTGAGTGGAAGAGCACTATTTTAGTGAACTCCGCCATTTGAAGTGTATCTATACTTCAATAAAGTCTATATTATTATTATTATTATTATACGCCTAGAGCATACCATGGAATTACACAGATCAGATCATTGGCAAATATTAAAAAAGATAATGGTCCCGAGTTTGACCCTTGCGGCACACCGCTGGTGGACAGGCATATGAGGAGTGGCCGTTGCAAAAGCATACTGTTTCTTTTTCTGACGAATAAGATTCCAGCGGTTGTATGTATGTGTTGTTAAAACTTAGAACCAATATATTCCAGGTTTTCGATGAAAAGTTTGTGACTCATTAAAAGCTTTTAGAATTCCGTGTCCCTTCAATCTGTATAGTGATAGTCAGGCGTAATAAAGCCACCATATGGGCAAGCTGGGTCTGGCAGAGGATACCGAGCTTAGGATTTGCTTGCAGGAAAATGCAGATTCGGGACATTGGGTTGGGAGGCGAACTTATTGGAGGAAATACGAACAGTTAGGAGCCATGAAAGATCAAAAAGCCGCGATGAAGGGTCTACTGGCGAGAAAATTACTTCAGGAGGATACTTATATCTTCCTATTATTCGAGTTATCATTACCTATTCGTTGTCTTCTATTATTTTCTCTTTCACTTTATCTACACTGGGCGCATGAAGCCTCCCAGCAGGTTATTCTAGTAACCAGATAACATCCCAAGCAGCCTATTTAGCAAAGCGTGTGCGATCAATTACTATAATTAATAGATAAAATAAGCATCTGTTGGCAAAGTTACAGTGGGGAATAGCGACAGTAGTGTCTCAACATGTTAAATTATTAACATTAAAAAGCTAGTTATAGTCAAGTTAAACAGCACTGACGTGTTATTAATTATTAATATGCATGTATGTAACGAATTGACAGAATAAAGAACTACCTATGTTTCCTTGCATAGCATTTAGGCTAAAATATAGGCAACTAAAATAAATGATAGCAAAAGTTGTATGTTGTATGTGACATAAACACGATTATATTTTCATATAGCAATCTAAAGCACAGTTGATATACGTGTATTTATGTCGACTTTACTGCCAAATTTCTCCTTGCCACTATCCGAAGGGCGTGACAAATTTGTCAACCATATACAGGGTGTCCCATGACGATTAAGACAAGCAATATATTGGAACTGGGCAGTTGTTGAAAATTATAATTTTAGGGATGTAAATTAGAACAAATTTTGTGTCTTTTGTTGTCATTGCGTTACCCAATGAGTATCTGTTTTTGGTCACGTGACGTCCGATTCTAAATTATTAATGGTATATTCGCGCATTTCTGTGTTCCTCCCGATAAGACAATTGCAACAAAGTAGCACACTTGGTGTCTAAAGTGATTTGTTCAAGAGCTACAGGTACTAAAAGGATTGTACCACTTCGATTGATTATAACACGTACTCCTACAGTTGATTTATTTGGCTAGTGTTTCATGATGGTAGTGGTACAATCCTTTAAGTACCTGTAGATGTTGAACGAATCACTTTAGACACTAAGTGTGCTAGTTTGTTGGAATTGTCTTATCGGGAGGAACACAAAAAGGTGCGAGTATACAGGGTGTCCCATTAATAATTTTGAATCGGTCGTCACGTGACCAAAAACAAATACCTTGGGTAACACAATGACAAGAAAAGACACAATATTTGCTCTAATTTACATTCCCAAAATAATAATTCCCTACTACTGCCCAGTTCCGATATTTTGCTTGTCTTAATCGTCGTGGGCCACCCTGTATTAAAAATATTTAGTCAAGTTGATTGAATCAGTACTTCCCACACATTACGGTGCTACCAGTTTATTATTTTCCCATAACATGAAGATACAGTCTGACATCCCCTTGCAACCAAATCATCGCCCGCCTGACCAAAAGTGTCATGCCGCTAGGTCTTTCTTTCATAGGTCAATGGAAATACAACAATTTTTTGAGTTTTATAACATTGAATTTGAGCTATTTTTATATTTTTAATTTGTTTATTATTGCTGCGTCGCCAATGACACGATTTCTAAGAACCATAAACGTTTTCTATCCTCACCATGGTAGTAATACTGTGTAGAAATTTCATTAAAATAAATTTAGTAGATTCCACGTTACACGATATAGCAGAAGCAGCAATGAACGTATGTATACATCAGAAAAGTCCCTTGGTTTCTGTAATAGGCAAGGCAATGTTCGGATGGACCTAAAAAAGCGTATTGTTACGCTAGGTCTTTCTTTCACAGGTCGATATATAGACAGCCTATTATGAATGTTTCTCAGTTCTGCAATAACCCCACCTCCCAATCGTTCTAAAAGTCTGAGTTATATTTGAAACTTTTTGTTGTTTTACTAATTACCACCCATGCACCGGTTTCCAAAATTATAGCAAGATTACCTACTACGACCCCATAGCATATCGCTGCCCAAATTTCATCACAATCGGGCCTTGTGAATACCCAGAAATAGTATCACATAGTGTATACTTGTGAAACTACCTGGTATTCTCCTCAGGAAAACATGGACAAGGTTTAACAGAAGCGAACCTTAGCATGCCAGATGTGCAGACTCTCTCTTCAGGTGGATGTGGGCCCAACAACTAAATCATCCTCCACATTACAAGAGCTTATGATAGAAGCCTGGATAACACGCTATACGCTATTCTTGGGGCAATTTTTTTGTCGTTTATGATTAGTCTATTTATCATAAAAAATATGAAAAGCAAACTTATCAAAGATAAGACAAAAAAACTTAAATACATTGATATTGTGACGTTATGTTGATATGACATGATTTTCTATCCACTCTGTAGAGACCATAATAAAGAATGAAAAATCTCCAGCAGAGTGCAGATGACAATGCATCTTCCTGGTCGTTAGTCTTAAGGTGTGTTACGTATACTTGGTTTTGGAACAGTTAGTTAACCACACCACACGACGAAGCTGCTGTCGCGTTAAAAAATGCGTTTTGATTGTGGTTGATCTCACTTACTTTACAGTTATTCGTCGTCGCTCGGATTATTACAGCTGGTCATTTTTCTTGGTTTTTTTTGTCCCACATTATGTGGTGTGAGAGTACATCGCCCTATATCTGGTTCTTATTGCGATCTGTTCCTTGTTGATTGGTTGGTATTTGTTGTCAGACTGCCAGAGAACCCGGATTATACTTGTGAAGCAAAATCAATGTCAAAGGTTAGCCGCAAGATGTATTGTAATTATTCATAGTTGCTGTGTTGAATGTTTGGTGTAAACTGTAAAAGTAGTAAGTTAACTATTTTCTAGACTGTAACATGGCCATGAGCCAGACTCCGTTACTGTCCGCCTACTGGGCTAGATGATTGCGCAAATGCGCAGAAACCATAAGTATAGAGGCAGAAGAAGAAGAAAACTACTCCATCACTACTTTCTTCGAGTGATACCATATTATTCGACTAGAATGGAAGGTATTGTACAGAAACATATTTTTGTAAGGTTAGAACTAGCACTAAAAACCTATTCCACAGTTTTGTGGATGACAGTACTTTGCGTATAGGGATCTGGGGCAATAGACAGATCTCTGTGGTTGAGCTGGAATGCAAAAGGCTAACAGCGGCTACCTCACTGTCAAGGGATCTGGATCTGGAATCTATTACCGCTTGGTGACTTAAGAATATATGCTAAAAAACAGAATCAGGTTACATACTGCGCATGCGCTTTTCATTCGAATCAGTCCCAAACGAGTCCGGATCCGCGAAATCATCTAAAACCTGGCCTCATCACATCTGGAGAACTGCAGTTTCTACTAACCTGTCGATACTTGAATCAGTCCAGAGAAAAGAAATCCGACTGATCGATAACTGGGTCTCATCGCGTCACCTTCAGCCGCTTTCTCAACGACATGCTGTTGATGACCTCTCACTTTTCTACCGGTATTCAAATGGATGTTGCTCCTCTGAACAGTCCTCTATAATTCCGCTGCTCTGCGAGCCTATTAGATGCACTCGCGGGACTGCTGCATCTCAACCTAAGGCGGCCGTTCTTCAGACATCAAGAACCGACCGTTTTTTTATTTTTAGGGCTTGAAACAGACTACCAGGAGATGCAATTATTGAGCCTTCGAGTGATGGCTCATTCAAAGCCCGCGTCAACAAGCTTCCCTAACCTAACTTCTTCAAGGCAGCCGCTGTATATTTAGACCTTTTCTGCGATGCTGCTCAATTATACAAAAGGAGACTGTTTCAAGAATAGAGATGGATTTCAATAACTCCCGCCCCCTTCATTTCTCAAATGCAGTCATTCCCCATTTTTAGAAGATTTTGCAGTTACCTCAAGAACTGGTCTTTTTTATACATTATACCATATACAAGCTAATTATCAAAAACAATATTTTTTCCTATATCTATTCAGTATTACCTTCTCATACGTATAAAGCTCACTCAATAGTAGCACTTTCCAAGCTATAAAGAGGTCATGGTTTTCATAGAAAGATGATAATTATAATTATTTTAATCCTTGTGATATATAGTATTGGATACGTTATAAATACATACATACCTACAGCTAATTTATTGTAAATGATAATCAAAAATCCGTTCTATGTATAAGAATCCCGTCATAAAGTAATAACTTAAGCTAACCTTCAGAAGCCTTCAAAGTTCACTTAGAGCTGATACAGGTAAGGTAATCAGTTTTCAATCCAAGAGCTAATGCCGTAAACCATCATGTTTAAACTATCATATATTTAATAACTCTGAAGATATCTGCTCTTCAGTACTTCAATTAATTATCTTTTGATCATTATTTCGCCGTCACTAAATAAATTTCGGAATGTATAAGAAGACCTACTATCTCAAATGCCAAATTTTTCGCGATCACAATACTTGCTGTGCCTATTGGCATGGGAAGTAAAAGTGAAATTGCCAGATGATACAAGTTTCAGAATTCTTTTACACACTCAGTTTCTCGCATATTCGCCATCCTACGACGCAGGAGGTAACAGTAATAAATTGGCTCAAAAAGCGAGATTACGTATAATGGGAAACAACTTTTGTTTCCTCCTACTATGCGATTTTGTGGTAAGCCATATAGAGGAAGTTTACGACGGTAATGAGATCTTGTAACAGTTGTAACTCACAATTCTATTCTAATCCAGTTGTGTTCTATGATTGGGGTATAACTCGTTGTTATTCGATCTCGATATCACTTCCTGGATATCACTTGCTTCATTTTTTTGGACGTCGTCAATATTCCATATGCTGTTCAATTTTACGTTATATGCAGTTTGGCTCAGGCATATTCTTTCCACTGTATTGTTTAGAGGAAGACAGAGCTTTTTATCATTTAATAGTCATAGCAACAGTGATGCTGTACATACAAGGTGGCCTAATAGAAACGACAGAGAAATTATATTTTCTAGAAAATCTAGAAACAGGCCAATTTTTTGTCAGTGGGACGAATTTTGACACAAAACTCTATACAAATCTACAGGTAGTCAAACTTGTCAGTGCGGTCCGGTGTACCTTTGCTCTAGTTACGGTCGTGTCGATCGATCGGTCTATCAGGACTGGTTACCCAGAGACCAGACAATATCATGGAGAGGTAAGGGAAGAAAAAGAAAGGATGAAAGGAAAAAAACAAAGAGGAGGAGGTTGGAGCGTATAGCTTGACGTACTCGATTTGAGTTGGGCAACATTTGGGTTTAGCCAAAAAGAATTAATTTTGAGGTTCGACATCTAAAAAGACAAAATTTTGTTATTTGAAATTGCACGATTTTATTTTGATCACAATGCAAGCCGCGCCCTTGTATGCTTATGCACTTGCTCGGCTGTGCAGTCCACTGCACAACAGAAGGTTGCTGTGTGATTCAGCATGCCTAAAACCTAGACATTTTGACGAAAAAATCGCCTGTAAAGTTTGTGTGTCGCTTATCAGGGAACCAGCTGTCTGCTGCAAGGACTAGAGCGCTGTTGCCAAGTCCAGGCTTTGAGCAATCGAAGGTGAGCTTGAAGCAGCAGATGAAGTAGCGGTTGAATCCTTGGCTGCGTCAGCATATGAGTTGGCTCGTCTTTGTGCGGTGATCTGCAAATTCCTCCTAGGCGTGAATCTACAGCTGTGACTGTTTGCCGGGCGATATTTTATGTGGTCTTGGTCGCATTTCAGGCACTTTGGTGAAGCAGTACAATACCTACGCCTGAGGATGTCTATGCTCCTGACAGCGGTAGCACTGTGCTATTAATCGTGACATCTTTTGAATCTCGCCTTTAATAGACAGTCGCACAAGTTCACGTTCTTCAGACACTTGCTGGGGTTTTTCAATCTCTGCCAGAATCATCACTGCCAAAGCCATGGGCACGCCGTCATTGCGCTTCAGGAAAATTATGTGGTGGAGAGCATGACCGTCCTGTTCAAGCTGCTATTTGATTTCTTGCTTGGTATTTGATGGTGGAATGCCTTTGATGACGGCCTAGATATTTTGCTCAGAGTGCAAAGGAAATAATGTGTGATGAGGAATATTTTTCTCTTTAGTCAGTTGAGCCTGTATATGACCCGCAGCTTGAGATGGCGAAGGAACCAGTTGCTGCCAGTCGATGGAGTAATCGGTGATCGTGACATAGGCATGGCAGCCTGTTTTGAGATGGTGCTTGTTCACCCATTGGCTGGCTGGCAGACGTGGAGGGAAAAGGAATAGGCGGTATTATGCTGACTGAAGTTGCGCTGTTTGGGGATTTGTGTGAATTAAATGAATTTGTTTAACATATTAGTTAGTTTAAAAATCTGGGTATTGAGTGATTCAATGCAGTCAGTTAGTCGATTTACCTGCTCTGCCTAGCCCTTGACCTGAGCTGCCTGGTCTACTATGATCCGGTGTGTTTCTGTATCTATGTCATGTCCCATACTCTCCTGAACTACAATTGTCAGCAGCAAATATGCTGTTTCAGCGTCAAACGAGAGAATTCAAGGTCATGAAAAATGGCGCCTGCCACATCAAAGGAGGATCAAACACGCCATGGCCGGCTGTCGCTTCTCGTTAGTATTGTTATTCTCGGGTAATACCTCGATGGAAGCATTTTTAATTGATTATAGTTTACCGCTTTGCTTTAATTTTTTTGTCCTTCAATTGACCGCGATATCACAAATTTTGACGTGTCCGAGATTGGATGTACAACATACTTAACTACCACACTAACAACGGTAAACAGTGTCCGAAGCGAATTCATTCCATCTCATCAGCAGGTACTTGAAATCCTGATGGCGCAATTAGGTGCTAAAAAGCAATTAGCTAGTCGTGCACCAGCCCGATTCTTTGCAACTGAAGGCTAGTGATGTGCTACCATGGGATATACCACCGACGGCGACGATAAATGCTTATCGTCTGTAGGATATAGGTACCATTAAAAAAATCTCTCAAGGTATATAGACCATAACTTTCCAGAGCTACTATTTGTCAATAGTTAACCTTTTATAGTTATTTCCAAAGTATGGTATAACTATTGTGAATTGAATCGTCTTAAAAATTAAGTTCTGACCGACAATCGGCGTTTTCTTTGAGAAGCATGGGCGGCAGGGCAAATACTTAGTTTTCATTAGGATAGTAATAATTTATATAGATACCTACATAGTATATACCCTAAAAGGCTTTTAATATATTTGTTTTTTCATTGTTCGACAAATTCTACAATCAGTATGCACGTCACTCATTTACAAGGGTTTACTTGTTGCAAATCACAGTAATGCAACTAGGACGACAGTTCACCAGTGCCAGAATAATAGTAACGATAAACTGTCAAAATCATAAATACAACAATATATGCATGTTTTCGCGGATTTCTACTGCAAATCGCTGTTAAAAATAATATAAAAATTCCCAGTACCCTCAACCCTTGGTGTAGTTTTTGCCAATTTCTGTGGTATTTCTACACTGAAGTGTTATGGCCGTTGAATCCCTATTAGGTGGAATGAGGAATACGCTGCTCTCTGCACTGCGCAAAGTACCGGTGTGCCGTGCGACGGCGCACATCTTAGCCGCCAGAATGCAGAAGGCAGTGTTCCTGGGGTCCCTTCGTCTACTTAGGGTGCACGATTTGGGGACCCATGGTGTGAGGAGTAGTCACTGGGTAATGGAACAGCAGCTCGGTGTATCGGAGCCCAGGCTGCATCTTTTGTTTTCTAAATAATAAGCTCCTGGCTAGGATGGCATAAACACCTACTGGTGAAAACAATTTCGTTGCCACCGGCATTTAACTAGAGTTTTTAACTCGTGGATAAATCTGGCTTGGTTTGTCGATGGTCGAACCCTGCTTCTCCCAAAGACCGGAGATTTGACTGATCCCAAAAACTACAGGCCAATAACATATCTGAACACATGTTACAAGCTCTTCACCAGAACCTTGTACATGCGTATCCTTCAAGCCGTGAATCCTGTATTTCTCGACGTATATGAACAGAGAGGGTCAAAGGAGTAGCTGGCTGCAAGGAGAATCTGCTGATAGACCGATGCGTCACACAGGACTTCGTACAGTACAAGCGAAACCTTTCTATTGCCTGGATTGACTATCGCAAGACATTCGACACCACGTCTCATGAGCTCATTGTGCGGCTGTTGGAATGTTTTTCGGTGGATAATCAAATAGTGGAATGAATCAAACAACTCATGCCGCTCTGAAAAACTCGGTACACTGCAACATCAGTTGAAACTCGGGCTTGGACACAGTTGGTGTCATTCAAAAGAGGTGTCTTCCAAGGAGACTCCTTGAGTCCCTTGCTCTTTTGCACCTCACTTTTGCCTCTGTCCATAGCGCTGAGAAATACTAAAGGATACAGCTATAGCACACCCAATAACCTGAGGCACAAGGTCACCCATCTGTTTTATATGGATGACCTAAAACTTTATGATACCGACCAACGCGAACTACAACAATCGCTTAGGGAAGTGCAGGATTACATGCTGTCGAAATGGAATTCGGATCGGAGCAGGCAAATGTGCATTGGTTTATATCAAGAAAGGACGAAGCGGAGATAGTGGAGATGAGGAACAGCTCGGAGATGGGAGCATCTTGCGCCAAGTGCATGTCGGAGATACTTATACCTATCTTGGAGTGGCGCAGCGTCATGTTCAAGAGGCAATCAAAGGGTGACTCCGTCGCAAGTATTTGCACGGACTCCGGCAGATCTGGTCATCAGAACTGTCCGGTAAGAACAACACGATTAGCTTATACGGGGTCTTAATCTTCTTATGGCCAGCTGTATTTCCTAGTGATACAACATTTTGGTCACCCGTGGTTCTTAAATTGATAAATAATTTATCAATACAGCATAAATCAATCTTAACTGAAAAAAGTAGATTCACCGCAAAGTATTCTCATTGAAATGATAAAATACGCAAAGACCAGAGTAACTTCTTGTGACCACGCGACTTGCTCCCGTTGTTCGTGATGGCTCCTGTGGACCTGTCGGTGTTTGAAATTAAATATCGCTTGGACTCGTCGGTGTCTGCATCAAAGCCTAATTTTCTTTACTAGAGTCTTATGTCTAATGACGGGTTTTGTGAGCGAATATATAAGACGGTAGCACTTTAGATAATAAACAAAATGGTATATAAAATTCTACTTTGAAAAATGTGTGACATGTCGAATTTTGCGTCTAGACGACTCATCTATAAAATGGCATATAATAGATAAATAAATACAGGAATTTCTCGAATAATAATTGCGTGATTGATTATGTAGGATAGTGATAACTATGTAGATGATAGGAGCGTCTCGGTTACAGGAATCGTTCTATTATTAATTCGAAAATCAATCACAAAAGATATCAATCGGCTGTTATCTTCATCAGAGAAGATATCTTGTTATCGCCCATCTCTACCAGAAAACCTTCAGGCGACTATCCGAGCTGTACAGTTATGAGGAGTTTGACACGTGACCTTGAGCACCGTAAGTATGCAACGCACCTTTTAATGTTGGTTTGTTTTTGTGGGCCGAGGTTGCAGCTCGTCTTCAGCATTAATCAGCGTCAAATTTTTGTTGTCTTTTACTTCTCACGCCGAAGGCGAGGAAAGTATTAGAGTCGCGTCAAATATAAATGTTAAAATTCCTAAAGGCAAACGTAAATAATAGAAGTCTCCCCTTGCCTTGTTCCAAACAACAAACAGGTTAGAAAATTGTTCCTTAATTTGGAATCCTTACCATAATTGTCATACATATTCTATAGAAAAGGTAGTTCTTATGTCATTTTAAGATGAAGGTACTTAATCCTTTGACAGATATACAAGACAGGGTTCTTATAAAATTTGATCTGAAAAGCTTGATATTTTGCAGGATTGCTGTATTTCTTCAGAGCTGCTTTGGATTGAGCTCCCCTCCCCCGTGCACTAATTTTAATGAAATCTATTATCCAGGAAACATTGGAAGACAATGGTGCGCCACTGGTGTGAGTAGACGCGTGTTTTCCATGGCTACGCAAAAAAATTTTCCTAGCTTAAAGATGACCCATCTAGTACAAAATTGGTCAGGTTGCTGAAGAAGGTGTTCCAGTTACAGTGATTTTATTACTGCACTAGTGAGTCTATAGGAAATACGATACAGTTTACAGAAACGTCAAGAGCACCTTCTGATAGAGAGCATACAAAACGCGTGAAGAAGGGTTTGACTTTACTGAGGAGGAACGCTCCTACCCAAACAACGTTTTCCCGACCCTTCTCGATCGAAGAGATTAATAATGCCATATCAGATGTTAGGCCTGGAAGGGCTCCTGGTTTCGACGGCGTCCTGCCGGAGTTTCTCATTCACGCAGGTTAGCAAACAAGAGTGTGGCTATCTCTCTTCTTCACGAACCTCCTTAATACGGGAAACCTCCCATGGGAATTCAAAAGAACGAAGGTCATATCAATATTAAAACCCGGTAAACCGAACGATCAACTCGCCAGCTACAGACCTATAGCCTTGCTCAGTTGCTCCTATAAATTGCTAGAAAGAGCCGTCTACAACCGATTGAGCGCGACTATCTTGGACCGGGTCCCGATGACCCAGGCTGGTTTCAGACCGGTTCGCAGTTGTTGTGATCAAGTACTGTCCCTCACAACGCATATAGAGGCAGGCTACCAGCAAAACATGAAGACGGGAGTGGCGTTTGTTGATCTCACTGCCGCATACGATACGGTCTGGAGGGAGGGTCTCCTATATAAGTTGCTGCAGGTGATTCCCTGTCAGACCACTACAAGACTCATAAACAACATGTTATGCGACAGAAAGTTCCAAGTAATCCTAAACGAGAAAGCAAGCAGGCAGCGCAAATTGAACAACGGACTTCCACAAGGCTCAGTACTGGCCCCCTTACTTTTCAATCTATATATATATATATATATCTGACATGCCAGAAACAGTCAGTTACAAGTTTTGCTATGCGGACGATATAGCCATAGCTTTTTCCTATAAGAGCTTCAAGAACCGAAGTTTCCTGCTTCCACCTGAATAACAAACTAGCTAAGTATGAACTGCAGGTACTTTTTGCAGGCGAACCTCTGAAGCATAACCATTTCCCAAAATATCTTGGAGTAACGTTAGATCGCACCTTCTGCTATAAGAAACATCTCGCAAACACTGCAGGAAAACTCAGAACACGCAACAACATTATCCAAAAGCTGTGTGGAACGACGTGGGGTGCCACTGCTCCAACTCTACGAACCAGTGCACTAGCTCTTGTCTGTTCGTGTGCTGAGTACTGTGCGCCTGTCTGGATTAACAGCCATCATACCAGACTAATTGACGTCCAACTAAATCACACTATGAGACTTATTACAGGCGCAGTTAAGACAACCCCAACTCAATGGCTGCCTGTACTCTCTGGAATAGCCCCACCGCAGCTGCGAAGGACTGACGCCCTTCTAAGGGAGTATAACAAGATTACGGCCAACAAGAAACTGCCCATCCACCGAGCCATACCCCCGTTGCAAATAAACAGACTTAAATCCCGACAACCACCAATAAGGGATGCAGAAGGGCTTAAAACCAACAACTTCGACTCCTTGAACCAATGGCGCTCCCAGTGGGAAGGTTTTGCGGAACACCACTCGCGATGCGCATTTATGGGGGCAGCCTTACTTCCAGGATCAGAACTACCCCGGAAAGAGTGGGTAAAACTTAATAGAGTCCGAACAGGCCACGGCAGATGTGCCGACTCCCTTTACAAGTGGGGCTATGTGCAATCTCCCTTATGTGACTGTGGCGCGCCCCGCCAAACTATAAACCATATTACGAGCGAATGTGAACTGCGTGCGTTTCAGGGATCGCGAGAAGAGTTCTTCACAGCCACACCGTTGGCGCTGAAGTGGTTGAAAGAACTTGCCATCAAACTGTAAATACCAAAGACTATGTATCTTAGTTTGTAGCTGTATATATTTTATTTTAGTATAGGTTATAATAGTTTTTCTTTTAATCTATATTTACTATTGTCATGTTTTTGAGCCATACGATAAATAAAATAAACAGTTTACATCAACTAAACGGATAGTACGTGTACGTCTTTCTATCGACACAATTCATGGCTGGTAGTCTAACCAGACAAAGAAAGTATTGGGAAAAGCGATGGAAAATATCAAGAAAGCAGGAAAATGGTAGCGACGTCTTACAAGGATGATATTTTAAATGTTATTCTTCCTTCGTAAGGTTGAAGAACCAAATCAAGGTGTTACTGATTTGAGAAATAAGTTTGACCTTTGACCTATCCTTTTACAGATACACAAGACAGGGTTCTTATAAAATTTGATCTGAAAAGCTTTATATTTAAGAAAGATTTTGCAGGATTACTGTATAGTGGATTGTTCAGAGCTGCCTTGGATTAAGCCTCCCCCCCTTCCCCCGTCAACATCAACTACTCTATTGTGGCACTCCTGTGACGTATGCCATGGTTAAGTTGCCAATATATTCCCTGTGCACTAATTTTAATAAAATCTATAATCCAGGTAAGCAGGAAAATTGTAGCGGCGTCTTCCAAGGACGATATTGTAAATGTTATTCTTCGTAAGGTTGAAGAAACAAATCAAGGTGTTACTGATTTGAGCCTTTGACGAGATGCAGTTAAAAATGGAAGTGATTAAAGCAGAGGTAAATAGGACGAGAATTAATTATATGTATTCGAAAATTGATACTTTGGAGCCGAACTCTAAGCGTTCAAATTTGAGATTTTTTGGCCTACGTGAAGTCACCGATGAGGTTTGCACGAATGATGCGTTCGACATTAACGTACAAAATAAAATTAAACTCAGTAACGGTGGATGACTCATCCATTCTTTTGACGAGGCTCGCGTTATTGCTCCCGATATCTTAAAGGCATTCAATCAACAGTTACTTTGATATGCAGCTCTCCTAACCAAGCTTTCGTCCTATGGCCTCCCTGTTAAGCTGTGCGGTTGGCTCGCAGACTTCCTCTCAGGTCGAAGAATCTCGGTATTAGCTCCGACATTATTTCTGCTTCACATCAACGCACATGTAGCACTACAAATCCAGTCCACAGTTTCACGGATGGCAGTACTTTGCATGCACCGATCTCTGTGGTCGAGCTGTTTCAGGCTCATAAGAGTCAACATTGCAGAAAATCCGATCTGCGTCAATTGCAACAGCAGCTGGGAAAACTCTTGGGCACCTATTCAAAACCAGAAAGTTCATCTCACCATCTAACCTTCTCACGCTACATAAAGTCCAAATAAGACCTGGCCTGATGGAGTATTGCTCTATAATATCTGGGAGCTGCTGCCCCTACTACCCCGTCTATACTTGATGCCGTCTAGAAATGGGAAATTTGACTAATTGGTGACCAGGCCTTAACGCGCCTGTGACCTCTCACCCTTTTACTGATATTCAAACGGCGTCTGCTCCTCTAAGATGTATTTATTGGGACTACGAGTGTTGACGTATCCCGTTAACAAACTTCCCCTAACATAACCTTTTCACAGCAGCCACGGTATTCTAATATTTAGGCTCTGCCTACGCGGTCTGGTCAGTTATATATGAAAAAAGTATAATTTTATCACGTAAAGGCAACTGATAAACTAAAACTCATTCGTAACAAATATATTTAGTTGTAGATGAACTATACAAAAATCGGTTATACGGTAAGTTTTCTGGTTACGTAGGACTAACGTTACCTGATGTGCCACAAGAGAAGGTCAAACTATCTTCGAATGCGGGACAAGGTGATATGAACGGCATCAAAAGGAGTAATCACCACTTAGTCACAACTAAAGAACATCTCCACTTTAGTCGTGCAGTATTTTTAAAATACCGGGGGCAAACGAACTATTCTTGGGCATACAGTTTACATTTTCTGGGTGGGTAAATTAATGTGAGAGTATTAATTTCCAAATATGATTCTACAGTCTTATATTGAAAAAACATAATAGCTTACATTATCCAAAAGCAGTTCCCTCTTAATCTTATTCAGCGTATAAAAAAATACGAGTGCGCTTACTAAAATAGCTTCGAAATATGGACCTTGAAGAAGTTAAAATAATATGACTGAAGTTTGGAGCAGTTGCAGATCTGTAATTATTCAGTGCTCTTCACAAAAACTATGACGTTTTTACGTTTTTTAGGAAGGTTTTACGTTCATTTTTATACTTTTATTGAATATACATTTAAATTATGTAAAAAGTTAATTGGAATTTGAAGATTTCAATTTTTCATCATTGTAGTGCTATAGTTTATATGATTTGAAACATTTTATTTAAAAAGTCTGTATTGTTTTAATAACAGAAAATTAAAGCTCAGTTTTTATAAACCATTCTTTGATTTTGCATTTTGCCAGAGATGTTATATGGATACGTTTATTACTATTAACAATCAACCATTACGTTAGGATCTAGAATTTGAATTTACATTGGTCTATGCATGTCCTTTATACTGAAGAAAAGTTTCTATAATCAACAAAGAATCATCCGAAATTCAGTACTTAACCAACCCAGAATAATGTATCCTGCTAGTGACTTATACAGAGATATACAGACATATAAATACAACCTTAGCTGTAAATTTATGTCCCTCATTATCTTAAACATTTAAATAAGGATCACTCAAAGTGGCAATATGAGTTACAAACTATACACAAGAATTAGTTACTACGTTTACACGGCTTCTTCATTTTGAAACCGTTCAATTACAACCCCATTACACGCCAATTTTGCGATGCGATTTAAAATAGCTAATTGAAAGTAGTAATAATGCTGCCAACCTATCACTTATTGGGCCAAAACTGCCAACCTGAAAATGTTTTAACAAAAATAAACTCACTCTTTGGCAAAGGTGTTATGCGTGTCAAAGTTTGATTTGTAAGTGGTAGTTGACAACACTGCATCTAAAGCAAGTTAAATAGTTTTATCTGTTTATATGTAAAACCGGTTTGAGCCACGTTAAACCTCATTTTTAAAATGCTTTGAGTTAAACCATTTTTATGCCTTAAATCGTTTTAACCAGCGGTTATACATAGATTTTAACAAGTGTTTTATAGTAAATCGTTTTAAGACAAACGTGTAAATGTAGTAACTCTTGTACCCCGCAAGCAACTGAAACGATAGGTGAATTAAAATAAATTAATAATAATAATAAATCATATTAGTATGCTTACATTTATAGAAGACCAGTGTAATGATCCTATTATGCGTTGTTGTATTTTTTTGTACAAATATGTATGTATTGGTGACCCAAATACCACAAATGCAACATCACATTAGTCCTTGCATAGGCAATGCCTTCTATGGACATAATTTGTTCATGTTTATTAATTTGCTTTATCATTTCTGATATATTTTATGGGTGAATAATATAATATGTAATAAATAAATATATTATTTTTAATAACACACACAATCGGAATTTCGGAATATCTAAAATGTTTTAAATAGGTTAAATTTGCACAATATAACTTTTCGGCAACTAATTTAAGTCCCGCATATATACAAAAATGAGTTCAGGGACTTTTAGTATAATAATTGAATAATATTTAATACGCGTACGGCCTAGTTTGTGCAGAAATTTAGAACCTATCCTATGACGATAACCAAAAGGGTAGGGCGAAATATTATTGACGTTCTTTTTTTTTTAAATAATGAAGCGATCCTATTTGGGGTGAGGAACCAACAAACAAAGTGAGATGAAACAGTCAGTATTATTTCACTTTTTTTTGGAAACTGAGGCTTGTTGCACTAACAGACTAACAAATCTCATTCCTCTGGTATAGCCTCGTGATATGTCTGTATGCACACAATTATAAAATACCAATATGTGCATTAACATAAAATTATAAAACCATTAATCACCAACGAGCGGAAAATAAACGGTGTGACATTTGATTTACATAACTTATAACATTTATAACTTGGTCATACTAGATACGAAAATGAAAATATGTCAGATGATGAACTACGTTTGATCCTTTAAGATCGTTATTATCCAGGAATACTCTTATGTTTAGTCTCTACGAGCCTTTGAGAGCTCTGTATCTGTATGTCTCAACAAATCTGAGTGTCAAAACTTCGTTATTCCAAGAACTATCAAAATAAGGATAAAGCGTTGACATTCCTATATCACTCGGCATGCTTTAAATATAGTCACACATTGGTCAAAGTATCAAAGTTCAAGAAATTAATTCCTCTAGAATAATAGATATGGTACAAAGTTGTGACTGAGGTGCATACATTCTTGCAGCTATAAAGTCATAAAATTCATCATTACATTTCTTCCAAAATTCTAGCTGTATTAAGTCTATCTTTAAGCTGGGCATAGACGCGCTAAGGTTTACCTTCCGGTAGGCCCTCGGACTCATAAATCGGGAGGCAAAACGTATTATTTTTTTATGGTCAGCCTCCCGCAAAGGCTGAAAGCCTATGGCGCTGTAGAAGTGCTGCGAGAGGATAAGTGTCGGTTTACGTTGGATTTTAAACGCTGCAGATTGTAGCCGCCGGGAAACAAATTCCCCGGCAGCTGATCCCACAGCGTCGAAGTTCTTCAAAAGAAGGAATGCTGAAGGAGACTGGTTCGGGGAGTAAGGACCTCGACCCGGTAAGGATGAGCTCGCAGAGCTTCTCTAGTGTTCCTGGTTCGGACGGCCTTTGGTGTTATTATCTGGGAGAGCTCACTCGAACATCTTCCGTGATAGAATATGTAAAATAGGGATAGGTTAGCCAGCCCTCCAGGCTGTGGAGGTCCTTTGTGAGGTTAGGCGTATCGATTAATCTAATCGCTCTTTTCTGAATAGTGTCCAGAACCTTTAGAGAGTGCTTCGGAGCGCATCCTCACACATGGGAGCAACTCTCCAGCGATGGTCGAATCTGCGCCTTGTAGAGCAGCAGCAGCAGTTGCTCTGGTGTATACAACTTCCCACAGCGCAGCGGACCAAAACGCCTCTGGGATGCCGTTTTAGCAATACTGACGACGTGGTCGTAGATTTGTTCGTGGTAGTTTCGACCGGAAGGCCCGGCTTGAACTGGCAGCGCTTGAAATTTTGCCTGCTGGCCGAGCTTCTCGCGTGCAAGTCTGTACGTGTATGTGCGTAGCGAGGGAAGGAAAGGGACCAGAGGTTTCGCAGTTTTTGGTTAGGAGGTGCACGTTTACCCGCAAAAAGAGTGATACATTGCAATATTTGTTTTTGAGAACATCAATAATATCTCTACATGTCTCAGGAATTATTTTACCCTCAGCTTGAGCACAGTACGGGTAGTGAGTTTCAGATCTTCGTAATTTCTGTTTGTTGCTAAATACCTTAAAGTAGTACTTAGCCGTTAATGTGAAGTGACTGCTGTCCGCACTATGATATCTTCTTTCTTAAGTAATGGAGAAATCAGTTCTAGCAATTCCGTATATACGCTTTCGTCCAATTTCTATAATCATTAGGTTCCAGCCGTAACTCGTTTATGAGGTAAACATGTGAACGCTATTCTCTGTTTAACTTATACAGTTTTACCCACTTAGCATGTTTACGTTTCAACTTTTTTTGTTCATTAGGTAGTAAAGCAACCGCAAGCCCTATTAACAGAAGATCGTTTTCTGAGACATTATGAGATGTAAGCAGCTCATTGGAAACCGAATAAAACCTCTAAGCTAAACTATATGCATGAAACGAGAGTATTTCTCCATCACATTGCTGATCACAGAAAGTAGAGCTATAGGTCTGTGGTGGTTGGATCGGCTTTGGATGCGGTATCCCTTTCCGCAAGCCTTCCGGCTCGCAAGCCGAAAGGTAAGCCTTAGTGTCTAAGACCAGGCCACCGTACATTAACAAAGACAAGTAGGATCACTTGACGTGCCAACTTTGATGTGAGTCTCACAAATGCGAGCCGCCTCGATTTGAGAGGGGTTCCCTTCGTGCGGACTCGTTTACCTACAGGGGATCCGACTGTGCGATATGGTCGACGTCAACGATCGACGTTCACTTTACTTATACGGGGGTCAATGGAAATGAATTCCATAGTATAGATAGAATATAATTTATTATTCAATAAACCATTCAACACAATAACTGCAGATGCAACTACTGGGGTGGCAAATAGCTCAAGGAGCATTATAGATCATGTTTTGTCAGATAGATGTAGTTATTTGAAATGTACGATTCAAGTAGTAAGTAACAGTCTGATCATTCATAATTTGTTGTCAATAACCTTAGGTGTAAACATAAAAGTACTTGCGACAAAATATAGAAAAGAAGTAAACAGAAAAGATCATAAAAAATTCATCTCAAAATTTGAAAAGAATATGCAAACTACAGAAGTTCAATCATTTCAGGAACAAATTGACTGAATCACTTCTTGTGAAAAAGATTCGGAATTCAAAAAGACGTATAAGATACGTGAAAATAACGACTGGATAAATCAAGAAATTCTCGAAATGATTGAAAAGCGAGTCAAAATTTAAAAACAAAAAGTTAAAGAACCGGGAAACACGAATTTGGAAAATGAACTTAAAAAACTTAAGAACCATGTCAATAATAAAATTAAAGTATTTAAAACAGATATTTTAAAAATCAATAGGAATAAGTAGGCACAAGTATAAAAAAACATATACAGAGCTAGTCACCGGCATTTTTTTGTGAAATATGCGCAAAACGCTCAATAACCCACAAACACTACTTATTTAGGCACCCCGGTAGATCCGACCGATTGTATCCCGTGCACCGTGTCGCGTGTTAGGTGGTGTTAAGTGGACTGACCCTGTAAACCACAGCTGTTAGCGTTCGGCTACTGCTCGAGATCGCCGGGCGCCAGAATCCGCCAGCTTGCGTAGTATCCGAGAGCACAGCTGGAAAGACCACATTGGGGGCGGAGCTTAGAGTGACCCTACTTGTCTTTGTTAATGTACGGTCCCAGGCCTAGACTTATCATGTATTATGAGTCACCGTATTATATTTTTACTTTAAGCGGCAAATATGAAAGGTCATAAAGAATTTGTCTTAAGACTCTTTTAGACTACACTACTTCTGTTAAGTTTTATAAAAAAACTATTTTTATCCGCAATAACTGAAAAGTTGTATAAAAGTAAAAATGGATTTTTGAATCTAATACCCTACCGACAGCTCCCTGAGAAAACCAAGCGCGTGTGACGTTTTTCTAAGTAGAAGTTTCAGATGCAGGACGTAGTATGGTACGCCAAAATAATCTCAAAGGAGCGTTCAGTTGCTTTTTTAACCCTTAGTATCTAAATAAAATGGCTTTGAAATCTAGAAACTGATGCAGCCAACAGTTTTGATCGCGCGGCCAGTGTTGCCAAACCTATCCTGATTTCAGGAACTCCATGGTAAACAAAAGGTTAGGTGGCATAACTTAACATATTATAAGTGGTTTTTGTTGAAGCTCATTTTGTGTTAAATTCCGATGGTGTCTTTATCAGTTAATTGCGATTTTGATAAATTTATAACTTTCAAAATGCTAAATAGACTAACGGCCTCACTAACACATAAAAATTAGCCTTAAGCTGCAATTTGATCATTCCAGCGTCACCTTAATTTCAGAAATAGGAGGCTTCAGACGCATTAATGCCAACTAGATATTACTACCGTACGGAACACAGAACATACAATAGTTAGTGTGGAAGTCATAACTATGTCAAACTGTCATTCATCACGGTGATTAATTTTTGACGCTTGTGTCTTATCAATTTGTTGTAAATCGTCAAATATGCTTCATTCTTGTTCTACCATTCTGCCGTTCTTACTCTGTGTTCCTACTGCGTTTGAGTTTTATGTTCATGTTGTGCTTTTTTATCACTGATGGTTGTAATTTTGGTTTTGTTTCATATAGGAAAAAAGGGCAGACTGTTGACAATATTTTGACAGCATAGAATGAATAGTGCTGTCATCGTATATGTGAATAATTGCGCGGTTTTATAGCAATTACAGAACATTGCGTTTCATTTACATAGTGATTTGTGATTTTCATCAACTTTAGTTAACCTTATCTATGTTCCATGCCCTAGCTTGTTAACACTTCCATTTCAACTCGACGCTCAAAAAGCAGCGCAAATTAATCGTTAATTTAATATTGGCAATATTGGCGTGTAAGAGCAACTGTCTTTCCATTTACCGATGGTCTGTCACTTAGATAACGAAAGAGAGGGGAAACCGCGCGCCAGTCTATTGCTATATGAATTAGCTGTGACAGAAAACGATTAGCTGTCAAAATTTTGGTGAAAAACAAGTAACTTGGTACGGTAGTTTTTTTGTGATATTTAGCGTTTCTGAACCAATAATTGTAAAATATTGTGGTGTGCATAATTGTAGGGTGTGCAGCTTATGGTTGTAAAAGCCACAGCAGTAGGAAGGAGCCAGGAATCACTTTTCACAGATAAATTTATGTTGATATTTTTTGGTACATTCCAAGTTTATACAAATATCTCGATATCTAGTTCAGAGATATATATATGTATCCAAAATATAATTTCAAATGTACCACTAGCATGCGAATCCTAATATTTTTGAGCACGTAAAGTGAAAAATTATATTTTTTAAGGCATGTTTTGGTTCAAATACAATCAGTTTTCCAGTGACGTATCTGTTATAGCTTACATTATGCAAGACAAGATATCGGTCGAATGGAAATTCACGGTTAAGTTAATGTTAGTTACTTAAATTTAAACTGTGGATGGTGAAATTGGTGATACAGAACTTGTGAATAACAATATTTTAATAAATTTTATTTGAAAATAGATTATTTCTCCAAATAGCTTAACCATAATGTTAATCCCATTAGCTACGGCACTAGCACTAGCGCTTTGGTACTTTTTGGTAACAGAGATGTCAGCCGCGCAAGGACCGTCGATAGCTCTAGACGGTCCCGGCTGAGCGTTCTGTCCTCTCTCTTTCCTTGTCTAAAGTCTATCATAAACGGGTACCTGCCAAATGGATCACAAACATTTTCACGACGATGCAAAAAGGTACAGGTTGTTTTTCGTGAACGTTGATGAAAAGGACAGAGAAAGTGGTTTGGTGATTAATTTCATAGTGCTTTGTATGATTATTTGTGGAAACTTTTTCCTGTTTCCACTTACTAATGAGAGTAAGTCGACATTGTGTGGCAACGTAGCACACCTCCATGTCTTCTGATTGGCTAATTTGATTTTGGTTCCGTGACGTCACGCGACAAGAAACATTCAAATATTTTCCTTATTTTCTCGCTATCCTAGGCTTGAAAAAAAAACCCGCGGAAAAATGGCAAGCTTTTCATGACAAGCTCTATCAAAAACAATAATAAACAAAAATCATGATACTAGTCCATTTTTTGGCGCCATGATAGCTCAACTGCTAGACGCGCAGCCTTCCACCCTACAATGTCCCGGTTCGATCTCAGGGCTTGACAAGCTTTTCTAATTTTTTTGCCCAAAAATTTATTGATATGCTTTTCCTCATATTACACACATTTTTTTCTACGATCTAATTAATAAATATGCTTTTGAATCAAATTTTATTAGACATTTTACAAGTACAATAATTCCAGACCATTGCAGACGCAATATCCCACATAACACTATATGGATATGTACATCCACAGAATGTACATTAGATATTCCAGTTTGAACATGTATATTTTGAATATTCATAGGACGAAAAATGATATACTACTAGTGTAATATACTATGTATATTCACGTAGGTATATACATATGTGAATATACATAAGATGTTGGTCTATGTATCACATATACATCTAGTAGTTTACGTCTGCGCGAAGGACAGCTAGTGCTGCCATTGCTGATCTCTAGCCATTCGTCGCAGTTAGCGTGTGTGTGCTGATGCTGGTTGTGCCTGATTACCTGATCGAGTGAAATATTATGCAATGTTACTTATCTTCTGGCTACTGATAACACTCGCATCCAGCGTTTGACGGTGAGTCGTAAGCGGAACAAACCACCTACAAAATTTTATAACCTTGATTTCTTTGTGATCTTAGACATGCCATTCAACAGGAAAGGGATGACAAACATAGCAATCGATTTTGCCAAGTATTATTATTGTAACTAGAAATTGAATGAATAACAATACATAATGAAAGTATAAAGTTTGTTTATGCTTCTGCCTCTACATTGAACTTTCATACACTATGCATGTGCATTAAAAGTACATGAATGTACATTTAATGGATATACCATGGATGTGTAAATTCGCGACAAACGTACATACATGAAATGTAAATTTGTTTATGTCTATTTTACATCCATTAGACGTTCATGTTCCATTTGTGGATATACATATTCATTGTATGTACACTGTATATACTTTGGTATGTAAATTGTATATTATGAATATACATGTTCATACCTGGACTATGTTACATATACTCTGCATGTACATTAGACGTACATATGTACATTCTATGGATATGCCATGGTTGTGAAAGCTCGCAACAAACGTACATGAAACGTATATTTTTTTGATGTCTATTTGACATCCATTGGACATTCTTGCTCCATTTGTGGATATACATATCCATTGATTCGATATCCAATGTATGTACACTGTATACAGGGTGGCCAATCGGGTGACGATAATAATTTTTTTTTAGATAGCCCGTACCGAGACCTATCCAAAACACCCCCATGTATATGTACCAATTGTTGATAGTATTCGAGTTATGATTTTTTTTTGAAAACTTAGAGATTTTCCAGTTTTTCTAAGAAATCGTCAAAAACAAAAACAAGAATGCTTTTTGGCTTATATTTTTTTCTGCGATTATACTCAGTATTAAGCTTATTTTAATATCTAATAAGGACAACCTGTACATCCGAACAATAATCAAGTACATTTTGGGCCCAAAGTTTGAAATCTCTGTTTTTAGTTAGGAGACCAAAACCTTCAAAATAAAATTAAAAATACTTATGCCTGGTTCTGGAGCTCCAGTCTAATCCTAAAAACTGTGCAAGACATTGCACTTTCGAAATAATAATGAAAAAATAGCGCTTATGGGGGCATTTTACGCCGTACGTGACTGTTAAAGTAACAAGGTGATAATTCACGAATTTCCAAAATGATTTAAAAAACTATTATTTAACTTTATTATGACAAATTAAAGAAAAAAAACTCATAACAACTAATAAGCACGATAATCATTGATGTTATAATCACTTTTAATAAAAAAACTAATACTTTTGTTTTATGTGATATCTATCTGTCAAGACAAAATATTTGTCTAGTATCATCGGCCTATGAAACTGAAGCGCATTTCGAAGGCTGGCAAACGTCTGAGCACCGAAGAAGGAAAAAAATGGCCAGCGTGACCAGTGGGGTCAAGACATGGTAATCCGAAGGAGTGTCCCGATGCGATGGAGTAATGACGTTTAATTATGTTTGGAGAAACCAGAGAAACGGCCGCGCGACGGACGGACGGACGGACCACTTGACAGGGCCTTTGCCTACATATCTCAATACCAGAAAAATCAACGGATGTTTACGACCGCGTCTCTAGTGAAAACGGTTATGATACACCGATATGCGGGACATGACGCAACTAAATGATCGATGAAGTGCCTAGCAGGGTCGTGGAGAGAAAATCATGGTCCGGCGGAGGGGGCTACACTTTAGTGGCTCGTAAATAGAGACGTTTTGCACTACTCCTTCTAAAATGTCAGTAGTGAGATGTTAACGGTTATTTACGACATCTAACAATTCTAACAATATACTATGTAGAGCATACATTTTTTACTTTCTGCATACACCTTTGTTTATCGTAGCATAGAATTAGTGAGGTTAGTGCTCAAAGCGTTCTGTGTATATTTATTGTTTTTATAGTCTTTGTATTGCAACCGCCAAAAACGGAACAAGCTTTTGAACATTGTCTCAAGGCACTGGTGGCATATTGGACTTGGTCATAAACAAATAAACACCTTTAAACACACCTTTATATGACACTTCACTCCCATGGTACAGTTTCGTGATGGTCAGGGACTTTTTAGCTCCTCAACTGCCTTTGAACAAACATAAAAATGCCGCCCTTTTTACTTCCCACACCGATAGGTGACGGGAAATTGTGATTGGGGGAATGTTCGCTTTCGAGATAATACGCTTTTTTGGGCGTTTTATGATATCTACATAACGAAAATCCACGTCACTCATTTCCGTCGGTCTGTGTCTGTCTGTTGCCGTTTTTCTGGCCTCATAATCTCAGTAACATCTGCATGAATAGTGATGAGATTTGGGTAGCGTTATGCTGTGGGGTCGTAGTAGTTACGCTGCAATAATTTCGAAAATTGGTGCATGGGTGGCGGGTAATTAGCAAAGGACAAAAGATTTCAAATATTCCCCAAACTTAGTTCTTAAGCGTTTAGAGGGCTCCTGATCCTTTTCTACTTTTTTTGGGTGGGGGTGAAATTGGGGTGGTTGGGGGGTGGGGGTTGTAAGATGACAAACTAAAAAATTTGTTGTATGCTTAATAGGCTGTCCATTGGCCTGTGAGAGAAAGACCTATTTTTTTTTATGTATACATACGAGTATTGCTTTAGATCGTTCTGTATTGTGTAACTGTAAAGCTTTTAAATTGATTTTGATGAAGTTTTGATACAGTATTACTACCATATCGAGGATGAAAAATGCGTATGGCTTTAGAAATCATGTTAATGGCGGCGCTGCTATAATAAAACAACTAAAAATATAAAAAAGCTCAAACTCCATTTTTAGGCGTTTTAGGGGTTCCTGATCGTTTTCTACTATTTGTGGGGTGGTTGGTGTGGGAGTTCTAAAGCTGAAAAGATTATTGTATTCTTAATAGGCTATCCATTGACATGCAAAACAAAGACCTGGACCTGGCGGCATAACATACTTCATGCTATGGGAAAATAATAACTGGTAATGTGTGCGAAGCACTGAGTCAATCAACTTAATTTGATTTTTTTACCAAAACGTTATTTAGTGAACAAAATTTATATTTCAATCCTACATATAATTCAACAAGACACATTGTAACTTGTAACAACTTTATTTCTCGATGAGTATCGTGCCCTTTATCTACGATCATAACCTTGATCTGGTTGTATTTAATACCAAGACCATATGCTGCACTGTGTTGTCCTAAGACGTTTAATACCGCTACCAGTTCTTCCTGAGGAGCAGCAAGAAGAGTTGTATCGTCAGCAAATCTTAAGTTGGATATTTTGCTTCCACCAATAGTTATACCGCCATTCCAGTTGTCCAATACTGTCTCATCATAAATTCGAAGTAAATGTTAAACAACATCGGAGATAATACACATCCCTGACGAACTCCTTTTCTGGTTGCTGTTTGACCAGGCAGGTTACCATCAATTCTTACACGAGCCAAGCTAGACACATAGAGCTGCTGTATGAGCAATATTAAGTGGTAAGGAACTTTCATAGAGATAAGAATTGCCCATAGTTTAGGCCACTTTACGTTATCAAACGCCTTAGAATAGTCCACGAAGCAGATAAAAACTGGAAAATTATGCTCTGTATTTTTCAATAATTTGTCTTAAGTTTAAGGTATGTTCACGCGTATCGTGCACTTTTACGAAACCTGCCTGTGCCTGAAAAATTTGCTAGCCAATAAAAGCCTCCAAACGAGATTGTAAAATGTATAGTCGAATCTTGCTTGCATGAGAGATTAATGAAAGTAGGCGATAATTGTCTGGATTTGTTGGAGATCCCTTTTTATGAAGTGGAACAAAAATGAATGTGCACCATTCATCATAGTTACGACGCTTCCAGTTAAAACGAAGGGTGCATTTCGGCCACAATCCACATGCAGTGGCTGTTCTTAAAATACGCATTATATTTATTAGCCCAGATAAGACAAAGCTATTTGTTCATTGATCCATTCGGTGTGAACTGCGCTTCATCTCTAAAGATGATTCTTGTTGAAAGAGATGTTACGGTATTCGATGAGAGAATCTATCATAAGAGCACACGGCATGAAGAATGGTCAACTTGCTAGAGCTGCTGAACCAATTAGATCATGTAGGACCTTGTGGAGAATACGTTACAAACTGGACATGGAAATATCCAATTCAGGTGATTGATACCGTACTTTAATAAAGCGATAATTTCTGGTATACGTATGCGCATTTCGACCTGCCAGTTATTGTTCAGTCACTAATTGCTTCAAATAGACACACCAAGCGAACGATTGCTATCTTATTTAGATGGCTATGATGACCAAAACGATCACAGATTGCGCGAAGCGTATTTTTGCACAGTTTCTATAGCGGATGACGATAAATGGCAAACCTTCAACTAACAAAATGACAAATCGATGACAGAAAACAAACATGGCCTCTATTGAACATCCCTATGTGTAGACATCGACCAAGTCCACTGAGTTTAGAATGTAACATGAACGGACCAGAACAAAATAGAATAGAGACGCGCTAGCTCGATAAGGCAAGTAAAGTCCGTTACAATGCAGATGATGTTCCGAATTAGAGAGAAATTTCGAGAGAGACCGTGGGTATATTTCTCACAGGCCATCCGAACTATGACCCACCGCCTACTTGATACGTGCTCTTCGCTGAATCATCTTACGTACTTGGTCCGGCAAAGGCACTCTTCGATAGCGTATTCACGCTCTTATGCCATGCTCACACATTGCGGCTCGATTAAGTATAGTCGGGCCCGCTTATAACGAGAAATGTTTATAACGGGCACTTCATTTACCATGAAAAGATTTTATTTTTAAAACTACAATGTTTCTATTAAAACAACGAGCAGAGGTTCTTAGCAGATTTATCAATATTCATACCTGTATCAATAACGAAGCTGTGAAATACGAATAATAACGATAAATTAGCGGGAAGCTAATGCGGGTATCTGCGGAAAATATTACTTGTCAGTTTGTGCATAGCGCCCCTAATTTATAAAAACCGATAAAACAACCGAGAGGCTGAATGCGAAAAGTATTCGAAGACCAGTTAAGACGAAAGTTAATCTATACTGGTTAAGCAGGTGTTTGCAAGTTGGCACTTTTCTTTATAGGGCATATAGTACCCGTCAAAAGGAGTGATTCTTCCCAATAACATAAAAACATATAAACCAAATGTTAGGGATATTAAGATATTGACCGATAATGAAATCCTCATTTCTAATTCCGTCCCTGTGTGATTAGACCAAACAGACACAAAATACGCAGGTGGTTACGGAGCATATGTAGCAGTGCGCGTTTGAGGTGTCTCATCGAGTTGTTGACGTGCTACATCAGACTTTAAAAACAACAAAGGTGGTTAAATGGTGCAACTGTTATAACTACAATGAACTGGTGGACGTGGTTTAGTGTACGGTGAATGTGGTGAAAATTCCTCTCAGACTTCGCCACTATGCTGATCGTTTCCCTGACCGTATTTATCTTGAACCCTGTCGACTTGTCTATCTCGTGCTAAAAGCTACAGGATAAAAAACTTAAAAAAATTGTGATACACCTTTTTAAAGCTCCTGACCATAGAATATAAAGTCAATATATTCATCTACTATAAAATGGTGGAATATGTAATACTTGCCTGAACATATAACTACAGAAACATCATTGTATTATAAACGTGTTGTTTTATGTAAATTAACATAAAATTGAATCCTTAACATAAAGTTTACATCCTATTCAAAATTTCTACATTTAACTCCAAACTTCAAACATGTATTTCTAGATGCATCGATATCAATATTTGTAATAGGTAATTATTAAATGTTTCACCATTTTGTGGTAGGTGAAGATATATTTTACTTTATATTATAGGGCTGTGAGGATTCATCAGGAGCTTTGAAAAGATGTGTCACAAGACCCCCCCTTCGATTTTCTTTTCAAAGACGGCGTCCAGTTGATCTGTCAATTTTACTCCAAAATATAGTATTAATGCATCAATTTTATTATACCAAGTCTTATTCTTTTGTGTTGATCCATTCAAAAAATAAAAGGGGACATTGAAGAATCGCAATGTGTGTACTACCACAGGAACAACCAGTGCGATTTTGCAGATTATAAGTTTTTAGTTACTATTACCTTCCTAATATAAAATATAAATATTTGTAACTTAGTTTATAATTTAATTAATGAATTTCCTTTTGGAGGTTTTTTCTGTTGATATCCCTAATTGTAATAAATTAATGAATATATAAGTAAGCTCTCAATTCAACAAAAATAATAATTTGGCACCTCAGTTATGTTTATTTTCAGCCATAATTAATATACTATTTATATGAATAATTTGTATTTAGCAGACAAAAAGGGTAAACAGTTTACAAACCTTCAATAATTTGGCATCCCAAGTATTCTATAAACATTAAATAATTGCTCTAACATTTTCACTTTCAACAAATTTACATTTTATTTAGGTTTAATTTTTACTATTGTGAATTGGCTATAAATTGCTTAATTTCAAAGGCGCGCTTGTTTTCTCAAAGTGTCATATGCGCCTTTCGCAGTAAAGTTGTTTATACAGCAAAATTTTAGTTTGGACAATAGCAGCAATTTTTGAACGGGGTAAATTATTTTAGGTCCCTGATATACACTCCATCGGCAAATTTATCTTCCGTTTTGTCCACGAATACTCAATTTATACTTGTGGGGGTTTGCTGCCCACAGTGGAGAAACTGGGCGGCTTCCTGTACTTTCTTTTATTTAGTATTAGTCTCCTAAGTTTGATTGAACGGTGGACGAATATGGTGGTGACTCTTAAATATTAAATCTTATATTTTTTATGGACTATGGCGATGAGGTGTAAGTTACGGTGTGAAGGTTTATTCTTTGTGCTGAAGGTAAGATGATGTATTTTTATAACGTCTGTCTACTCTGACACTGCACATTTTGATATTTTCGGGAACAAAATACACGGCGATTTTGTTCCCATTGAAACCACTCCATATCGGTCCATCGCAGTATGCATACAAATAAAGTTTACAAACCGAAAATAAATATATGAGAACAAATAAATGCTGTAAGTTTCGATAAATCGGAACAATACTATTGAGCTGTGTATACTAGCTCTAGAAAATACGTTTACCTCATATGGACCATATTTCTCCTACTTTCGGTTAGAGGGATTTATTTCAGTCAGTTTTGGGTATAAGCGACCACTTTATTATCATCTTTTTACTTGCACTTCCAAAACACTAGGAAAGTGGCAGCAATTATGGGATGACACCATAGAGGTTGCACAGTGGACTAAACGACCCATACCCTCTATTACGGAATAGGTCGAATGCAGACATAGAACTACCTGTTATTTCTTAAGGGCCCCACCCACCTCGTTCTTCTTCGCCGTTTTTAACCGACGGTTAAAAGCGTCGGGGTAAAAATGTCACAAAAACGAGGTGTATGGGCAAGAACGTCGTTTATGCCCGTCCTTCCAAAATGTCAGGCGAGGTTTGATTTCTGTCGGTTACCCTGCCAATCTTTCGAGTAAAAACGAGGTGTGTGTTTTCAACAGTGTGACTGGTCGGGGATTTGTCAGCGGCAGTGGCAATCAGCATTTTTGTTGTTGTTTATTATTGAACTGGTGATAATAAAAATGTCGGATATTAAGCAGTGGAAAAGAGACTTTTTATTAGAGTTTATCGAACTTTATAGATAATTTCCTTGAGTGTGGAAAGTTAAATCGGCGGACTACCATGACCGAATAAAAAAAAACAAAGCGTATGAAGCATTACTGGTGAAATACAAAGAAGTGGATGCTGATGGATTATGTGTCCTAGTGCCTGCGGTGAGATAATAACAGAAAACTTCAGATCCTCGTAGCTGCGGCCAGTGGCCAGAAATCGCAGAGTAGCTGTTAGGCGTCCGTGAGGACTGATGCATAAATGGGTATCACGTCTCTCAATTATTTACGGTGTCACTAGCTTTAGCAGTTTCCGATACGTATCATCGTCCATCCTCAAGTAATTGTGCCAATCGCCAGGCTCCATTATTAGCTCCTCCAGTAAATTTTGTATGTGACAGTGCACTACGTCTAAGTATCCAGTCTTTAGTCCACTTTCTTCGAGTTTTTCTTTTTTCGCGATTTTTTTCGACTGCCTAAATCGCTGTCACTGCTAACAAGCACGTACGCGTACGGTCCATCGTGAAAAACTGGCGCGGAAAAAACTGTTGTGTGTGGATGTATCAGTCAACGTTATTCCCTCCAACATTTTTAACCGTCGGTTAAAAACAGCAGAGAAGAACGAGGTGAGTGGGGCCCTTTAATACTGGCACTATCAGGTCATGGGCCATTTCGAACGTACAGGTCCAGAATAGGCAAGATAGAGGATGCCGAATGCATACACTGTGACGTTGAGGACACTGTTGAGCATGCTATATTGGACTGTAATAGGTAGCTCCAATACAGGCAAAGTGCTGGATCAATTGTAGCAGACATGACCCCGGACCCAATGGTATTGGTGATGATATCTATTGAGAAGTCCTGGAAAAGCGCGCTCGAAAAGGTCAGGAAAATCCTCTCTGCCAAGGAAAGCGAGGAGCGAAGATAGCAGTATGACAACATACATAGAAGGAAGACCTTGCACAACTCATATACGAAAATAAGTACCTCATCTTGCGCTGAGGAGGATGTCTGACGATGATGCCCGGTGCAGGTTTGGAGATGGAGGAGATGCGAGGAGCAGTGGTTTTTTACTAGATAGGACCTCCAGTCGCCGCAAAGAGCGGAGAAGAAAACTACCAGACCAGCATCAGCATAACGAAACCATCGCAACGTGTGGACGCTGCCTTAGTAGTACTTCGGCAGCTGCCTTTGTATCAAACCGTGTATCGCTAACGGTAACAATTAAAAGGACAAATGCTGCATCGTCCGGACCTCACGAGTCGCAACACTTATCAGAACCTAGACACATTTTGCACGACAAATTTCGCCAATTCTGCACCGGCCGTGTTGCACGGACTTTGATACCGGATGCATAATATATCACACTGTTTAGGTTTCCTGGTCATTAGAGGGCCATTGGTTTAACTCGCATTCCGCTGCCCACTATGTCAAAATGCAATAAATGCTATGCTGTGGAGAGCTTTAGCTTGTGTATCCAGTGTCCCATACTTCAGGCAAAAAATACTTTTATACAGGGTGGTCCAATAGGCGCGCGGTGCTCTCTAGCGTAGCGGCCTTACCGTTTAAATTAGAAGCAAATGACTTCAATAACCAAACGTTTCTTTCCAAACAGTCTACTCAGAGAAAATGCTTTCAAGCATGGCGGACATCCGGATATACAGGAAGTAGGTATCAACTTCTTTAATTTAAATAGAACATCCTACATATTATTAAGTTTCTGAGTTCAACATGGATTTTTACGTCCAGTTTGCTTACCATAGTTTATGTCTACGAAGCCTATTTTCGAAGTTATTCAGCAATCTTCAGAAAATTTGACGTTTGTAGTACTTTAAAAAAATATTACCTAATGCCTCGGAAACTAAGTACGACAGAAAGATGCGATTTTCGGATTTAAAACAAGCAATAAACGTACTTATGTCACAGTAAGTTCATGGTGTCAAAAGCACATTGAATCAATAGACTAGCAATTTTCAAACTTGAAAAGTTTAAAACGTTAAAAACTTGTTTTTCAAATGTGATGGTATGATAAATTTCACATCGTTGGATGTGAAATTAAATTCTCCATCACTTCTATCTGGACGTATGTGGTTCTTATCTTTGATGGTTTTCAAGATATTTACGATTTTGTAATTATTCCATAATGACGCGTAGGAATTGGAAAAGTCGAAGGTGGCGTGGCTCCCAGACGAAGCAATTCACAGAAAACCTTTCATCCAAAGTGTTTCGGGCTCTAGCACTGAAATGTGCATTCGCTCCTCCATCTGACTGTAACCACATTATTCGTGAAAACTCCATTAGTAAATTTTCCAACAGATTTTCCAAATTTTCATTAAAAATTTTTGGAGAACATTAGTGTATGATGCGGTTTCCAATAATACCATGCCAAATGTTTAGACCCCATGCTGGTTGTCAACAAACCTCTCAAAATTTTTGGATTTACGTCGGCGTAAAATATAAGAGGAGGAAACATGTAGTTAATGAAGATAGTGAGTTTGACGTCCTCGCAATTGTAGTTGGTTGGTCCGCACAGCAGTGCTAAAACAGAAATTAGTCGCTATTTGAAGAAGAAATTAGTCCAAGAAGATGCAATCCTTTTTAATAGTATGTTGTTTACGAATTAAGTAACATTTCATGAGAAATGTAGCTGCACCGCTAATATTAACGGTCATGTAAACTGGCATAATTTACATTTTTACACCGACGTAAATCCAAATTTTGAGAGCTTTGTTGAAAATCAGCATGGAAACTAAACATTTGGGATGGTATTATTGGAAATCTCATAATAAACTAATGTTTTCCAAAATTTTCTAAATGATGGCATGCCGATTTTACGATATTTTAAAACAAGTTATAAGTATCAATCTTTAAGGGGCAACCACCCTATCCGAGATTCCATCTCATCTCAGATCATTTTAACCACTCCAAACAAAGACATTAGAAAATCATCAGAGATCCCCAGAGTACCCAAAAACAAAGTTTGAACGGCTTTTATATTGTTCTCTTTTTTTTTAGTTCACGGCCTCTAACACAATTTTCAAAAATCCATAGACTTGATTGATCCCTACTATGACCCACGTCACGGCTCAGAAAGTTTACTACTATCAGTTTAATGATGAGGTACATACATTACAGAATTATCAATATAATTTTAACAATTATTTTTGGTTTGAGTTAGGGAGCATTTGGATAAACCTGAAAAGTATATTATGTCATTCCCTTACAGGGCAATGAGGAGCCTACTACGAACACAAAAAAAATAGTCTCACCATCCCCCACCCCCAACTACCCCAATGTCACGCCTACCCAAAAAAAGGAGAAAATGATCATTAACCTCTGACACCCTAAAAAAGAAGCTTGAGTTGTGTTTATATCTTTAGTATTTTTATTATTGCTGCGCCCCCATTGACGAGATATCTGAAAACCATACGCGTTTTCTATCCTCACCAAGCTAGTAGTAATGCGAGTAGTAATGTATCGAAGTTTCATTAAAATCAATTGGATAGTTTCCACGCTACACAATATAGAGCGATCTAAAGCTATACTCGTATGTATACATCAAGTCCCTTAGTGCCTGTAATAGGCAAGGCAATGTTCAGATAAAGCTAAAAGAAAGTGTATTAGTATGTGGCTAGGTCTTTCTTTTGTAGGTTAATGGACAGCCTATTATGAGCCTATTATTTCTGTCGGTGTGGGAAGGAAAAATATATTCTCAGAATCAAAAATGTTCGCGATTTCAATACTTCCCTCACTTACCGTGTGAGAAGTAAAACTTTATCACAAACAGGTGATAACTCAGAGTATTATCTCGTGGCTAGTGTCATTGGCATCTGAGTGCAATCTATTCCATAGAAGAAGCCGCAGTGGCAAGCCGGCAAAGGCGGTTCGGCGTGATACAGAAACACTTTCCAATCACCCAACCTATCTGCGGTACTGCTGGCAGTACCAGCAGCCACCGGTAGGCTCTCACGATTGTGTGGTGGCACTATAACATGAGTTGTTGACGACTATTTCACTGGTCGTGTAATTATGCTGCAAATCCCTATCGCCGGACGTAACTTTCTTTAGAGACCACAGATCCGCTGAAAATAGACCGAGAGCTGTTTAAGCAAGCGGCACAGATCAAAGACATACGAGACAGCATCGCTATGTTGCCATAAATTCGAAATTCCATTCATAATCGGATTCTACGTTCAAGTTAAGTTATTGTTGATTATCAGAGAGCTCCTTGGGACTTTAGCTATTGTGTCTTAGTATCAATTCGTAGGTGTGTCAGGTTTTGGTAGTCAGGAACCAGACAACGTCAAAGAAAGAAGGGAAGCGGAAAGAAAGGAAGAAATATTGAGAACAGTGATGGGGAAGAATAATATATTATTCAACGAGTAGGGATGAATCAAAATAGGGGCGGAATGAGCATAAGCATAGATGAATATAGGTATACGTTCAAAATGAAAGGGCTAGCTGTCGACTTTCTACAGCAATTCTGTAGCTCACACATCTTCGTGTTTCTTTCTATATGTTGACCTTCCTAGTTAAGTTGGGGGAGGCATATTTATGGTCCTCTATGCGTATAAATGTGTCACTGCATAGCTTATAGTTGACCCAAGCCATTGAAGAGCACCTAGATAGAATATTTTTTGCCCAGCATGTTCATATGGCGGCATAAGCTGCAGTGACTAGTGTGTAGTCCCATCGGGGTTTTTAGACTATCCTTACTCATCTCTCAACACTAAATCTGTTACCTTCCCATTTATACCTGGTATAAAAGTTTTGGTATGAGCCATTCCTGTTAATTTTTTTCACTGCTGGCGGTACCTTTTTCTACATTTTTGTAGTTCTTGTGTACTTGCCTGTATTATATGTAACTCCAGTTGTCGTCTCGTGCCCCACGAAGGGAGTGCCAACTCCTCTTTTAGCTAAAAGATTAGCTGTTTCGCTTTCTTCGTGTCCACCATGTTCTGATAGTCATATTTGATAGATATCTTTTCATTCCCTATGCAGCGCGAGCTTTCTTGCAACTCCATACTAAGTTGATGTACGGAAAACTCATGTATTTTGAGTGCGACTTAGCTGTCGGAAAACATACAGCTACAAGCTTAAGGTTAGCACCCATCTTAAACACTATACCATTCTTCTATCGTCATCATTGTCAGAATTTCATTACACTCAACACAGTAGTTTCTTAATCATAGGTTGTATGATTGCCAGGTACGTATTAAAAATTGTCTATCGATGTGTCTCCAAGGGAAATGATCGTAAAATACAGAGGTTCTCAAAGGCCATTCCAAAAATCATGAAAATTCCTTTATAGAAACAAAGGATACAGGGCCGTGCTAAAAACTGAATTGAGTCCAAGTACTGATCCCTGTATAACACCGACACTAAGATAAGGGACGTGGTGTTTAGAAAATAACTAAAGAATTGCTCCAACCATTGAACTCTGAGGAACCATTGCGCTTGCAGATCACGCACTATGGTATACTTACCAGTTGTTGGGCTACATCGGCAGAGTGTGTCTATGTCAGAGCTAGTTTCCAAAAATTGAATTAGTACAAGCACTGAACTCTGAGGACCCCAGATCTTGAGTTACACTTAGATGAAGTGTGTCTGTGCCATATAATATGGTGTTAAAAAATTAACTATAGAACTGTTGCAAACATTGAAGTTTGAGGAATCTGGCCTGAACTTTGAACTGAACTGAACTTTGAGAAATCCCTGTCTATAAAAATCACACATGTATCCCCGCAAAATCTTGAAATGATGTTCAAAATATAACTATAAAATTAATCCAAACACTGAATTTGGAGTAACTTCTACCCTAACAGGTCACAAAGTATAATATTCCCACCTGATATTAACATGGTGTTCAAAAATTAACCATAAAATGGACTAGTATCATGGGTTTAAAGACAATCATTAGATCATTATAACCTCATAGTGTATGCAAAAATGGGTGTACTGTTGTATTTCGTTACTGTCTGCATCATTTTGTTTACTAGTAATTCCATTTTAAAGTTTAAAAAAAAGGAATTTAAATTAATCCTATCGGTGCGAATGCCCGTGCGCACGTTACAATTCAGTCACCCACCCAAGCGCTAACGGCGCACAAGGCTGCTGCTGCCCCACTATCAAAGGCAGACGCTGTTCATCGCATCGGCTCTCAAAATCTTAGGTCACGGATCTGGACCAGCTGACATATATATTTTTGCTCATCAACATTAAGAATGTCTACATTAAAAGATCCAGCCTCTGTTTAATGGTCCGCTGAAATTTGACGCCACCTCCCGGACCATATCGCGGCCACTGTGCGACCTTCCACGATCATGAGGCTGCCGCTGAATCATTCCTTTCAGGACTGTGCAAACAAACATAGTTCTTATTTACTTCTTCTAACCTATGCGAATTCGTTGGCTTCACTGGTCGTATATATCAAACTATCTATTTTTTAGCATGTGTAGAGGATCAAATAAAGGTATGCATTGAATATTAGAACGGCAACACGGCACACATGCCCGTCTTCCGATTGGTTGTTCCGTTATAGCCCCGTGACCTCACGCGACTAAAAAAAATCTAAATATTTTTCTCATTTTTTTCGACTTTCCTGTGCCCAAAAAAATCACGGAAAAATATGAGAAGGTTCTTATGCCATACTCTATCATATACAGCCATAAAAAAAATTCATGATACTAGCCCATTGGTCCAAGCGCTGAACTTTAAGGAGAACCTGCTCTTACAGGTTACAAAGATCTTAATATGTTGTTCAAGAATTAACTATAGAATCGGTCCAAGCACGTGAAGTGTGAGGAAGGTCTGGCTTTACGAACCTCAGTATGCGATATTTCTAAGACATATTCCCAACAGAATTAAGTAAAGAATTGGTGAACATAAGGCTGATGAACAAGTGTCCTTACAGGACATGTGCCATGGAATACCAACCAGATCTTGGACTATATCGTCGGAGTGTCAGCGTTAAAGGGAAAACACTACTTCATTCAGGCATTAAGCGGACATTCCCATACAACTCACACGTGTTATAATAGAACAATGGGACAAAATGGTATTTAATGGCACGACCAATGCTGTAGATCTCTTCTTGTGCGGCTCTCGATTGTACCATGCTATCGGGTACTACTGCATATGTTCCCGTCCTTTGCTGCTGTACCTCGCGTACGTCGGAAAGAATAATGGTGCTAGCAATAGATTTCCGAATACTCAAATTTGAAGTGGTGTTGTCAGAATATTTCATCGTCTTGTCATCCGATAAATTATAATTCAAATCAAATCAGCATAAGAAGCCTAAAACGCTAATATAGCAGTCGTATGAGTGACAGCCGCATGGCTTCAACACAACTATTCTACTTCTCCCACCAATAGATGTACATATTCAGTATAATCGTCCAAAAATATTAAGAAAATATAATGTACTCTTTTTTATCGGTCTGTTTATGAGGTCTTTCTCCTATCGGTAACCCTTGGCCCTTGGCCCTCTATGGTAGGGCAGGAATATAATAGTAAATGTCGTCCCCTTAGAGCAGAAGTACCTATACTAAATCATAAACTGTAAATTTTACAGGAGAAGCTTTCTTTTATTTTTGAGATATTGTAAACTGAAAAACTGCTCAATGAAATTTACATAGCCATATGAGATAACTGATTATAAGGTGCACAACTTGGAATTGATACAATCTTTATTTAATAGAAAATGGTGGACACAGCATATATTAGGACAAGTCCATCACCACTGGTAGTATACTAACTCACATACTACAGATCAGAATGAACCTATGTCCTCCGATGAAGTGTACTACCTCCAACCATGCAAAAGCAGAACCAGTGTACGTCCATCAATGTATACTATCTCCAAAACGGCACATCGGTACTAGTATATCTCCAGCACATAAAAGATAGACGTTGAGTTTGAATTTTGCGAATTTATTATCCCCCCTTTAATGTGGACTTGGAATACTTCTGCAGTAGATTCGGCGATTTTTAATGTTTACTTAGGCGTTCAAATCGCAAAATACAACAATTTGGACATAGTATAGTTCTGCTCTCAAGGGACGATGTATACTGTTCAACAAGTTAGTGGTAATGACTCTAGTAACACACGCAGTTGAGGTTTACAACAAGTAAGCTATCACCATTACCGCGAGTAGGCCACTATACTTTAACTACGACCCTATTAATAATAGGTACGATTTAAATACATAATAGTTATAAACTATCGACAACTTAATCACTCTAGTAAACTATACTGTTCGAACTAGCGTTTGACGTTTCACAGACACGTTTGCAGTTATTATATCGTAGTCTGGGAGAGACTATATAATAAGGGTTGTGCGTATTATTATAAACATTAATATTTGACTGCGTAAAAACTGTTATTGTACACGTTCAATGTTATTAAAATGCATCTAATGCTAGGAAGACCATATTACCGATTCATATCCAATTTTCATTCTAACATACACACCTTAAAGCATTTTAAAAGTATTGTCTCCTAGAAGTTCACCATTTTTTGTTATGAAAAAGTGTCTTCAATGTATTATTAATACTTTTGCTATAGTGCTATGTAAAACAAAGTATGGAATCAAGGAGAACACCCAGGTGTATTAAACAATTAACATTAACCAAATTTATATCGTTGAGTGCATAGTCGTACTGAATAGTATAAACTTTTCTGGAAAAATGTATGCTGCGACATTAGTTGATGTTGATTGAAGGTCAGCCCACTGGTTTGACATCACTCACATTGTCAAGATCATTTTGGATCAGTCCACAACCCGTAATATCTATTATAGTTTAAGTTTATAATGTTTAAGTCATCAGCAAATCATAAATAATTGCAATGTTTAACATGCATACCAACGTCACTTATAAACAAATTTAAAAACAAAGCTCCACAGTAAAAACCTTGACGCACCCTTGATGTTGCAGTGATTTCCTAAACCTAAAATTCAGGATGTAAAGGTTCTTCAGAATTCTAAAGAATCCAAATCAGTCTAAATGCTATGAACTTGATGTTATTGTCTCGTTAGCATTTCAATAAATAATTCTCGTAGATTAGCTAGTTTGTAACTGTTGATTACTGTTGATCTACACTGAGTAGAACCATGTTTTTCAGTTACTATCAATCGTTCATACTTCCAAGTAAGTTTTTTACAAACTAAAAAATCTAAAATAGCAGAAGATATTGAAACACCACGTTATAGTTTTCAACATCGGCTGAATCATTTTTAAATAGTGGAGTAGTATTATAACTAGTTTCCCAGTAATAAGGAATAATGCCAGTATTAAGTGACAAAGAATATACAGGGTGTCCCTGGATTTCCTTGACACGTGATATTCTCGTAACAAAATAGTGTTGAAACAAAAGCTGAGTGGAATTTTTGACAGTACTACAGGGTCTGTCATACCATGCTTTCGAAACATTTTTTTTGTACTTCAACCCTTGCAACTCACCCCCAACTTTGTTTTTTCAAATAGCACCTAACAGTTTTTCCTACACAAAATAAGTCCTTATTTTATTTAAAATCTTGTAGTACCTTTAATTTTATACAAAAACTTATTTTTTTCGTAAAGTCATAAGCATAATATAAATAAAATAAAGATTGGTTTGAGGCATAATATTTTCGTAAGAAAAACCGATAAAAAATAAAACTAAGTGGGTCTTTCAAGGGTACCGAATGACCTATCATACCACGCTTTCGAAATATTTTTTTACTTCAACCCCTAAAACTTACCCCCTATTGTTTTACAAATAGCACCCCACCGTTCTTCCTACGTTAGTGAGGTCATTATTTTATTTAATACCTTGATGTGGCTTTGACTTCATACCCAAACCAATTTTTTGGTTTAACATTAACATAAGATAAAAAAATCAGGATTTGAGGCGAATATTTTCGTAATAAAAAAAGCATAAAAAATGTTTTCAAATGCATGTATTATAGGTCATTCAGTACCCTTAAAAACCCAACTGGTTTGATTTTCAACCGTTTTTTTGCGTCAAGCAAATTCTTATTTTATTTATGTTATGCTTATGATTTTACGAAAAAATAAGTTTGCGTATAAAATCAAAGATACTACAAAGATTTTAAATAATATAAGGACTTAATTTGTTTAGAAAAAACTATTTGATGCTATTTGAAAAACGAAAGATGAGGGTGAGTTTTAAGGGTTGAAGTACAAAAAAAAGGTTCTAAAACCATGGTATGACAGTCCCTATAGTACTTTCAAAGATTCAACTATGTTTTCGTTTGAACTTTTTTTTGTTACGAGAATACCACGTGTCAAGGAAATTCAGGGACACCCTGTATATGTTTCACCGGATAACGCAAAGTCCACATGCAATTTTTTAGTAAAAAAATTGGTATACCATGGTAAGAAAACTTAAGCTTCAGATTAATAGTTGCTTCGAAACTTTTTCTAATTTTAGTTGGGTACAGTATAAACAGCATCAGTATAAATGTTTGAAGAATCTGTGGCAAAAAGTCAGCAATATCTTCTACCGCATCTCTGTTTACATTATTCAGTAACATAGTTTTTGTTGATAAACAGAAGCGTTTTTCTTTCCAATGCTTGTTTGGACTGTGCAATTTTTGTTTGTTAGATTTCTTTACTGATACTGACATGACTTCAAACAATCGCGGACCATTTCACCGCATGTTTCCCAAGATTAACCGGTAGCCGCGTACATGCGGCTAGAGAAACTCATCCGCTATCCCTAATTATCTTTTTGCAAGTCGGCGCATCGCATTGTGGACGTAATTAAGAAGTCGACAGACAATGGCTGCTGTTCGGGAACCAAGTGAGAACTGATAATTATAAAATAAAAGCGGAACAGGCTGCGCGGCGCGGCGGCGAGAGAGCCGGAGAGAGAACCAGAGAACCATCCGGTGGTCAACAATGGTCGAGACGTGGTACCAGGCGAGATGCTCCCATCATTATACGCAGGAAGTGGTTCGCCGGCCGCGGGTTCAAAGTTTCTTGTTCTCACAGCGTACGTGTATCTACTGCTACCATCATTTACAATGGACAACGTCAGTGTTACAGACATTGTTTCACAAAATTGCACACATTTTTACAGAAAAATATTTTGACAGAGAATCAATTAATCCTGGTGAGTCGGAGCCCGAGTTGCACCGTTTTATTTTTAAGGAGCCGGGGTAGACACCTTTATACGTATGTATTTGCCATGTAAAACACGGACTCACAATTTCCCGCACAATTCACTTTATTACCAAACTATATATTTAATATTTCAAAAGGCGATAGTTAAGACCTTAATGAATTACAACTATTTTCGATTTTCTCAAAAAAGTTTTTTAGTGTGCAAAAAAACTCGCAGTGCAAAATCATACATTCTATAAATACCAGTAACTTAACAACCAAACACGATATCAAAAAAAAGGCTAAATAGTTGCACAAGCGTAAGCTTTCTTCTTCAATTTGCTTTTTGAATGATAACCGTAAGTTTAAAGGTAACGTCAGGAGCTTGGAAATGTGAAATTGATTTTTATAGTGACCTTTAGACCTTACCTTTGGACCTTTTGACCTTACCTTTGGATTTTTGGACTTATCTCCCCTCATTTTAGACACACACATTGGAGAAAGGGAACAGGCGGCCACGCCTCCTCGCTAACACGGAATTACGTCTTATCTTGGATTCTCAATTTCGCGCGCTATACCCTAGACCCTTAAAGATACTGATAATCCAAAGTAAACAAACAGCCTTACATATGAAACAGTAAAAGCAGACCAACAACTACATAGTCAAACACTCTATCCGCACGTTGCGGGCCAATTTTGAAACAAGGGTTCGTGGTGTGTGAATTAAAATCATGGGACATCCAAATGTCAAAATTCTGTGGGTTCAATTACCGACAATGAAGTTAGAAACGGATTGACATTTAGAGCGGAATGATCTGAAAAAGATGTTCTGAGATAATTTTGTTTATAAAATAAAATAGATGGTAATGGAAATAAAAAGAGCAAGTTATATTAAATCAATGGTTAGGTTTAATAAACTAAAATATGTAGATTTTGTCCTTAAAAGATCTTTTCTAGATAGTCAGAATGTGGTGTACTTTCTATGTACATGATCCTAACTATGATGATAAGTACGATGACATGCATGAAATGATCTGATGGGGGCGCCGTCTACTAACTGTTAACTAATAGATGGTGCGTACACTGTAATAAGTCTTTACAAACTATGAATATAAATTAAATCCTTGTGTTTTAGGGCTAGTTCCAGAAGACTTACAAGAACTACCAACAAATGTTATATCCCACCTGTATTCCAAAGCACTATGTCCTGGGTCTTCTGGAAATACCTTATACTAGCTGGCAGGCACTCAAGCGAGGTAGCAAAGCAGGTAGAAAGTAATAGGGCTGTTCTGCAAGCAGGCATGCAGCGAAGCAGTGATTCTGGCAAGTACAAAGTTGGTTAGTAGAAGTGACATGCAAGCGAAAGGGTTGGACAGTCCTTAGGGTTGGTAGTTGGCGATATGGTTCGACTCAGCCTAAGACTGGGTGATGGTTGAGCCTAAAAAGCCTGAATATGTTAGATGCCTGGAAGCAGATAAGCAACACTTAAAGCAATTAGTCATGGCCACAGATATGGAACAGTAATACAGATATTTGACCAATTTTATGAAAAGAGGTTATGCACTTACCGTTGGTGTTGGTTGGCTTTAAAGTATCTCCTTTGGAAGCTGTGTGATATGGGTTTTATGCGAATCCCACAGAAGTGGTTCTACACACACTGCAAAAAGCAAAATCCAATTCTATCACCTGGTGCAAGTAAAACAGAGAAGTGAAAAGGAAATGGCTTTTTTCAATGAAAATCGACGCCAAACTCGCCTGCCATATGGTAATGAACTGTGGTGATTTAATTCTGTGGTTGGACCTTGGTCCAACTGTCTACAAGGCACAAAACGACAGATGTCAATCAGAAGCAAGACTAACCTCGTCTTCAACAACATGGACATGTAAACAATAGTTTTGAGCTGATGGAATGCCACGGTAAGTTCATACGAACTTAGTTAAAGGTTATATTGATATTTTTGTTCTTTCCAGATGACTACAACTTGGTATACCCCATAGAAGACCGGAATACTTTGTAAATACTAACTGGACTAACATTGTACAATCCATTATAAATAAACGAGTTTCAAGATTTCAAGTTGTTTTGATGCTTATGTACTGAGCTAGTTTGAACAATCTAGGTAAGATATCACTTATACTTCAGTTACAATATGAAATTACGTCCTAAAGTACATTATTGATAAACACTCTATGTCAAGCGACAACACAGTCTTCTTTTCTGAGACTATAAATAGTAAATCAAAAAAATCAGTTCCTTAGAACTTGTAACAATAGCACTTATCCTATCTTGTCCAGGACACACAGCCTATGCACATAATGACCTACAATCACACCAGGAAATTCCAAGGAAGACATATAATATATTGTGTTACATAACCCCACAATAATGAAAATCAGTAATACACCTGGCTGCAGCTGGGCTAGCTCTTTCCAGATACAGAGGATATTATGCTTGCTACCCAAGAGCAAGTGATGTTAGCAACAGAAGAAAACTATAGAACACACAACAAGCGCATGCAAAACTCTCGCTGGAACCGAGTACATAGCCAGACATCACTCTGCATCCAAAGCCATACGTCAGGCACTAGCCACAACAAACAAACAGAAAACACAGATCCATCTGATTCATATTATAAGTTATTATACACTGATATCAGTACTTGAAAACAATCAGCACAAATTATACGTTGAAATATATGAAGGCAAAACAATCCCAGCCAATAGACCAGATACATTTTTTCAGTCTAAGGCTACGGTCAGAGTGTATCCGTATTTGACCGATTTTTCACACTGGCGTATACGGCCGACAACGTGTGGTGATCTGGAACGCGCTCCTGGCTGCCATACGTTAGAACGCACCTTTAGCTGTCAGGCTGCCAAAGTTTGACATTGACGGCAGTGACAGATGGTAGAAGGAAAAGATTAAAATTTGTTGTTATAATATAAGTTTGACAAGGACGGCAGTGAAAGATGATAGAAAAGAAAAGCTATCCAAATTTGTTAATTGTTATAATATAAGTGTATGAGTGTAGTCATTCGATGAAGTTCAGTTAAGTAATTTATTTGATTATTACTACATCATATATTGTTTAAATATTTTGATATTTGTCAGATCATGAGTGACCTTTCATAGAGCAAAAATTCCTTTCATTCTGTGAGTCTAAGCAAAAGATACTGTTCTGTGATGCCTTTTTTCTTTTTCACTTGGGAGTCCTTGGAGACTCGTTGCCATAGTTTTGTTGTTGATAGATTACGGGCGGAGACTGTTTTTGTAAAAAGGAAGAGTTCAGACACCAAAATTCAAACAAGGCACTTTTGAGTCTTTTTATACAAATATCTGCAAGTATGTTGTCTTTTGACTTTGTATTATTAACTAGTGTGGTCTGGCTACAATATTTAAAGTGTTTCACAATATATACTATATACATCCTGCTTTTGAGACGATACTATATGGCGTTGGGTCTCTGATTTACGTCTAATCTAGGTATTAGGTCCTGAGAGATTGCACGCTGGTGGTGAGCAGAGACAACTTTATTGTATCTATTTCGAACTCTACTGATCCTCTTTATTTATATACGATGTTTATTTTATGGTTGTGGAAACCGTGGGCGACTGCCGGGACAGCCTAATCATCTTATAAGAATATAAGTGGGATTTATATGCTTAGATACCATGCTTCTATGCTGCTATGCTTGCTATGCTATGCTTATATTTTAGATATCCCATTCCAATTACATCCTTTATTTACCCCTTATGTGTTGGTTATATTTATTTATTTATTTAGAAGGGGGGTAGTTTAATTATTTATATATGCTGATATTTTACATTTTTCCACATCCTATCCATATTTCTCTCCCTGACGTTGAACAAAGATCTCTGTTCAACGTCCTAGCCTACCATGTATTTATTATTATTATTATTTATCATTTAGACTGTGAATGCTTATAAAAATTATTTATTATACAATATCAATAATAAGAGCCAGTTTACTACTATTATTAAGACATTTTTGAATCGCATATTTCAACATATCAATATAAATATTTCACCAGTAAAATATGTGAAATACAAAGCACTCATGATTGATAAGTACAAGAATCAAGTAATAAAACCATATCCTCAACACTCAGCACTCATGATTAATAAATACAAAACAACTGTTAAGAAACAAATAATAATAAAAAACAATATCATAACATTTCTGTGTTTTGATTTTATTCTCTCTGAGTTGGTACAAATACATGTTAAAAGAATCGGGTTATCACTGGCACACACACACACACACACCATTGGGTTCTAAATTCCACCACTAGACGTCTTGATCACAAATTTGGTATCGACTTTGACAGTGACCAATTGCTCACTACAAATGGTGGAAAAAACAAATCCGGAAAATCTAACGAAGACGGTCATACTTGCGCCGTCCAGCACTGACGCGCATGACTGTGACCATCTGCATTAGATTTGCCGGATTTGTTTTTTCCATCGTTGTTGGCCGTATACGCCAGTGTAAAGAAATGGTCGAATATGGATGCACTCTGACCGTAGCCTAAGGCAGACCAAGTTGCCTATTTGTTAGATATTGCTATGAACATTCAAAACATCTACGCTCTGAAATAAAACGAATCTGAAAAGAAAACAAAGTTATTATTGTTCTTCTCGTTATGTTCATCTCAGGCCTTAGAACAAATATATTTACACTACACCAGCAACCGTTGGGCTAGGATAAGAAGTTGAACTAAATATTCCAAAAGTCTAAATCCTAAAGACCCGTATTTTATACAGGGTAGTTCACTTGAAAACTTCACACCCCGGATTTTACGAAAATCTTCGACTAAGAGAAACAATGTCGAGACACGTCAAAATATTTCTCAAGCGAGACAACTTTTTAACCAGAAACTACTTTATCCCCTTGTACTTTCCCCCCAGCCCAGGATCATCCTCTTAAAAATTTTAAATGACAAGGAGTATTGAGTAATACCTTGTTTTAAAGGTATGTCGAAACGTTTGGTTTTTTTAAATCGGTCAATTCGTTTTCGAGAAAATTAGAGTCTTTGTATATCTTAACTTGTTCAAATAGAATACAAAAATACATGAGAATATCATTTTTTATTGCAATAAGTGTTCAAATGTTGTCCATTATTAGCCAAACAATGATATAGGCCATCTTCAAACTCCTGACGAGCAGTAGCAAAAACATGTGGGATATCATAGCAGCATTCGATAATGCATTGACGGAGATTATCCAAACTGCGTCAGGAATTTGAAAATTGCCTATATCATTGTTTGGCCAATAACGGGCAACATTTGAATATTGCAACAAAAAGTCATATTTTCTTATGAATTTTTGTATTCTATTTGAACAAGTAAAGATACATAAATATTCTAATTATCTCTAAAATTAATCGATCAATTCTAAAAAATCAAACGTCAAAATAAGGGACTTCGACATACTTTTGAAACAAGATAGTATTCTATACCTCTTGTCATTTAAAATTTTTAAGGGGATAATCCTGGGGGTCAGAGGGTACAAAGGAGTAAAGTAGTTTTTGGTTAAAAAGTTGTCCTCTTGAGAAATCTTTTGACGTGTCGCGGCGTTTTTTCTTTTATTCAGCGGTTTTCGACAAACAGGGTTTTAGAAGTTTTCGAATGAACACCCTGTATATACATGTGTACTTATACTATTGGCGGACTGTTCAGAATATTATTTTCTTAACTATCTATCTTCAATTCAGGTACCATAGAAAATTTTCATGATTAATCCATAAACGTGCGCTATTATTCGGTCCTTTAAGGGGCCTGGATACACACATTTATACATACGTATTTGCCTATTTTGCCACTCTATTTTCAAACTACATATATAATATTTCAGAAGGCGATAGCTAAGACCTTAGTGAATGACAACTATTTTCGATTTTCTCAAAAAAGTGTTTTAATGTGCAAAAAAACTCGCAATGCAAATACATACATTCTATAAATGCCTCTAATTTAACAACCAAACACGATATCAAAAAAAGACTAAATAACTGCACAAGCGCAAGCTTTCTCCTTCAATTTGCTCTTTGAGTCATTACTCTAAGTTTAAAGGTAACTTCAGGAGCTTGCAAATGCGAAACTCATTTTTATAGTGACCTTTGTACCTTACCTTTGGACCTTTTGACCTTACCTTTGGATTTTTGGACTTATCTGCCCTCATCTTAGACACCCACACTGGAGAAAGGGAACAGGTGGCTACGCCTCCTCGCTAACACGGGAATACGTCTTTTCTTGGATTCTCAATTTCGCGCGCTATACCCTAGACCCTTAAGAAATGGATTTGTGTTAGTCACTTTTATACCAACAAGACTATCTGAGCTTATAATTAGTAACAGTCTCATAACGTATTCGACCCCTTTAACGTTTCGGCTCTTGAGGAAGATCAACAGGCTTCGTTCATCTATGATGAGGATAATATTCCCGATAAAACAAAACGGGGACCTTGAATATCATTAGACGCTAAGAAGCTGATACCTTCGTGTTACGACGAGGAATCAGAACTGAAGAATTGTTAAAAATTTCCCACAACACTCTAAAGATTGTCCTAAAGAAATGACATCATAACCTTATTAGAGATCAGATACATTTAATAACTCAAAAAAATGACGAAAGTTATAAAAGCGGAGTCATCATTTTGAAATACATAACCTAATAAAATTATTATCGAGCTGAATAATAGCGACTCATCTGAATCTGATTTTGACTTTAGGAATTTTTTTTCATTTCCTGATTTTTCATTTTCATTCTTACATAATATTGTTAAAAGATAAGTTTGAATGGTATTTACTGAACATTTTATAATGTTAGTATTTATTAAAAATCCAGGCCATCCACATTTGGTCTCCTTCTTATTCAATGTTAGTGCGGCTCTGGATGGTTTTGTCGTCAAAATCTGGCATGCGACCGGGCATGCGGCACTATGATTTGTATAATAATTATTTCTGGCTATTAAATAAGATCGGTTTTTCGAGAGACTAGTGTCATAAATTTACTTCCGGGTATTATATCTCAAACATGTTTACTATACAGTCCTTCCCAAATTTATAATAGTGATAGCTCCTCGGCTTGGCACAGCCCGTCAATACTTGTTGCTACCTCAACCATGCGAGAGAAAATCAGAAAAGATAATAATAATAATATGTATATTACTTTTTCTTCCTGCGTTATCCACACAAGAGCTTTTGAACGAAACCGGGTTTAGTCGGCATCCGTTCAGACTCTTCATAAAAATAATCTCCAGCACCCCAGCTCAGGCCAATGAAAGGAAATCTGCTTAACCGAAAGTGGTCACCAATCTAATAAAGTGTCCTTAAAGAACGGCCCGATCATCCTGGCAGATGTTGCGTGATCACGTACGCTACCGATAAATTGTTCGGACCTTACACGACTCCTAATTATCAAAAAACTCTTCGCCTCATTCTCCCCGTTAGTCCGGTGCTTTTAGGCAGAGCTGTCCAAAACAAAGAAGATCTGGAGAGGGGCACCACTCCAAAGTCTGATAGCAGTAATGAATGACGTATTAACCCACAAACTGTTCAACAAGCTATTCATGTCCGGTTCCTTGGATAGAATGGTATTTAAAAAGAGAACAACAAAACAATAAAATACTATTTAAATTAATATCACTACATAAACATAACTACGGCCTTTGCCAAAGTAAAGTTTGATAGTTATTTCAGTTACTTTTTGTAGGATAAGGTCATGCATACAAAAACTCCTTATTTTTCTATTTGCGACGTTTCGACTTATATTAAGTCATCTTCAGGCAACTAAAAACAATTGATGGTGTAGGCTATTGATACACAATTACACAGACTTACTTAAACTTAAACAACAGTTATATACAGAAGGAACCTACCAATGACTTTTAATTTTTTTTTTAATAAAAAAAAAATTAAATAAAAAATTAGATGGATGCCACTTGCTGAAACGCTCGAGTGATTCGATTTATGTTAAAAATACTATAAGACATGCACAAATATGTCAGATACAAGAAAAGTTGACTTACCAGAAAATCGAAGTTTTTATAGTTATTAGGAAAAAAATCATAAGAATTTGACTAGATAAACAACTGGATTAATAAAACACTGCCAACGGTATTAAAATATAACGCCACAAGACACGTACAGTAAAAACGAATAAAATTATAACAAACAGGAACAGAATGAAAACAGCAATGTGCCTATACACACCAAGGACGGGTAGGTGGATGATCTGGTAAAAGATACTAAGCGTTTTTTCGTCTAAAGCATAATATTTTCATGTGTTTTTCAGCCAAAACCCATAGGCGGAGTACGGAAAATAGATAATATGATGTAGAGTTAGGCTTTGGTTCATCTATTAGGCAATTTTTTGATCAAATTATGATACACATTGCTTAAGGCGTTGATATCCTGTCTGTAGTTTACTGATTTGTGTTTTTGAATGTGGATCATCTCGCTGATTAGTCTTTTAGATAACATCTGTTGATTACTCAAAATTGATGTTTTTTCAAAGTCAAAGTGATGATTTTCATTTTTCACATGTTGTACTAGAGCGGTGGGAGCAGAAATGCTATTCACCCTACATTCATCTCTTCTATGTTCAGCTATTCTAGTTTTTATGTATCGGCCTGTCTGTCCTATGTAGCAATTGTTGCAATCCTTACAAGGGATCTTGTATACGACGTTAGATATTAAATCAAAAGGTGTTTTTTTCTTTTTTTTGTAGTGAAAAACATTTTCCCTATTGTATTTTCATTGCTGAAGGCAATTTTTATACTGTCAGAACTCAAAATTTGTCTTATTTTCTCAGATAAGTGCCTTACATATGGAATTTTGTAGTATCTGGTACTAGCAGTGGATGGCTTATTTAAATTATCAACAGTTGTGTTCTGATTAAGGATCTTATTAATAAGCGACATAGGGAAATTGTTACGCCAAAGAAAAGACCTAATTTTGTTTAAGGCAATTGTATGGAATTCAGCATCTGCTATGGTCAGGGCCCTATGCTTAAGATTTTTAATGATATTAACTTTTTGTCTGAAACTGTGAAATGAATGGAAACTTATAAATCTACCAGAAAAGGTTGGCTTCTGATACCAGTCTACTTTTAGGTAATTATCAGTCGAACGTATGACTTTAGTGTCTAGAAAAGAGATAGCATTATTCTGTTCCACCTCTATAGTAAACTGTAATTTAGTGTGAAAGGAATTAAATATATTTAAAATATCATCCACTTTGTCACAAGGAATAGCTGTAACTATATCATCTACATATCGTTTAAAGAAGGGGATCTGAAAACTTATAAGGCTCAAACAGTGCGACTGAAGCTTGGACATAACTAGATCTGCACAAATTGGTGACATACAATCACCCATTCCAAGACCAAAGGTTTGTTTATAGAAGGAGCCATTAAAATTAAAATAATTGGACTCAATGCAAAAATTGAATACATCCAAAAAGGCATCCAAAGATAGATTAGTGAAAGCTGAGATGATGTCCCATTTTTCAGTTATTATTTGGACAACTAAATCAGTAGGTATGTTTGTGAACAAGGATTAGTGTGGGCATTGGTTAGTAGAACTCAGTTTATGAAATGGGTACTTAAATACAGGGTGAGTTTTTAGTACCGGCTGGGTCGATAACTCCACTACTGTAGAAGATAGCGAAAAAAGTGGTATATAAAAGTTGTAGCCACGGATATGCTCCTTGCTCAGAAAATATCTAGATTTATACAGGGTGATCCATAACTACGTGGTGATGCAAACATGCAATTTTTTAAAAGAGACACCCTATATATTATTCCATATTCAAATTCTACTAATGATTTCCGTTCTTCCAATGTAGGGTATTGTTACATTATACAGAGTATTTCAAAAGTTATGACCATTGTTATATCCAAATCGCGGTCAAATGAACGTACTGTATATCAAAAAGTAATGAATCAAAAATTATTTTTTTCAAATAAAAGGATTAAAAATATCCTGTACTCTTAAAATCGGCTATAAAAAAAGCCCGTGACGCATAGTCGTACATAGAGTGACGTAGAATGCAAATACTAGATTTTCTCTCTTTTTTAAATATAACCCCCAATATTTTATTATACCAAAGAATTGCGTTTAATATGCCTAGACTGACGAGGATAGCCTATAAGTTCGAAGCACGTACGTCAAAGAACACTAAAGTAAAAAAACATTAAAACCATAATACTTTGAAACATAATGTTAGTTTTTGTCGAGTGATAGACTAGACCGCTTTCCATACGCCTATAATTTAGGAAGAAAAATCGATTCTGAGGAAGCTGTCCACGTTAGCAATCATACCATACTGGGCTGATGCGCGGCAACCGTTTGATTACACCTTATAAAATCTGATGATGACTCCTCATCTTTGTTAGTCCATCAGAGGATGTCAGTAACACCTATTATTACAGTAATCGGCGCATAATGGTCATTTTCTTAATCATGATGAGAAGACAACCGCTGATTGTGACTGACACTTTGGTAATGTTAATTTGCTGAATGGTGATTGCTAGCTGGGCTGGAATAAACCAAGAGTTGATTTGCATGCTACCGCCTTGTTATTAGTAATTGATTTTTTTAGTCATACGGTTAAGACTTTGTATTAGTACTTTATAGTAGTTGTCCAATTCACATATATTGATAGTTTCCAGTTACGTAAAACCTATCAAGTCTTTCATAAAATCTATTTTGAACTTTTATTGTAGAAACAAATAACACCTATAAGATCGGGTAGAACATTCAATAGTCAAAAATGTTGTAAATAGAAAGTCAGCAATCAGGTACATACATAAGATGAAAACATGAACCATACACACAGAAAAAATACTGTTGCGTTTCCAATTAATTGGTAGTATTTGGATGTTTTTCCATCGCTTTAAATATATTTACAGTTGTTTCAAATCCATGTCATTGAAAGAATTCAACCATTATATTCGAAGTAATCACAGGTATGCCAATAAATTCAAAATAATTTTATATTCGTTCTAACGATATGTATAATCTTTCCAATACCAGTATTGACGTATAATGCAATCAAAACATCCTTTTGTTTTCGAAATTTACCCTATGTTTCATCTGATAAAAATTAATTTTGTTTCAAAAGGTAACTATTACGCGAACAGTAACCCATGCTTTCAAAACATTGTCTATGCTGTTAAAGAAATTGGTAAGTAGTATTCGTAACAACAACTTCATATATCGAATTCAATGACCCTTGTTGTTCGCTGAACTATAATCAGTATTCGCCGGGACTGATGCCCCGATTCAATGAACGTAAAAAGAAAGAACAGGGGGATCATTTTAGTGTTATTATCGGCGTCAACCCGCCAACATGGACGAGGTTGTTTCGTTGTGTTTCATTGTATTGTTTTGGTGTGAGACGTGTTGTTTCATCTCGTGTTTTTGCTTTTTGCATCAGCAATTGTGTGATTTAAATGTGTCCCAGTTATATATTAAATGGTGGACCTACTGAGAAATTGAGCCTTAGAAGAGCTAACACCCACATTTGGATGTAGGTATTTAGATTAGTAGTAATTAGTATATTTCAGGTAAAAATGCAACAATCGATCAGCTGCCCTCGCAATAAAATCTGTTGGTCCAAGGAAAAGAAAGTAGTTTGGAATCAATTACCAAACACAAATTCGATTCAACGACAGGTTGCGATTGAATCATCCATTGGAATCCAATTACATCTTGTAGTTGAATCGACAATACGATATAATTCGTTACCAACTATACACCTCCCATTGGATAAAACATCGCTGTATTTGAGGAATGCTGAGAGTAGCGTCCCATTGAATCCAAGCGTAAGTCTTTGACAAAACGACAGATTTTTCTGTGTGCATGAGCTTATGGTGGACTCATTCCCACTCCCAGTAACAAAATAATAGCAGACAGTTCGTCCAATAACCCTAGAAGTATAATAGTATCTAGATACAATTATGTGAAGAAACTAAAGCCTTAAATTATTAAACAGTGTATTTTAAAATTGGGCCAATAATTTTACTTGTCCCCACCGTTGTGTAAAAGACAAAATAGTGATCACTGGTGAAAGATTAAATACGTTTGTCAAAGATGTCTCGCGTTTATCAAATTTAGTGAATAAAATCAGATTTGTATTGAAATTACAAAATATGAAAGTTAGTTAGTCAGCTGTTAGCTGTCACGAAAACCAGATAACTCCGAAAATTAGGTTTGGAGTAATTGTCATTTGCATGTTTGATATAATTTGATAAATCGTGTTGGAAGGCTCGGATTATAATTGCATTAACACATTATTGAACAACTAAATAACTATGTAAGAAAACATGAACTAAACATCTTTATCCCTAAATAAATATTTTTCCTGAACTCGTTTGAGGTCTACTTGTACAAAAATATAACTAAAGCTGAAGTAATATCTAGCCCTCTTCTCCATTTCCTGTGTTACTACTGTGGACATGTAGTCTTCCACACTAGATTATGGTATCAGGTCCTGTACATCCCCACCAGCTGGTAAATTCTTATAATACTGATAAAATTCTTTAGGAATGGTCCCAATGGAGCCTAAATGCTGCGATCTTGGCAGATCACCCTCTTCCAATATAGAATATAGAAGGCAAAGGTCCTTTGAAGCGCCTTGACAGCTGACTAGGCGCGGTACACTTCATAGGCAACATACAAAACGGTTATTGGTCAAACTGTAACAAATCAGAAACAAGCTTCAGTGTACTTTGCAACCAATGAATATTGTTTAAAACAAAGCTTAATCACTTTTTACGAGTTCTTCGTCTGTAATAACGCCTTTAATAAAACACTGAAAAAAAACGTGGGTATTTTTTACAAAACAATTACAAGACTATTGGAGCGATTTTACTATGTCATGTTGTAAAACCACACTAAAGTTTGACAAAAATACAATAGTTTTGTAGATTTACTAAATTTTGTAAAAATGGTTGAGCATTTTACAGAAAAAATACAAATAATTCATTTTTTCACAAAATATTTGTAAAATTACAAAACTGTGTTGCATTTTTGTAAGACAAAATTACAAGATAATTGCCATTATACAAAATGTTTGTTTTTTACAATCTTCTTTTGTAAATTTACAATTATTTTAGAAAAATACTTTAATAAAGTTAGTAAAATAATTGATTTCTTCGGTTAGTATCAATGGTAATTTGACTAAAACGCTTTATATGGCCACTTGCCCTCAGTACAGATTACGCGTTGCCGATGAAATGTAGCACTGGCGGGCGAGAAGAATCGGCTTGTGTGAATAGAGAAACAGCGGACGGGTCATTATTTTATGGATTTGTTTTGGTAGTGCCGGTATATAACATGCAGTTGTGCTATTTGTGTTTGAAGTTTGAAGATACATCGGATAAAATCAATACAAAGTGCATTTAAACAAGGTAAACCGCCATCTTGGAAATATGGCCATCCTGTATACCAAATTTATTTAGAGATGCATTCATTTTTATTTTTCTTCGATATGATATGGTTCATTAATGAAAAAGTTTTCGAGTCATAATACTTTACTTTAAGAACAATATTTTCTTTAATTTCAGATGAAGAAGGAAAAAAGGAAATTTCCATTTGCAATGAAAAAATCCAGCTCGCCAATGCAACTTCCTTTGAAGAAGCAATAAAATTACTATTTGTCATACATTTTAATTCCAACCGGATTAATCCAAAAAATGCTTCGGTAACTTTGGAAATGACTCAAACATATTTTATTAAAGTGCATCTTGATTTTGGGAGAAAGTCAAGCCACACTCCCAGTGAGAAAACAGTACTTTCTTTTATTAATAAACTGGCACGTTAAGTAACTGTTTGCCTGGCCAACAAGCTGATATAATATGCTTTTTTGTCAGCCGATAAGACTGAAACAGTTCATTTTCTATTTTGTGCTTGTATAGAATTTTAATGTTGTGTTACCTTATTTTCATACATAAGATAAAAATATGTTTATAATGACAGCCTTTTCTTAAAACCTATTATAGTAGATTTTTTGTAAGACTACAAAGTAATTTTATAAAATAAGGTAAAAGTACAAAATAAATCATTGAAAAATTTGTAATAAAACTTATAATGGTTTTACAATATAATCTAGTGATATTACAAGTAAATTATGTGAAATTACATATCTTACAAAATAGTTTTACAAAATATATATGTAAAAAACCAATATGATATCCTTAAAATTGTGTAATATCGCATAATAATTTTACAAATTATCATGTTATATCGCAGGCAAATGGGATAATACAAAAATGCGTTTTTGCGAATTTACAATATTAGAAAATTGCTAAAGGAAATTACAAATCTGATTTGTGATATTACTAACAAAATCGGTGGCACTAAATAACCTACGATTCTGTTAGTAATTTTGCAAAACAATTTTTAGAGTGAAGAAAATCGCAATCGCAATCTCAGCTGAGATTATAAAATCACGACTTCTATCGTGCAAAGCGTAGTGACGACGAGTAGGCCTCGTCTGCCCGACATTGATATGAGATTTGGTAAAATCACCGCTTCAACTCGTACTCTGAGAGGCCGTACGTACGTGTTCTCATGGCCTGCTGACCTTCCGGTAGCAAAGCGCGCTATCAGCTGGAAACAAAAGAAGCGCGGTGTCGCCGCCACCGCTGCCGCCGCCGCCGGTCTTTGAGAGTCCGCCGCCGCGTAACAATGGCGGAGGCGGCAGAGAGACCGTGCGAGAGCTCCCACGCAGCAGAGCACCACGTTGACCACTGACCCCTGACCTGAACTCGTTCTTCTCTCTCACTCTCTGCTGCCGGATGTCCTGCGAACAATCAGACGGTCACGACGCTGCTTTTTCCATTTCAGTGAAGGACAGCGTCTTCAATAGCGTATCTTGAGGCACAGAACTTAATTATTATGAAGCGGCACTTAGACTATGTAACAAGTTTCATAAACCTTTGTCTCAAAACAAGTTTATTGAAACAGTGTTTTAAAACATGTTGCAAAATAATAATAATTTATTATTTTGAAACATGAAAGTCTCGTTTAGACTATCCAACGAGTTGCAAAACAAGGGGTTTCAGAACAGTGTTGTGAAACAAGTTGTAAATTCCAATAAAACAATCATGTTTTTGAACCGACGTGTTTTCGTCGGTAAATATCAAACAAAATGTCTCACATGTTTTAAAACCTGTATTTTATTTTTTGAAACTGCAACTTGTTGCAAAACCACTGTGCGGCACTAATCGTGGTACAGGACGTTGTTGGCTAGTGCCTTTATAGTGAGGTTATGGTCGCCACCAGGTAAACATTGGTGTCCGTATTTAAACGATATTGTAAGCTGGAATTTTTCTGTTTTTTGCTTCTAGTTTTTTTTTTGTGAACGGCTGAACTATGGTATAGTTGAGACAAGCAGATGTTTGCAAATTAATTGAGTAACTGAGCATTGAAAGATCTAACTCGTCATTCTTAAACATTTCTCGAAACTACCGCCTCATTTTTTATACCCGTTTTACATCAACAACAAATCCATGGTTTTTGTTCACGGGTTCAGTTAGTGGTCCAATTTGATAAGTGTAGTGACGACAAATAAGTCCATGGATTTCTTCACACATTGAGAACCTTGTCTAATTTGTGGTAAAGTGTAATGTCAAAAATCATAATTATGATGCATGTAATGCGTGTTGCACACTCGTCTCTGTATAATAATACACATTGTTTAAATAAATATTCGCAATCAATTCAATAGTTTTACTGTTATGACCTCAAAAAAGATACGAATTGAATAGAATTTGCTAAAAGCGTCAAACCATATGACAGCAATGGAGTTGGCAGCCCTGCATGCTGTGACAAACTAAATGGTTTTAGTCACAGATATAAAACACAATTAATTTGACCTAGAAAAAGACCGTGGATTAATCTATGAATAAATTCGTGAAGAAATTGTCGATGCAAAACAGGTATTATAACCTTATCCACCGAACAAACGGAGTGACCATGCACAATATATGTACATTTTTACTGTATGGTCAAGGGTTATACAGGGTGGGCCAATAGTGCGTGGACGGAAGATTGTGATCTTACTGAAAAATATTCCAAAAATCTGTCACTTGATCATGGTAGGAATCCTTGAAGCCTATTACGTAAAAATATTTTCACTCAAATTCTGACGTTTATACAGGGTGATTCATATCAAACTTACATTTTTTTGAATGGAACCCCCTATATGTTATTGCATATTTGGATTCCTTGGTCAATTCTAGTGTGACTTTATGTATCACACATGGAACTTTTAACGAACCGTTTAGGCGCAAATCACCATTTTTGGTATAAGTAGGTATCAGAAAAAAATTGAATATCGCAGCGATTATAAAACTTAGAAGGCCGTGACTTTGCGGTACGACTAAGCATGAAATGTGTCACCTAAGGTCAAACGGCTAAATTTGGATTCTTTTTGTACTTGGAGAAATCAGTAGATTAATTAAGGAAACTTCAATCACAGATAACTTGATTTTTTCAAATCGGAATGCCTATTTTGGTTTAAAGAATCAAATGTAAAATTCGATTACCTTTCTAACGATATAGCATTCTTGATATCAATCTTCTTTGGTTTTCATTTTATTTCAAATTTTAAGTCAAATCGGTGTTTTTCAATTTTCCTGCGTGCAAGCAACCTAGTAGGCCATGAAAAATAAACAAAAGCTCGTTAATATGGAAGAAAACAACTAACTTAGTAGAAAGATGCAAACGAACTCGAGTAGCGAGGCAAGAACATGAAAATTCCTTACAAAACATCAGCTCTAACCGGAAACAACAGCGGCAAGATATCTAATGTCAATGAGTAGCTGGGGTATGACAGAAGTGTTTGTTTTACACAGCCTACTAGCTATTGAGGTCTACTAGAGCTTGGCAACTTTCCAAAACGATTAAAAATTTTGAAACAAAAAGAAAACTATCAGCGATTTTTGCTTACAGTCTAACATGTTTAGAATGAAATTTCACATTTAATGGGATAAAAAAATAGTCATTTCCGTTTAGTTAAGTCGAAAGTAAAGATATCTCCAACTGGAGAATTCTGAACATCTATTGAAATAATTGCTAGAATTTTTTTATTACGCTATGTTGTAATTGTGATTATTTCATGTAGTTTTCTGCAAACTAATTTATGTTTTACAATTCAAACAGACTGCCATTCAAGTTTCATTTTCCGCGATTTTGCTAATAAGCAGAAGTACCTACCGAAGAATTTGAAGGGTTCCAGTCAGAGGTATCATTACTTTTGACTTACGGAAATGGCTACTTTTTTATAGCTATAAATGTGAAAATTTATTCAAATTTATTCAGAAGACATAGATATTCTACTGCCAGCAACAATCACCAGTAGTTTTTCTATGATTAGATATTTTTTTACTAACTTTGGAAATTGGTTAATAGCTAGTAGGCTGTGAAAAATGAGCGTTCTTGTTACTGCTATTGTTTCTGGTTAGAGTTAATATGTTGTAAGGAATTTTCGTAATCTTGTCTCGCTGCTCTAGTCAGTTTGCATTTTTCTACTAAGTTAGTTGCTTTCTTCCATATTAGCGAGCTTTTGTTTATTTTTCTTGGCCTGCTAGGTTGCTTGTATGCAGGAAAGTTGAAAAACACCGATTTGACTGAAAATTTGAAATAAAATGAAAACCAAAAAAGACTGATATCAAGAATGCTATATCGTTAGAAAGGTAATCAAATTTTACATTTGATTCTTTAAACCAAAACGGACATTCCCATTTGAAAAAATCAAGTTATCTGTGATTGAAGTTTCCTTAATTTATCCCCTGATTTCTCCAAGCACAAAAAGAATTCAAATTTAGCCGTCTGACCTAAGGTGACGCATTTCATGCTTAGTCGTACCGCAAAGTCAAGGCCTTCTAAGTTTCATAATCGCTGCGATATTCAATTTTTTTCTGATACCTACTTATACCAAAAATGGTGATTTGCGCCTAAACGGTTTGTTTAAAGTTTCATGTGTGATACACAAAGTCACACTAGAATTGACCAAGGAATCCAGATATGCAATAATATATAGGGAGTTCCATTCAAAAAAATGTAGGTTTGATATGAATCACCCTGTATAAACGTCAAAATTTAAGTGAAAATATTTTTACGTTATAGCCCTCAAGGGTTCCTACCATGATCAAGTGACAGATTTTTGAAATATTTTTTAGTAAGCCCACAATCCTCCGTCCACGCACTATTGGCCCACCCTGTATAGGCACCGTCTACAAAACTACATACTGAGAGCAGTGATGTTATTATAAACAGACAAATCAAGTTCGATTTATCCGAGTAAAGCCCCAAAATACGAGTTTGAAATAATTTTTTACTCCTTTTCTTCAGTGAATACAGTTATAGATCTTGTCTGTTTTGAACCGCAGCCGATAGGATTAAGCCTTCACTGCCACATGAGATATTAAAATAGTAACGTCTTTCTTTGTGTTTGTCAATTAATGTTTTATTGGGTTTGTTGTTTGTTGTTTTTCTCGTTGTTTTTATTGTCGCCTTAATGTTTTGAGATAGTTATTGTTTTGCAATATGTTTTAAAACAATATGTGTTGTACAGCACTATCTTAAAACATGTCAAAATGAAACAATCACAACACCTGCCAAGATGAAAGCCGAAGTACTTGCCAATATCTTTGTAACAATTTATACAATTAATGTCCCCTCTATTCCCAGAAACAACTGATTCCGAAAATACTACGTCAAGTAATCTTCAACGCCAAAACAGCCCGCAAGTTGTTGAAGACACTTTACATCTAATAATTTTGCTCCAAATTTACTTGCCTGTATAGAATATCATACAACTCCAATATATTTCCAAAAGACTGGAAGTCGACTTGTATCCATCCCGGGCTAAAAGGGTGATCCAAACCAGAGCCAACCAAAATAACATTTCCGTCACATTAATAATTATTAATATATACTTCCATTAAGTTACACAGCGATCTAATAATTTTGCTCCAAATTTACTTGCCTGTATAGAATATCATACAACTCCAATATATTTCCAAAAGACTGGAAGTCGACTTGTATCCATCCCGGGCTAAAAGGGTGATCCAAACCAGAGCCAACCAAAATAACATTTCCGTCACATTAATAATTATTAATATATACTTCCATTAAGTTACACAGCGATTACCAAAGTACTATTGAACAGGTAATACTACCTATAAAAAACAACGTGAGTTTTATTTTCATAACTCATGCTCCAACCGTGAGTTTTGATCAACGCCTTCTGCTAATCTCTTGGTCATTCATATGACTAAATAACTGCAAAGGTGGCTACGTAACTACCACGCAGCGGTTACCGAGACTTCCGAAGTACGAAGTTAGAATAATAGCTACACACATAAAATACCCTCATCCCTTACCGTGTCCATTAGAAGGTTAGAAAAAAACATTTTAAAATGGTTTTCTATTTTATTTTCGACAATACAATCAAATGCCTTGTTATTGCCGTGCCTACCGTTCATTGAACAATTGACTATTGGTCGATATAGCATGCCAAATGATTCTTAAGTAATTGTTTTTTTCTGCTGGAACAATCGTTATAATCGTAATGGCCAATGTAGTACTACTTATAATAAAGTTGTAACAATTAGCGATAAGGATCACTGGCAACGGTAACAACAGTAGCTGTAATAACCTTTATGTTCCCTACACATGTAAGTTCACAAAGAACAAGGAATTTAGTAGCTCATTACAAACGCCTACGCCCCTTGTCAGGTACGTGATCTGAATATACTGGTACTACTTTGAACGACAGTCTATGAAACGACAACGAGAAAGAGGTTCTGAAGTCCTGAAAACAAGACAGACTTGCTGAGAATAAAGAAACATAGCCACTACAATTGATTGATAAATATATATTTTTCCTAATTTTATACTTGAACCCAAGGACTAAAGTCACAAAATGACGCCGAGGTGAACAGCAAGATACTATGAAAGGCTTTCGCGACCGAGGAACTAGTGCTTCTTGGACTATTCGGCCGGCGCCTATATGATCTGCCGTCAGCGCTAAGACGTCGATGTGTTTAGCTTGGTGTATTGCCAACACGAGTGGATGGCATCCACAGAACATATTCTCTTTTCGTCGACTCCCCAGACCCACTTATGTCAAAAAGGTTGGCATAAAAACAAACGTTTACAGAAGCCAACAAAACAAAAAACGAAACAGCGCCCCAATATTTCCCAAAATTTTGGAAACAAAATCGAAACTTTCAGACAACTAATTTGTTTTGTTTGAAATTTTAACAACTTTTTGCTTCTCTGTCACCGTCGCGTGTTTTCTATAATGGACAGCCTTTAACAATTTGTTTTTTTTTTTTCGAAAACCCTTAGCCTTTTTTGTGTTGCTGTTTTGTTGACAGTTTCTGTTTTGCTTGTTTGGTGTGGTATAAGATATTCTCACTTCCCAAGCAATACGAAAAGGTGTTTTCTACAATAATATCTATATAGCAATGACTAGTTTTTATTTAAACAAATCGTGTAAGAAAGTGCTAACATCAGGAGAAGTTTAGGAAAGTTGCTATTTTTACACTTGAAGAAACAATATAAATCTAAGTAAAATTAAATAAACTGTATCTTTGCAGAGCAATAAAAACAACACTTACTTACATATATTTGAAACATTATTATTTTTGCGTAGTTTCCCAGCTGCTACGAAGAGCGATTACACTATTAAAGATCAAACACTAAGGTCTTGACTTTTTTCTTTATACTGGGCACTAACAGAGTTGTAAAGAGTACAGCGTTGTATCAAAAGCTACGTTGAAAAAGTGTGGTAACATTGTGGTGTATTGTTAGCTGTAAACATGTCTTATGTTTAGGTTGTGTGCATCTGCCGGTAGTAATAACTTTTCTCTCAGATATAGAGTGGTTTTGAGGTTCGTAATAATCTTGCGGATTAATACGATATAATGAAATTCATTTAACTGAAAAGTTCTCAGTCATGTATTAATATGATCATAACGCCTTACAACAATCATTTAATCAATTTACGTGAGATTTCTGGTTACCTAAGACACGGTAAACGTAATGAGTGTAACAATTACTTTAACCAGCTTGCTACAAATATTCGTTATAACGGAAGCAAGCGACAAGTACGCCTCTCCTGCCCCGAATAAAAAACCATAAAACTGCTTACTTCAATATTACAAATCAAAATGACATACTAGACATAATATTAAATCATCAGCTTACACCGGAATTGATGGGTTTAGGTCAAATCTATTAAAACACATATCAGATACTATCACTGCATCACTGGAAGATATATTTAACTGCTCACTACTGGTCAGTTCGCAGAACGTCTCAAGATCGCAAAAATTATACCGATTCACAAAAACGGTAGCACACATCTAGCAGAAAATTACAGACCGATATCGCTTCTCTTACCGTTTTCAAAGATCTTAGAAAAGATAGTAGCTATAACATCATTCTTTATAGACTGTCTTGTATTAACGCCCCATCAATTTGACTTTCAGTAAGGAAAATGTACAATAGCTAGCTGGTGGACTATCTGAATGTATTATTTAGCCAATTGGACAGCGGCATGAAAGCGCATGGCCCAATTATAGATCTTAGTAAAGCTTTCGACCTTGTAGATCATGATAAGATAACCAGTTATGGAAGTGGAGTTCCATTACAGTGGTTCAGGAGTTATCTATCAAACAGCCAGCACTGTGTTCATTTTTTCATTCATTTTTATTTGCAATAAAACTACAAATAATGCCACCCCTAGAAGGCTGAGCCTTGTGGCGGGGTATATAGGCATACATAGTAAGAAAAAATTTTACGGTACCATCTTCTAAAGCCAGTGGTTATCCAACAGCATTAGCATCTCACGGTTTCATACCAGAACTGGATCGTGACGACTGATATCTTGCGATAGTTGTCTTTCCGTATGCTTCATTGGACTTTCTGCGAACTGGTTTACTTGAGGCAACCAAAGATTGGTAGCGGATAATACCAATAATGTTTTCATGAGTAATTGTGCTGTTAAAACTAAACATTTCGGAAATCTGATCGTTGAAATATAAGAAAAATTATCTGATGCCTTAAAGGCAATCTTGGCATTCAACAGGGTTCTGTTCTTAGACCATTATTATTTATTACATATATGAATGATTTGTTTGACTATGTGAACCCTGGTAAAGTGATTCTGTTAGCACATGATATCAGCCTATTGACATACTCTGGAAACATGAATATATTGATCGATCAAACGCAAAATATCATTGACAGCCTTGAGAAGTGGTTTAAGGCAAACAACTCAGTACTGAACCAAGAGAAAACAGTTGCTGTACATTACTTCAAAGATGGTAGCGCGGACATACCTCAACTAACCGTCGATAATGTTAAAAATAGCTGTAGAGTCACAATACAATTTTTTTTTTGGATTAAATATCGATAACGCTCTAAAATAGACTCACCATATTGTCACTGTATGCATTAAAATATCAAAACTGTACTACGCATTCAAGCAAGTATTTGTGTGAGGCAGTATCAAGGAACTTTCATTTTGCACAGATACATTCGTTTATAATCTTATGGTCTGATATGCTGGGGCATTGCAAGTGACAGCCAAAGAGTGTTTATATTACAGAAAACTGAAAAGGGCACTGAGAATTAGGAAAACGTCCTCAAAAAGCATCATGCCAAGATGCTTATAAAATGCTGAACATTATGACCTTGCCAAGAATATTCATCTACCAGTGTTTGTTATACCCCTAAAAAAATCAAAACCACGTTTGAAACATTAGGCAGCAATAGCTGCCATACAACAAGAAATAATTATATAGATTAGCACTACAGGCCTAGTAGGCCCATGACAAGAAATAATACTGTACTAAAAATACCTAGGCATCGCACAGCAAGATTTTAAAGAAGTCGTGCCTACCAGTGTATTAAAATATATAACCACTTGTCCGCAAAGTATAAGTGTCTGTCAATAAATAAATGTGAAGCTACTATTAGGAGGATACCTACAGAAAATATTATTTATAGTACAGAAGATTATTTGGGTTACAACCTTACCTAAATCTATATACTTAAGTTTTCTGTTCTGTTTTTTATTACAATTATTCACATTTATAGTGCAGAAGTACATTTTGAACCAAGCAAGTTTAGATGTATTATTCTGTCCATAGATTTATACTTGTTAGTTTGTGTCTTATACTCAGAGTAACAACTGAACATAGAGGTAGTAAACAACTAATTCTAATAGGCCGACATCTTTTCGTAAGTTTCGTACTATCGTCTTAATTGTATAGTATCCAGAAATATTCCATTCTACGTTAAAAAAGACGGTATTTTGATGGTTCAGGAATGATTAAAGCAAAATCAATAGATATGTTGACCTCTACTGCGTTACTGCATATTTCTTCATCATAAACGCAAATTCTGAAGTCTTAATAATTTTGAGGAGCTGGCCACGCCGCATGCCCTCAACTGTCAAACATTTGCTTTGTTTATTGTTTGTGCGTCTTTTATGCTTGGTCAGTAAAGTCGAATTTGCTATTTATTGGTAATTCTAGTGAAGCTTTACGGACTTGCTGTGCTATATTCGAGTGTAGCTAACAGTTTTTCGAGATGGAATTCAAAAAGTGCAGTGTTTGTAACATGGTTTGCATTGGAAGAGTTTTCAGGTTAGTTGGCATTACACAGCATTGTTTACAATTTGAACTGTCACAGCTGATCAATATTTGGTGGCTGAAGTGTCAAAGATGATGGCTTTGAGCACGCCATGCTGAAGTGGTTTGTTTACTACCTCTATGTTCAGTTGTTACTCTGAGGTCTTATACAGTTAGTAATGCGTCTTATCTTTTTTTTGACGTGTCGTATATCTCATGATCTACGTTACAAATAAGTCTAATCTGAATAAAAATAATACACGGTAGTTAGAAACCGACATTACTGGAGATTGGCATAGCTTTTTTTGTTTTAAAGTTTAAAATTAATTTATGGGCATTAAGTGTACGTAATCTTAAGTAAATTGTTTTCAAGATACTTTGAACGTGGTAGGTAAATCTTAGCTTCTTCCAATATGCCCAAGTTTTTCAAAAAAATTCACGGCCGGCACTACCTGAAAGCGTCCGTCCGAGTACCTTCATGATCGCAGATCCATCGCTCTCTAATTAGTACCCGATTGTTCCTGCGATGCTGACATACGACATGCGTGTGCCACATCCTTCTTCTATTCTGTCTAGCTACACAATCGGAGGTCAGCTCTCGCTTCTTCTCCGCTAAATCTTCATCTGCATCTCTCTTCGGAGTGTACATTCAACGTCCGCGCGAAGATTAATGACGGCTGTAAAGACATACGCTATGCACTTACCAAAGAACTCTCAACCCATAGATTATTCAGTCTGTAGACATTGTTACCACATTTTGAAAAATTAATAATATACTATGGTGTTTTTTACTTTATTGTCATCGGCATCGACCGCTATGGTCATTAGCCTCGTGTGTAGGCGTTGTTAGTGGTTCCCGGAACCACTTTAGGAACAGCACAGCTAATTAGAACTGAATAGTGAATGGTGAGATAGGGAATTTTGCTGAGGAAAATTCACTTCTGATTGAAAATCCAGAAATGAATTTCTACCTCTGGCGAGGTTCGAACCAGGGAGCTTATGGTTACAAGCCCTGAGCTCTAGCCACTCAGCCAAATATTAGTTATAGGTCTAACCTTCAAAAGATAGGTGTATAAGCTTGACAGCTGCCGCACAATATTAACTCATGAGATATAGCATTATGAGCGAAGCAACTTTTGTTCACTGTTAAGAAATGGATGAAAAGGAATATCATGGTTTGATAAAACATTGTTTTTTGACAAAAAAAAGTGTTGGTGAATGCAAGATTTGGCTCCATAAAAACAATCCAAACTTTACACCAGATAAACCAACGGTTTACGCAGTGGTCGCCCCTAAGAGGCTATTACCGTCGAAAACATTAAAAACAACTGCAACTTAATTTTTAATTATTGTAAAGCGAAATTGATAGAGACAGCTGAGACTCTGAGAATGTCAAAGAATCATGTTGAATATGTTGTTCACGGGGTCCTTCAATCAATCAAATCTGCTTCAAAAACTATACCCTACGGTCCAAACAATAGTCAGCCGAGGGGGCTGCACATAATGAACAAACGCCAAAACATGGAAAGATGCCACAGTCAACTGGCAAAGTGATGGCATCAGTGTTCTGAGATGCGCATAGGCCAACGATTATACTAAAAAAGACCATACAACCAATAGCGATCATTAGATAGCATTATTGAAAGGTTTCGAGGAAGAAATCAAGGAAAAACGCCTCGCTCGATCAAAAAAGAAGAGGTTCTTCATAAAGATAACACAGCCTGTCACCTGTCACAAATCGATAAAAATAATTGTATGAATCAAGACTATATGCCACGATCCTAATTTCCATCCTAAATATTGGACACAAAAATTGACAACAAAATTATCGTAAATATCGGAATTATAAGTTATTCTCCTTGTATGTAACGACCAAATTTAATATGTTGTTACAAATATAGGACAAGAGCATGCGCGTTAGTAGCAGAGCTATGTCATTTGCCTGTTGAGAGTTGTCGTTTCTGTCGGAAGTCATTATCGTGCTGTCAATAAGTCACTCCAACGCATTGTTCTCGTTTTAATATTCTGTACGTAATTTCGAACTTTTCAAGTATGTGGTATTATTATAACCTGATATTTCTGGTTGCTTTTTCGAGCAGTTGTTCTTGTTTTGGTTGATTTTTTTGCGAAGAAGGTTATATTCGACAGTCCTACAACGGAAGAGTGGGGGCCAAGCGGCAGGCGGCCTTTTGAGGGGAGAGCGCCCGTCTGGCACACGGACGGCTCACTTAACGAAGAAAGCTCCGTTACTGGGGTCTATGGGCCAAAAACAAAGTTCTCCCTCTCTCTTGGGTGATACACCACGGTATTCCAAGCAGAGATATATGAGATTTTAGTTTGTGTCTTCTGTATTTACGAAATTCAGGGGCCAAGCAGGCGGATCACCATCTACTCTGACAGCCAGGCAGCATTAAAAGCATTAAGTGCTATAAGGTATACATCAAAGCTCGTTCTGCAATGTATAACGGTTTTGGACGACATTTCGGCAAGACATTAGGTGTCACTTATGTAGGTGCCGAGTCATGGTGGAGTTAGTGGTAATGCAATGGCACGCGCGCTCTCAAGGCGAGGGTCGAGGAATAACTTCATGGGTCCTGAGCCGGCAGTAGGTACCATTAGGAGGAAAACAGAGGTGTAGTCGCAAAATCAGCATCGTATCAGATGGAGAGAAATCTCTGGACATCTGCGTCAAGCTAGAGAACTTATTTTAAGTCCTCAGGCCAAGGTGGGGCGGTTCTGTCTCTCACTGGACAGAAGCCGAGTAAGGTTACTTGTCGGCTTACTATCCGGTCAGAACAACCCTGAAACGTCATTTGTATGTGATGGGGGTGGCAAGTGATTCGACGTGTACACACTGTGGCAAGGAGGAAGAATCCTCGGTGCACATTCTATGTCGATGTGAAGCCCTTGGGTATCACAGGCAGACTATAATCGGTTCAAGGGTTCTTGAACCTACGGATATAAGATGGGCAGGACCCAAGGCCATCCTCACCTTTGCGATGAGGGCTGAATTCGACAAAAGACAAAAACATGCAAGCTAAAAGTATTCAATTTTCGCAACCTCAGTTTTCAGCTGACGCCAGCAAAAGATTCTAATGCGCAGTAATTCAATGAGCAGTTTCATATCCCATTTAACCAAATATATAGAACACGTCCTAAATATTGGAACAAATTGGATGTAAAAGTGCGCAGTAGCGCATGCGCAGCCATCCTATGTCTTGTCCTATTTTTTGTCAAATATTTAGGACGGAAAATAGAACCATGACATGCAGACTACGAATTGCTTCCTTTTCCAAGGAATTTAGGACCAATGAGATATTCGGCGAAATTGAAACCTATTTTGATGCCAAAGACAAATCTTCCGTAAGTTTACAAACTTCCATCTCTTAAAATATATCCCGTGTAAGTTTAAAAACTCATCCATTGAAATAAGCTACTGCTTACTATTGTCCCAAAGTGCAGTTTGTTTGAGAAAAGGGAATAATTGACATTTAGTTGTAAATTAATTACCACAATGTAGCAACTTTTACTTTGAGAATCAGGTTCAGAGGTAGGCTGACAATTCCGAGATCTTAAACAGCATATAGTATGTTGCATTTGTGTTGTTGGTAACTCCAAAACTAGAACCAGCACACATTTGGTGTCTTAGATAATCCCGAAATAAGACTAAAACGTATCTCATCCGGGAACTATGAATAAGCAATACAAATACCCAGAAAAATATATATAATCAATTATTTCATGTATTACTGGCTATAGTCTAGTATTATCAACAAAGCAGATGCTATGTAATAATTGCAAAAAACTACTCCTGCTATCAATCATTATATTTATTATTTATTTCAAGTCAGTTTTTATCGAATATTTTATACGAGCATAATCAGTACATAAAGAGACTAGTGCTGTAACTTCTTTCAAATGTAGAACTTTATAAAGCACAAAATGAATCGTGAAAGCCTTATCTTTAATGTACCTTCGTCTGAGTAGGCTATGTGTTAACATTTGATGTATACTCGAAATTCATTACCTACTGAAATGTCATAGTTTTGCGTACCAATCAAAAAAATTAAACTAGATATGTGACAAAATGTTCGAACTGGCAAAAGAAGTTTAAAAACGATTGCAAATCAGTTGTAGAAGAACCTTCTCTCAGTCGATCATAAATTGCGCTAAATGCCACAAAATTTGTATAAATGTTATTTTTTGTCTTCGTGTTTTCAGACATTAGTAAACAGTTTATTCCAACACCAGTGGTTTTGTTTATGGTAGAAATAAATACACATATGACAAAGAGTATACAGACGTTATTCATGTCCTTAACCTTAAATATCTTCAAGCCTTTGAGGTGCTCGGTTAATTCCGAGGTCAATTCTGTATAAAAAGTTACCAATACTTGCAATGTAGTCACAGCTTCGCTATCTGTGAAAATACCCTGTACAAGACTGTTTCTCATTGTTATCGTACCGAAAACGAATATTGAAAATAATAAATAATAACAATGCTTATTACAGATCTACTTCACTATAATACTTAAACTAATGCAGAAGAGAGAAGTATAGAATATTCAATAATGTTCAATTAAATAGTGATACTAAACCGATAGCAGTAGTAAAAATATATAATATATTACTGTTGTATTCTTTTTTATGAAATAGCAATTGTTGACAATGTTCATATTGCCACGTTCAGTACCATGTCCTTGATGTGTCTTTGTAAAGCATATATTTGTGGTAGATGATTCTATTTCCATTCTACTTTATTTCATAGAGTTTCACTGCCTTATAGGAGAAAAATTAATGATAAATAATAAATAACTCATCTTCACTTCTAGCATGTTACATATTTCTTTGGTACGAGAAGAGCGCAGCAACAATTTGATTAATGTATCAATTTAGGCTCATTATTTTGCGCAATTTACATCACTAAGTTGCGCTCGTTTTATTTGAGACTTTATTGCAGATCTGCTGGCAGGTTGCCGTCGAGTAAAACGTAACGGGCTTCGATACCTTTTTGGATGGTATCGGATCGCACGTAATTCAGGTTGTTGAGTAACAATGAAATGTGCGAAACGACGTTTAGTGAGATCATTCAGCAGGCATGCCACATAGTTATCTAATTGTCTTTTCTAATTGTTGCTTTGAAAGCCATAGTTGTAATTGTAAATAACACAACGATTATCATTCTTCATTGATTGTGTTACCAAGACTGTGTAATTCAGTAATCAATTTTAGCTTCATATGAAAATTTGGAAATTTGCAAGAGGAATTCGTTGTGGCAAGTTTCTGGTATATACTAAGATGTTATCTAACAATGGGAGTGGAGGCAGTGCAGCCGATACTGTCAATGACAATAGTGCATATTGGATATCTTGCATATAACATTAATGAAATTCAAATAACATTATGTAAAAACATTGTTCATTTAAGTTTAAGTTATAGGTAATAAAAATATTGCTCTATAAGTGGTTATATTACTATTTTTATTATTATAGATTTGTAAGGTGTAGCCCGGGCTCCGTTACACAGAGCTGTTGTTTCATTACCCAGTGACTACTCCTCACACTTTGAGGTGAGCAATCACTGGGCCCGCGAATCGTGCACCCTAAGTAGACGCAGGGACCCCAAGGATACGTGCCTTCTGCATCCTCGCGGCTAAAATATGCGCCGCCGCACGACACACCGGATATTTTGAAACTAAGGAAATAGCCTTTGGGGTATCCTAATGCCAGTTCATCTAGAAGACTGATTACTGGCTTAGATATCAATACAATGCAATACAGTTAAGTATCAAATCAAATAAATAAACCGGTACTGAATGATCGTCGACTGAACGTGCCCGAAATATAGCAGACATAATATTAAGCATTTCAAAATGTGCATGTTATCTGAAAATGGGGACATGATAACGCTGTGTGCAAGCTGTACGCCGCATTTTCTCATACATAGCAACATCAGCATTTTTGAGCCGTTTCATAACCATAAATGGAACAGGGACAGGCACGTCTCCAGGATTTGGTTTTGGGGGAGGTCCAGATTACGAGTGTCACATTTTAATTTCGCTTCACCTTTCGAGGGCGGGGGAGAGTTGCTACCTTAATTTGCTCTCGTCTGGAGGGGGGGCTCATTTGTGGATTACATATTTTAGACGGCATTATATAAGGTTTCAGGGAGGGTCCGGACCCCCAGAACCCGCCCCCTGAATACATGCCTGAACACGGGTCCATCACTTCACACCTGAGATAAAAGAACAATTTACAAAATAGACGGGAAAGGAAGAACCTGCTGCAAAGAAGGCGAAGACAATTCGATCCACTGACAACGTCCTGACGTCGCGTCGCGTCGGTCGGTTCGGATACGCATGGAATAATTTTCATTAAATATCTTGAAAAAGGGACAAATATTATCATGGAGTATTATGCGAAGCTATTGCAACGTTTACTGAGAAATCAAGCAAAAACATCCGCATACGGCTAAGAAAAATAGCTTTTTCATCAACAGAGTGCACCAGCTCACAAGTTCGTTATTGTAAGGGCCGTCCATTAATCACGTGATCTTTTGTTTAGCATTTCTTAACCCCCTCCCCTTTGGTGATACGTATTTTTAGTAACTTCAGATAATCTTGAAATTTTTAGAATAATATCTTTAAAAACAGGTTTAAATTATAATCTACACGCCGCTTTCGGCTTAGAAATCGCGGAGATTTATTAATTAATATGGTTACCTATATACGAAAAGGAAATTGTAGTGCGAAATCATAGATAAAACCTTAGGAAGAAGTACTGTGCATGCTCGCAATAGAGGAAATGCTAAAGAAGCAGTAAGCGGCGATACGTATTTCTGCTCATTGGCGTTATCAGGCCGGTGTAATCTGAGCAACAATGATGAAAAAAAAAACAAATAGAAGCCATCAAGAAGAGCCGGGATCGTCAAGAGCCAAAACCAGCACATTTGTGACATTCGTCAGGAGCCCTATGCTTATAGGGTTTCGACCAACGTTAGAGCCACGGAGGCCAGCGAAAGCTGCCTGTCGTGATACTTCAAGCCCAGGGGAAACTACGCAAAGGAAAATGTAGTGCTGAATTATGGATAAAACCGTAGGAAAATTTATTGGGCATTTCCGCATAGGGCTCCTGAAGAAAGCCACAAATGTGCTGGTTTGGCGCTTGTTGGTGGCTTCTGGTTGTTTTTTTATCGTTGTTTCTCAGGTTACCTACCTATATATATGTAGCATATTAGTCAAAATTATAATGTGTTTGACCAAGAAATAAATACACGTGATATCTTACCAGACCCCCTCCCCCGTGTGATATTTCGTGATTTTCGTCAAACCCTCTCTCCCCTCTTACGACTCACGTGATTAATGGACCACCCCTAATGGCCAAAATTGATACCTCTCTCGGACTATTTTCTGTTCGCATGCTTGAAAACATGGGTCAGTGGTCAAATATTTTTTAACGATGAGAAAATTATGTCAGCAGTGACAGCAGTTAATTGAAATTGTGAGGAGCAAGACAGATCCCTCTAAATTCGTACCTAGAGAAAATTTCCGAAAAAGTAATTTCCTGGTACGAATTTATATTGAGAAATCCACATGCGGTTGAAGGTTCGTGAACACCCAGGATAGGAGCTATCCTGAACGAATATGCACTGAAAAATGTGTCTTCAATCTCCATAGGTGTGATCGCGGAGTGGTACCTATAGCATAGCACGAGTCGAGCGACTCTAGTTATTAAAGGCAGACAAACCGTACAGACCGCCCGCAGTGTCCGTGTAATATGGTTCTTATAGACCAGTCCAGCTAAACAACAGAACAGATTAATTAGTCGAAGATGTGTGACCCCAAGTTAACAGTGAACGATAATTGTACGTAATATTCATGTTTCAAAAGGTCAAATAGGTCTAATTCAATTTACTATATTCAGTCAATCCTCTTCAGCCCAATGACTAGCGCGCATGGATCCAGGTTTGCTGGATATTGACACGACAAACTGAAATTTTCCTGCTTAGGGCTACTGTCCGTGATATCAACAAACAATGACCACGAATCGGTGATCACCGGTCATTAATATGATATCGTGTCAACATAGGCAAGAGGTTATCGATTAAGGATGATTTCTGGAAGTTTAACGGTGAAACAATGCTACCGTGTTTTTGTTTTTTATTTCTGCCCTACATGGATTAATGAAAACCTAATTAGTTTCATAAACACAAAGGACGTTGTTTAATAATGGACAAGCGTAGGTTCATCTTCTGCTTCATAGTTTAATGTTAGGTATTTTAGTGTGTTCGTCATTCATCTACGATCAGATATCGTTACAACAATAATTACTAATTCGTAGCGAATTAATATCCAAAAATCACCGTTAACTCTATGCATAACATATTATTCTGTGAAGCTAAATCTAAAGTCAAAGATGTATAAACAATGGGAACTTGGAGATCCAAAGCACCCTCCTCCCCCCCTCCAAAAACCTGCAAATAAATATCCACTACTTCTACTATGCAGTGGCTTTAAACTTCTGGAGACAATAAAGTAGGCAACACCGATCCTTACGAAACAACCCTCCCTGTATATTATAGCTAATTCATTCTAACAGCAGTACAATGAAATAAGGTCCTTTGGCAAAGTATACATATAGTTTATCCACCTATTGATGATGAGAGTAAAAGATATGTTCTGCGGAATAATTTGATAACTTCATTGGTTATGAACATTGACTTCGTACCCCATAGACTAGGCAAGCCGTTCATAGATCACTAATTTGTTGTCACACATCTGTGGCGCGAATCATGAACATTCATTCATAAATTAGCAAATATGGCCGACCCCGGCCCCCGATCCCTGTGACGCATGTTGAAGATCAACAAATAGATTTCAGACGACATAGGCGTATCATAATTTACTGTCAGTTTGGGTTGACATTAACAGAAAACAAAGATACTTTTTCTGTAATGTAAACATTCCAGGTCTATAGGGTAAGGTGGCAATGATTATGAATGCCAGATGGTGGAGTCTATCACCATGATGCAGACACTGTAGTCTTCAAAGATGATTCAAAGGAACCTATAGTCTTTCCACTAACTCTCTCCACAAATCGCTTATTTATAGTTATTTTTAAAAGCTTGCAATGTATGCATGTATATATGTATCTTGTATGTATGTTTGTTCGGGTGGAATCTTGCTACTCAATTTTGAAGCAGATATCTTCAACCGGTTGAGCTAAAAATTGTGTACACACATTTGGTTTGGATGACAATACACAATAAGTTGTGTGACGTCATTCGAAATCCAATATTGCGGACTATCCAAGATGGCGGAATGGTTATTTTTTAGGTATTTCTACAATATGGGTATCAAATGAAAGGGCTTGTTGAGAGTAGCTCGATAAATAATGTGATATGGTTCTAGATCCAATAGGGCGCATCATGCATAATGGCGGAATAGTTATGTTTCATGCAAATCTGCAATATGGGTATCAAATGAAAGCGGTTACCGACAATAATTAGAAAAATATTCTGGCATCACTCTTAATTCAATATGGCGAACTTTTGAAGTCGACCACGCCGTTGCTTGCTTAGGCTCAAAGCCCTACGCTGCTGGTCACGCATACGTGGCCTTAAGTAGGGTAAAATCATTAGGTCTTCTTACTAAAGAGCTAGACTGTTCGAAATTAACTGGCAAATGACCTTGTAACGGTGATGGGAGAAATAAGATGAACAGATTCTGAAACCAAGCCAGCGATAACTAGAAAGTAAAAAATAAATTAAAAGAAAAAACCTTTTTCAAAAAAAGCTCTTATTTAAAAATTGTAACTATCAACGTATAGCCTTATTATACACAATGTATGTACAGGGTGTTTACGATTTTAGTGCATTAATTTGAAGGAACGATAGATCGTGATATTTCGAACCTGAAACCCCAGTACCATTTCACTAGTTAACGCATAGTTAAACAGAAAAAAATTAAAAAAGTATGACTGCAAAATCACAATCCGACAACATTGCCCAGTATTCGCCCTAGTTTCTGTCAGGTGTTTTTGGAGATATTCACGTAAACAAATGCTATTATGTCTAGACTTGTTGCCGCATATTCTGTGTTATCAGAAAATGTTGCGATTTTTTTTAAGCTTCAAATTTGGGATATTCGTATTAAATTTTGTGGTACTACAAGCATTACAATGATGTGTAATATTCATACTTTACATAACGGCAATAAGATCGTAAACGCCCTGTATATGATCATAGAAGCTTGTCGTGCGTTTTTTTGTGTAAATAAACTAGCAGCAATTTAATTGAGTAGCTTAATCTGCTGAGCTTATTTTTTTCGAATTTCAGTTTAATTAAACATTTATCTCGATATTTATAGTTACTAACACAAACCTCGCGACAAGCTATTATGATCATATATGTAGATTGTTTATAATGATGCTAAAAATTTATAGTCAAAATTTTAATGGAAAAAATAAAAGCTTTAAGAAAAACGTTTTTTCTTTTAATTAATACCGATTTTCTTGCACAGTTACACTGGCCTATTATTTAGCATATCAAATACAGCGCGGGATTGCATTAGCATTATCTTAGGTATCTGTTAAGTGTTAGTCGGCTGTGTGACACCATAAATCTAATCACATCATGAATATGTGAGTGTGGAAGTATCTACATATGCTTGTGCGATGTTTGACCTAACCCTATGTATCCTATAGAAGAGAAAACGCGATACTTTCTGCACTCGTCTTATATGATTCATTATTCTCCAACTGGAACTTATTATATGCATGTGTATCCGAAAAAAATGGCGTCGAGTAGATTGACTCAATACCTCCCACAAATTTCATTAGTAAGTATGTTCTCCGCCATCACAATTTCATTTGAAATTAATAATGAAATGTTATTGGAAACAAAGAATTCGAATAGGTTAGAAGAAGCAAACAAATATTTTGTTTGTTTCAAATATCCTGCTTGGAAATGATGGATGTTGGCACAGGATGTCGCCAGACCTCCTCTGGATAAGGACAATGTATTTTCCTTATATGTATATAGCACTTAGTCCATAATATAAATACCAAAGATTGTTTAATAATATATTGCATTGATTTCAGTGATAGTAAAATGACTAAAGAAGCATGGAAGATACCAAATTAGCATGTTGCCCCAAAGGAAGATATTGGTCCAATGTACGAGTTGCTATATATTTTTAATTCTTTTTTGTGTAACGACTTTGACGAACTTAGTTCTTATTTTTTAGGATTAGGTCAGCCATAAAACTAAAACTCCTTATTATTCTTTATCCATGCGACATTTCGACTAATATATAGTCATCATCAGGCACCTATAAACAATTGAGGTTATAGGCTTTATAACGATTAAACTTGAAACAAAACGCATTCAAAAAAGAAGAAATAAGCTAGCAGATAGATAACGTTAGATGCCACTTGCCAAAATGCAAAAAAAATAAGTTCACTTTGATTAATAAGCAAATTGTTACCAAATGGAGAACAAAATAATCTAAAAATTATTATTTGCACTGCACTTACCAGAATGTCGAAGTTTACACCGTATTAAACAACATGGCACGAGTATCGTTAAATATAACCAAAGCTACTGCCCACAGTAATAAAATTCAACGGAAATTTTTTACAACACAGAAACATAGAATTAACATTGAATTGAAAAAGATGAATAATAGGAATAGCATGCATCTGCACTCCACAAAAGAAAATTGATGAATGAATAGATGGAAATCATTTAGTGTTTTTCCGTATAAATCATAGCAATATCTAATGTTTTACATCTGTAGAATACAAGCGGAATACGGAAATACATAAAATAGACTATAGATAATCAACTGGTTCATCTCTTAGGCAACTTGTTTATTAAATTTAGATAAGAATTGCTTAAGGCATTAACATACTATCTGTAATTTGTTGAATTATTTTTTTAATATGGATCATTCAGCTGGTCAATCCTTTGGACAATATCGTCTGATCTCTTGATCTTCTTCTTCACATGCCTGTTAGAGCGGGTGCTTTGGTTCTTCTAACCTATTCGAATTCGTTGACTGGAAAAGTCTGGATACAGTACCTTCAGTTACGATGAGGCTTAATTCAATGATAAAAGTGCAAATACATTCGGATGGAACATAGGCCAGCACCGGAGAGGGAAATAAGCGATATCGATTATCGATTTTTTTTTTATGCAGCACTGATTTCATAAGTTTATATATGTATGTTATGTATGTTATTTTCAGTGACACACGAGAAGTGTGTCCGGATACCATCAGTGTGTGCAAAGTCACCATCAGTGAAAGGAACCTGTACTTTTGTGGAAAGAACAAATTTGCCAAAAGCGGTTGATTTGGTAGCATAGAGAGCATCATACATCTAGCCTTTATAACCAATAATGGCGTTATGTGTCTTGACTTCCCACACATTATCAGTGCTGACAAACAATTTGGAGTTCCTCTATCCGTACACCATCTACACCAAAAAGGTAGACAATGTCAGGTTACTCAGGGACCTTTGAAACATCTAAAAAGGAAGTATGAGCGTTTTTCAATTTTTCGTTTTTTGTCGATTTCTACTCCACCACTGGCAAGAGTTCCAACAATGATACATGGTATTAAGTCGGTGTCACAATTTCATTACAATCAAGTTTGTACTTTTCAAGTTATACATTATATGATTATAAGTAGTATTTATGTACCAAATTATTCCATAGATATAATACTCAAGGGCAACATTCGGATAGGTCCACACATGATATCACCGAAGTCGATTTTTTCAGCGCAATGTAGAGCATTTTATGAATACAACAAATTAACCACCACCCAAAAAAGTAAAAAATGATCAGCAACCCATTAAACGCCTAAAAACGAGGTTTGAGCTGTTTTTATATTTTTTGCTTTTTTTACTATTGCTGATCCGCCACTGACTTGATTTCTCAAAACCGATTGCATTTTCCATTCTCACTACCTACTTTAATAATACTAGGTTAAAATTTCAATAAAATCATATCAATAATATCCAGATTACACCATACAAAAGGATCTAAAGCAATACGCGTTTGCATATATCAGAAAATTTATTTGGTATTTATCGGAACCGTCCACAGATATGTTTTCGATCTTCAGATAGATCTGTAAGGTAGAGAATTTCGCTAAGGCCATTTTTTAAGGTTAGAGTTCTTTATAAATAGAAACAATTTTATTAAATATTCAGATCGGATCAGAAAATATTAAATATAGTCCCTGATTATTAAAAACATCATTTTTGCTCTAGTTTAGTTAACAAACGGCAGCATTTTAGTCTGAAAAAATTACGAATATGAGATATGGTTTTTGGATATACATATTAAAACCCCAACATGGCGATAAACCATATCACTCAGATCCGTCGGACGTCGGACTGTTGGTCTCGCAATTCTTGATCTCCGCTGTATAATCCAGAAGGTACCAAAAACGTCGTGATAAAACCTCTAACCTAGGTTGCTACTACGACAAGGACGAAATACTTTTATTGCTTTGGAAAATCCAACCCTTAGTGGTGGAGTAATAATAAAAAACATGCATACTTGGGCTCAGGTATAATTTTAATTCCTATATAGCTTTGATCTGATTAATGAAATATACAGTGCCTTTCTTTAATGTCCCCCCCCCCCTTTTATTTTTTGAACGGGTCAACTCAAGAAATTGAAACTCGGAACAATGAAATTGATTCATGAATACTATATTTTGGAGTGAAATTGACAGATGAAACTTGCAAGATGCCGGCTCGGCGCCATCTTGAAAAAAAAAATTAAATAGAAAGAGGGGTCTTGTGATACATCTTTTTGAAGCCCCTAACCCTTCACAACCCTAGAATATGAAGTTAATATCTTAATCTCCTTCAAAATGGCGGAACATTAAATAATTACCTGAGACAAGCACGTTAATATCGATACTTACCTTTTATCTTTTCAACGGGTCAACAAAAAAATTTGAAACTTGGGATAATGAAATTGATGCATGAATAAGATATTTTGGAGTAAGATTGACAGATAAAACTTGCAAAATGGCTGCTCGACGCCATCTTGAAAAAAAATTAAATATAAAGGGGAGTCTTGTGACGCATCTTTTTGAAGCTCCTAACGGATCCTTCACTTGAATATGAAATCAATATCTTAAGCTCCTACAAAATGGCGGAACATTCAATAATTACCTGAGGTGGCGGTTCGGTGCCATCTTAAAAAAAATTCAATTGAAAAAAGGGTCTTGTCCTATTACGAAATATTTAATGATTGCCTGAATACATTGTTACAAAAACATCATTGTATTATAAACATGTTTCTTATCTAAATTAAAATAAAATTGAATCCTTAACATAATAATTGCCTGAATACATCACATAAAAGAATGAATCCTTAACATAAACTTTACATTCTGTTCTAAATTTTACCTTTATAATTGGAGGAAAGAAGATGATTTCAGTTCAGAAGATGTTCGAAATGGTTCCCTTGAACTGCTTGACATAAGAACAGCCTATCCGATATTTCTCGTCTTACATTTTCGAACACAGTGACGTCGATATTTCTACAAATATCTATTATTCTCTGCCTTATCTCCAGTATTGAAGCAGGTTCAGTTTCGTACACCTTTTGCTTCAAATAACCCCATAAAAAAAAGTCTAAAGGTGTCAAATCTGGCGAGCGAGCTGGCCATCCTGTAGGACCTCGACGGCCAATCCATCGACCGGGGAAAGTATTGTCCAAATAACTTCTTACCTCTCTGGAGTAATGTGGTGGTGCTCCGTCTTGTTGGAATACAATCTCCATATCGAATTCGTTAGGATTTGCTTCGATTATTTCGGTTATGAGAGGCTGAACAGTGGTTTCCAGCATATTCAAATACAGTTCACCTGTTAGGTTTTCTTCTATGAATAAAGGTCCTACAATATGGTTTCCTAATATTCCTGCCCAGACGTTAATTTTTTGGGGATATTGCGTATGAGTTTCTCTAAAAACGTGAGGATTGATGTCACTCCAATAACGGCAATTGTTTCTGTGAACATTGCCGTTGAGGAAAAATGTACATTCGTCACTGAAACAAATATTGTGGAGATAAGAAGGATGTCTTGCAATGGTTTCCGTCATGATTTCGCAGAATTCTGTTCTTCGATCTGGGTCATCTTCACTTAGCCGGTGTACCATTTTTATATTGTAGGGATGATACTTGTTTCTCTTCAAAAGTCTCCACACAGTAGAAGGAGATACCTCACACACATTCGCGACGGAGGAGGTAGACTGTTCAGGATTTGCTATCACCTCACCGATTATCTGAACTTTCTTTTCTTCCGGAATGGATGGATGACCTGAGGGCTTCTTATTCTGGACACTACCAGTAGTTGTAAATTTGGATACAAGTTCCCTTAGATATTTTCTACTTATAGGACGATTCGGGAAACGATCATTGAAAATTCTCTCGGTTTCATGAAAGTTACGCGTGGCACCGTAAATAAAAATCGCTTCAATTTTTTCTTCCAATGGACGAGGGTTGACCATGTTAGAAATAGTTGTCGTGGCCAAGTCTATTCAAAACTTTAATCGACACAGTTTCGCGTTCACTTATCTTAATCGTGATCTTTCAGTACACAATTAACTGCTTACTGTTTCGGAAAATCTGTGCAATCCTCGCGGACGCAAAATAAAATAATTGCTATTGGTAATCCCTGAAAACTCGCATTGGCAGAGCGGCTATAAAATTCGCTAGTGTGCCTCAAGAAGGAACCAATTAGGATACGGGTACAGCGGTCAAAGGCCAATAGAAAAAAGGACGGAAATCCCTGTAAATTTCCTGGAACGCTTACACTCGGAGTGGATTGAATTTATAATCTCTAATCTAATCTCTAAAAAGGACCGAAATCCCTGTGGATTTCCTGGAATGCTTACAATTGAAGTGGATTGAATTTATAATCTCTAATCCCATCAAAGGCCGAGCCACTGTGTTGCTTAGACTTTTGAATAAACTTTTCATGTTTTTAGGAATAAAATCTAAAACTTGATGACAATATTTAAGCTGAATAATGACGTCAGTTGTGATACTGACATTTTTGTCGCCTTATCGGCGGATTCCTAATTGACAAGCAAGGAGAACAAAATATTTCTAGATGTATCGATATTAACGTGTTTTTCTCTGGTAATTATTAAATGTTCCGCCATTTTGTAGGGCATGAAGATATTGACTTCACATTAAAGGTTTGTGAAGGATTCGTCAGGAGCTTTACAAAGATGTATCACAAGACCTCCCTCTCAATTTGATTCTATTTTTCAAGATGGCGCCGGGCAGCCATCTTTCAAGTTTCATCTGTCAATTTTACTCCAGGGTATAGTATTCATGAATCAATTTTCTTTATCCCAAGTTTCAATGTTTTGAGTTGACCCGTTCAAAAAATAAAAGGTAAGTATCGATATTAACGTGCTTGTCTCAAGTAATTACTTAATGTTCCGCCATTTTGAAGGAGATGAAGATATTGACTTCATATTCTAGGGTTGTGAAGGGTTCATTAGGAGCTTCAAAAGGATGTGTTACAAGACCCCCCTTTTTGTTTAATTTTTTTTCAAGATGGCGCCGGGTCGCCATCTTGCAAGCTTCAACTGTCAATTTCACTCAAAAATGTAGTACTCATGAATCAATTTCATTATCCCAAGTTTCAATGTTTTGAGTTGACCCGTTCAAAAAATAAAAGGTAAGTATCGATATTACCGTGCTTGTCTCAAGTAATTATTTAATGTTCCGCCATTTTTAAGTAGATGAAGATATTGACTTCATATTTTAGGGTTGTGAAGGGTTCGTTAGGGGCTTCAAAAAGATGTGTCACAAGACCCCACTTTCTATTTAATTTTTTTTTTCAAGATGGCGCCAAGCCGCCATCTTGCAAGTCTCATCTGTCAATTTCACTTCAGAATATAGTATTCATGAATCAATTTCATTGTTCCAAGTTTCAATTTCTTGAGTTGACCCGTTCAAAAAATAAAAGGGGGGGGGGACATTAAAGAAAGGCACTGTATGTAGATATTCTCCACCACTGCCCTAACGGATATATCTGATGGTAACCCAGAACCTAGAGATGCATCAGGTATATATGATACTGCTGATTTTGCATAATACCGCCCTGATTGACGTCTGAAAAGCGTCGTTTTGACGTCGCTAGCCGTCCATCCGACCATCTTACATTCAAACCATCTTTCTGCTATGTAATGGTCTGCTCGGTACTCGAGTCTACTGCCCGTAATACCACCGCCTATTATAAACGGCGAGTACCGAGTGTACAGTGGACACCCAAAAGTTGTGTCACTTTGCAGCCCTACTCGTGACCGACCATGCCCATGAACACGTCGAACAGGTAACATCAGCTTCTGAGATTGCCAACCACTCTGCCGTGCAATCGAAAAACCTAGTAACCCAAAAAACGACAATTCCAGCAAAATCGATTTGAACTTTTGTTTCATTTTTTTGCATATAACTTCTCTGTACATGTGTTTTTTTGTATTTGGATGTACACTTAGTATAGATTTTTTCCTTCTCTTTCGGCTTAATGAAAAGACTTTTTTGATTTGCTTTCCACAGAAAAGTTACTTTAAGGTTTTTTAATACTAACTGTGTATTACTTAGATGGTATGCAACTCAAAAACATAGTAAGTCTACTTCTGATGAATATATATTGAATATACTATACAAAAGCATAGTAAGTGGCTTGAGTGTACCTCATCGAAAGCAGACCTACAATCAGACAGATTAGTAACCCTAGTTCTGTATCATATTATCTATACTTTTGCATCAAGTTTTCTGGTTAGCATGACTATGTGTATAAGATAAACCTTGCCACTCTATTTTTATTGAACTAAAAATATCTTATGCGACCTACTTACTAGTACTTTATCGTGCAAACGTAAGGTTATGTTCAATTTTTATTCGATAAAAGGTCATCAAAGTAGTCTTAAATGGGGTAAAAAACATACGCCTATTAAGCGAGAAGTACTACGTAGCAATACGAGAACACCGCTAATCACAATATTGCATATTTTCATTTGGCAAACAACAAATGAGTTGAGTGGAGGCTGATATTTTAACCGAACCTTCCATCTCATCTCAACGTGGCCAGCTGGTCCAAAATATTTACTTGCATCGGCATGTTTCTTCCTCTATTCCTTCTTAAACGGGGCAAGTCATTGATCTTTCGTCTTATGAAACAAGTTTTGAAACTAAATATACGAATAAACATCTTCTTGCAAACGGATAAGGTGACATAAAAGCTTTAATGGGTATTATGTAGATGAATTTCGTTGATTCTATGAGATTCAGCAACATACATACTTTTGGTGGCAATTTTTTTGCAGCTTATTCCTCAAGGCGGTAACAACTCATTCATTTTTCCTTTTACCTTTCTTAGAACCTACTTTGATTGCCTCAGTCAATGTTTTTAAACTTAGTTTGGCTGGTGACACTATCTCATCTATAACAAACATTTCAGTAATAATCCTGTTATCTCCCAATCCCCTGCAGGTATAGTAATGTTACATTATACCTTACACAAATGAGTAGTTGCTATATTTTTGGTCTGTAATTATGAATTTGAATAATCAGCAGATCAGTTTACTATCTTTTTATACAAGTAAAGGTTTTAAGTAACTTGACTTACTAGGTTTTACGATAGCACATATGACTAGTATGTCTATTTACTCAAGCTGAGGTCTCAATATCTCCGAAACTAGCAGTCCGATTTGCAATTTATAAATAGCTACCGATAGAGTTCGAGCTGACTAAACTAAATGGACTGATGTAGACATCGTGGCTTCCGGTAAAATTACTGAAAGTGGACAGTAATAGAAAATCAAAAATTAGCGGCAGAATGGAAAACGGTAAAGTGCGAGTCTCTGCCTCTCTCTCTCTCTCTCCCTCGTTTTTTCTCTCTCTCTCTTTCTCTCTCTCTCTCTCTCTCTCTCTCTCTGCCTAGAAATATAAAACCACTACGAAAAAAATGAACAATTAAACATAAAATAAGGTATAATTTATGCGGTATTTAGCCAATAATACATACAAGGCATTGCCTTCATAGTAAGTGTATTTGTGTCAACGACGTCATACTGATAGACTACGCTTTGTATACCGAATGTTTGTAAGCGTTTCTGGCGGTGCGACGGAAGGGGGGAACATCAGCTGTATTGACATAGACACACCCGACGTTGCCAGTTGTGCATTAGGGCATGCTTGGTGCATGCAGCAATGTTTGTAAAATATAAAAATGGCGTTAATTCTTGACAGAATTGCAAAATTAAACGTGTTTTACAAAAGAGTATCTTCAGAGTACTTTTTCTATTACAGATAAGCAAGCCACAATCATATTTTTACTTTTTTACAACATACGTTCCTTACATTTTTTCTGAAAATTCATTCCAAATGATTGTCAACTTGGCATGCTGCGATGTATCTTGTAAACAATGACGTCGTTGCTTGTAAATATTCCGTTGACATTCCCAATGTTTGGAATGCCGACAAACAATTTGCCTTGGATGCGTAGTCTATCAGTATGACGTCGTTGATTTGTGTGTATTTTTTTAAAAGCGAAATAAAATTATGATACCTGTATCATTATCACCCGATCTTAAAATACGAATTGATTCGATTTTTAGCTTCCCCGACAAAGCGGTAAGTTATTAGACTCGGCACGTTTTCGCAAATTTTACCGAAATCAACGTGCGAGGTGTCATTTTCAAGGTAAAAATACCTCCTAACACATTTTCTGAAAATAAAATGCTATGTTATATTATTATTTTTCCGAGTACCCCCCAGTACCCCCCACCATTAAATCATAGATTTGCACTAAAAGTGGACCAAAAGAATGAGAACAAAAACCTATTTATGACAGTATGTCCGAAATTATTTGGATCATTTTTGTGACAGTGTCATTTTAAAGTTAGAGAATTTGCTACTTTTTGTGAATTTTTATTCCGCTATTTTGAAAATTTTGTGGCATACGCGGTAGGGTTTTTTGACATAAGAAAACATGCGCTTTACTTTGGTAGCAATAGAATTTCACGTTAAGGCATCATTTTTGTAGTTATCCCCACCACTACCCCTTTTCAATCATCTCCGCGGGACCAGAAACTAGATTTTTGTTTCTAATGGTAATATTTTCATAGTGACCAAGTTTGAAGAAAATCGGAAAACTTTGTTTTTTTATGTCCTCTGTACGTCCGCGATTTCGTTCTCCAACGATTACTCAAAAACACCTCAAGCGATTGCTCACAAATTTGAATTAACTTGAATTAATAAAGGTTCTTTCGTGTTGAAAAGGTTTTGGTGGCGATCGGACAATGGGGGGTGGAAAAGGGTGGGGGGGTACACAAAAAAAATGTAATACAATATATAAATTTGATAGCACCAGTTGAAAGAAAATGTGTCTTTATGTCTAAAACGGTATATGACAAGTTATTTTCTTCTGAAATAGAGGCTAAAAAGTTAAATAAATTGAAATACTCAAATGTATGAACAACAGCCACTAGAGTCGGGAAGGTTCCTAGGACGAGGTCTACCTCGTTCAACGTCCACATTTTTTAGATGTGCGTAAGGGGTATTGCTGTCTAACATAGACGGTTTTTTGCTTTCCTATATTCTAGATGACTACGCTTCAGTTTTTGTTCTTTGCATATTTACTATGTTTTCTCGAATTTTAAAATTGTCTCTCATAGACTATCTATTCTCCTACTTTTCCTATAGGAAACTGAAGTGGGTAGAGCGAATTTAGCTTACAAATTGCAGTTTAGGATTGAAAAATCAACTAAAACAAAGCTAAGTAGAGAAAATCATCAGCATTCTCACAAAATTTACTCAAATTTCAAGACATAGGGTCCGTTAAAGTTAGTGCGACGAAATTTAATTACACTTCTTCATTCTATTGATCATGAATATTCCTAGCCTGACCCTAAAACTGAAACATGTATGCGGATACATTGAAACAGACTGTAACGTCATATAAACGTCATATAAATGTTATATGGCCCTAAAGAGTTTCTACCACCGTAGATCTTTCCTAACATTTTCCTTGAAAAAACAGTTGTGCGAGTTGTTAGTTTTAAGTCACCTGAATTATACCGACACAATCTATGGATCATGCTTGGATTTTAATTTTAGACGGGATTGTAGAGCTAGGATTCAGAGGGTGCAAAATGCCTGTGTTAGACTAATCTACTCTTTGTGTCGAAGTGACCACGTTTTGGATAGACTGGCACAACTAGGTTGGCTTAACATGGAAAAACGGAGGAAACTTCATCTTACATGTCTTGTACACAAAGTTATATTGCAAAAATCTCCAGTTTATTCATATAATAAGTTACGTTTTGCTTCTGAGGTAAATAACGTGAATACTAGAAATACCCATCTGTTAACCATCATAAGACGTCGTTATAATATATGAACGATCCTTCAGCTACAACGCCGCATCAATCTATAATGTGATTCCTATAAATATTAAAAGCCATACCTCCCACGCAATGTTTAAAAATGCTCTTAAACAAAATCTTCTGTCTATTTAATGTATAATTATGAATTTCCACTGTATCTAGAGTAATTTTTATGTGTGTATTGTAATTTGTAATTTTTATTTTACTTAAGATTTATATAATTAAATTGAACAATTTTTCGGTATTGTCGTTATTGTGAATTTATATATCCATATGGTCCGGCGACACAATCTTTCTCTACTGCCAGTACGTTTTGGAGAACGTATTGTGAATTTATATATGCTCATGGTCCGGCGATGCTAGTATTTCCTCATTTTCATATTCAAAGTGATGGGAGACGTCCCTGTATGTCAGCGGTATCTCGGAGTTGACGTTGGATGGACTGGCTCTGCGGAAAATCGGCTTCATTACTGTCCACCTGACTGTCACAACATTGCGATTTGGTTTGAAAAATGTTCAGATCTGAAACGAGGGCTTTATGAAAATGTTCACCCTGACTGAAGATTTGCAAAGTTGCCATGCATTGAAGAATTAACTCCTAAATTAATTATAATTTTCTCTGGCGTAGACAGTAAAATTGCTTGTAAGGCAATTGTAACAATCAATAACATTTTTTCGAAACTTAAGCACAAGGTCCTGTTGCTTAGCTTACCCAATGTTATTTATAGAATTCTTTGTAATAACTGCAATTTAGTCTGTATAGGGCAGGCCTCCAGAAGTCCTTCTATTGATTATAACTTCGTTGGAGTTTTGAACAGCGAGCCCATTGTAACAAAGCGCCATTCCTTGAGGTGACTCTCACTATGACAATTGCATGCACAAAAAAAGTTATTAACAACGTAATATCTTCTTAAAATGGAAAAATTGTGTATTCCAACAGATGGGCTAATCACGTTAATTTATCCCTTCTAACCATCCCTAATGTTACCCTATAAACCTAAATATATTAGAAAAACGTGTTAACGATTTGTCTCTCCCTATCACCAGAAACTAATTCAAACACTAATTGCGTAATAACATCAAATTTTTCAAAACTATACAATATTTTGTCTTTTGTTTCATACTTTAAACTACATTGCTTGGAGTGTACCTTTCATCAGCAAATTTCACCTGTGGTATTGTGATGACAGATGGACCCTTTGATATCTCCCAACTATGTACATATAGTAAAATAACCTTTTTCCTGTTTGAGTACGAAACTACTTCATACAGGTATTTCATCATGTAGTATGTCAGATGTAATCCAATTTTAACTCGTTCATCTTAAAATTTTCTAACTGTTGCGATATCTTCAATACACACAGTAAAATCTGTCGTTCTGTCAAAGACTTACGCTTGGTTTTAATGGGACGTTACACTCAGCATTCCTCAAATACAGCGATGCTTTATCCAATGGGAAGTGTATAGTTGGTAACGAATTATATCGTATTGTCGATTCAACTACAAGATGTCATTGGATTCCAGTGAATAATTCAATCGCGGCCTGTCATTGAATCGAATCTGTGTTTGGTAATTGATTCTAAACTACTTTCTTTTCCTTGGACCGACAGATTTTATTGCGAGGACAGCTGATCGATTCGCGTGGATGTTCAATTGTGTGATTTTGTATGAAGTTATAAGAAGCATGATATAAGAATTAGACATAAGCCTGCACCACTTGTTGCATTTTTACCTGAAATATGACTGTCTGACTAATCTAAATACCTACATTCAGATGTGGGTGTTAGCTCTTCTAAGCCCCAATTTCTCAGTAGATCCTCCATTTAATATCTAACTGGACACATTTAAATCAAACAATTGCTGATGCAATACGCAAAACCACGAGATGACACAACACGGCTAACACCGAAACAACACAACGAAACAACCTCGTCCATGTTGGTGGGTTGGTGACGGTAATAATACTAAATAACACCGAAACAACCCGTTACCGAACATCCTCATCCATCTTGGCGCAGATAATGGATAACACTGAGTTAATCCTCTCCGTCTTTCTTTTTACGATCATCAAATCGGGACATCAGTCTCGCCGAATACTGACCATAGTTCAGCGAACAACAAGGGCTATTGAAACAAAATTAACTTTTATCAGATAAATTATCACGCACTGCTGTTGGAGTAATAATTTTTATACATTAAATAGATCGTATGCTTTACTTAAATGAAACGTAGGGTAAATTTCGAAAACAAAAGGATGTTTTGATTGCATTATATGTCAATAATAGTACTAGAAGGATTATACATATCGTTAGAACGAATATAAAATTATTTTGAATTTATTGGCGTACCCGTGATTACTTCGAATATAGGGATTGAATTCTTTCAATGACATGGATTTGAAACAACTGTAAATATATTTAAAGCGATGGAAAAACATTCAAATATTAACAATTAATTGGAAACGCAACAGCATTTTTTTCTGTGTAGTAAGCTCAACGATATTATAATAAAAAATCGTATAAGTAATATAAATATTTTTATAAGTCTAAACAAATGATCTATTTTGAGTTTACCAACAAAAACAACATTTTTGACAAACTCTGTAAATATAATCTTGTCTTCTTGTTGCTTACAATAGTCAATAATTTAGGCCTTATGACGGAGCCATAGTTCTCCGATAGCTTTGGTTTCAGTATAAAAAAACGTTTGCCGCTTCCCTGCTATACTACAAAACATTTTGTTCATCAATCATATACGTATAGTATAACAACTCCTTTTTACTGACAGAAGACCCATTCTGACTTTTTTCACAAGGTACAACAACTGTAATGGACAAACGGACAGAAGTTAATCTAGAAGATTTGGGTGACGCTGACGTGATAATGTTTCAAATATTCTTCAATTTGGGGATTTTAAGCTTCTGAAAGAAAAAGTGTTATTACCGTCGGGAAGGTTCAAAAATGTAACTTAAAAATATTGAAGCATCGTTTTTTTTTCCAGCGAATGACCATATCTGTTCTGGATTTTTCTAAATCGAAGCACATGTCTCCTATTTGGCCGTTCACATGGTCCACTTAAAGTGCATACACACAATTGAGGCAATATTCCATATAAATATGCATTGTTCCCTCCAACTATTAAGGCGGTAAACAGCACGAATTCGTAGGGAAAATTGCAGCGTTGCCAAATTTCTACAGCTCCTGAGCTTGTCATTTTGCACCACTTGTTAACCTATTGAACTGTATAAATCGAATATTTGTACCGGATGGCCAACTAAGAATGGATCCCGAGAATATCTTGGTAACTGTTAATCATATAAATTCGAGCAGAAAATATGAGTAGAAAAATCGGCGCTGAGGTCTGTGGGCCAAAAACAAAGCTCTCCATCTTTCTTGGTGGATCCACCATGGTATACCAAGCAGAGATATATGCGATTTTAGCTTGCGCCTCTCGTATTCACGAAATTCAGGAGCCTAACAGGCAGATCACCAACTGTTCTGACAGCCAGACAGCATTAAAAACATTAAGTGCTTGTAGGTTTACATCAAGGCTCGGTCTGCAATGTAGAAAGGTCTTGGATGACATTTCTGCAAGAGATCAGGTGTCGCTGATATGGGTGCGGTGTCAAACTGGAGTTGGTGGCAATGAAATGGCAGACGCGCTCGCAAGGTAAGGGTCGAGGAATCATTTACTGAATCTTGAGCCGGCTGTGGGGCTGACAGTAGGTACCATTAGAAGGAAAATAGAGGTGTGGACATCTCCGCCAAGCTAGAGAACTTATTTCAGGACATCTAGCAAATGTGGGGCGATTCTGTCTCTCACTGGACAGAAGCCGGCTAACGTTACTTGTCGACCTGCCATCCGGCCATGACACCTTCAAACGTCACTTATATGTGATGGGGTTGGCAAGTGATCCGACGTGTACACGCTGGGGCGAGGAGGAATAATTCTCGGCACACATTCTATGTCGCTGAGAAGCCTTTGGGCATCACAAGCTTACCATACTAGGTTCAAGGGTTCTTGAACCTGAGGGATATAAGATGGGCAGGACCCAAGGCCATCCTCACCTTTGCGATGAGGGCTGGACTTGGGAACAAGGGTAAGGAGAGGTGCATAAGGGTCCGCTTGTAGGCCTATGCACAGGTGGTTCTAGTCACCAGAATATCTTTCTCCCTCATTCATTCATTCATTCATTCATTCATTACTCTCAAGGAACCGCTCTGCTATAGTGTGGTCAAATATAATGTGATGATGATGCTCTCTCGTCACGCATTATCAGGCAAGCCGATACTCCCTTCTTTTTTATCTATAAGTACGAAGACTCTAAACCCAAAAATACCTGCAGAGCAGCAGTAGGCGTTGTTCTCATTGTACCAGTTATTCACAGTGCTCCTAGCCTCTGAACCCTAGCCTACTTGCCCTCTACAAAGGTCTTCTCCACAGAGGTCTTCATTCTCATCCTCAAGACCGAACACCCTTGCTGAATCGTAGATCGGGCGCGTGAGTCTCCATGTCATATCGACTCCACAACGCAGCTGCGGAATGGTAGCTACTGACTTATTGTGAACATTGGTCAACATGCTGTATCCATGAGATTCTACTGTCAATCACCGCCTCCACGATGTATAAGTGCGCAGCATGCCGTTTTATTCATTTTTTTTATAAAAATATATTTTTAGGAAAGAGCAAATCTTGCGCTTATGGCCAGAAATTCTGAGAGAAAAATGAGGGTCATTTCTTAAAATAGACTCCGGTAGCTTCCAGGGCTTTCTACCACTTTTAAAAAACCATATCAAAAACTGAAAAACACTCACAACGTTGAGGTTTGCTAGCAAAAGACAGCAATGTCCACTGAACTTTTACGACTTCAGATGTAAGTAGTTTACCATTTTTTAACACTAGCATCTGAAGTATGCACATAGCTTTTTTTTGCTAGCAAGCCTCTACGCCAGTTAAAACCTTTCTAAACATGCTCTTGTTAGCTTGATCTGAATGTTCGTTTGTGAGTTTGTAAGTCTACTTTCGGTTAAGAGGTCAGACCGACCATTTAATGCTCCAACTCTGCCGCGAAAACGATTTTGACGGCTTCAAATTCGCCGGACCAGTGATTAAGAGATGGCGCAGACACCTTAAAGTTTGTTAATATTACACAGAGGCGTAGCGACGGGAGCTTAAAAGGCGTGACATCCAACTGTTTGGGAGTCGGTATTTTTGTCAAATTCATTCAGGAAAATTGATAGTTCTAATTATCGCTTATGCAGTAATAGCAATAATTATGCTATGACCAAGAACAATTGTTAATCTCTATTACACATAGTATTAATAAATACAGTTAAAAAAACCGAAAAAATACTCTTTTATGACAAAGTTAACTAAAAAACTAATAATAAATATAGTTAAAAAATTATAAACACGCTTGTGAGGAGATAGGACTAAAAAATTAAAAATAATTTTTAAAATAAGCCTAAAACAATAATGAACGAAAATTACTAGTATGATCGTGAAAAAAAGCATAGGCGCTTTGTGCGGTCTTGTTCGTAAATCAAGCGCCCGTCGCATTTTTCACAACATCACTAGTTTTTTTCGTTCATTATTGTTTTAAGCTTACTTTAGAAAATATGTTTATCTTTTTAGTCCGATGTTCTTCAAAGGCGTATTTTTTAAACGATATTTATTAACAGATGCCAATTAATATTGCCGAAGACTTGAACAGCGGCCTTGAACTTTTGTTCAGAATTTCTGACGTCAACCCAAAAATTCTCTTCTTGACCAAAAACCACCATTTGTTAAAAAATAATTTCTGTAATAGTGAGCATGGCAACTTAGGTTTATTTTTCTAGTGACCGCCACTATAGATTATGGCAGTTTTTGATGGATTGCGATCAAACATTAAAACTAAGATTTTTCTTCACTACGTTTCGGTTTTTCTCCGTGGGTGGGGGTGGGGGGCGGGTTAGGATATATCCCATCGTATATCCTGCGTGTCGTAAGAGGCGACTAAAAGGAACCGAACTACTGTCGGTATAAAAAGTAACCTCTTCTCAACCAACAGCTTTGGGTGGACGAGTTAAGAAGAGTCAGGACACCCTCTTGTCCTTGGGGTGAGAAATTGTCCCTAAAGGCCGATAAACCAGTAAACACATCGGGTTAACAGCATGAGGATGTAGGAAGTAAATGAGATCTTAAAAATATCCCAAGAGAAACTCGTAAAATGAGTAGATGCATTTTAAGAGTTCACAACATGTCTGTTAAAACATTGTGACTATGATGACGACGTTTCGGTTTATTGCATATAAACCATCTTCAGGTGTCTATACATGAATTGAAAATTGTGTGTATAATAATGAACAATAAAAAATAAAAAAAAGAATTATAATTTGTGTGAAACTACAAATATAACTAACTATAAATGCATATATAAAATTTTTAAATATAAACTTAGTGATTTTATTTTGGTAGATTGAACAATGAATATACATGAACTAAATTTGTTAAGATAAGGATTATAATACTAACAAACAACTTGCATTTATATTAGATGTCTGTTACATTTCTGTAAAATTTTTGTTTTTGTGAAGCAGCCTCTACGGGTTAAGAGAACTGAATGACCTGCACGGCATTTTTAGGATGTTGTAAAATACTCAGATGTTCTTAAAGTGGTGGTAAAAGATCGAAGAACAATAGGGGTGAAAGCTTTTGTATCTATGTATACAGGGTGGGCCAATAGTGCGTGGACGGAGGATTGTGGGCTCACTAAAAAATATTTCAAAAATCTGTCACTTGACCTTGGTAGGGACCCTTGAGGCTATAACGTAAAAATATTTTTACTTAAATTTTGACGTTTATACAGGGTGATTCATATCAAACTTACATTTTTTTGAATGGAACTCCCTATATATTATTGCATATTAGAATTCCTTGGTCAATTCTAGTGTGACTTTATGTATCACACATGGAACTTTAAATGAACCGTTTAGGCGCAAATCACCATTTTTGGTATAAGTAGGTATCAGAAAAAAATTGAATATCGCAGCGATTATTAAAACCTAGAAGGCCGTGACTTTGCGGTACGACTAAGCATGAGATGCGCCACCTAAGGTCAGGCGGCTAAATTTGAATTCTTTTTGTACTTGGAGAAATCAGTAGATTAATTAAGGAAACTTCAATCACAGATAACTTGATTTTTTCAAATGGGAATGCCCATTTTGGTTTAAAGGATCAAATGTAAAATTTGATTACCTTTCTAACGATATAGCATTCTTGATATCAATCTTTTTTGGTTTTCATTTTATTTCAAATTTTCAGTCAAATCGGTGTTTTTCAATTTTCCTGCGTGCAAGCAGCCTAGTAGGCCACGAAAAATAAACAAAAGCTCGTTAATATGGAAGAAAACAGCTAACTTAGTAGAAAGATGCAAACGGACTCGAACAGTGAGGCAAGAACATGAAAATTCCTTACAACACATCAGCTCCATCTCCAAGTACAAAAAGAATTCAAATTTAGCCGCCTGACCTTAGGTGGCGCATTTCATGCTTAGTCGTACCGCAAAGCCATGGCCTTCTAAGTTTTATAGTCGCTGCGATATTAAATTTTTTTCTGATACCTACTTATACCAAAAATGGTGATTTGCGCCTAAACGGTTCGTTTGAAGTTCCAGGTGTGATACATAAAGTCACACTAGAATTGACAAAGGAATCCAAATATGCAATAATATATAGGGGTTCCATTCAAAAAATGTAAGTTTGATATGAATCACCCTGTATAAACGTCAAAATTTAAGTGAAAATATTTTTACGTTATAGCCCTCAAGGGTCCCAACCATGATCAAGTGACAGATTTTTGAAATATTTTTTAGTAAGCCCACAATCGTCCGTCCACGCACTATTGGCCCACCCTGTATATAAATATGGTTTTCTAGATCTTCTACCAAAATAAAATCACTTCAGTTTATATTCAAAAATATTATGTATACATTTATAGTTAGTTATAATTCTAGTTTCACATACAATTTACAATTCTTTTATTTGATTTTTGGTTTGTTTTGGTTTCTCTTTTTTTTTGGATTTTTTATTATTATACACCCACAATTATCAATCCATTTATAAACACCTGAAGATTGTTTAGATACAGTAAACCGAAATGTAGTGAAGAAAAGTGCCAGTTCTACAAACAGCCATAATGAGCATGGCAACATCGCGGAGGGTCGATCGGTCATAACGGAGGGTGGACCGATCAAGTAAATCGCAGTAAAACCGACAAAAAGGGGCCACGCGCCTCGTGACGGTTTTTTCGGGGGTCGCTGCTGCGTTGACCTGACGCAATACACTAATTTACTAACGCACGAGCCGACATAATAGTACGGGAACTCGATAGTTTCCTAAGACACTGCTGACATTCGGGAATAGGTGAAAATTTGGATTGACGATTATCTTAACAAACAGCTTCTGGTGCTAAGCACATCGAATTTTGGAAAATAATTGGAAAAAGTTTTTTCATTTATTTATAAAGGGTGTTCTATGGCAAGTAGAAAATACTTTAGGCGAAGACAGTACAACTCATTTCCAACAAAAAAATGGAGTCAAGTTGATTGACTCAGTACTTCCCACACATAAATATGATACCATTTTATTATTTACCATTGCATGAAGCTATAGTCTGAAATAACCGTGCAACTAAATGATCAGAAACCCCTAAAACGCCTAAAAACAGAGTTTGAGCTGTTTTTATATTTTTAGTTTTTTTTATTATTACCGCGCCGCCACTGACCCGATTTTTTCAAAACATACGCGTTTTCCATCCTCGCCGCGGTAGTAATACTGTGTCAAAATCAATCAATTGAACAATTTTCACGTTACACGATATCGAATGATCTAAAACAATACTCCTATGTTTACATCACAAATTCTAAGTCTCTTGGGTTTTATAATAAGCAAGGCAATGTTCAGATGTACGTAAAAAGTGTATTATGCCACTATTAAGGCACTAGGTTGAGTACAACAAATTTTTCGGTTTTACAACCCCCCACCCTCCAACTACCCCAAATTCACCCCCACCTAAGAAAAAGGTAGAAAATGATCAGGAATCCCTAAAACGCCTAAAAACGAAGTTTTAGGCATATTGGAAATTTTTCGTTTTTTGCTAATTACTCCGCCCCCCGCACAACGATTTTCAAAATTATAGGAACATTACCTACTACGACCCCACAGCATAACGCTGCCCAAATTTAATCACCATCCATGCAGCGGTTACTGAGATTACGAGTGTAGAAAAACTCGACAAACAGAGAGACCGACCGACAGACAGACAGACCCACAGACAGACTGACCGACGGAAATGAGTGACGTGGATTTTCGTTATGTACACATCATAAAACGCCCAAGCGTATTATCTCAAAATCGAAAATTTTCGCGATCACAATACTCCCCTCACCTATCGGTGTGGGAAGTAAAAGAAGTCATATAAATTAGGATCCGATTTTCAACTGATTCAGCCTCAGGGATATTCAATTTTCTGTGATTACATCATTTCCAGCGACTTCGGCGCATGGTTGGTAAATTTACGACCGCCCGATGTTATGTAGCAAAATACTACATACACAATGTGGAAAGGCATAACATTTGCCATCAAACGGTACTTTTATGACAGTGTAGTGTCCTCGGTAGCGTCCTTTTGAGAATTGTATTACGAGAGTTAGAAGTGACCAGTAACTGCTTCTGGTAGTTTGTGCCTGATAATTTTTGTGAATGTATGCCCGTAAGTTTAAAGTCGAAACATCAGCAAAATACAGGAAAAATATTTCCAAGTAAAGCGTATTCAGTCTTAAGAAACGGCACTGTAAAATTTTGTTTGTAGTTAAAGAGGCTACTTTTTAATTATATGGATACTTGAAATGGAAGAGCATGAAATAAATAATTCTAAATGGTATAATTTATTGAAGTAAAAGAACACTGTAACCAGTTATCAATAATAAGCGCCTCTTGAAAATAAATAAATATAAATTAAATATCTCTGAAACAGTTATAAATCGGACCCCACTTTATCTGACTTTTTTTTATTGGAAATGAGCTGTACAGTCTTCTTCTAAAATATCTTCCACTCGTCATAGAAGACTCTGTATAATATTACAAAATATGTTTGATATGTATACATTTATATGGCTTAGAACTTAGACAGATATATAGAAATAGTTATATAAAAGGCACAAAAGTATAAAAATAAAAAACGACCTTAATACTTGATTTTATGTGTAGACGTTTAAAAAGGTAGGAAAGGATTTACTTGAGTACGACGCTCTCACTGTGAAATTTGTTGGTATTAAATTTAATTTTTTTATTATATACGAAAAAAACCGGATTTTTCCTGGACTAGCAATCAACTAAGTTAACATTTAGTCTTTCAATAAAAATAGTTTGTTGACTGCGGTGAGAATCGAACCCACGCCCTTTCGGACTGGTGCCTAGCGTCTTAACCGCTCGGCCACGCCGCCTGTGCTTCAGGAATATCAATACACCGTACATAATACGTCGTCAGTTACCTGTCGTAATTTAATTCAATTTTTGTTAATCCGGAATCGATATTGACAAAACCGAATTTTTCCCGGACTAATTTTTTCATGCTGATTCCGAATCTGTATTTGGTTTTTCTCTAGCACCTGTAGTTTTGGTTATCTTTTGTATGCGGACAGACGGACGGACGGACGGACGGACAGACAGAGGCTCTGCATAAGCTCTCTTCGGTGACTTCAGTTAACTAAAACTCATCCTCTAGTTGTATCTCCGATTCATTGCGTTTCACTCACCCATAATTAAATCTATTATCTGTTAAAATATAAACTCTTAATTAACGTTTTGACCAGATCTGTAGCTTTTGTTGATGACAAGATAACTGCCTGTGCAGGTGGCTAGCCCGCCTAAGATAAGGCGACGTTAGCAATGAAAATATATGGGTAGCGAGGCACCAAATAATAGTTTAGTTATAGTACATCTATATAACATTCTTTTACAAATTGAAACATTCCAAAAAATGCCATGAAGTGTTCACAATAATTGGTGGAACAGATAAAAATAAACAAATGAATAAAATAAAAACTTATGTTTTTTTTCGACGACCATGTTGTATGGTCCTCTTTATGTGCAAGTTCTAAACTCGGTGGACAAATGTTATATAGTTGGGACGTACTATAATATACTGAGCTGTCAGTGCTCCATGTAAAAAGAATTACCCACAAAGTAAATTGAATCAAAATCGGTGCACCAGTTCCTGATATTGTGCGATGTCAAAAAATAATCCGGACCGACGGCATGGCGGAATGGCAAGGTTTTCGTGATGTAGACAATACACATATGAAGAATCCAAAAAGCTTGTTACCTCAAAAACTGCAATTTTCGCAATCAAATATTCCGTCTGACAGCGTGAGAAGTAATATATTATATAAACCTTGTAGGTGATGCATTACATTAATGCGATAAAATTTCATATCCAGAACAGATCAAATAATGTAACGATAAAACTACAAAAACAAATTAAATTATTATTTTTTGACATTCATTCAAAATCTGGGCCTTGACTCTAATTTGTAGGCGACGGTCGCCTCTTGGCGACAGTCGCCTAATTTGGCAGATTCGACCAATGGGAGCTAAGTATTTACTCGACAGTTGCCGCGTAAATACTTAGCTCTAGGGGTGGGCGATAATTATCGATGTTTGGAAAACATCGATATTTCACGTTCGATGATCGACGTTTCTACCATCTATGTTGTTAACTTAAACCATCAGTGAAAACATCGATGTTTTGAAAAATTTGCATCGATGTTCTGCTAAAAATTTCAATTAAAATTTGAAAATATACAAAAAAATAAACTTAGTGACTCTAAAATTTTCTGATCTTCGGTTTTGCCGCATGATTTAAAATACCAATCAAACGCGTTTGGGTTCCTTTGTGGAGGTGTGCATTCTGCTTCCTTTCAGTGAACTAGTTCATAAACGAACTACTATTCACTATTCTGTACGAAAACAACAGCGACGCATGGTGACCGATTGACGTCAATAGGAATTTATGGAAGGGGGGTTAATCACAAGCTACTAGATTTGGCCGATTGATAAAGCTGTGATAAAGCCACGGCTCACGTCTTCACAATGGAGTTAACTCGCTTTCTATATGAATTGTTTTTTGTTTGTCCTATTTTAAGTTGATTTGAGAGGGACATTTGACATTGATTGATTTTAGATGAAATTCAAATTCGCTAAAGTTGCAAAACCATTTGAAAAAGGAAATAGACAATCAAAACCGAACTGAAAACATGTTAGCTCCATCAATCGGACAAATTTTAAAGCTTGCGTTTATAGTCCGATTAGGAGCATTGAGTAACTAATAATACAACAGGAACAATCAGCATAGTTGGGGACTAACACGGATAGATGTCAGGGACCGATTCGCACAAATGTCCACATGAAGTTTTTATATTGTGTGCATTTGTTCTTTATTAGTAGAAAGTATGTTGTTGATTCTATTTTTTTAAATCTTTGTTTAAATTAATAAATTTGTTAGTTTAGCTAGTTTCTGGACTTATTATTTCGTGTTTACTATGCTGTTTTTTGAAATTTGAAATGATAGTAAAATACATATATCATTATTTATTTCTAACATTAAAATTGAAGAACATGAATACCCGAATATTGATGTTTTTGCGATGTTCAACCATCGTCGTTTTAAATATGATATATCGTATTTATCGATGGCAGACCGTCAATGTCGATATCGATGTCCAACATCGATGTTTTCTTTCGATGTCCCATCCCTACTTAGCTCCCATTGGTCAAGTCCACCAAATTAGGCGACTGTCGCCAAGAGGCGACCGTCGCGTCGCCTGCGAATCAGAATCAAGGCCCTGGTGTGCATTCACATTCGGTCACACAGTGGCTTCAAACTTTGATCCCTTGCCCTTCTGAAATGTTTGTTGGATGACATTTATTTTACTAGGCTATAATCAATGTCCAGCTTTGCCGGTGCACGGGACAGATGTGGGCCGACTGCCCGGTCAGTATCAGAGGGGCAAAACACAATGCGCGTTTTATCGATGGATGAATATTAAGCGATGTCTGATGCGTGCGTCTACAATCGCCTGTAACAAATCAAGCAGGCGTACAGGAAAAAATGTTGCCCCAGTCGAGGGAATATTCATATCGTGGGATAGTTGAAATCAATTGCCCTTCGCTGGCCCACAAATGGTACTATATTGCTACGAAATGTTTGACAACAAATAATTTCGAACAAGTGATGGTTTAGCTGCCACAGCATTGCGGCTTTTGTTTTAAGAACTAACTACTCGAATCTTCTTCGTTGATAGATCCAAGATAAGAATTAGAGAGAACCTGAAGAGGATTTTATTGCAAGGTTCTAATAAAATCATGGAAAAAAATTGAAACTGCATACAACATGTCATAAAAAAGAAAGAAATGTGGTGTTTTGACTATCGAAAGGAAAACTATAGAACATACCCTAGCAGAATTGTTGATTTAAAGAATGAAAGCAGTGACGACGATTAATAGGAATAGTGCTTTAATGAAAAACATCCTTTGTACTCATTATATTATTTAATTTGGACAAGGTCATAATATGCTTAACCCCATAAATACCACTGAAATTCTTGATTATTTAACATTGACAACTGTACCAACATCACGGGAAAAAAAATTGAAGAAACTGTATTCAACAGGTTATAAAAGATGAAAGAATGTGGCGATTTGACTATCGAATAGAAAACCATAGGATCATACCATAGTAGAATCGTTGATTCAGAGAATGAAAGTAGTGACGACGATTAATGGGAATAATGATTTAATGAAAAACGTCTTTTGTACTTAGAGCTGATTATATTATTTAATTTGGAGTGCCATAACATGCTTACTCCCATAAATACCAGTGAAATTCTTGATTATTTAATATTGACAACAGTATCATCACGCTTTTTTAATACAATAGGCCTTAAGGCTTAAGTATTGATGGGACAGTACGGTCGGACGGCTCCTGGAAAAAAATCATCACGCTTTTGTTTGTTCGTACGATTACTTATATCATTTAGTTTCTGCTATGTGCTAATGCTTGCTGTCTGCTCTTCTATAAAACCTGCAGTACCACTGGACCAAAAGTCTGAAATACACCATACTGGAGATAACGGTGACTCTTAACGATTTGCGTAGCTGGAACGTCGAGAGGAGCTGAAAACTACCCGCAACTACACATAATTCACCAAGTTTTAAAATAAAGGTTGACGTTTTTGCTGACAGACACAAGAAGTAAGTCTAGACATAGCTTATATTTTAAAGATCCTACAAAAAATACAGAGTACTCTTTAATGATATGAGTAAAAAGAAAAAAGGGAAAGTGAATGAATGTAAAGGAGATGAACTAGAAGAATGTCTGACTGACATGGATAGCATAGCTCAATTAAAAAAGGAAAATAATTTACTTACACAGTTAGTAGAAGAGAAGGAGAGATTTATTTATCAGCTTATCAACGAAAATCGCCGCTTACAAGATCAGTATGAATTAATAATATCAAATCTATCTGATAAAGAAACTATTATAGATAGTCTAAAGTTCATCGAGTCTAAAATAGAACAAACAAAAACTGTCCCAATAGTAACAACATACGCTGACGTAGCCTCTGGCATCAAGACAAGGAACATTGAAAAAGTATCGCTAAAGAAACTACTGCTAATACCGAAAGAAAGACAAAATAATCTTGCTACTAAAAAAGACCTAAACAAACACATAAGTTTATCTAAAATCAAAGTTAAAGTACATGCTGTCAAGGATATAAATGATGGTGGAATAGAGGTTAAAGCTACGCAAGAAGATCTACCGACATTAAAAGATGAAATACAGAAACAACTACCGAGAAAGTACAACATAATTGAATCAAAACCATTAGTACCAAGGATCAAGATCACCGGATATAAGGCAAATGAAGAACCGAGTGAAGAAGATCTTATAAATGACATAATTAACCAAAATCCAAGTATCAAAAAAGATGATATAAAAATAACTTATTTAAAGCATAATAAAGAAAAAAATAATTACACAATATTTGCAGATGTTAAAGGTAAAGTTTTGGACATCATTGAAAAAAATGACGGAAAAATATTATTAAGTTTTCAAAGTTTAAGAGTATTTCAAAACAATTTTGTCAGCCAATGTAAGAATTGCTTTCGTTTCCGTCACCCAACGGGCAAATGCAAAAACAAACAAACATGCAGCAACTGTGGTGAAGAACATACATCCCAATCTTGTAAATCCAATCAACCAAAATGTCTAAATTGTGAATACAGTAATACCAAATATAACAAAGGCTACAATACTGCTCATAATGCAACTGATAGAAATTGCCCATGCTATAAACACTTCCAAAAAGAATACCTCGCCAATATAGAATACTCATAACTTCGTCTCTTAAAAAAAAAGAAAGTCAAATTTAATACATTTCTCAAATTTTATAATATAAATATGAATCAATACATAAATCAATTTCAAATTCAAGATATTGAAACAAAATCTATAAAATATGCAAGTCAGCTAGATAATTGGCTAGATGGTCTTAACTTTCGCTTTTTCACATGAACATTAGAAGTATCAACCAAAATTTAGATTCTTTAAAAATAACTATGAGTAGTCTTAAAAATAAATTTGATGTGATAATACTTACAGAAACATGGCAGATAGGAGATATATCATTGTATAGTTTTGAGGGATATGATATGCATTATAACTATGGTTCTTTAAATCAAAATGATGGTTTAGTAATATACATAAGAAAGAATTATAATTACACATGCAATACTATCAGATTAAAAAATGGTATGAAAATAATAGAGCTCATTCTTACTTTGGAAATAAGCAAGATGAAAATATCGGCAATCTACAGGCCACCATCGACAAATGCAGATGAATTTATTGAATGTTTGGAAATGTACTTAGATAATGAAAATATACCAACAGCTCAACATATGATTATTGGTGACCTAAATATAAATATTCTTGATAACAATAGAGTTACAAATAACTATCTTAATGTTTTATATAGCAAGGGATTTTTTTCATACATTAATAAACCTACTCGTGTATCCAAAAAGTCCGCTTCTTGTATCGACCACTGCTTTATTAAAAATCCTATACAGGCCTTTGATTATATTCCTATAGTACTAGAAAGTGAAATAGCCGATCATTTTTCTACGATTTTAGTAATCAATAAAATTTTAAAAAATGGATATCAAGATAATCGTTGCCAACAGCCAAATTACAGAAAGTTTGTTGATAATAATAAATTAATCAACTATGCTAATTCAGAAAATTGGTTTGACATATGCTCCACTTATAAGGTAGATCAAGCTACTGACCTATTAATTAAAAAAATACAAAAAATCATAGAGAGAAGTACAAATTTAGTTAAAATTAAACGTAACGAGAAGCCTAGGAAATTTTGGATCACGAAAGGATTAGTAAAATCAGCCAACGAAAAAGAAAGGTTATATAGACTAATGAAAACGTCACCCAGTCAGCATAATATTGATAATTATAAAAATTACAAAAGTATGTTTTCAAAACTAATACAGACAGCTAAACAAACATATTACTTAAGAAACATAGAAACCAACAAACCAAATTCCAGCAAACTATGGTCTACAGTTAATGCAATGATTAACAAATCTGACGGCTCAAGTAATCATATAAATGAAATCAAACTCGACAACCAGCAGACAACAAAGGACAAAAAAGAAATAGCTAATACGTTTATTGATTTTTTTACTGAAATTGGGGAAAATTTAGCAAACAGGGTACTTAAGAGTTCAACATCTAAAAAGTTTCCAACAACAAATATACTCAAATCCTTTGTTTTAAAGGAAGTGGCAATAAATGGAGTTAATGAGACTATCATGTCGCTTAAAAATAATAAAAGTCCAGGACAAGATGGATTGAAAGCAGAACATTTGAAAATTATTGCACCAAACATTGCTAAGCCTTTCGCTCATATTATAAACATAAGTTTTTCATCAGGCGAATTTCCTATAGCATTCAAAAAAGCACTTATAACACCAGTTTTTAAAGCAGGTGATAAGTTAAATGTGACTAACTATCGACCTATTTCAGTAATATCTAATTTAGCGAAAGTCTTTGAGAAATTGTTAGAAAAAAGGATGAGCAATTATTTAGAAAAATACAATGTATTATCAAAAAATCAATATGGGTTTTCAAAAGGCAAATCAACGACAGATGCTATTTTATCAATAATAAATGATATAAATAAAAACATTGATTTAAAGATTCCGACTATTTGCGTGTTTGTTGATCTTGCAAAGGCATTTGACACTGTTAGTCATGTGCAGTTATTAGGTGTATTAGAAAGAGCTGGATTCAGAGGAACGTCATATAAATTGATAAAAAATTATCTATCAAACCGCGAACGAATTGTCGAATACGGCGTTCCTCAGGGCACAGTTCTTGGACCATTATTTTTCAGTATATACCTAAATGACTTATTCAAATTAAAAAGTGAGGGTAAAATAGTTAGCTTTGCTGATGACACTGTGATATTATACCAATCAAGTACCTGGATAAATTTAAAACATGACATAGAAAAAGACTTTAAATAAATATCACAGTGGTTTAGCAGCAGGTTACTAACCATAAACTATGATAAAACCCACTTTGTTGCCTTCAATTCATATACAAATTATTTACCAAATTATACTTCGCTTTCGTTTAATATCGGTAGAGAACAAATAGAAATTCAAAGATCACCCAATACCAAATATTTAGGAATATATGTTGATGAACACATGAAATGGGATATACATATTAAATACGTAGTAAAAAAACTGAGATTCGTTTTACACAAACTAAAATATATATCAAATATTCTTCCTGAAAATTATTTACGTATGTTATATTTTGCTTTAGTAGAAAGTCATATGACATATGGGATTTTAGCTTGGGGGCTGCTAGTAAAAACCATATACATGAATTAGACATTATACAAAGATATATAATTAAGACGATATTTCATAAATCGCGACTATATCCCACAACAGCTCTGTATGAGGACACTAAGATATATGACGTTCGACAGCTGTATTTCTTACATTCCAATTTACATTATTATAAGAATAAGTGTGATCAGTTAAAAATTATACATACCTATGAAACAAGATATAAATTATCGTCCAACTTTGTTTTCAAACCGCATAAAAGTAATATGTTTAGGTCATATGTTTACTTGTCCACAAAACTATACAATGTATTACCATCAGTTATTAAAGAAATTCGAAGGTTAAGCCACTTCAAAAAACAAGTAAAAAATTGGATTCAAGAACTTCCCCGCTACCAAATACATAAATATATAGAGATTATATAGTACCAATACTAGTGTACCTAAATTACCTGGCTATGCAAAACACCCTAATTAGACTCAAAATTACAATTATGATCCTTTAGCTAGTTATATAAAACACCCTAAGTTGACTCAAAATTAAAAAATTATGACCCTTCACCTGGATATTATATTTATTATTACATTTAATATTATATGTTCATTTTCATACACCACGTACAAGCGATGCACTTTTGTGGTAATTCGTTGTTTATATCCTCATATTGCTGTTGTTTTATTTGTTTATGTTAATCAAGTATTCTTGCAATGTATAGATATTTTCTTGAGGAATAAACACTATTATTATTATTATTATTATTATTTGATGTTGACAAGTGTACTAACATGCTTTATCTATACATATCGCTAAATACCTATGTATTATTTAGATTTTGATTTGCAAGATAAATAACTGTGTACGTACACATAAATTACCGTGCAACTTCCAATATTTACCGCCTCAAACTAATTTTTATCTACAGGGTGCCTTTCTCCATCCCACTCGCACGTGCACGCGATCCCATCGTGCTGTTTCATGTGCGTGCTCTTTTGTCGACTGTTCTGTATTTATCATCTATTTCTATCCTACGAAAATTCTTAGGGCCGATGACTTGTGCAGATCTTCGGTGGTTGGTTTGGGTTTGGCAACTCCGCTCTAACGTAACAACGTTTTCTCCAATCGAATTTGAATAATAGTATAAGCAAGCAAGAAATAAGTGTGCTAACTGCACAAGATAACTCGCTCACAAACGATTAACAAACGATGTTCCGCAAATCAGTCTAACTCATTGGCAACCGACCAGCTGATTATGCCTACACTGCCCATCTAATTAACTGTGCATTGTTTTGTGTTACATAATTGCTCAATAGGCAAAACCTCGATTTTAAAGCATTCTGGGTTACTTAAGAGCAAATATCCATCGACTTATCTAGGAAACTACTTCTAAAACCAAATCAGTACATGTAATTATTTTCAAACACTTTGTACTTTGATGAAGCGGTAGAGAAGGAGCCGAATTGTTAGAAAACAGCATTCGTTGCATCAGATGTGGTTTAATTTATGCATCGTCATAGTCACAATGTCTTAACAGACATGTTGTGAACTCGTAAAATGCATTAAGTCGGAGCTAGAGTATTGCCGACACGAATATTATCAATAGCTTTGAGAACTGTAGCTCGCCATCGTTCGTGATTTTCTGTCAGTTCAGTGGACTCTTGATACTCATATCTCGCAACTGTTTCGTCGTATCCACCCAGCGTGTAGGAGAACGGCCACGGTGCCGCCCACTCGGGGCGTGACCCTGAACTACAAGTTTCTCCATATTATCGCTTCTGTGAATATGTCCGAAGAATGTAAGCATTCTCGTCGACACAATGGAAGATACTCTCTTTGGATTACCGAGCTCATCCAGTATGGAAACATTAGTTCGATGAGCGGTATAAGGAATTCTCAGCATTCTCCTCCACGTCCACATTTCAAAAGCGTCTATGCGAGCTCGATCTGCCTTTTTAACAGTCCAAGTTTCCGAGGCATACAAAAATATGGAGAACACAAGAGACTGAACCAGCGACATGTTGGTAGCTTTACTGATGTTATGGTCACGCCATATTTTAGTAAGCTTTGTCATGGCCACCAGTGCCTGTTGAATGCGCCGTCGAATCTCATTCTCAGAGCTACCCGAATTGTCGATCAAAGAACCGAGGTACACAAAACTTTGAACTACCTCACAACGGCCTATTGACTTCATTTCTCGATGATTGTCATGCTCTCTATCTACGATCATAACATTGGTCTTGATGTAGTTAATACTAAGACCATATGCTGCACTGTGTTGTTCTAAAATGTTTAATAGAGGTACTAGTTCTTCCTGAGAAGCAGCAATAAGGGTTGTATCGTCAGCAAATCTTAAGTTAGATATTTTGCTTCCGCCAATAGTTATACCGCCATTCCAGTTGTCCAATACCTGTCTCATCACAAATTCAGAGTAAATGTTGACCAGGACCAGTGAATCATAATAAATAAAAAATTATGTTACTCTGAGTGGTGCAAGAGTCCCTACTATAAAGAATATGGTTAAAAGACGTTACTAAAATGTGTCTTTTTATAAGCAATACACAACAATAAGCTACATCTTTTTAATCTTCGAATCCATCAATCCCTAAGAATCGTTTATATAATAGTGTACTTCCAAAATCCGACCCATGTCTCTAAAAGTAAAAGCCGACCGGCGTGGGTGGTTGCATAATCTCTTTTTAATGCCCCTCGCAGGGCGTAGCCATCGAAATTAAACATTTGCAAAAGGAGATTAAATCCGGAAATGTAAAGAGACGTGCGACTTGAAATTGGGGTGGTCCTCGTGTAGAATCCTCGAAAAGGCACGATTAGGCCATTTGCAAAAGTTTAGAGCTCTTGGGAGTCTTAGGACACTTCTTTAGAAAAGTACCATGTATTTAGGTATTGTGGTGTGTTGAGTGTGGAACATTTGGCAGATTGATGGACCCGTACCAACGTATTTGATAGACTGGCTGTTTGTCTATTATCTATATTAAGTATATTATTATGAAATGGGTAAAATGCCTTGTTACAAATCTATAAAAGCACATTATTGATTACTAGTATTTTCGACAAGACTTTTGAAAACACCAACATATTGTGTTGCCACGTTTAACAATCCTAGTTAGGGGTTTACTTGAACTATAATTCCTTGAATGAAAAGGAACATAAAAGCCCAAGAAACATTTTTAGTTTTATCGAAACCTACAGGAGGCTGATACAGCTCAGTATTTCATACCCTTTTAAAGCAAACTTGCTTTAAGAACTTCATTAAAGCAATGATATAACCTCCACACATCCGGGAGGGCCCACACTTAAGAGAGCTGTCACGGCTTTCGATGAAGCTAGCCTTAAAGCCACAAGTACTTGGGCAAGTCTGTGTTAAGTCTCCGATAAATACTCATTCTTCTGTTCTTAAAGCTTTATTAAATCCTTTAGGCTTTAAGACATCATAAACTGAGGCCATGAAATAACTGTTCTATCTTAAGATTGCTTTCCTGTAGATATTTCTATCATGTCTATCCTATCATAAGCATCCTTAAAGCTAATAAGTTTGGAGAAAGATCTTAGTTGTGCCTATTTGACTTGGGAAATATATAGTTTTAAGGCGACTTTATTGAGTATCTTTCTTCAACTGTTTAAAACCATTAGGCTTTCTTGAAGTCGGTAAGTCTTAAGACAGTCGGACAAAATAGCTTTAACAGAATTTATATGAGACCACCATAAAGGTTCATTAAAACTTAACAGTTTAAGTTGGCTATTGGCCGTATGAAATAGGTTTAATGAATACTCCTTATAACCTGTTGATAGGATAACCTGATCCTGAGTGCATTGGGCCATAGTCAATGCAGTCATAAAACACAACTCTAATCAAATGTCACCTTAAAACCTATTTAAGACCTCCATGAAGCTAATAGGCTGCTGAAATGTTTCTTGGGGGTATCAGAGTGTCTCGTTTTCTTAGTGTTAGCGCTCAATGAAAATTTTTTTAATAAATCGGAACAGTCAAGCCGTTTATTACCTTGTGTAAAAAAACAAATCGAATTCTCTGCTCAGTCGCTCAAGAGAACTTATATTCATATAGAAAAGTGTATTAGTATAACTATTCTCTTCAAGAGAAAACTTTCATTTGTGTTAGATTATTTTATTTCCTCATTTTTCGTTTGTGTAAACAAATAATATTGTTAGAATGTAAGATTGAATGGTATTTATTTTACATTTTATAATATTAAGATCTATTAAAAATCTAATAGATAACCACGTTTGGTTTTCTTCTTTAATGTTCCCTGGATGGTTCTGTCCTCAACATTCGGCTCCCAAAACTATGTGTTGCACAGGGTGGTCTACTAAACATGTACGCCGGCAATATCTGGGTAACCGTCACATCATAATACTTGAAGCAAAAAATATTATTAAGTAAAACGATTAAGAGAAATTACTGGAAATTATTTTCAGGTTACGCAAGTAGCCACTAGGGAGCGTAACTCTTACGATCAATCAGAAAAAGTATGAAATAAAGGTATATTATAAATATTACTGTCATATAGACTGGGCCATTTGAGATCCTCTTTGTCGACTGTTTTTTGCTCTATCTTGTAAGATGTAGTAGTGGAGAAACGTTTATTTATATGGCAATACGTAATAATTTGTTATATGAAAATTATCCAAGTTGATCTTGACTTAGTAGCTACAGGGCGAAATTTGACATCATAACAATTATTACGCATTATCATGAATATTTTGAATGGTATGCTATATCTCTTTAAACATTGACAGGGGGCGAAATTCTTAAAAGGTCAGCATAAGACTCAACTTCTTAGCTGCTTTCAAACCGAACATATCAATAAAACAAGTATTATGTGTGCTATGAGTTTGAGAAACAGTTTTTAGAGACGTAGCCTCCATCACAACATTTTGGAAATAATTTTACCGGTAATACTCAAGCAAAACCGCTAAAAATCATATTTTGACTTGATGAAATAACCACTAGGTGGCACAGTAGTCGTAGGTGCTGAATTCAATTTTCATAATAAAGGAATTTTTAATTGATTTTTTCTTACTATATTTGCTTGTTGAGTCTATATAACGCTTTGTAATCCGGTCAAATTGACATTTAATAATAATAAAAGTAATAATCAATTTTATACTGTAATTTATCTTTGTTTGTTTTTTTTTCAAAGTTCCATTCTTACAGAAATTGAATACAGCACTTATTGGCGCCACCTGGTGGTTGTTTCAGAAAGTCAACGATTTCTAGTGGTTTTACTTGAGTATTATCTATAGAATGATTACTTAAACGTTGTGACGGAGGCTATATCCTTATAGGGCACCAGTTGTTTCTGAAACTCACAGCAGAATTGTCATAACGCTTGTTTTATTGATATCTCAGGTTTAAAATAGCTAGGAAGTTGAATATTGCGCGAACTTGTTAAGAATTTCGTCTTCTATCTATCTATGTTAAAATAGGTATAGCATACCGTTCAAGATTTTCGTAATAATGCGTAATAATTGCTATGATGTCAAGTACCGCCCTGTAGCTATCAAGATAACGAGACCTAGCTTGTTCTATTCCGTTAGCTTGTTAGCTGTACCAATTTTATTGCCATTAAATAAAAACTTTTTTGACGTTTCTCCCACCATCACATCTTGCAAGGTAGAGGTAATGTTCCTATAATTTTGAAAATCAGTGCCTGGGCAGCGGGGTAATTAGCAAAAAACGGAAAAAATTAAATATTGCTCAAACTTCGTTTCGAGGCGTTTTAGGGGTTCCTGATCATTTTCTACTTTTTTTGGGGGGGGGGGGTGAAATTGGGGTGGTTGCGGAGTGGGGAGTTGTAAAATTGAAAAATTTGTTGCTTTCGTAATAGACTGTTCACTGACCTGTGAAGGAAGACCTAGCGACATAAATAACTTTTTTAGGTCCATCCGAACATTGCCTTGCCTATTACAGGAACCAAAGGATTTTTTCTGGTGTAAACATACGGATATTGGTACGCGCACATAAATCGGCATCGGACGGACGGTACGGATCGGAAAAAGTTACTTTCTATCACATCTAATGGACCATCGCACATACGTGCGGCATCGAATTCTCAAAATCCGTCAAAAATATAGCAACTAGAATTGAAAGCCGGCCAATACGTGCCATGTGTGCCGACATCAACGTATGTGCGATGCTGATCGGAGATTGCCGAGGCGCCGTCGGCATTTTGCAAGTATTTATTTACGTTAAGCATATCATTAACCTTTCTTTTGCTCTAATAGGTGGGCGAGATGGACATTTTCCTTCAGTAATGGGTTCTCTCATGGCCTCCAGTACAGAATAGAATTTAAAACGAGTCACTTCGAAGTAATTGAAGAATTGTTTTCCGTCATGCATTAAGCCTGGAAATAAATGTACACATTCGCCAAAAACTGCCCTTCTCTGACATAATCCATGAACCCACACCCGCGTCTACGCTTTCTACATTTTTGAAAATGTTTTTCTTCCAGAACAATCACCAACTCGTCACCGTTCGAAGACATATTTACAACTGCCTTCCAAACCTTCCGTCGATTTCGTGCGATATCCTAATGAAAAATCCGTACCGCACCGGCCGTTCCATTCGCCCCGTCCGTCCGATGCCGATTTATGTGCGCGTAAGTAGTATAGATATGCCGATTCTGATCCTCCCGAGGTCATTTGAAGGTCATTTAAATGGGGTGTGGATAACCTTGAGATGTGACGTGGGCTTTTCTTATAGGTGCCGATTCTGATCCTCCCTGAAGTTCATTTTGTAACGTTGTGTTTTCAAATGTGATCGTATCTGAAGGGCTTGTTTCAGTGGGGTGTTGGGTAACCTTGAGTTTTTTCGGTTTACAATGTGCCTATAGATAACGATTTTGAAATATTTGTTGTTAGTGTTTGAATTGGTTGTTTGTGTAACCTTGAGTTTTTTTGTGTTAGTGTATAGCTGCTTATTTTGAACGTCCTTGAATGTGACTATTGACTGGATAACCTTGAGATTTGACGTGGTGGATAACCTCGAGATTTGACGTGGGGCCAATTGCAATCCTCCCTGAAGGTCACTCAGATAGGGTGTGGATAGCCTTGAGATCAGTTGTATGATTTTCTTACGAGGCTTGATGGTTTTGAGAAGAATGCACGGTGACGTATTTTGACCTTGAAGGTATCTGTATAAATAGTGTAATAACGGGCTAGTGATCAGTAAAAGTCGAGAGACGATCAGAGTATAGTCCCGAAGTATATTGTGTACAGATATAACTTGGTGAGCACCCTTTTTATATTATTTATCCAACAGTAACATTATTTGTTTTTTCTTTAAACAATGTCTGTCGCTACCTCTGAATTGCATGAAATTAACAATAAAATCAACTGTGAACTCGATAACAAAATACTTTTCAGAACTTTATCTTCACTAACTGTAAACAAAGCCCATACAATTAAGAATCTGTCACCCGTCAAATCAAAATTTGGTGAATGTCTAGTAGCAACACTATTAGAAGATGCTGCTAATGAGTTCAAAGTATGGTTACCTAAAAGAGTATCGGAGCATATGTCTGAAGCAGTGATTAAAGAGATAAATGAATCTCAAAATAAATATTCACTAACATATATTGGTCAAAGTTCACCTAAAACACCAGGCGCGCGCTCCAAGTGTTTGATGAAATTTGATTATATTCAACAATAATATATTTGATGATGAGGTAGTACAGATTGTGTTGGGTATAAATAATATAATGGTTACTCCCATGTATTGGACCCGCGATATGTAGAAGGTAAATTCGAGATAAAAACATTTATTTGCACCTAGTTGGTATTAGACGTTCTGTTTGTTTCAGAAGCAGACTAACTTTTCATTCCCATTATACAATGTGGATGCAGTATTCAGCAATGGGGTGGCCTGAAGCAAAAGATCTACGTACAGCCATCCAGAGAATTGCATGTCAATTGGTAGATTTGATTTTCGATGAGGAACATTCCACGGTCTATGACTTGAGTATCTGCTGGGATGATGAAGAGGTCGAACGGAAGAGGATGCTAATCAGGAAATATGAAGAAGGGGAAAAGTTATGCAGACAATATTTACGTGAAGAATGTACCATCGATCAACTATGTGATGGGATGATTAGTAATGAACTCAAACCATTTTTGTATGCAATAGAGGAATATTTACCTCAACATATAATTACCAAATATAGTTTCGTAGATAAAGAATGACATTTGTACGCATCCGGCTCACTTCTGTAGCATTTATGCATAAATAAAAAAACAAATGTATTAAAAGTGTTTTATTTTTGCCATGACAGCTATAATAAAAATCAAAATACATTTAATATGAATGAATAAGTCCATTCTGAATAGATCCATCAAAAGCGTTGTAACTAATACAAGAATCGTGAATGATTAATGCATACACTTTAGTGTTAGCTGGGAAAGAAGATTTTCTGGTTTCAAATTCCAACGATATATCCACAGTTGACAGCTGAAGGTTATCAGGTTGATGACTGCAGTCGATTACAAATAGTGGGTTATCATTGAACTCCTTAATATTGAATAATGGTTCTGCCATTCCCTTGTTGTAATACGCACTTTGGAAGCTCTCAAATGCATAGTAAGCCGCAGTGTTTAGCTTCTTCTCAAAATCCAGGTTCCACCTTTCATATGGGTATACCTGGTTATTCAGCTTCAGTCGAATCGAGTTTATGTTGGCATGAATGAACTTAGTGATGTCCTTCTTAGGATCTTCTGCTAATTTTGAGTCTTGAAATCCAACGATAACAAACAAAGGTCTCTCTAGCTTGTTGGTTGTTCGAATTGCCCAGACGTCTGTTGATGTTGAGCGAAGTGATGGTAGTTCATACAAATCCCAAGAGCGAAATGCCACCTTAATCCTTGAACTCAAACTGCTTTTGTTCAGTCTCTGTAGAAGTTTGACCTTGTAGCGGTCTTCAGGAACAATCTGTTGGACTTTCCATTCAATCTTTGATATTGATAGCTCTGCGTCACATTCACCGACAAAGCAGTTCTTAAAGGATCTTGCAATGACTAATACAAGCTCTTGTTTTATGTTTAGAATTCCTTTTTTATAGTCCTCAGCAAATCCCATTATATGTTTTAGAGGTATTCTACCACTGAAGACCTTACTAGTTGAATCCCATATCGCTGAATTGTCTTCATTTAAGCCCCATCCTGTACATAATAGTGAATGGGCGGCACTTTTACCATGAGAGATCATTGTTTTCATTGTTGACGTTATTCCAGGATTTCGTACAATGACAACTTTTTCACCACCCATATGTAGAGAAATTTCATCAAACAGAAAAGACAGAGCATTGTTAGATAGATAGCAGGACTTCGTGGCATCACTTGGAGTAAACGTTCCTTCGATGAAAATGTAACTGTCAGCAATATTTAAAATGAGATCTTGGAAGTTGATTGGTATATGAACAATGTCAGAATTCTTGAAATATGGTGAACCATACGGCTTGTATGTGTATTCATGTAAACTTGCTAAGGAGTGATCCAAAATCGGTTCCTCAAAAACATCCAGCTTCTCACTTGATACGTGCAGAACCATATTTTTCAGTTAGCTTTAGTCCTATAGACTCCAGAAACTTACGATTTTGTAGTGATAGCTTCGACGTTGTGCCTTTGGCAGCTGACGAATGACGAATAAGGTTATTCCTATGTGTTCTTCGTATTTTATGGTTGTTTGTAAGGGCTTTATCGACTTTTTTCAATTGTTGTGCACCTATGTTATATAGAAAACCCATCCTATTCAATTGTGGAGTTTGCTCAAGCTAACCGACGCAATTCCAATTTAACGATAATTTTTTCACCACGGAAGTTAATCAGATTTCCCTCGTCATCCAAAATTTTCAGTGTGATGTTATCGATAAACTGACGACCACTAGGCATAACGCTCATATATATTACATTCTGTGGCTCCTTTGTTAATTTGAATCCAGGCTCAACGTCTATGTCGAATTCATACAGAGTGTGCATTTCACTTCCATTGTGGTAGGCGCCAGATATCAATCCGCAGTCGACCTTTATTAGTCTGACTGTCGTTATATTAACTGGTAAGGTTGATATATGTTTTTTGTTGCATTCGAAAACCTCCGGCTCAAATCCAATCAAAGATGCAATTGAGTTAGGGAAAGATAAATCAACATCATATATTGAATATAATTCACATTTCATTGTATTGTTGTTGGCCTTCAGACAAAACAGCTCGTCAGTTGTAACATTATGTTTGTATCGAACTATGGACTTTATTATCTTTTGTAGATATATGTTGAGTTCATCGATTTCGTAGGTGCCTGGTGGAATATATGTAATATTCATCTGAGAATCATCTGAAGGTTGTTTAAACACAATTAGATTATTACCCTCATGAACATTGAATATTGAGTTGTAGGAGTAAAAACCTATTAGCCCCAATCCGTACTGCGCATTGGTATCCAGCTCTATTGGCGGATAAAAACTAGCAGACAGCACACTGTCATAACCCGTCAAGGTAAATGTATAAGACATGACTGCGGTGATACAAAAAAATAACACTTTTATATATTCAAAATTTTATTGATTACAACACTTGTTTGACTCATTACTGCTTGTCATAGAGATATCTTGCAAATTACAGTAACAACAAAATATTTTTCTTGGTGGCGGCCCGTCTGCTTCATCTCCGTTCTGGTGTGTATTATAGTGCTCCCAACAGAACTGGAATCGTTGTATATCCACATCTTCCTTCAAATGCAATGGCAGTTTGTTCCATACAAGTGCTATTTCGTTAGGTGTACATACCATCAGTACTTCTTTGGGTATGTGGGCAAGTTCTTCTTGTGTCATGTTCAACAGGCTTCTTTCTCTTGAAAATGCTTTAAGGGAATTGCTCATCTTTTTAAGTGTTTCACGATCCATTTTTCACAGATTTTTGCTTCTCTTCAGAAAGAAATCGTAGACACAGGTGCCCGCACCAAAAGGTATTGAAGTTCTGCTGTCGTCTGTGATTATACAGGATCTGAATCTTCTTAGATTTTTTGAGGAAATATTTCACCAGTTCGCTGGTTGGCGGTAGGTTGCCGAAACTGTCATAATAATATACCACCACTCCGCGTTTTATATATGAAACCCAGTGTGACCCATCCCCACTCTTGCTGTCTAAATTAATGATGGCTGACTCATTCCTCAGTGGACCTTGCTTAGGCAGATCATCGCGCATAAAAATCCCTCTGAAATATGGTATTTCTAGCTTTTTAGCGTAATACACAAGGTCATTATCTGTAAGCGGTCGTTGGGGTAGGGTTTTTAAAAGTTTTTTGAAGTCCTAGGTTTAACAAACAAACCAAATCCTTTGCGGTATGGTTTCAAATATATACCGTTTCCAATTTTACTTATACCAGAAGTAGATGTTGAATCAGTTGTATTCCTTTGTCGTGCTGAATTAACTGCTTTAGAGGACCTAACAATATTTGCAATACCCCCAGCGAGATTACCTAATGCTGAGAGACCGGCAAAAATTGGAATCAAAGGAAGAATTCCACCTACTTTGGGGATAGGTATAACTCGCGGAAGACGAATATGCCGTTTGCCCCCAATGGACTTGATATACTTCCGGGTAGCTAATAATGCAGCAGATGTTGCTTTTCTTAGCACACTGTTATCTTGCTTGTGGTTCGAAAAATGTTTCATATTTTTGCGAACTCTGTTTAGTATTCCTGAACCAAAGTGCACCTTCTTTATAGCCTTCCTCATTTTCCTACGTATATTATTTTTATTCTGCCCTCGTCGTCGTGATGCATAACCCATTCCTGCACGATGTTTTACACCTACTAATTTCCTCGATTTTTCACGCATGCATTTCTTCTTATTCCGTCCACGTAGTGTTGCAAGACCCATTCCAGTGCGTCGTTTGACCTTCATAATATTTGTAATTAACCAAGCAGCTGCTTTTTCTCCAAGGTTCGCGTCAGCTGATTTGACTCGTTTCCAAGCTTCTTGCTCAAGTTGGTAGTCAGCTTTATGTCTTGTAGCTAAATCGGATTTGCGGTATGCAAGGTCGTGTTGTAAGCAGGCCGCGTCTAATCTATTTATTCCTTTTTGGCCTAGTGCGATCCTTTCTTCCAATCGAGTACCCGGGCCGCAATACTGATAAAAAGGCAAATGTGCTTCGAATGGCAGCTTATTTATCAACTTATTAACAATTCCACCACCAGTTTTGGAGATGCTACTACACCTTCTCTCAAGAAGTAGCGGCATTTAAATAAAACACATATAAACAACTGCAGCTTATATATGGTCAAGTCGTTGAACGATGAAGGTGACAAAACAGGACCAGGAATTAGACATTAGCAATATAGATGTCAATGTTACTGATCCGGAAAATAATACTTCTCGTCGTCGACATGGGGTACTACTACCATCAACAATTCGATGTATTATAGTTGGACCATCAAACTGTGGAAAAACCAATGTACTAGTATCTCTCCTGTTACATCCGAATGGGCTGTTTTTTGAGAACTTATATATTTTTTCAAAGTCGCTCAACCAACCCAAGTACGCATTCATTGAAAAAGTAATGAGTTCGATAGATGGACTAGGATATTATGCATTTGCTAATAATTCCGAAGTTCCACCACCGTCAGAAGCCAAACCAAACTCAGTTTTTATCTTTGATGATGTGATATGTGAGAATCAAAATGCTATACGAGAATACTTCAGTATGGGGCGACACAAAGGTGTGGATTGCTTTTACTGTGTGCAAAGTTACAGTTGGGTACCGAAAAGAGTGATTAGAGACAACGCAAACCTGATAGTTTTGTTTAAGGTCGATAATACAAATTTATCACATGTTTTCTCTGACCATGTGGCTCCCGATGTAACTTTTAAGCAATTTCAAGATATGTGTGCAATATGTTGGAGGGATAAATATGGATTCCTAGTTATCGACAAAGATAGAGAAATAAGAAACGGCAGGTACCGGAAGGGATTCGATAGCTTCATAAATCCACTGCAAGACTAATAATATCATCAATTGAATGTGAGACTGCAATCAGCATACATCACAGTGGCAACATTACATATACCAGAATGAAACAACAACAGAGCAATGATGAGGTAGCTCTAAAAAAAGAATTAGTTAATGCAACAGAGTCAGTGCGGAGAAAATTCAACTATGTAAGGAAAGCCCGCGAAATCGGTAACACTTCATTGGAACAGATATATGAGCCTATTACAAAACAGTTGAAGACAATAGCAAATGCATCCAATCCTACGCTACCGAAACAGCCAATTCAAAATGTTGGTCCTACGAGCACTCCTAAAAAACCACCATCTACATATCCAAATCAAACCCTTCCCTCTACTAGCACACCAAAAGGGCCGAGATTCGAAGATTTGACTTCCGCTGCTTTTTCCGGTATAACACCAATAAAGGAGTTACCTGATACACCATCATCAATTAATGAGAGGGAAAGAGATTCAGTCACTCAGTATGTATCTACAGCTAATTCAAGTGTGGATAGAGAGGCAGTTGCTGAGGTGTTGAAAAGTCATATAGATAATTTGAGAGCAGGACATCCGGCCTATGGAAGTGTTTATAATGTAAGGATCGACCCACAATCACAGAAGCTGTTAATGGGTGTACATGAAGTGGAATTTGATGATAAGGCGGTTCATTTATCATCGGGTGATAAGACTAGTAAATTCAAAATATCCCCACACTTACTAGATATGATGTTTGTAGGAGATACACGAAACTCCGACTCGAAAACTCTACACACATTCAGGTCCATATTGAATCTAACTAATGTACTTCGCAAAGATTACACACCTCTTAATATTTACAATGTCGACGGATCTGAGTATTTCAATAAATTATTTAATATCCTATCTACATCATCCCCCATGCATTTGAGAGCCAGAGTTGGTAGGGGACATACACAAATGAAGATACCTAAGTATAAGATATTTAACACTAATAAACGCGACTTTGTGTATTGGAACGACATCAACGAGCTGATTGATCGACTGAAATTGCTATACAGCTCAAAATCCGCGGGTCACACAAACCACGATAACGAAATTTTATCTATAATAGAAGAATTGCGTGAAGAGGGCGTAATACGCTAATTTTGGGGTATATATTTGCAAGTTGAAAGATCCCACTAATAGTATAACGCTTTCGTAGCGATGCACAATACGATAGATAAGTTTGGTCGTCGCAGTTCTAAGCATACAACTGTACGTGGTATTCCAGGTATTGGTTTTAAACTTACACAAACTGGAAATTATGATATCAATGGAAAGCAGTTAAAGAATGTTGGTGATCCTACAGATGAAAATGACTCTGTTCATATAAAGTATGTTGAAAAAAAACTAAAAAGTACCACTGATATGCTTGAAAGTATGGTGAATAGCAAAACGCTAGAATTGAGTGATGGCCTTGAGAAAAAGATTGATGTATTAACAACCAATTTGATATCCATTTTAGAGCAACTAGAGGTTGTATATAATTTTTGCCAGAAATTAGCTAGTGAAGTCAAAAGGGAATTCGATGTTGAAGGTGGCCCTGTTTTACCAGCGTGGCTTTCAGGCTACACTTTAAATCAACTCAGACCATAGATCAGTAGATTTTTCATGATTAATGATCAGTTTCTGTTCTACAATCACCTGAGTCAGACCTCTACATGTAGATATGTCAATTAACAGCGCAACAAAACGTGGCATAGCAGAAGAGTTACACAGGGCAGTTCGGAAGAACTTTCGCCGTCGAAAAACTATCATAAAAGGTTTCGCTGACTTATGGCAAGCTGATTTAGCGGAAATGCAACCTTTCCATAAAGAAAATAATGGATATAGATACATATTGGTAGTCATTGACTGCTATTCTAAGTTCCTATGGTGTAGACCAATCAAGAAGAAAGATATGGTAACGGTAACGACAGCAATGGGCGATATCATAAGGGACGCAGGATATTATCCAATTAATCTACAAACAGATAATGGAACCGAATTTTACAACAGAAAATTTGCTTCTCTCATGAACAAGTATGGAATTAACCATTATTCCACATACAGTACAAAGAAGGCCGCAATTGCTGAAAGGGCTATCCGTTCGCTAAAGCACCTTCTGTTCAAAGAATTTTCCGCAAGAGGAAGTTACACATGGATCACTATTTTGGATGATATCACTAACGTATATAACAATAGAATACATCGAACAACTGGATTGGCCCCTATTGAAATTAATGTTCACACTCGATTGAGTGCGTATCGCAATCCAAAGGTTGCTGGCAAAAGCAAACTTAATCTTGGAGACGTTGTGAGAATAAGCAGATATAAAGGTGTATTTGAAAAAGGTTACACTCCGAATTATTCCACGGAGCTCTTCAAAATACGCAAAGTTAATATTACAGATCCGGTCACATATATGCTAGAAGATATGGATCGGCGACCAATAAGCGGTTGTTTCTATGAAGCCGAGCTAAGAAAAACACAGTTTCCAAATGAGTATTTGATTGAAAAAGTCTTAAAAAGGAGAGGAAACAAGCTCTTTGTAAAATGGTTAGGTTTCCAAAAGAACAAGAATTCCTGGATAGACGCTGCAGATGTACTGTGATGATTGATATGACGGAGCGCAGACTATGTTTAGCAGTAATAATTTCAATGTGTATATTTGTTTCGATACTTTTGGAAATAAAATAGCAGTTTTTTCAATTTACTTTTATTATTTAATTCTACCCTAATCTCTAATACATAAAATACACCTAACCTAAGTAAAAATTATTTAGTTATATTGTTGAAGCGCACCACCTCGCTTCTCCTCCACAGCTTTCTCTCCCTCTTGGAGAGGCAAGGGGGAGGATCCCGGATTACTTCTCTGTTCTGGAGATTCGGCCTATACGTGGGATAATCATCATTATCCCAGTTTTCTGAAACAATAGAAAATATGGTTTTGTAATTTATGTGAATGTGGGTAAGATTCAGAAGGTTGAAAATCTATGTGGATGTACTGAAGAATTTTTGTGTGGCTTGATTTATTTAATATTTAGAGTTATACAATATGATTGTATCAGTGCAAAATTAATACAATGATGTTTAGTAGAGATCAATTTTCTGTGACTTCTAGGATAAAGATGTGCAAGGTATATGAAAAAAGAAAAAAAGTTTTTGTCGCAGAAACGAATTATGTACCTTCAGGCTGAACCTCCACATCTCTCCGGCTTGCGAGGTGATGCTGTGGTGGCGTGGTAGGCACGTTCTTAGCACACCGCAGGAGGTGCATTCCCATCGACGTAGGTTTGACCCAATGCGCTGCAACACGTGGACATTGCACTAGTCCGTACTTCGATGGGTCCTGCGGTGGCGTGGTGGGGTTGCTGGCCTCGGCTTCCTTATGGCTTCCTGTCTGGGTGGATGGCTCTGCAAATAAAGAGATATTTTGTAGAACAACTGTAACTTTTGGATTATTCTGTTATAAACTAGTTGTCATTTGATAGCTTGCTCGTGTAGGGATATATAGTGAAATGAGGAAACTTACCTTTACTCAGATAGGTAGCAATATATTGTGGCCAATTCACCGGACCACAACCCCGGAAACGGCAAACCAGCAAATGGTCCCCAATTGTCCCACGCCGCACCTCATGTTCACCATCGTAGGGGCAGGGGATCAACTTCTTCGAATACTCCATTTTCAAAATAGTAGTAGTAGCGGTAGTATAGTAGTAGTAGTAGTAGTAGCGGTAGCAGAACTGCACTGAAGAACTCTCATTTCACCATCATATTTATACAGTTCCAGGTAGGTAAGCCTCCCTCCTCTACTGTCTTCCCCCATCAGTGTATATCGTTAAAGAAAGCAAAAAAAAGAAGATCCGCCTACTTGCCAGCTGGTGTACGTAAGATTATTAGTGGAAATAGAGAACATTTCGCTATACGCGCCGACAACGCATGCGCGCATTGATATCAGCCACTTCGAACGCGCATCGTGATTGACCGAACTGTGAGTGAATCCGCCCGTAAACGCTTATTGGTTGTGATACATTTCAACCAGTCCTCTCATTGGTCTATTACAGTGTACATCGTTAAACAGCTGCACTTACACCACCCATATTGATATTTCAATGGTCCCCTCTCAGATTTTACTACTGCCATGTAGCATCGATATCGGTGGCTTCTAACGGACATCGTTATTGACCGAACTGTAAGTGAATCCGCCCATAAACGCTTATTGGTTGTGATACATTTCAACCAGTCCTCTCATTGGTCTATTATAGTGTACATCGTTAAACAGCTGCACGTACACCACCCATATCAGTATTTCAATGTTCCCCCTCTTAGATTTTACTACTGTCGTGTAGAGTGTTTTCTGTATAAATACAAGTCTACTTTCAATGGTTTATCAGTTCTACAGTCTTCAAAGATTCATACTGTTCCGTAGAAAACACTACATATTACGTACATCATCATGGCCAACCAACCAACAAAGAACGAAGACGCTATTAGTGGCGATTGCTTGCAAGCCATTCTGGAGGAACTGCAGAGTGACGGGGTGCAGTTTACACAGTTGGCAGTAGAAGTCCAGGATGAACTTCACGAGTTTATTCATGTGGAGCAGCCAGACCGGAGAATCGCGGAGGATGCTAATGCGGTGGTAGAAATAGATATGGATGTACCAAGAGCATCAACAGATGCAGCGATAGCATCAACAAGTGCAGCATCGATGCCGCCAGTAGTTGGAGATGGAGCGAGAACATCAACGGGTACAGCGTCAACAGTGCCAGCAGTGAGAAAGTCGAAACAGGCAGCATCCAAACCAGTTAGCAACATTTTAAGAGAAACACTACTTAAATCGAAGCAACCTCCAATGGACGACTTCGACGAGAAGAGGGATGCGTTGAGAAGTAGTATTCAGCGAATTAAAGCTGAAATAATAAGTGCAGAAAAGAAATTGGCAGAGGAGATGGCCCATTGTGACAAGCTTCAGGCAGCCCAGGCAGCGGATGATGAAAGAATAAAGCAGTTAGATGAAGAAAGAAAACGTGTCAAGGAGTGCAGAAATAAAAGGAAGCGACAGTTAGATGATTGTCAGAAGAGGATTGATACTCTTAGTATGAAATCTGAACAGAAAAGGACAAAATTGAATGAAGAAAAAGAAACTGTTTTATCTTTTTTCGATGTATAAAGTAATGTTCATCTTGAATAAAATAAATAATGAATGAAATAAAAAAGAAGCAATATTTTTTCCTTTCTATATCCATCCCCTCATATAATAATACAATTACTTGTTCTATCAATAAGCGCTCAGTAACTTAGTAATTGGTGATACTTGAAAATAGTATGAAGCATGAGTGCCAGTGTGCTAACAGAAACGGTAAATGCGCCTTGAGCGTTTGTGAGATTATTGTGTCTTGGTTTGGGGCACGCATATAAGTACCCACCCACCAATGCCATCGACGTTCCATCCAATAACACACTAAGTTTACTTCTAAAGATGTATAGATGAAGAGGGGAGGAGGTATGGAGGGGGCTTTAGTGTGGGGAACTAGAAACATAAAAACGAGAGTTCTTGTCAATGAAAATCATACTGTACAATCAAGTGACGAATTAACACATTTAGCAGCGAAATGACTACAGAGTCAAACGGACCTTGCGACTCAACGTCTTGGTTAGATGACGACAATGATAACTCCAGCATATGGAGTATCGAGACTGCGGTTCCTGATGGTGAGTTACCCGACCAATCACATTGGGCGGTGGCGAGGTCACCGATGGACGATGGACCGTGCGACTCCACAAGACAGCCACTGGGGTTCCTGCTGTTTACAATTGACAGCTCATCTGATAACAGCGACGATGATGATCCTGATCGTCCGGATGGTCCAGAAAACCAGAGAGTGGAATTACCTTTTCCTGTAGATAGCGAGGAGGAGATATGAGGCGCTATTTTTGTGAATTATAAAGAGATTTTTTGTTTGTATCAACCAATAAACTTGTTTTTTTTTTTAAATCGTACTTTATTCAAAAACCTTACCACCGTGACAGAAAAAAATTCATCGAGCGTGGGCGGCTTCACCAATGAAGGATCTTTCTAAAAATTTTATTTAGTGGTGTACTTTTTTATCAGTCTTACAATTTTTTTTCATGCTTCTAACGTTTTTTTTTCAGTCTTTTTTCTGAAAAAACTACCGTTTTGAAGGACCCTTGAAGATCACATTTGCCCCTCAAAATGCGTCAAAATGGGCCTCCGCCGAGCCTTTGTATGCGCGGCGAGATAAGGTGGGTCGACGGCGGAGCCGTCGACCCACCGCCCGTGTCGATGTTAGTCGACGGCGCAGCAGTCGACCTAACCTCCACCTTTACCGAAACTTAGCACGACAGCATGTGCCGCCGGCTCTATGGGCCGGCACGGCGGCGGCACATGCTACGGCGAAGCCGCCGAGCCGCGCATACAAAGGCTCGGCGCCGCCTCGCCTTTGCATGCGCGGCGAGATAAGGTGGGTCGACGGCGGAGCCGTCGACCCACCGCCCGTGTCGATGTTAGTCGACGGCGCAGCAGTCGACCTAACCTCCACCTTTACCGAAACTTAGCACGACCCAGTAAGCACTATGTGTAATTGGAGACTACGCACTAACCTGTTGTCTTAGAAACCAACCTATAATTTTTTTCACAAATATTTTTCATAAACTAACCTATTTGTTTTTTGTCAAATACTTACGAACTTTTTTTCACAAATATTTTTTTTCATAAACAATTTTTTTTTTTTGCATATTTTTTTCTCATTTATTAATCAGAAATAAACTAGATTTCAGAATCGATATATATCTATTTCAATTTCTTTATTTTTGAATTATAAGATACATAAAAGTTATTATGATCAAAAAATACATTTGTATATTACTACTATTCTAGAAAAATTTACAGAAATATCTAACAACTACATACAAATGAATACAAAATTTAAAGACACTTTTTTTCACAAATACTTTTTCATCAACTAAAACTTGTTTTATATATTTTCTCAATTATAAGATATACATAAAAATACATTTGTACATTACTACTATTATATAAAAATGTACACAAATCACTAACCCCTATATACAAATAAATACCTAAATTTCAACATTTTTTACAAATTTTTTTTTAAATCTAAATTGTTTTTTTTGTTGTATTTTTCCTCAAATATACATTTTAATTTATTAACTATGAAAAATATCAAACTAAATAAAAATAAATACATAATGCTAATTCTAAATGGAAAAATATATACATACATACAACTAACTCTAAATATACACAAGTTAACAAAGGAAAAACAAAGGAAAAAATATATACATAAAAAAACTACTGGGATTGGGACAGACAGATAGGGTCATCTTCATAAGCTATGACCGTAGCCATCCGTCCCACCAGTTTTTCCTTTTTTCCTTTCAGATGCGCTACCCTTTCCCCAACGATCCGCTCCCGTTCCTTCATATTTTCACCAGCTTGCTCCGCACCATCCATCTCTGCCAAACGCTGGTCCAACTGCTGGAGACGCTCCTGCAGTCGCTGCCTTTCCTCGACGACGGTTCGTTTTAAGTCAACGAGCGTCTGCAGCGACTGCACTTCTTCGGACAACTGCATTTTTTCAGCCTCCGCCTTCTGCAGGTCCCTTTCGACCTTTTGCAGTTGTCCAGCATAGAAGGACACTAGTGGGCCAAGCATAGTGGTTTCATTCGTAGTAGCCACTTTCTCACTGCTACTGCTGCTACTACTACTACTACCACTACAACCACTACTGCTAGAGCTGCCGCTCTCCTTAGATGCCGAAGATGCTAGCGACTCCTGGGACGGTTCGGTCGCTAGTATCTTCGGTGTCCTCGGTGTAGCTGGCAGCTTACGGGATGGCGTCGGTGAGGGTGTACGATACCGCTCCGGGGTTGACGGTCTTTCATCGGGCTCTGAAGGTGCCTTCGTTGATAATTCTACTGGAGCGGTGACTAGCAAATTTTCATGAACCACAATTTTTGCTTGACACCGTTCCGGTGGAGTTATCGACGACGACACCACACCAGGCTCCTCAAGTCCAGCCAACACCCGGATAGGTGACTTGCGAAAACAACTTGGATCCGTCGTAATCGGGGCCTCGTTAAGAAACGAGAAATCCACTGTCGACTCCGGTGCAGCAACTGAAGTGAAAAGGAAGGGCTCATATTGCTGGTATTGAGCCGCGTAAGTCTTGTATGCTGACTTACACGACTTCATTCTAGCACCCTCTTTTCGCTTCTTTTGCGGCATCGAAGTCGACGGTCGGCTTTCCTTCGTCTTCCTCAAAGGCTTTGATTGCTTCGCAACCAATTTATTTTCGGAAGCGCTACCTTCCTTCTTCTGGCGTTTTGTGCCAGTCGTTACCTTCACCGGCGCCGTCCTTTTCCTAGTGGTAGGGCTTGGCCCCGCCACGGAGGCGGATGGTTGCGGTGCTGGTCGCTTAGCTGGTGAAGGTTGGAAGTCGTCGTCGTCGGAATGGTACAGGGCATCGGTGGTCATCTGTAACAATAAAAGAAAAAAATGCTTAGAAACGTATATCCTTGCCAACAGTTGGCAGAGCAGTCCCTCAAATTATACCCAAATTATTTATACTTACATTCATCTTTGCAGACATCCTCGAATTATTCGCTTGTTGCTGGAAGGTGGCTGTAGCTGCTTGTCTGTTATCGAAAGCTAAACAGAATGACCTCTCCTGGTTCCGACCAGCAGTTTTATGCCTTAAACTCCTACCCTAATCGCTTGCTGATCGCCCTCTCCCCATTTTTGATTGGTTAGAAGGAAGAGTGGGATAGAGGTATCCGCCCACTACTTTAATAGGTCGAATCGCTTGAGTGGAGGGAATGAGGGACAGCCCCCAAAACCCTGCCATATCTACTGCCATGTTGCCAGACGTTTTCGGTAATCCCTGTGTTTCTTACACGTCTGGCTGTAACAACATTTCTTGAATAAGGTTAATTTTTATACTTCGAGAAATGAATTAATTTTGCTAACAAAACTTCAATATGAGCCACCCTATACACTTTGGCATGTATCGTGGTATGTATTAAATGAAACAGTCTGATATTTTTCTGATGAATATATTGGAATACTAATACAACCTATTCAACAAAATAACATTAGTAATGTAACTTGGAATTCAAAAATATTGGTCGTCTTGTAGTAAATGAAGATTTCCTTTCTGCTCTTTGATGGTTGAACGGTATCTCCTTATCCACAAATCAATCATCGTGCAAACACTCAAGGCACACCTACCGTTTCTGTTTTGGGAGTGATAATTACACCTTATTACATCATCACATATTGATTCTCTGTTCAAGTTCACGTTAAGCTGGATATCATTGTCGGTCTCCAAATTCACTATCTCCACGTTTTCTAAGCTCAGCTCAGCAACAGATTTGAGTAGATAGATATATTTTTGATGGCCCTTCAGAAAGACTATATCACCGTTGTTAACGTGATGCTTGATTATTTTCATTATTTGGTTACCATCTGTATTTCCTGCTTTGTATCTAATACCATGATTATACTTTTCCACAAACTTAACAGTTCTCTGGTCTTTCACGTTCAGTCTACTGAAGTGAACCATAGGTTTAACAATGTAATGGTACAATATTCCATCTTTCTTAAATGCTATCTCTTTTGGAACAAATTTTGATTCGATATGATATCCTTGAATATCTACAACAACTGTAGTCATGTCGTTTGCCACTGAATATGATGTTGGTGATGAGTAGTGTCAGTTTAGGCGCAAAAGTTGAAATAAAATGGCCAACTTTATTCTTCAAGCATTTATTCAATACTATCCTACTTTACAAGCGTACAGTAACTTAAATCTAATATCTAGAAACTTCGGCTAACATTAATTGTATAAGTAGATCCAAATTACCATCTTCAGGAGCTTCGCGCGTTGTCATCTCATTAATAGCATCGATAGCATATTTTACATTCGTTGTGGGGTCTGTTTGGTAAAATTCAATGTCAGAGTGCCCCCAGGGTAAAGTTTTTGTTGTATTTGGAATTATAAACCTTTTATCATCGTTGTGTGCTAAAGCTACTTTATTTTTGACTTCTGTATATACATCATGCAGCCTACTTTTGAATGTATTCATTTTTCTTAAAATCAGACCACCATTCTCTATTATATGCTTATAATCATTACCACATAACTGATTTTGTATTACTGCTTTTTTAACACCCTTTGCTTTTTTCATTTCTCCCTTAACTGACTTGATATAGTATGCTTTCGCACCTGTTCCGTAAAAACTTATTATAGGGTCTTCTGGAAATTCGTCTTTCATTTTACCCAGAATAGAGTCATTGACTGGAATTTTGAACTCATTGTTTTGTTTATAATTTGAAGTATCAAACTCGCTGATATTATTTCTCATAAATTCATAGAAGTCGTCTGTATGAGTTTTCAAAATTTGCGAATCTGTATCACAGTAAAGCATAGATACTTTATCGTTGAACTGCTTTTTAAGAAAACCATAAAAAAATCATACATTACTATTTTAGATATGTCTAGTATACAGAATCCCACGTATATTGGCTTGAAATAATGTACCCTAACTTTTCCTAAATGGATAGCTGCAAGATTTTCGTTAAATATGGAACAGCTCTTGAAATTTGGACGAGCTACTAGTGCTCCCACACCGATGCTATTACGATGATTTTCCCAATGTGTGACCAACTTTATATCTCTTCTATTATCTACATTTTCCATAGTTTTTCCAAAGATTGCATTGTTTAGAAGCTTATAGAAGTCCCTTTCAAATTTATTATTTGCTTTATTACGCATTGTCGTATTGAGATCGATATACTCCTTCAACCAGAACGATTGTTTGAACTTAAGGATCCTGTGAACCTTGGTTACTTGCAAACCATACCTTACAGCTTGTTGAAGGACGCGATAATGTACAATATATTTTTTCTTGTCGTACAGATTTGGGATTAGTTTCGGAATCTTTGTCTTGGCGTTTGGTGGGATAATACTTTCCACCAAAAACGGAAGGTCGCTATGTGAATCGTGTAACCCTTCAGGATATCGCACATCAACCTCCAAGACATAGCCATTCTCACCGTCTATTTTGGCATTTTCTAAATCGAATGTAGATATTTCCGAATCCCCCATCCATTCGAAACCCCCAGTTGGAAGAGGTGATGACATAGCATGCCCGTAAAGATTCGTGGCGTCGAGATATGATATAAATGTTGACTCTTTAGATGGATCATAATTTGGTAAATATTTATTATTTGCTTCGTGCATTCTATCGCTGCATTGACTTATCCCCCCGCGAATACCATTCTTAAAGAACCCAATCATATCTATGTCCGTAAGGAGCTCAAGGCTAATTTTGGTATACTTTAACATCGCATCCCAAGACAATCCAGGGGTTGTGTAGTAGTGTGCTGGATCCAATTTGTAAATATTCATACTATTCCTCCTGAACCTTTCAAAGACATCACACAAGAGAAGAACATCGGTCCGTAAATAAATATCAGAATATTCACCCAGATTCCTACAGTTAAACGTTCTCCATACAGTTATTGCCCTCGCGTATTCCTCCTCAGATATATCTTTCTCATTTAACTTATCATAAAACTCTGCCTTTGATGGTAAATATTCCTGGTCCAGTTTCTTTACATCATCCACATAATTGTAAGGAAATACACCTTTCTGTCTAATTAAATTAAAGACTCTAGGATCTGAAAAATACTTTTTACTCTCCAGAAAATCCCTATTAGTCAAACTGTCTGATAATGCTTGCAAAGATCCAGGTAGAAAACGACAACTATCGATAAATCTCATTTGTAAAAACTTCCTCCTTATTCTACCGGTTCGGTCCACATAGTCATGCATATACAGACTTTTTGTAAATGAAATGTATTTTTCCTTATTCTGGGCTACCACGTCTATCTTATCTCCATGAGAAGATAGTTGTTTGATAAATAGGTGACAATCGTACCCACTTAAATTGTGCGTTATAATTGGTATAAAATTTGGTAATTTGAAATTTAAATTACATTTCGAATGTGCAGCCCCAAATCTAACTTTACCAGTTATGTGGCAGTGATCGCGAACTTTAATATCGGATCCTGAAAATGGCTTCTCACAGATGTTACATTTCGTTGAAGTGTCAAACTCAATCTGCTCTTCCGGCGTTAAAGGGATCATGGGAGTTACATCTTTCAAATATTTGAAATATAGTTCTTTAAGATCAGCTTCTAGCCTTGTCACGAATTCTTTCGCCGCGTCCTTACCTCGATACAAGACGAATTTGGATAAGTCAGAATCAAATGAAGATTTAATAAAATATGAAAATGAATATGGTTCATGTGTGTGGGTTTCGTTTGTATACGAATATTCTGGGTTGGGTTCACAACTATCGATTGGTTTTAATAATGACTCAAAATCCGCATACACCACAAAGGGGACCGGCATTTGCTTTTCAAAATTCTCGAATTTAAGTATGTTTTCTGGAACCTGATTACCAAACTTATCAGTTCGTAGTTTCTCTGTGGGTGTTATTGTGAATATATGATTGCAATCGTTCCTTTGGTGAATATCTAGATATGCCTTAGTTGAAAAATATAACAAACAACCATCACAAAAGTACCGCTTATGTCCGTTTGAACTTAACTGATTTGCAACTAATCGCGAAAGATCTCTTATCCAACAATAGTGACCATTCCCTTTATCATCCGTTAAATAGAGCAGATTGACATGTAAAGCTAATTTCTTCTGAGCATATCTCAATGGACCAACTATTTCATATGTGACGTTACCATCTTTGATTATTTTTTCAATCCCATACACATTTATAGAGATATTATTATTTCTCTCGAACAATGAGATATCTTTAAGAGTAACGGGAAAGTTCATACCATGGACATTCAAAATGGTTGAAAAATGCGGGTAGGACGACACTTCCACTACTCGGGTGCTTGCTGGTAGTAGCGCTGATGTGACGGCCCAAGCGAAACAACACTGGTCTTGATTTCGCACATTTATCACTGCCTTCTTCTTCTCTATAAAGTATGGTAACTTTATATAAGATGATCCACCCAATGGTGAAAACTTGTTAATGTTCACTTCAGCATAAAGGATACATTCAATCGCCCACCCTGAAAAAAACAACAAAGGTTACTATCTTAATTTATGCACTTCTCTAAATATTTAACATACCAGAATCCTTCTCCTCAAACTCAGATGACTGGGATGTAATTTCATCAGCAAATTGTTGATAAACATCAGACAGCTCTGTGCTTTCGTCTATTACTTTATTAACCGTATTGAAGGATTTGATATCTGCTACATCACTCGTCTGTAATACGTACTTCCCGAATACTTCCATGTTCACTTTCAGAGCTCTGTGCACTCGAAGTTTCTCTTCTATTACATCTAGCGTATTTTGCTTAATATTTTCGAAAAACTCTTTAAAGTCGGTGTACAATTCTGATGTGCTAAATCTATAGCTGGCAATTCTACATTTGAATGCACTTTTAATAAGTCTCACACCATCACTGATCGGGATCGATGAATTTGTTCTATGTTGTAATGTCCTTGCGTGAGCAGCCATTCGATTGTTCGGAAGCGAAACATTGCAGCAAGGACATATCATATTCGGAGGTGTACTATCCAATTTAATTTTTTTAGCTGGTGGTCCATTTGTGGGATTCACACTGCAAATATTTCTCTTATGCCGACGCAAATTGTCCGAACGCGTAAAATGTTTACCACAATCACTACATGTATGCATTTTATTAGAGTATATGTTAGTCACTGTGAGTCAGGCAACTGTAGCATCGATGCTCGAACCTCCTCGATTTATAGCTAGATCCTCAAGGGCATCGTACCCCCACCTCCGGTTGCTTGCTTATGGTGGCAAGGTCTGACGTTAGCAGAACACGTTCTTCTGTGAGATCAAGCTCAAGGCTATTCCCACCCCAGTTGAATGACTTTAAGGGAGCATCACTATCAAGCCTCATAAGAAAATTATACAACTGATCTCAAGGCTATCCACACCCTATATCAGTGACCTTCAGGGAGGATTGCAATTGGCCTCACGTCAAATCTCTAGGTTATCCACCACGTCAAATCTCAAGGTTATCCAGTCAATAGTCACATTCAAGGACGTTCAAAATAAGCAACTATACACTAACACAAAAAAAAACTCAAGGTTACCCAACACCCCACTGAAACAAGCCCTTCAGATACGATCACATTTGAAAACACAACGTTACAAAATGACCTTCAGGGAGGATCAGAATCGGCACCTATAAGAAAAGCCCACGTCACATCTCAAGGTTATCCACACCCCATTTAAATGACCTTCAAATGACCTCGGGAGGATCAGAATCGGCATATCTATACTACTCGCGTACCTTATTTCTTTAGATCGTTCTATATTGCGTAACGAAGAAACTGTTGACTTGATTCTAATGAAATTTTGACGCAGTATTATTACCGTGGTGAGGATGAAAAACGCGTACGGCTGTTAGAGATCGTATTAGTGGCAGCGTAGCAATAATCAAAAAACTAAAAATATAAAAACAGCTCAAACTTCGTTTTTAGATGTTTTAGGGGTTCCTGACTCTAAAAATTGATTTGTAAAATTACTAACAAAATCGTTGGTTATTTAGTGCCACCGACTTTGTTAGTAATATTACAAATCAGATTTGTAATTTCATTTGGCTATCTTCTAATATTGTAAATTCCCAAGGGCACATTTTTGTAATATCACAACATGTGATATAACATAATGATTTGCAAAATTATTATGCGATTTTACACAATTTTAAGGATATAACATTGGTTCTTTACATACATATTTTGTAAAATATATTATGTATATTATGTTTTGTACGTTTTTTTACAAATTATTTAATAATTTATTTTGTAATTTTAACCTCATTTTATAATATTACTTTGTAGCCTTACAAAAAAAACATATTATAATAGGATCTTTCAGAAGGCTGTCATTATAAATGTATTTCTATTTTATCTATCTAGACATTAAAATTTTATATACACACAAAATAAAAAAATCAACTGTTTCAGTCTTATCGGCTGGCAAAGAGGCGTATATCAGCTTGTTGGCCAGGCAAACAGATAGTTAACGTGCCAGTTTATTAATAAATGAAATTACTGTTTTCTCATTGGGACGACTTTGTTCCAGAGTCAAGATGCACTTTAATAAAGTATCTTTGACTCATTTCCATAGTTACTGAAACATTTTTTTGATAAATTCGGTTAAAATTAAAATATATGACAAATTGTAATCTTATTGCTTCTTCAAACGAACTTGTGTTGATGAGCTGGGTTTTTCCGTTGGAAATTGGAAATCTTCTTTTTTCTTTAAACATCTGAAATTGAAGAATATATTGTTTTTAAAGTAAAGCTTTATTACTCGAAGATTTTATTTGTAACTAATCACATCATATCGAAGAAAAATAAAAATGAATGCATCCCTAAATAAATTTGGTATACCTACCCTCGATGGATGGCCCTCGATCGATATCGACCAACGTGATCAATTTCTAGGGAAATGAAGAAAGGTTTCACATTTTTTTTTATTTATTACTTTGCAAAAGTCAATGGGACCATTCAGGCTAAAATATTTCCAAGATGGCGGCTTACCTTGTTTAAATGCACTTTGTACTCATTTTATCGTGTTATCCAATGAAACTTCAAACTTCAAATAAAAATATCATCACTACACGTTATATACCAGTCCCCATCGGCAACGCTTTACTAACGGCAAAGGGCCAGATGAGCGTTTTAGTAAAATTATCATTGGTACCAGCCGAAGAAATGAATTATTTTACTAACATTGTTGAGATCCTTTTCTGAAATAATTATAAATTTACAAAAGAAAACTGTAAAAAACGAACATTTTGTAAAATGACAATTATCTTGTAATTTTATGTTATAAAAATGCAACGCAGCTTTGTAATTTTAGAAATATTTTGTGAAAAATTGAAATATTTGTATTTTTTTTCGTAAAATGCTCAAGTATTTGTACAAAATTTAGTAAATCTACAAAACTATAGTGTTTTTGTTAAACTTTACTGACAATTTTGGGGTGGGGGGGGCTGGCGAGGATTTGGTTGCAAGGGGATCTCAAACTAAAGCTTCATGCTATGGGAAAATTACAAACTGGTGTCACCGTAATGTGTGGGAAGTACTGAGTCAATCAACTTGACTTCATTTTTCACTATGAGCTTGGTTTAGGTGAGCCATGAAACGACGCCGACGTCACCCACTCAGCCAGCGGCAAGCTCACAACCTATCAAACATGATCAAGAAGCCCTCTACTCACCCCGTGTTGAATCGAGTTTCCGGTGGTAAACATAAAAAAACGACAGGGCCTTTCGCCCTTTCCGGTTTAACGTACGACATTTGCGATGCGTGCGTTCGCAGTTTTGCCAGCGTGATTGCGATCGCCTATTGGCATGACAACAGGTGCCCGCGTTGAAAAGAATGGGTACCATCGCCAGAAAGTTTTGTCGATTAGCCCGCGCATATGCCCTTTTGTTTCTTTTGTTTTGACCCAGGCGATTCGATATTAGACTGTCAAATTAAGAGGGAGGCAGAAGAATAAATTAATCGCCCCCTTTAGTTAAACGTCACATATCATGACTGGCCTCGAGTGGCTTAACTGGATACTTCCCAGAATATCGGTAATAACAAAAGTTCTGGAAGGACTGAATCCTTCACGCTCTTCACTTCCCAGTTTGACCCCATACATGTAGACACCATCTGTAATAGATAATGTTTTTATTTTTGCCGGTTTGAATAAGATGTCTTTATCTACGATAAGACTTCATAGATCAAGTAAGACGACTAAATTGTAAATACTGGCAACGACATGACTTGGTAGAAAATGGAGTAAAGTTATTTGACTCGATAGGCGCCACACATAAAGGTGATACGATTTTATTATTTTCGCATTGAAACTATAGTCTGAGGCTTCTTGCAGCCAGATCATCGGTCCGCCCGCAAAAAACATCCAACACAATAACCCTCGTAAATAGTTTCTTGCATCTCTCTCCGAACGACACCGTTTTTATTCTGCAAGCTTCAACCAGACGAAGTTTAACAATCAGGCACCCCCATGTGGCCTAAAAAAGAAGCTTGATCTGTTTTTATATTTTTAGTTTTTTTTGTTTGTCGCCGCGCCGCTTATGACACGATTTCTAAAAACCATACGCATATCCATTCTGGCCATGGTAATAATACTGTCTTGCAATTTCATTGCAATCAATATTCAGGTTACACAATACAAAACGATCTAAAGCAATACTCGTAATTTATTATACATCAGAAAATTATAGGCCAGGCAAAGTTGGGATGGACTCAAAAAAAATAAAAGTGCGTTTTCCATCATTGGCACGGTAATAATGCTGTGTCGAAATTTCATTAAAATTAATTCAAAAGTTTCCTGGTTACACAATACTGAATGATGTAAAGCAATACTCGCATGTATACTTTGTATATCAGAAAAAGTTCATTGGTTTTACTTCCCACACCGATAGGTGAGGGCAGTATTGTGAGCGATTTTGAGATAGTACGTTTTTTGGGCGTTTTATGATGTCTACATAACGAAAATCCACGTCACATATTTCCGTCGATCTGTCTGTAACCGCTGTATGGATTTTAATGAAATTTGGGCAGCAATATGCTGTGGGGTCGTCGTAGGTAATGCTGCTGTAACTTTGAAAATCGGTGCATGGGCGGCGGAGTAATTAGCAAAAAACAAAAAATTTCAAATATTCCTCCTCAACCTTCGTTTTTAGGCGTTTTAGGCGTCCCTGATCAAATTTGGGGTGGTTGGGGGTGGGGGGTTGTAAAATTGAAAAATTTGTTGCTTTCGTAATTGACTGCCCGCGGACCTGTGGAGGAAGACCTAGCGACATAAATAACGTTTTTAGGTCCATCCGAACATTGCCTTGCCTATATTACAGAAATCAAAGAACAGAATTTTTTCTGGTGTAAACATACGAGTGTTGCTTTAGAACGTTCTGTATTGTAATTTTTATAAGTCGCGGTAGTGCGGCGCAGAAGCAATAAAAAAAACTAAGAATATAAAAACCGCTCAAACTGCGTTTTTAAGCGTTTTAGAGGTTCCTGATCGTTTTCTGCGTTTTTTAAGGTGGGGGTGAAATTGGGGTGGTGGGGGGTGGGGGGCTGAAAAACTGAAAAATTTGTTATATTCATAATAGACTGTCCACTGACCTGTGAAGGAAGGCCTAGCGATATAAATCACCTTTTTAGGTCCATCTGAGCATTGCCTTTCCATTACTGAAACTGAGGGACTTGGTATTTTCTGCATACAAACGAGTATTTATTGCTTTAGATCGTTTTGTATTTTGTAACGTGGACACTATTAAAATTGATTCTAATAAAATTTTGAGACCGAAATATTACCGTGGTGGGGGTGAAATTGGGGTGGTTGAGAGGTGAGGCGTTGTAACACTGAAAAGTTTGTAGTATTGGTAGTAGTATTGATATAGGCTGTCCTGTGAAGGAAAGACCTAGCGGCATAACACAATTTTGGGGGGAGAGCTGGCGATGATTTGGTTGCAAGGGGATCTCGGACTATAGCTTCATGCTATGGTAAAATAATGAACTGGTATCACCGTAGTGTGTGGGAAGTACTGAGTCAATCAACTTGACTTCATTTTTTGTAATAGACATGGCAATGCTCGGATGGACCTAAAAACGTGTATTATGCCGCTAAGCGGGCCGCTAAGTCTTTCATTCACAGGTCAATGGACAGGTTATTGTGAATACAACATATTTTTCAGTTTTAGAACTTCCCACCTCCCAGCCAACAAATTTCACCCCACCCAAAAAGTAGAAAATCATCAGGAATCATTAAAACGCCTAGAAACGATGTTTGAGCGATATGTAATTTTTTTTGTTTTTTGCTAATTACTCCGCCGCCTTGAACCGATTTTCAAAATCATAGCAGCATTACCTCCACTAAGGCCCCACAACATATAGCTACACAAATTTCATTACAATCCATATAGCGGTTACTGAGATTACTGGGCTAGAAGGACGCCTACAGACAGACAGACCGACAGTCAGGCAGATAGGCGCACAGACAGGCAGACAGACAGGTCTACAGACAGACAGACAGACTGACGGAAATGAGTGACATGGATTTTCGCTATTTAGTTACGCCCAAACAGCATATTATCTCAAAACCGAAAATTTTCGCGATCACAACAGGTCCCTCACATATTGGTGTGGGAAGTAAAAAGCAAGAAGACGGACATGTAGATAACCGTTAAATTTTTGTGGATACATCCTCCCTTAGTGCAGCAGCAAGTCATTGTGTTCGTAGGTTTTCTGCCAGTGGTATTTTTATGAATATGAACAGTTTTTCTGGAATTGTATAAGAGGTGTTTTTACACCACGCCACTATACACCAGAGGTACCTAAGTGGATTTCTCAGTGTATTATGATTTATTATTTATTAAAGCCATTTTGTAGTTAATATGCTGCAATGCATACTTCAATGGAATACTTTCTTTGGTAACTGGGTTGTCAGTTCAGATAGTTATTTGTTACGTGGTCCTTGCTTTTCATGGATATGAGATACCAAACTGTCTAATCGTGATTTGTCCCCCAGGTACTAGGGGAAGAATAGCTACGTTCTGGATCTAGAGCCCTTCTTATTGAAAAAACCGTACGTGTAACATTTTTTTTTCCTCTGGGAGCCGTCAGCACTTAAGCCTTTAAGGCCTATTGTACTATGACTTACCAGAGGGGGGACGGTGCACGGCCAGCACCGTTGGAATGATTACACCATCATCCCGGACGGTCCGACGGGGGTCACCCGTCCGGGCCTTCCGGTCGATCATCCAAAGTGCTAGCCGCGTAAGATGCTCTGCTCAGCGTTCGTGTGGGCGACACCAACACGGTCGAAACTGAATGCCCTGTGTATATACAGTCACCCACCCAAGCGCTAACCGCGCACAAGGCTGCTGCTGCCCCACTATCGAAGGCAGACGCTGTTCATCGCGCAGCCACGTGGGTCCCCCGTACGTGTAACATACTTGTCGGCCTTCTGACTCCTTGCCCTCACTCATCTCTTGTTGGATACTCCACCATAAAGGGGCGCGCGTACGTGAATCACCCTGTACACCCGAGAAACATCCGTTAGAAAATAGCCTGCGGGCAAGCAAGACGCAGTTATCTGACCGTATCAACAACCCTGACCCTCATCAACACGCCATCCGGTGCATCCGCAGTGTCCGCTTGCAACCTGCCCGATCTACAACGCCGATTGCCATCGTCCAACAAGCAGCCCTTGGTCATCCTATATATGCGCCCTTAAAGAAGAATTTTACGCGAGTCATCCCTCGACCTGCTGCTGCTGTCCCTTTGTTTTCGGGGTTGGATACCACCCGCCGGTCAATTATGCCCCGATTCGCGTCTACCTGTTATACATTTTTTTATCCCATTCGGCTACCATACGTGTCCAACAGGTGTTTTGGATAGATGGTCCGTCAAAACATTTTGTATAATCCAAAATTCCACGCATATCGCATATTCGTAAAATATTTTTTTACTGGGAACTGGTTTATTCTGACTTTTTTTGTTTAGAATGAAACAGGCTATCGGAAATAAATTTTTAAACAGGAAACAAATAATAAGAAAAAAAGTTGCATTGGAAATAAATTTTAGGGTTGCGTTTTCTACCCCTTACAACCATGGGCTAAACCAAATAAATTACTGGCTAAGTGTCTTTTTGGTAGTAGGAAATGTCAGGTTAATTTCAATATTGTAACTTTTTTAGTGCTTGTAAAAAAATTGTTAAACAAATTTTATGTCCCTCCTTTAAGGGGCTATACCTTAACAAGGGATGCTCCAAAGAAGTGCCTTTATATAAAAGATCCTATCTTTTTTTCGATGAGGAATCACCCCCTTAAATGTTTTACACTTATTTAGTTACACCCTGTGGTATGCGCATATGCATATCTGAAAACTTTGCCATAACCTTGCCAGCCGATTGTTGTGACTTTCCGCGCTTTGGCGTCGGTTGATTACGTGCAGTCCACTCGGCTGGCTGTAGATTGGACTTTCGAACTTTCAACCATTGTAATACCCATATCTGTACTGTGTAAGACTTTCGCCGTCGTCCAATGAGTTTGCGGTTTTTGGGTTTGATTCTGGACACTAGGATCAAGTTTGAAGTAACTCAGGTTCTTGCCGAAATCTTCATACTATGCTAGACTCCAAAGAGAAGCCATCGAAATACAAAAGCATCAACAACAATTTCAATAGGAAAAAATAAACGCGGAAAGTCAACCTGACATGGGTACCCATCCTAAAGATCCTGAAGGCAATGCCATATTGAGGGGGCGGTGCTACCAACGCCACCTAGTTCGGTCACTTAACAGGAATAAATACAGCCGCAAATCCACCAGCCGTCAGTATTTCGGAGGCCACCGAAGTGAAACAGCTTCAACAGATGCCATTCACTCGTGGTGACGAAACGTCAATCCTTAACGCTCAACGACGCCGGCCTAAAAATCCAAAAACCATAAATTCATCAATACCTATATCGATGGAAAAATTTGGCCTTATTGCGGTTAATAAATAATAAAATTGCCAAACATTGCTCCGAACCATTAAAGAAAACGTTGTTGTTTTTAATAGATTGCGAGCACACACTGCGCCGACTTTGCACACAGCTTCCGCATGTCCAAACATTCATGCACTATGACTAACACTTTCCATTGATATCTTCAGAATCTAATTTTGTGGACTTTTTTGGGTAAAAGCCTCTTTGGGGCATCCCGTCCGTGCTTTGTGTGCTAATTTCGCCTTGAGTGCCGCCCTAAAAAATTTGCTGCCCTGGGCACTAGCTCCGACTGCCCCTAGTGTAAATCCACCTCTGATGACATTCCTACATATTTACTTCAAAGAAAGTTATTGAAACACTTTTTTTTATTTATGTTATTGGCTCTGATCCAAGATCAACTGGCCAGTTCTATTTTGGATGGACATTTATTTTTTCTTAATAAATATGAACATTGTCTTATATTAGTTGTAGTTGAAAGTTACAGTGTTATTTTTAGTTTTTGTGTGCAAAAGTTATATAATAGTTTGTATACACATTTGTTTTCACTAGCTAGTACAGAGATCGTATTAGCAGGTAACGGAATATAGTTTGACATGAAACACTTTAAAGTATGTTACAATCACCAATAATGGTACAGTACATGATCCTAGTATATTTTTCAAAAAGAAATGTTACAATTCGATAATTATGTTGCATCTGGCATCGCTGCGGGGCGTACATTGCCCTCTTGTATTGTCACGTTGTAACGTTGTTGACTTCCCCGAAAACAAATGAGGTGTCAACCCGTCACAACTCCTCCGGCTAGCGTCAGACGTTTAACATGAGAAAAAGGTGTGGGTAAGGGCCTGCCGCGTTTTCACATTCAAACATGGGTAAAGTGGGTAAAGTCCCATTTGTGGAGGTGTACAGACACTGGGGTAGTTCAGGAACTTGTCCATGGTATCCTCAACCTCAGCATCGATGGCAAGTCACACACAGTGTGACATGCGCCCCCAGACACCGGCAAACCCAAAGGGAGACACCAGGTTCTGAAACGCTTCCAAGACGGCCACAGCTGCATAAAACATGCAGGAGATGCTCTTAAGACACTAAGATTCTCCCTGAGAAGATACTTCGTAAGACGCTCCTAAAAATACACCCCTAAGACACTGCCTGAAAAGACAGACAGGGCTAATGTAGTGTAATTTTAGTGCAAGACAAAGCTAAATAGAATGAAAAGAAGTTACTTAGATGTTGACACCATTACTTGCGGTAAAACTGAATTCAGAAATTAATATATTGACGGTAAACTAATAGCTAATAGTGTAACACGAAAAGAATAGAGTGAACAAAAAATGGGGTGATAAATCTGAACTAACGGGCCAAAAATGAACAATTAGGAAATGTGCAACGATGGAAAATATTCCTGGATTATGTACTGACCGTGAGGATAAGATCCCACCCTAACTGCACTACTCCATAGTCCATAGTATCATATAATAAATTAGTACTTAAAAATGTAGCGAGAACCGCTTTAGCGGCCGCCATGATGGCGGACCGAACGACGCAATAATTCTCGAAGACCGGCACCCGCCTTAGGACGCATACACAGTGGGGCATGTTAGACTGCGTGCAACTGCGTGCAGGTACCGCATGCAGGCTAACCTGCTCAACTGTGTTTTCGACCGCTTACCAGCGTCGGAAGCCCGCTTTAACGCCTTTATAGTAACAGAAATTTAGCTAACGATATTACGAGACCAAAATATATAACGTTAGGCAATTGTATTTACTAAGTACTATCACTTAGTATCATAGATGTATTCAAATGAGCATACCACATTTATACACAACCACAACACTAGATATAGGCTAGGTGCCACAATAATTCCCAAACCAGACAAATCAGTCATGCAGCGGTCATATCTCAATTTAGCACCAAAATGATACAACACTTCTACCTTTTGATACCAACAACTTGTTTACAAAGCGATTCAAACAGTCTCTACCAGAGTGGATAGCTTCCTTAATAAGACGCGCACAAGAATTCGTTAAACATGTACAGTATCAGTCACATATTCATCTGATTGACAAATTTCAGCTAAATGGTTCTAATGTATATGATGTGAATCTACATGTATATGCATACGGACTCGGACTTATGTACTAATAGATTTATCACAAACCGTTGATTAAATGAAAAAACGCCAAGCAACCTGAAAATATTTGTCCAGGGAGATAACTTTTTAACCAAAAACTATTTCACCCCATTGTACCCTCTACCCCTTCAGGGGAATCATTTCCAGTGTTTTTGCAATTGTCCATCATTGTTTTGCCAATAATGGGCAACATTTTGAGCCCTTATTGCATGTTTTCTTTACCTTGTCTAGATGCGACTGGCCAATCTTTATACTCCTTTTTCTTGTCTGTTTTCACTGTACCATGCACTGGTGTGCTTGACTGCGTGCGGAACCGGCGCCGGCCTGCTTCTACCTGCGAGAGGGCTCGGGGCTGGCCAACGCAGTCCAACGCTGCTAACCTGCCGCTACTGTGCGCGCCTAAGGCTTGGCGCTGACCTGCAATTTTAGATTGCGCAACTGTTTGGTTGCATGAGTGACTACCACAAAGTTAAACGGAACCGCGCTGATTTGCAGCTAAAAATTAGTGCAACTATTTAGTTTGTGTTTGGGCTCAAATCATATGGTTGCACAGTCGCGCGCAACTGCCTTGAGTAACAGTAAATTCAATGCGAATCCACTCACTTGTACTCGCAACTCTCATGAAATCGCACGATGGCCTCACAAAAGCAGCGAGGTAAGTCGAATTAATTTATTTTTTAGAAAAAATTTGTTAATTTAAGAAACACGCGGTACTTGAATAACCAGTAATGTATTGAAATAATACACAGTTAAGTATAATGGCTCTTTCAATTTATCATCCAAATCCATCCACCCATCCATTCATCCATCCACTAGTGATGCACCTCTCTTGCCTGAATCCGCACCTGGCTATATGCAAAACGTGAACGTTTGGTTTTTGAAAAAATCCTAATTATGCGCCGGACGCGGCCGGCCGGGCAGCCTACGCTAATCTGGGAAGCAGCAAAACCATAGAACTGCCGCAAAAGGCGATGCTGGCGCTGTGCTGACTGGCCCGATAACATCGCACGGGACGAGCAAACGGGCCACTGGGGTCTGACCCCGCTGACCCCATACAGCGATCGCAAGATATGGCCAAAGGTCCTGCGACTCTCAACAGACACGTCTAGTCTCGTCTAGTACGCGATCTTTTAGAAAAATACGCGTGGATAACTGTTGTCGTCAACATGCGTCAATAGACTGCTTACAAGGATTTTTTTATCTCACAGACTAGGCCACGAATTATTATTTCCTGGATTCTGAACCAGACATTCCGATGGATTATGATATCCTCCACTACTATCAAAACAATATACATAGGTACAAATTATTGTTGTTATTAAATATACAACAAGAGTTGAGCACAGATAAACTCTACATGCTAGGATAGCTACAAAATAAAATTACAAAGTGTAATAAAAATACAACCAAGGCTTAAAGTAACAAGATAAGAAACTAGACAAAAATTATTTATAAGACAAATAAACTAGCTCATGCATGCATAAATCGCCAATTGTCATAGCTGTTCTTGAATGAGTTCACTAAGGGACTGTTGACTACATCCGAAAGAAGCTTGTTCCGTAAGTTGAATACCCTGTTGCTCAGGAAGTGCTGCAATCTGAAGAACTTCTTCTTAAGCTTAGGGTTGTGATCTCTCAAGTGGTTAGTATTGCGGCAAAACAGAGTAAAAAGATCAACGCCGAAAAGTCCGTGTAGACCCCGGTAAGTAATGATTAGATCACCTCGGGTGCGCCTCTCATGAAAGGTATGAAGATCAAACAACTCTACTGTTGTATCTTGATCCGTAGGGTGGCCTAGTGGAACGACGCTGAAGAGATTCCAGTTGGTCGCGATCACGTTGAAGGATTGGGTACCAGACTGGACCAGCGAATTCAAGTATAGGACGTAGATATGTTTTATGTCGCCTATATTATAGGAAAGAAGCTGCAGATGGATCACATCCACGAAACGACTTCTCAATGAGATACAAAAATTTTTTAGCTTCAGAACAGATTTGATTTATGTGTTCAGAAGATAGCGAACTAGATATAATCACTCCTAAATCACAGTGGTCAGTAGAACTCGGAATAATGTGACCGTCGAAGGAGTAGTCTAACATGGGATTGTTTCTGCCAACGTGCATAACACAACATTTTGCCGAATTTAGAGAAATAGACCAGTCCCTGGACCATAGAGCCAGTCTGTCAAGGTTGGTGTTCCAATATCAGACAGTTTGCTCCAATCGTTAACACATATTAACAAGTTAGTGACAATAGAGCGCCCAGGAAGAAAATCAAGCTGATTATTGTTAAATAGATTATTGATAATAGTCATAATGTCTTAACAGACATGTTTTGAACTCGTAAAATGCATTTACTCATTTTACAAGTTTCTCTTGGGATATCTTTGAGATCTTTAATGCAGTAGTTTCCCATTTGCTTTCTGCATCCTCATGCCGTTGACCAGATGGTATCTACTGGTTCATTGGCCTTTAGGGGCAATTTCTCACCCCAAGGACAAGAAGGTGTCCTGACTCTTCTCAGCTCGTCCACCCGAAGCTGTTGGTTGAAAATAGGTTACTGCTTATACCGACAGTAGTTCGGTGTTCCTTTTAGTCGCCTTTTACGACACGCAGGATATACGATAGGAGATATTCTAACCCGCCCCCAAACGGGCATTATTTAGAGCTGCAAATATGAGTTGCAAATTTTCGAAACATTTCAACCCCGTTAAAACTTTTGTTTTATTCATTCTGTCACTGGTGATGAAACTGTATGAACCATACTACAAACAATATAAGTAAAAGAAAACAAATAAATGTCTCTGATACGTTCTAAAAGCTGACAAATAAATCCGTGCAGTTCTCAATAAGTCCAGAGAAGAGATTGTAACATAGAAGAAAAATCAGTAATTTTTGCAAAGAAAAAAAAGTAGAAGTTTCAAAAATAAGTTTCAAATTCTGTGGTGAACCCTTAGAAGTTCAAGAGTTGGAGGAGAGGAGATATTTTCACATAGAAGACAAAATTAGTAATTTTTGCAAAGAAAAAAAGTAGAAGTTTCAAATTCTGTAGTGAACCCTTAGAAGTTTAAGAGTTGGAGGAAGGTAAAATCTCTTTGGTCTTCATAAATGTATCTAAAAACCTATAGTTTCTCCATCTCAGTGCATGAAAGTCCAAGCGAGTGACCTTCACTAAATACCTGAATATCTATAATTTGTTTGAGATCAAATCCAATCCACCAAATACTTCGACTTCTTTCCATTATTTACCACTTAAGAATATCTGTTAGGTGCACGGTTGAATAATCAAGCGTTGGAGGATATCTGTGGTGACTGATGATTAGTTGATGATCCAAGTATTTTTTACTGAATTTAAATACCCCAAAGTTATTGCAAGTCTTTCCTAAAAGAAATAGGGTCGGGACCCAGTTCTGCTCAGCTGTGGACCAATAATTTCAAGCACAGCTTTGGGTGGACGAGCTGAGGAGAGTCAGGACACCTTCTTGTCCTTGGCGTGAGAAATTGCCCCTAAAGGCGGATGAACCAGTAGATACCATATGGTCAACGGCATGAGGATGCAGAAAGCAAATGGGAAACTACTGCATTAAAGATCTTAAAGATATCCCAAGAGAAACTCGTAAAATGTGTAAATTTCATTTTACGAGTTCACAACATGTCTGCTAAGACACTATGATGATGAAATACGTGATGATCGAAAATTTCCAAAATGAAACTTGAAAAGTGTTAGTACTTATTGCAATGGGCGAATAGAAAAACTATCAGCAAGAAGCTCCCCATTCCTTGAACAAAACTTTCAATGTTTGCTAGTTAAGTATGAAAATTGTAAGCAATTTTTTCAGGATAAAAAATTCAACTTTATAAATGAATTTTCGTATTGCCGTTTACAGATTACAAAATATTCAGGGTATAACTTATGGAAAGACAAAAGTAGAGAGCAGCTAATGAGATCTGAGGTCCTAGACAAAAGAACTTAGACTAGCCAAAAAGTAAATCAAAGGCCTGCTAGAATATCAGCACTATCTCTAAGCTCTTTCAAGGAAATGCAAACTTAATATTTGACATCACTGTCAACAATATCACATATTAAAATCTTGGATCTAGTTAGTATACCTTAACTGAAGACGGAGATCTGTAAATCAATAGCAACAACATACGCCATACAACTTTGTAACGTACTTTTCTAGATGCATCTCCCTCCATCGCTAGAAAAATTACGTGCATATCATAGACGCTGCAAAACAAGCATCTCACCGTGAGAACTAAAAAAAATCGTTGGGGCTAAAGACTCGTCCATAAAAAACCTGTATACTCAAAGTTTTTTCTTATGCAAATTTCAAATAGGCATTCTGTAAAAAATGGTCCCTATACCTTACACCCTAAGAATGCACATGTGGGAAAAGGTCATACCCCACTTTTTTTTCTCCTCCGGTGATTAAAATTGTTATTTACTGTATGCAACTGCAGATGCAGCAAAAAAGCATGCGCGCGATATATTGTGCGTGATTTTTTAGTTGTTTTTATGCATACTCTTAGCGGTAGACCGTTAGAGGTGTAAAAAACAGCTAGGCGACGTCTATATAATTAGATTTTAATTCAGGGAGGGGTGACAATTTTTTTCGACGCTAGAATGCGAGAAAAACAACACTACCGGTTCAAAGCTCATTGTTTTCTTCTTTTGTGTCTGCATGAAAAATAATATGCGGAAAATAACCATATGAAGCTAGATGATGGGAACTGCAACTGATCTGGACAAGCGAATAGTTGAAGCTTTTAACAATAGTAGTTATTTATTTACATATCTATCAACGCTAACATGAGCTTAAATAAAACTAAAGTTAATAGTCTTACAATATCTGTAAAACCTTACAGATATTATATATTATGCACAGTTAAATTAAAATAAATTAAAAGCAAACAGCCAATTTAAAAAAGAGTTTTATTTAAATGCTGTAAAAAAAGAAAAGAAAATGTTCAGTTTAACGATCAACTTATAGCCTCACAATACATAATTCAGAATTTACATGATAATGAAAACTTGTCGCACAATTTGCTTATGTAAATAAACTAGTACCAATTTAATTGAGTAACTTAATCTAAGTTTAATTTTTTTTAATTCTAGTTTAATTAAATACTTATAGGTAAACCTCGCGACAAGCTTTCATTATCGTGTAATTGATGAATAATGAGGCTATAATTTGATAGTTAGAATTTTAAAGGAAATTTTATTTTCTTTAGCATTTAAATAAAAGCTTTTTTTAATGCTTTTTTTGCATTTAATTTATTTTTTACTTTGCAGTTATCGCTCGCTTAGACTGTTCATCTCATTCAACGCATCATTGTTGTAAGGTCGCTTGCCGATTAATTTCGAACAGTCAAGCTCATCAATAAGGAGACCTTCTAATGATTTTACGTTACTTATTCAACCTGCATTTTTCTTCTCAGCGAACTCCCATACATAACTAAAGGAAAACATAAAAAACCTCAAAAGTCCGCCATATTGGATTAAGAGTGATGTCACATTATTTTTCGAGTTAGTCTCAACAAGCTCTTTCATTGGATACCCATATTGCAGAAGTGCGTAAAAAATAACTATTTCGCCATCTTGGCTGGTCCGCCATATTGTATTTAGAATGATGTGACAAAGCTTATCGTGTATTGTCGACCAAACAAAACGTGTATGAAAAATTTCAGCTCAATCGATTGGAGATATCCACTTAAGTATTGAGCAGCAAGATTTCATATTCCACCCCAAACATACATAGGTGCTTACATACATACATTTACAAGTTAAAAGCTTCCTTTGAAAAGAAATTGTCTTAGAGATTACACGTAGTTTAGCAGTGTTTTCCTGAACATAGAAAAATTGGGAGAATATTTGACGTACAGAAGAAGTTTATTATCTTCTTTTGTTCTATAGTGATTTGATATTTTTGTGATAGATATTATGGGAACTACGTATATGAAATATTCTTCCTTTATCGACACCCAAAAGCACTTAAGATCATAAATTCTGCAAGAATTGTATGCCTCTCATCTAACGACAATGTAAAATCATTTACAGTTTTTTAAATTATGTACAATTTTTAGTTGTTGCGCCAAAAGATTCTGTGTCACTTTTTGTGTATTTCAGGTTCAAAAAGCCATTATGAATATTTGACTCGTACATACATTTGCGGAGGCAAATGTATGAAAATAAGCGTAATATCGAATCCCCCTATGTGGCACTAAACAATAAAGTGGGTGACGATCAGAAGAGCAGATTTAGGTCGCATGGAGGGAATTGTGGAAAAAATAGGGTGAACATAATGTGATAAAACGGTTTTCTAGCGGACCAGCTTGTACTGTGTATATGTATACTCATTCGGTATCTTCTGAGAAGTCCTTGAAGGTTTATCGTGGTTTTCTATTTACTGGTGCCAGACTTATATTAAGTCATCCTCAGCCAATTTTCATCAATTGTTTTAGTTGCCTGAGGATAACTCAATATAAGCCGAAACGTCGCACATAGACTAATAAGTACTAAGTAGTTTTTGTTTGGATGACCTTATCCTACAACAAGTAAGTCAAGCTTATTAATGTGTGTTTTTTGTCAGCTGATAATTGTTGTAGTTAAAGTTTGATGCGCCTTTGAATTATGCCAGCGTTGGGTACCAGTGTTTCACTTATTTATTTATTTATTAATTTATTCTGCTTCCAAAAAGCCTCGTTTTCAGGCATTTTAGAGAGCAGTTATATGTTTATCAAATTTTTGACAGGTAAAACTATGGTGAGGTGGCTGGCTTACTCCAAGAGATCCTTTTTCGTTAAAGAGTTTTCTATTGCAATTGTTGTATCCAGTACTCTCTAAACCTGACCTAAGGGGACATGTTCTCATTAAATTTAAATTCGAGGTTGAACTTAATAACTTATAGACTTCCTCCGGTCACGGCGGAATTGTTATCAGAAAAACAGTGTTTAAAAAATAATAAACCTTTCTTTTGGATGTTCCTCTGGTTCTTGATCGTTTCTTAAGATGAGGGTAGAAATAGTGAAGGAGGCTAAATATTTGGGAGGCAGAAAGTACTACCGACAAAGGCTCCGCCGCTGGGGTCCATGGGCGAAAACCAAAACTCTCGCTCTCTCTTGGGGGTATACCACGGTATTCCAAGCAGAGATAAATGCGATTTTAGCTTGTGTCTTTCGTATTTACGAAATTCAGGGGCCAAGCAGGCGGATGCCCATCTGCTCTGACAGCCAGGCAGCATTAAAAAAATTAAGTGCTTGTAGGTTTACATCAAGGCTCGTTCTGCAATGTAGAAAGGTCTTGGATGACATTTCAGCAAGACATCAGGTGTCACTTATGTGGGTGCCAAGTCATGCTGGTGTTGGTGGCAATGAAATGGCGGACGCGCTCGCAAGACGAGGGCCGAGGAATAACTTCCTGGGTCCTGAGCCGGCTTTGGGGCTGGCAGTGGGTACCATTAAAAGAAAAACAGAGGTGTGGTTGCAAAATTGGCATCTTATCAGATGGAGAAAAATCTCTGGACATCTCCGTTAAGCTAGAGAACTAATTTAGGACCTCTGGCTAAGGTGGGGCGGCCGTGTCTCTCATTGGACAGAAGCCGACTAAGGCTACTTGTCGGCCTGCTATCCGGCCATAACACCTTCAAAAGTCATTTGTATGTGATGGGGGTTGCAAGTGATTCGACGTGTATACGCTGTGTCGAAGAGGAAGAATCCTCGGCACACATTTTATGTCGTTGTGAAGCCCTTGGGTATCACAGGCAGACTATACTCGGTTCCAGGGCTCTTGAACATGAGGATATAAGAGGGGTAGCACCCAAGGCCATCCTCACCTTTGCGATGAGGGCTGGACTTGGGAACTAGGGTAAGGAGAGGTGCAAAAGGGTCTGTTGGTAGGCCTATGCACTGATTATTCTGGCCACCAGAAAGCCTCTCTACCTCTTTCATTCATTCATTCACTAGCATAGTATTCCACGCAGTGCCATGTGACCGCTGGAGAACGTACGACTTTTTACTTCTCAAGCAAAGCGTAGTACTTGTGGTGGCCACAGTTTGCGTTGACCTGACGACCTGGCATTTTTTGGAAATGTGTCAGGACTATTTTGGTTTTTGTAAATAATAGCTAATAAATCAAATAAATGCCACCTATCTAACTCTTTTTGTTTATTTTCTAGTATAATCACGTCCATCGCCTTATGCATTATTGCTTTTTTTATAACTGAGTAGACCGCGTAGGCAGAGTCTAAATACCAGCGTATCGCGACTGCTGTGGAAAGGTTATGTTTTCATACAGTTATTTTTTTTAAAATGGGACAACCTTTTTTTATAACTGAGCAGACCTCATAGGCAGGGCCTAAATACCAGCGATAGTGGAAGTTTGTTAACACGGGACTTGAGTGGTCCAACACCAGCAGGCCCAATAAATACATGTCCATCCTCCTGGCAGTCCATTCCAAGCCTTGTCCACCCTGGGAATTAAGGAACGGTCATACCGCTCGGTTCTTGATGTATGAAGATCGACCGTCTTAACAGGAGATGCAGCAGTCGCACGGATGCATCTAATAGGATCGGCGAGCGACGGAACTATAGAGGTCAGCTCAGAGGAGCAGACTCCGTTTGAATATCGGTAGAAGAGTGAGAGGTCACAAACCACATGCCGGTGAGAAAGTACCTGGCGGTGGCACGTTAGGGTCGGGTTAACAATTAGTCGAACTACCCTTCTCTAGACGGCGTCTAGTAAAGACAGGGTAGTAGGGGCACCAGCTCCCTAGACATGAGAGCGATACTCGAGGCTAAGTCTTATCTGGGTTTTATGCGGTGTGAGTAGATTAAATGGTGAGAAGTACTTTAGGGCTCTGAATAGGTACCCAAGGTTTTTACCAGCAGCCGTTGCAATTGACGCAACAACGTGTTCGTGTCAGATCAGATTCTCTGTAATGTTGACTCCTAAGAGCTGAATGAGTGACTCCTTGGCATAGCCTGATTGTTCATAAGAACTGGGCGCTGCTTTGGTCACTTCTTGTTTGATAGTGATTAGTACTGGGTCTTGGAAGCATTAAATTTTACCATATTCTTGAGCCTCCAAGCGGCAGTTGTCACCAGATCCTTGGAAAGCCTGTCGACCACAGAGATTGGTCTATTGCTCATGGTGCCTACATGCAAAGTACTATCATCCGCAAAACTGGGGATTGGGTTGGTAGTGCCAGAGAGTAGATCATTCACGTGGAAAGGAAGGGGAAAAGCCGTCTACCACGACAGACATTTTCCAAATTGAGAAGAAGCCTGCGAGCGAACCGCAAAGCTTAGCAGGGAGGCTAGGCTGTAAGACAGAAGCTTGTTTGCGAGAGCCGCATGCCACAGCTGATCGAATGCCTTTGAATTGTCGAGTGCAATGCCGTGAGCCTCGCCAAACGAATGGATGAGTTTGCTCCACACATGTGCGATATAAGCCAGAAGATCCCCAGTTGATCTTTTATGTGATTGGAATCTATACTGTCTGTCGTTAATTAAGTGATGGAGATCAAGGTGCTTCATGAGCTCTTGGTTGACACATTACTCCATCACTTTACTGATCACAGATAGCAGAGCTGTAGTTAGTTGGATCAGTTTTGGATCCCTTTTTTGGCACCGGCTGGATGCAAGCTTTTTCCAGTCTTTTGGAAAGATGTCGGAATCGTAAGACATCCGAAAGAGGCCGGTAAGTATGGGAGTGAGCTCCGGTGCGCAATTATTCACAACAATAGAGGGGATCATGTCGGGCGCATTCACCTTATTAATGTCAAGTGACTGCAGAATCTTCCGCAGGATTTTTGTTCTGACTGTTATTTCTCTCATAGTTTGGGGTACTCTCGCTATCGATAGTACCTACCTGTTTTACAGTAATATTTGCACGTGTCTCTTTTAAGTTTTTTTTCGTTATCTGTGTATTCAATTAGCCTATGTTTTATCAAAATACTTCTTCTGTTGGACGAATGTATGCTTTCCAAAATTTGCATAGCGAGAATTCCCTTTAGTGTCGTTACCTACTGAAATTGTTTTGTCTTTGATTTTTTGGTACAAATTTAAAGTATTCGGTACTAAGGTACCTGTAATATATTCAAACAATATACTATTTGAAAGACTTTCATAGGAAGCTTGAATAAGCTGCGATTTCGTAGACATATCAATGAATGTTTTGGCATTATTGTAATAATAATAATAATCATATTAATTTTTTGTTATCCATTCGACATAAAATATGTATTAGATTCGTAAATATAGATGTAACAGAATAAACATGCAAGCGTATATAAACAAAAGTAATAAAAAAATGCAAACGATAAAAAATCTAAATATTTACAAATTCCGTGACCTCGTCGACTTATTTAACAGGAAAGCTTCAAGGTTTTCTTTCAAATATTTTAGTGACTTACATAATTATGTAGTTCTTCGTTTGGGAGGATCTAATCTCTGTTTTTGATCATATACATATGGAGAATTATTCATATACAAACAAAGAATGTAATGCCAGTATTCCATAGTACAAAAAAGCCCGTTAAAGATATGTTGCATTTCCACCTGCCAGACAACTCTTTTCTGGCTCAAAAAGACTATGCGCATCTGTTGATATGTCCCAGAAGTATAGAGGATATCTTAGTCTATATTCGACCTGCAACTTTTTTTTTGGCTTTGGGTTTGACCCATTCAGCCACGAATAAATTAAAATAAGGTATTTCTATAATATTCATATATACCAACATAACACACAACATCAACATTCATAATATTCCATTCAATTCCCTAACAACTCATAGAAATTCGCTGAAGAAGAGCACGTATTGGGATTAAACATGGACACACGCTTCACGCTAACACACGCAACACAAGTAACGGAAAGGAGGTAAATAACATCAAAGGAAAACATAGGGATCAAAATGCTAACCACATTCAACTCTTCATTCAAAGCAAAACTCTTCTTAAAGTGTGCAATTTTAAGGTCAAGTGATGTTAGTTGTTGCTGCCCATTGCGAAATCTTAGAATAGATGTCTTCTCTAAATTCATATGGAGGTGGTGACTAGAGAACCATGCATAGATATCGTTTATCACATCCCCATACTGTTTTTGTGAAAATTCGTCGGGTTTGTCAGATAGAGCTAAAAGTACTAAAGAAGAACAGTGCAATGGATAAACATTGTAAATTCACTAAATTTTAGGTTGAAAAGCAGTATTTCTGTCTATAGATAAGTCCCTAGAGCACCACCAGAAGAAGCTAGAGTAGTGATATTTTTCTGCTTTGCCACAAAACTACAACTCCACTGGTCGACTGTTGATGAAGGGGAGTGTATGTTATGACGGGGGTCAGAGGTTAACTTCCTTCCTTTGAAAGGCCACACGGACACCGGACGCGGTGCTTCATTGCTTTCCCGAAAAATACAAAAATGACCATCGCCCGTTCACTACCATTGTATTCAGGAACGTCCATTGTGTCTGCAGACGCGACCGCTCAAAAGCTGTTTATTTGCATAGGGGACAGTTTATTTTTGTGTGGGTCACGTGAATACGTAATGGGATGTAAAACCATGTGTTGTGCGCTCGCATACGTTTGCTGCGGGCTCGTGTTACGGGGATGAATGGATTGAGTTCCGACGAAATATCGAATTACGGAAAATTGACGTACACACATAAAAAGAAATTCTGAATTCAAGAATTCTGATAAGCTTGTAAAGATATACTTGCGATGACAAGAACGTTTGTGCTCGGGCTCTGAGAAATTTTATTTGATAGCGAAATTATGGATAATTTGAACAAAGAAAAATATATTTTTGGTCTCAACGCTTACGAGTATTGCTTTAGATCGTTGTGTATCGTGTAACGTGGAAATTATTTAATTGATTGTAATGAAATTTTGACACAGCATTATTACCGTGGTGAGGACGGAAGATGCGTATTTTTTTCAGAATGCGTGTCAATGGTGGACGCTGTAATGAGAAAAACTGAAAACATAAACAGCTCAGACTTCGTTCTTAGGCGATTTGACGGTACCCCATCGTTCTTCACATTTCTTTAGGGGAGACAAAATTGGGGTAATTGGGGGTGAGAGGTTGTGAAAGTGAAAAATTTGTTGAATTTGTAGTGCGCTCTTGGTTGCCCGTAAAGGAACGATATAATAGGTTTATGCTGCCCTTAGACAAAAAATAATTTTTGAAATTATATTGTCGTAGATAACTCTGTAATGTATGCAGCTCATCACTAAAATGGTAGCGCTAAAATTTCTAAACCCTACGGTGGGCGGTGGTAGAGATCGATAAAGTAGTGTCCTTGCAGCCAAAAAAATATTGCAAGCATTTATAGGGGTTCTCAATTATAGCTAGAGGTGGTATGTGATCAATTTAATAACCATGCTACGATTGTTGATTATCGTATCTTACGACGTCAGCCCGTCTTTAGTCACGTGAAAAGATTTGGAAAAGCCGTAAGTAATGATTACAAATTTCTTCATATCAACAGCAACTGTAGTGGAAGTTTTATTCTAGACAGCTTTCGAATACACTTTATTTCCTCTAGACATACTCTTAGTCGAGATTTATGAGCATTCCAAGTACCCTAATGTTAGTGGAGGTGAAACCAATTTAATGAAGACACAGTACAATATAGAAGCCGTTGAAACTCTGTTTTTGGGTACTCTAGGGCAATCTGATCATTTTCCATATTTTCTTCTTTTTTTTGAGTGGTCAAAATGTGCCGAGGTAGGATGGGGTCTAGGAAAGGGTACTTGGAAGACCCCAGAACATTTCATTGCTCTTTAAACAGTGAAACTGGTGACATAGTCTGTTTTGAACTATCGGCATGCCATGTGATGAGGATATCAGTTGAAGGTTGCAGAATAAAATTTTTTTGCGGGCGACAGGCGATGATATGATTGCAAGGGTTCTCATAGACTATAGCTTCCTGCTATGGGACAATAATAAAATGGTATCACCGTAATATGTGGGAAGTACTGGGTCAGTCAACGTAACTTAATTTTTTAAGGTGCCTTAATTTCTTGTAACTGTGTCCACATTTCAGGAAACAGTTTTCTCTGTTACTGTTGAATTTACATCAGATTTAGATTTTTCTATAGGCATAATGTCGCCGATTTTACCACAGAATCCTTGTTGAATTTAGTATATTACCTGTATAGTCACTGATTTTAGGTAATCTTAATCCAGAATATTTGTTAGGTTACCAAACAAAATGAAAATGGGCGAGAACTATTAAGTCAATCTCTTTTACTTCCCACCCTGATAGGTGAGGGGAGTATTGTGATCGCGAAAATTTTCGATTTTGAGATAACACACTTTTTGGGCGTTTTATGATGCCTACATAACGAAAATCCACGTCACTCATTTCTGTCAGTCTGTCTGTCGGTCTGTCTGTACGCGTTTTTCTTGCCACGTAATCTCAGCAACCGCTGCATGGATTGTGATGAAATTTGGGAAGCGATATGCTGTGGGGTCGTAGTATGTAATGTTCCTATAATTTTGAAAGTCGGTGCATGGGCGGCGGAGTAATTAGCAAAAAACAAAAAAAAAAAGATTGCTCAAACCTCGTTTTTAAGCGTTTTAAGGGTTCCTTATCATTTTCTACTTTTTTTTGGGTGGGGGTGAAATTGGGGTGGTTGGGGGGTGGGGAGTTGTAAAATTGAAAAATTTGTTGCTTTCATAGTAGACTGTTCACTGACCTGTGAAGGAACACCTAGTGACATAAATAACTTTTTTTAGGTCCATTGGAACATTGACTTACCTATTACAGAAACCAAAGGACTTAGAATTTTTTCTGGTATAAACATACGATCATTTGGTTCACAGGTTCTGTGAACCAAATGATTAGAACCATCTCCATCTTGCGGAGTAAGGCAAGTACCTTTCATCTAATAAACATACGAGTATTGCTTTAGATCTATATTGTGTAATGAGGAAACGATTGAATTGATTTTAATGGAATTTTGGCACAGTATTACCACCGTGGCGAGGATGGAAAATGCCTATGGTTTTTATAAATCGTGCTAGTGGCGGCGCAGAAATAACAAAAAAACTAAAAATATAAAAACAGCTCAAACTTCGTTTTTAAGGTTTTAGAGGTTCCTGATCATTTTCTGCGTTTTTTTTGAGTGGGGGTGAAATTGGGGTGGTTAGGGGATGGGTGGTTGAAAAACTGAAAAATTTGTTGAATTCATAACAGGCTGTCCAGTAACCTGTAAACGAAAACCTAGCGACATAAATTATCTTTTTAGGTCCATCCGAACATTGCCTAGCCTATTACCGAAACTAAGGAACTTGTGTGGGAAGTACTGAGTCATTCAACTTGACTTCATTTTTTTATTATAGGACTGTATTCGCACTGTGAAAAAAAAGCTGAGTCAATCATTTGTAGTTAAATTTTATACAGAGGGTGCTCAGTGGCTTCCACCATAATGACTCGATTGTGTGAGTATGGCACAAAATTTAAAAAATAATTTGCGAAATTCATTCGTAATGATCGAATATTGTTGCAAACTATCATAAATCATATAAAAGAAACCAGACACCGATGTCGGTTAGTTCTGATCAGCATATCAATACCCCTTAAAAAATTCAAATAAATCTTTGGAAGACAATACCCGGACTAAATAAAAACATGACTATTAAAAACCATTCGCTGACTTTTATTTATTCGCTAAATAGAGAAGCACTATTAAAATAATGCTACTTTGTCATCGGCGAACAAAAAAAATATGCAAATAAGCCAAAAAGTGTCCCCCGGGTTTTTTGTCGCCGTGGCACCCTTTGTGCCCGCATTTCTAAATTAATAAGGGCCACGCAAAGGGCACAGCTTTTTGTCCCTTCGGCCAGGTGTTATAAAAAACCCTTTTTTATGCGGGGTCGGCTGGGTAGAGGAAGATTTATTTTTTCGATCGTCTTTGTCTGCCCTCGAAGGGCATGTGCCTGACAATGGCCACTGTACGAATGGATGTTAGGACATTCGATAGTTTTTGGTTTATCAATCAAATACTTTGGAAGGAACACATCTTGCGCTTACAGATCCTATCCTCTGTTATAGAATAGATTTATCAAATTTAACGAAAAAACTTCGATTCCTTTTTTGCGTAAATCGCATCAAAAATAAAGCTCAAGCTGGGGTTTAAAGGCGTTTGAAAACTTGAAAAGGTTTCGTCATATACTGAAGTTTCTGAAAAAATGTAGAATTTTTGTTTCCCAAATTCTGACACGAATGATGTCGTACTTCGTGAAATGCATAAACTAGGTGATGCTGAGACACCCAAGACTCTACAATTATTATATAGTCAGGCACTAAAATACGCTATTTGATACTGAAACACTCTCACCTACTCTCGGACACTGAAACACTCAAATACTATCAGACACTCATACACTATGAGACTCTTTGGCATATTCGGAGTTACAGACATATAATCATACGCACTCTAAACTCTCAAATTCGCTTACATATTTAGGTACACTCACACATATACAGATACTCGGATACTGTTAGACATACTCAGACACTGTACACTGTAGGACATTCTCAGATATTATTACGAGTATAAGGCCTTCAATGAGTCTCAAACACTCCAATAAGCAAGGCGGACTCTTTTAGACATTTTCTGATACTCACTGAGAGGTTCTAGACTAGAAAACACTCATGCTACGAGTATCTGAGATACACTTAGATACCGACAACAGACACATGCAAATGTCAGATTTAGTTTTGTCAGGCACCCTCACACGATACTCTCAGATTCTCTCAGATACTCTCAGACAGCCACCAACATACTCAGATGTTCCCTGAACTATCAAGATCTTGGGCTCTTATACAATCCAAGATTGACAGACACTCCCAGATAATCTCTTATACTCTTAGATATCATCAGACACTTTGAGATGTATATACTCAGATACTATTAACCTTCAAACACAGTCTTAGACACCTACAGATACACTAAGGCAATATTATACTCATCATCAGACACTAATACATTGTGAGACACTATGAAATATTTTGACTTTTTGAGAGACTATATGACACACGCACTGTCAGATATTCTTTTTTAGACTCTAAGAGATATAAAAATATACTTAGTGTACTGAGAAAGTCTCAAATACTTTCAGTTTGAGAGAACTGAAAGACAGACTTAGGTGCCTTTACATTCTCAGATTCTCAGCCTCTCAGATAAATCTTGATTTTCAGACTCCCTCAGATAGACTAAATTACTCTCATATAGCCTCAGACTACTTTAGACTGGTTTTCTTTATACAATCTTAGAGTTTCACACACTCTCAGATAATTTCAGATACTCTCAGACATTTCTAATCCTAATTTTAGAGACTCTAGCACAAGCTCAGACTATCTTTGAGACACCCAGATACAAACAAACAGAACAAACCTAGGTGTGCTCTCAGTGCTATCAGTTTCCAAAGATATTCTCAAACGACGCTTTCTGATTATATTAGACACTCTCTGGAATTCTCAGACATTATCAGGAAGCCTCAGAAATACTCAGACAATCCCAAGTACCTTCAAATACTTCAGATACTTTCGTATGATCTCGGACTTTCAAACCAACTCTCAGATACTTCTCAAAACTGTCAAAATGCTTTCACTTTCAGACATCCTTGGACTCACATAATTCATAATTATGAGACATTGACACCTTTTTACTTTTTTATTGAACATTTAGTTCTCTCACCCTCATATGATACTCTCAGGTCCTCTTAGACAGTCTCTAATACAGTTAGGAACTACCAAATTCTGAGATAATAGTGAGAATACAAGATTTTCAAGCACACTAATATACTCCAAAATAAACTCAAACTCAATTTTTCTCAGACAGCGTTGGTTTTAGATACTGTAAAATATTCTCAGACAATCTCAGACTTTAGACACACTTTTACGTACCTTGAAATGCCATCATAACCTTGAATGACTAACTCAGACTTACTCGGAGACTTTAAGATTTAGACCATCGCAAGAGACGCAGATATTCTCAGATACATTCAGACGATCTCTGGCACTTTCTTGTAATCCCAGCTTTTCAGAAACTCGTACATGTTCCTAAATGTACTCAAATATTCAGACTGAGATACCCTCAGACACTTTTGTGTACTTTCAGACTCATTCATATATGTACTCTCATTTGCTGCGCATTTGCTCAGGTGCCCTCAGTGTCCAAATTTCTTTTGTCATTTAATTTTTATGCTTCAAAATAAGCTGTAGAGGCAGCCTAAATACTAGTTTAGATTAGAGCATTACCAAGGTTCTGGTCATAATAAATTTCACAAGGGCATGAAAGGCAATCTTCAGATAGGACCGGAAAGTCTAGAATTTTACCACCCTCAATTTCTTTCAGGGTAATCGAAAGCCTTTTAAATGAATGTTGATTTCCTATCGTCTTGCCTTGCCTACCAATTTCTCGGAAAAAAATCGACAATGATCAAAACCGCCTAAAAGCGAAGTTTCGAGGGTTTTTGCATTTTAGGCTTTCTGCTTCTCCAAAGCACAGCTTCTCAAAAATATATCAGCAATGCCTACTACGATACTGCAAAATACTACCAAACGGAGAAAGGCAATTCGACTAATTGGCGACCCAGCCTTAACGCGCCACCTTCAGCTGCTTTCTCACCGGCGTGTTGTTGGTGACCTCTCACTCTTCTACCGATATTCAAACGGAATCTGCTTCTCTGAGCTATCCTCTATCGCTCCGCCGCTCACCGCTCCTATCAGATGCACCCGCGCGACCGCGGCATCTCATCCTAAGGCGGTGGTTCTTCATACATCAAGAACCGAGCGGTACAACCGCACATTTATTCCCAGGTTGTCCAAGGCTTGGAATGGATTGCCAGGAGATGTATTTATTGGGCCTGCGGGTATTGGCCCATTCAAATCCGCGTCAACAAACTTCCCCAAACAGTTTTCTCTGTTACTGTTGAATTTACATCAGATTTAGATTTTTCTATAGGCATAATGTCGCCGATTTTACCACAGAATCCTTGTTGAATTTAGTATATTACCTGTATAGTCACTGATTTTAGGTAATCTTAATCCAGAATATTTGTTAGGTTACCAAACAAAATGAAAATGGGCGAGAACTATTAAGTCAATCTCTTTTACTTCCCACCCTGATAGGTGAGGGGAGTATTGTGATCGCGAAAATTTTCGATTTTGAGATAACACACTTTTTGGGCGTTTTATGATGCCTACATAACGAAAATCCACGTCACTCATTTCTGTCAGTCTGTCTGTCGGTCTGTCTGTACGCGTTTTTCTTGCCACGTAATCTCAGCAACCGCTGCATGGATTGTGATGAAATTTGGGAAGCGATATGCTGTGGGGTCGTAGTATGTAATGTTCCTATAATTTTGAAAGTCGGTGCATGGGCGGCGGAGTAATTAGCAAAAAACAAAAAAAAAAGATTGCTCAAACCTCGTTTTTAAGCGTTTTAAGGGTTCCTTATCATTTTCTACTTTTTTTTGGGTGGGGGTGAAATTGGGGTGGTTGGGGGGTGGGGAGTTGTAAAATTGAAAAATTTGTTGCTTTCATAGTAGACTGTTCACTGACCTGTGAAGGAACACCTAGTGACATAAATAACTCTTTTTAGGTCCATTGGAACATTGACTTACCTATTACAGAAACCAAAGGACTTAGAATTTTTTCTGGTATAAACATACGATCATTTGGTTCACAGGTTCTGTGAACCAAATGATTAGAACCATCTCCATCTTGCGGAGTAAGGCAAGTACCTTTCATCTAATAAACATACGAGTATTGCTTTAGATCTATATTGTGTAATGAGGAAACGATTGAATTGATTTTAACGCGCCACCTTCAGCTGCTTTCTCACCGGCGTGTTGTTGGTGACCTCTCACTCTTCTACCGATATTCAAACGGAATCTGCTTCTCTGAGCTATCCTCTATCGCTCCGCCGCTCACCGCTCCTATCAGATGCACCCGCGCGACCGCGGCATCTCATCCTAAGGCGGTGGTTCTTCATACATCAAGAACCGAGCGGTACAACCGCACATTTATTCCCAGGTTGTCCAAGGCTTGGAATGGATTGCCAGGAGATGTATTTATTGGGCCTGCGGGTATTGGCCCATTCAAATCCGCGTCAACAAACTTCCCCTAACATAACCCTTCCACAGCAGCCGCGGTAGTCTGGTATGTAGGCTCTGCCTATGCGATCTGCTCATTTATAAAAAATAGAGTTTACAGCGTTTGAGCTTTTTACAAGAACACTAAAACATAGGTACACAACCGATAGACAAATCTACGGAGTAACAGTGAATTTTCGTGATGCATGAGAAAAAAGTTGTTACTGGAAAAAGAAAATTTTCACGATCACCATAACCTTGTCAACCATTATGTGAGAAGTCAAATGAGAAAATGAGAATGTCTAGAAGCACTCAATTAACTTGACCCCCGCCCCTCCCCCCATTTCTGAGATCAGACTTATTTTAGATATACAGAAATAATTCTTCTAGCTGTTTGCTTATTGAATGACAATCATACCTATTCCTATTTCTACCCTTGCGGATACTGCAGAGACTTGTTCAACAACACAGGGCATGTAATCCTTTTATTATCACTATATATCATAAATAACCGTTCACTTAACAGTATTGCCAACAATAAACACATATGATTGTAAATTATCAACGTAAGCGGATTACTATGCAAGCGGAGACAAAAAAATACAGAAAAAAATCATAGGGGAGGATGGAGAGATAAATGGTATAACAAAAAAGGGTCTCCTTTTTTAGGGACTGTAACGGTGACAAAGAGTACTGTTTGCCTAACCCTTTTTTTTTGTTTTTAATTAGGTATCTTGGTTTTTTCTGTATACATGAGTTGCTATCTTGGTAAGAAGTAGTACAAGATTCCGTTGCAAAAAATTGTTATAATATGTGTTTCTTTTGATCACAAATTATGAGATAAGGATGTGCATTAGTACGTTGTTTTTTCTGTCCAAGATGAATAGAGCTTGTCTAGGATGAGGCGGAGTATAAAAGGGGTTAGGCATATTTTAATCAATATACCAGTAGGTAGGTTATGCAAAACGGTTATCAGTTGAAAAAATGCAAAAAGGTATTGTGAACTGCTTGTTTTTTACAAAACCATGAAGATACCGAGATTAAGATTGTTCATTAGAAGTCCGTTATACCTCGAAGTAACGTGATGCTTTCAAGTTAAAAGATTGCATCAAGTAGAGTAACCCGGTACTTCCCACACATTTTCCAGATACTTAATAAAATTCTGAACACATTAAATGCACTTCCACATCATAAATACAAATAGAAAACACATTAAAATCCATTTCGAGGAAGTCAAGTTTTGGTAAGGTGAAAAAAAGTATAGGCTATGCTCTTTTTATTAAATTTGCATAATATATACATTAGAGATAGCAAATGGAGAGATAACCCACATAACACTTTATGGATATGTACATCCCCAGGAATGTACATTAGATATTCCAGTTTGAACATCTATATTTTGAATATTTATAGGAAGGACGTTAACTGTACATATTAAAAATGATATACACTAGTGTAATATACTATGTATATTCACGTAGGTATATTCATATGTGAATATACATAAGATGTTGGTCTATGTATCATATATATACATCTAGTAGTTTACGCCTGCGCGAAGGGCAACTAGTGCCGCCATTACTGATTTCTAGCCATTCCCGTCGTTCGCGTCCTTCGTCGTATTTAGCGTGTGTGTTTTGGCTCTGGTTGTGCCCGATTATCTGATCGAGTGAAATATTGTGCAATGCTACTTATCTTTTGGCTATTGATAACACTCGCATCCAACGTTTGACAAAATTTTATAACCTCGATTTCTTTGTGATTTTAGACATGGCATTCAACAGGAAAGAGATGACAATCACAGTAATCGATTTGGCCAAGTATTATTATTGTAACTAGAAATTAAATTAATAACAACAGATAATGAAAGTACAAAGTTTGTTTATCTTTCTGCCTCTACATTGAACTTTCATACATTATGCTACATGAATGTACATTTAATGGATATACTATGGATGTGTAAATTCGCGACAAATGTACATGAAATGTAAATATCTTTATGTCTACTTTACATCCATTAGACGTTCATGCTCCATTTGTGGATATACATATCTACTATATGTACATTGTATATACTTTCATTATGTGGGAAATATCCAAGTGGACAACAATAAGACCCCTCAATAGCAAGGAGCTACAATGTATAGTACACTCTCCTTCAAAAAACACTTAGCAAACAGCTAAACTTAATACCTGAAATTATATAAATCAAAAGCCTTACACTACAACTTTCAGTGATTCGGCTTCCACTCTTCTTCGGATTGTGCCGAAATCTAGGTGAAGAGTCCCTACAAAAATTGTTGATAGCCAACTCGGCAGGCGTCGAGAACTCAATAACAAAAATCGCCTTCTGTTGGTGACCGAGGAGGACTACGTCGGGCTTATTTGCTTTTATGAGCTCGAGCGTAGAGAACAAGTAGTTCCAGTAAATTGGGCGCCTCTCGTTCTCCACCACGGACTCTATGTGCCTTGGAGCGCACGGCAGCATCAGTGTCACCGTGTATACCGTATGAGTGTCTTAAATCTCCTAGAGCCGCAATGTGTCGATAGAAGTAGGCAGCGCCAGTGTACACGCCGACAAGTAAGGCTCTGCTGGTGCCTGTAGGCAAGTTCTACAACGGATATCGGGCACATCCATGCCCACAATCCTGCTACGGTATACTACGGAGTTAAAGACACCATCTTGGCAAGCCATTATATAGAGCTCTCAGTCTTCGACTTCAAGACCTTGGGAAGGAGAAAGTTAACTGGGCAGGCAAACCATGCTTTTCTAGATGCTTGTAGAAGATTCCGTGCATTGGCTTATCTTTGTGGAATCTTAATCAATGTGGGTTTAATGTGGGAGTAAGTTCTGTAATGGACTGCTGACACCACCGCGTGAAGTGCAGCGTGAGGTTGAGCTCCTCGGCTGCCGGTGTTACTGCTCTGACTCCTTTGCCCGCATTCTCGTGCTCTCGCATAAAATGGATCGGGGCGTCAGGAAAGAATTATAGTTTTGAGTGCTGGTTCTGTGGGGTCGGCAAAAGGGTTAAAGTCTTTACTACCCCATCACTGCTACTACCAGATATATTTCCTTCGTAGCCAAAAAGTATTTCCCTTATTCTTCAATGGATCTCCAAAAAGAATGCACCTACGTCGAACGGAACGCAATTTCATCCAGCAGTGTACAATAAAGCATTGCGTCGATAGTAATGAAATCAGGGATCAGTAGCAGCGACGTATTACGCTACGTACGGATGATGATCTATAAAAAGTCACGTCCGTTGGCGGTTGCGCGGTATGTAACGTTGCTGCGGCGAGCATTTCATTAGGGAAAGTGCGGGAGAGCCCCCGGGCTACGAATGGTGGTGACCTCTGGCCAAGGGGGACATGCAAACGCACAGACGTTAGTACGCAAGACTAGAGTGCCATCACCATCGTCACTTAGAATATTTTGTACATCTAGTGGATCAATCGTCATGGTCGATAGGTACGAATTAATGACGCAATACATTGATCTAGCAAAAGTGCCAATATCTAACTATGAACGCAAAAATGAAGAAATTACTATATTCTCGATCAATACAATGTAAACCAACGTCGGTTCAAATCTGGGCGATTATTAAACAACGATTTTGTTGTTCATATCAATATTGCTCCAATTACATAAAAATATGCACTTGGTGAAAAGCTATAGGGTTAGCTATATAGGGTTGTCGACAAACATGAGTTTTTGCAGCTCGGTGTAGAATCTTAGTTTCATTATCACTGACAGGATCATACTATGCCCTTCTGGTGTTCATTTGACACCCAACTGGTAACAGCTGTCTGAACCATGTTGTATGATATACCACATGCTGGTTCTGGCCCGATAAGAGGGAGTTCAGCGCCCTCCTTGATACACCTGTTGGCCCTCTCATTGCCGCCTACTCCTATGTGACAAGGGACTCAAGACAATGCTACCTTGTTGGTATTCGCCAGTGTCTTTAGGGTATTGTGGCAGTCCCACACTATTTTTATAGTATAGTGGTTACTCGCCAAGGCCGTTAGAACCGCCCGGCTGTCCGTGTTTATATAGATAGTCTTTTTGCAGTATCATTTTCTATGCATATTCTGCCGCATTCCAAAATTGCGGCTATTTCTGCCTGGAAAACGGTAGCCAGTTTACCCAGGCGGTTGCTTACCTACCGCCCAGGCCTACCACGGTATAATATATCTCCTCCTGTACCTGATGAATTCTTCGAGCCATCAGTATACCAGGTTCTCCTAGAGCCCATTCGGATCTGTCACTAAGGTGGATAATATGGGATCTCGGTGTCCACGGCTCTTGATATTCTGTCGGGTGGCATCTCAAGTATGTCGCACCGCAGATTGTCAAGTATCGTGGTGTGTTTCATGGCAGGGTGGTAAAACCAGTTGCCATGGTACTGCATTCTATATGCAGCCATTTTTACCTCTGCCTTTATGTAAAAATCAAGAGGTGGGATATTCAGCAGTACCTCCAGTTCTGCTGTTGCTGTACCCTTCATGGCGCCCACTAAGCTCATACATACAGCTCGCTGCTCTTTTGTGAGCGCTTTGGATGCTGTGCTTTGATGAACCTTTGGCCACCATACAATAGCGCTGTACACCAGCACGGGTCTGATTACCCTGATACCACCTTGATATGAAAGCGTCGTCCTTAGTCACCTCAACAGGTTTTGACCCCTATTTTCACCTAATCCGACGTCCCTTGAGGGTCACATTTAGATCAGATAATTGTTTCATGGTAACCCTTTAAGATGGCGTGGGATGATAGTCCTGACTGTTGAACTCTTATAGAAGTCCTTAGCTACTTTAGTAGTGAAAAGGTAGCTAAATACTGCCATGCCCAGGTTACCACCTCAGGATTGTGACCGGTGCTGTTACTGAACACTATCAGCTAATTTTATCAACATGCATATTTAACAAAGACTTTGATAAAGCTTTTCTATTGGATGTTGTTTAGCAAAAGCTTTCTATTGGGTATTGCGGGCTAGGTTAATATGTATCATCCAATAGTATTTTATCAATATTGAAAACAAAATGTCAAAGTTGGATGACACTTTGCATCATATCGTATATAAGTTTTATAACAAAACTATTTTTGTAACAAGTGTATATTTGTTTCAACATAGGCGATGAATGAAGTTTGCAGTTCGAGACAAAGTCTACGATCGAAATAAGTATATTTTTGAATGGTTGAAATTAGATCACATATCCCAGTGAAAAAGTACGAATATGTACTGTTGAGATGATCCGCTGCGCAAGATGCTGGGTGACCTAGTGGTATAGTGTTCGACAGCGAATCACTGTGTGCGAGGGGGTATTGGTTCGAGGCCGAGCCCTTGGAACTACTTTTTTTATTTTATTTTTTTTTACTAAAATATTCGTTGTAATGCTTTTTACTCATGTTACACACACAATCGACATAAATATGTTTTTGAATCAAATTTTATTAGACATTTTACTTGACATAGTGCAAAAGCTAAATACCGGAGGAGGTGCAGAATTCAAAGTCAGCGGAAGTGAAGTTTATCCGTCAACCGTCAATATCAATCATCAATTGCTCCGATTGCGGTATCAAAATGAAATTATTCCAAAAAAATAAAATTATTCGTAATTTTTGTTGCACTTGTAAAACAGCCAACAAAATTTGATTCAAAAACACATTTAGGTCGATGGTGTAAAAAATGTATGTAACATGAGTCAAAAGCATATCAATGAATATTTTGGTTAAAAAAAAGTAGTTGCAAGGGCTGGGTCTCGAACCAACACCACCCTCGAACACAGTGATTCGCTGTCGACCACTATACCACTAGGCCACCCAGCATTTTGCGGAGCGGATCGCCTCAACGAAACATGTTTGATTAGGTACTTCATTACTGGGATCTGTGATCTAATCAAATATTCAAAAAGATGTTTATTTCAATCGTTGACTTCGTCTCGAGCTGCAAACTTCATTCATCGCCTATGTTGCAACAAACATGCATTTTAGTTACAACTGTTACAAGTATTTTCACGAAGTACGTCACTCGGGTTCGGGAGCTGTCGGCGTGTTTTCGGTACTAGATTCAAAAACCCATTTTTGTTTTGATATAAGTTTTGAATTATTGCGAAAAAAAAGAAAACAAAACAGTTTTGTTGTAAAACTTATATTTGATCTCTCCATTTATCACAAAAAAGTATTCAAAACCCTAATTTTTTGTTATCATTATGATTTTGGTAGAAGAAAAAACTAGTGCTCAAATGTACTGGTTTGGTGGAATCTGATTGATTGTTTTCAGAGAACTTTGACAGATGCATGTTCTTGATTGGTCAAAGCCTTTGTTAAAATGCGCCTGTTGATAAAATCGGGCCTAAGTGATATATCTAGGTTAATTCTAGTGAGCTGCATCACCACCTTTCTCACTGGGAAATCATCATAAAAACATTTAGTTCTGAGGGATTCTTGCGAGGATGTACAAGGGGCCCAGTGGGGCCTAAGTGCTGGGATCTTCCAATATAGACGGTATGGGAATTAAAATTGGTATAACGAAACGTATTCACAAATTTCTACAAATCGTCGAGGGTCTCATATTATAGTAACACGAATATTTACCTTGGTCGCGTCGCGTCCTTATCTCCAGCCATGTTTGACACGGCTGGATACCTGGACTGTTTGCTTTATCTTATCGTCGGTGTTATCAGCAGCCGGCACACCGGTCCTCGTTTGTGTACACTATTGCATTTACATTGTAAACTATTTGTATAAACCAGGACACAGGCCATTGTTCTTTAGGAGCATTGCCAGGAAGTAGCCGACACGTATTCAGACTTTTCTGTGTTTAATTTAAAGTGATAGGGTTCTTGAGTATATCGCGACCAACTGGATATGTTAATTAATTTGTTTTCAGAAGGAGGAAAAGTGTAGTTCATACAATTATATCCCATAAACGAAATTTGCTTTAAGATAAAAATAATCCTTTCGGACATTGCTTAAAAAAATGGAGTCAAGTTGATTGACTCAGGACTTCCCACACATGATAATGATACCATTTTATTATTTTTCCATTGCATGAAGCTATAGTTTGAAATCCCCTTGCAATCTAACTACCCAATAATTTCATTATATTCCATCCATACCAGCGCAGACATGACCTCAGCATCAATATATCCATTGATGGTCAATATATTTCCCCAGCTTCATGTACTAAATTTCTTGGGCTAAACATAGACCAACATCTCAGTTGGAAGACCTGTCACTGTCAAGAGATAGCGGCTAAAGTAAATAAACTAACATATGCGATCAGGAATCGTAGGTCAGTACTTTCCCTTCCAATGCTAATTAATTTATACCATGCTTATAGAGCATCTCAGCCCCGTTATGCTGTCTGCTTTTGGGGATCGTCGCCTGCAGCAGAAACTGTTTTCATTGCTCAAAAGCGAACAGTACGATGTATGTTAGGTTTATCTCCAACAGCTTCCTGTAGAGGAAAATTTAGGAAATTAAAGCTTCTCACTCTGACAGGGATCTTCATTTTTGAAATTGGGAAGTACATATTTTTGAACTCAGGCGAATTCACCGTAAACAAGGACCACCACGACTATAATACTAGAATGAGAAATAATTTCAGAATACCACATGATCGCCTTCAAATTACCGCTAGTGCTCCTCACTCTCTGGGCTTGAAAATGTTTAATCAGCTGCCAGATGATATAAAAAACCAGAAGACACTGAGTATGTTCAAATAGAAACTAAGGTGATTCCTGGTCGATAAAGAATTATACTCGTTGAAAGAGTATTGGGTCTAATTTATTTTGTATTAATCTGTTATTTTAGTTGTCCGTATTGATGTACATATGTGTATTGTATGTGTTTACTGAACTGTAAGTGTATTTTAAAAATTTGCTTCTGCTGTATAAATTGACTTGTTCTATATCTCTTTTGAGATCAAAAGAATTAATAAAGAAACAAACAAACAATCAAATCATCGCCCACCCGCCCACAAAAAAACATCCAACTCTCGAAAATAGTTTCTTGCGTCTACCTCCTTAGGAATTGGGACGCCACAGTTTTTATTCTCCATGCTTCAACTGGACGATGCGAAACGATCAGTAGCCCTCAAACCGTCTAAAGTGCAGTTTGAGCTGTTTTTATATTTTTAGTTTATGAATACAACAAACTCTTCAGTTTTACAACCCCCGCCTCCCAACCACCCCAAATTCACCCCTACCCAAAAAAAAGTGGAAAATGATTAGTTTGAAGAATATTTGAAACTTTTTGTTTTTTTCTAATTACTCCGCCGCCGTACAACGATTTCCAAAATTACCTACTAGGATCCCACAACATATCGCTACCCAAATTTCATCACAATCCATGTAGCGGTTACTGAGATTACGACATTAGAAAAACGCAAACAAACAGACAGACAGACGGACAGACCGACATACAGGCAAACAGACCGACAGACAGACCAACGGAAATGAGTGACGTGGATTTTCGTTATGTAAACTTCATAAAATGCCCAACAAACGTCTTATCTCAAAACCGAAAATTTTCGCAATCACCTATAGGTGTGGGAAGTAAAATGAACATAAATGTATTTTATGCTACAGAATATTTATTAACTACAAATAAATTGTTTGCTTATAAAGTTATAAATAACTTTTGTGAATTGATCTAAAAGAAGCAATTAGTATACTTTATTTGAAGCTTGAAAGAATGAACATTTTACTAGAAGTAGTCGTTCTTTAAGTGAAATAAATACTGAGTATAACAAAAATTACTTCCACATGCAAATATCTATCTGTTTCCCGGAAATAATTTATTTTATCTATTCCCACTAAGTTAAACAGTCATTACCAAACGACTTGTGAACAAGAACAAACAAATAGCGTGAATTATTTTTCATAACTCACGGCTGGACCGTGGACAACGCCTACTGGATACTAGTAGATCTCTTAGGGCCGGTTTCTCAATGTCCAGTTAAAAGTGTCAGATACGTAACTGCCAGTTAGCGTTTCTATAGATACAACTGTCAGATAAGATTTATGTGAATTCATAAGTTTTACCTTCAATTGTTTAAACAATTTATCTAACAGTTGCCCGTTAACTTCCAGATAGATATTTAACTGGACATTGGGAAACCGGCCCTTAGAGATGCATACGATTAAATAGACGCTCTGACAACTACAAATGTCGCTATGAAACGTCAAATGCAAATTTGAACGATGACAGTATTTTTATTTTAGTGACAGAAGTGAGGTTAAGTTGTCAATAGTTTTTAATTATTACGTATTTAAATCGTACGACTCATAGCTTTGGTCGTAGATAATATATTACCATTAGGATATTATACTTTATCTACGACCGAAGCTATGAATAATTAGTACGATTTAAATACACAATAATTACTCAGTATTGACAACTTGACCTGACTTCTGTCAATAAAAAAATACTGTCACTGTTGAAATTAGCGTTTGATGTCACGCATGATGACAAGCAAGCTCTATAACCAAAGCATCACCTGGTTCAGATACCAGATCTGGGGCAATAATACACAACCTTAAATCTAACTACTCCAGGTAGGTTTCCTACTATGAATAATCGCACTTATAATTTAAGCTAAATAGTAATGGTTCTCTACTATGAACAATCGGTCCTGTAATCTAGGCTAAATATCTCTTTTGTTCACTGAAAATGGTACTGTAGAAGTTTTATAACTCTATTCCCACCTGTTATTATGGAATGTGTGGGACGGCAGTCACCTGACAATACGAGGTGGTAATGTAAGCGGGCTGGGCATCCTTCTAGAATACCTATCTGATACCAGCAGTGAATAAGTGCATGTACTAGTAGTCAGCAGCAACGTTACAGACATGCAGAAAAATGGGCTGAGAGCCCTATGCTAGTTAACTTCGTTCATGCAGATGTATAGAGGTGAAGCAACAGAAGATAAGCAAAAGTGCAGTGCAAAAGGAAGGATAAAGGAGAAAAAAAATAAAAAGGATTGCAACAAAAGTCTATAGTTACATGCAAGTAAACAAAAGTGCATGACGACATATTGAATGACTAGCTTATCTTTGATGCTAATTAAGCTTTATTCAAGGCTTTAAACAAATACAGAGAATAAAGGTTAAAAATGAGTGAGTAAGGTTAGTTCCCTACCTTCGGTCGTTTTTTATACTTCTGTCATCGGCATTGACTGCTTTGGCCCCTTGTTCTGTGTAGGCTTTATTACTGCTTTCCGGCGCCACTCCAGGAATAGCACTGTAACTAGAAGCCAACAGTGATGCCTCAGGTGGGGATTTTGCTGAGCTTTTGTTATTTATATTTCATTAAAAAAATCAGAAATAATTTTCCACCTCTAACGAGAATTGTACCCGCCACTGTCCGCTTACGAGCCCTCGACTCTAACCACTGAGCCAACCCACACCCACCTTCGGTCTTGGGTGGCCTTGTTAGTGGTTTTTCTCTGTGGAAAACCGATTTAAATCCCACCAAAGTGGTTTTCAGTGCCCCTGACACAACAAAATACAGGTGTTACACCCTTTTCCCTTACTTCCGCTTCAGCGTGCCTCACATTAATTTTCAGGAAACAGGAGAAAAAAAAAATTAAATAAAAACCCTCAGAAATTTCCTCCCACAAGATCTGATCTTTCTTTCTCCGATCATATGCGAAAGATAAACAAATGCAAATATGAACTGTTCAGTATAGTTTTAATCAGGTAGTTGGACTTAGCCTCTGATAATAACTTATTTATATACTCGTATTTCTAGGCAGTGCAGCAAAGGATTTGGATTTCGCCTAATACAGAACCACTCAACAAGTACACTACAAAATGCATTAATCGTCTGGGTGGTATAGAATTTTACATTAGGTTATGAATCCTTGCACTACAACTGGATGTATGTACATTCCAAAATGTATAGTCTAAGATCCCATATAAAGTCGACCTTCACCCATCTGTTTACCGAATGAAAATTATATTTTATCAATTAGAAATATGTTTCCAAACTCCGACCAACAGGATTGCCTAAAATAAAGTGGTCAAGGTTACATTTAATTTTATAAAATAAAATATATTTCAAAAAAGCCTTTGTAGAAGATCCCTAGTAAAATCGACCTTAATTAATCCATTTACCGAATGAAAGTTATACCTCATCAACTAAAATATATTTCTAAATACTCACCAACAGCGTTGCCTAAAAACATGTTCATAGCTATATTTGATTTAAATTATAAAACAAATATTTAAAAAAAAAATCACTGCACAGGTTCTCAAATGAAATGAATCTCCACGGATCTGATTACCGAATGAAAATCACATTTCATTAAACAAAATATGTTTCTAAACACACAAACACACAACAAGGTTGCCTAAAAATATGCTCAATTATCAAAAATATTTTCAAAAGTTCACTGCAGAGGATCACAGGTAAAATCGACCTTTAGTGATTTGCTTACGAAATAAACATTATATTTTATTAATCAGAATATGTTGTAAATGCCCAATAACAGATTTACCTAAAAAAATCATAGCTATATTTAATTTGAGTTATAAAAAAAGTTCAAAAATCTACTGCAGAGTATTCCAAGTAAAATAGACCTTCACTGATCTGGTTACCGAATGGAAATCATATTTTATCAATTAAAATATGTGTATAAATAAATTTTCATAACTACATTTAATTTAAATTATAGATCTATTCTATTTGAATGCACTGATTTTACTTGGGATTTTCTAGAATGGATTTTTTTTAAATATTAAATATACTTTTCATTCGGTAATGAGATCAAAGAAGGTCAATTTCACTTGGGACCTTCTACAGTGAATTTTGCAAAGATATTTTTTTATACTTGAAATTAAATATAACTATGAATATTTTTCTAATCAACCCTCCTGGTGAGCTTTTAGAATCATATTTTAACAGATAAAATATAATTTTCATTCGGTAAGCAGATCATTGATGGTATGATATTACATATGGGAGAAACATATTTTAATCGATAAAATATAATATTCATTCGATGATCAGATCAGTGAAGTTAAATTTTGTTTGGGATCTTCTACAGTGAATTTTAGAATAATAGTTTTTTATACTTGAAATTAAATATAACTATGAACATGGATTTTTAGAAACATATTTTAACTGATAAATACAATTTTCATTCCGTGAGTAGATTAGTTAAAGTCGATTTTACTAGGGATCCTCTATAAAGAGTTTTTTTTTAAAATATATTTTTTACTATTTAAATTAAATATAGCCTTGATCATTTTATTTTAGACAACCCTGTGGGTAGGAGTTTTGAAACATATTTTAATTGATAATATATAATTTTCATTCGGTAAACAGAAGGGTGAAGGTCGACCTTGTCGTTATATAGGATCCTCTACTACTACAATAAAACTGCAACAAATTTTGGCGACTAAACAGCAGTTCGCGGTTTTTAATTATGTCTTCTAGAAAGCATCGAATCAAGCAACTTGTAACTACCTTTGAATACACTCAGAGATACAGGTAGTCATAAAGATCGTGAAAAGATTAATCGGCCGGCGGGCAGAATCGGTGTCATTCATTGAGTGCAACATTTCAATTAGAGTTAATAAAATCGTGCCGGCGGCAACGGTGGAGCACGTATGCATATATATTTCTGGTGCTCGTTAATCCTACGGCGGCGGAGCGGCGACGGCCTAGGTTTAATAGGGCCGATACCAGGATACCGACCGGCTCAACATTGCCTTGTCCGGTGTAGCTCTGTTCATTAAACTGATTCCGGTAGGCGCGCTGCCACGGATGTACCGATTTAGGGGGACACCGCACCAAAGAAGCTACATCATCGAACTAGATCGCTTCAGTGCGCAGCGGTACAAGAAGCTAAAGGAAAATTGTGTTAAGGTGGCCATCCCAAAAAGACTTTTTTGTTTTATCAGAGCCTACAGAAAGCTAATATAGCTCAGTATTGCTTGCCCTTTTGAAGCAAAAGTGCCTTAAGAACTTCATTATATAAGCTTCCCACAGTCGAGAGGGCTCATACTTAAGAGAGCTGTCACGGATTTTGTAAAATCTAGTCTTAAAACCAAGTACTTGAGCAAGTCTCTGTTAAATCTCCGATAAATGCTCAGTCTTCTGTCCTTAAAGCTTTGTTAAATCATTTAGGCTTTAAGACTTCATTAACGTGAGGTCATCACATAACTATTCCATCTTAAGATTGCTTTCATGTGGGGATTTTGGTACATAAATGACATATAAAGATAAGTTGATTTTATGTACATTTTATCAATGTTCTATCATGAAGGCGGAAAGCCTTTTTATCTAGACATTTTCAACATGTAGGAACATGTATATACCACCTATTACTATTTTATGACCATAAATTCTAAATTCTCTTGATAACTGTGATGAAAAAAATAAAACGAGTCACAGTTTATTGATAAAACTAACTTCGTAAGGTAGCCCTAGAAAATGAGAGCCCTCCAAATATATTGCTAATTCTGATAATTCTGATAAAAATCTTGATCAAAAGATATTCAATACTTTTATGTTAGAATTTAAACTGCAATATATGTTCGGTTGATATAAACGCTAGAAATGATATAGTTAACAAATACAATTACGTATATAAAATAATTGCGGCAATCGGTAACTAAACAAATATGGCAAGGTAGACGCCCATTTCCAGGATATTCTTAAAACCACCTTAAAGCTCATAAGCCCTGTAAATGGATAATATGGTCTTGACACTGGCCTAATTGTTTTTAACAAGTTTTAAAATAGTTAACCTTAAAGGATATTTCTTATTTCTTAATGTTTCGTAAGTTGGTCAACCTGTTGATGTTGGCACTGCAATTGACAAACTTAAAACTAACCATTTTGTGGCTTCGTGCATTGTGCTACTGTACTTTGCAATGACATTGGTATTGGTGATCACCAAATCATTTTTTTTTTATTTTTCTTTTGAAATGTCCATGTCTAATGTTTAAAACCATTGGATTTTCTTGAAAGCTTTGTTAAAGTCAGTAAGTCTTAAGACAGCTGTAAGGACAAAACAACTTTAAAAGAATCGATATGACACCACCATGAAGTTTCCTTAAAACTCTACCGTTTAAGTTGACTATTGGCCGTATGAATTGCTTTTGTGGATACTTCTTATAACCTGTTGGTAGGATTATTTGATTTCGAGTGTATTTGGCCATAGTCAGTGAAGTCATGCCACATTAAAACCTATTTAAAGCATCCGTGAAGCTATTAGGTTGCTTAAATGTTTCTTGGGATGGATGATCAGTATTACTAATAATCTTGACCGGCTTATAAACAGCTGAAACACAGCTGCTGATGCATTTCACCTCCAGCTCCATAGAAGTTACTTAGCAACCAGTAGCTCAGAATGCATGAGGTAGATTTAACACAGCTATATTAAAATCAATTAAAAAAAATAAATATGTAAACAAATATGTTCATAACAAAAAAAGCTTCCGAGGGCAAGCGCTAGTTCCAGTGAGAATGTTGAATGGGAGCAGCAAAAAAGTGGCATCTCAAGTGCTTAAAGTATACACTCCAAAAAGTAGAAGGAAGTAGGAGTGCTTCAAGACAGGTGTATCCGAGGAGCGTCTCCAAGAGGAAAAAGAAGGTCCTCACTGAAAGTAGAAGTTCTCCAAGAAGGAAGTTGGAAATTTAATGGAAATTTACGTTATTTTAGCAAAGACGGAAATGATGTATGTCATTCACATTATTATTATAAATGTAGTTTTTGAATGATTGAGTTTTTTAATAAAAAAAGGTATATACATACCTCAATGTATTTAAACGACAAAGCAACATTAAAACCCATTCAAAAACTACTTCACGACGAGGGACGTGAAGCTGAAGCCTTTGCTATTAGCTGCGGCTTGGAGCAGATAGTCAAATAACCAACAAGGATCCCCAGCCGCCACGGAGATTTTGCTAGTCTGATGGACCTATATCTCACAACTACTCCATCAATTAACACAGTGAAAGTAACCGCTCCGCTAAGATCGTCTGACCATAGCACCGTCTCAACGCTATGCAGGATTCATACTGCAGATCTCCACCACACAAAGCCTCGCCGGGTCTGGCATCACCGATCAGTAAAGTAGGACGACCTAAGAGACCAGTCCTTTCCCTGGAACGATGTCTGTTTCAAGTCACAGGACCCATCAGCTTGAGCTCAAGAAATAACAGAGATATTAATATCCGGCATGGAGGCGTGTATTTCACATATCATCAAGCGTCCCACCAAAAACAAGCCACAGTTTAATCGGCATTATATATAAATGCAGTTACCTCTAAAAACCAACATTACAAAGAATGGAGGAAAAATCCAAATGCCGAGAACCACTCCAGTTTTAACCACGCCAGAAAATGCGTGAATCACAGCAGCAATGAGAAACATAACCAAAAAATCAATAGCAAGCTCCTCTCATGTCCTATTTCGTCCACAACATTCTGGTCTGTAGGTAAGGCCGTTAGTCAGATCTTTTCCTATTCGTCAATACTACCCTCGACCAGAGAGGACAAGTCCATCGCTTCCATGCTCAACGAAAAAGCAGACGTTTTAGGGAGGCTTTCCGCAGCCAATTCTACTGTAGATTTCCAAGGAAGTACTATTCTTTGCAAATTTTTCAAATCATCGTATCAGCGGGGCGTGTTTCCCGCTGCATGTCTGCGTACAACCCATTCCTATGAAAGGCAAAAAACCGATCCCACCAACTATAGATCTGTGGTTCTTCTTGGCATCATGTCTGAAGTTACGGAGACAGCCATTAACCCACAGCTCCTGAAATACCTGATCATAACAATAACATCATAAAAGATGGCCAGTATGGCGTCCGTAAGCATAGGTCTACAGGTGACCTCCTGGCCTACGCCACTTACCTCTGGAACAGAGCAATTGAAAATTATGGCTAAACTTGTTTTGTTGCACTTGACACATCAAAAGCCTTCGATAGAGTGTGACATTAACTTCTGGTTAAGCTTGCTGCTACTGCACTACCACCTGGCCTGCTCCAGTGACTGAATAGCTCTTTGAATGACCGCTCTCTGTTTGTTGTAGTCGAAGGCTGTTCATCAGATATATTTTCAATAAACGACGGTGTTCCTCAGGGATCTGCGCTATCTCCTACACTGTTTCTGCTGTACATCAACGAGCTGCTGGAAATAATATCCAATCCAATCTACAGCTTCGCAGGCGCAAGTACATTAATGTCATGCATGGAACCAAGCAAACCACTATCATCCCAGGAGACGGTACGTCGGCGACAGCAACATGCTTCACAGATCAATGAAGATATAACAACAATTGTCGAGTGGGACTAGTAAATAAAGTACAGTTTAACATACAGAAAACTCGGGCAACAACACTGACGAAGAAGTGTCACGTTGGCTTACCAACTGTAGAAATGAAGGGTAACCCAGGAGAGAGCAATTAGGCTAATCGATAAGCCTAACCTCACAAAGGACTTCCACAGCCTGGAACATCGAAGACAGTATAGCGTGTGCCAGTATTTTAGAACCGGCTAGCTGTCTGCCATTCAAAACGTACATTTATAAAAATAATGTGAATAGTATATATATATATATATATATATATATATATATATATATAAACAAAACAAAAACAAAAAAGGTGCAACCCGGGCTCCGACACACCGGGCTGCTGTTCCATTCCCCAGCGACTACTCCTCACACCGTGAGGTGAGCAATCACTGGGTCCGCGTATCGTGCGTCCTAAGCAGACGAAGGGACCCATGGATGACTGCCTTCTGCATTCTGGCGGCTAAGATGTGCGCCGCCGCACGGCACACCGGCATTTTGCGCAGTGCAGAGAGCAGCGTATCCCTCAGACCACCTAGGGATCCAATGACCATTACTAGCAGACTCACAGTGTAGTCCGGCCAGAGCCTGCGAAGTTGTCCGAGGAGCTCCTGATACTTGGTCCGCTTTTCCTCCTCCTTAGAGACGATGTTCCCCTCGGCGGGTGCCGAGAACTCGATAACGAACATCGTCTTTTGTTGGTAGTCGAGGAGGACTATGTCGGGCTTATTTGCATGTATAAGCTCGAGCGTGGAGAATGAGTAGTTCCAGTAAATTCGGCACCTCTCGTTCTCCACAACGGACTCAATGTCCCCTGGAGCGTATGGCAGCACCGGTGTCTCATCTATACCGTATGAGTGCCTTAAATGGTAGTATAGCACTCGTAGAGCCGCGTTGTGCCGATAGACGTAGGCTGTGCCAGCGTACACCTTACACGCCGACAAGAGGTGCGTAAGGGTCTCTGGCGCCTGCAGGCAGGCTCTACAGCGGATATCGGGCACATCCATACCCATAATCCGGCTACGGTATACTAAGGTGTTGAAGACACCGTCTTGGCAAGCCATTATAGAGCTCTCAGTCTCCGACTTCAACCCATTAGACCTTAGGAAGGAGAAGGTCAACTGCTCAGATAAACCATGCTCTTCTAGATGTTTGTAGAAGATTCCGTGCATTGGTTTATCTTTGTGAAGTCTTAAAAGCAATTGGACTTCAGCAGTTTTAATCCGGGTTTTTAATTGTGCGGGAGCAAGTTCCGTAACGGACTGCTGACACCTCCGCGTGAAGTCGAGCGTGAGACTAAGTTCTTCGGCTGCCCGTGTTGCTGCTTTAAAAAGGAAGGCTCCTTTACCCGCAATCTCGTGCTCTCGCACAAAGCGGATCAGGGGATCGGTGCTCGTCGTAACATAGCAGGCAGTGGCCAGTACTACTCTGTTGTGCAGATGCTCCAAACTCAATAGTCCACGCCCTCCCAGGTGTCGCGGGAGGTATATTCGCGGGACAGAGGATCTAGGATGTAGACTTCCCTCCATATTCATCCTTTTGCGGGTCTTTATGTCGATTTGTCGCAGCTCTTCCACGTTCCAGTGGACAGCACCAAAGCTGTATAGCAACAGTGGGATCGCAAGCATGTTTGTGGCAGCGACTTTGTTTTTGCCGGACAGTTCTGACGACCAGATCTGCCGGAGTCGGTGCAAATACTTGCGGCGGAGACACTCTTTGACCAATTCTGCCTCTTGGATGTGACGCTGCGCCACTCCAAGGTAGGTATAGGTATCTCCGGCATGCAGTTGTCGCAAAATGCTCCCATCAACGAGCTGCTCCTCATCTTCACTATCTCCGCAACGTCCTCTTTTGAGATGAACCATGGCACATTTGTCTATCCCGAACTCCATACCAATAGCTTGACTGTAATCCTGCACTACCCTCAGCGACTGCTCTAAATCGCGTTGTCCGGAGGCATAGAGTTTCAGGTCATCCATGTAAAATAAGTGGGTGACCTTGTGCCTCCGGTAATTGGGTTTGCCACAGCTGTATCCCTTAGTATTTTTCAGCGCTATGGACAAAGGCAGTAGCGAGATGCAAAAGAGCAAGGGACTCAAGGAGTCTCCTTGGAAGACCCCTCTTTTAAATGATACCAACTCTGTTCGAACCCTGGTTTCACCCGATGTTATAGTGAACCGAGTCTTCCAGAGCGGCATCAGTTGTTTGATGCATCCCACTATTTGATCATCTACCGAAAGACATTCCAACAGCCGCACAATCAGTTCATGAGACGTAGTGTCGAATGCCTTCCGATAGTCGATCCAGGCCATAGAAAGGTTTCGCAGGTAATGCACGGAGTCCTGTGTGACACAGCGGTCAATCAACAGGTTATCCCTGCAGCCAGCTACTCCTTTCTTAGACCCTCTTTGTTCATATACGCTGAGAAATACGGGATTTACAGCTTGAAGGATACGCATGTACAAGATTCTGGTGAAGAGCTTGTAACATGCGTTCAGACATGTTATTGGCCTGTAGTTTTTAGGATCAGACAAATCTCCGGTCTTCGGGAGAAGCACGGTTCGACCCTCGACAAACCAAGCCGGAATTGGCTGCTCCTGATTTAGCCACGAGTTAAAAACTCTAGCTAAATGCCGGTGGCAACTGGGAAACTTTTTCAACCAGTAGGTGTTTATGCCATCCGGGCCAGGAGCTGCGAAATTCTTTGCGCCTCGTAAGGCACCAAGAATTTCTTCCGTGTTTATCGGGTGACGCAGTACATTCAGGTTTGGAGTCCTCCTACAAACGGACTCGAACTGCGCCAAGGCCGGAGTGTCTGCTTGGAGAGGTTTGGGGTGTTCGTAAATGCCCCTCCAGAAAGTCTCCACGCGATCAGCAGTTGGCGGCTGCTCTATGACTGGTGGTCGCTGTTGGAAGAGACGAGCAGGCTTTTCGGAAAACAATCTGTTTTCCTCCAAACCTCTCGCCCGCGTCACCAGTGATCGTTTAGCAGCGATTAGCGTCCGTATCCTGTCAAGACAATGCTGCTTGACAACAACCAGTACCGCTTGACTGAGCGTGTGATGGTCGCGCCTTAGCTCTCGGGCTATCTGGCGCACGCGGCGCGTAAAAGGCCTACCGGCCGCTCTATATTCCATCACACACTGGATACGGGATGCTTCTTGGCGAGCCAACTGGATTTTCGCTTCCATCTGGCGCACCCGCCTCTGTGCTCTCTCGACAGGAGAGTCTCTCACTCTCCCCTGTCCAGCCAGCCTCAGAGCCGCAGCGTAAATTTCGCAATTGATGCTCCAAATGTCAGAGACCTCCGATAGACGTTCACTCAACGCCTCATCCTCTCTCTTTAAATCTGCCAGCTTGAAGGACCTCTTGTTGTTATGCAAGGCCCTTCGGTCACTGAAATCTCCAGGTGAGACGGCTTCGTCGATTTCCCTCTCAGCGGGCCTCATCGGCGACCTTTCAGCCTGGTTAACAGGCCTTTCAGTCGCCGGAGGGGCAGGCTGAGCTGGAGCACGAACGTATCCCTGCCCCCGAAGGTAAAATACCTGGTTCCGCAAGCTCTGGGAGGTAATTGTGCTATGCTCTGGATGCATTTCACACCATCTCCCATGCATGCGGGACATGTATCCCCTACGGCGCGGGCTACTGCTCTCGTAGCAGCTCAGCAGGTCATCCTTCAGTTCCGTCGTCCACCTAAAACGGTCCATGTCGTTGCGTGTGTCGTCGTCAGGGCGATCCGAGGCACCGCCACCTTGCCCAGAGCCGGCTTCCGATACCGGCCTGGTGTGGGTGCTCTTCTTCTGGGGCGGTCGAACCAGAAGGTAGGGCCCGTCCGGTGGTTAGCCTTAGGGCCCCCAGCCGACATTTCGGAGGCAGCCGACCACATTGCCTCCTAGGGATGACCTGTAGAGGTTGCCGGCCGGCTTTCATCCCTGGCTTGGGTTATCCCCACAGTGTCGCCACGCACCGAATAGCCGTTTGATGTTGGTCGGCTTCCTGGGGGCGCATTTTATACCTACTGCCAGGTTTGCTATCAGCCGCCCCTAACCTGGGGTCAGACGCTGTCGGGAAGCCGTCCTTAACATAGGTGCAGCCGCTTCCTCACTATGGTGGTTCATACGCCTGCTTTCACAGCCGGTGACCACCATAGGCCCTTTTAAGGCAAGGACTACCAATCTTTTAGTCGCCTCTTACGACAGGCAGATTAAACCCTGGGAACATTCTAAACCCGGACCCAGACGGGTATATATATATATATATATATATATATATATATATATATATATATATATATATATATATATATATATATATATATATATATATATATATAGACAAAACAAAAACAAAAAAGGTGCAACCCGGGCTCCGACACACCGGGCTGCTGTTCCATTCCATATATATATATATATATATATATATATATATATATATATATATATATATATAATTTTCATCCTTGCTAAAATAACATACATGTTCATTAAATTTTCAACATTTGAAATTTCATAAAGCACATCTGAAACCGCAGTAAGTATCTGCCATTGTTCAATTAGCACGATAGGGCGACATTATAAGGTCTGCGAGATTTTAAAACTCGCTTAGGCCATTCAAAAACTATATTTATAATAATGTGAACAACATACAGGGTGAGTTTTTAGTACCGGCTCGGTCGATAACTCCACTACTATAGAAGATAGCGAAAAAAGTTGTATATAAAAGTTGTAGCCACGGATATGCTACTTGCTCAGAAAATATTTAGATTTATACAGGGTAATCCATAACTTCGTGGTGATGCCAACATGCATTTTTTTAAATGAGATACCTTATACATATATTATTCCATATTCAAATTCCACTAGTGATTTCCGTTATTTCAATATAGGGTATTGTTACATTATACAGGGTATTTCAAAAGTTATGACCATTTTCATATCCAAATCACGGTCAAATGAACGAACTGTATATCAAAAAGTAATAAATCAAAAATTATTTTTTTTACATGAGAAGATTAAAAATATCATCTAGTTTCAAAATCCGCTATGAAAAAAACCCGGGACGCATAGTCGTATACAGGGTGATGTAGAATGCAAAATCCAGATGTTCTCTCTTTTTTTAAATGTAACCCCCACTATTTTATTATACCAAAGAATTGCTTTTAATATGCTCTTTCATCTTTGTATAGCACTTGTTATGGCTGCATTCATTAGTTTCTGAGGGATTTCGATTTTTCTACAAATTTTAAATATGCTTTTTATTTGTTTACTAAAATTTATTTATTTTGAGAAAATACTCATCAAATTTTATTTTTGCTTAACAAACAACTAAAATATAAGGCCATAATAATACTTAATCAAGTCAAAACACTGAATTAACGATATAATATAGGTCAGGTATGCTGAGGAAACAATTTTATAGACGTCATGCATAATTATGAAGCAGATGTATCAGATAGGCTATGAAATATCAAACGACACAGTCCAAATAAAACGATTCTTCACTCTTTCAAACGCATTAGATTTAGACTGCCTCCGATCTGGATATTGCTGTTCATAGTTGATATATTCTAGAGGCAAGTAGTCATTTTCTCAAAGATTCTCCTAAATACCCTCAAAGAAAAAATTAATTTTTAAAGCTGGTTTTTCACACAGTACGGAATTATTGAGCAGGTTATGAAAACTGTCAATGTTTCAAAGCACACCTGATAAATCTGCTTGATAATTATGCATGACGCCTACAAAATTTGTTTCCTTAGCATACTTGACTTTATTATCTCGATGATTTAGGGTTTTGACTCCATCAAATAGTATCATGACCCTATAATTTAGTTGTTCGTTAAACAAAAAACAAATTACATAGTACTTTCTCAAAATAAATAAATTTCAGTACACAAATAGAAGCTATATTTTAAATTTACCGAAAAATCGAAATATCTCGGAAACTGAAGGACGTAGGTACAACAAATGCTATACAAAGATAAAAGAGCATATTAAAATCAATTCTTCAATAAAATATTGGGGGTTACATTTTAAAAAAAAGAGAAAATTTGGATTTTGCATTCTACATCACCCTGTATACGAATATGCGTCACGGGCTTTTTTTATAGCCGATTTTAAAACTAGAGGATATATTTAATCTTTTCATGTAAAAAAGTAACTTTAGATTTATTACTTTTTGATATACAGTACGTTCATTTGACCGCGATTTGAATATAAAAATGGTCATAACTTTTGAAATACCCTGTATAATATAACAAGACCCTATATTGAAAGAACGGAAATCATTAGTAGAATTTGAATATGGAATAATATATAGGGTGTCTCATTTAAAAAAACGCATGTTTGCATCACCACGCAGTTATGGATCACCCTTTATAAATCTAAATATTTTCTGAGCAAGGAGCATATCCGTGGCTACAACTCTTATATAGAACGACCGAGCCGGTACTAAAAACTCACCCTGTATATAATTTTCATGCTTGCTTGCTAAAATAACGTACATTTTCATAAAATCTTGAACTTTTGAAATTTTATTAACGTGTCTTCCATTGAGTTTCTGAATATAAACAGGTACATACTTCAATATACTAAAACGTCAGACTTGCTAAAATGACGTTCTAGAACCCAGTTTGTTGAGCTTTTGGACTCCCGTTTACGCTCAAAGGAAGTGTCGCCGGGGATGGTGAAAACCCATTTCATCTACGGCATGTGTGATAGTATACCTAGCATCAATATGAATTATGAAGTTTTCTAAAGTAACGTAGGTCTGCCGACCACTGGCTCTCAGTCTATTTATTGTAACCTTCCGACTGACCTATATGGTTTACCATATGGTCCATTTGCCCAATACGTGCCAATCTACTTGACACCATCTTCTTTTATTGCCTCTGGGACCTACGTAAATCTTGGGTAAAAGCAGCAAGTACTCGAGCCCACCTTTTCTGTTAAATACTCCTTAGAGCTTCTTGTTATCTATATTTTGCATTTTCTGTTGAATAAGAATTAAAAGAAGAGTAGTTGCTTGTATACGTATAGGAAATGTGAGCAGGTTCGTGTATCACGCGTGCCGTCACGTGTCACGAACTCAAAGATTCGCGAGCGCACCATGTGACATGTTACAACCTGCTGGCTCGCAGGCCGTGATTTCCAGTCCACGTGGATACATGCGCATCACACGCCGCATGCGAGGTTTCTACGGAAAATATGTCTGTTACTGTTACAAAAGCTTATAAACTATGGCATTACTCCTCAGTTTTTCCTTTTTTTCAAATTTTACTTGTTAAATAGAAAACTTTTTATTAAGTATCCTAACGATGTAGCAGCTAGGTCTGGCGTTCCTCAAAGATATGTGCTTGGTCCTCTACTCTTTACTATATTCATTACCGATATCTCTACTAAACTCAATTGAAATCACTTGCTATAAGTAGATGATTTAAAGATAATGCCGAGAACCGATTGCCTCTTACTTCAGAATGTTAACTTTGTAGCAATGGTGTAATCTTGACAAGCTATACTTAAATGTTGAAAAACGTCAGACATTGTCATATACACACAAAGTTAGCACCAATGGGGATGTATTATATTACATAATTGCATGCTGAACAAGGATTTGGGCACAGCATAGTAAACAACCAGCACAATATCTCAGGTTGGCGGCAATTACACGCGTGTCCCTACTTTTGGATGATTTTTTTGTAGGGATGCTAACGATACTTCGATACTTATACTTCACCACTAATATCGAGCATTTTTATATTAGATACTTTTTGAGCGATTCCAAGCTGGTATCGATACTTTTGTAGGGGTGTCGGTGTCGAAAATAATTATATAATCATTGGGGGGCTTAATCAATTGCACAAAATTCTCTGTACGCACCAAACGCGCCTATTTGGCTAAAAAATATCGAGTTGGTACCGGTATCGATATGTTCATTTTCGCATCTCTACCCAAACTTCTCAGCCGTAAAATCATCCCAAGGTCAAATTTTCTGGAAACCATTTTTATATAGGAAATCCTCAGAGATATTGCGCTGGTTATTTACTATGCTGTGATTTAGGTTTTACTTTTGACTCGAAGTTAAATTGACTATCATATATGGAATTGTAGCTGATGCATCCAAAACTATGGGATTCATACTCAGGCACTGCAAAAATTTCGACAGTACAAGAACTCTATTGCTATAATTTATAAGTTTGTTATATCTAAGCTGGAATGCTGTAGTGCAATTTGGTATGGTGAGTATGATGTACTTTCGAATGATATTGAAAATATTCAGCGTCGTTTTGCCAAGTACTTATGGTTTAGGGAAGTCATTATAATTGTATAATCTTGATGTCTAATGATTAAATCGTCAACAAGATTGAAGAAGAATGTATGCTGCTGATCAAGAGGGATAAATTGAACATCATGAATTGACACCGTTGGAATGCGTACAAGGATAGCAGTCCAAAGACAGAGAGAGGGAGAGAGTGAGAACAGCCAAAGATAGGTTAGCTAAATTACAATGTACAATTTCAGTATGTCAAGCGAGTACCTCATACAAGGCGTAGCCTTCGAGGTGACAATATTTGTATTGTATAGTATAAATAAATAAATAAAAAATGAACTAAATGGAGTTTATCCATTGAATGGAATTCGGAATGACATATTACCTATCAGATTCAATATGGTAAATTCATCTAAGCACAAGAAGTATTACGCTGCTGTCTTTTTATACAAAGTAATGGGTACTTCAGAACGACCTATCAACTTTGTACCTATGGTGCAATCTTGATAAGCTAGGTACTTTAATGTTGAAAAATGTCAGACAGTATCATATAATATAAGCAAAGTTAGTGCCTTATACTCCATACATTTTATTAATTGAAAGGTAACTTAATTGCTTATTAATTTCTCCTTATACTAGTACAGAAACTCGACCACGTTTTACCTTTCCACGATAAAACGCCTGACTTCATTTTTTAATATTAAGGCGGCTCCTACAGAGAGCATAAACGGTCATTTTCAAATGATTTAATCCCAATTCCTGACGCTCTAGTTTTCAATATTTTTGCATGAAATTTTTACATGAAATTTAAAAGGAAATTACACAGGGGGCTATCGAAGCATTTTTTGAAAAAAATTGATTGAACATGAAATATGATCACTTGAAGTTGCCTATTTTCTTCGTCAACATTGTATTTTTTTTAAGAAAAGCCCAGAAGCAAAAATGATAATGTGCTTCGGTATCAGCCTGGGTAATTTCCTTCTAAACATCATATGAAAGTTTCATGTAAAAATATTGGAAAATGAGGCGTCAGGAATTGGGATAAAAAACATCTGCAAATATTCCTCTTCAATTTTACAAATTTCGGGCGACGCTATAACATGATTGTTTCCATTTCTTTATAATGTAGCGCGCACCTGTTTATTTATCACGCCCATCGTCGGTTCCTTTTCAGCTCCCCGCATCTTCCCGAGAAACTATTCCGGATTGTAGGAGCAGCGTTAAGAAAAGAAATTATCTCGACGCAGAGCTAAAGTACTTATTCCAAACCCGTTTATGCTTTGTGTTTTCATACATTTTCATTCTGTACTATGTGACGGATTGAATATACAAAATCTCCTATACCCAGACCACCTAGAAATGGGCCACCTTTACTAGACAATTAAATACAAAACTGACCCATTTCTACATTGGTCGATATACATACATTATGTCCAGCATTCTCGATACAGCGCAGCATCCTGTTCGACTCCCTTTATTGATTTGAAGGCGTTTCCGTAAAATTTACGTGATTTTGAACAGTGTCCAGTTGGAGAGGGATAAACGCTCCACCCCCTACACCACAGTCAATACCGTCCTCTTGCGGTAGCCTCCCGCGTCCAATATTAACTCTTTATTATTTCCGAAAGCTTCTCTTTAGAATTTTGCATACGAGGATATATCAGGATGTAATGAGACTGGTGCTATAGTATAACAATTAGATACTAAAAATATTTAACAAGTCAGTCAAAGTACCCTCCACTCTTTTCATGGTGGTAAACTTCCGAGAACCCATTTTTAACATCTCTTTAGTATACTCGTCCCAGCGTTGTTGAGCTCTAAATCCGACCTCAAATTTTCGACCTCTCAATTCTTTTTCGAAGTCAGGAAACAAATGGAAGTCACATGGAGCAAAATCGGGAGAGGAGGGGTGGGTGATCTATAATTTCCAACACTAATGATCCAATTTTTGTTTGTCGACAAATCGCTGATCTGTGAGTCGGAGCATTGTAGTGATGCAGCATCTAATCATAGATGTTGGAAGTTTTTTTTGACGTCTTCATAAGGTGGCCGTTTTTGCTTTAAATCTGCTTTTAAGGATCCTCGAAGTATTTGAGAATAGTACTCCACAGTTAGTGTATGTTCAACAATCACTGACGTTTTTTCTTTGTTTTATATTTTTTACCTATTTTGGAAATTTGTCGTTCTCCAGTACAGTTCAGTAGCCAGTAAGTTGTGAAAAATAATAGTTTCTGTCATGCTCCAGCTCCTCTTTAACTTTAAATAAATGTTACCGCAATTTTTTCTGGCTAGAGCTGATGTGTTGTAGAAAATGTTCATAATCTTATCTCGTTACTACCCACTATTTGCCTTCCAGGCACTGTTGGTCCACCCTGTATAAGTAACCTTCCCTGTTAAAGTGTTTAACTGGTACATTTTTAATAGCCTATATCAAAGTTGCGTGCTGTTTCTGAAATGTAGCTTCATAGTCAGTCATAAAAACTGAATCCTAAACTTCGATTTTGTCACAGAAAACGCATATTATTGTAACAATTAAACTCGTTTAAGTACTAATACTTTCAATTAAACATTTTAATTAACAGTAATGATTAACGAAAGTTACTATAAAAATAAATCAGTAACTGTCGTTATGAGTATTCCTATCGTAGACACTTCAGATTACAATGACTATTAAACTGGTTGAAGTACTGCAATTTCCAATTAAACATCTTAATTGCCAGTGTTAAATGATACTACAGCTGTGATAAGTCACGAAATATGCATAACGGTCGTTTCCCGAGGTGGGGGATGTTTTCCATGCTCCATCTCTTTTCTTCTTTGTAGAGGACAAGCGAGTGCGATAGAGATAGATGCTCTTCACCGTTGCTTACATTTCAGTTAGTCGTTAGTGGCTGCACAGCACGGTTACTGGTGGCTTTTCGGTTGTACTATCACATACTATTTTGTGTTCCTATAAGTTTTATGCGTGCTTGTGTCTTTGTGTGGAACAGAATAGGTACCCACATGGTCAAATATGGCTTTGGAGTACACGAGTCGTACATTTCCGGTAACTTTGCTGTAGGATCAAAATATGTAACAATTTTCCAATGACAATATGTGTTCGTAGGTGTAATAGACGTTTTATGTGCAATAATAGCTTTTTTGTTATGTTAAACTAAAGATTTTGATTTTTGTTAAATGATTTTTAATTAATTCTTTTACCAGGAATAAAGATTACTTTGAATCTATTTGCGTTTTTTAATCCCTCTAATTCAGTATAGGAATTATCCGTATTGAATTAAGAAAAAAACCAGTGACCAATGACAAAAACAATGTCACAAATAAATAACCGTAATAAATAATTCTGTTTAATTAAGGGCATTAAACAAGTGAATAACCTTAGAGACGTGGTTTAATTGTAACTATTAAACTAAGCTACAGTCACAGTGAAATTTTTCTGACAACCACTGATTTGATATTGCTCGCTACCTCAATTTAATTCTAAATAGAATTCACTATTCAATTGCAGCAATCACTTAATTAATTGTCACATATTTTGATGCAAAATTTAATTGCGGTGATTAAAATTTTAATCATAGCGATTAAAGTTTTCTCTCAGTGTACAGTGAGAAGTAGCCAACATGCCGTTCATCAAAGCACAAGTTGCTTCGATTAACTGAGAAAGCGTTGCTTAGAACCCAAAGAGTGTCGGATCGTCACCATGCTCATAATTTTGATGTCAATGAGATAGATCACTTTGATAATCAAAAACAAAAAACATAGAAACAGCTCAAACGTCATTTTTAGGCGTTTTAGGGGTTCCTGATCGTTTTCTACTTTTTTTGAGTGAGGCTGACATTGGGGTGATTGGAGGAAAGGGGTTTGTCAATCTGAAAAATTTGTTGTAATCATAATAGGCTGTCTATTGACCTGTGAAAAGAAGACCTAGCGGTATAATCCATCCGAACACTGACTTCTCTATTACAGAAACCAAGGGACTTAGAATTTTGATGCATACATACGAGTATTATTGCTTTGGATCGTTCTGTGTTGTGTAACCTGGAAACTGTTGAATTGATTTTACTGAAATTTCAACACACTATTATTACCGTGGCGAGGATGGAAAACACGTATGGTTTTTAGAAATCGTGTCAGTGGCGGCGCAGCGATAATCAAAGAACGGAAGATATAGAAACAGCTCAAATCTCGTTCTAGGGGCTCCACTTTCTACTTTTTTTCTGGCTGGGGCTGAAATTGGGATGGTTGGGAGGAGGGAGGAAGGTTTGTAAAGATCTGTTGTAACCATAATCCATTGATTGACCTTTGAAAATAAGAACTAGCGGCATAATACACTTTTTCCAGTCAATCTGAACCTTGCGTTGCTTATTATAGAAACCAAGGGATTAGGATTTTCTGACTAGTACAATTGTACATACTAGTATTATTTGAGATAGTTCTGTACTGTGTAACCTAAAATTGACTTTAATGAAATTTCGACGTACTGATACTACCGTGGCGAGGATGGAAAACATATAGGGTTTCTATAAATCGTGTCAGCGGCGGTGCAGCAATAATAAAAAAAACTAATAGCATGAAAACAGCTCGGATTTCGTTTTTGTGTTGAATGTTTTTTTGCAAGCGAGTGGCGATGATCTCGGTGCAAGGAGCAAAGAGATCTCAAGCCGGCGCCACATATGCGGTGTTCGGCGAGCACCGAACCCCGATTATTTGCTATTCGGCTAAAGCCGGCGCCACATGTGCGGTATTCGGCGAGCAACGAACCCCGATTATTTGCCATTCGGCTAATAAAGGCGGCGCCACATATGCGGTATTCGGCGAGCAACGAACCCCGATTATTTGCCATTCGGCTAATAAAGGCGGCGCCACATATGCGGTATTCGGCGAGCAACGAACCCCGATTAGATGCTATTCGGCTAAATATCGATACGTGCTCGCTATTCGGCGAGCAAGGTTGAAAAAACGGCGAATATTGATATTCGGCAAATACCCGCATATGTGGCGCCGGCTTCAGACTACAGCTTCATGCAATGGGAGAATAACAAAATGGTATCGTCATTATGCATTAGAAGTATACTGAGTCAATCAGCTTGACTCAATTTTTTCTCTTTTGTTTATTTTTAATTCTGAAACCAACAATTGTATTATTAATACTGCTGAATTACCTCACCTTTGTCGGAGAATAATGTTAGTCTAAATGAACTACAACATACTCAACGGTCACACAGCGCTGACCTAAATTGGCAAGTTAAATTGAATAAAACATAAAATATTTAACAGATAGATACACTAGAACCCCGATTATCCATGCGCGGGTTATATCCGTACTACTGTAAATCACTTAGCGGAAACCTAATACTCAACGATGCATGGCAACGTCACTCGATAAAAACTCTCTAATACGCCGTGAGGGTGGCGCATGACACAATTTCGATGCTCTGGAAACCCTTGGTGCTCTCTTCTGTTAGCATCTTAGTATGTATGTATGCATACATACAGATACATAATTATGTGAGTATGTACAACATAAATACCATAAGGGAGCTTATCGCCAAAAAACTTAATCTAGATGAGAAAATCTTGGGGTTGTGGCCAGAATTTTGAACAATGACTGGGTCACTGCATAAAGGAGACTCTGGTGTTAACTGCCAAGCTTTTGGCAATGCTTATTGCCATCTTCAGGGCTTTAACGTTGAGGTTTGCCAATGTAAAAAACAGCAACTGCATTGAGTGCAACGACTTTTAAATGCCAGCTACAGTAATCTTCACAATTTTAAAAATTTGGAATGTGGATCTGATTACACATTTCACAAGGCAACGGCCATTTTATCACCTGTTAAACCAAGAAGGTCTTTATTTAAGAAAATTTATATCGTGAAATGTGTGTACTCAAACCACGAATTTTATAATAGCTTCGGGTTTAGTTGGACATGTAAAGGTCCTCCTGTTGTGTTTGTAATTTTACATTTATATGATGTTTGTTCCTGACCTGTTTGCGGAAGACACCATGATAGATAGTAAAAATTTTTAAAATTGTAATGATTACTGTAGCTGGCATTTAGAAGTCGTTGCACTCAATACAGTTGCTGTTTTTTACATTGGCAAACCTCAGCCCTGAAGATGGCAATAAACATTGCCGAAAGCTTGGCAGTTAACACCAGAGTCTCCTTTATGCAGTGACCCAGTCATTGTTCAAAATTCTGGCCACAACCCCAAGATTTTTTCATCTACAACATAAATAATATGTATGCAATTATCTAAGAAATAAAAATGCGTATTATCCGTGCTTTCCAGTTATCCGTGCCTCGTCCGGCCTCGTGGAGCACGGATAATCGGGGTTCTACTGTCCTATGAAATTAGATAATAATGTTTCAGTTTGATTATCGACTGTAGCATATCCAAACGGTATCACTTAAAATCGATTCCACCCGAAACTGCTGATTTATCGTGCACATGAAATAAAAACTAGGGTTAATACCGAATAAATAACCTATTATAAAAGTGGAAAGTGTATACGTATGTACAACGTACGTTACTGCTAGCTCAAAATATGGTCACCGACAATTATTATATGTATAATGGCGCTATAAACGCAGTCCCGTCCGCAGTCGTTTTGGTCTTTTGCTCTCTTACATTACACAAAAGTAGGGCCCCCGCGGGGCCTCATTAAACTGCGGGGCTCAGGGCTCCAGCCCCTTTAGCCCCATGGTTAATCCAGGCGTGATTACTTCGTTAATAGGTTGCGCATTTGGAACAGTGTTAATTTAACTGTTACGTTAAGTACCAATCGTTTATAGTCTTAATAAATGCAAAAGGCCAAATTCATGCAAAAGGCCCTCATAAGAACAACCCCAAATCACTCCCCAATCGAGATATCGTGAAGAGACTCTTGGATCTTGTTAAGGTCACAAAACTCTTCACGGATTAACACACGCACAGGACAATACAATAAGCCAATGGCTGCAGTGTTGCGGCTACCTAACCCGGCCTGTACGTTTGAACCCCCTAACCTAACCTAACCTAACCTAACCTAGGTAATCAATGTTTAAATACCAACATAAAATATGGCGCACTCCGTTACCATACGCGCAGCACCGACATTGCAAGCATCGGTCGTCTTCAGCTAACATCCTCTGCCCATAAAATTACGCAGAAAAATGCGGAAAGTGAAAGTTAGGGCGGGCGGTTTTTCTGATTTGAAGGTGCAGAGTAGGAAGGAATTCGCGACAGTAGAAGGTATCTCACGTACGGGCACGCAATGCAATCGCTATGGGAATGGCTCTAATAGCCTGTCCATTTTTTAAACGGGCTCTGTAAATAAAGGATATCATCTGTATTCTGACAGCATGGCCGAGATAGTCGTTACTGCTATTCTCGTAACGGAATCGTTCCAGGCATCTCTTGTTAACACCGCTCACTTTTGTGACCGGCTCATAACGCTCTCTGATGGGATGGATGTTTACACGAAGAGCTTGAAGTGTGGGAGGAAAGTGAGGATTATGGGCAGAAATGCATCGTGTGAAGGAAGAGAGTTCTTCAACTAGATGCATAGTAACTCAGTTCGAGAATTCTTCCATAAGCGTTCTAGGATCGTTCGCTATGTGAAATGCAAAAATGACTAGAAACTGGAAAATTATCCTCCAAATTGGATCTTTCCACTGATAAAACTAGCATTATAATGGAGATTCAAGTTTATAGGACACACTCATTCCTTTACACATCTTTATAAGTATTGTTATCCTTTTGTTGCATAGAGATTTGATCCATTATATACGGGGGTTAGCCAAACGACGTGGGCATATGGATAAGTCTATTTTGAAAATATCTTATTAATAGACCTGCGCCCTTACCGTTCTTGATTTTTTTTATATTATTTGTAATATTTCCAATAATTTTCAAAAATTATTTTTAGATGCCTTATTAAACCTATTTTTCGAGTTTTTGATCTACCGATTGTAGTGCATTTCAAAAATGTATACAGCAATTAAGTGGGAAATTCCTATCTGCTTGGTACAATTTCGATGTCAGTCACAGGCGTAGGTAAATTTTACCAAATTACCTGATATATTGCTCCCCGTTATTCATTTATGACGCAGTAAGTGAAATGAAAAACACTTTAATGACAAAATATTTAAAACACTCACGGTAGCGCTTGTATAAGTATATTTGATTAGTTAACGCATGAGTATTTTCTTTCTTATCTTGATCGTTTCGAACAGCTCACGGACTGCATTGGCTCTATTCAATACTGCTTCGTTGGTCTGCATGGCTGTCCACGGTATACGGAGCATTCTTCTATGTAACCACCTTTCGAATGCTTCTAGGCGGTTGATTGTAGCGGCCTTTAATGTCTAGATCTCTCAGCCCCATATAACAATATAGACCAAATATAACATTTTATCATTCTTTGCCGCAATTTCAGATTTAGGTTGTCATTAGAGAAGAATGATCTCATTTTTAAGAAAGTTGTACGGGCTGCCGGATTTAAATCCGGCACTTAATCTCCTTATCTGGATCTAGTTGTTCTGTGATGTAGCATCCAAGATACTTAAAATGGGTGACTCTTTCAATGTTATGCTGTTCTATTTGTAGGGATACACCGGCGTGTGGTTGAATATCATAAACTTTGTCATAAATTTTGTAAAGTTTACTATACAAAAAACTGCCGACTGATGGTCGAATGACTGGAGTTGGAAAGTCCACCGTTTTTAAATTATTACGGGAGAGAAAGACTGCAGGTGAAGTGAAACCTCCCAAAAAATGTAAAAACAGAGAGTAAAAGACCTTAGTGAAAACACAACAGAACAACAAGTATAATTCGAAGAACAACCAGAAAACTTTTATGGACCAGTTTAAGAAACATGGGTTTTGCCTGAGAAAAGCATAACCGTAAAGCATTTTTACTGAAAACGATGGATTAATTAAGGCTATATATAGTACCAAAAATATTGGAAGACAAAAATATAAGCAGTGCTCGTTAAGCCTTCAAAGAAGGCCTATCAACGGGTATTAAGGTACTTTCAGGAAAGGGAAAAGAGGCGATTAATCGTCCACATTGGAAGCGAGGGGGGATTTCTTAAATAAGGTTTATCAACCTTTCATGCGTCCAATGCGGGAAATTACCACGAGGACATGAATTAGGATGTTTTTGAAGAGTATTTTGGTGAAATGATAAAATATCTTCCAGCTGATTCAGTGGTAGTTATCGATAATGCAAGCAAGCTGTCATTCACGACGCATAGAGAAGACTCCAACTTCATCTTGAAGAAAACAAGAAATTATCGACTGGTTAACCTCAAAAAATATTTCGTTTGAAGATAATTTGACAAAGAAAGAACTATTGCATATAGCAAGTTTATATAAACATCGTTTTATGAAATACGCCGCCGTAGAAGATATAGATACATGTGTGACTGTGGTGCGCACACCGTCATATCATTGCTAACTAAATCCTATAGAAGTTATATGAGCGCAAGTGCAAAGATTTGTAGCCAGACCTTAAGCTACTGTTTGATGAAACCATTAAGCCATTAAGGAAGTAACACCACAGAACCGGCGAAAAGCAGTCCAGCATATTATTAAACAACAGAAGAAAATGTGGAATCTTGACTACGTGATCGATTAGACTGTCGCATCGACCCATTAATTATATCACGAGGAGATGTGTATGGTTTTTAATAAGTTTATGTCTGTATAATGTATTTTTTGTATGTTTAGTAAAAATAAGGGTACGTAATTTACTATGAAAGTGAAATTCTTTTCTTTTACTTCCCACACCGATAGGTGAGGGGAGTATTGTGATCGCGAAAATTTTCGATTTTGAGATAACACGCTTTTTGGGCTTTTTATGATACCTACATATCGAAAATCCATGTCCCTCATTTTCGTCGGTCTATCTGCCTGTGGGCCTTCTGTCTGTCTGTCTGTCGGTCCGTCGCCGTCGGTCTGTTGGCGTTTTTCTAGCCTCGTAATCTCAGCAACCGCTACATGGATTTTGATGAAATTTGGGCAGCGATGTGCTATGGGGTCGCAATACGTAATGCTGCTATAATTTTGAAAATCGGTGCATGGGCGGCGAGGTAATTAGCAAAAAATGAAAACATTCAAATATTTCCCAAACTTCATTTTTAGGCGTTTTAGGTGTTCCTGATCCTTTTCTACTTTTTTTGATAGGGGTGAAATTTGGGGTGGTAGGGAGGTGGGGGGTTGTAAAATTGAAGAATTTGTTATATTCGTAATAGACTACCCACTGACCTGCGAAGGAAGACCTAGCGGCATAAATAGCTTTTTTAGGTCCATCCGAACATTGCCTTGCCTATTACAAAAACCGAAGGATTTTTTCTGGTGTAAACATACGAGTATTGCTTTGATCGTTGTATAATGTGTAAAGAGGAGGCAGTTGAGTTGACTTTAATAAAATGAAGTATTAATACCGTGGCGACATTCCCCGGGAGAGTCCGGCGAACTGTCTCCAGAAGCTGAGTCGGCTCGAGTGGAAAAAGCCAAAAACATCTTAAATTTAGATAAGGGATTCTCACTAGTCATCCCGGAAAGAGATGACTGGATGAGAGGAAAAGTCAAGTTTGCGCCCAATAGTCTGGTATGCTCTTAAAGGAGTCAGGATCCGGGGGAGCGGGCTTCTGTCTGGAGGGTAAAGAGGTGCGGCGGAGCTTCGCGCTGGGAACCTGCACGACTGTCTTCCAGGCGAAAGTGTATGCGATATTGATGGCGGCATACTCGACGGAAGTCGAACAGTGCTCTGAACAGAGCATATATATATGCTCTGACAGCCAATCAGCTCTGAAAGCGGTGGCAGCTCCGAGGGCCAGATCAGCTCTGGCTCAAGAATGCTCGGCCGCCCTTCAGAAATTAGCAAGCCATAAGAAGGTGACCCTACTGTGGATCCCCGCACACATTGGTATACCGGGTAACGAGAGAGCGGACTGATTAGCTAGGTCATTGTGGCCCTGGACAACTGGGCCTACAAGGAACTGGCGAAAGCCTGGTTAGAGAGAGACGACTGCAGGTAAGCCAAAAAATGCATGGCAGGCCCTGATAAGGGCCGAACGCTATGACTTTGAGTAAAGGCAAAAAGACGCTTCTTACTGGTCATTCCCGGCTGAATAGACATTTGTCACTTATGAGAGTGGTAGGGGACCCCATTTGCTCCAGATGCTGGGAGGAGGACGAGACAGCGTTCCACTTCCTGGGCAGATGTGCAGTTTATCGCAACCTTAGGGTACAGATATTCAGCACGACGGAGTTTGGGGAGGAGCCATTATATTCAGCGAAATGGTCGGACATACTGATTTTCGTCAGGAGGTCTGACAAGCAGCTTTCTAGGGTGTAGAGGTTTAGTGTTTTCAGTGCGGTTGGCAAAAAGGGCCAAAGGTGGCCTACTTGCCTGGCTTCGCCTCCCCATCACTACTACTACTACTAATACCGTGGCGAGGTCGGAAAATGCGTACGGTTTTTATAAATCTGCCAGTAGCAGAAATAATAAGAAATTTAAAAATATAAAAACAGCTCAAACTTCGTTTTTAAGTGTTTTAGAGGTTCCTGATCATTTTCTGCGTTTTTTTGGGTGGGGGTGAAATTGAAGTGGTCGGGGGTAGGGGGTTGAAAAACTGAAAAATTGGTTGCATTCATAATAGGCTGTCCACTGACCTGTGAAGGAAGACCTAGCGACATAAATCACCTTTTTAGGTCCATCCGAGCATTGCATTGCCTATTACCAAAACTAAGGGACTTAGAATTATCTGCATACAGAGTATTTATTGCTTTAGATCGTTTTGTATTTTGTAACGTGGACACTATTAAATTTATTCTAATGGAATTCTGACACAGTATTATTACCGTGGTGAGCATGGAAAACGTGTATGGTTGTTAGAAATCATGTCAGTGTCAGCGAAGCAATAATCAAAAAACTAAAAATATGAAAACAGCTCAAACTTCGTTTAGATGTAGATATTTTAGGGGTTCCTGATCATTTTCTACCTTTTTTTTGGGTGGGGGTGGAATTGGGGTGGTTGGACTGTGGGGGGTTTTAAAACTGAAAAGTATTGATAATAGGCTGTCCATAGAGCTGTGAAGGAAAGACCTAGCGGCATAAGACAATTTATTGGAGGGGGAGGACTGTCGATGTTTTGGTTGCAAGGGGATCTCAGACTAAAGCTTAATGATATGAGAAGATAATAAACTGCTATCACCGTAATGTGTGGGAAGTACTGAGTCGATCAACTTGACTTCATTTTTTATAGGTATCCCACCTACACTTTGGTACACCACTCAGTGTTATTGAATAGATAATAATAGGCAAAACCCATTTATTGCCCTAATTCTGGGTGGTAGTACCTGCAGTTGTGCAGGTAGTACCACCCAAAACTATCAGCATAAAAAAATAATTTTGCAATGAAATTAATGATAAACTATAAAAAGTGGCTAATTATTCGCTGTAGTCCCTTTGAGCTTATTTCTTTCTACATTTCTGGCACAGACTATAGATACCAGAGTATTAACTAGACAATTACTTGTGACATCGAGTAAAACAGATAAACAGAGTCCAAGCTGGCAACAAGGCATGTGGACAAAGAAAATATGGAATTTATTCGTGTTCTTAATAAGAAGCTGGTGTTGAAACGCACCTTATGATGTTATCGCATCTTCGCATTTACCTTATGTTTTAACACATTCGGTAGCAATTTATGGACGAATTAGTTCGATAATATTTGTGCTTAATTATTACTTCACCTTAAAATACCCCAGAGACCAACAACAAAATAAGTTTAATAAACATTTAAAAAAATTACAGGAGTAATAATGTCCATTTTTGTAAATACTTGAAAATGTTACAAATTGAATGATCTAAAAAAATCAGGGACGTTTAGGGCACAGATATATTAATAAAATAGACTTATCTATACGCTCATGAAGTTTGTCTAACCCTATAACTAATTTAGACTAACTGATATCTTAAAATTAGGACGTATTAGATATCTAGTAAATATAAAAATAATGTCTAAATAATCGGAAGATCATCATTATACTTTGCAACATTTCTAAAGTCTCGAATAGATTTCATAGAACGTTATTATTCATTTGACTCTAGCGCAGCGTAGCGAATGGACACATATTTTTGTTTTAAAGTCTGTGAGCACTATATTATGAAGAAACAACACAAATGATTGAATTAATCTAGGAGCGAAGAAAAAAGAAAACCATTTTATATCTCCGACCACTAGTTGATACTATAAAAATCTGACGAAGAAATACATCTTTCGGAAAAACAATGCCTTGACAGCTGTGTCATTTTTCTTGTGTGGCCACTGTTGGGCACATAAATCATACCGTAGTATTTAGGACACCGCTCGCAGGTCACTTCGCCTCACATAATAGACGCTGCTTTTGGATAAAGCAACGAACGTTGCCCTGCGAGCTTATCAGCGCGCTATAGATAAGCGACCCATGTTTCATTTGTTATATTACGTAGCGGGAGACAAAAGAGCGACTTTCTATGGTTGGCATTGCTTGTCCTTGCGACCAGATAATTTCCGTTTTTATATGGACAATCTGGTCTGATGTATTTTAGTCATATCAGAGCCGAAAAAAAAGGGGGGGGGAATTATCATTTTCGAAAAAAGTTGGAAAATGTAGTTTCTAAATTTTATTGTCACTTTGATCCGTCGTGTTTCAGTGTCACTCTAGTAAAAAACAAATATTCTTGAGATAGATGTTTCGGCCTCCTATGTGGCTTTTATCAAAGTATCAAATTAGACGAAAAAAACTAATTTTGAATGTTATTGCCACATTTCACTTGTTATATCACGTAGAAACTAAGGGCGTGACTTTATATGTCCTTTTGCAGTCAGATAATTTGGGTTATTAATACGCTTTTATTAGCTTCACCTGTATGTGAGCTTGTCCTTTCCCATGCTCCTGGAAAGATAATTAATGTCTGTCGTATGATAGAAACTACAACACAACGCCATCTGTTGTCTTAAATTGACCGCCTGTAAACACTGCGCGTCGTTAGCTTTAATGTAATATTATTTTTTAATAGAGGTTGGTTTTATAATAAAAATAAAAAATAAAAATGTTTTAAAAGTTCTGGCAGATAGCGCTATAATCAGGATAACTTCTGTCGAGACCGCTAGTTTATAACTACAAAATTAATGAAATACATACAGATTAAACAAATAAAAAATATAGAGTCAAGTTGATTGACTCAGTAATTCCCACACATAATAATGACACCGTTTTATTGTTTTCTCATTACATTAAGCTATAGTCTGAAACCCCTTGCAACGAAATCATCGCTCACCCGCCAACAAAAAACATCCAACACAAAAACTCTCGTAAATAGTTTCTTGCGCCTCCCTCCTTAGGAACTAGAACGCCACAGTTTTTATTCTGCATCATTCAACTGGACCATGCGAAACGATCAGGGCATCTAAACCGTCTAAAAACGAAGTATGAGCTGTTTTTATATTTATTGTTTTGGTTATTGTTGCTCCGCCACTGACACGATTTTTCAGAAACTGGCGCGTTTTCCATTCTCGCCGCGATAGTAAATTCTGTGACGAAATTTCATTAAATCCAATTCAATAATTTTTGCTTTACGCAATATACATAGAAGAAATTAAGCAACACTCGTATAACGTATACATTTCAAAGTTCCCTTGGTTTCTGTAATAGGCAAGCCAATCCTCAGATGGACCTAAAAAAGAATATGCTGCTATGTATTTCTTCCATAGGTCAATGGACAAACTATAAACTATTAAGAATACAACAAATTTTCCTGTTTTACAACCCCTCACTCCCCAACCGCCCCAATTTCATTCCACCCAAAAATAAGTAGAAAATGATCAGGAGCCCCTAAAGCGCCTAAAAACAAAGTGAGCTGTTTTATATTTTAGTTTTTTTGTTATTGCTGCGCCGCCACTGACACGACTTTCTCAAAGCATACTTGTTTTCCATCCTCGCCAAGGTAGTAATACTGAGTCAAAATCTCATTAAAATCAGTTCAATAATTTTCGTATTTCACAATATAGAACGATATAAAACAATACTCGTATGTATACATCACAAATTCCCTCGTTTCCATAATAAGCAAGGCAATTTTTGAATGGACCTAAAAAGGTGTATTATGCCGCTAGGTCTTCCTTTCTCAGGTCAGTAGCCTATTATGAGTACAACAAATTTTTCAGCTTTACAACCACCCACCCCCAACCACCCCAATTTCACCCCCACCCAAAGTAGAAAATGATCAGGAACCCCTAAAACGCCTAAAAACGAAGTTTGAGGCATATTTGAAATTTTTCGTTTTTTGCTAATTACTCCGCTGCCCATGCACCGATTTTCAAAATTGTAGCAACATTACCTACACCCTACACCATATTGCTGCTCAAATTTCATCAAAATCTATGTAGCGATTACTGAGATTAGGAGGTTAGAAAAAAGCGACAGACAGACAGACAGACCGACAGACAGACAGACAGTCCGACGGAAATGAGTGACGTGGATTTTCGTTATGTAGACATCATAAAACGCCCAAAAAGCATATCATCTCAAAATCGAAAATTTTCGCGATCACTATCGGTATGGGAAGTAAAATTTAAAAAATATATAGTTTAAAAAACTGAAAAAACACGCTTTGAAGGAACTTGGAACTATACTATTATTTTTCGTTCATTGTTGTTTTAAGCTAATTTTAAGAATTATTTTTGGCTTTTCAGTTCAAAGTTCTTCAAAAGCATGTTTTTTAGTTTTTATAAACTATATGCACAATCTGGTTTGATGTATTTTTGCTATATCAAAGCTGAACGTCTTTCAGTGCCTTTCTAGTAAAAACCACATATTTATGAGATTGACTTTACTTACGTTGCGGCCAGATTTGTGACTTCTATGAAAGTAGAAAGTTTGCCAAAATACTAATTTTTGAACTAAAAATCATCGAAATGTATTAGTTAGATAGTTCGCAAATCTCATCTGTCAACCGAAAATAAACTGCTCATTCACAGCTATAAAACCAATGTGAATATATGAAATTGAACTTTGGAGTTGTGCCAGTAAGTCAAACACGATCCTATACAAAGATGTCAATCAAAAATTCTCCCTACCATTGTGCGGTTTTTGTCAAATGTTGTACTTTTATAAACATAACAGCTTCTGGGAACGCTGTTCACTCGTGTTGTCGAAAAGTCGAGCAGCGAAGCCTAAGAACCAGCAGTTCGACATATTTCTAAACAGTCAAGCAAAAGAGCAAGGAGTAAAACGAAGGCTATATCAAGAAGCGATAGAGTTCACGCAAAACTTCAAATTTCGCTAAAAATCCAAGATGGGAATTTTCTTAACAACACCCAGAAGCCCAAATGCTGAGCGGTATTTATGAGGGAATGAATCCTAGCCCCATTTTACTAAAAAAATTTGACTCCAAAAGCAGTCTGTGAATCAAACCTGCAGTAAAGGTAGACGTGGATATTTTTGTCCTTAAATTATTGTAGAGATGATAGAGGGATAGCGTGTATGAATAAAATAGAAGAAAAATGTGTTCTATTTCTGATGAAAGGCATTTTTGATATAAAAGGGTGACTTATCCTTTTAACGATTTAGTAGAAAACGGTGTCAGCCGTACCAGGAACCATTGCGAATGACCGCGGCCATCGAAATTATAGATAAATAACTAGATTACGGATGACGAGGGGAATCTAATGCTTATGCTGTATTTGTTTGTTTCTCTGTACAGTCACGCTTCTTCGGCTCATCATTAAAAAATAGGGAGGAGAGATAAGCTTTATTGACGTTTCGGATACCTTTGAGACCTTTTTTAACAAAATAATTGGCAGAAGGTTTTGAAAAATGACACTATTTGACAGCTGTTCCAAAAAATGGCTTCTGCTTTTTACGAAATAACTTCCTAAGGACCGGTTTCTCAATGTCCAGTTAAATATTTATTTGCAAGATAACAGCAACTGTCAGATAAATTGTTTAAGCAATTGAAGGTTAAACTTACGAAGTCACGTAAATCTTATCTGACAGTTGTATCCATTGCAACGCTATCTGGCAGATACCTATCTGACACTTTAACTGGACATTGAGAAACCGGCCCTAAGTCAATGGTGCTGAAATCTAGAAGCAATTATATTTTTAATGAACTCGAAATATTTGCAGTATGTGTGCCACGTGATTTACCCAAAAGACAGACAACATGCCGTTGCCCCCAAGATGCTGATAATACATCAGATACTGGCTCATCTTTTGAATCTATCAACTGTGCAACTGTTACACCTTCTTTAAGATCTCAGAATCACGGACTTAGAAGGTTAATAGCAAAAAAAGCTGATTCCTTATTGTTATAAAGTAATTTATGTCAAATTTTTTATTTTGGTACAGTCCGTAACCGAAACATGAATAAAGAGGAAGTCATCAAAAAAAGGCCTAAAAACGAGTGCAAACTCCAAAACGTAACGTAATGTGAAGTAATAATGCACTAGTGCAAAAAGTGAGTACCGGTGGCACAGTACACAGACACTAGAACTCAAAAAATCAGTTGAAATGAAGTTTGTTCGTCAATACCTGTCGCCAATTGCTCTGATTGCGGTATCAAAATTAATCTAAAAAGGTAAAAGTGTTAGTCATTTTTGTTGTACTTGTAAAATATCTAATAAAGGTTTATTCAAAAACATATTTACTTCGATCGTAGAAAAAATGTGTGCCTCATGAGCAAAACCATAATTATCAATAATTTTTTTGGTAATAAATAATTTTGAAAAGTTGAGTTAGTAAGTCCTGAGCTCAAACCCGGACGTTGTACCATGACGCTGAAAAAATAGTTTCATCAAAACATGTTGATTAGGCACTTTATCACTGGAATTTATGATAAACTGCAACAAATATACACTAGATACATAAGTAACTATTTTTACAATTAGCTGGAAATATAGCAAAAAGGTATAGGAGTAGGACCTCGTTGGTGGAAACGAACATTTTGACGTCACACGCGCTTGGTTTCGTTCGGGAGCTGTCGGCGTGTCTTCGGTACCGTATTCAAAAATCAATTTCTGTTTTGATATAACTACTGAATTATCGCAAAGAAAAGAAACATATATGTGATCTTACCATGTATCAGAAAAAAATATTCAAAACCCCAATTTCACGTTCCCAAATTGTTTCCAGTGAGAAAAGTTTTTTCAGATTAATTTTTACGATTGAAAGAAGCAGGTTCTGCAAACTAAATTCGAGAACGCATAAGGTTGATAAAACTAGTTTCTAGAAGTTAGATCAGCTATAGTGTACCTTGATGAAAGTCCATTATTCGTAGTAAATATCAAATGTCTAACGATTTTAAGCTTTTGGCGTTATATTCGAAACCAATTCCGATTAATCCTCTGAAAATGTAGGCTAAGCAAACATTGTGTGTTATATTAAGCAGAAAAGAGAATATGCATTATTAAAAATACTTACAATCAAACCCTTTAAATAATGCAGAACCCGCAGACATAGATTTTGAACTTCCAAAGTATTTTTGAAGTCGCCGAAGTGAAATAGCTTCTGAAGATGCCATCCACTCGCGGTGGCCAAACGCAAGCCTTAACGCTTAACGACGCCGGCCTAAAAACCCAAGAACCAGAAATTCATTGGACGATGGCCGCGAAAGCCTTACACAGCACATAAACGAAAATCTTATCGGAGATTGTTAAGTCCGCAGCTGCATCCTGCACATAATAAGAGTTTTTAACTACTACAAACAGTTATATCTACCTAGTATCCTAAATCTTAAGAGAGTTTTGACTATCACTCATCACAAAATGTTATTTCTTAACAGTTATTTACTTATCAACCAAGAAAAAAAAATCGTCTAGTTTGGGAATCGAACTCCCAGCGCTTGATTAAAACACATCAGCGCAACCTACTGAACCGATCAGCCGTCTGCATCATTTTGTCAAAACATTGTACAGTATAATTATTAGGATCTACTTATTTTCATCTCTGCAATGATATTTATAATTTCCTTAATTTTCATTTTGTGCTCCAAGAAAAATCTGCCAAAGTTCATCTAAAGCAATGGTTCACCGAATTATCAATTTTAAATGATAGGTTAGTTGGTTAGTATCGCCGATGTAAACAACGCGTAGCTACTCGAACAAGAGAAGCTGATTGAGGCGCCTCAGCAGGAGCAGCCTTTGTTCATATGTCACCGGTAACCTTTTAGTTTTCATTGGTCATTTTCAATGTCGATTGATGTGTGATTGACCAATAGGAGCGCTAATAACGCGGGATTGGCCAATAGGAGCGCTTTCGGTCTGCTATATCCGTGCTATCCGTGTCTTAGCGCCTTCAGTCAAACACGTTGCGAGACACAAGTTCGAACTTATGGTAGTGTACTGCGAGTGCCAGTTTTTATAGTATCAGCACTGTGTGCTGCTTACAAATCAGGCAACTGTCACGATATACACGCATCGCACAGCCTGGAAGTGACGCTGACTCTTTCGGACCAATCAAATTGCTCCGTTCAAAAACTACGTTAATATAACGTTGTATATGAACGAGCAATGCACGTTATTTTCATCTGATGTCATAACGATTTGTATAGTGTATAGAGGGTTAGCAAAATAATGTAATTTTTTGTTGTTTAGACACTTGACTAGATTTTGCTCCTAATTTAAAAATGAAAAACTTTTGAAAAACCAGTTGCTCATGTAAAAAAATGATTTAGCCGAACGTTACATTAACGTTGAAACTCTACGAATTGCTGAATGATTATGAATCAGAACATTATTTTAACGTCTGGATATATCATTGTTGGCACACTTTATTTGTGGAGTACATAACGTTATTCTAACGTGAAAATGAGCCACCGTTAAATTATGTATTTGATTAAACGTTATTATGACGCTTTAATAAAACGGTATATACTTACACCAAAAACAAACCGTTGGCATTCTAACCTAAATGTTTTATCAACCTTTCACACGTTTAAATTACGTGTAACCAGCGTATATGTGTTTACTGGTAAGCTAGAAATAGGTACTAGTACTGCATATATACCTACTAAAAGGTGTTTTTTTCTCTTTTGCTCAGGGGTAGGGGCGCGACATTGCGCCTTAAGAAGGAACCGCCCCTGGACCTCAGATTTTGACATAATCATGAGACATCTAGGCCTGTGAAGTGGGATGTCTGTGGTCGTCACGCGAAGTGGCCAGGGGTCACGAGAGCCCATCGGGGACGCGAGCGGTCTCACGGTGGCACCGGTGCCCACCCCCTCGCCTTACCCCCCAGTGCCGGGGGGGGGGGCGGCATTGGGGGCGGCAAACGCGGCCTGGTACGGGATGGCCAAAGGCCACGGCACGGCGGCGGCAGGTCCGACCGAACTATCGACCAAACTACGGCGGTCTGCCGCACGCCAACCATACATTTAAATCCGGTAAAAAAACCACCTCCCCGTGTCAGCCTATAAAACTCTGATTTGTATCGGCTATAAAAAATACACAGCGTTTTATTCAAGTTAAAATGCATCGCATGTCAGGCGATCTGTCGAGCGAATGCTACCTACATACTTCATTCAAACAAAGAAGTTTTCTTAAAAGTAATTATTACTAAATTTCTTGCAGGGCAAAATGCACTTCACCCTAAAATAATTGTAAAACAAATCGGATTTTTTTTAAATTGTTGACCACAGCCGCAACTGTGCCCAAAAATGTCGACGTTTAAACTTTGCACATCGTAACAATGAAAAAAATATTACAGACGCATAAATATAATCACTGTGAGTGGGTGCCTCTTCAAATATCAGATATCGTTGTATCCAAAATGATAAATTGAATAATCATATTTAATATGGATCTTGAATGTTTAATTAACTTCCCCGACAAAGGAGGGTTAAGTTATTAGAATCGGTCCGTTTTCGCAAATTTTAATGAAATCAACGTGGGAGGTGTTATTTCCAAGGTAAAATCACCACCTGACTAATTTTATGAAAAGAAAATGCTATGCTATATTATTATTTTTCCAAGTAACCTCCACCACCTCAGAGCATTAAATCACCCATTTTCATCAAAAGATAGAGAACAAAAACCTCTTTATGACAGTAGAAGTGGAAATTATTTGGATTAGTTTTGTTACAGTTACTGCCATTTTACAGTTCGAAAAATTGCTACACTTTATGAATTTTTATTGCACCATTTTGAAAATATTGCGACAGGCGCTGTAGCGTTTTCGACACAAGAAAACATGCGCTTTATTGTGGTAGCACCAGAATTTCACGTTATGACATTATTTTTTGGGTTACCACCACCCCACCCCTTTTTTTTGTCATCGCAGCGGGACCAAAGACTAGATTTTTGTTTCTAGTGATAAGCTTTATATAGTGACCAAGTTTGAAGATAGTCGGACAGCTTAAGGTTTTTGATGTCAGTCTGTGTGTCTGTACATCCGCGAGCGATTTGGTTCTCCAACGATTACTCAAAAACGCCTCAAGCGATTGCTCCCAAATGTGGCCAATTTGAACTAATAAAGGTCCTTTCGAGTTGAAAAGGTTTTGGTGCCAATCGGACGATGGGGGTGGAAAAGAGTGGGGGGTGCACAAAAAATGTAATACAACATATAAATTTGATAGCACCGGTTGAATGTATCTTTATGTCTAAAGCGATATATCACATGGTTTTTTTGTGAAATGGAGGCTAATAAGATCAAATAAGTCATCAACTGGTGTACTTTAGCACTGAATTGTTTCATATTAAGCAGTCTTGAATAACTTAATGATGTCTACCTCAAAATACTATTAGTATTCGATTGGACTCTTAAGAGTTAAAGATAGTGGAGTTTATGGCAAAAACCAACGACAGGGGATGAACAACATCCACATTTTTAGTCTCGTGTTGAAAAAAATTGGTTGAACGTGGCTGCAAAGTGTCTAAAAACAAAGGTTTACAAGAAGTTGCTGTAATGAAATATGCTTATATGTAATTACTACGTTTACATGTGGAATTCAATTCGAACTGAATTCGATTTTGGTATCGAATACTGCATGTAAACACTGCAAAATTTGGATCGAAAGTGAATTGAGTTTCAAGGTCGATACCGCTCTTTTCTGGGATCGAATGTGGATCGTATCGGACTGAAATCCATGTAAACAGGCAGCAGTATTGAAACCGAATCGGCGACTGCGCGTACGGTCTCTCTGAATCTGTAATATCTTTTCTAAACACGAAAACCACAAAGAAAACAAAATCATGAACACACAATGGTTCTAAAGTTCGGGTACGTCGGTTTTGTTATTCTTGGTCGGGTACTCAACGAAAACTAGGCTAGGTTGTAGGTTATGTGAGATTTATAGGTTAGGATAGTTTTGACAGCTTGCTCGCCACTTCACGAAATGGATTCAAATCGATCTGAAAACTAAACATGTAAACAGAGGAAATGCCGGATATGGCATCGTATTCAATTCGAATTGAATCCCCATGTAAACGTAGTAAATATTTCTAATAATGCAGAAAAAAACATAAAAAATATTTTTTTTGTTTTTTCAAATAGACAATTCAAAAAAAACTTGATAGTACCTCAGTGCGCCTTGGAATGGAAACTATTTTGCATTTCGTTTCAGTTAAGAGCTGCTCACACCGTCCCTCGTTATCTTCATCATGCTGTATATGAATTCATAAAACTTGGTTTTTTTGGTATCGTACTTCTAAACTTTTAGTTTTAAGTTCTTTCGAAAAAATAGAGTTCAATTTTATTATAAACTAAAGTACGTCATAAAATTTTGGTGTGAACTATTTGCCACTTTCTGGCGCAGTGTGTTGTTATATAAGTCAAAATTCCTTCTCTTCATTCTATTTGCAGGTAACAGTATTAGACATTTTGTGAACTGTACGTGGTTTCGACGAGAAATGAGAGAAAAGTCTAACTACGTACTACAATACTATATTCTCAGTCACTCTTAAGTACATTGCAGTAGTTAGTAGGCCATAAAAATTTCTGCCGTACTGCAGTTTCTGTTTAATCTTAGATTTGTTAGCGCTGTTGTTTTTTGGTTAGAGTGGATTTGTTGCAAGTAATTTTTATAATCTTGTCGCTTTACTCTAGTTAGTCTGTATCTTTCTGCTAAGTTAGATGTTTCTTTCATCTGAACACATTTTTGTTTATATTTCGTAGCCTGCTAGGAAAGTTGAACAACACCGATTGGATTGAAAACTTGAAATTAAATGAAAACTGCCAGAGACTGATATTGACAACATCAAATCATTTAGAAAGGCTATCAAATTTTACATTTGATTGTATGAAAAAAATTAGGCTTTTCATTTGGAAAAATCAAGTTATCTCTGATATCTTCTTTTGCACCTAAAGGGTTCGTTTCAAGTCCTATTATGTGATACATAATTACACTAGAATTTAGCAAGGAATCTGAATAAAAAACAATTCTGATATGTCACGCTTTTGTTAGACACCCTGCATAAAAGTAAATATTTTTAAAATATACCAACTTGACCTACATACACCCACATAGTTACATTCCTGACTCACCCTGTATATCTGTTTTGAAACCGTCTGCATGTATACAGTCACATGCCTTCAATGGAACTTGTGCTCCCACTTTCCCCTTTCTTAGATTAAAATACTGAGTAGCGCACAGCTTAACTGATATTTCACATTATACATGTCTGTAATATTCATGGTAAGCAAGAGCACAACTTTGGTTAGGATATCTAGTATTATTTCGCTTTAGCATTCTATTATCCACAAAATATCTTCCAGTAATAAACGGCACCCTAAGGATCACTGGACGTGAAAAATGTCATGTTTCCCATAACAAATCTTCCCGCAGACATCCATGGCGTTTGAACGACTGTTTACACAACAGATTTCGTTTGTCTGTCTAAAAATGTATCCACAGCCTCCTCCTTCTTAAAAATAAAACCAAACCGTCCCTATGACCACAGATACACACTTTTAAATGGAGTGTTCAGCGTCCAAAGTTATTCTTAGGCAAAGAACTCTACAGGGGAGCCAGCTCTAATTTTAGAACAGCATGTGTCAAAAAGTAAGAAACCCCGATTGTAAGAAGGCAGATAGAATATTTAAGAATTCTGCAGGCACATATCGTAACAAACCCCATAACAGCAAAATGGATGCCACTTATGATGCAGGTGGGTTGTCTCAAACAAATCTGTACACCATCAGTAGGGAACGAATTTATATCTAGTAAAAAAAGAGAAAATATGTTGTTTTTATGCTGCAAAAATCATGCATGCATAATATGGATGTCGTCATCATCAGAGTCACAATGTCTTAACAGACATGTTGTGAACTCGTAAAATGCATTAAGTCGGAGCTAGAGTATTGCCGACACGAATATTATCAATAGTTTTGAGAAGTGTAGCTCGCCATCGTTCGCGATTTACTGTCAGTTCAGTGGCGCTCTTGAGACTCATATCCAGCAACTGTTTCATCGTATCCACCTAGCGTGTAGGGGAACAGCCACGGAGCCACCCACTCGAGGCGTGACCCTGAACTACAAGTTTCTCCATATTATCGCTTCCGTGAATATGTCCGAAGAATATAAGCATTTTCGTCGACACAATGGAGGATAGTCTCTTTGGATTACCGAGCTCATCCAGTATGGAAACATTAAAGATGTATGTCATAGGTGGCAAAAAATATACCTACCTGGAAAAACTAGGATATGTACTATTATCTTTTAATAGAATAAACAACATTAAAATAACGAATAATTACATATTTGGTAAGAAACAAATATATAAGAGAAGTAATCTTAATAACTAGTCTAGGAAACATAAGGGATACAATATAATACTTGACAATATAATACAATATAATATTTGACAGTTGGGTTGTTTCCAAATTTTTTATTGCAGTTGCTAACGTGATAGAAATTGATTTTATTAAAGGCCAATTCTTCTAAAATGTTTGGATCTAATACCAACTCTTTAGTGCCGCAGACTCATTATCAAAGCTCAGGGAGATTCATTTCACTTTATTCAAATTATATGCATAAGACAAAGCCGCTTTAGCCATGTACCCCATCTTGTAACAACGGGCTCGGGTGACAAGGGCAAGCCTGGAGCTATAACTTTATATTTTTTTTACTCTTAACGAAGCATTCAAAAATGCCTTTTTATATTATTAGTCAAATTATTACACTACACTAGTTCGACCAACCTATTTAATGCATGAGCCACGCGGGTAAAATGTATTAAATTAGGATAAAAAACGCCCACTAAAATTAATTTTACTAAAAAAGTTATAAAATCGTTGTTGACATTTAACTCTGCCTCAAAACTCAAGAATACGCCTATTATAGGAGGAAAATTCAACCCAAAAATTTAAATTCTCTAAGTACTGCTACTGGACTATGTCAAAGCACTTTTTCTCAAACGTAGGTTAATGATCTAATAGAAGGAGATCATAGCTTACCATATTTTTTGACTATTTAACCATCTATCTAATTCAATCGGGAGAAGTACCGACAAAGTAAATCCATTCAGTACATTTTTATTGTTTTATGCCTCAGTAAAATATAAAACTAATTCAGAAAGACATACGCTGTTGTTTTTATTTCCAAAACTTGTATAAGTCCCCGACTCGCGCAATTTAACTGGTCTCTTTGCAATTGAATTAGTGTCTAATATTTTTAGCAAAGTCCTTTTACTACCCACACCGATAGGTGGGGGGAGTATTGGGATCGCGAACATTTTCGATTTTGAGATAATCCGATTTTTGGGCGTTTTATGACATCTACATAACGAAAATCCACGTCACTCATTTCCGTCGGTCTATCTCCCTGTGGGCCTTCTTCTAGCCTCTCAGTAACCGGTGTATGGATTGTGATAAAATTCGGGAAGCGATATGCTGTGATTCGTGGTAGGTACTGCTCCTATAATTTTGGAAATCGGTGCATGGACGGCAGAGTAATTAGCAAAAACAAAAATCTCAAATATTCCTCAAACTTCGTTTTTATGCGTTTGAGGTGTTCATTTTCTATTACTTTGGTGGGGCCGAAATTTGGGGTGGTTGGGGGGAGGTAGTAGGTTGTAAAATATAAAAAAAGATTGGACTTACAGTAGACTGGCCATAACTTTTTAGGTCCATCCGAACATTGCCTTGCCTATTATAGAAGCCAAGGGACATAGAATTTTTTCTGGTACAAACATACGAATATTTCTTTAGATCGTTCTGTGTTGTTTACCAGGAAACTGTTGAATTGATTTTAATGAAATTTCAGCACAGTATTGCTACCGTGGCGACAATGGAAGATGCGTATGACTTTTATAAATCCTTGACGTGAAATTGGGGTAGTTGGAGGGTGGAAGGTTGGAAAACTGAAGAATTTGTTGTATTCATAGTAGGCTGTCCACTGACCTGTGAATGAAGACCTAGCGACATAAATATCCAGGTCCATCCGAACATTGCCTTGCCTATTACCGAAACTAAGGGACTCAGAATTTGTGTACATACGAGTATTTATTGCTTTAGATCGTCCTGTACTATTACCTATTACCCTGGTGAGGATGGGAAACGCGTATGGTTGTTAGAAATCGTTTCAGTAGCAGTGTAGCAATAATCAAAAAGCTAAAAATATAAAAAAGCTATAAGGACGCAATCTTCCTTGCTAACATAACCTATAAAAAGCGTTCGAGTCGAATTGTCAATTATGAATTCCAATTGATATCTGTCAATAGTTTCAACCCACTGTCACATTTAGTTTCACCTTCGCTTGCGTAGGGCTCAAATTCAATATTAAATTGGTGAAGGTATCATACAAGTTCAAATTCTCTGAACTTTTTTGATACCAGTTTTGTTAGGCAATTTCATAACAAATTTGTGATCAAATTTGATATGAAATTTGAGAGCAAATTTCGTATCGTGTCATACGAGATAGTAAAAGAGTAGTGGCAAATAGGAAATCTCCCTGATTTTTACTCTATGGGCGCCCATGTCATTGGACATCAATCGTGACCAGACTTAATGCAGGGGTGTTCCGTGTTGGTATCTCAAAATAGCCGAAAATAGCCGCGCGTCGACAGACACACCGCTCAAGAAGACGGGCCACCACATGCTGCAGGAAGTCATGACCCCGAAGGGTCGAGTCGTCTGGTCCTGCTACTCGGGTTATCATCAAGGGAACTTTACACTTAGACATAAGAGAGACCGTTTCAGCTATTGGTGAGATTTTTTTTGTTCTATTTAACGGTTCGTAGGCAATTTTACTGCATTGTAGATTAGACTTTATAGCATTATACAGGGTGTTTAAAAAAAGGTGACCTCGTCTGTAGTATAGGTAGCACACTGAAAAATAATTGAGGTCCATTCAGTAAAAAATGTTCGTAACGCCTTGCGTATTCAAGATACAGGGCGTTGAAGAAAAAAAAGTATGCACACTTTTTTCGATTTTGCCGAAACTACTAAGAACACGGTGATGAAATTTCATATGAATATGTTTTGGAAGCTGATACATCCCATGAATTTATTTTTGTATCTATCATATAGGACGCTTGTTACACCGTTCGTGCCATGTCGTATTGAACAGAAATTTTGTGAGGTTAGATTTATTAAATAAAATTTTTATTGAACTTAAACTCATTCAATTTTACACAAAAAAGTCACTCTTGGTAAAACTCGATACCGTGTATCGCCTTCGGGATATTTTGATTTGAAGATTATGGAGTAATAAAAATCTAAGTCCTTTTCTTTCTGTAATATGCAAATGTTCGAATGTACCTAAAAAAGTAATTTATGTCGCTAGGTCTTCCTTCACAGGTCAGTGTATATTATATTATAAATGCAACAAATTTTTCAATTTTACAATCCCACACGCCCCGACCACCCCAAATTTCACCCCACCCAAAAAAAGTAGAAAATGATCAGGAACGACTAAAATGCCTGAGAACGAAGTTTGAGGAGTATTTGAAATTTTTTGTTTTTTGATAATTACTCCGCCGCCCATGCACCGATTTTCAAAATTATAGCAGCATTACTTACTACGACCACACAACATACTGATGCACAAATTTAATTACAGTCCATGCAGTGGTTACTGAGATTACGAGGACAGAAAAACGCGTACAGGCAGACCGACAGGCCGACAAACCGACAGACCAACATACCGACAGACCGACTGACCGACAGATCGACAGACAGACAGACCGACGGAAATGAGTGACGTGGATTTTCATCATCATCATTCATCCATCATAAGACGCCCAAAAAACGTATTATCTCAAAATCGAAGATTTTCGCGATCACAATACTAACGTAATCTTCAATATTTACACTAATATGTATACCGTGATATAAAAAAGTGAATCTTTTTAAAGAGGCTTAATGCACAGTAAGTGTCTCCCTCTACAAGTGACACCAGAACTAAGAACGGATTTCAATTTCTTGTCTGAAGAGTTCCTAACTTCGTGCCGTTACGTCATCCTGTTGATGAATGGAATAGTATCATGATTTTTGTTTTTTGTTGTTTTCGGTAGAGCATGTCATGAGAAGCTCTGCCATTTTTTCCTGATTTTTTTTTAGTCTGGGATAGCGAGAAGATAAGGAAAATATTTGAATTTTTCTAGTCACACAATTTCGACTTACCCTCACTACTAGGTGGAAGCAAGGAAAAAGTTTCGACGAATAATCACACCAAGCGCTTTGAAACTAATCACAAAACCACTTTCTCTGCCCTTTTCACCAACATTCACAAAAAAAATAACCTACCTTTTTGCTTTGTCGTGAAAATGTTCGTGATCCATTTAACAGAAACCCGTTTATGAAAGACCATCGGTAAAAGGAAAGACAGCGTAGAAGTTGGTATTACATGCCAATATTGCCAATATTTACAGTAAATTCAGTTTCCTGCATATGGGAAAATGCAATTACCAATAAGGACGCCATCGGAATTTAACACAAAATGAGCTTCAATGAAAACCACTTATAATGTGCAAAGTGATGCCGCCCAACCTTTTGCCTACCGTGGAGTTCATGAAATTAGGATAGGTTTGGCAACACGATAAAAACCGCGCTTTGCCACATTTTAATTTCATTTCCTGGATTTCAAGACCATTTTACTCAGATACTAAGAATTAAAAACAGTAACTGAACGCTCCTTTGTGACTATTTTTGTATGCCCTACAACGTTCTCCATGCGAAAATGCTACCTTCAACTTCCTGATACTATTACTATTACCATTATTATAATTACAACGTATTTCGGTTATTATCAACTTTTGCACACAGGTAAGTTTGGTTAAATCTCGATATTTTTATCCAAAGGATCTGCAGTTAGACTGTGTACCATTGATTATCGGACACCTTGTATAGATAGACCAATTGGCTTATATCTACTGCGTCTATGTAGTTACTTTATTTAGGCGTAGGCTTCTTTCAGACACCGCCCTTATATGTATGTATATTTTAATCCCGTCGGAAAAATCTTCATCAACTAATTGCGTTCACAGCCGGCGAACACACTGGAGCGATGGTCGAACGCATCAACATAATCCCCGTTTCATCCCCTTGTGATGTAATCCCTACAGCATAACCTGCGGTCACGCATTCTCAAAAAACCCTGCCACCACACGAAGAAGGAACCTTCGATGGAATAGGAAAATACGCTAAGGCAGCTGGATACACATTGACCTCACCTTGCACAACACGCGGAATTGCGGAATATCCTCACAATGGCCACCATTCACAAATTATCTATGAAGATTTGCTGATTATAGGCCAGGAAAACTGTCTTGCTCCATAGAAGAATGATTTGAAAAAGGTGGTTTTTGTGAGCTAAACATTACTAAAATACTAATGTACAATAAACAGTAAATGAATCCATATTTAAATAATTTACTATCCAGAACTCTAAGCTATAAAAACGGACTATCCAGCGTATTCTTGATAAATGGAGTCGAAATAAATACACGACGAGATTGTAATAAGTGATACATTTGGCGGTATGAACAATTTGCTTGTTTTTGTTTACAATGTTTTAGAATTTATCTGATAACAGATTCATAATCTAGAAACTTTTTAGCTCTCTGTTGTCTTTTAACCTTTATATAGTTAATCCACAGAGTTAACATCTATAGAGGGAGTGTAAACAACAAAATGCACAGGTCGCTGACCAGCCAACATGTAACGGAAATTTTGACAGATTAAGGGCATTACCAGTAGCGTGCGGCTTTATATTAAAATTGGATGTTCATTAATAGATTCAATTATTACTGTGATGTTACAAACTGATACCAATAAGTTGTATTAGTATTTAGCTATATTTAGAGAGTTACCCTTATTATAATTTCATTGTAACAGTTGATAATTTATTATTACAATGAAGTGTTTTTCAAAATGTATCTAACAGTGTTCTGAAAGGTAGTCTGTTGGAATGGCTGCATCGTATTTTTACTTCAGCAATAAAATATAATAATTGCATTAGGTAATATCCAGTTCTATAAAATTCTCATAGATAGATTTTCTGTAAGTAAATGTGGCATACATTTTTGCATTTCACGTCCTCAATTAGTTTAAAAAATGGAATTTGGAAAATTCAATCATGGATTGACATGAATGTAATGCGTGCACAAAATATACATTGAACAACCATTATTATTCCTCAAACTGGAGTGAAGTTACTTTTGTTCCCACTTATCCCGATATATTACGCTACTGAAAACTAATACAAAACCTATACTCACCTACGATAAGAAGTGTTCACCAATTCGTCGCTATTACAGCAAACTATGCACTTTTTATGTTGTCTCATCACGCAATTATGACAATATTGTTCATAAATAATTTAATTCACACCACAAATCGTCACAAAGTCAGTCAAATAAACACTAAAATCACAAAAATCTCGACACATGCAATAACCGCAACTACAATGACAGCCACATGACAGCTTAAGGGCACGCCGATTGTAGGTTGCTAGATTTATGACATATTAGAAGTTATTGCGACATTCCGCTATGAAATTTACCATTTTTGAGATTTGATTAAATCAATACAAATTATCTTCACGTAAATCAGTTACATTGCAAGTATATTGGAATGTATAGTTAAATACCCAGTTAAATACTTTGTGTTCAAACTGCGGAAACTGCCAGATTTTGAAGAACCTGGAAGCGGACGAAGAAGAGTGGCAATAGCGCTATAGATGTTGGCTGGCCAATATTCAAATTAGGCTCCCTCTAGAGATGTTAACTCTGTGAGTTATTCTCTATATTAATGTCAAGCATGCCTAGGTAAGCAATATTTATCTCAGTGCTAGTGTATGGGCTGGATAGTTATAGTTCAGTGTTCCTGTCTTGTATTCATGGTTCAGTGTGAATTCTGTGAATATATCGTATGTTAAGACTTATTCCTACTTGTTGCAAAAAGCTTTAACCCAACATCAGCGTGAAGTAGTGGGGTCATTTTAGTTGAAACAAATTGGTTCAAATTAACTTTCTGACTAGGTAGTAATAGTACATTGCTCAATGAGCGGTAATGACTGTAATAACTCACGTTTGGAAGTTTGCAGCACGAGCTGTAGGTGACCCAACTTTGAGGTTAGCATAAGGAAGTGCAGCCATTTTGGTTGAAATAAATTGGTTCAAATTATCTTTCTGACTAGGTAGTAGTAGTAGGGTGAAGTCGGGTATATTGTACCAGTTGTTAAATTGTACCACCTCAATATTTATTAAATTGTAAGCCTTTAACGTCATCTAGTTTGCTCTTTTATACCTCTTGTTGTCAAAACATTAGTTACCAGGACGCGTAAACGGCGGTCTCTCGTGAAACTTAAAATTTGTGTTTTTCTGAAAAACAACTTTACGCAGTAAGTATTATACAACTTTAGATGAGCCTTTGTATCCAAATGATCAGTTTTTGGCAGTTGGGGTGGCGTTCTTCGTAATTATTGGACATTTGTAAATCGTTTAGGCGGCTTATATTTACCCTAACCTCACTTTTTTAAAAGAAATAAACCAATTTGTGTCAATAATATCGGTTTGCTAATTTGGACCACCACCTAGTTTGTTAAATCGTACCGGTACAATTCACCAAATTCCAGTATTTTTTTCAGTCATGCCTCGCAAGGGTACAAAATACTGCCAATGGTCAGAGCAAGATATCACTACTACTACTACTATTTATTTGCACAAGCTAGTACAAATAAATGCCACCCTGGAAGGAACACCTTGTATAGGGTATTGACTGATAAATAATACAATAAATTTTGACACCTCCTATTGCCTGACAGGTCCACCAGCGGTTCTCCTACACACTCGCCCAATCCATATAATTTCATACATCTTCAGGGACGGCGTTACCTTCATCTGGTGGGTCATCACAGCATCCAAATAACTTGTTTATAGAGTCCGTTATGTATCCCATGAACTGCAACATAACATTTTTCAGACTTTCCTCTCACTGACAATTTTAGTTGTTGACGTTGTTGACACATATGAAGGCAGCAATAAGAAACTATAAAACTGGAAATTTTGTGCAAATTGGATGTATCGTTTCCCAGTCGATGGGGCTATACAGGGTGGGCCAACAGTGCGTGGACGGAGGATTGTGGGCTTACTAAAAAATATTTCAAAAATCTGTCACTTGATCATGGTAGGGACCCTTGAGGGCTATAACGTAAAAATATTTTCACTTAAATTTTGACGTTTATACAGGGTGATTCATATCAAACTTACATTTTTTTGAATGGAACCCCCTATATATTATTGCATATTTGGATTCCTTGGTCAATTCTAGTGTGACTTTATGTATCACACATGGAACTTTAAACGGACCGTTTAGGCGCAAATCACCATTTTTGGTATAAGTAGGTATCAGAAAAAAATTGAATATCGCAGTGATTATAAAACTTAGAAGGCCTTGACTTTGCGGTACGACTAAGCATGAAATGCGTCACCTTAAGTCAAACGGCTGAATTTGAATTCTTTTTGTACTTGGAAAAATCAGTAGATTAATTAAGGAAACTTCAATCACAGATAACTTGATTTTTTCAAATGAGAATGCCTATTTTGGTTTAAAGAATCAAATGTAAAATTTGATTGCCTTTCTAACAATATAGCATTCTTGATATCAGTCTTTTTTGGTTTTCATTTTATTTCAAATTTTCAGTCAAATCGGTGTTTTTCAACTTTCCTGCATGCAAGCAACCTAGCAGGCCATGAAAAATAAACAAAAGCTCGTTAATATGGAAGAAAGCAACTAACTTAGTAGAAAAATGTAAACTAACTAGAGCAGCGAGGCAAGATTACGAAAATTCCTTACAACATATTAGCTCTAACCAGAAACAATAGCGGTAACAAGAACGCTCATTTTTCACAGCCTGCCGGCTATTAGCCAATTCCCAAAGTTAGTAAAAAAATATCTAATCAAAGGAAAACTACTAGTGATTGTTGCTGGCAGTAGAATATCTATGTCTTCTGAATAAATTTGAATAAATTTTCACATTTATTGCTATAAAAAAGTAGGTCAAAAGTAATGATACCTCTAACTGGAACCCTTCAAATTCTTCAGTAGGTACTTCTGCTTATTAGCTGAATCGCGGAAAATGAAACTTGAATTGCAGTCGGTTTGAATTGTGAAACATAAATTAGTTTGCAGAAAACTACATAAAATAATTACAATTACAACATAGTGTAATAAAAAAATTCTAGCAATTATTTCAATAGATCTTCAGAATGCTCCACTTCTCCACTCCACTTTCGACTTAACTAAACGGAAATGACTATTTTTTTATCCCATTAAATGTGAAGTTTCATTCTAAACATGTTAAACTGTAAGCAAAAATCGCTGATAGTTTTCTTTTTGTTTCAAAATTTTTAATCGTTTTGGAAAGTTGTCAAGCTCTAGTAGACCTCAATAGCTAGTAGTCTGTGAAAAACAAACACTTCTGTCATATCCCAGCTACTCATTGACATTAGATATCTTGCCGCTGTTATTTCCGGTTAGAGCTGATGTGTTGTAAGGAATTTTCATGTTCTTGCCACGCTACTCGAGCTCGTTTGCATCTTTCTACTAAGTTAGTTGTTTTCTTCCATATTAACGAGCTTTTGTTTATTTTTCATGGCCTGCTAGGTTGCTTGCACGCAGGAAAATTGAAAAACACCGATTTGACTGAAAATTTGAAATAAAATGAAAACCAAGAAAGATTGATATCAAGAATGCTATATCCTTAGAAAGGTAATAAAATTTTACATTTGATTCTTTAATCCAAAATAGGCATTCCCATTTGAAAAAATCAGGTTATCTGTGATTGAAGTTTCCTTAATTAATCTACTGATTTCTCCAAGTACAAAAAGAATTCAAATTTATCCGTCTGACCTTAGGTGTCGCATTTCATGCTTAGACGTACCGCAAAGTCACGGCCTTCTAAGTTTTTTAATCGCTGCGATATTCAATTTTTTTCTGATACCTACTTATACCAAAAATGGTGACTTGCGCCTAAACGGTTCGTTTAAATGTCCATGTATGATACATAAAGTCACATTAGAATTGACCAAGGAATCCAAATATGCAATAATATATAGAGGGTTCCATTCAAAAAAATTTATGTTTGATATGAATCACCCTGTATAAACGTCAAAATTTAAGTGAAAATATTTTTACGTTATAGCTCTCAAGGGTCCCAACCATGATCAAGTGACAGATTTTTGAAATATTTTTTAGTAAGCCCACAAACCTCCGTCCACGCACTATTGGCGCACCCTGTATTTGTGACTTGTGTGTTTGGGTTAAATACGTATTGAGTATTAGTTATTTGCTACGACAATATTTTGTTTTACCCAATGGGTTCCTAATTTGTGATTTATGTGTTTAACTTTTACAAATAAAAATTTTAATTCATTGCAATGTATTGTATTATAAATCTGTTGTTCTATCAGCAACGATCATCTAAGGCATTTTGCCATGGTACAATTTACCGAACCGGGAGGTACAATTTAACGAACCAGTTGGGTAGATTGTACCGTTTGCAACATTTTGAAAAAACATTTATTATGTCAAACTGTCAGTCTTTATGTAACTTTTCTATTATGGAATTTGATAGGAATATGTTAAGTAACTCGAATTTATAGTTTTGTTGAATCCAAAGCAAGTCAATAGCGGGATATTTGATAAAGTGTGCAATGTGGTACAATTTACCCGACTTTACCCTATATTGTTCAATGAGCTGTAATGACGACTGTAATAACTTATACAGTTGAAGTTTGCAGCACGAGCTCTAGGCGAGCGATGTAAATCAGCAATATTAACTTAGCCTGACTTCTCCGTCACTTAAATAAGTACTGTCACCGTGCGAATTAGCGTTTAACGTTTCTTAGCGACATTTGCCTTTGTAATAGCGTCCATCTAATCCTATGCATTTTCAAGAGATCAGTATTGGTACTCTCTAAGATAAGAAATAGAAACGTGTTTCTATTACCATGGCAACCATGACGATCGGGCAGTTTCGGGTTACGTGTACTACCCTACTGAAAACATTTGACTCAGCCCAGCCTGTGAGCATGGATGGAAAAATTGTTAGAAGCATATGTTGTTTTATGTCTGCCGGCGAATTCTGTTTTGTGCATGGATCGAAAATAAAGTGGATGCACATGTGTCAATGTTTTCAACTTGATATTTCTGATTGATGTTTGATTAGTTAGATTTTGTTTGTTTATTGTTATTTAAAATTATTAAAATGAATAATGAGGGTCTACTTTAATTCATTTCGACGGCTCAACTTATTTTGGCCTCACCAAATTCCGACGGTGGGGATTTTTATAGTTTTTTAATTAGTTTTGGGTTGGTGGAATAAATTTTTGAAATTAGGACTGCTGTCCCTAACGTCATCTTCTGTGTCTCTGTGACTTGTGAGCTGACAAACATCTGTTCGGCAGATGTAAGCCAATGCGTCATGTCAATACAGAGGTTTTTGAAAATTGAGATACTTTGAAATAAGCGCATTAATTGATTTGTTTAAAAATATTCAAGAAGAGAAAATCATATTTTACAATACGGTGATGCCTTATGCTCTGAATTGCAAGCATTACTGTGAAAAATAATGGTGTAGATTCTTTGTTTTGTCCAAAGATGAAACGGAAGGGAAAAATGGATATTTCCTTACTTCGGTAAGTAATCGAATATTAATTATTATTATATATTGTTGAACCTTGGTTGTATTGCCCTGTCTGTTATTCCTCACGTCGGTTCTAATTAAGAGATAAAAATAGGTTATTTAATTGTTTGGGTTGATTCATGAATCTACTTCCTTGACTTTTGTCGCTGATGATTTAATAAAATAATATTTTTTCAGGGAAACAAATAGAACATTCGATTTATTCTCTTGTTTTTGCTATTTCAAGGACAGGGATATAAAAAAATGGACCAACCATTTTGAACATAAATCTATGAAGTAGGGGCACAAAAACGCCTAGGAAATTGAACTATTTTATTTGCAAGTTAGTAGAAAGCATCTGCTAATTTATCTTTTTTGATATTATCTAAGCCTAAGAGGCAGACATGAGGAAATATTTTGTATGTTGTATGAATAAAAAATTTAAAAATACGAGGTACTGGTTACAAATTATGTGTATACTGTAGCGATTCAGACTCTGTATAAACTGTTTCTTAAATCTCATTATTTACAGGAGACAGCTTCATGAAAGAAGTATGGAAGTATAATGGCTAGCAATCAACCCTTCCAAAAGCTATGGCATATCCCAACATGCGCTGCCTTTAAATACCATGGAGATACAGAAGCTTAAAATTATTTTTTAAGGAGGGAGCTAGAAGAAATGAAGGAAAAATTAAACAATTTGTTATTTTTTATTTCTAACATATTAAAAGCAGTGATGTTAAATCAATGTTTTTCTGGTCTGGCATTTAAAGATCTTCATAAGTTTACGAGTTGAAAGAATGTGTATGTATCTATTACCTCTGACAGGTATAATTTTGAAACCATATCTTAAAAAAAAATCGAATTTTGTTTTAATAATACCTATATTCATCTAGTGTGTAATACAAATTACATACCTACACCATGGAGAAAATAAAACTAGTTTTTGCCATTGGCAGTACATAATGTATGAATATGACATTGTAATCTTATGAGACAGAAAATAATGAAGATACATCAAAGTAGAAGAAAGAAACGAATAATTTTTATCTGTGCAATATGATTCAACTAATGCCCTAATTATTTGCTCATAAATAAATGTAATAACTTTTTAGCTTTTGATTTTACACAACAATATTTTCATATGTAGAATAGAGCTTCCAAAGTGAAGCTCAAACGGATTTTGCTTTGGATAGGTGTGGGAAACCCACGAAAAGTGAAATATCACATTCAAATTGGATCGCTTTATTATAATTAAAAGTTATTGATAAATTTGATATTTCCTTTCTTTAATTTGTTTGCAAAGGTAAGTATGACCAGAATGTTTGTTAGATTGCTGATTCACAAGGAAAACACTAATTCTTTGCATTTGGTTGAAAAATTAACAATGAGACATTAATTTCTAACCCATGACTGTTATAAAACCATTGTTAACGAATTCAAAGAAGTATCAGTACCTCAGCAATAAAATATGCCTTGCCGATGCACCACTCCTTATATTTTGGATTATAAGATTCAAATCATCAAGTATATTCTAGAATTTATAATCATCAAGTATGTTTCCAAAATATAATATGTCATTCACTAATCTTTTACTGTAATCTCATATTTCACTTTTTTTAGCAGTTAATTTGTAATTTCATTGGATAGACAGATGAATTTCAAAATAATTGTATAATTACAAATTTTAAATAGGCCATTGAAGGAGTTTCTAAACTAATAGGCATACATAAAATAAAGCACACTGGACTATACAAACAATTGTATCTAGAAAGATTCTCTTTAGCATATGGTTTCATATCACATAAGTCTTTGAATAATCAAAAGCTGAAATGTGTTACGTTAGAAATAATTTTTATCTCATTAGGCAGTTGGTAGTATAATTTCATGCTAGAATAGCATAGAATAAAGGACCTTTCTCTGTGTATGACAAAAATGAATAGGATAATTGACATAATTTTGAAATTGTTTTATAAGAAATAATATACACTTATTAAGGTCCAGGTAAAGTTAATAAATTGCTTTCTTTGAAAAATCGTCTGTAAGTTTGTCTATCTGCCAAATTATGTATTATTGGACATGCTCCTTTCAATACTTTGGAAATTTCAATAGCAAATGATCATCTATTAGTGTTTCTTATCATAGCACTGAATGTAGTTTTCAGTCAGAATAAGTTACATTTATGGATCACCTCTTGTTCAGAAATTATTTTTTTTTGTTTGTTTATTGTACATTGTTCCTTAGAAATAAAATCACAATTTAGAATAATATTCTATACAAAATAATGTCATGTAATAATATGTATAAGTCAATATTATATAAATCTGTGGGTCAAGTGGGGATTGAACTAATACAGCTATCACATTAGGCTTGGAAGTCTGTTTCGTAATAGTGTATTGCTCAATCCCACAAATCATGTACAGAATATTAATATTAAGTATGTAACCTAAATTAAAATACAGAAACAAAATTACTATTATATATTAACTACACCTACTAACCTTTAAGGAACTAGTGAATGAAGTGGCCAAGGAGTAGTGTTTCAGAAAAATATACAGAAATCGATATAAATTTAAATAATGAATTTTTTTTTATTGTTTTGTATAAATGTTTTGATTTCTTTTTTAAACACGCGAAATTTTTAATCAATTTTAATTTCTTGGAATTTTTTTGTTGAATAATTTGGGTCCGTAATATCTTTCAACATTCAGGCATCTTGTCCTTGCAGCCTCAACGCAAGCAACCACTGAAGCGGCAGTGGTTCCAAATCACATACTTCCTCTATTGAACTAGTGAGTACTGTCTTGCTCATGGATGAAAGATAAGCTATTATTAGCACCTATGCTGAAATTATTCCTCCAGACACTCAGAAAATCTAACATTGCAAGTACCTACAAAATTATATTATCAGCAACCTGTAACTCCTCATGAAAAACTCCAACGTGTCTTCCAAACACCAACATGCTTCTTTATCTTTACTCAGTCTGAAATTGTATTTAGAAGCTGGATTAGGAATAGAAAATGGGTCTTTGGCATTTCATATCATCCTCTGAAATAGGTAGGTATTTGAAGTAGATTTCGTTCATCCGCCCGTGACAACTCCATGAACAGTTAGAAAATGCACAAAAGGCAATGTGCCATTCTTATAAAATTGCTAACATGTCCATATCTATTGCACATTAGTGATATTTTGCATATAAAACTTTTCCAAAAATGAAAGCACCATAACTAATAGAAGAAGGTGGTGGCTATATTACCAGTGCCAAATGAAAATTTCTGTATCAAATACAAACTATTGTGACTGTGTCGTCGTGTGATCTTTTTTTCAGAAATAGAATTTTACCTGATTTTAAATTCTGGGAGGAAAATAAAAAAAATTGGCATGAAGTTTCATAAAGAAGTTATAATGCCTGCATTATTAGGTAGGCAAAAAAGAAGGCACTTAGAGGGGTATACAGTTATAGACATATAGTATTTGTAGTGGTGGTGCCAATCATTAGACATGATGGAGATGAATGTTGTGTAGAATGGTTTCATTTTGAATGCGTAGACCTAGAAGATACCACTAATTTTCCATGGTACTGTTATAACTGCAAGTCGAATGTATAAAAATGAAAACAAATTTTAAAAACAATAATTGATATCATACAAGTACAACGTGTATTCACAATTATTTCGTACATAAAATTCCTGTCATTGATCAAAATTTTGATATGACCCCTTTAAGTGTTTTATCAAGGTAGGAAAAGTGCTCTTTACATTTGGGTTATTAGGCTTTTTACTGCACTAGATTCCTTAGTTATTATATTTGAAACTATATTTAGTGAGCCCAAATTTGGTAATTTGTTTTTGCAAGTTTTAAATATAATGAATATGAATCTTTTTTTCTGTTTATTCAATGACAGCTTGTTATGTTTGTCATTTTGATATATTTTTGCAGCATGTATCTGATAATATTGCCTTAATAATTTACTAGATGGTTTATATACAGGGTTACTGGTAACTCGACCACTTTCCTGCAAGAGGTGATAGAGGGACTTAAATGCAATAGATTTAACCCCCCATATGTAATTCCGAAAACCGATAGTTTTCGAGATAATTAACATTTAAGGTTTTTCAACCAAATGTCCAAATTTCCACACTAGATCCTAAACTAAGAAAAAAATCTGTTGTTGATTCTGATAATTTTTATTTTAGTATTTAGCTAACACATACACAAAGCAAACTTAGTATTAAATTTTTTCAAAATACTAAACAGTTTCAAACTACATACAAATATTTAAAAAATAATCAACAAAATTTTTACATTCACCACGAAAGAAAATTATCTAGCTTAAAAAAAATTATACAAACCGTTGAACAAATCGCTAAAAAAACTTTCCTCCTTAATAACCCTTTCAGAAAGATTATAAACAGCAGTGAATAAAAATCACCTATTCAAAAAGAACGAATAACAGTACAATCATTATTGATAACTCAGTTACATACTAGAATGTTTGCAAATGCGGTCGATGATTTTATCCAAGTAAAACAAATTTAATCCACTCAAAGTTTCTAGTGATCTTGCTCAATGTGTTGCCCTTGATTTCGGATACAAGTATGAATCCGCTTCTTCACTTCGGTTTTTGTAACTGGTGTTGAAAAAGTTCGTTTCATCTCCTCCGCAGCATTGAAAATTTTTTGCCTTAGTTCGTCAGCAGTATTAACTGGAATCTCATAAACCAATGCCTTCATGTGACCCCAGACGTAAAATCAAGAGGTGTTAGATCTGGGCTCCGCGCAGGCCATGGGATGGGTTCACCCCTCCCTATACATTTGTTCGGGTATGTGTTGTCCAACAACTGCCTAATTGTGATACAGTAATGTGCTGGACAACCATCATGCTGGAATATCACGTTTTGTTAAATAGTTACTTGTGGTTTTACTGTCATTCTCGTCCTTGGAATAGGCCATCAGATAAGGAAGTTTTTAAAATCATTTGTCTGACTGGTTTTGTATCTTTTTTTGAGCTAGACAATTTCTTTCACGGTGAATGTAAAAATTTTGTTCTTTATTTTTTAAATAATTGTATGTAGTTTGAAACTGTTTAGTATTTTTACACATTTAAATACTAAATTAGATTTGCGTATGTGTCAGTAAAAAACTAATTGAAAACTACTAAAATCGACAGCAGGGTTTTTTCTAAATTTGGGATGTAGTGTGGAAATTTGGACATATCGTTGAAAAACATTAAATGTTAATTATCTCGAAAACTATCGGTTTTCGGAATTACATATGGGGGGTTAAATCTATTGCATTTGAGTCCCTCTATCACTTCCTGCAGGAAAGTGGTCGAGTTACCAGTAACCCTGTATAATGTCAAAATGATTACTCCCAGTACTATGACCATTTAATTACTATTGAGTTGCTCATAGCACCATCAGTATTGTCAATCAAACATTATATTTTTTATATTTTCAGTTATACAATAAGATTATTAAAACTCCACTGACTTTTATCGATTTATTTTTTTATATTAATAAAACTTATTCATTAATATTACAAATAAATTAATAATATAGATAACGTAATAATAACAAATACATGTGTTTGCAGATTATAAAAAAATATCTTTTTCCTTGTGATTGACAAAATATCACCTACTGGTACCAAATTAATATTGATGTAGGTATTTTAAAATGGCATGAACAGGGTTAATAAATAATATTTTTTTAAATTACTTGTATTTTTATTATCCCTTAGCACTACACAGAGGATGGCGATGTCATCTGCAAAATTGTTGTTTTTAAATATAGTGCACTAAAAGCTATCCAGATCACAACAAAAAACAAGTTTTCAATGAATTTACTCAAAATTACATTTATAGACTTGTTTCCAGAATTCTACAAAGATTTTTATAATGGAATAATAGGAAGGCGTATGAGTACACAAGAGACAATGACAATTTTGTCAAGCATGCTAAACGTTTCAGACCTACTACCTTTTTTCGACATACTGATTGGAATAGTACCCCTAAATATTCTAAACTTATTTTTTGAAGACTGATAACCCTTTGAACATGTATTCGTACATGATCAGTTTGCCTAGTCTCCTTGATTTCTATTGGATGTAGTTGATTTTTTCCCTTTGTGAATGCTGGAATGACAAGTTTTGCCCTGTACATGCTCAAAATATTGCTGATTAAAAATCCCCTATCTGCCAGAACAATGTCACCTGGCTTGATGCTATCTAAATTTAATTTATTGTCTGGTGATGTTTATAATTTGACCAACAAGTCTGTTCAGTTTTTCAGTAAATACCTATAAAAATTTATAATGACAGTTGTTTTATCATGAAAAACTTCCCTGAAGCATTTGAGGATATTAATTTTAAAGTAGAATGGCCTGGCCACCTTATTTAAATAACAAATTTGTTATATAATAAGTGAATAATATTTTCAAGATCCTTAAAATCAACATCCAGTTTCAATTTAATAAGCATTAGTATTAGTAAAGGCAAATGAAGATGGTAGTTGTACTGCTAGAAATAACAAAATCTTTAACATTTTGGAAAATTATACAATTCACTATATTATATAATATCAAAAACCTGTATAATATTTCCATTTCACTTCATCTGCACCAATAAGGCCAAGTAATGAATTTTCCACTTTCTCTTCTAGGTCTGCATTTTTTTGCTTTACCAAGTCTTTCAAATCGTTTTATCAATTCCTTCATTGCCATGTCAGTCTGTGAAGAAACTCCACTTTGCTTGCTCACCCTACTCTTCAGTTGGTTCAACACTGTCCGCCACACTGTCACAGCTTTGAGTTTTTCTAGAAATATAATTAGTAACTTTTAGACCCCTTCCCTTTTTCTCACCATTTTCCAGTAACTAATACAAATATAAAACCATTTAATAGTCTTTTACATTTATAAATAATAGCCTTCTATACAAGAAAACAAGACAGAGAGCCAAGCACGTAGTCAGGGGGGGCGAAGGTTACAAATTATCTTAGTGATTTATATATTTCTAAGCTGTTGAAACTTTTATGCTAAAATTACTGGGCTACAAGCTTAGAAAAAACCATCTCAATATTATTTACTGGGTAAAATATTCAAGGGAACGAAACAAATTTAAACAAAAATTTTGGGGTTTCTAGGTATCAACTATCTAAGTTATAATAAGTGGTGCTCATTAAAATAATTGACAAATAAACAATAATAACAACTATGTCTAATGATATTATTAACTAGTGATACATCAATGAAAAGCTAGATGTACTAATTTGCATCTTTTGGTGTTGATAAAAATAAGAAAATTCTAAAACAGTTGAATTTATGTACTACTATTTATGTATTATGATGCATAAAGTTTTCACTCAGAATTTAGAGAAGAAATCATTTTTACGTTTCACCTTTACACCCAAGTAGGCTATAAAGAATATTTGTTGAGTTTAGTTCCTTGATAATATAATATATAAACACCCTTAAAACATGCATTATTTTCATATCCTTCGATAATTCTATATTTGATATAGTTTATTTTTTGATTTCAAAGAATAGATAATAGCCAGTAAAAATATATTGAGCTCAAGTCCTCCCAGGGGCTTGGGAGGTATGTAGATAAAAACAGGCTTTGAATATTTCGAATACACAATAGGCTGCCCTTAGGAAGGGCCACCACCTGAACAATTATTTCATAGCAGGTAGGAGCCATACAAGCTTTTGTTTTGCTGTAATGATGATGCTTCTCTACTGCTCCTCCACAAAGTTTGAGAAATGGAAACCTAACTATCTGGCCCCCTTTTTTGCTTGCGAAAAATGGTGATACCTGACTGCTCCCAGTTTTTAACCCCTCCCCCCCCCCCCTGACGCAGATCAGAAAATTAAGCTAGTGAGCCCACCGAAGTGAAATCCTGGCTATGGGCCTGCAGAGAGAGACCTCACAGGGCTCAGACCCCAAAGCATAAGCATTCCCGTAAATCTATGAAATGAATATCTTAATATACCAGTATGAAATAATCCCTAGCTTGGTTTGAACAATATGAGACAATATTTTCCGCTAATTTTATTACCAAGACTGACCTTAGAAGCTTGCAGTTTCCTTCTTTTCTCTAGCCTCTCCTTTCTTTCAACGTCTCCATGTCATTTTAAAACCTTTAGAGCAGTGTGTCTCATGTGATGGTACCCAATCAGGATGGTTTTTATCCTCCAAATCATCTCCAAATCTGTAGGTCTACCTGAATTAAATTGAAGGATAAGCATAACACAAACCACATTTACTATATATAAACGAAACAGTAAAATGACTGCCTTTGTAAGGCGATGAGGGCCTTACCTGTGATAAAATGCTTGCTGATGAATTTTTGATGTTTCAGTTTTGATTCTATGAGATCATCTCGTTTAATTGCAGCTATAAACAAAACTCCTGCGTTGTTGGGATAACTCATTTTTGCGAGTCAAAGCTAAGTTTTTCTCGGTTAGATCAAGATCCACACCCAACCACCAGACACGTATACTATAGTATAATTATGTTTTAATCAAAATAATGCTCAAAATACCCCACATAAAGAAATTCTCAAAAAATAAATAGACAAACAACTTTTAATTACACGTCTCACATGACAACAAGCCGTTTTTGATTATTTTGACACTTTGACAGATCGGACGATCGCCCGCCTTTAGGGCAATTCCAATCTACGGTTGTATTACCGTCCTAGAACTGTTTTCGTCATGCCCCGCCCATTTTGTGATTATAGAATCGATGATTAGCTGGTACGCTGGCAGACCAACCAATCACCGTTTTTAGAACTGTAAAATGGGTGGGGCATGATAAAAACAGTTCTAGGTCGGTAATAGAGCCGTAAATTGGAATAGCCCTTATAAATTTCCTGTTAGAGTCAATGTTTTCAGGTCAGGATAAAATCCCGAACAATCCCGATCTGATAGTAGTAGTCCGGGATCCCAGGCCCATTTTCACTACTTACTACTAACAAGCTAATTTTGCGTGAGTAGCTTCATTTAGATGAGACGCCCAACTTTTTCCTCTACAAAAATTCTCGATTGTGGTAGCTAACAGGGGTAGCAGGAATGAAATATGTGAAGTTGACGAGTGTCAAAAATTAATTACTAACAGTTAGTTATTCAACTAAATCTTAAGAATGTGATCAACCTTATTAGAAAAAATGTTTGTCCTACAAAATCTATGGTTTGATCACATTGTCCCCCTCCATCCAACATGTGCCAATAACAAGGTCATACAAATTTATTACTAACGGCCTGATTTTTTCACTATTGCTTCGTTAATATTTATACAATTTGACAGCAACATTGTCCTACAAATCACGTGGTATGTTATCCTGGTCCTACGCTCAGAAGTTGTAGTACAAATCCCGGGTGAAAAAATAATTACTATCAAGTCTAATCTTCGTGAGTAGCTTCATTTAGATGAGACGCCCAACTTTTTCCTCTACAAAAATTCTCGATTGTGGTAGCTAACAGGGGTAACAGGGATGAAATATGTGAATTTGACGAGTGTCAAAAATTAATTACTAACAGTTAGTTTTTCAACTAAATCTTAAGAATGTGATCAACCTTATTAGAAAAAATGTTTGTCCTACAAAATCTGTGGTTTGATCACATTGTCCCCTCCATCCAACATGTACCAATAACAAGGTCATACAAATTTATTACTAACAGCCTGATTTTTTTACTATTGCTTCGTTAATATTTATGAAATTTGCCAGCAAAATTGTCCTACAAATCATGTGGTATGTAATCCTGGTCCTACGCTCAGAAGTTGTAGTACAAATCCCGGGTATAAAAATAATTACTATCAAGTCTAATGTTCGTGGATAGCTTCGTTGCGATGAGACGTCTAACAACTTTCTATACGAAAATTCTCGTTTGTGGTAGCTGACAGGGGTAGCAGGGATAAAGTATGTCTATTTAACGAGTCTCAAAAATAAATTATTAACGGTGGGTCCTTTTAATCAAATCTTAAGGAAGTAATCAACATTATAAAACAAATATTTGTCTTAACAAAATTCAGCACGTATCAATCAGGAGGTCATAAAAAATAACTACTAACATATATTTCACGGTAGCTTAGTTAATACTTAAATAATTTAACAGCCACATTGTCCCACAAATTGATTGGTATGTTATCCGGGTTATACGCTCTGAAATGATCCTTATTACGAACTGCAGAGCATTGTGTATCATGTATTCCAAGTTGGTGTTGACCATAAGGGTGTCCATGCAAAGATTTGCTTGAGCAGTTTTTTTTCCAACATGTGAGCAGAGCAGCACTATTTAGATAGGCAGATGCGTTTATTTATGGAAGAATGTACATAGAACATTGTGTAAAAGGTCAGACATGAAGCAAACATAGTATACACAATTTACAGTATCATCAATACATTTAATATAACATATATATACCCCAAATAACATACAATATGCATATATAATAAACAAGTTGAAATTATTATCGCAGGAAGTCATCCATATAGTAAAATTCCTTAAGGAAGTTTTTTCTTAGAAACTAATAGGCTCGAGGAACAGTTCAAATCACATTATTTCCTTTGGACAGAGAATGCAGTTAACCTATTATGTGATATTTTGTCCTATAGTTAGTAATGAAAAAATCTGGTATTGACAACTTCTGAGCGTAGGACCGGGATAACAAACCACGTGATTTATAGACAGTGTCGCTGTCAAATCTTATAAATATCAACGAAGCAATAGTGAACAAATCAGGCTGTTAGTAATAAATTTGTATGACCTTGTTATTGATACATGTTGGATGGAGGGGGACAATGTGATCAAACCATAGATTTTGTAGGACAAATATTTTTCTAATAATGTTGATTACATTCTTAAAATTTAATTAAAAAACTAACAGTTAGTAATTAATTTTTGAAGATCGTCAAATTGACATATTTTATCCCTGCTACCCCTGTTAGCTTCCACAATCTAGAATTTTGGTAAAGGAAAAAGTTGGGCGTCTCATTTAAAGGAAGCTACTCACGCAAAATTAGCTTGGTAGTAGTAGTTATTTATTATAGATTTCGGCAAAGATTACATTTTATAATACAAGTAGAAAAATTACAATTCTTGTCGGACTAATGATACATACCTGTTTTCTTGTAGGACATTATTTCGTTTGGTCAGAGAACACAGTAACCTATTATGTGATATTTTGTCCTACAGTTAGTAATGAAAAAAATGGTCTTGTGGTATTAACAACTTCTGGTCGTAGGACCGGGTTAACATACCACGTGATTTGTAGGACAATGTTGCTGTCGAATTGTATAAATATTAACGAAGCAATAGTGAAAAAATCGGGCTGTTAGTAATAAATTTGTATGACCTTGTTATTGGTACATGTTGGATGGAGGGGGACAATGTGATCAAACCATAGATTTTGTAGGACAAACATTTTTTGTAATAAGGTTGATCACATTCTTAAGATTTAGTTGAAAAACTAACTGTTAGTAATTAATTTTTGACACTCGTCAAATTGACATACTTTATCCCTGCTACCCCTGTTAGCTACCACAATCGAGAATTTTGGTAAAGGAAAAAGTTGGGCGTCTCATCAAAATGAAGCTATTCAACGCAAAATTAGCTTGTTAGTAGTAAGTAGTGAAAATGGGCCTGGGATCCCGGACTATAGATAGTAGATAGAAATACGTTTCTATGTTAGAGAGTGCCCCTACAGTACTGGTATCCAGTAGGCGGTGTTCATAACCCAAGGCTGCACCCTGAGTTATGAGAAATAATTCACGCTGATTTTGTATAACCTGTTTCGCAGTAGTTTGGTAATAGCAGTTTAATTTGATGGGAGCAGATGAAATGATTACATTGATTATCGTAATTTTTCTTGGGTTATTAAATTTACCTGACCTCAAATAAGGTTTATAACATTATAACTAATGAGCTAATGCTGATGAGCTTTCAAGGTGGTTATTTTACTTTGCTATATTTCTTTTTAAATCGTCCCATTTTAGTTTAGTCGAAACAAAAATACAAAAACGGGGCGGAAGTTTTAAAATTTCATACTCACTACTTTGCGGCTGTTGATCGTCCTCAAGATCCTAAACGTTAGAGAAGTCAACTCGTCTCCAGACTACCATTATAATTTGCTCATCACACTATACTCGAGAATAACTACCACCAACAACCAGGGTCAAATACGTTATGAGATTGTTATTAATTGTCCAGGAAGTCTTGTTGGAAGAAAGGTCACTAACACAAAAATACATAGACCTTCTATCTCTTAAAGCACCCATTACCGGAGGACGTTTTCGGATTAACCATGATAATTCTCCACCTAATTCGAAGATAAAGTTGTCCACTGTTTCAAGAACATGACATTTTGTACAGTCCGCAAACAGTACAAGTAAACATGTAAACATTTATTTTTAATTCGACATTGTGCAGAAATTATAGTCTCAATTATCAGTTTTACTATTAATATAAAAATTATACCAGTACCACCCTGGATCAAGACCGGTCTGCAATAAGGGTTGCAGGTACAATAATTATGATTTTGGGAGATTAACTTTTTGAGAGGAAACTGCCATAAAATTTAGTCCCGGGTATATCTCAAACGTTATTAGTATATGGGCAGTTCTACGAACAGAGGAATTTTGGTGCGCTCAGCTCGTGAATTCTTCTATTTTCAAATTTTTCTACTTGCAAAATATGTAAACTAAGCATCTGATCTATTTAAAGTTAGGCACTGAACATCACTTCAATTGAATAAGTACTTTCTATTTAGAATCACCACTTTATAGCAAAAATTATCACTTCCCTGTGGGGCGACACGCCTGAGTTGAAAATCTAAGGGCTAATATAACCCTTATAGGTTCCTCATACAAAACTATACTATCTTGGAGATAACCATTATTATTTAACTGATTCCAGAAACCTATCGGCGTCATACTGGTTCAAACATTTCTTCATAATTTCCTTGACTGAATAAAGGCGACACGAATTCCACATCACTTCTCTGCCAGCTAAAGGTTCGTTAAAATCGCACAGAAATCAAATAACAAGCGATGTTGCCATTAGAGTGACTGGAAGCACTGGGTAAAGTTTGTTGCCGTCTTGCCTTAATCGGTTAGCGGTTGTCCAAACATAACTTTGTTCACGGTAAACTGTCAATGATATTGAACAAATGGACGCATCGATATCCAGCGAACAACCCAGGCTGCTACCTTTTAAGGGAACTTTGCAAGTTCATCAGGTACAAGGAAATTCGTACATGGCACAGAAAATCGTAATGAAGTCTTTAGGTTGCTTCTGCAGTAGCGATCACTACCGTGTGGGTACTGTGAAATACTTCACAATATCAAAAGTGACAGTTGACGATATCTTTGGTGAATCAAATTCTGAGAGAAACAATAGCGAGAACAAATGCAAAATTGATCTACCAAATGTGACTGATGACGTTCTATTTGGTGATCTGACACTAAGTATAGATGATCTTGATGGTTTGCTGATTATCTCCGATGTGGGCATCGATCCTCAAGACCTTTTTCCAGAAGACGCAAAGATAATAAATTGAATTGTGATGTCAAGGAGGATAAGAAGATCCTAAAAGGAAAGAAAGGTAGCGATGAGCAAAAAAAGACTAAATCGGGTAACAGAGTGAAGGCAAATAAAAAAAAGAAATTAAGTGAGTCGGATGCTTGTCGTTGTATTGTTTATGAAGCTTTCTATAGCGAAGATAATAATGGACAAGATTGATTCCAGTGTGTCGTATGTCGTAAATAAGCGCAGATCGGTTGTATTAGAACCGATCCTATCTCCTTTATATGTCGAGAGTGTTCACCAGATAGTGACTATGAACCATGAGCAGTTACCTTTGGAAGTACACTGTTATGGGTTCAATTCTTTTTTCACAAAACGTTCTGTTAAAATTTTTATTTTACTGTGAACAGTGAGTCCTCCCAGTTATGTTATGTTTAATTTTATAGTAATTAAAGGAGTAAGTTTTTGTTTACAATTAAAGAGAACTTGTGCAATCGTTGCATCTTCTTACTGTGGCAATTTTATTTTGTAAAAGTTATTTTATACTGAGTGTTTCTTATACTTACATCACTATATTGTTAGGTTGATATTACGTACAGCCGTACACATACAAACATACTATTTTTTTAAGATATTTAGATGAATTTATGACGAACATACCATGAGCTAGTCTAACAGTTAACAACAAATTCATCTATAATTCAAAATTCAGCTCCATTATCACATACCTGTGGCTATCCTCCTGTCCTCCAAAAATTGGATAAAGACTACAACATGTATAATTCTGGATATATTGTCTGGCCAGATTATAAACAAATTATCCGTAGTGACACCATACAGAAATACCCACTTTTGAGTCAAAACACCTTAAAAAAGGTTAAGGTTAAGAATCGCTCCATTTTATTCCACCGTTTGTAGAATCGGCCATATATATTTTATAGCATTTCAACCTATGATTGTATTTACATATCAAATATAATATAATTATGGCTTATCATAAAAATATGATTGAGCCGATAGTTGCTTTTTTATAATATATTCTTAATCTTTCGAATACAGTTTACAGAAAAATAAATTCGATCTACTAATGGAGCCTCTTTAACATTTTCTACTCGAAAAAAACCTTTGGAATAGTAAACATTTCAACTATTTGACCGGAATTCACACTGGACCGATGCTATTCTGACCGGACCATTAAAATGCGAAGTACCTCTACAATAGCCGCCATTTACGAATTATCTATGGAGATTTGCTAGATCAAACATCCGCCAAGTTCATGGAGATTTTCTTGGATCCGTTGGATTGTAGTGGCCTTTCGATTTTCAGCATTTTTTTGTTACTGCGTCTGACAGAAATTGTGCAAGGACAAGCCCAACTCGACCGGAACTAAAAAAACTGTTTTCGTTGAAATAAATTCGGCATTTGGTTTTGTACCACGTATCCTATTAGTTTGAGTTTCTTTTGTATATAAGATTTGCTACCGTAGCTAAGAGATAAGTAATAAACTTTTAATTCAATTGAATTAAAAAGTAATAAATAATGTTTACCAGTAAGATTGAATTACATCGATAGAAACTCAACTAATTTTATTGAAATTGAGTGGACTCTACTGAATTTAAAGTAAGAGCAAAGTAAACATATATATCTATACAGGATTTCCCAGATAGATAAAGTGTACAACCGAAGCTGGCTGAAACTAGACTACAATTTATCGACAAAAAAATAGTTTTTAAAAACCTCAAAAAATGTGTTTGCCTTATATTGACAGTTTTTTGTCCTTTCTATTTGAAACAAAACATTTGAAGCATTGCGTATACTTTGTTGAACTAAGAACATCACCACTATCATCATCATTAAAGGAAACCAGAAGGATCGGCGATTGCAAATTGCAGCGTTGGTCAAATATTCTTAATCCGGGATATGAAAATTGCAGCTGCTGGTTATTTTCCCATTTCAGGTAAACATGTAAATTGCAGCGGACGACCCTCTGTTAGGGATAGATGAGATAGTAATTACTTATTACTAATTTGACATTTTTATGCAGTGTTGAATGCATATTTGCTGACGGTACTTTTCAGTACTGTACAAAATTCTTCAAGCAGCTGTTTACAGCTGTTTACAATCCATGGACTAAAGAATGGACATTACATTCCATCGGTTTTCATATTGCTAAAAGATAAGTTATTAACATCTTATGAAAAATGTTTTGCTATTCTCAAAAATATTTGTTGTAAAAACAGTTTAAATTTAGAACCAACAACTGTAGTCATAGATTTTGAGAAAGTAATACACACTGCAGTAAAAAATGTTTGACTTGCAGTTCAGATTGTTGGGTGTCGATTTCACTTAGGTCAAGCGTGGTGGCGTAAAATTCAAAGTCTAGGTTTAGCGAGTGAATACAAAAATTTGACCGATATTGGTAAATGGTTAAAATATACATTTGGCTTGCAATTTCTGAATCCTAACGAAGTAGGTGACGCTTATGCTTTCGACTTTGCAGGAATTCGGCCTGCTGATGTAAGGGTGTTTTTATATGCAGACTATTTAGTCGAAGATTATATATCGGGGGATTCTGAGTTTCCTCCAGAAATTTGGGCAGCACACTCTCTGCCAACACATCTCGCACTACCAATGCCTGTGATTCATTTCATGCACACTTTAACTAGAGTTTTTATAACAGCCATCCATCATTGTTTATTTTTGTAGAGTCTTTGATAAATACTCAAGCAGACACATAAGTACATTAAAATGAATAGTGTCAGAATAAAGCACGCTCCAAATGCAACAACTAAAAAGAAGCAAGATTTCTTAAATCGCTAACAGAAGTAGGTAAGTAAATGACACCAAATTGTTGCTTCAGATAAAAATTAATTTGACCTCTCACATAATATTATTTTTATATAATATTTTGCTATGCAAATCCAAATTAATTTTTAGAATATCTCCAAACAGGTAGACTAACCCTAATCCACCCCCTGCGGCGACGCCGATAAGCCGATAAGGGATCCTCGCTGCAATTTTCAACATATTTTATGGTCACATTTAAGATTTACAAGATTATACCTTAACCGCGGCTGCAATTTGCATCCGCCCAGAAGTATGGAGCCCTGAAAAATCTTATGAAGTCCAGAAATCCAGAAAGACCAAAGAAAGAATTTATACAACTGTTAAAAGACCAACAGCGACATATGCTTGTGAGACGTGGACTATGAAGAAAGAGGAGGAAGAAAAAATTATAAGATGGGAAAGAAAAATGTTGAGAGCTATTTATGGAGGCGTAAGGACAAACGAGGGATGGAGGAGAAGAACAAACCAGGAACTGGAAGACATGTATGAGGACGCCAGTATTATGGCAGTCATCAAGGCGCAGAGAATGGCTGGGACATGTGGAGAGGCTAAATGGGACGGGAATGGCAAAACTAGTTCTCAACCGGGGACCAATAGGAAAAAAAGGAAGGGTAGGCCAAGGCAGAGATACCTGGAGAAGGCAGAAGATGATTTAAAGATAATTAATAATAAACACTGGAGAAGACGGTAGACAGAAATAGGTGGCGTGGAATAGTCCAGGATATACTCAGAAATAGGTGGTGAAACTATACAAAGACAATTTCAAGTTATATAAATTTTAGCGGTATAATATCAGACTGCATTTCTGCCCTAGGCCTTCATGGCCTGTTGTGCAAACTAATAATAATAAAAGAATATTAATAGAGCTTACTAATAGATTGTACTTAGCGACTAAAAAAGTCCGCCAAAAGAATAAGTGGTTTTCAAAAAGAATGGCTTTTTAGAAAAGCCTTTTCCTTGAATAAATTTCGATTTTCAGGGAAATTCCCCGTTACCATATCTTTAAGCTCTCACTGAAGAGAGCTTATGCAGAGCCTCTGTCTGTCCGTCCGTCCGTCTGTCCGTATACAAAAGAGCCAAAACTACAGGTGCTAGAGAAAAGCTAAATACAGATGCGAAATCAGCATGAAAGTCCGGGAAAGGTCCGGTTTGGTCAATATCGCTTCCGGTTCCACAGTGAGAGCGCCGTTGGAATTTACTCAAGTAAATTCTTTCCTACTTTTTTCCCTCACCCCTTAGTCTCCATCCAATATACTGTCTAATAAAAAAACTACAACGTTCTATCTGTAGCACAAACTTTTTTACAAGACGTTACGTCGAAGTATCTGCGTGAGCAACGTCGCTCATTCATATTTGTCAATCTCTCAAATACAGTCTTTTTTGTATCGTCGTTGTTTGGTCATATACTTCAATTTAACGTCTTGTAGAAAAGCGGCGCCTACACCTACACTTCAATTAAAGATCCAGCAGCAAAGCGCCGCTTACACTCACGCTTCAATGTAACATTGTAATGTCGTATAGAAAATCTTGAGCTAGAGATAAAACGTTATAGCTTTTTTATTAGATGGCATGTTAGATGTCATCCGTGTGGGGGCGGATTAGAATATCACCTATCGTATATCCTCCGTCTCATAAAAGGCGACTAAAAGGAACCCAACTACTGTCGGTATAAGCAGTAACCTCTTCTCAACCAACAGCTTTGGGTGGACGAGTTGAGAAGAATCTACTGCATTAAAGATCTTAATGATATCCCAAGAGAAACTTGTAAAATGAGTAAATGCATTTTACGAGTTCACATGTCTGTTGAGACATTGTGACTATGATGATGATGTTAGATGTGGATCAATGGAACCTGACAAAAAAGTATGGTTTGGGGGCCATTTGCTAAAAAATCTAAATTTAGTTCAAAAAAGGCGTAAAAGTAAAATACTGCTATTTTTGGTTGGATCCGCTATAAGTCTTTTTGCTTGCCTGCAGTTATCTCACTACAACCAAGCTTTCGCCAGGCCCAAGCCAAGTGACCCGCTCTGTCTACTTGCCCGACTCATCAGGTACAAAGATAAACAAGCATATCTTGCGTGGCCATGCCAAATGTGCGGCGTTATTGTTTTCTTACGACCCTCGTACAGACATTTCCGCGATCGACCCTTGGTTAGAGCGTCCACTAACTCCCCTAATGGCACATCGAGTCGCCACGTACCGGGTCGATCGTCCCTTACGTATAGGCAACACGTAATACAACTATCGTAAGTTGCCCATTTACTGCAGTTAAAACTACTTTACAGGTTCGATAAATCGACCAAATTTGTGACTTCGAAGAAATTCGTGAAGAAATTGACAGAAATAGTCCTACAATTCATGGTCATCTATGGAGTCCCATCAACATTTTGTAGAAAACGTATACCTAGTAATACCAAATGTTATTGTTCAGTGTTAAGCCTAATTCAGATGCACACGACATCCGACGATACGACGGTACGGAACTATTCCTATTGGTTGAAATATTGAAAATGATATCAAATCAAAATATTTCAACCAACAGGAACAGTTTCGTACCGTCGTATCGTCGGATGTCGTGTGCAACCGTATCTGATTACTATAAATGACGCACATCAAGACCTGTCATTCATTATGAAGTTGGTATTGTCGTCAGACCCAAAAATCCCTAGACCTCCCCAAAAAATTTCAACAAATTATAGTGTATTCCAATTTATCAATTTCTTCACGAATTTTTTCAAGGTCAGAAATTTGATCGATTTTTTGACTGTGTAAAGTGGTTATTAATTGCATTTTTGACAAAACAGAACCTTATTTTTCATTACATTCCCTGGATTCTTGCTAATATTACGATTACGAAGAGAAATAAGTATTGTTATTCGTTTATCCTTCACTCATTGATAAACAAAACCACATCTGTCGAAATAAGCTATTTACTGACGGTACAAAATGCTTGACGAAATTAAGTAGTAATTTGTGACTAAGCTCAGATTTGAGGGGCATATAATTATAAATTACACCTTTATTAAGGAAGACGTATCTTGTACTAACGCTTCGCTATCCTTCTCTATCATAATGGTGGAATAATCAATGTCAGGCTAAGAAAGTAGTTATCTGAGCATTTATTCTTTCTTGTTTTAACTCTTAGAATTATAGTCTACAATTCTTTTGATATGAATTTTGAAGAGACTATCGTTATCGGCAAACTCATCCACATGAGAAAAAATAACGTAAAAAACAATACTGGGTAAAACCCCTTTATTTATATCCAAATATTCGTTTAATGTTTTGTCAAGAAGTGCTGCTGCCTATAAGTACATAACTTTTTTTTATAACTGAGCAGACCGCGTAGGCAGAGCCTAAATACCAGAGTACCGCGGCTGCTGTGAAGGGGTTATGTTAGGGGAAGTTTGCTAACTCGGGATTTGAACGGGCCAATACCAGCAGGCTCAATAAATACATCTCCTGGCAGTCCATTCCAAGCACTGGAAATAAATGTGTGTTTGTACCGCTCGGTTCTTGATGTATGAAGAATGACCGCCTTATAGGATGAGATGCAGTGGTCGCGCGGGTACATCTGATAGAGGAGCAGATTCCATTTGAATATCGGTAGAAGAGTGAGAGGTCACCAACAACACGCTGGTGAGAAAGTGGCTGGAGGTGGCGCGTTAAGGCCGGGCCTCCAGTTAGTCGAATTGCCCTTCTCTGTACGGCATCTAGTATAGACAGAGTAGTAAGGGCAGCAGCTCCCGAGACATGAGAGCAATACTCCAGGCCAGGTCTTATCTGGGCTTTATGTAGCATGATGAGGTTACATGGTGAAAAGTACATTCTTGCTCTAAATAGGTACCCAAGCTTTTTACCGGCAGCTGTTGCACTTGACGCAACGTGTTCGTGTCAGATTAGATTTTCTGTAATGTTGACTCCTAACAGCTTGAATGAATGACTCCTTGGCAGAGCCCGATTGTTCATTAGAACCTGGTGTTGACTTGGGGACTTCTTGTTTGATAGCGTACAATACTGGGTCTTGGAAGCATTAAATTTTACCATATTCTTGAGCGCCCAAGCGGTAATGGTATCGAAATCCTTTGAAAGTGAAGCTGCCACTGCCAATCTTCTGCGTTCCAGCTCGACCACAGAGATCGGTCTATTGCTCATGATGCCTGCATGCAGCGTTCTGTCATCCGCAAAACTGTGGATTGTAGATCATTAGTGTGAAGCAGAAACAACGTCGGAGTCCATACCGATCCCTGCGGAACCCCAGCATTGATGCTATGGAAAGAAAAGGAAAAGCCGTCCACCACGACAGAGATTTTCCGACCTGAGAAGAAGTCTGCGAGCCAACCGCAAAGCTTATCAGGGAGCCCATAAGACGGGAGCTTGTTTAGGAGAGCTGCATGCCACAGTTGATCGAATGCCTTTCAAATATCGAGAGCAACGACGTGAGCCTCGCCAAATGACTGGATGAGTTTACTCCACGCATGTGTGACGTAAGCCAGGAGATCACCAGTTGATCTTTGGTGTCAATTATCAATATCGTCTTCATGCACGGTCAAGTTTTGTGAAGACATTGATGCCATTATGTGTGCTACCATCCCGATACAGTCGGGATTCAAATAATAATAATAATTTATTTACCAATGATACAAATGGAACACTTGCCCTGAAAAATGGACATTCGGTATCTCAAACTCATATTCAAACGGTATGAGAGGCTAGAAAACTCTCAACATTTTTTATAAACTTCCGGAATTACATCCAACCTTATATCCCGTTGTTTCTGTAACTCACTTAATTCTCTTTCCGTTTGTCATCCCTCTCATTCGCCTCCAATGCGTCTCCCTTAAAAAACATATCCATCATTCCAGGGAGTAAAAACCTTTGATATATCAGATTAATTATTCAAGTTCCAAAACCACTCCAAGGCATTGATTTCCGTATGTAGGGAGCACCAGTAGAAAACGTTAAATATGTGTAGGGGTGGCTTTGGGGGTCTCTTTGGAGTACAGGGTCGCATTTCCATAATTTATTTCAAGGCCCGAAGATTACTTCAGATTCAAGAGAAGCATTTGTGCATTGCCAATGAATAACATGCCGAAACACTGAAGTATTCAAATACTGCTTTGCTCTTTCTTTTCTTTCCTCTCCTAACTTCTTTCATTTCTGTCTAACCTAGCCTGATTTTTGGTTCTGGATGACCAACCGACAGAATGACAAACTGACTGACGAACTATAATATAAAGGCAGTTCCTCCAGACTCCCTTGACCGCTAACGAATACTAGCAGTATTCATGAATCGTCCCAGAATTCACAATAGAAATCGACTTACTTGGAATCAAACCTCAATGCCGATCAGGTTTTACACAGTGTAGAGATAAACTAGAATAACAATCTACTCCCGTTAGGTTAAACAGCCATTACCAAACTACATCTGAATAGGTTATACTGCCTATAAATAAATTGCGACAATTATTTTTCATAACTCACGTATCAGTCGTGGGTTATGAAATGCAAATGTCGCTATGAAACGCCAAATGCTATTTCGGACGGTGACAGTATTTATTTTAATGACAGAAGCGAGGTTAAGTGGTCAATATTGTGTAATTATAATATATTTAAAACGTACTTTTCATAGCTTCGATCGTCGATAATAGTATGTTGTTCAACGATGCGGTAATGACGGTGATGATAACTCACGTAGTTGAAGTTTGCAGCACAAGTCGCAGGCGAGTGCTGTAAATCAACAACTGAGTTATTACCTTGACCGTTAGTTGAATACTATACTTTATCTATGACCGAAGCAATCAATATTACGACCTAAATACATAATAATTACGAGTTATTGACAACTTAATCTCTTCTGTTGAATAAATACTGTTCAGCATTTAATTAGCGTTTGACGTGTATTGGCATGGCCACCTGTGCACTTATTATAGCACTTATTATAACGTGTATTTAATCAAATGCGTTTCCAAGGGATTGGCACTAGTATCTAATGGGCGTTTCTCATAACCCACAGCTGGAGCATGTATAACTGTATAACTTAAGGGTCTAGGGTATAGCGCGCGAACTTGAGAATCCAAGAAAATACTTATTCTCGTGTTAGCGCTTTCTGAAGTATGTATGTCTACTATAAAATGAGGCGAGGTAAGGCCGAAGGTCGCCTTGCCATACTGCTGACGCCCGCGCAGACGATTTCGCATCGAGGGGAGTCAAGAGTGACCGACCGGTGGCCTACTGATAGTGTGACTATACCTTTAGACTTACAGTAATTATTCAAATAGCAAATTGAAGAAGAAAGCTTGCACTATGTCAGCATGATAGCCTTATTTTGATATCGCGTTTGGTTCTTAAATTACAGATATTTGAAAAATGAATGATTTTGCATTTCGAGTTTTTTGCACACTAAAAAACTTTTTTGAAAAATTCGCTCTTAGTTGTCATTCATTAAGATCTTAACTATCACCTTCTGAAGTTTTGTGTATTTAGTTTGTAAAACAAGTGAGTTGTGCGGGAACTTGCGAATCAGTGTTTTACTCGGTGTTTTACATGACAAATAAATATGCATAAATGTGTGTACCCAGGCCCCTTAATGGTAGTAGATAAAATATAGTGTTCAACTTACGATAATGGAAAAATCCAAATTTCAACTGCGTGAGTTATTACCGTCACTACCGCTCGTTATACAATATACTATTCCACAGTGTTCACTTAGTGTAATAATTATTTCTAACTCATTTTTAATAACAGGGAATAAAAATGCAGTGTGTACGGATTTATATGTTGACATAAGTATGTTCCTTACAGATATTTTGATTGTACAACTTGTATGAGAGCGGATAATCGGAAACTGTTTCCAGCAGTCATACATTCCTATGGATTCCAAATCTGTGTTGAGGTTAGATTCACTAAAAATAGTGATGAAGAGAATATCCGTTATCCTCGGTTCGATCGACCATATTTATTTTTTTTTTATTTTATATTTTCCAAGTTTTCGTTTTGTTTTACGTACACTGTCTTTGTTGTTATTATAAAATCTAATTTTTTGTTAAATTATTGTTATTGCCATCATGTTAATGGCATGATTGATTAGAGTCTTTTGTGTTATGTTGTGTTATTTGTTGAAATGTCTTCATCTTTTCTTGATTATACTTTGGTCTGGTATATGTATTTTATAAAAGTTTTCGTTCCACTTCTCACTGCTAATGACTACCTATAATACATATCTTCACTAAAATGTAATGCATTTTTTTGTTTTATTAGCAAATATTTTAATATTCCTATTGCGTCATTTTCCAGAGGTAATTTCAAATACACATAATAGAATACGGTCATAGAATAGTCAAGTCTATACAGGGTGGTCCAATAAGCGCGCGGTGCTCCCTAGCGGCCATACCGTTTAAATAAGAGGAAAATGTTTTAAATAAAAAACGATTCTTTTCAAATGCTCTACATTTAGAAAATAATTTCAAAGATGGCGGACTTCCGGATATACCGGAAGTAGGCATCAACTTTCTTATTTTAAATAGAACACCCTGTATATTATTACTTTTTTGAATTCAGCATTGATTTTTAGGTCCAGTTTGTTAACCATTGTTTATGTCTACGAAGCGTATTTTCGGAGTTATTCAGCAATTTTTACAAAATTTGACGTTTGTAGTACTTTACAAGAAACGTTAATATCTCGCGATAGAAAGATGCGGTTTTCGGTTCTGAAAGAAGCAAGGAACGTATTTGTGTTTCAGTGAGATCGTTGTTTCAAAAGAGCATTAAATCAATAGACTAGAAATTTTCAAATTTGAAAAGTTAGAAACGTTAAAAACTTTTATTTTTCAAATGGGATGGTATCATAAGTTTCACATCGGTGGATGCGAAATTAAATTCTCTTTCACTTTTGTCTAGGCGCATGTGGTGCTATCTTTGATGGTTTTTAAGATATTTAAGGTTTTGTAATTATTGCGTAGAAATTGGAAAAATCGTAGGTGGCGTGGCTCGCAGACAAAACAATTGGCAGGAAACCTTTCATCCCAAGTGCTTCGACCTCTAATACTAAAATGTGCTTTCGCTCCATCTAACTGTAACCACATTATTCTTAAAAACTCCAGTGGTGAATTTTTCAACAGGTTTTCCAAATTTTCATGTAGAAAATTTTGGAAAACGTTATAGTTTATTATGCGGTTTCCAATAATACCACCACAAATGATTAGACTTCATGCTGGGTGACAACAAACTCCTCAAAATTTGGATTTACGTGGGCGTAAAATATGAGAGAAGGAAACATGTAGTAGTAATACATGAAGATAGTGAGTTCGACATTCTCGCGATTGTAGTTAAAGATCCGCATAGCAGTGCTACAGTAGAAATTAGTCGCTACTTGGGCATTGGTCAAACATCTGTGAACATGATCTTAGCGGAGTACATAATATATAGCATCCTTATCACGTGCAGCTAAATCAACCAACTGAAAGACAAGACTTTGAAAACTGGAAGAATTTCTGTAACTGGAGTCGTGCTCGAGTCCAAGAAGATGCACTCCTTTCCAAAAGTGTGAGGCTTACGAATGAAGCTACATTTCTTATGAAATTCTTTCATTTTCCTTTTTATGAAATGTAGCTACAGCGTTATCATTAACGGCGATGTAAACTGGCATAATTTACATTTCTATACCGACGTAAATCCAAATTTTAAGAGGTTTGTTGACAACCAGCATCGAGTCTAAGCATTTGGGGTGGTATTATTGGAAACCGCATATTAAACTAAGGTTTTCTAAAATTTTCTAAATGAAAATCTGGAAAACCTGTTGGAAAATTTACCACTGGGGTTTTTAAGAATAATGTGGTTATAGGTAGATGGAGTGAAAGCACATTTTAGTATTAGAGACCGAAACACTTTGGATGAAAGGTTTGCTGCCAATTGTTTCGTCTGCGAGTCACGCCACCTACGATTTTTCCAATTCCTATGCCATAATTACAAAACCGTAAATATCTTGCAAACCATAAAAGATAGAACCACATGTGCCTAGATAAAAGTGAAAGCGAATTTAGTTTCGCATCCAGCGATGCGAAACTTATGATACCATCCCATTTGAAAAATAAAAGTTTTTAACGTGTTTAATTTTTCAAATTTGAAAATTGCTAGTCTATTGAATTAATGTTCTTTTGAAACAATGATCTTAATGAAACACAAATACGTTCCTCGCTTGTTTCAAAACCGAAAACCGCATCTTTATGTCGCGTTTAGTTTCTGAGATATTAACGTTTCTTGTAAAGTACTACAAACGTCAAATTTGGTAAAAATTGCTAAATAACTTCGAAAATACGCTTCGTAGACATAAATAATGGTTAACAAACTGGACCTAAAAATCGATGCTGAATTCAAAAACGTAATAATATACAGGGTGTTCCATTTAAAATAAGGAAGTTGATGCCTACTTCCGGTATAACCGGAAGTCCGCCATCTTTGAAATTATTTTCTAAATGTAGAGCATTTGAAAGGAAATGTTTTTTATTTAAACCATTTTCGTTTATTTTAAACGGTATGACCCCTAGGGAGCACCGCGCGCTTAGTGGACCACCCTGTATAATGATGATACCGTATTTATCATACACCACAACAAAGTAATGAGTACATAATATGGGTATCAACTATCAAAGATGTTACTTTTTACAGCAGCTCCATTAACTTCGTTTGCAAATTAAGGTGAATGCGCGCACCGAAATATGGTGAAAGTGCAGGTCATTGTGAATAGAGGCCTCCGGCAAAAATATTGCCCCAATTCGGTCAGTAGAGGTACAGTAGATACAATCATATTTGTAGGTAGAACAGGTGTCTTCAAGCACAGCAATGTATATAGACTCTTATCAAACATTTATGTCTTCTTATCTGGGAGCGGAACAACATTAGAGTTGTCAAAATAATGACTTGTCGTCTGTCAGACGACTGGAGATTTTAAATTACGATGAATCTATTATTAACATTATATCGCAATTGTGTACTATCAGTCGACAATATTCAAGAAAAGTGGACTATTCCCTACTCGCCAATTATACGAAGAAAACGAATTGTTCAACGTTCGCTCAATATACAGGGTGAGTTTTTAGTACCGGCTCGGTCGATAACTCCACTACTGTAGAAGATAGCGAAAAAAGTTGTATATAAAAGTTGTAGCCACGGATATGCTCCTTGCTCAGAAAATATTTAGATTTATACAGGGTGATCCATAACTACGTGGTGATGCAAACATGCATTTTTTAAATGAGACACCCTATATATTATTCCAAACTCAAATTCTACTAATAATTTCCGTTATTTTAATATAGGGTATTGTTACATTATACAGGGTATTTCAAAAGTTATGGCCATTTTTAAATCCAAATCACGGTCAAATGAACGTACTGTATTTTTTTTACATGAGAAGATAAAAAATATCTTCTAGTTTTTAAAACCGCTATAAAAGAAACCCGTGACGCATATTTGTATACAGGGTGATGTAGAATGCAAAATCTAGATTTTCTCTTTTTTTTTAAATGTAACCCCCAATATTTTATTATACCAAAGAATTGCTTTTAATATGCTCTTTCATCCTTGTATAGCACTTGTTATGGCTGCATTCATCAGTTTCTGAGATATTTAGATTTTTCTACAAATTTTAAATATACTTTCTATTTGTTTAATAAAATTTATTTATTTTGAGAAAATACCATCAAGTTTTGTTTTTACTTAACAAACAACTAAAACATAAGGGCATAATGATACTTAATTAAGTCAAAACACTGAATTAACGACATAATATAAGTCAAGTGTGCTGAGGAAACAATTTTATAGGCGTCATGCATAATTATCAAGCAGTTGTATCAAGGATGCTATGAAATATCAAACGACACAGTCCAAATAAAACTATTCATCAATCTTTCAAACGCATTAGTTTTAGACTGCCTCCGTTCTGGATATTGCTGTTCATAGTTGATGTATTCTAAAGGCAAGTAGACAATTTCTCAGTGATTCTCCTATATACCCTCAAAGGAAAAATTAATTTTTAAAGCTGGTTTTTCACACAGTACGGAATTATCGAGCAGGTTATGATAAATCTGCTTGATAGTTATGCATGACGCCTACAAAATTGTTTCCTCAGCATACTTGACTCTATTATTTCGATGATTTAGGGTTTTCACTTCACTAAATATAATCATGAACTTATAATTTAGTTGTTCTTTAAATAAAAAACAAATTAGATAGTATTTTCTCAAAATAGATAAATTTCAGTACACAACTAGAAGCTACATTTTAAATTTACCGAAAAATCGAAATATCTCGGAAACTGATGGACGTAGGTACAACTAGTGCTATACAAAGATGAAAGAGCATATTAAAAGAAATTCTTTGAGATAATAAAATATTGGGGGTTACATTTAAAAAAAAAAGAGAAAATTTGGATTTTGCATTCTTCATCACCCTGTATACGAATATGCGTCACGGGCTTTTTTATAGCCGATTTTAAAACTGGAGGATATTTTTAATCTTTTCATGTAAAAAAAATAATTTTTGATTTATTACTTTTTGATATACAGTACGTTCATTTGACCGCGATTTGGATATAAAAATGGTCATAACTTTTGAAATACTCTGTATAATGTAACAAAACCCTATAATGTAAGAACGGAAATAATTAGTAGAATTTGAATGTGGAATAATATATAGGGTGTCTCATTTAAAAAAATGCATGTTTGCATCACCACGTAGTTATGGATCACCCTGTATAAATCAAAATATTTTCTGAGCAAGAAGCATATCCGTGGCTACAACTATTGTATACAACTTTTTTCGCTATCTTCTATAGTAGTGGAGTTATCGACCGAGCCGCTACTAAAAACTCACCCTGTATATCTTTAGCTGCTTAAAAAGAATGTACAGTGAGAAAATAAATTTTTCGCAAGTACACACCGTAAGAACAAGGGCCAATGAAAATATGAACATTAAAGTTGACTTTTTTAGTAAATCTACCACTCAAAATTCTTTCATTTTTTATGGCCCCAATTTTTTTAATAGTATTCCAAAAAGATTGAAGGAAATTTCGAACTACAACAATTTCAAAAAGGAAGTTGAACAATATATAAAAGATCATCCAAATCAATTCTAATTATTCTATTCGAAGCGCTTTTCTAATTAAACCGATTTTTTATATATTTTATTTATTTTGTCTCTACATAATTATAAAACCGAGATCATATTGGCTGATAGACATGCTCGAACTGCTGCCTACTTCCATCCAGAATTACTTATTACACCAAGGTTCTTGTTATATCAGCTAAATGCTCTGCTGGAACTGCGGCTCACAAGACAGGCCTCGTGGCCTAGCGTCAGCTGCTGTTTGGTAGGATATTTTTTTTAACTTATATGTAACTTATCTGCAACATTGCAATATCGTATGTAGATAGTCGTACTCAGGGTCAGTCGGTGAAACTGAGATCTGTCTGGCCAGCAGTAAACACAATACCTGTATATTATTTATGTATCTAGCTAATAATGTATCTTTATATCATTATCAATAAAAACAGTAAAACAATAAAAAATATAATGAGACAAAATCAATTGAAAATAAATTTCAAGACTCGTCTAATAGATGACACGTCAGTACGAACGTAACTCTTTACGAGTATCTGTGGTTGGGAAGTTTTAAACGAAAATATATCACAATAAAGGTCCATTGAAAACGATCAGTTGCAAACCAGCAAAACAGTTATCTGAAGTATACACCTGAGGTGGACAAAATCCAAACCACATATTTCTAAAGGATGTTGTATATCGCAAATTCTGGTACTGACAGAGTTTTAGAAAAACGCAAGAGGTGTAAAGTATGTCCAATTAGAAAACGAAGAAAGGCAAAGCATATTTGCCATCTATGAAAAAATAAACGATTTGTCCAGAATGCACAGAAAAATCGACATTCTATTCGCTCAGGATGTTTGGTGATAAATCAAATCATCATATTTTATTTTGGCGCTGCTTTGTTCATTCATTGTTTTTTATGTATGGGTCTTAGGATATATTATTGATCTAAATAATAACAAAAAATGTAAGTATTCTAACTTATTCGAACGACAAAGGAAATAAGTGTGTCTTAATGATTTCTGTGCTGTTCTATAATATCTTGTTTCTGAAAAATCTGTCGTCTTTCTTTTTATTTACAAATAGATGTATCTAAGGATAGATATATTTCAAATAGGAACTCACTAAGAAAAATAATTTTTTGGTGACGAATTTATAGTTATGTAAACCACAAATTGAACACTGTTTATCTAGAGTGTCTAGACTGTGGAAGGTACCTGAGATATATATTGTTTATTACTTGATTAGCAATTCGGTAGTGATGGTTTAGCTCGACATTAGACATCTTCACCAAATATAACGTACACTGATCTTTTCTATATTATGTTAAATGAGTGTAATCATAGACATATGTTGAAAATAGAAGTAACTTGGAATATTATCGACTGATTAAGGCAAGAACCTTTGAATAAAATAATCTCTTATAAATAGGTGCTTTCAAGCAGCAATGTGTCTCAAGATATGGAAAAAAATCTTTGATGGAGTAATAAAATTACTAGCGTAAAACAGATTTTTAGCTGATTTTTAAGTCAAGTCTATTGAATACTTTTTCTCATTCCTCAGTTTGTTGAAAGTTAAGACATCCAAATGGGCAGGCGAATATCGACCGACTCGATACTTAGAAAAAGGTATTGTATGCATTTGAGTACTTATTTTTTCGAAAGGCAATATATTGCAAAATATATTTAATTTGATATTGGAAAATTATAATTCCATCGCTATAAAATTAAGTATATGTATTATATTTATTACTATGTACAAAGCTTGCTAGAGGTAGTCGAGGTCGAGGCTGAGCGGGGGCCCCCCGAATGCCCGGGGCCCCCCCACACCGCGGGCCCTGCGGGCTCTTTCGGACGCCACTGGCATGGGCTAAACCAGGGGATTCTTGACCAACAGGTAACTTACTGTTCACTTCGTCTGGTGGTCATTTTAACACCATCAGACTCAAGTTGGAGAGCTGTTGTAATTGGTGGTTTTCTGGACCGTAATCTGCGCAAAGAGAGATCAGGTATACCTTGTGGATTGGCAGTGAGGGATTGTTTTGATTTTGTTATATTCTTTCAGATGGGCATTCTCTCGACGGATGGGTAGTGGAGCTATATTAGTGATTTAAATATAAGGGTCGAGGTCTGAGCAACATTAAGTTAAATTTTGTATCGGTTTTATCTCACCTAGTGTTTCTCATACAGGAACTCTACGAGCCTAATTCGGCTCGTGTAAGAATTGATGGTAACCTGTCTGGTCAAACTGCGCCCAGAAAAGAGGGTTCGTCAGGGATGTGTATTATCTCCGATGTTAGTTAACATTTACTCTGAATTTGTGATGAGACAGCCATTGGATAACTGGAATGGCGGTGTAATTATTGGCGGAAGCAAAATATCCAACTCAAGATTTGCTGACGATACAACCCTTATTGCTGCTTCTTATTTATTCAATCGGAAACAATTTGTGGAGCATGAAGGTCACCGATCTGATATTTTTTCACCCGTATCTGGAATCCCTCAAGGTTCGAATTTGGGACCACTACTTTTTTTACTGTTTATTAATGATTTGGCTCTTTCAATTACGTGTCAAAAATTACTTTATGCGGATGATCTGAAGATCTTCCATAATATTAATTCAGCTGTCGACTGTGAAGTTTTGGAAAGCAATATTGATACTGTATTGAAATGGTGCAGGGATAATCATCTCAATTTGAATACAAATAAATGCTTTATTCTCACTTACTGTAGAAAGAAAGAACCTAGTATGGTCTTACAAAGTTGAGAACAGAGTGCTGAACAGGTGTAGCCAGATGAGAGACCTTGGTGTTATTTTTGATAGTGATTTGTCGTTTACTGACCATATAAGTGATATGACGTCATCTGCTAATGAGATGTTGGGTTTTATTATACGAAACACCAGAGATTTGCCCAATTTATATGTATTGAGCCTATTATATTTTTCACATGTTCGATCAAAATTAGAAAATTGTTCCCTGGTATGGTATCCTATCTACAATATACATATAAGTACTCTCGAAAGAATACAAAGAAAATTTTTAAAATTTCTATGATTCAAGTCGTCAGGAGAATACCCGGCAAGGGGATGTGATTATTCTATACTTTTAAATGAATTTGGCTATATATCATTGAATAGTAGGAGAGTTATAAGTAGCTTAAATTTCCTCCATGAGGTTTTGCATAATGGTGTAGTATGAGAGTTCATCCTGAGTAATATTAATTTTCATATACCTGCAGGCACTTTGAGACACCAGATAACATTTTGCTGTGATCCAGCCCGTACAAATATTTCAAAAAAATCACCTATCAGTGTTATGTGTGGGAATTTGAACTTATTAAGCGAATATAGTGATATCAATTATTCATCTAAATCTGAAATAAAACAACAATTTCTTTCTCTCACACATAATATCTGATCAGACCACTGAAGCGTTTTTTAATCTTTTTTTTTCCTTTTAGCATAACTTGAACATAACTTGAGATATCATGTAACATTGTATGTATGCCTGATGTACTTGTATTTAATTGAATAACTTTAGTATATAATATTGTATGTATGTATGCCTAATGTACTTTGTCATTGATTGAACTATTTCCTGTAATTGGGTGAATTCACCTGTCGGAATAAAAGTTATCTATCTATCTATCTATCTATCTATCTATCTTCTCAGGCAGTGGTTTGCACCAGTCATAGTTAAACCTTTGGCTTAACTAATTAAAGCTTAACTTTAATTAAGGCTTAAAGTTGTGTGTCTTTGCACCGGTTAATTATGAGTTAACTTTTTTCTACAGGAAAATTTAACGAATTTCAGATTTTACGTTGGCAATCATGTCGTATTTTTGATGTTCTCTGATGGAAATGTCACTGACACTGTTGTTGATGGCTGTCAAATATGATCTTTCAACTTCAACTGAGGCTATTTGTTTTCATTAAAAAATTTCGGATTCATTTTAGTATTTTTAGTTTCATTTTCATTAATTGATAACCCATTATCATAAATATCCAGATGACAAAACATAACAACAGTGGTAAAATTAAATCCTTGAAGTAAATGCACTTCTTCAGGTAAGATTTTGTCTGTGAAATAGTTGATTGCAGTGACCAACATTTGGTGGATTTTAGTTGTCTTATTCTGGATCCTCTTGTATAGGAGTGGAGGGAGAAGACATCAGAGTAAATAATTTATGTTGGATCTGTTTGTGGTAAGTAAAAATATATAGAAATGTCCAAAGTGCTGAGGTCAACTAAAGACACCTTTATAATGTTAAACTAGCAAAATGTCTATTCATAGGTAATACATACAATTTTTATATGTATATATAGGTGATTTCAAGGAATGAATCAATTAAAACAGTAATCTTTTGGCATAACCTTGAGATGAGTTTCCGAAGCAAGTGATACAGTATGCAACAAAACAATAATTAATTTATACATATTATGACTATCAACTTCTCTATTAAAACAGGTTTGTTGTATATGCACTAATACAGTGTAATTGCTTTTTGTTATTACAGGAAAAAATATTCAGCTTGCCAAGTATTTAAGACAGAAGAGACAGACCAATACCAGGAGGCGAAGAGCACAGAATGTTATGCATTCAGAGCTTCATTGTGATGGCTTTATAGAAAGTAAATACTAATATGTTCTACATACTATGTAAATTAATAGAACCAATAAATAAATATGTTATCCATATATTATAATTATATCTGTCAATAAAATGTGGAGAATGAATCACTTTCTTATAACTTCTCATAATTATTACAAAATATAAAATATTTCATAGTATCAGTAGCTAATATGTGATATAAAATGGTGTCTAGATACAGCATGCCTTGTTAAAAATATGTACCTATTGTTTGCTTAACATGCTCACAGAGAGTGATTTATTTCTGTCTTATCAAACCAGGTGATTATTTAAAAAAACACTCACTGGGTGACTGTAAAGTTGCACCCATCAGAAGGGAAGTATTATTACTTCAACAAAAACTACTGGTTGAATTCTCTTATATTTTTATTATATATATTTTCTTTCAATATATCAGGGCTTGTCCTGAATAGTAGAAAATTCAGTAATTAGGATAGGGTGATCGGTGGAACACAGAACAGTGATGTGTTGCCGCAGTCCTCAATAATACAGTATGGGTCAATATTATTCAAATTACTCAGTTTTTGTTAATAAAGTGGCTTCAGTTTTTCACTAGTCCCTTAAAGTATTTATTATCATCTGTCATCCTGAAATAAACAATATTTTTATTAAAAATAGAAGGAAATTAACTGATGGGTGATGAAAATAAATTAAATAAAGTCCAAGTAAGAATGGGAGGACACTTGCATTCTAATTTTTACAGTAATAACTACTACTGTGATAGCTATTCACATAATAATACTGTATCTTGCTGCAAACAAAATAATTCAAGCAGATCAATTTATTTTCTTTATATGGTAAACATTGGGCGACTAAGATGCGGTATCAAACAACTGTCCCTAGTGAAGTAGTGAATGTGATAACTGTAATTTACAAATAAACGTTTTATTTTTGCTGTTTTCAAAATCTATCCAAATTTTGATCGCCCATTATCTCATAAATTACAGCATTTTTAATAACTGATTTGCTTACCTGCTAAGATAGACTCCTTGAACGAGACAGCAATAACACAACAATGACCAAAAAGCTGTTGAAAACACAAAAAAATCTCATAAACCATAACACGGTGTCTTACAACAGTGATACTTGTCCAATTCCAGAATCAGCTTTATATAGTTAGAGATTGAGGTTATGGTCGTATCCTCAGTTCCTCACGACTTGATATTGAATTCAAGCAATTTATTTTGATTCATAATTGCTTATAGAATATAGAAATAATTTTATAAAATATATTTCACAAACTAACCAAACTTATTTCTGTAGTGATCTGTCAGAATATGTTAAGCCCACAAATGTCAAAAGTTAAGCCAAGAAACGTCAAAGTTAAACCCTACTTCGCCTTTGGCTTAAAGTTAATTATAAATTTGACGCTAACTACAACCAGTGCAAAGCAATTCACTCTTTAATTAAGGCTTAACTTTAATTACAACTTTAACTATGACTGGTGCAAACCACTGAGGAAGAACTAGTAGCTCTATTAAACATCTCAGAACAACACAGCGAAGCGTATAGTCTTGGTATTAACTACAATAGGACCAAAGTTATGATCGTAGATAGAGAAAATGATAATCATAGAGAGATAAAGTCAATAGGCCATTGTGAAGTAGTTCAATGTTTTGTGTACCTCGGTTCTTCGATCGACAATTCGGGTAGCTGTGAAAATGAAATTCGACTGCGCATTCAGCACGTGTGACCATGACAAAGCTTACTAAAATATGGCGTGACCATAACATCACTAAAGCTACCGAAATGTCGCTGGTTCAGTCTCTTGTGTTCTCCATATTTTTGTATGCCTCGGAAACTTGGACTGTTAATAAGGCAGATCGCATCGAATAGCTGGTTTTAAAATGTGGACGTGGAGGAGAATGCTGAGAGTTCCTTATACCGCCCGTCGAACTAACGTTTCCATACTGGATGAGCTCGGTAATCCAAAGAGACTATCCTCCATTGTGTCGACGAGAATGCTTACATTCTTCGGACATATACACAGAAGCGATAATATGGAGAAACTTGTGATTCAGGGTCATGCCCCGAGTGGGCGGCGCCGTGGCCGTTCCCCTACACGCTGGTTGGATACGACGAAACAGTTGCTGGATATGAGTATCAAGAGCGCCACTAAACTGACAGTAAATCGCGAATAATGGCGATCTATAGCTCTCAAAACTATTGATAATATTCGTGTCGGCAATACTCTAGCTCCGACTTAATGCATTTTATGCGTTCACAGCATGTCTGTTCACACATTGCGACTATGATGATACTTCGGTTTTGTCTTAATAGTGTTATAGATACATGTTTATCAGGACATAGTCGATTAAACGACAATATGGTATTACGAATACAGTACGGTATCCGCTGTGCTACTGTGTCAAAAGCGTTCATATATTTGATATATCATAAATCTAGGAATAGAAGGCAACCTAAGCAGCTATGTGTCGATGATCAGATTTGATAGATTCGATTGAGTCCTACTAGTTTAGGCATACAAGTTGAACGTGCGATTACGGTCCTGAGAAGGATATATAAGCCGCGATCCGGCTTACCGAGGGTGGAAAAGTGAGGTGAAGGTGGGAGGAAGGCGAGCCAACGTCGCCCTGGAAACTGCTTAGGATATCTTTGCCAACGGAGGTAAGGAGATTAATTGCGATCGTTTCTCTTTACAATCGGTACCGGCGACGACCCCCTGCCCCTCCTTTTACCTCCAGCACCGCAGTTTCCCAAATAGATACATTAACCATCTTTGGAGTAGGGACGCTAACGTCGCGAAAAACGTTGATGTCGCAGTTTGTGTAGGAATTGTGATTTCGAAAACCTAATGATAATAATAATATTTCCAGAAACTGAGGGTTTTATGCTTGCTATCTAGTACCAAGTGATTGCGATACGAAGCTTCATGAAATACATAATTATAGGTCCATTCAAACCGACAATAATTGCAGGAAATGTCACCAAGAGAAATGAATAATAGACCACAAAACAAGTGCATGCAAACTCTCGCTGGAATCGAGTATACAACTAGAGATGTGTGGAACGGTTCTGACCCGGTTCATTGATCCGGGTCTTTAAGGTGATCTAACTGAACCGAATCCTAAATTTAAACTCAACTGGTCAGTCGGGTCACAAATCCGGTGGCTTGTTCATTCAGAATCACAAAGCAGGATGGTGCGTACCACGGCGATATATGTCGGTCAGTTCATCTGACGATTGGCAATGTGCTCAGTTTTCGGTTCAGTGTTCTGCTGAAGCTAAATGATAGCCATAATGCTTAATGTCTGGGATCTGAATCTAAAGAAATATTTAGATAGATATTTTAGGGCGAATAATAAATTAATATTTTTCGTGTATGATGAGTTGTGGCTGTTTATAGTAGGGACAAAAAATTACTTTCACGTGCGAGGACTGTATTTTAACAAATACGAGAAACTCAAAACTGAATAATTATTTAGGTATTAACCGAAATCAAATCTAAACGTATTAATACATATGTATCTTCTAGGTACATATTTATAAAGAAAATAAATATCATTTGATATAAAAGTAAAAACAAATTATACATGAAGTGCATACTGTATTGGCTCATTGCTGTCTGCACCGAGTACCCAGATTGGGCGGTTCCCCTCGTGTTTCGGTCAAGATCAAAGGTGAACGGTTGCATTCGCTAGTCAGGATCCGACTGACCCGTGAACCGGATCACTGTTCCGGATCTTTGACGCGATCTAGATCCGCTGATCCGCATCTTAAAAATGACCCGATGTACCCGTCTCTAGAGATAACTCTGCAGCCAAAGTCATACACCAAGCACTAGCCACAATAAACAAGCTAATAGAAGACAGGGATTCATATTCCAATCACACACCGATATCAGTACTCGAACAGTCAATACAAACTGGGATGTTGAAATATATACAGACAAGGCTATCCCAGCAAATAGGCCAGATATATCTTTTTTCAGACAATGTTACCTATTTGTTAAGTGTTGCTATTCCTAGCGATATAAGTATCCAAGACGCCTACGCTGGGAAGATATCTAAACACACTGACATTGCCATAGAAACAGAATGACTATGGAGGCAAAACAAAGTTACTTTTGTCGCCCTAAATATGTTGGTCTCAGGCCTCACACCAAACACATTTACACCACCCATACAACAGTTACACGAGGTTACACAGAATATACCAAAAACCTGTAATCCTGAAGAACTGCAATGCGGCATCGTTATGTCACTGCTTATGATACTTTCTGCCTTTGTTTTACCTATTTTCTCTATCCCTTTTTATACTCGATATGATAATGATGATTGCTACCTAAGACAACTTCCCACTACCTTTACCTCATGCCGCTGATCAATTTATGATGGCCATACAGTACTTTAGATGTAAAGGAATCTTATAGTAGCGCAATCGGGGATTTAGGATGAATAATAAGAGGTATTACTGTAGGTCGATTCCCCACTTGTTACAATAAATGCCGTAGAAGCATCTGTGACATAAGTGACAAAAAGGTACCAAGGCTAGCCGCTGAAGCAGGATTTCCTGGACAAGGGTCTTTTACAAAAATGTGATCTTGTTTAATTAAGCACCCGAATAAGGCACGCCTTTTCCCAAATGCCTCTCCTATATACTTTATATGATATAGACGTAAAAACACCTTCAGAATTCTTACCAATAATAGTACGGTTCATCGTTTTTTGAGGCTTCGATGCCGAATATCGATGTTTTTTGTAGAACATCGATTTATCGCGTATCCTCCGCATCCCCAGAAAGAAAAAGAACGGCAAACAATGTACAGCGGAATCGGAAGTGACTTGGGTGAGTAATGACCGGCAAAGCCGTAAAGCTCAGAGTATTGTGTTTTGTGTTGTGATGGAGAGGTAAAAGTAAGGAGTGGTTAACATAATGGTAAAATTACACTCCATTAGATTTGCAATAAATTCCGGATTAATGTGCAACTCTGCTGAGGCAACAGTGGGCTATATAGACTACACCCAAAATAGTTCAAGAGGGACAGAAATGGCGTTGAACCTACCAAATACGAACATCGATATGATGATATTCATTGAGTAATGATGAGGAAACACAAATGCCAAATAACCTGTCAAACTTCGAGGTCTGAAAGTTGCAGTAAATGTTCCGAAATATGCGAGACGAATTTGATATGACGAGGTTTCAGTTTAATCAAATCCTGATCTACCAGTGGAATTAAATGCGGTGGTATTAGATGCAGATAATTGAGGAAACTCGACAATGGATGTATCGCACGAAATTCATCATTTCTGTCACTTGGTGGTGGATGGCCGTATACAAGGGGGGTAACTCTTCACGGATGATAGCCAGTTTTATTTGCCTTGTAAATATGTTGCAAATAAATAAACTAAACTGAACTAACGATACCCAAAGACGGATTTCGAGCAATTTTGTACCACGCACTCTTTCCATCCTTGCCGCGATAAATGTGTCTAAATAATTAAGTTCAGTCAAATTAGGAGTTTCAACGTAATATGGTTATAGAAGTATACATACAGGGTTTCCGCAAATTAAATGGTACACAGCAAAACTGCCGATTACTTGGGTAAATATATTAGGATTTAAACAAAATTACGTCAGTGCAAAAGTTGATAATAGAAATACAGGGTGCCAAAGTTGTAATTATCTTTTTTTATTTGCTTAATAATTCATCAACAGGATGACATAACGGCACGAAATTTTGAGCTCGCGGGTTTTTTGAGAAAAAGTTCAAATGTACTCTTAGTTCGGATGCTACTCGTAGAACACGCCACTTACACTTAAATTATATCTATTTAAAATGACCTAAAATTTGTATGTCACGGTATATTAGTCTTAACGTTAGAGAATATGTATATGAGAATATGAATATGAATGAGAATAGGTTAGAGAATATATGCGTACAAAAGGAATACTTTGTATATGACACGTTTTCCGGATATCTGCTTACCCAGTATTTTGGTTATTATCAACTTTTGCACTGGGGTGAGTTTGGCTAAATGTCAATAGTTTCATCCAAGGTATCTGCAATTTTAGTGTGTACCATTAATTAGCGCGCACCCTGTTCAATAGACCTACAGCTACTGAAAATTTGTCTACTAGTTTCAGGAAGGCAAACTAGGCATATTTGCCGTTTTGAAAAACACTGCGTACCAGATAAAGCTTCAAAACCAACAAAAATATTTCATCCCTGCTACAATAGCAACCTACAGAAGAACGTCTCTCGTTAATATAGTGATAGTTATAGTGTTTATTTCTAACAGGAAAAACCTGCTACAACAATTTTTCTAGTATACATAAAAATAGTGACAAAATAGTATAATAATTTTTAAATTAAACAATACATAATCTTATCATAAAGTTATTGCAGTAGTAAAATTATAACTAATTAACAAGTAAGAAACCAATATGAGGTGATTGCATTATGCATATTACAAAAGCTTAAATAAATTAAATAAACATCTGTATATACATAATCCAGATTCATAACTGCAATTTCTAATTCTCTGATTCAAAAATTGTCTTTACCACAGACCTAAGATACAAGTGTCTCTAAATTATCTAATCTAAATAGACAAAAAAATACTAGTTTCACAAGGGTGTCTACAATGGCTTAATTTTGAAATGTCATGAATTTACCCACAAAAAGCAACGAGGAGATTTTTCAGTAGTAACCCCAATCCATATCTAATTGAGTAAAGGAATATATTTTGGGATTCAAAGTTTTTTATCAATATGATGATTTACCTTATGATGTACCTATTCACACATAAGACTGGACTGAACTGAGACTGATAGAAATCGAAGGTCAGAAAATTCGTGTATAAACATAAGTTTGAACAACTTGATGGCTGAACTTTGCCGTTTCGTATATAGTGGAAACTAATAATAGATACCTACATAATATTTTAAAGAAGGTGAAAATTTAAAGTCCTAAGACATACTATTTCACGTTCTTTTCAAAGTTTTTCAGCGTCGCAGCGTTTTTGACATGTGCTGAAATGTGGTTAAATTCACTCGTAGATTTGAGGATTAGTGATATTTTAATACCTTGTTTGTTTTCTATTACGTTAAAATCATTGATATTTCTTGTGCTGTTTGAATGAACTTGGCCCCTGAGTACTACAAACTCATTAAAATTAAGTAGGTAACACACTATTCTCCAATTTATATACAAAAACCATAGTAAAGTAGTATAGTCGCTTTTTTGTTGAAGACCACCCGATGTGCATTAACGCTATTATAAGAGTGTAACGGTTGCATCTAAGGATTGTTCTCATATCAGGTTAATGGTTTCCAGTTGATAGGCCAAAAGATGTCAGGAGTTTGGTAATTTTTCTGCCACCACTATATAAATGTTTAAACACTCTAAAACTGTTTCGTGCTTGTCGTAATAATAGCATACTGTAAAAATTCTATCAACGTTGCTCCAGTATTTTCGAAGTTACAGAAGGCCCAAATCTCACGCGTGACCCACACAGACAGACGACAGACAAACTTATGGAAATAAGTAACATATTATCTCACGTTGATTATTGCCTTAGAAGAGCAATCGAAAGCAACCGTAAACTAAATTGCATTATGTGGTTAACACTGGATCAAGCTGAATTAATCTGCACGCGTTAGGTCGCGTGAACTACGATCGTAGTCCAAATTTTCTGGTGCTCTACAGAGCTTTGTTCTAAGATGTTAGTTTAATTCTTACTTTTTATCATGAGCTGATATCTATTAGATATTTTAGAATTAAGGAGAAGTAGTAATTGAAAATATATGGCTAGGATTCAGATATAAACGTACAAGTGCTTTCTGAGTAAGTTGATATGTAATAGATACTAACTTATAAGTAATAATGTAAATATGCAACAAATATACATATACTAAAGTAAGAAACGTCCAAAAAACTAGATAGGAGTTCATAATACAGAAACTACTGCAAAAAAGGACTGCACACGGTTCAAACAAGTATCTCTCGTTTAATCTTTGCATGCGTATCTCTGGCATTTCACGCAACGCATCGGCTATTAGGAGACGTGAGAGAAAAAACAAATCCTTGCAGAAATTACAAGACTGCAAACATGTGTGGACCACAATGGTAGTCCACGTGCCTGGTCGACTGTCAATAGCATGCACTGCCACCATAATTCTAAAGTATTATTAATTATGGTGAATGCGTCGCCTATGCTTTTAATAAGATAAACGACCGTAAAAATTAAATGAAGAAGCAGGCAGACAGACAAATCAATGCAATTAAGTGGTTATAGGTGTTCGTGATACAGATGTCTTAAAAAATCCTGTAACAACTGCTTTGTTATTACAACGCTTCCTCCATCTGTAGGTTCCTTACTGTCACTCTTCACGAATTAATATTCTAGCCTCGTTACAAAATCTACTATCTTTGATACACAGACATCAGAAGATATGTGTGCAAAAAGAAACAGGAAGTAAATAGCAATCATTCGTTTTAGTCCGCTATGGAATACTTATGTATAACCATTTGAGGTACAAGCAAAGTAGGCTGCGATAAATTTAAAATAGACCTGGGTCAGTGGAAGGTGGTACGTAAGAGCTGCGGAACACAGTTTCAGCGATTCGTATTTCTTTAAATATTATCTGCTAAACCAATAAATCCGAGAATCATTCTCGATAATCACTATAAATCGCTTCCCTAACGATAAAGAAAGCAAGCTTCACGGACTGCAAATTCCCAGCATAGAATGGTCACCCACGTAGGCGAGGTGCCTGGGTGCACAGCAAGTTATATTTGAAAATGCATGTGAATTTATACGGCAATACATGGATGATGTGCGGCTGCAGAATGACAACTCGCATTTTGGTAAAAGTCTTTATGCGCAATACTGCTTCGAAATTTAACATGTCTGATGTTACTCAAGTCCTACCCTAAGTATTTCGAATTTCCGTAAGAGGAATATCGGGTTGAGTTAAAATAATGCAAGCTATTTGAAATCTATCAAATTTACGTATAGAACATATTGATATAATATCAATGAGACTTAATCAGATAATCCGACAAAACTGAAATATACAGGGGGTCCATGCGGGACCATCGAGAGCTACCGGGCCTGATGGTGCTGCGTGTGACGTCACACCAGACGCCGCACGTATCTGCAAGGATTAACAGGGAAATTCCGGCGCTACGAGAATTTTCTTGAAATATTGAGAAAACGGTCAAATATACAAAAGTAATGTGTAGGAATGAATTTATAGGAAACTGAATTTGTGATGAATGGAACCAGTTATCTATTTAACTAAAATCGTTTGGACGTGAGAAGGTTAAAAGTTGGACTTAAAAGCACCCAAGTGATACATAGTCATATTGTAGCTGTCATGATTGCAGTAGCAGTAGTAGCAAAAGAGGATATAGGAGCTGCAGTATACAAGGTGTGCCAAAATTTTCCTTGACACGCGATATTAATCTCCAGCAGAAAAAGTTCAAACGAAAACTAAGTGGATTTTTTGAAGGTACTATAGGGTCAATCATACTATGCTTTCAAAACATTTTCTTTGTACTTCAACCGTTAAAACTCCCCCCAACTTTTTTTCATGTAGCAATCAATACTGCTATACAGAAAAAGTCTTATATTTTATTTAAAATTTTATAGTAGCTATAGGGTCAATCATACTATGCTTTCAAAACATTTTCTTTGTACTTCAACCGTTAAAACTCCCCCCAACTTTTTTTCATGTAGCAATCAATACTGCTATACAAAAAAAGTCTTTTATTTTATTTAAAATTTTATAGGTGATATAAATATCAATATTCTTGGAGAAGAAACCAACATTCAGGACTATCTTAATATTTTAAGCATTCATGGCTTCACATCTGCAATAAACAGCTACACTCGAATAACTGATAGTACAAAATCGTGTATTGATCACATATTTATTAGTAACAAAATTAAAGATGTGAGAATAATTCCCGTTATCGTTGAAACATCAATTACAGATCATTTTTCTCAAGTACTACAGATACTACTTCCAGGAACAAATAATCCACTTAATAGTGAAATGTTGCGATACAAAGAATACTTAAATAAAAATAAACTTTTAAATGAACTAAAAAATGAATCGTGGAATGAGGTGTATTTCGCTAATGAAATTGAAAAATCAACAGAAACATTCATTACAACTCTGACAACACACATTAAAAATTGTACAACAAAAGTGAGAATAAAAAAGAACAAACAGAAAAGAAAGGAATGGATCACTGCTGCTTTAATAAATTCCGTAAATGAAAAAAATAGGCTTTACAAAATAATGATAAATGATCCGTCAGTAGAAAATAAAGAAAAATATAAAAAATATCATAATAAGCTTACAAATTTAATCAGAGCTAGAAAATTGTCATATTATCAAGATAAAATCATGAACCATACCAACGATACACAAAAGCTATGGAAATGTGTGAATAACGTTATAGGTGTAAATAACTCTGGTAAAGACATTGGTAAAATTATGTCTCAAAGTGGAGACATGTTGAACACTAACTTAGATATTAGTAATGAATTTAACCGATACTTTTGCTCTATTGGTAAACATCTAGCAGAAAAAATTAAATCAAGTATCCGATACCTAGACACACAAACAATCAGACTCTCGAACTCCATTGTAGTACAAGAAATCACTGAACAAGAAGTAATTAATTCAATAATGCTGCTGAAAAATGGCAAAACACCTGGAATAGACAATTTAACTGCTGAAACACTCAAAATCGTAGCACATCTGATTTCGGAGCCATTCACTAGAATAATTAATTGTTGTCTGGAAAAGGGTATTTTTCCATCTATACTCAAAATTGCGACTGTGATGCCTGTACATAAAACTGGCGATGAATATGATTTATCCAATTATAGACCTATCTCACTTATCTCCTGTTTGGCAAAGGTTTTTGAAAATATAATAAAGAACAAATTGACAGAATTTTTAGAGAAATATAACATATTTTCTGATAAACAGTTCGGTTTCAAAAAAAATAAATCTACTGAAGATGCGGTGACATATGTAATAGGAGAACTATGCAAAAATGTAGACAGAAATATTCCAACATTATGTGTATTTGTTGACCTAGCAAAAGCATTTGACACAGTTGATCATATGATACTCATGAAAACTTTACAAAATTATGGTATACGGGGTCAAATCTATCATCTAATTAAAAGTTACTTAAGTAATAGAACACAAACTGTTGTGATAAATAAATGCTCTAGTTCTCCATTGCCTATAACATGCGGTGTTCCTCAGGGAACGGTACTGGGACCATTATTCTTTAACATATATATAAATGATCTATTTGCGGTTGATGTGAGCGGAGATATAGTGAGTTTTGCAGACGATACAGCTGTTATATTTTCTGCTGAAAGTTGGGAAATATTAAAATCAAAGGCTGAAAATGGTTTTAAAAAAATGTTCAATTGGTTCAGTAGTCGACTTTTAACAGTCAATTTCAACAAGACTCACTTTGTTCCATTCGCATCATACGCAAACGGCTTACCGAAATACACCAACTTACAAATCAGTTGTGAACAGGTAGCTCCTATATCAATGGTCACCAGTATCAAGTACTTAGGAATATATCTAGATTGCCATATCAAATGGAAAGAGCATACCGAATATGTTGTCAAAAAGATTCGTTACGTTATAAGCAAATTTAAACTCCTTTCCACTATACTTACCTATGAACAGATGATAATTGTATACGAAGCACTTGTTCATAGTCATATACGATATTGTATTGTGGTGTGGGGCGCAGCATGTAAAAATAATATAAAAGCAATAGAAATTATACAAAAACGTTTAATAAAAATTTTGTATAAAGTGAAATGTACATATCCTAGTGACTTGTTATTTTCTAAAACAAAAATTCTAGATATCCGCCAAACATTTTTCATGTCATTAGGTGTTTACCAATATAAAAATAAATCAAACTTGACAAAACACGAACATAAATATGACATAAGATTTGCATGTAATGTTGTACCAAAAGCAAGAAAAAATACTTTATTACGATGTCATACATTTCTTGCTCCAAGACTATACAATGAGATACCAGAAAGCATAAAATGTCTAGTGCCTTTAAATTCATTCAAGTGTGGTTTAAAACAATGGATAGTAAATAATAAGCGCATTAAAATTCACCAACTTGTAGACATATGCAATACCTATTATTACTGATATATATGGAATACATAATATTTAAATATAAATATTCCTGAATTGACCCTTATTTGTTGTTTCCATTTTATAATAACTACTTATACCCAAGCACAAGTTTTTAACTTTTTTTGGGTCACTTGTTGTTTATTGTATTTTATATTTACAATAAACGCTATTATTATTATTATTATTATTATAGTAGCTTTGATTTTATACACAAACCTATTTTTGCGTAGTCATTATTTAAATAAAATAAGGATTTATTTGAGGCTTAATATTGATTTATAATAAAACAGATAAAAATGAAAACTAAGTGGGCATTACAAAAGTACTGAAGAACATATAGGACATATATTATACTTTGAAAACAAATTTTTGTACCTGAACCCCTAAAACTCACCCCCAACATTTTTTTTCAAATAGCTGTCCAGAGCTTTTCCTACATAAATGAGGTCATTGCTTGTGATGCCTTTGGTTTAATACACAAAACAGTTTTTTTTTTCGTAAAGTCAAAGCATAAGATGAATAAAGTAACATTTCCGTAATAAAAAATGATAAAAAGATATTTGTTTTCGAAAGCATGTATGATAGGCCATTCAGTACCCTTTAAAACCCCTGGGTTTCCCTTTTCATTAGTTTTTCGTGTCAAACAAATTCTTATTTTATTTATATTACTTATCTTTATGATTTTACGCAAAAAATAGGTTGGCGTATAAAATCAAAGTACCACAAGAGTTTAAATAAAATAGGAATACCATTTATGTAGAAAAACTTGGGGGCGAGTTTTCGGAGTTGGCGTGCAAAAAAAATGTTTTGAAAGCATGCACTTTGTAGTAATTGTTAGGCGGTATTTTACAAAATCTGTGAAGACAATTTAATCTTAGCTCGAGGAACTATTAAACTTAGCAGTATCAGCACGAATTACAAATCTCCCTTCGAAGTGTTCGATGCATATTACAGAACAATCCTTCATCGTGAAGATATCTCGATGTATAGCGCGTAACCACTGATTCCGTTTCATTACATCTTTTGGAAATTACAACCCAGGTATGCACTCTGTATCTATATAATTACTATCGCAGAAGGGTGCACAGCAACTATAAACGATATTCTTGGCTAGATACACGTAAAACCCAAAAATTTAATGAAAAATCCCTACGGGTATTTGACGATTACAAACGCGATCGGACGGTCGCTCGGCGCCTCGCGTGACGTAGACGCTGTGGTGGGGATACACCATCAGGCCCGGTAGCTCTCGACGGTCCCGGTCCATGGCATCTACAGTATTTCGAATTCAATTAAGAAAAACATGGTGTTTAATTAAAATATTCAAGTTACTTGGAATCTTTCAGCTTTAGGTCATACGTATAGGTATGAAAACACAGATAATTAAGTAGCGAATTCAACCAACCAAAATATACAGAGGGTTCCATTTAAAATACTTAAGACGTCGGTGTCTGAAAAATTGCTCCTCCCAATCACGGTAGCAAACATTCTGTAAATTGTTTCTCAATAAATATACAAAAAATGTTGAATTCCATTTCTTAGTAGATTTTTCAGATCACAGTAGTGGTAACATGCGTCTAACAAAGTGGCTAAAATGAAACTTTCAGAAACACTGACTTTTCGAAAAACTGCTATTTGCAAGTAAGCGCGTAATCTGAAAATCGAAAAATATATAGAATGCTCCATTTGAAATAAAATAAAGAATGAAGACAAGTTAATTGACTTAGTACTTTCCACACTACACGGTGATTTCAGTTTATTATTTTTCCATAGCATGAAACTATAGTCTAAAATCCCATTGCAATCAAATCTTCGCTCACCTGCCCACAAAAAAAGTATTTTATTCCGTTAGGTCTTTCTTTAACAAGTCCATGGACAGCCTTTGATGAATACAACCAATTTTCCGCTTTTACAACCTCCCATCCCCCAACCACCCCATTTTCACTCCCCCCCCCCCCCCAAAAAAAGGTATAAACTGATCAGGTATCCTTAGAACGCCTAAAAACAAAGTTTGCGTTTTTTTGTACTTTTAGTTTTTTGATTATGGCTGCGCCGTCACTGATAAGGCTTCTAAAAACCATAAGCGTTTTTTATTCTCGCCAAAGTAACAATACTGTGTCGAAATTTAATTAAAATCAAAATTCAATGGTCTCCACATTACACAATACAGAACGATCTACAGCAATACTCTCGTATGTTTACATCTGCAAATTCCAAGTCCCTTGGTTTCTGTAACAGGCAAGAAAATGTTCGGATGGACCTAATAAAGTGTATTGTGCCGCTAGGTCTTTGGACAGCTTATTATGAATACAACAAATTTTTCAGTTTTACAGACCCCCCGCCCACCCGCCTACCACCCCAATTTCACCCCCACCCAAAAAGAATTTGAAAATGATCAGGTACACCTAAAACGCCTAAAAACAAAGTTAGAGCTGTTTTTATATTTTTAGCTTTTTTTATCATTCCTGCGCCGCCACTGACACGATTTCTAAGAACCATACACGTTTTCCGGCCTTGCCACGGGAATAATACTGTGTCGAAACTTCATTAAAACGAATTCAATAGTTTCCACACTACCCAATACAGAACGATCTAAAGCAATACTCGAATGTTTACATCTGAAAACTTTAAGTCCCTCGGTTTCTGTAATAGAAAAGGCAATGTTCGGATGGACCTAATAAATTGTATTATGACGCTAGGTCTTTCTTTCACAGGTCGATGGACAGCCTATTATGAATACAACAAATTTTTCAGTTTTACCATCCCCCACCCCCCAACCACCCCAATTTCACCCCCACCAAAAAAAAAGTAGAAAATAATCAGGAACCCTTAAAACATCTAAAAATGAAGTTTGAGGGATATTTGAAATCTTTTGTTTTTTGCCAATTACTCCGCCGCCCATGCACCGATTTCCAAAATTATAGGAACATTACGACTCCACAGCATATCGCTTCCCAAATTTCATCACAATCCATGCAGCGGTTTCTGAGATTACGAGGCTAGAAAAATGCCAACAGACAGACAGACAGATCGATGGAAATGAGTGACATGGATTTTCGTTATGTAGACATCATAAAACGCCCAAAAAGTGTATTATCCCAAAATAAAAAATTATCGCGATCTCAATACTCCCCTCACCTATCGGTGTGGCGAGTAAAAGATGACATTGATTCAGAGGGATAACGAGCTTCCCTGTGTATACAAAATTATAATAAAGATAAAGTCTAGTTGACATCAAACAACATTTGTATTTAACCTTTTGTTCTCTCTCATATAGTTTTTGAGATAAGGTAGTGGGTCGTCTTACGTGCCCCACTCTGTACATGAGCCTTTCGCTTAGGTCGCCTTAAATAATTCGGCTGCATACGCGTCCTTTGACGTACAAGCAAAGTACGCTCGCCGTACGAAGTTTGAAGTCCTAATATAATAATTATTCCGGTTGTTAAGCGTCCCAGAGAGTCGTCGAGCGATAAAATTAAAATTGGCCTCAGTTAACAAGTCCTGCCGCAGCGGCACTTCCCCACTCAAGTGTATACATGATACTCGGCATTCGTTTGATGTTTACCAACGTTCTTGCAGCTTTTGCTGGACTGCTTATTCAGAACGGCTGAGTTGCGAAACTAGTTCGAAAAAAATGGCGCGGCAAGCCAATTGACGACTCGATACATCAAGTATGCAAAAAGATGGAATAAACTTGATTTATAGCGTTTTTCACTGGTTGCACTCAGGCTGCACTGGATTTCGGTTTTGCATTTCACTGGCAGTTCCAGTGCAAAATTTTTTGAGTGAACTCATTTCACTGGCATTTCTGCACTCGGAGCGGTCGAACTGAGTGCAATAATTTCACACCGATTTCAAAGTGAGTGTCGTGGAAGTGAACCAAGAAAATGACAGTAGCTTTGAGCGGGAAACTTCAAATCATAGAATTGTGTTTCAACTGTTTAAACTTTCGATCGCTGGATACGGTAATACCTAGTTGATTTTCACTATTTTCAGTCAGAATGAGTAGAAATGCCAAAAAAGTCAAACTTTTTGAACAGCTATAACTTATTTGACAGTAATTGTACTGTTATGCTACTACTATGCTATCTACTTTCACCTCAAATGGATCCATACGATAAACTTTGGTGTAGAATTTATCCATTTTATAACCTCTGAACCTCTGAAGTCTCTAAAATGAAAACCTCAGATGAAAACGTTGGAAATATGTGGATCACAACCAACATAACTGACAACTTATCGAATGTGAAAAGTCAAAACAAGTTGTTTCTTGATGTGTAGGTATCATACTGGAAGAATCGAGTGCAAAAGTGTTACCCTAGGTGAACTTTTTCAGTATTCCGCACTCGCACGGAGTGCACTAAAATGTGTCCAGTGAAAAACGCCATGAGTTTGTACTTCGCAAATATTCATCCAGATCATTTTTAAATACTAATGAGAAAAATGAATTTAATAGAAAATAGGAGAAAGCAGACTAGCAAAATGAGAACACCAAGATAAAGAAATTGTTTATGTAGTTCCTAAAAATGTATGCGTCTTGATAAAAGTACTAAATATTAAATTTGATGAAAATAAATTTGGAGTAAGTAACATAATTTGACAACTGTGCTTTTGTTTTCTTGCGAGCTAAGTTCGTAACTAGGTAACAATGACTCTGGATTCTCAAAGAACACACAGCGTTCCATTTGCTTTGTCGATGAATATAAAATCAGAAACAGTTATATATCACATTCTTAGGGTCACCTTGTTGTCTGTCTTATGAAGTGATAATGTAACATGAAAGACTTCAAGATAAGGCAACATCATACTATAAAAAAATCTATTCTTTCGTTTGGAAAACTTCGTCTTTTTCTTTGAAGAGTTGGCCATAGGTTTTTCCAGATTTTGTTATGGTGTCTTGTATAATACCTAATAGGCTGCTTTGTTTCGTATTTAAGCATTCGGAATTTTATATTTCTAATTGGAGGACTGGTCTGAACTTCAAACATCTATGTAGTCAGTTATTCAAAAAATCAAATCTCTCTTACACCAAACTTTTTTGATTTTTTCATTCCGGTATTCTGTTAGACGTATTTCTGTTCCCTTTTCGGTAAAAATAATAATCGGCTTGAGATTGTTATAGCGAAAATTGTGGTCGAGAGGGATGTCAATCGACGCGGATTGATGCCCTAAGCCGAACGACATCACTCTCACACTGAGAAAATGCACCGGTGAAATTCTACGGGACATCTGAATCTTAGAACCTAACCTCTTATCCTGACCGATTGGATTATTGAAGTCAAAATGGGTTTAACTGGTGGCTAGTCAAGTGTGGATCGAGTCAAACCCAACGAATTCGAATATAATGATCTTGTTTGTCTGCACAATCCTAAAGATAGTGATTCAGCTGCAGCTTGTTGATGGTGGCAGGTCGCTCACTGGCCGCTGATATGATCCAGGATTTGGCGATAAATTTCACCGGACTATTATACTGAGACTGGACTTATTAGTCTAAGCTTTTTTTTCTTCTTTCATCATGAAAAGGTATGTTAGCTGCAAAACTGTGTGACTTAACATGTTAGCTGCGCGCATTATCATGTAGACATAGGAAAACATGTAGACATAGGAAAACATGTCTCATATAAAAGATTTAGAGGGCAATTAAATCCATGTTACAAACATATTTACCATTACACAGGATCTGATAGATTTGTGACTTACTTAAGTTACATTTTTTTTAAATAGAATCCTCTATATATCATTGCACACTTGGATTCTTTGGTCGATTATAATGTGACTTTATGTATTAAACATGACACTTTAAACGAACCGCTTAGCACAAATCACCATTTTTTATATAAGTAGATCTTAGAATATCGGATTGAGTATAAAGCTTAGCAGGTTGTGACTTTGCGGTGTATCTAAGCATGAAATGTCTCAGCTCAGCTTATGTAGTTCTGTCGAATTTGAGTTCCCTTTGTGCTTGGTGAAATTAAGGAAACTTCAATCACATGTAACTTGATTTCTACTTTTGTTTAGACAGAAGGATGTAAAATGTGAAAGCCTTTCCAATGATGAAATGTCGATGCCGCAGTCTCTTGTAATTTCCATTTTATTTCAATTTTTTTTTATCAAATTGGTTTTTTGAAATAAAGTGATCTACAAGAGACTAATATCAATGATCCTATATCTTTATGAAGGCTATCAAATCTACATTTAACCGTATTAAAATGGGCATTCCCATTGACAGAAATCAATTTAGCTATCGTTTAAGCTTCCTTAACTAATCTACCGATTTCACAAAGTGCAAAAAGAATTCATATTTAATGCTTAGTCGCACAACAAAGTCAAAAAAAACCTTCTAAGTTTTAAACACGATGCGATATTTATTTTTTTTTCTAATATTTACTTAATGTCAAATATGCAATACTATAAAAGGAATTCCATTTGAAAAATGTAAGTTTGATATATTGGTAAATATTTGTGTAGCATAGATTTTATTGCCCTCAACATTTTTTATTTCACATGATTATGCACGCAGTTAACATAATAAGTCACAGAAATTTTGCATCTAACATATTTTTTTCTGATGAAAATTTCATCAAATGCAAATTCTTAACTTCAAAAAAATACCCCTTTTATTAATATCATGTACTTCAATCGTTCCATGTCAAGTTCACGTCAAATGAAAACAGACAAAACTTTTACCATCTGGTGTTTTTTCAAGTTCTTTCATTTAGCTTTTGAGATTAAAAAACAGATTTATCGAAAACTGGAAAAACAACAGATAATTTTCCTGGTCTCTCTCAGTTGGTCATGGCCGTCTTCTGAGATTGGCCTCAGATTTAAAAATTCCTCATCAAGATATAAATACCGTAATACGGAATTTGCAGATGAGACCCTAACGGTGGAAAAGGATGACCGGATGTAATGGGAGGGTTGGGGGTACAGAGAGAGGGATGGGGGGAGGGACGTGCGACATCGTCGTCGGCCATGTTGGGAGCATGCGGTGGAACCGTGTGTGTGGGTGCTCTTGCTCGTGCCTCTCTGGCTGGGTATTTAATTAGCACACAGCTCAGCCAGTCGACGCTTAATTAGGGGGCAGGACAGGGTTGGGTCGAACTCACCCGGAGCGCTGGAGCCATTATCGTTCAACATACCCATGCTCCGGGGAAACAAGGTAGCTCGCTAGATGAAATTCGCTTGAAATTCACGATGGCGAAGTACGCTAGAGGTTTTCTTCATCATATAGTCTAAGACAGCACTGCTCGGTCCTGCAGGTATCTGTTTTTTTTTTTTTGATAAAATTAATTGTAAATGAACGTTGAGGAACCATTAAATGGATTAGCGATAGGTTGCCTTTTAAAAATTAGCCGCAATTACTTGTCATTAATTTTAGTGTAATTAATTCGCTAATATAACTTGCAAATATATATCTTTTAGTCAATTTGACGTCATTTAAAGGAAAATGTTGTAAAGAATTGAAAAAAAAAATGGTTGCCAGCTCTCAGTCAGCCACAATGTTAGGGTTGGCAGGGGTGAACAGTATATTACTGTTAACTATCTGCACCCATCTGTTTTTTTATTTTAATACAAAATTTAAGTTTCGTTCATATTAATTACAAAAATCCATGGTTGCCAGTTGGCCGCAGCCATGTTACCATGATTTTTACGTACGATTCTCGCTAGCTTACCTAAGTGCAAGTGCAAGAGAAAAGATGCAAGCATTGGTATGAGCCATAATTAAAGACAAAGCATGGCAACTGTGACACTTATACTGTAGCAATAGCTTATGGATAGTACCTATGCGTATTTTCTTGCTTACAAAAGGTGACCTCGCCACTTTGTCTGGTTTACGAAAATGCACTATTGTTAGTAAGGCCAGATATATAATATTCGAAAACAAAATATTCAGCAACACAAATAAATGATTTTTTTTAAATAGTCACCTGATTCGGTTAGAAATCAATTCTACCTTGTTGGAAATCATTGAAGCAAAAAATGCTGAGAACCATTTTCATGAATTGCTGAATCCAGAAGACTACTAGTCAGTAATTGATGGGAATTTAAAACCAACGTAGTTCATTGGTGATCCAACAGCAATGACTCTGCAAGATATTTAGTTAGCATCAGAAAAATTAGCTTTAGATAAACACCAACAAGGCTTCGAAGAAAATATACCAGGTTATTCACGTTATTCGACACGGAGGATTATGGCAAAAGTATTTGATGAAAAATAAAATAATAATTTTGTATGGATAGGGACCCATTAAAGCTATATTTTAAAAATATTTTTATGTTATATAGGGTATTCCCAAAACTCAAAACGTATCAAAGTTATACTTTTTTAAATGGAACACCCTGTATATTTTTGCATATTCAAGTTCCTTGAATAATTTCAGTATCACTTTATGTATTGCATATGGGACTTAAACTGAACCGTTTAGGTGTAAATCACCATTTTCGGTATACGTATATGTCAGAAAAAAATTGAATATCGCAGAGGTTATAAAATTTAAAAGGCTGTTACTTTACCAGATTACTAACCATGAAATGGGTAAGCTTAAGCTGGAACGGCCAAATTTGAATTGCGTTTGTGCTTGGAGAAATCGGTCGCGTAACTAAGGAAACTTCAATCAGAGATAACTTTGGGAATGCCTATTTTTTTTATACGATACGACGAAGAAGAAAAACACAAGTTGTATACAATTATAATATTTGCATTTAGAATAAGTATAAGGATTAATAAACAATTTGTAAAAATATGAATGTTTACTTTCACAATAAAAAAACTTTTAAATTAAAATTACTATTTAACGACTTTATTGTATGTTGTATTGCTTCAATTGACTGATGTAGGTTAATGTGTAGTAACCAGTAGAGACTGATACAGTTGCTAAGCTGAAGAACACACCTAACGTCATCAATTTGTATTTTTAAGATACTTCTTTTTTTTTTTGATGAACTTTTTAGGGGTGGCTGTATTTGTATTTATTACAAATAAATAAAAAATATAAAATAGAATAATTCTAGAAAATCTCTATAAAATATTTCTTTAATGGAAAATGCTCCTGCCAATTACGGGGTCTGCAGATGTCTGGCTTAGATCGGCCGCCCAGTGGGCGGTGTATCTCGGTGCACATCAAATGATTATTGAAAAAGTCTGATTGGTTAAAGGCTTCACGTGGCTTAATAGGACAGAATATGGATGAAATACGACAGTTCCCTGCAAAGTTTTAGTCATTTACTCGATCGACCACAAATAAACATTGAAGTTGGTGATTCGACTAGAAATATCTTTAATTTACACAAGAATAGATTTTGGAAATCGTTTAACGAAACTGTTATTATGACAAATAATTATAACAAATTGAATATAAGAACAAATCATCCTTTGAAAATAACCTAGGGAAACTTGTGGCTCGTCCTTTGGTTTGTGGAATGCGAATTATTCCTCAGATCCAACAAAGCTATATTTAAAAATATAGATGTATTGACCAGCACTGAATTGGATATTTATTCTAAACGTAAACAAAGTAGCTTAGTGAAGGAAATATTACTTTCTGAGTTTCCTCACAGGTGTAGCTAGCTTATGTAGTTTCTAAAACTCATTCTAATTTCTCGGAACTCTTCGCAAAATATTAAATAACAAAAAAGTGACTTTTATTATCATCGTCATAGTCACAATGTCTTAACAGACATGTTGTGAACTCGTAAAATGCATTAAGTCGGAGCTAGTGTATTGCCGACACGAATATTATCAATAGTTTTGAGCACTGTAGCTCGCCATCGTTCGCGATTTGTTGTCAGTTTAGTGGCGCTTTTGACACTCATATCCAGCAACTGTTTCGTCGTATCTACCCAGCGTGTAGGAGGACGGCCACGGCGCCGCCCACTCGGGGCATGACCCTGAACTACAAGTTTCTCCGTATTATCAATTCAATTCAATTTAAAATTCTTTATTCTATATAATTAGTACATAAATAATGCTTATAGCTTAAAAAAATTTACAATTAGAATTGTGTATAATTATTTTTACAATAACTCTAAATGCTAGGACATAGACAGGGAGAAGGAAAAGGGAGGGGGGAAGTTTGGCTATAATAGCCTTTATTTACATTATGCACATAAGTGATCGTGCCAAACTTAGTTACTATGGTCCTGCCGACGTCAATGGTGGTTTCAATTTCGGAGACAAAAACGGGTAGCGGGAGCTGGGTCTATCGATGGGGTGGTCAACTCTGGTTATAGGTTGCTTCGGAATTGAGGATCCAGCCAGAGCAAGAAGAAGTTTGTTGTGAGCGTAATTCAATCTTGTGGGAATATTGTCCTTTTGTAGCATGTCCCATAACATTGCATCAGGGATGCTATAAGGAAATTGCCCTGCCCTCTTATAAATCTTCTTTAGGCATCGATCTAATTTGTTGAGGCCTGTTGCACTGATCCGTGGGAGTACAGAAGCTAGACCATAGGTAAGAAGCGGATACAAACAGGCTTCTATAATTTTTAGTTTTATTCCCACATCTGTTTTCGAAGGGAAACCAATAATGGGTGCTAGTTGATGAGCTACCTGGTTGGTTTTCTTTATCCTCTCGTTGATAAGGGTATTAGTGCTAACGGTCTTATTTAAATTCAATCCAAGATATTTCATCTGGCTTCGAACGGGAATTATCGTAGCTTGCTGGTCTACTCTTCCACCAAGTTTGATTTCTCTTGGATAGCTACGACCCCGGCCAAAAATTACACAGTCTGTTTTTTTCTCATTACACCGAAGGCCCCGTTTATTGTAGTAATCAAATATTTCTTCCATTGCCCATCGTGATCTGACTACTGCTGTTCCTACCCTTGCAGACTCGTTTAGAATACATAGGTCATCAGCATACTGAGACATAGTTTCTCCTGCAATGCGATTTGTCGGTAGATCTGAAACATACAGATTCCATAGGCGTGGTCCAAGAACAGAGCCTTGAGGAACACCGAAATGTTGTACTCGAGGAAGGGTTTGTGCGTGATTATTTTTTCCACATATTTGTCTGTCCTTCAAGTAGTTTTCTATAATCTTGATTGTATTGTTGGGTATATTGGCTTGCTGAAGTTTGAAAATCAGGGCCCCATGAGTAATACTATCAAAAGCCTTAGACAGATCAGTTGTTATTGCTACAACATGATGGCCTTGGCCCATTGCATCAGTGATAACCTTTACAGTTCGAAATAGCTGTGTCTGAGGTCCCTTTCCGCTCTTAAATCCATGTTGGTGTTCTGGAATTATTTTATCGATGTCATTACATACTCTCTTTAAAACAATTTTCTCTGCTATTTTACTCATTATGTTCAGTAAGGTTATAGGTCTATAAGACTCGGGCTTTGATGGATCCTTTCCAGGTTTGGGTAGGAAGATCATGTGGCCCATCTTCCATCGTTGGGGAAAGTATCCAGTGGTTAGGATCCAGTTAATTATATGAACCAACTGTGCGCGTACTGTAAGACCTGCATGCTTGACGGTATTGATTTGTATACCATCTAGTTCTGGTGCTTTCGCTGCACGAAATGTCCTGAACACACTGTTGAGTTCATGGAGATCGGTTGTAGGGAAAGGCATAAATGGAGTAGTAATGTCAGTCCCTAGCCACTCGTCAGCAACTGTGCCCTCTTGTATAAGTGCTGATTCAACCAGTTGGTTAAGTGTTTCTATCTGGTTTCCCTGACCCGGAATTGTGATTGTAGTTTGGTCCCTCTTGAGTGATTTTTGTATTCGCCACAATTTTCGATGGTAATCACGTTCGTCATGTAGTGCATTTATCCAACAAGTTTCTTCATCGTTCTGGATGTTCATTTGGATTTGCTGTTTTATTTGCACAAGGTGTTGCTCAATTCGTGGCTGTCGTTCCTGTCGTGCAATTTTTTGCAAAATATTTCGGACCTTCAGGAGATTTCGTGTTTTTTTGCTCAGTTTCTTACTGGGATGTACAGTTTGTAATGGAGCATGGATATTGAGCGCTGCTGTAATACCCACTTCCAGCTCTTCTATTAGTTTTTCACAATGCTGGTTATCACGTACAGGTATAGCAGCTGGGATAATAATCTCAGTTTCTCTGCAATACAATAATGGGTTGTGGTTATCATAGTTTCGATACTGTTTTAGATACTTTTCAATCTTAGTCTCCAAGGTAAAAGTCCATGGCAAATGATCAGAACCCAATAACGGAAGCAATGTCGTGTTGTTTGTTGTATGAAAGCCAGATTATTAATACCGAAATCAATATGACTTCCACCAGCATACAGTGGCCTGGCTTGACTTGGTGGTGTAATGAGGGTATATCCTGTAATCTGTATATGAGTGTGTATCATTTCGCCTCGACTGTTAGAGTAAGATGCTCCCAGTACTGGATGTTTAGCGTTGTAGTCACCAACAATTACAGCGTTTTCTACTTGTAACAGTTCCTCTAGATCAAGATTAATGAGAGAGGTGTGCCTAGGAGGTATATAGATTCCTATAACTGTCAGCAGCTCAACAGATGTGGGTATTGCAATAGCACAACATTCAATTTGTGTGATATGTGGTATACACTCTGGTATGGTCCAGGGAATGCTACTATGGATATACATTCTGGTTCCCCATCGAGGGTGCTTGGAATCTGTAATATAATGGTAGCCTTGTATTGAGCATCTCGTTTTCCTCCGACATTCTGGGTGATCAATGTGTGTTTCATTTACTATTATAATATCTGGTTGTACGGAGACTGCTAGGTGCTGAAGTTCGCTGATACGTCCAGGCAATCCGTTAATATTCACATGGATCACTTTTAACTTTCCATTGTTGTGACTATTTAGAGGCATGAAACTGAAGTAGTAGTCGTGCATATTATCGCTTCTGTGTATATGTCCGAAGAATGTAAGCATTCTCGTCGACACAATGGAGGATAGTCTCTTTGGATTACCGACCTCATCCAGTATGGAGACATTAGTTCGATGGGCGGTATAAGGAACTCTCAGCATTCTCCTCCATGTCCACATTTCAAAAGCGTCTATGCGAGCTCGATCTGCCTTTTTAACAGTCCAAATTTCCGAGGCATACAAAAATATGGAGAACACAAGAGACTGAACCAGCGACATTTTTGTAGCTTTAGTGATTTTATGGTCACGCCATATTTTAGTAAGCTTTGTCATGGCCACACGTGCCTGTTGAATGCGCCGTCGAATCTCATTTTCACAGCTACCCGAATTATCGATCAAAGAACCGAGGTATATAAAACTTTGAACTACTTCACAACGGCCTATTGACTTTATTTCTCGATAATTATTATGCTCTCTATCTACGATCATAACCTTGGTCTTATTGTAGTTAATACCAAGACCATACTCTGCCCTACGTTGTTCTAAGATGTTTAATAGAGCTACTAGTTCTTCCTGAGAAGCTGCAATAAGGGTTGTATCGTCAGCAAATCTTAAGTTGGATATTTTGCTTCCGCCAATAGTTACACCGCCATTCCACTTGTCTAATACCTGTCTCATCACAAATTCAGAGTAAATGTTAAACAACATCGGCGATAATACACATCCCTGACGAACTCCTTTTCTGGTTGCAGTTTGACTAGACAGGTTACCATCAATTCTTACGCGAGCCGAATTACACTCGTAGAGTTGCAGTATGAAAAACACTAGGTGATAAGGAACTCCCATAGAGATGAGGATTTCCCACAGTTTAGGCCACTTTACGTTATCAAACGCCTTAGAATAGTCCACAAAGCAGATAAAAACAGGAAAATAATGCTCTCTGGCTTTTTCAATAATTTGTCTTAAGTTTAAGATCCGTTCACGCGTACCGCGTCCTTTCACGAAACCTGCCTGCGCCTGAGAAATTTGCCAGCCAATAAAACCCTCCAAACGAGATTGTAAAATATACAGTAGAACCTTACTTGCATGAGAGATTAACGAAAGTAGGCGATAATTGTCTGGATTTGTTGGAGATCCCTTTTTATGGAGTGGAACAAAAATTGATGTGCACCATTAATCTGGCCAAATACCGGACGACCAGACACTCTTACAAATATTATGTAAAAGGGAGATGCCGTCGTCATCCAAGCATTTCAACGTTTCAGCAGAAATAGCATCAATGACTGTAGCTTTGTTATTTTTTAGCTTGTTGAGGGCATGTTCCACTTCAGACAAAAGAATATCCGGTTAGTGTTCAAAATCCAATGAGAGGGCGTGAAGGCCATCCTCATGGTACAGATTTTCGCAATAATTTCGCCATACCTCAATAACCTCATGCAGGTTGGTAATTAGCTCTCCCTCAGGATTTTTAACAGCCCAAGATTTGGGTTTAAAATCCCGACTGAGGCATTTGACCTTAAAAGACATCTCTTTCGGATGGTTAGTATTGGCATGCATCTCTATTTCCCTGCACAATTGCTGTAGATAAGAGTTCTTATCTTTCCGGCATAGTCTTTGAATCTCGCGTGAGAGCTGTCTATATGCGTTTTGCTCTGTATCTGAATCCAGACCTGAAATCTTAAGGCTTCTACGTGCCTCAATAACGGACAGTGTGTGGCTACTAATCCATTGTTGTCTTGGTTGAGTGCTACCCTTTGGTTGGCTTATCTGGGCAGCATGTAAAAGCACATTTTTTAATGATAGCCACATATCATTTGAACTTGACATATCTGTTATAGAGGCATCCCGAAAAAGCTCTGAACATTTTGACCGAAAAGAAGAAGGGTCAGCGATCTCCATCCGTACTATCCGCTTAGAACGTGGACATACCTTCAGTTTTAACTGAAGTTCGCACAGGAGTAATTGATGGTCTGAGCCGCAGTCTGAGCCTGGTAGACTCTTACAAAGGCTAATGGATGACTTCCACCGTGTACGAACTAAAATATAATCAATTTGATTACGAAATCGTCCGTCGGGAGAGGTCCAAGTATACAGGCGCCGTGGATGTTGTGAAAACATAGTGTTGGCAATTGAGAAGTTATGGTCAATACAGAATTGAAGCAGACGTTGACCCCTTTCATTTCTGACACCAAGACCGAATTTACCAATATGTGCCCTAAGATGTTCGTTAATAATGGTTTTACCAACCTTTGAGTTAAAATCGCCTAAAATGAGGACCATTTCCCGATTCGAAAGAGATTCAAGTGCAGACTCAAGATCGTTGTAAAAAGATTCGATCGTTTCCTCATCCAAATTTGACGTAGGTGCATAGATTTGCACAATGTTGATCGGTGTAGGGTTCGCATTGATACGTATTGTTATAATTCTGTCACTAATACACTTGTAACCAAGAACGGTCCTTGCGTGCGCTTTCGCCACCCAAAAGCCAACACCGTGAACACTTTCATCAGATTTACCTGAAAAGCAGATAAAATTCCCCTTGCTAGAAGTAAAATGACCTGTGTCTCTATAATGAGTCTCAGATAATCCAGCAATGGCTATTTTATTTGCTGTAAGCTCTTGTTCGACGATGCCGAGCTTTCCTATAGTCTGAAGACCTCTAACGTTCCAAGTTGCCAAGCGATGTTTTCGGCGCGTTTTAAAAATGTCATCAGTAGTTAATTTCGCACAAGAAGCCTGATGGTCGCACTCCTTATGCCCGGTCACCAATTTCACACTGACCTCCCCGGACGAGGAACAGCGCCGATTGCCAGTCGGACCGCGAGGCATCACATCCGGGGCATCACATCCGAGGCATCACATCCGAGGCCTCGCTTATTCTCACGTTACTCATTTTACGAATTTCTCTTGGGATATCTTAGAGATCTTTAATGCAGTAGTTTCCCATTTGCTTTCTGCATCCTCATGTCGTTGACCTGATGTATCTACTGGTTCATCCGCCTTTAGGGACAATTTCTCACCCCAAGGACAAGAAGGTGTCCTGACTCTTGTCAACTCGTCCACCCAAAGCTGTTGGTTGAGAAGAGGTTACTGCTTATACCGACAATAGTTTCGGTTCCTTTTAGTCGCCTTTTACGACTCGCAGTCGGGAAACCATCCTTGACATAGGTTCAGCCGTTTCCTTACTATGTAGGTTCATACGCCTGCTTTCACAGCCGGTGACCACCATAGGCCCTTTTAAGGCAAGGACTACCAATCTTTTAGTCGCCTCTTACGACAGGCAGATTAAACCCTGGGACCATTCTATACCCGAGACCCAGACTGCCTCAATATATCAGCTTCTGTTTTGAGAACTAGCTTTCTAGACGATTATCAGGCCTTAAGGAACACAAACTTTTGCATCTTGTATCTCCAAAATGAGGACCAGCAATGCATCGGTGTCTTAGTTATCACGACGTCTCTTGCCCTTTGGGCAAACATTGCAGCTGACCTATATTTATAGATATAAGAAAACCGCATTAAAAAGATGGGAGAATTCAAAACCTGTTCTTGCTGTTCAAATACAGCAAACAGTGGGATGTTTGCAGCAAAAGCAAAAAATTAGCTAACTTATGAACAATTCCTATACCTTTACATAGATATTGTTACTTGTAAAGGAAGGTCATAGAAACATTCAAGATTAAAACCCTCAAGGTAACTGGTTGAAGCGTAAAGCTCAGCTCACGGCCATGAGTCGATAGAGTATTCAAATAGGTCCTTAGTGTACACTCTAATTAAATATATAAATATCAACTTGGAAAGCGTCCTACTTAAATCTATGCGCCATCATTTTATCGTCTATGTAGCAGGTGATCAACTAAGTATGGACACTATATCGGCAACCGTTAATCGTATAATTTCGGCTAACAAATTTAACAGCTAAATCGCCCAAGATATATCTTTGGAAGTTCATTTCGGGTTCTGAAACTGGCCGCTAGAGGCCGTAATCCTATCGGAAAAAAGACTTGCTCAAAAATTTGCGTATAAAGGCATATGTGAGGGAAGGTCAAACAAGTTTTCATTCAAATGGCAATAAAGTTGCTCTATGTTAACTGAAATCAATAAGCTAGGTCTCCTTTAAACTACCATCGTATCGTATGAAACATTTGTGATTTTTTGTTTATCGTATTTTGATGACATGTAGTGGTGAGGGAAGGTCAAACAAGTTTTCATTCAAATGGCAATAAAGTTGCTCTATGTTAACTGAAATCAATAAGCTAGGTCTCCTTCAAAAGAGTTCTTCTTTCCTAGTGACCTGTTGCATTATCTGAGTTTATTTTGCCGTGGTTGTTAGAGGATCCTACGAGGTCTTTTAACATAGTTGAATAGAGAACTAAATGCTTAAAGAGTCACCGCGAAATTCAACTTCCTATCTTCTTTCCAAAACGGAACATAATTAAAACAACTATTTGACAAGCGTGCCCTATAGCAATATAGCCTCCGTCACAATTTTTTAATAATAATTTTTCAGGCAATACTCAATATGTCAAATCAATATCACTACCACCAATAATTATATTTAGGTCCGGTTTTTCAAAGTGTAATTAAGTATAAATTAAAGTTAATCTTGAAATTAGCGCAAAATATGCGTTTTTCAATTGGCAGTTAATTCATAATTTGCTCGCAACTGGGGATTAATTACAAATTGACCTAATCACAGGTTTTAGTTATGATTACCAGGAATCGTTATTAATTAAAATAGATTTGACAGTTACATGTCAGAAGTTACGATATTCTGATAACCTATAATCGCTGTTATCTTTCGATTTCAATATGGATTATGACATAAATACCCATTCAAGTGATGAAGAACCACTGAAGAACAAACTTAAGCTTGGTTTTTCGTTTCAAATTATTATATTTGATTTTTATAACTTCTCCAATCTTTAAATTCATTTTCGTCACATTAAACTCTTACTCAATTTTTCTCCAACACGCGTCTTTTTCCTTCCATGTAGTGGTTCTGCTCTTTTTACATTCAATAGTTCAATAGTGCATTTATATTTATTCACTAATTTTACAAGGGCTTCTTCTTGACTTGTGAAGTTTGGTAACCTCTTTCGATGTACACTCTTACCTCTGTAATTGTATTTAAAATTTACACAGCTATATTTTCTGAGGAATTGTTGAAAGACAGGAATATAAATGATTCAGAATATGATGCTTACCTATTGTCAGAGTCCATGGTCAAGTTATGTTTTCATCAAAATCTAATTTGTTTTTCCGGAAGCGTAAATCACAAAGTAGCCGTAAAAGTAAACGAGATTTCAAGTGAAATTAGCGAAATAGTATTTCCAAAAGTGACGTTATGATGACTAATTGTGACATATATCACCATATCACCATTACAAAGGCCAAAATACCACCGAACAACAAAATTAGGCAAATATCGCCCAACTCACAACGCACAATTTAATAGAATGAATGGTGATCCCCAGTGTAGCCAACATTACGTAAACAAAAATTAGCAAATTATCAATTTATATGTGCTACGAAGTACACTTCTGGAGTTCAATTGGTAAATAAGACATAATTCGTAATTTCATTATTCGAGATTAATTAATAGTTAATTACAGTTTAAAAAACCCTTAGACTTTCTGAAATAGTCACCCGGTGGCGCGGTAGGCACCAATAAGTGCCGTATCCAATGTTCCCAGTAAATGAATTTTTAAAAGGAACAAACAAAGATAAATTGCAGTACAAAAGTGATTATTACTTTTATTACTATTAAAGGTCAATTTCAATTGATCACAAAGTGTTATATAAATTCAACAAGCAAAAATAGTATGAAAAATCATTGTGAATAAATCTTAAAAATTAAGACCAACTAACAGCAAAATAGAGCAAAATAAGGTGATATAACAGCAAAGTTGGTATATCTTTTGTTAGAGTTCCTCTAGATGTTAGATAGCGTCCATAGTTTTCGATGCACTTATGCATACTTTCTCGCGTAGATAACCTATCCAGTTATTATTCCTTTATTAAATTTAAACATATCTTTTTCAAGCCTTGGTTGCTCTATTTCTATATTTGGCATCATAAGTTCAAAGAAATGCTAATTTCAGATGCTACAGGTACAGGAACAAATTATACTACGTACAAATTAAAAACACAGAACATCAAACGGAGGAATTTGCTTCCAATTCATACGGAAAAAGGTAGTATATTTTAGTGACATTTATTGTTAATAACACATACAAAGTCACGGTGAGAGTACTTATTTGTACTCTAACAAATAAATAATGATATTGTCTAAGACGCCTGAACTACTACATACATCGTCTGGCTCCGGAAGCCTGCGTATCCTAGAAAGCAGCGCAGGCTGCCAGTACATGTGTGTGGTTTTGGTAGTTGGCAAACTACTAAAGGGAAGGAGTGGCCAGAAGGACCGACAAGAAGAAGGGAAGGGGAACCGGAATGAGAGAGGGCGGTCGAGCAGTTACTTTGATATATAGCGGGGGTGGATTTATCAGAGAAAAGAAATAGTTTCAATAAAAGTGGTCTAACCGATATTCAGCAGCTTTTTCTTCCCACCTATAAATGAGATGAAGATAACATGCCGTTTGAATCATAAAAAATCTGGTTTTGATTTTTCCAGCAAAGTATAGGCACCTCAACAGGATCAGAGCCCATTGTTCATGTATTGAATTTCTTTTTTAAATGGTGTAACATACCATCTCCTCAGTGTGAATGCGAGGCCGAATCATTCACCATATTACAGAAGAATATGCCTGAAGGTCTATTATGGAAGTCAAAACAACTTCTTATTTACCGTTCTTCGTTAGGCTTTTTTCTGTGCGTTCGATATAATGGTGAAAGTGTTCGCTTCCATAGCAGAACATTCACCAAAGTTCAAAATATACACCGTTAGATTAGTTAACAGACTATTTATTACTGGGTGAAATATAAAATGTATCTATAAAACCAAAGTTTTAAGAATTTCTAGAGTGTACTAAACAGTATAAAAATTACTATACAGGGTAGGCTATAAAATCGTGGCGTAGCCAAGTTGCATTTCTTTACAACGTAAAAAACCTGCATATTATTTCCATTATTCCTTAAATTTAATCAAGACGAGTATGTATCGTAAGAGGTCCGGTTGAGTAACATTCCGGAAATAAACTAGTGAACAAGCTGGAAACTCTAGACCCGTATTGCGAGTGAGGGGTGGAGAGCATGACATCTGCAATTCCTGCCCGGATACTGTTTAAAGAACCTACAGGAACTCTTGTTGGTGGGATAGGAAGGTGGAAACTCAAAGGGGGGATATCCAGAGATTATACAACGACTGTAAAGATACGGAAAACTGTAAACTTTTATCAAGACATCGAAAGAGAAGACGCACTGGCGATCCTGCTCAGTGTGCACTATCTACAGATATTCAAAAGATTGGCACACAAGAAAATTGTGTAAAACAGGAAATCAGCCGAGCACGAGTTTCTCGAGATGATTGGGTTTGTACCAAATCCAGATGGAGCTGTGATATGCGCTATCAAATCTTTTAAACCATTTAAAACGTTCACAGAAGCGGGCTGCATGTGTGAGCATGGTGGGCGTCATGAAGGGTATATCAACTGCAACATTGGAGGTACTACTGAATATCCAACCTCTTCATATCCACATAAAGGGATAAGCAAAAATGGCCACATACAGAATGCAGTACCACGGTAACTGGTTTTACCATATTGCAACCACGATGCAACCTGCGGTGCGGCATACTTGAGATCCACCCTACAGAATTCCAAAAGTCGTAGATACTGAGGTCCCATACAGATTCAGCTTGAATGACCTAAATGGAATCTAGGAGAACCTCGACATTTGCCGAGTAGTATCATCTGATCATCATCAACACTTACAAAGAAGTCTCACGTTGGCTTACCAACAGTGGAAATGGCACGACCACATCGTCAGTATTGCTAAACCGGCATCCCAGAAGCTTGGAGTTTTGTTCCGCTGTAGGAAGCTGTACACACCAGAGCAACTACTGCTGACAGATCCGACCATCGTTCCGAAGCACTCTCTAAAGCTTCTGGACACTATCCGGAAGAGAGCAATTAGACTAATTGATACGCCTAACCTCACAAAGGACCTCCATAGCCATCGAAGAAGAGTGGCTGACCTGTCCCTGTTCTACAGATTCTATCACGGAAGATGTTCAAATGAGCTTTCCCAGGTAATAACAGCAAAGGCCGTCCGAACGAGGAACACTAGAGAGGGTCTGCGAGCTCATCCTTACCAGGTCGAGGTCCCTACTCCACGAACCAATCTCCTCCAGCATTCCTTCTTTTGGAGAACTTTGACGCTGTCGAACGAGCTGCCGGGGAATTTATTTCCCGCCGGCTACAACCTGCATCGTTTCAAATCTAACGTGCACCGACACTTATCCTCTCGTAGAGTTTCTACAGCGCCATAGGCTTTTAGCCTTTGCAGGAGGCTGATCATAAAAAGAATCTGATATACACTGATGGCTCCAAAAATTCATCAGGTACAGGAAGACGCACATACAGTGGTAGGCCTAGGCAAAACATAAGTTAGTATCCACCTAGGTAGACCAAAAAAAATAAATATTGTTTCTCATATCTCAGAAACGGCAAATTGATAAGAATCTGTTTCAGAAAACCTTTTTCCTCTTTGATACTTATAGTATAACTTCGCCTCCCAAAATTTACCATTCTTATCGGAACCCTGTAGAAATCTCTTCTATGCGATAGCATCTTCAAACAGTCTCCAAAATGGAATGCATGTTCCGTTATGAATGAACGCTTCCTTCAAAGAAAACTTTCTTCCAGAACGTCTGCTGTGGAACGTAAATAAATAGTAAATTATATTTGGCTGCGCGCGAGACTGCGAACGTCTCGAGTGTTCGTCCTATATTTTTCAGCAACGACGACGGCGTTAATGAAAATCCCTTCTCTCGCTTCGCCTTCTTTCCAACTAAGTCAAGGCGAAGGCTGCAATTAAAAATCGATCCGCACTTTTACTTATCATCTCTTTTGCTTCCTTATTCATTGCTCTTCTCTGGTTAGGGCTATAAATAAAATCCTGTTGGTTAAAGTAAACAGTTTATTACCATTTCAACTACTGTATTGGGCTTTCTCAAAGTACGATACAATTGACAAAAAATAATTTGGAATTTCAAACGACTTACACTTTTTTGTTATCTAATACCAAGGAGCTATGGTCAAGGAACTAGTATAGATGAGAAAGTCTTGGGGTTGTGGCAAAAGTTTTGAAAATAAACTGTGAGTCACTGCATAAAGAGACTCGGGTGTTAACTGCGAAGCTTTCGGCGATGTTTATTGCCATCTTCAGGGCTTTCCACAATAGTTATAAGTAAAGAAAAAAAATTGGGTTTAAAAATATTATAATCAAAATTTGTCAGTATACTAGCAACGTTGAGGTTTGCCAATGAAAAAACAGCACTGCATTGAATCTAAAATTTAAAATGCCAGCTCTAATACAAAATCGTCAAACAGTTTTCAAAAAAATGCTTATGCTAGATCGGTGCCTTCACAACAAGCAGGTCAGGAACAAACAACATATAGATGTAAAATGACACAAAAACACAACGACCTTTATATGTTACTCAACACGAAATCATTACAAAAGTCGTGGCTTTAGGCCCGATTTTATCAACACGCACATTTTAACAAAGACTTTGACTAATCAGAGCAGCCCATTCAAAAACATGCATCTGTCAAAGTTCTCTGAAAATTATTGATTTCTCTTGAAATTTACCGCAAAAAGGTGAAAAAAAATATATGCTTTATATGCAATCGACAATTATGAACCATCTAGTATCTTTTCTAGTCTGATTTTCCATCCTAAGTGGGTGAAAAATTGCATATTGGTGTTTAACGGTCCCTTTGACGGCCGGTTTAGCACAGCGAATCAGAATCCAGGAAACCAGAACTTTTGATCACTTGTTTGATGGTGTATCAAACAAATAATAATGGAGAGAAGGCATTCAATTACTGCATTATTTTGATTAAAAAATGTTACTAACTATAATAATTATAAATGCTTGCAATATACCCCTTGTACTATAGTAAAAAGGGGTAAAAATAACATTTTGTTGCACTTCACAAAGCAAAACTTAACTGTTTGCCGGCCCAGAAAAGTAGTACCATTTGATATAGCTTTCATATGAACAGTAATTACTCCACCATCCTGACAAAAACAAGACTGTTACTATCCTTAAGAATTATAAAAATAATTATAAATACCTGTGAGACACAATACCTTTGTATTATAATAAAAAAGGATATATGGAGGTAGTTCACCAATCCCCCTTTTTCGTATTATATCTAACAGCCTACTTTTGTACCATAAATTGGTTTACCCAAAATAATATTTATGTTTAGAGGGTGTTGACATCTCAATAGGTAATCCGTGGATATGCAAAGCCCTGCTGAAAACTTATATAGCTGTTTTTAATTTGATAAATAACTATTTCAATGAAAAAATATAAAATCAAACAAGACAATAGATAGACGAATATCCATCACAATATCCAAAAAAAACACAAAACAAATGAATACCTTAGCGCCGCCACAAACACAAAATACTAAAATAGAATAGGCACTTGTTTCAGATCGCAAGTTTTTTTACTAGAGATGGGATGTGGTTCATATTTTATATATAAAATATAATTATGTTGGTTACATAATCATGATACGGTATTATTTGTAATAAACAACAAATTCATATAAAATTATCACAAAGTTGGTAATGAATATTCCAAAGAGAAGTAAAGAATATATACAGGCACTGAAGATCCTGTTACTTACTTACAGCTCTCGCCTCGATACAAATTTAACTATAGTAGTGATGAGTGTATGTACTAAATAACACGATGTCGATACTTCACAGATCAATTTTCCTTATCCGTAAGAAATAAGCTTATAACAAGTATGATATAAACTGGAAAAACAAAATATATTTTTTTTTTTTATTTGATATAACCGCATCGGCCTGTTGGCCATTAGCGGGGGATGTGAATATCTATATTTTGTATAAATAATTACAACATTGAAGGAACCTTAAGATGTTAGAAACATTACAGTCATTTCCCAATAGGTTTGCTAAGGAGTTGGGTATATTATATGAAAGTCTATGAACTTCTAGTAAAGGGCACTCCACTAATATATGTTTCACTGTAAGTGTTTCTCCACAGATGTCACAGGCGGGTTCTGGTTCGCCACTAATTAGGTATCCGTGTGTCACTCTAGTATGTCCTAGACGAAGGCGGGTTATCAGTGTCTGCTCTCTTCTGTTGCTGGTGACAGCATGCCATGGTCCAAATTGGGGCTTCACTTCTAGTAGTTTTGATGGTTGGGACTTCCATGTTTCATCAAATTTGCTAAGGATTTTGTATTGCATATGAGTTTGGATGTCTGCGGTTGGTAATTTATATTCGTGCTGAATAGTTCCATTTGCTGCAGCTTTAGCATGTTGGTCTGCTTGGTCATTGCCAGGAATACCTACATGTGAGGGAACCCATTGAAAAACCACATTCTTATCTGTCATGACACCGTTTAGTTCCTGTTTTATTACGTCTACCAGCTGATTCTTTGTGTACATTTTCTTGATCAGCGTGAGGGAGTTTAGTGAATCCGTTATAATGATCCAGTCTTTATGGACAGAGTTTCTGATATATTTGACAGCCTCCAGTATTGCACAGAGTTCGCCTGTTAATATAGTGGCTGCTTCTGGCAGTGTAACCGTTATATTCTCTGTAGGTGTCACTATGGCTACTCCTACCTTCTGGTTTATTTTTGAGGCGTCAGTGTATATTTTACTATAGCTCTGGTAGCGATCTAAGATTTCCAAAAACATATGTTTTAGTACTGTGTCGGGCGTGTCATTTTTGCTATTTTCTGTAAATTTTGTGTTAATGGTAGGTAATTGTATTGTCCAGGGGGAAATAGATGAAGTACTAGCGAAGGTTGGTGGAATGGTGTCAGTTTCTATGCTCTGCAGATATAGCTGTATCCGTTTACTGAATGACGGTGTGTGTGATCTTCTACTGTCTACAAGGATGTGTTTGTGGCCGGGCATGAGAGGGTTTGAAGCAACTTTAACTGCATATTTCAGGCTTAAGATCTGTCGACGTAGCTCCAGTGGAGCTTCTCCAGCTTCACAGTACAGACTGTTGACTGGGGTGGTTCTGAAGGCACCTAAGATCAGTCGCAATGCTGAGTTATGGAGAGTATCTAAAGATTTTAGAACGGAAGGTTTAGCGGCAGCATACACGATACATCCATAATCCAGCTTCGATCTTACTATTGCACGGTATATGCTGAGTAGTACTTTTCCTTCAGCTCCCCAATGTTTATTAGACAGATACCTTAAGATATTCATCCCTTTTTGGCAGGATTTTATTAGCCGAGATATATGATTTTTCCATGTTAATCTCTGATCAAATATAAGGCCGAGAAACCTTATTTCGTCCGTATACTTGAGAGCTGTGTTGTTTAATTTTAAGAGAGGCTTATTTTGTATTGGTTTTTTGGAGAACATTATACAATTCGTTTTTTCGGGTGAGATGTAAGACCAGATATATTAGACCAGTGCTCCATTTTACTTAGGCATGACTGTAATAATGCTGCACTTGTTTCTGTGTTTTTGCCTCTCACATACACAATCATGTCATCAGCATACAGCCGAGTTTGAATGGGTGCTTCTATATTTTTCAATACGTCATTTATTGCTATCAAAAAAAGGGTAGGGCTGATTATGGAACCTTGAGGTGTTCCGTTGACCTGCGATCTGCTTCTTGAGAGTATGCCGTTGGCGCGGACTTGAAAGCTTCTGTCTTTCAGAAAATTTTGAATAAATGCTAAAATGTGTCCATTATATCCCCATTTATGTAGCTTAGATATTATGTTGTACCTCCATGCTGTATCAAACGCTCTGTTGATGTCAAAATACACTGCAATGCAATGCTGTCGGTTGGCGAATGCCTCTTGAATATGAGTTTCTAGATCAACAATACTGTCTATTGTTGATCTGCCCGTCCTGAAGCCTGCTTGTTCGCAAGCTAGTTTCATATCTTTTTCCAAAGTCCAAAGTAGTCTCCGGTTGACGATTTTTTCAAGCAATTTGCACATGGTACATGTTAGTGATATTGGTCGATAAGATTCGGGTAATAGAGGTGATTTGTTTGGTTTTAAAATTGGTATCGTAATGGCATGTCTCCATATATCAGGAAAAACGTGTTTACCCCAGATTGTATTATATATCTTTAAAAGGTGGTTTTTGGCTACCTGAGGGAGATTTTTCAAGAATATCGGAGGTATGTCATCGGGGCCTGGTGCCGTATCTTTTAAGTCGTCCAACATTTCTGACATTTCTCTTTCGGTGATTGCAACATTTAGTGGGTCAGAGTTATCGATAATTGTTATTATGTTTGTTTCTTCATTGTGTTTGTGGTTAAGGAATTGTGGAGAGTAATTTTCATCGTTTGAGTTTCTTTCATATGTATTTGACAGTATCTCAACTATTTCTTCATTGTGTGTGTGTATTGAAGTGTTCTGTTTTATACATTTAATTGTGTTGTATGTGCCAGCTCCAGACATACTTTTTATTTTCTTCCAAACCTTGGATGTCTTTGTAGAACTATTAATACTTGACACAAATTTTTTCCACGATTGCTTTTGACTTTTCTGTGTTATTAGTTTTGCTTTCGCTTGCTTAAGTCTTAGTTCTCTTAAGTTTTCTGTTGTTTTACGTCTCTTGTACCTGTTGAGTGCTTGTTTGGAGTCTCTGATAGCAGCTTCACATTCCTCGTTCCACCAGGGGACTGGTTTCTTGTGTTTGATAAATTTTGTTTTACCTATTGCGTATTGTGCTGCTTCTATAATTAGGTCGTTGAAATCTGTTACAGTTAAGTTGATGTCATCGTCTATTTGTATTTTTTGAATGTTATTTTCGATGTGGCTGCGAAAAGCTCCCCAATCTGCATTTTTTAAATTCCATTTTTTTATAGGTGGTGTATTGATTTTATCGTATTTAGTGTTTACTGTTATTATTGGGAAGTGGTCACTTCCATACAGATCATCGGCTACGTTCCATTGTAGGTGGGTCATAAGATTAGGTGAACAAAGACTTACATCGATTGAAGAAAATCTCCCTGAGGCCGCGTCAAATCTAGTGGCACTTCCGTCATTCAGTAGGTTTAAATTGGATGCAGTTATCACTTTTTGCACTATGTTGCCCCGGGTATCGTTTTTATGTGATCCCCATGCATAGTTGTGAGCATTTAAGTCTCCGAACAACATTCTGGGTGATGGTATTTGCTGTAACAGTTCTTCGAGTTCTTTTTCTTCCAGATGATAGTTGGGAGGTATATATATGTTACAGATGCTGATGTTTTCAGGTGTTTCTAATGTGACTGCCACTGCTTCCAAATTTGTATTTAGGTAAATGGGGTTTGCCTTTATATCAGTCTTTATATATATGGCAACTCCTCCACTAGCGGTCTCGCTATTGCGGTGTTTGAAATGCCCTGTATATTGTTTGGGGGTATGTGATTTAAACTCGTTGAAGTGTGTTTCTTGGAGGCAGATTATATCTGGATTACGATCTGCGATTAGCTTCCGGAGCATATTTAAACGGATATAATATCCGTTCAGATTCCATTGCAGTATGGATTTAAACATTGCATGGATATCAGTTAAAACTAGAATCGGCTGATGAGGTGTCGCTAAGGGCCTCGGTGGTGTTTTCGTAATGCCGTTCCAATTTTTTTCTTAATCTAGTGCATCGGTTTTTCAAAGTTCTGTCTGTTATATGTGGGTATATGAGGAGTAGCATTTCGATCAAGCTTTTTATGTCAGTCGTGTAGTCATTGACTACGCTCATTATATCTCGTGCTCCGTGTATGTTTTCTAAAAGGCCTTTTAGTTGCTCACAATTCAATATAAGAGGTGGAGTATGGTTGTTTATAAATTCTTGGATCGGTATCAGAGCTGTTTGTGAAATGTTTGATGGCTGTGTATCTACTTTTTGTTTTTTTGTATTTTTGCTCATTGGTTTGACGAATAGAGGATTTTCGGTGGTGCTTGTAGATTCTGTTTCGGTTGATGGCGACAATATCTCTGAGATGTTTCGTTTGCTGCTTGCTTGCGGATTCGTATCTGTATTTTCATTGGGTAGTACAGCAGGACCACTGGGTAGTTGCGTGGAGGTAGTTTCTGTTGATATTGGTGTATGCGGTTGAGTCGCTGATTGAAAGGTAGCCAAATTCTTATTTTGCGTAGTTGATTGTACTGTATCTCTGTCCTGGTTGATGGTTTCAGTAGGCGATGCTGAGGTGGATGGTAGAGCAGAATTTTCATTTGGGCACTGTGATGCAATATGTCCGGGAAGTTTGCACTTGAAGCATTTTTGACTGTCTAGAGACAGGAAAATGCGGTACGTTAAGTTGTCATAGGTGACTTCTAACGATTCGGGTACATTATTGGATTCCTCTGGAATAATATACACTTGACGTCTGAAACTCAAAATGTGGCTGTACTCTGGCAGAGTTGCGCCTATTCTTAGGAATGTGATTGGTGAAATTAGTTTGAGACCAATTTGTTGTAGGCTTTCCTTCAGGATATTATGTGGAATCGTGGGACAAACATTAGACATGACTAATCTGTCTGATGGTGTTACCAGCCGTCGGGCTTTTATTGCTTCTCCATTTATTATGATCTCGCCTGGATGTTCAAGAAATTCATCGACAATCTGTTTACTCGAGAGGTACACGCAGATCCTGCTGTTTGAGATCCTGGAGCAGAATAGAATATTTCTTGGGTTCACAATGGGCCCCAAATTTAGGAGGTAGTCCTGCAACTTCAAACCATCTGTGGCGTTGAAAATGATTCCCTGTTCTTTATCAGGGTATTTAAAGGAGTGTTGGGTTACTGCATTGGAGTAGGTTTTTGCTGGAACGTTGCTTGAAGACATAATTGTGATTTAGCGGACGTTTAAATAATTTTATTTAAATGTCCTTACGGCAGGCTTCCTTACATTCCTTAGTCCGACCCTGGTCTACGGAATGTTTATTTCGATAACACTGCGTGCAGTAGCACGTTCAGGCGCGTAAATTCTGATGGATTGTGGCTTCTGTGTAATATGTACAAGGAAGTAAAATTACTCACTGTAGTTGCAATGGCTTGTTTGTATGATGTCCGTTTGCACTGCTCAAAAATGGCTTCTAATTCACTATTTATAGATATAAAACTCTAGAGCTCGGTTCACTATCTGCTTATAGCTAAGCGGTCAGGACCGGACCCAAACAAAATATATGTAGGTCAAATAAAGTGATTTCATATTTTAATCTTACATAACATTCTATAAAATTCGATTACATGAAAAAGTAGTTACAATATAGTTTATATCATAGAGTAGGGCATAAATAACTACTAATAAAAATAATATAATTTTTCTCAAGCAAGTAAATAATGAAACCTGAAGAATAAAATTTAGAAAAACATCTGCATAATAATATTACTAACGAAGCCAGTGCTTCCACTATGGATATGGCATGGCAAATATATTGGTTTCAAATACCTCACCTAACTAGATCGTTGCACAATAATGACAAAATAATAATATGATGCCAACAATACCAATTACAAACATATTTTTATAGCTCATCACTACGTAAGGCAACCCTCGTCTTCCTTTTGATCAGTTTCTGTCGCATCGCATCTTCATACATATTCTATTCTGTGTTTTGACCTTGTTAAACTCGCCTTTGTGGGCAATCAATGACCATAAAACAAAGATTGAGATAGAACAAAAAAAGAACAAGAAGAAGAGTTTTGTCTATGACGCAGCGGTCGCAGCGTTGATATTTCCTGTCCTGTTACATAATGTCTTGATAATAAGCTTACACCCACAGTACCACTGGAGGATAACACGCATTAGGATTACAGCTTTAAAATGTGCTTTTGAAACAAATCTCCCATGAGTCCAATTTTGATTTTTCTTATGCTTGCTTCATTCGTTAGCTAACATTGAATATTCTTTCAGATGGAGTTACTGAAAACGCAGCAGCGGAATAGGTTAACAGGTCTTGTTTTGCAGTATTGCACTGTTTTAGTACATTCGTACCATTTCTAGTTCATTTTCGATGCTGGAAGATATCTAAATGCACAGACCTTGCCATAGAAATAAAACGGCTCTGGAAACAAAACAAAGTTATTATGTCCCATCATTATGTCGGTCTCAGGCCTTACACCAAATATAATTACACCACACCTGCAACAGTTGGGCCTGGACGAAAAGTTACACAGAACCTTCCAAAAGTCTGCAATCCTCAATACCTGTAGCACTGCACGGTACTTTCTGAATTCCGAATAAAAATAGATCAGGAATTGACTTGAAACAGCCCGTCAATACTTGTTACTATCGCAGCTATGCGAGAAAAAATAGGAAATTAGGAAATAATGATAATAATTACCGCTTTACTCACACTGGTGCCTATGTACTTAATACAAAAATATACTTTTAATCCAGTATACTCATCATAGCATTACCGTATTATCAGCTATAACCAACGCTACCAGTGTCAAAATAAATGTAGTATTATTAATCTAAACCTGACTCGACTTTTCTTTTTGTGTACCGCGAGTTGAATGCTATAATTTATCTATGAACGTAATAATAAAAAGTACGATTTAAATACTTAATAATTACAAACCATAAACAACCACAGTTCTGTCACTAAAATAAATATTGTTCGAATTAGCGTTACACGTTTCATAGCCACCGTTGCAGTTACCATAGCGTCTATTAAATCATAATGTATCTAGCAGGTGTTGCTGGTAACTCACAACTGGAGCGTGAGTTATGGAAAACAATTTTACGTAGTATTACCTGTTCATAAGTACTCTGGTTTACTGCCACATTCGCCGTACTTTTTCTCGAAGTTCTGAGTGTCAGAAGCAATTTTCCCCATGCCACCATATTTCATGCTCTCTCTGATACACACTTTGCAAAAAAACACGAGATGATGGAAATTCAGGCCACAGCAGCATAAATATTTAATTCACTTCTGAGGGATATGCGCGAGTTTCAAGAGACTATCAATCATTTATCCTGTATCGAGGGTCGAACTCACGGCGAAGTGGAAAAGCAGGACCGGGAGTTTCTTCTCTTTTTTAAATAAATGATTTTCCGCGATGGAGGTTGTATATAGGTAGTTATAATGTAGATTCTCTTCACATTAGTTTGATAGGTATTTCAAAGTTGGATAGGTATATGATACATCTAGAAGAATGATGTAGAACTTGTATTGGATTTGGCGATTAAAAAAATTGTAAAATTCTGGAATATTGAAAATTATGTGAATATTGGAAATTTTGGAAATACAGAAAAATTTCAAAATTTCTAAAACAGAAAATCTTGGAAGTTTTGAAAGCATTGCAAATTTTTAAAATTTCAAAAAAAGCCAAATTAAGACCCAACTCTCTTGCCTTCATAATTGGAGAGCAGGGACGGGATTCCGTTTTAAAAATGATATCGAGTTTGATATCAAAAACGATAGTAGCGATTCCATTTGACACAATTCGACAATAAACTCGATACCTATACTCGACAGCTGCAGAGCAGTCGATTTGATGCTTAGATTCTCAAGTGTGAGGTTATACATCTGTTTACAGAAACATTGAAATTTTAATTTGTGAGTATATTAGTGGCTGCAGTAACTAGAAAATAAACTTTTATTCCACTATGGATGTTTGACTCATTCCAGCTGTAAATTCTTGTCCAATACCTACATCGTCGGTATGAACCTGTGGCGTAGAATCTCAACGCAGGAAAGAACTTAACCAGAGTAATGCCCTTTCTTGAAAATCTCTCCTGAACCAAAGGTCGAAATTCCTCAACCATATGCCTACAGGATCTTTGTTTATGTTATTATATAATTTCGATAAACATACATGTATGTTTACTCTATTTAATCGAAACAGTTCTATTAACCTATTGTCGGGAAGCTCGAGCGGATTGCTTTTTTCTCTAATTTCCATTCTTCTCCAAATATTAATCAAGTATTGCTGTTCTCTCTGTTGCTGTAATAGATGCTCTATCACAATTGGCAACATTATTATGTCTATGAATATTATTATTACAAAGATGAAAGCAAAAAAAGATGAGGCTAATGACAACAGTCGAAGCCGATGACACAGCATGGAAAAAAGCAGACTTGACTATTTTTGAACAATATTGTGTGGTATGATTGTTGGTAATTTTTCTACATTTTGTAAGATATTTCCAAAAGATTGTTGAATAAAGTTTCATTAAGTCTAGCAACATCTTCCACCATATTGCGTTGGCTTGCTATGGACTCTTTTACAATCGGAGTATGTAGCTTTTCTATACAAACTATTCAGTTTCCCTTTTCGCAATCATGCGACAGAAAAGCTCACATGGTGTTGAGCAATTTCCCACAATGTATTGTAAAAAAATCCACAAAACTGTGGTTGAAGAAGTTTGGACGAGTTTGCGCAAGACCGTGTCTCTCTGGTTCTCGTTGGGTTGCCATTTGGTTTGTGCCTGTGTGTGAATAACCGACGTGTGAATTATATAATTTATACCTATACCTAATTGGAGGGTATTTCTCTGGGTAAGTACTAGTTTATTTATTTGTATCATTGAGTTACAGATTGGCAGTGATAGAAGTTTTTAATTAAATGAGGAAGCAACGACTGACGTGTGTTATTTTTGCAATGTATTTTGATTTGAAAATACAAAGGAAACTGTCCGCCAGTATCGAACAGTTGTAGAAAAAATTCACGGGCGAAACTTTATATCGGAGATTATGCTAGAATATGTAAATAAGTGTAAAAGATTACGTAATGGCTACGTTTTTATGCTGTCGTTTGTCTAAAAATAATGCCAATACGGACGCTGCACCTACATGGCAGGGATAAATATAGGACTGTACTCGTTCAGTGAAATTATTGTTGTTTTTTCACATTTCTGTGAGGATTATTATTATAGCACATGAAATTATTTAAACATAATAGGCTCAAAATTGAAAAAAGTTACGCATCTTTATGTTATGCGGCGAAAGCTCCCCGCTGTAACGTCATAACGCCTTTCAAGTCCAGACAGGGATACAGGGCATCTTGATCTGTGTGGATGTGAGGCAGTATTTATCTATACAGCAAATAGCAGCAGAATAGCAACGTATTGATGTATGCGAATGTTTCGATGTTAGACTATTTGAATTTACTAATTTGAAATTAATTATACGGGTTGGACTCTGTGGCTTGAATGATGTGAAGATGGAAGAAATTATTTATGTTAGGTTATGATATTTTTATTTTTCAGTGCCATTGGACATCCAAACTATCCAGTCAATCATGATTATCAGCAAGTGAATATCAATGTGATCATACATAAATATATTCCAGTGTGATTATGTTTTGCATTTTTCTTGTGAAAACCTTATTTTATAGAAAGATAAACCATTGTATACACGCCTCTTTTTAGTTTTGCCTCCATAACTGCCTCACTCATTGAAGACCACATTTATTAGGGGTTATTGGACTCAAATTTTGTAGTATAATAGACTTCACAATATTGTTCAAAAATTTACTACAACAATGTGTTAAATGGTTTTATACTTTTTGTAAAATATTAGTACATTGAGAGAGTCGACTATTAATCTACAAATTGCTGCTATCCGGTTGTTACAACATTTGCTTAAAAAATCCAAAGGGGTCGCAAATAAACTCTCTTGGTGGTAGTAATATAGAACACAATTGTTGAGTCCACAGCTCCACAACTTAGTGTTACAAATATACACAAATTGTTATTGTCCCTATATCATCCACAACTTGTAGTGAAAATACCTACAATTGTGGAAAAAATACAACAGTTTTCTTTCCGTGAGAAATGAAAAAAAGAAAAAATTATTTTTCTGGGTATAAGGGTATATTTGAGGTTGGACCACAAGTTAGGACCAAAAAACAACGATTAGGGCCTGGCCACATCTCCACGTCATGACGTCGTCAACGTGGAACGTCACGTCGAACGTCGTCGTCACCGTGGAACGCCACGTGGAACGTCGACACCGACGTGTGGCTGGTAGGCCCGATTTTATTAACAGACGCATTTTAACAAAGGCTTTGACCAATCAGAGCAGATGCATGTTCTTGAATGGGCTGCTCTGACGTGACGTTCCACGTTGACGACGTCGTGACGTGGAGATGCGGCCAGGCTTTATGTCATAGCTAGTTCATATGTGTCATTTCAACTATCGAATTTCCAAAGATTTCCGAAGCCAAAACAGACCAAGGGAACGAGATTCAAAAGCGCATCGAGTATATAGTACACAAGAGTCGTACGCACCCCCTAGTCATACAAATACTATAAAGTCCAATTCATAAACTCGACGTTGGCGTTGCCGTTGTCGTTGGCGATGACGTTCGTAGCACAAGGCTGCTATTCATAAACTCGACATTCGCGCCGTTAACCTAGCTTTCCCATCGTGTTTGTAAACATATTCTATTCCAATTTATCATCAGTGTTTTTCGCTTTGTGACAGATCTTTGAATTTTCCTGGTGAAAATGGACATAGTCAGAACCAATAATCAATACAGAAGACTTGAGAAAACCCAGAAACCTTTTGACAGCTAGACGTCAACAATAATAACAATATCACATGACCGGTAACCGACGACTATGATTGGCTTATACCCTGCTACGACGGTGGCTACGAACGACGGACGGCAAAAGTTGAAAGATAGTTATGTCGAACGGCGCGCCCAACGGCATCGCCAACGGCGGACGTCGAAATGAATGGTCTTACGCATTTCCATGTATTTATGTTGCAACGGCCAACGGCAACGGCAGCGCCAACGTCGAGTTTATGTATTGGCCTTAATACTGCTGGACATTCACCTTGATATTATTGAAGAAAGAGAAAAAACCAGACCTCCTTATCACATACTGTGATCATCCGTTCTTAAAATGGAAATCTATGATACGGAAACTCCCTCTTTAAAACTTCCGCTGATATGAATCACGAAGAGTTCAACGACATCTTAAGATCATAATTCGCTGCTAACGAAACGCGAGCTTGGGGCGCGCATTAACCTTGAACCTGTTTTAAATAGGGCGTAAAAATAAATTATAAGAAAAGTTTTAAGAGCTCAACGTTGGGAAACACTGAACTCCCATCGTCTGTGTTTTCCGTCTCTCTCTTTCGTCTCTCCTCTCTCTAAATGATGCATTATTCATTTCGAGTTGTACTCGTGAAGCGCCAGTGAACGGAACACTAGCGTACCAAGGGATTTTGGAAAAGTTGTAGGTTGTTTTAAAAATGTTTTTATTACCCTGGGGGTAATTTGACGAATCCATGACTTTTTAGATTTTTCAAGCAGTAATTTTAATAATCCGTCTTATATAGGGGTATTTATATGAAATGTCCGAACAACATTATTTTCCAACCTCAATTTATTTGAAACAGTGTAATTAATTGTATGGTCAACAATTGTACTTAGTACATCAAATGAAGTAATAAAAAGCGCATATTTTTTGAAAACCAGAATAATATTTATAAAAAGTTTGGAGGCTATCTTATTCGGACAGTGACTAACAATATTCATCTGAACAGTCCCCTTTTATTTTTTTGCAACATCTTCATTGTAAGATAAACAAAACTGATATGCGGTTTCGCAGGTAAAAGCATCGCAACAGTTTCTTAGAGGAATGGTTCAGTAGTTTTTCCGGGAATAGGTCTCATGTCAAGCATCCGAACTCAGTAACGTTCTATTAGTTTATTATATGGAGGTTGCAAGGGTCTCTGCTGAATTTTCGAGCATATTGTTGACGGTATGACCTAAAGTATTTATTACTCGCCTCTGCAGCCTCTTCCATCGTGCCTATAGGGTACAAAGCTTTTTCAATAACAGTAAACCAATGAAGTAAAATTTTTGATGAGTTAGTGTCATTGGATACCATGAATATGCTCGTATAGTAATTTGTATTAAACCTCCTTTCGCCGTTCTTCTGAGTAATGTAGTAAAAATGATTCAGCATAGACCAATTTTTTGTCCATCTCTTTATTGGGAAACTCCTGTATGCCATCGTAACAAAGTTGTCGAGTAATTATTTTTACTCCAAAGGGTCCTATAAAGAAACAACAAATGACTAACACAAAATTATTCTTTTTTGACTTTGCAATACATGCAGCTATTTAGGGACATTATTAATGAATTTGGACGAAGTTGGAAATATTTTATAATGTACATACAAGGTGAACGCCTTCGATGTGGTAATATTTGTAGCTCATTGATACAAAATAAGTTGAAATATCATAAGAACAACAATTGTCCTGAACACCGATACATGGACAGTGTAACGTGACTAATTTCCTACCTAAACTGCTGGAAAAATGCGTAGCTACCGAGCAAAACAAAAGTCCATTCCGCTTTCTCTACTGCAAACCAAATTTGCCTTACAAGCGAATCTACAAAATCCACTTTTCTCCGACCTTTTAGTACAACTACCCGTATGTGCGTCTGTCTGTAGGCGAATGTAAAGTTTTGAACAGACAGCGCCATCCACGTTAGTTAGCCTTCGTTAATATCGGCATAAATTCAAGAAAAAAAAACCTAATCATGCATTGCTTTATGTCAAAGAAAACAGTACTGGAACAAGAAAAGGTTTGATAAATACTATCCAAATTTTACATCGCTTATGCCAATATATTAAGAAGTGGTTCCATCGTTTTTTACTGGCCTTCTAGTAAAAACCGCATAGGCTTGAAACATTCTTTACTTTTTTACGCTTCCGTCGCCTCTTTGGCCTCTACGAAAGTATAAAAATTTGACAACAATTAATGTATGCATAGTCAAGCGTACCCATGTGGTTTTTATCAAAAACGCCATAGAAAAACAAAGGACAAAGAAACAGCCACAGAAGATCTGCATTGAAAGGTGTTTTACTGAGTTCCGTTATGGCAGTACTAGCACAGTATATCCAATTATACAGTAGCGCAACTCTCCAGAATTTTGGTGGTTCGCGCATAGCATCCCGCGCATCGTTCGCAGGATGTTTAGCACGGCGATCGCCTGAGTCATGTTCAGTCTATGAGAGTGAAGGTAGTGTCTTTGACAGAACCGGATTAAGGAATTTGGTGATACGCTGATATGGATATCGGGACGCGTTAAGTCAAATGTTGCGCCGCTGTAGGCTGTATTAACAATTCCGAAAACTGTGACTATAGTTTTTTAAGCTTTCTCAAGATGCTGCCGGGTATGCAATTCCTCCAATGTTTAATATGCTCCTTTATTACCTAATAATATTAAAGTGTGATAACATAGGTCCATTTGCCTCTAACAAAGTCTGTCGGGTATTAGGGTAGCTGTGTGTTTTTTTCAGTTTTTAGAAGAGTTAGACGTTACGGAAAGTCTTTCTTTAATTATTAGCCTAACGTCAGAATAATAATTTCTCACTGTTTCCTCACAGCACCAAAACGTTCAAAAGATCTTTCACGACATATAACAAAATGAATGTGATTATGCATTCCAACATTATGAAATTTTGAGCAGGAATTTAAGTCCATTTTAATGGAAAATGGAAGAAGAACAAATAGAAAGCTCACAATAAAAAAATCAACATGCTAATTTCAAAAATATATCATTTTCCTCTATAAACATGGATTCTTTTGTTCAATATGCCTATTCGTATGTAATATACAAATACAGAAGGAGAGGTAGTCTTGGTAAACTAGATAAAAAACAGTTTTGCAATTTTTTATGAATAACTACCAGTTTAGCTATATTTTGTCATTGTTATAAACATATGGATCATTATTTTTTATATACACCTAACAAGTTTTCATCGGGTTTGCTGTTTACCACGTTTTCGTACCTTGAACGTTTTTCTATGATGATTGATGAAGATAAATTTAAAGGTTGTGGGATAACTAGACATAAATGTTATTTTGGACGCTACGTCGTTACATATACCCATATTTGAATCATATAAGATATCATAAAGTTTTTATATTTATTTAAATGTTTAAGGTTAAGTAAGTTAAGATAAAATAAATTTGAATAAATCTCGTATTTTTGTAACTTACTTACGAACGATAAAGCCACCTATTTTCTCGGAGTTAACAATTTAACAATTTTCTTTTATACACCGACTATTTCTTCTTTTGCTTCTAAAGAAAATGTCTACACCCCATTTATATGCAAAGAATCCATGATGAATTAGAAGAATCAGTACAAAACATGTTCACATACAATAAATGCGAATGCATGGATGTAACTTACAAATTGTAATTCAGAATTCCTAAGACAACTGCCTAACCTCGATGAAGAATATCACATTACCACATTGCTCTCAAAATTTACTCTATTTACGAGACATATCGCGTCCATTAAACTTATTGCAACACAATAATTACGCTTCTTCTCTCGATTACTGCTAAACCGACCCTGTGTTCAAAACGTAAACGGCAATACTCGCGGCTCGTGCTGAGGAGCCGACGTGGGGTTATGAGAGGCCAGTTTTTCGGAGACAAATTGTCTGCGTGATTTCTAGGGAGTTGCGCTACTGTATAATTGGATATACTGTGGTACTAGTACAAGTGACGCTGAACGTTCAGGTTGTTCAAACAAGTTGTTACGCCAGAAATTATCGATAAAATTCATGGATTGATATTGAATGATCGAAGACTGAAGGGCAATGAGTTATCTGAGGCTGTAGGCATCTCAAATGGCAGATGCATTATAACTTCCATGCATATTTGAATATGAGAAAGCCGTCTGTCTGCGCGATGGATGCCACGATTGCTCACGATCGACCACTAACATCGCCGTGTGGTCACCTTAAAGGAGTGTTTAGCGCATCAATCCAAATTGGTTTTTGGTGAGGCGCGGATCTGTTAGACGTCACAAAATGTAAGCAACAATCAAAACAGTGGGTCTCTAAGGATAAACCTGCGCCGAAGAAAGGCTAAGATGGATCTGTTGGCTAACAAAATCAAGGCTAGAGTTTTCTGTGATTCCCGCGGTATCATTCATATCGATTACCTTGAAAATGGTAACGATTACTGGCAAATATTCCTCATAGCTATTAGATAGGTTTGATACGTTTTGAGATAAAAACGATTGAATTTAGCGAGGTAGAGGGTATTATTCTACCAGGAAATCCATTGGGTGCAGACGCATATAGTCAACACGGCAAAAATTCATGAATTGGCATACGAACAACTACCCACATCCCCCATAATCTCTATATTAATCCCTGCCGACTGTTTCTTGTCACCAACCTAACCAATGAGCTAGGAAGTAAGTAGGAGATGAGGATCAAATAAAGAGGTCATCGTTGAAACAATTTGGACTAGATATAATGAGTTAAAACAGAATCTAGAAAAATAGAATGGCTCTTTACGAAAAAAAGAATGTCCACTTTTGAAAGTTACAGGCCTGTCAACCCCGCCCCCTTTTCTATGTGGAGCTACCTAAAATCTAGAGGCAAACTACGAAAGGTTACCTCCTTAAGGAACAAACGTAGATGGATTATTTCTGAAATTCAAAAACTTTTAAAGAATGTAATTGAAAGTTAAATCGCATGGACTCGACTCACTTGGCAAATATTACAATTTAAATACATGTACATAATAATTACAGGCTATCGACAATTTAACCACAGTTTGGCCACTAAAATGAAAAATGCTGTAAACCATTCTGATTAACGTTTGATGTTTCATAGCCACCTTTGTAATTACTACAGCATGTATTTAATCATGATATGCATATCCAAGAAATCAGTACTGGTTTCTAGTGGGGGCGTTGTTCATTATACTTACGGCTGGAGCTTATAACCTAATGGGACGAGATAAAAACCACTATAAAAACAGTAATTTGGCATTTTTACTTACACAACTGTCAAGATATGACAGATAAGGAAGTTTCTGAAAAGCTTTAGAAATTCAAAAGGAGAATTCATTATGACGAGCTTTAGCTTTTGGATCTTACGTTCCACTAATGCTGGGAGCAAAGGCGGTGTAGCAGATGTAGGTGGTGAAGGAAAGTTAAACAATGAATATATTATTGTATATCAAATGCATCGTTTATCATTTTATTTGCTTAGAATAAATTAATATAGAAATAAAATAGTTTGAGGGGAAGGAAGATCATGACTTTGTTACCAAACACCTTAATTCGATTAGCTATTTGTGTAACAAGTACCTAAATTAGGTCTCTGTGGACGAATTCAAAAGTGTCTGTCAATAATTTGGGCAAGTCCATAAGGCCTAATTATGTACGAGTTGCATACAAAGCTTTATGTTTGACTACAATGCAGAAATTGTATTTTCTGAAATGGCAATTCTTATATTTGTTAACTTATAACTAAAAAACGTTAAAGGCCTTTATGGAAACACTGATCTGGATCCGGATAGATCAGTTATATGTAAAACAGCTGTCAAGTGGGATTTACGATTCCATGAATTTAACGGATATCGAACAATGAAAAAGTTGATTTAACAATAAAAAACAGATGGTAAAGTAAAGCAGCTACTGATTTGAATCATCCGATTGCAATCACTTACTGTACAAGAGTGAACTACCCTATTTCTGGTCGATCCCAGATCACTTTCCGAACGGCAGGATCAGTGATCCAACTGATCGGGTTAACCCGATCACAGTTTCCGTAAAGGCCTTAAGTGTAGTTTTGCGTTTCTTATTTTGGTAACCAGCGACCTTCGCAACCTTAGAAAACTAAGTTGTTTGCATCTAGTATGGTATTTACTTGACAGAATGACAGTGACAGTTGAGTCCAATAAAGTAGTCAACTATGGACACTAAACAAATCCATAAATCAAGTGATTATGATGCAGTCGAACATAAAAATTATTCATAAAGTGCGGCTGAATCTTATGATAATTGCTTGATTTTCTGTCGTATGTACGATATGGAGCAATAATTTTCAAACAAGGACTGTCTTGATATATTTTCGTCACAGTAGTGCCGCAGCTTCTAGATTGCACTGCACGTAGATTTCCAAATCGCAGAACGTTGGACATTTATTAAATGCTGGCAAGGCTCAATCTAGACAAATGTAATTTTTGCATTATGGTGCGCCCCTATGTTTCAACACGTATGTAGGTTGGCATATCAACAGTGTGTATAAAGATATGGTCTAGGCCGATGGTTTCGCTCATTGGCCACCGCGGTCTCTGGATTTTAGTCCCATTAATGTATGTCTTTAGGAAAACATGGAACATCAGATGTGCACCAACGAGCTCCACATGTTTTATACATTTTTAAAATGGACGCGAAATAGGTTTTCATTTACTAGATACTGCAGCTTTCTCGCCTAAAAGATATAATTTTATTATAAGTTTTGCTAAAAGCTTTATACTACACATTTTACAACAATTTTTAGGTTTTTATACGTTGATCATACTTCTTTATGCGTTTCTGATACTGAAACTACAGTATAATTTGATTCCTTACATAGTACTTTTTTCTGTTATTTAAATTTATATTGAATTATCGAGTGGGTTACCCTACGCCTAAAAAAATAAATTAGTGTTTAAAATGTATATTGTTTCTGTTTTGTGATGACATATCCATATATCATTTTGATAAACTCCTTTTTACTTCGACATCGTGAAAAACTCACAAAACCGGCGTTGACAACATCGTTTCCGGAAGTTCTGTTTTATCTGGCAACTTGCATGTTCCTACAAAAAAAACGGAATCTAGAAAATTCGTATTTAATTTGCGAAGTATACATCGAAATGACGTGTTATACTACTTTAATTTAATGTACTAAGACTTCAAACTAAAACGCAAGTAAACTATATCACATTCGATGAAAAGGAATCAAGGTAGCCTTAAGTTGATTTAATGTATAATTATCCAGAAACCTCACCCTGGAATTAAAAAGCTTCCTTTTTTTCTCAGAATGTAACTCAATGTGTTATAAACCGCGTACCCCTCACCTACGTTCTTTTTTCGAGTAGGAGAAAGCGAAAGAAAGTGGCTGCGAAGAAGTAGCGCGGAGTCTTCTAAAAATAATAAAATGCTGATGAGCGGCAATCTGTTGAATGCTCTGCCTCCATCGCCATTATTTAGCGCAGTGGAAAAGAGAAAGTTGTTCGTGGCACGAGCGAAGCTCTTTTCCTTAATCAAATTACTACGCAACTTAAATACTTAATGTGCAGTGCCGTCGATTTTCTTCAGAAACAGTGGAGCACAGCAGTTTTTGCCTTTGGTATCTGCCGCCTCACAGTAGGAAATGTTCACATGGATTTGTTCAAAAAGAGCTAAAGGGCTAAGGAATATTGGAAAATGGAGAATTTTATTTTGAGCCAGATGCTAGCATTTCAACAAGTCTCCATGACTCAATTTTGAAAAAAATATATATTTGAACGAAGAGGACGGGTAAAGATTTACTGATGTTTTGGTAAAAGTGTATCAACTTTACAAATCCTTTCATTTTCCCCCCTTTTTTCAGTTTACTGTTTTAAAATTATTCTAAAGTTTAAGGAACAAGTTTACTAAATCGACGTTACGAAACCAACACAAAGCTATCTTTTGTTTTTGTGCTAGTTAATATTTGAGAAATGGTTTTTCGTTCAAGTAAAAAGCACAAGACAAAAATCCATTATCGACTAAAGCGATCAGTGAGCACTTTTTACATGTTTCATCTTTATTTTTCTAATTATTTCTCTCCCATAGCTAATTGGTATACACAGTCAATTCTTACAACTAGATAGTTTTTCGAAAACTATCGCTATTTCGTTGAAATGACAGTCTCCTGCAGTGAGAATTAAATTAACATCGCTTTACTAATTTCCGTATGGTAGAAGTACAAGGATTACTGATAGATAGACCGACGGAACTATGTGACATTACTTTTTTGTCATGATGGTATCATGACATGTAAAAAAAATTATAATACGAATTTAACCTATTTTAAATTATCTTTTGTCAAACAATTTGTACTTTTAGAAAGATTACAGGGGTAACCGAAACATCAGGAAACCTTTGATTTTAACGAATGAGAATTTATTTATGGGCCAGCGAAGAAAATAGACCAGAGAGACATCCATAGGCGGAATTAATTGCTTCTGCACTGCATAGGTTGCACTTCCACTATAATTTTAAAATTTTAATAATTATGGTGAATGCGTAATAATGGGCCTATCAAAGGCCGTTTTTGTTTTTTTGCTATAACATATAAATTAATAACTTTGTACAAACTTTCCATATTTAAGGCGGAATAAGAGTGCTTAAAAATGTAATTTAACCAATAAGAATAATAGGATCCCGATTCTGTCAACTGTATTATATGTTACGTCTTATATAAAACGTAACTACTAGTCGTTAGCTGTCAAGGCGGTCCGGAGGACCTTCTCCTTTATGTCATGGTTGGCCAGTCAGTTTGTCAGTCTCTCGGCCTGGTTACGCAGAAACCAGACAATCTTATAGAGAAAAAGAAAAAAGAGAAAAAGGGGAAGGAAGTAGAAGAGCAAAGGGAAAAGTGCACCTGTTAATATCATCATCATAGTCACAATGTCTTAACAGACGTGTTGTGAACTCGTAAAACGCATTTACCCATTTTACGAGTTTCTCTTGGGATATCTTTAAGATATTTAATGCAGCAGTTTCCCATTTGCTATCTGCATCCTCATGCCGTTGACCAGATGGTATCTACTGGTTCATCCGCCTTTACGGGCAATTTCTCACCCCAAGGACAAGAAGGTGTCCTGAATCTTCTCAACTCGTCCACCCAAAGCTGTTGGTCGAGAAGAGGTTACTGTTTATACCGACAGTGGTTCGGTTCCTTTTAGTCGCCTTTTACGACACGCAGGATATACGATGGGAGATATTCTAACCCGCCCCCACACGGGACACCTGTTAGTATAGACATCGTTAAAATAACTAGTGTAATTTTGATGCTCTAAATGCAATTCTGTTATAATCAGATCTTGCTAAGGGTGAATGTATATGATCTAAAATTCCACGACTTAGTTTTGGTTGCAGTGCGAGCAGTGCGGCCTGGAATGTCTGATGACTTGCTCGACCGTGTAGTTCACTGAGTCACACAGCAAAGGGTTGCTGAGCGATTCCGCTTGTTCATAGCGCCTGTGTTTTGATATAGTCCTTTGAGGGCCGGTTTCTCAATATCTAGTTAAATATTTATCTGGAAGCTTACGATTATCTGTCAGATACATTGTTTAAACAGTTGAAGGTTAAACTTACGAAATCACGTAAATCTTATCTGACAGTAGTATCCATAGAAAAACGCCAACTGACAATTTTAACTGGCATTGAGAAACCGGCCCTAAGTAAGGAATATCGACATCTTTATGCAGTGTCTCCTTTGAAACATACCAAGGGGGCTTTGTAATAGTTCCTGTTTTGGAGTACCTAATTGGCCCACATGTGCGTCTTAGCTGGAAAACACCAAGTCCCACATGTGTAGATAACTGCAGGTCTAACAATAGCTTTGCATAGGCGTAGTTAAGCCTCTGAGATTGGGGGGGCTTAAGTCCCTGGATCTGGGGGGCTTAAGTCCCCGCGCCCTAGATACAATAAACTTAACAGAACGATTTTTTTTATTTTTGGGGGGCCAATTTAATTCTTGGGGGGCTAAGCCCCCACGAGCCCCCACCTAACTACCCCTATGTAACTTTGTACAGCCAAATTTTGTTAACCAGACAAAATTTTGAAGTTCTACATAACAAAGGATAAATCTGTCGAAATGTAATTTGGAATTTTGTTTTTAACATCTCAGTATGATTTCGTCTTGGCATACCCTTGTCTAAGGTGACACAAAGGTACTTGACGGAAGAGCTCCACCGTAATAGAGTACCGAATTCTCAAAGCTTGCTTTTTTATTTGATCGCTACTCCAACTAACTAACTTAGTTATTATATTAATTTGCACTCTTGTCCTAGTGGTAGCCTATTGTGGAAATGTCTTCATGATAAAATCAGTATCTTCTATGGAGAAGGTACTAATTTTATCTATGGAGAAGGTACTAAATTTATTCACTACTCTAATGATGGTACAGTGCTGCCGTTTTAATAATTATTATTCTATCCTCATTGTATCATTGTTTTTTATTGTTTGCCACCCGAGTATATTTTTTTTTATTTTTGATCAGTTTTATAGTAATACGAGAGTGCGTGGGGTATGGACATTGGACATTTCAACTTCTAGCACTGCCACCATATTTCCAAAATATTTTAATAATTATGGTGAATGCGCATAAGAATTATTGACACTAATATTTAGTTCTAGACGATTAGCATTATTTCCAATACGAGTACAAGAGAAAATGAAATACCTCTCAGCCTTGCTGGCTGAATTTTGCAATGGCTATTCTATGCCCTTGGCCGTGTGGGGGCGGGTTAGAATATTTCCCATCGTATATCCTGCGTGTCGTAAAAGGCGACTAAAAGGAACACCGAACTACTGTCGGTATAAACAGTAACCTCTTCTCAACCAACAGGTTCGGGTGGACGAGTTGAGAAGAGTCAGGACACCTTCTTGTCCTTAGGGTGAGAAATTGCCCCTAAAGGCGGATGACCCAGTAGATACCATCTGGTCAACGGCATGAGGATGCAGAAAGCAAATGGGAAACTACTGCATTAAAGATCTTAAAGATATTCCAAGAGAAACGTGTAAAATGTGTAAATGCATTTTACGAGTTCACAACATGTCTGTTAAGACATTGTGACTATGATGATGATGATGATTCTATGCCCTATTTCTGTTATCTTTAGTCCCGGTAACGTTATATATCCATCCTGTTGTAGGTGCTCAATCAATCAATATCTTGGAGCTAAGGCCGTTGTTCGTGGTGCTTCGCCCCCCGCTCCCCCCTCATCTTCGTACGGCGGCGGGGGTGTTGCCGAACACACATATTGGCGCATTAAATTACAATGGCTCGACAACCGTGCGCCACCGCCAGAGCGCGCTGCCGACGTCGGATGGTTCCCTGCAACTAATTAAAGTTCTAAACTACGAAGGCTTAGAGAGCACTCCTTTCCGCCCTTCTCCTCACCCCATTCCTCGCCGCTACCCCATACCACGTCGTAGCCCGTAGCTACAAGAACATGCGAAGTGTCCCCCTTCCTTCCCCCCCGGCCACGTTCCTCACCCCCAAAACCGACCCTCCAAACCACCGTCGCCCGTCCAAGGTACAGAAACGAACTTAGGGGGTTCAAAACTCGCAAAATCTCGATTTATTTTATAGCGCCATCTGGAATAAAATACGTCTGTTATACTACTGATTGAAACAAGGTGATTTGAGTAGCTTATGTATCTACCTACCTATACAGGGTTATTCACGTTATTCGACACGGAACATTACGGCTAATGTATAGAGATAGAAGATAGATAGAGACACGTAAAGGCTAAATTTTAAAAACATTTTCATGTTATACAGGGTGTCCCAAATACACGAAATGTATCAAAGTTATGTTTTTTCAAATGGAATACCCCTTATATTATTGCATATTCAGATTCCTTGGTGAATTCTAGTGTGACTTTATGTATCATACATGGGACTTAAAGTGAACCGTTTAGGTGTAAATCACCATTCTTGGTATAAGTAGATATCAGGAAAAAACTGAATATCCCAGAGATTATAGAAATTTGGAAGGCTGTGACTTTGCCGTATTACTAAGCATAAAATGCGTCAGCTTTGATGAGACTGTCAGATTTAAATTACGTTTATGCTTGGAGAAATCGGTCGATTAATTAAGGAAACTTCGATCAGCGATAACTGTTTTTTCAAATTTTTTCAAATGAGAATGCCTAATTTTTTTATACGGTTAAACGTAGAATTTGATAACCTTTCTAATGTGAATATCAATCTCTGGTAGTTTTTATTTAATTTTAAATTTTCAAACAAATCGGCGTTTTTCAATTTTCCAACCAATAAGCAACGTAGCAGGCCATGAAATATAACAGAAACATGTTAATTCAGATGGAAGAAAACAAGTAACTTAGAAAAAAGATACAGACGAAATAGAGTAAAGAGACAAGATGATAAAAATTCCTTACAACAGATCAACTCTCCCAGAAACAACTGCGATAACATCTCTAAGGTCAAAGAGAATCTGGAGTATGGCAGTAATAGATATTTTTTAGTCTACTGGCTACTGCAATTTACTAGAGGTTAAAAATTTCCAAGACAATTAAAAACCCTGATATGAAACAAAAACAACCAGCGACTGCTGCTCCAGCACGCAACTATCAATCATATGTGATGGTGCAAAAGAGTCGAAGTCGATGCCTCTGACTGGAGCCCTTCTATTTTTCAATATCTATTGGCAATACTGCAAAAAAGGAATACTGACAAATCAGATTTAAATTTTCTGTCATTTAATGATGTTTTATAATTTAAACAAATTTTAATTCATTCTTCATTTTCTGCGATCTTGCTAATAGGTACTGAAGAATTTTCAGAACGCCAGTCAGAGGTACTTTTGACTTGAGTTTTGACAAAATTGCATACTTTTTTATATCATTAAATGTGAAATTTTATTATGAAAATAATAAACTGCCTACAACATTGTCTACTAGTTTTCGTTTCATGTCAAAACTTTCAATGGTTTTGGAAATTGCCAATCTCTAGTACATTGCAGTAGTTAGTAGGCCGTGAAAAAATCCATTTCTGCCATACTCGAGCTTCTCTTTGACCAAAGATATGTTACCGCCGTTGTTTCTGGTTAGACTTTGTTTGTTGTGAGTAATTTTTGTAATCTTGTCCCTTCAGTCTAGTTCGTGTACATTTTTCAGCTAAGTTAGTTATTTTCTTCTACCTGAACATGTTTTTGTTATATTTCATGGCCTGCTACGTTGCTTATAGCTAGGAAAATTGAAAAATGCCGATTTGTTTGAAAATTTAAAATTAAATGAAAACTACCACAGATTGACATCCACAACCTTATATCATTAGAAATGCTATCAAATTCTACGTTTAAACGTATACAAAAAATTAGGCATTCCCATTTGAAAAAATCATGTTATCGCTGATCGAAGTTTCCTTCCTATGATTTAAAATTTATTTAACCTTATTTATAACACCTAGGGTTTCGTTTGAGCCAAAAAAAAAAAACAGAAAAAGGGGTACAGACTTCAAACATCCAATTACAAAGTATCTAGCACAATGTAAAATATCTTTGAATAAAGAAAACCAAAAATTAGATTAAAAAAGGGATTGACATGCAAAGATTTGGAATAGCTAAACAGAACACGTCACAGAATATGAGAAACGCCGAAAGCCTATAGAAATGATTTCAAGGAAAGTATGAATTTAATATCAACAATTTACACTTTTCCTTAAATCTAGATACAGACGCCTCTTCTGTTACATGGGACAGGGGGTTCTTTGATAAATAGATGTATTTATGAATGAGAGGCTATATAAGATTGTTATTTCTAACATAACGACCGATTTCTCCAAGCATAAACGTAATTTAAATTTGACAGTCTCATCAAAGCTGACGCATTTTATGCTTAGTAATACGGCAAAGTCACAGCCTTCCAAATTTTATAATCTCTGCGATACTCAATTTTTCCTGATATCTACTTATACCGAAAATGGTGATTTATAAACGGTTCGCTTTAAGTCCCTTGTATGATACATAAAGTCACACTAGAATTCACCAAGGTGTCTGAATATGCAATAATATAGGGGGTGTTCCATTTAAAAAAAAAACATAACTTTGATACATTTCGTGTTTTTGGGACACCCTGTATAACAAGAAAATATTTTTAAAATGTAACCTTTATGGGTCTCTATCCATCCGAAATTATTATTTTCTTTTTTATCAAATACTTTAGCCATAATGCTCCGTGTCGAATAACGTAAATAACCCTGCATATGTTGCGGAATCAATGATTTTAATTCATTCTAAAAGACAGATTAGCTAAAAATATACAGAAATCATTAGGACCCGACTGCAATAATACATGAGGGTTAGAACGGCCGTCCTAACCAGAATCATTAGGACTTCGTCCTCTTCTTCCTCTTCTTCCTCTTCTTTCTCTTCTTCCTCTTCTTCCTCTTCTTCCTCTTCTTCCTCTTCTTCCTCCCCTTCCTCCTCTTCCTCCTCTTCCTCCTCTTCCTCCTCTTCCTCCTCTTCCTCCTCTTCCTCCTCTTCCTCCTCTTCCTCCTCTTCCTCCTCTTCCTCGTCTTCCTCCTCTTCCTCCTCTTCCTCCTCTTCCTCCTCTTCCTCCTCTTCCTCCTCTTCCTCCTCTTCCTCCTCTTCCTCCTCTTCCTCCTCTTCCTCCTCTTCCTCCTCTTCCTCCTCTTCCTCCTCTTCCTCCTCTTCCTCCTCTTCCTCCTCTTCCTCCTCTTCCTCCTCTTCCTCCTCTTCCTCCTCTTCCTCCTCTTCCTCCTCTTCCTCCTCTTCCTCCTCTTCCTCCTCTTCCTCCTCTTCCTCCTCTTCCTCCTCTTCCTCCTCTTCCTCCTCTTCCTCCTCTTCCTCCTCTTCCTCCTCTTCCTCCTCTTCCTCCTCTTCCTCCTCTTCCTCCTCTTCCTCCTCTTCCTCCTCTTCCTCCTCTTCCTCCTCTTCCTCCTCTTCCTCCTCTTCCTCCTCTTCCTCCTCTTCCTCCTCTTCCTCCTCTTCCTCCTCTTCCTCCTCTTCCTCCTCTTCCTCCTCTTCCTCCTCTTCCTCCTCTTCCTCCTCTTCCTCCTCTTCCTCCTCTTCCTCCTCTTCCTCCTCTTCCTCCTCTTCCTCCTCTTCCTCCTCTTCCTCCTCTTCCTCCTCTTCCTCCTCTTCCTCCTCTTCCTCCTCTTCCTCCTCTTCCTCCTCTTCCTCCTCTTCCTCCTCTTCCCCCTCTTCCCCCTCTTCCCCCTCTTCCTCCTCTTCCTCTTCTTCCTCTTCTTCCTCGTCTTCCTCCTCTTCCTCCTCTTCCTCCTCTTCCTCGTCTTCCTCTTCTTCCTCTTCTTCCTCTTCTTCCTCTTCTTCCTCTTCTTCCTCTTCTTCCTCTTCTTCCTCTTCTTCCTCTTCTTCCTCTGCTTCCTCTGCTTCCTCTGCTTCCTCTTCTTCCTCTTCTTCCTCTTCTTCCTCTTCTTCCTCTTCTTCCTCTTCTTCCTCTTCTTCCTCTTCTTCCTCTTCTTCCTCTTCTTCCTCTTCTTCCTCTTCTTCCTCTTCTTCCTCTTCTTCCTCTTCTTCCTCTTCTTCCTCTTCTTCCTCTCCTTCCTCTCCTTCCTCTTCTTCCTCTTCTTCCTCTTTTTCCTCTTCTTCTCCTTCTTTGCTCTTCTTCTCCTTCTTTGCTCTTCACTCTATTCTTCCTCTTCTTTCTCTTTCTCCTTTTCCTCCTCTTCTTTCCCTTTTTCCTCTTCTTCTTCTTCAGCGTTATGCCTTTTCGCCAGGACGGCTTATCAGATCGACATTGGCCGAATATCCAAGTAGCACTGGTTTATTGGTAAGCATATGAAAATAAATGTTTAACCAAAGAATATGTGCTTTCATACAATAATCCTAGAACAAGAATACTATTTTTTTAATAAATATTACGAAGCGGGCTGAGTTATCTATGACAAGCTGCCAGAGGAGGTGGGAGTGGCAGCTGCCCTGTGGGCAACCCGGCTCGCCCCAACCTCCAGTTGAACCTCGCCTAATGTCACTCTTGCCTTGCGATTCCTTAGTGCTTTTTCTATTTTTCAACTTAGAATGAGTACATACCTCCATAAGTTAATGATAGTCTACATTGGTTAACTATATTTTATTTATATAAATTAAGAGAAATTAAAATAAGTATATTTTCACAATATTATCATCTTTGATAAATTGTTTACCATGTATTTAAAGCATCGGTTTTTATAATATTTTCGAGACCGGTCCTGTGCCCTAGCCGATTTCCCCCTGACGCGAACCCTCATAGCTGTGGGCCACTGTCAGCTAAAGCGTGCCGCGGGAAGTGATGGGAGGAAGGAAGCAGACGGGAGATTCGGGTGGGAGGGGGCAAAGGACGAGGGGGACACAGAGGAAAGCACCACCATCCCACCGACTTCTAGCAGGAATGTTGGAACTATCCAACTCGACTTCACCGCGTCTTTGTAGCACTAAATAGCTTCTCTAACTATTCCCTCTGTATATGCACATATATGTTGTGCTAAACGTTCCACGAATTTATAAATCGTTTTTGTCACTCCTGACTTTGAGTTTTGGTAGATCGATCGCAAAGTTTTGTTTGTTTAGCTTTACTGTCAATATCTCAGCGTAAACATCTCTAGGGAATATAATCAAAAAGATGCACAGGTTGCTGAGACCCTCAGCAGCCAATATGTAACGGATGTTTTAAGATATGTATTAGTAAACAGTTAAGTGACAGCTTGAGCGCATACAATCAGAGGCCAATGGCGTACGACTTTGTATTAAAATTGGATGTTCATTAATTAATTGAAGTATAACTGTAATATTACATGTACATACAATCATTCATGTTAGTATTTAGCTAAACTTATCGTCGTTGCTCTTATTATAATTTGATTGTAGCCGTCTAGAGTTATTGACGTTAAGTGTTGTTCAAAATGTATCTAATTTAACAGGGTTCCATCTGAAAAGGTAGTTTGTTGTAATGACTCCTTCGTGTTTTTACTTCAGCCATAAAATATAACAATTGCAGCAGCTAATCTCTAGTTCTATAAAATTCTCACAGACAAAGATTTTCTGTTACGTAAGCGTGGTCATATTCTTTTTCATTTCATTTCTTCAAATAGTTTAAAAATTTAGACTTGATATATTTATGTTAATTGACATGAATGGAATGTGTGGAAAAGAGACTCTATAAAAGCTATAGGTAAAAACAATAAATAGTTTAGGTTAGAGACATTTATATATATATTCACAGGCAGCAATGACTCATTCTTCTCAACAAAAACCCAATAATGTAATGCGATCTGGCTGTTTCGTGGCCATAATCCGATGAACTGTTGGTTCTTGGGCTGTTCGGCCGGCGTCAACACGTTCCGCGGCTTTGGCGTCGGCGCGCTTCGCTGCTTGACGTTTCGCCAACACGAGTGGTCGGCATTCTCGGAACACGCCAAACAGGTGATATGAGCTTCTGAGGATGGCGACCACTCATGTTGGCAAAACGTCAAGCAGCGAAGCGTGTAGACGCCGGCGCCGGCCGAACAGCCCAAGAACTAACTGTTCATAATAATTCATAAAAAATAATACATATCGAATAATATGTGAAATGAAGAACTGAAAACAAGTGATTGGAGGCAATAATCACTATACATATATTGTATGTATACGATACTACAAAAACCCTTTCTGGGTTTCCAGTCACTGATGACTAAATAAAATTATTTTCGTTAATTTATACATTGAACGTCCATTATTATTTTTGAAGCTGACTGAAGTTACTGCCCTCCCCGGTTACCTCCATATTTTACGCTGCTAAAAATCAAAACAAAACCTTTGCTAACCTATGATGAGTAGTGTTCACCGAATCTTAGCTGTTGCGGCAAAATATTCACTTCTTTTTTCGCTTTATTATGCTATTATCACAGTAATGTGTATGAATAGTTCTTTTAATACCACATATAATCACAGTGTGGCTCATATATTCTCTAATACCAACTAAAACTCCAAATAACTAATCGATACAACTAAAGTGACAGTCCGAGAGCAATTCAAACAGGTGTCAATTGTTGGACATTGCCAGATATAGGATATATATGTTATTAAAATTAACTAAGTAGATCACTTGCATTGCAAATGCATCGAAATCTGTAGTTAAATAGTTTATGGAAAATTTGTTACCAGATTTTGAAGAAAATTGGAATGCCATTTAGTAGACGAACAAGAGATTGGCAACAGCGTTATACATGTTGTCTGCTGTTTCTAGAGATATTTACTTTGAGGTCAATGTGGTCAGGAGCGTAAAGATTGATTTATTTTTAAGTCCATATCTCACGGCTTTCCATTTGTTTCGTTTTTCATTTTTTGCATAGTTTCATTTTAAATATTGTAACAAAGAAACAAACTTGTCATAAACAGGTGTCCAAGTATTAAGATCACGCATAGGTATTGCATAAGCAATAGACCTATCTCTGTGGTCGAGCTTGAACGCAGAAGACTGGCAGCGGCGTCTTCGCTGTTAAAGGATCTGGAGACCATTATCGCTTGGGGACCCAAAAATATGGTAAAATTGAATGCCCCTAAGACTCAGTATTGTACGCTTTCAAAAAAGTGCTCAAGCGAGCACCCGATTGTAATGAACAACCAGTCACTGACAAGAATTCACTCATCCAAGCTTTTAAGTGTTCACATTACATAAAACATGATCTGAAACGAACACGTTTCATCCATAGCATAGCAACAGCTCGGATACCTATTCAGAGTAACAAAGTACTTCTCACCATCCAACTTTCTCACGCTTCCAGGTAAGATCTGTCCTGGAGTATTGCTCTCATATCTGAGGAGCTGCTGCCCCTACTACCTTGGCTATACTTGGTGCAGTCCAGAAAAGGGCAACTCGACTAATGGGTAACCCAGCCCTAAGGCGCCACCTACATACTCTTTCCCGTAGGCGTGCGGTCGGCAACCTCAAGCACCGAGCAGTACGCTAGTACCTTTATTCACAGGGTTTAAAATAGATTAACAGGAGATGCATTTATTAAGCATGCGAGTGTTGGGTCTATTCAAGTCCCTCGACAATAAATTGCCCTCAACATAACCTTTCCATAGCGGCCGCGATACTTTGGTATTTAGGCTTTGCCTTCGCTGTCTGCTCAGCTACAAAAAACATTTTTTTGTCTAATTTTTTTACTATGATAGATGCCTCAAGAGATGGCTGAAACGTTAGTAAAGTTTATTTTCAAGTATACGTGGTTTCTACTGATGGAGCAGTGAAACATGATGATACTGCAATTCCTCTTTGCATTTGTTTGGTTGAGGTCTTCTATAATTAAGTTTCCTAAAAATCAGAATTCTTCCTTTTTTGTTGTTTTTGTTTGGATTTAGGTGGTAGCTTTTATTTGTTATTTTTCATGTTACTATATAATTTTTATTACTATTTCAATTTAATAACCAACGTTTTCTCCTATCACATGCACAATGTGTATGTCACACCGAAACTAAACCGTTAAAGTTCGCCTTAAATCTAGTTAGCACTGTGAACTTATTGTTTACCTCTAGCTGGTGAGTATCGAATTCACAGCATTTTGTTCAAATTGCTTTTCATATTTTTGAATAGACGACAAATGCCAACTGCTACCCTAAAAAAGGAAATTGTTTCAATATCCCTTTAGGTATGTGATTGAATATCAAAAACTAGTCGCACCACCCATCTACGAGTGACTGCGACACGTAATTCCCGTTTTCCGGTGACCTGATTTTTTCCTCCACAAACATTGTAGGTATACGAGGGATAGTTTAGTGTTTGTATGAGAACAACATCAAAGCAATGTTGTCCTGACTCGCAGACTTCCAGGACTGCTGCCTAATCACCCCGTAAAATATCACTTTTGGGACTTGTTACGCAAATAACTATACGATTATCATTTCCAAAGAAATAAATTCCAATGTTTCTTCCAGAATCTCCAGATTACAGTACATGTCCTCGCTCTGCTGTCTATTGGCAAAAGTAGTTAGGTAATTTGACTAATTTGGCATGTAGATGCAAATCTCAGGACTATCGGCGGCACTCTCGCTAACTACCTTGATGTTGTAAACCACCTCTACGACCTCGTGTAGTGGGTTTTACATCACTAACTGAACCATTAAATTCAGAATTTTCGATTATTATTTCACATCAAATGAGTTTTGAATATTCTGTCGACAGAGTAATTAATGCACCTTACGATCAAAGTTTCACAAACTGCATGTTAACGTTTAACAATCAGTACCTGTTCTTCTGTAAGCCGTCAATGTTTGCTAACTTTCTTATGTTAAACTCTGATCCGTGAAGTGACCATGACGTGTCATTATGACTGTCAAATTTGGCGGGATATCCAAATTTTGCGCTGTTATTGAAAAACACTTAAAAACAGATTATTTTGATATACGATATGAGAACTATTTCGAAGTATTAGCCATATTATGAAGTTAAGAGTTCCTCCAATCACTAAAAGTGGGTATCTGCAATATGGCGTTGGTGGCGTCACTTTCGTTCTTGAAGCATGGTACAGCAGTATGTGAGGGGACCTCCTGTTCTTATTAATGTTAAAAAAACAAACAGGCATATCTCGTTTCCTGTGAAATCTTTAAATTTATGTTACGCTTCTTTGGGTTTCCAGCAACGAATTATAAAACAGATGGCTTCAAATGAACTTCCTGAAAGAGGACTTCTGTATACTTTTGGAAGATTAACAAACCATATTATAAACTGTAACAATGTCGTAAATAAAACTTGAAACATGAATTAATCAGATACTGATAAAATATATTAATACAGGACAGCTAAGCCCAACCATACCACATAGTCAAACTGTGGTTTATATATACGAGGTCTGTTCAAAAAGTATCGCGAATTTTATATTTTTTCAAAAAGTATTTATTTATTCATGAATATCTATTTTGCCCCCTTCAAAGTAACTCCCCTTAGATATAATACATTCATGCCAACGTCTTTTCCAATCCTCGAAGCACTTAAAAAAATCATTTTTTCTTATCTTGTTCAGATCCTCCTTCGATGCCGTCTTTAATTCCTCAATCGTGGCGTAGCGTCGTCCTTTCATGGGCCTCTTCAGTTTTGGAAACAGGAAAAAGTCACAAGGGGCCAGGTCTGGGGAATACGGTGGCTGCGGCACCATTACTGTGTTGTTTTTGGCCAAATATTCGCGCACAAGCAACGATGTGTGAGCAGGGGCATTATCATGGAATTTCGCGGCGACCCGACTCATGCCCAAATCATTGGTTAAAATCGAATGGCACAATCCAATCGATATGTTTAGGTCCTCAGCAACTTCTCTAACGGTGATTCGACGATTGGCCAATACTATTTTCTTCACTTTATCAATGTTTTCGTCTGTTGTTGGCGTGCTCGGGCGTCTGGCACGCTCTTCGTCGTTCACATCTTCTAGGCCCTCTGAGAACATTTTGTACCACCGATAAACGTTGCTTTGGTCCAAGGTAGCTTTACCATATGCCACAGTCAACATTTAGAATGCGTCCGCGCACTTTATTTTGTTTTTCATACAAAATTTGTAACAGATTCTTTGATCCATTTTTTGGAATAGGCAAAAATCGAAGACGAGCCAAAACACATCCAACCAAACATCCAACCAAATCAAACAGCTGTCAAAATTTAACAAAACATTCAATATGGCCGATCTTGTCAGCATAAGTAAGGGACATGAGTACCCACATAACGCTATAAAAAATCAAAAATCAACACGTAGCCCGCGGAAATTCAAAATTCGCGATACTTTTTGAACAGACCTCGTATTGTCATAAAATTGAACCAAATTGACATAACCACATTTTCACGTATGGTTGGCAAGCCCAGGCGAGAGTATATTATCTTTGACTTCCTCCTGCTATCAAAGCCGTTTCAAAACATGAGTTACTGAGTACTTTTCACCCGCCCCTCGTATAGTGACATAAATCTGAAACAGTTAGCTTGTCGATGCAGTTATTTCGGACCGGAAATCCAATTCAGTTCTAATTTCCTTTTCGAGCGAGGAAAGACGCAACCCTTTGAGAACCTTAATAGACCCTTCGACTACCTGCAGATTCCGGGATTAGGGCATAGGACATAGGACTTCCAGACCCTTCGAGCAGAAACAGTACTTACATCTGGAAGGAAAACACGATCCTTTCGAAAGAAAGGAAATTATTTTCATTATGTACTGAGGAAATGGGTGGGAAATATATTTTCATCAGGATATTCGTCGAATCACAGATATGCCAGGGTGAGAAAATATTATAATTCGAAAGTACTATTGTCCAAGAGTATAGTTAAGCATACAATGCAAAAGCGATGCCATAAAGGCGAATATAATGAAAGAAAGCGAAAATCCAACCGTGTTTAAGATAAATAACTTATCATTCAGCCGATATTATTTTTTAAGCATCCTGATGAGCTTGACAATAGTTGAGAGTGCTTATAACATTGAAAATAGGTTCCGAAATTGCGTACCATTTCTGTTTTATATATGCTCGAAATTGCGTCTGGACTAGGGCCTTTTTGTCGAAATATCACTTTGCATGGTACCGAGATGTATCACGCACAGTAAAGAAGTGTGATGTTTTGTTACAATATGAAATAGCCCAGATGAGTTTATCTTACAGAGTACCCAATTCTACAAATTATACCGTTATTTATTGATACATTGATTTATTTTATTCATTTATTTAAGAACATCATTTTATTAACAGAGCATGTCTAAGTTCTGTAGAGCAATAATAGATCGTCACTCTATCTATCCTTTTGCATCAACATTTGAGGTATCTCGTTCACGGATTTTTTTACGTAGAGTCAAAGCATTGTCATCACCAATAATCCTTAGAATTGGAAAATGTGATGTTTTCTGATTGTAGATGCAATGCATTAAAAATTAAAACAGTAAAAAAGCAAAAATTGAACTATGAGCATATAACATGAAGAAGTTACTGGCTTCTTCATCAACATAATGTAAATATTTATCGAATCAACGCTTGGTTATTATTACACCACGTATTCATCTTATTCACAAAGTATTTTTAGGTAAAGTTGATAAATCGTTGCCTCTCTGGAATATAATTTCTACGAATCTGTGAATACTACGATGATTTGTGATCGTAAATTGACGACACAGTATATTGAAACAAAGAATCAAAATTAATCTAAACTGACTCAATGTGCTGTAATCATAACACACACACGAAAATTGCTATACGACATTTCGTTGTAGTCGTCAGGGTGAAAGCTAATGTTAAACTTCGGTGATTTCATGTACTATTTTATCGCGTCTCCTTCCGATTTCGATAGACCTACGCAGATGATCCCCATCCCTTCCTGTTTCCTAGTTGTCAAGTCCTCTAACTTCACATGCAGACTCGCCCTCTAAAATCGAATCAGCAACCCCCAGTCATTTTGAATGGCAGTGGGTTAGAACCACTCAGCATATCTGGATCTCTGTAGTTGCCATCAAGGACACTCGAAAAAATGTCACGTGGTGATACAATATAGTTCAAGTCAGTAGTTCGGTCCTAATTTGAATACAATGTTATCTGAAATTCGGGGTTACCATGGTCCTCTAGAAGTTAACAATGTAGAAAAATCGCTAACACCGTTTTCTATTTGGTTGTTAGGATGAGAGCAGGCTAGCTTTTTGAGCATTTCGTCATAAATCTCTGTTTTGTGCTCCATTTTACATTAGCCGAAAGTGTATTAAAGGAACCTTTCAGAGCATAAGTTTAGCTATAGGACACGTTTGACCTAATCAATGAAAATCTATGATGGCACGAACGACAATAACCACAGCTGTATACATGGGGGAGGGAGGTAATTACTCCCCAAGATTTTATAGAAAAAACGTACTTCATTTTTTTTTTCAAGGCATGAATGGTTCATATCTAAATTTCAGCTAGTTAATCGTTATAAAAACATATTACAGCAAATTAGTGACCTATTAATATACCTTGTGTTTCAAATAAAAATAGCAGACCAATGCATATTGCACTATGTATTTCTATTTTTTCTGCACTAATTTCCGTGTTCCTGAATTCTGATTTTTGAAATAAATAATATGAGTCTGGTACTATTGAACTCAAAATTGCCAAGCTACCTGACAGTTAAGTGTTTATGATGATTTAGTTTTTTGTGCTGCGGTAACAAAATCTTTACGCTAATACCTACTATATTATTATTTTGTATTTCATCTAATTAAAATTGGTCATTACATCCATCGATGTTTTATTCACCTTCCTAAAATGCCACTCCACTATTGCAGTTGCTGCTTAACAACTCCTTTATTATCATACTAGTCACATATTCCCTTCTGCTGCCTCAACGAAGGTATTACAGAAAATGCTGAAAGCATACACCCCATTCCCTGTTACACCCCCACACCCTACTTAACTCTGATGTCTGGATACGCCCTTGACATTCGTAATATTTATGTCAACTTACTAATAGTATTGCCATAACTAACAAAAATCAGATTAAATAAATTTTTTAAAATGATAGATCGTACTTATTTGATTACAGATTACTACTTTATCTGCGACTCAACATATCGCTACCATTTCATCACAATCCAAAGAGCGGTTACTGAGATTACACGACTAGAAAAACGTCAAAAAACAAACAGAACGATGTAAATGAGTGACGTGGATTTTCGTTATGTAGACATCATAAAACACCCATTATTATATCTCAAATCGAAAATCTTTGCGGTTACAATACTCCCCTCACTATCGGTGTGGAAAGTAAAATATATAAAATATACTCTATTTTTCCTATTCCAAAAATTCTCAACAACAATTTAAATCGAATTTGCCTATGCCCAAACAACCCCATTCAACCCTTTGAAAGCAAGGCAGGTAACGGGCGAAAAAAGAGGAAGAAAGGGCATGCACCCTCGAAAGAAGAAAGAGCGAGATGGGAATAGGAAGAGCATTTGAATAGGAAGAATGTGAATAAATTACAATGACTGGTAGCTGTGAGAGAGCGCACACAAAACATGCATATGTTTTATTAAATAAAGGTGGCGGTATGACGGTACCGAATCACGAAAGGGTTGTTAGTCGATTTTTGACGGGTAGCGAAAATGGAGCAGCCGCAGTGTTGTTGCTTGTTTGTTATTGTTAAAGTTATGGTTCAAGGTTATGTTATCAGTGCGATGTTGTTACAGGTGTCCGTTTGTTAGTGGAGTTGTTACACAAGGTAGGTCCCATGATCATGGACTCTCAAGATTTAGATTTGCAAGAGTACACGCTTTTCCAAAACCTTGAAGAATGAAATTAATACAAGGTGATCGATAATTCCATACATTAATTTGGGGAGGTTATAATAGAGGTGGTAAGCTAATAAATTGACCATTTACAATACCAATTACCTCTAATAGCTTCCGATATAAATTAAATTCAAGAGATTTTCATTAAAATGCAGACCTCCAAACGAAAACCCTGATAAAACAAAATTTTATTGTCGGGTTTTGGAATTTTTGTTATATATAGTCCTTAGTAGTCATTAACGTCTGACTAAAAGAAAGTGATCATATATGAAACACACCGCGAGATAATGGATCGACCATGAACATACGTACGCAAGCTGAAATTGTACATTATGTTCTGTAGATCGACAATTATTCAAGTACCCATAATAAAAATTAGAAATCCGGCGACAAGCTATTTATTGCCAAACGCTCCGTTGAAACTTTGTACTCTCGGTCTCGATCCATTATGCTTTTAGAGCTTAAATGCAATCCTGCTTCATGTGTTTACAAGTTTATGGTACCAATGGATATAACTAAAGTAGGAAGATGAGCATGGTTTCACCGCAAGGTGCTGATGTTGAGACTGTATGTCGCGAAGTGCTTGATAATGATGTGATAGCATATTTTCTAAGGACTAAAAACAAAAATTCCAAAATCCGACAATAAAATGTGGTGTGTTATTAGAGTTTTTGTTTGGAGGTCTGCATTTTGATGAAAATTCATAAAACCCAATTTACCTCGGACACTATTAGCAATTGGATATGATATGGTTAATTTATTAGCTTACCATCTCTACTATCACCTCCCCAAATTAACGTTAATTTATTAATTAATTACCAATCACCCTGTATATTTAGGTCTAAATACGCGGAATATATTACATAGAGTTGATGAATCTGTCCTCGTCAATTTTGTTACATTAATTGAATCAATTCTGTTCTGACGGCTTTCAAACAAATTCCACTATATATTTATAATTATGATTGTTTGTCATTGATCCATAAAACGATAAAAATTATGAATTGTATGTATTGCTTTAATGTACACAAATGTAGTTACTGATTTTACGAACCTCCAGAAAACGCCTCACAGTTAATAGTGGATCAATAACCGCTGGCATTGATATTACGAAAAGCTGTTACTGTTCCTAATAATCATGATCGTGATTATATATCGAAGACACTGTTTATAGATATAATGCACTAGCAGTAGCCATTCACTTAGCACTTGATGAACACAAAAATTCTTTCATTGGTACGGAACAGAACATGTTTGGGCTATCTAGCGGTAATGCAGGTATTTTGTTACTTTATTTATATCATTTTCCATTCATCTCTAGAGAGAGCTGAATTGGGGTCAGTGAGGGTGGAGGGATAGAGAACTTCAAAGTTTCCAAAATACCAAAGAAATGATCTTTGTGATATCCTGTATTCTTCTAACCTAACTGAAGGTTGCCTGTGGAGACATTGTACCTATCAGCATCTTTTTCAATTGTGAATTAATTTGAAAGTACCAGCTTTACTTTGGTAAAACTTTGATAATATTTTACTACCGTTTTTATAGAAAAATATGTAGTTTTTGAAAACCGTGTAGGTGGACGATGGATAAATAACACAAAGTAAAAAAATCTAGAATTTATGTTTTAAGCATCTGTAACTTGGAAGCTTCTAGCTTGATTATAACCAAAATTTGGATGTCTAATTAATACCAAAAGACTACTCAATTGCACAGGAGCATTGACCAAGATCTTGCGATGTTGACATTGGAAATTGAAAACGCAGATTTGGTCTTCAATGCAGATTTTTCCTCGATTTCTAAGTGCTATTTGGCTTGTATTCAATGCAGATCCTGGTCCTGGTCCTGGAACTGGTCCTTTATCATATAATGTCTTCTACTGAAAACATATCCTTCCGGTACCTTGCCAATTATCTGCTGATAGGTAGATAACTATGAAGATACTTTGAAGCACTTCTCAAAGCAGAAAGTAGGAGTAAAACAGTACGAAAGTCTCATTTTTCCAGCTGATATAATTCGTAATGAATTTTAAAACGACAAAGTAGCTCGCAATCCTGCAGGAACGTGCTCAGAATCTTAGTGCGTCATGACTTCACGCATCAACCTTTAACAAAAGACATCAGGACCGTATCCGGTATCCTTCTCAGGAGTAAACGTTGAACGAGAAAAGTACGTGGTATTAATGAAATCGTACATCAAATCATTTAGGGTCAACATTAATTTTGAGCCGCTGCCCGTTAATAGAACGATAGGTCGTACATCAATTTTCGTGTCAGATTAAGGGGCCTGGATACACACATTTATACATACGTATTTGCCATGTAAAACAGGGACTCGCAATTTCTCGCATAATTCACTCTATTTTCAAACTACATATATAATATTTCAGAAGGCGATAGTTAAAACTTAGATAAATGACAACTATTTTCGACTGTCTCAAAAAAAGTTTTTTAATGTGCAAAAAAACTCGCAATGCAAAATCATACATTGTATAAATGCCGGTAATTTAACAACCATACACGATATCAAAAAAAGGCTAAATAATTGCACAAGCGCAAGCTTTCTTCTTCAATTTGCTCTCTGAGTCATTACTGTAAGTTTAAAGGTAACGTCAGGAGCTTGGAAATGCGAAATTCATTTTTATGATGGCCTTTGGACCTTACTTTTGGACCTTTTGACCTAACCTTTGGATTTTTGGACTTATCTCCTCCTCATCTTAGACACACACACTGAAGAAAGGGAACAGGCGGCCATGCCTCCTCGCTAACACGGGAATACGTCATTTCTTGGATTCTCAATTTCGCGCGCTATACCCTAGACCCTTAAGCCTGGTGTACGTTGAATCAATGATCACCTCGCATGAATCCACGTTATTGACATGATTAAGCGAAGTACACTATTACAGCCCACTGGCGGTCATAGGGGGAGCATGGTTTAATTCTTGAGCAGCTCATACCTTTACGTTACTACATTATAATAAAAATTCTCTATTGTTGTATTTGTTATTTTATATCTATTTTTCTTGCACCCTGTGCGCCCTCCCCCCTCCTGACGATTCCATGGCCCCCGTGTCAAGTATGATCGCCCGTGTTACAGCTGCTGTGCGTTATATCACTAAACAATGATCAAAGTTCCGTTTTGTGCCCTATTTGTTATTTAACGCTTCTCTGCATAAAGTTTAAAAAAAATGACTGTTTGGATACTATGAGCTTAATAAAAGGATACGGCATAAATAGACCGGTACTCCTACACTCTTTGAGTATGAAAAACATTAGAACAAACAAAAATGTGTAGCAAAGCAAAAGGCTGCAAATATTTGTATTTGTAACATAATATGGTAGACTAAGCACAGGCTTAGTACATTTTAGGCACACATGTAATATGACACATTTTACGTTTTTCAAGAAACAGGTTGTGAATTCATTTTCTTGTTCTGGAACTTTCAGGTATTCTTCTAATAATAACGCGTGGCTTACGTGGTTATAGCCAAACGTCTCTTCACATGATCTGCCACTAATTGCTTTGCTAACTCCAAACACTCTTTTCCCGGTTTACTGGGTTATTTTATGTATGAATGTATTAAAGGAATCTGAACATACCAAAAACTTACGCGAACGGTTAGGCATTGTCTGTGAGACTATGTTCGAACTTTAAACTGTGCTTGATTGCTGGAAACTAATGCAATGTTGTTCTGTAGCTGTGTATTTCAAATTTGTAGTCAAATCGGTGTTTTTCGATTTTCCTGTGTGCAAGCAACATAGCAGGCCATGGAAAATAAACAAAAGCCCATTAATATGGAAGAAACCAACTAACTTAGTAGAAAGATGCAAACAAACTAGAGTAACGAGGCAAGATTGTGATAATTCCTTGGGTTGAATAGAGATCAATGATGGAAACTAGAACAATTCAAGAAAAAGTTATATTTCCATATAAAAAAATCAAGTTGATCACTATTCTACTTTCCCGCAATACCCTGTATACTTTAAAATATCTTTAGAATATGTGTCTTAAGTAACCAAATAACTTTTGTATTTGACATTTTCTTCTATCAGGTATACCTTGCGAAGAATTACACACTAACTGGACACCCTGTATAATTCTTTGTTGTCAGACTACGCCGGTCCGGTTAATATACACCTTTGATCTGCAAGAGTGCGCCAAACACTGGGATATCCAGACTTACGTCGATGAGATTCAGATATATTTTGATTCACTCTACGTTCATGAGTTTTGATATTAAGTTAGCGTAGATCTGGTAAACATAAGTGACTACTGCAAGAAGATACTGCTTAAAAGTGAATGCTTCGATATCGTAAAGCATATTAAAAACTTAAAATTTTACGTCATAATTTTGAACGGAATGCCCTATTTGTGAAGTCTAACGTAAAAGTGGTAAATCTGACAACACTGATGTTAGCGTTTTTGAATTCTGTATGTTCAAGAACCCCCAAGTATTGAATTTCACCGTTCCAGTTGTGGCAGTTTTGGAAATATTTAAGCGTTCCGGTACTGTTTACTGAAAAAGCGGTGTTGCCGTATCTCAATAATTAACAAAAACAAAATTTTGAAATTGTGAGATCTTACTAAGTTCGACATGTGCAAGTCATTGCAATAAAAATAAGTAGAGGATTCTATTTAAAATAAATTAAAATCGGGGATACTTGTTTAAAAATTTGGAAAAATAATTTATAACTTGGTAACGCCGCAAACGCGAAAAAAAATATTACAAGGCGAGATAGGGTACTAGTAGATATTTCGATTTAAAATAAAAAATACAGGGTGTTACATTTAAAAAAACAAGGTAAAATGACCTTCAAGTTGCCGTAATTTAAAATTCTGCCAAAAACACCGTGTAGATACAAATTGCTGGTAACATGCATATAACAAAAATAAAAATATGTTCATATATTGATATGTATGGCACAAAAAACTGAGTGTCATTTAAGCTTTTCCCACAACTGTCTGATTTTCTTTTTTGAAAAACTTGAAAATGCTGACCTACTTTGCTTTAAAGTTTTTAATATTTTAAAAGCTCTGAGAAAAAATTGCTTAAAGAATAAATGAGAAATTCTTTGGTTTTCTGGCAACAAATCTTTTAAAAACCTTTTCTTCAAATAAGCAACTCAAAATAAAAGCATCGTTTTGAGAATTTTATAAGATAGCTGATTATCTCGATTCAAAATATGATTTTTCAGAAAATAATTTGTCTTCAAAATTAAATATTTTGCTCTAAATAACCAATTTAATTTTGATTCATTTATCGAAGTAGTAACTAAGTTAAAGTTATACATTAACATAAATATTGATGATCTATATTATGATGAGTTTTGTATATCAAAAGCTACCCTTGACAAAGACAAACTTCTACTGAAGAATCTGTTATCCAGAAATGGAATAATATCTGTAAAGGTAATCCCGAAATTACAAATTTTTTGAAAATAATACAGTTTGTTTTCTAAATATATGGGTCAAATGCCGACTCCGAAAGAATGTTTTCTTTATGCCAAGCAGCCTGGAGCGATAGCCGAAATAGGTTACTGATTGACCATGTGAAAGCAGAGCTTCAGATAAAAACGAATTTCACCTGCGAAGAATTTTACAACACGGCAATTAAAGACCAAAAACTTTTGGAAGCTGCCAAACCTGATAAAGAAGAAATTCATTTTTTAAAGCATTTTAATCTTTATTTGTTCCATTACGCAATACATAATAATTTTTGTTTATTTTGAATTATATTTTATATAATATAAATTCAGTTTCATTCTAAAAATGTCCTTCTTTACACGTGTCCTTCCCTTTCCAAATTCAAGTCATGTGATTTTCGAATCTCAGCCTGGCAACCCTATTCTAAATATATGTTCTGATATTACGTTAATACTCACCTAGCGTCTAAATCTTTTTTATTAATAAAAATCAAATCAATTTTCAAATCAAAAAATTATTAATAGTTTTAATTTTTCCTTTAATTCTATTTCATTAACTAGACTATTAACTTAAACCATAATTCCGAACTTTTTCTAATTCTAAGAATTTAAACGATGAAATTTTATTAAACCAGAGATTCATTAACAAAAATAAATTGACTATTACTGATTAACTAAATTCTATTACCCCCCCCCCCCAGAAATCGGAAATCGAGCCCTGAAACCGCCCCTGTCGTGTTTACACATTTGTTTTTTATAATATTGTTAGTTGTTCGCTTGTTTGTCAAAGTTATAAACCATGTTAACCCAGATTATTATGTCACATATTATAGAAAACAAAAAATCCGAATTCCCGCGCTTGGATCAATCCGAGCTAAGGTAGCTCAGAGATAATCGACAGTCTACTTTACCATCTTCCTCCTAATGATTCGGGCACTTCTGCAGCCTTTGTCAAAGTACAGAATGTTCATTTGATTTTCTTATATAAGTTCGACAACTCAGTGCGTCCCTGAAGAAGCGGCTCCTGGTGAGAGTGTTAAAATTCTCGTGCGCTTATCTGGGAGAACCGGAGGAGAGACGATGATCAAATAAAATATTAAAGTGGAACATGATTTTTATGCGGCGTTCGTGTTAAGGGTTTTAAGGCTTTATCTGCTCCAACACTGCTATTCGCTTAGTTTGTGGCTGAATCGGAGAAGTGATTTTGTTTCTTCATCGGAAAACTGTTACTAAACAGTGCGGAAGGTGCGATTGTATCTTCTAAGTGTCCAAACAAAACTATACGAACATCAGGCTAGGGTGGCTAGACATAATGGATAGACAGAAAAGGTGTTTTTCATGGTCTTGATGTGCTTTGTGATATCTAAGCTCAAAATCTTCCAAGCGATGTATAAAAGGTTTGGAAGATTATCCAAAGTGCTGAGGTAGTTTAAAAAGGCTTGCGTCATATCAGCTGTGTCTGAAACATTCGAAATAAAATTCTCAAACAACGAAATGTGACAAATACAAACACTACAGGGTTGCCAACCGAGTTTACTTCCCACACCGATAGATTGCGGGAGTACTGTGATCGCGAAAATGTTTGATTTTGAGACCTGAGGGTTTTTGGCGTTTCCTGATATCTGTATATATAACGGAAATCCAGGTCACTCATTTCTGTCGGTCTGTCTGTCTGTAGATCTGTCGGTCTGTCTGTCGGTCTGCCGGCCTGTCTGTCCTGTCTGTCTTTCTGTTGGCGTCTTTCTAGCCTCGTAGTCTCAGTAACCGCTGGATGGATTGTGATGAAATTTGGATGGCGATATGCTGTAGTAGGTGTAGTAGGTAATGCTGCCATAATGAAAATCTGTGCACGGGAGGCGGGGCACTAGCAAAAACATAAAAGATTTCAAATATTTTGCAAACTTGTTGTTTTCTTTCGCTCATGTTTTCATTTCGGCAAAATAAAAAAGACAGTAATAAATCTATAAGAAGGGTCGTAAAATCATTACTATATTGAATTTGGAGAAATTTGGATAGTACACTAGATAACAATGGGCTTTTATGAAGATATTTGCAGTAACTACGGTAGAGTTTTCTGCAAACTTGATTTTTAGACGTTTTAGGGGGTTCCTAATAATTTTCAATTTTTTTTGGGGTGAAAGTGAAATTTGGGCGGTGGGATTCATACTAGGTTGTCCACAGACCTGTGAAATAAACCCCTCCTAGCATAACACATTTTTTTTTGTGGGCGGGCGGGCGATGATTTGGTTGCAAAGCGATCTCAGACTATACCTTCATGCTATGGGAAAGTAATAAACCGGTATCACTGTAATGTGCGAACACTGGCATGCCTACTACAGAAATCAAGGGTTTTTGAATTGGAATTTTCCGATTGATGTATATTGCATACATACGAATACGTGTGTTATTTTAGATCATTCTGTATTGTATAACCTGGTAATCACTGAATTGATTTTAGTGAAATTTTGACGCAGTATTATTACCGTGGCGTGGATGGAGAACGCGAATGGTTTTCAGAAATCGTGTCAGTGGCAGCGGAGCAATAATAAAAAACCTGAAAGTATTAAAAAAGAGCTCAAACTTCGTTTTAGTCGATTTAGGGGTTCCACATTTTTTAGAGGGATGAAATTTAGGTAACTTGCCGGTGAGGAGTTGTTAAAATGAAAAATTAATTTGTGTTGTATTTGTAGCGGATTCTTCGTTGCCCCTTATAAGGGAACAACATAATATACTCTTCAGCTTTATCCCAGTGCTGCCTTACGTTAGACAAAACATGATTTTTGAATGTATATTGTTGTAAGTAACTCTGTAATGTGTGTAGCTCATCTTTAAACTGATAGCAATTAAATTTTTAAACCATACCGTGGTCTGTGGTAGAGTTCAGATCAATTAAGCTTATGGTGGGTAGTGTTGTCAGATTTACCACTTTTACGTTACACGTCATAAATAGAACATTCCTTTCAAAATAAGAAAATTATAACGTGAAACGTAAAATTGGTATGTCTGACAACATTTTTGAATTCTGCATGTGCAAGGACCCCCAAGTATTAAATTCTATTGTTCCATCTATGGGAGTTTTGCATGTATTCGACCATTCCGGTACTTTTTACTAACCTGGTAAGACCAAATCACTGCAATCTTTAAGATTATCAATATCGTTAATAAAGTACAGAACAGAAAATTGAGGACTACCATCCATCTTCTCTACGTACAAAGTATTTTTCTCCATGTTTCTATAATTGCCTGACATCTAGCCAGCAAAATTCGCCCTTAATGAAATTCCTCTCGCCAATTTACCCTCTCATCAAAACGGCAGAGCGCGAGCTAGTGACCATTGTCCCTTCCTCCCTGTCCTGCCGGGGTGACATGCGTCCAATTATTGACCGCCCGAGGGTCATCCGATTCTGCCATTGGTCCGTCTCCGGAGCGCTACCCTTCTGTTTCCTACTTCTGCTTATACATATATTATATGAACTACGGTCAATCGACTCTCCTTTTGGGTCACGAATTGAACGGAAAATGGCGGTGGTCATAAGACTGCCAACTTATTTCATGAGAACAGCGACTGCACAAGCTAATAAGCTATAACAGATTCATCAGTAGACTTCTTGTTTTATGAGTCGGGGGTAGTAATTGCCGAAACAGAAGAGTTAGGTAAAATATTATTTTTGTATTCCATGTTAGCCCTGAAGATGGAGGCATATGTTTCCGAAAGCTTGGAATAAAGTTTAAAGGATTCACTTTTGCTTTGTCGCATTCCCAATTGATTGAGCTTTTTGTGCCCTTCTTGTTTTATATACGAACGTTTCCAAGCTACAGGATGGTGAAGAAAAACCCGTCTAACGCTTCTTTTCTCTGCAAACCTTCAAGCATCAATGACAATGTAACGACAAAAATGCCACAGAAACAGAAAAAAATGCCTGCCTGTCTCGGACTTCCATTGCGAATACAATTTTTAAGTACAACGTTTCGATTGATCAGTCATCTTTTGGTGAACTGTCGAACATATTCCTGTCGTTGCTATTTCTCGTCCAGCTGACCTGTCATTTTTTCGTGGCTTATTCTGACGTGTCGTTCCTCGTGGTTTGTTCTGACCGGTCGTTGTGGTGTTCTGGTTCAGTGACGTCGGTTCTTACTAACGTTACCGTTCGATGGTCACTACGTTCCACGTTTGTGTACGAGTTTGTTCTGTTCAATTTTAGTTTTACCTTATTTCGTATGGGGGCTGACATATTGGTGTAATTTCCACCCTAGGCTTGCTGTACACATTCTTGTTGTTAGCGAGATAAGCTGCTTCTTTAAATTTTCGGCGATATTAGTAAGGTTCTTTAACAATAAATTATCGTCTTCCCAAATAATTTATTGGTGATTGGTCCATGCGCATCCCGTGTGGGAGCGGGTTAGAATATCTCCCATCGTATATCCTGCGTGTCGTAAAAGGCGACTAAAAGGAACCGAACTACTGTCGGTATAAGCAATAACCTCTTCTCAACCAACAGCCTTGGGTGGACGAGTTGAGAAGAGTCGGGACGCCTTCTTGTCCTTGGGGTGAGAAATTGCCCCTAAAGGCGGATGAGCCAGTAGGTACCATCTGGTCAACGGCATGAGGATGCAGAAAGCACATGGGAAACTACTGCATTAAAGATCTTAAAGATATCCCAAGAGAAAGACATTGTGACTATGATGATGATGGTCCATGCGCGATCTGTTATTCCGGACTTTCCTATCTCTGCTCGCTGGGTGTTGAGTCGGTGCACCTTGACCCTAGAGGTCTTTTCGTTTCTCCAATGTATACTTTGCTGCATTCACATCGCACTTCGTAGATGCAGTTTTCAGTTTCCCGATGTTCTTTCGTGGGTTTGTTTTTTGATGATAAACTTCGCAGCGTAATGCTGCTTGAGAAACCTGTATGACTTTTATATTCTTGTCCTATTCCTTTGACTGCATATGATGATCCTTACGTCACGTCAACTAGACAAAATTAAATAGCAACGCAAGGAACGTGGTACCAAAAATTGCATAGACAATCGATGTCCGAAAAAGACCTTTTGAAACATCTACCTTATCTATAAATTTCAAACAACAAACATATAAAAGTTCTTGACTAGCTACTCAGTGACGTGTGTACCGTGCACCACTGGCTCAAGCATTTTTAATCCAACAAAGAGTAATTCTTTTCTCAGTTAGTTATATACGATTTGGTATAAGAGACGATCCTCGTACATCCAATTAAAGGATTCAGAGTTGTCTCCTAAAAGGCCGACGTTGTGTTTCATTTGTTTTGCGTCTTTTTCAGGGCTATCTGACACACCTCTATAGCGACAAGAGGACCAAGCAGACACACAGCATCAATTTTTTGAAAAATAAATTTTGTTGTAATTCATTTTGATACACTTCTCATCTGTTGTTCCACTTTAGTCTCGATAGCAGTACAATTAGTGCTGAATCGTGGTGCTTAGGTGCTCAGTAGTTTGTTTTATTTTCATTATCCTTATTTCCAATAAACGTCATTGAGCTTAAAACATTTTCCAATTTTCTAAATATCCACATTTTATTTCAAATAAATTACGCTCTTATTGTTATTTGTAACTCTTGTCTTTTTTCTGTAAATAAAACTTTATTAAACACAATTTTCTCTTACAGGCTCACAGCTAACGTAGGAGATTGAAAACATCAAAAACATTATCAATTCTGATATGAGTCAGCCATTGAAAATTGCGTTTCTTATACCTTGGTTTGGTCACTTGGAATTAGGTCTACTCGTCATTTCAAGAATTAACCAATATTTTATTTGATGAACTTGCAAATATGCAGATACTGTATTAGCTTCGCGTTTGTTCGTTGAACGTATTCAGTCTTATAGTATTTCAGGATTTTTTTGAAAATTCGTGCGTACTTACGAGAAATCGGTTCTTTAAAGCCTTGGTATGGAAAATCCTAGAGATGTAAGAATTGCGCAACCTGAGGAATGGATCCCTCAGACAAATCTTGAACCAAGTACTATGATAATTGAAAGAACGGAGGGTAAGTCCCGTGCCTTCCCAAGGCATGACAAACTTATTTTGTTCACATAACCTGCAAATATCTGTTGGTGAATTAGCCCAAGGCTGTCATATCTGGTTTTAATGACTAGCTTTCTAGTAAGCCGATTATTATGAGGTCTTGACAGAGATCTTGAAAGAAACCGCAAGAAATACTTATACCTACCCTTTGCGTTGTACACACGAATATACTGACTACGTATTCCTCAAGGCTTCATACATCTTTGACTAAGCTCTTATGTTAGTTCTCAAAATTAAAAACCTATATCTTGGGCACCTCATGAATCAATAAAAAGCACTTATTCTGAATTAATTTTCTGATATTTCCCACTATAGCGTTAGTTTTATCTCTCGAACATTCAAGCACAATGAAAATTTAGTCTACAGAAAACAACACGCTCTTCCAAGACAATTTGTGTCCCTCAAAAATGTATCTAAATGGACCAAATAACAGTAAAGGATTGATTATAATATTTTGAAAATGATATGCTCCTTCAGCATAATTTATTATTCTGAGAAAAATGCGCCTGAAAAAAACTCATTAAGGAATAAAACTTCATTAGAAAGGATACTGTTAGCTTTAACATTGTCATGATCTTTGACGATGTTAACAGTAACTTCTAAGAAAAATTTGGTATGTAAATAAATCTGGTTGAAAGTATTTTTAAACTAATATGATATTGGTTATCCTTAACATGGATTCAAAGCATGTAAAGAAAATTATACGCTATGTAGTGCTCAAGCAAATCTATGACTACTAAAATATTATTAACTACCTGTATTGAGCTCCATTTTTTGAGCAACTATAGAGACAATACTCGTTATAGTTGTCAGAGAGCCAGATTTTAAAATATTCCTTCCTTGGCATTGATTTATTACTTGTTACAATAGCTTTATTTTCTTCCAAGAATGTTTGACTATCTTCTTAATCTAATTCTGGACATCAACTCAATTGATGAGGGTGTTATATTCACGAAACTGAAACGTCGCGTCGAGAAGAACTAGTAATTTCAGTAATATTGGCCGATATCCAAAGGCCCAGCAATATTTGAACCTGCATAATCTAACAGTTTTAAAACAGCCCCATCATATTAAATGAACAATAATGATGTTGAAGCAGATGTAGTGAATAATTTGTAGAGTTTCTTGGAGAGCAAAGCAGCAATAGCAGCAGGAATGTCAGGCACCATACAAAGCAACGTCGTGCGGTGGTATGGTTTGACGTCGCTTGCCCCTCACCGCGCCGTTCGGTCCATAGGGGAAAGGAAGGACAGGCAAGGAGGACAAAGAGGAAAGGAGGGAGGTGTGCGCCTCCATCCCCTGCTATATAGGCCAGTGAACACGTCACCAATTGTCGCACGGTCGCCGGTTGGGAGGCAATATTTTAGCAGTTATTACAGTTACAGTTTTATGCATCAAAAAGTGTCGACAATTGAGGTTTTGAATAAATTTTTCTTTTGTCATAAGTGGAAAGATCATACATAAGTTTTATAACAAAACTGTTTTTGTTTTCTTTTTTTTCGCAATAATTCAAAAGTTATATCAAAATAAAAATGGGTTTTTGAATCGAGTACCGAAAACACGCCGACGGCTCCCGAACCCGTGTGACGTCACCATGGTGGTAAGGATGCTCCTTTGACCAACGACGTCCTACTTCGATCCTAGATTCTAGATTCCCAGCCAATCGCCAAAAAATACGTACTGCTAAACTGGTAACTAGTGTATATTTGTTGCATTACAGTCGATGAATGAAGTTTGCAATTCGATACGAAGTCTACGATCGAAATAAATATGTTTCTGAATGTTTGTAGTTGAACTCAGATTACAGTAAGTACCTAATCAAATATGTTTCGTTGAAAAGATCTCCTCAATCGAAGGATGGCCCAGTGGTTAGAGAGTCCGCTAGTGAATCTCAGGGTCTCTGGATCGAAACCCAGGCCGTCCTACTTTTTTTTAATTTTTTTTATCAAAAATTTTATTGATGTGCTTTTTGCACCTGTTACGCACATTTTTCCTACGATCAACATAAATATGTGTTTGAATCAAATTTTGTTAGACATATTACTTGTACTGCACAGTGCAAAAAGTACAGGAGGCGGTGGACAATTCAAAAAATCAGTGGAAATAAGGTTTGTCCGTCAATATCAATCGCCATTAATTTTTTTTAATGTAATATTTGGTTTATAAAACAAAATCCCTTCATCCATTCAATTCATTCATTTTTAAGGTTTTTAATGTAAAAAAAGTAACTCAAACTCGTAATCACATTCTGTTTATCACTTGGTATTATTATTTAACTTTGGGCAATGAAGCTTAACAATATTAAATTTTCATAAAAATTTAACAAGCACTGTGCAGTGCAAGTAATATGTCTAACAAAATTTGATTCAAACACATATTTATGTTGATCGTAGAAAAAATGTGCGTAACAAGTGCAAAAAGCACATCAATAAATTTTTTGATAAAAAAAATAAAACATTTTGGAAGGCCTGGGTTTCGATCCAAAGACCCTGAAATCCATTAGCGGACTCTCTAACCACTGGGCCATCCTTCGATTGAGGAGATGTTTTCAACGAAACATATTTGATTAGGTACTTACTTACCTACTGGAATCTGTAATCTGACTTCAAACATTCAAAAATATATTTATTTCGATCGTAGACTTCGTCCCGAGCTGCAAACTTCATTCATCGACTGTGTTGCAAACAAATATACACTAGATACCAGTGTAGCAGTACGTATTTTCGCGATTGGCTGGGAATCTAGAGTAGGACGTCGTTGGTCAAAGGAGCATCCTTACCGCCATGGTGACGTCACACGGGTTCGGGAGCCATCGGCGTGTTTTCGGTACTCGATTCAAAAACCCATTTTTATTTTGATATAACTTTTGAATTATTGCGAAAAAAGAAGACAAAAACAGTTTTGTTATAAAACTTATATATGATCTTTCCATTTATCACAAAAAAGTACTTTTTTTCTTAATAATTCAAAACCTCAATTTAGTCTTTGATCGGTAATAACAAACATTTCCCAGCACCTCAATATCATCACCATATCTGGGGACACACTACCTGTGATAAACAATTTAAGTATTTTGTACTGTCAGGTCTACTGATGATTATAATGACATATAGGCCGATCTGAGTAATCTGCTATCATTCTGTGATACCAACTTTTGAAGTTTGAATGCGAAAAAATGTAAAATAATGCAGTTTTTTATTCTTGAATCAGTACGTTAACAGACTTTCAAAATAAAACAGAAAATAACCTACAATTCGTAGACTCTTGTCAGAGCGGTCCAGTGGACCTTTGCTCTTAGTTTATGGTCGATCGGTCTGTTAGGTCTAGTTCCCCAGAGACCAGACAATGTCGCGAAGAAAAAAATATCCCATGCTATCAATTTCATCAAATTGCGCAGTAGCAGTATGACCGACATACGTAAGGTGAAGTTTTGTTTAAACTCGTTTAATTTTAAAATAATATTTCATACGATAAAATAATAAAAAGTGACGATCACAATAACGTGTATCTATAGAGTTTCCCTACGAAGCTACTGCCTCTACGACCATCTCCATACTCGAAGAAGTTCGGATAATTTGGTAACACTACCTTATTGCGCCAGCTCCAGCTACTTTCTCATGGGTGAGCGGTCGATGACCCCAAATACTTTTTACGTAGGATTTACCCGAAACTGCACAAAACGTCCGTACTATAACGTTCGGCTGGTTGTATCCCTTGATATGCATGTATCAAGTGTCCGCGACGGCAGCAGCGGCTGAGCGGGGGTGAGAGAGCGAAGGAGAGGACGGTAGGAGAGAAGGGGGAAGGGGGTGGGAGGTAGAGAGAGCAGGGCCTGCTTGATCAATAAGTATCCGCGGCTAGTGGCTAGTCCGTTGCTAGGGCGCCGGCACGGGTTGCTAGGCAGTGTGAGCCTGCGGTGGTCGCTAACGGCCCCCCGTTGAGATGGCGTCACTGAACGACGCCATGTTTACCCACACCTGCTGCCACCCTCCCCCGCATCACCCCCTCACACCCTCCCGGTGTGAGTTGTGTGATGGAGGAGGCGAGGACTTGTTTGTTTTCAATTTGCACTCTCTACGTGCTCGAAGGTGGTTAATTGGAGTTTTATTGCGAGCTCACAGGACGTGATTGCGGGAAAAGGAAAGCTCTCTTGGAAAGTGGATGACATCTACACCAAGCTTCATCCGATTCTGTATTTATATTGTGACGATAAGACCTACGAGCTAATTTAGCTTTGAATCGCTTATTTCATCTTGGCTCTTTACTACAAACCATAGACATAGAGGAAAGAAATACAGAGTGGACACTCGGAGAAATGTCTTTTATATGCAAACTACTGGATATATCAGTCGGTGGTTAAACCCATGGTTGTATATGGCGCTGTTGTCTGGTGGCAGAAATGCCTACAACGAACAGCCACCGCCTGTTTGGCCATCACTGGAGCCATGTCTACCACACCAACGCTAGCCATGGAGACACTTCTAAACTTAACACCTCTGCACAGTGAGGTGGAGAGAGTTGCAAAAGTGGTCGCCTACAGACTGCTATCAACTGGCAGACCTGACAAAACGGAACTAGGACCAGACACAACGGGTATCATGGGTGAAATTACCCATTATCATATACTCGGAATGGTCCCGGACTATACGGTTCCCCAAGCGCACATAGAGCGATCCTATAACGTCCTTTTCCCAGGCAGGGTCGAATGGATAAGGGATGGCTTCTTATCACCCTCCGATCTTGCGCTGTTTACTGATGGCTCCAAGTTTGAACTAGGGGCTGTTGCGGGAGTAGTTGGTACTAATCCAAGAGTTGAAATTTTAGTAAACCTTGGGAGGTATACCACAGTCTTCCAAGCAGAAATGATTGCCATAGAGCTAGGAGTCAGGGAACTGATCAAAAGGCCCCTAACGAACAGATCTATAAAAATCTTTTCAGACAGCCAGGCTGCATTGGAAGAACTGTGCTCCAGTCGGGTTGATCAAGACTGGTCTGGAACTGCATGCACCTCCTCAACAAACTCGGAACAGGAAACAGGGTAACCCTGATTTGGGTTCCGGGTCACAGCGGAGTGAAAGGCAATGTATTGGCCGACGCGCTCGCAAGAGGAGCAACTGAATCTGTGTGCATAGGACCAGAACCATTTGCGGGCATTGCAAAAAGCACCGCTAAAAAGACCATCTCAGACTGGGGAGAGAGGAAAGCACTCCTGAACTGGCAAGATACACCAGGGCTATTGCACTCGAAGGCGATCATAAGATACCCCTCGAGTTAGGCCCCCCTGAGGATCATGAAATGCAACAGGAACGATCTCCGCATTCTGGTTGGTCTGCTGACGGGACATGGTCGTCTGAGGAACCATATGCGAAAGTTGGGTCTTGAATAAACTTCAGACTGTCGCTTCTGCTACGTGGAGGACGAAACAGCGGAGCATATCCTTTGCTCCTGTCCAGAAGTGGATAACGCCAGGTTCCAGACATTTGGATTTGCCCAACTGGAACCTTATGACTTGAAGGAAGTTTCACCCTTCACGTTGATCGCCTTCGCAAAGAGGTGCGGACTGTACGGTGAAATCTAAAAAGGTGTGAGCCACAATAGACTCAACTGAGTTGCAGTGGAAGGAGGCAGCGCTGCCCCACTCACTTTCAACCTAACCTAACGTAACCTAACCTAACCTTTATATGCCAACAAATTATTGATTATAAAAACAGTAAATTTATAACTAAAGCCATATCTAAGTATAATATAATTCCTGACACCCATTCCGGATTCAATAGTATAGATATGATTCAACGATGCGGTAATGACGGTAATAAGTTACGCGTTGAAGTTGTAAATCAACAAGTGAGTTATTACTATTAGAGTTGAATGCTGTACTTCTATAACCGTAAATACTGTACACTATCGAATTAGCGTTTGACGCTTCGAATGTTAAACCCTTAACATTAAAAATCTCTGAAATTCTAAGGTTTGACGTCTCATGGCATGGCCACTTTTGCAGTTATCATAGCGTGTATTTAATCAGGACGTATATAAGGGGGGGGTTTAGGGGGCTCAAACCCCTCCCCCCCCCCATTAGTGTTCCAATGGATGAAATAACTACTAAAATAATACAAAATAAAAATAATCAAAATGCTTTCTCCAAGCTTAGTGATTCATTCTACTACTAACCAATCGCTCGGCGCTCATGACACATTAGCAGTGATACAATCTATACAGTTTTAAGCAAATTTAAGGTCGTATTCATAGTTGATACTTAAGGGTCGCTTATGTAAGGTTTTGTGTTTCGAAACCTTACCTGAGGGTCTCTTACGTAAGGCTCCCTTGAGTAATAACGAAATGTCAACATGACATGTCAATACGACATTTCGTCGATTTTAGGTTGATTTTAGAGTACTGTGTTGTCAGTTTCTGTCACATCCGGAAAAATGTCCGCCATCGAACACGAAATACAGGTGGAATACAAAAAAGAATGACAGAAAATTGCGTAGGCATAGGCATAACAAATTGACTTATATTTACAATATGACGACGTCACCAAATGAATCCCGCCGTCGGGCAGATGTTGTCTAGGAAACATACACATAATACACAAGGAAAGCCACACTTAAGGGTCCCTTGAGTAACCCTCAAGTAACTCTCAAGTATCCCTTGAGCATTACTCAGGGTTGAGTATTACTCAAGGGATACTTGAGGAACGGCTATGAATACGGACCTAAGACATTACAAAGTAGAGTCTTTTCTTTTATACATGAACCCCCCCCCATGGTCAACGCCTAGCTACGGCCCTGTATTTAATCATATGCGTTTTCAAGAAATTGGTACTGGTATCTAGTAGGCGTTGTTCATAACTCACGCTTATAGGTAGTATTACCGGTCCAAAAGTAGTTTGATAATCGCTGTATAACTTAATGGAAGTAGATGAAAATAATTATTAAACAACTTCTGCTTCACTCAATCTGCACGATTACACCTACAAAACTGGCATTGTCTCTTATCTTCTTTCCTCTATAGACTAATTGAAAACCTTCGATGGCATAAGCTATGAGCTGCTATTGGCACAGCTTTCACTTCCACGCAGGATTGTGTATTGCAACACTACTTAGGTTCTATTGGCTCCTTTGTATATCCTCCCAAGGATCCCTCAAAACTGATGCTCAGTCATCCCAAGCTAGTCAGAAAGGCGGAAAGCTTAGCGTAATTGCCCTTAACCTGGCCTTGGAAGGTCAGCCGTTTCCCTAGAATGGATTCTCGCATTGATAGGACACCTGAGCAGCATTGTTGAAGTGTTTCTTAGCTGACAGTGTCCAGCAACACCACCAGGCATAAATCAAAGGAGTTGCCTGGACATGTACAGGTAGTGTTTTGCTATCTCCTCACTAGGGACACTAAGAAGTTCCTTAACAGTTGAGGAGCAAGACGTGTCATCCCATGCGACTTAGGCTTTTTGTCTGCTTTTGTGCTGTAAGAGCTCTTTTATCCAGCTAACGATTGTATTGTTGCAGAGAGATGCATTCGTAAGTGCTTGATGGCAGTCCACGTTACTTATTCCTAATAATTTTTTCCTTTCGTACTTAGGTGAAGACTTTAGAGGTAGACGAAGCGTCAAAAAAATGTATGTTCCTACATGTGTGGTTTTAATAATAAGCTATCGCTCATTCACAATTATGTGATAAGTTTCAGAAGTCACTAAAGTTTTGCCAACTAGTTTTTTATGCTACGGAATTGATTTCCTTTACGCCAGCGTTTAGTGGGCAGACTTGTTCTTTATTTGCTCTCCGCTCACTATATTTACACGAAACGCGCTTGTCAACTACGGTTTCCATTGACAGACCAATAAGGCTTTGTCCTTACAAACACGTCAGGTTTAATTAGAATTTTATTTTTTCGATGGACTGGAAACAAAGCAGCAGCAGTAGCGTCTAACTAAAAACGAATTCGCGGGAGAACAAAAGCTGTTAACCCTTTATTACCAAACAGCTTCTGCCTTAGTCGAAATCATCATCATCGATTTATTAAATTATCGCGTATTCAGTGAGGATCTACATTTGGTCTCAACAGCACCATTACCAGACTGAATTGTCGGTACTACTTTCCCTCAGAGACGAATTGGTGTAATGGACGGACCAACAAGATGCCCTGATTTGACTCCTCTTGATTGTTTCATAGGGCTATCTAAGAACCGCATTCATGTTAAGATATCTACAAAAATAGATGTTTAAAAAACTCCCATGTCAAAGAATATTTTTTTAGTCACTGACTAAACTAGGAGGTAGGTTTGCAAAAAAGGAATGCCTCTCTCTGGAGTACCTGTCAATCAGTGCCACTTTTTCCAAATTAATTTTTTGTCAAACGTTTTGTACATTCGTAAAAAAATATAAAGGGTATAGAGGTGACCGAAAATGAAAAGTTTAAATTTCAACCTAAATTATAGAACAATTTACATCGACCTACATGAATGAAGTCAATCAATGAAGGTGTACTATTCAATTTAATAGGAGAGTATAAATGTAGTGCTACAAGTAGTAGAGAAGTATTAACTATAATAGGGAACTTGCTGTTTTTTTTTTGTATCGTGCGCTGTGAGAGCGTTTGAAACGACCTGTTTTGCGCGCCACACCCGCTGACGTCATGGTGTATAACAGCGCGTACCACACCGATGCGCGATGCGAATGTAGGCCGACTCCCAGACGATTCCACCGATTTATTTATTTGGTACTACTTGCTTGCGGAGATAAGATCTCGATGCTTGTTTATCATGTTTCATCCTATTTTGAAACTCAGCTGACACTTTTTGGCTAGCAGACAAGGTAGTCATTGTTGAAAATAACAAAACAAATCGGTCTTGTCCCTTAATTACTTTTTTTCTGAGATATTGAGGATATTTAACAGGAACTTTTAACTACTACAATTACTAGCTTGTCTGCTATTCGACAAGTCAGAACATTTCAAAGAAACTTTAAATCGCCTATATCTCGGAAACCGCTCAATTCCGACCCCCCAGTTGATGTTCCCTATTATAAGACGACGTAGTAAGTTACGATGGATAAAAACATACTGTGTGACAATCGTAAATTGACCAGCGCGGTATGAGGAAGGGTAGTGGGAGGTGGGAAGTGGGAGTAGCGAGCTGACGATCGCTCTAATGATAATGAGTTATCATGTCGAGTTTAAAAAAGACAGAAGACATAAGTATGATACGGACATTAAATATCGTCGCTACGGTTATCTAATCCCGATGCTGGACCGTTTTTGAAGTGGGGAATAAAACCTGCTGTTGCCGGTTGTAGTTAGGTGGATAAATATAGGATATTAAGCGAATATAAATTATTTGCCCTGTCCTTTAAATATCGAATAAAACAAGTCGTAAAATATGGAAATAGTGTAGAATTATTAAGAGTTATGGCAACGTCCTTACTGCCTTCACCGAATTCCTTTCGTTGGTCTATTTACGTTGGTAAATGCAGTAACAGGGGTGTACAGGGTGGGACACGTAAGATGGACCCACTACCATATCTCAGAAACTGTATGAGATAGAACAAAAAATTAAAGACAGACGTGTCCCTGAGTCAATGTCAACTTTTTTATTTCAAATGAAATGCAAATTTCAGATTACGCTCTTAAATCCAAATTTTTCACCGATATCTTAACTACTTTAAATGGAATCCCCTGAATATTTTGGTTTGGTCGAATTCACTGCTTAGTTCTCTGTGTATTCCTATAAGTATATCCTGTACCTACAGTTGAAGATTCTAAATAATTTGAAGTTATTTAACGCAACCCCATGTTTTTTTTAATTAGATTTGAAATACTGTAGATGTTCCGATAGTCCTCCCACGGAAATTAGAATACTTACTTATAGTAGACTTTAACTGACATCAGACATGTTAAATTTCGGAGCAAGTTTGCAGAAAATATTCGGAAATATGCGAGATGAATTGATGTGATCAGGTTTCAGATTAATAAAAAGCTTATCCGCCAGTGAGGTGAAAGACAGTGGCAACAGATTCAGGTGATGAAAGGAAGACAACAATGAATATATCGCACCAAATTCATCATGTCACTTGGTTGATGGCCGTATACAAGGGGAAACCTTTCACGGACGATATTCTGATTTATTTGCCTTGTAAATATGTTGCAAATAAATAAACTAAACTAAAAAACTATATCATCGACAGAATAATCTAATGTTATTTTGTTATGATTAAGGGTAAACAAGCATACCCTGTACTTGCTAGGATTCAGGAGTTAATCTACCATAACAATGCACCAGGTATTCATTATAACAATTTGAGATTGTTTAAGGAGCAACAGCCTTCCATATTTAAAAATATTTTTAAATTATCTGCAAACAGTACATCATAACAAGACAATAAGGATGTCAAGTCGTTGATGTAGATAAGGTACATCATCATCAGTAACGGTCCAAATTAGTGGACAAAGACTCACTGCTCTTTTTGTGTTTCCTCATCACTATATTTACACGAAATGCGTTTGCCAGCCACGGTTTCCGTTGACAGACTAATAAGGCTTTGTCCTTGCAGCCACGTCAGTTTTAATTAGAATTTTATTTTTTCGATGCGCCGGAAACAAAGCAGCGCGGCGGCAGCAGCGTCTACCGAAAAACGAATCCGCGGGAGAACAAAAGCTGTTAAACCCTTTATTACCAAACACGCCGTTGACAAATCTGGGCTGCATGACCAAACAGCTCGAAAACAGCGAGTGAAATCCCCGGTAATCCCACAGGCTGCCGTCCCGCTGATTTTTATTAAAACCCAGTCTCATTGTTTTCTGGCGCTCTTTAAATCGGTCGCGTTAAAACAATGCGCTGGGCGTATTTTTGCGTCTGTACGTCCAGCGGAATCCCTGGGGAGCACTATGAATCGATGAGAAAGAACAAAGCCCTTTTCGAAAGTGGGAAACTTTAAGCTTATATCTAGTCGTCGATTTGGCGATTCATAGATTATACAACACATAAAAATAAATTCTTGGTCGAAGAATATCTCATTCAAGGATACCATATGTTCCTATGTACGCAAAGCTGCAATAATCTTAAACCAAGAATATGATATATAGATGTGGGAAGATTGTGGGCTTACTAAAATATATTTCAAAAATCTGTCACATCGTGGTGGTAGGAAGCCTTGAGCGCTATAACGTTTAAATATTTTCATTAAATTTTTGACATTTATACAGTGTGATTCATATCAAACTTAAATTATTTTAAATGGAACTTCCTGTATATTATTGCTCTATATGTGTCATATATGGGACTTTAAACGAACCGTTTAGGCACAAATACCCATTTTTGGTATAAGTAAATATCAAGAGAAAATGGAATATCGCAGCGATGATAAAACTTAGAAGGCTGTGACTTATTACTATTAAGCATGAAATGCGTCACATTAAGTCAGACGTTTAAATTATCCTTTGTAAAGATACAGGAGTGTCAATATCAATATTTTTTTAGTTTTCATGTTATTTCAAATTTTCAGTAAAATCTGTGTTTTTCAATTTTCCTACGTATAAGCAACCTAACAGGCCATGGAAAATAAACAAAAACCCGTTCAGATGGAAAAAACTAACTAACTTAGCAGAAAGATGCAAACAAAATAGAGTAACCAGATAAGATCATAGAAATTCCTTATATTCCAGCCCCAACCGAAGACAACAACGGTAAGATATCTAATGTCAATGAGAAGCTGTAGTATGACAGAAGTACTTGTTTTCACAGCCTACTAGCTATTGAGATCTACTAGAGCTTGATAATTTTCAAAAACGATCAAAAATTTTGAAACGAATGGAAAACTATCAGCGATTGTTGCTGACAGTCTAATAATTATCTTCAGGATGAAATTTCACATCTAATGGTATACAAAAAATAGTCATTTACATCTAGTCTAAAGTAACGATACCTCTGACTGGTCAACACTTCTATTGAAATAGGTAAAGCGCATGAAAAAAGTTTCCCTTGTATCTACAACTAAATTATTCTGAAAATTCGATTCAGTTCGGTTGATGTCTTAGAGACTGCCTGTGGGATACTATCTTCTTGCATTACTATTAAAGGGGTGACCTACGTACGAACTTTAAGTACGCGGTTTTTAAGTTCGCGAACTTACTCGGCTCGACGCGGTGACACACGTGAAGCTGAAATCACCCATTTTGATAATTTTCCTAAATAAACAAAACTTTTAACAAACGCCAAACATAACAAGCGTTGCGCATCGATGGCCTGCCGAAACAAAGTGGAGGCTCGCGGCTCGCAGTACGAGCCGAGACAAGCTACGAGCAAGATTTCAAACCAGTTGGATCGCCGGCGGTTTTCGCGACGGTTTTAAAGTACGCGTACTTACGGTGACACACAGGCGAAAAAGGTCGTCGAGCCATGAATACGCGTACTTGCTCGGACGTGTATCACCCCCTTTAGATTTATCGTCTCCATACATGACATAGTTCTCGCTCTGAATACCGTTGACGTATACAATATACAGCAGGGGTCTAGGTATTGATCCTTGCGGTATCCCTGTCGTACATTGGGGAAATGATAATTCATATCCTTCAATCTCAGCCTTGTAAATAATCTTTAAACCACCTTTTCCATACTTTTTGTAGTTTTTGCAATAATATAGTGCGGTCTACAAGATCAAATGCTTCATTCAGATCTAGGAAAACACATAAAGTTCTATTTCCGCCAGCTAAGCTCGAGTATTCAAAAATGTTATGGTTGCTGTTTTAGTGGAATTCCATTTGCATAATGGAATATATTACCAAACTCAATACCTTTATTTGCATTTTCCTTGGAACACTTCCTGAAGAGCCTAGCTAGGAAGAAGAACAAGCAGTTGCCCATAGCTGTACAGGGTGTCCCATTTTAGGCACTTTTACGGGGTATCTCGGTTATTTTTGAAGATAGAGAGGTGCGGTTTTCGACAGTGTGCTACTTTTTTGTGAAACAAAATATGCCGTCAACAAAATTATCATGGCCCTCTTGGTTCTTGAGATACAGGGTGAAATCGAAAGCTATCGATTTTGAGACCACCCTCGCATCTCGGTTGTCTTTTATCTTATTGAGAAGTTTTGAGAAAGAGTCTGATAGAATTTTTTCCGTAGAATCCAGTGGTGCAGTTTGATTTTTTCTTACTCTAACCATTTTTCAGTTATGAAGCAAACATATATATTTTTTAAATGGAACACCCTGTATTTATTATTTTTTACGTCAATCGTAAATAATTCAAGCTTTTCAAAAATATACATTAGTATGAATTTTTTCTGAAAACTAAGCTCAAAATTTCAGTTTTTACTTCATTTGTAGAGCAGGCCATGACTAGTCTATTAAAAACAATATCCAAGTAAACAATTATTAAGATACAAGATACTCAATACTTTTAAACTCGATTATTCAATTGTATTTTATACGCTATTAACTACTATTTGTGATAATGTTCAGTAAATATTACTTATTGTATTACATTACTTAAAACCAAACATTATATCTGAAGAATGTCAACACACTATTAGATTTGAATTTGAATCGAAATAAAAACTAAAAACATCGAGGAACTTTTAGAGATGTTGGTTCAAGTTGGAGACTATTTTCTCGAATGCAAATCTAGCACAATTTCTTATTCTTTTAATGGCATTTAAAATATATTGATCTCCTTCGTGTTATGGCGATTAAAAATTCCCAAACTTGGATCCTGTGCAAATGTGGAAGCATCTTAAACTATTTTTTTGTTTCAATTAATTCTGCAGTTGATTTTTATACCCCTACAGCTTCTTGTTTGTGCTTAGAAGATGATGAATTCGTTGCTGTAACCTAATACTTTTGTTTCCCTTTGCTCCCCATTCTCCTTGAAATAAGTTTTAGGACGTGGCTGAATAAAGGATCAGTACCTAACTATATTTATTTTTAGAGGAGCAAATATATCTGAAAACGGTTGCTGCCTCTCTGGGCATCTAAGCTGCCATTATTATAGAAGATTGACAGTAATTAAAATGAAAACACAGAAAGAACAAAGCTATGTTTAATAAAAATATAATTAAAAGCTGACAGTCGCGCAAGTATTTTACAGATTTGCTTTTTTGTTTTTAATAGACTATCTACTCAATATTATAATAACACAATATTCATCATTTTAGTGAGACGCTATTATTTAAAGAAAATGTATTTTGATTCTGTTTTTTCGAATTTGAGTAGGAAGTCTCTTGTAGAGTGATAACTGCTTAGATGCTTATTATTTATAGTTGATTAACCATGACCTAGTGCTACAAATAAAGTAAAAATAGGGAAAATCAAATTTTGAGCGTAATTTTCAAAATAACTTAATACTAATATATATTTTTGAAAAGCTTGAATTATTTCCGATTGACTTCAAAAATAATATACAGGATGTTTTATTTAAAAAAATACTTGTTTGCTTCATAACTGCAAAATGGTTAGAGTAAGAAAAAATCACTGGATTCTACAGAAAAAAAATCTATAAGACCCTTTTTTAAACTTTTCAATAAAATAAAAGACAACCGAGATACGAGGGTGGTCCCAAAATCGATAATTTTCGATTTCACCCTGTATCTCAAAAACCAAGAGGGCCATGATAATTCTGTTGACGGCAGCTTTAGTTTTACAAAAAAGTAGCTCACTGTCGCGAAAACCGCAACTCTTTATCTTCAAAAATTACCGAAATACGAAATACCCCGTAAAAGTGCCCAAAATGGGACACCCTGTACAGAGCTGAATGCAACAGTTGGTTTGCCGATTTGTTAGACTATGTAATGTTTGTTTGTAAAATATTAAAATGCAACCCTTATAAATTGAGATCGACACCTTGTAGCATCTCGACCCTCTTGCAATGCTCCGTGCGCCTCCAGTGTCTTGCATCTGGCCAATTATCACGTGCTCGAGCAACTTCTATGCGAAACCATTTGACAGTTATTACATAGCAGAGGGACGTGCATCCACCATCTGCGCTGCCTTGGATGCTGCTGCGTTAATCAGCTTATCATCACCACCGCCTGCTATGTTCTGAGGAAGTTTTGAACGCCAACCTTGACACCGATGACAGTTTTCAATCTCGAGATGCATCGGGCCACTATGATTACGATTACGGCTTAATACGAGAGTGGTGCCATAAGTATCCGACGTGACCTAGAGATGGCGGTAGTTGCCAGAAAAAGATCACTGTCTTTGAGAGTATGGAGAGCCTGTAAGCATATATTTCAAGTATGACGACGTCACGTTGTTAAGTATTTGTTTGGCAGCTATCAATGGTGAATGGTTTTAATGAATTTTTGGCCTCCACTCAACCAATATAAAAGCTTCATTAAATCCTACTTTGGAAGAGCAGGCTCCCTCATTTACAACAGTGAAATATTGGGTACCAGAGTTCAAACGAGGCTGGACAAGCCGCCAGCGCCAGGACGAGTATCAGAGTGTTCGACCAAATGAGGTGACGACTCCAGAAATGGTGAAGAAAATCCATAAATAGGTACTGACATAGTAGAATTTTAAAAAGTACAGAACAGATCATATTGTCAGGATTTTTGGACAAGAAAAAGATGCGTGCAAGATAGGTGTTCAAACTTGAATTAGAATCATCTTTTTTTATTTGTTGGAAAATTTTTTGAACCACCCTCGTATGATGCATCTATGATTTCTCCTACGCAGGTTTGATCCAGCGCTTGGATTTCGATGCACTATATTTGCTTTTCACCAGTGCCGGCGCGAGGTGGGTCAGCGCGTTCCCCGGAACCCGGGTAAAGCAATACTCGTATGTAACTTACATCAGAAAAAATCGAAGTCCCTTGGTTTCTGTAATAGGCAAGGCAATGTTCCGATGGACCTACAAAAGTGTATTATGTCGCTAGTTCGTTCTTTCACAGGTCAATGGAGAGCCTATTAAGCATCCAAAAACTTTTTCAGTTTTACAACCCTCCATCCCTCCAATCACCCCAATCATACTCCCACCCAAAAAAACATAAAACGATCAGGAACCCCTGAAACGCCTAAAAGCGAAGTTTGAGCTGTTTATATGTTTTTAGTTTTTTTATTGTTGCTACGCCGCCACTGACACGATTTCTAAAACTCATACGCATTTCCATCCTTGGCACGTAACAACACTGTCGCAAAGTTTCATTAAAATCAATTTCATCATTTCCACGTTACTCAATACAGAAAGATCTTAAACAATATTCGTAAGTCTCTTGGTTTCTCTAGTAGACAAGGCAATGTTCGGATGGACCTAAAAAAGGGTATTAGGGTATTATGCCGTTAGGACTCTTTTTCATAGGTCAATAAGCAGCCTATTATGAATACAACAAATTTTTCAGTTTTACAACCCCCACTCCTCAATTACCCCAATTTCACCCCCATCCAGGAAAAAATAGAAAATGACCAACAAATCCTAAACCGCCTAAAAACGAAGTTTGAGTAATATTTAATTTTTTTGTTTACTGAGATTACGAAGCTAAAAAAACGCGCACTGACCTCCTATTTTCAAATCATTCGATTTCATTTCGAATGGTACACTCGCATGCGATTTTACATTTGGGTAACTCTCAAATTTGGAATTTTCAAATGCCATGCGAAATTGTAGTGTCGCATGAATTTATTTTTGAATGACTAAACATGGCAACATAGCACGGTACCCAGGAATGCAACGGAACAAAATAAAACTTTCTGATTTTCTTGGGATTTTGTGGTTCTAACCTAGTTTGGTGAAACCAACTGTCAAGTTGATTGTTGATATTAGAAAATAAAAAGTTAATTAGTATGGCATCATCAAAATGTCAGATTGGGATTGCATTTCATATATGGACATTATCCAACTACATGTTATTCTCGACATTAACCGGTTAATGTTGAGATTAACATGATTTCAGAGTTTAACTAACATATATACAGCATGTGAGATAGGACTAGCTTCAAGGACTGGTCTACCTCATACCAGTGATGCAAATAAAACATACTTTCCGTGTGATGCTTGATCCTGATACTGTTGAAGGTGTTGAAATAAGGGTTGACAAAATGTCTATTAAGTTTTCAGTCATCTGCTTATTCAGCCTGTAAATGTTTACAAACTCTCAGTCATTTAACTAGTATGGATCACTCCAATGTTGTATCTGCCGCACTGGTCTCTCAGCTAAAGGTTCTGCTTGATCCAGAGCCTCTATGACTCCTAAATTGATCAAATCATTCACTGAAATCTCAATATATAGATTATAGGCTAAGGCGAATTTACATTTACGAAAGTAGTATTATAACAAACTACCGGTGAACAAGTGTGAATCTAGAATCTTAAGAAATAAACACGTAATAAATAAGTAGAATGTAGAACAACGACTAGAATCACAAAGCATGCACAAAACATACAAGATACGAGCACACATACGAGAATACGGGAATGTGGAGAATGAGAAAAAAGTATTATAACGATTATAACCTCCAAATAAATGAGCTTTAAACGTTAAAACCACAAAATACACTGTCAAAACTACACTACAAAACACACTTTTCGCACACGGAATTCACTTTCGGTTAGTTAAAATTAATCGAATTTAATCACACGAAAAAATTCGCATGCGACTTTGGTGTCGGTCGAAAGTGAAATTTGAAAATAGGGTTTTGTTGATCTCGTTCGAAAATATAGCCATTTCGCATTCGAATTAGGAATCGAATGATTTGAAAATAGGAGCCCAGACCGTCGGAAATGAGTAGCGTAGATGTTTGTTATGTAAACATCATAAAACGCCTAAAAAGCGTATTATCTCAAAATCGAACATTTTCGCGATCACAACACTCCCCTGACCTATCGGCGTGGGAAGTAAAATGGTACCGAAAATTTGACTGACCGCTATAGTCTTTGTATCGCCTTCGAAGGCAACTAATAACTACTACTGACTAACTAATAACAAAATTGAATTTTATTAAAAACATTGGTTTTTAAGCCCATCAACTGTTACAGTTTGATTTGTAAGAACAAACCAGTTGGACATGTATGTACATACATCGTTTTGATAGCGCGTGGACGTTCTGGCGTCCGTCGGGCAATTGACCCTTTCGGGGTCGCGCCCTGCGGCGCATTACCGCTACCAACACACCTCCCCTGACCTTTGTCCGCGTACGCGAGGCCCTTCGGCCCTCGAACGGCCGCCACTCGCCACATAAACACGTCATCCATCATCCGACTACCAGTCCAGGTAGTCCGAGTGGACACCACACTGCCCAGAGCTCAGTCCAGGTGATTTATGGTATTGGGATTTAATTTGTTTGGGCGCGGGCCAGAACCGATCCTAGGGACAATATTATGGGCGCGCAGGGATTATCGACAAATTATAAAGCCTCTTGGACATAATATAAGGCTCGTTTTTGCCACGATGCATTGTATATAATCTGGATTCATATTTAATAAAAGAAAGTAAATATTCTTAAACTGAGGTAACGATTAATATTCTCACACACACGTGTCTGTTATGCGTTTTGTACACTTGTGGTTTGAACTGTGGTTTTGTGGTTGTTTTTGGTTTTTGCTGATGGACTTTGAGAGGATTGTTTGTTTCTTAGTTACGATCTCGGTGATAATGAAAATTGGTATCTTGAAATAAGTGCAGATAGAATGAACATCCGATTGACGTGTTCCTTATACCGGGTCCGCATCAAACGAACAAACCAAAACAGTAACTCAATGTTTTCCAACATTTTACTTCCCACACCAACAGGTGAGGAGAGTATTGTGATAGAGAAAATCCACCTCACTCATTTCCGTCGGTCTGTCTCTTGGTCTGTCTCTTGGTCTGTCTGTTGGTCTGCCTGTTGGTCTGTCTGTCGGTCTGTCTGTCTGTTGGTGTTCTTCTAGCCTCATAATCGTTCCATGGATTGTGATCAAATTGGAGTACTGATATGCTGTGGGGCCTTGGTCGGTAATTCTGCTATAATTGTTGAAATTGGTGCATGGGCGGCGGAGTAATTAGCAAAAAACAGAAAATTTTAACGTCGTTTTTAGGCATTTTATGTGTTCCTGATCATTTTCTATGTTTTTATTAGTAGATGAAAATGGCGTGGTTGGGGGCTGGGGTTGTAAAACTGAAAAATATGTTGTGTTGGTAGGTTGTTCATTGACCTGTAAGAGAAAGACCTATTTTTTATGGCCAGCCTTCCGCAAAGGCTGAAAGTCTCAGGAGCGTAGAAGAGAGGATAAGTGTCGGAGTACGTTAGATTTGAAACGCTGCAGCGACATATAATATACTTTTTCAGATTTACCCGACCATTGCCTTGTCTATTACAGACACCAAGGTAATTTTCTGGTGTATACAAACGAGTATGTATTGCTTTTAGATCGTTCTGTATTGTGGTACCTGGAAATTATTAAATTGATTTTAATGAAACTTTCTCATAGTATCATGATTGTGGCGAGGCCGGAAAATGCTAAAGGTTTTTAGAAATCGTGGCAGTGGTGCCGCAACAATAATAGAAAAACTCAAAATGACGTGGATTAATGAAGAACCTTCATAGTACCAAAAATCTGGTAAGATAAAAGTATCAGCAGTGCTCGCCAAGCCTACATATAGAAGGCTTATCAAAGGGTATTAAGTTATACCTTCAGGAAAGGGAAAGAGGCTAATAATCGTCCATATTAGTAGGGAACAGGGATTTCATAAAAAAGGGGTGTTACGTTTTAGTCGCCCCATACGGCTGATTCAGTAGCAGTTAGTGATAACGCAAGCTCTCACTCAGGATGCATAGAAAAAGCTCCAACCTCATCTGGAGAAAATAAGAAATTATCGACTGGTTAACCTCCAAAGATATTGAACTTGAAGATAATTTGATAGGTTAGGTTGGGTTGAAAGTGAGTGGGGTAGCGCTGCCTCCTTCCACTGCGACTCAGTTGTGTCTATTGTGTCTCACACTTTTTTAGAGTTCACCGTACAGTCCGCACCTCTTTGCGAAGGCAATCAACGTGAAGGGTGAAACTTCCTTGAAATCATGAGGCCCCGAATGTCTGGAACCTAGCGCTATCCAGTTAAATAATTTGATAAAGAACGAATTGTTACATGTAGCAAATTTACACACCGTTTTATGAAATAAAAGATATGTCAGAGATACGTGATGTAAAACTGTGGTATGCATACCGCCATATCGTTGCGAATTCAATCCGATAGAACTTATATGGGCGCAAGTGAAAGTATTTGTAGCAAGACATAACACGACATTCAAAATTAATGATCTTAAGCTACTGTCTGATGAAGCCATTAGGAAGTATTACCACAGAACTGGCGAAAAGCAGTCTAGCATGTCATTAAACAAGAGGAGAAAATGTGGAATTTTGACTACTTGATCGATCAGATCGTCGACCCCTTAATTTTAACATCAAGAGGAGATGACAATTCCTCAGAAGACAAAGAATATTATGATTTTTTATAATTTTATTTCTGTATAATGTATTTTTTGTATGTTTAAATAAGTGTACCTAATACTGTGAACGTAAAATTCTTTCCTTTTTACAAGAATCCTACCACCATTTTCAGTGTTGATAACAATAGGCAAAACCCATTAGTTGCCTTAAGCTCTGGTGGTACTACCTGCAATTGATAAAAAGAAAGAATTTTCCGATGAAATCAATGATAGGCTATGAAAAATGGCTTAAGTATTCACTGGGTCACTCTGTAGTCACTTTGCACCCCTATTGAGATTTTTTTGCTTTCTACATTTCTGAAACAGACTATAGACGTGTACAACTGGATGACTCATTACAGTATTAAAAATTTGTAGTATAACCCGCGAATTTACTTGGAGACAACTGAAATACATTCTCGCGTTTGCAAAGAAAACACCCTTCCTCATCTCCGTAGCAGGGTTAGAGAAAAGGGTGACCATAACACACGCTCCGGAGAGAAGCGAAACGATGGCGAGGGTGAGGGGGTGAGGGCAGGGGAACAGGGGGGTGATTGTGCGAGCCGGGATGTGCGTGGGGGGCATATCTGTAGGTATATCGGCGGCCTGCGACTGCCCGATGCTCGCTCGCTCGCCATACGGCCACACCCAGTCCCCGCGTCCTTCGGTCCTTCTCTTCGATCGAATCCAACGGGCACACTCCATCCACTCATCCTCCGACCATTCCACGGCCAGCAGCACATCTCCGGACTCCGGACCCTTTGTATGACCAGCAGCGTCGCAGATCACACTTTATATAAGATCCAGTGGTGGAACCAGCTTTTCCTACAGCCGTCTATGAAAAAGTTCACGAACACGAGGAAGTTCTTCACTTCCTGCGAAACTTTCGCGTTAAACGCCAAGCTTTTGTCTACGATTGCACGGGACATCCACTGTTTGAGGCCAGGGTTGATCCCGGTGATGAGCATAATAACATGCCCCGCACGTGGGCGGCCAAATTTGAAAGGCGATTGTCCGCCTCCAATACGCAGACCACAATCGACGCACTTTGGTAGAAGAGCCCCAACATTTTGGCGAGAAACCAAGATACCTCACTTGAGCATATTGGCCGGTTCCAAGACGACGTGCCGCCAGCCGAAAGCCAGCCGAGTTATTTGTCGACTGGCAGTATACGGGTGACGGTCAAATCGAACGGTTTATTGATTAACGCTCAGTAGTCCTCACTTTTAATATCATAGTGGTGTATTTTGCGTTGGCTGTGTTAAAAGCAATTACAGCTCATCGAAGAGTCATATAATATTGTATGTTTGAAAATATGGAAGTATTAAATCATGAACGAAAAAGTATGAGAAAAGAATTAAAATTCATTTCTGGATGGAAACTAACATTAAAATCTTTGCTCAAATTATGGAAAATACTAAAAGAAAAGAACTATAAATATTTATTTACCAGAAGTTTAAATCAGGATTGTTTAGAAAAATTTTTCGGTCAAGTTCAAAATTGTTCAGGGAATTCTAAAAATCCGACACCCATACAATTTTGCAGAGCGTTTAAGAAATTATTTTCCTTGAAATTTTTTGATCAGGTTGATGAAGGTGCAAATTGTACAGATGACGTGAATCACCTACTGTTGAATATTAATTCGAATACTAAAAAATATTCTGAAATTCTGGTTGAGCAAGATGTTTCTAAAGTAAACCCAATAAGAGTTTTTACTAGCGATTATCAAAATCTTAGCAGCCCTAAAGGAAACGGACTAGTTTATGTAACAGGGTACCTCTTGAAAAAATTTTTGATGCAGCATACTTGCAATATTTGTGTAGATTTTGCCAGCTCATCAAAAGATCTCACAAATGAGGAAACTGTTTTTTGCAAATTGAAAGCATACACGGACACAAAATCTTTTGGTGGTTTGACAGTACCCTCAAAACATATTGCGGAGCAGGTAATAAATATGGAAAATATTTTTATCGAATATTTCAGTAGTGTTGCTGCACGCAAAGGAATTGATAATTTTTTCAAAAATAGATATTCTGATATCACTCTAAACCATCCATGTAAAGCCCTTCCTTTAAGCTATTTCATTTCTTTATACGTAAGAGTTCGCATTTATTTTACTTTAAAATCTATCAACCAGGATGTAAAAAATAATAAGTTCAGGCCATTGGAAAATTTGAAATTACAAATCTTGAGAATAAAATACTTGTTTACATTTAAAACAAAATATTTACTCATTTTATCCTTTGGTAACCACGCGGGTGCTCCTTATTTTCGTATCGCCCTCGTAAAACACTATTTCGATCTGTAAGTAGTAATAAATTATCCTGGCTTTTGACGATTGACCCAAGGTGTCGGCATGGATTGAAGTGCGATTTCCTTTGTAAATACCGCGAGTGGGGTATCTTATGAAACTATTGGAAACATCCCAGATCACAAGTAAATGGAAAATAACAAAACTTGAAATTTGTCAGCGTAGTTTCAGATAACGTTAACGACTGCTTTTCGATGGTCAGTCGTTCTTATTCAGCGTATTACACGCTGTAAAGCAAAGTGTGGATTCAACGTATTGTATGAACAAATAATAACTTTTAAGATAAACCATAATAATAAAAGTACGTCTTACTCCAAAAAATTAGCACTTCTACAAAATATGTTTGATTTTCGTATATAGGTATTTATAAAATCTAAACGATTGCATTGTATATTTATATACATTTTATAAAAACAAAAAATGGTCAGATTTTTAAAAAATCGCACACTAACATTCGCTACCATTTATTTATACTTATAATGGTTCAATGCGACCTACTTAAACAGAATCTGTGATATTTGCTTGCCCCTGTTTGCCACAAGTAGACACCGCACTCTCGATTTACATTATATGAATTTATCAGAATTTCAATTCCTTCTACAACATTATTCCTTCTAGATAGTGAGTTTAAATAATCTCTGTATCCTGTTCTAAACGCCCATTGTCTAGCAGACGGTTTATATGAAACCCACACATATCCGTATGTGTGGTATCTTAACAGTTTGTCAACCCATCGTCCAGTACAAAAACAATCAGTAACTAACTCAATTGTGTATAGAGCCGTCACGCAAAAAAAAAACTAAAATTTCCATAATTCGTGTTCAATTTGCCGTATACACGTTATTATTAGCTATGTTTGTTTGTATGTTTGTAACCGACTCCTTTGGATTCGATTTTAAGCAACTTTAAAGGAACAGATTTAATTTAAACTTTGTACACTTATTAAGAACCGGTGAGAGTACCATAATCTAAAAAGTTTGTCTCATTAACCTGATCAGGATCGCGAGAATTGGTTAATAGTTTTAGTACATTTCTTCGCTATCAGTTGGCCCATTTGCTGAGTGGCTTAAGGCGTAAGTCTTAAGGCAAAGACACATTACTGGGAGACGACGCTATGCGACGCGACGCCAAAATGATCTGGATCTGTAGATTCTTATGTATGCGTACACACCGTACGCGACACCACACGACGCCAAATCGGACAAGGGTGCACGCTTACATAACAACATACAGAGCGAGTCGACGTGACACAACGGACTCACCAGGCATGGGTTCAAATACCGTCGATGGTTGATAGTTACGAATATTGGTTTTTTAACAATAAATCGAACTAAAAAGTGAAAAATTAATCTAGTTTAAAAAAACTAAAAAACACGCTTTTATATCACATCAAATCAAAAAGTGGAAAATAATTCTTAATATAAGCTATAAAAAATTAATGAACGAGTATAGTAGTATCATTGTAAAAAAAAAATATAGGGCAATCACCCCCACGCTTTTTTTATAATTCTGCACATAGTATTTTTCATTCATTATTATTTTCAGCTTAGGTATATTAAGGATTATTCTTAGTTTTACTTCTCACACCGATAGGTGAGGGGAGTATTGTGATCGCGAAAGCTTTCGATTTTGAATACTCTTTTTTGGGTGTTTTATGTTATCTATATAACGAAAATCAATGTGGCTCATAAAATATTCCTCAAACTTCGGTTTTAAGTTTTTAGGCATTTTAGGGGTTCCTAATCATTTTCTACTTTTTTTTTGGGCGAATGTGAAATTTGGGGTGGTTGGGTGGCTGAAAAACGTATTGTATTCATAATATGCTGTTTACTGGCATGTGACAGAAAAACCTAGCGGCATGGTACACTTTTTTGCTCCATCCGAACATTGCCATGTCTAATACAGAAACCAAGGGACTTATTTGTCTAATGTATACACCCACTTTTTTTGCGGGCGAGTGGGTGATGTTTTGAAGACCTCGGACTATATAGCTTGATGCTATGGGAAAATAAGAAACTGGTACGTATCACCATATGTATTTGTCATGTAAAACACGGATTCCCATTTCCAACAGAACTCACTTGTTTTTCAAACTACATACGCAGTATTTCAGAAGGTAATAGCTAAGACCTTAGTGAATGACACCTAAGAGCATTTTTTTCAAAAAAGTTGTTTAGTGTAATGTCTGTAATTTAACAACCAAACACGATATCAAAAGAAGCGCAAGCTTTCTTCTTAAATTTGTTTTTTGAATCATTACTGTAAGTTTAAAGGTAATTTCAGAAGATTCGAAGTGCGAAATTCATTTTTATGGTGACCTTTGGACCGCACCTTTGGACGTTTTGACCTTACCTTTGGATTTTTGACTTATCTCCCCTCATCTTAGACACACACAGGAGAAAGGGAACAGGCGGCCACGCCTCCTCGTTAACACGGGAATACGTATTTTCTTGGATTTTCAATTTCGCGCGCTATACCCTAGACCCCTAAGTGTCAGTGAATCATCGGGAAATTTTGAGCCTGTCAAGTGTGCCTCGTGAAAATAATGACGAATACGTATACAGGGTGTTAATTAGTGATAGACCGTAATTTTAAGACCAAGATAATCGACCTACAACACTTGACAGGTGATAGACCTCACGTTTTTATGAACATTGAGATAGGAACATGAAGCCTTAAAATGCTCAATTTTCAAGATATTTTTATGTCCGTTTTTTCCCAATTATTTTGCAATAAAATGGCATTACGATCTAAAGTTACGTATCAAAAGGCTTTTTAAGGCGGAACATCCAAATTCAACCACAGTTTTGCTACCATGAATAGGAGGCGCCACCTACGTCATTTAAATCATCAAAACAACAATAGCTCCAATAGGCGCTTCAAAACCCATCGTGGAAATGCTGACAATAAATCGCAAAACGTTTTGAAAGCCTGTAGAAACTTATAACAGTATGTATAGTTAGTACAATATCATACATAATTCAAGCTGGGCAATTGTTTCAAGCAGTAACTTAACTTCATTCTTTAGTTGCATGTGCTATTAAAACGTGTATTAAAACGTGTTTGTTTTTCGTTTTTAAACTATATTTATTTTTCACTGTTTACTTTGATGTACTATGAAGCCGTGCCTTTTGTTATTTTATTTAATTATATTCATTTTTCTTGTACGTTAATGTGTTAACTGAAATTTGCAGTTATCTAAACACGTACAAGCATCTATATCATGGAAAGTATTTAAATATGATTCACTTTACTCAATTTTGTGACCTATTCCGGCACCCCCTGCTTGTAGCAGCTGAACCGTAGCACCGCCCTTGTCCACCCTCGGCGGTGTCCTCTCGCTCCTCGCTTTTCCACCCCCTCTCGATCATCCTAGCTAGAGGCGAATAATCTAAACAGGAGCAACGGGGGGAGGCGGGGGAGTGTAACGACCTGCATGGCCGACGCCGACGCTGCTGGGGTGAACAGAGGGGTCAGCCATTTTTTTGCTACCACCACCGCCGCGGATCAGTTTCATCCATTATGCATGCTCCATCGGTCATGATAAAATCAATATGAGGATGTGTTGGAAAATAACGAGACTGCGACTATAACAGTGAAATTTGTAAATCTTCAACAACTATCCCCCTCTCTACAACACTAAACTTTTGAAAAATAATTAATGCATTTCTCGGAAAAAATTCGTCTTTTATTAGTTTGTTCTATTGGCATATCTAGAAGAAGTAGAAATGTATAATACACGTCGTCCTGAATCACTTATGGTTTTATTACAATACAATACAGTACAGTATGAATGGCCTTAGGCCTTATACAATAAAGTCTTTATTATAATACAAAAATGCATTTATCCAATGTATGCACATAACAAATAATTTTCAATATACTTATAAATACATTGGAGAGCCACATAAGGGTCAGAGCCCTTGTTTGTGGGAAAACATAACTGTGACAAAAAATAATGATAAACCGAAAGAAAAGGTGCTATACAGCTCCATCGAATAACGTATGTTGCAAAAGTTTTGAGAAGTTATTCAAAAAATTAAAAAAATATCTCACAATAACATATTTGAACTGTAACAAGAACTATAAAAAATAACAATATTTCTTAATATAAAAATGATATTCAAGTACTGGTAATGGGCCATGATCTTCCACGGCTCGTGATTTCCTCTTAATGTTCCTCATTATGTTTTGGACAGATTCTAAATCAATTTCTCTGATCTTTGGCATTATTCTTCTTCTTAACTACTGTTCGTTTTGAGCTTCCCAGCAATCCCAGCCGTTGTTATAAACTTTGGCACTCAGTTGAGCCCAAAATGTTTCGAAAGGTCTTGCTTGAGAAGATTGGGAGGGTTGTCGTTTCGAGGTATAAAAGGTATGCCGTGTTGTTCTAGCCAGTTTCTCGTAGGCAAACGTACGGCTGTGAAATACCGTTGTCTGATATAGCGCGCCACACTAACACTTTGTTTTCAAACTTCTCTTTTCGTTTAAATTTTACATTATCTGGGCAGGCTTCAAAGTCTCTTGTATAAAAAACATCATTACCTTTGATCTCTAAGTTCGAAAATGTGAAATACTCTTCACCGTCAAGAATAATTTTTATGTTGCCAGCAAAATGAGTACGACGTAAATTGCGACAACACTGAGGAATTCTTTCTAACTGATTTGGGAAATACTTTGGACATTTTCTTCTTTTTCGGATTTTTAAGTTATTTCTCTTCATGTCTCTACAGATTGTGCTAGCATTGACGTGAAAAATGCGTCCAAGTTTCCGTGTTGAAGTTCCAACTCGATGTTCATTTCTGTTGACCATTCTTTGAATTGTAGCAGCATTCAACGCTCTTGGACGTCCACTTTTTGGTAAATTTATACAAGGAATTCCTTCCTCGCATTCACGGATCGCTCGATAAATTGTGGCAACAGAAATATTTTGATCTTGATATAGGCGAACTATTTCTTTTTTTTTCAAGTCGTCCAACTAGACTGTAAATACTCTTCCGAATATCTAATTTGTACGACATTTTGACAACAAGAAATACACAGACTCTTAGGTATTAACATCGCAGCAGACATGGTGAAGACGGTGCTAATACCTAAGAGCCTATGTATTTCTTTCCTCGATTTTGATTTTATCCAGTTTTTTGAGCTACTTCTATACATTGTTTAATTTCATCTGGCAGAAGATTGTATAGCATATATAGGCTCTAGAAAGTAATAACTTTGATTGTCAAGCATATCTGAAAAAAATCAAGTTACGTTGATTGACTCAGAACTGGATCTTTTCTTTCACAGGTCAATGGTTAGTCTATAATGAAAACAACAAATTTTTCAGTTTTATAACCCGTCACCCTCCGGTCACCCCAATTTCATCTCCACCCAAAAAAGTAGAAAATGATTAGGGTCAGGAACCCCCAAAATGCCTTAAAATGGAACTGAGCTTTTTTTACTTTTAGTTTTTTTTTTAAACTCCCCTCACCTATCGGTGTTGGAAGTAAAAACATTGACGTAACTCCAGAACCACAAAAGGAGCACGTTTAACCGTTCGCTTGAATAAGCTTGTAGAAACATGGAAAAAAAGAATTGCAGCCGACACGGGTTTTGTTTCTGGCTCATTAGACTTCGTTAGCTACACGTGCCTGCAATTGACTTTTCATAAAAATGCGGATAGGCGATGTTTTTTCTGTATGATTGCACAGCCCTGAATATTTCCTTCTGTACAAGAACGTTACGTTCAGTCCATGGAACTCCGATTGGAATGATCCAAAAAAATCATTTTCCTATGAAGTAGAAAAAGGTATAATGGTGCACTTATAGGTTAATTAAGTAAGACAATAGATGTCGCTCTAAACCAGCAGCCCTTCACTTCTATAATGCATGGTCATGTAGGTCACCGCCAGAAACGATTTAGATGTACAAACCAATATCAGTGTATGGCGTGGATTGCTATTTTTTGGATTAGCAAAATTAGCAAGATTTCCTTGAATAGTTTACTGGGTAATTCCGCCGAATGTAGATTCAAAAAATGAAGCCAAGTTCATTGACTCAAAAAAATAGAAAATGTTGAGAGATCCCTAGAGTACCTACCCAAAGACCGAGTTTGAACGGTTTTTATATTGTAGTTTCTTTTTTAATATAGTTTCACAACATACCCGTTTTTTCTCTTCGCCACGGTAATAATATAACTAGGTTACACAATACATGATAATCTTAAGAAATACTCGCTGTATACATCAGAACATTCTATTGGCTTTTGTAATATACAAGGCAATATTCGAATGGACCTAAAAAAGTGTATTGTGCCGCTAGGTCTTTCTTTTACAGGTTAATGGGGAAAATGGCCAGGAATGTTTTGTTTGAACATTTCCAATTCAAAACTGGGAAAATTTTGAAAGTAATAATACCGAAGTATTAAATCAAGCATATGATAGTCTTGAAAACTAAACAATAAATATATCACCTATAAGAATACTACATATTTACTGAAGCATTTCATAATATTGGTGCAAGTAGCTCAAGGTTTGGTCCTCTTGGAAAGAAGCTTCTAAGGGTGTCTGTTTAAGCATTCGGAAATTTTACGTTATATATCTCGTAGTATTTTTCAAAATTTATGTTAAAAAATACCGATTACCACAGAAAATAAAAAATATTGTAACATACTGTATATTATGGTATTCGTGTATTTGTATTAGTTGTCATATTGTCATACATGATGTAAAGTCAAAGTGCTAGGTTAGATCTTTTGAAGTGTAAACGTCATCGAATCGTCTAGAGTTTTCGAGAATGACGGATGGATTCTAGAAATGTCATCGAATGCTCTAAATGGTTCGATGAAGTATATATAAGGTGCTACGGGTAGCGAGGAAGTCAGTTGAGTTGAGTTGTACTTGAGATAAGGTTAAGAGCGATTGTATCGAGGTGTGAAGTAAAACTGTGAAAGTTACGTCGAGTTTGATTCCCTGGGTGAAGAAAAAGAGGTCGTGGTGACAATTGGTGTCGGAAGTGTGGGATTATCCATCGAATCAAACCAGGAAAAGGAGTTAAGAAGTGAGTACAGCGTCAGTCAATGCCTGTAACCAGAGCTATGGCGTCCGACATGAGTGCATTGATGGCTATGATACAAGAAATGAAGGCAGATATGAGAAACAGCATCGAACAAACAGCCGAAATGAGAACCAGCTTAGATAACCAGGCAGCCGTTATGCAAGCAACCGTCGTGGAGCTAAAGCAACACCAGGACGAGGCAGTCGTGAACCTAGAAGAAAAACTCAAGCAACATCAAGATGAGGTAGTCGCAGGTTTGAAGAGTGACTTGAAAAGTGGACAGGAGCTGGTAATGACCAGATTGGAGGAGCAGAGGCAAGCCGTAAGTCAGGCGTTAGAAAATCAAGATCAGCGTATTAGTGCTATAGAGACATCGCAAAAGATCGTTGACGAACAGCTGCAGCAAGTGAAGGATCAAGTGAAGGAAATCGTGAGAGACGAAGTGCGAGAGCTTAGTGGAGGTGAGCGTGAACAACTACAGCAGGTGAAAGATCAGGTCAAGGAAATGATCAGAGAGGAGCTGCGAGAGCTTAGTGCAGGTGAGCGTAGTTTAACAGCTGCAGCACCCGCTTTTCCTGATAGACACAGTGGCGTAGTAGCAAAGCCCTATCCGTACAATGGCAAAACGTCCTGGGACATTTACTATATGCAATTTGAAAATATCGCACGTATGAATAACTGGTCAAATGAAGAAAAAGCTTGTGTGCTTACATCCATGCTAAGAGACTCTGCCGCAGCTATTTTGGAAAATCTCTGCTCATCAGATCTACGTGACTATGATAAGATAACATCTGCACTAAGGTTACGCTTTGGAGATGCGCACTTAACAGAGCTGTTGCATGGCCAGTTGCATAACCGGACACAACAAGCGAAGGAAGATTTAACCACATTTGCATATGAAGTCCAAAGCCTAGCTAAACGAGCATTCGTCAGCAGTCCCATCGAGACACAGGAATACGTCGCTGCTCGCCAGTTTGTCGAAGGCATTGCAGACGCGGAAGTTCAACGAATGGTAAAACTATCCAGTCCCATAAATTTACAAGATGCTGTGATCAAGGCTTTGCAAATTGAAGCTGACATAAAAGCCATGCGAATGACAAGGAGGGTGCGCGCTGTCGAGCAAGATACAGAAGCTGAAGTCAGGGCCACACCGCTTATTTCAGGAAGAAGAGGTGCTAGCTTCCAAAGAAACCCGGTTCGCACAAGCCTAGAAGGAGCTGAAAAGTTTACATGCTGGAGATGTGGACAGAAGGGGCATCTTAGGGTAGGCTGAGGCACCCAGGCTGATAAGATACAAGCGGATGTAGGAAAAGCAGATGAATATGCGAACAAAATGAAATCTATGCAAGACACGATAAACTCAATGAAGGAGCAGTTTGACAGAGACATAAAGAATTTAGTAAAGAAGAATAAAGAAAGTATTGCCAAGCTTCAACAACAACACGGAGTAGCCATGAAGGAACTTAGAGCAGACAGGGATAGGATGAAGCAGTTGCTTGCCTCTCAGAAAAGGAGAAGTATGCGTATTAAAAGCAAGTTTGAAACGAATAGAAAGAATCTGCTGAAGAAGGACGAACAACACGAAATAGCCTTTTGGAAGCTCAATAAAGAAGTTTCTGCTTTGAAGGGCGAAATCAAGAGATTGAAAGCTTTGAATCAGTTGAAGAAAGCAGAGAGGGAATGCGACCAAGTTAAAGATGAAAATGCAATGCTCAGACAGAAGATAAATCAGATGGAGGCTGAGTATGCATTCTGTAAAAAGAACTTGAACAACGCGATTGACAAAGCCAAAAGGGTCGGTATCAAGAAGAATGAGTTGAGAGAAAGGTTGGCGCAGCTTGAAGCAGAAAACAAGAAGCTGAGAACAGATTTGAGCGCCGAGGTCGATGATGCGAAAAAGCGAAAGGAAGATTTGTCTAAAGCAAGAGAAGTTGATAGTAAGACTAAACAGCGACTGGTGATTTGGAAAAACAAGAATTCTCGACTGAAAGAGGAGCTGGAAAACGCATTGGCTGCAGCAGAGTACGGTAGCTCCAGGATGAAGCATATGGAGAATGGGAACAGTAACGGGAAGCAGAAGATTACTCAGCTGGAAGTTGAGATCGATAAGAAGAAGAGAGAACTGAATAAGGTCATTGAAGATACAAAGAAGGGTGTGTCCGCAGTATTAGCGAAGCCATTTTACGATGCAGAGTTAGAACAGAGATTGGCGCAACTGAAGAAATAAAACCCGAAGATAGGAGCAGAGCTTGGCGCTGCACTCAAGGACTCATCATGGGATTTTGAACAGACCACGCAACTCAGAAGCGAGAATGTTAAGCAAAAGAACAGGATTGCGCAGGAGGAAGACGAACTCAGCAGGTTTAGAGAGGAAGTGGAGAATAGCCTGAGTAATGGGAAGAAGGAAGTGTCGAGAGGTGACAGTCGTCAAGGCAAAAAGGTGCAACTGAAGAGAATGATAACAGAACTAGGAAAAGAGAATTCTGCTGGAGCTGAAAATGAGAATCGCAAGTTGGGCAACGAATATCGCAGTTACGAGGTGATCTGGTATGGTCTTGCAACACACGACGCAAGGAAGGGTAGATGTCCGAAGCTACAACGCCATGGGGAGGGACCCTACGTGGTGATGAAGCGCCTCAACGACGTAGTCTACAGGTTATGTACGGAAAGTGGAAAACCGAAGGTCGACTATGCTGATGTCTGTGGTGATACAAGAATCGAAGTTGTTCGTCGAGGACGCCGAACGCTAAGGGGGGAAGAATGTAACATACTGTATATTATGGTATTCGTGTATTTGTATTAGTTGTCATTGATTGTCATACATGATGTAAAGTCAAAGTGCTAGGTTAGATCTTTTGAAGTGTAAACGTCATCGAATCGTCTAGAGTTTTCGAGAATGACGGATGGATTCTAGAAATGTCATCGAATGCTCTAGATGGTTCGATGAAGTATATATAAGGTGCTACGGGTAGCGAGGAAGTCAGTTGAGTTGAGTTGTACTTGAGATAAGGTTAAGAGAGATTAGGTCTGTTTTTACAGAGAATCACAAACCAGTCAGAGCCAATCAGTATTCCCCATTGCAGTTGTCAAACTATTTCTGACTAGTACTGGCCAATCAAATTGACGCTGACTAGTTTGTGATTGCTGTAAAAACAGACCTATTGTATCGAGTTGTGAAGTAAAACTGTGAAAGTTACGTCGAGTTTGATTCCCTGGGTGAAGAAAAAGAGGCCGTCGTGACAATATGTATCTGTACTTTTGAGCTAGAAGATTATGTTACACCCACCGATCCGCCATTGTTTATAATCTATTCACAGCTACTTAATAAATATATTGCATATCACATACTCGGCCATTGCATACAAACATCTGTAGGAGATCCCCCACAACCCTAACTCCGCAACAATCCTTTCATGAGAGAATAACAATAAAACGCACAGACACAGGTAAAATAATTAGGGATTCATCAAGCCAAGTAGCTTGAGTTTTTTCTTAAATACTTGACCTGACTTGAAAGCTCAAGCTTTTGGAAATTTGATATTTGACTTGACTTGATTTTCGATCTGAACTACTTGATATCAAGTAAAATCTAACAACTTGATATTACTTCATATCGATCTGTAAAATGCGAATCGAAGCGTTAAAATAGGGGAATCACCGAGGTTACGACAGCAAGCAGGCACCCGATGATTTTAAAACTTTAAAGCCAACCGACACAGAATGGTCGCTAATTGAACGAATTTGCCAGTGCCTTGATGTTTTTAAGGGTATTTCCATCATTTTTGCATTAATATGCTGCTCGATAGATTAGATTCGTGGGCTAAGGAGCTTGACAATAAACCTGATCGAGATGAAACTGATGAATAGATTATAAATAGTATTCAAGCGGCAAGGGACAGTACTGAAGGTATTTTAGAATAGTGGTAAAGACACGAATGTATTTTTCCAAACCTTGCCGCAATGGCGAAAGACTGTTTGGCAACGCCGGCTTCTTCAGCTCCAGTTGAGAGGCAGTTTTCTAGAGCTGCCTTAACTCTTACCAAAACAAGAAATCGATTAGGTGATAACTCCGTTAGAAGTCTTATGTGTCTCAAATCATGGATGGCAAATGAGGATATTAATTTTGTTTTTCTTCTGGCCATCGGCATCGACAGCTCTGGTCATTATAGCCTCGTGTTATGTTTTGTTTCCCGGCGCCACTTTAGGAACAGCACTGTTAATTAGAAGCCAACAGTAAAGGCTCAGATGGGATTCTTTGCTGAGCTTTTTTTATGGATATTTATTTTTGATTGAAAAAAAAATAGAAATAAATTTCCGCCTCTAACGAAAATCGAACCCGGGACCCTCCGGCCACGAACCCTTGACTCTAACCACTGAACCAACCCACCCACATTTGAGTTTGTTGTTTATCTATGTGTTATTGTCATTATTTCGTATTTTTATTTCATATTATCACATTCATTAATTTAACTAAGTTTGTTGGAGTTTTCGTTTTTGGATTTTTTTTGAAATAAAACATTACATCTTTATATACATAGATTTTTATTGTTGTTGCGTTTTGGCAGTTAATCAGACTAATATCAAAAAAGAACTATTTTTTCAAGAAAAATCAAGTAGTTAGCTTGAAAAACTTGATTTTCAAGTTGCTTGAAGTGTAACTACTTGACTTGACCTGAATTTCGAAGAATAAATACTTGACTTGATCTTGACTTGATATCAAGTCAAGTCAAATAGCTTGAAAATCAAGTCAAGTCGTGAATCTCTGAAAATAATTATGGATTCTTAACAAAAGACTATGAGGCCTATCTATGGTGTCCTGCCAATGTGAATGTATCGAGATTATCATATTATCGTACTCTGTTCTTCTCAAGCTGTTTGTATCCTTGATCGAAGTAATAGGAGCTCAGTTGGAAAATGTGATATCCTTACTGGGACTTCGTCGGAAAGTATTAAAATTTTAGTTGTGAAGAAAACTATTCTTACAGCATATTCCTTTAGAATGAGTATTGAAATTAAAGATATGTTTTGCGTGGTTTAAATTAACCATAATTTCCTCAGCAAGAAAACTTGCTCAGCGAGAACAGATGTTCTTGTCGCTAGTATACATATACAGGATGACCCTGAATTTCTTTGACACGTGATATTCTCGTAACCAAAAAAAGTTCAGATGAAAACCGAAAGGAATTTTTGAAAGTACTACAGGGTCTATCATACCATGCCTTCCAAACATCTTTTTCGTACTTCAACTCTTAAAACTCACCACCAACTATTATTTTACAAATAGCACCCAATAAATGCTTTTCCTGCACAAATTAAGTCCTTTTTTATTTGAAATCTTTTAGTACCTTTGATTTTATACAAAAACGTGTTTTTTTCGTAAAGTCGAACAGATAAATAAAATTAAGATTTGTTTGAGGTCTAATATATTCGCTAGAAAAACAGATAAAAAAATGTAGTCAAGTTGATTGACTCAGTACTTCCCACACATTCCGATGATACCAGTTTTATTATTTTCCCACAGCATGATACTATAGTCTAGATGCCCCTGCAACCAAATCAGCGCTCGCACGACCGCAAAAAAGTGTTTTATTCTACTAGGTGCTTCTTTCACAGGTCAATGGACAATCTATCATGAATACAACAAATTTTTGAGTTTTACAAACCCCCACCCCCGGACCATCCCAATTTCACCTCCAACCAAAAAAAATCTTAAAATGGGCAGGAACCACTAAATCGTCTAAAACGAAGTTTGAGGTGTTTTTTATATTTTTAGTTTCCTTATTATTGCCGCGCCGCCACTGAAATGATTTCGAAAAACCATACGCGCCTTCCATACTAGTCGCGGTAATAAATATGTGTCAAAATGTCATTAACGTGAATTCAGAAGTTTCGACGTACTCATTACAGAACGATCCAAAGTAATACTCGTATGTATTTTGTATGCATCAGAAAGTTCAAGTCCCTTGGTTTCTGTAATCGGCAAGGCATTGTTCGGATGGACCTAAAAAAGTGTATTATACCGCTAGGTCTTTCTCTCTCAGGTCAGTAGACAGCCTATTATGGGTACAACAAAATTTTTCAGATTTCCAACCCCCCACCCCCAACCACCCTAATTTCACACCAACCCCAAAAAAAGTAGAATCAGATCAGGAACCCCTAAAACGCCTAAAAACGAAGTTTGAGGCATATTTGAAATTTTTCGTTTTTTGCTAATTACTCCGCCGCCCATGCACCGATTTTCAAAATTGTAGCAACATTACCTCCTACGACCCTACATCATATCGCTACCCAAATTTCATCAAAATCTATGCAGCGGTTACTGAGATTAGGAGGTTAAAAAAAACGCCAACAGACGACACATCGACAGACAGACCGACGGAAATGATTGACGTGGATTTTCATTATGGAGGCATCATAAAACGCCCACAAAGTATATTATCTCAAAATCGAAAATTTTCGCGATCACAATACTCCCCTCACCTATCTGTGTGGGAAGTAATAAGTTTGAGTATAAAATCAAAGGTACTACAAAATTTTAAATAAAATAAGGAATAAGGAATTTATGTAGGAAATGCTATTTGGTGTTATTTGAAAAACAAAATTTGAGCGTGAATTTTAATGGTTGAGGTACAAAAAAAATGTTTTAAAAGCATGGTATGACCCTATAGTACTTACAAGCCTTTTTTTTGTTACGAGAATATCACGTCAAGGAAATCCAGGGGCACTCTGTATATTTACAAGATGGTCAGAATTCTTGAATTGAGGATATCTTTTATGTGTGTGCCAGTCACTGGTGTTAGCGTTACGTCAAGCGGCGAAGCGAGCCACGCCGACGCCATAGGGACGGAAAATGTCGACGCCGACCGAACAGCCCACGAACCAGCAGTTCATAGAGCCATAGCCGCGAAAGTCCTGCACAATATTTCATATACAATTTTATTAATACGAAGTATCTTTTTCGTTAACTAAGGCACGAAGCTTACCCCTCAATATACACACTTATTTTTTATGACACAATTATCAATTATCACACTGCGGTCTGACTGACCCCAAAGTCATTTTTCCAAATTTTTAAATGTTTCTTATATAACTAGACAATTTCGTTCAGTTAATTCATTACTCAAATATATTTTATTAACAGAAGATTTAAAAAAAATAGAAAATAAACAACGGCACACACTGATAGGTAAATGAAAACAAAAAATGAAGACAAAATAACAAAACTTTCCAACTCTGTTCTCTCTAGGTCAGAGGGCGGTGAAAATCGTTCTCGGATATTTTTATTTTTGGAAATATACAATGAAACAACAAAACTGCGGACTTGAAATATCCACCTTTAGATAACACACTGGGGTCAATTAGACCCAAAGCTAACTTCACACGCTAACGGCTCCACAGCTGTGGACAAACTAACATATCTTCCGCATGCACACATGCACAAGTCTATATCAAAGTAAACTAAATTTAGGTGGATGCGCCAAGATATACTATCCAAAATAAAAAAGTAGTGCCAAAGTTTACGGAATAAATATAAGTTGGATCACTCTCCGTCGGCACTTTGAAGATCTCACATCAAAGCGATGCCGCGGCCGCACGCGCTAGTTAGTTTTTGCGTTGGTTTTTGCCCAAGTACGAGGGTCTTTTAGCGGGGACTTGCTAACGCCAGGGTTTTACGTATATACGAGGGTCATTGAAAGACTATGTATTGACAGCCGATTTAGACATACAAATACAAATATAACGTTTATTTTGCTAATACACTAGGTAACTAAAGTAAATTAAAACTATTACTAATGAATCTCAAATGATTTCACATATTGTAGCTGTTTCGTAGATACGTAAAAATTGGTTCAAAGGTGCTGAAGTATATTTACCTTAATGTTTTGTTTATTTGGCATATTTTTGAGACCACAGCTTATAAAATTTATGGTATAATATATAGGAACTCGTATGTACAATTTTAAAAGATAATGATGAGGAAATGCTTTACATGGATGTGAATAAATATTATTGACATTTTGCTTTTCAGTGTCATTCTAATTACTACTGTAGAAACTAAATTGTTAAAGTTATCAATAAAAATATTTCCGACCTCTAAAATATAATTCAGAATGTCTCTAGGTGGTATGGTAAGACCACCGAATGAATATTTTGTCTCACTATACGCTTTTAGCGTGATACAATCCTTTAAGTACCTGTAGGCCTGTAGGCCTCGAATTAATCACTTTAGACGTGTGCTGGTTTGTTGGAATTGTTTTATCGGGTGGAACACAGAAAGGCACAAATGTACAGGGTGTCCCATTAATAATTTTGAATCGGACGTCACGTGACCAAAAACAAATACCTTCAAAATATTACGATCAAAATCATCAGTGAAGAAAAGGCTACAAATAGAAATTGGATATTATGGAATACTAAGAGGCTCTACGTATATCCTGCAGATAACCTGACATATAAAATGAAACAACTCAAACACCAGTGGCAGATGATGGCATGAGGCGAAGTAGCAGCATGTAGGTTAGGGACATATATTTCAGTTGTATATAAATTACTTCAGCCAATGCTCTACACAAGGCATAGCCTTCAGAGTGGCACTATTTGTATAGACCAATACGAATAAAGTAATAATTGGATATATAATTCTCTACTACTGCCCAGTTCCGACCTATTGCGTGTCCTAATCGTCGTGAAACATGTATTTATATCCTTTATATTTCAAGGTTTACCACAAAATAAGGATGGATCTGATTGCCATTTTCCATCCGTTAATAAATTTAATTGATAAAATCAAACTTCTGAAAATATTATCCATTTCCTGCAAACAAATCCGAGATAACAAAATCCGATATTTTTGAGACACTGTATACACTTCGCGTTACACACGTTCAACCTCTACTTTGCGCCGCCCCGTATCTCCCGGCTGACGTCGGTACACTGCTACCGGTGGACCGGGGAGACGGGGCAAGGGGCAGGCTGTTTTGATATTTTTGCGGAGTGATCCAACTTATATGTATTCCGTAAACTTTGGTAGTGCAGATTTAAAATAAACCCCAGTGTGGTGATTAAGGGTTACTATTACTCCGTCAGAGCACAACTAGACGAAAAATGTAGGTGTGAAAAGTAGCCTCAGGTGGAAGAGAGCTTCCAGTGTCAAGCCGCGACACCACGAGAAATCTCATCCGCTCTAATCTGCACCGGGATGCATAAAAGTTATAAATGGTTTAGCCCGTAAACCCTGCTGGCTCGGTTGAAATACCGTCTCTACCATGCTCTGAAGCCAGTGCCGTTCCTCCACATCATCTTGAAAGGTATTTTTCAGATTGAAATTATGAGCACAATAAAGGAGGTGTTCAGTGGCGTGCCGAAAGGAGCCGCAGGGCCCGCGGTGTGGGGGGCCCGGGGCATCCCGCTCAGCGTCGACCTCGACTACCTCGAGCAAGCACTGTACATACTAGTAATAATAACTACAATACATAATATACTTGATTTTACAGCGATGGAATCATAATTTTCCAGAATCAAATTAAATATATTTTCCCATAAATCCAAAAGGGCAAGAATAAGTGCAACATGCAACTGAAACGACCAACGAAAACAAGGTTGCTATTTATATTATTCCGCTATTCGATCATTTTGAAAAAACTAATAAAAAGTTTTGCAAGATCGACAATCGGTGAATCGCGCCTAAGTTCTTTGGCATTAATTTCTATAGAAAATGAGCAGGCAGAAGGCATAGACTTAGACCAAATAGTTGTTACATTTGTTGCTTTGCAAAAAAATTGTTTTTTAGTTTACATGAAATGCAAGTCAAGTCATATTAATAAAATTTTTACAGTTAAGGTGTTTTATTTGTTTATTTTTGTTACATTCTTGTGTGTTATCTATGTTTTATTTAACTAAAACTCATAGTGACCATATAATATAGATGAAGTTTGTTACATTAATGTGATTAATCGATGTATAATTATATTGTACCTTAGCTCTGTGAATTCTAATTCCTCAAAAACTCGAAAGAAAAAATTACTTTTATAAATATAAATTGAGGTCACACCAGTTTTTTTTCTATCTGTAAACCGATTTGAAATATAATTTTTTATATAGAGGGGGCCCCGTGAAAAATGATTGCGGGGGGGCCCTCGAAGACCTTGGCACGCTACTGGAGGTGCTCTAGGCGCGGAACTGGGACCTGTGTTTTTCATATTGTACATAAATGCATGGACGTCGTCATTGTACAATTTTGGGGGGACAAAACATAGGTGACATGATATAAACAATTTATTAAGACTAATCTGGTCAAAACAAGGTCACAAGACACATGCAGAAGTAAAAACAAGATTTTTTTTGCTGGGCAACGAGAAAATAAACTGAATTTATGATATGTACATTTCATTGATGATATAGATACAAAAGGCAAGAGCACCCTGTACATGCGAATACTAAAACAAGCTAAAAGATACAGGTACAAAACGAGACCATATTTTTAACTTCCCCGACAAAGGAGTGCTCAGTTATTAGAATCGGCCCGTTTTCGCAAATTTTACTGAAATCAACGTGCGAAGTGTCATTTCCAAGGTAAAATCACCTCCTGAAACATTTTCTGAAATCGTTCCGAGTAACCCCACCATTAAACCATAGATTTGCACAAAAATTGGATCAAAAGATAGAGAACAAAAACCTCTTTATGCCAGTAAGGTTTGAAATTATTTGAACTTGGGTCTGGGAACTTCCTAGAACGAGGTGTATCTCGTTCAATGTCCACATGGTTTCTTTTAGGTAACAAGAAAATAAACTGAAATTTATGAGATATACATTTTGTTGATAATATATGTACAATAAACAAGAGCACACGGTATGTACAAATATTAATATAAGCTAAAAGATACAGGTACAAGACAAGATCAAATCAATACAAAAATAAAAACAATATTTTTTCTGCTGGCCGTCTTCGTCGTTATTCGGCAATGTTCGTCAGATCTCTATACCATTCAGAGTTCCGGTGTAAGCATCAATATGCTGTGTTGCCAAAGCTCCGGAAATAGTTTAGAAATTTGGGAGAACGTATTTAAAAAGGAAATGCAACCGATTTTACGAATACCAAAAATATGCTACGCAACTTGCGGGGGGTCAAGTGTCCCCCTTGCCCCCCCCAAACGACGCCCATGCATAAATGGGTTGACCCTGCCTAGCATCATTAGTTAGGCATTAATTAGGCTGACGAGATTTCTCTGTTGTAGTAACCAGTGTTACAGCAAATAAAATTTCCTTGAAATCTGGCAAAATACAAGATGTCTAATTTTACTTGCGACACACGATAGGACAAGTGAGCAGAATATTGTGGTCGAGAGAATTTTCGATTTTGAGATAATACACTTTTTGGGCGTTTTATGATGTCTACATAATGAAAATCCACGTCACTCATTTCCGTCGGTCTGTTTTTCGGACGGTCTGTCTGTTGGCGTTCTTCTAGCCTCGTAATCTCAGTAACCGCTGCATGTATTGTGAACAAATTTGGGTAGCGATATGCTGTGGGGTCATAGTAGGTAATGCAGCTATAATTTTGAAAATCGTTGCTGGGCGGCGGAGCGATTAGCTAAGAACAAAAAAATTCAAATATTCCTCAAACTTTGTTTTTAGGCGTTTTAGGAGTTCCTGATCATTTTCTAGTTTTTTTTGTGGGGTTTTAAATTGCGACGGTGGGGGGTGGTAGGTTGTAAAACTGAAAAATTTGTTTAATCATAATAAACTGTCCATTGATCTGTGAAAAGATCTAGCGACATAATACACTTGTTTAGGCCCATCAGAGCATTGCCTTGAGGGAATTTTCAGATGTAAACATTCGAGTATTGCTTTTGACAGTTCTGTATTGTGTAATGTGGAACGTCTTGAATTTATCTTAATGACATTTCGACACAGTATTGTTACCTTGGCGAGGTTGAAAAATGCTTATGGTTTTCAGAAGTCGTGTCAGTGGCGGCGCAGCAATAATCAAAAAACTAAAAATATAAAAAGCTCAAACTTCCTTTTAGGAGTACCTGATCAGTTTTTACTTTTTTTTGAGTATGGGCGAAATTGGGGTGTTTGGGGTGAGGGGTTGTAATACCGGAAAATCTTTTTTTGTGTGCAGACGAGCCATGATTTGGTTGCAAGGCGATCACAGACTATAGCTTCATGCTATGGAAAAATAATAAACTGGTATCACCGTAATCTGTGGTAAGAATCAACTTGACTTCCATTTGTTCATGTTTACTGCAACCATACGCAATAAAAAAATGGAGTCAAGTTGATTGACTCAGTACTTCCCACACCATGATGATACCATTTTATTACTTCCCATTTCATGAAGCTATAGTCTAAAATCCCCTTGCAGCTAAATTATCGCCCATCCGCCCGCAAAAACAACATCCAACACAAAAACTCTCGTAAATAGTTCCTTGCGTCTCCCTCCCTAGGTACTAGGGCGCCACAGTTTTTTATGCATGCTTGCACTGGACAATGCGAAACGATCAAGAGCCTTCAACCCGTCTAAAAACGAAGTTTGACCTGATTTTATGTTTTTGGTTGTTTGATTATTGCTGCGCCGCCACTGACACGGTACTTCAAAAACAGAGTCGTTTTCCATGCTCGCAGCGGTAATAAACTCTGTGTCAAAATTTTATTAACATCAATTCAATAATTTTCGCTTTACGCAATATACATAGAACGAAATAAAGCAAAACTCGTATGTACAGATCACAAAATTGGTTTCTGTAATAGGCAAGCCAATGTTCGGATGGACCTAAAAAAGTGTAATATGCCGCTAGGCATTTCTTCTACAGGTCAATAGACGGACTATTATGAATACCACAAATTTTTCAGTTTTACTACCCCCCACCCCCCAACCGCCCCGATTTCACCCTACTCAAAAAAAAATTGAAAATGATCAGGAACCCCTAAAACGCCTAAAAACAAAGTTTGAGCTGTTTTTATATTTTTAGTTTTTTTATTATTGCCGCGCCGCCACTGACTCGATTTGCCAAAACATACGCGTTTTCCATCCTCGCTTTGGGGGTAATACTATGTCAAAATTTCATTAAAATCAATTGAACAATTTTCGCGTTACGCGATATCGAGCGATTTAAAACAATACTCTTATGTATACATCACAAATTCTAAGTCCCGTGGTTTCTATAATAAGCATGCAACGTTCGGATAGACCTAAAAAAGTGTATCATATCGCTAGGTCTTTCATTCACATATCAATGGACAGCCGATTACGAATACAACAAATTTTTCAGTATTACAACCCCACACCCCAAATTTACCCCCACCCAAGAAAAAGTAGAAAATGATCAGGAACCCCTAAAACGCCTAAAAACGACGTTTGAGGCATATTTGAAATTTTTGGTTTTTTGCTAATTACTCCGCCCCCCGTATAACGATTTTCAAAATTGTAGGAGCATTACCTACTACGACCCCACAGCATAACGCTGCCCAAATTTCATCACAATCCATCCAGCGGTTACTGAGATTACGAGGGTACAAAAACGCGACAGACAGACAGACAGGCCGACACACCGACAGACCGACAGACCGACAGACCGACAGACCGACAGACCGACAGACCGACAGACCGACAGACCGACAGACCGACAGACCGACAGACCGACAGACCGACAGACCGACAGACAGACAGACCGACAGACCGACAGACCGACAGACCGACAGACCGACAGACCGACAGACCGACAGACCGACAGACCGACAGACCGACAGACCGACAGACCGACAGACCGACAGACCGACAGACCGACAGACCGACAGACCGACAGACCGACAGACCGACAGACCGACAGACCGACAGACCGACAGACCGACAGACCGACAGACCGACAGACCGACAGACCGACAGACCGACAGACCGACAGACCGACAGACCGACAGACCGACAGACCGACAGACCGACAGACCGACAGACCGACAGACCGACAGACCGACAGACCGACAGACCGACAGACCGACAGACCGACAGACCGACAGACCGACAGACCGACAGACCGACAGACCGACAGACCGACAGACCGACAGACCGACAGACCGACAGACCGACAGACCGACAGACCGACAGACCGACAGACCGACAGACCGACAGACCGACAGACCGACAGACCGACAGACCGACAGACCGACAGACCGACAGACCGACAGACCGACAGACCGACAGACCGACAGACCGACAGACCGACAGACCGACAGACCGACAGACCGACAGACCGACAGACCGACAGACCGACAGACCGACAGACCGACAGACCGACAGACCGACAGACCGACAGACCGACAGACCGACAGACCGACAGACCGACAGACCGACAGACCGACAGACCGACAGACCGACAGACCGACAGACCGACAGACCGACAGACCGACAGACCGACAGACCGACAGACCGACAGACCGACAGACCGACAGACCGACAGACCGACAGACCGACAGACCGACAGACCGACAGACCGACAGACCGACAGACCGACAGACCGACAGACCGACAGACCGACAGACCGACAGACCGACAGACCGACAGACCGACAGACCGACAGACCGACAGACCGACAGACCGACAGACCGACAGACCGACAGACCGACAGACCGACAGACCGACAGACCGACAGACCGACAGACCGACAGACCGACAGACCGACAGACCGACAGACCGACAGACCGACAGACCGACAGACCGACAGACCGACAGACCGACAGACCGACAGACCGACAGACCGACAGACCGACAGACCGACAGACCGACAGACCGACAGACCGACAGACCGACAGACCGACAGACCGACAGACCGACAGACCGACAGACCGACAGACCGACAGACCGACAGACCGACAGACCGACAGACCGACAGACCGACAGACCGACAGACCGACAGACCGACAGACCGACAGACCGACAGACCGACAGACCGACAGACCGACAGACCGACAGACCGACAGACCGACAGACCGACAGACCGACAGACCGACAGACCGACAGACCGACAGACCGACAGACCGACAGACCGACAGACCGACAGACCGACAGACCGACAGACCGACAGACCGACAGACCGACAGACCGACAGACCGACAGACCGACAGACCGACAGACCGACAGACCGACAGACCGACAGACCGACAGACCGACAGACCGACAGACCGACAGACCGACAGACCGACAGACCGACAGACCGACAGACCGACAGACCGACAGACCGACAGACCGACAGACCGACAGACCGACAGACCGACAGACCGACAGACCGACAGACCGACAGACCGACAGACCGACAGACCGACAGACCGACAGACCGACAGACCGACAGACCGACAGACCGACAGACCGACAGACCGACAGACCGACAGACCGACAGACCGACAGACCGACAGACCGACAGACCGACAGACCGACAGACCGACAGACCGACAGACCGACAGACCGACAGACCGACAGACCGACAGACCGACAGACCGACAGACCGACAGACCGACAGACCGACAGACCGACAGACCGACAGACCGACAGACCGACAGACCGACAGACCGACAGACCGACAGACCGACAGACCGACAGACCGACAGACCGACAGACCGACAGACCGACAGACCGACAGACCGACAGACCGACAGACCGACAGACCGACAGACCGACAGACCGACAGACCGACAGACCGACAGACCGACAGACCGACAGACCGACAGACCGACAGACCGACAGACCGACAGACCGACAGACCGACAGACCGACAGACCGACAGACCGACAGACCGACAGACCGACAGACCGACAGACCGACAGACCGACAGACCGACAGACCGACAGACCGACAGACCGACAGACCGACAGACCGACAGACCGACAGACCGACAGACCGACAGACCGACAGACCGACAGACCGACAGACCGACAGACCGACAGACCGACAGACCGACAGACCGACAGACCGACAGACCGACAGACCGACAGACCGACAGACCGACAGACCGACAGACCGACAGACCGACAGACCGACAGACCGACAGACCGACAGACCGACAGACCGACAGACCGACAGACCGACAGACCGACAGACCGACAGACCGACAGACCGACAGACCGACAGACCGACAGACCGACAGACCGACAGACCGACAGACCGACAGACCGACAGACCGACAGACCGACAGACCGACAGACCGACAGACCGACAGACCGACAGACCGACAGACCGACAGACCGACAGACCGACAGACCGACAGACCGACAGACCGACAGACCGACAGACCGACAGACCGACAGACCGACAGACCGACAGACCGACAGACCGACAGACCGACAGACCGACAGACCGACAGACCGACAGACCGACAGACCGACAGACCGACAGACCGACAGACCGACAGACCGACAGACCGACAGACCGACAGACCGACAGACCGACAGACCGACAGACCGACAGACCGACAGACCGACAGACCGACAGACCGACAGACCGACAGACCGACAGACCGACAGACCGACAGACCGACAGACCGACAGACCGACAGACCGACAGACCGACAGACCGACAGACCGACAGACCGACAGACCGACAGACCGACAGACCGACAGACCGACAGACCGACAGACCGACAGACCGACAGACCGACAGACCGACAGACCGACAGACCGACAGACCGACAGACCGACAGACCGACAGACCGACAGACCGACAGACCGACAGACCGACAGACCGACAGACCGACAGACCGACAGACCGACAGACCGACAGACCGACAGACCGACAGACCGACAGACCGACAGACCGACAGACCGACAGACCGACAGACCGACAGACCGACAGACCGACAGACCGACAGACCGACAGACCGACAGACCGACAGACCGACAGACCGACAGACCGACAGACCGACAGACCGACAGACCGACAGACCGACAGACCGACAGACCGACAGACCGACAGACCGACAGACCGACAGACCGACAGACCGACAGACCGACAGACCGACAGACCGACAGACCGACAGACCGACAGACCGACAGACCGACAGACCGACAGACCGACAGACCGACAGACCGACAGACCGACAGACCGACAGACCGACAGACCGACAGACCGACAGACCGACAGACCGACAGACCGACAGACCGACAGACCGACAGACCGACAGACCGACAGACCGACAGACCGACAGACCGACAGACCGACAGACCGACAGACCGACAGACCGACAGACCGACAGACCGACAGACCGACAGACCGACAGACCGACAGACCGACAGACCGACAGACCGACAGACCGACAGACCGACAGACCGACAGACCGACAGACCGACAGACCGACAGACCGACAGACCGACAGACCGACAGACCGACAGACCGACAGACCGACAGACCGACAGACCGACAGACCGACAGACCGACAGACCGACAGACCGACAGACCGACAGACCGACAGACCGACAGACCGACAGACCGACAGACCGACAGACCGACAGACCGACAGACCGACAGACCGACAGACCGACAGACAGACCGACAGACCGACAGACAGACCGACGGAAATGACGTGGATTTTCGTTATGTACACATAATAAAACGCCCAAAAAGTGAATGATCTCAAAATCGAAAATTTTCGCCATCACAATACTCCCCTCACCTATCGGTGTGGGAAGTAAAATGGCTATATTGAAACTAGAAGATCAGATAGAACTGCAGGATTCCAGTATAATATTGAAGGCTATGTTTTTTTGAACAGGATCCTTCTTTCACCTGTCAAACTACAGATCTGAGTTTCTTGAACCTCGGTGATATTAAATAATGGCGTAATAAAGCAATGAATACGGGCGTAGTCCCGACGACCTAATATACTCGCCTTATATGTCCTGATTAACATATATATTAACTCCCACTATAACTTCATATTAGGGAATTAGTGTTGTGTTTTAACATGGCGTATAAGAGACTGCGTCGTATTTTGAAATATTCAGGAAGCTTAAGTACACACTGTTGATGGTTTAAGCGTAGATTTTGACATTGTTCGCACAATAACAGAAATATGGAGAGGGCCATTAGAGCAGCTAAAATGAAAACATTTGTTTTTTTTAATTGATTCCCTGACGGAGGAAAATTTATTAAAAAACGAAGAATATATAAACTAAACCTTGTTTCTGGTGTTTTACAGATTACTGATTACTTCTCAAACATTTTGGTATGAAGGGTTTTCTCAGCATCATATACTTTCGTTATATTCATATTTAATAAATCGTTAAAACAAAGTTAAGATGAATGAAATGTAAGAAGCATAAAAAGAACTGATGCCCACTTGTGACTCAAATTCATTTGTTTCTCTTGTCATGCCAACAGCTGCATCTTGATTTATAATAGCAGGTCATTTCGCGTGTGCCGTTTGAGACACTGTTGCCAGATTCCATGTTTTAACCAGTATTGGGGTATTTTTGGCAGGGTGTTTGCTACTATTTTTGGTATTAGGTAGCAAGAATTAGACTGGGAGTTTTTGATGATGCAAGTTACTGATTAGGGGATTTTTGAGAATATTACTTCCACTTCATGTAAACGATAAGCAATATCTAAATGGATTTAGAATGCACCTCCGTTAAATGAGATGTGAACAACCATTACTATATCACAAAAGGGGTTGGCAGAAAGGACCAAAGGTGGCCTACTTGCCTGGCTTCGTCTCCCCATCACTACTAAACATTATTTCCACAGACCTTGGCAGCAGGAAGTATGCATTTGGGTTTTTAGTATCATTTGATGATATTCTGACTACATTGGTCTGAGAGGATTCCGTAGAATTTGATACAAAGCTAACGAAAATGTGGCTCAACTGCAGATAAACAGATTCACAAAATGGAGAACTCATATTGGGGATCAGTCAAAAGTGTCTTAACTCAGTACTCCCCAAACAAAAAGTTTCTCTATCTCTATATCATCCTCATCAAAACTGGCAGGAGTTCCAACAACCATACACTGTTACCAATTACTCCACTGCAGTTAAACGGTATCACATCTTCATCACAATCAAGTTCATAGTTTCCAAGTTACACGTTATAGGATTATAATATGTATATACAGGGTGAGTTTTTAGTACCGGCTCGGTCGATAACTCCACTACTGTAGAAGATAGCAAAAAAAGTTGTATATGAAAGTTGTAGCCACGGATATGCTCCTTGTTTAGAAAATATTTAGATTTATACAGAGTGATCCATAACTACGTGGTGATGCAAACATGCATTTTTTTAAATGACACACCCTATATATTATTCCATATTCAAATTCTACTAACAATTTCCGTTCCTACAATATAGGGTATTGTTACATTATACAGGGTATTTTAAAAGTTATGACCAATTTTATATCCAAATCGCTGTCAGATGAACGTACTGTATATCAAAAAGTGATAAATCAAAAGCCATTTTTTTACACAGATGAATAAAAAATATTCTCTATTTTGAAAATCGGCTATAAAAAAAGCCCGCGACGCATATTCGTATACAGGGTGATGTAGAATGCAAAATCTAGATTTTCTCTCTTTTTTTAAATGTAACCCCCAATATTTTATTATCCCAAAGAATTGCCTTTAATATGCTCTCTCATCTTTGTATAGCACTTTTTATGGCTACATTCATTAGTTTCCGAGATATTTCGATTTTTCTACAAATTTTTCAAATATACCTCCTATTTGTTTACTAAAATTGAGTTATTTTGAGAAAATACTATCAAATTTTATTTTTGCTTAACAAACAACTAAAACATAAGGCCATAATGGTACTTGATCAAGTCAAAACACTGAATTAACGAGATATTGGAAAATGTATGGTTTTTAGATATACAAGCAAAAATTATTCGTCTCGTGATATTTGCAAATATTATCGGTTAGTTCTGATCGCAAAAATCTGGTTCAAAGTTCAAATTGTCTGGTTTGTGAAGGAGGATTAGATGATAAATAAATTCCAATGAAATCATCTCACAATTTGAAGAAATGAGCGATCCTGTGTGCAGTGTATGCTCTTCGGCGATCAACCCGAGGATAAAAAGTGTAAAGTGTGACGGTATTGCGGCAACGTTTTTCATGCCGCATGCCAGAGCCTTCCTTCAGAGGTGATAAGAAATATCGAAAAGAATATCGGGTTAAGTTGGAAGTGTGAGTCATGTCGTAAATATACCAACGACGTTAACGGATTGCTAGATGCCAAAATGAGAATCCTGGAGGAGAGTATTACGTCGTTGATATCTGCGTCAAAATCGGAAATGATAGAGTTCATTGCAACTAAACTCAAAGTATCCGAAGTCTCATCTAGTGTTGAGAGAATGCCATACTCTGCTGCACTACGAGGTAAGCCCGCAGTAATTATAAAACCCAAAGACAACAAACAGACCACACAAATCACTAAAACTGACATGCTTCAACATATCAATCCAGCGACCGAAAATCTGCAGATCTCAGGTGTAAAAAATGTAAGGAATGGAGGCTTATTGGTGGGATGCTCCAGCGATAATGACTCTGCTAAGCTAAAGAAGATGGTTACTGAAAAACTTGCTGACAAGTACGAGATTAGTGATGTATCAAGCTTCTCTCCTAGAATTCGAGTATCCGGAATGACTGAGAAACCATCTGTAGCCAACTTCGTTGATACTCTGCGCTCACAGAACAAAGGCATCATCGGTGACAATTTCAGCTGTAAAATCTTAGAAATTAAACCAATTCGAAAACGCAATGATGTATTTCAAGCATTGCTACAAGTAGATATTGAAACATATAACAGGATAATGTCAATTGGCAACGGTAAGTTACTTCTGGGATACGATGTATGTGCTGTCTTTGATGCTGTGACAATTAAAAGGTGTTTCAACTGCAGCGCTCTTTCGCACATGTCAAATGAATGTAAGACTCAACAGCTTCACTGTCCACGTTGTGCTGAGAATCATCTTCTTAAAAACTGTAAGTCCACTACTTTGAAATGCATCAACTGTATAAAAAGCAATAATGAAAAGAACACTAATTTTGATGTTACACACGCTGCATGGGACTCAAAATGCCCATGTTATATTAGTAAGGTTGAGGAATTTAAATCAGGACTGTTTTTTTTCCTAATGTGTTGATTCCCGCGTCCAGCAACAGTGATCTGACACGTCCGTCTGACCCTGTTGATGTATTGCGTACTACTGAGGATAAGATCTCTATCTATTATCAAAATGTGCGGGGACTAAACACCAAATGCACTGAATTTTACTCTAACGTAGCTATATCGGACTACCCCATTATATGTTGCACGGAAACGTGGATTCAATCTGGTGTTTGTAATTCAGAGTTATTTCCTCATAAATATGCAGTCTTCAGATGCGATAGGAATCTATCAAGCCTGAGCTGCACCAAAGGAGGTGGAGCACTTATTGCTGCCTGGGAAAGCCTGTCTCCTACAGAGCTCGATCTCAAATTTGTCAAAAACGATATACCTAATATAGATGTTGTTGGAATCAAATTTAAACTCAAATTCAAGAATATTTATTTATTTACACTGTACATTCCACCAAATATTGACATGACATCCTTTGAGCGTTTTTTTGAACATCTAGTCACTCTAGACTACCTCTTTGGTAATGAAGTTTTATTCGTAGGTGATTTTAATGTTCCCGAATTTTGGGATCATAATAGTTGTGAGCTGTCTAGAAAATTGTCAGGACTTAATTCATTTGTATCTTTTTACAACCTGAAGCAATGCAACGGAATACTTAATATTAATAATAGACTTCTGGATTTGGTATTTACCAACCTTATTACTTGTCATGTAACGAAATCACATGAGCACTTAATTTCGGAAGATTTGCACCACCCTCCGTTACGCATGGACATTAGAGGTAAAATTCGAAATACTAAATTAGAGACAGACAGTGTTGAAGAAAAGTACAATTTCCGTAAAGCAAATTACCCTATTCTATATGAACAGCTTAGCTTGGTGGACTGGTCATTTCTGGAAGAGGCAAGTAATCCGGACTCTGCCTGTGATTCGTTTTACGCTACACTTCGCAATATATTTAACATGACTGTCCCAAAAAGTAGGTTCCAGCGCAGGCAGTATCCTCCATGGTATAATAGTGAAATCATTGGCGATTTGAAGCGGAAAAAACGGCTACATAAAATTTACAAAAGAACACCGAACGCAAATAATTATGAAAATTTCAAACAACTTAGGAGTAAAGTTAAAGCAAATGTAGATAGAGCTTACTCACGATATATCAGTGATATTCAAAAAGATATTGTTGCTAATCCTACAAGATTTTGGTCGTTTGTTCAAAATAAGAATAGTAATGCATCTTTACCCAGTGAGATGATATACAACCAACAAAGTTACTCTAATCATAGCGAAATCGCCAATCAGTTTGCTAGCTTTTTTCAATCTGTATACACTAAACCATCTGCTGGTCAGACTTCAAGCACCGTTTCCTCAACAGTCAGTATTACTTTAGTTGAGTTTTCAGAAGATGAGGTTAAAAACGTACTGAAGAGGATGAAAAACAAATTTACGTCCGGACCGGATGGAATACCTTCTTTTCTGCTACGGGATTGTGCAAGTGTGCTTGCTTACCCTCTGAAGTTGATTTATAACTTATGCCTAAAAAGTAATACTTTCCCTATGACATGGAAACTATCAAAGGTACTTCCTATATTTAAACACGGTGATAGAATGCAAGTCGAAAACTACAGACCTATTACCATAGTGAGTAACTTCTCCAAATCCCTTGAAATGCTTCTACATGATTTTTTATCTTTCCATGTCCACTCTAAAATAACTCCTTTCCAGCACGGTTTCATGAAGGGTCGTTCAACAACGACTAATCTGATGTGTTTCACTCAGTACGCTTCCGAAGTTATTGACTCAGGTGGACAGTTAGACGTAGTACATACGGATTTTAGTAAGGCTTTCGATCGTATTGATCATAGGTTACTGTTAACTAAACTAGATAATTTCGGCTTTTCGACGGACCTGATTGAATTCATAGAGTCATACCTCTCAGAACGTAGCCAGTATGTTCAGTTCAAAGGAAAGAAATCACGTTTGTATGTGTCTACCTCGGGGGTACCTCAAGGAAGTTCCCTGGGACCACTGCTGTTCATAATGTTCATTAACGACATTACTGACTGCATTGGTTCCAAATATCTGCTCTACGCAGATGATCTTAAGGTGTTCTCTGAGGTAGAGACAGTATTTGACTGCTCAAAGCTACAAGATGATTTGGACCGCGTTTCCGACTGGTGTGTGAGAAATCGTCTCCCATTAAATGTCAAAAAATGTAAAGCCATGACCTTTACCAGGAAAGTGAATCAACTGGTTTATCAGTACAACATTAATAATGAAGATTTACAGATTGTTACAGAGAATAGGGATCTTGGAGTTAATTTTGATCAATCACTGAGTTTCAACCAACACATAAACGAACTGCTCACAGTAACCTCTAGAAAGCTTGGCTTCGTTGTTAGAAATTCTCGGGATTTTACTGATCTAAAAGTTACTAGAATATTATACAATGCATATGTTCTGTCCAAACTTGAATATGGAAGATTAGTGTGGAATCCGTGTTATATCACAACTTGTGAATCGATAGAAAAACTCCAGAAAAGATTTCTTAAATATCTATCGTTTCGTGAAGATGGCATCTATCCTGCAGTTGGTACACCTTACGAGGCACTATTACTCAGGCACAACTTTATCAGCTTGGATGACAGGCGAAAATCACACTCGCTGATATTCCTATTCAATCTGCTCAACAACACTCTCGACTGCCCAGAACTTTTAGAGCGTCTCCAGCTGAACTGCCCAAAGTTTAGCACAAGAAGCACATACACATTTTATTTAAATACTCCCAGAACTAACCTACTGCTTCATTCTCCGATGTATTCAATGTGCAAGTGCTATAATAATATGCAACAGCGTGTGGATATTTTCCACACATCTATATCGCGCATTAAAAACACTGTTTTATCGTAGGCATCTCTAAATGTTGTTTTATATCTTATGTATGTCTTTATTTGTTTTCTCTGTGTTAGTCCCACCAATAAATGGTTTGTACTGTTGGTGTTGTATCAAATAAATAAATAAATAAATAAATAAATATTATAGGTCAAGTAGGCTGAAGAAACAATTTTATAGACGTCATGCATAATTATCAAGAAGATCTATCAGGTAGGCTATGAAATGTTAAACGACACAGTCCAAATAAAACGATTCTTTCATCTTTCAAACGCATTGGTTTTTTTAGTGCCTCCGTTCTGGATATTGCTGTTCATATAGTTGATAATTATATCCTAGAGGCAAGTAGGCAATTTCTCAAAGATTCTCCTAAATAACCTCAATGGAAAAATTGATTCTTAAAGCTCATTTTTCACACAGTACGGGATAATTGAGCAGGTTATGAAAAATGTTAATTTTTTGAAGCCTACCTGATAAATCTGCTTGATAATTATGCATCACGCCTACAAAATTGTTTCCTCAGCATACTTGTTTTTATTATCTCGATGATTCAGGATTTTGACTTCGTCAGATACTATCATGACCTTATAATTTAGTTGTTCGTTTAATAAAAAGCAGATTCGATAATACTTTCTCAAAATAAATAAATTTTAGTAAACAAATAGAAGGTATATTTAAAATTTGTAGAAAAATCGAAATATCTCAGAAACTAATGAATGTAGCTATAACAAGATGAAAGGGCATGTTAAAAGCAATTCTTTGGTATAATAAAATATTGGGGGTTACATTTAAAAAAAGAGAGAAAATCTATATTTTGCATTCTACACCACCCTGTATACGAATATACATCGCGGGATTTTTTTATACCCTATTTTAAAATTAGAGAATATTTTTCATTCATCTGTGTAAAAAAAATTATTTTTGATTCATCACTTTTTGGATATACAGTACGTTCATTTGACAGCGATTTGGATATAAAATTGGTCATAACTTTTGAAATACTCTGTATAATGTAACAACTTTTTTCGCTATCTTCTACAGTAGGGGAGTTATCGACCGAGCCGGTACTAATTATAATAAAATTATTTCACATCAGATATAAAATGTAAAAGCAACATACGGATAAAGTCTAGCAAGCACACGATATCACCAAAGTCAATGTCTTCGGCGCAAAGTAGAGAGTTTTCAAACCCAGCATCCCGTATACATAAGGTAACCATTCGTCCCGGATTTTGCGAGATTGTCCCGTTTTCAGACGTGCCATCCCGCATTTACACCGTCCCGGAAAATGTCCCGGATTCTGTATATTTCTTCTATGTATATAATTTTTTAATTTATAAAACAATTCCATCCCCACTCTACGGCTGACACAGCGGAAAATGAAAACACTACCGCTGACGCGTCATTTTGACTTTGACGTCACATAACCCAAAGTGACCACCGACTATCGTCGATGAAAATGACATATAAATTTTGACATGTGACGTCACAACAACCCGTCGGTGGCGGTATTTCTATCTTTAGCTGTGACGTCACTCAAGCAGTGTCCGGGCAGTGTTGCCATTCGTAGCGACTTGTCGCGAAAATAGCGACATTTTGATTACGTTGAGACGTAGCGGCGATTTTACAAAATAAACCGATTTGTACCGACTTTTTGGAAAATTCTGTTACTATCTTTTTTTTCGCACTGATTACTGCTTTACTGCTTGTCTATTCTTCTTTTCGGTTTTTACCAGACTGCCTTGCACTGTCGAGACTATGTAAATGTATCGGGTAATCCACCATTTTTGAACGAAACGTTATATTCACGCACATATACCTAACATCAATTGCAATTCAAAGTTATAGGAAATTTCATTACACTCCAAGCAGCCTCGGCGGTTACTGAGATTATGCTACTAGAAAAAAGCCAATAGACAGACAGGCCGACAGACAGACCGACGCAAATGAGTGACGTGGATTTTCGATGTCATAAAACGCTCAAAAAGCGTATTACCTCAAAATCGAAGATTTTCGCGACCATCCCTATCGCTTTAGGAAGTAAATGTGGAAAACAATCAAGAACCTCCAAATCGCCAAAAAACAAAGTTTGAGTTGTTTTCATATTTTAAGTTTTTTGATTATTGCTGCGCCGCGCATTTCATTCCTGGTAATAAATACTGTGTCAAATTTTTATTAAAATTAATTCAATCATTTCCACGTTACACAATACAGAACGCTCCAAAGCAATACTTGAATGTCCCTTGGATTCTGCAATAGGCAAGGCAATATTCGGATGGAGCTAAATAAGTGTATTATGCCGCTAAGTCTTATAGTCCGGGATCCCAGGCCCATTTTCACTACTTACTACTAACAAGCTAATTTTGCGTGAATAGCTTCATTTTGATGAGACGCCCAACTTTTTCCTCTACAAAAATTCTCGATTTTGGTAGCTAACAGGGGTAGCAGGGATGAAATATGTTAATTTGACCAGTGTCAAAAATTAATTACTAACAGTTAGTTTTTCAACTAAATCTTAAGAATGTGATCAACCTTATTAGAAAAAATGTTTGTCCTACAAAATCTATGGTTTGATCACATTGTCCCCCTCCATCCAACATGTACCAATAACAAGGTCATACAAATTTATTACTAACAGCCTGATTTTTTCACTATTGCTTCGTCAATATTTATGCAATTTGACAGCAGCATTGTCCTACAAATCACGTGGTATGTTATCCTGGTCCTACGCTCAGAAGTTGTAGTGCAAATCCCGGGTGTAAAAATAATTACTATCAAGTCTAATGTTCGTGAGTAGCTTCATTTTGATGAGACACCCAACTTTTTCCTCTACAAAAATTCTCGATTTTGGTAGCCAACAGGGGTAGCAGGGATGAAATATGTTAATTTGACCAGTGTCAAAAATTAATTACTAACAGTTAGTTTTTCAACTAAATCTTAAGAATGTGATCAACCTTATTAGAAAAAATGTTTGTCCTACAAAATTTATGGTTTGATCACATTGTCCCCCTCCATCCAACATGTACCAATAACAAGGTCATACAAATTTATTACTAACAGCCTGATTTTTTCACTATTGCTTCGTTAATATTTATACAATTTGACAGCAACATTGTCCTACAAATCACGTGGTATGTTATCCTGGTCCTACGCTCAGAAGTTGTAGTACAAATCCCGGGTGTAAAAATAATTACTATCAAATCTAATGTTCGTGGATAGCTTCGTTGCGATGAGATGCCCAACAATTTTCTATACGAAAATTCTCGATTGTGGTAGCTGACAGGGGTAGCAGGGATAAAGTATGTCTATTTAACGAGTCTCAAAAATAAATTATTAACGGTGGGTCCTTTTTAGTCAAATTTTAAGGAAGTAATAAACATTATAAAACAAATATTTGTCTTAACAAAATTCAGCACGTATCAATCAGGAGGTCATAAAAAATGATTACTAACCTATATTTCATGGTAGCTTAGTTAATACTTAGATAATTTAACACCAACATTGTTCCACAAATTGATTGGTATGTTATCCGGGTCCTACGCTCTGAAATGATCCTTATTACTAACTGCAGAGTATTGTGTATCATGTATTCCAAGTTGGTGGTGTATGTATAGCGTTTATTGTAAATATAAAATAAATAAAATACAATAAACAAGAAGTGCCCCAAAAAAGTTAAAAACTTGTGCTTGGGTACAAGGTAATTATTATAAAATAGAAACCACAAATAAGGGTTAATTCAGCAATATTTGTATTCTATAGATATTAGTGGTAATAGGTAATACATATGTCTACAAGTTGATGAATTTTAATGCGATTATTATTTACTATCCATTGTTTTAAAGCATACTTAAAAGAATTTAAAGGCACTAGACATTTTATGCTTTTTGGTATCTCATTGTATAGTCTTGGAGCAAGAAATGTATGACATCGTAATAAAGTATTTTTCCTTGTTTTTGGTGCAACATTACATGCATATCTTATGTCATATTTATGTTCGTGTTTTGTCAAGTTTGATTTATTTTTATATTGGTAAATACCTAATGACATGAAAAATGTTTGACGGATATCTAGAATTTTTGTTTTAGAGAATAACAAGTCACTAGGATATGTACATTTCACTTTATATAAAATTTTTATTAAACGTTTTTGTATAATTTCTATTGCTTTTATATTATTTTTACATGCTGCGCCCCACACCACAATGCAATATCGTATATGACTATGAACAAGTGCTTCGTATAAAATGATCATCTGTTCATAGGTAAGTATAGTGGAAAGGAGTTTAAATTTGCTTATAACGTAACGTACCTTTTTGACAACATATTCTGTATGCCCTTTCCATTTGATATGGTAATCTAGATATATTCCTAAGTACTTGATACTAGTGACCATTGATATAGGAGCTACCTGTCTACAACTGATTTGTAAGTTGGTGTATTTCGGTAAGCCGTTTGCGTACGACGCGAATGGAACAAAGTGAGTCTTGTTGAAATTGACTGTTAAAAGTCGACTACTGAACCAGTTGAACATTTTTTAAAACCATTTTGAGCCTTTGATTTTAATATTTCCCAACTTTCAGCAGAAAATATAACAGCTGTATCGTCTGCAAAACTCACTACATCTCCACTCACATCAACCGCAAATAGGTAGTTTATATATATGTTGAAGAATAATGGTCCCAGTACCGTTCCTTGAGGAACACCGCTAGTTATAGGCAATGGAGAACTAGAGCATTTATTTATCACAACAGTTTGTGTTCTATTACAAAGATTTGCTTGAGCAGTTTTTTTTCCAACATGTGAGCAGAGCAGCATTATTTAGATAGATAGATACGTTTATTTCCGGAAGAATGTATAGAACATTGTGTAAAAGGTCAGACATGAAGCAAAAATAGTATACACAATTTACGGTACAATTAATACATTAAATATATAACAAACATATATATACCTCAAGTAACATGCAATATGCATATATAACAAACAAGTTGAAATTATTATCGCAGGAAGTCATCCATATAGTAAAATTCCTTAAGGAATTTGTTTCTCAGAAACTAATAGGCTAGAGGAACAGTTCAAATCCTCATCTAGTTTATTAAAAAAATTTACACTCAAATGGATAGGTGAATCTCGACCATTTCGGTACTTGGCATCAGGGATTGCATACATCTCTCTATTCTTTGTAGAATAGTCATGAAAAACCTTGTTCCTAAAATACTGGCTCTGATTATTATAAATAAGTACCCCAAACAGTCCACCAAACTTTTCTATTTTCATTTTAAGAATGTCGAGAACGACACGGTCAAATGCACTGCTCAGGTCACAAAAAAGACCGGCAGGGCACTCACCATTATCTATGTGGGTTACAAGTTTTGCAGTGAGGACATAAATGGCAACTCATGTTCTGCGTTTGGCTCGAAAACCAAACTGCTTTTCATTCAATACATAATGTGTATCTAAAAATTGTATCAGTCGCTCAACATAACAGTACTCAAATATCTTTGACAGAACAGGCGATAACGCGATAGGGCGATGGTTATACATAAGCTCCTCATCTCCTTTTTTAAATATAGGAACAACTTTATCATACAAAGAAAGCGACTGTAAACAGTCATGCATTTTTTTGCACGTGGTCAAACGCGGGCCAAGCGGCGGTGGCGCGGCGCAAATCTTATAAATATCAACGAAGCAATAGTGAACAAATAGTGAACAAATCAGTCTGTTAGTAATAAATTTGTATTGATTTGATTTGTTATTGATACATGTTGGATGGAGGGGCAATGTGATCAAACCATAGATTTTGTAGGACAAATATTTTTTTCTAATAATGTTGATTACATTCTTAAAATTTAATTAAAAAACTAACAGTTAGTAATTAATTTTTGAAGCTCGTCAAATTGACATATTTTAGCCCTGCTATCCCTGTTAGCTACCACAATCTAGGATTTTGATAAAGGAAAAAGTTGGGCGTCTCATCTAAAGGAAGCTACTCACGCAAAATTAGCTTAGTAGTAGTAGTTATTTATTATAGATTTCGGCAAAGATTACATTTTATAATACAAGTAGAAAAATGACAATTCTTTTCGGACTACTGATACATACCTGTTTTCTTGTAGGACATTATTTCATTTGGTCAGAGAACACAGTAACCTATTGTCTGATATTTTGTCCTACAGTTAGTAATGAAAAAAATGGTCTTGTGGTACTAACAACTTCTGGTCGTAGGACCGGGATAACATACCACGTGATTTGTAGGACAATGTTGCTGTCAAACTGTATAAATATTAACGAAGCAATAGTGAAAAAATCAGGCTGTTAGTAATAAATTTGTATGACCTTGTTATTGGTACATGTTGGATGGAGGGGGACAATGTGATCAAACCATAGATTTTGTAGGACAAACATTTTTTCTAATAAGGTTGATCACATTCTTAAGATTTAGTTGAAAAACTAACTGTTAGTAATTAATTTTTCACACTGGTCAAATTGACATATTTCATCCCTGCTACCCCTGTTAGCTACCAAAATCGAGAATTTTTGTAGAGGAAAAAGTTGGGCGTCTCATCAAAGTGAAGCTACTCACGCAAAATTAGCTTGTTAGTAGTAAGTAGTGAAAATGGGCCTGGGATCCCGGACTATTACTTTCACACAGCAATGTACAGCCCCTGAATACAACAAGTTTTCAGTTTTACGACCCCACTCCCCAACCACTCCAGTTACACACCCACAAAAAAATGTTTTTATATCTTCAGTTTTTTGATTAAGTATTGTTACCCCGCCACTGACACGGTTTCTGAAAACCATACGCGCTTCCCACCCTCGAGTGGGAAGTAAAATGCATGTCGTTGTTCGTCCTTTTAACCTACTTTAAAATAGCTTCCAACCTTTCCGAGTTACACTGTTACTGACTGGCAAAGGATTGCCCGACACACAAGAGAACACTCCTGCATTTTGATTATGCAACAAGTTGTATAACAACGTGTTTCAAAACAGTGTTTTTTTCCCTTAAAAAACTAACGTTTAAGTTAAAATCTGTTTAAAATGTTATGAATTCAATTGATCTGTTTTTAAACAATTTTCATTTTGCAACATGTTTTAAAACAATATGTTTCAATAAACTTGTTTGAAAACAATGGTTTATGGAACTTGTAGCATAGTCTGAATGGGCCCATATGAAAAAGAGACGTTATTTTGTTATGTAGATACTATAACTAAAAACCTATTCTCTAATTTTTCATGATATCAATACTTCGTTTGCCTGTTGATTTGTGTCATAAAAGGTGAATAAGAAACAATTTCATTCAGTTAAAAATCACTTAGCGAAATAATTAAGTAAACAGTTTGCAAGCGAAAAGGAAACAACTAGCGGAGCAGTTGGAAGAAGGTGAAAGTGGAATTTAAAAAACTGGAAGTGAATAGGGACCCGGCTATATTAATGCGTTGATTACTGTTAGAAGATACGAAAGACACTCAGGGTGTATATCACTCTGGTGGACGTAAGGACATTTTATGAAGTGCGTATGGGTACGAATTTTAATATGTATTATGTATGCAATCGAAGACTTCTTTTACACCTTTGAAAACTAAGAAAAAGTTACAATGGTGAGCGGCTCCTTTTTTATACAAAGAGAGCATTTTAAAGAGAAGTTGAGTACCTTTCATCAATCAACGTGGATAATGTGGATGGTTTTCTTTTTTATATCATCAAATCGATAAGGTTAGTACAAAAAATAAGAGTGATATTGATCGGCTTTGCATGCTTAAATGAGGGGTAATACTAAATTTTTTGTTTCACGATAATATTTCCGAAAAAGGTGTAAAAGCAGAAGTAGCACTTTAAGAAAATGTAATTCATATAAAATAATATAGTAAGTAATAAAAAAATGTAAATCTTCCAAACTTTGAGGACCAAGCGTGAAAGAGACTTGGTATTGGACGACAATGCATACGAGAAACTGCGACCAATGACAAAATTCTAAGCCAGGAATATTAGAGTATCAAAACTTTGTTGGTTATTTTTTACTTTTGGTAGTCTCATAACCTATAATTTGAAAACATTGAAATATTTTTTAATACAATTTTGATACCATTTGGCTATCGTAGCGAAGATGTAATTAGTTTTTTGACATCGTGCCAGCGACAGCGACATAATCATCAGAAGGTAGAAAATATAAAACTGGTAAAACTTCATCATCAAGAATTTTTTATATAAGGGGTTAAAGTTGTAGTGGCGTGAGGGATAACGAGAAAAAAATTTTCTTAATTCATATAAAGCACATCTCTGCTCTGAAATAATTGATTTTGGTGATGTCCCTAATATGTTCTTTTGGCCCAAGTTCAGGCCCAACTCGAAAGCCTTTAGAATTAATTTGTGACTTTTTACGTAGCACACAGTAGGTAAAAGAATCCAATTTTCTCTGTTTATGATATCTACAAAAAACTATGTCACTTTTTTCGTCAGTCTGTCTGTTAGGCTGTCTGTCTATTTGTCTATCGGTACTTGACTCCTATACCTGAATGAGTATTGAGTATTTGTAAGCCTTGATGTGAGATAAGATAATTCAAGAAATAATTGATTATGGAAAGAGATTCCAGGTGCTAAACAAGCAAGCTAGTTACCAAGTTAGCGTTCATAGAAATAAATAAATATAGGATTGCGAAGTGGAATTATCTATCAAAAATTCCAAGTTAACACATATACCTTTGCAGAAAATATTCGTGTAGGTGTGTAAATGATATAACCGTCATGACATAGTTCTTTACTAATACAAAACATGTTTGATTTCTACCATCTCCACCATTTCCGCAATTTCAGCACATTCCGGAAAAAATGGAAAATGATCATGGCCCCTTAAAATGCCCATAAACGAAACTTGGAATGGTTCTGAAGGTATTTGTTTTTTGCTAATTATGCTACCGCACATGCAGTTATTTTAAAAAATGTTACAGCATAACCTACTAGGATCCCAGGTTATCTCACGCTCTAAATTTCATCCAAATCGGTGCGGTAGGTATTAAGATTGCAATATTGTACAAATACACGATACACATTTCAGCTTTGGCATGTCGACAAACAGGTAATATTCGGATATGTCTTTAGAATACACAAAGTAAGGTCAGCCTTTTAGTGTCATTGACAGTTCTTTATGTGATACAAAAAATGTTGCCCTATTCCCGCCCCTCTCCATCACCCTATCACTTTACCCCCTCCTGGAAAAAACCGGGAAACTCTCAGGAACGACTAAGAGCGAATTTTTTAATGTACAGCTAAAAGTTGCGGTTACATAGCTGAAAGTTATGAATAACTAACAGCTATGCGCCTGTTAAATTCGGAACCGTTTTTCATGCCATTTTGAGCTGACTGACTGATGACGGCTACATAGCTGTCAGGTGCTATTATATTTTATAAGGTCGGCAGTAGTGTTTGTTATAATAAAGCTTTCTGATTCGTTCGCCTAAATTTACCGCTAAAAATCTTGTCAGTGGGAGTGTGTCATTGTCATTCGACAATATATTCGTTATCGTCACTCAAAAAATCACAGAAATTTCAAAAATTGCTGTTTACATGGCTTTCAAGATATAACCTCCGGTTACCTGACATAACTGACAGAAAGCACCTCCAGTTACGGATACGATAGTATATTAGCGCTTTGACTGGGAGTTACTCATATAGCTGGTAGCCAATATAAATAGCTGGAAACTCAAAAACCGTCCCTAAAACGCATAGAAACGAATTGTAACAACATTACCCGCTACTACACCACTAGCCCCAAATTTCATCGAAATTGTTTCAGCCGTTACTGGGATCTCGATGAAAAATGGCAAAAGAGATACCAGTAGATAGCTAGACAGACCGATGGAAGTGAGTGACATAAACTTTCGCGGTGTAGACCTCATAAAACGTCCAAAAGCATATTATCTCAAAATCTAAACTTCAAGCGATTACAATACTCCTCTCACCTTCAGGATGGGTGGGGTAAGTAAGACACAAAAAAAGAAACAATACCAAAACTATGAAAGTCGAAAGAAAGACCGAAATCGCGGAATCTTCCAACTTCATTTACCCCGTAACCCAGATACTCGCTGGCGTGATAATGATCCGGCGGCAGTCGAGAAAAGTTCCTTAACGAAAGAAAGAGAAAGAGATTAAATTATGAGGTCGACGGCATGGCGTCTCGCAGACTCGTATTAAAATGTAAGTCTGCGAAACTGTTTGCTAGTAACTCAATTTGTTTTCCGCGCTTCCCGCTCAGTCACCCTTCCTTTTCTAACTGCTTATTTTTCTAATTATCGCCGACTTCGCGAAGAGCAACAGGTTGTCGCTCTTTTTCTATGGCGACGCGCCGCCGAATAATTTTTAATTCGGACGTGTGTCGGGCTCCGAAAATCGTCAGTAAGAGATACGACAGTATTTGCTTGCTGTAGGTGTGAAAGTTCGTTGCCAGAAAAAAAGCGCACCAACATGGACTGTCATTTTAATAACCCCACTTCTGCTATTGTACAAAATATTTGGTACTACTTATCACAGCGAGCAGCTCTTTTCAGAAAAGCTGAGCTATAGAGAATATTTAAATCACCTCCGTCAGAGTTCTGACCCAAATTCAATTAAAAAAAATCATGTGTCTACAAGAGTCTGGTTTTCAAGACAGGTTTGAGAAAATATTTATTTTTTTATTAATTTTTTAAAGATTGAGCCGTTTTTTTTTAATTTGGCTATGATACAATAAGACACTAAGAAGCTAGTGATCATTTCCAGTGGCATCCCGAAGGGCAGTGCCACGGTTGATATTAGCAAAAGAGTGTACTCCACTGATCTTAAAAAATTAAATATTGTTTTTCAGATTAAACAGATAAAAGCAGAATTTTGTTGTCTCTTCATGCCCCTTCGTACCTCAATCTGTTTTCGAGGAAAAAAATAAAAACTGAAAAAACTTGAATTTGGGTCAAATTCAAATTTGGTATTAAGGCCTCTCGATAAGAATAACGAAGTTAAGTTCTTTTGTTTTAACATTTTTTTCGACATGCTATGTAGGGTTTTCATTTTTCAAATTGTTGTTTTTTTTTTAGTTTAATCTGGAAGACAACATTTAATTCTTTTAAGATCAGTTGCGCGCATTTTTTTGCTAATAATAACCGTGGGACTCCGCCACTGGAAGTGATTTTTATCTTCTTGTCAGTACTGACTTAGCATCTTATTGCAATGCACATTACAGCCAAAGTACAAAAAAATAGCTCAATGATTTTCAAGCGATTAATAAAAATCAATTTTTTCCAAACTTTAGCAACCTCTATCATGACAACCAGACCCTTTAGAACAAATGTTTATATAAATGTTTCTACTTGAATTTAGGTCAAAAATGCATTTGGTATTACGGCCTATTATTAAGTAACATCCTGTATAAATCACAGGTTTCAATTTTGGAGACGCCATGTTGTTTAATGTTTGTTTGGCAGCCATCAATAGTGAACGTATTCAGTGAATTTGATAAAATACTTTTATTTGAATATCCTCAACACAACCAATATAGAAGTTGATTTATGTAGATTCTACTCTGGATAAGTCCGCTCCTTCGTTTACAATAGGGTATAGCAGAGTTTAAACAAGATCGTATGAGCTGCCATGACGAGCTTCGCACTGATCGAGCCAATGAGGTGACGATTCCAGAAATGGTGAAGGAAGTCCATAAAGCGGTACCAGATAATCGTCGACTGAAAGTGTGCGAGCTAGCAGACATAATATGCAGTTCAACAGGTGCTATCAGTTCACATCCAAAACATTAGAGCAATCACCACAATAGATCTGAAAGGCAGAACTGGGCATCGAAGAAGGTGAAAGTGGATATGAAGAAGTCTCTACCACACACATTTTCCTTCTTGAACACATTATTATGGTGATGTAGTAGTTTAGCACAACATTTTGAAATTAAAGAAATCGTTGGTTTCCATTGCCACCACTTCCCAGGGAGTAACAATCCTAAATTGAGGACATTTTTTTCCTTTGACGCTCTATCAATGAATGAACACTGTGTGCTTTTGAATGAGTATGATCCCTTGCTAAGAACTTGTGGTTTTCAATTTAAGTACACATGACAACTAAATTTTCTATTTTGGGACAGGCAGTTGTCTGACGAAATCGTTAGTTCCTCCAAATTCTCTGGTATGTCAATGGAAACAGATTCGTCTCACATCATACATTGAGAAATCTGAATAGCGCCATCATGCACAACTAAATTGAATGTCCAAAGATTGAGGAAATTTGCAAAACACCTATAAATTCTGAATTATACTCGAGCAAAGTGCAAACGATGTTTGGAGGAGTAGTAGCGAGTATCTTAGCTACTAAAATATGCTTCCCTCAACTAATTACTGATGAACTCTTAAGGGGCCTGTAGGGGCACTCTCTAACATAGAAACGTATTTCTATCTACTATCTACTATCAGATCGGGATTGTTCGGGATTTTATCCTGACCTGAAAACATTGACTCTAACAGGAAATTTATAAGGGCTATTCCAATTTACGGCTCTATTACCGACCTAGAACTGTTTTTATCATGCCCCGCCCATTTTACAGATTGGTTGGTCTGCCAGCGTACCAGCTAATCATCAATTCTATAATCACAAAATGGGCGGGGCATGACGAAAACAGTTCTAGGACGGTAATACAACCGTAGATTGGAATTGGCCTAAAGGCGGGCGATCGTCCGATCTGTCAAAGTGTCAAAATAATCCAAAATGGCTTGTTGTCATGTGAGACGTGTAATTAAAAGTTGTGTACTTATTTTTTGAGAATTTCTTTATGTGGAGGGTATTTTGAGCATTATTTTGATTAAAACATAATTATACTATAGTATACGTGTCTGGTGGTTGGGTGTGGATCTTGATCTAACCGAGAAAAACTTAGCTTTGACTCGCAAAAATGAATTATCCCAACAACGCAGGAGTTTTGTTTATAGCTGCAATTAAACGAGATGATCTCATAGAATCAAAACTGAAACATCAAAAATTCATCAGCAAGCATTTTATCACAGGTAAGGCCCTCATCGCCTTACAAAGGCAGTCATTTTACTGTTTCGTTTATATATAGTAAATGTGGTTTGTGTTATGCTTATCCTTCAATTTAATTCAGGTAGACCTACAGATTTGGAGATGATTTGGAGGCTAAAAACCATCCTGATTGGGTACCATCACAGAACATGAGACACACTGCTCTAAAGGTTTTAAAATGACATGGAGACGTTGAAAGAAAGGAGAGGCTAGAGAAAAGAAGAAAACTGCAAGCTTCTAAGGTCAGTCTTAGTAATAAAATTAGCAGAAAATATTGTCTCATATTGTTCAAACCAATCTAGGGATTATTTCATACTGGTATATTAAGATATTCATTTCATAGATTTACGGGAATGCTTATGCTTTGGGGTCTGAGCCCTGTGAGGTCTCTCTCTGCAGGCCCATAGCCAGGATTTCACTTCGGGGGGCTCACTAGCTTAATTTTCTGATCTGCGTCAGGGGGGGGAGGGGTTAAAAACTGGGAGCAGTCAGGTATCACCATTTTTCGCAAGCAAAAAAGGGGGCCAGATAGTTAGGTTTCCATTTCTCAAACTTTGTGGAGGAGCAGTAGAGAAGCATCATCATTACAGCAAAACAAAAGCTTGTATGGCTCCTACCTGCTATGAAATAATTGTTCAGGTGGTGGCCCTTCCTAAGGGCAACCTATTGTGTATTCGAAATATTCAAAGCCTGTTTTTATCTACATACCTCCCAAGCCCCTGGGAGGACTTGAGCTCAATATATTTTTACTGGCTATTATCTATTCTTTGAAATCAAAAAATAAACTATATCAAATATAGAATTATCAAAGGATATGAAAATAATGCATGTTTTAAGGGTGTTTATATATTATATTATCAAGGAGCTAAACTCAACAAATATTCTTTATAGCCTACTTGGGTGTAAAGGTGAAACATACAAATGATTTCTTCTCTAAATTCTGAGTGAAAACTTTATGCATCATAATACATAAATAGTAGTACATAAATTCAACTGTTTTAGAATTTTCTTATTTTTATCAACACCAAAAGATGCAAATTAGTACATCTAGCTTTTCATTGATGTATCACTAGTTAATAATATCATTAGACATAGTTGTTATTATTGTTTATTTGTCAATTATTTTAATGAGCATCACTTATTATAACTTAGATAGTTGATACCTAGAAACCCCAAAATTTTTGTTTAAATTTGTTTCGTTCCCTTGAATATTTTACCCAGTAAATAATATTGAGATGGTTTTTTCTAACCTTGTAGCCCAGTAATTTTAGCATAAAAGTTTCAACAGCTTAGAAATATATAAATCACTAAGATAATTTGTAACCTTCGCCCCCCCTCACTACGTGCTTGGCTCTCTGTCTCGTTTTCTTGTATAGAAGGCTATTATTTATAAATGTAAAAGACTATTAAATGGTTTTATATTTGTATTAGTTGCTGGAAAATGGTGAGAAAAAGGGAAGGGATCTAAAAGTTACTAATTATATTTCTAGAAAAACTCAAAGGTGTGACAGTGTGGCGGACAGTGTTGAACCAACTGAAGAGTAGGGTGAGCAAGCAAAGTGGAGTTTCTCCACAGACTGACATGGCAATGAAGGAATTGATAAAACGATTTGAAAGACTTGGTAAAGCAAAAAAATGCAGACCTAGAAGAGAAAGTGGAAAATTCATTACTTGGCCTTATTGGTGCAGATGAAGTGAAATGGAAATATTATACAGGTTTTTCATATTATATAATATAGTGAATTGTATAATTTTCCAAAATGTTAAAGATTTTGTTATTTCTAGCAGTACAACTACCATCTTCATTTGCCTTTACTAATACTAATGCTTATTAAATTGAAACTGGATGTGGATTTTAAGGATCTTGAAAATATTATTCACTTATTATATAACAAATTTGTTATTTTAATAAGGTGGCCAGGCCATTCTACTTTAAAATTAATATCCTCAAATGCTTCAGGGAAGTTTTTCATGATAAAACAACTGTCATTATAAATTTTTATAGGTATTTACTGAAAAACTGAACAGACTTGGTGGTCAAATTATAAACATCACCAGACAATAAATTAAATTTAGATAGCATCAAGCCAGGTGACATTGTTCTGGCAGATAGGGGATTTTTAATCAGCAATATTTTGAGCATGTACAGGGCAAAACTTGTCATTCCAGCATTCACAAAGGGAAAAAATCAACTGCATCCAATAGAAATCAAGGAGACTAGGCAAACTGATCATGTACGAATACATGTTCAAAGGGTTATCAGTCTTCAAAAAATAAGTTTAGAATATTTAGGGGTACTATTCCAATCAGTATGTCGAAAAAAGGTAGTAGGTCTGAAACGTTTAGCGCGCTTGATAAAATTGTCATTGTCTCTTGTGTACTCATAAATTTAGGCCTTCCTATTATTCCATTATAAAAATCTTTGTAGAATTCTGGAAACAAGTCTATAAATGTAATTTTAAGTAAATTCATTGAAAACTTGTTTTTTGTTGTAATCTGGATAGCTTTTAGTGCACTATATTTAAAAACAACAATTTTGCAGATGACATCGCCATCCTGTGTAGTGCTAAGCGATAATAAAAATACAAGTAATTTAAAAAAATATTATTTATTAACCCTGTTCATGCCATTTTAAAATACCTACATCAATATTAATTTGGTACCAGTAGGTGATATTTTGTCAATAACAAGGAAAAAGATATTTTTTTATAATCTGCAAACACATGTATTTGTTATTATTACATTATCTATATTATTATTTGTAATATTAATGAATAAGTTTTATTAATATAAATAATAAATCGATAAAAGTCAATGGAGTTTTAATAATCTTATTGTATAACTGAAAATATAAAAAATATAATGTTTGATTGACAATACTGATGGTGCTATGACCAACTCAATAGTAATTAAATGGTCATAGTACTGGGAGTAATCATTTTGACATTATATATAAACCATCTAGTAAATTATTAAGGCAATATTATCAGATACATGCTGCAAAAATATATCTGAATGACAAACATAACAAGCTGTCATTGAATAAACAGAAAAAAAGATTCATATTCATTATATTTAAAACTTGCAAAAACAAATTACCAAATTTGGGCTCACTAAATATAGTTTCAAATATAATAACTAAGGAATCTAGTGCAGTAAAAAGCCTAATAACCCAAATGTAAAGAGCACTTTTCCTACCTTGATAAAACACTTAAAAGGGCTCATATCAAAATTTTGATCAATGACAGGAATTTTATGTACGAAATAATTGTGAATACACGTTGTACTTGTATGATATCAATTATTGTTTTTAAAATTTGTTTTCATTTTTATACATTCGACTTGCAGTTATAACAGTACCATGGAAAATTAGTGGTATCTTCTAGGTCTACGCATTCAAAATGAAACCATTCTACACAACATTCATCTCCATCATATCTAATGATTGGCACCACCACTACAAATACTATATGTCTATAACTGTATACCCCTCTAAGCGCCTTCTTTTTTGCCTACCTAATAATGCAGGCATTATAACTTCTTTATGAAACTTCATGCCAATTTTTTTTATTTTCCTCCCAGAATTTAAAATCAGGTAAAATTCTATTTCTGAAAAAAAGATCAGACGACACAGCCACAATAGTTTGTATTTGATACCGAAATTTTCATTTGGCACTGGTAATATAGCCACCACCTTCTTCTATTAGTCATGGTGATTTCATTTTTGGAAAAGTTTTATATGCAAAATATCACTAATGTGCAATAGTTATGGACATGTTAGCAATTTTATAAGAATGGCACATTGCCTTTTGTGCATTTTCTAACTGTTCATGGAGTTGTCACGGGCGGAAGAACGAAATCTACTTCAAATACCTACCTATTTCAGAGGATGATATGAAATGCCAAAGACCCATTTTCTATTCCTAATCCAGCTTCTAAATACAATTTCAGACTGAGTAAAGATAAAGAAGCATGTTGGTGTTTGGAAGACACGTTGGAGCTTTTCATGAGGAGTTACAGTTTGCTGATAATATAATTTTGTAGGTACTTGCAATGTTAGATTTTCTGAGTGTCTGGAGGAATAATTTCAGCATAGGTGCTAATAATAGCTTATCTTTCATCCATGAGCAAGACAGTACTCACTAGTTCAATAGAGGAAGTATGTGATTTGGAACCACTGCCGCTTCAGTGGTTGCTTGCGTTGAGGCTGCAAGGACAAGATGCCTGAATGTTGAAAGATATTACGGACCCAAATTATTCAACAAAAAAATTCCAAGAAATTAAAATTGATTTAAAAATTTCGCGTGTTTAAAAAAGAAATCAAAACATTTATACAAAACAATGAAGAAAAATTCATTATTTAAATTTATACCGATTTCTGTATATTTTTCTGAAACACTACTCCTTGGCCACTTCATTCACTAGTTCCTTAAAGGTTAGTAGGTGTAGTTAATATATAATAGTAATTTTGTTTCTGTATTTTAATTTAGGTTACATACTTAATATTAATATTCTGTACATGATTTGTGGGATTGAGCAATACACTATTACGAAACAGACTTCCAAGCCTAATGTGATAGCTGTATTAGTTCAATCCCCACTTAACCCACAGATTTATATAATATTGACTTATACATATTATTACATGACATTATTTTGTATAGAATATTATTCTAAATTGTGATTGTATTTGTAAGGAACAATGTACAATAAACAAACAAAAAAAAATAATTTCTGAACAAGAGGTGATCCATAAATGTAACTTATTCTGACTGAAAACTACATTCAGTGCTATGATAAGAAACACTAATAGATGATCATTTGCTATTGAAATTTCCAAAGTATTGAAAGGAGCATGTCCAATAATACATAATTTGGCAGATAACCAAACTTACAGACGATTTTTCAAAGAAAGCAATTTATTAACTTTACCTGGACCTTAATAAGTGTATATTATTTCTTATAAAACAATTTCAAAATTATGTCAATTATCCTATTCATTTTTGTCATACACAGAGAAAGGTCCTTTATTCTATGCTATTCTAGCATGAAATTATACTACCAACTGCCTAATGAGATAAAAATTATTTCTAACGTAACACATTTCAGCTTTTGATTATTCAAAGACTTATGTGATATGAAACCATATGCTAAAGATAATCTTTCTAGATACAATTGTTTGTATAGTCCAGTGTGCTTTATTTTATGTATGCCTATTAGTTTAGAAACTCCTTCAATGGCCTATTTAAAATTTGTAATTATACAATTATTTTGAAATTCATCTGTCTATCCAATGAAATTACAAATTAACTGCTAAAAAAAGTGAAATATGAGATTACAGTAAAAGATTAGTGAATGACATATTATATTTTGGAAACATACTTGATGATTATAAATTCTAGAATATACTTGATGATTTGAATCTTATAATCCAAAATATAAGGAATGATGCATCGGCAAGGCATATTTTATTGCTGAGGTACTGATACTTCTTTGAATTCGTTAACAATGGTTTTATAACAGTTATGTGTTAGAAATTAATGTCTCATTGTTAATTTTTCAACCAAATGCAGAGAATTAGTGTTTTCCTTGTGAATCAGCAATCTAACAAACATTCTGGTCATACTTACCTTTGCAAACAAATTAAAGAAAGGAAACATCAAATTTATCAATAACTTTTAATTATAATAAAGCGATCCAATTTGAATGTGATATTTCACTTTTTGTGGGTTTCCCACACCTATCCAAAGCAAAATCCATTTGAGCTTCACTTTGGAAGCTCTACTCTACATATGAAAATATTGTTGTGTAAAATCAAAAGCTAAAAAGTTATTACATTTATTTATGAGCAAATAATTAGAGCATTAGTTGAATCATATTGCACAGATAAAAATTATTTTTTTCTTTCTTCTAATTTGATGTATCTTCATTATTTTCTGTCTCATAACATTACAATGTCATATTCATACATTATGTACTGCCAATGGCAAAAACTAGTTTTATTTTCTCCATGGTGTAGGTATGTAGTTTGTGTTACACACTAGATGAATATAGGTATTATTAAAACAAAATTCGATTTTTTTTTAAGATAAAGGTTTCAAAATTATACCTGTCAGAGGCAATAGATACATACACATTCTTTCAACTCGTAAACTCATGAAGATCTTTAAATGCCAGACCAGAAAAACATTGATTTAACATCACTGCTTTTAATATGTTAGAAATAAAAAATAACAAATTGTTTAATTTTTCCTTCATTTCTTCTAGCTCCCTCCTTAAAAAATAATTTTAAGCTTCTGTACCTCCATGGTATTTAAAGGCAGCGCATGTTGGGATATGCTATAGCTTTTGGAAGGGTTGATTGCTAGCCATTATACTTCCATACTTCTAAGTTATGAGTCTTTCATGAAGCTATCTCCTGTAAATAATGAGATTTAAGAAACAGTTTATACAGAGTCTGAATCGCTACAGTATACACATAATTTGTAACCAGTACCTCGTATTTTTAAATTTTTTATTCATACAACATACAAAATATTTCCTCATGTCTGCCTCTTAGGCTTAGATAATATCAAAAAAGATTAATTAGCAGATGCTTTCTACTAACTTGCAAATAAAATAGTTCAATTTCCTAGGCGTTTTTGTGCCCCTACTTCATAGATTTATGTTCAAAATGGTTGGTCCATTTTTTTATATCCCTCTCCTTGAAATAGCAAGAACAAGAGAATAAATCGAATGTTCTATTTGTTTCCCTGAAAAAATATTATTTTATTAAATCATCAGCGACAAAAGTCAAGGAAGTAGATTCATGAATCAACCCAAACAATTAAATAACCTATTTTTATCTCTTAATTAGAACCGACGTGAGGAATAACAGACAGGGCAATACAACCAAGGTTCAACAATATATAATAATAATTAATATTCGATTACTTACCGAAGTAAGGAAATATCCATTTTTTCCTTTCCGTTTCATCTTTGGACAAAACAAAGAATCTACACCATTATTTTTCACAGTAATGCTTGCAATTGAGAGCATAAGGCATCACCGTATTGTAAAATATGATTTTCTCTTCTTGCATATTTTTAAACAAATCAATTAATGCGCTTATTTCAAAGTATCTCAATTTTCAAAAACCTCTGTATTGACATGACCCATTGGCTTACATCTGCGGAACAGATATTTGTCAGCTCACAAGTCACAGAGACACAGAAGATGACGTTAGGGACAGCAGTCCTAATTTCAAAAATTTATTCCACCAACCCAAAACTAATTAAAAAACTATAAAAATCCCCACCGTCGGAATTTGGTGAGGCCGAAATAAGTTGAGCCGTCGAAATGAATTAAAGTAGACCCTCATTATTCATTTTAATAATTTTAAATAACAATAAACAAACAAAATCTAACTAATCAAACATCAATCAGAAATATCAAGTTGAAAACATTGACACATGTGCATCCACTTTATTTTCGATCCATGCACAAAACAGAATTCGCCGGCAGACATAAAACAACATATGCTTCTAACAATTATTTTCCATCCATGCTCACAGGCTGGGCTGAGTCAAATGTTTTCAGTAGGGTAGTACACGTAACCCGAAACTGCCCGATCGTCATGGTTGCCATGGTAATAGAAACATGTTTCTATTTCTTATCTTAGAGAGTACCAATACTGGATACACATATTTATACATACGTATTTGCCATGTAAAACACGGACTCACAATTTCTCGGATAACTCACTCTATTTTCAAACTACATATATAATATTTCAGAAAGCGATAGTTAAGACCTTAATGAATGATAGCTATTTTCGATTTTCTCAAAAAAGTTTTTTAATGTGCAAAAAAACTCGCAATGCAAAATCAGACATTCTATAAATGCCTTAATTTAACAACCAAACACGATATCAAAAATAAAAGGCTAAATAGTTGCACAAGCGCAAGCTTTCTTCTTCAATTTGCTCTTTGAGTCATTACTGTAAGTTTAAAGGTAACGTCAGGAGCTTGGAAATGTAAAATTCATTTTTATGGTGACCTTTGGACCTTTTGACCTTACCTTTGGATTTTTGGACTTATCTCCCCTCATCCTAGACACACACACACACTGGAGAAAGGGAACACGCGGCCACGCCTCCTCGCTAACACGGAAATACGTCTTTTCTTTGATTCTCAATTTAGCGCGCTATACCCTAGACCCTTAACATAGGTTTTACGCCAAGCAGCTCATCGGGCGCCTACGGTAGCTCATTCTCAAGCAACAGCGTTGCCAAGGCAGTATTTCATCCTCATTTGCTGTTGTTTTTTGCGGCGGTAAATCTTCCGACGGCGGCGGCATTTTTCGGATCAACAGGTTGCATCTTTTTCTTGAGCGCACTCCGTCTCAGCTGTGAATAATTTTTAATTTTCACTCTTACTTTCGAAGAGCGACGTCGCGACGAGACGCCTGTTTGCTCTCTCCCTGCCTACTTAATTGGCTGATTAAGAAATTGCTACTGGGGTAATTAGTTTATTTTCAGAGCGGCGTTCTTTCCGAGGAATTTTTTTAAATAGGGATGGCAAGTAGTTTCTACTCTGTCTTTATAAGTATGGTGCTTACAAAACGGGAAATTTGAGCTGCTGATGATTTATTTTTCTTTGGGGTTATGTAATAACGTCTACGTGCCACACTGCTTGAAACAATTGCTCAGCTTGAATTATGTATGATATTTTACTAACTATACATACTGCTGATGTGTACAGCGGCGGCGCGTCGGGGGGGCATGGGGGGCCGCGGCCCCCCCACTTTTTATGAGGAGAAAAAAAGTTAATAATATTTTTTTATTATTTCAAAGTAGATTATAATTACACCCACTACTGCATCATTTTCTAATTTCCAGCACTCTGCATCTTTTATTCTTATCATTTCAATCTCTCTGCTCTGCTCTTTCTCCTTTCTCTCTTTTTCAAAATCATACGATACGTACCGCAAAGTTTGGTCACACGATCATAACGCACTCCCACCAAATCTTCGCGGTCATGCGTCGGGTGCTGGGGTGTTTTCGTTTTATAAATATTCTATAAAACATGCTTTCGAAAACAATTGTTTTTTTATGCTTTTTTATTGCGAAAATATTACGTCTCAAACAAATGCTCATTCTATTTATCTTAGGGAAATGACGAAAAAATTTGATTTGTATATGAGGTCAAAAGAACAACAAAATATTAAATGAAATAGTGACCTCATTAATGTACGAAAAGATGTGGGGTGCTATTTGAAAAAAAGTAGGATGTAAGCTTTAGGGGTTGAAGTAAAAAAAAATGTTTCGAAAGCATTGTATGGCAGGTCATTCGGAACCATTGAAAGGCCCACTTAGTTTTTTGTTTTATCTTTTTTTTTAAACATACCCTTATAATATTATATGAGAATTGGCAATTGGAGAGGAGAGATATTAATTTTCATTATTATTAGTTATAATAATTATTTCAGTGAACATATTTTATTGGTTTTATGAATTGATAGGAATAACCAATAAAGTTCACAGAGGAGTTAGTCAAAAGCCCAAAAACTGTATAAAAATTATTGCAATAATTACAATTATTATAGAGCATAATTATCTCATTTATTTTATTTATTTTATGCTTACGAATTTAAGAAACAAAATAGTATTTGTATAAAATTAAAGGTACCTCAAGATTTTGAATAAAATAACGACTTAATTTATGTAGGAAAAACTATTAGTGCTATTTTAAAAAAGAAAGTTGAGGGTGAGTTTTAAGGGTTGAAGACGTTGAAGTACAAAAAAATGTTTTGTAGTATTTTTAAACACTCCACTCAGTTTTCGTTTGGACATTTATTTTGTTACGAAAATATCAACGTGTCAGGGAAATTCAGGGACACCCTATATATTTGTTGTTTTTGGGCCCCCCCACTTTTTCGATCCACGCGCCGCCCCTGGATGTGTATACTTTGATTCTTGAATAAATGGACTGTATACGTTTTTTACTGTTTTCAGTAACTTTTTACAACATCATTATTCTATATAAACAGTTACATAACAACGTATTCAATTGTTTTCAAAGGCGATGTATACGAAGACGTCAGTGCTGCCGCGCTGCGGTACAATCTGCTATCTCCTCGCTGGCTAGCATGGTTGTCAGCTTGTGTCAGTTTTCCGCGTCAACACATACTATTATTAAGTTTCCACGGGCTTTCAAAACGTTTTGCGATTTTGGATTGTCAGTATTTCCACGATGGGTTTTAAAGCGCCTTTTGTTGCTATTGTTGTTTTGATAATTTAAATGAGTTCAGTGTGCCGTAGGTGGCACCTCCTATTCATGGTAGCAAAACTGTGGTTGAATTTGGATTTCTCGCCTTAAAAAACTCCTTGATACGTAACTTTAGATCGTTATGCCATTTTATTGCAAAATAATTAGGAAAAAACGAAAATACAAGTAAAACTTTGACACCTTGTGTCTTCAAAATTGAGCATTTTAAGGCTTCATGTTCCTATCTCAATGTTCATAAAAATGTGAGGTCTATCACCTGTCAAGCGTTGTAGGTCGATTATCTGTGTCTTAAAATTACGGTCTATCACTAATTATACGTATTCGTCATTATTTCCACGAGGTACATTTGACAGGCTCAAAACTTCCAGATGATTCATTGACACTTAGGGGTCTAGGGTATAGCGCGCGAAATTGAGAATCCAAGAAAAGACGTATTCCCGTGTTAACGAGGAGGCGTGGCCGCCAGTTCCCTTTCTCTAGTGTGTGTGTCTAAGATGACGGGAGATAAGTCTAAAAATCCAAAGGTAAGGATAAGGTAAGGTCCAAAGGTCACCATAAAAATGAATTTCGCATTTCCAAGCTCCTGACGTTATCTTTAAGCTTACAGTAATGATTCAAAAAGCAAATTGAAGAAGAAAGCTTGTGCCTTTTTGATATCGTGTTTGGTTGTTAAATTACAGACATTTGAAAAATGTATGATTTTGCATTACGAAATGGGAATCCGTGTTTTAACATGGCAAATACAATTATGTATAACTGTGTATACCCAGGCCCCTTAAGCTTAATTCAGATGCACACGACATCCGACGATACGACGACGGTACGAAACAACGTACGAAATTGTCCCTATTAGTTGAAATATTTGATTTGATCTCATTTTGAATATTTCAACCAATAGGAACAGTTCCACCCGTCGTACCGTCGGATGCCCTGTGCATGTGAATTAGGCCTTAAACATTTAACATCTAACCTATATTTTTGACAGCAACGTCATGCATGACAATAATAACAAACAAATCACTAATACTATACAGTATGTTACACGCTTCGTAGTCGTTAAGTTTTCTCATATTTTTCTAAATTTTCTAATATATTCTGTATTATTTTCCTTAGATTTCTTCCCGTAAGAACCTTCTACGGAATAACAGAAAACTTATACAAAAAGATGGATGAAATTGGTGAAGTCAGTCTTACGTGACGCCGTGACCAAGGAAAAAATGGATTCATTTTTTATGTATATAGAGATGAATCCATCCGTGTACGACTATGAACACATGGCCGATTGACCCATGTGAGGATGTCAGTCGCGCCAATCCCTTGGATCGACCAGAACGAGCATCTCTTACGACTATAAGCACGTCGACCAGATCGGCACATGTGCCGAGGCGCTTAGGCAGCGTTTCCACCAGAGATGTGCTAGGAAGATGAGCGGTGCGAAGATGTGAAGCGGTGTACAGATGAGTGTTGCGAGGATGTGTAACGGGCTCTTTTCAGATGTTTCTTTTTGCTCGTCTCGTCAAATTTTCAAGTACAAAATGTTTACATATTGACCAATATGGGAAATTATAGCCTCCTATACTGCTGCAGTTTCAGTTATGGTCCAGATCTCTATGGTCTACGAAGAGTGACGAAGGAAATAACACCAAACAGAAAGAAAGGTTAACCAAACTAGCTGCAGATAAGGTGAAGTTGGACAAATTGAGTGTATATAAAAATTGTATTGTATGACCTATTTGGCCTAAACCTCATACAAGGCATTGCCTTCGAGGTGGCGCTATTTTGTATTGCATTACAAAATAAATAATAATAATAAAATAACATCTCTCGAAACACATTCCTAGCACACTTTCCTTGCCAACATTCCTTATTTCGTACTGTACAAAAACCTCGCTCCGCTAAGCCGTTTCCACCAGAGCTGTATTGAGCGAGGCGAGGTAATTCGAGCGATCCTATTGGTTCGTTAAAAACATTCCTCGGAGCACATCCTCGCATATCTCTAGTGGAAACGCAGCCTTAGTGGCGCTTGGATACTTTGCATGAGAAGCCGAGTGGTCGTGCATCGGGAAACACGTGGTACCACATCGGCAATCAATCCGTGTGGTATTGTTAAAAAGACACAATATTTGTGTTCTGTCATCGATGTGTTATTTTAAGAGTTGAATTTTTGCCATTTGTCAAGAAGTAGTATTCGATTAAAGACCGCATTGAAATTATTCAAAAGCACTATAAAGGTGATACGAAAGAATATGATGAAAATAATCAATTAACTTTGCGGGAATCGTGATCATCTTAGTCCAGATGAGACAAAAATTGGTCGTTTAGTACTTAAATTAGAAGTGTTTCACTAAAAACTGGTGGGCCAAAAAGCGTACATCAGAAAGTATCGATTCTGTGAAGCAAAGCGTGAAAGAGGATCCGTCACAGTTAACAATGCATCAATCATTAGGATTGGGTATTTTAAGAGCCAGTTTTCAACGTATTCTCCACAAGGACTTGACTTTGGCTACCAATACCAGTTGGTAGCCATTTGACCATTTGGCTCATCGAACACCGTAACATTGAGGTGCGACGTTTTCTTCAAGAATCATCTTTAGCGATAAAGCGCATTTGCGTAAAGTGGTATGCATTGTGATCGAAAGACATCATCAGTCATCAATGCTTTGCTTTACCTTTCAATGATAAGTGGCTATTTTTTACCACAACTCAAAGATCACACACACTACTTGTTTTTTATCAGATTAAATGCCGGTTGTGGAATGAAAGCTTAAGCTTCGGTTTAAGTCGACGTTGGACGACGGAAGTTGCAAAACATCTGTTGTACAATGCGGGCTTAGCACCCACTCCAAGCTTAACATGAGCTTACCTTAACAGAGGTTGACTGCCACGGCGCCGGCGGTCGAGGACGACCCCTGACTATTTTTCCTGATTAGCCGCGGCGGTCGTGTACGACCGCTATCACACGTTGTTAGATTTGTATTCTCTCTGTGGCAACAGTCGAACTAGAGAGCGTATAAGGACGGTATTCGACCGCTGTGGCTTACAGGCCTAGGGTGCTGATGCGAATGTGTTCAGATTTGTGTTGTTTTTTTTACTGTAGGAACCCAAGACATACTTCAACATACAAAGGATACAGGGTGAACTTAAAATGGGTTTATACTTGTAAAATGAAACTAATGTCCCTTTTTACTTGGCATGAGCAATATTGAAACAATTCAGACAAAAACGTGAGTGATTCTCGCAGGATCCACAGTATGTTGCGACTTTCTTCACGTGGTTTTTGATTATTTCTCCCTGTTATTTCCGAGTGTAATACCCTTTGTACTTCATCACTTTATCAAAGTGGCCCTCCTTCCGGAGCAATGTGTGCATCTTGATTGATCTCTTGGTTGCTTTTTCTAAACGTACATTATTTCTATCTGCATCGCTATGGTTGTTGAGAAGCGACCTTACAACATCTTCCAGAAATTCTGGGATTTTCATTTTTTGCAAATATCCCGTTGTATTTTGAAAAATAGATAAAACAACAGTTTAGATTTTAAGAATCTTCAACCTAAGAATAATTACAATGAATACTTCACTAACGCAGAGTGGCCAAGGATCACAAGTCAGATGATAACATACCACAGATAGATAGATTTACTTTACTGTGTCTTTACTCACTTTGAAAATCGTTCTTGTGACGATTGAAAAAGATAATGAAACACCGAAAATAGGAAAACGCTCAAACTTCGATATCGTTTTGGAAAAAAGTCCTTGGACGGGAAAAGAGCGGAGATGGGGTTCGCATTACTAAAAAACAAATGTTTTTAGTCTAGCCGAACACTTTCTCATTTGAGTGCAAAGAAATAGAGTGACAGAATAGTGTCCCGTCACTGTTTTGGAAGGTTGAAAATGTAAATATAGAGGCAGAGAGAGAGAGAGAGAGAGAGAGAGAGATGTTACCTACATTTTTCGAAGGGGCAGAAATGCTGAGGCAACATCAAAAGCGAAAATTACACCCCATCATGTAAGCCACAGATACACTTTCTAGACGCAGCAACTGACTCGGAACTTAACTAGGTTCCAAAACAATTTCGTAGATAAATAGTGGGCGGGTACATGGAGGAAAGTTAAATAGACGCTCAGCACATCATCCTGCCTCGCACGCCATAATCGAATTTCCCATAGCACGTGAACTTCCTGCGAGGAGTTCGGTATTTACCTAGGCTCCATCGCCATCTCAATAATTCAGGCTGGAGCAGAATCGCCTCTGGCGCTCAGCTCCAGCCGCGTCACAGCTCCCATGGATATATCTACCTACAATGTTTGGTGTAGCAAAGCAATAAATAATATGCAAGTCTTTGAGAGCCAAGCTGTATGCCTTTAGGTATCAACTACATATGGCCAGGTCGATGTTGCTCGTATAGAACAGTCACGTTAGCCTACCCTCTCTTTCAATCAATAACAAAAAGAAACGTATACTGGAAAATAAAACTCTACTAATGTTTCGCCCACATCTGTGGCGTTTTTCAAAGTATACAATTTCACATAAACATAATTTTGAATGAGTTACATTGTCTAACAGCTGTGCCAGGAAGTTATGGTTTGTTTCAGAAATGTAGAGAGCAATAAAAGCTCATTAGCCATGCAAAGTGACTATACAGAGTGCCCAGCAAACACTTAAGCCACCCTTCTTTTTATCAGTTACAGGTAGTACCATTGAATATAAGACAATTGGTGTACCAAAGACGCACAGGTAGGATATTTGTAAAAATGTATGAATATTACTTTCATAGTACTAGGTACCCTTATTTTTGGTAAACATACAAAAAATACATTACACAGAAATAAAATTATAAAAAATCATAATATTCTTCGTCATCTGAGGAACTTTCATTTCCTCTTGATGTTATAATTAACGGTCGACGTCTGATCGACCGGGTAGTCAAGATTCCATATTTTCTCCTCTAGTTTAATAACATGCTGGACTAGTTTTCGCCAATTTTCTGGTAGTTTTTCTATTATAGAGGGCTTAGGAAATTGGCATGATCGCCAGGTAGAAGCACTCCCACACCCGGAAGTGTGAGAGAGAATCCACCCGCTCCGACGTTGTACTATAGCTTGAGTCCTTTGATGTCATGTTCAAAGGACGCGGTAGCGTCCACCCGACATGCCACCACGGCCCGACCGGTTAAAACCCATCCCCCTCTCCTCACCTCTTCTACCTCCACCTGCACCGGGCATCATCGTGAACGATATTCTTAGCAGCCGAAGATGAGGTATTTTCTATTCCGAGTGTCTGCGTTCTTCCAACTCTTCCGCTTTGAAGACGTTTTGTATCATCTTATGTACGATCTTCCATCGTACCTCGCTCGATAAAAAGAAGGGCACCATATTTTCAGGGGTAAGATCCTCAGACAAGTTTGCTCTCGCTGCCTACCTTGAATGGGACCATCTACCGCAGTCAAACAGTGTATGGTCCGCTGTGTCCGACACATTGCAGTGATGGCGCATGTCGTCAACTGCTCTGCCTATTCGATGTCTATACACCCTGAAAGGGCCATGACCTGACAGTGCCTGAGTGAGGAAGTAGCACAATGTCCTATGCTTGCACTCCACCTACTCCTTTATGGACGGTATCAGCCTCTTTGTCCATTGCGCCACCTCCGATATATCTGCCCATAGCTGCTGCCATTTATTTAGCGAGTCTAGCAGTTGAGAGATCTTCATTACCTCTATATAAGCATGCGAGCTCTTTCCTCCGCTAAAAGGTACAGAGGCGGTGTTGCCGTTATGACGCTGTAGAGCTCTGGTCGTTGCGGTGCGGTATGCACTGGCTACCCTTAGCAGGGTCTTCCTCTGTAAAGTATCCAGCGTCTGCTGATGTTTTTTCCTCTTCATGGCTTTTTTCCACACTGGGGCTCCATAGAGCACCATGGACTGAACTACTGCGTACAGGAGTGCTCTTTTCCTGCTCCTAGGTCCACCAAAATTTGACATGAGTTGGGAAATAATTGCCACCTTCTTTGCCGCTTTTGCTGTCACTCTTTTGAGATGCTCTCCAAAAGCTTCTCGTTGTACAGCGTGATGCCTAGGTACACAATGGACTTTTTTGGTTTAAGCCACTCTCCTCTGATCTGAAAAGCTACGCTGCCTCTCTTGGCTCTTGAACCACGCAGAATAATCGCCTCTGAGCCTTGTTTGTCACGTGTTTGATATCACCTCATCACGGGCAACTGATACAAGATCCAGGTCGTCTGCATACGCTACCGCTTTTGTGTTTCCGGATAGATGGAGCCTCAGGATTCCATTATAAAGAATATTCCATAAGAGAGGCCCCAGTGCGGAGTCTTGTGGTACTCCGGTCCTCATACCGAGAGCTTTGCCCGCAATGCTATCTATCCTGGAGTCAAGGTAGCTGCTAACTATATTTCGTAGGTATCCAGGCACGCCACGTCTTCTCAGTTCTTCTATAAACTTACTCCAAGGGGCTGAATTGAACACGTTTCGTACGTCAAGCGTTACCGGTGCGCACCATTTCAGCTTGGTCGTGTCTACGATACCAGTTACCGTCCTCAAGGCATCAATGGTGGACTTTCCCGTCCTGAAACCAAGCTGGTATGGCGAGAGCCCTCCCGCCTTCTCTATCTCCCGATCCAACCTCCGTCAGATCATGATTTCAAAGAGCTTCCCAACCGTGTCCAGTAATCAGATGGGCCTATACGATAATGCAAGCCCAGGGGGTTTCCCGCTCTTGCTCAATAGCACCACGTTCTCCTTCTTCCGTTCCTCTGGGAATTTTAATTTTCTGGTAGTGGTTCCTAATGATTTCATCAAACAGTAGCTTAAGGTCTTTGATTTTGAATGTCGTGTTATGTCTTGCTACAAATCCTTTCCCTTGCGCTCATATAAATTCTATAGGATTTAGTTCGGTCATCTTGGTGGAACGCACGGCGCGTTCGTTTGGCTTGACCTACTCTCACATGCTTTACATGTCTGAGAGACATGAAAATTCTGATGCTCTCTACCTCCGTCAATCGACCAAGCTGAAATGATGATCGCTAATAAGCGTGAAACAGCTGTCTGCGTACTGGTGGATTGACGGAGATATAGAGCAACCCCGTATCTCGACTCTCATATGCAGTTGGCATAGAAGCGCGCTCTTCTGGTCAGGCCAAGCGAACGCGCCGTGGCGTTCGCTCAAGAAGTCTGCTGCTGTTTAGCAGCGACCTTCTTTGATTTGCCGTTACCTTCGGGTACCAGATGGCGCACAGGCAGATCTTTTCTGTCGCCTACTCTCAGATGTTAATGTTAGTGTAAATTTGCTATATGTAATAGTTCCTTCTTTATCAAATTATCTTCAAATTCAATATTTATGGAGGTCAACTAGTTGATAATTTCTTGGTTTCTTCAAGATGAAGTTGGAGTCTTCTCTATGTGTCGTGAATGGTAGCTTGCGTTATAGATATCTTTGCATTAGCGCGAAGGTATTTTATCATTTCCTCGTGGTAATCTCTCGTATGGGGTGACTGAAAGATTAACAAACCTTTTTCAAGAAATCCCTCGTCGTTTCCAATATGGACGATTATTAGCCTCTTTCCCTTTCCTGAAAGTACCTTAATACCCATTGACAGGCATGCTATGAAATCTTGGCGAGCACTCCTTATTGCCACATGTTTGGTACTATACAACCTTCATCAAACCACGTCTCACCAGGATATCAGATTTCTGCTCTCTTCTGTACTGCTTTATACTTCTAAAGTATGTTCGCCTATGACCGACACCGCAATCATACCAAGCGGGTACGAATTTCCCACTCGAATGCTCTATACATTTCTGAAATTCATTATAGCACAAATGTATCGTAGGAGCATTATGATATCTGACTTATGACTAAATATTGTAACACACAGACTGCAAACTAAAATGTGATAATACCGCATCTGATTCGGGATGCAATAACAAACTATAGGGAAACCTGGAAACCAGGATATCCAATCATACTGGGTCTCAGTCGACTAATGAATTAGACATGTTTTAACTACTACGAGATTGTCCCAGTTGTAGTCTCATAGTAGTGCCCTGGGGATGTCCCGTGCACTCGTGGCTGAAAGCTCGGCGTTTAACGCAAATCAATTGCGGGTTTCATCCGAAATTGAAAAATCCTCTCGTGATGGCTATAGAAATTTGCTAAGCAAGCTGTAATCCACAGTTTTTAAATAATGTGGTTACATGTATCGAAAGTTGGTTATAAGATTACGACCCTGGACTCATCCCATTTTATTTCGAAAATCCAAGATATGCAGCTGGGAGAATCCGATATTCTGGTCAGCTTCGAGGTTGTGTCATTATTTACAGATACCATTAAACGATGCAGTTTAACACATCAAGGACACATTTCTAGATAACATAGTAAACCCGTTCAGGCATGTTTTAACAACAACCTACTTCACCTAGGATAGCAACATATACGAACACGTTGAAGGTGTAGTCATAGGAAGCCCTCTGAGCCCAGTAATAGCAAACTTTGTAATGGAGAAAATTGAACGGGCAGCTTTGAAAAGCGCTCAATACAAACCCAAGATATGGCTCAGATATGTGGACGATACGTTCTTCATTTGGAATCACGGAAAACAAAAGCTAGAAAAATTTCTAACACCCCTGAACAGCGTGGATGAATACATCCAGTTTACCATGACGCTGGAAGAAAATCAAAAACTAGCGTTATTTGATGTGTTCTTCTAATAAGTAAAGGAGTCACGTTAGGACACAAGGCATATAGAAAACCAACGCATACTGACCGGTACTTACATAAAGAATCAAACCACCGAAAGAATCAGCCGAACATGCAATTACCGAAGGAGGCCATAAGATCAAGTTTGAAGAAAGTCGGGCTCTTGCCGCAACGCCTTCTTACTATGCCAGACTCCACAGAGAAGCCATCGAAATACAAAAACATCACAACAATTTTTATAGGAAAGAAGAATCTTAAAGGACCTGGGGACAATGCCATATCGCAAGGGGGCAGGGGTGGGGCAACGTCACCTAGTTGGACCACGTTACCGTTAACAGGTATTAATACAGTCGCAAATACACCAGCCATCAGTATTTCGTAAGTAAGTCGTAAGTGAAATAGCTTCTGAAGATACCGTCCACTCGTGTTTGCGAAACATCAAGACTCAACGCTCAACGACGCCATATTAAAAGCCCAAGAACCACAGATTTATATGCAATGGAAGCATAAAGGTAGACCAAGGCCATAGAAGGCAAAACTGTTAAAGGCGATGGTAAAGTGATGCATGTTTTTTGATAAATGTGGAGTAAATTACAATCAAATTGAAAGGTCGGCAAAAAGGCTGAAGGGTGGCTTACTTGCTGGCTTCGCGTCCCCATTACTACTGTTACTTCTAGGGGACCTACAGTAACTGGGCAGTTTATTTTAATGTACTCCATGGACCCTTAAAGCAGAAACGGTCTCTTTTAACATGGCTTTGGTTGGGTGCTGCACATGTTAATTCTCCGTTTCACAGAGCACTTTGTTAACGGCCAATTGAAGAATTAGGGGTGGTTCACCCCCATACTCTCCCAGCTTTGCTCCATGTGACTATCATTTTCTGAGGTCAAAAAGGATTAATGGGTCGAAGATTCGAGTCGAATTTGGAGCTCAATAAAGCTGTGATAGTTTCGCCAACAGACTTTGGAAAAATGATTGCTCAGAAATGTATGACAAGTGGATAAAGCGATGATATAAGTGAATTGAACAGAATGGGGAGTATAGCTTGCAAGCATTTCATTATTTTTCATTATCATACGTCCATCCTTGTTATTTTAATAATAATAATAATAATATCGTCCCTATTTCCAAAAACCAAGAGAGACATGAGCAGCGAAGCTTAGCCTCGTATTACGGGCACCACTGCAATCTTTTGTACGCTATCATTCCAATTCGAATAAGATGGAACCTAAATTGACTGATCTAATACCTCAACCTCCTCCACATCCAGTATTCCACTGGTCCGTCGTATCCGAGGAAATGTCTCGGATCAAACAGAAAGCATATAGAGGGTGGTTACTGTTACGTGTGGCGCTGAGACTGTGACCGTCTTGCAACGAATGGGAGGGTTGTAAAGTAACGTTCTGAGCCGCCACGTACTTGGGAGATAACAAAGGAATTGCTGGTGCGACGTCTTTCGCGTAGGGTCAGCAGCGATGTCTTGTTAGGGAGAAAGCGCGGAGCCAGGCGCTCACAGCCGGCTACGATGTATTTGCCTTCCGCCGCACGCCGGGATTATTGCCGGGTTTTAGAGGAAACCAGGGAAGGACTTCGGTGATAGCCCTTGGACGCTCTAAGCCTCCTTGGATGGATAAAGAAGTATCCCATGCTTTTCGAACCATAATAACATTGTAACGGTTCACCCGTTTTCAAAATTATTTTTATATTATTTACTTGGCTACCATATACAAATAGTTTACAACTTCCATTTTTAGCAACTACTTCCTCATTATACTAGTTACATTTTTATAACTGTTTTACTTCTCACCTCTACCTTTTCCCATCTCTATTTCTTTCAGCTGTAAATATTATTATGTTACACCATTTGCGCATATCTAATGAGTGGGGGTATGCTCTCGCTCTCCACCAAGGTTATCTTTTATTTCGAAACCCCTACCTCTTCCCTTTCTAGTTCTGAACTCAAACAGTTTACACCTAGGTTATGTCTCTCTAAGACAACTTTTGTGTCTGTGCAATTATGTGGTAACCAAGGTAAGGGATTCATATTCCCAATGCAAAATCATAACGATTTGATTGTTATGGTTTCGCATATTTTTATTGCTTCTGCTTTTTATTTTACAGCTATGTGTAGGAATGTGATTTTTCCGATTCATACATTTTTTTCCATGAACATATGATGGCGAACATTTTAATCTTCAAATATCAAGTCAATCATGCACTGTATATTTATCAATTATCTAACAACAGAGTCGCTGAACATCATTCTTTGTTTCTAGCCATATATTTTTGTGTTACGATGCCTTATCTTGTGTGTATTTTATGTTCCACATTTTTTTTATAACATTCCTTACGTAAAAATACCTAGCAGTCAGATTTGCTAATTAAGAACGCAATGAAAAGATCTGTTGGCCATTTTTGTAATTTTGTTTTACGAGGGGTGAGGAAAAAGTTGAAAATTTTCGAACATATTTTATATATATATACTTTTTTTATTTATCACCATATATCTGAAAAGATCCGGTAGGACTGTAAATGTAAAGCTTTTATGATTTTTTTAACCATTATTCTATCTGTTCGCTCTTGTACATATATTTCTTTTAATTTTTACCATGTGAACATTTGAAAGTTATCTGCTTTTGGGCTTTTTAAATATGCCCATGCTACTTCATAGATTTGTTTCTGAAGTATATGAACGCAATTTTTCAAAATGTAAGAACGTATGAAGGTCCATACTTCAGAAACAGATCGTGAAGTCCTGTAAGTTCTCTACAAGGTGCTAATACCAGCCAAAACTCATTCACAGGAAAACCACTTTTTTTCGGGGTCCCACCATCAAGACCACTTTTTCGGGGTGCCACCTTTTCTTTGGAAGGGCACCACACTTCTTCCATGCCATGAACACTTCTTTGGGGTGACACCACCAGAACTCCTTTTGGGGTGCCACCAGCAGCATGTAACACCTTCTTTGGAGCACCACCTTCACTTTGGAAGGGCACCACGAGAACTACTCCCTGGCCTTCCCTCCGAAGCGAAGTTCTTGTTTTTTAAAAAAAATAGATAGAATACAAATGTACTGCATTCATATATATGAAATAAATCTTTATTAAACCATTGTTGTCCTGTTTTCATTTCTTGGCGGCTAACTAGACTCACGCACACACGCACGCACCCACATGCCCTTGTTTCATACAATGATTGAGCTGCTGGTTGGTTGCTATGGGCAATATGTTGGTTGGTGGTTCATCCCCAAGCAGCGCTTTTATTGTTACAAAAGACGACAAGAAGTTTGACTTCACATGTATTTGTGCGTACTGTGAAAGGCCTAACTTCATAAAAACATAATTTTACTATTTTATTTTATTAGGTATTTTGAGTATGTTTAAATTTTTAAGAACTCATTGCTCTATCGTATTAGATTGACCTGTTAACAAATAAGAATATCAAAAGAAATCTGAGATGGTTAAAGCATTCAAAAACGTTTTTTGGCTTTTTGGCTATGCCCAAAACAAAATCAGATATTCGGTGGTACCAAAAGGTTATTTCCAAAGCGAAAATTTGTAATTTGTTTACCTGTTGAATTTACTTGGTTGATGATCATTACTGGAGTGACTCCCGATGACCATACACATTTTCCATTTTTTCTACGATAGAATCAATGTGTCAAGCATTCGTTGCAATAAATTCAAATAAATCAATAGCTAGTGAAAATTATTCATATCGAAAAGAAGTCTTGTGTGAATAAATATTTTTAAGCATGGCCCACTCATAGTATTCACCACCAAGTATTTAAATCTTATCCTCCTATTTTTTTAAACGATCTGTAACTTATAAAATGTTTAAAAACGAGGTTTTATCCGAGAATAAGAAAACTGATGAGCGACAGCATAATTTCAATCCTACATGCGCATGCGCCAAATATGCCGTTTTCAAAACAGAGCATTCGAGGTCATCGAAAATGGCGCTATCGACATCAAAGTATGACCAACTAGCCGCCGCCGGCTGTCGCTTCTCGTCAGTTTTGCTTTTCTCAGGTTTTAGCTCTTTTCATTCTTATCTTTATTATTCCTCAGTTGCTGCTAAACCAATTTTGTAAAAGGAATAAAAGATTGGCTCCTTTATGTATCATTTTTTTAATACTCCGCCACTACTGCATTTTAAAAAACTATAAGATGTTTTATGTAGCAACCTGTAATTCTTGAACCTCCTATACAAATTCGAAATTTGACGCATTTCGATTGATTCGGTAGTAGCTTTACTTCTTGTGCAAACAGGATGATGAATTATTGAAATTTCGAATTTGTGATATATTTTATGACATCTGCATGACGATAATCATGTCACGACTTTCCATTGGTCTTTCTGTCGGTCGTCTGTTGTCATCACGGTAGATTACTAGTGCGGCTATAACTTGATAGTTCTTTGAAATTGGTGGCAGAATCTACAACTAAGGAAGGTTTGGATTCGTATAGTTCTATCGATGCTAAATATCTTCTTTTTTTTGTTTTCCCTAGGAGCTGTCCGACCAAACTGGACCCGCTAATAGATACTGCACCATAAAGGTCTCCTCATATGAGTGCGGGAACGTTACCGGGAGCGGAACAGGCCTAGAAAACACGGGAAGCTGGACGATCTCGTGTATAACACTGGTACGTCAAAAGTTATCTATAATTATTTACCTCTGTTAACGATATTCATGGGTCTATATATTCAAAATAGGTGAGGTTAGTTCAGTTTAGCTGCCAGGAATAATACACGGGAACAGTGGGGACCGCGGGAAAAAATAGTGCACGCAACGAACCATTACGTTTTGCAACATGGTTGCGTTGTGTCGGGCTGGCTATCGCAAGGACATGTAGGCTATTTCCCGTGGTGTCATTATGCCCCGTGCGAATCCCGCTCCCATTCCCGCAGTTGCGCATTGGTTTTTCTTACGGTCGGTCTCCCTCAGAAGCTAAAAGCCTATGGCGCTGTAAAAGTGCTGCGAGAGGATCGGTGCACGTTAGATTTGAAACGCTGCTGGTTGTAGCCGTCGGGAAACAAATTCTCCGACAGCTCATTCCATAGCGTCGGAGTTCTCCAGAAGAAGAAATGCTGGAGGAGACTGGTTCGGGGAGCAGAGACCTCGACCCGATAAAGGATTAGCTCGTAGAGCCTTTCTCGAACATCGAACATCTTCCGTGATGGAATCTGTAAAATAGAGACAGGTCATCCACCCTTCTTCGATGTTCCAGACTGTGGAGGTCTTTTGTGAAGTAAGGCGTATCAATTAGTCTACTCTCTTCTGAATAGTGTCCAGAAGCTTTAGAGAGTGCTTCGGAGCATATACATGGGAGCAATACTCCAACGATGGTCAGATCTGCGCCTTGTTGACCAGCAGTAGTTGCTCTGGTGTATACAGCTTCCTACAGCGGAACAACACTCCAAGCTTCTGGGATAACGTTTTAGCAATAGGTACTGACAACGTGATCATGCCATGACATGTTACTGTTGGTGTTGATCGCCAAAAGCTTGACAGAATGATAAAGCTTGAGGTAGGTTTGAGGATTATTGTATTATACTATAACTCCTAACCTTTACAGGACAGATTCCATCAGTCTAGAGCCTTGCACTAGGTTGTACAGTTTTCCTGCTGGCCTTAGTCCTGGAGTGGAACTTTATAGATTCTGTCTGGGAATTCCGTCTGTCTCTTGTGATATTGCTCTTCGCACTCATAGAGTACTTGAAAGACCCATATTGCCTGCAGTTGAGATCTTCGTCTTATAGCCCCATTTTCTTCAGGTGTTCCTTCAGGCCACAATATCCTGTAAGTAATCCACTTATTGTTCGAAGCTGATTCCTATCTAAAGAAAGCAGTTGTTTAGCCATTTTTGGGCATGGTTCTTTTGTGAATTGTTTTCAATGTCTACATCCAGGCATCAAGTCCCAATATTTCTTGTGCTGGAGTTTCGCCAATTCCGTGGTTCCTAATTGTGTTTTTGGGTACCCCAAGGCAGGTTCTTCGCCAATGTCCAGACTAGATGATTGTTTTCTGCCTGCAATACCTAGCACCTACTCCAATTTTACTTTATTGTGTTTCGCCAGCCTACTTAGTTCTTGTTGTCATTCGCAGACCATTGGCACTTTCAAGTACCCTGCGTGTGGCCTGACTGTGATCAGAGATCCTTCAGCTTTTGTAGGCTCGCTCATTGTTTATGTTTATGTTATGCCATGATTGTCAAGAAATCTCGCCTCAAGAACCGGCACTGCTTAGCGTAACCTGTGGCGTAACCTTGAAAATAGAAAATTTATACTTATTGGACAATATATGTCACTGTAATTAATCTAATAATTCACGAATGCCTGAAAAGTCCAGACATCAAGAACATCAATCAATGATAATGCCTGGTATGACAAAGCAAGACGCATATGTTCTCATTTGCCTTTTTAGAAAGAAGAGAATAATTTTCAAACGCTGTTTGCTTGCAAATCTTTGATATGTATTAATCATTGACAGCTCTATTGTCAGGAAACTTCTAAACTGGCTATAATGGATGATCAAAAAATCAACTGTTGTTTTGGGGGTTTTCGAAAGCGCCTGTTTTTTCATGATATTGATAGAGGCATTTGGAAAAAGGTGTTAAAGGGGGTACTTCCTTTGCTACAACCTTTGGTTTGCAAGTGTTTTGAGGGTACCTGAGTTTTTTTTTCGAGGGACCAAAAATAATGTTGAGTATTTTTGACATTGAGAATTTCTTAACGGTTAGTGAGTATTTTTGTAGGCTAGTTAAGGACGGTCAGGGTGCCTTGTGGGCATGCTATCTGGCCAAAACACTTTTAGACGTCACTTGTATGTGATGGGGATGGCATGCGACCCTACATGCACACGCTCTGGGTGGAGGAGTCCTCGGTACACATTCTATGTCGCTGTGACGCACTAGGAGATCACAGGCAGACTATTCTGGGTTCAAGGCTCCTTGAACCTCTGAAGACATAAGATGGGCAAGACTCAAGACCATGCTGACATTTGCGATGAGGGCTAGACTTGAGAATTAGAATAAGGAGAGGTATAGAAGGGCCCGATTCTAGACCTATGTACTATAATGGATATTGTCTCCAGTTGTCTCCAGAAATCCTGTTTCTTCTTTCTTTCATTCATTTATGACAAAACAATTCAAAATTAATTTCTTGTCATATTTTATACTTTAATAAAGGCCATAAGCGTGGCTGAAACATAAATGAAGTCTATATACGTGGTTTTTGTTAGAGGTCCAGTGATACAAGGTGGTACCGAATTAACCTTGAGGACCTTTATCTGCTAGTGTGATAATCCAATGTCATGCCTCTTTAGTCAAAAAATGAGAGCCCATGAAACAACGTATACTATCAGTATATACCGCATATCAGGACCGCGGGTGCCTCAGAATCCGGTCCTGAATCCAAAATTTCAGGTAGAACGTCACGGGGTAGAATAGAAGCCTGCGGATGGGAAGGAAAAGAGGGGAGGCAAGCCGGGGAAGGAAGATTAATTGGAAACGAATTCCTCCAGCGCGTCTCTCTACTCCGGTATGTATATTGTCGGTGTTTTCGGTTTAAGATGGCCGCTTTGTATAGCCGCTCACAAAGGAGTTATAGCAGCAGCGGCAGGAGCAGGGGAATAGATACACTCACATTCCTGCCTCCCGCTTTTCAGGAGTTAACAGCTGCGGGAGAAGAGCTGCTTCAACCTCTAGTGACCTAACTTTAATTATTAATGCTTTGTAAACATAAAGTCAAGTCGACCATCCATCTCCCATACTATCAATTGGGTTATTCCGCAGGGATGGATTTTGGCTCTATTAATTGTTAGTCGAAGTCTTTATTTATCGTATGACAACTTTACACAAAGTATCTTTATATGCAAATTAACAACCTTTTTTTATTTACTTATTTGTCATTTATGTTCAAATTCTATTTTAAATACGGGATTAATGAACAAATGGCCAAACTTTGCACTCAGATAATGGCCGCAGAAGTCGCATATATGACTATCTATACTTCCGCTAGGCTCCAAAGATACACTTTCTTGCAATATGGTAGGTGGTTGTATCCCCAGCATTCACACTGAAGATATGGTTTTACCCCACTTAAAGAGGCAGTTCATACAATTGTCATATTAGGATGAAATGAAGCTGTATGCCACGATTCATCGTAAATATTGGACAAAAAATTTCACAAAGAAATTATCTTAAAAATGGCAATGATTAATTATTACTCTCCCGATATGGTACCGCCCAATATTTTGTTAAAAATATAGAAAAAGGGCATACGAATTAGTAGCCCAGTCATGTCATAAGTCTGTTGACTGTTATCATTCCGGTCAAAGTAATTGTCGTGCTGTCAATATGCCACTCCAACTCATGGTTCTCGTTGTAACATTCTGTACATAATCTCTAAACTATCAAGTTTGTGATCTTCTTCTAAAGTAATATTTCTGGTTGCTTTTCTGTTGCGAAGATGTATTCTTGTGGTGGTTGATTTTTTGTGAAACCGTTTTTTGGTGACAAAAGGCATGCTCATCATATTCAGAGTAAGAATCTTGAATCACCTCACTTTGCATATGTCACCACCAAAAGATTCAATTGCCCAATAATTCATTGCGCAGTTTTACATACAAATATTTTGCCAAATAACAAAATGCATTTGAAAGTGCGCATTAGCGAATTAGTAGACATCATATTTCTTGTGAAATTTTTTGTCCAACATTTAGGATGGACATTTGGATCGTGATATACAGCCTTTATTCTGCTGAGGCTAGCCAATATCTTCCGGGGAAGATCAGTACCAGGTAATCTTTCTAATACACATCGCAGGGGTTATTCTGCTATTGAGCTCTCTATCTATCCCTCTTTCTTTTTCTCCTCTGCTTTCTCGTCTTCTCACACACTCTCCCTTTCTCTCTCTCCTTCTCACTCACTCTCTCTTTTTTTTCTTTCTCTCTCTCCTACTTTATCTCTCCCTGTTTCTGTCACGCACTCTCCCTTTCGCTCTTTCTTTCTCTTTCATTCTCTCCTTGTCTTTCTCTCTCCCTCTCATCCTATCTTTCTCTATCTCTATCACGCTCTCTCTCTCTCTCTCTCTCTCTCTCTCTCTCTCTGTCCATTCCTGTACACTGCTGAAGAGCTGAAGATAGCAGGTGGAACCAGAAGCAAAATTGTACCGCAAAACCTCCTACTAAGTTCGTTTCAAGTTTAGCGGTAGTGTTCTCTAAGTATATGGTTTGAAGAAGAGTATTATTTTGCATCTTCTGTCTACTCCAAATATTTATTAATGTTGTTATAGCTGAATAGACTGTTGTTCACATGGACTTCTAGCTCTCTGTTTACCTGTCTGTTGTTGAAATGGCATCACGACACAGTTTTGTTCGAATTTGTCTGAAGCTCTCACCTACGAAATCAGCTAAAGCTTTAACTATACATATTGTTAAGTCTCTATCAAATATTTAGCAGTGACTGTCTCCCTGCTTTTGAAAATTTAATGATTTTTCATCTCCGTTCAGATGTTCTACAGAGATTGGTTTTTGGCCCAGCATTACTCATTCTTCATTCTTCATTAATTACCATCCTGCTAGCAATAAGAAGATACACTATTCGAAGCACCTAATGTACGATGATGTAGCTGTAATGAATATTTCATAAATATAGTGTCACACATGAATGAATAAATGAATGAGGGAAGGAAAGGGGCTTTCTGCTAACCAGAACCACCTGTACATGAGCCTACAAGAGGGCCCTTATGCACCTCTCTTCACCCTAGTTCCCGAGTCCAGCCCTCATCGCAAAGGTGAGGATGGCTTGGGTCCTGCCCATCTTATATGTATGTAGTATATTTTGCATGTGATACCAAAGGCCTTCACAGCAACATAGAATGTGTTACCTCTTCGCCACAACGTGCACACGTCGGGTGTCGGGTCGCTTGCCACCCCCATCACTTATTATGATACGCGCACATAAATCGGCATCGGACGGTCGGTACGGATCGGAGAAAAATACTTTTTATGAAATTTAATGGACCATCGCACATATGTGCGGACGGTAGGCATCGAATTTTCAAAATCCTGCGAGAATAGCAACTAGGATTAAATGCCGTGCATGCCGATACCGACGAATGTGCGATGCTGATCGGAGATTGCCGAGGCACCGTCGGCATTTTGCAAGTATCTACCATACCATCAACCTTTCTTTTGCTCTAATAGGCGGGCGAGATGGACATTTTCCTTCAGTAATCGCTCCTCTTATGGCCTCCAGTAGGGAATGGAATTTAAAACGCGTCATTCTGAAGTAATTGAAGAACCTTTTTTCGTCATTCATTAAGTACCAAAAATGAATGTACATATTCCCCAAAAACTGCCCTTCTCTGACATACCTAATGAACCCACACCTGTCTACGTTTTCTACATTTTTGAAAATTTTCTTCTTCCAGAACAATCGCCAAATCGTCACCGTTCGAAGACATATTTGCAGCTGCCTTCCAATTCTTCCATCGATTCCGATCGGAATATGTGCGATACCCTGATGAAAAATCCGTACCGTGCCGGCCGTCCCACCCGTCCCGTACGTCCGATGCCGATTTATGTGCGCGTACCTATAAAGTGATGTTTGAGGGCGTTATGGCCAGATAGCAGGCCCACAACGTAAGCTGGCTGCTGGACAGCAGGAGACAGAACTGCCCCGCCTTGGCCAGAGGTTGGAAAATAAGTTCTCTAGCTTGATTTCCAACCACACTTCTGTTTTCCTTTGAATGGTGCCTGCTGCTAGCCCCACAGCCGGCTCGCGACTTGGGAAATTATACCTAAACCTCCGCCTTGCGAGCGCAAACACCAGCATAACTCGACACTCACATAAATGACACCTGAAATGTCATCAAAACCCTTTCTATATAAATCTATATATCTTGGTTTGGAGAACAATGCTAAAACTTTCCTCTGAAGTATATCCAGCCCGATAATGAATAATTATTACAAGTACAAATGTGATGAAGAAGTATATGAACCTACCATGCAGTAAAGTTTGGATATTACTCAAGGCTATGGTCCCATCATATTACTCTTATTTCAAATCTAGTTTAATGAGCTCCTATGCAGCACATACAAATACGTATATTTTATTCATTATGTATCGATATTTTTATATATTCACTTACGGATTGTTTCTTGGTTATTCCTTCCCCTGGTTGAAATGTGAAATAAAACTAAAATAATTTGCTTCTCCTAGGACGTTTCGTCTAGGTACCTAGGTAGGTAAAATATTTAAAATCCACCCCCCTCCAGTGTCCATATGTTTACTTTTGGCCTAGTTTTTTCAACCTAGTCATTTCTTCATAGAAATTCCGTATAAACATTATTGCGAGAAAAATCTAGGCCAAAAGTAAACATATTATTAGGTTCATTGGAGGGAAAGGATGCATTTTGAGTACTTTTGTTATAAATATAATTGCTATGTGAAGTCTAGATGCCTAGACGAAACGTCCTAGGAAAATCAAATTCGTGTTTTATTTCACATTTCAACCATAGGAAGGAATAACAAAGAAACAACCCGTAAGTAATAATCTCCCTCCTAAGAAAAGCATAGAAGAACTTTATACATTTATACACTAATATTTTTATTAATTGATGCATGTTCTGTATAGGTACCCACCAAAGATAATGCTTCCTATATATCAGCCATAGAATATCCAATATTAGAGCTTTTTCTAAAACCGCATCCAGCGCCGCAGTTCATGAGAAACTGTAATATTTCTACGATTTGGTTGATCCACCCTGTACGAAGAAGAGTTGGGGCTCAAGGAAATAATTAATTAACCAGAATAAGGATTCGTGTAAGCTAGGGGGAAGATCCATGAACCCTATAAAATCCCTTGTATTGTTCATACTGGGTTGGGATGTATTGCATTTTCCGACAAGATATAATTTCTGCATTTTACAGTAATTGCTGTGTTCTTCTGTTCATATTTCAAGCCATTAGAGTAAATGCTCTTCATGAATGATATTTTCGACAACCGCAATGGATAAAATGGAAGCGACAGTAGGGAACGTACATTTTAAATGTATTTTTTTTTCTTTTTGCTTATATGCATGAATGAGAGGTCTATTCTCGATGCAAGCTAATGAATTAGAGATAATTTGCTTTGGAAACCTGATATAATATACCTAAACATCGCCAAAATGTAAATCGCTTTATCGATCTCTCACTGCATCTTTCGTGATTTTAGTAATAAATATTTAATAGCTTTATGAACGACCAATTTGTTTGTTGTAGTCGAAGGCTGTTCATCAGACGTATTTCCAATAAACGCCGGTGTTCCTCAGGCATCTGTCCTATCTTCTACACTGTTTCTGCTGTACATCAACGAGCTGCTGGAAATAACATCCAAACCAATCTACAGCTTCGTAGACGACAGTACATTAATATCGTGCATGGAACCAGGCAAGCCACTATCATCCCAGGAGACGATACGTCAGCATGCCTCACAGATCAGCGTAGATATCAAAACAATTGTCGAGTGGGGATTATTGAATAAAACACAGTTCAATGTACAGAAGGTAACAACACTTAAAAAGAAGTCTCACGTTGGCTTACCAACTCTGAAAATGGAGGGTCACCCCATAGTCGAGTCACTTTCCGTCAAGCTTTTGGGGATCAAAATCAACAATAACATGTCCTGGCACGACCACGTCGTCTGTATTGCTAAGACGGCATCCCAGATGCTTGAAGTTTTGTTCCGCTGTAGGAAGCCTGTATATACACCAGAGCAACTACTACTGCTCTACAAGGCACAGATCCTACCATCGCTGCGAGCTCATCCTTCCCAGATCCCGAACCAGTCTCCTCCAGCATTCCTTACTTTAGAGAATTTCGACGCTGTGAAATGAGCTGCCGGGGAACTTGTTTCTACACGGCTACAACCTGCAGCGTTTCAAATCTAACGTACACCGCCACTTATCCTCTCGCAGATCTAGATACTAGTTGGGAGGTATTAGATGCTGGATGATAGATGCTAAATGCTATATGCTATATAATATACATAGCTGGGAAGTATTGGGGACAGAAACGCTGAGCGACCACAGGATCATCTTCTTCGAACTGCACACAAAGTACAAAATGAAGAGGATGCCAACGGAACGCATACACCCTATGTGAATAGGAGTAAGTTCAGGGAGGAACTGAGCAGGAGTATGACATCATGGTCTGGCTTCAGGGATATCACTGTACAGCAGTACACTGGTTTGATGCAAGAAATTCTAAATGTTAGCACTATGAGGAGAAGCTCAAAAATAGCTAACCTACTGGTGGAACGATGACATTGAAGCTGCCAGAGCGGAATGCATCATAGCTCGGCGCGTGAGGTCACGTGCGTAGAGAAACCAACGTAGCTCAGAAGAGGAGAAAAAGGCTTTGTATCAGACGTACGCAATGAAAAAGAAACATCTGGAACCATTCATACATATTGCATATAAAAATATGTGGAAAGACCTGTGCGACGTCGCAGAAAACGACGTATGGGGCGCAGCCTACAAAATGGTCAGCAAAAAACTGACACTAAACTCACATATAAGTCTTCTGATCACAGAAATGGAGGTAGAAATACTCAGGGAGCTTTTTTCAACAGTCCCAGACACATGGGAGAAGGAATACGTAGTCGACGAGGTGGAACCCTTCAGTTTGGAAGAAGTAGATGAGGCAGTTGGCAAACTTAAATCAGGCAAAGCCCGGGACCTAACAGGATACCTCCTGAAGTAATCAAAGGCGCCACATCTGCTGTTAGAGCTTTTCAACCGACTCCTGAGGCAACAAAAATTCCCAGAGGAATGGAAGAAGGTGAACGAAGTGCTATTGAGCAAGAGCAAGAAACCCCCTAAACTCGCATCATCGTATAGGCCAATCGGCTTACTGGACCTGGTTGGGAACCTGTTTGAAAGCTGCCGGAGGCTGGATCGGGAGATAAAGGAAGCGGGAGGGCTCTCGCCATACCAATTTGGTTTCCGGAGTGGATAATCCACCATTAATGCCTTGGAGACGGTAACTGATGTCGCAGACACGTCAAAGCTGAAATAGTGCGCACTGGTAACGCTTGATGTACGAAATGCTTTCAACTCAGCCTTTTGGAGCAAGATCATGGAAGAACTGAGAAGATGTGGCGTATCTAGATATTTGCGAAATCTGGTTAGGAGCTACCTTGACTCCAGGATAGTTAGCATTGAAATCTGACCAACCGGAGTTCCACAAGGCTCCGCACTGGGGCCTCTTTTATGGAACGTCCTTTACGATGGAATCTTGAGACTCCGTCTACCCGGAAACACAAAAGCAGTAGCGTATGCAGACGACCTAGCCGTTGTGTGGCTGTGTCAGTTGCACGTGATGAGGAGACACTCAAACATGTGACAAATAAGGCTTTTTTAGCTATAGATGGTTGGATGAGAAACCACGACTTGGAGCTGACCCCAGATAAATCGGAGGCGATTATTCTGTGTGGTTCAAGGGCCAAGAGAAGCAGCGTAGCTTTTCAGATCAGAGAAGACCAGCCAACTCTCTCTGTCCGGACTACACTTTTGAGTCTGGTCATTTTATTTAATAATAATAATAATAATAATAATAAACGTCTTTATTCACTACTACCACAGGAGGCGAGGTTTAGAACATGTCTACTCTTCCACCTAACCTCCAAGAATACAAAAAAAAGAAAAATATAATCAAATATAAATTCCATTACCCGAACAATCATTCGATCAGTACCATGGCAATAATATTATGATCTAGTGTTATACACCTATGTAATAGGAAATAAATGAGCTATCCTATCCAGACGAAAGTAAAAACAGTGATATTGTCATGAAACATACGTCATTATAATGTTGTTTATGTAAACTGTATATATAAAAAAAAAGGTGATGGCAACACGCTGCTCTCTGCACTGCGCAAAATGCCGGTGTGCCGTGCAGCGTTGCAAATCTTAGCCACCAGAATGCAGTGCATACTATATTTTTTGCTCTCCAGTGGATATTTGAACTTTTAAAACCTTTCCGTCTTGTAGAATTGTACTGGATTTTTTTTTGCCTCAGAGGATACTGCTTGATTGTAACAGTTTTAAGTCAGTGTTGCCCTTCGTTTAAGATATGATGTAGTTGATGATTGCGCGGAGAAAAACTATTGTCTTCCCCAAAAATTCAGGATGAAAATATATGGAAAATGGAAGAACGGGTGAGCTAAAGGCAGAACGTGTTCAGAAGCATCCACGACATCGGAATTTTCAATATCCCTGACTGGCTAAACCGCAAGGAACGGTCTGCGACTCCTTTTTCTAAATTTATGTCAGTATTCCGGAGCATGGCGCCGCGCGGCGTGTGCGGTTTAGAGCGAATTCCAATTTGGATTCGCGTCTGGTCGACAGAACGTCGTCGTCTTCGTCGTTGGAGAGGAGACAATATTGAATTAGAGGATGGCGCAGCGAGCAAGAATGGTAGACAGGGCAGAGGCGGGGCTGACACAAATCAACCTGTGTGTCACCGCAGGATGCAAACTGCCTTAATTTGTTTCCCGTCCTACTCCTCCTCTCTGTTGCCTTCTAAGACCCAGGACGTGACTAGGATGTGCTTCCTCTGCCTCTACATGTGTGTCTTTAACTACAGGGTCGACTTTAGGAATGCACCTAGAATACGAGGCAATGTTCAACATATAAGGCCTATAGAACACTACACAGTCTAAAGGTGAGTGTCCATTATGAGACTAAATTATCATGAAATATTTGTTTCATGAGACATCTATTACACTTATTTTCCCACAGAAGATGATATATTTCTGTGAAAAAAGTGAGTAATGAATTTTTTATCTCGTGAGACAAACTATCTCTGTATGTGCTGTTTCCACACGCTGAATAGAGAAAAGAATGGCGTGTATTGATTTTACTATAAGAAAAGCTGCAGCTTGCTATCTTGTCGTTATAACCTGTAGGAATAAAACAAGAAGGACTCATAGGTGCTAGGAAAGAGACTAGAGTAAAAGGAGAGAAAACAAGAATATGACAACATTATTACAAGAATTAGAATGAGAAGATACTGTTTTTAATCATTTCTGAGCTATACTTGTTCAAAACATGAATTAATTACACCTCACCTTAATAGAATATCCCCATACCGGCCCATTCAGGATCGAATCCTCTTGAGGCTTTTCCAGGTCCTCCATTCCAGTTGTTATCCGGCAGTGAGGCTTTTAGTTGGGTTAAAAGTTGGGATGTGGCTCTCTGATTCGAACTCGCGCCTCCGAAATTCTAGTCCGACGCTCTACCAGCTGAGCCATGGTGGACCCGGCGACACGCTCATTAGAGGCATCGAATTCGCACCAAATGACGGCCCCAATACCGCCATCATGCGGACAATAGCATGAAAAATTGTAATACTGACCCAGCAGATTTCATTCGATGACTCAGACACGAGCAGCTCCGTATAACCAGATGAATGCGGTATTGAGACCATCGGTTGGCGCGAATTCGACGCCTCTAATGAGTGTTTGGCCAGATGGGTTGCCATGACCACCATTGCTCAGCTGGTAGAGCGTCGGGCTAGAATTTCGGAGGTGCGGATTTGAATCCCACTGGCAGTCGGTTCTTTTTCCGGCATTTTCTGGTAGCACCTCGATTTGAGAGCAGGACATGCAGGCAGTAACATGAAAAATGATATCATATTACGCTTGGTACCGCATGTTGTGTATACAAGGCAATAGTTATGTCAGAATGTAGTTCAACTCTTTCCCTAAAATTGCCAACATAGCGAAACACGTATCAGGTTTGAAAAACTTTTTTTGACGATTGGTCAAACCATGTAGTATTTGTTACTGCTGCGCCATAGAGTCCAGTATTACATCATCTAATTACACTACATAATACGCAACCATCGAACCATCTCTGATATAATAAGTTAGAAAAGGAAGGATATTTTCTTGCATCTAAATTTAAAACAGCCCCCCGCTCGCCAAACATAAATAAAATGCTCCGGGACATCCAATATATACCTTTTATCTTCCAGCGACATTTCAACTTGATCCTCGCCGACCCTTATCTGAGTCGGATATAAATTTTCCAATTTCGCTCGCCCTTCCGAACATCCGTAGTTTATTCCGGGGCTCGAGGGGGTGGTCGGGTAGAGGAGTGTGGGGGGAAACTACTCGGAAACTAAATTAAGGCCCCGAAGGAGGCATCTGTGACCACACCCTGGATGTTGGCTCCGCGCGCAGCGGCCTCGGCATGGCATGGCATTTGCATGTGACGTATTTTATTGCCCTGGCTGTGTGAGCACACAGATGGGAGGGCCGGGGCTGGAACACCATTTGTCCTCTGCTCTCCCTCAGACACTGTTTCTCTATTGGAATTGGAATTGCCGCCCGCACACCCCTTATTAACTAACTCGCGGGCTAAACGGTTGCCTCGTCTGCTACCGAAACAGACCTAAAGCTAATGACACACCAGCCAAAGTGTTAGTAGCATTCAGATGGAGCATACATGTTCGGAAAGCAACACATTTTCTCAGAATAAATTGATGAATATAACATTTAATTGAAGGGGCCAATGTAAAAACTACCCAAGTCACATCTTCCAGTTTTTGAAAAAAAAGGTTTTAAAGTCTATATTTCTCTTTGGAAATATTACCTTTTCGAATAATAATTTGTTTTGTTAGAATCTTGTATTTTATTACTTTTGGAATAAGTTACTGTAAGTAAAAGCTTAGTTTAGTGGTAGGTACTTTCCAAGATTTTGTTGTTCTCAAAAATGGACTTATGCACTCTTTTCTTTGGATTTCAAAAGGGTAACAAAAACCTGTAACATACGTTTATTTTATAATGTATGAGAATACTAAAATACATTACAAATACAAAAGTTATTCATATACAGGGTGAGTTTTTAGTACCGGCTCGGTCGATAACTCCGCTACTGTAGAAGATAGCGAAAAAAATTTTTATATAAAAGTTCTAGCCACAGATATGCTCCTTGCTCAGAAGATATTTAGATTTATACAGGGTGATCCATAACTACGTGGTGATGCAAACATGAATTTTTTTTAATGAGACACCCTACATATTATTCCATATTCAAATTCTACTAATGATTCCGTTCTTCCGTTATAGGGTGTTGTTACATTTTACAGGGTATTTCAAAAGTTATGATCATTTTCGTATCCAAATCGCTGTCAAATGTATATCAAAAAGTGATGAATCAAAAATCATTTTTTACACGGATGGATAACAAATATCCTCTAGTTTTAAAATCGGCTATAAAAAAGCCCGCGACGCATATTCGCATACAGGGTGATGTAGAATGTAAAATCTAGATTTTTCTCTCTTTTTTAAATGTAACACTCAATATTTTATTATACCAAAGAATTGCTTTTAATATGCTCTTTCATCTTTGTACAGCACTTGTTATGGCTGCATTCATTAGTTTCTGAGTTATTTCGATTTTTCTACAAATTTTAAATATACCTTCTATTTGTTTACTAAAATTTATTTATTTTGAGATAATACTATCAAATTTTATGTTTGCTTAACTAACAACTAAAATATAAGGCCATAATAGTACTTGATCAAGTCAAAACACTGAATTAACGAGATAATATAGGTCAAGTGTGCTAAGGAAACATTTTTATAGACGTAATGCATAATTATCAAGCAGATCTATCAGGTAGGCTATGAAACATTAAACGACACAGTCCAAGTAAAACGATTCTTCAATCTTTCAAACGCATTAGTTTTGGAGTGCCTCTGTTCCGGATATTGCTGTTCATAGTTGATATATTGTAGAAGCAGGTAGGCAATTTCTCAAAGATTCTCCTAATACCCTCAATGGAAAAATTAATTTTTAAAGCTCGTTTTTCACACAGTACGGAATTATTTATTATCTCGATTCAGGGTTTTGACTTCGTCAAATACTATTATGACCTTATAATTTAGTTGTTCATTAAATAAAAAACAAATTCGATGGTGCTTACTCAAAATAAATAAATTTCAATACACAAATAGAAGGTATATTTTAAATTTACAGAAAAATCGAAATATCTCGAAAACTGATGGATGTAGGTACAACAAGTACTATACAAAGATGAAAGAGCATATTAAGAGCAATTCTTTGGTATAATAAAATATTGGGGTTTACATTTAAAAAAAGAGAAAATCTGTATTTTGCATTCTACATCACCCTGTATACGAATATGCGTGGCGGGCCTTTTTTATAGCTGATTTTAAAACTAGAGGATATTTTTAATCCTTCCATGTAAAAAAATAATTTTTGATTCATTACTTTTTGATATACCTACAGTACGTTCGTTTGACAGCGATTTGGATATAAAAATGGTCATAACTTTGGAAATACCCTATATAATGTTATTATGCCTTATATTGTGAGAAGAGAAAGTATCAGTAGAATATAAAAATGGGATAATATATAAGGGATCTCATTTAAAAAAATATATGTTTGCATCACCACATAGTTATGGATCACCCTGTATAAATCAAAATATTTTCTGAGCAAGGAGCATATCCATGGCTACAACTTTTATATACAACTTTTTCCGCTGTCTTTTGCAGTAGTGGAGTTATCGACCGAGCCGGTACTAAAAACTCACCCTGTATATCAAGAACTTCATTACCTGTAGGTCAGATATATGATATCTATAAGTGAGAAATGTCGTAAAATTGACAGTTTTGCTTTGTATGATAAAATTTTTAGGTTATCTCAGCATAAAACAGGATTTTCCTATACAAACACAATATTATCGACAATATTAAAAAACCCTACTTACCTGTATTTCTTGCACTATTTCTCTACTATGTTTCAACTATAAACGATTAGACAAATTGAGTGAAACAGCAAATCACTAGAAGCAAATTTCTCATCTCATCAGTGAATGGAAAAAACGAAAGGTAAACCACTAACTACGCATAAATAATATGGTAGTGGACTAAGGTAATTTTTGCGTTGAAGTGGTCATTCATAGTGACTAACAGACCGTGTAATTAGGCTCATCTTCCATTAAATATATTTTATCTAAAGGCGGCGATTGACTTGTAACAAAACGCCGTAATGCAACACGTTACAATACGAGCATTCGCTAGTCAGTACAGTGTAACGAGCGACGAGTCGAGCGCCTCGGCTCGACTATAAGTGCTCCACTTGGTTGTCAGTTTTCAGGCGAATCCCTTTGACTGCGTCCCCAGCAGCGTAAAAACGAAGTGTGATTGACAATCGGTCCGTTACTGATACAGATTTTTCCAACGTAGTGTCCTTCTTCGCAACTTAAGTACCTAGTCAAAATCTGTAGAAGACAAGTGTTGTACTGCCCACTATTTTCTTGGTTTTTCAAAATATTCATCAATACTGCTCCACTATTAACACTCCTTTCTCTTAGTCGATTAGTCTGCCACCATCTTTTTTGCTTTTTCTTCTTGCACAATTTGGGATAGCCATATCCCATTGCAATGAAAGCAGCACTCGCAACTTCTAGGTCTACCGAACTAACTAAATTAAATTGGAGCACTGTTGAACAGAACATTCGGAATGAGCATTCGCTGCATCGTGTAAACACAGTCTTGTAATGCAATGCTCATTACGAGCTCAACGAACATTACGTTACAAAGCTTGGTTCAAGTCAGTCGCCGCCTTAATATTTGGCTGGACCTAAGCACATGTTACACTGAACTGAGAACTATTTTAAAAAACTCATATGCTCATAATATAATAACTTAGGTACATCTTACAACAATGTTAGATATACTGCAGAAAGCTAAAAAGTTGGCATAAATGGCACTGATAGTCTTAACCGATGAAAATGTTCAACTGTTCATTTGCTCTTAAAAAATGTTTCAAGTGCTTCTGTTAGTTGTTGAAGAGTTTGAGATGGATTTAACCGACAACGAATACGCCTGTCCAATAGATCCCATACATGTTCCATCAGATAGAGGTCGGGGCACAACGCTGGCCAATTCATTGTACGAATTTCATGCTCACGAAGAAAATCTATGGGTATGGCAACAGAATCTGGCCTAGCATTATGTTGCTATATGCTGCAGAAATAGACAGACCATTACCGAACCACCTCCAAATCTAAATACTTTTTGTACAGTGGTAGCAGAGTAACGTAGGAGGTCTGTATACATGTACACGACCGTCATAACGGGTTAGACGGATTCTTGATTTGTCTATGAAGAGCACAGGCTTCCAATGTCTAGGCTGTCATTGCAAATGATCAAAAGCAAAGTTCAGTCGAGAAGTTTCATGAGCTGAAGTTAAAAAGGGTTTTTGTACTGGTCGTCTTGGTCTCAAATCAGCCTTCCGTAATGTTTCTAAGGGTCTGGTGAGAAATCATTACAACACAACACAAATATGAATTATTTCTGTAAAGTTAATATGTAGAATAAAAATAAATATATAACTAGTATAACACCAAGTCAACGTTTTACAGATATTTTGAGAAGTGTACTGTTAATTTTTTTGAGGAGTGTATTTTTAGGCCTTGAGGGATACCAAATGTTTTACTTACCACGCCAATAGGCAGAGTATTGCAATGAATAAAAATTTCTAATTTGCGAAGCATTTGCTCATATTCATTTTATTAATAGCTATCTTCGGTAAAGAACACATCCTTCAGCGTTTAAGGTTATAAAACAGGCAAGGGAACTGGAGTTAACAATATTATAGACCAGAATATGTCAGAACAAGCTTATCAATAGTAATTAAAACAAGTCTGTCTACTAAGGATACATGAATATGGACAACGGTGTTCAGAGCGTAAGCGGAAGAAGATGCTGCTTCAAAATGGTCAAGTTTCATAATTTTCAGGTTGCTATATTTTTTTTTTAATAATTATCAATATTTGCAATATTTCTAAGAGTTTCAAGTTTATCAAAATTTTAAAACTTTCAAAATGTTCATTACCTTCAAGATTCAAGATTTATAAAAATTATTAAAATTTTCTGAAATCCTCAAGAAATTTTCAGTAGTTTCAAAATTCTGTATTTTTTGGATTATTTCTAAATTTTGTAAATTTTCATACTTTTCAAATATTTCAATGTTTTGTATCGAAAACAGCTTGAGAGGAGGATTCCGTCAATTTTAATTTCATATTTTGTCGTGCTCCCCTAACGAATTAGGCGAAACATGGTAAATTTGACATATTTACTGTACTAAAAAGGCATTAATTTCGCAGCTCACATGTTATTAGGTTGGAAGGCGCTTTGACAGAAAATCGATAAGCGGTTAATACACAGCGTAATGAGAAACTGATATGCCACGAAGGTCCTATATATACATGTATATAAGCTTATTTGTCCCACGTCGTCGTAGGTGCTTGAGTAGGTTAATTTGCTTCGGGATAACGTTGTCATCCTAATTATAATAATAATTGTGAGTAAATGTGTAACAGACGTGAAATATGATATACGAGTTAAATTACTTCTTGGAAAACGAGTTTCAAAAAAAACATATTATATCCTTTTGTGCAATTCAAAGATTTGAAAACCATTTCAACTAAGTATAAAGAGATATCAGTTTTTTAGGAAATAGAGTAGCTTGCACAATATCATAGTCTATCAAGTGCATTTTTCATTCGACCATAGAAACAGCTCCTTCCCCCTAAAAATGTTGCATGATCAACAAATTAAGCCACTACATAGTGAAAATTGGGCATAATCGCTTGCTACGCCAATTTTGTTTTTTTGTGTTTTTATCTCCCACACCGATTGGTGAGGGGAGTATTGTGATCGCGAAAATTTTCGATTTTGAGATAATCCACTTTTTGGGCGTTTTATATCTACATGAAGAAAATCCATGTCACTCATTTCCGTCGGTCTGTCTGTCTGTCTGTCCGTCTGTCGGTCTGTCTGTCTGTCTGTCTGTCTGTTGGCGTTTTTCTATACCCTCGTAATCTCAGCAACCGCTGCATGGACTGTGATGAAATTTGGGTAGCTGCTATAATTTTGAAAATCGGTCCATGGACGGCGGAGTAATTAGTAAAAAACCAAAAAATTTCAAATATGCCCTAACTTCGTTTTTAGGTGTTTTAGAAGTTCCTGATCATATTCTACTTTTTTTGGATGGGGGTGAAATTATGGTAGTTGGGGGGTGGGGGGTTGTAAACCTGAAAAATTTGTTGTATTCATAATACGATGTCCATTGACCTGAGAAGGAAATATTAGCGACATAATACACTCTCTTAGGTGCATCCGAACATTGCCTTGCATAGGCATTTTAGCGGTACCTGATCATTTTCTATTTTTTTGAGTGGAGGTAGGGGGTTGTAAAGCTCAAAAATTTGTGTTACTCATAAAATACTCTACAATGCGCTGAACAATTGATTTTCGTGATATCATGTGCTTTTTAGACCTATTCGAATGTTGTCTTTTAATTTTATATGTGTGGAATAATTTGATACATAATATTATAATCCTGTAACGTGTATCTTGGAAACTACGTACTTGATTGTGATGAAATTGTGACATTGTATTACTACCGTGGGGGAAATGGTAACAGTGTTTTGTTGTTGGAGTCATTACACTTGACGCCATTTTACTTCCCACACCGATAGGTGAGGGGAGTATTGTGATCGCGAAAATTTTCGATTTTGAGATAATACACTTTTTGGGCGTTTCATGATGTCTACATAACGAAAATCCACGTCACTCATTTCCGTCGGTCTGTCTGTCGGTCTGTCTGTCTGTCGGTCTGTCTGTCTGTCGGTCTGTCTGTCTGTCGGTCTGTCTGTACGCGTTTTTCTGTCCTCGTGATCTCAGTAACCGCTGCATGGATTTTGATGAAATTTAGGAAGCGATGTGCTGTGGGGTCGTAGTAGGTAATGCTGTTATAATTTTGAAAATCGGTGCATTGGCGGCGGAGTAATTAGCAAAAAACGAAAAATTTCAAATATTCCCCAAACTTCGTTTTTAGGCGTTTTAGGTGTTCCTGATCATTTTCTACTTTTTTTGGGTGGGGGTGGAAATTGGGGTGGTTGGGGGTTGGGGAGTTGTAAAATTGAAAAATTTGTTGTATTCATAATAGACTACCCAATGACCTGTGAAGGAAGACCTAGCGACATAAATAACTTTTTTAGGTCTATCCGAACATTACCTTATGCCTATTACAGAAACTAAAGGACGTAGAATTTTTCTGGTGTAAACATATGAGTATTGCTTTAGATCGTTCTATATTATGTAACGAAGAAACTGTTCAATTGATTTTAATGAAATTTTGACACAGTATTACTATCGTGTCGAGGATGGAAAATGCGTATGGTTTTTATAAATAGTGCCAGTAGCGGCGCAGAAATAATAAAAAAACTAAAAATATAAAACCAGCTCAAACTTCGTTTTTAAGTGTTTTAGAAGTTCCTGATCATTTTCTGAGTTTTTTTGGGTGGGGGTGAAATTGGGGTGGTTGGGGGGTGGGGGGTTGAAAAATTGAAAAATTTGCTGTATTCATAATAGGCTGTCCACTGACCTGTGAAGGAAGATCTAGCGACATAAATCATCTTTTTAGATCCATCTGAACATTGCCTTGCCTATTACAGAAACCAAAGGACTTAGAATTTTTTCTGGTGTAATCATAGGAGTATTGCTTTAGATCGTTCTATATTATGTAACGAAGAAACTGTTGAATTGATTTTAATGAAATTGTGACACAGTATTACTACCGTGGCGAGGATGGAAAATGCGTATGGATTTTATAAATCGTGCCAGTGGCGGCGCAGAAACAATAAAAAAACTAAAAATATAAAAACAGCTCAAACTTCTTTTTTAAGTGTTTTAGAGGTTCCTGATCATTCACGGAGTTTTTTTGGGTGGGGGTAAAATTCGGGTGGTTGGAGGGTGGGGGGTTGAAAAACTGAAAAATTTGCTGTATTAATAATAGGCTGTCCGCTGACCTGCGATGGAAGACCTAGCGACATAAATCACCTTTTTAGGTCCATCTGAACATCGCCTTGCCTATTACCGAAACTAAGGGACTTAGAATTTTCTGTATACATACGAGTATTTATTGCTTTAGATCGTTTTGTATTTTGTAACGTGGAAACTATTAAATTGATTCTAATGAAATTTTGACACATTATTATTACTGTGGTGAGGATGGAAAACGCGTATGCTTGTTAGAAATCGTGTCAGTGGCAGCGTAGCAATAATCAGAAAACAAAAAATATGAAAAAAGTCCAAACTTCGTTTTTAGGCGTTTTAGGGGTTTCTGACCATTTTCTTCTTTTTTTTGGGGTGGGGATGAAATTCGGGTGGGTGGGGGGGGGGGCGGTGTGCGGGGGGTTGTAAATCTGAAAAATTTGTTGTACTCATAATGGGCTGTCTACTGACCTGAGAGAGACAGACCTAGCAGCATAATACACTTTTTTAGCTCCATCCGAACATTGCCTTGCCGATTACAGAAACCAAGGGACTTAGAATTTGTGGTGTGTACATACATACGAGTGTTGTTTTAGATCGATATATTATTATATTGCGTGTCGCAAAAATTATTGAATTGATTGTAATGAAATTTTGACACAGTATTACTACCGCGGCGAGGATAGAAAACGCGTATCTTTTGGAAAAAATGATGTCAGTGGCGGCGCAGCAATAATAAAAAAACTAAAAACATAAAAACATCTCAAACTTTGTTTTTAGGCGTTTTAGGGGTTCCTGATCATTTTCTACTTTTTTGGTTGAGGGTGAAATTGGAGCGGTTGGGGGGTGGGGGGTTGTAAAACTGAAAAAATTTGTTGTATTCATAATTGTTTGTCCATTGTCCTGTTGAAAAAATACGTAGCGGCATATTACACTTTTTTAGGTCCATCTGAATATTGGCTTGCCTATTACAGAAACCAATTTTGTGATGTATACATACGAGTTTTGCTTTATTTCGTTCTATGTATTTTGCGTAAAGCGAAAATTATTGAATTGATTTTAATGAAATTTTGACACCGAATTTAGTGCCGCGGCAAGAATGGAAAACGCGTCTGTCTTTGAAAAATCGTCAGTGGCGGCGCAGCAATAATAAAAAAACTAAAAATATAAAAACAGCTCAAACTTTGTTTCTAGATGGTTTGGAGGCTCCTGATCATTTCGCATCGTTCAGATGAAGCATGCAGAAAAAAAATGTGGCGTCCTACTTCTAAGGAGGGAGACGCAAGAAACTATTCACGAGAGGTTTTTGTGTTGGATGTTTTTTTGCGAGCGGCTGGGCGATGATTTGGTTGCAAGGGATTTCAAACTATAGCTTCATGCAATGGGAAAATAATAAAATGGTATCATCATTATGTGTGGGAAGTACTGAGTCAATCAACTTGACTCCATTTTTTGATATTAATCTGATTAACTGCCAAAACGCAATAACAGTAAAAATCTATGTATATAAACATGTAATCTTTTATTTAAAAAAAACATCCAAAAACGAAAACTCCAACAAACTTAGTTAAATAATGAATGTAATAATATGAAATAAAAATACGAAATAATCTGAATTCTGACAATAATACATAGAAAAACAACAAACTCAAATGGGGGTGCATTGGCTCAGTGGTTAGAGTCGAGGGCTCGTGACCGGGAAAGTCCCGAGTTCGATTCTCGTTAGAGGCGGAAATTTATTTCTGGTTTTTTCAATCAAAAATAAATATCCATAAAAAAACTCAGCGAAGAATCCCCACCTGAGCCTTCACTGTTGGCTTCTAATTAACAGTACTGTTCCTAGAGTGACGCCTATACAGAACACGAGGCTAATGACCAGAGCAATCGTTGCCGATGACACAGAAGTAAAAAAATAATACCCTCATTTGCCATCCATGATTTGAGACACATAAGACATCCAACGGAGTTATCACCTAATCGATTTCTTGTTTTGGTAAAAGTTAAGGCAGCTCTAGAGAACTGCCTTTCAGCTGGAGCTGAAGAAGCTGGCGTTGCCAAAAAGTCTTTGGCCATTGTGGCAAGGTTTGGCTTTTCCACCATTCTAAAATATCTTCAGTACTGTCCCTTGCCGCTTAAATACTATTTATAATCTGTTCATCGGTTTCATCTCGATCAGGTTTATTGTCAAGTTCCATAACCCACGAATCTAGTTTATCGAGCAACATATTAATGCAAAAATGATGGAAATACTCTTAAAAACATTAAGGTACTGGCAAATTCGTTCATCAGTTAACGACCATTCTGTGTCGGTTGGCTTCAAAGTTTTAAAGTCATCGGGTGCCTGCTTGCTGTCGTAACCTCGGTGATTCCCCTATTTTAACACTTCGATTCGCTTTTTTCAGATCGATATCAAGTAGTATCAAGTAGTTTGATTTTACTTGATATCAAGTCAAGTAGTTCAGATCGAAAATCAAGTCAAGTCAAATATCAAAGTTTCAAAAGCTTGAGCTTTCAAGTCAAGTATTTAAGAAAAAACTCAAGCTACTTGGCTTGATGAATCCCTAATATCCTTATTCCACGACAGCGCTGTTTCAATTTTTAGAATCTCATCAGGTTCCGGGATTGAATTACACTATTGGCTCGAGTGCTTCCTTTGGGGAAACATCAAATAAGGTGGATAACATTTTCTTGTTCTTCATAGCAATATATCACCTAACTCATTCATGCGGTTAATTTTCTTGTTACTAGAGGGGCTATTGAGTCTAGTTTGCAAGAAAGGGGATGGCCTACATTACAGTATTATGTTATAAACAGAAAATTCCATTTTTGTGGTTGCTTTCCAAAAAAACCGCCCATTTATTACAGATATTATCCACAGGTATGGGGTTGGAATTGCGGTAGTGTGGAGAGTGGGGTGACTGCGTATTGTTATTACTGATAATGTATGGGGAATACTAAGTCAATCCACTTTACTCGTTTTTTTTCCTGAACCCGTATGAATACATCAAATTTTCTGGCAACCTCGTCTAGAAACCGAAATAAAGCTCGCTTCATACCTAAGACCAACATACCCCCAACTTCAAAGGTTCCCTCCCAATCCGCTCTGCTTTCTAGCCGAAACTTTCCGTCAAACTTCGACCTCCCCAACCCGCGCTACCCTCCCAATCTGCTTAGTAGCCCCCCACGTTCTGTGCGCCTTGCCTTATACAATCAGTTACTGCGGGAGCTGTTAGACTGTGACGGACATATGTGAACCGGGGTTGGATGGAGGTCGAGGGAGGCAGGTGGAGGGGGAAAGGAAGGGGGGCTTTGGAAACGAGGTGCCCGCGGGACATCGCCGCGTGTGCTGGTGCCCCCTTCACCCCTTTGCCCCCGCGACTAGTCGCAAGGCAAAGACGACAGCCAGTGACGTCCTTGCCATGTAGGATATGTGGAGGATGTCTTTGTTTCTCAACGAGGTTGGAAGGTTCGCAAAACAATATTATCCGGAAGGCCATGAGGGTTTTCTTATAAAACAGCCAGCGACGTCAGAATTTATATACCCTGGGTCAGAAGTGGGGGTCACCGACTATAAACCTAGTTAGTCGCATCTAAACAAAAATCTTTGGTCGAAACATTGGAACACTGATACCCGAATGCAATGTACGAGAGCAAAATTTACGAAATGCATGTCCATTGTTTTCAGTATCATTAGACTTTTGAAGATAGGGCCTGGAGTTCTGGAGTAAAAGTTAGGAATAATATAATTATTATAAGACTTGAGGCTTGAGCAATGTCTATAAATCCTCATCCCTGAAGAAGTTAAAACGTGAAAGTCAAGAATGCGGTACCGCTAGACGGTATACTACTGCTATTTATGAGAGCTTACGTTAACATAATTCATATTTGAGGAGCTTTCGCGCAAAAGTCAACATGTCCACTTTTAATAATTGTTCAGGAAATGCAATTTTTGAATAATACCTTTAATAATTATTTATTTGAATCAGCTTTTGCATGATAAATAGTAGCATAATTTGTTCATATTTTGAGTATGAATCCATATTTTTCAAGAAAGGAGGTTTCGTTTTAAAACACATTTTGTTTTGGACTTGTGCACTTTTGAAAGAACGATACGTATTCGTTGAGTTTTGCATGGATTGCATCTTGGACTTGTTTAGTTTTGGATGAAAAGCTTTAAAATTTTGATTCTAGGTGGGAGACACAATAAAAATACTTTGTATAAACTATTTTTGTATCATTTTATAATTTGTATTTAACAGTAAAAACTAAAAAATCTAAACATGAACTGCCGGCGTCTCTTCTATCAAACAATCGCAAACGTAGTCCTTATCATTGTTTTGGTGCAAGAGGCGATGATCTGTAGCTATAGATTCGCCAACGCAATGTTTTTCGACGAGTTTTTTAAAATAATAGTTGTAAATAATTGTTTAAAATATTTTTTTGCTTTGCTGGTTTATTTTGGGCAAAAAATTCAAGAGACATTTTGTGTTTAGAATGAAACAGGCTATCGGAAATAAATGTTTAAGTGGTAAACAAATAACAAGACAAAAAGTTGCATTCGAAATAAATTTTAGGGGTCCCGTTTTCCACCCCTTACAACCATGGCATAAACCAAGTAAATTACTAGCTAAGTATCTTTTTGGTAGTAGAAAATGTCAGGTTAATTACAACATTGTAACTTTTTTGATGCTTGTGGTAAAAATTGTTAAACAAATTTTATGTACCCCCTTAAAGGGGCTGTATCTTAACAAGGGATGCTCCAATGAAGTTTCTTTATATGAAAGATCCTATCTTTTTTTCGATGAGGAATCACCCCCTTAAATGTTTTACACTTATTTAGTTACACCTTGTATTTTATTCCTACAGTGGTTTATTTCCAGTGCTCTGACCTTGGAACATTCATATTTTTTCCTTTACGTCTACAGTTTTTTGGGTTCAAGTTGACATCAGGAATTTTGTACCTATAAAAGGTTAACAAATATTTATCACTCTGACAAACAAAAATAATTTAAAAAGAGATTGAAATAAACCTTTCACGACATTGCAACTCCCATTTTGTGTATTTCTCCTGCCTTTTACGAGTTCCCCCCCCCCCCTGACCCTCCCGAACTGATATATCATGTATCATGTGCATCCATCCTAGAGTTTTTGCAGTAATAAACACATCCAAAAAACAAATCTAAACAACTATAATAACCGTTTTCGGTTTTGTATGAGATCGGGGTTATGCCGCCGTTGACGGTTACCAAGACTACTCAACCAATAAAGTGCTTTAAATTCCAGGATTCCTAAAATCGCATCGCCATTTCAGTTAGCGCATATCATACTTAGATGTCTGACTGTTCAGAACTTATACTTGCCTTGCATAAAAGTCGCCACGCAGCTACAAAATAAATTTATTACTCCACATAGGCAGGCGGGGGTAGACTTGTTGAGTTTTGCATGAATTCCTAGATCTAACCCAATGATACTATTAGGGACTTGTTAGGTTTTGTTCGATTTTCGATGAAAATACTCCTGTAGTAGGACTTGTTGCATTTTGTACGAATGCTTAATATTTCCATGCTGTTATATGATGGATTTGTGTAATATTGCACGGAATAGATAGCCAATCCGGCAGATATCATCTTAAACTACATAAATTCGTATATAACTCAATTTGGTATGAAGTTGGATTTGTTCACTTTTGCGTGGAAGTTCCTCATTTGCTGCCGGTCCGATTCTCTGTCATTGTCGTCGAGACCTACACGGCGGCCATTGTTGCTTACTCCGGCATTACCCTCTGCCCGCTGGCCTATACTTAAAACTCATATCAAACAATTTTTATACTTAACTTTTTGTCCCACCTCGAATGGTTTCTGAAATAAGGTATTATCTTACGTGCCTCACCTTGTACATTCAAAGCATTGCAAACAGAAGGTTGCAAAAAGTTTTGCTGTATAGGGAATGAAAACGAATTCCCTTAGTATAGACACAGCATAGTAAACAATCAGCACAATATCTCAGGTTGGCGGCAATTACACGCGCATCCCCTCTTTTGGATGATTATTTGTAGGGATGCTAACGATACTTCGATACTTGAAATGTATCGATACTTCTGCACTAATTCCAAGCTGGTATCGCTACTTTTGTAGCGGTATCAGTATCGAAAATAATTACGAACCAAACGCGCCTCCATTGGAGTGTACTATACTTGGCTAAAAAATATCGAATTGGTATCGGTACCGATATTTCTATTTTCGCATCTCTACCCAGAATTCACACCCGTAAAAATCATCCCAAGGTCAAATTCTTTGGAAACCATTTTTATATAGCAAATCCTCAGAGATATTCTGCTGGTTGTTTACTATGCTGTGGTATAGATACCATGGTACGGCTCAACAAACAATCACGGTCGGTTCCTTTGTGATGACGTGTTGCAATGTTGCAAATATCTGACGTCTGCGACGCCATTTTGGGATAGTGTCATTCTCCCTGACAGGGGCGGAGAAGAAAAAAGCATACAACAGGGCAGAATTAAGAAATAATACTCAACCCATGCGGTGTAAAAGGAAGGTAAACATTAAAGAAAACATAAAGTTTATGTTGTCCTTAATGTTTACGTCCCATAAAGTACTAGATTTGCGCTGAGATCTATATTATTTATCTCCATACTCACATTCTATATATATAGATGACCCTGCCATGCCGCCGTGCCGCCGTTATTGAAATCTCTCGCTAACCCAAAATGTCAATGTGCAAAGCGATTGGCGCAAAGCATCCCCAGACCTTGGGTAAGACAGCTGATTGTTGAGCCGTGACCATGGTATGCTTTGAACACGAAAAAGACGAAGCTGCCGATTTCTTAGCTAAAATAGGAGCTAGCACTTTCTTCGTGGAACCAGACTGACAACTGGGATTGCAGATAATATGACAAAGCACGTAATCTCTACAGAAATGGAGCAAATATAAGGACCGTATGACACGAATTTTACTATGAAATTTCAGTTCACATTTGCAAACAAATTTGTTATGCAATTTCTTAACGTGCCATACGGGTTTCTGAGTCAATATTTCAGATGAAATTTGATATGCAGTTTGATATCAAATTATTTAGAAATTGCTCTAAAAACTAGCAAATTTTATATCAAAACTGCGCGTCAAAGTGCGGAGGAGAAAAATAATCGATTTGACATCTGTCAGAATTGGCGTCTGGCTAAAGCAACAAATCAGGTGCATTCCTTTCACAGGTGAGACAAATATACTCACATTATGTTTACATCAAAGAAACGAGTTGGCTCACATCCCACATAACAAAAGTACTATACACTGTACATACAATGGATATCAAATCAATGGATATGTATATCCACAAATGGAGTAAGAATGTCCAATGAATGTCAAACAGACATCAAAAAAATATACATTTCATGTACGTTTGTCACGAACTTTCACATCCATGGCATATCCATAGAATGTACGTCTAATGTACATGCATAGTATATGTAACATAGACCAGGTATGAACATGTTTATTTGTAACATATACCTGATCATGTATGTACTTACTTCCCAAAGTATACACAATGTACATACAATGGTATGTACATCCACAAATGGAGCATGAACGTCTAATGGATGTAAAATAGACAAAAAAATTACATTTCATGTACGTTTGTCGCGAATTTGCAGATCCACGGTATATCCATTAAATATACATGCATGTACTTTTAGTGCACATGCATAGTGTATGAAAGTTCAATGTAAAGGCAGAAAGATAAACAAACTTTATACTTTCATTATGTATTGTTATTAATTCAATTTACAATAATAATACTTTGCAAAATCGATTACTGTGATTGTCACCTCTTTCCTGTTAAATGGCATGTCCAAAATCACAAAGAAATCAAGGTTATAAAATTTTGTACGTGGTTTGTTCCGCTTACGACTTACCGTCAAGCACTGGATGCGAATGTTATCAGTAGCCAGAAGATAAGTAACATTGCACAATATTTCACTCGATCAGGTCATCAGGCACAACCAGCACCAGCACGCACACGCTACGACGAAGGACGCGAACGGCGGAATGGCTAGAAATCAGCAATGGCGGAACTAGTTGTTCTTCGCGCAGGCGTTAACTACTAGATGTATATATGATACATAGACTAACATCTTATGTATATTCACATATGTATATACCTACGTGAATATACATAGTATATTACACTGGTGTATATCATTTTTCATATTTACATTTAATGTCCTATGAATATTCAAAATATACATGTTCAAACTGGAATATCTAATGTACATACTGTGGATGTACATATCCATATAGTGTTATGTGGGATTTTACCTGTCACCACAAAACACAACCCTCTAAATGTCACAGCTATGAATAAAGTGCTAAATACCGACATGCTTTCAATGTTTTCAGTAGATTAAGATAGAATATATCTCCGCAATAATAGGAAAGGTAAAGGAGCAGAAAATGTATGGTAATGGGAACAATATGTATTGCTGCTTAAACTTCACATCCATATTAATCATATGTATTAATTAAATTGAACATCCTTTTACACTTATTTTTGCTGATACCTGTCAATAGTGTCAACCCAGTATTGGCAACTGTCATATTTAGTTTAAACTGCACTTGCGCAGGGCTCAAATTTAATATCAAATTTGAGATGGGATCATACAGTTTTAACTTCTCTGCACTTTTTCGATACCATTTTTGTTAACAGGTTTCATAACAAATTTGCGACCAAATTTGATATTAAATTTGATAGCAAATTTAGTATCATGTCATAGGGGCGTTGGGAACGGCAAATAATTTATATTCACTTAATATCCTGTTTATCTACTTCATAAAACTTATAACTACAACGGGCACCAGCATTCCCCACCTTAAAGACTGTGCAGCATTTGGATTGGATAATCGCAGCAAACGATATTTAACGTTCCTGTTTTACTTATGTTTTCTATCCCTTTTTAGACTCGGCATTAATAATGACGATCGCTACCTGAGGGAACCTCCCGCGAAAAAAGGACGGAAATGCCAAGGCGAGTTGACGAGGGCAGAGCAGCAGTGAGCTTTCCATTCTTCAGTTCGTTTTCGGGCGATTATGGTTTTGTGGTGTCAATTCGATGTTCCTGTGGATCAAAATGCGAGCATATGGGGACCATTTGGTGATGTGCTACATAACCAGGGTCGAAATGGTTATGAATCTACCGAAAAATGAACTGAGTGGAAAGCAGCAATGAAGACCCATGGTTTGCGCTATCGCTTGCCTGTCGAAACACAGCAGATTATATTGAACATGTTTGAAAAGTTATTCGAGGAGAACCAACATAAGAAGATAAGCGTAATTAAAAGAATATGTTCAGCGATTCGGTTATAAAACTTGTACGCGAGAGTGAATCTTTTATAAATAAACACCGGCCAAAATGTGTGAAACACCTTCAAAATATTGAAGATAAATACAGATAATCGTGGATAGCTGTCGCCACATGAACAATCTGGGCTTGGCGGGGAATGCCACGAGCAGATTGTGCTTGGAGGAGAAGTCAAAAAGTACTAAGATTTTCTGTTAGACTCACATAAAGCCGACGAAATCGATGGAATCAAGTTATAATATACATTCAACTACAAACCTGGTCATCAGAATACTGAACGCTGCCGATTGCGTAGCTATATGCTCAGCGTTGCCAAACTGGTAAGAATATCCGGTACTTCAAGAATAAGTACTTATCAGTGCGTGGAAAACAGATTTAGCTCCACTTCTTTCAGTATGTAATAATCGTGCTGTTCGAGCCACTAAACGCAAATCCCAGTGCCATCGATTTATGCGAGAGAATGCATCCAACAAATGTAAAAAGATGTGGGTTAAAGCAGAACATCAGTTTTACGTCGAGGAAATGGACCAGAAACGATATAGCGACAAAATCTCCATGCGACGCAGCTTCAGCTACACAATAGACGGATGAAGCTCAGCTATCGAACGGGCGGTTATCTCAGCAACCGAACACGTCGTAACGATATTTTATACGAGGGTATTCAAATAAGTCTACAGCACTAGTCAGTTTCAGAATGTCGAAAAAATGGCTTCTGTTCTTTTTTCTTGTGTTCTGCTACATTTAGCGATAATACACATAGTGACCGTAGGTATGGGTTTAAAACTAAGGATGTTGGAGAATTTGGCAACTCCAAAATATTTGTTATCACCGATAATATGTGTTAAGTCAAGCTATTTGACTCATTTTTTCCTTACTAAACCGCCTAGGCTTCTGGAGCATACACAAAAAGAGTAGCTGCGAGTTACTGAAAGCTCTATTATGTGTAACCTAGAACTTCATTGATTTTCAATTCAGAAAAACGCTAGATATATGGCGCTGTATAGGCTAGCAGACTTGTGGTCAAATCTTTATGAAACATTTGATGCCTCCAATAAAGAATTAATTATGGTTTCTTCCGCTTAAGCGGCGTTGCAAATGCTGTCCAGATAATTCTTCTGTGTGTCATTGCAAATAATGCTCTACACAAATTTGCAAAGGCAGTGTCATGTTATAACCAGCACTTGTACTTATTTACCTTCCCTCCGATCCCGTACGTATTTGCAACTTCGGAAAGCATTTTTTAATGATACACGTTGAATTAACAAGTATCCTTATTGTATACAAATTCATATTATTCAGATTTGCCCAATAACGTTTGAGGGCACATTTGGACATTTTATGATGTCTACAACACCAAAATCTACCTCACTCATATCCGTCGGTCTGTCCGATTATATGTCGTCATTTTTCTACCCCCGTAGTCTCGATAGGGGAAAACCAATTTTTTGAGAATCATAAGGAATGTCCATTACCCCAAAAAAAATCACTTTAGTGAGGTTCCGTACTTTACAGACCTATCCGAGTATTGCCTTTGGAAACATACGAACCCGTGGATTTATAATGTTTCTCCTCATGGCAAATACATGCATTCCGGCAATCTCGTGATATCAGTTACAGCTCATAAAGAAATCAATCTTAAACTAATAATACTCTGTTGACACTATGGTTGCGCTGTATGTAACCTATAATACAGTGGAGTCGCGATGAGTATGAATAAAAAATGTGTGTTTTCAAACCACGGATTTCATAATACCTTCGGGTTTAAAATTTCAACATGTAAAGGTCGTTTCTGTGTGTTTGTAATTTACAATTATATGTTGTTTGTTTCCTGACTTGTTAGTGGAAGACGCCATGATAGCATAGTTTTTTAAAAATTTTTTGGAAAAATTGTGACGATTATTATAGCTGCATTAAGAAGTAGTTTGCACTCAATGCAATTGCTGTTTTTAAATTGGCAAACCTCAACGTTAATGCTGCTCCTACAATCCGGAATAGTTTCTCCGGAAGATGCGGGGAGCTAAAAAGGAACCGACGATGGGCGTGATAAATAAACAGGTGTGCGCTACATCAGAAAGAAATGGAAACAATCATGTTAGCGCGTCGCCCAAAATTTGTAAAATTGAAGAGGAAGGCGATTTACAGATGTTTTTTATCCCAATTCCTGACGCTTCATTTTCCAATATTTTTACATGAAATTTTCACATGATGTTTAGAAGGAAATTGTCCAGAGTGATATCGAAGCACTTTTTCATTTTTGCTTCTGGGCTTTTCTTAAAAAAATTACAAAGTTGACGAAGAAAATAGGCAACTTTAAGCGATCATATTTCATGTTCAATCAATTTTTCACAAAAAATACTCCGATAGCCCCCTGTGTAATTTCCTTTTAAACTTCATGTAAAAATTTCATGTAAAAATATTGAAAACTAGAGCGTCAGGAATTGGGATTAAATCACTGGAAAATTACCGTTTATGCTCCCGTAGGAGCCGCCTTAAAGCCCTGAAGACGGCAATAAGCATTGCCGAAAGCTTGGCTGTTAGCACCAGAGTCTCCTCTATGCTGTGACCCAGTCTCTTTTTTCAAAATTTTGGCCATAACCCCAAGATTTTCTCATCTAAATTAAGTTTTTTGGCCATAAACTTTCTTCGTACTAGTTTAAATATGTATATTTATATTAAGTAAATAAGTAGCATTGTGAGTAAAGCGGTTATCAAGGTGATATAGTTAAATTGATACGATTGATGCATCTAAATAATGAGTTGCGATGAGTATACTCTACTTTAAATACATACAGGGTGAGTTTTTAGTACCGGCTCGGTCGATAACTCCACTACTATAGAAGATAGCGAAAAAAGTTGTACATGAAAGTTGTAGCCACGGATACGCTCCTTGCTCAGAAAATGTTTAGATTTATACATTTATACATATATTATTCCATATTCAAATTCTACTAATGATTTCCGTTCTTCCAGTATAAGGTATTGTTACATTATACAGTGTATTTCAAAAGTTATGATCATTTTTATATCCAAATCGCTATTAAAATGAACGTACTGTATATCATAAAGCGATGAATCAAAAGTCATTTTTTACATAGATGAATATAAATATTCTCTAGTTCTAAAATCCGCTATGAAAAAAGCCCGCGACGCATATTCGTATACAGGGTGATATAGAATGCAAAATCTAGATTTTCTCTCTTTTTTTAAATGTAACTCCCAATATTTTATTATGCCAAAGAATTGGTTTTAATATGCTCTTTCGACCTTGTATAGCACTTGTTGTACCTACGTCCATCAGTTTCCGAGATATTTCGATTTTTTGGTAAATTTAAAATATAGCTTCTATTTGTGTACTGAAATTTATTTATTTTGAGAAAGTACTATCGAGTTTGTTTTTTGTTTAACGAACAACTAAATTATAAGGTCATGATAGTATTTGATGAAGCCAAAACCCTAAATCATCGAAATAATAAAGTCAAGTATGCTGAGGAAACAAACTTTGTAGGCGTGATGTACAATTATCAAGCAGATTTATCCGGTAGGCTTTGAAAAATTGACAGTTTTCATAACCTGCTCAATAATTCCGTACTGTGTGAAAAACGAGCTTTAAAAATTAATTTTTCCATTAAGGGTATTTCGGAGAATCTTTGAGAAATTGTCTAACGGAGGCACTCTAAAACTAATACATTTGAAAGATTGAAGAATAGTGTTATTTGGACTGTGTCGTTTAATATTTCATAGCCTTCCTGATAGATCTGCTTGATAATTATGCATGACCTCTACAAAATTGTTTCCTCGGCACACTTGATCTATATTTTCTCGTCAATGCAGTATTTCGACTTGATCAAGTACTATTATGGCCTTCCATTTTAGTTGTTTGTTAAGCTAAAATAAAAATTGATAGTATTTTTTCAAACTAAATAAATTTTAGTAAACAAATAGAAGGTATATATAAAATTTGTAGAAAAATCGAAACATCTCAGAAACTAATGAATGCAGCCATAACAAGTGCTATACAAAGATGAAAGCATACAAAAATCAATTCTTTGGTATAATGAAATATTGAGGGTTACATTTAAAAAAAAAAAGGAGAGAAAATCTAGATTTAGCATTCTACATCTCCCTTTATACGAATATGCGTCGCGGGCTTTTTTTATAGCCGATTTTAAAACTAGAGAATATTTTTTATTCACTCGTGTAAAAAAATGAATTTTGATTCATCAATTTTTTATATACGGTGCGTTCATTTGACAGCGTTTTGGATATAAAAATGGTCATAACTTTTTAAATACCCTGTATAATGTAGCAATACCCTATATTAGAAGAATGGAAATCATTAGCAGAATTTGAATATGGAATAATATATAGGGTGTCTCGCTTAAAAAATGCACGTTTGCATCACCACGTAGTTATGGATCACCCTGTATAAATCTAAATATTTTCTGAGCAAGAGGCATATCATTGGCTACAACTTTTGTATACAACTTTTTTCGCTATCTTCTACAGTAGTGGAGTTATCGACCGAGCCGGTACTAAAAACTCACCCTGTATACATATTTGTATTAAGTATAAAAAGCATCATTGTGAGCAAGGTTGCGTAAGATGTGCAAGGATGTGTTAAGAGAAATGTGTTTTTAACGAACCAATAGATTCGCTTGAATTACCTCGCCTCGCTCAGCACAGCTCTGGTGGAAACGGCTTAGCGGAACGAAGTTTCTGTACGTCCAAAACAAGGCATGTCGGCTAGGAGTCTGTGCTATTAATGTGTTTCGAGAGATGTGCATTAGAAATGCGTTGCGAGGGATGTGGGCGAGGGACGTTGGTGATCTAGGCGAGCAAAAAGAAAACTCTGAAAAGAGCCCGCTACACATCCTCGTAACGCTCATCCGCAAACCGGTTCACACCGTTGAATATTTTACCCAATAATTATTAACCATCTACGGCTAATGGCCTTTGTAGTCAATGCCGTATGTCTCCAACAAAAAAAAAATTAACCATCTACAAACTTGGAGACGGTTTGTTCTAAGTTCGTAGCACAAAAGATTCAACGGTTTAGAAATATATAAATCCCTAAAATACTTTGTAACTTTCGGGGGGGCGGGCCCCATGCCTGGCTACGTGCCTGGTTCACAATTTTCTTTTTTTTAGATTTAGTTCTTTCTTTAAATTGCTTTCATTATTTATTTATCGTTAGAAAAAATGTGTTTTGTGTGTGTATTCAAATTGGGTTGGCAGAGAGAGAATGGAGACAACTCCAAATATTTTGCATTCATAAAGTACTCCTATGGTCTTTAAAAAAAGATTTTGGCGATATTCTATACATTACCGATAACCTGTAACTTGGAATCTATGTACTAGCTTGGTTGGCACGCCTGCCGTCACTCCAAATAATGATGTTCTATAAAAACTTATGAAATCGGTGTTGCATAAAAACATATACATGAAATCTTACTCGCCTCTATGGGGTCTCGATTTATTGCTGGCTTTCAAACGTATTTGCAATTTCGGAAAACAATTTCGAGCGGCATTCGTTGAATAAAGTCGCATTATACATCAAAACATAGTATGAAGATCTGTCCTATACGTATATTTCATTATTTATAACACAAAGTGGTCGAAGGTATGGAGGTGAATTAGGAATAATTGGTAAGAGGATTCATTAACTTCAAAATGTTTATTGTTTGGAAAGCAGTCAAATCTATTGACTCCGTTTTTTCCTAATAACCCACCTGTGCCTCTGAAACTTATAAACAAGAGAGTAGTTGCAACTTAATAAAAGCTTTATTGGTGTGTAAACTAAAACCAGCCCCTTTCCGAGCCTTCGTGTAGCGAGAGGAAGGAGTTAGCTGAGAAGTTGGCGAAGGTAACTTCAAAGTCCCAGGCTGCCGGCAGCGTAATTGGGAATTCTGGGTGGCACATGCGACCAGATAGAGATAGAGCTCCTCTGAGCTCTGGATGGAATGGAGCAGTTTGCACCAGCGAACGGGGCATAATTAATATCGGCGGTAAGGAGTTCCTCAGGCACATACGCGCCACCGCCCGCGGTGAGGAGGAAGCGGGGAGAACAGCAAGGTGACAGTACCGGATTGAAGACACATCAAAGTATACCGTCGGAGAAAATGACTGTTTCTAGAACCTATTGTTTATATAATTTTTTTTAGTATCACAATAACTCGATTGATTTACTATGATCCTCAATTGTCTTCAGGTGAGAACCACGAAAGTGTTACCTATGATTGTAAATCTGTGGTTAATTTATACATGCATCCATTATAATGTTAAAGTCTCCTTTATCTACTACTCTCACACCGTGACGTGAGCGATCACTGGGTCCGCGAATCGTCCCCCCTAAGTAGACGAAAGGACCAAAGGATGACTGCCTTCTACATTCTGGTGGCTAAGATGTGCGCCGCCGCATGGCACACCAGTATTTTGCGCAGTGCAAAGAGCAGCGTATTCATTTCTCTCAGGGATCCTATTATCATAACCGGTAGACTTACAGTGTAGTCTGGACAGAGCCTGCGAAGTTGTCCATATTATATATTTTTTTTATTATTATCATTTACAATAATGGTAATGTAGGTTGACTTCTCCAACACTCTGTAATTTGGTCTTCCTGGATGAAATAAATTGTTATTTATATTTTTATTTTCTAGGGGCTGTATTCATAGTCGTCTGTTGAGTAATACTGGAGATTTACTTGAGTAATACTCAAGGAACCTTTGAGGGACCCTCAAGTGTGTCCTTGCTTGTGTATTTATTTCCTAGACAACATCTACGAGACAGCAGGCAAACATTTGACGACGTTGTCACATTTCAAGTAGAAGTCAATGTGTTATGCCTATGCCTACGCATTTTGATGTTCTCTGTTATCTCTTTTTGTTTTGTGTCGGTATTTTGTGTTTTGTTCCGGAAGTGACAGAAACTGACAACACCATACTCCAAAATTAACCTACAAAATCGCCTCGACTACAACGAAATGTCATGTTAACATTTCGTTACTTGAGTATTACCCAAGGGAGCCTTATTTAAGGGGCCCTCAAGTGACTATGGTCCGTATTCATAGTCGTTTCTCAAGTATACCTTAAGTATTACACAAGGGATACTTGAGGGTTACTTGAGGGTTACTCAAGGGACCCCCAAGTGTGCATCTGTTTCCTAAACAACATCTACCAGACGGCCGCGTTCATGTAGCGACGTTGTCATGTCATATTCCAAACATAAGTCAATTTGTTATGTCTATGCCTACGCATTTTGATTTTTTCTGTTATTTCTTTTTGTTTTGTGCCGGTATTTCGTGTTTTCGGTCGGATATTTTTCGAATGTGACAGAAACTGACAACACCGTACTCCAAAATTGACCTACAAAATCGCCTTGACTGTAATGTGATGTCATGTTGACATTTCGTTACTTGAGTATTACTCAAGGAGCCTTACGTAAGGGACCTTAACTATCGACTATGAAAACGACCCTATGAACACGGCCCTAAGTTCCTCTCGCATGATTGCGGTAGCAACAAGTGTTGACAGGTTGTGCCAAGTCAACAGCTGAACTATTATTGATCTGGATTTAGGAAGGATTCGTGCAATATTACAAGTGTTCAGGATTACAGACTTTTGGAATACTTTGTGTAACTTTTCGTCCACGCCTAACTGCTGCAGGTCTGCAGGTGCGAAATAGACATTGTGTTCTGTTTGGTGTAAGGCCTGAGACCGATATAATGAGGGGGACAGTAATCACTTTATTTTGTTTCCCGAGTCGTTTTATTTCTATGGCAATGTGTATTTAGATATCTTCCCAGCGTAGGTGTTTTGAATATTCATATCATTAGGGATAACAATACCTATTGAATAGGTAACTTTGTCTGCCTTTGACTAAAAAACTATATCTGGTCTATTGGCTGAGATAGTTTTGTCCTAGTATAGTTTGTATTAATTGTAGTCAGGTACCTATGTCGGTGTTAGTGCTTGGTGTACGACTTTGGCTGCAGAGTTATGTCTGGCTGTGTACTCGATTCCAGCGAGAGTTTTGCATGCGTTTGTTATGTGATCAATAGATGCAATAGTTTCCTTCTGCGGGTTATGGATGGATCTTTAATTATGTATTTCTTGTAATTTCTCGTCGCAATCACTTGATCCTGAATAGCAAGCATAATACCCTCCGCTTCTGGAAACTGTTCATCCTGCAGCTAGGTGTATGTCATGTATGTCGTCTTGATTAATACGGTATCTATGTTTTCGGGGGAGTACTTTTTGCGACCAGGAGTTTATTTTTTCTTGTTGTGATTATATGGGGTTGTGTGTATCTGCTGCATGATATTTATTTATTTTATTTATAAAACAAATATATGAACATAAAAACAAAAAAAAAGCACAAAAATAATGAAGTAACATATTAAGAAATGTTTATAAATCTAACCAATTAATTCAAGTGGAGCTCAGACACGATTAAATAAATTATAAAAGAAGGGACTATGTTGAAAAACAAATATATTATAGTTACTCAAAATTTTTGTATTTCTTTTTTGTGCCGGATTCATTAACGCATAATCAAAAGCTTCAGGAGAGTGTCATTTTATCAATTTACATTTGCTATTTTGTCTATCCTGGCACTTTCGTGAGATTAGACACAAACTTAAACATCGTGGGCAGTACCAAGTCAATGTACTTTCTATCATTTTACCTCCCTAACCCGTAGCTGTAGGAATTGAGGAAATTGGAAATACGCAAATAATTGGCAGTCTTTTGTATGTGTAATCAAAACAATAGTTTTAAAAAGGGTGAAAAATGAAGTGTCAGGTATTCATGAGTGGAATATCTTTCTGAGTTTGCTACAATCACAGTCAAGAATGTATTAGGGCATCGGTTTTGCAAATAATTCATATTTCATTTGTCCCGCAGTCTTTCTTGGACTTGCAATAAACACGTGTCTTGCTGTGCGGAAGAGCAAGAAACACGAAAATGCGTGAAAACGATTGCTGTAGCAAACCTTAGATATTCGTTACTAACGAGTAGGTAGGCTTTTCGTAGAGAAGATCACAAATTTTCAGACCCCCGGCTATTCAAGTTCACCCTAAAAATCTAAAATCATTAACTGGCTTCCTTTCAGGACGAAAACTCGTATCATTTATAGCTTGAAGGTGCCAAATTCAAATCCGGCTGCTGTTTTGAGTTTTAGCCTCAGGTAATGAACATCAAAAAATTTTAGACACTCAGATCTTCAAGTTAACATTTAAAATCGTTATTTTACTTCCTGTCCAGACGAACACTCTTACGGTGTATAGTTTGAGGGTGCCAATTTTAAATCCGGCCGCTGTTTTGAGTTACAGCCTCAGGTAAAAAAGATCAAAATTTCTCAGGCCCTCGGATATCCAAAGTTCATCCTAAATATCTAAAATCGTTATCTGGCTTCCTATCAAGACGAACACTTGTACGGTATATAGTTTGAGGGTACCAATTTCCTGTCAGGACGAAAACTCGTATCGTGAATAGTGTCAAGGTGCCAATTTTAAATTCGGCTGCTGTTTTGACTTTCAGCCTCAGGTAACGAACATCAAACATTTTCAGACACTCAGATACTCAATAGTTTACCCTAAATATCTAAAATCGTTATGTGACTTCGTATCAAGACGAACACTTGTACGGTGTATAGTTTGAGGGTGGCAATTTCAAATCCGGTTACTGTTTTGAGTTACAGCCTCTGATAAAGAAGATCAACATTTTTCAGGCCCTCGGATATTCAAAGTTCATCCTAAATAGATGAAATCGTTATCTGGCTTCCTATCAAGACAAACGCTCGTACGGTGTATAGTTTGAGGGTGCCAATTCCCTGTCAGGACGAAAAGTCGTATCGTGTATAGTGTGAAGGTGCCAATTTCAAATCGGCTGCTGTTTTGACTTTCAGCCTCAAGTAACGAACATCAAAAATTTTCAGACACTGAGATACTCAATAGCTCACCCTAAATATCTAAAATCGTTATGTGACTTCCTATCAAGACGAACCCTTGTACGGTGTATAGTTTGAGGGTGGCAATTTCAAATCCGGCTACTGTTTTGCGTTACAGCCTCTTATAAAGAAGATCAAAATTTCTCAGGCCCTCGGATATTCAAAGTTCATCCTAAATATCTAAAATCGTTATCTGGCTTCCTATCAAGACGAACACTCGTACCGTGTATAGTTTGAGGGTGCCAATTCCCTGTCAGGACAAAAGCTCGTATCGTGTATAGTGTGAAGGTGCCAATTTCAAATTCGGCTGCTGTTTTGACTTTCAGCCTCAAGTAACGAACGTCAAAAATTTTCAGACACTCAGATACTCAGTAGTTCACCCTAAATATCTAAAATCGTTATGTGACTTCCTATCAAGACGAACACTTGTACGGTGTATAGTTTGAGGGTGGCAATTTCAAATCCGGCTACAGTTTTGAGTTACAGCCTCTGGTAAAGAAGATCATACATTTTCAGACCCTCGGATATTCAAAGTTTCATATAGTAACAAATCGTTACTTCCAATTTTGTTTCGTTATCATTTTTACATCCCACAGCGATAGGTTAATAAAAAATATTCCCAAGAAAAGTAACGAATTAATTATACGGGTATTAAAGATGTCGTTACTTTTACAAAAGTAGTATGAGAGGTGCCCAGTTAATATACTGATGCCATTTTTGTGTTCTAATAGTTTATTATCCTAAATCTTTGTGTTACAGGTTCATGATGTTCAGAAAGACCTTAATCCAATCCTGGTTGAAAACCTGAGATCGCGCCGTCGTCATTAGTTGGAACCCGTAGAGAGCATTGATGACTGTATGGTAAATGTACACTGGAGATTCCACCGTTTCTGTCTTATACCAGGTTAGGTGTAACGATCTACATATATACATATCTTCTTAGTCAGTCTGCTTTCTATCCACCTAGTGGATATGGATACGACTGAATCCTAATTGCACTTGGATGGGGTGATATGAGCTTTCAAATTGTATGGCTGGTCTTGATAGGTACATAAATTGACTTAAATGTGTAAAATTTCTTGATACTCATATCCAGCAACTGTTTCGTCGTATCCACCCAGCGTGTAGGGGAACGGCCAAGGCGCCGCCCACTCGGGGCGCGACCCTGAACTACAAGTTTCTTCATATTATCTCTTCTGTGAATAGGTCCGAAGAATGTAAGCATTCTCGTCGACACAATGTAGGATAGTCTCTTTGGATTACCGAGCTCATCCAGTATGGAAACGTTAGTTCGATGGCAGGTATAAGGAACTCTCAGCATTCTCCTCCACGTCCACATTTCAAAAGCATCTATGCGAGCTCGATCTGCCTTTTTAACAGTCCAAGTTTTCGAGGCATACAAAAATATGACACTGAACCAGCGACATTCTGGTAGCTTTAGTGATGTTATGGTCACACCATATTTTAGTAAGTTTTGTCATGGCCGCACGTGCCTGTTGAATGCGTCGTCGAATCTCATTTTTCAGCAACCCGAAATGTCGATCAAAGAACCGAGGTACACAGAATTTGGACTACTTCAGAATTGCCTACTGACTTTATTTCTCGATTATTATCGTGCTCTCTATCTACGATCATAACCTTGGTCTTGTTGTAGTTAATACCAAGACCGTATACTGCACTGTGTTGTTCTAAGATGTTTAATAGAGCTACTAGTTCTTCCTGAGCAGCAGCAATAAGGGTTGTATCGTCAGCAAATGTTAAGTTGAATATTTTGCTTCCGCCAATAGTTATACCACCATTCCAGTTGTCCAATACCTGTCTCATCACATATTCAGAGTAAATGTTAAATAACATCGAGATAATACACATGACGAAATCCTTTTCTGGTTGCTGTTTGACCAGACAGGTTACCATCAATTCTTACACGAGCCGAGCTAGACTCATAGAGTTGCTGTATGAGAAATACTAAGTGGTAAGGAACTCCCATAGAGATAATGATTTCCCACAATTTAGTCTAAATTGCATATCTGGAAATCCTTATTGTGCTTCGGTAATTATCCACGGCAACTACATCGATACCCACGTAACGACAGCTGACAATACCGGTCCAATAGTCTTCTTTATATTACTCGAGAGTGGGTAGTGAGATATACCTATACATTTTAGGTAAGTGCTAAGGTCCGTCTCAGTCGCCGTAGCCCCCTGAGGATGTCGGGTACAATCGTGGACGAAAGCTCAGCATTTAACGCAAATAAGACGGTTTTATCGGTAAGTGCAGAATCTTCTATAGTGATTCAAATTTAATAGACATAGTAATTAAATTAGAATGAAAGGGCTATACAGGGTGGTCCACTAAGCGCGCGGTGCTCCCTAGGGGCCATACCGTTTAAATTAGACGAAAATGGTTTAAATAAAAAACGTTTCTTTTCAAATGCCCTATATTTAGAAAATAATTTCAAAGATGGCGGACTTCCGGTTATACCGGAAGTAGGCATCAACTTCCTTATTTTAAATGGAACACCCTGTATATTATTACGTTTTTGAATTCAGCATCGATTTTTAGGTCCAGTTTGTTAACCATTATTTATGTCTACGAAGCCCATTTTCGGAATTATTCAACAATTTTTACCAAATTTGACGTTTGTAGTACTTTACAAGAAACGTTAATATCTCGGAAACTAAACGCGATATAAAGATGCGGTTTTCGGTTTTGAAACAAGCGAGGAACGTATTTGTGTTTCATTAAGATCGTTGTTTCAAAAGAACATTAATTCGATAGACTAGCAATTTTCAAATTTGAAAAATTAAACACGTTAAAAACTTTTATTTTTTATTTTTCAAATGGGATGGTATCATAAGTTTCGCATCGGTGGATGCGAAATTAAATTCTCTTTCACTTTTATCTAGGCACATGTGGTTCTATCTTTCATGGTTTGCAAGATATTTACGGTTTTGTAATTATGGCATAGGAATTGGAAAAATCGTAGGTGGCGTGACTCGCAGATGAAACAATTGACAGCAAACCTTTCTTCCAAAGTGTTTCGGTCTCTAATACTAAAATGTGCTTTCGCTCCATCTACCTATAACCACATTATTCTTAAAAACCCCAGTGGTAAATTTACCAACAGGTTTTCCAGATTTTCATTTAGAAAATTTTAGAAAACCTTAGTTTAATATGCGGTTTCCAATAATACCACCCCAAATGCTTAGACTTGTCAACAAGCCTCTCAAAATTTAGATTTACGTCGGTATAGAAATGTAAATTATGCCAGTTTACATGGCCGTTAATGATAACGCTGCAGCTACATTTCATAAAAAGGAAAATGAAAGAATTTCATAAGAAATGTAGCTTCATTCGTAAACCTCACACTTTTGGAAAGGAGTGCATCTTCTTGGACTCGAGCACGACTCCAGTTACAGAAATTCTTCCAGTTTTCAAAGTCTTGTCTTTCAACTGCTTGATTTAGCTGCACGTGATAAAGATGCCATATGTACTCCGTTAAGATCATGTTGACAGATGTTTGACCAATGCCCAAGTAGCGACTAATTTCTGCTGTAGCACTGCTATGCGGACCTTTAACTACAATTGCGAGAATGTCGAACTCACTATCTTCATGTATTACTACTACATGTTTCCTTCTCTCATATTTTACGCACACGTAAATCCAAATTTTGAGGAGTTTGTTGTCACCCAGCATGAAGTCATCATTTGGGGTGGTATTATTGGAAGCCGCATAATACACTAACGTTTTCCAAAATTTTCTACATGAAAATTTGGAAAACCTGTTGAAAAATTCACCACTGGAGTTTTTAAGAATAATGTGGTTACAGTTAGATGGAGCGAAAGCACATTTTATTATTAGAGGGCGAAACACTTGGGATGAAAGGTTTCCTGCCAATTGTTTTGTCTGCGAGCCACGCCACCTACGATTTTTCCAATTCCTACGCAATAATTACAAAACCTTAAATATCTTAAAAACCATCAAAGATAGCACCAGACAAAAGTGCGCCTAGGCAAAAGTGAAAGAGAATTTAATTTCGCATCCACCGATGTGAAACTTATGATACCATCCCATTTGAAAAATAAAAGTTTTTAACGTTTCTAACTTTTCAAATTTGAAAATTTCTAGTCTATTGATTTAATGTTCTTTTGAAACAACGATCTCACTGAAACACCAATACGTTCCTTACTTCTCTCAAAACCAAAAACCGCATCTTTATATCGCGTCTAGTTTCCGAGATATTAACGTTTCTTGTAAAGTACTACAAACGTCAAATTTTGTAAAAATTGCTGAATAACTCCGAAAATACGCTTCGTAGACATAAACAATGGTTAACGAACTGGACCTAAAAATCGATGCTGAATTCAAAAACGTAATAATATACAGGGTGTTCCATTTAAAATAAGTAAGTTGATGCCTACTTCCGGTATATCCGGAAGTCCGCCATCTTTGAAATTATTTTCTAAATGTAGAGCATTTGAAAAGAAACGTTTTTTATTTAAAACATTTTCCTCTTATTTAAACGGTATGGCCGCTAGGGAGCACCGCGCGCTTATTGGACCACCCTGTATATGTAAGACTCTGCTAGCAAAATATAGGCAGTGTGGGAGACCCACAATTACATCGAATGTTCATTGGAAGCAAGGCTGTATTTCTTCCGAGATAATTTATTGTCATTATAATAACTTACAGCATAACATAGGAATCAGGTCTGGAAACCTAGGTATCGGACAAGGTCAGAGATTGAGGGAATAATAGGACGAAAGATGAAGAGCAAAGATGGGGAATTCAACAGGTTTTCTTTGAAAGATTCTAGAGCGTTTAATTTTGATTTAGTTTGGGATGTAATTTTTTTGTTCAAAGTGCAAGTGGCGTGGGTGGTTCTCACCAAAAATGAAACAGTTGGTCACTGCGTGTTATATAAAAAAATAAATAGCTTAGTATTATTGAAAGTGTGTTTTTAGGTCGGTGGTTTTTAGCCCCCTGAATGTTTCCGCTATAGCTAAAATTTACGGTGAGGAAAGCATATTGGAAAAAAAGCACAATGAAGAATTTGTTTGCTGTATTTGTTGTTCGTTCTTTTAGAACTAACTTCATGTGATACCCCAGAAAACTTGAAATCAGGTTTTCTCAGTATCAAATTATTGTCTCTCGTCAAAATCTCTCTTCCACTGACGCATTTAATAAATTCATTTCATGCGATTTTACTGTGTTTGGAAGACAGTTATTGCAAATTCACCTAGAAAATGTAAGTAAAACTATATAAATGGTCCAATCAAAATAATCCCGAACAAACAAAATTTATAATACTACAGATACACATGCTCGTAAATAGCATGCTTTTAAAGCATGCTCAAAATTAGCATGCTATACTGTAACTGACACATTCCCATTTAATCGTATGACCATCGGTTCTTTAGCTTGCTCGAGGTTAGCATGCTTATTTCGAGCAAGACGCATATACACCTGCTACGAAGTAGCATTGCTCATTAATAGCATGCTTTTCAAACATGTGTATCTATACCTTAAAGGATAATCGCGACCCTCTCACAACATATTTAAATTTAGGTAAAATGTTTTTGTTTTGTCAAAATTGTCCTCAAACGAAGAAATTCTCCCCTCCGTTAACCTATCCTTCGTTAACTTTCAAGGTAACTGAGGGGCAGACTGCTTAACGGAGTGGAAAATCATTCTAGAACAACAGTTTTTAATAATGCTATTATGAAAAAGCTATGTCCTGCAGATACGGTGGGCAAGTCACTGATTGCAAGCAGACAATGATAAACAAAACAAAAAAAAAGTTAGTTAAATATGGACAGAATCTATGCGTAGACTCCGTGAATTTGTTTTTCTAAAAAAAAATAATTTTGGAGCAAGACGACTTTTGAAATCGCATGAATTCAAGTCAAATCAGCTAACTATGCAAAAAGTATAACACAAACAGAATAGAATTCTTATAATTCGCTTACCATAATATTGTCAATTTGGTGACAATGAGCCACCTGTGTCCTTGCGAACTTCATCGTCTTTGTAGTTCTCGGATTGGGACAACAAACGGTTGCTCTGCGATTCTATAGCGTAGCGTAGCTGCGCCTGTTGTTTTGTGATATCCTCTAAAGAAGACATATCAATGAAAAATGTCGTTTGAACCTATGGGGCGTTCATGATTGTGCGTAAGGTTCTGCTTCACACCACATACATTTTTTTAACAAGACAGCATACTGCACATGCTTAAATAATTGCTAGTTCTATTAAATTTTATAAAGCCGAATCTTGATCACTCTCTCCAAATCTCTCGATGCCATAAACTTAAACTTGGGGCCACCACAATACCACATCTACGCGGCGGTTCTGAAGTACGTGGTATCGTGGTAATGTTTGATTTTCAAAGCGTATTACGGAGATGATCAGATTGACTGTTAATTTTCATTTTGATCTATCATTTCGTGCCGAACCGAAGAAATGTCAAATCAAATGACAGTTGTGTGTTCAGATCCTTAAAATTTTTAGTTTCTAACAGTACTTACACTTACAAAAGCATCATTGGTATTATCTGAAGCTCATCCTTGCCTGGTTCAGGTGAAACACACTGCAGAATGTTCTATAAAGCATATGGAAAAGCAACAAGCATAATCCAAAGAAGCTGTCAACGGTTACGATCCAGTTCTGATATAAAAGGGTGAGGGATATCAGATGAAACTATAAAATTTTTGTGATTTATGATTATCTAATGTATGCCCATACCCCGATACAAGGCTCAGCCTTCTAGGGGTGGCATTATTTGTATGTTTCGTGCAAATAAATGAAAAAAAAAAAATGCGTTTTAGGACATATCCCAAACAAGGAAGGAACAAAGGAGGCACTCGAGCTAATAGTGTAATTCAATGCTGGTAGGGCTATCTGTTCTCGGAGTATTTGTTTCTGTTGGTTCACTGCTTTCATATCAGCCTTCTATCGGGCTATACCCAGGTTCATCTGATGAGATCCGAAAGATCGTAATAGCGCTGTCGTGGACTAGGGACATCATGTCTGATACGATTCAAGACATGTTCCAAACAAGGATTATAATATCCTTGACCTCATGTTTTCTTCATGCTTCCCAAGAAGAAACACTCGAGCCAAAAGTGTAATTCAATGCCGGTAGGGGATCTGCCCTCGGAGTAGTTGGTTCACTGCTTTCAATTCATTTATTTGCTGCAAAAAAACATGTTTTATTGAACCCTACAATCTTGAGCTCTTATTGAAACACCTTTTACTAACAGCATCTGTGATATAGTATTTCGGAATAAAATTGTGTCAGAAATGAGGTCATTGATAAGGAATACAAATAAACGATGTCTTTGTCCCTACATCCGATATCTGGCAGCATACCAGGAAACAACTGCACTGGAAAAAATAAAACACATTATTTCTTGATATAGGCACAAAAGGGTTGAAAAGGGTTAGAATAACGGTCCCGCATATAAAATTACAAATAATCGATGCAAAAAGGTCACAGCATCCTGAACCGAAACGGGAGGAGAAGAATCTTGACACAGTTCGTTTGCTCCATTTTCATCTGGCTTCGAAAATAATAGCCGGGGTGTCATGTGACGGTACGGAAAAGGGTTACCTGCCCTGACAATGCCCGGCAAACACCCTGAAGACACAGTCTCACCCAGGGTGACGGACGGCCGGGCATACATTATGGGGTGCCGCGATGGGAAAGGGTTACAAAAAACTATGCAAAAAAGGGTCTCGACCCCATCGAAGCCAGCATTGTCCTACTGCTTTGATATATATGCCGGGTATGCAAAATGCTATGCGTATTTCCTATATGTCGATACGGCGACGCTTTCCTGTTCATAGTACAGTCAATGCGAGAAGTGTCATGCCATTCTACGCTTTATGATTCTTGCTGTTTTAGGGCCGGTTTCTCAATGTCCAGTTAAAAGTGTCATATAGGTAGCTGCCATATAGCGTTTCTATAGATAGATAGATAGAATTGTTTAAACAATTTGTCTGACAGATAACCGTTAACTTCCAGATAAACATTTAACTGGAAATTGAGAAACCGGCCCTTATTTATTTATGTTTATGCCATGGTCATACAAGATGTTTAGCAGAAGGTTAGCCAAACTCCATGGAAGTACCTATAGAAGCCCATTTTAAAGATATTTTACTAATAGACCTGAGCCCTAAGCATCCCTGGGTTGCATCAACTCAAGTCTTTGAACCAGGTTGTTAATTTCTTTCTACAGTTCTTTTGCACGTTCGCATAGATGGAGATCGAGTTGCCTCAAGATCGTAGGGGCATGCGATGGGACCTAATTTTCCGATCCGCTAATGGGGGGGAGGTATTGTCCAGGTAGAGAGTACCTGTGACCACACTGTGGACGAGACACCCATCAAGATGATTGGTCTATCACCTTAATTATACGTACATCGGCCAATAGTCTCGGGACATCATTTTTATAAAGATCACGTAACACACATTGAGATATAAACCATTCATTTCTTAGAAAAAGCAACGAAATACATTTTTGGTCAAAAATCTTGGAACGAGTTGTTACCCCTGTTAGCTCTCCCTTGTATACGCCTGTGCACTCCGAAATTCTACGACCATGTAGGGCATATCCGAGTATCAGAAGCAGAGGAACGTACTTTGAACAAAATTTATAACTCGTTATTATAGAAATAAAACAAATTCTTGTGTTGACTGCATTTACCCTTAATGCCATTAGTTTTGTTACGCTACTTGTACTTGGTGATACATGTAGCATATCATTGTAAACAGTAATAAGTAAAAAAAAATTTAATGCACTTCAGCAACTTCATCGCATTCAACTTCTTTAGATCAAGTTGAAGTAAACCTCGCTAATTTTTTTAACAATTTGATAGCAATATCAGGTCACAGTTACTTATTTCGGTAGCATTTGTCACTAATTACCACCTCAGTTGAAAAAGGAAACTCTACAGATCAAAAGTACAGAAAAATAAGTTTAATAATGATTAAAAAACATTACAAAAATGAAAATGACCATTTTTTAAATTCTTGAAAATATCACGAAGGGAATTGTGTAAGTTTATTAATGAAATATCTTTGAAATGGGCTTACCTATACGCCCACGAAGTCTAGCTAACACTCTGCTAAACATCCTGTATTTATATACGATTTTTTTAATTTTTGATTTTTCCTTTCTGTTATTACTTATTTTTAATTTACAGCTCACTTGAAGCCAGAATGTGTGGGATATGCTCAGCTCTTAGATCCATTTCTTTAATCATTATGTTCAGTGCTGGTTCAATTAAGGCACCGTAGGTGCGGTGGTGTAGCACTGAATGGTGTTGCCTTAGAGCTACCGAAGATAGGTATAAGAAGTAAGGTCATTTGTAACTTCGCCTCAATGCAGAGTTTCTCTGCTCTCTGATACTACCTCAGAATTTCAGCTCCCAAGCTATGCAGCATACAGGGTAAAAGTACAGGTTTATGTATTAATAAACTGCTTCAGCTGATTTGGTTTTGTCTATGAGCCAGTGAAGCGCAACGAATCCATTTGGGAACTTTACAGGGATCCGTTTTGGTTCTTATCATTATTTTTTATTATTTATTATCAGCCGTATGACAGGGGCAAATTGCGAACGACAGCGAGAGAGGACAGCGGCTGACTCATGTTATACATAGGTACCACTCATTCTACAATCAGTGCTATAAATATCAACGTTCGTCCAGCTTCCAAATACCGTCAGATCAATTGACAGGTAGGTAGTAAATACACCGAAGTGTGAAGGTGCTGGCTAAGCTGGTGAAACTTTAGGGCAAAGAAACGAACAACACCTTGGAGTTACCTACAGACGATGGCCGCATAAGCCTTGACACTAAAAATTACTCAAACATGACCTAATGTTTGCCTCAATATATGATAGGAGAATATATACCTAATAAATATCCTCTAAACACTAAGCAAACTTCAAAAAATGATCAGACACATGAGAGGTAATTTTATGCTTAGATTTTTTCTTAACATTAAAATCAATGAAGAGGACTCATTTAGGTTTAAAAATGAAAGACTTATTAGTAATGTACAACTTATTATGTTTCTTAAAATCAACTTTTAAAGTTGGAGCTTTATTTACTTCTTGCTTCTCTTCGTTTGAGGAAAAAAATACATGCCTGCTTTCTCTATTAGGAAGATGTTAGATGAGCTTAAGATTGTAGTCAAATTTTTTATCCAAAACTACTTTGAAACTACTTTGAAGTAGACTATAACCATCCTACCAGTAGGTATTTCGAAGTGTTTATTGATTTTTGACTACCTACTAATATCCTTAGTTCTATTCTCCGCCTCAAATTCTTCAAATCAGAAAGATTTTAATTTGTTCAGTCAGTGCCTAGCATGGAACTAAAAATGTGTCGATTGACTCCTAATTTTCCACTCCCGTCTTGAGAAATAATTAGTGATATAACGAGACTATCTGGTAAAATCCAGAGCTCCTGGAAAATAATATTCTATCGGTTTCTTTGAAAGCAAATGATACTGGGTAAACTGAGATGGAAAATATAGGAAATAGACAGCACCAGAAAAATACATATCTTTTGATATAAATATTTTTGGGGTGAATAAACCTCCACTCTTTACCACCCCTTTTTTAACCATTGACAATTTTTTGGAAAATGACCAGTGATCTTTAAAACTAATTATCATATTTGGCATTTTTCTTCTTATTTCGTTTAATCATTATCTACACTGGATATATTTTTGGAAAGAATAAAGATTTTTGTTCTGGTTAGAGTTGTAACAGACAATAAAAATGTCACTAATATTAAATCAGCATTTTTTAAGTTATAGAGAGGACAATTCATACCCGTTTCCTTTATTATTACTTCGTAGATTTCATCAACGTATGTTCAGTACTTTCTCAGAGTTATTGAGTAGCAAAGGATTACAGGATAGATGCGGGACCATCGATAGCTACCGGGCCTTATGGTGCTGCGTGTGACGTCACACGTAGCGCCGCACCGGGCCGCACGTATCTACAGGGATTAATAGAGAAACTCCAGCGCTACGAGCATTTTCTTGATATACTGAGAAAACGGTAAAAAATACAAGAGTAATGTATAGGAATGAATTTACAGGAAATTGAATTTGTGATAAGAGGTGCTAGTTGATATTTATTTAACTAGAGTCGTTCAGACTTGAGAAGGTCAAAAGTTGACCCTATTTGCACACAAATTATATGAAATTATATATTATCCACAAAATTATGTACACAATACATCTGTGTGACTCGCCGTCACGTATTTTTCTATATGTTCCTAGAAACGAAAAGTAAATCGAACAGGACCATATTAATGTGTCAGTAGTATACCTTTGTTGTTTTGAAAAAGTTAAATTTAGCTGATCTTTGAGGAAAGATAATTTTTTCAATATGATATCCAAATTTTCGTCAATATCAGAGACAATTAAATGCGCCTTTTCTATTTGCGTACATGCCTGGTTAACAAGTGCTTTAGCTTTATCAATAACACCGATTTGACACAACATTTGTACACATATTACTTACTAAAGAATTGCATTTTACTCAGCTATTACACAAATTACCTTTACCTAATATTTCTTTAATTTTTAGAATATTATTTATCACGAAATCTTACGATATACTATCGCAGACAGATCTTTTTCAGTTGTCACAGATGAGATCACTTTTGGCATTTCAGTAATACCTATCTTATAAATAACAATCTTATTTTTACCTTCTATTATTGAAAAATTTTCTATTCCATTTATGTTCTGTTTAAAATTGCATTTTAAATATTCGAAATCCGTTATGACATCTTCTTCACTTCGTTTCTGGATCTTGGCATCTTTTCGCTGATCAATTTCTTGTGTTCGTTCTGCGGGATCTTTTCTTTTCGGAGGCAGACGTACGTTAAAATATTGCGGCTGATTTTGAAATTTTGTCGGAATAGCATCGTCCGACAATTTGATCTTTGATCGAGGAACTGTTAAAGTCGTACCATCGGGCCTAGCAGTATCAATACGAATTATAAATCTATCTTCGAAGTGTTTGATGCATATTACAGACGAATCCTTTATCGCGAAGTTATCTCGATGTATAGCGCGTAACCACTGATTACGTTTCATTACATCTTTTGGAAATTTGAACACAGATATGCGCTGTGTATCTTTATTACTACTGCAGAATGGCACACAGCAACTAAACGGCATTTTTTACTAGCGAAATAGAAAATCCATGCGCGTATGCGACGATTACAAACGCGACTGGATGATCGGCCGGCCGCCCGGCGCGGCGCCTCGTGTGACGTAGACGCCGTGGTGGGGATACACCAGCGGGCCCGGTAGCTATCGATGGTCCCGATAGATGTCAGACTACCAGACAGATAGTCATACAGACAGACAGTAAATATCGTATTATGTCCCAAAAACCTATTAGCTTATAGTGGGAATCTTTCGCGGTTACAATACTTCCTCTTCAACGGGTATGTGAAGCAAAAATATCCCATTTTAACTATGAATCCTTGTTTTTTGGGAGGTCTTCCATCGATCACCGTACTATATGCAAAATGCGATGCGCGTATTTGCAAGACCGAGAGGGTTTTTTAATAAATGGGGTTTTGCCGCTTTGTCGGTCTCCATGAATGGATAACTAGATGTATTCAGAGACACGAATGCGTACTGTCATAACTGAAACACCGTCATCGATAACGAATTATTGATGGTCGGATTTATGACATTCATTGAATCATTCGTTTTAGTAACGACTCGCACTCGACTGCTCTTTGGCTGTTTTCTCCTTCTTCCTGGCTCTGTCTCACTCGTGTATCATCTGGCTGCATTTGTCAGAGACAAATAAATTGATTCAAGTTGATTGACTCTGTACACTCGACAAATACAGGAAGAGACTTGCGCACTGCGCACACGAAAGAGCATTCGGCGGAAAAGAAATAGAAACACAGTGTTGGGAAAAGATTTGCTTTGTTAAGAAAGGTCCTCAATGTTGATGACAAATAATAAATAATTATTAGGTAGGTAACCTTAAAATCTCTTCAGTTCTGAAAGTTCACTTTTACTCTGAATCACTTTCCGAATCTGAAATTAGATCTTCTATAAACTCTGCATCATCACTGTCAGTGTCTTCCTGCAAGTTTATTATTAGATCCTCCACAATCACACCCAGAAATGGTTCTTTTTAAGTGAAATAGCGCTCGTAGAATATTGCATGTTCACATTTTTTCCACGCATCTTGCGAAAATGTGGAAAAAAAATCATCACAATATTTTTCTAAGTGTTTAAAATTGAAATCCACGTTTTTTCTGCCACATTTTGCTTTAGGGATGTCCATACTAATTCAATTAAATTTTTCATATTATTTTTCCTGATGGTTCTTGTTTGCTGGTATATTTGGAATAAGTTTTCTTTGAAGCCATTTTTTATAATTGTTATAATTTACTTTGCTGTGGTAATCTCCTGACTTAGTGCCAGACTTATTAAACATGCATATTCTATAAAACTCATATCACCCATTCTCCCATTCACCATACGTGATTTTGCCCAGAGTGTACCGTTCCGCTACGAAATAACTGGAGCAAATTGCAAATTTGGTCGCTATCCACTGCGCATCGAGGGCGTTCCTTATTTCATATTTTTCACGTCTCTAGCTATTCTTGTCGAGTTGTACTTCCTACACATTCTCGTTTTTAAATAAGTCCTTATCTAACTATATCACGAAATCCACTAAACTTTTAACCTCAATGATTATTTCGTGATTCATAGTATCGAAGGTGGAATAATAAAGATCTACTACTACTACAAAAAGCAACGATTCGAGACAGGAAATTGATAAAATTGTAGGGTTAGGTTTAACTTCACTTGACAACCAAAAAACACAGCTTTCTCTCACAGAACCTTTCTTCGTGTGACACATCCAGGAGATGAAACCCACACAGGGGCATCCTCTTGACGGACAACAAATCACAAAAAGTAGTTTGTTTCGTGAAAATTGCGTCAATACCGCGATTTGAAAGTCGACGAGGCAACAATGCAGTGCTGATATATGGCGTCCTTTACACTGATTGGCTAAATTTGAATTTCTTTTTTTAAACTTTAAAATGAAACAAGATAATGCAGAGAGTAACGAATACATCAGTGTGTACACCTATTTTTGTATACAGTAAGAGATTATAATGATTTTATCATTGTTTTCAAATCCGTCATACTGATAAACTATAAACTCAGAGACCGAAAATCCGAAAACATTACAAGCTGCAATTTTTCGTTTGGAAGCAGAACAAAAGAATAAGTGTAAAAAAATGACATGCTTTCCAAAAAATTAAAAGAATAGTATATTAAAAGCCAACTAGCTAACGGTAAGTAAATTAACATAGTGCATTTGTGTCAGCAGCCAAAAATATCGCTGAATTCCTTCAACGGGTTACACGTTACAATTATAACTTAGCTTCCCGACCTGGCAGCCATTTCAGTAGGTAGAAGCAATTATTCAAAAATATGCCAGCATGCCGCCGCGTGAACAAACAAAGCCGCATCACGGAAGGAAAGTATGTTAATTCAGTCGGGAAATTACATCCCCAACCCTCTCTACTCTTCCTCTTTCTGGCTACACTCTTTATACTACGTACACAGCATCCATGTCAGTGGCGTAGGGTCACTGTGGTACACAAGTATCTGGTTAGGAAAGATACTTTCGAAAAGCATCTTTTCCAAAGCTACTTCAAAATTGTATCCAAGAAGTAAGTAAGTGCAATATTATTTTAAGGTAGCACATACCCTAAAATTAGGGTATTAAAAGGTACCTCTGATTCTAGAATTTATATAAGTTGCTGAAATTGTCTGGTGTACTCAAGTTTCTGATATACTGAAAAGTACATACAATTTTTATACTCCTTTAATTATCAGTCACACTATTCCATCTTTTACTTGTGAAATTTATATTTTTGTTCATATTTAATTTAAACATCTGTTTATACTAAACTTAAATTAATTTAAATAACTAACAGGAAATTATTTTATAACAAATCTTTAAATACATGAAATTGTTCCGTCCGTAGAAAGTAAGATTTTCGGTAGGTTCTACATAATATATGCCCTAAATTCTTGCGTCTTAAGGGGAAAGCTAGAGAAACTAAATAATCAGCTTCCTTCTTCCACAAACGTTCCAGTTGTCCATATTGTGAAGTGAATCCCCATAGAGACTAATATACAGGGTTATTCACGTTATTCGACACGGACCATTATGGCTAAAGTATTTGATAAAAAAGAAAATAATAATTTCGGATGGATAGAGACCCATAAAGGCTACATTTTAAAAATATTTTCATGTTATACAGGGTGTCCCAAAAACACGAAATGTATCAAAGTTATGTTTTTTTTAAATGGAATACCCCGTATATTATTGCATATTCAGATTCCTTGGTGAATTTTAGTGTGACTTTATGTTTCATACATGGGACTTAAAGTGAACCGTTTAGGTGTAAATCACCATTTTCGGTATAAGTAGATATCAGGGAAAAATTGAATATCGCAGAGATTATAAAATTTGGAAGGCTGTAACTTTGCCATATTACTAAGCATAAAATGCGTCAGCTTTGATGAGACTGTCAAATTTAAGTTACGTTTATGCTTAGAGAAATCGGTCGATTAATTAAGAAAACTTTGATCAGCGATAACTTGATTTTTTCAAATGATATAACCTTTCTAATGATACAAGGTTGTGAATATCAATCTCTGGTAGTTTTCATTTAATTTTAAATTTTCAAACAAATCGGCGTTTTTCAATTTTCCTACCTATAAGCAACGTAGCAGGCCATGAAATATAAACAAAAACCTGTTCAGGTAGAAGAAAACAACTAACTTATCTGAAAAATATGCACTTACTAGACTAAATGGGCCAGGATTATAAAAATTCCTTACAACAAATCAACTCTCCCAGAAACAACTGCGATAACATCTCTAAGGTCAAAGAGAAGCTGGAGTATGGCAGAAATGGATTTTTTCACGGCCTACTAACTACTGCAATGTACTAGAGATGGGCAATTTCCAAAACCATTAAAATTTTTGAAATGAAACGAAAACTACTAGACAATGTTGTAGGCAGTTTATTATTTTCATAATAAAATTTCACATTTAATGATATAAAAAAGTATGCAATTCTGTCAAAACTCAAGTCAAAAGTACCTCTGACTGGAGTTCTGAAAATTCTTCAGTACCTATTAGCAAGATCGCAAAAAATGAAGAATGAATTAAAATTTGTTCAAATTATAAAACATAAATTAAATGGCAGAAAATTTAAATCTGATTTGTCAGTATTCCTTTTTTAAAATATTGCTGATATATATTGAAAAATAGAAGGGATCCAGTCAGAGGTATCGACTTCGACGCAAATTACTATTTTTTTACACCATTACGTATGATTGATAATTGCGTGCTGGAGAGACAGTCGCTGGTTGTTTTTGTTTCATATCAGGGTTTTTAATTGTCTTGGAAATTTTTAACCTCTAATAAATTGCTGTAGCCAGTAAACTGTAAAAAATATCTATTACTGCCATACTCCAGCTTCTCTTTGACCTTAGAGATGTTACCGCCGTTGTTTCTGGTTAGAGTTGATTTGTTGCAGAGAATTTTTATAATTTTGTCCCTTTAGTCTAGTTCGTGTGTATTTTTCTACTAAGTTAGTTGTTTTCTTCTACTTGAACATGATTGTTTTTGTTTATATTTCATGGCCTGCTACGTTGCTTATAGATAGGAAAATTGAAAAACGCCGATTTGTTTGAAAATTTTAAATTTAATGAAAACTAGCAGAGATTGATATTCACAACCTGATATCATTAGAAAGGATATCAAATTCTACGTTTAACCGGATAAAAAAAATTAGGCATTCCCATTTGAAAAAATCAAGTTATCGCTGATCGAAGTTTCCTTAATTAATCGACCGATTTCTCCAAGCATAAACGTAATTTGAATTTGACAACCTCATCAAAGCTGACGCATTTTATGGTTAGTAATACGGCAAAGTCACAGCCTTCCAAATTCTATAATCTCTGCGATATTCAATTTTTTCCTGATATCTACTTATACCGAAAATGGTGCGCACCTAAGCGGCTCGCTTTAAGTCCCATATATGATACATAAAGTCACACTAGAATTCACCAAGGAATCTGAATATGCAATAATATACGGGGTGTTCCATTTAAAAAAAACATAACTTTGATACATTTCGTGTTTTTGGGACACCCTGTATAACATAAATGCAGCCTTTATGCGTCTCTTTCCATCCGAAATTATTATTTTCTTTTTTATCAAATACCTTAGCCATAATGCTCCGTGTCGAATAACGTGAATAACCCTGTATTGTGTAAGACTTTCGTTTACGTCTGTCCGTCCATCTTCCGTCTTGAATGTGAGGGCTGCCCTTCAGGAGTCGCAATCTAGAAAAAAATAATAATCTAAAATTAATGTGATGATTCCTTCAGGAGCAAACTTTCAAACTGCATTTTGTCTATTATTACAAATTTTCAGGAGAAGCAAAAAACCAGTGCAGAGAAACCAAATCATAGAGAAATTTGGTACAAGAAAGTTGAAAAACAAATTGGAAGAATTAAAAGCTGTTGAACATAATGCAGTTTGTTTGACCCTAGCAGACACAATGCAGTTAGTTTATCATTACTGGATTGCTGGACAAAATTTAGTTTGAGTGTCACTATATTAAGTAGCAAAAACAGAAATTTTGAAACTATTTGTAGCATATTAAAATGAAACAAACAAATATCATCATCATCAAATAAATCATGTTGATCATTCTCAGTACATTCAAAAACATCTAGTTCCATTCTAGTTCCATACATCACTAGTTTGCTACAGTTTTCTCACGTATTTCAGCTCCCGAACTATGTCGTACGAAAATAAAATTTCAATCAAAATGCATTTTGTCCATATTTATGCAAAATGAACTTTGAAAGTACCATGTGACTGGCTTAAATCAGTTTGTTTGTCTAGTTATGATTTCCCACCGAATCGCACGGAAACTATATGCATTTTGTCGGTCCATAAGGGGTAAGTATTTGATCATAGGCATTCAGCGCCACCTCTATCTCAAATATGGAAAATTTGGACAAAATGCATTCTGAAAGTCTACTCCTCACTTATGAAATTCATAACTAATTGGGAAAATTCGACGAGAAGTGCAGCGTAGCAGAGATGAAAAAGTCAAAGTGGCATTTTTTAAATCTGTGACTTGTTTTTGTGCGAAATCCTGCTGTTTTGGTTGATCTTTTTTGCGAGATTGCTATTCCCTTTTTCAGAGAAGCCCTTACGTTCAATCTCTGAAAAAGGGAATAGACATTTCCGAACGCCTAGCATGCACAATAAGTTTCTTTTTCTTCTTTGGCTGCGGCTGCAATCCCAAGATTGATGCCTCGTCATTATAGGTAATGTAGTCCAAGACTATCCTTCCTATGCGGCAAAGTAACGAAAACTGAGCTCTTTAAACATTATTCCAAGCTTTCGGAAATGTATGATTTCATCTTCAGGGAAAAGTTAGCGAGTCTGCTGGGAAAAGATGTTATGAGGAATAGAATGTACACAAACAGCACAAGTTGCGTGGCAACACAGTTGAATTGTCATAAAAATATTGTAAAACTATTAAAAACCAAGTTATGGAGGTATATGAAATACATAATCATTTTAAAATTAATTTACTACCTGTTTGCTGCATTATCAAAACGCAGTCTTGGTCATAAATCTAGATTTCCACGAACACATTGGTGCACCGGGCAATGAGAGCAAGGATTGCCTGCCCAGGGTAGTGGCCAACAGCCGAAATTATTAGGCGCTAAGTCAATGTTTCCCTGGATTAATAGGCTTACAACGAACTGGCAAAACTTGGTTAGAGAGAGACGACTGCAGGTAAGCAAATAGTTTATATCAGGCCCTGACAAGAGCTTTTGAACAAGGCATAGAGACCAACTTTTAGTAGAGGTTCTCACAGGTGTTTGCCGGCTGAGCTGACATTTATCACTCATAAAAGGCTCCTATCTGCTCCAGATGTCAGGAAGAAGATGAAACTTCTTTTGACGTTCTGGTCGTATGTGCTATGTATCATAACCTCAGGGTTCATAAATTCGATAAGTTTGAAGAGGAATCACTATACACAGAAAGCTGGTAAAATGCATCAGGAGGTAGATTCCCCAAGGAGTTCGGCAAAAAGGGTCAAAGGTGGCTGATTTCTCGGACTCTCCTCCTCATCACTGCTACTATCTCCTAAGGCTTATTGTCATATCATATTACACCGAAAGGAAATTGTATTTTGAGTAGAGTGGGTTAAAATCTAATTTTTACACTTCTACTTCAGGAGTTCCTCAGGGATCCAACCTCGCCCCCCTCCTATTTTCTCTATATATCAACGACCTTTCTTATGAATTGAGTTGCATGCACCTACAGTCTGCTGATTACAAATTTAGTCTTACATTATAACTGAACATGATTGTGAGTTACTACAGTCCAACTTGAATGCAATCAATTCTTGGTGTAATAAAAACGCACTTTCACTCATTATGTATCCAAATGTAAGATTTTAAGTTTTACTAAAAAACAAAATCCATTCTGCAAAGATCTTTGTGTAACCTTTGACAGCACGTTGTCCTTCAAAGATCATATCCCTACTATAGTAACCTCCAAATATCTGAGATATTTAGTACGAAACTGGTCTAGTTTTGCTAACAGATAAAAAACTGTATTTCAGTTCCGTAAGAAGCAGGCTTGAATATGCGGCATTAATCTGAGCACCAATTTGTAATAGCGCAATTTATCTTGTAGAGTCAGTGCAGCGCGGAGCCTCGAAATATTTCTTTTTTAAAGGTAGTGGTTCCTATCCTCAGCGTGGAATCGAAAATAGTATTTTGTTAGAGTCGTTTGCTATAGACCCGATGCTATTGAGGCTCAACCTTTTTGCTGTATCTTTTCTGTTGTTGTACTCAAAAATTGACTGTTGGTATTGCTCAGCCATATACATTTCTAAGTACCTAGATTAATAATGACCATACATCATTCTGCTATAGGCAAAAGTATAACGGTAATTCAAATATGATCAGACTGTAAAAAAATATTGTTTGTATTTGTTTATCTACGAATTTCCTGTAATTTGTTAATACATGTTGGAAATAAAGTTATACTATTAGTATTACTACTGCTACTGCCTTGTCAGTATCGAAAACCAGAATAAACTACGCGTTTTTTTGAGTTCAAATAATTCTTATTTTGGCAATCTTATGAGGGTGATGGATTGGCACGCCAATGTCCCCGGCTGATCCTCCGGCATCCATTCATAACAACACCGGGATTATTTTTCTTGCACTGCCACCGGCGACAGCTGATTCGCATCCCGCTGACCTTTTTACATTAATTATTTATACAATATAATGGTAATTTTATATTCCTTGTTCAGGATGCTGCAATATGCAACCAACCCTTTTTGTAGGTACACTGACATTGTCCTTGTTATGGGGTTAGTAGTGGTTTAGAAGTGACGATGGTAAAGTATGTGGGTTTTTACTATTTTGAGTGAAGGGTGTTTGGTTGGTGTGCGTTTCGGCAATACTTTGTGAGTACTCACCTTTTTGCAGATTATTTGAGATTATTTGAGATACCTTGATCAAATACTAATCAGTTTATTTAATGTGATATTACTTGTTATGAAAAATAGGACCGTTTACTATTAGGCCAGTTGTTATGTCTTAGCAAAGGCTTTTGGGCGCAAAAGGTCGTAAAGAAATGAAATTTGGTCCCCTGAATCTACGCCTAAGTTTGCGTCCTCGTGGGGGTTGCCGCTCGAGGGGTGGAAGGTGAAAAAATTTGCTCAATTTTGGACTTTACATTTTTCGTGTGCGACCAATAGTTTCCGTTCCATAGTGCGCCAAAGTTGGGGCTTGGTTTGTGGTTTCCACTAAAATCAGAATTTCATCGCGGATTAAGACGAAGAACTTTATCAAAACGTTGTGGATAATTTTTTTCCCTAAAAGAATGATAGTTTTTCAGCTACCTAAACTAAAGCATTTGGTAAAAAAATAGGAACACATCGCTACCTAGTACCGATACGTGCTGTTGCGAAAAATATCTTTGCGTTGCATACTTTCGTGGTGGTGGTGGTGATACTACCTCAGCGTTATTTAATTCAAATACGATAAATACGATTCAATTTGCGACCGCTCGAGGGTGAGGGGGAGGGGGTGAAAACTGCGTCGTGACACTTTTCGACAAATAGCTATCGAAAAAAAATCAAATGAAATATGGAGACAACAAAATTCTTCACAATTTTGGTCTGTACAGGGTGTCCCATTTTGGGCACTTTTACGGGGTATCTCGGTTATTTTTGAAGATAGAGAATTGCGGTTTTCGCGACAGTGGAAAAATGGAACACCCTGTGTATTATTTTTGAAGTCAATAAGAAATAATTCAAGCTTTTCAAAAATATATATTGGTATTAAGTTGTTTTGAAAATTACACTCAAAATTTGATTTTTCCAATTTCTACTTTATTTGTAGCAGTAGGCCATGGTTAATCAACTATAAATAATAAGCATCTAAGCAGTTATTACTCTACAAGAGACTTTCTACTCAAATCCGAAAAAACAATCAAAATACATCTTTTTAAATAATAATGTCTCATTAAAATGATGAATATTGTGTTACTATAGTATTGAGTAGATAGTGGGCTATGACTCATCTATTAAAAACAAAAAAGCAAATCTGTAAAAAACTTGCGAGACTGTCAGCTTTTGATTATATTTTTATTAAATATAGCTTTGTTCTTTCTGTGTTTTCATTCTAATTATTGTCAATTTTCTATAATAATGGCAGCTTAGATACCCAGAGAGACAGCAACCGTTTTCAGATATAATTGCTCATCTAAAAATATGTATAGTTGGGTAAGGATCCTTTATTCACCTACGTCCTAAAACTTATTTCAAGGAGAATGGGGAGCAAAGGGAAACAAACGTATTAGGTTACATAGGAGCAACGCCTTCATCATCTTGTGAGCACATAGAAGAAGCTGTGGTATTAACTGCAGAATGAATTCTAAAAAAATACAATTACCATCCATACAAGTTTAAGATACTTCAACATTTGCGCAGGATCCAAGTTTGGGAATATTTAATCGCCATAACACGAAGGAGACCAATAAATCTTTTAAATTCCATTAAAAGAATAAGAAATTGTGCCAAATTTGCATTCGATAACATAGTCTCCAACTTGAACCAACATCTCTAAAAGCCCCACGATGTTTTTATTTTGAATCAAATTCAAATTTAATAATGTGTTGATATTCTTCAGATATAATGTTTGATTTTAAGTAATATTTACTGAACATTATCACAAATAGTAGTTAATAGCGTACAAAATACAGTTAAAGAATTGAGTTTAAAAGTATTGAGTATCTTGTATCTTAATAATTGTTTACTTGGATATTGTTTTTAATAGATTAGTCATGGCCTATACTGCTACAAATAAAGTAAAAAATGAAATTTTGAGCTTAGTTCTCAGAAAAAATGCATAGTAATATATATTTTTGGAAAGCTTGAATTATTTCCGATTGACTTCGAAAATAATATACAGGATGTTCCATTTAAAAAAATATATGTTTGCTTCATAACTGAAAAATAGTTAGAGCAAGAAAAAATCAAACTACACTACTGGATTCTAAAGAAAAAATTCTATAAGATACTTTCTTAGCTTTTCAATAAGATGAAAGAGAACCGAGATACGAGGGTGGTCCCAAAATCGATAATTTTCGATTTCACCCTGTATCTCAAGAACCAAGAGGGCCATGATAATTTTGGTGACGGCATCTTTAGTTGCAGAAAAAAGTAGCACACTGTCGCAAAAACCGCAACTCTCTATTTTCAAAAATAACCGAAATACCCCGTAAAAATGCCCAAAATGGGACACCCTATACATTTTTCGTGTGCAACCAATAATTTTCATTCAACAGTGCGCCAGAATTAGGAGTTGGTTTGTGATTTTTACTAAAACCGGAATTTTATCGCGGATTAAGTCTAATAGCGCTATCGGTTCTGTAGCACTTTTTCTCCTAAAAGAATAACTTTTCTCATTTCTCTATTATCTGCAACAGCCTAACTGCCTAAACTCAACACTTTGGGCTTATCTAAAACTACGACATTTAGGAACACATCGCTAGCTACTACCGATATGTGCATTTCTTAATTATTATTAACAAAGGCCACTGTTACTTGATGAGTTGACCTAGACAGTAGATTTATTAATTGTGTGTATTCTGTTTATACGTTCAGAATTTGGACAATTCTATAATTAATTGTTTGATATAAAACAAAAAACGCCCTGTGATCGAATTCAAACTACTTTTGCAGGAGGCTTGTCTTGTGTTGTCTTATCTGAACTACTAGGGCACCGATTATATTGTTTTGCTCACAAAGCATACTTAGTTACTTTATTACTGGAATTTGTGATCTAATTTCAAACATTCAAAAACATATTTATTTCGATCGTAGAAAAAACGTTGTGTATAACTCTCTCACTCTGCTCCAGCTACACAAATAACTAAAAGATAGTAACTACCCTAAAAAATGGTCAATGGTCTACGTGATATTTTATACTTTACAGGTCTACCGGGACACTGCCTTTAAAGAGATATCAACGGACTTAAGAATGTTTCTTCCCATATCAAAAATGAGGGGGTTATCGTATATTTTTCCAATTGCGTAATATCTGAAATTACTGCACCGATTTATATTTCTTAAAAAATGGATTTAGTCATTTTCTATACTTTGCAGATCTATCTAAATAATTTTAAGGATTTTTAGCGGTTTTTTCCAAGTTTCCCCGAATTTTTCTGTTTTTCATTTATTTTCCAATGTTCCAAATTTTTCTGATTTTTCCCGATTTTTGCTGATTTCCACCAGCTATTCTAGATATTCATCGATTTTTCCTAATTGATGATTGCTGATTTTCCTAGGTTTTCCGGATATTTCCTGATTTTTTTGTGTTACTTCCCACACCGATGGATGAGGGGCGTATTGTGATCGGGAAAATTTTCGATTTTGAGGTAATACGCCTTTCGGGCGTTTTATGAGATCTACATAACGAAAATCCACGTCACTGATTTCCGCCGGCCTGTCTGTCGCTTGTCGGTCTGGCTGTCTGCCTGTCTGTCTGTCGGTCTATTGGCGTCTTTCTAACCTCGTAACCTCATTAATCGATGCATGGATGTGATGAAATCTGGATAGCGATATGCTGTGGTAGGTAATTAACAAAAAACAAAACATTTTTAAGTCCATCTGCCTTGTCTATTATAGAAACCAAGGGACTTAGAATTTTCTGACATACATGCGAGAATGACTTTAGGTCGTTCTGTATTGTTTAACGTGAAAACAATTGACAATTTTTTTAATGGAACTTCGACTCAGGATTATTACCTCGGCGAGTATGGAAACCGCTTAAGGCTTTTAGAAATCGTGTCAGTGTCAAAAATATAAACAAACTTCATTTTTAAACGTTTTAGGGGTTCCTGATAGTTTTCTACTTATTTGGGTGGGTGTGAAATTGGGGTGGTTGGGGAGTGATGGTAGGTTGTAAAACTGAATAATTTGTTGTATTCATAATATGCTGTCCATTGGCCTGTGAAAGAAAGAACTAGCGGCGTTACAGTTTTTTGCGGGCGGCGCACAATGACTTCGTTGGAAGGGGGGATCTCAGACTATAGCTTCATGCTGTGGGGGAATAATAAGCTGGCTTTACCCTAATGTATGGAATGAACTGAATGAATCAACTTGATTTCATTTTTTTCCCAGATGGCTTCCGATAGTTACCGATTTTTCTGCTTTTCCCATTTACTTTCGTTGATTTGCGAACTCTTATTACAGTTCGACCTAGAAAAGATGAGTTGTTTATTTAGTATCTTCCATGTTTTAAACGGGATTATACAAGTCCCTCAGTCAAGAGGCTTGTAACTCCGATTGACATAATGGGCCTGTACAACATTTTTGGTTTATTGGCTTAAACGAACCCTAACACGACGTAGATGCCATATATAGTTTTACAAAATTTTTCTATCGTATTTATAACCGAAAAAAATTGCTCTAAATATTGAATTTTTTGAAGCCATACACTTCCCACCCAGGTCGTGACGTCACCTGTAGGGAACCAATAAGACCTCACTGGTACAAAACAATAGCATCCGCTCGTAGTCATCGGACCACGAAACGACGCTTCTCATTGGTTCCCTACAAGTGACGTCATCATCGGCTATTTCTAATTACAGTACAATTTTCTTTTTAGTATTATTCTCATTTGGATCAAGTTTTCTGCTGACTTTTTACAGTAAACGGTCATACGTATCATCAAAAATAATACCGCAGTAAATAACTTGATCAATTTGAGATCACGGTATAGGCCCATTATGTTAGGCTGTATTTCATCGACTGCTTAACTTTAAGGCCTGTGAATGAGTAGTAGTACATACTAGTTTTTGTCATCTTAGTAGTCTTATTTGTATTGTCTATAAAAATACAGCCACTTCGAAAGCAATCCCTTTCACTGTTCTAAATTCGGTACACCAAGTGAGGCTAATGTAAAGAAATATTACGGTAACAGTGTGTATTTTAATCACGACTATCGGAAAAGGTACGGAAACACAAAGCCCTTACGTTCCGTATCGGGTGTAGGGCACAAAAAGCGGATTAAGTGTTCATCCCATTGAGGGACACTGAAGATGGATTATGCAGAGTGGAAATCTGGGTCGGCTTCCGAATCGCTGCCGGCATCATTTGCGGTTTCATTGTGCCCATAACGATGCATGCCTAAAACTCTTTTCACGACTGTCCAGATAACGATCGCAACTGTCACACATCGACCTTCGATGGTTTTATTAATGGTTGTTGGCCCGACAGTCAAGAGTCCTCTTCATGTTTTACGGTTCGATGTTTGTTCTGAATACGCTTTTGATCATATCTGTACTGGATAGTTCACGCTTTTTTTAATTTAATTTAGTTATGATATCGCTTTCTACTGACGTTAAATATATGTTGTCGCCAATTCTCATATAACGTATAACTGTTTACTGTCGTAATATAAAGGCTATGTAGCTGAACCGCTTGAGATTCGGCATGCTAAATGCAATAAAGTACCTTATGGCTAAATTATACACTCAAAGTTTCATCAAGGCATAGTCGTTGATACTAAAGCGTAATAAAATAAGTTCTATTTGTCTATATATCGGTTATCGGTGTATGCCGAATTACTTTTGTACTTTTAGAAATCGATAGATTATTAGATATCGATGTTTTTCAATTTTCCTACCTATAAGCAACCTAGCAATCCATGAAATATAAACAAAAGGTGTTCGGAGGGAAGAATTTCAGCTAACTTGCAGAATGATACAGACGAATTAGAGTAATGCCGGCCATACACGCTCCAGTCTACCGAGAGGTCTACCTGTACAGGCGTACCTGCGCAGGTAGGCCGGAGCATGTATGGGGCTAGACCTGTACAGTATTTTGAAGCTGCACAGGCGACCGCAGCAAAATCAAAAATCAATTCTTTCAGGTCGTACCGTACTGTAGGCCTTTGCGTGTGTGGCAGCTCTCCGGTCGCCTCCGCAGGTTTAGCTAGTTGTCTTCTAGAGTTTGTTGAGTGTGATGTAGTTGTTCGAATCGAGGTACGACCGCATCGCAATTAAATATAGCCCCACCAAGTCCAAATAACATGAGAATACTTTGAGATTTTATTGAAATATATAGAAATCATCCATGCCTTTTGAAAGTAAAAAGTAAAGAATATCACGATCGAGCTAAAAAAAGGTACCTATGGGATAGTCATATAAAAATTAAATTAAAAGGAAATCGAACCGAATGCTGATAAGACAGCGGTTATGAAAAAAATTAATAATATAAGAAGGAATGTCCGGAAAAAGAAGAAGAAATATGAACAGTTTTTGTAGTCTAGGGCATCTGTGGATGATGTATATCATATTAAATTGTGATACTATGAATTATTAGATTTCATAATATACATACAATATACCACTTTTTACACCACCTTTTCCGTATTCTTCTAACCGTTTTTTATAATTATCTTTCAAAATTTGTTTGCGCCGCTTTCCTTTGATTTTCCTTTTATTATTTTCCGCACCTCTTTTCCTTTTCGTCACACTTTATACGGAGAAAGAGCGAGGAGGAAAAGTGGCAACAGCGCATAGAGGACAGTACCAAGGACGAACTCACACGAGGAGTTGGTAACGACGTGAGTGACTGTCGAGAGAAGAAGCACTCCGTCTCCGTATTTTCCGCATTTTTCCGCATTTGACCTATTGAACATTTTCTTTATCGTGTAGTGCCTATTCGTGCCATCAGGATACATCAGGGAGGCCTCCCCATCTTCAACTGGTAGCTGAGCAAGGTAACCTCACCTCTTAGTTGTTCGTAGTATAAAGTGTCGCAGGTCCTTCGAGTTTATTTTCCCTATACCGCCGCATCGTTCCTCCATTTTGAATATCTCCGCACAACCATTTTCTGGTCCTAATCGAGCCAGATTTATTGAATCAGCACATATTAATACATAGTTATACATTTAAGGATAATTTCTGATACAATTCTTTTATTTTATTTCTATTTTTTGGTACAACACAACCACAGACGCATTTACGAGCCAACCGCATTCCTTTTCGTTTAAATAGAGATTATAGCAGTTGCCATAGGAACTTGTACGTAAGAATATCACTTCATCATGTCCCAGAACGCAAACGAACAGAAACTCCTTATATTGGAGTCGCGAAAACAGGATTACTTCGAGCGTGTTCAGATGATCTATAATAGCACAAGAAACCTAAAGAATGAAGCCGCCATTGAAAATTTCCTTGCTAATATAGAGTCCTTAGATGCTATTAGAGAAGGCTATCTTCAAACTATTGAGGATATAAATGCATTAAACTTGATTATTGATCCCGAATCTACCATTAATCATAACGCATGGTTAGCATTTGAAGATTTGTTTTGTCGCATAAAGCGCCAGGCTAGCCTTTTAGCTGAAAATAAACCACGCACCAATGTTTCGCAGTCTGAACTTAGGCCTAATAAACCTCACTTGCCCGCAATGGAAATACCCGAGTTTAATGGGGATTTAAGCAATTGGCCATTATTTTATGCCAGTTTTAAATCTAATATCCATAACAATAACTCGCTAACTGATTCTGAAAGATTGTATTATTTAATTGGGAAACTGACAGGAAAGGCCAAATCAGTATTTTCAGGTTTAACTCCATGTGAGTCCAATTACGCAATCATTTTTAAAACCCTTGAGGCAAAATATCAAGATAAACGTTTACAGGCTGCAGCATATTTAGACAACATTTTTGATCTTAAACCAATAGTTACGGCCACCGCAGAAAATATTGAGAGACTTTACGAGAAATTAGCTTCTTCGGTGTCTGCACTGAAGAATCTTGATATAACTAATTTGTTAGATTTCGTTTTCTTGCATATCGCATTAAAAGGGCTTGACAGTGAGACGTTACGCGCATTTGAAATGGAACATAGAGGTTCCTCAATCCCTGAATTCGATCAGTTATTGTCATTTCTACGAGATCAAGCTAAAATACTTCAGAGAAGTTCCAATGGTAGGTCATTCCCAAGTAACAAAACTCGCATAGATGCTCCAAAACTTCCCAAGCAAACGCATTCTTACAACACTACTACCGCAAACTACTCCGGTCAGGTATCATACCGCCCAAATTTTAACTTTAAATGCGCATTATGTGATAATATGACGTCATCGCGTGAACACTTATACAATTGTGTTGGTTTCCGTAGTTTGACACCGCATGATAGGCACAAGTTTATACGCGATAATAATTTCTGTAATAATTGTTTAAGTATCAGGCATAAAACCTCATTTTGTCAGTCAAAATCATGTTGTAAAAAATGTAATAGAAACCATCACACTTTACTGCATTTTGAAAGCAACGTGACAACGCCGCAGCCTAACATTCAGCAACAGAGTACGAGAGTCGCTTCTGTAGCTTCAGCTTCCGCAATACAACCCGCGAATTTCGAATTCGAGACTCATTGTACCACTGCGCATTCAGCACCGGTGATAACCCCCACTACTACCGCTTCTAGCTTAGCATCGGCATCGCAGCGTAGCTCAGCTCCAATTTGGACCCCACAGCAAACAGTACAGCAACGGGGAGATGTTACGCTCTGCAGTAGTATGAATGAATTCAGCGCGCGTAAAAATAGTTCGATTACGACGGTACTTCTCGCGACTGCCAGAGTTGTTGTATATGACTCTAATGGTAAAGCGCAACTAGTGCGTTGTCTTTTAGACAGTGCGTCGCAAAGCAATTTTATTACAATGAGTTGCATCAAAAGATTGGGCTTAAGGCCAGTTAGCAATGATACTACCGTTGTTGTTAAGGGCATAGGTGGTTTGCAAAATTCTGTAAACTCTTTGCTAAACTTAAGAATATTTTCGCGCTTTAATAGTAGCATTTATTATGATCTATCTACATTAGTGGTGAATCAAATAACTGAAAATTTGCCGACAGCATATGTAGATACTTCTGCACTTCAGTACCTCAACGGAATACCTCTCTCTGACGAAAATTATGCAGAGCCAGGACAAATTGATCTGCTAATCGGCGCATCACTATTTCCGCATCTTTTATTGCCACGCAAGATTGAAGGCCCTTCAGGCTTACCGCATGCCATAGAGACCGTCTTTGGATACGTAGTTCTTGGTTCCGCACCCGCGAAATTAGCAAATTTTAGCACTTTGGCGCATTGTTGTACTGATTTTGAAACTCACGATCTTGTCAAAAGGTTTTGGGAGTTAGAGCAAGTCCCTGGATCCAACATAAAAGATCCCGAAGACGTTGCTTGTGAAGAAATATATACGAATACCACATTTCGTGATAGTGATGGCAGATATGTTGTGACATTGCCATTTAAGAAAGATCCCTCATTATTAGGTGACTCTTATAGTCTCGCCAAGAAACGCTATTTGTGTCTAGAGCGCCAACTTTTAGCATCTCCGGAATTGAAGAAGGCATATGACGACGTCATACGTGAGTACTTGGATAACGGATATCTAGCACCCGCACCATTATTATCACAAAATTTGGATTTTCCGCAATACTTTATACCGCATCATGGAGTTATTCGTGAAGATAAGATTACTTCTAAGTTAAGGGTGGTTTTAGACGCAAGCGCAAAGACCAGCACGTCTATCTCTCTCAATGATATTCTCTATTCTGGTGAAAATTTACAAGGAAATTTATTTGAAATTATATTGAATTTTCGTTTATTCCGCATCGCGCTCTCAGCTGATATTAGACAAATGTTTTTATGTATTGGCGTTAGAAAGGAAGATCGCGTGTATCAACAAATACTTTACCGCTTTACTCCGCATGATCCGCTCACCGTTTATCGGTTTAATCGTGTGACATAACTTTCCTTCTGCAAAAGGAGCTTTAGAATCTGCTTTGTATATGGACGACTTTGCTTACAGCATCAGTGATGAAGATGCAGCTACAGAAACCGCAAAGGAGGTCATTCAGTTACTTAAAGCCGCTCAATTTGACCTTGTTAAATGGAATAGTAATTCAGCAAAGGTTTTGAAGTCAATCCCTGAGACACATAGGTTTTCCGCGATAGTAGAATTCGACAAAACCGCAAGCCAAAAGATTTTAGGAATCCTTTGGTCACCCATTGAAGATAAATTCATGTTTAGAGTTGCTACACCACAATGGGATTATTGTACTAAGCGCACTTTTCTATCCTATGTTGCGAGATTTTGGGATTTAATGGGTTTTATAGGTCCGGTAATTTTATACGCTAAGCTATTAATCAAGGAAATATGGCTTGCTAATTGTGATTGGGATGACACACCACCGGCTTGTATTTTGAAATTATGGAAAGAATTTTGCAGTGAACTTCATTTATTAAACTCAATTCAAATACCGCGCCACGTAGGTATATTTCAAGCTAGTGTTGTAAATCTTGTTGGTTTCGCAGACGCAAGTGAAAAGGCTTATGGAGCAGTAGTTTATTTTTCTGTAAGTAACAATAATACCAACAAGATGTATTTGTTATGTTCCAAATCCAGGGTTTCACCCACAAAAACTGTTTCATTAGCTAGGCTCGAGCTGTGCGCAGCTCTTTTACTGTCGGAATTATTACGTTTAGTTTATGATACATGTAACTCGCGTCATACAATCAAAGATATTTACGCATTCTCAGACTCTACAGTGACCCTTTGTTGGATCCATTCATCGCCTCACAGATGGAGTACATTTGTAGCTAACAGAGTTTCAAAAATACATTCGCTTTGTTCGCCGCAATATTTTCGCCATATATCAGGTTCTGAGAACCCGGAAGATTGCCTTTCGAGAGGTCTAACACCTGCACAAATAATTGATCATCCGCTTTGGTTTAATGGTCCGCCGTGGTCAGAGTTAAGTCCAGACAAGTGGCCCATAAGGACATTTGATCCCGCAACAATATCTAAACCCCTTGAGGAAAAAACTAATACTCTGGCTGTCACAGGGCCATCGGAAAAGCCACTTCTGCTAGAAGTCGCAGAACGCACGTCTTCATGGTCTAAACTACTGCGCATTGTAGTTTATGTTTATCGCTTTATCAAAAGTCTACCGCATCGCAAATATATTGTCGCATCTGATTTAGATTTTGCAGAGTTAAAAATTATCTGCTGCTTGCAACGCTATTACTTTAAACGCGAGATTTTAAATTTACTATCTAACAAACCATGTTCTACCGCATTTCAGGGATTACAACCGTTTTTAAAGGATGGAATAATCCATGTTGGAGGTCGTTTGAAATATTCAAATTTGAGTTTTGGACATAAGCACCCAATCGTATTACCGCGTAAGGATCACATCATAGATTTGATTGTTGATTATTATCATAAACTTTATTGTCACGCTGGCCTAAATTTATTAATGTCTGTACTACGACAAAAATATTGGATATTTTCCGCTCGCAATTGTATACGACATAGAGTTCATAAGTGTAATTCGTGTTTTCGATTACGTCCGCAGTCAGAGCATCCAGAGATGTCAGACCATAAGGCTTTTCAAGTAACTCCTTCAGTAAAACCATTTTTGCATACTGGTACAGATTTTGCAGGACCGCTTAAAGTAACGCCAACTCGTGGTCGTGGTATTCGCACGCAAAAGGCTTATATTTGTGTATTTGTATGTTTAGCGACAAAAGCGGTACATATTGAGTTAGCATCTGACTTAAGTACACCATGTTTTTTATCTGCATTGAAACGCTTCCTGTGTCGCCGTGGTCCAGTAGCGCATTTATATTGCGACAATGGAACTAATTTTGTTGGTGATAAGAGATATTTAGATGAAATTCACGAATTTTTAAGTAGTTCTTATCACAAGACTCAATTCGCTGAAGTTCTTGCTGAAAACCGCATAAATTTTCACTTTAATCCACCCGCGGCTCCACATTTTGGAGGAAGTTGGGAAGCCAACATTAAGAGTATCAAAACGCACTTATTTCGCGTAATTGGGGAGCAAATATTAACTTTTGAAGAAATGACCAATTTGCTTGCGCAAATCGAATCAGTTCTTAATTCACGTCCTCTTTGTAGAACCTTATCCCCAGATCCATCTGAACCGCTCGCATTAACGCCCGCACATTTTTTAAATTTTACTCCGCTTAAATACCTTCCCGCGCCTGACATTAATGAAGAGAGGCTTCACTTACTTCAACGCCACAATTTGATTGACAAACTGCTTCAGTCCTTCTGGACACGATGGAAGGCAGAGTATTTGCATACGCTTCAAACCAGAGAAAAATGGAATACTACGTCACATCCCGTATGTGGGAAGCGTGGTAATTGTTTCAAATAACACGCCGCCCCTTCAGTGGCCTTTAGGGGTCATAGAAGAGGTTTTTCCAGCCAAAGATGGCATCGTGAGAGTTGCGAGAGTAAGGACAGCGTCTGGTTCGTACGTGCGTCCGGTTGTACGGCTTTGCCCGCTACCTAACCAATAGAGACTCTCTTAGTAATTACAAGTAATTAATTAATTTAGTATAGATTTAGTTCATATTAGAATGTTAAATGTCTTAACGCAATTTATTAGTTTAGTTCGCATTAATGTTTACTTCTATTTGCATTTCCTTCACTGCTTCTCTTTGAAGGAACCCTTCAAGTGGAGGGGGATGTTTGCGCCGCTTTCCTTTGATTTTCCTTTTATTATTTTCCGCACCTCTTTTCCTTTTCGTCACACTTTATACGGAGAAAGAGCGAGGAGGAAAAGTGGCAACAGCGCATAGAGGACAGTACCAAGGACCAACTCACACGAGGAGTTGGTAACGACGTGAGTGACTGTCGAGAGAAGAAGCACTCCGTCTCCGCATTTTCCGCATTTTTCCGCATTTGACCTATTGAACATTTTCTTTATCGTGTAGTGCCTATTCGTGCCATCAGGATACATCAGGGAGGCCTTCCCATCTTCAACTGGTAGCTGAGCAAGGTAACCTCACCTCTTAGTTGTTCGTAGTATAAAGTGTCGCAGGTCCTTCGAGTTTATTTTCCCTATACCGCCGCATCGTTCCTCCATTTTGAATATCTCCGCACAACCAAAATTAAAAATAAATTTTATTTAACCATAACCTGAAAAAGGTTTTATAAAAATATTCCTGTAGCCTGAAGTACAAACTATTCCGGCAAAAGACAAGTTCCCATACAAAATCGGCAAGGTCCCCAAGGCAGTATAATTTCTTCACATCGTTCAAGCGTTATCTCTTCCTTTGTTCCCAACAACAAAATAACCACCCTTATTTCACCCCGTCTTCCATGTAGTGCAATCTAAATCCAATTTCTGCGGCAGGTAGTTCCGATGTGTTTGTATACCTACCTGCTTCTCCGATCTCACATTTATAACTTTAATATCAGCTATCGGATATTGGCAGCCAGGCAGGCCTGCCGTCTCGAAAACACAAACAATCAGCTACCTAAGGTAACCCTCTGCTCTTGACTTACGAAAGCAAACATGGTAAAATTGAAAAGGATGCCCCTACAGGATGAACTTTTTCATCGGGATGCGATATAGGTAGGTACTTACGCTGCGAGAACAATGAGTGTCTAACTAAGATTAATGGTGAGAGTGAGAATTTAAAAAGAGTTATTGGAAATATTTTAAGTCTGAATGAAAATGGATGTGAAACGTCTTAGGGACATACCAGCAACACTAAGGTTATACGTGTCCCCATGTCTCCCGCTTTCATTATCTATCGGGTGATCGATACAATTCAATGCTATAATAGTAAGGGGTTGTTCTTAATAGACGCAGAAAAGTAAACGCAAATGCAAACTTGAGACAGGAGAGTTTCTAAAATTGCTCAACTTTCACGATATTCGAGATTTTCAAGATTTTCTAAGCATCTGCTGGAGCAGTAACTGTGACTAAGGTCTTTAGTTAACGAGGATATTTCTTCTATTTGTCAGTATTCTGTCAGCCACGGCCTAAGCATCAACAGCTCAAAGTCATCTGTTGTAGTGTTTTGCTCTGATAACAGAAGAGCTGATATAGAAAGCCGTTTTATTGTTAAAATTAATAATCTTTCAATACCATTTTCGAACCATGTCAAGTGTCTAGGTTTATTAATTGATAAGAAGCTCAGATTCCACAAACATATATATGTTCTCATACAAAAATCATATGCACGTTTAAGGATTTTATATGCCAATAAATCTTTGTTAAATTTTAAGATGAGGAAAAAACTATGTTGAGGCATTATTTTTCTCGGTTTTTATGTACAGTTCTATTGTTTACTACCCCTGTTTGGATCAAACAACTTGTAGGAGACTTTGTGTTGTACAAAACAGCTGTGTTAGATTTATTTTTGGATCAGAAAATATGACCACGTTTCGGACTGTTTTCGTACCATTAGATGGCTGAAGCTTCCAAACTTAGTTAATTTTTATTATTTAGTTTTTGTATATAGATTACTTTTAACTGGTATTCCTGTTTACCTGCGTGATAAATTAATTTTTAGATATAGCATTCATGACAGGTCTATACGCAATACTTGCAAATTAACGATGCCTCTCCATTGTACCACCTTGTTTTCAAGATGTTTCACGTATAAGTCCGTTACTCTCTACAACACCTTCATTTGTGACCTTGCTAATTTGTCACCGAGCATGTCACTTTACAGTTTCAAGCAACATATTAAAACCACACTACTTGACTCGCAATGATCTGGTTCTACGTTCATCTTTTTTTTTGTGTTTATTCTTCATCTCGTATAATTATGTTAGTATTAGGATGATTATTATTATTTAGGTTTTTTTTACCCCTGTGTACTTTATTTACCATCGTTCTATGTACGCAGCACATGGTTAAGTGTAAGAGTAGCTTATAGCTAAACTTCGCTATGTCTTTGCTGCCATCCTCAACAGATGTTATTCTGATTTATTAATAAAGGCGTTTATTATTATTATTACGATTTTCCAAGTTTCTCGCGCATGACTGCGGTAGCAATAAATGTTGACGGGCTGTGCCAAGTCAACACCTGAACTATTACTGATCTGAATTTAGGAAGGATCGTACGATGTTACAGGTCTTCAGGATTACAGACTTTTGGAATGTTTTGTGTAACCTTTCGTTCAGGCCTAACTGTTGTAGGTGTGGTGTAAATGTGTTCGGTGTAAGGCCTGAGACTGACTTAATGAAGGGAACAATAGTAACTTTGTCCTGCTTCCAAAGGCGTTTTATTTCCATGGCAAGGTCCGTGTACTTAGATATTTTCCCAGCGTAGGTGTTTTGTATATTCACATCATTGGGAATAGCAATGTCTATCAGGTATGTAACTTTATCGAGCTTTGACTGGAATACTATATCTGGTCTATTGGCTGGGATAGTCTTGTCTGTATGTATTGCAACGTCCCAGTATAGTTTGTATTGATTGTTTTCGAGTACTGATGTCGGAGTGTAATTATAATATGGATCTGTGTTTTCTATTAGCTTGTTCGTTGTGGCTAGCGCTTGGTGAATGACCTTGGCTGCAGAATTATGTCTGGCTGTGTACTCGGTACCAGCAAGAGTTTTGCACCCGCTTGTTATGTGATCTATTGTTTCCTTTTGTTGGTGACATTTTCTGCAGTTATCGTCGGTTATGGATGGATCTTTAATTACGTATTTTTTGTAGTTTTGTGTCGCAATCACTTGGTCTTGAATGGCAAGCATGAAACCCTCTGTTTCTGGGAACAGCTGGCCATCATGCAGCCAGGTGTATGACTGTCTTTCGTTAATATGGTCTTGTGTGACACGGTACCTATGTTTGCCGTGAAGTGCTTTCTGCGACCAGGTGTTTATTTTTTCTTGTTGTGATTGGATGTGATTGTATGTGTCTGCTGCGTGATCTGGACAAGAGAGGTTAAGTGGTGTATAGTTTTTGTCTGCTTTGACTATTGATCTATGTAGGTTTGTCTGTTTGCTTTGGAAAAAATGTCTGAGTGTTTTTATTTGTCGTGAGTGAAGTGACTGTATGTCTATAATTCCTCTGCCCCCCTGTTTTCTGTCTATGGTGAGTCTTTCCTTGCACGCGTTGGGGTGTGACATTCTGTGTTTCGTAAGTTCTGTTTGTATGAGTATATGGATGTTTTCTATGTCAGTGTGCGACCACTTGATGATGCCAAATGAATACGTGAGGATTGGTATTGCAAATGTATTGATAGCTTTTGTAAGGTTTCTAGAATTCAGTTTTGTTTTCAGAAGCTTAATGAGTCGGTCTCTAAACACTTGTCTAAGTTGTGCTTTGGTTTGTGTGTGGTCTATCTTAACACTCTGATTGAAACCCAGGTACTTGTACGTTTCTTCCTTGTCCATGTTATCCAACGTCTGGCCGGTTACTATTTCCTGTTGGGGATGGTTCTTCCATTGGCCTTTGTTTATGTGTAGCACCTTGCATTTGCTCATCCCGAACTCCATCCTGACATCTGACGTACAAACCTCTGTTATTCTGAGTAATTCTCTCAGTTGCACGTCAGTGGCAGCATATAGTTTTATATCGTCCATGTAGAGGAGATGATTGATTCTGTGTTGATTTGCTTTCTGGTGTCTGATGTTGAAACCATAGTTTGTGTTGTTAAGTGCATTGGAAAGCGGATTTAGACAGAGGCAGAACCACAGTGAACTGAGAGAGTCACCCTGGAAAATACCGCGTCGTATGTTTAGCTCCTCCGTTTGGATATGGCCGTCCTGAGTTTTGAGGTGTATGTTGGTTCGCCATGTCTCCATGGTTCTTGTAAGAAACCGACGAATGCCTGGGTTTATTTTATATATTTGTAGAATTTTAGTTAGCCAGCTATGGGGTACAGAGTCAAAGGCTTTTTTGTAATCTATGAAACAGGTATGAAGACTCCTATGTTCTTTCCTAGTTTGCTCCATGATCACACTATCAATTATCAGTTGTTCTTTGCAACCTTGGCTTTGTTTTCTGCATCCTTTTTGTTCTTCAGTAAGGATGCTATTTTGCGTAAGGTGTTGTTCAATCCTTCTGCATATTGTTGCGGTGACGATCTTGTATAAGGTGGGGAGACATGTGATTGGGCGGTAGTTGGCAGGGTTCTTGGTATCTGCGTTTTTCGGTTTTATATACGTTATGCCCTGTGTTAGGAATTTGGGAAACCTTTCGGGTTGGATTATGGCTTTATTGATTTGGTTCGCAAGCATTTCATATGTTGCACTGAATTGCTTGTACCAGAAATTTTGTATGTTATCCACGCCTGGGCACTTCCAATTGTGGGTATGTTTTATCGTCTCAGTTATTTCCTCTGGTGTAAGAATAATGTCTCCCTGTTCCTCTATATGTTGATGTTTTTGCTCTTCTTGTTTGATCCATGGAGCATCTTCATTATGTGTTTTGGGTTCTGACCATAGGCTTCCCCAAAACTCAGTCAGCTCTTGTTTACTAGGAAGCTCTATTGTTGTAATCTGGTTGTCGGATGTTATCTGTTGGTAGAACTGTTTTTCACTTTTCTGAAAAAGATTGTTCGCATCCTTTCTGGCATTGGACTCGTTGTATCTGCGGAGTCTAGCTGCATAGACTGCAAGCTTCTGTTTAAGGGTATCAGCTATTTCTGGTACTGTCTGTTGTGGTGACTTGGATTGGAGTATATTAACAGTTCTTTGTACGCGCTTCGAAGGGTTGTTATTGTTGGTGTATTGCGCGAGGTGTGCCAGATCCTTTCTGATTGCGCTAATTTTATTTTCAATTCTTATTTGCCATTTAGGTTTAGATCTTTCGGTTGTGCGGTCTGTAGACCGTTTTGGAAGTTTTTGGCCGTTAAGTGTGAGTGTAGTTGCTGCGGCAGCATATATAACAGTATGGATGTCTTCTAGTGTACTGTCGTTTGTTATAAATTGTGGTATTACGTTAGCATTTATTGAGTGTAATATTTGTTGGGTGTTGTTCTTAAAGATTAGTCTGGGCAGTGGATCTCGTAGTGTAGGGTTGGTGCCACACCATTTGTTGAATTGTATGTTCATCACTTCTTCGGCAGATTGTGTGATAGAAGGCGGTCGATTAATGTTTCGGTTTTGTGTGGTTGTGGAAGGTGAGTTAGTGAATGTTGTGTTTGGTATATCTGGTGTTTGCTCATGTTCGGGATTAGTTTCAAAGTGTATGTTGGTCTTGTTGAATGTGGTTGTGTTTGGAGTATGGTTACTTGAAGACTGAATGTGTTGTGTCTCCGTAATTGATCCAACAATATTTATTTCGTTGGACACCGGATTTTTTTTGCTGATTTTGTCGGTCGTATCGGTGTTTGGGGACTGGTTATTTCGGGTATGTATGTGTTGTGTCTCCGCGACTGATTCAGATGCTAGCGAATCATTCGGTGGAACTGTATTTATTTCGTCTGCTACAAGATTCTTTATTGTTTGTCGTTCTAGAGGTGTAAGGCGGTTGTTTTTCGTGATGACTCGTTTTTGGTCAATCAACCTTTGTTCAGTTACACGTGTTGAGAGGTGTGGGTATTGTGCTGTAAACAGCCTGTGAAATTCATGTCTGTAGCCTGTGGAGATTGTTTCTAGTTTTGTGGCGGTGTAGTAACAGTGCATTACAGATTTGTTCATCTCAGTAGTCCACTGTAAGCGCTGTCTTGGTTTGCCAGCTTTGGTGGTTGCCGGCTGTACCGGCAAAACATCCGCAGCTGGGTTGGGTGCTATTGGTTGTTCTGGGGTTTGGATTTGAGGTTCAGGTGAGTTTAATCGACGTACCCTAGGCCGTCGTTGGTTCTTTGCAAAAGTTACTTTATCCATCGCGTTCCCACGAGTCGGGACGATCTAAAAGTCGCTCTCCCGGGTGACGCCCATTCCAGAAGAGAAGGGACTTATATTTACTCCGAAGTTGGCCCAAGGTGCTCCGGAGGATTTGCGACTTTACTGTCGGGTTTTGTTGAGGCTTTCTCCTCGCGGGCCAGCCGGTTAAGGTAAGCCCCCCGGTTGCATACCCCTCACAACGTTCCCCAGCCACGCCCTGCTGAGGTCGTTGAAGTGTGGGGCGCAATAACGGTATGTGACAGAAGGACCGGCGCTCAGTCTTCTGTGGCATTTCTCCCCAGATTTGCCAAATCCCTATCTGACCGAGGTCAGGATAGCTTGGGGAAAGGAGGTTTGTACTCGGTAGGGTATATAAAGTCTACCTAGCCCAAAGCCTCCTCAGTGTGCTAGCCTTGGTTGAACTAACTTTTTGATCACGAGCCCTGTCGGCATGACAACTCCGCGGTGGTATTAAAGCCTCCGATGAACCATCAACCGACATAGCTTGCCCATCAAAAAGTCACTTTCTAAGCCCCCAAACGAGCGACAACGTTCTAGCACCTGATGGGGGTTATTATTATTATTATTATTATTATTATCCTGATTTTCCAAGTTTCTCTCGCATGACTGCGGTAGCAACAGGTGTTGACGGGCTGTGCCAAGTCAGCACCTGAACTATTACGGATCGGAATTTAGGAAGGATCGAACAATATTGCAGGTCTTCAGGATTGCAGACTTCTGAAATATTTTGTGTAACCTTTCGTCCAGGCCTAACTGTTTTAGGTGTGGTGTAAATGTGTTTGGTGTGAGGCCTGAAACAGACATAATTAGGGGAACAATGGTAACTTTGTTTTGCTTCCAGAGTCGTTTTATTTCTATCGCAAGGTCCGTGTATTTAGATATCTTCCCAGCGTAGGCGTTTTGGATATTCGTATCGTTGGGAATAGCAATATCTATCAAATAGGTAACTTTGTCTGCCTTCGACTGGAAAACTATATCTGGCCGATTTGCCGGGATAGTCTTATCTGTATGTATTTCAACATCCCAGTACAGTTTATATTCATTGTTTTCGAGCACTGATGTCGGTGTATAATTGTAATATGGATCTGTGTTTTCTATTAGCTTGTTTGTTGTGGCGAGTGCTTGGTGGATGACTTTGGCTGCAGAGTTATGTCTAGCTGTGTACTCGGTTCCAGCGAGAGTTTTGCATGCGCTTGTTATGTGGTCTATTGTCTCTTTTTGTTGGTGGCACTTTCTGCAATTGTCGTCGGTTATGGATGTATCTTTAATTATGTATTTCATGTAGTTCCTTGTCGCAATCACTTGGTCCTGGATAGCAAGCATAAAACCCTCAGTTTCTGGAAAGAGTTGGCCATCCTGGAGCCAGGTGTATGATTGTCTTTCATTAATGTGGTCTTGTGTAACGCGGTATCTGTGCTTGCCATGGAGTGCTTTTTGTGCCCATGTGTTTATTTTTTCTTGTTGTAATTCTATGTGATTGTGTGCGTCTGCTGGGTGATCTGGGCGGGATAGGGTGAGTGGAGTATAGTGTTTGTCTGCTTTTACTATTGATCTGTGTAAGTTTGTCTCTTTGCTTTGGAAAAAGTCTCTGAGTGTTTTTATTTGTCTTGTGTGAAGTGACTGTATGTCTATAATTCCTCTGCCCCCATGTTTCCTGTCTATGGTAAGCCTTTCCTTGCACGCTTTCGGATGTGACATTCTGTGTTTTGTGAGTTCCGTTCGTATGAGTATGTTGATGTTTTCAATATCAGTGTGCGACCACTTGATGATACCAAAGGAGTATGTGAGGACCGGTATCGCAAATGTGTTAATTGCTTTCGTAAGATTTTTGGAGTTCAATTTTGTTTTCAGAAGTGTAATGAGACGGTCTCTAAACTCGTGTGTTAGTTGAGCCTTAACCTCTGAGTGGTCAATCTTAATGTTCTGATTGAAGCCTAGGTACTTGTACGTTTCGTCCTTCTCCATGTTGTCCAGAGTTTGGCCAGTTAATATTTCCTGTTCGGAATGGTTCTTCCATTGGCCCTTATGGATGTGGAGCACCTTGCATTTGCTCATTCCGAATTCCATCCGGACGTCTGACGTACAAACCTCTGTTATTTTGAGTAGTTCCTTCAGTTGCACTTCAGTGGCTGCATACAGTTTTATATCATCCATGTAGAGAAGATGACTGATTCTGTGTTGATTAACTTTCTGGTGTCTGATGTTGAAACCATAATTTGTGTTATTAAGTGCGTTGGAGAGTGGATTTAAACAAAGGCAGAACCACAGTGAACTGAGTGAATCACCCTGGAAGATACCGCGTCTTATGCATAGCTCCTCCGTTTGGATGTGACCGTCCTGAGTTTTAAGATGTATGTTGGTTCTCCATGTCTCCATAGTTCTTGTAAGGAACTGACGAAGGGTTGGATTAATTTTATATATTTGAAGAGTTTTCGTTAGCCAGCTATGGGGTACAGAGTCAAAAGCTTTTTTATAATCGATGAAACAGGTATGGAGGTTCCTGTGTTCTTTTCTAGTTTGCTCCATGATCACACTATCAATTATTAGTTGTTCTTTGCAACCTTGGCTTTGTTTTCTACATCCTTTCTGTTCTTCGGTCAGGATGTTGTTTTGAGTAAGGTGTTGTTCAATCCTTTTGCCTATTGTTGCGGTGATGATCTTGTACAAGGTGGGGAGACAAGTGATCGGACGGTAATTGGCAGGGTTCTTGGTGTCTGCGTTTTTTGGTTTTATATATGTTACTCCTTGTGTGAGGAATTTGGGTAGCCTGTTGGGTTGGAGTATGGCTTTATTGATTTGGTCTGTGAGTATTTCATATGTTGCACTAAATTGTTTGTACCAGAAATTCTGCACGTTGTCTACGCCCGGGCACTTCCAATTGTGGGTGTGTTTAATTGTTTCGGCTATTTCCTGTGGTGTAAGAATTACGTCTCCCTGTTCCGGTATGTGTTGTTGTTTTTCCTCTTCTTGTCTAATCCATGGAGCGTTTTCATTATGGGTTTTGGGCTCTGACCATAAGCTTCCCCAGAAGTCGGTTAGCTCTTTTCTACTTGGAGGTTCTATTGTTGTTATCTGATTATTTGATGTGATCTTTTGGTAGAACTGCCTCTCACTTTTCTGAAAAAGGTTGTTAGTATCCTTTCTGTCATTGGACTCATTATACCTGCGGAGTCTAGCTGCGTAGACTGCAAGTTTCTGTTTAAGCGTATCGTATATTTCGGATATTGTTTGTTGTGGTGATCTAGATTTGAGTCTATTTATTGTTGCTTGTATGCGTTTCGAGAGGTTGTTCTTGTGGATATATTGAGTGACGTGTGCGAGATCTTTCCTGATTGTGCTAATTTTATTTTCGATTCTAATTTGCCATTTAGGTTTAGATCTTTTGCTTGTGTGGTCTTTCGATCGTTTTGGAAGTTTTTGGCCGTTAACTATGAGGGTGGTTGCTGCAGCAGCATATATAACAGTATGGATGTCTTCTAGGTTACTATCCTTTGTTAAGAATTGTGGTATTATGTTGGAATTTACTGTTTGTAATATTTGTCGAGTGTTGTTTCTAAAAATCAGTCTAGGCAAGGGATCTCGCAGTGTAGGATTTGTGCCACACCATTTGTTATATTGTGTGTTCATCACTTGTTCTGTAGATTGTGTGATATAAGGTGGTGGCGTAACGTTTTGGCTTTGTGTGGCTGTGGAAGGTAAGTTGATGGATGTTTGGTTTGGTGTATCTGGTGTGTGCTCGTGTTCTGAATCCACATCTAAGTGTATGCTGGTGTTATTGGTTGTATCTGTGTTTGGCGTCTGGTTACTTAGGGTATGATTATTCTGTCTTTCCGTGATTGATTCATCGGCTAACGAATCATTATTATTATTATTATTATATCTGAAAGCTAAGTTGTTTGTTTCAAAATTTTCTAAGCATTTGCTGAAGCAGCAGTTGTTTAGATAGGTAACAACAGTTTATTCAACATGGCGCCAACTGACAAGTCGCTGCTAGATATAGTGGATAAAAATAAGTGTTTTATATGTCTTAAAAAGCCTAATAAAAGTTCAAAAGTATTTATATGTGAAGTGTGTGGGCACTGTGTCCATCAAGACTGCGTTGCCCGTGCCGACAGAATTAACACGAACTATAGGTGTCCAAATTGTGAAGGTGAGTCTTCTGACAGTTCACTTGAAACCATTATCGATCAAACAGAGAAAGATCATATGGTTGATTTTAATCAGCATGAGAGAGAAAGACTAAAGTCTGAAAATGACTTGTTAAAAAAATTGATAAAAGAAATGGAAGAAAAGAATGCACTATTGTATTATAAAATTGATAGTTTAGAACGTCAACTGGCAATGGGCGGAATCTCTGATAGTAATAAACAAAACAAGAATACCATAACTGGTAATGTTTTCAATAATGGTCCTAGTGCAGCCACCCAGCGACAATACAGTATAATCAATTCCAACGACACAGCTACTCCAGGAAGCGATGTACAGATCACTCAACGGCCGTCAACATCAAATTCGGCGACGACTACCAGAACTGCAGGAAAAAGTAGAACGTTTTCAACTGCTGTTACAGGCAGTTCCAATTCTACCAGTACAACACGGACAAGCGCAGGGGACGGTACTCAGCCTGAAGCAGCGAACGACGGAGAGGAATGGATTGATGTTAAGCGAAGCGTTCGTAATAGGAAAAATCAAAATAGAATAATAGGCAGCTCTAAAATGGTAACAAATGTAAAGGCTTCTTCACAAAAGTCTTCCTTATTTGTATCTCGGTTGCAACCTGACACTAAAATAGAAGAACTAACAGCATTGCTGAAAAATAAATTTCCTGAAGTTACCTGTGAAAGCTTAAATTCTAAATATCCAGATACGTATGCCTCCTTCAAAGTAACAATTGACTCTACTCATCTAGACTTAGCAATGGAACCTTAAATTGGCCTGTCGGTATCTATGTTTCTAAGTTTTTTCAAAAGAAACCTTTCTACAGAACTCAAACCTAGAAACACATAAGCAATTGGCCAGTGACTCCATCGTCTCAATTTTTCATCTCAACACCCGAAGCATCAGGTCCAAAACCGAAGAGGTAGAAGAGTACTGCAATCTCTGTCCTTTCCTCACGTGGTGTGTTTTTCCGAAACTTGGTGCAAAAGCATAGAGATAACCAACTTATATATTCAGTCCTATAAACTAGCGGATTATTTTTGTCGTGAGAATCAAAGAGGTGGTGGTATCGCTATATTTGTCAGAAATGACGTACCATTTAATATAATTACCAGTAAAGTTGTTAACGTAGAATCGTTATTCGAACATGCGGTTATAGAAATTGAAATTGACTCCCAAAAAATTATTGTTGTAGGAATGTATAGATCTCCATCAGCTGATCCAAATTTTTTTCTTGAAAATTTGGAGAAGCTATTGGATAATTTAAGTAAATATGGGCAACCTACTTTTGTGTGTGGTGACTTTAATTTTAATTTTGATCTTGCGGCCTCTGACACATCTGCCCAATTATGTACATCTCTATGTGAATGCTACAATTTTATAAAATTAATATATGAGCATACGCGAGTTCAAGTAAATTCCAAAAGTATAATAGATAATATATTTGCTAACGTTGATGATAGCTGTGTAACGACTAAGGTCTTACCTGTCGATTTTTCAGATCACCATTTACAAGTAGTTTACTACAAACCAACAATAAGAGGAACCTGTCATTATCCTGAGGTCTACTATAAAAGGAAGTTTAATGATATAAATAATATTTATCTTTTTAGGCACATTCTAATGTCTCAGGTTTAGGACTTCCTGGATGATAGGCTTCTTGGAGGTAACGAAAAGTTCTGTCATTTTTATTCAATATTTATAGAAGCTGCAGAGAAAGCATTTCCCTTGCTGACTTACAGAAATAATACAAAACATTATTCATCTAATAAATGGTTGACATCTGACATTATTGAAGAAGGCATTTTGTTACGGGAAATTTACCATTTGTACAAATCAACCGGCGACGCTGAATTGTATCACAAATACTTACTTCTTAAGAAGAAGCACAAACATAGAGTAGCTGAAGCCAAAAAGCTTTATTTTAATACAAAAATATTACAGTCTTCTAATACAGGGTTGGGATAAAGTATGGAACCAAGCAAATAACTTTGGAACGGAAAGAGTGATATTGCTGAAAATTTGCAGGCAAGTGTAGTGACGTCTAGTGCATCCGAAGACATTATGTTAGCTATTAATGTACTTCCGGCTTAACCGGAAGTACCGTCAGCTTTTTTAATTTAAATGGGACACCCTGTATATTTTTGCAGATTTTAATTCATCTTTTTTTCCGAATACGTCCATAGTGGGTTTAGCATTAGTTTCTGTAAAAACGGGAAAGATAAAGCTTCTTTATCATTTCAGGTGTTTAAAATGCCGGTCATTCAAAGTCGGTTTTGACGATCACGTGAGAACTCACAAAGAAGTGTGTCAACTTTTAATGATTTACGTCCCGACAGGGGTCCTATAACACGTTTGACGGTGACTAAAAAAAAAAAATACAAAAAAATTACCTCAAACGGGAAGACCGCAGACCGCCACGGACGAATTTGTGAAACAAATTTTTTAAGAAACAAATACTAAACCCACTATGGACGTATTCGGAAAAAAAAGATGAATTAAAATCTGCAAAAATATACAGGGTGTCCTATTTAAATTAAAAAAGTTGACGGTGCTTCCGGTTAAACCGGAAGTACATTAATAGCTAAGATAATGTCTTCGGATGCAATAGACGTCACTACACTTGCATGCAAATTTTCAGCAATATCACTCTTTCCATTCCAAAGTTATTTGCTTGGTTCCATACTTTATCCCAACCCTGTATATCCAAAACATCATGGGATATTATTAAGGAACGCACAAATTTCGGCTCAAATTGCCATACCTTTAAAAACATGCGTGATGAAAATGATCAATTATTAAATGACTTGGATCTTCCTAACGCCTTTAATAAATACTTTCTTACCTCGGTCAAAGAAATTATAGAAGACATCCAACCAGATAAGAGTAGCAGTTCTGACGCTTTCCTAAAAAATTCTTTTTTCTTAACACCTGTAAGTGAGGAAGAGGTTTTGAGCTATATAAGGGAAATATCAGTAAAGCATTCTGCGGGGGATGATGATATCCCATGTTCCCTTCTCATAGCGGTTGCAGATTTAATTGTTAAACCACTAACGCAATTGATAAATCTCTCTTTTCAAGAGGGCATTTTTCCATCACTCCTTAAGAAAGCAGTTATTGTACCTATTCACAAAAAGGGTAACAGTCACTCAATTACTAATTTTAGGGGTATAGCGCTACTATGTGCATTTTCAAAATTATATGAGAAGTCCTATAGGACAAGGCTCAATAAATTTATAGACAAGCACAGCCTCCTTAGCCATTCTCAATATGGTTTCAGGGAGAAACGCTGTACTCAGGATGCTGTAATAAATCTATACAACACTGTATTGAATAATTTAGACCAAAAACATAAATGCTTGACTCTATTTTTCGATCTTAAATGCGCCTTCGATACAATTGACCACTCAACCTTACTCTCAAAGTTAATTAATTATGGTATACGAGGATGTGCTCTCAGTTGGCTGAAAACGTATTTAAGTGATCGAAGTCAATTAGTAAAAGTGAAAACTGAATCTGGTACTTTAAAATCTTCTACTGTAATACCAGAGACTGGTGTTCCTCAAGAGAGCATAATGGGCCCATTACTGTTCATAGTTTTCATTAATGATATTGTGAAGAACTTTTCAGATGTAAAAATAACTTTATATGCAGATGATACAGCATTTACATTCAAATCTGATACAATAGACGGTCTCAGCGATATCGCCACTGAAAAATGTCAAGCAATGTCACAATATTGCAAAAATAATTATCTCTTTTTGAATTCGAATAAAACAGCTATGGTCGTCTTCAATACGATAAAACAAAACCAAAGTTTGTTAGTGCGATGTAACGGACAAAGCGTGCAACAATTCTCCGATATAAAATACTTAGGTGTGCAGATTGATGAGTACCTAAACTGGAATTCACATATTGAAACTATTATGAGTAAATTATCAAAACAGTGTTATGTAATTTTTCAACTACGTAATTACGTCGACATCAACATTCTGAGGCTATACTATTTCTCTTATATACACTCGCTACTCTCATACTGCATTGTCTGCTGGGGAAATTGTTCCCGCGTTGGTGAAATATTTGTCATACAAAAGAAAATATTGCGAACCATTTCCTTTAAACATAGGCATCAATCATGTAGAAATTTATTTAAAGAGCTCAGGATAATGACTGTTTACTCCTTGTATATATACAGTAGTTTGATTTATATTAAAGAAAACATAAAGTCTTTTCTTATTAGAAGACATGACATAAATAACTACGCTTTGCGACAATCGGATGATCTGATAATACCACCACACAGATTATCATTGACCTCAAAGGGCCCTACCATTATGGCTGTCAAATTTTACAACAAGTTGCCCTCTTCCATAAAAAAAATTACTAATATACATCTCTATAAAAAAAAGATAAAGGAAATTATGTTAGATCACGTTTTCTACAATTTGGACGAGTACTTTAATTGTATACTTTAACTGTATATTAGTTTAGAGTGTAATTTGTTTCGTTTCTGTTAATTTATACATATTATAATTTTGTCTGATTTTTTTTTCTCTGTTAAATGTATTGTTTGTTATATACTATATCTCGACGATTCCTATACTATTATTTTATAGTCTGATGGAAATAAACTTATTATTATTATTATTTATGTTTAAACCAAAAAAGTGCAGCCCGGGCTCCGACACACCGGGCTGCTGTTCCATTACCCAATGACTACTCCTCACACCGTGAGGTGAGCAATCACTGGGTCCGCGAATCGTGCGCCCTAAGTAGACGAAGGGACCCAAGGATGACTGCCTTCTGCATTCTGGCGGCTAAGATGTGCGCCGCCGCACGGCACACCGGTATTTTGCGCAGTGCAGAGAGCAGCGTATTCCTCATTCCACCTAGGGATCCAATGACCATAACCAGCAGACTTACAGTGTAGTCTGGCCAGAGCCTGCGAAGTTGTCCGAGCAACTCCTGATATTTGGTCCGCTTTTCCTCCTCCTTAGAGACGATGTTCACCTCGGCAGGCGCCGAAAACTCAATAACGAACATCGTCTTCTGTTGGTGGTCGAAAAGGACTATGTCGGGCTTGTTTGCCTGTACAAGCTCGAGCGTGGGGAACGAGTAGTTCCAGTAAATCCGGCATTTCTCGTTCTCCACAACGGACTCTATATCCCCTGGAGCGTATGGCAGCACCGGTGTCTCATCGATACCGTATGAGTGCCTCAAATGATAGTAGAGCACTCGTAGAGCCGCGTTGTGCCGATGGACGTAAGCCGTCCCAGCGTACGTCTTACACGCCGACAAGAGATGCATAAGCGTCTCTGGCGCCTGTCGGCAAGCTCTACAAAGGGTGTCGGGTACATCTACACCCATAACCCTTTTACGGTACACCAAGGTGTTGAAGACACCGTCTTGGCAAGCCACTATAAAGCCCTCAGTCTCCGACTTCAACCCACTAGACCTTAGGAAAGAGAAGGTCAACTGCTCAGACAAGCCATGCTCTTCCAGATGTTTGTAGAAGATTCCATGCATTGGCTTATCTTTATGAAGTCTTAAAAGGAAGTCGACTTCCGCAGTTTTAAGGTGGGATTTTAATTCTGCGGGAGCAAGTTCCGTAATGGACTGCTGACACCTCCGCTTGAAGTCGAGTGTGAGGCTGAGCTCCTCGGCTGCTCGTTTCGCTGCGCTAAAAAGAAAGGCTCCTTTTCCCGCATTCTCGTGCTCTCGCACAAAGCGGATCAGGGGATCGGTGCTGTTCGTTACATAGCAGGCAGTGGCCAGTACTACTCTGTTGTGCAGACGCTCCAAACTCAATAGTCCACGCCCTCCCAGGTGTCGCGGGAGGTATATTCGCGGGACAGAGGACTTAGGATGCAGGCTTCTCTCCATGTTCATCCTTTTGCGGGTCTTCGTGTCGATTTCCTTCAGCTCGGGTGTATAATAACAATGGGATCGCAAGCATGTTTGTGGCAGCGACTTTTGTGTGTGGTGACTTTAATTTTAATTTTGATCTTGCGGCCTCTGACACATCTGCCCAATTATGTACATCTCTATGTGAATGCTACAATTTTATAAAATTAATATATGAGCATACGCGAGTTCAAGTAAATTCCAAAAGTATAATAGATAATATATTTGCTAACGTTGATGATAGCTGTGTAACGACTAAGGTCTTACCTGTCGATTTTTCAGATCACCATTTACAAGTAGTTTACTACAAACCAACAATAAGAGGAACCTGTCATTATCCTGAGGTCTACTATAAAAGGAAGTTTAATGATATAAATAATATTTATCTTTTTAGGCACATTCTAATGTCTCAGGTTTAGGACTTCCTGGATGATAGGCTTCTTGGAGGTAACGAAAAGTTCTGTCATTTTTATTCAATATTTATAGAAGCTGCAGAGAAAGCATTTCCCTTGCTGACTTACAGAAATAATACAAAACATTATTCATCTAATAAATGGTTGACATCTGACATTATTGAAGAAGGCATTTTGTTACGGGAAATTTACCATTTGTACAAATCAACCGGCGACGCTGAATTGTATCACAAATACTTACTTCTTAAGAAGAAGCACAAACATAGAGTAGCTGAAGCCAAAAAGCTTTATTTTAATACAAAAATATTACAGTCTTCTAATACAGGGTTGGGATAAAGTATGGAACCAAGCAAATAACTTTGGAACGGAAAGAGTGATATTGCTGAAAATTTGCAGGCAAGTGTAGTGACGTCTAGTGCATCCGAAGACATTATGTTAGCTATTAATGTACTTCCGGCTTAACCGGAAGTACCGTCAGCTTTTTTAATTTAAATGGGACACCCTGTATATTTTTGCAGATTTTAATTCATCTTTTTTTCCGAATACGTCCATAGTGGGTTTAGCATTAGTTTCTGTAAAAACGGGAAAGATAAAGCTTCTTTATCATTTCAGGTGTTTAAAATGCCGGTCATTCAAAGTCGGTTTTGACGATCACGTGAGAACTCACAAAGAAGTGTGTCAACTTTTAATGATTTACGTCCCGACAGGGGTCCTATAACACGTTTGACGGTGACTAAAAAAAAAAAATACAAAAAAATTACCTCAAACGGGAAGACCGCAGACCGCCACGGACGAATTTGTGAAACAAATTTTTTAAGAAACAAATACTAAACCCACTATGGACGTATTCGGAAAAAAAAGATGAATTAAAATCTGCAAAAATATACAGGGTGTCCTATTTAAATTAAAAAAGTTGACGGTGCTTCCGGTTAAACCGGAAGTACATTAATAGCTAAGATAATGTCTTCGGATGCAATAGACGTCACTACACTTGCATGCAAATTTTCAGCAATATCACTCTTTCCATTCCAAAGTTATTTGCTTGGTTCCATACTTTATCCCAACCCTGTATATCCAAAACATCATGGGATATTATTAAGGAACGCACAAATTTCGGCTCAAATTGCCATACCTTTAAAAACATGCGTGATGAAAATGATCAATTATTAAATGACTTGGATCTTCCTAACGCCTTTAATAAATACTTTCTTACCTCGGTCAAAGAAATTATAGAAGACATCCAACCAGATAAGAGTAGCAGTTCTGACGCTTTCCTAAAAAATTCTTTTTTCTTAACACCTGTAAGTGAGGAAGAGGTTTTGAGCTATATAAGGGAAATATCAGTAAAGCATTCTGCGGGGGATGATGATATCCCATGTTCCCTTCTCATAGCGGTTGCAGATTTAATTGTTAAACCACTAACGCAATTGATAAATCTCTCTTTTCAAGAGGGCATTTTTCCATCACTCCTTAAGAAAGCAGTTATTGTACCTATTCACAAAAAGGGTAACAGTCACTCAATTACTAATTTTAGGGGTATAGCGCTACTATGTGCATTTTCAAAATTATATGAGAAGTCCTATAGGACAAGGCTCAATAAATTTATAGACAAGCACAGCCTCCTTAGCCATTCTCAATATGGTTTCAGGGAGAAACGCTGTACTCAGGATGCTGTAATAAATCTATACAACACTGTATTGAATAATTTAGACCAAAAACATAAATGCTTGACTCTATTTTTCGATCTTAAATGCGCCTTCGATACAATTGACCACTCAACCTTACTCTCAAAGTTAATTAATTATGGTATACGAGGATGTGCTCTCAGTTGGCTGAAAACGTATTTAAGTGATCGAAGTCAATTAGTAAAAGTGAAAACTGAATCTGGTACTTTAAAATCTTCTACTGTAATACCAGAGACTGGTGTTCCTCAAGAGAGCATAATGGGCCCATTACTGTTCATAGTTTTCATTAATGATATTGTGAAGAACTTTTCAGATGTAAAAATAACTTTATATGCAGATGATACAGCATTTACATTCAAATCTGATACAATAGACGGTCTCAGCGATATCGCCACTGAAAAATGTCAAGCAATGTCACAATATTGCAAAAATAATTATCTCTTTTTGAATTCGAATAAAACAGCTATGGTCGTCTTCAATACGATAAAACAAAACCAAAGTTTGTTAGTGCGATGTAACGGACAAAGCGTGCAACAATTCTCCGATATAAAATACTTAGGTGTGCAGATTGATGAGTACCTAAACTGGAATTCACATATTGAAACTATTATGAGTAAATTATCAAAACAGTGTTATGTAATTTTTCAACTACGTAATTACGTCGACATCAACATTCTGAGGCTATACTATTTCTCTTATATACACTCGCTACTCTCATACTGCATTGTCTGCTGGGGAAATTGTTCCCGCGTTGGTGAAATATTTGTCATACAAAAGAAAATATTGCGAACCATTTCCTTTAAACATAGGCATCAATCATGTAGAAATTTATTTAAAGAGCTCAGGATAATGACTGTTTACTCCTTGTATATATACAGTAGTTTGATTTATATTAAAGAAAACATAAAGTCTTTTCTTATTAGAAGACATGACATAAATAACTACGCTTTGCGACAATCGGATGATCTGATAATACCACCACACAGATTATCATTGACCTCAAAGGGCCCTACCATTATGGCTGTCAAATTTTACAACAAGTTGCCCTCTTCCATAAAAAAAATTACTAATATACATCTCTATAAAAAAAAGATAAAGGAAATTATGTTAGATCACGTTTTCTACAATTTGGACGAGTACTTTAATTGTATACTTTAACTGTATATTAGTTTAGAGTGTAATTTGTTTCGTTTCTGTTAATTTATACATATTATAATTTTGTCTGATTTTTTTTTCTCTGTTAAATGTATTGTTTGTTATATACTATATCTCGACGATTCCTATACTATTATTTTATAGTCTGATGGAAATAAACTTATTATTATTATTATTTATGTTTAAACCAAAAAAGTGCAGCCCGGGCTCCGACACACCGGGCTGCTGTTCCATTACCCAATGACTACTCCTCACACCGTGAGGTGAGCAATCACTGGGTCCGCGAATCGTGCGCCCTAAGTAGACGAAGGGACCCAAGGATGACTGCCTTCTGCATTCTGGCGGCTAAGATGTGCGCCGCCGCACGGCACACCGGTATTTTGCGCAGTGCAGAGAGCAGCGTATTCCTCATTCCACCTAGGGATCCAATGACCATAACCAGCAGACTTACAGTGTAGTCTGGCCAGAGCCTGCGAAGTTGTCCGAGCAACTCCTGATATTTGGTCCGCTTTTCCTCCTCCTTAGAGACGATGTTCACCTCGGCAGGCGCCGAAAACTCAATAACGAACATCGTCTTCTGTTGGTGGTCGAAAAGGACTATGTCGGGCTTGTTTGCCTGTACAAGCTCGAGCGTGGGGAACGAGTAGTTCCAGTAAATCCGGCATTTCTCGTTCTCCACAACGGACTCTATATCCCCTGGAGCGTATGGCAGCACCGGTGTCTCATCGATACCGTATGAGTGCCTCAAATGATAGTAGAGCACTCGTAGAGCCGCGTTGTGCCGATGGACGTAAGCCGTCCCAGCGTACGTCTTACACGCCGACAAGAGATGCATAAGCGTCTCTGGCGCCTGTCGGCAAGCTCTACAAAGGGTGTCGGGTACATCTACACCCATAACCCTTTTACGGTACACCAAGGTGTTGAAGACACCGTCTTGGCAAGCCACTATAAAGCCCTCAGTCTCCGACTTCAACCCACTAGACCTTAGGAAAGAGAAGGTCAACTGCTCAGACAAGCCATGCTCTTCCAGATGTTTGTAGAAGATTCCATGCATTGGCTTATCTTTATGAAGTCTTAAAAGGAAGTCGACTTCCGCAGTTTTAAGGTGGGATTTTAATTCTGCGGGAGCAAGTTCCGTAATGGACTGCTGACACCTCCGCTTGAAGTCGAGTGTGAGGCTGAGCTCCTCGGCTGCTCGTTTCGCTGCGCTAAAAAGAAAGGCTCCTTTTCCCGCATTCTCGTGCTCTCGCACAAAGCGGATCAGGGGATCGGTGCTGTTCGTTACATAGCAGGCAGTGGCCAGTACTACTCTGTTGTGCAGACGCTCCAAACTCAATAGTCCACGCCCTCCCAGGTGTCGCGGGAGGTATATTCGCGGGACAGAGGACTTAGGATGCAGGCTTCTCTCCATGTTCATCCTTTTGCGGGTCTTCGTGTCGATTTCCTTCAGCTCGGGTGTATAATAACAATGGGATCGCAAGCATGTTTGTGGCAGCGACTTTTGTGTGTGGTGACTTTAATTTTAATTTTGATCTTGCGGCCTCTGACACATCTGCCCAATTATGTACATCTCTATGTGAATGCTACAATTTTATAAAATTAATATATGAGCATACGCGAGTTCAAGTAAATTCCAAAAGTATAATAGATAATATATTTGCTAACGTTGATGATAGCTGTGTAACGACTAAGGTCTTACCTGTCGATTTTTCAGATCACCATTTACAAGTAGTTTACTACAAACCAACAATAAGAGGAACCTGTCATTATCCTGAGGTCTACTATAAAAGGAAGTTTAATGATATAAATAATATTTATCTTTTTAGGCACATTCTAATGTCTCAGGTTTAGGACTTCCTGGATGATAGGCTTCTTGGAGGTAACGAAAAGTTCTGTCATTTTTATTCAATATTTATAGAAGCTGCAGAGAAAGCATTTCCCTTGCTGACTTACAGAAATAATACAAAACATTATTCATCTAATAAATGGTTGACATCTGACATTATTGAAGAAGGCATTTTGTTACGGGAAATTTACCATTTGTACAAATCAACCGGCGACGCTGAATTGTATCACAAATACTTACTTCTTAAGAAGAAGCACAAACATAGAGTAGCTGAAGCCAAAAAGCTTTATTTTAATACAAAAATATTACAGTCTTCTAATACAGGGTTGGGATAAAGTATGGAACCAAGCAAATAACTTTGGAACGGAAAGAGTGATATTGCTGAAAATTTGCAGGCAAGTGTAGTGACGTCTAGTGCATCCGAAGACATTATGTTAGCTATTAATGTACTTCCGGCTTAACCGGAAGTACCGTCAGCTTTTTTAATTTAAATGGGACACCCTGTATATTTTTGCAGATTTTAATTCATCTTTTTTTCCGAATACGTCCATAGTGGGTTTAGCATTAGTTTCTGTAAAAACGGGAAAGATAAAGCTTCTTTATCATTTCAGGTGTTTAAAATGCCGGTCATTCAAAGTCGGTTTTGACGATCACGTGAGAACTCACAAAGAAGTGTGTCAACTTTTAATGATTTACGTCCCGACAGGGGTCCTATAACACGTTTGACGGTGACTAAAAAAAAAAAATACAAAAAAATTACCTCAAACGGGAAGACCGCAGACCGCCACGGACGAATTTGTGAAACAAATTTTTTAAGAAACAAATACTAAACCCACTATGGACGTATTCGGAAAAAAAAGATGAATTAAAATCTGCAAAAATATACAGGGTGTCCTATTTAAATTAAAAAAGTTGACGGTGCTTCCGGTTAAACCGGAAGTACATTAATAGCTAAGATAATGTCTTCGGATGCAATAGACGTCACTACACTTGCATGCAAATTTTCAGCAATATCACTCTTTCCATTCCAAAGTTATTTGCTTGGTTCCATACTTTATCCCAACCCTGTATATCCAAAACATCATGGGATATTATTAAGGAACGCACAAATTTCGGCTCAAATTGCCATACCTTTAAAAACATGCGTGATGAAAATGATCAATTATTAAATGACTTGGATCTTCCTAACGCCTTTAATAAATACTTTCTTACCTCGGTCAAAGAAATTATAGAAGACATCCAACCAGATAAGAGTAGCAGTTCTGACGCTTTCCTAAAAAATTCACTGGGTCCGCGAATCGTGCGCCCTAAGTAGACGAAGGGACCCAAGGATGACTGCCTTCTGCATTCTGGCGGCTAAGATGTGCGCCGCCGCACGGCACACCGGTATTTTGCGCAGTGCAGAGAGCAGCGTATTCCTCATTCCACCTAGGGATCCAATGACCATAACCAGCAGACTTACAGTGTAGTCTGGCCAGAGCCTGCGAAGTTGTCCGAGCAACTCCTGATATTTGGTCCGCTTTTCCTCCTCCTTAGAGACGATGTTCACCTCGGCAGGCGCCGAAAACTCAATAACGAACATCGTCTTCTGTTGGTGGTCGAAAAGGACTATGTCGGGCTTGTTTGCCTGTACAAGCTCGAGCGTGGGGAACGAGTAGTTCCAGTAAATCCGGCATTTCTCGTTCTCCACAACGGACTCTATATCCCCTGGAGCGTATGGCAGCACCGGTGTCTCATCGATACCGTATGAGTGCCTCAAATGATAGTAGAGCACTCGTAGAGCCGCGTTGTGCCGATGGACGTAAGCCGTCCCAGCGTACGTCTTACACGCCGACAAGAGATGCATAAGCGTCTCTGGCGCCTGTCGGCAAGCTCTACAAAGGGTGTCGGGTACATCTACACCCATAACCCTTTTACGGTACACCAAGGTGTTGAAGACACCGTCTTGGCAAGCCACTATAAAGCCCTCAGTCTCCGACTTCAACCCACTAGACCTTAGGAAAGAGAAGGTCAACTGCTCAGACAAGCCATGCTCTTCCAGATGTTTGTAGAAGATTCCATGCATTGGCTTATCTTTATGAAGTCTTAAAAGGAAGTCGACTTCCGCAGTTTTAAGGTGGGATTTTAATTCTGCGGGAGCAAGTTCCGTAATGGACTGCTGACACCTCCGCTTGAAGTCGAGTGTGAGGCTGAGCTCCTCGGCTGCTCGTTTCGCTGCGCTAAAAAGAAAGGCTCCTTTTCCCGCATTCTCGTGCTCTCGCACAAAGCGGATCAGGGGATCGGTGCTGTTCGTTACATAGCAGGCAGTGGCCAGTACTACTCTGTTGTGCAGACGCTCCAAACTCAATAGTCCACGCCCTCCCAGGTGTCGCGGGAGGTATATTCGCGGGACAGAGGACTTAGGATGCAGGCTTCTCTCCATGTTCATCCTTTTGCGGGTCTTCGTGTCGATTTCCTTCAGCTCGGGTGTATAATAACAATGGGATCGCAAGCATGTTTGTGGCAGCGACTTTGTTCTTGCCGGACAGTTCTAACGACCAGATCTGCCGGAGTCGGTGCAAATACTTGCGGCGGAGACACTCTTTAACCAATGCTGCCTCTTGGACATGACGCTGCGCCACTCCAAGGTAGGTATAAGTATCTCCGGCATGCAGTTGTCGCAAGATGCTCCCATCAACGAGGTGTTCCTCATCTCCACTATCTCCGCTTCGTCCTTTCTTGAGATGAACCAATGCACATTTGTCTGTCCCGAACTCCATACCGATAGCATGACTGTACTCCTGCACCACCCTCAGCGATTGTTGTAGTTCGCGTTGGCTGGAGGCATAAAGTTTTAGGTCATCCATATAAAACAGATGGGTGACCTTGTGCCTCCGGTTATTGGGCGTGCCACAGCTGTATCCTTTAGTATTTCTCAGCGCTATGGACAGAGGCAAAAGTGAGATGCAAAGGAGCAAGGGACTCAAGGAGTCTCCTTGGAAGACACCTCTTTTCAATGACACCAACTCTGTCTGAACCCGAGTTTCACCTGATGTTATAGTGAACCGGGTCTTCCAGAGTGGCATCAGTTGTTTGATGCATCCCACTATCTGATTATCCACCGAAAGACATTCCAACAGCCGCACAATGAGGTCATGAGACGTGCTGTCGAATGCCTTGCGATAGTCAATCCAGGCCATAGAAAGGTTTCGCTTGTACTGCACAGAGTCCTGCGTGACACATTGGTCAATCAACAGGTTCTCCTTGCAGCCAGCTACTCCTTTCTTTGACCCCCTCTGTTCATACACGTCGAGAAGTACAGGATTCACAGCTTGAAGGATACGCATGTACAAGATTCTGGTGAAGAGCTTGTAACATGCGTTCAGACATGTTATTGGCCTGTAGTTTTTGGGATCAGACAAATCTCCGGTCTTCGGGAGAAGCACGGTTCGACCCTCGACAAACCAAGCCGGAATTGGCTGCTCCTGATTTAGCCACGAGTTAAAAACTCTAGCTAAATGCCGGTGGCAACTGGGGAATTTTTTCCACCAGTAGGTGTTTATGCCATCCGGGCCAGGAGCTGAGAAATTCTTCGCGCCTCGTAAGGCGTCAAGAATTTCTTCCGTGTTTATCGGGTGACGCAGTACATTCAAGTTAGGAGTCCTCCTACAAACGGACTCGAACTGCGCCAAGGCCGGAGTGTCTGCTGAGAGAGGTTTGGGTTGTTCGTAAATGTCCCTCCAAAAGGCCTCCACGCGATCAGCAGTTGGCGGCTGCTCTATGGCTGGAGGCGGCTGTTGGAAAAGGCGAGAAGGTCTTTCGTAGAACATTCGGTTCTGCTCCAGACCTCTCGCCCGCGCCACCAACGATCGCTTAGCAGCGATTAGCATCCGTATCCTGTCAAGACAGTGTTGCTTGACAACAACCAGTACCGCTTGACTGAGTGTATGATGGTCGCGCCTCAACCCGTAGGCTATCTGGCGCACACGGCGCGTAAAAGGCTTCCCAGCCGCTCTATATTCCATCACACACTTGATACGGGATGCTTCCTGGCGAGCCAACTGGATTTTCGCTTCCATTTGGCGCACCCGTCTCTGTGCTCTCTCAACAGGAGAGTCTCTCACTCTCCCCTGTCTAGCTAGCCTCAGAGCCGCAGCGTAAATTTCGCAATTGATGCTCCAAATGTCAGAGGCCTCCGATAGACGTTCGCCAACAACCTCATCCTCTCTCTTCAAATCTGCCAGCTTCAAGGACCTTCCGTTGTTATGCAAGGCCCTTCGGTCCCTGAAATCCCCAGGTGAGACGACTTGGTCGATTTCCCTCTCAGCGGGCCTTACCGGCGAACTTTCAGCCTGGTTAACAGGCCTTCCGTCCGCCGAAGGGGCAGGCTGAGCTGGAGTACGAACATATCCCTGCCTCCGGAGGTACGATACATAATCTTGCAAATTCTGAGAGGTAAGCGTGCTATGCTCTGGGTGCATTTCACACCACCTCTCATACATGCGGGACATGTATCCCCTACGGCGCGGGCTACTGCTCTCGTAGCAGCTCAGCAGGTCATCCCTGAGCTCCGTCGTCCACCTAAAACGGTCCATATCATTGCGGGGGTCGTCATCAGGGCGATTCGAAGCACCGCCACCTTGCCCAATGCCGGCTTCCGAAACCGGCTCGGTGTGGGTGCTTTTCCTTCGAGGTGGTCGAACCCGAAGATAGGGCCCGTCAGGTGGTTAGCCTTAGGGCCCGCAGCCGACATTTCCGGAGGCAGCCGTCCAAATTGCCTCCAGAGGATGGACCTGTGAAGGTTGCCGACCGACTTACATCCTTTGGCTTCGGTATACCCCTCGGTGTCGCCACGCACCGAATAGCCTCTTGATGTTGGGCGGCTTCCTGGGGGTTTATGAAAACAGCCGCTTCTAACATGAAGAACAGACGCTGTCGGAGTACCGCTCCTCACGTGGAGATCCGTCGTGTCCTATTAATTGTGGAATAGCCGATCCTCTGGATGCAGACGCTATTCCACTGTGCTAGTTTTGGTCCGCCCCGGGTATTTCATTTCCCCGGTACCACCTATATCTGGGAGGCATTCCCCTATCCGCCACCTTGGGGAGGCGCCACTGAGGGGATCTAGCAACCCCTCGCGGTTATTATTTTATTTTATTATATATTAAAAACAAAAAAAAAAAGTGCAGCCCGGGCTCCGACACACCGAGCTGCTGTTCCATTACCCAATGACTACTCCTCACACCGTGAGGTGAGCAATCACTGGGTCCGCGAATCGTGCGCCCTAAGTAGACGAAGGGACCCAAGGATGACTGCCTTCTGCATTCTGGCGGCTAAGATGTGCGCCGCCGCACGGCACACCGGTATTTTGCGCAGTGCAGAGAGCAGCGTATTCCTCATTCCACCTAGGGATCCAATGACCATAACCAGCAGACTTACAGTGTAGTCTGGCCAGAGCCTGCGAAGTTGTCCGAGCAACTCCTGATATTTGGTCCGCTTTTCCTCCTCCTTAGAGACGATGTTCACTTCGGCAGGCGCCGAAAACTCAATAACGAACATCGTCTTCTGTTGGTGGTCGAGAAGGACTATGTCGGGCTTGTTTGCCTGTACAAGCTCGAGCGTGGGGAGCGAGTAGTTCCAGTAAATCCGGCATCTCTCGTTCTCCACAACGGACCCTATATCCCCTGGAGCGTATGGCAGCACCGGTGTCTCATCGATACCGTATGCGTGCCTTAAATGATAGTAGAGCACTCGTAGAGCCGCGTTGTGCCGATGGACGTAAGCCGTCCCAGCGTACGTCTTACACGCCGACAAGAGATGCATAAGCGTCTCTGGCGCCTGTCGGCAAGCTCTACAATGGGTGTCGGGTACATCTACACCCATAACCCTTTTACGGTATACCAAGGTGTTGAAGACACCGTCTTGGCAAGCCATTATAAAGCCCTCAGTCTCCGACTTCAACCCACTAGACCTTAGGAAAGAGAAGGTCAACTGCTCAGACAATCCATGCTCTTCTAGATGTTTGTAGAAGATTCCATGCATTGGCTTATCTTTATGAAGTCTTAAGAGGAAGTCGACTTCGGCAGTTTTAATGTGGGCTTTTAATTCTGCGGGAGCAAGTTCCGTAATGGACTGCTGACACCTCCGCTTGAAGTCGAGTGTGAGGCTGAGCTCCTCGGCTGCTCGTTTCGCTGCGCTAAAAAGAAAGGCTCCTTTTCCCGCATTCTCGTGCTCTCGCACGAAGCGAATCACGGGATCGGTGCTGTTCGTTACATAGCAGGCAGTGGCCAGTACTACTCTGTTGTGCAGACGCTCCAAACTCAATAGTCCACGCCCTCCCAGGTGTCGCGGGAGGTATATTCGCGGGACAGAGGACTTAGGATGCAGGCTTCTCTCCATATTCATCCTTTTGCGGGTCTTCGTGTCGATTTCCTTCAGCTCGTTCACTTTCCAGTGTATAGCACCAAAGGTGTATAATAACAATGGGACCGCAAGCATGTTTGTGGCAGCGACTTTGTTCTTGCCGGACAGTTCTGACGACCAGATCTGCCGGAGTCGGTGCAAATACTTGCGGCGGAGACACTCTTTAACCAATGTTGCCTCTTGGACATGACGCTGCGCCACTCCAAGGTAGGTATAAGTATCTCCGGCATGCAGTTGTCGCAAGATGCTCCCATCAACGAGCTGTTCCTCATCTGCACTATCTCCGCTTCGTCCTTTCTTGAGATGAACCAATGCACATTTGTCTGTCCCGAGCTCCATTCTGATAGCATGACTGTACTCCTGCACCACCCTCAGCGATTGTTGTAGTTCGCGTTGGCCGGAGGCATAAAGTTTTAGGTCATCCATATAAAACAGATGGGTGACCCTGTGCCTCCGGTTATTGGGCGTGCCACAGCCGTATTCTTTAGTATTTCTCAGCGCTATGGACAGAGGCAAAAGTGAGATGCAAAAGAGCAAGGGACTCAAGGAGTCTCCTTGGAAGACACCTCTTTTCAATGACACCAACTCTGTCTGAACCTGAGTTTCACCTGATGTTATGGTGAACCGGGTCTTCCAGAGTGGCATCAGTTGTTTGATGCACCCCACTATCTGATTATCCACCGAAAGACATTTCAACAGCCGCACAATGAGCTCATGAGACGTGCTGTCGAATGCCTTGCGATAGTCAATCCAGGCCATAGAAAGGTTTCGCTTGTACTGCACAGAGTCCTGCGTGACACATCGGTCAATCAACAGGTTCTCCTTGCAGCCAGCTACTCCTTTCTTTGACCCTCTCTGTTCATACACGTCGAGAAATACAGGATTCACAGCTTGAAGGATACGCATGTACAAGATTCTGGTGAAGAGCTTGTAACACGCGTTCAGACATGTTATTGGCCTGTAGTTTTTGGGATCAGACAAATCTCCGGTCTTCGGGAGGAGCACGGTTCGACCCTCGACAAACCAAGCCGGAATTGGCTGCTCCTGATTTAGCCACGAGTTAAAAACTCTAGCTAAATGCCGGTGGCAACTGGGGAATTTTTTCCACCAGTAGGTGTTTATGCCATCCGGGCCAGGAGCTGCGAAATTCTTTGCGCCTCGTAAGGCGTCAAGAATTTCTTCCGTGTTTATCGGGTGACGCAGTACATTCAAATTAGGAGTCCTCCTACAAACGGAGTCAAACTGCGCCAAGGCCGGAGTGTCTGCTGAGAGAGGTTTGGGTTGTTCGTAAACGTCCCTCCAAAAGGCCTCCACGCGATCAGCAGTTGGCGGCTGCTCTATGGCTGGAGGCGGCTGTTGGAAAAGGCGAGAAGGTCTTTCGTAGAACATTCTGTTCTGCTCCAGACCTCTCGCCCGCGCCACCAACGATCGCTTAGCAGCGAACTATTTCCTCGGCATACTTTACTTATTATCTTATCTCAATAATGCGGCGTTTTGATGTCATTAAATATTATTATGTCATTATATTTTAGTTGTTAATTAAGCAAAAAATCGATTCTAGAGTATTTTCTCAAAACGAATAAATATCAGTACACAAATAGAAGGTATTTTAAAAATTTGCAGAAAACTCAAAATGTTTCGGAAAGATATGAGTGTAGAGCAAAGAGTATAGGAAATGCTATAGAAAGATGAAAGGGCATAATAGTTTCACCAAAAAATATGGGGGTTACATTTGAATGAAAGAGAAAAATTCAGATTTTCAATTCTAGCTCACCCTGTATATGAATATGCCTCGTTGTCTTTTTTTTATAGCTGGCGTTAAGACTTAAGAATATTATTTACCTAACGATGTAAGAAACATAGTTTTTGATCCATTACTTTTTGATATACAGTACGTTCGTTTGATAGCGATTTGGATATAAAAATGGTGATAACTTTTGAAATACCCTATACAGTGTAACCATACCTTACATTGTGAGAACGTAGATCATTAGTAGAATCTAAATGTAAGATAATATGTAGGGTGTCTCATTCAAAAAAATGTATGTTTGCATCACTACGTACTTATTAATCACCCAGTACAAATCAAAATATTTTCTGAGCAAGGAGAATATCCTTGCCTACAATTTTTCTATGCAACTATTATTATTATACTTTCTAAGTTCCTCCCGCATAATTGCGGTAGCAACAAGTGTTGACGGGCTGTGCCAAGTCAACACTCGGACTATTATTGATCGGAATTTAGGAAGGATCGCACAATATTACAGGTCTATTATTATTCTGATTTGCTAAGTTCATCTCGCATGATAGCGGTAGCAACAGGTGGTGACGGGCTGTGCCAAGTCAACACCCGAACTATTACTGGTCTGAATTTAGGAAGGATCTCACAATACTACAGGTCTTCAGGATGACAGATTTTTGGAATATTTTGTGTAACTTTTCGTCCAGGCCTAGCTGGTGCAGGTGTGGTGTGAATGTGTTAGGTGTAAGGCCTGAGACTGACATAATTAGGGGGACAATAACAACTTTGTTTTGTTTCCAGAGTCGTTTTACTTCTATGGCTAGGTCTGTGTATTTAGATATCTTCCCAGCGTATGTGGTTTGAATATTCGTATCATTAGGGATAGCGATATCTATTAAATAGGTAACTTTGTCTGCCTTCGACTGAAAAACTATATCTGGTCTATTGGCTGTGATAGTTTTGTCTGTGTGTATTTCGACGTCCCAGTATAGTTTGTATTGATTGTTGTCGAGTACTGATGTCGGTGTATAATTATAATATGGATCTGTGTTTTCGATTAGTTTGTTAGTTGTGGCTAGGGCTTGGTGTATGATTTTGGCTGCAGAGTTATGTCTGGCCGTGTACTCGGTTCCAGCGAGGGTTTTGCATGCACTTGTTATATGATCTATTGTTTCCTTCTGTTGTTGGCATTTTCTGCAATTATCGTTGGTTACAGATGGATCTTTAATTATGTATTTTTTGTAGTTTCTCGTCGCAATTACTTGGTCCTGAATAGCAAGCATAAAACCCTCCGTTTCTGGGAGGAGCTGGCCATCCTGCAGCCAAGTGTATGACTGTTTTTCATTTATATGATCTTGTGTAATTCGGTATCTATGTTTGCCGTGAAGTGCTTTCTGTGACCAGGTGTTTATTTTTTCTTGTTGTGATTCTATGGGATTGTGTGTGTCTGCCGTGTGGTCTGGATTGGAGAGGGTGAGTGGTGTATAGTTCTTGTCTGCTTTGACTATTGCCCTATGTAAATTCGTTTGTTTGCTCCGAAAGAAATGTCTGAGTGTTTTTATTTGTTTTGTGCGGAGTGACTGTATATCTATAATGCCTCTGCCGCCTTGTTTTCTATCTATGGTAAGCCTTTCTTTGCATGCGTTCGGATGTGACATCCTGTGTTTCGTGAGTTCTGTCCGTATGAGAATTTGGATGTTTTCTATGTCAGTGTGCGACCACTTGATGATGCCGAAGGAGTATGTGAGGACCGGTATCGCGAATGTGTTAATGGCTTTTGTAAGATTTCTGGAATTTAGTTTTGTTTTTAGTAGTTTAATGAGGCGGTCTCTAAACTCTTGTATTAGTTGTTCTTTGACTTGTGAGTGGTCTATCTTAACACTTTGATTGAAACCCAGGTACTTGTATGTTTCGTCCTTGTCCATGTTGTCAAGTGTTTGGCCAGTTACTATTTCCCGTTCTTGGTGGCTCTTCCACTGACCTTTGTTGATGTGGAGCACCTTACACTTACTCATTCCGAATTCCATCCTTACGTCTGACGTGCAAACTTCCGTTATTCTGAGCAATTCTCTCAGTTGTATTTCAGTGGCTGCATATAGCTTTATATCATCCATGTAGAGGAGATGATTGATTTTATGTTGGTTAACTTTCGCGTGTCTAATGTTGAAACCACAGTTTGAGTTGTTGAGTGCGTTGGAGAGCGGATTTAAGCAAAGGCAGAACCACAGTGAACTGAGAGAATCTCCCTGGAAGATACCGCGTCTTATGTGTAGCTCATCGGTCTGGATATGGCCGTGCTGAGTTTTGAGGTGTATGTTGGTGCGCCATGTTTCCATGGTTCTTGTAAGAAACTGACGAAGGCCTGGGTTGATTTTATATATTTGTAAGGTTTTCTTTAGCCAGCTGTGGGGTACAGAGTCAAAAGCTTTTTTATAGTCTATAAAACAGGTGTGAAGATTCCTGTGTTCTTTTCTAGCCTGCTCCATGATCACACTGTCAATTATAAGCTGTTCCTTGCAACCTTGACTTTGCTTTCTACATCCTTTTTGTTCTTCAGTGAGGATGTTGTTTTGCGTAAGGTGTTGTTCAATCCTTCTACATATTGTTGCTGTGATGATCCTGTACAAGGTGGGGAGACAAGTGATTGGACGGTAATTGGCAGGGTTCTTGATATCTGCGTTTTTGGGTTTAATATACGTTATTCCTTGTGTGAGGAATTTAGGAAGCCTATTAGGTTGTAGTATAGCTTTATTGATTTGGTCTGTGAGCACTTCGTATGTTGAACTGAATTGCTTGTACCAAAAATTCTGTATATTATCCACGCCTGGGCACTTCCAATTGTGAGTATGTTTTATTGTTTCCGCTATTTCCTCTGGTGTTAGAATAACGTCACCCTGTTCCATTATATGTTGGTGTTTCTCCTCTTCTTGTCTGATCCATGGAGCGTCTTGATTATGTGTTTTGGGCTCTGACCATAAGCTACTCCAAAACTCAGTTAACTCTTGTCTACTTGGTGGATCTGTGGTTGCTTCCTGGTTGTTTGCAGTTATTTTCTGGTAGAACTGCTTTTCACTTTTTTGGAAAAGGTTATTAGCGTTCTTTCTTTCGTTGGATTCATTGTATCTTCGTAGTCGAGCTGCGTAAACTGCAAGTTTCTGTTTCAGTGTATCAGCTATTTCTGGTATCGATTTTTGGGGTGACCTGGACTCAAGTATATCTATTGTCGTCTGTATGCGTTTTGAACGGTTGTTGTTGGTGTATTGTGCGAGGTGTGCCAAATCCTTTCTGATTGTGGAAATTTTGTTTTCGATGCGTATTTGCCATTTAGGTTTCGACATTTTGCTTGTGTGGTCTTTAGACCGTTTCGGAAGTTTTTGGCCGTTAACTATGAGTGTGGTTGCTGCTGCAGCATATATAACGGTGTGGATGTCCTCTAGGTTACTGACGCTTGTTAAGAATTGTGATATTATCTTGGAATTTATTGTGTTTAATATTTGTTGGGTGTTGTTCTTAAAAATTAGTCTGGGTAGGGGATCTCGTAGTGTTGGGTTGGTGCCACACCATTTGTTGAATTGTATGTTCATCACTTCTTCGGCAGATTGTGTGATAGAAGGCGGTCGATTAATGTTTCGGTTTTGTGTGATTGTGGAGGGTGAGTTAGTGAATTGTGTGTTTGGTGTATCTGGTGTATGCTCATGTTCTGGATTAATTTCAAAGTGTATGTTGGTCTTGTTGGTTGCGTCTGGAGTTTGGTTATTTCGGGACAGAGTATTTTGAGTCTCCGTAATTGATTCAACCATCTTTATTTCGTTGGATACTGGACTTTTTTTGCCGGTTTTATTGGTCGTATCTGTGTTTGGGGACTGGTTATTTCGGGTCTGTATGAGTTGTGTTTCCGTGATTGATTCAGAGGCTAGCGAATCATTCGGTTGAACTGTATTTGTTTCATTTGCTACAAGATTCTTTATTGCCTGCAGTTCTAGGGGTGTAAGGCGGTTATTTTTTGTGATGACTCGTTTTTGGTCGATCAGCCTTTGTTCAGTTACACGTGTTGAGAGGTGCGGGTATTGTGCTGTAAACAGCCTGTGAAATTCATGTCTGTAGCCTGTGGAAATGGTTTCCAGTTTTGTGGCGGTATAGTAACAGTGCATTACAGATTTGTTCATTTCAGTTGTCCACTGTAAGCGCTGTCTTGGTTTGCCAGCTTTGGTGGTTGCCGGTTGTACCGGCAAAACATCCGAAGCTGGGTTGAGTGCTATTGGTTGCTCTGGGGTTTGGATTTGAGGTTCAGGTGAGTTTAATCGACGTACCCTAGGCCGTCGTTGGTTCTTTGCAAAAGTAACTTTATCCATCGCGTTCCCACGAGTAAATCAAAATATTTTCTGAGCAAGGAGAATATCCTTGCCTACAATTTTTCTATGCAACTATTATTATTATACTTTCTAAGTTCCTCCCGCATAATTGCGGTAGCAACAAGTGTTGACGGGCTGTGCCAAGTCAACACTCGGACTATTATTGATCGGAATTTAGGAAGGATCGCACAATATTACAGGTCTATTATTATTATTATTTAAAACAAAAAAGTGCAGCCCGGGCTCCGACACACCGGGCTGCTGTTCCATTACCCAATGACTACTCCTCACACCGTGAGGTGAGCAATCACTGTGTCCGCGAATCGTGCGCCCTAAGTAGACGAAGGGACCCAAGGATGACTGCCTTCTGCATTCTGGCGGCTAAGATGTGCGCCGCCGCACGGCACACCGGTATTTTGCGCAGTGCAGAGAGCAGCGTATTCCTCATTCCACCTAGGGATCCAATGACCATAACTAGCAGACTTACAGTGTAGTCTGGCCAGAGCCTGCGAAGTTGTCCGAGCAACTCCTGATATTTGGTCCGCTTTTCCTCCTCCTTAGAGACGATGTTCACCTCGGCAGGCGCCGAAAACTCAATAACGAACATCGTCTTTTGTTGGTGGTCGAGAAGGACTATGTCGGGCTTGTTTGCCTGTACAAGCTCGAGCGTGGGGAACGAGTAGTTCCAGTAAATCCGGCATCTCTCGTTCTCCACAACGGACTCTATATCCCCTGGAGCGTATGGCAGCACCGGTGTCTCATCGATACCGTATGAGTGCCTCAAATGATAGTAGAGCACTCGTAGAGCCGCGTTGTGCCGATGGACGTAAGCCGTCCCAGCGTACGTCTTACACGCCGACAAGAGATGCATAAGCGTCTCTGGCGCCTGTCGGCAAGCTCTACAAAGGGTGTCGGGTACATCTAGACCCATAACCCTTTTACGGTACACCAAAGTGTTGAAGACACCGTCTTGGCAAGCCATTATAAAGCCCTCAGTCTCCGACTTCAACCCACTAGACCTTAGGAAAGAGAAGGTCAACTGCTCAGACAAGCCATGCTCTTCCAGATGTCTGTAGAAGATTCCATGCATTGGCTTATCTTTATGAAGTCTTAAAAGGAAGTCGACTTCGGCAGTTTTAAGGTGGGATTTTAAATCTGCGGGAGCAAGTTCCGTAATGGACTGCTGACACCTCCGCTTGAAGTCGAGTGTGAGGCTGAGCTCCTCGGCTGCTCGTTTCGCTGCGCTAAAAAGAAAGGCTCCTTTTCCCGCATTCTCGTGCTCTCGCACAAAGCGGATCAGGGGATCGGTGCTGTTCGTTACATAGCAGGCAGTGGCCAGTACTACTCTGTTGTGCAGACGCTCCAAACTCAATAGTCCACGCCCTCCCAGGTGTCGCGGGAGGTATATTCGCGGGACAGAGGACTTAGGATGCAGGCTTCTCTCCATATTCATCCTTTTGCGGGTCTTCGTGTCGATTTCCTTCAGCTCGTTCACTTTCCAGTGTATAGCACCAAAGGTGTATAATAACAATGGGATCGCAAGCATGTTTGTGGCAGCGACTTTGTTCTTGCCGGACAGTTCTGACGACCAGATCTGCCGGAGTCGCTGCAAATACTTGCGGCGGAGACACTCTTTAACCAATGCTGCCTCTTGGACATGACGCTGTGCCACTCCAAGGTAGGTATAAGTATCTCCGGCATGCAGTTGTCGCAAGATGCTCCCATCAACGAGGTGTTCCTCATCTCCACTATCTCCGCTTCGTCCTTTCTTGAGATGAACCAATGCACATTTGTCTGTCCCGAACTCCATTCCGATAGCATGACTGTACTCCTGCACCACCCTCAGCGATTGTTGTAGTTCGCGTTGGCCGGAGGCATAAAGTTTTAGGTCATCCATATAAAACAGATGGGTGACCTTGTGCCTCCGGTTATTGGGCGTGCCACAGCTGTATCCTTTAGTATTTCTCAGCGCTATGGACAGAGGCAAAAGTGAGATGCAAAGGAGCAAGGGACTCAAGGAGTCTCCTTGGAAGACACCTCTTTTCAATGACACCAACTCTGTCTGAACCCGAGTTTCACCTGATGTTATAGTGAACCGGGTCTTCCAGAGTGGCATCAGTTGTTTGATGCATCCCACTATCTGATTATCCACCGAAAGGCATTTCAACAGCCGCACAATGAGCTCATGAGACGTGCTGTCGAATGCCTTGCGATAGTCAATCCAGGCCATAGAAAGGTTTCGCTTGTACTGCACAGAGTCCTGCGTGACACATCGGTCAATCAACAGGTTCTCCTTGCAGCCAGCTACTCCTTTCTTTGACCCTCTCTGTTCATACACGTCGAGAAATACAGGATTCACCGCTTGAAGGAGACGCATGTACAAGATTCTGGTGAAGAGCTTGTAACATGCGTTCAGACATGTTATTGGCCTGTAGTTTTTGGGATCAGACAAATCTCCGGTCTTCGGGAGAAGCACGGTTCGACCCTCGACAAACCAAGCCGGAAATGGCTGCTCCTGATTTAGCCACGAGTTAAAAACTCTAGCTAAATGCCGGTGGCAACTGAGGAATTTTTTCCACCAGTAGGTGTTTATGCCATCCGGGCCAGGAGCTGCGAAATTCTTTGCGCCTCGTAAGGCGTCAAGAATTTCTTCCGTGTTTATCGGGTGACGCAGTACATTCAAGTTAGGAGTCCTCCTACAAACGGACTCGAACTGCGCCAAGGCCGGAGTGTCTGCTGAGAGAGGTTTGGGCTGTTCGTAAATGTCCCTCCAAAAGGCCTCCACGCGATCAGCAGTTGGCGGCTGCTCTATGGCTGGAGGCGGCTGTTGGAAAAGGCGAGAAGGTCTTTCGTAGAACATTCTGTTCTGTTCCAGACCTCTCGCCCGCGCCACCAACGATCGCTTAGCAGCGATTAGCATCCGTATCCTGTCAAGACAGTGTTGCTTGACAACAACCAGTACCGCTTGACTGAGTGTATGATGGTCGCGCCTCAACCCGTAGGCTATCTGGCGCACTCGGCGCGTAAATGGCTTCCCAGCCGCTCTATATTCCATCACACACTGGATACGGGATGCTTCCTGGCGAGCCAACTGGATTTTCGCTTCCATTTGGCGCACCCGTCTCTGTGCTCTCTCAACAGGAGAGTCTCTCACTCTCCCCTGTCTAGCTAGCATCAGAGCCGCAGCGTAAATTTCGCAATTGATGCTCCAAATGTCAGAGGCCTCCGATAGACGTTCACCAACAACCTCATCCTCTCTCTTTAAATCTGCCAGCTTCAAGGACCTTCCGTTGTTATGCAAGGCCCTTCGGTCTCTTAAATCCCCAGGTGAGACGACTTGGTCGATTTCCCTCTCAGCGGGCCTTACCGGCGAACTTTCAGCCTGGTTAACAGGCCTTCCGTCCGCCGAAGGGGCAGGCTGAGCTGGAGCACGAACATATCCCTGCCTCCGGAGGTACGACACATAATCTCGCAAATTCTGAGAGGTAAGCGTGCTATGCTCTGGGTGCATTTCACACCACCTCTCATACATGCGGGACATGTATCCCCTACGGCGCGGGCTACTGCTCTCGTAGCAGCTCAGCAGGTCATCCTTGAGCTCCGTCGTCCACCTAAAACGGTCCATGTCATTGCGGGGGTCGTCATCAGGGCAAATCGAAGCACCGCCACCTTGCCCAACGCCGGCTTCCGAAACCGGCTCGGTGTGGGTGCTTTTCCTTCGAGGTGGTCGAACCCGAAGATAGGGCCCGTCAGGTGGTTAGCCTTAGGGCCCGCAGCCGACATTTCCGGAGGCAGCCGTCCAAATTGCCTCCAGAGGATGGACCTGTGAAGGTTGCCGACCGACTTGCATCCTTTGGCTTCGGTATACCCCTCGGTGTCGCCACGCACCGAATAGCCTGTTGATGTTGGGCGGCTTCCTGGGGGTTTATGAAAACAGCCGCTTCTAACATGAAGAACAGACGCTGTCGGAGTACCGCTCCTCACATGGAGATCCGTCGTGTCCTATTAATTGTGGAATAGCCGATCCTCTGGATGCAGACGCTATTCCACTGTGCTAGTTTTGGTCCGCCCCGGGTATTTCATTTCCCCGGTACCACCCATATCTGGGAGGCATTCCCCTATCCGCCACCTTGGGGAGGCGCCACTGAGAGGATCTAGCAACCCCTCGCGGCAGGTCTATTATTATTATTATTATTATTATAACTGTAACTAAGGTCTTCGGTTATCATATCTGAAAGCTAAGTTGTTTTGTCATCAGATCTGATGTATTTACATATACAGCGGACATAGAAAAAAGTACATTGCATAGTGTCCTCTATGGTGTGGCACTATGCAATGTCTTTCTATGTCAATCAGCAACTGTTACAACGGCAGAGCATCGAGTTTAATAAACTCATCTCAGTCTTGCTTCAACTTCATACTAGTTAGAAATTAGAAATCATCATGTTACGTGATAGCAAATCGCGAAATCTGACAAGTCAGTAATAAACTCGCTGTACGATCCCAAACTGAACGAACGTTCAATCACAAAGCGCGCGAATAAAGTTGTTGACGCGTTTCAAACCTGTATTCCACTATTCCAGGATATTTCCATGCATCCACACCTTCATCCAGAAACAAATTACATTTAGATTCAAATCGAATCCAAGCGAGCTGGATCTCAGTTGAAAGTGACACATTTCCCGGTATTTCCTCGAATCGCGGCATTATTACATTTCTCTCAACCTCTCCACATAAGGCGGATTTCATGTTTGACGTGGTTTTATATTACGAGATTTCAGTCGGGTCTTTACCTAGAAACAAACTACATATTTTCCTGTAGGGGATTCAATATTAAATGGTCATTTTGGGCCTTATCATCATTGAATGAGGTAATAATGGAATCGATAACCAAATGAACAACATGAATAATTAAGTAACAACGCAATGAAATATTTAATTAATAACTTACTAGTACTACCTAATTTAGCTTCAATATGTATGGAAATTAAATAATAAGATACCTGAGTAGCCAATTTATCAATGAAGAATTTGGATAATAGAGTATCATATGTTTAATCAAAGAACATGACGTTACTCTTATATTGGCCTGATTGACATAACGAGCAGGTTAATAACTGTGATAATTAAACACATAAACATAAATAAATTACACTACAAATAACTCTTTAAATACCCAAATAGATAAAATAAGTTACTGTGCAATTATACAAAACAACATTTGCATCCCGGATTTCTTGAAAACCGCCGACTAAAAGAAAAAACGACAAAACCCGTCAAAAGATTTGTCAAAGAGGACAACTTTCTAACCAAAAACTACTTCATCCTCTTGTACTCTCTCCCCTCACCTAATGATAAAAGATTCATTATAAATAAAAAAAAGTTTATTTGAATTAAAAGTCAGCTTAGTTGATTTATATAGTAAATGTTAAAATATTTGAAAATTACGATTAAATCATGCTCTTAAACATTTTAAATGACAAGGGGTATCGATACTTATTGTTTTAAACGTATGTATGTCGAAGTGCTTTATTTTGACGTTTTAAATAATATTACTATTCGATTGTACTGTTAAGGGTTGAAAGGAGTGGAGGTTGCACCAAAAAATTGCCGTATAACACATTAGTACATCAGATCCCACCAGTCAAAAGGACAATCATGTCACTTTCTTCTCAAAACAGCGACCAAAAAAATTAAATAGAGTGAAATGTAAAGATATCCATAAATATTATCACAAGGTTATGGTAAAACAAGGACAGGGGATGAGCAACAACCACTTGAGTCGGGGAAGTTCCTAAAACTAGGTCTACGTCCACATTTTTGTAGTCTACTACTACTACTACTACTGATAGTGGTACTATCACCTTCAGTCAAGCTTTTGGGGATCAACATCAACTATAACATGTCCTGGCACGACCACGTCGTCAGTATTGCTAAAACGGCATCCCATAAGCTTGGAGTTTTGTTCCGCTGTAGGAAGTTGTATACACCAGAGCAACTGCTGCTGCTCTACAAGGCACAGATCCGACCATCGCTGGAGTATTGCCCCCATGTGTGGGGATGCGCTCCGAAACACTCTCTAAAGCTTCTGGACACTATCCAGAAAAGAGCAATTAGATTAATCGATACGCCTAACCTCACAAAGGACCTCCACAGCCTGGAACATCGCACGAGAGTGGCTGACCTATCCCTGTTTTACAGATTCTATCACGGAAGATGTTCGAGTGAGCTCTCCTAGATAATAACACCAAAGGCCGTCCGAACCAGGAACACTAGAGAAGCTCTGCGAGCTCATCCTTACCAGGTCGAGGTCCTTACTCCCCGCACCAGTCTCCTCCAGCATTTCTTCTTTTGGAGAACTTCGACGCTGTGGAATCAGCTGCCATGGAATTTGTTTCCCGACGGTTACAACCTGCAGCGTTGCAAATCTAACGTGAACCGACACGTATCCTATCGCAGCGCTTCTACAGCGCCATAGGCTTTCAGCCTTTGCGGGAGGCTGACCATAAAAAAAATGTTGCACCTAATGCATTCATCGTTAGGGCAAAAGACTGTACTTATTGGCTCTGTTTAAACTACAATGAGTGAAAACTAACATTATGACGTCACATGCGCTCGGTTTTGTTCGGGTCCTGTCGGCTTGTCTTCAATACTGGATTCAAAAATTAATTTAAATTTTACTAGCTTTTGAATTATTGCGAAACATAAATAGTTTTGTTATAAAATTTATACAGAGTGAGTCTAAAGTTTGGAACGCCTCAATTATCTAGGAAACGGTTCGCACGATTTTCATTAATTTTGCGATATGATTGCGATATGATATGATGATATGATTTTTCCGTAAATGTAGTAAACTTCGTTATTTTAAATGGATCATCCTGTATATTTCTACATTTTTTAAATCATCCACCCAAGTTAAAATAACTAAGTTGGCTATGTTTACTGTTCAAAATTAATTCAGACATGTTGCAAAATGTACTGCGAAGTTTCAAGAATCACATGGCTTATTGCGTTGAAGTAAATGGGCAACATTTGGAGTCTGCTATAACCGCCTTCACGTTTTGTGAAGCTAATGTCTCATTTGAATTGGGCAGATTCAAACTAAATTTTGTTGTCTCCGAAATTATGACTTGTCGGTATAAGTACTATTATACAGAAAATAATCAGTATTTTTCAAGGTTTAAAAAATGTACAAATGTACAGGGTGATCCATTTGAAATAACAAAGTTTATTATATTTCCGGAAAAACGGTATATCTGACAGTTTTGTAAATACCATCGCAAGATTTGCCGTATTGAAACCCCCCATACCCAAAAATTCATGAAAATCGTGCAAACCGTTTACGATATAATTGAGGCGTTCCATACTTTAGACTCACTCTGTATACAATATAGAAATCTTTTTTTTCCAAAAACCCAATTTTCCATGGATACAATACATGTACCGAGCCTATTAATGACTTATGTTAACAATAAACGAACTATTCACTTATTTCTCAATAATGCACTGATCAGTATTATACAAACACGTCTTCTGCCAAAATATAGAATCGTAATTCTGATCTTAACATCTTCCTCACGAACCTCCAAGGCGAAATCCCACATCACAAATCCAGCCTAAAGCCTGTCACGTATCACTGCCGTGGCTGCTGGGGCCGCAATAATTCAATTGAACCTCCACTCTCCCTAATTATAAATTATACATACGCTCCAGACTACACTGTGTATCCTTCAGGAGACATTGCAAACTACAACGTGACTGCTTCTATTCATTAGCGTCTGTCAATCGAATTACGATGCCGAACAGCAACGCTGGCATCGGTACATGTTTAGGTTGAGGACAACTACCAGGATTCTGGTTCAACGTAGGATTATAGTTTGAGAGCCCCGTCCTCGAGATCACCCTGTAGTAGTATATGCTTTAGTTCCCGCTTTCGGCGTCATTGTTTACAGAAAAACTAGTTCCACCTCCCCACCATCCCCTGCGACCCGTTGTGCCAGGTCATTATGTTTCTACTCAGATCGTGCACTTTGGGCTTGGGGAGGGCGGGTGTGATCTCTTCGGATGGGGCTTTCTCGTATAATTGAGGATTGAACTTCCTCACAGGTGAGTCGCTTAACCTCTCTAAGTCAAGTTGATTGACTCAGTACTTCCCACACATTACGGTGATACAAGTTTATTATTTTCCCATAGCATGAAGCCTTAGTCTGAGATCCCTTGCAAGCAAATAAACCCCAGCGCCCTTCTCTAAAATTGTCTTATGTCGCTAGGTCTTTCCTTCACAGGTCAATGGACAGCCTATTATCAATACTACAAACTTTTCAGTTTTACAACGCCCCACCCCCCAACCACCCCAATTTCACCCCCACCTAAAAAAAGGCAGAAAATGATCAGACACCTCTAAAACGCTTAAAAACGAAGTTTGAGCTGTTTTTATATTTTTAGTTTTTTATTATTTCTGCGCGCCACTGGCACGATTTATAAAAACCATACGCGTTTTCCATCCTCGCCACGGTAGTAATACTGTGTCAAAATTTCATTAAAATCAGTTGAACAGTTTCCTCGTTACACAATATAGAACGATCTAAAGCAATATACTCTCGTATATGTTTACACCAAGTCCTTTGGTTTCTGTAATAGGCAGGGCAATGTTCGGATGGACCTAAAAAAATGATTTCAATGTCCCAGTATCATTTTTATTGATTGTTTGCGAGTACTGATGTCGGTGTGTAATTGTAATACGGATCTGTGTTTTCTATTAGATTGTTTGTTGTGGCTAGTGCTTGGTGTATGACTTTGGCTGCAGAGTTATGTCTAGCTGTGTACTCGGTTCCAGCGAGAGTTTTGCATTCGCTTGTTATGTGGTCTATTCTTTCTTTCTGTTGGTGGCTTTCTGCAGCTGTCGTCGGTTACGGATGGATCTTTAATCATGTATTTCATGTAGTTCCGTGTCGCAATTACTTGGTCCTGGATAACAAGCATAAAACCCTCAGTTTCTGGAGAGAGTTGGCTATTATTATTATTGTCATTTTTATTGAGGTAATAGATATATTTTAAAGATGAATGAATGAATAAAAGAAGGAGAGAGGCTTTCTGGTGGCAAGAACCACCAGTGCATAGGACTACAAGCGGGCCCTTCTGCACCTCTCATTAATCTAGTTCCCAAGTTATTGACTTTCTGATCTACATGTTGTCTCCAATTCAGCTTCGAGTCTATAATTACGCCTATATATTTTACTGATTGGGAAAGTTCAAGTGATGTTCCAAAGAACGTTGGTCTGATATATCCGTCCAGTTTCCTTCTCCTAATGAACAGAACTGGCTTGGTCTTCTTGGCATTATCCTACAGATCAACCAAAGCGTGTTGCATTATGTCTTAGACAGTAACCATGAATCGACCCCTGAAATCATCTGCATGGGCCCGCACGTACAGACCTAAATTGCTCAGCCTGACGAGAGTTTCATTTACCATCAAACCCCATAATAAGAGAGATGGGGGTGGGTTGGCTTAGCGGTTAGAGTCGAGGGCTTGTGACCGGAAAGTCCCGGGTTCCATTCTCGTTAGAGGCGAAAATCAATTTCTGTTTTTTTTTTTCAATCAAAAATAAATATCCATAAAAAAACTCAGCGAGAATCCCCACCAGAGCCTAAACTTTTAGCTTTATAGTTAACAGTGCTGTTCCTAGAGTGGCGCCGGGAACACACAAAACACGAGACTAATGACCAGAGCAGTCGATGCCGATGACACAGAAGTAAAAAAAAAACTGGTGGGAAATTGACGGGAGGTGATGGACGCCATATTCGACCAGTTGCCCGACTAACCGAGAAATGGATTTATGTTGTGACAAGCAATACAAGTAAATAGGTGGCGTTGAAGCTGTACATTCCAGAATATTGTTAATTGGAAAAACCAAAGAATAGCTTACCCGTGTAGCCGATGCCATATCGCAAAATAATATGTGCAACGACACCTACTCTAATCTCACACAGATCGCCTCTGTTAGTACGGTATAGTATAGTAAGTCTTTAACATATTTTCCACAAAATAAAGTAATTTCGATGTTTTAAACCATAAATATATACAAAGTTCTCCTACATACATTGAGAATCGGACCGGAGGATCGCCGACGATTCAATGACGTCAGCATGTGTGGGCGATTAACAATGCATACCGGCCCTAGTCATTTAACTTGACCTACTTGATGTCAAAATAAAGTACACCATTTTAACTGACCAAATCCAAAATTTCACCTATAATCTCCAAGATTTACACAAAACGATTGTACTGCTACAATACAGGGTGATGGGCCAATAGTGCGTGGACAGAGGATTGTGGGCCTACTGAAAAATATTTCAAAAATCTGTCACTTGATCGTGGTAAGGACCTTTGAGGGATATAATGTAAAAATATTTTCACTTAAATTTTGACGTTTATACAGGGTGATTCATTCAAACTTACATTTTTTGAATTGAACCTCCTATATATTATTGCATATTTGGATTCCTTGGTCAATTCTAGTTTGACTTTATGTATCATACATGGAACTTTAAACAAACCGTTTAGACGCAAATCACCATTTTTGGTATAAGTAGGTATCAGAAGAAAATTGAATATCGCAGCGATTGTAAAACTCAGAAGGCCGTGACTTTGCGGTACGACTAAGCATGAAATGCGTCACCTTAAGTCAGACGGCTAAAATTGAATTCTTTTTGTATTTGGAGAAATCAGTAGATTAATTAAGGAAACTTCAATTACAGATAACTTGATTTTTTCAAACGGGAATACCTATTTTGGTTTAAAGAATCAAATGCAAAATTTGATTGCCTTTCTAACGATATAGTATTCTCGATATCAATGTTTTTTAGTTTTCATTTTGTTTCAAATTTTCAGCCAAATCGGTGTTTTTCAATTTTCCTGCTTGCAAGCAACCTAGCAGGCCATGAAAAATGAACAAAAGCTCGTTAATATGGAAGAAACCAACTAACTTAGTAGAAAGATGCAAACTAACTAGAGCAACGAGGCAAGATTATGAACATTCCTTACAACATATTAGATCTAACCAGAAACAATAGCGGTAACAAAAACGCTCATTTTTCACAGCCTGCTAGCTATTAGCCAATCTCCAAAGTCAGTAAAAAAATATTTAATCAAAGGAAAACTACTAATGATTGTTGCTGGCAGTAGAATATCTATGTCTTCTGAATAATTTTCATATTTAATGCTATAGAAAAGTAGCCATTTCCGTAAGTCAAAAGTAATGATACCTCTGACTGGAACCCTTCAAATTATTTAGTAGGTATTTCTACTTATTAGCAAAATCGCGGAAAATGAACTTGATTTGCAGTATGTTTGAATTGTAAGACATAATTTAGTTTGCAGAAAACTACATGAAATAAACACAGTTACAACATAGCGTAACTAAAAAATTCTAGCAATTATTTCAATAGATGTTCAGAATGCTCCAGCTGGAGATATCTTCACTTTTGACTTAACTAAACGGAAATGACTAATTTTTCTATCCCATTAAATGTGAAATTTCATTCTAAGCATGTTAGACTGTAAGCAAAAATCGCTGGTAGTTTTCCTTTTGTTTCAAAATTTTTAATCGTTTTGGAAAGTTGTCAAGCTCTAGTAGACCTCAATAGCTAGTAGGCTATGGAAAACAAACACTTCTGTCATAACCCAGCTACTCATTGACATTAGATATCTTGCGGCTGTTGTATCCGGTTAGAGCTAATATGTTGTAAGGAATTTTCATAATCTTGCCTCGTTGCTCTAGATAGTTTGCATCTTTCTACTAACCTAATTGGTTTCTTCCTTTTGTTTATTTTTCATGGCCTGCTAGGTTGCTTGCACGCAGGAAAATTGAAAAACACCGATTTGACTGAAAATTTGAAATAAAATGAAAACCAAAAAAGGTTGATATCGAGAATGTTATATCGTTAGGAAGGTAATCAAATTTTACATTTGATTCTTTAAATCAAAATAGGCATTCCCATTTGAAAAAATCAAGTTATCTGTGATTGAAGTTTCCTTAATTAATCTACTGATTTCTCCAAGTGCAAAAAGAATTAAAATTTGGCCGTCTGAACTAAGATGACACATTTCATGCTTAGTCGTACCGCAAAGTCACGGCCTTCTAAGTTATATAATCGCTGCGATATTCAATTTTTTTCTGATACCTACTTATACCAAAAATGGTGATTTGCGCCTAAGCGGTTCGTTTAAAGTTTCATGTGTGATACATAAAGTCACACTAGGATTAACCAAGGAATCCAAATATGCAATAATATATAGTGGGTTCCATTGAAAAAAATGTAGGTTTGATATTATGAATCACCCTGTATAAACGTCAAAATTTGAGTGAAAATATTTTTACGTTATAGCCCTCAAGGGTCCCTACCATGATCAAGTGATCAGATTTTTAGCAAGCCCACAATCCTCCGTCCACGCACTATTGGCCCACCCTGTATACACTAAGGAATCAAATGCATAGTTAGTAATAAACGTAAAACGTTTCCAACCCAGGTGATGGTTGACAATCTCAAGAAACATAAACGTATGTCTCCCCTAGATGGGATAAAAAGTATAACAGCATCGTGAACCCTTCCACATTCTTCACCTACCTCATTATTCAATCGATACAGGTAGAAAGATTTAACTATTAGTGCTGATACATATTCAATACGTCCAGTTTTTTTTCGCACGGCGATTTGAATATGATCGGGATTTTATTATACCTACCTGATATATTCAATCGATCCGATGCTCTGTGGGAATTTCTCGAACGAGATCCGGCTTTCAATGTGCCCCAGAAGACGGAGGTATTTTGAATATAACGAGAGGAAAGGGTTGTGTCAGATTCTAATGGTACACGTAACGGTTTTGTATTGTTGCATATACCTATGATCGGGAATATAGGCCTGTATTTAATCAGATCTGTTAAACCTTGTCCGCACAGAAGTAACAAAGAAAAAGAAGCTTGTCGACCGATTCGCTGTTACTGATCCGTTTTGAAGAAATAAGGAACAAAGTTCCAAAGCTGCTTGCATGAAGAGCGAGATTTCGTTGGAAAATTCATTCCCAATCAAAGCTGTTTTCCCACTGAAGAAGAAGCTTGTATATCTTAGTTCAGCAGCCTGAATCCGTGCCATCAGATCTACACCTCACGTTAGCTGGCATAGTCGAGAGTCTACTATGTCTGCTGTATTTACATTATGAAAAAAAGCTTTAGAAGATGTCATGAGTTTGCGATACACAGCTCATGTGCTTAGGTAGTGGAACGCTAGTTCGTCCTCCTCCCAGCATCTGGAGAAGATGGGCTCCCCTATCTCATGAGTGAGAAATATCTGTTCAGCCGGCAATGGCCTGTGAGAACCCCCACAAAAAGGTTGATTCAGATATTTGGCACGACGAAGTTTGGGGAGGAGTCACTATATTCAGCGAGATAGTCGGACATATGACTTTCGCCATAAGAAGCTCTCTAGGAAGAAAATGTTTAAGTGTTGGTTCCGTTGGGTTGGAAAAAAGGCCCAAACCTCTGGCCTACTTGCCTGGCTTTGCCTCCCCATAACTACTACAAACTAAATACAAGTCTACAATTGTGCCTGATTATATTTATACAACACTATTCTTCCCATTCTTTGTGATATTTGTTTCATAGAAGGTCTAGCATTAATCTGTTTAAAAGAAGCCAGTATCTTGATCTTGGCTATTGTAGATTTTCCTTTCTTATTCCTACAAAACACTGGTATGAAATTAACCGGTCTGCAAAAAATCCCCAAGACTCTCATACATGATAATAATGAGTCCTGTCTGGTGCAGGCGCTTTCACTTGGTGGAAATATTCAACCGTTCTAAGCGAATTATATTAGTTGGACACGGATGGTACATGATGCTTCATGTAAATTTCTTGCACTTATGATTTTGTTTTTGTGTAAATATATGTTTGTCTTCACATATTCACATGGCCTTACATTCATTTGGAAGCTGGACTTTGCCACTATCACTAGGGCAGTACTTATAGAGAACTGAGCACTGATCAGGAATGATGAGAAGCTAAATTGCATTTGCTTAATGAAGAGTTATGTTTTCTAGAATAACTGAGTAACCCTCACCCATATACAGGTATTTGTACAAAAAAATCGGACAAAAGTTGAATTCGCAGATTGGCTCGTATAGCAAATTTGATTTATACCAGATATATCGCAACAGACATAAGATGAAAAGCCACTCTTTTTTGCTCGGTAGCTGCGCATCCTTGCCAGCACCTTCTGTCAAAAATATTGCACTGTCCATGTATTGGTGTTCAGTGGAATTATTGTTGTAATAATATTTCGAAGTTCTTACAGATTTTTAAGAATCTTTTATCAATTATTAAATATACACACTGACATTAAGAACACTGTCCTTTTAGTGAAACTTAAATGGTTTTGATACTCTTCTGGATGAGTCCTGGGTTTGATTTTTGTTTTATATTACAAAAGCTAAAAATTTCAAATGTTCCCCAAACTTCGTTTTTAGGCATTTTAGGTGTTCCTGATCATTTTCTACTTTTTTTGGGTGGGAGTGATATTTGGTGTGGTTGGGGGTGGGGGGGGGGTCCACTGAGCTATGAAGGAAGATTTAGCGACATGAATAACATGTTTAGGTCCATCCGAAAATTGCCTTGCCTATTACAGAAGCCAAAGGACAGAATTTTTTCTGATGTAAACATACGAGTATCGCATAAGATCGTTCTGTATTGTGTAACGTGGAGACTATTAAACTGATTCTGATGAAATTTTGACACAGTATTATTACCGTGGTGAGGATGGAGTACGCGTATTGATTTTAGAAATCGTGTCAGTGGCAGCGCAGCAACAATCAAAAAACTAAAAATATGAAAACAGCTCAAACTTCGTTCTGCCTTTCTGCATTTTTTTGGGTGAAGATGAAATTGGGGTGTTTGGGGGCTGGGGGGTTGTAGAAGTGAAAAGTTTGTTGTATGCATAATAGGCTGTCCATTGACCTGCGAAGGAAAGACCTAGCGGCATAACACAATTTTGGGGAGGGGGAGGGGGAGCTGGCGATAATTTGGTTGCAAAGGAATCTCAAATTATAGCTTCAAGCTATGAGAAAATAATAAACCAGTACCACAGTAATATGTGGGAGATACTGAGTCAATCAACTTGACTTCATTTTTATTACTATATTTGGAATGCTAATTAGAATTTTTGACCATATTACAATTAATTGCACTGTTCCAAGTAAATTGAGAGTAAAGATTATTTTTGTTCGAACTTTGAATAGAAATACCCCTATGTGCATCGACAAAATAAAGCCACTGGTAGAACGGCTTTTAATTTAGAACAATGACTGTACCACCTTTTAGGTCGTTACACAAAATACACTTTACGGCCTTAATTCCACTTCGATACTGACATAATTTCCATTAAGGGCCTCCTTATTAACAGCCTGGTGGGTATGTAGCTGAAATATGCATCACATATCGTGTGAAGCCTCTAAGGGCTGAAAGGGCGCGATATATAGCTTGTTGGGCCCAGAGGAAAATGTTAATGGGACCGCCGGGGTTATTAAACAATTTCATGGGGAATTTATGGAATAAGGGGTACATGGGATAGGAGTGAGAATAACGGCGACCGCTTGGTATCTTAGATATTTGGCCTCTAAGGTAGCTATTTTGGAAAAGGTAATATATGATGAGATAGGTCAAAAGCAGTAGCGGATCCAGTAGGGACTATAGGGTGTCAGGATTGTCCTCGATGAGATGCCGTGAACCGTGTATGTTATGGTTTCTTATTTCCCGCACCACCCATGAGAGGAAGACTGTCCATTACACTAACAAAACATTTTTTAAGTATAGGGGAACCTATATGCCAAGAAATATTGTCAAACCTGGCTTGCAGCCACCAAGCTCAACAGTTATCCACAAAAGTGTATTTTTGTCTCTTTTGTCATTCCTGAGGAAATATAAAACATCATTGATGCCCTCGAAAGCAAAAAATCTCTCATTGTTATTTTACGGCTGTGAAGTTTGGATAGAGATGCGAAAATGAAAATATCGATACCGGTACCAACTCGATATTTTTTAGCCTCATAGGCGCGTTTGGTTCGTACAGAGCATTTTGTGCAACTGATTACACCCCTCAATAATTATATAATTATTTTCGATACCGATAGCCTACAAAAGTATCGATACCAGCTTGGAATCGCACAAAAAGTATCTAAGATACTCTACATAAGATTCGATATTAGTGCAGAAGTACAAATATCGAAGTATCGTTAGCATCCCTACAAAAAAATCATCCAAAAGTGGGGACGCGCGTGTAATTGCCGCCAACCTGAGTTATTGTGCTGGTTGTTTACTATGCTGTGGCTGTACATCGCAGTTGAGTACCGGGTATGCAGATTAGGAAGGTATTAATGGCAATGCGTCTACAGTTGAAAATACATAAACATTACTTCGTATTTGTTTTTTTTACTTCAATGATTTTGGAATCAAAACAACTTGAGATCAATTTATTTTAAAAAGTCTAAGGGTCATTTGCTAATCACAAAACAACCCCAGCTTTTCAAATAATTTTTATCTTGAGACATTGGTGCGTTTTTGAGCATACACAGTAATAAGAAATAGATAAATGATTTCAAATAACGATAACGAAGTTCCACGAATTTTACTTGCCTGCGCACTTTCCCTGAAGAGTCACTATAGTCAAAGTGTTAATTAATTGTAAAACAACTGACAATATCACCGCTTCATGCGGTTAGCCCGTTTTTGTGAAGGAAAAACCAATGAAATAGAAGCTTGAAGTTAAGTCACTGTGTGTTTTGCGCCACCAAAAGTGGCCTATCGCCCCGCTACGGTTTTTGGTCGCTAACTAGGTTTTGAAGTGTCCACTTTTGCGGGAAATAGCCACACCTGGCAACTCTGGAACAGTAGTTTGAAGAACGGGAGTGGGAGGTAGGAGGTACTATGCTCTTTCTCTTCAACCTGTTAAACGCTATCGGCTATCTGCGTCCGATGCGTTTATATCGCCATTCTAGGGATCGGCTTGCCAATCGTGTATACAAGTGAGTCTAATAAAGGCGTATTAAACACAGAGTGGACGGCAAGGAAGAAGGTGAAGAAGAAGAGGAAGCAGCAAAGGTTTGCGAGAGCAGTAACGACGACGTCGCTGGGAGGGGGAGGTGGTGGGCTGCAGGGGTACATCCGCAGAATAATAACGAGATCGGAGAAGCGAGGGAGGCGAAGTAAAATATCAGAAACCCAAAACGTAACCGGCTGCACGTGACTCGCCGATTGATTTTATTTTATGGAGAACATGTCTCCGTCGCCTTTCGGGGCTGTGGTGGTCCCTCGACTCCAACCTGCCCCCCCCCCCCCCCCCCCCCCACACCCGCTTCCCCTTCTTTCCCCTTTCACCTCCTTGATGCTTCTTATAGTGCGGATTTAAAAGCGGCACATGCATCAGAAAATATTTGTATTTTGGAAGTAGTGTCGATGGCAATTTTTTGATCATTATTTCAAAGAAATCGGTGACTTTTACAAATATCTGATTCTATTAGAACAGTAAGAAAACTTTCCATTGAACGAGGATAACTGAATCAACGCAAGGCGTTATTAATCAGTGTCGTATATCTACAGGGAGTGTCCCAAAAATCATGAAATATAAATTGTTTTCAACAATTTAATGGTTATACCTGTATAACGCCAGTGACTGAATAGCTCTTTGAACAACCGATCTCTGCTTGTTGTAGTCGAAGGCTGTTCATCAGTCGTCGTATTTTCAATAAACGCCGGGGTTTCTCAGGGATCTGTTCTACCCCTACAGTGTTTCTTCTGTACATCATCCAGCTGCTGGAAATAACATCCAATCCAATATACAGCTTCGCAAACGACTATACATTAATATCGTGCATGGAACCAGGCAGGCCACTATCATCCCAGCAGTCGGTACATCGGCGACCGCAAGATTCCTCTCAAATCAAGGTAGATATCAAAACAATTGTCGGGTGTGGATTAGTGTATAAAGTACAGTTCATCCTACATAAAACTCAGACAACAACGCTTACAAAGAAGTCTCACGTCGGCATACCAACTGTGGAAATGAAGGGTCACCCAATAGTCGAGTCACCTTCCGTCAAGCTTTTGGGGATCAACATCAACAATAACATGTCCTGGCACGATCACGTCGCCGTCGTCAGTATTGCTAAAATGGCATCCCAGAAGCTTGGAGTTTTGTTCCGCTATAGGAAGCTGTCTACACCAGAGCAACTACTGCTGCTCGACAAGGCACAGATCCGACCATCGCTGGAGTATTGCTCCTATATGTGGGGATGCCATCCAAAGCACTCTCTAAAGCATCTGGACACTATCCAGAAGCAAGTAATTAGACTAATCGATACGCCTAACATCACAGAGGACGTCCAGAGCCTGGAACATCGAAGAAGGGTGGCTGAACTGTCCCTGTTTAACAGATTCTATCACGGAAGGTGTTCGAGTGAGCTCTCCCAGATAATAACACCAAAGTCAACCCGAACGAGGAATACTAGAGAGGCTCTGCGAGCACCCTTATCAGGTCGAGGCTCCTACTCCCCGAACCAGTCTCCTCCAGCATTACTTCTTTTGGAGAACTTCGACACTGTGGAATGAGTTGACGGGGAATTTGTTTCCCGACGTCTACAACCTGCAGCGTTTCAAATTTAACGTGCAGCAACACTTATCCTCCCGCAGCGCTTCTACAGCACTATAGGTTTTCAACCTTTGCGGGAAGCTTTAGTATCTACCTTTAGTATTTACACATTTTTTACATTGGCTTTTCATGCCTGGTGAGCCTCCTGCAAAGTCTCGACGAAAACTTTGTTCAAAGTCGTTGTCAAAGCTTTTCGGATATGCGGAATGCTGTCAAAACGCTTTCCTTTTAGTTCATTCTGGATTTTCGGAAAAAGACCAAAGTCAGGCTGAGCGAGAACAAGACTGTAGGAACTCACGGACGCGCAGAGAAGTGTGGCGTGATGCAGCATCCATGTAGCAACGATGTCTTTTCTTCTTCTTCTTCTTTTCTCTTAATAGTTCCAGAACTTCTGCATAGTAGTACGGCCAGTATTGAATAAATCACGAACGCAATTGAAATTTTCAACGATTCTGCTTGTTGGCGGTCGTCTAGAACGCGGGTCATTGTCCACCCCTTCCTGGCCCTCCTTAAACTTCTTCGTCCACCTCGTAACTTGTACATAACTCAAAGCTATGTATCTTAGTTTGTAGCTGTATCTGTTTTATTTTAGTACCTATAGGTTCTAATAGTTTTTTTTATCTATATTTACTATTGTCATGTTTTTGAGCCATACGATAAATAAATAAATAACTCAAAGCTGTATTCCCATAAGTTTCCGTAAGCAGTGAGTGCGTTTAGGTAGCGGTTTTGTTGAGCTTTGAACAAAATTGGATTGCTCGACGATGTTTGTTTGAATCAGACATCGTGCCTCGTGACGAGGTTTCAAAACAGAGGTGCACTAATTCAAGGATTCTGACGCTCTGGATGTTAAGGGTAAACACAAAAAGAAAGCAGATTTCCTGCTTACTGGCATAGTCGGCGCCTATAAGCGCCGATGACTTCCTTTGTTTTTAAATTATTGCGGACATAAACAAAGCGTGTCGGAGCTTGTTACAAGCGAGAATCGGCGCAGGCTATTTTACCAGAATGAATTTTTAATTCTCGGCTACTTGTTTTCGGAACCGGTCACACATGTTGAGGGAAAAGTTTATATGAATTTGACTGTTTGTGCCAGTTGCACCATGTTTTTGTCAAATGGTGTTCAGTTTTTCTCACTGTATAATTAAGGGCCGATTTTATCAACAGGCGCATTTTAACAAAGGCTTTGACCAATCAGAGCAGCCCGTTCAAGAACATGCATCTGTCAAAGTTCTCTGAAAACTATTCATTTCTCTTGAAGTTTACCTCAAAAAGGTGAAAAATGGCATGCTTTATATACAAATCGACCATTATGAACCATCTAGTATCTTTTCCAGTCTGATTTTCCATCCTAGATGGGTGAAAAATTGCATTTTCTTCTTTAATCAAAAGTTTAGCGATTGCTAATTTCAACCAATCAGATTCCGGAAAAACTGTACATTTGATCGCTGGTTTTTTCTTCTGCTAAATGCTAATATTGCTAATGATGACAAAAAATTAGGGTTTTGAATAATTTTTTTTTGTGATAAATGGAGAGATCAAATATAAGTTTTACAACAAAACTGTTTTTGTTTTTTTTCGCAATAATCCAAAAGTTATATCAAAATAAAAATGAGTTTTTGAATCCAGAACCGAAAACACGCAGACGGTTCCCGACCCGTGTGACGTACTTCATGAAAATACTTGTAACAGTTGTAACTAAAATGTATATTTGTGGCAACATAGGCGTAGAATGATGTTTGGAGCTTGAGACGAAGTCAGCGATCGAAATAAATAATAAATATCTCTTTGAATGGTCGAAATTAGATCACAAATTCCGGTAAAAAAGTATCGAATCCCAAATCAAATATGTACCGTTGAGGCGATCCCTTCGCCGAGATGGCGGGTGGCCGAGTTTTGTCAATATCGCTTCCGGTACCACAGTCAGAGCGCCGCGCCGCGCCGTTTGGATTTACTCAAGAAAATTCTTTTCTACTTTTTTCAATCAGTAGTAGTAAATTTCCTAGAGTGGTACTGGAAAACAGTAACAAAGCCTACACAGACCATGAGACTAATTATTACCATAGCAGTCGATGCTGATGTCACCATCAGAGTATTAAAAAAAAGTTACTTAATTAAATTTAGTACTTTGTTTAAAACCTCCTCCAGAAGGTCAATCACAGCATAGGATTTAGAATTATATTAACGCTTACTTTCTATTATTGAAAATAGGAATGAAAAACATTGAACGATGATCGTGGAGAAGGAAACCTTCTACAAACGGAGTTTTAGAGAAAACTCCATTACAGCATCTAAAACCCAAGACACGTTATTTCATCCCCAATCCCATTACTGCTTCCACCCTCGACGTAGCCGGTTTATGACCATCCATTTTGTTTGCTGGCAGTTTCGCAGTAGCGAGGGAGAGCGGGAGAAAAATGACCAGGGGTCGACACCCTCGGTTTGGTGGTCCATTCGGAAGGGTGGAGCCTGCGTCATCCGGCCGTTTCCGGGAGGGGGAAACACCCTCGATCCGGCCATAAAAGCTCTCCGGAACCGAACGGCTAACGATACGCTTGGACACTAGATTTGGCATGCAGTCCAATGAGGATTTATAGAAATAATAATGCACTTTATTGTAACAGTATAAAAACATTTACATATCAGTTTTGATAAAAATGATTAAAAATATTAATAATGCCTAAAAACGAAATAATCACAATAGAATAATAGATGCATACATTCATTTTGCATTAATTTATTTGTAACTGTTTTACAAATTGTGTCCCTTGAAGGATATACCTTGTATATCGACCATATTATGACAATACAAGAATACAGATTGTAATAAATGATGTGCCAAATTACATAAAACTCACAGAACATTAAAGGTAAAGATTAAATTTAATTTTCAATTCAATGATGCTACACCAAAATATTTCGCACACTTGCGACAATTTGTAAGTATTGACACACATTAAATTTATAGATGCCTTTAACAATAAATTAGCCTGGTCTCGATTGCATAGAGATGTTGCGTTATTCCTTGAGTTAATTGTGCAGATTTATGATAAAAAAACAGTCAATAAAGCCATTCAAAAGTTTGTGAAGAAATATGACGCCTGATTCCTAAGACTTCTCAGTGGAAAATACACATTGCAAAATCGGCAAAAATGTTGTGCAGTTGTACTTATTAAAAATGAATTTTCTCCACCGCTACATTGGCTTCCTGGAGTTATTACAGAACTCCATCCAGGAAAGGGTGGAATTGTACGAAATGTTACCGTGAAACCGTGGTCGAGTACTTTTACACGTCCTGTAGTGAAGGCATTCCCTCTACCGACTCAATAATCACTTAATTTTTTTAGCCATATCCTATATTTTATTTTTATATTTTAATGTTTTCCTCAATTTGTAATCGAAATTGGATGTAGTATTGTTGTATTGAAAAAAAGGGTTTGTCACGGTGGGAGGTATGGTTTAGCCATTTTTTTCTGATATTTATATGTATTTAGTTATAGATAATTTAAATCTTATCCGGCAGCAGACCATTTATTTTCGGGAAAATTTTTCTTTTTCTTTCTGTAGCTACCTGACGAAGTTAGTTGGTAAAGATCAGTGCAACAGCAGATCGCAGAAGATTATTGTGGTTGCAAGTAATTTTTCTCGTTCCTGAAATTGCCGTCTCCAAATCCTAAATCCTGTATTTTCCAGAATAAAAATATATAGTCCACCTTTTATCACCTAGAGCCATTTTGGTAAGGAAGACAAAAATTGCTGTTATATTTTTGAACAGGGTATTTTTCAAAGAAGGCAAATATTCTCAGGAATCGGCTAAAACAACGATCAAAGGGGGATAGGTACAATCAATTTGGTGGCACAGAAATTTTTTTTGTTAAAAGCCAGTTGCTGTTCATTCTAAAATCCTTCACTTTTTCTGTCCTTTCCATGACAGGGTTACCAATCATATAAGCATATATGGTAAAACCTTACGATTAAGATAAAGATTTGCATCTACATGCCTTCAAAGTTCGAATGACTCCGCAATGTTTGGCAGCAGACCAAGCACAGACAAGAAAGTTACCAATAGGATCTTTGAACAGGCAGAAGTGAATGCCGATTTTGCGAACATATACCTAGTTAATTATGTTCAGAGATGTGGTTCATTTTCAACTCGATGGCTTCGTAAATCGGCAAAACAGCCGCATTTAGGGCTTAGAAAATAAAACGAAACATTATTCATCCCACACTGTTTCACTGTTGATAATTGGACCGTATTTTTATTATAATTAAATGGTAAACTTTGTCCTTTTATGATAACACAGATTCTTGCACTTGGCGATACTGCGCTTTGAGCCGGACGGTGCCACTAACCTTATGGCTTGTGGAGCATTTACTGTTTTGCACGGATTTGCTACTATCATTTTCTGGTTTGGACACGTTTGGACACCAGATTTCTTAGGCTTTTATACCTTTAGAGTGCATACATAAAAAAAATTCTCTAATCAAAAATTCTGATAATCTTGTAAAGATGTACTTAGGACAAGAACATTAAATTTGTTTTCGCTCTAAGAAAATGTATTTGATGAGAAAAGTATGCTTAATTTGAACCAAGAAAATATATTTTTGACTTCCTTCAGTACCTACTCATTCTAAATAAATATGCTCTGACCAAAAATATAATTTTCTAGACAACTAAAATTTTAATACTCTTCGACCAATTATTTCATAAAGTTTTAGCAAGGATATCACATTTTCCAATTGAGTTCCTTTTACTCCAATCAAGAATACAAACAGCTTGAGAACTGTGGAGTATATTGAGAATATGATAATCTTGGTTCATGTTCATTGACAGGTCCTCACAGGCCTCATAGTCATTTGTTAATAATTAATAATTTTGCCTGTGTCTATGTGTTATATTGCTCTTACGGAAGGATTGTTGCGTAGTTGGGGTTGTGGAGACATCATACAAATTAATGTTTGTAATATAAGTACTAAGTATGTGATATGCAATATATTCATGTAAGTAGTTGTCAACGGAACAATAAACAAATGCAGACCGGTGGGCGTAACATATTCTTCTAGTTTAAAACTACAGGTACATATTCTTATATACTGTGGTAATCGGAATTTTTCAACAAGAATTTGGAAAATTACTGTATAACGTAAAATTGCCGAATGCTTATACTGATCCCCTCAGAGGCTTCTTCCAAGAAGACCAAAACTCTTGAGGTATTTGCGCCTACATTATGAAATTTTTTCGTCAACATATAGTATTCTTATATAGGGGTTTTCATTGATTTGTTTCCAAGATTACCATATGCTTGACTTAAGGTTTCGGTATTCTTACTTAAGACTTTCCCAGTTTCCCAATTGCAAATGTTTACTTACCATATAAGGCTGTATGATCAAAAATATCACATTCTTGGTTCAAAACTATAACAACATTGCGCTTATAGGTAGATATGGTATATTTGAATGAAAGTATTATTTTTCGGCCAAGAATTTATTTTCATTTGTGTGCTAGCTGCAGAGATTATTTTAACAAGCCTGTGACCACGGAAACATTGAAGGCAGTGGCGGATAGAGGGGTGGCGAGGGGGGCTTCGCCCCCCTAGAGCTTACGGAAGCATGCATATTACATTTATAAATACGAAAAGTTTGTTTTTTTGCTCTTCAGGGGACGGCAGGACTAGCCGCCCCTCCTAGACCACTAATGGAAAATGGACAGTGTAATGGAAACACGGAAAAATATGAATAGCAAAAATTGGTATGAAAGGTTTTCTTTTGTTCTTCGCGTCCCAGTACTAGTCCCCCCCCCTAGAAGAAATCCTAAATCCGCCCCTGATTGAAGGCCGAAATAAGACACTATCTCATGAAATACCGCCACATCTATAAGATATAAATTTTGTTAGCTGCCAGATAACCGCTAATTTACAAGATATTTCTTTTCATATATCACTGCTAAATATACAGGGTGTTTCTAAATAGCATGTACAAACAAAAGGTGGAGAATCTCTGTTTTTTCTATAACTAAAATTTCAAATAAACATAGCTCCACAAACGCTTCGTTATCGATATACGGGGTGTTAAAACTTCAATATTTTTCAGTTTTTTCTTAATAACTCTCTTAATTTTTGAGGTATTTAGCTCAATTTTGAAATATAAGAAATGCGATACGAGTTACATAATTGCACATGTCAAATGGTTGGCAGAAGCTTTAGGGTGATGTTTTTTCATGGGATATGCCCCCTTGCTTACCTAGAAGTTCTTTTTGGTGCATTTTGCAACAAGTTGACGACACAGATTACGATTTAAAATACTATATTTCAAATTTATTGAAACAACACAGTTATCAAAATAAAGCCATAGCTTCCTAGACCATATTTCAAACACATTATTTTCATCTGCCTAATAACAGAGAATCCTGTTTTGTTTTTTTCTCGGTAAGGGTCAATAACAGGGAATCCTGTTTTGGTTTTTTCTAGATAAGGGTCAGAGATATGAAAAAATCATAAGAGAGCAAAAAGTTTCTAAATAAAATGAAAAAAACGTTTTTTGTTTTTTGAACCTACGAGTCACTGCATAAGAGTTCAGGGTAAGAAAATGGGGCAATGGGGGCATGACCCCTGACAAAATAACACCCTGTTGACATGTACAATTATGTAACACCTATTGCGTAGTTTATAGTCCAAATTTAGTCAAACATTGAGAGAGTTAACTTAAGAACATCCTTCGTTTGTACATCACGTTTAAGGTATACTTTGTACACAATGTTAAATCAATAAATATTTGGACACCTTGCGGAATCTGCATGAACTTCTGTCTTCCAAGTCGAATTCTTGAAATTTCCTTATTCGTGCTAGCAAAATTCCGCAGAAGGAAAAACAGCTCGCATAATATCTGCCCTTATACGACTTCTCCCCCTCATACACTGGAATCCCCCGGGGTCACACATATATATAGCTGATACACATCAGGGACGCCCTTTGCTATCCCGGATAGCCATAAAGTCCGCTCGGTTTGACGCTCCCCTTCATCCTGCAGGAAACGATGACGCAACTCCATTCCCGTTCCGAGAAGATGGACTCTACGGGGCGGGGGAGGGCAGCGGAAAGCCCTTTGGTCATTTGTCTTATTTTGAAAGGGGATTCGACTGGCAGGGATGTAGGAAATAGACGCTGTGGAGGTGTTTTCCTCACAAGAGGATATTGGCCCCCTTTGGTTTTGCAATTGAATCGGTGAGTGGAAAAACAGTATAAGTCCAAAATTGACAGTTTTTAACTGAGATAGCCAAAGTCATATTTTAACGTGTTCCTTTCTGATGAGTTGAGAAACAGTATAACTAACACACCGTGTACGCGTTTACGAGGGTACCTGTTATTGGATTGAGCGGAAGAACGATACAACTCTCGTTGTTATATCGTTTTCCACTCAATATCCGATTTCCTTCCTTGCCCCCTGAGTTCGATAATCGACATGCGACAAGCTGGTGGCCAAGGGACTATAAAAAAAGGAAGTCAAATTGATTGAATCACTCCTTCCCAAACATTACGGTAGACACCAAATTATTACTGTCCTATAGCACGAAGCTATAGTCTGAGATTCACCCCTTGCAACCAAATCATCGCCCGCCCGCAAAAAAGTGTATTATGCTGGTCTTTCTTTCACAGGTCAATGGACAGTCTATTATGAATACAACAGATTTTTCAGTTTTAAATTCCTCCATCCCCTAAACACCCCAATTTCATCCCCACCCAAGAAAAAGTAGATAATGATCAGGAACTCCTAAAACACCTAAAAATGAAGTTGAAGGAATATTTGAATTTTTTTATTTTTTGCTAATTACTCCGTCGCCCATGCACCGATTTTTCAAAGCTATAGCTTCATTACTTTCTACGGCCCTACAGCATATCGCTACCCAAATTTCATCACAATCCATGCAGCAGTTACTGTGATTAGGCTAGAAAATGCCAACAGACAGACAGACCGACCGAAATGAGTGACGTGCATTTTCGGTATGTAGATACCACAAAACGCCCAAAAATCGTATTATCTCGAAATGACATATCGGTGTGGGAAGTAATAACCTGTAAGTTGGTTGTGAAAAGAGATAATGAAACCTAAGTTTCAACTTATCGTCAGTTGATCTATGACATTTCTACACCAGGGTTTCCACTAGTGTTTTCATTGGACGACTAGGTATAAATAATTATGTTCAAACTACTTAAGTCTAATGTCAACCCTGTTTCTCCAAACAAAGTAGCCTACAAGCAACCATTACTAATCAATTTAAAGAAAATCATTGATTTAAAAAGAGACATAAAGTACATGGAAGGTGAAATTTTTTATTTTACTGCCATATTACCCCTTGGGAGACAGTCTAAAGCTGATATAATTTGTAGACATACATTAATAAATGCATCTCAATTTGGAATATTTACATTCTTTATGTTTATTAAATATTGAGTGGAAAAATAGTATAACTCCAGGTTCTTTTTTTTTGCCTTACAGCCCTTCAGAACACACTTATAGGAACCTGTTCAGAAAGTTTTTATGGAGAAAGTCATCCTTTATATTATTTCTGTAGACTTCATTGCTGTAAAATAAAAATTTTAGAGTCAAAACATTGTGTTTTTCTCAAAACAAGGATTTTGGAGATGTATTGTTTTTCCACTCACTGATTCAATTGTGAAATAGGAGAACAGTTTATTTCCCACTATTACTGTCTGTCCTCTTCCACCATTTTTTTGAATTTTTTGCCACATGAGTATATTAGCGGAAGAGTAATTAGTAAATAAATAAAGAAAACAAACAGATTCCTCCACACATGAAAAGAGATTCTCAATTCGATAATTCTGATAATCTTTAAAGATATACTTGCGACAAGAACATGTGTTTTCGCTCTAAAAAAACATTATTTGGTGAGGAAATTATGCTTAATTTGAACCAAGAAAAATATGTTTTTGACATCAGTACTCATTCTAAGGAAATATGTTCTGACCAAGAATATATTTTTCTTCGCAACTAAAATACTCTTCGGCAGAGTAGGATATCATATTTCCCTCTCTGATCTGATCTCTGGTTACTCTGATCAAAAATACATTGATATACTCTTATGAAAGGATTTTTGGGCAGGTGGGATCGTAAAGACATCATACAGATGTAAGTATGTTATATGCACAATATTTATGTAAGTAGTTATGAACGGAATAAAAACAATTGCACACCGGTGGGCATAACATATTCTTCTAGTTTAAAGCTACAGGTACATATTTATTATATACTGTGGTAATCGGATTTTTTTAACAAGAATTTGGAGATGCCACTTCCTAGAAGATCAAAATCTGGAGCTGCTTGCGCCAATATTTTGAAATTCTTCTGTCAGTATATGATTTTCATATAGGTGTATTCATTAATTTGTATCTAAGTTTAATTATATGCTTGATCTGAGATTTCAGAATTCTTACTTTCTAAACTTTCTTAGTTTTGAATTGAAAATATTTAATACATAATGCTATATGCACAACAATGAGAATGCTTTTTGTATCGAGCATTTGCGTACTCTGTTTAGAGCCGTTTTGACTTTACGATTCTATTTTTCTTCAAGAATTGCACAGTGTGTCTTTGGAGGCCCCTCGAAGTCTAAGCGCTTTTACACACGGGTAGATTGTCGATGTCTTCGAATCGATTCCCGACACGCGTCCACTTAGCTTCTCATGCAAAATATTGGAGCGCCAGTAACGGGTTGTTCGATGGTCGTTTCGAGACGGTTCGTGCATCTCTCGCGTCTGTTGGAGGATTTTGAGATTATACCACAGAGTTAACATCTATAGAGGGAGTGTAAACAACAAAATGCACAGGTCGCTGACCAGCCAACATGTAACGGAAATTTTGACAGCTTGAGAGCATTACCAGTGGCGTGCGACTTTATATTATGGATGGATGTTCATTAATAGATTCAATTTATTACTGTGATGTTACAAACTGATACCAATAAGTTGTATTAGTATTTAGCTATACTTAGAGAGTTACTCTTATTATGATTTCATTGTAACAGTTGATAATTTATTATTACCACGAAGTGTTTTTCAAAACATATCTAACAGTGTTCTGAAAGGTAGCCTGTTGGAATGGCTGCATCGTGTTTTTACTTCATCAATAAAATATAATAGTTGAATTAGGTAATATCCAGTTCTATAAAATTCTCATAGATAGATTTTCTGTAAGTAAATGTGGCATACATTTTTGCATTTCACGTCCTCAAATAGTTTAAAAAATGTAATTTGGAAAATTCATGTTGATTGACATGAATGTAATGCGTTCACAAAACATACATTAAACAACCATTATTATTCGTCAAACTGGAGTGAAGTTACTTTTGTTCCCAGTTATCCCCATATATTACGCTCCTGAAAACTAAAACAAAACCTATACTCACCTATGATAAGAAGTGTTCACCGATTCGTCGCTATTACAGCAAACTATGCACTTTTTATGTTGTCTCATCATGCAATAATGACAATATTGTTCGTAAATAATTTAATTCACACCACAAATAGTCACAAAGTCAGTCAAATATACACTAAAATCACAAAAATCTCGACACACGCAATAACCACAACTACAATGACAGCCGCATGACAGCTTAAGGGCACGCCGATTGTAGGTTGCCAGATTCACGCCATATTAGAAGTTACTGCGACATTCCGCTATGAAATTTACCATTTTTGAGATTTCATTAAATCAATACAAATTATCTTCACGTAAATCAGTTACATTGCAAGTATATTGGAATGTATAGTTAAATACCCAGTTAAATACCTTGTGTTCAAACTGCGGAAACTGCCAGATTTTGAAGAAACTGGAAGCGGACGAAGAAGAGTGGCAGTAGCGCTATAGATGTTGGCTGGCCAATATTCAAATTAGGCTCCCTCTAGAGATGTTAACTCGGTGGATTATACTGTCATATCGATCTTGATTTTGTAATTATATATAGTAATATGAGGATATTACCAGCTTCTGGGTATGAGGCGTTCCACATCTAATTATTAAATAACATAAGGGTCTAGGGTAAACTGAATTTTATGAATTATCTTGTTCTCTTTGGTGTTGCTCATTGAAAGTATTTTGGTTAAAGACGGGTTTGACCGTACTTAAAACATTTTCAATATAAGGAACACCAACAAAAGGATCAAGGTAAGGTCGTATTCAATGAACGTCATATTTTCGCAGTACCAGGTCGGCCAACAGAACGCGGACAAAATACAGTAACTATCATTTTTGATATAAGTCGATATTGGAAAAAGAATTGAATAATGCAGTGACTGTAAAACTTAGAAGGGTGTGAATTTGCAGTGTGACTAAACATTAAGTGCAACAGCTTACGTTAGACGGTCTTTGAAGACTTTTTGTACTTGGAGAAATCGGTAGATCAATTAAGGAAAGAAAACTTAACCTATTAGCAAGATCGCAACAAATGAAAACTGCATTCAAATCTGTTAAAATTATAAAACATAGTTAATTTGGCAGAAAAATTCATGACATAAACAGAATTACAACGTGAAACAGTACAAAGTCCTAACAAGAATTTGAAAAGCCCCATCCTGTCAGAGATATCGTTACTTTTGACAGAAACTGCTACTTTTATATATTTTTTATATAATTTAAAAATTATGAAGATATTAGACTGTCACCAACAATCTGGGCTGGTAGTTGATCTTTCATTTCAAACTCTGCCGGTACCATAGAAGCTTAATTATGTCCTCTTCATCATTAGAACTGCTCATTTTGTACTATATGAAATGGTTCTTTCTTGTTTCAATCTTCTGGGTCGACTGATAGTGAATCGATCCGTGTGCGGTAATAAATGTATCGACCACATCGCCGATCGACCCGTGAGTTATGTAGTTGTAAATGACTGTACTATTATATTATTTAATGCCGACTTCATATAAAACCTATATCTGTAAACATTAGAGAAATCAGCAGAGTTTACCTATAAGTATTTTGACGCTTTTAAGTCAGTCTGTCTTGAGCTCTCAAACGGTTCGGTCTCCAAATAAATTGTATTATATTTGATCGGGAAATAAATTTTTTAAAAACAAAGTTTAAGATCTCGACCACTTAATTCGTGTGTGAATGGCAGACGCGCCAGTTCCATGGATCGAGCAGAACGAGCATCTCTTACGGGTAGGATTGCCAAACAAATTTTTTATCTATACACTGTGTCCCAGGACGAATCCCGAAAACTTTAAGGGATGATTTCTGGCACTGACTTATTATACAATGATTTAATTATATGTTTATTCTTAATAGCAAAAAAGTTGAAATTCACTTAATTAGATCGCGAATTGGTTAATGTGTGGCCCTTTTTATCATCTTCGTACCATACAAGCAATACATCATATGATATTTGCTGTAAACAATGGGCAAAAACATTCAAAACACCGGTTAGCGTAATCCGACCTCCACCATTTTTGCAAGGAATTCGCGAAAGTGAAAGTGGGTCACACACGTTTCAGTTATTTTTACAGCCGATTTTCTCTGCGCGATTTTTTTCGGGTTCCATCCTGGGACACGGTGTATATAGTATTTTTCATAAAAATGCTATAAAAAATATATAGTACCCTTCAAAAAATATAGTACAGTAGTAGGAAAGTATAAAACATAGACTTTTACCTTTTTATTCATTTATTTTCTACGAATGTATATTTTTTTACTATTCGTGCAATTTTTCACAATTGATAAAAGTGGCATACGCTTTATCAATCAAAATTGAAGTTAATATAAATTAACAGCTCATTTTTTATGAAGGATAAAGATGGTCTGTTTTTTTCCTCCAGCCACTTGGCATTCATAACAGAAAACATTCTATATCGGAGTCTCGAAATATAGTACAATACCTATAATTTATAGTACGATTGGCAACCCTACGGACTACTATAAACGCGTCGACCAGATCGACCCTTGTGCGGATGCGCTGTCTTGATAATACGACTTATTGACTTCCAAGAGGAGGAACTGAATCTGTGTTCATAGGACCAGAACCATTTGAGGGCATTGCAAAAAGCACCGCTCAAAAGACCATCTCAGACTGGGCAGTCAGGAAAGCACTCCTGAACTGGCGAGATACACCAGGGCTACTGCACTCGAAGGTATTTATAAGATACCCCTCGAGTCAGGCCCCCCCGAGGATCATGGAATGTAACAGAAACCATCTCCGCATTCTGGTCGGTCTGCTGACGGGACATGGTCGTCTAAGGAACCATATGCGGAAGTTGGGTCTTGAACAAACTTCAGAGTGTCACTTCTGCTACGTGGAGGACGAAACAGCGGAGCATATTCTTTGCTCCTGTCCAGAAATGGATAATGCTAGGTTCCAGACATTCGGATTTGCCCAACCGGAACCTCATGACTTCAAGGAAGTTTCACCCTTCACGTTGATCGCCTTCGCAAAGGGGTGCGGACTGTACGGTGAACTCTAAAAAGGTGTGAGCCACAATAGACACAACTGAGTCGCAGTGGAAGGAGGCAGCGCTGCCCCACTCACTTTCAACCTTCCATTATGGGGGGATACAGGGTCAGGAGTTACCAGTGAATCCCATAATCATTTTGGAGACCTTGGGGTGGGATGCTATGGGCAAACAGTATGAGACCATGAGCCTATTTTTCTGTTTAGTTTATATGGTCTGACGTTTCTAGTGAATCCAACAATAATTTTCCGGAATGGGGGGGGTGGGGGTGCTATAGGCAAATAGCATGGCACATTATATAGTTTATTTTTACTTTTAGTTCACATGGCAATGCCCCCCTATCTCCCGGTATGTACCACAGGTGTCATATTAATTTCACGAGACAAAAGGCTAGGTACTAAATTTCTCAGGCAGTGCAATATCTCAGGGCATATCTGCCGGGAACTCATGTTGCGGCCTGCTCTAGATGGAGGCTGCTCGTGATCTATTGATACGCCAAATCTCTTCTTTTGACAACACCTCACGTGATGGAGGTTGTTAGTGACGTAATAGCTACACGATGCTGTGCCGTGACGCTATGAGAGGCCTTAAAATTATAGAACTAGAACATGCAAGAGGAATAGGAGCCTATGCAATCTCTCTTGTTGTTCGCAGTTTCGAGATGTACGACGCCACTGTCCACCTGCAAATCATCGGAGGGGCCGTTTCCTGCTCGAAATCCTTTTAACTCCCCCGTTCCTTCTTTTTATCCCCGAAGACGTACGAGTAAGGGCCGCGCGGCCACTATATATACTTTATCGAAGCAGCGGGAGAGAAAAAATCCATCGACGTGATGTGAGGGGAAGGGGACGGGGACCGGGAGCGGATAAGACGGAAGGGGATCGATCAGGGGCTTATCGGAAGGCCAGGGAAATGGCAAACGCGAACGCCGGTGATTGATCAGCTCGGTACACATCGGAGGAAAACAAGGCTATGCTTATGGAAACCGATCGATGATGTGGAGAGAAACATGGCGTCAAGAAGCACTAAATTTGACGTCAAGTAGGTTAAATCGATACCTTCCATCCATGTATCAATCAAAAGCATCAAAGCTAGGTGTCTGAGAACACTACGCCGTTATAATTCAGCGCATAATTGAGACTTTTTATCCTTGGTGGCCCAAAGAGGTCTCTAAGATGTCCATGACATCTTTAAAGGGGGATTCAGTTAATACTTTCCATCCCTATTCAAGCAAAAGCATGGCATTTCTATATATCTCAGGATACTATGAGGTTCGTAACTTGATTTCTAACAATAGCGAGGCTTTTTCATATTCATATTTTCATATAGACCCAAAGAGATGCCCATGACATGATTTAAAGGGGGATTGAGTGGACAATGTCCATCAATGATATTTCAAAAATTAAGTCTTTTTCATCTTTAGTGCAATACGCGGATATTACAGAGGCCCAAAGATGTCTCAAAGATGCCCATGACATGTTTTAAGGGGGATTCAGTTGATACTTTCTATCCCTGTTCAAGCAATAGCATGGCATTTCTATGTGTCTAAGGATACTACGAGGTTAGTCACTCGATTTCTCACAATATTGAGGCTTTTTTATCCTTCCTGCAATACTCAGATAGTACATAGGCCCAAAGAAGTGTCTCAGATGCCCATTACATGGTTTAAAGGGGGATTGAGTGGATAATATCCATCAATGATATCTCAAAATTAAGGCTTTTTCATCCTTGATGCAATACCCGAACATTAAAGAGGCCCAAAGGGGTCTCTAAGATGCCCATGATATGTTTTAAGGGGGATTCAGGTGATACTTTCTATCCCTGTTCAAGCAAAAGCATGGCATTTCTATGTGTCTAAGGGTACTACGAGGTTAGTAACTCGATTTATCACAATATTGAGCCTTTTTTATCCTTCGTGCAATACTCAGATAGTACATAAGCCCAAAGAAGTGTCTCAGACGCCCATTACATGGTTTAAAGGGGGATTGAGTGGATAATATCCATCATTGATATTTCAAAATTGAGGCTTTTTCATCCTTGGTGCAATAACCAAATATTAAAGAGGCCCAAAGGGGTCTCTAAGATGCCCATGGCATGTTTTAAGGCGGATTCAGGTGATACTTTCTATCCCTGTTCAAGCAAAAGCATTGCATTTCTATGTGTCTAAGGATACTATGAGGTTAATAACTCGGTTTCTCACAATTCTGAGGCTGTTTTATCCTTGGTGCAATACTCAGATAGTACAGAGGCCAAAAGAAGTGTCTCAGACGCCCTTTACATGGTTTAATGGGGGTTTGAGTGTATAATATCCATCAATGATATATCAAAATTGAGGCTTTTTCATCCTTAGTGCAATACCCGGATATTACAGAGGCCCAAAGAGGTCTCTAAGATGCCCATGACATGTTTTATCTGGATTAGGTGATACTTCTTATCCCTGTTCAAGCAAAAGCATGGCATTTCTATGTGGCTAAGGATACTACGAGGTTAGTAACTCGATGTCTCACAATATTGAGGCTTTTTTATCCTTCGCACAATACTCAGATAGTACATAGGCCCAAAAAAGTGTCTCAGACGCCCATTACATGGTTTAAATGGGGATTGAGTGGATAATATCCATCAATGATATCTCAAAATTAAGGCTTTTTCATCCTTGATGCAATACCCGAACATTAAAGAGGCCCAAAGGGGTCTCTAAGATGCCCATGATATGTTTTAAGGGGGATTCAGGTGATACTTTCTATCCCTGTTCAAGCAAAAGCATGGCATTTCTATGTGTCTAAGGGTACTACGAGGTTAGTAACTCGATTTATCACAATATTGAGCCTTTTTTATCCTTCGTGCAATACTCAGATAGTACATAAGCCCAAAGAAGTGTCTCAGACGCCCATTACATGGTTTAAAGGGGGATTGAGTGGATAATATCCATCATTGATATTTCAAAATTGAGGCTTTTTCATCCTTGGTGCAATAACCAAATATTAAAGAGGCCCAAAGGGGTCTCTAAGATGCCCATGGCATGTTTTAAGGCGGATTCAGGTGATACTTTCTATCCCTGTTCAAGCAAAAGCATTGCATTTCTATGTGTCTAAGGATACTATGAGGTTAATAACTCGGTTTCTCACAATTCTGAGGCTGTTTTATCCTTGGTGCAATACTCAGATAGTACAGAGGCCAAAAGAAGTGTCTCAGACGCCCTTTACATGGTTTAATGGGGGTTTGAGTGTATAATATCCATCAATGATATATCAAAATTGAGGCTTTTTCATCCTTAGTGCAATACCCGGATATTACAGAGGCCCAAAGAGGTCTCTAAGATGCCCATGACATGTTTTATCTGGATTAGGTGATACTTCTTATCCCTGTTCAAGCAAAAGCATGGCATTTCTATGTGGCTAAGGATACTACGAGGTTAGTAACTCGATGTCTCACAATATTGAGGCTTTTTTATCCTTCGCACAATACTCAGATAGTACATAGGCCCAAAAAAGTGTCTCAGACGCCCATTACATGGTTTAAATGGGGATTGAGTGGATAATATCAATCAATGATATCTCAAAATTAAGGCTTTTTCATCCTTGGTGCAATACCCGAATACTAAAGAGGCCCAAAGGGGTCTCTAAGATGCCCATGACATGTTTTAAGGGGAGTTCAGTTGATACGTTCTATCCCTGTTCAACCAAAAGCATGGCATTTCTATGTGTCTAAGGGTACTACGAGGTTAATAACTCGATGTCTCACAATTCTGAGGCTTTTTCATCCTTGGTGCAATACCCAGATAGTACAGAGGCCCGAAGAAGTGTCTAAGATGCCCATGACATGTTTTAAGGGGAACTCAGTTGATACTTTCCATCCCAATTCAAGCAGAAGCATGATATTCATATGTGTCTAAGGATACTACGCCGTTATTAACTCGATTTTTAGCAATTGTGAGGCTTTTTCATCCATTGTAGAGTACCCAGATAGTATATAGACTCAAAGAGGTCTTTAAGATACCCATGACGTGGGTAAAGGGGAATTGAGTGGATCATTTCTATCAATAATTACTCAAAATTGTGAGGCTTTTTCATTCTTGGTGCAACCTCAGATAGTACAGAGACCAAAAGAGGTCTCTAAGATGTGCATTGATAACCGCCTAAATTTTAGCTCTCAACCAACACTGACATTTTTGATCATCATTCTCTCCTATGCCATCATGATATGGAATCAGCCAAGTCTGTAAAATTATTGGGGTAAATATTTATAGTACCCTGACCTGGGAAGTGCAAGCTGATTGTGTTGTAAATGCTTTGCCCAAAGTTGTCTACCTCATTCGTAATCTTGAAGACAAGGTATCTGATAATGTATTACTTACAAGTTATCATGCCTACTTCCACTTCAAAATTACTTATGCAACTCTGGTGTGGGAGCACTCTCCTCGCATGCAAAAGTTCGTTGCCATACAAAGGCGTTGCATTCGGTACACGTCGGGGTTGAAATATAGAAACTTAAGGTGCAAAACGAAGCTCACCAAATTAAAAAAAATTACTTTACCTTGGGCATACGTTTTGATTTGTTTGTTGCACAATCATTTAAGAAAAACTTTTACAGTTATCTAGCACATAGATATATTCATTCATATGAAACTCGTAATAAAAATAACATCTACCCTAGTCACCACCGTCTTGTACCAGGACTGGTACAAATTTTTATGGGATGAAATTCTTCAACTTATTACCTAGCACTGCCAAGTCACTGGATTTTAAGGCTTTCTATACAATTCTTAAAGTCTGTTTAATATAGAGAAAGCGTTCTTTAGAATTGATGAGTATTTGATTAACAATTTCTGTAATATGGCTTGTGTTCCTTTTCTCTTATATTAGACTTGTCTGTTTTTGAAACTCCTATTCTCACTGTGATATCTGCTAATTGTTATAAGTTTGTGAATGTTATATACCATATTTTTAACAATTATTTCAACACCTTAGAGCAGAAGTATGCTAAGTCACAAAATGTAAATTTTACAGCTTTTCTTCGTTTTTGAGATATTGTAAAATGAAAAACTGCTTGATGAAATTTATATAGCTATATGAGATAACTGGTTATAAGGTTCATTACTTGTAATTGGGACAATCTTTATGTTATAGAAAATGGTGGACATAGCATATTATATTAGGACAAGTCCATCGCCACTGGTGGTATACTAACTCACGTACTACAGATCAGAATAAACATATGTCCTACGATGAAGTGTACTACCTCCAAACATGCGAAAGCTGAAATAGTGTAAGTCCATTATCAATGTATACTGTCTCCAAAACGGCACATGAGTACTAGTCTATCTCCAACACAGAAAAGATAGACTAGCTTGAATTTTGCGAATTTATTATCCCGCCTTTAGTGTGGACTTGGAATACTTCTGCAGTAGGTTCGATGATCTTTAATGGATACGTAGGCGTTTAAATCGCAAAATACGACAATTTGGGCATAGTACAGTTCTGCTCTCAAGAGACGATTTGTATTGTAGGCTATTGCACTTATTTTTGCTTGTTAAATTTTTATGAAAATTTAATTGTTAAGCTTCATTGCCCAAAGTTAAATAAATAATAATACCAAGTGATAAACAAAATGTGATTACGAGTTTGAGTTACTTTTTTACATTAAACAACTTAAAAATGAATGGATTGAATGGAAGAAGGGATTTTGCTTTATTAACTATTATATTAAAAAAAATTAATGGCACCGCCTCCTGTACTTAGTTTTTGCACTGTGCAGTGTGCAGTGCGAGTAATATGTCTAACAAAATTTGATTCAAACACATATTTATGTTGATCATAGAAACAATGTGCGTAACAAATGCAAAAAGCACATCAATATATGTATTGATAAAAAAAAGTTGGAAGGCCTGGGTTTCGATCCAAAGACCCTGAGATTCACTATCGGACACTCTAACTACTATGCCATCCTTCGATTGAGGAGATCTTTTCGACGAAACATATTTGATTAGGTACTTACTTACTGGAATCTGTAATCTGACTTCAACTTCAAACATTCAAAAACATATTTATTTCGATCGTAGACTTTGTCTCGAGCGGCAAACTTCATTCATCGACTGGATTGCAACAAATATACACTAGTTACCAGTTTACCAGTACGTATTTTCGCGATTGGCTCGGAATCTAGAATCTAGTATAGGAGTAGGACGTCGTTGGTCAAAGGAGCACCCTTACCGTCATGGTGACGTCACACGAGTTCGGGAGCCGTCGGCGTGTTTTCGGTACTCGATTCAAAAACCCATTTTTATTTTGATATAACTTTTGAATTATTGCAAAAAAAGAAAACAAAAACAGTTTTGTTATAAAACTTATATATTATGATCTTTCCATTTATCACAAAAAAAAATATATTTTGTTTCTTAATTCAAAACCTCAATTTGAGCATAGTACAGTTCTGCTCTCATGGGACGATTTGTATTGTAGGCTTACTGCTGGAGTAGTAGTATTTCTCCATATTTCTTAATCATTTGATTGATCACAGTTTGTAGCGAAGCCATAACTTTGGTTTGAGCAGCTTTCAATGGTAGTCGATTCGACAGTTCACCTGAAAACGGTTGAAGATAGCAGATCAATCGAGACGTTGTACTCAAAATTGTATAGACAATGGAAGTCCAAAACAGGCCTTTTGGTACATCTACCTTGTCTACAGCTTCAAACTGTCATTAACTGGAGGTTATAGTAAACTGCTGGCGGGCAACACATTTACGGGGTAAAGGGAGAGGTAAAAAGTCGAGCTCCAGTGGGCGTGGCCTATTTACAATAATTTCTACTACAAGTCATAAAAAATATTTGCAGGCGCCGGTCCCCTTTGCTTAAATGCCGCTGACCCTAGACCGGTTGCCGTCGTGCAAAAAGTATCAGAACGTTTTCGATCGTCCGTCGTTGAGAAGTAGACATTGTATAATTTATACCTGGCATCACAGTTGATCGCTTTTCTGTGTATTTCAGGCACATACATAATAATAAATACAATATGAGTATAAAGAGCTGTTTATAAGTGCAACTGAGTTGTCACACAAAAAATGAATTTATCGTATGTACAAGAGCGAAAATAAGACGGAAAATAAGGTGAAAATATTAAAAATCAACAAGAGGTATTAATGACAATATTATGCTTATATATGTTGTTTGTAAAGCAGCTAAATTCAGTGAAGTTCACTTTACATTGAGCAGTTCTTTAAACATGCCAATGCCGTTGGAGAACTGAAAGATATAAACGTATTACAGAATTGGCGCAAATACGGGGATTAGGGGGGACGTGTCCAACTGTCCACTCCTACACTATGAATTAAAAAAAACTATCATGTCCCATACTTTTTGCCTATAGCACCCCCAGAAGGCGCCGACAAAATTATTGTTGGATTCACAACAAACTTCAGAAAAATAAACCAAATCATGCCTGCCCCCCTCCCCCCACCAGTAGGCCTCCAAAAATATATCCTCCCATAGTGAAACCAGATCTACCTGCATTCTGAATTACAGCCGCCAAATACGGTATTTCGATGAAGTACATATTCAAAAAGAGGACGCATTTTAACAACATTGTGAAATCTATAACACCTACAGTACAGATATACCTATGCACCTATGCCAAGACGATTATGTACTCTGAAGAAAAATAAAAATTTGCTTCCTCTGATGTTGAGCGATTAAAAAAAAGTATTTATTGCGGACTATAATAGATGCCTATCTGACCTGTGCTACCACACCAAGATGGTGTCCTTATTTTACCTGATATATGACACCTGATGAAGAAGGTATTCAGAGAAGAAAAGTGACTCTTTGGATGAAAAATGGTCCATTCTATGTCACAAAAAGTTACTAACTATTGCTACTTCGCCGAATTAAAGTACAAGGTTTTTATCAGTTTAAGTTACAAAGTAAAAATGTAATTTCTATTCGCGACACAAAAAAGTGTGATCCCAAGACTCTAGACTTCTCGGTCTGGGTCTGCCATTTAAACTCTAATTACTTAAAAATCTGGTTGAAAATTGTTAGACTTCGTAGTAATCCTGAAAATGATAACTGCTCAAAACCAATTACCGCGATTTGTTTGAATTCTAGTAGCTCCTAAATTTTGGCCTGCAGTGTATATGAATAGGTCACCCAAAACCACCGACTACGAATTTAGTTGATGCCCAAACAATATCTATCTCATTCCAGAAATGAATTAACTTCATCTCATTCATAAACTGTACTTTACATACTTTTGTATTGGTGGTGCCTTTATCAGTGTCCCAATCGGTGCGCGATCGTTCAATGCAAGGCTCTAGCTGTAACCATTTTTGACCCTGTATTTTAATAATTTTTGGCACAAAAACCTGATATGCGTTTCCTTAAAACTTCAATCTAGAGAAATGTCGATCCAGATTTTAGAATAAGTTTATACAGGGTGATTAACGAGACCGTGAAAAAAAAACGGACATAGGACACTAACGCGCCGCGGTCAGATTGGTCCTAATCCCACCGGTCAGAAGCGCGCAAAATATTTCGATCACCAGATGGGCTATAGGACACTAGCGCGCCGCGGTCAGATTTGTCCATATCCCACCGGTCAGAAGCCCCCAAGATATTTTGGATAATAGGCAGGGATGTGGACACCAGCGCGCATGGCTATTTCTTTTAAGAACAATCTCTTCCGATTGATCCATCAGCAAAAATGCTATGCATCCTCTTCTAGAGCATCTGTAGGCTACACCACGGGTGGTTTCTTTATCTCTTCGGAACGTATACTCTTAAAGGACTATCAATTTCTTCCCTTTCACACTTAACATAGTCTCAATGATGAAAAAGTAGAACACAAACAATACTCACAAACAGCAACTAAGGATTGCAAACTACTGAAATATTTTCATTAAGGGTAGTTTTATATCCCTACAGAAGCCGATTAGTCATTTAAATAATCTAAGAAGTAAGTGTAAGCTACCGCAAATCTTAAAAAGACAGATGAAAGTTCGCAACAATAAAAGGTATGTGGTCATTAGGAATAACCAAGCTTAATTTTCTTTCGGCGCGCAAGTGACCGGTGCCGATGAAGGCACTCTTTTTGTAAACAGGTAAGAATGAAACTGCGCGCGCTCGTGACCGATCACCAAAAAAACGTCAACTTTGGCAATTTTTTAATAATTGTCTATTAGGAAATTTTGAAAAATTCGTCGACATTTCTGTAGAACCGTCCTTTTTCTTCATGCTCAATTTTTTTTCAGTTCCGAAATCTCAAAATTATTAGTACGTACTATAACCTCCTCTTAATATTATTATTATGGACTTGACTTGATTTAGTAAGCTATGACGTCTATTGGAATGCCGGTCGTCAAGTCATGTAACCGGCCGGCAAACAAATTTACCCATCCTGCGGCTGTTCGTATGGGCACAACAACCATATTTCAAGTGACCGCACGGCCCAACCCCTTCGATGGGCTCGCGCCCTCTAAGGGCACGGGCTAGAGGTCACCGGAGGTCGCGCCTACCTGAGACCCGGACCCGTGAAGGGTCAGCCAGCGTGTGTTGTGTTAATGATGTGTGTGCCATGTGCCCACTCTGATGGATCCGGTTCCACATATAGCGTGGTCAATTGGTCATTCCAACCAAAAAGTCGTTTACTCATCATATTGCTATTTGCACATCGTACCTATGACAATTTCATGTTTTTTTTCACTTACTTAGTTTTTATCTTTGTTTTGAATTTCATTTTTTATTGTCAAATATTTATTTAGATCTTGTAATATAATAATATGTAGTAGCACAAATAGTTGTCCAAACTTTTTTAATTTATTTATTTTATCTGTTATTTTTTTCTTCTCTTTATCTATTTACTTCTCGCTCAGTAGGTGAGATGAGTTTTACAATGCGAATTTTTTCTATTCTAAAATATTTAATATGCTTTTGTGCATTTTATGATATATAGATCACGCGAATCTGTCACGAATTTATTTTCGTCGGTCTGTCTTTCTCTCTGTCGCCCTCTTTTACAAGCGACATCTCATTAACTGTTTCACAGAATTCAATGAAATTTGGGATTGGGGTGTGATATGACATCGTAGTATGTAGTGCCGTTATATTTTGAAGATCGGCTTAGTGGTGTCGGAGTAATTATTATCCAAAGAAGAAAAATCTCAGAACTGCTTCATACTTCGATATTAGGAATTTTAGGGGCTACTGACAACTTTGCGTTTTTTCTGAGGACAAAATTGGTGTAGGGGGGTGTGGTGTGGGGAGAGCAAAGTTTTAAGGGAATTGCAAAATATTTATCTTAAAAAATACTGAGTGATATTCTATACTTTACAGACCTATCCGAATACTGCCTTTGAAGACGTGTCTGTGGATTTTTTCTTACCATGCGAAAGATGAGCGGATTTTCCTATATTCTCGCAATCTCGTAATTCCAATAACTACATGTGATATAATGTAGCATAACAATCCCCTTGAATCGTTGAAAATTTCATTTTTTATGTGTCCTAATAATTTTTCGTTTTTTTCCAGAAGATGGCAGATGTCAGACAGACGGGAATCACACGGGAATGGAGGTGGTAAATCCTTTATGCAGGTACGATGACACAGAGGAAACGTTGAGCACGTTATCTTCGACTGTCCTACCCTATCAAAATGTAGGTCAGGAGGGAAGAGAGGAAAGCATAGTGCAATCCATCTCAAAGTTCGCATAGAGTTTAGGTTGGGACTCTTTGCCTTTGGCCGCGGATGCACAATAATCATTAATGATTCGGCAGCTATTAGGGTAACTGAACCCTAATCCCCTCACTACTAAAAGAAAAGTGGACATTGCACGAGGTAGACCTCGTTCTAGGAACTTCCGCGCCTCAAGTCCGATCGGCACCAAAACCTTCAACTCGGAGCTACTATTAATTCAAGTTGACCAAATTTAGGACCAATCGCTTAAGGCGTTTTTGAGCAATCTAGTTTTTAGTCCCGCTGCGATGATAAAAAAGGAATGGGGGTGGGGGTAACTCAAAAAATAATGTCAACGTGAAATTCTAATGCTACCACAACAAAGAGCATATGTTTTCTTATGTCGAAAACGCTACCATGCCGCAAAATTTTCTAAATGGCGGAATAACGATTCATAAAAAGTAGCAAATTTTCGAACATTAATATGGCTGTAACTGTCACAAAAATGATCCAAATAATTTCAAACTTTACTTTCATAAAGAGGTTTTTGTTCTCTATCTTTTGGTCCACTTTTGGTGCAAATCTATGATTTAATGGTGGGAGGTGGTGGGGGTTACTCGGAAAAATAACATTTAACATAGCATTTTCTTTTCAGAAAATGAGGTGATTTTACCTTGTAATTGACATCTCTCTCCTTTGTCGGGGAAGTTAAAAAAGCGTAGAATGTAACTAGTATTTTAATGACAGCAACTGTTTTTAAGCAACTATTATTGCATGAAGAAATGATATCATTTTTACCATGCTATGTGCGTGACAAGTAAAGGGGATAACAACTCCCTTTGCACAGGCTCTAGGTAGGTATTTTTTCAAAATAAAGCCCTCAGCTAATTTGCATAATAAGTTTCAGGGCGAGCAGGTAAAAATTACATACATTATAACGGTTTCCAGTTGAAATCGTACTATAAAGGTGGAGAGGCTATAACTGAAAATTGTATCAATATTATATTCATCCGGCTTTACTGGCCCCATGAGTAAAATATTGTAAGTTGGGTAAAAAAATGTTCACTAACGTTTTGGCTGCTCCAGTAAGCGGTTTTTTATTTCAGCGCATGGATGCTGAAAATGGCCCCAGACCCCAGAACCTCACAAATCATTAACGAGAAACAAATGCCTATAAGACTCAGGCAAGACAACTAACAATCATTATTTAAATTGGTTCCTAAATCAGATTATCTCCATTATTTAAAGCACAGCTTTCAGCCCCTCTCCTAAGAAAAACTACTGTCTACTATAATAGGATACATGAATATCTAACTAAATATAATTTATGACATACCAATCATTTTAGTTTTACAAGTGGTAGATCACATCACATGCAATTTTGACGATGGTGCATGAAATCTATAAAATTATGGATGAGAAAACACCCTCTATTTGCATCTCTGTTGAATTACAAAGAGCTTTCGGTACAGGTTCGTTTCGTCTTCCAATTTCCAAAAGCACATATTTCTCAAGTTTTGTAAGTGTACTTGTATTATACGAAAAATTGCATCAAGATTGAGTTTAACTGACAGATCCAGTTCTTGTTATGGAATTATCAGGAATCCTGAATCCTTAGTCTCGCTTAAGAAATCAAAATTATGTGCAACAAGGAAATATTATAATAAAGTGTTTGATAAACAGGGGTGGTTATGGAAAATTGGGTGCTGAGTATCATACCCCACTATTTCTATGGGTTTCATGAGACGGAATGCCTAAGATTTTTTTGAGCACAGATTCGATAGAAGTATTCATCCTCTATTCGGTATAATAAAAAGAGTAACCAATCTATAAACAACTTCTCAAGAGATGTTATAACAACGCAATTATAATTATTACTATTGCTATTTTTTTAAAAAACGTGCAGTCAGGGCTCCGTCTCACCGAGCTGCGGTTCCATTACCCAGTGACTACTGACTACTTCTCACACCACACCGTGAGGTGAGCAACCACTGGGTCCTCAAATCGTGCTCCCTAAAGAGACGAATGACCCAAGTATGACTGCCGTCTGCATTCTGGCGGCTAAGATGTGCGCCGCAGCGTGTTGTCTGGCTATAGCCTGCAAAGTTGTTTATCGTGTTTATTATTATTGACTGACATACACAATAAACAGCATGATCTAATGAAGAATAACACATTATTGATGGATACATTGAGGGAAAAAGCATTGTATTGTAGGCGCAATAAATGGGCACATCAAAATGATACGCCTCCTGAAGAACCAATACGCTCAAATACTATTAAAATTACAAATTCATATTCACTCTATTCCCAAATATTCCAATAACTAAAGCAGTTCTAGAACTTGATTCTGTGAGCTTCCACAGTAGGAAATTCATTTTCATTTCATTTTTCACTAAATTGCCACCTCCCTGCCCCCCCCCTGCCCCCCCCCCCTGCCCCCCCCCCCCCAACACTGTTGAACCATCACATTACCACCGTCAATTCTAATAATTGTAATGATGAAGTGATTAAATAAAACGAGATACGGCTATTTAATGTAACCTTTAGTTTTTATGAATTTGTGATGAGACAGGTATTGGACAACTGTAATGGCGGTATAACTATTGGCGGAAGCAACATATCTAACTTAAGATTTGCTGACGATACAACCTTATTGCTGCTTCTCAGGAAGAACTAGTAGCTCTATTGAACGTTTTAGAACAACACAGCAGCATATGGTCTTGGTATTAACTACAACAAGACCAAGGTTATTATCGTAGATAGAGAGCATGACAATCATCGAGAAATAAAGTCAATAGGCCGTTGTGAGGTAGTTCAAAGTTTTGTGTATTTCGGTTCTTTGATCGACAATTCAGGTAGCTGTGAGAATGAGATTCGACGGCGCATTCAACAGGCACGGGTGGCCATGACAAAGCTTACTAAAATATGGCGTGACCATAACATCACTAAAGCTACCAAAATTTCACTGGTTCAGTCTCTTGTGTTCTCCATATTTTTGTATGCCTCGGAAACTTGGCTGTTAAAAAGGCAGATCGAGCTCGCAGAGATGCTTTTGAAATGTGGACGTGGAGGAGAATGCTGAGAATTCCTTATACCGCCCATCGAACTAATGTTTCCATACTGGATGAGCTCGGTAATCCAAAGAGACTATCATCCATTGTGTCGATGAAAATGCTTACATTATTCGGACATATTCACAGAAGCGATAATATGGATAAAAAACTTGTAGTTCAGGGTCACGCCCCGAGTGGGCGGCGCCGTGGCCGTTCCCCTACACGCTGGGTGGATACGACGAAACAGTTGCTAGATATGAGTATCAAGAGCGCCACTGAACTGACAGTAAATCGCGAACGATGGCGAGCTACACTTCTCAAAACTATTGATAATATTCGTGTCGGCAATACTCTAGCTCCGACTTCATGCATTTCACGAGTTCACAACATGTCTGTTAAGACATTGTGGCTATGATGATGATTAGTTTTTATAGTGCTTGTAATTATGTCATTGATATTGAATTTCAGCAGATAAACGTGTAACAAATTGTGTACAGAGGCTTGACTCAGTGCCAAATACCCCGTCCTCCTCACCATCCCAAATTAACACCCATGTCTGCGGGCACTAGGTATCTATGATAAAAATAATCAAATGATATTTTACAAGCCTACAAACGATTCCTTCATATACGATGAGACCACTGAAAATAGTTTTCTAACATTGCAAATACATTTTAAAGCACATCAGATAGTAACAACGAATTCGAATTCGTTGGACAGTAAAGACAAGTACCTATAGGTTTTTATGGGAGACTGGTTTTATAAATTTTTTGTATCGGTCACCATTATTTGCAACGAAGTCTGGAGCTGTTCTGATGATGTTCGTTTTCTGGTAATGCAATTATTTTTTTTTAAGTTTAGTAGCATTACATATTATGATATGCGCATCATGTCACACACCAAATTTAATTTATAATCGCTGCAGCAGATTGCAAGAGTATGCGATACTCCCTTCATATTTCGAATTGGAAGGACAAGTCCACAGGTATACCTCTTAAAGCTTAGAATATATTTGAAGATGTTTTTTAAAAATCAGTCCTTTATGAATGCAACAAATATTTGACTTTCCACCACCTACATGTTACCCCTCCACTGGAAAAAATTGTACGATTATATCAACTACGACCCCACAGCATAACTCTTCTAAAGATTCATCAAAATGGGTGAAGCGGTTACTGAGATAACGCTGTTAGAAATTGACAACAGACAGACAGACTAATTGAAGCAAGTGTCAATGTTTTTGTGATCATCATTAAACATCCAAAAACGTATCTCAAAATCGAAAATGTTTGCATTCACCTAAGCTGGCTGTGTGGGAAGAAAATCGAATAACTATAAACAATTCGAGCTTGTGTACACCGAATCTTCAACTCTAGATTGCAATTTTCATCGACAAACCACGATGAATTGCTTAACCATCCGAACTTAAACGACACTTCATAAACGCGTACAAAATGAGTAGTTGGTGACCCGTGACCGGTCCAATCTAAAGCTCGTAAATATGGCACATGAAGCTTCACGAGCGAGTAAATATTGTGTTCACGAGTGACTGGACACGTGTAAAGCTTGACCAAGGTCCACCTCGCAGACCCAGCACGACTCCGTACTAGCTAATTATAAGCTGTTTACTTGATGGAAAACCGGACTTCCAAGGCTATAAATCACTGCGGCACGGGCTACGGCCGCCGCGCCGGTGTGTGTGTTTACCCATAATATTTGAAGGAGGGACGTCGGTTCTATAGGGGGATGCGAAATAATATTTTTATTGGATTTGTATTTCTTCTAACGAACCGTTTGATTTGCTTGGTGCAAAATTGCGAATCTCCCGACTTACGTTATACAAGTTGCATAGTAACTAGTGTCAGAGTGAGAACATTTTTTAGTGTAACACAAAAGCGATGCCATAAAGGCGATATACAGGGTGTCCATTTAGTGCGTAATTCTTCAATATCTGGCAAGATATACCTGATAGAAAAAAATGTCAAATATACAAAAGTTATTTGGTTACATAAGACGCATATTCTAAAAATAATTTGAAATATACAGGGTGTTGCGAGAAAGTAGGATAGTGATCAATTTGATTTTTTTATATGGAACTATAACTTTTTCTTAAAAATTTCTAGTTTCCATCATTGATCTCTATTTAACCCTAAAATATTTTTGGGATCGGTTGCGACGTTGCCAAGTTATAACTTATTTTTTATTAATTTCCGGATTTGCAAGGTCGCAAGTAGTACGTCCAAATTGATATATTCCTTTATTATAGAGCAAGTTATTTGAATACTAATTGGATATTATTTTGGATGTTACCAGAAATTTGTATCTACAGGGTGTTTTTGGCAGAATTTTAAATTGCGGCAACTTTGTTTTTTTAAATGTAACACCCTGAATGTTTTATTTCAAATCGAAATATCTACTAATACCCTATCTCGCCTCGTAATATTTGTTTTCGCGTTTGTGGAGTTGCCAAGTTATAAAGTATTTTTCCAAATTTTTAAACAAATATCCCCGATTTTAATTTATTTTAAATAGAATCCTCTACTTATTTTTATTGCAATGAATTGCGCATGTCGAACTTAGTAAGATCTCACAATTTCAAAATTTTGTTTCTGTTAATTATTGAGATACGGCAACACCGCTTTTTCAGTAAACAGTACCGGAACGCTTAAATATTTCCAAAACTGCCACAGCTGGAAGGGCGAAATTCAATACTTGGCGGTTTTTGAACATACAGAATTGAAAAATGGTAACGCCAGTGTTGCCAGATTTACCTCTTTTACGTTAGACTTCATAAATAGGGCATTCCATTCAAAATTATGACGTAAAATCATCATCATACGGCCAATATTATTTTCTAAGAAATTCAATGAGCTTCACAATAGAATTACAAAGTAGAAATTAAACAGAATGCTGAGCCAAATGTGACAAATGCAATTTGCATATAAACAGATGGCTCAAAAACAAGGAAGGGCACTGGATGTGGTGTCTATGGGTTAAAATGACAGTGTCGTCCAAACGGAATTGGCTGTCATATCGATAGCTGCAAATAAACTGACCAGGAGAGATGTATCTGACAAGACTGTAATAATCTGCACCGACAGCAAACAACCCCTCCTAGCCCTGAAAAGACCTTGCATCACATCAGGGCTGGCAATGGAATTCCACCAATCTTTAGTCCATGCATCAGACAACAATACTGTACTGAGGTGGGTTAAAGGGCACAAAAACAGCAAAAGCAACCGTATAGCGGACGGTCTAGCCAGAAAGACTGCTGAACTAAGAATTTTAGGAAGATATTGTGACCTTCCTGAAATGTCGACAGCCACAATCACGGTAATAGCCATAAAACACTCCCATGCCCTAATGGTAAAACGATGGAAAGAACTACAAGGATGCTGATTTGCCAAGGAAACCCTTGTAGGTTTTAGCATGGCAATATCCAAGAAGTACTTGGCGATGACCAGACCAAACCTTCGTCTCATAGTCACATAGTGGGATTCCTGACTGGCCATTGTCAACTCAGGGAACAGGGAACACCTCCACATTATGGAATTAAGTGACACACTTTTATATAGTAGTTGATTAATATCGTGTTTCTCGTAATACGGCAGATTCAGTTGTTTTTGTTTCAGAAAACAAATGATTAACGAAATATTTTTTTTCTAAATAGCAGTGTACCCTTTCATTAGGTTCATTTGATAGATATTTTTCCTCTGTTCAATGACCAAACATGTCCGTACTCAAATACAAGAGAATGTTTCAAAAATAAATATTAAAAACTAGCTAGTTTATTGCATCAATAACATTAATCTAGATATCTGAGATTTGTTAGTAGGCCAGTAATTGTGACAAAAACTTATTGTCATATGTCAATACGTCTGACATTGTTAATAAGTTGAAGTGAAGAAGTTGAAAATATGGGAAATTTCAAACCTGTTTTTATAAAAAAAAGTGTCCAGATCATTCCTAATATTGCCTTCGAAAGCAAATCTGGGGATCTAAACCTCTTAATACACATTGAACTTGATATCCCTGTATTTTGAGAACTACTAACTTGCTACCGTGGCAGAGACGGAAACAATGTGTAGTTTTTGCAACCTGTGGAAGAAGTAATATGAAATCTTTAATGAGAACTGATAAACTTTTCTGTAGCTTTTGCTCAACCAGCCCAAAGTATTGTATAACAAACAAAATATATCAAAATTTATGGTAGTGCTAATAAATGGGGAAACATTCAATATTTTAATTGTTCAAAAAAATTATTATTACTCTCAGATACCAGATTTTTTCGAAACTCATAAGTGCAAGCAATGGTATTAACAGAATTTGTATTTTATTTATTTTTAAAAAGTCAATTATTAATTATTTTGTTTGTACATCCAGCATCAAAGCCTAGTACGGCCCTTCTGTTTGATAATATGCATGTCTGTTTTCCGTAAAATCGCTTAAGAAGGGTAAATCAGTGATTAATCCGACAATCATTATATCCCCTTGAAGTTCAGAACTGTAATTACGGACTCTGCTGATTATAATGATAAAATGCGGAATTTCGTTCAAGCTTGTGCCAAGATACTCAAAAACATACTTCCTGGCTGGGTTATTTTAACGTATCAGAATTCCAGCACTTTCGAACCAACAATCTTTTATCTTACCAAAACTCCCAAATTCCTCAAACGCGATTAGCAAAATAATACATCAACATAGAGCACAAGCCAAGAACTTCTACCATACAAAAGTGTAAGTTTACTAGAGCTCGCTACGTCAATAAAAGACCTCTTTAGACAGTATTGTGCGCAGTTATCCAAAGAAGACATAGTATGGTGAACGTGAACGAAAACTTTCGTGTCTCCAGAGTTGGCCTTTAACATTTTACGAAAGATTTTGTCAAGTGCCTACCATCCATATTCGAACTACATAAAAAGTTCTGGACACCATAAAAAGCATATACCCAGGGATGGGCGCTAATATAGGAAATATAAAAACACGTTTGTTGGCTATGAGCAAGGAAATCTGAAATGTAAAACGCACTCAACAATTAAACAAACATATTTTTGGCTACACCCTAAAATGGCGGCAATAGAGTCTTGACTCAGTACTTTCCACAAATTATCGGTGCTAACCAAAAATTTTAAGTTGCTCTACCGTACACCATCCTCATCAAAAAAGTAAACAATTTTGAGATTTTTTGTTTTTTGATAATTTATCCTCCTGCACTGGCAAAAGTTCCAACAAGTTCATTCTCCGAGGGACAAACATTTTTAGAGACTTACGGAGATTACTGTACCCGGTTTTGAGTATTTTTTGTTGATTATTATACATAAGTGTATTCTATATCTGCAACTTTATTTTTTGTTTTTATATTATATGAATTACAACCTTCTTTATTTGTATTCTTTATGTATGTATGTCTTAGAAGTTTCCTGTGATTGGGTGTACACATGTTATAATAATAATGTTATAATAAGAATAAAGCTTTATTATTATAATTAACAACGATACACTGTTACCATTTCCGCCACGTTAGCGATATGGTGTCACAATTTTATCACAGTCAAGTTCGTAGTTTCCAAGTTTCCACAGATAGGTCTAAAACAACAAATTTTTGAGTTTTGAAACCCCACCAACCCAATTTCACCCCATCCTCAAAATAAATGAAGAATAATGATCAGGAGTTTGTTTTATTTTTCCTTTATAACTATTATGCTTCTTATAAAGACCTTATCCCATTTTACAATGTATCTAGATTCCTAAATGTCTCCTAATTATCTCTCATCCCTCCAAATTTTGCCTCATCCACCATGAGGGGCATAATTTTTACAGGTTCCATGAGAATTTTTTGAAGGTATCAAACACCGACGATAAATCTAGGTAGACATTTTTTTACAAAATCTTCGGTCGGAACATTAGAGCACTGTTGCTCGAATGTACTGGTAGAGAGCCAAATTTGCGAGATACATGGTCATTATTTTGAGAGAAATAATACTTATATTATATAAATATGACGCTTGAGCAATGTCTTTAAATCCTCAACACTGAATAACGTAACGTGAAATTTAAAGAATCTAGTTTGTAGTACATACGTCGAGGATTTATTATGGACTTGACAACATCGCTAGACGGTATACTAGTTCCATTTACGTTACCGTCATTTTGTCATTTCATAAATTTGCCGTTGTTATGGTTGTGTCGTTGACCTACACATTCTGCATTTTGCGTGTGTATCTCTTGTTTCGAGCGAATTTTCTGCTAATAATTATACATCACAGTTATTTATGTAAAATATACCTGTATACCTGCTAGCCTGAATCACATCCCTTTATTAGGTAGATAAAATAAGATTCAGTTAGAATGTGAGGTTAAAAACTTCTCTACCCGCTAGCCTCCCTGTTATTAATGTTCCAATGTAAACAAAGCAAATGTATAACCATCAATGGGATGAGGGGCCTAATAATAATTTATTTATCTTCCGTGGTATCAAACCACATCCAGAGCTATAGGAAATTAAAAATCATTCAGTTCATTCCCTAAGTATTTGGTTGTTGTAGTTGTAGTTGAATATCATGAACAGAGTAAGGTAGGTATAGCAATGCATTCAGCATTAGTGGTTAGATCAGCAAAGGTTGTAGCATCTGGGCATGCCTCTGTAGGCGATTGTGTTAAGACCAAATAGAGGAGTGCTTCTGTGTACAGCTCCGCACAGCCTTCTACTAATTAATCATTCGTCGGCATTGAGAGCGTTTCCCTGTCGAGTTGGGGTTATTTATCACGCGCCTTCGAGCCCCCGTCTACCGTATACTTAAGTACAGCTACTGCTTGCCACCGCACCAAAGCAAACGTACGACATCTCAAGAGGCGGACTCGACGCGAGGATGACTTTTGTAAAGCACAGACATTTCAGAAATAGGTTTGAAAAATAAATGCAGGAAATTGAAAACACAATGACGAATACTTATCCCATTTTACTTCCCACTTATGTGGCTTCATCGCTGTCGTTATAGTGTCCTCGCCCATCCCAGACAATTAATGACTCACCGTTAGCTAGAAGGCTTTTTGTTCTGCAGAGCCTATCAGACCTTTGCCTTCCCTGAAAATAGACCCTTAATCCGTCCCTGGACGTGTCATCTGGCTCCGTCGCACTCTCGACCCATCCCGGGTAATTCTAATCTACCGGTAACCATAAGCCTCTTCTCCAGCCAAGGACTAAAAGCTTTTCAGTTGCCCAAAAAAGGCCCCGCTTCCGTACTTAGGGGTGTTGTATAATTTGACTTCGTCACTACCGTTGGTTGTCCTGTACCGGGAAATTACCCACAGGAAGCTGCGGGGCTTTTCTCTTGACAAGGGCTATAAAAGCTTTCTCATGATTCAAAGAACCCTGGGGTCCCTGTGCATCCAGAAATTTGCCTATCGGTAGCCGCGAGGCTTTTGCCCGACAAGGGCTATAAAACCTCTCTCCCTTCTCTAAAAAGGGACCCTTAGGCCCTCCCTGCGCGTCTTATATGTGGCTTCTTTGCTTCCGTTGTAGCGTCCTTGCCTGTCCAGGAAATTGCTCACCAGGAGTTGTGATATAGCTTTGCTGTTACCGTGCCGCCGGTGTAGCGCCCTTGCCAGCCCAAAGCAATTACCGACGGATTGCTGCAAGGCTTTTTTCCTAACACGGACTTTCTTACGACAAGGGACCTTTTCCTTGTCAGAAAAAACTGAGTCTTTCCCTGGTGTCATGTAGCTTTGCCGCTGTAGCGTCCTTACTACTCCTGGACAATTACCCACCGCTAGCATCGAGCTTCTTTCCTGATAAAAACTTTTCCTTGTTTTAAGACACCCTGAGTCCGACTCTGCTTTCATATCGTGGCTTCGCCTCTACAGAGTTGCCGCTCTACTGTTCTCACCTCATTGCTCCAATGTAATTTTTGGTAACGGCAAGCTTTTTTGTTTGAAAATGGCTATAAAACTTTCCTTATACCCCAAAAAAACAGTTGTGGCTTCGGCGCGTCCACACCTGGGCAGAAACTCGCCCACCGGTTGTTATGAGCCTTTTCTTACAGTCTCTATGAAGCCTTTTTCTTGTCTAAAAAAAGACAGAGACCCTGAGTCCATACCTATGGGTATGATGTGGCTTGACCGCTGCCCCGCCGTCATTGTAGCATCCTTGCTTGTCTTGAGCAATTATCCACCGGCACCAACTAGCCTTTCCTCCTCATAAGGGCTATAACTCGTTTCCTTGTTCAAAATAGAACATCGTAGTGTAGCACCCTTGCCCGTCCAAAGCAATCACCGACGGATACCCGCAAGGCTTTTCTCTTGACAAGCGATATTAAACTTTTTTCTTATTTTAAAAAACTCTAAGTCCGTCCCTGGCAGTGTGATGTTGCTCGGCCGCCAGCATATCGTCTTTGCTCATCTTAAGCAATTACCTACCTATGGCATCAAGACTTTTCTCCTGACAAGTCCTATAAAAGATTTTTTTTATCCAAAAGAGGCTGTGAACCAGTCCTCGCCCTAGTAGCGTAATTACTCGCCCTAGTCGCGAGTTTTTTCTCCAATAAGGAACCTTTCCTTGTCAGAAAAAAACTGAGTCTGTCTCTGCGCGTGTCATGTGGCTTCATCACTGTAGCGTCCTTGCTACTCCCGGACAATAGCTTTATTCCTGATAAAACCTTTCCATTGTTTTAAAGCATCCTAAGTCCGACCCTGCTTTCGTATTGTGGCCGAGTTGCCGCTGTAGCCCTGTCACCGCTCCAATGGAATTTTTGGTTAGGACGAGCTTTTTAGTCTGAAAATGGTTAAAAAACCTCCTCCATGCCTCGAAAAACCGGTGTGGCTTAAAACAAAACTTCTAGTCCGCCCCAGTTGTTTTAAAAAACTCTGAGTCCGTCCCTGACAGTGTGATGTTACTCCGCCGCCAGAGCACAGCTCCTTGCTTGTCTTAAACGGAGTCTGTCCCTGCACGTGTCATGTGGCTTCACCGCTAACCTTGTCCAAAATAAAACCGCTAGTACGCCCCAGCATGTGTAATGTGGCTTCGCCGTTACCGTGAGGATAATGTAGCGCCCTTACCCGTCCAAAGCATTTAACGACGGGTAACCTTGAGACTTTTCACCTGAAGGGGCTGATGGACCTTTCTTTTTTGTTTTAAAAACTGGCAGTGTGATGTTGCTCGGTCGCCAGTGTTGTGGCGTCCTTGCTCTTCTTGAGCAATTTCCTACCCATAGCATCGAACCTTTTCTCCTAACAGGGCCTATAAATGCTTCCCCTTGTTCTTGTCGCCGCTATCGTTGTACCGTCCTCGACGTGAGGGACAATTAGGATTAGGACTCTAGTCCTGACCTTTTTCTCCTGATAAGAGCTATAAAACATTTCGCTCTCAGGAAAAAAACTAAGTTTGTTATGTGGCCTAGCGTCCTCACCAATCCAATGCAATTTGCGGCAACGGCGAGCTTTTTATCCTGAAAATGGCTACAAAACCTCTACCATGTCCCAAAAAAAACCCGAGTCCGCCCCTGCGCGTATTATGTGGCTTCGCCGCTACCGTAGTAGCGTCCTCGCCCGTCCAGGGCAATTAACCGACCGGTAGCGGCGAGGCGACGCGACGCGACGCGGCTTCAGCATGATCGGGAAGCGCGCCCCGCCCGCATGTGACCAGCCGGCCAATCCCAGCCTCCGCTACTCCTACGTCGTGATCGATCGCGAGCCCCATTGGTCGAGCGCAGGCGTCGCGGACATCGAACGCTCTCGGACACTGGCCGACACGCGCTGCGCTACCTCCGTTCGTCCGTATTCAGGATTCAGGCCTCTCACAGATGCCCAGTACATTTTTAGATGCACAAGGCCGGGATACATTAAAAGGTTTAAGGTCCCTGTTTCTGCGTACGCTCAGTTTTTCCATAAGCGTGCTGTTGGGATAAGGTGGCAGTCAGCTTGCCAGAGGGGAGCTAGGTGAGTCCAGTTGTATTTATGATGACCCAGCCGCCAGAGGACGAGATTCATTTAAAAGTTGTTTTGCTTGCGCTAAGTCTTTCCCATGAGCGTGTGGTTGGGATAGGGTGCCACGCCAGTCAGCTTCACAGGGGGGGAGGGGGGTGGAAGAGTCTAGTTGTATTTATGATGCAACTGTCCCCACATAACAAAAGTATATACAGTGGATATCAAATCAATGGATATGTATATCCACAAATGGAGCAAGAATATCCAATGGATGTCAAATAGACATCAAAAAAATATACATTGCATGTACGTTTGTCGCGAACTTTCACATCTATGGTATATCCATTAAATGTACATTCATGTACTTTTAATGCGCATAGTGTATGAAAGTTCAATGTAGAGGCAGTAAGATAAACAAACTTTATGCTTTCATTATGTTTTGTTATTAATTCAATTTCTAATTACAATAATAATACTTGGCAAAATCGATTACTGTGATTGTCATCTCTTTTCTGTTGAATGACATGTCTAAAATCACAAAGAAATCAAGGTTATAAAATCTTGTAGGTGGTTTGTTCCGCTTATGACTTACCGTCAAACGCTGGATGTGAGTGTTATCAGTAGTAAGAAGATAAGTAACATTGCACAATATTTCGCTCGATCAGGTAATCAGACACAACCAGCATCAGCACACACACGAAGGACGCGAACGAGTCGTACAACGGAATGACTAGAAATCAGCAATGGCGGCACTAGTTGTACTTCGCGCAGGCGTAAACTACTAGATGTATATATGATACATAGACCAACATCTTATGTATATTCACATATGGATATACCTACGTGAACATACATAGTATATTACACTAGTGTATATCATTTTTCATATGTACATTTAACGTCCTATGAATATTCAAAGTATACATGTTCAAACTGGAATATCTAATGTACATTCTATGGATGTACATATCCATATAGTGTTATGTGGGTCAGAAGCCGATATTCATGGAAAAGTTCATCTTTTGCTTGCGCTCAGATTTTTCCATGAGCGTGCTGTTGGGATAGGGTGCCACGCCAGTCAGCTTCCCAGTGGAGACGAGCTGGAAGAGTCTAGTTGTATTTATCATAACGCAACTGCCAGAGGCAGAGATTGATTGAAAAGTTCATGTTTTTCATATACGCGCAGTTTTTTCCATGAGCGTGCTGTTGGGATGTGGTGCTAGTAAGCTACCAAAGGGGATCGGAAGATCGCATGGGGGTTAGGACAGAGTACATGTAGGTACATGAACAAGCTATTCAGGCATCCTACATATGCCCGTGTTTTTATGATTACCTACCTACCTAGATGCTAGAGACCAAACTACATTGAAAGGATCCTCAAGGGCATCACCAAGGAGTGGCAGGACAATTTTATGAGCTTTGTTGCTTATTGTCCAATTCGTATTCGTTTTTAAGTACACAACCACATTACCGCATCTAATTAGAATTTGTTTTTCTAATAAACTATAAAAATGTTCTAGTCTATTAATTGTACCGCAGGGTTTGATATTCTTTACCTTCTACCTTGCCCCCCGCCCCCCCCCTTAGGTCCTAGGCTGGCGACGCCCATACGCTCAGATTTTCATGATTTCATGAGCGTGATAATCAGGTGCTAGTGCTAGTCAGCTTCAAAGGGGTGAGTGGCAGTGATGGGGGCTATAACAGCGACCGACATACGCTTTTCACCGCCCTCCCCTGTATGCTATGTTGCTATTACACCGATGATCTACTCTCCAGCACTACACCAATCCACAGTTTTGCAGATGACAGTACTTTGCATACAGGCATCATGAGCAATAGACCGATCTCTGATGTGGTCGAGCTGGAATGCAGAAGACTGGCAGTAGCTGTTTCGTTTTCAAAGGATCTGGAGGCCATTACCGCTTGGGGGTAAAAAGTATGGTAAAATTCAGTGCTTCCAAGACCCAGTCCTGCACGCTTTCAAACAAGAAGTGCCGAAGTCAGCGCTCCGTTCTTATGCACAAGCAGGTTCTGCCAAGGAGTCACTCACTCAAGCTCTTAGGAGTCAACATTACGGAAAATCTGATGTGGCACGAACACGTTGCGTCAATTGAAACAGCTGCCGGTAAAAAAGTTGGGTACCTACCTATTCAGAGCCAGAAAGTACTTCTCACCATCTAATCTATTTCACACTATACAGGGTGTAACTTTTAAGAATGTCCACACCTATACCACCATGTAGATCTCGCTGAGCTGATCATTTTTCGATAAGCAACATGGGTCCAAAAACGAACCGTTACGGAGATAACGCTACCGAAAGTTATCCTTGCTGACGCTTGAAGTTAGGCAATTCATTCAACGCCTCGTAATTGGCTGAGGAGAGAGGGGGTTACGGATCAGCTGCTAAGACAGATTCGGCTTGTCAACATTTAATCGTCATGGCCAAAATGTCAAAAGTAAACCAAACAAACAAAATTTAAAAAAAACATTAAAAAAAACAACAACAAAAAACACCGAGATCAGTCAAAAATCAGTGAAGGAGAGGCTCCACGTGGCCATCCATCGCTTTCTTGCTCGCACAATCTGGCTCGATGGATGACCGATGCAGTGGCAGCGTTGATTACCTGTGGCTGCTCCCTGACGTTTCCAGCTGCTGCAATGATGCGTGCAATCAGCTCTTCTGCTGTGTGCGGTGCACCCCCTTGGTAGACAAGTGCTTCCAGGTGACCCCACAGGAAAAAATCCAGGGGATTGAGATCCGGAGACCGCGCCGGCCACGCTACTGGCCGCAAGGCGTCGAATTAATTGCCTTACTTCAGGCGTCAGAAAGGACTACTTCCGGTAGCGCTGTCTCCGAAACGGTTCGTTTCCGGACCCAGGTTGCTGATTGAAAAATGATCAGCTCAGCGAGATCTACACGGCAATTTAGGTGTGAACATCCTTAAAAGTTACACCCTGTATAAAGCCCAGATAAGACCTGGTTCTCATGTCTGGGGAGCTGCTGCTCCTACTATAGCCTGTCGATACTAGAAGCCGTCCAGAGAAGGGCAAATCAACTAATTCATGACCCGGCCTTAACGCGCCACCTCCAGCTACTTTTTTACCGGCGTGTGGTTGGTGTCCTTTCACTCTTCTACCAATATTCAAACAGAGTCTGCTCCTCTGAGCTATCCTCTATAGTTTCGCCGATCTTATCAGACGCACCCGTGCTACTGCTGCATCTCATCTTAAGACGGTGGTTCTTCATACATCAAGAACCTAGCGGTATAGTTATTCCCAGGGTGTCCAAGGCTTGGAATGAACTGCCAGCAGATGTACTTATTGGGCCTGCGGGTGTTGGCCCATTCAAGTCCCGCGTTACTGCCCCTAACATAACCTTTTCGCAGCAGCCGCGGTACTCTAGTATTTAGGCTCTGCATACGCGGCCTGCTCAGTTATAAAAGAATATAACAGATACAGGAACTGTAACAGGTCTACCAAAGCAAACTTTTGAATGTGCCTAACTGTTAAATAAGTTGAGCAATTTACGAGTGCAAGTAAACCTCTAAGGAGAGAGAGGTTGGTGGCAGGGGACGTACGTTTTCTTTTCATAAGCGTACTGTAGGGATAAGGTCTGTCCAGTCCATTTGCTACTCGACAGTGTGTCTGTGCTTACCTGAACATCACTCTCGTCACTTGTTTATGTTGCTATTTGTTACGCGGATAAGTTTTTAATTTGAAATTTTAGAGGTTATCTTCTTCTTCTTCTTCTTCTTCTTCTTCTTCGATTGTCTATGAAATTTGCCTGTTCAGGCAATTCGCCAGCTCATTTGGTGGTTTGCAGGCTAGTCCGACTCTATGTCATGCTCAGGCACGTTATAAAATGCTACCTAAAAAATGGAATCGACAAATTTTCGCCCCCCCCCCCCCCCCCGCAAATTTAAGGATTTAAGGGTGGCAACTCTAATCTGTGGACCCCCCCCCCCGAAAGGTCAACTAAGTGACACCCATAATCTGGACTCCCCCAAAACCAAATCCTAGATACGTGCCTGGTCATGCTGCGAACCTGGATTTTATGCTAATAGTAGGGATTATCTAGTTATTTTTTCACTTATATCTTGATTCTGTTACTCTGAATCAACAGATTCAGTAGTTTTGAACGTTGGGCGTTTATCACATGTAGCGTTGTTAATGTGGGAACTAAAACTGAAATTTCACATATTCGTGATGTCTATAGGAGAATGCCCGGGCACCCCAGGGTACCCCGTGTTGTGACGCGTATGCCAACTCCTCTCCCTAGCTATGCACGCCCTCGTCCATGGCAAAACCGCAACACACTCCCGTAGGAACAAGCGGGAGAGGCCGTTTTCGGATCAATACTCACGCACAGCTAGGTAATTCCTTACCTTCGGGTCCTGTTAATAAGATATCAGGGAGCAGGGTTGGAAGGGAATGGAACGCGGGAGTTCAAAAGCTGCCTTTGTGGCGAACAGCCTCAAGCTTGATATATAATCCATCATTCAGGAACGACTGTGCCGGGCTGTCCTTCTGGAAACATTTTCTCATATTGGTAATGGAAGTTCGAGATGCCTTTGATGTTTTGACGGTTGACGTACGGAAAACACATCGGAGAAAATTCGCGAGGCTTGACTTGACATTTTATCCAGTAGTGTGTACAAGTCACTCGTAAATCGCAGATCTGTCTATTTCTAAGTTGTGTTTATGAACCTAAATGGGCTCTGTACAATCGATCGAAATGTAAGAAGGTTTAGCAAGGATCTCCTCCAATGTTATCTTGTGATCACTGCTTTTCTGAAGTACATGCTTAGCTACTGCAAATTCTTCCGCTTGATCTAATCGGCAATTTGATTTGTACCGAGTCCTATTATACAGGGTGACATAGAAAAAAGTACACTGCATAGTGCCCCACAATAGAGGACACTAAAATACGAAAAAAAGTTCTTATGAACATTGGTCCGCAACACATTTTTCCATTCTTCTTCTTAATGATTGATGACATCTTTGAAATATTCTAGGTTATTACGAAATCTATCTGCCGATACCATAATTCTTATCCATAATTGTTCTTCATTATGTATAACAGCATAAACTTCATTTTTCATAAATCCCCAAAATGAAAAATCAAGGGGATTAAGGTCGGGACTACGAGCTGGCCAGGGTACAGGCCACCCTCGACCAATCCACGTATTTCTCTCCAAATATTCCCTTGCCACTCCAGAAAAGTGCACCTGTCAATCGATTGGGCAATCGAAATGGGCCAATTAAGTAATTTTCGATTATACCTGCCCACATATTAATAAAAAAACCCATATTGACCATAGTGACTACGAATTACAGTATGATGAGGATTTTCATTACTCCAATAGTGCATGTTATGTAGGTTCAGAATACCATCACGACTAAAACCAGCTTCATCAATACACAAAACTGATGAAATAATGTTTCGTCTTTGGTTTTGCAACCAGTCGCAAAATTGTACACGAGGAACAAAGTCTTAGTGAATGAATTTTTTGGAATTGATATGGGCGAAGAAGTTGTTCATTGAAAATTTGTCTAACTGATTCACGGTTAAAGTTTCGCACCACAGAACTTGTTTTCCTGGTGCTTGTTCTCGGATTATTTTCTACTATTCGTAAAACAGTTTCTTCATTTCGCACAGTGCGACAAGTTCTGGAAACAACACAATTCAAATTTGGTTTTATAAAACAGCCATCTTCTCTCAAATGCCTATGCACATCAATAAATGTTCGAACATTAGGAACTTGTCTTAAAGGATATCTTTCTCGATAAATACGTTGAGCTTCGTAAGAATTTGATCTAGCTTCACCGTAACACATAACCATATCCCTGATGTATTCTTCAAAATAGTAGTGAACCATTTTTTAAAGCAATTTTGAATAATCAGTGAGAAAACCAATAAAAAACATAATCAAGAACACAAAATACCTCTAACAATCATTACATTAGTTTGACAAATGTCATTTGGACACATTATTTAATTGTTCATTGTTTATCATTGGCAAAGGTTACTTTGGGGCTTTTCATTGGATTGTATATCGCCTTGTTTTTTTTTACCTTCAGCAACTTAATTGTGTCCGGGGCACATAAGGTAGGACAGATTTTGCTATTGGCTATGGCTGCTTGTCTACTCTATCAGTTCGCATCGATCTCAACTATATAGGGTGTTTTTCAAAGTTGAGACATTCCTTTTCAGAAGCAACTGCCTGTGACATGAGAACGCTAATTAATGTACGGTGAATTAGAAGCAGAAGAATAAAAAAAATAAAAAAATGGTAAGAAAGTACTTACTATTCGCTTGCTGCGAAGATTTAAGTACGGTCCTGTCACATGGGTCTTTTAGAGACTGAAAATCGATTGTATTTCTTCTTCAATGTGGACCATTCGAGGTTTTCTAGGTCTTCGAGCGTGTCCCTCATGATGTGGATACGAACATCTTGTGTCTCTAGCTCTTTGCACGAGATGGACAAATCGAAGGGGGTTCAGGGTAAATACGGTCCAGGAAAGGAACAGGCGAAGCCTGAAAGGCATTTAGACATTCACCGTACACTAAAATCATGTCCACAAGTTCAATATAGTCAAATTAAAGTTATAACGGTGCACAGCTACCCTGCGTTTCTTGTCTCTATTTTGATCTAAGTGCACAGGGGCGGAATTATAAATGATGATATCACTAAGTATTTAGCTTATATCTTACTGGGAAAAAATACTCCTTTTGAAGAGTACTATATGCCCTATAAAGAAAAGTCCCAACTTATGCCCTATATAATATTTGTTTACCGAGTGATAAATTCCACAAAAGGGCCATACAGCATGGCAAAAACTATAGTAAAAACTATCCACAGATCGCGCTGCTCCACGTTGACTTGGTGTCATAGTACAGAGTACAGTTAAAACAAGCATTGTTTGCCTTCGTTGTTAGCGCTACCATTACATTTAAATTCAAATACAAATTTCAATTAGGTACATCTTCTCCATAGTAGCTTAATATAATATTATTAAAAAAATATGTATTTCAAAACCGCACTAATACTAAGCAGTACCTACTTTTGTATGACGCAAAAAAAATGATAATTGTTATATCTCAGGGCTGTACTGTACTTATAAATGCAAGTTCAAATTACCACTTCTAGTGTCATTTAGCATAATATAAATATTATAAGTCTTTTACTTCTGATGGAACAGAAAAAGTCGACTGTATAAAAATTTAAGAAAACGTTTGCCTGCAAAGGAAGCCGCGCCTGATTCGCGACCCTGACCTAGCCCTACGCTGGAGTCGAGAAAGAGACGAGATAGCTGAGCACTGCTTCTTCTTATTTTCATTCATAATTAGCCGCACTTTTAATACTGCCGTTTTTGCATCAACGCTTTCCTCCGGAGTTTAAGCAGGGTCGTAGTGAGGCGATTTTCCAAGCAGTAGCGTGCCAAGGTCTTCGGGGGCCCCCCGCAATATTTTTTACGTAAAAATATATACTACCTATACTGGGTGAAAACGAAACTACAATGTCAACCTCTCACGGGGGGGTGGGAGTTTTAGTTGGTAGGCGCCAGCAGGCTGCACCTGCTGGTGAACACAACACTACCCGCACTTCCATCGCGGGTGTGTTTTTGAAGATTTCATCTCCTTGTTCTTCAACCCCAAGCAAAAAAATCAAATCGGTCTATATATAGAGATATTCTGAATTTTTTTCTTTGAAGAATGAGAATTCATAGCCCTTACATACAATACAATACATTGATTAACGGCACATATACGCGTTGCGTCAGTGTAACCTTGCCACCTGTTCTAGATGAGGTATATTTAATTTGATTATGGAAAATTATGAGGTATAGACATATCCGCCGCTATAAAATTAAGTGTAAGTATTATAGTTATTACTATGTAAAAAACTTGCTCGAGGCTAAGCGTTGCCGGTTGCTCGCCCCCCCCCCCCCCCGCACCGCGGAACCTGCGGGCCCTTTCGGCACGCCACCGTTTCCAAGGAGGAAACGAAATATATGTCACCTTATACCTAGCACTCAGTGCAGTGAAATGGTTCCCCTATTTTTCTGGCGCTACCCTCCCTCAAAATTGCGGGTCCAGCAACCGCTGATAGTTCTCCTTTCATTTCAAAGTTTTTAACCAAGAATAGCCACCATAGAGAAGCGACACAATCTGTCGGCACCTTTGATGTTCGGCGGGTCATTATTTGGTGACCTTGAATCGGCTTGAACTGACACGCATCCTCAATATCGAGCATAACATCAAATGTCTTGATCAGCTGATATTGGGCGGCCGCGCGTGGAGTTTGACGGATGCAGTAACTAGGCTGTGAAAAGTACCCATTCTGTCATGCTCCAGCTCCTCTTCGACCTTAGAGATGTGTTTTCATAATCTTGTCCCTTTGGTCTAGTTTGTCTGTTTATTTCTGCTATTTGGTCGTTTTCTTTCATCTGAACACGTTTTTGTCTATACTTCATGGCCTGCTAGGTGACTTATATACGTAGGAAAATTGAATAACAGCGATTTGATCGAAATTTTGAGATTAAATGAAAACTACTAGAGATTGATATTTACAACCTTACATTATTACAAACGAAACAAAATTTTGCATTTGATCGTATAACAAAAATTATGCATCCTAATTTGAAAAAATCAAGTTACCTCTGATTGAAGCTTCCTTAATTTTATTGATCTACCGATTTCTCCAGGTACAAAAAGAATTCATATTTCATCGTCTAACCTAAGCTGACGCATTCGATGCTTTGTCATATGACAAAGTTATGGCCTTCTAAGTTTTATAAACGTTAGCGATATATTCCATTATTTTCTAATATCTAAACGCTTCGTTTTAAATCACATATGTGATACATTAGTCACATTAGAATTAACCTAGGAATCTGATTATTACTTACATTTAAAAAATATAACTTTGATATATCACGCTTTTATAAGTAATTATTTTTACATACACTCGCATAGTTATTTTTTGGAAATAAATGAAAAGAACAAACCTTTTTTAAAAAATGCCTGTATTTAATGCTCTAAAAAGAAACAAATAAAATATTCCTTTAAAAATTTAACTATCAACTTCATTATACACACTTACTAACGTGGTTGTTATGTCAATCAGGCCAGCATAAAATAACGTCATGCTTTTTAATTAAACTTATGGCAACCTATTTTTCAAATTTATTCTACTTTAATAAATTGGTTACTCAGGTATTTTTTATTCAATTTCTAGATGTATCATCTCGAGGACTTTTCCTGATACAGGCCTAACCTTTTATTGATGTTAAATTAGGTAGTTATAGTAAGTTATTGTTTAAATATTTCATTGTGCTCTTACATAGTTTATTTTGGTCATTTGTTCATTGATTGAATTACTACCTTGTTAATAAAATGTTTATAAGACACGCCCAGAATGATCATCTTCTATCCCCTATTGTTCAACAGGTTGAGGCGAAGGCATTTTGCCTGAAAATGACTAAGATTTTATTTGGCAGAAAGAGCGTGTCTTTAGTAAAAAACTGTTAATAAAAAAAAACATAGAGCATAACCTTGTCTGTGTGAGCAGCCCGTCACTAGCATGCAGTGGCAGTGGAAGCGGCCATATGCAAATGTCGCAACCAAATTACGTGCTCACATCGCGCATATATAATTCGGAATGCTCAGAATGTGAGCGATGTATCGTGATGGAGGGCCGAAAGGGTCACCGTCCTACAGCAGACTGAAACTGTTATCTCCGCCGACATCTGTAAAGTACTTTGTTTTGCCCTTTCGGGTTGTTGGTGCACACCCAGTCTGGATGCGACGCGACGCCTCGTCTCTAGTGGGATATGGAAGCCCTTTTTCATCGGACGATACGGAGGGCAGACGTTAGACTATCGCTACCTAGAGTGTCAAAACACATAGGGTACCTATATTGCCACCCATCTGTTGTGTGGCCATCGTAAATGGACCAGCGAAAAGAATTCGCTGAAAGAAGTAGTACGTTGCCATAACTCTTAATTTATTTTAGATATCAAAAACTAAAAAGTATATGCTGTCTCGAATTAAAATGTTCCAATGATATACCTACTCAATTTCACTAATTGATCCTATTTCCTTCCTTTACGTCTTGTTTTGTTTTATTCATAACGGAAACGGAAACGCAAATAATTTATATCACTGAATATCCTATTTATCTAATTCTTAAAACTTCAACAACCGTCAACAGCACATGTTCTTCCCACATGAAAGGCGGTGCGAAAGCGTGATTGGATAATCGCTGCAGAAAGTATATAATGTACTTGTTTTACTTATTTTTCTCTGCCTTTTTTAGATTCGACATCACACACATATCAATTTTGGTAAAATTGGAGCTGCTGACAGATTGTCTGCTTGTGCTATACAGTTTTCGAAAAAGAAACAACAGTATCAACCTAGAGAAATTGAGATTACGTTGTAATACACTGCTCATGCGTAACGTATCACTTAGCTGACGTGTTCATAACGTCATCAATTGGTCCACGTGTACCGCATACGTCACTATTACACTTGAATGCAAGTGGACAGGTATAAAGTGGTGGACTGCCGACAAGCAGGTATTCGTGTTCGAGATTATCTTTGAAGATGTTTCGTATACTGCATTTGATAGCTGCTAGCTACCTGCCTGCTCTACCTACAGAAATCTGGTGCCTGATATTGAGGTATTTGGATGACGATGGTTTGCTACTTGCAGTGAGGTCTAACCGCTCTTGGTTGGAGTATGCTAGAGCAGATCCAGTTCTGAGCAGACGTTTGAACAGTGCTTTGTTGAAGAAAAGAGAAGACTTTTTGAAAATGAAGAACCAAGTGATTGTACAGCGACCTCTACCTGTGTCGGGTACATTTCTTCGAAATAATCAAAAAGTCGTTATCAGAAATCCAGAAGACTACCTCAGACATAGGGAAATATATGAAGAAATGCTGGCACAGAACAGCAAACGAAAGAAAACAGGAGGGAAAATAAAGTGTACCAGGAATTATGTTAGAAATAAACCATATCGTTTGTAATAAAATCCGATTATTGTAAAATAACAGTTTGGGTAACAAATATATTTTTTACAGTTATTGTTGTATTATTTTTGCGTTTTAAGTTCTATGAAAATTGCAAATACAGTAGACTCTCGATTATCCGACTCTATTTTCGGATCACTAGATTATCCGAGTTGACTAATACTGCCGTTGAAAGAAGTATTAACCGAGCGACACCAGATTATTCGAGCCTAAAAACATTTACCATTTATGTAATTAAATACATATGTATTTTGTCTTTAGGTGTTCGTTTATTTGCCAAAATTATTATAAATATTTTAATTGAAGTACTTGTATTTGTTATTAAATATTACGTCTTTAAAAAATATATAAAAACAAAATTTAAAAAAGCCGGATCATCCGACCCGCCAATTACCCGACCTATAGGTTACAGCCCACATTAGGTCGGATAGTCGAGAGTCTATACTGTAGTGACATTAAAGTTACTATTGCGAGAGTGTAATAAATAGTTATTGCACGAAATATTAGGCGAGTTAACTTATCATTTTAGTTTTATTCATTTGAATTACCCACTTTAGTGGAAAAGGGATTCCACACATCTATTATCTTGGATTCTAATCCTGACTGTCAAAACTATCCACGACGTTACGTGATAGTGTTTTTGGAACGTTAGGCTCTGTTATCAGCCTCATTGTTTGGTTTAGATGAAAATCGATTAAATATTCGATATATAACATATAACATTATTGTTTACGTAAGGTGCGTTTCCATTCTGGCAAGTTGCCGCGCACTGTTTCCATACCGGCACATCTTATTAAAACATGCACCAAAACATCTTTTAGGCCGTATCCATTTCTACACGTTCCCGGCAAAAGACACAGGGTCGTGTTGCGCGTCAAATTTGTGATAATGGACACGTACCTTTAGTGAGAAGTTCCTCAGGAAGAGCCGATAAGGAACAATTATTATTATAACACGGCTTGTCCAGTAAAATCAAGCACCTTTGGGGACGTCGCTGCCGTTACATTTACATCCATGTACAAATTTCAATTCATTTTTATCATCGGTATAAAAGGCGTTAGCAGTATATTCCGTTAATTAATCATACGTTTGAAGGTAAAAATAATGCCCCTCAAATATTTAGTCTTGCGCTACATAAGCTGCATTAAGACTAAGCGAGTCCGCTTTTATACCGCAAAAAAAGATAAATGATGCCGAATTGCAATAACGAAGATCGACCAATTTCCGCTCAATGTGGTTAGTCCTTATTTTTGAGGGGAAAACCAATGAAAAGGAAGTCGTCAACTTATGTACTACTCTGTGTTTTGCGCCACCAAAAGTCGCCAATCGCCCAGCTACGATTTTTGGTCGCCAGCTTGGTGGTGATCGATCACGAGCGCGTGCGGTTTGATTTTTACCTGTTTACAAAAAGGGTGCCTTCATCGGCACCGGTCACTTGCGCGTCGAAAGAAAATTAAGCTTGGTTATAATCCTAATGACCACATCCCTTTTATTCTTGCGAACTTTCATCTGTCTTTTTACGATTTGCGGTAGCTTACAGTTACTTCTTAGATTATTTAAATGACTGTTCGGCTTCTGTAGGTATATAAAACTACCCTTAATGAAAAGATTTCAGTAGTTTGCAATCCTTAGTTGCTGTTTGTGAGTATTATGTACTTAATAGTCCTTGAAGAGTATACGTTCCGAAGAGATAAAGAAACCAGAAGAAGAGGATGCATAGCATCTTTGCTGATGGATCAATCGAAAGAGATTGTTCTTAAAAGAAATAATGAGCACAACCATGATGCTCCCACAAAACAAGCTGTGAAGTTAAATTTCTCGGACTTTTTTTTACATCGTCAGGAAGTCGATCAAATCTGTGACAAATTAGAACACGTTCTGATTAATTAAAAATGTTTAGGTTATTATAAAGACATTTCGGTCTGCTGATAATACCAGCTTCTTTATTTGCATCTATTATAGCGATCAGATTAACTTATTATGTTCAGAATACAATTTCGCATTTTATAATATAAAAAAAGTAATTCATTTCTGTCAAGTCAAAAGTAACGATACCTCTGACTGGAGTTCTACAAATTCTTCAGTAACTATTGGCAAGATTGCAAAAAATGACGAATGAATTAAAATCGATTAAAATTATAAGACATAAGTTTACCTCGCCACCCCGCACGCTGGTGTCCACATACCTGCCTATTATCCAAAATATTTTGGGGGCTTCTGACCGGTGGGATTAGGACAAATCTGACCGCGGTGCGCTAGTGTCCTATGGCCCATCTGGTGATCGAAATATTTTGCGCGCTTCTGACCGGTGGAATTAGGACCAATCTGATCGCGGCGCGCTAGTGTCCTATGGCCAACTCAGTTTTGAAATCGCCACTTTGGCGGAATATCGCCACACCTGACAACTCTGCGCAACGCGTCTTCTAAAGTATGGAAGTGGGAGGTAGGGTATTTTGTGTTCTCTCTTCAACCTGTTAAAGGATATCGGCTATCTGCGTCCGATGCGTTTATATCGGCATCCCAGATTCCGGCTTGCCAAGATGCGCCCTAGTAAAAGTGGAAGCTTCACGATAAACAGTGGCAACAAGTTAAAGCGCACATAGAATTTTTACATGGTACAGATAGCTAGGCCTCTGTGACGCAGTAAAGGATGTTACCAAAACAACGCGTTCCAGTTACATTGTGTTCAATTATGCAGATGTTTTCACCATCTGTGATGTAGTAGAGTACCTTATCTTTTGCTTACTGCACCATACTTAGTTACAATGGTATTCTCTACAAAGAATGGTTTATGAAATCTTCTACTGACAATGTAATTGAGACATTTTTCAATGCTAAACAAAGGCGTATAGATTTTATATACCAAGAGTGAGTTGCATTTTTTGTGTTTTAAATATTTCTTTCTTCATCCACTAGAGATAAGAGCACGCATAGAAAAAGCACGTAACGTATTTTATAGAATGCAAAAGGTACCTACTATGCAGCCGCCAACTTAGTATCCCATTAAGAGATCGAATACTGAAATGCTAAGTTTTCTCCACTGCACGGTGTTGAGGCTTGGACAGTGACAGAAGCAACACAAAATATAATACAATCTTTCGAACTCTGGTGTTACCGTAAAATGCTTAGAATATCTTACGTGAGTCATATACGTCAAATGAGGAAGTCCTGCGGAGAATGGATAAGACAACAGTGCTTATGAATCTCAAAACACAATATTTTGGCCACATTATGAGAAATACGAACTGCTCCGTCATCTTATCAAAGAAGGCAAAATCAATAGTAAGAGGGGACCAGGAAGAAGACACAACTCCTGGCTCAAAAACCTGCGACAATGGTCAAATATGGCCTCCATAGAATTATTTAGAGCCGCCACAAATAAGATTAAATGGGAAAATGTAATAGTCAACGTCCTCAAGCATAAGGCACCTTAAGAAGAAGAAGAAATAGTTCTTTACGTCTGCTTATGGTTTTCTAACTATAGACAAGTTATTTCATGCTGTTGATGTTTGTGCTTTCAATATTCCTTCAACAAAAGAACGCCCTGTTTGTACAAAGGCGTCATAGGGATAAAGATATATCCAATATTCTGTTGGGTTTAATCCTCAGAGTAACAACTGAACATAGAGGTAGTAAACAAACCACTTCAGCACGGAGTGCTCAAAGCCATCATCTTTTGACACTTCAGACCCAAACATTGCCAACTAACCTGAAAATTCTTCCAATGCAACCCATGTTTGTTACAAACACTGCTCTGCACTGTTCCATCTCGAAAAACTGTTAAACTACACTCGAATATAGCACAGCAAGTCCGTAAGCTTCACAACAGTTACCAACAAATAGCGAATTCGATTTTACTGACGAAACATGAAAGACGCACAAACAAAACAAACGTTTGACAATCGGAGGTTACCGTAAACAAATCGCAGGAAAATTATATAGGCGTTGCCAACTCCTCAAAATTTATGTAAGACAGAATTTGCGTTAATGATGAAGAAAACATGCAGTAACGCAGTAGAGGTCCACATATCGATTGATTTTGCTGTAATCATTTCTGAACCATTAAAATACCGTCTTTTTTTAACGTAGAATGGAATATTTCTGGATACTATACAATTAAGACGATAGTAAACAATTATGATTGCCGTATCTGGTGGTCGATATGACAACGTAAGAAAAGATGTTGGCCTATTAGAATTAGTTGTTTACTACCTCTATGTTCAGTTGTTACTCTGAGGTTTAATCATATCACGCGCCACCACTGCTCCGGATAAAAAGACATCCCTAACTCCGACGTTGCTCCGCTCTACTGTCTAGTCAGTATAATGTCTTTGCGCTAGGCAGGTAGGTACGTATATGCAGCTGGTATGGCACGAGGTTCATATGCAAATGCAAATCTGCATTTATACAAATGTTACGATTCGCCCGTATACCGGAACAGTCGACTACCTGGAATCTTGGGTGTACCTGGGGCAGAAAACCCTAATTTTTTTTTCATATACAAAAAATAGATGTGTTTTGACTGAAGGGGAGACGATCGTAAATAAATTGCTGGAAGGCCGGCCGCAATGGTCAACGGGCAGCTACATCATTCTTTTCAAATCAATCTTATAGAGCAATTCCATGATGACGCGGTGTGTTGTCACAATCAACTGATATCGGACAAACAAACCAATCTGTGCCATTTGAACAGCATTGTTTTACAGTGTATCCGAAGTCACTTGGAACAACAAAAAATGCTTGGGCGGCATCTCCTTTGTGAAACGCAGCAGATATACAGGGTCCCTGGGGCGTTTCACAAAGGAGAAGCCGCCCAAGCATTTTTTGCTGTTCCAAGTGACTTCGGATACACTTTACTAACACTCATCGCGTTATTATAGTGTTTTCTCATCTTTCCGTGAAAATTGACAGCATAGTATCATAAATTTGGAAGACACGTTATGTGACAACAGTAATAAAACTTGATCCTCGAAATAAATACGTTTCTTGATACATATACATTTTGATTTGTGAGGTAGTTCATTGTAGTGACCAATCTTTGGTGGATTTTGGGTGCGCTAATTCTGGATCCTGTTGTATTCCTACAGGAATGGCTATAGACATCAGACTCGTCAGAACGATAACATATTTATATTGAATCTGCTTGTGGTGAGTAGAAATGTGTAGAAAATTGAATATTTCCAAATGTGCAGAGGTCAACTAAACACACCTTTATTATATCTTTATCCATGTTAAAGCAGCAAAAACGTCCATTCGAAGGTAATAATTGCTTAAACCCCAAGAAAATGAATCAAAACATTAATCTTTTGATAATCTAAAATTACGCAAGAAAAAAGTATTATGATTATTCACTTCTTTATTGTTGTATATGCGGTACTTCAAAGTGCTTGCTTTTTGTCATTATCAACGACATAGTCACAATTTCTTAACAAACAGGTTGTGAACTTTTGTCATTATAGGTGTGGAGAAAATTTCTTCAGCTTTCCAAGTATTCGACATAGAAGCAGCAGACCGATACCAGGAGGCGAATAGCACAGAAGGTTATAGGTTCAGACCCTCCAACGTGATGCCTTTCTAAGAAGTAGATGCTCCATTTACCGTGTATACTTCAACCAGCAATAAATTCTTAGCTGTTATCAGGTGGTTTAATCTAAAAAAATGTACGTTTCACATGAATCACCCTGTATAAAGTCAAAATTTAAATGAACATATTTTAACGTTGTAGCCCACAAGGCCCCCTACCATGATCAAGTACATATTTGTGAAATAGGTTTAGTAAGAATCAAAGAACACAAACACTTTCCAAAAAACAGCAATGCAAGGCAATCTGCGGGAGTGTAAAGGCCCGGTCAAACAGAAGGCGTTCTAGAACGCGGCGTTCCGGCGTTCTCTCTCTTAGCATAATATTATATACGTATATAATAATTATGAAATAGTGAGTAACTAAAACGATACCACTGGCCAGTTGATCAATGATCAGTGCCATTAACAGACAAAAAAAAAAGGTGACAGAGGATTTGTTGAAGGGAAAGTGGTTTGAGCTTAACAATTTTTTGATTCCTAAGACAGTTCCTCGCTTTTGCCTTATAAAAGTGTCAGCGTAGCAATATCCAGTCCTTCTCGTACCTTTAAAGTATGCAGATGATAGTAAAATTTTCAATAACTGTGGAATTAGAAGCTGCCAACTAGGTTGTAATGGAATTTTTACCAATAATAATTGCAAGTATGGCGGGACAGAACCGTATATGGCTTTTGAAAAGCACGGAGTGATCATCAAATATACAGGGTGGGTCTCAAGTTGATACTTTTTATTGTGTATATAAGTCGTTAAAATAAACAACTTTCTCAAAGATTTCTTTCAGAAAACTGAAAAATAAGCGAGATACAGAATTAAATAAGTATATCTGAGCTTGTGCATCAGTACGTACCTGGTCTGTTTATGTTTAGTCTTTTGCTCGGATTTTTGTCAAATAGATCAGGCATATTGTGTCTGTCAGATAGTGCAGCAGTTACTTTTTGTGTATCGTTTTTAATTTTAAATTCTAAAAGTGGCACATTCTCATAAAACAACCACTAGGATTTACCAATTTAAAATTAACTACGATAAATTGAAAGTGACTAGTGCACTAATGGACAGGAACAATGTCTGATCGATAAAACAAAAATCCGAGCGAAAAACTAAACATAGACTAGCTGCTTCTTGACACACAAGCTTAGGCTTACAGCTTTGATTCTGTATCTCGGTTACTTTTCAGTTCTCGGAAAAAAGTTATTTGAAAAAGTTGTCTATTTCAACGACTATTCAGTTTAAAAAAAAGTGTCAACTTAGGACTCACCTTGTATAGGTCAAGAACAATTTTAAATATTTTCTATTCGTTCTCGAAGTCGTTGACTATTTTAAAGATAAAGATGTGAGAATTTGGACGATTATATATGACAGATAAGGGACTCTTGAAATGTTCTTATATCTTTTTATACCTCCGGTGCTAGTTTTTTTATGCATAGTTAAACTAATATTTTTAGAGTGATCATAAAAAGGGACTACTGAACAATTTTCAAATTTCGTGTTCCATCCCATTTAGTAAAAAAAATATTATACTTTGTCGATCTATATTTCCTATTGCTTCAGCGTATATATTTGCTTTGGATTCAACAAAATCTTTCTGTATCTGAAATTTTTTTGAGCAACCTGGAAATGCATCTATTTTTCGCAATTTTCATACTAAAAGTAAAGCTGACTAGCAGCAAAAGCTTTATATTCGGAACATTTTGAACAATTGTTGTGATGATATCATGTACAAAAGGCAAAAAGTGAATGCATTAAATGCTATTTAGGCAATTCATCGTCTTTCTACATTTTAACGCTTCTTAGGGCCGTAGTACCGTACGGACACTTTTCCGGACATGGCTCCCTATTCTAAAAAGTTTTCTACTGTTGCACTGAATAACCCCTAGAAGTTTGATCCCATAGTTCTGAAACACCCTGTATGTTTTTCAGTCAATTTTATGTCACATTGAAAGAAAATGATGTAAAGAATTGAAAAAAATGGTTGCCAGCTCTCAGTCAGCGGCAGCGTTAGTTTTGTCAGATGTGAACAGGTACATTACTGTTAATTATCTGCACTCACCTGTTTTTTTATTGTAATACCAAATTGAAGTTTTATCCATATTAATTACAAAAATACAGTTTCCTTTTGGAAATGGCCGCAAACAGGAGTTGTCATGATTTTTATGAGCGATTCTCGCTCATGATGCACGCATTGTTATGTGCGATAAAAAAATGACAGCTGTGGCACTGATATATAGTGGCAGTTCTTGGATAGTATGCGTATTTATGTTTAATAAATAATAAGTAAAAAATACTAGAACTACATTTTCACGATATTATACTCTTTTTTAGAGCACGTAACAATGCGTACATCTTCTCTCTTACGCTTCCACGAGCGAGAATCGATCATAAAAATCGTGGCAACCTCTGTTTGCGGCCATTTTCCAACTGGCAACCATGAATTTTTGTACCTAGTTAATATGGATGAAACTTTAATTTTGTATTAATTTAAAAAAAACAGGTGAGTGCTGATAATTAACAGTAATATACCTGTTCACACCTGCGGCTGACTGAGAGCTGGCAATAATTTTTTTTCAATTCTTTACATCATTTTCTTTCAAATGGCGTAAAATTGACTAAAAAATCGTATAGTTGCAAGTTAATTAGCGAATTAATTACACTAAAATTAATTACAGGTAATTGGGGCTAATTTTTAATAGGTAACCTATCATTAATCCATTCTATACTTTCTCAAGATTCATTCTAATTTAATTTGATCAAAAAAAGATACCTGCAGGATGGAGCAGTGGGATTCTGTACTACCATCTGAAATCAATATCATCTAGGCACATCTTCATGACTTCCAGAGTCACTTGATCAGATATCGGGCACGTATCCAGGATTTAGTTTTGGGGGAGTCAAGATTAGGATTGCCATCTTTTAATTTTGCTCGACCGGGAGACTTCTTAATCAGCAACAAAATAAGTATTCGCCGTCGGGGGGGGGGGGGGGGGGCATTTTATGGAGTGGATTTTTAGTGACATGATATAACATTTATTCAGGTTTGGGACGGGTATCCAAATTAGGGTTGTCACCTTTTCATTTTGCTTGACCGGAAGACTTGATCAGCAACTAAACATCCGTCGGGGGGGGGGGGGAGTGCATTTTTGTGGATTAGATGTTTAGCGGCATTACGTCCCGGGTGGGGGGGGGTGGCGCAGGTGGTACGTGCAGGACAAATATCGCTGACACGCGAGTGTAGTAGTACGAATGCTGTACTACTAACTATTTATCCACAGTTGACGAATGCTAGAATATTAATTACAATTTTGGAAAATTTTGTAACATAACCATACAAGTGTATATGTTGTGTTACATGTATCGTTTCCTGCGTAATACAGCCATTGCAGAAGTAGTTACAAGTTGTGTTGTATTACGAAGTACCAATAAGTTTAAAATCTCTTTGCCTTGTATGGTTTGTGTTACAGGACCTTGGGGCTTCCTTGTATTTTCAGTATAATTCGCCGCCATAATCAATATATCGATTCCGACGTTGTAATTTCCATATTCTTACGTAGCACTCGCCGCGACACCGTTAGCAGCCTGTAATTAAGTCAGGAACGGAAAGAGAAGGAAATGAGAACGGCTACGTTGGGAACATCAATTAAAAACGAGAGAAAACTTCCGGTCTCGTCGCCGTCGTCTCTGACGTCACTGTCTACGTTTCTATCTCTGCATGTATACCTATCTATATCCCTATAAGCAGTCGCTAAGGCAAAGCCTATATTTTTTTTGTATGTTTAAAAAAATGTTTAAAACTCTTTTATTTTATTTATAATAATTATGTTGTCAACATATAACATCAAGATGCAAACTTAAGGAATCTACGAAGACAGGAATTGCTGCACAGTTTTTTCTTGTTCCAATACTTTTGATAATCGTCAAAAACGAGTTGTTAGCAATCACCAATGGTATAATCATACGGAAAATCCCAGACATCTCCGGAAATTTGGAACTAAATTTCGTGTCAGGGAGGAATTACAAAAATCGGTAAAATGTCCGGAATTTGAGCTGCAATCGAAAATAGTTGGCACAACATACAGCAAAATGAACAAATACAGCTAATGGGCAGGCAAAAAATCACAAAAATCGGTAAAATGCCAGGAATTTGAACCCCAATCGAAAATAGTTGGCACAACATACAGCAAAATGAACAAATACAGCTAATGGGCAGGCAAAAAAAAACACAAAAATCGGTAAAATGCCCGGAATTTAAACCCCAATCGAAAATAGTTGGCACAACATACAGCAAAATGAACAATTACAGCTAATGGGCAGGCAAAAAAAATCACAAAAATCGGTAAAATGCCCGGAATTTGAACCACAATCGAAAATAGTTGGCACAGCATACAGCAAAATGAACAAATACAGCTAATGGGCAGGCAAAAAAAATCACAAAAATCGGTAAAATGCCCGGAATTTGAACCACAATCGAAAATAGTTGGCACAACATACAGCAGAATGAACAAATACAGCTAATGGGCAGGCAAAAAAAATCACAAAAATCGGTAAAATGCCCGGAATTTGAACCACAATCGAAAATAGTTGGCACAACATACAGCAAAATGAACACATACAGCTAATGGGCAGGCAAAAAATCACAAAAATCGGTAAAATGCCAGGTATTTGAACCCCAATCGAAAATAGTTGGCACAACATACAGCAAAATGAACAAATACAGCTAATGGGCAGGCAAAAAAAATCACAAAAATCGGTAAAATGCCCGGAATTTGAACCCCAATCGATAATACTTGGCACAACATACAGCAAAATAAACAAATAAAGTTAACGGTCAGGCAAAAAAGGCACTACTGTCGCTTGATGCCCCATCTCTCTTCATTCTCTTACATGCCAACCCCTGAACCCCTCCCCCCCCCCTAAAGCCAAGCGTTCGGAATTGATCTATGAAATATATGGTCACCCTATATAATCACCTACCCGGAACACCATTAAATACAAAAACATGTAAACAGCTGATTGATTTTGAAAAGTTACTTGGGCATAAATAAGCTGTAGGAAGAGTTCCGCCTGAAGTCCGTTCCGATCTACTGTGCTGTTTTCCCGGCGCCGGGCCCGGCCTGTAAAATTACGGCCGTTGGCACCCACCTTAACATTCTCGGTAAGAGCAGAAACTATGGAAGAGAGCTCAGAGGACCAAACGCTGAAATTCCGGTAAAAAAATTGAATGTCATCAACTGTACGCCGACACCGCACCGGTAAGAAAACGACTAGACTTGACACGTCAAGATAATGTCAACTCTAGTCGAATTGCTCTTCAAAATAAGATCCCAAGCTTATTTTCAAGAGCCGTTGCAATAATTGACAAAAGCTGTTCGTGATAATATTTTTCAAATAAAAAATTCCAAACGGTATAAAATTACATTGGGGTGCCAATACCGTATTGTAAATTATACAGTATTGTACTATATTATGTTATTTAACATTTACTCTGAATTTGTGATGAGACGGGTATTGGACAACTGGAATGGCGGTATAACTATTGGCGGAAACAAAATATACAACTTAAGATTTGCTGACGATACAACGCTTAATGCTGCTTCTCAGGAAGAACTAGTAGCTCTATTAAACATCTTAGAACAACACACTGCAGCGTATGATCTTGGTATTAACTACAACAAGACTATATAAGGTTACATGGTCGTAGATAGAGAGCACGATAATAATCGAGCAATTAAGTCAGTACTGAAGTAGTTCAAAGTTTTGTGTACCTCGGTTCTTTGATCGACAATTCGGGTAGCTATGAAAATGATATTCGACGGCGCATTCAGCAGGCACGTGTGGCCATGACAAAGCTTACTAAAATTTGCGTGACCATAACATCACTAAAGCTACCAAAATGTCGCTGGTTCAGTCTCTTGTGTTGTCCATATTTGTTTATGCCTCGGGAACTTGGACTGTTAAAAAGGCAGATCGAGCTGGCATAGATGCTTTTGAAATGTGGACGTGAAGGACTGAGAGTTCCTTATACCGCCCATCGAACTACCGTTTCTATACTGGATGAGCTTGGTAATCCAAAGAGATTATCCTCCATTGTGTCGACGAGAATGCTTACATTCTTCGGACATATACACAGAAGCGATAATATGGAGAAACTTGCAGTTCAGTGTCATGCCCCGAGTGGGCGGTGCCGTGGCCGTTCTCCTACACGTTGGGTCGATACGACGAAACAGTTGCTGGATATGAGTATCAAGAGCGCCACTGAACTAACAGTAAATCGCGAACGATGGCGAGCTACGGTTCTCAAAACTATTGATAATATTCGTGTCGGCAATACTCTAGCTCCGACTTAATGCATTTTACAAGTTTACAACATGCCTGTTAAGACATTGTGACTATGATGATGATGTACTATATTTCGGGACTCTGTACTATACAGTGTGGTCCAAAGAGTGTGCAACAAACATTTAGCTTGTGAATCCCAAAAAAATTTTAACCTCAGGTAAATTTCACAAAAATGCTTGAATTTAAATAAAGTTATACAAAATTAATTCAATTTCAATTAGTGTATCAAACAGTTTTACTAAAAAAAAAAAAAAATTTTTGGGAGAGATTGCACTTTTTTCAAAAAAAAAATTTTTTCTCAGAGGAGGCCAAGTTTTGGTATTTAGGCATAACTCTTAATTCTAAACAACTTTTGTTAATAACATTTTGCTCAATTTTTGATAATAAGGGTACTTTACTCTTGTACAATTTTTATATTTTTTGATTCACCCCGTATACTGATGAACTTGGAACCATTCTAAGTGCACCTAAATTAGTTATCGGACATGCACCAACTTTTGGCAATATTGGATTTTTGATTGTGCAGCTAATAAAAAAAATCCCATTTGTTGCACACTCTTTGGACCACACTGTATACTGTTGAAGAAATACATAGTTCGCGAAAATACTATATTTCCATACAATAGATGATTGTTTATATTTTGCAACCAAATTTAACCAAAATAGTTTCATTTCTGCTGTCTGTTTCGCCACTTCGGCATTCAAGGAAAACATATTTTCTATCATGAACGCCAAGTGGCCGGAAAAAAGAAACAGAGCATCTTTATCCTTAATAAAAAATGAGCTGTTAATTTATATTAACTTAAATATTGATTGTAATAAAGCGTATGCCACTTTTATCAAAGATAAAGAAAATGTTAAAAATTGCACGAAGTGCGAAGAAATATAATGTTTCTAAAAAATAAATGAATAAAAATATAAAAGTCGATTTTTTATTCTATCTTACAAAAGTACTATATTTTTTTGAAGCATACTATATTTTTTACAGAATTTTTATAAAAATACTATAAATATAAACCAAAAAGTATTGGCAACCCTAGGTATATAGTTAGTTTCTGTCCGCAGTAAACCTGATGCATCCTGTATTTAGCCATAGATTATTTAGCAAAATACCAACGCCAGATATTGTTTTCATCTGATTCTCAAAAACACAGTATACAGGGTGAATCAAGATAGATTAAAGTTTACTATCTCATTCGTTCGGATAGTTACGAAAAAACTTATATGATAATAAATAAAATAATTTACTGAGCAATACAGAACGTACATGATTATAATAAGTAGGAATGAAAGAAAGATGAAACATAACGTCAAAATCAAAAGGATAAAAGACCCTCAAAAGTGTTTGACGTAATGGTAGAGGTATTATAACAATAGATACGTTAAAATAATAGTATATTATTGTTGTCGCTACAGATGAAGTAAGATACCTATGTTTTGACACTTAACAGCCGAGCCGCAGTAAATAGTTGCTACATTATATACCACTAACAATTTGAATAAAAACAAAATAGGTCACATAAATATAACTATAATTCAAATACGATACAATAGTTATAGGTTATAGGCAGCGTTAAGGTGCATAGTTTAAAAATGCTTTCGAATATACAGGGTGGCTCAATAACGTTGCTTATAACTGCTATATATAACGTTATTTCGTAAATCTCCAAACGGATAAGATAATGACTTCAATTCAATCTATCGTTGACTCACCTTTTACAATGGAAAGACTGAAACGCAATAAAATTACATCCATAAAAAACTAAATTCCAATCGTACGAGTCTTCCAGTGGAAATTTGTACGGATCAGAAATGTTTTCGAAAACACCAGTTGGGTGTCAGCTGACGCCAAGCCGTCTACCAATTCGCAACGCCGAAGCTCCAGCTTCATTTACAATTGTAATTTTTACCGCGTTCACTTTCCTTTTCTCTCTGCCAACTTTCTGCCGCCAAGGGTAGAAAAACCGGAGCATCCTTCAAGCGAAGATGTACCTCTCCAGTGGCGCAGAATCGGGAGTCGAAGGTGATCATATGGTTAACCAATTCCCAAATGCTCTGTGCTAGTAAGAAACTTTAATTCTTATTTTTTTTTTTTAAATGAAAAGTGTAATATGTGAAAATACGACAGTTACGTACGATATATTCTAGAGTTGCAAGAATGGACCAGAAGCATAAAACTACTACATTGCCTTCGTGTAGTGGCTGTATCTGTATATGAAATATGTACAAATAAATAATAATTAAAAACAAAACACCGTCTTAATCGGTATTACTGGTGTTTTTGGCTCGATCATACGATTTATCAATAATAAGGGTGGCCTACTGAGAATGGACGCCGGCAATATCTCGGTAACCGTTAATCATATAACTTCGAGCAAAAAATATTATTAGATAAATCAATGGAAAGACTTTGAAACGCGATAAAATGACATCCATAAAAAACTAAATTCGAATCGTACGAGTTTTCCAGTGGAAACTTGTACGCATCAGAAATGTTTTCGAAAACACCAGTTGGGTGTCAGCTGACGCCAAACCGTCTACCAATTCGCAACGCCGAAGCTTCAGCTTCATACAATTGTAATTTTTAGATAAAGATAAATCGCTGGAAATTATTTTGGAGTTCAAGTAACCGCTAGAGGGCGTAACTGTTACGATCAATCAGAAGAACGGCTTTTTCTCAAAAAATATGCAAATAAAGGTACATTAATCTCTACCATCATTGTATACTGGTCAATTTTAGATTGTCTTGTAGTAATGGGGGAACGTCAAAGAAGTTTTTATTTAAATGGCAATAGCTTTGGTATAATAACGGAATTAAACAAGCTGGATCTCGTTTAAAAGAGCTGTTCTTACCTAATAATCTGTTACATAAAAATTGTCCAAGTTGATCTTGAATTAGTAGCTACAGGGCGGTACTTGACATCATAACAATTATTAGGCATTACTACGAAAATTTTAAATGGTACGCTATATCTCTTTTAACATAGATAAATGTGTTTCAGAAACAATTGGTGCCCTATAAGGATATAGCCTCCGTCACAAAGTTTTAGTAATTGTGGTTGTTTGCTGCCCACAGTAAAGAAACTACGCGGTTTTCTGTACTTCCTTTTATTTAGTACTAAGCACAGTTTCCTCAATTGGACAGTGGACGATTATGGTGGTCGTCACTCTTAACTATTAAATATTTTTTGAAGGACTATGGCGATGTGGTTAAGTTACAATGTGAGGGTGTATTTTTTATGGTGAAGGTGTGATGGTGTATTTTATGACGTCTACTCTACTCTGACACTACACTTCTTGATATTTTCGGGAACAAAATTCAGGGCGATTTTGTTCCCATTCAAACCACTCCATATATCCGTCCATCGCCAATGCATACATAAATTATACAAATAAAACATGAATGCATGAAAATAAATAAATGCCATGGGTTTCGATAAATCTGAACAGTAATCATCCTACAGGTGATACTCAAGTAAAAACACTAGAAATCATATTTTGACTTTCTGAAATAACCACCAGGTGGCGCAGTACGCTGCCTAATCCACAGCCTTCGGGACTTCGTGAGACTAGTCCGTAGCCTTTGTGGCATTGGTTGTCGGTAGTAGTAATATAGTAGTGTTTTTCAGGCTTCCTCATCGAGAATTTTTTCCATTTGTATTTAATGCATTTCTTGAATATACAGCGTAAGCATACTGCAGCTTCTCTTTAACCTTAAATATATTACCGATATTGTTTCTGGTTAGAGGTTAGAGCTGATATGTTGCAAGGAATTTTTATAATCTTGTCTCATTACTCTACTCTCTTTCTGCTAGTTGTTTCCTTCCATTTGAACGGGTTCTTGTTTATTTTTCATGGCGTGCTCGGTTATTTTACATGGAAAATTGAAAAACACCGATTTGTTTGAAAATTTGAAATAAAATGAAAACTACTCACAAGAGATTGTAATTGATATATCGTTGGAAGGGCTTGAAATTTAACATATGATCGTATACAAAAATTAGGCATTCAGATTTAAAAAAAACAAGTTACCTCCGATTGAACTTTCCTTAATTAATCAAACGATTCAAATCCTTCATATCAAAAACTATCTACGCTGCTTTATCGCTCGCTGCATACTGACAAAAGGTTTTCATGTTGATCTAATACACAACTAATACACAAGGTATGGTATAATAAGTCAATTTTATTGTCATAAATATATATTACATAACTCATATTCATAAACTTACTCAACAAGTAGTACGTTTTCATGTGGTATTCAGATCGTATCAAGAAACGGAAAAATTGTAGTCTGAAGACTGCCTTAGACTAATCAAAAAATCAGGCAGACTAAAGCAGCAATCGTTAGTCACGACTTTTAATATATTTTCTACATGAGTAATCGATTATATACAGGGTGAGTCCTAAGTTGATACTTTTTTAACTGAGTATAGAAGTCGTTAAAATAAAGAACTTTTCCAAATACCTTTTTGTCGAAAACTGAAAAATAAGCGATTATACAGAGCCAAATAATATATCTGGGCTTGTGTTTCAAGACATGTTAAGTTTTCGTACGGATTTTTATCTTATCGTCTATCGATCAGGGATTATATCTTCAATTAGTGCAGTAGTCACTTTAGGTTCATCATAGTTAACTTTAAATTGGTAAATCCTAAAAGTTGTTTCATAATAATGTGCCACTTTTAGGATTTACCTATTTAGAATTACCAACGATAAACAGAAAGTGACTACTGCACTATCTGACAGGTACAATGCCCCATCGATTTGACAAAAATCCGAGCAAAAAACTAAACATAAATAAACTAGGTACGTCATGATACACAAGCCCAGATATACTTTTTTAATCTGAAACTCGCTTATTTTTCAGCTTTCTGAAAAAATTTATCTGAAAAAGTTGTTGTGTTGATGGAGTTTATAAGATCTCGATCTCAAGAATTAGCGAGAAGACCTTGAGATTCAGTTCGGTTTTCATGATATATTCAGAACTCAGAAAACGAATCCAATACCACACCAAAACGTCGTCGTAATGGTCTAACTATGTACCTTACTACCTTTAATAATAAAAATAACACATATCAAACATAATAAATGTAGAATACTGAACTTAAAGCCTCAATAAATGTATAAGCACACTTGGTCAAACATATCAACTTCGTTATCATACATAACTATAGTATTAATTTATTGGTCTTGCCAGTCTACTAAACTAAGTCTGTTTACGATGATGGGCCTGGCAGAGAGATCACAGATATTTTTGTTCAAAAACTGTTGAAGGTTAAATATTTTTGTTTCAAATCAGACTAACAAAAAACGTGGTTTACAGGATATATATATATATATTTATTTACAGCGGATCACCCAGCGTCCGGACCAAAAGCGTTTTACCCAGCGTCTGGCGTATATAACTGTATATAAGTAAGTTTCAGGAACAGGTCGCTTGGCGTCATAGTTCACCGTTAGCTCCACTGGGCGTCCATATTTTTTATGCTTGTCTATTAATAGAATTTATATACATACTTTTTGTAAATTCAGCGTTGATGCTACTAGGCGTCCACCCTTAAATGGCGTCATAGTTCACCGTTAGCTCCACTGGGCGTCCATATTTTTTATGCTTGTCTATTAATAGAATTTATATACAGACTTTTTGTAAATTCAGCGTTGATGTTACTAGGCGTCCACCCTTAAATGGCTTATTTTAATGTTTCTTCCACGAGGCAAGGGTTCTGAGATAGCCGTTAGAATGAGTGGAACTTTGAGCGTGTTGATTAGAAGCGTAATGGCTAATGAGAGAAGAGTCACTGCCCAAGAAGTATGATACAGCTTTGCAGTTATAGTGGTACAATACTACAGGGTGTCTCAAAACGACCCGACTATTTGAGGTAGGGAAAAACCAAAACCGGCTTACTGTAAATACCATTGATTAGTGCCAATGGAGAGATGAAGGAAGAAATTTTACTTTTTCAAAATAACATTCTTTAAATGACGCCTATTTTGTTGAAGGCATTTTTCAAACCGTGTGTGCACAATTTATCAAAAACTGTTCCAAGGAGTTGCTGAGATATCGATCTGATGCTTTCTTCAATATTGTGACAGCTAAGCATGCATCGTGGCAACTAAGCGGTAGACGCTGGGTAAACCGCTGCAAAACAGAAAGAATATAACGATACTAAAAATAGATTTACTTTACAATAGGGGAGCATGGTAAACCTGTACACTGGATTTTTTATGAAATAAACAATGACCTTTAACATTTTATATGGACATCCCTTCTGGACACCCCCCATTTATCTCACATATTATTTTATGTTCACAAAAAGGCTTATAAGAGTTGAATGATTATTTATATGGATGTCGAGGGTGAACAAAACAAAATTACAGTATGTACAGGAAAGTGGGGCGCAATTAAAACGGATTCTTTACGTGCGCTGCCCTGGATAATTTCATACCATTATACAGGGTGTTTCAGAACTATGGGATCAAACTTCTAGGGGTTATTCAGTGCAATAGTAAAAAACTTTTTAGTATAGGGACCCATGTCCGGAAAAGTGTCCGTACGGTACTACGGCCCTAAGAAGCGTTAAAATGTAGAAAGACGATGAGTTGCCTAAATAGCCTTTATTTAATGTATTCACTTTTTGCCTTTTGTACATGATATCATCACAACTGTTCAAAATGTCTTCCTCCAACCTGACTACACCGATTTAAACGTCGCACATGATTTCGGCGGGCTTGACTAAAAATTTGATACTCATTTTGAGTGATCTCAAATGCTGCTGTAATTCGTCCGATTAAGTCTTGCTCTGTTTCTACTGGAGTTTCGTAGACCAAAGACTTTACATGTCCCCACAGGAAAAAATCTAGCGGCGTTAAATCAGGTGATCTAGGAGGCCAAGAAACGGCTCCACCTCTAGCAATCCAACGGTGCCCAAATCGCTGAGCCAAATCCTCACGTACTGATACAGCAAAGTGAGCCGGCGCTCCATCGTGCTGAAACTACATTTGCTGTCGAACGTTTATTGGAACATTTTCAAGAAGTTCTGGAAGAACTTTCTCCAAGAAACGCCGGTAAATAGGTCCTGTTGACCGTTCCGGTAGAAGGTATGGCCCAATCAAATAATCATCAACAATCCCTGCCCATACATTGACAGACCAACGTTGCTTATGTTTTCTGGGAAAAATAGCATGGGGATTTTCTTCGTCCCAAACATGGCTACTCCTACTATTAAAAATACCGTCTCTTGAGAATGAGGCTTCATCGGTCTATATAAAACATAGCGTAAAAAAATTGGTTGTGCAGCGATTTGTTGAAGAAGCCATTGTCAAGATTGAGCTCTAGGCTGATAATCGGCTGCAGTCAATCCTTGAACTTTTTGGAAGTGGTAAGGATAAAGTTGTTGCTCGTGCAGCACCCGCCAGACGCAAGCGTTACTCGTATTCATATCCTTAGCAACGTGACGTGTGCTACTTGATGCTTCGTCGGCAACTCGCTGAAGGACCTTTTCTTCAAATTCGACCGTTCTTATGGTTTGATCAACACCAGTATCATACATGTGGGTTTTAAACGTGCCTGTCACGGAGAGCCGCCGATGAATAGCAATAAACTTTTTGTATCCCGGATGCTGTCGTTCGGGATAACGTTCTTGATACAACCGCGCTGCCGTTCGTGCATTGCAGCTTGTCGATTCATATGCCAAATGCATATCCGCCAATTCTTTATTGGTAGAGTTTTCCATTAGCAACAATTAATGTTTGTTAAATTCTTCCAAACTTTCCAAATACGATAGCACGACTAAGCGCTAGTTTCGCAGTCAGTGGTCACTCTGACAGTTTACACAATAACAAAATGACGTAACTATGAAACTTCAAACGCCTAGCAAGTAGCAAAACCAAAGTGACAACCTAATGCGCATGCGTCATCGCAAACCTGGAGTTAACTCAAGAATTTCTTGTGGTCCAGTTCTTTGTTCCGGCAGGCCATCGATGCGCAACGCTTGTGTGTTTGGCGTTTGTTACAAGTTTTGTTTATTTAGGAAAATTATCAAAATGAGTGATTTCAGCTTCACGTGTGTCACCGACGTCGAGCCGAGTAAGTTCGCGAACTTAAAGACCGCGTACTTAAAGTTCGTACGTGTATCACCCCTTTAAAGATAACAACACATAAGCGCTGGTAAATTCTCCAATAAATGTTCGACAGCAAATGTGGTTTCAACACGATGGAGCGCCGGCTCACTTTGCTGTACCAGTACGTGAAAATTTGGCTCAGCGGTTTGGGCACCGTTGGATTGCTAGAGGTGGAGCCGTTTCTTGGCCTCCTAGATCACCTGATTTAACGCCGCTAGATTTTTTCCTGTGGGGACATGTAAAGTCTTTGGTCTACGAATCTCCAGTACAAACAGAGCAAGACTTAATCGGACGAATTACAGCAGCATTTGAAATCATTCAAAACAAGTATCAAATTTTTAGTCAAGCCCGCCGAAGTCATGTGCGACGTTTAAATCGGTGTATTCAGGTTGGAGGAAGAAGTTTGATCCCATAGTTCTGAAACACCCATTATTTTATATTTACAGTATAATCTTAATATGTGGGGTTATAAAATTTTTTAGAGGTGGTCGAGTTGTGTAAACTAGAAAGGTATTGAAAAAAGTTTAACAAGGGTTTGTAGAAGCCCCCATCAGCAGTCTCATTTTTAATTATACACAGTGACTCAACAAATTCGTCAAACCAAAGTTGTATTTGTTACATGAATCAAGCTGCATAGTACTGATTTTCACGTAAAACATGAAAACTGGAGTTTGGTCTATTTCGCTCCCAGATCATATGAAAATCTCTAAGAAAAATTCAAACTTTTAAAATACCTTCTTTTTGACAAAAACTGAGAACTTCTGAAAAAACGTAAAGTTTTGAAACTTTGTGAAATAATTATGAAATTTTCGGAAAAAAATTGACTTCCTAAAGAACCATAAAATTTTCAAAAGAAATATAAAAATTTTGAGATATCCAACTTCAAGATAATCACGTGTAATTTGAGTTTTTTGGAAAGTGGTGGATCTTCAAAACAAAAATCTTAAGAAAATTATGATCTTGGTAAACAAGATGATTCCAAAACAAGGAAATTTTCGATCAATTTTGCAACTTTTCGAAACTTTAAAAAATAAACATTTTAAATTACACCAAATTATGATATTGTCGAAAATTACTCACATTTTGATTGTTTTTTGTATTTTAATAATTTTTATTTTTCAAACCAATGACCCTTTCGATGAAATTCAAGACTTTTTGGAAAATTCCGAGATATTTAGAACAAAAACAACCAAAGAAGCAGGATTTATTCGAAAAATGAGGTTTTTTGAATGAATCAATTTTTCGACCAATTTTGGAAATTTGTGAAACTTCAAGATGCAATAAACATTTTGAAATTTTACTAGTCTGTGATACTCTCGGAAATAACCGATGTTAAGAAACATTTTGTGTAAACGGGACGTTTCGTGAAAAATTATGAAATTTTTGAAAAATTCAGACTTCAAAAAATTAGATTTTGGAATAAAATTTTTGGAAGATTGCCTCTCGCCTTTAGAGAATTATTTCGACTAGATGAAATATATGAAAGCTACTGATAATCGTAGTAACCAATTTTCAAAAATCTCATATCTGAGTACAAGAATAGCAATATTAGTTACAGGCACTGTAGTTGCATAAATCAATGAATCGAACTACATTTCTCTTTTAAGCTTCATAGAAGTAAAACATAAAACTGTTATCTATGCACATGTGTTTGTTGTTATTCCGACTTTAGAGTAAACCTAGAGTTTAGCTCCAACGGTAGCTACTGAATTAAATCCAATACAATCCTCCAATGTATTAGGAGAGACAATATTCAATGACAACAAACGACGGCAGTCGCCGAGTAAACCGCTGCAGTGTACGTAGTATAATTATTCTAAAAATAGATTAATATAAAAAATTGGCGCCGGGTAAACCCGTGCACTGGATTCTGTATACGGCGCCGGGTAAACCCGTGCACTGGATTCTGTATACCGTAAGTATATAAATGAGGACCCCCAGCGCAGCAGGTGCTAGAAGCTTGAACTTCGATTTTGTATGCGAATCAGCATTAGGTGCCAGTGAGCGTCCAGCCGATTTTAACGGTTTTGGAATCGACACATGTTATAAGTATCGAAAACAAGGTTGTAAGGGGGTGGTCACTGGGCGTCCGTATATCCGGACGCCCAGTGACCTCGGACGCCGACTGAACCTAAGATTTTGCATTGGAGACGCACAGGTGTACCGTGTAGATATAACAGATATCTACGATCCAGTTCTGTTGTGGAAGAGCGAGATTATCCCCAAATTTGGAAATAAAATCATTAAAATTTACTCCGCCTTTACTATTATTTGTCATGTTTTTGTAAATATGTAATAATTAATTATTATTAGTTCCCTGTTCACAACGTTATTTTTTTAATGAGCGTAGAGTTGGGACTATTTGGGTAGAACGCCACAAGCCTTATCGTTCAAAAAACGATTGAAGAGTTTTGCAAAAATTTGGGCTAAAATAATTTGCTGATATGCATGAAACAAAAATTTTTCATTCATGGCTGATAGCTATATAATTTTAAACAAAACTAAACGTTCTTTCGGAGCCACAGTGTGTGCCTTCTCGCTTCTAGCACAGCCTAGCTACGCGAATTATCAATTGGACCATTTTGATTGTAATTTTGAATATTTCAACTGTGGAAGAATATGATTCAGATATTTACTTTTCTTTTCAAGTTTTACCCCTCATCATAACATATAGGATATACACTGCTAGTACTATACAGAAAGAGGAATATTTCATTCAAATAATTAGCACAGAAGTAACAGATATAGATATTTGGGTAAGTTAATGTCAAACTTTCATACCATGAACCTATTTTTTATAATCCTTTATTTTTTTGACAATCTTACTACCTTTTCTCTTATATATTTTATACACTGCGTTTGGTTACCAACTAGCGATAGCATAGTCAACAGAAGACCATAAAGAACCATAACAAGAAAATAAAAAAACGGTATACTGACAAACTGGTATGTTGTCGGCTTTATGACATCTCTAGGGGCATGTCTACGATATGCAATACGATTACAAGGGCGGTTCCAGAGAGAAAATGGGACAAAAGTAAATCATCTATTTCCATGCATCGATTAATAAAACATATTCATAGTTTAGTCATTGTATAAGAGACCAGAAGATACTTCTCTCTTATTTCATGTTCCCTCTCGCCAAACGAAACAATTTTCTTCATGAGAATTCCCATCGCACTAATTATGAACAAAATTCATTTTTGTCTAGGTCTACCAGGCTAGCAAATAAATTCTGTGATCAATTGGACTGTTTCGAAAATCCAAAACATTCAAAAAGCACTTAAGCCGTCGGTGAAGTTTGAGGTCTAAGATTGTACCAAGAAATTTGTTTGCTACATTCAGTAAATTTTCTGAAACGGCACAATATTTCTTCTTGACTGTAACCGGTGTCGTGTTATTTTCGGTCATTCCGAGATGCGGTCACTGGGAGATGCGATCACCTTTTTTTTTCTTACCTAGATCGAGTACGATATCCGGTCAAAGGATACGGGGTATATTATTTTAATTACACATACCTGAGCATATATATTAGTCGCTGTTGTTGTTTGACAAATGGATAGTTGCACTTGCTTTTGTGAATGCAAATTATAATGTCGAGTGATATAGATACTAAAGCAAAAGTCATGGAGAATAAAATTCAAGTTATTTCTACAAGTAAAGGAAAACCTAGTGCAATACATAATGGTTGGGCGGTCATGAATTCGGCACCATCTATCTGCATTTTAATCCCGACGCATAAATTCGGCACTAGCCCGCGGATTAGAAAATTTTCAAGTACGCACCGCTTATCGATGTTCAAATCACATCAAAAATACTTACAAGAATTATATGAGGTGTGAAATAAAATACATGGTTAGTTCTTTTTAAAATTTGTTTACATACATTATATACACAGATGTACATTACGAAAAATTTATTGTTTATAAAAATATCCTAGACATTTGACAAATTGTAGTCTTTCTATTCTATTTCCTATATAATCGATAATTTGTTGTTCTAAGAACGCCTGTTTTCTTTTTGTTTTAGGGTCTTTAGAACGCACAGGTTCTTCAATGCCATTTAGTTTGAGGTATACCTCTGTTTGACAATTATTCAACACATTAATAAATATGAATAAAGAAGGATGTGTTTTATAAAAACATTCATTAAATTTGGAATGAAATGATTCGCAACAATTAGTTGTTCTCGTAATGGAACTAGTGCAACTAGCCCATATGTTAGGAGGAAACATAGCTTCTTCATTTATATAGGTATCAACTAAATAATCGGAAAACTCGACTACCCTGTTGTCATTGGGCTGGATACCCATAAGATATAGAGTAAAACAATCTGATACTTCGTTAGGATGCAAAAATGGTAAACCGAAAACGTAATTTAGCCATTGTCCTACTTCATTATTTGCAGAATTATACTCTGAAGCTAAACCTAGTTTCTGCAGTTTTCTGTACCAGCTTTGTGCCAGATGAAACCTACACCCTATTATTGACACAATAGGCCAAACAAATTCTACAGCGTTGTGAATACCTTTCTCAAAGTCTGATACAATAAACTTGGGATTAAAAACTAAATTTACATCACGACACTTCCTTTTAATTATTTCAAATGTGTTTATATAATCTGATGTCTTTTTACCTGGTAAAATACAAAATACTAATGGGATGTAATGGCCATTAATAAAAATATGTAACGTAAATAACAAGTTATTTTAATTGTTGGTAGGTATATTTAGTACACTAGAAGTTACAATCACTTATAAAAACTCTGGTACAGCAAAATAAATATTGAAATAGAATTACATATTTTATCTACATACCTATTTGTCTGTTTAGGGCCTTTATATTTTTGGTATGTGTGTGTTCCAATTGACTCCTCGAGATGACGTTTTCGGGTCCCACAGTCCACACTTTTGCTTTACACGTACTAATGTAACACCTCCAAAACCTTTCTTCAGTTTTAAGAACTTTTGCAAAAGTAAATTTGCCACCATCAACGATTAGAATTTGCTTGCCACGTTCACTAGTTTCAACTATAGTCTTCATCATTAATTATTTGTCAATATAGATGTATACGGCACAAGTAATTATAAAATACTGTCTGAATTTCTTTATAGAATAACATATTTTCTGCAAATATGAGAAGGGGTTGCTGTCACCCCATTGGTCATTCAAAGGTTAAGACAAGTTGGCGTAATGACACTTAGGGAATTCCTAACAAGGATTAGAAACGGAGTAATTCTCGGGTCGTTATCTGACTTCAATATGTGATTAGGCCGATGGTGCCCAATTCGTGCATCTTGTGCAGGTAAACATGGGGTGCAGGCGGTTGGGGATTATAATAGTGCCGAATTCGTGTACGCCCATAATGGTTACATGTATCGCGAATATCGGAAAAGTAAAGATATCGTCACATGGGTTTGTCAAAAAGAAAGAAGTATTTGTTCTGGCAGAATGAAAGCTAAAGATAGCTTCCCAATCAAAATTGGAAGGAGTAAAGCGAAAAAGAAAATATGTTCAACTAGATGACAGAATCAACAGAAATACTACCAAGTACGAGCGAGACAGAAATGTCATAAGATTTTTGTCTATTTATTTTTAATATTGTTAATATAGAATAAAGTTTGAAGAAAGAATTAAAAAAAAACATAAAAAATCCAGCATGTAGTACTTGTGCAATTCAGAAAACTAAAAAAATTCTAACCCTGCAATAAATCCAAAGTGGAATTTTTTTGTTCCTTGGTATAAAATGCTGAAATTGACACAAGGATTACCATATGGATTTGCTGCCTCCGCTTATATAATAAAAACACCTGGACCTTACGACCGCAAGTCCCACAGCTCCCTGTTACCAGTTATATACTTTTACCTTGTTATTATTATTGTCAGGTGATTGAATTTTTGGTAAAATATTTCTTTCTTTCTTTCTTTCTTTCTTATAGCTATTTTTAAACTACCAAACATTAATATAAAATGTCAATATACTCTATAGTGTAACTAGACTAGATAGCTTAAAATTTAGTGTTATTTTTAAAAAAAATATTGTAAACTGTCTTATAAATAAATAAGTTATAAGTTGTCATTACTCGAAATTGTGGGGGTGAGGAGATGAATTAAAAAAATACCTATACGAGTAATCGATATTCGACCACATAAACCAGATACTTGGATACCATAATAGCTAAAGGGATGGAGGTAACACCGACATTAAAGGCATATAAAACTAAAGAGAACCGCAGGTGGATTTGTTATGATAAAAGAGGTGCCAAAATTTAATGTGATACATAATTATGAACCAATATACAAGGTATTACCTTTAAGGGTGACCTGTCTTGGTATGCTACAAATAAATAATAATAAATAATCCCCCGTCTTCTTCTAAAGGCTAGCGTAACTAGTCATTTTTGACTTTGTAGGAAGGGTGAGGCCATTTCTGACTTGGGGGGGAGGGCTGGCATCCACTCCAAAAATCCAGAAGGAGCAGTCAAGTATCACCATTTTTGAAGAGCAGAAAAAAGGTGTAGGTTTTCATTTTTCAAACAACCTGGAGAATCATTGAAGCCGTCAACATTTTGATAGCAAAAATAAGGTTTTTTGGTTCCCATCCAGACACGCTGTGAAAAACTGGACAGGTAACAACGCCACCTGCGTGGGCCTAGGTCGGGCTGGGGGGCCTAACGACGCCTGGGGGTTCTGATCCCCCCCCTCAGCCACACGTAGTTAGGCGGCTGCTTTTATAGTTGGACGAATAAACCTGGTTACACGTCCGCTCCTTCGGTTCGCCCAAAATTCCTATTTTTGCGTAGGCAAAAACAGACATTTCTCAAGTTTTGCGCGATATGGTTGTCATTTAGTCGCCTTCACAGCCTGGAACATCGAAGAAGGGTGGCTGGCTTTACAGATTCTATCACGGAAGATGTTCGAGTGAGCTGTCCCAGATAATAACACCAATGGCCGTCCGAACGAGGAATACCAGAGAGCTCATCCTTACCAGGTCGAGGTCCCTGTCCCTACTCCCCGAACCAGTCTCCTCCAGCATTCCTTCTTCTGGAGAGCTTCGAAGCTGTGGAATGAGCTGTCGAGGAATTTGTTTCCCGATGGCTACAACCTGCAGCGTTTCAAATCTAATGTGCACCGACACGTATCCTCTCGCAGTACTTCTACAGAGCCATAGGCTTTCAGCCTTTGCGGGAGGCTGGCCATAAAGAACTTACGTTATGCACACTCACAAAAGGAATCAGAGATGAAAATATTTCTCACATTCCTCATCTAATACCAGTTAGACTAACAGATCTAGTTCATCCTATGAAACAAATTTCCTCGGTTAGAATATCGAGGTTATATAGATGATATGATAAAGTTTATACCTATATAAAAGAGAGTGCTGTCACTCTAGGCATCAGTCGTGAGAAAGGAAAAAGAAAAATGGATTACTATGATTTTACATTTTTACCCAGGTTTCACAAATATGCTTGATGTTGTCAATAAACAGTTTTGCATTTTTGTGCTGAAGTGAAAAATTGAAAATAAAATTTGACATTTACTTTACAACAAAGAAGGGGAAATTATGATTTTTATCGCATAGAGTATCATCTCAATAATACACGTTTCTTTCCAATCAGTTTTACAGTTGCAATAGCGCAAGAAAGCTGCTCCTTTTCTGGTCCAATATCGATAATTTTGTAGCGGATATGATAAGTGGAAGACAATTTGAGTGACGGTGTACGTTTAAGTAATATTAAACAATTTTAAGATAGTGACCTAGTGTTTTTGTGATTTTCGGAACAAGATTTTTAAAAAACAGGTGGAAGTACTAATAGTCACTTTGGTATAATAAAAACAGATTACTGTTTACTAATTATATCAGCCTGCTAGAGACGCCATAACCTCAAACAGTGTTTGACAAATTGATATTTATATTGTTCCAGAAAATTTGTATTGAATGCTCGATTCAACACAACGCGTAGTGATTTCTTTTCTTTTTTTCGAACGCACCTAATAAATCTTGCACAGTTAAGGTTCTTTAATTGACATTAGTGAATACTATAAAGATCATCTGCTCAAATTTTAATTTAGTTACCTAATTGCACTCATATAAATAAATAATTACGCTTCACTGGTCATGTTGACTGAGTCACGTCACACATCAACAGGACGTGGATTGATAGGCACATCATTCAGGCTAGTGATAGTGGATGTGGGAGCAGATCCAGCAGCTGGCTGGGACCAACCTTGTGCCTCAGCATCTTTTGTGGCCTGCTCTTCTTCACGCCTCTTGTATTCTTCCAATTCAAAGTAATACCTACAGAAACAAAACAGTTATCAGATTAGGACAACATTCTCCATCAATTATGGTGGGTGGGAGAAAATATTACTAGCCCAATCAGACAAGTACTGTGATACCAAGCAGCGGCGGCTCTCCAGCGGAAGAAGGCGAGGCTCAGCCTCCTCTTCAAATTTTTTGAGTCAACGAAGCGTATTTTCTATACATTTTAAAGTACTTTTTCAACTGACTTCTCACTATGTACAAATAAAAAAAAATTCGGTTGTTTTCTTGGCACAATCTACGCCACTGTGTCACCGACGCCACTGCGTTTTTTCTTTTGTGCAATGAACACAAATAGTAGTTCCGGGATTCCCATAGCAGCTAACGGCTCCAGATTTCGTATCGTACGTTATAGTGCATTTCAGAAAGGTATAGAGCAAAAGCTCACTACGTATGCAAAGCGATTACAAAGTGACTCAGCGAATACTTGAGTCATCTTTGATTGTTCGCCATTGATTTCATTGCAAAATTATTTCCTTTTATCAATTGTAGGTAGTACTACCCGAGTTTGGAACAATTAATGGGTTTTGGCTATTGTTATCTATTCAATAAGACTGAAAATGGTGTACCAAAGACGTGCAGGTAGGATACTTGTAAAAAAAGAAAGTATTTTACTTAGTACCAGGAATACCCTTATTTTTATTGAACATACAAAAAATATATTATACAGAAATATTATTTAAAAAATCATAATAGTGTTCGTCATCCGAGGAACTATCATCTCCTCTTAATGTTATAATTAACAGTAGCTCAAGGTCTTTGATTTTGAATATCGTGCTGTCTGGCTATAAATCCTTTCACATGCGCCCACATAAGTTTATAGGATTTAGTTCGCAATGATGATGGTGGCGGCGTATTTCATAAATGATGTTTGTGTAAATTTGCTAGATGTATGTAAAAGTTCCTTTTTTATCAAATTATCTTCAAATTCAATATCTTTGGAGGTTAATTTCTTGTTTTCTCCAAGATGAAGTTGGAGTCTGCTCTTTGCGTCGCGAATGATAGCTTGCGCTATCCATAACTACCACTGAATCAGCCGGAAGATATTTCACCAAAATACTCTTCAAAAACATCCGAATTCATGTCCTCGTGGTAATCTCCCGTATGGGAAGACTGAAAGGTTAACACACCTTTTTTAGGAAATCCCTCTTCGCTTCCAATATGTAAGATTATTAGCCTCTTTCCCTTTCCTGAAGGTACCTTAATACCTGTTGATAGGTCTTCTATGAAAGCTTGGCGAGCACTGCTTATATTTTTGTCTTGCCACATATTTGGTACTACATAACCTTTATTACCTAATCGACGTCTCATCAAGATAAAAGATTCTTCTCTCGATACTGCTTTTTACTTCTCAAGTATTTTCGTCTCCAGCAAACAATTTCATCGCTTTCCAGTAAAAGTGCCTTACGGTTATGCTTTCCCCAGGCAAAACCCAAGATTTTTAAACTGGCCCATAAAGGTTTCTGGTTATGAAACCGAACACTGTCATCCTGCCAAGCTGCATTAAAATCCTATCTAGGGTGGGTATTTCTTTTTTGAAATAAAAAGAGTGAACTGTTCTTCGAATTACACATTTGGTGTCTTCATCCGGAACTTTTACTGGTCTGCCTGGACTTTTCTTAGGAGGTTTCACTTCACCCGCAGTCTTTCTCTCCCGTATTTTTTTAAAAACGGTGGACTTTCCAACTCCAGTCACTCGGGAACATCAGTCGACACTTTCTTGTACAGTAAAATTCGGGTAATCGTATTTTATGCAATCATGTACATTTAAAATAATAACTTTTTCACTCACTGATAGTGGAGAATCATTGCAACATCTTTTCATTGGTGTGAATGTTGCCATTTATTATAACACTACAATACTACACTACGGCTCAACAGAAAATACTGATGCGTTAAACTAAAAACAAGTATACTTATACAGGCGATACCTTAAGTATGTTTTAATTACTTTATCATTAAGGTGTCATTCATTACCTTTACTCCGTCATAAATGAATAATGATGGTCAATATATCAGGTAAGATGGTAAAGTTTACCTATGCCTATGACCGACACCGAAAATCTACGAAGCAGCTAAGAATTTTCGACTCAATTGCTCTATATATTTCTGAAATGCACTATTATAGTGAAAAGTATCCTTGAATTCTTCCCACAATATTTGTGGGATTTTTTTGCTTTTGGGACGGTTAACGATCCCCTCCCAGCGATCGTACATAGAAACACGATCTTTTGTGGGATTAGCGGAAACCACCCGCGAGTAGTACAGTACAGAGTAGTACAAACGTACTAGATTTTTAGTACAATCGCATAACATTTAGTACGCTCGTACATCTTGCTTTTAGTACAAATAGAATCATTTTATGGACGTAGAAAAATAGGGCTATTGGCGAGCACCCACTGAAATAAAACGTAACGTTCCGCTGCAGTATCGCAAGTACATACGGTGGTAAGGAAAACTAGGGACACACTTTTATAATTTTTTAATATACAGTGTGGTTCAAAGAGTGTGCAACAAATGGGCTTTTTTTTATTAGCTGCACAATCAAAAATCCAATATTGCCAAAAGTTGGTGCATGTCCGATAACTAATTTAGGTGCACTTAGAATGGTTCCAAGTTCATCAGTATACGGGGTGAATCAAAAAATATAAAAATTGTACAAGAGTAAAGTACCCTTATTATCAAAAATTCAGCAAAATGTTATTAACAAAAGTTGTTTAGAATTAAGAGTTATGCCTAAATACCAAAACTTGGGCTCCTCTGAGAAAAAAAATTTTTTTGAAAGAAGTGCAATAATTTTTTTTTTTTTTTTTAGTAAAACTGTTTGATACACTAATTGAAATTGAATTAATTTTGTATAACTTTATTTAAATTCAAGCATTTTTGTGAACTTTACCTGAGGTTAAAATTTTTTTGGGAATCACAAGCTAAATGTTTGTTGCAAGGATATTAAATATGGCTTTATAATTTCGGAAAAAATCTTTTTACTAAGGCAAGAGGTTGCTTATAATTACATGCATATCAGAATAACTCTCAATAAAACCGCAAACCTTTTATTAATTTTTTATTTCTAAACATGTATTTAAATTAATCCACAAACATGAAATCTTACTAAAAAAATCATGGATACCCATGAAGGAAACAAAGCGTGGAAACAAAGTGAACTGTGTGTATTAATACATAATTATAATAAATGGACATGTCATAACCGTATTTTACCATCAGTGAAAAATTGAAAGCTAAAATGAAAAAATATGTGAAAAGTAGAAACAAAAGAAAAACATAGTTAAGAAACATAAAATAATTATCGGCGCGTTTCGGTATGTCCACCTTCTCGTTCAATGCACTTAATTGTCCGGTTATAAAATTCGCTAAAAGTAGATCGTAAAACATTTCCCGGTATATACCGGCAATGTACTCGTATTGAGTTTTCAAGCTCCTCGAGATTGTTAAAGGGTCTATCCTTATACACTTTTTGTTTTAGATAGCCCCATAAGAAAAAATCTAATGGGGTAAGGTCCGGTGAACGAGGAGGCCACCGAGGATTAGTACTTCGTCCTAACCATTTATTTCCAAATTCCCCATTTAACCATTCAGTAATGATTATGGCTGAATGGGCCGGACATCCATCATGTATAAACCACAACTGATTCCGTTCTTGCAAATTTAAATTGTCCAAAAAGTCAGTTAGTTCGTTTTCTAAAAACTGTAAATAAGTGTTACCAGTTAGGTTTTCGCGAAAAAAAAAAGGTCCAATTAATTGATTGTTCATTATGCCGCACCACACATTTGTTTTCTGATAATACTGGTTTTTATTAGCAATAACGAAATTTGGATTTTCATCCGACCACCATCGACAATTTTGGGACGAAACAACCCCATTTGTTGTAAAGGTGGATTCATCCCCAAAAAGAATGTGCCTGTGGAAGTCTTGCTGACCTTCTATTTCGCCTTGAATCCACATGCAAAAATCGAACCGCAAATCATAATCTCGTTCTTGGAGAGTACAGATGAACATAGGCTTGTAAGCATGATATTTATTTTTCTTGAGTATTCTCTTCACGCTGGTTTTCTTCACACCCGTATAGGCGGAAATCTCTTGGGTAGATCGTCGTGGATTTTCGACAACTGCTTGAAGTACCTCCAATTGATTTTCTTCAGTACATACGGTTTTAACATGTTCATGTTTATAATTGTAGTTTAGAGACCCAGTTTCTTTAAAATTAACCAAAATTCGGCTTACTGTTGAATAATGAACCTGTTTATCTGGATGCCGTTCATTGAAAATATCTGCTGCTTCTCGAACTGTTTTGTAGTTGTCACCACATATTAAAACCAATTCCGCCCTCTCGGGTAACGATAACTGTTTGGGAGGAGGCATTTTAGGTACGTAAAAAGACAATAACCGAGCAATAATTTTACAATATTGTAAGAAAGTGAGACTAATGTCATCAAACTGTCATAATGTTTACTTAAAACCCACATTTGTTTTTTTTTTCCATGGGTATCCATGATTTTTTTTGCAAGATTTCATGTTTGTGGATTAATTTAAATACATGTTTAGAAATAAAAAATTAATAAAAGGTTTGCGGTTTTATTGAGAGTTATTCTGATATGCATGTAATTATAAGCAACCTCTTGCCTTAGTAAAAAGATTTTTTCCGAAATTATAAAGCCACATTTAATATCCTTGCAACAAACATTTAGCTTGTGATTCCCAAAAAAAAATTTAACCTCAGGTAAATTTCACAAAAATGCTTGAATTTAAATAAAGTTCTACAAAATTAATTCAATTTCAATTAGTGTATCAAACAGTTTTACTAAAAAAAAAAAATTTTTGGGAGTTATTGCACTTTTTTCAAAAAAAAATTTTTTCTCAGAGGAGGCCAAGTTTTGGTATTTAGGCGTAACTCTTGATTCTAAACAACTTTTGTTAATAACATTTTGCTGAATTTTTGAAAATAAGGGTACTTTACTCTTGTACAATTTTTATATTTTTTGATTCACCCCGTATACTGATGAACTTGGAACCATTCTAAGTACACCTAAATTAGTTATCGGACATGCACCAACTTTTGGCAATATTGGATTTTTGATTGTGCAGCTAATAAAAAACAATCCCATTTGTTGCACACTCTTTGGACCACACTGTACATATAGGGTGTCCCAGAATTTGCTTGACACGTGATATTTTCGTAACGAATAATGGTTCAGGCAAGAACTCAGTTTAATTCTGAAGCTACTATAGGTTCTACCATACCATGCATTCAAAACAATTTTTTTTGTACTTCTACCCTTAAAACTCACCCCCACATTTTGTTTTCAAATAGCACCTCATAGGTTTTCCTACATAAATGATATCCTTATTTTATTTAAAATCTTATGGTATACCTTTTATGTTGCAGGCAAACATTTTTTTGTAAAATCATAAGCATAAAGAAACGTATAAGAAAAACTGAGTGTGTTTAAGGATACTGAATGACCTATCATACCATGCTTTCGAAATAAAAATATTTTTTATCCTTTTGTATTACGAAAATATGACGCCTCAAACAAATCCTTATTTTATTTATCTAATGCTTATGACTTTACGAGAAAAACTGGTTTGTGTGTGAAAGCAAAGGCACTACTAGATTTTACATAAAATAATGAATTAATGTATGTAGGAAAAGCTGTGGTGCAATTTGAAAGAAAGTTGAAGGTGAGTTTTAGGGGTTGAAGTGCAAAAAAATGTTTCAAAAGCATGGTATGGTAGGTCATCCAGTACCCTTGAAAGGCCCATTTAGTTTTCTTTTTTATTTGTTTTCGTTACGAAAATATTAAGCCTCAAACAAATCCTTACTTTATTTATCTTATGCTTAAGACTTTACGAAAAAAAATGATTTGTGTATTGAATCAAATCAACAGATAAGTATACAGCGTGCGCCATTAATCAATATCTCGCAAACCAACCTTGTTAGCACACAGTCAAAACAGTTCGTCACTGTGCCATCATCCCGATGGCGTGAGCGCATCGAGCATTTCCGGGCCACTATGCAACGAGTGTAAACAAACTACCGCGCAACCAGGAGTCAATGGCATCATGCAGTGAGCCCGTTTTTATACTACTCGCAAGCGAAATCCGAACACTGAGAAAAAAACAGTTGCGGTTGATGAAATGCGGTAGGACTCAATACAATAATAAACGAACTAACTTGCCATGATTAGTTTATAAAAAATACAACAGATCAATAATGGGTGGGCTCTCCATGTTGACGAATGAACTCTTCTAGCCGACGCGGCATGCTCGTATCCTGGTCGTTGATAAACTCTAGAGGTTCAGCCTTCCAAGTTGCCCTCGCAGCATGTTCCAGTCCGTCCAGCGTGGTAGGAGGATTGAGTAAATCGCCTATGTATCGACCCATCCAATTCCATACTTTTTCAATTTGTGATAAATCACGTGATCGTGGAGGCCAGACCTCAGCTTTCTGTAGGAACCTCATCGATACCCTTGCAATATGAGGACGTGCATTATCTTGCTGGAAGAAACCCTCTTCGAAGCATCGGACATATGAAACGGCAATTGGTTCTAACACCTCATTCACATAACATTGCGCAGTCATTGTGTCACTAATCACAAGGTGACTTGCTGTTGAATGCAATGGCACCCCAAACCATCAAACCAATTGGGCGGTGTACATAGCGCTGAAAAGCAAACTGGAGATCACGTCGTTTACCCCGTCGTCTTAAGCGTTGGCGTCCGTCACGTGCCCCCAGACAAAATATGGGCTCGTCGGAGAAGGCTGTCTGATGCCACTCAACATGCCATTATCGGTGTTCTTGGCACCAATCTAACCGTTGGTGACAATGAGTTGCAGTAAGTGGAAGCACTAGATGCGGGGACTATATAATCCTAAGCCCATTTCACTCAATCTATGGTACACCGTCCGGATTCGTATGGGCCTCCCTATAGCTCCGTACCGACCGTCAGCAACAGCTTGAGTAGTGCGCATTCTGTCTTGAAGGGCCAGTAGTCGTAGATGAAGATCTTGCCGGTCTGTAGTTCTTCTACGTGCTCCAGAACATCTAGCTCGCTGCATTCGCCCTTCTGCGATCCATGCGAGCCATGCTGCTACAACTGTAGCCACGCTACGCCCCATGGTTACAGCAATTGCTCTGAAAGAAGCACCACTTTCTCGTTGGCCTATACAATCCGGCCCAGGCCCGGATTACCCATAAGGCCAACCTAGGCCATGGCCTAGGGCGCAATCTTACGGGGGCGCAGGTCATGAAAAAACGACAACCTTTTTTACTTCTAATCCAAACGTTACATAATTGGCTATAAAAAGCAATGAATCCAAAACAAAAAGATCAAGTCAACCCACTCAATATATTATGAGTCTATATTTACTTCATATGCATTAATAGTCTTTTTTTTATTATTACTACTTACCGTATTATTTGTTTGTTAGTGCCCAACTCAGTCGTATCCTTTTAGGCCATTTTCCTATTTAAAAAAGATCAAGCATAACAGTAGATCACATATGATTCAAGCAAAACTCATCGCCCTCGCTTTTCCAAGCATTGAAAATGAAAAAAAGTCCACCAGCACGATTCAATCATTTACGTGGGTCAAAGCAAGAAAGAAGAAATTAAAACTATGTAATGTTCGATATCTTTTTTACTCAATATCTGCTTACTACAAATTGCAAGTACATATTGGGATTTTACATACATATTTTAAAATGTGATTGACTAGTATTGTTCTAGAACGACATTAACTATCCTTTTGGAAAAAGCTAAAAAACGCTTTAGTAGCATAAATAGTTCAAAAGAAACTATAAAACGAAACGAGTTATACAGATAATATAGTACAAAAACTTGGTGATTGGTCACAAGCGCGCACGGTTTGGTTTTTTCCTGTTTTCGAAAAGGGTGCCTCAATCGGCACCGATCACTTGCGCGCCAGAAGAAAATTAACCTTGGATGTTCTTAATGACAACCTACCTTTTATTGTTTATAATTAGTAATTACCACCTTAACCTAGTTGTATGTTCTTGCGAAACAAATTCAAAATTTCTGTGCTGCTGTAATAAGGTATATGTGATTACTGTACACAAATTTTTATCAATTGTTTGTAATCTACGTTTTCAAAAATGGTCATTACATGTAGTGTTTATATTGCTACCTAACAAACACATGTTTTAGGTTTTAAATTGTAAGTCGATTATTGTGGAGAAAATTATTTGTCTTTTAACCCTTCACAAATAATTTGTGATTTTGAAATCGCCATCCATTTAGGAATAAAGCAAGTTTCGCCCAACTGTACAATAATGGGTGTAGATCTCATCTAATACAAGCCTGGTTAAAAAAAATACTTTGTAATTGTAGCATATAAAGACGCTAATTGGGCGTTATTTGAGATGGACTTTCGGTTTACTATTTCTAGATCATGACAGGTTGCTGAATGCTTTGAAGATACTTTTATGCAATTATTCACTGGATCCAAAATATCTATTATCTATTTAATTAGATTGAACACTACCAGCATTCGGCAAGTTAGCAAAAAAACCACGTGATGCAGTTCAATGCAAATATAATGCTGTAAAAGTAAGAGCCCGGCCAGATAAAGCGATTTACGCGCGAGTGGACTCGCGCGTAGTCATTCGCGCGTTCCCGAGGTACTAGAGTTACATACATCCCGTCCAGATGCTCTCGCGTGTTGTTTTACTCGCGCGTAAAACGCTTGTAACGCGCGGGACTCTCGACTCGCTCGTTTTACGCGCGAGCGCCGCGCGAGTCGAGATACTTCAGATACTTGGGCGACATTGTTGCAACCAGTACAACGCGCGAGTCCGTGGCGTGTGGACGTATTTGTTTTTGAAAATGAAGCGTGATAACTTCGATACAGAACTTTTCATTGACGCAGTCGAAAAAAGAGTAGCCATATGGGATATGGAATCATCCGATTATTCCAAAAGACTCATAAGACGTAGGAACTGGGAAGATATAGTTGAAACACTTTTCACTGTGTTCTCTCAGCTTTGGGTATAATGTTATAAACATACTGTGCGTCATTCTGCCATGTAGAATTGGATGCATGTTGAATCGTCGCCTTTCTCTTTGTTTACGAAGATTCCATCGCTGGTATGCACGCCACAACACAACTGTTGTATCCAACTCCATGTTTTTAACTGGAAGGAAATCTCTCCCAGCGTAGAAACGCAAGTGAAACGCGACATCTGGACGCAATATAAATTGACTATGCGCGAGTCCACTCGCGCGTAAATGGCTTTATCTGGACGGGCTCTAAACGAGCGCCGTCTCGCGCGCTTGTGTCCACATACCTTGCTCTTTTCCGAAATATTTTGCGCGATGGGATTAGAACCAATCTAACCGCGGCGCGCTAGTGTCCTACAGCCAAACATTTCACAACCCCGAGGCCACCCGGAAGGGGCGTAATTTAGGACTGTGGCCTAGGGCGTAAATTGATGCTAATCCGGGCCTGATCCGGCCCCGTTCAAAGGGGCTTAACTGCGTAAGCAGCAGCTGTCGTCTTCTAGGGGGCATTTTCACACAGCCAACTAGTCTCTCGCCATATTTGCAACAGATATAATCGTTTTTGGATCGAGCTTTTTAGAAGCGCTATATGAGTAAATAGCGTCCGAATGAACAAAAAGTGTTACATGTGTACTAGAGATCGTACTGCCAAGCTGTGTACAAATTTCGCTTTTCTTCTATGCGTTCGGATTTCACTTGCGAGTAGTATATAACGAATCAGAGGTGCTTAGTTTACAGTAGTTTTCACAGGCTCAAAATGAAATGAAACATTGTGGGGAAAACGATACTTTACCTTGGTGTTGTTATTCCAAAGGCTTTAGCGAAAAATTCTCCCACTGTATCGACTACTGACAATGTGGAAGAACCGAAAGACCACATCAAATATGATATCCAAGGCCCCCACTTCAATGTTCTCTGCAATACAAAAACAGCTAGATGAAAGGCCTAATTCATGCAGTTGGATTTTTTGAGTTAGTATTCTAGCTTCTGAAGGAGGTTCCAAAAGAGAATGCAGTTTAGGCAAAATTCATTAATAAATTTGGCATAAGTCTATAGAGTGTTGCTAGTTCAATCCAATTCTTACGCAAAATTTCGTTAAGTCATAGCGATGTAATCAAAATGAATCTAAAGTAAACTTCGAAGTTAAGTCTCATATTATTAAGGGTCTAGGGTATAGCGCGCAAAATTGAGAATCCAAGAAAAGACGTATTCCCGTGTTAGCGAGGAGGCGTGGTCGCCTGTTTCCTTTCTCCAATTTGTGTGTCTAAGATGAGGGGAGATAAGTCCAAAAATCCAAAGGTTAGGTCAAAGGGTCCAAAGGTAAGGCCCAAAGGTCACCATAAAAATGACTTTCGCATTTCCAGGCTACTGACGTTAACTTTAAACTTACAGTAATGACTCAAGGAGCAAATTGAAGAGGAAAGCTTGCGCTTGTGCAACTATTTAGCCTTTTTTTGATATCGTGTTTGGTTGTTAAATTACAGGCATTTAGTATTTAAGTAGAGTGTATGATTTTGCATTGCGAGTTTTTTTTGCACATTAAAAAACTATTTCGAGAAAATCGAAAATAGTTGTCATTCATTAAGGTCTTAACTATTGCCTTCTGAAATATTATATATGTAGTTTGAAAATAGAGTGCGTTATGCGAGAAATTGTGAGTCCGTGCTTTACATGGCAAATACGTATGTATAAATGTGTGTATCCAGGCCCCTTAAGGGCTTGATTTAAGCGAATCGGTGCCAACAGCCAAAAGATACACTATTCACATACATAAACATAAACTCCGCTATAAGGGAAAGGGAAACTCCAATAGTAACGGAGGGAAGCGTATGTTTGCGCTATCTGGTGAATAAGAGGTCTGGAAATATTAACGCTTAAAAAAAGCCAAACACTGCTCAACGCCGTGTTCCCAAGCGATCACCCCATCCAAGAAATAACCGCGCCCGAACTGCTTTCCTTCATCAGAGATTCCCCGCCGGCGTTAATGATTATAGAAAAACAGCAAATATAGCTGGAACAAAACAAAAACGTTTAAATTTGATAAAAAGTTCAATAACAGAAATAAACCTTCAAAGTTTCCAAAATTACATCCTTTATTATAGTAATAACTGAAAAATCCATGAGAATATATTTACATTGTTTTTGTACCATATACATAAGCAACTAATTTTACGTGATAGAAAACTGCGATTGTAAATGGTGGTCTGCTAAGAATGGATGCCGGCAATATCTCGGTAACCTTTAATCATATAAATTCGAGCAAAAAATATTAGGTAAATCGGCTAAGAGAAATCGGTGGACATTATTTTCAAATTCCGGAAGTAGCCGCTATGGGGCGTAACTGTCAAGATCAATCAGAAACATGGTTTTTTCTCATAAAATATAAATAAAGGTAGACTGGATAATTTTCGAATTTTTTTGTTAGCCGTTTTTTGCTCTATCTTGTAAGATGTAGTGGTGGAGGCACATCAAAGAAATTATCAATAGAACAAGTATTTGGACAAGTGTGCTGTGAGTTCAAGAAACAATTTATTGGTGCTCTTTAGAGATATAGCCTCCGCAGTGGTGTAGCTTCCATTGATGCAGGTGTCTCTAACTTTAACCTCTAATACATTACAGTAGCCAGTAGGCTGTGAAAAATATCTATTTCTGTCATACTCCAGGTTCTCTTTGACCTTAAATATGTTACCGAAGTGGTTTCTGTTAAAGGTGATTAGTTGTAAAGAATGTATATAATCTTGTCTCTTTACTCTAATTCGTCTGTATATTTCTTCTAAGTCAATTATTTTCTCTCATATGAACATATTTTTGTTTATACTTCATGGTTTGCTAGGTTGATTATAGGTAGGAATAATGAAAAACACCATTTGATTGAAAATTTGAAAATAAATGAAAACTACCAGAGACTGATATTCACTCCCTTATATCATTAGAAAGGTTATCAAATTTTACATTCAATCCTATAAAAAAATTAGGCATTCGCGTTTGGAAAAATCAAGTTATCTCTGATTGAAGTCTCCTTAACTAATCGACCGATTTCTCCAAGCACAAACACAATACAAATTTGACCGTCTAACCTAAGCTAACGCATTTCATGTTTAGTAATTCCGCAAAGTTAACTTCTAAATTTTATAATTACTGCAATGTTTAAGACATCTACTTGTACCGAAAATGGTGATTTACACCTAAACGGTTCACTTTAAGTCCCAGGTGTAATACTTAAAGTCATACTAGAATTAACCAAGGAATTCGAGTAACCTGGAACCTGGAATATAATATACAAGTATATCGATTTTACTGATTTTAGATCTGATCCATCTACACCCCATTTTATTTCCCGCTATGCAATGGGCAGCAATTTTAAGCTTGCACCAGAGTGCGTATGACCCCAGGAATGGCCCTGCCCCCTAGAGGTTTCGAAACACAAAATCTTACTTAAGAGACCTTCAAGTATTAAGGGACCCTTAAGTATCGACTATGAATACGACCCAAGTGCCTTGATTTCTGTAATAGGGAAGGAAACGTTAGGAAGGACCTAAAAAATTGTATTATGCCGCTAGGTCTTTCTTTCAGAGGCAATGGGCAGTCTATTATTATGAATACAACAAAATTTTCAGGTTTACAATCCACCACCTCCCCCCCTCCCAACCGCATCCATTTTAACCCCACCCGAAAAAAATAGAAAATGATCAGGATTCTCTAAAACGCTTAAAAACCAAGTTTGAGCCTGTTTGTATATTTTTAGTTTTTTTATTGGTTCTGTGCCGCCACTGGAAATAAAACCATATGAATTTTCATACTCGCGACGGTAGTAATACTGTGTCAAAATTTCATTAAAATCAATTCAACAGTTTCCACGTTATACAATACAGAAGGATCTAAAGCAATACTCGTATGTTTACATCAGAAATAATTCTAAGTTCTTTGGTTTCTGTAATAGGCAAGACAATGTTCGAATGGACCTAAAAAAGCTATTTATGTCTTCCTTCTCAGCTCAGTCGACAGTCTATTACGAATACAACAGATTTTTCAATTTTACAACCCCCCACCTCCCAACCACCCTAAATTTCACCTCTACCAAAAAAAAACGCAGAAAATGATCAGGAACACCTAAAACGCCCAAAAACGAAGTTTGGGGAATCTTTGAATTTTTTCGTTTTTTGTTAATTACTCGGCCGCCCATGCACCGATTTTCAAAATTATAGCAGCATTCCCCACTACGACCCCACAGCATATTGCTGCCCAAATTTCATCAAAATACATGCAGCGATTGCTGAGATTACGACGTTAGAAAAACGCCAACAGACCGACAGACAGACAGACACACCGACGGAAATGAGTGACGTGGATTTTCGTTATGTAGGTATCATAAAATGCCCAAAAAGCGTGTTATGTATCTCAAAATCGAAAATTTTCGCGATCACAATACTCCCCTCACCTATTGGTGTGGAAAGTAAAAAATGTAGTCAAGTTGATTGACTCAGTACTTCCCACGCATTCCGATGATACCAGTTTTATTATTTTCCCACAGTATGAAACTAGAGTCTAGATGCCCCTGCAATCAAATCATCGCTCGCCCGACCGCAAAAAAGCGTTTTATTCTACTAGGTGCTTCTTTCACAGGTCAATGGACAATATATCATGATTACAACACATTTTTAAGTTTTACAAACCCCCACCCCCGAACCACCCCAATTTCATCCCCAACCAAAAAAAATTTTAAAATGATCAGGAACCTCTAAAACGTCTAAGACGAAATTTGAGGTGTTTTTTATATTTTTAGTTTTTCTATTATTGCCGCGCCGCCACTGAAATGATTTCGAAAAACCATACGTGCTTTCCATACTCGTCGCGGTAATAAATCTGTGTCAAAATGTCATTAAAGTCAATTCCACGTTTCCACGTAACACAATACAAAACGATCCAAAGTAATACTCGTATGTATTTTGTGTGCATCAGAAAGTTCAAGTCTCTTGGTTTCTGTAATCGGCAGGGCAATGTTCGGATGGACCTAAAAAAGTGTATTATGCCGCTAGGTCTTTCTCCCTCAGGTCAGTAGACAGCCCGGTCAGTAGACAGCCCATTATGAGTACAACAAATTTTTCAGATTTACAACCCCCCACCCCCCCAACCACCCTAATTTCACCCCCACCCCAAAAAAAAGTAGAAAATGATCAGGAACCCCTAAAACGCCTAAAAACGAAGTTTGAGCTGTTTTCATATTTTTTGTTTTTTTAATATTGCTGTGCCGCCACTGGGACGATTTCTAAAAATCAGACGCGTTGTCCATCCTCACCAAAGTAGTAATACTGTGCCGAAATTTCATTAACATCAATTTAGTAATTTCAACATCATAAAATACAGAACGATCTAAAGCAATACTCGTATGTATACATCGGAAAATTCTCCAAGTTCCTTGGTTCCTGTAATACACAAGGCAATGTTCGGATGGACCTAAAATAGTGTATTATACCGCTAGGACTTTCTTTCTCATGTCACTGGACAGCCTATTATGATTACAACAAATTTTTCAACTTGACAACCCCCCACCCCCCAACCACCCCAATTTCACCCCCACCCAAAAAAAAGTAGAAAATGATCAGGAACCCCTAAAACACCTAAAAACGAAGTTTGAGGCATATTTGAAATTTTTCGTTTTTTGCTAATTACTCCGCCGCCCATGCACCGATTTTCAAAATTGTAGCAGCATTACCTACTACGACCCTATACCATATCACTACCCAAATTTACAAAAGACCTATATATATAACAGACATATATATAACAGACCTATAGCCTTGCTCAGTTGCTCCTATAAATTGCTAGAAAGAGCCGTCTACAACCGATTGAGCGCGACTATCTTAGACCGAGTCCCGATAACCCAGGCTGGTTTCAGACCGGGTCGCAGTTGTTGTGATCAAGTACTGTCCCTCACAACGCATATAGAGGCAGGCTACCAGCAAAACATGAAGACGGGAGTGGCGTTTGTTGACCTCACTGCCGCATACGATACGGTCTGGAGGGAGGGTCTCCTATATAAGTTGCTGAAGGTGATTCCCTGTCAGACCACTACAAGACTCATAAACAACATGTTATGCGACAGAAAGTTCCAAGTAATCCTAAACGAGAAAGCAAGCAGGCAGCGCAAATTGAACAACGGACTTCCACAAGGCTCAGTACTGGCCCCCTTACTTTTCAATCTATATATATCTGACATGCCAGAAACAGTCAGTTACAAGTTTTGCTATGCGGACGATATAGCCATAGCTTTTTCCGATAAGAGCTTCAAGAACGTTGAGCATACTCTTTCTAACGACTTGTTAGCTCTAAACAACTACTTCAAGAAATGGAGACTAGTACCGAGCCCCAACAAAACCGAAGTTTCCTGCTTCCACCTGAATAACAAACTAGCTAAATACGAACTGCAGGTACTTTTTGCAGGCGAACCCCTGAAGCATAACCATTTCCCAAAATATCTTGGAGTAACGTTAGATCGCACCCTCTGCTATAAGAAACATCTCGCAAACACTGCAGGAAAACTCAGAACACGCAACAACATTATCCAAAAGCTGTGTGGAACGACGTGGGGTGCCACTGCTCCAACTCTACGAACCAGTGCACTAGCTCTTGTCTATTCGTGTGCTGAGTACTGTGCGCCTGTCTGGATTAACAGCCATCATACCAGACTAATTGACGTCCAACTAAATCACACTATGAGACTTATTACAGGCGCAGTTAAGACAACCCCAACTCAATGGCTGCCTGTACTCTCTGGAATAGCCCCACCGCAGCTGCGAAGGACTGACGCCCTTCTAAGGGAGTATAACAAGATTACGGCCAACAACAAACTGCCCATCCACCGAGCAATACCCCCGTTGCAAATAAACAGACTTAAATCCCGACAACCACCAATAAGGGATGCAGAAGGGCTTAAAACCAACAACTTTGACTCCTTGAACCAATGGCGCTCCCAGTGGGAAGGTTTTGCGGAACACCACTCGCGATGCGCATTTATGGGGGCAGCCTTACTTCCAGGATCAGAACTACCCCGGAAAGAGTGGGTAAAACTTAATAGAGTCCGAACAGGCCATGGCAGATGTGCCGACTCCCTTTACAAGTGGGGCTATGTGCAATCTCCCTTATGTGACTGTGGCGCGCCCCGCCAAACTATAAACCATATTACGAGCGAATGTGAACTGCGTGCGTTTCAGGGATCGCGAGAAGAGTTCTTCACAGCCACACCGCTGGCGCTGAAGTGGTTGAAAGAACTTGACATCAACCTGTAAATACTAAAGACTATGTATCTTAGTTTGTAGCTGTATATATTTTATTTTAGTATAGGTTATAATAGTTTTTATTTTAATCTATATTTACTTTTGTCATGTTTTTGAGCCATACGATAAATAAAATAACCCAAATTTCATCAAAATCTATGCAGCGGTTACTGAGATTAGGAGGCTAGAAAAACGCCAACAGACAGACAGACAGACCGACAGACCGACAGACCGACAGACCGGCAGACCGACAGACCGACAGACCGACAGACCGACAGACCGACAGACCGACAGATCGACAGACCGACAGACCGACAGACCGACAGACCGACAGACCGACAGACCGACAGACCGACAGACCGACAGACCGACAGACCGACAGACCGACAGACCGACAGACCGACAGACCGACAGACCGACAGACCGACAGACCGACAGACCGACAGACCGACAGACCGACAGACCGACAGACCGACAGACCGACAGACCGACAGACCGACAGACCGACAGACCGACAGACCGACAGACCGACAGACCGACAGACCGACAGACCGACAGACAGACCGACGGAAATGAGTGACGTGGATTTTCGTTATGTAGGCATCATAAAACGCCCAAAAAGTATGTTATCTCAAAATCGAAAATTTTCGCGATCACAATACTCCCCTCACCTATCGGTGTGGGAAGTAAAAGCGGTGGAGTTGAGGGTGACTCAGAAAATAATGTCATAGCATGAAATTATAATCCTAACGCAATAAAAAGCATTTTTTCTTATGTCGACAACGCTACCGCGCATGCCGTAAAATTAAAAAAAAAGCGGAATAAAAATTCATAAAAAGTAGCAAATTTTTGAAATCGCAGTAGCTGTCAGAAAATGATAAATTTCAAACTTTACTGTAAAGACGTTTTTGTCCTCTATCTTTTGATGCAAATAGGTATATATACAGGGTGAGTCAAGTTCAACGCCTCGGACTCTTGCGACCAAACGATACCACTTTTCGAAAAATCGACTTTGCAAGTGTATGTAGGTCGAGTTGGGCTACATTTTAAAAATAATTACTTTTATACAGGGTGTCTAATAAAAGCGTGACATATCAAAGTTATGTTTTTTTAAATGGAACACCCTGTATGTTATTGCATATTTAGATTCCTGGGTACATTTTAGAGTGACTTTATGTATCACACATGGGACTTTAAGCGAATCGTTTAGGTGCAAATCACAATTTTGGGTATAGGTAGATGTCAGAAAAAAATTGAATACCGCAGATATTATAAATCTTAGAGGGCTGTGCCTTTTCCCTATTACTAAACATGGAATTTGTCAGCTTACGTTAGACGGTCGGGTTCGAATTACATTTGTACTTGGAGAAATCGGTAGATCAATTAAGGAAATTTCAATCAAAGGTAACTTGATTTTTTCAAATGGGAATGCATAATTTTTTTTATACGATCAAATGTGCAATTTGATAGCCTTTCTAATTATATCAGGTTGTGAATATCAATCTATGGTAGTTTTTATTAAATTTCGAGATTTCAATGAAATCAGTGTTTTTCAATTTTCCTACCTATAAACAAACTAGCAGGCCATGAAATATAAACAAAATCGTATTCAGATGGAAGAAAATAACTAACTTAGCAAAAAGATCGAGCAGAAATAGAGTAAAAGAACGAGATTATAAAAATTCCCTACAACAAATCAACTCTAACCAGAAACAACGGCGGTAACACGTCTAAGGTTAAAGAGAAGCTGGAGTACGTCAGAAATGGATAATTTTTACAGCCTACTAACGAATGCAATGTACTAGAGATTAAACATTTCCAAAATCACTAAACACTTTGAGATGAAAGAAAACTTTCAGCGAGCGTTGCCATCAGTCTAATATCTTCAGAACGCAATTTCACATTTAATGGTATAAAACAGTAGTCATTTCCGTCAAAGTCAAAAGTAATGATACCTCTCACTGTCGTCCTTTGAATTTAGCAGTATCTATTAGCAAGATCGCAAAAAAGGAATACTGACAAATCATGTTTTAATTTTCTGCCAGGTAAATTATGTTTAATAATTTGAGCAGATTTTTAATTTATTCTTCATTTTCGGCGATCTTGCTTATTAGTATTGAAGAATTTGAAGAACTCCTGTCACGAGGTATCGGTTACTATTTTTTTAAATCATGAAATGTGAAATTTTGTTCTGAAGCTATTAAACTGCCAGCAACATTACATGGTAGATTTCCTTTCATTTCAAAATTCACAATGGTTTTGTGAATCGTTAATCTTTAGAATATTGTAGTAGCCGGTATGCTGTGAAAAATACCCATTTCTGTCGTACTCCAGCTGCTTTTTGACCTTAGATGTGTTATGTCTGCTATTTCTGGTTAGAATTGATTTGTTGTAAGTCATTTTTATAACTTTGTCCCTTTACTCTAGTTCGTCTGTAACTATCTGCTAAGTTAGTTGTTTTGTTCCATCTGAACAATTTTTTGTTTATATTCCATGGCCTGCTAAGTTGCTTATAGGTAGGAAAATTGAAAACACCGGTTTTACTGAATATTTGAAATTAGATCAAAACTACCAGAGATTGATATTTACAACCGCATATCATTAGAAAGCTTATAAAATTGCACATTTGATCGTATAAAAAAAAATTATGCATTCCCATTTGAAAAAAACAAGTTACCTTTGATTGAAGTTTCCTTAATTGATCTACCGATTTCTCCAAGTACAAATGTAATTCGAACCCGACCGTCTAACGTAAGCTGAAGAATTTCATGCTTAGTAACAGGAAAAAGGCACAGCCCTCTAAGATTTATAATAGCTGCGATATTCAATTTTTTCTGACATCTACCTATACCCAAAATTGTGATTTGCGCCTAAACGGTTTGCTTAAAGTCCCATGTGTGATACATAAAGTCACACTAAAATTTACCTGGAAATCTAAATATGCAATAATATACAGGGTATTTCATTTAAAAAAACACAACTTTGATATGTCACGCTTTTATTAGACACCCTGTATAAAAGTAATTATTTTTAAAATGTAGTCCAATTCGACCTACATACATTCGCAAAGTCGATTTTTCGAAGAGTGGTATCGTTTGGTCACAAGAGTCCGAGGCGTTGAGCTTGACTCACCCTGTATGATTTAATGGTAGGGGGGTGGTGCGTTAAGAGGTGATTTTACCTTGGAAATGACACCACGCACGTTAATTTCGGTAAAATTTGCGAAAACGGGCCAAATCTAATAAGTTACCCCTCCTTTTCAGGGAAGTTAAAAAAGAATTACAACGTTGCATGAAAAACTCTCAAGCATTTGAAGCGTATTTAAATCGCGGCCACCATTACAACGCACTCTAGTGCAACTGTATCAACCTCAAGTTTTCAATACTGGACCCTGAGCCGTGAAATGGCGTTTAGGCAAATAGGCCTAATTCTCATGCACAGAATAAAAAGCGACTTCTCACAGTACGTGAACTTGTCGCCAGTTAGTAATCATCCCAATTCACTAAAGACTGAATCAATAGGCCAATAGGCATCATGATGAGGTCAAACTCATTTATTACCCTAAAAGACATCTATCAGAAACTTATAATTATTAACAAAGTAATTATTAGTCAGTCATCAGTCACTTATTATTAGAACATATTATTACAACCCTCATACAATGAATAATTTTACATGACCTCAATTTTGGAATCGCCACTGATCACCCCCGACAACAAAACGTCTGTATCCGCCACTGCAAGAGTGAAAAGACGAAAAAAGTTCCATCAACTGAGCGAGTTTGATAGGGAGCTGAGCTAATAGTGGACAGTGGAGTTGCGCGAGGTTGAATTGTCCTTCCCTTCCGAGAAGTGGCCACAAGGGTGTAGAGACGCGTAAATGCGATGGTGGTTTCTTGTCGGGTATGGAAGGACGTACACAGAGAGCTAGAGGTGCAGGACATGTCATACGAGCAACCCCACTTGAAGATCTTCGACTTTGAGCTTTTGGCACTACCAACAGGACACAGGACCAGTTCACGCTCACAAGGTCAATTGCGGACCAATGGTTTGCGGAGCATGGTAGGCCAAACACAAAGCAAACTGTGAATAGCCGGATCAGAACTTGATGTTATCCTAGATAGGTACCTCTCACTCCTAGGCACCGAAATGACGATCGACTGGCTTGGTGCAGAGAACGGCCAGATTCTCTCTCTTTTGGGCATGTATGATGGCCGTGCAAGGCTGAGAAGGCAGGGTGGTGGAAGACAAGATCCTCAATTTTTGTGGAACTAATTAATAACGCACTATAACATTGTTGCATTGTTGGAGGTCAGTTCCGGACTTAGACGAGGAAAGAGAGGTTCCGGAATTGGTCACGCCACTCACGCCTATTAGCGCAATAGGTATTTGGTAAAAGCAATATTTAATACTGCAAGTAGAGCAAATCAAAATCACAAACCGGGTCTACAAGGGATGTTTCTTGATGCCCTCCGTCAGCTTCATCCTCTTCTTCAGTGCTGTATTCCTCCAATTCCCCATCGCTAAAGTGCAAAGTTCTTTTGGGGCCCTTGGCCCTAAGGCGCGCCTGTTTCGCCTCCGACATTGTCTTGATATCTTCTGGCCGCAGGAACACCATTTTTTGTCGATTTTCAGATCAAGGGATCCACAAATATCAAAATATCAACTAATGTAAACAATATCGTGGCACATTAGCAAACACGAGACATGAGTCACTCCAAATTTTGACAAGTGCTAAGTTTAATACCCCTAGCGACACATAGTATCTCTTTTATGAAGTTATTTGATTATGACATATGCTGTCATCTAACATAAATTACTGGACCCTATTATAGTGATATCTCTTTGTTACTTTATGTTTCTTTCGCGAGCTTTGAACTCTGGAAAAAATCAATTTAGAATATCCAGAAATAGTGTAGTAAGGAATTTTGGAACGCATTAAACAAATGGTCGCCAGAAATGGTAGCTCTGTAAACATTTTCTTTCTGCTGTTTTATAGACTGATGCTTCGTTAAGCTTTTGCCTCGTAGATAGCGCTGCCTACCAGAAAGGGATTTTTTTCTTTTTATTTATTTATTATTTGTAATTGCATTCGAATTATCGGTGTACTAAATTAAATATGGAATTGTGGAATGAAATTAAATTATATATTTTTAAAAAAAATAATAAACCTGACAGATAGAAAGGTGCCTGGTGGCATCTAGTGAGAAAAATTCCAATCGTAAAGAAACCGTTTTTTCTAACAGGATCGCACTAGCTTTAAGGACAAAAACTTTTATATTATATAGATCCTTTCACTGTTGAGTTTTATTTATTCACATTTTTGTCTTACTTCGTATGTACAATTTGATATAGTAATAGTGTAATTCTGTGGTAATAGTATGAAAAAGAAGTCGTCCAGCGGATGGCTGCTCTCCAAAGGTAAAAGGCAAAAATAATCACTTCAAATGAAAATGCGGCCCTGTAAGTAGGTCAGTAAACTCGAACTTGTGCTGAAAAAAAGTGTGTGAAACTTCACAAAAGATGCGATGTCTAGATAAAAGATAACGGTTCCCTACATTAAACCATCTTCACCTGAAAAAAGCAGATGTGAGAAATATGATAAATGCAAAATACATTGCATCACATCCCGCACTGTAAAAGGTATAAAGGTAATCACTTTATTCGCGGCAGTGAAGGTGATAAACTCGCTGATCTAGATTGTAGATACCGAGAAAGTCTCGTAACTTTGACTAGTGTTGTTTTGTTGCAGATCATGAACGGTAGTGGCCAAAGTACCCTGGATAAGATTCAAAATGAAATTAGAGAAAACCTGAAGAGAGAAGATGAGCTGAGAAATGGATACCAAAACGGAGTAAAGACAGTGGCAATAGAAAAAAATACTTCTAGTCAAAGCAGCACTGCGGGCAAATCGTACTCAAAGATGAATGGTTTCAAGAAATTCACCCCAAATATTTCCAAAAAAGGGGTGATGCAAAGGTTTTTCAAAAGTAGAGGGAAGGTTGGTGTTTCTTCGCTTTCCCCAGATGCACATAGTGTTTGGATCACTGATGCTACATTCCAGCCCGCTAAGATCACTGTGGAGAAAGGTGGTGAGTTGGATATTTTTTTATTATAGTATAATTGAAACAGGAATTCTTAGAATAAAATATTCATATTTTCTATAATTAGCATCTGCATGTACTTGTGGAATCAAAAGGATTTTAAAAAGCTGGTTCCACTACTCATATGGAGTGAACAGTCCAAAAATCTATGCATCACAATCCATTCATTTTTTATATTGACCTTTTTGCTTCCATGAATATGTTTGTCTTGTAGTCCTGATAACATTCACCCTAAAATCTTAGATGTTCTGTAAGACGGCTATTCCAAACCATTGAATAGGGCTTAACCAAATGGATGAGGTATTTAAAAAAATGTTAGTGGAAACTTGGAAGTAGGAAGAATTAGAATTATTGTTTTTATTTCTAATGCACAATAGTGCAGTGTTGCTATTATTTGTTAAAAGTGCTACAACTAGAACTAGGTCTCATTTTAGTGATTATTATTTTAGAGCTGAAGCATAAGTGCATAATAACTGCTGAATTGATCCATAGAATCACCAACTTTGTCATTTTGGTATGTTGAAAAGCCACATTTAGTTTGGGTGCAACAAGTTTAAATTCTCAAAGAATGAACTTTAAAATGTGTTTTGTACAAATTTTTTTGTTTATTGAGTAAATAAAAATATTTTTTGACACTACTATAGTTGTAGATGCAGATCAAGATACATATTGCATATTCGTAAAATAATTTTTTGCTGTGAACTGGTTTATTTTGGGCAAAAAATTCAACAGGCATTTTTTGTTTAGAATTAAACAGGCTATAATATAAAATAAATATTTAAATGGTAAACAAATAATAAGATAAAAAGTTGCACTGGAAATAAATTTTAGGGGTTGTGCTTTCCACCCCTTACAACCATGGGGAAATCAAATAAATTATTGGCTAAGTGTCTTTTTGGTATTAGAAAATGTCAGATTAATTTCAATATTGTAACTTTTTTAGTGCTTGTGAAAATAATTGTTAAACAAATTTTATTTATAATCTTTAAGGGTCTGTACCTTAACAAGGGATGTGCCAATGAAGTTTCTTTGTATGAAAGGTCCTATCTTTTTTCGATGAGGAATCATCCCCTTAAATGTTTTACACTTATTTAGTTACACCCTGTATAAACAAGTTTGCTAAATTTAATACATGTGACCACACTACAAATGTTGTTTCTATGTTTTCAGTAAATGTCACAGAGTTTTTCCCAGTATTCTACTACTTTTGGCAATTTGAATTTTACTGCAATATGTCAGAAATGCTAAAGTAGGGTTTAAAATCTGTTATAGCATGTAGAAGTGCTTTTGGTTCTTATAAGAGCTTGTGTGACTCAACTTACTTTTATAATACTTTTGCTTCGCACTAGAAATATTTAGTAAAAATCGATCAGCCTTTTTTGGACATTCTGTATCTAGCTTACAGTGTTAAAAAAATTGGACTGTCAAAACAATTTATTGTTCGTTCTTTTCATAATTTTAACTTGTTTTCAATGACCATATTTTTGTGCATAACTTGTATAACCATTCCCTTAGGGACACTCTCTTTCTCAAAAACCATTATGTTCATAATTTTTATGATCTCTACGGTGTTGTACTTAGGGCAACCAGGCTAAAAGTGCTTTTTTTCTAGGCAAGCCCTTGAGAAACGGCTACGTACCTGCAGAAGAGAAGATCACCAAGGAACTCCAAGACTTCCAAATCCGAGAGACTGAACTGCGGAAAGAACGATTTAAATCCCAACCAGACCTAATGGCTAGCCTAGACTTAGAGGACAGTGAATTGGAGTCCATAGTCAGCAATAGTAGTTTGACTTTGAAACCTGCCAAGTCAATGGCCAACCTCTATCAATCTGAGGATGAGGAACATAGTGAAGGCAGCTCAGTTTTGGGTTCAGCTCCATGTAGTTTGAAGCCTGCCAGGTCATTGGCTACATTGTGTGATATTTCTGATGATGAAGAATTACCTGGTAAGAAATTTATTCCACAACTTTTACTAAACAATCACTATTACAAAGGTTCTATGTGTTCAAAATGTGTACAAACAAAGTTTAAGTTATCTAGTTGCATATACAGGGTGATAATTTATACTCTGAATTTTAATACCTCCGTTATTATGGCAGATACAAAAAAAACTTTTGAAAAAATGTTGTAGATAAAGCTAAGGTCTACCTTTTAAAATTATGCTATAATATACAGAGTTATTGATAAAGTCACGGATATATGCTAAATTTGAATTGTGCTCATTCTCCCTATTCCGCAAATATATGGCTTTATTGGGTTATACAGGGTAATTTCAGAAATTTGACCACTTTTATGTGAACATCTTAATGAATTCATCATCTTAAAAAATCAATAACTTAAGGTTTCTCAGAGTTGGCCATGGCTACCGTGTTTTTTATACTGTTTGACCTTTCTTAGAAAAGAACTAAGTCAAGGATGGAAGGACTCAAAGGACGGGAATGAAAGAACTAAAAGGAAGTCATATCAGGAAATCAGTTAAACATTTGTAGCTTCCGCTAGAAAAATCTTGGGGTTATTTTTCATTAATGATGCGGGCCGCTGGTGGTACCAGAAGATGGCGCGAGAGGGTCGTTGGCGGGCGCTGGCCCGTTCCCGCGTAGTACCAGTCGACGCTTTCGAAGTTGAGCTGACGGGTCGGCCGTAGCTCAACTGTGAGAGCGTCGGAGTACAAATCTGGAGGTCGTGCGTTCGAGTCCCGCCGGCCGCCTACTTTTTCCGACATTTTCTGGTACGAATTAAAAAAAAGAGTCAATCACTTTTGCATGCTTAGCCAAAATCTATTTTTTTGTTTTTGGTTCTCACATACCCCTTGTTGTTATAACTAATATAGTCTTGCTACATTCTGTAGTTTTATTTTCAGATAATTTTTTGTAATTGACATGTGCTTTTCAATTTGTAATTGCCAACTGTAATAGCCAATTGAAACCGACTTAAAACTAGAATATTAATTTCAGTTATTTAACAAATATAACAAGCATAGTCGGAATGGTCTCGGACTATAAATGTGGTTCCCCAAGCGCACGCAGAGAGATCCTATAACGTCCTTTTCCCAGGAAGGGAGGAATGGGAGAAGAGGGATGGCTTCATATCACCTTCCGATCTTGTGCTATTCACTGATGGCTCCAAATCTGATTTCTTCCAAAAAGAAATGATAGCCATAGAACTGGGAGTCATAGAACTAATCAAAAGGCCCCTGACAAACAAATCTATAAAAATCTTTTCAGACAGCCAGGCTGCACTGAAAGCACTTAGCTACAATCGAGTTGATTCAAGACTCGTATGAAACTGCATGCACCTCAACGAACTCGGAACAGGAAACAAGGTAACCTTGATGGGTTCCGGGTCACAGCGGAGTGGAAGGCAATGTATTGGCCGACGCGCTAGCAAGAGGAGGAACTGAATCTGTGTTCATAGGACCAGAACCATTTGCGGGCATTGCAAAAAGCACCGCTAAAAAACCATCTCGGATTGGGCAGAGAGAAAAGCACTCCTGCACTGGCGAGATACACCAGGGTTACTACATTCGAAGGCGTTTACGAGATACCCCTCCCCCCCCCCCCCCAAGATCATGGAAAGGAACAGGAACGAATTCCGCATTCTAGTTGGTCTGCTGACGGGACATGGTCGTCTGGGGAACCACATGCGGATGTTAGGTCTTGAACAAACAACAGACTGTCGCTTCTGCTTCGTGGAGGGCGAAACAGCGGATCATATTCTGTGCTCCTGTCCAGTACTGAAGAGATTTAGGTTCCAGACATTTGGATTTGCCCAACTGGAACCTTATGACTTTAAGGAAGTTTCACCCTTCACGATAATCGCCTTCGTTAAGAGGTGAGGACTGTACAGTTAACTCTAAACAGGTGTGAGTCACAATAGACACAATTGAGTCGCAGTGGAAGGAGGCCTTGTTGCCCCATTCACTTTCAACCTAACCTAACCTTTGGTTCACTCTGTATACAAAATCAAAGATAGCAGAAAATTGATAATTTTGGACAAAACTAGACCAGGAAATTATTTTAGCATTTAGAATCAAGCCTCCAATTATTGACTTTTTTAAGATACAGGGTGATGAATTCATTAAGATTGTCACACAAAAGTGACCATATCTGTGAAAACACGATGTATAACCCGATAAAACCTTATATTTGCGGGGGAAAATGAGCACAATTGAAATTCGGGATAATATATAGGGTGTTCCATTTGATATGGCGTAACTTTATCGATAACCCTGTATAATGTAAACTAATATCAAAACGTAGATCTTAGCTTTACCTACAACTTTTATTTGAAAGTGTTTTTGTATCTCTCATAATAACGGAGGTATCAAACTTAGGAGTATGAGTTGATCACCCTGTATGTAAAAATTCTGACCAATATGAAATTAATGTGTTTTTAGTATGACCAGAATTTATAGAAACGGAATAAATAAAGTCGAATAGACCATCATTGTCGGATGACACGCTAAATACGTTAATCAATGATGACACGTTAAAACAGCCCAAATGTAGAAAATATTCAACGCAAATAACATTCAACACTTACTCCATTTCTACATTTTCTAGACTATGAGAATTCTGCAAGTATAAAAATTGAAGTTTGTTATGTAATATGTGTAAAATATCTCGACATTTACTGAAATTAGTCTTTGAACACAAATCAGAGTAGTTTTGATTAGACTTGAAAAATACAGTATTTTATCAAGTTTTTCAGGACAACAGAAAATCTTTTTTTAATACAAGAATTGTTTTGAGTTTCTAAACCCTTCTTTCCGCATCTTAATTCTATCTCCATGATCAATTTTTTTCTAAAACGGGTACAACGAAGTTTGAGCCTTTTTGTATGTCTGATTTTTTGCTGAATCGTAATTCATTCACTGCCATTGGAGTCTCAAAAGCTAAAAGTATCTTCTAGCCCTGTCAAAGACAGACGAACAACATCCCGCGATCGGTAGACAGACAGACCAACGGAAGAGATTCGTATAGATAGTTGTATGTCATACAAAATCTAAAATAATGTTTTAACTCCCCACCTATTAAGACAAGGTAATTTAATTGTGAAACCTAACCTATCTCTTTGTTCCATCGTTTTTCAATGGCCTTCTAATATCAATCACATAAAGTCTGAAAGTTTTGAAATAGACTTATCTATTATGTTCCTGCAACCTCTGTAGTCTTTATCAAATATAAAAGGTTTACAATTTTCGTTGCTGTTTTTGATTAAATAACTAAATCGTAATGAACACTACGAGTATATTGACAAGGCATCTCCAATTAGAATCAAAGAACAAAAAAACTACATAACTAAAGGGGGAATATCAAAGACATACAAAAGTATCGGTACCAGCTTGGAATGCCTCAAAAAGTATCGATGACAAAAATACTCGATATTAGTGCAGAAGTATCGAAGTATCGTTAGCATCCCTACAAAAAATCATCCAAAAGGGGGGATGCGCGTGTAATTACCGACAACCTGAGTTATTGTGCTTGTTGTTTACTATGCTGTGGTATACTATTTGTGATAAGATTCTTCCTGCAGAGTCGGTGGCTCAATTCAGAAGATAACTTGTGTGAATATCCCAGCAGATGTAGGTTGCTACTTTGGTGGAAGAAGTTAATTTCACAGGAATAGTGTCCATGAATGATTTTGTAGGTTTCAGTGAACTGGCCTCTCATCCTACGTTCCGTCAAAGAATTTGAGGACTCCCAGTCGATCCGAACAAGATTTATTTTTTAGTACTCGCGGAACTTTAGTTGCTTTCCTTTGGATACGTTCAAGAAGGTCGATGTCTTTCCGAAGATATAGACAGCACATCACGACCGCTTGCTCTAATATTTTTTTGGTGTGATGTCTTTGAAACAACGCCTTGTCAAGGGTTGTATTCATAGTCGATACTTAAGGGTCCCTTAATACTTGAGGCCCCCTTAAGTAAGGTTTTGTGTTTCGACAGCTACTTGAGGGTCCTTGCGTAAGGCTCCCTTGAGTAGTACTCAAGTAAACGAAATGTCAACATGACATGCAGTGAACGCGATTTCGTAGGTTAATTTTGGAGCACGGTATTATCACATCCGGAAAACGCGAAATACTGGGACAAAACAAACTGAGATAACTGAAAATATCAAAAACGCGTAGGCATAGGCATAACAAATTGACTTATATTTGAAATATGACAACGTCGCCAAATGAATCCTGCCGTCTCGTAGATGCTGTCTAGGAAACGGATACACAAGGAAAGCCACACTTGAGGCTCCCTTAAGTAACACTGAATACGGCCTTATATAGATCGTAGAGATAGCTCATTAGCCGGTTAGCCTATTAATTGAGCCTAAGGGTGTTATACCTGCACATTTGGCCACATTGAGGTGAAGCGACTATTTCTCAGACCAGTTTTTCAAGCTACTAAGACCTTCAGTTAGGTCCCCGTGCTGGATTGAGGGATCACAAAATATCTTGGTATCTATCTGCATACATACTAGTCTTACAAGACATTTTATCAGCTAGATCTGATATACAGGGTGTTCCTAAATATCATGTACAAACGAAGGGAGAATATGCTTTGGTATTTTTAAGGACTAAAACTTCAAACAAATGGAGATCCGCAAACACTTCGTTACCGATCCACAGGGTGTATTGAAATTTCAATAATTTTTTCAGTTTTTTCTTAACAACTCTCAATTTTTGGGGTATTGATCTCAAATTTGGAATATAAATTACGCAATAGGAGTTACATAATTGCGCATGTCAAACGATTGCCAGAATCTACAGGGTGTTATTTTTTCAGGGGTCATGCCCCCTTTCCTTGCTCTAAACTTTTTTGCGGTGCGACGCGGCTGGATTCAAAAAACAAAATGATTTTCCCATCTTATTTAGAAACTTGTTGTCCTCTTATAATTTTTTATATATCCAATCTTTATCCAGAAATAAAAACAAAACAGGATTCTCTCTTATTAGGTAGATAAAAATAATGTATGTATATTTGAAATATGGTCTAGGAGGCTGTGGCTTTATTTGGATAACTGTTTTGTTTTATTAAATTTGACCTGGAGTATTTTAAATCGTAAGTTGTGTCACAACTTTAGAGTTGCAAAGTGCACCGAAAAGAAGTTCAGATTAAGAAAAGGGGATATGACACTTGAAAAGATATCACCCTGTAGATTCTGGACATGTGCAATTATGTAACTCGTATTGTATTTCGCATATTCCCAATTTGAGCTAAATACGTCAAAACTTGAGAGTGTTATTAAGAAAAAACTGAAAAATATTGAAATTTTAATACCCTGTAGATCGTTAACGAAGCGTTTGCGGACGTATGTCTATTTAAAATGTCAGTTATAAATAAAACCAAAGAATCCCCTCTTTCATTTGTACATGATATTTAGGAACACCCTGCATAATAAACAGAAGTTATCCCAAGACAGATTCTTGAGAAACACCACTAATTGCCTGATATTTGTTTGAGAGCTCACCACTAATTTTCAGCTGAAAGCACCTGTCAGATAAATAGGTCCTGACCCATTTAAGCAATTGTCCTCTGATGCCAAAATGTTCAAGTTTATATAAGAGTCTCTCTAGTGAGAGAGTGTCAAAAGCCTTTTCAAAATCTAGGTATGTTACATCAGCTTCATATTGATAAGATAATAAAAAAGCAGAGGCTGTCGCCTGGAACAGCTATCAAATTATTAATTAGTTTTTTGTTAAATATAAAAGCCACAGAGGTGACCGAAATGTAAAGTCTGTTTCAAACATATGTGATGTATTCAAACATATGTGATTTTTAGTAGAAGGCCAGTGGAAATCGATGCAACAGAAGGTGATAATCTATCACTTGTGTGAGTGAAGTTGTCTAAAAACTGATAAAAAACAATTTGCCGATTGCGGGTAATTTATGTGACAAATTTATAGAGGTTGGATTATTTTTTTATCTCTCATAAAACTGCAAGATCTCCACAAATTGCTCGATGACGTCAATCCTCTTATCAATCTGTTGATGCTTCAAAATTGGTTTAACAATACTAGTCAAAATGAAGCCATAATATGGATATTATCTATCAATATTATTATTATTGCTATAATCATTTATGCTCCACCATTGTCTGAATTTCTGTTTTTTTCCAATTATTTCTTGGAATTGCATATAGACGAATCACTGTTCCATTGAAGGCACCTGTCTGACATCAATTTTTCATTAATCTGTCTTATCTATTCAAATGCGATTATCTGGCGAACAATCATAATATTTACAGAAACGCACCAGGTACACAGATTTTGATCTAATTGCTCTGTATTGTTGCCACACAGCTGTCAAGGTCTGCTTTCTATAAATAAAAATGTTTACAGTTAAACAGGTATCGGGTTTATAGTTTACTACTAAAACGAGAAATTTGCGTTCCCCGTTTATCAAATTTATCATTGTAGTAATTTTAGTTTTTCTATGTACTAGTCAATGAACATGTTTATTTATATATTTGTTTTAATATTATCTTGTAAAGGTCAGAAAGAGTCGAAGTCTGTTGGGGTTGAAAGCACTCTAATGATAACAGCACCATGGAAATCATCAAAATGTATAATTATACAAATTTTACATCATGGATGTAATATGAAATTTTTACAGTGTGTGTCACAGACTATAGGCTTTGATTTTGGTGTCAGAAAAATATCCAAATACTCAGTTTTCGTCAAAACTCACAAGGCTCAAGGTTACATTAATAATATATTTAGGGGTTTTCACATTATTTCTTAATCAAAAAGTTGCTCATGTAATTAAAAATTTTAATATGTATGAAACAAAACTTTAATATTATTTATTGTTAAATTACTTTAGTTTGATATAAAAAACTTTAGATGATGGGCAGTTTGTTGACCTTTTTCAGAATTTTTTCCAACAACCTACTTTACGTGGTCAAGATATTGATCAAAGTTGTGACCTTGAAGAAACTCGTGAAGAAATTGACAAATAAGAACAAGTTCTAATTTATGGATTTTGTTTGGGGAAGTCTAGGGATATTTGGGTCTGCCGACAATACCAACTTCGTAACGACAGGTATTGATTTGCGTCAGATAATAGTAATTAGATGAACATTGAACAATAACAATTGGCAATTCCCTACATAGTATGTTGGCACGCGACAATAAATTGTAGGATTCTTTCTGTCAATTACTTCACAATTTCTTCAAGGTCACAAATTTGATCGATTTCTTGACCGTGTGAAGTGGTTATAATAATACTAAGGGAAACTACTTAGTTCTTTTCTCAGATCAGGAATAAACGCTGAAATACTTTTATTGTATGCAAACTTTGGAACATCATATAATATTCCAAAACTAACTATATTTGCTTTCATTTGCCTTTGAAGAAATGGTAGTGATATTTTTTCTCTGCTTTTGACATTCGACGATGATATATCAGTATATAACGAGACTGGTGCTGTAACTTTTTATGAAGATAGAATTTTATAACACATAAAATGAACCATGAAAGCCTTATTTTTCATGTACTTCCAAATGCCAGTATTTTTACTTCCCACACCGATAGGTGAGGGGAGTATTGTGATCGCGAAAATTTTCGGTTTTGAGATAATACGCTTTTTCGGCGTTTTATGATGTCTACGTAACGAAAATCCACGTCACTCATTTCCGTCGGTCTGTCTGTCTGTAGCTTTTTCCTAGCCTCGTAATCTCAGCAACCGCTGCATGGATTGTGATGAAATTTGGGCAGCTATATGCTGTGGAGTCGTAGTAGGTAATGTTCCTATAATCTTGAAAATCGTTATACGGGGGGCGGAGTAATTAGCAAAAAAACAAAAAATTTCAAATATGCCGCTAACTTTGTTTTTAGGCGTTTTTGGGGTTCCTGATCATTTTCTACTTTTTCTTGGGTGGGGGTGAATTTGGGGTGGTTGGGGGGGGGGGGGGGGTTGTAAAACTGAAAAATATGTTGTATTCGTAATGAGCTGTCCATTGATATGTGAATGACACCTAGCGGCATGATACACTTTTTTAGGTCCATCAGAACGTTGCATGCTTATTATAGAAATCACGGGACTTGGAATTTGTGATGTATACATAAGAGTATTGTTTTAGATCATTCGATATCGCGTAACGCGAAAATTGTTCAATTGATTTTAATGAAATTTTGACACAGTATTACTACCGCGGCGAGGATGGAAAACGCGTATGTTTTGGAAAAATCGGTTCAGTGGCGGCGCGGCAATAATAAAAAAACTAAAAAAATAAAAACAGCTCAAACTTTGTTTTTAGGCGTTTTAGGGGTTTCTGATCATTTTCTACATTTTTTTTGGGTGATTGTGAATCTGGGGTGGTTGGAAGGTGGGGGGTTGTAAAACTGAAAAATTTGTTGTACTCATAATGGGTTGTACATTGATCTTTGAATGAAAAACCTAGCGGCATAGTACACTTTTTACGTAAATCTGAATATTGCCTTGCTTATTATAAAAACCAAGGTACTTATTTGTGATGTATACATACGAGTATTGTTTTAGATCGTTCTATATTGCGTAACGCGAAAATTATTGAATTGATTTTAATGAAATTTTGACACAGTATTACTACCGCAGCGAGGATGGAAAACGCGTATGTTTTGGAAAAATAGAGTCAGTGACGGCGCAGCAATAATAAAAAAACTAAAACAACCAACAACAAAAAAACTTTTTGGTGGGATTGGGTTGTAAAACTGAAAAATTTGTTGTATTCATAATAGTCTGTCCATTGATCTGTAGAAGAAATACCTAGTGGCATATTACATTTTTTGAGGTCCATCCGAACATTGGCTTGCCTATTACAGAAACCAATTTTGTGATCTGTATATACATGTACGAGCTTTGCTTTATTTCGTTCTATGTATATTGCGTAAAGCGAAAATTATTGAATTGATTTTAATAAAATTCTGACACAGAATTTATTGCCGCGGCGAGAATGGAAAATGACTGTTTTTGAAAAACCGTGTCAGTGGCGGCGCAGCAATAATGAAAAAACCAAAAATATAAAATCAGCTCAAACTTCGTTTTTAGACGGGTTGGAGGCTCTTGATCGTTTCCAGTTGAAGCATGCAGAAAAAAACTGTGGCGACCTAGTTCCTAAGGATGTAGACGCAAGAAACTATTTACGAGGGTTTTTGTGTTGGATGTTGTTTTTGCGGGCGGATGGGCGATGATTTAGTTGCAAGGGGATTTCAGACTATAGCTTCATACAATGGGAAATAATAAAATGGTATCATCATTATGTGTGGGAAGTACTGAGTCAATCAACTCGACTCCATTTTTTGCATACCTATCAAAAAAAAAACGAAAAATGAACAAAATATGCGATAAGATGTGTGTTTGGTTAGGTAAAGCACTAACTAAAACATTCGAAATGATTTAAAGTGAAGAAAGAATAATAAGTTTCAAGACTGTTGGGGTTGGCTCAGCGGATAGAGTCTAGGGCTTATGATAATAAGGTTCCAGGTTTGAATTTATGCAGCAATTTATTTCTGGTTTATTCATTTAGATGTAAATGTCTCTAAACCTCAGCTAGCTTTTCCACTTGACCATTCACTGTTGGGTTCTAATTAACAGTGCTGTTCCTAAAGTGGCGCCGGGAAACGGTAACATGACACAGAACATGAAGCTAATGACCATAGCAGTCGATGCTGATGATACCAAAGTCAGTTGCGAATCAGTTGAAGTTTAATCTCGTCCCAATAGACCAAAAACTGGGCAAACTGCCACAAAAATTGCAGAAATTAACAACTCGGCAGAAAACGAATTACTGACAACAAGCTGGATTCCCAAAGTTATGACCGACCAACAAAAAACGAATCTAGTATCAATTTGTCAGCAGTGATAAAGACAAGATCCAAAAAAGAATTGAGAGGTCAGAGGTTTGAGTCGTATTTAGATCTCTACAGCTCTATTATGGTTATATTGAGGAAACTATAAAAAATGATTTCTTAGAAGTTTATGAGAAGGGATGGGATAAGTGTATTGAACAGAATGGAGAGTACTTTAAAGGATAGTTGTTAAAGATTTTTAAATAAATATTTCATTGTTACATGAAGCACGAGTCTCATTAAACTCCTAACTTGATTGCAACGACATGTTGATACACTGTTACTACCATGTTAGTTACCACGCTATTGTGACCGCAAGTAAAAAGCTTACCTCTCTTAAAATATAAACATGCAATTTAGAAATTGCTTTTGGAGCAAGCGTTTTATGCCGTAATAGAATTCCTAAATGGTGACAAGAATGATAAATTTGTTATATGTCACTTAAGCTTTTATATTCATGTATCGTGAAATTTACAATAAGTGATAGAATTTATGTAAAAATCTTATAGCTGACATCTCGTTTGTTCACAATCATACTGGTATTTTACCTTCATTATTGTTTTAAGCTTATTTTAAAAACTATTTTAATCTTTTTAGTCCCCTAAAAATATGACAAAAAGTCCAAGAATACTCTGTATTCATTACTGAATAAAGAATTGAATTGAAGCATGAAAAAGTTCATGGATTCTGAATGCCGCTTTAGTGTTGGCGGAGTAATCATTAAAAAGAATAACGAAAAATAAAAATATTACTCAGAGCTCCACTTTTGTACGTTTTCGTAGTCCGCCATCATTATATTAATTATTAATATGTAATAATTAATTTATATTTTTATCCGAAGTGTGTCCTGAATTTAGACAGGAGCGTTTTATTTTGTGCAAAATTGTGTGTGATAATTGGGAACGGGTCAACCGGACGCCAATTTTTTGTAGTTGGTGTTTTTTATTCATTTTCGTACATAATTATTTTTTATCCATTTTTGTACATAATTATTTTTTGTTACCTTCCAAAAGATATGCTGTATTACACAGTGTTTCAATGTGAACACAAGTACACTAGCTCTTATAATCCCGTAATGTTTTTCTCTTCCAGATACACACACTTTGATAATGAAATTCGAGCATATGAAAATGAAAAACGGCTGTGTCTGACACAACTCTTTTTGTGATAAAACCGTCCATTATCCCGTACCATTCGTATCTTAATTTATTTTTGAACTTAATTTAAATTTATATATTATGTATACATGTGTATTTATTACGATACTGTTAAGCCAATATCTTTGCCAATAACTTTTTTTAGAAGATATATATATTTTTACAAGAACTCATATTTACGTAAGCATGATTAATAATACGTATTAGGGGATTAAAGTAGTATGAGAAATACGCACAAACGGCTGAAAAATGATATTCTTTCTTACATTTCGGAACTCTTGGGCAGTAAAATTTTCTCAGTTTATTTTATCTGATTTCCAATATGTATTTTGATCTTATGTGGGACATTTGTTCAATGTTGCTCACTATTCGTTTGTGTTCGAAGTTCAAAAGGTAATGTCATTTTTTGCTCCGTGTTTTGTGATCCTGTTCCTAAGGGTATCACAAACAATTTAAACTAAATATGAGAAAAAACCATTTTTGCCATTGAGTTCGGAAAAAACAGACGTTACATTTTTTTATCACTTGTACAAATATGATTCTATATTATTGTGCCTCCCATTTAGAAATGTATGTACGAGTGTTATGCAAATTGCAAGTCCTGTTACTCACAAAATTGAAATTAGTAATTATACATCTAGATAAAGCACGATGTTTTGTACTTTTCACACAGTCTCTAATAAACTACAATGTTAAAAAATTATTCATCCTGACAGAGGATGAAAAATTCTTGTTATCAGTATTATTTTATGGAAAAAATTGTGTATTGTTATCGCAAGTTGTGCTGTATCGTTTATTCGCTCATTGATTTTTAATGACAAACAACGTTATGCATCCAATTCCGATCTTAGTTACTTCGGGTGAAGTATGTCGAACATTGTCCTTTTCATATTTCTTTTGTCGTGTCCTGTTATTTGTATTCATCAGCCTTAATAGTGTTTTATCCTTACGTTGTATCAATTATCGAATAAACAGTACATTTTGAGTATTATAGAGAATTATTTATTAAAAAAATATGTATTATGATGTTCCTCTAAAATTTATGAGTCTGATATATCGTTCCGCTTGCTTTTTTGTATATTTAGAAGAATTGATATGTTAGCATCCCATTTTTCTCAAATTTTATATTTGCCTACCATTTTGCTATATTCGCTAATTTATGTTTCATGAATTCAGATGTTGTAGAATTCTACGGATTAAGGTGGGGAACTAGTGTACTACTTATTTTGAAAATATTGTTGTCGCTAAAGATTTTCAGGATCTGGTATTTCCCACTAACCTTTTTATTGTTGTGAGTTAGAAAAAGTCTCTGACCTATTTCTGCAACATCCTACCATCTTTCCACTGCCTATGCCCTGTTAAAATAAAATTACTGACTGACATTCCTGAAGGGTATTAAGCCTTGTACTCACTAGTAGACATGTTGCGCGATTTGTCTATAGCCGATCTATAGACAGTCTAGAGACACGGTCTATACACCATCTAGAGACACCGTTTTTTGTCTCGACTAGCGTCTATACTACAATGTGCAGATTTAGACGAGACAAAGAATTTCTCATCAGTCTCATGTCCGCTGTCCACTATGAAGGACATTGCACTGTGCGGAATAAGTTCCTGTTTAGTGATGATGAATAGTGAATAGTGAAATAAACGTAAACGTTGGTGGACGCGAGAAGTTTTCGCATAAGGAAATACGTTCGGCAATACATTACTAAACAAATTAAGACTGGAAGGCGCCATGGGTTTCTGGAATTTCACCCGGCTGACGCCTACTGATTTTGAAGAGTTGCTTCTGATGGTCGGGGGTTGGTAATGAGGCAAGAAACAAAATTTAGAGAAACAATTCCAGCTTCTCTTTGACTCGCAGTCACACTGCGTTTCCTTTCAAGTGGAGACTCATTCACAAGCCTGATGTACACTCCACCTCCACTCTATGAATCATCCAAGTCTGCGTTCCGGTTGCCCTTTGATTCGTTTGCTGGTTGCAGGAATTGCAAATACTCGTAGGAAAACCATGTGGACCTTGTCGGAGAAGATCCAGTTGTCGAAGTATGTTTTCCGCTCCCTGTTGAACGATGTTTTCAAATTATGAATTTTCTTTTCAACTTCCGCCGCTGTCACATTAAGCTTTGCACCCAGAGATTCCAGGGCCAATTTTCTTTTTACCCGGTTTTTGTAGTGGGGACTTGTAACATCCTACAAACAACATGCTTGGAAATCTTCAAACTGTTTTAAAACCTCCTCGTTCGACCACATCTTCACGTGCACTGTATAAAAACAAAAAATGACGAACCACACCAAGAGCACACGTAAACAGTCGAACGATGCCACTCGGTAGTAGGACTCAGACTGGGATGTCTCGCCTCTAGACTCTGATTGACGTTGACGTCCACACTATCAAAATATTACGCAATATATCTAACGTTGCATGAAGTCTCCCATTCCTGCCGGGAGACCATAGACCTGCGATTTTTGGTCTCGCAACAGTCGATTGGGCTATAGACATGTCTACGTAGACAACCTTAGACACGTCTCTGACACCAAAATCGCGCAACATGTCTACTAGTGAGTACAAGGCCTTATACTGTTTAGGTTAAACACCAGTATTGTTCCATGGCGCTTCACATATATGTGAAAATAAACTTTACTGTCGTTTCTGTCACCATGGTGGTCATTATCAAAGTACAAAATTTGGCAAAACATTTATTTGGAATAAGTGTCTTTGTTCCTTTTACACCGAGATCTCGCAAAAAAATCTTTATATTAAAGATCTTTATATTAAAGATTTTTTCGCGAGATCTCGGTAATTATCTCATCTTGGGGCTGTAATCTGTATGTCACATTATCACATTATTCACTCATGATATATTTTAATCCAAATACGCATGTAATACTCCTTTTTGCATTTATCATCAATTGTGGATACAACACTATTGTATCATTTACGAGTTTGGCATCCATTGGTATCAACGTTAGTTTGGAAAAATAAAAGCTGTTTCCTGGCACAGCTGTCAAAACATGTCCCTAAATTGTATTGGCGATTCCAATTACCGATGAGGGCGCTCGCGTTTATAAACAAACATGGAGGATAGCAGGTATCCTGCACGCTGTGAAACGCTTTTGGAGGAAATGCGTGGCAATGAATGCTTTCATCATAGCCTTTTTTGGAGTGGCAACCATAAACACTACAGTTTGTATTAAACTTGCTAGCCTTTCTTGATTTGAAGCCTGATTTAGATGCCATATTCTTGACAATAGCTTATGAAGAAAGTCCGAAGAAATATTCTAACACACTATATACCAATTAACAAAGCATAAACTCGAAAAGACGACTGAACGAAGAAACATAAACGGCATATAAACGGTTAATGGCATGTTAATTGTGTGTCGTCCGAAATTCGAGTACCTGCTTTGTCAGTGTAGATTTTTGCCGCTAGAGGTCTCATCGATTTTTGGAATTGCCAATATTTTGATAAAGGCCACAATGGTGGTCGAACCGTCAGTACATTTTTTCTTCAAGTAGTATATATGTGGTGTTCATTGATAGGCCAGTGAAGCGCAATGAAACAGAGACTACAACAGGATAAGTTTTAGAAGTTACTTTAACCAATATTGTTTATACACTGGATATATCACATATTATAGCATACCAAAAAAAGGTGACATTGCTCTCCGATTTTCATACGGAATGGTCGAGAACTGATACATAGAGATACATTGTCAGAAAAATGAAAAGGGCATTAATTAAAGTTTTTGAGAATCCGGAAAACGTCAAAGGACCCTTCTGTTCAAAGTTGAAGAATGAAGCTGTCATTAATTTTTGGTTTATAGTTGTGATATGTGCTTTATATTTTTGAATGTATTTTATCTACCATACAGTATGATAAATTCTTTTGCACAATGGATTTATTGAAGAATATGATAATATTCATCAAACGTTTATTTAACAAATTCTTTAAAACAGTGTCCAGGATTGGGCTATAAAAACAGGTTCAAAGACCTGTAAATGTAAATCACCATACAAATTGTAATAGATTTTGGTTTATTTTGTAGTCAATAAAAGCAGCTTTTAGTGGAAAAAATATAAGAATTTTTTTGCAATCTACAGAGCAGCGAGCTGCTATAACCAAAACTTCGCCGTACACCAAAACATCTAAAGTACAGCCCAATTCACGTAAGAAGATAACAGTGACGTCATTGTTACATAAGTGCGTTGTCTACGCACAATCAGCTGGTCGACTGCCATGCAGTAGCGTGGGTTAGATTGATTTGCGGAACACCGATTGCTAATCGTTTGTGGGCAAGTTGTGTTGTGCGGTTTGTTTTTAATTTTGTTAGGTTTTACGACTTACCTAAGTCCAATGTCGCCGAAGACATAGGGTGTGATGAAACGTACTTATGTTTGCATTATACTATTTTTCAAATTCGAATTGAGAAAACAATTGTTACGCCTCTGACTGTAAGCAATGTCATCCGCCATCTTGTTTGGACCGGTACGACATCAATTGTGTGACGTCACTGTTATCTTCTTCCGTAAAATGGACTGCATCATCATCATTGTTTCTCACAAGCTTTGTAAAAAACATATACTTCAAGATAATTTACCCGTGCTTCCGCCACCTCTGCGTCCTTCACCAAAATTTAAAAAAAAAATATTTTAAATGGGCGACACTTCTAAATAACTTCCTGAATATGATTCTGAAATCTCATAGAATACAGAGCATTCGCATTTTTGACAAATCCAAAATGTGAGCCAGAAATACATTGTCGCATTACAATTCCGATACTGTTTGTCTTCTGAGTGAGTAATATGAAATCAGATTTCATCACCATATCCCCATTTCTTACTAGAAACCCTAGGGAAACCTGGAAATACTCTTACGGCCGGATCTTTGGTTTGGAGGACATTGATCAGAATTTTCTTCTGGTCTGTTGTTGATTTCTTGAGATTTGGTATTGTGTCATATTGAGGTTGCAATCACTGGCTCAACATGAAAAACAGACCTGCTCTGCACGCTGCCTGCATGTATCACTCACTCATAGTATCTAATGAACCACAGTATTTGGCTAAAAAATTGAAATTTTGCACTGAGGCACATAACGTTAATCTACGCTATAAAAATTTGCTAACTACACCAATTCATAATACTGAACAGTTTAAAAAGTCGTTCACATATAGTGTTGTCAAGCTCTACAACAACCTTCCAAACACCTTGAAGAATACGTTCAATAAGTCAGAGTTCAGGAAGAAACTCACACAGCTTTTAATGAGTCGGCAGAGTAGTTGAAATTTTCGTGAGCCACTACCGATTTAATTTTTAAATGCTATTGTATCTAGGTACGTATTCAAAAACAAGTGTCATTTCCTGTTTCTAGGGGTTAGGTGGAAGAGCAGCCTCTCCTATGGGTTAGGCTGAACCTCGCCCTATATGTAACATTATTTAATCAGCATTATGTATTTTAGTTAATAAAGACATTTATTATTATTATATTTTTCACTCATAAAACAGACAATATCGTGCTCGAACATTCTGTGTTCTTTAAGGTTTTAGAATCACTGTTATTGAGTACGGAAGTTAGTTAACAAAAAAAAAAACTCACTCAGAGTTAAAACTTTGTACTTTTGTAAAGGCCATAGAGGTGACCGAAATGTGTGTAAAGTTTATCTTTAAGTATATGTGCTTTTATTAAAAGACCAGTGAAAATCGATAGAACCGAGAGACAGCCACACGGTAAGTTTCAGAATTCAAATTCAAAGAACATTTTTATCAGTCTCCATCGCACAGTTTTGGAGTTGATTTCAAAGCGTAACAAATTTAATTTGTTAATAATTTAGAAATTTTATTTCAAATACGTTTAAATAAGTTAATCAATGGTTTAAGTTACATTTTACCCAATGATGAATGACTTAATTAGTTTTTTTCAGCTTTTGCTGCCAATGATGTCCAGATAATCCTATAAAAATTCATCAACAAAAACTGCCCGAGCCATTTCAAACCACTTTTGATGTTTTAATGAGATAGTGCTGGCTCTTAATTATTTCCTACAAGGTCTTTATGTTCACCCTGTGTACACATATTTTTGTATAGGCTTTTTTGTGTAATTTAAAATACACTATACATAAATATGCCCGCCTCGTTATATCTTAATAACCATACCTTTCGCATAAGAATATCTCTCAAGGCTTGTTTACCTTTCACATGAGCGGTAATTTGCGATATAATTTATTAGAATCTATTTATCTCTTTTTACCCATTCATGTCAGTATAGCTGTTAATGAACTGCAAAATTACAGGGGCGTTTCTTAAGGCACCATTGTAATCACTATTATTCTGACATGTTGTCGAGTAGACTGACTGCGAAAATTTGTTTTTCCAAAGAAGCGACATTTTGTATATAGCTGTTGTTGTTAGAAAAGACTAGCTAGTGAATAGGCCTCTGGAGTAGGGATGTAGGTGGAAAATAGTACGGGAGTTGCTCTCTAGGCAGAAACACCACGATTTTCGTAGCAGAAGTATGTATATGTAATACTCTCGGCAGCATGCAATGAGGAAGTGAGAAAGGGCACTGAGCAGAAGGCTTACATATGTCACTGTGGCACTGAAAGTCATCTGCTTGCTCAGAACCAGGGTATCCCCTATACTAGTTTTTGTGTTGGATGTTTTTTGACGACAGGCAGGCGATGATTTGGTTGCAACTGTGATGTGTGGGAAGTACTGAGTCAATCAACTTGACTCCATTTTTTTTAAATGGAACAGTTCGTATATTATCTTGGTGAATTCTAGTGTGACTTTATGTATGATACATGGGACTTAAAGCGAACTGTTTAGGTGTGAATCACCATTGTCGGTATAAGCAGATATCAGGAAAAACATTGAATATCGCAGAGATTATAACATTTGGAAGGCTGTGACTTTGCCTAAGCATATAATGCGTCAGCTTTGATGAGACTGTCAAATTTAGATTACGTTTATGCTTGGAGAAATCGGTCGATTTAATAAGGAAACTGCGATCAGCGATAACTTGATTTTTTCAAATGGGAATGCCCAATTTTTTTATACGGTTAAATGTAGAATTTGATAACCTTTCTAATGATATATGACGTTATGAATATCTCTGACAGTTTTTTATTTAATTTCAAATTTTCAACCAAATCGGTGTTTTTCGATTTTCCAACCGAAGCAACCTAGCAGACCATAAAATATAAACAAAAACCTGTTCAGGTAGAAGAAAACAACAAACTTAGCAGAAAAATACACACGAACTAGACTAAAGGGACAAGATTATAAAAATTACTCACCACAAACAAAGTCCAACCAGAAACAACGGCGGTAACATATCTTTGGTCAAAGAGAAGCTGGAGTATGGCAGAAATGGATTTTTTCACGGCCTACTAGCTACTGCAATGTACTAGAGATTGGCAATTTCCAAAACCATTAAAAATTATGAAATGAAACGAAAACTACTAGACAATGTTGTAGGCAGTTTATTATTTTCATAATAAAATTTCACATTTAATGATATAAAAAAGTATGCAGTTCTGTCAAAGCTCAAGTCAAAAGTACCTCCGACTGGAGTTCTGAAAATTCTTCAGTACCTATTAGCAAGATCGAGAAAATGAAGAATGAATTAAAATTTGTTCAAATTATAAAACATAACTTAAATGGCAGAAAATTTAAATCTGATTTGTCAGTATTTGTTTTTGCAGTATTGCTAATAGTTATTGAAAAATAGAGGTATCGACTTCGATGCAAATTACTATACTTTTTTACACCATTACATATGATTGATAATTGCGTGCTGGAGCAATAAACAGTCGCTGGTTGTTTTTGTTTCATATCAGGGCATTTAATTGTCTTGGAAATTTTTAACCTCTAGTAAATTGCGGTAGCCAGTAGACTGTAAAAAATATCTATACTGCCATACTCCAGCTTCTCTTTGACCTTAGACATGTTATCGCAGTTGTTTCTGGGAGAGTTGATTTGTTGCAAGGAATTTTTATCATCTTGTCTCATTATCCTATTTCGTCTGTATCTTTTTTCTAAGTTACTTGTTTTCTTCTATCTGAATTAACTTTTTTTTTGTTATATTTCATGCCTGCTACGTTGCTTATAGGTAGGAAAATTGAAAAACGCCGATTTGTTTGAAAATTTAAAATTAAATGAAAACTACCAGAGATTGATATTCACAACCTTATATCATTAGAAAGGTTATCAAATTCTACGTTTAACCGTATAAAAAAAATTAGCATTCCCATTTGAAAAATCAAGTTATCGCTGATCGAAGTTTCCTTAATTAATCGACCTATTTCTCCAAGCATAAACGTAATTTAAATTTGACAGTCTCATCAAAGCTGACGCATTTTATGCTCAGTAATACGGCAAAGTCACAGCCTTCCAAATTTTATAATCTCTGCGATATTCAGGGCCGTAGCTGGGTGTTTACCATGGGGGGTTCATGTTGACCTTGGGGGGTTCGTGTTGACCTTGGGGGTTCATGTATAAAAGAAAAGACTACTTTGTAATGTCTTAGGTTCGTATTTATAGTCGTTCCTCAAGTATCCCTTGAGTATTACTCAATAACGTATCCCTTGGGTATTATTAGTATTACTCAAGGGATACGTGAGGGTTATTTGAGGGTTACTCAAGGAAGAAGGAACCCTCAAGTGTATCATGACAACATCTACCAGATGGCCGGATTCATTTGGCGACGTTGTCAAATTGCAAATATAAGTCAATTTGATATGTCTATGCCTACGCGTTTTGATGTTTTCTGTTATCTCTTTTACTTCCCACACCGATAGGTGAGGGGAGTATTGTGATCGCGAAAATTTTCGATTTTGAGATAATACACTTTTTGGGCGTTTCATGATGTCTACATAACGAAAATCCACGTCACTCATTTCCGTCGGTCTGTCTGTCTGTCGGTCTGTCTGTCGGTCTGTCTGTACGCGTTTTTCTGTCCTCGTAATCTCAGTAACCGCTGCATGGATTGTGATGAAATTTGGGCAGCGATATGCTGGGGGGTCGTAGTAGGTAATGTTCTTATAATTTTGAAAATCGGTGCAGGGGCGGCGGAGTAATTAGCAAAAAACAAAAAAAATTAAATATTCCTCAAACTTCGTTTTTGGGCGTTTTAGAGGTTCCTGATCATTTTTTACTTTTTTTTTGGTGGGGGTGAAATTGGGGTGGTTGGGGGGTGGGGGGTTGTAAAATTGAAAAATTTGTTGCTTTCATAATAGACTGCCCACTGACCCATGAAGGAAGACCTAGCAACATAAATAACTTTTTTAGGTCCATCCGAACATTGCCTTGCCTATTACAGAAACCAAAGGACTTAGAATTTTTTCTGGTGTAAACATACGAGAGTATTGCTTTAGATCCTTCTATATTGTGTTACAAGGAAACTGTTGAATTGATGTTAATGAAATTTTGACACAGTATTACTACCGTGGCGAGGATGCAAAACGCGAATTAACTCGGGAGCTTACGAACCGGAGTTTTTTAAAAAACTACAATTCGATTGACCGAACTAATAAAATTTATTTTTAAGAAGTACAATGTTGATTGTTAGCCGTGCAAAGTGAATCTGAAAAATTATAATTGAAACAATGAGTATATAATACATTTCAGATAAGCAATACAATAAACAAGGAATATGCTGAATCTGCTGTCTCGGCTGCTTCCTCTCGTGGATGCAGTGGCGTAACTCTCCCCTTCTTAAACAGAGACTTCGGGCTGGAAAAGCACTGAAGGCGAATTTTCTTAAACTCCCTTGACTTCTCTCGGCCTTTCTTGATTTCTTGATGTCTTTTTCAAAAGCTTGATTGACATATAGGTAGCAATGGCAACCATTGTTAAAATAATGATTGACCATATGAACCAATTTACTGGATTTGAGCTTGATTCTTCTATCACCAACTGATTCATAGTTTCAACGTTTTCTTGAATTTTGTGAAGTTCTTTTAACGGAATCTTCCCTAATTTCAGTGGTCTTAATTTGACTGCTAAGTCCACTGATATGTTACTGATTACTCCAGGTAGTATTAAGGGCTTTCCAAATACTTCTTGTTTCGAACTCCCAAAGTGGTATTCTTGGTACTCTAAGCTGCAGTTCATCGGGACTTGGATTAGGGCACTTCCCTTTATGGCGAGGTATTCAAGGTCTGGACATCTGGCTTTCAAATTGATTCTTTCTTCTGTAACTATAATTAGATACTCTTCATTGATTCGGTTGAATATCAGCTTTGGAGGTTGAACTGGTATCGGCTGGCACAGTGGCTTCTTATTTAGGATTAGACTGGATACACAATCTTCCTCAGGGTGGAACTTGATTTCTTCTTGTCGGCAAATATACGAATTTTCTACTTGGATACAGGGTTGCTCCATATATTGGTAAACTTCTTCTTCAAGAGCCAGATAAGGTTTTTGGGGTATAATTATGGTACTTTGGTTAGTAGGAACTGGGAATAATTGGAAATATTCCAAGGTTTGTGGATAGGCAATTGGTATATCGATGGCAAAAATGATTCTCTCCTCACGATAATAACATTTAACACTAATTATCGAATACCAAGATTGCAAACTAATATTTAAAATCTCATTAGGTTTAAATATCTTTTTATATCTGCCAAAATTTGTATTAAATCTTTATTTGTTAAAATGTCTGGATGTACTATATTCAGCTGAGCAAATGTAATTGCATTTTCTAGGTTATCCAAAAATTAAATAATAACATTAGCACTGATAAAAATCTGGTCTAATATGCTTACATAAATGGTATAAATATGCATTTGATCAGTGACATTATCAATATATTTTTTATAATCAGCAATATATTTAGAAATCTTCTGTTGATTTTCACTAATTGAATCAATTGTTTTTGAATATTTTTCAACAAGGCTTTTTGCAATTGAGATTTGACAATTTACTTCCTTAACAATTTTTTCTTAATTAGAATTCAGTTTTTGTATAGCATTATCATAACGTTGGCCATCTGAATCGTCTGAAGTTCCAAATAACCACTTGCTTATGGATCCACCTAGGTTTATTAATCCTCGCTTTTGTTTGTTTTTCTTGAAAAACATATTTTGAAACTTACTTTCCATTTCAATTATCATGGGTAATAATTGATCGTATTTATTCTTCAGTACTGTATAATACATAGGAGTAATTTTCTCTAAAGAGGAGTTCAGCTTTGTATACGTCTTTACTAAGCTATATATATGCTTATCTAAGTATTTTGAATTAATATCATGTAAAAATATATGTTTTCTATCAATTATATTTGCTTTACCTAACTTAAAGGGTAAAATACCGGGGTATTGGATAACTCTGTAACCTTAACCTCACTCGCTATCAGTTTGGTTACTACGAGAAGGACCAGGAAGATTTTCGTGGCTTTCATTTTCATCCTGTAACAAATGAGGCTTCCTTAATTCCTTCATATGAACAATTTCTATTTTTCCTTTACTATTTCTTATTTCAGCTTTATTATGTTCTAAGATCTTTACGATAGTATAAGGTCCTATAAATTTATTATGTTTTTTGTTCCTGATTTTTGGACTCTTTTTATAAACTGTTTGATTCACTGTAAACTCTACACATTGATCACCTTTTACGTTCCTTTTTTCTAAAACCTTTTCTTTATCCTTAATTAGTTTATTTTGAACCGTATCATATACTTGACTAATTTTTTGTTTATGATTCTGAACATAGTCTGTAAAAATTTCTTTTGGTGTAAGAATTTCATCGGCATGTCTTGAATTAGTATGACCAAATACCAATTCAAAAGGAGTAAAACCTGTTGCGCTGTGAATTGAACTGTTATAACCTATGATGGCGTAATCAATAAGATCATCCTCATTGGGATATTCTTCTTTTAAAATCCTTAAGTGTTCAATAAGGGTTGAATGAAATCTTTCAACTATGCTATTTGATTCATGATGCTGAGGGGTACAGACATGAATTTTAATTTTATGTAATTTTAACATTTCTGTAACAGTTTGATTATTGAATTCTTTACCTGAGTCTACTACAATTTTATCAGGTGTTCCAAAAGAACCAAAATATTTTGTAAGTGTTTTACAAACATTAATAGCTGTTTTGCCAGTAATGAAAAATGCTTGTCCAAATTTAGAAAATGCATCTACTATTGTAATATACTGTTTTCCATTATAAAAGAATGTATCAACATGTATTACTTCGAAGGGTTTCGTGGGCGTTTCCGTAAGTACTAAGGGAACATACGGATTTTGTCTAGAATATTTAGCTCTTTGACAAATATCGCATGAATTGATATATTTTGTAATACTTTGTTTCATATTTAACCAATAATAATTTTTCTTTAAAGATTGAAGTGTTTCGTCAATTCCACGATGATTCTTTTTTCCTTCATGATGATTTTTCACTAACATGACCTGTTCCTCTATATCGGAAATAGTATTGACACGACGTGTGCATCTAATTAGTCTTAGCATTTTGTTACTAAAATATTCGGAATAAACATTCGTAAAATTTGTAAGTAATTCTTCATTCTCAAAATACATGTAATAGGTGGCGTCTGTTAAATAGTCTCTCATGAAATCAAATATTAATTTTTTGTTTTCTTCTAAAGGTATGCTAACTTTAAGAATTCTATGATTTCCATAATTTTCTTTTTGTACTGTTATTTTATTTTGCCTGCTTTTAGAGACATGAATTTGATTGAATTTATTATTGATTATAGTATCTTGGATAGGGATACCACTATTTTCTACTTCTTTTGATAACGAATGGGGAGTTTGATCATCGGATGGGTCAGGAAGTCTAACCTGCACATCTTGAAGTATATTTATTTTCGGGGGTGATTCTTTTTCGACATTTTCCGGATTTTGATCATAATTTGCAGTATTATTAGCGATATCTTCTAAGAATTTTAAAATAGCTTCATCTACATCTCCAGGGTTGGCTACTGTTGGTTCTGTTTCATGAATATTGAGTTGTATACGAGACAAGGCGTCTGCATTTGAATTTAACTTTCCCTTTTTGTATACTACTTTATAATCAAACTCTTCTAATTTGAGTCTCCATCTTACTAATTTTGAACTTGGTTCTTTCACGTTGAATAACCAGGTAAGAGCACGGCAATCCGTAACAATTGTGAATTTGCGACCAAAAAGATAAGGTCTAAAGTATTGACAACCAAATAATATAGCTAACATTTCTCTTTCGGCTGTATTATATTTTTGCTCGGTTTCATTTAATGTACGAGAGGCATATGCTATGGGTTTATCTTGACCTATCGGTCCTTGACTTAAAATTGCACTAATTGCCACTGCACTTGCATCAGTAGTTAATATAAACTCTTTTGTGAAATCAGGATAGATAAGAATTGGATCATTACATAGCATTTCTTTGCAAGTATTAAAACTTTCAATAAAACTTGAAGTGTGGATAACTGTAGCATTCTTTTTTAAACAAGACGTCAGCGGTTTCGTGATTTTAGCAAAATCTGGTATAAACTTTCGGTAATATCCAACTAATCCTAAAAATGATTTAATTTCTTTTTGTGTTCTTGGAATAGGAAAATTCTTTACGGCTTTCACTTTTGAAGGGTTAGGCTTGATACCTTCTGGTGTGACTATGTGACCTAAATACTCTACAGATGTAAACTTCATTGATTAATCCTCTTAGCACATTATCCATAACTCTTTGGAAGGTAGATGGACTATTTTTTAAACCAAATGGCATTCTAGTGAATTCCCATTTACCGTTTAATGCAGAAAAGGCAGTTTTTGGAATATCATTTTCATCCATTTCAATTTGATGATATCCAGATGCTAAATCTAAAGTTGTGAAATAGTTTGATCTTCCTAATTTATCTAAAATATCTGTAATACAAGGAATAGGATAGCGGTCATCAACTGTTCGCAAATTTAATTTTCGGTAGTCAATAACAATTCTCCATTTCTGTTTACCTGACTGGTCCATTTTCTTTGAAACAATCCATATAGGGCTGTTGAAGGGACTATTCGAAGGTTTTATTATACCTTGTTGTAACATCTTTTCAATTTGATTTTTTACTTCTGGCTTATGAACTTCAGGAAATCTATAAGACTTTGTATAAATTGGGGTTTCATCGGTTAATCTGATTTTATGTTTAATTTCGTTTGTAAAACTCAAAGGAATTTGTTCATTATAGAAAATATCTCGATATTCAAAAATCAATTTCCTAATTGCTCTATTTTCTTCTTCATTACAATGTGATAAGTTAATATTTTTTAAATTGGCTTTCAGAATATTGTCATACTTTTTTGTGATGTCAGCATTTTCATGAATGTCAGACATAAAGTTTGTTTCTAAGGGATTAATAAGTTCAATGTCAAAAGGTTTTGTAATACTAAGACTGAATGCTTTGGAATTCGGATTATATACTGTGGTAATTGCAAAATAATTTTCTATGTTCACTAGGGCTTCTGGCGAAATCAAATTATTACCAAAATCTATTTCTTTTAAGATTCCTAAACCTTTTTCGTAACACACAGGAATTCTTATGACTTGTTCTGACTCTGAGTTAACAATAATATTATAATTGCAAGGCTGAAAGTTCTTTTTTAACTTGTTTTCTTCATCCAATATTAAAGGAATTTGGCTAGAAGGTGTAACCAAAATTTTATTTTGAATATTTATAGTAGCTTGTAACTTTTGTAATAAATCTATACCAATAAGTCCGTCATACTTTGGATTAAAATTAAAAATATAAAATTTATGCCATTGTTCACATTCAAAAATTTCGAAAATTGGTATCACTGCTGCTTCATTATGATAACTTACATCATGAGAAGTTTGAATATTAAATGGTTCATTTTGAATATAGTTTTGAAAATAAGTGTATGCTAGATTTGGAGAAATTAAACTTCTTGTGCTCCCTGTATCTACTAAAAATTTTGCATCTAACTCTGGTATATAAATACAAGGTAAATTATTTTGTGCAAAATTAATTTCTATCAAGGTTGATTTTTCGGAGGCTGGGTTTGAGTAAAATTTTGTTCTGAATTATATTGTTGAGTTTCTTGATCTAGGTCAAGGCTTTCTTGCGCTTGTTCAAAACTTTCGTCATAGGAATAAGCACTATCACTACACTGTTCATAATTTTCATTTTGTTCGTAATTAAAATCATAATTGTATTGTAAATTATGCAATTCCTGACTAGTAAAATTTCTAGGGCCTGAATTTTGGAAGAAATTTCTATTTTGATTTCCTCTTGGAAAATTCGCATTTCTTGTACTCGTAGACATGGGTTCAGGTTTTGTTTGGGGAACTTGCCCAGTAGGTTTAAATACATTAACATTTTTAGGAGGAAACACTTGTTGGTTTGTAAAATATCTAGGCGGTGGCATATTTTGTCTAGGTTGAATACTAATGGGTTGCGATGGAAAAGTATTCCGAGGTTGTGGCAACATATTTAGATATCTTGGGAAATTATTAGAATTATGAGAAAATTGAAGAGGTAACTGAGGCTGTGCACGATTTTGGAAATTCTGGGTTGAATTAGTATTTTGATTTTGTCCTGATTGTCTCTGGTGAAGAATAAAATTTTCTTCTTCTAATACATACGAAATAGCTAGTTTAAGACTATCGGGATTTCTTAGTCTAACCATATCTTGTATTCTACCTGTCAATCCACGAATGAATGTTTTTAAACATAGCTCATCATAATTTTTTGTTTGAAAAGTTCTCTCTGCTATTGATAAATTCATCGAAATTAACTTTGAAGCTATTGCACTTCTCGCTTTTTGAATTCTTTGTCCAAAATTGAAAAATGATTCAGATTTCTGAGGTTTCATTACGATTAGTTCTTGCACTAAGCAATCTAAATTCCTTTGATCGCCAAAACTAAGTCTTAAAAGTATTTTTAAATCATTCCAATTTCTAATTTCTGGTCTACTACCAACTAAAGCTAAAGCATTTCCTGTTAGTTTACCTACTACAGCTCTAATCAAAAAACTGTTAAGGGGATCATTTTGATTATTCGAATTTGTATAAGTTCTGATTAAATGATCACAGTGTTCAATAAAAATTTCTAAAGTATTGCTGTCTCCATTAAAATTTGGAATAGTATCAATATACAATCGTAAAAGTTGATAATTTACTTGGGTTTCGGTACTCATCGTGCTAATATTATTACTAGTACTATCACTATCTAAGCTTAAGTTGTTGAAAATTTCTAGTAAATCATCAATCTTGGTGCTTGTTTGCTTTCCTTTTTTTTCTTTGTGTTTGCCTTACTTTCTATGTCTGAAAGATTAGATTCACTAATTTCCAGACGTGATCATATGCATTGACCCTCTTAAAACTAAACTAGGGATATCATATGCGTTGATATCCTAGTGAGACCACTTTGCCCTAACACCAACACGGAAAACAAGGATTTTGGATAAAAGGATGGCTCACCAATATGCACTTGACGAGGTCCAAGCTTCTTCTTCGACCCCTGTCTGGTTCCACGTAGCTTCTTCTTCTGCAGGATCGTCTGGCCGTTAAGAGTTTCACTCAGAGAAGTTATCACGGCGGCGGCGAAACTTCTCGACCGAATCCTACTGCTTGCTGCGCCAATTAACTCGGGAGCTTACGAACCGGAGTTTTTTAAAAAACTACAATTCGATTGACCGAACTAATAAAATTTATTTTTAAGAAGTACAATGTTGATCGTTAGCCGTGCAAAGTGAATCTGAAAAATTATAATTGAAACAATGAGTATATAATACATTTCAGATAAGCAATACAATAAACAAGGAATATGCTGAATCTGCTGTCTCGGCTGCTTCCTCTCGTGGATGCAGTGGCGTAACTCGCGTATGGTTTTTATAAATCGTGCCAGTGGCGGCGCAGAAATAATAAAAAAAAGTAAAAACATAAAAACAGCTCAAACTTCGTTTTTAAGCGTTTTAGAGGTTCCTGATCATTTTCTGCGTTTTTTTTTGGGTGGGGTGAAATTGGGGTGGTTAGGGGGTGGGGGGTTGAAAAACTGAGAAATTTCTTGTATTCATAATAGGGTGTAGGGTAGGGGCTGTGAAGGAAGACCTAGCGACATAAATCAACTTTTTAGGTCCATCCGAACATTGCCTAGCGTATTACGGAAACTAAGGGACTTAGAATTGTCTGTATACATACATACGAGTATTTATTGCTTTAGATCTTTTTGTATTTTGTAACGTGGACACTATTACATTGATTCTAATTAAATTTTGACACAGTATTATTACCGTGGTGAGGATGGAAAACGCGTACGTTTGTTAAATATCGTGTCAGTGACAGCGTATATAGCAATAATCAAAAAAAAAAACTAAATGTATGAAAACAACTCAAACTTCGTTTTTAGATGTTTTAGGCTGTCCATTGACCTCTGAAGGAAATACTTAGCGGCATAAGACAATTTTAGGGGAGGGAAGGCTGCCGATGATTTGGTTGCAAGGGGATCTCAGACTAAAGCTTCATGCTATGGGAAAATAATAAACTGATATCACAGTAATGTGTGGGAAGTACTGAGTCAATCAACTTGACTCCATTTTTTGTATTGTACTAGTATTTCGTGTTCTGTGGCGGACATTTTTCCGGATGTGACAGAAACTGACAGAAACAAACACCGTACTCAAAAATTAACCTACAAAATCGACGAAATGTCATGTTGACATTTCGTTACTTGAGTACTACTCAAGGTAGCCTTACGTAAGAGACCCTGAAGTAAGGTTTTGAAACACAAAACCTTGACTATGAATACGACCCTAAATTTGCTTAAAAACTATATAGATTGTATTGCTACTAATGTGTCATGAGCACCGAGCGATTGGTTAGTAGTAGAATAAATCACTAAGCTTAGAGGAAGCATTTTGATTATTTTTATTTTGTATTATTTTAGTAGTTATTTCACACATAGGAATACTCATGGGGGGGGGGTTGAACCCCCCCTTATATACGGCCCTGGCGATATTCAATTTTTTCCTGATATCTACTTATACCGAAAATGGTGATTTTCCCCTAAACGGTTCGCTTTAAGTCCCATGTATGATACATAAAGTCACACTAGAATTCACCAAGGAATCTGAATATGCAATAAATAATATACGAAAATTTTCGCGATCACAATACTCCCCTCACCTATCGGTGTGGGAAGTAAAAACATAACTTTGATACATTTCGTGTTTTTGGGACACCCTGTATAATATGAAAATATTTTTAAAATGTAGCCCCTATGGGTCTCTATCCATCCGAAATTATTATTTTCTTTTTTATCAAATACTTTAGCCATAAAATGCTCCGTGTCGAATAACGTGAATAACCCTGTATATCTGAATCTCTATGTAAACATCCCAACCATGTACATGCAGAAGAGTTAAGCCCACTAAGCGATCCTGAGTCATGGTGGACCTCAGCCAGGTTTTGAGGCGTCTTCTTTAGGAAGAGAAACTTCTTTTAGCAGTGGCAACACTACTTGGCCAAGTAAGAGCTATTTGAAGTGATTTTTTTATAAAAGGAAATATATTTAGGAAACATGTTTTAAAAGACGAATCAAAACTATTTGGAATGTCGTTCATCTCTTAGTTCTGCCACACATTGTTTTGTATAAATCAGTCTCTCCACGAATACTTGTATAAATATAATCTTCTGAACCATTGTCGATTTTTGATGAATATCCAGAAATATTTCGTTATGCTTGATTTACTTCACAGAAGTCTGCAGAAATAAGCACTTCCGGGATTAAAATATTGAAGTCAAATATGCTCATGTCACTATTACCAAATCGCACTTGAAGATCTTCAATAATATTGTCTGGAAGTGGTATAAATACATCAGTTATTCTATAATATTCTTCAGAAGTTTTCACTTCTGGATTAGGCATATTTTTTTGAGATTTCGTAAGTCTAGGTAACACGATTGGAACTTCTAGCCATTTAGTCAAAAAGTGCAATGATACTGCTGTTTTAAAATTAAATGAACTCTATCGTGATGGTGAAGTATTGTGGAACTGCAAACTTAAGGACTATAAAAATAAGCATCATGATGCTCTATTGCAATTTCATTTGGAGTAAGTAAAGCTGCCGCAATATCTACTTCGAATTCGAACGCTTTGACGAACCCAAATTGTTTTTCTACGTTTTGGAAGCATCGCATCAATTATAACTACAGCAACGCCTGCCAAGATCTCATTATCATCATCGCTCATTTTTCACTCGGGGATCACGTTCACCGGCTTTTGCGTCTGTACGACAACTGCAATGAGGACGCGAAGCCGTGCGGCCCTTGCCGATCGACAAAGCCTCACAACTTTTCCGATCCGATCGACATAGTGCAGATGCGCCTTAAGATACATAAAGATTTTTCCAATCTTCTCGAAAACGGGTCGACCAATTAGAAAAATCAAACGTAAAAATAAAGGACTTCGACATACCTTTGGAACAAGTTATTGGTACTCAAAATACCTCTTGTCATCTACAATTTTGAAGATGATCCTGGGGGGCTGAAGATACAAGGGGGTGAAGTAGTTTTTGATCAAACAGTTGCCCCTCTTGACAAATCTTTTGACGTGTCTCGGCGTTTTTTCTTTTAGTCAGTGGTTATTTCGATAAATCCGTGGATGGTGGGAAGTTTTCAAATAAATGTTACGGTTACGGTAAAGTGTTTACATGGCTGCTTTATAAACTAGCTGGATAGTTTACAAACTATCCAAACGTCTGGTTAATTTTAGTGGAAAGTTACGTTTCAATTAAAATATCAGTGAATGTTGGTTAATTTGTATTATATCCAGATAGTTTGTAAACTATAGCCACGAATTGTAGCTAAAGTACAAGTCACAAAAGAATCCCACAAATTAATCGGGGGTTTTGGCTAGTTGACAGACTAACCACAGTATTTGGATAAAGTGTGAACTAAATATTCCTATTAATATGTAATAACTGATTCGTTGGTTAGCATGCAAACTAAGCCATCTTTGAATAAGCCATCTTTGATTAATTTAACTTAAATAATTCCTAACAAAAAATAGGGTTAACCAACGAGTTGGTAGTTATATATTAGTAGAAATATTCAGTTCACACTTTATCCAAAATACTATAGACAGTTTGCAAACTAGCCAAAAACTCCGGTCAATTTGTGTAATTCTTTTGTGATGGTTTGTACTTTAATGACAATTCTTGGCTAGTTTACAAACTCGCTGGATAGTACGCAAACATGTGATACAAGCTAACCAACATCTTGCTAAAAATGTAAAACTGAAAGGTAACTTTCCACCGAATTACCCAGGTATTTGGTTAATTTATATACTATCCAGCTAGTTTACAAGCCATCCAAGTAGACATCACTTTTAACCGTAACATATATGAGGAGCAGACTTGCAAAACGCAGTTTGTCCAATTTTTCACTTTTTCTGCAAAAGATGGCGTTGCAATATTCAGCTGAAGCGCTAACATTTTCATGTAATCTTCGACTTCCAAATCGCACTATTTCCTATTCAGAATGTATTGAGAAAAACACTTGGACATGCAAAATGCATTTAGTCCATCGACGTTAGACAACCGAATAGCATTTTGTCCATTGAGACCTACAAACCGCATTTAGTCCAGCCGTAAACACGTTATTTTCCTAACCTAACTACTGTAAGTAGTGGTTCAGCGTATTATTTGCGATCATTGCGACTACGTTTTGCATATTTTCCACAAAGTTTCAGTCACAATGAGATCTGAAGGCGGCGAACACATTGTTGGTGATAGTGACCGTGGTAGCCGGAAACGGCAACTGATACTTTATGCCTATAGATATAAGGCTACGCTGCTGAGTTGCTAATATGACACAACCGTAAGCATTAGAATATTCATGTTCAATTTACTGCTTCAACTAATGTTTATTCAAAAACCAGATTTGCAACTCTGTTTCATTGTAATTCGCACGTTTGTATAATGTAAGCTAGTATTCGTACTTTACCCTAGGTCAGACTGGTTTATTTTTTATACATAACTGGATGTGAGTTATGATATAATATTTCACCTTCGAAGAATTTTTCCTTTCGTTAGAGTAATGAAAGTACGAGAACGAGTAAAACGACACTGAACAGGTAAAAAGTAAAGAACCTGACAGAGTTCTGGATATTGCTTTTCATAGTTGATATATTCTAGAGGCAAGTAGGCAATTTCTCAAAGATTCTCCTAAATACCGTCAATGGAAAAATTAATTTTTAAGGCCCGTTTTTCTCACAGTACGGAGTTATTGAGCAGGTTATAAAACCTGTCAATTTTTCAAAGCCTACCTGATAAATCTGCTTGATAATTATGCATCACGCCTACAAAATTGTTTCCTCAGCATACTTGACTTTAGTATCTCGATGATTCAGGGTTTTGACTTTATCAAAAACTATTATGACATTATAATTTCGTTTTTCGTTAAATAAAAAACAAATTCGATACTACGTTCTCAAAATAAATAAATTTCAGTACACAAATAGAAGCTATATATACTTTAAATTTACCGAAAAATCGAAATATCTCGGAAACTGATGGACGTAGGTACAATAAGTGTTTTACAAAGATAAAAGATCATACTAAAAGTAATTCTTTGGTATAATAAAATATTGGGGTTACATTTAAAAAAAAGAGAAAATCTAGATTTTGCATTCTACATCACCCTGTATACGAATATGCGTCGCGGGCTTTTCATATACCCGATTTTAAAACTAGAGGACATTTTTAATCTTTCCGTGTAAAAAAAAACAATTTTCAATTCATTACTTTTTGATATACAGCACGTTCGTTTGACAGCGATTTGGATATAAAAATGGTCATAACTTTTGAAATACCCTGTATAATGTTATAATACCTTATATAGTGAGAAGAGAAATTATTAGTAGAATCTAAAAATGGGATAATATATAGGGTGTGTCATTTAAAAAATATATGTTTGCATCACCACGTAGTTATGGATCACCCTGTATAAATCAAAATATTTTCTGAGCAAGGAGCATATCCGTGGCTACAACTTTTATGTCCAACTTTTTTCGCTATATTCTACAGTAGTGGAGTTATCGACCGAGCCGGTACTAAAAACTCACCCTGTATATCTAATATGCTACATCAAACTTAATTGTTCCGTCCGATCAAACCTGTTTTCCGCAAGAAAGACAGCATCACATCGAATGCGACGAGTACAATCATCAAGACCGTGTGGCATGTCCGCGTGTGCTTGGACGTCCGCAAGGGAATAGTTCGGCATGTACCTATTGAATTCGGTATTCGGTTCGGTTCGCTGTATTCGATTATATTGTCCATTTGGGGCACCGAGCAACGTGTCTCCAACAACGAGTAGAACGCAACGTCTTGTTTATTTTTATGCGATACTTGCGATTTATTTGCATCTTCATATTCTCAATGATGAAGCCCGCGACAGCTGAAGTTACGTGCAATACCTTTTAAAAAAACCTCTAACTTTTGAAGATAAAGTTTTAAGAAAAAAGGAAAAAAATGAGGCCTACTCCTACTTCCATCATTGGTGTAGGGCATATATTACACTGCTCTATCGTTATCTTTTAGGAAAGTGCACGGGAATGGCGTTTGCTACAGAACCACTTACAGAAAATTTAGAAATGGGTACTTTTATTTGAAACTATCATCCAAAATACTAAATTATTCATTAATGAAATAATTTGAATACTCAACCTTGTTTATAAACTGCGACGCCCATGGGGGGTGTGGTGGTGTGAGACACGTGTTTTTTCTTCTTCTTTAGGTGCCTTCCCCATTCTGGAGGTTAGCAATCATCAAGAACATCGAACTTTGGAAACCGCCGCTCTAAATAGCTAAATAATGTGTTTTTATCCAGTTTCAATTAGGATTAGATATAAGTACTAACAGGGGCGCCGACTCCGTGGGTGCTCGGGTGCTCCAGCACCCAGGAGAGGTAAATAGTGGGTGCCGAGCACCCACAACTATGTATCTAAAATCATTTTCATTCTCAGCTTAAGTCTTTCGAATCTCTGTTTATCATGAAATTACTGATAGAAATTCTTAGTCGTACTGAAGCTTTGAATGCTACATTACAGAAGACATCTCTGCATCTGCAAAAAGCCGTTGATAATATTAATACAGTCAAGGAAGTTATATCGTCCCAAAGAACTGCCGAAAATTTTGAAAACGTCTGGAAGTCTGCTGTAGATTTAGCTCGTATTTTGGACTTGGATAAACCTAAAACTGCAAAAATATGGATAATACCTAAAAGGATAGACGACTGTACAAGCGAACCACACGAATTTTCTCATGCAGCTGACTTTTATCAAAAAATGTATTTTGAAGTGTTAGATAAAGTCGCAGGTAGTATTGAACAGCGTTTTACTAATGATACCATGATACACTTGAGCAACATGGAACTATTTCTTACTCAGAAAAATAATGATACAAGCAGCAATTATTATATGTGAAAAACTTTTATGGAGATGACTTTGATATATGGACCGTTTGACTCTTCATCGGAATATGCTTTTAGATATTGCGCGAACAAAAAATTACAAATTCAATAGTGTAGGGGATGTTGTTTCATTCATACCTGAAGTCATCAAATTATTCAAAAACCATTTTAACTATTCCAATATCGACATGTACTGCCGAAAGGTCATTTTTAGCATTACGAAGGATAAAGACTTATTTAAGGACTCAGCAAAGGCTAAATAATAATATAGTAGTGCAGGTAAACAAAGAAATAGCAGTAGGTAAGGCAAGGTAAGGCTAATACTGATATAAATATCTAAAAATATAGGTAGCTCTGTCATTAAAAAGGCGGAGCACCCACAAGAATTTTCAAAATTGAACTTAGCATCACCCTTGCTTGCATCACATAGGTACCTAACAATTGGGCGGAAAAGTTCTTAGGTTTATATAATAAATCCTATATTTTTGATAGAACTCAATTTTATTATTCAATACAACACGATTATAGCGGTACTCAATTTTTCGATTCCATTCCATAATTCTTCCATTTTACTTCCAACACGGATAGCTTAGGGGAGTATATCGGGGCCGTGTGTATTTCTTGGATTTAGTCCGCCAAAGACAAGGAGTATATTTTTATTAATTCTCTGACAAAGTCGTATTCCAGACATATTGAATCTATAAATTGAAAATATAATAATTATTACTATATTTATTATACAATTTAAGGTATAACGCTTACAGACGCCTCTGATAAAATTCGTAGTCAAAATTGTCAAATTGTCTTCGTACGTCAAGCCTTGCATGGGTGTTGCACTTTCAAAATATCAGTAGCAGGCATAAAAAGATTTGAACGCTACAGGGCATTTTACATAAGAAGATAACAGTGTTGTCATAGTTACATAGGTGCACTGTGTACGCATAGTCAGCTGCCATGCAGTAGCGTGGGTTAGATTGATTTGCCGAACATCTTTTGGTAATCGTTTGTGCGAGTTATCTTGTACGGTTTGTTTTGGATTTTGTGTGGTTTTAAGATTTACCTTACTCCAATGTCACCGAAGACATATGTTGTGAAGACACGCACTTATGTTTTGCATTGTACTATTGTTCAAATCGAATTCAGAAAACAATCGAGACACGAAATTCTTTTTATCAATTTTTAACAGCGAATAAATGTTCCTTGTTCCTTCAGTCATAGCGCTGCATCCCGCAAACCAACTATCCAGCAGCTGTGAGATTTATACACGTATCTTTTGACGATTAAAACTAGAATTAAAATCATATGGATTTCACTGTAGTAAAGCCATCTGTGGGTCAGCCTACGAACTTTTCAGCCAAACTTTTACACTATGCACAAAACTGCAGATTTGGAATCGTGCGTAGCTTTTCACCCGCATAAGAGGTCCTCCTCTCGCAATTTGCATCCTGTAACATTCTGACTTCCATTTCAAATAGAACATACTTGCAAAATTAAATTCCACTTTTACCGAAAGATGCGTTTTAAAATTTTCTTTTTGAGACTCATGGAGGATTTTGTTCAATTATGCTAGACTAAAACTGGTTGGCAATATTTATAATTTCGTGAATTTTGTAGCACCTCTCGACTTGTGTACAAATGGCGGTGTAGGCAAGGGGAAGAACAAAGAAAGAAGTATATCAAAAAAATTTCAAATAGTATTTATTCTCTTTTATATAATTCTTACACTAATTTATTCTAGATTTTTATGTATGTTCAGTAATAAATTAGGAGGGAGTGTCATATAAGTTATTGGGCTGGCATGGTTCAAGGAGATTGTCGTTGGGCCAGCACTGCACACTCCACACGTTACGTGGAATGTAAAAAACACCTATGTATGAGTGTATGAAAAAACAAACATGTACAAATTATAAATATATATATTAATAATATAAAAACAATCAGGGGGCCACCCCCTTCTTTTTTGGCGGCCGCTCCGCCATCACAATAGCTACCGACGTGACACTTACAACGGTTTCGGTACAAATTTTATACAGCATCACTATTTGTGAAAAGTCACACTTCATATAATAAAAAGGATACCGCAGTGACGTTAGGTAAAAAATGGCCCTGTCTACGTTTAAAAAAATCACACTCGGCTGCACAATTGCGTTTACTTTTGTTATCGATATCGAAAATTCTTTTTCAAGTTATCAGTGCTCTTAAAAGTTGTAGGTCAAGGCAAAATAAAGTACATATATAAAATAAAATAAGATACCCGCTCTGGAGAACAATTATTGAAAAAGTACGACTTAGTGGTCCCAGTTAGTCTTAGGTCTATGCATAAAAAGGGTGGGCATGAAAATTCAAGATGTTTAATAAAAATCTAGAATTTTGAGGTTAATCGGCTTATTAAAAGATAAAATATGCGTCCATTCCAAACGTCAAAATGGCAGAGGTGGAAGGAAGCGTTTCTCAAGCTGCTAATTTACTTGAATTTTTAGTGACCCAAACACTAATGTGTATTTTCATTCGTTTTTCAATATTATGTTAACTTTCGGTTCCGCAATTTTGTGGTTGTAGGGGACCTACAACACACATTGGATGGGATAATAACACATTTTGGCTGCAATTTTTCTTTGGAAATACTCCAGAATTGTAATCTTTTCAGCGCCGGTTTTACCGGTCCCTGATAAGTTTCGAATCTCTATCTGTCAGAAAACTTATGACATTATCTCATAGATGAGCTATCCGAAACTTATCAGGGACCGGCCCTTAATCTTTTAACAATTGCGGAACCCAAAAACAAAAATTCCCTTCTATGTTTAATTTGTACTGTAGTACCAAAAATTATTAGTGCAAAGTTGTCATGTAGCATCTCGTTAAAAATAAGATATCAGAATAAGATTAGGTTATCTATTTTCGACAATAATTATCTTGATTGAAAAAAGCTTCCGTTTTACTATTTTAATTGTTACTTTCAAGTTAGTGAAACAATACAGGAATGCCACATTTCATATGAATGGGTTCAAAAAATGAATAGGCTTTTAGGGTCCTTAATATTGGTATTTATTTTCTAAAAACAATTTCAAATATTCCGCTGAATTTGTCGTTGCATGTCTCAAGGAAATTCCAGAGAACTAACGTAATTATTTAAACAACTTTCAAAGAGCAATGATATTTGCAAGCCATCCCCGCCATCGCTTGTGTTGTAAATACAAAAGTACAGCTCAATGTAGTTGTTTCCAAAGTAGAATCCTAATGTCACTGTGGTACAGTAATAGCCCAAAAAACGGAGATTTGAGAAAAAAATATTACAGATGATCAATAGTACCGTGTTTTTGAACGTTTCGGCAACAATTTCTTTGTTATTATTCAATGTTTGAGATTTAAAGAAGGAAAGGTAGAACTTCCATGGCAAAAGTCTTACAGCATGAAATTGCAATTAAAATGAGTATTTGACCTATTGGGTAAAAAACACAATACATGACTAAAAAATGCGCATTAAATAATAATGATCAATTGCCATGATAGGTAGCAGATGATAAAATTAGCAAGATACTGTAACCTTAAAAAAAATCCGCTTAAATCTTACGCATATAACTTTGGCACTGGAAGTACTAAGATTACCTTATTTAAGCCAACAACTGTTGAAAAATAACTGCTGCAAGGACGCTTGCAAAAACACGGACCAACTGGTTTCCTATAATCTTTTATACGAAGATCATCTTGTTGTTTCCCCCATTTTTCGGTCTAAAATAGAAATCAAACATAATAATATAACTAGCAATTGCGCGCATTCATCATGTCAAAGTCTCAGCAGCGTTTTTCCACTAGGTAACAATCCGTAAGTTATATAAACACAGCCTCGCGAAGCCATAGAATACTTTTTAGGTATCTCGATTTCACTCAATTGTTCTAGTCACTAATTTCTTCGTATATATAATATTTATATATGTATAATATACAGATTCTATGAGACATATGTACAAATTACATATAACATAATATGCTACATATTTACAATTCATTACATCGGTCCAGTCTGAGATAGATAAGGACTAGTGCAGAAGTTTGCGGAATATCGCGACGACTGACGTTAACGTATCCGTTAACATCGATTTATTAATCGGTTCGTATCTCGGTTTCGCGGGCCCCCAAAAGCGTTTCTGCCGACAGCGTACTTCACTTGCGATATTGTGGAGTCGACTCCATACTAAAGCAGGTTTTCTGGCTAAAGAACATTACAAACAATCCACTAAAGATAATTACACAATCCGCAGCAACGGCAAAAAAATATGCATATTGAAATTTGTGAAAGATGACAGCATTGAAGTACAGCTGATATAATTTAATATTAGCCTCAGAATAGTATTACGCTTTTTATACATTTTGCGTATATTTATCGAGATCACATTTCCTTAATTCTATAAATTAATTTGGATGCGGTTCCAAACTATGGAATTTAATATTATTTGTTTTAAATCATTATGGATATTATAGACGCTCTAACAGTGATATTACATACTAATATAGTATACTATAAATATTAGCTAGATAGAGCCTCTAGAACGCTAGGTCATTGAAAACAACTCCTCTAAAAAATTAAAGGTGAAACGTGCCACGATTCTTCAAATTTACTTCAACAGAAATTTGTGTTAATTATAAACTATTATGAGAGGCACAAACATTTAATCCCATTATATTTCTCACTTCGTTACAAAGTTGTCATAATATAAAAGTTCCATTGAACATACATTATGGAAATAATTCTGAGAGTAAAAATGCGTTTCCAAATTTCAGATTTTACCTCACATGGGGTACAGTATCAACAAAACAAGGAGTTCTTCCCAAAATCGGGTTTTTACCAATGAACAACTTGAATTTGATGTATCGATTTCCAATCGATGCGTAAAAACTTTGAAGGACGCATATTTTCTTAAATTTTACATTTTCTCTAAGGCTGCAATTTCAAGGAATTGGCTTTGTTATATATAGCACCTGAAACATCTGACAGTGGTACAACCATAAGGTTATATAGGAGGATAATGAGTGTCTTAGAAATGTATCAGCACCAGTTATTGGCGTCAGACATGAATTTCGAAATTCGCCAATATTCATCTCCGAAAAACTATTGTTAGTCGGTGCTAGAATCGACTTCATCTAGTTGATAGGCGACCGCTTTCATCTAGAGCGGTATATTTTAGCAAAGCAGATATTTGATGTGTGCATTCAGTCGCTGATATTGATAAATGAATGCAACGTCCGCTGGCAAGTAATGTTGAATGTAAAATGCAAATTCATAAAGCGATATTCGCAAAGCTTTTGCAGTACAGATACATGTTTTTTTTTATTTTTGGGGATTCTAAAAAAGTCTTCTCTAAAGTTGACTGTTTTCCAATTATTATAAATTATTTAAAGTTTGTTAAACTTGCAAAACTACTTGAAAATCCAACATGTTGAATGTTGTCAAAGCTGTTTTTTAGGATTTTGTTTTTCATTGCGAATGAAGAGTATGTTATTCTCAACCCCATACAGTAATAAGCGCACATAGCTCTTTGGTTATTTGTTAATGACCCGTCAAAAATACATAAGGCGCTTTGGCAACATTTTTGGTGTTTCGGGGTTATTTTTTTTGTAACTAAGCAGCCGCGAAGGCAAAGCCTAAATAGTAAATACTAGGTAGCACGGTTGCTATGAAGAGTTTGCGTTAAGGTAAGCTTGGGGTCGTTAGCTTTGAAAAGGCCTACACTGGCAGGTCATCTCCACCACGACCTCCAAAAGTGCGGTCGTACTGTTTAGAATAACCGTCTTAGGATGAGATGAAATAGTTATGGAGGATAGCTTATGCGAGCAGGCTCCGTTTGAATACTGACAAAAAAACGAACGGACAACAGCACACTTACTGGTAACCACGCAGCTGGAGATGATGCATTAAATAATTTACAAAATGAATACGGCTTTAGAGAAGAGTGTTATGATGATCTTTTTATTAAGAGCGACACAAAAATTCGGAAAAATAATGTATCAATGCAATTCCAACTTTGCTAACACCAGTTTTTTATCATCATCTCACACCGTAGTCGCACCCACCGCTACTTTGCCAGCGGAAGTTCACATTTAATTTATCAGTAACACAAGCACAAAATTTCAGCTTGCTTAAAAAATGGTGTCACCTGGCTTCGATACAGATACGAGTAGTACGCCGAAGACAAAGACGGTTTCGAGGGCCCGCGAAACCCGAACGCAAACCACCATCTGACGTGAGCGAGCGTCCTTGTTCAGCTCTCGGGCATAGAGGTCCGTTCCCCTGGGGGTCGCGCAGCTGCCGCCTACATAGGGGCGCGTCTTCGTCACTAGAGCTGCTCGACGAACTTGCTGAGCTGGTCCTGGGGCGTCATCGTGGGCACGTCCTGGCCGGGGGGGCCGCCGTCGGGGGGCGCGCCGGCCGGGGAGGCGCCGTGCGGATGCATGCCAGGGGCGGCACCTGCGTGGTTCTGGCCGCCTCCACCGCCGAGCAGCATTTCGGAGGCGGCGAGGTCGTGCGGGGACGGTTGGGGGCCTCGGGGCGAAGGCACCGCTTGCGTCCGAGGCGAAGGCGCCGTCCTCGATGGCGATGGCTGAGGGCTCCTACACAAACACAAATAAAAAATGCGTCAAGTAGCTGGACATCTTATGTTTTCAAAGAGACTTGTTTTACGTTTGATTAATGAAAATATTTTTACATTACGTTATGTTGCTCTCAATTAAAGTTTTGTTTCAAATAGGGTTATGAATTATCTGTATTCACAAAACAACGTAATGCAAAAATCACCAAGGCATCATTTTTCTTTCTTTTCTTCAAGGAAATAGAAGTTGCCAGAGAAGTGAAATACCTGGGAGTCAAGTTAGACGATAAACTAACTTGGAACAGCCACATAGCCGATCTCAGATTACCTTAATGATGATGAGACGAGCGATCGGGTGTACCTTGGGTTTAACCCCCTCGATGGTAAATTGGCTGTACACCAGAGTGATCAAATCCGCGATTGAGTAAGGTGCTATTGTATGATGGCCAAAGGTTCATCAAAGCACATTATCTAAAGCGCTAACAAAAATGCAGCGGCCTGTGTGTATGAGCATAGCGGGCGCCCAGAAGGGTACACTAACAGAAGCATTGTAGGTACTGCTAAATATCCCTCGTCTTCATATTTACATAGAGGGAGAGGCAAAAAGCATATAGAATGCAGTGCCATGGCAACTAGTTTTGCCTCCTGCCATGAAACACACCACGATGCTGGACAACCTGCGGTGCGACATATTTGAGATGCCATCCAACAGAATGTCAAGAGTTAATGCACACCTGCAAAAGCTGGGGATTGAAGAGGTAAACTCATTATACAGGAAGTGCAGTGAGGCAGAGGAAACAGCTAGGCATGTTATCTTCGACTATCTTGTCTTGAATGAAAGCAGGAAATATCTGAATAAAGGCCAGAGGGGAAGACAGGAGAGCATTGTCCGATGCATCTCAAAGTTCGCAAAGAACTTAGGTTGGGACTCTGTTTGATCCCTTTGTCTGGGGGTGCACAATAAGCCTTAAGGTGATTTTTTTATGATAGTGTTGTTTTATGAAAATGGATTTTTGCCCAACTCTGATGTTGACACGTTACCATGATGGCAGGATAAGTCATGGTCTTTGAGAGTTGCGAAGTTGCAACAGGTCGCAGGTTATGTAGTGCAAGGCATTAATATTTGAGGGCCATTATTTTTACACGCAAAAGAATGATTTATTCATGAATCAATTACCGCCTTTTAGATAATACCATATCCATCTTCAGCAATGGTGAAACTAGCGCTAACGATGTCTTCGAGGATGCTTGATTTGATTTATACTATGATTGCATATAGACGAACGTGCTCTGTTGCTAGTTGTTTCTAATGTTCTTTGCAACGGGCCATAAGCAACCATAATAGCAGTTATGGTTCCTTATAGTTATTTTTTGCGGAACTTCTCAGTTGGTAAACAAACGATATAAAGATGGGTCGCACTATATAAATTTTTTGTAACTCGATAATGTGCTGGAAGTATATTCTTTATATTGGATTGACCGATCACTAAAGCAAGTTTGACGAAACGGTGATTTTTATTTTCAATTCTATCGAACTTTGAATCTAAAAAATATATTAAGCTCACCTGATAGGCGGTGGACTCCTGACGCTCTGCATGAGCTGTTGTTGCTGTTGTACCGTCATGCCTTGTCCATGGGGCGGGCCCATGACGCCCTGGGGGGACGGCGTCGGTGGCGGTGTCGGCTTCATGCCCTGGATGGGCGCGTACTGTTGATCGCCGCCCGCCGGACCGCCCCCAAAGGCCACGGTGGCCGCCTGTGCTGCAGCCGCGGCCGCCGCCGGGTTGTAACCGCCCATATGAGGCTGTCGTATGCCGGGTAACCGTTGCTGTTGGGGCGGCGCGCCCGCGTATCCGGTCGCTTGCTGGAAGCCCTGCTGCTGGGCGGCCGCTAACGCCGCTTGTTGCTGGGCAGCCGTTGCGGCCGCTTGTTGTTGCTGTTGCTGCTGTTGGCGTTGTAACGCTAGCATTTGCTGCTGATGCTTGAACCACTGGAACGATAGACAATTTGTTACACAAGGTGAACCAAATGAGTGCGTGCTATTATTGTGATTAGATGCGTGACAATTAAAAACAGTTTTTTCTATCCCTTCCCGAGCATTGGGAAAAAAGGCAGAAAGGGAAATTTTTACAAACTAAAATTTAAGCAGACACAGCATTAACTTAATTTCTACCACCATTAGCACTTACCTGTTGCTGCTGCGTCATTTGCTGTCCAGGCCCCGGCCCCTGGGCAAGTCCTTGAGCAGTGGGCTGATTCAGCATCCCTCCTTGTATTTGCATCCTTGCAGCTTGATGTGGTTGCGCGGAGTTTTGTTGCGAGTTCAGGATATGCTGTAGCTGTTGTTGCGGAGTACCTCCAGCGCCAGCCTGTTGCATCTGTTGAGCTTGCGCCTGAAATAATGGTCATATAGGCGTGTTACTGTTTAGAAAAACAAGCACGCAAAAAGCAGGGTTGAGCTGGTTTAACACGAATTAAATAGTGACTTTGAAAAATCATCAAATTAAGATTTTTTTTATTTCAAAATAAATACGTTTCCTTTATCCAATAATTATAAATTATTTCAATGCCTGTCTAATAATGTAATACAATTTTCGAATAAGTCTCTCGTATTTAGTTTGGTGGTTTTTCGATGGGGTTGGACTAATGAAAATATATTTTTTTTCTTAAGCAATACGACGAGATATCCCTTAAACAGATTCGGAGATTGTACCAGTGTCGTTTTTCCGTTGGCCGGCAATTCCTGTAGAGAGGTTGTGAACAGTGACGCAATTTCGGTTGTGCTGGGTAGTTCTGCGAGCTCAGACGCATGCTTTAAAGAAAAGTGACCCTTTTTGCATTAAGGGCCGGTTGTACAAATGCGGGTTTAGCACGAGCTTTGTTAAGCCTAAGCTTAGCTAAGCTCAGGCTTAAAGTCGATACCCGTTGTACAATCGTCGGCTTAGTTAAACCTGGTTGATAATGAAATTCACTACAGTTGGCAACAATGAAGCAATATGTACTGACATAACGATCTGAAAAATTACCTTTTTTGGTTAGGCACTTATGACAGTTTGAGTGAAATTTTGGCAACGACCGTTTTTGTCTCTGTTCTTTCATTCGCTCTCTTTGTTAAATTAGACACAAATCTTCCAAAAAATTTGACCTAATAAAGTGACAAGCAATTTGAAGGTTCATCCTTGACAGATCATGTCATTTTTATACCAGGTTAGGTTTAAACCTCAGCTAAGCTCGCGTGAGCATCGGCTTACGTAAGCTCGTGCTAAGCTTGGAGTGGGGGGTTAAGCTAGCAGTGTACAACGGACATTTTGCCACTGACGTGGTTTAACGTCGGCTTACCTTGAGCCGAAGCTTAAGCCTGCATTGTACAACCGGCCCTTAGTGATATGTACACATTAACAATTGTCAAAAAATACACTTTTGCCTAAAAAGTAAGATTTGAAAGTGAACTTTTTCCTCTTTAGTATTACTTGACTTTGTGACAGTCTTTTTTTTCAGAAAGTGTTGTATCCATTGCCGGTGAATTTGTAATTTTTTATCAATGTTCAAGTTGTGTTATCATTCCTGAAATCCGCACATTGAGTTAGTGCTTTCCAATGAAAGACTGTCATTTCATACAATAGTTTTTTAAGGATCTATGTTCCTTTGTTTTGTGACATTACCATGGAAGAAACATCAGAATTGCTACTTTTTTCAGCATCAACAGTTTATGTTATTTTAGTTACCTATGTTTAGCCAATTAATAAAAAAACTAAAATTTTCGAAACTAGTGGTTGTTGATGTGTCTTTTCTTCCTATTTCCGAAATTTGTCTGCAAGAAGAACTTCGAGACTATTATAGGGATCGAAAAAACTTTGAAAATCAGAACCTGCAACGGGAAATCATCTGATACATAGCTGGAACAAAAACTGACCTGGGGACAGAAATTGATATCTTTGAAAGAGGGTTAAACAGCGTTCCACTCGGAAAATAAGCTTCTATATTTCTGTCAGAGTGCGAAGAGAGTACAAAAACAAAAGATCGTAATACTCACAGAAAGGCAGGTCACATTCAGGGCACTAAAAGTCTCAAGAGTGACATCTGCAGGGAATGCCAACAAGGACCGAGTAGGCTAGTGAAACATAGCAAAGTAACATTGGAGTGGGTATAGATGGTAATGAAAAAGCTGATGAGCTTACAAGAAAGGGATTATCTAACTTGTATCTTGGCGCAGAACCTATCTTGGGTCAGGAAATGGGTGAAACTCCTGTACAAGGAACATTGGGACTCGATGCCTGAATGTATAGGCATGAGAAACAATTCATTAAAAGCGATGAAGATCTCAACTGAAGACAATGTGAAACAAGGGCAGAGTCTGCCCTTCATATGCTCTGTGAGTGAGTGCTGAGATCAACACCCCTTGGGAAGCCAAGGCTATACTGCAGGAATGGGTACAGTAAGAGAGGAGTTATAATGCAATAAGCCTTAAAGCTCCAGTATTAAATGCTACAGTCCTGTCGAATGGCTCCTAAGATATAAATAACCTTTTCTAATTTTTTACAAGAAAAAATGACTCTTATATAGTTTTGTAAATTTTGGGCCTAATTAATAATATTTTGAAGGATCGTAAAAAGAAGTCATAAACTAAAATATTATAAGTTGAAAAAATTTCGTATTTATAAACTTCATTCGCTGGTGGGCATTAAACGAAATAAATTCTTTGATTGGGACTCCTGAAAAACATCATATTTTGAGATTTTTTTTGTCTATAAACGATATAGCAGGTTTATATAAAAAAATACATACAAATCAAGCAGGGGGTAAAGCAAGAAAGTTGCATGCTCACAGTAGTAGGCCATTTAAAAAAGTAGTACAATGAATGTTCAGAACTTTTGACTTTGTGCACTCGGATGTAAGGAACATGATGAGCATAGAAAAGGGAAGAAAATTAGTATTATTGTGTTATATATCGAAAATGCCCATGAAGATTATATTATTTGTCTTTTTTTTCTATTGTTTTTTGATACTTTCAACGTTCCTTTTTTGCGTCACTCTCAGGAAAAAATATTTAAACCATAGAAGTTTGTTTTAAATTAAACAAAGTTAAAACACGTTTTTTTAAATATTTTTTCATTTTTTTTTTAAATAAAAATGTACTTTTGTCCTTGTAGCAAAGTAATTTAAGATAGATTCCTGCTCTAAGGATCGATTATGATGTCAGCTCACCTGTCGCTGTTTGATGAAAGCGGCCATCAGTTGTGGGTTCGCCTTTAATATTGAAAGTATCTGCGCCTGTTGTTCGGAAGAGTGCGGCGACCGGAGCGTCTGCATCAGCTGTTGCAGCGCCTGTTTCTGCATCATGTTTCCCGGCTGGCCGGGGGCGGCCCCCTGCATGCCCGCCCCCGGTTGGCCTACCGGGGGCGGCCTCACGCCCGACTGCTGTACGCCCGCCCCCATCTGAGCGGCTGCTGTGGGCGGCATCGCTTGTGCCGCTCCTAGACCAACGCCGCCTCCGCTTCCAGCTGCCACAGCTTGCCGAATGCCACCCCCGGTAGCTGCTCCGCCTCCGGGGTACCTCTGTTGCCATTGCTCCATCGGTAACAGGTTGCCGCCTGGAACAAAATATCCGTATATTTTATGCTTGTTAATTTGCAATAATTTTCGAAAACATTTTTTTTTCGATTTCATGGAGTAAAGCACATTTATAGTTGTCATTTTTTCAGGCAGAAGCCGTTGTTACAATTTATCAACATTATAATCTTCGGCGCGTTATTTTCCTCCAGTGTTTATTAGTGGGTGACGAAGCCTGTTCTGCTAGCAATCTCCAAAATTGCTATAATACAGTTATGCATGAATAGCCGAACCAGGTAAATCGTAAATACGGTAGGCCCCAATTCCGTGAGGTGACATGCATACTGTGAACGCCTGGAATTCTGCAATTCGAATCTCCGAATAGAGACAAAATAAGGATCATTGGGCGTCGGTTCTTTGAACTGTGTACCGTAGAAGTAATTGAACGTTTCGTTTATTTACAGGGGAATTCTGGTATGCGAGGTTCAAGTTACTTCCTGTACGAGAATTAATTGAAATCTGCACAACATATGTTTAATATACGAAGTACGTTATAACTGCTATCGTTAAAAAGATAGAGGCAGCATTGAGGACGCTGCTACCCTTCTTGTTATGTCTTATGTTCGGGATTCGAACTGCGCTTATTTCGAAAATATGACGCAACGTTTATCGTGCAACTCCTTGTGTATTTTTTACATAATTTATCGAGGTTTGATTTTATTTTAAAATACATAATTTTTTATAATACTTAACACGTATGTTCATGGCGAGCTACAGTTCTCAAAACTAATATTCGTGTCGGCAATACTCTAGCTCCGACTTAATGCATTTTACGAGTTCACAGCATGTCTGTTAAGACATTGTAACTATGATGATGATGTACATACATATGTTTTGGTGGTACTTTTACGGCCAAGAAGTATGTATCTAAACCCCGATCAGCTTCGGATTATAAATATAATTTATTATGAATTCTATAATCCGAATGTTTTGGTATAACGAATGGGTTCTGCTAACTTTCTCTTAGGATTATCTAAACACTGATGTATATCGAAGTAAAAGTCTAACGAGTTAATGTAACTGAAATCTCGCCTTTTGTGAAATGCATCAACATCGCATATAGTAAAGTTTGGGTTTTCTTAGAATAAAAATATATTTCTCTTTGTTAACAACTTTTTTTGAGACAATTTCATCCCCTCCAGGCTCCCGCATTATGGTAATTTAATTTTTCTATTAAATTCAACGATACATTCATAATAAGTTAATACCACACATAAAAGAACAACTTTTGAAATTGGTTGCGACCGGTGCATTGGTGTTCCACTTTTATGAAGAAATCGCTGATCGCATTGTCAAAGTTTTTACACACTTTTGGATATTTAAAGTAGAAATCACAAGTCCCTCTGCTTGCAAGTTAAGGCGGAAGTATATTTGATAAACAGTGGAGGGGGTTCTCTTTTCGAGACAGGAATTTGTATGTCTACAGAAACAATCTTCATTAAAATGAGAAAGGCATGAAAATAGTAGTTACACCTTATTTATCGGAAACAAATCCAAAAAGCAATATAGTTTTTTTTAACAAAATTATCATCAATTCCTTGCAAAGTCGTTTCAAATATCTTATGACCAATAAAAAAACATTAAAGACAGAATAAACAAAATATGAAAGCGAAGCGCGTGGTACCTTGCATATTCCTGATCTGTGGCGGAGGCATGTTCTGTCCAGGCACCTGATTGGGGTTGACCTTGCCGTAACCAGCGACGTGGGGCGCTTGCTGTCTGGCTGCTTCTTCTTGTACTTGCTTCACCACTTGAAGAACGTTCGCGGGTGGTGTTTGGGCGCCCGGTTTCATCCCGATACCCGGTTGGTGAGGTGACTGAATACCCATCGCTGGATTCGGAAGCCCTGCAAAAAGTACAAAAACCTCAATAGTAATAAATAAAAGAGAAATAACCTGAAATATTCTTTACAGACGATGTATTATTGCTTTATACTGTTTTTTATAAAAGTGAGAATAACGGACTTTCAAGTCTTCATTCATGTATGACAAATATCTTTGAAAATACACATCTTCAGATACACATAAGCATTTTTTGTTAATTGCTATTCTAGTTGTTGTCAAATTAATGTTGTATCAAAACTAGAAGAAATATGTTATAAATAACAATTATTAAAATATTTATGGCAAAGACGATTCTTTATATCTTTATAACGGTAATGCTTTGTCTATGCAACCTTTAATCTTTGCTTTTAATTGGTGCCATGAGATAAATACCATCAACTTCTGAATGTCTTCAAACATGATACTCTCCGTATCTGCCTCTTGATTCTTTTTTATCCAATTTTTCTACCAACGTGTTGGCAATAAATCGGTTTTGCCTCAGCAGATCCTCTCAACTAGTTTAATGTTCCCCCTCATCACTGATATATTTATAGATTTCTACCTACTCCAATTTTTTTTCTAAAACTCTTTAACATGCCATTCTATCCAGCATGTTTTCGTTATGCTCTTCCAAATCCACATTTCCCGCACTTACAATATTAATTTCCATTCCAATTATTATTTGATAATCTGGTGTGAATCTTCTGACCGCTCTCGTTCTTTCGATCTTTTATTCCATTTATAGCTGTTTTGATTATTAACTCAAATACATAGGAGGGTGAGCCTTGTTAAACACCTTAACTGTTTCTTTCAAGATGATTTTATAGTTGTCCGTATACTTTGTCAAACACTCATCTACCCATTTATTCATCAAAAATATTTGCTCACGAAATTTTGTAATCCGTAAAATTAATTTATTCACTAGAAAACGCGACTCTGTGTGTCTTATGTAAGTTTCATTAATTTCAGGGTAAGATTATTAATTAATTAACCGTGAGACAAAACATGTTTAGCATCCTTTATGTAGATGAGCATATAGATTAGCCAAAGGAAAGCTGGCAGCAAAACAGTTGGATTTCGTTATCCAAAACTATCTATAGGAATTTTGTAGCCCAAAAGATGAACGGTACCAAAATACCCAAATTACAATATTTAAATTTTTCTTTTTCAAAAGCCGATGCTTGCAATATTTGGACCTTTTTGTTAACTATATACATACGTCAAAAAATTAATATTCTAGCAAAACTCACCTGCGGCCATGGCGTTGACCGGCGATACCGCCCCCGGATGGACCACGCCGGGCACGCCTCCGGATGCCCCGCCCCCTGCCGCCCCCAGGGGGCCCATCTGTCCGGGGGCCGCACCAGGGGGCAACGCCGCGGCGTTGCCAGGCCCAGCCGCCACCGCTGGCGCTTGCCCCCGCGACATAACCGCCATCCGTCTGCGTAGCAATTGCGCCTGTTGCAGCCGTTGCTGTAATTGTTGCTGCTTCAGCTTGTACTTGATGTTCGAACAGAACGGCACAGGACACTTCGCCTCCTGACAGTGCTTTGCATGGTAACAACACAGCGCTATCAGCTGCTTGCAAATAGGACACCCACCGTTCGTTTTCCGCTTGCACACCTACAACAAACGTCCAGTATAAATATCAATAGTCCAATCGTTACGTCGTAAAAAGAGGCTTTTGACAGCAACAGGTCGGAAAGAAATGAAATTTGGTGGGATGGTAGACATTTTTCGTGTACGACCAATAGTTTCCGTCCTACACTGCGTCAAAGTTAGGGGTTGGATCGTGATTTACACTAAAATCAGAGTTTTATCGCGTATTAAGTCGAAGAACGGTATCAAAAAGTTCTGTAACACTTTTTCTCCTAAAAGAAGAACATTTCTCATATGCCTATTTTATCTCCAATTTTTTAAATAACATATTTGGGCTTAAAAAAAATTACGATATTTAGGACGAAATCGCACCTACCACCGATCGCGAAGCAGTTTTCACCCCCCCCCCCCCCTCGAGCGGCAACTTCCCCGATATAAAAAAAACCCTACCGCCTGGACCACAATCATAAGATGGATAAGAGTGCTGAAATGCTTAAAAAAAAGAATTGTGTAGGGTTTTCGCGGGCATCGTCCGATGAACTAATGGTTCTTGGGTTGTTCGTAACAGGTAGCTACTTCTGAGTATGCCAATCACCAAGGCAGCGGAGCGTATCAACGCCGGCCAAACAACCTAATAACCACTGATCATGCTTGAAAAAACGTGAAATATACACTAACTCGGTACTTCCCACGTTTTTTCAAATTAGGCAAAAAATTCAACATATCGTGAGGCTTTGTTTAAGAAAAACTGCAATGGCTATTATATTTTTTATGGTCGATGAAAAAAGTAGTCATATTATTATATTTTTTATACTAAACATACCCTTAACGTAATTACGAGATATTACTAGAACAAAAAATGTAACGCTGGTGATGAAAAAATCCTTTAGCTTTAAGAGGTGGCAGTTTTATTAGATAATTATAGTTTCTAGATGCTAGACTTTATGCTTTGCAAGTAGCCTATTTTTTAATAACTGAGCAGAGATATAAAAGACTGACCTTGGTATGCTGAACGACCCTCTTCATCTTTTGACAGCTGGGCAGGCGGCAGTTTGCATCTCTGCATTGACATGCGTGCACCAGCGACTGGATGCACCGTTGTATTGATAACTTGCGTGCCTCGCCAGGGTTGGCCTTGCTGTCGCTGGGACTGCTGCCATCGTCGATACCGAAGCCCAGCTTATCCATCTTATGCGGATGGCCCTCCTTCTCGTAACACTGCACGCACAGGTCGAAGTCCTCGCAAAATGTGCAATGGTACCTGTGGAAAAAAAAACATTAAACCGTTTTCTTTAGAACTTTTCAATCTTAAGTCTTAAAAGTCTATTCTCAAAACAAGTGTTTCAAAATGAAAAGTAGAAGACAGATTTAGTACTAATTCTGAAACCTATCCTTTGGATGTCTCTCTATGTCTATCTTTAATATAAATAGAGCTATTATATAACTTTAAAAAGCTAAAGAAATCAATGGAGCGTCCATACCTCGTCTCGACATGCGTCTTGCAGCTATTGCACGTGTACACGAATTTGTCTTGTCCTTGATTATGAAGTTCGTAGAGCATCGACATCGTGCTAAATTTCGCCCTTCGCAATGACGAAAATTCGTAATGCTTCTCCCTGGCCAAGGTTAGGAACGCGTCCCTACCGTCCATCAAGTCACACTGAATAAACGGATCAGGATCTTGAATTGGCTGGAACAGAAGAATAACCTTCGTAGAATTTCGATGACATTTTGTTGACGCCCTTATAAATGAATAAGAGAAAAATTCGATAACTGTGCTTCATTAACTGTTAATGAAAAATTACACTCATAACAAACTGCTTGTTGATTCTCTCCAGCTCTCTTAGTGTTGATCAGTACACCTTACTATGCCATGAAGGTGCGTCAACATCGATTATTTTCAAATATAGATAGTTAAAATTATATAGATTCCAATAAAATGTCATCAACATACCTTTAAGCTAGCAGCTGATTGCACAGAATGTAGCCGTATAACGAAAAACACCTCTTTGTGCTTTTCCATGGTCGCGAATATTTTGGCAGATAGATCGTTGCCCGTTTGCGGCGTATTCGATTTTTTGCTGCTGTTTTTCCGCTGATTTGCTTTTGATTTTGTACTCTTTTTCGCTTTCTTCTGGCCTTTCTTTTTACCATCAGGCCCTACTTCACTTTCTTCCATAGATGAGAATATCTGTAAAAAAATAAATATAAAACATGTTATAAAACGTCATATATAACAGCAAAGATGTACTTAATTTTTTTCAGAGACAACTATCTGTTCAAAACAATTCATTCGACGTGATTTGTAAATAAATATATCGAGATACTGTCTATGCTAAATAGATGAAAACAAGCTACAAGGTATTCAAAGAAATATATTTTTAATAGGTTGCACTAAAAACATAATTGTAATACAGAAATAAGATTTTATACTTACCGCAGCCTCGGCAGCTTCTGCCTGTTTCCTTTTCTCTTCCTCCTCCTGGTCAAGTTCTTTGATGCTCTCTTCCAGAACGTTGGGCCAGAAATCCCCTTCAAAATAAGGAAGATCTGCCGCAGACCTCAAATTGTCTTCCATGGCTTGTTTCAATATGTCCTATAAGAACAGTGTGATATTAATCAAACTGATATAGTGGATAGTTCTAATTTGATATCATAGTAAAGTGATCAAATCCTACTGAACCCAATTTTAACTTTTAGTCATATCATGACAATAATCGCCTTACCTTATAATCTAGAATTCTCCTTTCGATAATGCCCTTATCAAGCATCTTTTTATACCAGTCTTGCAATCTCTTGGGTTTTGGTATTTTTTGGTCTGGAGGATGGCAGTGGAAGATATAGTCATCGCCCTCTGATGGAGGGCATGCCCAGATATGCGCCATCGTGTATCCGAGCTGTTTTACGTAGTCCAAATAACCTGAAAGATACGAAAAAAATAGCGTCAACTTGAACCTAATTGGAACCATTCTTTACTAAGCAGCAGGTTTAAGTGGACATTATAGTAAACTGCTTGAGGAAAACACATTTTCGGGGTAAAGGGGGAAGTAAATGCTTGAACTACAGCGGGCGTGGCAAATTTATTATAATCCCTACTACAAGGATATACTCCCAACCACCGCGGTAACCGAAAAAAATATTTGCTCGCGACGGTAACTCAAAACACTAACGCGCCACTACCTTTTATTTTGCTGAGGCGAACCGGACATATGTAGCCCGCCCGGCTAAACTCGTCACTCGAATACACGTGACTGACGGAAGGTTAAGGATATGCTCGCTATAGCTACAATATCACCGCAAAATTAAATGTTTATAAATGATAAGCCTTCATCAACCTAAAAATCGTAAGTTCCTCAAGCCCTATTCATGCGTAATTTATTAATGCACCAATGGAAGTTTATGCAATAAAAAAATGATTGGTCCAACTAATGTTGCTTAAAAATAGACTTTCAGGCTAGGAAATAAATATTTTATACTTTAAACCGAATGATTCTTCTCGTTCTTATTTTAATTTTGTGTCCTCGCCAAAACACATCACTATTACGCAAAAAAAGTGTTAGGTCACCAGTAAGAAAATTTCTAATGACTGCTATTAATTTGGACGAAGAAGAGGAACGAAATCAAAAGAGTTCAAAGAAAAAAATTACAAACTGTTAGATTAATGAGTTTTAGATTCTTTGAGCAAACAAAAATCAAAAGGATAACTTTGGACATTATACAGACGCCTGCAGGGTTACAACGCGGTGTGCTGCCTGCAGTCATGTTTCACCCCACAGGGTATGATGAACGGACCTGCCAGCCCCGACAAAATATTCCAGCCGCTGAATCGATGGCAAGGCCTTGGCACGCTACGGTGTTTTTACATGGTCAGCCCCCCGCAAAGAGAGAAAGCCTATGGCGCTGTAGAAGCGCTGCGAGAGGATAAGTGTGCACGTTAGATTTGAAATGGTGCAGGTTGTAGCCGCCAGGAAACAAATTCCCCGGCAGCTCATTCCACAGCGTCGAAGTTTTACAAAAGAAGGAATGCTGGAGGGAACTGGTTCGGGGAGTAGGGATCTCAACCTGGTAAGGATGAACTTGCAGAGCCTCTCTAGTGTTCCTGGTTCAGACGGCCTTTGGTGTTATTATCTGGGAGAGCCACTCGAACATCTTCCGTGATAGAATCTGTAAAACAGGGGAAGGTCAGCCAACCTTCTTGCTGGCTGTGGAGGTCCTTTGTGAGGTGAGGCGTATTGCTCTGGATAGCGTCCAGAAGCTTTAGAGAGTGCTTCGGAGCGCATCCTCACACATAGGAGCAATACTTCAGCGATGATCGGATCTGTGCCTTGTAGGGCAGCTGTAGTTGCTCAGGTGTATACAGCTTCCTACAGCGGAACAAAACTCCAAGCTTCTGGGATGCCGTTTCAGCAATACTGACGACGTGGTCGGTTCAGGACATGTTATTGTTGACGTTTATCCCCAAAAGCTTGACGGAAGGTGACAGGTGACTCGACTATGGGGTGACGCTCCAGTTTCACAGTTAGTAAGCCAACGTGAGGCTTCTTTGTAAGTGTTGTTGCCAGAGTTGTCTGTATGTTGAACTGTACTTTATTTACTAATCCCCACTCGAAAATGTATGTGTGGCCGCAAACAAAAGGATCTAGTGGGCATTTTCAATATTGATACAAAAAAGGATATGTTTTAACGTGTGTTGATATGGTTATGGTCCTAGTATGGTATGGTGTTCTGGGTAACAAGTATACGTTTAAAAAAAACCGATACATAACTGCTGTACTATAATCACCTAACTTTCTTCTGTGTTTTGTTAAGTGTCGTTCAAAAACCACTTAAGGGCTTTGGCAGCGTCATTGCAGCATATTTGTATTATCATTATTGAGGAATCAGAAAGATATTTTTGATATATTCGAACACTTAATAGTTTATAGCTAGAAGTTCCAAATAATCTTTTTCATTTAAAATGACACCTGAAAAAATTGTTAATGCAGCTTCAGCTTTATTAAAATCAGTTTCTAAAATTACATTTTATAAGTGAGCCGTACCCACAACAGATTTGCCAGCCGTGACCAACGTATCACCAAAAATAACAAACCATCCTTGTTTCAAGTACTCACCTAATAGAATCTCATGATATACGGCCGTCCGAAACTGTTTAGGTTTAAAAAAATGCACTGAATCCAGATAAGCGATGTAGACGCGCCTGGTGTTCGGAGTGGGACATTCAGAGCCATACTCTTGGACGTGCATTCCGAAAAAGCAGACGTCAACGCCATCTATCTCTTCGAATGCGAATAGCGCCTTTGCCCTGTACGGAAACTCGCCCGCCAACTCTCCAGATTCGACGAATTTGCTCCTCATGCCCGGCTTCACTTCCACTACCTGTATACAGACGAAAAGTCATAAAACACAAATACAAAACGCTTGATGATAATTAGCCAATCAATAAAAACCAAATATCCTAGAAAATATACGCTTCGGCAACTTCTGTGGCATTTACCAAATACCATGTTTGACAAAAAAAAAAATGATTTTGGATGTACTTTTGACAGCTGTACCAGAAAACAGCTTTTTTGTCAACTCGTAGGTGTTTGTGTGTTCTTAAAGATTTCAGAATCAGGAAGTTGGCTTATTAAGAAACAAAAGCTGTTTTCTTTACAGCTGCATTTTGTACTTCGACAAAGGCCAGAGTCAATCTCAGGATAAATGAGAGAAGTTACATATACAGGGTGTCCCACGACGATTAAGACAAGCAATATATCGGAACTGGGCAGTAGTAGCGAATTATAATTTTGGGGATTAAAATTAGAGCAAATATAGTATCTTTTCTTATTATTGTCACCCAATGACGAATTTGTTTTTCGTCACGTGACGTCAGATTCAAAAATTTTAATGGGACACCCTGTATATTTGTGAATTTTTGTGTTCCTTCCGATAAGAAAATTCCAAAAAACTAGCACACTTGGGGTCTAAAGTGATTAATTCCAGAGCTACAGGTACTTAAAATACTGTACCACTACTATTATGAAACACTACCAAAGTAATTTAACTGTAGGGCTACATGTTATAATCAATGGTAGTGGTACCATCCTTTAAGTACCTGTAGCTCTTGAATAAATAACTTTAGAACCCAAGTGTGCTAGTTTGTTGGAATTGTTTTATCGGGAGGAACACAAAAGGTCACAAATATACAGGGTGTTCCATTAAAAATTTTGGATCGGACGTCACGTGATCAAAAACAAATACCTCATTGGGTGACACAGTAATAAGAAAATATACTATATTTGCTCCAATTTAACCCCCCAAAATTATAATTCGCTACTACTGCCCAGTTCCGATATATTGCTTGTCTTAATAATCGTGGGACACCCTGTATGTAAATGCTGTATGAAATACTGAAATGAAGCTTTATAGTTGTCGAGATATGTGTAATTTCAGTTGACTTGTGAAACTTATTTCTCTTTTATTTCATTAACTTAAGTTTTTGTGCTGGATATGCGACTTCATGCAAGTTGCCTTTTGATAAAGGTTGTAAATGCCCATACACACCTTTTCCGAACTCGACACCACCCTTATAGAAACGTCTCCGGCGCCAGCCTCTTTCTTCTTGAGGAAAATATTGACTCTGTTCTCGATGTAAAGGCCAAGATTGGTGACGGGCAGCCGTTTCGCGTTGAATTTGTTCTCCTTCCGTTTTTGGCCCTTGGCCTTGAGACACTCGTCACACGTGAAGCCGGCAGGCCATATCGCTTCGATGTGCAACACGCAGATTTGATGAAGCTTCCTACCGCAGTCGGTGCAGTGAACGAACACCTCCATTTCCAGATGGTCGTTCTTCATCTCTTTGAACTGGTCCTTCTTGATGGCACTAACGTCAGAAATATTCGTTAAAATCAGGCGTTTGAATTTGTCAGTTGATAACATTGAAAAATCAGAAAATCGATGGTAAAGGACACATAAATAAAGTACAAATAATACAGGATTAAAGATGATTTCATAACCCCGTTGTTTTAAGAGACACAAAAAAAGCTAAAAAGCTTCAAAGCTATACATAGTCAAGTTCCACATTCTAAAAGTGGAATTCAAATCCGAGGAAACCATAACATTGGTATGCTGCGACTTTATGAAGCACCCCGTATATTTTAAAAGAATTTTAAAATATAAAACTTGACTCGTGTCTATAACTTACTTAAATCTTCTAAAACAACGGAATCATCGAACATTTTTTAGTGCTCACATATGAAGCTGGAAATCTAAATAATCGTAGGAAAAAGTTCTTTTTTAAAAAATACTTCAAACTCGTGAAAATATTACATTAGGCACCCGAACACAAAATTTAAGTTCAATTTCATTTTCTCCTCAACTTGCATTTTTAATATAAATAAGAATCAGACTTACGTTTGAGCTTGCGTTGGATCATCGCCCAGAGTGACAGTATCTCCTTGGATGTCGTTAAAGCACTTCTGACAGAACGTATACCTATCTGATCCAAGACCATATGCTTTCAAACTGAAATGAGAAAAAAATCAGCATACCCGCAGAACATTTTGATTATGTAGATAAGGTCATTATTAAGTAAACAAAAACCTACCTGTTTTGATAACTGTAGTACTTTGCGTCTCTTGGAATAGTACACAGTTGCTTGCCGTAACAACAAAGCACCTGCGGATTGAATGTGTACTTCCTTCCACAACAATAACCCATTGATTGCATCACAGGATCGATCTCCTGCTCGAAAACTTCCGCCAACTGAAAAAAATATATATATTTAAATCCCTCTATTTAAATAACTCTAACCAAAAGAGAAAGTAAACGAGCATCAAGTTTGTGTTGGAAAAGATACCTTAAATACCAAATATAAATATGCTGATATCCGAGAAATTGCGAAAAAGTTGGGCCGATTCCATTGAGACCGAAGATTTGGTCACGAAGTAGATGTCGGCGAAATTTGTACTGCCGGCGGGGCAAAAGCAAGTTCGTGTTGAAGCCTCACAGAACTGCACAAACGGTGAACCAGACTTCTTGAACAGTCTAATCACTGGTGACGAATCCTGGGTGTACGGGTACGCCCAGGAAGCAAAATCCCAGTCATCACAGTAGCATCCCTAGGCACTGAGATCAAAGAACGCCCGTCAACTTCGCTACAAAGTGAAAGTGATGCTGATGCTATTTTCTCTGACTACCTCGGTGTAGTATACCACGAGTACGTACCACAGGGATTAACAATCACCAAATAATACTAAAACTATGTGCTGCGTCGCCTACGTGATTCTATGCGGTGCAAGAGACCAGACACAGACTTGAAGCTACAGGAAATTAGCGCCTTCATCACGATAATGGGCATTCCTCTCACTTGGTTCAGCGCCTTCTGGATGTTCCTCAAAGAACATTGAAAAGAACGAGATTTCAGACAAAAGAGAGATATAATGGCAGAAACGACGGCTGAGCTATACTATTCCGAAAGATGTTTTTCATGCTTCAAACAATCGAAGCACTGCTGGGAGAAGTGTATTGAGTCCAAAGGAAACTACTTCGAAGGTGATTAGATGTCCATTGCTCCAGGTAAACCTGTTTTTCCAGCCATAGGTCAGATTTTTTTTAACTTTAGTGTACACAACATAAAAGGTGAAGCTAGATAACGAATTCAAAGTGGAGAACATGCAGTCGAGCTGAGATATACTCTGCAAACCGCTAAAACTACTTACCTTTGTGCAATACCTATACACACGACTGGTCTTCCTGTTGTACAACCATGCGTTGTCGAACATCAACCAGACATCGTCAACGTACTCCCACGGGTCCTGGTACTGGCCGATGTCCAGTTTCCTTTTGATCGTGGACAAGTCCATCGGTCGTTTTACAATGTCGAAGTAGTCCGGTATGCCTAAAGTTTGCGGGTCCACGGGTTGCCGGAACGGTATGCTTTCGGGTTCGTGCCTGTACAGTTTCTCCAACGTCGGCATCAACTTTTGTCGCAGTTCATCCGGTTTGAATACTGAAGAGGAAAAACAAACGTTAGTCTCTCGAAAAAATGTTGTTCAAAACACATATACTTGTAAGATAAAGTTTACTAACTTCTAGCCACCTCTGTGAGATTATCAAAATACAAAATTTGACAAAAATATACTGTTAATAAGTTTATCATTGTTTGACAGCTGTGTGTGGAAAGTTTTTGTTTTTTGCAAACGAACTTTCTAGCAACTAACGGTGATTCTGATATCTTTGGAGAACACAGAATGTTGTATTCGGATTGTTGAGAGTCGAATCACGATGCTGCCTTTTCTTATGAATGAATAATGTAACATAGTCATATGATGAATGCATGTAATCCTGGTTGAGATTTATGTCGGAGAAATATCAAAATCAGTCCTCGGCGAACAAGTTTGGGTTTCAGAACACACTCCAAAATAGGATCAAGTACAGAAGGGCCATAATATGCATATAAGGGAGAAATAAAGGAATTTGTCTATATAAAGTCGAATCATGGCTGCATTTGTAACGCTCTTCAAGAAAAAATCTGATCAATGTTATTAAAACCAAAAAACGCTGAGCCTAAGTTAGTTAGGTAGTTAGTTCACAAAAAGGCAAAAGCTGCTTCCTACACAGCTGTCAAAAAGAAAGAAGAAATCGAAATAAACTTGATTTTCAAAAATAATCATTATTATAGTTATTTTGCAAAAATTTAAAATACTCACTCTTCGTTTTTCTCGGTTGCTGCCCATCGGCGGAGTTGGTAGCGTTTGCAACGGTGGAGTCGCCTTGCGTAGGCGTCGGTTTGCTATCCTGAGAGTTCTCGTTGCTGACGGCGCTTTTGCTGTCCGACTCCTCCTTAACGTCCGCCCCCTCCTCTTTTTTGATGGTCGCGTTGGCCGTGATCGAACTGCCTCCGCCGCTCTCAGAGTCGTCCAACGGCTCCATTTTGATTTCGGTCTTGATCTCGGCCTTCATCTCGGACTCACTCTTCATGTTCTTGCCGCCTCCACAGCCTCCGTCGCCGCCGCCCTGGCTGTCGTTCATGTCCGGCTCTTCCTGCTTTATATCTATTTCCATCTTTACCTGAAACATTCCATAGTCATAATTATATAGAATAGAGTGGTGTTGTAATTTTTAAAACTGGGGTTGTATCTTAACGTTGTCACTGTTTTGGTTTTTAAGTTCAGTTCGCTCATAGTTTGAAATGTTCATATATTCATATTTCATTTCACATTTACCGAGACCCTAGACGCCATAACCCTCATTTGTTATCCTCTATTTCCAATAGTTTCAGACACTGCTCGTTTTGATATTTTTGCGGAGTGATCCAACTTCAGTGACTTCACCGATCACATGTTGCCCAGTTTTCAGACGAATACCATACTTAAGGCCGGTTTCACCGTTTCCTGATAAGTGTCAGATAGTCTATCTGTCAGATAACGCCATATGAATTATATGGGCCTATCTGGCAGATAAGCTATCTGACACTTATCGGGGACCGGTGAAACCGGTCCTTAGAATTGTATAATGAACCTGCTGTAGCATCTAACTTGTCTACAAATTTCACACTGCTCGTTTTGATATTTTTGAGGAGTGATCCAACTTCTGTGAACTTTGGCGACACCGATCGCATGTTGCCCAGCACTCACCAGAATACGAGTGAGGATAGTAAATAAATAGGAACGTTGCAATACTTAAAAATTGTATAAAAAATGGAAATAAATCTTTTGAAACGTCTAACTTGTTTACAAATTTCAAAAAACATACCTGCTGTTCCAGCTTGCCCCTGTTCTGCCCCTGTGGCGGCGAAGCGTTCGAGTCTTCGTCGTCCGCAGAGGCGGCCATGACTGCGGCCATCTGCGACGTGAACGAGGAGGCGGTCTGGCGACCGGCGTTCTGCGACGCCCTCTCCGCGCTGCTCATCCCCTTGCCCATGCTGGCCGCGTTGTTGGCGGAGGCGGAGTCCCTGCTGCCGGCGCTGCCACCGCCGCCACCCCCCGGCGCTGGAGAAGACTGCACTGGCGTCGCGGGGGCGGGCGAACCGCCCCGAGAAGAACTCACCGACTTAGGGGCGGTCGGAATGGCGCCCACCGACGATGGGGCCGTCACGCTATCGCCGCCCCCGCTCGCTACGGACGTCGGAGGTAGGCGGGACGTCCCGTTTTGAGTCACCTGCAAAAGCGGTTTGTTTTTTAATAAGTGTCAAAATGATCAAAGGGTATGTCAGTTAAGAAACATTGTTATTTTCTTTGAAAAGCACCCCACCCGGTGATTTATATTTGTTTTCGTAAGAGATACGAAGTCGGTTAAAAGGTGACAAATACAGGGTGTCATACGACGATTAAGACAAGCAATATATCGGAACTGGGCAGTAGTAGCGAATTATCATTTTGGGGGTGTAAATTAGAGCAAATGTTGTGTCTTTTCTTGTTATTGTGTTACCCAATGAGTTATTTGTTTTTGGTCACGTGACGTCCGACTCAAAAATTTTAATGGGACACCCTGTATATTTGTGACTTTTTGTGTTCCTCCCGATAAAACAATTCTAACAAACTAGCACACCTAGGGTCTAAAATGGTTAGTTCAAGAGCTACAGATACTTAAAGGACTGTACCACTACCATTATGAAACACTACCAAAGTAATTTAACTGTAGGGATACATGTTATAATCAATGGTAGTCTTTAGACCCCAGGTGTGCTAGTTTGTTGGAATTGTTTTATCGGGAAGAACACAAAATTCACAAATATACAGGGTGTCCCATTAAAAATTTTGAATCGGACGCCACGTGATCAAAAACAAATACCTCATTGGGTGACACAGTAATAAGAAAAGATACTATATTTGCTCTAATTTAAACCCTCAAAGTTATAATTCGCTACTGCTGCCCAGTTCCGATATATTGCTTGTCTTAGTCGTCGTGGGACACCCTGTATACGCAAAATATACTGTTCGACCAGGCAGAGAATGCGAGACGGATGAGGCGGAAAGGGAGAAAGGAGCTAGAAGAATCGTAGGCGTCTACAGTCATAGGCGGCGAGATATTTTCCTTAATTAAAAGAGATAAAATTTCGATTCATTTTGAATGCAAATAATAGTAATCGACTTTATTCTTGTTCATATCGTGACTATATCTAACACTTTTTATTTACATATTTACAAACGAATAAAAACAGAGTCGAAACAGGAACAGAAGGAACACAATTATTTCTATAGTGGTTATTTAATACAGCTCGGTTAAGACCTTAGGACACAGGTATCGGCAGGCAATGTTAAAAGTAAACAACAAGGTTCATTTAGCAAGAAAATCATTATTGTAAGGCCGACACAAGAGGAAATCTTATCTGAACCGAATGAATACAAAATAAGGTAATTTTTTTTTTCATGGTTCTGAAAAGAACAGTTTTTTTCAACGCCCAGGCGCGTTAAAGGCAAATTTCCTTATACCCGTTTTACATCAATAATAAATCGATGGTTTTAATTCGTGGATTCAATTCGTGGTCAAAATTGACAAGTGTAAAACAAGAACTTGACGTAAAATAAGTCAATGGATTTCTTCACTGATTTAGAACCTATTCTAATCTGTGGTCAAGAATGACATAAAATTCGGTACAGCCAACCTTAAAAATCATTTGATTCATGTCATCCATGTTGCATACGAGTCTCTTGAACATTTTCTAAATAAAAACTGGCAATAAAATTGAGAGTTTTACTATCAAACGGCCACAAACAAATACGAATTGGATAGATCTTGCAAAAACCGCTAATAATACCACAGCAACAGTGTTGGCAGAACTGCATGCTGTCACAAAATCCATCGTTTTATTCACAGATGTAAAACACAATTAGTTTGACCTTCAAGACGACCATGGATTGATCAATGAATAAATTCGCGGGAAAAAATGTCGATGTAAAACTGGTATTAGGCACGTTCACCTCTAATACGTCTCGCCAAGTTAGTATCTTCAAATAGACGCGGCGAGTTGGTTTTCATCAGCGCTGTCATAACTATCATATCCGAACTGTCCGAGAAGTAATCACTGTCACTTTCTTCTCCTAAGTTAAAAGACATTTATAACCTCAAATTCTAATCGATCATATTTTACCTACCTAATAAAGGTGTGTGATACAAGCTGGCGGGTATATATTTTACATACATAACAGTAACGCACAATTAGTAGCAGAAAATTCGCTCGAAACAATGCACACACGCAAAAGGCCAACGCGTGGGTCAATGACATAGCCACAACAACAGACAAAATGACATTAACGTAAATGGAACTGGTATTACCATCTAGCGACGTTGTCAAATCCAAAATAAATCCCCAATGTATGTACTACAATCTACATTTTTTTAATTTTTACGTTAAGCTCTTCAGTGTTAAGGATTTTAAAGCATTATATTTATATATTGTTTCCAACTTTTAGTCCATGGCATATCTTGAACAGTTCTAATAACACTCAAAGCAAAGAACATGAATCTCGTGAATTTGGCTCTCCTTGCATTCGGGCAATACAGTGCTCCAATGTTCCGACCAGAAAATTTTGTAAATAAAGGTGTCTACTTAGATTTATCGTCGGTGACCCCAACTGTACGGCCCTCCTTACTAAGTTGTTTTAGGGTATTGGGTCACCGTTGGTTCTTTCTATGTTGGTTGCATGTATATCGCCTTTTTACCAGTTCAGATTCGAAATTTTATCAACATTTCTATTTTAACTAACTGATCTAAAATATCAGTTCATGATACGTTATACACAGCTGAAATCATAATTTTAAGATCATGACTTAAATCTTGCAAAAATGAGATTTGGCGCCCATATGAACAATTGAAGTTGATGGTGAAGAACAAAACAGGAAGCGTCGGTTTGGAAATCTATCGTGTAGAGTCTAAAGTGCGAAGTCAAGAAAAATAAAAACAATTTCGGCAAACTCCAGATGAATACGCCCGTACCCGAAAATACCATGAACAAACTTTTTAAATGCCATTTTTCTTTATATGCGCAACTTTGCCATCATTTAACATACATCGTATCTCTTACATTTTTCGAGATCCCAATAGGAAAGGGTCGAATTTGAATCAGTAGGTCTAGTGGAAATATGGCGTGTCAGCATGTGGTTATCACAGAGACAAAGAAAAGTTAGAAGCATATCTTCATACATTTTGAATTAAACCAAAACTACAATAAAACATGCGATGTAAAGACTACTAAGACCTGTAGTGCCACTTATACCAACTAACAACTGGAAGAATAGCATAGGTTAAACTTTGCCCATTTAAAATGTATCATTATAAATAAAGCCGTTTATTATTATTATTTAACAAGCTTGCCTATCTGAATCACCAAAGTTTGAAAAGGATATATTCTTATGAAGTTTGATAACGTTATATAAGATCAAGGGTATTTTTTACAAAAGCGAATGCAATTTCAAAATAGCAGCCAGGGCAAAGTTTTCCTACATTTTTTTCTTAAAATCGAAAAGATGCAATAATGTCTTACATACACAAGCATGTAGGAATACGACTGAAATTGACACTGACCTGTTGAATGGGTTGCGGGAGACCTTGCTGCTGTTGCGGTTGTTGTTGCTGACCAAAACCGGACGGTGAGGGTGAGATCCTGCTAGCCTTCAACAGATCATTGAACTGTTGATTTGCCTGCTGTTGCTGGGAGTTTTGACCAGCTGGAGAAACCTGAGGTAAGCTCACCGGACCATTTGTCGTCGTTGGGAATTGACTGCTGGATGAGGTGGTTGTGCTGCCTAGAATGTCAAATTTAGCTGCTTTAGCATTATAAGTATACTTTATCAAACTCGATAACCATCTTTAAAATCAAATGAGCCTGTAATACACCTAAATGGAGCAACACAGTCGACTATTTGGTAAAAGATGCAAGGTATCAAAAAAGTGGAAAATGCTGATTTTATTATTTTTAAGTGCCCACTGTGCTGTAAAAAGATAATTGTGCAATGTGACACCTAAAGTTGCATTTTTTTAAAATGAAACACTATATACGAGACTGATGGCGACTTCTTATGAAAGTAGGATTTGATAACACACAAAATGAGACATCAAAGCCTTACTTTAAAGTACTTTTACTCAATCAAGTAGGCATTCATTTAACGTGTAACTTAGGTTGGTAAGTAGATATTGAAAAAAATGAAAGTGCAGCAAAGACATGCGATCAAATGTTTTGTTCGGTTGGATAAAACGCCAACTGCAAACCTTTTGAAATAATTACAAGTGCATATCCAGATGATAGTTAATCATGATGTAGAGTGCTTAATAAGTTTAACAACACTTGTAAATACTTGGATATGAACCTCGTCCGGTTGACCACAAAATGCGCGAACTGGCACACAAATTGCATAAAGTAATGACTTGGTACAAAATGATAGGCCGATTGGCATTAAACTAATTTCTGATAATGTTAATTTGTCTTACGGTTACACTAAAAAAATTATTCATGGAGATTTAGGGTACTGAAAGGTCGCGGATCGAGTGACAATTTGACAGCAATGGAAAAGGCAACTACAAAGTTGGTTTTATCATTTTGACCCTGAATTGAAGTCTCAAACTATGCTATGAAAGCAAGACATCCCAAGATCGCAGAACGCCAACACTGTTAAAACGATGGTGAAGCATTTTTATAAACGCGGACTTGTTTATTACGATCACATTGTACGCAGATGACACAGTAACTGGGAAGTACTATTCTAATGTACTTCGAAGATCCTTTAAGGCAAAATTAAAGCAAAAACGGCCCATATTAAACCTTCGATTGGGCGCTGCATGATGACAATGCAATGCAAATTGTGCCCCCCCTTCTCTCCCGACCTTGTTCCATGACTTCCATTATTTGTTTCCTTAAGTTAAAAAAATAATTGAGAGGTCGAAGATTTAGTCTCGTTTATAGCTCAACAACGCTGGGATAAACAAAAACCTATCTGAAAAATGTACCTAAAATCAACAGTTTCCAAGTTACCTAATTGATGGTGTTATTATAGGGAATAAAGTTTTAAAAAATATATTTCCGCCATTTCACAGTGACGGCGCACGAACCTTGAGAAAGTGGATTTCCGAACGGCGACAGTCCTGGATTCGAGGTAGTTGGACTGGGACCCGGTAACCCGACAACGTTCTGCTGCTGTTGTTGTTGTTGTTGTTGCTGCTGAACCTGCTGCTGCTGTTGTTGAACGGGAAACAACATACGGTTGCCTGCTTGTTGTTGATTGAGCGCCCCCAAAGGAGGCATATTGCCAGCCGCCAATGATGGAGAACCACTCCTGAGGCCCACCTGGCCCACCGGTTGCTGCTGTGGACAAGGCAGGATGTTTCCAGGCACTCCTGCTGGTCGCGGCACTAGTCCTGCTATTCCACAGAAATAAGACGTCAATACTAAATAATTCAATCTAGATTTTCATTTTACACAAAACATGTCAACACTGCTGTCTACAATCAATGCTGTACGATTAACAATAACCGAAAAAGCTGAAAATGAATCACTACCATAGCAAAATGAATCTAGCAAAGCAAAGATTATTTCAACAAAAAAAAAACAAGTAGACTAAGTTTATTTATATAATGTTAAATTGAATAGCTTACCTTGTAAATTAGGTCGAATCGGTTGAGCATGCTGCTGCTGCAATTGCTGTTGCTGTTCTTTCCTCTTCTGCCTTTTCTCTTCAAGCTCTTTCTGAATCTTATAGATTTTCTCAGCTAACAGGTGGTAGTATTCCGATCTTGAGTTCGCCATTTCATACATGTCTCCCTGAAGATAATATAAATGTCATCTAATTAATAGAGAAAAAAGTAATCATCATGACAAGTAAGTTTTAAAATTGAATCCAAACAACACGAAACGGAAAGACGAAGCATTAATATTAACTGACATGGAAATTACAAATAAAAAGTTTCCACAATAATTAACGTGTAAAAAGCTCAAAAATAATACTCAGCTCTTAACTTTTTTTTGAACATCTGGACCTTTTTTTTACTACATCTTCAATATACAGATTGATTAAAAGATGAAATTCAACACTTTTTTGGCCGCACTGGGAATTAATAAACCTTGCAGCTTAATTAGCACAGTAACTGTGGATGTATGAAAGAGTTGGAAGTACAGATGTCATATATATAAGCTGGTTGAGAACTATGAACTTTACCTCGACTTTCTTAGCGTAAGCGACCAAGTTGTGCATGCGTTTGTCGAGTAGCGCCTGCGGATCTGGCGTGGGAAATATGGCCTGCACCAGCTTATGCACCAGGTGATTGCGGAGATCGGGAGTCACTGATTGATGCCATTCCTTGGTACCTGTTACGGGAGATGCCGTCACCTGAAAAATAATAAAAATAATGTAACATGATGCATATCACGGGAGCCCCCCCCCCAGAAGTTGTATTTGCAATTTTTGTAACGCATTATTCACAAAACAATTATTTACTTGAATGATTGAATATAAATAATTAATTAATTATATTCAATCAGATCAATATCATATGCACCGCAACTAAGTTGTTTTCCATACTATGAAAAAAAGATTTGTCTCTCCTTGAGTTTTTTCTGCTCATGTCCTTACATAATATAATAAATTTATTGATGATGATGATGATGATGATGATTTAAATGTCTTTTATACAATATGAAAACCAATACAAGAGAGCGTTCATTTGTATGTCCGAGTTTTCATATCGTAACGTTAAAAAATTACCTAGAAACAATTTAAAAATAGCTTGCAATCACAGTTAATGCACCGACGTAATAATGAAATCATACATTGGAATCTTATTTTATCGCATCGGAGTAGAACAGGGAAATTATGATATTAGATTGTTTGCAATATTAGAAAAACTTATTCTTATTCAGATAATCGAGCCTAGCGTTTGCCATTTAGTATTTTTGAAGACTGAAAATGAAACAAAGTTTCCCAATTAAGCATTGAGTTATAATGAAATAATTTTGGAAGCATCAAACATCAAAAACCACAATAAAAACGATTGTTTATTGAAAATGAAACAAAAGTAATTGTAAATACTCATCTATTACTTTAATTCAAACGTGTTGACATTTTTTTAATTTTTTCGTAGCAAGGTTGAAAAGTTGTAATATAATTTTTGTATGGGTTTTCATCCGGGTTATTTTTGACAAATGATAACCAACGAAGGCGTATCAAGCAAGGTACATAATTGTAAAATGTTCATAATTTAAAAAATATATCGACAGGTTTTTATAAACGAAGGTACCAATAAAGTAAAGTATTAGTATAAAAGAATAAAAGTAATCCTACTCCTTACCTGTCCAGGCTGCAACCCTCCAGGTAGCTGTCCAACGAGTCCCTGATTGGCCGACTCCAGATTGGCCAATCCGAACATGACACTGTTGACGCTTTGCTGCAGACTTGCCGCGGTCTGGTTGACGCCTTGAGCTTGGGCAGCAGCCGCAGCCGCTGCAGCTGCAGCTGCCGGGTCGCCTCCCGTTCCAGGCAATGGGACGCTGATGTTAGGGGCCGGTTGACCTGATGGAAGAACGGTATATCGTAAGAGTACTCAATTCATTTTTTGAAATGGTGGCAGGTAGAATTACTTTTCAACTAGCAAGTGTTACCTAACACCCGGACAAATGAAGTTTGTGTATTTTTACTCCCCACACCGATAGGTGAGGGGAATACTGTGATCGCGCAATTTTCGATTTTGAGATAATTCTGCCTGTGCGCGTTTTACTAGCCACGTAATCTCAGTAACTGCTGCATGTATTGTTATGAAATTTGGGCAGCGATATGCTGTGGGGTCGTAGTAGTTAATGTTCCTATAATTTTGCAAATCTGTGCATGGGCGGCGGAGCAATTAGTGGAAAACAAAAAAATTAATATTCCTTAAAATTTTGTTTTCTATTGGGGGTTGTGAAACTAAAAAAATTGTTGTAATCATAATAGGCTGTCCTCTAACCTATGAAAGAAAAGACCTAACGTCATAATACACTTTTTTAGGTCCATCCGAACATTACCTTGCCTATTACAGAAACCAAGGGACTTAGAATTATCTGATGTATACATGCGAGTATTGCTTCTGATCGTTCTGTATTGTGTAATTAGGAAACTAACGGATTACCGCGGCGAGGATGGAAAACGTTTATGATTTTTAGAAATCGTGTGAGTGGCGGCACAGCAATAATACACTAAAAATATAAAAACAGCTCAAACTTCTTTTTTAGGCGTTGCCTATTACAGAAACCAAGGGACTTAATTTTCTGACGTATACATACGAATATTGTTTTAGCTCGTTCTGTATTGCGTAATTAGAAACTGTGGTATTATTACCGTGGCGAGGATGGAAAACGTTTATGGATTTTTGAAATCGTGTCAGTGGCGGAGCAGCAATAATAAAAAAAACTAAAAAAATTTAAACAGCTCAAACGTCGTTTTTAGGCGTTTTAGGGGTTTCGAGATCATCTTTTACTTTTTTTGGGTGGGGGTGAAATCGGGGTAGTTGGGAGTCATCAAGCTAAAATTTTTTTGTATTCAGACTAGGCTATCCATTGACCTGTGAAAGGAAGACCTAGTGGCATAGCACACTTTTTTGGTCGGGCGGACGATGATTTGGTTGCAAGGGGATCTCAGACTATAGCTTCATGCTATGGGAAAATAATAAACTGGTATCACCGTAATGTGTGAGAAGCACTGAGTCAATCAACTTGACTTCATTTTTTGATCATTTTTTTCTGGTTCCAGTGTTATAGATCCCTGTGATACCCTAGTAGCACAGCTTGAATATAACATGTTCAAATCAACATCATCTGTTTTGTTAGTAGAATCCCTAATTATGAGTACTTTTTCGTATAGGGTGGTTTCTACAGTAGTTCAGACAGTGAAACCTTATAACTAGTTCAAAGGTTGTTTGATAATCTGCAAAAACAAGACAGCAATAACAATGTACTACAATACCTGAAATTGATACGATATGATAAAAGATATCACCACACATGGTTATTTAGCATGTATATATTAAATTTATTTACTTTAATATTTTTTACTTCTGTGTCATCGCCATCCACTGCTCTGGTCATTAGCTTCGTGTTCTGTGCAGGCTTTGTTACTGTTTCTCGGCGCCATGCTAGGAACAGCACTGTTAATAAGAAGTCAACAGTGAAGGCTCAGGTGGGGATTCTTCGCTGAGCTTTTTTTTATGGATATTTATTTTTGATTGAAAATCCAGAAATAAATTTCCGCCTCTAACGAGAATCGGACCAGGGACCTTTCGGTCACGAGCCCTCGACCCTAACCATTGGGCCAATGCACCCCTCAACTTTTTTAATAATTACTGAATTTTTTGCCGGCCCTACTACAAATTTTCTGAACGCTCGGCTTATTGCAGGCCAGGCAAAACAAAACATTTAAACCTATTTTTTGCATTTATACTTTCCACGCCGGAAGAGTTGGAGGTACTACATTTTAGGCGCATTTCGACTTCTACATTACAAAAAAAACTGCGTCTCTTTTCCCGATTACAATACTGTTGGTTGAGAAATAAATAGGGTGTCTCAATATAACTGATGATCAAATCACCATTAGCTGTTGTTTCAGTCGCAGAATCCCACAACTATGAGTAAGTACTGTTTGGTATAGAGGGACTCTACTGTGTGCAGTGCTTTGGACGATGAAACCTTAAAACTTCAATTCATTAAGTTCAAACTGCCCCGAAATAAGGTGGACAATTACATGTTTAATTTGATATTGCATTTAAAAGGGAAACTTACTGAATTTTATGTCGGCTGTACGCGTACAACTGCGTTGACTGTGTAACAACAGAAGGTGCAAGATGCAGTGGGACGGAATAGTGACCACCATGTTATCTTATAACCAATTTCGTGAGCACTCAGCGTACCCGGTCACACAAAACATTTAGTTAGAATGCACGCCCATTATACGAAAGTCCAAAGGTGCGAATTTTTTTTCATTTATACCTTCCACGCTATCAGGCGATGGAAGTATTGTAGTCTCTAAAGAAATGAAATTTGACATAAACATTTTTTAGCGTTTTACAGCTTCCTAATTACAAAAACCATGCCACCCATTTCCATTTGTTTGTCCGTCTGTCTCCCTGGTAACCACTGACCGCTCTATACCTCGACAGTATTGATATAGCAATGACATTTTCATAGTATGTTATCACTGCAACAAGGACAAATATGCTTCAAAATCTTTCTAGAGGCCGTGCATTAATAATTAAAAATGGAAAATCCCCTGACCCCACCATAGCTTGGGAAGTACTATTCCGATTAACGAAAGTTACAAGATGTCTCAAAAGCTTTACTACTTATGAAAATCAATCCAGTGGCGGGAGAGGAAGGATTAAAAGCTAAAGAATGAAGAAACTGCTCTAACTTTGTGTTTAGGCGGTTAAATAGTTTTTATTGCCCTATAAATACATATGTACTTTTGTATCCTATCAGAACATACTCTCATTTACCTTCTAATAATAGAAGAATGATTTTGAATAACTGTCCTATAATTTTTTTCAATACATATTGTAAAAATTTAATTTCGTACCAGACAATGTCAGATAAAGTCGGCGGACGGCGATTAAGCTACAGTCGCCACACCTACTCAACCTCGAAAGCGCCAGCTATATTTGCTACCAAGTTCCATCCATTGTAAGATATCGACGGAAAAATTAATCTTTAATGCAGTTGATAATCTCTAAATATTGCTCAGAATCTTCAAAACGTTGCTTTTGATCGAATATGAGCACACACGACACCCACTTTGCACATAGCATTCGCATGTCCAAACATTCATCCACAATATGTCCAACCGTTGCTTTGATATCTCCAGGGTCTCAGCCATCTCGATCAACTTCATTTCACAGTTGCTCAAGATTATTTTGATCACAAGGACTTTTACTGGTTTGCCTGGACTTTTTTTGAGAAGTTTCACTTCACCTGCAGTCTTTCTCCCCCGTAATAATTTAAAAACGGTGGACTTTCCAACTCCAGTCAATCGGGAACATCGGTCGACAGTTTCTTGTACAGTAAAATTGGGGTTATCGTATTTTATGCAATCATGTATATTTAAAATAATAACTTTTACACTCACAGATAGTGGAGAATTATTGCAACACATTTTCATTGGTGTGAATGTCGTTAAACTAAAAACAAATATAGAGGCGCTACCGTATGTTTTATTTACTTTATCATTAAGGTGTCATTAATTTCCGTTACTACGTCATAAATGAATAATGAGGGTCAATATATCAGGTAAGATAGTAAAGTTTACCTACGCCTATGACCAACACCTAAAATGGTCAAAGCAGGTAGGCATTTTCGACTTAATTGCTCTATACATTTCTGAAATGCACTATAACTAGAAATCATAAATAGATTTCATTCACGTACCGTCATCTAAGTGCCAGCCTACGAACTTTACAACCGAACTGTTAGCCAGGAAAGGAACGTTCGCAATTTCGCACGTGTAGACGACAGAAAATAGAAAAATCGATCGAAGGGGTAACACTAAATGAAAACTTTATAGAGAATGGAATTCCGAACTAGACCTTTCTGAGAAAATTTCCTTACCTGGCGGTGCGAGCACCCTGACCCCGGCCGCCGTCATCCCCCCGGCAGTAGCCATGGCCGCCGCAGGGCCCCCAGCCGCGTTGAGGGGCAACCGCAGTCCGGCTCGAACGGCGGCGGCGTTGGGTAGTAGGCTGCCTCCGGGACCGCCCCCGGGGGTCGCTCCGGCCGCACCTGGCGGACATTGGATGCCCAACGCGTCATAAGCCCGCAACATGTCGGTCGTCGATAGGTTGCCGCTGCCCGGGGTCGGCTTTGCTTGAGGTTGATTAGCTGCTGCTGCAGCAACAGAACAACGACGTCAGATAGCGTATAATAGGTACGGCGCCGGCCGGCGCCCTTAATTGGCTCAAAACTAGGAGCTTGTAGTATGTATCAAGTATTGGATGTAATATGTATTGGAAGTAATAAATTCACTGATACGATCTATTAAGGCTTACGAAAATAGTTGTTGTGCAGTATTCTGTTACTCTAGCCGTAACATTTACCTTTCTAATAAATCAATTTCGAAATTCAAATACAGCCAATAACAACTGGTCGAGCCCTTGTTAACCAAATCATTGTTGCATCGTTGCACTCTATAAGGATTAATAATAAAGTATTTATTTTACAACAAACATTTTGAAAGGAATTTTTAAGTTTTGTTGAACCACCCTATGTCGATTTTTCAAATTCATAATAATTCATGAAGAACAGAACAAACAATTATATTCACTGCAACTTTGATTTTCCTATTAAAAAAATATCGTATATATGGTTGAAAAACATAGAGGTTGACTAATAAAGGATTTTTTTCAGTAAATTATACATAGTATTTTAAAATTCTCAGTGAGGATACCTACAATATAATTCAGCTAAATTCCCTGAAGAATCTGTAAGTATAAAGCTCAAATCTGTTCGATTTTAAGAGCAAAATGTCACACCAAAGTAGTTCAATAGACATTGAAAACGGTCTTAGTAGTTTAAAAAACACACCAGTGGTAGTTACTGCTCATTTTTGAAACATCAATAGAATGGATGAAATGTATCCATCGACAAAATAAAACACTGAAAAATAAGATATTCAACAATTTCAAACTGTCGGGTAACTTAAATCTTAAGGTAATTTTGTAATTGAATCTCACGAGAGAGAAGTTGATCTAGATATGCCCGATTCTGATTTGCGTTAAACGCCAAGTTTTCGTCTCGTAGTGCCCTGAGGATGTCCTGTGCGATCGTGGACAAAAGCTTGGCGTTTAATGCAAATCAGACGCAAGTACCATCTGGGATTTAAGAATTTTCTAGCCACACATATCTAGATCAACTTCCAAACAATGTAGAATAGCTACTTTAGCGACGTTCTTTTCTGTTCACAGGTTCTTTGAAGCCTAGTTTATTACCTACTTTAGCAGTATATTTGGTAAAATCAGAAAAATCCGAGAACCGGGCCCAAGACCTTCTTCTTGCCATGGTAATTCTAACAGCAAATAAGAGAATATGTTCAACATCTTCACGCTTTACCAGTTCGTCGGTAAAAATCACGTATACTACGTATTACCAATGAGATATTCTACTTACCACTTGGATTGTTCCTGTTCTTATCAGCCTGCTTCAAGGGCAAACACACTGGACAGTCGGTACGGATGCAATTCTTCCAATGGCTAATGATCTGCCTGGAAGAGCTGCAATGAGCGACGGAGCAGCTCTTGCCCGCGTTGCAGGTGGTCATATGGTTGAGAACATTCTTCATGGTTTTGCAGTGGGGCAGTGTACACCATACCTCGCCGTTCGCTTGCGATTCCCTCCTCTGGCACTTGTGCGCGTGCAGTAGCAGCACCAGTTGCTGCTGGATCAGCTTCCGTTTCTCCGGGTCTGCTGGATAAGGCAGAATGAGGAAGGATGTTAGCTGGCTACTACGCATGCACTACTCAACTACCATCTACGACTACCACTAATGATAAGCAATTACAAGACAAGAGGGGACATTTTTATATTATTATCTGCCTTTGATCTGCTTTAGTCATGAAGAAAACAACAGATGATAACAAATTTAGTTGATACACACATTTTTATACAGGGTGAGGTTTTAGTACGGGATCGGTCGATAACTCCACTACTGTAAAAGATAGCAAAAAAAGTTGTGTACACAAGTTATAGCTAAGGATATGCTCCTTGCTCAGTAAATATTTTTAATAATACAGGTTGATCCATAACTATGTGGTGATGCAAATATACATTTTTTTAAATGAGACACCTTATATTATAATTCCATATTTAGATTCTACTAGTAATCTTCCTTCTTAAAAAGATAAGGTATTGTAACATTATACAGGGTATATCAAAAGTTTTTTTTACATGGAAAGATAAAAAATATCCTCTAGTTTTAACACAGGCTGTAACAAAAGTCGCATATTCATATACAAGGTGAGATGGAATGCAAAAACTAAATATAAAAATAATAAGTTGCTTTCAATATGCTCTTTCATATTGGTATAGGATTTCATATGTACCTACATTCATCAGTTTCCGAGATTTTGCGATTTTTCTGCAAATTTTAAATATATATTTCTATTTCTGTAACTGAAATTTAATTATTTTGAGAAAGTACTATCGAATTTTATTTTTATTTAACGAACAACTAAATTCTAAGACAACAATAGTATTTGATGAAGTCAAAACCATGAATTATCGAGATAATATAAAAGTGAAGTATGCTGAGGAAATAATTTTATAGATGTGATCCATAATGGACTAGTATCATGAATTTTATTTCTGGTTGCATATGATAGAGTACGTCATAAAAAGCATCTCATTTTTTTCTCCGATTTTTTTGGGCACAGGAAAGCCGTGAAAATGAAGAAAATATTTGAATTCTCCTAGGACAGTGACGTCACTGCCCTATAGGCGAACAGCCAATCAAAAGACAGATATGTGTGCTGTGTTGCCGCATTCTGATGGCGCGTGAAATGCCGGAGCTGTACGCGGGTTGGCTCATCTATCTTGTAGCTTTCGGAAGGGCTGTTCCAAATTACGGTTCTATCACCGTCCTAGAACTGTTTTCATCATGCCCCGCCCATTTTGTGATTCTAAAATCGATGATTGGTTGGTACGCTGGTGGACCAACCAATCACCGTTTTTAGAACTGTAAAATGGGCGGGGCTTGATGAAAACGGTTCTAGGACGGTAATAGAACCTTAATTTGGAACAGCCCTTCCGAAAGCTAAGTTATGATTCGATCCGTCAATCCTGTCACAATCAATCGTCATTCGGTCATTGTCATTTCCAAATTCCATTGGGCTTTGGCTGTAATTTTCAACAATCTTAAAGTTATTATTATTTTTTTGCGTTTATTTGTACAGGATATCCTTTTATTCCATTTTACTAGTTTTTAAGTTATTTTATCATAACATAACCAACAAGTATGAGTAACATCGATTGTGGATTCACAAAAGCCGATTCAGATAACCTGCCTAAAGTTGATATGGCTATGGTGAACGACTTTTATGTGGGTAATATGCAGTTCTTCAATACGGAGATGAGAAATGTGAAAGCTAAGAAGTGAGTTTCAAAATATTTATAACACTTGAGATAGCAAATAACATGTTTATGTGAAATGTAAATGTTTTGCGAGTCGGAGCTGTTCTTGGCAACAATGCACTGCTGATAATTCGCGCGGTTGGCAGTGATTGGCTGAATTTGAATTCCGTTCTTTAAACTTTAGAATGGAATTACTAAAAAACAAAATGATGTAGAAAGTAACGAAATGCAGCAGAACGTTTATTTTTGTATGCACTAAGCGGTCATAACAATTAAATCATCGTTCTTAACCTCGTGATACTAGTCCATTATCAAGCAGATTTATCAGATAGGCTTTGAAATATTGCAGTTTTCATAACCTGCTCAATAATTTCGTCCTGTGTGAAAACCGAGCTTTAAAAATGAATTTGAATGAAATGAATGACCATTTTTATATCCAAATCGCTGTCAAATGAACGTACTGTATATCAAAAAGTAATGAATCAAAATTTATGTTTTTCATATGGAAAGATAAAAAATATCCTCTAGTTTTAAAATCGGCTATAAAAAAGGCCGGCGACGCATATTCGTATACAGGATGATGTAGAATGCAAATTCTAGATTTTCTCTTTTTTTTTAAATGTAACCCCTAAGATTTTATTATACCAAAGAATTGCTTTTAATATGCTTGACCACGTTTAAAATAACCAGAAATTTTCAGAATAGACCCCATAGGGTAATAATTGACAACACGATCATGTTTAAGTGTATGTCCTAAATGGTAAACAAAATATATGGTGGTATTAGTTTGAAAAAATTCTTTAATATGGAAAACCATTTAGATATATTTTGTGAATTCTTGTAATTTTACTCCAAGTAAATATGTTTCTACTATTTCTACTAGTGGGCATTTGATTTCAAATCAACCTGTACCCAGTATACATGCTCATATTTAGGTGGGAAAAATTAGGCCCATTTAAGAAGTATTCTTCATATCAAAATTTGCCCTAAAATATCTAAACTTTTTAGACATAGTAAGTGGTAAACTTAAGAAAAAAAATGTTAATTTTATAGCATTTTAGACATATTTCTGAAACTTAGTATTTTATCGCCTACACAATTTTTTCTACTAGTGTTCATATGGGATTGCTATTGAATGTTTTCTAAAAAAAAACTAAGTTGTATAGAGTGGTAAACTTAAAAAAAAAACTGTTTTATTTTATAGCATTTTAGACATATTTCTGAAACTTTGTATTTTATCCCTTACACAATTTCTACTACTGGTGTTCATATGGCATTGCTGTTGCATGTTTTCTAAAAAAAAACTGTAAGTTGTAAACTGTTGCGAACTTCTTTTTAAATTGAAAGGCGTCTAATTTCAAACTAGCGACTAATAAATTATATTCAGATCCCAGATAAATAAAATCTGAAAACATGACCATCCTATGTCAAAAGTTGAATATTTAAGACATTCCAAATCAAACATTCTGCAGATGTGCTTGAACAAAATAAAATAGAGACACCACAAATAATCAGATACCAAAAATTAAACTGACATCTACATACATGCTAATCGACATTGCATACATGACTTACCGGTAGATGGCGCAGGTTGTCCGGGTTGCTGCTGGGCGCCCTGTGCGGCCTGGTTCTGGGCGCTGGCTTGCTGAGGACCTGGCTGACCGCCAGATGGCGCTCCGCTTTGCGGTTGAGCTGGCGAGGGAGCGGGCGGTTGCGTCTGTTGAGGGTCGCCACCCCCGGTTCCTGCTGCCCCGGGTCCGCCCGCCGACGCCACTGCGGCCTGAGGGGGCGGAGCACCAAAGCGCTGCTGCTGTTGCGCCGCGGCAGCTGCAGCAGCTTGCTGTTGAGCTGCAGCCTGCAGCTGGCTGGGAAGGCCTAGTTTTTGTTGTTGTACCACACCTACTAAAGAATAGCATGTCATTGAGGGTGAATTTTAGGCTAAGGATTAACCCTTTTAGCAAAGTTGAAATTTTGAGTGAAAGCTGGCTCTCAGGGTGGGCCAAAAATGGGTGGACGGAAGATTGTGGGCTTACTAGAATATATTCTACTTGGTTATGTTCTGGAGCCTTTGAAGGCTACAATCAAAAATTATGGTAAGGATTCACTTTAGGGTACAGCCGCTAGGTGGCGCCGCTATATGTCAATCGAAAGGGCTCAAGGTGGGGAGCAATAATGTCCCCGGGCACAACACCCGGAAACGAAAGACAAAAAAGTTATGGAGGAAACAATTTCCCATGTTAAAAATTAGGGTACAGCCGCTAGGTGGCGCCGCTATATGTCAATCGAAAGGGCTCAAGGTGGGGAGCAATAATGTCCCCGGGCACAACACCCGGAAACGAAAGACAAAAAAGTTATGGAGGAAACAATTTCCCATGTTAAGTGTATGGGAATTTTTCTAAAAATTAGGGTACAGCCGCTAGGTGGCGCCGCTATATGTCAATCGAAAGGGCTCAAGGTGGGGAGCAATAATGTTCCTGGGCACAACACCCGGAAACGAAAGACAAAAAAGTTATGCAGGAAACAATTTGGTAATTTTCGAAAAAAAATTTTCTCATTAAAAGTCATTGGAATCAAAAGGAACATGTCTATTTTATTTATTACCTAACCTAACCTAACCTAACCTAAACCTAACCTAACCTACGTGGAAGATTTCATTCACTTTTAACGAGAAAGAAAAATTCCCATAGACTTAACATGGGAAATTGTTTCCTCCATAACTTTTTTGTCTTTCGTTTCCGGGTATTGTGCCCAGGGACATTATTGCTCCCCACCTCGAGCCCCTTCGATTGACATATAGAGGCGCCACTTAGCGGCTGTACCCCAAATTTTTTTAAAAATTCCCATAAACTTAACATGGGAAATTGTTTTCTACATAACTTTTTTGTCTTTCGTTTCCGGGTGTTGCGCCGGGGACATTATTGCTCCCCACCTCGAGCCCTTTCGATTGACATATAGGGGCGCCACCTAGCGGCTGTACCCTAAAGTGAATCGTAGCCAAAATTATGTTTACTTAAATGTTGGGGTTTATACAGGGTGATCCATATCAAAGTTACATTTTTTAACCTCCTGTATATTATTGCATATTTGGATTCCTTGGTCAATTCTAATGTGACTTTATGTATCACACGTGATACTTAAAACTAACGGTTTAGGAGCAAATCAGCATTTTTTATATAAGTGGATATCGGGAAAAAATTTAATATTGCAGAGATTATAAAACCTAGAAGGCGGTGTCTTTGCTTGCTTGCTTTGCGGTGTCTTTAAGCATGAATTGCGCCAGCTTAGGTTAGACGGCCAAGTTTTAATCAGTTATATACTTGGAGAAATCGGTAGATTAATTAAGGAAACTTCAATCATAGCTAACTTGATTTTTTCAAATAGGAATACCTAATTTTTTTAACATCAAATGTAAATTTTTATGGCCTTTTCTATAATATACAATTGTAGATATCAATCCCTTGTAATTTTCATTTGATTTGAAATTTTTAAACAAATTGGCGCTTTTCAATGCTGCTACCTATAAGCGCCCTAGTAGGCTATGAAAAATAAACAAAAACCTGTTCAAATGGAAGAAAGCGACTAACTTAGCAGAAAGATACAATCAAACTAGAGTTGCAACACAAGATTATAAAAATTCTTATATCAGTTCCACCTAGAAACAACAGCGGTAAGATATATAAGTTCAAAGAGAAGCTAGAGTATGGCAGAAATGGTTACATTTCGCAACCCACGATCTACTGAAATGTTCTAGAGATTTACAAGCGTCCAAAAATATTGAACATTTTGAAAAGGAAAAATACCAGCAACTGTTACTAGCAGTCGTATATCTTCATAATGAAACTTCACGTTTAGTGGTATAAAAAGGTAGTCAATTCCCTCAAGTCAAAAGCAACGATATCTCCAAATGGAGCCTTTAAACTATTCAGTACCTATCAGCAACATTGTAGAAAATGAAAATTGAACGAAAATCTGTTAAAATTGTAAAACAATTTAACTGGCAGAAAAATATATGGAATAAACACAACTACATCGTGAAATAACAATACAATCTAACAACTATTGCAATAAATGTTCAAAATGCCGGTTGTTCAGCATAAACTCTATCTTTAACATATTCCCACAAAAACAATCAAGTGGGGTAATGTCTGGTGATCTTGCTGGCCACCGTGTGGGTTCATCCCTTCCAATCCATTTTTCACGAAATGTATTCTTTAGAAATTTGCTAACATTATGTGCCCAGTGTGGAGGGGCTCCATCTTGTTGGAAATACATGTCCCTGATTTTGGCAAGCGGTACATCTTAAAGGAGCTCAGATACTTGATTCTTCAGAAAGTTCACATATATATTTGAAGTTAAGACATTGTCGTAGAAAAATGGGCTAATAATCAAAGTGCCAAAGATCCCTGCCCAAACATTGAACAACCACTTCTCTTAGCTATGGAGTCGGAAATAGTGAAAATTGTGTCTATTGACAAATCCATTTTGATTTAGATGAAAAGTGCATTCATCAGTAAACATAATGTTATTCAGAAATCTCAAATTACCATTCAACTGCTGTCCTATTCAATTACAAAAGTTGGTTTTATTTTGAAAATCCATCTCCTTAAGTTCTTGATGCAATTGGATGCGATAAGGATGCCATTTGTTACTATTGATAACTCTTCTAATAGATGTTCTACTCAACTGAAGATCTCTTTCAAGCTGTCGTGTACTTACGCGGGGGTTTTCAATTAAAGCTGACAAAATACAAAGTTGGTTTTCTTCCTTCAGCACACGTTTCGTTCTTTCCTGCTTTTCAGGATAATTCACAGAACCTGTGACATTGAATCTCTCCAAGAGATTTTGGAATGTTACGGCCCTGGGTTGAAGTTGCCGGTCGGGATATCTAGCCTGGTATACTCTACTTGTTAACAGTGGATTTTTTGGCATTCGCCAAGATTAGAAATCATATCAATCTGTTCACTTTGAGAAAAATATGCCATTTTTATAATATTATTATAAAATAACTGCTATCGACGTCGTCGAAGTGAATTGTGACAGGCCAGCTTTTATTCGTTTATTTTCAAACCCAGTCCAATGTTACGCCGTAAAAAGAGGTTTTTGGCAGGTCCGAAAAAAATGAAATTTGGTGGGATGGTAGACATTGGGGGTTTGCCGCTCGAGGGGGGGGGGGGGGATGAAAACTACTTCGCGACGATTTTTAAAAAATAACGCCATTTTGTTAAGTGATATCGAAAAAAGCTTCAAACAATTTATGGAGAGAACATAATTCTGCACAATTTTGGTCTTCACATTTTTCGTGTGTGATCAATGGTTTCCGCCCTACACTGCGTCAAAGTTAGGGGTTGGTTTGCGATTTTCACTAAAATGAGAATCCAAGAGTGGATTAAGGCGAGGGACTTTATGAAAAAGTCGTTTAACATTTTTGCCTAAACTCACGCCTATGGTTTAAAAAGAAATTACGGCATTTAGAAACTCACCCCTACCTACTATCGATATGTGCTGTTGCGAAAAATATCGTATTTCTCCAAACTTTCAGTGAAAATGATACTACCCCGGCATTGTATAATTAAGATCCAATTTGCGACATTTGGGGGTTGCCGCTCGAGGGTGGGAGGAAGGGGGGTGAAAACTGTTTTGTGACGCTTTTTGACAAATAGCTACGTTGCGGTAGGTGCTATCGAAAAAAGGTTCGAATGATATATGGAGACAACAAAATTTTGGTCTTTACTTTTTTCGTGTGCGACCAATAGTTTCCATTCTACAGTGCCCCAAAGTTAGGGGGTGGTTTGTGATTTTTACTAAAATCAGAATTTTATCGCGTATTAAGTTGAAGAACGCTATCAAAGAGTTCTGTAACACTTTTTCTCCTAAGAGAACAACATTTCCCATATCACTATTATCTTCAATTTTTTAAACAACACATTTGGGCTTAAAAAAGATTACGATATTTAGGACGGCATCGCTACCTACTACCGATATTAGTCAATCGTCCTAAAAAAGGCTTTTGAGCGCAAAAGGTCGGAAAGAAATGAAATTTGGTGTGATGAATGTTTGCGACCTTGGGGGATTGCCCCTTGAAGGTTGGTAGGGTGAAAACTCTGCGTAGCGATGTCGTCCTAAATTATCATAAAATAAAAACCAGAACAATTGTATATCATAGGAAAGGTCATAAAAATTTACATTTGATGCCTTTGATGGTATAAAAAAAAATTAGTCATTCCGATTTGAAAAAATCAAGTTAGCTATGATTGAAGTTTCCTTAATTAATCTACCAATTTCTCCAAGTATAAAAATAAATTAAAACTTGACTCTCTCACCTAAGCCGGCGCAATTCATGCTTAGTGACACTGCAAAGTCATAGCCTTCTAGGTTTTATAATATCTGCGATATTCAATGTTTTCCCAATATCTACTTATATCAAAAATGCTGATTTGCTCCTAAACGATTCGTTTTAAGTATCACGTGTGATACATAAAATCACATTAGAATTGACCATGGAATCCAAATATTCAATAAAATACAGGGGGTTTTATCTAAAAATTGTAACTCTGATCACCCTGAATAAATACTGAAATTGAAGTAAAAATAATTTTAGGTTGTAGCCGTCAAGGCTGCCGACCATAACCAAGTGGCGAATTTTTAGAATATATTCTGGTAAGCCCACAATCTTCCATCCACCCTGTATAAACTGGCATTAGGATTAAAAATGAGCCCGAAGCTAATCTGTAATATAGCTTTACAATCTATGTACAGGGTGGCCTAATAAGAATGGACGCCGGTAATATCTCGGTAACCGTTAATCATATAACTTCGAACAAAAAATATTATTAGGTAAATTGGCTAAGAGAAATCGCTGGAAATTATTTCCAAATTCCGCAAGTGGCTGCTAAGGGGCGCAACTGTTACGATCAATCAGAAAAACGGCTTTTTCTCAAAAAATATGCAAGTAAAGGTATATTATAAATTCTACCATCAAGTAGACAGGACAGGACAATTTCTAATTTTTTTTGTTAATTTTTTGCTCTATCTTGTAAGATGTAGTAGTGGGGAATGTCAAAAAATTGTTTATTCAAATGACCATAACTTTGGTATAAGTTGGCAGAATTAAGCAGGCTAAGTCTTTTTTGAAACAGCTGTTCTTACCTAATAATCTGTTGTATAAAAATTATCCAATTTTATCTTGACTTAGTATCTACAGGGCGGTATTTGACATCATAACAACTATTATGTATGATTACGAAAATTTTAAATGGTATGCTATATATATTTTAACACAAATATATAGAGGACGAGATTCTTAGAAAGTTAGGGCAAGATCCAACTTCCTATCTATTTTCAAACTGGAGATATCAATAAAACAAGTATTATGACAAGTGTGCTGTGAGATTCAGAAATGATTGCTGCCCTATAGGAATATAGCCTTCGTACATCGTTTTAGTAATCATTCTATAGATAATACTCAAGTAAAACTACTAGAAATCATATTTATAAGTGATGTATTCAATTTTCATGGTAATGGAACTTTTAAAAGAAACAAATAAAAATAGGTTACAGTACAAAATTGATTATTATTTTTATTATCATTAAACATCAATTTGAGTTGAATTAAGGCTAACTAACAGGAAAATAAAGCAAAGTAACGTGGTATAACACCAAAGTTAACAGATAAAATACATAAACCTAACTGACACGCATATACTAAACCTATTTTCAGTGTTGCTATAGATGCTCAAACTGGCAGGTTTATCCACATGTGAATGGATGCATAAGTGCATCTAAAACGATGGACGCCATTGAACATCTAAGGCAACACTGACAATAGGTATGGTATGTGCATGTCACATGTTAATTAGGTTTATGTATTTTCTGTTTGTTATCATTATTGTTGTACCATCTTATTTTGCTTTATTTTGCTGTTAATTGGTCTTAATTTTGAAGATCTATTCACATTGACTTTTTCTTACTATCATTGCTTGTGGACTTCATGTTACACTTTGTGATCAGCTCAAATTGATGTTTAATAATAGCAAATATGATAGTCAATTTTATACTGTAATTTCTAGTTGTTTGTTTCTTTTAAAAGTTCCATTATTTTGAATATTGAATACAGCACTTATTGGCGACTACTACGCCACCTGTAGGTTATTTCGAAAAGTTAAAATATGATTTCCAGTAGCTCTACTTGAGTATTATCTATAGAATGATTACTAAAAATATGCGACGGAGGCTATATTCTTATTGGGCAGGAATTTTTTCTGAATTTCACAGCTCACTTGTCATAATACTTGTTTTATTGATATCTCCGGTTTGAAAATAGCTAGGAAGTTAAATCTTGCACTGACTTTTTAAGAATTTCGTCCTCTATATATCTATGTTGAAAGATATATAGCATAACATTTAAAATTTTCGTAATAATGCATAATAACTGTTATGATGTCAAATACCACCCTGTAGCTATTGAGTCAAGATAAACTTGGAATATTTTTATATAACAGGTTATTAGGTAAGAAGAGCTCTTCCAAACCAGAGCTAGCTTGTTCAATTTGGGTTAACTCATACCAAAGTTATGGCCATTAGAATAAAAACATTTTGACATTCCCCCACCACTACATCTTACAAGATAGAGCAAAAGAACTATTAACCAAAAAAAATCAGAAATTGTCCTGTCTACATGATGATAGAATTTATAATATACCTTTACAAGCATATTTTTTGAGAAAAAGCCATTTGTCTGATTGATCGTAACAATTGCACCTCCTTGCGGAATTTGGAAATAATTTCCAGCGATTTCTCTTAGCCGATTTACCCAATAATATTTTTTGCTCGAAGTTATATGATTAACGGTTACCGAGATATCGCCGGCGTCCATTCTTATTAGGTCACCCTGTACATATAATCTTATGTCTTGTAATTTCAATTTACAATTTTTTGAGTTTCCATTAAAGTTTATTTTGTTATTTCTTTCAATCATGAACAATCTCAATACATTAACAAAAAACTATACCAGTTTATTTATGTTAAGTTTCCCTTGAATTTTTAAGTGATTTAAATGGTCTAGGTTTTATTATTGTAGATTTTGGGAAACTTACAAAATTAACATTGGTTGGTTGAAATGACATGTGTTAAAAAAACCTGAATGTTTTTTGACAATCAATGATAACAAGGGTAACATCTATGATTCAGTGAGTAAACAGCTCCAGTATATTGTGCTGCATTTCAATATAGAAATCCTTCCTCTCAATTGTTGTTGAGCAAAAAACATACAAAATAGCCTATAAAAGCTTAAAGATTGTATATTTGGCAAGAAGCAGTGGCTAATTTTCTACGAAACAAGCTATTTGTCTGATTTCAGAATTTGGATTACCTCAATCATAGTTTTAAAACAATACAAAAATTATGTTCATACAACATATTTAAAAAAAAATAGAGAGCTTACCAACTGGAACTCCTTGTCCAGCATTTGGGTTCTGGTATCCATAAGGACCTGCTGCATTGCCAGGCATGCCCTGAGGTCCACACAGACCTGGTGTCTGCAAACGTGGGCCCAAGTGTATCTGACCAGCAGCTCCAGCTGCCCCTGGTGGTCTTTGCATATGCATGCCAACACGGCCGATTATGGGCCCATTGGCCAAAGTCTGTCCAGGTGGACCAAGTTGCTGCTGCTAGAAGCAAATATATATCTGGTTCAGACAAGAAAGAGGCGAAAAAGCAAATTAACTTTATCTTACAATAAACTAAATGGTTGTAAAAATTAGAATTGTACCAATTACCTATTTTATCCCTTTTAAGGTATTATGTGCTTCTGGCTATTTTGAGACACTTCTATTTTAAAAGCTTTAATTTAACTTGCAATGTATGACATGGATGTTTGGTTGATACCTTCAACCGATTGAGCTGAAATTTTGTATACATGTTTAGTTTGGATAAAAGTACATGATAAGCTGTGTGACGTCATCCTAAATCCAATATGGTGGACCAGTCGAGAAGGTGGGATAGTTATTTTTAATGCATTTCTACAATATGGGTATCAAATGAAAGGCCTTGTTGACAGTAACTCAAAAAAACAAGTGATGTCATTCTAAATTCAATATGGCGAAACATCCAAAATGGTGGAAGTTATTTTTTATGCACTTCTATAATATGGACAATTCTTTTAGCTGTAAAAATGAGAATTTGACGGCACATTCAACAGGCAAGTGTGGCGATGACAAGGCTTACTGAAATGGTGGACCATCTAAGATGGCGATATAGTTATTTTTATGCAATTCTGCATGGGTATCAAATGAAAAGGCTTGCAGAGAATAATCAGAAAACTATTCTGACATCACTCTTAATCCAATATGACAGACTTTAGACTTTATTAAATGAAAGGGTTCACTGAGAATAAAAATATGAGTGAAAACAAAGATGGTAATTATAAGCTCTGTTGCCCCAATTCACCTGAACTTAGGTGTAGAGATCTTAATTATACTTGTGGTAGAACTTTTTGAGCCTGTAATATCAGTTGACTTGTGTGATTTGGCAAGATGTGCAAGCAAACAGAATGAAGAATGCTGCCAATTGTATTATGCTGGGCTTGCACAGTACACAAAATACAGGATAGTACTGTCAACCACTCCATTGTTTACTTAGACTCAAAGCACTTTGCTGCTGGTCAAGCTTACTTGGCCTTAAGTAGGGTAAAATCATTATATACTGGCATGAACAGACCTAGCCTAACCTAGCCAGTGGTAAATAAATAAAAAACACAAAGGCTTTTTAAAAAGAACTTATTTAAATGCTCTAAAAAAAGAAAATGAAATTTTCCTTAAAAATTTGAACTATCAAAATTACAGCCCCATTATACACAATTTATGCATATGACCATAAAAGCTTGTTGCACAATTTATCTCTGCTAAGTTTATTTTTATTTAAATTTAACTAAATACCTATAGGTATTTATGCAAACCTCATGAGAAGCATTTATGATCATATAAATTGCGTATAATGAGGCTATAACTTGACAGTTAAAAATTTAAAAGGGAAATTTTCTTTTCTTTTTTTCTTTTAGAACATTTAAATGAAAAGTTTTTATAAATTTTGCTTTTAATACATCTAATTTATATTCTTGCCTACATCATATTTTACATATGTATTACATCTATTTAATCTAATTTATTTTTATTGGATTGTGGAAAAAACTTCATGTTTATATAACAATAACACTTTTGACATATTCTGTCATATATAATGATTTAAGGAATAAATGAAGTCTTTAGAAAATAAAAATACTATCTGTTTACCTGCTGCTGTTGTCCAGGTGCGAAAATGCTATTGGGTGGCATCTGTTTGGGGGCTCCAGCTGCACTGCTAACTACCAGCCCACCCCCTGCCATACCACCCATGGAACTGATGTTGCTGCTTGTCATTATCATATTGCCACCACTGTTCTGCATTCCTATATGGTGAAGTAATAGATTTAATGAAATTCTATTCTGCTGATAATAAACAGTTAAGCTTAATTCAGATGCAACCAACATCAGACAAAACGACAGTTTGAAACTGTTCCTATTGGTTGAAATATTTTAATTTGACATCATGTTGAACATTTCAACCAATAGGAATAGTGCCACACTGTTGTATCGTTGGATGTGGTGTGTATCTGAATTAAGCTTTAAACAAACATAAAAACACATATTTTTATTAATGTATTTATTATACTTGACATAGGGAGACTAATAAGTAATTGACTTCACTTGATAATGTTTCTCTGGTACTACTATATCTATATTATTTTCTAATGAAAGTAAGACTGCTAGGTGACATTATATTGTTTTCATTTGATAATGGAATCTATAAAGCACTTTTGTATAAGATGTACAAATCTTAGCAGCAACAGCATATGAATTTCAGATAATATTTGTTGATGATATCCTTAAATCCAACATTCAACTTATAGGTAAATTACATATGATCTATCTATGGACATATATTTTTTTGAGTAATTGCACCCTTAAGGGCTTCACTGGAAAATAAATAAATTATAATAATAATAACTTCTCTTTGTTAAAAAAGTCATGTAAGACAGGCTTACATCTGGATAGGGCATCAGTGGTGAAGTTTAGCAAAATGCTATTCTTATACTTAATCACTAGTGCCTCATATTTATTAGATGTTGAAATAAAATATTTAATAAAGTTTCTGCTGACCCTAAATCCTTTTTCAGAGATTGTGGTTTTTTTAGATGTTAATGATAGCTTTTATTTGTTGACTGGTATGGCACAATGAATCTGAGGGACATCAACAAGCTAATTTTAAGGGGTACAATAATTCTATATACCCAAAAAGATACATCTATAAGGATAAACCATCTCATATAAAAAAAGTAAAAAATATCCCTTTACCTTGAATAGAACTCATCACTTGAGCTGAGCTACCATTATTAGCCATTGATTGTAGACCCACATTATTGGCTATACTGGAAGGAAGACTACCTAATCCCATTTGATCAACTACACCACCTTTTGCTACTGAAACATTGGGAGGAGACTGTAAATTCGGACTTTTATTACCTAGTGGCCCACTGCTTGTCAAAACTAAGGCATTCCCTGTCAATCCCTTGTTGCCCTAAAACAATAAAAATTCTTGCCTGAAAAATCAATTATAATGAACCTAAAAACAATCACCAAATTCAGTATCTTAAAAAATTGCACAACAAATCAAAAAAGAAAATCAAATACAAATAGAGCCAATAACTTTGCCATTATTTCAACCAAATATGACAATTTTTTAGATGTATTTGTATGTGATTCTTAAGTGATGATCCATCAGTCATTATGTAGTTAATATATTATATAATGGGTAATTTTAACTATGTGAAGGGATATTGGTGAATAACACTTACCTGCTGCAATAAATGATTGATTTGCATCTGTCTAATATTATTTGTTGTATCTGGGTTCTCTATACCATTCTGCATACCACCAGGACCAGGGCCCTGAGCTGGAGGTTTGCTATTGTTATCTGAGAGACTCCATGGTGACATAAGCTCATCTGGCAGATTATTCTCCAAGTCGAGCATGTCCATGTTTGTTAGGGCATCTAAATAGAAAAGCCAATCAATTTAGCAATGTTTTGGATATTTTTATCATATGAAATAGTGCATGATGATTTTTATTATGTGCACAAAAGCATTTTTCTAAAATATCTTTTAACTGCGGGAGAAACGGTGTGAACATCTGACATGCAAATTGCTCAATCGGTTAGGTTGTTTTTGAAAAACATACACATTCCTCAATTGGGGCTCAGACTATTTACAAATTATATGTAAATGTTAAAAAATATTGTATTGTACTAATGTATAACACAAAATTTTTGGATTTTGCATTTGACATTGTTCCCACTCAATATAGTTTAATGAGGTTATAGTAAAAAAAGGGAAAATAAATAGGTTTTTATAGGATCATTACTTGCTGAAAATGTGTTTCTATGTTCTGAGGATGGGATATATTTTTATATATTTTGGAACCAATTAGCAATTTGCAGTTAGACTGATTGTTTAAGAAAAATAAGATGCAGATATATTTATATACAAAAGCAATGAGTTGTTAGATATTAAATTTATGGGCATGCATGCAAGATCATGGCTTAAAAACAGTGATCATACTGACACAAAACAATTACATATATCTATTTACATATTTTTTAGCAGATTACCAAGGTAACAAAATGTCTCTGTGCCTATATATATACACACACACACACACACACACTCAATGCTGACATAAAAAAAGTTTGATAGGTTGTATAATATGATCCATTAAAGTAAAGTATGATCAATTAGTAAAGTATTAGTTTATACAAGAAAAACTTAAATGGTAACAGGTATTTACTTTGTTGGTTATAGTTCCAAAAAGGCCTGGGACTTGTACCACCACCTAACGATGTCTGTGTTGAACCCATGCCATAGTTGTAAGCTAGATTTGTATATAGAAAAATAATATAACTTGTCAGAAAAAAATAGTACAAGCATTTAATTTCTAATCAAAAATATACGTTGAAATTATTCTTACTAGTATATATAAATGAAGTAACCTAACAGGTAAAAGTATTATAAAACATGATATATTGCATTCAATATTCTCCAAATTATATGAGAGACAGATATTCAAAAACTTTGAAATAACTGCTTAAAAATTAACAGTAATTGTTTAGATAACTGACTGAAAAGCAAAAAATGAACTGTGATACTAATCTGGAATACATTTTTTCCATTATGAAATAAAAGCAAAGGAATATGGAAAGATAACAAAACTAGACAATAAAAATATAACAAAATGTTACATGTATAATTTAGTCTCAAATTTCAAACTTTGATGGAAATATGCTTGGAAATATGTTTAAGAAGTCAGGGTCTGGCTAATATAAATGACAGCATGCATCTAATATCCTAAACATTGCAAAACATACAGCCAAGATAACACAAGAACATCTAAGGCAGCTTTTTCAGAATAGTATGTTTATTTAGTAGGTAATATGTTTCTGAACTGTTGAAGAAAATAATGGAAAATGTCAAAAACATTTTTTATTTCTCATAATCGCTACATTACAAAAACAAATTCTCCAATCAGTGAAAAAGCACTAAGTATAAATATCATTTGTATTATATACTGAAAAAAGGAACTGTGATGTAAAATATGCATTAAGTTTACTTCTGGAGTGTGAATTTAGTTACAAATTATACTGAGAATAGGCAAATGCAATATATAATTTTTACTCTTCAGAATAATTTTGCTGAACAAGAAATCTATGTTATTTGGTATGCAGCTATAAAATTAAGCAAGTACATAGGAAATGAACATCAAACGCGGAATTTTGTATTACAAACGTATATTATTATATAGGTTAGTGATCAAAACAAGAAGCTGTAATATTAGCGAATTACCATGATATTTTCGGAAGATTAAGATATTAAAAAGAATGCAATTTGATAGACTAGAAATCATGCTGAGTTCAAGTGCATCTGTGTTGGCGAATAAAATACAAACAATAATACGTTAAAACGATTCTACTACAGAATCTGTTGTTAACCTGTGGAAGCGAAATTCGAACGTTATAGTGAAATTTCAAAAATAAACAGCTGTTTATTATTTACAAAAATCTGGGTGTTTGTAAAGTTGTCAAACCAAAGGAACGCCTCTCCCGCTTTCATGTAGGACATGCTGTATTTACGTATAAAATAAACAAAATATAGGGTCCCGCTTACCGGAAGAATCCGATGGCCCCTGAAAAGGGTCCAATTTTTGCCGTTTGGCATTGGGGGGCCCGTCTACGAGATGATCGGCCATGGCAAAATCAGTGCGATCTGCTGTTTACCAAGCCGAAGCCGAAGCACTGGCCCAATGCTACGGCCGACCGAAACCAACAACACTGTTAACCACTATTTATCGCTAACGAAACGGTAAACGCATGATTTATAAGCGAAAATATGAAAGAAACGGCGCCAAACAGTCCAAGTACCGAGTGTTAAAGAGTCGATGCATCTCACAAGGCACATATTTATCAAACAAGAGTCAACCATCGGCCATCATGAAGTTCTACTAGTCCGACTGGCCGACTATATTTCGCGACTGCCTCTCACCATCTTCCGTCGGAACCGCACAATGATCTCGAATTAAATCACACAAGTTTTACACTAGTTAACGCTTTTTTAACTATCATCGGTGATTTTTAAACGAAATATCGATTGCTAACACTATTTTTAGCAAAAAAGACCACTTTAATTTACAAAATATACTACGATGAAAGGAATTCATCCGAAATTCTACGCGATCTCAAACAGGCAAAATGGCGGTCGTGGATGAAACTTTTTCTACGCTTGTCAGAAATATTTCTGTCTAATAAAACCTTCTCGGACTTCCATTGGATATTAAGCACCATGTGACCGTATGCTAATCTTCTATTGGTTTATCGCCTCCGGAAGAAACGCCGTGACGCAGCGTCCGTCGTCACCTGTGACGTCACCGAAATCAGACGATCATTGCCGAAGTCCCAAATCCAACCTTGAAAGAAAACACCAAAATTTGGATCACATAGATAAGATAAATTTACGCAAACATAAACTTTATCCTAGACTGCAACCAATTTTATTACATAAACCGTTTGCAAAGCGAATATTCGGCGAAGAAAGAAAGATTTCTTGATAGATCGCAGAGACCTCTGTCGTCCAGAACTTGAACGCAATTCAAGGACATTTCCAGACAAAATTAATCCATAAGATGAATAATTTCTCAAGTGCAATAAATACTATCAAATTCAACTAATGCATAAGTGATTGCAAAAATAATAGTGCTTAATGTTTGCTGTTATCTAACGTTATCACATTTTTACTATAAAAAATGTAGAATGCACTCCAGGTTCTTCTAGTCCTGTCTTTCTTCACAGAGTTTAGACTACTTTTGTATGCTACTTTCTCAAATATATTCTCTGTCTTTAACATTCCCATATTTATATTTACCACTAGCATTTTTATTGAAATCTTCATAAACCTGATAAAAAATCTCAAACAAATTACACCTTTGACCTTGTATTGCTTTTATCATTTTAAAATTCAATCTTTATTTTACTTGTATCATAATTTGATACACTGCTAAAAAACCTGCCAGATTTATCTGTTAAACATTCAAGAAAGTAAAATTAATGTGAGTGCAATGTTGTAATTCAATGTATTGCATACATAGGTACTATCAAGCTATCTGTATAGGTAGTTTACAAATAATGTAAATTGTTCAAAATATTATCACATAGTCACACAGTCCACATCTTTGCTTGGGTTAACTGGGAATCGCAATTTACATATTTTGGCAGACAAGGGGCACTGAAAAATAAAAAAAAGGTTATCAAAAAGTCATCAAGAAGTTCCAACATATGAGCGGTCTCCGCAAACTATCAAGTGTTATATGCTTTTAGTTTAATAGTTTGCTGAAGTATGAAGTAACACAAAAAGGTAAAAAATTAACGAATACTTACAGACTCTGATTACTGCCACTATGGCCCCAAAAATGACGAAATTTGCTATTACCGATTCGCGGCTCTTCTTCTTTTCCTCTTCTGGATCGCGAGCCCCACCTACTTGAATTCTTCTCATCGCAACAGCTCTTTTAGTTTATCACCAAAAATACTTTCAAAAATTCAGATTTCCGGAAAACGTCACAAAACGTGCAGTTTGTAAGCACAAAAGTAAGGTTATGTAACATTGTAGCAGCTGACATGGAACGCCAGTTCAGATGTTTTGTTTATCAATTATTCTTGGCACCATTGTTTTATGTCACTACTCACTAGATATTTCATGGCCGGATATTTAGATGAACTATTTTTTTATTTTTATGGTCTGTGTGTAATCTGTTTTATTTTTGTATATTACTAAACGTTAATTATTATAGAAAATTTAGATACATTGTAATTTGGGCTTTACTAACACACGTAATATACTTCTTACGAAAAAAATGTACTGTCTACTGCACGTTTATTTAAATTTGCCGCCCAGTCTAAAGAAGGAAAGCGAGGAAGGATGAAAAGAAGATACACCAAAGCCAACCAAAATGGACAAATTCACTTGCACTTTTCATTTCATGGTTCTGTTGTATTCTTGAGTTGTTTACATAAATTTTTTTTTGATCAAATGTTTTCAATTAATTGTGGAATTGAATTAAACAGAACTCTGACAATTTTTCATTATAAAATGGTTTATTTTGAATTAAAATAAATACAGAGTTTATGGTGTGATAAAATAATGGGTTTAGAAGTAAGGAATGTACCTAATAATAAAGGAATTCCTACAAACAACACACATGAGCTTTAAGTAATAATGTGATTAATATTGGTGGAATGCCAATGCATATATTATACTTCCTCCTTGCATTATTCTGGTCCATTCTACTGATATGCAGAGGTAAGTTACTAACTTTGTGTTTGTCATTTTATATAGCAATTGTGTTGTAGGGAATCTATCACAAAATAGTCCCCTTCTTCTGTATTCAACCACAACTGATATAAGATTAGTCAGTTCGATAAGAGCCAACAATAAAGGAAAACCTGTTATTCTAGTGAAGAATTACACATATATTGCAGCTATTGATTACCATTTTGAGAAACGAAAGATATTTTGGGTTGATCATGAATTGGGGACTATCTTTAGCATTGACTATGATGGAGTGGCTGCAAAAAATAAGGTAAACAATAAAATCCATTTATATAAGAGAATTAATAAGACAATATCATAGTTGGGCAAACTCTGAAAGGTCTTTAACATCAAGATCTTAAAATCTTATAGCAACTCTTAAACACATGGTCATTATTATTTGTTGAAGTATTTCATAAGTTAAAAGACTTTAGAGTAAATATTTACCATTGAAGCATTTTGAAAAGTACTAGCATATCAAAGAATTACTTCAAAAAGGCTTGTAGAATCTCAAAAATAACTGGAACCTTAAGTTTGCTTAGAGTATAAATATCACAATAAAATTAATATGATTAAATAATCATATCCCAAGCTGGTTTCTTTTATAAATTAAATCCAAACTGAAAAGTGTCAACAAGTATAATAGAAAAAAGATAAGAATAGGACTGGCACCACATTTGACCACAGCATAATAAACAACCAGCACAATAGCTCAAGTTGGCGGAAATTACACATGCATCCCCACTTTTGGATGATTTTTTGTAGGGATGGTAACAGTACTTCAATACTACCACACTAATATCGAGTATTTTCGTCATCAATACTTTTTGAGAGAAGCCAAGCTGGTATCAATACTTTTGTATCGGTATCAAAAATAATTATATAATTATTGAGGGATGTAATGAGTTGCACGAAATGCTCTGTACAAACCAAACACACCTATTTGGCTAGAAAATATCGAGTTGGTACCAGTATTGGATATTTTCATTTTCGCATCTCTACCCAAACTTCACAGTCGTAAAATCGTCCATAAATCCTCCCAAGGTCAAATTTTGTGGGAACCATTTTTATATAGGAAATCCTCAGATATATTATGCTGGTTGTTTATTATGCTGTGATGTGACTTTCAAGTGAAGATGTCCCATACTTGAGCAGGAGCCGATACAGAGTATTTGTTGAGGGGGGGGGGCAATTAGGCCCAATTCAAAAATTGAAGCTCTATGAGATGTGTTGTTGGACCAGGCTTGTATACAGCAAATGCTCTACTAATAGAGGGGTAAATAAGCCCTCCCCCCTAGAATAAGCTGCTCCCCTATGTATGACTTGTTTTTTAAGCTAAAATAATTGTTTCTTTTGCTTCATAAATTATATTACATATTAAAGACTTGTTGATACATTATTAACTGTATTATTAACTTTAAGAAAAGAATAACATATAAACTAGAGAGGAGTACAGCCCTTAATGGTACAATTACATATTAAGGACCGGTTGTACAAATGTGGGTTTTATTACGAACTTTGTTAAACCTAAGCTAAGCTTATATCATGTTAGGTTTAAACCTCAGCTAAGCTAGCGTTAAGCTTCAGCTTATGTAAGCTTGTCTTAGGCTTGGAGTGGGGGGCTAAACCAGCATTGTACAACAGACGTTTTGCAACTGATGTGGTTTAACGTCGGCCCACCTTAAGCCAAAGCTTAAGCTTGCATTGTACAACCCTAAAACAATTTAATGTAATATCCAAGAAAACAGTAAATAATATAGAATGTGACTGTGTAATCCATGTTGCACCTAGCTCACTGAATACCTGAATGTGCGAAACTAGAACATGTGAAAAACACAAAGTCAAAATATTGTAACACAGAAAAGTGGACCCCTTAGATAGGAAAGCCAAGGAATGAAAATAAAATACGCAATTATATGCAAAATTGTAACACCGAAAATTGGGTCACATAGATAGAAAAACCAAGAAGGAATGAAAATAAAATAATACCTGCATAATATTTGTGTTTTGGTTGCGAAGTTATCCTCAATCACAAAAATATATAAATGATTGAGTCAAGTTGATTGACTCAATGCTTCCCTCACATTATAGTGATAGCAGTTTATTATTTTTCCATAGCAGGTAGCTATACTCTGATCCCCTTGCAACCAAATCATCACCCACCCGTTAGCAAAAAAGTTTGTTATGCTGCTAGATCTTACTTTCACAGGTCAATGGAATTCAATTAAATTGCACCCCCACCCAAGAGAAAGTAGAATGCAATCAGGAACCCCTAAACTAGCTAAAAACAGAGTTTGAGGAACTCTGTCGCCCATAAACCGATTTTCAAAATTATAGCAGCATTTCCTCTTACAAACCCACAGCATATCGCTACCTAAATTTCATCACAATCCATGCAACATTTACTGAAATTACAAGTCTAGAAGAACGCCAACAGACAGACATTCCGACAGACAAACCGACGGTAATGAGTGACGTGGATTTTCATTATGTAGATACCATGAAAAGCAAGCAAGCAAGGAGCGTATCATCTGGAAATCGAAAATTTTCGGTATCCTACCATTACTTCGGTGTGGGAAGTAAAATGTTAAAAAAATTAGCACACAAAATATCAATCATATAGTGATGGTGTTAGTACTGGGGGAAGTCGCTTGTTAATTAACAATTTTCGGAAAAGAGATACATGTACCACAAAATATGCTTTGACTTAGCATCTTACCTCGCTCTGTTTGTTCCAAAAAACATATTAATCAAAACTGAGGGGCGGGTGTCGCCCCCATCGCCCCCTTTGTATCCACCCCTGTACTTAAGTTACTCACCCGTGAGTGGCCAATCATTAGCATAAGATTTCATAATTTCATTGACATTTGTCATTTACCAAGTGTAATTTCTGTTATAACAGTTGAGTGTTCAAACATAGTATGAAATATGAGCAGATATATAAGCATTCAAAGAGCCCATCAAAAAACATTTTGCAAACAAATCATTACATTGCATTGCATGCAGAGACAACATGGACCATCCTTGTATCAGCTTCCTAATTATCAAAACCTTACTGGCAAGTATAATCTGAAGAAAATAGAGCTAAGATTTTAATAATATAATCTTATAGGAAAAAATCATTATTTGTTGATATTACCATACAGAGGCAAACAGGATTAGTTGTGTATTTATCTCCTTGATTTGTAGTAGTAGTAGTAGTGGTGGGAAACCAGACAAATGGGCCACCTTTGACAATTTTGCCGACCCCACATAACACAGGGAAGTCGGCTCGAAATCGATGCACAGTTCTTTTTGGGTTAAGTTGGATAGCTTGATGGCTTAAATTGACTTTCTATGTTCCTCTCGCATAATTGCGGAGGGGACAAGTTAGTGTTGACGGGCTGGGCCAAGTCAACACCCGAACTATTATTTATCGGAATTTAGGAAGGATCGTACAATATTACAGGTCTTCAGGATTACACTAACTTTTCATCCAGGCCTAACTGTTGAAGGTGTTATGTAAATGTGTTTGGTGTAAGGCCTGAGCCCGACATAATGAGGGGGACAATAGTAACTTTGTTTTGTTTCCAAAGTCGTTTTATTTCCTTGGCAAGATCCGTGTACTTAGATATATTCCCAGCGTAGGTTTGGATATTCACATCATTGGGAATAGCTATATCTATCAAATATGTAACTTTGTCGGCCTTTGAAAAACTATGTCTGGTCTATTGGCTGGGATAGTCTTGTATGTACGTATTTCCACGTCCCAATATAGCTTGTACTGATTGTTTTCGAGTAGGTACTGATGTTTTCTATTAGTTTGTTCTGGCTAGTGCTTGGTGTATGACCTTGGCCGCAGAGTTATGTCTGGCTGTGTTCTCGGTACCGGCAAGACTTTTGCACCCGCTTGTTATGTGATCTATTGTTAACGTAAGCCGTCCCAGCGTACGTCTTACACGCCGACAACAGATGTATAAGCGTCTCTGGCGCCTGTCGGCAAGCTCTATAACGGGTGTCCATAAATCCTATTACGGTACACCAAGGTGTTGAAGACGCCGTCTTGGCAAGCGACTGTAAAGCCCTCAGTCTTCGACTTCAACCCACTACCTTAGGAAAGAGAAGATTAACTGCTCAGACAAGCCATGCTCTTCTAGATCTTTGCAGAAGATTCCATGTATTGGCTTATCTTTATGAAGTCTTAAAAGGAAGTCGACTTCGGCAGTTTCAATGTGGGATTTTTACTGTGCGGGAGCAAGTTCCGTAATGGACTGCTAACACCTCCGCTTGGAGTCGAGTGTGAGGCTGAGCTCCTCGGCTGCTCGTTTTACTGCGCTAAAAAGAAAGGCTCCTTTACCCGCATTTTCGTACTCTCGCAAAAAGCGGATCAGGGGATCGGTGCTGTTCGCCACATAGCAGGCAGTGGCCAATACTACCCTGTTATGCAGACGCTCCAAACTCGATAGTTCACCCCCTCCCAGGTGTCGCGGGAGGTATATTCGCGTGACACCTCTGTCACTCCTCACTTAGGATGCAGACTTTTCTCCATATTTATCCTTTTGAGGGTCTTCGTGTCGATTTCCTTCACCTCGTTCACTTTTCAGTGTATAGCACCAAAGGTGTATAATTACAATGGGACCGCAAGCATGTTTGAGGCAGCGACTTTGTTCTTGCCGGACAGTTTTGATGACCAGATCTGCCGGAGTCGGTGCAAATACTTACGGCGGAGACACTCTTTGACCAATTCTGCCTCTCGGACATGACGCTGCTCCACACCAAGATAGGTATAGCTATCTCCGACATGTAGTTGTCGCAAGATCTCCATCAACGAGCTGTTCCTCATCTCCACTATCTCCGCTTAGTCCTTTCTTGAGATCAACCAATGCACATTTGTCTGCCCCCGAACTCCATTCCGATAGCATGACTGTAATCCTGCACCACCCTCAGCGATTGTTATAGTTCGCGTTGGCCGGAGGCATAAAGTTTTAGGTCATCCATATAAAACAGATGGGTGACCCTCTGCCTTCGGTTATTGGGCGTGCCACAGCTGTATCCTTTAGTATTTCTCAGCGCTATGGATAGAGGCAAAATTGAGATGCAAAAGAGCAAGGGACTCCAGGTGTCTCCTTGGAAGACACCTCTTTTGAATGACACCAACTCTGCCTGAACCCAAGTTTCACCTGTTGTTATAGTGAACCGGGTCTTCCAGAGCGACATCAGTTGTTTGATACATCCCACTATTTGATTATCCGCCGAAAGACATTCCAACAGCCGCACAATGAGCTTATGAGACGTGGTGTCGAATGCCTTGCGATAGTCAATCCAGGCCATAGAAAGGTTTCGCTTGTACTGCACGGAGTCCTGCGTGACACATTGGTCAATCAACAGCTTCTCCTTGCAGCCAGCTACTCCTTTCTTTGACCCTCTCTGTTCATACACGTCGAGAAATATAGGATTCACAGCTTGAAGGGTACGCATGTACAAGATTCTGGTGAAGAGCTTGTAACATGCGTTCAGACATGTTATTAGCTTGTAGTTTTTGGGGTCAGATAAATCTCCGATCTTCGGGAGAAGCACGGTTCGACCCTCGACAAACCAAGCCGGAATTTGTTACTCATGATTTAGCCACGAGCTAAATGCCGGTGGCATTTGGGAAATTTTTTCCACCAGTAGGTGTTTATGCCATCCGGGCCAGAATTCGTTGCGCCTCGTAAGGCGCCAATAACTTCTTCTGTGTTTATCCAATGACGCAGTACATTTAAGTTAGGAGTCCTCCTACAAACCGACACGAGCTGCGCCAAGGCCGAAGTGTCTGCCGAGAGAGGTTTGGGTTGTTTGTAAATTTCCCTCCAAAAAGCCTCCACGCGATCAGCTGGCGGCTCTATGGCTGGTGGCTGCGGTCGCGGCTGTTGGAAAAGTCGAGAAGGTCTTTCGTAGAACATTCTGCTGTGCTCCAGACCCCTCGCCCGCGCCACCAACGATCGTTTAGCAGCGATTAGCATCCGTATCCTGTCAAGACCAACGAATTCGAATAGGTTAGAGAAAGCAACGCCCATACTCTAACAGGCATGTGAGTGTGCCCAAGATCCTGTTGTTATTATTTACTGTGTTCACAAACACGATATTATTTTTTTACAGAAATCTGCGGGATTTAAATCTTATGGAATTGTTTAAAATAGTCATTTAACACTTATGCACTTTTAAAACCCAAAATTCATTCAAAACTATAACAGTTAACCCGAAACGATCAACCAAAACAAACTAGCTATTTATATTATGGCTCTAGATGATTGCTCTTATTCTTAGGATTGTTTACCTGCTATCTGTACAATGGGTTTATCAGCGACTCAGCGGTCAGTGTGCCAGCTGCCGCGAGGATCGTGCACAAAAACCTTGTTTACTTCTTGTAACCTATTCGAATTCGTTGGTCAAGACAGTGTTGCTTGACAACAACCAGTACCGCTTGACTGAGTATGATGGTCGCGCCTCAACCCGTAGGCTATCTGGCGCACTCGGCGCGTAAATGGCTTCCCAGCCGCTCTATATTCCATCACACACTGGATACGGGATGCTTCCTGGCGAGCCAACTGGATTTTCGCTTCCATTTGGCGCACCCGTCTAGACCTGTGCTCTCTCAACAGGAGAGCCTCTCACTCTCCCCTGCCTAGCTCAGAGCCGCAGCGTACATTTCGCAATTGTGGCTCCAAATGTCGGAGGCCTCCGATACATGTTCACCCACAGCCTCATCCTCTCTTCAAATCTGCCAGCTTGAAGGACCTCTCGTCGTTATGCAAGAAACAGCAAGATTCGAACCCGGGACCTTGCGGTAACGAGTCCTAGGCTCTACCTGCTGAGCCACCCACAGGAGTCTCCTTAATTTGTAATTTTTTGCAAGTAGGGTTCAGTCCTAAAAGAGAAAATGATTCAGGCTACAATGCGCTAAATAAATGAAATGAATACAGTTTTTATTACCAATTTCAATTAAATATTATCTAAAAAAATTCAAATACATGTTATTTACAGAGTTTTGAAACACAAGGCGTAAAGTGCTCTTCAAAGCACTATTGGAAACTCAAAGTCTTAACCAGCTCTACTCACAGTAATTAAATGCTTGGTTATTTACCATTCAAACCATCACTTTGTTTCAGACTGAAATTGTAAATGGTGTATTCAACCCTGATGGTTTAGCTTGTGACTGGGTAACAAATAAAATTTATTGGACTGACAGCTACACTAACCATATTGAAGTTGCTACCATTGAAGGAAAATATAGAAAAGTATTATTTTGGACTGATATTGATCAACCTCGTGCCATTGCTGTGGTTCCTAAAGAAGGGTAAGTACTCATCTCTGTATGAATGAAAGAATGAAAGAAACACAAATATTTTTTCAGTACCAGTTTAACTCTCAAAGAACCAGTTGCTTAGTGGTTAGATAAAACTGTGAGTTTGATAGCTTCCAGTTTACAACAACTGCTAGTTAAATTATTTTCCACATTTCTGTTGCATACAGGGTGGCCAATCGGGTGACGTTATTAATTTTTTTTTAGATAGCCCGTACCGAGACCTATCCAAAACACCCCTATGTATGTGTAGCGATTATTGATAGTTTTCCAGTTATGACATATTTTTGGAAAATTTAAGAGATTTTCCAGTGTTTTCAAGAAATCGCCAAAAACAAAAACAAAACTGCTTTTCAGCTTTTATTTTTTCTGTAATTATACTCTTGTCATCGAGAAGAGGAGCTCGAACTGGAAGGATTTGACATCATATGGCTCAAAATATCCTTCCAAAATCATTCCAAGTTTATATGCTGCATTTATAGGCCACCAAGCAATAACAACTGCAAAGAGCTCTTCGAGAAGCTTTCAGCCACTGTGGATGCGCTGCAATCTGATCACCCTCATTCAGAGATAGTCTTTCTGGGTGACTTCAACGTTCACAACTCCTACTGGCTCAAACACTCAAACAAAACGGACGACGAGGGACGTGAAGCTGAAGCCTTCGCTATTAGCTGCGGCTTGGAGCAGATAGTCAAAGAACCAACAAGGATCCCCAGCCGCCACGGAGATTTTGCTAGTTTGTTGGACCTATATCTAACAACTACTCCAACAATCTACACAGTGAAAGTAACTGCTCCACTGGGATCGTCTGACCATAACACCGTCTCAACGCTATGCAGAATGGATTCTCCAGATCTCCACCATGCAAAGCCTCGCCGGGTCTGGCATTACAGATCAGCAAAGTGGGACGACCTAAGAGAATACTATCAGTCCTTTCCCTGGAACGACGTCTGCTTCAAGTCACGAGACCCATCAGCTTGCGCCCAAGAAATAACAGAGGTATTAATATCTGGCATGGAAGCCTATATTCCTCATGTCGTCAAGCATCCCTCCAAAAACAAGCCATGGTTCAATCAGCGCTGTAGAGATGCAGTTTCCTCTAAAAACCACCATTACAAAGAATGGAGGAAAAATCCAAATGCCGAGAACCACCGCAGTTTTATCGACGCCAGAAATCACTGCAAACGCGTGATTGACAGCAGCAAGGAGGAACACAACCAAAAAATTAAGAACAAGCTCCTCTCATGCCCTAGTTCGTCCAGAACATTCTGGTCTGTAGCTAAGGCTGTTAGTCAGAACTTTTCCTATTCGTCAATACCACCCTTGACCGGAGAGGACGGGTCCATCGCTTCTGCTCCTAAAGAAAAAGCAGACCTCTTGGGGAAGCTCTTCGCAGCCAATTCTACTGTAGACTTTCAAGGAAGTACTCCGACCACCACCATAAGCGTGAACTCGAGAATGGCAGAGGTCAAATTTCAACATCGAGATGTAAAAAGCATCCTCCAAAAACTGAACACCAATAAAGCTACTGGTCCAGACCAAATTCCAGCCATTGTCCTTAAACGCTGTGCCGCTGAGCTTGCACCTATTCTTTGCAAGCTCTTCAAACTTTCGTATCAACGAGGCGTGTTTCCCGATTCGTGGAAGATTGGCTGCGTGCAACCTATCCCTAAGAAAGGCAAAAAAACTGATCCCACCAACTATAGACCTGTGGCTCTTCTCAGTATCATGTCTAAGGTTATGGAGACTGTCATTAACACACAGCTCCTGAAATACCTGGACAACAATGACATCATAAATGATCGCCAGTATGGCTTCCGCAAGCACAGGTCTACAGGTGACCTCCTTGCCTACGTCACTCACTTGTGGAACAGAGCAATAGACAAACATGGCGAATCCCGTGTTGTTGCACTTGACATATCGAAAGCCTTCGACAGAGTGTGGCATGACGGACTTCTGGTCAAGCTTGCTGCTTATGGACTACCACCTGGCCTGCGCCAGTGGCTGAACAGCTTTTTGAACGATCGATCTCTGTTTGTTGTAGTCGAGGGCTGTTCATCAGACGTATTTTCAATAAACGCCGGTGTTCCTCAGGGATCTGTCCTATCCCCTACACTGTTTCTGCTGTACATCAACGAGCTGCTGGAAATAACATCCAATCCAATCTACAGCTTCGCAGATGACAGTACATTAGTGTCTTGCATGGAACCAGGCAAGCCACTATCATCCCAGGAGACATTACGTCGGCGACAGCAGCATGCCTCACAGATCAACGCAGATATCAAAACAATTGTAGAGTGGGGATTAGCAAATAAAGTACAGTTCAACGTACAAAAAACTCAGGCAACAACACTGACAAAAAAGTCTCACGATGGCTTACCAACCGTGGAAATGGAGGGTCACCCCATTGTCGAGTCACCTTCCGTCAAGCTCTTGGGAATCAACATCAACAATAACATGTCCTGGCACGACCACGTCGTCAGTATTGCTAAAACGGCATCCCAGAAGCTTGGAGTTTTGTTCCGCTGTAGGAAGTTGTATACGCCAGAGCAACTGCTGCTGCTCTACAAGGCACAGATCCGACCATCGCTGGAGTATTGCTCCCATGTATGGGGATCTGCTCCGAAGCACACTCTAAAGCTTCTGGACACTATCCAGAAAAGAGCAATTAGATTAATCGATACGCCTAACCTCACAAAGGACCTCCACAGCCTGGAACATCGAAGGAGGGTGGCTGACCTATGTCTGTTTTACAGATTCTATCACGGAAGATGTTCGAGTGAGCTCTCCCAGATAATAACACCAAAGGCCGTCCGAACCAGGAATACTAGAGAAGCTCTGCGAGCTCATCCTTACCAGGTCGAGGTCCTTACTCCCCGAACCAGTCTCCTCCAGCATTCCTTCTTTTGGAGAACTTCGACGCTGTGGAATCAGCTGCCGGGGAATTTGTTTCCCGACGGCTACAACCTGCAGCGTTTCAAATCTAACGTGAACAGACATTTGTCCTCTCGCAGCGCTCCTACAGCGCCATAGGCTTTCAGCCTTTGCGGAAGGCCGACCATAAAAAAAAAAATAAAAAAAAAACTCAGTATTAAGCCTACTTTGATATCCAATAAAGAAAATCTGTACATCCGAAAAATAATTAAGTACATTTTGGGCCCAAAGTTTGGAATCACTGTTTTTAGTCAGGAGACCAAAACTTTCAAAATAAAATTACAAAATAAGTTTGCCTGGTTCTGGAGCTCCAAACTAATCTTAAAAATTTAGCAAGACAATACACTTTCGAAATAATAATGAAAAAGTAGCACTTATGGGAGCATTTTGCGCCGTACTTGACTGTTACAGGTAAAAAGGTGATAATTCACGAATTTCCAAAATGATTTAAAAATTATTATTTTACTTTAATATAACAAATTAAAGAAAAAAAATTGTAACAACTAATAAATCCAATAATCATTGATGTTTTAATAACTTTTAATAAAAGAAACTAATACCCAAATTGTGATTTTTGACGTGTTTTGCTATGTACAATTGAACTTCTGCTAATTTAAGTTGTATGGAAACTTAACAAAGGAAAGGAATAACAGAACAATAATCTAACTTTCAGTTCAATGGCAGAATTGCCTGGAAAGTGATGTCGTAGCATACGCGGTCCCTTTCTTTCAGAGTAGCTTTCTGCGAGCTCATGTTACGAAGAGCTCGGGAAGATCCCGATTTCTTTAACAAAATCTTGCAGACCGATGAATCCCGGTTTGCGAGGACAGGACTATTTAATATTCACAATTACCACTATTGGGCAACGGAAAATCCTCACATTGCACGACAATCGAACTTTCAGAACAGATTTAGTGTCAACTTGTGTACGGGAGTAGTGAACGGATAACTAATACGCCCCGTCGAACTGCCATCTAGGCTGGATGGAGCGACCTATTTAGATTTTTTGCAAAATAACTTGTCCGACTCATTAGAAGATGTCAACCTTGAGATATGAAGGAATCTAATATTCCAACAAGATGGCGCTCCATCGGGTCCGGACCCTCCCCCCCGAAACGTTATAAAATGCCGTCTAAAAAAGCACCCCCCCCCCCCCCCCGGAAATTTAAGGTGACAACTCTAATCTGGACCCCCCCCCGAAAGGTCAACCAAGTGACACCCATAATCAGGACCCCTCCCAAAACCAAATCCTGGATACGTGGATACGTGCCTGGAAGTGCGCAATTACTTGGAGACAACCTTCCCAACCCGGTGGATTGGTTGTGCTGGGCCGATCAGTTGGCCCTTTCGTAGTCCAGATTTAAATCCCATTGATTTCTTTATCTGAGGCTATTACAAGTAGATCGTCTACGCTCGTGACAGTAACACCGTGGAAGAGCTCAGATAATAATTAGAGGAGTATAAAAGGATAATTAATGAAAACACAACTGCATTTCGCCGACATGAGCTCGCTAAAAGCTACTCTGAAAGAAAGAGATGGCGTATGCTACGAGACCGCTTCCCAGGTAATTCTGCCATTGAACTGAAAGTCAGATTATTGTTTTGTTATTCCTTTCCTTTGTTAACTTTCCATAAAACTTAATTTAGCAGAAGTTCAACAGTACATAGCAATATCACGTCAAAAATCACAATTTGGGTATTCGCTTTTTTATTAAAAGTCATTAAATATCAACGATTATCGGGTTTATTAGTTGTTACGAGTTTTTTTAATATGTCTTTATAAAGTAAAATAATAGTTTTCTAAATCATTTTGGAAATTCGTGAATAATCACCTTTTTACCTTTAGCAGTTACGTACTGTGCAAAATGCCCCCATAAGTGCTATTTTTTCATTATTATTTCGAAAGTGTAATGTCTTTCAAAGTTTTTAGGATTAGTTTGGCGTTCCAGAACCAGGCATACGTATTTTTAATTTTATTTTGAAAGTTTTGGTCTCCTGACTAAAAACATTTCAAACTTTGGCCCCAAAATGTACTTGGTGTGCACCGAGTGAATTTAGTATGGTAACTTCACATTGGCAACGCTGCCGCACCACCTGGGCACGACCGGGTACAACCGACAACACCGCAAGCAGCGACAGGTGACAGCTGACGTCTGTCCCCCAGCTTCGAGAACATCGCAGAACGCAGATCATCATCCATCCATCGAGCATCAAGAATCAAGATTCAAGCAATTATCATACACACACGCAAATTCACATCTGTAAAAAACGCAAATAAAATATCGAATCGAATTATTGTTAGTTTACTCTAACAAGAAATGGTCCTTCTGAAGCCACATGAAACCAGCGAAAAGGTTGCTGCAAAGAACTAGTGAAACGACCACGCCACAACGAAATCAGCCATCAACGTAAGTTAAGTCTGTTTCCTTTCAGCGTATCCTTTTTATATAACGACCTGTTGATTGAGTACTGTTTTACATTGCAATACTTTAGCATATTTGTATAATTATTCAGGGTATAAATTCCAATATTTGCGTGAAAAAGTTAGGTTAGGTTAGGTTGGGGTCAGATAAATTTCTAGAAAGAGCAGTGGCGTAGCATAAAAGGGTAAATTGAAGTGGCGTAGCATAAACAGGTTCATTTGATCGAAATGAGTGAAAATCAGTTGAAAGCGGCTCGCATTGAGCGAGGACAAGTAAAAGCAGTATTAAGGCGGTTTGCTAGGTTCATTGACGAATACAACGATGATAAAATCATACAACTTGAAGCGCGCCTGGAAAAGGTGGAACCATTATTAGAACAATTTTATAAAATTCAGCAAAAGGTAGAATTATTTGAGGATAGTGAACAAGGTGATCAGGAAACCGATGACTTTGAAGATCATTATTATAACCTAGTTGAAAAGGCAAAAGCACTTATAAACGATCATTACTCTAAACAACTGTCAGTAAATCCACCTGAGCAGGCGGTGAGTTATGTACAAGAGCATCAACCATTAAACCATTCATCCAATGTGAAATTTCCTGCATTGGAGCTTCCAAAATTCTATGGAGTTTACGATAAGTGGGGGGCAATTTAGGGATATGTTCACAGCGCTTGTGCATAACGAACCATACATGGAAAATGTAAAAAAGTTTTACTATCTGTTGAGCTGCCTTAAGGGTGATGCAGCGAAAGTCATTGATTCGATGGCGGTCACCAACGATAATTACCTTACAGCATGGGAGTTACTTAAATCACGATTTGAAAATCCTCATATAATAGTAAAAAACCATGTAAGAGCTTTATTTGAACTACCAAGTACGTCCAAGGATTCTCACCAATCTGCGTAAACTCACTGACGAGGTTCAGAAGCATATTCGATCTCTAGAAATACTAGGTGAGCCAGTGGAGACGTGGGACACATTGCTTATCTATATGATTACGCGTAAATTAGATCCTGTTTCTGAGAAAGAATGGGAGGAATCGATCATAACAAAGGGAATCACTTCACCAAGGTATAATGACTTATTAAATTTCTTATCAGACCGATGTCAGCTATTAGAAGCGGTCACTAGCAAATACGATAATCAATCGAATTCGCGATTTGAAAAGGTAAACAGGTTTGAAAAAAGACCAAATAACAGACCAGTGGGCAGCGCATCTCACTTAGTTTCGAATAGAATAGAATAGAATACGATAATCAATCGAATTCGCGATTTGAAAAGGTAAACAGGTTTGAAAAAAGACCAAATAACAGACCAGTGGGCAGCGCATCTCACTTAGTTTCGAATAGTGTCGCAATAAAGTGTGCTTATTGCAAGGAATCGCATCCATTATATACTTGCAGTAAATTAAAGGCCTTACCAGTAGCGTCGCGGTGTGCTGAAATTCGGGCACTCAAACTATGCACGAACTGCTTAAGGTCAAATCATGGGTCAGACAAATGTATAGCGCGGGGTTGCAAATATTGCAACAAACGACACAACACAATGCTTCATTCGCAGCAAACGCCTAACGAACCAAGTCTCAACGTAAGTAACGAGATCTCAAATAACGAGAGATCACCTGAAAACGCACAAACATGCTTACCAACGAATGGGGTAGTAAATCATTGTATTGATAACGAACCCCAAATACTTTTAGCCACAGCATCTGTATTCATACAGGGTGGTGACGGAAACTGGCATCGATGTAGAGCGCTAATCGATAACGGCTCTATGCCTAACATTATTACGCGCGAATTATCGGAGAAATTAAATCTTACATCTCATCAAACAAACATACCTATCACAGGAGTAGGGAAGTCTTACACTCGTGTATCGAGCAAGATAACCACAGTCATCAAATCGCTAGTAAACGAATTTAGTGCAAAGTTATCGTTTCTCGTATTAGAGAAAATCACCGAAAATCTACCATTAACATCATTCAAACTAACGCAACTAAACATACCGGATAATGTTGTACTAGCAGACACGCAGTTCAATGAACCACAACAAATCGATCTTCTGTTGGGTGCAGGTATTTACCATGAAATGATTTGCGCAGAAGTAATCAAGCTCGGTAGCGGATTACCGATACTTCAGAAAACGTTATTAGGCTACATAGTATCGGGTCCTATTAACGAAAACAAACCTACAGCGGCTAAACCTTTATCATGTAATCTAACGATAACTGAATTCAATCAACTGAGCAATCAAATTGAGCGGTTTTGGAAAGTTGAAGAGTGTTCAGTACCCAGCAATCATTCTATCGAAGAACGTGAATGCGAGGATAACTTTACAAAAACAACTTATCGAGATGAAACAGGGCACTTTGTTGTAACGTTACCAATAAAAGAAAGCGCAAACGTTTTAGGCGAATCATTTAATAACGCTTATCAAAGACTGCAATCAATCGAACGCAAGTTTAAGAAAAACGAAGAATTCAAACGGAAATATACCGAATTCATGATCGAATACGAGCAGTTAGGCCACATGTCGGAAATACCGGATTCAGAAATTAGCTCATCTAATCCGCAGTTTACGTTTTATTTACCTCATCATGGTGTGATTAACGAAGCTAGTAGTACCACCAAACTTCGCGTCGTTTTCGACGGATCGTGCAAAACGTCAACGGGTGTATCATTAAATGATATTTTAAAAATCGGACCACCATTGGGTGATGACTTATTCGACATATTAATCAGATTCCGTAAGCATAATTATGCGCTCATAGCAGATTGTGAAAAAATGTATAGACAGATTAATATAACACCGAAACATCGTGACTTACAGCGAATTGTCTGGCGCACCGATTCTACCCAATCGTTAAAACACTTTCGTCTAAATACAGTTGCCTATGGTACAGCACCAGCAGCTTACCTAGCAGTACGGTGTTTCCAACAAGCAGCTTTAGAAAACACTGATGGTTACCCAGAGGCTGCTAACGCTATCATTTCTGACTGCTATGTAGATGATTTAATAACGGGTAGCAATGACATAGAATCGTTAAGAAATTTGAAAACCGATATCGCGCACATACTTCAACAATACGGATTCAATCTTAGAAAATGGAAATCGAACGATCCCCGTATCTTAGCTGAACGTGAATCTGGTGACGATAGTTATCATATAACCGATAATAATGTACATCGTGTCTTAGGTATAAACTGGCGTGCACACAACGACATGCTAAACTTTCACGTCGACGAAAGAAGCATCTCTAATCGAACCGTTACCAAGCGTACTATATTAGCAACAATCTCGAGCATATTCGATCCCCTCGGATTAGCTCAACCGGTCATTATCACAGCTAAAATCCTTTTGCAAGGTTTATGGCAAGCCAAGGTTGGCTGGGATGAAACACCAGCGGCAGACATAGTTAGATCATGGAACCAATATCGACAGCAATTACCATGTCTAAATCAAATCACCCAACCAAGACAAGTAACATTTAAAAATCCTATCACTATAGAACTTCACGGATTTTGCGATAGTTCCGAACGCGCATACGGAGCATGCATATACATTAAATCGTCAAACGCTAACGGTGAAACTAGCGTACGATTACTTGCTGCTAAATCGAGAGTAGCCCCTCTCAAGGTTATCTCGTTACCGCGACTAGAGCTATGCGGAGCTCTACTGTTAACACAATTATACAATAAAATCAGTAAGGCAATGAAGTTAGACGTTCATGGTGTTCACTTCTGGACTGATAGCACAATCGTACTTTCATGGATATCGGCATCTTCAAATACTTGGAAGGCCTTCGTAGGCAATAGAGTGACTGAAATTCAAGCGACAACTTCAATAAATCAATGGCATCATGTAGCGTCCCCCGACAATCCAGCAGATATCGTGTCTCGAGGCATTAACCCACGCGACTTAATTAATCACTCACTATGGTTTTGTGGACCATCGTGGCTAGCGCAAGACTTCAGTCACTGGCCTAGCAACTCTACTAAAACCACAACCGATTTAGAAAGACGCAATCCCAAGATAACACTTGCACTTTTTAAGAAAGACTTTCATATTATCGAACGATATTCGACATTATCTCGATTATTACGAGTTACCGCATTATGTCAAAGATTTTGCTATAATCTAGCCAATCCAACCACACGTAAAACCTCTAGTATCTCAAACGAAGAACTAAATTCAGCACTGTTAGTTCTGATAAAAATATCACAAGCCGAAGCATTTCAAGGTGAAATTAATCATTTAAAGTCACATACCGATATAAGCAAAAAATCGAAACTATTACCACTGAGTCCATTTTTGGACAAAGATCAAGTCTTACGCTTAGGTGGGCGATTATCCAAGGCAAAAATCGACTATGATCAGAAGTTTCCGATAATACTAGATGCAAAACATCATCTCACAAAACTTATAGTCATGCATGAACACCACAGACAGTTACATGCAAGTACCCAAACATTACTAGCATCCCTAAGACAACGGTATTGGCCACTTGGTGGTAGACGAACCATTCGTAGTGTATTGCGACAGTGCATTACCTGCTTTCGCGTTAAACCTAGCCGGTTAATGCAAAAAATGGGAGCTCTTCCATTAGACCGTGTCTCGCAACATCGTCCCTTTCTCATAACAGGAGTTGATATGGCAGGTCCGTTCTTAATCAAAGATGGAAAACTTAGGAATCGATCGTTCGTTAAATCATATCTCTGTCTATTTATCTGCTTCACAACCAAGGCAGTTCATCTTGAGTTGGTAGGTGATTTAACGATTCACTCATTCCTCAACGCTTTAAAACGATTTGTGTCTAGACGAGGTTTATGCAAAATCATCTATTCCGATAATGGAACCAATTTTGTAGGCGCAAATTCCCATTTAAAACAAGTTATGAAATCTATACAAGATTTTGTCCATGAATCTAGCTACACCGACTTTTTTGCTACCAACGGCATTGAATGGAGATTTTCCCCTCCTCATTCCCCGCATCACGGTGGATTGTGGGAGGCATCAATAAAAAGAGCAAAATATCACCTATATCGTATAATTGGTGCTAGTACTTCAAGTTTGACTTTTGAGGATTTAACCACTATTTTTACGCAAGTGGAGGCAGTGCTCAATTCACGCCCTCTTTGTCCCTTATCCGAAGATCCCGAAGATCTAAGCTTCCTAACCCCATCTCACTTCCTTATCCATGATAGTTTAACCTCAATCCCACAAGCAGACTTAACTGAGAAACCACCTAATCGACTAAAACATTACCAAGCTCTACAGAGATTGCTACAAACCTTTTGGAAGAAATGGTCGTTGGAATACTTAACCAGTTTGCAGCAAACGACGAAGTGGCATAACGAACAACCGAATAACTTGAAAGTTGGATCCCTGGTTCTACTTGCTGACAATAACTTGCCTCCATTATGTTGGAAGATCGGCCGGGTAATGGAATGTCACCCAGGCAGTGATGGAATCGTTAGGGTAGTTACTGTCAAGACAGCCAAGGGTACAACAAAACGAGCCATTCAAACGCTAGCAATGTTCCCAGAGGAAGAAGAAGAGACTTCATCCTCTACGCAATGCTGAAGAACTGGAGTTCTTCAGGGGCCGTGGGTTGGTGTGCACCGAGTGAATTTAGTATGGTAACTTCACATTGGCAACGCTGCTGCACCACCTGGGCACGACCGGGTACAACCGACAACACCGCAAGCAGCGACAGGTGACAGCTGACGTCTGTCCCCCAGCTTCGAGAACATCGCAGAACGCAGATCATCATCCATCCATCGAGCATCAAGAATCAAGATTCAAGCAATTATCATACACACACGCAAATTCACATCTGTAAAAAACGCAAATAAAATATCGAATCGAATTATTGTTAGTTTACTCTAACAGTACTTAATTATTGGTCGGATGTACAGGTTTTCTTTATTGGATATCAAAATAGCCTTAATACTGAGTATAATAACAGAAAAAATAAAAGCCAAAATGCATTATTGTTTTTGACGATTTCTTGAAAATACTGGAAAGTCTCTAAATTTTCGAAAAATAAATCATAACTCGAAAACTATAAATAATCGCTACACATACATGGGGGTGTTTTGGATTGGTCTCGGTACGGGCTATCTAAAAAAATTATTAACGTCCCCCGATTGGCCACCCTGTATATTAACTGTTAGTCAAGGTCGGACAGGGCTGCTACTACTACTGCTGCTCTACAAGGCACAAATCCGACCATCGCTGGAGTATTGCCCCCATGTGTGGGAATGCGTTCCAAAGCACTCTCTAAAGCTTCTGGACACAGCCTGGAACATCGAAGAGTGGATGACCTATCCCTGTTCTACAGATTCTATCACGCAAGATGTTCGAGTGAGCTCTCCCAGATATTAACACCAAAGGCTGTCCGAATGAGGAACACTAGTGAGGCTTTGCGAGCTCGTCCTTACCAGGTCGAGGTCCCTACTCCCCGAACCAGTCTCCTCCAGCATTCCTTCTTTGGAAAATTTCGACGCGGTGGAATTAGCTATCGGGGAATTTGTTTCCCGACGGCTACAACCTGCAGCGTTTCAAATCTAACGTGCACCGACGCTTATCCCCTTGCAGCGCTTTTACAGCGCCATAGGCTGTCAGCCTTTGCGGGAGGCTGACCATAAAAAAAATTATTAACGTCCCCCGATTGGCCACCCTGTATATTAACTGTCAGTCAAGGTCGGACAGGGCTACTACTGCTGCTCTACAAGGCACAAATCCGACCATCGCTGGAGTATTGCCCCCATGTGTGGGAATGCGTTCCAAAGCACTCTCTAAAGCTTCTGGACACTATCCAGAAGAGAGCAATTAGATTAATCGGTATGCCTAACCTCACAAAGGACCTCCACAGCCTGGAACATCGAAGAGTGGATGACCTATCCCTGTTCTACAGATTCTATCACGGAAGATGTTCGAGTGAGCTCTCCCAGATATTAACACCAAAGGCTGTCCGAATGAGGAACACTAGTGAGGCTTTGCGAGCTCGTCCTTACTAGGTCGAGGTCCCTACTCCCCGAACCAGTCTCCTCCAGCATTCCTTCTTTGGAAAACTTCGACGCTGTGGAATTAGCTATCGGGGAATTCGTTTCCCGACGGCTACAACCTGCAGCGTTTCAAATCTAACGTGCACCGGCGCTTATCCCCTCGCAGCGCTTTTGCAGCGCCACAGGCTTTCAGCCTTTGCGGGAGGCTGACCATAAAAAATACAAGCTTCATTAAAGTTTGGAATTCGATCAATAAATGTTTTTTTCCAATTTTTTGTTTTAAACTCATACATAAGCTAAAATACTGCACCGTCAAACGTTTCACATTTTATAATATACTTATAATATATAGTTATTACAACGTAAAACCCTGCGAACGGCACTTGAAAAGCAGACAACGCCGAATACGGAACACAGGAAAAGTGTGCGCCTCAACCTATTAAATTTTGCGATACCCCCTTTCCCCGCTGGTACGAATACATACCAAGAATATGGGTAAACCCCGCCCACAATACGGCCGCGGCCGTCGCGTCGGCTAGATAGTCGGCTGTACTCGGGCTACACAGCCAGCGATTTTCGGAGAACCCTAATTGCCATTAGCGTACAACCAAATATTGGGAAGGTTCAGGCACGATAAAAGATAAAACTTTTATTTTTTTTAACTTTTGGGGGTGCACGTGCTCATGTGCTCTTATGGATGAGCCGCCTCTGCTGCAGATGGATCAATTTTAGCCTTCTTTGGAGCCTGTCCTCCCTTTTCAGTCTATTTTGTTGATTGTCCTTTTGTCTCAATTGTGAAGTGATGGATCCATGTTTCTTCTGTGGTTATGAAACATCATCAGAACACTGTTTTTGCTTGAGTGGGAGCAAAGGCGGCACCCGTCTTGCATACAGCTTTCTCATATCCAAATTTTCAGATATTATGTGATTTACTGCACTTTTTGAAATGGCTGCTAGCTCGCGCAGTTTCAGTCGACGATCATCCGTTACTGCTTGGTTTTCTTTACCATTTCTGGAGTTATTACCTTGTTTGGTCGACCACTGCGATGCTCGTATTGGCAGCTTGTACGGCCTCATTCAAACTCTGCTACGCAATATTTTACTGTTGTAAACAAAGTAGCAGACTCACCCAGAGTAGAATCTAGTTCAGCTTTTATATTGATAGGCTGAAGCCTTTCAAGTAAAAGTATTGTATCACATACGTAAGGTAGGTTGAAAGTGAGCGGGGCAATCATGCATTCTTCCATTGCGACCCTAATGTGTCTATTGTGGCTCACACCTATTTAGAGCTCATCGTACAATCCACATCTCTTGACGAAGGCGATGGTCGTGACTTCCTTGAAGTCAATAGTCAGTTGGGCGAGTCTGAAAGTCTAAAACCCAGCTCTTCACAGTATTGGACAGAGGCACAAAATATGCTCCGCTGGTTCGTCCTCCAAATAGCAGAATCGACGTTTTTTTGTTCTACACCTAACTTCCTCAGACGTTATGTCCCGTCAACAGACCAACCAGAATGCGAACATCATTCCTGTTCTGTTCTATGATCCTCGGGAGGGGGGTTGACTAGAGAGGTATAGTATAAACGCCTTCGAGTGTAGTAGCACTGGTGTATCTCGCCAGTGCAAGAGTGCCTTCCTCTCTGCCTAATCTGAGATGTTCTTTTTAGCGGTGCTTTTCGTAATGCCTGGGAATGGTTCTGGTTCTATGAACACAAATCAGGACACAAATTTGATTCCTCCTCTTGCGAGTTTGTCGTCCCATATACCGCCTTCCACTCCGCTATGACCTGGAACTCAAACTAAAGTTACTTTGTTCCTTGTTCCAAGTTTGTTGAGGAGTTTTGGAGCTTTCAGGACAGCCTGGCCTTATAGATTTGTTTATCAGGGGTCTTTTGATCAGCTTTCTGATTCCCAACATTGTATCACATAACATTCAATATTGATAGCTGCCAAACAAATACTAAACAGTGAGGCATCTTCAGACTTCAAATGTAGATCATGTACTTTCTGACACATTGATCTTTTTCAACGAGCACCATCTCTAGGTCAGGCCGGATACTTATGCGTCCACCCTCGTATATGTATGCTTATTTTTTTCGTTTTTACGAATTAAAAAAAATGTATGTAAACTTAATTGAATTAACCTTTTTTCTTAGTAAAAAAGCATATGAAAATCAGATGAAAATTAAGCATACATTTAAGAAAATTGTAATAGAGAGGCAGTTTCTACTTTCTATTGTAATAGGTGCTAGAAATATTGCAGCAGCTAGGTGTTCTTGCTTAGCGAGACTCTCATTATTCTGACCAAATAATGTCGAAAAGTTTATATAAGTTACTCTATTTAATCCCAACCAGATTAATTTCTAGACACAAATTTCTTTAGGTTCATGTTTTGGACGGACTGGGGAGAAGTTCCCAAAATCGAAAGAGCAAGCATGAATGGAGATCCAAAAAGTAGAATAGTGATAGTTACTGAAAATATTTTCTGGCCCAATGGTCTAACAGTTGATTACAAATCTAAAACTGTCTACTGGATTGATGGAAAGCTACACTTCATAAACAGGATGGATTACAACGGGAAAAATGTGAAGAGTGTTTTAGAGAAAGGATTTGAGTATCCATTTGCCTTAACTCAGTTTGAGACCAAGTTGTTCTGGACAGATTGGAAAACAATGTAAGTAGTTTTAATGCGCGGATTATTTGTGGTTTTCATTTCAACAACTTATTTTTGCAGGGCCATTCATTATTTTGATACAGCTGGCCAACAGCGCCCCCTAGAGTTACTAGTGACACAACGCCCCATGGACATCCATGTGTGGGACCAGCGACAGCAACCTGAAGTGCCAAATCCATGTGACAATGACAATGGAGGTTGTTCCCATTTATGTTTGTTGGCCTCTGAGCCACCAGGCTTCACCTGTGCCTGCCCCATGGGCATCAAATTGATAGATGTCAAAAACTGTGCTGATGGACCTCAAGAGTTGTTGTTACTTGCTAGAAGAACCGAGCTGTGCTTGATTTATTTGGATTCTCCTGACTATAGTCACAGGTAGGTGCTATTCTGTGATGAACTACACCTTTCCCAGCTGTAGTTTCTAAAATGTCAAGTGATAACTCAAAACGGTTAAAGTTAATTTTCAAACTCGTCAATTGTAAATTCAAACTCTCAGGTGTAATTTATACCTGTCAGTTTAAATTGACAATTGACGAGTTGGAAAATTATCTTGACCGTTTTGAATTGTCACCTGACGCTTTAGAAACTTCAGCTGGAAAAAGGAATAGTGGTTATTGAGCTATATAACTGGCCAATGCCAAGGTAACGGAGTTATTGATGCCGACCGAATAATCCAGAGACTACTAGTTTTTCGAGCTAAAATTTGGGGAAGCCTTAAGACTGCCTTAGACTACACTACTTCTTGAACAAGATTTGGTTCAATTCGATGAACAAGAATTAAGGCTGTTCGTCACGGTTCTATTTTTCATCCTAAATATCTGACAAAAAATTGACAAGAAAATATTATAATAATGGGAAGGATTAGTTATTCCCCCTGTATGCAATGATCAAATATTTTGTTACAAATATAGGACAGAGGCATGGGAATTAGTCTCATATCAATTAGAGGCGATTTAGAGTGGCCGATTTGTCCGCTTGTGACTTTCCTATGGGGTTTTTTAAACCCCGCATTTATGTAAACCGTCCAAAAGCCCTACAAGATTTAAGACCAACATCCGGCAAATTGACAAAACAACACCTGTTATGCTGGCAACAGTCATGACAAACGCCAGAAATCGCTTTACTCAATGTATAGAGAATGACCTTAGACATTTTTTTCAGAGTTTTACCATTAGAAGACGTGAAGTATTCGATTGCTGTCGACTTTGATCCTCTGGAGAAATATATTTATTGGTCTGATGACGAAGTAAAGAAAATCCAAAGAGCCAGACTGAATGGCAGCGACCAAGAGGATGTCATCGTTACTGAAATTCAGGACCCAGATGGCATAGCTGTTGATTGGATATCCCAGAATATTTACTGGACGGACACTGGCACTGACAGGATCGAGGTTGTTAGGTTACAAGGAGGATACAGGAAGGTCGTGATTATGGATAAACTCATAGATCCAAGGGGTAAGCAACAAAGTTGAACAAACACTAAACACTCTATCCACTCGCTAAACCGATTTTTTCAAACCCGACATGTGTTTCGCTAATATATAGGAAGACTGTATTTTTCCTTCAGAGTTATCAAGTGTTTGCTACTCCCATTTTGAAAGTATATCATTGTTAAGAATAATCTTCTAAGAATATTCGCAACATAGTCTAAAAAGCAACTTCGATCAAAACAAAAACGAATGAAAAACCAAGGGATCACCATCAACCTTACTTTATACGAAAATATGTACAGGGTCACTGGTCTTAACAATTAATCTGAAAAGTACCTACACTGATACAGATGGCGTAACTAGAATTAAATCTGTATTATTTTTAGTTAGTTCTAAGTTCCAACCTTCAAAAGATAGCACTGTGAGTGCAACCATTATTGTTTATTGTTAAAAAATTGATAAACAAGAATTTCGAATTTTAGAACGGCTGCACAATTGTCTGGGAACGGTAACGGTAACGAGAACGGACAAAGAATCTAGATGCGTTATAAAAACGTGAGACTCACGAAACATTCAATATTAATGACATTTTAGCTGCATTCGTTTAGCAAGTGGGGTGAAATATTTTAAACAAAGGTGAGATTCTCAAATCAGTAAATATCAGTTCTATTAGGCGTTCAAGAAGAACAGTTGAACACAGTTGATCAGATTATAACCTAAAATTAACAGTTTTCGTTAACGTCAAAAGTGAAGACACTGATGTTAATATTTAGGTTGTGGGGTAAGGGGGAAGGTAAACATCTCACTTCATATGAATTGAGTTTGGATAAAAACAACATGTATTAAACTGAGTAAAGTTGAGTGAGCTGAGTTATCTGAGATATTGTGTGAAACGAATGCGGCTTTTATTATCTAAAACCTAACCTATGGTTTTGATATTAATCGTGCATGACAATAGATCATTTTCATATTACGTCACTGTGGGCGTGGCTGATGTACGAGCTCGTACAGTGTTGCCAGATTATACGATTAATCGTGTAATTACACGATTTTGGTCCCTATTACACAAATAGAGGGAAACTTCTCACAATTTTTTATACTGAATGTGAAATGTACTTATTATTACTTTACACGATATTTGGGAGTCGAGTTGCACGAATTTATCTCCACTTTATCTGGCAATACTAGTTATACGAGCTCGTACACCAGCCACGCCCACTTGTCAAGTAATATGAAAACGATCTATAATGCAAATATAGGTTAGGTAAACGAACAAGATGGGGGCTTGTCAGGTTGACAATGACGCGTGCTATGATTATACTTCAAATCCAACGATCCTATTGGTTCGGGAACGCGAAAGTTCTTCTTACCCAAGACTTCGTTCCCGTTCCTGGGCTTGTTTCCGTTCCCGTTGCCGGAATTCAATTGTGCATGCTACCATTAGTTTATGAATAGTTAAAGTTGTTTCTCGTCATCGTTTCCGAACAATTGTATAGCGGCCTTATTAAAACATTGCTTTTTGGCAAAAAAATGCTGGTGAAGCCAAGGCTTGGCATGATAAACATTAATTGGACTCTGTACCAGGAAAGTCAACGGTTGAAAAGTGGTTACTTTACGTTACTACATGATAATTAAAATTCTTATTTCGTATTTTTTTATATCTTATCTATTTTTCCTATAACGCTTATACAATACAGGGTGGGCCAATAGTGCGTGGACGGAGGATTGTGGGATTACTAAAAAATATTTCAAAAATCTGTCACTTGATCGTGGTAGGGACCCTTGGGGGCTATAACGTAAAAATATTTTGACTTAAATTTTGACGTTTATACAGGGTGATTCTAATCAAACTTACGTTTTTTTTAATGGAACCCCCTATATATTATTGCATATTTGAATTCCTTGGTTAATTCTATTGTGAGTTTATGTATTACACATGGAACTTTAAACCAACCGTTTAGGCGCAAATCACCATTTTTGGTATAAGTAGGTATCAGAAAAAAATTGAATATCGCAGCGATTATAAAACTTAGAAGGCCGTCACTTTGCGGTACGACTAAGCATTAAATGCGTCAACTTGGGTCAGACGGCTAAATTTGAATTCTTTTTGCACTTGGAGAAATCAGTAGATCGATTAAGCAAACTTCAATCACAGATAACTTGATTTTTTCAAATGGGAATGCCTATTTTAGTTTAAAGAATCAAATGTAAAATTTGATTACCTTTCTAACGATATAGCATTCTCGATGTCAATCTTTTTTGGTTTTCATTTTATTTCAAATTTTCAGTCAAATAGGTGTTTTTCAATTTTCGTGCGTGCAAGCAACCTAGCAGGCCATGAAAAATAAACAAAAGCTCGTTAGTATGGAAGAAACCAACTAACTTAGTAGAAAGATGCAAACTAACTAGAGCAACGAGTCAAGATTATGAAAATTCCTTACAACATATTAGCTCTAGCCGGATACAACAGCCGCAAGATATCTAATGTCAATGAGTAGCTGGGCTATGACAGAAGTGTTTGTTTTTCACAGCCTATTAGCTATTGAGGTCTACCAGAGTTTGACAACCTTGCAAAACGATTAAAGATTTTGAAACAAAAGGAAAACTATCAGCGATTTTTGCTTATAGTCTAACATGTTTAGAATAAAATTTCACATTTAATGGGATAAAAAATTAGTCATTTCCATTTAGTTAAGTCAAAAGTGAAGATATCTCCAACTGGAGCATTCTGAACATCTATTGAAGTACTTGCTAGAATTTTTTAATTACGCTATGTTGTAATTGTCTTTATCTAATGTAGTTTTCTGCAAACTAAATTATGTTTTACAATTCAAACACACTGCAATTCAAGTTTCATTTTCCGCGGTTTTGCTAATAAGTAGAAGAACCTACTGAAGAATTTGAAGGATTGCAGTCAGAGGTATCATTACTTTTGACTTACGGAAATGGCTACTTTTTTATAGCATTAAATGTGGATATTTATTCAGAAGACATAGATATTATACTGCCAGCAACAATCACTAGTAGTTTTCCTTTGATTGAATATTTATTTACTGACTTTGAAAATTGGCTAATAGCTAGTAGGCTGTGGAAAATGAGCGTTCTTGTTACCGCTATTGTTTCTGGTTAGAGCTAATATGTTGTAAGGAATTTTCATAATCTTGCCTCGTTGCTCTAGTTAGTTTGCATCTTTCTACTAAGTTAGTTGGTTTCTTCCATATTAACGAGCTTTTGTTTATTTTTCATGGCCTGCTAGGTTGCTTGCATGCAGGAAAATTGAAAAACACTGATTTGACTGAAAATTTGAAATAAAATGAAAACTAAAAAAGATCGATATCGGGAATGCTATATCATTAGAAAGGTAATCAAATTTTACATTTGATTCTTTAAACCAAGATAGGCATTCCCATTTGAAAAAATCAAGTTATCTGTGATTGAAGTTTCCTTAATCAATCTACTGATTACTCCAAGTACAAAACGAATTCAATTTTAGCCGTCTGACCTAAGGTGACGCATTTCATGCTTAGTCGTATCGCAAAGTCACGGCCTTCTAGGTTTTGCAATCGCTGCGATATTCAATTTTTTTCTGATACCTACTTATAGCAAAAATGGTGATTTGCGCCTAAACGGTTCGTTTAAAGTTCCATGTGTGATACATACAGTCACACTAGAATTGATCAGGGAACCCAAATATGCAATAATATATAGGGTATTCCATTCAAAAAAATGTAAGTTTGATATGAATCACCCTGTATAAACGTCAAAATTTTAGTGAAAATATTTTTACGTTATAGTCCTCAAGGATCCCTACCATGGTCAAGTGACAGAATTTTGAAATATTTTTTAGTAAGGCTACAATCCTCCGTCCACGCACTATTGGCCCACCCTGTATATCTGTATAACGGGGACATGGCAACTTATATTACTGCTACGTACTTTCTGAATTTACCATGCCCCCCCCCCCCCCCCTTGTCAAGTGAGCTATGACCGCTAGTGTTGGGTATGTATAAACGAGCCAAACCAAGCCGCCGAATCTGCGAAATTGCCAAGTACACGTGTTGGGCAAAATTTTGTTTAATCCGTGAAATCTGTAACGTCGCTGCATACTCCATAAAAATGTGCAACAACTTGCCGATTACATGTATCAGGCATTTAAGTTGTTTCTCTTTACGCGATAACGGGAAACGTGAATATTATAGGTTATGTTTTATTAAAGTTACAGCTTGTATGTTTTTTTTTTTGTTCAAAGATCTAATCAACTCATCTTGCACCCACTCATAAAAAGCTACCTAATATTAAGTGTGTGATTATAATAGAGGAGAGGATAACAACCAACCAATGTTAACAAAGACCACATAATATGAAAGAAGTTCAAATGAACAAGTGTCGGGGAGAGGGGTGGGGCAGAAAACATCACATGATGGTATTAGAAATATGTAATTTTTCTCATTTTAATGTTTGTAACAAAAACATTCACTTCTACAACTATACTGTTTAGTTTTCATTTCCCCCCTAGGTGATAACATATCTGGTTTACTCAATTCATGAAATATGCAGCAAAATTCACTAAAATCGATCAATTCATGAAATCTGGAGATCGAGCGTTTAGTTCATGAATGGACTACTGTATCATCATTTTGTTTATGATTGCATATGCTAGACTAGGGCATAAGGATCTTTTCATATTTTTCTGCGATTTTTTTGGGCACGGGAAAACCAAGAAAATGAGGATAATAGTTGAACCCCTCTTGGACAGTGATGTCACTGGAGACGGACAGTGACGTCACTGAAGACGGACATGTGTGCCGTGTTGCCGTTCTACCTGATCTAAGGTCGTACGTACGTATATTGTCTTGTGTTTCCGTTTGATCCGTGGTCGGGTGACCGTGATCTAGGTTAAAAGCACTGACAATAGATCCCCTGAATTAAAAGGTTCGTGATCCGTGTAAATAATATTCAGTTCTTCAATACAGAGATGGAAAACCGGAAAACTAAGAAGGTAGTTTCAAAATATTTAAATATCATTTACGGTAATAAACAATATGATAATTATATCTTTTCAACAATAATATGCATGTTCTTAAGTATATTTCCTTTCCCAGTTGCAGAAAATGACAATTTACGCTGTTCAGTATTTCTTGGAATAGCACAAAATATGTCGGTTAAGTTCTTCCGACATGAAGATAAAAGCATAACTTTTCCATTTTATTATCTAAAAATAAAAATAAACTTGAGTTTCCAATATTCAATATACACCTTTACGTGATCATCTACACATTCGAAAAATTCATGAAAAAGAAAATACAGTGAGGCAGACATTACTAACCTGATTGATATTTGGTTGAAGTGTTGGTATTTCCCAGATAGAAATAATACGGCAGTAAGGACCACGTGTGATAGTTTTCCACTAATGCGAAAATGTATAAACGCTGCAAATTCTCGGAATCAATCATTCAAAGCACAATAACTGAAGACAAAAACAGCTTCTATTCTAGGCAGAAAATTTATAAAATTACAAGGTTAGGTTTAACTTCACATCACACTCAACTGCACAATCCGCAAAACAAAGGTTTCTCTCACAGTACATTCTTCATGTGACATAGTTAAGAGATGAAACCCACAGGGCATCCCCTTGACTCAAGACAAATCACAAAAACTGTAGTTTGTTTCGTGACAATTGGGTCAATACCGCGATTTGGGAGTTCACGAGGCAACAATGCACTGCTGTTGTATGGGGCGCTGTGCACTGATTGGCTAAACTCGAATTCTTTTTTTTAGCTCTCACTGACTCACTGAAGAGAGCTTATGCAGAGCCTCTGTCTGTACGTCCGTCCGTCCGTCTGTCCGTATACAAAAGACAGCCGAAACTACAGGTGCTAGAGAAAAACTAAATACAGATTCGGAATCAGCATGAAAAAATTAGTTTAGGAAAGAATCGTTTTGTCCGCTTTTAAACCGCTTCCGGTTTTAAAAAAAATTAAATGAAATTACGACAGGTAATTATGTACGGTGTATTGATATTCCTGAAGCACAGGCAGCATAGCGAAGCGGGTAAGACGCTAGGCACCAGTCCGAAAGGGCGTGGGTTCGAACCTCACCGCGGTCAACAACTTTTTTTTCTTTTTGTTTGAGATTAAATGTTAAATTTGTTGATTACTAGTCCGGGAAAAATCCGGTTTTGTCAATATAATAAAAAAAATTAAATTTTTATACCAACAAATTCTACAGTGAGAGCGCCGTTTGAATTAAGTAAATTTTTTACTACCTTTTTAAACTTAAACTAGTAAACAAAATGATGCAGAGAGTAACGAAATGCATCAGTACACCTACTTTTGTATACACTAAGAGGTTATAATGAATTAATCATTGCTTTCAAACCCATGATACCAGCCCATTATAGCCGAGTATTCACTTGGTTTACTATTTCCTAACTCCACTATATATCTATTTTTTGCCTCGCTTAACCCAGTTGAAAATTCACCGACTACCAGTGAGAAACACTTTCTAAAATTCTAGACTTTAACGGAAGATGCTAACATAACGAAACACGTGTCTGGGACCAGTCAAGCCCGATAAATGAAATCTCGCTCTCTCCCTTCCTCAGGTATTGCAGTGGCCTCAAGCCTGGGTTGGCTCTTCTGGTCGGATTGGAATGAGAAGGAACCCAAAGTGGAACGATCCAACCTGGACGGCTCAGAAAGAACCCAGATAGTCACTGAAAGGTTGGGTTGGCCGAATGGAATCACTCTAGATCTGGAGGCGATGAAGATCTATTGGTGCGATGCGAAATTGGATAAGATCGAATACGCCAATATGGACGGAACCGAACGAAGGGAGCTGATCAATGATAACGTACCGCATGTGTTCGGATTCAGCTTGATGGGTGACTATCTTTATTGGACGGATTGGCAGAGGAGAGCCATTGACAGAGCGCATAAGCAGACAGGTAAGCAACAATCATTCAAAATGATGAAATCGTCTTTTTTTGAACCTCGTAACATAATTTAGTAGGAGATATTTTAATCGCAAAAAATCGAATTTGAGAGATTTGAGATCTTTATACTTTTATAGTTTTCTAAAATCCGTTCAGTGGCGGCAAAGTAATAATGAAAAAACGGGGTTTCCTAGACTACTATACGATTGGCAAGCCGAAATCTAAAATGCCGATATAAACTCTTCGGGCGTAGAAAGAATATAACTTAGCCTCTAACAGGTTGAACAGAAAACACAATATCCCCTATATCACGCCTTCCATCTTTAAAACTCGCGCTTACAGGGTTGCTAAGTGCATCGATTTTTCCCCAAAGTGGCAATTTCAAAACTCAGTTGACGACCAAAAATCGTAGCTGGGCGATTGGCGACTTTTGGTGGCGCAAAACACACAATGAGTTGACGAATTTTATCTATTTCTAATTTCCATTTCATTGGTTTTCTCTTCAAAAATAAGGGCTAGGCGCATGAAGCTACAATATTGTCGGTTGTTTTACATTTGACATTTTGACCATAGTGACTCTTCAAGCAGACAGAGCATACAAGTAGCAATGCTCTACCTTCGTTATTGGGAATCCTTTACCTCTTTCTTATTACTGCGCATCCTCAAAATAACCATAGCCGCGAAATTCGTTATTTCTGGTTGTTCAAAGCACCTCAATGCCTCAAAATAAAAATTATTTCTAAAGCTGGCGTTGAATCACAAATAGCAAATGACTTAGAAGTTGTAAAATAAATTGATCCCACTAGGAAGTTGATTGGATCAGGTAGATAGATGCTTAGTATTGAAATCTTTTTTATAGAAGTGAAAAAACAAATACGTAGTAATGTCTATAGATTTTTAGCAAGCAGGCTTCATTCTTGGGGTTGCAGCCGTAGTCTGCTCATTAACTATTAGTCAGCCAAGACTACCCTTCCTGTCTATATTTTTAACTGTACCTTGGTGCCCTGGTACCCAACTAAGTTATACAGAGTTGCGTGAAGCTAGTAAGCTGAGAGTGTTGAAACAGACACGTACCTATTTTAATGTAATATCCTCGGAGTCTAAGGCATTTTAGGTGGCCTGAGAGTCCGAAAGGATCACAATAACCTTTAGTTCCTACAATAAACATGACCTTGATCACATGCTAATGATAGGATAATTTCAGTTTGACATATTTTTGCAGTTCCGTAGGGCAGACGTCATGCTCACCCACACAATATGTCATACTAGGCGTTTCGGTTTTGACAATTTTGACATTCACAACCGCGAAGTCTCCATTTCAGGCGATTTTCTTTTAAGCATGCCAAATATCGGCGATTTCGGGCGAATTTTATGCCAAAAGCACCACAAGGATAACTTGGCACTCGCTTTGGGTAAGACGTCAATGCGTTCCACCGAAAGTGCTTTCTTACTGCGTCTGGCTGTGGATGTAGTGGGATTGTATGTACCGTATGAACCTTCTCTCTTAGCTGCATTGGAGATGTCGCACTACACATCCAACCTTGCCAATCGTGTGTAACTTTGAAAGTATTGATCTGATTTTAATCAAATTTATTTTGATAAACTAGTATTTCAGCGGGAGCGAAACACTTTTTCTGATTTTCAAAATCGGTCCAGTGGCTGTGGAAAAAATACAATCATTCAAAAATGTTTTTTCGCCCACTACCACTGTTTTTAATTTTTTAATTCGTCATTCGTGCGTTCTAATACCTTGATTTGCGATTTCTCTCCTAGCGAAATGGGTTATTAAATAGGTTTGTTAAAGTGCCGGTTTTATTCATTTCCAATCCAACGATATACTATAACTAAACTCAAAACAGACACCGATTCCAAAACAGCTCAAAACTCGTTCAAACTAATACAATTTTTTTCATTGCCAAACGATAAACGAAAGCTGACATTCGTATTAGACGTGAGCATAGCGAAACTGATTAAAACAAAACAAGTATGCTGAACAGAATCGTGCGTGCATTGGCGGTGCCCCGTATAAAAATATTAGTTTGGGGGGCCTTGGCAAGGGTAAATATTTCTCGCAAAACGCTCGTCTGGAGGCCCCGTATAATTGATACGGCAGATACGGCGGTAGCTAGGTAACTAGTAAATCCCAGAACTGCACTAGAGCGCCATGGACTGGACTATTCAGGATATACATACACCATCACATTATCATTAGTGGTAGAGGTGTTCTGCTTTAAGAAGCTTTTAGTGTTTTTTTTTTGTTCTATCAGTTCTAGAGTGAATATACTTTGTTTTGTTGTCCTTGTTTTCAAATAAATGTCTTCAAATATACCGTTTTTTTAATAAAATATCTATCTTTTTATTATAAATATCTACTAAATATACTTGCCGATCTCAATGTTCTAAAAATAACTAAACTAAGTCAAAAGTGGCTTGTTCGAACGTAAACTCTTGAACATACGTATCTAAAAAGTATCTAAAGTAACAAGTCCTGAAGTGCAAAGCCACTAATCGTTACAAGTCCTTCAAAGTAACTAAAGTTTACATCACTCCCATATGATAAAAAAGTTTAACAAATACCGATATATATTATCTCGGTAAAATCTAATTCCTAGTATTATTTCACTTTTACAGGCGCCAATAGGGAGGTGATAGTCGATCAAATGGAAAACATCATGGGCCTGAAAGCCATCAAATTAGGTGTTGTGCAAGGTACGAACCCATGTCAGATCAACAATGGCAACTGTTCCCAGCTGTGTCTCTACCGTCACAACCAATCCAGGGTTTGCGCCTGTCAGATCGACTTTGAGCTGACCGGAGACATGAAGACGTGCGTCAAACCTGAAGCTTTCCTCCTGTACGTCAAAAAAGATAGCATAGGAAGAATCGGAATCGAGAATAAGAACAACGGAGTCACTATTCCGATTGCCGGAATCAAGCAAGCTAGGTGAGTCTATTTTTAGTTTTTTTTTCGAACCGTCATATTTTTATTACTGTGCCTTGTAATTTTTAGGCGGGTACTTGGTTGATTTTCTTCAATTGTCTGCTACTTCTACGATAAAATTATTTGTAGTGTAGTAAAATGCCAATTTTTTGGACTACTACTTATTGTACAGTTTTCAACCAGGTCGTCGTTTTCTGTATAAAATACTTGCAAATTCAAAAAAAAACCGCAACCTTAATCGTGTGTAGAAACCTCATATTAGTCTTGCATCTACGCCCCTGAGTAGGAAGCAAAATATTTTATAATTTTTATATACAAAAACATAGCGAGACTCATTTATATATTTTCTATAACTCGAATGTTTTAATAAGTAGGTATTAGTGTTTAATAGATTGTTGTCATGATTATGTGACACCATGTACATGTTACCATATTCAAGCAGTTCTGGACTAGTACTACTATTTATGAGGAGGCGAATCCACGCAGCACATTTGACCGTTTTAGTCGGCCCCACAGAACCTACACTCAAAACCTCCACGGCCTCTGGAAAAGCTTCTTTTTGTCGAGTCTTCCGGGTCTCCTAACGAATATAGTACGTTCGACTAGTTTACTAAGTAAGTGAGTCCTATTGTAACTGCATCGTGCCAAATATTCGAACCCTGAGGTTGTTGTACATAGCAGATCAGGGATGCTAATCACGAACATTTTCGAAACCTCGAGCCCATTTTTTCGATCTCATACAAGATCCACATCCACATGGATTCTTAAAAGTATGTTGCCCACCGACGATCAAAACTTTTCATTCGATCGTATTTGGTATTCGTACGTAAACATGACTGCAACGCAAAAAGCACTGTTTCCAATAGCATAAACTTGAGTACAATAAAGTGACTAAAATAAATCCTATGGAAGACACCAACTAGCAGCGTGAGCATAACAACAGCAGCAAGTGTTAGGAATACTCTAATCTTGTGGAACATAAAGCATACACTCGACTGGAAGGTAGCAGAAAAGGTTACATTGTCTAATTTCGAACCAGATTTTTTGATAGGCGAAGTATTGTTCTAAACCTTCCTTCGCCTGTGTTATCTAAACTAAAGGATTCGCAAAATTGTAGTAGTGTCTATCATTTTCAAACAATATTTCCGCATCTTAAACAGCTCCTGCTAGTTGTATCCATCGCCCATATCGTTAAGAGGGCCAGCTATGTTTTACGCTTTCATAAGTTATTTGTGCGATAAACGATATTCATACTTTTCACTGTCTTTGGTATTAAATATGTTTTTCACAAAATAACGGATCCCTTGATATTATCGCATATAAACAATAAAATCATCACCATAACCTCACAATCTTGCGCGCAACGTCAAGTTACGCATGCGAACATTAGATCCACCTGCAAAACATCACTCGATGTAATTTTCATATGAAAAATCCACTTTTAGAGAATGCAGTTTCTGCATTTCGCACGATCGTGATTGGATAATAGCTGACTTCCGATCGCAGGTACTCGTGAATAGCACGCCCGCTCAGGAAGTGAAACGGGGTTTCGTCTTCTTCCCAACATTTGGAGCAGACAGGATCCTTTACCACTTTCTTGAGTGATAAATGTGTGCTCAGCCACGAATGGCCTGTGAGAACACCTACAAAACGGTTGATCCATTCTATGCCTTGGTTCAAAAACCATAGCGTACGGCTCTTGCCACCCCTTGCTATTCCTTTTTGCTTGTCCACTCATTCAGGGCAACATTGACCAGGCGCCTACTAATTCCCAGTATGGGTTCAGGGCCTAGCCAGGCGATCCGGTATATCAGCATTATACAGGGTGTCCCAAAAGTCAATGTCAAGCCGCAACGGGGTAACAGGATTGGTTGTAACTGTCATGAGAAAAATCAGAAAAAAATCTAACCCATGCAGTTTGAAAATTATGGACATTTAAAAAAAATCTAGAAATTTGGTCAAATTATAACAATTTTTCGGTTATTATGGTTAACTTTTACTATTTTTGTTCATTTAAACATTCCCGTTGGTCTGTCTGTCTGTCTGTCTGTCGGTCTGTCTGTCTGTTCGCGTTTTTCTACCCTCGTAATCTCAGCAACCGCTGTATGAATTGTGATGAAATTTGGCTACCTATATGCTGTGACGCCGTAGTAGGTAATGCTGCTATAATTTTGAAAATCGGTGTAGGGGCGGCGGAGTAATTAGCAAAAAACGAAAAAAATAAAATATCTCTCAAACTTCGTTTTTATGGCGATGGTTTCTGGTGATTTTTTACTTTTTTTTGGTGGGGGTGAAATTGGGGTGGTTAGGGGGTGGGGGGTTGTAAATTTTTTCTATTCATAATAGGCTGTCCATTGACCTGTGAAATAAAGACCTAGCGGCATAATGCCCTTTTTTAGGTCCATCCGAACATTGTCTTGGCTATTACAGAAATCAAGGGACTTAGAATCTTCTAATGTACATATACACACGAGTATTGCTTTATGTCGTTCTGAATTTAGTAACATGGGAACTATGGAATGAAATTTAGACACAGTATCGTTACCGTGGCAAGGATGAAAAATGCGTATGATTTTCAAAAATCGTGTCAGTGCCGGCGCAGCAATAATAAAAAAAATAAAAATATAAAAATATAAAAATAGCTCAAACTTCATTTTTTTGCAATTTGAGGCTTCCTGATTGTTTCGTTTCGTCCAGTTGAAGTTCACAGAATAAAAATTTTGTCGTTTTGGTTTCTACGGAAAGGTTTAGGGAACTATTTACTAGTTTTTGTGTTGGATGTTCTTTAAAGACAGGCGGGCGATGATTTGGTTGTAAGGGATCTCAGACTATAGCGTCATACAAAGGAAAAATAATAAAATATCACTGTTATGTATGGGAAGTACTGAGTCAATCAACTTGACGCCATTTTTTTTAACTAAGCAGACCGCGTCTGCTGTGAAAAGGTTATTTTAGGGGAACTTTGTTAACGCGGGACTTGAATAGGCCAACACCCGCAGGCCCAATAAATACATCTCCTGGAAGTCCATTCCGAGCCTTGAAATCCCTAAGAATAAATGTGCGGTCGTACAGCCTGACAAGTGTAGCAAGAAACTTGGTAATTTCGCCGCCGTCTCACACGCACATGTTATTTCATATCCTCTCGTCTCTTGCTCTCCTTGTCTATTTCATATTTCTCACGGCTCTTGTCACACTTGTCAGGCTGTACCGCTCGGTTCTTGATGTATTACGAACGACCAACTTAGGATGAGATGCAGCAGTCGCGCGGGTGCTTCTGATAGGATTACTGAGCGGCGGAACTCTAGAGGATATCTCAGAGGAACAGACTCCGTTTGAACCAAAAACGCACGCCAGCGAGATAGTGGTTGGAGGTGGCGCGTTAAGGCCGGGTCACCAATTAGTCGAACTGACTGTCTCTGGACAACGTCAAGTATAGACAAGGTAGTAGGGGCAGCAGGTTCCCAGATACGAGAGCAATACTCCAGGCCAGGTCTTATCTAGGCTTTGGAGGTTAGATGGTGAGAAGTACTCTCTGGCTCTGAATAGGTACCCAAGATTTTTGCCAGCAGCTGTTTCAATTGACACAACGTGTTCGTGCCAGATCAGATTTTCTGTAATGTTGACTTTTAAGAGCTTGAATGAGTAGTATATCAAACTACGTATTTGTTAGCATGTGTAGAGGATCATATAAAGGTATGCATTGAATATTAGTACTTAAGTTAGAACGGCAACAAGGCACACATACCCGTCATCCGATTGGCTGTTCTCCTATAGTCCCATGACGTCACGCGACTAGAGGAATTCAAATATTTTCCCCATTTTCTCGACTTTCCCGTGCCCAAAAAAATCGCGGAAAAATATGAGAATGTTATGCCATACTCTATCATATGCAGGCATAAAAAAAATTCATGATACTAGTCCATGGCTCATGATTCGTACAAGCAAAGTACTGTCATCCGTAAAATTGTGGATAGGGTTTGTAGTGGTAGAGAGTGGATCATTGATGTGAAACAGAAAGAATGTTAGAGCACCAGCATTTGATGGATGAAAGAGGAAAAGCCGTCTACTACGACAAAGATTTTTCGACCTGAGAAAAAGTCTGCGAGCCAACCGCAAAGCTTAACAGGGAGGCCGTATAACGAAAGCATGTTTAGGAGAGCTGCATGCCACAGTTGATCGAATGCATTTGAAATATCGAGAGCAATAACGTGACTCTCGCGAAACGAATGGATGCGTTTTCTCCATACTTCTGTGACATGTCGTCAACGTTGTAGTAGGGATTATAGTAAATTGGCTAAGCCTCAAGCAGTTTACTATAACCTCCACTTAAAACAAACGGTCTTGATTACCCAAGTGAGTCCATCTACTTAACACAATTACGTACTTGTCATTTCAGGCCGCATTCTGTATGTTCGTGGAAGAAACGGATTAGGTCAATGACCTCTTTGTGAAATTGCATCAAATGAATATTTGCAATCAACTTTTTATGGCTGTTATGTCATACAATTCATTTAAAACTGATTTACATACTTGTCAGTTCCAAAAGTAGGGTATTGTGCTGAACGGAATATTTTATACATATATTATCTGATCAATTAACACAGATTTGAAAATGCCAGTTGAAATGCTTAGATATTTTAATGTGGATTAGTTGGTACCTGGATTTATAATAATATTTCAGATACATATAACACGGAAAAAACTGTTAATACATTGAGCGCTACAGATCCATAAATTGAAAATAATACGTACGAAGTAAAGTGTTTTCTAACGTTTCTGCTTCAATAGCCGTTCTTAAAGTACAAAATATATGAAAAAAGCCGATGCCTTAAAATCACGATATGTTTTAACGGACGTTTTATTTAATTTCTTTTATTTATGGACTACTTTTACTGGAGCGTAATAAATCACAGACACCACCACTGGTTAAGTTTCAGAAATTATATCAACTGTTCATGTTTAGACGGTTTCAACAACCACAATCGCAAAAAACGTCGAATTGGTTTTTACTTATTTCTTTTCGGTAAAGCTTTTTGTTGTAATTTTTATAATTCATCCTGTGGTTATCTCTTTGTTCCATATTATTGTACTGGCCTCCTAATAAAACCCCATATGCTTGAAATAGACTGATTACGTTTCGGCCACCTCTATGGACTATAAACCTTTGACAAAAATTAATTTTGAATGGCATTGTTTGACACCTATATCAGAAGACAGCTTTATATTTGGTTAACTAATTTCCTAACTATCGGAAATCTCGAAGAATACAGAATATAAGAACAAAAAAAATACACAACTAAAGCGGAAAAAAAATAAAAGGATCTTCCTATATAAATTTGAATCGCTATTATATTTCTAATTCATAGGTTGACTGTGGCTCGGTATGGTTGCTTTAAGGAAAAATTCTCCTATTCTCCAAACCAAAGAGTGAGCTGTAAGCAATTTGGATTTTTCAACAATCCGAATGCAACACTGTGTTGTTTGAGGACATTCGTTCTCGAGAGCTGTTGGTAGATGAAATTGATTTTTTTCAGTTTTGATAAGTTTAATCACATAGTATCTACCCTCAAAAATTCAAAACTTCTTATCTATCATTTCAGAGAGTTCTAAACGACTAAAAGCCAGAATATTAACGTGACCCCTTATGACAGATTGATTTTATTTATTTAAAGGTTGAATAAGCTATTAATTATTTTAGTCAGGGTAGTTGAAACTGTTTCGGACATTAAGTGACTGGCTACAGCGCGCTGTTTTACAAACCCACAGCTTTCTCTCTCTTGACAAAAAGCTATAGTGACAGTGACGTAAGTCCACAGTTTGTTACCTTTTGGTTTATCTCACAACCATCGACGTCTAAGGGTCCGGTTTCTCAATGTCCAGTTAAAGTTTCAGATAGGTATCTGCCAGATAGCGTTGCTATGGATACAACTTTCAGATAAGATTTACGTGACTCCGTAAGTTTAGCCTTCAATTGTTTAAACAATTTATCTGACAGTTGCTGTTATCTTGCAGATAAATATTTAACTGGACATTGAGAAACCGGTCCTAAGACGCCAATGCTGTGGGACGCGATTGTCACATATTGATTAAGTAATTACAATGGAGTCAAAATAATAAATAATTTAGATTAACTGATATTTCTAAATAGAAACTTTACAAATATCTAGTTTATATAAAAATAATTTATAGATAATTGCTAGATTATTATTATACTGTGCAAGTTTTCTAATGTCCCGAATTAACTTCATAAAAGAACAGTACTCATTTGATTCTAGCGTAGTAAATGAACGTCCTTAGGATTTCAAAATCACCGTTAGTCAAGAAACTTTTAATAGAAAAACAAAGCTGTTTCCTGGAATAGCCGTCAAACAACGTCATTCAAACAGTTTTTTGTCAAAGTTTTATTCTTTGATAACGGCCACAGAGGTGGCCGAAACGTAAGTGAAGCTATTCCAAGCATATGTGGTTTTATTAGAGGACCAATGAAATAATGGGGAGTTTTTAGTATATCAAATAACATTGTAATATTATCACGAACAGACAAATAAAACTCACCTCAAAACTTAATATAAATATATCTACCGTAAAAAATAACAGTAACAGATCAATAATTAAAATAATAAAAAGAACATTCCTGAACTTAAAATCGACATTTGTGCAACCTAATGAGGTCTACAATGCTAAATTGAGAAACAATCGAACCGTGGTCAAGTTTCCTTATCAGCCAGGTTTTGATTACCTTTGATTTAAAATCAATGTTATATCTGCTCAAAATTCTTACATACCATTTAAAAATGAAAAGTTCGTCACTTAAAACGTCTCTTGTAACTTAGGGTACACTTGTTTTACTAAAAGAATTGTACAGTCAAATTTGTGTCTTTACTGAAGTCGTTCCAATAATTCTTCTCCCAAGGGCTTCGGAAATGAAACTAAAAGTGTAACATCACAATCATGTAGATGTCGGTTTTGACTATACTTTACCACAAGGATCGATTTTATATGTAGAACGCAAAACGCAACAATGAAAAAAATTGTTTCGTGGTTAACTCGTTCATTTAAAATTCTGATCCCATTATATTTTATTTATTCTTAGATTTTATTTTAAACCTTCCAAAGTTATTACTTTTTATTAACTTTTGAGCTTTTTTTTATCGTTGTTAACCAATCATATTAATTTATGTAATCACGAAAATTTTAAATTCTATGAGAATTGTTTGGCTCAAAATCCGTCGGTCCATCTGACTGTCTATCAATCTCTCTATATGTTTTTTATATATGGACAGCCGCGAAGGCAAAGCCTAAATACCATAGCACAGCGGCTGCTATGAATATATTAGGTTCGGGGAAGTTTTTTGATGCGGGCCTTCAATAGGCCAATGCTCTTAGGCTCAATATATATGTACATCTTGCAGTTCGTTTCAAGCCTTGGACACCCTGAAACCAAATCGTGGTCGTACCGCTCGGTTCTTGATGTATAAAGGACGACCGCCTTGTGATGGGATGAAGCAGTCCTGCGGGTGCACCTAATACACTCGGTGGGCGGCGGAATTATAGAGGATAACTCAAAAGGAACAGTCTCCTTTTAAATACCGGTGGAAAAGTGAGAGGTCACAGACCGCAGGTAGATAACAAAGCAGCTGGAGGTGACACGTTAAGGCCACGTCAGTGATCAGTGAATTGAACTGCTTTGGACTGGGCAAAAGGGGCGGAGTTCTCCCCAGGCCAGATCTTATTTGAGCTCTAGGCTTTATACATCGTAGGAAACTTGAATGGTGAGAAGTGTACTTTCTGGACCTGAATAGGTATTCAAGTTTTTTTTTTCTAGTAGCTGTTGCAATTGACGAAACGTGTTTGTTATAGATCATGCTTTCTCTTGCCTTTTTCCCAACTACGTTATCCCAGTAACCGCTTCACCATTTTGATAAAGTTTGGGGTGAGATAATATGCTGTCAGGTAATCCTGCTATATTTTCGAAAATAGGTGCAGAGTTCGTTTTTAAGAGTTTTAGATGTTCCCGAAAAAGAAGAGATTTTTGATATGCTGTACTTCACTGACCTTTCCGAAAATTGCTTTTGAGGAATTTGACTCTTCCATGAGATAAGTTAGGCAAGTTTTATGTCAGTATTTCACTCTATCTCTAAGAAAGTCTACCAAACAATGTACTTTATATTTCCTGTTACCCTACATTTCTAAAAGAGCATTTTCGAGAAACATAGATCAAAAAACATTTGGAGTTGTTCCCGAACGATTCTTGCAAAATTTCGAGCAAATATTGCTGCAAAAGGCAGATTCATTGTATTAATACATCAATCAGCATGTCACTTGTTCTTCTAAAGCCGGGAATACATCTGAGAAGCGTTTGCATTTGTTCATTTGCAACGGATAAATTTTGGTTCGAATGACTTACGCAACGAACATTTGCCATCGTTTGTTGATAAAATAGGGAAAATCAAAAAGAAATTCGGGTTGCGAATATCTGCGAACGTTGTTAGGCGTTCACATGAGGCAACGTCGAAAATCAGTTAATAGTGACCTGAGCGTCGTAAGATCAAAGATCAAAGAGCGAAGAAAAGGCAGAATAAGAGAAAACAGACACTTGGTGTTAATGAGTGATTTATATTTAATAACCTCATATGATTATCAACGGTAGTACGGCAGAATAAGTGTCGTCATACAAATATCTGAGGAGTATTGTAAATGAGGAATGTGACCGGGATGTGATCATTTATTCCCAGGGTGTCCAAGGCTTGGAATGGACTGCCAGGAGATGTATGTATTGGGCCTGCAGGTGTTGGCCCATTCAAATCCCGCGTTAACAAATTCCCCCTAACATAACCCTTTCACAGCAGCCGCAGTTCTCTGGTATTTAGGCTCTGCCTACGCGGTCTGCTCAGTTATATAAAAAAAGATGCCGCATGAGCCAGGCTATAAAGGCATTTAAAAGTATGAGAGTATTTTTCATAATGTCAGATCAGAGCCAGAAACTTCGGATACGCATGGCCACATGCTACACTGGAAAAAATAAGATGCCTTTGAAATGTATACATAGTCTCGAGATATTCGACCGACAGCGCGTGACAGGTGATAGACCTCATATTTTTTTGAACATTGAGATCAGAACATAAAGTCTTAAAATGCTTAATTTTCAAGATACAGGATTTCAAAGTATTAGTTTTATTTTCCTTTTTTATCATTTATTCCGCAATAAAATGACACAATGATGTAAAATTACGTATTGTGGGTATTTTAAGGCGATAAATTCAAATTCAACCAGTGTTTTGCTATCAAGAATAGAGGGCACCACCTGCGCCACATCGAATTATTTTACATTAACAAAACTTTTTTTCGGTTTGGTGCGTGCATCAATGTGAATTTTAAAAAAATCGTTTCCTCAATATGTTTTACGTAAAAAATGTTTGTTTAAGGCCCTAGAGGTAACCGTTTTCGAGATAACCTTTTCAGTGCACCCCAATTAGTTGTAAAATGCGATCAAAGGAATTATCGGTATTCTTGAATGAATTAATATTAAATCAAAAAACATGCTCCCAACATATCTAATTTTAAAATAGGTGGCGTTGAAGTTTAAGAATACTTCGTTAATGGTATGTAAAAGTATGAGCCTAATATTCATTTGTGCGGAACTGCCGATACTTCAGTCGCATTGGACATTTCTGGAAAACGGTTACCTCTAGGGAGAAGTATACCTTTTTCATGTAAAACATATTGAGAAAACGATTTTTATGATGCGTAATTTTACATGGTTGTACCATTCTATTGCGGAATAATTGAGAAAAAACTAAAATAAAAGTAAAACTTTGACACCCTCTATCTTGAAAATTAAGCATTTTAAGGCTTCATGTTCCTATCTCAATGTTCATAGAAAAGTGAGGTGTATCATGTCAATATGAACTTTCTAGGCGATTAAGATGATAAGTTTTTTTAAAACTTTACCAGAGAAGATTTTAGCATCCTTCTGGACATGGTTAATCCAAAAATTAGTTAAGGGAATACATACTTCAGAAGTAAGATTTGCTAGTTGTCCCACGATTTCTAGCTAGTGGGGATCTGTCAACTAATCTTCGCGAATGACTGGAACACTAGTCACTGTTTTTTTTTGCAAATAGTACTGAACAGTGAATTTGTAAATGTGTCAGTCTATCAAGAAACGTTGCCACGAACGAACAGCAACGATAGCAATAACAGCGAATACGAAGGAATAGACGTTATCCAGATGTATCCCAGGCTTAACGAACTGATTCGTATGCACTTTTTACTCAAGCCTGAAGCACTAGTTCGCTGATAGGTACTTTATTGAAAACCTTCTGCGCAAAGGTCTCGTAAACTTTAGCGTATGTGAGATCGACGTCCGCCTTGGCTTCGTCCCACAAAATTTTCCAGTTGTCGTTGACCACCTGATGAACCCTTTCTGATAGTGCTTCGTTCCCGTTGAACAGATTGTCCACTTTAAAGCTGGTCTTGGACGGATTGGTGGATATGACGTACGAAACCACTTTGAAGTAATCCTTGTCTTGCTTCTTTACAGTTTCCAATTGGATCGTATGGTAAACGGTAACATTGGCTGAAACAAACATTGAATATAGACTGTTGTTGTTACAATTGAGGTTTTGAACAATTTTTTTTTTGTCAATAATGGAAAGATCATATATAAGTTTTATAACAAAACTGTTTCTGTTTTCTTTTTTTTCGCAATAATTCAAAGGTTATATCAAAATAAAAATGGGTTTTTGAATCGAGTACCGAAAACACGCCGACGGCTCCCGTACCCGTGTGACGTCACCATGGCGGTAAGGATGCTCCTTTGACCAACGACGTCCTACTCAGATACTAGATTCTAGATTCCCAGCCAATCGCGAAAATACGTACTGCTAAACTGGTAACTAGTGTATATGTGTTGCAACACAGTCGATGAATGAAGTTTGCAGCTCGAGAGGAAGTCTACGATCGAAATAAATATGTTTTTGAATGTTTGAAGTTGAAGTCAGCCGTCGGCGTGTTTTCGGTACTCGATTCAAAAACCCATTTTTATTTTGATGTAACTTTTGAATTATTGCGAGAAAAAAAGAAAACAAAAACAGTTTTGTTATAAAACTTATATATGATCTTTCCATTTATCACAAAAAAGTACTTTTTTTCTTAATTCAAAACCTCAATTCAGTAAAAAATCCCAAAGGCATCTGTTCGTCTTAATATATACCTTTCACCCTCCGAACTTGCGCTATTCGCGGATGGTTGGAGTAGGCAAGAGGTGAAATATCAGTAATTCTTGGGAGGTTTACCACAATGTTCCAAGCCGAAATGATAGCGAAAGAGTTGGGAGTCAGGAAGCTGAACAAAAGACCCCTGACAAACAAATCTATAAAAATCTTTTCATATAGCCAGATAGAGGATTTTTTTATCTTTCCCTGTAAAAAAATAACTTTTGAAATACGCTGTATAATGTTACAATACCTTATATTTTAAGAACAGGAATCATTAGTAGATTCTAAATATGGAATAGTATATAGGGTGTCCCATTTAAAAAATGTATGTTTGCATCACTACGTAGTTATGGACCATTTGGATAAATCAAAATATTTTTTGAGCAAGAAGCATATCCTTGGCTACAACTTTTATATCAAACTTGTTGAGCTATTTTCTGCAGTAGTGGGGTTATCGACCGATCCGGTACTAAAAACTCACCCTGTATATTATATTGTATTCAACCGAATTCGGCCAGCGGCCGAAATTTATACCCAAACCGCATTGTGAATTACCGATTCAAATTTCTGTACATGCGTTGAATAGTACGGATTCCAAGCCAAAGGTGCATCAAACTTCATCGAGCTTTATCGTAGGACAGGTCTAACATAAGCAATATAAGCATAATACAAAATTTTGAGAGATGCTGTTGAGGTGAAGTTACGGCAGTTTCTAACAATAAATAAATAATAATAAATGCCAATAAGATATACTCACATTGTGATAATACTGCTTTTCCTTGTCCACGTATCGGGAATATCAGAATCCTTCCGTTGAAGTCATAGCTAGAAACCTGGTCAAGTTGAGGTGCAAATACTGTAAAGGTCAGCTTCTTCTTATCCATATCTAAACTGTAATAGAAGACGGTATGAGTAACTTTGTAATTTTTAATGGATTGACGAATCAGGAATCACATGCAACATTGCTGAACAGGGTGGTCAAACAAGAATGCAAAGTGCTGTATCTCGGAAACTAATTGCCATAGAGACCTGCTGTAGAAAAATGATTAATAAAGTGGCTATAAGAAGACGCTGAAAAATATTTTCAGATTTCAGATATGGTCACCAGGGGGCGTAATCGCCGTCTTAAACATTTGAAGAGATTTTTCACTGAAATCCACTTAGTAAATGTTACCAAAAAATGTGTGCTTTTCAAAGCTAGAATTTACTGGAGTGATTTTTGTTTAACACTTTATGACGTATATATTAAGATAAAGTGGTGGGGGGTCATTCATTGTTTTTTGTTTAATAAATTGCTATAACTCCTAAAGAACTGACCGAATTTCAACAAACTTGGTCTTATTGGAAAAAGCATGTATTATTTCATCAACCCCATTTTACCTATATAAACTGCAAAATTCTCCAAAAAAATCAAATGCAATGATGTGGCTTTTTTCCATTAGAACCTAGAGAAATGATACCTGAATAAGTTACCGAAAACCATATGTCGATGTCTTATCCCTAACGTGAAATATATATGAAAGAATAAATTATGTAGATCCTATATAATTTAGGAAAGACACTGCTACACTGGTACTCATTGTTCTTTATTAGTTTTTTTTTGTTATTTGTCTTTTTGTTGTTGTCTCATAATTTAATAATTTTTAAATATTAAAAGTATTCTTGGTGCAAGAAATGACAAAAAAGCGAGTAGGGACATAATAATCAATGCACATTATATGCAAGTAATATATGGCCATGGCAGAGAAACAATACTCAATAGTTTCATTTCAAAATTGATCCTTTTTCTTATTATTTTCAGATTGTTTCATGTTATTTTTTTAACTGAAAACCTCAAGTATTAAAAAATTATTAAATTATGAAATCGTTATCTTGAAAAAAGACTGCTAAATAACCATAAATGGCAGTGTAAAAGCGCTAAAACTAATTCTGTCTTCGATATTTCAGGTTTGGAATAAGATAGCGACATTTCGCTAGTCTATTTAGGCCTCCTTTGGCTAGATTTTTATGAAAAAAGCCACATCATTGCATTTGATTTTTTAGAGAATTTTTCAGTTTTCTGTTACTATAACGCGTTCTAGCGGTACTACTAGGAATTTGATATATCATAGGTAAGATGATGAATGTTTTTTCTAATAGGACCAATTTTGTTGAAATCCGTTCAGTCGTTAAAGAGTTATAGCTGTATCTTAAAAAAAAATATTTTGATTTATCCGCACAACTTTATCTTAATAGATACATCAAAACGTTTTACACAGAAATTACTCCAGTAAATCCTAGTTTTGAAAAGCACACATTTTTTGGTAACATTTACCAGGATTCTGGTGAAAATCACAAATGTTTAATACGGCGTTTACGACGCCCCCTGACGACCATCTTGGAAATCTGAAAAGATTTTCACAGTCCTCTTTTAGCCACTTTAGTGACGAACATCGTGGCTGAGGAAAGACAAGGGATGGCAATGACGACCGTATATTTATTCAGGACGGCTGTCAACAAGATTATATGGACCAACGTGATTGCCAACATCCATAGAAGATAGGCAATGACAGAAAAAGAAGAAGAATACCTACAGTCGTTATGCTTATTAAAAAATCCAGTTAGATAAAATGTACAATATTTTTTACATGAATGGTATTACCATTAATCGCTCTAGTCATTTGTTCACAAAACTCAACTGGCCGATCAAAATCGTCTTCGGTTAAGTCTGTCGGTCTGTCTGTCTGTCGGTCTGTCTGTCTGTCGGTCTGTCTGTCGGTCTGTTTGTCTGTCTGTCTGTCTGTCTGTCTGTCTGTCTGTCTGCCTGTCTGTCTGTCTGTCTGTCTGTCTGTCTGTCTGTCGGTCTGTCTGTTGGCGTTTTTCTAACGTCGTAATCTCAGTAACCGCTCCATGGATTGTGATGAAATTTGGGCAGCGATATGTTGTGGTGTTGTAGTAGGTAATGTTCCGATAATTTTGGAAATCGTTGTACGGGGGGTGGAGTAATTAGCAAAAAACGGAAAAATTCAAATATTCCTCAAACTTCGTTTTTAGGCGTTTTGGGGTTCCCAATCATTTTCTATTTTGGGTGGGGGTGAATTTGGGGTGGTTGGAGGGTAGGGGGTAGTAAAACTGAAAAATTTGTTGTACTCATAATGGGCTGTCCAATGACCTGTGAATGAAAGACCCAGCGGCATAACACACTTTTTTAAGTCTATCTGAACATTACCTTGGTTATAATAGAAACGAAAGGATTTAGAATTTGTGATGTATAGATCCGAGTGTTGTTTTAGATCGTTCTATATTGCTTAACGCGAAAGTTATCGAATGGATTTTAATGAAATTTTGACACAGTATTACTGCCGCGGCGAGGATGGAAAACGCGTATGTTTTGGAAAAATCGTTTCAGTGGCGGCGCAGCAATAATAAAAAACTAAAAATATAAAAATAGCTCAAACTTTGTTTTTAGGCGTTTTAGGGGTTCCTGATCATTTTTTAACTTTTTTTTTGGTGGGGGTGAAATTGGGTTGGTTAGGGGTTGGGGGGTTGTAAAACTCAAAAATTTATTCCATTCATAATAGGCTGTCCATTGACCTGTGAAAGAAAGATCTAGCGGAATAATAGACGTCTGTTAGCTCCATCCGAACATTGCCTTGGCTATTACAGAAATCAAGGGATTTAGAATTGTCTGATGTATACATACGAGTATTGCTTTAGATCGTTCTGAATTTAGTAACATGGAAATTATGGAATTAATTTTAATGATATTTAGACACAGTATTATACCGCGGCAAGGATGAAAAATGCGTATGGTTTTCAAAAATCGTGTCAGTGGCGGCGCAGCAATAATAAGAAAACTAAAATTATAAAAATAGCTCAAACTTCGTTTTTAAGCAATTTGGGGGTTCCTGATTGTTTCGTTTCGTCCAGTTGAAGCTGAATTGTGTCCTTTTAGTTCCTACGGAGAGATTTAGGAAACTATTTACTAGTTTTTGTGTTGGATGTTTTTTTATGACAGGCGGGCGATGATTTGGTTGCAACTTTTATGTGTGGGAAGTACTGAGTCAATAACTTGACTCCATTTTTTTCTTTGCAACAGATCCAGTTTGAGTAAATTTCTTAACAATGTCCAAAACATACCCATGCGAAGTTATTTTCTCCCGGATGTCCGGCGTTAAACGGAACGGCAGTTTGCCGAGCACATTGATTTTGGGCACAATAAATTGGAACCATTTCCACTGTTTGGTAACTGTTCGTCAGGAATTTGAACATCGCTTAAGTACATGATTGTTTGGCCAATAACAGGCAACATTTTCAACACTTATTAGAATAAAAAGTGATACTTTCGTACGTTTTTGTTTCCTATCTGATCAAATTAAGATAATTAAGATACATAAAGGTTTTTCTAATTTTCTCGAAAACGAATCGACCGATTTAAAAAAATCGAACGAAGGACTTCGAAACGACATATTACTCGGTCCCCTTGTTAAAAATGTTTAAAGGGATGATCCCGGAGGGCAGAGGGTACAAGGGGGGAAAATAGTTTTTGTTTAAAAAGTTGTCTCTCTTGACAAATCTGTTGACGTGTCTCGGCGTTTTCTCTTCTATTCGGTGGGATTCGATAAATCCGTGGTGGGAAGTTTTAAAACGACACCCTGTATGTTTCAATATTCCAATACTTATACCAGTGCTTATACTATAAACTCTTACAATCCACTGCACTGCATGCACTGACGCTATATTGTTTACATTAAAATTCATTGCCGGGATATGAGTAGACAACATTACATCATTCATTAAAAAAATGTTTATATTATACTCTTATATTCTTTTTTCCTGCAGCCCAGCCTTAACCTAGTTCTGTCACTTTTTATGTTGATGATTGCTTCTTGAAGGTAACCTACATATGTTTAGTCGATACAGTTAGATAATAAGCTAGTAGTTTATCTTGATCTATATAGTAACAAATTTAGAAACGTTTGATAGATTCTCACTGCTTTACTTCTTTATGGCGATTACGAATTTGAGCAGTTTTGGGCTCATATGAAAGAGAATAGTGTTTATAACCCTATAAAAAAAATAGACAAGTTGATTGACTCAATACCTCCCACACATTACGGTGATACCAGTTTATTAATCTCCCATAGCATAGTCTGAGATCCACTTGCAACCAAATCATCGCCCGCCCGCCCTCACCCTGTTATAAATACAACAAATTTCTCAGATTTACAACCTGTCACCCCGAACCACCCCAATTCCACCCCCATCCGAAAAAATTAGAAAATGATCAGGAACACCCAAAACGCCTAAAAACGAAGTTTGAGCTGTTTTTATATTTTTAGTTTTTTGATTATTGCTGCGCCGCCACTGACATAATTTCGAAAAACCATAAGCGTTTTCCATCATCGCCACGGTAATGATACTGTGTCAAAATTTAATTGAAATCAATTCAATAGTTCCCACGTTACACAACACAGAATGATGTAAATCAATACTCAAATGTTTACATCCGGATAGTTCCTTGTAGTGTCCGACCGAAACTACTTTTTAGGGCCGAAACCGAATTTCGGCCTCTGTCTCAGTTTCGGCCGTAACCGAAACCGAAACATCAATATAACGTCAGTAATTTTTTCGTGGATATAAAAATGAATAACGTTTCATCAGCATTATCACACCTTATTTCAAATAAATTATTTATACTTCTTGAAATAAGAACTTAATCTGAACCAAATAATATCAACTATTTTATATTTATATTATATATAGTATCTACTAAATAACATTCCAAACTTTGGTCAATCCTTATGACACTGTTATCAATTAGTTGCCTTAAAACTAAATTTCTGAAGTACCTACACGTGCTAAGTACAACTACTAAGTATTTTTGAAAGCAAGGAGTTTTCGCTGAATTTAAGAAACTGTTGTGAGCTCCATTGAGCTACAGCTATTGTTGACTATCAGTTTTCATAACTGGACAATCTAATATTGTAACATTGTAAGCGAGAAACAATAAATTATTAACTTTCTTTGCAAATAGCTTCCTCAGTCTGAATAAGTTTGACTAGTAACATTAAGTAGTTGTTCAGTGGAAACAGTCGTCGGTAAGGCAGACGTGAATTTTAGGGGAACCTTTCTCAAAGACAGAAATGGACTGAAATTCTAGTGAGAGTAATATCTGCGTTTCTTTGCAAGCCTGGCTCCGATAAGTAGGCTTCATAACTTGTGATAAATTATTACCATCATCTACCCAGCAAAATGACACTTCTCCTCTTGAAGATTAGTGCTCCGAAAGCGTCCGATCGTAGCGCCAAATCCATCGAATTTAGTTTCGGTTTCGGCCGTAGTTTCCGCTGGATGGCAGCCGAAACCGAAACTAAACCGAAACCCGTTTTTTGGCCGAAACTACGCCGAAACCGAAACCGAATGTTCGGTCGGACACTAGTTCCTTGGCTTCTGTAGTAAGCAAGGAAATGTTCAGAGGGGCTTAAAAAAGTGTATTATGCCGCTAGATCTTTCTTTCACAGGTCAATAGAGAGCCCATTATGAATACAACAAATTTTTCAGATTTACAACCCCCCACCCCACATCCACCCCCATTTCACCCCACCCAAAAAAAAAACAGAAAATGATCAGGATCCCCTAAAACACCTAAAAACGAAAATTGCGCTGTTTTATGTTTTTAGTTTTTTTTATTATTGCTGCGCCGCCAATGGCACGATTTCGAAAAACCATACGCGTTTTCTATCCTCGCCACGGTACTAATACTGTGTCAAACTTTCATTAAAGTCAAATCAATAATTACCGTTACACACTACAGAATGCAATACTCGTATGTATGTGTAAATCTGAAAATTGTAAGTCCCTTGGTTTCTGTAACAGGGCAGGCAATGTTCGGATGGACCTAAAAAAGTGTATAATGTCGCCAGGCATTTCTTCCATAGGGGAATGGATAGCCCATCATGAATACAACACATTTTTCAGCTTTTCAACTCCCCACCCCCTAACCACCCCCACTCAAAAAAAAGTAGAAAATGATCAGGAACCCCTAAAACACGTAAAAAACTAAATTTTTTGTTTGTTGCTAATTACTCCGCCGTCCATGCACCGATTTTCAATATTATAGCAGCATTACCTACTAATACTCTACAAGATATCGCCACCCAAATTTCATCGAATCCATGCAGCGGTTACTGAGATTACGAGGGTAGAAAAACGCCAACAAACAGACCGACGGAAATGAGTGACGTGGAATTTTGTTATGTAGATATCATAAAACGCCCAAAAAGTGTATTATCTCTAAACAGAAAATTTTCGCGATCACAAGACTACCCTCACCTATCGGTGTGGGAATTAAAAGTGCGAAAACTCTAAAGGGTTTGCTAGTATAGTTCTTTTTTAGTTTTCCTTTCATTTAAAATTATTTGTCAACAAGAGTAACAAGACAAGATCATGAAAATGCCTTACAACACATCAGCTACTGGAGACAACATCGCTAATATATCTTATATGAATGACAAGCTGGAGTATGACAGAAATGGTTTTTTTCATAGCCTACAAGCTATTGAGATCTGCTTGAGATTTACAAATTTCCAATACGATTAAAAATTGAAATAAAACAACCTACGATTGTTGCTGGCGGTCTAATATATTCAGAATGAAATTTCCCAGTTAAGTGGTTTAAAAAAGTAGTTTAATTTCCACCAAGGAATCCAAATATACAATAATATACAGGGTGGGCCAATAGTGCGTGGACGGAGGACTGTGGGCTTACTAAAAGATATTTCAGAAATCTGTCACTTGATCATGGTAGGGACCCTTGAGGACTATAACGTAAAAATATTTTCACTTAAATTTTGACGTTTATACAGGGTGATTCATATCAGACTTGCATTTTTTTGAATGGAACCCTCTATATATTATTGCATATTTGGATTCCTTGGTCAATTCTAGTGTTACTTTATGTATCACATATGGAACTTTAAACGAACCCTCTATATATTATTGCATATTTGGATTCCTTGGTCAATTCTAGTGTTACTTTATGTATCACATATGGAACTTTAAACGAACCGTTTAGGCGCAAATCACATTTTTGGTATAAGTAGGTATCAGAAAAAAATTGAATATCGCAGCGATTATAAAATTTAGAAGGCCGTGACTTTGCGGTACGACTAAGCATGAAATGTGTCAGCTGAGGACAAATAACTAAATTTGAATTCTTTTTGTACTTGGAGAAATCAGTAGGTTAATTAAGGAAACTTCAATCACAGATAACTTGATTTTTTCAAATGGGAATGCCTATTTTGGTTTAAAGAATCAAATGTAAAATTTGATTACCTTTCTAACGATACAACATTCTTGATATCAATCTTTTTTGGTTTTCATTTTATTTCAAATTTTCAGTCAAATCGGCGTTTTTCAATTTTCCTACGTGCAAGCAACCTAGCTGGCCATGAAAAATAAACAAAAGCTCGTTAGTATGGAAGAAACCAACTAACTTAGTAGAAAGATGCAAACTAACTAGAGCAACGAGGCAAGATTATGAAAATTCCTTAGAACATATTAGCTCTAACCGGCTACAACAGCGGCAATATATCTAATGTCAATGAGTAGCTGGAGTATGACAGAAGTGTGTTTTTCACAGCCTACTAGCTATTGAGGTCTACTAGAGCTTGACAACTTTCCAAAGCTATTAAAAATTTTGAAACAAAAGGAACACTACCAGCGATTTTTGCTTACAGTCTAACATGTTTAGAATGAAATTTCACATTTAATGGGATAAAAAAATTAGTCATTTCCATTTAGTTAAGTCAAAAGTGAAGATATCTCCAACTGGAGTATTCTGAACATCTATTGAAATAATTGCTAGAATTTTTTAATTACGCTATGTTGTAATTGTGGTTATTTAATGTATTTTGCTTCAAACTAAACTTTGTTTTACAATTCAAACAGACTGCAATTCAAGATTCATTTTCCGCGACTTTGCTAATAAGTAGAAGTACCTTCTGAAGAATTTGAAGGGTTCCAGTCAGAGGTATCATTACTTTTGACTTACGGAAGTGGCTACTTTTTTATAGCATGAAGTGTGAAAAATTATTCAGAAGACATAGGTATTCTACTGCCAGCAATAATCACTAGTAGTTTTCCCTTGATTAAATATTTTTTTACTGACTTTGGAAATTGGCTAATAGCTCGTAGGCTGTGAAAAATGAGCGTTCTTGTAACCGCTGTTGTTTCTGGTTAGAGCTAATATGTTGTAAGGAATTTTCGTAAACTTACCTCGTTGCTCTAGTTAGTTTGCATCTTTCTACTAGGTTAGTTAGTTTCTTCAATATTAACGAGCTTCTGTTTTTTTTTCATGGCCTGCTAGGTTGCTTGCACGCAGGAAAGTTGAAAAACACCGATTTGATTGAAAATTTGAAATAAAATTGGAACCAAAAAGGTTTGATATCGAGGATGCTATATCGCTAGAAAGGTAATCAAATTTTACATTTGATTCTTTAAACCAAACTAGGCATTCCCGTTTGAAAAAATCAAGTTATCTGTGATTGAAGTTTCCCTAATTTATCCTCTGATTTCTCCAAGTAAAAAAAGAATTCAAATTTAGCCGTCTGACCTAAGGTGGCGCATTCTATGCTTAGTCGTACCGCAAAGTCAAGGCCTGCTAAGCTTTATAATCGCTACGATATTAATTTTTTTCTGGTACCTACTTATACCAAGAATGGTGATTTGCGCCTAAACGGTTCGTTTAAAGTTCCATGTGTGATACATAAAGTCACATTAGAATTGACCAAGGAATCCAAATATGCAATAATATACAGGGTGTCCCAAAAAATAGTGTCAAGCGGAAGTCCAGAGGTAGAGCACACCTAGAAGTATCTGAATCACCCCCATATATGTTATGCAATTTTTTGTAGTTTCCTAGTTATGAATTTGTTTCTGAATTTTAGAGAATTCTCTACCTCGACAACTTAAAGCTGTTCCAAAACAAAAATTAAAAGACTTTTCCAGATTTTTTTTGCTAATCAATCTTTAAGAGTTTACTGTTCATTACATAAAGGAATCGGCTTAGTACATCTGATGAAAGTCATGAAAATTATAGTGTAAAGTGAAAAAATTACGTTCTCTTTATTATGACTTATATTTTCGACTCGCAATTAAAAATCTAAAGAGGTGATTTCATGATTTCTATGCAGGTCTAAAAACTTCTTCAGACTCTCAGCTATCATAATCATTAAAAAAAAGGAGTACTTAATGGGGCTACTTTGTCTCCAATCGACCTTCAACGACAAGAGGTGGACATTTCTTGAAATTAGCGATGGGATTTTAAATGAAACAATAACTAAGTTTAGGGCGCTAATAGCCGAATGATTGCCAGTGCCGCAATAAAACACATTCAGTGCGAACAGAATATCGACCACCTCTGTCACTTTGCTAATATTTTTTTTACAAGTGCGACTTCTTTTTTGTAAGTGGGAAATTGTAACATGAAACGAAATTATCAAATTTCTTCATTAAGTTTATTAAATTTCACAAGAAATTTTCAAAATGTCCACCATCTTGTTCGATGCATAATCTACATCATCTGAAAAAATTGTTTTTTAAATTAACAAAAGCTCTTCGATTGTTTTTTACTGTTTCTCCAGCCTGTGTTAATTTGTTGCGTAATTCGCTGATGTTTCGACACTGTTCAGCATAAACTAGTTTTTTGTAGTAGTTCCAAACAAAAAACTCTACCAGGTTTAAGTCAGGTGACCGTGACGGCCATTCAGTGGGTCCACCATGACCTATCCATTTGTTGCATAGTCTCTTGAAGGAAACAGCATCGTCAAATTCAGTTGTCGTGCACTCAAGGTCCGTAGGAATTGCCAAGTAGTCAGACAAACAGAAACAACACCAATCCAAACAAAAGCGTATCGTTTTAAAGCCGCAAAGACAGACAGACGACTGAATAAAGACAACGAAAACAACTTATGCAATGACACATTTTGAAAAGACGTCACAACAATTATCTCTTTCTAACATCGCCATCGTTTACTGCGTTAGCGTTAGCCCTTTTTGTTGGCGCTCAGGTAAAAACCGGTTTTGAAGAATGCGCTCCTTGTGGTTTTTTACCAAGAAATAGGATCTTTTTTTAATAAATGTTTAATTTATGCAACGCTTTTAACGTTTATTATTGCGGTACTGACAATCAATCTGCTATTAACGCGTTAACATAAGTTATTGATGGGTTGAAAAACACATCGCTAATTTCAAGAAATTTTCCCCTCTTGCCTTTGAAGGTCAATTGGAGCGAAAGTAGCCCCATTAAGTACTAGTTTTTTTCAATGACTGTGATAGCTGAGAGTCTGAAGAAGTTTTTAGACCCGCTTAGAAATTATGAAATCACCTCTTTGGATTTTTAATTGAGCGTCGAAGATTTAAGTCATAATTATCAGATCGTAAATTTTTCACTTTACACTAAAATTTTTATAACTTTCATCAAACTTACGAAGCCGATTATTTTATGTATGAACAGTAAACTCTTGGATATTAATTACCAAAAAAGATAATTTGGAAAAGTCTTTTAATTTTTCTTTTGGAACAGTTTTAAGTTGTCGAGGTAGAGGATTCTCTAAAATTCAGAAAAAAATTCATAACTCGGAAACTACAAAAAATTGCACGACATATATGGGGGTGATTCAAATACTTCTAGGTGTGCTCTACCTCTGGACTTCCGCTTGACACTATTTTTTGGGACACCCTGTATAGGGGGTTCCATTCAAAAAAATGCAAGTTTGATATGAATCACCCTGTATAAACGTCAAAATTCAAGTGAAAATATTTTTACGTTATAGCCCTTAAGGGTCCCTACCATGATCAAGTGACAGATTTTTGAAATATTTTTTAGTAAGCCCGCAATCCTCCGTCCACGCACTATTGGCCCACCCTGTATAGGGGGTTCTATAAAGAAAATTGCTTATGCTTATGTTTCATATGAATCATCGTGTACAGGGTGACCTAATAAGAATGGACGCCGGCAATATCTCGGTAACCGTTAATCGTATAACTTCGAGCAAAAAATATTGTTAGGTAAATCGGCTAAGAGAAATCGCTGGAAATTATTTTCAAGTCCCGCAAGTAACCGCTAGGGGGCGTAACTGTTACGGTCAATCAGAAAAACGGCCTTTTCTCAAAAAATATGCAAATAAAGGTATATTATAAATTCTAGTTATGTAGACTGAACATTTCTCGATTTTTTTGTTAATCGCTTTTTGCTCTATCTTGTAAGATGTAGTGGTGGGGGAATGTAATAAAGCTTTTTATTTAAATGGCCGTAACTTTGGTATAAGTTAACAGAATTAAACAAGCTAGGTCTCGTTTGAAAGAGCTGTTCTTACCTAATAATCTGTTATATAAAAATTGTCCAAGTTTATCTTGACTTAGTAGCTACAGGGCGATATTTGACATAATAACAATTATTACGCATTATTACGAAAATTTTTAATGGTATGCTATATATCTTTTAACATAGGTATATAGAGGACAAAATTCATAAAAAGTCAGCGAAAGATTCAACCTGCTAGCTATTTTCAAAACGGATATATCAGTAAAACAAGTATTCTGACAAGTGTGCTGTGAGTTTCAGAAACAATTGCCGCCCTATAGGGATATAGCCCCCGTATAATCGTTTTAGTAATCATTTTATAGATAATACTCAAGTAAAAACACTACAAGTCATATTTTGACTTTCTGAAACAACCACCAGGTGGCGTAGTAGGCGCCAATAGCTTCTGTATTCAATTTTCATAATAATGGAACATTTTAAAGAAGCAATCAGAAACAAATTACAGTATAAAATTGATTATTATTTTTATCATTATTAAACGCTAATCACAAGGTATTATATGAGTTCGATAGCAAAGATAGTAAGAAAAAATCAATCTGTATAGATCTTAAAAATTAAGGCCAATTAACAGCAAAATAAAGCAAAATAACGTGGTACAACTGCAATTTTAATTTATAAAATACATAAACCTAAATCACATGCGTATACCATACCCATTTTCAGTGTTGCTCTAGATGCCTAAACTGGCAGGTTTATCTGCGCTAGAATGGATGCATAAGTGCATCTAACACGATAGACGCCATCGAACACCGGCAACACTGACAATAGGTATGGTATGCGCATGTATTACATTTGTGTATCATCTGTTTGTTATCCTTGTTATTATGCCACCTTATTTTGCTTTATTTTGCTGTTAATTGGCCTTAATTTTTAAGATCTATTCACATTGATTTTTTCTTAGTATCCTTGCTTGTTGAGTTCATATAACACTTTGTGATCAGCTCAAATTGACTTTTAACAATGACTAAACTAATAATCAATTTTATGCTTTAATTTATTTTTGCTTGTTTCTTTTAGAGATTCCATTATCATGAAAATTATACACAGCAGTTACTAGCGCCTACTACACCACCTGGTGGTTGTTTCAGAAAGTCAAAATATGATTTGTAGTGTTTTTACTTGAGTATTATGTATAAAATGAGTACTAAAATGATTATACGAAGGCTATATCCCTACAGGGCGACAATTGTTTCTGAAACTCACAGCACACTTGTCAGAATACTTGTTTTGCTGATATCTCCGGTTTGAAAATAGCTAGGAGGTTAAATCTTTCGCTGACTTTTTAGGAATTTTATCCTCTATATACCTATGTTAAAAGATATAAAGCATACCATTTAAAATTTTCGTAACAATGCGTAATAATTGTTATTATGTCAAATATCGCCCTGTAGCTACTAAGTCAAGATAAACTTGGACAATTTTTATATAACAGATTCTCAGGTAAGAACAGCTCTATCAAACGATACCTAGCTTGTTTAATTCCGTTAACTTATACCAAAGTTACGGCCATTTAAATAAAAAGCTTTATTACATTCCCCCACCACTTCATCTTACAAGATAGAGCAAAAAACCATTAACAAAAAAAAATCAAGAATTATTCAGTCTACATAACGGTAAAATTCATAATATACCTTTGTTTGCATATTTTTTGAGAAAAGGTCATTTTACTGATTGACCGTAACAGTTATGCCCTCTAGCGGCTACTTGCGGAATTTGAAAATAATTTCCAGCGATTTCTCTTAGCCGATTTACCCAATAATATTTTTTGCTCGAAGTTATATGATTAACGGTTACCGAAATATTGCCGGCGTCCATTCTTATTAGGTCACCCTGTACAAACGCTAAAATTTAAGTGAGAATATTTCAACGTTGGCTTCGGGAAGCCAACTATCTTTCACCCACGCACTGTTGGCCCACTCTGTATAATGTTATACAGGGTGTTCGTTTGAAATCTTCATACTATAGATTGATCGAAAACGACTGATTAAGAGATAAAACGCCGAGGCGCGTCAAAATATTTGTCAAGGGGGACAACTTTTTAACCAAAAATTGCTCCCCCCCCTTTGTACACTCTATTCCCCAGAGTCATACCCTTGAAACTTTTAAATGACAAAGGGTATCGAGTAATAACTTGTTTCAAAGGTATGTCAAAGTCCTTTTTTTGATGTTTGATCTTTTTTTAAATCGGTCGAATCGATTTCGAGAAAATCTTTATGTATCACACGCAAATGTCACTTTTTATTACAATAAGTGGTCAAAACGTTGCCCGTTATTGACACCAAACAATGATATAGGCGATGCGCGATGTTCAATTCAAATTTTTTATAGACAGATGCAAACTGCCGTTACGTTTAATGCCATACGTCAGGGGAAGATAACTTCGCATAGGCAATGTTTACGGAATGCATATAAGTTGGATCACTCTCCGTCGGCACTTTGAAGAACTAACATGAAAGCGATGCCGCGGCCGCACGCGCCAGTTAGTTTTTGCGTTGGTTTTTGCTCAAGTACGAGGGTCTTTCAGCAGGGACTTGCTAACGCCTGGGTTGTACGTATATACGAGGGTCATTGAAAAACTATATGTTGACGGCAGATTTAGACATACAAATACAAATCGTTTATTTTGCTAATACACTAAATTACATAAATGGATATCAAAAACAAAGCCTAGTAAAACTATTATTATATTATATTGTAGCTATTTCGTAGATAAGTAAAAACTGATGGTTCAAAGGTGCTGTAGTATTTTTACCTTAATGTTTTGTTTATTTGGCTTATTTTTGAGATCACAGTTTATAAATTTTATGGTATAGTATATACGAACTCGTATGTACAATTTTAAAAGATAATCATGTGGAAATGCTTTGCCCTGGGTGGTATGGTAAGACCACCGAATGAATATTTTGTCTCACTATACGCTTTTAGCGTGATACAATCCTTTAAGTACCTGTAGCTCTTGAACTCATCACTTTAGACCCCAAGTGTGCTAGTTTGTTGGAATTCTTTTATCGGGATGAACACAGACACAAATATACAGGAGGTCCCACTAATAATTTTGAATCGAATGTCACGTGACCAAAAACAAATACCTCATTGTAGTACAATGACAAAAAAAGCAACATCGGTTCCAATTTACATGCCCAAAATTATAATTCTCTACTACCGCCCAGTACCGACATATTTCTTGTCTTAATCGTCGTGGGATATCCTATATTTATATCCCTTACATTTCAAGGTTTACCACAAAATAAGGATGGATCTGATTGTCATTCTCCATCCGTTAATAAATTTAAATTGATTGGTAATATATTTTCTCGCGAAATTGATTACTCTCAAACTTCTAAAAAGATTATACATTTCCTGCAAACAAGTCCGAGATAAAAAAATCCGATATTTTTGAGACACTGTATACACTTATTGATTGGTAATATATTTTCTCGCGAAATTGATTACTCTCAAACTTCTAAAAAGATTATACATTTCCTGCAAACAAATCCGAGATAACAAAATCCGATATTTTTGAGACACTGTATACACTTCGCGTTAAACACGTTCAACCTCTACTTTGCGCCGCCCCGTATCTCCCGGCTGACGTCGGTACACTGCTACCGGTGTACCGGGGAGACGGAGCAAGGGGCAGGCCGTTTTGATATTTTAGAGGAGTGATCCAACTTATATGTATTCCGTAAACTTTGGCATAGTTATGTTTTGGACCTTGTTACGAATTTTACTTCAACTGGATCTTTTGCAAATGAAAAACGAAGAGTATTCGGTGAAGCCGCTCGAATTGTAGTTTTAAGGCATTTTAGCATAAACCCATTGCGCAAAAGTATGGATGCGACTGATATTCCACTAGGCCTTATAAACACAGTTACTAAACTTCATCCATCCAAAATGTAAATAGTACAAGAGTTAACCGAAGATGATTTCGATCGGCAAGTTGAGTTTTGTGAACAAATGTACAGAATATCTGCTTCACTGATGAATGTACATTTCATCTTACTGGATTTGTTAATAAGCCTAACTGCAGATATTGGAGCAATGAAATTCCTCATGATTTTGTTGAAGGGCATACCTAGTGGACCCAAAAAATTAATGAATGGGCAGGTATTTTATAGGAAACGAAGTGATTGGGCCATTGTTTATCAAAGGGAGAAATTTATTAGGACTTGTTGGAAAATACCATCAATCTGCGTATCACTGAAACCATAGAAAACCAAATCGAAGAGGATGGATACCTTATTCTTGATGAGGCTGAAGTCTAATACCAGCATTGGAGGAATTTTAACATCGCCTATATTATTATTTGGCCAATACCGGACAACATTTTGAACACTTATTGGGATAAAAAGTGATCATTTCGTGTGTTTTTGTTTTCTATTTGAACAAATTAAGATACTTCAAGACTTTTCTTTCTCAGAAACGAGTCGACCGATTTAAAAAAAATCAAACGTCAAAATGAAGGTCTTTAAAATACCTTTCAAACGAGCTATTACTCGATAGTCCTCGTCATTCAAAATTTTTAAGGTGATGTCCCCTGGGGGCAGAGTAGTTTTTTTTCGTTAAAAAGTTGTCCCCCTTGGCAAATCTCGGGGTTTTTTCATTTAATAAGTGGTATTCGATAAATCCGTGGCGTGAAGTTTTCAAATGAACACCCCAGGACACTGGTCACCCTACCGAGTCGTGCAGGTCCCTAGCGCAAAGCTTCTCTGTAGAAGCCTGCTTCTCCGAATCTCCACTCCTTCGAGCGTGATCCGTCAGTGAAACACACCTAACTATGGGGCTGAAATTTGATCTCGCTCCTCTCATCCAATGAAGTCGGTCTAGGATGACCAGTGAGAATCTGTTGACTGGGCTTAAGGCTTCAATGACTTTTTCCACCCTGTATGATGATATATAATACTTACTGCGCATTGCTTACTGAAGCCTTTTTGAATCCATGTAGCTTAACGTCGATGTACTTTTGTGATATGTCAGCTGCCGATCCTTTGGTCCCAATTGATATTTCTGGTATAGCGATAGGGTCAAGTTTGGGAAGTTTCAGCTCGGGAAGACCTAAAAAAATATAATTTCAGATTCCTGCTTGATAAATTGACACTGTAATTACCGCTTAAAAATAAAAAATCCTGATCTTATCAAATCGTGGTGGAAAAAATACAAACTTTAATTTCGTTGTCATACAATTCTGCTGAATTGTAATATTAGACACAAACTATTTCATATAAAGCAACATAGTTTCATCGGGATTTTTATTTCGTTCCTTTTATTTTCCTTACCATTGTCACATAGATAATGCACTGCCTTTTCTATGGCTGCTGTGAGACACTGATCATCGTTTTGCTTGCAAACTGGGAAGACATCCGCTGCAAATAAAAAGTGATTAGTTATTTTCCATATAAAAGAAAATAAGCTTTGGACTTGATGCCACTATTTCAGATAGCAAGGCCTTTAAACAAACAAAATACAGTGTTACCTAGACAACTTACAATTTTCTGATGTATGCATACGATTATTGCTTGTGATCGTTGTGTAACGTGGAATCTTTTGGATTGGTTTTAATGAATTTTTATATAGTACTACTACCGTGGCGAAGATGGAAAACGTTTGGGTTTTTAGAAACCGTGTTAGTGGCGGCGCAGCAATGATAAAAAACTAAAACTATAAAAAACCGCTCAAACTTCATTATTAGGCGATTTAGGGGTTCCTGACCGTTTTCTACTTTTTTTTTTTTGGTGGGGATGAAATTGGGGTGGTAAGGGGGTGGGGTTTCGTAAAACTCAAAAATTTGGTCTATTCATAGTAGGCTAACCATTGACCTGTGAAAGAAAGACCTAGTGGCATAACACACTTTTTTTTTGGTCGGGCGGGTGATGATTTGGTTGCAAGAGGATCTCAGATTATAGCTTCATGCTATGGGAAAATAATAAACTGGTATCAGCGTAATGTGTGGGAAGTACTGAGTCAATCAACTTGATTCATTTTTTAGATAAAATATGCAAATTAATACTACTTCACTGACAGAAGTCTTGCTATTACATCTAATCTTATGACAATACATTAATTTTATGATGTTCTTTTAGCAAAAATAATAAATCGTGTGAAAGAAGTTTCTCATAGATTGTTTTATAGACCTTTGAGGAACTTACTTACCATGGCAAGTAAGTCACCATAATATAGAAAGGGGACTGATTCAGATATAATAAGTTTGATTGAAAATGTGCAATGATTCAGAAAAAATGTGAAAAAATTAAGATACTTTGATATGGTGGGCACAAAAAGCTTTTATGTCGGGAAAACAATATCGTAGATGCTAGTAATACTGAAAGCTCGGTTTCCAAAAGTTCTAATCAAATGTGGAAACATTAAAAGTTATAAGATTGTCAGTAGTAGTAATTAAAAAAATATGTGCTAGGTATATTGATGCATCCTATTTTCCTCTCGAGAGTATATTTTTAAATTATTGTTACTCAGTTATAATTTATTAAATTGTTTAATTATGAATACCGATAATTAATATTCCATTAAAATCATTAATAGTTATAGCTCAGTGAAGCTCATCACTGTTCTTTTTTAGTTAGTGAGAAAATTATTTCTTTTCATACATCAAGTATTATTTTTTGCTTTAATAATTTTTAGTTATTGTACTTGAGAACTTTTGTCATATACTAAGACCAACATTTAGAAGTTATTTTGTTTTTTAAAAAAAATATTATTTATTTTCTACACCTAATTACATCAGGTAAAAATTAGTTTTGTTTAGTAGCTTTCTTTTTATAATATTCCCAAATAATATTAAAATAATTGTAGGCAGTAGATTCAAATGAAACCTTATGCCAAAAAGTACAAATAATTTATTTCAGATAAAGTTTATATCAATTGTTACATCAACCACCAGATACTAAATAAAGACTGATTTATCATGATTGACAATTGATTTTTCTTCACACGAAAACATGACCTTATAAATAAGTAAATTTGGTGTCGGTTTCGGCCATAAAAAAGTTTCTTAATATACACTAATTCCATTAGACGTCTATAACACGTTTTCAAATTTTCATTTGCATAAATAGTCTTTACAGTTAGCAACAAAAAAAATATAGGAAAAAGCGATTAATAAAAGTGCATCTCATAACTTACATATTTTGAACGAAAGTACTCCACAACAACATCCCAATAAATGCAACAACACCAATGCACGTGCGCTCATTTCTGCGGTATACCTTCCACGTGAAACCGGCCTACTAAGAATTTTTGTAAAATTCACACACCTTTATATATAAGCTTTGGATATTGCAGTGCAGATTACGTAATGCTATACGCAAAGAAGTCTTTGGCTCGCTGTTCTGCCTGTGGCTAAAAGCACAATGTAAAGACGTACTTTTTTTCTGATCACATGCATAAAAAGTTCTTGTTTGCACTTCCACTTGATTAGAATGGACGCTGGTACATCTATTTATCTTGGTAATTAATATGTCACGAATAATAGTGCAACAAAAACATCAATTGTTATTAGTAGAAGTGCATTCGGATGTATTTATCATTGCAATTAAAGTATATTACAACATAACAAATATTTACATTCTAATATAAACAAAGAATGTTATTGAAGGCAATTTAAATGTGATACAAATAAAAAAACTTGAATGTAAATCTACCTCTAAAGTAAAGTAAAGAAATAAATTTTACGTAAAACTACCGAAGATAAACATTGAAGGATCGCTCTAAGCTCCGCTCTTAATTCCGCGTTTCTCGCTAGCTCTCCTCAAAAAATGTTCTTCCATGCTTCCATGCCAGTATACAGGTTAGAAGTACCGGCTTATACCTATCGCGCGAGACCATAGGCGGCTTGGTATATCGTGGTCCTTGACATATAACAGTTATATTAAGCGTTGTGTGCGAACCTCGTACGTTAAATATGGTGTCTAAATTTTCATTAATTCATACGCATACGTGAATTTCGCACAAACCGAATGCCTCTGTAATGATTATAGTGAAAAAAACCGCTTTATAACACTAAAAAGGAAAAAATAATTCTTAATATAATCTGAAAATGATAATGAACGAAAATTATTGTGAGACAAGCGTGGCTTTGTGCCATAGTTTTTGTAGAGCAACTCACGCTTTTTTACAATATTACTATTATAGTATTTTTCGTTCATTATCATTTTCAAAATATTTTGAGGATTAATTTTCACTTTTTAAATCAGGATAATGAGACAAACTTTCTAAATTATTGTATAGTCACCGGTTCATGATAAGTGTAAAAAGTTTAAATTAAATCTGTCCACTTACCCTGCCCTGGCGAGGATCATCATAATGCCGATAAATTGATACATCTCATTCTACATTTCTATCCATCCATTTGGAAGCTTTTCAAGTGTAAAACTCTGGGAGATTATTCGAATATCTTTAAATCAGATATCTTGCTTAGCAGACGTATTCGAACGTTCTCGAATTGTGAGTTTGAATACGAACAAGCTAGATCCAGCTCAATATTTTACAGCACATTCACTAGCCTGGGATGCAATGTTGCGTAAAACCAAAGTGGAGTTGGAACTACTAACAGATGTAGATATGCTCCACTTTTTTCGAAAGGCTATCAGAGGAGGTATAAGCCAATGCAGTCAAAGAGCCGCAGAAGCAAACAACAAATTTATGCCAGATTATGATGGAGCTAAACCTTCGTCATATGTTTCAAGTTTCAAGTTTTGAAACTGAGTGGTTTACTGCTGACCAGAATGCTAAAAAAGGATATGTGCTCGAAGTAGATTTGCTCTATCCAATACATTTGCATAACTTACACAAGATCTTCCTTTTTGCCCTAAAAAAAGTTTCCGCCACAAGGAAAACATCAGAAACTGTTAGCAACTTTGTCTTCAAATGTACTAGTACTCTTAAATTATTGAAATCTGGCGATTCTGATCAGTAGATGTCGGTTACAGATATCATACAAATAAAAAACAAGGTGCAGCTACTAAGAGCGTGTTAATAAAAAAAATCAATTTACTTTACAAGCGCTGTTTCAATACTTGTTGCGAAACAGGTATCACCATTTACTAATTAAAAGCCAAACGTTATAACGTTATAACGACATACATACATGAGGGAAACAACTAGATGTCATTGGTGCTGCTTTTGTTTGTTATTGAAATTACAAGCTCACAAAATTATTATTAATATAAAATAATAATAATAATAATAACACCGACCGACACACCGACCTCAGTACTCGAGAACAATCAATTCGACTGGTCCATTGAAATACATACAGACAAAACCATCCCTGCAAATAGATCAGATATAGTTTTCTAGTCAAAGACAGACAAAGTGACCTATTTAATAGATATCGCGATTCCCAATGATATGGACATCCAAAACACCTACGCTGGGAAGATATTTAAATACACAGATCTCGCCATAGAAATAAAACGGCTCTGGAAACAAAGTTGTTATCGTTCCCCTCTTTATGTCGGTCTCAGGTCTTACACACCACACCTGCAACAATTGGGCCTAGATGAAAAGTTACCCAAAACCTTCCAAAACTCTGTCATCCTCAAGACCTGTAGCATTGTACGGTCCTTCCTAAATTCAGAATAATAATAGGTCAGGTATTGACTTGGTACAGCCCGTCAATACTTGTTACTACCGCAACCATGCGAGAAAAAATAAGAAATGCATGATAATAAAGGAGGAGGAAAAGCGGACCAAATATCAGGAGTTGCTCGGACAACTTCGCAGGCTCTGGCCAGACCATACTGAGTATATTTACATTGTAAGTATGCAGGTTATGGTCATTGGATCCCTAAGTGGAATGAGGAATACGCTGCTCTCTGCACTGCGCAAAATACCAGTGTGCCGTTTGGCGGCGTACATCTTAGCCGCCAGAATGGAGAAGGCAGTCATCCTTGGGTCCCTTCGTCTACTTAGGATGCACGATTTGAGGACCCAGTGTATACTCACCTCACAGTGCGAGGAGCAGTCACTGGGTAATGGAGCAGCAGCACGGTGTGTCGGAACTCGGGCTGCACTTTTTTGTTTTTTATATAATAATAATGGTCAAAGAGTGTTTCCGCCGCAACAGCTCTCTCAGATAATAACACCACATGCCGTCCGAACTATGACCACTAGAGAAGCTCTGCGAGCTCATCCTTACCAGGTCGAGGTCCTTACTCCCCGAACCAGTCTCCTCCAGCATTCCTTTTTTTGGAGAACTTCGACGCTGTGGAATCAGCTGCCGGGGAATTTGTTCCCCGACGGCTACAACCTGCAGCGTTTCAAATCTAACGTGAACCTATACTTATCCTCTCGCAGCGCTTCTACAACGCCATAGGCTTTCAGCCTTTGCGGGAGGCCGACCATAAAAAAAATATTTGCACCGACTCCGGCAGATATGGTCATCAGAACTTTCCGGCAAGAATAAACATGCTTGCGGTCCCATTCTTATTGTACAGCTTTGGTGCTATCTACTGGAAAGCGGAAGAGCTGCGCCAAATCGACTTAAAGACTTCAAAAGGATTAAAATGGAGAGACGTCTGCATCCTAGGTCCTGTGTCTTGTGAATATATCTCCCATGACACCTGGGAGGGCGTGAACTATTGAGTTTGGAGCGTCTGCACAACAAGGTAGTATTGGTCACGGCCTGCTATGCGACGAACAGCACCGATCCCCTGATTCGCTTTGTGCAAGAGCACGATAATGCGGGTAAATGGGTCTTTCTTTTTAGCGCAACAAAACAAGCAGACGCGGAGCTCAGCCTCACACTCGACTTCAAGCTGAGATGTCAGCAATCCATTTCGGAACTTGCTCCCGAACAATTAAAATAATCCCACATTAAAACTGCCGAAGTTAACTTGCTTTTAAGACTTCATAAATTCTGCAAACATTGAGAAGAGCACGGCTCGTCTGAGCAGTTGACCTTCTCTATTCCGAGGTCTAGTAGGTTGAAGTCGACGACTGAGGGCTTCATAATGGCTTGCCAAGACGGTGTCTTCAACACCTTGGTATACCGCAATAGAGATATGGGTGTAGATGTACACGACACCTGTTGTAGAGCTTGTCGACAGGCGCCAGAGACGCTTATGCATCTCTTGTTGGCGTGTAAGACGTACGCTGGGACCGTTTACCTCCATCGGTACAACGCGGCTCTACGACTGCTCTACTATAATTTAAGGCACTCATTTTGTATCGATGAGACACTTGTCCTGCCATACGCTCCAGAGATATAGAGTCCGTTTTGGAGAACGAGAGATGTCGGATTTACTGGAACTACCCGTTCCCCACGCTCAAGCTTGTACAGGCAAACAAGTCCGACATAGACCTTCTCGACCATAAACAGAAGACGATGTTTATTATAGAGTTTTCGGCACCTGCCTAAGTGAACATCGTCTCTAAGGAGGAGGAAAAGCTGACCAAATATCGGACAACTTCGCAGGCTCTAGTCAGACCATACTGAGTATACTTAGTAAACTGATCGGTCATACTGACATCCACCAGTGTCCCTATTCTTGAAATTGAGATGAGAGTTTTTTTCTTAAAATTCTTTTCCGGATGTTGCCTATCATACATGCTATTTTGACTGTGTTAACTGTAGCTCGGAATAATTCAGTTGTACTCATACCAAACTAGGTTCTAAGATTTTTCAACCATGAAATCCGTCTCCTGGCCACTCCTCATTTTCCCAGTACTTTTTCTTGCAAGATGGATTGCAACAAATGAAATCGATTTTCGTTCCTCATTACATGTCCCAAATATTGGAATTTTCGGGCCTTCTCAGTATTGACTACTTGCTTTTCTTTTCCCAACCTTCTAGGACCTTCGACATTTATTATATGATCTGTCCATGGTATTTTTAATATTCGGCGATACAACCATGATTCAAAAGCATAGGCAAAGTGACGTTACTATATTCTTGAAAAGATTTCTATCAAAGACGAGGGGAGTTTTCTCTCAGTATCAAGTAGGAGAAAATCAAATTGTCATGGAAACTCTACCAAGAAGGTCTATTTTGACAAGAAATGAGATTTGGGGATGTTTATTAAAAATAAACCAACTGACTAACCATTAAACTTTTTGTAAAAGTCAAATGATTAATTCCGCTCATATATCACTTGCGCATCAGTCTAAAATTCCCACACTCTGATTGGTGGGGTCATTTGGCAAGAAAGCTCCCCAATTCTGCTCCCTCCCGCAAATTTGTTTATGCTACCCGACATTCAGAATACCACTTTTTACTATAGCATGAGGGAGAAGTCCCTGAGGGTGCTCCTTCCTATTGATTTCAAGAATAGGACCACGAGAGGGGTAGGGGGTAGGTTCAACAAAAAGAAGGAGTTTTTCAAGCGGTTATGGGGGTTTTTAACGTTGATTCTTCGGGGTCTGCAAGGTGGCCTACTTGCTGCCTTCGTTTCTCCATCACTAATTCACTACTACTAATACTCATCACGTAGATGTTCTTATAAAACGTCAAAAAATCGATGTCAAATGTTTCGTGATTGTAATAATTCCTCTGCCTTTTGCCGTAGGAAGTAAGACCCAAGGTATGGCGTTTTATACCAAATTCATTCTTTTTCTCCTTAAAAATTATCTGACATTTTGACCTCGCTGTTCCGAACTATAATGTATTTTCAAACAACCCCAAGCCATTAATCAACGAAGTAATAAAACAAAATGTTTACACTAATTTGTTATTGTTTTGAATCGAGCTTTTGCGCGACTCAGGTCTCCTAATTAGGTCAATTACATAAAACCTGTATTGACGCTATATGTATGTATATGTGGTAGTGAAAGTAGCGGCTAGAATCGACGTCTCGTCGAGCATTATTTCTTCACTGTCTACTTTGAGGAAGAACTGGAAGGACGACAGTCTGTTATCAGCAAAATTAACCGTTGTACAGTAATAGCTACATCTTATTATTTATATTATACCGACTGCAGTAAAACGCAAATTGAAGAACTTATAACACTGACCTACTTAACCTACGTTTTTTATTTCTGGTTGTAACATCAGTTAAGTCAGCATACGGTTCCAATACATTTTATTTCCATGAATCAGTAGGAATGCATAATAGTAGAGGAAGAAATGGGGGTTTCAATAATTAATTTTTAAATGAATGACATTACTATACTACGATTTTTTAAAACTGTAATGATTCATCCTTACAAATGGCTTAGACAGTTTTATAGATACGTCCAGTCTTGCAAGTCTGGAAAGCAGTAACGGGGTATACAAAGTTTAGTTTAATTTCAGGTAAACCGTTAAACTATCAGAAGATGTAATATTATAACTGACAGTTTGAATTAAAATTGACGGTTTGCAATTTGATCCTTTCGAAACTACTGCTGAAAAACGTATAGATTTATATTTAACAACGCCTTATACTAGAGAAGACTGATTTATTCATTGATCAACAGTTCTTGTGAGTTGTAAGTGAAAATAAAAATAAAAATGGAAAATATTGATAGTGGTGATAACTTAAGCTTATTGATTTCTAGTGTGTCGTAAATTAAATTCCCTAGAAACATGTGAAATCAATAAGCTTGATTTCTCAGGTAACCTCCTTAACGAACAAACGGATTTTAATTACCTACCCCTTTTGAATCTTTCCGATTGTTGTCCTAGAACGAGGGATTAGAATTTACTCAGTCTTCCCTTTATACAAATGAAGTCAAGTTGATTGACTCAGTACTTCCCACACATTACGGTGATACCAGTTTATTATTTTCTCATAGCATCAAGCTTTAGTCTGAGATCCCCTTGCATCCAAATAATCGCCAGCCCCCCCCCCTAATCCCCCCTAAAATTGTCTTATGCGGCTAGGCCTTTCCGTCACAGGTCAATGGACACACCTATCGGTATGGGAAGTAAAAACAGCAAGAACTTGAAATCTGACGTTTTGTTTTTGACTCCATATGAACTTTTTTTGTCTTCTGTAAATCCAAACTTTTTTGACTTCTCAATCTCTCCACCCAAATGCGCACCAATTTTTTTCCTTTCTAAAAATGTTAAAAAATGAAAACTGATTAACCAAATGACGTTTAGAAACCCCTGCATGTCCCTGTCCTTGAGCAATAAAAGGTATTTCATTAATTTTATGCCTGCATCTGATAAGTACGTGACACCTATTAAGGCGCACAAAAACCCAAAGAGATTTTTCTGGGCAAAAAAATCTTACCTCATTACTCTTATTATTATCTCACTCAATCAAGCTTTTCGAAGTCAACATTGTATGATCAGGCACAAACTCGTCTCGTGATTTACTGCTGGAAAAAATCTCGGATACCGATTCAAAGTCAGAAAGTACTTCTTACCATGCAGCCTTCTCACGCTTCATAAAGCCAGATAAGACCTGGCCTGACCTACTACCCTGTCTAATACTCGATGCAGACCAGAGAGGCGCAATTCGACAAATCGGTGACACGTTCTTAATGCTCTCACTCTTACTCTTCTTCCGATATTCAAACAGATTCTGCTTCTCTAAGCTGTCCCTTATAACTCCGCCGCTCACTGAGCCTATTAGATGCACCCGCGTGACTGTTGCGTCTCATCCTAAGAAGGTCGTTCCTCATACATCAAGATCCAAGGGGTTTGTTCCCAGGGTGTTCACGCTTTGTATTGGACTGCCAGGAGATGTATTTATTAAGTCTGCAATTGTTGGTCTATTCAAGTTAACAAATCATAACCTTTTCATAGTAGCCACGGTACTTCGGTATTTAGGCACTGCCTTAGAGGTCTGCTCAGTTATAAAAAAAACTAGGGATAAATCCGCCTCTTTCCTCCAAAACCCCTAAAAACGAGACAACTTCGAAAATCCCCACTTTGTAAAAAAACCCAACGTACAGGTATAAAACCATTAATGTAGTGACAAATCTCTACATATTTATGGCGACACTATGACGTTCAGAAATATCCACGCCATCATCAGAGGCATCCCAGCATCAACTACTGAGCAAGAAGTCAAAGAGGAGCTCGCACAGAATGGTTATCCTCCCCAACACATAATTCGCCTGAAGAGCAATTATGGCGTGCCCATGCCTTTGGTAGTGGTCATTCTGCCAAAGACTGAATAATCCCAGCAGGTATTTAATGAACATTAATTTCTCGGACTGTCTATCAGAGTCGAGGTTCAAGAGAACTCTCGATTGATACGACAATGCCACCGCTGTCAGAAGTATGGACACGCTCAGTCGTATTGTACTGCTTCACTGAAAAGCCTGAAACGTGCCCAAGACCACATGCCACATCTGTACCCTCAAACAGGACAAGGGGTGCTCAAATGTGCGAAATATAGTGAGGATCACCCAGCTAATAGCTCCACCTGTAGATTCACGTATAGGAGGAATCGGTAGATCATCGCACAAATGCAGCCAAGGATGCAACCTTGATTTCACCTGCTGCTTCGAACTCACCTTCGACTGCTCTAAGCGTGGACTTGGCAACAGCGCTTAAGTCTTTACAGCAAATAATTAGTCCCCTAATAAGCACCACTCAGGCCTTGCAGGCAATTTTTGCAGAAAATGTCCAGGTTTTAGTCAAGCGGAATCACATCCCAACCCTCTGTTGTGCGTGTTAGTGGACTGCACAGTCGAGCAAGTTCGCAGGCACACAAGGCTGCGACTCGCAGTGTGATCAACATCAAATCACGCAATTTTGAAAGCAACTGAATTTTTCCATTCTATAGATATCGAACCTCAATATTAACCCTTTTGGTTACCGACTACGAACTTCCTCCTATTTGCACTTCTCCTTCCTTCCTTTCTGCTCTTACTTTTTCATGACATTGTCTGGTCTCTGGGTATCCAGACCTGACAGACCGATCGACCGACACGACGGTAATTAAGAGCAAAGGTACTCTGGACCGCTATGACAAGAATTGACGACTATGGCGTTCATTGATTGACGAAACGTTTCTTGCAGTGCCGTGGACTATGACACCAACACTCAGCGCATCTACTGGTCTGACAGCAAACTACGCACCGTGATGAGAGCCTTCGTGAACGGTAGCGACCCCCAAAGAGTGGTGGATTTAGGACTGTACCTCCCCGAAGGCATAGCCGTCGATTGGCTGGGTTTGAACGTCTACTGGACGGACCCCGTCATGCACAGGATCGAGGTGGCCAGGTTGGTGGGCACCAGCAGAAGGACTTTGCTGTGGGACGAGGCCTTCGAACCTCACGGGATTGTCCTGGATCCAGCGGCAGGGTAAGTATTCAACATAGAATAACGACTAAACAGGAGGGGGGGGGGCGTTAAATGAAAACAAGGTTCGTTCTTTTATTTCAACTAACAGTTTAGTGCTGAATCCAGATTAGCTGGCAAATGGATTGCCCATTGTCCTTAATTTTTAAGATCCATCCATATATACAGGGTGAGTTTTTAGTACCGGCTCGGTCAATAACTCCACTACTGTAGAAGATAGCGAAAAAAGTTGTAAATAAAAATTGTAGCCACGGATATGCTCCTTGCTCAGAAAATATTTAGATTTATACTACGTGGTGATGCAAACATACAGGGTGAGTTTTTAGTACCGGCTCGGTCAATAACTCCACTACTGTAGAAGATAGCGAAAAAAGTTGTATATAAAAGTTGTAGCCACGGATATGCTCCTTGCTCAGAAAATATTTTGATTTATACAGGGTGATCCATAACTACGTGGTGATGCAAACATGCATTTTTTTAAATGAGACACCCTATATATTATTCCATATTTAAATTCTACTAATGATTTCCGTTCTTCCGATATAGGGTATTGTTACATTATACAGGGTATTTTAAAAGCTATGACCATTTTTGTATCCAAATCGCTGTCAGATGAACGTACTGTATATCAAAAATTGGTAAATCAAAAATCATATTTTTTACACGGATGAATAAAAAATATCATCTAGTCTTAAAATCGGCGTTAAAAAAAGCCCGCGACGCATATTCGTATACAGGGTGATGTAGAATGCAAAATCCAGATTTTCTCTTTCTTTTTAAATGTAACCCCCAATATTTTATTATCCCAAAGAATTGCTCTTAATATGCTCTTTCATCGTTGTATAGCACTTGTTGTATCTACATCCATCATTTTCCGAGATATTTCGATTTTTCGGTAAATTTAAAATATAGCTTCTATTTGTGTACTGAAATTTATTTATTTTGACAAAGTACTATCGAATTTGTTTTTTATTTTACGAACAACTAAATTATAAGGTCATGATACTATTTGATGAAGTCAAAATCCTAAATTAACGAGATACTAAAGTCAAGTATGCTGAAGAAACAATTTTGTAGGCGTGATGCATAATTATCAAGCAGATTTATCAGGTAGGCTTTGAAAAATTGACAGTTCTCATAACCTGCTCAATAAATCTGTACTGTGTGAAAAACCAGCTTTAAAAATTAATTTTTCCATTGGGGGTATTTAGGAGAATCTTTGAGAAATTGCCTACCTGCCTCTAGAATATATCAACTATGAACAGCAATAACCAGAACGGAGGCACTCTAAAACTAATGCGTTTGAAAGTTTGGAGAATCGTTTTATTTGGACTGTGTCGTTTAATATTTCATAGCCTACCTGATAGATCTGCTTGATAATTAAGCGTGGCGCCTATAAAATTGTTTCCTCAGCACACTTGACCTATAATATCTCGTTAATTCCGTGTTTTGACTTGATCAAGTACTATTATGGCCTTATATTTTAGTTGTTTGTTGAGCAAAAATAAAATTTGATAGTATTGTCTCAAAATAAATAAATTTTAGTAACCAAATAGAAGACATATTTAAAATTTGTAGAAAAATCGAATTATCTCAGAAACTAATGAATGCAGCCATAACAAGTGCTATACAAAGATGAAAGACCATAATAAAAACACTCCTTTGGTATAATAAAATATTGGGGGTTACATTTAAAAAAATAGAGAAAATCTAGATTTTGCATTCTGCATCACCCTGTATACGAATATGCGTCGCGGGCTTTTTTTATAGCCGATTTCAAGACTGGATGATATTTTTTATCCATCCGTGTAAAAAAAATGATTTTTGATTCATCACTTTTTGATATACAGTACGTTCATTTGACAGCGATTTGGATACAAAAATGGTCATAACTTTTAAATACCCTGTATAATGTAACAATACCCTATATCGGAAGAACGGAAATCATTGGTAGAATTTAAATATGGAATAATATATAGGGTGTCTCATTTAAAAAAATGCATGTTTGCATCACCACGTAGTTACGGATCACCCTGTATAAATCAAAATATTTTCTGAGCAAGTAGCATATCCGTGGCTACAACTTTTATATACAACTTTTTTCGCTATCTTCTACAGTAGTGGAGTTATCGACCGAGCCGGTACTAAAAACTCACCCTGTATATTTTTTTAAATGAGACACCCTACATATTATCCCATTTTTAGATTCTACTAATCATTTCTCTTCTCAGTATATAAGGTTTTATAACATTATACAGGGTATTTCAAAAGTTATGACCATTTTTGTATCCAAATCGCTGTCAAACGAACGTACTGTATATCAAAAAGTAAAAAAACAAAAATTATTTTTTTTACACGGAAAGATTAAAAATATCCTCTAGTTTTGAAATTGGCTATAAATAAAGCCCACGACGCATATTCGTATACAGGGTGATGTAGAATGCAAAATCCAGATTTTCTCTTTTTTTTTAAATGTAACCCCCAATATTTTATTATACCAAAGAATTGCCCTTAATATGCTCTTTCATCTTTGTATAGAACTTGTTGTACCTACGTCCATCAGTTTCCGAGATATTTCGATTTTTCGGTAAATTTAAAATATAGCTCCTATTTGTGTACTCAAATTTATTTATTTTGAGAAAGTACTATCGAATTTATTTTTTTTATTTAACGAACAACTCATGTCATGATAGTATTTGATGAAGTCGAAACCCTAAATCATTGAGACAACAAAGTCAAGTATGCTGAGGAAACAATTTTGTAGCCGTGATGCATAATTATCAAGCAGATTTATCAGGTAGGCTTTGAAAAATTGACAGTTTTCATAACCTGCCCAATAACTCCGTACTGTGTGAAAAACCAGCTTTAAAAAGTAGTTTTTCCATTGAGGGTATTTAGGAAAATCTTTGAGAAATTGCCTACTTGCCTCTAGAATATATCAACTATGGACAGCAATATCCAGAATGGAGGCACTCTAAAACTAATGCGTTTAAAAGACTGAAAAATCGTTTTATTTGGACTGTATCGTTTAATATTTCATAGCCTACCTGATAGATCTGCTTGATAATTTTGCATGACGTCTATAAAATTGTTTCCTCAGCACACTTGACCTATATTATCTCGTTAATGCAGTGTTTTGACTTGATCAAGTACTATTATGGGCTTATATTTTAGTTGTTTGTTAAGCAAACATGAAATTTGATAGTATTTTCTCAAAATAAATAAATTTTAGTAAACAGATAGAAGATATACTTAAAATTTGTAGAAAAATCGAAATATCTCAGAAACTAATGAATGCTGCCATAACAAGTGCTATACAAAGATGAAAGAGCATATTAAAAGCAATCCTTTGGTATAATTAAATTTTGGGGGTTACATTTAAAAAAAGAGAGAAAATCAAGATTTTGCATTCTACATCGCCCTGTATACGAATATGCGTCGCGGGCTCTTTTTATAGCCGGTTTTAAAACTAGAGGATATTTTTTATCCATCTGTGTAAAAAAATGGTTTTTAATTCATCACATTTTTTATATACATTATGTTCATTTGACAGCAATTTGGATATAAAAATGGTCATAACTTTTGAAATACCCTGTATAATGTAACAATACCCTATATTGGAAGAACGGAAGTTATTAGCAGAATTTGAATATGGAATAATAATATACAGGGTTATTCACGTTATTCGACATGGAGCATTATGGCTAAAGTATTTGGTGAATTCTATAGTTAAATTTCACATTGCATGATACCTCCGCTAGCGGCAAATCAGCGCAAACAATGTTGTCACGCGCTTATATAACAAAATCGTAAAATCCCTTAGATGCTCAGAGACGAATAGGTATTATTGTATGCTTGATTGTATGCATAATCTGTGAGCAAATATTCAACAATGTTTCTCAATTTTCCATGTGGAGTCAAACATTAATTGCAATCCTTAATTTCTAATATGCCTAATCCACGTCCAATCATACCAACGGTAGCACGACTGCTGAAACATACGTACACTTGGCAACAGCGCTTGAAATGGCGGCATGCGAGCTCTCGGCGTTGCCCCTTTGTGCAGGTCCTTTAGCCATAGCCTAGAGATCGGTACAGGCATGCACACGCATACTGTGGGAAGCTATAGATGTGCCAGTGTACTCAATATATTCGCACTCAGAACGTTCATCGCAGACTTGTACTGTCGCATATCTGTGCGAACTCAAGTCGCTTGATCCATTCGGTATCGTGATAAAAATTTCTGAGGAGCAAAAAAACCGTAAATTAGAGCACCAACGCACATGTATGTTTCTTTGATGTTAATCAAAAAACCGACACCAGTTTTAGGCTCACACCATGTCGCTTATCTATTTTGCGCGATGTGACGCATTGTGAGAGGGGCCATGAAATCACAGCAGTTTCGCAGCAATTACGCACGGTTTGACAATGCCGCAAGATCCGGCGAAGGTTTGGTTTGCCGCTTCGCGGTGGCCGCCCGTTTAGATTTGACGCGCCAGTCTCAGCCAGGGGCGTAACGATATAGCAGCTGTGGTAAGTTATTCTTGAAGTTTTTGCGGGAAATTAGACGATACAATTAATAATAATGCAGCAAGGCACATCGGTTAGCAATGCAGCAGCCAAACGACATGTTTTATCAACCGGTGAACGCAATATAGTGAAGAATGTTTACGATGGTACACGTACACGATTTCCTGAATGCCGGTGAAGGAAATCGTTAAACTTTGCAGCGATCTGACTAAGGTCTCAGTTGCAACAATTTTCAGAATTTTGAAGGAAGTATTTGTGGTAAAATCACTTAAACAAAAAAGAGGAGTTAAAAAGATTGTTTTGGATGGTGACCTGAAAAATGCGATTCGTCGAAAAGTCCATTCATTTTATCTCCGTAATGAACTTCCAACGATAAAAAAACTACAACAGGAATTACAAAATGATGAAAGTCTGCCAAAGATATCTCGTCGGGTATTATTGAGAACATTACGCGGAAAAAATATCAGATATTTAAAAAGAAAGCGGAACAGCGCATTGATTGAAAGAGACGATATAGTATTATGGCGTAGAGAATATTTAAGAAAAATACGTAGTATCCGTAACGCCGGGGGAATAAAAATCTATTACTTGGACGAAACTTGGTTGAATGAAGGGCACACGGTTACTAAGTGTTGGCAGGATTTGAATATAGCGAGTCGTAGACAAGCCCATCTTGAAGGCCTAAGTACGGGATTAAAATGCCCTTCAGGCAAAGGCCGTCGGCTACTAATAACGCATATTGGCAGCGAATCTGGGTTTGTGGATGGGGGATTGAACGTCTTTGAATCTCGGAAAACTGGTGATTATCATGAGGATATGGACGCTGTAGTTTTTGAATCTTGGTTTAAATCCATATTGACAAAATTGGAACCCGGTTCGGTTATTGTATTAGATAACGCGTCCTACCACAGTTGGCGTTCAGAAGCTCTTCCGACTTCTAATTGGAAAAAAGCGGATATCTATGACTGACTCTTGTCAAAAAATGAATGCGATATGACTATGCTCAAAGCACAACTGTCACAACTCGCGAGTCGCCATAAAGAAAGGTATATAAAATTAGCAGTAAACGAAATGGCTAGGGAAAAGGGTCTTACAGTTTTAAGACTGCCTCCGTATCACTGCGAGTTAAACCCAATCGAGTTAGTATGGGCACAAGTGAAAAATGAAGTAGCGCGTAAGAATACAACTTTTAAGTTGGCCGATATACGTATCCTTTTAGAAGAAGCAATCGGTGCGATAACTGCAGATAACTAGCAGAAATGCGTATCACACGTAGAAGCAGAGGAAGAAAAGTTTTGGAAATTAGATCCCCATATAGATTCCGTAATAGAGCCAGTCATAGTTAACCTTGGCAGTGATACAGCTAGTGACAATGACGACTCCTTTGACTCTAGTTCTGCTAGTGATGACGAATTTCCACCGCATACGTCCGCAACTGACTGAGATTCAGAACAAGTATATTTATTTACTTTTTATTTGTTTTTGTTGTTTTATTTGTTGTTTATTTTTTTAATTTATATATTTACTTTTTTATTTGTTGTTTATTTTTAAGACGTAACTTTTAAGAGTTTACTTCTTACTCTGAATTTAATTTGTTGGATTCTAAGTTCTCGTTTGAGGTTTAGAGAGTTTATTTATTGTTTCATTTTCGTATTCATGCACCTTTTCAGTTCCTATTCATTTTGTTAAACATAAAAGAAGGGTGGGAGGAGTGGTGGGACTCGATATGCAGCCACCTCCTCGTGGTGAGTCCTGGGTAGTCCGCATAAAGAGTAGCTGAGAGCTGCATTACTGTTGTAGATTATTTCAATTCCACTTCCAGTATGACCGAATGTGAGAACTTTACTATTTTAAATCTTTGGCTGGCGTCTAACGTGTTTCCATTGAAACTTTACCTGTGGTTGCCTCAGTTGCCTGTCCCTACCAGGCCGCTCTGCTGATGGCCAGTAATTCAGCCCATAGCTATTTGACAATGGTAGTGTTCAACGGGACTTAGCGGACGTAAGCGCTTGTGGGCGTTTTGCGCTAACTAACCGATGAACGACAAGCTGACAAGAAGGCGCCAGTCAGCTTGGTTAGCGCTTTTAAAAAGCGCTGTTTGGTTAGCGAAGCGGCACAAAACTAGAAAAAAGTTATTTGTAGTTCTGAGGGAAGCAGTTACCTTTGTATAGTGTCAATTTAATATCACGGTTTGTGATTTTATAACCTAGGTTTTTGACAATGCAGATAAAAAATATTAAAATATGGAGATGGATATTACAGCTTTGTCAAGCCGAAAAGAAAGTCGTTCAACTGTCACACTTAGCGCTTGCAGGCGCTTCCAAGCTAGCGCTTTTGCGCTAAGTCCCGTTGAACACAGCCAATATCATACTTGCATTTTTGAGAAAGACTGCACATTTATGTAAACGAAACATTAGCAACTACTCAACTAGTTATAACTTCCAATATCTAGTAGCATATATCTAGCTTATGATTCGGATAAGTAATATTTTATCACTAAAATATATCTTTACATTTCAAAATAAAATCTGGTACACTTATTTGTAAAATATGAATACAGAACGTATAGAATTTTATGATAGCTTTAAATTGTATATTGGCTCTGAATCCCTATCTAGACCTTCAAAGAAATCGAGCGCGCCACTGCTACCCGGCGTGACCAGGCGTGACGCAGGTATCATCGAATGTGGAACTTAACTATAGTGTGACTTTATGTATCATACATGGTACCTAAAGCGAACCGTTAAGGTGTAAATCACCATTTACGGTATAAGTAGATATCTGGAAAAAATTGAATATAACAGAGATTACAAAATATGGAAGGCTGTGACTTTGCCGTATTACTAAGCATAAAATGCTTCAGCTGTGATGAGACTGACAAATTTAAATTACGTTTATGCTTGGAGAAATCGGTCGATGAATTAAGGAATCAGCGATAACTTGATTTTTTCAAACGGGAATGTCTAATTTTTTTGATATGGTTAAACGTAGAATTTGATAAGCTTTCTAACGATATAAGGTTGTGAATATCGATCTCTCGTAGTTTTCATTTAATTTTAAATTTTCAAACTAATCGGCGATTTTCAATTTTCCTACCTATAAGCAACGTAGCAGGCCATGACATATAAACAAAAACCTGTTCAGGTAGAAGAAAACAACTAACTTAGCTGGAAAATCCACACTAACTAGACTAAAGGGACAAGATTATAAAAATTTCTTACAACAAATCAACTCTCCCAGAAACAACTGCGATAACATCTCTAAGGTCAAAGAGAAGCTGGAGTATCTCAGTAATAGATATTTTTACTGTCTACCGGCTACCGCAATTTACTAGAGGTTAAAAATTTCCAAGGCAATCAAAAACCCTCATATGAAACAGAAACAACCAGCGACTGTTGCTCCAGCACGCAACTATCAATCATATGTAATGATGTAAAAAAGTAGGTACTAATTTGCGTCGAAGTCGATATCTCTGACTAGAGCCCTTCTATTTTTCAATATCTATTAGCAATATTGCAAAAAAGGAATACTGATAAATCAGATTTAAATTTTCTGCCATTTAAGTTAGGTTTTATAATTTGAACAAATTTTAATTCATTCTTCATTTGCTGCGACCTTGCTAATAGGTACTGAAGAATTTTCAGAACTCCAGTCAGAGGTACCTTTGACTTGAGTTTTGACAGAATTGCATACTTTTTTATATCATTAAATGTTAAATTTTATTATGAAGATATAAAACTGCTTACAACATTCTCTAGTAGTTTTTACTTTATTTCAAAATTTTTAATGGCTTTGGAAATTGCCAATCTCTAGTACATTGCAGTAGCTAGTAGGCCGTGAAAAAATCCATTTCTGCCATACTCCAGCTTCTTTTTGAAGAAAGATATGTTACCGCCGTTGTTTCTGGTTAGACTTTGTTTGTTGTGAGTAATTTTTATAATCGTGTCCCTTTAGTCTAGTTCGTGTGTATTTTTCAGCTAAGTTAGTTGTTTTCTTCTACCTGAACAGGTTTTTGTTTATATTTCATGGCCTGCTACGTTGGTTATAGGTAGGCAAATTGAAAAACGCCGATTTGTTTGAAAATTTAAAATTAAATGAAAACTACCAGAGATTGATATGCACAACCTTATATCATTAGAAAGGTTATCAAATTCTACTTTTAACCGTATAAAAAAAAATTAGGCATTCCCATTTGAAAAAATCAAGTTATCGCTGATCGAGGTTTCCTTAATTCATCGACCGATTTCTCCAAGCATAAACGTAATTTAAATTTAACAGTCTCATCAAAGCTGACGCATTTTATGCTTAGTAATATGGCAAAGTCACAGCCTTCCAAATTTTATAATCTGCGATATTCAATTTTTTCCTGATATCTACTTATACCGAAAATGATGATTTACACCTAAACGGTTCGCTTTAAGTCCCATGTATGATACATAAAGTCACAATAGAATTCATCAGGGAATCTGAATATCCAATAATATACGGGGTGTTCCATTTAAAAAACATAACTTTGATACATTTCGTGCTTTTGGGACACCCTGTATAACATGAAAATATTTTTAAAATGTAGCCTTTATGGGTCTCTATCCATCCCAAATTATTATTTTCTTTTTCATCAAATACTTTAGCCATAATGCTCCGTGTCGAATAACGTGAATAACCCTGTATAGGGCATCTCATTTAAAAAAATGCATGTTTGCATCACCACGTAGTTATGGATCACCCTGTATAAATCTAAATATTTTCTGAGCAAGGAGCATATCCGTGGCTACAACTTTTGTTTAAAACTTTTTTCACTATCTTCTATAGTAGTGGAGTTATCGACCGAGCCGGTACTAAAAACTCACCCTGTATTTTTCCTTACTATCTTTGCTTATTGACCTTATGTAGCACTTTGTGATGATCAACTCAAATTGACGTTTAATGATAATAAAATAATATATAATCAGTTTTATATTGTAATTTATCTTTGTTTCTTTGAAAGATCCCATTATTATGAAAATTGGATACAGCACTTATTGCCGCCTACTCCACCACCTGGTCATTATTTTAGAAAGTCAAAATATAATTTCTAGTGATTTTACTTGAGTATTATCTGCAGAATTATTAATGAAACTTCGTGACGGGGGCTATATCCCTATAGGGTATTTCTGCAACTGGCAGCACACTTGTTATAATACTTGTTTTATTTATATTTAAGTGAATTTTGCGGTGACTTTTTAAGAATGTTGTCCTCTATTCAACTATGTTGAAAGACGTACAGCATGGCTTTTAAAATGTTCGTAATAATACGTAATAATTGTTGTGATGTCAAGTAGCGCCCTCTACCAACCACTGAAAAATCAACTCCGATCATTTTCGTACAACAGATCATTAGAAAAGAAGAGCTCTTTCAAACGAGACCTAGCTTGTTTAATTCCGTTAACTTAGAGCAAAGTTATTGCCATTTAAATAAAAACTCCACCACTAGATTTCATAAGCAAAATACGATTAACACAAAAAATCACAGATGTTACACTTTATACGATGGTAATATTTATAACATACTTTTATACTCATTTTTCTTGAGAAATCTTTTTCTAATTGGCGATTCCAATTACCGATGAGGGCGCTGTCGTTTGTAAACAAACATGGAGGATAGCAGGTATCCTGCACGCTGTGACACGCTTTTGGAGGAAATGCTTGGCAATGAATGCTTTTATCATAGTCTTTTTTGGAATGGCAACCATAAACACTACAGTTTGTATTAAACTTGCTAGCCTTTCTTGATTTGAAGCCTGATGTAGATGTCATATTCTTGACAATAGCGTATGAAGATGGTCCGAAAAAGTATTCTAACACACTATATACCAATTAACAAAGCACAAACTCGAAAACACGACTGAACGAAGAAACATAAACGGCATATAAACGGTTAATGGCATGTTAATTGTGTGCCGTCTGAAATTCGAGTACCTGCTTTGTCAGTGTAGATTTTTGCCGCTAGAGGTCTCATCGATTTTTGGAATTGCCAATTGACCGTAACAATTTCGCCTTCTGTAAAGTCGAACTGTCAGGTGTAAATTCCAACTGACAGTTTCAACTTACAAATGAAAGTTTAGAAATGTAATTTCATCCCTTTGAAACTAAGTAATAAATAAAATAATAACAAAAAAATAAGTGTCATTGTATTACGTTCTCGAAGAAAACAAATTTGATGGCATTTAATTATACAATAAATATTGAAAGTTTAACTAAGGTGATAGACATTAAAGATTTAGAAGTTATCTTAGATAGTATTTGGTCATTTCGAAGACACTTTGAAAAAATAATTAATAAATCAAATAAGATGCTTGGATTCATATACGGAACTTAGAGATATTTTACTTCTCGTTCATAAATAGTGAATTGCTTTTCGCTTCGGTCGTGTGGTATACTCAATACAATATTCATATAAAAAGAATTGTGGAAGTTCAAAACAGGTTCTTAAAAATGCTAGCAGCTGAATTCAAACAACCTGGCCGAAAACTTCAAGATCTTACCTTTGAGCTATAAAAGATCAATTTCCAATTTGTGTTGTATTTTCAAAATTGCCAACTCTATAATAAGTGATCCGTTTCTGCTATCAAATATGTGTTTCAAAGTACTAACTACGGCAGATAGGAAAATAAGGAGTTTTTGTTTAAATCACCTTACCTACAAAAAATAACTGAAATACTAACTACTGCTGGAAAAGGTATAGAATAGAATGCACCCCAGTCTACTAGATGTTGCTTGGATATTACCGACTTTCTATTGATTTGGCGACATATCAGCACTGGAGTTTTAAGCTTGAAGGGTTGCTCAAGGTTCTTTGCGGTTAAAGTATACCTTTTGATATTCTTTGTTTATCCCCACCAGCCTACATTTGTTATCTAATCTCCGTGCAAATGTTATTCAGGCATATGTACTGGTCTGAATGGGGCAGTACAAACTCGATCAAGAAAGCCGCCATGGACGGACGAAACCAGATAAAGCTGATCACCACTGTCCATCCTGCCACATCCTTAGCATTGGATTACGATAGGAAGAGAATATACTGGGCCGAAAAGTATACCGCAGCTATCATCTCTGCGGATTTGAACGGCAACGATCAGAAATTTCTCATCAAAGAGAACGTCTTCGAGCCTGTTGGATTGACGCTGTATGGAGATTACATCTATTGGAGTGATAATAAGACGGGTACGTATACGGCATTTAAAAAGTCTTGTCTTACTTTTTCTTTCCACAATAATGGACTAGTATCATGGGTATCATGGTAAAACAATGATTAAATCATTATCACCTCGTATTGTATACAAAAAAAGTGTACTGATGCATTTCGTTATTCTCTGCATCATTTTGTTTACTAGTAATTCCATTTTAAAGCTTGAAAAAAGAAATTTAAATTTAGCCAATCAGTGTGGAGCTCGCCATACATCAGTTGCCTCGTTAACTTCTAAATCGCGGAATTGACCCAATTTTCACAAAACAAACTACAGTTTTCTGATTTGTCTTTCATCAAGAGGATGTTTTATGGGTTGTATCTCTTGGCTGAGGAAAGGTTCTGTGAGAGAAAGCTTTGGTTTGTGAATTGTGCAGTAGATTGTCAAGTGAAGTCAAGTCAAGAACCTAACCTTATAATATTATAAATTTTCTGTCTAGAATCGATGCCTTTCCTCTCTTTAGTTATTGTGCGGTGAAAGATATAATTATTATATTGTTCATTACGGCAAATGTTTTTTAAATATTTGGAAACTTTTTAGTTTTCACGTTTTTCATCATTGTATTGAAGAACTGATATTATTTACATAGATAGTGGGTTACCATATCCAGTATCCACGTCAACCTTAGGTCGGTTATCTGAATAGGCTTTAGTGAATCCACTATCTACTTTACTTCTTGTTGGTTTTGAGAAACTAACTTAAAAAAAATAACTAAAATACTGATAAAAAATACTCGACAATAAAAAGGGAAACAAGTCAGGATTCCAGACGAGTAATTGTGAGTAATAATTATAAAAAATTTCTTCTATCGCTGCGTTATTCTCAGCTTACTTTTTAACTCTAACTTCTTAACTAACTAAAGGTGATCCTGAAATCTTAAAGAACACAGTTTGTAACATTTGCATTGTTGATAAATCCAAAACAAGAACCAGTAATAAATCAGCATATTAGGATCAGGATGCTGTCTTAAATGACATTTTTGACAGTTGTACCAGGAATCAGCTTTTGTTTTTTTGCTAACGTTCATTCTGAAATCTTGAAGAGAGGATTGTTCATAAATCCAAAACAAGAGCTAGTAATACATCAGCGTCTCAGGATGAACTTAAGATTTGACAAAAATTGGACACGCCGACTGCAGCTCCAAGCTGAGACAATACTGCATCTCTTTCGGATTCAACAACAAACCAAAATGAAACCTGGAAAACTTGTAGCGCTCCCTTTAGTTGATCAGATTTTTCCATTAAGCATATCCAGCCATATTGAGTCATAGTCAACTTTGGAGCTTTTGGATGTTTTGTTAACTTAAAACTTTCTTTATTGAATTTAAGAACTGAACAATCCTTACACAATAATGAGAGCACCTAAGATAATCCTGTGTGGTGTCCGAAACTATAAACCTTAAAATGTAAATAACACCCTAGCGGTCCAATTTAATAGAAAAATAGTATGGCATTGCATGCCATCTTACATATTTCTTCAATGAACAGAGATATGGTTTTTAAATTTTTTTCGGAAAAGATGCAGTGGTAGCCTCTTGAGGGCTTCTGGGACAGAGCTCTACATTTTAATACCATTATAAAATATGTATCTTTGACATATAGTTTTGCTCACATATTAACATGTAAACTACCTAATGTAACTACTTGACGCGGTTTTCTTATTCTTCAAGGTGAAATCGTAAGAGCAAACAAAAGTGATGGATCCAGTTTCGAGCGAATCTACAACAAGCTGGACGGCGTTGCCGATCTCTTGGTATATCATCCCCACAAACAGAGGCAGACTAACCAATGTGCGATCAGTAATGGCGGCTGTTCGCATTTATGCCTCGCCTTACCGACTGAAGGGCCTGAAAAGGGCATCGGATACACTTGTGCTTGTCCTACACATTACACTTTGCAAGGAAACGAATGTATACGTAAGTAATGACAGAAAAACATATATCACATGTTTTGTCAAATAGTGCTCTGGCACTGGCATAGCACTTTTGACCTAGCAAAAAATTGTGAATGGTTGAAAAGCTGAATTGAGATAAGCAACTTAACGTATGTACTTTATTTTAAAAAAGGTCAATTTTTTAGAGGATCAATTTAAAAAAAAATCGAAATATAGTCTTCTATGCAATTTGTTTTTTCATGTCCAATAATCATATTGCTATGTAAACAGATTTAAATGTATTGTGCTTTCCCCAATATAAGTTTTATTCCAGCGTACATTTATTTTCACTAGCGATTTTCTAATTAATTTAACAATACTTAAAGCGAAAATGAAGTCGAAGCTTTAAGGCCCGGTCAAACAGAGGGCGTTCTAGAACACGGCGTTCTCTAACAATACAACGGAACGCTGTAACGCGGCGTTCTAGAACGCCGTAACGCCGCGTTCTAGAATGCCTTCTGTTTGACCGGGTCTTGAGTTCATCTATGTTTGACATCCGTATGCACCGTAAGTCAGTTGCGCGATTAGTTACGTAAACCTGGATTAGATTATTTGTTTACTATGCACCGCAAACTGACAATTTTGACACTGTCACTGTCAAAACAATCTTGCGAACACAACCGTGCCGTATCTCCAATCTGGATTAGTTAACCTAATGACGGTGCATGGCTAGATGCCAAAGATTAGCAAAACGTGATTAGGGAACTAGGATTAGAATGGCCAAACGGTACATACGGGTGTGAATCGCTTGACAAAAATTGGCCTAACGCTTTTGCTCATCTCGTCAAACAGGCCTGTTTGGTACAAACAACGCAATGCGCTAATGCGGTGTTAGAGAACGCCGTACAATATACTAGAGTGGTTTGATAAGTCAATGACATTGATAACACCAGTGACCCTATTCTTGAATTTGAGGGAGTAGAACTAAAAAAGGAGTGTGCGAGGTTCTCTTTATAAGTGTCGTTACTGTATTGTAAAGATTCATATCAAAAAAGTTTGACAAGAAATGTCGGGGATATTTATCTATCAATTTTGTCACAAAAATAAATCAACCGACTAACCCGTAAACTTTTTGTGAAAGTCACTTACGCGTCAATTAAAGATTTCAGCACTCTGATATTTGGGGAAATCGATTTATGCTGCTTGATCACAAACCACAACATATGTAAATTTACTGCTTGCTTGATGCTTACCTACATGTATTCGGGAGGATTCTAGAAAATGAAAACCTATTTTTTTGTTTGCTTTATAGCTCCAACAAATTTCATGATCTACAGTTTGAGAAATCTGGTGGTGAGATTGGTACCTGATACTTCCGACTGTCCTGAAGCTGTAATCCCAATCCAAGGATTGAAAGCGATCAAGGCGATCGATTTTGATCCAAAATCGAATTTCCTCTATTGGGTATGTATGATATGTTAAGGCCACAATGTTAATTTACTTTCCATGCCTGGGCGGAAGACGTATTGTATTTGCGAAAAAAGAAAAACAATTTTTGATTTTTGTAGACGTTGTATTCTATGGCATCTACATCTGAAACATCATGTCGCTCGTCGCCTGCAGAACCTTCGGTACCCAGGCAGTGGCTTCATACGTTGGCATAGGCCTAATGATTGTGGTGTAGATCCAGTGGATCACTCTTGGTAATAGGCCCCAAGTGCGTCCCACTGTTCGCTGACATTGTTCATAAGCGACAAATGCTCTTTTAGCTCTACTATCTAAGTGAGAGTTCCTCGTCAGCTTTCTGTCAAGGGTAATACCAACATATATGTCGCACAACACAATGGCTATGTTTTGTAAATTTGGAATTTAAGCGGTTCGTCTCTATGGAGCCAACTTCAGAGGACTGACGCTGTGACCGTTCTAGTCACCTCTGTGGTGCCTGAGGAAAGAAACTTTTTTCAAAACGTTGGTAAATTTGACTTGAAAATTGCGGTATTCCTTCTTTAAGAGGCCTGGGTACACACATTTATACATATGTATTTGCCATGTAAAACACGGATTCCTATTTCGAACAGAACTCACTCGTTTATCACAGTATTTCAGAAGGTGGTAGTTAAGATCTTAATGAATGACATCTCAGAGCAATTTTTTCATAAATGTTTTTTAGTGTGCGAAAAATTCGCAATTCAAAATCATACATTCTTCAACTGTCTGTCAATTAAATAACCAAACACTATTAAAACAAGTCCACCGAAGTGACATAGCGCAAGCGTTTTTCTTCAATTTTGTTTTTGAATCATTACTGTAAGTTTAAAGGTATCGTAAGGAGCTTCGAAATGCAATACTCATTTTTATGGTAACCTTTGGACCTTTTGACATTAGTTTTGGACTTTTGGACTTACCTCCCTTCATCTTAGACACACATACTAGAGAAAGGGAACAGGCGGCCACGCCTCCGCGCTAACACGGGAATACGTATTTTCTTGGATTCTAAATTTCGCGCGCTACACCTAGACCCTTAACGCTATAAATCCAATGGAATCGAAAAATGGTGTATTTCCGTTGTATAACTTTGTCACTTTGGTACGTCTAGATCGACGGCAAGTCGCACCTGATCAAGCGATCGGAGGCGAGCGGGTCCCGATCGGAGGCGATCGGCCACAGAGCGGACAACGTGGTGGTGGCCAGCAACCCGGAACTCTCCCCGTTCGACCTGGCCGTTGACGCAATTGGCCGATTGCTATTCTGGACGTGCGCTTCTAAGGACGTCATCAACGTCACCCGCCTCGACAACTCGAACACCTTCGGCAGCTTGGAGAGAAGGGAGGGCGAGAAGCCGAGGTTGATCGCCATCCACGTTACCAAAAGGTAAGGGTCTCAGTTACATTTTTTTTTTAATTTTCATTATTTTGTTTCATTTTTTATGCTTTTGTTTGTTTTACTTCACACACAAATAGGCCGAGGAATAGCGCACTGCGATCAAAAGCGTTCGAATAATTTTGAAAACTACTAAAATAACGATTACGTCTTAGAGATCGAACATCAAAATCAACTTTTTAGATAAATTCTAAATTGCCAAAGCTTAGTCGGCAATGCCAAGCTATCTTCTCCCACCGACGTACCCCCTCCTCTTTGCTCTTATCCTTTCTTGCTTCCTTCCTTAATTGCTTCCTTCCATCTTTGCTTGCAATTTTCTTACTTTCTTCCTTTGTTTTTTATTTCTTCCTCTCATTCTTGCTGTTCTCTCTATTCCTTTTCGACTTTCCCCTCTTTTTTCCTTTCCTCTCTTCCTTAATTCCTTCCTTAATTGCTTTTTTCCTCAATAATTACTTCCTTCATTAATTACTGCTTTTCTTTATCGCTTCCTTCCGTCATTCAGTCCTTCTTTCCTTCTTCCCTTCTTCCTTCCTTGGTTTCTTTCTTAATGCCTTCCTTAATTACTTCCTTTCTTCATTGCTTCCTCTCTTCATTCAGTCTTTCATTCTTCCCATCTTTCCTTGCTTCGTTCATTACTTTCTTCGTTTTACTTCCCACACCAATAGGTAAGGGAATTGTGATCAGGAAAATTTTCGATTTCGAGATAGTATGCTTTTTGGCCGTTTTATGATGTCTACATAACGGAAATCGCGTCACTCTTTTCCTTCGGTCTGTCTGTCTATCTGTCGGTTTGTCTGTTGGCGTTTTTCTAGCCTCGTAATATCAGCAGCCGCTGCATGGATTGCGATGAAATTTGGGTGGCGATATGCTGTGGAGTCGTAGTAGGTAATGTTTCTATAATTTTGGAAATTGGGGCATGGGCGGCGGAGAAATTAGCCAAAAACAAAAAATTTCAAATATTCCTCAAACCTCGTTTTTAGGCATTTTAGGGGTTCCTGACGATTTTCTACTTTCTTTCGGGTTAGGGAGAAATTGGCGTGGTTTGGGTGTAGGGTGTTGTAAAGCTGAAAAATGTTTGTATTCATAATAGGCTGTCCATTAACCTATGAAAGAAAGACCTAGCGGCATGATACACTTTTCTAGTCCATCCGAACATTGCCTTGCCTATTACAGAAACCAAAGGACTTCGAATTTTCTAATACATGTACGACTATTGCTTTAGATCGTTCTGTATTGTGTAACATGGAAACCATTGTTTGATTTTGATAACATTTCGACACAATATTACTACCACGGCGAGGATGGAAAAGGCTTATGGTTTTTAGAAATGCTGTCAGTGGCGGCGCAGAAATAATAAAAAAACAAAAAATATAAAAACAGCTCAAACTTCGTTTTTAGGCGTTTTAGGGGTTCCTGATCATTTTAAAACTGAACATTTTTTTTTTGTATTCACAATAGGCTGTTCATTGACCTGTGAAATAAATACCTAGAAGCATAATATACTTTTTTAGGTCCACCCCAACATTGCCTCACCTATGACAGAAAGCAACGGACTTTTTCTGATGTATACATACATACCAGTATTGCTTTAGATCGTTCTGTATTGTGTAAACTGGAATTAATTTCAATGAAATCTTTTGGTTTTTAGAAATCCGCCGGCGTAGCTTTAATCAAAAATTAAAAATATAAAAACAGCTCAAATTTCGTTTTTAGACGGTTTAGGGGTTCCTGATCGTTTCGCTTCGTCCAGTTGAAGCTTGCAGGTTAACAACTGTGTCGTCCTAGTTCCTACGGTGGGATATGCAAGAAACTGTTCACAACTGTTTTTTGCGGATGGGCGGGCGATGATTTGGTTGCAAGAGGATTTCAGAATAGCTTCATGCCGTGAGAAAATAATAAAATGCTATCAACGTTATGTGTTACTATAATACTGTATCAATCAACCTGACTCCATTTTTTCCTTCCATTCCTCCTTTCTTCCAACGTTCTTTTTTCATTTCTCCCTTTTTCTTTCTTAGTTTTCCCCTTTCTACCTTCGTTCGGTTTTCCTCCGTTCCTGCCTTCCTTCCTTCTTGCCTTTCAGCCCTAACAGAGCGTTTCACCGACAGAGCAAAGTGCCTACGACCGCTCTGACAGATCGATGAAGAGGCGAGGGAAATATTGTAATCCTGGAACAGTTAGTATTATGACATGCACATATTTTTTTAATACCTAAGATGCTCTGGTTATTTTCACATTAAGGATACAGCATTTTACACTAATTAGAGGAAAATCTCGTACATCTGTATTCCTGGGTTCTAATTCTTTGAAGTTAGTAAATTTTTTCCGAGATAGGTAAAAACCAGATGATTTTTCAGGTACACGTTCTGAAGTTAATGCCAAAATTTATTATTACGTGTCTTAACATAAAAGTCCTATGACGTTTTTTTTCGGTCAGACATACATAGAAATTATTGAGCTCCTGAAAGATACCTACATTACATGTTTCGTATCTCTTGAAAATCTCCTAAACATTATAATATTATAAACATAATAACTTCGAATAGATTCATGTACTAAAAGTAGATTATTGTACGAACGTGAGAGCTCTTTAAAATGGTTCAGCTGTATCCATTTTTGAGTATTAATTTCGAGATTTTTAGTTATTAAATTAGTAACAAAATACAAAATGTGGCGTTATGCTTCCCACACCGATAGGTAAATCCACGAATAAAACCATGGATTTGTTGTTGATGTAAAACGGGTTTCAGCGTACCTGTTTGGGCCGATTTTTCAGTGTCTCCGAAACTTTTGGCCAAAACCGAATCGTAGGTTGGCAGTTTATACTATATTTTTCTTCTTCCAGATTAATATTCTACACCGACGTAGGGGTTTCCCCGCAATTGGTGAGGATGAGACTTGATGGTTCGCATCGAATCGTGATAACCAAAGCCGATGACATAGCTGCTATTGCAGTTGACATAGAGAACGATCTCATCGTGTGGGCGCAAGGCCACAGCATTTTCATCAGCAACATTGATGGCGAAAACCAGTAAGTATTCGTCTTTTACATTATGTTTATGTTTGTGGGGAAAATGAGCGATCATCTAAAATGCGGAAGGATGTTGTTTGGATTCCAAACACTGCAAATTTTTTTGTGTCGGCTCTGATCCTACAGGTGGTAGTGTAATCCGAAAACAACATATGCGCATGCCACTCTATAATGGCATAACTTCAGGACATTATATGTAGATAACGTTAACATAATGACAATTTTCCAGTACACTTATAGAACATCTTCGTTTTCGAGATACGTGGTGTCCAAATAAAAAAAACTATGTTATTTTGAATGTTTCCTAAACCGCTGCTTAGAAAAATTTGACATTTGGCACAAATGATGAGCTAAAGATCCTCCATGATTTAGGGTATATTCTGATAGATTACAAAAACCAGTGGTGGAGATATGGCTATACAATTACCCTTTTTTTAAATCCTACGCCACTGACTTTGTCACAAATAACAGTAATATTATTCGATGAACTATGCCTTTTAAAATAAAATAGAATTGACCGTTTTCGAGATATTTGCCGATTTCCTCAGGTACCGTTAGTAATTGTTAAGAATAACAACGCATCATACACCTTCTAATCAAATAAGTTTTAATGTATATTTCTAGAATGCAATCGCTGTGGAAGTACATAAGGCCGAAAGGGTTACCATTGTACCCTTATGCTGTATAGCACTCCACATTCCTACAAAGTCAACTTTCACAATTTCAGACACGTGCTATTGAACGAGAGCAACTCTAAGATCATCCAGCTGACGGTGCACAAGGGCTGGCTGTACTGGATCGACAAAGAACTGCATCAGCTGCAAAGGTTGGAGCTGCTGTCTGGCAAGTCGCGCTCCACGCTTCCTATCCAAGCGTCTCACATACTGGATCTGATCTCCGTCAAGACACCCATCAACCATAGCTGCAATCTACCTCATCAGAAGAAGTGCTCTCACTTCTGTATTTTGAATGGAACCGAACCAACATGTGCCTGCCCTAACGGAAAAGTATTGCAGGAGGATCGAAGGACCTGCCAAGTAAGTGCGCTTTTTCTTAGTTGTGCGCAACGCGGCTATAATTATTATCATTGAACATTCGCAAAAAAAATGTTTAAACACAAGAGGTGCTTTGCTCTGTCAACAACTTTAAGGAATATTTAGAATTTAAGAAACTAATTCAAACATCATGGTGCTTGTAGTAGGGACTTTATTACACATAACCCCTTAAATTAAGTTTGACATTTTTTGTTTGTTATAACGATTGTTCAAAAAAATGTATAAAATAATTTTAATGGTTAAGTAGTTCTGATTATGCATGCATGCCGATACAAACCATCCTCAGTCGGGATTTTAAACCCAAATCATGGGCTGTTAAAAATCCCGAAGGACAGCTAATTATTACCAACTTGCATGAGGTTATTGAGGTATGGCGAAATTATTGCGAAAATCTGTACCATGAGGATGGCCCTCAGGCCCTCTCATTGGATTTTGAATATGAACCGGATATTATTTTGTCTGAAGTGGAACAAGCCCTCAACAAGTTAAAAACTAATAGAGCTACAGGCATTGATGCTATTTCTGCCGAAACACTAAAATGCTTCGGTGAAGACGACATCTCTCTTTTATATAATATTTGTAAGAGGGTCTGGTCCTCCGGTGTTTGGCCAGATGAATGGTGCACATCCATTTTTGTTCCACTTCATAAAAAAGGATCTCCAACCTTTCGTTAAACTCTCCATGCAAGCAAGGTTCTACTATATTTTACAGTCTCGTTTCGAGGGTTTTATTGGCTGACAAATTTCTCGGGCGCAGGCAGGTTTCGTAAAAGGACGCGGTACGCGTGAACAGATCTTAAACTTAAGCCAGATTATTGAAAAAGCCAGAGAGCATTATTTTCCAGTTTTTATCTGCTTTGTGGACTATTCTAAGGCGTTTGATAACGTAAAGTGGCCTAAACTGTGGGAAACCCTTATTTCTATGGGAGTCCCTTACCACTTAGTATTTCTCATACAGCAACTCTATGAGTCTAGCTCGGCTTGTGTAAGAATTGATGGTAACCTGTCTGGTCAAACAGCAACCAGAAAAGTAGTTCGTCAGGGATATGTATTATCTCCGATGTTATTTAACATTTACTCTGAATTTGTGATGAGACAGGTATTGGACAACTGGAATTGCGGTGTAACTGTTGGCGGAAGCAAAATATATATCTCAAGATTTGCTGACGATACAACCTTTATTGCTGCTTCTGAGGAAGAACTAGTAGCTCTATTAAACATTTTAGAACAACACAGTGCAGCATATGGTCTTGGTATTAATTACAGCAAGACCAAGGTTATGATCGTAGATAAAGAGCATGACAATCATCGAGAAATAAAGTCAATAGGCCGTTGTGTAGTTTTGTGTACCTATGTAGGTTCTTTGATCGGCAATTCGGGAGCTGTGAGAATGAGATTCGACGGCGCATTCAACAGGCACGGGTGGCCATGACAAAGCTTACTAAAATATGGCGTGACCATAACATCACTAAAGCTACCAAAATGTCGCTGGTTCAGTCTATTGTGTTCTCCATATTTTTGTATGCCTCGGAAACTTGGATTGTTAAAAAGGAGCTCGCATAGATGCTTTTGAAATATGGAAGTGGACGAGAATGCTGAGAATTCCTTATACCGCCCATCGAACTAATGTTTCCATACTGGATGAGCTCGGTAATCCAAAGAGACTATCCTCCATTGTGTCGACGAGAATGCTTACATTCTTCGGACATATTAACAGAAGCGATAATATGGAAAAACTTGTAGTCCAGGGTCACGCCCCAAGTGGGCGGAGCCGTCGCCGTTCCCCTACACGCTGGGTGGATAAGACGAAACAGTTGCTAGATATGAGTATCAAGAGCGCCACTGAACTGACAGAAAATCGCGAACGATGGCGAGCTACAGTTCTCAAAACTATTGATAATGTTCGTGTCAGCAATACTCTAGCTCCGACTTAATGCATTTTACGAGTTTACAACATGTCTGTTAAGACATTGTGACTATGATGATGATTTCTGATTATAAGCAAGGTGCAAACAAATTTTTAGTATGATAGTTAACAAAGCACTCAACGTAAACTGCAATGTTACATTTTAATACATCATGCTGTTGCCCTTTGATGACAGCATCCAAACCTTCTTTGTTTTTCCTGCAAAACGACATAATTGTCAAGGTGATGATATCTTATATCAATGTTCTGATCTCTTTTGATATGATATGAGTTTTTTGTTCAGTGAAAGGATTGCTGAGAAAATTGTCATCATAGCTCGGCCATCCTTACGATCTATATACATTCTGAATATCGAAATCTATACAGTGACCTAATGGAGGAAAATACCACTATTTACCATGGATTTCCTCATTTTGATGTTTTTGTCCGATCAGTCGACTTCACCCGTATTAATATTATATAAATGTGTATGTGAATGTTTGAGCTGCACGTTTGCATTTTCCTTTCGGGAGTCCCTTTAAATCCTGCGTAGATTGAAGACAGTGATGCCTAATCTGTTATCATTCCATTTTACAGCTATGGTGTTTTGGTCAGATATTTTTTAAAAATCAAATGGACCACGTTCTTCTTTTTCCATTATAGCAGCCGCGGTACTCTGGCTTTGTTTCCGTGGTTCACAGTTATAGAAAACAAATAATGCTGGAGGTGGTTATTCCAGGTGTTGCCAGACTGCGGCAACGAGCGCTTCACATGCAACGTAGCAGGGGGTGGTGACTTGAAGGACTGCATACCTATCGCGTGGCGTTGCGACCGGCAGAAAGACTGCTCGGACGGCTCCGACGAATTGGACTGCCCTAACTGCAGGCCTGACCAGTTCCGGTGCCAGAATGGACAGTGTATCGACAAGGAGTATCTGTGCGACGGGGTGCAACACTGCAACGACAAGTCGGACGAGAAGAACTGCTGCGAGAACGGTTTCCAGTGTCCGCAAACTGAGGTAAGTAGTTTTATTCTTAGTGATCGGAAATGTAAATATTGTTGTTATTCCAAGTGTTGACCCGATAGGTCAATGCATCCGAAGCTACAGGTTTTATATGGCGTTTCAGTTTAGTGAATCTAAACCATGTGTCTATAATAGAAATTGAAAATTTGTTTTACCTTATTTTCTAAATTTTTCGAATTTTTAGAGTTAGCTATCATAGAGTGTCAATTATGTATGGAATATAGTATATATTTCAGTAAATAATCATTGTTCAATTATTTTATATAAAAAATGTTTAATATTGTATTGCTCATAATACAGAAGTATTCAGTTATTTTTTTCAGAAAACAAATGAGTAACAAAAAACAATTGATTTTTATTAAATGGTAATGTACCCTCCCATTAGGCGGATTTGAGGTTGTTTCTCTCTTTTCAATGACATAACATGTCAGTACACAAATACAAGAACATCATTTAAAAAATATCAAAAGGTTTATTAAGTTTATTACATCAACATTAATCTAGTATAAATCTTGCATTCAAATCAAATAAATGAACACGTACGTTTCTCATTAAATCTTGAAGACAAAAAGAAATTAGCAATAAAACGGTTTTTATCACAATAAGTGTTCAAAATGTTAATCATTGACACCAAGTCAGTAACCTAACCTATCGCGAAAATCTTGAAAAAAAAAAATCTGAGCATTCTGGAAGAAATTTCGTCCAGATTGACGTATTCACATATGTCAATAAGTTTCTGTCACATTTACAGGCCTACTCAGACCTCGATTATCTAGATTGTTATCGATATGATAAACTAAATACAGTTTTCAATTTCTTTAACATTGTCTTGTATTTGCATTCAGACATGTCATGGAAAAGAGAAAAAAAAAACTCTGTCAGATGAGCCTAATGAAAAGGAATAATGAAATAAAAACAATTGTTTTTCGTTGCTTATTTATTTTCTGAAACAAAAACACCTGAATACGGCCGTATTATGGAAAATTCATCATGACTGGTGTCCCGTCCTGGATAATATCATCAATTGCCCACGTATGGTTTTGATAATAGGGGTTCCAAACAATGGATGCATATTCCAGCTTTGAACGAATCAGTGTGTAATGTGTTTAGTGCAACAAAATTTACAAAGGATTTGCAATTTCTAATAATAAAACCAAGGCTTCTTAGTGAAGTTGATGCTATGTTTTCAGTATGTTTAATAAATGTCAACCTCGAGTCAAAGAGTACGCCAAGATCTGTTACTTCATCACACCTTGGTAAACTTGATACACTTTGGTAAACTCGGTCTTACATGTGAAAAAACAATCTTTGCTTTTGCTTATATTCAAATAAAGCCTGTTGTGCTCACACCATCTGTTAACTGTATCAATAACGTTTTGGAAAATCATGCAGTCATCAGTATTATTTATCCGTAATAAATGTTTAAGTCATCCGCAAACATCAGTTTTCAACATTTCAGAGACTGTGTTAAGTCATTTATAATGTATAAAAATAATAGTGGGTCAAGATTCGCACCCTGTGACACTCCCGATGTTCGATAATATTGAATTATAACGATGACATTACATACATTACAGTTACATATTGCAGTGTGTAATTTAAATAGGAGGTGAGTAACTTTATTAACTGACTACTGAAACCAAATTGCTGATGTTTGGAGATGACTTATGAACGAAACCTTCGAGAAGTCGGTATATACCACATCAACCTATCCCCTCTGTCATTCAATGATTCAGATATATACTGAGTAATATCTGCTAAGTTTGAAGTCGTGGAACGGTTTGGAAAGAATCCATGCTGTGAGCTGGATATCAGATGGTTAGTTTGGGGACAAATATGTGAGTAAATTGCAATCTCGAAAACTTTCATAAATTTATTCAAAATGTCTATTGAGCGATGATTCTCAACATACGAGGAGTCACTGGCCTTCAAGATCCTACATATACTGGTATTCTTCCACTTTTCAGTAAGTAGACCAGATTTTAATACGCAGTTGAACAGTATTCTTAATGGTTTCACGAACACATGAGCTCCATTTCTTACTAAGAAGCTCGGTAACATGTCTTCCCCAGCAGTCAGCTTATTTGGTAAATTTAAGAGTGAAATCAGAATACATTCCTCGCTTGATATCGACTTCTCATTTGTCGTGGGATAGATAATTTGGGATAAAATAAAACGTAACTGAAATAATAAACGACAACAACAAATTACAAATATTAATTGCTATTAGGAGATAATTATAATTTTTTATTTACTTTATATAGGCGCCTACCTATTTTATAAAACAGAAACAATTAGATTTTGGCACTGTTTTTCGTGAATGTTTCATTCCGACTTATTAAACTAGTATCTTTTTATATTATTTTTAGTTTCCAAATTTCTCATCATGTATGCAATTTAGAGGCATTTCAGGATACTATTTTCTCTTACTGTACTCACTTCGTTTGCAGGTGTGCCTTCCCCACAGCCTGGTATGTGACGGGAACGAGAACTGCGCGGACGGTTCTGACGAAAAAGATTGCAACTCTTCAAGAGACTCCAAGAAGCCGGTGACCCACACAATCGTGCTGTCTGTAGTTGGAGTGGTATTCGTATTCGCGGTCATCTCTGTAGTCTTCCTCAGGAAAAAGTTCCTACCTCCCCGGGATGACGTCACCGACCAATCGGAGGACTCGCTCAGCCCGATGCACCCTAATTCCGCCAAGAGTCTCAAATTGAGAAAGGGTGAGTTTTTGTAAAAATAAACTTAATCAGGGTTTTTCATCAAATGGTCAGATTTTTGGGAAATTTTCGGGATTTTCCAAAATATCCGAAAATTTTGAAATCGCAAAATTTTTTATTTTCAGTCATCATGGTTTTCCATATTTTTCGAAAATAGTCGAATTTTATCTATATTTTCAAAATTTTCTAAATAATTCAAAAATTCGAACTTTTGCAAAATTTTCGAAATGATTGAGATTTTTTAAAATCTTAGAAGGTTTTTAATAATAAATATGAAGACCAAAGTATGTATTTCTTTCTCAAACTATGCTTGTGGAATCTTCAGTATTTTGGTCCAAATAGTTATAAACGTTAATTCCGTTTGAAAAAGAATGTGTTTTGTCATACGAAAAGTTCAAGCATAATTTTTTATCTCGTTTTATTGACACTCATCTAAATTCTTATAGAATAAAAAAACGGCCAACTTCTATCTCTATTACAGACTTTTCTACATGCGTGAAACGTCTGTATAGACGTTGCTGTATTTATATTGAGTCCGGACAAAATTATTTTTCAACCTCAATTTACTTGGAACATATTAATTGTAATATGGTCAAAAATTGTGCTTAGTACACCACGACTGGGGGCCGGTCCCCCCCTCCCTTTCCGCCTCATCCGTCTCTCGCATTCTTTGCCCGATCGAATAACACAGCCTTGCCATCTCCAAATAGAAAGTTTCGAATTTTTGCGTATTTATTTGATGACCGCTTGATACAGCCTCTAAAATTACCCTAAGATGGAGATTAAGGCCCGGTTTCATAATCATTCACTAATGCGTTGATTAGCAAATGTACCTATAAACTTAATCATTCCATTAAAGTGATGCGCGTTTCATAATGCATTTGGAAACGTCAATTAATTAACATGCAATAAAATGTGGTTGGTACACCTGAAAGTAGGTTTTATGCCACATTTTGTGCCGTTTGAACTACATTATGACATTTCGTTTAACCTGTAAAAGTGAATGTGTCAAATTGTGACAAGTTTGCAATTCTATTAAAGCATTATTACTCTTATTAGAAAGGTATGGAATCAAATCCAAAAAAAGCAAAAATTGCGCGTGATAGTAACTTTACTAAACTAAAGAGGAGCTGCTACTCGTACAGTAGCAATATTCAAAGGCATTATAGAATGCAAAATTACATATAAGTGAACAATCAGGAGAAGGTAGGTACCTGATGAGTGAGGATATAATACGGTCGTCTACAAATACATATAGAGATGAATAAAGAAAAAACATTATGCAATTAGATGAATACTTGCTTCTAATTGTGCTCAAAAGCAGCTATGAATCGATGTTATCTGTTTTATTTTATAAACACTGATAAAAGTGAACATCCACTGGCAACTCATCCTTAACCTAATGAAATTCTGATATGTGTGTCAACTCTTAAACGTCATACAAACGACATGTCAGATTTATAGGTTGATTTTTCAATTAATCCGCTTTAACTGGTCGAGAGCGAGCCATTAACTTATTTGAGAATTATGTCATTTTAATCTGTCACTTAGCGATTATGAAAACCATTTATTTCCTAATGCTCGGATTAAGCATAATGGCTGAATTATGTTTGATTATGAAACCGGGCCTAAGACCCACAATCTATACCAGTTATCTTTGATTTATCATGGTTAATAAAAAATCTTAGACTTGTATTTATACATACAAGTATTTAGGAATATTCTTCATAAAGTTGGACGAAGTTGTAAACGTTTTTTAATGTGGTGAATAGCTGAGACCTAACTTTGTAATGTAAAACAAAAATTAAAGCCATGACTCATCCAGAAGAGTATGAAAACCATTTAAGTTTCACTAAAACGACAGTGTTCCTAATGTCACTATAATTAACTATGTTAACAAACTTTAACCACGAATAGTACTCCGAAAAATAGAAAGAAAAGGTCATATGAACATGGGTCCGGAAATGCTTCCTAAGGGAGCTACGCTCCTTTGCATGGGGCACCCTGAAGACGGTTTTACCTCGATATTCTCGAAACCATTCATAACAAAATTACGAAATTAGGTACGATGGGTAAACTTTTGACGCTGAATCTGATTCTGAATTCAGAATGTCATAATTTTAATCAGAGGCGTATCATACGGGAGGAGTTAAGGGTAAAAATAACCCCATTTTCTAAATGGTAATTTTTTGACATTTTGATTTTAGAATATGGTATTTCAGAGATTTCTACGTAAAAATGGTCTGTTGGTACATCTCGATAGGGCTAACTGTTTTCGAGAAAAATGCAAATTATTGGATCGATGCAGGCTATTGTAAATAAATAAATACATTTTTCTCGAAAACGGTTAGCCCTATCGAGATGTACCAAGAGACCATTTTTACGTAGAAATCTCTGACATACCATATTCTAAAATCAAAATGTCAAAAAAATTACCATTTAGAAAATGGGGTTATTTTTACCCTTAACTCCTCCCGTATGATACGCCTCTGATTAAAATTATTAAATTCTGAATTCAGAATCAGATTCAGCATCAAAAGTTTACCTATCGTACCTAATTTCGTAATTTTGTTATGAATGGTTTCGAGAATATCGAGGGAAAACCGTCTTTCCGGAGTACTACTCATGGTTAAAGTTTGTTAACATACTTACATAATTAACACCCTGTATACTACTATTAAAACTGATGAAATACGTTAGACGTACCTACTCCAGAAGTGTCCATACATAAAAGATTCTTAAAATCCGTAAGAACATCGAAATGTTATTACAACAATTCTACCGAACACCGATACATGCAGCAGGACTAATTTACGACTGAAGCTGCCGGCAAGAATGCTCAGCTACAGAGCAAAAAGGAGTCTTTTTTATCCGGCGTCTATTCCGATGTAGCTCATGCAAACCAGATTTGCCATCCGAGCCAATATGCAAAATCGACTTTTGTCCGACATTTTAGTACAAATACCCGTATGTGCAGCGCTTCGTTCAAGACCCTTTCTAAGATAGATTCTTAGATGAACATAAATGTAACTTTATTTACCGAGGAAAAGGTGACATTTTGAAACAACAAATTATAATCAACATGTAATATTTTTATTATTGACGAACGTGCAGGCTATTCCAGAGGTCGTTGTCGGCCAATCCATCAGTTGGGATAGGGTTAGTTCAAAAATCTGCGGTGTAGTGAGCTGGGCAGCTATTCACATTCACGCAGATGCTTGGATTTAACGTCATATAGAATAGCTTGTGATAAAGACAGAACGTTATAGCTTTTTTCGTTAGACATTATATTGAATGTGCATCAATGCAACGAAATAAAAAAAGTATGGTTATGGTGTTTTACTTCCCACACCGATAGGTGAGGGGAGTATTGTGATCGCGAAAATTTTCGATTTTGAGATAATACGTTTTTTGGGCGTTTTATGATGTCTACATAACGAAAATCCACGTCACTCATTTCCGTCGATCTGTCTGTACGCGTTTTTCTGTCATCGTAATCTCAGTAACCGCTGCATGGGTTGTGATGAAATTTGTGCATCAATATGCTGTGTGGTCGTAGTAAGTAATGCTGCTATAATTTTGAAAATCGGTGCATGGGCGGCGGAGTAATTAGCAAAAAACAAAAAATTTCAAATACTCCTCAAACTTCGTTTTTAGGCGTTTTAGGTGTTCCTGATCATTTTCTACTTTTTTTTTTGGTGGCGTGAAATTTGGGGTGGTTGGGGGGTGGGGGGTTGTAAAATTGAAAAATTTGTTGCGTTTATAATTTATCCACTGACATGTGAAGGAAGACCTAGCGACATAAATAACTTTTTTAGGTACATCCGAACATTTGCCTATTGCAGAAACCAAAGGACTTAGAATTTTTCCTGGTGTAAACATGCGAGAGTATTGCTTCAGATCGTTCTGTATTGTGTAGCGAGGAAACTGTTGAATTGATTACAATGAAATTTTGATACAGTATTACTACCGTGGCGAAGATAGAAAATGCGTATGGTTTTTATAAATCGTGCCAGTGGCGGCGCAGAAATAATAACAAAACTAAAAATATGAAAACGGCTCATACTTCGTTTTTAAGCGTTTTTGAGGTTCTTGATCATTTTCTAGGTTTTTTTGGGTGGGGGTGAAATTGGGGTGGTTTGGGGGTGGGGGTTGAAAAACTGAAAAATTTGTTGTATCCATAATAGGCTGTCCACTGACATGTGAAGGAAGACCTAGCGACATGAATCATCTTTTCAGGTCCATCCGAACATTGCTTTACCTATTACCGAAACTAAGGGACTTAGAATTTTCTGTGTACATACGAGTATTTATTGCTTTAGATCGGTTTGTATTTTGTAACGTGGAAACTATAAAATTGATTCTAATGAAATTTTGACACAGTATATTATTACCGTTGTGAGGATAAGACGCGTATAGCTGTTAGAAATCGTGTCAGTGGCAGCGTAGCATAATCAAAACACTAAAGATATGAAAACAGCTCAAATTTCATTTTTAGATATTTTAGGGGTTACTGATCATTTTTTACCTTTTTTGATGGGGGTGAAATTGGGGGGTGGGGAGTTTCAAAACTGGAAGAATTTTTGTATTGATAATATGGTGGGGGGGGGGGGTGGTGCTGGCAATGATTTGGTTGCAAGGGGATCTCAGACTATAGCTTCATGCTATGTGAAAATAATAAATTGGTGTATAACCATTATGTGTGGGAAGTACTGAGTCAATCAACTTGCCTTCATTTTTTTTCGTAGACATCTCTCAATTTAATGAAAAAAATATATAAAACTTCCAGAAAAGCATTTATTTTGAAGCTCAATTACCTTTTTTTGGCGGTTTTATTTGCTAAGCAGCATATATTATCAGGTATTATCATTTTTTCTATTTCAACAATAAGGATTTCTCCAATGAAAGCCATCAGCTGTAGAATGGATATCCAGTCTCGATATTAACTTATAACCCAATTACTGTTTAGATCGTAATGTTTTTTATTTGTGTTGGTTGCCTTCATCTTGTATTGCCTACATATATGTGTATACAGGGTGTCCCAGCATAAGCATCTGGGTGAAACTAGACAACAATTCATAGACAAAAAAAATGATTTTAAAGATGCCAAAAAATGTGTTTGTCTTATATTCACACTGTTTTTTTGACGTTTCTTTTATCTCTAGCATGTGTACTACAGCCATACGCTAAGTAAAATAAATTCAATGGAACAGTTATATATACAATGTGTCCGGTCATCGGTGTCGGGGTCATTATGGGGATAAAAGACGTTAATTTTTATCGACAAATCACCCCTCAAAAGTAGTTTTTCTCCCAGTATAATAACATGGCAGCCATTTTGTTTTTTGTTCAATTGGTGCACGAATGTTGGACTAATTTAGCCATAGCTACCTAAGTAGATTCTACAAACTAAAATGAGTCTCATTCGATAGCGAAACATGTATATCACAAACTAATGGTAAACATATTCCTAATTTCATTTCATATCAGGGCAAAAAATTGTTAAAAGAAAATAATTATGTAATTTTCTGCGTTTTTTCACAATTTTAGTTTTTAAAAAAAATTAAGCTGTTAACCTATATTTTTTTATTTCTTTGCGATAGTACTTGGTGTTTCCTAAAAAATATAGCTATACATCTTAGCCCTAAGTAAAGTAGTTTAGAACCTATGATGGTTGAAATATGACCCTTTATTGTCTAATCCGGCAGTAGAGAAGGCAATTAAACAAAATACTTAGTGACCACCACATTTATTTTGGGAAAAAAAGAAAAAAATGTTGCAATCATTGTTCGAAATGTCCTTGGTGTCGCAGACATGCTGTTCTTCTTACCGACACATGTTGCGCAGAGCAACTAATTATCCCTTTTTCATTCCGTAATTCATTTCCGACTTGAATAATTTTGCTAATAAGCTTCTCGCTTGTATTTGGCACGTCGACATAAACTTTCTGTTTCATTGTACCCCACAAGAGAAAATCAAGTGGGGTCAAGTCCGGTGAACGCCATTTAAATGAACGGTATTCACCGTGGATTGGACGCGGTAGAACAATCGCTGGACCATCGTGCTCACCGGACTTGACCCTGTTTGATTTTTTCTTGTGGGGTACAATCAAACAGAAAGCTTATGTCGACGTGCCAAATATTTAAAATTATTCAAGTCGGAAATGAATTATGGAATGACAAAGCGATGATCAGTCGCTCTACGCAACATGTGTCAGCACAACTGAATGTCTGCAACACCAAGGAGGATATTTTGAACAATGATTGTAACATTTGTCTCATTTTTCCCAAAATAAATGTCATGATCACGTATTTCGTTTAATTGCTTTTAAAACTAAAATTGTAAAAAAACGCAAAAAACTAGGTACATAATTATTTTCTTTTAAAAATTTTTTTGTCCTGATATGAAATGAAACCTGGAAAATATTTACTGTTAGTTTATGATCTACCTGTTTCGCTATCGAATGAGACTTATTTTGTGTAGAGCCTCTACACAGATAGCTTATTATGGTGGGAGAGAAACTACTCATGTGGGGTGATTTGTCGATAAAAAATGCTGTATTTCCTTCCAGGTATTCCAGACGTGGTGCGCATGTCGATGCTGTCGTCTGACGGTCAATCGGCGTTCGAGCGTCGTCACGTGACCGGAGCCTCCAGCAGCTCGAACACGAACGGCAGCAGCGTAGCGGCAGGTGGGGGCGGCGGTCGCTACCCTCGCGAGACCCTAAACCCCCCGCCCAGTCCGGCAACCACCGCGGCGTCAACGCGGGCTGGCAGCCCCTCGTCCCCTGGGGGCGGTCAAAGCACCCGCTACCGCCCCTACAGGCACTACAGGGCCATCAACCAACCACCTCCGCCCACACCCTGTTCCACCACCGATCAGTGCGACGAGAGCGACTGCAACTACTCGAACTACCCTATCAGGAACAGGTAGGATTATTATGATATTTAATAATTTTGCTGTCTCTTCTACAAATAAATAGACAGTGGTTTCATCAGTAACAGCTTTATTTCTGTTCATTATTATTACACAAGTCACATATAATAAAAAATTGGAATGACATGACTTCTGTATCTCGTAGTCCACCACTTCCTGAAATGTCCACTCCAACATAAGCCATTTTATGATACATGCAGCAAAGTCAGCTTATACTACAAAAAAAATTACTCATAAAAGTCCATACTGTACCTAGTATATGTAGTTGCCAATGCAATATTTGAATCACTAATAAGTCATCAGAAACAAATTACCTATCAAAAGACTGATATTTAAAATTTTTCATGGAACTATCTAAAACTACTTGATTTACGTACATTGAACTGCAGAACTTCAAGCAGAAAAAGACGAATTGTCAGGATAATCACCAGATAACCACCACCGTCCATAAGCCTAAGCGTAGGGTCGGGTTAATAAAGTAAGTTTTTATTTGCTGCTTTGTGGAAAAAACAAAGTATTCGGCAGCCAGGCGGTAGACACCATGCAACGACACTGGAACAGGATAGCGGCAGCACGGGGGCAAGGCAGTCAATCGCGCATCCGCACACAACAGGTTATCAAACGACAGCTAACAGCTTTTGATCTGACATAATAATAATAATAATAATAGCAACCCCGCGAGGGGTTGCTAGATCCCCTCAGTGGCGCCTCCCCAAGGTGGCGGATAGGGGAACGCCTCCCAGATATGGGTGGTACCGGGGAAATCAAATACCCGGGGCGGACCAAAACTAGCTCAGTGGAATAGCGTCTGCATCCAGAGGATCGGCTATTCCACAATTAATAGGACACGACGGATCTCCATGTGAGGAGCGGTACTCCGACAGCGTCTGTTCTTCATGTTAGAAGCGGCTGTTTTCATAAACCCCCAGGAAGCCGCCCAACATCAAGAGGCTATTCGGTGCGTGGCGACACCGAGGGGTATACCGAAGCCAAAGGATGTAAGTCGGTCGGCAACCTTCACAGGTCCATCCTCTGGAGGCAATTTGGACGGCTGCCTCCGGAAATGTCGGCTGCGGGCCCTAAGGCTAACCACCTGACGGGCCCTATCTTCGGGTTCGACCACCTCGAAGGAAAAGCACCCACACCGAGCCGGTTTCGGAAGCCGGCGTTGGGCAAGGTGGCGAATCGCCCTGATGACGACCCCCGCAATGATATGGACCGTTTTAGGTGGACGACGGAGCTCAAGGATGACCTGCTGAGCTGCTACGAGAGCAGTAGCCCGCGCCGTAGGGGATACATGTCCCGCATGTATGAGAGGTGGTGTGAAATGCACCCAGAGCATAGCACGCTTACCTCTCAGAATTTGCGAGATTATGTATCGTACCTCCGGAGGCAGGGATATGTTCGTGCTCCAGCTCAGCCTGCCCCTTCGGCGGACGGAAGGCCTGTTAACCAGGCTGAAAGTTCGCCGGTAAGGCCCGCTGAGAGGGAAATCGACCAAGTCGTCTCACCTGGGGATTTCAGGGACCGAAGGGCCTTGCATAACAACGGAAGGTCCTTGAAGCTGGCAGATTTGAAGAGAGAGGATGAGGTTGTTGGTGAACGTCTATCGGAGGCCTCTGACATTTGGAGCATCAATTGCGAAGTTTACGCTGCGGCCCTGAGGCTAGCTAGACAGGGGAGAGTGAGAGACTCTCCTGTTGAGAGAGCACAGAGACGGGTGCGCCAAATGGAAGCGAAAATCCAGTTGGCTCGCCAGGAAGCATCCCGTATCCAGTGTGTGATGGAATATAGAGCGGCTGGGAAGCCTTTTACGCGCCGAGTGCGCCAGATAGCCTACGGGTTGAGGCGCGACCATCATACACTCAGTCAAGCGGTACTGGTTGTAGTCAAGCAACACTGACTTGACCAACGAATTCGAATAGGTTACAAGAAGTAAACAAGGTTTTTGTGCACGATCCTACACTGTCTTGACAGGATACGGATGCTAATCGCTGCTAAGCGATCGTTGGTGGCGCGGGCGAGAGGTCTGGAGCAGAACAGAATGTTCTACGAAAGACCTTCTCGCCTTTTCCAACAGCAGCCTCCAGCCATAGAGCAGCCGCCAACTGCTGATCGCGTGGAGGCCTTTTGGAGGGACATTTACGAACAACCCAAACCTTTCTCAGCAGACACTCCGGCCTTGGCGCAGTTCGAGTCCGTTTGTAGGAGGACTCCTAACTTGAATGTACTGCGTCATCCGATAAACACGGAAGAAATTCTTGACGCCTTACGAGGCGCAAAGAATTTCGCAGCTCCTGGCCCGGATGGCATAAACACCTACTGGTGGAAAAAATTCCCCAGTTGCCACCGGCATTTAGCTAGAGTTTTTAACTCGTGGCTAAATCAGGAGCAGCCAATTCCGGCTTGGTTTGTCGAGGGTCGAACCGTGCTTCTCCCGAAGACCGGAGATTTGTCTGATCCCAAAAACTACAGGCCAATAACATGTCTGAACGCATGTTACAAGCTCTTCACCAGAATCTTGTACATGCGTCTCCTTCAAGCTGTGAATCCTGTATTTCTCGACGTGTATGAACAGAGAGGGTCAAAGAAAGGAGTAGCTGGCTGCAGGGAGAACTTGTTGATTGACCGATGTGTCACGCAGGACTCCGTGCAGTACAAGCGAAACCTTTCTATGGCCTGGATTGACTATCGCAAGGCATTCGACAGCACGTCTCATGAGCTCATTGTGCGGCTGTTGGAATGTCTTTCGGTGGATAATCAGATAGTGGGATGCATCAAACAACTGATGCCACTCTGGAAGACCCGGTTCACTATAACATCAGGTGAAACTCGGGTTCAGACAGAGTTGGTGTCATTGAAAAGAGGTGTCTTCCAAGGAGACTCCTTGAGTCCCTTGCTCTTTTGCATCTCACTTTTGCCTCTGTCCATAGCGCTGAGAAATACTAAAGGATACAGCTGTGGCACGCCCAATAACCGGAGGCACAAGGTCACTCATCTGTTTTATATGGATGACCTAAAACTTTATGCCTCCGGCCAACGCGAACTACAACAATCGCTGAGGGTGGTGCAGGAGTACAGTCATGCTATCGGAATGGAGTTCGGGACAGACAAATGTGCATTGGTTCATCTCAAGAAAGGACGAAGCGGAGATAGTGGAGATGAGGAACAGCTCGTTGATGGGAGCATCTTGCGACAACTGCATGCCGGAGATACTTATACCTACCTTGGAGTGGCGCAGCGTCATGTCCAAGAGGCAACATTGGTTAAAGAGTGTCTCCGCCGCAAGTATTTGCACCGACTCCGGCAGATCTGGTCATCAGAACTGTCCGGCAAGAACAAAGTCGCTGCCACAAACATGCTTGCGGTCCCATTGTTATTATACACCTTTGGTGCTATACACTGGAAAGTGAACGAGCTGAAGGAAATCGACACGAAGACCCACAAAAGGATGAATATGGAGAGAAGCCTGCATCCTAAGTCCTCTGTCCCGCGAATATACCTCCCGCGACACCTGGGAGGGCGTGGACTATTGAGTTTGGAGCGTCTGCACAACAGAGTAGTACTGGCCACTGCCTGCTATGTAACGAACAGCACCGATCCCCTGATCCGCTTCGTGCGAGAGCACGAGAATGCGGGAAAAGGAGCCTTTCTTTTTAGCGCAGCGAAACGAGCAGCCGAGGAGCTCAGCCTCACACTCGACTTCAAGCGGAGGTGTCAGCAGTCCATTACGGAACTTGCTCCCGCAGAATTAAAAGCCCACATTAAAACTGCCGAAGTCGACTTCCTCTTAAGACTTCATAAAGATAAGCCAATGCATGGAATCTTCTACAAACATCTAGAAGAGCATGGCTTGTCTGAGCAGTTGACCTTCTCTTTCCTAAGGTCTAGTGGGTTGAAGTCGGAGACTGAGGGCTTTATAATGGCTTGCCAAGACGGTGTCTTCAACACCTTGGTATACCGTAGAAGGGTTATGGGTGTAGATGTACCCGACACCCATTGTAGAGCTTGCCGACAGGCGCCAGAGACGCTTATGGATCTCTTGTCGGCGTGTAAGACGTACGCTGGGACGGCTTACGTCCATCGGCACAACGCGGCTCTACGAGTGCTCTACTATCATTTAAGGCACTCATACGGTATCGATGAGACACCGGTGCTGCCATACGCTCCAGGGGATATAGAGTCCGTTGTGGAGAACGAGAGATGCCGGATTTACTGGAACTACTTGTTCCCCACGCTCGAGCTTGTACAGGCAAACAAGCCCGACATAGTCCTTCTCGACCACCAACAGAAGACGATGTTCGTTATTGAGTTTTCGGCGCCTGCCGAAGTGAACATCGTCTCTAAGGAGGAGGAAAAGCGGACCAAATATCAGGAGTTGCTCGGACAACTTCGCAGGCTCTGGCCAGACTACACTGTAAGTCTGCTGGTTATGGTCATTGGATCCCTAGGTGGAATGAGGAATACGCTGCTCTCTGCACTGCGCAAAATACCGGTGTGCCGTGCGGCGGCGCACATCTTAGCCGCCAGAATGCAGAAGGCAGTCATCCTTGGGTCCCTTCGTCTACTTAGGGCGCACGATTCGCGGACCCAGTGATTGCTCACCTCACGGTGTGAGGAGTAGTCATTGGGTAATGGAACAGCAGCTCGGTGTGTCGGAGCCCGGGCTGCACTTTTTGTTTTTTGAAATAATAACTTTATTCATCCATTGAGACCATTGAAGGTATTGGATATGTCATATAAAAATCTTAAATAATATAAAGATGTATAAATATAAATTGGAAATGAATTATAAAGTAAAGGCTGTCTATAAAGTCACACATAAATATACATATATACATACACATAATACTACACAATACATATAGAAGATACATGCATGCAAACTATACAGTAAAAAATTCAGTAACTGAATAGAAACATTTTGAAAGCAGGAAACTTTTTAGCTGTCCTTTAAATAACTTATCACTGCCAATATTCCTTATGTCAGTAGGTAAGGAGTTGAATAACTTATATCCCATATAAAAAGGACTGTTCTCATAAAAACTGGTTTTATGTTTCACTGATCGTAACGATGCACAACCTCTAGTGTGGTAATTGTGTATATCCGAATTCTTCCAATAGACATCTATATTTTGTTTAGCGAAAATTATACATTTATAAATATATATTGATGGTAACGTTAATATGTTATATTTTGTGAAATACGGACGACATGATTCATTATACTTTAAGCGAAACATGAGTCTTTTAACTCGCTTTTGTGCAATAAAGACTCTATTTGCTAAGGAGGTATTACCCCATGCAATTATATGAAAGGAAATATGGGAATAAACTAAGGCAAAATATATATCAATTAACTGAGGAGTGTCGAAACAGTTTCTTAGCTGTAGCATAGCATAATAGCTTTTGTTTATTTTTTTACATACATCCTCAATTTGGGTTCGCCAAGTTAAGTCCTCATCTAAGTATAGTCCAAGAAACTTTGCACTACACGAGAGTTCTATATTACTTGAATCGATCATCACGTTTAGACTTTCCGCCGGTCTTTGGATTCCCCTAACTAAATTACGAAAATGAAGACAAACAGTTTTGTTAGGATTAACAATAAGTGAGTTTCGACAGCACCATGATGTAAATTCAGCTGCTATTAAGTTCAGCCTTTGTTCTAGCTGTGTAGAATTTTCTGCATTGACTGTGATGGTAGTATCATCAACATAGAGGACTATACTATCTGAGGATATATAGTCTGGAAGGTCGTTAATAAAAAGTATAAAGATGAGAGGACCAAGTATTGAACCCTGTGGTACCCCTAATTGAGCATCGAACTCATCAGAAAAAAATTATCTAGACTAACAGTAAATTTTCGATCTCTCAAATATGATTTTATCCACATCAGAAAATTCCCACGAAAACCTAAAGCAAACAACTTATTTTCTATTATATTGGCGTCAATTGTGTCAAATGCCTTAGACAGATCAAAGAAAAGCGCTCCAACGGATCTTTTGTTGTCTAAATGGTGATAAATATGGTTCAACAGATCGTAGGATGCACTCTCCGTTGATCTGCCGGGGTAAAAACCATTTTGAGAACTGGTAATAATTTTTTGTTTTTGGATATAACTGAGCATGCGATGATAAACAACTTTTTCTACTATTTTGCAGATAACTGTTGGAACCATAATAGATCTATAATTTTCTACTAACTGTCGATCGCCTTTTTTAAAAATAGGTACCAATTTTCCCAATTTAAGTTTTTCAGGAAATATTCCTTGAGCTATAGATGTATTTATAATATCGGCTAATGGACAGGATATTTCCCAAGCAATATGTTTTATTATTTTTGTTGGTATAAGATCGATTCCAACCGATTTACTTGCTATAAGAGCCTGAATGGCATCTACTACCTCATTTGGAGTCACTGGATGAAAGAAAAATGAATTAGTGCTTGAGGAGTGTAATCATTAAAAAGTTGATCACCAAAATGCTCAAAAACCGCATTTCTAGCTACACTAGAAAAATGGTTTCCAAATAAGTTCGCTAAGTCTATGTCGTTTTTCACAGAACTTTCGCCAATTTTCACTTCTGAGATGCTATTGAGTTTTTGCTTGCCTGTTTTTTCGCTAACTATGTTCCATATACATTTTTGTCTGTTCGCACCGCTTTTGTTGTCTAACATGTTTTGATACCATGACTTTTTAGCGGAATTAATTTCTTTGACATATTGATATCTTTTAAGTTTGTATTCGGCCACTATTTGTTCACTATCGCTGTTTTTCATTAGCCAGAATAAATTCTTAAGCTCGTTACCTGCGTCAATTATTTGTCGCGTAACCCATAACTGTCTGCGCCGGCCAGTGAACTTTTTTTGAACCAGTGGGCACGCTGTATCTACAGATTCTGTTAACAGCTCTATAAAGTTATTGAAAAACTCATTAACATCATTACCCGTATATGAAATATTGAGGCACTGAGATATATTTATGTTACATTGCAGTTGGTTCAAGCATTCTTTGGAAATGTTCCTGAAAGTTACAGTATTCTGTTGTTCTTTTGAAGAAACATTATTCCTATCTGCTATAAATTTGAAATGTAGTCCAAGATGATCACCAAGATTCAACATTACAACGTCCTCATAACAAAGTTCATTTGGAAGATTTGTTATGAAATAGTCGATTTTTGTTTCAGACTTATGACCATTTTTGTCAATGCATACTCTTGTAAAATCTTTATTTTTAATGATAAGACTATAGCTGTCAATAGTATCTACAAAGATGTCTCTGAGATCTGAAGCAGCGCTATAATTTATGTTTAAGTCCCCACAGAGTAGCACGTAATCAAAGTTTTGGCAACAAAAATCTAAACAGAATGACAGCTTACTTATAAATGTATCGGCACTTCCACTAGGCGATCTATAGATAACGACAATGCAATATTTTACTGCAGATATTGAAAAGGTGATTGCACAGCATTCAAAGTGCTTGTCTTCAGAGAGATCATCTATAAGACTTATCTTCTGGCATGTTACTAAATTTTTCACTAATATAAGCACGCCACCATGCACATGATCTCTTCTAACATAAAAATTACCTATAACATATGAGTCAAAATTTAAAGTGGAAATGTTAACATCGTTACAAAATGATTCAGTTATACACATTATATCTGGGCAATGTTCAGCTAACACTACATCCATTTGATTCAACTTTTTCATTATGGATTGACAATTGACATGTATAACATTATAGTACCTGAAACTGTTCTGGCTAAAAAGGCCGATTTTCACCCCGCTGCTCGCTAGGCGGGTGGTTTTTCTTGTTTCTCGGAAACTGGAACTTCTTGACTAACACACCTTTTGGCCAGTAGTCACAATGGTGACTACTGGCCGCTTCAACACGATAAGAGTGGTGACATCCTTTTGTGTTTAGTTTTACTACAGTGAAATTGTAACCTGGTGACTTCTTTTGAAGATACTCTTGAACTGCCGCTTCGGTCGAGTTTGGCTTACATCTCCCAACGTAGATCCATAAACGTTTATCAGCTCCTTCAAATCCATTTTCGGTATTCGAGCTGGATGTGCCCATGATATGCCTAGTCCGATTTCTTTCACTGTTACGTTGACGACGTTTCCATAATGTATTATGATTTTTATTATTTGATTCATTTTGAACTTTCTTGTTCCACTTCTTTGTTGAGATGTTTCCACAACAGTGTCAGTAGATTGATTTAATTCATCAGATATTTGTGAGTCATTATGTGTTTCCTCTACATCGTCAATAGTACGTTCGGATTGTGCATTATTGAGTTTGATATTTGCCTCCATCAGTTTACTTTTTAATTCGTCAACTTGTGTTTTGCGGTTTTGAATTTCCTTTATCAGTATTGAGGTTTGTTCATTGATAATAGTCGATATGAACACTTTAATATCATCTGATATACCTTCATTTATATTATCACATGCACTCTTGCTAGCAGTGATTGTTTTGGTGCGAGTCATCATCACTTTAAACCAATAATTAATATCGGTATAACTGCGAAGAATTTTTCTATTTCAGGAAAGGAATGTGGTTCTTTTTTGTTCACAGAATAAATGATAATTTGCTTTGTTATATAAGGAAATATGCACATTTACTTGCAACCCACTATTGTAGGTACAATTTTCTTTTGATGGTACGTAGGTCAGAGGCTTACTTACATTGTTATCTTGTTTGAAACATTTGTTTCAAATTAGAACATGTCAAAATCTACTCGTTTGTGAGAACACACTTTTCACCACATATATTACGTTTAGCGGACCATACACACACATATGGAGGGAGATTTGAATTTGAACTCACGACAAGAGTGTTTTATGTTTTGCAAGAAACCTCGCAATATTTAGAAAAACGTAAAATGTATAACAAATTGAAATCTATGTTAGAACGTACTTTTGATGTGACACTTCGGGGAAAAAGATAGAGAAAATGATTTTTACTTCCTACACCGATAGGTGAAGGTAGTATTGTGATCGCAAAAATTTTCGATTTTGAGATGATACACTTTTTGGGCGTTTTATGATGTCTGCATAACGGAAATCCACAAATCCACGTCACTCATTTCCGTCGGTCTGTCTGGCTGTCTGTCGGTCTGTGTCTGTCTGTTGTCGTTCTTCTAACGTCGTAATCTCAGTAACCGCTGCATGGACTGTGATCAGATTTGGGCAGCGATATGCTGTGGGGTCGTAGTAGGTAATGTTCCTATAATTTTGGAAATCGTTTTACGGGGGGGGGGGGGGGGGGAATAATTGGCAAAAAACAAAAACTTCGTTTTTAGGCGTTTTAGGGATTCCTGAACATTTTCTACTTTTTTTAGGTGGGGGTGAATTTGGGGCGGTTGGGAAGTGGGGGTTGTTAAACTGAAAAATGTGTTGTATTTATAATGGGCTATGAATGAAAAACCTAGCGGCATAATACACTTTTTTATGTCTATCCGAACATTGCCTTGCTTATTATAGAAACCAAGGGACTTAGAATTTATGATATATACATCCAAGTGTTGTTTTAGATCGTTATATTATTATATTGCGTAACGCGAACATTATTGAATTGATTTTAATGAAATTTTGACACAGTATTACTACCGCGGCGAGGATCGAAAACACGTATGTTTTGGAAAAATCATGTCAGTAGCGTGTTTTTAGGCGTTTTAGCGGTTCCTGATCATTTTCTACCTATTTTTGGGTGAGGGTGAAATTGGGACAGTTGGGGGGTGGGGGGTTGTAAAACTGAAAAATTTGTTATATTCATAATAGTTTGTCCATTGACCTGTGGAAGAAATACCTAGCGGCATATTAAACTTTTTTAGGTCCATCTGAACATTGGCTTGCCTATTACAGAAACCAATTTTGTGATGTATGTACACTTGACTTCTGATCACAAAGATCGCTCTTGCAAATTTAAAAGCTCTGGTCCTTTATTGTAAAATATCCCCACAAGTAACTTTACCTTTTGTTTATTTTGAATTCTGAAACCAATAATTTATTGTATTAGAATATACCAATAAACCATAGTCTTAATTACCACAAAGTTATCTGAGAATAATGTTAGCTTAAATGAATTACAATAGAATCAATGGATCAGACAGCATTGATCTAAATTGGCAATTTAAAAAGAGTAAAACAAGTAAATATTCAACAGACAGTTATGCGCTTATCGATTATCGCCAATCCAAAGAGTATCATTTAAAATCGATTCCACCCAAAACTGCTGATTTATCGTGTAAAATACGCACAGGAAATTTCCGCGAGGGCTAGCGACGTTCGGAATTTAACGTAACAGTTAACACCATTTTACTGGTTCGACGTTCGGAATTTAACGTAACAGTTAACACCATTTTACTGTTTTTGTCTGTTTTTTTTTTCTTTTTCACAGCTGCGCAATCATTGAACTGTCTATTTATTTGTTTGCTTTGTTTGTTTCATTGTTATCTATTAGTTTGTGTTATTATTATTATATATTTGAATGTTTACTTTTATTTTTTTAAGACTAGTCTTACATCACACATGTATGATCATGAGACAATAAAGAATTACAATACAATACATTCCAAACACGCAACCTATTTAATAGGTACACCAATAAAACTTGTCACAGCTCTTAGGACTTATCGGTATCTACTAGGATGATATACACACACATATTCATGCCATTTCTCCAGGCACGTATCCAGAATTTGGTTTTGGGGGGTCCAGATTAGAGTTGCCACCTTAAATTTGCTCTCGTCGAGGAGGAAGGGGTGTAGGAATTTGTGGATTCCATTTTTTAGACAGCATTATATAACGTTTCTGGACCCTCTGGACCCGCCCTCTAAAGACGTGCCTGCATTTCTCTTTTACTTCCCACACCGATAGGTGAGGGGAGTATTGTGATCGCGAAAATTTTCGATTTTGAGATAATACACTTTTTGGGCGTTTCATGATGTCTACATAACGAAAATCCATGTCACTCATTTCCGTCGGTCTGTCTGTCTGTCGGTCTGTCTGTCTGTCGGTCTGTCTGTCTGTCGGTCTGTCTGTACGCGTTTTTGTGTCCTCGTAATCTCAGTAACCGCTGCATGGCTTGTGATGAAATTTGGGCAGCGATATGCTGGGGGGTCGTAGTAGGTAATGTTCTTACAATTTTGAAAATCGGTGCAGGGGCGGCGGAGTAATTAGCAAAAAACAAAAAAAATTAAATATTCCTCAAACTTCGTTTTTAGGCGTTTTAGAGGTTCCTGATCATTTTTTACTTTTTTTTGGGTGGGGGTTAAATTGGGGTGGTTGGGGGGTGGGGGGTTGTAAAATTGAAAAATTTGTTGCTTTCATAATAGACTGCCCACTGACCCATGAGGGAAGACCTAGCAACATAAATAACTTTTTTAGGTCCATCCGAACATTGCCTTGCCTATTACAGAAACCAAAGGACTTAGAATTTTTTCTGGTGTAAACATACGAGAGTATTGCTTTAGATCCTTCTATATTATGTTACAAGGAAACTGTTGAATTGATGTTAATGAAATTTTGACACAGTATTACTACCGTGGCGAGGATGGAAAACGCGTATGGTTTTTATAAATCGTGCCAGTGGCGGCGCACAAATAATAAAAAAAAGTACAAATATAAAAACAGCTCAAACTTCGTTTTTAAGCGTTTTAGAGGTTCCTGATCATTTTCTGCGTTTTTTTTGGGTGGGGTGAAATTGGGGTGGTTAGGGGGTGGGGGGTTGAAAAACTGAGAAATTTCTTGTATTCATAATAGGGTGTAGGGTAGGGGCTCTGAATGAAGACCTAGCGACATAAATCAACTTTTTAGGTCCATCCGAACATTGCCTAGCGTATTACGGAAACTAAGGGAATTTTCTGTATACATACATACGAGTATTTATGCTTTAGATCTTTTTGTATTTTGTAACGTGGACACTATTACATTGATTCTAATTAAATTTTGACACAGTATTATTACCGTGGTGAGGATGGAAAACGCGTGTGTTTGTTAAATATCGTGTCAGTGGCAGCGTATATAGCAATAATAAAGAAACTAAAAGTATGAAAACAACTCAAACTTCGTTTTTAGATGTTTTAGGCTGTCCATTGACCTCTGAAGGAAATACTTAGCGGCATAAGACAATTTTAGGGGAGGGAAGGCTGCCGATGATTTGGTTGCAAGGAGATCTCAGACTAAAGCTTCATGCTATGGGAAAATAATAAACTGATATCACAGTCATGTGTGGGAAGTACTGAGTCAATCAACTTGACTCCATTTTTTTATACTATTATTTTCCAGAAAGGTTTGGTTTTTGTATGTACATTTGATAAATTCGCTGCATCACAACCTAGGCGGACTTGTAAATGGTTATTCTTTTTACTCCTATCCTTATTTTCTATTGCCAATACCCAAAGTGCACATAAATAGAAATCTTAGTCTTCTTATAAAACCGACTTAGACAAGGGCATCAGGTGGATGCACTCTATACTGACTTTTCTAAGGCTTTCGACAAAGTGAACTTCGACATCCTTTTGCTAAACTATCGGCTATGACTTTACATGGCTTAATCTTACGGTTGAAAAATTTCCTTACAGGAAGAACCCAGTCCATGAATATTGGTGGACATGACTGTATCTGAAAGACTTGGTGTAGCATTTGGAGTCCTCATGGTCTCACTGTGCTCATACTCTATTCATCTTGTTTGTCAATTATATATTAGATGTTATATCACATTGTAAAGGTATTGTTTGCTGATGATTTAAAGATATATAGAATGATCCCTGGTGTTGATGATTTGGTAGGTTTTCAGAAGTTCAGAGTGACTGTGCTGCTCTGTGGCAGTGGACCCAGCATAACCACCTCTATTTAAACACTAATAAGTGTTTTTTTATAAGCTTCTCCAGAACTAAACAGAGAACAGAGAATACCCAGAAAATTGTGACACTCTTACTTACTTGTCAACTGCTAAAGGTCTTGGTGTGCTGTTTGACGAGAGGCTGAGTTTTGCGGAATATATTTGTAAGACCAGCATGAAGGGCATGCAAATGCTTGGTTTGTTTGGAGAAATTGTAAGGACTTCTACACTAATACCTTTCGAACACTATCATTATCATAGTCACAATGTCTTAAAAGGCATGTTGTGAACTCGTAAAATGTACTCATTTTACGAGTTTCTCTAGAGATATCATTAAGATCTTTAATGCAGTAGTTTCCCCTTTGCTTCCTGCATTCTCATGCCGTTGACCAGATGTATCTACTGGTTCATCCGCCTTTAGGGACAATTTCTCACCCCAAGGACAAGAAAGTGTCCTGACTCTTCTCAACTCGTCCACCCAAAGCTGTTAGTTGAGAAGAGGTTACTGCTTATACCGACAGTAGTTAGGTTCCTTTTAGTCGCCTTTTACGACACCCAGGATATACGATGGGAGATATTCTGACCTGCCCCCACACGGGGGTTCGAACACTATACTGCTCGTTATTAAGGCGTAATTTAGAATAAGCGAGTGTTGTATGGTCTCCTCAATATAAATCTCACATAGAAGGAAGGAAGGAAGGTCCAGCATAAATTCTCATTCTGCAGCATTTAAGTCTAATTTAGATATGACTAAATATCATAGAATTGATTTGTTGTAATATCTACATTTAAATACTCTTGGGAATATACGTAATGGATGTTTGAAAAATTTTGGTGGGATTAACCGATTGTGTTATCGTTAATTAATTTAATGTACCCTGTAGGCCGGTGCGAAATGATGATGTTTGTCATTTCGTTTCACTCTACAAACTATGCTCTACATTTTCCACATGACAGAGCACTTCGGCTGGTCAACTCCTTTCAGTCCGAAATTTATGTTTTTGATTGTACACTAATAAGTATGTTTTAAATAGTGATTTATAGTTGAATTTTATACTGTGTTTCAATATGGTGATATTAAAATTGTCAAAATGGAGTAAATCCTTAAATTTCATAAATAAAAATAAATAAATAGATACAAGGGACGACAAGGAAAATATCAAATAATGTCTATTTTCGAATATTTATTTTCAAGAACTCGCAGCGGCATAAAAAAGATTTAATGTTTAGAGGTATATAGACCTGAACTTTTTTTTGTCGGTTCACGGTATATACTTGTAGTAGGAACTACAGTAAATTGGCTCTAGCTATAATGTTTATCTCCTCGTCTACACCTTAAATATGTTGCCCCCAGTTTATTATGACCCCTTCTTAAGTGGCTGATCTAGCAGGAGAAAGAAATTCGTAGATTTATTGTCATCATTAATTTTTCAGGTATGATGGGGGTCCGTTTCCGCCCCCGCCAACCCCTCGTTCCCACTGCCATCAAGAAAGCTGCCCTCCTTCACCGAGCTCAAGGTCATCGACGTACTTCAGCCCTCTCCCCCCACCACCTTCTCCAGTGGCGTCGCCTAGGGGTGGTTACGACTCATGATGACCCTCCAGTGAATGCTTTTTTGCTGGCTTATATTATGCCTGGTGAGTGCAGTGGTATTCGGTGGAAAATTATAGATCGCTAGATTATCTAGCAAAGGCGGATTGTTATAAACATTATCCCTTCTTATCACAATTAATGGCACCAACCGCATGCGGATATCTAATGTCGGCTACACACGTTCCGGTAGGTCTGTCAGTTCAAACTGAACAGTCCGCCTGAAGACCGGTCGCCTGATGGACTGACGACCTCCACACGTTCAGGCAGGCCTGTCAGTTCGAACTGAACAGTCCGCCTTAAGACCGGTCGCCTCTGATTGGCTAACGACCCTCCACACGTTCAGGCGAATCTGAAATATATCAGTTACTACGTTTCCACGGGCTTTTAAAACGTTTTGAGTTTTGAAATACAGGGTGTCCATTTAGTGTGTAATTCTTCGATATCTCGCAAGGTGTACCTGATAGAAGAAAATATCAAATACAAAAGTTATTTGGTTATTTAAGACGCATATCCTAAAAGTATTTTGAAATATACAGGGTGTTGCGAGAAAGTAGGATAGTGATCAACTTGATTTTTCCATATGGAACACCGGTTAAAACTTGTTCACGCTATGGACCATTACTAGGGAGGACTTCTATCTTAAATAAAATATAGAGCGTGTTTTATTAATATAAAAATCGTAGATATTTGTATGAAAATTTGGAAAAATGATGTATAACTTGGCAACATCGCAAACGCGAAAAAAATTACAAGGCGAGATAGGGTATTAGTAGATATTTCGATTTAAAATAAAACATACAGAGTGTTACATTTAAAAAAACAAAGTGAAATGACCTTCAAAATTGCCGTAATTTGAAATTCTGCCAAAAACACCCTGTAGATGCACATTGCTGATAAAATCCAAAATAATATTCACTTAATATTCAAGTAACGCGCTGTATAATATTATTGAGAAAAGTTCAAGAAATATATCAATTTGGACGTATTACTTGCGACCTTGCAAATCCGGAAATTATTAGAAAATAAATTATAACTTGGCAACGTCGCAACCGATCCCAAAAACATTTTAGGGTTAAATAGAGATCGATGATGGAAACTAGAAAAATTTAAAAAAAAGTTATGGTTCCATATAAAAAAATCAATTTGATCACTACCCTACTTTCCTGCAACACCTTGTATATTTCAAAATATCTTTAGGATGTGCGTCTCAACCAAATAACTTTTGTATTTGATATTTTCTTCTATTAGATACATCTTGCGAGATATCGAAGAATTACTCACTATATAGTGGAAACATCAATTGGATACGTTTTCAAAACTTTTCCTCTTCAAGGTCGATACGCTATTTTTTTGGATCGTATCGAGATCCAAATGTCATGGAAACACCAGCTGTCACTTTCGTTTTGCAATGGACCAATCGTAGTGCGTCTCAGGCCGGACGGATGGACGAACATATTTGTGATTCTTCTCCGGCCGCCTGAACAGTCTTAACTGACAGGTCGACCGGAACATACACACGCTCAGGCGACCGGACGTCAGGCGGACTGTTTAGTTTTAACTGACAGGCCTGCCGGATCGTGTGTAGCCGGCATAAGGGATTTGGGGCCTAGATGGAGATCGAAGAGTGACAAATTTAGTCTTTATTATATTTTATTTGGTGCTTCCAGATTCAAAAGTGGGTTAAAATATTCAACACGGGTTTTTCTTTCCAAAGCCAACATTGATCTATATCAATCATGAAACTAAATATCTTTGAAGGTCAAGAAAAAGTTTTTTTCGCCCTATACCACACTCATTGTGTGTAAGAATTTTTTATTAATGATTTTATATTAAAAAACAAGTAATACAGATTGTTTTAGGAGCAGATGGTTAAATTTTGATGTTCCTTATTCTATGCAGTTTACCATATCTGGAAGTTTCCATGGATTACATTTGTTCTTTCTTGTTTAATTTTGTATTTCAATATTATTAAAATCTTCTAGTAGGATGTACTATCAGAGTCATTTTTAATTATGCCAATACTTGTTTATTCGTATAGAATAAGGAAATCGAAATATATCGCTCAAAAAATTTAAAAAATATGCAAACCGTAATCAATGCAATAGTAGTTTTAGTTGTATTTTATTTAAAAAAGAATGTCATTACCATAATGTGCAATTTCTTTAAACCGAATAATCTTTTGATTATTTTTATGTACTTTTAAATTTACCTTTTTGTTTAGGTATGAGGAAGAATGTAGTTTATATCTTTTATACTTTTTAGACTATAGTTGAAACCAATTGTTGCACATTGGAATTTCTAAGTTCATTGGCGATTTGCTATAGTTTTTGGATAAACATATCTAAAATATTTTATATATTCGTTATCAAATTATAATCAAATATAGTATCACTTCCTATTGATAAATAATTAAATTAGTAAGTTATATACAGCATGTTATTTATGTATAAATTTTAAGCAGAAATAGATACTGGCAGTTCAAAAGTATGCATTCACTGTGTTGTATCTAACCCTTCTTAATATTATGTTTTGAGTAGGAAAGAAAAAGTTAATTTTGAAATGTATCGAAGCTTACTAGTATTCAATACAAAGATGCCGCACAATTTTTTATGAAATATGTACCTTAAAATTCACTTTGTGCCTATAGTGACTTGTAAATATATTGATAGAACTCATGTAACTCAGACTGTTACTCAGACAAAAATATATTTAAAATATTCTTGTAAGCCTCTTGTCTTATTGCCCAAAAATATATTCCTAACCATGTGCCTATTCCTACATTTCCCATGGTCTATTTTGCCTCGACCAAAATGGCCACTTGTCATTTCTCGCCAAATTCATGCTGGACGCTGATTCAATTTTCCGGATGTTTTGAGTTCGAATTTGTACCAAATTTATGTAAAAGGAAGATTTAATTTTTCTTCCCTGCAGACTGGTGTTTCACACATGAAGAGTCATAAAAAATTAAAACAGATTTTTGGTTTTTTGCGATCTAAATAGTAACTAGGCTATAGGTTAATATCAAGCCTGGAAATCAATTGTACGACTGATGGTTTGGCTTGGAGGAGGTCCGTGTTGATATGCTCTGAGGCCACATTCTTGCACTATATGCCTGGCGTTCCGCGTTCCGCTCCACAGTCGCATCGTGGGGATTCGCGCTTGTTCATTTAAACAACGAATCAGCGCACACTCCATGCGACGTGCGAATTATGTTTATGGTTGACGATTCCCTTCGATGGAGCTTAAAACCGGGGGGTTCTTGACCAACAGTTAGATTACTGTTCTCTGCTTCTGGTGTTTGGGTCGCCCAAATTTCTGCCCATTTTAACTGCAGGGTTAAAACCATCAGACTCGAGTTGGAGAGCTGTTGTAATTACCAATTACAGCTCTCCAATTGAACTGAGAGAAAGTACATACGGCCAAAGCCATCAGTTGAAAGATACCTAACACCTCATACATCCTACACTCACAGCCAGGCGCATTAAGATGTTTTCTTTCGGTGGACCGCATTTACGTCTTGCCCAAAACAAGTATCACATGTTGGCGGGTTGTGTGTATTCTTGTAGGTATGGCATGGAAATTGCAAGATATCGTCCTTTGTCAGCATGAATGAATAAACATCGCCAGAAATGGCGACTTCGCGGTTCTGAATGTCAAAATTGTCAGAAAAGAAACTCCCAGTAGGGCATATTCTGTGGGTCACCTCTGACCCACGGAACTTCAAAAAAAATGTCGTTATATTCTAGAAACTAAGGGCTATTGTGATCCTCTCGGACTTCAAGGCCGCTTAAAAGGCGTTGGACTCCGGGAGATTACATCACAACTGGTATGAGACTGTTTCAACGCTCAGCTTACTAGCCTCACGCAACTCTGTAAAACTCAGTTGTGTATCAGGCGCCGAAGGTTCTGGTGCTAATAAGTATACAGTTAAAAATACCTAAACTTACTATGTTTCTTTTACTTCCATAATAAGATTCTAGTATTAATTAATGCATTAGCAAAATTTTTGTGTATATTTCAATGCCAATACCTCTCACAAGGGGTATTAACAGTACAAATAAATTATCTCATTGGAATTAAAAAAAACTTCCTAGCGAGATAAATTTATTTTAAAACTTTTGTCACTTGCTAATTGCGGATGAACTGCAGTTTTTCAAATAATTTTTATTTTGAGACATTGCGGCGTTTTCGGGCAAGCAGAAATAACTAATTTCTTGGCTACTGATATTTTGACCATGCGCATGCGCACGATTCCAAATCCCAATAACGATAACGAAGGTCGACCAATTTTACTTGCCTGCTCTCTCTCCTTGAAGAGTCACTATGGAGAAAGTGTTAATTGTAAAACAACTGGCAATATTGCCGCTTCATGCGGCTAGCCCCTATTTTCGAGGGGAAACCAATATAATGGAAGTTAGAAATATTGTGTTCTCTGTTCAACCTGTGAGAGCCAAAGTCATTATTATCAATCGTGTATATTGGAAAGAAATGACACAAAAAACAAAAATGATATTCATAATTTATTATATAAAAATTAATACATTTAGAATACACTTGTGCACAGTAATACAAATGAAAGCAAAAATCAACTCAGAGATCAGCCATTAAATTTCATTTTGGTAGAATTTTTGGCATATTTGAACAAAACTGTTTTCGAATACTTGAAACAACTCTACATAAAAAAATCTTTGGCAATTTCTACAATGAAGTGACGACTAGGTCTAATATAACCATTATAAATGACCATGATAAATTCATATAAAATTCGTATATCAAATCAATTACCATGTATAAAAATATTTAAGAGAACATTGTACCTCAAAAATTTCACAATTATATCCAACTTGCATAAAAAGATGGCTAACTTCTGTTTGGTGTTTTTAGTTTGGTATTGTAACTCAACAATACTCATCCTTACTATGAAATATACAACAGATGTGAAAAGTTCGTAAGGGTACAGTATTGACTTGTTATGTGAACTATGTTACTCTAAAGCAGAACAATGTATGAGGGAAAAAATACATATTTGAATAGACCCAAAACATGAACTACTTAATCAAATTTAGTGAAAATCCATCTACTTCTGCCAAGAAAGTGAAACGAAATTCCATCTTCTTCCCAACATTTGGAGCAGATGGGATCTTTTACCACGATCATGAATGATAAATGTCGGGTTGAGCTATTATCTGCCTTTGTTCAGAAACTATAGCGTATGGCCCTACTGTTTTCTGGGCCTGATATAAATCTGTTTTGTTTGTTTGCAATCATCTCTCTCTAACCAAGCTTTCGCCAGTTCGTTACAAGCCCACTCATCCAAGGCAATATTTAGCTGGCGCCAATTAAGAGGAGGTTATAGTACGTACATGAGAGCTGGTTGCAATGGTTCAGCTGTAACCATTTTTGGACTATTAATTTTGAGACTTCTGAACTGAAAAAAATGTGAGCATGAAGAAAAAGGACGGTTCTAAAGAAATGTTGACGTATTTTTTGGAATTTCTTAATAGACAATTAAAAAATTGCCAAAATTGACGTTTTTTTGACTAAATTCACGGTCTCGTTAGTCACCCTATATAAACTTATTCTAAAATTTGGGTCGACATTTCTCTAGATTGAAGTTTTAAGGAAACGCAAATCAGGTTTTTGTGCCAAAAATTATTAATATACAGGGTCAAAAATGGTTACAGCTAGAGCCTTGCATTGAACGATCGCGCGCCGATTGGGACACTGATAAAGGCGCCACCAATACAAAAGTATGTGAACTACAGTTCATTCATTTCTGGAATCAGATAGATATTATTTTGGGCATCAACTAAATTTGTAGTCGGTGGTTTTGGGTGACTTATTCATATACAATGCAGGCCAAAAGTTAGGAACTACTAAAATTTAAACTAATCGCGGTAATTGGTTTTGAGTTATCATTTTCAGGATTACTACAAAATCTTACAATTTTCAACCAGATTTGTAAGTAATTAGAATTTAAATTGGCAGGCACAGACCGAGAAGTCTAGAGTCTTGGACTCACACTTTTTTGCGTCGCGAATAGAAATTACATTTTTTACTTTGTAACATAAACTGATAAAAACCTCGTATTTTAATTAACATTTATTCATTCCAGACATGATAGTTTTTTTTATTTATATTTCCAAGGGGTGGACAGTTGGACACGTCCCCCCTAACCTCCGTATTTACGCCAATTCTGTAATACGTTTATATGTATCTTTCACTTTTCCAACGGCACTGGCATGTCTGAAGAACTGCTCAATGTAAAGTGAACTTCACTGAATTTAGCTGCTTTACAAATAACATATACACGCATAATATTGCCATTGGTACTTCTTGTTGATTTTTCATATTTTCACCTTATTTTCCGTCTTATTTTCGCTCTTGTACATACGATAAATTCATTTGTGTGACAACTCAGTTGCACTTATAAACAGTACTCATATTGTATTTATTATTATGTATTTGCCTGAAATACACAGAAAAGGGATCAACTGTGATGCCAGGTATAAATTATACAATGTCTATTTCTCAACGACGGACGATCAAAAAAGGACTGATACTTTTTGCACGACGGCAACCGGTCTAGGGTCAGCGGCATTTAAGCAAAGAAGACCGGCGCCTGCAAATATTTTTTATGACTTTTAGTAGAAATTATAGTGAATAGGCCACGCCCACTGGACCTCGATTTTTTACCTCTCCCCTTACCCCGCAAATGTGCTGTCTGCCAGCAGTTTACTATAACCTCCACTTAAATTCTAGCATGGCCTTAAGAACACGGCAGAAGTTTTTAGCCCCAATCTTAGTCAGGTGATGTCGTCCCGTTATCCGTACACCAATGTGTTCAGGGATCCACAGCAGCCTCACATTCTTATGGTGTGTTAATTTATAAAGGGCAGTAGAACATTCCTGGGCTATCTAGCCCACGGAGATGCCACCGCGTTTAGAGACGCTAGACTGTCAGATCATAATTTGTATGCATTTTATGAATAATCTATAAGTAATGGAGGCGTATTTGGTAGATTTGAGCTTAGCGGTGTGCCGGTGTGGCTTTATGCGTTAAAAAAACAGTTCCTTTGTGTTCCCAGTACATGCTTGAAGATATGCAAATAAGAGTATTTGTAACAAAATAAAAATGAAGTACAATAGTTCACAAACAAGTTGACAATAAACGACAGTAATGTATTGTACCTACTTCTGATGGAATCTCCCGTTCAAACTATAATTTCTTTGGTAATGCAGATCACTTAATCGACACAGCGGCCGCTATTAAAAAATATAACTAATAAGAAATCAATTAGAGTACCGAGCGAAATATTCCATCAAAACGCGACTTTATGGACAGTGATTATAATATTGAATATCGAATATCTAATGTTGTGCAAGTAAATGTTAAATACTGTGATTCGGATAAAAATTCGTCTCAACCTATTTATAGTATAAAAATTATATAAATGTATATAAAATTGTAAATATTAACCATAGGTTAAAATAGAGCAGAACAGGACTCACTTCAGTGGTTTCGAGATAATACTGAAAAATATGATGATTTAATGTGTTGTGAAGAGATACCACAGCTTGACTCATAGAAGTAGGAAAAAATGCATGTCGATAAAAGTAGTCCCATAAGTACCCTACCTGATATAGAGAAGATGGTAGTTGCTTGAAAAAGAGAAAGTTAGAGAAAATACACAATCTATAAAGCATGTGTGATCCAAATTTGGGGACGCCGTATTGTTTATATTTGTCTGGCAGCCGAGAATTTTTTCAGCGAATTTGTGAAAATCGAAAAATTTGGTAATTGTTATGTGATACAATACTTTTATTTGAAAGGTCTCAGGCCGACCAATATATAAGCTCTACTCTGGACGAGTCTGCTTCTTCGTTAACATTAGTAAAATATTTGGTAGCAGAGTTTAGACGAGGCCGTATAAGCTGCCAAGACGCACATCGCAGTAGCCGCCCAAATGATTGACGACTCAAGAAATCGACAAAGCGTTACTGGACGACCGTCGAAATGCACGAGCTTGCAGACATAGTTGGCATTGATACATTGCATATCATCTACGGCGTTTGCTCACACTTGACCAAAAACAATGCCGAGGACTTTTCAACCGGCTGCGACTGTTAGCAGTTTCACAGCAACCAGCTCCAAGGAAGGCGAAGACGTTTCGATCTGGAGACAAGGTTATAGCATATTTTTTGGGATACACGTGGGATAATTTTCAGTTACTGTCTTGAAAAAGAAAAAACTGTCAACAGCGAACTTATCGCAACGTTTGAGCTAAGAAATGAGGCAAAAACTGCCATCATTTGGCTTTGGAAAGTGTTGTTTCATTAGACAATGCAATAGCACACAACAGTTTGAATTGCTACTTCACGCATAATATTCGCCAGATTTTATACTCCCTCAGATTAGTTTCTGTTCTCAAACTTGAAAAATGTCTAGGTGCTCAAATATCTTCCAACGATGAAGAATTGAAGAAGTTGGCAGTTATTGGCTACTTTGATCGAGGGGCAAGACAGTTATTATCAAACTCATCATTGCTCATTGAACATCTCTCGGAAAACTGTATAGAGGTGAAAGTAGATTTTAATGCAAAAAATAATTTATTTTTCCCAAAATTTTTGTGTTTTCTTTGGTAGGTCGGGTACTTCTGGGTCTAAACTCGTATGTACACGAAAGTGTTAATATGAATCAGAATTGTACATATAGTGAACCCCATTGTATAGTAAACAGTGTATGTTAGATTTTCATTACTCTACAGACAATAAATGCTTTTCATTTTTTGGAATGCAGCGAATTCTTGAATGAATCGAAATAACTTAATACACTTTTGATCACTGCTTTTCCTATATTCTAAAAAAAAATAAAAGTGATGAAACGAAATTACTAATAACAATTATTGATACATTTTTCAGTAATTACAGTCTAATAATTCAATTCAGCTAATGTTAAAATAAGATAACAAATATAGGATGGGAACAAGGTGCTTCAGAATTATTTTCTGCGGTATCGTGAAGGAAACTGCATAGAACTTTTTATTTATTAGCCGAACTTTACGAATGTTTCGGCTGCCTGTGTAGCGTTCTTCAAAAAAGAAGGCATTGAATTAATGACACCTTGTTTGTCCCAAAACCTATAACTTCTATATAAAAATCAATAATAATAATCATAAAACAAACAAAAATATCAAGAGAACGAATAAAACATATTTACAAATAATAAATTGTACCATTACAGTGAGCATATAATATGTTTTAACACTCATGACACCCATTCAGCAAATCTAATTCGAGCTTGCAACATTCTGCATTACACATTTAATACAGGGTAAACGAAACATATATAGTTGTCCACTAAACAGCGGCCAAGTCATAATTCCAAGTATGTAAATACAAAGTCACAGAATGCAAAGACAAACTTTGCTGATATAAGAGTATAGTTCAATATATTCAAGGTTATTTGGACAACGGTATTTCATTTATTACAGAAAATATAAGGATCCTTCAATCACAATCCTTATTTTTGATCAAAGGAGTCGTAGTTGGTGAAAATAAGGGTTCAAAGATAGGAGAGCGGCGAGATTAGAAGCAACGGAAAAGTAGTGGAGAGAGAACGAAGGAGGCATTACGAGGCATTTGACGTTTTAAGGCGTCAATGTATAGAGCTATTTATTATTATTATTAGTAATTTCAGTTGCTAAAATGTGTTCAGACAGTGAAGATTAATTTTGGTTGTTGGATAATGTAACACTGCGTTTTGTAATGGTGACAAATTGGCAATAATTTTTATTAATTCTCAGAAAAGGAGGTGCCAACCTCAATTCGTTCATGTCACAAAGTACCGAGATGTGCAGTTCCGGATGCGGATGGATACATGTCCTCCTAAACGGCATGGCCTGATCACGCGATATAAGGATTTGGAACTATTTTTATGGTCTGTGGAATAGAGCGGTATGACAACTTTGAACCTGCACGTCTCTAATAACCGCTTTTGAATCGCGATACATAATTGCCTTTCCAAATTGTCGCGAGTGGTAACTTCCGCTTCACGTGCTACTATTGTGAGTGCATCATCCATAAGGTAGGATATACAAATCGAATCGACCTCGTACTTCGCCACTCTACTATGTTTGTACCCTAATATCTGTGTAATTTGAACTAACTTCCTACTCTAAAAAGTATAGCCAACACTGTTTTGTCGCAACGTGTTTCACTGGTCCACTAATGAAAACCACATATACTTGAGATAAATGTTCCGCGGTGGTTTCGCCCACCTATGTGGCGTTTGTCAAAAATTTGTCTTTTCATTCTGTATATAGTAGTGAGTTTACCCTGGTTAACATTGAATATAATAGTATATAAACACTAAATATCCCATTTAAGTTTAATAAGCGTACACTTTCTTATTAATTCACTAGATTAAAAATAGTTGTTTCTATTAGGAAGTACACAAAAAATATACTTCGATGTTTGTAACGGCTCAGAGTTTGCTTCTGATTGTAAATGTCATTGTATGTGTGTCAAGATGAATGTACTATTTCTTTGTAAAAATTAACAGAATGCTAAGAACAGGGTGGTGAAAAAAACTAGAATACGTTCAAGAAGCAATCAGGGCAAAAGTACGTCGTTATGAGAACGCCATTTTCTTTTATAATTCTGATGAATGCGTATTTAGATGTCGAACATTGTTAAATATGACTACAAAAAATGAATCCTGAACAAGTCTGTATAACAGCATAATTTATTGAACTATTTTCTCTGCTTCATTGCGTTTCACTGATAAAATTCGACAAATAAAACTACGGTTGAACTGTTTACCAATGGTTCGGCTCCCTGTGAAGCCCTTTCTCAAAATAGAAAATATTTGATAAAAAAACGGAAACGCTTCAGGAGAAAATCTTATCAATGTTTTCCAAAGAGTAAGTTAAGCCATCCGCTTCGTAAAGTTTTTAACGTTTCCAAGACCGAAAAGCGTCGCGTTTTTAGAAATTGTACATTGAGAAAGCCTACAGAAATATCTGAAACGAACTATTTAAATGTATGTGGTCTTATTCCTGAGCCAGTGAACCGCAAAGAATGAAGAGTTCAGTTGAAATTTTGTAGACAGAATGTTTTCATAATTCATTTCATTCTACACGCTTTTACATAAATCTCGCACCACCCTGTCAAAAAACCGTGAACTCAAACAATAAATCTTGAGAGTGGCAATAGCTACTATTTTCACGGACAGATTGGACCTTTTCGACAGACAACTGTCAACAGCTGATTAGTTAGTGATAAATCTCAATTCCTCAAATTAACAATTGACGCAAACTAAATTTTTCTCCTGTATTCTAGCCACGTTTCATTATGTGACCCTTGTGTTATTTGCACGTTTACATATTTATACACGAAATGCGAAAAAAATATGGTTCATGTTTCAAAACCAAAAATTAATATTTATGACTATGATTCCACCCATTATTAAAACCAAATTTGTTGAAACATAAACAAAGGTTTTCAAAGAGTTAGTAATGTCAATAGATCTGTATTTAATTATGGACCTGCTTTTACAGCACTGTATTGTTCAAGTATTTAACTGTTATCCATGCGACAGGTAAAACGTTCAACTTAATGTTGTGGACTGATTTGTGTGTTTATGTTTTGAACATATTCTTCATAACATACAATGTCCTGAAAAGGGTATCAGACAAACTTTGAAACGCCGGCAAATTGAAAAAAACCCTAGATTCATTATTATTTATACCCAAATCTCCAGAATATGATACTTAAATGTAAAATGGTACTACATTCGCTTTTTTATTGAATCAAAATAAAATTTCCTTTTGTTTGTAGTAATCTGACGAAATTCAGTACAAATAGTTCAAGGCGGTCCTGATAATTACTCCTCTAGTTAAAAATTGAGTTAAAGGTGTTTTGGCTAATCAATAATTGTTATCTATAAAATCCAAGTTAAACGCGATGTCAAAAAGTTCCAATCTATCCTTGAACATTGCTTAGCCCTCAACAAGCTTAAATACGCGGTTTATACTTGAGTGTGACGCAAATGGTCTCTGTGGTCTTGGGACCGGCCGGTGAAGCCTCGTTGGAGGTGGTGACGAACGCAGTGGCTCCTTCTTTACTCCCGTTGGTCGGGCAAGAACACAACTCGCCTTTGTTCTTGAAGCTCGAAGATTTTGATATGTTTTCGTACTTCAGCTTGAAACTACCTGGGCGAGAGTTGGAAGACTTACGTTCTCCGCGTGATTTGAAACTGAAAAAAAATATATCTCAATACTTCGGAACACATTTTTAATTCGCCAATAGGCGGAGGGAGTAATGTAATTGGCGAAGGAGACATTTACTTTTCCCCATAATTATCACTCATACTTGGACATAGGTAAACGCCAAAGCTATTTATGATGCTCAGAATCATACTACTTGAGGTAATCTTTTATAGCACAATTGTATCGCTACGCGTTGTTTACATCGGCGATTCTACCCTACCAACCTATTATTTATAAAGGATGATCGGGTGAACGCATTGCTTAAGTTGAACTTTGGCCGACTTTCCTTAGAGCACAAAATTAAAAATACTAATACTATATTTTGACAAAATGAGGCAGATGGCTACGTGGTTCAGTAGGTAGCGCTGACGTGTTTGAATCAGGCGTTGGGAGTTTGATTACCACGCCAGACGTTTTTTTTCCTTGGTTAGGCAAGATAACAAGTAAAAAACTCTCAAGAAATAACATGTTGTGATGAGCAAAATACTTTTGATTGTGATACTAGCTAGAAAAAAGTTTTAAGAAATAACTGTGGAAACTGAAAACTCTTATTATGAGCAGGGTGCAGCTGCGGCCTCAACAATATCTGGCAGGATTTTCGTGTAGTTTTTTTATTTAAAATTTTATGCGCCCCCTTTCATAAATTCAGGAACCGCCACTGCAAATGATACACATTAATAAAAAAATAAAGATTAATAGATACCGATTCCGGAACAGCAACAAATTCGCTAATACAAAATAAACATTGTCAAACGTAAAAGAAAAAAGCCGACTTCAGTATCAGACGAAAGCAAAACGAAACTGCTTCGCCCTTGAAATAAAATGAGCATATTGGACTACGAATAGACATATCGGGACACGGCACAATAAATCACAATAATTCGTATTTAAACTTGGTATGATTTATCTCACTCTGTCCGGGCATAATAAGAAATTGTCCGGTACTAGATTGACCATTATATTTCTAGACAATTGAGATAGTACCATCGCACCGAGGCATTACCTACCCCACCAGCCGCCACTGCGGCTGAGTAGACATTCATCACTCCCGGAAGTGGTAAAGCTATCTGTTCCAGACTTCGTTTTACACCTAAACAGATGTGCTGTGTGTAGTAACTTCAGGGTTCAGATATCTTTCACGACGGAATTTGATAAGGAATCACTATAACGTATGTTGCAAAAGTTTTGAGAATTTTTTTCAAAACTCGGGAGGTAGTTTAACCGTTTGAAACAATTCAGAAATCGTTACCATGGTAATCAGTCAACATCTAAACATAACAATAAAACCATTTTAGTTATAAGTCGTCAAAATGTCCTACAAATTAGATGTTTGGAAGCGTATTTACAGTCTAGTTGGACGATTTGAAAAAATAAGAAATAGTTCGCCTATATCAAGATCAATATGTTTCTGTTGCCACAATTTATTGAGCGATCTATGAATGCGAAGAAGGTATTCCTGGTATAAATTTACCAAAAAGTGGACGTCCAAGAGCGTTAAATGCTGCTACAGTTCAAATAATGGTCAACAGAAGTGAACATCGAGTTGGAACTTGGTCGCTTTTTTCACGTCAATGCTAGCACAAGCTGTAGAGAAATGAAAAGAAATAACTTAAAATTCCGAAAAAGAAGAAAATGTCCAAAATATTCCCCAAATCAGTTAAAAAGAATTCCTTAATGCTGTCGCAATTCACGTCGTACTCATTTTGCTGGCAATATAAAAATGATTCTTGACGATAAAAAGTATTTCACATTTTGGAACTAAGAAATCAAAGGTAATGATGATTTTTATACAAGAGACTTTTAAGCATGTCCAGATAATGTCAACTTTAAACGAAAAGACAAGTTTGAAAACAAAGTGTTAGTGTGGTGCGCTATATCAGACAACGGTATTTCACAGCCGTACGTTGGACGAGTTAGGGCCTAAACGGTTACCGCAGAAGTGTATACTCAAAGATGTTTGCCTAAACTACTCAATTTTATTAATACCCAGCATGCCAATGATATAATGTTTTGGCCAGATCTGGCTTCAAGTCATTATGCTTTGCGTACGAGAAACTGGATACAACAACACGGAATACCTTTTGTAGCACGAAACGACAGCCCTCCCAATCTTCCTCAAGCAAGACTTATCGAAACTTTTTCGGCTCAACTGAGTGCCAAGAGTGCACAGTTCAAATATATTATTGTGAGATATTTTTTAAATTTTTTGAAAAACTTCTCAAAACTTTTGCAACATACGTTACTTAGTAAAATGGTCGGTCGTGCTAACATTCATCCGGAGATCTGATAGGTTCGGCAGGTAATTGAAGAGTCCAATGCAAGAACCAGTTAAGTCCAATTTTTAACGACATTACCTTATCCACCTGTTCTTCCATAGTTTGAAATTCTGCATTGTTCAGTGCAAAAACGGGACTTGACTTGTTCTTGCACAGTATGAATCGAATCAAATCAACCAAACCTGTTTCATTTTTGGCATGAAATTGAATGTTTTGCTGGCAGGCAGCCTATGTAGCAGAAGTGTAGCAATAGTAACAAATAGAGTATATTTTTGAGCACTCATACCGACATTGACGAAGAATATTTGCCGAAAAATACCAACTCTAACCTCAATTATGGCCTAATACCACATACAGTTTGTTAAAGCGATTATCTTTTATAATATTTCTTTATCTGAAATAAAAGATACTTTGTATAGCTGTGCCTACAGTATGCCACAGTCAAAACCTTCTCTGCTGCTTCAAACTTCCTTCATGCAGTTTTTCTTCCCTCCTGAAAAATTTGCTCTAATGGACATTACCAGTTCTTGCATTGGACCCTTCAATTATTTTCCATCATGAGGGTTTTTAGTGTTGGTTCTGTGGGATCGACAAAAAGAGTCTGGCTTACTTACCTGGCTTGCCTCTGGCTCTCTACTACTACTACTACTAACGCGATGGTTTCGAGATTTTAAGGATAGTATAAAACTTGAAGAAGGAGATACAAAACATACCTGTTCGATCTGGAACCATTTTCCTTGTTCCTCTTACTGGCGCTCCGATAAAGGTACCTCTTATCTCTAGAATTGGATCTCTTTAAGCTGGGTCTTTTCTGGATTGATTCTGCGCTCAATGATAATCCTGCGATACCAACTGAAAATGAAATTAATTATTAATTAGAATCAAATTCATCCACAAATATCAGTCTTGATATTTACTGCAATTAATTGGAAGATTTATATCAAATCAAATTTAACATTCTGTACTTTGATAAAGTCTACAAAGTGATCGAACGTCAGTAAAGAGTTTATATTCCAATCGTACTTGTTCAAATCATGGGATCAGTTTCCGAAGTTGAATCAATTTTATATTAGCCATTTGTACTTTATATGCAAAATGTATTTAAAAAAAACAAATATTGGCCTTTTTTCTACCACCACCGCACCGTTAGTTTTTAAGTGGCTGTCGATTAAATTGAAAATCTTTGGTTCACCACAAATATTTCAACTGAACGGAGGTAAATGTTTTTATAGTTAATTTTATATTTATTCAGCAAAGATAAGATCTTATTCAGTGTTTTCCTATGATTCACAGTTGCAAAGTTTTTCATCTCACTGATCACACAGAATCAAACTTTGCAAATAATGTAATTTCAGTTTCCAACGACATCAAATTATTTCAAGGATATTAAGAGCAATACAGTTAATGTTCGATCGGGCAGAGAATGCGAGATACGGATGGGGCGGAAAGGGAGAGGGGGGGGCACAGTCGGGCAAGAAACTGACTCCAGCAATTCAGATGACGACAGCCTGCGGCGTTGCCGGAAATAGCAAATTATCTCAAATACTTTTCAACCCTTTTCTTGTTCCGAAATATTTATACCGTTGTTCTTTAATAACTATTTTAATTGAAAATATTGCAGTACATGTATTATAGAGCAGCACGTGTTATGAAAGTACGTAATGTAGAGTATGTTTATCATCGTTCAGTATAGGAAAATACTAAAAATAGTAGATCGTGAACTATATTTCAACTGGAGCATCAGATCTGACAACAGCCCTGTTTTTCTCCGCATTCTTTCCCTTGTCAAACAATAGATCATATACATACAGGGTGGCCAATCGGGTGACGATAATAATTTTTTTTTAGATAGCCCGTACCAAGACCTATCCAAAACATCCCCATGTATGTGTACCGATTATTGATAGTTTTCGAGTTATGATTTTTTTTTGAAAACTTAGAGATTTTCCAGTTTTTCCAAGAAATCGTCAAAAACAAAAACAAGAATGCTTTTTGGATTTTATTTTTTTCTGCAATTATACTCAGTATTAAGCCTATTTTAATATTCAATAAAGAGAACCTGTACATCCGAACAATAATTAAGTACATTTTGGGGCCAAAGTCTGAAATCTCTGTTTTTAGTCAGGAGACCAAAACCTTCAAAATGCGATTAAAAATACTTATGTCTGGTTCTGGAGCTTCAAACTAATCTTAAAAACTTTGCAAGACATTGCACTTTCGAAATAATAATGAAAAAATAGCACTTATGGGGGCATTTTGCGCCGTACGTGAGTGTTAAAGGTAAAAAGGTGATAATTCACGAATTTTCAAAATGACTTAAAAAACTATTATTTTGCTTTGGTATGACAAATTAAAGAAAAAAAACTCGTAACAACTAATAAGCCCGATAATCATTGATGTTTTGATGAGTTTTAGTAAAAAAGCTAATACCCAAATTGTGATTTTTGAAGTGTTTTTACTATGTCTATTGAACTTCTGCTAAATTAAGTTGTATGGAAAGTTAACAAAGGAAAAGGATAATAAACAACAATCTGACTTCCAATTTCATGGCAGAATTACCTGGGAAGCGACGTCGTAGCATACGCCATCCCTTTCCTTCAGAGTAGCTTTTTGCGAGCTCATGTCGGCGAAGCGCAGTTGTGTTAATTAATTTTCGGTAATAGGCAAGGCAATGGTCGGATAGACCTAAAAAGGTGATTTATATCGCTAGGTCTTCCTTGACAGGTCAGTAGACAGCCTATCATGAATACAACAAGTTTTTCAGTTTTTCAACCCTCCACCCCCCAAACACCCAAATTCAACCCCCACCCAAAAAAACGCAGAAAATGATCAAGGACCTGTAAAACGCCTAAAAACGAAGTTTGAGGAATATTTGAAATTACCTACAAGACCCCACAGCATATTGCTGCCCAAATTTGATCACAGTCCATGCAGCGGTTACTGAGATTACGAGGCTAGAAAAACGCGTACAAACAGACAGACCGACAGACAGAACGACGGAAATGAGTGACGCGGATTTTCGTTATGTAGACATTATTAAGCGCCCAAAAAACCTATTATTTCAAAATCGAAAATTTTCACGATCACAATCCTCCCCTCACCTATCGGTGTGGGAAGTAAAAGGGATGGCGTATGCTACGATAACGCTTCCCAGGTAATTCCGCCATGGAATTAAAAGTCAGATTGTTGTTTTGTTATTCTTTTGCTTTCTTAACTTTCCATGCAACTTAATTCAGCAGAAATTCAATAGTACACAGCAAAAAGCACAGGTATTATTTTTTTTTATTAAAAGTGATTAAAACATCATAGATTATCATGTGTATTAGTTGTTATGAGTTTTTTTTCTTTAATTTGTCATAATAAAGTAAAATAATAGTTTTTTAAATGATTTTGGAAATTCGTGAATTATCACCTTTTTACCTTTAATAGTCACGTACAGCGCAAAATGTCCCCATAAGTGCTATTTTTTCATTATTATTTCGAAAGTGCAATGTTTTGCGGAGTTTTTAAGATTAGATTGGAGCTCCAGAACCAGGCATAAGTATTTTTAATTTTATTTTGAAGGTTTTGGTCTCCTGCCTAAAAACAGAGATTCCAAACTTTGGGCCCAAAATGTACTTAATTATTGTTCGGATGTACAGGTTCTCTTTATTGGATATTAAAATAGGCTTAATACTGAGTATAATTGCAGAAAAAAATAAAATCCAAAAAGCATTCTTGTTTTTGTTTTTGACGATTTCTTGGAAAAACTGGAAAATCTCTAAATTTTCAAAAAAAAACTCATAACTCGAAAACTATCAATAATCGGTACACATACATGGGGGTGTTTTGGATAGGTCTCGTACGGGCTATCTAAAAAAAAATTATTATCGTCACCCGATTGGCCACCCTGTATATGGTTGAAAAGTAAACACTAAAATACAGCATAAATTCCCGACAATAAGTTTTACCTATAGTTCCTGATGAGGACCGTCTCAATAGTGCGTTGGTCAGGGCAGAAACATCAGCCTCATTCAATGGTAGATCAACAGATCCACCGCAACTGGTGCACTCCACCGATGGTCCTAAGAACCATTGAGATCTGGTTTTCATTCTTTCAGTCTGTCGCTCGTGTACCTAAAATTACAACATGAATCATATATTTTGAATTTTTTTCATTCTGATTGTGTTTTTGAAAGATACGGGTATTGTCCCATTTTCAGGGCACCCTGTTTAACGCAGATATTTTCACTACGGTAGATAGAATTGAAAACATCTCATATATGTATAATTCTTCATTTGAAAATTGTGAGTGTATTTTGATTTTACCTGAGGTAAATAGCTAAGACTCCTCGTGCTTTCTGCATATTTATTGACAGCTTTCAACTCATCCAAGGTCATCTTTGGACCAGAGTGTCTTGAGGAATGACTAGTACTAGACGAATGTGATGTAGTGTTGTTACCCTGCAACAGATACCCTCCTGTCTATAGGGGTTTAAAATTAAAATTAAATAAAGAAAAAACTAAACTTCAAAGTTAAGAAATGAAAAAATAAACAACACTATTTAGACACGTCAAGCCTCAAATCAACTAAATGGGATATACAGACATTTATACAAATATTTTTGCAATAAAATCCTGGGATACGGTCAATAATATATTTAAAAAATATATATGTATATGATGGCCAACGTTTCGACGCCAGAAGTGCGTCATCTTCAGGGCGTGTGTGATATATGTATAACTAAAATTAAAAATTGGTCTTGTAAGAATCCAACTACACTTCGTGCAATGAGTACAACAATATTAACATGGAACACAAACATAATCTACAATTTTACAAAACGCCCTGAAGATGACGCACTTCTAGCGTCGAAACGTTGGCCATCATATACACATATATTTTTTAAATATAATATTGACCGTATCCCAGGATTTTATTGCAAAAAGATTGGATTATAACGGTCAGGATACAAAAAGTAAATAAAATTTATACAAATATGTATATTATAAAATATACACGATTGGCAAGGTTGAGTCTAGGGTGCGAAATCTCCAATGCAACTAACAGAGAGGGTATATACACTACCGTGCAAAAAGTTTGGAAGCAGTAAGGAATTTTATGAAAAAAAGATAACAACTTATCTAACGTAGGTATTTGTTTCAGTGAAATGCTTGTTAAATCATCAATTAATATGTTCTGAAACAATCTTGTGTTTGCGGTCGTCGTCCTCAAGTTTTCCTGTTTCCTGTTATAATGTACACCTTTACACGAAATGCCGAGCTTTTTTGCAATTTGCCGCTCACTGTACCCTTCACCACTAAGAGTACAGATAGCATTTCGCTGTTCCATAGTAAGCTGTCTTCGTTTTGCCATTTTTAACACAAAAATTCAACTTATTCGACTTCTCGGTTATTTTAAAGTACACTAGATCTGAAACCACAACCACAGATGAATCCTTGATTGCAGCCGACAAGCCTGTATTAAATATGGATGTAATCCACCATAGTTGCAGGTAAAACGATTTTTCTCGCTAAGTTAATAAGATGGTAATAAAACCCAAGTTATACGAAAAAAGGAGAATCTACAAATTCTTTAGAAAACCGTAAAGGGATCAATTGTTTATACCTGAAATAATCCTAATGACCAATTAAGTTTTATTATAAAAGGTCGTCAGGTTATATTTGCAACAGATTTGTGGTCAAATAGGGAAATGTGACTGCTTCCAAACTTTTGGGCGGTAGTGTACTAGCAAAGTTATCAGTTAAAAAGAGACACCTAACCCCTCATCGCGGTAGAGCGCGTTGATGTCTTACTCAAAGCAAGTATCGCATGTTGCCAGGTTGTAAGTATGCTTGTAAGTATGCTTTTGACATGAAAATCGTCAGAAATCGCCAATCTTTGACATAAATGAATGAACGTCGCCAGAAATGGCGAGCGTGAAAAGTTTCAAAACCGGAACGCCCAGAATGACATATTCTGTGGATGACAGTGACCCGAGATCTGTGACCTACGAAACTGCAAAAATATGTCAAACTGAAATTATCCTATTGTGTGTGGTATTATTGTATAAAATAAGGGCTATTGTGATCCTCTCCGACTTCCAGGTTGCTTAAAAGGCCTTGGACTCTTGGAGGAGATTACATCAAAACTGATGTATAGGACTGTTTACTGTTTACCCCTATTAAGTTATACAGCGATTACCAAACTACTTTTGAACATATTCCAGCCGTGGGTTATGAACAACGCCTACTAGATACCAGTACCGATCTTTTGGAAACGCATATGATTAAATACACACTATAATAACTACTGTAAACGCTAATTTCATAGCGTACAGTATTTACTTTACAGAAGTGAGTTTAAGTCGTCAATAATTAGTAACTATTATGTATTATGTAGTCGTGCTACAAACTGCTTGGGTCGTAGATAAAGTATAGTATTCAACTTGCGGTAATGGTAATAATTCACTTGTTGATTTGCAGCAAACTTCAACGCGTGAGTTATTACCGTCATTACATTGAACAATATACTAAAACATCACTACGTATTAACTTTCCAGTGAGATCAATTTATTTTAAAACTTCTAAGGGTCATTTGCTAATTGCAAATCAACTCCAGCTTTTTAAATGTTTACTTTGAGATATTGGGGTGTTTCTGGGCGACAACAAATAACGAATTTCGTGGCTAACGTTATTTTGAGCATGCGTAGTAATGAGAAATAGGTAAATTATTTCAAATAACGAACTAATTTTAGTTGCCTACCCTATCTCTCCTTGAAGAGTCTAGACCTTTTTTTAAGAGGTAAACCAATGAATTGGAAGTTAGAAATAGCCAAAAGTCGCAAACTCACTATGTTTTGCGCCACCAAAGGTGGCTACGATTTTTGGCCGCTAGCGCAGTTTTAAAATCGCCACTTTGGCAGAAAGTCGCCACACCTGGCAACTCTGGGAACACATCTTCTAAAAATTGGAAGTGGGGGGGGGGATAAGGGTTAGGGAATATTGTGTTCTCTCTTCAACCAGTTAAAGGCTATCTGCGTTCGATGCATTTATATCGACAATCTAGGGCCCGGCTTGCCAATCGTGCTTGTACATATTCATTATGTAAATAGAGAGTGACTTTTTAGGGCCGGTTGTACAAATGCGGGTTTAACACGAGCTTTGTTAAGCCTAAGCTTAGCTAAGCTCAGGCTTAAAGTCGACATCCGTTGTACAATCGTCGGCTTAGTTAAACCTGGTTGATAATGAAATTCACTACAGTTGGCATCAATGAAGCAATACGTACTAAAATAATCATCTCAAAAATTACCTTTCTTGGTTAGGCACTTATGACAGTTTGTGTCAAATTTAGGCAACAACCGTTTCTGTCTCTGTTCTTTCATTTGCTCTCATTGTTAAATCAGACACAAGTCTTTTAAAAAATATGACCTGATAAAGTGACAAGCAACTTGAAGGTTCCTCCTTGACATATCATGTCACTTGTATCAGGTTTGGTTTAAACCTCAGCTAAGCTCGCGTTGAGCTTCGGCTTACGTAAGCTCGTGTTAAGCTTGGAGTGGGGGGTTAAGCCAGCATTGTACAATAGACATTTTGCAGCTGAGGTGGTTTAACGTCGGCTTACCTTAAGCCGAAGCTTAAGCTCGCATTGTACAACCGGGCCTTAGTACCGGATCGGTCTATAACTCCACTACATAAAAGATAGCAAAAAAAAGTTGTATATAAAAGTTGTAGCTAAGGATATACTCCTTGCTCAGAAAATATCTTTATTTATACAGGCTGATTCCTAACTACGTGGTGATGCAACCATGTATTTTTTTTAAATGAGACACCCTATATATTATCCCTCATTTAGATTCTACTAGGAACCCCTCTTTCAAAAATATAAGTTATTGTAAAATTAAACAGGGTATTTTAAAAGTTATGATTATTTGTATATCCAAATCGCTGTTAATTATTTTTTAAAATGTAAGGTGAAGTTTTCAAATCGGCTGTAAAAATAGACGACGACGCATATTCATATACAGGGTAATGTAGAATGCAAAATCTAGATTTTCTCTTTTTTTTAAATGTAACCCCTAATATTATATTATACCAAGGAATTGCTTTTAATATGCTCTTTCATCTTTGTATAGCACTTGTTCTACCTACATCAATCAGTTTCCGAGATATTACGATAATTCTGTAAATTTAAAATATACCTTCTATTTGTGTACTGAAATTTATTTATTTTGAGAAAGTACCATCGAATTCGTTTTTTATTTAACGAACAACTAAATTATAAGGTCATAATAGTATTTTATGAAGTCAAAACCCTGAATCATCGTGATAATAAAGTCAAGTATGCTGAGGAAACAATTTTGTAGGCGTGATGCATAATTATTAAGCAGATTTATCAGGTAGGCTTTGAAACATGGACAGTTTTCAGAACCTGTTCAATAATTTCGTACTGTGTGAAAAACGAGCTTCAAAAATTATTTTTTCCATTGAGGGTATTTAGGAGAATCTTTGAGAAATTGCCTACTTGCCTCTAAAATATATCAACTATCAACAGCAATATCCAGAACGGAGGCACTCTAAAACTAATGCGTTTGAAAGATTGAAGAATCGTTTTATTTGGACTGTGTCGTTTAATATTTCATAGCCTACCTGATAGATTTGCTTGATAATTATGCATGACGTCTATAAAATTGTTTCCTCAGCATACTTGACCTATATTGTCTCGTTAAATCAGTGTTTTGACTTGATTAAATACTATTGTGGCCTTATATTTTAGTTGTTAGGGGTAAATATGTCATTTAAAAAAAATATATGTTTGCATCACCACGTAGTTATGGATCACCCTGTATAAACAAAAATATTTTTTGAGCAAGGAGCATATCCCTGGCTATAACTTTTGTGTACAACTTTTTTGCTATCTTTTACAGTAGTGGAGTTATCGACCGATCCTGTACTAAAAGCTTACCTTGTATATGGTATTACAGAAATTAGGTCGACTCAAAGGTTTAGTGTACGTTCAACAGGAGACAGTATCCGTCTACAGCAAGGGTATCGCGGATGGAATTGTATTGAATGATTCTAAATAATCTGTTATAAAAAAATCGGCATAACATTAAAATAATTACCTGAAATAATCCATTTTGTTCTAAAGAAACCGACAGTCTGGTGCAGGACTCTAACAATCCATGTTCTGCGATCATGCCCAACGAGGTGGCAGTGATTTGTTGCTGCAAACCTACTTCCAACAACGCTGGTGTCGACTGGCACTCTTCTACTTGCGCGATCGCTGAAAACATGCGTTAATCTTTTTGCCTTTGACCTATAAACACTTCCAAGAACTACTCCAATAGATATCTACATTCCAGTGTTTGTCTCAGAGAGTGGAATCAAAGAAAATATCTTCTTAAAGGGTACATACCTTAGGTTAGGGTGCTAGCACTATGCAGGCAAAAGTTAACTAAAAAATACATCGAATGCATACTGCTTATAACTTGTTCGTTCCCTAATTTTAGCATTACATTGATAAAACATCCATGAATGCAACAACCGTTTGGTGGAATGAACAGCTGCCAAAGCCAAAGTTGTTACCACATAGGTTGAGATATAACAATGTCCAACATATCGACGCTTTGCGTGCCCTAATAGGTTCCCTGGCTGAAAAGTCCTACTGAAATTGTGGTGTATTGGCATGCTAGCGTAACGCTGAATGATTTCATCCATAGATGTCACCAGGGTCAAGGCATGTATGTATGAGTCTTAACCTGGTCGCTTATCAGTGCAACTCAGCGATCAACAGAGTAAATAGTTGTGTATAAAGGGTTTAAAAAAGTCTGAAAACTATAGTTTATTGGGTTATATATACATTGTATCGAAAAAAAATAATTATACAGGATTGATATTTAAGACATGGAATTTTTTGAAATGGAAAACTCTGAAACTTCGTAATTGACCTTTTCCAAGACTGTTCTAAAACCTTGTATGTTATACATATATCTAATAGTATAATAGGTGTATGAAAAGTAGTAGCTGTCATAACTGACCTAATGTCCATCTTTGGCCGCTGTTGGCACCACTCACTAGGTGTTCGCACTGAGCGGTTTTCATCTTGTATGATACTAGCATAACATTCTTCAAGAAGCTCTTGAAAAGATGCATTCCATACCCACCATAATAAAGTTGTATGCAGTATGTATTCTTCAAAACAATTAATTATTTTTCAACTGTACCTCAAAATCGCACAGCCACCATTCTACTACGTCAATTTAAAAATGACTTTAATCGGTGCCATAATGATAAGTTGTTGTGGGATCCTAGGTAACAGCTTTTGGATGCAAGCAGCAAACAAAAAACGAGCAAAAGACATTCACAAAATAAAACATAACGGCAAGAAATAAATTAATGATTTATTTGGCAATAATATTAAGAAAATATCACAGTGTAAATAACATACTGGAATAACAATTTAAAAAATACTGATGCTCAGAAAGAACTATCGTACAACTGCATAGAAGGGAAAAATCGTAAGTCCTAAAGAGTGTGATTGGTAGGAATGTCCGACTGATCGTGATTACCTTCCAGGCAGTAATTCGCATTCCAATGGTCAATATTTTCGTATTGGAGCCACCTTTCATTACCCAGAGATAATTGCCCTTCAAGAAAATTATACATATATACATCGCCGTTCCCAAATAGTTCCGCATTATACATGGTTACATGGTGAGTTTTTTCTAACCAGCCAAGGCGACACCTTTCTGTTTGAAGAGATACACTATTACCACAGCGCACTGAATACACAGCAGAGTAACTCACAGCGTTTTATTTAACTAGTGACCTCAAAAAGGCCCTTTTTGCTAAAATGTACTTATATTTTTTTTCTAAATGAGCTTTCTCATTGGCTCCGTCACGAAATTACACTTAGGCCCAGTTTCACAATCACTGGTAACCTCTGGTAGTCACTCAACCGACAGATGGAAGTTAACCAGTAGTTATCGGGGAGTCTGTTTCACAAAGGAAACCAATGGTAAAGCTTATTTATCTTTATGTTGGCACCACGTATTGGTCTCAGAGCACTGCCATAATGATGTTCCGTGAATACGACCTAACCCTTTGACAAAGAAACCTAACCTTTATTTTCATATTTTTCATTTATGTCATTACAGAGTATAATCAAAATCCATCGACGTCTTAGACGTCAGTGTCACAATCCAAGCATTTATAACCCCCAAAGCTGTCATCGGTTGACTACAACAAACGGAAAGATAACCCATACCTTGTCCTTTGGTTAACATAACTACTGGTTGACCAGAGCTTTTGACGTAAACTGCCGAATATGAAATGGAATATTCTCGTTAAGCCCTAGATTTCTTTTGACCCCTAGTTAATTAACGATTGTGAAACTGGGCCTTAGTGCCGGTTCTACAAATGCCGGTTTAACTCAAGCTTTTTAAGACCTGAGCTTAGCTTAACGTAGAAATCTGTTGTACAATCGTCGGCGTCGGTTTAGTTAAACCTAGTTGATAAAATTCACTAAGGTTATCACTAATAAAGAAATGCATACGGCCATAATTATCTAAAAAATAACCTCTTCTGGTCTGTCACTGTGACAGTTTGTGACAAATTCGGGCAAGAGCCGTTTCTGTCTCTGTTCATTTAAATTAGATACAAATCTTTAAATTAGATACAAATCTTTCCAAAAATATAACCTAATAAAGTGACAAGCAATTTGAAGGTTTCTGCATGACACATCATGTCATTTGTATTTACCACAGCTAAGCTGGGGTTAAGCTTCGGTTTCCGCTAAGCTTGTGTTAAGCTTGGAGTGGGGAGCTAAGCCAGCATTGTACACCGAACGTTTTGCAACCTCCGTAGTTTAACCACACCATAGTAAACAACCTGCAGAATATCTCTGAGGATTTCCTATATCAAAATGGTTCCCATAGAATTTGATCTTGGAATGATTTTACGGGTGTGAAGTCTGAGTAGAGATGCGAAAATGAAAATATCGATTCCGGTACCAATTCGATATTTTTTAGACAAGTAGGCGCGTTTGGTTCGTAAAGAGAATTTTGTGCAATCGATTACACCCCTCAATAATTATGTAATCATTTTCGATACCGATACCGCTACAAAAGTAGCGATACCAGTTTATAATCGCTCAAAAAGTATCTAAGATAAAAATACTCGAAATTAGTGCAGAAGTACAAGTATCGAAGTATCATTAGCATCCCTACAAATAATCATCCAAAAGGGGGGATGCGCGTGTAATTGCCGCCAACCTGAGATATTGTGCTGATTGTTTACTACGCTGTGGTTTAACGTTGGCTTATCTTAAACCGAAGCTTAAACATGCGTTGTACAACCGGCCCTTAAACTGATTATTGTGTTACAAGAGTTTCTCAAAATTTGTTCATATCAAATAATGTGCGTTACATGAAACATTCTGCTTTTGCGTATGCCCGAGAATGGTAGTTGATTGCAAAATAAAGAAGTTAAATCAAATAGTCAAAAGATTGTTGGAACTGCCAGAAAAATGTGAACTCAGGATTAAAATGAAAATGAGTTTTATTTTCTCCTCCCTCCAAATCTTTCACTTCCAAAAACTTTTGCAGATGATCAGTGATGCGGCGACAGCAGAATGACGTAAACCGTGTCAAATCTCATCTGAAAAACTATTGGAGTGACTACTCATTATGTCTATGCTGTGGTAGTAGTTTACCTCCTGCAACTATAACAGGTAGCCTATGTCAGGTTCAAAGATATACTGCAGATACCATTTTCTTTTCAGTGTGTTTCAATTGGGATCCTAAGCAATTATAACTCGAAAAACATTAAAAGTGCCGCTGAAACAGAGTATGGTGGTTGGCACTAAAAGAATATTTGATTAATTAAATAAATTTTATTTTACAATAAATTATTTAAATTAAGAAAGTTTATCACATTGAAAATATTCTTCAGTGCCTCTAATAAAGTACACATTTTTGTCATTACATTTACTGCCACCTCTTATATTTAACAGGTACATTTTTTGCGACACATTCTGTAATGAGGTAGCCGTTAGAAGATCAATCAATATCAGAGGAGTTTCCAAAAAAATATTAAAAAAACCAAATAAATTACGACTCCAAATACGTCAAACCCAAAAAATTATGTAATTTAATTGTATAGTAATAAACATGATTCGTATGTAGCAAAGCTACATGAAATAATTTTATTACTTTTTTTTTGATGCAGATCTCTAACAAGTCATGAAGATTGCAAAAACGGATACAAACTCAAAAAAATGGAAATTCTCTAAAATGTGATTGGATGCTACCAATTGTTTTTTAAATCCATCAGGGGTATTAGAAGGAATCAGAATATCTACTTGTATTGAGCATTTCAGACTTTTTTTCAAATAATGAAATGTGTTTTTGCCACTCCAAACATCAAGAATTCCAGAAGGTATATTTAAATGAAATAAAATTTTTCGTGGAAAGAATTCGGTAAATGCAGCTCGAAAAACACTGAAAAGAAAAGTTGTATACATAATAATATATATTAGCATGAAAGCTAGGACAGAGTGTGCAAGGTATACACAGTATGAAGTTAAGGTTGAAGGGTAGACGTACCACAAGCCACAACCCACAAGCTGTGAAATATGAGCAATAAAGTAGTATTTCGGTATAGGACTATGTGAGATATAATAAATACTATACTAATTATATGAAGATATACCTTTGAATTAAAGATCAACTGTTGCTTGCTGATCTAATGCTCTATAATCAGGTAAGTTGTAAGACACAACTTATGATAATTTGTTAGTCGCATGCGTACTAGTATTTTTAGATCAACAGGCGTATAGGTGAACAAATCAGATATCTCAGTTGCTCCACATTCAGGTAATAATTATGGAAAATTTCCAATAAGTCTTGTGCCCAATAATCATCGTCGATTATTATAATAATACTGTTTAAAGTTGCCGTCATTCGAGTGAGAAACACACGTTCGTTATCAACATTCGCTGAAGGTATGAACCAAATTCATGTCCTCCCACATTATTATAATAAAAACTCGTTTTTTTCATAATAACCATTTTACCACTCTCGATGGAACAACTGAGATACATATTATATTTCAGATAAGAGTAGGACCACCAAACAATGACAAAACAAGTAGGGACACTTGACATCGGTTCTTTGGAGCTAGTACGATAGAGGCAAACCGCTTCAATTCCCTACAGTGGCTGTATACAAGACAGTGGTGACAATAGAGAGTTGACTTCGCTCACCCGCCATGTTGCTACTAAATTTTATCAGAATCCTATAAAGAATATAAGGTAATAAATGTACTTTTGGGGATAATTTCTTCAAAAATTGACTTTCTATAATTTGAATGAAACTCCAAATGTTCCTTCGGTAATTAAAAAGTGAATTCTCAAAACCCATTCACCCTCAATAGCGATCTAATGCAGTAGTTTCCGCTTTTTGAGGAAAAAAAATGGAGTCAAGTTGATTGACTCAGTACTTCCCACACATAATGATGATACCATTTTATTATTTCCTATGCCATGAAGCTATAGTCTGAAATCCCCTTGCAACTTAAATCATCGCCCACCCGCCCGCAAAAAACATCAAACACAAAAACCGTCGTAAATAGTTTCTTGTGTCTCCCTCCTTAGGGACTAGGACGCCGCAGTTTTTTTCTGCATGCTTCAACTGGACGATGCGAAACGATCAAGAGCCTCCAACCCGTCTAACAACGAAGTTTACGCTGATTCTATATGGTTCTTTGATTATTGCTGGGCCGCCACTGACACGGTTTTTCAAAAATAGATTCGTTTTCCATTCTTGCCGCGGAAGTAAATTCTGTGTCGAAATTTCATTAAAATCAATTCAATAATGTTTGCTTTCCGCAATATACATAGAACGAAATAAAGCAAAACTCGCATGTACACATCACAAAATTGGTTTCTGTAATAGGCAAGCCAATGTTCAGGTGGACTTAAAAAAGTGTAATAGGTATTTCTTCTACAGGTCAATGGACAGACTATTATGACTACAACAAATTTTTTAGTTATACAACCCCCCCACCCCCCAACCGCCCCAATTTCACCCGACCCAAAAGAAATTGAACATGATCAGGAACCCCTAAAAAGCCTAAAAACAAAGTTTCAGCTGTTTTTATATTTTCAGTTTTTCATTATTGCTGCGCCGCCACTGCATGCTTTTCCAAAGCATACGCGTTTTCCATCCTCGCCGCAGTAGTAATACTGTGCATTAAAATCAATTGAACAATATTGGCGTTACGCAATATAGAACGATCTAAAACAATACTCGTATGTATACATCACAAATTCTAAGTCCCGTGGTTTCTATAATAAGCATGCAATGTTCGGATGGATCTAAAAAAGTGTATCATGCCGCTAGATTTTTCTTTCACATATCAATGAACAGCTCATTACGAATACAACAAATTTTTCAGTCTTACAACCCCCCAACCACCCCAAATTCACCCCCACCCAAAAAAAAAGTAGAAAATGATCAGGAACCCTTAAAACGCCTAAAAAGGAAGTTTGAGGAATATTTGAAATTTTTTGTTTTTTTGCTAATTACTCCGCCCCCCGTATAACGATTTCCAAAATCATAGGAACATACCTACTACGACCCCCACATAGTCTGAGATCCTTGATACCAAATCACCGCCCGCCCGAACAAAAAAAGTGTGTCGGTGGATGTGACGCTTTCACATATTAGCGGACAGCCTATTATGAATACAGCAAATTTTTCAGTTTTACAACTCCCTACCCGCCAACCACCCCAATTTCACCCTCACCAAAAAAAGTAGAAAATGATAAGGAACTCCTAAATGATAAGGAAATAAAAACGATGTTTGAGCAGCTTTTTATATTGTCAGTTTTTTATTATTGCCGCACGCCACTGACATGATTTCTAGAAATCATAAACGTTTTGTATACATGTATAAGACAATCCTAAGTCACTTGGTTTCTGTAATAGGCAAGGCAATGTTCGGATGGACCTTAAAAAGTGTATTATGACGCTAGGTCTTTCTTCCACAGGTTAGTGGACAGCCTATTATGAATACAACAGATTTAGCAGTTTTAAGTAGAAAATTATCAGGAACCCCTAAAACGCCTAAAACGAAGAAATATTTCATTTTTTTTATTTTTTTGCTAATTACTCCGTCGTCCATGCACCGATTTTCAGAAATATAGGAACATTACCTGCTACGACCTCGCAGCATGTCGCTGCCCAAATTTCATCACAATCCATGCAGCGGTTACTGAGATTACGACGCTAGAAAAACGCCAACAGACAGACAGACGGAAATGAGTGGCGTGGATTTTCGTTATGTAGACATCATAAAACGCCCAAAAAACGTATTATCTCAAAATCGAAAATTTTCGCGATTACAATATTCCTCTCACCTATCGGTGTGGAAAGTAAAAAGTTTCAAAAGTACACTAAAAATTCCTTGAAACAATATAAAATCCAAACACGCCATATCACTTAAATGTCAGCAACAAAATGATTTGCAGCAACATCGTCGAAAAAGCCACGTCACATCTCGCCAATGAAAAATGATACACCTATTGTCGCCACCGTCTTGTATACAGCCACTGTACAATTCCCCAACAACAAGCATCGATCAAGTGCCGTGGTACGATCTCCGTAGAAACCCTTCTGTAACGTTCTCGTTACTTCTTGTACGATATATAGTAATTGTTATTTTTCGAGAACCCCGATTCATCCGGACTCAGATGGTCTTGTACGATCTGTAGGCCTGTTCTACTCTCTATACCGCATAGTAAGTCAAATTTGTCGATATTTCCCAAGGAAGAGTACCATCAGAGAGCGAGAAAAGCAGTTGAGGATGGAGCTCAGAGTGACCCTTCTTATCTTGTCTGTGTTTGGTGGTAGGGCGCAGTTGTTTACGACTTTGCACACTTTCTGATCTGAGATTAATAGTTCAAGAAAATTCTTCGTATCCACTTGAATTAATAGTCATATTCGATTTTATTAATTATTTTGTTAAACAAAGGTTCTCTTAAACAAATATCCATTGTGGAGATCCAGAAGTAGGTTAAACCGAACCTTTTAGATGATAAGACAGATGCAGATTCACAGCGTACGATATTTGAAAACAAAGGTCTTATTGGTCGAATTTGTGGCTTAATACGGCAATATACATGGTGTCGCAGCATAAAGTTGACAAACAAAACTGGGTGAAACTGGATTATAATTTATCCACAAAAAATTATTTAAAAAAATTCAAAATATTTGTTTGCCTTATACTGACAGTTTAATTTTGTTTGTCCTTTTTATTTGAAATCATCATAACTTCCGAAACTTGCGTGCATTTCGTTAAAATAAAAATATTAATAATGGCTAACAGTAGATACGGACAAAAAGCCCGCCAAGAAAAGTAAGCCAAAAAAAAATGTTATGTTATGTTCCCTTGAACTAAATTTCGATTTTCAAGGAAATACCCCCATAACCATAAGTTTTTGTCTCGCACCATTGATCCTCATCCAATATCCTGTCTAATAAAGAAACTACACGTTTTATCTTTACGACAAGCTGTTCTACATGACCTTAAGCCGATGCAATCTGCGTGAGCGTAGAGTCGCCAATATCATTTATAAATTTGGATTTATAAGGAAATAGCTCCCATAATCATAATTTTTTTGTCCCATTCCAGTGATCCTCATCGAATATCCTGTCTAATAAAAAATACTACAACGTTCTATCTCTAGCAAAAGATTTTCCATATGACGTTACAATGCTATATTGAAGCGTCGCGTCGGTGTAAGTGTCGCTTTTCTACAAGACGTTAAATTGAAGTGTCTGTGCAAACAGTAATGACGCAAACAAGTATCTGTACTTGAACGATGACAAATAATGATCATTGAGCGACGCTACGCTCGCGCAGATGCTTCGACTTAACGTCATGTAGAAAAGCTTGTGACAAAGACAAACCACTGTAGTTTTTTTATTAGACCGGATATGAGATGGGGATCAATCGGACGATACAAAAAGAGTATGTTTATGGGTGGTATTTCCTTCAAAATCGAAATTTAGTTCATAAAAAGTTCGTAATAAAAGTTCATAAAAGTTCATAATTAGTGTTTTTATTTCAATGAAATGCACGAAACGCTTCAAAAGTTGTGATGGTTTTAAATAAAAAAGGACAAACAAATTGAACTGTCAATATAAGGCAAACACATTTTTTGAGATTTTTTTTAATATTTTTATGCCGATAAATTTTTAGTTTCATTTGTACACTTTTTGCTGGGGCGACCCTGTAATTATCCGACGTGCGGCCGAGTATTGTTTTTTCAGATAGTCGATGGAGTTGGCCGTTACTTGATGGAGATCCATTGATACACAAAGTATTCCAGATGAATAATCACCACTTTTATTTAAACTGGCGACGATCGTTTCGACACACAGTGTCTTTTTCAAACAATTTCAAACAATTGTTGTTTGAAAAAGACACTGTGTGTCGAAACGATCGTCGCAAGTTTAAATAAAAGTGGTGATTATTCATCTGGAATACTTTGTGTATTGTTTTTTCAATTTAATTGTGGGGGTGTATTTAGGAGCAAATATGAATTCTATCGACTTTTAGAAACCCTTAGTTTTAATTCTTTGGCGTAAGAAGCATTCAGTTTAAAGACTCCGACCACAAATAGACATAGAAGCTGGTGATCTAAGTAGAAATAAGCCGTCTCTGTAAATTATAGAAATATTGAACTCATTTCTAAATATGCTTTCATCTAAAAATTTAGGAGCGTCCATCAAGGAGACTCTTATTTAAAAATAATGATAACAATACTAATAACAACAGCGGACGCAGAAAGACTTTTTGGACTTTAAAAAGGCTTAAGACTTTCTTACACAATACAAAGTGTGATAGTAGATTATCCGCATTTTCTATGTTAGCAATAGAGATTCCTTCAGTAAGCCAAATTCCTCTTTTCATGAAAAAGACGTGTGGATTTTATATCCTACAGTGAGTTAGTTGTCTCTTTTGTTTTAAATATTTATTTACATGTTGTTTCCGTTTGCTTCTGTTTTTCTGCCTATAGACATATTATAGCGTGATGTTGAAGTTAGTATTGTGAATAAATTTTATCAATGTGTGTTTTTACGAGAGCGTGATAGGGATACACATCTGGCCAATAATTATTTTTTGCTGAAATTTTTTTGGGATATTTTTAATACAGAACACACCTTTGACAATTCACACGCCGCCACTGTTGACAAATAACTGGAAATTCTCAATAACCAAGATTGGTTAACAATAAGAATATTTTTACGAGCGGATGCGTAGATGCGGATCAGATTGAGCAACCCAGTAAAACTGTAACATGGATCAGAACGTGTGCAGTTTGCAAGCTGGTCGTGATTTTCTGAAAGCTCAAAAAAAACCCAAAGACACACCAAGCCGGAAATAAATGAAGTAGAGGCAAAACTATAAAACTGCTACTCACCGATAAGGTACCGTTCTAATGCGATGCATTCGTTGGGGTACACGCCATTGGCTGGAGGGTACTGGAAAGAGCAGATCCACTCTCCTTGTACTCGAAGCACTCTTCCAGTCACTCTAGCGTAATACTCGTAGTTGTCGCGCCCAAACAGGTTTGAGGTGGCGAAGTCTTCGATCAGGTGTTTCATCACACGGGACGCCACCTGTAGCATTCCAATGATGAAGGACAAAATTGCGTCAAGTAGCTTGACTCGACACGTCACACGCATTTCCGAGTAATAAATACTTTTGTTGTGCTCCACAGACCCATAATGGACTAATATCATGAGTTTGAAAACAATGACTAAATCATTATAATCTCTTAGTGTCTACAAAAATAATTTCATTTTAAAGTTAAAAAAGAATTCAAATTTAACCAATCAGTGTAAGCGCGCCATACATCAGCAGTGTATTGTTGCATCGTCAACTCCCAAATCGTGGTATTGACCAAATTTTCACGAAACAAACTACTGTTTTACGAGGGTTGCTCTATATCTCCGTCAATCCACCAGTACGCATACAGCTGTTTCACGCTTATTAGCGATCATCAGTGCGCCATAGGTCGACTGACGGAGGTAGAGAGCATCAGATTTTTTATGTCTACCAGGCATGAGAAGCATGTGAGAGCAGGCGATAGAAAAGATCTGCCGGTGCGCCATCTGGTACCCGAAGGTAACGGCAAACCAAAGAAAATAGCTGCTAAACAGCAGCAGACTTCTTGGTGGAACGCCACGGTGCGTCCGCTTGGCCACCAGAGGAGCGCGGGTTCTATATGCTGTTGCATATGAAAGTCGATATACGAGGGTTGCTCAAACTATTGTTTTGTCTCTTGTAAGTGTTGTCTAGGAAACAGATACACAAGGACACACTTGAGTTATTACTTGCGCAAGGTACTCTTAAGTGAACAGTTGAGAGACAACTTGAATACGGCCCTTAGTAAGAGTGAGACCTCAGGAAAGATCGACTACTCTTTGTCAAATCTTATAAACCAATTAATCTTACCTCCTTTCTCATGAAGGCATTAGAGAAAATCGTGGATAGATACTTGGTAGAGTGGAAAAAGCCCTTTGTCACGAAGAGGCGGCTCTGGGAGTATTATTCAATGTACAGGGAGCTTTTGATAAAAGCACGAACAGCCGACATATGCGCCGCCCTTCAGACTAGGGGCGTTCCACCCGCTCTGGTCTGCTGGGTGAGTTCAGCACTTAAAAATAGCAAGACTAGTGCAACATTATAGACCATGGTCGATAATTTTTGAAACCAAAAAAAATTACAGTAGGATGAAACCCATTAGAAAAAGAGGGGAATATGATAAGAATGAAAGGAAAAATAAATTACGGTCGATTCGAGATCGGGAAGTGGGAGGGGGTGAGTTTTTAAGGGTAGAACATGGTTTATCTTGATTTCTGGCAAAACTACAAGTCCTATGGAAAAAAGTTAAATGGCAAAGTTGTAGGTAATGAAAAGGTCTACAACTTTTATATTTTCAATTTTGGTAAAAAATTAAAAAAAACCAAGTTTTTGGTTTTTTATTTTTATCTTTTTCAAACAAAAAAAATTTTCTACAAAATTTGGTGAAAACTTACCTTACTATGTCCCAGATACACTGTAATTTATTTGTTTTAAAATATTCATTTTTTCGCCTTATTTTAACTTAATATCAAAAATGCACCCCAATTTTCAATCGAAAATTCTCGCGTCAAAACATCAGCTTTTTTCAAAAAGTTTGGGAGCTTTTTATTCGTTGGAATCTCTATTTTCTGATGGTGTAAAAAATATATACATTACTATGGAAAATCTTCTCAGAAAATGCAAAAAACTCAAATTCGTAATTTTTTTACTCACTATGTACAATTTCATCAAAAAAATGTGATTGCTGCATTTTTTTTAGTTGAAAGGTTTATTAATTAAATTCGAATTACATTCATGTCATAGAAAATTTCAGAAAATATAAATATACATGTAAATCGCACTATTGAATTTAGATACTTAATTCTGATTACGTTATTCATTATATTTTTTTTTTCGAAAACGTTAATCTTGTCATTTATAAATATCTTATCTGAAATTCCCATTAGTTATTCATTAGTTTTTGTCTCTGTGAAGGCATTTCTTCATCGTTAGATTCGATAAACCTTTCTGTCTCTAGTTGATCGTCGAAATCTTCAAGACAATCATCGTCTCCAATATTATTTCCAGTCTGGCTCTCAACTGTATCGCGTATCATAGCGCATTTGAGTTAACGCATTGCGTTGATACAAGGAAGTGCGCCAGCGCTATAGTATCAGCCTATTTAATTTGGCTGCGTTACCCATGACCACTGACTAACGGTTTTACAGCTGCTACGAAATAGCAGGTATGTAGTAAGGCCCAGACCCTGCTAAGTCAGTCCCCACTTCTCCATGAAATACCTTACAATGGGCTAACATTTACCGTATGTCACTCAGGTATATAAATTATCTCACAACAGCAATAAATAGGCATCTACAAATATTATTTAAAGAAGATTCTACAACTTTTTCAAAATATTGTAGATGTCATATTAAATATTAACTTATTTGTTTGTTAATTATAGTAGGATATTCCAATTTGCAATTTTTTCGTTTATCAATGTAACATGAGATCTCACGTTTTTTAAGTAAATAAGTGTAAATTTTAATAAATAGCTCAAAATTGTACATAGTGAGTAAAAAAAAATTTCGAATTTGAGTTTTTTTTCAGTTTTTTGCATTTTCTGAGAAGATTTTCTTTAGTAATGTATATTTTTTTTACACCATCAGAAAATAGAGATTTCAACCAACGAAAGGCTCCCAAACTTTTTGAAAAAAAGCTGATATTTTGACGCGAGAATTTTCGATTGAAAATTGGGGTGCATTTTTGATCTTAAGGTCAAATAAGGCGAAAAAATAAATATTTTAAATCAAATAAATTACAGTGTATTTGGGACATAATAAGGTAAGTTTTCACCAAATTTCGTAAAAAAAATTATTTTTTTTGAAAAAGATGAAAATAAAAGACCAAAAACTTGGTTTTTTGAATTTTTCACCAAAATTTTGAGGTTATGTGAAAAAATTGAAAATACAAAAGTTGTAGACCTTTTTATTACCTACAACTTTGCCATTTAACTTTTTTCCATAGGACGTGTAGTTTTGCCAGAAATCAAGATAAACCATTTTCTACCCTTAAAAACTCACCCCCTCCCACTTCCCGATCTCGAATCGACCGTAATTTATTTTTCCTTTCATTCTTATCATATTACCCTCTTTTTCTAATGGGTTTCATCCTACTGTAATATTTTTTCACCTTTTATTATTTTTGAAGGCTTCGGCACTGGTCCATTAGGCGAGGTTCAGCTGGAAATTGGAGTGAGCGGGAACTGTCCACAGGGCAGCTGCCTTTCCCCCCACCTCTGGTGCCTTGTTATGGATAGCCTCCTTGAGAAACTTAGCTCGTTCGGCTTTTATACGAAAGCCTACGCTGACGGCGACCTGGTGCTAGTCTCTGGTAGAGATGCAGATAGCCTGCAATATTTTGGACACGTGGAGTCGCGAATCATGACTCTCAACCAACCGATCGAAGACTGAGCTGGTCCTATTCACTCACAGGAAGAAAGTGGATGATTTTAAAGCCTCTACCTTCCACGCTGTACCACTAAACCTAATACGGCAGGTCAAGTACTTGGTGGTGTTGTTTCACACTAGACTTGTATGGGCACAGCATACCAACTATGTGTACAAAAAGTCTATAGCTACCATGTGGCACCTGCGTCGGGTAGTCGGCTTGAGGTCCCAGGTCCTAAGCTAGCTGTATACGGCAGTAGTCAGAACCGGGATCTAGTATAGCTGCTCGATCTGATGGCCGAGCGTAGAGAAGGTCTCTGTTAGGCTCGAGCCCGCCAAGATTCAGGGGCTTGCAGCAATGAGCATAACGGGTGCTATGATAACACCCATTGCTGCCCTGGAAGTACTCTTGGGCCTGCCGCCTCTGCACCTCTGGATAAAAAGAGTGACGATGTCGGTCTACATGAGAATGCGTGACGGGGGAACGTGGAAATCGTCATTCAGTGTGGAAAGAGCCAAAGATACCGTAAGTTTAGATAACAGATTCACTAACGGATCACTCCCAAAGGAGTCAGGATCCGGGAGAGCAGGATTCTGCCTGGAGGGAAAAAAGCGCAGCAAAGCTTCGCACAAGGAACCTGCAGGACTGTCTTCCAGGCGGAGGTGTATGCCATATTGATGATGACATACTCGATGGAAGTTGAACAGTGCTCTGCTGCCCTTCAGAAATTAGCAAGCCATAACAAGGTGACCCTGCTGTGGGTCACCGGACACATTGTTGTACCGAGTAACGAGAGAGCGGACCGATTAACTAGGATAGGGGCCGGCAGCCCCTGCATCGGCCCAGAACCTATGCTTGGAATTAGCAGGCGCCAGGTCAATGTAGCCCTGAAGAGCTGGGTCTTCAAGGAACTGGCGAAAGCCTGGTTAGAGAGAGATGATTGCAGGCAAGCTAAAAGATTAATGCGGGCCATGATAAGGGTCGAACGCTATGGCTTCTGAATAAATGCAGAGAGACGCTCATCCTTCTGGTGGGGGTTCTCACTGGCCATTGCCGGCTGAATAGACATTTGTTACTCATGAGAGTGGTACGAGACCCCATCTGCTCCAGATGCTGGGAGGAGGACGAGACAGCGTTCCACTTCCTTGGCAGATATGCAGTTTATCGCAACCTTAATGTTAAGATATTCGGTACGACAGAGTTTGAGGAGGAATCACCATACTCGGCAAGATGGTCGGACACACTGACTTTTAGGAGCACGTCTGGTAGGTTCGACAAGGAGCTTTCTAGGACGTAGAATTTTAGTGTTTTCAGTGATGGTTCAGTGGGGTTGGCAAAAAGGGCCAGAGGTGGCCTACTTGCCTAGCTTCGCCTCCCCATCACTACTACTACTACTACTACTACTAAGTATGCGACCTGAAAACCACACATTTATTTTTGTATTTTAAATATCAATTTACCATGAAATAGGTACACTCTCTTCAATGGCTCATTTTAATTTTCATATTTAGAAACCATTTTCGTAATAAGCAACGTCAAATTCAATTTTAAATAAACGCTGATTTTTCATCGAACACATTTGAATTCTGTGGTTTAGAATTTTTAAATCATAAAAGTAAGGCGCAACCTCAGTACATTTATTTTGAGCATAAAAAAGATTTCATAAACTAATATCCGCCATTTATAAAATCAGAGGTATTTTTTTAAATCAGTTAGATCAAAAACCTAGATAGTAGACACAATATAGGATTGTTCCATGTTGCTTCACTGGCACATCGACCGAAAAAGTACATTTGACAAAAAAAGTATTTTGAATAAGTGACACTATTTAACTGCTGTGCAAAATCGTAAAGAGCTCAGGGTATTCACATTGATGATGAATCCAAAATGACGTCTTATAAGTCAACAATATGACACACACAGCAATCCCAAGTTCATCTTCAAGTATGTGTTTTTTTTATTGATGTACCAGTGGAACCAATAGAACAAAGGCACAAAAACAAAGTAAGTTTTAGAAATTTCATTAACAATATAGGCCAAGGTTTTTTTACAGAAATTTTTATTCTAAACTAAAAAATGATAAAAGTCCATGCATAGAGTAAACGTGAGTCTGATATGAGATGAAGCAAGTGAATGCTGTGACAGATGGATGACTGATATGTGACATGTGGATGACATGTACTAAAACATCTACCAGTAAAATTTCACTTACGTTCACTTCAGCCTGGACAAACCAGTAAGCATTGTACAGCAAAAGCAAAAAGATCTCGTTAGTTTTATATAAAAACCAGCCGCCTGTGCTATCGCAAGGTGCTTTGTTTATAGTTTAAAATACAAATGAAATAGGCAATAAACTGCTATTAGATTATTGTGTCATGCTGTAAACAAGTTTGTTGTGTACATATATATGTATGTATAATGTTCTTTATAATTGTTTGGCTTAACATATTTGCATAGATTGGAAGCTTATCATCTATTTAGCTTACAAATTTGTATCATTTTCAGTGAATCCCACGCAAAAATTCAAAAATTTATTTTTTATCTGGTTATAAATTTACTCACCTGATTAGGATTGAATTGGGCAAATTTAAAAAAAAATGCATAAAATATGTAATGTGCTTCGCCATATGTAATAGCATGATCCTTTGTAAAACTATAAAGCTCAGTTTCACAATCATTGGTAACCACTGGTAGTTACTTAATAGACAGATGGAAGTTAACCTGAGGTTAACGGGGAGCTTTGTTCCACAAAGAAAACCAATGGTTAAGCTTGCCACTGTCATAATTGTGTTCCGTGAATATAACCATTGGTTTTCTTACTCTTTGACAAAGAAACCTAACCTTTCTATTCACATTTTTGGCTAATGTCACCACAGACTATAATCAAAATCCATTGACGTCTTAGACGTCAGTCTCAAAATCCATGTTTTTATAACCTCCAAAACATATCTGTCATCGGTTGGCCACAAAAAACATCAAGATAACCCAGACTTTGTCCAGACCACTGGTTAACCAGAGCTTTTGACGTAGACCGCCTATGATGAAATAAGTTGTTTGCTCTAACCTTTAGTTTTCGTTTAACCACTAGTTAACTAACGATTGTGAATCTGGACCTAAGTTACATAAATACAGACTTTTAAAAAGCTTGTTAAGTTCTGAAATGCCCGTGAGAAGTTACAAAGCAAAAAAAGTGTGTTATAAATATACACCGTTTCCCAAGACGAATCCCGAAAACTTAAAGGGATGATGACTTCTGGCACCGACTTACATATGTTAGGATATGTTTAAATCAGATGTTTATCCTTAATAGTTAAAAAGTTGAAATGGCCTTAATTAGATCGCGAAATAGTAGTGTGTGGCCGCAAGTATCATATTTGTACGTAACGAACATCCGATATCTGAGGTAAACAATCGACAAAAACATTAATAAGACCTGTTAGCGAAAGCGTACTAAGCGACCTTCTCCATTTTTTGCTGTAAAATCGAAAGTGATTTCCCTGTTTTAAAGGTAGACCACACATGTTTCAATCATATTTACAATAAATTCAGTTTGTAAAAGATTTTGACCTACTGTGATGAACTTGTTACTTTTTGTAGGATAAGGTCATTCAAACAAAAACTTCTTTTTCGGAACTGGAAAGTAGTAGCGAATTATAATTTTGGAGGTTTAAATTAGAGCAAATATAGTATCTTTTCTTATTACTATGTCACCCAATGAGGTATTTGTTTTTGGTCACGTGACGTCCGATTCAAAATTTTTTATGGGAGACCCTGTATATTTGTGACTTTTTGTGTTCCTCCCGATAAAACAATCCCAACAAACTAGCACACTTGGGGTCTAAAGTTATTCATTCAAGAGCTACAGGCATTTAAAGGATGGTACAGCTACCATTGATGTACCCCTACAGTTAAATTACTTTGGTAGTGTTTCATAATGGTAGCGGTACAGTCCTTTTAAGTACCTGTAGCTCTTGAATTAATCACTTTACACCCCAAGTGTGCTAGTTTTGGAATTGTTTTATCGGGAGGAATACAAAAAGTTACAAATATACAGGGTCTCCCATTAAAAATTTTGAATCGAGCGTCACGTGACCAAAAACAAATACCTCATTGGGTGACACAATAATAAGAAAAGATACTATATTTGCTCTAATTTAAACCCCCAAAATTATAATTCGCTACTAATGACCAGCTCCGATATATTGCTTGTCTTAATCGTCGTGGGACACCCTGTATTAAGTCATCATCAGGCAACAGAAAATCGAAGTTTTCATCGTTGGTACGAAAATTATTATGCTAATTTGACAAGATAGTAATAATAGAATAATGGAATAATAATAATAGATATCTAGTTAAATTATTATAATTATTTTCGTACCAACGATGAAAACTTCGATTTTCTGTTGTCTGAGGCTGATAGAAAAATAAGGAGTTTTTGTTTGAATGACCTTATCCTACAAAAAGTATCTCAAGTTTACAACAAAACTTCAAATGTTGATTTCTCTGCGACAAATGGGAATAAAAGAATAATTCATTTTGATATCGGCTTCACATTCCCAAACCTGATTGCGATGTCTTTTTTCGGGATGCGTCCTAGGACACGATGTATATTAAGATATTTTTAAGACCTCTTTCAGGATAGCATTTAGTTTATTTTCAAAAATGGTGGACACGTACTTAGATTTAAAAAATAATTGGTTTAGTAATATTTCACATAATATGAAGGGTACTAAATAAAGGTACATTATATCAAGATTCTGTCACCATTTTCTCGAGAAATGTGATTAATTGTGCTAGTTAGTTAAAAACGAAGATTTGCGATAATTCTTGTTTAAATCAATTTTAACCTCACATTGATTTCTATTTTATGATTTATGAATGATTTTTGATATCATCATTTTTCGTAAGACAAGAAAATAAACAAGTATAACTTCACCACGGGTAAAACTGGTAGTTAAATGAAGGGAGTTGATAGGACTCAGGGCCGGTTTCAACGGTCCTTGATAAGTTTCGGATAGCCTATCTGCCAGATAATGCCATATACATAATATAGGTTATCTGACAGATAGCATGTTCGAAACTTATCAGCCACCGGTGAAACCAGCCCTTAAATTTGCTATTCCAAGCCCACAGTTGTTTATCCCGTTTGTTTATTATTATAAATTATCTGCAACATTCCCGCAATCAGCGTCCGCTTTGGTAATTAGAATACTTTTTTATCTAGTCTATACGATTATAATAAATCATAACATCTCTAGGATTTGACATAATCTCCTCTGGTTGAAGTGCCAGATACAAGCTAGCTAGGATACTACATGTTATAGTTAAAAGAGGCGCTGTGTATCAGTATAACTAGTGCAGACGAAGGAAAACAAAAAACTAAATAAAAAATGTAGACACTGACCTTGAACTTCATGACGTCCTCCATCTTGGCAGTCTTACCGTCGCTGACGCAGGAATGGAAGAAACTGGGGGCCACGCTGACACCTAGGGCTTCGCTGGTCATCCCCGTATGTGCGGATTCACTATTGGACGCTATCACACGAAAGGTGCCGAATAACAGCACTAGGAGGCGCTGGGTGTAGATTGGCAGGGATGTGATGATTCTGAAATTAGAGTTAATGAACACTGTAATGAATGACAAAACTGAAAGAAAGCGCTACTGCTGATATAAGCAAATTATAGTTACACATTGTGTACATGCAAAATAGCTTCGAGGGACTGTGGGTTTAGTGCAAGTAGTAAAAATGAAACATGGCGTCAAGTGTCTTTTTCTATCCCTACCTCGATCCCTACATAGACCTCATCAAAAAAATTAGAAAATATGTATGTATCAAATACGGGATACCTAAGCTTAGGCTTAACTTCGACATCCGTTGTCTAATCGTCAACTTAGTCAAACCTGATTGATAATAGAATTCACTACGGTTGGCACTAATGAAGCAATACGTAGTGTCATCATCATCTGGAAAAATAACCTCTTCCGGTTTGTCAGTGTGGCGGTTTTCAAATTCGGGCAACTGCCGTTTCTGTCTTTGTTATTTCATTTGCTCTATTTGTTAAATTAGACACAAATCTTTCCAAAAATATGACCTAATAAAGTGACAACCAATTTGAAGGTTTCTCCTTGACACATCATGTCATTTATATTTAAACCACAGATGAGCTCGGGTTAAGTGGGGGGCGAAGTCAGCATTGTATAATGGAGGTTTTGTAACGTTTGAGGGGTTCTGAATTTTTTTTTGTTTTTTACCAATTTCTCTTTAGTTATGAAATGCAGAGTCCTCGTATCACCAAACAAAGAGAGACAGCAATAGACAGATATCAATGATTACATACACAAAACATTGAATCTTGACAATTATAATGTTAACAGGGCAAATATTAAACATTTCAACCAAACAATTTTTAATTTTTCTTTTTTATATCTCTGAATTTTCGATTTCAAAGGTTTGAAAACGCCCAGTTATATGAATTTTTAAATTTAGAATTTAGTATAACCATGGCATGTATCAGGATTCTAAAACGACGTATTTTTAAATTTGTAAATGTGGTAAATCCCCCTCCATGAGTCTGGAGTGGAATAAGAAGTTATAAACACTGTTCTCTGTGGATTAAGCCACCGAATATGTTGTGACCATCTTAGGTAAGTGCAAACTATGCTATTTCTTGACAAAATGATCATACCTGTGTATTTCCTCTTGCTGAGCCTGCAAATCGGCCATTTCTATGACGTCGAAGAACTTGTTTTCGACGTCCCTACCAAAAACTCCGCCTGGCAACTTCCTAAGGAACTTCTTCAGCACGCTGGCTATCGTGTACACGCTGAAGTTGTCCATGTTGACCAATCGGCCCGTCTGCAGAAAGTGGATCAGTTTCTTCATGGCTCCTTGGTGGCCCGGGGCCCTGAACACATCCTTGCGATAGGGAGCTTCTTTGTTTAATTTCAGGATCAACACCTGAAACAAGGACATTTTAGATTTTTATTGGTCGAAATGTTTCTGAATTTAGGTCTGATGGTTCCACTACCACTACTGCTCAGCACTACCCTGAGATTGATTTGAAGCATCTGCATGAGCTAGAGACTCAAAAAGTCCGCCCCAAGCAATTCTAGCACAATGTTATTGAATAAACTCAACTTTTGCTCTGAGACGTAACTTTTTAGCTAAACCGATGGTTACTTAAAGAGTGTGCTGATATATCCCAAATTAATGGTTTTTCAAGCAAACCATTGGATCGCCACTAACGGGTCGTTTGATGGTCGTCTCAAGACGTGCCTTTTCTCCTCGCATGCAATCAAAATGGAAGTGTAGTTCAAGAGGTTCGTACATCTTCCTCGTCTGAAGGCGGTAAATATTTGAGGTTATACTGTCAAATCAGTATTGATTTTATATTTATATGTAGTAATATGAGGACATTTCAGGCTTCTGGGATCCAGGGGTTACCTGTGCAATAATTAAATAAGATGAAGATCTGAACGCCTGGCGTCCCATGGATCGAGCAGAACGAGTATCTCGTACGACTGTTAACTCGTCCACCAATGTGAGGAGGCGCTCACGGAATTAGGACAAGAGTACGATAGGATCAACTCATACACAGAGGATCATGAACGTTATATGTTATGCTTCAGGGAAAAATATAGCCAATGTTTTCCAAGTCAAAAAGGGGGGAGCATAAGCTTCCAGGTTTTCTTAAGCGGCCCACAGACACTCCGGAAATCCTCAGAGGAAAAACTGCACAGTCCTAGCCTCAAGGATTATCGGAGCGTATGTGGTGGTTCGCCGGACTATACAGGCCGCCGGATGTGGTATTAAAAAACCATTCGAACGCCTGCGCATGCCGTCTTTTCATGCCATGCTTGCTAGAACTGAACTGAACTGAAAGGTTTCCTGAGCGTCTGTGAAGCAGGGTGGATTCAGGCCAAAATGCAAGGGCCTTCAGGCCAGGACTGTGCAGTTTTTCTTATATCCAAAGTAAGATGATTTTTTTTTATTCATCTTAGGGTTGTTCTGTTGTTTTACTCGTACATTATTTGCAACATAATGGTTCTAACACAGCATGCAAGTTTTCTTCCAAATGATCATAATCTCTTTGACTTTTAGAAGAAGATACTATTCAAAACATAAGCTGCTATCCATTAGCTAATCAATCAATAAATGTCATTCATGACAAATTATTTTTTTTAATCATCTTATGCTTTGACAAAAGCTAGGAAGTATTCAGATATTTAAAAAGTACATTTTATTGTATATTTCTATACTTCTTTAATGTCAGTCACATATCATTTTTTTATCTCTGTTCCATTGTGATTCACTGGGTCTCTAATAAAAAACACATATACTTGAATATAAACTTTACTGACATTTCAGCCACCTCTGTGGACTTCAGTAAAGTATAAAATTTAACAAAGATCAATTTTAAATAAGTTAAAACACTGTTCCAGGAGACAGATGTTGTTCACTGACTTAATTAGTTATTAATTAACTTAATAACCAACTAACTAACGACGATTCTGAACTCAATCAAACAATGTCACATGATTCATCTTTTCTTCAAATTTTGTGCATTGATAAATAATGCCATAGAGATAACCAAAACGTCAGTAAAGTTTATCTTCAAGTATATATGGTACTAATTTTATTGGAAGGCCAGTGACCTGCAATGGATTATTTTTGTTTATACAATCTGCAGCCATTTTGTTCACAGACAATTAATTCCATGCTGAGTCAATCAATTTCATTCATTTTTTTCTAGATTACAATGTTTTCCTCGTCGATTCAGTTCATACGCTAGACGCGGGAACTAAAGCGTAGAAATAACAAATGAATGAAACCTCGGAGACAAATCATTTATTAGTTCCAGTACTGGTAACACCTGAATCCACCTATTGTAACAATGAACTCTCATCATGGTTTAATGAGTTGATGATTCGAATTGAGTTCGTTGCACTCCTGGGCACTGCTGTACCCACCTTAAAATTTGTCATATGCAAATGTGTTCAATTGTTAATCGTGAACAATCATTATTCATTCATCGATCGCACGAAACAGATGCGGAAAATTAGAATGTGCGTAATTATTATTTACATTATTCATCATCTCAACAATAAACTGATTCTGCAGGTGTCTGCTTGATTTGTGTGTAGGTAGAGTTTGTAATATTTTTCCTAATCCTGTACCTCAATTCAATAGGGATTTGAAGCTAGGTCTTTATATCTCATTTCTGTTTGTCAGTCTATCATTTGGCTTCTTTATCATGTAATTACACGAGGTATACCGGGTGTCCCAGAACTTCCTTGGCTCGTGGTATTTTCGTGGCGAAAAACGGTTCACTCAAGAACTGAGTTCTAATTCTAAAGGTATTTTACAGTCTGCCATACCATGCATTCAGAACATTTTTTTAGTACATAAATGATATCCCTATTTTATTTAAAATGTTTTGGTTACTTTGATCTTATACACAAACTTATTTTTATGTTTGTAAAATCATAAGTATAATATAAAATAAAATAAGAATTCGTTTGTCGCCTAATATTTTTGCAAAAAATCGAATAAAAAGGAAACTAAGTAGGTTTTTAAGAGTATCGAATAACCTATCATACCATGCTTTTCAGACAATATCTTTTTTATCCTCTCTTATTACGAAAATATTACACCTCAAACAAATCATTATTTTATTTCTCTTATACTTATGACTACAAATACAAAAAAATTAGTTTGTCTACAAAATCAAAGGCACTACAAGATTTGAAATAAAATAATGACTTAATTTGTATAGGACAAGCTGTGGGGTGCTGAAAAAAAGTTGGGGGTCAGTTTTAGGGGTTGCAGTACAAAAAAAATGGAATGAAAGGTGCTTGGTTACTCCGCAAGAGGGAGACAATTCAAATCGTTTGGTTCAAAGAAAAATCGCAAAAATGTTGGGCACCGGCTGGATTCGAAACCAGCATCTCCGGCATTATAGGCCGACGCGATACCAACTACACCTCGAAGCCCCGTGGTGGAATTGATACATTGCGCCGGTGACAAGGTATCGACTCCAACGACACACTCCACTCTCTCGCATCTCTTCGAGAACCATGTGTTTAAGTCATCCTGTAACGGTTCACCCGTTTTCAAAATTATTTTTATATTATTTACCTGGCTACCATATACAAATAGTTTACAACTTCCATTTTTAGCAACTGCTTCCTCATTATACTAGTACATTTTTATAACTATTTTGCTTCTCGCCTCTACCTTTTTCCCATCTTTACTTCCTTCTGCTGAAAATATTACTTTATTATACACACTGCGCAAGTGCGCCAAATTTTGGGAAAATCTAATGAGTGGAGGGTATGCTCTCTCTCTACCGACGTTAGCTTCTAGATGAAATGTAATGGTTTATTCCTTTTGCTTTCTGAACTCAAACAGTAAAGACATATAGAGTAGCTATGTCTCTCTAAGATAATTTTTGTGTCTGTGCCAATTATGTGATAGCCAAGGTAAGGGATTCATATCCCCAGTACAAAATCATAACGATTTGATTGCTATGGTTTCGCATATTTATTTTACAGCTATGTGTAGGAATGCGATTTTTCCGATTTGTACATTTTTTTTTTCAGGAACATGTGATGGCGAACATTTTAATCTTTAAATATCAAGTCAATCATACACTGTATATTTATCAATTATCTAACAAAAGAGTCGCTGAACATTATTGTTTGTTTCTAGCCATATAATTTTGTGTTAAGATGCCTTATCTTGTGTGTATTTAATGTTTCACTCTTTTTTTATAACATTCCTTACGTAAAAATACCTAGCAATCAGATTTGCTAATCAAGAATCCAACGAAAAGATCTGTTGGACATTTCTGTAATTTTATTTTACGAGACCTGAGGAAAAGGTTGTAAATTTTTGAACATACATTTTTATACATTTTTTTTATTTATCACTATATATCTGAAAAGATCCGGTAGGACTGTGACATTTATGAATTTTTTTTAACTATTGTTGTATCTATTCGCTCTTGTATATATCTATATATATTTTTTTAATCTTTACCATGTGAACATTTGAAAGTTATCTGCTTTTTGGCTGTTAAATGTGCCCATGCTACTTCATAGATTTGTTTCTGAAGTATATGAATGCAATTTATCAAAATGTAAGAACGCATGAAGATCCATACTTCAGAAACAGATCGTGAAGTCCTGTGAAGTTCTCCACAAGGTGCTAATACCAGCCATAACTCTTTCACAGGAAAACCACCCTTTTTTTCGGGGTGCCAACATCAAAACTTCTTTTTTCGGGGTGCCACCATCAACACTTTTTTCTCGGGGTGCCAACATCAAGACACCTTTTTTCTCGGGGTGCCACCAAGAAAAACCACACTTCTTTGGAAGAATACCACACCTCTTCCATGCCACCACCATGAACACTTTTCCGGGGTGACACCACCTGAACTCCTTCTGAAGAAGCCAGCCCTTTGGAGCACCACCTTCTCTTCGGAAGGACACCACGAGGACTTCCCTCCGAAGATGAGTAACCATTATTTAAAAAAATATATAGATAGAATGTACTGCATTAATATATACTGAAATAAATCTTTATTAAACCATTGTTGTCCTATATTTCATTTCTTGGCGGCTAGCTAGACTCACGCACACACGCACGCACCCACATACCCTTGTCTCATGCTAACCGATTGAGCTGCTGGTTGCTAAGCAACAATTTTATCGTTACAATCCAGATACATCTAGTCAGCTGTTGTGTGAGTGTGAATCTCCCACCGCCATTTGCATGAAATCCTGACTGACTGAGTCGCACATCAGTAACAAAGAGAACTGTCGTGCATATGGCGGTGGGAGATACACACTCACCCAACAGCCGACTAGATGTTTCTGGATGATGAAACACATGGTTCTCGGAGAGATGCTGCGGGGAGTGCTGGGTATCAATTCCACCACGGGGCTCCGTGGTGTAGTTGGTATCGCTTCGACCTAGAATGCCGGAGATGTTGGTTCGAATCCAGCCGGTGCCCAAGATTTTTCCGATTTTTCTGTGGAAGAAATGATACAAAAAAATGTTTTGAAACCATGGTGTGATAGGCCATTCAGAATCCTTGAAAGACCCACTTAGTTTTCTTATTTTATTTATTTTTTATGCGTGTGACTTTACTGAAAGAACAGGTTTATGCATAGAATCAAAGGTAGGGACTACAAGATTTTAAATAAAACAAGAACTTAATGTGTGTAGGAAAAACTATTGAGTGCCATTTGAAAAAAAGTTGGGGATCAGATTTAAGGGTTGAAGTACAAAAAACATGTTTTGAACGTATGGTATGATAGATCCTATAGTACTTTCAAAAATACCACACACTTTTTATTTGAATTTCTTTTCTTGTTTCGAGAATATCACGTGTCAAGGAAATTCATCTACACCCAGTATATCAAGACTGGTGCTGTAACTTCTTTCAAAGGTAGCATTTTATAACACACAAAATAAAGCATAGAAGTCTTATCTTACAACAAGGGCAGGAACTTAATCGGTCCACGACTTGTGAGGATATTTCGAGCTTGTCTGACCACCGGCTTCACACCTGGAAACTGGCTACTTGCCAAGATTGTTTTTATACCAAAACCGGGCAGCTATAAACATACTCGAAAGACTTGACACCAATTACCCTCTCTTCATTCTTGCTGAAGACTTTGGAAAGGCTAATTGATAGGCACCTAAGAGATGGACCTCTGAAAGGGCGTGTCATTCATGCCTGTCAGTTTACTTATCAGCCGAGCTTGCCCTTAACCAGCTAGTTTGTAGACTGGAGAAGACGTTGGAACAAAAGGAAGTGGCCTTGATAGCTTTCCTAGATATTGATATAATTGCACCACCTCCGATTCGATAGGTATGCCTTAGACATGCATGAGCTAAAGTCCTCCATCGTGGAATGGATTCTCTCCACCTTAGAGGGTCGAGCGGCTACTCCCCAGTTGTGGTGCCTGGTAGTAAATTAACTTCTGGTCAGGCTGAGCAATATAGGTGGAATCGTGGTGCAACGAGGTAGATCTATTGGTTAATGCCGAGAAGACCGAGCTAGTTATGTTCACTAGAAGAAGGAAACTGGATGGATATATTGGACCAATCTTCTTTGGAACATCGCTTGAACTTTCCCAATCAGTAAAATATCTAAGCGTGATTCTAGAATCGAAGCTGAATTGGAGACAATATGTAGATCATAAAGTCAATAAGGCACGGATTTCGTTATGGGCATGTAGAAGGGTTGAAGGTTGTAGGAGCGAATTGGGGCTTGACTCTCAAGCTCTATACTATAATCGTAAGGCCGTCTTTATTGTTTGGATCACTGGTTTGGTGGCCATATGTAAGGATGGAAACAATCAAAGCAAAGCTACATAAAATTCAAAGCTTGGCTTGTGTTAGTAAAACAAGTGCAGCACGCACGAATCCGTTGAGCGCGCTAGAAGCACTGCTGCATCTTCCCCCACTCGACTTGGTAGTTCAAGGACAGGCAAGGGCGTATGTGTTCCGACTGTGGAGTCAAGGCAGTTGGTCCTTTGTGAATCCAGGCAGGCGACGCTGTGCCATCCTCTTGGAACTGCAAAGGGATGCCCCGATCCTACATAAATGAGGAGTGATATAATTTCTCCTAAATATCGCTTTGTCTGTAAATTTACGGTGAAGTATCCTACAAGTTAAGAGTGGGGCCAAGCGGCAGGGGGAGGAGGGCCAGTCTGGTACACGGACGGTTCACTCACCGACGAAGGCTCCGGCGCTGGAGTCTATGGACCAAAAGCAAAGCTCTCCCTCTCTCTTGGGGGATACACCACAGTATTCCAAGCAGAGATACAGGCGATTTTAGCTTGTGCCTTTCATATTCACGAAATTCAGGGGACTAGCAGGCAGATCACCATCTGCTCTGACAGCCAGGCAGCATTAAAAGCATTAAGTGCTTGTAGGTTTACATCAAGGCTCGTTCAGCAATGTAGAAAGGTCTTGGATGAGATTTCGACAAGACATCAGGTGTCACTTATGTGGGTGCCGAGTCATACTGGAGTTGGTGGCAATGAAATGGCGGACGCGCTCGCAAGGCGAGGGTCGAGGAATAATTTACTGGGTCCAGAGCCGGCTGTTGGGCTGGCATCAGGTACCATTAGAAGGAAAATAAAGGACTGGTTGCAAAACCGGCATCTTATGAGATGGAGATGAATCTCTGCTCATCTCCGCCAAGCTAGAGAACTTATTTTAGGACCTCTGGCCAAGGTGGGGCGGTTCTGTCTCTCACTGGACAGTAGACGGCTAAGGTTACTTGTCGGCCTGCTATCCGACCATAACACCTTCAAACGTCTCTTGTATGTGATGGGAGTGGCAAGTGACCCGACGTCGACGTGCACACAATGAGGCGTGGAGGAAGAGTCCTCGGCACACATTCTAGGTCGTTGTGAAGCCCTTGGGTATCACAGGCAGACCATATGGGGTTCAAGGGTTCTTGAACCTGAATATATAAGATGGACAGGACCCAAGGCCATCTTCACATTTGTGATGAGAGCTGGACTTGGGAACTAGGGTAAATAGAGGTGCATAAGGGCCCGCTTGTAGGCCTATGCACTGGTGGTTCTGGTCACCAGAAAGCTTCTCTTCCTCATTCATTTATTCATTCATTCTTATCTTCGATGTACTTTTGCTGATGTACTGTGTAAGGCTTTCACAGCCATCGTCCAATGAATTTTGTGGTTCTTGGGTTTTTCGCCACCACGAGTGGATGGCATCTTCAGAAGCTATTTCACTTCGGCGACTTCCAAAATACTGACGACTGTTGGATCTGCACTTGTATTTATAGCTGTTAACGGTAACGTGGCCCAACCAGGTAGCGTTGGTAGCCCCACCCCCTTGCGATATGGTAGTCTCAGGTCCTTTAGGATGGGTACCAATGTCTGATTGACTTTCTGTATTTCTTCTGTTCTATTGAAATTATTGTGGTGTTTTTGTATTTCGATGGCTGCTCTGTTAAATCTGGCATAGTATGAAGACGTTGCGGCAAGAACCTGAGTTTCTTCAAACTTGATCTTACGGCCTCCCTTAATCACATGTTTGTGTCTGTTGCTTAGCATCCTACGAACACTAGTTTCTGGGTTAATTCCACTGAAATGGGTTCCTCAAGGATCCATCCTAGGACCAATCTTGTTCATATTATATATCAATCATATAGACCATATACATGACTTAAAATATGTCGCCTATGCTGATGATATCATTACTGGTTTCATCCAAGGATCCAGAAATTCTTAAGCAAACATGCTCAGATACATTATCTCATGTAAAAGACTTTCTTTATGACAAGGATCTCTTACTCAATGCTAATAAGGTATTGAGATTCCATAATTTTCAAAATAAAATTGACACATTTAAATTTGAGGTAACCGGAGATTGTTTTGATAGCTGTGCTGAAACTAAAATTCTTGGCATGTACCTTAACGAAAGTCTAAGCTGGGCCAAGCATTGCAAAGAGCTTGTACAAAGGCTTGCATCCTGTATGTTTATGTTCAAAAATGTGCGCTCGGTTCTAGCCTATAGCGATATGCTTAATATATATTATTCACAAGTAGAATCTAGACTACGTTATGGAATTTGCCTGTGGAGCAGTTCACCAGCTGCAAGAACTGGTTTCATAGCACAGAAAAAAGTAATAAGAGCTATATTCAATTTGGCACATGACCTCTTGTAAACAGCTGTTTTTAGAGTATAAATTGCTAACATTGGCAGGTTTGTACATACTGGAGGTATGTGTGTACATTTTTCAAAATAAGATGAAATTTAACAAAAATGCTGATTTCCACTCATAAAATACTCATATAAAAAATAAAATACATATACCAGCTGCCATTTACAAAGTACGCCAGAATTCTCCCGATTTCTTAGGGATAGAAATCTATAATAACTTGCCAAATATTATTCAAACAAGTGTGACTGTAAACCAGTTTAACAAAAGATTGAAACAATTTTTGTATGAACACTGTTTTTATTCGTCGGAAGAGTATTTCTTGTATAATTTTATTAATTAAATAAGACTGATATTTAAATAAGACTGTGATATTTTCAATTTATTGCATTTGTATCTGTAACTATTATTGTGATACTTGTTTTTTAACAATTCCAATACCTTTAGTGTCATGTCCTTCTGAAAATAAAAGATTGATTGATTGATAGTCTGTAAAACCTAGTCGACAAGTAGCCTTATGTTCTGCAAATCTTGTGTTTATCAATTGCTTCGTTGTTTCTATGTATACACTCCCACATGTGCATGGTATGTGATAAACCCCCGGTGTTGTGAGTGGGTCTCTTTTATCCTTCACCATTCTCCTGTACTCCTGTATCTTTCTTGTGGGCTTGTAGATGGCCTTGAGGTTTTCTTTTCGTATTCCTATTCTGTCTGTATTTCCAGGCACATAGGGTAGAAAAGTTTTTGCTATCAGTTCAGGTTTTTGTTTTGCTCTATTTCTTCTCTTTCTTCTTGTTTTTTTTTTGTGTTTAGCAGCATCGACTACTGTGGTCATTAGCTGCGTAGTATTGTTGGTTAGATATTAGTCAGTCAATACATCTCAGACTTGATTTAATTGTTACTGAGATTGGTGTTGAGGTGGGTTATGTAACACTAGAGTTTAAATTTTCCAATATAGTCCTATGACTTTCAGGTACAGAAGGAGGGTACTGTAATTCTGCGATAGAGTCAGACATTGTTTCAGGTCGTTGTTATTTCTTTTTCTGTATAGCGTTTGCCTTAAGAGTGTTCTTTAGGTGTTCTAGTTTGGTGTCAGGTTCCCCTAGCTCCCACACTTTCCTAGTCGGTTCTGTCAAAGTTCTAATAATTCTATACTTCTGAGATGGGTGGTGGTTTGATCCTCTATGTCAGTAGCGGTCAGATAGGTTTTCTGTATACCTTGTGTCCTAATGTAGCTCCATTTCTTGTTAGAAGAACATCAAGGAAGGTCAGTTTTTTGTTTTCTTCTACCTCCATGGTAAACTGGATGTTTTTGTGGATGCTGTTCAGGTGTTCTAGAAGTTCTTCTAGCTTTTCTCTTCCCCGGTTCCAAATTACAAACAGATCGTCAACATAGCTGAGCCATATCTTGGGCTTGTATTGAGCGCTTTCCAAAGCTGCCTGTACAATCTTCCCCATTAGCCCCTCCATTACCACCCTAATCTTTTTTTAATGACCAGAAATATCTAGAATGGCTAAAAATGCATTTTTCATATCTTCAGTTTTCAGTGAATGTTTTTTCCCCTTGCCTCAACAGGCACTTACAGGAAGACTTAGGTATAAAAATAACACACATGTATATCAATGTAAATCAAAACAAAATGTAATTTCTTTACTGACTGTATAAAAAAAGCAAACATGTTTGTCTTTGGCAGCAAACTGAGTAGACAAGGCAACTTGATAATATGCTAAGTAATCACATACCTGATGTAATCAAGGATGTGATACAGTAAATTAATAAACACTATAGGTATGAGGGTAGTTGAAGCATGGAATCAATCAAGTTGTTTACACTTCGATAAATGTTAACATGCCTAAATGATTTTTAATTTATACTGTGTTGCTATTGTAAAGGGCTGTAGAAAAAGAAAAAATTGAGGTCACATTATTCTTACTAGTCCTCAAGGTCCATTCTATGAAATTTCAACATTTCAATTTCTGCTAAATTGATTTTAATTTCATGTATTTTATAATTATATGGTGTTTAATCCCTACTTGAAGTTGTCATGGTGACTGATAACCAATATTGCCATGTCTACTCTTACACAGTAGATCTACCTTTCTTGCTCTACCTTTAGAGGCAGTAAAATCCACCAATCAGTTTTGACCTTCTGAAACATATTAAAGTTTTTTTGTTCATTGCAGATATACAAAAAATTGGGGACTTTTTTACACTTCAAAACCCTGTGCAGTGTGCAGGCAAAAAGGGCCTTCTTTTCAGCTCAGATTTTTATAGCAAACAGCTGATATGTCACTGGCCTATTATTTAATCCAGCCCTTTCTCTTCTAACAGCATCTCTTGTACAAACCCTTTTTAAGCTATCCTCTTAAAAAATATGTAATTGGATATAAATTATATTATACAAGCTACATTATACCTACCATTCCACAACACAAGTCTGCAATAAAGGTATATAAGGTATAATTAAAATATTAAATTTAAGGAAAATATTGAAAGACATATGATACCTACTTAAGTTATATAATTCAAAACAAAACATCAGTGTAAAGGTATCAAAGAGCTTTAAGAGGGTTATTTGTAGTATTTAGGACACCTGTTCTATTTTTTCAACAGGTATATTTAGATTTTCTTATTCCATTTATAACTTGTTATCTCATGACGGAAGGTTAGGAAGAATGTCACTTAGTGTACAACAAAAGTTTTGCTTAATTTTACATGGTTAATTTGAAATTTATCCAATTTCCCAAATACCTGTGCAATATTTTAGTAATATAAAATATGTTTCCAAAAAGTTCAATAGAATTATTACTTGTACAGATTAAGACAATCCTTACCTTACTTTTCCTTATGGTACATACTTTGAGGAATGTTTTATATTTCTACCTTTTCATCTACAAAAAAACTTACTAACAATTTCACATATTTTCTTATTAATGGTTAATAGCACAAGCATTAGCTTTACCCTGGAATTGTGAAATAGATAACATTAAATCAAGAATGTCAAAGAGAAGAGAGCTTTTAAAGAATTAATAGTCTTTAAAACTATATCGAGGGTCTGTGCTTCAGTTATGTAAAACTCTTTTACAGGAGTTAAGGGAGCTTTTATTTATTTAGGGTGTAAAAAATGAATGTGAAATCACAAAGTGGTCTAATATAAAATGTATTAGGATATGATCGAAATCGCCTTATAATATAGTGTGAAGATCATTATACCCTCATAACCGTATTTGTAGTACTCACCAAAAGTGGTCCAGGGATATCGTTCTTGCACACTTCTTCAAGAGGCACCCCAAATTTAACTTTTTCTAGTCTACGCGGATAGGGTCCCGAAGGATGCCCACACGATGTTACCACGTTCCCAAAAGTGGCGGCCCGCCTATGCATCCTGGCCGCCCAGCTGCTCATCTCAAACGCACTCTGGGGCACCCTGGCACCCGAAGCAAATCCTCACTGGAGCATAACCTACACTTTGGGACATTTAAACATTTCTTTTTTCGCCGTTTTTTAACTTGAAACAAAACACGCTACGCTTACTGTTCAAACACAGATATTTAGAGCAGGAAATGGGAACATGTTGACCAGTTTTTGTACACCACACCTTTTATTGCAGCTTATTACACTTTTTCTGACAGGCACAAGTACAAGCACACAAAATACAAGTATACAGGCTAAGGAATAGAGGAATACGGAATTATGCTGAAACTATGGGTAAGACAATGATGGAAAAATGAAAATCAATGGCCTTTCCCCCTTTCGTTTGTACCTCACATTCTAGTCACAGTTTAGTGTCTAGGCAGCTGTTTCGATTAATCACAGTGATTCACTGGATAGAGATGTTTCCTTTCAGTTAAGCTACTGCTGCTTAGATGGCAGGGACGTTTTAATTGTCATTTTCTAGTGATTTTCTTTCCTTAATTACTTCCAGATTTGTTAAATTGAATTACGCATTTCTAAGATGATATGCTATTCCATGTTATCTATTCCACATGGAACTGGTCAAAAAATATCAGTGATAAATTACAAGATGGGAAGATGTCTAGAAGTTGTGTGATGCTGGCAACATTGCGTCACATGTGTCAAGCAAACCATATGACGGAAGGGGAATAGAGGACAGAGGAAGGGAGAGAAATGTGGAAGAAATGTCAAAACAAAGAAAAATGGCCGATAAGATTTAATTATTTTGACGTTTTCGTTTTCTATTGTTGCAATCATTTGAGAGCGAACATGAAGGATAATGAATTAAAAATGTTCTTTACGTAAATACATGTGATTCCAATCAATGTAGAAGACTTGGCAGCTGAAAATGAACAAATTCGTCGATTATTTCTTTATAAGTGGTCTTGATTATAGCTCTGGTTTAGAACCAGATAAATATGCAGGTAGATAAACAATTACTTGAAAGAAGGAGCTTCAAATTCTTAACTTTTAACATATGTGAAGTAATTTACAAACTTTTAATGTTTAATTGGAGATTTGCCCCTTCTATTTCACATAGTAACATATTGCCTTCCTATTGTATTCTGTTACACAACCTTCCTATGTGTTTTAGAGGATAATCTTCATGTTTCTCCATTGGAAAGATCATACAAAGGTAAAGTTCTTGCTCACTATCCGGAAAATGTGCAATACAACCCTTTTGATGAATCAGCTGTATGTTTGGTAAGTTGCCATAGAAAATTAACATTCAACAATATACTAGCTGATTTGGTTAAAATAAACACTATTAGGGCCAGTTTCTCAGTCCCTGATATGTGTCAGATAATGCTATCTAATTCATATAGGCCTATGATTAAGCTACTTGCTAGTCTGGTGTTTGGTTATAATCCCTAAGATTTACAATCTAGAATCTAGGTATCATATTATTACTTCCTAACATAGACAAAACTTCACCAAGTGAACTGCAAAAATAGTTATTGCAATGTGCTCATAGCGTTATTTGTAATAACCATTTTTGTATGCTAGCTGTAATGATCAAATACAAATTATTGTAGTTTCTAGGCATATTTTTTATATATAATTTATGCGGATAAACTCTCTGCTAGACTGATATTTTCTTATGATTCTACAGTTTTCTCTTCCCTGTGGACTAAAATTTCGAACTCAGAAACATTCTGTAACACAAGCCCCAAACTTCCATTCATTTGTGATAACTAGGGAAGATGGCAAGAGATCTTATGGCTTCAGCCTCATTTTCTATGAGGAAGTACGGAATAGGGACATCTGTTCTGCAATGCAAACATTACAGGTACGATATTTGGAGCAATGTTCATAGTTCAATAATTGTCCTGTAACCTTCTAATAAAAACTACTTGTTTAATACAGACTTTACTCACATTTCAGCCACCTTTGAGGCATTTATCAAAGTATAAGGTCTGCTTCAAACTCCAAACATTAAAATATTAGAAGGTTTCAAACATGTAGATTTTATTAGAAGGCCAATAAAAAATGATGGCAGACAACCACATGATAAGTTTTAGAAATCACAATATTATAATATAATAATGAGGATTTATTATTGTTATTATCTTTTTTTATGGTTAATAGAATGCCTAAGAATAGTGAAACTATCTTTGCCTTTGCCTAAGAAAGCTAAGAAACAAAATCATATAGATGTTTTGAATATAGTTGTGCTATCAATTGAAGTATGCTATAAAGAGGAAGCATATACACCTTCTAAATCTTCTCTTGTATAAAAATTGTAGCAGTTGATTTTTTAACAGCGCAGTATTAGCTTTTGTTCACTTCAAATTGTACTTCTTATGATTACACAAAATGGTGCAGCATTAATTTGTGATCTCAATTGAAATGCATATATATGTAATCTCTTAAATGCAATAATAAGTCAGTGTTATAAGCAAAAAAGGGAGAAAAATTTATTCAGCAGAAGGCACCAATTACCAATGCTATTATTACCAGTGTATATTACCATAATAATAATCCAGCTTTATTTATACAAATGTATAAAAAGACAAAAAGGCAAAGTCAAAGAGTTTTTCAACCTATATAATATCCCTTTTAGGCAATGTATATCACAGAGCTATCCAGTGGGCTGAAGCCTCGTAATTTGCAAAGTGTGCAGACACAGGGACCTCAATCCAGGTCTCTACCTAGACATTTCAAACTTGCCCAAAATCAGAGTGGGGCAGCTCTTACTTATTATGATATATCTAAGGATAAATTGTTTGTGTCAAAAAGCATAGGTATAATTGTGCAAGTGGCGTATGTCCAGGCAGCTAAAATTTTTTTGGAGAATTTGTATAGGTATGTATTCATTTTTTATGGATCTGGAGGGATGTAAATTTTAGCAGAGTAAATTTATAATTCTAATTTTGATGACATTTACAAGCATAGTAGACTCAATAATCTAACCCTTAGTTTCACATTCAGTTGAGTAAATACCATATCAGAATCTGTATTATCAGAGGGAGCATTAAGCCTAATATATTGGATAATTTTATGAGGATCATAAAATTGCTGAGGCAACACAAACTGACTGAAAGGATGGGTACAGATTCCCTTATTATATTTCTGTTTGCAGAAATAGGTGCTTTTGCTTAGGTTGGCATTGGCATTTGTTATAAAAAAAATAGAAAACAAAATAAAAAGAATCCTGATTATCTGAGAGTCTAACATATAATACAATAATCAAGAATAGTTATAATTCAATGAAAAAAAAAATATTTTCAAATTTTTCATATCTGCCAGCTTCTCATTCTTGTTAGACTAAATATTATGGTTTCCAACTAATGCTTGAGCCTGGAGGAATTTTCAGACCTCTACTTAGTTTGTAATACATTTTTATCAATGCCAAAAAAAATCTTTTGTAAATTTTTGGCAGTTGATGGAGTTTATTTGTTTATTTATTTAGAAAAAGAAAGACAAAAATGGCTCAGCTTCCGTTTTTGAGCACTTCTCAAAGAGAGTTAGTTTTATTTGTAAAAATAAAATTTTCTGACATTGGAGGAGGAGCTTCCTAATTATCACCATAAAAAAATATTTGTAGATGTTCAAACTGAGTTTTAAATTTCTTATACATTACTTCCAAAGGTTTATTTCCATTGCTTGAATTGCTCCTTTACACAGTTACTGGTTATTAGCTAAAAAAAAAGGAAACTGCTTTCAGATTTTGCCTGTTTTCTATAATAACTCAATTTTGGAGGTAACATTTAAACAAACTTCATTTTTTTACTATAGCATGGGAAGGGCAGAGTTCACCTACTTGACTCCTTAGATATTCTCTATGTCCTAATTTTAAAAGTTTTCTTCCTTGCAGTTAAAAAAAGTGCTCAGTATTTTGTCATTATGAATAAGGATAAACTTTCCAAAGAATTCTGAATTTAGTAATGAAGAAAATATTTTCCATAGTTAATTCAAAAACTTATTAAAATAATTTTCAGATGTGTGCCAAAACGATCTGCAGCTAGTGGTATTAGTTTAGAAAGTTATGTTTTTAATATATTATATGAGGTAAGTACATGTTAATTTCAGTATTAATAAAGTCCTTGTTAATATGCAAGTGTTACACATTTGAATAAATTCCATTTTATATCAGCTTGAAAAGGAGCATATAGTTTCACTTTTATGTGTATTGCTTTAATATTTGTTTTCATCAACGACGTCCTACTGAGTTTTCATGATTAGATGCATTGACCTTTGCAACGTTTATTGGTGTTATCACCAATTACTGTGACAGATTGATGATAACAATTGTGAAATGATATACACCAATTGCATGTTTCATTCAGAACAGTAATTAATTTGATTTATTTTTCATTATAGCATTGATTGACTTTACAGGGAGTTGTATATTTGTATATTTAAGTCTGAATAAGAATGTTTCATCATCACTTAAAATAAAATACTTTTTGCAAAAAGCTCAAGAAATTGTAATTGTCTGTACTGTTATCTAACATAGTTCCTTATGTATGAAATGTTGGGTGCTCCTTTGAGGTACCATGGGACATTTATTAAGATTTCTTATATTAAAGACAATAAAAATCTATATACCCGGAAATTCCTTGACATGTAATATTCTCGTAAGAAAAAAAGTTTGAGGAAAACTGAGTGGTAGTTTTGAAAGTACTATAGTCCTGCCATGCTTTCAAAACAATTTTTTTTGTACCTCAACCCTTGAAAATCACACCGACTTTATTTTCAAATAGCACCCAGTAGTTTTCCCTGCACAAATTAAGTCCTTTTTTTATTTAAAATTTTGTAGTACCTTCGAGTTTATACACAAACCTATGTTTTTTCGTAAAACCATAAGCATAAAAAATAAAATAAGGATTTGTAATATCTTCATAACAAAAACAGATAAAAAGTAGGTGGGTCTTTCAAGGGTACTGAACGACCTATCATACCATGCTTTTGAATTTTTTCTTTGTACTTCATCCCTTAAAACTCACCTTCAACTTTTTTTTTCATATAGCATCCAACAGCTTTTGCTACATAATGATTTTATTTAATATCTTGTAGTACCTTTGATTTCATACACAATTCAATTTTTTTTGTTAGTCATAAGCATATTATAAAATAAGGATTTTTTTGAGGCTTAATATTTTCGTGATAAAAAAGCATGGTACTATAGGTCATTCAGTATCTTTAAAACCCTAGTTTCCTGTTTTTTCCAGTTTTTTGCAAAAATATTAGGCGTCAAATAATTCTTATTTTATTTATATTGTACTAATTTTTGGAAAATAATAAGTTTATAAGTTTACATATAACATCAAGGGTACCACAATATTTTAGATAAATTAGGCATATAATTTATGTCGGAAAACATATGGGTGCTATTTGAAAACAAAATGATGGGGTTGTGTTTTCGGGGCGAATGTACAAAAAAAAGTTTTGAATGCATTGTTTGATAGACATAGATCCTACCTACCTTCAGAATTACAATTTAGTTCTTGCTTGAACCGTTTTTCGTTAGTAAAATATAAAGTGTCAAGGATATTCTGGGACAGACACTCGGTATAACTTGCTTATTTAGTGTAAAATAATGAATTTCAAATATCTGGTAAAGCTGCTCGAATAGATGTGGTCCTAAGCAGAATTTATTTTTTTATACTTCTAAGTGGATTTACTCAGATTCATAACCGTTTTACCTTCATAGCTGTTTGTGTGATTTTACCAAAATTAGCAACTCTACAAAACACAATAAATTCACAATCACCTCGTTTTGTAATTGAAAATGTGTCCTTTTTCTCTGAGTTTAAAAAATGTAAGTCTAGCCGACCATATCAGTTTGTCCTATAGATCTTTGACCTGCTTCAATAGAAAGTACTGATCTACTGACAATTAAATTTTTATAGATTACAACTGCTGCGGGAGTACTTATAAAAAAATATAGGCCCATGTATAATGATGAATGTACTGTCAAATATTAACAGTGATTTCCTACTGGGGTTTCTGACAAAAAGATTTCTAGTTTCTATATAAAAGTTGATCTAATGACAGTGGTGCAATATCGGTATACCTTCACGCTAAAAATAGACGCCATAGCTAAAAGCAACACAGTAACCTGAACCAGCAACTGCAACTGCGCAAGTGTTACTAAGAACAAGAAAATTCGGCAAAACGGTTGTGAGCATGGGGTTTTCACGTTTTTTGCGCCCATAATATTATCACTAATCATATTGATGGGTGGTCGCATAATCAGATCCATTTTTTTTATCAGGTGGAGCTGCCCGCCCCCGGCAAAAGCCTGCTGATCTACCTCCCCCCTTCTGACCCCCAACTGCCCCCATCTAGTGCCATAATCCAAAACCCCTCCCCGCCCCTGGAACTTCCCCATCTCGACTACCCTATGCGGATGGTATTTGTGTGGTTGGGTGTGGACATCGTCGTTCAGCTCTTCACTTGTTTGCTGCTCGAATGCCAGGTGCTTCTCAGGAGTTCTGGTGAGTACTGGAATTCCAGAATTGACCTCAAGTACTCTAACAAAATTTAGTTTTGGATCGTTTTTAGTGGTGAAAGGGGTAAAACAAAGAGTGCTAAAACAAATGTATAAAATTCATCCAAATTTATAACCATGAGTAATTTAGCTCCTGGTGACAGTTTACTGATATAGTTCATTTTTAAAGGAAACAATCTGCGAGAATAGGATACTAAATACTTGAACTATCTTATCCAAGACGAATACTAAGGTATCACTTTTTTCAGAAAACTGAAATATAAGTGAGATACAAAAAAAAAATGTAAATATGGGAATGTGTATCAAGACGTACCTAGTTTATGTTTAGTTTTTTGCTCGGATTTTTGTTTTATCGATTAAGCACTGCACCTGTCAGATAGTGCAGTAGTCACTTTCTGTCTATCGCTGTTAATTTTGAATTGATAAATTCTAAAATTGGCACATTATAATAATAATAACGGGATTATTTTAATACCTATCTATTCATAATATCTTTATTTTAATATTTATGAACGCAACTTTGAGGATTTACCAACATAGAATTTAACTACGATAAATTGAAATTGGTTTCTGCACCAACCGACAGGTACCAACGCGTTGATAGGTACAATGCCTGATCGATATGACAAAAAGCCGAGCAAAAAATAAACACACACAGACTAGGTACGTTTTGATACACAAGTTTATACTTACTTTTTTTGATTATGTATCTCGCTTAGTTTTCAGTTTTCGGTAAAAGTTATTTGAAAAAGTTGATATTTTAACGACTTCTATACACAGTTAAAAAAAATATCAACTTTGGACTCATCCTGTAGATGAGCGAAGTTTTTCTTGTTTTACTGCTTTTGGAATAGCAGGATGTTTCACAAAATTTCAGGAACTGAGACTTAGAAAATTAAAAGACCCTGTACTGCTATAGATAAATCTGAAATTGTCAAAAGTAAAACCCCTCCATGTCCTACAGGTTTTTATTGTAAATTGATTTCATCCAAATTCTATAATGAAAATAATCATAGTACATATTTATCATCCCGGAATAAATTGCTTCCTTTGAAAATGATGGAATAATTAACATTTTATAACTAATTATCATATTCGTTTAGATCCTCATCGTCTGATGGTGGTAGCTGAATGTCTAACCTCATTACTGTTTCCATTTACGTGGCCTCACGTGTATGTGCCAATCTTGCCTGCATCATTGCATCATTTCTTAGACGCTCCTGTTCCTTTCTTGATGGGTAAATACAATTTTCCACATTTCTTATCTCCATCCTTCAAGATGACCGTAAACTCTGAAAAAAATGCAGTATATAGTTTGGCTCGACACTTCCCATGCTATTTCGCTGCATACATAGCTCTGAACGAACGTTAATTATAAGAAGAATAAACATTTAAGTAAACAGTTGTTGACGATATGCAGTTAAATCCGAAAAGCAGAAAGCTAAATTCTATAATGAAATGAAAATACTTATCAGGTGGGACAAAAGTAATATCATACTGTGAATTGGCTGCCACTTTGTTGGTAAGTAAAATTGATATCGAACAAATGACCACCTCGTAAGATGACGCACATTTACGCTCGTTTTATGGCATTTTGAATCGTTGCCTGTAAAACAGCTAGCCTCAAATTTGTGATTTCTTCCCCATATTAGCTTTTAAAAATTGCAAGGTTTGTGGTTTGTTGTAGCAAACGCGAGATTTAAAAAATCCTGCGCCGTCAGATCTGGCAACCTTGCACGGCAATCTTGCACGGCCCTGATTGAGGTATGGCGAAGTTATTGCGAAAATCTGTACCATGAGGATGGCCTTCAGGCCCTCTCATTGGATTTTGAACATGAACCGGATATTCTTTTGACTGAAGTGGAACATGCCCTCAATAAGTTAGAAACTAGTAAAGCTACAGGCATTGATGCGAAACGTTAAAATGCTGATGACGGCATCTCTCTTTTATATAATATTTGTAAGAGGGTCTGGTCCTCCGGTGTTTATCCAGATGAATGGTGTACATCCATTTTTGTTCCAATTCATAAAAAGGGATCTCCAACAAATCCGGTCAATTATCGCCTGCTTTCGTTAATCTCTCATGCAAGCAAGGTTCTACTATATATTTTACAATCTCGTTTGGAGGGTTTTATTGGCTGGCAAATTTCTCAGGTGCAGGCAGGTTTCGTAAAAGGACGCGGTACGCGTGAAACGATCTTAAACTTAAGACAAATTATTGAAAAATCCAGAGAGCATTATTTTCCAGTTTTTATCTACTTTGTGGACTATTCTAAGGCGTTTGATAACGTAAAGTGGCCTAAACTGTGGGAAATCATTATCTCTATGGGAGTTCCTTACCACTTAGTATTTCTCATACAGCAACTCTACGAGCTAGCCCGGCTCGTGTAAGAATCGATGGTAACCTGTCTGGTCAAACAGCAACCAGAAAAGGAGTTCGTCAGGGATGTTTATTATGTTCGATGTTATTTAACATTTACGCTGAATTTGTGATGAGACATGTATGGAGAGGTTTAGGGTCATGCCCCGAGTGGGCGGCGCCGTGGCCGTTCACCTAACGGTGGACGGATACGACGAAACAGTTGCTGGATATGAGTATCAAGAGCGCCACTGAACTGACAGTAAATCGCGAACGAGCGCGAGCTACAGTTCTCAAAACTATTGATAATATTCGTGATGGCAATACTTTAGCACGGACTTCGACTCCGACGAGTACACAACATGTCTATTAAGACAAATGATATAAATTAAGACGCATTCACATTTTCATATTACTTTTGTCCCACCTAGTTACTCCTAAAAAAATAGCGAACCCGGGTGGTATAAATAATTGTGTTTGAGGAAGCGTTGCCTGCGTCACCCTTTTCCCAAGTATTTCCCCTTCCTTTTGAACGATTATTCCGCCGGTACTGAAGCAACTCCTAAAGAACAAAAATGTTTCCATCCTTGCCCTCGATTATGAAAAGATATCAATATATCGTAGTACACGGATTAGAAGTTATCCAGAAGGTATAATTATCAAATTGTATGTAGTTAGTGATGACCGAAAATCACTCTTAGGCAAATCAGAGCATGTTTTGGGAAGAATTGGATACCACCAGGGTAATAGAAAATGACTTACACCCGTATGCACCGTAAGTCAATTGCGCGATTAGTTACGTAAACCTGGATTAGATTACTTGTTTACTATGCACCACAAACTGACAATTTTGACACTGTCATTGTCAAAATAATCTTGCAAACCCAAACCTGCCGTTCTCCAATCTGGATTAGTCAATCTCTTGACGGAAAGATTAGCAAAACGCGATTAGGGAACTAGGATTAGAATCGCCAAACGGTGCATACGGGTGTTAATCTGTCTCATCTCCTTCAATCCCAATTTAACGCTGGCTCTGCCCCAAATTTAAAAAAAATGATAAGTTATATTGATATCTAAAAACACCTAAAAAAGAAGTTCAAGCTTTTTAATTTTTTTTTTGCTATAATTTATCCGCCGTAGCTGGATGGTTTTTTGACCTTGTAGTAATAACCCAGCATAAAAATTTCATTAATCAAATTATTGAGGAGGCCAAGGAATACCATTAAAAGCCTATTTCGTTCTTCGTTGTAGTAGCCTACTTTTAAAAATTCATCAACATTCTTCAGTACTGTCACACACTGTAGGTTACTGCTACAGAAAGGATGAAATATGTTTTTATGTATAGTACTTTGGTAAACTGGTATTCCTAGGCTCCGCTGAAAAAGATTCAATTTGATATTGATCAAATTTTTGTGTCATGTTACTACTGCAGTAAAGATACGATATATTTACTGATTTTGAAAATTGATCGAGTAGCGGCGGTGAAATAATAAACATGAGATACGAAAAACGCCCAAACTTCGTTTGAGGTGTCGCGTCGCGTCGTAGTCATCTCTGATCGTTTTTCAAAACTGTTGTCCCTCAGCATACTGACGGTGATCAAGGTAACGGCTTCATGCTCGGTATTGCCAAACTGCTAAATATATGTTGTGTTTTGAAAATAAGTATCAATGCATGGTGGGGAGTGCCGAGGCAATCTACTTAGTTCCTTTTTTTTCTTTAAGTAAGTCGATTCAATTCCTACTCAATCTGTGAAGTAAACTAAACAGTATAACAACCTTAATTGAAACAAAACTCATGGTTTATGTATCTTATGGTACTTATATTTATATTGTGGTTGTCTCGCTGGTTTGTCGCAATTTACTAACTCGTACTCAAAACGACATATATTGAGAGATAAACTTTTTACTGAAGTTTCGGTCACCTTTGTAGCCTTTATGAAACGCCAGTAAAAATGTTATGGGGTAGTTAAGCGCGATGAAAAACTTATGGTCATCTAATACAAAGGATGGAATAGTCTCAAAGAATAAGCTTTTCAACGGATAACTGTATTAGGTTTGTACGCCTCGTTCGATAATATGAAAGTGGCCTCGGAAGCAAACCTTTGCTACGTGGACATAGACAAATGCAAAGTGCAGCTACCCGAAGAAATCGCAGCGTTTCCACAGCTTGAAGCATTCTCCGCAGAAATCTGGTCTGTTTTGGACAAATATAACGTTCATGTGCCAACTTCTGAACAGAACAGAAATGCTCAGGTATGGTATTTACTTTGTTTATGATATATGAAAAACGTGGACATGTCAACAATAAAGGAAAATCTAGCAGAGTAGAAAAGAATTGGAGAATAATGGTAAACCAAGTGGTAAGTATTTCTACTATTTGGCATCGATTACGCCCAAATGAGTGATATGTGCGCCCATCAACGACGGTCAAAAAATATAGATATTTCTATCGTAAAATATTGAAAAAATGTAGAAACGTTGATCAATCAAACCGGTGTTTGTAGTAAGTTATTCACTGGTGACCACAGTAAACAAACATATTTTGTATCCTTTGAGAGGTTTCAGTACTTTTAAGTAGATACAAAAATATTTAGTTAAAATGTGAGGACCTATACATAAAAATCAAAGGCGTTTCCATTAAATCAGCTGCTTTACAATAGAATGTATCTTTCGACGGAAAAAAAAGTATTTTTTTCGCGTTCCGCGTCTGGCATCGTTGCACGGTCCTTTGAATGAGAAATACTACCAACTCAGCGATATCAACCTCACCTCGATACACTTGATGTATGTTGTTTACGGGAATGGATTTCTGCATTTTTTTGTGCTTGAATTTTTGTACGGCTTGAGTAATATTTTGTGAATACTATGATCTACAATAGTGAGAACGTGTTAAATGTGCAAATAAATAGTGGTGGTCAGAATCTTTGCATATAACTTGGTGTTATTTGAGGTTATATTTATGGGTATACTGGCGTAGAATTTGCGTTTTTGCTATTACGACTGTTAAACTGTTGTAGAACAGCCGATTACCTGAGCTTTGATTCCGCTGAGGTAGAAATAAAGACCTTGCTTATTCTTACTATTATTATTATATTATTATTATAAAATGTGCGTCACCCGAAGGCATTTGCTAATTTACCAGATATGATTGCCCCAATTTTGTTGTTTTTTAACAAGTAATCGCAACATGTCTACCACTGAAAGAAGATGGCAGTGTTGAAAAGGACATTTCATGAATGAATAGAAAAGTCTATGTTTTTGATTGTCGTTGGCGCCCATCTTGATTTTTCTGTGTTTTGTTTGATCAGACACCCTACAGCCCTGATCTTGCTCCTAGCGATTTTCACTTTTTTGCATCTTAAGAAATTCCTTTCCTCCGTTGGGCTTTTTGGCAGCTGAAGACGTCTGTCACAAGCTCGTCCATTCACAGACTACAGAGTTCTACGGCAGAGCTATACAAAAGTTTATCCCACGATATGTAAATGTATCAATTATGATGGTGGCTATGTTGAAAAATAGCAAAAAAAAGACCATTAATTATGTACCGGAAAGTGTTTGTTCCTCATTTTTTTCCAACAAGGAAGACCTACTTTCTGGATGCGCCTTGTTTTCGAGGAAGATAATTATGCTCCTCTACATTTTCCTTTATCGTGGACATGCGATCGGAATTTTCTGTTATTGTTTATCTAATGTATGCAAACTTTGTTTAACGTTGACAGAATCGTGTAAATGTCATTGATTTTCTACAGTATAGGACCAATCTTCAAACCCTGGTAGAACAAGTCTCTAGCTTAGTAAATGAAGACCTTAAACAATTCTGATAGTCATTAAGCTGGTATGAGATATGCGCCATCTTAAAGAAAACTGATACCATCAAGCCTGGGTTTGAGTGGAACCTGCGGACTTACCTTTTACGTTATTACGCTCCGCGATTTTTAATTGTTTGTCTAATGTATCCAAACTTTGTGCAATTTCCAAATAACACTCACATGATCGTGCATAAATTTGTGATAATGTGGATGTTCTCCTCTTAAAATCATAATAGGGTACGGAAGATTGTAAGCCTAGTGAATACTAAAAAAAGTATTATTAGAATGGGCAATTTAGATCAAAAGCGCTTTCAAAACCGCAAGAAAATTTCGTTATGCACTTTAATTTTCATTGTTTATAGAATAATTGCTGCCTAAGATTATTCTATAATTACTACCTAAGATTATTCTATAACTTGAATTATTTTCTGTTTCCTATGTAATAGTTTTATGAACATTGTAGCTAAACGCATGAGTTACGATATTTTAAAGGCTTTCACAGTCGTACGGTCGTAATATCCAAATAAAAATATAATAAAAAAATCTAGATAAACATTATTTAAAATGTCTTCTGATATCCAAATCCTGAAACATTCAAACATCTAACTACTTAAATAAAAATTTTCATCCTTATTAGAATTGCGCTGCCATACGCTATTGATTAGTAATATTGGTTGTTTTATGTCGTTAGGAAATAATGTCGCGTAGCTGCACTCTACCTGGTCGTCCGCAAAACAGGCTAAAGCTGTCCGTACACGACACCTTAGACAACGAAAGACCCCCATCCCCTCCTGGGTCAGCTAGGAGCGAGGCTCTTCAAAGAATTGCGGACATCGTTAGAAGAACAGGGGTGGCCTTGGATCCCAACGAGTCCAATCAACCTGTGGATTCGTATGTGGAGGATCTCAAGTTCAACAACTCCATCAGAGAGATATTCCTTAACAGATTCGTGCATATCTTCCAGTCCTACGAGAATTTCGTGATATTTCCCAATCAGGTAGGTACAAGGAAGGTTAATAGCAAAAGCTTATAAATCCACCAAGTGAAGGTCTAGAAATGTTTGTGGTATTGCAAACCAAGACATTAGTGACTCATCTATTGGCATGTAGGAGGAAATATTTAATAGCAGTGTATCAAAGATTAAGCAGTATTTTTTGTAAGATTCTTGACTGTCACTGAATTTCCTTTACAACGTTTTTTTCTTCTATTTTTAAGTTATTAATTAGTAAATATAGTTAAGTACATGTATATCTCACCCTATAATTGGTGTTAAACAGTTGGGTAGAGTAAATAAATAAATAAATATTGAATTCATTTTTGCTCGTAAACATAAATTTTCACAGGTGTCATAAATGTAATAAAACATACAAACATACTTGCTGTGAATTGTAAAACAGTTGGGTTAAGGATTAAAATATACCTTCAAATGAATTAAAATTACACCAACACACACATACTTACATTATATACCAACGTTGTCAAAATATTCTTGGAAACTATAAAATTCTTTGCTTAATAAATAATTTTTAACTGACTTACAAAACTGTTGCTATTTTAAACTCCTGATATGCTCGGGCAGTTTCTTATAGAACATTGGCCCAAAGTGATTTTCACTTATACACGTTCTTATTAATGTTAATAAACCCATATTTATGTTACCTCTGCATCTAGTATTGTTGTTATGCCATTTGCCATGATATCTATATGTATCTAAGTTTTTTAACATGCGTAAGACAACTCAAAATGTATATGGATGGTAGAGTCTAGATGAGAAAATTTTGGCGTTGTGGCCAAAATTTTGAAAACGAGACTGGGTCACATCATGGAGGAGACTCTGGTGCTAACAGCCAAGCTTTCGGCAATGTTTATTGCCATCTTCAGGGCTTTCTACATAGTTAAAGAAAAAAAAAAGCTTACCTTGTATTAGGATGGTAGAGTCAGTATGTTTAAATAAACGAAAGTTTGCCTTGCATCAGTCTATAATCCAGATCTGGTAGAACGCGTACGGTCCTTCTCTGGAGATTCAATATTCTACTTGCCTGTGGTGCATGCACCCAAGAAAGAATACCATAGCTACAGTGACTTTGAAAGAGTGCAGTTATCATCAGTTCTTTTTAAGTTCTTGATTAAAAATATCGATTTTGATCATTTTTAGACACCTGATCGATATGAGCGTCAAAATTACTATTCAAATATTCATCTGTTTTAGGATAAAGAAGATTGGCTGAACAATAGAGATTCAATGCAGAATTTCGACAAAGCCTCGTTTTTATCAGACCAGCCAGAGCAGGATAGGCTTTTTCTCTGGAGGTTCCTCGAATCGCAAATGTTTGCGACAATGATCGATAACAAGATTATCTCTAGCTGGGGAGAGGAAGATAGTAACTTGGCAATATTCGACAACAGGATAAAGCTTCTCAAGAAACGATACGGTGGTGAAAATCTAATGAGGTTTGTTGATATTCGTTGACAATATAAAGGACAAAACATGCTCTTTAATATTTAGTTTCAAGTTTTTTATATCTGTTCTACCCTTCTGTATCATCTGAAAAAAAATCAGGCTTAGGGCTGGTTGTTCAATGCAAGCTTAAGGGGCCCGGGTATACACAGTTATACATATGTATTTGCCATGTTAAAACACGGATTCCCATTTCGAACAGAACTCACTTATTTTTCAAACTACATACACAGTATTTCAGAAGCTGATAGTTAAGACCTTAATGAATCACAAATATTTGCGGTTTTCTCAAAAAAGTTTTTTAGTGCACAAAAAACTCGCAATGCAAAATCATACATTTTTCAAATATCTGTAACTTTAACAAACAAATATTGATAGCCTTCTAAAATTTATAAGAGACATTAACCTTTATTTTTCAATATGATATCTGTGCAATATTACAATTGACAATTATTGTATTTTTGAGTTGTGCCGTCCACCACTAATAACCCTGCGTGGTTGATGCGGTTATGTGTTAATAAAAAAAAACACGATATCAAAAAAAGGCCAAATAGGTGACAAAGCGCAAGCTTTCTTCTTCAATTTGCTTTTTGAATCATTTCTGTAAGCTTAAAAGTAACGCCAGGAGCTTAGAAATGAGAAATTCATTTTTATGGTGACCTTTGAACCTTACCTTTGAACCTTTTGACCTTACCTTTGGATTTTTGGACTTATCTCCCCTCATCTTAGACATACACACACGAGAAAGGGAACCGACGGTTAAACCACGTCCGTTGTACAATGCTGGCTTAGCCCCCCCCACCACTCCAAGCTTAACATGAGTTTACGTTAACCAAAGCTTAACCCGAGCTTAAGGCGGGTTCTCACGATTCAGTTTCGATGAATCAGTTTGACTGATTCAGTATTACTGAAAGCGACGTTTGTTCACACTGTTCAGCTTTCATGAATCAGTTTAACCTATTTAGCATTAATAAAAGTAACGTTTGCATTCATCTTTCAATACTGATTCAGTCAAACTGAATGAAAAGTAGAACTGGCTTTCAGTTTGACTGAAAGCACAAACCCACTGATCAGTATCACTGAATCAGTCAAACTGATTCAGCGAAACTGAATCGTGAGAACCCGTCTTTAGCTGTGGTTTAAATACAAATGACATGTGTCAAGCAGGAACCTTCAAATTGCTTGTGAGTTTAGTAGATTATATTTTTAGAAAGATTTGTGTCTAATTTAACAAAAAGAGCAAATAAAAGAACAGAGACAGAAGGGGCCGTTGCCCAAATTTGACACAAACCATTACAGCAGGCGTAGGGATGTGGCGACCCCATCGCCCAGAGGTGATGGTACACCTTGCACCGACGACGGTGCATCATGTACTATTATCTCTGCAATCAGCCACAGGGGGGGAAGTGCAGTCACTTAGCTTCGCCCGCGGTGCAATCACCCCCACATCGGAATATTTCCGGGAAACTAGGAATAGGTTCGCGGAAATAGGCGGCGCCAAATGGCCTCACGGTTCATGTTCCGTCGCTGGGCTGATGTTCTCGTTTTCTCATAAGTGACAAATTGGTTTAATTAAAAGTAAAAAAATGCTCAATGGCTCTTCCAGAATCAAACGATTCCGGAGGTAAAATACCTGGCCGTTCGGATCTCCGGGTGCCAGGTGGTCCGAGGGGAACATTAAGCGAAGTTTGTTTAAAGAATTGTGCTGCCACTTCTCGTCAGGCTAACAACAGAAGCCGTCCTTCGCAGCAACTTCGCACTGACGACAGGCCCGAAGGCCAGAGAAACTTGTTCAGAGACGACTTTACAAATATACGAGGTCTTGTCTCCAACATAAACTCTGACCATCAACACCTTCAGGCAGAGGAGCCACACATGCTGGCTCTTACGGAAACTCAAGTCGGCTCTTCAACAATGGATAACTGCTTTAGATATCCCGGATATGACTTACGACCCGATTTAGACGTAGGTTTGGCGTATGCGTGTACGTTAAATCTGGGCTTTCCTGTCATCGAGAAGAAGAGCTCGAACTGGAAGGATTTGACGTCATATGGCTCAAAATATCCTTCCAAAGTCATTCCAAATTTATATGCTGCATTTATAGGCCACCAAGCAGTAACAACTGCAAAGAACTCTTCGAGAAGCTTTCAGCCATTGTGGACGCGCTGCAATCAGATCACCCTCATTCAGAGATAGTCTTTCTGGGTGACTTCAACGTTCACAACTCATACTGGCTGAAACACTCAAACAAAACGGACGACGAGGGACGTGAAGCTGAAGCCTTCGCTATCAGCTGCGGCTTGGAGCAGATAGTCAAAGAACCAACAAGGATTCCCAGCCGCCACGGAGATTTTGCCAGTATGTTGGACCTATATCTCACAACTACTCCAACGGTCTACACAGTGAAGGTAACCGCCCCACTGGGATCGTCTGACCACAACACCGTCTCGACGCTATGCAGAATGCATTTTCCAGATCTCTACCATGCAAAGCCTCGTCGGGTCTGGTATTACGGATCAGCAAAGTGGGACGACCTAAGGGAATACTACCAGTCCTTTCCCTGGAACGAAGTCTGCTTCAAGTCACGAGACCCATCAGCTTGCGCCCCAGAAATACCAGATGTATTAATATCCGGCATGGAAGCCTATATTCCTCATGTCGTCAAGCATCCCTCCAAAAACAAGCCATGGTTCAATCAGCGTTGTAGAGATGCAGTTACCTCTAAAAACCAACATTACAGAGAATGGAGAAAAAATCCAAATGCTGAGAGCCACCGCAGTTTTATCGACGCCAGAAATCACTGTAAACGCGTGATTGACAGCAGCAAGGAGGAACACAACCAAAAAATTAAAAACAAGCTCCTCTCATGTCCTAGTTCGTCCAGAACATTCTGGTCTGTAGCTAAGGCCTGTTAGTCAGAACTTTTCCTATTCGTCAATACCACCCTTGACCAGAGAGGAGAAATCCATCGCTTCTGCTCCTAAAGAGGGAAGCTCTTCGCAGACAATTCTACTGTAGACTTTCAAGGAAGCACTCCGACCACCACCATAAGCGTGAACTCGAGAATGGCAGAGGTCAAATTTCAACATCCTCCAAAAACTGAACACCAATAAGCTACTGGTCCTGACCAAATTGCGGCCATTGTTCTAAACGCTGTGCCGCTGAGCTTGCACCTATTCTTTGCAAGCTCTTCAAACTTTCGTATCAACGAGGCGTGTTTCCCGCTTCGTGAAAGATTGGCTGCGTACAACCCATCCCTAAGAAAGGCAAAAAAACTGATCCCACCAATTATAGACCTGTGGCTCTTCTCAGCATCATGTCTAAGGTTATGGAGACTGTCATTAACACACAGCTCCTGAAATACCTGGACAACAATAACATCATAAATGATCGCCAGTATGGCTTCCGTAAGCACAGGTCTACAGGTGACCTCCTTGCCTACGTCACTCACTTGTGGAACAGAGCAATAGACAATCATGGCGAATCCCGTGTTGTTGCACTTGATATACCAAAAGCTTTCGACAGAGTATGGCATGACAGACTTCTGGTCAAGCTTGCTGCTTATGGACTACCACCTGGCGTGCGCCAGTGGCTGAATAGCTTTTTGAACGACCGATCTCTGATTGGTGTAGTCGAGGGCTGTTCATCAGACGTATTTTCAATAAACGCCGGTGTTCCTCAGGGATCTGTCCTATCCCCTACACTGTTTCTGCTGTACATCAACGAGCTGCTGGAAATAACATCCAATCCAATCTACAGCTTCGCAGATGACAGTACATTGGTGTCGTGCATGGAACCAGGCAGGCCGCTGTCATCCCAGGAGACGGTGCGTCGGCGACAGCAGCATGCCTCACAGATCAACGCAGATATCAAAACAATCGTCGAGTGGGGATTAGCAAATAAAGTACAGTTCAACGTACAAAAAACTCAGGCAACAACACTTACAAAGAAGTCTCACGATGGCTTGCCAACTGTGGAAATGGAGGGTCACCCCATAGTCGAATCACCTTCCGTCAAGCTTTTGGGAATCAACATCAACAATAATATGTCCTGGCACGACCACGTCGTCAGTATTGCTAAAACGGCATCCCAGAAGCTTGGAGTTTTGTTCCGCTGTAGGAAGTTGTATACACCAGAGCAACTGTTGCTGCTCTACAAGGCACAGATCCAACCATCGCTGGAGTATTGCTCCCATGTGTGGGGATGCGCTCCGAAGTACTCTCTAAAGCTTCTGGACACTATCCAGAAAAGAGCGATTAGACTGGTCGATACGCCTAGCCTCACAAAGAACCTCCACAGCCTAGAACATCGAAGGAGGGTGGCTGACCTATCCCTGTTTTACAGATTCTATCACGGAAGATGTTCCAGTGAGCTCTCTCAGATAATAACACCACAGGCCGTCCGAACCAGGAACACTAGAGAAGCTCTGCAAGCTCATCCTTACCAAGTCGAGGTCCTTACTCCCCGAACCAGTCTCCTCCAGCATTCCTTCTTTTGGAGAACTTCGACGCTGTGGAATCAGCTGCCGGGGAATTTGTTTCCCCGACGGCTACAACCTGCAGCGTTTCAAATCTAGCGTGAACCGATACTTATCCTCTCGCAGCGCTTCTACAGCGCCATAGGCTTTCAGCCTTTGCGGGAGGCCGACCATAAAAAAACAGTGACAAATCAGAACAGGTTACTTTTTTAAGTAATTATGACAGTAGGCATTACTTTATTAGTGCCAACCGTAGTGAATTTTATTATCAACCAGCCGACGATTGTGCAACGGATATCAACTTTAAGCTTAAGCTTAGCTAAGGTTAGGCTTAATAAAGCTTGAGTTTAACCGGCATTTGTACAACCGACCCTTAGAGTTAGCATCAAAAATGGCGCGTCGTCTTCTATCTCTTTTTTAAAGAAAGCATTGTGTGTTCCGTATCGTTTCATACATTCCGTTTGTGTATTTTGCTGTTGTCGATACTCCACCTTTTAATAGCATTTTTATCTCTTTAGTGGTAATTCACATTGAACTATATGAGAGGCCATTAAAATAATTCATCTTTATTAAAAATAATAAGGGGCGAAAACGCGTTCTGATAAATATATTTGGTTATATCTTTTGTTTTGATTTTTTTGTTTCATTAACCTTTAGTTATTTACATCGTATGGTCAGCACCAGATTGTCATCATATCCAAATTTTTGCACTGTCATCATCATAGTCACAATATATTAACACACATAAGCATTAAGTCGGAGCTAGAGTATTGCCGATACGAATATTATCAATAGTTTTGAGAACTGTAGCTCGCCATCGTTCGCGATTTACTGTCAGTTCAGTGGCGCTCTTGATACTCATATCCAGCAACTCTTTCGTCGTATCCACCCAACCTGTAGGGGGACGGCCACGACGCCGCCCACTCGGGCATGACCCTGAACTACAAGTATCTCCATATTATCGCTTCTGTATATGTCAGAAGAATGTAAGCATTCTCGTCGACACAATGGAGGATAGTCTCTCTGGAGTAGAAATACATATATACAACTGGTAAAGTTGGATCTGGGGTGTGAAATCCACAATGCCACTAACAGAGAAGGTACATGCAGGCAAAGCCATCAGTTGAAAAGAGACTCCTAACCCCTCATACGTCCTACATCCCCTCTAAATTTACAGCCAGGCGCAGTAAAACGATGGAACGCATTCACTCATTGACGTCTTACTCTAAGCGAGTATCGCATGTTGCCAGGTTGTAAGTATGCTTGTAGCCAGCGTTTGGCATGAAAATCTCCAGAAATCGCCAATCTATGAATGAAAATCGCCAGACATTGCGACTTCGCGGTTGTGAATATGAAAATTGTCAAAACCGAAACACCCAGTATGATATATCCTGCGGGTGAGGGTGACTTCTGACCTATACTCTTGTACCTGATACTTTAAACTGGCTTGACGTCTATTTGATAGGTATCAGCTGACGAAGAAGTGCATGCACCTCAAATTTAATTTTTACTAGTGGTGTTGATTGGCAATCCTGCGATCAGGACTGTATTAGTAATATTCTTATTGAATATCTCATTGCCAAAAAGGAATGACTATTTTTGTAAACAAGAAATTGCCTTAATATCCAGAAATTCGCAGCAAAAATGGTTGGTTAAAAGAAATAGATTATTTTATTGATTTGTATATTGTTAGCGCCTATCAAAATACTCCTATATTTAGCAATAAGGACGATTCAATGAATAGCTTGCCTCACTAGTGGGATATTTATTGGTTAAAATGTACAACGTACAATTGGAGAAGAGTATAAAGTAAGTACATGGAGTAAAATTAATATAATACGGTAGAGTTTAACTGATCAGCTTGCGTCAAAAATGTTTCTAATTAAATTACTAATTATTTGGTACCTCTGTAATGTTCAGTTCTATTTCAGGAAATCGAACTTGTGTAAACTGTCTGAAACAGCTCCACACATTTTTTACTATTTGTATAGCCATTGCGCGTTGCCCTTCAACGTTTTATTTTTCTTCAATTACTGCAAAAAGAAATGTTAGGAACTCAGTGTGCTTGTGTATGGTTAAGTTAGAAATGCTTTTATCTTCATTCTTACCTCATTTAAAGCGTAATCATCATCATTCAGACCAACCATACTGATATACTGTGTAAGGCTTTCGCGGCCATCGTCCAATGAATTTGTGGTTCTTGGGTTTTTAGGCCGGCGTCGTTTAGCGTTAAAGCTTGACGTTTCGCCACCACGAGTGGATGGCATCTTCAGAGGCTATTTCACTTCGGCGACTTCCAAAATACTGGTACTGGTGGTGGCGAAACGTCAAGCTTTAACGCTAAACGACGCCGGCCTAAAAACCCAAGAACCACAAATTCATACTGAGATACTGAAAGAAACGCCGGATTTTCCGAGAAAATGTAAAATAAGCATAGACCTCAGAGCATAGACGAAAACGTCACCAAGTGTCAATTACTGGTCACTATCAGGACTTGCACTCAGTTCACCCCTGTATTTGAGGGGATTACATCAAACCTGGTATGGGAGTGTTTCAACATTCTCAGCTAACTAGCCTCACCCAACGCTGTACATCTCAGTTGGGGATCAGGCTACGGCAATGAGTGTACAGTTGAAAATACATAAACATTACTACGTATTTGTTTTTTTACTTCAATAAAAAACATTTCAGTGTTAACCCTCTGTCTGTCTGAGTGGGAATAAAACAACTTGCCAGTGTGATCGATTTATTTTAAAACTTCTAAGGCTAATTTGCTAATTGCGAATCAACTCCAATATAACGATAACGAAGGTTGACCAGCGCTTCATGCGGCTAGCCCTTATTTTTAGGGGAAAACCAACGAAAGGGAAGTTAGAAATACCCAAAAGTCGCCAACTCAATGTGTGTTTTGCGCCACCAAAAATCGCCAATCGCACAGTTACCGTTTTTGGTCGCTAACTCAGTTTTGAAGTCGCCACTTTGGCGGAAAATCGTCACATCTGGCAATTCTGAGGAACGCGTAATCAAAAGAATGGAAGTGAGTTAGTGTGGGGTAGGTGATATTTCTTCAACCTGTTAAAGGCTATCAGCTATCTGCGTCCGATGCGTTTATATCGGCATTCTAGTCTCAGTTTTCCAATCGTGTATAAACGTAATCGCAAAGGACCTACTACTGATCTCTAAAATAGACCGTGGTTTGAGTTGTATGGACCGCTCATTGCGATTCCTATTAAAATTTGATAGGTTATCTGTGGCAATTCGGTTGTAAAGTGTGCCCGCTAACAGTTTGTAAATAGTAGAATGCCGGAAAATAATCTGGACTCTTCATTTACTCGCCTTTAAAAATCATTATAATTTTAACAAAGTATTTAAATCTTAAATCCTTTTGAGGGAAGAAATTGATTTAAATGAAAAATCGTAATATGATTTTAACCATTCTTGTCTTGATTTAAATCCTTTTTTATGATTTAAATCGTTTTTGAATTGTAAATCATTTTGATGATCAAAAATCCTTTCTCATTCCCTACTAGTCCTACTACACAAGCTTGAGAATAAATTAAAACTGAAAACATTTAAATCATTATTCTAGAAACAAGTTTGGAGAAATAAAATACAAAATATAAATAGAAACACCATTTGTAAAAAAATATCTCAGGCAACATTGTGGTAACAGGTAACAGATAAGTAACAAACTTGGTACTAAGTACCTACTATCTATCCAGTAAAATGATTTTAAATCGTAAAGAGATTTAAATCAAAAAGTATTTTAAATAATTATCACATGATTTAAATCAAAAAATGATTTAAAATCATTTGCAGATATTTAAATCAAAGAGTATTTTAAATCATTAGCAAATGATTTTGAACCAAAAAATTATTTAAAATCATGCATGCTGAATAGCAAATGATTTTAAATCTTTTTGACAAGTCTCTTTGTTGAAACATATTCAAGTCACAAATCATAAATCACTAAGCTGGCAAAAAATTTTAAATCAAACGATTTAAATCAAAAAAAGATTCAAATCATCGGTAAAGTTGCAGCTCTGTATATCAGTACATTAGTTTCTTTCAACCGGGGGAAAATCCTGTCAAAGAATATCATTCAATTGAAAATAAATGTTATGAGAGGTTAAGTTATGTGTTCATGACAGGTCTCTCAATTATGAGCCTTGTATAATTGCCCACGACACCCAAGCACTCATCGATAGAAGAATGGCCTATCCAGATTTCGAGTCATCTTGTCCAAAGGAAATCATGAACACGCGGACTGTTGTATCAAGACAATTTCCGATTTTGGACAAGGAGGTGTTAAACAAAACTCCCGTGGTGAACAAGGGTAGCATCCCGAGGGCTAGTTCGCTGAGGAAAGGGTTGTCGTTCGGCAAAATTCCAACAGGAAATGTGGATAAATCGAAAAGCAGTCAAGACATGTCTCCGGCGCTCATTGCTCAGGCGAATTGGACGTTCGTGGAGAAACTTCTAAAGGTAAGTCACTTACACGTAAGTTATCCTATGGTCATTCATCTTCACAGGTTCATAAATTATCATATCGGCGGCGCAGCAATAATAAAAAACTAAGAATATAAAAACCGCTCATACTTTATTTGTAGGCGATTTGGGGGGGTTCCTGGTCGTTTTCCACATTTTCTTAGAGGGGGAAACATGGGTTAATTTGTGAGTTGGTTGTAAACCTGGGTTAAATTGTGACTTGGGTGTAAACGTGGATTAATTTGGGGGGGGGGGGGGGGGGGTTGTGAAAATGGAAAATTTGTTATTCTCTTAGTGAGCTTTTCGTTGCCCTCTGAAGGAATGACATATTTTTAGCTTTATCCGAATGCTGTCCTACCATATACAAAAAATAATTTTTGAAAAATATATTGTAGATAATTCTCTAATGTGTAAACTAAATTGAGAGCAATGAAATTTCTATACCGTCCCGTGGGTCGTGGTGCAGACCAACAGGGTATGGTTTTTGAAAATTGCGTTAGTGGCGGTGAAACTAAATTAAAAAAGTAAGTCAAGTTGATTGACTCAGTACTTCCCAAACATTACGGTGATACCAGTTCATTATTTTCCCATAGCATGAAGCTATAGTCTGAGGTCTCCTTGCAAACAAGTCATCGCCAGCCGCCCTCAATTTTACAACCCCCCCACCCCCCAACTACCCCAAATTTCACACCACCCAATAAAAATAGAAAATGATCAGGGACACCTAAAACGCCTAAAAACGAAGTTTGAGGAATATTTGAATTTTTTTTTGCTAATTACTCCGCCGCCCGTGCACCGATTTGCAAAAATATAGCAGCATTACGTACTACGACCCCACAGCATATTGCTGCCCAAATTTCATTACAATCCATGCAGCGGTTACTGAGATTACGTGGCTAGAAAAACGCGTACAGACAGACAGACCGACGGAAATGAGTGACGTGGATTTTCGTTATGTAGACATCATAAAACGTCCAAAAAACCTATTATCTCAAAATCTAAAATGTTCGCGATCACAATACTCCCGTCACCTCTCGGTGTGGGAAGTAAAAAGAAACAATACAATATAAAAACTCTGTTGTTTGATACTCTAGGCATCTCTGATCATTTTCTAGTGTTTTCTTCTGAAGTGGTTATACAATGAGCCGAGGTAGGATGAAATCTCGGATAGGGTTGTTGGGAAACTCCGGAGCATTGCAGTGTCCTTTAAAGATTAATACTGGTGTAATAATCTGTTTTTAAATATCAGAAAATCGGCATCTCATGTGATTAGAGTATCAGTTGAAGATCGCAGAACAAAACTAAATCGTCTTAGTTCCTACGGAGAGGGATGCAAGAAACTATTTACGACAGTATTTAATGTTTTTTGCGGGCGGGTGATGATTTGGTTGCAAGGGGATCTTAGACTATAGCTCCATGCTATGGGAAAGTAATGAAAAATGGTATCACCTTAATGTTTGGGAAATACTATGTCAATCGACTTGACGTCGGCGCTATGCTTGCCATTACCAAATTGCCACGAATATCGGGTACTTTTGAAATAAGCATCAACGTATGCTCTATATTTTCTGTTGTAATTGCAAAATAAACAAAAAGCAACATAGCACATATATGATTATATGAATGGATAGTTACCAGTGCTAAACCGGTCAATCAATAGAGGTCCACATCCAGCTAACATAAGAAAAACTGCCAACAAAATAGCAACACAACCAAAATGCAAGTTTTCGAAAACAAAAACAAATTGTCAACTGCTGTCCACATACCGACAACACTTATTCAACTTTGTGACCCCTGATAGAAAACGTGGCCTGTTCAAAATTGCGAATCGGGTTTTCTATTAGTAACTCAAAAAACGAAAAACTTTTTTGGGTTAGACCCAGCCTAAATAAGAACCAACATAAAAGCTATAGCGAGGAATTATTGGAATATTTACGAAAAGGTGATAACGGTATTAGTAGAGAAATGCGGTCTAGCTTTAAAAACTGTATAAGAACGAATAGTACCTACTGATAATGAAATTATAATACAAATCATCGGATCCTCGGAAATAACATTACAAAACATTCCTAATTCCTTTACGGAGTCTGCCCTTTTATAGCGATTTTATAATCAGATTACATAAAAACCTAACTTCTGTATAAAGTTTATTTAACTTGCAGGTATTTTCAACTTTATTTCATTTTTCTGCACACGACATAGTCCGTAGCACACATCAACGGGACAAACTGAACCAGGGATTCAATTTTATCTTCCTCTAGTTGAGCCCGTATACATCATCAGACCATTAGAGTTTTCACAAACGCGGACAACATCAACACTATGACATTTTCTGACCGGCGACATGAAAATGAAAAGTTACTGAAAACACCGCAAAGAAAAATGTGTGCCTGAATGTTTCGGTTTTATTGCCAAAGGGTTGGGAAAATTGAGTTGCTGTTTTCTTTTGTTGGTTTGATGAAATGAAGAATTAGAGTACCAATGCATGTGTTGTCATGATTTTATCCTCCAGTATCTAAACCATAAGTTTCTCTCTTAGTGTCCGACCGAAACTACTTTTCACGGCCGAAACCGAAACAGAAACCGAATTTTGGCTTTCCTCTCAGTTTCGGCCGAAACCGATACCGAAACATCAATACACCGTCAGTCATTTTTTCGTGGGAATAAAAATAAATAACGTATCATCAGTATTATCACACCTTATTTCAAATAAATTATTATTATTACAACAATATACGAGTTGAGCTAACAGTATAAACACGAACATAATATAAGATTGACGGTATTGAGCACTAAACTATGCGACGTTTCCTTGTATCCAACTATCGTACTGGTTCTTAAAGTTGTTGACTGAAGATGCGTTCACTATCTCCAAGGGGAGTCCATCTTTCTCTAAATTTAAAAACTGTTATGAGCTTCATTGAGCTACACAACTATTGTTGATTATCAGTATTCATAATTGAACTATCTAATATTGTAGCAAGAAACAATAAGTTATCAACCTTTTCTCTCAGTAAGTAGTTTCTTCAGTCTGAATAAATTTAACTAGCAGCACTAAATAGCTGTTCAGTGGATACCTTCGTCGGTAAGGCTGACATGAATTTTAGGGGAACCTTTTTCAAAGACAGAAATGGACTAGAATTCCAGTAAGAATAACCTTGGCTCCGATAAGTAGGCTTCTTAACTTGTGATCTACACAGCAAAATGACACCTCGTAGCTTGAAGATCAGTGCTCCGAGAGCGTCCGATCACAGCGCGAAATCAATGTAGTTCAGTTTTGGTTTGGCCTTAGTTTCGGCTGGATGTCAGCCGAAACCGAAACTAAACCGAAACCCGTTTTTTGCCGAAACTAGGCCGAAACCGAAACAGAAACCGAATGTTCGGTCGGACACTAGTTCCTCTCCATACTGCCGCTAGGCTAGAGGTTCATGCTTACCCGCATGTGCGCGTATTCCCGCTAGCAAATTTGTTTCATATTTCGCTGTGATTTGCTAATACTTAGTTACTAATACTCAATTAAATATTAATATAATCTACATTGAAAGTGTGACTGCGTCTTAACCGTTGATATTTTCTACTGATATTTTTTGGAATTTCGGGGGTGGGGGGAGGGGTTAACCCGATAACCCATCCTCAGGTACGCGCCTGATACCTATAATTATTATTTATAGGACTGTAAAGCGAAAACGAAAAGGATGCTGTTGGCCAAACTGGGCGCAGAAGGCGTCACGTTGTCGAACAGCAACGCTTCTGACGGAGCTGTCGAAGAAAGCACGTTGGTGACCTCGCTGTGTGACTTTCTGGAGCGCGTCTGGTCGCACGGCCTGCAGAAGAAACGTGGAAAATCCGCGCTCTGGACGCATATGCTCGCCTATCAGGAGAAATATCAGCCGGTTTCGAAGAGGGACAATTATTTGAATACGGGTAGGTATTGCGATCCTCGGTGGAGTCATGTATCAGGAGCCCCTGAACGTAGTGACACTTTTACTTTTTCTTTACGTCAATAGGCGGAGGGAGTATGTCGCGAAACATTTCAAAATGAGATAATTTTATGATATCCACATATACTAATAGCGTTTTCGACTTACTGCATTGATTTTAACCACGATTGCACTACAGTGCACATTGAAATCTCGTCTGGTGCCCAGAAGTGCAATAAATCTGAACTGGTAAGTCGAACATACACCAAATTTCGGTGCCGCAATTCGGTGCAATTGAAGTAACTGTTCCGTCAGCCAACTGATGACAGTTTAATGTCATTTTGCATCCTGAGAGCTCAATTTCATTCTGTGGTGGGTTTCGAATTTGAATCCGCCTTGATCAATCATTTATTAATTTATCGACATAAAACCTAACAGCATTTTGTGCATTATGACTTTTGCACCAGCCTAGGGTTTGCCCACGAAAAATAAATATCTTCATATATCGGTAAATACTTATGTATATCTTGTGATACCTCTTCTTCCGTCAGTTTATGAACAACATCTTCAACAAACATTCGTATTTTTGGGACACACGCATCCGTTGTTTGCAATTTAACTAGATATGCTTCAATTTCCTCATCATCCGAAGATGACGATGTTCGCAGTTCTTTAAACTACACTTCCCGTACCTTCCGTAACCTATCCTAGCATCCATACTCCTATATATACTACCCCACTACCCAGTTCTTGATTCAAAAAATTATTTTCTTTGACAAATAAAATAGGTTATAATTAATATTTTATAGACGTCAAAAATGCACTGAAATCTCCACGAGCTCAGAGAGTCTGTGGCGATAATTTGCACTCAAGTGCAATTAAGCGGATAAGTCGAAAACAAAAAACCACACTAGTTTTGCACTCAAATATAAGACGATCATAATTTTGACACTCAGTTCCTATGAGTGCAGTGGTAGGGCAATAAGTCGAAAACGCTGTAAAAATCAAGACATTCATTAAAGAACGAAAAAATTCTAAAACTCAAACAAGTCATTCTAGTCCAAAAAGTGTCTTTGTCATGTTTGTCATAGAGTTGTTATAGATGACAAATGAATGCCGATATGTGCAGAACATGCATTATTTTTCAGTCAACTCCACTCATACTGCTCTTGATATGTCGACGGATAGTACGTATTTCGCTTTTGAGTTTGACCTAACAACCAATCAGAACATAGATCGGACATTGCCAGACCTCTGAAAGCTCAAAAGTAGTAGTAATCGTTTAGTTGTTTGAATACGTTGGCGTACCTAGAATAATCGGTAATTTTGATATTTCGTTGCGGAGTTACTATTGTTATTTATTTTACAGTATAAATTTCCATTATGGGTCCAATGATACATGACTTTATCCAATGATTAACAATAAATAGTTGGATAATCAAATGCCTGTAATACTTCATGATTAGCCTTTGATCCTGCTCCTTGACTCGTACCACTTTGTATGTGACTACCAATATTCAACTGGTAACCTCCACTGGCAAAGAAACATTGCGAAAATATTTGAAAACCAACCATTAGTTATTTACCGAGAAAGTTATATCTTTGTTTGAACATCCAATGCCGAGTTTCTTGTAGCAGGTGACAACAAACCGGAAAGCAGGTTTATTATTTTGCCTACAACAGCTTTCGGCATTTTGCAAATGTTTATCGTATAAATCGAAGCGTTTATTCGATAATTGATGATGGGATTGTTTTGCAGCAGTTTCAGCTTCCTTCACGGTCTCTATCGCAACTAACATTGGTAAATCGTCAAAATTGGCCATTGTTTCCCGTAAAAATACACACACACAATAAGTTTACAACTTCTATAATTATTTATAAAATAATAAACTTTATCTGACACTAAACAAATATGAAATATCAAATGACATTGACATAGTTGTAACCACAGCATAGTAAACAACCAGCATAATATCTCTGAGGATTTTCCATATAAAACTGGTTCCCACAAAATTTGACCTTGGATGATTTTACGGATGTGAAGTTTGGGTAGGGATGCGAAAATGAAAATATCGATACCGGAACCAACTCGATATTTTTTAGCCAAATAGGCGCGTTTGGTTCGTACAGAGCATTTTGTGCAACTGATTACATCGCTCAATAATTATATAATTATTTTCGATACCGATACAAAAGTATCGATACCAGCTTGGCATGCCTCAAAAAGTATCGATGACAAAAATACTCGATATTAGTGCAGAAGTATCGTTAGCATCCCTACAATTAATCATCCAAAGGGGGGGGGATGCACGTGTAATTACCGCCAATCTGAGTTATTGTGCTGGTTGTTCACTATGCTGTGGGACATAATGTCGAGTGATTGAAAAATACGTAAAGTCTGAGTCTTATCTTTTTCAATCTTCCTTTAAATGCATGAAGAGTGCGATTTATTTTCTGTTTTTCACCTTTGATTTCCTAAATGCAATCCCAAATTTTATGTTACGATTAAATACTCCATTGCATCGTATAAATGGGTCCTTGGTAATGTAGAGTACTTTCCGAATTTAGCCGAACGCACACTTATTGATTGAAAGAATAAGAGCACAATCGATCTTTTGCAAGTATGCTGTCTTAGTGACTATAATGTTCAATTCCAGATGAAATGTCTAGGCTTTCAAAAAATTTAGAAAATTGGTCGACGCATTGCAGTGATGCTAAACTTAGAACTGATTTACCTGAGCTACCAACGTCGTTACTGTTTGATATGGGGTACGTAGAATTGATTTTTTATCGTCTCTCAAAATAGGTATCACCTATTCATCAGTGGACGACGGTTTTTAATATTTTCTTCAATTTGTTTTTATATTATTGTTTAAATATATGCCTCCTAATTCATATGCACTTATTCCTGCGAGAATAATGATTGAAAGATTTGTGTAACTTTTTATTTATTTTAATATTTTGTATTAATAATTTGTCATTATTTACAATTAAATCAATTGCATTAAAATGTTTCTATTATGTTTTATGTTTTCAGCAATATTCAAGGCATGGCAGACGTGAAAACCGGTATAGGCATGGCAAGAGCTTGGGTTAGATTAGCTCTAGAAAAGAAACAGCTGTCCAAACACCTAAGAACCTTATTATCGGACCAAAATATATTACGTTCCCAATATAAACGTCTGGCATTTTTAAGATCTGAGGAGGAACGAGAACAATTCCTCTACCATTTGCTCTCTCTGAATGCGGTAGATTATTTTTGTTTCACTACTACCTACCCTTCTACTGGTAAGTTTGAAGGTTTTTCATTAGTTTTTTCATAGTCCACTAGTGGGATACAAAAAGTTAACTAAGACCATGCAAAAATTTGGAATTGATTTAACAAATAGTTTAATTTTGTAACGCTCTTCAATTTGTGATTTTTATAAAATATTGTAGTTCAAGATCATAGCTAAATAGCATGTCGGCTGCCCGCAAAATTAGTATTCATTCTTTTAATCTTAAAAAAAAAATAACATTATATGTTTTGAGGTGAGAATCTTTCCACGATATTACCTTAACAATTTCATACGTTTATTCTTACGATCAATTTTTGGAAATACTTTTTTTTCAGTTGAATTTCACAAATTCAATTTCATGTTTTCAGTGATTTCTTGCTTTATTTATTGAAGACTATTGAACGGCAGATAACAGTCTATATGGATGTAGCTGAATTCATTTTATAGAGCATATTTGCTATTTACAACATTAAACAAAAACAACAAACATATCAAAAAAGCCAATCTATCCCTCTTAACGCACATAATTACAACTAGATCTTGTTAAATACTGACTCTTTACTAAAGTTTCGGCCATCTAAAAGTACAAATTGCTTGACAAGAAATAACTTCGGATAAGTGACATTTAAAATCAGTTTTTTTTTGCAAACTATTTCCATCTCCGTTTTGTTTTTTTGTCAAACTAGGCTATTTTGTGATGACAACGTGAAGAAATTCCTAACATGGCAGCTAGACTAAGAAATTAATAAAATGTTATGCTAGGTTTTTTTGTTCACCTAGATGTTCAACAACAGAGTAACCTTCTGAATGACGATTGTATTTTAGTGATACCTTACCATATTGTGATAGTACCTAACAAGAAAGGCACGACATCTTCTGCAAACGTATGGATGGTGTTGTCTGGAACTCTCTCTGAAACTAACCGAATCTCAGTACCAAAGGCGACACTCAACTTTCCTTATAAGGTATGACTGTACTAGATGTTCAGTGTCTATGCATCTAAAAGCGGGTTCTCACGATTCTGTTTCGCTGATTCAGTTTGACTGATTCAGTGAAACTGAACATATAATGAACATGAAGGTGGGTTCTGTCTGTTCAGTTTCACTGAATCAGTTTGACTGATGCAGCATTAATGAAAGCGACGTTTGTTCTCACTGGTCAGTTTCAATGAATCATTTTAACTGATGACTCTCATGATGACGGAAAATATTCCCGTACGTCAGTTTGACGTTTGAATTCATTTTTCAATACTAATTCAGTCAAAATGAATGAAAAGTAGGAGTGGCTTTCACTTTGACTGAAAGTACAAACGCTCTGGTCAGTTTTAATGAAAAGGTGTTCCCACGTTCATTAAGGCGGCTTCTCACAATTCAGTTTCGCTGAAACAGTTTGACTGATTCAGTGATACTGATCAGATAATGAACGTGAGAACACCTTTTCAGTAAAACTGATCAGTGGGTTCAGTCAAACTGAAAGCCAGTCCTACTTTTCATTCATTTTGACTGAATCAGTATTGAAAGATGAATGCAAACGTTGCTTTTATTAATGCTAAATAGGTTAAAATGATTCATTAAGACTGAACAGTGAGAACAAACATCGCTTTCAGTATCACTGAATCAGTCAAACTGATTCAGCGAAACTGAAACGTGAGAACCCGCCTTTATCTGTTCAGTACCACTGAATCAGTCAAACTGATTCAGCGAAACTGAATCGTGAGAATCCGCCTTGAGAACACCTTTTCAGTAAAACTGATCAGTGGGTTTGTGCTTTGAATCAATGTGAAAGCCAGTCCTACTTTTCATTCATTTTGACTGAATCAGTATTGAAAAATGAATGCAAACGTCAAACTGACGTACGAGAATATTTTCCGACATCATGAGAGTCATCAGTTTCAGCACTTCAAGGTTATGAGAACGTCGTTTTCATGAATGCTGAATCAGTTAAAAAGATTCATTGAAACTGAACAGTGAGAACAAACGTCGCTTTCATTAATGCTGAATCAGTCAAACTGATTCAGTGAAACTGAACAGTCAGAACCCACCTTTAACACAGGTCACACAAACAACCAACATAAAAAGGTAAAAAGGTGTAAAACGACCTTCTAAAAAAAAATTTTAATTGAAAAATGTGTGTTTTCAAACCACGAATTTTATAATTTTTCGGCTGATTTAAACATTCAAAGGTCGTTGTTTAGTTTGTATTTTACACCTATGTGTTGGTTGTTTGTGTGACATTGTGTTGTGGAAGATACCGAGTTAAATTAGCGAATTATTTTTTATCGCTTTTTGTTTGCGAATTGCATTTGAAAGTCTGTGGCTCAATACACATTGCTGTTTTTGGCTGCAACCCTCAACGTTAAAGCTTTTAAAATGGCAACAAACATTGGCGAAAACTTGGCGGTCTCCTTTATGCAGTGACCTGTGTTTCTTTTCAAAATTTTGGCCACTACTCCACGATTTTCTCTTTAATATATATATAGGGTGAGTCCATTGACACTTTTTTTTAACGGCGTATAGAAGTCGTTGAAATAAACTAGTTTTTCAAAAACCTTTCTCAGAAACCTGAAAAATAAGCGAAATCCAAAATAAAAAATGTAAATCTCGGCTTGTATATCACGACGTACCTACCTAGTCCTAAACCCTAAAAACGGCATACTATTATATACTTTGAACTTTCACCAATTTAGAATTAACTACGATAAACTGAAAGTGACGAGTGCACTAATGGACAGGTGAAATGCCTAATGAATCTAATGATAAAAAAATTCGAGCAAAGGACTAAACATAAATAGAGTAGGATAAGGCCAGACCAGAGTCCAGACTTACTTTCTCTGATTTTTTATCTTGCTAATTTTTCAGTTTTCGGAAGAAAGTGATTTGAAAGAATTTCTTGCGGTGGGGGCCCCGAGAAGTATCTTGCGGGGGGGCCCCGAATCTGAGGTTACGCCACTGTCACGAGGAGGTCTGGTAGGTTCGAAAAGAAAGAGTTTTCCAAGAGGTCATGAGGGTTTTTAATGTTGGATCTGTGGGGTCCGCAAAAAAGTGTCAAAGGTGGTCTACTTGGCTGACTTCGCCCCTCCATCACTGCAACTACTACTATTTAAGGGGTATTCATCGGGCTAAAGAACTATTTTATTCCAGATAACACAAAAAGCTTGAAAAGTGATGTCTCGATACACTCTCAGCGTTGCTGAGGTTATTTGATGTGCAGCCACGCCCACCGCTACTCTGCTGTCCGATCATCTATATTTTCCTTGATTGCGAACATATATCCACCCATTTCCATTTTTTTTGGTTATGTTATAATATCCTTTTTTACAGCACAAAAACTTGGGAGTGTTGACAACACTTCGGATAGGTCATGACAATACCGGGTTATATGCAAAGTGGATGATAGATTATATTGTTGTTCGAAACGACATCACAGGACATACATATAAGTAAGTAATAAATGTATATTTCATAACAAATAATCAAAAATTGCGTTAAGTAGTTCAACTTTGTACTTCCAACACATAAATTGCGCCTTACTAGCCCTCAAGAACATTTGAAAAAGTTTATTCATACCATCGAAGAGTCAATAAAGACCGCGGATAGAAACAATCTAAAATTTGATGCACACAATTATTATTTGAGTTCTTTATAATATTTGTTTATATCTGTAAATAAACTCAACAGAAAGACTTGCTTGAAAACGAAGATGAAGAGCAAGAGTTTGTTGGTGAACGCATTAATAAAAAAAACCGTTCTTCTGCTTTAAAAAGAGTTTGCACGTTTGAGAGCAGTAACCTGAATTCACGCCTTCAGTTGTTCAGCTTTTAAAAAGACTGAGAGACATTGCAGCAAGAAAGAAAAACCCTTATTCATAATTATGTAGTTTTAATTTGATAGGATAGGGTGTTTTATGATATCAAGATAACGAACATCAACGTCACTCATTTCCGTCGGTCTGTCTGTTGGCGTTTTTCTAGCCTCATAATCTTAGTAACCACTGCATCGGTTGTGATGAAATTTGGGTATCGATATGCTATGGGGCCATAGTAATGATTCTAGTATAATTTTGGAAATAGGTGCAGGGTCGGCGGAGTAATTACCAAAAAACAAGTTTCAAATCTTGGCCAAACTTCGTATTTAGGCGTTATAGGGGTTCCTGATGATTTTCTACTTTTTTGAGTGGGGTGAAATTGGGGTGGTTGGGAGGTTGTTAAACTGAAAAATTTGTTATATTTATAATAGGATGTCCATTGACCTGTGAAAGGAAGACCAAGCGGCATAGTACCTACACTTTTTTAAATCCATCGGAACATTGCCTTGCCTATAACAGAAACCAAGGGACTTGGAATTTTCTAATGTATACATACGAGTATTGCTTCAGATCGTCTGTATTGTCTAGCGTGGAATTTTTTTCATTGATTCTAACGAAATTTTGACATAGTATGTATTATTACCGTGGCGAGGATGGAAAGCGCGTATGGTTTTTAGAAATTGTGTTAGTGGCGGCGCAGCAATAATAAAAAAACTAAATATATAAAAACAGCTTAAACTTCATTTTTAGGTTGGGGGTTCCTGATCGTTTTCCACATTTTTTTTAGAGGAGGTAAAATTTGGGTAATTTGGTGGTGGGCGGTTGCGAAAGTGGAAACTTTGCTGTATTCGTAGTTGGCTCTTCATTGTCCTTCAAAAGAACGACATTATATACTTTTCAGCTTTATCCGAATGTTGCCCTGCCTTAGACAAAAAATAATTTTTGAAATTATATTGTTGTAGATAATGCTGTAATGTCTGTAGCTCATCACTAAATTGATGGCAATTAAATTTCTAAACCGTACCGGATGTTTTTTTGTGGGCGGGTGGGCGATGATTTGGTTGCAAAGGGATTTTCGACTTTATGCTAGGGGAAAGTAATAAAATGGTATCACCGTAATGTGTAGGGAGTACTCAGTCAATCAACTCGACTTATTTTTTTTATACGCATTTTGATTTTCTTTTCTTCTATTATGTTTAGTTGTACTTTTGTTTAGCAATCTTATTAATACATTTTTTTACATAGGTATTGTCACTTTAAATAGAATTAAGAATATTAAAATAATCTGAATTATCCGAGCTGCCGGAGAAGTTTCCTAAAGACTAAAATTTGGAAAATTCATTATTATCTGATAGTCTATTTCTTCACTTGAAGAATGTCGAAAAAATTATCTGAATATTCCAAAAAACGGCAGAGTGAAATGCTGTATGACGTCACATGTCTTGAATTGTTCGCGGCAGCCACAGTCTGGTCGGGACTCCGCTATGCATACGCTGCACTGTACAGTATGCGACATTTAGACTTAGTGGAACGGCGAAGGTGTTTGTTGTAACGGGCAGACACCAGTATATTTTTGAAGTATGGAGGAAGGTTACGTTCGTGGTGATTCTAGTAATCTTCCTAAAGTATATCTCGACATGATTATGGACTTTTACTTCCCACACCGAAAAGTCTGTAGTATTGATAATAGGCCGTCCACTAACCTGTGAAAAAAAGGCCTAGCGTCACAATACACTTTTTTAAGTGCATCCGAACATTACCTTGGCTATTACGGAAACCAGGGAACTTAGAATTTTCTGATGTATACATGCAAGAGTAGTGCTTCTGATCATTCTGTAAGGTGTAACTAGGAACCTATTGGATTGATTGCAATTAAATTTTCACACAGTATTACTACCGCGTTTTTAGGCGTTTTAGGGATTTCATGATCATTTTCTACTTTTTTGGGTGGGGGTTAAATTGGCATAGTTGGGGGTGGGAGATCATAAAACTCAATTTTTTTGTATTAACAAGAGGCTATCCATTGAAATATGTGTTTGGTGTTTTTATGGTGGTGTTAGTACAACTGAGTACAATGCAATATTTATAGTTTCTCGGTCTGCTAGAGATATTCTAATCATACGAGTACCAATAAACTGCAGTGTATCGTTTTGTCACCGTCGACGTCGCCTACCGGCCTACCCTACTGAAAATAAGGAATAACAGCATGAACGAGGGGGCCGGCGCGCCGGCGGCGCGGTGGCTTGCGTAAGCAGCATCCTCGACAGGGCGCACACAGGCTTGCGTAGTGTCGTGTGACGTCACAGCGGCTTCGCACGGAGGATACGGCTATTCAAACTTTGAAGGACTATAACTTTTCTATTAGTGGAGATCATTACAACATTTTTTCCACGGTGTTCTTCCACTCTTTAGGACTATCTGATTAACTGAAATTTGAAAAAATGGAAACTTCCTCATTATCCGAGCTAAGAAACAGCCCACGTTAGTTCAGATAATCGAGTCTACTATATTTATACACAAGTTGTTACCTCTAGATGGTACACATATACATTGTAGGCTTTAACAAACCCTCACAGTTTATTTGGATTTCTTTTATTATATGTATGGAATCAATTGTTACCTCTAGCTAACACTGCAATGTGTTGAAGGCTATAACAATAAACATTATTTTGTTTTTAACGAACCACAGTTCGACGGCTTGGAAATGTTCATGAGCGACTAACGGTTTTGTATATATGTGCCACATAAGATATGAAGATGTCGTGATAAAAAATGAATGATTTTGTAGATTCCCATGCGGCAGATGGTTAGGCCGAGGTGTAGATGACGGGTCAACGGAAAGACTGCTAGTAGGCACGTTGGTGTCGAAAAAAGAGGAAATGGAAGAGTCAACAGCAGTTAAACAGGGTGGAAGTCTGGGCAGGCCTTCACCGAGATCTCGATCGCCAGCGATGCCGCAGAAAGCGGAAATGAAACCGTCACAGATTCAACATATGCTGGGTATAATTATACAGGGTCTTCCAGAATGATGTTTTACTGAACCCTTTTGCACATTAACCATAAGGCCACACTGGTCAAAACTAATCTAACCTTTATTAGTAGGTCATTCACTTACTCCTAAATAGTTGGAAAACAAGGAATGCTAAAAATACAATGTTGTAGATTAGTAGCGAAATTTATCTATTTTACTTTGTTTTTGCTTTTATTTCTGAACAAGTGGGTCCCGGCTAGCTGTTCGGGTAAGGCGGCCCGCTGTCGAGTCGGAGACTAAGCAGCGTCCGGCGTGGTTAGTACATGAACGGCTGGCGTGTGAGCGGGAGAGATACGTAGAGCTCGGAATTCCCCGCACACGTGGTTAGGTCGGATCAGTTCATGGACGGCAGGCGTTCTAGTGAGGGTAAATCCTCCTCACGCTTGCTTGTCGCACCGGCCGCGTTCGGTCGCTCTTGGTCACACTTTGGACTCGACAGTGTTCACAGCACCGCGGATCGGCAGTCGGTTTGGAGCCGATGGGACGGCACGCCGGCAATGCTGACCGTGCATTATCGCCCCCCCCCCCCCTGATAGTTATAGTACAATCAGCTCATAAGAACTGCAGTGCTGACGGCTCTCGGGGGTTGAAGAAAAAAAAGTGGGTCTTTGTGATTATTATACAGTGATAAAGTCGTATAAAATGTAGGTACTTCAGTTGGAAACTGAGAAAAGTCAGAAGTACGATGTTGCAGATTAGTAGTGAAATTTATCTATTTTACTTTGTTTTTGCCTTTATCTCTGAACAGCCTATCTGATTATTATACAGAGAGAGATTCAAATAAAATTTAGGCACTCGTACACACTATAAAAAAGAAACAAAATGCAATATAGCATACCAACATTAACACTTCAAAACATACAATATAACAGAAATTAAAGCTCTGCATTGACCGTTTGCAGAGGAGAGCATTTTGAGAGCTCTGCCTGTGAACGTTTTTTTTCCATCGGAGGGACACGTCAGATAACGACGTAATTTTTAAGAACATGCATGAAATAGCAAGCTGTTTGCAATCGGACCATTATTCCTGTTCATTATAAGGTTGAAATTTTCTGCACGCCAAGTTTATAAAAAATTTGACTTCCCAATTTCATCAAGATGTCATGGAAATTAACAACTGTCAGTGTTGAACCTTTTATTGCCGGGCTCAATTGTGGAGGCCAAGTTGAGCATCCGTTATGACTGATATCGCTTTGAGCTCTAATTTCATTATTTTATTTACGTAGTTTATGTATCTATTTTCAAGGTCAACTTATTTTTGAAGTGTTATCATACTTCAAAATATATTTTTTCATGTTTAAATTATTCTGGGACACCCAATATGTGACAGATTGTGAAATCGGACACTTTATCACATGATGCAATTTTAGGAGACTGTGTTAACAAAATCGTGAAATGGCACTATAGAAGAAGTTCTGAGAGACATACCACGCTAACAGCTCTTCTGTGTAGTGAAAATGGGCTGGTATCTTGCCTTGAAAACGTGTTTTTACTTGGTTTCAAATCTGGAAGATTGTTCATGGGAAAACATTATTTGTGGGACTATTTTGGTGAGTAACTTAATGAAACGCATTGTGACTTGGTGCAAATTTTTTTGTACTAATTTTCCGCATTATAAAGACTCAATTTAGCATAAAGAAATCGCTTATTAACAAAACCATGAGTCAAATTTGAAAGGATTTACAACATGATTTAAATCAAATGATTCGTTAAGTCAAATTTTCAAATAACTCTGTACTATTTTTTTTCTACAAACACTAATTGTAATAATAATAAAACATGAAATTTCTGTCTTACAATAATTTATGTACAGCTGAATAGTTTCTGTATGTTTTTGTAGTACGTGTGAAAGAACAGTTTGAAAACGAACTTTTAGAGGAGCTGTCAGGCCACAAAACGACAAGTTTAGAGCGCAATCACCAAGAAACTGTGGCTGTGTGGAGATGTTATTGTCACTTGATCGAAGAAATTACACAGTCAAGTAAAAACTTAGGCAAGGACGGGAAGTTTCAGCTGTTTATATGCCTCAGTGTTAGGTAAATATCATGATGCGTTGATAAAAACAAACCTCTTTTAAAATGCACGTTATTTGTTTACAGTGGGTCAATAAGTTTATCCCATTATCATTGTTACATCATTTCAAGTTTTACGTTTAGATATAGTGAAGCATTTCATCGTTGTTTGTGATATAGCAGATCATAAAAAGCATAAAAGCATCTCATGCATTTCTCAGACTCTTTTAGACATCGGAAGGACGATATAATAAGGAAAATATTCGAATTTTTCCAGATCATCTGACGCAATGTGACTCTATATACAGTGTTTTCATTTAGGGATACGTTTGTAAGATAGCAATGAAATTTTACAAATATAAATAATCCTTAAAAGTTAAAATTCAAGAGTCAACCCTGCTAGCGCATTGAAAAGTAAATTGAAGGAACAAAGCACCTGTGTCCAAAAATAGAACCGGAAGGTACCACAAAGCTTAAAATTTAGAATCTAGACAGGCGGTATTTCTGGAATCGAACGCCAAAGCCTCAATTAGGTGGAATACCTTTGTAGATTTGAATCTACCCAATTTTAGATTATACTCGTATACCTTTCTACGGATTCGTGAAAGCGACATCAGATCCTGTACTTTTAATCCAAAAATGATTTTTTAGTCATCTTGTAACTAGTATCATGTGTTTGAAAACAATGATTAAACCTCTTATATAATATATTATTATATTATAACCTCTTAGTGTATACATATTTACTGTAGACCTGTCCAGTTTAGCAATAACTTACTGTTATTGCGTTGTATTTCACACAATCACACTGGGTTTTGCGGATATTTGTAAAAAATGGAAAATTTGGAGAGTATTAATTAGAGACGGTTTGAACAATATCCATCTCTTCGAACATTAAAGTAGGTAGAATTAGCATCCAGGCAAAGTATAGGAGCGCTGAGGAGGTATTGTTTTTCCTCAGAACTAACACAAGCCTTGTGTTTACGTTTTGAGTTTGTTGCCAAACCTCTCCTCAAAATTGCCTGCCAACTAAGACTTACACTCTTCGCACAAACGTACACAACAGTGGAATACGGCAAAAAGAAACAAAGGAAGTCAATATGGCAACGCCTGAACCGATACACCCGTGAGCATGAATGAAAACTTGACCAAAACCCCATATTCTCATTGGTCAGGCCCCATGCGTTTATTGGTTATACTACATACCGATGGAAAGAACGTTGTTTATTACTTCCACTGTACTTTCCACACACGTTGCGCCATTTTGGCATGATTGTTCGTTCAATTAAATTAGTATTAACACTCAAATCAATTTCACCGAAACACGTTTGCTTTTATAACACCACAACACAAAAAGCATCAACGAACAACGAATAATCAACAGATGTTCGCTGCGGCCATATTGGGATCATGTGATCTGGGATCGTCGTCGCCGAGCTGCTATTTTACTTCTATTTTGATAGGTTCACCATGATGTAACGAAATTTTTATATATGTGGCAACACTTAGTCAACGGTTTTCCATTCATAAATGTATGTATATGTTTTTGCATTCCTCTTACCCGCCCCAGTTATGAGGAATAACAAAAGTTGTTTATATTTATTCTATCCACCTTTTAATATCCGAAGATCCATCATTTTTTGGTGTATTCATCTTATGCATATGACTTGTTTCAGGGAACACCTTCTACACAGAATGCTAGTCCCAATGTCAGTGTGCAAAGTAACATTAGAGATGTATGAAGAAACCTCATTTTTGAGGAACAGGGGTCTGTTGACATTTCTCAGGCAGATCCTTCTACCTTTGGACGAATTGGATGTTGTGCTTGAAAAATCTGTGTCGCATGGTATATCGTCACCTTCAGCACACCATGTTTAGAGAAAGTATCGCAGTAGTTACCTCTTTAGTACGGTCAAATTGGAAATCGTATAGAATATAAATTATATCTGTACCTCAAGAGTCAACTGTACCAAGTCCTGTTTATCTAATTCTACAAGAGAGCAGTTTTAACAAAATATTATTATTATTACATCTATTTTCATTTTGTTGCGGGAAGCTGATCTCTTTATGGCTGAAGCTTTATCTCTTTATGGTCTCTCGTGGCTAATTATTCATGGTCTCTGTACTTTTTAGTGATTTATTTGAAGGAAAAATAGTTGTAATACATTTCACACATGTTAACGTCAGAACGCCATCTTCGGAAGTCTCCTTGACAGCTGAGGGCTGTCCTCTGTCGTTCCTCGCTGTCTCGCCCACCTGGTGCCGCAACGCTGCCAGATCGTAACAATTTGTTTAGTATTGTCAACTTTTTAGTAAAAAATTGAGCGGTTGTATAAGCTAAGTTGGCACATTTTCCTAGATTTTTGTAACCAAAAAACTGTATTTTTTTGTAGTGGACTTTACGTTTACCATCAAAAGGTATTATCGTTTTTGTGGAATGTTCAAACAAACGTGACTTAGTACATTTTTATTTCAACGAAATCCGAAATGTAGGCAATGCTCCAAAGATATGATGATTTTGAATAAAAAGGACTCCAAAATTAAAATGTCAAACAAATTATTGTTTTAGATTATTTTAATTTTTTGTCGATAAATTGTGACCTAGTTTCACCCAGTTTCGTTTGTGCACTTTACGCTGGCACAACCTGTATAGTGAAGCTGAAAATGTTGCTGCAATATTATTTCTAAACGTATTTCGTAGGCATTCTTGAAGTTCAGAATCTTATCAACACTGTAATTTTTGAAAATTAAGTTCTACAAATGACAATTTATATACATAATTATTTTTCAGCAAATACATATGCATAGTATCATGTGTTAATCAATGATAGTATCCATACTTTCTCTACAGAATTTAGAATATTTTACTCCAAAACTCTTGAAAAGTATAACTAGTGTTGCAAGGTGTTTTTATATACATCGGACTATCTAGTTTGACTGTACTATACATCTAGTCTTTCTTTTCCCAGAATGTTTACCAATGATTGATATTAGGGTTTAAAGTGATATTTTGTGTGTTATTTCATTGTGTATATACGCAAAAAAATCGTTTAGGTCTGAATATTATGTACATATATATAATTGTTCGTCATTATTTTTGCATGAATGTCATAGATATAGTGATTGTTTATTTTAGCTTGGGGTCCTGTTGTTTTTAGGTGGCCTAAGCAAGTTCAATTGAAAATGATTAAAAACCAAATCGAAAGTACCTAATAAAGTATATTCTTGCCGAGAAGTGGTTGTGTTATTGATGCCTCATCCACAGTTTCTGACATTTCATTCATCATTCATCCCATTTCTATATTATAAGATTGAGGTGTTCCAATATGTGCATACAATTAAATTTAATTAACATCAAAAACCCTTAGCAATATCTGCAAGACAAAGCTACCTTTATATGAGACTGTAATCATGAAATACTGAAAAAGCTATGTCGTTGGATGATCGTTTTTAAACAGATCAGCGATTTGTTGTTTTGGTCAGGGTTTCTCTTTTTGAATTAACACTGGATTATTCGTTTGTTATTTTGGTGAACATATACAGGGTGAGTTTTTAGTACCGGCTCGGTTGATAACTCCACTATTATAGAAGATAGCGAAAAAAGTTGTATATAAAAGTTGTAGCGACAGATATGCTCCTCGCTCAGAAAATATTTAGATTTATACAGGGTGATCCATAACTACGTGGTGATGCAAACATGCATTTTTTTTAAATGAGACACTCTACATATTATTCCATATTCAGATTCTACTAATTATTTCCGTTCTTCCAATATAGGGCATTGTTACATTATACAGGGTGTTTTAAAAGTTATGACCATTTTTATATCCAAATCTCGGACAAATGAATATACTGTATATCAAAAAGCAATGAATCAAAAATTATTTTGTTTACATGAGAAGATTAAAAATATCCTCTAGTTTTAAAATCGGCTCTAAAAAAAGCCCGGAACGCAAATTCGTGTACAGGGTGATGTAGAATGCAAAATCCAAATTTTCTCTTTTTTTTCAAATGTAACCCCCAATATTTTATTATCCCAAAGAATTGCTTTTAATATGCTCCTTCATTTTTGTATAGCACTTGTTGTACCTACGTCCATCAGTTTCCGAGATATTTCGATTTTTCGGTAAATTTAAAATATAGCTTCTATTTGTGTACTGAAATTTATTTATTTTGAGAAAGTACTATCTGATTTGTTTTTTATTTAACGAACAACTAAATTATAAGGTAGTGATACTATTTGATGAAGTCAAAATCGTAAATCATCGAGATAATAAAGTCAAGTAGGTATGCTGAGGAAATAATCTTGTAGGCGTCATGCATAATTATCAAGTAGTTTTATCAGGTAGGCTTTGAAAAATTGAGAGTTTTCATAACCTACTCAATAATTCCGTACTGTGTGAGAAACCAGCTTTGAAAATTAATTTTTCCATTGAGGATATTTAGGAGAATCTTTGAGAAATTGTCTACTTGCCTCTAGAATTTATCAACTATGAATAGCAATATCCAGAACGGAGGCACTCTAAAACTAGTGCGTTTGAAAGACTGAAGAATCGCTTTATTTGGACTGTGTCGTTTCATATTTCATAGCCTACCTGATACATCTGCTTGATAATTATGCATGACGTCTAAAAAAATTGTTTCCTCAGCACACTTGACCTATATTATCTCGTTAATTCAGTGTTTTGTCTTGATCAAGTATTATTATTGCCTTATATTTTAGTTGTTTGTTAAGCAAAAACAAAATTTGGTAGTATTTTCTCAAAATAAATAAATTTTAATGAATAATTAGGAGGTATATTTAAAATTTGTAGAAAAATCGAAATATCTCAGAAACTAATGAATGCAGCCATAATAAGTGCTATACAAGGATGAAAGAGCATATTAAAAGCAATTTTTTGGTATAATAAAATATTGGGGGTTACATTTAAAAAAAGAGAGAAAATCTAGATTTTGCATTCTACACCACCCTGTATACAAATATGCGTCGCGGGCTTTTTTTATAGCGCATTTTAAAACTGAAGGATATTTCTAATCTTCTCATGTAAAAAAATAATTTTTGATTCATTACTTTTTGATATACAGTACGTTCATTTGACCGTGATTTGGATACAAAAATGGTCATAACTTTTGAAATGCCCTGTATAATGTAACAATATGCTATATTGGAATAACGGAAATCATTAGTAGAATTTGAATATGGAATAATATATAGGGCGTCTCATTCAAAAAAATGCATGTTTGCATCACCACGTAGTTACGGATCACCCTGTATAAATCAAAATATTTTCTGAGCAAGGAGCATATCCGTAGCTACAATTTTTGTATACAATTTTTTTCGCTATCTTCTACAGTAGTGGAGTTATCGACCGAGCCGGTACTAAAAACTCACCCTGTATGTGTGAGTGACAGAATCTCGTCGTAGCTTAGCCTCAGGTAAGAAACGCATCAAAACCAAACTGATAAGCCCCAACTACTTGTTGGTCTTAAGTTCTCTATGACGCAGAAAATTGACACAACAAGAGGGACCACTCAAAGCTCTGCCTTCTATGCTGCCTTTCTTGCTCGCTCTCTGCTGGTACTCTCCATCAGCACATCCTCGCAGAGTTCAATTTCTATGCATACAAGGTAGAAGCAGATGCTTAGTAAGGTTAGGATTGGTAAAAAGTACCGGACCGCTTAAATATTGCCAAAGCTGGGACGATAAAATCAATAGCTGGGGGTTTTTGAAAATGCAGAATTCAAAAATGCTAACCGCAATGTTGCCAGATTTACCATCTTTACGTTACACGTCATAATTTATTTTAAATGGAATACCCTATTTAGTTTTATTGCAATGAATTGCGCATGTCGAATTTATTAAGGATTCATATAACTTCAAAATGTTGTTTCTAGCAATCAGTGAGATACGGCAACACCGTTTTTTCAGTAAAAAAGTACCAGAACGCTTGAATATCTCCCAAACTGCCACAGCTGGAACGATGAAATTCAATGACTGAGAGCAACATCCAGAATTCAAAAATAATAACAGCGATGTTGTCAGATTTACCACTTTTACGTTCCACGTAATAATTTTGTTATTTTAAATGGAATGTCCTATTTATGACTTAACGTAAAAGTGGAAAACTGACAACACTATTGTTAGCATTTTTGGATCCTGCTTGTTCAGAAACCCTCAGGTAATGGATTTTACAGTTCCAGGCTGTGGCAGTTTGGAGATATTTAAGTGCTCCGGTACTTTTTTCACTCGTTTTACATCGGCGATTTCTTCCCGTATTCATTCATGAATTAATCCATGGTCTTCTTCAAGGTCAAACTGATTGTGTTTTACATCTGTGAATAGAACCATGGATTTTGTGAGTAGTGTGCTGCCAACACTGTTGCTGTCATATTGTTTGGCACTTACCAAAACGACGCATTTTTCGAAAATCGTCGCGAAGAACTTTTCATCAACCCACCCCTCGAGGCGCACTGTAGGACGAAAACTATTAGTTGCAGACCAAAAATGTAAAGATCAAAATTATGCAGATTTTTTTTCTCCATAAATCATTTGAAGCTTTTTTCGATATCTCTTACCAAAACGACGGACCGACGGTCCGACGGACAGTCGGACACTCCCCGAGGTCTCAAACTTAGGTTACGTTTAGGGAACCAATGTCTACCATCACACCAAATTTCATTTCTTTCTGACCTTTTGCTGTAAAAAAACCCCTATCGCCTGTACTATAAAAAATCTCCAATCAACAGACCCAAATTCTCTTACAGAAGTCAGAAAGAGCACTATACATCAGGGTGTTTACGATCTTAATGCCGTTATGTAAAGTACGAATATTACACATCAATGTAATGCTTGTACCACAAATTTAATACGAATATCCCAAATTTGAACTTTCAAAAAAATCGCAACATTTTTCTGATAACACAGAATATGCGGCAACAAGTCTAGAGATAATAGCATTTGTTTACGTGAATATCTCCAAAAACACCTGACAGAAACTAGGGCGAATGCTGGGCAATGTTGTCGGATTGTGATTTTGCAGTCATACTTTTTTAAATTTTTTCTGTTTAACTATGCGTTAACTAGTGAAATGATACTGCGGTTTCAGGTTCGAAATATCATGATCTATCGTTCCTCCAAATTGATGCACTAAGATCGTAAACACCCTGTATAGTGTCGCCAATCTAGAATAGTTTTCCAATAAATTTGGTGGACTGATATTGGCACTTTTCCTTCATCCCATTCCAAATATAATCTACTTAATTAAAAACATCATTTGAGTCTCTCTTTAACTGTAGATTTACTTTGATTTTATTAAAAGAGCTTGATATGGTACGTATATCCTTTGTTATAAAATTTTATAAAAACGCTCCACTTAAACCTTTTCAACGATAGATTGATAATGTTATATCTAATTCTAAATAACTATCACTATCAAAATTACTTCTATCTACCAGTTTTTAACCGCAAATTTACCGGTGTTGGCATTTTTTTAGTTCACTATCCTACTAAAATTACAAGTAAAATGAGAAAAAAAAATCTGTTGTTTTTTGGAAAGATGGCGAAATAAATGAAATATTTTTTGGGGTACACCTCACACTATAGGTTTAAGACAAATATAGGTATAATGCTGTTCATGTTCTCTGTACAAAGAAGTTTTAACTCGGATATAACGTGCCTGAGCCCTGAGGTGTCATGTGGAAAAAAGATGTTATCTATGAACTGTTCCATAACTGCAATTATACATATTTTTTCCGTATACCTAACCTACTATCTGAAAAAGCTTATAACTGCTTGGTATTTTACGTTTAACGGAATTCTTAATCCATTCGTTTCTAATTTGCAAAGCCCTGTATATTGATTGCAATTCTACAACCATTCAATTCAAATAAAAGACCCTATTATTCTCGTTCTTCCTTCTTGCCATGCGCATTTGAGCCTCAGAATTTTCTCTTAACACATTTCTACCCGGCACCCGTGGAGCAAAACAAGAGATGAGAGATGGCAAAACGATACACACCCCCAACCTGAGACCTCAATGACATATTTTTCACGTGTTAAGTAGTGATACATTTTAAGTTTAAGTTAAAAAAATAAAACAAAAGTAACAGGATACTAGCATCGAGAACACGCGTACATAATTAAATAAAAATAAAATTGTTCTTCGCATTTTACATCACTCGGTATTCGTGGGTGCACAGAACTGTATCGAATAGCTGGGATTCTGCTGTAGCACCACGTTGAAAGTTGTTGAGCAAGTTCTTAAAAATGGGTAATTACTGGTTTTGAAATAAGAAATAAGCAGCATTGTTTGAATCAATTTTGCCGCCAAAAGCCTCGCTCCCGAAAGATGGCGCTTTCTATTGTTAGTGAAAATTCTAAAATGGCGGACCAAAGTTTGGTGAGCTAGTGCTTTCGATTTATACATAAATAACGCCTGAAAACATGAACTTTATGACTAATAAATATCGTAAATAGTTAATCGGTAACGCCGTAAAGTAATTGTGCACATTTCTGAATCGGCCGACAGCCTCCACGTTGAAGATTCGAGTGTTTTTTACGTATGAATAGACGTCCATATCTCGTGTAGCCATATTTATGAAATTTGTTTTAATAAGACCATCAATTAAAGATATTTCCAATGAGACGTAAGTACATCAGCATTCGCTTATATCCAATTTCCATTTTTTAAAATCGAAATAGGTGTATTTTCCACGATCGCACAGTTATCTCTCCAAATAATCAAAAGCGTTGATGTTCATGTCAGAGGTCATGATTGGTCTGATTTTTCGTTTGAGGAGTGGGTCTGTTTTCAAAAGTAATTTTGCCGTTTACAACCGGCAGTTTCCATAGTTTTTTACACCTGCTTGTAAATTCGCGTATCCGAAACGTTCTTTTGATAAATTTCGGAGGTAGGCCAGCTACAGTTCAAGGTTACTGGTAGGTATTCATTTTTGTTTGAAGCATCCATCCACTTACACTCCCCGATTATTGAGTGCCCCGTATATTGTTTTATTTCCTTTAAATCGTGACAGAGTAACATCTATTGGCAATTCCAAAAATCGATGAGACCTCTAGCGGCAAAAATCTACACTGACAAAGCAGGTACTCGAATTTCGGACGGCACACAATTAACATGCCATTAACCGTTTATATGCCGTTTACGTTTCTTCGTTTAGTCTTGTTTTCGAGTTTGTGCTTTGTTGATTGGTATATAGTGTGTTAGAATATTTCTTCGGGCCTTCTTTATACGCTATTGTCAAGAATATGGTATCTACATCAGGTTTCAAATCAAGAAAGGCTAGCAAGTTTAATACAAACTGTAGTGTTTATGGTTGCCACTCCAAAAAAACTATGATAAAAGCATTCATTGCCACGCATTTCCTCCAAAAGCGTGTCACAGCGTGCAGAATACCTGCTATCCTCCATATTTGTTTACAAACGCCAGCGCCCTCATCGGTAATTGGAATCGCCAATATCAACATATGCAGATAATTCCTTAGACACACATGGGATAGAGGGTAATCAATAACCAGTTTCATTGTCTTACCATTTTTCTTGAATATCTCTGGAAGTACCACATCCTTCTTGAGAACATCATGGGAAATGCATAAGCAATGATCAGTCTACAAGTACCTTAGTTTTTAATTACCTCATTATTATTGTAAAATATCCTCTGCATAGCTGGAAGGTAGGTATCTATTTGCTTGTGTATAATTCTTCAGTTTTCATTTAGTAATGCTTAAGATAATTGTTTATCAATGAATTAACTTTGTTTATGATGATGAAAAGAAAAAAATCCATACCAAATCCAACTATATTTAACAAGAGCATTAATTTGTAGGGAAGCTAAATAATAATTTGAATCATTGTATCTGCAGTTCTCACAGTGAAAGAAATTCAATATATAGAGGCAACCCTCACCTTATAACTGAGAACATTTTTTTCTATATTGATAAGTCACTGTTAACATATATCTGTAGCATCTTTTTTCCATAACTGTTTTTGGAATAGGGTGACCATTCGTCCGAAAAATCCCAGACATGTCCGGATATTTGGAGCTAAATTTTGTGTCCGGGCGGAATTACAAAAATCAGTAAAATGTCTGGAATTTAAGCCACAACTGAAAATAGTTGGCACAACATACAGAAAAATAAACAAATACAGCTAATGGGCAGGCAAAAAATCACAAAAATCGGGAAAACGTCCGGGAATTTTAACCCCAACCCAAAATAGTTTGCACAACATACACATCAAAAGAAACAAACACAGTTAATGGACAGGCAAAAAAAAAGGCACTACAATCGCTTGATGGCCCATCTCTCTTCATTCTCTTACAGTCCCCCCCCATAAGCCAAGTGTCCGGAATTGATCTATGAAATATATGTTCACCCTATATTGGATATTATTCCAAAAAAATGTAAATAATGGAAACATCCTTATTTCAAGGGCACTCATTCCTTATGTTTTTCGTATGCATTTTCATTTTAATGCCTGCATTGTGTTTAACGAACATACTTTGTTGTGATTTCAAAACTAGTGTCAATTCAATATCACAGCCTAATTTTTTTTTGACTCATTTGGAAGTTACATTCAATAGTGGACATAGGTAAATTAGTATTTTCCTTTCTGTCACTTGTGGAAAAAATACAGTCTGTTATTTAGTCAAATATAAAACGTTATCTACTTTTCAGGTTATCATATCACAATTTAATTCTCTCATCATTACTGAGTCTATTATTTATGTACCAACCTTAAAACTTATGTGAATAGTATACCAATAAAAATAGTCAATAAATGATTTAAGCACAATTTCATACAAGATTACTCTCTATTCATATGAAAAAGTTCAGTACTGAGAAAATGTACATAATGCTACAGTTTTTATGGGTTTCAAATCAAATGTGCACAGAGCCTTATCCTCTCGCAGCACTTCTACAACGCCATAGACTTTCCGCTTTTGTGGGAGGTTGTAGTAGTAATATACTTATATTTACATGAGTATACATCATATTCTACTGAATTACTATATCTTGCCAGGGTTGAGTGGAAAAAGGTGACTCAGGGCCCGTTTCTCAATGTCCCGTTAAATATTTATCTGGAAGTTAACAGTTAACTGTTAGATAAATTATTTAAACAATTGATGGTTAAATTTAGGAATTCATGTAAATCTTACCTGACTAGGGTGACCATCCATTTGGTAAATCCTGGACATGTCTGGAAGTTTGGAGCTATATTTCATGCCTGGGTGGAATCACAAGAATTGGTAAAATGTCAGGAATTTAAGCTCTATTTGAAAATAGGTGGCACAATATACTGCAAAATAAGCCCATACAGTTAATGGATAGGTGAAATACAAGCACTACCATCGCCTGATGCCATCTCTCTCCACCAACACCCTCCCTCCAGAATGCACACCGTCCGGAATAAATTTATGAAGTATATGGTCACCCTATACCTGACAGTTAATATCCATAAAACACTAACCGGCAGCTACATATCTGACACTTAACTGGACATTGAGAAGTTGTATGTGCCACATATAACTGAGCTACAAACTGCCTTTTGCATAGGCACATCTGAGTTATTTTAACATTCTCTTGTGTTATATGGTCCCTCAGTTGTATGTGCCACATATATAACTGAGCCACAAACTGCATTTTGCATAGGCTGTGTCTACTACGGAACCGGTACCTTTATAGAAAAAATATACTTCAGGAAGCCAATTTATATGTGATCATCCAAGAAATTCTTGTTATTCACTCTTGAATATCTATGCACTTTAAAGGGCCCATAACTAGCTAAAAAGTAAATTGAAAATAAAGCAGCAATAGAGTAGTTCTAACACTAATTACAGCAGCTACCTATTATGAAACTGTCAAAAAAGTTGGCTGATCCAAGGTGAAGTCATAATTTTTTAGTCTGGGGCTTATAATTTTAATTATGTAACTGCAAGGCCCAAAAAAATAGGTACTTTTTTGCTATAAAATTGTTTGAAATACTTTCAATAAGAAGCTCTAGTTTTAGCACTATAACTGTTTCAAGTTCTATTTATGGTTAAAGCAGCTGATTAATTAGTCAGTGCACATTTGATGATGTGCAATGGTGTAATTTCTCCCAGAAACTGGAAAATCTAATTTACAGTTCATTAAAAATATGTTTCAATGGTATTTTAGAGTTACTTTGCTGGTATGTTTGACTTAATTTACTAACTTGAGATTTATAATTTGGCTTATCTTTAGTCATATCTTCAAATAACAAATAAAGATATGTGGTTATATCTATATTAATAGAATTTTTCACATACTTTATGTCAAACATGAAACCATAAAACTGTCCCATTTGCAATCGCCATAAAAATTCAGGATACTATTCAAATTTTTGGACATTGTCTATACTGAAAAGGAGAGACAGTACATTTTTTTTATTTTTAATGACTTAACAATTAACCTAAAGTCCTTAGATGAAAGTAGTTTTTGATAAATTATATGTGGATACTTTAAAACACCTTGCCTCTTTCATTTAGATTTGTACTCTTGATGAGATACAGCCTTTGAATTTTGTTAATGGCAAACCCTGGCAAAATTTTGTCAAACTAAACAGTACTTTTGGATGGATTACCAGACAGAGGAAAGACTGATGGAAATGATTATTGTTTGTGACATATACTTTATGACACATCCATAAAAGTGAAGTTGATTGACTTACACATTCTTCATATTAGGTGCCTTCCTTTCATATGCGAGACAAATATATCACTTCATTTCTTGAGATGAAAATCTTGCATCAATTTTACATGAAAGGACATAAACAAATAAAGTAATATATTGTTTTCACTGTGTTCAGTACACTAAAGACAAAATATATCTCCACAATAGTAGGAAGGGTAAAGGAGCAGAAAAGGTGGACAATGTGTATTGCCGCTTAAGTCTTCAGATCTAAATTAATACATATGAATCAATTAGGTTTAACATCTTTTCATATTCATTTTCCAATCTAAATTCAAATTTAGGCAAATCAAATTACAATCACATTACTCACATTGCAAGGAAGATTGGCATTTTTGTATTATTGTGTGGATCTGCTCATGATTTTTCATTGCTGCACATTCATGTGTCGGAGCACAACCTGAGAACCAAGCTCTGGATGTGTGAAGAGGGAACAAATATCCTCAGTTCAAACTCACATCATTTAGCGAATGGAACATGCATGAATCTGAGGCAAAATGATCTGAGGTGAGAATATCTGAGAAAATGTGTGAATGGAACGTGCCTATTGATGCAGTATCAAGTTAGCTACATTAAAGGTTATATGATTATCCAGGGCAATAAAGGACTAACAAACAAGAAATAGAAAATGATCTAAAACACCTAAAAATTAAGTTAGAGCAGTATTTATATAATTCGTTTTTTTATGCTACCATCACTAGAACAATTTTTGAGAACTACACTTTTTACATGTTTGTTACTGTGGTAATACTGCCTTAAAATCCCATTATAATGGTGTAAAAAGTCCCTAAAACTATGTCTTAAAAGTCAGTGTTATAGGCCAGAATAGGTTAATCCTTTCAGGACAGTGCAAACATTTTCATACAAAGAACAGGGGGGGGGGGCAGAAATCGCTATTAATGTTATCACAGGCATGGTGAAGGGGGCGTTTGGGGAGTCAGACCCCCATGAAGGCATTTTTGACACTTTTTACTTCCCACACTGATAGTTGAGGGGAGTATTGTGATCGCGAAAATTTTCGATTTTGAGATAACACGCTTTTTGGGCGTTTTATGATACCTATATAACGAAAATCCACGTCACTCATTTCCGTCGGTCTGTCTGTCTGTCGGTCGGTCTGTTGGCGTTTTTCTAGCCTCATAATCTCAGCCACTGCTGCATGAACTTTGATGAAATTTAATGCTGCTATAATTTTGAAAATCGGTGCAATGGCGGCCAATTAGCAAAAAACGAAAAAATTCAAATATTCCCCAAACTTCGTTTCTAGGCGTTTTAGGTGTTCCTGATCATTTTCTACTTTTTTTTTGGTGGGGGTGAAATTTGGGATGATGGGGGGTGTAAAATTGAAAAATTTGTTGTATACTTGGATCATTTTCGTACTTTTTTTGGATGTAGGTGAAATTGGGGTGTGGGGGGTTGTAAAATTGAAACATTTGTTGTATTGATAATAGGCTGTCCATTGATACGTGAAGGAAAGACCTATCAGCATAACATTTGGGGGGGGGGGTGGTGGTGGTGATGATTTGGTTGCAAGGGTATCTTAGAGTATAGCTTCATGCTATGGGAAAATAATAAACTGGCATCACCATAATGTGTGATCGTTTCCAAAAAGCTTGGGGGCTTAGACGGAGCCATGTTGCAGAACTAGCAAATGAGTTCTAATGGCAGTTGCAAATCTGACCGAACTGCTGAAATTTTCTGCCCCCGTTGTTATGGTGATCCTTGATGATAGACTTATTCTTTTTATATGATTTATGTCGGTGTCCATGTCCATCGTCTTTGAGTGTAACACATTAGCAACAGGCTTCAATATGTCCGAATCTTTGGCTATTAATCCAATGCATATAATGAACTCACATCAAGGTTAATCAACTACCCCTTCTCAACTGCTAACTTCAGAACTCTTAGCTACATCTTTCGGTTCGATCGGACCCTTAGGGGGCCGCTGCCCCCTCTGCCCGGACCTGGCTATGCCCTTGTCTGACACCCTTGGACCAATTTTCAAAGGTATATATTAAACCGGCATGCGGTTATTGAAATTACAAAGCTATAAAAACGCCAACAGAGATCATAGGAAATTTGTAATATAGTTTTTCATATTATAGATATGAAATGTGCAAAAGCGTATTTCAGTATAATTGTCCAGGACGTGGACGTTTACTTTTATTTTTTGAACGATAGCTGTAAAACTTAGATTCAGTGGTAATTCTAGAGAAATAATACAAATTTTCAAGAAAATTACGAGCGATAAGCAAGCAATTATTTTTTTGTTTACCTTCAACAATGTGGTATACCTGTTATCAGGTAACAACTGTAGGAGAGTGTATTAGGGCAGCAACATTTGAATATTCTAATGAGACAGTAGCTACAAGTTGAGATTTAGGGACCTGTGACCCTTTTCTAATATACCACAAGTTAATCCTTCAACAATAAACCCTTCTTGTGCAGGCAGGTAGACATTTCTTCTAGTACAACCTATGTATATGGCTTTGAAATCCTCAGTTAATCTAAGACATGTTCTCTTTGTATTTTTGTTTTGCCAGTTGTATAATTTGCTGATGGTCCTTTCACGAAATCCGCACTTGACAGTTTTACCTTCTACCCGAAAAGGTTAAAGAAGTATTGTAATTTTGCTATTCTGATAATAGGTATTAATTTCACATAGGTTCTTTTTTACATGATATTTACATTACAAAAAGCCAAGTCTCGGATTTTCTATAGTCCTCCTCCGATAATCATTGGATCTTCTATAACTGAGAGGGTATTGATCTAATCTTAATCTAATTTTGCCAGTGGGGTACTACTGTGGGATTATTATTAAAAATAACCCAGTGGCGGTCAAGTCATCATCATAAAAGTAGAAAGAAGAATTGTTGAAAGGTGCTCAAACTGTGCTTTTAGGTGTTTTCAGAGTTCCTAATGATTTTCCACTATTTGGGTGGGGGGAGTTAGGAGGGAGAGGAGGTATTGGTGGACGCGGGTCAGCCAAGAATCTACAAACTTATTTCAGATACCATCACCATAAGTCATATGTTAGATTCAAATTTGGAGTTTTAGGAGCAAAAAAGGTTCAAATTTGGAGTTTTAGGAGCAAATAAGAGGTTTATCCGCACTGTTTGCGTTTAGTAAGATATATTGAGCTATTTGAGAAAAATGATAAATGCCATTAGGCTACAAGACACTATACAAATTTATAAAATAAGTGCTGCAAAAAAACCTATATTTTTACGCTTATTTCCCTTTTAGGCGTCTCTTTTGTTTTGTAACTTACTTCGCACTCAAACATATTTACAATTTTTAGTTGAATCTCGTCATAAATCAACTCGTAGTACGTCCAATAAAATTTGATCATCTATTATTATAAATAGTGTCTGCAGGTATGGGAGTGAAATTTGATGTGGTGGGATGCGAGAAATTGGTAACTCCAAATACTGAGTCAAGCCACTCGACATTTTGTGCTTCTTGACCTAGTTAATGTTATAGGCGTTGTCCAAGTATGTTATTCAGTGAACAGAAATGAAGGCATGCTAAAGGTCTCTGATAATGTTTTTTTTTCAAACGTAGGAATAATAGGTTATAAAATAATCTGCAATAAGTTGAAAGATTCTTAATTTCGCTTTTGGCCTTTTCAATCTCAGTGGTTGTTTTCCATCACCTAGATGAAGGGATTTGAGGAAAGGGGGATATTGGGAGGAAGGAGCTCTCAAAATATCCTCTAATTTATTAATTTTGTGTATTAAAAGTTCGCAGGTGTTTTGAACGTAGTTGAAAGCATCCTTTTTGGGGAGTCAAAAATGAAGAGTGTATTATTGATTACATTTCGAGATTTTATAGAACCAGGTTTTTTAGTCTTTGTTTTGTTTTTTTTTTGTTTTTTTTTCTGGTTTTAATATGTGGCATTTCTTGCGTTCGGTGAAAAACGATTGATAACATTCATAACTTGAGTAAGTAGATCCACTGTTACTTCATGCCAATGGGAGGGTTGGATGTTCGATTATAAATGAGGTTTTTTTTGTCCAGGTGGTATACATTTTTTTCAAAACTACATGGAGATATTTTTGCTTTCAAAGAAAAAACTCATAATTTTCAGTAGATTTACATATTTTCACATACTTCTATAAGTGTACGACCTGGAAACCCCACTTTGGTTAAGTAATTTCAATGCTTCTTCAATGTAGAATCAGAAGATTTCTGAGTCAGTAACGTTTTATCTTCCTGCATAAGTGGTTTTTGTTAGTTGTTTGTAGTTGACTAGGTTCTTACTATATATTTATATTAAACCTGATAATTTTGTTGCGATATTCTTTTTAAGAGTATTCGATAGATTTTCTAAAATGCTCAGAATTTTGTCAACAGTAGAATTTTTCAAAATTAGGTCCTCCAAAATTTAATTTTTTCTTAGTAATATTTAAAAACGAAGTCGTGATAGATTGCTACAACAGTGGTTGCAAAGTATGTTAAGCCAATAACAAAAAAATGCTTAAACCTCGCTTTTAGACGTTACGTGTATCCTGATATTTTTCAAGGTCAAATAGATAGAAATTTGGAGGAATCGAAATATTTGGGATGCGATGGGGCACTTCATGCAAAATATCTTCAAACTTTATTTAAATGACTCCCCTGTTTCCCCATCTCACGGTTCCTCAACTAAATTTTTAGCTTTTCCCATAAATAGCGGTCATCCTTCGACATTGGGAAAAGCCTTTGAAGGTGTTCAAAATGTGTTACGCAACTAGAAAATCCCTGGGAAGTACCGCGTTAAATTACTTGACGCAATTTTTTTAGAACCATCACCTTCCTAATTTTAACGAGTGGAAAGCATTTATCAATCGACTGGATGATTGAGCCCACTGAAGCAAAATTCAGAAGCATTCATTATAACCAACGATGTCGTTCTCTCCAATTTTCGTAACTTCCTCTGCACTGACATATGTTAAAAGAACTGTTATTACATTGAGTTGCAGGACGCGAGAAAGTTTTGTATGTGCGATGGTGTTTTATTCGTGAATACAATGTAAAAAGATGACTAATGACAATGAGCGTTGGTTGTAACTGTAACTATATCTGATTCGCGGATCGGTGAAATCCCTCGGATTGACCAGATTGACCGTTGGCGGTCTCTGCGAATCAACGTGGGGATTAACTGCTTTCTAAAAGTCGCAGGAACGCTGATTCTTCGCGGTTCTGCTGCTTTGTTTATAGTCTAGGAGCCAGCTGGCATCCCGTGTAGCTCATTCTAGCCAGAGCTGGACTTGCGTGCGTTTTCTTCATTTTTACGTCATTTACCTTCACCCATTCTAAGTGAATTGTAATGGCAAACATTTTCGGATTTGTAACTCGTTTTCGACAGTCTGTGTGTTTAGTATTGGTACTTAGCTATGTAGGTGTTCAAACTTGCGTACTTTGCTTTTATTTTGTATAATATTTTTAGTAAAATGTTCTGATTACGGGTAGTACAAAATGCTGAAATAGTTTAGGTCAGAATTTAGGACACAAACGGTTGATTTTCTGAATCTTATTAAGGGATGTTTGTTCAAAGAATATGTAGGGACTCCGTCATATTTTTTTTAATTTTTTATACATTCTTCCAGATTCAAAGATGCCCTTTTTGTGGTTATCCGAATCATATATAAATTATTTATAATTGGGAACCGGCTTACTTTAGAGATAACTTCCTGATAATCTTTTCATTTAGCATTACACAAAAATCTGAAAAAGAATGTTTCAGCTTTTCCTAGATAAGTTTTTCTTATCATCACCTTACATGTTTTAGAGGCTATTGCAGCCTCATCCACTACTTTTCCAGCGGACCTGCACTTTGTTTATGACTAATCGTAAATATACACACAGACGCAATATCTGATCTTTGTTAAAATCAGCTACTCTGTTTGCCAGCTCCCAGTATATTAGTGCTGTAATGTGATTCACATGTCGTCTCTTGAGTAATACTTAAGGTTCCCTTACGTAATGCTCAAGGGATACATAAGGGGCCCTCAAGATTGGCTTTCCTTGTGTATCTGTTTCCTAGACAACATCTACGAGACGGCGGGATTCATTTGGCGACGTTGCCGTATCTCAAATATAAGTCAATTTGTTATGCCTGTGCCTACGAATATTGATGTTTTTTGTTCTCTTTTGGTTTTGTACCAGTATTTCGTGTTTTGTGTCGGACATTTTTCCGGTTGTGACAGAAACATTGTCGAAACAAGAAACCTTACTTAAAGGACCCTTAAGTATCGACTATGAATACGACTTTTAACTGTTTAATGTCTGATGATAATACCCGAGAATAACGAAACTGACGAGAAGCGACAGCATAATTTCATTTCTATATGCTCAGGCGCCAAATATGCTGTTTCATAGTCAGTTGCTTTTAGTCCGGTGCCATGCTCCCATACTACAATTGTCAGCAGCAGTGATGTTAACACTCCAAACGTACTTTTCCCTATGCCAACTTGAAAATTTCCCTACATTTCCCTACGCGACTATTTCTGTGTTTTTTATAAATGTTTTGTCGTTTTGTGTATGACTTACCAACAACCACAGACACACAGAGCGATGACAAGTGAAGAGTTGTACACTATTTGCTAATAAAATCCGCTAGAAAAATGGCCGTCCCGTGTCTAAGCACGTTCTAGGCCATGGTCTTTCTTTCCATTTGTAAATATAGGAGAATACCACCGCCGACCGCCTAGACGGCCATTTTTTTGGCGGACTTATTCTCAAATACATTTTTACGACTGTTGTACAAAAAATGGTGTTGAGGCCTATTGCATTTTTTGCACAACTAGGTTTCTGAATACCATATTATTTTTGGTCTGCTAATAATAACAAAGATAATTTATTAAAATACATGTATTACAAAAAACAAGGTAATATTCTCACTCACATTCTCTCAAGCACAGAATCTCATGAGCCGCGAGCACCCAGAACTAAAAACTACTTTGACATTTGCCCCTTCACTAATTTCAAGTTCTGTGTATTGAATCCAAAAGGACGGGTTCGCGTTAGTTGAGACGGTGTTGTGCGTTGTACCCTAAAGATAAAAATTTCCCTACAAAATAGAATTTCTCAAATTTCTGTCCCTTTTTCCCTATCATCTGTTTTTAAGACGATTTTTCCCTACGAATAGGGAATTTCCCTACGAGTTAACATCACTGGTCAGCAGTAAAATGGCTGTTTCAACGTCAAACGTATAATAGTATGAGGCATTGATGGTGTACAGATAAATTACTGTCCAAATAACAAAGATATTTTTAAACAAATTCTCACTTCAGCATCATTTGTAAGCCATCCTAAATTGAAGAGCAGACTTCCAAATTGAATTTTGTCCATTATTACAAATTTTTTGCGATAATATAATAATATATGATATATAATGGAACTCAATCGTAAAATTTGGTACAAGAAAGTTGAAAAACAACTTGTATGTACATATTAAAAAAAATTGTTGGATATAACGCAGTTTATTTGCCTCTAGTGAACATAGTGCAGTTAGTTCGTCACTTCTGGGCAAAACGTAATTTGAGTTTCATTGTTAAGTAGAAAAAACAAAAATTTGGAAAATATTTGGGAAGAAAGTTGACCGTGAAGTATATTAGAATGAAACAACAATATACAGGGTGTCCCAGAAGTCAACGTCAAGCCGCTACGGGGTGACAGGATTGGTTGTAACTATCATGAGAAAAATCACAAAAAAAATCTATGCCATACAATTTGAAAATTATGGGAATTTAAAAAAAATCTAGACATTTTCTCAAATTGTAACAATTTTTCGGTTATTGTGGTTAACTTTTATTATTTTTGTTCATTTAAACTTTGGAACCGTAACCCTAAATAACATTTCTAGAAGCACAGTCAAAAATAATGACACAATTGCCCCAAGTTTTCTAGAATGAAGACTATTTATTAAACTATGAATTTAAAATTTTCAAAGTTGCCGACTTTGAAAGACCCTCCTTTAAAAAAACTGTACTAAAGTACCTTGGCAAGTATCATTAAAAGTTGGCGCATTGAACCAAGATTGTAAAATGGGACAATACTTGTTAGTTTCATACTAAAGAAATGAGTAAAAAAAGGAAAACCTCAAGTAACCCGATTTTTCCTAATCCATTTCACTCAGGTCAGATGTTCTTTATTCGCACAAGCTTCTGGTAGGTTCTTAATTTTACGCCAAAATGATGAGAGAGGTGGATAGTGGACATGTTTGCCATGAGTGAGCACGACAGATAGTGACGCCACTTTTAAAAAAGTCAACAAAAATAAGTAAAATTAATAAAATAATGAAAAATCTTGACCTAGCTTAGTTTAGGTTTAGGTTTTTATTACATTAAAAGTTCAAATTGTGTACCATCAGCCTCAATACACGTCCTAAATTTTCGTAAAAAACATTACTACTTATAAGCCAGGCACATTTAATGCGAGATGACGGATCCCAATATCGCTTTAAAGTAAGCCTGTGGACCGGAATTTTGAACGACAAAATTGTTGGGCCTTTTGAGCTGCCTGAGAATTTGACTGGCACGAATTACCTACATTTTTTACGATAAAATTTACCAACATTGTTAGAGGACGTACCACTAAAGCGACCTACAGACGTTGATGTAAGCTGCGATTCCTCAATCGACTCAAGGTTTCATGAAACTTGCATCAGTTGCATAAGTTCCTACTCAAATCGAAACCTGTTGCGATGCCCGAATCGACTTGATATTTCATGCACGTTTCATGCAACACAAGAATAGTAGGGTGGGCTTATTTCTTTGCATCGACGCAATACTATACACGTTGAAACCTGCATCACTGCATCAGCGCCACCGGCTCGGCGACATGGCTCAGCGACCATAATAGGATTCCAGAGTCTGCATCGCTGCAAGCCACAACTCATACCTAATTCGTGATTCAGTACCACACACGCTGCTAGTTGCGTTATGAAACGTAGAAGTCGATGCCTGAATCGCAGCATGCACCAACGTCTGTAGACCGCTTAACATATCGTCGCCACATGAGGTATCAACAAGATGGCTGCCCAGCGCATTACGCAGTGCAAGTAAGAGGTTTCCTTGTCAAAAAATATCCGGGAGGTGAATGTGGACGTCCAGGCACTATCTAGTGGCCAGCCCGTTCCCCAGATTTAAATCCCCTGGAATTTTGTTATCGGGGTGTTCTCAAAGAAAAAGTTTATTTAAAACCCATTGAGAGCGTAGCCGAGCTGCGCAAACGAATTTCTCAAGCTGCTGAGGACATCAACTCTCGAGGGCATGCCTGGCTAATAAGTAGATCTTTTTTAAGAAAATGTAGGGCGTGTATTGAGGCTGATGGTAAACAATTTGAACATTTATTGCCTGACTTCTATTCCAATAAACCTAAACTAAACTAGGTTAAAATTTTTCATTATTTTATTAATTTTACTTATTTTTGTTGACTTTGCTAAAAGTGGCGTCACTATCTGTCTCGCTCACTAATAGCAAATATGTTCATTATCCATATCGCTCATCATTTTGCTGTAGAATTAAGAATCTACCAAAAGCTTGTGCGAATAAAGGACATCTGATCAGAGTGAAATAGGTTAGCAAAAAGGGGTTACTTGAGGTTTTTATTTTTTTACTCGTTTTTTTTAGTATGAAACTAACAAGTGTTGTATCATTTTACAATCCTGGTTAAATGCGCCAACTTTTAAAGGTACTTGCCAAGGTACTTTAGTACATTTTTTTTAAAGCAGGGTCTTTCAAAGTTGACAAACTTTGAAAATCTTAAATTCATAGTTTAATAAATAGTCTTCATTCTAGAAAACTTGGGGCAATTGTGTCATCATTTTTGACTGTGCTTCTAGAAATGTTATTTAGGGTTACGGTTCCAAAGTTTAAATGAACAAAAATAATAAAAGTTAACCGCAATAACCGAAAAATTGTTATAATTTGAGAACATTTCTAGGTTTTCTTTAAATGCCCATAATTTTCAAATTGTATGGGATAGATATTTTTTGTTATTTTTCTCATGATAGTTACAACCAATCCTGTCACCCCGTAGCGGCTTGACGTTGACTTCTGGGACACCCTGTATAATAGTAGTATAATAGTAATTGTAGACGATGTTTTTAAATGAACTTCTATGCCGTTTTTGTGCTCGTCATCCATCACTAGTTTGACACAGTTTTTTCACGTATTGCAGCTATCCATTTCAGCTCCCGGTCTGTGTCGTACAATATACGGAAATAAAATCCCAATCAAAAAATGCATTTTGTCCATGTTTTTGAGGACAAAAATGCACTTTGAAAGTACTATGTGGCTGGACTTACGTCAGTTAATAGGTATGATTTTCTGTCTAATAGCATTGTTCATAAAGAGTAAGTATTTGACACGATATTTGATCATAGGATCTATCTCATATATAGAAAATGGACAAAATGCATCATTTTGAAATTCAGCTCCTCAATTATTGTTTGTACACTGTTGTTAAAAACAGAAATGATTCATTCGAGTTCATTCATCAGTTTTCTTCCCGCGTCATAGTCCAGGAAAACTATGATCGCAAATATGTTCATGGTTAAGATATGCGTTTTCATATTTTTTTATGATTTCTGCATCATGAAAATGTCACTTATGACTGTCAATCTGTTTCTACGTTGGCATTAAGTGCTAGCGTGCACGAGTGACTTCACCGTGACATAACCGCGATTGTTCGTGCGGGGATATGTATAACATGGGGATGCGCGCATGTTACGACGTGACATTCTGGTGAAATTTTTGTTCGCCGGTGACAAAACTCACCAGACTAATAGGCTTCTATAGCCGCTCGCGCACTGGTGATAAAACAGTTACTCGAGTGACAAAAGCCACGCGTGCGCGCTAGCACTTACTGTTTTCACAAATTATTCCTTCTCTTTTGTTTTTCATTTTTCTACCCGCGTCATAGTCGAGGAAATAGTAGTAGTGTGCGTCTTCAGTTGAGGTAGGTCATAGAATAATATACAAACAAACCTGACATCCATGTAAAATCTCCATAAGAGAACTTTTGAAATTGAATTTTACCTCCAGTAGAAATAATTAGGCCACCTAAAGTCGAAAAATAGGTAACTGTACTAATACTTTAACATCTCAATAATGCACAATCATGATTTAAGGGTGGGATCTTTGTAATTATCGAAATATACAGACGAATTTTTAGGTTATGTATGTTTGTACTTTCAGGCGTGTCAACACCAAACCGCTGTTCGGCTAGTGATAACTAAAAATACCCCAGAATAGGTCTTGATACATGCTTTGACGGGATACAGAGCTGTGCTTTATGCTAGTGACTTTTTCTTGTATGTTTATTTTACATTTTCTTTTTTCTTTCTAACGGTATATTAGTATCGCTGAATTGAATGATTCATGATTATGCTTTGGACCATGTCAGGCATGTTATTATTTTTTCGGCTATGACATATTCAGTAAATATATTTCTGAGACGGTCCTAACTTGCAGAATTGCCAGCCCACATAACTACTAAAAATTGAGTCTGAGATGCACTTCTTAGTTAGCTGATACCTATCAAATAGACATCAAGCCAGTACAAAGTATTCGGAAAAATGGTTTAATAGTTGCTTCGTTATTACACATAACCTAATGGTTTACCCGTACATTCCGATAATTACAAAAATGCCAACTTGAAATCGTGATTGTGCATTATCAAGGTTTCAAAGTATTAGTATACTACCTATTTTTTGACTTTAGATGTCCTAATTGATTCTGCTGGAGTACAAATCCACTTTCAAAAGTTCTCTTATGCTTTTACATGGATGTTTGGTTTGTTTGCACCCAATAATCCAATGCTATTTAACCTACCACAACTGATGATGTATTTACTAAACGAGCGTATTGTCATTCATATATATCAATCTCTGGATTGGCGTATACTGTTTTGAGAAAACCCCTTTTTTTCGATGCCTGTTCGTCCGCGTTATCACCGCGTAATTTCGAAACCATTGCACCAATTTCGCTGGAATTTTGAGAGAAGTATGTTCTCATAGTAGGCATTGCTACTTTTTAAAAAATCCGTGTATTGGAGTTTGGAGAACTCGGAAAATTGGAAACATCGTTTTTGTGTTTTTAGATTTCTGTCCATTTTTGTGTGTATTCGAATGGTCAACTTTATTATTACTACGTTCCAAAATCCCATCAAAGACCTCGATTTGCTCTGTAGCGTTTCAGTATTCACTCAACATCAAACTGCCAACAAAAATCTATGTTCCGTTATTGCATTTCCTAGGCCATGGTTGTCATCGTTTTGCTCGGAAATCATATTGAGATTATAGCGACCTTTGTGTCAAGACTGTCAAGAGATATTTTTTACTTGACAGTTAACAACTTAACATAACCTGTTCTGCTTTATTTGTATGCACTGTCTTTCTAACGGATATGACTACTCTGAATTCTGAGAAAACAGCACAGGTTATGTGATATGTCAAAATTGTCAAAAAAAGATCTTTGCCGTTTCAGAAATATTCCAACATTCCTAACATCTGGAATCACGTGACTATCCTCGAAAATTCATCTGCTCACTGGATAGATGGGATTTTGGAACGTAGTATATGTAAAAAATCGTGACAGCAGTCACGGAGCAGATGCCGAGTATCAGCGACGCGACGGCAACCCGACCGTCAAAAAATGTCTTATTACCCAACGCTGTCGCTTGCTGCTCGCCTACGCCTGGTGTCACAAATTGCACTTTCCGCAATAAGATTAGCGCCACTAGCGATCGGGTAGTAGATGGCATAACTAACCCCTTCATTCGCTGACAGTTCTGGCACATTGTAGGTTATGTTGTTAGTTATTGTCCGTCGCGATTTTAACAACGGTTTCCGCTTGTCGCTTGCCGTCCGCAGCCTTCTGCGGATGTCTTTAGTCGTACAGGTTGCCAAATTCTTTAGAACCGATATTCTTTACGGTCCGTATATTTAATCCATTTTTGAGCTTCCAGGAATATGTTTGCGTACATTGAAATTATAGATTCATAGGACCTAATGCATAGCACCATTTTTTATACGCTTTTACAGGGTGTCCCATGACGGTTAAGACAAGCAATATATCGGAACTGGGCAGTAGTAGAGAATTATAATTTTAGAGGTGTAAATTAGACTAAATCTTGGATCTATTCTTATCATTGCATTACCCAATGAGGTATTTGTTTTTGGTCAGGTATTTGTTTTTGCCACGTGACGTCCGAGCCAAATTTTTTAATGAGACACCCTTTATATTAGCGACTTTGGTGTTCCTCCCGATAAAACAATTCCAACAAACTAGCACACTTGGGGTCTAAAGTGTTTAATTCAAGAGCTACAGGTACTTAAATATTGTACCATTACCATTCAGACCAAACATGAAAGGAATACTAGCGTAGGGGTACATGTTCAGTCAATGATAATGGTACAATCCTTTAAGTACCTGTAACTCTTGAATTAATCACTTTAGACCCCAAGTGTGCTAATTTGTTGGAATTGTTTTATCGGGAGGAACACAGAAAGGCATTAATATACAGGGTGTCCCATTAATAATTTTTAATCGGACGTCACGTGATCAAAAACAAATACCTCATTGGGTAACACAATAACAAGAAAAGATACATAATTTGCTCTAATTTACATCCCCAAAATTATAATTCTCTACTACTGCCCATTTCCGATATATTGCTTGCCTTAATCGTCGTGGGACACCCTGTATACTTTTTTAATGAATCCAGTTGCGAGTGATTAACCAGTTCACATCCTTGTCTTTATATTTCTTCTCACCATTCTCGATAAATTTCAAAAATCTAAAAAAATCCCAGCTTGCATTATTGTGTTGTTTATACCCAGTTTATATTATACATCAAGTTTTGTGGTTGTTTGACACGCGATAGTTTTTTACATAGCCATTCAAAACTTCCAAGCGATTGACTTTATCTTTTAATGCTCATTGCAACAAAAAACAGGTATGTTATTTGTTGTTTTCTATTTTTTTACTGCTGGGTCGTCGGCATCGATTGCTATGGTCATTAGCCTCGTGTTATGTGTAGGCTTTGTTACTGTTTCCCAGCGCCACTCTAGGAACAGCACTGTTAATTAGAAGCCAACAGTGAAGGCTCAGGTGGGGATTGTTCGCTGAGCTTATTTTATGGATATTTATTTTTCATTGAAAAAAACAAATAAATTTCCGCCTCTAACGAGAATCGGACCCGGGACCTTCCGGTCATATTTACTGAATATGTCACTCGACCCAACCACTGGGCCAACTCACCCCCTGTGGTCATTAGCCTCGTGTTATGTGTAGGCTTTGTTACTGTTTCCCAGCGCCACTCTAGGAACAGCACTGTTAATTAGAAGCCAACAGTGAAGGCTCAGGTGGGGATTGTTCGCTGAGCTTATTTTATGGATATTTATTTTTCATTGAAAAAAACAAATAAATTTCCGCCTCTAACGAGAATCGGACCCGGGACCTTCCGGTCATATTTACTGAATATGTCACTCGACCCAACCACTGGGCCAACTCACCCCCTGTGCTGTTTTCTATTATGTAAATTGTTGTTATCTAAACTTAAAGTGTGCTATTTTATGATGGGTACATCGCATAAATGAACTAATTTAAGTTTCTTTAATGGATGATTGGTTGCAGGATTTTGAATGGTTATATTAACATGTTAGAAGCAGTGAGCTAAGTCCAAATAAAATTTGGTATACATTTTTTAACACATTATTTTATAACATATTCAAATTGGGATAAATTTACATTCGAGCGAATTCAGGGTTTTGTTCGTATATGCCTGTTTTTTAGGGTGCTTGCAGTGGTCATAAATTTGGATTGAGTATGCTTAGAGGAAGGAAAAACGTATTCTAAGGCTGTGTAGAACAAAACATACACTCTTGTTACTGCTTTAATGAAGAAATTTGTAATCATAGTTTAAGGTTTTTTTCAAATTTTCCCACGTGACTGAAAACGAGTGGTGACGTCATTAAACAGTACAATATCGACCGTAGCATGATTATTAAATTAATCACACACGCGCTAGCTATAATTGTTAACCCCAAAAAGTAGGACGTTTATGTCAATCTTCCATTTTGATAACTTGTTGACGCGAAACACTCGTAAAAAATGACAGATGCCTAACCACAATGAAAATATGACGTCAAGTGTGACAACAAATCTTATCGACTTGAAAGATATTACGATACCTCACATCCCATCCCTATAATGTCATAGTGGTTTTTGGGTGCAATGACCCTATTCGAAACATTTTTTGATCTTGGAAAGTAGACCTTTTCAGCAATTTTTTTCTCTGAGGTTGTTGAGGTTTGTTTCACTTTTGACACAACACACTGCCCATTGCTAGAGTGGGCAGATCAATTTTTAAGATGTTAGTAATACCTTTTTATATTGTGATCAAAGAGTAAGATTAATTATCTGGTTTCATTCTCTAAATGCAATGCTTTGTTGATTACTTATTTTTATTGCTATCTTTGATGTTATTAGTTTTTGCTTCTTTCTAGCGTTTCTTTATCATTCTCCTCAACAATCATAAGCACCCAATCATTCCCAGTCTTTCTCTTTCACAGCTTTTCATTGTGCAAGTTCTACAGCCATAATCCAGGTTTTAATGAATCCCTTTCTAGTTGCTATACCTTTATTATTGGACATTTATTAAACATGTACATGTCCAAAATGAATATTCTGTAATTTCTAAAACTCGTCCTGTGGATATCTCTGTTTGGAGAACATTGATCGGATTTTTCCTTGAAGCATATCCAACTATCTAAGCGAAAACGTTTTGAACTCAGCCGCCGCGCTTCAATTGTATAAATGAACTCATTGTCCGCATATTCTTCATTTGTAAACATCATTACACGCTGTAGATCAACCATGAACGTACGTACGCTAAAGGTGAAACTATATTGCAGATAGAGACGAGTTATTTATTATGATTTCCAGATGGGATGGGCACGGCCCCCCCGTTAGCGACGACAGCGGCGTCCCATCACCACCTCCAGCACATCACCATCCTACCACTCAACCAGCAGCAGCAGCAGCTGCGGCAGTTCCAGCATGGACCCAGTAGGTCCCTGGTACGCCAGTTATAACCGGCTGGCGACCTCTTCGGCCGGCAGCGGTTCCAGCGGCAGTTCCGGAGGCAGCGCTGGTGGGGGCGGCGACCTTCACCACCTGTCAACTACCACCGCCGGCGGGGCCCCCCTGCCTGGAGGTTTCTTGTCGCCGCCGCCTGTCGCATATGAATCGGTAAGTAACAGTCGAAGAACATAGACAAAGACAGTTAAAATCCGCCCTTAAGGCTGCCTCTGTCGCTCTGATTGTGCGCTTTCGCAACAAATTGCAGTATACAGAGACCGCAGCGTACTAAACAACCAGCAGAATATATCTAATGATTTCCTATATAAAAATGGCTCCTACAGAATTTGACCGTGACGGCGCGGCGCCATGATGGGTGAGAAGTCTGTGGAGAGATGCGAAAACAAAAAGTATCGATACCAATACCAATTAGTTATTTTTTGGTCAAATACACGCCAATGAAGGCGCGTTTGGTTCGTACATTAGATAAGGCAAAACTGATTACACTCTTCAGTAGTTAATTATTTTCGATACCGATACCTCTACAAAGAAATCGATGACAAAAAGACTTAATATAGTGATATAAATGTTTAAGTAATATTTTACTTATTTTTTATGTTGTTATTCACATAATCTGAAATAAAAAATATACCTAATTACTTGACGTTTTGCAAAAAATAAAGAGTCTCTTCTAATTGTGATTAAGAAACTTTATAAATAAAAATACGCATAGGGAAGAATATCAGAAGTTATATGTTTTTGCACATGCACAGCGCTATCGTGTTTTGAAATGTACTGAAATTGATCCAGGAAAACGTTCTAAAAAGCAGTTTAAAATAGCACAAAATATCATCACGGTATACTTTAGTCTAAGAGGATTTTAAATCGATTTTCTGGATTTGGTCAGTTTTGTATTTGTGCCAAACCAGCAGCAATGTACATGCACAGGTGTACACATTCAAGTGAACGATTACAGCTATTATTGAGCTCCCAATGTTTGTTTAGTAATTACTAAAAAAACATAGGCTTGCATAAAATTTAGCTCAAAAGCGTGCTGGCTGATCAGCTGTTATCTATCACATCAGTTGTCTCAATTTATCCGTAAAAATAGTGTATGTACATTTTAGAGTATATATTTTATTTGTAGGTTATATGTACTTTGCGGGATCATTTTTCTAAGTTAACGAAAGTACAAAGCTGATTGCATATTAACCAAAGTTGTTATAATATTCCAAGATCTCACAGCTCAGTGTGGGGTTTCCAATCCAAATAGATTTTTGCTAGCCCAACATAATTCCTGCAATAATTATTTGTCAATTTGGGTTATTCAACATGAAATAAGTTTCCTATAAAATGTAGCTCATAGTTGATATTTCCATGCAAAACCAAACAACTCGAGACATGTTTTTAGTACGAAAACAACAGTTGATTCTTGGCACAGCTTTAAAATGATGTAGAATTATTTTTTTGTTAAATTTTGTACTTTTACTTCCCACACCGATAAGTGAGGGCAGTATTGTGATCTCGAAATTACTAATTTTCGAGATAATACGCCTTTTTTCTAGCCTGGTAATCTCAGAGACCGTTGCATGGATTGTGATAAAATTTGGGTAGCGATATGCTGCATATTAGCAAAAAACAAATTATTTTGAATATTCCTTAAACTTCGTTTTTAGATGTTTTAGGGGTTCTTGATCATTTTCTACTTTTTTTGGTGGAGGTGAAATTGGGATTGTTGGGGGGTGGGGGCTTGGAAACTCAAAAAAACTCAAAAACTTGTATTCATAATAGACTGCCCATCGACCGGTGAAAGAAATACCTAGCGGAATAATGAACTTTTAGTTCCCACTCCGATAGAAAAATTTGTTGTATTCATAATACTTTGTGGCATAACACTTTCTTTGCGGGCGGGCAGGCGATTATTTGGTTGCAAGGATACCTCAGACTATAGCTTCATGCTATGGGAAAATAAACTAAATAGTATCACCGTATTGTGTGGGAAGTACGGAGTCAATCAACTTGACTTCATTTTTTTAAAAGGCTGAAGAGGTGGCTCAAAAGTATGTATAGTGTTATCTTCCAGCATGTGTGATTTTTTTTCTACTGGGCGAGTGAAGTTCGATTGCTGTCAGAAACAATCACAGGGTGTATGTCCGAAATAACATCAAACCAGATTATATATCGATGTCAAACCTAAAAGGAAAAATAGAAAATAGACTGTATGTTTTCTCCCGAAACACATCGATCTGAAATGTGTGACGTTGTTTTTTGCAGGTATTCTCGCCGCTGTTCCACCACGCTGCCGCGGCGGCCGGCGCTAAGCCGCCCACGACGGCCGCCGCCCACTACGCGGCGCAGGTGTCGCAACAACGAGCGCAGGCGCTCGCGCAGGCCGCTGCAGCCGCCAGTGGGAAGCAGCCCGCCTCCACCGGATCCACCAGCAGCACCGGATCCGACGGGGAGTTCCATCCGCAGGCGCAGGCCTTCTTCGAACAAGGTAACCCATCATTCAAGATATCGGAATCCCCATTTTTGTTTGTTTTTGTCACACGATCGATTCCTTATACCATGGGTTATTCTGTAGTAAATTTATCTTTTTGCGTCCCGTAGAGTTTGTAGTGAGCAACAGGTCAAAACCGATACCAAATTTTGAAATAGCCAAAGTAATCAAGAGGTCTAGTGGTGGAATTTAGAGCCCAATATTGTATGTGTGCCCGTGATAACCAGATTCTTTTAGCATGCATGTGTGCCAACTCAGAGAGAATGAAATCAAAACACAGAAATGTTATGATATGGTTTTTTTATTACTTGTTTCTTAACATTTGTTTTGTATTTATTAATCATGAGTGCTGAGTGTTTATGGTACGGAACTGTTACGGAATTAGTTGCTCTATGAAAAGTCACTCATGATCTGACAAATAACTAAATATCTGAAAAATATATCATGTAGTAATAACCAAATACATTACTTATCTGAACTTCATCGACTAATTATACTCATACTCAGATCTTACAATTTTTTATAAATCATCCGTCGATGCCGTCAATGACCATCTTCAGTCACGTGACCGCTAAAGGTGCGTTCTAAGGTCTGGCAGCCAGCAGCGCGTTCCGGTTCACCACAGGTTTTATCAAATTATTTTCATGTAATTAAACACAAGCCATGGTAGTGACATTTTTTTAATGTACTCCCATACAAGTTTTAAAAAAGGTATATTTCCAGATTGAGCAATTGTTACCCACAAAAATTAAAGACCGATTCCCGATGACTATTTTTCAAGTTTGTGCGTCCTCATAAAAAATTAAATATAAATTTTTTCGAACAGAAGTTACACATATTGTAATTTGGGGCATTACCTACATACAATCGTAAAAAATACTAGTTAATATGATGTTGCGACCTTTTTCATTCAAGATCGTCACAGAAAGCTTCTGCTTCGCAGATTTTTTAATTTCCCTCCGAAATGTCGCTTACTTTGGCAGATCGTCGAAGAAGTCAATAATGGTTGTATCTGTATGACTTCCATAACGTTAATCAGATTTGTGCGCACACGAAAGATTCTGAAAGGTTTGATAAACTGAACGTACATTTATTACTTTTCAGACCGACCGTAGCGTCGACAAAATCTGTTACTGATTAGAATATTTTGATTCAATAACGTAAAAAAACAAAAATCCTTATACAGTTAAACATAACCTCAACTAAACAATATGAATAGGGTACTTGCAGAGGTCGTGAAATCGCCTTGGGAGTATACATAGCGTAAAGAAAACCATATCATGAAGCAGTAGGAAACAAAAAACATGATTTTACTGAAGGCCAAAAAAAGATATTTGCAAAGTAAAATAATGATATATTCAAATTTTTCCACGTGACTTAAAACAAGGGCTGACGTCACAGGTATCTTATCGATATCGACAATCGATACTGCTACAGCGCAGGTCAGTGAGATTCAACTGCGCATTCGACTAGAGATGATCTGAATTATTTAACAATGCGACTCAATTTATTGATACTTAAACATATTTGAAACAGGCAATTAACCCACTAGTATTTTCGTTGCAATACATTTTTATATCTGATAGGTATCACAGTTCATCCTGTTTGTGACCGAGATTCGCAACTAATCGAAGCCATCGTTTTATTTCGGCGCATCCCATTATGAATGAATCCAAAGATAGAATCTATTTCAAGCCCATCCCTACAAAGTGAATTAGTAATCTAGCATAACTTTTATTCTTTTGACTTTTGTACTTTTGTGTGTGACTGTGTTTTGTGGTTATAATTATCAATGTCAAAATGTTAGGTTAGCACTGGCTATCGATATCGAATATCAATACTTTACATACCATCACTATAGGATATCACTGACGTCAAAGGTTGTTTGCGCGGCATTTTCCGGCATTTGAAATAATTTTTGGAATATCTCTCACAGCCGATTCCAAAAAACCAAACAAGTGATTTTGTCATGTTTACTAGGCTCTAAGGAACGTGTAAACGACATAATATTTTTTCTGCAAGTACCCTATTGCCTGGATTATGTGACCAGTTATCTGTCAGATTTTCAAGACCGTCCCAGTTTTAATAAGTGATTTGTAACTTTTTTACTGCTTTTGTTTTACTTTCATAAAATGTTATGTTTTTGTATTAGACCGAATAGATAATGAACTTTCAAGACCGTCACAAGGACTTTTCCATGAATTTTTATTAAACAGTACGTATCAAACGTCATTCAAATCAATAGAAATTAATCTCAATCCCATATATTTTTTAAATAATAATACATATTGACTCCTAATAAATACTGCCTCTTTACTAGCAAACTCTAGAACTGCTAAATGATATCAATCGATCAACTATGTTTTTCCGAATTTAACAGTGGCAGTCACTTCTTGACCAATGTTACTTGCAGTGGACATAAGTCATGATATGTCTAAATTTTTTTATGGAATTGATACTGTGACGGTCTTGAAAATTGAGGATGTTCATGTTTATCCGTATTTAAATTTTGAATATGACGGAGTTGTACGCGTCCACGCTGAAAACAGGTTCATACTATAATTACATTTCCAGAAATAGTTAATATCAATAAAATCATAATACGTTTTTTTCTCTATTGATAGCCTATATCAAAAAGTGAATTTACGGGAGAATAATCCGTATAGATGTTAAAAATAATTTTACATAAATTTTATATTATATTTGTAAACCTGTAATGTCACGGTTACTCAGCCAATACCTAGTAGGGAACATACATTCTGACACACACGCGTATCAGAGCGTTTGGTAGAGAACGAGCAAACTTCGGAACGTGTAGGGCAGTCCCATTTTGATGAAGCTGAAATCTTTTAAATATTACATAAATTGATTTATAATTACATTTTATAGATTAAAAATGCATTATTCAGGCATACAAATTCATTGTATATTTATTAAATTTCAAATTTAGGGATTTTAACCTAAAATTTTCTGAAATCCTAACAAAAACACAATGCTTGTGAATAATCTTCCAGATGGGTTTATACCAAACACCCACGTATGTTTAAAAACTAGATCCCAGCGAAATTGTTCATAAAACTTTTGTCTCAGATATAGAAATTGAGATGATTTTAACTTCGTGAACCTATATTCAGTGCAATGACGCGTAATTTTAGTGTCGTGAAAGTAACCGGATGACGCTTGGTATTTGAGTTCGTTTTTTTTTTTGAAGATTACACAAAAAATATTGGCATCCGTTTCTGCTGGGCAGTTTTTGAGAAATTTGAACTTTAGGTTCGATTTTTCATGTCATTTTTGTTAAAAATCGTTAAAAAAATGTTAATATTGTTTAAAACTACTATGACATGTATCAATGTCATCCGTTTTTATTATGTTTAACCCCATTTTTCAACCCCTATAGGGGGTGGCATTATTGAACGCCTTTTGTATCCTTTCAGAACCGCTTCTAACCTCGCTTTTACGCTTAATATCGCACCAAAAATAGGTAAGTTAGAGTAGTTCAAATTTCTCAAAAACTGCCCAGCAAAAATGGATGCCAATACTTTTTGTGTAATCTTCAAAAAAAAAACAAATAATTTTCCATAAAGTCCCGAGTGGTTTCGTCGCGACTCTTTTTTTTTTTTCATTTTAAAAAAATCGGTAATCGCAAATCCCCCATAGATTTTGGATGACGATTTTTTGGAACATTAGTTGGTAGGTGTACTATAATGCTACCGCATTTTCATTCGGATACTTAACGTTTTTTTCACGTTTTACCCCCCCCCCCCCCTGTATCTCCGATCCCTCCCATTTTGGAGTTCTGGTGCAATGACGAAAAAGTTTCCAAACTGCTTCTGGAATTCATATACCAAGCGTCATCTGGTTTCTTTCTCAACTCTAAAATTACGCGTCATTGCCTTAACTACTTGGACCGTATTCATAGTCGTCTCTCAAGTATCCATTTGAATAATGCTCAAGTGTGTCCTTATGCATCCGTTTCCTAGCCAACACTTATGAGAGGAAGGGAGAACAACACCTCACCTCATGTTCACATTTCGTTACTTGAGTATCTTTCAAGTGAGCCTTACGTGAGGGACGCTCAAGTAGCTGTCGAATGACTGTAAAACACAGAACCATACCTAAGAGATACTTTAGTATCGAGAGATTCAGAAATCTATGATCAACTATGAATACGGCCCCCAGACTGGCCCTACCATTCAAACAACCCGACGCAAAAATGTATGTCGGACGCCCAATGATAGTGTACCCAGTGAACCGATCGTTACGTTTAAGTGTTTCCTTTAGCGGGCGCGTGGCAGCAGAACAGCCCGTTCGGCATCCTGCCGCACGAGAGCGTGGTAGCGGCAGCGGCGACGGGAGCGGGCGGCACGGGGGCGGCCAACGCCGCCGCCAAGACCTACGAGGGCTTCAACGCCCATTTCGCCGCCGCTCAGACCATCAACAATCACATCAACGCCGCCCAACAGCAGATGAGCAAGGCGGCCGCCGCTGCGGCGGCCAACCGGTCGCAGAGCCCACAGCAACAGGTAGGTAGATAAATGGACCTTTCGTCGGTATAATGCAAAAAGCGATCAAGTAATAAATCGACGAATTGCCGTGTTTGGTACCAAGCGACTACAAATTCTCTGTAAGGAAAAATTGCCCGAGTCAATACTCTATTTTTGCCACTTTAGTTCACAGCTCGTTTTGACAAAGTCCATAGAACTAATAAAATATACCTTGTTATCACAGTTGATGGCAGTAAAGGATTGCAAGCTGAGCAAAAGCATCGTTGACATTGTTGTCACTCGCCCTTCTAACAAACTTACTACAGGTTCGCAAATTATTAAGATCAGCGTGTGTATAAGTGTCCTGCATATAGTGCCCAAATCACTTGGATATCTGCATGCCGTTGGTGCCATCAATTGTGGTAAAAAGGTATAGCAGGTAAAAATTATCAACTTGACTTTGTCGTTTGAACATGTTAAGACTTGTAACCATCTTGTATATTATCTCAAGATAAAAAAAATTTATTTTGACCAAGTCAGTTTTTATATATTTTTTTAATATCAAGCGTGACCAAGTCAGAAATATAGCCTAATTTCTTCAAGGTCATTGAAGATAAAGTCGCCGAACCTTATGTCTTTAATACTATAATTTACAGTAAACATTTTCTTTGTTTTCTAAAAAAAAACATTCAGTGATTTATTACTAAAATGATATTACTTTCAACAGCCATTTTCCAGGAACTAGTGTTTTTGACTTGGTCACTTTTTGCAGTATACCGACGCTTTATTCTTTTGATCATCACAAATAATATAGAACATGTCATAATTACAGCTATACAAAAAAATATGATACAAAGTCGTACTAATTAAAATATCATTAAATGATGTATAAGTATCAATTAGGTAAAATAATTAAAACGTGGCAGGTTACATACTTAACAAAAGATAGACACGAATTAAGAAAAAAAAATAGCAAAATGCATATGATGGACTAGTATCATGAATTTTATTTCTGGTTGCATATGATAGAGTACGTCATAAAAAGCATCTCATTTTTTTCTCCGATTTTTTTGGGCACAGGAAAGCCGTGAAAATGAGGAAAATATTTGAATTCTCCTAGGGCAGTGACGTCACTGCCCTATAGGCGAACAGCCAATCAAAAGACATATATGTGTGCTGTGTTGCCGCATTCTGATGGCGCGCGGAGCTGTACGCGGGCTGGCTCATCTATCTTGTCTTCTGTTCCCGTCTGATATGTTTTGTGGTTTTAATGTCCCGTGATCCGAAATTCCAGGGCTGTTCCAAATTACGGTTCTATCACCGTCCTAGAACTGTTTTCATCATGCCCCACCCATTTTGTGATTCTAGAATCGATGATTGGTTGGTACGCTGGTGGACCAACCAATCATTGTTTTGAGAACTGTAAAATGGGCGGGGCATGATGAAAACAGTTCTAGGACGGTGATAGAACCATAATTTGGAACAGCCCTTCCGAAAGCTAAGTTAAGGTTCCTGATCCGTCAATCCTGTCAATCAATCGTCATTCGGTCATCTTCATTTTCAACAATCTTAAAGTTATTATTATTTGTTTGCGTTTATTTGTACAGGATATCCTTTTATTCCATTTTATTAGGTTTCAAGTTATTTATCATAACATAACCAACAAGTATGGGTAAAATCGATAGTGGATTCACAAAAGCCGATTCAGATAACCTGCCTAAAGTTGATATGGCTATGGTGAACGACTTTTATGTGGATAATATGCAGTTCTTCAATACGGAGATGAGAAATGTGAAAGCTAAGAAGTGAGTTTCAAAATATTTATAACAGTTTGGATAGCAAATAACATGTTTATGTGAAATGTAAATGTTTTGCGAGTCGGAGCTGTTCTTGGCAACAATGCACTGCTGATAATTCGCGCGGTCGGCACTGATTGGCTGAATTTGAATTCCTTTCTTTAAACTTTAGAATGGAATTACTGAAAAACAAAATGATGTAGAAAGTAACGAAATGCAGCAGAACGTTTATTTGTGTATGCACTAAGCGGCCATAATAATTAAATCATTGTTCTTAACCTCGTGATACTAGTCCATTGACAAAGTAAAATGTCATCCAGTTACCCATTAGTGAAGTATGTTATCTAATTGAAAATGATTTCAGCTCAAGTTTTATCTTTTGTACAATTTGATTGCTTAGGCTTTGGACTATCGCCTGCGTTTACGAGACATAGTTAGCACTTGATACACACAAATAAAAGAACAGCTAAATTTAAGACTTGTACATGTACATAATAGAAATAATTATCAAATTAAAATGTCATCAGGATACGCATTAGTGAAGTACTATATTTTTCTAATCAAAAAGATTTTAGCTAAAGTTTAAATTTACCCACATGCATGTTTTTTAATATAAAAATATGTAATTGTACAATTTGATTGATTGCCTTATGCTTTGGACTATTATCTGTGTTTGCGAGTCTATAAGATGGAACAATTACTATTTTACTATTTCATATTGAGTAATGTTGTGATAGTTCATCCTGTAAAAGATATTCAACTTCACATATATATCAGTAGCTCGAAAATTTATACTGATGATAGAGCCATGACGCCTAGCTCAGAAAAAATTAGTTCATAGCTAATTCTATTTTTTTACGCCAGCAACTAAACTCACTACCCTCTTTTGAAAAAATGCATTGTAGTATGTCTATCTACTGTGAAGCGCAACTGGTCGATGCAATAGGTTACTGATGCCAGTTTTTGGCAGTCAGTATCAACATGTGCCGTTCACTTACAGTTGGCATTAGGTGAACTCCTAAAAATTTAGCTGTGTCTACCTATGAAACTGATCCAATAAGAGATGTGACTAACAGACTATAGTTAGACTCGTTTCGCCTAAATACGAAATTTATGTGTTGTCTTGGTTAAGTAAGACTCTAATCTCTGATGACTGTTTAGAGATATTGAGAAATTCGTTAAACACTTACGAAGTAGGGCTAAAGACGTAGTCAAAATGCTTATAGTGAAATATCGTTACAGGGAGGTGCGAAAAACACCAGTAACAGTTCCCAGCAACAGCAGCAACAAGCAAATTCCAGTTCGTTCTTCCAGGTACCACCGGCCTCGATGGCAGAGACCAATTCCAACAGCAGCAAGGCTTACTCATCTGCAAACACTTCGAATATGCAGCAGTCTTGTATAGGTCAGTATAACTTATTTTCGTTAAAAGCTGTTTATTCATGCAAACCTCTCAGAAAAGCATTTCAATCCTGATCGTATTCCTAATTCGTCTTTAGATTGTGACCCTGTGTGGTTGGCATGCCTCTCAAAGCTGCTAAGTTGAGCACATACTTTTTCAAGTTTTCTCATGGCTTATATTACATTCTGAACAAGAAGAGCGTTTATATCATTGTCTCTTTTATGTGTTCTATTATTCGCTTGCAAAATCATGTTTCTGAGGCACTGATACATTATCAATTCTTAAAGGGGTGATACACGTAAGAACTTAAGTACGCGGTTTTAAGTTCGCGAAATTACTCGGCTCGATGTCGGTGACACACGTGAAGCTGAAATCACTCATTTTAATGATTTTCCTAAATAAACAAAACTTTCAAAAAACGCCAAACACAACAAGCGGATCGATGGCCTGCCGAAGCAAAGTGGTGGCTCGCGGCTCGTAGTACGAGCCGAGACGAGTTACGAGCAAGATTTCAAACCAGTTGGATCGCCGGAGGTTTGCGCGACGGTTTTAAAGTACGCGTACTTACGGTGACCCACAGGCGAAAAAGGTCGTCGAGCCATAAGTACGCGTACTTGCTCGTACGTGTATCACCCCTTTAACACTGTGTTCTAGACTTCGTAAAAGTCAACTCAGGCGGTTAGTTTAAAATAAAATGTCATCCTGGAGCAGTCATTCAATAAACAAATATCTTCTATTCCAATTTATCTTTTTGCTCTTTAAGAAAGCCGAAACATTGGTAAACAGTTTTTATTTCTACGGATGTGGTTTTTTGTTCCTTGCAAACTACCGTCCAGGAGGATTTGAAACTGTCCATTGTCCATTAAAAAACATCCAAATCAGGTTGAATGAATGAAATAACTTTATTCAGGAAAAGCTAGGTAACACACAGAAATGTAAGTGAAATACAAATATACAATAATATCAGACTAAGTAACTCAAGTTCATCACAGTAGGTCAAAATCTAAGTAATAGTAGCGATGGGGGGGAGCAAGTCAAGTAGGTCGACCACGTTTAACCCTTTTTCCCAACTTCACAGAATAAACAAAAAAAACCTTCATTCCGTCCTGGAGAACCCCTTTTTGTATGAATGTAGTGATTTATATTCCTTCGTGTCAAATGTCTGAATCCTAAGGGTCGTCTCTCAGGTGTTCTCTTGAATACTATTCAAGTGCCCACTTGAGTACTACTCTAGTGTGTCCTTGTGCTTCTGTTTCCTAGACAACACCTACGAGACTGAGGGAACACATTTGGCAACATTGTCATATTTCTAAGTCAATTTGTTATGCCTGCGAGATTTTTGTTTTCTGTTATCTGTTTGTTTTGTGTCAGTGTTTCATACTTTTTGCCGGACATTTTTCCGGATGTGACAGAAACTTACAACACCTAACTCCAACATTATTTACAAAATTGCCATGACTGCAACGAAACGTCATGTTGACATTTCGTTACTTTAGTATCAAACGACTGTGAAACACAAAACAGTACTTGAGAGATTCTCAAGTATTAAGTAACACTCAAGTAGCAACTATGAATATGACCCTAAGGTTGCGATACTCAGCACATCTGCCCAGAAGTGAAACGAATCCTAACCACAAAATCTGTGTCCAAAATTCATAGTGTACGTCCATAGTTTTGCTTGTTTGCAGTGGCCTAATCAAGCATTTGCAAGTTCGTTGTAATGTAAGCCCACTCATTCAGGGCAACATTGACCTGTAATCCACAACTGGATTACATTCTTGTGGCAGCATAGTATTCCTGGGTCAGAACTGGTCCAGTCCTATAGGTTTTGAGGAAAGAACTCTGACATGGTGACAATTGACAATCATGGTTCGATTGCTTAAGCTTTTCACTCCAAACGTGCCTTGCTTACTAACCAGATGCCTCGGATTTCGCGATCGATTTTATTTAGCATATGGTTATAATACACATGAAGAAAGTCATAAAAAAGTAAAGCAGTTTTTTTAGTTTTTTTTTGTTTTTTTTATTTTTTTTTGCGATCTAAGTAATAACTAGGCTATAGGTTAATATCGAGCCTATTAATCCATTCTACGGCTGATGGTTTGGCTTGTAAGAAGTCCTTATTGTTGCCTGGATATGCTCTAAGGCCGCATTCTTGCGTTCTATGCCTGACAGTCTGGTACTTCGCTCCACAGTTGTATCGTGGAAATTCGCGCTTGTTCCATTTAAACAACGATTCAGCTCACACCCCATGCGACGAGCCAATTCTGTTTAGGGTTGACCAGTCCTTTCGGTGGAGTTCAAAACCAGAGGGGTTCTTGACCAACAGTTAAATTACTGTTCACTTCTTCTGGTGTTTGGGCCGCCCAAAATTTTCCCCATTTAACTGCAGGGTTAAAACCATCATACTCAAGTTGGAGAGCTGTTGTAATTGGTGGTTTTCTGGACCGTAATCTGCGCAAGGAAAGATCAGGTATTTCTTCGTGGATTGGCAGTGATGGATTTGTTTTGATTTTGTTATATTCTTTCAGAAGGGCATCGATCGATTGGGGAAGATCAGTAAGTAAATTTAGGATTGGATGAGGCGAGATTAAACTTTAGCGCCTTAGTTTGGTGTATTTCACTAACGGATCGCGCTCGAAGGAGTCTGGATCCGAAGGAGCAGACTTCTGCCTGAAAGATTAAGGAATGCAATCGAGCTTTGCGTTAGAGACCTGTATGTCAGGTAGAAATGTACGCCACATACATAGATGGTGGCAAGCTAAGTAGGAGGAGATGACTGCAGACAAGCAAAAAGTTTTATAACAGGCCTGATAAGAGCCATACGCTATTGCTTTTGAACAAAAGCAGAGAGACGCTCAACGTCTTTCTTGGTAAGAATTCTCACCGGCCAGACGTTGGGAAGAAAACGAAACGTCGTTTCGCTTCCAGGGCAGAAATGCTGTGTATCGCTACGTTAGGGTTGAGATATTTCGCACGCCGGAGTTTGAAACGGTACCACTATACGCGGTAAACTGGCCGGGCGTACTGTCATTTATCGGGACGTCTGGTAAGTTTGGTAAGGAGGAATTGTCCAAGGGGCCATGGGTGTTTTTAGTGTTAGTTTTGTAGGGTCGGTAAAAGAGTGAAGGATGGCGTATTGTCTGACTTCACCACCCCATCACTTCTATCACTCTTACATTATACACTAACCATATAACGATTGCTGCTTCAGTGTCTTCGCCATCGACGACGGTATCGAAAGAGTACCGCGTACCGCAGCCTCGCTCTAGCTTCCTGAACTCTCCGAACCAGCAGCAGGGCGGCGGCGATCGCATCGAGAAGGCTTTCGCTTCGCCACCTGCGAAGCAACAACAACAAGCTGCGCAGCAACAACAGCAGCAGGTGCAGACCAAGGCGCAAACGAAGATTTACTCGGAGCTGAACAGCCAACAGGAGAGGCGGGGAGGCGGCGGGGGCAGGAGTGGAGGCGGACAGGAGGAACAACAGCAGAGCCAATCTTCACCAATCAGTTTCTCTATCATGGATGCACCAGGAAGGTAAGTCGATTTGAAAGCTGAATTGGAACAAAGACATCCTTTTTAAATTTAAACAAAACGTGTGTTTATAACTTATGAACTCAGTAACCCATATGCCATATTCAGTGTTCAACCATAAAACTAAAAGATAATGTTAAACTGTAGCATGGTGAAGATCTATCAATTTTTTAGACAATACGAATACTGCAGTTCGACTTGTAAACAATTGAGGCGTTTATCGGAAAAAGTCATTAGTCAAAAACTAACATATTTGGGAAAATGAGGAAAACTTCCCACCATGTAAAACTTTGATTAGATTGATTTATTGCCATATCTGGTAGAAGTAAAAGTGTATAAGACACATCGTCCACAAGCAGTAATTATTTTATTGTGAAACACATGAAAAACACACAAAAAATACATGGACATATGAGGTTTTTGAGAGAAAAAGTTAACAAATTAGTGTCCTTAATACAAACACCATGAAAATAAAATAAATTCCGATACAAAAAACAAAGAAAGAGTGATAGTGATAACCAAAAAACCCAATATCTACCACTCAGTCTTCGCAACCACTACACTACTATATTATCATCGTTGTCCACCTTGTCGATGACAAAGTTACCAGCAGTGTCAGGTGCTGTGTTGTACTGTACACAAATGGCTTTCTTAGGTGAAAGAATATGGATGTTTTTAGAAGAACAAGTCAATTTTCATCTGTAAATAGTACGGAACCTATAACATTTTTTCGAGAAATAATTATTTCTATTCATGTATATGGATGTTAGAAATGCGATGATGCCATTATCTAAAAATTTTTTCAAAAATTGACTTACGAGGTTTTTCCGAGAAACGCCTCAATTATATGCAAGGTTTGTTTCATCATGAACTGTTGGATGACATTTCATCATAAGGCTTTGTTCATCCAAAATTGCGAAACTGTACTAGCCATAAATGTTCAAATTTATATTTTTTCACCGATACGAGGAAATGGATGTTGAATGCATCAGTGTATTGGAGAATTGTGGATTTGAAAACGTAATTGAAAATAATTTATGTTGAATCTCACGAATCTTCGAATTCCATTAGACACGAGGAATGGTGTATTTTATTAAACTTCTCAAACATTATCAACCCTGTTTGAAGTAGGGATGGTCACCTATATAAAAGAATCGATTCAATTTACCGAAGAATGGATACCTTGTATAAAACAGTTTTGCGTAATTATATTTTTGCAAAAAATAAGAATTCTTACGTTTTACTGAACAATTTATATTAACAAAGTAAGAACAATCTACATAATGTTTATTTTAGTTTATTGAAGGTCGAGCTGTGTCTGACGGATGCTTATATTTTTCACACTTCTAGCAAATATCCATCCATTTGGCCTTCCATTTATTGTCTAAAGATAAGGTCGTTTTTCTTCTGCTTCTATAAGCATTTGACATTGTTATAGACTTTTAGAAATGTTTAACGTATATCACGCCTTGCGCTGCTAAAATTAGAACTGAACACCAAACCAAAATGTTTTGAAAGCAACAACATGACGTAATTATTAAAAAATACAATTTTTTCAAACAAGTTATTCGCTTAAAAAATATGTTTACTCAACATTAACTTAAAAGGCATAATTACCGATATTAACATATATAATACAAGGGGTTAGTAGTTTGACAGTTGTGCATCAAATTGCACGAAATGCTAACATTTTTTTATTCCTCAGGTTGAACTACTCGGGCAGCAATTCGTCGGGCAAGCGTCCACCTCAATTCCAGCACAACTACAGGCACTATCAGCAGCAACAGCAGCAACAACCCCAGCAGCAGCAACAGGGCAGCTCAAATTCCGAAGACTTCCAGCGACCTAAGAGCTCCGAGTACAGTACCTCCAACGGGCCCGATTGTGGTGTTGTGGTGCCCAGAAGGCCGAGTCCCCTGCAAGCGCATTCGCAGGCTTCGCCTTTAGGTTTGTATTTCTACGTAATACAGATTCGCCTACAAACGATTTAAGCTTTTAGGCTTGATTGTACAATGCAAGATTAAAGGTACGGACATGCCGAATTACATCGATGAGCACGGTCGCGGTTTACGTTGGCGTCAGGTCGAACATGCCGAAAGATGCTGTACCTTTCAGTTGCCGACAGCGTTTCTGCAAAAGACGACGCATTTCATTAGAGAAGTTAATTCAAGAGCAGCATTGTTATGAATGATTTTTCAGGCCATGTTGTTTTGGCAGCGTCTGTGAAATCTGGTTGTTTATTATTAGTCACCGATGCCAAATCACCATGACAAGTTACACAATTGTGCAGCGTGTACAATGATGATAAAACTTTATTAACAAAATGAGTGTTCAGTAGTCCAAACATAGCTCGTATTGTGCCCATTTTACGGAAGACGCGGTGGTCCTTCAAAGTCGACCCTGCAACGTTTGGTTGCGAAATTTGAGACAACCGGTTCAGTTAACAATCAGCCAATACCCGTACGTCAAAGGAGTTTCAGATCAGCCGAGAGCATCGCCGCTGTCCGTGAAAGTGTCCGGGAGAACCCAAAACAATCAATTCCTCGTCGAGCACAAAAACTCTGCCTTTAACAGACTTCATTCTAGCGAATTTAAGCCTACATCCATACAAAATCCAAATTACCCATGAACTCAAAGACAATGACTATAGACAACGCCGTTTGTTCTCTGACTGGGCTTAGGAACATTTGGAAGAGGAGCCCAATTTCGACCGAAAAATCATCCTTAGTGACGAGATGCATTTCTGGATGAATGTCTATGTTAATAAACAGAATTGTCGTATATGGGGCAACACTAACCCTCATGAGATTCACCTGGTAACAATGCATTCACAAAAAGTTACTGTTTGGTGCAGATTCTGGGCCGGCTGCGTTATTGGTCCGTACCTTTTTCAAGACGACGTCGGTGAAGCCTATCGCCGTCACTAGCGAGCTCTACAGAGCGATGATAACTGATTTGTTTTGGTCCAAATTGAACGATATGGGGATGAACGACATGAGGCTCCAACAGGATGGCGCTATTTGCACAGACAGACGCCACGTTGGACCTTCTGCATGACCAATTTGAGGGTCGTCATCTCACGCAGAGGTGATGTCAAGTTGCCACCAGGATCGCGCGATCTGACCCCACTAGATTTTTTCTTGTGGGGTTTTCTGAAGTCACAAGTCTATGCCAGTAAGCCGGAAACTACCGAAGGCCTTAAACTCCAGGCCATGGTTCAAATTCAGCGGGATTTATGCGGCAGAGTCATTCAAAATTGGACCACCCAGTTCCGTGCCCTCGTGAGAAGCCCCGGCGGACATTTTAACGATGTAATATCCCACACTTAATGGCTTACATGGATAATGTGGACATTTCAAGTAAAAACAAAAATTCTTTGCTACCTCACACACAGCTTGCTTTATTTCATTTGAACATCGACCCGTCCTTAATGAAAAACCCTTTAGTTCACCTTTTTGTTATAAAACATGAAATTGAAATAGTAATAGAAGCGACAGCAGTAAAAGTAGCGATTGTGTTTTTTCAAGTGCTAGATGGTGGATTGTTGCTGATTGTTCTATTAATAATACTCCATCTATTAGTACTTCCTTCATTATGCGAGATTCAACGGGACAACGCTATCCGCTTAGAAGCCTGAGAACGAGTGAAGGAATTTTTAAGCCCAGATATGTCACGTGATTTGAAGTTTGCCAATAAGCGTTCCCCTCGACGCACGGTGCGCGGCTCTACCTCGATGTAAGAACTATTTTGTTCTCCAATGTACATCGCTGTAAACCGCGAGGGTGACCGTACCGTGTGAAGGCATTTTCGATATGTTCGATCTCATAAGAATACACAGGTTTGTTCGCTACCTAAACCGCGATCGCGCTCATCGATGTTATTCGGCATGTCCTGACCCTAAGGTAAGCCGCCGCTAAGACGCTGAATCTGCAAAGGCTAAACGAGAGCTCACAGTGAACCGGCAAATTTCGTGGTTTAACCTGAGCTTAATTGTTTTTCAAGTACATGTCCTATGGGGTAACCGTAACGCCACAGTACTTTATGAATTGGGGAATCACCAAAGAATTACACCATCCAATGCAACGGTAACAACTATCAGGCGGATCGAATCGTTGTTTTTTTTTTAATTTTAAGGATGCTGCTGTTTGCAAAATGGTGAATATAGTGTGAAAAGCGGTAGCTTGTTGACATTCTGCATTCATAAGGATGCTACGGAGGATGAAACCCAAATGAACTGCAGCAGATTTTACAATATTGCTCATTTCTCTAGGTGTACCGGAGCTATTGATTGTACACGTATCAAAATTAGTTCACCAGGAGGAAAGCAACCTCAAATATATAGAAATAGAATTTACTACAATCAACAACATTACACAGTTTTGACAGCCCTGCCGTCAGTGCTTCGGCTTCATTAGTGCCAACGTTTGTGATTTTACAATCTACATAGTGTAACTAACTGAGTATTATTGTCGTTGTACAACAAATGTCAAATTTGAGCATAAGCTTGGTTGAACCCAGGTTCAGGTTCTGTAAAGCTTTTGTTAAACCGACTCTTGTACAATCCAAGACTACTGTCATATTTTACATTTAAATTTTTCATTATAAGTAGTAGACAAGCGAGTAGTACAAATTGTTGCTTTTGTCGGATTTCACTTCGGTCAGCGAAGACATTATGGCGATTATGGTGCCATATAATAACAGCCAAAACTTAAGACTAGGTTCAACTTTTTGTGTAGTACCTGGAAATACATCATATTATTAACTTTTGCTCCTATAGTTATGGATTTAAGCATATTATATGGTTTAACGTTAAATAAACCGGAATGTCGTGATGTTCAACAAAATCTTCAAAAACACAGCGTTTTACTTCCCACATCGATATGCTGTACATTTCTTCATTCATTTCTTTTCTTGTTTCAGGTCACGCCCAGAGCCCGGCATACCCGATGTATAACAGCCCTATGAACTCCATATCGTCGCCGCAGCAACAGCAAAGTTCGAGCAGTCAGCAGCAACAGCAGGTAGCGCCTCCGTCGCCGTTGGACGTATCCGTGCCCAGACCGAATTCCCAAACTGGGGGCGGGGGTGGCAACATCGCCTACCCTTCGGTCATCACCAGGGCGCAACAGCCTCAACAACAGCAGCAACAACAGCCGGTCAACTGTTGGGACGAGCGACAAAGTAATTATACATAATAGTAACGCTAATTGTTTTGGGCAAGGCCGTTGGCTGTTTCATTGGATTAGTAAAACCATTACTCAAAACAGTGATTGGTTCTTGGCATACTGCTTTTTTTTCTTTTTAAACTGCAAACCATGGAGAAGAGAAGAGATTGAGAACATAGCACTAAATTCCTACCATACCACGTTTTGGTTTCATTGGGACTGTTATAATAATATTTTGACAGCAATTTGTAACCAGTTCGGTGCCATTTGAGATGAATCTTATCCTAATGACAAATGTCTATACTCTTCTATAGAAATAGGTTTTGGTGCCATATAAAAAAATTATACTTCAAAACACCTGATCTTTTAAATTCAGTGAATGAATTGTTATTCCACCATTTGGAGGAGTTTGAGAAAAGGTTGGCTGAACACAAAACACGTTGTTTGACTGCAACGCTCCTAAAATAGTTTTACTTTGGGCAGATAAGTGCTGCTATTAAAATTACTTGGGTTATCGCGCATTTCATAAGCACTACTTGCATCAAATTATAATGATTATATTGGTCTCCAAATCTGGTCATCATAATACTGACGGCATGTCGACTGACGGCCGATGGTTGCGGCGACGCTCGGTGTTAAGCTAACAAGAAGTATATGCAATTTCGAGGATATTTACCTGACTCCAATAATGTCACAACATAAAGCAACATTTGGATTGATATCTTCATTTGTCATCAGGTACATACATGAATGACTAAGGGCCGATTTCATCGGTTCCTGATAGGTGTGTGATAGTCTATCTGCCAGATAACGCCATATACATAATACAGAGCTATCTGACACTTTATCAGGAACCGGTGAAACCCACCCTAATAGTAAGTAAAAACGTCGTGAAACGCTAATTCTATGCATAAGGGATGCGTTGTAGGAAATTTGTACGCCATTGTTTATGTAATTACTAAAATTTATCCCGTGGTTGAATTTAACATATGCTAGAAGATAAAGTATACTGTCATTTCGGCCACCTCTGGGGCATTTTTCTAAATATGAAATTTGACAAAAAATTGATTTATTAATTTTAAATTAGTGACATCTGACATCTTTTGACAGAAAGAGAAAGCTATTGTTTTCTGCCAACTAAGTTCCTTACTATCCAACGGTGATTCTAAAATCATAAAGATCGCAGAATGTTGCATTTGCATTGTTGATAAATCCAAACCGAGTGCCAGTAATGCATCAGTCTCTTAGGATCACAATACTGTCTGTATAATGACTTAACATAGAGACTGCAGCCTCAATATGAGACAATTCCGCAGCATCTCATTAGGGATCAACAACAAATCATAAGGAAACCTGGAAAATCTTATAGCTCACTCTTTGGTTTGCAGAATCCAACTACAGTCAACTGATGAATTAGAAATGCAATCGTGATTCAACACTATATTATGCAGATTCATGTATACATCTTTTATAACTTTTATCCTGCTTGTGTAGTATAGAGGCTTGATCCCACTTTACACTGTGTCCTGACTCCCAAACGTGGTCGCTGAGGGCTGATTTTGATGTTTCTCCAGTCTTGTCTCATTTTTAGGTTACAGTCTGCCTGTCATATCTTTATAAGACATCATCGTGATCCTAAAACGCTGTATGCTTTAATATTTTAGAATCTCTGAGCAAAAAAAAAACTAATGTCAATTATTCAAAATTGAATTTTTGTTAAATTTTGTACTTTGATAAAGACGACAGCGGTGGCCGAATCATCAGTAAAGTTTATCTTCAAGTATATGTGGTTAATTATTGATGAAACAGTGGAGCGCGATGGAGTACAGGAACAACCGCAGGATAATTTTTAGAAAGTACATCAACAACATGGATATGCCGTATGAAATATTTCTTTCACGATTGCTGTAATATATTCAATCGTTCAGTCAGTTCGCCCCGTTGCGATTGAGACATCAATCACATCAATAGAAATGCTGTGAAACTCAAAAACGTTATATAGATCGAAATACATCTTGCCACCCAACCAATTTAATGACGAATTGAAACCAGGCCAGCAACAGCGCCAGAAATATCAGTCGCAATCGTCGAACAGCTACAACAGCTTGGAGATGTCGCGGAGCCAAGAGTCGAACCAACAACAGCAGCAGCAGCAACAACAACAACAACAACAGCAGCAGCAGCAACAACAACAACAGCAACGCATCGTGATAGGCGGCGAAAGGCAGCAGACGTCGTACTACGAGGCGAACGGCGGCCACCAGGTGACGCTGCAGGACCTGTCCAGCTGTCGCGGCGACCCGATGAGCATCGTCAAGAACCTACAGCAGCAGCAACAGCAACAGAGCTGCCAGGTGCAACAGGTGGAGATCAAGGCGGAGCCCAAACCGCCCATCAAGCGCAGGAAGAGCAGCGAGAAGCCCAGCGTACCTGAGTTGCATAATTTGTCAAGTAAGTTTTTCTTGGTTTCATCACGCTTCACTGGTCCAACAATAAAGAACCACATATACTTGAAGTTAAACTTTACTGACGTTTCAGCCAGGTCTGTGGCTTTTTTTCAAAGTACAAATATTGTGACGAAAAATGAGTTTTGAATATGTGACGCCGTTTGACAGCTGTGTCAGGAATAAGATTTTGTTTTTTGCTAACATCCTAACAGTGATTCTAAATCTCAAAGAACATGGAGGGTTGCGTTTGCATTGTTAGGCCCAGTTTCACATTGGTAAACCTCTGGTAGCCACTTAAGCTATAGATTGAAGTTAACCAGTAGTTATCGGGGAGCTCAGATTTACAAAGAATACTATTGGTTAAGCTTACTTATCTTCAAGTTGGCACCCCAGATGAAGAAACCTAAGATTTGTATTCGCAATTTTGACTTGCCACAGACTATAATCAAAATCCATCGACGTCTAAGACGTGAATATCAAAATCGATGTTTTTATAACCTCCAAAAGCAAGCTGATCTGACATCGGTTAATCACAACAGACGTCAAGATAACTTTATCCTTAATTTATCTTTGTTTAACTTAACTACTGATTAAGTAGAGCTATTGGCGTTAAACTGCCGATTATGAAATGGATTGTTTACACTAACCATTAGTTTTTCCTTAACCACTAGTTAACTAACGATTGTGAAACTGGGCCTTAATAAATCCAAAATGAGGGCCAGTAATACATCAGCATCTTAGGGTCACGTCTTCTGGGTGAATAATGTGACACAGACTACAACCGCAAGATGCTAATACTGCATCCCATTCGAGATTCGACAATAAGCCATAAGGAAACCTGGGAATCTTACGGCCCACTCATTGTTTAGAAAGCATTGATCCGATTTTTCCTCGAAGCATATCCAGCCATGCTGAATCACAGTCAACTGATGAATTAGAATGCATTCGTGATTCAACTTTATATAGGCAGATTTCTTGTGTAGTATTGAGACCTGATTTCATTTTACACATTGTCCTGACGCCCAAACGTTTTCCCGTTGAGCAGATATTCATGTTTCCCTTTTAGTTATCTAATTGTATGTTCTTTGATTTATTTTATCTATACAAATTACGTACTTTGATGAATCCCTCAGAAGTTTGCCGAAATGTCAGTAAAGTCTATCTTACAGCATATGTGGTTTTTAATTCATGAGCCAATAAAGCACGATAAAAAAGAGCATGATAGATTTTAGAAATTGAATTAATTTTGGAAGCCCTTCCTATGAGCGACAAAAATTTACCGTAGTTAGTTCAGAGTTGGCAACTCGGTTTTATTGTGTCTTAAAAAAGTGCAGAGGTAGACAGAAACGATGGTGCAACTGCTATAATCCTAGTGTATTTAGTTCTATTTATTGGGTAGTAAAACCTTACCTAATCGTGCATTTTCACACAATACCAAACATGTACTTGCAAAATTTGAACTCGTACGGCTGAAGAATTTAGATCCTAGGAACAAGGTAAAAATTTAAAAGTTTATTTTTCAATATACTTTGAGTTTGACATGGTTGTGTGTGCTTTACAAACCATGCGTCTCGCAATTCGTGAGCGATCAAGCAAGTGATTATAATAGCTTTAGAGCAAGTGCACTTTCAGATAATAACCATTGGGGTTTTTAAAGTAAAGCTTTCGAATTTAACCAAGTTTTAAACGGTACTTTAATATTGTAGTAGTTTTTTTTCCATGGACCGTCGCCGGGTCGCAGCCCGGAGCGAGTGGGTCATGTGAAAAGCCCCTTCCCCGGAACTGTCGTGAAGACATAAAAGGGGTGATACACGTACGAGCAAGTACGCGTACTTATGGATCGCCGACCTTTTTCGCCTGTGTGTCACCGTAAGTACGCGTACTTTAAAACCGTCGCGCAAGCCTCCGGCGAGCCAACTGGTTTGAAATCTTGCTCGTAGCTGGTCTCGGCTCGTACTGCGAGCCGCGAGCCACCACTTTGTTTTGGCAGGCCATGGATGCGCAACGCTTGTTGTGTTTGGCGTTTGTTAAAGTTTTGTTTATTTAGGAAAATTATCAAAATGAGTGATTTGAGCTTCACGTGTGTCACCGACGTCGAGCCGAGTAAGTTCGCGAACTTAAAAACCGCGTACTTAAAGTTCGTACGTGTATCACCCCTTGAAGATTTTACGCACCATTTCATGCACGGTCTTCCAAGCATCTACTTCGGATAACATCAGGGGTACAATTGTTTTCGGTGTCAAGCCCGCAACAGTAGGCCCAGCACTCTCTATATTCTGGCCATCTGCTGCATGTAAAGAGCACGTGTTCTACTGTATCCTCCTCACTACAATGTAGACACCTGGAGTCTTCTATTTTCCCTATTCTCTTCCTGTAAGCCCTAAATGGGCCGTGGCCTGACAGTGCCTGCGTCAGGAAGTAACATGTCCTCCTGTGTTTGCACTCGCACCATTTCTTAATACAGGGGATCAGCCGCTTGGTCCACTGAGCGACATCAGTTGTGTCGTCCCATATCTGCTGCCATTTTGCCATAGTGCGTTCCTTAGCGAGGACCCGTCTCTCCGAGATTTCCTCTTCTGCGGTTTATAGTTGTCTCCGCTCCTCTGCCAACAGGTGCAGGGGGGGGGGTGCTGCAGTGATAACCCATGATACTACGACTTTAGAAGGTATGCTCACGCGCATGACGTCTTCCGTCTCGCTTCCACCTGTGACGTCAGCGTGTGACAAACGGGGTTTGTTTACTCGTTTAGTTACAGGCTATAGCCGAACATTTTCAGTTTATTTTCTTGAGTTTACTCATTTACCGTAGTAAAGTTTGATAAAACATTAATTATTTGCGATTCTGGAGTTTAACACATATTTGAACAATGGTTTAGTGTGTGGTTGTGGGATGTAATGATAAAAAAGTAAAAACTATTCGTCACACTACCGCTACTTGGGATGGTTTGGAAAATTTGGCAGGTTTCATTGCATTTAAGTTGAAAAATAAGGAGAAACTGGGTTATATCCCAGATTGCACAGATACTTCTCTCAGTTGGGTCAACCATTTAACAGAAGGTGGACTACAAAAACATACAGATGAGTTCTTGGCAAAATGTAATGAGCTCTGCCATATGTTTTCCAACTATAATGGAAACGCTTTGAGAATTGAAAAAAAACTATCTCGCGAATTTAAACAAATTATCAGACAATGTATATGTGACTGATGAAGCAAAGATGAGCTTGTTTTCTAGATGCAAAATGTATTTCAGAATACGAATTCTTGATAGGGGAATTAGAGAGACCTCGAATATTAGAAAACTGAAATTCACTAACATTCTAAAATAGTATAAAGTAATAAGTATACAGGGTCCTGCGACGGTGTATCCAGCTTTCCTAGCGCCTTTCCTACTTGGAATAATAAAAAGCTACATAAAATAAAAATGCGCTAAAAGATGGTTGGAGATTTACAGGTTGCAGAACGTATTTTGATATTTCATTTTCAGTTCATATAGAGAAAGGCTAGTTCTATATGCTCTTATTCACCCCTTTTTCAGTTCTTATTGTCTGTCCAAAATATATTTCCCCATAGACTCATATATACAGAATCAATACCTAACTACCAAACTACAACACAAGATAGCAACAAATATACCCAGGCCATCAGAAACCATCACTACAAGTGGAAAAAACGTTTTAATTCAAACATATTATTAAACAGATACATCGTGTGAAAACATTTTGAAAAAAAAAATGAGGAAAACCTGTTATTACTAGGAATCTTTAGTATACGAGGATTCACCTGTACTAGCTAAATGCAATGCCCAGAAAGATATTGTATTGTTGTATTGTGATATGCTTTTATTTTATGTTTAACATTTACGCGGTTGACATATATTTGAATAAATAAAAAATAAGAAAATTTGGTAATGTATTTTTCCACCAGTCATTAGCAGAAAAAAGTTAATATTCATTCGCCATAAACATAATCCCATTATGTTTGTTCATGATTTTTAAAAACCTCTAATGACAAAATCATGTTATTTATTTCTTGTCTACCTTTGGCTTGAAGAGCTGGTGACGCAACATCATAATCTATGTATAAAAAATAAGAACGGTAATCAAAGGCTCCTGAATGGAGTATATAAAAATTCCACCCCCTACCCGAGAAATTTTCCCACAAAAAGATGGTTTCACTAGGCACTCCAATCAACCCCTTATATGAGATTGCAGAAAAATACGTCCAGACCGCTCTGGCTCTGTTCTTTTTCCACAATATAATTTTTTTTTGAGTACATAGATTCAAATTTTTGTATCTGAAATTCAGAACGCTCGGAACTACTGCAAACGGGTCAAACGTTGATTAATATCAATTCTCTGTATAACTATTTCACCAATTTTTTATTCAAATACAGAGCAATATGTATCGTTTATATTATACTGTGCATGAGCTATTTTCATTTTGTATGAATATTAAATATCTAAGACAGATATAACAGGAAACGAAATAAAACTTTCAAAAATCAATGCTTTGGCGCCATGTGCTTGTACACTTTTGTCACACGGTGACGTCATGCGCAGATCGGTTCGAAATCTGTCCGCCAAGTGATCATATCTGTCAGTGTCGTAGTATCATGGTGATAACCTAGAGCGCCCTGTTTCAGATGGTACGATAGGCACTTGCTACTCGCTTTAGAGCAAGTGCACTTTCAGATAATAACCATTGGGGTTTTTAAAGTAAAGCTTTCGAATTTAACCAAGTTTTAAACTGTACTTTAATATTGTAGTAGTATTGTGTATAGTATTTAGTCATTTGAAGAGCCTGGAGAAGAGATGAAATTTCTCAATAGTCTAGTAGAACTTTTCGTTAATCGTGTCCAAAAAACTTTTTAGGAACAGTGTGTAGTAGAATCTTGGAATTTAATGTTGGAAAAATAGAATACAGTGGTGGATACCACAAGCGGATTAATCGGAAATTCCATAATATAGTTCCTGTATGCAACCGCTTCCTCAGCCGCAGTAGAAAGAATGATCTGCCATTCAGGCTTTTAACACTGATGATATAATGAATATCTGGCTGCTAGAAAATGAGAGAGTATGAATATTTTTTTCCAAATCCAAATTATATTACGAAAATGCAGTGACATAAAGTTTATATTATTATTATGTTTTTCATCTGTTTTTTTTCTACTTTTCATTTGTGATAAAATTTTGACGCGTTTTTTTTTGTATCACTCTCGATAAATAACTAAAAAAATGGAAGTGTTTTAAATAATGGTTATAAATTAGAAGAAAATTAAAAAAATCATTGTTTATTAATAAAAATAAATTCGTGTGGTAATTCCAGGTCGGATCCCGCCTCCAGCGCACAGCTCCGGTGCGAACCATCAACCTCAGCAAAACGGGGCCGGCGCTTACTTTGATTTCGACCGTTGGAATCTACCGCCTCCGTCGGCAGCGGCCGCCGCCTCCAAGATATTCAGCGGGCAACAGCATCAACTGCATCAGGTACGGAACTGTGATATTTCAATTGTTACGTAAATTTTAGGCACTGAAATTGAGATCGCCATAGTATTTATCTAGCCTCTTCTTTTCAGTAACAGCATTTTGCGCAAAAGTAATGCTTAATCAGAGGAGGAGAAATTTGCTCCCTTTATTTCTCTTTTTTTTTACTTCTCACACCGGTAGGTGAGGGTAGTATTGTGAGATTGGGTGGTTGGGGCTGGGGTATTGTAAAACTAAAATTTGTTGTATTCATAATAGGCTGTAAATTAATCTGTGAAAGAAAGACCTAGGGGCATAATACACTTTTTTAGGTCCATCCGAACATTGCCTTGTCTACAGAAACCAACCAATTTTCTGGTTTATAAATAGGAGTATTGCTTAGATCGTTCTGTATTGCTTAATGTGGAAATGATTGAATTGATTTTAATGAAATTTCAACACAGTATCATTACCTTGGTGGGGATGGAAAACGCCTGTGGTTTTTAGAAGTCGCTTCAGTGGCAATAGTCAACAGAAAATATAAAAAAAGCTCAAACTTCGTTTTTAGATGATTTGGGGGTTCCTCATGGTTCAGGGGGTAATATTGGGTTAGTTTAGGGTTGCAGTTTTGTGAAACTCAAAAAAAACAATATAATATACTTTTCAGCTTGATCCGAGTATTGCCCTACCTTAGGCAAAACATAATTTTGGAAATAATATTGTTGCAGATATTTCTGTACCGTGTGTAACTCATCTCTAAACTAGTAGCAATGAAATTTCTAACCTGTACCGTGGGGCGTGGTAGAGATCGATAGTCTATGGTTTTTGAAAATTGTGTTAGTGGCGGTGAAACTAAATTGAAACAGTACAATATAAAAGCCGTTCACTCTGTTTTTCGGTACTCTAGGTATCTGATCATTTTCTACTTTTTTTTTTTTTTTGGAGTGGTTAGAATGAGCCGAGGTAGGATGGGGTTTTGGAAAGGGAGGTTGGGAAACCCTGGAACACTTCATTGTCCTTTAAAGATTGATACTGGTAATATAATTTATTTTTAAATATTGGAAAATCCTGTTTCAAATCATGGTTGTAAGTTAAAAAATAACCAAAAAATAAAAATCATTATTTGTTTCCTAAAAATTGAATCTATTTTTAATGTTTTTTATAAAAATCGTATTTTGCCTAACCCTGATACATAAACGGTTCTTTGGTTGCAGGGGCTAATGGTGGCGCATCCTCACGCCCCGCACGGCCACCCTCCGCCGCCTCCGTTGCCCTACTTCGCGCCGTTCCACTTGGCCGCGGCCGCCGCCTCTGCCGGCCCTCATCCCGGGGAATACCCGGGCACGGTAGAGCTGACGCCGTTGGCGGCCGCGTACGGCGCTGCGGGCGGCGACCAATCGCAGCAGGCGGCCGCGGCTGCTGCGGCCGCGGCCGCCGCAGCAGCCGCAGGACAGTACCACCACCATCACCAACAGCAGCAGCACCACCAGCAGCAGCAACAGCAACCGCAGCACCAACAACAGCCGCCCGAGGAACATCCCAAGGTCGTCGTGCCCAACATCGAGGAGGAGCTGAACTTCTTGTCGCAAGGTACAAAATCCATGGCGCGTATGTGAGAAAGTTCAATGTACGGTGAACCAATACGAATCTATGGCCATTTCGTCGATACGGCATCGGTGCGCTTTGTACTTATAATTCTGTCCATATTTTTAGTCCGTAGCTTCAATTTCAGTGAGTTGTTGTAATTTTTCCAATTTTTTAAAACTCTTTAATTTCAATGAGTGCCTTTTGCATTGCTGGTTTTCGGTGACTCTAGATCAATAACTATCTAGGGCAAGCTTCCAGTTAATATCGCCTTAAACAGATTAAGACATGAATTCGAGAAATATGGAATTCCTTTCCGAATCAGCTATGGTATAGTCAACATGTGACAAGTCACTATAATCAGAGAAATGGCCTACCATTGTCTTTCGTAGGCTTGCCGCAGCGTGCCGTTCTCAGTCCCATCACTTTTTGATATCTTTACAGCGGACTTTCACTCCATTGATTCGGGTGTGCAAGTTATACAGTATGCAGATGAAGTTTGCTTTGTCACCGAACGAAAAAACATCGCTCGATGCGTGCAGATAAAGAATGTAGATATGACAGTATACACAAAATGGTTTAGTGATAGTGGATTCATGATCTCTGATTCGAAATCGTTAGATTGTCTTTTTTCACGAGATCGTTTCAACAGTGTAGAAATTTTGTCTCATTATCAACAGGTTTGGCAGTCAGGACACTCAGTGTAAAATGAAACCAAATCTGTGCACTACACAAGGAAGATAATAGTTATGTAAAATAAATCGAGTTATTAACTTATATAAACATAAATCATAATAGCATTTGTAAATCAGTAAGGTTGGATATGTTTTTCAAGGAAAAATCTCAACTATGATCTTAAAATTACGGAGACTGGGCCGTAATTTTTTTCCAGATTTCCTTGTGGTTTGTTGTTGAATTCCGAATGAAATTCGGTATTGTCTTATTTTGTATTTATCAACAATGAGTATGCAACACTGTGTGTTCTTTCGGATTTCAGAATCTTCGTTAATTGTCTAGGTAGTTACTCATCAAAAAATCAAAAGCTGTTGTTGTATGTTGTATGAAAATATATTTTAATCTCGAAGACATACTTTCTCGATTTGGTACTTGTATTTGACTTTTTGAAATTTTTATAATACAGTATTAACCTTGAGTAATTGTTGTCGCATGTTTGTTCCAGACGCGACAAGAGGCAGCCACCCCCAACAGCATCAGCACCAACACCCGGCCGCCGCCCCACAACCGAAACCTCCCGTGGTGCCGGCAGCGGTCCCCGGCGCGAAGCTGGGCGGCGAAACGAAGCCTTCCGGTCCAGCTTCCGACTTCATGAGCAGCTACCTGAAGTTCCTGCAGAAGGGGCGTGACGTATCGCCGCCTCCGGCGATGCGAGGCGGCGGAGGCGGGGCGCGGAAATCATCCGCGGCGATGGCGAGCTCTCCGTGGTCGACGGGTGCCGCCTCCGCGGTGGCGGCCAAGCCGGGTGAGGAGCCACAGTTGAGGCCACCCGAGGCGAACGGGGGCGGGCCCGTCCATCATCCGGTCGTGCCGCCACCGCCCCTGCCCACGCTGCCCATACAGAGGCTGTCGTCGCAGGGGGACCCGCAAGACGACCCTAGGTTAGTGGTATTGTCTGAATCCGAATTACAGTTTTTTTATTTCTTTTTCGCCAAGAACTCTAGAACCAAAGATACACGTTAATTTGAAACTGTTTCAAAACCATTAGAAATTAAAAAATAAGATATATGTTGATAATCAATACCATTTATTATGTAATCAGTCGCTAGACGAACATTCTCTTATCATCTATAAGCAACTATTGCCTGGAGGTCGGCTGGCACTCCGGTCAGCACATTTGAGAAAAACTGATATTTTGTGTATGTGTGTGTGTTCACTGACTGATATAGAATGAACCGCTGGTAAAATAGGAGGTGTGACTATGATGGCATTCCGAACATAAATACTGACTAAAAATACTGTTCTATAAAGCTGGCACTATGTTGACATTATGTTTCAGGTTTCTTGATTTCTAAACAAAAAAAGGCCTTAGTAACTGTCCTCTACATTGAAGTCTGGATAAAAACACTGAAAAACAATAGAAAAATTTTAACCTTGCTTTATTTTTCAAATACTCATTCTCTGCACATGTCTTAACAAAAACACGAATAATTTCATTTTGACGGTTTCTTATCTGTTTGGGAAAAGCGTATTCTATTCACTGACTGATAGAGTGGACGACCGCTGGCAAAATAAGTGGGACTGCGCTAGAATTTCAAACATAAATACGGACTAAAAATACTGTTCTCTAAAGCCAACACTATGTTGACATATATTTTTGTGGTTTCTTGATTTATAAACAAAAAAGACGTTTGTAACTGGTCTCTTCAGTTAGGCCTGAAAAATAATATGAAACACTCAATATTTTAACATTGCCTTATTTTGTAAATACTCATTCTCTGCACATCTCTTAACAAAAACCCGAAGAATTTGATTTCAACGCTTTTGTAACTGTTTGTGAAACGCGTATTCTCAACACCATATGTTCGTTTGTGAGAGAGGCCAACGGCTTGCAACCATTTCTATGCTGTCTCTGCTACCAATCCGAGCATACGGTAGAGTATAACATTGGACGCATTTCATTAGCTATAAAAAGCAAAAAGCTGCAATAATATAATCACCTATTCAGAATTTTGTTAACTCATGTTAAAAAATAATTACAGGCTTTGGCAGTTTTCCTAAAACCAATTTTGTTAATGACCATTTTACATCTGTGGCAGCGCTACTTTGCCCGCTGACGTTTATTTGATTTATCAGTGGCAGTAATTGAACGCTAACATAAAATCTCACCTTTGCTAAAGTGAGCTGCTTAAGGTGCCAGCTGCTTCATCTAAAAGATGGTTTCACATTTTTGCCTTGGTTTCCTCTTAGAGAAAAAAACTCGTTTTTTGTCGAAATCATTAACACCCGTATGCACCGTAAGTCAATTGTGCGATTAGTTACGTAAACCTGGATTAGATTAGTTGTTTACTATGCACCGCAAACTGGCAATTTTGACACTGTCATTGTCAAAACAATCTTGCGAACACAACCTTCCCGTATCTCTAATCTGGATTAGTTAATCTCTTGACGGTGCATGGCTAGATTCCAAAGATTAGCAAAACGCGATTATGGAACTAGGATTAGATTTGCCAAACGGTGCATACGGGTGTAAATCATCAAATCCTTCTACAGGCTTTCAAAATTAGGACTCTGCTTAGTTTTAAGATTCTCGAGTTCTTTTTAATTTTTTCTGGTCTGGAGTAAGTCCTATTTCCGAAAAATCCTGGGGTTCAAGAGGTAAGCGCCAACACTACCCGGTACGGTGGGACAAAATGTTGATAGCACAACAGTTCAGGTCATATTTGCCTTGGTGAAATTTCTAAGGATCCAACTTTGTTTTTATTATACAAAAATCATTTAAAGAAATTTAAGTGAGCTATTTTCTTCTTTAGTTAAAAAATCTTGCAAAAGGCACACTGATAGAGATGTTCTGATTGAATCCGCTGAGAAAGGCTGTCATCATAATTGAAAAGTATTTAGTTCTGTTTTTTTTATATTGGCCTGAAAGTAATTGAATTTCTCCAAGACAAAGCTTGTTTAGCCACAAAAAACTGTAGCAACCTTTTCAACACCAGTTGTCAAAAATTTAATTTTAGAGAAAGTAGCAAAATTTAATCATTTTACATCATCAAGAAAATTTTCCACATATTCATGATGACTGGAGGTACATGCTGTAATCTAGCTAGTGGGAATATGAATTCCAATTATGAAATTGGCCAAAAAAATGCGAAAACAGAAATTTTTCACTGACTTATTCAAAGTTTCTGTAAATTGCGTCAGTAGGAAATATATCTGAATCCACAATACTTTTATATAATGAATTCGAAAATAAAATTACTTATCAGAATTAGTGTAGCCCAAAATATAATTCCATCAAACCATAAAGTTGTCTTCGTAATAATCATGTTAGGGGAATGTTTGGCGCTACCCTCGTAGCGCTTCAACCGACAATCCTATGACCACATGTGCATGATATGATGTCAACTGTTGTGTTATTTGTCCCAATAGACTACCGTACACGACGGCAGCCGGCTTACCATTCGCTAGTGACTCTTTGACAACCGGCGAGAGCAAAGAAATGCAATGGCTGCGACATCGGCTGCCTCCTCCGCCTCCCTCGCCGTATTGGTACGGAATGACCTACGATCATCCGCTACCAAAAGCGCAGCCTCAAGCCACAGACCTGCCCTCCCCGTTCCCTTGGCCGCAGAGGTGGTAGTAGACCCTCTACGGTCACCACATCTCCAGGACCAACCCGCTGGAGAACGGGCATCTACCAGGTATACATCCTAAAAAGTAGATTGCTCTTCTTGATAGTACATTCAAGCGAGATCCATTGATACTCAACACCTCCAAAGGATCCTCTTCCAAATGCTGAATTGCTCTTCCGAATATGTCCCCGTTAGTACTTCAGTCTTGAGGTCAACCGTACTGTTAAAAACGTCCCTGGGTAGGCCAAATAATAGTCACTTTACCCACAAACAACGAATTCGAATAGCTAACCTAACCTATTCGAATTCGTTGGTCACAAAGGAGCCGTCGTACCGGCTAGTTCTCAATACGGAGGACTGAGTTGGAATATGGAGTATTAGGAGGTAATCTGACAGTCTCACATAGTAGTTTGAACGTCAGTTGTGCATGTCTCTTTTACATAATATTTGTAAGAATGTCTGGTCATCCGGTGTTTGGCCAGATGAATGGTGCACATCAATTTTTGTTCCACTTCATAAATCCAGACAATTATCACCTGCTTTCGTTAATCTCTCATGCCAGCAAGGTTCTACTATACAGGGTTGGGATAAAGTATGGAACCAAGCAAATAACTTTGGAACGGAAAGAATGGTATTGCTGAAAATTTGCAGGCAAGTGTAGTGACGTAGAATGCATCCGAAGACATTATGTTAGCTATTAATCTACTTCCGGTTTAACCGGAAGTACAGTCAACTTTTTTAATTTAAATGGGACACCCTGTACATTTTTGCAGATTTAAATACATCTTTTTTTTTCGAATATGTCCATACTGGGTTTAGTATTTGTTTCTGTAAAAATGGGAAAGATAAAGCTTTTTTATTTGTCTCACAAATTCGTCCGTGGCGGTCTGTGGTCTTCCCGTTTTAGGTAAACTTTTAATATTCCCAGTTTTAGTCACCGTCGAACGTGTTATAGGACTTCTGTCGGGATGTAAATCATTGAGCAGTTGACACACTTCTTTGTGAGTTCTCACGCGATTGTCAAAACCGATCATAATTAAGACTTTAAATGGCCGGCATTTTAAACATCTGAAATTATAAAGAAGCATTATCTTTCCCGTTTTTACAGAAACTAATACTAAACCCACTATGGACGTATTCGGAAAAAAGGATGTATTAAAATCTGCAAAAATATACAGGGTGTCCCATTTAAATTAAAAAAGTTGACTAAACTTCCGGTCAAACCGGAAGTACATTAATAGCTAGCATAATGTCTTCGGATGCATTATACGTCACTACACTTGCCTGCAAATTTTCAGCAACACCATTCTTTCCGTTCCAAAGTTATTTGCTAGGTTCCATACTTTATCCCAACCCTGTATACTTTACAATCTCGTTTGGAGGGTTTTATTGGCTGGCAAATTTCTCAGGCGCAGGCAGGTTTCGTGAAAGGACTCGGTATGCGTGAACAGATCTTAAAATTGAGACAAATTATTGAAAAAGCCAGAGAGCATTATTTTCCCGATTTTATCTGCTTTGTGGACTATTCTAAGGCGTTTGATAACGTAAAGTGGCCTAAACTGTGGGAAATACTCATCTCTGTGGGAGTTCCTTATCACCTAGTGTTTCTCATACAGCAACTCTACGAGTCTAATTCGGCTCGTGTAAGAATTGATGGTTTGGCCAGACAGGTTACCATCAATTCAACTAGAAAAGGAGTTCGTCAGGGATGTGTATTATCTCCGATGTTATTTAACATTTACTCTGAATGTATACTGTATACTAGGCTGAATGTACATTTCATTTCAACTAGTTATGTTAACTTTAACTGTCCTCTTTATACTCAGACGGATTTTCTGAAAAGGTAGCGTCCCAAAAGTGTAACATATTTCTAGGCATAATGGGTCAGAGTACTTCTAAAATGCCTCTGTCTGCTAACCTTCACGTAGAAATCAAAATAACCGAAGTAAATGGAACACAGATATCAACGCGTCTATTCTGCAGATCCATCCGTACACAGTTACGGACTTGTGGCTAATTAAATGCTTGTTACGCCTATTTGGCTTTGTACTATGACTGCTCTGTGCAGATAGGGGCAACATCGATAGCATTTTTGAATGGCTTACAATGCAGATACGTTTTTGATTTTTTGCATAATATAGATAAAAGATATTATTCTTATGTATCTGATTCACCAAATAACAATTGTTCTTTAATGTATATGGTTTGGTTGCAGGTATTTCCCTTTACCTAAAGAACGAAAACGGAACAGCTTTGACAGCTCAGATGACGGCTTCAGTTCGGATGACGATTTCTTTGGTCACAAGAAACACAAACACCACAACAAGGATCAGCAGCAGACGCAGCCTCAAACGGGTGAGCAAAAGGACAAAGATAAGGAAAAGGAGAAGGAAAAAGAAAAGGATAAGGTGAAGAGCAGACCAAAAGGGGAGAAGCATCAGTCTGAGAAGAAGAAGGCAAAGCAAGAGAAAGCGGGGAAAGGCGAAAAGGAAAGGAAAAAGAAGGATGGAACGGGCAAGGATGGAAAGAAGTCGCTCGAGGACGTTCCCAGGAGAGAATCCACCAAAAGGTGAGCATAGTTTTCTCGTATATTAGCAAACTTGTAAGGTATGAAGATAGATTGGTTAACAAAATTGGAAAACAACATTTACCTATTGCGGTTTTTATTATGATGCTTGCGTAGAACATCTCCGGACTAAAAGGGAGGGGAGAATCGAAGCATGAAAAACAGAAACTAGTATTAGTGTATTGTATCAAGGGTATCGCAATTCCTTCTAGCTATATCCTGTTATGGATATTTAAACTGTGTTTTTTTTTGTTTTAATTGAACATTGAAGTGGATTATGTACATCAATCATTAAGGGCCGGTTGTACAAACGCTCAGTGAACTCCCGATCACGCAACCTTAAGTTCAGCGATGAACGCGGTTCAACGGTTGACGCGTTGTACAAACTCGGTTCTGGGAAGGATCAGCTGAACTGCATCAAAAGAGGATTGGTAGCAATGGATATAGGGTATTTGGTGGCGAAACTAGTTACTTTTCGTTTTTAATGTTTAAAGTTATGCAGGTTATGTGAATGTCACGTCTATGAATGTCAAATTCTGACATTCATCAAACTTTGTTGTCAGTCAAGAAGTATTTTGCAATTTTATAATGGAATCCAAAAAAAGGGCGACTAATTTTACGGCGAAAGAGGAGGCCGTATTAATAGAATTGGTGAAAAAATATAAGAATGAACTTGTGTTTGCGTGGAGAAATATCTCGTGAAGCAAAGGTACTGAAAAGCAAATACAAACATTTAAAAAAAGGACAAAACAAAAATTTACCGATGAGAAACAGTACATCCATAGTACCGGCGGTGGGCCTTCGCTGGGTTCCAAAATACAGGACTTGGACATATCAACAAAAGAAATAATCGGACCCCAAGTAACAGGATTCACATCTATATTCGACGATGATGCGGAAACTTTTATTGCTGATGTGCCTACAATTAATGGAGAATTTGTTCACGATACATTAGGTACAAATTTCATTGGGCATTTTTCAATTCGTTTTTTCTAACAATGTCATTCTCGATCAAAGGTTCGTCAAAGTACTCCATCATGTAACTCAAGTGAAAATATCGCATTTGGCTATGTCACTCACGTCGGATATTCAGGTTAAAAACTGATCAGCTGGTCGTAAACATCGCCATTTTAAACCTTGAACCGCCGTTAAACGCTCCTCGGTGGCCGTTCAACGTGATCCGAGGTTGAACTGAAGTCAACGCTTGAACTTTGTTGGTACAACAGCAAATTAGAAATGAACTCGGTTCAAAGTTGAACTCGAGTTAAACTGTGTTTGTACAACCGGCCCTAAGCTATCAAAAACCTATATCTCAAATTTGACTTTTTTATTTATTACAATATTCCATGCTGCTATTATTTAAAATAATTTGAGCTTTACTATAAAAGTTCAGATAGTTCTGAGAACATTTTCACCAACAATTTTTTTTTCAATTGAACATTGAAGTGGATTATGTACATCAATCATTAAGCTATCAAAAACCTATATCTCAAATTTGACTTTTTTATTTATTACAATATTCCATGCTGCTATTATTTAAAATAATTTGAGCTTTACTATAAAAGTTCAGATAGTTCTTAGAACATTTTTACCAACAAATTTTTATTCAATTATGATTTCGATGTATCTTCGAACTCAATTTATAGAGCGGCCAAAGGGCACAAGAATCTGTCAGAGATTGGAAAAGATGATGAGCCTGAAGAGCCTGCCGAATTCCAAGATTCTGATTCTGATCCTGCTTGGACCCCTGCCGCAAATAACGATGAAGAGGATCTCATACTTCCAATCAAAAAGAATCGTAGAGGTAAGCTTACATTTGTTGACCTTTTTTGTGAGAAAGAGACAGCTATTTTTTAACCCTTAAGTACTGACCCTTCGTCGACAGACTACCTTTAAAACCGTATATTTTTGTTTATAATGTGAAGAAGTTTTTTTCTGTATACTTTCAAACTAAGACACCGTAAGTATTCTGCCTTAGCAACAGCGGTTTGGGTCAAATAGCTCCGATGATATGCGAATTCGAAAATGATCCGTCTTCCAGCAGACGAAGGGTCACTACGAGCGTAACCTTTCTTGCGTATAGTCAACATACAGATCCCGCTTCTGAACACACACTGGAAAACGAAAAATATGCTCCATTTTTTAAGCAGCATGCAGCAAGCGAAGAATGACGAAATATCTGTCATGTATGCAACAAGCCGATATTGCCTCCAGTGCGCGAAAATAGTATGTGTACGTTGCGTCGAAGATTTTTGACCTGCGTCAAATTTAATTACTTTTAGCTATAGTATGAGCCTAGTTACCAAAAGTTTTGTTCATCTTTTTGTATTTTCTTTCATTTGTTACAGTTTTAGTAACAGTTTAGATGTAAAATGATAGCCACACTTTTAGTTTTTTCACCGTTCCCTTTTATTTGACAATATAGCTTTTTTAATATTTTTCAACACTGTCACATAATAAATGATCTACCAAAGTCACGTTATGATATTTTTACAATTCATGGCATTTCTGTTATCTCAAGACATGTACTAAATTCTTATGGCAGACAGTTTGAGAGACGAAGGGTCAGTGAGTATGTCCTAAATCCGGTACATCAGTACTTAAGGGTTAATTGTAATATCCATCCAGTAAAACACGTAACTCAGGTAATATGAGAGAGAAAGAATAAGAAATAAATAAAAACATTTTACGCATGCTCTTTGTCATAACCTCAGAACCTCTAAAAAGCCGAATACTGCACAAGAAAAATGTCTAGATTATTTAAGTTTATTAACGAGGTTTTCTCGAAAACAATGTCCTCCATCAATATTTTTTTTTTCAGTTAAAAAAATCCACCTCTAGGTAGTTTTGAATGGGTTTTGAAGGAATTTAACATTCTAGCTCCTGTGCCTCTTCTCACATCAAAATTCGAAAATTAAAGAAATGTGCCTTCCGCCATTTATTTTTGTTTATGTTATGTTGAGTACGTTTTTGTTTTTTTATGATAATATATTTTCCAATGAGTGTCTTACGTTGTAATATGCCAGTGGCTGAAATTTCTTAGCAGCCTCTAAGGCTATAGTGTCTTGCGCGACGGAGGTTTAAGTCATTTTTTTCATAAAATATTTAATTTGCGTTGTTTTAGTTGGAGGTAAATCGAAAAAGGGCCTGAAGAACCTGATATCTACCGCTGCCCAAGGCGCAGGAATCACGGAGGGCGACGAGTATAGCGGCAGCGAGCCGCCCCCCAAAAAGAAGTCATCCTCTTCCTCTACCCATAAGAACAAACAAAACATTCCGCCCACACTTGAAGACAATATCGCTGCTTCTCTACAAAACAGTATTCCTTCTATTAGTGATGATGGGCCCTTCAAGGTACGTCTTTTGATTATATCTTTTCCTCTATCGCACGCTCCTACTAGCAGCTTCACATCTATGTATCAATCTCCAATCCAGGAGAGTCTTATCCACTTCAATACGTTGCACTGAACTAAACATTTCACACGTATCAGGAACTGACCACATTACAATCATTTAATAAATATTTTTCAATATAGCGACAAAGATCTTCAGAATTAACGACTAATTAATTAGATGGCCCATTCAACATTTCTCAAAAAGTAAGACAGACAATTTAGACGGCACTTTCACTATATAATATCCAAGTTCATTCAAAGACTGGAAGCGCAAGAATTGATAATAGCCAAGGAAACTAAAAAACATGACTTTATAGCAGAACAGAACTAAACATCAAAAATCAATTTTATTCAATAAGATTTAGTCCAATAAAAAAGTCAACTTATTTAAAATATTGAATTTATGTACGATGGAACTTAAAAATGAACAGTTTTTTTTCTGCTTTACATCTGAGTTTAGCATTTTACCAATTATTTATAAGATCCTCCTTTTTTGTTCATGCAGTCGAATAAGTTGAAAGAGAAACAGCATCAGGTAATATTTTATATTTTTCTTCGATTGTTATGCTCTTTTATGTTTACCATACGAAACTGCATTTGTTTCTCTCTATTAAAAGACAAACCGAATTATATTAGTATTCTTCAAAATGTATGATTGAGTTGTTTTATTTTCAGCCTGGTGAATTTGTTGTGATTAAGGCTGATTTGAAAGAAGAGTGGCCTGCCATATGGAGGGTAGATGGTAAAACTCTACTCCAAAAGTACGAACCATTCGAGCAAAACGGGATTACGTTGTACAGAAATATTTCCACGGTGAGAAAGGCTTATATGTAGTTCTATTTATTCATTGAAGCTCCTGAGACCCGAATCAAAAATAATCTAATTGATACCTGATTTACAGATTACAGAAACTTCATGAACTTTTTGTTTTCTTTTATATACTAAATCAAAAATAAGTCGTAGTATCTACTTCGTCATTCTGAAATTAAAAAAAAAATTACGAAAAATCCTTCAAACTAAACGAGCAAGTTCTTAATCATTTCATGATAATGCCATATATAATACAGTCCTAAAGTTGTTTATTTTTATACTTCAAAGCTCATATATTTATGTGTCGAACAAAAAATGTCGAACTTCCTTTTTGCTCACGTTTTTTGATGTGTCACTGTTTAGCGTATTGAAAAACCATTTGAAAGCGTCTTTGTATTGGTGTTTCGATTAATTAATTTTTTGATTTATTTTTTTCTGTTTCAGTATACGTCGTGGACTCCCGAAAGCAAAAAGCAATACATTTCAGTGCCAGTTAAGTATAGGTCACAGGGTCAGTTAGAGACTATAGTGGAGTTCCTGAAGAACGAAATGACTATAATAGATTACGACTTCATGGAACAGTGTATGAAACAGTTTGAAGCGTACCAGGACAATTTCGAAGTGTATATACAGACGTTGATTTCTCAGGCATTAGATAGCAATTTCCTCATGGAGATATTCCAGGAGAAAGGTATTGATTTTTCTATATATATATAATTTTATACAGCAAAAATATAAAATGGGAAATTTCAATTTTTTTGTACTTTTCTCCAACGCTTCTTTTTTCTGTCACGTTGCCAAATTCTCAAAGTATTTATGGTAATGGGTAATTATCTGGATAAAATATGGCATGAGTCAACTGTATTATTAGTAAGTAAAATTGTAAAAACCGGCTGCTCCATAAGAAGCCAAAAGTGAGCCAGTATGTGGTTAAGTAGTACACCCCTGATCAAGGGATGTGAACATGAAGATGAGACTTATGCACCTACTGTGCGATTATCCAGCTGTCTTATACAGAGTCGGCAGCCTTTTACTCCCTATGGACGTCTACTGTGAGTAAGAGAAGGACCGTCTGAAGACCGTATACGAGACCGTGTGTAAGAGAAAGACAACAAAGTCAGCTGGTGATAAACGAAAATATAGAAAGAGTACGCGAATATTCCATCCTGCTTCTCTCGTCCAGGCCATCGCGGCGGCGGCGCGGCGGCAGCGGCAACGGCAACGGCGGCGGCGGCGGCCGATAGACTAAGATACAACCTGTGATACAACGTTGTCGCGCGTTGAGCATTTTCTTTGAACTAGGATTTTCCGTTTTGGATCGGTATTTTAAAAAACTAAAAACAGAAGTGAATGCGTGAATGTGAACTCATCATTGTAAAAATCATTATTTCGTATAGGAGATGACACTGTTCGATCGATCCTACTTCAAATACGCATTTCTTTTATACCATACGTTTCTTGCCACAAACTGCAATCACAAAACTTTTCAACTCTAAAAATCAAAAAAATTCCATACTGAAATTACTGAACATCAGTGTGACACAAACTAGAAATAGATAGAGTAATGAAATTCGTTTCTGTGAAATTCACAATTGAGATTTGTGAATTTGTCGAATAAGATTATTTTAAAATTGAGGCTTGCCGCACTTGCGCATGAAAACAAAATTAAATTGACATCCTGTAAAATTACATGTAAATCCGATTCTTCCCACTGTTTGCCACTGTGTGTAAACAGTATTACGATAAAACCTTGATCGACTAATCAAACTCCGTCGGTCCAGAAAAATCAAGAATAATTTCTTGTTCGAATAGGTTCGGCAACAGTGCAAACCTGTTTCGTGCGTCGCTGCGTCCTCTCGATACAGTGTTGCTAGATTACACGATTAATCGTGTAATTACACGATTTTGGTCCCTATTAAACGATTACACGAATAGAGGGCAAATTCTCACGATTTTTGGCGTTCGTTAAAAAAATAGCTATTTTTGATAAAAATTTAAAACTAATAAGCTAGACTGCGAAAAAGAGTCAATTAATTTTACTTAAATTACCTAACCTACCTAACTCAAGTCCGCCCCCGTTACTGTTCATATCGATGTCGATTATGAAAAATGTTTCAGGCGATCAAATAAATTGTCAATACTATAGACAATTTCATCGTGCATAGTTCGATTACCAACACCATTCTGTTCCTTCTCATTGAATCTGCTGATAAATGATACCTGATAGTGATTCCTCAGAAATATGATACCTTTGCTTTGCACGCTTCCAAAAAAGCACAAAAATGTGCAGTATAAGCAGAAATGTAAAAAAGAGTGGGGAAAAAGAATGGAAGTGGAAGGCAAGCAAAAAAGTACCAGTGTATGCAATTATGTTAGCTTTTTATTTTACTTATTTTGGTTTGGTACCTTTTAAATTATTTATCTAATATTTTTTATGACTACACGATTTCATACGATTTTTGCAAATCGAATTGCACGAATTTCTCTTCACTTCATCTGGCAACACTGTCTCGATGTGTCCACTGGCTGGTTGCGTTGCTCATGCTCAATCGGTCAATCCTTTATTTTATGTTTTACTCCCTTCCGAGCTACTGTTGGTGACGGACAGGATACTTTCGACATCGCGTCGTAGAGATAATGGGTGGTTTTACGTACACGCGTGAACAAAAAGTAAACATTGTGCTACGGTTTAGCAAGGAGTCAGGTGCAGATGCCGTCATTTCGCGATTTTTATTCACATACCCTGATCAACCTGTGCCAACTGCGAAGACCGTCAGGTCTATTTTTCGCAACTTCATAAACCGCGGCTGCATCAATAATGGCTGTAACCACAGATCATGCCAAAATGATGATGAAGAAAAGCCGGTGCCTGAGGCAAAGGTTGCCAGGGATGTAAATGTGTGTGGCTATGCTGAAGCTGCACTGGTAGCAAAGGAACCCGTCTCTAGTACCAAGATTTCTGAAGCAGTTGGTGTTCCGGATCGTACAGTCAGGGCTGTTTTGAGGGAGTATGACTAGTAAGTCATTTAATTTGCGAACGACGCAAGAAATTGTTGCCGACGATCCTACCAGGCGAATGGAGTTTTGTGAAGTCATGAGAGAAAAGATTGACAGTGACGAGCAGTTTCTAAAAAACATCTTGTTCACGGATGAATCTACTTTTTTTCTCAATGGCCGTCATAATTCTCAAGTCGTCCGGTACTGGTCTAAGGAGAACAAACATTTAAGTCTACCATTGAGAACCCAATACCCCAAAAAACTTAATGTTTGGGTGGGTATATTAGGGGACCACATTGTTGGACCCTTTTTCATCAATGGTACCTTAAATTCCGTGCGTTATTTGCAACTGCTCCAGGAAGAAATTATCCCGGCTGTACGAAATCTGAACGTCAATTTTGACGAAATTTGGTTTCAACAAGATGGTTGCCCTGCGCATAATGGAAGGCATGTTCAGGAATTTTTGGAAACAATTTTTCCTGGACGAGTAATTGGTACACATGCCACCATAAAATGGCCCGCGAGGTCACCTACTTCGCGCCGAATGATTACTTTTTGTGGGGGTACGTAAAAACACGCATTTACGGCCATGCTCATGAAAGGGCCGTTACATTGGAGGAGCTACGACAAAAAATAATCGGAGCATGTAATGCCATAATTCCGGAAATGCTTGAGCATGTTCGAACAGGCTTCTACAATAGGTTGGGATATTGCCAACTCCAAGGAGGAAGTGTGTTCGAACATCTATTAGAATAATTTTTTGTTTTTGAATTTCTTTAGAATTGTTTTTTATTTTTACAAAGTTTAATTCTGTTAAGGCCCGGTCAAACAGAGAACGCGGCGGTCCGGCGTTCTCTAACATTACAATGGAACGCTGTAACGCGGCGGTCTAGAACGCGGCGTTCGGCGTTCCATTGTATTGTTCGAGAACGCCGGACCGCCGCGTTCTCTGTTTGACCAGGCCTTTCGAATTTGAGTTTTTGTTTTGAAGTATCTTGTTCTTCGCCAACGGTTATAAAATTCCACATTATTTGTAGTTATTATTATATTTTCCGTTTGACCATTACGGAAAATTATAATCATTTGGGAAGGTATCTACCTAAATGCCCAAATAAATGTTTCATTATAGTACAGTGCAATTAGTACTTTTGTGAACCACTACTTCCAAAATAAACATTGAGACGAGCTGGCAAATATTTACTTGATAACTTGATATTGCCATCTTTATTTGTAACATGATATAAGTAGATAAGAAATAAGTGATATTCATAATCACACCGCACGTTTGCCGTCGGCGCGGCGTGGGACGCGGGTGAGCAACATACTCGAAATCCGGATCTGAGTGGTAGAATAGCTATAAAAGCTAAAATAAAGACCTTTACATACATACATGCCTACGTACAAATAGAAAATACCACAATGATCAGGCAAATTTCTCACTAGCATAAAAGCCTCAAATATGCTCTTAGCTTCACCTTGATTGTTGCCTAGAACAAAATTTTCTGTTCTACACGCAAACAGTAAACTAAATCAGCTCTACGTGGTCGCTACGCGGTCGTAGTTAACTGACACAAGAAACTAGTATTCAGAGCAATAACGCGTAATTTTAGTATCGAAACGCTAGGTACTTGAGTTCTACAGTCACTTTGGAAACTTTTTTGTCATTACTTTATAACCCCAAAATGGGAGGGATTGGAGATAGAGGGGGGTGTTAAAACGTGGAAAAAACCGTTAAGCAACCGAATGTAAATGCGGTAGCATTTCAGTACACTTACCAACTAATATTCCAAAAATCGTCATCCGAAATCAACGGGCGGTTTGCGCGTACCAAATGTTTTTTGCAGATGACAAAAAAATACTGTCATCCATTTCTGCTGGGCAGTTTATGGGAAATTTTAGCTTAAAGTTCGTTTTTTCATGCCATTTTCGTTAAAAATTGTTTAATATCGTTTAAACCGTATCACATTTTTTTATACGTGTTCTTGGGTGGTCTTACTATATGTATCAATGTTATCCATTTTTATTACGTTTAACCCCATTTTTCAACCACTATAGGGCGTAACATTATTGAACACCTTCCGTTCCCTTTCAGAACCGCTTTTAACATCGCTTATACGCTTAATATCACACGAAAATAGGTATGTTAGTGTTTCCATGCTTTGGTTGATATTTGAGGCCAATTGCAACATGCAATCTGATAGTTCTATTCTAACTTAGCTATTTTCGTGTGATATTAAGCTTGAAAACCAGGTTAGAAACGGTTCTGAAAGGATAAGGGAGGCGCTCAATAATGTCAACCCCTATAGCAGTTGAAAGTTGGAAATAAACATAATAAAAACAGATGACATTGATGCACGTCATAGTTGAACCTCCCAAGAACATGTATAAAAAAAACGTCATCTGAATTAAACGCTATTAAAAAATATTTGAGATTCTAAACGAAAATGTCGTGAAAGATCTAACTTTGAATCAAATGTGTCATAAAAGTGCCCAACAGAAACGGATGACAGTATTTTTGTGTTATCTGCAAAACAAAGAATTTTCCAGCAAGTTTCGACCGGTTTAGTCACGATTCTTTTTTTTTCATTTAAAAAAAAATGGTACGCGCAAACCGCCCGTAGATTTCGTATAAAGATTTTCTGTAACATTAGTTGGTCAGTGTACTAAAATGGTAGCGCATTTTCATTCGGTTGTTTAACGATTTTTTTCCACGTTTTAACATCCCTCTCAATCTCCAATCTCTCCCATTTTGGAGTTATGGTGCAATGACAAAAAAGTTTCCAATGTGCCTCTAGAATTCAAATATCAAGCATCATCCAGTTTCTTTCTCGACACTAAAATTACGCGTCATTACCTTTACTAAACCATAAAATATAATTTGCTATCAAAAGTTGGAACGATTTTCCGTAAACAGTAAAATCAATCTGATTACTCAATTTCTCAAAGTGCTTATTTGACTGGACTATACTTCACCGTCGGCATCCAGTCACAGTCACAATCTCAACCTTACAATTAGAATGACGAAGAAAATGTCTAAATAGTCTGTTTCACAGACGATTTGCACTGTTGCCAAACCTGGTCGAGCAGAAATTTCTTGTTGACTTTTCTGGACTAGGAAGTTTAATTGATCTATCAAGGTTTTATCTTAATTAGGTATCTCAGGCATGTAGCCAGGGTCGGGTTACAAAATATCTTAGTCATTTATTTAATTCTAAACTTACTTTTATGCTACTATTACTAGACTGCGAGCTTACGAGAAACCGACAATATATTTTGGAAATGGTCAATTATTGGGTAAAATAATCAAGGGATCGAAACAAATTTAATCAAACATTTTATGGTTTCTAGGTATCCACTATCTGAGTTCTAAGTGTTGCTCATAAAATTATTGACAAATAAACTATATTAAACATTATTTCTAATAGTACTACTATAACTGATACATCGGCGAAAAGCTAGTTGTACCAATTTGCAGTTTTGCCAAATTTCCTTGTTTTGGTGTTGACGAAAATTCTAACAGTTGAATTTCGCGTATTCTTTCTATATTTTCGTGTATCACCAGCTGACTTTGTTGTCTTTCTCTTACGTTTCGTATACGGCCTTCAGACGATCTTTCTCTTACTACAGCCTCGTTCATGGGAAGTAAACGGCTACATAATGCTAGTAAATGCGTATTTGTAGGATCGATCGAACAGTGTCATCTCCTATACGAAATAATGATTTTTACAATGATGAGTTTACATTCACGCATTCCGTTCTGTTTTTAGTTTTTTAAAATACCGATCCAAAACGGAAAATCCTAGTTCAAAGAAAACGCTCAACGCGCGACAACGTTGTATCACAGGTTGTATCTTAGTCTATCGGCCGCCGCCGCCGCCGCCGTTGCCGTTGCCGCTGCCGCCGCGCCGCCGCCGCGATGGCCTGGATGAGAGAAGCAGGATGGAATATTCGCGTACTCTTTCTATATTTTCGTTTATCACCAGCTGACTTTGTTGTCTTTCTCTTACACACGGTCTCGTATACGGTCTTCAGACGGTCCTTCTCTTACTCACAGTAGACGTCCATAGGGAGTAAAAGGCTGCCGACTCTGTAGAATCCATTTTAGGAGAACGCTGGCCTTCCATGGTCACGTTAAGGGGAATCCCGCTGAGCTCTATCACCGCCTTTCTCACTAGGTTGGGATGGCTGGGCACTGTTGTGAGGGATCCTTGGGAGGATGTACAAGAGGCCCAATGGGGCCTAAGTGCTGATCTTGGCGAATCACCCTCCTTCCAATACAGAATACAGAACATAAATGTAGCCTTTTTAGTAAAAGCTATTATAGCTCTTATCAGGTGGAAAACCTTTATGAAGTCCCATCGGCGTTTTTCGCCTGATGTGTGAGACTCCGGAAATTTGAACTGAGGGGCAAAATTCCGTACCTGCTATCGCACATATAATTTTTATTTATACAGGTTCGGCAGTGATTGAGGTTGCATTGGGATATCCATGTGTAAGAGAAAGACAGCAGTATGAAATGTAAATGATAGAAAGCGTGCGCAAATTGTCGCGCATTGAAAATTTTCTTTGAAACAGGATTTTCCAATTTGAATCAGTATTTTAAAAAATTAGTAACTGTTAAGCTTGGATTTGCACTGCCACATAAATCTTTCTGAGCGAAAAAATGTTTTCTGAACTTTGATTATTCGATCAAGGTTTTTTCGTAATAGTGTTAACGATGGCAAAAAATGGGATAGTCGGATTGGTGTGTCATTTTACAGGATGTTAGCTTAATTTTGTTTCTCGAGCAAGTTAGGGATGTAATGTGATTGAATAATTTTATTAAAAAAATTCACAAACCTAAATTGTCAGTTCCACAACATGAATTTAATTACTGCCTCCAGTTTGCGTCTGTTTCTCTCTAGTTTGTGTCACAAATTTATGTACAATAAAACATACTGAAAAAGACTTAAATCATCTTTCGCACAGATTACCTTCAAATAGATGTTTGATCCTAGTTTGAACGAGCTTGGGTTATTTTGGTATTTTTTTGTTTTTCGCAGCAATTTTCTATGCTTTTTAATTTGTAGATAATTCGATTTTTTTTTCTATCCCGCAAGCGGTATATCAGTTTCATAAAACGTATGGTATCAAAAATACGTATTTGAAGTAGGATGGACGGAACAGTATGCCACCCTTTACAACAATAATTATTTTCATTTCAAAATGAGTTCACGCATTCCACTCTGTTTCTAGTTTTTTAAACTGTTTTCAAAATGGAAAATACTACATTTTAGGCGGACAGATACACACTCTTTCTCCATTTACGTTTCATACTGTTGTCTTTCTATTACACATGAACTTCCCGATGGAAGCTCAATCACTGCTAAATATGTGTACAGATCTCGATATAAAAATATACAACATCCTTAGTTTATCGATTTTCAAACTATTGCCCAGTTGCTCGTCGAAACAGATATTTTTCGAACCTGAAGATGAGAGTTTTTGTTCTTTTGTACAGGGTGGTCCAATGAGCGCGCTATGCTCTCTAGCGGCCATGCCGTTTAAATTAGACGAAAATGTTTTGAATAAACATTTCTTTTCAAATGGTCTACTTGCAGGAAATAATTTCAAAGATGGCCGACATCCGAATATACTGGAAGTAGGCATCAATTTCCTTGTTTTAAATAAAACACCCTGTATATTATTGCGTTTTTGAATTCAGTATCGATTTATCCAGTGTGGTCCAGTGTGTTAACCATAGTTTATGTCTACGAAGCCTATTTTCGGAGATATTCAGCAATTTTTACAAAATTTGACGTTTGTAGTACTGTAATAACTAATATCTCGGAAACTAAACGCGATAGAAGGATGCGGTTTTCGGTTTTGCAACCTGCAAGAAATGTACTTGTGTCCAGTAAGATCATTAATAATTATCAAAGATAGAACCACATGTGCCTAGATAAAGGTGAAAGAGAATTTAATTTCGCATTCACTAATGTGAAACATATCATACCATCCCATTTGAAAAAAAAGTTTTTAACGTTTTAAACCTTTCAAATTTGAAAATTACTCGTCTATTGATTTAATGTGCTTTTGAAATAATGATCTTACTGTAACGCAAGCACGTTTGTTGTTTGTTTCAAAACCAAAAACCGCATCATTCTGTCTTACTTATACTACGTTCCAAAATCCCATCTATCGAGTCAGCAGATGAATTCTCGAGGATAGTCACGTGATTCCAGATGTTAGGGAGGTTGGAATATTTATGAAACGGCAAAAATCTTTTTTTGGCAATTTTGACATATCACATAACCTGTGCTGTTTTCTCAGAGTCAGAGTGAGTGAGTAGTTTCAGTCACAGTTGTTACCATCTGAGTCCTGAGGCTGTTTTGCTTTTGTGAAAATATTTTGTGGTGAAACTGAAAGGACATTCAAATGGATTCAAAATTTGAAAATATAAGAATGGATGAGCACTGCATCATTAGAAGTACATCATGAAAACTGCATAGAGCTGCTAGCAGTTCTCTGTAACAATAATATTCCTTGCTCATGAAGTACCCACCTTCATTTACAACTAAAACTTTGTCAGTTTCGGTAATAATTTGATTATTTTCATCCAAAACATATTGAACTCCGTTTTCCATTGTATTTACTTCTAGACCATAGATTAAAATAAAGGGACAGCATACAAATAAAGCAGAAGAGGCTATGTTAAGTTGTTAGCTGTCAAACGAAAAATATCTCTTGACAGTCTTGACACAAACGATGACATCCATGGCCTCGAGAATGCAATAACGGAACACAGATTTTTGTTTTGTTGACAGTTTGATGTTGAGTGAATACTGAAACGCTACAGAGCAAATCGAGGTCTTTGTTGGGATTTTGAAACGTAGTATTAGTTTCCGAGATATTAACATTTTTTGTAAAGTACTACAAACGTCAAACTTTGTAAAAATTGCTGAATAACTTCGAAAATAAGCTTCGTAGACATAACTATGGTTAACACACTAGACCTAAAAATCGATGCTGAATTCAAAAGCGTAATAACATACAGGGTGTTTGTTCTATTTAAAATAAGGAAATTGATGCCTACTTCCGGTATATCCGGATGTCGGCCATCTTTGAAATTATTTTCTGCAAGTAGACCATTTGAAAAGAAAGGTTTCTTATTTAAAACATGTTCGTCTAATTTAAACGGTATGGCCGCTAGAGAGCACCGCGCGCTAATCGGACCACCCTGTTAATAACAATAATTGTATGACGTTTGCTTTTAACGGATTTCCCGTCCCTTTCCAGACGACTACTTCCTGTCGAACGTGCAGACGATCGACGACATCACCGAGTCGAAGAAGCAGAGCCTGTTCGCGCGACTGCGTTGGCCGGGCCCTTTGCGGCAGGCGGTGTGCACGTGGCCCTGCCTGAACATGACTCGCGACGACGCGGGGGCGGCGGCGGGTGGCGGCCGCCCCCGGAGATGCGCCGGCTGCGAATCGCCTGCCGTCGCCGTCAGGGTGCTCATGTACGGTCAGCCGTACAACGCCACCACGCTGGAGGGATGCCAGCCAGATCCCAGTGCTATTAACGAGAAGGTAGGCCTCCGCGCGCGACATTACTTTACATTGTTTATACAGCGTGTTCCAAAAAAGGTAACCCCGTCTTTAGGATGGGTAGAAAACTGAAATATAATTTCAATGTTCAACTTACGATGGTCACACAGAAAAAAAAATTCGTAACGCCATCCGTATTCAAGATACAGGGAGTTGAAGAAAAAAAATTATACACATTTTGTACTATTTTGCCGAAACTACTGGCAACATTGTAATGAAATTTCACACGTATGTCACACGTATGTATATGTTTTGGTAGCTAGTACATCCTATGAATTTGTTTTTATACCTGACTCTCATAGAGGGCGCTGGTTACACGGTTCATACCAGGTAGTATTGAACATAACTTTTTTGAGGTTAGAATTATAAATTAAAATTTTAGATGAACTTAAACATGAACATTTTTCTACACCAAAAAGGTACTTTATCATTACTTTATGCCCTATCGGATATTACTCCATAATTTTCATATCAAAATATTCCGAAAACGGTTCACAGTACGAGTTTAACCAATTTTTGGTGCAGAATTGAATGATGTTCAAGTTACCTAAAATTGTAATTTATAAATATAACCTCAAAAAAGTTATGTTGAATACCACCTTGTATGAATCGTGTAACTAGCGCCCTGTATGAGAGTCAGGTATACAAACGAATTCATCGGATGTACTAGCTTCCAAAACTTATGTGCGAAATTTCATTACAATGTTGCCAGTAGTTTCGGAAAAATCGTAAAAAATGTGTATACTTTTTTTTCTTCAACGCCCGGCATCTTGAATACGGATGGCGTTACGAATTTTTTTCACTAAGCAAACCCCAATTATTTTTCAGTTTTCTTCCTATCCTAGAGACGGGGTCACCTTTTTTGGAACACCCTGTAGAAAGGGGCAAGCACGGGTTCTCTTTCATAGTATTTTCATGTCCAAGTTTCTTAGCCATAAAGGGGTTTTTTATATTTTTTTCTGTAAAGGTCTTTTCATGTGGTTATATGGGCAGTCCTGACTTTCTTTTCGTTGTTTTTACTCTCCACACCAATAGGTGAGGGGTCATTATTGTGATCACGAAGATTTTCGATTTTGAGATATATGTACGCTTTTCGGGCGTCTTGTGGTATCTTGATAAAGAAAATCACGTCACTCAATTCCGTTGGTCTGTCTGTCTGTTGGCGTTTTTTTAGCCTCGTAATTTCTGTAACCGCTGCATGGATTGTGATGAAATTCCGGTAGCGATATGCTTTGGGGTCATAGTACAAAATTCTGTTACAATTTTGGAAATCGATGCATGGGTGACGGGAAAAACAAAAAAATTCAAATATTCCTTAAACTTCGTTTTTAGGCGATTTAGGGGTTGCTGATCATTTTCAGTCTTTTTTGGGTGGGGGTGAAATTGGGGGGTGGGGGTTGTAAAACTGAAAAATTTGTTGTATTCATAATATGCTGTCCATTATCCTGTGTAAGAAATAGCTAGTGGCATAATACGCTTATTTAAGTCCAACCGAACATCACCTGGCCTATTACAGAATTTTCTGATATTATTATGCATACGAGTATTGCTTTAGATTGTTCGGTATTGTGTAACCTGGAAATCATTGAATCGATTTTAATAAAATGTCGACACAGTATTATTCCCGTGGTGTAGATGGAAAACGCGGTGCAGCAATAATAAAGAGATAAAAATATAAAAACCTCTCAAACATGTTTTCTGGCGATTTGGGGGTTCTTGATCGTTGTCCACATTTTTTATCGGGGGTATAATTGAGGTAGGTTGGGGTTATAAAACGGAAACATATGTTGTATTTATTCGTAGTGATCTCTTCATTACCCTTTAAAAGAACGACATAATATACTTTAAAGCTTTATCTGAATGCTGCCCTACCTTAGAAAAAAAAGTTTTGTAATTACATTGTTTTAGATAATTCTGTAATGTGTGTAGCTCATCACTAAACTGATATAAATGAATTTCTAAGCCGTACTGTGGGGTCGTGGTAGAGATTGATAATGTCTATGGTTTTTGGAAATTGTGTTAGTGGCGATGAAAACTAAAATAAAAAAAATAAACAGTACAATATAAAAGCCGTTCAAAGTCTCTTTTTGGTTACCATAGGGAGGTAAGATAGGGTGGTTGGGAAACCCAGGAACATTTTTCATTGCTGTTTAAGGATTGATACTTATAATGTTTTTAAACATCGGAAAATAGGCATGTTATGTGATTCGGCAGTTAAGATTGCAGAATAAGAGCTGGTCGTCCAAGTCCCTATGGAGAGAGATGCAAGAAACTAAATACGAGACTTTTTGTATTAGATGTTTCTTTGCGGACGGGCGATGATTTTGTTCCAAGGGAATTTGAGATAGCTTCATGGTATGGGAAAATAATAAAAGTGTATCACCGTTAGTATCGTCAATCAACTTGACTCCATTGTTTTTCGATTTTATTGTTGGCAATTGATTTCTTCTTTTATGTACCTATTTCCATATATTGTTTTTGTGTATTTGCTGCTGTTTATTTTAATAACTATTTGGTTAATGCGGTAACATGTTGCTTGTTTACTCTGCTGATTCTCTTAATAATGCCTATCATGATACTGATACTGTTGATTCTGGGCACTCCCTTGCTGCAATCTCTTTATTTTTGTCATTAGGTATTTCGATGTAAGCCTAAGTACATAGTATAAATTAATTTAATTCATTACGATTGACACTTTAAGCAGCAAACTGAATATTTTGTTTCTCTAATCAGGTCCATCTTCTAAGGTTTGGTCAACTTTGTCGAACCCCTTTTCAAGTTTCTGTGGTTAGGTCTGTTCTTTGATACTTTTTCAATACAAGTGGTCCTTTTCTAATTCGTTTTCCAGTTCCGAAGCTGAATTGACAAAGGTCAGATGAAGATCTGGTTATTATTACCTGTTCTCTTTAGTCTGGTTTTTTATTTTTTTTTTTTTCGGCATCCAAATCTTGGAGGTAGCGTCGATCACGCCCCCCATTTGAACTGGAATTTTGGAGGATTAGGCCCGTTTTGCTACTAAATCACAAAAATCTGTAGTAGTAGATAATGCTGCTATGCTTTTGAAATTCCTTTCCGGATTTCGTTTTTAGGCGCTTTAGGGATTCTTGGTATAGTTTAGTCAAACTAAACATTTTTTCAAAAACACAAAGCTTTTATTCATTATCTCCGATGGAGTGGAAATTATCAAGTGACCATAACCAACCAGTGATAGTGACATAACCTTTATCTTTAGTTTTCATCTTATGGACAGACAGATCGACGGAATCGAGCGAAGTGCTCATAATGCACCAAAAATACAATATGTCTAACCAGTATGCCATGACTCTCTACATGCATTTTTCTTTTTTTTTCAGGACTTTTTAATGTGTAGAATATGTTCTAATCGTGTGGAACTGCTGAGCAAAGTGACACATCAAAAGTATCTTATGTATATAGAATGCGCAAAACGTGTTAGTGAAAAACGGACTTCCGATCCCACGAAAGATACGACGTGTATATTGAACGAACTCTTGGCTGATGAACCTTGGTTGAATCAGGTAGGTTTCCTTTTACATTTATATTTCCTACATTTTTTTCATAGCCTCATGATTGTAACAAAATGGTTTAAACCGCTGGGGTTGATTCACTATATGTATTACTTCCTCAATAAATAATATTGTGGTTATCTGTAATGAATGGACTAGTATCATGATTTTTTTTTTTTGGTTGCATATGATAGAGTACGTCATAAAAAGCATCTCATTTTTTTCTCCGATTTTTTTGGGCACAGGAAAGCCGTGAAAATAAGGAAAATATTTGAATTCTCCTAGGGCAGTGACGTCACTGCCCTTCAGGCGAACAGCCAATCAAAAGACAGATATGTGTGCTGTGTTGCGGCATTCTGATGGCGCGCGAAATGCCGGTGCTGTACGCGGGCTGGCTCATCTATCTTGTCTTCTGCTCCCGTCTGCAAGTCGGAGCTGTTCTTGGCAACAATGCACTGCTGATGATTCGCGCGGTTGGCACTGATTGGCTGAATTTGAATTCCTTTCTTTAAACTTTAGAATGGAATTACTAAAAAACAAAACGATGTAGAAAGTAACGAAATGCAGTAGTACGTTTATTTTTGTATGCGCTAAGCGGTTATAACAATTAAATCATTGTTCTTAACCTCGTGATACTAGTCCATTCCAAGACTTCTAACTTTTGGCCTGCAGTGTATATCAATTAGTCACCCAAAACCACCGACTACAAATTTAGTCGATGCCCAAAACAATATCTATCTCATTCCAGAAATGAATGAACTTAGCTCATTCATAAACTGTAGTTTACATACTTTTGTATTGGTGGCGCTTTTATCAGTGTCCCAATAGGCGCGCGATTGCTCAATGCAAGGCTCTGGCTGGTACCATTTTTGACCCTGTAGATTAATAATTTTTTGCACAAAAACGTGGTTCTCGTTTTTTTAAAACTTCAATCTATGTTATTGTCGATCCCGATTTTAGAATAAGTTTATACAGGGTGATTGACGAGACCGCGAATTTAGTCAAAAAAAATTGTCTATTAGAAAATTTCAAAAAATACGTCGACATTAACATAGAACTGCCCTTATTCTTCATGCTCATATTTTTTTCAGTTCATTTATCTCAAAATCGATATTCAAAAAATGGTGTCAGCTGAACCATTGGAAACAGCTCTCATGTACGTACTATAACCCCCTCTTAACAGTCTTTCTAAAAATATTTGTAAACTAAAAATATATCTTCTGTTGTTTCAGTTATTCGTGGAGGTGCGAACAGCCTGGGCTGAGATAGACAGTATAGAGCACAGTTATACAACAAATAATTCAGTGCGGTCACAGTGATTTTATGAAGTTTATTATTTTTAAAGGCGGATGATAATTTAAATCAAAATTGTGTACATTTGATGAGAGTTTATATGAGAACGTATTCATTGTAAGTAAGATAGAATTTAGTAATCATATTCATAAACTGATTAAGTACGTAATCTGTTTTTTATGGTTATTACCACTTCATGCTGTGCATTTTTTATTTTGTGCTCACACGTTTTTTAAGAAAAAGGAAAAAGTGATATTGTTATAATTTTGTAAAAATTCAGCATTGGTTATTTATGACGAGCACACACTCATTAATAAAACATTATCATTTGTACGACTCGTTTTTTAACTTATTTATTCTCCCATTGTAAAGAATATTTAGATATTTGCTTATAGTAAAAAGATAAATAAAAGCTATTTTTGCAAAAGCACATACTTTTATTGGAAACTATCAGGTTTAATGATAAGATCAGGTTGAGTATATAAAATGTTACTTGCTCACATTCAAAGATTAAAACTTCTTTAGGGATACAAGAAAAAAAGTAACTTTTTCTAAAATTCGGTGATTAATTTTTCCAACCGATTTAACTCATTTCCATGTAGTCAAATGTCGACAGAAAAGTAGCTGAACTCTTTCAATATTAACCTACCTGTGTACAGGTAGATCTTCAAGTGCCGTCTCCGAGTCGAAGGTTGGCAATCATCATAGCTAATTTTACTTTATATGCGGCTGCTTTAAAAAGTTGGTTAGAAGTGCATCCGAACCACTCCCTCAGATTGCGTAGCCAGATATACATACCATTCACTGTACACAAAACCTGACTGAATTACTTTTTTTATTCCGAACATATACATTGGTTTACCGTTGATCTCAATTACGAGTGCATTTGCAGAGGGCAACTCTCTAGTGGCTTTCACAACCATCGAATTGTATAGCTAGATATTTGTTGTCAGCTGAGCTACTGATGGGCAAAATGATTCGAATCATTGAATCACAGTACTGATTCGAAGTTAGAAAAAAATGATACAATGATTACAATGAAATAATTAATGTTTAATATTGAATATTAAAGTGAATAACAGTGTTTTCTATTGAATACATATAATATAAACTTTTGATATTAAAGAACAAAAATAATTGATTCTATGCTCTACAGAATATGGCAAAATAAATCACAGAAAAAAATTTCACTCCAAACAGGTTTGACTCAACAATAAACAAATATATGCCTTAAATCGGTACGACAAGAATGTACATGGAAAAGTGAATAAAACGTGGAGTTCTTTTGAAAACATCAAAAAACTATAAATATGAAAAAATATTATTTTTTTCTAGACAGGCAGACATTGATAAGAATTATGAAAAGTCAAACCTGATCCCAAAATTTAATATTAATGTTTATTGACGGCCGTCCAGTTTAGTTTAGCATTGTAACAAACAAAAAAAAAACATCAACCATCGCAGCTATTCGAAACAGACACACACCAGTCACCTCATTACTGAAACGAAAGCTGAACAAAACAACGGCTGTTTTGCGACTTGGGCTCCGATCTGATAAAGTCACACCAGATTTTAGCAAGGATTCTGAATATGCAATAATATATAGGATGTTCTATTTAAAAAAAAACATAACTTTGACACCTTCCGTATTTTGGGGATATAACATGAAAATATTTTTTAAATGTAGCCTTAATGGGTACCTATCCATCCGAAATGATTATTTTCTTTTTCATCGGATACTTTAGCCATAATGCTCCGTGTCGAATAAGATATAATGATAAATTGAGTGGAGAACCGACTTTCTTACTATAGATAATATCTTCTATATTCTTCCATCTAACATCTAGCCTTCTGACGATATGTAATTAGGTTCATTTTGACTCAAAGAATGAGTATGTAAATTGTTAGAAGTGCACCGAGTGACAATTGCTGCAAAATTTTTCGCAACTTTAGCGCCCTCTGACGGCTTTACATTTCGCCTACACTTCTGACAATTTTGTCCCTGCTTTCTTCTAATATAAATTTCCGTTTGTATTGCAAATTTTCAGAGCTGTACTTCATCACTTATTATGCGAAAAAAAATAGCATATTTAAATATTTAACCCCCCTACCCTTACTTTATCCGTCCACATCGCGTTCTGACGACCCACCTATCCCTATGTTGATACCTACCGAATCTGTAAATGACAAAATTTTTAATTTACCGAGTGACCTTTTTTTACGTAGAGAGCTCTTATACAATTTGATATTTTTAGATAACTCCATCGCGAAAATCCATTTCCATTGCCGTTGTGTATGATTCGATTTCTTGTGGTACAGGAAACTCATCATAAAACATGTTTAGTGTATGACTGACTGTTGCCTTCTAGAATTATGACTCACAGCATAATAAAGAACCAGCACAACAACTCAAGTTGGCGGAAATTACACGCGCATCCGCACTTTGGGATGGTTTTTTTTGTAGGGATGGTAGCGATACTTCTAATATCGCGTTTTTTGTCATCGATACTTTTTGAGGCATTCCAAGCTGGTATCGATAATTTTGTATCGGTATCGCAAATAATTATATAATTATTGAAGGGTGTAATCAGTTGCACACAATGCTCTCTACGAACCAAACGCGCCTATTTGGATGAAAAATATCGAGTTGGTACCGGTATCGATATTTTCATTTTCGCATCTCTACCCAAACTTGACAGCCGTAAAATCATCCAAAATGAAATCTAATCCATCCAATGAAATGGGCAAATATGACAAAACCATACAAAAATAACACAAACTGTTGTGTTGCACTGGCAACATGCTTCAACCATAAAACAAATAATTAGACTTCAAACGACAATATGAAAAGGAAGATGTGAAAACCATGAATTCCGTTTTCCCTTAGGTTTTATTACCGCTACAGAACACAGTCTTTTATTTTTTGGTATCTGGTTACCACCATAAAATAATTGCCCTAACATATACCATAGCTTCGAATATTAAAGTGTAAAGAAGATAACAGTGATGTCATATAATTATTGATGACGTACCGGTGTGAACAACATGGCGGATGACATTGCTTACGGCCAGAGGCGTAACAATTGTTTTCTCAATTTGAATTTGACAAATGCATATAACTGTGTTTCTTCACAACATACGTCTTCGGCGATATTGAATCAAAAACAAACAGCACAAGATAACTCACACACAAACAATTATCAAACCAAAGACGATGCTCCCCAAATTAATCTAACCCACGCTACTGCATAGCAGTCGACTAGCTGATTATATGCGTACACAGCGCACCTATGTATAACTTCACGCCACTGTTATCTTTTTACGTATAATGGACTGTACTATATACAGGGTGAGTCTTTAGTACCGGCTCGGTCGATAACTCCACTACTGTAGAAGATAGCGAAAAAAGTTGTATATAAAAGTTGTAGCCACGGATATGCTCCTTGCTCAGAAAATATTTAGATTTATATAGGGTGATCCATAACTACGTGGTGATGCAAACATGTATTTTTTTAAATGAGACACCCTATATATTATTCCTTATTCAAATTCTACTAATGATTTCCGTTATTCCAATATAGGGTATTGTTACATTATACAGGGTATTTCAAAAGTTATGACCATTTTTATATCCAAATCGCTGTCAAATGAACGTACCGTATATCTAATAGTGATGAATCAAAAATCTTTTTTTTAAACGGATGGATAAAAAATGTCCTCTAGTTTTAAAGTCGGCTATAAAAAAATCCCGCGACGCATATTCCTATAGGCTGATGTAGAATGCAAAATCTAGATTTTCTCTTTTTTTTTAAATGTAAGCCCCAATATTTTATTATACCAAAGAATTGCCTTTAATATGCTCTTTTATCTTTGTATAGCATTTGTTATGGCTGCATTCATTAGTATTTCAATTTTTCTACAAATTTCAAATATACCGTGTATCTGTTACTAGAATTTATTTATTTTGAGAAAATACTATCAAATTTTATTTTTGCTCAACAAACAACTAAAATATAAGGCCATAATAGTACTTGATCAAGTCAAAACACTGAATTAACGAGATAATATTGGTCAAGTGGACTGAGGAAACAAATTTATAGACGTCATGCATAATTATCCAGCAGATCTATCAGGGAATGAAATATTAAACGATACAGTCCAAATAAAACGATTCTTCAATCTTTCAAACGCATTTTTTTTTAGAGTGCCTCCGTTCTGGATATTGCTGTTCATAGTTGATACATTCAGGAGGCAAGTAGACAATTTTTCAAAGCCTACCTGATAAATATGCTTGATAATCATGCATCACGCCTACAAAATTGTTTCCTCAGCATACTTTACTTTATCATCTCGATGATCTAGGGTTTTGACTTCATCAAATACTATCATGACCTTATAATTTAGTTGTTCGTTAAATAAAAAACAAATTCGATAGTACTTTCTCAAAATAAATAAATTTCAGTACACAAAGAGAAGCTATATTTTAAATTTACCAAAAAATCGAAATATCTCGGAAACTGATAGACAATACAACAAGTGCAACAATACAACACAGATGAAAGAGCATATTAAAAGCAATTCTTTGGTATAATAAAATATTGGGGGTTATACGAGGATGGCCTGAAAAGGTCTCGGCCTGATACAGAAAAAAGCGGTTTGGACCTTCAAAATTATTTTTATTTTTTGATATAGTCTCCTCTTAACTCTGTACAAGTGTACACTTGGTCCATCGATGTCCAGAGCCACGATGCCGTCTTTAAAATGATCTTGTGGACGTCTTGTAAAGCAGTCATCCACAGCAGCAATCGCTTTTTCGTTTAATGAAAAACGTTGCCCACCAAGAAAGATTTTGGGTTTTGGGAACAGGTGAAAGTCCGGCCAAGTCAGGAGAATAGGGTGGGTGCTCCAACAGTTGATACTTTAAATCGTGCAGTTTTGACATTGCATGTTGCCCTTTGTGCACCTGCGCATTGTCTTGATGAAAGATGACTTCCTTCTTTTGCAAACCTGGTCTCTTTTCACGAATTTTCTTCTCCAACTGGATTAAAAGGTCAAAATAGTACTCGCCTGTTATGGTTTTACCCTTTTCAAGATAATCCACGAGCAGAATGCCTTTAGCGTCCCAAAAAACAGAATCCATCACCTTTCCTGCGGAGGGAACTGACTTGGCTTTCTTTGGTGCAGAGGACCCGGTTTCAGTCCACTGCTTTGATTGTTGTTTGGATTCTGGTATATAAATGTTTCATCCATTGATACAAATGTGCGCAAAAAGTCCGCTTTATTTTTTCTATATAGCTCCAAAGCCTGATGTGACATCCGCATTCGGTTGCGTTTCTGCTCAGGAGTGAGGATTCGCGGCACCCATCCTTGCACTGAGCTTCTCCATGTGTAACTCTTCATGCAAAATGTGACCAACCCGTTCCCTTGAAATGCCAACAGCGTCGGCAATTTTGCGCAACTTCACTCTCCTGTTTTTCAAAACCATATTGCGCGCACGGTCAATCAATTCAGGAGTTGTTGCACTTCCTGGACGTCCTTCGCGTGGGTCATCGTCAATGCTCTCCCTCCCTCGCTTAAACTCTGCAGCCCATTTCTTGATTGTGGAGTATGAAGGTGAACTTCCTTATACACGTTAACAAACCTTTGGCGGATCTCCTTCGGAGATAAACCTTCTTTTACAAAGAACTTTATCACCGCACACTTACGATGATCGACGGTCACAGCAAAACTGCTGATCGCAACTGAATGGCATTTCATGTGAGACTTGCAGAGACTTTTATAAATATGCACGTAAGTGGTGCACGTTCGCGCGCGCCTGCGTCCTATTGAGGCCGAGAACTTTTCAGGCCATCCTCGTATAAAAAAAATAGAAAATCTGGATTTTGCATATTTCGTATACAGGGTGATGTCTCTACATCATCTACATCATATGCGTCGCGGGGTTTTTTATAGCCGATTTTCAAACTAGAGGATATTTTTAATTTTTCCATGTAAAAAAAATATTTTTTGATTCATTACTTTTTGATATACAGTACGTTCGTTTGACTGCGATTTGGATATAAAAATGGTTATAACTTTTGAAATACCCTGTGTAATGTTATAATACCTTATATTGTGAGAGGAGAAATTATTAGTAGAATCTAAAAATGTGATAATATATAGGGTATCTCATTTAAGAAAATATATGTTTGCATCACCACGTAGTTATGAATCACCCTGTATAAATCACAATATTTTCTGAGCAAGAAGCATATCCGTGGCTACACCTTTTCTGTACAACTTTTTTCGCTATATTCTACAGTAGCGGAGTTATCGACAGAGCCGGTACTATAAACGCACCCTGTATATTACTATTTATTTTGTTAGTTGTCATTGCCAACTGTTGTGCTGCCAACCCAAAACGACTCACCCAACACCTAAAAGGGGTGATACACGTACGAACTTTAAGTACGCGGTTTTTAAGTTCGCGAACTTACTCGGCTCGACGCGGTGACACACGTGAAGTTGAAATCACTCATTCTGATAATTTTCCTAAATAAACAAAACTGTTAACAACCGCCAAACACAACAAGCGTTGCGCATCGATGGCCTGCCAAAACAAAGTGGTGACTCGCGGCTCGCAGTACGAGCCGAGACAAGCTACGAGCAAGATTTCAAACCAGTTGGATCGCCGGCGGTTTGCGCGACGGTTTTAAAGTACGCGTACTTACGGTGACACACAGACGAAAAAGGTCGTCGAGCTATAAGTACGCGTACTTGCTCGTACGTGTATCACCCCTTTAATACAAGCCTAATACACTAGATTGAAAAATGCCCACTAGATGCTGACTCTGTAACCACTACATTGCCAACCCTGTGCATTAGCTGATATAATTCAAATTAAACACCTTTTAAAGCTGTAGAATCTAAACTATAGATTTCTGGGCATAATCGGTTGTGTCCAATGGCACGGAATCCTATGAAAATAGAGAAGAGGTGATAAATACATTTCTGTAGCAAAATTCAAATGCATGGCGTAGCAAACTTATTAGCTCTACGGGTTTTCCCACCATTGGCGGATTTAGAGGGGGCCTGCGCCTACAGCTGTACGGAAACATATTATATTTATATAACTACGAAAAGTTAAAAGCTCTTTACTATGGATGCAGAGCTTTGGCAGCTTTTTTCCCCTTCAGAACGCGGTAGCACTGGTCCGCCCCCCCCCCTCCTAGACCTCTAATGGAAAATGGAAAGTGTGTGAAAATGGAATCACGGAATATTTATATAAATACCAAAAGTTGGTTTGATAACTTCTTTTTGCTCTTCAGAAAATTGTAGCACGTCCATGCGAGTCACTTCCTCATGAAATTCGAGCGCGGCAGCACTGCCTGCCCCTCCTAGAATTCCGCCCCTGGTTCCTACCTGAAAGACCATAGAAACTGAAGGGGTATCAAAATGTAGTCAAATAAATATTATTGGCGGAAACAATCAAATTCAAATATTACCACTCGCCATAAACACGAACCGGATACATAATTTTTTATATTTGCGTGAAATTGTTCTAAAATTTAAATATGATGAAACCAGGAGCAATAATAAAATTGCAAAGTAATAAAAAATAATGTTTATTTAAAAAAAACTGTATATACAATCTATCAGATACATCATTCACTAAAAAAATAAATACTGTTGGTATCGCTTTTTGTCAAACATACACTTTGGCCTTAAATTATAAATTTACACACAAAAAATAAATATACTGATCTGTATAGAACAGAACACAAGAATGGAATGTTGGCAAGATATGTGCCATGTTGTATACAGATCAAAAGACAATCTGATGTGAGTGGCTTCTAAATTCGCAACTTCAAAATTTCAGATTTAGCAAAAAACTGAGTAACTTATGACATATAAGAACATAATGTTAGTCAACTAAAAAAAAGTGAGCACAAAGAGAAAACACAAATTTCGAGCTCAATTTAGAGGTAGTTTTCAATCACATATCGTCATTGGTGGCAATTTTTTTTCAGTTGTAGTTTAGCAATGATGCTAATACTGATATTACAATATTAAACTTGGATTTTAAAGTTGTAAATAAAGAAAACATTCACACTAAATTCAGTTTACAATGCAAAGAATAAGCATGACACAAATGGTAAATTCGAATTTAAATGTATATCAATGTGCTGTTAAACCTTAATATTATGAGTGCATAAAAATTCTGTTTTTTTTGTCTAGAATATCTTTTTATGGATTGTCAGACTTGAAACCGAAAAAGCAAGAAGAAATAACTTTATCAATACGAAGAAAATTATCCATGAAGTGAAGTAACCAATTTTACAGCAATTCTATATAGGTAGGTACTTGAGATACGAAATATTTGGCACATGAAAATATCTAATTTAGCATCGATATACTATCTGCATCTTGCTTACTATATACAGAATGAACTATTAAAAGTACAAATAAAAAACTAAAGACTAGACAACAACCAACATATAACCAAAAAATAATTCCAAATGTCAAAATTTTATGTTTGCTTTGAAACATCGAATGGCCGAAATAAAAATTTTCATTTTTTGCGCATGTGTGTTGTTTTCGTAACATCACAGAATCATTTTGTAAACTAAGTACGTATCCTACGTCTTTGTCCAAATATTTACACGAGAATATGAAAGCACAAAAATTAAATAATTATTATCCTTTGCCTTAATTTGGAATTGATGATAAACTGCGTCTATAGCTTTATACGTAACATTTATACTTATTTAAAAAAGTTCGCATCTTATGAGAACATTTTGAAAAATCAATAAAATGCGTTTTTTTAAACTGACAACTTTAAAAAATGAAGGTAAAAAGATATATTTCGAACATTTTTTTGATAAGAATCTCCAAAATGTTAAGTTTTAGGTTTGTTATAATTACTTGCGTAGAATAGTTCTACAAAGCTTTATAAGCAATTACAATTAAAGACAATAAGCGAATAATTACTTTCAAAAAACGATAAAATATAATTCAGTTACTTAAAATACAGCAAAGGTATATCAATATGACACTAAAAATGAATTTGAGATCAACATAAGTGCAATTCAAAGTGCTTCAATAAAAACTTAACTTATAGAGAAATTAAAATACTACTGGTAAAACAGAGATCATCATTACGAAATAATTTTTGGTTATGTTTTCTTATACATTTCAACTTCATAAATAAAATTAATTTTAAAATATTAACACATCAAAACAATTTTGCCATGCTGCAAAATATATCAACGATAATAAGCACAAATGAGTCGCATCTAACCATGGTTTGGCTACAAGTGGAAATAAAAAGCAAATTCAGTCAAAAAAACAGTCCAAATTATAAAGAATTAAAATATCACCATACCATCGTTAGATGTGAATCACATAAGATCCTTGTTAACAGACATTGTCAAAGAAAGAACCAGGTGAAAACATTTCAATATGGCCTCCCCAATTCAAAAGTAGGGAATTGAAAAGTTTATTAGGGGCTTTGAATATTTCTGCTGTCAGTATTCTAAACTATGACAATTTTCAAGCCATTTGCTCGTTTTGTCGAATTTTGAATAATGACACTAAAAACATACAAAAAAATGATGCATTACTTCACCCAACGTATAAAAATATGATTATAAGGCACTTTTTGAAATCTTATGACTACGTATGGCAGGTAGTTCATAGAGATCTTTGGGATATGCTGAGCTTTAACTAAGGGTTTTCTTGAAGTAGAAGATGCTTATAAGCAGTCTGAAAATGGATTCAACTACCAACATATTACTTTGAACTTAAAGTAATGAATTGATTATACATTTTCATTTTTCCTATGGACTCTTATATCAATATAAAAAACCGCAATTAACTCGAGCATTGACTTGACTTGCTGTAACACTGTCGCATGAAACTGCATCATTTTTATACCCCCTCTAAGCTACCAGCTACCATCAAAAATAAATACTTTCGACTTCTGTGGGTGTTTCTGGCTGACCATACTGTGGGCTTTCATAGCCTTGTTGTGTACTGACAGTCTTTTGTTCTTGTTTTTGTGGTTGCTGTGGCGACGCCATACTTGCCACTGCACTGTCGATTACTGTCACCAGATACTCCACAGATCTGTAACAAAGAAGAGTTAAAATCAAATGACGAACGATAAGACTCTTGGTTTCATGAGATCAACTGGAAAAACCTCATTTTTAATAAAACTTCAGAATTCGTATTCAGCGAACATTTAACGTGGTAAATTTCGAACTAGTTTTAAGAAAAAAACTTGGCATGAAACAGGCATCTTAACTCTTGATAAACCTCACAAATTAATTACTTTTAACATTAGCAAAAATCATATCTACTTAAACTTTACTGATGTCTCGGCAGATTCTGAGGTATTTATTAAAGTACAAATTTTTACTAAAAATAGTTTTGAACACCGTGCCACAGAGATGCAACTACAGAATAATTTTTTTTAAATTACATTGTAATGCATTGCTCAACAATTTTGTGACTACCGATGAATCAAGTTTCGTTGATAGTGTTGGTACTATTGGTATACATAATATGAATAGGAAAAAAACCAGTTCAGAGTTCACTGGCCATTTTAGCGTAATTATCACATGGTCAATACCTCCCGCAAGACATTGCCTTTACGGTGACCTTATTCTATTTGTATTACGACAAGAAATAAAAACTTGTTTGAAATGCGTAGACAACTAAACGTCCAATAAGAATACTAAGTAATTAACAAATATGTACTATTTTTATTTGAAGAGTTGGTGGCACATAGATGATACAAGAGCTGGATATATGGTTAATATGGTGAATATTTTCATTTTGATGTACGTTCGTGGTAATTTAATGACCATTGAAGATGTCCCGCCAATCAAAAAATGTGAGAGTACCTCAAATGAATAATCGACTATATACTAACCTAAGAGCGACGTTGAGCATGGCACATGTTTCTAATACGGCAGTATCCGCAGATGTGAGCTTGAGACCACGAGCTGCTGAGGCGATACATGCGGCCGAAATCACGCTTGGTGGAGTTTGGATCAAACTGGGTTCTGGAACAAGATATACAAATTTAAGATTCACGAAAAAAAAAATCAAACGATTAGATGGCAGCGACATTCAAAGAACTGTTCTAATTCAGAAAATAAACCTAGCTACATCCCATCCTTCTCTGTGATACGTTCTTATCGTTTTTCAGTCGCTGTTTTTCATCAGACCTTAAATTCGATAAAGAACTTAACCCCGTTGTGATATATTATGTATTTTAGATGCCCACTCAGGATTATGGCAGCATAGATATATTTTGCTGGAAACTGGAAAACGATATTGATTTTTTGTTATACCCATGCATGTAAAAGCGGTGTCGGTAAATGTAGGACTTTTTAACAGGTTTTTATTAGCTTCACCTGTATGTTTGTTTATTTGTGAGCTTGTAACTCTTCTTTGAATTCAGAGGTCGGACCGAACATTCAACGCTCCAATCAAGGCGCAAAAACGATTTTGATGACTTCAAATCCCTCGGACCAGCGGTCGTATCCGCTAAGAGATGGCGTAGACACCTTAAAGTTTGTTAATATTATACAGAGGTGCAGCTACGAGAGCTTAGAGAGCGTGACGTACAACTGTTTGGTAGTTGGTATTCTTGTCATATTTATTCAGGAAAGTCGACAGTTTTAATTTTCGTTTATGCAGTAATGGTAACATTATGCTATGAATATTGATCAAAAACAATTGTTCATCTTCATTACACAGAATATTAAAAAACAAAGTTTAAACAACTAAAAATACAGGCTTTAATGATAGAGTTTACTAGAAAATAAAAAAATGGTTATAGAAAATTAAAAACACTCGGTATTAAAGAACATCGGCCTAAAATAAAGTTAAAATTAATTTTTACAATAAACGAAAAATATTGTACGATTGTGAAAATAAGGTGGGCGCTTTGTGCCATATTATTCGTAAATCGAGCACCGCTTTTTCACAATCAGACTAGTATTTTTCGTTTATTGTTTCAAGCTTATTTTAAAAATTATGTTTAACCTTTTAGTCACATTATTCTCTTTAAAAGCATGTTTTTTAGTTTTCTTTAATATACTTTTTTGATACAAATAAACGCCGACTCGGTAAATTTATTACAATAATATATATTCAGATACGGGGGTCATAGACACAGTCCTTAAAAAAGCCAAGAGTTTTCAGCTCCTCCTCTACCTCCCCTCCTTAAGATATGACTTAATTGTTGTCGATTAAAGTAAAGAATTTTCATTTTATTATAAAAATAGATAAAAGAGTGTTGCAAGCAGTGGCTAAATACTTTTATTTAAAAGCTGATTTAGACGAAGTTTATGGCACATCGGCTGTTGTGTTTGCAACTGTTTACAATTTGGTGAATGAGATCAGACTTGGCCGTGCATCGCCAAAAGGCAAACATCTTTTCAGACGCACTGTGGACCCAATATGACTGATAAAATCCATAATATGGTTTTTAAGTGATCGAAATAGTTGAGTGCTCTCCACTGAGAATAAACGCATTTGTATGGTATTTCTGAAGCTATTTTTTACGTTTTTGCCATCGCAATGCTGATGAGTTTCTGCATTATACATAACTTGATAAAACATAGACACATTACTACATACTAGAAATAAAAAGAAGTGGATTATGATAGCGAACGGACTTCAAAAAAAAAAGGTGCACGGCCAAGGTATTTTGGGATACTCGCCGAATCATTAACCCATAACAGGAGAGTATTATTCGCCATTATTGGACTGGACTTTATCAAGGCAATGCACGTGCGCAGGTGCGAAATTAAACTTTCAATATTATTACAACATCCACAATAATCACCAGATTTAGCCCCAAGTGATTTTTCCTTATTTGCCAACTTCAAGATATGGCTGGGCAGAGAAAGGTTTACGTCAAACAAGGGCATCCTAAACAAATCCCTATTTTGAGGAGCTTCCTAAATCCTACCTATAGGAATACTTCATAATTTTGGAAAAACGCTATGAAAAATGTATAGAGTTGAAGCTTAAGAATGTTTAGGATAATAAAAAAGAAATTATCCAAAAATAATAATAATATTAATAATGATATATTGCCATTTCGGTATACACATTGAATAAAATTACTTAACATAATAATTACATAGTTGTACCATAATACCAACAGACATAAGTTTCTATCTAACTATATAAATTTAAAATAATACAGTATATAACATTAATAAAGCTCTTTCCGTCATGCATCATTAGAGCCATTATTTAATTAATTTTTTTTATACTTATTTTCTATTTTTTTTTGCTTTGATGGATATATCTCTCTGCTTTTTTTTAAATAATAAAAAGTACCCTCGTAGTACGTACATCCAGATGAAGCAACCAACAGCGTGTTAAAAACAAACAAACTTCAGACCTGAAACGAGTGAAACTCAAATTGTGACAGTGTATTTAATAGATACAACCTGTCGTTTCTGTTTCGGCCCGAACTCCTTTGTTTATTAGGATCGCGTCTATTTTTTCCTATGTCCCTTCTAGCGCGCTCCCATTACGCTGTAATAAGGTGGGAAACAGGTGTCAGGAAACCATCAGCCTTCTGTTGTAGAGGCGCAGCATATACCTACATATATAAATGCTTCGAATCGAACGAGGAAGACGACGATTGTAATTACAAGACCTATGACCAACTGACGTGGGGTGAATTTTTTTACGTTTGTGTAATAGCTGCGCGTACAAACAGGTGAACGGACGAATTTGAATTTTTAGTAGCACGTGCCTGGCTCGGTGTAAATTCTTATCTTTCGGCGATTTGCATTGAGTTATTAGCACGCCATGTCGAAGTATAAAATTAGTGCTATATTACACGAAGCGTGTTCTAGATAGAGCCTTTTTCTTAGGAATAGTGTTGTTTTTTTTATAAACGTAAATTTACTAACCTTTGGGTACTCTAGAATAGTGACACATGCATTTTGTATAATATTTTCTATACAGGGTATCCCATAAACATAGGAACAAACAGCAGATGAAGTAGGCTATCGAAAATGGAAAGAATGTAAATGTATCCTCAAAAAATTGAGTCAAGTTGATTTACTCAGTACTTCTCACACATTATGGTGATACCAGCTTATTATTGTCCCATAGCCCATAGCATGAAGCTATAGTCTGAGATCCCCTTGCAACCAAATCATCGCCAGCCCGCCTACAAAAAATAGTGTGTTATGCCGCTAGGTCTTTCTTTTACAGGTCAATGGACAGCCTAGTATAATAGAACAAACTTTTATAACACCCCACTCAAAATACCTCAATTTCATCCCCACCCAAAAAAGTAGAAAATAATCAGGAACCTTAAACGCCTAAAATCGTTGCGCCGCCACTGATACGATCTTTACAAACCTTACGGGTTTTCCAATATTGTGTCGAAATTTCATTAAAATAAATTTAATCATTTCCACGTTACAAATACAGAACGGTCTAAAGCAATACTCGTATGTATACAGAAAATTCTAAGTCCCTTGGTTTCTGCAAGGTAAAGTTCGAATGGACCTAGAAAAGAGTATTGTGTCGCTAGGTGGTTCATTCAATCAGTGGACTGCATATTATGAATACAACAAATATTTCAGTTTTACAATTCCCCAACCCCCAATCACCCCAATTTCACCACCACCCAAAAAAAAGTAGAAAATGACCAGCAACCCCTAAAATACCTAAAAACCAAGTTTGAAGAATATTTGATATTTGATATTTTTCTCTAATTACTGCGACCCCACAGCATATCGCTAACCAAATTTCATCACAACCCCTACAGCGGATACTGAGATTACGAGGTTAGTAGAACGCCAAAAGACAGACAGGCCGACAGACAGACAGACAGACGAAAATGAGTGACGTGAATTTTCGTTATGTAGATAACATAAAATGCCCAAATAGCGTATTAACTCGAAATCGAAAATTTTCGCGATCACAATATCCCCTTACCTACTGGTGTGGGACTTGAGAATGTGCCGTTACAGAAATACAGGTTGTTAAAATCCTGCTAGTTCTTTCAGTACACATCCAAATAATCGAATTATAAAAATAAAAAATGAACCGTACTTAAAGGAGGATTTTTGTTTTTTTTATACGTATTATAAATTTTTGGAGAGTAGATACTGAGCGCACGTTCCGTTCAGCACACTGTTCTTCTACTGGATCTGCCACCAATGATTTTATATTTTCGTGACCGTAGATTTCAAACTTGGCTTTTTCTAATGGTATTGCGGTCAATTAAAAGAAGCAATTTTCCTTTCCACGACGTTTCGGTTTATTATATCTAAACCATCGTCAGGTGTCTATAAAGAATTATAAAAACAGGTAAATATGGTGTCTAGTAGATGCCAGCGTCAATATGGCGTATATTTTTGTCTGGAAGACCGCCGTGTAGGTTCCTAGCTCAGAGCTCCCTGCACACTTTTACCATCTAAGCAGAAATCTGCCCTAACGACTCCTTCGAGCGTCAGCAGAACACACCAAACTGAGAAGCTGAAGTTTAATATCGCCTCTTATTCAATCATCTCTGTCGGATATGGTTAGTGAGACCCTGTTAGATCAATATATATATGAGAATGAAGAAGATGAGATAATCGGGATGTTGCTTTCCGCGTGATTTCGTGGTCACTTATTACAGCATTTAGACTTTGGTGCTTAATTACAGAAAGTTGAGCGAAAAAAACTCAACATAAATTGGAATAAGTAATAAGATGGTAGATGAAAAAGCTAGCAAACTAATGCTTTTGTTTAGGTCCTTCAATCAAAATATTAAAAATAAAGGTGTCTGGTAAGCAGGACAACAAAAGCCTCTGAATCTTGAGTAACCCACAGTATTCTAGATAGTATGTTTGTGAAATAAAGTTTTAAACGATTTTTTTTTAATATAAAGAAGAACATGTTACACCACATCAAAGCGATGATAATTTCGCAAAGTCGCATCATCTACAATCTACCCTACATTATAACATAATATATTGGTTTAATTTTGAAGGAATTGTAGGTAACAATGCCCCATTGCAATCCGTATTTCGACAACTGCAGTACCTATTGGCGTCTTTCTATGAATACAAAAAAGCAGGTAGAGGAATTTATTTTCACACGGTTATATATATGTATACAGGTTTTTCGACAATGTTTCCCACCTTACTGCCTACATATTCCAGGTGCGTCTATTATGGAACTTCACACAATACCTCCATTACCTACACGTTTCATTTCGATGTATAATCGTAAATTCAGAAATCGTCGAGGGACAATAACAATATTGCGGTGCTACTGCAAAAATTTTTAATTTTACGGGTTTCATTATAAATGACTAAATTTATTAAAGACTGGTGTAAATTTCAGGACAGATACTCAACATAATAATAATATGAGGAAAGTTAATGTAATTTGTTCACAAATCTCTTTATAAGAGATGATACTAAAGTAGGGAAGTATAGTAGTTACGTATTAAACTCCAAACATTTGTGTATCAATATTTGATGTTTGGCAGCGCTATTTAGCAGAATCACATTTGGCCGGCACTTGTCACTTAACCAAACATTTAAATGCAATGACTATTTGATGATTGGAGGAAGTAAGGGGACTGACTAAACTAAAAAATTATTGTTAAACTTCTTGTCCAAAATTTAGAATGAAGAATGGGCCTGTAAAGCTATCTCAGTTTGTGTATCGTATTACTGTATCAATAATTAAGTTACGTGGACTAAACCAGTAGGAGTCATCATATCCAGGGGCGGCGAATGGGCCCAAGGGTTCACTTGCACCCAAAGAAAAATGTTATGGGGTGCGTGGTAGGTATTGGGGTGTAACCCAATTGCGCCTGCCCTGAAAAGTTGGTTATATCCGATGGCCGCAACACGGCGCCAAGGTTAGCTTTAAGTCTTGTAACATTAGTGATGGGAACTTTGACTTATTTTCAATGTTTCCAATCATACTGCCTTACTGCCGGAATCAGGAATCACTGATCTGAGTCATTTGGTATTAGGTAATTCAAGACCGTAAAGTAATTCGATGATTCGAATCAATTGATTCAAATAATCGAGTCTCTATTAGGCTACTCTATTAGTCACAAAGAAAATAATGATCATTCAATTCTTCATAGTCGGTTGTTTCGGTCTATCTTTTTGGTTACCCAGAGACCAGACAAAGTCTAGAGAGAAGTAAAGGAAGAAAAGGAGAGTAAGGAGAAGGGCCTCCTCTTCAGGAGGAACTTCGTTGGTTGGAGGCCATAACTTAACATAGTCGATTTTAGTTCATTTGAGAGTTAATTTTGAGGTACGGTATCTTAAATGGCAAACATTCTGTTGGTTTCGAAATTGCACTATTTGATTTTGATCACAATGCGAGCCGCGGCCTTGTGAGCTTGTAAACTTGGTCTGTATAATGTTGGTGCTAAGTACTGATATGACCGCTGCTTGACTGATTTATTATAGTTATAGTGTCGTGGTTGTGCATAATTTTTTCATGCTCATTTGAATGTCTATGAGTACGTAGAAAATATAATTTCTTAGCGTCATAGATTTAGATATTTTTATATAAATCAATGGTTGTATATTTTACAAGCAGCACCCGAAGCCGATACACCATAAATGAGGCGTGTTTCAATAAGTGTATATAGTTCCAAGGTAGGTTCAGTTAGGCGTCTGACTTTATATGTAATCAATCTATTTTTTTTTTAAATATAGTCAATATATGTTATAAGGTTTGGGTTAAGCCAAAATAACATAAAATGCGGGCTGGGCTGATTCGTGACATACATCTGGCAAGACTATTGTTTCTCGGATACAGTCCAATTTTCGGACGCGAAGCAGGGGGGAGAGTTGGGGGGGACCACGAAGGACCTGATCTTGGCATCTATAATTATAATGAGAGAGTCTCGAGAGCAACAAGTGGCAGGTGGTAGACACGACTTGTGGAGTCGAGCAGGTAGCTCGCTCACATACTACCCGTACCTCGTATAGCGTGCAGCGTACGGTTAGTAAAGAAGGCACAGTCGCGAGGTTAGAACACAAGGTGCACCTTGCACCACGCATTCATCAACAGGAGATACTCTTTTGATGTGTATTTATTTCTTGGGGCGATCGGATCGGTCGCAGGTATTCTGCAGCTGCCTCGGGGCCAATCACCGCGCTCTATGCGTCTGTCTGGATGTTGCGCTGTTTGTAAACAGCTTGCATACACGTTAGTTTGACCGATTTTTTGGAATTCGGATGCTGGACAACTATTTCGGCTATAGTTCAATAACGATTATAGCATTGGTGATTTTGCATGGGGTACTTAGCTCAAAAATGTAATAATGTAATGCAGTACCTCCCACACATTATTGATGGAAATGAGTGACGTAAATTTAATAATCGTTATGTAGATATCATGTAATGCCCAAAAAGTGTATTATCTAAAAATCTCCAATCGGTGTGGGAAGTAAAACATGAAAAAAGATGTTGAACCTCCAAATCAAGTTTTTTGATTATTGCTGCGCCGTCACTGACACGATTTCTAAAAACCATACGCATTTTCCATCCTCGCCGCGGTAATACTACTGTGTCAAAATTTCATTAAAATTAATTTATTTCACAAATGTTTGTCACTTAACCATGATATGAAGCTTTGAAGGCTACAACCTTAAAATATGTTCACGTAAATTATGGTGTTTATAAGAGGTAATTTAATTTCAAAATATTTTTTTTAATGGACTGCCTGTTGTGAATTCTATTTTTACTTTGAGAAAATGTACTTGGAGAGTAGATTAAGGAAACTTCAATCAGCGACAACTTGATATTTCCAAATGGGAATGCCTAGTTCTTAGTTTGAAAGCCCTTCTAAAGACACAAGAAAAGGTTGTCAATATTAATCCCTTGTAGATTTACATTTTATTTCAAGTTTTCAACAAAATCGATATTTTTAAATTTTCCTACCTATAGCAAGCTAGTAGGCTATAGGAAAAATAAACAAAAACCTGTTCATATTTAAGAAAACAACTAAATAACTTCGCAGGAAGATGCCTGAACTAAGTAACGAAACAAGATTAAAAAAGAGAGCTACTGAATTTTACCAAAAATTGACAATTTTCCGAAATGAAAACTACCAGCGATTATTGCTGGTACCTACGCCAGAATTAAACTTTACATTTAATGGAATAAAAAATTAGTCTTTTTCGTAGTATTTGAATCAAGACGCTTGTGCTCCGAAATTTCTTACCAAGTTCAAAACTGGTGCGTAAAGGACACCCTTCTTTACGCAGTATTATGAACCGAAGCCAACAACGTAAAAACCCCCAAATGCACTTTCTTTGTGCCCTTTCTTTATGTGCGATTATACACGATGCATACAATTATACAAGGTTTTAGTGCGCTCAGGGCGGAGGACAGTCAACTGTCCCGATCCAAGTCCAGGTGTTTCGCCCGTATTGTGGCTCTCTCCTTTCGTTTTTTTTCTCCATTTTTTTCCCAGCGCGGGTTCTTCGACTTGGAATAAGGTAAACACGCTAAGGTGAAGAAACTAGCCAGGACATATGCCGGGTGCTCCATGTTCTATTATGTCAGTGCATCGGCCTAATAGGGAACAGGGTGGATTCAGGGGTTGAAACAATGTGTTTATCAAAAAATAGAGAAAGGTGTCGGTTGTTAATATAGTTCCAGATTGGAAATATTCTTGCGTAATTGTTTATTTTGCCTTGAAATTATAAAAGAATTATTTTGACTTTTTCTTTTGATCATGATGTAAACTTTCAAACAAAACAAATAAATTCCATCAAAAACGTTTCATGCGTTAAGGAGCTAAAGGGTGTATTAACGCAACATTTGAAATACGTGTCATTCTTGGCAATCATATCCACTCGGTTATCACGTGACAAGTTGAAATATGGGAGTTAGTAACGTGGAGTATTACATGATAGAACAACGCATCCTAATTGTTAAACATTATTATCAAAATGGTGAAAGTACTGGATCAGTTGTGACGTGAAATACAGGGTGGTCTACTTTGCAATGGCATAACTTCAGGATATCGTAGACAATATTAAAATAATGACAATTTCTCAATACACTTGTATCCGTGACAGCTTCGTTTCCGAGATACAGGGCGTTGAAGTTTAAAAAAAATATATATTATTTTGAATATTTCCTAAACCGTTGCTTAGAAAAATTTGAATTTTGGGACTCAGGATAAGCTAAAGATCCTCCATGATCTAGGCCATATGTGATAGATTGATAGATTATAAAACCAGTGGTGGAGCTATGGCTATACAATAACCCTTTTTTGAAAAAACTCCACTGACTTTGTTCTAAATAACAATAATATTGTTTGATAATCTATGCCTTTTAAAAAAATACTCTTGCATTTTTTTATTACGATGGACCGTTTTCGACATATTTGCCGATTTCCTCAGGTACTGTTAGTAATAATTGTTAAGAATAACAAGGCATACAACTTCTAATCAAATAAGTTTTAATGTATGTTTCTAGAATTCAATCGATGTTATTATTGTAAATTCCTAGCCAAATATTCATGCTGAAACTTCTGGAGTCTAATTTGATAGGGATTTTCATGGAACCCATATATGTTGATTATTGAAATTTGCGAGTAAAATCTCACGTCGAGTCCACAGAACATTTTTTTAGAAATGCGATTATTTCTTCTTATAGTATTAATATTGTAATGATTACGGTTTATGGGAATAACGCTTAAACCCTGATAAACGAACTGATTGTGCACATTTGAGAAAACATGATGTAGCTGTCGTCTGTTAGGAAATCGTCTGTGTTATTCTCCTTCTGATGCACAAAATCCATAAATAAAATGTGCGTCAGCATATTCTTGATTAGAAAATTGGAAAGGCATGGCAAGTTAAAACTTAAAATACAGACTTGCTTTAACCTAGTGATCCTTAAGAAGTATAAAATTGGTGATAACGCCAAAAATAAATCAGCCTACTTCCAGATTATTTACTTTCAGTAGTCCTACATAAACTGAGAAAATCATAAATATCTCGAAAACGCTATACTTTGTACGGAGTAAATGCAAGAAAACTTTTCTTTATAAAGTATTTAAGTAGTTACTAGTACACCCCTGGATGCATTCTTTTTACACATAAATCACTGATATTATGTAGCGAAAGACCAGAATCGTATCAAATTCCAGTCACCGATACATGGCTATCGGTGTGAGTTTCAAGTTACGGCCCTGGCACGCAGATCGGCATGAGGCAGGTGTTTGAAAAAGAAGACTTCTTGCCGTATGCGCGTCTCAGAATTTCACCCTCAAACCTGTTACGAAGCACCCCAGAATTTAGCTTCTATATTTTTTTCTATTCTCTATTATGTCGTATGTCCCACGTTGTTGTTGCCAGATGCCGTTAAAGATTTTTTAATTCTCGCTCTGCCATCATCAGTCTTGGACATAGACTCACCCCTCACTCCTAACTTGTTTTATGCCGGAGAGAAAAAATGACTTGGTAATTCTAATTTAACGGATTTAGTTTTAACGATCACGAAAAAAATTAATGCCCGAAAAGGGTTGGACGTGTTAATATTTTGCGCGTGATGCGATCATAAAAATTGTTAGGGGGGTGACGAACTGTCTTCTTCCCGTAGTTTAGCAAAGTGACATGTTAACGCCTCTCTTTAATTTCTAATAACCGTCCAGACATAAAATTGCACGCCCATTTCTATTCCTTGCAGGGAAGCTTTACCTTGAAGATAGAGCTCTACAATAAAGTTGCCAACATTTGTTGACACCGCAAAACTAGGCATTTCACTTCCACTCCGTAGGAGTATCTTTTAAGCATGAAAAGTTTCAATTTTGGGATAATTCGTTTTTTGGACGATATATTATGTCAATCTAAGCCATGAAAATCCATCACAGTCTCATTCATTTCCATCAGTGTTTTTCGTCAGTATTCACTACGCCGATTTTGGGCGTCTTGGGAGCCCCTAATAATTATACATTTCCCAAAAACTGGCAGGCAAAAAAGGGTTCGACCTTCGAACATTAAAGGTTTAATATGCGAAAGGTTTGACACCAGAAAATATTGCTTCTGTGAAAGATGATCCGACATAGTCAACAACCCATCAATCACTTGAATTGGGTATTTCGAGAGCTAGTTTGCCGCTACTCTCCGCATGGGATTGAATTTACACGCTCACAAGGTCCAACTGGTTCAACAGCTCAAGCCAATGGACCATTTTCTATGCCCCGAAATCCCGCAGATTTTTTGGTCCCGAAAATAAAATAGGATCCCGATAATCTCGATTTTATAAGTGATGAAATTTCACTTTGTTTTATCCTTTTTTTATCCGCGTATTACTTTGGCCTTGCTCAGGCAGTGGCGTAATTTTAAATTGGGCCCTCCTGGCAAGAAATTTCCCAGGGCCCCCTACAGTGACGTAACATTTCGCGACCATAAAAAAGCTGCTGCACATTTACAAGTATGGAAGTTGAATGAACCTTTTCCTCAGCGGTTTCATTTGCGAACATTCTTTGCGCTATAGGAACTCAATTCTAAACACTTTGATTTTTCTAAGATCATATTTTATTATTAGGTACTAAGCAAATCGCAGACGTTTAAAAATTATTTTAATTGTACATTTAAATTTCTTTCTATTTTTGTTTTTAGTTCCTATTCCAAATTTCATGCTTTATGGCCAAAGTTGATTTGGTTTGATATTTATTTTTCAATGGTAAACATATGATTTTTTTGTTTTTTTCCTAAGTTGGGACTTTTGTTCGTAGGGCATATAGTATTCACCAAAAGGAGTGATTTGTCTCAGTAACATAAATGTAACCAAAATGTTTAGGGATGTGAACATATTGATCGATAATGAAATCCTCATTTCTAATTCCGTCCCTGTGTGAATAGATCAAAACAGAGACAAAAAATGAGAAGACTCAGTTTACAACGGAGCGGGTCATATATGTACGTAGCAGCACGCGTTTGACTTCTCTCGAATGTTGACATGCTACCTGGGACTTATACGACAACAAAAATGGTGCAACCGGAATAACCAATGAACTCGTGAATATGATTTTAGTGTAGGTGAATGTGGTCAAAATGCCTCTCGCACTTTCCCTGACCGTATTCACTCTGTTCCCCGTCATCTATCTCGTGCAAAGAGCTAGAGCTACGCTGGATGACCTATAGACAACCTGAAATGGTCCAAATTGAAGAAAAAATACTTTGCATTTCCCTCTCGCGGCGCGACTTCGAACCATATCTATAAGACTCATGCGACAGGACCGCACTTAAAACTTCGTAGCGAACGAAAAGTAAGTATCTTCTTACCATTTTTCTATTCTTCTACTGCTGATTCACCGATCATAAGCTTTGTCATTTCAAAGGCAATAGTTTCTGAAAAGGCAAGTCCTAACTTTGAAAGTACCCTGTATTTTTGCATTTTTATCATTGCTGTTACTAGTAGAGTTTGAACAAACTATTGGAATGGAATAATGGAATAACTTGAAAAGCAAAGTGATGCTTTGGTTAAAAGCTTGTGTATTATGTAAATCGAGCATTTTAGGCCATTAGATCAGATCGGCCCAAGAACACCACCCGTAACTAAAATAACAAAAACGTCGGACGACATAATTAAATTCAAATTAAGTCGTGTGGCGCGTGTCCCGAATCTTTCGATACGGTTCGTCTGACTTGTTTCACCTCAACACAAGGCGCCCGCCGCGGATCGCCTTACGGTTCCTCCAATTAATTTCAATAAGGACGAGACGACATTTGGTACGACCGGTAGTACCGACAAGTACTACCGCACGGAAGGGTGCAGACGGTACCATCCACTTCCGAAATGCTCTTTGCGTTTCTTCGATACCATTGACCGATAAAAGACATGTGCGCTCCGAATCGTCAGGGGTGAAATTTATTCAGGACCATAACACGTCCAAACTCGGGTGTTTCTTCTCGAATGAGCGATCGCCTGTGGTCATGGTACCACACCACCACCTTTTTAAATTGAAAAAAAAAGTCAATTTGATTGACTCGTTTTTCGCACATTGATACCATTTTCGCTTTGCTAAAATATCATTGTTTTACAGAATAAATAGTAGCAACATATAGATATTGGGAAGCAGTACTTTAAGAAAGTATTGGTTCCCAATATCTATATGTTGCTACTACTAGTACGAGTTTTGCCAGCTAGGCACTAACAGGCAATTTCATTTATTCGTCTGAGACCTAAATCACACTGACAAGCTTTAATAAAAGCGAAACGACGTCGTCTGTGATTGGTTTCGGATGAATGAATGAAATTGCTACACTTTAATTACAGAATAAAGATATACAGGATGAGTCAAGCTCAACGCCTCTGGCTCTTGCGACCAAGCGATATCTCTTTTCAGAAAAATTACTATCGGAGAGTATGTATGTCGATTTTCGAGTTGGACTAAATTTTAAAAATAATTACTTCTATACGTCTAATAAAAGCGTGACATCAACGTTATATTTTTTTAATGGAATATATGGAATGACGTATATTATTACCTATTTAGATTCCTGGGTCAATTCTAGTGTAACTTCATGTGTCACACAGGACTTAAAACGAACCGTTCAGGTGCAAATCACCATTTGTGGTATACAGGGTGTCCCAGAAGTCAACGTCAAGCCGCTACGGGGTGGTAGGATTGGTTGTAACTATCATGAGAAAAATCAGAAAAAAATCTATCCCATGTAGTTTGAAAATTATGGGCGTTTAAAGAAAACCTAGAAATTTGGTCAAATTATGACTATTTTTCGGTTATTGTGGTTAACTTTTATTATTTTTGTTCATTTAAACTTTGGAACCGTCATCCTAAATAACATTTCTAGAAGCACAGTTAAAAATAATGACACAATTGCCCCAAGTTTTCTAGAATGAAGACTATTTATTAAACTATAAATTTATAATTTTCAAAGTTTACTGACTTTGAAAGCCCCTGCTTTAAAAAAAATGTACTAAAGTGCCTTGGCATGTGCCATTAAAAGTTGGCGCATTTAACCAGGATTGTAAAATGGTACAATACTTGTTAGTTTTATACTGAAAAAAAAACGAGTAAAAAAATAAAAACCTCAAGTAACCCGATTTTTGCTAACCCATTTCACTCAGGTCAGACGTTCTTTATTCGCACAAGCTTCTGGTAGGTTCTTAATTTTATGGCAAAATGATTTGAGAGATGGATAATGCACATATTTGCTATGAGTGAGTAAGACAGATAGTGACGTCACTTTTAGCAAAGTCAACAAAAATAAGTAAAATCAATAAAATAATGAAAAATGTCGACCTAGTTTAGTTTGGGTTTATTGGAATAAAGGTTAGGCAATAAATATTCAAATTGTTTATCATCAGCCTCAATACAAGCCCTACATCTTCTTAAAAAACATCTACTTATTAGCCAGGCATATCCTCGAGAGTTGTTTTCCTCAGCAGCTTGAGAAATTCGTTTACAATAAATATTCAAATTGTTTATCATCAGCCTCAATACAAGCCCTACATCTTCTTAAAAAACATCTACTTATTAGCCAGGCATATCCTCGAGAGTTGTTTTCCTCAGCAGCTTGAGAAATTCGTTTACGCAGCTCAGCTACGCTCTCAATGGGCTTTGAATAAACTTTTTCTTTTAGAACACCCCGATAACAAAATTCCAGGGGATTTTAATCTGGGGAACGGGCTGGCCATGAGATAATGCCTGAACGTCCACCTCCACCTTCCGGATATTTTTGGTCAAGGAAACCTCTTACTTGCACTGCGTAATGCGCTGGACAGCCATCTCATGTGACGGACGTTGACGCATGCTGCGATTCAGGTATCGACTTCTACGTTTCATAACGCAAGTAGCAGCGTGTGTGGTACTGAATCACGAATTTGGTATCAGTGCAGCGATGCAGATTCTGGAATCCTATTATGGTCGGTGAGCCATGTCGCCGAGCCGGTAACGATGATGCAGTGATGCAGGTTTCAACGTGTATAGTATTGCGTTGATGCAAAGAAATAAGCCCACCCTACTATTCTTGTGTTGCATGAAATGTGCATGAAATAGCAAGTCGATTCAGGCGTCACAACAGGTTTCGATTTGAGTAGGAACTTATGCAACTGATGCAAGTTTCATGAAACCTTGAGTCGATTGAGGAATCGCAGCTTACATCAACATCTGTAGGCCGTTTTAGTGGTACGCCCTGTAACAAAGTTGGTAAATTTTATCGTAAAATATGTGCCATTCAAATTCTCAGGCAGCGCAAAAGGCCCAACGATTTTGCCGTTTAAAATTCCGGTCCACAGGCTTACTTTAAAGCAATACTGGGATCCGTCTTCTCGCATTAAATGTGCCTTTGCTAATAAGTAGATCCTTTCTAAGAAAATGTAGGGCGTGTATTGAGCCTGCTGGCACACAATTTGAACTTTTATTGTAATAAAACATGTTATTTCCCTGACTTCTAATCCAATAAAGCTAAACTAAGCTAGGTCAAGATTTTTCATTATTTTATTAATTTTACTTATTTTTGTTGACTTTGTTAAAAGTGGCGTCACTATTTGTCCTGCTCACTCATGGCAAACATATCCACTATCCACATCTCTCATCATTTTGCCGTAAAATTAAGAACCTACCAGAAGCTTGTGCGAATAAAGAACATCTGAGTGAAATGGGTTAGCAAAAATCGGGTTACTTGAGGTTTTCCTTTTTTTACTAGTCTTTTTTAGTACGAAACTAACAAGTATTGTACCATTTTACAATCCTGGTTGAATGCGCCAACTTTTAATGGCACTTGCCAAGGCACTTTAGTACATTTTTTTCAAAGGAGCGTCTTTCAAAGTCGGCAAACTTTGAAAATTTTAAATTCATAGTTTAATAAATAGTCTTCATTCTAAAAAACTTGGGGCAATTGTGCCATTATTTTTGACTGTGCTTCTAGAAATGTTATTTAGGGTTATGGTTCTAAAGTTTAAATGAACAAAAATAATAAAGGTTAACCACCATAACCGAAAAATTGTTATAATTTGACCAAATTTCTAGGTTTTTTTTAAATGGCCATAATTTTCAAACTGCATGGGATAGATTTTTTTTTCTGATTTTTCTCATGATAGTTACAACCAATCCTGTCACCCCGTAGCGGCTTGACGTTGACTTCTGGGACACCCTGTATAGTAGATAGCAGAAAAAAATTGAATATCGCAGCGATTATAAAACTTAGAAGGCTGTGACTTTGCCATGTGACTAGGCATGAAACGCGGCAGCTTAGGTTGGATGGTAAAATTTGTATTATTTTTGTACTTGGAGAAATCAGTTGTTTAATCAATGAAAGTTCAATCACAGATAAGTTGATTTTTTCAAACAAGAATGCTTAATTTTCTCTGCGATCAAATGTAAAATTTTATGGCCTGCTAAGGCCAGTTATATATACAAAAATATTATATACGATATTACTACCTATAAACAACCTAACAAATCATAAAATATAAACAAAACCTCTTCAGATGGTAGAAAAAAAATAACTTAGCAGAAAGATACAAATGAACTAGAGTAATCAGAGATTACGAAAATTACTTACAACACAAAGCAACTCCAACCAGAAACAACAGGTAATATGCTTATGTAAGGTCAAGGAGAATATGGAGTACGACAAAAATGGATATTTTTTACAGCATACTACCTACTGCAATGTCCTAGAGACTGACAATTTCCATAACCATTAAAAGCATTAAAATGATATGAAAAGTGCCAGCGACTGTTGCTGGGTGTTTGATATCTTCACTGTATTCAAGTATTTTACGTCTCATATAAGCATTTAATATTTGTAAATTTTAGACAGCCCAAGATCCCCATGGTCCACAGGGATTAGAAAATTCTCCACTTCTTCCGGATGGAAGCTGCGTCTTATTTGCATTTAACGCACAAGTATTAGCCTCATTCTTATCTGAAGCCATATAAGCGTACGACGTTTGGCAAGGTTTAAAAAGTACACGATATTAATTTTTTTTTATTATTCCGCCATCACTAGCTCGATTTTCAAAAACTAACCACTTAGTGATGTGACAGTGGCGAATTTAAAGGGGAGGGGGGGGGGTGAGGCAAACGTACGCCCCCCCCCCTAGAACCCTACGGAAGCATATTATATTTATATAAATACCAGGGCTTTTTTTGGTCTTTAGAGGGCGGCAGGACTGGTCTGCCCCCTAGACCTAATGGAAAGTGTAATGGAAATGGAATATTTATATTAATACCAAAAGTTGGTTTGACAGCTTTTTTTTGCTCTTAACAAAATTATAGCACTGGTTCGCCCTAGAAGAAGACCTAAAGTCGCTCCTGTGATGTGATACTTCATTACAATTAACTTAATGGTTTCCGAGTTATAGGTTTACCAATTGTACTAGAAATAAGTATAAATAAGTCCACTGGTGTGTCTTCGAAGGAAATTTTCAGATCAAAGACTCACCATTAACGTCATTATTTTCAGAACACTGGAAATTTTTACATAACAAATTGAATAAGAAGTTTATGGAGTAGTTTATTTATAACATTTAAAAAGTGATTCTGGCGAATGTAGCATCGACATTTAACTCACCTCACCATACATATATGAAACGAAAAGTAATCACATATATTGACATATCTGCATCTGTCGTTCGATGAAACCCTACATTTTTTCAGTGGGTGCGTGGGTGGGATCTATATAAACACAGAAGTGTTCAAACAGCTGCTGTTTAGATTCCTGATATACGTTTTCATACTTCTACTAATAGTGTAATTGTGTATATATTATGAAGCTTGTGGTTTACAGAACATTGAATCCAGTGACATAACACATGATGAGAGAGATGGAGATGAGAAGGAGCAATTAATGTAACATTTTGAAACTTATCCTACGTTTATTTTCTTAGTTCATTGTGTTCTGCTGGCCCTTATATCAAACGACAGAGCAATATTAGATAAGATTTGGAAAGATGCTTTATAAACACTTTTTTCCTGCCTCGCATAGGTCGCAGCCTCTGGCAAAAATTAGGTCGCCTTATTGAAACCCTGTTTTGTTGAAGATTTTTTGATCTTTAGAATTGTGAGTTAGCTATTACCCTTTTTACTTCCCACACCGATAGGTGAGGGGAGTATTGTTATTGCGAATTTTTTAGATTTTGAGGTAATATGCTTTTTGAGCTTTTTCTGATCATTTCCGTCCGCCCGTCTGTCTGTCGGTCTGTCTGTATGTTGGCGTTTTTCTAGCCTCGTAATCTTGTGATGAAATTTGTGAGGCCGTAGTAGGTAATGCTGCTATAAAAATCGGTACATGGGTGGCGGAGTCATTAGCAAAAAAAAAATTTCAAAGGACTTGGAATTTTCCGATGTATACATATGCGAGTATTGCTTTTGATTATTCTGCATTGTGTAACCTGGAACTGATTTTGAATGAAATTTTGACCCAGCATTATTACCGTCGCGAGAATGAGAAACCCGTATGGTTTTTTTATACATTGGGTCCGTAGCAGCGCAGCAATAATGAAAGAACTAAAAATATAAAAACAGCTCAAACTTTTTTTTATGCGATTTGGAAGTTCCTGATCGTTTCGATTCGTCCAGTTAAAGCTTGCATTCTGCATTATTGTTAAAAACTGTTTCGTCTTACTTCCTATGGAGAGAGATGAAACTATTTACGAAAGTTTTTGTATTAGATATTTCTTGTGGAGAGCGGGCGATGATTTGCTTGCTACGGGATCTCTCTATAGCTTTATGGAATGGGAAATAATAAAACGGTGTGTGTGGGAAGTATTGAGTCAATCAACTTCATTTCTTTCTCTGTCTTTTGATAAGTTTAATAATTATATTGTCATATCTCAAAGTTTGCTGGATTGGACTGCACAAGCTAATCCTCCATTTGAATAGGACTGGAATCCTCAAGCGTATTAAAATTTCTGTAATGTAAGCAGCAATTTCTTGAAGTTGTTGTAAACCAACCTCACCTCCATGATTTCGTAAATTTATGGAGACTACAGAAGCTTTTTTCATATCACTTATTACTTAAGTTGAACTATAATAATAAACATGTTTAACTGTTTTCAGGCACGTATCCAGGATTTGGTTTTGGGGGGGGGTCCAGATTATGGGTGTCACTTGGTTGACCTTCCAAGGGGGGGGGGGGGCAGATTAGAGTTGCCACCTTAAATTTGCGAAGGGGGGGATTTGTGGATTCCATTCCATGGACGGCATTTATAAACGTTTCGGGGGGGGGGGTCCAGGGGGTCCGGGCCCTCCTAAATACGTGCCTGACTGTTTTATATATTTAGTCTGGTACAAAATTTATAAATTCCATCTATCATCTTATCAAAGTGTCCCTCTGATAAAAATCACTAGTCTATGTGTTTTTTATTAGAAGGAGAAACAAGGTAGACCAGATACAACCAGTGCAATCAGTATAAGAATCAAAAATTACATTCTATCATTCTTTGTTTCTCTATTTTTTTGCCTTTTACGAGCCATTACGGTTTGAAAACCTGGAACCCTTGATCCGTTCGGAACACTCAAGGAAACATACAGTATTATTGCCCACCATGTAAATAAACCCCTCGTCAGACTACATTGAAACCCGAGATATCTGGAAGTAACGTAAGAAGTAAACAATGGTTCGGCGGCCCTTTAAATCGTGAGAAGAGCGAGCGGGAACCAAACAACACCCTTCAGGTAAATCTTGCTTCTCGGAAGCAATGCTGCTATACGTGATTTGAAATATTTTTTTCTCTCTGCGTGTGCAGCAGGTGGCACTCGAGATGGTAAACATTAAACATCACGGAAGGTGCGGGTGCGCACCTTTTGCCCATTAGATCCTGCGATGCGGTCCCATTAGACCCGAGCAAAAACGCCACAGGTAGTCCGATTGGTAGGGATGAGTCCAGTTAGAATCCTACCGCGAGCATCCACTTCGGTCGCCAAAAGAATCCAGCAATGTTGCCAGGTTTCGTTTACGCGATCCAGTTAGCTATACATATAGAAAATGTCAGCCTCATGGAAAAGATTTTCAGAGCTCCAGAATGAGTCATAATTTGTAGGACATATAAAAATGTTACGAGTCAAAAAGTTTGATAACCAACCGAACCATGCAATAATTGGGTACCATTACACCACTAGAAAGAACAGATTATTTTTGGAATAATTTAACACCTCACACACCACTTCAACTCCAATTTTATCCGCTATCAAATTATTTAAAAAATGATCAGTGTTCCCATTTTTGAAATTTTTCGATTCTGTTATATTTCTTCTACTCCAACAGAGAAAATTATTCCTTTATTAATTATTAATGGTGTGCCACTGATCTATTTCCAAAAACTATAAGGCTTTTCATTCTTGCTGTAGGAGCAAGATACTACGAAGATTTTATCAGCGCAGCTTCAGTACTGTCCATGTTATAGACATCGTTTGCCGTGACGTGAGGTGCGGTTGCCCATATTGAATCAAATTTTGAAAAATTATCCGTATTTGTGTGCGATTAAAAAATTGATAATACAAAACAAATCCCTCAATCTTGAGGAATATTTTGAGTAGCATACATTGTTAACAACAAGAGAAAAGCAAAATTAAGATGGTGTTGCAAATGGTTCATTTTATGCAACCAGGCGCTCAAATTGAACTGGTGGTCTCTTAAATTGAACCTGTCCTCAGATCCTGATAAAGTAGGAACAATACTTCCAGGAAAACAGATTTAACTGAACTAACGTCTCTTTAAGAAAAGTTGGTAAGTACCGAAACATATTTTGTCTTGTCTTAAGCTTCAGCCACACTGCTCGCAAAGTTCCTCGTCGGAGTAAATCGAGTACGTCCTACCTAACTCCAGAAGGAACTCTGTAGACTCGGCAGACAATAACCTAACCTTGTTTGGTTACTAACGAAGTCAGCTGACAACGGCGAACTGGATGATGTGCAAGAGGCAGCTGCACCACAAACCAGATTTATAGAACATTTTGTTTCGACGAGTAGGTAAGCCTGAGCAGTTTGGACGGTCACTTCGCCTCCCGACTTCGATGCTTTGCCTCGGCGCAGAAACCAACAACGACGGGAAGCATAGCTTATGAAGCGGAGCGAAGTAGTCTAAAGCCACCATCCGCACTCTCCTAACTGACTTTACGAGTTAAACAGCCAAACCAAGACTACAACCAAAGTTCTCGTTTGATCGTCCTGTGCATAATACCTATACTGTCAAAGACGTAACATAGCTTCATGTCATTTACTTCTTCTTCATAATTATTTAGAAAGTAGAAGGCATTACTTGTTTTAATATTTCTATTGTAACTTATCGTTATTTGTAATAAACCATCTTGATAACATGTAGGGATTACAGCTACTTAATCATCATCATAGTCACAATGTCTTAAGACACATGTTGTGAACTCGTAAAATGTACTCATTTTACGAGTTTCTCTTGGGATATCTTTAAGATCTTTAATGCAGTAGTTTCCCATTTGCTTTCTGCATCCTCATGCCGTTGACCAGATGTATCTACTGGTTCATCTGCCTTTAGGGACAATTTCTCACCCCAAGGACAAGAAGGTGTCCTGACTCTTCTCAACTCGTCCACCCAAAGCTCTTGGTTGAGTAGAAGTTACTGCTTATACCGACAGTAGTTCGGTTCCTTTTAGTCGCCTTTTACGACACGCAGAATATACGATAGGAGATATTCTAACACGCCCCCACACGGGGCACTGCTACTTAAAAAAAATGGGATTTATAGTAACAACCTTCGATGTATACCCGGCAGTGAATTGTATGGCACTCGAATGTCTCAAAAGTTATTCGCCCAAAAACTACAGCTATACGTGGTTATAAAATATAAAATATTATTGCAGACTGTTCTCTGTCCAGGGTAGCACTGAAATAATTTATATATTAATAGTAAAATAATTAATATAAAAAATGTATAAGTAAGACTATCATTTCCGTATAATGTCGAATTATTTAAATATTTACATGTTTACTTGTACTGTTGTCGGACTGTACGTAATGTCATTTTCTTAAAACAGTGGACTACCTTATCTTCGATTCAGGTAGAAAATTCTCATGTTAATCTGGAAACGTGTGCTCGTAATCGGTGCTTTAAGAAAAAATAGAGAAATAAAAATTCCAGATTATTGAAAAAACTCCTAATAGTTATTAGGCTAAACGAAGTTTCGTTTAGCTTAGATTATTGAATTTCTTACAAAACCATATATCACAATTTCACCAGAAATTAAATCAAAAAGTCAGTTACTGGAGTTAGTAAAAAGGTATAACTTTGAGACTTCCACACTATTTTTGTATTTTTAATCCAATTGAATTAATATGCAGCGATTTAAAAATTAATATTAGATAATATGATCATCACCCCGAAAGCTCATCAACAGTTATAAATCTTATTAGAGATCTGGTACATTTAATAACTCATATAAAATTTCGAAACTGCATTAAAAATGTAATAAAAGTAAAATACACGACCGAATGAAATTATTATCAAAAGGAATCTTTAGTAATAATGTGAGAATGTAAGCTTGAATGTTATTTATTGTACATTTTCTAATGTTAATTTAATATATATGAAAAATCTAGTGGGCAACCCTGTTTAATTTTCTTCTTTAGTTTATTTTAGTTAGTGTGGGCCTGGATGGTTCTGTTCTCAACATTCGGCTCGCGGCACTATCCGTTGTATAATAATACATGTTTCTGGTATATAAAGGAGATCTTTTTGAGATATGGGGGCCATAAAATTACTGCCGGGTATATCTGGAACGTTTTTACTTATAGCAGACTAGCAGAGCGAGAACCGCGGCTGTGAACGGTTTCATCTACTTTAAGAAGGCGGTTTTGAAGATACCAGATACAATGTAATAGAAGTAGCAGGCGAGAAAAGTGGTTTTGTGAAGTGCTTCGCTATGGAGAGTTGTTGACACCTGCCAGAATTTGCGAAATGAAATGTATATTACATAATTACGATGGTATAAATTGGCAACGTGGCCATCAGCATCGTCAGCATCAGCCGGCTGGGTGTTCATCTGAGAGGCAGATGCTGGCGAACTGTATTTTTTGGTTCTTTTCTCTTTTGACCGCGTGATTACTACCACTGACGAAGGTATTTGCTCCAGGTGGCCAGCTGCTGTCGCGAATGCACATGCCGGGCCGACCGCTTTCGCGGACCTTTAAATCCGCCATTTTTAAAGGGACCACCGGCTCTCAACCCGTTCTTCGTTCGCTCATCTTTTGTTTCGCACAGCCATCAACCCGAGGCCTTTTAAATTTTACGTCAGGTGCTTACAACGTTCTCTTCGTTATTCTCGAACGAATTTTTCGTTTGGGAATACATTGAATGGCTGTAATGTAATTCCTAAAACATCTCTATTTGTTTCATCGTATTTTATTGGCCCTCTGATAAAAACCACATACGCTTGGGATATATTTTACTAAGTTCCAGCAGTATACAGTTGTTCAAGGAGACAGCTTTTGCTTTATCCTCACTAACAGTGAGTCTGATTAAAATATTATCTTAAAAAAACACGGAAAGAGCCCGTAATCAGCGTCTTAGGATGATTTCCACTCCACCCAAGGCGAGCTCAAGGATATCACAATCCTTGTTGTCCTTAGTCCACGACAGACCTATTTCGGTCTTTCGGATCTCATTGGATGCACCTGGGTAATGCCCGGTATTATGCTGATATAAAAGCGGTGAACCAATAGAAACAACTACTCCAATGGCAAATGCAATACCCCTACCGGCATTGAATTACATACACTATTATTGGTTCGAGTGCTTCGTTTGGGGAAACATGAAGAAAATGATTTCCACCCTACCCGAATAGCGAGCTCAAGGATATCACAATCCTTGTTTGGAACATGTCTTGAATCGTATCAGGCACGATGTCCCTAGTCCACGACAGCGCTGTTTCGAACTTTCGGATCTCATCAGGTATCGGTGGGTCTGGGTAAAGCCTGGCTGATATGAAAGTAGCGAACCGACAGAAGCAACTACTCCAAAAGCAAATATCCCTACCAGCAGTGCTTTGGGGAAACGAAGAAAATGATTTCCACCCTACCCAAAGTGAGCTCATGATATCAAGATGAGGTTTCCTTAATGGTTTATCGTTGTATCTCAAATGACATACGATATTGTTCAATCTTGGGATAGCAATTCACATTATTCATTAAGACTGACAGTATCATGATCCAAAGACATGTATTACACCCATTATGTTTGTACATCGCTCTCATTTTGGATTTGTCAATAACACGAATACAATGCTCAAGTTAAGTAGTTTGACCCTACGCATTTTCAAGTTACTGAAACATTTCTAAACATCAAGAAAAGCTTTTGCTTATGCCCAAGAATGAGCCTTAATGATACGAAGAATTTGTGTTAAAAATTTCAATGATTGTGGTGAGGTCAACCCCCCCCCCCAAAAGACTTGCGAATTCAGAAGACATACAAAATAATATTTTAGCATAACGATAAACATCTGAAAGCGTTTGAACACTTTTATTGTTAATTTTTTCTTGATAATAAATTATTCCGTCGCCATTTGACATTTTCCGTCTTGCTATCGTAGTAACAATGTGTCAAAATCAGGAGTTTCCAGGCAGAGCTATATTTGAGCACCGTACATTAACAAATTTGAGGGAGTCTCTTGGCGGCTGTAAGCTAGCAGAGTCGATTTTAGGTTAGTGATTCTACAGCCGTGTCGTTCAGTGAGATTTGATAAATATTTATATATTTTCGATAAAGTTAAATACACGGTATTCATCGTTCTATGTCATTATAATAAGTTTTGTTTAAGAAGAAGCATTTAAATTAGGCGTAGAGCCAGACTTTTCTGGATCTTACCACACGGGTTGGCTGATTGTGTGGAAAACATATAAGCCATAAAGATAGAAGAAGAAGAAGCTTCCAAGCAAATCCTAATAATCACAAGGGTACCTATGAAGAGGTTAGGTTAGGGGTAGTTTGCTGGCGCGGCTTTGAATATAAGTCAGGCACGTATTTAGAGGGGGTCCAGTCCCGAAACGTTATATAATGCCGTCGCAACCCCCCCCCCCCCCCGCGGACGAGTGCAAATTTAAGGTGGCAACTGTAATCTGGACCCCCGAAAGGTCAAGCAAGTGACACCCATAATCAGGACCCCCCAAAACCAAATCCTGGATACGTGCCTGATATAAGTCAGAAAGTCGCAGGTTCAACAAATAAATCTCTTGACGTCTCAAGTTCTGGACACCCTGGGAACAAAAATGCAGTAGTATCGCTCGGTTCTTGATGTATCAAAAACGACCGCTTGGGATGAGATGCAGCAGTCAGACAGGGGTATCTAATAGGCTCGGATTATAAAGGATAGCTCAGAGGAGCAGGCTCCGTTTGAATAACGGTAGAAAAGTGGGTCACCAACCGCACGCCGGCGCCGGTGAGAAAACGGCTGGACGCCAGGTAACCAATTAATAGAATCCTTCCAAAGTATAGGCAGGGTAATGGGGGCCAGTAGTTCCCAAGATATTTGAGAAATAATGTACAAATTTCAATAAACAGGAGTTTTATTATTATGTATCTCTCGAATAATAATTCTATTTTTCATCATCCAATTCATCATATGGAATTACATATGGAAAGTAATATACGAACCTCTGGAATCGCCATAATCCTCAGCCATAGGAATATTTCGAATCGCTTCCCAAATACTGTCCTTGAGCTGCTGTACAGTGTTTAGTTAGCGGGCATAAACCTTATTTTTTTAAATATCCCCCATAGAAAGAAGTCTGGAGCCATTAAATCGGGTGACCTTGGAGACCAGTACCAGATGACATCGCCAAATCAAGAGGTCAAACGCCCCGGACACATTCTTCGCAAATTTTATTGTTTTCCTAGCTGAATGATACGTTGTTTCAATCTGTCGGAACCACATGTTTCGCATATTAAGTTATTCAATCTGAGGAGTTTACACCATTTTGTTCGTATCATTTCTCTGGAAACATTAAAAATAGTAATGGGAAAATTATCAAGTCATACAGTTTCTGAAGCTTAAAGAGGTGGATAGTTTGTACAATATTATTTTTCATGGGTAATTACGAAGAAAAATGAACGATATTTGAATCGCAAAAAAGTATTTGAGAGACAAATTCGTCGTTATATATCTGCACTCTGCACTATGCTGAGTTATTTGTTTCCATCTGAACAAGTGTGTGTTTTCATAGATTGCTAGGTTGATTATAGGTAGGAAACTTGAAAAACGTCAATTTGATTCATAATTTGAAATAAAATCAAAACTAAAAGAGATAGATATTTAAAATCTTATATCGTTAGAAATGCTATCAAATTTTACCTTTTTGATCGTATAAAAATTAGGCCTTCGCGTTTGAAAAGTTCAAGTTATTTTTGATTGAGTGTCCATATTTAATCTATCGATTACTCCAAGTACAAAAAAAATTCAAATTTAAACATTTTACCTAAGCTGTCGTATTAGATGACAAGTAACACCGCAAAATCACGGCCCTCTAAGAAAACTAATTGTTGCGATATTCGATTTATTATACTAAAATGATTTTCTGCACCTAAACGGTTCATTTTAAGTCCCATGTACGATACATGAAGTCACACAAGAACTGACCAAGAAATCCAAATATGCAATATTATCCAGGTTACAAATATCAAAATTTGACTGAAAATACTTCCAGATTTTAGCCTTCAAGGCGTTCTATCATGACGAAGAGACAAATTTCTGAAATATGTTTTTATAAGCCAACTATCTTCTGGTCAAACATTGCTGGATCTCCTTGCTATATACTTGTGTTTGTTTTTTGTTGTCAGTGATAGATAGTGTTTGTGTTGTAAGTACTGCTTGGGAAGTACCTACTGATTTCAGTTTCTTCTCTAAAGTACTGTTTATCTAACCACAAAGCCACCAAACATTCACCCTTATTTTGCGTAACCGTGCTTACAGTCGCAATAATTATACCTAATATAATGGTTATAATATGGAATGAAACAATTATATAAATGAAAATTAATTTTATGTTGTTTCCCAGTCAGTGGGTAAGTAAAATTCGCGAATTAATCAACCATATAAAAGCAGTAACAACCCCTAAAATTTTATGCCTAACTTATAATTTATCTCTATCCTGTCACGTGTCCTGGATTGCAAAATTTCTCATAATATCAACAAGTTAATGATTATTTGTATTGTGTTTTGGATATTTCCCACGCCAAAAAGTGTGGGGAAAAATACTGTATCTGATATATGAAAATTATGTTTTTTGGATGTTTCATAAAATCTGTACCATGTCTCATTGTATATTTTGAAAATCCAAATAGTGAGATTTCCGCAGGTTTGGGTTTAGCAATATAAATACTAACCAAGAATCTATGATTGCCGGTCATTAATACTACGAACGACATCTGCTATTCCTTATACTAGTGCCAGCGGTGACTGATCTGTGGTACGCCTCCTGAAAGTTAATGACTGGGTTCGTAAAACCAATGCCTTAGCGTTTACTAAAACAACGTATACAATATATTATTTTTATGTTTGCATTGTATTGATGCAGACGGTGATTTCTTCATGTTTTGCATGCATAGTTCAATATCGGTTCGTCTACCGTTTCAATACACTACAACACTAATTTAATATTAGAAATAATTGAATATTAACGATTCGTAGAATTAGCGTACATAAAATGACGACGACGATTCATCGACTGACTCTATGTATAAAATATTTTTTTGTGATATCACCTGAAAACTTCTAATTTTACTGCATAGAAATGTTTAACATTTTTAGTACCTAGGTACCGTGACAAGGTTGAAAAAATTGCATGGACTTTACAGAAAATTGATAAACAAAACTAATTGAACAAGATTGATAAATATATAAAAAGACTCCTTTGGAAAATATAATGTTGTTGGTTTTAAAAGGGATATATTAGTAAAAAACCACTTTACCTATATGGAATCTAATAACACGTTCTGTGATCGAAATAAAAATTTAAAAAAATGCACTTTTGAAAACCATAATGCTTGGGATGGTTTTAACAAGTGATATATTTGCTACTAGTTCTGTAAAAATAAAAAATCTGGAATCTAATACATTTTTAATATTTCGAAAAACTGAATAAATGTTTATCCCTTCACCCCTTATTTGTAAAAACTCGATTTGAAACAAAACAAAGTTTTCATATATTGTTACTGAGAGCTAGCCTCAGGGTAACAACTGAACATAGAGGTAGTAAACAAACCACTTCAGCATGGCGTGCTCAAAGCCATCATCTTTTGACACTTCAGCCTCCAAACATTACCAACTAACCTGAAAATTCTTCCAATGCAACCCATGTTACAAACACTGCTCTGCACTGTCCCATCTCGCAAAACTGTTAAACTACACTCGAATGTAGCACAGCAAGTCCGTAAAGCTTCACTACAGTTACCAACAAATACCAAATTCGATTTTACTGGCCAAGCATAAAAGACGCACAAACAAAACAAACGTTTGACAGTCGGAGGTTACCGTAAACAAATAGCAGGAAAATTATATAGGCGTTGCCAGCTCCTCAAAATGTATGTAAGACAGAATTTGCGTTTATGATGGAGAAACATGCAGTAACGCAGTAGAGGTCAACATATCTATTGATTTTGCTGTAATCATTTCTGAACCATCAAAATACCGTCTTTTTTAACGTAGAATGGAATATTTCTGGATACTATACAATTAAGACGATAGTGATTGCCGTATCTGGTGGTCAATATGACAACGTAAGAAAAGATGTTGGCCTATTAGAATTAGTTGTTTACTACCTCTATGTTCAGTTGTTACTCTGAGGAGCTAGGCGATGGTCTTTGTTATTAAATTCCCTTATACATTGTCAACAAACTATTTACACATACCATGTGCAACAACGTAGGGCATTGTGATACCTTTCTATTCAGAGCGAATGTACATAAATTTTCCGCCCTCTAATAAAATGCTCTACTATTATGCGACCTGCGACATATGGCAAAAGGTAGCATTTTTTTACTGCGGCGCGCGACGTTCTGAATGAAATACGAGTTCGATAGCAGAAGCAGGGCGAGTTCCAGCAGGATTTGTCCGGTCGCAGGGTGGGTTTTGAAGGGTGCAGAGTGAATAGGACCGACAGCAGGATCTAATCAGACCGCGTTAGACTGGATAATAGCGAAAGGTGCAACGATTGCGCGCATTATGTTAAATAGAGCAGAGCTTGCCTCCTGCAGATGCAGATGTGGATTTGTGTAACCGTGTATAGTAATGAGCACGTGCCGGTGCGCATTGGCACGTGTATAACGTGATTGAACTACCGCACAGATAAGGAACCGCGCGCGCGAAGGGAGCTTGAAGGGGTTTGTTTTTTCGAGAGGCGGTACACTTTTGATGAAGTGGTTTCTATGAATTTACATTGGAAATTTCCGATATAGTCCAAGTTACTGGCGCTTTTTTGTTATTTTTGATTTTTTTAAACTATCTGCGAGTTTTATATGTAGATTTTTTCCAAAAATTGTTTACGGCTTGCAGAGCCTCTCTAGTGTTCCTTGTTCGGACGGCTTTTGGTGTTAGTATCTGGGATCTGCGATATCTGGAATAAATTCTTGAATTCTCATAAATTGTGATCTTATAGTGTGTACAGATAAATATTTGTACATAGAGTTGACGAGTTACCGCAGTCGATTTTTTGAGTATTAAGTTTACCGATAGGTGATTGTTACAATAATTTCTAATGGTAGATTAATACCCAATACATACCATAATTAAAATAATAAAAGCATTTTTCTGTCATTCATAGTTATTATATTATACTAATACCCCTTTGTCTCCGAACGTCAGAATACTTCTATTAATAGATACCACTTATTATAATACATACATACATAGACTGTAAGAGGTTTTTTGTATGCATTTATGGACAAAACAAATAGTAAATAGTTTCTTGACTATGTATAAGGGAATATAATAATAAAGTCAAAAGTCATTTGGCTAGCTCTCAGTAACAATATATGAGAACTTTGTTTTGCTGCAAATCGAGTTTTTACAAATAAGGGGTGAAGGGATAAAGATTTATAAACAATTTTTCAAGATCCTAATTTATGAGATTCCAGCTTTTTTATTTTTACAGAACTAGTAATAAATATACCCCTTGTTAAAATCATCCAAAGCATTATGTTTTTCAGAAATGCATTTTTTCAAATTTTTATTTCGAAACAGAGGGTGTTATTAGATTCCAGACAGGGAAAGTGCTTTTCCACTAATACATCCCTGTTTAAAACCAACAATTATATATTTTCCAAAGGTGTCTTTTTTCATAGGTTTATTAATCTTGTTTATAGAACGCGATATCTCATAAGTATGAGGGGTCACATCATAGTTATAAATACTAAGTGTAATTAAATATAAAATAATTAAAGCATTATTTAGTCATACATTATTATTAGGTAAGACGTCAACGATTATTGTCACATTATGGTGTTCTAATGCTGATTGTTGATTTCCGAACATCAGAATAATTTTGTTAATAGACACCATAAATGGGAAGTATTAACTTGTCCATAGACTATCTTCTGTTTGGATTTATTGACAAAACAAAGCAATAGTAAACTATGCCTAAGGTAATCTAATGACAAAGTCAAAAGACATTTTGCCATCAGTAACAATCTATCAAAACTATCAGTTTATTAATTTTTGTGTAAGGCTCTTTTTCATCCTTGTCACGGTAGTAACAACCTGTAAGAATTTATTTGCAATAAAATTAGGAGTTTTCTGGTACACAAAAAAATATTTAACATAGAGTCAATCGACGAATCGTCGTCGTCGATTTTTTTGAAAATTAATTCCAGAAATGTTGGATTGTTACACCGATTTCCGATCGTATTAATGATGTAATGCATCGAAACAGTAAAAGAATCAAAATTAGACTAGGAACGCAATGCACAAGGACCTTCTCTATCAATATAACATAAAAATTCATTGAATCTCTGCTTGCCGTTTATTAAACAATGTATATGTATACAGCAATACAATTTCGTCATAAACTGCAAACATAACAAATATATTTGAAAAATAAATAAAAATAAAAATGAAATGAAAATTTGTGAGAAATAGCAATTTCTGGAACATCTAAAATGAAGCTTGGAAACTTTTTTCCTCTTCTGGGCCGATTTTCAAAAGCAGTAATAGTTTTTGAGAAATAATATCAGATGAATCCTTTCCAAGTTATAGATGGGCCAATAAATACCTGTTTATTGATTATCATTTAACCACTACTGGATGTATTTTCGAAAGCTATCATCCTTTCTCGATCTTGCCGTAATAATAAACTCAATGTAAAAATTTTAAAGTTTTTGAACTTTCCGAGTTATACAGTGGTCAAAGACAACCGAACACAACATGTTAGACAGACAGAAAAAAAGGCGATTACAATACTTTCTTTGACTACTATTATGGGAATTAAAAGTTATTGTTTGAATAAAAAATAATCTGATTTTAAAAATTTTAAAATATATTCACTAAATTTTCCCATTTCTTACGAATGACCCCAATACGCTCCATGAAACAATCATCCTTGAAGCGACATATTCGGTTGGTTTTCATCTACAATCTGCTGTTACCCTCCCTCTTTATACCGTGACAGAAGTCTTACATCAGAGGCCAGCAATTTGCGAAACGGTAACAAATGGCAAATGTGCCAAGGTGTAGCAGCCGTCTTGTGCCGCAATGCGATATACAGACCCCTACAGTGATTTATATTTATCTTAAGGTACAACTGCCGGGCAGGGGAGGAAGGAACAGATAACAATGGTCCCAAGCGAAAGGTAACTGCAATTTTAACGGCCTTGATTTGCCGTATGGGGATAAGAAAATCAGATGGTATCGGCCCATCTGAAGACGTCGTCAGCGTTAATTTATTGACGGGGTTCGATCCCCGGATAAAGGACTGCTTAATTTTCGCTTCCCTTTACTATAGAGAGGGTGCAGTTTGTCGAAACGCCTAATATGCATAAAAGCTCGGGTGTTTGAGATTTTGCATAAGAAAAGGACATTTATAAGCATTCTTATAGTAATCACAGGCCTGCGTGGTATACCAGCTGGATACTTATGGCATATTAAAAGTCGAGGCAAAGATGTAATGTGCGCATATATAACGTAGTTGGTAGTTTCTGTCTCGTTTAGAGATTGCAAAAGTTTTACGTTTTAAACGGGTATTGGAAATAGAATCGTAAATGCTAACAGTGTTCATTTATCTTTGCAAATGCTGAATTCCAGGCGGAAATGCATCCCGTTATACCTTTAGAAAATTGCAAGTATTTGAGTAACTATAGTTGTGATTGATTTTACTTTCCACGTCGATATGCGAATAGTTTTGAGCGTTTGTGATGCCCACATGTTATTAATTTCCTCCGATTTTTCTGCTGTCCGTTATCCATATTATCACCACGCATTTCCAACAACCGCTACACCCATTTACCTACAATTTGGTGCATTGCCGGTCGAGCTAACCTACAATTTGGTGCATTGCCGGTCGAGCTATTAGCAAAAAACGAAAAAGTATCAGAACCCCTCTAAAATTCGTTTTCCGGGTTTCCGTACCATATTTAATTGGGGGTGATCAAATGGAGCGAGTTGATGGAGAAGAATGGATGTCGGGGAGCTCCAAAATATTTCTCAAATTTGACCGATAGTATGTTAAAATAAGACAAAAAATCACGTTTTCAATTTTTTCTCAGGTATTTCAAATAATATATAGAAAATTATAGAAAATAAAGTTTCCTTTCAGGAAGATTGGCGAAATATAATTTCTCATTTCTTGATAACATTTTATTTATTCATTTATTTATTAACGAGTCAAGCCCAGTTGTCTAATACAATGGAGTAAAAGTTCTAAGAACTTTAAAAATTCACAATATAAAACAAAATATTAAAATTAAATAGGAAAAACTACTACATACAATGTTTTACAAAATCAAAGATAATACAATCATTAACAGTACATAAAAGAAATAAATAGATTTTATTTGAAAATGTATTCGAAATAAAATATTTCAAGGCCACAGGTGCTATACATAATAGTAAAAAGGACTGGTCAATAGAAATCAATTTATTTATATAAGTTATAATTTATTTATTTAGGAATTTTTCTAGCCAGATGATTTCGGTCGACCCAAATTTCCTTGTCACAATTGTTGCAGTCATAATGAAAACTCAAACTCAACCTATACTATACGACGAGGTAGTAGGACTGTACCACTACCAACTACCATTATGAAACACTACCAAAATAATTTAACTGTAGGGGTACATGTTGTAATCAACGGTAGTGGTACCATCTTTTAAGTACCTGTAGCTCTTGAACTGATCACTTTAGACTAAAAGTGTGCTAGTTTGTTGGAATTGTTTTATCGGGAGGAATACAAAAAATCACAAATATACAAGGTGCCCCATTAAAATTTTTGAATCGGACGTCACGTGACCAAAAACAAATACCTCATTGGGTGACACAATAATAAGAAAAGATACTATATTTGTTCCAATTTACACCCCCAAAATTATAATTCGCTACTAGTGCCCAGTTCCGATATATTGCTTGTCTTAATCGTACTATGCAAATTTTGTTAATTTTTATTTATTTTTCTTAGAAGGTTTCTGAGAATGTCTATATAGCAGCACCGCGACAAATTCAAGACATGATAAAAACTAAACAATTTATTTAGAGCTGTTCATAATTTATTTTTGACTTTACTACTTCAACGTTGTGATAGTTGTTCGATGAACTAAGAAAGTTCAGACCCCCAACCCCCCTCCCCCCTTATGTGCGTCCTCGGTAGAACGCTCTTCTTCCGGAACAATGCTGTCTCCGTTGCCAGCTCACAATATACCGCCGAAGGGATTCTGTATAGTAAAGGTCGAGAAGAAATCCTAAGGGACGAGGAATCACCCAGCAACCCTCGATTGAAGGTAGTTTTTTATAGCGACAAGGGCGCGCCAGAGAGACGGTTACGGGTTAAACTAATTTAGAGCGATTGTGTACATTCGTTTTTGTACCTAAAACTGCTCCAATTGTTTTCAACCCTGACTCATTCTGGTGTCGCAATGATTGGTGGTGGCATAAGCAGTACAAAAAGCCCGACTTATTTGTATAGAAACATGGGGTTCTTTAGAATAATTCTAGACAAGTCTTTAAGATATTCTATTTCACTGTATTATCCAGAATAACGATTTTATTCGTGTTTTAAATTTACGCACAAAGAAGAAGCTTTATCTAAAGGTGACTGAGACGTTACTGAAGAGTTTATATTCTAACAGATGTAGTGTTAATAATTACGGACCAGTAAAGCGCGATGAGCCAGAGATACAACTACATTGTGAAATATGTTTCTTAATTTTAGATGCATTTACTATGGAAAAACAACAAGCATAAGTCAAAGAAGCTGTCAGCAGTTCTGATGTCAAAAAGTGACATCTTAGTGCTGTTTATCATTTATAACCATCACTGGGTTTAAACTGAAACTATAAAAATTTCTGTGATACATAATTAATGTACGTCTATACCTCTCCAAGGCACAGTCTCCTAGGGGTGGCATTATTTGTAATTTAATGGCAAATAAATGAATGAATGAATTATAATTGGAGCACCTTTTGTTCATGTCCACTCGGGGCGTGACCCTGAACTACAAGTTTCTCTATATTATCGCTTCCGTGTATATGTCCGAAGAATGTAAGCATTCTCGTCGACATAGGCATAGAAAAGGTAAGAAAATCGTAGAATTGTTTCACCATCGGTGTAGAATTCATATTGGTAACCCGGCCCATAATACGGCGGTACCGGTGTATTAATAAGTATTACTTATTGGCCCGATTATATCAGCGATCAACTGTTGCTGGAATAGGGGAAAAGGTATTATGAGTGACACAATCGGATTAATCTGTACTTCCAATCTGCACGATCAGCAGCAGGTCAGGAGGTGCGCCCATGCCGGAATCGGGATCAACCCCCGGTGGACTGTACCACACGTACCTTCGTAGGTATTTTTCGTTGGTCTGCGATTAGGCAGGCGTCTTGCGAGCAACGAGACGGCGACGTTCTCCCTTCTTTTTGTCCTTCGACGGTACAAGGTACAATGGCTGCATCCCGCGGGGTTGCTCGCAATCCAACCACCTGGTCGCGAAGGGCACGAGACTGAATCTAAAGGTTAGGTAAGGAGAGCCGCCCTGCCGTCCTGCCGTTCCTTTCCGCAACAATACCGTCTGGAGATGAATGTGTCACGCTGTGATGACCCGACGCCGACGGCCGCTCGGCTGTTGCTTACGCTGCACGCGACAACAGTCAAGGTCTAGGTCCGCACATCCGCATCACTTCAATGCGTCGCCGTCGTCTATTGTTGTTGTTGCTGTTGTTGCGTTTCATGCGTGTTGGTTTATCTACTAACGATCGGCTTCTTCTTTTGCGCATAATTCGCGTTAAATATCTTGGGTGCGTTTACAATGTAATGCCGTAAAAAGTAACTGAACCCTGAATAGACTCACAGGGGTCTGTAGGACCCCGCGAAAATCTATTTGTTGGACCACGTTTTTACCTTTTGTGATAGATACTCTAGGCCAGCGTTTCTCAACCTTTTTTGTCCCGCGGACCAGTAGATTTGTTGAGAAAAAATTGCGGACCGGTGATATTTTCTTAACAACTAATTTTGACTATGTATTTATAAAGAACTACTACGTAAGTTAGCTCTAACATTTTTGTTATCATTTGCCTACAGTAATATTTAAATATAAAGATAATATAATCATACATTCATATAATAATAAGTAAGTATATAAACAGATAATAATAAAAAAATCACAAACTCATGGATGTAGGAACACAACAAAAATATCATTCTTACGATTGCCAAAAAATTAAATCAATGGGAACAAACTCTTAAGAAAAATTAGAACAAAAAATTAGAAATTATAAAAATAATCAATCATTGCATATGAACATTTTGTTAATGAGAAGATTGCTGCTGCTCTTCTTCAATCAACTTGTCAATTGTTGATTCCAAATTCGACAACCTAAGTCGGAGCGGTGAAATAACCAAAAACCCATTTCTAAATTTATTTTTTATTACCGTCTTAGATGAAAAATCCCGATTCACATAAATATGTAGTTGCGAAGGGGACTAACATTTCACTGCTTTCTCGTGTAGAGATGGATATTCATTTTTCAATTTGTTCCAAAAATGATCTATGGACATTCTTGAAAAACTATCTTTTAACATTAATATCTGCACTAATCTCAAGAAGGGTCAAAGGTCTCATATTCTCTGTCATTTAAATTTAACTTACTGTACTGTCATATGTTATGGAAGGGTGTGTTATCCACACATTTCTTTCACACATGATAAATTAAGTATTTTTTTTTCGTGGATAGGGGAAATGTCCGCGGACCAGTAAAATTTCTCCGCGGACCACTAATGGTCCGCCGGACCAGCGGTTGAGAATAGCTGCTCTAGGCTACACGCAAATTCAGTTCACACCTCTAGGTGGTGGTTAACAGCCAATTGTGTAGAAATCGGCGACTGACAGTGGTGCTTGACTCCTTTAAAGTAGACTCGGGATCCTACTGAGCCCAGTGTCATTTAGGTGCGAACTTTATAACTGCTGTTAATAACACTCGGTGTTCTATATTTTAATATTATATTGTTGTGGATTAATCACGAATTGCTATGTTGAGCAACGACAGATATCGGCCTTTAACAAAAGCCGAACTAGAGAAATGAATAAATAGAACTGTTTATCCGATCCCGGCTGCTGTCTAAGGTCGGTTGCACACACGCCGGATTTTACCGCGGCGGACAAGTGACCGTCGACGCCAATTCTGCAGTGGCGCTTTGAAGTAGATGAGAGCTTACACATTAGACGGAAACAAACGATCGGTAAATTTGCCGTTGGCGATAGTGGTGCAACCGCCGACTGCCACTGGAGCCGACGTTATTTTACCGTCGATGTCCAGTGTCCACATAGTGGCCCACGTGGCCAATTGATCGATTGCACACACAGCGTTTATTCTACCGTCGGCTTAGTTTATTTCGCTGTGGTTAGAAGATTTGACTTGTGAAAAATAAACCTATCGTTTTTAATTAAAATAAATAGCAGCATGATGAGTGACCTGGATATAGACAATGATATTTTAATTTCATTAGTCGAAGAAAAACCTGTCTTGTGGGATAAAGCCCTCGACATATTTAAGGATCGAGATGCCACGAGAAATGCTTGGCGTGACGTTTGTCTGGGCTTGGGATAGCAATTTTCATGCAGTTCGTCAAAGGATGTAATCGACATTCTGAAGTAGTTGAAGAATGTTGTGTCATCCTGCCTCAACTGTTCGAACAACGTGTAGAACGTCCCAATCTCATTTCTGCTTTCATTTATTGGATGGATCCATATACATAAGTCGATTTTGTATTCTTCTTTTCATTCGACGGCGATATAACAACAAAGCTAAAAGTTGTTGCCTGTTCATTTCCAAAATAATTTATAGTTCGATAGAAAACGCAACTATTTTCATATAAACATACTCCAACCACGGTCACGTCGCGAATCCAGCGACAACGGCGTTTGCAGCGGCGACGACCGCCGTGTGTGTAAACCTAGAAAATTCTATGGACGGCGACGGTAACTTGACCGTCGCGGTAAAATCCGCCGTGTGTGCAACGGACCTAAGGCTAGGGTCAGAGTGCATCCGTATTCGACCAATTTTTTACACTGGCGTAGGTATACGGTCGACAACGGTGGAAAAAACAAATCCAGCAAATCAATGTCGGCTTTCCATTAAAAGCACAAAACAAAAACAAAACACAAACTGCTGTCGAGGAACACAAAACTTCGACAGTTCGCAAACTTCAAAAGGTTTCGATATGTTTTGAAACTCGAGTCTGTCTGATGGAAACGGTTGTGTTGTGTTTCTTGAGAGTGTTCGACTATATTTCGTTTCGCTGCCCAGATATGTACCAAATAGTTTAAGTACAGTTTAATATTAATAATGAATTAAAGTGCCGTTTAGTCAGACAGAGCACATTTTCATTACAGATAAATCCGTCACATACGCGATTTTCTGCATCAGCTGTGTCGCATAACTGAGATTTGATTCATTCCATGAAGTTTCATATTTTGGCTTCCTCAAAGGGTTTATAAATTAGAGCCTTCATCTCCTCGAAACATTGCTTGATAATGATTAATGAAAAGTATGCGTTCCTGACCAATTCAAACGGACGGAAAACAAAACCGAAACTCGACCATAATTTAGTCCGCTTGATGGAAACAAAAGTTTTAAGTTTGTTTCAGTTTTGTTTTTGTTTTTTAGGTTCCAGAAAACACAAACAAGATACAAACTCAACTGTCCGTTTAGTCGAAAGTCGACATAACGAAGACGGTCACAGTTGCGCCGTGTAGCAATGACGCGCATGACAGTGATCGTCTGCATTAGGTTTGCCGGATTTGTTTTTTTCCACCGTTGTCGGCCATTTACGCCAGTGTGAAAAGTCGGTCGAATACGGATGAACTCTGACCGTAGCCTAAGATGTTTCACAGATCTCTAGGAATTGCTATAGAGGAGTTCCTTGAGATCCATACCAATCCTGGAAGAGCAGCTCCACTGACAAAACTAGAGCATTGGAACCTCGTCTGTGTAGATTGTGGCTTCGCTGAATAACAAATTCAAATTCATCAAATATATGTAGTTACCTTAGAATCATTTTTCCTTTGGTTGATCAACGTATCAGTCGTATCACTTAGACATTTAAACAACTTTTAAAAAAACTATTGCTTTATGTAAATTAAATATATTTTATCTTTAAAGTGGTTAAATTATATACTGTATCGAATATTTGCGAGTTTTATCTTTTAAATTTTACTGTTTTGTCACCAACCCGTCACAAAGAAGCTGGGTCTCCAAGACCCCAGTATGCAGTTTGGGTAACAGAGTTGTATGTCTGTGTCAGTACAGGGTTAATTTTCAATTACTCTATGGCTCCAAATTCCCACAACTTATTCCAGTTTTTTGTGGATGTCGATCACCAATGAATTAAAACACGACGTTTTAGTTTATTATACTTAAATCATCATCATCATCAAATCAAAGGAGAACAAATAACTATAAATGTATACAGGGTAAGTCAAGCTCAACGCCTCGGACTCTTGTGACCAAAAGATATTTCTTTTTGGGGAAATTAACTTTGCGGGTGTATGTAGGTCGAGTTGGACTACATTTTAAAAATAATGAAAATTATGTTTTTTTTATAGAAACACCCTGTATATTATTGCATATTTAGATGCCTAGATCAATTCTAGTGTGACTTTAAGTATCACGCATGGAACTCAGAAAAATTTCGCAGCGATTATGAAACTTAGAAGGCTGTGACATTGCCATGTGACTAAGCATGAAACGCGGCAGCTTAGGTTGGACGGTAAAATTTGTATTATTTTTGTACTTGATGAAATCGGTTAATTAATTAATGAAAGTTCAATCGCAGATATGTTGTGAATATCAATTTCTGATAGTTTTCATTTACATAATTTCAAATTTCCAATCAAATCGACGTTTCTCAATTTTACTTACTATAAAAAACCTAGCAGGCCATGAAATATAAACAAAAACCTGTTCAGATGAAAGAAAACAACTAGCAGAAAAATACAAACGAACTAGTGTAAAAATAAAATATTTTATAACTTACTTATACAAATAAACTCTAACCAGAAACAACAGCGGTAACATATCTAAGGTCAAGGAGAAGCTGGAATACGACAGAAATGGATATTTTTTACATTTAATGTTATAAAAGTTACATTTTTTACATCGCTGAATAAGGTATAGTCTAGAAATAAACATTTGAAGCTAAAAATAATGGCACTCAAATATCCTACCTTGCTTTACTTAAACTGTATCAATACTAAACGGAACCTTTCCGCAAAAGAATGTGAAAAAATGTTATATCTCTGAGGCAAACTATAACGGAATTTTCAATTTGAATTTCAATTAAAAACTAAACATTATGTGCAATTTCTAAAGGAGGAAACATCCGGATCCGCCCTCAACAAACATATTAATTTGGGATTCAGAACACAGTACGGATCATAGTTATATGTAGAACAAAAAGGAATCTGCCTATATAAAGTTGATTCACGACTGCATTCTAATTCATGAGTGGATATGCGCCAGAGACAATCTGATGAAACTCCAACCAAAGAGTGGGTCAAGGGTTTTTCCAGGTTTTATTATGATTTTTTAGGATGACTGAATTAGTTAGTTTTTAGCCACAGGGGTACCTGAAAGGTCGGTAAAACGTGACAGAAAATAGAGACAACCAAAGGATACTGTGATTTCTAAAATTTATATATCCTGTGGATGTCTCTTTATCATGTTTTTTACTTGCCTTCTAATAAAAACCACATGTTTGAAATGGACTTTACTTACATTTTGGCTACCTCTTTGGCCCTCGTCAATGTATACTTCTATAAAATAAAAAAAATGTGGCCACTGTAGCCACATTGCAAGCAGTTGTCTGCACCAGGGTCAAACAACCACAGTTGCCTTGGCAAAGACGGAAGAATAACAATAGTGCCCCAAAAGTGCGTAACAAAAGGCAAATTTCAAGAAAGTAACCTTTGGTGGAATAAGAACACAACGGACAGTCAGCCAGTGGAATGATGGACACGTTACACTTTCGTCCTCTAAAGTTTTAGGGTCGGTCGACTGTAGTCGCTCAAGACCAGCTGCTGTGCCTCTTTTGTCCGATAAAAACGACCCAGGCTATAAGGCCATAGATGATTTCGGGTATTTTCCTTGAGAAATCGAAAGCACATGCGTACTTTACTCACAGCTTTGCGTAAAGCGGAAGGTAAACATGTCAGATACCGAGCATGAATGGGCTTCACCCCTAAAATCATAAAATTTTACGGAAAGCTGTATTTTATTGGCATTTCTAATATTTTTTTATGTTTATTGCTTCCTAGAACCAAAAATGAGGGGAGTGTTCTGATTTCATTTGATTTGGAGATATTTTGGGGATTTTATGATGGCTCATTTCAGTCGTTCCGCATGTCGGTCATAGTTTTTGTCTGCGTAATGCCAACAACCACTGCAAATGGTAGTGATGTAACTTGGATCGCCATATGATTTTTGGAAATTGATGGATTGGGGAGAGTAATAATTAACAAAAAACGAAAAAGTACCGGCACCTTTGCAGACTTCGGTTTTAGGTGTTTTAGACATGCATGACTATTTTGGTTTTTTTGAGGGGGGTTTTGATATCCATAAAAGAATTTCGATTAACGAATAAGACAGAAGCTGATGATATCATACCAACTTGATTCCAATGAAACTTTACCACATTAGTGCCAAAAATGCAAGGAAGGGACTAAATTAAGCAAATCTTTCATCTGTAACTTTTGGTAACAGACATCCAATAAGAATCTCATCGAGTTCACAAAAACAACAAACAAAAACAAAACCGATAGTCAAAGAGCAATGTTATTAAACAAACCTGTCCTAAAGTCATAATTTCAAAAAGTTTTTGAACCTCGATAACTTTTCTTACTGTAATACAGCAAAAAAGAATGTGTTTCCAATGATGAAGTATTAAAATACTTTTTTTAGACATTTGACCTCTAACTATTTAGTTTTCATCTTACACACCGTTCTCAAGAGAGAAATTACTGTGCGGACTATTTACGCATCTTTGATCACAAATTTTTTTCGAAAATCATAAATTGTGGCACTGTATTTCAGTCGCATTCCATTGAAGAATATTGAGGTAGCAAAGTAGTGGAAGTGCATTTGAAATCGGAAATTGAAAAAAACATAAAAGTTAACACCGCTGTGCATTGGGCTATTATTATATGCATCTGGCAGTCAGCCTAGCATTTTAGACTTGACCACAGCATCCCTAACGTCAGATAATCCCTCATAAGCTGTTACTTGACACCTTTCCCTACCCCCAACATTTTTTTCCAGCAGTACTTTTTCTGATAAGTATAATTTCAATTGCATAAACGTATGGTAATATGATTGTTTAGCATATCTATGAAACCAAATCTTGTAACTTGCGGTACAAAGTCCAACCCACGTTTTTTTCATTCACACATCGCGCGTATGAATGACATATGATTAGGTTAGGGTCCATAAAAAATCACCTTGAAAGTACGTCGACTTATGTTGTAGCGTAGCCTTCTAACGGCTTGCAGACGAAAAAAAGGCAGGAACATGTGCGGAGAAAACGGCGAAACACATTTTTTAACGGTGCCCGGTTACCGAACCGACTTTTTTCTTTCGTTTTCGTGTTGCTCGCACCACCCTAAGGGGGTTCGTAAGAGTGTTTTGTACCCACCCCTCGGTTTATTCTTCAATTACTGTCTGAGAAACCCTCTCCCCGATTTCGATTGGGCGAATTTAGGTCATTTTCGGTTGAATCTGGATTGGTTCTCTGACAACGTTCTAAAGGTTCCCAGAAAACGCGTGGGAAATACACCCCCCGACAAATCAGATTTCACTTATTACTTATCTACCTCAAATTATGAGTATGTGGTATATAATGTAGGTATAGTTGCAAAGTAAATAAAACAATATTAGCTGATCCTTTATAGCTAGCATATATTACAGACTGAAACACACAGTAACTTCATCTTATAACATCACATACACAACATTAAAATGCAAATATATACAATCAGATATAAAAAAAAACGTTCCCGAGCATATGTTGATCTTGATGAAAAATATTGTGCATTCTGGGAAAGAACATAACAGTGACGTCACACAATTGATGACGTATCGGCGTAGAGAACATGGCGGATGACATTGCTTACAGTCAGAGGTGTAACAATTGTTTTTTCAACTCGAATAATAGTATAATGCAAAACATAAGTGCGTTACTGATACAACGGCCACTTTGGGAACCCCAGACTAGAACCAATAGGTTTAGCTAGGTCCCAGGACCGACAGAAAAACAGTAGAAACTAAAACAGGGCTTTAGACTGCTGGAATGGGCACTGTAAAAGATAAGAGTTATACAATAAGACTTGAGGCTGTAGTATCAACGGCTCCTAGGGGAAAAAAGATGCCACGAAACATTTTAGAGGCCGCAATCAATCTATTTTTTTACCCAACGACATCAAATAGCGGTTTTATCTAAGAGGTCAGAAATAGTCCAGTTCTCCGCAAGGTGTTAAAAACGGGTATGTACAAATTAGTCACCTAAGACGTTAGAACTTCCGCTAAGATCTTCATGAATAACCTTCCCAAAGCCGATAATTATCAGTTTAATTCTATACCACGTCAAAATAGGACTAATAAAGTCTTATAATTATTAGCAGGCCTATTCCAAGGTGTGATGAATATTTATAAACGAAATACAAAAACTAGTTTTAATTAGTAAATATCGAATGTCGTCTATTAGCATAAGAAAGGTGTTAGCGGCTGATTGGCAACCCTTACAAGGGCTGCTTGCCGCCACGCCTTTTCCTATTCTGTCACCTCGCTAATTATGACGGGTGAAATGGGGCGTAAAAGCCATAGGAATATCAACGAAAATGTTTTTTCAGTTTCGGATATTTCGTGATTGTACCGATGGTGGTTCGAAACAATAGATGTTATAATTTTGTAAGGATCAACTGCTTGGGGTTGTATAGTGAGACGTTGTATACTTGTTTATTCCCTCCGGGGGTCTGATGGCTGCCCTGAAGGGGATGGATATAAATGGTGCGGGAATTCGGTTAGAAAGCATATGATACAAGGAAAGGTGGTACAATTTGACACCATGAAGGCTCAGATTCGCTAAATTACTGAAACCCCTATGATGTTTCGATGGACATACATACCAGTGGTCAGAGAACAAATCTCATTGAAGTTGTGAAACATCCTTCTCTATATGGTTAATTTTCCATCGTATTGCATTGTACCTCTAATAAAAACCACATTATACTTGAATATAAACTTTACTGTCCATAAAAAAAAATCCAAAGAAAGAAGCTCCCTAATTAGACTTGATCTGAAATCTTTAGAAACAGTGTTGCGTCTTAGGATCACCATAGTCTGTCTAATAAACCATATAAGGAAACCTGTCTCCTGTAACAGCTGTCAAACAATTTCACTTATTCAACTTTTTTGTAAATTTTTGTACTCTGATAAAGGCAGACAGAGGTGAAAGAAATGTCAGTAAATTCATTTCCAATTATGTGGTTATTATGTGAGGAGGGACAGTGAAATAAGATGGAATATAGAGTCAAAAGCTTCAGCATCTTAGAATGAAGAATTTACAAAGAAAAAGCAAGAGATAGTAAGTCAAGAAATCAAGAAACTAGTGTCATTTACCTTAGGCCATCAACTGAACTGAAGAAGGCAGCACTTGACAGATATTATGGTTGCAATGACCTTCAAACCTTGTGAGGCTTTCATTTTGAAAGGCCGGTTTTCTGCGGCAGTCAAAACAAATGGCATTTTCATGAAAATTTCGATTATCTCTATCAACAAACAAACACACTGGTGATGGTCTTCACTTCACCACCAGTATCTTAGAACGCATAATTTACGGAGAAAATCAGAGAACGGAAGTCGATAAATCAAGAAGCTAATGACATTTACATCATGTTACTCACTGAAGAAGACAGCACTTAATAATAATTTATGGTGACATGACTAGACATTGCACCTTCAAATATTATTGCGGATTGTATAATTAGCTTTGATTTTTGGAAGGCTAATTTTCGTTTTCTGCGGCGGTCAAAAAGAATTCCATTTTCCTGGAATTTTCGATAATTATTTCTAAACAAACAATCGGTAATAAATTGTACCTGAATTGAGGATATTTTTAATATATAATAATAGACCTGGCAAGCGATAAATCAAAGGATAATTGCAGATGATGTCGCCACAGAAATGAAGTCGTCCAATGCTCCATTCATGCCTAATAAATCACTAGAATGCGTTTCGAGAACTAAGCAAATTGGAGCTAACTATACATATACTATCCGAAGGGTGCTCAACCCCAGGCCCGCGGGCCACACCGTGGCAAGAAGCCTTGAGTGCAAAGGATATGGAGTTGAATGACATTATGGATCCAGTAGTGCGCTGCTTAAATTACATACCTGCAAAAGCTCTTAGCAGACGTCAATTCAGGCTATTATTTGAAGAAGAAATCAGAGAATATGGAGAGTTACAACTGTACTGTGCTGTACGATGGCTCTCAAGAGGCAGCATGTTGAAACATTTTTTCAACTTGCGAGAACAGGTGTTGGAATTTTTAGAGGAGAAAGGGGCTTTACCATTGGAAGTTGATTTACTGAAGAATACATCCTGGTTGATTGATCTTGCATTTCTTGTCGACATTACGGATTATCTCAATATTTTGAATTTCAAATTACAGGGTAAAGACTGTTCACTTCCGACTATGTTTAATTTGATAAGTGGATTCAAAGCAAAATTGAATCTCTTTTCAATTAATTTGGCCACAGAAAATATTGATCTCTTTCCCACACTAAAACATTTGAAAGAGAAGCTCAATATTGTTTCTGTTAATTACTCTAAATACCAATCTAAAATTGAATGCTTATCACAGTCATTTGAGAGCAGATTTCAAGATTTCGAAAGTAAAAAACAAAATGTACAAATTTTTATAAATCCTTTCATAATAAGTTTGGCTGAAATAGTTAGTTATCCTACCAATATTCAATTAGAACTTGTTGAACTGCAAAATCATAATACGTTAAAAAACCTTTTTGCTAACAAATTGCCTTCGAAAGCACAAAATTCTTCACAAAATTTTGCAGATTTCTGGAAATTGGTACCAAAAGGAGAATTTCCAGCAATAACTGACCTGGCGTTACAGTTTTTAAGTAGTTTTGGATCAACATATGTATGTGAAAAAGTTTTTTCAGATCTTAACTATGTAAAAAATAAATACCGCACATCCTTAACTGAGCAACATATTTATGACTTGTTGTTACTGTCAACGTCGGATTTGTCGCCAAATACAGGGTGGCCAATCGGGTGACGATAATAATTTTTTTTTAGATAGCCCGTCTTGAGGCCTATCCAAAACACCCCCATGTATGTGTACCGATTATTGATAGTTTTCGAGTTATGATTTTTTTTTTGAAAATTTAGAGATTTTCCAGTTTTTCCAAGAAATCGTCAAAAACAAAAACAATAATGCTTTTTGTCTTTTATTTTTTCCTGCAATTATACTCAGCATTAAGCCTATTTTAATATCCAATAAAGAGAACCTGTACATCTGAACAATAATTACGTACATTTTGGGCCCAAAGTTTGAAATTTCTGTTTTTAGTCAGGAGACCAAAACCTTCAAAATAAAATCAGAAATACTTATGCCTGGTTCTGGAGCTTCAAACTAGTCTTAAAAACTTTGCAAGACGTTGCACTTTATAAATAATAATGAAAAAGTAGCACTTATGGGGGCATTTTGCGCCGTACGTGAGTGTTAAAGGTGAAAAGGTGATAATTCACGAATTTCCAAAATAATTTAAAAAACTATTATTTTGCTTTATTATGACAAATTGAAGAAATATAACTCGTAACAACTAATAAACCCAAAAATCATTGATGTTTTGATGATTTTTAATAAAAAAAAAAATACACAAATTGTGATTTTTGTAGTGTTTTTGCTATGTACTATTGAACTTCTGCTAAATTAAGTTGTATGGAAAGTTAACAAAGGAAAGGAATAATAAAACAATAATATGACTTCCAAGTTCATGGCAGAATTACCTGGGAAGCGATGTCGTAGCATACGCCATCCCTTTTTTTCAGAGTAGCTTTTTGCGAGCTCATGTCGGCGAAGCGCAGTTGTGTTAATTTTCGGTAATAGGCAATGCAATGTTCGGATGGACCTTAAAAGGTGATTTATATCGCTAGGTCTTCCTTGATAGGTCAGTAGACAGCCTATCATGAATACAACAAGCTTTTCAGTTTTTAAACCCCCCACCTCCCAAACACCCAAATTCCACCCGCCCCCCCAAAAAAACGCAGAAAATGATCAAGAACCTCTAAAACGCCTAAAAACTAAGTTTGAGGAATATTTTTGTTTTATTTACTCCGCCGCCAATGTACCGATTTCCAAAATTATAGCAGCATTACCTACCAAGACCCCACAGCATATTGCTGCCCAAATTTCATCACAGTCCATGCAGCGGTTACTGAGATTACGAGGCTAGAAAAACGCGTACAGACAGACAGACCGAGAGGCAGACCGACAGACAGCCAGACCTACAGACAGAACGACGGAAATGAGTGACGCGGATTTTCGTTATGTAGACATCATGAAACGCCCAAACAACCTATTATCTCAAAATCGAAAATTTTCACGATCACAATCCTCCCCTCACCTATCGGTGTGGGAAGTAAATGAGATGGCGTATGCTACGATAACGCTTGCCAGATAATTTCGCCATGGAATTAAAGGTCATATTGTTGTTTTATTATCCCTTTTCTTTGTTAACTTTCCATACAACTTAATTTAGCAGAAGTCCAATAGTCACAGCAAAAAGCACAGGTATTAAGTTTTCTTACTAAAAGTGATTAAAACATCAATGATTATCGTGTTTATTAGTTGTTATGAGTTTTTTTTTCTTTAATTTGTCATAATAAAGTAAAATAATAGTTTTTTAAATCATTTTGGAAATTCGTGAATTATCACCTTTTTACTTTTAATAGTCACGTACGGCGTAAAATGCCCCCATAAGTGCTATTTTTTCATTATTATTTCGAAAGTGCAATGTCTTGCAGAGTTTTTAAGATCAGATTGGAGCTGCAGAACCAGGCATAAGTATTTTTAATTTTATTTTGAAGGTTTTGGTCTCCTGACTAAAAACAGAGATTTCAAACTTTGGGCCCAAAATGTACTTAATTATTGTTCGGATGTACAGGTTCTCTTTATTGGATATTAAAATAGGCTTAATACTGAGTATGATTGCAGAAAAAAATTGAAGCCAAAAAGCATTCTTGTTTTTGTTTTTGACGATTTCTTGGAAAAACTGGGAAATCTCTAAGTTTTCAAATAAAAAATCATAACTTGAAAACTATCAATAATCGGTACACATACATGGGGGTGTTTTGGATAGGTCTTGATACAGGCTATCTAAAAAAAAATTATTATCGTCACCCGATTGGCCACCCTGTATAAGTAAATTATTAAAAGACAAACAATGGCAGAAATCACATTGATTGTATAAACAAGTTACTCTAGATTTAAGTTCAATTTTGTTTCTTTATTTAGATTTTAGAATAAGATACTCTTTGTTCCTAATAAACAATAATCCAATTTTATTTTCTTAATAATTGAGTATTTATTGCGCTTGTCCTGAGAGTAACTGAAACAGTAAATGTAAGTGGCCCGTCGTTAACGACTGAATCCATCGTTTGGCCCGACACTTCAAAAGGTTGAGCAGCCTTGTACTATCCAATAGATTACCTGTACTCCAAGCCAAAATTTAAATTCTTGTTACCTGATGGGCTGGCCATAAAATCTATATTTCTTTTTTAAGGTTAAATATTATTTAATTCCACATTTTGTACGACATATTCCAAATTAAATAAAAGAGATAAAAAATATATTTGAGTAATTATGTACCATTACAATATCGCAGATATGTATTTTTTATATAATAAAAAATAATGCGTCAAGAAGGTTGCCTCGCATTGACGCATTCTCGAATTATATAAAAATGCCCTAGAATGAACGAATGTTTGAGGAAAACTTTGCTCAGCCCGAAACAAACGTTGGAATAAGTCCCTAATTTTTATTTCACCGGGCTTATAGGAAATGAGTTAAAGAACTGGTGACTTTAAACTTGTGAATTTTATCTGAGTATTGCTAAAGATTGACATTTGACAGTCGCTATTTCGATGTCATCGAAAGTGCCCAATACGCCATGGCCGCAGAAACAATATATTTTTGATGCATACAAAGTTTAGTAGTCGTTATCTTATAAAGTATCTATTAGAGAAAAACATATATGACCGTTTTTACTAAAAACTAATTTATAATCAACATCTGTTTGAGAGAATTTCCCTGACATCTGCTAGTTTCAACGTTATCGCAGTTTATTTCGTTTTATCCCGTTTGGCTGAAATATAATCCTTGATTTTAACATGGTTGAAGGACTATCTCCATAGTACTATGCCAAAAACTCAGTCTGTTCGAGTTTTAAATCCAGACTATTTTATTGGACTATAATTGTCATAAAACGTCCAGAAAAAGATATCTTTGAAATTTCCCACGATTACAATGCATCCTTCGCCTCTTAGCGTGGCCGAGCGAAGAATTATTAGTTATGAGGTATAATTCAGAATAATACCTAAAAAAACGAATAGTTGTTAAAAAAAACTGATTACGGAATATACATATTCTGACCTTTAACTATTATACCACGAGGTTTTTCTCGAAAGAGACCAATTGTGTTTGTGTTATAGTTTTTCGGTAAGTAGTAATTTTCGTATCCGGACGCGAAAGATAACATCACTCGAACGCACATTTCCGATCAAGCTGCCCTAATGACATCATAATATCTCTACACTCGACTGAATCATCCGATACTCTGCCACCCTCGTCATGATAATCGCAGGTGTTTCGCTGTTCCAGGTTCGAACCCATACAGCACGCGTAAAACCAATAAAATCCACATTGCTCCACTGCCATGCGCTATTAAATTCCCTCGCTTCAATGCATCGTTATCACCTCGCTTATTAGGGGAGTCAAAAATCATTATAGGCCGGTCAATATCACACTAGGTACATTGTGCACGATCTCACTTCGTGAAGTTGGCGCCGCCCCGTATGCTGTCTTGTTTTTATCTTTGGAAGGCATTTTTATAGTGTACGTAGGTAAGTACTGAACATATACAACATAGACAAGACAAGAAGGGTCACATCTTAATCAATTAAGTCATATAAGAAACAGATCGCTGAACTGCTTTTGCGAATAGTATATTGTTCAATGAGCGGCAATGACTGTAGTAACTCACGCAGTTTGCAGCACGAGCCGTAGACGCCTGGACCGTGAGTTATTAAAAATAATTCACGCTGTTCAGAAGTAGTTTGGTAATGGCTGTTTAACTTAATAGGAGTAGATAAAGCTTATTAAAGCTTCAAATAATTTTTTGAAGACCATCTTTAGTGAGTAATACGTTTTATCTACTCCTATTAAGTTATACAACTATTACCAAACTACTTCTGAACAGCTAATAATCCCTATAAACAAACAGCGCGTGTTATGCTTCATAACTCACGCTCCAGCCGTAGTTTATGAACACCGCCTACTGGATACCAGTACCGATCTCATGGAAATGCATATGGTAGGCAAAGGTGCCCATGCCATGACACGTCAATTAGTATTATTTATGTATTTAAGTCGTGCAATTAATTGCTTCGGTCGTAGATAGAGTATAATATTCAACACGCGGTAATGGTAATAACTTACTTGTTGCCTGAGTTATTGCCGTCATTTTTTAAGACTAGTTTTAATGTGCAATGTAATGTATTTTATATGTACATGTGTTTCTACATTTTCTTTATTATTATTACTTTATACAATTTTGACGTGCTAAGGTTAATAGCAAATAAACAAACAAACAAACTATTGGGTCTCCTGCCACCCACTCCACGCATTCTTTGGTAAACTGACATTGTCTCTCTTTTTATTCAGCACCGAAAGTGTCTCCAGAACAGTAATAAGATGCTGTTCTCATGGCACCACATGACACCACCTGAATTCTGTATCTGACGACTGCCGTACAGAGCCTAAGACCTTGGGAAAAGTACTTGCACTGGTCGTAACTTTGGATTAAGAGTATGTTTACAGGAAAGAAAAACGGATTCAAAGGCTGTCTATAACAAAACTTCCACTGTTGATGCTGTTCAGATGAAGAAATTTGTAATTATAATTTATGGTTTTTTCAAATTTTTCCACGTGACTGAAAACGGGTGCTGACGTCACAAGATAGTACAATAATCGACATTATTAAACCCATCTCTAACTATAAATGACAACCCCAATAAGCACAAAACAACATGTTGTTCTGTGACACAGAAACACAGATCCATGCAAATAATCCCAAAAATCAGATGTCTAACGCTAACCACAATTAGAATATGACGAATGACGTGCGTCAAGTGTCGTAAGTAAAATTATCGAGCAAAAAGTGTTTATGATATCTGAAATCCCATCACTATAATGTCTTGTGACGTCAGGGGTTGTTTTCGCGCCGTTTTCACTAGTTCAAATTTAAAGTTGGTATAAGTCTCACAAGCACTATAAAAAATCAAAAACTTCTACTTTATGATGTTTAATACGTTATAATGAATGCTTTAAAGCGCTATTTTTTGGGTGCAAGGACCCTATTATAATGTCAAAGCTATGACTTGGTACTTTCTGTAAACATGGTCAACATTTTAAATTCATACCAGAAAATGTCGGCAGCCGGTGGGACTCAAACCCATGACTCCAGATCGCTACTCCGGCGCTCTCGCTAGTTGACGGTCGCCACGTCAACTCAAACTCGAAAAAGTAGTCAATGGTCAACATGCTGTGGCCATGTGAGTCTACTGTCAATAACCGCCCCTGTCCTAATATGACTGTACTATGTTTATTATCAGCGATCCCGGAATCGGATGCCGTCATGTCAGGTGAGGGAGAGTCGGTGTTAGTCCGGGGTGTGACACCCCTTACAAATAAATACACCCCGGATCCAGATGTGTACGTGTCGGCAAAGGCAGCTGAGCTTAAAACTAAATGCGTCGTAGTAGGCATGCATTACGAATGAGGTGGACAAGGACAATACCCTAAAAGAGCATTGTAATTACAGAAATGTGTTAATTAGCGATTTAGAATACAACCTGGCCTCAATTATACCCACCTTCCGTTCAACATAGTAAATGTTTCTATTTTGTGAAAATCGAGAAGTTACGCCACCGGGTGTGGTTATTTGAACATCTAAAAATATTAGAGATCGTATTGTATGCAAGGAATAAATAATACGCTCCTTACAAGACATATTTTTGAAAACTATGAAGTCCCTTCTATCTTTTGTACTATATAATATGTATTTCCGGTATAATTATACAGTGCTCTTCTCTAATGTCCCCCTCTCTTTTTTTGAAGGGGTAAACTCAAAAAACTGAAACTTGAGATTGTTGAAATTGATGCATGAATATAAGTATGTTTTGGAATAAAATTGACAGATGAAACTTTCAAGATGGCGACTGGACGCCATCTGAAAAACAAATATTAAATTTAAAAGGGCCTTGTCACACATCTTTCCAAAGCTCCTAAGGAATGCTTCAAAACCCTAGAAAATAAAGTAAATATCTTTACCTACTACAAAATGGCGGAGTATTTAATATTTAACTGCATACACTGTAAAATAAAAAGTTGAATATACTTAACATAAACTTATATTCTTTTTTAAACTTCTACGTTTAACTTCAAACTGCAAACAGATATTTTTAGATGTATCGATATTAGTGTTTGTTTCAGGTGATTATTAAATATTTCGCCATTTTGTAGTAGGTGATAATATTGTCTTTATATTCTAAGGGTTGTGAAGTATTCGCCTGGAGCTTTAAAAAAAAGTGTTACAAACCACATTTCTTTTTTCAGATGGCGCCCAGTCGCCATTTTGAAATTTTCAATCGAAGTGTTAGTTTTTTGAGTTAACCCGTTCCAAAAATAAAAAGGGGGGGCATTAAAAAGAGCGCTATATGTATACGCTAATACACTCAAACGTATTAGTTAAAGACTTTAGAAGGACAAATATTATTATTACAGATATATTGATCTGAAGAGTTATTCTTGATAAAACACTATACAGCATGCTGAACAATCCTAAAACTTACCGGTATAGCAAATGGACACCAGTGTGTGAGCATGTCTCCTGAGTAAACTGTTTTCGCTGCCCCAGTTGCACCTTTCTATAACTTGGTCTATGTAGTCGAAGCCTGTGACTACCGAAACGTTCCACTGGAGCTTCGACAGAACCAACAGTTCCCAACTCTGTAACAAAAGTTAGGTACTTGAATACACAGCACTGCAAAATCTTATGTAAAATTCGAAGACAAGGTTTCAAGTCCTATATTGGACTTCCACTGTCTATACAATTATTGAGTATTACAAAGTATAGATTCATTTACAATCTTCAAATCCGGGGAAAACTGGAAAACATGTTCCTTTCGTGATTATTTATTTTCGTGTTGCTGACGTGTCGTTCTTCCTGGCTTCTTCCTATTGGTCGACACACATACGGGTATTTGTACTAAAATGTCGGACAAAAGCTGATTTTGCAGATTGGGTTTTAAATCTGATTTACACCAGACATATCGGAATAGACTCCAGATGAGAAGCGACTTTTTTTTGCTCCATAGCTGCGCATACTTGCCAGCAGTTTCGGTTGAAAATGAGTAATGTTCACTGTTCGTGTGTCGGTGTTCAGTGCAACTGTTGTATTAATATTCCGAAGTTTTTACAGATTTAAATAATTGACCAATTATTAAATATGGAGACTTCTGGAGCAGGTATGTATAACATATTTCATCAATCTTAATAGTAGTATATACTGAAATTAGGAACACTGTCCTTTTAGTTTTGATACTTTTCTGGATGAGTCCTGGGTTTAATGTTTGTCTTATATTACAAATTCAGGTCTCCGCTATTCACTACATTAAAAAACGTTTCCAACTGCGTCCAAATTTATGAACAATATTCCTAAATGGCTTTAGGTATTGTAACATCAAAAATACAAGTCGAACATTTTTTACTAACCATAAGATATCATCAGAGATAACTGGTATAGATTTAGATCTTATTTTTCGCCTTAGGGTATTTTTAAGGGCTACATCAAGCGGCCATAAAATAAACACGCAAAAATTCTAAGCTATTTGTTTGGACACGGCAAGGCTGTACGTATGAATTATATTCGTGGCATCCAATGACACCGATTCTTCACAAAATTTTACTTCATGGGTCTAAGGTTATTCAAAAGGCCTATAAGAATGATAGACCGAAGAGGCCGCTGAGACGAGTAACAAACACTTTCGGTCATACCGTCAACATTAGGTTCGGAAATTCAGATGAGAGTCTTGCAATCTCGATATAATAAATAGGTTATTAGGTACAATACTCAGCTCGGATCCCCTAATTAGGTACTGGTGTGAGACCCACTCCCAGAAAAACTTAAACCATTCCTCAAGGAAATTGTGTATCAGTCTTGATGTTGCAGCAGAAGTAGAGGACGACTGTCCAGATGAATCTTGTTTGTATAATAACGAATAACACAGCCTCTATGCTTTTTTGTGTATATTTTCTAGTTTTTCAAAATATACGCTTTTTATAACTTTATTTGATGGACTAAGTACAATTTTTGACCATATATACAATTAATTTTACGGTTTTACGTAAAGTGAGATTGAAAAATAATTTTGTCGGGAATTTTAATATTAAATATGCGACGTGGTGTTCCAGTTTAGTGGCGCCGCGCCGGTTCCTGCTGACGTGATCGTTCGATGATTAATGCTTTTCATGTTTATGTTCAACTTTGGCGTGACGTGTGGTAGCTTGTTTTTACTTTCTTATGAGGGGGTGCCATATCGGTTTGACTTCCACGCTAGGTTTGCTGTATAAGTTTTTGTTGGCGGAGATATACGCTGCTTCTTTGAATTTTTGGCGACACCAGTGGGGTTCTTTATCAAGACCTAGCGCCTAGCATTGTCCCAAATAATTTTGTGGTGCGCGATCCATGCCTGATTTGCTATTCCGGACTTTCCTGTCTCTGCCCTATAGGTGTTGAGCTGCGGTTCCTTGATTCTCGCCCTTCAAGATCTTTTCTATTCTCTAACGTATATTGCACCGCATACGCATGGTTTTATTTCACAAGACACACTACACTCAGAAGTCTTTTAATTTTAACAGTTATAACTTATGAAAGTGGAAAAAGCTGATTTGCTCCATATGGGGGAAGAGTCCAAATATAACGTTCACCGTTTTGGGTAGACGTACCATAGTAGATTCAGTTTTTTGACACGACGGAGTTCGAGGAAGAAGTATTATGGTCAGGTCAAAATAGATCACACAAATTTTAGCATTGGTCGGCAAAAAGGGTCAAAATTGACCTACTTGCCTAGCTTCACCGCGCCACCTCTTCTACTACAGCAGTCATGCAATTCGCAAAGCATGTGATTCCAGAACGTATAGTCAGTAATAATTTATCAAAGCCCGTGTCAGATGTCAGCGAGGAGTACTTTCCCATAGACACAATAGACGGAGGAGGATTCCAAAAATACGTAAACGGGGTGGCTGGTTAATGGAATCCAATTGCCGTATGAATCGCACCCACCATAACTTTATTATTCACATACAAACTATCGATTGATTTACGGCACTGAGTGCCCCCATAAATCGACGAAATTTGATCCGGCCACAACTCGTGTGACGTGTGTTATATTTTAATCAATCCCAATTTATTTGTTTTTCCGAAGAATCAGAGAAGCTGCCCTTTTGCGTGGTAGGCTCTGGGAAAAGTGCAGATCATCTTATCGTGGTCAGTTAAAGTTGGACATGATGGTTATTGAAATGTCTGTGTTAAAGGGTTGGCTAAAACCGTGGTGAATTGAGACTAAAAGACGTCCTGCCCATATGAGCGCCGTCAAGGAGGAGGCAAGGGGTCGGATAAAAAAAGTCAAGAAATCAAATTTGTTTGATCCATCTGATACTGACGTTACGGTCACCTCTATAAATAAGTACAAAATCCGTAACAAAAAATATTTTTTTAATTTTTTTTTTTAATATTTTATTTTCGTCAAATCCAGTAAAATATCACTGAAATCCCAAGACGAGAGAAAATCGCACTTCATTCAGGATCCAACAACAAACCATAAGAAAACCTGGAAAAACTTATGGCTCGGAGGATATTGATCAGATTTACCTGAAGCATATCCAATCGTATTGAGTTACAGTCCACTGAGGCACTGAGGAATAAGAAATTAAACGTGAATCAACTTTATATACCCACCGATCTTGCGCTATTCACAGACGGCTCCAAGTCAGAACTAGGCGCAGAAGCAGGCGTAATTGGTACTAATCCAAAAGTTGAAATTTTAATAAACCCTGGGAGGTATACCACGGTCTTCCAAACAGAAATGATAGCCATAGGGTTGGGAGTCAGTGCGTTGATTAAACGACCCCTGACAAACAAATCTATAAACATCCTCTCGCAGCGCTTCTACAGCGCCATAGGCTTTCAGCCTTTGCGGGAGGCAGACCATAAAAAAGAAACATGTTTTCAGATAGCCAGGCTGCTCTGAAAGCACTAAGCTCCAAACGGGTGGACTCGGGAATCGTATGGAACTGTACATACATCTCGTCAATGAACTTTGGAACACTTGAAACGAAGTAACTTTGGTTTGGGTTCCAGGTCATAGTGAAGTGGAAGGCCGACACACTCGCAATAGCAGGAACTGAATCTGCGTCGTAAGACCAGAACCATTTGGGGGCATTACGAAAAGCACTGGCAGAAAAAGACATCTCAGAATGGGCAGGGAGAAAAGCACTCCTGCACTGGCGAGATACACCAGGGCTACTACACTTGAAGGTGTTTATACCATACCCGTCTAGTCAGGCTCCACCGAGGATCCTAGAATGAGGCAGGAATGATCTACGAATTCTGGTCGGTCTGTCGATAGGATATTGTTGTCTAAGAATCACTTGCGGAAAATAGGTCTAGAACAAACATAAGACTAATCATTTGGTTGTGTATCGGCTATGGCACGGGAAACCGTGGTATAGTCGGTAACGGTAACGCGTCGGCCTAGAATGCCGGAGACGGTGGTTCGAGTCCAGCCGGTATCCTTCATTTCTCCGATTTTTCTGTGTACCAAATGATTGGAATTATCTCCCTCTTGCGGAGTAAGCAAGCACTTTTCATTCCAAATATAAGACTGTTGTTTCTGCTATGTGGAGGACGAAACAGCGGAGCACATACTGTGTTCATGTCTCATACTGGGAAGAGCTAGGGTTCACCCATCTGAAACCTACTGACTTATCAAGGAAGTTTCACCCAAAATGACCATCGTCCCCGACAAAAGATGTGGATTGTACGGTGAACTCCAAATAGGTGTGAGCCACAATAGATACATACAATAGGATCGCAGTGGAAGGAGGTATAATCGCCCCACTCCCACTATCAACCTAACCTAACCCAACTTTATATAGGCAGATTCCTTTACTTTTCTCTTATAACTATTACCTCATTAGGTAATATAGAAAGTTGATGCTATTTTTACACCGTGTCCTGAGACCCAAACGTGTTTACTGAGGGCTGATTTTGCTGTTTCCCTTTAGTTATGTAATTTTTATGTTCTTTGAATCTACATCGGAGATGCACCAGTGTAACATTCGCCACACATACTACAGTCTATTTTCTGTATTGATTTTTTTGAATCATTATTCTTATTCTACCCACCCCAATAGGTAGGGGAGTATTGTGATCGCGAAAATTTTCCATTTTGAGATAATACGCTTTTTTGGAAACATCTCGTAGCCTTCAGATGCAGAGCTTCAAGTAAAATGCTAACTTGATGTGAAAAATTGTTTTCTTTCGCAGCGAAATAAGAATTTGTGCACATTTTAAACGTTCCCAAAACTTTTAGCAAACTTTATCATCATTTTATAATGTGATCTTTCCTAGTACAGTAGTATAGGTGCCTTCCAGTTAATTTATGTGTACTATGTAACGTATAATGTATCAATGATTTTTCGATTTTTATCTAACTTTCCGTCGTTGAATGTCCAACCACCCAGACTCTGTCTGCGCCCCTTGTCTAGCAGAATGTCGCCCTTCGAGAAAGAATAGCTTCGTCCAAACAAAAGGTGGCTGGTATCTATGAATGCGTAATTTGCATACTCCGGCGTGCATCTAGCTCTGAAGTGGGGTCAATTAGAAATTGCGAACGGCAGCGGCTAGACGACAACCATCCCTCCCCCTTTGCCCCACCCAAAAAAAGTCCTTCAGATTCCCACAGACTCGATTGTTCTTCGGCTTTAGCGTCTTGCTGGGTCACCCTTAGGCGGGAAGCGAACGGTTTATGAGACTGCTCTTGGTTTATTTGAACAAGTCATGGTATAGTAAGAGAATGCTTTGTTAGAAGACGAACGAATATACGATAAAATTGACCAATCTCAAAAAATAGAGTAAGAGTATGCCTATAATTGCAATGACGCCATCTAACCAAATGAATAGAATTAGTTCCGAATTTTTCAGCTCAGAATTTTCTAAGGCGTAGACCTATAACATAAACCACAAACCCTGCAAAATAGGGATTACCACAAAATTATTACTACTACAGAACAGTGGTATATGGACTTCAGGATTAAATATCCCTGCCTTGATTCCAGAATTTGCTGAACGCGTTACGTCAAGTTCAAACGTCAATAGGTGTGTTCCACGAACACGGAATTTTTCACCCAGAACAAGAATTTGCTTCACCACGAACAAAAACTTTATAACTGCACATGCATGTTCGATCCAAGCCGCAAACCGATGCCTTTTTCACTGAGCAATATATTTAGGTCGAAGGTCATATCAAGAACCTTAAAAATTAAAATCTACTAGGCTGTGATTCGACCCATAATCATCTATGGATGCGAAACCTGGACCATGACAAAAGCAAACGAGGGTAAGCTCAGATGCTTTGAAAGAAAAGTGCTTAGCAGAATTTTCGGCCCGCGTTACCACCCCGACAACAACCAACACCGCACTAGAAATTCAGGAAATCAAGTCCCAACGCCTGAGATGGTTCGGACATGTCCACAGAATGAACGAAAGACTGGCGAAACTCGTATGGGAGAATGTACCAGCTGGAAAGAGACCACCAGGACGCCCGCGAATGCGCTGGAAGGATAATATCAGGGCGGACCTCTCAACAATGAATGTACCACTCGATCACAACCTAATAGAAGACCGAAGGACATGGATGCAAGTTGTGCAGTCAGCCAAGACCCACCCGGGGTTGTAGAGCTATGTGATGATGATGATGACGCTCTAAATGTGTTTGGGATTAGCCCCGCGAAAATAGCTAGTGCTCAAAATAAACTCCGTCCACATCAACATTTTCTAGTTGTGGTAAAAAAATAGTCTCCTATTATTGAATCGTTATGCACAGGTGATTACGATGCGTCCAGATTCATTCTCGAAAAAATACAGACTAATGGTGTCTTTAGACTATAATGCGCACCACACAGTAACTTTTTCTGGATGCAATGGCTGTTCTTGAAGTTCACGTGAATTTTCGTTAGCCTAGATGTGACAATTTTGTTTGGTTACTGTCCCATTCAATGCCGATTAGTCAGTCTGAGAACACTCGATGTGAAAAAATTGACTGTTGTGTATCATCTTTCACAATTTGCTTTACAGCGCCATATTTCCTGGTGTAAAAACGCTTTCTAGCTTGTTGGTCTTTTATAAAGTCCGTTGCTTCCAGTTCACGGACTGTGGTCTCATTTCGACTTGGAAGGTCCTGCATTCAGCAAGCAGACATTAAAGTCCGGAGTAGCAAACCCGACATGGACCGAGCGCGACAAAAATGATTTGGGATAAAAATGTTTACAGCAAACCAAGTGTGGAAGTCAAACCAATAAGGCACATCGAAAACTACAACTCGAACGGCCAAACTTCGGCGCCACTAAACTGGAATACCATACGGACCAAGAGGAAGAAGCCACGAAGAACGGTAATAAAACGAAAGCCATGACAGTAATCACGAAATTTCTTCTAAGGGTGCCAAGCACATTCCTACGTAGGTATCCATCCTTTCTCCCATCAAATGGTCCTATTAATTGCAACCTCTATAATTCTTGGAAGTGGCTTATTTCTGTCCAGTGATGGATGTTTCTCAGCCAGGATAGCTTTTTTCTTCCAATTCCTTTTCTCCCTTCTTCGATCTAGACACAGGAAGTGATAGCGTTCTTCACGAATTATCTGTCCCAGATCAGCTAATTTCATCTACCTTATAACGTAAAAAGGTCTTGTTCTGCTAAACCGGCTCTGTAGAGAACGTTCCCATTTCTCACATGATCAATCCAAGTCACTATCAGCATTTGTCGCAGAGTCCACTTTTCATCATCTTGTATCCAAGACTGAAGTTTAAGCTTTTGGTGGTAAAAATTTTCGAAGTTTCGGGAAAATTTTCCTAGCTTGTTCATTTCTGCATCTTGTCTCCTGATCTGGGCTCCATCTTTCGTTTATCCTGTATCCCAAATATTTAAATTTGCTGACCCGTCGATGTCCTCTCCATTCAAGTGTATTCGAGTGTTTTTGATATGGTTTCTGATAATAACCATGAGCTTGGTTTTATGGATGTTTATCTTTAGACCCACCCTTGAGACGACTGAATATAGTAAATAATTCGGAACGTTGTACAAACAATAAATAGAAGTCCTAAATAAATCTTTTGATAGATTTCCTGCGTATCTATTGGACAAGGCAGTGATAGTAGAAAAATTCAAAGCTTTGGCGCAGCTAATAAACCAATGCTTGTGCCTATTTGTCCTGGACTAAAAGAAATAGGCGGAGCTAGTCAAAAGATGCGGCGCACGCGAGAAACTGGCTGCTCTAAAATTTGTCACGGTGGTCTTTGGATTCAAATGCGGTCTAGCCAAGTACCCTCAACGCCAGAGGCCAGAGAGGGGATTTCGCTAGTTTACTTTATGGACTGGATGATTTTTATTGGGTCCGAGCATGGACCTATTGTACTTTCTTCCATCTATTGTCAGATTTAGGACGTTACTTTTTTTTCGTGAACTCTAGACGAGGATTTACGATTTGTTTTGTGCGCTACTTTGTTAAGAGGTACTAGGCGTTTCGAATAAGCACTAAGCAGATTAAAGTTGTCATTCTAGCGTAGATGTTGTCGACAAAAAAAATTACGAGTAGTTTTAATATTCCAAATTCGCATTCTAATAATATTAATAGGCCCAAAATTTATTTGATAATTGATTTTAACAATGTAAAAATATACAATATTTCGTTTTATACGGTTCTGAAGTTCTAGGGTTTTTATGTGCGTTTGTTTTTAGTTTTTTAAACTACGTATGTATATTTATTTTTAATTTTTTGTAAACTTTGACCTTAAAGCGTGTTTTTTAAATTGTATGTATTATACTCTGTGTAATGAAGATGAAAAATTATTGATTTTGGTCAATATTCATAATCATTTCCATTACTTCATAAACGATAAGTAAAACTTCGACTTTCTTGAATATTTTTTTCCAATTTTAATGACGTAGGTATCTATCCTCAAAACTTCTTATCGGTCACTTGAGAAAGTAATTAGCGATTAAAAATCAGAATTGTAATATTGAACCTTATGAAAGATTAGCGTTTGTTGAATTTAAAGTTAGAATAAACATATTTTAAGAGTCGATACAAAAATAAATAATGTTTGTATTAGTTATGAATTATTTTAGTTAAGGTTAAGTTAGTTAGGGTACTTAAAACTGTTTTGGAAACTGAGAGATGATATTTAAAACTGACAACAGCGCGTTGTTTTACAAACCAACAGCCGTTCCTCTCTTCACAAAAAGCCATAGTGACAGTGCTATTGATTATCGTTTGTGTGATGTCTTTTCATTTACGTGAGAACAATTGACGTATTAAGACGTCAATGCTGAGAATCACGGTGTTGACAAATTGAAGTAATTACAAAAAGTAAACAAAGTAATTGCAATGGAGTCAAAATAATAGCTAATTCAGATTAACGGATATTTTAAAATAGGGACCTTATAAACTGTCTTCCGGAACAGCTGTCAATGTCATTCAAAATTAATTTTTTGTCAAATTTTGTACTTTGATAAAGATAGAACTATAGGTTGTATAGTTGTTGAAGAATAATATATATCTTATCTCTGTTACTTTTTTTACTAATCTACCCATATGATTGCTATCACTGTTCCAGAACTGTCGTTTTCATGGTCGTCCTATTGATCAAATTATTGTGGTCAGCATGATTAGGGCATAGGGTGTTACTACAACATATTACTACGGTATATCACGTGATGCGACATCATTAATGTACCGAGTTCGATTTTGTCATCCGTTTTCCCATCATTAGATCATCTCCATACGACTAATTGCGTTGGGAACTTTTTTGATAAATTACGCAAAACACAGAAATAGCGGAGCAACGTCGTTATCCGGATCATCTCACTATCCCTTGCTCTGAAACTCCGTATGTCATTTGAATGCGACAAATTGATCTGCAACCTGTAATTATCACACTCTGGTGATGGGGTTGAGGTAGGGATGCACGTTGTATACGGAAAAGTACGCGTATAGAAGTTAGGTAGTTCGCAGGGATAATTTAATAATTATTATCCGGCTTTATTTATACAAATGTATTTGGATAAGGCTTTCAAAATGATCGTTTATCTGACGATACTGCTACAGAATGTGTATGTCTATCTATTCCATGCAATTGTTAATTATTAAAAAAAAAACGCTTTTATATCAGGTTAAATCAAAAACGAAAAGTAAGTCTAGTTAGTAAAATTTTGCCTTAAGAATGTTCGTTCGCAAGAGTTGTTGGTAGATTAAATTATTATTTTTTGTTTTGATAAGTTTAATCACATATAGATACTTAGGTGTATCTACCCTCAAAAAATCAAAACTTCTTATCGATCATTTCAGCAAGTTATTAATCATTAAATGTTAGAATTTTAACATAGGCCTTTATGACAGATTAGCGTTTTTAGTATTTAAAGGTAGAATAAACATATTTTAAGAGTAGATCCAAAAATATATAATGTTTAAAAATATTCTTTGGAATATGTAGTTTATATTATTGCATTAAAAAAATGGGGTTGATAACCGTTTAAATTAGTTGTGAATTACCATTTTAGTCAAGGTAGTTGAAACTTTTTCGGGAATTAAGAGCCCATATTGAAAACTGGAAGTGCGTAGTGTTCGTCGGTTAGTCACAGCCTTCTAAATTTCATAATCTCTGTGATATTCTGACATCTACTTATACCGAAAATAGTGCTTTAGGCCTGAACGGTTCGCTTTAAGGCCCATGTGTGATACATAAAGTCACAATAGAATTCACCAAGGAATCTGAATATGTAATAATATCCAGGGTGTTCTATTAAAAAAAACATAACTTTGATACGTTTCGTGTTTTAGGGACACCCTGCATAACGTGAACATATTTTTAGAATGTAGCCTTAATAGGTCCCTGTCCATCCGAAATTATTATTTTATTTTTCATCAAATACTTTAGCCATAATGCTCCGTGTCGAATAACGTGAATAACCCAATATATGCAGTCGAAGGCTGGACTGTCGAACAAGATGTGAGTGGGAGACAAGAGGTCATAACTCATAATACAGTGGAAAGAGGACAATTTTCAGGCCGGGGCTTCTCAACCCGAAACGAGATTCCAAGCAGAAATGTTCGCAGTTTTGACTTGTGGATATGCGGGCACTGGAGATTGGAGATAAAAATCTGCTCTGAGAGCCAGGCAGCAATTAAGACAACGTTGAGACTTGTCCTACAGTGTATAGTAGGCTCTTATGAATCAGCTCCATAACCTTGAATTCTAAAGAATGGATTCAAAATTAACACTCTCAGGTCGTCCAGTATCTCGCAGCATCTCTATCAGGCTGAAGTAACTCGAAATATTATTACTTTAATTACTCTACTTGGATCTAGCGATCGGAAAATAGAATCTCATTGTCGGGTCTACAGTGATTTCTAATTTTTTTCAGTCGATTATGCCATCAACCAGGCGGTTGTTAGACATAGGATGACTTGAATGTATAGTTGCGTCATAAAATTTCTCACAAATCAACGTATTCACGTACTTTTCCCTCCAAAACACCCCTCTTTACGCTAGACAATCGCCTACGAGAGAGAATCCGTTTTCTACCCTTGCGGCCTAGGGAGATTCCATGGCATGCCGAGGCGACAGCATATTTTGTTTTCTATTATCCCAAAGAAATCATTTTCATATTAATATGGTAATTTATGTTTTCATTAGATCGCGACTGGTTGCTACTGTTCCTTTTCGCCCCATTCTTTTACTAGTTTTACAATAGTTGCATTGGGGATGCTGTGACCCCCTCCCCGTGTCGCGGTAAGGTGAGTCGTAGTAAATCTTCGAGACGCAGACGCGCCAGACGGTTGACGCAGTGACGTGCACTGTTGAAAAAAGGGTTTTAGAGATACAAAAAAAAACATTTTTAACACGCTTTTATTAGCTTCATCTGTATGTTTGTTTGTGGGTCTGTAACTCTCCTTTGGATTACGAGGTCGCCGGTCGGACCAAACACGGAACGCTCAACTTTGCAGTGAAAACGATTTTGACGGCTTCAAATTCGTTAGACCAGCGGTCGTATCATCCGCTAAGAGATGGCGCAAACACCTTAAAATTTGTTAATAATACACAGAGGCGTAGCGACGTAGTAATTATCGTTTATGCAGTGTAATTAATGGTAATGATTATGCTACGAATATTGACCAAAAACAATTATTCATCTTCATAACATAGAGCATTAATAAATACAGTTTAAAAACTAAATGAACACGCGTTAATGATAAAGTTGACTAATAATTAAAAAAAAGTTTGAAAAAACTAAAAAACGTGCTTTTAATAAACATCGGACTAAATGCTTTGACTTTTTCACCCACTGTTCTTTAAAATAGTGTTTTTTAGTTTTTTTAAATATATTTATCCATCTTTTATTTATAATCTAAGTCTAAGATAAGATGAGTTATATAGTAAATCTTTGAGACGTTGACTTGAAAGACAGTTATCGCAGTGGCGCACACTGTAGAAAAAAGTGGTTTTAGTGATACAAAAAAATTTTTTTTTTAATCCTGTATTTATAATCTAAGATAAGGAGGGTCGTAGTTAAAACTTTGAGTATTCGCCATAAAAGACGCAGTGACGTATAGTGTAGAAAAGAGGGTTCATAGAAATACAAATATTTTTCAGTCTGCATTTATAATTCGAAGGCGAGTCGTAGTAAGTTTATGAGACGTACGAGTTTATTTTCCCATAGCATGAAGCTTTAGTCTGAGATCCTCTTACAACCAAATCATTGCCAGCTCCCCTCTAAAACGCTAAAAAACGTAGTTTGAGCTGTTATATCTTTAATTTTTTATTATTTCTGCGTCGCCACTGGCACGATTTATAAAAGCCATACGAATTTTCCATCCTAGCCATGGTAGTAATACTGTGTCAAAATTTCATGAAAATGAATTCAAAAGTTTCCTCGCTACACAATACAGAACGATCTAAAGTAATACTCGTATGTTTGCACCAGAAAAAATTCTAAGTCACCTTTGGTTTCTGTAATAGGAAATGCAATGTTCGGATGGACCTAAAAAACTTATTTATGTCGCTGGGTCTTCCTTCACAGGTCAGTGGACAGTCTTATTATGAAAGTAACAAATTTTTCAGTTTTACAACCCCCAACCACCACAATTTCACCCACAGCCAAAAAAAATAGAGAATGATCAGCGTCGGTACTCTCTAACTTAAGAGATAGAAACATGTTTCTATCACCATGACGACCATGACGATCGGGCAGTTTCGGGTGTCTATCACGTGTCTACTACGCTGTCATGGCACGCTGTCATATTTACGAGGCCACCCCATCCCATCGCACATAGTGCATAGAAACATGTTTCTAAGTTACAGAGTACCGGCGCAGGAACCCCTAAAACGCCTAAAAACGAAGTTTGAGCAACATTTAATTTTTCGTTTTTTGCTAATTACTCCGCCGCCCATGCACCGATTTTCAAAATTATAGGAACATTAACTACTATGACCCCACAGCATATCGCTGTCCAAATTTCATCACAATCCATGCAGTGGTTACTGAGATTACGAGACAGACAGACAGACCGACGGAAATGAGTGACGTGGATTTTCGTTATGTAGACATCATAAAACGTCCAAACAGCGTATTATCTCAAAATCGAAAATTTTCGCGATCACAATATTCCCCCCGCCTATCGGTGTGGGAAATAAAAGGATTTGCACTTTTTAATAAATAATCAAATGTTATTGGATAAATCTGCATAGGCGATGAGACATCTTAATTGAAGGAACACCAATGAAAATTGCTTTCCGAAATTGTGAATACGTTCAGTAGTGGCATCAGCCAGCAAAAAAATGAGAAGCTGCACCGGAGAGTTAGATGAGCGTCCAAGTATAGGATTTTAAGCGACACTGATTATAAATTGTTATATGCATTCGCGGGACTGCTCCATTTCATTCCAAGGCGGTGGTTGATTATACATCAAGAACAAGTGGTATACGATCTTGAATATGAACTGAACTTCACACTTTTCATATAATGATTTGTATTGTTTTCTTTATTTTTAAGAATGTTAGAAGTTTTTTTAGTAAATTTGGTAACCAACTTTTTATTAACTTTAATTTAATGATTTGTTTAAAAAAATACAGAAAAAATGTTTATAAAAAAATGAATATCAGGAAGTTGATAAATATCGGATACGTATCGATATATCCGATATTTTGATATTTCTATAAAATATGATATTTTCGAACTGTCCAAAAAAAACTAAAATTCCTCGCAATTTCGCCAATTGGCATGCGAAGTAGAATATACCTGTAACGAAATTTTGTATTATATAGCGATATTTCCTTCCTCTTATAGCTAGTAGGCGAGAAGAATACAAACAAAAGGAAATAGAATGACCAAGAACGTCTCAAAACATGGGGGCGGTAGTTGTATTTATTAAATTTCAGTTGTAAATTGCAAATGCTTTCGGTTACAATGTTATGTGCGCAAGTGCACTAATATGCAGTTATGCGGTTTGTAAGCAGGTGCTCGGAAATGCAACTTTTTAAATTGCCACCTTTGTTCCGATCGTTCAACTATCGGTTATTGAATGTGCGTGAAAACAATTTAACGAAACTATTAATTATCTCGTGTTCCCGACGACGGAGTCACAAATAATCGATAGATTTGCGGTTTTGTCCCGCAATACTTCAACGACATTTTCCCATGGTTAGCAGAAAGGACCCCTCAGTTTAGGTCAGATCATGGGATCGTAAGGTTCCAGGCGATTTGATAAATAAATGCAATAATTACCATTATGGGTCGTTCTTAGTAAACTGGAAGTCATGATTATGTAATAGAATCAAGGATGCATCCTTGCGTCCCGTGGGACCTTAACTCATCACCACAAAAAACAATTGCGCCAAGTCGTAGTTCACCTCAAGGGCAATTCCAAAGAGGGATCCAGGACGACTGCCCCTAAAATCACCATATTTAAATTACATAAATATAAAATGTTTTTGGAGCTTTGTGGATTCAACTACTCTTCGTGATGTGATAATTATTAAGATTAGTTAGCAAAATGACTTGGAAGTGGTTCATAACGACATATTAGTCCCCTTTGTCAAAATTATCATTTGTTGTAGATGAACAAAATTCAAAAGTTTAACTACCAGTTTTTTCTGCTGTGACCCTTTGTAAATCGGGCGCTTGATGCTTTTTTACAATCATACTATAGTATTTTTCGTTCATTAATCTTTTAGCTTATTTTAAAAATTATTTTTAACTGTTTAGTTCGATGTTATTTATAAGCGTGTTATTTAGTTTTTAAACCATATATTTTATTATAGTGAATTTTCACTATTTCACTGCATTGTTCGAGGGTATTGATGAATGAATGAATTATTCATTTCCCAGATCCTCATAACTCGTCAGATGTAATATCACTGTGTTTTGAGCATTCAAGATGGCGGAAATTTGAAATGAAACCCCTTGTTGAAAGACCCTGTGGTATAGTAACAACATTCGAGATATATCTGGCAGTAAATTTTATGGCACTCTAATGTCTCAAAGGTTAATCTCCCAAAATCGCAGCTATGTATATGTGGTTATAAAATCCCTTATTGCAGATTGTTCTCTGTCCAGGGCAGAACTGAAATAATATTTATATTAATAGTAAAGATACTATCATTTCCGTACCATGTCGAATTATCTAAATGTTTACAAACATGATTGTCTAGTTGTATTGTTGGCGGACGGTACGGAATGTCATTTTCTTAAAACAGTAACTTCGATTCGGGTAAAAAATAATAATGATTAACCCGAAAACGTGCGCTTTAAAAAATAGAAAAAATAAAGAAATAAAAATTCCAGATTATTGAAAAAAAATCCTAATAATTGTTTAGCTTAGATTATTGAATTTCTTACAAAACAAAATATCACAATTTCACCAGAAATTAAAACAAAAAGTCAGTTATTGGAGTTAGTAAAAAGGTATAACTTTGAGAATTCCAGCCTATTTTTGTATTTTTACAATGGAGAAATGAAAATTCGAAATAATTGGATAAAATACTTCGTTTAGAAAAGCTGAGATTATTGAATTTGTTACAAAACAAAATATTACAATTCAACCAGAAATTAGAACAAAGGGTCAGTTCTTGGAACTAGTAAAAAGTTACAACTTTGCTAAAAAGTGTATCGTTGATGAAATGGCGTGATGTAGTGGTTGTGAAGATTTAAAATTCCCACCCTGTCTTGTTGTGAAAAAGTTATGTTAGGGGAAGTTTGTTAACGCGGGATTTGAATGGGTCAATACCCGCAGGCCCAATAAATACATCTCCTGGCAGTCCATTCCAAGCTTTGGACACCTTGGGAATAAATGTGCGGTTGTACCGCTCGGTTCTTGATGTATGAAGAACCACCGCCTTAGGATATGATGCAGCGGTCGCGCGGTCCGATTGAATTAATATTGAGCAATTTAAAAAGAAATATCAGAGAGTAAAATAATCACCCCGAAAGCTTATCAGCAGTTATAAATCTTATTAGATCGTTCTGTCCTCAACATTCGGCACGCGACACTGTGCGTTGTATAATACAGTTTTCTGGCCATTAAAGGAGTAACTTTTTGAGAAATTACGGCCATAAAATTACTGCCGGATACATCTCGAACATGTTTACTAATACTTCGTAGTTCATAACTGCTGAAACATGTTGCACTTTTGCTTATTCAGAATGTCTTTCTGTTCCGCTTGTGCGCAGAGAGCAAAAGGAGGAACTAAGAGTAATTACCCAACTCGATCGCGATTATCTTTAGAGCACGCGTCTTGTCGGGTAATTAAACTAATATGACCTTCCATTGTGTGATGACACGCGGCGGCAGACCACAGGTAGGATGTGATAGCATTTCTTGAAGAAAGGCTCATTTTCTTGTGTAATTGCTCCCCCTGTGTCAACCTGAGTGTCAAGCTTTATTACAAAAGGAAAAGGATACACGAATTATGAGTGGTGCGTGGGGTGTGTCAAAGGGACAATTCCGCTCTAATATCGTGATAATCTACATCCTTCCAAAGATATTATCTGTACAATAGAAAAATTGGTTCCACTCGAAAGTTCTTTACCTGGTTTGTAATGCTGGTATGTTTTGAATCCTGTGGAAATTATTTCCCTTATTTTCACGATGTTTCTAGTGGCATGAAGCGCGAACACTTGATAGACAATGGAATGACTTTATTGTTACTATTTAAAGTTTTTAAAGAAGGTAGATCTTACCAAAATTCTATTTCAGACTTCAGTTATTGTCTAGGTACAAATCCAAAATGAACACCTGTAATACATCAACGTCAAAGGATCATGATTTGATTTCCAGATTTTACCGCATATCCAACCATACTGAGTCACAGTCAACCAAGCCAATGCTTTTGGGAGTCAAAACTCAGGACCTTGTGTAAAATGGGACTAGGTCTCTATACCACAGAAGAAGAATAATAGTTATAAAATAAAAATATAAGGATTTGCCTATATATAATTTCTTTATGATTTGATGATGGATACCGAATGAGATGCGATATTTTCTTATCTTGGGGTTGAAGTCAGTGTCACATTATGCACTCATAAGGTCATAAGACAGATATATCATAACACAAGACGCTGATGTATACGTATTCACAGGCGTAACTAGCCAACAAACCTGGAGACATATTCATATCGAGCGTAAGGTATCGCAGTGACAAAAGGACCCGAATGTTTCCCGGTAATGATCTATTTCGAGCACTCTTTATCGCGTAGAATCTGCATTCCCAGACGCTAGTTAAAAGTACGGTCAAAGGTTAAAAGTATTTGTTATTAAGTGATAAATATGAATCTATCCGATAATTTTAAGAGATGATCCTAATGACTTCACGTCTGCTGTAGACCATATTATTAGTAATTATAACAGAAATATAAAAACCCTTCTACAGTCATGACTGGCCTCCTTTTCGGAATTACCTGACACCTTCATGAAAAGTTCAATCAACAATCAGAAAATGAACCAAAACACCAGTACAGCCAGCTTCTGTTCCAAGAAGAAAAGTGGTAATTAAAGGAAGAAGATAAATTCAAATAGGAAGAAAAATTTAAGGTATATCAATGCAAAAGTTGAAGGCACCACACTCATTAGAAAACTAGTGTTGAAAATAATGTAGGAGTAGGTGAAAACAAATTTTCAAAATGATTTTTATTTGTGTACGTGGTATTATGTCTACGTTCTTTAATATCCGCTTTAGTCGAAATTGAGAAAAGGACAGTTCTAGAGCAGTTTAAACAAATCGCATCGTTTATTATTCAGATTGTGACAGCCGAGCGGTCGCCATTTTGTTTATTCTTTTTATAGCATTGATCTGTACCGTTTTAAAACGATCCTTTCTTGAATCATGAGCGCTCGATAAATCCGAGGCGTTCCGCTCCATTTGCCTTGCGTTGCGATAGCTGACGCTCGATATGAATATGCGACGTGGGCTAAGTGGGAGGTTAAGGAGCTTCTTAAAAATGTCGTTTTTTTCTGGGATGGGGCAGCGGAGCCTAGGAGGGCCTAGCGATGCCTGTGGGGCCACTCCCGCAGTTCCACCCATAATTAGTTAATAAAAACAGAAGCTGCCTCCTCAAATAGCTCTTATTCCAAATTAATTGTATATCATATTTTTTAGTTAGATATAGTTTGATATGTTTCAGAAATTATAGAAGTTCGTTGCTAAGACAACGGGTATTATTGTTAAAAGCGGTGTGATGGTCGGAAAATTAATAAAAAAACAAAATACTTGTCATGCATAGTATAAATAAGCATTTTCTATACCAACCCTTGATTGAAACGCGATTCAAAAGTTAAGAAAAAAAAGATATGGTTGCCCTCATAAGACGTGTCATGACTGACTTTTCCTACGGGAACAAAAAAAGAACCTGAAACACCCCGTGTGATAAATTTTCATAGAGAATCCTATTCCATCTAGATATTATGCAAATGCTAGATCACCCCTAATCTAATGCTTGCTGTATTGTAAAAACCAACCCCCCAACTGTGAGAAACGGTCGCATCCAAGATTCCGATACGGGACGATGATCTCTACCCTCGGATGGCAGGGGATCCGAAAAAACCGGAACCGAATTCAAAGATCCGCCCTGGCCGTCTTCCCATAGAAACCACTATGCGCTATCCTGTCGTAAGGGATGAAAGAGTATCAACATGGGCGTACGACTGGGTCGCTTTCAAAACGCTCGGCGCTCTGTAGTTACAGAATAATAAATTTTCCATCACCTCTAACGCAGTTACAACAACTTGCGTCTAGCCGGACCGTGCAACTTCCCAACCCACAGTTCCGCATGCGCATTTGTCATGACTACCGAGACTGACATTGACAGTTCTGTGTGATGGGAAGAATATGGCATTTAGCAGCAAAACATCAAACAACTACCTCATATTAACAATATAATACAACAAAGGCGTCTATACAAAACATAAAAACTGCTCCTAAAAGAAAAAGATAGTTGATCAAACCAGATGATGTTGATAAAATTGCTATGAATCCTATGTATCCACCATCTAGATTCAGTAATGTATAATAAAGTGGATTGGAAAATGTTTTCAACTTTTAAGCTATGTGTAGAAAAGTCTAGACATTCCTTTACCCAAAATTTCCTTCTTATTGGCATTACTTGACCAGTATTGAACCCAGAAAATTTAGCTATTGTAGTGAGGGTTGAAATTCATTTTTTACATTAGTATCTCTAATATAAGGGAAAGTTGGTGCAAAAATTAACGAGGAGAGTTATTTTATTAGAACTGGGTCCACTTTTCTTATATATTACGTTTGTATTATTAGAGGCAGTTTGTAACTTCTTCGCTATATAAATTTTTTTCACGAAATTTATTCTTTTTTAGCCATAAACAATCTTCTACATCCATCCCCAATGTTGCAGAAAGATAAAAAACTGTCAATGAATATGACTTTTATAGTTTTTCCCCTCATCGAGGCGTCTTTTTAGAATAGAGAATATAATATTTTGACTTCAGCTCCTTCATGTAATAAAGTTTTTAATCATTCATGTAGAAGACAAGCAATAACGTTACGTTAGATTTAAATCTGGCGCCCTTGCGGCATCATCGGATAATAATCGGAAACCTTCGGCGGTCCTCGGGGCTGCGGGTTGGAAAGTTGCACGCTCCGGCTAGACGCAAGTAGTTACAACACACATTGTACATACAGGTATGTGCACAGCACCAATATATAAAATTCACATAGCTAAAATTAAACCTGAACTTAAAACCGCCTGCTACGGCGACCGAAATGCTTGTCCGTTCTCTGTAGAATGCACAGGCACCAAAAGGTATGAAGACAAGCAAAACTCAACTCAACTCAAACAGAATTCCCAGACTGGCCTACGATCCTCAGTGTCGGACGTTTTCTCATTATGTTACTTTTTTCACTAGAAAATGTTCAGTTAAATCCAATGGCGTACTCTTATTGGCCCTACAATCTTTTTCTTCATCAAATAATCATTTTAGGTGAAACTGTAAATCCCGAAACTTCAAATGTTCTTCAAACGAGAGAAAAACACTAAGAAGGCTAGATTTGTGTCCAACAATTACCTGGGTTAGGGATTTATGTGCTATTAGATAACCAATAAAGCGAAATATCTTCGATGCTTTCTGCTTTGTTCTATTTTAGAACGCCGATGCTCGACTCCCATTTTGAGTTGTTTCATCAATATTATACTACACCAGATAGAAAATCTTCCGCTGAATCCAATGTGTACCCAGATCGGGGCATCTTAATTTTGATCAAAAAATCACTTTGGATGAACCTGAAATACGCGCGGTTTCTGAAATTTTGGATTTTCTCCAAAAGAGACAAAAACGCCAAACAATAGCTGATGCCAGAATTTCCCGGGCCATTGATATCTAAAGCTAACAAAAAGTTTCTAATTTTCGTCGGTTTTGCCTTCTAATTTAGTTTGGGATACTAGGTAATTCCTAACTTATAATGTTTGCAGATTTTTTTGAACAATGCAAACCGATTATGATTTAGAACATCTTCAAAATCCATTTTAAAGGTTTGTAAAGATGTAAATCTTTCTTAATAATTATAAAATTTTTCATATCTCAAGTATGTTTAAGTAAGTATTTTCTTCATGCGCTCTCCTGATTTATCATTAAAACCACATTTCTTGAAAAACAAACTGTGTATTGATATTTCGGCCACCTCTGTAGTAAAACGTTTATATTTGAACCTATGACTGTATACAGCTTTCTCCCGTCCTAAAATAAACGTGTTACGCCTCTGGCGATATATTCAAACTGGATGCGGATATGCGCGACAGAAGGCTGGACGTTGTTGTATCGGGGTGTAAAAAATAACATGCATCAGGGAAAAAAGGGAAATAAACCCTTCTGATTATAATACAGCCAGATCCAGGACCAGGTACATGATGATCGTTTGTATTTGGTAACTCGTCCTAGGTTTTGTTGTGATTCAAAGTTTCAGGTTCATGACAATGTGTAACGATCGTTTTCATATTCTTGTATCCGGTCGACCTCGTTTCGAAAAGTAACCTGTACGTTGTTGAAAAATTTTTGTATGCTGCTTGGAGACCAAACTCCAAACATATAGACGAAGCTATCGCTGTGGATGGGGTGCCGTCTCGTTTATTTGAGGAGTATAGTAATATACGAAGTTCGTACACAACGCTTTATATAACTGCCATTTTTCAAGAAGCCCGATATATCCAGCCGCCGATGGTCTCGCGCGATATCTAAGCCTGTACTTCTGCCCTGTGAAGCAGCTGAAATTTTTCAATATTTTTTGTTGAGGAACAGTAGCATCAGAGAGCTAGCGAGAAATACGGCATTTAAGGCGGGGTTTAGGTTGACCTTGGTTGTTGTTGTTGCTTTTTTGGTGATTTAGTCCATTTCGATTACTTTAAAAATATTTTTTTCAATATTCACCTACATTTCCACCAATAGGATATTTTTGCGGTCACTGCACTGCTTACTTGGATATGTACTGGTCATTAGATATAAAAAAACTTTCATTTCAATATTTTTAAATAACGCTTTCTACATTTTCGATATCACATTTAAAAAAAGCCGTTTTACATGCATTTTTTTTTTATTTTCTCAAAATCACTTCCTGCAAATTAATGCAGAAAATTTTGTGGGGAAATTTTCTACTGTTGTAAATTCCATAGATTGTTTGAGTTATATACGTAAGTACGCCGATCTATGCTCTAAAATTTCTAAAAATTGTCTCTTTCATGTACAGCAAGTATTTTTATATGACTCGAATAACTTGGCAAGAAACTAAAAAAATATTCTTTAACACCCTGTATCTCAGAAGCGGCACCCTGTTGAGATGATAGTATACTTTCACCTCTCGAAGTTTGTTTGTATGATACGAACTCACATTCTATATCTGTATATCTCTACTACTAGGCCAAATATAATTTGTGGATTTATACCGTGATGTTTATTATCATTGTCCTAAAAACTTGGTGTTGTCTTGAAAATCGTAAGGTTCTTCCGGTCCTAAAGTCGGAAGTTGAGCTGCACATGTGCATGGATCTCTATTTATCACCCAGAAGAGATCTGATGAGCCGCTACATACCCAAACAAGTGTTTTGATTGTCCCTTTCCTCGAAAAACCCTGGCCGCAAATTGGCCTTTGTCGCAAGGGTGGCCAACCACCTTACATCCTGTCTCCGTAAGATGATATCCTTAATTTCACAATTTCGGACTTAAATGTTTCCTCAGAGTCGGCTACGAGTGTTTTGACGTAATTTATGAGGTTATTATTTCAAGAAGGATGCTAAAGTGAGACAATGGATGATTTGTTCCTATAATAGAGGGACTCGAACTCAAACTGAATGTGCTCCTTTTATACAGGGTGTTTCAGAACTATGAGATCAAACTTCTAGGGGTTATTCAGTGCAACAGTAGAAAACTTTTGAGTATAGGGACCCATGTTAAAATGTAGAAAGACGATGAATTGCCTAAATAGCCTTTAATGCATTCACTTTTTGCCTTTTATACATGATATCATCACAACAATTGTTCAAAATGTCTTCCTCCAACCTGAATACACCGATTTAAACGTAGCACATGATTTTTGAATTTTTAGTCAAGTCCGCCGAAATCATGTGCGACTGGTCTATTTTTCAAAACTCAAAGCGGGAGCCTGTGGGTCATCCTACCTGGGATTCTTGGAAACACCTAATACCTATTTAACCTACTAGCTGCGCCTGTTCAGAGGTTTTCAAGAAGATTTTAAAATCGTTGAACAGGTACTTACTGTATCCAGAATTTTAATGGGTGTCCTCGGGAATATTCCATTCCATTCCAATGTTGAGAGGGTAGGAAGTCTATATATAAGTAAATAAAGTACTTGGTGAATTTCTGAAATATCCATGATTCTTGTAGATTATAGATAGTTCTGTTGTTCAGCTTCTATAAATGAAGGGTAACTTTGGTTGGAAATGCATCATCAAAGCTTCTTACAATTTAACAAACTTTCGACGTTTTGCCAAACCAATGGTGGACGAAGAAAAATGCTTTGTGGAACTTTTATATTTGCATTAGGCCTTTTTTAGTTTTGGATCTTGACCTTCGCCAGTATCAACTATGCATAATGAAATATTGGAATACGGTCAAACACTATATTTTAAAAAAATATAAATTTTACGACGCGGCGTTTCGACGTCATCTCCAGGTAAGGACTGGCAAATTATACCACAACAGTCCCATGTATTTTTGCCAGGTGGTGTTGGCAGTTTGACGCTCATGGAATTTCCAGCAGTGACTGCCCGATTATCAATACACCTCTATAACTCGGAAAATACTTAAGTGATCTCAATGACATTTTCACAATGCGTTACGGCTATAGCATAGACTAACATCTTTATATGAATGTGTGGTTCTTTTGTTTTTAGGAACGCGCGCGGCGTCGTTTAGTGTTGAGGCTTGACGTTTCGTCACCACGAGTAGATGGCATCTTCAGAAGCTATTTCACTTGGCAACTTCCGAAATACTTTCGTATGTTAGCGATTGGTGGTAGTAATATGCAAAAATTTCATTCTGGTTTAAATATTTACCAACACATCTTTTAACCGTAAGTAACGTGAAAAATGATATGTATTGATGTGTGGGAAATACCAAGTCTACTTAGCTCGGTTTTTACGTTGAGCTCTTCCTCTGTTATTTTATTTCCACCCGATATAACAACCGTATAATCGGAGGCACAATAAATTAATGATTTCAGCAAGGTACTTCCGAAGGTACTTCCTGGTGTATCGTGGACGCAAGATGGTAAATTCGTTCTTTTTCGCGGTAAAAAACGTCCTTAAGAGGGCAGGGGGAAGAACTTGAGGGATACGCTAGACGGGTCACCAGACAATCGGTCATGCGTTACTAATTTTATGGGGTGGCTACCTATTTTGATGACGGTTGCAGTTCGGGAGGGAAAATCCTCGAGAAAATCAACGTATTGCGCTCGATTGGCGGGAAAATCATAAGATGGTTTAGCCTAAAAAACTACACCTTTCCGAATGATAATTCTACTTGTATAAAACCCAGAAAAGACCTGTTTTGGAGTACTGATGCTCACATGACTGAGAAGCTGTTGCCTATACTAGCCTGCACATTACAGTCATTACATCTACATTAGAAGTCGGAGCAAATGATACACCTACCTCTCAAAATGGTATAATTATGTCAGATACTGTAGTTTTCTTCTTTTGAGAGTTAACACTTCCTGTTCTATAGAGGGGAGTATTGTGATCGCGAAAATTTTCGATTTTGAGATAACACGCTTTTTGGGCGTTTTATGATGTCTACATAACGAAAATCCATGTCACTCATTTTCGTCGGTCTGTCTGTCGGTCTGTCTGTCTGTGCGCGTTCTTCTAGCCTCGTAATCTCAGTAACCGCTACATGGATTGTGATGAAATTTGGGCAGCGATATGTTGAGGGGTCGTAGTAGGCAATGTTCTCATAATTTTGAAAATCGGTGCAGGGGCGGCGGAGTAATTAGCAAAAAACAAAAGAAATTAAATATTCCTCAAACCTCGTTTTTAGGTGTTTCAGGGGTTCCTGATCATTTTCTACTTTTTTTGGGTGGGGGTGAAATTGGGGTGGATGAGGAGTGGGGGGTTGTAAATCTCAAAAATGTGTTGTACTCATAATAGGCTATTTGTTCATTGACCTGTAAAAGAAAGACCTAGCGGCATAATACCCTTTTTAGGCCCATCCGAACACTGCCTTGCCTATTCCAGAAACCAAGGGACTTAGAATTTTCTGATAAATACAATCATAGAAATATTGCTTTAGATCGTTCTGTATTGAGTAACGTAAAAGTTATGGAATGGACTTTAATGAAACTTTGTCACAGTATTACTACCGCGACGAGGATGGAAAACGCGTGTTTTGGAAAAATCGTGTCAGTGGCAGCGTAACAATAATAAAAAAAACAAAAAAAATAAAAACGCCTCAAACTTTGTTTTTAGGCGTTTTAGGGGTCCCTGATCATTTTCTACTTTTTTGGGTAGGGGTGAATTTGGGGTGGTTGGGGGGTGGGAGGTTGGAAAACTGAAAAATTTGTTGTATTCATAATGGGCTGTCCATTGACCTGTGAATGAAAAACGTAGCGGCATAATACACTTTTTTAGGTCCATTTCAACATTGCCTTGCTCATTATCGAAACCAATGGACTTAGAATTTGTGATGTATACAGACATACGAGTATTGTTTTAGATCGTTCTATATTGCGTAACGCGAAAATTATTCAATTGATTTTAACGAAATTTTGACACAGTATTACTACCGCGGCGAGGATGGAAAACGTGTATGTTTTGGAAAAATCGTGTCAGTGGCGGCCCAGCAATAATAAAAAAACTAAAAATATAAAAACAGCTCGAACCTTGCTTTTAGGCGTTTTAGAGGTTCCTGATCATTTTCTACGTTTTTTTGGGTGGAAGTGAACTTCGATCCATATCTATAAGACTCATGTGACAGGACCGCACTTAAAACTCCGCAGCGACCGAATAGTGAGTATTTTCTGACCATTTTTCAAATTTTTCTGCCGCTGATTCACCATACATTAGCTTTGTCCTTTCAAAGGCAGAATGTTCCAACTTTGACAACACTCTGTATATTATATCCCATAAGAACATTTTATTAGTCTTGTGTTTAATTTATAATTTAGACGTTTATGTTTGTTTGAGGTTCCTAGTATATTGAAGCTTTTTCATTAAGTTTTTTCACTGCCCAAAAATGTTTTCTAAGGCTAAAAGTGTCTCATGCAAACTCACCATGATGTGCAAAGTGGTAACGCTGTAGTCTGTGTAGGCGCAAAGCAGGTCAATGGGTAGCATGTTCGTGGACCTCAGCTTCGAAGCTATCAGCAAACAGGTGGCACCCAATAGCTGCAGCTGCTGCCTCTTGATGCAGCATATGCACAGGAACCTGTCCATGATGTTGATGGCCAATGGTAACACTTGGTCCTCGCACATTTGCTCTTCACACACCTGCAACAAACAGTTCTATTAGGTTTTGTCTCATAGATACAAACATTTTAATCAGTTTCCCAATTTTCCTCATGTACACATTCTGTAAATCGTACAAAACAAGTTTCGGTTTAAAGCAGTTTAGGGGAAATGGCGATAGAGGCAATGCAATCGTCAAGAACTAATCAGTATTTTTCAAGGATTACAAAAAGGTAGAAATATACAGGGTGATCCATTTGAAATAACAAATTTTATTAAATTTTCTGAAAAATGGTAGATATGACAACATTGTAAATACCATCGTAAGATCGGTCGTATTGCAAAACCCCCATGCCCCAAAATCATGAAAATCGTGCAAACCGTTTCCGACATAATTGAGGCGTTTCATACTTAAGACTCACCCTGTATAAAATATTGGTGCCCTTTAAAAATCTAGGATTCACAGAAACTAGAAGTTCTCCCATTTACTTAAATTTGACCCCCTCCTAAACTTTCTAGCATATGATCTAAATTCCCCAAATACGGATTTTGAGCATTATTCAACTTTCTTTTTTTGAAAATAACTCAATCTAGCGCTTCAAAGAACTGCTTCCCCCGTGCCTGTATATTTATTTTATGCCTAAAAAATTCATTTATTTTCCGTTTTCACCATTAGTGACCCAATTTTCAAAAACGGAGAGCTCAAATAATGTTGCAAAGCGTATAGGTATTTAGTACAATAATTATACATTTTCATAATGTTTAAAAAACCTCTGAACAAAATATCCACTTCCTGGAACTACAAAATTTCCGTCTTCTTCAAAAGCTTAAATCCTCATTATTAGAGATAGTGGGAAAATATGGACATATTTTATATTGCATTTTACTACAATATATTCTGTGATTACAACTATCAGAAAACCAACTTACTTTGGATAACATGTGCTAGTAAAAACCGAGATAAAAACCAGACAGAAAAAGAAAAGAGTAATTCTTGGAATTTCAAACATGATTCATATTTGTTCGATCATATGGTCATCAGCTGGTGGATTCTTGGCGCCAGGCAATAGCAAAAACTACAAAAATTCGAAAGGATCAGCTGATGAATATATAGAGATGGGAACAGTGGAAATTTTTTGATGAAACCAGATAGGTATCTACATAATTATAAAAATAGTTCTTTCAGTCTACAGTCAGTATAATAGGTCCAACTATTTTGTGGACCTTATCAGTACACTGAAACGAAGATGATGACAAAATATTGAATAGGTTCACGTCATCAATGTCAGTTAAATTCCATAATTTCTGTCACAGAGGTACCCTCTAAATAAATATGTATCGACCCTTCAATATAATATGATGACAAACTTTTTTCTTCTATCAAACATATTGATCTCTGTTTGTTGAAAATTCAAGTGGAGGAGCACCTTAATCTGTACATAATATACTATGTACTCGTGAATAAAATTAACATTCAGCCAAACTATAGGGGCCATGAGGGGATATTGTATCGTATCGTATCCTATCTGACGTGAGAAATGCAAATGACATGGATATGGCTTTAAAGTCCTTACACGAATCAACAGGTTGGCAATAAAGCAACAAGTGTGAGTCGTAGGTCGAATTGTAGGTGTTCTGTTTTATTTATGTACATACATTAAACTCTGCATTAAACTTTCCTGGATAAAGGTTGTCCAGGGTTATTAGGTATGTAGTGCTTTGAACGTGACGTTTTCGAGAAAAATTTTCTGTTGGCCTCTGGCTTCCATGCTTTCAAATAAAGAGGACTATGAGCTATTTTGTGTCAAATACATATGCGGCCATATATAAAATGCTACAAGCGACAAGACAGAGTTTTTCAAGAAGAATTTTTAGCTGATCTTTTTGCTCTTATTTGTTCATTTCAAATAAAATCCCATCAGAGAAATTATTGTTTTTATATAAATCTAAATAAGGACCATAGGTAGAACACCTCATCATGATATACTTGACAATTAAATTCATGCATAATACAACTATATTTTATAAAAAATATAGGTAGATTTTACAAAATATTAGGTATGTTCAAATGAACTACTGTCAACTGTCACCTCACATCTCAATACTCAACGAATGAAATAGGGAACATCTCGTGGGAAGAAACAAAATCACAGCTACTATGTGAGACATGCAGGTGACATGTTTTTATTATATTAATGACATTGACTGTCGCTCTCTATTAATTTTTGGTAAAATGTGAAAAATATTCGATTAAAAAGCTAAGTTCTAAAAAACTACAAACTCTAAAAACTTTAAAAAACTGACCTCAATCAATGCTACAGTTAAATAGAAAAATAAACAATTTACGGAAATCATTTGAATATTTAAAATGACACCCCTCAAAAGACATTTTCAGGAAAATTAAGATCAAAAACTCACCTCCAGCATCCATGTAGTGACAACTTTCCTCATGAAGGGTTGAATGTCATTCTGCACGGTTTGGAAGTAATCGCACTTTGGTATGGCGAACACCTCGTCGTTCAAAAGATTGTTTATCACACGACCGTCTTCAAAGATTGCCCTGTCCCTTTCGGCCCTGCATGTGCTCGCTAGATTTTCGGTACACGCAAGATCCATTTCAAAAATGTTCGGTCACCTGTGAAAGCACTCAAAGCACACGTGAAAGTCGATCTGGCGCTGACGATCGACAACCTTCACGTTCTCGTATCAGATTGCCAATGAGCGTGAGCCGTGAGCGAAACAGGAGAAGAGGAATGATTCGGAAGAAGAGAGCGAATAGGAAACAGCGATAAGCGCCGTCTGTCTTTTCGGTGAAGGGAGACAAGTAGTTTTATTCACCGTCGCGCATGCGCGCCTCGGTGCATTTGCACCTGGAGTATAGTACGGTCGATGGTTGATAGACGAGCAACAGGTAGCGCGCTTTAGCTTTACAGGCTATACAGTCGTTATAGTCTACAGGCACAGGCCCATAATTTATTGAAAATTAAAGCACATATCATGCTGAAAGAAACATTTTTTAGTTTAATATGAAAATCTTCAATATTTTCAATATTCATAATTCGAGGGCGATGTAAAGATTAAGCGCTCACTCAATTTATTTCTCGATGCCACTTTTATAGTAGGATTTGTTTTTAGCCTTAGCTCTCAGTTTCGGCGATCTCTTCATTGGTCTTACATTTCTTCCCAGCGAGCACTCTTTTGAAGTCGGCTAACATAAAAAAGCGAAAGACACTCTGGATAGTCTGGGTGCCAGATCTGGGATTTGGAGAATCCCTAAGATGGGAAGCTAGTCGTAGCCTAATTCATGAAATTTTCCCAACGTTTTCATCATTTTCTAACAATCTGAAAGCATCTTTACTTCCCACACCGATAGGTGAGGGGAGTATTGTGATCGCGAAAATTTTCGATTTTGAGGTGATACGCTTTTTGGGCGTTTTATGGTATAGCTACATTACGAAAATCTGTCTGTCGGTCTGTCTGTCGGTCTGTCTGTCGGTCTGTCTGTCGGTCTGTCTGTCGGTCTGTCTGTCGGTCTGTCTGTCGGTCTGTCTGTCGGTCTGTCTGTCGGTCTGTCTGTCGGTCTGTCTGTCGGTCTGTCTGTCGGTCTGTCTGTCGGTCTGTCTGTCGGTCTGTCTGTCGGTCTGTCTGTCGGTCTGTCTGTCGGTCTGTCTGTCGGTCTGTCTGTCGGTCTGTCTGTCGGTCTGTCTGACGGTCTGTCTGTCGGTCTGTCTGTCGGTCTGTCTGTCGGTCTGTCTGTCGGTCTGTCTGTCGGTCTGTCTGTCGGTCTGTCTGTCGGTCTGTCTGTCGGTCTGTCTGTCGGTCTGTCTGTCGGTCTGTCTGTCGGTCTGTCTGTCGGTCTGTCTGTCGGTCTGTCTGTCGGTCTGTCTGTCTGTCGGTCTGTCTGTCGGTCTGTCTGTCGGTCTGTCTGTCGGTCTGTCTGTCGGTCTGTCTGTCTGTCGGTCTGTCTGTCCGTCTGTCTGTCTGTCGGTCTGTCTGTCTGTCTGTTGGTCTGTCTGTCTGTCGGTCTGTCTGTCGGTCTGTCTGTCGGTCTGTCTGTCGGTCTGTCTGTCGGTCTGTCTGTCGGTCTGTCTGTCGGTCTGTCTGTCGCTCTGTCTGTCGGTCTGTTGGCGTTTTTCTAACGTCGTAATCTCAGTAACCGCTGCATGGATTGCGATGAAATTTGCGTAGCGACATGTTGTGGAGTCGTGGTAGGTAATGTTCTTATAAATTTGGGAATTGTTGTACGGGGGACGGAGTAATTAGCAAAAAACAAAAAATTCAAATATTTTTCAAACTTCGTTTTTAGGCGTTTTAGGGGTTCCTGATCATTTTCTACTTTTTTTTGGGTGGGGGTTTTAAAACCGAAAATTTGTTGTATTCATAATGGGCTGTCCATTGACCTGTGAATGAAAGACCTAGCGGCATAATACACTTTTTTTGGTCCATCTGAACATTGCCTTGCTTATTACAGAAACCAAAGGACTGAATTTGTGATGTATACCATATGTATACCATACATACATACGAGTATTGCTTTAGATCGTTGTATATTGCTAACGCGAAAATTATTGAATTGCTTTTAATGAAATTTTGACACAGGATTACTACCGCGGCGAGGATGGAAAGCGCGTATGTTTTTGAAATATTATACATTTTTGTAAAACTGAAAAATTTGTTGTATTCATAATAGTTTGTCCATTGACCTGTGGAAGAAATACCTAGCGGCATAATACATTTTTTTAAACGAGGGCTGCTCTATACCTCCGTCAATTCACCAGTACGCAGACAGCTGTTTCACGCTTATTAGCGATCATCAGTGCGCCATAGGTCGATTGACGGAAATAGAGAGCATCAACTTTTCCATGTTTAATAAACATGTGAAAGATGTGCAAGCAGACAGAAAGAATTCTGCCGGTGCGCCATCTAGTACCCGAAGGCAACGGCAAACCAAGGAAATCTCTACCGCTGTCTGCGTACTGGTGGATTGACGGAGGTATAGAGCAACCCTCGTATATCGGCTTTCATACGCAGCGCGTATAGAACCCGCGCTCTCTAGTGGCTAAGCGGATGCACCTTGGCGTCCCACCAAGAAGTCTACTACTGCTAAGTAGAGATTTCCTTGGTTTGCCGTTGCCTTCGGGTACTAGATGGCGCACCGGCAGAATTCTTTCTGTCTGCTTGCACAAATTTGTTTAAGTCCATCTGAACATTAGCTTTCCTATTACAGAAACCAATTTTGCGATGTATACGTGTATACATCATACGAGTTTTGCTTTATTTCGTTCTATGTGTATTGCGTAAAGCAAAAATTATTGAACTGATTTTAATGTAATTTTGACACAGAATTTACTGCCGCGGCGAGAATGGAAAATGCGTCTGTATTTGAAAAATCGTGTCAGTGGCGGCGCAACGATAATAAAAAAACTAAAATATAAAAACAGCTGAAACTGCAACGTTTGTAGAAGGTTTGGGGGCTCCTGATCGTTTCGCATTATCGTCCAGTATGCAGCATGCACAATAAAAACTGTGGCGTCTAAGTTCTTAAAGAGGGAGACGCAAGAAACTATTTACGAGAGTTTTTGTGAGTTGGATGTTTTTTGCGAGCGGGTGGGCGATGATTTGGTTGCAAGGGGATCTCAAACTATAGCTTCATGCAACGGGAAAATAATAAAATGGTATTATCATTATGTGTGGGAAGTACTGAGTCAACTTGACTCGATTTTTTCTTCTTAAAGTGTTGTTTTTTCTTGATTTCATCCTTGAAACCGTAGATGTAAAGTTTTTATCCCTATGCTTCAAGCGCTCCTATTGATTTTCTGGCTCTTTTCGAGATAATCGGCGAATACACCGTGCTCATCCCAGATTGCTGTTGCGCTGTTGCCATAGCCACTCCGCGGAATGATTATTTTGGACTCTGGATGAGTGTGGTGATGGATATGCTGTTAAATTTCCACATATTTTCATCAACAACCACCATATCTATTCTGTCATTCGGACGACATGTGTTTTTCAATCATCTCGATAGTCAGATACCACAGCCTTTATAAAATAAATTGCTTCCAATAAACATTTATGTGCAGCTGGTAAAATTTATTATCGCAGCCTTGAAACACAGAAAGACAACTAAGCATCTTTTAAAAACAATTTTTAATTACCTTATAAAGCACCTATAAGGGTGTTCTATTATAACTTTATTCCACTCTGGTAATGCTTCGATAAACGTTTATGAAACAATTTTAAAATAGTCTCCAAATGATGTGTTATAAAGATGTCTAACCAACTGAAGTATTTTATAGACCTGTGCCCATTCTGCCTATACAGGGTGAGTCAAGCTCAACGCCTCGGAGCGTTGCGACTAAACGATACCACTTTTCGGAAAATCAACTTTGCGACCTACATACACATGTAGGTTGAATTGGACTACGTTTTAAAAATAATGACTTTTATACAGGGTGTCTAATAAAAGCGTGATATATGAAAGTTATGTTTTTTTGAATGAAACACCCTGTATATTATTGCATATTTAGATTTCCCGGTAAATTTTAGTGTGACTTTATGTATCACACATGGTACTTTAAGCGAACCGTTTAGGTGCAAATCACAATTTTTGGTAAAAGTAGATATCAGAAAAAAATCGAAAAGCGCAGCGATTATAAATCTTAGAGGGTTGTGACTTTGCCTTGTCACTAAGATTGGAATGCGTCAGCTCGGGTTAGGCGGTCAAGTTTGAATTACATTTGTACTTGGAGAAATCGGGAGATTAATTAAGGAAACTTCAATCAGTGGTAACTTGATTTTTTCAAATAGTAATGCTTAATTTTTTTTATACGATCAAATGTGCAATTTGATAGGGTTTCTAATTATATCAGGTTGTGAATATCAATCTCAGTTAGCTTTCATTTAATTTCGAGATTTCAATCAAAATCGGTGTTTTTCAATTTACCTACCTATAAGCAAACTAGCAGGCCATGAAATATAAACAAAAACCTGTTCAGATAGAAGAAAATAAATAACTAAGCGAAAAGATCCAGAAGATCAAGAGTAAAAGTACAATATTATAAAAATTCCTTACAACAAATCAACTCTAACCAGAATCAACGGCGGTAACAAGTCTACAGTCAAAGAGAAGCTGGAGTACGACAGAAATGGATAATTTTTACAGCCTACTATAGCTACTGCAATGTACTGGAGATTAAAATTTTCCAAAATCACTAAGAATATTGAAATGAAAGCAAAACTTTCAGCGATTTTTGCCTTCAGTCTGATATCTCCAGAACGCAATTTCACATTTAATTGTATAAAACAGTCGTCATTTCCGTCAAAGTCCGACTGTGACTGTCTGACTGTAGTCCTTTAAATTTTTTCAACATCTATTAGCAAGATTGCAAAAAAAAGGAATACTGACAAATCATATTTTAATTTTTTGCCAGGTATAAATAATTATGTTTATTAATTTGAGCAGATTTTTAATTCATTCTTCATTTTCGGCGATCTTGCTTATGGGTACTGAAGGATTTACAGAACTCCAGTCAGAGGTATCGGTTACCACTTTTTTAAATCATTAAATGTGAAATTTTATTCTGAAGCCATTAAACTGCCAGCAACGTTCGGTGGTAGATTTCCTTTCATTTCAAAATTCATAATGGTTTTGTCAATTGTCAACCTTTAGTATATGTAGTAGCTGGTATGCTGTGAAAAAACTCCATTTCTGTCGTACTCCAGCTGCTTTTTGACGTTTGATGTGTTACCTCTGTTATTTCTGGTTAGAGTTGATTATTGTAAGTCATTTTTATAATTTAGTCTCTTTACTCTAGTTCGTCACTATCTTTCTGCTAAGTTAGTTGTTTTCTTCTATCTGAACAGTTTTTTGTTTATATTTCATGGCCTGCTAAGTTGCTTATAGGTAGGAAAATTGAAAAACACCGGTTTTATTGAAAATTTGAAATTAAATCAAAACTACCAGAGATTGATATTTACAACCATATATTGTTAGAAAGGCTGTTAAATTTTACATTTGATTGTATAAAAAAATAGGCATTCCCATTTGAAAAAATCAAGTTATCTCTGATTGAAGTTTCCTTAATTGATCTACCGATTTATCCAAGTACAGATGTAATTCAAACTTGGCCGTCTAACATAAGCTGACACATTTCATGCTTAGTGACACGGCAAAGTCACAGCGTTCTAAGTTTTATAATAGCTGCGATATTCAATTTTTTTCTGACATCTACTTATACCCAAAATGTGATTTGCACCTAAACGGTTTCATTCTAGTCCCATGTGTGATACTAAAGTCACACTCTCAAATTGACCCGGGAATATAAATATGCAATAATATATAGGGTGTTTCATTTAAAAAAATATAACTTTGATATGTCACGCTTTTATTAGACACCCTGTATAAAAATCATTATTTTTAAAATGTAGTTCAACTCGATCTACATATACTCGTAAAGTTGATTTTTGGAAAAGTGGTATCGTTTGGCCTCAAAAGTCCGAGGCGTTGAGCTTGAATCACCCTGTATATACGTGTTGTATAAACAATTTCAAAACGTTTTTGTTCCCAATACTGTTTTATAAACGTTATCTCAAAAACTAATTTGACATTGGTAGATATCATCAGCTATTATCTCTGCATCTCAGCCGCTGAGCTGCACCTATAGGAATACCGGGAAAGCCGCCGTTTTTCTTTTCTGAACTAGGTACCTATAATACTTCTTTGTCAGTTATTCTAAAATTCTTAACAATATATAAAGTGTATAGCAGTGTATAGTTGATAATAGGTCTGTTTTTACAGAGAATCACAAACCAGTCAGAGCCAATCAGTATTCGCCAATGCAGTTGTCAAACTATTTCTGACTAGTACTGGCCAATCAAATTGACGCTGACTAGTTTGTGATTGCTCTGCGAACAGCCCTATAGATCCAAAATAAATATCGTAGTACCTATACAGTGTGGCCAATCGGGTGACGATAATAATTTTTTTTTAGATAGCCCGTACCGAGACCTATCCAAAACATCCCCATGTATGTGTACCGATTATTGATAGTTTTCGAGTTATGATTTTTTTTGAAAACTTAGAGATTTTCCAGTTTTTCCAAGAAATCGTCAAAAACAAAAACAAGAATGCTTTTTGGCTTTTATTTTTTTCTGCAATTATACTCAGTATTAAGCCTATTTTAATATCCAATAAAGAGAACCTGTACATCCGAACAATAATTAAGTACATTTTGGGCCCAAAGTTTGAAATCTCTGTTTTTAATCAGGAGACCAAAACCTTCAAAATAAAATTAAAAATACTTATGCCTGGTTCTGGAGCTCCAATCTAATCTTAAAAACTCTGCAAGACATAGCACTTTCGAAATAATAATGAAGAAATAGCACTTATGGGGGCATTTTGCGCCGTACGTGACTGTTAAAGGTAAAAAGGTGATAATTCACGAATTTCCAAAATGATTTAAAAAACTATTATTTTACTTGATGATGACAAATTACAAAAAAAACTCATAACAACTAATAAACATGATAATCATTGATGTTTTAATCACTTTTAATAAAAAAATTAATACCTGTGCTTTTTGCTGTGTACTATTGAACTTCTGCTAAATTAAGTTGTATGGAAAGTTAACAAAGGAAAATAATAATAAAACAACAATCTGACTTTAAGTTCCATGGCGGAATTACCTGGGAAGCGTTATCGTGGCATACGCCATCCCTTTTACTTCCCACACCGATAGGTGAGGGGCGGATTGTGATCGTGAAAATTTTCGATTTTGAGATAATAGGTTTTTTGGGCGTTTTATAATGTCTACACAACGAAAATCCGCGTCACTCATTTCCGTCGTTCTGTCTGTTGGTCTGCCTGTCGGTCTCTGTCGGTCTATCTGTCGGTCTGTCGGTCGGTCTGTCTGTCGGTCTGTCTCTCGGTCTGTCTGTCGGTCTGTCATCAAAACATCAGTGATTATCGGGTTTATTAGTTGTTACGTTGTTACGGTTTAATTTTTCATAATAAAGCAAAATAATAGTTTTTTAAATCATTTCGGAAATTCGTGAGTTATCACCTTTTTACCTTTAGCACTCACGTACGGCGCAAAATGTCCCCGTAAGTGCTATTTTTTCATTATTATTTCGAAAGTGCAATGTCTTGTAGAGTTTTTAAGATTAGTTTGAAGCTCCAGAACCAGGCATAAGTATTTTTAATCTTATTTTGAAAGTTTTGGTCTCCTGACTAAAAACAGAGATTTCAAACTTTGGCCCCAAAATGTACTTAATTATTGTTCGGATGTACAGGTTCTCTTTATTGGATATTAAAATAGGCTTAATACTGAGTATAATTGCAGAAAAAAATAAAAGCCAAAAAGAATTCTTGTTTTTGTTTTTGACGATTTGGAAAAACTGGAAAATCTTTAAGTTTTCAAAAAAAAATCATAAGTCGAAAACTATCAATAATCGGTACATATATGGGGGTGTTTTGGATAGGTCTCGATACGCGCTATCTAAAAAAAAAATTATTATCGTCACCCGATTGGCCACCCTGTATATATCTTGTATTTTATTAGGATCACTATAGGTATTTCTTGTTTTTTGTGAAATCTCAAGACATAAGACAACAAGACCCCATTATAACATTTAATTTGAGATCCAAATTAATTTATTAAACATTTTGAGCTTTGATAAAGGCTAGGTCAGAACGTCCGCCATGGGGCAAATTATTGCCACAGGCATTTTTAAAATAAAGTATGCTAGTATGCACGTTAATTTCACTGGCACTTGATATTTATTACGTACCTCTAGTTATAGGTACTTATTTGGAAAAAATTGTTGTAATACCTACTAGGTATAATAGGTGGTAATGGTACTAATAGTAGGCACTTCTACAATCTGTTTTTAGGCATCAACCAGGCATAAACTCCGTAGACGCAACCTGTCGTCAAATAATAAGTATGAGTATGTGCTTTGCAGATGATAGACATTAGAAATTATAAAATTGATTAATGCAACGAGTGAAGTTGGATTTAAAACGTTTATGTAGGGCGACATTATAGTGCAAATTGAAATTATAATACTAAAGGTGACTCCCACGAGTCCCACGTCTACACTTTCCGCGTCAATTTTTGGAAACACGGAAACGAAAACACGCAGTTCACACTGCACACGCAGCGACGCAGCTGATCGGCGCACTGCGCAGGGCGCAGGTAACGTGCAAGGACGTCCTAATGGACGTCCTACACTCCTACCCACAGTAGGACGTCGTTGGTAACGTGTGTGGCTGGCTTGGTGGAGATGGTGGAGACTAAATTTTGACCTGCTGGCGCCATCTCTGCTGGGCTGGCGCCAGCAGGTTTTAAATTAATAAGATTGAAAAGAAATCTATATTTATTCAGGATCAACTAGCAGCAGTAGAAACTATGCTGTGGTAGCACTGTACACCAAAGTCACCACCATCGAGGTAGAATCTAGATGGTCACCACCACAAAACAGGCACGTCACCACAATACCACACCACATGGCCGACTCTACACTAGGCCGAAGCCTTAGATGTGGCAACGTGGCTTAGCTGTCAAATAGTGGGCCTATAGTTTCAGAATAATTATTACATCTTATATGTATTAGAGTTCATCTCGGTTAATAAATTAAGAAAAAAATGCTTTTTAGAACTACTGCTACTAATACCACTTACATCTGATGTCTGGTTCATCATAGTCAGACACTGCAAAATAAAAATAAAGCAACCTGTTTCCTGCTGCCACTTCCACTTCCACTTAAATGAACACTCAATTTACTTTGTAAATTGTCACTTGAGCTAGAAAAATTCACTATTAGGTCACTGTGAAGCCATTCTTGCTAGTCTTGATTCCCTTTCACTATCAAATCTTTTCATAGGTATGCCCAGATGCATGCCCTCGTTGGCTTGCCCAGATGGGTTCTATTAACTGTATTTTTCTGTGATATTTGGGAGGTCCAGAAAACATTGTAGGTACCACATTGTGCTCTAAAATAGGTCTTATCCTTTGAAATGTTTGTAAAGTATTAACTTTATTCTTATAAATATAACCAGCCCATAAGAGGAATACCGTTCACCCACTTCTGTTTATGTCCTTTATTGGAAGCATGGAAGCACAATTGCTAGTGCAACCTGGTACTACACACTTTGCAGGCATCCTTTTATCTTTATAGTTTCGTTTGTGCATGTAAATAATTAGAAACACATTAAAAATCACCTTCCATTCTTCTTGTTTACTCTGGACGGTTATGTTCGGTCGAAGCACAATTGCAGTGCAACCTGGTACTGCACACTTTGCAGGCATCTTATTATCTTTATAGTTTCGTTTGTGCAGGTAAATAATTAGAAACACATTAAAAATCACCCTCCAATCTTATTTTTCACTCTGGAAGAAGACTAATGACTTAACAACAAATAAAAGCTTGGCCCCCGATTCAGTGTTGCCATATTTCAATGCTCCGGCCTAGTGAGTAAAGTCGGCCATGCGTGGGCCGAACGGCGGGCATTCCGCGGAAAATTTAAATTGTTTTATAGTTTCAGAATAATTATTACATTTTATATGTATTAGAGTTCATCTCGGTTGATAAATTTAAAAAAAGACTTTTTGAAAAAATAAGAATGCTGAAAAATGCCAGTAGTAACAGTACAAAAATGTATATGTATTTAGATTTAGAGATTTTCCCTTCTGTTAGACATTTCTTATTTCCATTAGATTTCCTCTGTTTAGTTTTGCCAGTCTGTATTTTGTCTTGAACTGTTTCAGTGTAATTATTAATAAAAATATTTGCTACATTAACAACATTAATTCAAGCAGAATTTCATCAGTTTATTGGGGTTGATTACATGAACAAATGTGTCTAAAACAAACTCATCTATATGTATATTGATGCATTCTTTTGCAATTTCCATTAAACCTGCTTTGTGCAATTGCCCAAAAACTTACTTTTATACCTATTGGCCTGACATCAAAATTTTAACAATACCTATTGTGAATAAGAACTGTAATTTGAGCTGTATACTCTGATGGAAGGGTTATGCCTACCAACTATAAGCTGTATGTATTTAATATCCGTATCAAATAATTTTGTCCTTCATGTTCTACCTATAATTTTTGTAATGATAAGAACATTTATATAGGCTGATATTTCATCAATTTGTAAAACAATGTACTTCTCCGAGAATAATAAACCCTCTGCAACAGTTTTAATGTAAGGCATATTTTCTGTCAGGTGCAATTTTTAAAGAACTGCAAAGTTTTGAGAAATATTTAGGATGGTGGTAAAATTGGCAACTTATTCTCTCTTACAAAATTGTAAACTTTCTTTGGCTGGACATAGAAAAGGTTTTAACATTACATCAACAGAAAACCTATTTGAAAATAGTGTGCCAAACGCGGGTGCCAAAATATTTTCTATTTGAGACCAACAGGATATTTTAATGACAGTGGTAAAATCTAACTCAAACCACCAACAAATTATGATTTATTGATTTAAAGGAATGTCTATATTCATTGATACTAATACCACCTACATCTGATGTCTGGTTCATCGTAGTCAAACACTACAAAATAAAAATAAACGCAATCTTATTCCTGCTGCCACTTCTACTTAAATGAACACTCAATTTACTTTGTAAATTTTCACTTAAGCTAGAAAAATTCACTATTAGGTCACTTCACTTTTGAAGCCATTCTTGCTGGTCTTGATTCCCCTTCACTATCAAATCTTTTTGTAGGTGTGCCCAGATGTGTTCTATTAGAACTGTATTTTTCTGTGATATTTCCGAGCTCCAGAAAACATTGTAGGTACAATATTATGCTTTAAAATAGGTCTTATCCTTGGAAATGTTTGTAAATTATTGTCTTTATTCTTATAAATATAACTGGCCCTTACGAGGAATACCTTTCACCCACTTCTGTTTGAAATGCTCGTCTTGAACACCCTAATATGACCTTTATTGGAAGCACAATTGTTAGTGCAACCTGGTACTACACACTTTGCAGGCATCTTTTTATCTTTATAGTTTCGTTTGTGCAGGTAAATAATTAGAAACACTTTAAAAATCACCTTCCAATGTTCTTTTTTACTCTGGAAAACAAATAAAAGCTCGGCCCAGCTCGGCCCGCTATTTAGTGTTGCCATATTTCAATGCTCCGGCCTAGTGAGTAGAGTCGGCCATGCACACCAGCATCACTGACATCTCTCTGACATGTAACATCTGTCAAGAACGTCAAGAAATCAAAATGGCGGGTGACGCTTCCACGGGTTTGTTGTGATTGTGAAATAAAATAAAAATATTGATTATATAATTAATATTAAATTAAAAAGTGGAACGCAAAATCCACATATATGTGCGTGTGTGATCTGGCAAGGGTTGCTGTTTTCCGCGGTGCTTTTCAATGAATATTTCAATTTTGTTGTTGATGGTTGAAATATTCTTTTGATTGTTACCGTGAGGAAACAAGACAGCAGTAACACGGATAATCAAGAGTTCGGGGATCAAATAGCCGCAGAAATATATGGCCGAAGTGAATACTTCAAGAACCAGCCCCAAGGAAGATAGTAAAATTCAGACCAGTGAAGCACCTATAGAAACTGCTTGCCCATTTTCAAATAAGTTACAAAATGGTTACAACGAGGCTGTTCAAGGTAATTCAGCAGTTAGCGAAGTTACAAGTGTTTATCATTTTTCATTTGTGTTTTTATTAGATAATGTAGTAGAGTAGCAGGAATATGGTACTCTTATAGAATGTTCAAACTGCTACCCACCAACATCTTATTGGGATATCATTGCTGCAGGTTGTAGGATAAATTAGCAATTTCTTTGGCAGGTGTAGCTTCATTTTATGTATCTTTTAAAAGACCATCCTGCACTTTCGTTTAAATAACCAAAAAGCTATTCTACTAAAGTGTTATGTTATTGGTACTTTTATCCCAATCATATCTAGTAAAGTTGCTTTAAAATAAACATATAAAAATTTATAACTCATAATGCAATTTATAAGCATAGTTTTTATAAATTTATGTCAAGGTAAAAAAAAGCATAGATCAATGGTCCTATATAAACTAGTTTGTATTAAATTTTTCATTGAAATGAGACACTTAAATCAGAATAACAATAAATCCACAACAGTATTATATTTATAATAATTTAGTCTTTATCCTTAGGAACACTTTATGTTTTTTCTCAAATTTCTTACAGAAACTATGAGTATTTTTGTGTTACCCTATTTATTAGAAAGAGAGAGAAGTAACAGAAAAATATTAAGGATAAGTTAACTGGATTTAGTATCCTAAGGACTGGTTTTTCAATGTCCAGTCAAATATTTATCTGTACGATAACAGCAACTATTAGATAAATTGTTTAAACAATTGCAGGCTAAACTTACAAAGTCAGGTAAATCTTATCTGACAGTTGTAGCCATAGCAACACTATCTGGCAGATACCTATCTGATACTTTAACTGGACATTGAGAAACCGGCCCTAAGGAAAATTGAACTGTTTTCCGGCAGATAAGGAGCAACCTATTTGTTTCTCATATGTTTCATACATGTTTGTAATATATTGTAGGCTAAAAAAACTTGTTCTATAGCTCTGTAGTCATTTGCCAGAAATTCCATATCTTTTGGTGATGACCCTACATTTTCAGAGAATTTGTAAGAATAGCATAAAAAATTCTAGTGCTTAGTCAATATTGTATAGAAAAATTTATATACAATACTGGGTTCTCTTGTATAATAAGAGCCCCCACAGACTTTCTATTGTCTGATAGTTTAGTTGGGCTCTTAATCAGCATGAAGATGTATCTGAGTGCACGAATTACAATTGCACATCGGCCGATAAATAAGTTTGATGGGCTATGCAATTGCTTTTAAGAGCCCCCGCAAACCACAGGCTTGTCAATCAGTCAAGAGTTAGATCAGGATGGGTTGCTAAACTATCGGCCGATAGAAAGTCTTACTGCTTTGCATATCAGCTTTTACCTCAACAAACATATGTGTGTTGGTCTACAAGCATTTTCAAGGGACCATTTAATTTACAGCAATAATAATTTATAATACAATAATAATTATTAATATAATTCTTTAACTGAATATTTGAGATCTGGAGATGTGTCGTAGTAGCTGTTTCCCTTTTCAGATGAAGGCGATGACAATTACTATTCTGATAACTCAATGGAGTATGATTCTGATGTGCCCCCAGAAGAGATTGACCAAATGCTGGAAGAGGCCTTGGCCAGGAAGAAACGGAAGGCAGATGATGCAGGCCTTGATGGAGAAGAAAACATTCCATTTGAAGAGAAAACAAAAGTAGTTCTTATAGAGAAAGGTACTAGTTAGAAATCTTGAGGAGCAAACAAGCAAATTATGGAATTTGTGAAACCTAAAGTTAATTCCTTTAAGCTTAAACTGTGAGATAAAAAATTGATTTGGTTTCAGGCCAAAACCACTTTGATGTCTTACCTGAAGGCTGGATCCAACTGACACACAACAGCGGCATGCCATTATATCTCCACAAAACCACCAGAGTATGCTCCCTTTCTAGGCCTTACTTCTTAGGTCCAGGCTCTGCTAGAAAACATCAGATTCCTCTCAGCGCTATTCCCTGTCTTAGTTACAAAAAAGCTCTAGAGCAGGAGAAGGAGAAGCAAGAAGATGCTACCTCTACTGTAGTTGGTGCAAATGGTAACCATCTGAGCCTAATTTCTATATTTTTGTTAGAAAGGATAACATGAAATAGAATCTACAGAGCATTAATCATTTTCGTGAATATTCCAACATCTTTAGTAGCAGTTGCAAATTGACTACAATTACCTAAATTAAAAATAATGCTTGTGGATACATTATTTTGAAGGATGTCACCAAAAAATTCCTACTTTCTTGTATAACCTCACACTGAAAAAAAATAGGGTGTTCACATAGTGAAGCCTCCATTTTCCATCCAGACATCCAAACATTTTTTTTTTTTGATGCTGAAGATCTATGTGGTCAGTTGTGTGGAACTCTTTGGGGCACCCTTTGTTGACAATGGATATTTTTTTAATAAATACTCTGTAATCACCCTGTATGTGTGTTTTGGAGAGATGGCATTACAGAGTATACTAAAATATTTTTTTTGTTATAATTAGGGTTAGTCATCCTCAACATCTCAGACTATTGTGACCAAACAATACCTCTTTTCAGGAAAATGTTTTGTGAGGTATGTATGTTGATATGGACTACATTTTAAAGATAATGACTTTTATACAATATGTGTAATAAATGTGTAACATATCAAAGTTATGTTTTTTAAATGGAATATCCTGTTCCATTATTGGATACTTAGATTCCTGGATCAATTCTAGTGTGACTTTATGTCTCATACATAGGACTTAAAATCAACTGTTTAGGTTCATATCTCCATTTTTGGTATCAGTAGATAGCAGAAAATAAAACATGAATCTTGCAACTATTATAAAACAGAAAGCTGTAGCTTTGCCACATGACTAAGCATGCAATGTGTCAGTTTAGGTTAGATTATATAGACAATATTCATATTGTATTACTTTTGTACTTGGAGAAATTGGTTGTTTAATTAAGGATTGATCAATCACAGATAAGTTGGTTTTATCAAATGAGAAAGCTTACTTTGTAATCACCACAAGTCACCAAAGGCATACTACAATTTTTTTAATATATTCGAATTCAAAATCTGATAGTCTTTCTAATGATATAAAGTTGTGGTAGTTTTCATTTAATTTAAATTTTCAAACAAATCAGTGTTTCTCAATATACCTATAAACAACCTAGCAGTCCATGAAATATAAACAAGAAGCTGTTCAAATGGAAGAAAACAACTAACTTAGCAGAAAGATGCAAACGAACTAGAAAAGGGAGAAAAGGTCATAAAAATTACTTAACAACAAATCAACTCTAACCAGAAACAACAGTGGTAACATATCTAAGGTCAAAGAGAAGCTGGACTATGACAGAAATAGATATTTTTCACAGCCTACTAGCTACTGCAATGTAATAGTAATTTCAAAATCATTCAAACATTTTGAAATGAAAGGAAAACTATCAGTGAATGTTGCTGGCAGTTTCATATCTTCAGAATAAAATTTTGCATCTAATTGTATAAAAGAGTATTCATTTCTGTCAAATCAGAAGTAACAATACCTCTCACTGGAGCTATGCAAATTCTTTAGTACCTGTTAGCAAGATCGCATAGAATGAAGAATAAATTACAATCTGTTCAAATTATAAAATATAATTCACTGTTCACCTGGCAAAAGAATAAATTATGATTTTGCCTTTTTCGTGATATCACTAATAGATACTGAAAAATTTGGAGGGTCTGCTACAAAAATATCCATTTCTGTCATACTCCAGCTTCTCCTTGTCCTTAAATATGTTACAACTGCTGTTTCTGGTTAGAGTTGTTTTGTTGTAAGTAATTTTTATAATCTTGTCCCTTTACTCTAGTTCCTTTATATCTTTCTGCTAAGTTAGGTGTTTTCTTCCATCTGAACAAATTTTTGCATATATTTCATAGCCTGCTAGGTTGCTTATAGGTAGCAAAATTGAGAAACACCGATTTTATAAAAATTTTGAAATTAAATGAAAAGTATGAAAGACTGATATTTACAACCTTATATCATTAGAACGGCTATCACATTTTATATTCGATTTTATAAAACAAATTAGGCATTCTCATACAAATTTTACCGTCCAACCTAAGCTGATGCGTTTCTTGCTAAGTCACATGGCCAAGTCGGAACCTTCCATATCTTATAATGGCTGCGATATTCAATTCTTTTCTGATATCTACTAATACCAAAAATGGTGATTTGCATCTAAACTGTTAGTTTTAACTTTTGTGTGTGATACATAGTCACACTAAAATTGTCCCAAGAATCAAAAAATGAAATATTATGCAGGGTGTTCCATTTGGAGAAACCTAACTTTCTGTCATACTTCAGCTTCTCCTTGACCTTGAATATGTTACTGCTGTTGTTCCTGGTTAGAGTTGATTTGTTGTAAGTAATTTTTATAATCTTGTCTCTTTACTTTAGTTCGTTTGTATCTCTCTGCTAAGTTAGTTGTTTTCTTCCATCTGAATAGGGTTTTGTATATATTTCATGGCATGCTAGGCTGCTTATAGGTAGTAAAATTGACAAACACTGATTTGATTAAAAATTTGAAATTAAATAAATACCATTAAACACTGGTATTTACAATCTTATATCATTAGGAAGATTATCACATTTTACATTCGATTGTATTCAACAAATTAGGCATTCCCATTTCAAAAAATCATCTTATGTGTTATTGAGCTTTCATTATTTAATCAACCGATTTCTCAACAACAAAAGTAATACAAATCTTACCGTCCAACATAAGCTGCCGCGTTTCATGTTTAGTCACATGGAAGAGTCATAACCAAAGTTTTATAATTGCTCCGATATTCTTTTTTTTTCTGATACGTACTGATACCAAAAATGATGATTTTGACCTAAACGGTTCGTTTTAAGTCCCATGTGTGATACAAAAAGGCACTACAATTGACCCACGAATCTAAAAATGCAAGAATGTACAGGGTGTTCCATTTAAAAAAAAAACTTTGATAAGTCATGCCTTTATTAGACACTCTGTATAAAAGGCTTTATTTTCAAAATACAGTCCAATTCGATCTACTTACACCCGCAAAGTGTATTTTCTGAAAAGAGGTATCGTTTGGTTACAAGAGTCCGAGACGTTGAGCTTGAATCACCCTGTATGGTGATTTATTTTACTCTTGAACATTCAGAATTATGCATTCATCAGGGAACGAACAAGCCATACCGAACGCGAGGATAGAAACAGTACAAGACAATCTCCAAATGCAGAACCTCACTCCTGAAGACGTCAGAGAGTATTGCGAATCTCTGTTCAAGTTTCAAGCGCTCAAGGTACTGCGTTTCAAATCTTGGTCTGAAAGAAGGAAATATTCCAAGAAGCGAAAGCAAGAGAAACAACTTCACAGGTATATTGGAAATGCTTCCACCAAGTTTTTGGTTTTTTATTTTTTTCTATAACCAACATTTTTTCTTTTCTCAGAATTTGGTGTTCTAAATACTCTGCAATTTACTTGACTTGAAATATCTAGTTTTTCGCCTTATTTTGACCTCAGTGTCAAAAAAACATTCTGATTTTCAATAGAAAAGTAAATAAAAAAGATCTTTTTATTACCTACAACTCTGCCATCTTTATTGTTTAAAACTGACACCCTTCCCCTTCCCGACCTTAGATCGTCCGTAAATTATTTTTCCTTCCATTTTTATCATATTCTCCTCTTTCTGCAATGGGTTTCATCCTACTATAATTTTTTCCGCTTCAAAAATTATCTACCCTGGCCTATCATTAATAAAATCAATTTGATTTTGAATTGCTCTAAAAAAAATGCAAAACTACAAAGGATTTTTGTAAAGGTGATATTGAAAATATTCATGTCAAAAATGTTTATATGCTGAATATCTAAATAAATTTATTGGGGAAATGTTTGATAAATAATTAATTTGGAATAATATATAATATACCGAAATACAGGGTGTTAATTAAGTATGTTAACAAACTTTTACCACGAATAGTACTCCGAAAAATAGAAAGAAAATGTCATATGAACATGGGTCCGGAAATGCTTCCTAAGGGAGCTACGCCCCTTTGCATGGGGCACCCTGAAGACGGTTTTCCCTCGATATTCTCGAAACCATTCATAACAAAATTACGAAATTAGGTACGATGGGTAAACTTTTGACGCTGAATCTGATTCTGAATTCAGAATTTCATAATTTTAATCAGAAGCGTATCATACGAGAGGAGTTAAGGGTAAAAATAACCCCATTTTTTAAATGGTAATTTTTTTGACATTTTGATTTCAGAATATGATATTTCAGAGATTTCTACGTAAAAATGGTCTCTTGGTACATCTCGATAGGGCTAACTGTTTTCGAGAAAAATGCAGATTATTGAATACAATAGCCTGCATCGAGACCATTTTTACGTAGAAATCTCTGAAATATCATATTCTAAAACCAATTTTTCGGAGTACTATTCGTGGTTAAAGTTTGTTAACATACTTAGCACCCTGTATAGGTTTCGTCAAACATTTTGTACATTTAAGGTCGCACTCCCACTGAGCAATCGAGCACAAGCGAGAAAAAGCTGCATGAGGTAAAAATTCTTCAGAAGGGCAGATTGGTTGGGTACAATCTAGTGCAGTGTTTATGAAGAAAGACCGCCTTGGGCTAATAATAGTCCCCATTCTGCCAAAAGCAACAGTAGAACAATGCATTTTAATAATGAAACAAATATAAATATGCAATTAGAACAATCCCAAGGGGAAGTTCACCTTACTGCTGTTCTTCCATTCAGCCTTTGTTAATATCAGTATGAAAAAAAATTAGCGTTTACACAAATTAACTTAAAAAAAACTATGTACAACATGCATGGGGGGCAGGCTCCGTTCAAGTACTGGTAAAAAAATGAAGTCAAGTTGATTGACTCAGTACTTCCCACACATTACGCTGATACCAGTTTATAATGTTCCCATAGCATGAAGCTATAGTCTGAGATCGCTTGTAACCAAATAATCGCCAGCCCCCCCTCCAAAAATTGTCTTATGCCGCTAGGTCTTTCCTTCACAGGTCAATGGACAGCCTATTATCGATACTACAAACCTCTCAGTTTTACAACCCCCCACCCCCCAACCACCTCACTTTCACCCCCACCCAAAAAACTGGTAGGAAATGACCAGGAACCCCTAAAACGTCTAAAAACCGAATTTGAGCGGTTTTCATGCTTTTCGTTCTTTGATTATTGCTACGCTGCCACTGACACGATTTTTTACAAACATACGCGTTTTCCATTCTCACCACGGTAACAATATACTGTGTCAAAATTTCATTAGAATCAATTTAATAATGTCCACGTTACAAAATACAAAACGATTTAAACCAATAAATTCTCGTATGTATACAGAAAATTCTAAGTCCCTTAGTTTCCGTAAAAGGCTATGCAATGTTCGGATGGACCTAAAAAGATGATTTGTGACGCTAGATCTTCCTTCACAGGTTAGTGGACAGCCTATTAGTTGTAGTACAAGAAATTTTTTAATTTTTCAACCCCCAACCCCCCAACCAGCCCAATTTCACCCCCACCCAAAAAAACGCAGAAAATGATCAGGAACCTCTAAAACGCTTAAAAACGAAGTTTGAGCTGTTTTTATATTTTTAGTTTTTTTATTATTTCTGCGCCGCCACTGACACGATTTATAAAAGTCATACGCGCTTTCCATCTTCACCACGGTAGTAATACTGTGTCAAAATTTCATTAAAATCCATTCAACAGTTTCCTCGTTAGACAATATAGAACGATCTAAAGCAATACTCTCGTATGTATGTTTACATTAGAAAAAATTCCTTTGCTTTCTGTAATAAGCAAGGCCATGTTCGGATGGACCTAAAAAAGTTATTTATGTCGCCAGTTCTTTCTTCACAGGTCAGTGGACAGTCTATTATGAAGGCAACAAATTTTTCAATTTTACAACCCCCCACCCCCCAACCACCCCAATTTCACCCCAACAAAAAAAAAGTAGAAAATGATCAGGGATCCCTAAAACGCCTAAAAACGAAGTTTCAGCAATATTTAATTTTTTTGTTTTTTGCTAATTACTCCGCCGCCTATGCACCGATTTTCAAAATTATAGGAACATTACCTACTACGACCCCACAGCATACCGCTGCCCAAATTTCATCACGATCCATGGAGCGGTTGCTGAGATTACGAGGGTAGAAAAACGCGACAGACAGACCGACAGACAGACCGATGGAAATGAGTGACGTGGATTTTCGTTATGTACACATCATAAAACGCCCAAAAAGTGTATTATCTCAAAATCAAAAATTTTCGCGATCACAATACTCCCCTCACCTATCGGTGTGGGAAGTAAAAGTGAAAGATTATTAGCCGTACGCCAATAAGAAAGCTGCTGGAGGGCGGGAGGTGTTAGGGCTCTTTACAGCATGTGGATGTTGGATGGCGAGAAATATTTTCTCACCTCCCAAAAGCTGTCCGAGCTTTTCCCTAGCAGCTGTTGACTGACTCAACAGATCATGTCTTCTGCAATGCTGGTTCCTACAAGAATGAATTCTTGGTACATCCTAACTGGCTCGTCATTAGAGATGATTGATTGATTTAGCATGAATATTGTGAATGTTTGGTTCTATAGGCTTATGATACTAGTAAATACTTGATTATGAAAACCTTACAGGCCGACCTTGCCTGACGGCACGAAACTGATTACGTTCCCTATCAGGAGTACGGACGGTTCGGAGCCAACGAACAGCAAAAAGGAGTTCATCATGAACCCGAACGGCAAATCGTACGTGTGCATTCTGCACGAGTATGTCCAACACGCACTCAAGAAGCAACCCACCTATCAGTTCACGGAGCTTGAGAACGCCGCCACGCCCTACGCTGCTACGGTCATCATTCAGGACATGAAGGTACGCCTAATACCCGTTTTACATCAACATTAAGGCCATGGTTTTGATTCGTGGATTCAGATCGTGCTCAACATTGACAAGTGTAAAACAGGAATTGGACGTCAAATAAGGTAATGGATTTCCTCTTGGATTTCTTTACTGATCCAGAACCTGTTCTAATCTGTGGTCAAGTTTGACGTAAAATTCGGTAGTGCCAACCTTAAAAGTCATATGATGCATGTCATCCATGTTGCATACCTAAATCATATCACAACAACAGTGTATGCTGTCACAAAATCCATGCTTTCATTCACAGATGTAAAACACAATCAGTTTGACCTTGAAAACGACCATGGATCGATCAATGAATGAATTCGCGGAGAAAATGTCGATGTAAAGCGGGTATAAGACAACATTATGTATCGTTCAAGATTACCCGACAGTAAATTTTATTGCCTCTTAATCTAGTCAAAATCAGATTCAAACGAGTCTCTATCATTCAGGTTGATAATTTCATTTGGTTTTGTATTTAAAAATGATGACATAATTTAATGCAGTTTCGCCATTATTCTTGAGTTATTACATAAATGTACCTGTTCTCTAATAAGATTTATATTTGCTGATAAGCTTTTCGGGTGATTATTGTACTTTCTGATATTTCTTTTTAAACCGCTTCATATTGATTCAATCGGATTAAAAATACAAAAATAGGGTGGAAGTCTTAAAACTGCACACCCACTACTTCGGGCTATTTCATCAACTATACAGGGTTATTCACGTTATTCGACACGGAGCATTATGGCTAAAGTATTTGATAGAAAAGAAAATAATAATTTTGGATGGATAGAGACCCATAAAGACTACATTTTAAAAATATTTTCATGTTATACAGGGTGTCCCAAAAACAGGAAATGTATCAAAGTTATGTTTTTTTTAAATGGAACACCCCGTATATTATTGCACATTCAGATTCCTTGATGAATTCTAGTGTGACTTTATGTATCATACATGGGACTTAAAGCGAACCGTTTAGGTGTAAATCACAATTTTTGGTATAAATAGATATCAGGAAAAAATTGAATATCGCAGAGATTATAAAATTTGGAAGGCTGTGACTTTGCCGTATTACTAAGCATAAAATGCGTCAGCTTTGATGAGACTGTCAAATTTAAATTACGTTTACGCTTGGAGAAATCGGTCGATGAATTAAGGAAACTTCGATCACCGATAACTTGATTTTTTTAAATGGGAATGCCTAATTTTTTTTACACGGTTAAACGTAGAATTTGAAAACTTTTCAAATGATATAAGGTTTTGAATATCAATCTCTGGTAGTTTTCATTTAATTTTAAATTTTCAAACAAATCGGTGTTTTCCAATTTTCCTACCTATAAGCAACCTAGCAGGCCATGAAATATAAACAAAAACCTGTTCAGGTAGAAGAAAACAACTTAGCTGAAAAATACACACGAACTAGACTAAAGGGACAAGATTATAAAAATTACTCACAACAAACAAAGTCTAACCAGAAACAACGGCGGTACATATCTTTGGTCAAAGAGAAGCTGGAGTATGGCAGAAATGGATTTATTCACGGCCTATTACCTACTGCAATGTACTAGAGATTGGCAATTTCCAAAACCATTAAACATTTTGAAATGAAACGAAAACTACTAGATAATGTTGTAGGCAGTTTATTAGTTTCATAATAAAATTTCACATTTAATGATATAAAAAAGTATGCATTTCTGTCAAAACTCAGGTCAAAAGTACCTCTGACTGGAGTTCTGAAACTTCTTCAGTACCTGAGATCGCAGAAAATGAAGAATGAATTGAAATTTGTTCAAATTATAAAACATACCTTAAATGGCAGAAAATTTAAATCTGATTTGTCAGTATTCCTTTTTTGCAATATTGCTAATAGATATTGAAAAATAGAAGGGCTCCAGTCAGAGGTATCGACTTCGACGCAAATTACTACTTTTTTATACCATTACATATGATTGATAATTGCGTGCTGGCGCAACAGTCGCTGGTTGTTTTTGTTTCATATCAGGGTTTCAATTGTCTTGGACATTTTTAGCCTCTAGTAAATTGCGGTAGCAAGTAGACTGTAAAAGTATCTGTTACTGCCATACTCCAGCTTCTCTTTGACCTTAAAGATGTTAACGCAGTTGTTTCTGGGAGGGTTGATTTGTTGTAAGGAATTTTTATAATCTTGCCCCTTTAGTCTTGTTCGTGTATATTTTTCAGCTAAGTTAGTTGTTTTCTTCTACCTGAACAGGTTTTTGTTTATATTTCATGGCCTGCTACGTTGCTTATAGGTACGAAAATTGAAAAACGCCGATTTGTTCGAACATTTAAAATTAAATGGAAACTACCAGAGGTTGATATTCATAACCTTATATCATTAGAAAGCTTATCAAAGCCTACGTTTAACCGTATAAAAAAAATTAGGCATTTTCATTTGAAAAAATCAAGTTATCGCTGATCGAAGTTTCCTTAATTAATCGACCGATTTCTCTAAGCATAAACGTAATTTAAATTTGACAGTCTCATCAAAGCTGACGCATTTTATGCTTAGTAATACGGGAAAGTACCAAATTTTATAATCCCTGCGATATTCAATTTTTTCCTGATATCTACTTATACCAAAAATGGTGATTTACACCTAAACGGTTCGCTTTAAGTCCCATGTATGATACATAAAGTCACACTAGAATTCATCAGGGAATCTGAATATGCAATAATATACGGGGTGTTCCATTTAAAAAACATAACTTTGATACATTTCGTGTTTTTGGGACACCCTGTATAACATAAGAATATTTTTAAAATGTAGTCTTTATGGGTCTCTATCCATCCGAAATTATTATTTTCTTTTTTATCAAATACTTTAGCCATAATGCTCCGTGTCGAATAACGTGAATAACCCTGTATACTTTTTATCAAAGCTGTTGTAACTTTTTACTAATTCCAGTATCTGACTTTTTGTTTTAATTTCTGGTCAAATTCTTGTTTTGTAAGAAATTAAAATTATGTCAGATTTTCTAAACGAAGTATGGGGTATTTTTCCAATAACCTCGAATTTCTATTCTTTCTATTGAAGTACTGATTACTAGCGCATGTTTCCGGTTTAATCATGATGATTTCCTAACCGAATCCAAGATAAGGTAGTCCACCGCTAAAAAAATGACATTCTGTACAGTCCGGCAACAGTACAAGTAAATATGTAATGTATAATAATTTAGACAATTCGACATTGTACGGAAATGATACTCTCACTTATAGGTTTTACTATCAATATAAAAATTTTCAGTACTACTTTGAACAGAGGATGGTCTGCAATAAGGGATGTTTAGTGTATAACCACGAATAACTAGTTTTTTGAGACGTTAGACATAAAATTTACTACCGGGTATATCCCGAACGTTGTTTCTATACCTTATTAGTAGGTTTGTAGTGGGGCAAACATCAAACACGATTATTAAACGACGTTTCGGCTTATTTTAGCCATCTTCAGGTGCTTACATCCTTTCTTACAGCACAATTACAAACTGTTGTTTGAAATTTGTAGACAAAGTAGTTGTTTCAAAAGGTCTATTTCGGTTTTCCATTGTCTATACAATTTTTGATTTACTTATTATCTTAGTCGTTATGAAGTGCTCATGTGTTACTCTTTGTGGCTTCTTCCTATTGATTGGAGTGGTGTATCGGTTAAGTAGTGCAGATTCCTGCTAACATGGCCGTTAGATTTTAACTCTAGGTTTGCTGTATACGTTTGGTTGCTGGCGGTATGCGCTGCTTTTTATTGCCCGGCGATACCAGTGAGGATATTTGTTAATGAGGTGGTAATGTCCCAAATAATTTTGTGTTATATGGTTTTGAAGATCAAATCAGTTAGGTGACGCCTCCCATTCCCTATACATTGAGTAAAGTGATTTCTGGCGTTTGTCATGACTCTTGCCATCATAGTAGGTGTTACGTTGGCAATTTCTTCCCGGATGTTGGTCTTTAAATCTTGTAGGGTCTTTAGACGGTTCACCTAAATGCGGGAAATAAAAAATTCCCGCAGGAAAGAGTCACAAGCGGATAAACCGGAAGAGCGGGCTGGTCACTCCAAATCGGCTCGAATTGAGATGAGGCGCTCGGGAAATGGTTCCCTCAAAACAACCATCGATGCTCTAAAAGTGTGTGTCGTTAAACCGACTTGTTGGAATCAAATGGCCCCTAAGTCCGACTCATTTAGCCGTGGGACAAAAAATACCTGTAACATGTTCACATACCGGACCGAATTCATTTTCCTCAAAAAGTCAGGGACCAAAAATATCAGCTAAGGAAATTGCACACCACACTGTGACTTTAGGTGAATGCAAAGGCTTTTGATGCAGTTCTAGAGGATTGGTGTGAGCCCAGTAGCGCATGTTTTATTTGTTGACTGATCCACACAGATGAAAATGGGCCTCATCACTAAAAAAATGTAGTCAAGTTGATTGACTGAGTACTTCCCACACATGCCGGTGATACCAGTTTTATTATTTTCCCATAGCATGTAGCTACATAGCCTGAGATCCCCTTGAAACCAAATCGTCGCTCGCCCGACCGCAAAAAAGTGTGCTATTCTACTAGGTATTTCTTTCACAGGTCAATAGACAATCTATCATAAATACAACAAATTTTTGAGTTTTAAAACCCCCCACCCCCGAACCACCCCAATTTCACCCCCATCCAAAAAAAATTTGAAAATTATCAGGAACCCCTAAGACGTCTAAAACCAAAGTCTGAGGTGTTTTTATATTTCTAGTTTTTTTTATTATTGCTGCGCCGCCACTGAAACGATTCCTAAAAACTATACGCGTTTTCCATCCTCGTCACGGTAATAAATCTGTGTTAAAATGACATTAAAGTCAATTCAAAAGTTTCCACCTTACACAATACAGTAAAGTAATACTCGTAGGTATTTTGTATACATCAGAAAATTCTCCTTGGTTTCTGTAATCGATAAGGCAATGTTCGGATAGGCCAGTTTTACAACCCCCAACCCTCAAAGACCCCAATTTAACTCCCACGCAAAGAAAAGTAGAAAATGATCAGGAACCCCTCAAAACGCCTAAAAACGAAGTTTAAGCTATTTTCATATTTTTAGTTTTTTAAATATTGCTGTGCCGCCACTGAGACGATTTCTAAAAATCATACGCGTTTTCCATCCTCGCTAAAGTAGTAATACTGTGCCGGAATTTCATTAACATGAACTTAGTAGTTTTCACATTATAAAATACAGAACGATCTAAAGCAATACTCATATAAATACATCGGAGAATTCTCTAAGTCCCTTGGTAATAGACAAGGCAATGTTCGGATGCAGCTAAAAAAGTGTATTATACCGCTAGGTGTTTCTCTCTCATCTCAATGACAGCCTTCTATGAATACAACAAATTTTTCAGTTTTACAACCCCCACACCCTCCAACTACCCCAATTTCATCCCCACCCAAAAAAAAGTATAAAATTATCAGGAACCCCTAGAACGCCTAAAAACGAAGTTTGAGGAGTATTTGAAAATTTCGTTTTTTGCTACTTATCACACCATGTCGCTACCCACATTTTATCAAAATCTATGCAGCGGTTACTGAGAATAGGAGGCTAGAAAAACGGCAACAGACAGACAGATCAACAGACAGACCGATGGAAATGAGTTACATGCATTTTCGTTATGTAGGCATCATAAAACGTCCAAAAAGCGTATTATCTCAAAATTGAAAATTTTCGCGATCAGAATACTCCCCCCACTTATCGGTGTGGGAATTAAAAAGCAATAGTGTTCTCAGGAACAACTTCGAGGAGAACCTCACATACGCGTCCTCCGAGAATTGAAGTCACGTTCAGAAAGTTCATGGACGATCGGCATCTTGTAAGGATGAACATGAAGGTCCTCATGAAGAATTCTCCGCACAGAATGATCGGAAAGTCCAAGGGCAGAGGCTTGTTTGCGCTCAAAATGCAGTTGTGATCCCAACACCGAAGTCCGCACTGCCTCAATGTTTGCAGGTAACCTAATGGGCTGAGGGACTTCGGTTCTTCGCCCTGTTGCACTGGCAAATTTCCTAAACCTAGTAACCTACGTAGCAATCGACTTCCGGTCCGGCACAGGGGCCAACGGGGCTAAATTAAAATGATCCCGAAAGGCGCGCTGCGTCGCGATTACGGAACATCCGCTGGAAAAGTAGACCTCAACGGCAAATGCACGCTGCTCACTACTTCAACGCATGATGCCGATTGAGCTGTCTTTGAACAAAATTTTAAAGACACTCCTCTCGAACGTGACCACTAGCGCTTTGCTGCGACATCAACCGACTGAAGTGCGCGCATTTTAAAAAAGGAAGTCATGCTGCCGCACCCTGTATAGTGAGCCAGAACGTCGCGATGGAGAAAGTTGTTTCAATAATAGACGACCGATATCCGGAAAAACATCAGTTTTTGCTTCGTTTATTTGAAATAAGTGATACCTTTTTATAAAAATAGTAAATACTTATACTTTCCCTGTCTGGGGCACGCCGGCGCCATACTGTTTGTGAAGACAATATTTTTGGCTCGCCTTAATAGGATCGTGTTTCGTTTGTGCTTTTGGGCAGGTCGATAATAATCTAATACCCTTCTGGTCTGTCTAATAAAATCCAATTTATCTATGAAATAGAAAGTTAGTAAAAAAACAAAGTTGTTTCCTGGAACAGCTATCAAATAATGTCACTTATTCAAAATAATTTTTTTATCAAATTTTGTACGGCCATAGAGGTGACGTCAACGTCGGTAAAGTTTTTCTTCAAATATATGTGTTTTTTACTCATAGGCCAAAGGCTAGCAGCTGGAACTTATTAGGTAACTGTTCTCAGAGGTGCAGCCTGACTCAGGCAGGTAAAACCAAGTATTACAATCAAGTTATTATTATTAGTTAATATGTAGCCACACAAAAAATATGTGTGAAAAATCGCTATGGCCAGACACTTGTCAAAAATGTTCCTTATTAACTATCTTTATATGACATCTTTAGATGTTGAAAGTCTAAAGATTATTGATTGATTCGTCAATTGAAGTACGGCACAGGATACGGTACCAGCAAGAAGCAGGCTAAGTCAGAGGCTGCCAGAGTCACCTTGGAGATACTCATCCCTGAGATGAAGGCTAAAATCACCAATGAGAACGAAGGTGAGTCGTGGCAGAAATTCTAATAACATCTTCTAACATTTAATGCTATAGAATAAGCATTTAGCTCAATAAAGTAACACTGCATCATATGGTGCAGCACTGACAAACACTGCACAGTATTTCCACTCGCCAAACCGATTTTTCCAAACCCAATACGTGTATCACAATGTTAGCATGTTTAGAGCACGATTTAGACTTACACTTCGAACTATTGCTTTTTATACCGAAACTGTGCTGCCAGCCGTAACATGTTCTCTACTTGGAGTGAATCGTCAGATAGCTACTTCATTTTTAAGAAGCTAAGGAGCAAGATGTTTGCAATCGGGCCCCGATCCATATTCATCACATTGCCCGACTTCTTTGTTGCTTCTAAGCTTTCTCATATGTGTCCATTTTCTTAAAGTTTACTACAAAAAAGTTATGTATTCCGCTAACTTGATGCTTTCACCGTTGCTTTTACTTCAGATGGGAAAGAATATTGCATAACCTAACCCTTACCATGCCACTGCATCTGACTGCTTTATTCAACCGAAGTTTTACACATAGCGCTGTTGCAACTTATAACTCCTTACCTGATAGTTATAAAAAAACCTTGGAGACGTTTTCCGAAAGACGTTTTCAATTATTTAATGTTGAAATTTTAGATGTTTAATTGGAATCAACTATTGCTGGTTCGATTATTTGTTTGAGTTATATTATTTTAGACATCACTTGGTTGTAATGTAAATAAATGTTATTTATACTTAATTACCATAAATGTACTGTAACGGAATTCTGGTTTAGTCTACATTAGGTTAAGTGTAAGAATAGCTGAGCTAAACTTCGCCTATTGTAGATTGAAGAAATAAAGACGATTTATTATTATTATGTTTTAAACAAAAAAGTGCAGCCCGGGCTCCGACACACCGAACTGCTGTTCCATTACCCAATGACTACTCCTCACACCGTGAGGTGAGCAATCACTGGGTCCGCGAATCGTGCGCCCTAAGTAGACGAAGGGACCCAAGGATGACTGCCTTCTGCATTCTGGCGGCTAAGATGTGCGCCGCCGCACGGCACATCGGTATTTTGCGCAGTGCAGAGAGCAGCGTATTTCTCATTCCACCTAGGGATCCAATGACCATAACCAGCAGACTTACAGTGTAGTCTGGCCAGAGCCTGCGAAGTTGACCGAGCAACTCCTGATATTTGGTCCGCTTTTCCTCCTCCTTAGAGACGATGTTCACCTCGCCAGGCGCCGAAAACTCAATAACGAACATCGTCTTCTGTTGGTGGTCGAGAAGGACTATGTCGGGCTTGTTTGCCTGTACAAGCTCGAGCGTGGGGAACGAGTAGTTCCAGTAAATCCGGCATCTCTCGTTCTCCACAACGGACTCTATATCCCCTGGAGCGTATGGCAGCACCGGTGTCTCATCGATACCGTATGAGTGCCTTAAATGATAATAGAGCACTCGTAGAGCCGCGTTGTGCCGATGGACGTAAGCCGTCCCAGCGTACGTCTTACACGCCGACAAGAGATGCATAAGCGTCTCTGGCGCCTGTCGGCAAGCTCTACAATGGGTGTCGGGTACATCTACACCCATAACCCTTTTACGGTACACCAAGGTGTTGAAGACACCGTCTTGGCAAGCCATTATAAAGCCCTCAGTCTCCGACTTCAACCCACTAGACCTTAGGAAAGAGAAGGTCAACTGCTCAGACAAGCCATGCTATTCCAGATGTTTGTAGAAGATTCCATGCATTGGCTTATCTTTATGAAGTCTTAAAAGGAAGTCGACTTCGGCAGTTTTAATGTGGGATTTTAATTCTGCGGGAGCGAGTTCCGTAATGGACTGCTGACACCTCCGCTTGAAGTCGAGTGTGAGGCTGAGCTCCTCGGCTGCTCGTTTCGCTGCGCTAAAAAGAAAGGCTCCTTTACCCGCATTCTCGTGCTCTCGCACAAAGCGGATCAGGGGATCGGTGCTGTTCGTTACATAGCAGGCAGTGGCCAATACTACCCTGTTGTGCAGACGCTCCAAACTCAATAGTCCACGCCCTCCCAGGTGTCACGGGAGGTATATTCGCGGGACAGAGGACTTAGGATGCAGACTTCTCTCCATATTCATCCTTTTGCGGGTCTTCGTGTCGATTTCCTTCAGCTAGTTCACTTTCCAGTGTATAGCACCAAAGGTGTATAATAACAATGGGACCGCAAGCATGTTTGTGGCAGCGACTTTGTTCTTGCCGGACAGTTCTGAAGACCAGATCTGCCGGAGTCGGTGCAAATACTTGCGGTGGAGACACTCTTTGACCAATTCTGCCTCTTGGACCTGACGCTGCGCCACTCCAAGGTAGGTATAGGTATCTCCGGCATGCAGTTGTCGCAAGATGCTCCCATCAACGAGCTGTTCCTCATCTCCACTATCTCCGCTTCGTCCTTTCTTGAGATGAACCAATGCACATTTGTCTGTCCCGAACTCCATTCCGATAGCATGACTGTACTCCTGCACCACCCTCAGCGATTGTTGTAGTTCGCGTTGGCCGGAGGCATAAAGTTTTAGGTCATCCATATAAAACAGATGGGTGACCTTGTGCCTCCGGTTATTGGGCGTGCCACAGCTGTATCCTTTAGTATTTCTCAATGCTATGGACAGAGGCAAAAGTGAGATGCAAAAGAGCAAGGGACTCAAGGAGTCTCTTTGGAAGACACCTCTTTTCAATGACACCAACTCTGTCTGAACCCGAGTTTCACCTGATGTTATAGTGAACCGGGTCTTCCAGAGTGGCATCAGTTGTTTGATGCATCCCACTATCTGATTATCCACCGAAAGACATTCCAACAGCCGCACAATGAGCTCATGAGACGTGCTGTCGAATGCCTTGCGATAGTCAATCCAGGCCATAGAAAGGTTTCGCTTGTACTGCACGGAGTCCTGCGTGACACATCGGTCAATCAACAAGTTCTCCTTGCAGCCAGCTACTCCTTTCTTTGACCCTCTCTGTTCATACACGTCGAGAAATACAGGATTCACAGCTTGAAGGAGACGCATGTACAAGATTCTGGTGAAGAGCTTGTAACATGCGTTCAGACATGTTATTGGCCTGTAGTTTTTGGGATCAGACAAATCTCCGGTCTTCGGGAGAAGCACGGTTCGACCCTCGACAAACCAAGCCGGAATTGGCTGCTCCTGATTTAGCCACGAGTTAAAAACTCTAGCTAAATGCCGGTGGCAACTGGGGAATTTTTTCCACCAGTAGGTGTTTATGCCATCCGGGCCAGGAGCTGCGAAATTCTTTGCGTCTCGTAAGGCGTCAAGAATTTCTTCCGTGTTTATCGGATGACGCAGTACATTCAAGTTAGGAGTCCTCCTACAAACGGACTCGAACTGCGCCAAGGCCGGAGTGTCTGCTGAGAGAGGTTTGGGTTGTTCGTAAATGTCCCTCCAAAAGGCCTCCACGCGATCAGCAGTTGGCTCTATGGCTGGAGGCGGCTGTTGGAAAAGGCGAGAAGGTCTTTCGTAGAACATTCTGTTCTGCTCCAGACCTCTCGCCCGCGCCACCAACGATCGCTTAGCAGCGATTAGCATCCGTATCCTGTCAAGACAGTGTTGCTTGACAACAACCAGTACTGCTTGACTGAGTGTGTGATGGTCGCGCCTCAACCCGTAGGCTATCTGGCGCACTCGGCGCGTAAAAGGCTTCCCAGCCGCTCTATATTCCATCACACACTGGATACGGGATGCTTCCTGGCGAGCCAACTGGATTTTCGCTTCCATTTGGCGCACCCGTCTCTGTGCTCTCTCAACAGGAGAGTCTCTCACTCTCCCCTGTCTAGCTAGCCTCAGAGCCGCAGCGTAAATTTCGCAATTGATGCTCCAAATGTCAGAGGACTCCGATAGACATTCACCCACAACCTCATCCTCTCTCTTCAAATCTGCCAGCTTCAAGGACCTTCCGTTGTTATGCAAGGCCCTTCGGTCATTACCGACTAAAAGAAAGTGATCATGTATCAAACACTTCGCGTTAGACAAAATTGGCATGTGTTGAAAAGTTACTTCACAAAACGTTACAAAAAAATTAATTTATATTAAAAAATCACCAAATAATTAACCATGCACTTTACGGTAAAAACATGCCCATCTTTCTAGTTATCCATTGGTACCACAAACTTATTGTAAATGTGGTAAATACATGCAATAAGATTCCATTTAAACTCTAAAAGCATAATGGAACTGCGAGAGTACAAAGTTTCAACAGAGCGTTTGGCAAAAACTTGTCATCGGATTCCTAATTTTTGTTATGGGTACTTGAATAATGTACTATTACATCATGATTAGTCATAAAAAGTGATCGGTTATACTAAACTTCGGTCTAGGTTCTTAAAATTGTATAATTTTGAAAGAAATGTTCAAATTGCAATTTAAGATGGATTTGTCTTGAAAAGTCGCTAGGTTATCTCTAAAAGTTGCTAGGTAGTGAAGCAGAACATGCAAGCCACGTTATAAACTATCGTAAGTAGTATATCAAGCGGGGTACTGCACTGTTGGTAACCCCCCTACCATCCACATCTGAAGAAGTGAGTCTTTTCGGAGTGTTGGTCGACGTCGTCGACGACGACAATGACCAGAAGGTGGTCAGACTTGCGGCCGCCGGCGCGCGTACCATGCGTTCAAGGTCACCGCCGAAGAGCGAGGAGGTGACGTGACGCTGAAGACGAAGAAGGGCAAAGTTCAAGGTCACTCCGAAGAATGCAAAAGAAGTGACGTCATGCCGAAGAGATCTGACGAGACAAGCCTAGCCTGGGCTCGCCTCGCCGTTACTCTATTCTAAAGACAGTACCTACCTATAACAGCAGTACCTGTATACAAGACATGTACGTATGAATAGTTTCGGAAAAGCGAAACCCAATACCTGTACCCATTAGCTTAATGTATTCGAATTTGCTTTGCCATGACTCTTCTCTAAAACACACTATACACACACAGTACAGCATTACCCTGTATACAAGACAGGTACGTACGACTTTGTAAATAGTTTGTTGTTAATAACAAGACTCCTTGCTGCCTCGTGTCTCAGTAATTTTAGCGCAATTTAAATTAATTGATCATACATTTTAGTATAATTATTGGCTATCATTGATAAAGTGTCTCCGTAAAATGTAGGCATATAGAAAAACGATAAAATATATTTTTACATAAACGGCGAATAATTGCAACTGTTAATTATTAGGTGGAAATGTTTGTTTAGCTGTTTCGAATATAGTGATAAAAGTACAGTTCAGTTTTGAATTTAGTGCCGCTAACAACGGAAATAATAGTGGAAGTTGTGCAGTGACTGTATAACATAAGGATTCGGAATATTCTTTGGAAAAAATGTTATGGCATGAACATGAAGTGCCAGGATGGTTTCAAGAATATATGAAGGGGATGTGAAAGTGTTGCAGACTTTGACAGACAAGTATTAAGGACGGTACCTGAGACAACTGATGCAGCTGATTGATAAGGTAAAACTTACTTAATATAGGGTCATTCCACGTAACGGGTGTTACAGGTTGTATACATTTGTCTTTAATTCAACCAGCCAGCTTCAAGGAAAACACATTTTTTTGACAGAATCACATATCCTTTTCTATAATCATGCACAAAGTAAAGTTTGATTTTGCACTTGTGTCATACAGAATTCGAGACGAAATTAATGTAACGGGTGTTACAACGCTTGAGCTCGAAGTTACAGATAATCAAGCGTAAACGCGAATTTTAGCGAATTCTACCAAAATTACGTTTCTAAAGTCACATTAGATGTATTGTATTTAAAAAGTCCATCTACTGCTATTGAAATAACGGCGAATAATCCTTCATTTATTATTTTAGGCGAATTTTAATTTGGAACGGGTGCTATACGTATTTGTAACGGGTGTTACATATACGAAATGGTAGTGATTTTTATGTTTTTATCACAACATATGACTACCTATATTTAGCCCTCCCGGTACAAACAAGAAATGAAACATTTTCGGTGTATTTTTTTTTATTTAATAGTTAGAAATGTAGAAAAAATCATCAAATTCGAACACAGTTCGGACAAGTTTATATTATAGTGCAGGCACTGGCAGTATTTTCAGAATATACAGGGTGATGTGCAGTTATTGTGTAATCCTTCGATATCTCGCAAGGTATACCTGATAGAAGAAAATGTCAAATACAAGAGTTATTTGCTTTAACGCATATTCAAAAAATATTTTGAAATATACAGGGTGTTGCGGAAAGTAGAATAGTGATCAACTTGATTTTTTTTTATATGGAACTATAACTTTTTCTTAAATTCATTTAGTTCATCATTGATCTCTACCCTTAAAATATTTTTGAGATCGGTTGCGACGTTGCCAAGTTATAATTTATTTCGTATTAATTTCCGGATTTGCAAGGTCGCAAGTAATACGTCCAAATTGATGTATTGCTTTAACTTTTCTCAAAAATATTAGACAGCGAGTTACTTGTTACTACTTAAGTGGATATTGTTTTGGATGTTACCATCAATTTGTATCTACAGGGTGTTTTTGGCAGAATTTTAGATTCCGGCAATTTGAAGGTCATTTTACTTTGTTTTTTTAAATGTAACAATCTGCATGTTTTATCTTGAATTTACTAAACGAGTACGTTGAAATATGAAAATGAAGTTCAGTACAGATAGTGAGCATTTAAAGTTAGTCAAATCTTCTTCTTTAATGAAAATAAATTAGCGAGATTTATTGCCTTTTCAAAATTGGGGGTATAAAAAGTAAAAGGGAACGTATACAAAATATTCAAAAAAAAATCAATTAAGGGGATCCGATCCTACATCCTATCAACTACATTTCATGTTTCAAAATTGGTGGCGATAGCTGCAGTAGTACCGAAGCCATAAACCGAAGAGTAGTTTTTGAAGGTCATCTTCGAAGGGCCCTAGTTCCCTGAGAAAGCGTTTCCGGTCCCATGTTCATATGAACTTTTTTTATTTTCGTGTGTTTTATCTACTCTAGAAGTTTGTAACATGATCACCGGAACACCCTGTATTTAGCCCTCCCGGTACAAATAATGAAGCATTTTCCGTGTATTTTTTTTTATTTAATAGTTAGAAATATAGAAAAAACTCATCAAATTCGAACACAGTTCGGACAAGTTTATATTATAGTGCAGGCACCGGCAGTATTTTCAGAATATACAGGGTGTCCAGTTATTGTGTAATCCTTCGATATCTCGCAAGGTATACCTGATAGAAGAAAATGTCAAATACAAAAGTTATTTGGCTACATAAGACGCATATTTTAAAAATATCTTGAAATATACAGAGTGTTGCGGAAAGTAGAATAGTGATCAACTTGATTTTTTTATATGGAACTATAACTTTTTCTTAAATTCATTCAGTTTCTATCATTGATCTCTACCCCTAAAATATTTTCGGGATCGGTTGCGACGTTGCCAAGTTATAATTTATTTCGTATTAATTTCCGGATTTGCAAGGTCGCAAGTAATACGTCCAAATTGATGTATTGCTTTAACTTTTCTCAAAAATATTAGACAGCGAGTTACTTGAATACTAAGTGGATATTATTTTGGATGTTACCATCAATTTGTATCTACAGGGTGTTTTTGGCAGAATTTTATATTACGGAAGTTTGAAGGTCATTTTACTTTTTTCTTTAAATGTAACACCCTGTATGTTTTATCTTAAATTTACTAACACGCTATCTCGCCTTGTAATTTTTTTTTCGCGTTTGCGGCATTGCCAAGTTATAAATTATTTTTCCAAATTTTTAAACAAATATGCCCGATTTTAATTTATTTTAAATAGAATCCTCTATTTATTTTCATTGCAATGAATTGCACATGTCGAACTTAGTAAGATCACACAATCTCAAAAATTTGTTCCTATTAATTATTGAGATATGGCAACACCTATTTTTCAGTAAACAGTACCGAAACGTTTAAATATTTCCAAAACTGCCACAGCTGGAACGGTGAATTTCAATACTTGTTGGTTTTTGAACATACAGAATTCAAAAACACAGTGTTGTCAGATTTACCACTTTTACGTTAGACTTCATAAATAGGGCATTCCATTCAAAACTAAGACGTAAAATTGGTAGACCTGACAACACTGATGTTAGCGTTATCTGATACAGTATTTTGCTTCATTCTTTCTCTGCTCTTAGAATCCCTCTCCTTTTCTTTTTTCAGATGTTCTTTGTACTTTTGAGGATTCCTTTTTAGTCTTTCTCTATACATTCTCATCCTTTCTTTTGCTGAAGACATCACGAACCTAAAATACCGTAACCAATGAACTATAGCTGATGAAACCAGACAAAATAGCTTACAAACTTGTGTAAAAAAAACTTCAAACACGAAAAAAATCATAACGTTCATTGGAATACTTTTAAATTCTCAATCACTGTATAATTAGGGGTGTAATAATTACAAAAATGTGAGTCTTGATACAGAAAAAGCTACACAGACAATTTGTAACACCCGTTACGTAACGGGTGTCACCGATTTTCTCTTCTGTGTAAACATTGACAAATTATCTTAAACCATCAAAATGCAAAATCTGAAGCCTCTTTATAACCATCGAATTACTTCCACAAAAACACTCACCTGATATTTTAATAGGTTTGATTCCAATCAAACTTTTGTATTGTTTTTACAGATAAAATGTCCTTCAATAAAATCTCAAAAACACAAATAACCCGCGTAATAAGTTGATGATCTTCTGCCCCGAGAAAGTTAACCAACCTCTTCGTAAATCAACGTACCGCCAAATCAACTAACATTGTTAACGGTCTTTTACAGTGTTGCCATTTCGTGTCAGTATTGTTCACCCACAAGTTGAACTATTACCGGACCTACTTTAGCTAGAGTTCATAAATTTGAAAGAAAAACCAATGTTTTTGCTAGTTCCTGAACTGCTTATGTTATCTGAATTATTTTAAGCACTGAGCTACACAAATATGAGGAATTTTTTAAAAACAGTCCACGTATCGTCCGAAATGGAATGACCCTATAATAAATCTGTACCTCAGGATAAAAAAAGAGTATTAAGTCACAAAACCAACATTTTACGGGAGAGGGTCTCTAGAAGTCCAAACCTCACATTAGCGCATTTTTCTCGATTTGAGTTAATCATGCTTTTTTTTAAATCTGAATTTTGGAGATTCTTTCATTCTTATACTAAGTCAATCGCATTTACTTAACATACTGCGGATTTTTTTGCTGGGTGTTTTTTTGTTTTTTGTTTCAATAAGTAATAGTGATAATTAATAACTAATACTGTATATTGTTTTGTCATTACAGGGTATTGGTGTTTTGAATATTATGTAGTGAGAGTTGAAAAAAATTAGAACCTGTACAGAAAATTGACATGTGTGGGTTTGAATTTGGTGCAATCAAGAGTGTGGCTAAGTAATAATGGGAGTTTTAAATTATACAATGAAAGTTGAGGAAAAGTTAGATGAGGAAAGAAGAGTTATGCGTGCTCAAGACGAAATAGATGCAAATTTGCCTGAGAATGTAGAGCATAAGGATTAACTGGAGACGGCTAATGCAGCTGATTAATAAGGTAAAACTTACTTAATATAATAAATCTGTACCTCAGGATAAAAAAAGAGTATGAAGTCACAAAACCAACATTTTACGGGAGATGGTCTCTAGAAGTCCAAACCTCACATTAGCGCATTTCTCTCGATTTTGACTTAATCACTTTTTTTAAATCTGAATTTTTGGACTTGAGATTCATTTATTCTTATACTAAGTCAATCGCAGTTACTTAACTTACTGCTGTTTTTTTGCTGGGTGTTTTTTTTGTTTTAATGAGTAATATTGTGAGATGTATTTTTCTTTTTATTCACTGTTGTTATTGATAATAATCAATAAAACTAACACTATATATTGTTTTATTCATTACAGAGTATGGGTGTTTTGAATACTATGTAGTGAGAGTTGAAAAAAATTATGACCTGTACAGAAAATTGACATCTATGGAAGTAACTATATTATATAAGACACATGAGCAATTTTGAATGAAGATGTTACAAGATGAGGGAAACAGAAAGTGTCAAAATGGTTTCAAGGTAAAAAATGGTAAAAAATTAAAAAACACTAACCTTGTATATTTTTTATTCAATACAACCACCTGAATAGGTAATCAGTTTCCAATTATATAGTAAATGTACGTTTTTCTAATGCACACTTTAAATTGTTATACAAGTGCTTAAAACAGTGTCTGTATTTGAATGTCTTCTTGAGAGTAACCAGATTGGGACATCCTTCATCGTACAGATCGGTGATGAGTTGTTGACCAATTTGGTTGATATTTTTTATCAAAGATGCCTCTCACCTTAGAAATACGTACATGATCACCAACTTTCAATTTTGTCTTTAAATCTGCAATTTTTATACGATTATGTACAGTAGATAATAATCGTTTTTCATCATTCCTTGTGACATCTGCAGGTTTCATTTGTATAGTTTGATGTTTTTTTATTGTTATATTGTTTAACAATTTTATGTAGAAAATTCAACCATTCATAATTACCTTGTAAACTGAACTCTTTCCACATCATACTTTTCATAGTTCGATTCAGTCTTTCTACAATTTTTTATTTTTTTTTTTTATTTATTTATTTGTATTCTTTATACAAATCGAGCTACCTCGAAGGCTATGCCTTGTGTGAGGTCTAAGCCAATGAAGATACATAACACAAAAATTTTGCTAACCTATGAGCTGCGCGTCGTTGACTCAATTTCGCATCTTTTTCGCTTCCCACTGTTTCATTGCTCTCCTCATAGATATCCCCTTGCTCTTCTTAGATATTCATAGATCAATACTAATACTGCAAGCTCCTTAGATATTCATCAAGGGGTGAAAATTCTTCATGCTGCTTTTTCTTTCACTGAAGGCATTGTAATGATTAATATTATATTGTTTCATTAGATTCTTGAAGTTTTGATTATATCAATTCTAGCCCAGCATCAGTTTGTAGATTTTTCGGTGTTTGTTGTTTTAATACAGTTTCCATAGCTTTTGAAACTTCTTTACCTGTTTTATTTTTCAACGGTAATGCCCAGAAGAATTTCGAAAAGCAATTAATTACAACTAGTATATATTTGTTAGAGATATATAAATTTTATCACCACGAGCTACCATTTCACGTACTCCATATCTAAAAAAGAAAAGGAAAAAATGGCATAGCGAACACAAAAAGAAATTAAAAAACTTACGTACTCACCGAAACAATTGCTTTATTACAACAGCTGCATATTTTATGGGGAAGTTTTCTTATCTTCAGTAAAAACCACAATTGTGGATGGTACAGTGGTCATTGTTGTTTAAACACGGTGCTGTTCGTCAGATGACTCACACAAAACTAAAATGAAGTTCCCGAATAGGTATTTTCTTTATACGAGCTGTAATTAGTCTAATAATGTGACAGGAGATATTTACTACTGTTATCGCGCTGAATAATTACATATATGTTAAGTGATTTCTCGTATCGTTTTTTTTTATTTTTCATTAATAATTCAGTATAATTTATGATGACGTTAATAACAAGAATCCTTGAATGCACGCGCATAAAAAAAGATACATTCAAGGTAAAATGCTGCCTCGTGTCTGTGTTATCAGTAATTTTAGTATAATTAAGCGCTATTTAACACAATGCAAAAATGCCTCGTGTCGGTATTGATAATTTTTAGCATAATTGCTCATCATTAGTGTGTCATAAATGATAAAGTTTTTACATTTTTTACTGTCTAATTAACATAAACACACCACTTAGCATATCGAAGTTCTGCTATTAGTCTAAGTCGTGGTAAATAATTATAGTATAAAAGACTGACGACTCACACTTACAGTTATCAGTTTGTTCTCGCTCAACAACAACCAAATATTGATGAAATATCATCACAAGCTGTTAAGAAAGTACAGATGGTGAGTAGAATGAATAGTCAAGGGGTGATATTTTAAAATGTATTACCTTTATTCGTAAAAATATTATTTCGCTCAATAAGTGTATAAAATATAAACTTGGGTGTATAAAAAATTTTTCTAAGATAGACTCGAATGTCTTTTGAAAAGTTATTTAGAAAATTTACAAACACAGCTTGATAGAACGAAAAATAAACGCTACCTTGTTTGGCAAAACACTCAGACATGTTTCAAAAATCGAATTAGATCCGGAGTTATTGTAAATTAGCAATATAAAGATCCAAAACTATTTCTTAAAAATGCATTCAAAAGTTTTTCCATTCAAGTTAGAAAGCAACTCAAAAAATCTCAGATAAAAGTGAATGCTGCATTTTGTGGAGAATTTATAAAACCGCAGACTGCTGAAACCTCGCCAAAACATTTAACTACCAACAATCAAATTATAGATTATAACACTGACCTAAAGAATTGGTATAAAATAAATATTATTGAAAAAATCTTAAAAAAATTCGACGATTGTCAATAAAAAGACTCTGGATAGGCATTGTTACGCATACTCCATCTTAAAGTTAACATAAATCAATATACTCCCATTACTATAGGCATATCAACATATATTCAGGTTCCTGAATTCATAAAGAAATCAAAAAGTGTTATTAACATCAAAAATAATGATTCCTGTTGCTTTTTATGGTCAGTCGTATGCAGCTTATACTATAATAGCCCTGAAAATTTGATACAAAGAATGCGATCCATTCATTGGTACCTACAACATCAGTGATTGAGAAAAGTTCAAAAAAGGCTTTCAACAAATAGTAAGGTAAACTGTTCTGCATGTCATGTGTATCCCCATTTTAGTAGAGTATTACAGTATGATTGTATAGAATTTCCTATGAGTTTGAAAGATGTATCGAAATTTGAATTAATGAACAAAATAGCTGTGAATATTTTTACTGTACAAAACAAGGAAATACTACCATTATTGATCAGCAAAACAGAATTTTATTGTGAAGTCAATTTACTAATGCTTTCAACTCATACGAATATTGAGAGAGACACTTTAGATGAAGTCATTAGTAATGGTAGTGGTGGTAATTGTAATCATAGCGCTGGTGATCGTAGTGGTTTAAATCTAAAAGGATCAATTTTTCATTATGCTTGTATTAGAAATGTATCTCGCTTGCTTTTTTAGGAAATGTTAGAAACAGAAAATGGATATGTGAACGCTATCTGAATGAATAATTTTAGTAGTGATATTTATTTACAACGTCATCTAGAAGATTGTAGGAATTTGAGCGTAACCAAAGTTATCCTACCAGATAAAGAAAATAGCATATTGAAATTTAAAAACTTTCACTGTAAAATTCCAGTTCCATTCGTTATATATGCCGATTTGGAGAGCATTCTCACATCATATAATGATAAAGATCAATCTGAGGGTAAAATGCAAAAGTATCAGAAACATGAAGCATTTAGTATTGCATACTACCTGAAATGTTTATATGATGACTCGCTGTCAAAATTCGAAAGCTACACCGGTCGTGACTGTCAGGTGTGGTTTGTAAAACAATTGGAAAGTATTGCTCTGATTATCAATCAAATAACGTGTATGGTATTCCTCAAATGAACGTGAAGGTGTTAGGGCTTATGAAAGATGAAAATGCTGGTAAAATTATGACTCATTTCATTGGATTGCGGTCAAAAATGTATACATTCAAGATTTTGTCTGATGAAAAAAGTAGTGATGGTGGTAGTAGGGGAGAAAATTACATAATTATGATTGAAAAAAGCTAAAGGTGTACATAAATCTACGTTGAAAGATATTACCTTTGAAGATTACCATAAATGTCTTTTTCAAAATACACAAGTTGAAGTACAACAACATATAATAGTCGCACACAAACATCAAGTTTTTTACAGCAGTACAAAATAAAATTGCCCTTAGCCCATACGATGATAAACGGATAGTTAATTACATTTATAAAGACACACTTCCATGGGGTTATATAACATGAAAAAAATCACCTTATTGTCTTTAACTGATTCTACAACAAACATACATCCCACCCTATTTAATGAGCAAAATAATAACAGAAATGGATGTGTGCGTGTGTGTGTGAAAACCTTACCATTACCATACTTCGATTTCTTTTTTTTAGCTGAAATAACGCTGGACTAATGTCTTTATTACTGACAAGGACAGATTCAAAAATAACTGTGACTGCAACAACAACAACAGCCAGAAAGTAAAAAAGACTACGTCAACAGTACATAGGAACACAATGGTGTGACATTTGCCAAATGTACTTTTGTTTGTGTAGCAAATCAATCTACAATCATCATACTGATCACCATCCTGTTACTACCATTACTATTACTACTGTAACACCACCAACAACTACAACAACTACAATTACCAGTACTATTTCACACACTGAAACAGACGATCTATTATGCCATGAAAGTATTGTTGATGTACCAATCACTCCACACACACGCACAAAATACCAACAACAGCTGACTGTACCATGAGTTGTAATTTTTTTGTTCTTCTAAATTATGCTTATTTTTCACAACAAACAACTTTTTCAGGTTAAAGTGGAGTCTAATGAATACTTTTTTGGAGAAGAGTGTCTTATTGTGTACACCACATACACACAACACACACACAAGCAGTCTAACAATAGTATTTAAGTAAGAGATATATCCATTATTTAGCATAACTATTAAAGTTCTCGTCTAGTATATAATTAAAAATACGAATCACATTTAACGATAAATCATTCAACAGACATGGTGTTTTGTTTTCTTCAGCAATACGCTGTATTATAGTAGGATCTTCTAATTGTGGAGAAACGGATCTTATGATTGATTTGGTTGAACATGAAAACGGTTTAAAAATTGAAAATATGTATATATACTCAAAGTCCAACCGAAAGACGTATATTTAGCAGAATTAATAAAACCGATACAAGAAATTTTTCTTGTCCCATTTCATGCCAGTGAAAATATTCTGCATCCTTCAGAAGCAAAACCAAATTCCATTTTTATATTTGACGATATATTATGTACAAATCAGGATGTTATAAGAGAATATTTCAGCACGGGTCGTCACAACAGTATAGATTCCTTTTATTTATGCCAAACTTATGCAAAAATCCCTAAAAATTTAATCAGAGATAATGCTAATATGTTTTGATTGTTTTCAAGCAGGATGACTTAAAATTGAAACATATTTATAATTATAATGCGGTACTGATATACGTCATTTGATGAATTTAAAAGAATCTGTGCCGTTTGCTGGATAAATCCGTACGATTTTCTAACGATATTCAAAGACTGTAACATTGATAACGGTAGATATAGAAAAGATATAGATCATTTCATTTATATTTAATGATTTCGATCTCACTCAACCATAACATTTCAATCGCTGTTCAACACCTGATCACAACCTGATCAATATCTGTTCCAAAAAAGCGCATCAGTATTGGATAGAAAAAACATGATAAAAAATTAACTGAAAAAGACCTGAAAAAACTATTAATATTAAAACGTAATAATATACAAGCTAAATTGAGACAATTAAAATATGGTGAAATGTTACAAGAAACCCTATACAATCCTATTACTAAGCATTTAAAAAATATTGAATCTAAACTTCAAAATCCACCCTACTTGCTTCTGCAGATCCACCCCATGCAATAATTCCATAGGATATAGTGGTACATATGCAAAGTAGTAAGTGCGTAATAAAGGTTCAGCAATGATAAAGCGCAACTGGCTGATGCAATAGGCTACTGAAGGTATTTTATGGTCAATATAAATATTCCATTTGAGACCATTATGTATGTGAATACCTAAAAATTTAGCAGCATCTACTTGCTCAATAGAAGTGTGCGCTGATCTCACCAGCAAGCTATGGTCATAGCTGTTATTAAGATAGCTGAACCGTATGAAGTTAGTCTTGTTGGTGTTCCGTGACAGTCCATTATCCAAGAACCATTGCTGTACCCGTTGTAACTCTTCAGTAGCGGATTGTGACAAAGACGTTATATTATGCGTACTTATCAGCAGAGATGTGTCGTCTGCATACATGACTACGTTGAGGCTACTGAAGTCGTTCACAAAGATTATGTACAGCAATGGTCCCAGAATAGACCCTTTGGGTACTCCCATTTCATGTACCGTTCTATCAGATTGGCTATTTTCTATTTCTACGTATTGTTTTCTTGCACACAGATAACTGTAGAACCAATCTAGTGGATGCCCTCTGATTCCGTAGCTTTCTAATTTTTTCACCAGCAAGTTATAAGTTACCAAGTCGAATGCCTTACTTAAATCAATAAATATCCCCATGCATTTACTTCCTGCATCCAGATGTTCATAAAGTGAATTTAGAAGAGTCGTTATTGCCTTGCTCGTCGATAAACCTTTGCGAAAACCGAATTGACTTTTATTAAAGAAGCTGTTGTTATCAAAATATTTTTACTAGGGCGTTTGTCACATATCGTTCTAATACTTTGGCAAATGGGCTGATCAGAGATATTGGCCTGTAGTTCACAGTATAACTGGGGTCGCCTGTCTTATGAATAGGAATAATTTTCGCTATCTTTAATTTACTAGGAACCATAGCCTGTTCTAGTGAAAGATTTATCAGATAGGTTAGCGGTCTAACAATTACAGATTAACATTTTTTCAAAATATTTGTGCTAATGCCATCCTCATCTGCGGAATCGGATGGTTTCAGATTACTGATAATGTCTAGAATGTCCTATTCACGAGCAGGGAGAAAAAAGAAACTATTACAATAGTTCGAGTGTGGGCTAACGTGATTTATTGTAGGTTTAATTTCCCCGACATGTCCAACAAAGTAGTAGCCACTAATTTCGGATCGTTAATTGTTTCGGTTCCAACGTTTAAGCTATATCTTTGCTGTTCAGCTGATTTCGGTTTTAATAATTTCCAAGCTGCTTTTGATTTATTTGACGATTTTGCAATTATATCCCTGTTATACAATTGTTTGGCTTCATTTAGAAGTTGTCTGTAAAGTTTCTTAGAGTTATCGTAATAGTCCTTAATGTTTAGATTAATTTTTGTTAATAAATACAAATCTTTCAGTTTTTGCCCAGATATTATTAGCTCTTTAGTCAGCCACGGTTTTCGGCGTTTTACTTTTGTGAAGAGTAATTTCGTCTTCACAGGAAACGCTAATTGAAAATAGTGATTAAATTTATTAAAAAATAATTCAAATTTAACCTTCACATCTCCATCACTACTATAGACTTCAGACCAGTCTTCATTTAACAACAGCTACAAAAAAATGTTGTACATTTCCTTAATTATGAAGTGGCCTGTATTTATATTTTATTGGCGTATCTTCAAGCTTCTGATTTGTGCGAATGTTAATTAACTGACCTAAGTGATCACAAATATTGCTATTAACAACCATAGAGAAGTAATTGTTTTGTTCCAGATTTACGCAAATATTGCCAATACAAAATCTATCTCTAGTTGGGTCTTTTATTGTTGGTACAATATTCTAAGAGCTAAGAAGGTCCCTTAGATTAGTTAGGTATCGACTAGAGCACAAGAAATTTACATTGAAATCTCCGCAGGTAACCATGGTAGCACCTTTGAAACAATTGGAGATGTGATGTAATGCTTCACTGAGTTTTTCCAAAAACACCTCAAAATTTCCATCAGGACTTCTATAGATTGATAAAATTACCATATTAAACTGCTTGTAATAGATTGCCGCACCGTCAAACTCCTTCTCTATGCAACTTATAGCTATTTTCTTAAAACGTATACCCTTTTTTACCAGTACAGCTACTCCGCCGTGCTTAAAACTGTTTCTACAATAAAAGTTTGCGTTTTCATAATTTTCTATTTTCAAAGAACAAACTTGATTTTCCTCGAGCCAGTGTTCACATACAATATCACAAGCATACTCATCTAGAAATAGTTCCATTAGCGAAACTTTGTTTCTTAAACATTGAACATTTTGATGTAACACTTTGATATAATTCACACCACCTTTAGGCACGAAAAAAATCATCAGGATCATTGCTCCTCCCAATCAGTACTTCTGCTCTAGTAGCAATTTCAAGAATAGGCTTGTTACAGCTTTGAAGGATAGAAGCTATGCAATTCTTTATTATAAGACTCGAAATGTTTTTGGAGCAGGTGTTTTTGATAGAGCTGAAATACAACGCAGTGTTTTTTTTACTTGCATGAACCTTTGTAATTCATTTTTGATATGCTGTTCTAATTTACCGTCCCCTGGTATGTCAAAATTTACTAAAAGCACTAAATTTAGATTTACTGCAAATAAAAGATGTCTGATTACATGTTTTAGCGACTTATAATTTCAGATACTGCTAGATTTGATTATTACGATAATAGTATCATTTTATCCGCAGTTAAACCAATGACTAGTAACTGTTTTGTCTATCTCGTCGAAGTCAGCATTAGGCTCCACAATACCTTTAATTCACTAAGGGAAACATTCAAGTACTTTGATAGATGTTGTGCCAGTTCATCGCCAACTACTAGAATTCTAAGTTTACCTTTTACACAAGTAAGCACTTCTAGTTGCTGCGACTCTTGCTGCACCACAGACTGCACCCCACTGGTACTTCCAGAATCTTCCATTGGATATTGAACTGATTGATTTGTTGTTTCTGGGCAAGTTCCACTGGCCCGTGTCTGTAACATGTCATGTCTACATCTTTAGTGGATATGTCCTCTTCTGTATTTGGCACGGTCTTTCTAGTTAACATGCTACTCGTCAATTGTTTAAGCTCAACTATCTGCTTGTTCATTTCTTCGATTTGCTGTATGTACCTGTTGATATCTTGACTCAGCAGATTGTTTTTTTTTCCATTTTAGCAATATCGTGTTGTAAGGTAGAATTTACTTCTTGTGTTCTGTCATTCTCGGTTTGTGTCTGCACATGCATCAAAAGTTTATTTATTGACAGATTATCTAATGCTTTCTGCAGTTTGCATATCGTCTCTTTTTTATTAAAAATTTCTCGTTTCAGGTCCTTAATTTCTTCTAACAATGTTTCCTTCTCTTGAACGATTTCTTCAGTTGTCGCCTGTTGATGAGCCAGTTTATTTCTTAGGTTTTCTATTATATTTTTTGAAAGATCCTTATTGTCGTCAGAATCATAGTCGTACTTAATACTTATATAACTTGTATTTGCGGGGATGATCCCTTTGTCGATTGGGCTGTTGAAATTGATTTGCCTGATCTGCTTACCTTGAGATTTCGAGTGTTGGATCGTGTAGTTACCTTAGACATTTGAATTGTTATTACTCACTGGATTGTTTAATACGGGTGATACACAATATTCACTATCTGGCGCCAGGAATGGTTCACGGGTGGGATCAACCCCACAGAAAAACCAGATCCTACCAGCACGATTTTAGCATATTCGATTTAAACAACGAATCCTTCCCAACCCGCCTGGGCTATTTTCAAGACAATACATGCAAAATGTAAATAAATGATGTCCCTCCGATAAGTGTGTTTTGGTCGGATAAAAACAGTACAAGAATGCATGTAATTTCTGTAAAAACCTGCACAGGTTTACTATACACATACACATACACATTCGCTACAGTTATCTACCAAAATTCACTAACACCAACGGAACTATCTTCGAATAAAGTTGTAATTATTGAGGAGCAAATATGAAACACGTCTAATGGGTACACGGTATATGGTTACACAATAACAATAGTTAATAAAGAGAAAAATACATCTCCACAATATTACTCACCAAAACAAAAAAACACCCTGCAAAAAAATCAGCAGTATGTTAAGTAAATGCGATTGACTTAGTATAAGAATAAAAGAATCCAAAATTCAGATTAAAAAAAGTGATTAAGTCAAATCGAGAGAAATGCGCTAATGTGAGGTTTGGACTTCTAGACCGTCTCCTGTAAAATTTTGGTTTTGTGACTTTATACTCTTCTTTTATCCTGAGGTACAGATTTATTATATTAAGTAAGTTTTACCTTATTAATTAGCTGCATTAGCCGTCTCCAGTAAATCCTTATGCTCTACATTATCAGGCAAATTTGCATCTATTTCGTCTTGAGCACGCATAACTTTTCTTTCCTCATCTAACTTTTCCTCGACTTTCACTGTATAATTTAAAACTACCTGAGTGCTTTTTAATTTTATGCGCGTGCATTCGAGGATTCTTGTTATCAAACGAAAACTATTACATAGTCATACGTACATGTCTTATATACAGGGTAATGTTGTACTGTGTCGTGTGTGCAGTGCGAGACAGACACACACACATAATGAACAAAGCAAGTCTAACAATTATTGCAGCATTATTTTTAACATTCGTTAATTGTTATCACAACGATGTTAGATATCCATATGTCATCGTGAAAGATCAAATATTCTACATCGAAGATGGAACTTTTTATTTATACGAAATAGACAGATATGGTGGAACTGAGTTAAAGCAATATCCTGCATTCCATTTTTCAGGTCAAGAATATGAAGCAGGTACACCGATTACAAACTACAACAACCAAACAATAGGATTCGTCATTGGACAAGACAAAAATTATTATCCCATCACGATGAAGAAAGATACTCTAATGCACTGCGGGCACTACTCCATACATCAATTGACCAAACAAGGATACATTAATTTCAGAAGAAAAACCTACTCTGTTGACAGTCTAAAGGCAACATTCCCAAATTTAGACATTTATTCGCATTGTTTTGTATACATATAAGTAAACTCTAAGTGTATACCGTTTCCTATTCTCTTCCTCCTGTTTTATAATATTTACATTTAATAAACTATCAGTATATTGCCTGTTTTTTTATTACTTCTCCTAATTTACGTTTTTTTATCATAACTATTTTTCACACAAAAAAAAAACAGCTAACCTTCTCGTATGTTATGCTTTCCTAATACCACAGCAACAAATACTTGTTGCCGATTCGTTGAATTTATCGACACAACGATACAGCCAAATTCGAATACATTCAGCTAATGGGTACAGGTATTGGGTTTCGCTTTTCCGAAACTATTACAGTCTTTCGAGTAGAGTAACGGCGAGGCGAGGCCAGGCTAGGCTTGTCTCGTCAGATCTCTTCGGCATGACGTCACTTCTTTTGCATTCTTCGGAGTGACCTTGAACTTTGCCCTTCTTCGTCTTCAGCGTCACGTCACCTCCTCGCTCTTCGGCGGTGACCTTGAACGCATGGTACGCGCGCCGGCGGCCGCAAGTCTGACCACCTTCTGGTCATTGTCGTCGTCGACGACGTCGACCAACACTCCGAAAAGACTCACTTCTTCAGATGTGGATGGTAGGGGGGTTACCAACAGTGCAGTACCCCGCTTGATATACTACTATCGTATATCCCTAGATTTTCACTCATGTACAAATGAGATGTCGTAAATCATCCAGAAGTTCACTCCAGAAGTAGGTCTAAAATTATGTACGATACTTTTAATGAACACGCTATGGAGCGTTCATGATCGTACGTTCGCTAAAGCTGAAACTGTAGATTTTGTGCTGTAGATCGACAATAATGAACGCACACCTGCGCAAATCAAGATCCAGTGGGTTGTCACCGCTGCGGCTCTACTTTTAGAATGGGCAGCGGCGTCGGTTTTCACGCGTGCACGGAAATAATCTACAGTTTCAGCTTACGTACGTTCGTGATCGATCTACAGTGTGTCCACTAGTGGTCATTATGTTTATAAATGAAGAATATGTGTAATATATACGGTTGGTATACGGTTTATGCAATGGATGTGAGGCGGCTGCTCGCGCGGAATATAGACGGCGCTACCCTAATCGTAGTCAACCCAACGAAAGAGTTTCTTCTGGGGCTTTTCTACGCGAGACAGAAACCTTTCGACGACGTTCCAGTGATACCGGTAGGCGTCGTCCATATGATCCCAAAGATGAGGACCAGATTTTTCAAAATTATGAACAAGATCCTACAGCATCCATCTACGCTGTTGCAAATCGCCTCAATACGGTATTTCGCAGTGGAAGGTGTGGTTCACTGCGCAAACAACTGGTCTGTATCCGTACCATTACATGCCAGTACACATTCTGAAGGAAGGCGATCCAGTTAGAAGAATGGATTTTTGTCGATTTATGCTTCATGTGGACGCCGAAGATGCAACTTTTTTAAGTAGGATTCTTTGGACGGATGAGTCCATATATAACCGAAAATCTAGGAATAAAGTATTATAAGGTGGCTTGCATGTTTTGCTTGCTTGCCTAGCGATTTTTTAAGACGAACCCATTTTAAATTAGAACTTTATAAGTTTTATTCTAAAATTATACAATTTTGAGACCCTGTACCGCAGTTTTGGTTAGCCGATCACTTTTTATAACCAATCAAGATGCAAAAGCACAATATTCAAGTATCCATAACAAAAAAAAAGTACCAAAAAGTACCAATGGATGACTAGAAAGATGGGCATGTTTTTACCGTAAAGTGCACGGTTAATTATTTGGTGGATTTTTAAGATAAATTCATTTTTTTAACGCTTATTTCGGTCACTTTTCAACACATTCTGATTTTGACACTATCTCGCGAAGTGTTTTATACAAGATCATTTTCTTTTAGTCGATAATGACGTAATAGCATATTTTCTAAGGACTAGTATCAAACATTACAAATCTGATAATAACATTTTGTTTTATTAGGGTTTTCGTTTAGTTTACATTTTAATGAAAATCTTTAAAATCCAACTTATCCCAAAAACTAATTAGGAATTGGACATGGTATTTGGTCAATTTTATAGCTTACCACCTCTACTATCACCATCTTAAGTATCTGTATCGACTTACCAATCACACTATATAGTCGCAGTCTTGATGTCAGTCTGATGGACTCTGAAAATCTAGATTGCTAATTGCCCTTTTCTTATAAATTTTTCCCAAAACACAGAAGCCGTTCATTTTGGAATCTTCCCATTTGCTTTTGTACTGAATTTATTTCATCTGCAAAATATTGTTATCGGATCTTTTTACTAAAATTGGAAGATAGGAAATGTAATGAAAGTTTAAGACAGGGCCAAGGATAGATCCTTGACATACATCTAACGATACTAGCACAGATATTAGATATCGTCACTTTTTGATCAATTTATAAAAATGTTATGAAACAGGCCAGACAGATAATGGGAAGTCCATTATGACTGGTTTTCATAATCTCCCAACAGCTGGTGTATTTGAACAAACTCGAAGGCAGAGCCAAAAAAATACTGGAGCGCGTGGATAATAAAAAGCAGGTAATTATATGTGCATATATCGCGAAAGGTAGACAATGTCTAATGCGGGGCTAACGACCGCCGCCGGTCACCAAGGGCACGTGTCACCAGACGCGATGACCAGTCCTGAAAACCCGTTGAAAGAATCTTTTCGACCATAAACTGATCATAATGCAACCGCTTGTTTATGCTAATCCCGTAGACAAAACATTTTTTCACCTCTCCCGTTACGTCTCTGGAAGGGTTGCTTTGGTTAGCGCTGTTAAAATATTTCACATAGGAATATCAGTCATAATTTGTATATTTTTGTAATCACCGATTTTTGAATTAATATTATTCTGACAGTTACGATTCAGAATGTGGAATTGTGTATTTTTTATGCTTTGAAGCAGCAGGGCCTGAAAGTACTAGGCGTTTCAAGCCTTTTTAAATAATGAGTGTAAGCTAACTACTTCACAAAGGAACCTCTCGACGCCTTACAGTATGAGGATGATAGATAGATGATCTTTATTCAAATAGGAATCCTACTACAATATAGTTATAATTACACATAGAATGATAGAATAGAATAATTTATTTAGATTTTTTAACGTAAACGTATTCGTAATCTTATATAGTTATGCAGTAGTAAAATGATAACCAACTGAAAAACATCAATGTATGAGGTGTTTGTGTCGCATTACAAAAGCTTAAATAAATAGAAAATAAGATTCATAATAGTTACAAGGTTGCCGGTAATTGTCACTGAGAAAAAAGTTATAGTAAGCTTGACGGCTTGCTGTTCTTTTATAGGTTTTCAAGACACTTAAAAAGCCTTGCATAAAAACAAAAACTGTTTGAAAAATGTTTAAGTTTTAATAGCAAAGTTGCTATTATTTTTTTCCAATTCCAGATGAACGGAGGCAAGCAACCTCTGAAATTTTGTTGATATATGGAGTGTTGGTGAATTAACATGCGGTTTTAAATTTTAGGTTATTTGTTGTCTGAGTTTTTTTTTAATTGAAGACACGTTGTGCTTGAGAGCAAATAAAAAAAATGAACTCGGTAGGACAGAAACTGCGAAACAAACATTTCGTAGCTTATATGGTAAACTCTTTATTAGATTGTTTAAAAATGAGCCATATATGACACCGAATTTTAGAGGCGGTATTAAAACCAACATCAAAAATGTTTGCTTGTGTCAAAATCTTATAAAATTTTAAGGATTAATTTGCAAAGGATGGTAACAATTCTTGAAGAGGATAAACTTTCATCATCGTCTCATCATCAACCCAATTTGAATTTAGACACGAGAACTTAACATTGGAATATCAAACTTTATGATGACATTGTCAGAAACCAAGCATCGTTATGTATGTGTTATGTGTGAATTGAAAAAAGTTTTTGATATTGTTATTCATAAGCAACGAATAAGGTTTCTAGAAAAAATTGCCTTAGATGCAGTTATATCGATAACCGCCAACGTTTTCTACAGGTAGATGAAATGACTAATGATTATATGATCGAGGGTTGCTCTATATCTCCGTCAATCCACCAGTACGCAGACAGCTGTTTCACGCTTATTAGCGATCATCAGTGCGCCGTAGGTCGATTGACGGAAATAGAGAGCATCAGATTTTTCATGTCTACCAGACATGTGAAGCATGAGAGAGCAGGTGCAACAGCATATAGAACCGCTCTCTCTGGTGGCTAAGCGGACGCGCCGTGGCGTTCCACCAAGAAGTCTGCTGCTGTTTAGCAGCGATTTTCTTTGGTTTGCCGTCACCTTCGGGTACCAGATGGCGCACCGGCAGAACCTTTCTGTCACCTGCTCTGATGATATGACCATTAGTTAGGATCGGTTTTATGACATATTCTGTCTATTATTTATATAAAACAAACACTTAAAGCCATCTTTAAACAAAATCTTACCATAACATAGAAGATGACGTTCTAACAGGTTGTGTAAATTTAGACTCGGTCTACAACTTCCCCTGAAGATGCTAACATAGTTAGCGAAACAAGTGTCGGGTTTCAAAGAATCGGTTTGGCAAGTGGTTAGATTAGATAGATAGTAAATATCTAGGCATTTTAATTGTTAGTCAGCTAAGGCTGTATGAAGATTCAATGTAAATAGGAAATTCCGAACGTCAAGATCAGCGAGCGTAAGAAACCCACGACAGGAGGAACATAATCTGCGTTCATAGGACCAGAAACATTTGCGGGCATTGCGAAGCACTGCCTGAAAAACCATCTCAGATTGGGCCGAGAGGAGAGCTCTCTTGCTCTGGCGAGATACACCAGGGCTCCTACACTTGGAAGGCGTTCATACCATACCGCTCTAGACGAGCCCTCTGAGGATCCTAGAATGGAGCAGGAATGATCTGCTTGGTGTGTCGGCAGGACACTGTCGTCTGAGAAACCAGTTGCGGAAGACAGTTCTGAAACAAACATCGGACTATCGTTTCTGCTATAGATTATGGTTGTTTTTCATGGGTTTCGGTGAACGATTGAAACTGTAACTTTCCTTCACTACGTTTCGGTTTATTTTAATCTAAACCATCTTCAGGTGTCTATAAATGAATAGGAAATGATCTGTATATAATAAAAATAAGAATAAAAAAACAAAAAAAACAAACAAAAAACAATTAGATAAAATAATTATAAATTGTATGTGTAAAGTAGAAATATAACTAACTAAAAATGTATATATAAAACTTTTAAACATAAACTTAGTGATTTTATTTCCGTTTATTGAAAATGAATATAAAAGAATTAAATTTACTGAGACAAGGAAAATAATACTAACAAACCTACTTACGTTAATTTCAGATGTCGGTTACATTTCTGTAAAATTGTTTTGTTTGTGAAACAACCTCTACGGGTTGAGAGAGCTGAATGACCAGTTCGGCGTTTTTAGGATATTGTAAAATACAAAGATGTTCTTAAAGTGGTGGGAAAAGATTGATGGAACAATAGGGGTGAAAGCTTTTGTATCTATCTATGTACATAAGTATGGCTTGTTAGATTATTCCAAGATGTAGAAACTATACTTTAATAAATTATTATATATATCGCCTAATTGATTTATATCTGTTCTGAAATTTATTGAATTTGGGTGATTCTTAATATGAATTGTTTCCTTTATATTTCTTTTGTATTGCCTACATTCACGAGTTAATATTTTTGGATTGTCGAAATTAAATTTATGTCCTGTATCTAAGCTATGTTTTGCTCGACTCCTTGCCATTCAACGTATCGTACTTATGATTATATATCCTGTTTTTTAAATATTGTCTTGTTTGCCCAATATATACTCCGTCACAGTGTGTGCAGTCAATTTGATAAACGGTATTTGTTATATTATGTGTTTCTGTTTTTGGTTTAAAATTATCAAAGTATCTGTATGTTGAGTTTGAAGGTCTGTCAGCTATTTTGATTTTGTATGGTTTAAGACAATTTTGAATTTGTTTATTTATTCTTGGATTATATGGTAAGCTAATATAGGTATTTACTTTCTTCTTTATTTGATTGGTTATTTTGACGATTATTATTATACAAAGTATCGATTCTATTTCTTATTATTGGATTGAAAAACTTTGGTGGATAGTTGTTATTATTATGTCTTTTTTACTTTATTTATACTATTATGACGATTATTAGGATCAGTAAAATGAATGGCTCCATCAATAAGTCCTGTTACCACACTTTTCTTATATTTATTTGGAACAAACGAGTTATAATTCAGATATCTTCCAGACCATACTTCTTTTGTATACCAACTTGTACTAATATTGCCTGAATTGTTATAGAAAATGGATATTTTTTTATCAAATTGACTGCACACACTGTGACGGAGTATATATTGGGCAAACAAGACAATATTTAAAAAAACAGGATATATAATCATAAGTACGGTACGCATTTATATATTCCGTACATGTATACAGCACCTAGCATAAACCCATTGGTCAGATTCGAATTTTGAACCAATCAAGCTCTGAGTGCCATACGCGAGTATGGAATGTAAATGCTATATGCACTTACGGAATGTAGTACTTAATGCAGCTGAAAATTTACAAAGGGAAAAGCGATTTAAGCGAAAACCATTTTTCAACTATGTATTAAACTGCAGTAAACAAATTAAGTTATAGTAGGGTGTATAATTTTTGTCCTTCTTTACGAAATATTAAATGTAATAATTGCAAAGATCTGGTGTATTGAGTTAACTAAGTATTAGTCTTCAGTGGGCAAAGGAAAAATACATTACTTACAAGATTAAATACATTGAAGAATATAGCAGAACAAAAAAGAACGTTATATAAAATCAGTGGGATAAACCATGCATTGGGTTTATTTGTTTTAATATTTTGGGATAGATTAGGTACGTTTTTCTTTGGCGTCAGTCAATAGGTTTGATCTATATTTTCCAGGACTCAGTTCAAAATATTTATAATTAGGAGGTAATTTTGCCCCAGCATGCATGGCGATTTCAAACATATACGAGTATAACATATATAACCACCCTCTCTCGCTGCAATCGCAAAAACTAAAACAAGAGTCCAGCCATAGCCATACGTTTGGCTTGCATATAACTATATTACATTCCGTAAGTGCATATGGCATGGATTTACATTTCATACACGCGTATGGCACTCGAAGTTTAGCGCTCAACAATATTCAATTCCGTAAGTGCATATGGCACTGATTTACATTTCGTACACACGTACGGCACTCGAAATTTGATTGGTTTAAAATTCAAATCTGACCAATGGGATTGTGCTAGGTGCTGTATACATGCACGGAATGTATAAATGCGTACGGTACGTTGAATGGCAAGGAGTCTACGGCTCTAGCAAAACATAGCTTAGATACAGGACATAAATAGGGGTCAAGTGGTAGAACAGAAGTGCATCACCTGTGGTGTACGGCTGAACTTCGCCCATTCGTCATCTACATTTCTTTTGTTTAAATGTACTGCTCTTGTATGTAATTTATATGGATGACGAATAAAGACGTTTATTATTATTATTATTATTATTTTGTATTTCTTATTTTTTCTCGCATAGTTGCGGTAGTAACAAGTATTGACGGGCTGTGCCAAGTCAACACCTGACCTATTATTATTCTGAATTCAGGAAGGACCGTACAATGCTGCAGGTCTTGAGGATTACAGACTTTTGGAAGGTTTTATGTAACTTTTCATCCATTATTATTATTATTAATATTGAATTTAACTTCGACAATCCAAAAATATTAACTCGTGAATGTAACCAACACAAATGAAATATAAAGGAAATAATTCATATTAAGAATCACCCAAATTCAATAAATTTCAGAACAGATATAAATTAATTAGGCGATGTATATATAATAATTTAATAAAGTAGGGTTTCTGCATCTTGGAATAATCTAACAAACCATATTTATGTATACATAGATAGATACAAAAGCTTTCACCCCTATTGTTCCATCAATCTTTTCCCACCATTTTAAGAACATCTGTGTATTTTACAACATCCTAAAAACGCCGTTCTGGTCGTTCAGCTCTCTCAACCCGTAGAGGCTGTTTCACAAACAAAAAAATTTTACAGAAATGTAACCGACGTCTGAAATTAACGTAAGTAGGTTTGTTAGTCTTATTTTCTTTGTCTCAGTAAATTTAATTCTTTTATATTCATTTTCAATAAACGAAAATAAAATCACTGAGTTTATGTTTAAAAGTTTTATATATACATTTATAGTTAGTTATATTTCTACTTTACACATATAATTTATAATTATTTTATTTGTTTTTTTTGTGTTTTTTTTGTATTTTTATTCTTATTTTTATTATATACAGATTATTTCCTATTCATTTATAGACACCTGAAGATGGTTTAGATTAAAATAAACCGAAACGTAGTGAAGGAAAGTTGTAGTTTCAATCGTTGACTGAAACCCATGAAAAACAACCATAATCTATAGTCGCGGTCACTAGAAAAATAAGTATAAAGTTTCTGCTATATGGAGGACGAAACAGCGGAGCACATATTGTGCTCCTGCCCAGTACTGGAAAGAGCTAGGTTTCAGACTTTCGGTTTCAACTATCTGAAACCTACTGACTTGCAAGAAAGTTTCACCCAACACGATCATCGACTTCGTCGAAAGGTGTAGATTGTGCGGTGAACTCTAACTAGGTGTGGGCCACAATCTCAGAGTAACAACTGAACATAGAGGTAGTAAACAATTAATTCTATCTTTTCTTACGTTGTCGTATTGACCACCAGATACGGCAATCATAATTATTTACTATCGTCTTAATTGTATAGTATCCAGAAATATTCCATTCTACGTTAAAAAAGACGGTATTTTGATGGTTCAGGAGTGATTACAGCAAAATCAATAGATATTTTGACCTCTGCTGCGTTACTGCATGTTTCTTCATCATAAACGCAAATTCTGTCTTACATAAATTTTGAAGAGCTGGCATCGCCTATATAATTTTCCTGCGTTTTGTTTACGGTAAACTCCGACTGTCAAACGTTTGTTTTGTTTGTGCGTCTTTTATGCTTGGTTAATAAAATCGAATTCGCTATTTGTTAGTAACTGTAGTGATGCTTTACGGACTTGCTGTGCTATATTCGAGTGTAGTTTAACAGTTTTTCGAGATGGGACAGTGCAGAGCAGTGTTTGTAACATGGGTTGCTTGGAAGAATTTTCAGGTTAGTTGGCAATGTTTGGAGACTGAAGTGTCAAAGATGATGGTTTTGAGCACGCCATGCTGAAGTGGTTTGTTTACTACCTCTATGTTCAGTTGATACTCTGAGGCCACAATAAATACAGTAGAGTTGCAGTGGAAGGAGGCATAATCGCCCCACTGACTATCAACCTAACCTAACCTAACCCACGAGCAGATCGCTTCCTTCTTCTAACCGAGTAACTGACTCATTTTTGCACGTTAATTAATTTTCATCATAACCGAGAGGTAGGCCACAATTCAAAACAAGTAGGTTGCCACATTTACGTCGGATAATGATAGGTTTTAAATCCTTGGCGGTGTATCATTGCTTAAACAATAAGGAAACTTCATTCTTAAATAAGGGTTAAGTGTAAGAGTGTTGACAATACGTGATAGTCATGGAGAAATGATAATGTCGTTGTTGAGTTGAGATGGCGCCCGTAGCTCAACTGGCCAGAGCGCCGGAGTACAAATCTGGAGGTCGTGGGTTCGAATTCCGCCGGCCGCCGACTTTTTCCGACATTTTCTGAGGCGAATTTAAATTGAGAAATCCATATGCGGATGTAGGCATGCAGATAAACACGAAATAAAACATACAGGGTGGGCCAATAGTGCTTGGACGGAAGATTGTGGGCTTACTAAAAAATATTTCAAAAATCTGTCACTTGATCATGGTAGGGACCCTTGAGGGCCATAACATAAACATATGTTCACTTAAATTTTGACGTTTATACAGGGTGATTCATATCAAACTTACATTTTTTAGAATCGAACCCCCTATATATTATTGTATATTTGGATCCTTGGTCAATTCTAGTATGACTTTATGTATCACACATGGAACTTTAAACGAACCGTTTAGGCGCAAATCACCATTTTTGGTATAAGTAGGTATCAGAATAAAATTGAATATCGCAGCAATTATAAAACTTAGAAGGCCGCGACTTTGGGGTACCACTAAGCATGAAATGCGTCACCTTGGTTCAGACGGCTAAATTTGAATTCTTTTTGTACTTCACTGTAAATCAGTAGATTAATTAAGGAAACTTCAATCACAGATAACTTGATTTTTTCAAATGGGAATGCCTATTTTGGTTTGAAGAATCAAATGTAAAATTTGATTACCTTTCTATCAGTCTTTTTTGATTTTCATTTTATTTCAAATTTTCAGTCAAATTGGTGTTTTTCAATTTCCCGCGTGCAAGCAACCTAGCAGGCCATGAAAAATAAACAAAACCCCGTTAATATGGAAGAAACCAACTAACTTAGTAGAAAGATGCAAACTAACTAGAGTAATGAGTCAAGATTATGAAAATTCCTTAACAACATATTAGCTCTAACCGGATACAACAGCGGCAAGATGTCTAATGACAATGAGTAGCTGGGGTATGACAGAAGTGTTTGTTTTTCACAGCCTACTAGCTATTGAGGTCTACTAGAGCTTGATAACTTTCCAAAACGATTAAAAATTTTGAAACAAAAGGAAAACTGCCAGCGACTTTTGCTTACAGTGTAACATGTTTAGAATTAAATTTCACATTTAATGGGATAGAAAAATTAGTCATTTCCGTTTAGTTAAGTCAAAAGTAAAGATATCTCTAATTGGAGCATTCTGATCATCTATTGAGATAATTGCTAGATTTTTTTAATTACGCTATGTTGTAATTGTGTTTATTTCATGTAGTTTCCTGCAAACTAAATTGTGTTTTAGAATTCAAACAGACTGCAATTCAAGTTTCATTTTCCGCGATTTTGCTAATAAGTAGAGGTACCTACTGAAGAATTTGAAGGGTTCCAGTCAGAGGTACCATTACTTTAGACTTACGGGAATCGCTACTTTTTTATAGCATCAAATGTGAATATTTATTTAGAAGACATAGATATTATACTGCCAGCAACAATCACTAGTAGTTTTCCTTTGATTAAATATTTTTTTACTGACTTTGAAAATTGGCTAATAGCTAGTAGGCTGTGAAAAATGAGTGTTCTTGTTACCGCTATTGTTTCTGGTTAGAGCTAATACGTTGTAAGGAATTTTCATAATCTTGCCTGTTACTCTAGTTAGTTTGCATCTTTCTACTAAGGTAGTTGGTTTCTTCCATATTAACGGAAAAACACCGATTTGACTGAAAATTTGAGATAAAATGAAAACCAAAAAAGATTGATATCGAGAATGCTATATCGTTAGAAAGGTAATTAAATTTGACATTTTATTCTTTAAACCAAAATAGGCATTCCCATTTGAAAAAATTAAGCTATCTGTGATTGAAGTTAATTAATCTACTGATTACTCCGAATACAAAAAGAATTCAAATTTAGCCGTCTGGCCTAAAGTGACGCATTTCATGCTTAGTCGAACCGCAAAGTCACGGCCTTCTAAGTTTTATAGTCGCTGCGATATTAAATTTTTTTTTTGATACCTACTTATACCAAAAAATGGTGATTTGCGCCTAAACGGTTCGTTTAAAGTTCCATGTGTGATACATAAAATCACACTAGAATTGACCAAGGAATCCAAATATGCCATAATATATAGGGGATTCCATTCAAAAAAAATGAAGTCAAGTTGATTGACTCAGTACTTCCCACACATTACGCTGATACCAGTTTATTATTTTCCCATAGCATGAAGCTTTAGTCTAAGATCCCTTGCAACCAAATAATCGCCAGAACCCCCTCCCCCTAAAATTGTCTTATGCCGCTAGGTCTTTCCTTGACAGGTCAATGGACAGCCTATTATCGATACTAAAAACAGTTTTACAACCCCCCACCCCCCAACCACCTCACTTTCACCCCAACCCAAAAAACTGGTAGGAAATGATCAGGAACCCCTAAAACATCTAAAAACCGACTTTGAGTTGCTTTCATACTTGTCGCGTTCTTTGATTATTGCTACGCTGCCACTGACAAGATTTTTAACAAACATACGCGTTTTCTATTCTCACCACGGTAACAATATACTGTGTCAAAATTTCATTAGAATCAATTTAATAGTGTCCACGTTACAAAATACAAAACGATTTAAACCAATAAATTCTCGTATAGTATACAGAAAAGTCCCTTAGTTTCCGTGATAGGCTAGGCAATGTTCGGATGGACCTAAAAAGGTGATTTGTGTCGCTAGATCTTCTTAGTGGACAGCCTATTATGCGTACAAGAAATTTTTTAATTTTTCAACCCCCAACCCCCCAACCACCCCAATTTCACCCCCATCCAAAAAATTGCAGAAAATGATCAGGAACCTCTAAAACGCTTAAAAACGAAGTTTGAGTTGTTTTTATATTTTTAGTTTTTTTATTGTTTCTGCGCCGCCACTGGCACGATTTATAAAAACCATACGCATTTTTCATCCTCGCCACGGTAGTAATACTGTGTCAAAATTCCATTAAAATCAATTGAACAGTTTCGTCGTTACATAATATAGAACGATCTAAAGCAATACTCGTATGTATATACATCGGAAAAAATTCTAAGTCCTTTAGTTTCTGTAATAGGCATAAGGCAATGTTCGGATAGACCTAAAAAAGTTATTTATGTCGCTAGGTCTTCCTTCACAGGTCAGTGGGTAGTCTATTTCGAATACAACAAATTTTTCAATTTTACAACCCCCCACCCCCCAACCACCCCAATTTCACCCCCACCCAAAAAAAAGTAGAAAATGATCAGGGACCCCTAAAACGTCTAAAAACGAAGTTTCAGCAATATTTAAATTTTTTTGTTTTTTGCTAATTACTCCGCCGCCTATGGACCGATTTTCAAAATTATAGGAACATTACCTACTACGACCCCGCAGCATACCGCTGCCCAAATTTCATCACGATCCATGCAGCGGTTGCTGAGATTACGAGGGTAGAAAAACGCGACAGACAGACAGACAGACCGACAGACCGACAGACAGACCGACAGACAGACCGACGGAAATGAGTGACGTGGATTTTCGTTATGTACACATCATAAAACGCCCAAAAAGTGTATTATCTCAAAATCGAAAATTTTCGCGATCACAATACTCCCCTCACCTATCGGTGTGGGAAGTAAAATGTAAGTTTGATATGAGTCACCCTGTATAAACGTCAAAATTTAAGTGAAAATATTTTTACCTTATAATTCTCAAGGGTCCCTACCATGATCAAGTGACAGATTTTTGAAATGTTTTTTAGTAAGCCCACAATCCTCCGGTCACGCACTATTGGCCCACCCTGGATAGTTCACATCAGCATTGAATATTTAATCAGCGTGAGTTTATGTGAAATGTGTGCTCATATTTCCGTATTCTATAAACATGAATTTTGTACTCGCTGAGTTATCGATATAACTACAAATAAAAGAACCCTAACGAACCATTTAAATGTTTCATATAGGTGAAACGGCTTCTAAGGATAAAGACCAAGACCTGTCTTTCTTCGACGAAATTCGAGTGGAAGATCCTCGAGTGGCGGAATTTTGTGCGAAAACTACTGAACCCGCTCCTTACGATATCCTCCTTACCTGTTTGCAGCGTAATTTCGGCCTGGACGACTTACAGATCAGCTACCAGGGGAACAACGCTGGACATCAGGTACATTATTTTCTGCGAGGGAGAACATTGTTTGGATCGAATTTTGAGCTGAGCATTCTATGATGAAATAAAACATCTATTTCGTCGGATGTTTCAGATCATCTGCTGTATAGGGTGAGTCAAGCTCAACGCCTCGGACTCTTTGTGACCAAGCGATATCTCATTTCAGAAAAATAACTATGTGGGTGTGTGTATGTCGAATTGGACTACATTTTAAAAATAATAACTTTTATAAGCGGTGTTTAATAAAAGCGTGACATATTAAAGTTGTGTTTTTAAATAGGACACCCTGTATATTATTGAGTATTCAGATTCCTTGGTCATTTCTAGTGTAACTTTGATTATCACATATGGGGTTTAAAACGAACCGTTTAGGTGCAAGACACTATTTTTTGTATTGGTAGATTTCAGAAAAAATTGGATATCACAGCGATTATAGAATTTTGGCGTATGAATAAGCATGAAATTTGTCAGCTTAGGTTAGACGGTCAAATTTGTACTTCGAGAAATCAGTAGATTAATTAAGGAAACTTCAGTCAGAGAAAACTATTGTTTCAAATGAAAATGACTATTTTTTTATACAATCAAATGTGAAATTTGATAGCCGTTCTAATGATATAAAGTTGTGAATATGGTAATTAATGCTCTGGTTAATTTCAAATTTTCAAACAAACCGGTGTTTTTCAATTTTCCTACCTATAAGCAACCTAGCAGGCCATGAAATATAATCAAGAACTTGTTCAGATAGAGGAATAACACTTTAGTAAAGGGACAAGATTATAAAAATTACAACAAATCAACTCTAACCAGAAATAACAGAGGTAATATATTTAAGGTCAAATAGAAGCTGGATTACGGCAGAAATGGATATTTTTCACAGCGTATTAGCCAGTGTACTAGAAGTCAAGAATTTCGAAAACCATTATGGACACACCCAGAGATATTTTTTCAAATGTTTTTAACAGGTTTTTGAACTGACACACTTATAAGCCCAGGCACAAGGTCAGCACCTTCTGTGGGTCAAGCAATTTATATACCCCCCCCCCCCTCTGTATTGTTGGTAAATAAATTATTATTATTATTAAAAATTTTGAAATGAAAGGAAAACTACCTGCGAATGTTAACGGAAGTTTAACATCTTCAGAATAAAATTTCGCATTTAATTATGTTGAAAATTATTCATTTCCGTCAAGTCGAAATTAACGATACCTCTGAGAGGAGAAATAATTAAAATCTGTTCAATTCAACGAATTCGAATAGGTTAGAAAAAGCAACGCCCATGCTCTTAACAGGCGTGAGTGTGCCCAAGATCCCGTTGTTATTATTTACTGTACATTATTTACTGTTTTTACAAACACGATGTTATTTTTTACAGAAATTTGCGGGATTAAAACCCAAAATTCATTCAAAACTATAACAATTAACCTGAAACGATCAACCAAACCAAAGTAGCTATTTATATTATGCTTCTACATGAGTGCTGTTATTTTTAGGATTATTTACCTGTTATCTGTACAAAGGGTATATGGATTTATCAGCGATTCAGCAGTCAGTGTGCCAGCTGCCGCGTTAAGATTGTGGGCACAAACCTTGTTTACTTCTTCTAACCTATTTGAATTCGTTGGTTTAATTTATAAAATATAATAAATAAGTCCCCGTTTGTAGCACCAAATGTGAAATTTTATTCTGTGGATATTAAACAGCCAGCAACATTAATGGATATGGAAACTGTCAATCTCTAGGAATTGAAGTAGGTAGTATGCTGTGAAAAATATCCATTTCTGTCTCTCTTCTCCTTGACCTTAGATATTATGTTACCGCTGTTGTTTCTGATTAGAATTGATGTGTTGTAAGTAATTTTTATAATCTTGTCTCTTCACTCGGGTTCGTTTGTATCTTTCTGCTAAGTGTTTTCTTCCAGCGGAACAGGTTTTTGTTTATATTTCATGGTCTGCTATGTTGTTTATAAGCAGTAAAATTGAGAAACACCGATTTGATTGAAAATTCGAGATTAATTTAAAACTACGAGAGACTGATATTCACAACCGGATATCATAACAAAGGCTATCAAATTTTACATCCGATCGTATAAAGAAATTAGGCATTCCCATTTGAAAAAAAACAACTTATCTGTGATTAAATTCTCATTAATTAATCAACTGATTTATCCAAGTATAAAAGCAATACAAATTTGACAGTCTAACTTAATCTGCCGCGTTTCATGCTTAGTCACAATGGCAAAGTCATAGCCTTCTATGTGTCATACATAAAGTCACACTACAATCGAGCCAGGAATCTAAAGATCCAATAATATACAGGTTGCTCCATTTAAAAAAACACAACTTTGATATGTCACGTTTTTAGTACATTCCCTGTATAAAAAACATTACTTTCAAAATGTAGTCCAACTCGACCTTCATACGATAGCAAAGATAATTTCCTGAAAAAACGTATCGTTTGGTCATAAAAGTCTGAGGCATTGAGCTTGACTCACCCTGTATATTTTTGTCTTCATAAAATATCCATTTTCATATTATGTATAATATGAGTTATTTAGATTCAAATTAAAAACAATGTACATACTGTTTTTACTTTGGACAATGAAATGAGGAAAAAATATAACACCTAACGTCGTCTTTTAGTATACCCAATGTTCGTTCTGAAGCTCCGCTGTTCAAGGTAAAACCAGCATGGCACTAATTTGCATAAGGTGCATAATTTCTACTGTTTGTATATTCTCTTATAATAAATCAGACTATGCTAATATTTTAGTGGAGTAGCGAGCAATTTAGTAACTAAATGGAACTTCATAGTGATTCCTAAATGTGTCGATACCGTTTTTATTTTTTCTGACTTAATTTAGAATGAGGTTCCAAAATGAATTGATCATTAACATTGTCACTTTTTGATCCCTATATGATTAATTCAGTCCGACGTTTCGTCTTTCACTCTCAGTCGTGAACTGTATTTTTTCGTACGGCTGCAATATCTAAGTTTTTAGAAATTCTGTTACTTAAAAATCCAATACTACTTTATACTAATGCGACGAAATCTTTTGACTCTTTTTGATCCAGGGTAACGAGTTCACGATGACAGTAGGCAAACACAAAGCTACGGTTCAGTGCAAAAACAAAAGAGATGGCAAGCAGAGGGCGTCTCAAGCTATACTGCAGGCATTGCATCCTAGTATTACATCATGGGGTTCTTTACTCAGGCTTTACGGAAATAGGTAAGATTTTTGATCACCATAACACCTCTATGATACAATTTATTCTGAATTCAAGATCGTTTAATGTAGTGACACCTTTACCCACAAATATGTCACTTTTTGTATAGAAACGTCACTGTCAATACACTGTATTCAGTCAAAAAAATGGATCGATTATTTAAAAAAAGATATATTACGTCTTAAATAACTGGAACATTTTATGAGTGTCTCGAGGCGGCTGTGAGTCAACTGAGTCGGCTAGGGCCGTTATAACACGTGCATTCCAGTATTTCCAATATTTGTTAATCGTGATATTTGATAAATATTTTTGCATTTTAGACACAGTATAATACGCGGTATTCATCGTATTGTGTAATTATGATGACAGTTTTGAGTTTTGTTCAAGAAGAAGACTTTAAACTAGAGATCCATGGAAATGGCTTAGAGCCACACTCTTCTGGATATTACCACATGGACTGTGTAGAAAACGTAGAAACCATCGAGAAAAAAGAAGAAGAAGAAGAAGAAGAAGAAGAAATACCTGGAACGACAAGCAAAGAATTTAAAATGGTCTCAAACTCGTTATAGCAAAGATGCAGTGTCAATACATTTGCAAAGATAGTATAGCACTTGAATAATTGACATCAACTCGAATATATATAAAGTAATGACGGGTTCCTAGGTTGAGGACTTGATTAGATTAGTCCAGGGGTATTGTATTATTGAAGTCAGAAATATATGATTTGTTTACATTTTTTGTTCTCCTACGAAGTGCCGACACTATATAGTATAGTCCTATTAGGATATTTGTATGAGTAATATTAAGCAGTGATTCATCCTTACAACACATACGTGTGAGTAAGGCACAAACACATATAAAGCACTAACAGTTCAAAATACTAAGTTTTGAATCAAGCAAAATAAATTATGCATTGTAAGTATATGGATACCTGTTGACGCGCTGTTATATCTATATTCATGTTTACTGGCCTATTTATGGGTCGGTGCTTTAAGAGGTCGGTCGGTGTATGTGAAGGTACGTTTCCACGCTTGCCAAGGCTTAACAAGCATCCACAAGCCCCAAGCGTTCACAAATGTCGCTTGGCATTACACGCTTGCGAATGCGTCAGTGCACTACGGACATCCAAGCATGGCGGACACTGACTCCAAGCATCTGCAACTTTCTTTTTATCTTCATGGTTAACGTCTTTGGGATTCCAGATACGCGTTTCGCTCTGGTAATATTCCAAGAACATTATAAATGTCTTCGTTCGACCAGCCACTCATTTTGAATAGAAAACTATACGTCCGCTCATCACGCAATCACGGCGGCTACTAAACGAGCACCAACGTGTAAATGCGTCGCAAGCGCTTGCCGCAAACACCCTTTGATCTGTGTCAGAAAACCAACACCAGTCCCGATCAGATACAAGCGTCCTCAAGTTCACGCAAACCAAGCCAAACGGCCTCTTTACACGCTTGTGCTTGTGGATGATTGTCGAGGCTTGGCAAGCGTGGAAATGCGGCATAAAAAAAGGACGACCTCGCATGCGGCCAGAGTAAGCATTGGGGATTATCACGTTTCTAGCCAGTCCTAACCGCTGCAGAGAGGATAGGGTAGGTATATCAACGCTACCGATTTTTTTATGAGTGTGAAACTATCTTCAGAATGAGTACAATATTTCGACCATGAGAAGGGACATATTATGTTCCCGAAGTAGATCAACGGAACGAGAACCAAATAAGTAATGATGCTGAGGAGGATATGGGCATTGCTGATAAAAGCAGCCGCGCTTCATGCCAGAAGGACATTTCGGACAGTGAAACTGCTACTGCTTACGACAGTAGCTTAGTAGTGGTAGTCGTGATGGCAGTAAGCGCATGCCAAAAAGGAAAAAAAATGTCTCTCTGTTGATGCTCAGCAGATCTACCCGGGACCGTCGAGAGCTACCGGGCCTGATGGTGTATCCCCACAACAGCGTCTACGTTACGCGAGGCGCCGAGCGACCGTCCGGTCGCGTTTGTAATCGTCAAATACCCGCAGGTATTTTTTATTAAATTTTTGGGTTTTACGTGTATCTAGTCAAGAATACCGTCTATAGTTGCTGTGCACCCTTCTGCAATAGTAATTATATAGATACAGAGCGCATACTTGTGTTGTAATTTCCAAAAGATGTAATGAAACGGAATCAGTGGTTATGCGCTATACATCGAGATATCTTCACGATAAAGGATTCTTCTGTAATATGCACCAAATACTTCGAAGGGAGATTTGTAATTCGTACTGATACCGCTATGAGTTTAATAGTTCCTCGAGCTGAGATTAAATTGTCCTCACAGATTTTGTAAAATACGAATAAGAAAACCCTTATTTTATTTATCTTATGCTTTGACTTTACGAAAAAAACTTTTGTGTATTAAATCGAAGGCACTACAAACAATTTATGTAGGAAAAGCTGTGGACAACTATTTGAAAAAAAATGTTGGGGGTGAGTTTTAGAGGTTCAAGTACAAAAATTTGTTTTCAAAGTATGATATGTCCTATATGTCCTGCAGTACCCTTGAAACGCCCACTTAGTTCTCATTTTCATCTGTTTTATTATAAATAAATATTAAGTCTCAAGCAAGTCCTTAATTTATTTATATAATGACTACGCCAGAAATAGGTTTGTGTATAACATCAAGCCACTATAAGATGTTAAATAAAATAAAAGACTTTCTTTGTGTATGAAAAAAAGTTGGGGGAGTTTTAACGATTGAAGTACAAAGAAAATGTTTTGAAAGCATAGTATGATTGACCTACTTATTCCGTACTTTCAAAAATTCCACTCAGTTTTCGGTTGAACTTTTTCTGTAAGCAGAATAATATCACGTGTCAAGGATCTATACTACAGCTCCTACATCCTCTTTTGCTACTACTCCTACTGCAATCATGATAGCTATAATATGACTATGTACATCATTTTGTGAATAACAGATAATTTTATATCATTTGAGTGCGTTTAAGACCAACTTTTAACCTTTTCACGTCCAAACGATTCTAGTTAAATAGATACCAACTGGCTCTGTTCATCACAATTCAATTTCCTATAAATTCATTTCTATGCATTACTTTGACCGTTTTCTCAATATTTCAAGAAAATGCTCGTAGCGCCGTAATTTCTCTATCAATCCCTGCAGATACGTGCGGCGTCTGGTGTGACGTCACACGCAGCACCATCAGGCCTGGTAGCTCTCGACGGTCCCGATCTACCCCAATGACTACAGTGGACTATTACATAATATGCAACACAGTAGCGAGGGCAGCGTCTCAAAGAAAACATCATTGCTAACAAATGTGCCATATACAACAATATGTAGGAATATTCGAAACGGTGTGAATCTCAGGGTCGATTTGGGCAAATGTAGACAGTTTTACATCTAACAACTGCCGCCAAAATGAGAAGCACAGTGTCTCAGTGTTATAAAAATAATAAAATACCCACTGCTGAGATGATGCTCTTTTAAAGAAGGGGGAGTAAATGCTCTAGGTGGACTTACAGAGATGACTTAAAAAAATTTGTTTGGAATTCGGCGTTATCAATAAAATGTCTGCAATTATGAAAAGTAGTGGAATGGCGTCACTATTATTTGGAGAACATGAAGGAGTTCGAGGATCTAATCAGACCAATCTATTACCTGGATGAAACCTGGTATGACAGTCATCACACTGCGAAGAACGGATGGACAGATTTCTCAAGGATATGCCAACTGGATGGCAAATAGGAGATCCAGGATAATTATTTTGCATTGCGGCTCTGCGGATGGGTGGGTTACAGATGCATTACTATTGTGCGGTAAAACAATTAAGGATTGCAAAGTTGACTACCATCAGAATATGGATGCAGCAATATTTGAGGAATGGTTTCGTGAAAACTACTGCCGAATTTGAAATCTAACAGTGTAATCGTTATGGACAATGCGAGCTACCATTCCTGACAGGTGATAAAAAATCCTAATACTTCATCATGTAAAAAAGACATACAAGATTTTCTTATAAATCATAACGACGGCTATACAAAGAAAGATCTGCTAGAAGTTCTCCACACGCGGCCGTTTAAAAAACAGTACGCTATTGATGACATGACAACCTCTTTTGGATATACAGTTCTTAGGTTTGCACCTTATTTTTGTTTTCAATCCCATTGAGATGGTGTGGGGTCAATCGAAAATGAGATTACTCCGGAAAAATGTTGATCCTGAAATCGATAAATTTATGTCTGATCTTATTTAGTGCGAGATAGACAAGCTCGGTGTTGTTGATTGGAAGAAAAAAATAGACACAGTGGTAAACATTGAGAACGAATATAGACAATTACGAAGCATTCATAACAGCACTGATAATAGATTCATTAGGCGCATTCGTTTTGCAAGTGAAATGAGATATTCCATACTAAAGTGAGATTGTCAGATCAGTAAATATCAGTTTATAACCTAAAGTTGACAGTTTTCATTAATATCATTTGAACTGAGTGGATAAAAAGAACACGTATTGAACTAAAGTTTAAGTGACGATTAGCTAGGATAGGGGCCAACAGCCCCTGCATTGGCCCAGAACCTATGCTGGGAATTAGTAGACGCCAGGTCAATGTGGCCCTGGATAACTGGGCCTACAAGGAACTGGCGAAAGCCTGGTTAGAGAGAGATGACTGCAGGCAAGCCAAAAGATTCATAGCAGGCCCTGATAGGGGCCGAACGCAATGGCTTTTGAGTAAAGGCAGAGAGACGCTCAACCTTCTGGTGGGGGTTCTCACTGGCCATTGCCGGCTGAATAGACATCTGTCACTTGTGAGAGTGGTAGGGGACCCCATTTGCTCCAGATGCTGGGAGGAGGACGAGACAGCGTTCCACTTCCTGGGCAGATGTGCAGATATTCGGCACGACGGAGTTTGGGGAGGAGCCACTATATTCAGCGAAATGGTCGGACATACTGACTTTCGTCAGGAGGTCTGGTAGGTTCGACAAGGAGCTTTCTAAGGTGTAGAATTTTAGTGTTTTCAGTGATTGGTTCAGTGGGGTTGGCAAAAAGGGCCAAAGGCGGCCTACTTGCCTGGCTTCGCCTCCCCATCACTACTACTACTACTACTACTACTAAAGTTTAAGTGAGCTGAGAATATCTGAGATTTTGTGTAAAACGAATGCGGCTATTATAGCAGTGAGTGATGATTCTTCTGATAGTGACGCATGTGTCAAATATATCTCTGTTTGACTTTTTGGTTAAGTGTAATATGCACAGCATAACTTAATTAAGCACATAAACATAAATTATTATGAATGCACCTCACAATTATGATATTTTCTATTTCATAATATTGGATTTTCAAGTCAAGCTTACAAATTTCTAGCTTTTTTTGTCCCCCGTAAAAATATGTAATTGGTTTATCTGGTGTCAATTTTTTCTGCAATATTTGTTTACTGGGCAGTTAAATACCTGAACTTCCACAATTTCTTTGAGTCGTGTAGTGTACGACGCCTCTGTAACTGTAGAGTACGGAGTCTGGCCGTACAACCACCTGACAGATCGATAAGTCAATTAATCTATCGACTGCGTGGTGCGAGTCACGGCTGGATTCAAACCCTACGTGTAGTGATACCGTTAGTTTCAGCCGTTCATCGTTTATCATTTAATGCGCTTTTGTTGGTTAAGTTCGTACCCAGATTGAGGAAACATTTACAAATAAATATTGTAAGCCGCTCCTGTTCTTCCGCTTGCAGGTGTCCAATTTTTGTGACTTTTTTCCCTCGCTCGCAAAAAAATGTAAACAAATCTTATATTTCTGACTTAAATCATAATTCAGTTGTGGGTCCCTGAAACACATTGGCTATGCTATGACGTCCTACATTGGCCGCAAACCACTGCTGCCCTGGATTAGTGGAACTACATCGAACTGACGAATTATTGGCTACAAAGAGATGCAGGCAAGCCAAAAGATACATTGGGACTCCGGATAGGCAAGGGCTTTTAAACAAAGACAGAGAATCGCTCGATTTTTTTGTGAGGGTTCTCACGGGTAATTGCCGGCGGAGCAAGCACTTTTCAAAATGGAGAAAGACCCCAGCTGGTCCAGGAACTGGGCAAAAATGAAACTTTTTTTTAATTGGTGATATAGCAGTAATGGTACTGATGGGGAGATAAAACCCGCCAACTAAACAACCCTTTTGTTGACCCCACAGAACCAGTCAATTAAACAAGTTTTCGCCAGTTTGTTGTAAGCTCACTTATCCATGGTAAGATTGACCTGTGGCCTACTAATTCCTAGCATGACTTCAGGTCCGGTACAGGAGCTACTGGCCATTAGCCTAGCCAGGTGATTCACCCTTTCGTTACCCGATACACATAATAATTATGATGTGTCTGAGGACCCACAACAGCGTTTCATTCAAGTTTTAGAATCCACATTTGTTGCTCGAGCTTATGGTTTTCGGCTCCTTTATGTGTTATGATCTCTGATACTGATTATATACAGGGTTATTTACGTTATTCGACACGGAGCATTATGGCTAAAGTATTTGATAAAAAAGAAAATAATAATTTGGGATAGATAGAGACCCATAAAGGCTACATTTTAAAAATATTTTCATGTTATACAGGGTGTCCCAAAAACACGAAATGTATCAAAGTTATGTTTTTTTAAATGGAACACCCCATATATTATTGCATATTCAGATTCCTTGGTGAATTCTAGTATGACTTTATGTATCATACATGGTACCTAAAGCGAACCGTTAAGGTGTAAATCACCATTTTCGGTATCAGTAGATATCAGGAAAAAATTGAATATCGCAGAGATTACAAAATATGGAAGGCTGTGACTTTGCCGTATTACTTAGCATAAAATGCATCAGCTTTGATGAGACTGTCAAATTTAAGTTACGTTTATGCTTGGAGAAATCGGTCGATGAATTAAGGAAACTTCGATCAGCGATAACTTGATTTTTTCAAGTGGGAATGCCTAATTTTTTTATACGGTTAAACGTAGAATTTGATAAGCTTTCTAATGATATAAGGTTGTGAATATCAATCTCTCGTAGTTTTCATTTAATTTTAAATTTTCAAACAAATCGGCGATTTTCAATTTTCCTACCTATAAGCAACGTAGCAGGCCATGAAGTATGAACAAAAATCTGGTCAGCTAGAAGAAAACAACTAACAAAGCTGAAAAGTACACACTAACTAGACTAAAGGGACAAGATTATAAAAATTCCTTACAACAAATCAACTCTCCCAGAAACAACTGCGATAACATCTCTAAGGTCAAAGAGAAGCTGGAGTATGGCAGTAATAGATATTTTTACTGTCTACTGGCTACCGCAATTTACTAGGGGTTAAAAATTTCCAAGGCAACCAAAAACCCTCATATGAAACAGAAACAACCAGCGACTGTTGCTCCAGCACGCAACTATCAATCATATGTAATGGCGTAAAAAAGAACTAATTTGCGTCAAAGTCGATACCTCTGACTGGAGCCCTTCTATTTTTCAATATCTATTAGCAATATTGCAAAAAAGGAATACTGACAAATCAGATTTAAATTTTCTGCCATTTAAGTTATGTTTTATAATTTGAACAAATTTTAATTCATTCTTTATTTTCTGCGACCTTGCTAATAGGTACTGAAGAATTTTCAGAACTCCAGTCAGATGTACTTTTGACTTGAGTTTTGACAGAATTGCATACTTTTTTATATCATTAAATGTGAAATTTTATTATGAAAATAATAAACTGCTTACAACATTCTCTAGTAGTTTTTACTTTATTTCAAAATTTTTAATGGTTTTGGAAATTGCCAATCTTTAGTACATTGCAGTAGCTAGTGGGCCGTGAAAAAATCCATTTCTGCCATACTCCAGCTTCTCTTTGACCAAAGATATGTTACCGCCGTTGTTTCTGGTTAGACTTTGTTTGTTGTGAGTAATTTTTATAATCTTGTCCTTTAGTCTAGTTCGTGTGTATTTTTCAGCTAGGTTAGTTGTTTTCTTCTACCTGAACAGGTTTTTGTTTATATTTCATGGCCTGCTACGTTGGTTATAGGTAGGCAAATTGAAAAACGCCGATTTGTTTAAAAATTTAAAATTAAATGAAAACTAACAGAGATTGATATGCACAACCTTATATCATTAGAAAGGTTATCAAATTGTACTTTTAACCGTATAAAAAAAAATTAGGCATTCCCATTTGAAAAAATCAAGTTATCGCTGATCGAAGTTTCCTTAATTCATCGACCGATTTCTCCAAGCATAAACGTAACTTAAATTTGACAGTCTCATCAAAGCTGACGTATTTTATGCTTAGTAATACGGCAAAGTCACAGCCTTCCCAATTTTATAATCTCTGCGATATTCAATTTTTTCTTGATATCTACTTATACCGAAAATGGTGATTTACACCTAAACGGTTCGCTTTAAGTCCCATGTATGATACATAAAGTCACAATAGAATTCATCAAGGAATCTGAATATGCAATAATATACGGGGTGTTCCATTTAAAAAAACATAACTTTGGTACATTTCGTGCTTTTGGGACACCCTGTATAACATGAAAATATTTTCAAAATGTAGCCTTTATGGGTCTCTATCCATCCGAAATTATTATTTTCTTTTTTATCAAATACTTTAGCCATAATGCTCCGTGTCGAATAACGTGAATAACCCTGTATATTAAAGGGCATGCATTAATTAATTGTCTTCCTAATTCTCGTCGAGATTATATTCAAATAAGGAACGCCCTTCTACAGGTCAATCAAAGGTTTCAAGGAGAAAAAGATGGAGGAACAGGAAATAACTTCTTTGCAAAGCAAGGCCGCTGTGAACCAGCCGAACTATGCCATATTGAACAAGTTGTTCTTAGAACTGGGTAAACTTAAGGAGAAAAAGGCGGCTAGAATAGCTTCGGGACTGAGCGAGACTGGGACAGCTCCAAAGACTAATCTGAAAAACGTCGATTTATGATTTCTATTAGTTTTAGGTATAGTTTTAATGTAGCTATTAAATAACATTGCTAGCTGGACCATTGTGAGAGAGGCTTAATAGGTATAGGAGCAGGTGCGTCTGAAAGCTGCGTTGACGACATCACACGCTAAGGGTAAAAACATACTGGAGTAGTTCATTTCGCCGCGCTTCTCGACGTGCATATTCACACGCACAACGACTTGTATCTACATTTGCCGTTGTTGAGATATATCAGTATAGTTCACATCGCCACGCTGTAGACAGATGTCAATTTTTTGACTATCTGGTCAGAGCGTACAAATCCGTACCTTGTGATGTGTGACCTTGATGTACCAATCACAGAGCTAGTTTCAGGCAGCTGCCTGATACAAAAACAAATAATTTTAGTCATCGTTTGTTTATGTGGTACTCTATGTTAATCGCTGTGCGGCGGGCAGCGCGGCATGATGAACTACTCCACTATGTCTTTACCCGAAGAAATTTGTAGACTATACCTTTTTCAGTTGTAGTTTCTTGAGCGTCAAGTGATAATTCAAAACGGTCAAGTTAATTCTCCAACTCGTCAATTATAGATTCAAACTAATAGGTGCAAAATTACACCTGACTGTTCGAAATTACAAGTGACGAGTTGGAAAATTAACTTGACCGTTTTGAATTATCACCTAACGCTTTAGAAACTACAGCTGGAAAAGGTGTAGTTTGTATTTTAGGGTGCTAGGGTGATTCCTAAGTTGATAGTTTTTTAACTGTGTATATAGAAGTCGTTAAAAATAAACAACTTTTTCAAATAACTTTTTTCAGAAAACTGAAAACTAGGCGAGATACAAAATAACAAGTATATTTGTGCTTGTGTATTAAGACGTACCTAGCCAGCTTATGTTTAGTTTTTTGCTGGGGTTTTTGTCAAATCGTTTTTTCATTATACTTGTCAGATAGTGCAGTAGTTACTCTTTGTTTATCGTTGTTAATTTTAAATTGGTAAATCCTAAAAGTGGCACATTATTATGAAACAAGTTTTAGGATTTACCAATTTAAAATTAACTATGATAAACTGAAAGCGAGTAGTGCACTAATTGACAGGTACAATGCCTGATCGATAAGACAGAAATCCGAGCAAAGAACTAAACATAAAGAGACTAGGTACGTCTTGATAAGCCCAGATTTACTTTTTTGATTCTGTATCTCGCATATTTTTCAGTTTTAGAAAAAAAGTTATTTGTAAAAGTTGTTTATTTAACTACTTATTTATAGACAGTTTAACAAAAGTTTCAACTCACCCTGTATATACAGGGTATTCCTCAAGGCTAATATTTACGAGGACAACCTAAAACATAGGACATAACTTCAAGTGGAGGTACGTTTTAAACATTAACTTTTCAGAATAAAAACATTTTTGATAAAATCTGGCATCCCCCACTAGATATCTTTATGAAACTAGGTAGGTATCTTCTATACTTGAAGAAACACTTTCTGATTTAATGTTTTCTGATTCCTGATTCGTTCGTACAGGATTTGGATTAAAATTTTTTCAAATAAATAGTACACCATTGACCTTTCTCATATGGATATTACTTCCCACAACGTAGGTGAGGGGAGTATCGTAATTCAGAAAATGTTCGATTATGAGATAATATATTTTTTTGGAAGTTTTATTATTCTTCATCACTCTTTCCGTCGGTTGTCTGTCTGTTTCCGTTTTCCGTAATCTCAGTAACCGTTACAGGGGTATTTTGTGGGGTTATGTTAGGTAGTGATGCTATCTTTTACAATACTGGTGTACTGGCTTCGGAATCAAAAAAATCCTTAAAAATGCTCCAAACTTCGTTTGAAGGCTCTTTAGGGGTTCCGAATCATGTTTTTTTTTTTGAAGAGGGTAAAACTGGTGTGGTGGGAGGTTGAAGGATTGTCAATTACCTTAAAAATGACAATCTGCACTTTACAGATCTATCCAAACGTTCCCTTTTAAGATATATCTGTGGACTCAGTATTTTTCTTCCCATATCAGAGATCGTGTATTGTTAAAATCCCGTACTCTCAGTAACTGCTGCACCGAATTTGTGAAACTTGGGATATGATCTGATTTAGGTAATACTGTTGGAATAATTAGCAAAAAACAAAAATCATCATAACCTCTGCAAACTTCGCTTCTATGCTTATTAGGATTTCCTCGTTATTTTCAATTTTTTTGGGGAGCGGGAGAAAATGGAGTGATGCGGAGGGGGGTAGAGGGTGAAACTGCTTATTTTTTCTTATTCGTAAAGGACTTAATGATGTTCTGTATTTTACAGCTACAGACCTATCCGAGCATTGCCTTTGAAGACATACCTGTGGAATTTAATTTTTTGAAACATACTATTATTATTACACTTAACAATCCTATAACTGTGGCATGGAAACTAATAGTGTTAATTTCATGAAATTTGGACACCGTATTGCTACCACAACAGAGATGGGAAGATTGTATAGTTTTTGAAATTCGTGTTATTGGCGGCCGACTAATCAACAAAAATAAAGCGCAGTAGAGCTCGTCAAACATTGTCTTAAGGTGTTTTATATGATTAAGTGCTAATGTTTTTCTGAAGTGTCTATTTTAGATTGGGGAGGATAGGAGGTTGGAAGAGCGCCAATGTATTTTAGTTGACGTTTTTATTATAGGCATAGGTAATGCCGCTATATTTTTGAAAAAGGTAAGCTTCTAAATTGGCTTTTAAGAGTTTTACAGTATTCAGCAGTGTTGGGGGGATAGTTTATAAACGACTCTTTTTTGACCCAGGTGTACCCTTCAAAATCAGCTAAACATGTGCAAAACACTGACATCTTTTTCTTCCATTTAGCGCTAGAAGCACTGTCATTAGTTTCCTGACATCCCAACGTCATTTTTTATAGCCTGGTTACTCCTACACAAAAATCATCTTTGTTGTCTTCTCAGAACGGTCGTTCTCAATTGAAACACTGAAATTAAAAATGGTTCCGTTCCGTGGTCTGACCAATAAATTATGGCCAACTTTGATTAAAAAAAAAGGTTTCCGATTCAGTCTTTCATAAGTCTGGATATAGGTTAGACCCCTCATCCCATTCATGATTATACCATTTGATTACGTTGAAACATTCAAAGTAGGGTAGAGAGGAACGGCGGGTAAACCAAAATGACAGCCTCGTAGATCAAGACATTCATAACCTCAAATTATAATTGAATCTTCATCTATCTACCTAATAAAGGTGTGTGATTAAAAATTAAAAATTTGCTTGCGTAATGCGTGGGTAAACCACAACAACAGGAAATTAGAATGACAAAAAGACGTTAACCTAAATCTGCACTACAAACTACATTCGTATAGATATTGCTCTAATGATACTCAAAGCAATGAACACGTATCTCGTAAATTTGGCTCTACTACATTTACTACGTTTCCACGGGCTTTCAAAACGTTTTGAGTTTTGAAATATATCGTGGAAGCATCAATTGGATGCGTTTTCAAAATGTTTTCTGTTCAAGGTCGATTCGCTAATTTTTGGGATCGTATCGGGATCCAAATATCGTGGAAACACCAGCTGTCACTTCCAAAACGTTTTGAAAGGGATCATGTGTGTTGCTGTCTAATATTACTATTGTCAGTTTGTTGGAGTGTATTCGAAATTCGATACGAAGATTTATGACAAACAACAAAATAGCTAATAAAACTGGGAAATGACATTTTTCAAGAGTGTCAGTGCTTCAATGTCGGAACCAGAAAATTTTGTAAATAAAGGTATCTACCTAGATTTATCGTCGGTGGTTGGCAATGACAACATACCGTTATTAGACATCATAAAAAAAACTGAAAAATTTACCACCTTCAGGAAGTTAGGTTCTAGAAGAGCTTGAATACAGTTGTATCTGTTTCATGACCGCGATGAAAACTTCCAATTCACGAAATGTCTCGTCAAGTTTTCAGACGTAACCTGTACATTGTCAAAGGTCGTTAGGAGTAATAAGCTACCTCCGATTTCCTATTAATTGTGAGCTAATAATCGGATCGACTAAGCAGGTTATTATTTATATATGCAGCCAAGTCAAGAGTCATAATTTATTGTAAGGTGCTAAAATTAATTTACTGTTAAGTATTGTTTTACAAATCAATTAATTCTTCCCTGACGGTGAATAATTTTAAGCTTAGGCTAGTTAGTGTATGGAAACCCAGTCGTATTTTGTTCGTTTCTTAATTATTTTGATATTTTTCATCCACTAAAGTGTACCATAAACAGCATTCTTGGGATGAGAATTCTACTCCTTTTGTGACAAGACAATTCTTCCATAAAACAAAGGATTTAGGTAACTTGGGCTGCCAAAATACCTCAATACAAAATATTTGTTATTATCTATCAATGGGCCTATACCACATTTTTGCTTTATTGGCTTAAACGAACCCTGACACCACGTGGATGCCATAAATAATTTTCCAAAATTTTTCTATCGTATTTATAACCGAAAAAAGTTGCTCTAAATATTGAATTTTTTGAATCCATACACTTCCCGCCCAGGTCGTGACGTCACGTGTAGGGAACCAATAAGAGCTTAGTGGCACAAAGCAATAGCATTTTCTCTCTTTCCTCGCCTACGACCACCGACGTTGACATTCTAACTATTAGGTTATGATATCTATAGGGCTGTTCCAAATTACGATTCTATCACCGTCCCATTTTACAGTTCTAAAAACGGTGATTGGTTGGTCCGCCAGCGTACCAACCAATCATTGATTCTAGGATCACAAAATGGGCGGGGCATGATGAGAACAGTTCTGCGACTGTGATAGAACCGTAATTTGGAACAGCCCTTATGGGTTCAGCACAACGTTCAGTCAGTATGACCTTTCAAGCATGTAAACTGTCAAAAAAAATGTGTGCTACATCGAGTGTACTTTATGTTCTGAGCAAAGAAAAGAAGACTGTTCAGACTGACACAATGTCGCAAATCATTTACTGGGAAGGGAACATGGAAGGACGCTTCTCATTGGTTCCCTACAGGTGACGTTATCAGCAACTATTTCAAATTACAGTAAAATTTTCTTTTTAGTGTTATTTTCATTTGGATCAAGTTTTCTGCCAACTTTTTGCAGTAAACGGTCCTATGTATTATCAAAAATGATACCGTAGTAGATACATTGATCAATCTGAGATCACGGTATAGGCCCATTACAAAATGTCTTTCTTCATATCAGGACCGATGTTTCCGTACTTTGAAAATCTTTAGTAGTAGCAGTAGCAATGAAATGGTGAGTCGAAGCCAGGCAAATTGGCCTTTTTTGCCAACTCCTGAAAGTCTTTACATACAGTGGCGGCGAGTGAGATGATCTAGGATGTGCTCTGCATTTAAAATACAAAAAATATTCAAGCATAAATGATTATTGAACAAACTTAAATTCATATAAGGGTCTGGTTGGTACAATCATGGACTCGTTTTGATAACGTAGATTAAAATACTATCATTATCAGCACAAAATGTGGCATAAAAACCAAAGCAAACGAAAAGAATGTAAAACAAGAGACACCACTTTTGGTATATAAAATCTGTCCTCAAGTAAGTTATATAACGAATTATTTCTACTTGTGGTGTTGATCTATCATGTTCTTTGATTTTAATTTAATATGGATATGAACTAAAATTGTGTGTTTGTAAACAGAATTAATATTGTCCCAAAAATACACCATCACAATTAAATAGAATAACCGAAACCCAGCCCCACGCCAGGTGAAGCAATTAAAGAGAATGTGTTTTGTGCTGTACCCTACAGTCGCATATAATAATAATTATTCATAACATCCACCAACAGAAGACGATGTTCGTTATAGAGTTTTCGGCTCCTGTCGAATTGAACTTCGTCTCTAAGGGGGAGGAAGAACGGACCAAATATTAGTGACTTCTCGGCCAACTTCGCAGGCTATGGCCAGACTACATTATCAGTCAGCTGTTAATGATTATTCGATCCCTAGGTGCAATGAGGAATACGCTGCTTTCTGCACTGCGCGCAATATAGGTGTTCCGTGCGTCGGCGCAGATCTTAGCTCCCAGAATGCAGTCATCCTTGGGTCCGTTCGTCTATTTAGGCTGCACGATTCGCGGACCCAGTGATTGCTCACCTCACGGCGCGGCGTGAGGAGTAGCCATTGGCTAATGAAACAGCAGCTCGGTGTGTCGGAGCATAGGCTGAAGCTTTTTTTTTAAATAACATCGTCTTTATTTCGAAAAACCAAGAGGTACATGAGCAGTTAAGTTTAGCCGTAGCTACTCTTACATTTAACTGCATACGTGGGCGAACTATCAACGCTGGAAATCACTGGCGGTCACAGCCATGCCCCCCTCAAAAAAATATTAAACAGCTCATCTTTTTATTACTACATTATAATAAAAAAAAATTATTTCATATTTATTTTCCTATAATGTGTTTACAATATATCTATACAGGGTGTTTGGCAGAGGGTTAGCCAAACTTTGTAGGCGTATAGAAAACCCCATTTCAAAGATATTTTATTAATACACCTGTGCCTTAAACATTACTAATTATTTATGCCATCGCTTTTGTAATATTTTTAAGAATCTACTGAAATGAACATTTTCATTTCTATATTTGTTTTTTATGTTTCGTAAACTTATATTTTGATCGTTTTTGATCTGTAGAGTATCCTTTTTCAAATGAAGTAATAATTGGTCACAAATACTCCGAAATAATTAGTTGAGGCCTGGCATTACTATCAAATATATTAAAAAAATTAGGGAGGTTAATTTCAAGTTGATTAAATGCTATACAGTTGTTCAAGTGCTTTTGAAAACTTCTCTACTTATTACTGTTCACAATGATATGCTACGTGTATATCACCAAGCTCAAGTATCAAGAAGGATAAATGCAGTCATGACAACAAATTATTATTTTATTTTTGTAATTACAATGCTATAAATTTACATGCCCCCAAATCGTCGTCGAATTGCGATCGTTATGATGCGGAGCCGCATCTTTTCCCTCATTGTCACAAAAACTCCCATCAGTTTTTTGAACGAGGTGGTTAATTTCTTTCTACTTCGTAAACAAGTTCTTTTGTACGTCACCATACATGAAATCGAATGGTCTCAAGTCAAGGGATCGTGGAGGCCATATGATGGGACTTAATTTTTCCATCCACTAGTGAGGGAAGCTGCGGTCACGCTGGATGACAACTGATCTATCGCCTTAAATTATAGGTACAATGGTCAATAGTTCCGAGAGATTATTTTTATAGAGATTGCGTAACACATATTTGATATGAATCATTCATTCGTTGGAAAAAACAATTTTTTGGTCAAAAATCTTGGAAGGGGGGGGGGTTACCCCCGTTACGCCTGTGCACGTTCCAAATCCGACGAACATGTAGGGCATGTAATTTATAATTTTGTAATTACAAAAATAAAATAATAAATTCTTGTCTTGACAGCATTTATCCTTAATGTGTTTAATTTTGACAAGTTACTTGAGCTTGGTGATACACCTAGCATATCATTGTAAACAGTAATGAGTAGATAAGTTTTTAAAAACACTTGAACAACTTTATCGCATTTATTTTTTTACCTCAAATTGAAATTAAACTCGCTAATATTTTTTACGTATTTGATAGCAATGTCAGCTCACAATTTCTTAGTTTGGTAGTATTTGTGACTAATTATTACTTCAGTTGAAAAAAGATACTCTAGAGATCAAAAACACACAAAAAATAAGTTTGAGAAACGCTTAAAAAAATATTACACAAGTGAAAAGGACAATTTTTATAAATTCTTGAAAATATTGCAAAGGCAATAATATAAATAAGTCATGGACGTTTAAGGCACAAGTCTATTAATAAAATATCTTCGAAACGGCCTTATCAATACGCCCACGAAGTTTGGCTGACTCTCTGCCAAACACCCTGTATAGGGGGCATGGTATGAACTTCAATAATAATCAAACTGTTATCATAGATAATATACAGTCACTGCTCCATAACTTAGACCCGATTACCATTACACCGGTCCCAGATAAGTGTCAGATAGCGTATCTGCCAGATAGACCCATATATTTTATATGACGTTATCTGTCAGACAGGCTATCGACACTTCTCGACTTATCAGGGACCGGTGAAACCGGCCCTAAATCAATTTTCCATGCTCCCTCCCTTTCAAGTAAGCTTGGACGGCCAGTGCTGGAAATAGGCAAGCCATGAAGCTTGCTGTATTTTTTATAGAGCTTTTCGATAATTATTCTCACATATATTAAAAAAAATCGAATCTCAAGGTACGTTCCGCAGCTCTTATTAACCTGCCGCCACTGCTAACACCAAAAATGCCTTTCAACACTACCTACTTGATGAGAAATGTCGAAACATACAAGAAAACGCCCTACTTTTAATTGTAACCTATATTTTATTTAAACTGGCATACTTTATTATTAATTTTGTGTGATTTTAATGGCCGTGTGTTGTTGAAAGCAGCAACCAACAAAAATAATGTCTGTGGAGACACATTTTCGAAAACGAAAGACCTCACTTTGAAACATTTTTGAGGATATTGAATTATTCTAGCGCTAAATCAAATGAACTATTCTGTATATTTCGTTAGACTTTTTTCGTAAATTTAGGTTTCATGGTTATATGAGCGCATTATGTATTATGAATTCCACTGCCTATTGTTTGTTGAGGTTTTATACAAAACAACAAATGGTTTATTTTACACTTTAAGCGCTTTTTAATTTTTACTGAATGTGGAAATTTAAAAATTACATGCTGTTCCTGAATGACATGCTTAGATTAGAGGAGGGGGAAACTTGGGTCTGTTTTTGGAAAAAATAATGAACATGAGAAATGTCAAAACATACAAGAAAACGTCCTACTTTTAATTGCAACCTGTATCTTATTTATACTGGTATGATTATTATTTATTTTGTGTGATTTTTAAAGCAGCAGGCAACAAAAATATTGTATTGTGGAGACACATTCTCGAAAACAAAAGACCCCACTTTGAAACCTTTTTGAGGTGTTTGAATGATTCTAGCGATAAATCAAATGAACTTTTCTGTATGTTTAGTTAGGATTTATTATATGTACATTTAGGTTTCATGGTTATAATATATGAGTGGATTATTTATTAGGAATTTCACTGCCTATCATTTGTTGAGGTTTTATACAAAACAACAAATGGTTTATTTTAGACTTCAGAAGTTTTGCTGAAAGTGGAAATTTAAAAATTACATGCTATTTCTAAATATATTTATTAGAGGAGGGGGAACCTTTTTGGTCTTTTTTTAGAAAAAAATGAATATGAAGGTATGCCCTAGTAGCCAGCGGCGTAGCGTCCATTGATGCGGGTGATGCGTTGCATCCCTTCAAATGAATGTAACACGTTTTTATTTTAAAATTCACTAAGATCTTCTATAGTAAATTAAAATTCTCAAAATATTTATTCAAATAATTAAATTCGACTTCAGTTATTGAATGTGTGTGTTGGTCGAGCTTTATACATATCGCTAACGGGTATGCTAAACAATAAAAATAACTCGACAGCGCGATGATGCGAGTCATGCGACTGCCCTGATCACATCTTGAACGCCGCCGAGCGCGATCCGAGGTCCACGAATTATAGGCCCGTGATTGCGTCTCCACTGTGTCTAGTTCGATGTTCTACGTCGGTGGGTGATGCGGTTTCCTAATCGCATCTCGTTTGCCGTACAAAATAAAATATCGTTGCGCGTCATGATGAACGATTCTGGGTGCGACTAGAAGAATGAATCTTTATTATTTTAAAATCTAACAGATACGTAACTTAGATTTAGTTCATTTTTTAAATTTGGTTTGATTTTTCATCATCTTTAACCTGTTACATTGTTTGTATATGTTATTCTTGACATTTAAAAATTAAAGACTTCAACTAAAAAAAAAAAGAAAAAAACGATTGTTGTGTTGATAAAATGTCAATTGCAGTTACTTGTTAATCTCCTTGTATTGACGCCACGCTACGCCGCTGCTAGTATAAACATCTTTGTAATTACTAGTCCCCCCTCTCTTTGAAGTTAAGTCGTATAGGACACAAGTACTTCGAGTATTTTTTTAAAGGACGACACAAATTTGAAGTTACACAGTGGAAGTCTGAAATAAACCTTTTGGGAATACTGCTCTAGTTAGTTATGATTTTTCTGCAATTTAATATTTCTGGTCCATTTTTATTATATATATAATTTGTTATTGTTGTTATCTACATGCTATTTGTTTAATGATAGTAAATCTTTTCTTAGTCTCCAAACCGTTTTATATATGCAGCTGGGAGGAAACTTTTTCTTCATGTATGTGTAGAGACATCGAGAAAATATATCTAAAATCCGGCACATAGCGGAGCTCAATTCTAGTCATTTTGGATTATTTAAATGAATAGTCCACTGACTATCATTTCCATATTAGAAAAAATCCGAATTATGGCTTACATGTTATTTACTAAGGATTGCTGGCACTCTTTGTAGTTATATCATGCATTTTGTTAAAAAGGGCACTTTTATAAAATAGCCTTTTTTTATTATGCATATTTTCCTCAAGGGCGTAGATAGCTTTTTTTTTGGGAGGGGGGGGGGGGGTTAAAGGACAACAATGCCTACTATTTATAATTCTGGTCCCCGATTATTCACAACTATTAGGTTTTATTGCGATTTTATAGCGTTGGTTGTCAGTAGTAATTTAGTCCAATGTTTATAGTTAGGTAGTTAATACTAAAGCAAAATAAACTCAACAGGAAGTTGAAAACTAATAATACAGTATCATGTACATATTGAATGATATACCTACATTTTCCTTTGATGAAAATAGAAACAAAACAAAAAATAACAAGAGAAAAAAATAAATCTTTGAAAAACTAAATCTGAAAGCTTAAAAATGAAAAAAAAATGTAAATTAAACAAATCAGCCAAAACATGAAAAATATCTTCTTTTTTTTATAGAATTAAATCATTTTGTTGCTATTGCCAAATCTGTTTAGCAGCGCTTCAGGGCAAGGTGTTATATCCCTGTAAATATGTAAAAGTGCCAACCCTACAAACCTCTCCTGTCCCAACTAGGATTTGAGCCGTTTTAATAAAGAAAAGCTTCTTTCTGCCGACGCGACTCTTAGAGCCAAACTTACACGAGCGAACTCCTCGACGCATTTCACGCGGCAGGATTACCGTTGGAACCGTTGGTTGGAATTGGCAGCAAACAGAAAGGGTGTTTTCCGTTGAGTAGGTACATTTTGTTACAAAATGGACAGCAATGTGTTAGGTTGCGCTGCTGTTGTATGTACAAGATTCGTACATAACTATGGCCAATTCTTCCCACATTTTTGCATTAACATCCCTATTGCTATAGTCTTTACATTTTATATTGTAAATTTGAGGCCGTTTTTCAATTTCACCAATAAAAACTTCCGTGCAAACATTTTTCTTCGACTGTACCGCCAGCGTATCCGTCGCGCGCCGTCACCTCATCTAGTTAACTCCATACTGAACAACATATTGCGTTGTGGCGGTCACGATTTTAACGCAGTCGAGAGCGTTGTATACGCTCACCGCCGACGGAAAGAAACGCAACGCAACGGATTTTCCGTTCGTCTAGTTGCGCTCGTTTGATGGCACGGTTCTTATTATGACATACAAACCGCCGCGTGAAAGACGCTACGGAAAGTCCGCTCGTGTAGTTTGGCTATTACAGGCAATGTACATAGAATTTTCAAAAGTTCATATATTTTTGGATATACATTCGGATCACACAAAGTTCTATTTCGCTCCGTAAACTAGCAGCTATCAGTTCTCTACTGTCATTGGTAAATTTGGAAAGATATTCCCCACAACATTCTACACGAATTTCTATTTCAGTATCAGACTTGGTAATTATAAAAGATGGCTACAAATTATCAGCTTCAAGAGCTTTAAATAAATCGGAATTAAACCGAAAATTAAAATCTTGAAGAATATCATCTAAAAGAGGAATAAATATAGAAATTCTGAAATAAACTTCAGGCTTTTCTGTGTCAATAATTTCAAACCAACGCTGCTGTCGCGCACATATCTGAGAACTTATTGAACGTTTAAAATATTTTTTTTATCTGCTATTGTACTGGTGATTTCGTGGTAAAACAGCCTAGTGCCCAATGGTTAAGGTTCAGGTTTTTTTGGTTTTATTTTGTTCTTGTGTGGGGTAATTACCCCCTCTACCCCCCCTATATCTACGCCTTTGATTTTCCTCAAGGTGTCTCTAAATATATAAAATCTCTTTAACTTGCATTTGGTTTGAAACTATCTTCATATAAAGATCTAATTTTTTAAAACATGTTAATATTTATTTACTTTCTCTGCATACTCATAAAAATATGTTGCATTTGACTGCACCAATCATCATACTAGATTACAAAGATTTTGAATATAGTATGTATTGTGATTTTAAAGTTACTGTTCTCATGAAGACATGATACACAGAGTCACTTTTGTCAATTAGAAAGTCGCCATACTGCTTAATCTTCAAAGTAGTAAAAAATAAATGAAGATTCAATGAAACTTTTATCTGTGATTTGTCTTGCCTGGATTTGAAGTCTGTGATTTAAATTGTTTGATCTAAAAGCCAGAAGGGAGTATGTGCTGGTCTTTTAGTAGTGAAAAAAAGCTTTTCTTTCATTATATTTAGGATCATAGTGTAACAATCTGTGTATTCCATCATGCTTCGCTGGCACATCAATAAAAACCAGGGGCGTGCGGTCAGGCACGTATCCAGGATTTGGTTTTGGGTGTCACTTGGTTGACCTTTCGGGGGGGGGGGGGGTCCAGACTAGAGTTTAAACCTTAAATTTGCGGGGGGGGTGCAAATTTGTGGATTCCATTTTTTAGATAGCATTTTGTAAGGTTGGGGGGGGGGGGGGGAAGTCCGGACCCCGGTCTAAATACGTGCCTGCGTGCGGTCCATGGAAGCAATGGAGGCACTACTTCAACTCAGAAATTCCAATTTTTTTTGCGTTGTAAATGTCTGTTTTTATTTGTGAGCTAACGCCTGTTCTACTATACAATGTAAAACAAGATCGGGGCGCCATGCCTAAAATACAGCAACGAACCCAGCCATCAGTAATCCGTAGGAGGGCATCGCTTACTTCCTACGAGCACTTATCGTGTTGCAAGGTCGAAGGTCATTGTTCTAGCATGCATCCCCATAGCTACCAAATAAGCGATTTAAATTTCGCTTCCAAGTACTGTTCTGAGCGTGCGACGTTATGGATGCGGCTGCTGCTGACTCGTAGTGGTGATATCGCATGAGCGTGTGAACTGTGATTATATGTTTGAAAAGTAATTTTGCCTTACGATCACTCTAAGAAAAACATCCAGTCTTGAAAGGGGATTGAACTCCAACTATGGAATATGTATAACACGCTTGAGCGTTTAACAGGGTGTTAACCTGGAAAATTGTCCTGCTTTGCATGTTTGCTTTTTCGACGGTGGAAAAAAATGTGTGGAATACTTCAGGATTTTCCGACTTGATGAATCTGCATAAAATGATGAAACGACATTGTAAAGGTAAACAAAAACGCTTTGGAACTTTAAGGATGAAGCATGACTTGCACCGCCAACTAAGGGAAGATCACAGGAGGCGCAATGAATTGGTTCGAAAAAAATCGGGAAATTGTTAAAATGTTAGTTAGTTACGTGCTTCTTGGGGGAACATGAAATTAGTTTTAGAGGTCATAATGAAGATGCTAGTGTTAACCGTGAAAATTACGTAGGTTAGACAAGTTAGATACTTCTTGCTTTCACTAAATGTGAACCGCACGCCCCCTGACTACTAGTAATACCCGAGAATAATAAAACTAACGATCCTCCTTTTTGATGAGTTTGATGTTGAAGGTGCCATTTTCATTTATTGAATGCTCATGTTTGACGTTGAAGCAGAATATTTGCTGCTGACAATTGAAGTTGAGGAGCTTGACATGACACCAGTACGGATACTGACAAGGCGTGTTCTTTTATTCAATCAATGACTGCGCATCAATCGTAAATTAATCAGAGCATTCATAAATTGAAGCTGGTAAAATGCAATGAAATCAAACTGTTCTTTTTTTCATTAATGAATGCACCAATTATATATCCATTGGCTTTGAACCTTATGGATACATGGTAGTGGGGGAAGTAATTATGGAAAAATAAAACGAAAAAAAGATAATGTTTGTCAAATATCATATATCAGTTATAAAACACAGGTTTTTAAATTCAATCAGAATTTCCATCCATCTATGATATGGGTCAACCCATCATCTTATTTTGAGCTTATTCATCAATAGAATAAGAGCCTTAATAAATATTCTGACTGACTGTAAAACAGCATATTTGGCGCATGCACATATTGGATTGAAATTATGCTGTCACTTCTCGTGAGTTTTGTTATTCTCAAGTAATACTACCTTTCTTGAGTGAATAATGTGACACACAGACTACAACCCCAAGATGAGGCAATACATTTAATGATTGAAGGAGTATTGCATGTCATCTGGTGTCCAGCAACACACCATAAGGAAACCTGGAAAAACTTACTTAATCTTTCAAAATCAAGTTACTCTATGTATTGTTTTGAGTGAGATGGTGGTTTTTGATTACATATTACCTCTTCAGTTCTATATTAACAAATTACATGGCCTGCTTTATTCTGGAATGACAGATACATTCACTCTGTGTATTGTTTTGAGTGAGATGGTTCTATTCACATGTGGTTTTTAGTTAATAAATATTTTCCACAGCAACTGGTTTTGATTTCCATTACCAATTCAGCCTTATTTGAGATAGATCTTCATACCAGTACTGCCATTTTGTACAGTAGAGGACAAAGTATTTTTTAATGACAACATAAAAACCTATATTCTTATGTTTAACAGAAATCATCAGTCTAGCAATTTCAAAAATGTTAAAAAAACATATTCAGATTTTGCTCTGAAATAATGGCTATAGCATACTATAGTCAGCAATACATCTGAGAATATTTAAAGTATACTTTGAATTATCTAGAGAAAATTAGGTTTGATACAGTAGCATGTCAAGGTCTTCTTTTTTCACGAGGCCCCCTACTCAAAAAATATACTGCCCATATATACTGAGTGAAAACGAAATTACTGTACGGTGATATTTCAAATCGATATTCAGATATAAAAAAAATTCGTGTGATTTCAACTTTATATTTTGATTTTTTCCTTTGAGTTTTTGAAAATATGAATTCATAGACCTTATGTAACATATTATGATTATACATCGACTAATGGCACAGATACGCGGCGCGTCAGTGCAACTTTGCCACTTGTTCTAGTCGTTTTGTAGTCTACGTTCGACCACGTCATGTTGTCAAATTTTGCTATGAAATAGGTAGTGATAAGGCAAAGTATATTTAATTTGATTATGGAAAATTATGAGGTAAAGTCATATTCCGCTGCTATAAAATAAGTATATAATTGTATAGTGATTAATATGGAAAAAGCTTGCTTGAGGTAGTCGAGGCTGAGCGGGGCCCCCCGCATCGCGGGTCCTTTTGGCACGCTACTGGTTTGATACTTGGAAAGGCATCCAACCAGACAAATGGAAGTAGTTTTTGAATACCATTATTAAAAAAACTTTGTCAAAAATAAAAGACCACTAAGGCCTAATACAGTATTGGTGACAAGCAAAAAAATCGACTCTTGATATAAAAATTCAAATATACAAGTTTTACCTAAAATAAAGTGTTTTTATTCACATCAAAACAAAATAAATTTTAATATCTACAAGTTCTATAAATATCCTCTAAAATATCCATCAGCAAAAGCATACAAATCTGGCACAGTTAAAACAATTAAGATGTTGCTGCACTTGTTTGAGACTCTTCCTTTATCTTCTTGTGCCACTCTAAATTCTGCTTTGTTACAGTATCTCCCCTTTTAGCATCCCGCTTACCAACATATACCATTGCAAAACATCCTAATGCTGTGGCAACCATCATGTAGTTTGCAATCTTTATCCTCATTCGGTTTCTGCATCTTTCCATCGCCACTTGAGACACAAATTGTGGAACCTCCTCTACCGTTTTGTACTTGCCTGTCCATACCAAAAATTTCTTCTCTAGATTGTTTGGTTTGTGATTTTGCTCCAATTCATGGGCATATCTAACGATACAAGATCTGAGACCGGAGGAGGTTTGATTAATCAGTCTGTTGAAATTCCTAAACATCTGCAAAATATTATCATTAAATTAGGTAATAACTCAAGAAATCAGTAAACAAAAGTACATACCTTATTGCATGTGACTCTTTAATATGTTGGATTTCTTAATTTGAAGAAACTAACTAAAACACATTAATTGAATGAATTTTAAAATATCTGAATTTTTTTACTATATTACCTTTCTTCAGTGGCTTTATTTAGAATATCCCTTATAGCCCCATTTTTTTAGTCTAGTGCGTTGTGATTTCTGATAATTCTGATCTGTGATATTACAACATAAAACAGTAGAAGCAGAACTTAACCTATCATCTGACATTTCAATTATCGTTGTTTTGTGCTTAGTGACGTCACATTGACAGTTATGTTTCAAAAAGTAAACAGCTGATCATGACGTTACGTTGAACGTTGAACGTGAATCATTCCAAAAATAACGATTACTTTTCTTGTTTAGTTTCGTTCAATTCAAAAAGGTACTTCCTTGTTAATAGTAAATAGTAAATACCTGTGGTAAATATCTACCCTACCAAATACCAAAAATGTTCAATAAGAAAAAAGAGAGGCCTAAAAGAGACCACAGTGGCAAAAACCTATCTCAGGTAAACAAAGCAAAACTTGAGTGATATTAAACAGAAAAGCTGTATTTAAACCTTCAAATATTAAAGTTTAATGATCAAAGATTTAAACAGATATTCAAACAAAATAAAAATTTATAAATGACGATATCTATTTATCCTAATTAATTCTTAAAACTCATCAGCAAATTGACAATATTTAGCGTACTACTACATTTAATTTTTCAGTATGGTCTATTCGATATACCCACTGACTTCAGCACAGGCCTAGGCAATAACAGCTTTGAAGATGATGGAGGGGATAGTGATCTAGAGGCTGAACTAGAAGCATTGAGTAGTGACAATGCACCCACAAGACCCCAGAGGAAGAAACCAACTAAGAGGATCATACCACAGGGAGAACTGGATGCTTTGGTGGCAGATAGTGTCAAAGGAGTGGATGACAATGATGATGATATATCTGTTGATGAAAATGATCCTGAACTGTTGGGGGAGCTGAACGAGATTGCTGGTAATATGCTGCATTTGATGGAATCAAAATCATTTACTTATCAATTATTATGAAAGCTGATTTGTGCGGCTTTCCCTTTCAAACTTTGAATTAAGGTATAGGGAAGATCTTTTAAAGACTATGTGCTTTTATATATTATATGCTGACAAGAAATGTCTAAACATCTCTGGAATCTGTTGGTCTACCTAGATAAAAAAGTGTTAATGAGGTTTGAACTTCATGCATGATCTTGTCTTATAGAGCCTCTAAATGAATCCAGCCTTTTGTAAAATTGATGTTGATTCTTTGTTCTACAGCAATTAGGCTGGAGAACATAATAGGCCTTCATGGAAACTATGATTGGGTTAACCAATCACAAGGATCACTGATCCTGACATTTGGAAAATGATCTAGAATATCAGAAATAGGATCAGTTCACTCTTATACAGCAAGTGATTACGATTGGATGATTCAAATCTATCTATCTATCTTTCTTTATTAATTACAATGAGATCACATAAGTGATATGGAACTTGTCAATATAAAAGTTTAAATAAATATGTTTTGAAATACATATGGAATATTTGAATAATAAATCAATTAAAATAAGACATTTTACAATACAATACAGGATAGAAATTATGGCATAATACAATATAGAAATTATTACACAAATATAATACAGCTAAAATCACCATGTAGTCACAAAAATATCACAGGAATTTATTATCAGTCAGAAATTCTTCAACCCAGTAATATGCCTTGGTGCACAAAGCAGTTTGCATTGTTTTCTTGAAAGTACTGAGAGGGGCTTCCCTAACTGCAATTGGTATTTTATTCCAAATTTTGGTAATTGAATATTCTACATTTTTCTGGAGGAGAGTCATGTTGAATGTGTTTGATCTTAAATCTGTTTTATTTCTAGTGTTATACTGATGGCTGTTAAAGTTATGAAAGAGATCTTGGTTCTTTTTAATAAATAATACAGATTCCAGTATGTAAATACCAGTTACACTTAAAATGCCATTATGTATAAATACAGGTTTGTAGCTTTCCCTATGCTTCAACCCAAAAATACTTCTGATGTACCTTTTCTGAAGGACCAGTACTCTATTGACGTTTGTCGTGTTTGCTCAAAAAATTATGCGATAGGACATCCTTGAAGGCACACATGCATAATATGCTGTTAGGGCTGCATTATGGTCAATGCTTCTGGATAATATACATATTGCATAATTAAACTTAGCATTTTGTTGGCATACATCCTCAATGTCTCAATGTGGTCTTTCCAGTTTAGGTTGGAATCCAATTTAATTCCTCAAAGTGAGGCTGTATTTACAGTGGTAATGTCCTTTCCACCAAATGAATTTGAAAAATTACTCTCATCCTGGTTTTTATTAAAATTGATCATCTGAGTTTTATTGATATTTAAAAGCAACTTATTACACAAATACCAGTCCTCAAGCTTCTCTAAATATTCAACAGCTTCCGATTTTGCTGAAATACCAGAATCTTCAGAAAATAAAAGGGCGGTATCATCAGTATACATGTTTATATTCTGCATCAAATTTGCTATATGGTTGACATACACAATGTAGAAAAGTGGACCTATGATTGATGCCTCAGGAACTCCCTTAAATGTATGAAGTGCTTACGATTTTAAAAGTCTCCCTTCATTTTCATGTCCTACTACTTTTTGAACCCTTCTGTAAAAATATGACTTTATGAGCTGCAGCGATGCTCCTCTTGTACCATAACATTCCAGCTTTCTGCACAGTATCTTATGATCAACAGAGTCAAAAGAGAGAGGTCTATACACATCAGTACCATTGATTTTTTGTTCTGAACTGAATTTAGAATCTCAAGTGCCATATAGATAGCCCTTATTGTGGTTTTACCGTTTCTGAACCCATTCTGTTGATCAGTGATTAAATCTGAATCTATTTTCCTTAACCATCTGTATTTTATTCTTAAACCAACTTTTTTGTTTTTCGATTTCTGTGAAATCCATGGAATCATAAATCCCACTAAACAGCTGATTGACATACAGGGTGGTTACAATTCGATCAATAAAGTAATTGTATCCAATTGTGAAGGACCAACTAAATTGGCAAATAACCGCAAATGACTCACGAGAATCGAAGGTTAATCATGCATCGGTTGACTCACCCCTTGTTGGTTGGCGTCGGATGTCTTCCCCAGCTGGGTACTGCGTTGCTCTATCCAGATTCCTAGTTAGCTGAGCGATGTAAGGCTGTGGTCGCCCTTATTGGAGGTACCCGCTACACACGGGGTGACGGATATCACGCACACGTCCGTTCACCTCGGTAGTTGAAGTACGACTCTCTCTTTCTTCCGCGTCAACCGTCAGACTTCAAACTCGCAAGTCAAAACGCGGGAGATTCGAATATACAAAATTATTTAAATGGTAAATACCAATCGTAACCATTTTCCGCCCACCAAAAAATATAAAAAAAAAAAAAAATATTTTTTCCAATCATAGTAATTCCTATATTACCCACAAAAGAAAATTAGTGGAATTATCCCACCCATAACACAACACGAAAAAAAAAAAAAAAATTATCATATACAAGCAAATCATGGCCTATTGTGCCGGCAAAGGGCACAGTTTCAATAAAGGACGGTCTAACAGCCCTTTACTCGTCTTAACTTGGGCGACTCTCGAAATGTTTCCCGTACCGGGATATAACTTAATAATCCTGCCTAATGGCCACTGTAAAGGACGGGTATTTTCATCCTTGAGAAGAACCAACTGGCCGACCGAGGGAGGATTATGTGGTGTATTCCACTTATGTCGTTGCTGAAGGGTGTGGAGGTACTCCATATGCCAGCGCCGCCAAAAATGTTGCTGCATCTGTTGCACTAACTGCCACCTGTTCAACCGACTATGTTTCACACACAACAAATCTTCGTCAGGCGGAGCATTCAGGGGCTCTAATGTCAAGAAATGACCCGGAGTCAAGCTGCCTACATCGTTAGGATCAGAACTCAAACTACACAAGGGTCTCGAATTTAACATTGCCTCAATTTGGATTAAAGTGGTGCTCAATTCCTCATAAGTCAACACTTGCGCACCTATCACCCGCCGCAAGTGAGTTTTCACAGATTTCACTCCGGACTCCCATATACCTCCAAAGGAAGGACTAGCTGGAGGATTAAAATGCCACTTAATTTGCAAAGCTTCAGAAGCTTTAGCACCCAATAACTGTAAAGTTTTATAAGCACCAACAAAATTCGTACCTTGATCACTATAAATATCACTGCAACGTCCTCGCCGCCCTATAAAACGCCTAAGTGCTGCAAGAACAGCTTCACTAGTTAGATCTGACACAACTTCTAAATGTATTGCTTTAGTAGCCATACACACGAAAAGACACACATACACCTTTTGAGAACTAATGCCTCGTCTTTTACCTAAAGACATCCTCAAAGGACCAAAAAGGTCTACGCCACTATGGGAAAAAGGTTTGACTTCCGAAATTCTAACGGAAGGTAAATCACTCATTATGGGGACCACTGGAGGAGGCTTAACTCTAAAGCATTTTATGCAACGAGATAACACTGAAGCTATAGCCCGTTTGGCAGATAGTATCCAATATCTCTGCCTTAACAGATAATGCAAAGTTTGTGGTCCAGGATGACAACTCCTATTGTGCACACTTTGGATAATGAGATAAGTCAATCGATGCTTCCTAGGGAGCAGAATTGGATGCTTCCGATCATAGCTTAGACTAGACTGTCTCCAGCGACCGCCCACCCTCAGGACACCCTGGGAATCAATGAAAGGAGCTAACTTCTGTATAGCTTTGGGACAGACCTCCGCTCGACGAACTTTCCGCAGTTCATTATCCAATTCAACTCTTTGCACGTCTTTGACCAGAACCACCATAGCCTCATACAATTCAGCCTCGGATAAATTACCTATCTCACGCGGGTAACCCCTTTTTCGACACAAACAATTTTTACGAAATCTCAAACAATAAGCAACAACACGCTCAATTTTGCGTAAGGAAGAATATCTATTCAACAATTCTGAAACAATACTAGAGCCGTGAATAGTAATACAAACAACCTTTGCTTCTTCTTGTACATCTGTACAGGAAGGCTCACCTACACAAGTTACAGGCCAATCATCCCGAGGAAGCTTAAGCCAAGTTGGCCCCTCCCACCACAGGGGTTGTTCTAGAAATTGCCGAGGAAAAGTCCCCCTAGAAGCACAGTCACTAGGATTCTCTTTCCCAACCACATGATACCATGAATCAGGAGCTACCTTCTCCTGGATTATAGCTACACGATTGGCTACAAAGCTCCGCCACCTATGCGGAGAAGATTTGACCCACGTCACAACTACCTTCGAATCCGTCCAAGCACAAACATTATCTATTTTCTGTGTTACCATTATATGGGATACACAATCAATCAGCTCTGCGGCTAATAAGGCTGCACACAATTCCAGTCGTGGAATCGACAGTCTTTTCAAAGGCGCCACTCGAGTTTTGGCACACACCAAATGTACAGAAATACTGTTCTCCGTGGAAACCTGTCTCAGATAAACTACAGCTGCATACGACTTCTCCGAAGCATCGCAAAAAGCATGAATTTCTGTAAACTTTGCCTCTATATGAAGTATATGTCTAGGAATTTTCAACGAAGATAGCTCAGGTAACTCAGCCACAAAAGTTTTCCACTGGTTTGCAACTTCCAGCGGTGGCTCATCATCCCAACCTATCCCTAAAGCCCACAATTGCTGAAGTATTTGCTTGGGAACAATGATTACTGGAGCTAAGAATCCTAGAGGATCATACAGTCTTGCTATTTCTGACAAAATATTCCTCTTTGTACAGGACCGTATCTGAGGATGTACAGAATAAGAAAAACATTCCGTAGTGGGACACCACTGCAAACCCAACACTTTTATTCCAAGAGAATCCTTATCAAATACAAGTGGCTGCTGATGAACCTCAGGTACCTGAGCAAGTACTTCAGAACAATTACTTGCCCATTTCCTCAGTTCAAACTTTCCCAACGCCAATAATTCAATCAACTGGTTTTGAGTATCCAAGGCAATTTCCTTGGAGTTTGCTACTCCAATGGCGTCATCAACATAACAGAAATTCTCCAAAATATTTACAGCTAACGGAAACCTTTCACCCTCATCCCTACACAGTTGCAGCAACGTCCTAATCGCTAGAAAAGGACTAGACGTTACTCCATAAGTAACGGTCTTCAACTGATATTTCCTTATAGGCTCGTCACCGTTAGGTCTCCACAAAATAGTTTGATAACTAGTGTGAGACTCCTCAACTAAAATCTGTCGATACATTTGCCGTATATCCGCGGTAAACACATACAAATACAACCTGAAAGATAACAATATTGAGACGATATCATTTTGTAACTTGGGACCTGCTAGAAGAACATCATTCAAGGACTTTCCATTGGTAGTTTTAGCTGAAGCATCAAAGACAGTCCGAAGCTTTATTTCACCATTCGCATTCCTTTTCACCACCGCATGATGAGGAATGTAATACTCACTATTAGACCCCACTTGGTTCCCAACTTCAGACATGTGGCCTTGCTCCAAATAGTCAGCCATAAAATCACAATATGCTTCATGTAAGACGGAATCACGACGAAAACGTCCTTCCAACAGCTTAAATCTATGTAAAGCCTGTGAATAGGAATCACCCAGAACTGGGGGGAATTCAGAAAAGGGAAGCTTCACCACATATCTTCCTGAGTCCATACGCCAACAAGATGACGTAAAGAATTCCTCAGCCTGCTGTTCCTCTTCAGACAATGCGACACACTTAGGGATACTTTCAATTTCCCAAAACTTTTTCAATGTACAATCCAATTCCCCCACAGAAGTTAGAAAATTCAGCACACTATTAGTGGAAACACCACCCAACTTGCCCATTAACACCCACCCAAATACGGTGTTAATAGCATGTGGCCCACCATTCTGTCCTCTCACATAACCGGAACGTAAGATCTCACCAAATACTTCTACCCCTAGAAGCAGATCAATTTCCATTTCATCATGTGCAGCCAAAGGCTCTGCGAGGCAAAGATTTTCTAAATACTTCCACTTCTGAACAACAGCAGGAATTTGAGGTACCTTCTCACAAATCTGAGGTATCACAATAGCTTCCAAATTGAAGCTAGGATACGGTTTGCTGTAGGGAAAGATAACACAAGAGACTTTTCCCGAACTCACATTCGATGACATTCCATTAATGCCAACAACAGGGGTTGAATACTCCTTACGAGTAAGATTCAACCTTCTCACACAAGATTCACTAATAAAATTGGCTTGACTAGCAGAATCTAACAAAACACGACATTTGGTGGATCTACCCTCAGAATCCAATATTGAGACTAGTGCAGTAGCAAGCAACATTCTAGGCTGCACAGACAACTTACTTGCCATGACTTGAACATGACTCTCAGATTCATTAGAGGTACTACCACTGACATCACAATCTGTCACTTTAGTGTCCGGAAAATGCAATAGTACATGGTGTTTTCCACCACAAACCCCACAGAGTTCTTTTGATTTACATTTATTTACTAGATGAGTAGCTCCCAAACAATTAAAACACATTCTAGTCCGCTTGACAAAGGCATGCCTCTTACGACATTCTGCCTGCAAGAATCTATCACATTTGATCAACGAATGTGGTGAACCCTTGCAAAAATTACACTTTTCCTGTGTTAATGTGCCAGTCGAAAAACTAAGTGTCTGCCTTCCCTTGGGATTAGCAGGACTATTATTCTTTCTAAACCCACCACTAGCATTAGACACATTACTCCCTTGATATGCGGAAGTAAGGGATGTATTTTCCAGAGCTCGACAGGTTTTCTCAACAAATCCAAAAAGCATGTCAAACCCCGGAACATTATTCCCATTATGTTCTAGTTCAAATCGCGTTTTAAGGGAAGAAGGTAATTTCTGCAACAATAAATTGAATTTGGTAAAATCCCATAGGTTCAAGTTACTCATCTCTAAAGCCACCAAATTTTCAGAAAATATTGACAACAATTTTCGAAGTTCAACTGCAGAATCATGCCTAGAGGGAGAAGCATTATAAATTGAAAACCAATAATTGCTCAATAAAACACGTTCATTCTGATATCGACTCATTAATGCATTATAGGCTATTTCATAATTATCCTCAGTAATGGGCACATTCCTTACTATTAGACCTGCCTCTTTTTCTAAATAAGAAATCAAGAACTGAAACTTTTCTATTTTTGACAGCGAATTATTTCTATGAATAAGAGTATTGAATAAGTCGATGAACGTAGGCCACCTTGTAAGGTCACCATCAAACTTCGGTATTTCAATTTTGGGAAGCCTCAAACAATTTTCTCTTACGACCACTGCAGATGTTTCATGCTCACTACGAGCCATCATCTCATCAGAAAGATCTTTATGAATGCCCCTTATTGAATATCTCATATCATCAAACATTGTATGAACTGCTTCCTCCTCCTCTAAGGCAGACTCATCTACCAAGGCTATTATTTCATATTGCAAATTCTCAAACCTCGTTACATACCCATCCAGCTCTCCATACCTGAGAAAAAACTCCGTCCGATACTCGCCATTATCACGAGCCTTCTTGGCCGCCTCAAGAACATTTTTAATAGATTTTAAAACTAGCGCGCGTTGCCGTTGCAACTTCACAACATTTGCATTAGGCATGTTCAGGTATCAGGTAACGATTCAATGTAAACACAAGACCAAAATAATCAAATTTAGAATCAATCTGCTAGTAAACACAACTTCTTTACACAAACAATACGGCAACCACACACAAATCACAAAATTTTCAGTTGTTATTCTTTTTCGAAATCTCCGTCGACTACACCAATTGTCGAAACGCCGGTTTTCGAACCCCCAACCGAATGTAACCAACTGAATCAAAACAACTTTTGCGCTCACGCAATTCGCAAAATGTCAATTTCAAATGCCCAGAAAACTCCCCAGATATGTATTACCAACACAATACACCAAAAGTTGCTTGTTTTCGAATATAACCAATTTTTACAAACAGCGCGCAACACTAACAAATTCCGATGTCACAAAAAAACTCCGTTTTTTGTCAAGGATACGTACCAATTTAGATTTTACGTAGACTATTTTACTATAGCGCGATTTATTTATCCGTGCTCGGAGGGCCAAAAAATGGTTACAATTCGATCAATAAAGTAATTGTATCCAATTGTGAAGGACCAACTAAATTGGCAAATAACCGCAAATGACTCACGAGAATCGAAGGTTAATCATGCATCGGTTGACTCACCCCTTGTTGGTTGGCGTCGGATGTCTTCCCCAGCTGGGTACTGCGTTGCTCTATCCAGATTCCTAGTTAGCTGAGCGATGTAAGGCTGTGGTCGCCCTTATTGGAGGTACCCGCTACACACGGGGTGACGGATATCACGCACACGTCCGTTCACCTCGGTAGTTGAAGTACGACTCTCTCTTTCTTCCGCGTCAACCGTCAGACTTCAAACTCGCAAGTCAAAACGCGGGAGATTCGAATATACAAAATTATTTAAATGGTAAATACCAATCGTAACCACAGGGTGTCCCACGACGATTAAGACAAGCAATATATCGGAACTGAGAAGTAGTAGGGAACTATAATTTTGGGGGTGTAAATTAGAGCAAATATAGTGTCACGACGGCCTCTTTTTCTTTACCAAAGAATCAAACTGGACGTAACTTTCACCGTTTTACTTCACAACTCAATACAATCTCTCTTAACCTTGTCTCAGCTACAACTCAACTCAACTGAACTGAACTACTGCCACGCCACGCTACTTGTGGTGCCTTATATACTTAATCGAACCATCTAGAAGAATCGAGACATTCAGATGACATTCTAGAACGCCCATCCGTCAGCCTCGAAAATTCCAGACGATTCGATGACGTTTACACATCAAAAAAATCTAACCTAACATTTTGAACGAAACATCAACAAAATACAAATAAGCAATGCTATATACAGGATGTAACAATAGTATCTTTTCTTATTATTGTGTCACCCAATAAGGTATTTGTTTTTGGTCACGTGACGTCCGATTCAAAATTTTTAATGGGACACCCTGTATATCTGTGACTTTTTGTGTTCCTCCATGGCCGACTCTACACTAGGCCGGAGCCTTAGATGTGGCAACGTGGCTTAGCTGTCAAATAGGGGGCCTATAGTTTCAGAATAATTATTACATTTTATATGTATTAGAGTTCATCTGGGTTAATAAATTAAGAAAAATACTTTTTAGAACTACTACTACTAATACCACTTACATCTGATGTCTGGTTCGTCATAGTCAGACACTACAAAATAAAAATAAACGCAACCTGTTTCCTGCTGCCACTTCCACTTCCACTTAAATGAACACTCAATTTACTTTGTAAATTGTCACTTGAGCTAGAAAAATTCACTATTAGGTCACTGTGAAGCCATTCTTGCTGGTCTTGATTCCCTTTCACTATCAAATCTTTTCGTGGTATGCCCAGATGCATGCCCTCGTTGGCATGCCCAGATGAGTTCTATTAACTGTATTTTTCTGTGATATTTGGGAGGTCCAGAAAACATTGTAGGTACCACATTGTGCTCTAAAATAGGTCTTATCCTTTGAAATGTTTGTAAAGTATTGTCTTTATTCTTATAAATATAACCAGCCCTTATGAGGAATACCTTTCACCCACTTCTGTTTTTGTCCTTCATTGGAAGCACTAATTGCTAGTGCAACCTGGTACTACACACTTTGTAGGCATTTTTTTATCTTTATAGTTTCGTTTGTGCAGGTAAATAATTAGAAACACATTAAAAATCACCTTCCACTCTTCGTTGTTACTCTGGAAGGTTATGTTGGTTTGTCCTTGTTTGGAAGCACAATTGCTATTGCAACCTGGTACTACACACTTTGCAGGCATCTTTTTATCTTTATAGTTTCGTTTGTGCAGGTAAATAATTAGAAACACATTAAAAATCACCTTCCACTCTTCGTTGTTACTCTGGAAGGTTATGTTGGTATGTCCTTGTTTGGAAGCACAATTGCTATTGCAACCTGGTACTACACACTTTGCAGGCATCTTTTTATCTTTATAGTTTCGTTCGTGCAGGTAAATAATTAGAAACACATTAAAAATCACCTTCCAGTCTTATTGTTTGCTCTGGAAGAATTACACTAATGACACAAGCTCGGCCCGATATTCAGTGTTGCCATATTTCAATGCTCCGGCCTAGTGAGTAAAGTCAGCCATGGTTCCTCCCGATAAAACAATTCCAACAAAATAGCACACTTGGGGTCTAAAGTGATTAATTCAAGAGCTACAGGTATTTAAAGGACTGTACCACTACCATTATGAAACACTAGCAAAGTAATTTAACTGTAGGGGTACATGTTATAATCAATGGTAGTGGTGCCATCCTTTAAGTACCTGTAGCTCTTGAATTAATCACTTTAGACCACAAGTGTCGTAGTTTGTTGGAATTGTTTTATCGGGACCAACACAAAAAGTCACAAATATACAGGGTGTCCAATTAAAAATTTTGATGGGACGTCACGTGACCAAAAACAACGCAATAATAAGAAAAGATACTATACTTGCTCTAATTTACACCCCCAAAATTATAATTCCCTACTACTGCCCAGTTCCGACATATTGCTTGTCTTAATCGTTGTGGGACACCCTGTATAACTGATCGATGTGAACCCAGATCACTGTTTCCGTAAATGCCTAATGTTTTTGGGTTCTTAGGCTACCATTCATTGGAATTTCTCCTCCCGCATCCTCATTTGGATAACTTCAATGCTGTGGAATGAGCTACTGGGGAATTTGTATCCTAACGGCTACAACTTGCAGCGTTTCAAATATAATGTGCACAGACACTTATCCTCTCACAGCGTTTCTACAACGCCATAGGCTTTCAGCCTTTGCAGGAGGCTGACTATAAAAAAATAATTAATGTTTTGCAAGCACTCCTTTTGTAAGCATGTTCAGAGATTGGTGACTTAAATAGAGAGTTATCAAACAACTAATGATCATTTGACTGACGATGCTAGTCACTCATGCTTGAGTGACAATACTATGTTCTCCATGAATGACAGCTGCAAAAGCTTTATCACCTTGTTGTTTGAAGTTTGTAGATCTTTTAAAAGGTCTGTTTTAGACTTCCATTGTCTATATAATTTTAAAGTACAGTTCATTGATCTGCTATCTTCAGTCATCTTTAGGTAAACTTTAGCACCTTCAGTAATTAGACTCGGGGCCGTAGCTAGGCATTGATCATGGAGGGGGTTCATGTTGACCTTAGGGGGGTTCATGTGTAAAAGAAAAGACTTGACTTTGTAATGTCTTAATTTGCTTAAAGACTGTATAGATTGTATCGCTGCTAATGTGTCATGAGCGCCAAGGGATTGGTTAGTAGTAGTGGAATAAATCACTAAGCTTGGAGAAAGCATCTTGATTATTTTGATTTTGTATTATTTTAGTAGTTATTTCATTCATGGGAATACTCATGGGGGGGGGGGGTTGAACCCCCTAAACCGCCCCCCCTTATATACGGCCCTGATTAGACTTATATCAAGTATTAATAATCCTTGTTATTTTTCCCCTAGGCGAAGAAGAGGAAATAGATGTGACAGCCGCAGCACCTGTTCCTCAACCAGAATCAGTCACTGTCTCTGATACCAGTACAGTACTTTTAGAACGTCTGAGCAATTATGAGGAAGCTGAAAAGCATGCCAAAGCTTCTGGAGAGAATAGCAAAGCAAGGCGGTATGGTAGGGCCATTAAGACACTCAAGGACCTCCTCAAACAGGCACAGGCTGGAAAACCTGTGGATTTGAATGATGAGAGTGTGCCACCTGAGATTCATGTTGGAGATAGAAAGCCTTCAAGACCAGCACCTCCTCTGCCTGTAACCATGAAATTTATACTTATAATCCAATTAAATTAATTACTACTAGAATTCTGTAAATGCAAATCCTTCCTCTACCTTAGTAATTATGATAGTGTCTATTCAGTTTTTGAAGTAATCTAGTAATAAATGTCTTTTTGGTTTAAATATGAACACAAGAATGAAATATAAGATAAAATTTTTGATACTCAATCCATGAAGTTCATCTAGCATCAATTTTATCCATGTAATTCTTTGAGTTTGTAAACTGGATCGTTTCAGTTTGAGATTATTTTTTCCTCAGGAGCCTCAAGAAGAAGCACCTACACCATCACATGAAGATCCAGCTGAGCCGACAGAACCAGTAACTTTACCCACAAGTGTACAGGAGAATGTCACTCAGGAGAAGGCTTCAATAGGTACAGAACTTTTGGGCATGTTGTCAGACCGTCAGAAGCAATACAAAATGGCTGCACTGAAAGCAAAAAAGGAAGGAGATGCACACACTGCCATAAGGTAACATGATATATTTTTTATGGATCAAATCTGAAATTATTTAAAAAAAATTTTTTGGAGTAATCTTTACTATTAATCTAGCCTAACCTATTGCCAAACCAATTCTTTCCTACAGTATATTCAATCCCAAGATAGACTCCAAATAAACAATCGCATACAACATTCGCGTGGTTACTGTCCGCTAACGTCTGCGAATGCGTCAGCTATAGTCCAGTGCAATTATGATATTTTATATGACCATTTAAAAGAGTTGCCCTATGAGCCCATTGCAACTCAAAAGTAGTCAGTTGCCAGTTTGAAATGATCATTAGATAATGAACACTTGACATTGAATATTTGGATCTACTTTCCAGTCAGACTTGGAGATTTTGACTTAGACAGATTATAACACACAATTTACACATAATGTACTGGATTATTAGGGACCCCACCGACACGAGCCGATCACGCAGGCGGGCTTGTTTTCATTTGGTCTGGCTTGGCTGTGAATACAGTATAGATTTAGACTGAATTTTGAACTTAATGTAAAGGAAAATTTTTGCACCAACAAGAAGTTTGTGTAGGTAACTGTTTGTCTTCTTCCTTGATTGAACTCTTATTTAGTTATTTATTTATTTATCAACGGCCATTGCCCAATAAAAATACAGTTTGCAATATTTTTTTTTAAAATAACACTAAATCTTAACCTGTCTAGTTACAATATAGAGTATATTGACATTTGATATTAATATTTTGTAGTTTAAAAATATCTAATAAGAAGGAAAGAAACATTAGCAAAATAGCAATTTGAGGGAGGGACTACTTAAAAAGTCCTTAGTGCAGCGCTTATTAAATAAGAAGCTTTATTGCCCAACAGTAACAGGTACCATTTACAGAGCAATATTAATCAATATGCGTTACATAACCTACGCCTGGTCTATACTGAATCAAATTTAACAACCAAAAAGAAAAAACATATACATATATATACACTCACATATATGAATGCACGTTTCCCCATACCTATATGTATACGTACATACATACACATGGACAACACACATATACATAGTAAAGATTCACTGAAGGTGAATTCGAATAATATTCCTAAATTCATTGAGACAACAAGAGAAAATATCACTTACATCAGACAATTTATTTGAGTTATGAGACATTAACGTAATCGGGGCCCTTGACATTAAGTTTGTTTGAGGTCGCACAGAGTAAAAGTTAGCATTCGATCTAGATGAGATCCTAGGCACTAAAATATTTATTTTCGCCAACAAATCAAAGCAATCAATAGCGTTATGTAAGAGTTTAAACATGAACAAAACAGAGTAATGAACTCTTCTCACTTCAAGAGATGCTATATTAAATCTATTAAGCAACTCTCCATAGTTACTACCTCTAGGAGGATAGATGCCAACAATTTTAAAAGATAGATACTTTAAAAATTTCTTTTGAACTCTTTCAATGGCATTTATATATACATTATAAATAGGATACCATATAAGTGACCCATACTCTAATTTGCTCCGAACTAAATTTTGGTAAAGAGTCATAAGCACCGAAATATTACTAAACCCCTTACAATTTCTTATAATAAAACCGGATACCTGATAAGCACTTATAATTGTTTGATTTATGTGATAGTCAAATCTTAGATGGCAATCAAAGTAGATACCCAGGTCTTTGACTATGTCCGACCTCTCTAAAACTATTCCATTAGCCTCATATGGAAAGATCAGGGTATTACATTTACGACTAAATGTAACAACCTTACATTTTGACACATTTAGCTGCAAGTCATTATTGATACACCATTCATTCAGATTTTCCAGCTGTTCTTGAAGTTTTACACAATCCACCTGATGCTTAACAGAGCTATACAATTTCAGGTCATCAGCAAACATAAGACTTTTACATTTAATTAAGCTGCACAAATCATTCACAAACTAAGCGAACAAAAGAGGTCCAAGATTGGATCCCTGTGGCACGCCACTCGATGCAATATATGTTCGAGAACAGTATCCATTATAGTACACATACTGGCTTCTGTGGTGAAGATATGAGCCGAAGAGATTTACGTAACTTTCATTGAAGCCAAGCAATGAGAGTTTGTACAAAAGTTTATAATGATTAACACGATCGAAGGCCTTAGCAAAATCGGTATATATTACATCTACCTGTCCCCTATCATCTAGCTCCTCACACAGAAACTGACTGAAAACTGCTAGATTAGTTATTGTTGACTTGTGCCTCATAAAACCATGTTGAGAACTCGATATGGTATTCTGAACTGATGGATATATTCTATTGAGTAAAATAATTTCGAAAAGCTTGGAAAAAATATTCAAAACTGAGACCGGTCGATAATTTGAGATGCACGTGCGTTCCTGTGACTTATATATTGGGCAAACCTTGGCCACCTTCCACTTATCAGGGAACTTGGATGTCTTTAAAATTAAGTTGAATATCGCCTTCAGAGGTTTAACAAACACACTAATACAATCTCTCACAAAGAATGAGGGTATCTGATCCGATCCCGTAGTAAATTTGTTTTTAATTTTTTTTACTTGCTACTAAAATCTCTTCTTCAGATATATGCTCATTGCTGGCTCCAATACAACTATTCAGGTCGATGTTAAAACTACTAGTATCCGTTAATCTAGACTTCAAAAATACATCCTCGAAAAAGTCAGCAAAAGCATTAACAATACTCTCAGGTTCACTGTAAGGGCTATTCTGATAATACATTTTGCTGGGTATTCTTGATGTATTATTTTTATTGTGAACAAAACTCCAAAAGGACTTAGGCTCCTGCGGAAGTACACCTTGAACATTTCGAATGTGATTGTTATATGCCTGCCTAGATTTCAGTTTAAAAGATGTTCTAAGTCTACTAAACTCTTCGTAGAACGCAGAATTCTTTGTTACCCTGTATTTTTTATGAGCTCTAGCTTTATCTTTAACGAGTTTAATCAATTCACTTGTATACCACACTGGATACTTATGGCTGAAATTTTTTGTTTTTGGTACATGTCGATCAATAATGGAGTACAGCTTGTCATAAAAACTATCCACTGCCTGATTGGATTCAGACACTGTATCAAGATAACCCCAGTCAAAATACAACAGCTCATCATACAGCGAGATAAAGTTTGCTTTTCTGAAGTTATATTTAACGCGACTTTGATTTGAATGGAATTTGTCCTCCCCACTATTAGCAATAGGTACAGTGAATGATATAGCAGGATGAAAAGGATCCTCGTTCACCAAACGGAAATTTTCGCGTTGCACCGTCAAGTTAAGATTACTAGCTACCAAATCAAGCATTCTATCATAGCTATTAAGCACTGTATTACATTGTTTAGTATTTAGAAGGCTAAAACAGTTTGTAATAACTCGAGTTTTCCTATCACATAAATTGTTATCAATAAAGCTGGTACAATTAAAATCACCCATTAGCAGCAACACTCGCTTAGAATATAACACATTCAGACCTTCCAGTAAGTCGAAAAAGTTCTCAAAAGTCTCTAATGAAATATGAGGCGGAATATATAACACCACAATGTACACGATACAAAAATAAATTGTTACCTTGCATAGCAAAAAGTCAATTTCTGGGAATTGTTCCTCCAACTGTGGCGTTTTCACCCTCTCAGCCTTAAGGGCATGATCAACAGCTAACAGCACACCACCTCCTGTTGTTAGACCAATGCGACTACACCTCCGATCACTACGATGGACATCATACTGCGCGGAAAAAAGCTCATAGGAGTTGACGTCTGGTTTCAGCCAGGTTTCACTAATGGCAATGATTTGGAAGTCGTTATCACAGACGTTGGAATAAAAAACATCAATTTTTGTAATAAAGCCCAGGATTTGTAGTGATTTAGTAACAATCACTGATAAGTGATGTGTAAATGTTGGCTGTCAAGCAACATTCCTAGATCTTTGTTGTGATAGACCAGTGATAGGGATGAACCTTTTATATGATAGATATATGGATGGGATTTTTCAACTGCTGAAGATCATAAATTGACATTTGTTAATATTAAGTTCCATTCCATTGAGCTCACACCACTGTGATAAGCGATCTAAATCAGATTGAAGCTTGTTACAGTCATCTTGATGTTGGATTTTCACATAAAACTTTAAATCATCAGCGAATAATAAGAAAAAAGTAGGAAAGAATTCACTTGGGTAAATTCAAACGGCGCTCTCAGTGTGGAATTTGTTGATATAAAAATTTAAAGTTTTTTTTACTGGAAGCGATATTGACAAAACCGGATTTTTCCCGGACTAGTTTTTCATGCTGATTCCGAATCTGTATTTAGTTTTTTCTAGCACCTGTAGTTTTGACTATTTTTGTATAGGGACAGACGGACGGACGGACAGATAGAGGCTCTGCATAAGCTCTGTTCAAAAATGCCACATCTTTAACAAATTAAAGTAATAATGTGTCCAATCATCTTCCGTTTTGAATCTCTATCAGAAACAGCAAATACAATACTGAGGGTTGCTCAAAATCTAGTGGCTTTTGTTGTCTATGCTTACAAAAGTCTAGATTGACAGCTTGATCTTCAGTGCCTGAACAAACACGTTACTGTGCCTTATCATTCACCAGCTTTCCTTATTCAAATTCAAATTATGTTTTTCTGCTTAATTTTCTCCGAAGCCTAAATGCTCTAATAGGTGACATCAGAACAGCAAATGTCAAAATGCGAAATCGGCAGTGTAAGTAGTATTGAGAATCCTAAATCGTTATATTCATGACTAAATCGACAGTAGCGGCTCGTGGGTTCTGATTGAGGGTGGGCACAAAAAAAAACGTAGGTATATATAATAAGCACTGCACTGTCCAACTTTTCATTTATTTTCACTTTTCCCAAAACACTAAAAGCCATCCATGGATTCATGTGGGAAATAGAATTTTCGTGTTTCTCTGCCCTCTCCGCAATGTGTCTTAAATCATCCAACCCTGAAGTAGAGTAGGCCTTCCTTTTTCCTTGATTAAAAATTTATCTTCAAAAGTTAGGGGTTTTTTTTTAAGTTTTGCGCAGAATTAACATCCGCTGTCGCAGGCTCCATCATAGAGAATACGCAAATGCAAATGAACCGCGATTATCACATAAAATCACGACCTTGTAAGTTTTATAATCGCTGCAATATTCAATTTTTTTCTGATACCTACTTATACCAAAAATGGTGATTTACGCCTAAGCGGTTCATTTAAAGTGTCATGTATGATACATAAACTCACACTAGAATTCACCAAGGAATCCAAATATGTAATAATATATAGGTTCCATTCAAAAACATGTAAGTTTGATATGAATCACCCTGTATAAACGTCAAAATTTAAGTGAAATTATTTTTGTGTTATAGCACTCTGGGTTCCCTACCATGATCAAGTGACAGGTTTCTAAAATATATTTTAGTAAGCCCATAATCTTCCGTCCACGCACTATTGGCCCACCCTGTATATGCATGGTCGTATAACGATGTAATGCAAAAATATTAAATAATAAAGGAGTCACTGAATGATAACTATATATATTTATTGCCATTTTTCTGGGCGGTTGGGTGGTCATGTGCCCTTTTGCCTTTCAGTACCAGTCGCCACTGTAAATCGGTTGGTTCAGAAAAGTCCTTTTCAGTTGAAAACGTTACTTATTTCTAACCACTTTGTGTTATATTTAAATATATGGGGTGATGTTACGGAATACATACGCTGATAATAGTATAGGTTTTTTATAAAATTTTATTTCTTAACCTATCTTTTTAAAATCTGCTAATCTTAACGGACCGTATTTTATATTTGTAGCCGATACTGCTCTAGTTTGTACAGGTAAAAATGAAAATGAGCAGTGCAAGGAGATCAACAGCACACAATTATGTTGTAGTACAATGAATTAAAAACAAAAATAAATAAAGCAAAATTTTTGGTTTTTACGCAGACGAATAAATCATTGCAAAATATAAATATCTTAAATACACCTATAGAGCAAGTGAGTAAAATTAAACCTCTAAGACTAATTGTAGAACATACTTGAGTTGGATCAATCACGTAAGCAAAATAAATGATAAAATTGTGCCAATTTTTTCTATAGTATCAAACGAATTCGCTCGGGGTATTCCCTTGGATGTCAATATCATGTCAATATACAGGGTAGTCTATGACGAATGGAAGATACTGTAGGAGAAGACTGTACAACCCATTTCCAACAAAAAAAGTCATATAAAGTAGGGTCTGATTTTCAACTGTTTCAGAGATATTTAATATTCTTTCATTATTTGATTTCCAGCGACCGGCGCATGGTTAAATTTACGACCGCTCGATGTTATGTAGCAACATACGAAATACACAGTGTGGAAAGGCATAACGATAATTTCATAGCACTGTAGCGCCGTCTAGAATTGTATTCCAAGAGTTTGAAGTGACGAATAACTGCTTCTGGTAGTTTATGCTTGATAATTTCTGTGAATGTATGTCCATAAGTTTAAGCCAAAACTTCATCAAAATTCAGATAAAATATCTCTATCTCTTTATTCTACAGGGTTGTTCACGTTATTCGACACGGAGCATTATGGCTAAAGTATTTGATAAACAAGAAAATAATAATTTCGTATGGATAGAGACCCATAAAGGCTACATTCTAAAAATATTTTCATGTTATACAGGGTATCCCTAAAACACGAAATGTATCAAAGTTATGTTTTTTTAAATGGAACACCCCGTATATTATTGCATATTCAGATTCCTTGATGAATTCTAGTGTGACTTTATGTATCATACATGGGACTTAAAGCGAACCGTTTAGGTGTAAATCACCATTTTCGGTATAAGTAGACATCAGGTTGAACCTGGATTTCTCGCCTTAAAAAAACCCCGCTCCCCAATATTCAAATTAGACTGCCTCTAGAGATGTTTAGTCTGAGGGCGGAATTTTAAGAGGATAGCTCCGATGAGCAGGCTGCGGTTGAATACAGGTAGAACAGTGAGTGGTCACCAAACGCACGGCGGTGAGAAAGCTGCTGAATGTGGCGCGTTAAGGCTGGATCACCGATTAGTCAAATTGCTCTTCTCTGGACTACGTCAAGTATGGCCAGTGTAGTGTGGACAGCAACTCCCCAGATATGTAAGCAATATTCTAGTCCAGGCTTTATCTGGACTTCGTTCAGCATAAGAAAATTGGATGGTAAGACATAATTTCTGACTCTGAATAGGTATCCCAGATTTTTTTCAGCTACTGTTCGAATTGACAAAACGTGGTCTTGCCAAATCATGGTTTCTGCAATGTTAAGTGGAGGTTATAGTAAACTGCTGGCGGACAACACATTTGCGGGTTAAGGCCCCCACTGACACAGAGGGATAACTCCAGACTTGAATGCGCATGCCACAGAGTACAGTTAAAACTCACTGTGTATGGGAAAGCGTGTGACCTGCACAGTTAAGTCGTTAGGAATCAAACACTGCTTGATTTTTGGCGTGCGCAGTTACAGCTGCACGGGGAAGAGTGTCCGTGTGTGGTAAACAAGTCCGTACAAGTTTAGAGTTGGAGCAGTGGCGTTTATCAACAGTATAGAGACTATATTATAGTTGAAAAATTTAGCTCCTCATAAGTTCTGCCCGTAGATAATTTCTGTGAATGTATGTTCATAAGTTTAAGCCAAAACTTCATCAAAATTCAGATAAAACATCTCTATCTCTTTATTCTACAGGGTTGTTCACGTTATTCGACACGGAGCATTATGGCTAAAGTATTTGATAAACAAGAAAATAATAATTTCGTATGGATAGAGACCCATAAAGGCTACATTCTAAAAATATTTTCATGTTATACAGGGTATCCCTAAAACACGAAATGTATCAAAGTTGTTTTTTTAAGTGGAACACCCCATATATTATTGCATATTCAGATTCCTTGGTGAATTCTAGTGTGACTTTATGTATCATACATGGGACTTAAAGCGAACCGTTTAGGTGTAAATCACCATTTTCGGTATAAGTAGACATCAGGAAAAAATTGAATATCACAGAGATTATAAAACATGGAAGCCTGTGACTTTGCCGTATTACTAAGCATAAAATAAGTCAGCTTTGATAAGACTGTCAAATTTAAATTACGTTTATGCTTGGAGTAATCGGTCGATTAATTAAGGAAACTTCGATCACAGATTTTTTCAAATGGGAATGCCTATTTTTTTTTATACGGTTAAACGTAGAATTTGATAACCTTTCTAATGATATAAGGTTGTGAATATCAATCTCTGGTAGTCTTCATTTAATTTTGAATTTTCAAACAAATCGGCGTTTTTCAATTTTTCTACCTATAAGCAACGTAGCAGGCCATGAAATATAAACAAAAACCTGTTCAGGTAGAACAAAACAACAAACTTAGCAGAAAAGTACACACCAACTAAACTAAAGGGACAAGATTATAAAAATTACTCACAACAAACAAAGTCTAACCAGAAACAACGGCGGTAACATATCTTTGGTCAAAGAGAAGCTGGAGTATGGCAGAGATGGATTTTTGCACGGCCTACTTGCTACAGCAATGTACTAGAGATTGGCAATTTCCAAGACCATTAAAAATTTTGACATGAACCGAAAACTACTAGACAATATTGTTGGCAGTTTATTATTTTCATAATAAAATTTCACATTTAATGATATAAAAAAGTATGCAATTTTGTCAAAGCTCAAGTCAAAAGTACCTCTGACTAGAGTTCTGAAAATTCTTCAGTACCTATTAGCAAGATCGCAGAAAGTGAAGAGCGAATTAAAATTTGTTCAAATTATAAAACATAACTTAAATGGCAGAAAATTTAAATCTGATTTGTCAGTATTCTATTCTTGCAATATTGCTAATAGATATTGAAGAATAGAAGGGCTCCAGTCAGAGGTATCGACTTCGACGCAAATTACTACTTTTTTACACCATTACATATGATTGATAAATGCGTGCTGGAGCAACAGTCGCTGGTTGTTTTTGTTTCATATCAGGGTTTTTAATGGTCTTGGAAATTTTTAACCACTAGTAAATTGTGGTAGCCATTAGACTATCAAAAATATCTATTACTGCCATACTCCAGCTTCTCTTTGACCTTAGACCTTGTGTGTGTTTTTCTGCTAAGTTGGTCGTTTTTTTCTACCCGAACCGGTTTTTGTTCATATTTCATGGCCTGCTACGTTGCTTATAGGTAGGAAAATTGAAAAACGCCGATTTGTTTGAAATTTTAAAATTCAATGAAAACTACTGGAGATTGATATTCACAACCTTATACCATTAGAAAGGTTATCAAATTCTATGTTTAACCGTATAAAAAAATTAGCATTCCCATTTGAAAAAATCAAGTTATCGCTGATCGAAGCTTCCTTAATTAATCGACCGATTACTCCAAGCATAAACGTAATTTAAATTTGACAGTCTTATCAAAGCTGACTTATTTTATGCTTAGTAATACGGCAAAGTCACAGCCTTCCAAGATTTATAATACCTGCGATATTCAATTTTTTCCTGATGCCTACTTATACCGAAAATGGTGATTTACACCTAAACGGTTCGCTTTAAGTCCCATGTATGATATATAAAGTCACACTAGAATTCACCAAGGAATCTGAATATGCAATAATATAAGGGGTGTTCCATTTAAAAAAACATAACTTTGATACATTTCGTGTGTTTGGGACACCCTGTATAACATGAACATATTTTTAAAAAGTAGCCTTTATGGGTCTCTATCCATCCGAAGTTATTGTTTTCTTTTTCATCAAATACTTTAGCCATAATGCTCCGTGTCGAATAACGTGAATAACCCTGTATATGTAAAGCGTATTCAATCCTAACAAACGACACTGTAAAATTTTGTTTATAGTTAAAAGAAGCTACTTTTTAATTACATGGATTCTTGAAACAAAATGAATTCTCGTTTGCTTTTCAGTAAAAATTTAGTTGGCGTATCATGTATGGCATGGTGGTTATGATTAATTGTAATGACATATACATATGTTTTGCTATATGCTGTTGTTAAACTAAATAATTGTAAGTACAATAATTTATTGAAGTAAAAGAACATTGTAACCGGTCATCAATAAGAAGCGCTTCTAGAAAATAAATAAAAATTGAATATCTCTGAAACAGTTGAAAACCGCACCACCCTAGTTTATATGACTTTTGTTGGAAAGTCATATAAACTATAAGGAAAGATGGACTTTAGGATACAGCCTAAAGTATCATCCACTTCTTATAGAGCAGCCTGTATAGAACACAAGGATAGGGGATTGGGATAACCACAGATGGTTCTATATATTCATGGAAACGGTTAAGCAATTCACCTTTGCGACATTATCAGATGCTAGTCTAACGTATAACCATTATATCATGTGATGATCGTCGATCGACGATGAAGTATATCTAATAAATTATACTTCAATTATGTTTATGGTCATAGTAGTTTATAGAAGTCGGATCTTATTGTCATCATAGAAATATGAAATCGCTCTGCGAATCGGAATATATCGTTTTTTTGCCTTAGTTGATATCACAGTTACTCTCCTATGAAATGAGTCCAAAAAGTCGTGAATCGCTCGATAAGTAATCAAGATATGGCGTTACAACTGCGTGAACACATGGCGCTGTAATACAGAAGTCATAATACAAAAAGGCCTATTCTGTCGAAAATTTTAGTGCTACATACACGAATTGCATGTGGTTAGACAGAAAACAGACTGCTAAACATTAAACTGTCTTAATAAATAGTTACGGTTTTTTTCAAATTATTTGCAAGTAACCTAAACAAGTGCATTACAAAAAAAAATCAGTTTGATGAATTTTTTAGCCTTAGAAATTGTCAGATATTGTTTTTTTTTGCTTTAGCTGATATGCCCAGTCATTCATCTATAAGATGAGTCCAAAAAGTCGTGAATCGCTCGATAATCAAGCTATGGCGTTACAACTGCGTGAACCCATGGAGTCGTGATACAGAAATTGAAAATGTAATAAAAAATTAATCAAAAGGTCCCATTTTTTTCGCATTTTGCTCGATAACTTTAATTGTATTTTCATACCTCAAAGTTTGTCGACATGATGGCGGAACACATTGTATTTCATATATTGTATACAGATTATAGGAAAAATAGATATAAGAAAAAAATATGAAATAAGAATGTGTATTATTATGTAGTAACGTAAGGTATGACTTGTTTAAGATTTTAGCTAGTGCTCAGTGGAAAATTAAAATTTTTCCGTCTGTGATATACATATATCGCGAATTGTCATTATCATATCATTTATTTAATTTTATATATCTTGATACATATTACTTTATATACTTTGTATACCTTATATCAATTAACCCTTCATAGTCTCCATTAGTAGAACTAAATCGCAACCGCATGTTGCAACTGTAGCGACTAGAAGGTCGCAACCGCAATGTCAGCTATGATTATAAAATCGCAACTTCGATCATCATCATCATTAAATGCAATTTATACATATGTAGATACGTGAAAATAGCAAAGCAGTTTGAGAACGTGATAGCGGCCGTAGAAAGTGGTCAGGAGGTGGACCTTTCTAACATGCCTGGTCCTCCCGGAGAGTCGCCTCCACAAGAAACGAAACCGGAGCAGAGCGAGGTACAAAGAAATACCGCTCCTGACATCGAGGTGCCTGAAGAAGCTCAGGATCTACCTGAACCTGAACTGATCACCGCATCCACTGTGGGCGAGGCTTTGGAGCAACGATTAGGTAAGGTATACACTTGTTCGTTTATTCTTTTTTTATAACAGCTGACCGCGAAGGCAAAGCCTAATTACTAGAGTACCGCAGCAGCTTGCTGCTATGAAAAGGTTATGTTTGTTTTTGTTGACGCGGAGCTTGAATAGGCCAACTCTCGCAGACTCGATAAATACATCTCCAGGCAGTCCATTCCAAGCAACGAATTGCAATTGGTTAGAAGAAGTAAACAAAGATTTTGTTTGCTTGAACCTTGGTAGAATGTGGATACAGGATTATTTGACTATGTTGCCAGATCGTCTCCGGGTATAGTTTTTGTCTTTTCTTATATACTGGTTTGAGGATATATTGCAGTCATTGAAGTAATAGTAAAAAGAAGCGTGTGAGGAAGGTCCCAAAATGACTTATTTTCTCAAAGGAAGATGCTTATCCAATGTATTTGTTATTATATAGGGAATTGAGAAAAGCTGTAATTATACCACAGAATGTTCCATATGAACACTTCAAGAATAATTATTACTGAGGTGGTAGTCAAGTACTATGTTGTATAAATAATTATTTATTACAAAACGAGACATCGACTGGCCGCAGACCTTCGGTGAACATCTACAGGGTGTCCGGATGTTCGACCGACAACGCTAGACAGGTGATAGACGTCACATTTCTATGAACATTGGGATAGGAACATGATGCCATAATATGCTTAATTTTCAAGATACAGGGTGTCAAAGTATTTCTTTAATTTTCCTCAATTATTTCGCAATAAAATGGCACAAGGATCTAAAATTACGTATCGGGGGTTCTTAAATCGAGAAATCCAAATTCAACAACGGTTCTTCTGTCATGAATAGAGGGCGCCACCTACGGCACATTAAACTCATTTAAATTATCAAAACTTTCCCGTTTAGGTGCATCAATGTGAGAATAAAAAAATCGTTTCCTCGATATGTTTTACGTGAAAAAGGTGTACTTTGTTGAAGTCCCTAGAGGTAACCGTTTTCGAGATGACCTTCATTGAAATTTCCAATGCGACTGAATTATCGGTATTTCCGCACCAATGAATATACGGGTCATACTTTAAATACCATTAACGAAGTATTCTTAAACTTGAACACCACGGATTTTAAAATTAGGTATGTTTGAAACATGTTTTTTGATCTAATATTATTCGTTCGAGAATATCGATAATTCATTCGATCATATTTTACAACTAATTGCGGTGCTCGGGAAGTTTCCATAAAGGTTATCTCGAAAACGGTTACCTATAGCGACTTGAACAAAGTGTACCTTTGTTAGGTAAAACATATTGCGGAAGCGATTTTTTAATATTCACATTGATGCACCAAACCGGAAAAAAGTTTTGTTAATATAAAGGAGTTCGATGTGCCGTAGGTGGCGCCCTCTATTCACGGTAGCAAAACCGTGGTTGAACCTGGATTTCTCGTGTTAAAAAAACCCCCGCTCCCCAATATGAGACTGCCTCTAGAGATGTTTATTCTGAGGGTGGAATCTTAAGAGGATAGCTCCGAGGAGCAGGCTGCGGTTGAATACAGGTAGAACAGTGAGTGGTCACCAACCGCACGACGGTGAGAAAATTGCTGAATGTGGCGCGTTAAGGCTGGATCACCGATTAGTCAAATTGCTCTTCTCTGGACTACGTCAAGTATGGACAGAGGAGTGTGGACAGCAACTCCCCAGATATGTAAGCCATACTCTAGTCCAGGCTTTATCTGGACTTCATTCAGCATATTAGATGGTAAGCCATAATTTCTGACTCTGAATAGGTATCCCAGATTTTTTTCAGCTACTGTTCGAATTGACAAAACGTGTTCTTGGCAAATCATGGTTTCTGCAATGTTAACTCATAAAAACTTGAATGAGTGACTTCTTGGCAGAGCCTGATTGTTCATTAGAACGTATGGACACGTCTTCATACATATTGTACTGGAATTTTATCAGATTCTCAAGTTCTCAAGTGGTAATGGTTTCCAGATCGTTTGACGCAGAGCCAGCCGTTGCTAGCATTCTGCTTTCCAGCTCGACAACAGAGATTAACACTGGGGAAATGGAATTTTACCCCATTTATATAGGGAGCCTGTACATACATACACATTTTTTTACTAGTTTTACTGACTGCATTATGGTTTATTTGTCATCTTCCAAAGTCAGTAACTCGAAACTGCTGAGTTGAAATATGTTAAATTACATACAGTTTTTGTTTAAAGTCCAAGGTCCAATCCCACATCATTACGTTTTACCGCCTGCAAATCGCTCAGCACTTCTCCGTATTATCAATTATTTATCTAAAATAATCTATTTTTCACTTTTGCGATCATAAAACCCAAAATTACTGAAAAATTGCCCAATAAACAGGAAACGATCAAACCAAAACAAAGCGCTGCCACTATCCGTTGTTTATACAGGGTGTCCGGATAGTCTACCAACAACGCTTGACAGGTGATAGACCTCACATTTTTATGATCATTGAGATAGGAACATGAAGCCTTAGGGCCGGTTGTACAATGCAAGCTTAAGCTTCGGTTTAGGGTAAGCCGACGTTAAACCACGTCAGTTGCAAAACGTCCGTCCTTAAGCCGAAGCTTAACGCGAGCTTAGCTGAGGTTTAAACCTAACCTGATACAAGTGACATGATTATGTCAAGGAGGAACCTTCAAACTGTTTGTCACTTTATTGGGTCATATTTTTTGAAAGATTTGTGTCTAATTTAACAAAGAGAGCAAATGAAAGAACAGAGATAGAAACGGTCGTTGCCGAAATTTGACACAAACTGTCATAAGTGCCTAACCAAAAAGGTAATTTTTCGTATGATTATGTCAGTACGTATTGCTTCATTGATGCCAACTGTAGTGAATTTCATTATCAACCAGGTTTAACTAAGCCGACGATTGTACAACGGGTGTCGACTTTAATCCTGAGCTTAGCTTAGCTTAGCTTAGGTTTGACAAAGCCCGTGTTAGACCCGCATTTGTATGCTTAATTTTCAAGATACAGGGGTCAAAGTTTTACTTTTGTTTCCAACTTTTCTAAATTATTCGGCAATAAAATGGCAAAACGATCTAAAATTACGTATCGGGGGGTTTTTTAAGGCGAGAAATCCAGGTTCAACGACGGATTTGCTACCGAGAATAGAGGGCGCCACGTACAGCACAGAAAAGTTGACTGGTTTCCCCAGTAGACCTGTTTTGTAATGTTGTTTATAGCGAACTGGACATTCGGAAGTTCTCTGTCGCACAGATATTCTTCCAATGTCTTGGTAACAACAACGTTATAGGGGCGTTCAACAACGTGCAGTTTTATTGATCTAATTGACCACTCGCGCTGAGTGCCGTTACAGCATTCAGAACATGTACGATGCTGTCCTAGTGACAGAAATATCTGAATTTCTTAGCTGTGAACGAAGTCGTTTGGTTCCTGACATAAACCTTGTCAAACCAACTTCATGAACTTACCAATCAGTAGAATAAAATGTCATGGATGTAATATGGCCAAATTTAACATAAAGTAATTAAATGTCCTAACAATATCAAAAATTTAATAGAATGGGCAAAACAATCATAAAATAATAAAACCTTTTATGGGCACATGGACATAGGGCGATTCTCATGTCAGGATAGTCTGTAGCGCTCCTGAAAATAAAATAAAGCCACTGAGCATACTACTTGACAAACTAAATACATCAAGAATAATTGTCAGTAATAATTATGCCAGTAATTAACCAGAATATTCTTGCTAGATTGTTATCATGTCCCAGTGACGACAACGCACTGACCGTGGAAGTATGTACAAGGCTTTTCGTTCCGAGCACAGTAATGCCAATGGTGCCTGAATAAACAAACGTATCGAGTTGTGCAATGTGTAATACAGTACTCACTCAATACAGTAGCGACAACGCTGCCGAGATTGACAACAATCTCCCTCTCTATTTCTGTGGTGTAGACCACTTGGCAATAAACGCTCCAATGCTGAGGAGTGCAATGGACACCAAAACACGAGGTGTCCCCTCACGACATCGAGCCTTGCGTAATACCCTATAAGCCATGCAATGGTCCCTGACCTGCTCAAGGTATAGCCACAAGAAATAACAAAATATGCCAATAAACCTCAGGCTGACAACGCAACAATCAATAATAATTGCAACAATCAATAATCGTTTTCAAATCATCTCTCCAATCAGGTTATCTCAAATGTTGAAAGAATTCGATGCTTCGTTGTTCGCTTCGCCGGTAAGAGTGCCGGACTAGAATTCCGGAGGCGCGGGCAGTCGGTTTTTCCGGCATTTTCTGGTAGCACTTTGATAAATTTTTGCATATACGTGCAGTATATCAGTATAATTGAATTAATTAACGAACATCCAATTCTAAGATAGAGCGTACGCCACTGGCGTTTGAATGTAATGCGCCCAAGCTGTCGCTTACTGTTTACTAATATCTTAAAATTTCCGTTACATCTTGGCTGCTCAGCAACCTGTGCATTTTTTGTTTAAATTTCCTCTAAATAATGATATTTTTGTTTATACAATAATTAAAACCCTTAAACTTGTTTTTAATTTTTTTGGTGATCGTTGAATTAATTGTTATCATACATTAAAATCTCTGTGCCAACTGGCTCTCAAACTTTATACAGAGCGAGACTTAAGTATGGAACGCCTCAATTATCTCAAAAATGGTTTGCACGATTTTCATTAATTTTGGAGTATGGGGGTTTTGCAATACGACGATGGTATTTACAATGTTGTCTTATCTACCATTTTTCTGGAAATATAATAAACTTTGTTATTTCAAATGGACCACCCTGTATATTTCTATCTTTTTGAAATCCTTGGAAAATACTGGTTATTTTTTGTGAAATATTTCCTGTACCTACCTAAACCTCATAATTCCGGAGTCCAAGCTAACCTAACTAAATGGGATTGCTATGATTACTGTTAAGCAGACAACATATAGAGCATCTGCTGTAACCGCCATCAGGTTTTTTGAAGTAAATGCCTAGTTTTAACTTGTGCGGATGCAATGTAAATTTAATTGTAAGTCCGAAATTATGACGTTTAGGTTTATAGGAAATAGTATACAAAAAATAATCAGTAGTTATCAAGGATTTTAAAAAGGAAGAAAGATACAGGGTGATCCATTTGAAGCAACAAAGTTTATTATATTTCCCGTAAAATCTTAACATCGGCCTAATTGCAAAATCCCCATACTCAAAAGCCATGGAAATCGTCCAAACCGTTTTTGAGATAATTGAGACGTTCTATACACTCTGTATGTTTACGAGTAGTACGCAAAGCTAAAAAATAGCAACTAGCGGATTGGCTCAATGTTTCCAACGCATTTTCAAGTGTCTTAGGCAATTTTGCATATCGTGAAACGATTCTGTGTAAATTCAGGAAAGACTTAAAAATTATGAATTAATAAACCGATAGAAAGGTAACACGAAAATGAATACAAGGCGAAGTTTAAGCATTGATTAAATACCTTAATCAATGGTTTAAGTGATTTTTTAATTTTTCGTTTTACTTTTTGAAGGTGACGTCGTCGCCACTGGAGGAATTGTGAAAATCTATACACATTCCGATACTTACCATAGTACCAATAAAGAATCAAAATTTTAACATAAACTATGAATCAATAAACCAATAGTAAGGTAACACGAAAATAAATACAAAGCGGAGCTTAAATGATTTTTCAATTTTTCGTTTTAATTTTTGAAGATCTCTGGTCGCTACTGCTGGAAATCTCAACATCCATAATACATGCATACTTACCGCAGTAGGAATAAGGTATCAACATTTATTTGCATTAAAGTTAGAAACTTAAAGGTCATCTTTTCCATTTTTTTTTTCGAAAATATTTTTTTCACGATTACCAACTGTAAGTAGTTTGTGCTTTTGCGATGGATGCTGTTTGATGATGATACCTATCTTCGTTTGTCGACCTTTTATTCTATGTTAAAGTGTGCATTATTACATAATAATATGTGACATTTTATTATATATCACAGTCATATAAAAATATAATTTGGGGTTTTAAGAAACTTGAGACCCTTTAGGAAAATTATGTTGTCTACGCCTAAAACTTGCACCGATTTTTTATTTTAATCATTTAGTTTCGTCAGCAGGAAAAGTGTTCCCGCAAGAATTGCTGAGATGTGGAATATTGAAAGTCATTGTGGGATCCACATAACGATGATCTTTATTACCATCGCTGTGTAACTATAGGCATGAAAATTACGAGATAAAATGCAATATCAATGAGCGGGTTGTTGTGAAGTGAGGCAGTCAGTTAAAATATTGCGGTGTCGGGAAGTTCATTTCTTTTGTAAAGAATACTTTAGCAGTTCGCGTTCTCCTCCTTTAGTTTTTACATTCCAGGATGGGTAACATTGCCTACAAATGCATAAATAACAAAAAACCAGCATCCGGGCCATTTCGCAAAAATAAAATGGACGTTTTGCACTTTTCGGAAAAAATCGGTGGCAGCAAAACGGTTGGAATAAATACAACTCAACATATCAACTGTACAGTGGCACGAAACAAATATGCGGAGGTATGGAAATATTCTACACAGATTGAAAGTTTAGGTACAGAAGAAAGCGATTTTTGGCGACTTCGTCAAGTTACAATATATCCCAATGGAAGAGTGGTCCTATCAAATATATCCAACTTGAAATCGCGAGGTAGTGAGGACGACTATCAAAAAATGTGCGCATATTTAGGTATGTCAAATGAATACATAATCTGTAGACCTGTAATGTTTTTTTATCTTTTGACTCGACTCCTCGACAATCACAATTCTGAAAAATAAAGTTAAAGTACCATGGTAATTGTAGTAAATAGACGTAACTGTGTTAAAACACATTTTTGCTTTGCTCTTTTGAAGGTGGTCCATTTATGAGGATATATCAGTATATCGGGTGTCCCAAAATTTCGTTGACACGTGATATTCTCGTAACAAAAAAAAAGTTCAAACGAAAACTGTGTGATATTTTTGACAGTGCTATAGTGTCTATCATACCATGCTTTTAAAACATTTTATTTGTACTTCAACCCTTTAAACTCACTCACAACTTTTGTTTTTTAAATAGCACCCAATAAATTTACCCAGACAAATGTAGTCCCTATTTTATTTAAATTCTTATTATACCTTCGGTTTTATAGACATCTCTAAAGTCATAAGCATGAGTTAAATAAAATATAAGTATTTGTTTGAGGCGTAATAATTTCGTAACAACAGATAAAAAAAGAAAACTAAGTGGGCCTTTCAAGGGTACTGAATGACCATGTGCCATGAAGTTCCTGTGATGTCATACACAAATAATTTTTTTCCGTAAAGTCGTAAGCATAAGATAAATAAGATATAAGGATTTGTCTCAGGCGTAATACTCGTATTTTCGTAATAAAAAGTGATAAAAAGGCATTCCATTCGAAATCATGGTTTGATAGGTCATTCAGTATCCTTAAAAGCCACCTATTTTTTTTTCAAACATATTAGGTCTCAAACAAGTTCTTATTTTATTTATATTATGCTTATGATTTTAAGAAAAAAATGTCTGCGTATACTCGTATCATCAAAAGTACCACGAAATTTTAAATAAAATAGGGATATCATTTGTATAGGAAAACCTATTTGAAAATAAAAAGTGGGGGATGACATACAAAAAAAAAAAAATTGAATGTATGGTATGATAGATCCTATAGTACCTTTAGAATTACAACTCAGTTCTTGTTTGAACCTTTTTTTGTTACGAAGATATCACGTGTCAAGGAAATTCTGGGACACCCGGTATAACGAGACTGGTTCTGTAACTTCTTTCAGTGGTAGAAACCCATAAAGGCAACATTCATCATCTTATACTCTTAAGTTTGATACCCTCGTTAATATGAGAGACACAAAAAAACATTCCAATAAAAGTTATAGGTAAAGCTAAGGTCACGGCATACCAAAGGATATGTTTCTTCAAATGGAGCATCCTATATATTATCCCAAATTTGAATTGTGCTCGTTTTCCCTATTCTGGAAATATAGTGTTTTATCAGAGTATAAAGGGTATTTTCAGAGGTATGACCACTTTTCTATAAAAATTTTAATGAATTCATCACCCTGAATCTGAAGGCTTGATTCCCAATGCTAGAATATTTTCGTAGTGCTCTAGTTCTGTCTAAAATTATCAATTTTCTGCTATCTTTGATTTAGAATATTCTCGTAGTTCTCTAGTTCTGCCTAAAATGATCAAGTTTCTGCTATCTTTGATTTTATATACAGGGAAAGAAAAACCCACGACCATAATTTTGTTTGTTATTTTAAATTTTTTTATAGCATCATCAGAAAGTTCTTACAAAATACTTCCACTTTTATAAGCATTTCCTATACCTAAATGTAACAGTTATGGAGTTCGATTTGAGGTAGTAAAACAATAGCTTTGCCAAATTCTGGTTTTTAATAATAATAAATTTTTCGAAATTTCTTTTTTCGGGTAATAGGCACTTCCATCGTTTACAGTTCTTATCTGCTTGCTTTCTGTTGTTTTGAGCTGTTTTCTGTTCTTTTCTGTTATATTCGGCTGTGTTTAGTCGTTTTCTGTTATTTCCCGCTGTTATCTGCTTGCTTTGTGTTGTTTTGAGCTATTTTTGACTCTGGTTGTATTTGGTGTTTTCTATCGTTTACAGTTGTTATCTGCTTGCTTTCTGTTGTTTTGAGCTGTTTTCTGTTCCTTTCTGTTGTATTCGGCTATGTTTAGTCATTTTCTGTTGTTACCCGCTGTTATCTGCTTCCTTTCTGTAGTTTTGAGCTAGTTTTGATTCTATTCGGTTGTATTTGGTCGCTTTCTAGCGTTTACAGTTGTAATCTGCTTGATTTCTGTTGTTTTGAGCTGTTTTCTGTCCTTTTCTGTTGTATTCGGCTGTGTTCAGTCGTTTTCTGTTGTTTCCCGTTGTTATCGCTTGCTTACTGTTGTTGTGAGCTGTTTTCTGTTCTATTCGGTTGTATTTGGTCGTTTTCTATTGTTTAGTGCTGTTATCTGCTTGCTTTCTGTTGTTTTGAGCTGTTTTCTGTTCTTTTCTGTTGTATTCGGCTGTGCTTAGTCGTTTTCTGTTGTTTCCTGCTGTTATCTGCTTGTTTTCTGTTGTTATGAGCTGTTTTCTGTTCTATTCGGTTGTGTTTGGTCGGTTTCTATTGCTTAGCGCTGTTATCTGCTTGCTTTCATGGTACACTCTAAGGGCTAGCAAGAGCAAGCTATTTTTATGGCATTCACCTAGTATCCAGATCATATCGATTAATTCTTCATTTGAAAAATTCATCATTCCTCAACTCCAACAGCATGCACAAGTAACACGAAGACAAACCAAACCAAATCAAATTTTAAATATAAATTGACACTTACAAAGTTGACAAACACAGTATTATTTACTACGTTCTATCAAGAACGGTAGCCATGGCCAACTCTGAGAAACTTTCAGTATTTGACAAAAATGTATATTATTAGGAATCGTTTTACTACTTCAAATCGAAATAACTCCATAACTGTTATATTTGGGTATAGGGAATGCTTAATAAAAGCGAAAGTATTTTGTAAGAACTTTCTGATATTATCTGCCATTGAAAATAACAAAAAAATTATGGTATACAAAATCAAAGATAGCAACTTGATCATTTTAGACAAAACAGGACAATCACGAAATTATTCCAGCATTGAGAATCAAGCTTCCCGTTATAATGTTTTAAGACACAGGGTGATGAATTCATTAAGATTTTTATATAAAAGCGGCCATATTTCTGAAAATACGCTGTATATAAAACCTTATACCTCTGGAATAGGAAATCGAGCACAATTCAAATTCGGGATAATATATAGGATGTTCCATTTGAAAAAACACAACTTTGGTATGCCGTGATTTTATCAAGCACCCTGTATATTATAAACTATTTTAAAATGTAGACCATAGCTTTACCTATAGCTTTTATTCGAAAGTTTTTTTTCCAAATCCAACGTAACACCCTGTACCATAAAATTAGTTTACGAGGGTAATACGTAAAGAACTCAAATACTCTACACCTTTTCCAGCTGTAGTTTCTAAAGCGTCAAGTGATAATTCAAAACGGTCAAGTTAATTTTCCATCTCGTCACTTGTAATTTCAAACTGTCAGGTGTAATTTATACCAGTCACGTGACGCTTTAGAAACTACAACAGGAAAAGGTGTAGAATAGTCAGGGCGTTGAAGAGGCAACTTCCTTGGTGAAAAGACGACAGAAAAGAACAACTTGACAAGAGGTGGTAGAATCAGTCGGAGTTGGGCCTATATTTTGGAAACTCTCATGACTACCTTCCACAATCAACCGCTACATTACAATACATGCACAATACTACTGTTATGTTAGTCTGTTCTGAAGCTGATATTATCTCCCAATCAATGCTGATAGGCCCAGGATGCTTTCGAACTACATCAGAGGCCTCGAACATAGCTTGGGGATGATCTCTTATAACTGTTATCCTTGTGTAGTATAGTGACTTGTTCCTATTTTATACCGTATCCTGGCTCCCAAATGTGCTCGCTGATTTTGATGTTTCGCTTTAATTATAAAATTATGCCATTGTTAGGTTTTTCGGTTCTACATTGGAGAGAAGCCTTAACAAAGAATTGATTTTAGCGTTTTTGTCGTCCTAAAGTATCTAAAGACTTCTGCAATCTTTCAACTCATTTAAAACATAAATTAGTAGGGCGTATATCAATAGCTTGTTAGGGTGTTCCTTGGCCCCCTATAAGTTGAAAAGTATTGATCTGATATGAATGTCATAGATTACCAATGCGAGAACCCTTTACTGCTGTTGAAAATCCCTCCAATGGTCTTCTTTTTCTTCTTCTTCTTCTTCTTTTACACCTCAGGTTTTGGGCACTTTGCCTGTTACTATACCCATCTTTTTATCGGCCTTCTGATATCTCTTCTTCCAGAGAATTGATAAAATCTGGCTCTGGCTGGAATCCTATTTTCATTCATTCGTTCTACATGTTCTTTCCATTTAGTTTTATTTCCTTTTATTTTTTCGTTTAGATCGATGTTTAATTCCGCTCGTATATCTCTATTTCTTAATCTGTCTAATTTTGTGCAACCTTTCACTCTTCTTAGAAATTTCATTTCTTGCGTTTATCTTCTTTTTTTGTTGTTGTCCATGTTTCACTACCGTATAAGAGCGTTGGAACAGCTATCGCCTTGTAAAATTTCATTTGAGTATCTCTCCTTGTTTTAATTTTTAATGCTTTGCTGATAGTTCCGCGAATATTCGATAATTTATTAACTTTTTCTTCTATATCTTTGCTTCTGTCATAAGATATATTATCGCAGCCTAAGTATTTGAAGTGTTTTACCTGTTCCAATACTTCACCGTTTACGGCATTCTTTGTCCTAACTGGACATTTACCTGAGAAAGCCATGGTTTTAGTTTTGTTTGTCGATATTTTCGTGTCGTATTTTTGACAGATTTTTTGTAGGATGTAGACTTTTCTCTGTAGATCGTCTTCTGTTTCGGCTAAAAGTACTAGGTCTGGCGGAGAAATAAACGAAAAATTTGAAAAACCCCCAAACAGCGATCAGTTTTATTGTACTTGAAGTAATTTTCGTATTTCAGCCGTATACAAGCAACACGAGTCACAAGCGAAGGAGGAGGGAAACTCGAGCAAGGCGCGCAGATTTGGACGGATTGTGAAGCAGTACGAACAGGCGATCAAACAGCACAAAGCAGGCAAACCGATCGCTGTGGACGAACTGCCAACCCCGCCCGGGTACGGCCCCATCCCCGTCGAGGGCGCATCACTCCCAGCGCCCGCGCCCAAGGCTGCGCCTCAGACGCCCGCCTCGCCGTCGACGAGCAGTTCGGGTGCACCGACGACCAGCGGGGAGGGAGGGCCCTCCGTCAGCCCTAGTCATAGGAAGTCAGGTTAGTCACCATATTCTTCATATTCATCTTCTTTTACCTTATTTTTCTTTTTATTCAATTTCCATCTTCTTTTGAAGGTTGGAATGTCACGATTCAACCCATTGCTTATCTGGATAAATCAAGTATACTGCTGGTTGGGTATACGTCACAAATTCAAGCCAGAAAATATGCATCATACAGTTTATAATCTCTACACAGATATATTTTTGAAATACTTAACATTTCAGTCGGACTGTCTGTCTATTATTAGAGTTTTTCTAACATTGTAATTTCAGTAACCGCTGTATGGATTGTGATGAAATTTGGTTAGCGATATGCTGTTGGGTCGTAGTAGGTAATGCTGCTATATCTTTTAAATCGATGCATGAGCGACGGAGTAATTAGCAAAAAACAAAAAAATCCAAATTTTTCTCAAATATCGTTTTTAGTCGTCCTCGTCGTCGACCATTTTCTACTTTTTTTTTGACTGGAGTGAAATTGGAGTGGTTGGGGGGTGAGGGATTGTAAAACTGGATAGCTTGTTGTATTCATAATAGGATCTCCATTCACCTGTGAAAGAAAGACCTGGTAGCCTAATACGCGTTTTAGGGCCATCCGAAAATTGGCTTGCTTATTACAGAAACCAAGCGACCAAACCAAGGGATTTTCTGATGAGTACAAACGAGCATTCCTTTGGATCGTTCTGTATTGTGTAACCTGGGAATTATTAAATTAATTTTAATGAAATTTTGACATAGAGCATGGCGAGGATGGAAAACGCGTATGGTTTTTAGAAATTGCGTTAGTGGTAGCACAGCAATAATGAAAAAAAAAACTAAAAACATAAAAATAACTCAAACCTCGTTTTTAGCCGATTTGGATGCTCCTGATCGTTTTCCACATTTTACTTCCCACACCTATAGGGGATAGAAGAGTATTGTGATCGCGAAAATCCATGTCACTCATTTCCGTCGGTCTGTTTACTGGCGTTTTTCTAGCCGCGTAACCTCAGTAACTGCTACTGGATTGTGATGAAATTTGGGTAGCGATAACCTGGGTCGTTTTATAATTTTGAAAATTGGTGCATCGGCGGCGAAGACATTGGTGGAAAACAAAACATTATCACAACCCCGCCAAACTTCGTTTTTACGCGTTCCAGGGGTTTCTGATCCCTTTCCATTTTTTTGAGGTGATGAAATGGGGCTGGTGGGGTTGTTGGGGTTTGAATACTCAAAGATTTGTTGTATTCATAATATACTCTACATTGTGCTGGCAAAAATTGACTTTGGTGGTGTGTCGTGCTTTTTAGACCTATCCTATTGGTGCATTTGAATTTTATATCTGTGGAATAATTTAATGCATTATTATAATCCTAACGTGTAACTTGGAAACTACTTAATTGTGATGAAATTTTGCCACAGTATCACTACCGTGGAGGTGTATCGCTGCTCTAACTCTTTCCAGTTGCGGAGGAGAAATCAACAAAAACAAAAAAAATTTCAAAAATCGTGGCGACCAGAGCTTAAAAGGCGTGACATCCAACTGTTTGGGAGTTGGAATTTTTAATTGATTATTTTTAACTTTTTTGTCCAATGTCCTTTAAAACCTTGTTTTTTAGTTTTTTTTAACTATATTTATTAACTTTTGATTTTGATATCATTCAGGTAACCATGTTTCCACCACGCACGCCGAGAAACAGGTCCTTATCTTGCTAGCCAAGCAAAAACAATTCAAACAAGCAGCGTTGAACGCGAAGAAAAAAGGCGAGATGATGGAAGCCAAAGAGTTCCTGAGACAAGCCAAGGGGTTCGACAAGTTGATCGAAGCCGCTAGAGCCGGCTTGCCCGTCGATTGGTCTTCTATACCAGTGTCGCCTGAAGCTAAATCACAGCTGGACAATGAGTGAGTTTTGATCCGCATTAGATATATGTCCCATTAGCCAGAAACAATGTGTATAAAATAAACACCGAACCTATACAGGGTGTTCGTTTGAAAACTTCCCATCACGGATTTATCGAAAACCACTGATACAGGGTCGTATTCATAGTCGATACTTAAGGGTCCCTTAATACTTGAAGGTCCCTTACGTAAGGCTCCCTTGACTCAAGTAACGAAATGTCAATATGACGTGTCAACATGACATTTCGTAGCAGCCAAGGCGATTTTGTAGGTTGATTTTGGAGAACGGTGTTGTTGGTTTCTGTCACATTAGATCGGGCGAGATGAGTTTTGTTAACATGTGACTACAGCGATTATTATGGTTATACCATTTATGTAAAGAGATATCCTAAACATCACCTATGTCATTTTTTGGGCGATAACGCGCAACATTTTGAACCAATATTGCAATAAAAAGTGATATTTTCGTGTGTTTTTCTTTTGTATTTCAACAAATAAAGATACATAAAGATTTTTATAATTTTCTCGAAAACGTGTAGACCAATTTCAAAAAATCGAACGCCAAAATAAAGAACTTCGATATACCTTTGAAACGAGATATTAATCGATAACCCTTGTCATTTAAGGGGATGACCCTGGGGGGGGGGGGCGGTGGGTCTCGGGGGTGAAGTAGTTTTGAACTCTGACCCCCTTGACAAATCTTTTCACATGTCTCGGCGTTTCTTCTTTCAATTAGCGGATTTCGATAAATCAGTGGTGGGAAGTTTTGAAATGAATATCCAGTATATAACAACAAGGGTCACTTGGCTTCGATCCTTGAAGTGGATCGCGTCCTAATTAAAAATCCGTCAGGAGCGTTCACTCGTGCAACGTGGACGACGTTCTCGTTACTTCATATACAAAGTACAAATCCCCTCACAACACGTAATATAAATGTTACTAGATGGGAACAAAGGTGGAGTAACATATTCCGACCTCTGTAACAAATGCATAGAGCGCGAATAATCCATGTGGATAACAGCTTTCACACCCGTAGCAAAATTAAAAACGGAAATAAGAATAAAAGAAAAACCTTTATTTTTTGGATCCCTCATATTTTTCCGTATTTGTGCTATACGCTGACGAGAAGTGGGAGACCAACACCGTTGCGGCCTATTTACGCATTGCACATATTTCCTCTGTTGTTATAATACAAGGTGGCGTAAGATGAAGTCCCCTATTTATTTATACTTGAAAACTTGTTACACACAAAAAATAATATCGACCAAATGGCAACCCCCAGCATTCCTGAAATAATGAGCTCTGTCAATTTCTTCCCGGATGTTGCTTCTAGTATTCGAGGATTATTTACAAACACCCTATCTTTGAGATAACCCCATAACCCAAAGGCTGGAACAGTTAACTCGGGAGACCTTGGCGGATATGCAATATCGGCGTTTTTCGAGATAAGGCGAAAAATTATGTTCAAAATGGCCGTGTGTGATGTGGCACCATCTTGATACCAAATATCTTCCTGATTAAACTCGTATCATTTCCGGAATTAAAAAATCCTACAGCATGCTTGTGTAGAGATCTCCATTTGCTGTAGTGGTTCTTCTCCGATTGTCCTCAAAAAAATAAGACCCTAACATTTTTCTATCACTAACACCACACCATACGGTCAGTTATGGCTCGGCTTGGTAACGGTTGCTGAAGCGATAGTTCTGCTTATTCACAGCTCATTCAAACAAAAATGAGCTTCGTCGCTCATTATGATTTTGTTCCAAAAATCCTCAATTTCGTTTTCAAGGTTTACGATAGCACGTGGTGCGAGTATACATGGTGTGCTCGCCAGCCGTACGAAATTGTGATCGCTCTGCGCATTGCGTCAGCAACGAGATTTTTCGCGCGGGGAATTATTAGACGTCGTGATACCACGGCCCGTTTAATCGCGTTTTAAATAGAATCGCTAACGATTTTTGTTTAATTTACTTTGTATTCCTTATTTTGAGTTATAGAAGACTGAAATTTGTATACATAATGCCAAATTGTGCAGTTGTCGGTTGTAAAAACCATAGTAAGATGAAAGAGCCAAATGTTAAATTCTATAAGTTCCCGAAAAATTAAAATCTCGCAATGCAATGGAGTAATGCTTGCCGCCGAAAGGACGAAATTAATATGAAAAATGGTAATCATTTCACAAATTAGCATTAAACATTTATTAAAACTGAAATTTTTATGGTACATTCTCGGAAAATATTCACCTGCCGTATTTTCAATGAATAAATATGTAGAAGAAAGCAATGAATCGTGCCTACTTGAACCATTACAAGTGAAAAACTTAGTTTCGAGTAATTCTAACATCGAAGCTGATGACGTGTGCTTTACTCAGGAGTTTTTCAAGAACGTTCTTCTTGACAGCGATATTGTTGGGACAGAGAATCATTCAAATGATATTCATTTTTCCAACTTTACCTTTCAGAGTCCAGATTATGACCTAGATAACTTTATTTCTGAAGGACATGACCTTTTGTGTCAATTGGAAAAAAAATAATATGCCAGACACGATTTCCAACGAGGGACTGAAATTTATTGACGGATATGTGGCCTACAGATTCAAAAACGAATATCCTAATCTAGCTTTGGGGGCGCAAACCAAATTTCATTCTTCTAATCGGGCCCCAGACTGGATTGAGTTTCTATCTAGAGTCAGTCTTGTATATCCAAGTGAGGAGATGATTCAAGTAGCCCGTTTTGGTTGAGATAGAGTTCGATAAATTCCATGGACAGTGGAAACCATCAAACAATTTTCTGACAAAATAATATTATATATAATACGAACGAGAATATACGTCAGGCTCAGACATTTAAAGAAAAGGATTAGTTTCGAAAATTGTAGGCGTAAACTTAGGGAAAAAATGACCAAATTTACCCATAAATAATACATTTTTGTAGAAAAAGTCGTTATATTACCTATTTTACACTTCTCTATAACGTAATTGTCAAATAATTGGCTATTGAACTCCTTTAATCTATCACTTTGAAATTAAAATATAATCCATCATGTGCTATTCCCGCTAGTTCGCCGACAGAAATCTCGTTGCTGACGTCACAGCGTGCCGGCGCTCGGACGGCTGCATGCGCGTGAGCACACCATGTTTATTTACACTATGCGATAACATTACAATATTGAGTCTAAATGCAGAATTTTATGGGTTACTTGTATTTTGTAGGGGAACAAGTTCAAATCCTTCACCAAAATTTGTTGCAATGGGTCGGGTAATGTTTCATTGGGAAGATCGTTTTCTTGTTAATGTGCTAGGCCTTTCCATCACATCAGTACGTACGCGGTCTATATTATCCCTTGAACGAACTAAACGAGGTATGTCAATATGCGGTTTCGCAGATATAGATCCAATTTGTTGAACATTTGTCGCTAATCGCCGAAGTGTCTTTGCAATAAGTTGGAACACTGAATTCCATATTCTCCACGGTATTCTCGTTGAACTAGGATAATCGTAGAATTATCGGCACGTTCTCGAGGCGTATACCGATTCATAATGAATTTCCCAATTGAGAACTCGAACAGATGTCAACTACAGATTAAAAAAAATTATTGCTCTTTCTACTTTGAGGCAGCTGGGTTTAATAATGAGTATTTTAGTTTTAGGGAGTTATAGACTTACGTTTTTTCATTTGTTAGTTCAAGCTTTATTTAAGGAATTACTGTTTATATAACGAAACCCGACAACATTCCATAGGGTACTTGATTTTGCGTCACCTTATATTTACTCAATATGCTGAAATTTGATCCAGGTATAACATCGTCATGGGTGAAGAAGCAACTGAAGAAAGCACAGCTGACCTAGACGTGTTGGCCAGATTGGAAAACCAACTGCAAAAGCAGCTGAAGATGTGTCTGTCCACCAGAGACCACAACAGAGCTTTGGGCGATGTCGCAGGCACCAATAGGTTTGAAAGACTCGCTTTGAACGTCACCAAAGACTTGGATGTTATAAGGTGGGTCAAAACTGCTTACCGTGCTGGGCATGATCAAGATTGTCATGTTGTTCTTCTATTAGCCAGGAACATAGACATTTTTCTGCAGAATTCGAGTCAACCAGCTAGATTTTTGCATGGACCTTTATTTTGACCTTGTGAGACTTGTCCCGAAATTCGAATATCATATTATGCCGGTGCAGCGTCTTGAGATATTGAAGGTCAACTGTTATAAAAATCTGTTTTTTGCGAATATCGCGTTTGCTTTGCACTTACGATATTTCTAGTTATAAGGAAAGAGCATAAAATTTCCTACAAATTTTGTCTGAAGCAATTTTCGATATCATATGCCGTTGTTGAGATAGAGCGTAAAGAGTGGGGAGTACTGTACCCCCATGATGTAATTCAACCTGTATAGAGGAATACAAGTAATAATAACGGTAATTTTAAAAAAACGGATATGGGAAATGTGGAGACAAACATTTATTCATCTAAACGCTTTGAACAATATCCTTGTCCAAGAAGAATGAAATTATCATTTGGCACGACAAACTTCGGAAATTTTGGAAAGCTTGCAAATATGAAAATTTTTTGGAGGTGGGTTTAGGGTTGGGGTTGGGGTTAGGATTGGGATTGGCATTGGCACGGCAAAATTCGGAAATTTTGAAAATTTTGGAAAATTTGAAAAAAAATTGGGGTTGAGGTTCTGGTTGAAGTTGGGGTTGGGGTTAGGATTGGGGTTGGGATTGGTTTGAGGCGATCTTTTCAACGAAACATTAGGTACTTACTGGAATCTGTAATCTGACTTCAACTTCAAACATTCAAAAACATATTTATTTCGATCTTAGGTTTCGTCTCGAGCTGCAAGCTTCATTTATCGACTGTATTGCAACAAGTATTCACTAGTTATCAGTTTACCAGTACGTATTTTCGCGATTGGTTGGAAATCTAGAATCTAGTATCGGAGTACGACGTCGTTGGTCAAAGGGCCATCTTGACCGCCATGGTGACATCACACGGGTTCGGGAGCCGTCGGCGTGTTTTCGGTACTCGATTCAAAAACCCATTTTTATTTTGATATAACTTTTGACTTATTGCGAAAAAAAGAAAACAAAAACAGTTTTGTTATAAAACTTATATATGATCTTTCCATTTATCACAAAAAAAAAATATATTTTTTTTAATTCAAAACCTCAATTACGTGTTTTCAAAAGTGTCGGTCGACGAATGTCGAAAAAACTAGCGGGCTCTTAGACTAAAATAGACATTAATTATTATAATATTTATATATGAATTATCTGTCAGGATGGCAAAAAAGTCCTCTGGGGGTGTGCTCCCAAAGTTCCACTACGAAACGAAGGAGTTCTCAATTGTAAAAAGCTTCACGGACATACCTGATAATTCTATGGAGGTCACAGTGCATCGAGGAATCAACTATCAAACGGAAAACCCGAAAGAAATCGACACTTATGTGACGATTGAGTTTCCCTTTCCACAGGTGAGATTTTAATTGAAGGACGTAATCTTTAAGTGTCGGTTGTACAATGCAAGCTTATGCTTCGGTTCAAGATAAGCCAACGTTAAACTACTCAATTGCAGAACGTCGGTTGAACAATGCTGGCTTAATACCTCACTCCAAGCATAACACGAGCTTAGCGTAAACCACCGGCGTAAACCGACGAATCATGGAGCTTAACCGGAGCTTAACTGTGTGTTAAATAGAAATCGCATAATGCTCAAGCAGTAACCCTTCAAATTGCTTGTGTCATTAGGTTATAATTTTTTTGGAAAGGTTTGTGTCTAATTTAACAAAGAAGGCAAATAAAAGAACAGAGACGAAAACGGCCGTTGCACGAATTTGACACAAACTGTCACAAGTGACAAATCAGAGTTAAACCGGCATTTGTACAACCGGCCCTAAAAGTTGTTTTCGCTATTGAAGAGCTGTCAAAAACGTACATTGAATATTGTTTTAATTTGTCCATAACTTTAGTATGTCAAAAAACTGAAACTTATGCCGTATTTTTTTTTATTCCATCGTTTTTCTCTGGCTTGCTTATAATAACTAAATATGTTTGAAACAGATTTTACTTACGTTCATCCACCTCTGTGGCCTTTATCGAAGTATATGAAAATTAATTTTGGATGACATTGTTTGCCAGCTGTTACAGGAGACAACGTTTTTTGCTAACTTTCCTAGCTTAGTATGTGTCTTAGGATCACGATACTATCTGACATGAATGAATAATGTGACGTACATACAGCAATCCAAAGATGTGACAATTACCGCATCTCATTCGCGATCCAACAAGTAACCATAAGGAAACCTGGAAAAACTTTCGGCCCTCTCTTCGGTTTGGAGAACATTGATCAGGTTTTTCCTCGAAGCATATCCAACCACACTTCATTTATAAACGTTTTGGACAATCATGTTTCAAGCATTTTGGAATGGGAGAGTGTTAGATGTTGTGTTTTACTTCAGAAGGAAATATTAATAAAGTACTATTACCCTTATGGTATCCGGTACTTTCCAAAACAAGTCAAATATGCTTGAATTTGCCTTCAAATCTCAGAATAATTTTCAGTGAAATGGTAAAAATTGTAGTAATTCTGGAGTGTGAGGACGTTGGCTGAACAAAAATAATGTTGTAAATATATTACTCGCAAGCGAAATCCAAAAAAGAGATTTTTTTTTTAATTATCTTATTGGCTCTGATCTGAGATCAACTGGCCAGTTCTATTTTGGATGGACATCTATTTTTTCTTAATAATACGAACATTGTTTTATATTAGTTAAAGTTGAAAGTTACAGTGTTATTTTTAGTTTTTGTGTGCAAAAGTTATATAATAGTTTGTAAGCACAGTTGTTTTAACTAGCTAGTATAGAGATCATATTAGCAGGTAACGGAATATAGTTTGACAATCTGTGATACAGGTCTGTTACCTCATTACTGATCAATTGGCATTCTAATATACAGTGTTGAGCAGTACCAATCTCTCCACATCTGCAGTGAGGGTTATCGTCTAGCCCTATTCTAGTTTTGTGTTGAGGGCTTAAGCAATGACCACACCTCAATCTGCAAAGTGTTCTCACAAGTGGTCTATTTGTTTCTTTCTTAAACCAGGGATTTGTTCTTATGTTCTGCTGGATCTGTTTGTATATCGTTCCGGATGGATTTCTATGGTAGTGATCACTCCACTTTTCTTTCAGGTTCTTGTTTAATTTACTGTTCAAGTCACTGTAGGGAATTTTGAAATTCCTCATCAATATTCCATCTGTAGTCGCCACCTTTGCTAGTATGTCCACTTTGTCGTTTTGAGGTATATGTCCTTTAATCCATACAATTTTTACATTTTTATCCAAATTGTTGTGTATGTAAATCAATTTCATTATGTTTGAGATGATATGGTTGAAAGTCGGTGAAATGCTTAAATGCTCTAATCTCATAGCTGCACTCTTGCTGTCGCTGAAAATTATAACATCTCTAAGCTCAGTATTACTAAGAGAATATTCTAGTGCTTTTTGAATAGCTGTCAATTCAGCTGTATATATTGAACAATCTGGAGGAAGTTTGTATAATTCTTGATATTTTTTATTTTCATGGTAGAAAGCGCATCCTACACCGTTTGTCGTTTTTGAACCGTCTGTGTATATGTGTTCACATTGATCCCATTTTTCTTCTATCTGCTGTTTAAATTTGATGTATGTGGTAGAGTCAGCTTGATGAAAGTTCGTATATTCTACTCCTAGTTTGAAGTTGTAGTTCTTGTATTCGGTGGTAAAGTAGGGGTGTAATACGTTGGAATATATTTGATCTCTGATTGGTAATAAGTATTCATAGCTTTCTATAAGTAAAGGGAGTTTTTTATGCTGCCAGTGTTTGCTAGTCAGACCCAAAATGAAAAGTTTGTGAATAGATGCAACCTTGTCTTTGCTAATCTGCTTCAGTACTGCTCTTGTACTCAGTTTTTGTCTTCTTAGATACAAAGGAGGTTCATTGCACTCTACCTCCATTACATTGATTGGAGTACTTGGTAAGTATCCAACACAAAGTCTTAAACATTTGTTTTTTATTTTTTCTATTTTTTGCAGATTTTGTTTTGATGCGTTGCCATATTGAATCGATCCATAGTCTAATATTGATCTAACTAGAGATCTGTAGAATGTTAGACAGATATTTGGGTCTGCACCCCATTTGTAATTACTAAAGGTTTTCAAAATATTGATTGCATTTTTTGCTCTTCTGATAAGATAATTAATGTGGTCTTTCCAGTTCAGTTTCCTATCTAGATATAATCCTAAATATTTGACTGTAGTTTGTTGTTTGAAGTTTTTGCCTGCAAGGTTTATTGTATTTGATGGATTAAGTCTTGAACGGCTGAACGTACAAACTGTAGATTTCTCATAGGAGATGGAAGATCCGTTTTCTTCAAACCATGTTATTGCTGTCGTCATGGCGGTATCTAGTGCTTCTGTCGTTAATGCAATACTCCTTTTTCTGGTGCTGATTGCGAAGTCATCTGCAAATTGGTAAATATGTACCTCCGTCCCATAGAATAGTTGTTCCAAGTCGTGAGAATATATTATGTACAGTAATGGGCTGAGGATACTTCCTTGTGTGTCCTTTCGCTGTTAATCGAGGTCCTATCAATGTATCACAGGTTCTTATATAGATCTTCCTGTTGCTGTACAGGGTTACCAGGTGATAAGTGAGTTGATCAGGAATTTGCAGTCTTTTCATCTTTTCAGCAAGTATGTATAAATCCACATTGTCATAAGCTCCTATGACATCTAGAAATGCTACAGCTGTATGTTCGTTCATTGAAAAGCCTAACTGGATGTCTGTTATTAAGTTGCCCAATAAGTCGTGAGTGGAACGATTTTTTCGAAAGCCAAATTGTGATTCCGGTAATAGTAGGTTCTTCTCTAGATAATGTTCCAGGCGATTCTTAATCATTCTTTCGTATGTCTTCAAGGCGCAAGATGCTAGTGCTATGGGGCGGTATGAGTCGTGATGGTCTCTTGATTTACCTGGTTTTAAAATAGGTATAATAATGTAGTTGTGCCAGTCGTCTGGTATATTTGTTTTCTTTTGGAGTACTTCGTTGTATAATCTCAATAAATCCTCTTTGATTCTCTTTGGTAGATTGTACAGCATAGCATAGTGTATATTATCTTTTCCAGGTGTAGTGTTATTATTTTGTTTGAGCGATTTTTCCGACTCCCACATGTCAAATGGTAACATTAGTTCGTGATCAACAACTATGTTTGTTGTTAGTTCTTGTTTGGGAACTGAGCATGGAGCTAATTTCAAATGGAAATCGTAGATCCAGTTTGCAGAGGCTTCTACATAGTGTGTGTTATTTTGCCTTCTATTTTTGTATAAGTTAACTTGTCGCCATACCGTTTTTAGAGGTATATTGCTGCTTAGAGACGAACAATACTTATGCCAACTACTTCGTTTTGCAGATTTTGTTACTTTTTTTGCTATCGCATCAAGGTTCCTAAAATTCATAAGATTTTGTAAATTAGGATTGTTCTTATATATGTTAAAACTTTCTCTGCGTTTTCGAACGGCTTCCTCACAGGCGGGTGTCCACCAAGGTTTCCCATTTCTTGAGCGAGTCCTTTCTTGTGAGTATTTAGGAATAGATGAGTCAGCAGATTGGTTCACAAAGTTTATAAATGTATCATAATTATCTATATTTATTTCATGTGAGGATAGATATAGTTTGTATATATTCCAATTAGCTTTATTTACGTTCCACTTTCTATATTCTTTTGTTTTTATCCTCTCTGGGTAGAGTTTGCAATCGATTATGATTGGGATATGATCTGAGCCAGCGGGGTCTGGCAAAGTGTCCCATTTTAGAAGGTGTCTGATTTGAGGAGTAGATATGGTGAGATCTATAGCAGACTTTCTACCATGGCCGACATAGGTAGCGGATCCGTCGTTCAAATAAGTTAGATTTTTCTCATTCAGCGACTCCAGGAGGATGTTACCATAAACATCGTTTACCTCAGATCCCCAAGCTACGTGATGAGCATTAAAATCTCCTGCTAAAATAAAAGGTGGTGGCATCAAGTCAAAAAATGTATTCCATTCTTGGGAAGATAATTTGGATTGAGGTTTGACATAAACAGATATTAATGAAAGATTTGTCTTATCTTTTAATTCCAAAGTAACTCCAGTCGTCAGAAGTTTGTTGTGTGTTGTTATACTTATCTCAGTGTACTTTATGTTATGTTTAAGTAGAATTGCTACCCCACCTTTACCGTCTGGACGATCCTGCCTAACAACGTTAAATCCTGTGAAATTTACGTAAGTATTTGGTTTAAACCAAGTTTCTGATAAAATCGCAATGTCTGCGTTTTTGTTCTCCAGGAGGTGTTCCAGATTACTTTTGTTTGCTAAAGCTGATCGGCAATTCCATTGAATGATCTTCAATTGGTCCATTATTATTTGTCAGAGTACCTTTCTTTTTATTTATTTTTTTTATGTAAGTTTATCCTCCTTGTATAGTAAATTTATAAAAAGGTAATAAAAATCTCATATAATCTACGTATATTTATTTATTTATATTATGTTTTTGTAAGTTTTTAGGCATTTTAGAATTCTTTGTTAGATTATTAATGTTTACTTATTCTTCTTCTTATTAGGTTGCCGATTTCTGTTTTTGGAAGATTTTGAACATCTGTTTGTTTGAGATTTAACAAAACGAACATAACCAATTCTATAACATTCTCTATATAATCATCTTCATTACCGTTCTGGTTGTTACTATTAACTTCATAATTTGTACTATTATAAATTCCCCTTGAGGTAGACGGAATATTTATTTGACTTACTATTTGTTTTCTAATTTGATCTGTAGTATCTCTCGTAGGAGATACGTATCTTTTATTTGTTTTTCTGGGCACGACTTGAGTGAATCTAGATCCTCTCTGTCTGGTATTATCACTACCTGATTGATTACTCTCAGGTTGTATATTTTGAATTTTTGAACTTGTTGAAGGGGAATTATATGAATGTGTGCTGTTTATTTGATTAAAAGTTTGTGTTTGTCGGTAGATATGATTTTCTAACCCGGTTTTTGTAACGCTTGCATAGCTTACTCTAGGAATCGCTTTTTCTGCATCTCTATAAGATGTATTAGTAATCGACATATGTTTTTTAATTTCCTTTTGTCTTTTAAATTCGTCACACTTTCTCATCTCAAAGGTATAGTGATTTCCCTCACAATGAAAACATTTTGGAACACATTCATCCATTTGATATGAGCTAGTAACGTGTTCTCCGTGACACTTTGCACACCTTGATTTGCTTTTGCATTGTCTGCCCAAATGTCCATAACGCATACAGTTGTGACATAGAATTACCTTTTGAATATAATTTGTAACTTCAAATATAACGTGGTTAATAGCAACATATTTCGGTAATTCCTGTGTTTCAAAGCAGACTATTACTTTATTTATCGGAACAAATTTTGTGGTATCGTTTTCAACTACCTTTCTGTATATACGTTTTACAGATTCTACAGTAAATTTACAATGAAAATCGTATGGTTTTATTTTTTCTAGAATATATTCCTCTGTAAATTCTTTGTCAATTGGTATTATACCCTGTCGATATATAATAAATTTTGGAATGTAAAAATCTAAGTTATATTTTTCCAAAAGATTTCTTGTTTTAATTAGTGTATTTGCAGCCAGTGCATTTCTAAATATAATCCTAATTCTATTATTGCCTATAGATTCTATTTTCCTTATTTGATTGTCTAATTCTGGTAATGTTTTTAAAATTATTTCACCTACCTTTACTGGATTCAATTTACCTTTGAAATTATCTGAATTATTTTCTCCGTAAACAGGAAACGGTTCGGTATCTGTTTGTTTGTAGAACACAATTGGCTTACCGTTTTTTCTTTCCATTGTTATCTCCGGTTCCACTTTTGTAATTGTATCCATACTTACATCCTTAGTTGTATCATTTGTCCCTGTTTTACCAATTTGTTTTTCATAATATTTGTCTCCCATATTATCTGTCGGTAATTGTACTATATTGGGTACATCCTCTTTTCTCTTCTTCTCGGGAGGAGTGCCCCCACTGGCCGCACTCATCCCCTTTCACCTCAATGATTAATCACTTTACAATGATCAATCTACAACTATAAAACTATCAATAATCTATTATTGGAATTAAATGGATATACTTAGCTTTTATTTACACTGCTCTTTTTACGAATTCTGCGTATATAAGGAGTATTTCTCTCAGCTATAAAAATCTTAGACAGTTCAGTTGACAGCTTGCGTCAAAGTCGCAAAAAAGAGATATTCGCATTAAACATGTGTGCACATCTATAATTGTAGTTCATTCTGACGCTATATACATGACACCTATACAAAAACAAAGTATGACTTTTTGTCGATCCACAAACTGTAATATCCGTTGCGAATATGGCGAGAGACTAGTTGGTTGTGTAAAGATGCTGCCTAGAAGACGACAACCTCAGTATAGGCAGTTAACCCCCTTGAACGTGGCGGACTGTAGGCCAACGAAAACGTGATGGTTCTTTCAGAGCGTGGATACAATTGAAGCGCGTATGGATCGAAGAAGGGCGAATGTAAATTGCAAGCTAGAGGTTCTATATCACGTAGGAGAACTGCACATAGGAAAGATCGTCATCTACCACTACTGGTGCACCACATATTGCGTGGAATAGGCTTCAGATCATATCTTCCGCATATAGTGCTTCCACTTACTACAAATCATCGTCGCCAATGGTTAGATTGGTGCCAAGAACACCAACAGATGAGCGCTACATTTTTACCATAAGTTGTTGAATTGGGTTTCAAACATTGTTGGCTTCAGCAGGACATAGCTACCGCCCACACAGCTCGGACAATGATGGAGATTTTAAAACATCACTTTCTGGGCTGTATTATCTCCTTTCTTTAGCGATTTGAACTTGTCCACAACATCACCATATCCGACAGCGCCAGGTTTCTTTCTTTGGGACTTTTTTTGTGTAACATCAAGGTCTAAATACCAGAAGCGCGGCTGCTATGAAATGGTTATATTGGAGGAAATTTGTTGACGCCGGCAGTTTATTCAAAGTTCTGAAAGCTCAGAGGAGCAGATTCCATTTGACTACCGGTAGACAATGAGAGGTCACCAACCACATGGCACAAAATAGTAACAATTCACATTATGATATAGCCTCACCTTGTAAATAAGTATAATCAATCTATTAGCCTCAATTTTTTAAAGTCAAGTATTTTTCTAGGACACACCATTCACTGGCAGAACTGCGACAATCAAAGACACTAACAATCCTAGTTATGGCAAAACATTCGTGATTCCAATACAAAGAAGCTCCAGGCAATGTCAGAGAGTTTTCAAGAGACATGGAATAAAGTTTGAAGTATATGCCAAAGGGTGAGTATTTATTTTGTTTTTATGTAGTTTGTATTGTGTGTCTTTGGGGGCCTAAAGGAATATGGCAATTATTTAGGGTTATTTTTCATTGACTCTCCAATTGCTAGTATGTTTTGCTTGTTCTTGTCTACTCAAACCTCATCTGCACATGTTGTGGCTTGTTGTCATCTTTAAACTGGATACAAAAATAGCATCTGCTTCTAACCGTCCTATAAAAAATAAGTACCTAATTATGTACGGTACTGCTATATGGTGTTATATGTTTCTAAATAATCTGAGTAATAAGAGCTTCTCATTGTGACGCCAAATCTTGTATACGTACATTAAAGTATTTTTAGTGGAAACCGATTATCAAATGTTTAAAAAGCAGATTTATACATACACAAAGTGTTATGATAAACATTTATTCAATAACCAAAGATTATATGCTTTCTTAATATTTCGATTCTATATCTTTAGGACCTGTTGTACAAATGCCGGTTTACCTTCAAGCTTTGTTAAACCTAAGCTTAGCTAAGCTTAGGCTTAACGTTGACATTTGTTGTATAATCGTCGAATTGTCGGCCAAGTTATAACTGATTGATAATAAAATTCACTACAGTTGATACTAATAAAACAATAGATCATTTTCATATTACGTCACAAGTGGGCCTGTAAAGTCATAAAAATACTATAAGTACATCATACCTGCAGTATTAAAAATCGTGAGAATTTGCCGTCTATTCGTGTAATGGGGACCAAAATCGTGTAATCTGGCAACACTGTACGAGCTCGTACACCAGGCACGCTCACTTGTGATATAATATGAAAATGATCTATAGCTGTGGCGATGTGCGATTCCGAAAGACGAATACTCGGCGAGACCAAGTATCTGAATATGTATCTATTATATTTAAATAATGCCACCCAAAGAAGACTGAGCCTTGTGGCAGGGTATAGGTGTACATTATAATAATATAATAATTATAATACCTCACAATTTTTTTATGGTTTCATATCTTCTGAAGCCATTTGTATTTAAACTACAGCTAAGCTCCGGTTAAGCTTCGGTTTACGTTTAAGTATTAAGCTTGGAGGGGTGGGGGGGGGGGGGTTGAGCCAGCATTGTACAACCAACGCGACGTTTTGCAATGGACGGTTTAACGTCCGCTTACCTTAGACCGAAGCTTAAGCCCGCATTGTACTACTGGCCCTTAATGTTTTGGTGCAAGTGGTTATAAATGTCAATTCCTGCTGGTAAGAAAATATGTTTTTGGGAATACCAGATTTGATGTCAAGAACCTATTTTTATTTTCTGTAGATTGGGATGTACAGTTGTACATCTTTAGAACATAAAGACGCTTTGAAGCTTTACGCTATATCTCAATTTCTCTAACATATCTAATATTGCATGCTTGTTTAGTTAATTGTTGCTTTTAGATGTTTAGTATTGGCATCTTTACTCAAAATAATGTTTTGAAACGTTTAAGTACCCATTCATTTGTCTGTCTTCCATTTATTTAGCAAATTGTATGCCTTTTGTGTTGGCAATGTTAAAAAGAGTTTTTCAATAATTTGTGACATATAGATGGTATACCTACATTATAATGAGCTGTATGTTGTATAGCTGGAAATGTGTAAGAGTTACAGCGTTTTAAAAAAAACCTGAAAACTGAACATATCGTATTGAATAGGTAAAAAATAGCCACTTAACAGTCCGGAAAACGGACAATTCTGGTGCGTGTGTGGAAATTTCTTGGAACCTTTGGTGGGAGGTACAGACCCGTGGACCCGCTAGATAGGCCACTAGATGTAGTTCCATCGTGTTTCATTGGCCCTCTAATAAAAACCACATATGCTTGAGATATATTTTATTGGCGCTTCGGTCACCTCTGCCTTTATCAAGCTATAAACTTTAACCAAAATTTAATTTTGATAAGGGAGATTGTTTGACAGCAGCTTCAGGATGCATCTTTTGTTTTCTTGTTGACTAAAGTTAGTCAACTAGCTAGAAAGTTCTAGCTAGCTAACGGTGATTCTGAAAACTTAAAGAACGGAACATTTTTACCAAATCCAAAATGAGAGTCCGTAATATCATTGTTTTAAGATTACAATACTATCTGTCTTATGAGTGATTAATGTGACATACAGAGTCCAAGGTTAGGCAACAAGACATCTAATTTGGGATGCGACAACAAACCTGGACACAAGTCATAGTCAACTGATGAATTAGAAATACAATCGTGATTGTCTCAATCTTGGGATTGCAGTCTGTATGCTACATTAATCACTCATAAGACAGATAATATCTATATCTATCCATTACCAGTTTTCATTTTGGATTTGGCAACAATGCAGTCTGCATTCTTTGAGATTTTAAAATCTCCGTTACTTAGTTAGGAAGTTAGTTAACCAAAAAAACTGAAGCTGGATGTCTCCGGGAACAGCTGTGAAACAAACAATATCAATTCAAATTTAATTGTTGAATTTTCTACTATACAAGGCGAGTCCTAAGTTGATACTTTTTTTACACTCTGTATAGGAGTCATGAAAATAAACAACTTTTTCAAATAACCTTTTTCCGAAAACTGAAAAATAAGCAAGATACAGAATCAAAAAAAGTGAATCTGGGTTTGTGTATCAAGACCTAGTCTGTTTTTGTTTAGTTTTAGCCCTCGGATTTTTGTGTTATCGATCAGGCATTGTACCTGTCAATTAGTACACTAGTCACTTTCAGTTTATCGTGGTTAATTTTAAATTGGTAAATCCTAAAAGTTGTTTCATAATAATGTGCCACTTTTAGGATTTACTGTTCTAAAATTAACAAAAATAAACAAAAAGTTATTACTGTTCTATCTGACAGGTATAATGCCTAATCGAACTGACAAAAATCCGATCAAAAAACTAAACATAAACAAACTAGATACGTTTCGATATACATGACAGCATTTTCAAAAGTCCCTAATGGATAAATTATGTTAGTTTGAACAAAAATAAGTAAAATCAAGATTTTCGGAAAGCTTGCGAATTCGCATTTTTCAAAATCAAGTTAAGCCTTATTACTTCAAATGGCTCAAACTCAAAGATGTCTGGTATCCATCAGATTGAAAAACTTGGTGGTGGTGGTGGGAGCATTTATACAGGGTGTTTCATATTAATGTAAAAATATTTCAGGTGGTGATTTCCGGGATGATTTTGAGTAAAAAACTTTATATAAACGTATGTCCTAAACGTCATAACCTTCGAGCTACATTGTGTTAAAGTTCTAATAAAATTTTTTTTTGTAATAACTTTGGTAACGCCTTAGTTTTCTTTATGAAACCTGGTATATTGTGTCCATGTACCAAAAGGTACTTTTTGACGAAGAAACTTTTTTTTATTACTACCAGTGGGGTTCGTGCGGGACATGATTTCAATATTTTTAACAAAAAAATGGTACGCCACTATTTGATTTTGAATTAAAAGCTTATTTTGTATTCGCCTTTCATTTTTCAACAATTCAGGCCCCTTGTTTTTTTTTCATCCTCTATTTTTGTTAAAAAAAATAAAAATCATTTTCTTGCAGGCCGATATTGCTAATTTCTAATGCGATGCCGTGGGGTATTGTCCAACTTGCTAATATTGCCTGTTTAATGGCTGAAATGGATTGCTTGTATCTAATTTGTAATGATGACACTGTTTGATCAATTTTTTTCTGCCCACGTGGAGTAAAGATAGAGTTTGAAAATCATCCCTTTGAAAAGAGCTCATTTAAATCTCTTAAACCTCCCGCCTAAGAAATCAACCAATCAAAAGTCATTTTTATGCCGGATATAGATAGGATGTGACTATATTAATTTGAATTATGCGTAGATTCAAGGTTGTCACGTTGTTAACATTTTGCCTAGTTTTACTACATATAGAGGATGTAAACTTAGTTTTATGTATTATGTTTATGTTTCCCTCTTTTTAATTGAATAAAAGTTCATGTTTGTAGACTATGAATGTTATATTACGCTGCAATTCCATTTTTTGCATTATTATGTAATTAGCAGTTTACTCTGAGAATGTTTCCTAGTTACTTTTTTCAATTTTACTCGTCATTCTTTAACAGCCTGTCCACTAGTGTCATGTCATGCCATACATAACCTCCCCTGGTCTCACGACTGTCACGGTATCTAATAGCGTTTTCGACTTACTGCACTGATTTTAACCACGATTGCACTATAGTGCGCATTGAAAACTCGTCTAGTGCTCAGAAGTGCAATAAATCTGAACTGGTAAGTCGAACATACACCAAATTTCAGTGCAATTGATGTAACTGTTCTGTCAGCCAACTGATGACAGTTTGATGTCATTTTGCATCCCGAGTGCTCAATTTCATTCTGTGGTGGTTTTGGAATTTGAATAGTTTGAATCCACCTTGTTCAATCATTTATTGATTTATCGACATAAAACCTAACAGCATTTTGTGCAATATGGCTTTTGCACCAGCCTAGGGTTTGCCCACTAAAAATGAATATCTTTCTATATCGGTAAATACTTATGTATATCGTATTAGATCTCTTCTTCCGTCAGTTTATGAACAACATACTCAAGAAAAATTCGTATTTTTGGGACACACGCAGCCGTTGTTTGCAATTTAACTAGATATGCTTCAATTTCCTCATCATCCGAAGATGACCATGTTCGCAGTTCTTTCAACTACACTTCCCGTACCTTCCGTAACCTATCCTAGCATCCACACTACTATGTATACTACCCCACTACCCAGTTCTTGATTCAAAAAATCATTTTCTTTGACAAGTAAAATCGCTTATAAGTAATATTTTATAGACGTCAAAAATGCACTGAAATCTCCACGAGCTCAGAGAGTCCGTGGCGATAAATTGCACTCAAGTGCGATCAGTCGAAAACAAAAAACCACACTAGTTTTGCACTCAAATGTAAGACGAACATAATTTTAACACTCAGTTCCTATGAGTGCAGTGGTAGGGCAATAAGTCGAAAACGCTATAAATTAACCATGATGAAATGATGTAAACAAACATCTGTCAATGTCAATACGAAGCGGAGGTTATGTTTGTAGATGCAGAAAAGGAGGTCAGACGACAAAGTAGAGTCACATTCTAAGGATAGCACCACGAAGGACTTATTACGTCACGCTAAGATTTATTACGTCACAGCTTTGGCGCGAAATTTTATGTTTGAACTTTGGAGGGGATTTTGACCCACTTCGCGTTCATAATAAAACGTAAAAATGTTCATTACATGGTTTTTGGGGACGTAACATCAATATTCCGTCATAAAATTTTGTTCGGAAAATATCCCATTACTCGCGTTTTGCTCGGTTGAGAGAAAGTTTATTAGGAAAGCTGTCTTCTTATTTTTGTTTGAGGACACGTGTACTTGAAAGATTCTTTGCATTAATAAGTCCATATGAATCGAAAACGAATCGATTTCAAGTGAAACAGGTTAATTTTCAAATTAGCTTAGTAGGCTGTTGTTTCAAATGGGTGGCGTTTTGATAAAATCTAATTTCATTTAAATGAAAGAAAATAACTGTATTCTTAATGTGTTAAAAGCTTATTGATCTAACGTTAACTTTTTTTAAGTTTGCTTTATTTATGGTAAATTACTGAAATGCCGAAATGGCGTCGATCCATTTCGTATATGGCCTTACTAATACCTTAAGAGCAAGAAGAATTTATCAGGAAAGATACCCTAATCGTGTTCTCCCTAATAGCCGCACTTTTTCAACATACGTCGTCGTCTCAGCGAGACCGGTAAGTTTCAGAAAGGCACTTCTGAAGCACAAGAACCTCTGAAACTGAGGAAGCAGTATTACAAGAGATCGATGAACGCCCCGAAACTAGCACTAGAAAGATTGGAAGATTACTTAATATGAGTTACACTGTTGTTTGGAAAACTTTAATAGACTTTGTGCTTTATCCGTACCACATTCAAAGAGTGCAGGCTTTACTGTCAAGAGCTTTTCCAAGTCGTTTGAACTTCTGCAATTGGTATCCGCGAAAACTTGCAGAAAATACTTGGTTTGATACAAAAGTTCTTTTTACGGACAAAGCAAACTTCTCTCGAAATGCCATACAAAATTTTAACAACAACCATTTGTGGGCGGAAGAAAACACCCTTGTCATCACAGAAACAAACTGTCAGTACCAATTTTCTGTTAATGTTTGGGCCGGTATTATTATTTAGATGGTCGGTCTTACCATCATTTCCTTCAAGAATAATTATCACTATTGCTCGAAGCTGTACCCATTGTTTTAAGGAATGACATGTGGTACATGCATGTCGGTGCTCCCGTCCACTTCAGTGCAATGGTGCGCGAGCATTCACATGGACTTTACCCTAAAGGTTGAATTGGCCGAGGGGGCTCCAAGAATGGCCGGAAAGATCTCCCGATCTGAATATTTAGATTTCTATTTGTGGGGCCATGTTAGAACCCTTGTGTATAAAACTCCCATTCACGCCGGTGTAGAGTTAAAAGAGCGAATCTCGTAGCAGCTTTTGGGGCAATTCGAAATACCCCAGGGATTTTTGAGAGGGTACGTGCTTCGATGAGAAGACGGATAGAATCTTGTATTATGAGTAAAGGGCGCCACTTCCAACAATTTTTGTAGCTACAATTTTTGTCATGCACATAGTATACGTTAGTTTGTTATTATTAACATGGTTCTCATGAATGAGCAATGTTAAATACCATTGTACAATTTTGTCACTAAGAAACGTTATTCCTAGCATTATTTAATCTTTTAGTATCTAGTTCCTTGTTGTCTTAGTTTAAAAGTTTAGTATTCCTTTAATATTAAATATTTATTAAAAAACTTTTTACCAAAAATAATGTGTTTGATGCATCGTATCAGCAATAAGCTATATCGGCCTGCAAGAAAATTATTTATTTTTTTTTTTTAACAAAAACCGAGCCTCGGACAAAAAAAAAATGAGGGGACTTAAATTGTTAAAAAATAAAAGGCGAATTCAAAATAAGATTTTAATTTAAAATGAAACAGTGGCGTACCACTTTTTTTGTTAAAAATGTTGAAATCATGTCCCGCACGAACGCCACTGGTAGAAAGAAAAAAGTTTCCTCATCAAAAAGTACCTTTTGGTAAATGGACACAATATACCAAGTTTCATAAAACAAACTAAAGCGTTATCAAAGTTACTACAAAAAGAATTTTTTTATTAGAACTTTAACACCCCCTGAAATATTTGTACATCAATATGTATATTATATGATATAGATTTTTGTATGCGTTTTCATTTCATCGCTGAAGGATGCCGATACACAATATGTGTTTGTGCTAGCTGCTGTGGGGCCGCTAGCGATTTTTTGTATTGTTGCAGCGGATTCTTCAGAGGAGACTCTCTCATAGGAGCCGTCAACGTCAAGCTACAGCCGTTAGAGACCCAGTGCGAGATACACGACAGCTTTGATGTAAGTACCAAATATTCGAATTGTACCGATTTTACGTCACTTCAAAAACTCCACCGCCATCTCTTGGATTTCTCGTCAGACCATCACGTGATTGCTGACGTGCAATTTGGCTTTCGATCCGAGCGTAGTACAGAGTTACAGTCAGTTAGGCTGGTAGAGCGTGTTACCAGAGGTGTGGCATGTTGACCTGCTCTATAAACTAATTCAAAAGGGCTTCTTTCTGGCTTTTAAAACTTTTAAAATCTTTCCTCGAGGGAAGAAAATTTCGGATCACAACATTGTATCTACATTGCGGCCAGAAAGGCCGGTACCCTCGGGGTTCGTTCCTTGAGCCAATAATTTGTTCACTCTTTATCCATGATGTCCCTTGCCCACGTACCTGTGAAGTCTATCTTTATGCTGACGACACTGCTCTTGTAGCTCAGTCGTGGTCTGGTGACCTAGTCCGCGACAGGCTGCAGTGGAAGAAGTATTGGAGTGGGTGAATCGGTGGCTGATTATAAAATTAACCATTCTAAGACGCAGGCAATATTTTCTACAACTAAACGTCGCCGTGCCCCTACTGAGGTCTCAGTGGATGGCACTCGTGTACCATCTAGGTAAATTCTGCCAAGTATCTCGATGTCATTCTTGACAAAGGAATGATCTGGCGGTATCACACTGAGGCATTAAAAACCAAATTCCAAATTACGTTCCGGCAGCTGTACCCACTGTTGTTTAGTCATTCAAAATTAAGTTTGATCAATAATATTCGACTTTATAAAATGGTAATACGACCAGCAATTACTTACGCATATGCATCTTAGTGTTTCCTTGCCAAAGCGCACTTGCGGGGCCTGCAGGTTCTTTATGCACAATTACGAAAGCCCCATGGTACGTTCCAAACAAGACTCCATAGAAACCTTGATACCCCTTATTTAGGGGACCTTATTAAACAACAGGTGCAGCGACGCTATAGTCAAGCTAAATCGTACAGCAACCCTTTGTTGCGCGAATCAGTGGACTACACAGTCAAGCATATGTGCAAGCACGCAAGACCGCGACTCGCTCTGTGAACTACACAATTGCATCGCGAATTCAGTATAGTCAAAATTAAAGCATTTCACGAAAACTGACCAGAATTAAATTCTCGACTATATTTTAGAAAATTATTTTCTTTCCCCTCTTTGCTCTCCACCTTTCTTTTTTACTTTCCTCTTCTCTTCTTTCTTTGACGTTGTCTGGTTGCTCAATTCCCAGACCTGACTGACTTACGAATCGATACTATGACACAAGAGCCAAGGTCCCACAGACCGCTCTGTTCTGACAACCAATAATGACTTGACTTCAAAAACTCAAGTTACCGCCCCTTACAACGCGTTTCATGTCAAGGGGCCTGGGTATAACACATGTATTCATATGCATTTGCCATGTAAAACATGGATTCACAAGCAAACGCACAATTCACTTGTTGTTCAAACTACGTACATAGTATTTCAGATGATAGTTAAGACCTTAACGAATGAAATCTCAGAGCAATTTTCTTACAAAAGTTTCTTAATGTTCAAGAAAATTTTCAATCCATAATCATACATTCTTCAAATGTCTGTAATTTAACAACCAAACACGATATCACAACAAGGCCACCGAAGTGACATAGCGCAAGCTTTCTTCTTCAATTTGCTTTTTGAATCATTACTGTAAGTTTAAGGGTAACGTCAGGGGTTTCTAAATGCGAAATTGATTTTTATGGCGACCTTTGGACCTTACCTTTGGACCTATTTACCTTACCTTTGGACTTTTGGACTTACCTCCACTAATTCTAGACACACATACTGGAGAAAGGGAACAGGCGGCCACGCCTCCGCTAACACGGGAATACGTATTTTCTTGGATTCTCGATTTCGCGCGCTAAACCCTAGACCCTTAATACGTGTTGACACATCATGTCAGAATGCTTCATATCATTTATGCCGAATTGCCGAACAGATTGTTCTGTTGTGGGATGACGGTTTTCTATTTATGCCGATGCATTTAAATTATGAAACTTGATGGAATTGTTAGATGGAGAGGAGGCAATGGTAACACCAACTGCATCATTGTATTGCAAATCCATTCTAGGGAGTACTGGGTTCATCAAATAAATGAGCGTAGACACGAGTTGGCGTGGAATTTATAGTGATAATAAAAGATGTAAAATATTTGTTAGGATGACCAAGAAGGAATTTGACGAGCTATACGGGTATGAAAGAGATGTCCAACTTACATAAAGCGAGCTCAAGGATATTACGGTCCCTGTTTGTAATATGTCCTGAATCATATCGGACAGGATGTTCCTAGTCCACGACAGCGTTGTTTCGATCTTTAGGATCTCATCAGGTGGACCTGAGTAAAGTCTGGTATCAGGCTGATATGAAAGCAGTGAGCCAACAGAAACAACTCCTCCGAGGGCTTCGATTAGTTAAACATTAGGAAAGAGATTTCCATCTTACCCAAAGCGAGCTCAAGGATATTACAATCCTTGTTTGGAACATGTCCTGAATCACGTCAACCACGATGTGCCTAGTCCACGATAGCGCTGTTTCGAGCTATACAGTTTATTAGAAACTAAACTGAAAAAGCAAAACACAAATTTCACAGAAGCAATATGACCAGAGGAAAGACTTTTGTTAAGTTATTGAATCATTCCACGCACATTCATGCCGATAGATGCAGTCTAACTCTCAGAATCCGACTAATATCTGGCCGCTGCAGATACTGAAAACTCGTCGACAGACGTGTTAAGACATGTAAAAAGCGAGTTTTCGGTCCCTGACGACGCATCGTTATCGCATGGGCTCGTCTGAAATAATATAGTAGATGTCTGAAATACGAGTTGACACGAATGACACGTGACACAGAGTGGTCAAAAAGCGCGCTCCCTAGTGGCCTTACCATTTGAATCAAAAGAAAATGTTTTGAATAAAAAACGTTTCTTTTCAAATGGTCTACTTGCAGAAAGTAATTTCAAGAATGGCGGACATCTCGGGAGATACCGGAAGTAGGCATCAACGTCCTTATTATAGAACACTCTATATGTTATTAGGTTTTTGAATTCAGTATCGATTTTTAGGTCCACTTTGTTAACCGTAGTTAATGTCTACGAAGCCTATTTTTGGAGTTATTCAGCAATCTTTAGAAAAATTGACGTTTGTAGTACTTTACAAAAAAGGTTAATATTGCGGAAACTGAGCACGTCAGAAAGATGCGGTTTTCGGTATTGAAACAATAGACTGGAAGTAATAATTTTCAAATTGCATCTTTTTGTCGTGCGTGGTTTCAGAGATATTAACAAGTACTATACAAACGTCAAATTTTTTAAAGATTGCTGAATAACTCTGAAAACAGACTTCGTAGATATTAAGTATGATTAACATATTGGACCTAAAAATGGGTGCTGAATTAAAAAACCTAATAATATACAGGGTATTCTGTTCAAAATTTGAAGTTGATGCCTATATATATCCGGATGTTCGCCATCTTTGAAATTATTTTCTCCAAGTAGACCATTTGAAAAGAAACGTTTTTTATTCAAAAGATTTTCTCCTAATTTAAACGGTAAGGTCGCTAGAGAATACCGCGCGCTTATTGGACCACGCTTAATATTTATATAATTTATTCGGTACCTACCTCTTAACATAAGCGTGTGTAAAGAGGGTGTGTTCGTATTTCAAATACCTTCTAAGATCAATCCAAGCTATGCTGCGCTTTTTTTTTTTACTGTTAGCGTCAAAGATTCAATCCAAGCTATGCTGCGTTTTTTTACTGTAGCGTCAAAAGGTCGCAAAAATGATGTCAGAATGCTTGAGAATTACAAATCATTGCCGACTTTAACGTTATATGTTCCAATATCCAATATTTAATTTTTTTGCAGTTACTGGAGGGAAGAAAAAAGGTGGGAGGCAAATTGGAGATTCAAATAAGATTACGTAACCCGATTGTCACTCAACAAGTGGAACAAATACAAGAAAAATGGCTCGTCATTGATCAATAACGTATTTGTTTTATTATAATGATTTCATTGTATATACATATTTTATTATAATGCGTAGGAGTTAAAACAAACTATTGCATTGAGATATTTTACCCATAGAATGTGGAGTTAATGGCGCCAAAAAATATACCAAAAGACAATGAAAAATCTGGGCTGTCTGGAATTTAAATGAAAAAAAAATTCGTAGCAGTATGTGTATAAAGAATGGAATGGAATATTGGAATGATGCATATTATTTATTTAGCAGTTTATTTAGAAAAACATTTTATTTAGATTATGTAGCTGTAAAAATTACCCATGTAAAGGTAGATTTATTCGGTCAAGGTTTTTCTTCATCTTATTGAAAATTTTTCATTTTTTAGCTATTTTGAAACTTGTGATAAACAGCTGATCACATAGAGGAAATAAATATTTAGAGCCGGTTTCACCGGTCCCTGGTAAGTGTCAGATAGCCTATCTGTCAGATAACGCCATATAAATTATATGGACCTATCTGACAGATGACCTATCTGACACTTATCAAGAACCGGTGAAACCAGCCCTAAAGGTTGCCTACGAGTTGGCGTTGAAAAGCGGTGAGATATTTTACTGGGAGATTTGACATGTAAACACAAGGATTGTGTTAGTGTTGCGGAATAGCAATAGTCCCTAATTGCCCTCATACTTTGGCACAATGTTAATTCAATCCACTTTAGTATTCGAAATATACTACCATGAATTAATTTTAAAACTGTATGTCCAGATTTTTAATGTATTTCTTATTTTATTAAAATGATAGTATAACGTGACCTATTATGTAATAATGCAAAGCTTAAATATGTATGTATATATTGCAATATATTGTTATTGATCTAAGTTTTCACGAGCAAAAATGTTTAGTGGATCTTGTTCCGTCAATCAGAAAGCAGAAACGCAGAAGTTTTTGTAGTGCTTCTGATATCCTGTGCCTTTAATTGGTTTGGCTGAAGTACACTTTTCTAAATATATATGTTTTAATCAAATCTCTGTTTTTTATTTCGCATTGAAAGTTTAGAGAGCTATCATTTAGTTGCAATATTATATCAATTTAAATATCATGTCATAGCGGCATTTATCCTTTTTGAATGAATTATGTTTCGTTTTGACCAAGCTTAGGTATTGCCACTCAAAATTATTAGATTTGGATTAGTTTAATTTGAATGCTACTGTGCTGTTATGCATTAAGTCGGAGCTAGAGTATTGCCGACATGAATATTATCAATAGCTTTTAAAACTGTAGCTCGCCATCGTTCGCGATTTACTATCAGTTCAGTGTCGCCCTTGATACTCATATGCAACGACTGTTTCGTCGTATCCACCCAGCGTGTAGGGGAACGGGTACGGTGCCGCCCACTCGGGGCATGACCCTAAACTACAAGTTTCTCCATATTATTGCTTCTGTGAATGTTTCCGAAGAATGTAAGCATTCTCATCGACACAACGGAGGATAGTCTCTTTGGATTGGATAGTCTATAATACTTTTTATTACTCTATGATGTTATATAAAATTGCATAACTATGAAATATATTTGTTTACTTCCTAGAGCGTAGTTTTAAATAACTATTTAGTTTAATGAAATCTTAAAGTGCTTTTTGGGTAGTGATTAGTTCATTATATTCACTACATTACTATTACAATTTTGTAAATGAAAATGTGTATTTCTTCCAGTAATTCTAGTAGCTTCAATTCTACAAAATTTTCTAAAAAAGGTTTTTTTTTATTTAAACGGAAATAACTATCTGCTAGCATCGGTTTTATCCATGTACAATTATTTTTAATCAAGAATATCTCATAATTATTTAATACTGATAAAAATATTTGCAGCCGAAACAAATCACAGACGACGTCGTTTCGCTTTTATTAAAGCTCCTCAGTGTGATTTAGGTATCAGTAGGCTCGTTCAGCATATTTTTTTATTGCATATTCTAAAAGGGCGTATTGAGTTTAGCAGCTGTGCAAAATTTCAGAATTTTCTGAGCTCGACTTCATATTCTAATAAATTATCAAAATGCTGCAAATTGAAAACGCGCGGCACTTGCGAGTGTGCGACGGTGACGTCACTACACCTCTCCGACCGGCGCGGCGCGGTATATTGGCCACGCATTGTACGGGTGCTTGGTAAATAATAACGCTGCAGCGCATCCTACTTGCTATGCAAGCTTTGCGAACTGCATACGCGTGTATTGGATAATTTATTTAATTGTTTCATCGACACTGAATACTTACTAAGCTATTTGAATTCGTTGATACTGAGTATAATAATGGAAGGAGGACAGATGAAGAAAAATTATAAATATTGTATGATTCCCCAATGTGAAGATACGACAGTGACCACCCCTGATGAATTTTTTATTGGATTGCCACGAAATATAAAAATCAGGAAATTGTGGCAGAGAGCTATGCGTAGGAATGAATTTGTGAGCGATAAGTCAACAAAGTACTCTGTGAGGACCATTTTAATATAAGTATTTTTATAAAGTGAATTGTATTATCAAGAATCCGCATTTGTGAATGCCATTGTAAAGGTATGTTGACGTCAGTTGTTAGCAGATTTTGCTGGTACTGGTACACTAAAACGTAAGAGATACAAGTAGATTTTTTTAATCCAAATACTGAACTAATCATATACCTAACAATTATAAAAGCATTGGAGAATTCAATTCTCATTGATATGTGGAACGTGTAAAAGGCTGTTTTCAGTCCTTTGATGTAACCAAAATTCATATGTATTTTGATTATGTAGAAAAAATAGTTTTATATTATATAATCTAGTTCTTTGTGTCTCACATTTCTGTATTTTGGGTAGAAAATCGTGGATACTTAGCCTACAAAATATCCCTACTTCAAATGTGTATTTCAGTCTTGTATATTTTGTTTAAATTTGAGGAAGATGTTGAAAATTACGTGTGTTACAAATTAATGAAAGATGTAAAACTCAAGATGAAACCGGAAGTAGGTCCGCACATTTTTGTTTGTCAAAAAGACCAACAAGCCTTACACGCTAGAGATCCTCGGTTTTCCTTAAGACAACGAAAATGAGATTTAGATGAACCTAGCACCAGCACAAAAAAAATTCGATGTTCTTCACCATGCAGCGAATCTATTATAGCACCAATGTTTCGCAAGTAGAACTAGAATGTACTGAAGACAACGAGAGAGGGAACGTTGGAAGACAGATAAGTGAGTCCAATATAAAGGCCAAAGTTATATCAAAATATGTTGAGTGCAATATACTAAGGCAGCCACTAAGGGAAGGTAGAAACAAATGCCATTAAAACATATCCCAAAATAATGTTACTCCTTAACCAGTGGTTCGAGTTCGGATCATCCAACAAGGAACTTGTAGAAAAGCGAACTGCTTTCCTTATACAAAATAATCCGAAAATTTATATCGGGATACCCAGTCACTCATTTTGAGTTTTGAGAACTACCGATAAAATGACTTTAGAAGAATCTGGATTTTTGAATGTGTTAGAAAAAGCCACCCGATCAAACAAAACACAGCGTCAACCAAAGCACTTGAACGTATTTTAAACGTATGCTGGGCGCTGTCGCTGTACAGCCGCCAGCCGGTCTGGGCTCGCCGACAGACCCAATGACGTCACAACGATGAATTTTGAGCGCATGAAATATTTTAATCTTTGAAGGCGCGTAACTTTTTCAATTCTCATCCAATTAAGTTGAAATTTTTTTTGTATGTTATATGTAAGTAATACTTCATGAAAATGCGCATAAATATGATTATTGGAATTTCACTGAACGACGCTATATCGTACTAGCAGTAGCAACATGTAGATATTGGGAAGCAGTACTTTGAAAAAGTATTGGTTCGTCATCTAGCTACCAAAGCCGGTACCTGAGCGTTTAATTTGAGTATCCGAGCACTGTTTATGTGACCCGTTTAAAAGCATCAGGTAGAGACCTTTTTTAAATTTCTCCGATAACTTCTATACTTTACCAATAATAATTAATAATGGTAATTCTAAATTTTCGATAAATCTGTCATTAACAATGTTTTGCAATTATTGAAGAGCTTAGTATGAAGCAGTGAAAAGCCTCAAACATTTTGAATGTTGAAAATAATATAATAAATAACAACTTGTATTGCTTTATTCTTTTAAAAATCGAGTCCCTATGCGGCTGAGATAGCAAACACATTAACAAGTGTTGAAACACAGAATTTATGGCATTTAAATAAAATATTCGTATTCTTTAACAAAAAACAACATAATTCTAAGAATTAAAATGTGGACAAAGTTAAAAATAGGCTATTAATTATTCAGCTAACTCGGAAACATCATCAGAATCAGTGGTGACATCCTCAAATCACAAGACATGACCATTTTCATTAGACTCCAACAAAATGTAAAAATATAGTTAGCCACGTCCCAAGCCACTTTAATTAGTCACTTTAATCTTGAATGGTAATAATGTGACAAGCCATATTTAGGAAAAAAACACATACCGATGTATTTTCTTAACTTAACTTACTTTTAGAGGAGTGCACATCGACAGGGTCAATCATTGCCATCGATTATCGACTCAACTAAACTATTTTTATTGCTATAATTGCGGCACACATACTTTAGTAGTGGCTTATAATATGTATAATACTATTGTCTTAACCGAAAATAATAATCACTCTTTTTGAACTTATGTGTGGCTTGTCATTGTTGCACAATATACAATCCCTTCAATTCTAGCTGAGTGACGTCGCGTATTCTTATTTGGCAATCCCCCAATTACTTTCTTAAGTATAATGTTAGAAACACGATTAGAAACCAAATAAACCGAAACTTAAATTCAAAACTCGTCTGGTGGACGACACGTCAGTATGAGCACTACTGCTCCATCAAAAATAGTTGAAACCTAGCAGAACGGTAAGTTGACTGAATACATGAGGAGGATTGAAGTGAATCCACACATTTCCCGGGAAATGAAATGTTGCATATGATGAATTTTGAAATTTGAAGATAGCGTGGCTCCTTGGTGCTGAGGTCGTTTCAGAGAAACCCAAGATATGTTCAGTATGGCCTACTACAAAAATTAGAATAACAAAATATCTTTGCAATCTCTGCAAAAAGCTCATTTGTCTGAAACACACAAAAAAAGTCGCGGAGAACCTTTGGCGATAATTAAGTATGTCTGTATGTATATCAAAAAATCCTCATAGTCGTCATCATTCTCCTTGTTTTTTTTAATGTATGGATCAAATCATTGAACTAAAAATAATAATATCAAATACAAATATATTAAGCTACTTTTGAACCGCTAATAAAAGAAAAGTGTCTTTTTTCGTTAATTATTTGAATGTTTTTCAATATTTTCTGACAAAATATGTCGTCTTTTGTTTTATTTGCAATAGCTGAATGAAGCCTGCGCAAAATATAATGATTCAGTGTCAGTATGCTAATAATTAATAATACCATTTATTTGTCATCTTGAAAACTCCATATAACCGAAACGGTTGAACTTTATGTTACATACAGCTAAAGGCGTCGCCAAGGGGGGGCACCTGCCCTCCAGTGCCCCCCCTTGATGAAAACTCGAGCATTTTATCATAACCTTTGTTGCTTATTGCTCAATTCGTATTCGTCGCGTTTTTAGGTACACAACCGCATTACCGCATTTAATAGTTTGTTTTTCATAATAAACTACCCAAATTTTCCAGTCTATTAATTGTGCCGGAGTTTCATAATTCATAATCTTCACTTACTACCTTGCGCCCCCATAGGTCCTAGGCTGGCATACAGCTATCCAAGGAAGATCTGACGAAATATTTAATTATATCCAGGGTTTCCCATTTTTAAAAGGTATGGTTGGTACACCACGACTTTACGACTTTCCCTTCTTTTAAACTTTTTTTCGACACCTTGTATACTTTATCAAATAATGGACCGTTTCCAAACTTTTCTAAAACCCTGTATAATAAATAAAGTAACAATTGACATCAAAATACCATCTAGCTGAGCACCTGTTATAAATGCAGTGTGAACCAGAAGCTATAACAGTAAAATTGTGTGTGGTCTAGATGTTTACTGTCCCGATTCTATTTTCTCCACATGGACTTTGTCCATCGGGATTTACGATACAATTTACTATTCAAAAATAGAACAGTCGCTGCTCCGTTTCCCAGGGCAGAGTTCGACTCCAAACAAACACACTAACAAGCTTTCAAATCTAAAAATAACAGGGTGTTGATATTGAAGGTTTATAATGACTACACCGCACTATACTAGGACCACAACAGTATCGACCACCGAATCGACACGTGAAAAAATTATTCTTTGTATGCATATTTTTTTTTTATTTTACAACAGAATAATTATAGTGTGAGGTGAATACACAAATACCAAGACAAGTAATATATCGGAACTGGGCAGTAGTAGCGGATTATAATTTTGGGGGTTTAAATTGGAGCAAATATAGTATATTTTCTTATTACTGTGTCACCCAATGAGGTATTTGTCTTTGATCGCGTTACGTTCGATTCAAAATTTTTAATGGGACACCCTGTATATTTGTGACTTTTTGTGTTCCTCCCAAGAAAACAATTCCATCAAACCAGCACACTTGGAGTCTAAAGTGATTAATTCAAGAGCTACAGGTACTTAAAGGACTGTACCACTACCACTGATTATAACATGTACCCCTACAGTTAAATTATCTTGGTAGTGTTTCATAATGGTAGTGGTACAGTCCTTTAAGTACCTGTAGCTCTTGAATAAACCACAAGTGTGCTAGTTTGTTGGAATTGCTTCATCGGGAGGAATACAAAAAGCCACAAATATACAGGGTGTCCCATTAAAACTTTTGAATCGGACGTGATCAAAAACAAATACCTCATTGGGTGACACAATAATAGGAACAGATACTACATTTGCTCTAATTTATTCCCCCAAAATTATAATTCGCTACTACTGTCCAGTTCCGATATATTGCTTGTCTTAATCGTCGTGGGACACCCTGTATGAGGCAACTGCCTCCAACATGACCAACGATGTCATTGAGGGGCTCCAGGTTACTGCCCTAAGGCACACCTGACATAGCTATACGAATGCCTTAGACTTAAACCCATTAAGATTATACATACTGTTTCCGGTTGTGCAGATAAGATGTAATAGTTGTAGTAGGTTGTCGATGTTCCGTATGAAGTTTTGATAAAAGAAGTCTATATGGTCAATTCTATCTATCAAATGCCTTTGAGAGTGCAGATTACTACCTTACTACTACCTTTGTTCATTGATATTTTCTGAGATAATCTGCGTCATGTTAATCAATCACTGTAGATCGTCCTTTCACGAAGCCATACTGCTGTATACATATTCTTCGATGTACGTGTTGGTATAATCTGTTATAAAGTCACCTTTCAAAGACTTTGCACATTGAAGTAATTGGTATATAGTTTGGATACCTCCGATTTTTCATTGCTTTTGAATATTGAATAATATATAGAATAAATATATACTGGGTGTTCAACCGACAACGCTTGACAGGTGATAGATCTCACTTTTCTATGAACAGTATGAACATTGAGATAGGAACATGAAGTCTTAAAATGCTTAATTTTTAAGATACACGGTGTCAAAGTTTTACTTTTGTTTTAGTTTTTCTCAATTATTCCACAATAAAATGGTACAACGATGTAAATTACGTACCTAATACTGGGTTTTTTTACGGCGAGAAATTCAAATTCAACTTCAGTTTTGCTATCATGAATAGAGGACACCACCTGTGGCACATTTAACTCCTATAAATTATCAAGATTTTTTCCCGGTTTGGTACATTAAATGTGAGTGTAAAAAAAATCGTTTCCTGAATATGATTTACGTAACCGTTTTCGAGATAACATTCAGTGAAATTTCCAATGCAACTGAATTATCGGTATTTCCGCACAAATGAATTTCAGGCTCATACCTTTATATTTTAAAATCAGATATGTTTGAAACATGTTTTTGATCTTATATTAATTCGTTTGAGAATACCGATAATTCTTCCGATCATATTTTGCAACTAACTAGGGTGCCTTAGAAGGCTTAGAAATTTCAATAAAGGTTATCTCAAAAAAGTTTACCTCTAGCGACTCAAACAAAGTATACGTTTTTTACGTAAAACATATTGCGGAAGCGATTTTTTTTAATATTCATGTTGATGCACCAAACGCGAAAAAAGTTTTGTTAATTTAAAAGAGTTCTATGTACCGTAGGTGGCGCCCTCTATTCGTGATAGCAAAACCGTGGTGAAATTTTTATTTCTCGCCGTTATGCAATTTTATTGCGGAATAATTGAGAAAATAACGAAAATAAAAGTTAAACTTTGACACCCTGTATCTTGAAAATTAAGCATTCTAAGGCTTCATTTTCCTATCTTAAATGTTCATAAAAATGTCAGGTATATCGCCTGTCAAGCGTTGTCGGTCGAATATTAGAACACCCTGTAGATAGATCTAGATCTTTATTCCCAACAGGTATATGCATCCTATAACAGGAAAAGCGATTATAAACATTTTGTTATACATAAATTACAAGTGAAAAAAATATACATATCAATACTTTGGGTTAGTATATTGAAATGCAATTTGGCGTTAAATGAGGGAGCAAATATAATCTTTCATATTTTTTGTTATAATAACTAATAGGATTATTACATATGAAAGGTGAGCTTTAGTATATACATTAGTAAATTTCAGAAAATGAAGAAAAATCGGCACCTATCGCAACTACTTCATATCAAGATGAAATTGTTACAAACGATTAATGCAGGTGATCTATTCAGATTATTAGTTTAGGCACATTCATGTTCTCGAATCAGTATACTACAGCTAGAATGTTTTAGGGAATGTTTTCCAAAAAGGACAAGTACCCTATTAATGAAAAGATAACAATATGTATATCTACGAAATGAGTAGGTACATTTTAAACTGGTAGGCAGCATCAGGGCAATCCCCAGTCCTCACCCCGTCACACTTGCACTATACTAGCGGATACATAAAAGTAAGTAAATATTGGTGCTATGGGAAGCAGAAGAATCCAGTTTTTTTCTTTATTACGAATGTGTCCATTGTAACTATAATCCATGCAACTCGCAACTAACCCTCTCAATTTACCTCGCAAATCAGTAAAACACAAAACAAGCAGCCGCACTACCGCCTGCTGAAAAGAAACAAGAAGGTAATAAATACATTAATCAATGCTTTCAGTTCCAGTTACGTTATGGGACTTTGGAAATCGTACAAGAAATATGCAGTTGATTTTAGGTTATCGCAAGGTTTGCAGAATTATATTTTGAATTTAATGACACCTGACCCATACTATTTATTTCTAAAATCAGAGTTGTTAAAAAATTCGAGGATAACGAGAATATTCTAAAGTAGAAATAAATTATGCGATATGCATTGATCTGTATAGGTATAGGTACGTACCGAATTTCCAGGAATACCTTTTTATGAAGATTCTTTAACTTAAGTTTAGATGAGTACTAGGCTCTATATTGTAAATTCTCATTATTTTGCATCTAAAATTTTGAATAGATAGGTTGTCTATGAGTGCTATAAAAACTACAAATAATTTCAAAATACGCATTTACAGAATTATCAATCGTTCTTTGACGTACCTATTTCACAAAAATTGGACTTCAAACTCGATGATTTCTTGTTTTCAAAATATTTTGTCTGATTGGTCAATACCTATGGCGAAGTAAAGTAGTATTTCTATCTCTGATAAGCAACCAATAACATATTCCATTAATTTTATGTACGTTATTCCCACCTATAAATATATACAATATACAGAAATATCGCGATATCCTGTTATATGTTTATTGACGTAGATTTTCACGCACTGTAGTCGTGCAAAGTGTTTTCAACTTAATGTGAAAGCTATGTATAATCAATCCCAAATCGCTACTACAGCCGATACAGTGTTATAAATTAATGTCAAATCAATTATTTCGTCAAGTAGTTTGACTCAAAAAATGAAACAGGATCTAAGATCGCCAAATGACAAAAGGGATCCATTGATACAAGGGATTTATCGGATACCAAGCACCTGTAGAAGTGTATACCTAAATAACTAAGTGATCAACAGAAACTAGAATTTCGGAACACAAATCAAATTGCCGATCAGGTTAGATGGAAAAATCTGCGGTATAAAACATGCGGATAAACATTAACATTCACTCCAAGAAAGCAGTGACCACAACTTAAAATTTGAGGAGACCCAGCTTCTCGTTACGATCTCCTCATATTTCGTCCGATTGCACATACCATTTATATTTACCTATACTTCATAGACATAAAACAACTTCAACAACGAAGAAGAAGCCTAAAGGAGTACAAGTTAAATATGATATGGAAATACCTTCCTGCCCTAAAAGACGAATATTCTAAGATATGCGATTTAGTCCAAAACGCTGCGCTGCTTCGCGACAATTTTCGAAAAATAGCGTCGTTTTGCTAAATGACATCGAAAAAAGCTTCAAATGATTTATGGAGAGAACAAAATTCTGCATAATTTCGGTCTGTACAATTTTCGTGTACGACCGATAGTTTTCGTCCTACAGTGCGCCAAACTTAGGGGTTGATAATTTGTGATTTTTACTAAAATCAGAATTTCATCGCGGATTAGGTCGAGGAACGCAATCAAAAGGTTCTGTTACACTTTTTTCCTAAGAGAATAACATTTTTCATATCTCTATTATCTGGAGCTGCCTAAATAAGACAGTTGGGCTTAAAATAAAGTTCGACATTTAGGAACATATCGCTACCTACTACCGATAGGTATTAGCCAATACTCCTACAAAAGTCTTTTTGAGTGGAGTGGTCCCCTGAATTTACACCTAAGTTTCCGATCTCTGGGGATTGCCGCTCGAGAGGGAGATGGGGAGATGAACACTGTGCTTCGCGACGATTTAAGTGCTATCGAAAAAACAGTCAAACGATTTATGGATTGAAAAAAATTCACCCCTTCCCCCCACCCTCGAGCGGCAACCCCCAGAGATCGCAAATTGAATTCTCTCGTTTACTGACTGTTTATGACGTAATCAGACATGGGAAAATAGCTCAGACAGTTGGTTAAAATCACATGATTCCTGAGGAGCACGGTAGAGGTAGTTTTAATCTAAATCCTCTCCGCAGTAATCAATAGCTGGCGGACTTGCCCGGTGTGAGAACAAGATAAATTAGACACTTCATGAGGGTAGGTTGAAAGCCGCCCGTTGCACCCATGGTCCCATGTCCCATGGGTATATCTTGAAAGGCTTCCATGCGTTAGGAAGCTACAGTTCTCCTTGATAAGCGAGGTAGATTGTACTTTTCCATCTGGTTTAATCGACAATCTGATTTGTGTTCCGTCGGCCAAACAGCCCGAAAACTAGCAGTTAATATACTAGCGTTACTTGCTATGATTTCACAAATTTGAGAAGTGATAAACAGGGTGTATCAACGATGTGTGGGTCGATAGCTGCTTACCTATTTGAGAAGGAAAAAAATTTCTGAAATAAAAAATGTAGAGGGAAATAAAATATGTGTTCCAAAAATATTTACCAATACATGTGTGACTTTTTTACCCCAGAGAGCCGTCAGCACTGCAGCCTTTATGGCTTATTATCCTATAATTCTCGGGGGTACTACTAAGTACTATCATTAATGTGTTAATCAATGGTACTATGTAAGCTGACATATTTCATGCTTAGTCACATCGCAAAGTCACAGCCTTCTAAGTTGTATAGACGCTGTGATATTGTTTTGTTATAACATTTACTTAGGTATATCAAAAATGGTAATTTGTGAATAAATGGTTCCTTCTAAGTATAATACATATGTATGATACATAAAGTCACACTAAATTGACCAAGGAATCCAAATATGCAATAATATACAAGGGCTTCATAGCCACTAAATTTTCTATTTGAAACATTTTTTCTACCTCAAATAGGGAAGCAGCTATATCGTCCACCCACACATCGTAGAAACATCCTATATCTTTCAAATAAAGCGGATATTTCACATCACAATAATAACAGTGATACATCATCTTAAAATAGTTTTATTCAATAAAATGCACTTTGGACCAGCCAGGGGATCGCCATGCTCTAAAATAATTTTTGGCGGACATACAACTGTGCTCAAAATGAGAGTGCAACTTGTTTGTGTGTCTGATATACGATCTTTCATTTTCATATAATTATTCATTGTTGAGCAATCTTCTAAATCTGCTATGGCTCCAAAATTAGGTCACAACAAATTCAATTCAGCTTCATAGTTTTCCTATGAGGGTTTTTTTTATTTTTTTTTTTTTTGTATCCAGCCCGTCAGTATCAAATATATAGTTATAAAATCCTGGGTTACTGTCAAACATTATATTTCGAAAAAAATAAATATGATTTTAACGCCATTCGGCGCTTAATGGAGCATCATCTTCAAATTATGACAGCTAGCCTAAATTAAAATCATAAGGATCAAACTACACTTCAGAGAATGATTGCAACAACTTTCAACAAGGAAAACAAACAATATTCACAATTTTACAAAACACATTATAATTTAAAATGAAAAAATACAATTCACAGAAAAAATACATTACACCACAACAGTCAAATTAGATATGTATAGTTTTGCCGGATGGTGTTGGCAATTTGATTCTCACGGAGAGACTATATAGTGGCTACAAAAACAGAGCTCATGATAACATCAGTGCCGTAACGAGAGTATAAAGCGCCCGTGGCTAGTGTTTGATTTGCGCCACCAGATTATCGCGTTAACTAAGAGCTAAGAGTGACAAATAGTAAATACACATTTTAAAGCACTTGGTAATATGTCACTGAATGCTATAAAAGTGGGCTGTATTTACCATTATATAGCTGTTGTTACCGGCATTGTTATAAAAATCCTTAATGCGGTATCCAGATTTAGATCCACTAAATTTTCAAAAAGTAGAAGCCTGTATAGTTGCATGCATAAAAAAACTGTGGCGTCCTAGTTCCTAAGGAGGCAGACGCAAGAAACTATTTACGAGGGTTTCACTGGTTTGTGTGTTGGATGTTGTTTTTGCGGGCGGGTGAGCGATAATTTAGTTGCAATAAGGTTATTTCAGACTATAGCTTCATGCAATGGGAAATAATAAAATGGCATCATCATTATGTGTGGGAAGTACTGAGTCAATCAACTTGACTCCATTTTTGTTACGAGAATATCACGTGTCAAGGAAATTCAGGGACACCCTGTATACATGTAAATACATGACAGAGTACTCATATCTGTTATGAAATTCGTGCTGCTAGAAGTTTTTTATATGTATGTATCATCTTTAAAGCCGTGTACACATCTGAGCGCACATGGAGTACACACGAATGTGCAAATGTGGACGCCCCATATTCGTCGTGTCTCGACTCTCAGGGCATGTGAGCTGACTCGCGCGCGAGTTTGAGCGCGCATGGGTCTAGCCAAATCTTGTCGGTTTTCGCCACCGCTCAAAGAAAACGTTCAGCGTATGCGTACCTACAGCATGCTCAATGTGGACGTTTAAGGCCAATTCACATATACGGTACTGTGCACCATGACCGCGCATCGGCTGTGCTGTATTGTCTATAGCAGGGGTTCCCAACCTGTGCGCCGCGGCGCCCTGGTGCGCCGTAGAAAGTAAAGAGGGGCACCGTGAGTCGATCCTCGTCTTATGCTAGTTGCAACATACCGATTTTGGACGGCCGGTAAAATATCGGCCGATATTTTATCGGTGGAGCGTTGCTTTCACACAATCCGGATTTGTACCGGTCAAACGAGCAGTTGATTGGTTATCGTCGTCCAGTAAGTTTGATTATAGCGACTATCGGTCGGTAAACAATCGATATGTGTGCAAGGTTGTATCTAACCACGTATGTCACTTTGTCGCCGGGACGTCCCGGTACCGGCGGTCTGCAGTGGCAGTGACCGGCTGCTCGCCGATATTTTACCGGTATTATTTTACTGTCGGCGTGTGTGCAAAGTCCCATTCCATCCAGTGGTTCACTATTGCAATTTGGACGGCCGGAATAAAACCGACCGTCCAAAATTGGTGTGTGTGCAACTATACTATAGTGTAAAGCACAAATATTTTCGGGTGCCTAAAAAGCAACAATACCTATTCTGACCTTCGCCAGTGGTTAAGAACATAGGTATTATGTACTGTCGTCGCGTCGCCGTCGCCGAAAAGTATAAACATAGACCTACGCGCTTGAAAACCGTGTTTATACCCTCACCTGCCCCTCCTGCGCCTTTAACGGGTCGCGCTGAGGATCTCAATTTCCAATTGATAGAAAAAAATGAAAAGTAAGGATTTTGGTTTGCAGCTTGATGAGACTACTGAAAGTAGTCTTTCTGGCTGATAATATTGTTTCTTTCTGCAAAAGCATTACCGAAAGTGGGAAGGCCCAAGACTTGTTTGAAATTCTTGACAAGTTTATTGCAGAAAATGGTTTGGATTGAGAAAAGTGTATCGGTGTATGTACTGATGATGCTTGATCCATGTCTGGCAGGTATGGGGTAACATCATCTTTATGTGAAGCTGGGTCTTTAGCCGTAGCTGTAATCAAGAACAAATATCGCTCAAGGATCAATGTGGAGCAAGAAATGAGAGTCACAGTGTCGAATCTTATTGCCCGCATTGAACAACTTTGCTGCTTTCTGCTTTCTTTTTGTTTTCTGTTTCAATTATGAATTATCATAAATATAATGAAAAAAACTTCATTTCGTATTGAGGACGTTTTTATTGTTTTGTCTACTATTATTATAGGTACCTATTTCTTTCGACTGTATCTATTTAAAATAGCTATCTAAGGTAGGGCGCCGTGACAAAATACTCTACTTGAAAGTGCGCCGCGGGCTGAAAGATTGAAAAAGATTGGGAATCCCTGGCCTATTGTGTAACACAGTCGGAGCACAGTCTGCGCCTAGACCTATGTCTGAATTCTGAATTAAAAACAGTAATCCAATACATTCCAATGAAAACTTTGGATGACCGATCAGACCGATTCAGTTCAAATCATCACAGTCGGTGCACAGTACCGTATGTGTGGATCGGCCTATACATCAGGGTGTTTAAAAAAGATGCGGCAATATTCAAGGGGGTGACGCCTCAGGTCATTCCATGAAAAAAAGTTCATATAAACTTAAAATATGTCCAAAAATGTATGGTTTCTAAGATACAGGATGTTAATTTTTTGTAAATAACGTTTTTTTTTTAAATAATTCTATCATCTTCTAACAACAAAGCAAGATACGGGAAAAATTCAGGAGATAAGTTGTAGTTATAGTTGGTTTACCTCAAAGAAATATTAACATTAAATGTGTCAGTGGCGTACATTTTTCCGCTTATAATTGTTATTAAATTGCCACCTCTAACGCCACTGGACATAATTTTTTTGTCTAGTTAGGGCAAAATCACCCTCTTACTACTAAAAACAACGCTACTGAATTTCAACAGAATCGGTTAGAAGATGATAGAATTATTTAAAAAAAAACGTTATTTAAAAAAAATAAACATCCTTAGAAACCATACATTTTTGGACATATGTTTATATGAACTTTTTTTCATGGAATGACCTGAGGAGTCACCCCCTTGAATATTGCCGCATATTTTTTAAACACCCTGTATATGCGTTGTCTGTGCCGTGCAACGACGTCCGTGGCGACTGTGAACATGGAGCGAGTTGAGAACACACGCATCCAACATAAAAACCAAAAACTAAAACTGATTTAGCTCGACCCATACACACACATTGAGCATCACGCACGCATATGTGTGTGTTCTCAATGAGAATACACACATTATTGAGCACGCACCGCACGCACTTTGGATTTCAATAAATTTTAACATTAGATAATCTATTCTGTCTATTTACCTACGGTATTTCTACTTCTTGCAATTGCAAAAGATGCTTCATTTTGTTGTTTTTTGACCGCCCCCCCCCCTTCCCTGGAAAGAAAATCCTGTGTAAATACGCTCCTGCTTGCGATAAACAAAATTAAAGGGTAGTGTCCCCCAGGAAATAGCAGGTTTGTAACCCACTAGTCACGAACTCTGTATTAGTGTATTCGCTGCATTTCACGCCCGCAGGATGATCCATTTCAAAGGAATCTGATCGCGAGCGTCCAGTAGCGTAACTTCAAATTCGCCCCCCCCACACATATATCATGTATATATACAGGGTGAGTCCTAAGTTGATTATTCTTTTTTAACTATGTATAGAGGTCGATGAAATAAACAACTTTTTCAAATAACTTTTATGCAAACAAAAACTGAGAAATAAGCGAGATACAGAATCAAGCAAAGTAGGTAAGTCTGGATCCTGGTCTGGACTTATGTTAAGACGTACCTAGTCTCTTTATGTTGTGTTTTTTCCTCGAATTTTATCTTATCATCAGGCATTATACCCGATTGTACCTGTCAATTAGTGCACTAGTCACTTTCAGTTTACTGCAAGTAATTCGCTAAACTGGTAAATCCTAAAAGTGCGCATAATAATGTGCCGTTTTAGGAATTACCAATTTAAAATTAACAAAGATAAACAGAAAGTGACTACTGCACTATCTGATAGGTGCAATGCCTAATCGGTAAGACAAAAATCCGAGCAAAAAACGAAACATATACAAACTGGGTACGTATGTCTTTATACACAAGCCTAGATTTATATTTTTTATTTTGGACGTCGCTTATTTTTCAGTTTTTTGAAAAACTAGTTTATTTCAACGACTTCATCTATACACAGTTAAAAAGGTACCAGCTTAGGACTCACCCTGTATATATTAAAGAGAAAGTCTTGGGGTTTGGCTAACATTTTGAAAAGAAACACGGGCATTGCATAAAGGAGACTACCAGGTTGCTGCTAGGCCTCCGGCAATATTTATCGCCACCTTCAAGGCTTTAACGTTGAGGTTTGCTCGCAAAAACAGCATTGAGTACATTGAGCTACAGACTTTCAAATGCTTTTCTCAAACAAAAAACGTCAAAAAACATTTGGCTAATTTAACTCGGTGTCTCCCACAACACAGGTAACACAAATAATCAACACATAAGTGTAAAATCCAAATTAAACAGCGACCTTTACATGTTTAAATCACCCGAATAATCAAATAATAATGAAAACATAGATTTTTCGGTTTAAATTTTTTTAGAAGGTCGTTGTTTAGTTTGTATTGTAGTGTGATGATTGTTTGTGTGACATGTTGTGTGGAAGACACCGAGTTAAATCAGCCAAAAATTTGTTGACGTATGCTGCTCTGCCGTATTTTTCCATCTTTACTGCGGATACTGCGCCGATTTTTAGGGTTTAGTTTCATAGGCGTAGTTAGGTAGGGGCTCGGGGGGCTTAGCCCCCAAGAATGAAATTAGCCCCTCAAAAATCCGAAAATAATTCGTTCTGTTAAGTTTATTGTACCTAGGGCAGGGACTTAAGCTCCCCCAGATCCAGGGACTTAATCCCCCCCAGATTCAGGGACTTAACTACGTCTATGTTTAGTTTAAAATACAATACTGTCCCATATAGTTAATAAAGGTATTATTTGTAAAAAATATTAACGCTGCTCTACAATCCGGAATAGTTTCTCCGGAAGATGCGGGGAGCTGATAACGAACCGACGATGGGCGTGATAAAAAAACAGGTGCGGGCTACATTAGAAAGAAATGGAAACAGTCATGTTAGCGCGTCGCCCGAAATTTGTAAAATTAAAGAGGAAGGCGATTTGCAGATGTTTTTTATCCCAATTCCTGACGCTTCATTTTCCAATATTTTTACATGAAATTTTCACATGATGTTTAGAAGGAAATTGCCCAGAGTGATATCGAAGCACTTTTTCATTTTTGTTTCTGGGCTTTTATTAAAAAAATTACAAAGTTCACGAAGAAAATAGGCAACTTCAAGCGATCATATTTCGTGTTTATTCAATTTTTTTCAAAAAATGCTTGGATAGCCCCCTGTGTAATTTCCTTTTAAACTTTTCATGCAAAAATATCGAAAACTAGAGCGTCAGGAATTGGGATTAAATCACTTGAAAATGACCGTTTATATATGCTCTCCGTAGGAGCCGCCTTAACATACAAAAAAGGAACCTTTTAATTTAGTACTTTCTTGTTCACAAACGATGGCGCATGAGGACTCTGGGCCTCCAAAGCTATGGGGCCCCAAAAACCGCGGGGCCCCCCGCAGCTGCGGGCCCTTAGTTACGCCGCGCCGCTGCAAGCGTCCTTCAACCAGATATTTTAGGCGTAGATAAATAAAAAATGTATTCGCGGAGCAGGCGGTGGCATGCACTCTGCGTCCTGCGAGCACGCAGTCAGTTGAAGGAAAGCAAGCGTCCGAATGACGTCACAGTTCCCATAGCACGCTGAGAAGCCGTGATGTGCGGGCCGTGGCTGGCTGCGGTGACGCTCGATCACAGTAGGCTCGGTTCCGGAGCTTGAAATAGTGCAGTCGACTAGGCTACAATACAAATTTCATTAAATCAAGTTGAATCCTTTCCAAGTTATAGACGGGTCGAGGAGCCTATAGGAGTACCAGTTTTTGATTATTACACGGAGAGAACATTGAAGCTTTTTGTTCCTTGTAATATACTTTTTTTTATAGAGAATTTAGGAAAATCAGCTTGATCGCAAGGACACTCGCACACTTGGAAGTATGAGAGAGAATCTGCCCGAAAGACGTTGTACCAGCTCCAACAGACAATTGCGTCCTCCCGACATAACGCCACGGACCGACCGGTTAAAACCCGTTCCCTTTTTACTTACTTTTTGTCCACTGTGCAACCTCCGTTGTCTGAGACTACATTTGCTGCCCTTTTCCTTGTCCGTAGTCTATAGACTTTTCGCCTCGTATCTGTGCCCCCTTGTGAGACGTAGAGGTCTTTTCTCTCTTCAGCTATCAAGGGCGGCGTCCCTGTCACCACTTGCAAGGCTTTACCAGATACTGTGCGGTAAACACTGGCTACCCTCAGCAGTGACTTCCTCTGCAGCCTGTCCAGCTCCTGCTGATGCTTTTTCCTCTTGAGTGCCCTGTCCCATATACTGGTGCAACGCAAAGGACAATCGACTAGAAGATTCAGCAGTGCTCTTTTCCTACTGCTGGTCCTCCAGTCCTTGTAATAGTAGCCCACAATAATGTGTTTTTCGGTCTGTTGTTGTCACTTGGTTGCCTGTGATATTTTAATTGTATTTTAATCATATTTTATTGATATGCCTCAGCAATTACATTTTTTAAATTTCCTGTTATTGGGTGTATACTTGTTGGAAAAAAGCACTATTATTATTATTTCATTAACAGACAGACAAACCATAATTTAGCAAAAACTTTGGGACTTGATAAAATTGTAATGGAAGAATATGCATGGTCGTTGGGATACTCTAATTTTTTTATTCGCAATTGCCTGATGTTTACTCAGTGGCGCTTCTAGGAAGTTTGTCTGGGGGGGGGGGGGGGGGTAATTACTTTATGGTTAATGTAGTGAGCGCCGCCAAGGAGAGGGGGGTACAATAAACATCTTGTCAAATGAAGATATAATACGGTAAGAGATTAACATTATGAAATTAAAATTTTTCAGCCGCAAAGATCAAATTAAACATTACACAGGTATTTTCCATTTTTTATCATAAGGAAAATTAACAAAACACATATAACAAGACCAGACTTATTATAAATAATATAAACAGAAAAATATATTCAAAGCAATAAACATAAACAGTTAAATTTTCAATGCATCTTATTGCATCTTATTTTTAATTAATCAGTTCTGTTCCGTCTTCTTGGGGGGTAATTACCCCCTCTACCCCCTCCCCCCTTGGAAGCACCCTTGTGTTTACTCCACTAAGATCCATCAGTACACTTTGAACACAAAATATGATAAAATTACTACATTCATTGGATCAAGGCTTGACGATTATTATAAGCAATGTCCACCATACGTCTAAAACAAAGACTTTGTTGTTCTTGTAGTGAGAAAGAGGTCCCTGCTCGAATCGAATGACATAATTTGAAATATTTAAAGTGATGTCCAGTGGTCAAATACGAAATTCAGACCCAATGTTATGTGTCCGTGATAACCAGATTCTTTTAGCATGCATGTGTACCAACTCAAAAGAGAGAATGAATTCAAAACAGATAAATATTATAATATCGTTTTATTACTTCAATCTTACATTTGTGTTGTATTTATTAATCATAAGTGCCTTGTATTGTACTTAGGGATCCAATGCAGGCTTACAGTGTAATCTAGCCAGAGCCTGCGAAGTTGTACGAGCAATTGAGGTTTTGAATTAAGAAAAAAATATATTTTTTTTGTGATAAATCGAAAGATCATATACAGGGTGAGTCAAGCTCAACGCCTCGGACTCTTGTGACCAAACGATACCACTTTTCGAAAAATCGCCTTTGCAGGTGTCTGTAGGTTGTGTTGGGCTACATTTTGAAAATAATGACTTTTATACAGGGTATATCGGCTATATTGCAACAAATATACACTAGTTACTAGTATTTTCACGATTGGCTGGGAATCTAGAATCTAGTATCGATGTAGGACGTCGTTGGTCAAAGGAGCATCTTAACCGCCATCGTTACGTCACACGGGTTCGGGAGCCGTCGGCGTGTTTTCGGTACTCGATTCAAAAACCCATTTTTATTTTGATATAACTTTTGAATTATTGCGAAAAAGAGGAAAACAAAAACAGTTTTGTTATAAAACTTATACAGGGTGAGTCAAGCTCAACGCCTCGGAATCTTGTGACCAAACGATACCACTTTTCGAAAAATCGACTTTGCGAGTGTATGTAGGTCGAGTTGGACTACATTTCAAAAATAATGACTTTTATACAGGGTGTCTAATAAAAGCGTGACATATCAAAGTCATGTTTTTTTAAATGGAACACCCTGAACATTATTGCATATTTATATTCCTGGGTGCATTTTAGTGTGACTCTATGTATCACACATGGTACTTTAAGCGAACCGTTTAGGTGCAAATCACAATTTTGGATATAGGTAGATGTCACAAAAAAATTGAATATCGCAGCTATTATAAATCTTAGAGGGCTGTGACTTTGCCGTGTTACTAAGCATGAAATGTGTCAGCTTACGTTAGACGGCCGAGTTCGAATTACATTTGTACTTGGAGAAATCAGTAGATCAATTAAGGAAACTTCAATCAAAGGTAACTTGATTTTTTCAAATGGGAATGCATAATTTTTTTTATACGATCAAATGTGCAATTTTGATAGGCTTTCTGATTATATCAGGTTGTGAATATCAATCTATGGTAGTTTTTATTAATTTTCGAGATTTCAGTCAAATCAGTGTTTTTCAATTTCCCTACCAAAAAACAAACTAGCAGGCCATGAAATATAAACAAAGTCGTATTCAGATGGAAGGAAACAATTAACTTAGCAAAAAGATCCAGCAGAACTAGAGTAAAAGAACAAGATTATAAAATTCCCTACAACAAATCAACTCTAACCAGAAACAACGGCGGTAACATGTCTAAGGTTAAAGAGAAGCTGGAGTACGACATAAATGGATAATTTTTACAGCCTACTAGCGACTGCAATGTACTAGAGATTAAAAATTTTCAAACTCACTGAACACTGAAATGAAAGCAAAACTTTCAGCGATCGTTGCCGTCAATCTAATATCTTCAGAACGCAATTTCACATTTAATGGTATAAAACAGTAGTCATTTCCGTCAAAGTCAAAAGTAATGATACCTCTCACTGTCGTCCTTTAAATTTTTCAGTATCTATTAGCAAGGTCGCAAAAAAGGAATACTGACAAATCATATTTTAATTTTCTGCCAGGTAAATTATGTTTAATAATTTGAGCAGATTTTTAATTTATTCTTCATTTTCGGCGATCTTCCTTATGAGTATTGAAGAATTTGCAGAACTCCAGTCAGAGGTATCGGTTACTATTTTTTTAAATCATGAAATGTGAAATTTTATTCTGAAGCTATTAAACTGCCAGCAACATTACGTGGTAGATTTCCTTTCATTTCAAAATTCACAATGGTTTTGTGAATCGTCAATCTTTAGAATATTGTAGTAGCCGGTATGCTGTGAAAAATACCCATTTCTGTCGCATTCCAGCTGCTTTTTGACCTTAGATGTGTTATGTCTGCTATTTCTGGTTAGAATTGATTTGTTGTAAGTCATTTTTATAACCTTGTCCCTTTACTCTAGTTCGTCCGTAACTATCTGCTAAGTTAGTTGTTTTGTTCCATCTGAACAGTTTTTTGTTTATATTTCATGGCCTGCTAAGCTGCTTGTAGGTAGGAAAATTGAAAAACTCCGGTTTTACTCAAAATTTGAAATTAAATCAAAACTACCAGAGATTGATATTTACAACCGCATATCATTAGAAAGCTTATCAAATTGCACATTTGATCGTATAAAAAAAAATATGCATTCCCATTTGAAAAAATCAAGTTACCTTTGATTGAAGTTTCCTTAATTGATCTACCGATTTCTCCAAGTAAAAATGTAATTCGAACTCGACCGTCTAACGTAAGCTGACACATTTCATGCTTAGTAACACGGCAAAGTCACCAACCCTCTAAGATTTATAGTAGCTGCGATATTCAATTTTTTTCTGACATCTACCTATACCCAAAATTGTGATTTGCACCTAAACGGTTCGCTTAAAGTCCCATGTGTGATACATAAAGTCACACTAAAATGTACCCGGGAATCTAAATATGCAATAATATACAGGGTATTCCATTTAAAAAAACATAACTTTGATATGTCACGCTTTTATTAGACACCCTGTATAAAAGTCATTATTTTTAAAATGTAGTCCAACTCGACCTACATACACTCGCAAAGTCGGTTTTTCGAAAAGTGGTATCGTTTGGTCACAAGATTCCGAGGCGTTGAGCTTGACTCACCCTGTATAAGTTTCATAACAAAACTGTTTTTGTTTTCCTCTTTTTCGCAATAATTCAAAAGTTATATCAAAATAAAAATGGGTTTTTGAATCGAGTACCGAAAACACGCCGACGGCTCCCGAACCCGTGTGACGTAACGATGGCGGTTAAGATGCTCCTTTGACCAACGACGTCCTACATCGATACTAGATTCTAGATTCCCAGCCAATCGTGAAAATACTAGTAACTAGTGTATACTTGTTGCAATATAGCCGATGAATGAAGTTTGCAGCTCGAGACGACCTCTACGATCGAAATAAATATCTTTTTGAATGTTTGAAATCAGATTACAGATTCCAGTAAGTAAGTAAGTACCTAATCAAATATGTCTTGTTGAAACTATCTGGTGCATGGTCGGCTGGCCTAGTGGTTAGAGTGTTGGGTAATGGATCTGTTGGTCTATGGTTCAAAGCTCAGCCTGTCCAATTTTTTTTTTATTTTTTTTTATCAAATAATTCATTCATGTGCTTTTTGCACTTGTTACATACATTTTTTTCTACGATCAACATTAATATGTTTTTGAAAAAAATTCTATCAGACATATTACTTGCACTGCACAGTGCAAAAACTAAGTACAGGACGCGGTGGACAATTAAAAAAATCAGTGCAAATGGTGTTTGTCCGTCAATATCAATCGCCAATATTTTTTTTTAAATGTAATAGTTGGTTAATAAAACAAAATCCATTCATTTTTTAAGTTTTTAATATAAACATAAAGTAACTCAGACTCGTAATCACAACAGTCCTCTGTTTATCACTTGGTATCTTTATTTATTTAACTTTGAGCAATGAAGCTTAATAATTAAATTTTCATAAAAATTTAACAAACAAAAATATATAAATGTAATGCAAACAAACAAAACTTATTCTTAGTGGTGGTATGAGTATGAGTTTCAATGTTATAATTATAATCTTGACCAAAACTTAAAATAATTATTATTTTATTATTTAATATTATTATTGATAATAAATACTTATACGATAAATAAACTATAAGTATTTTACATAAGAGTTAACACTTCAAGTAAACAAAAAGAAAACTATATCTTTTGGTCCCGAACGTAGAAAAAAGTATAAAGTATCTAGGAATATATTTAGACTCACATTTACGTTGGGATGTACATATTAATAATCTATTAAAAAAATTGGATTCTTTTCATATAAGATGAAATTACTAACAAACATTTTAACAGAAAAGCATCTACGTACAGTATACTATGCATTAATTGAAACCCATCTCATTTATGGCAATCGTTGAAAAAAAATGAGTAAATAGATATGTTAACATCCATAGAAGGACATGGTTAGTGTTAGCTTCATTGCTCAAAGTTAAATAAATAAAGATACCAAGTGATAAACAGAGGACTGTTGTGATTACGAGTTTGAGTTACTTTATGTTTATAATAAAAACTTATATAATGAATGGAGTTTGTTTTATTAACCAACTATTACATTTAAAAAAATATTGGCGATTAATATTGACGGACAAACACCATTTGCACTGATTTTTTGAATTGTCCACCGCGTCCTGTACTTCGTTTTTGCACTATGCAGTGCAAGTAATATGTCTGATAGAATTTGTTTCAAAAACATATTTATGTTGATCGTAGAAAAAAATGTACGTAACAAGTGCAAAAAGCACATGAATGAATTATTTGATAAAAAAATAATAAAAAAAAACTGAACAGGCTGAGCTTTGAACCATAGACCGACGGATCCATTACCCAACACTCTAACCACTAGGCCAGCCAAACATGCACCAGATAATTTCAATAAGACATATTTGATTAGGTACTTACTGGAATCTGTAATCTGATTTAAAACATTCAAAAAGATATTTATTTCGATCGTAGAGGTCGTCTCGAGCTGCAAACTTCATTCATCGGCTATATTGCAACAAATATAAACTAGTTACTAGCAAGTATTTTCACGATTGGCTGGGAATCTAGAATCTAGTATCGATGTAGGATGTCGTTGGTCAAAGGAGCATCTTAACCGCCATCGTTACGTCACACGGGTTCGGAAGCCGTCGGCGTGTTTTCGGTACTCGAGTCAAAAACCCATTTTTATTTTAATATAACTTTTGAATTATTGCGAAAAAAAAGAAAACAAAAACAGTTTTATTATAAATTGATCAAAACCTCAATTCCTGATAGTCTCACCCTGAGTGGAAGCAGGAACTCCTATCTGAATGTAGGTCTGAAGGGAAGACTGGAGATCATAATCCAATTCATCTCAAAGTTCACAAAGAACTTAGAGGATGGAACTTTGTTTGATTCGTTTGGCTGGGGGTGCACAATAAGCCTTAAGGCTGAGGGGAAACTATTAGGCTAACTGAACCATAACCCCCTCACTATCAAAAAAATGTTATATATTTGGTTCGCTTTTCCTCCTCCTTAGGTGCCGGAAACTCTATAACGAACATTGTCTTCTGTTGGTGGTCGCGAAGAACTATGTCGGACTTGTTTGCCTGTACAAGCTCGAGCGTGGGGAACGAGTAGTTCCAGTAAATCAGGCATCTCTTGTTCTCCACAATGGACTCTACATCCCCTGGAGCGTATGGCAGCACCAGTGTCTCATCGATACCGTATGAATGCCTTAAATGATAGTAGAGCACTCGTAGAGCCGCGTTGTGCCGATGAACGTAAGCCGTTCCAGCGTCCGTCTTACACGCCGACAAGAGATGCATAAGCGTCTCTGGTGCCTGTCGGCAAGCTCTACAACCGGTGTCGGGTACACCCGTAACCCTATTACGGTATACCAAGGAGTTGAAGACGCCGTCTTGGCAAGCCATCATAAAGCATTCAGTCTTCGACTTCAAGACCTTAGGAAAGAGAAGGTCAACTGCTCAGACAAGCCATGCTCTTCTAGATGTTTGTAGAGGATTTCATGCATTGGCTTATCTTTATGAAGTCTTAAAAGAAAGTCGACTTCGGCAGTTTAAATGTGGGATTTTATGGTATTATTATTATTATTCTCTCTTTTCCATTTCTTTATCCATTTTGCTAGCACTACAATCAATTTACATGTGGAGAGATGGTTTTCTCAAGTGAACCTAAATGAAAAAGCTCCACGAAATCGGCTGGAGAGTAGTTAGTATTTTGGAAGGAATACTTACTGGAGATACAAAAATGCCTAGTCTCATCAGAAAAAAAATATTTCACTGAACTGTGTCTTCCACGATTTTTTAATGACCGGTCTCATGAATATAGGTTCAGTACATTTGTAAGACCACTGCTTGCAGTTTGCAGTTGACTTCCAGACTATAAAGTAGACGAACGGTTGCGGCTTGCGGCGCCTGAAGGCGTTGTGCCATTGATTTTCTTTTCCGCCCTTGGACGTTAAAGGGAAGGTTGGACTGAAATTGCGTGGGTCGCCTTCATTTACGTCATTCGAAGGTTCTGTAAGGCGAAAAGCCGGAGGTCTAGTTTTACTCGAATAACGAATATCGAATGTTAATATTGCTTTATCGACTATAGAGTTTTAATGCTGTAACGTGATAATGATATTAATATCATATCAGATAGATCGATTCCATACTTTACACGCGTTTTCAAGTATGGAAAAAAGTTCTAAACATTATGAGGTAGTCGTGGGGAGGCGAGGACATTCGCACTCTCGTTTCGCCTCGTCACTCGCGAATGCATTCGCACATCGTACTTGAAAAGCGAACGACGTATTTTCAAATTCGCAGTTGCGCTTCGCCTTGCTATGGATGACCTGAAGTTGTAGTAGCATCCACCCTGCATTGCTACGTATTGGCACCGTACATTAACAAAGACAAGTAGGGTCACTCTAAGCTCCGCCTCCAATGTGGACTTTCCAGCTGTGCTCTCGGATACTACGCAAGCTGGCGGATTCTGGCGCCCGGCGATCTCAAGCAGCAGCCGAACGCTAATAGCTGTGGTTTACAAGGTCAGTCGACCTAACACCACCTAACACGCGACACGGTGCACGGGATACAATCGGTCGGATCTACCGCGGTGCCTAAATAAGTAGTGTTTGTGTGTTATTGAGCGTTTTGCGCGTATTTCACAAAAAAATTCCGGCGACATTCTCTCTATATGGCCCCATTGTTTTTTATATTTGTGCCTACTTATCCCCAGTGATTTTTAAAATATCTGTTTTTAATACTTTAATTTTATTACTAACTTATTGGTTCTTAAGTTTTTTAATTCATTTTCCAAATTCGTGTTTCCCGGTTCTTTAACTTTTTTTTATAAATTTTGTCTCGGTTTTCAATCATTTCGAGAATTTCTTGATTTATCCAGTCGTTATTTTCACGTATCTTATACGTCTTTTTGAATTCCGAATCTTTTTTACAAGAAGTGATTAAGTCAATTAGTTCCTGAAATGATTGAACTTCTGTAGTTTGAATATACTTTTCAAATTTTGAGATGAATTTTTTATGATCTATTCTGTTTACTTCTTTCCTATATTTTGTCGCAAGTACTTTTATGTTTACAGCTAAGGTTATTGACAACAAATTATGAATGATCAGACGGTTACTGATACTTACTACTTGAATCGTACATTTCAAATTACTACATCTATCTGACAAAACATGATCTACAATACTCCTTGAGCTATTTGCCACCCCAGTAGCTGCATCTACAGTTATTGTGTTGAATGGTTTATTGAATAATAAATTATATTCTATATATACTATAGAATTCATTTCTATTGACCCCCGTATAAGTAAAGTGAACGTCGACCATTGACGTCGACAATATCGCAGTCTGATTCGCTGTAGGTAATCGAGATCGCACGAAGGGAACCCCTCTGAATTCGAGGCGACTCGCATTTGTGAGACTCACATCAAAGCCGACACTGCGAGCGACCCTACACGTCTTTGTTAATGTACGGTGGTATTGACAAGTATCTACAGGCTCTTCGTGAAAATGTTGAAAAAAGACGACGCCATCAAACTCAGCGATATTCGAGTCCACGCATCGTGAACTTTTTTCTTGTTTCTGTGTAATGGATTCTTGGGATTCCAAACAGCACTTTCTCCGTAATAGAGTCCCAAAAATTTAAATACTTCAGTGTTTTCTGATTGAAGCGGAAAGTGCAGGCGCGGAGAGGGATCGTTTCGTTTTACCGTCAGTCGGGACGCGTGTCCAGGAGTCGGTCGGCATTTTGCTACACGCATTCTTTCATCAGCAGTCACGCATTCTCTAAATCTTGTATGTTGCTTTGTTAACACTGGTGATAACAAATTCAAAAGCTCTTCGTACGTTTTTTTGACATCGATAAAAAATTTTGGTCGTCTTGGGAAAGTTCTTGAGCCGCAACAAAAAGTCGACAATTAATGTTCGATGTAAGGATGACGCCAATAACGTTTTCTTTTTTCACGTATATGATATAAATAACACACTAAAATATCCTCATCGCTTGAAAACATTTTCGTAGGACGCTCAAATAAGCGATACTGCAGGACTTTTTACCGAGAATATACAGATAAATGAGTAGCTGAGGGCAGCGCGGCATCGTGTCGGTGCCGAGCTAACAGATCCCGCACCGCTCCAGAACCAACAAATCAGAAAGCGGGCTTAATTTGTATGTCTGAATATTATAAATGCTAGAAAATATACAGAGACCTCAAATTTCAGTATAAGATCATCTACGCATTTATTAAAAAAGACCCTCTTACCTAGCCAAGTGTTTACATATACATTTATTATTTATTAATGCGTTGTGTTTTTATTGCTCATAAAAAATCTTGTTTGTCGCTTATTTGTTCCCTGACCGTCGAAAACAACCGTGAGACAGACCCCGCATAATTAGCGCATAATAATACGCAGTGACGGCTGATGCATCAAAGCAATAGCGTAAGGCTTTCGCGGCCATCGTCCAATGAATTTGTGATTCTTGGGTTTTTAGGCCGGCGTTGACGTTTCACCACCACGAGTGGATGACATCTTCAGAAGCTATTTCACTTCGGCGATTTCCGAAATACTCGCGCCATCCGACGGAAATGTAGTGTAGCTTGCTACTCGTTAGTTGCTGAATTACCTAGTTATCTACACAGTTATGTTTTAAACTTGTTTTTTTTGTGTTTTAAACTGTGTTAAACATGTTTTTGCAAATTGTTTTATACAGTCTTTAACAGAAAATAACAATTTTAAATTTTGTTTAAAATTAAAAAAAGTATGTTTTTTTTGCAACCCTGATCTCCCGTCGCCGGCGGTATCACACGATCAGTATCAAGATACCATAGAGTCCACATGGTGAGCAGTGGCGGCGCGTCGGGGAGGCATGGGGAGGCCGAGGCCCCCCACTTTTTTGGAGGAGTTAAACAAGTTAATAGGAAATTATTTTTTAGCTGTCCATTTTTTAACTTCATTATGTATATTACTAAATTTTATTGTATACGTACATACCTATTTTTTATTATTACAAAGTAGATTATAATTACACCCGCTACTGCAATATTTTCCAATTTCTAGCACTCTGCATCTCTTATTCTTATCATTTCTGGAAGATTGTCGTATATTGGTTGTTTTTGGCCCCCCCCCCACTTTTTCAGGGCACGCGCCGGCCCTGATGGTGAGAGATGTATCGAGAGATAGTATCGCGATACCGTCTCTTGTTACATATCTCATAGTCTGCAGCAGTCTTTACACCCTCGAACCTCGAACTTTTCACGCGCCGCCACTGTTTGAAACGGTTATAAGTGGTACAATAACATTGCATTTTATGTGAATCATTGAAAAACGAAGGTAAGGTGACTGTTCACTCGGTATATTACTCTTCGAGTCATTTCACAGTCATGCATAAACAAAATGTCTGGAAAGTACATAATACGTTTTTACTCCTTTCCAGCAGTTGCTTACAAAAATCAAGTTGATGGACTCGGTACACTTCCCTCACATTCTCGTGCAGATCTATACCCTTTTCGCCTTACTAAAATGTAATTATTTCATAAAAAAAGTATACGTGATTCTCTGGTAACAATAAGACTGGAAGGTTTGTAGGCTAACGAAAAAAAAACCTCTGTGTTTTTGATAAAATTCAATTTTATTGGTCAATATAGACAATGTGTTCCACCATCATGTCGACAAACTTTGAGATATGAAAATACAATTAAAGTTATCGAGCAAAAAATGCGAAAAAAAAGGGGTCAACCTTTTAATTAATTTTTTATTACATTTTCAATTTTTGTATCACGACTCCATGGGTTCGCGCAGTTGTAGCGCCATAGCTTGATATTTATCGACCGATTCACGACATTTTAGACTTATTTTATAGGAGAATGACTGGGCATGTCAACTAATGCAAAAAAAGATAATACCTGATAATTTATAAGGCTAAAAAAATTCACCAAACTGAAAAAAAAAATTTTTGATTTGTCTTCAGCCACCAAATAGGACTCAGTTTCTTTTGAGGTCAGTAAACAGGAGAAACTTACTATGGGGCAGATCTGGCGAATACGGTGCCATGTTTTTATCGATTTGTGACGGAGTGCGGCATCTTGATGAAGAACCTTTTACTTCCCACACTGCACTGATAGAAGTATTGTGATCGCGAAAATTTTCAATTTTGAGATAAATACTCTTTTTGGGTGTTTTATGATATCTACATAACGAAAAACCATATGTCACTCATTTTCGTCGGTCTGTCAGCTCTGTCTGTCTGTTGGCGTTTTCTTAGCCTCGTAGTTTCAGTAACCGCTGCATGAATTGTGATATTTGCGGGTGATACAGGGATGTAGTAGGTAATGAAAATTGGTGCATGGGCGGCGGAATAATTAGCAAACAAATTCATATATTCCTAAAACTTCGTTCTTAGGCATTTCAGAGGTTCCTGGTCGTTTTCTATTTTTTTTTATGTGGCTGGAATTGGGGTGGTTGGAGGATAGAGGGTTCTAAAACTGAAAAAATCGTAATACTTATAATAGACGCTATCCATTGACCTGTGAAAGAAAGACCTAGCGGCATAATATATTTTTTAGGTCCATCCTAACGTTGCCTTGCCTATTACAAAAACCTAGGGAATTTCGACACAGTATTAACCGCGAAAAGGTTAGAAAACGCGTATGGTTTTTAGAAATCGTGTCAATGGCAGCGCAGCAATAATAAAAAACTAAGTATACAGCTCAAACTTAATTTTTAGGCAATTTGGAGGCTCCTGATCGTTTTTATGTTTCTTCTGCTGCTGATTCACCGTACATTAGCTTTGTCATTTCAAAGGCAGCTGGAAAGCCCCAACTTTGGAAATGCTCTGTATATCCACGCTTTGGAATCGGTTCATACGTGCAGTTCACTCGTCTGACTGTCGATTCGATTCTGGAATGTGTTTATAATAATTATGGAGCTAAGCTTCGTTTATTGTAATAAATATTCGAAGGTAATAATACATCGACGGAAAAATTCGTAAGAACTTATGGCGGTTGATAATCTCTAAACATTGCTCCGAATCCTCAAAACATTGTTGCTCGATTGTGGGCAGACGCGGTACTCAGTTTGCATAGTGTTAGCTTTCGCAGGTGTAGAGATTGATGCACGCTATGTTCAACACGTTCCTTAGTTATTTTCAGTCTTATTTATCTCAGCTGTCTCGATGAACTTCCCTTAAACACCGGCTCCACACATTGGTTCCAATATTGAGGCCAACGTTGGGACTAACTTGGTTATGTTCGTGGTGCGTTTATAAGGAGTGTCGACACTTTGATTTAATAGTCGGTGGTCGACACATTGGCACCAAAGTAATTCTGTTGCATAACGAGTCGACGTTAATACATCTGGGAGCGAAAAAGAAATTGCTTTGTGTGCATTTGCTACGGTGCCATGCGTCTATCACTGGATTTTCTCTGTTCTTATGTCTAAATTACGACTGAATGTGTGGTCGCTCAGATGATCGATCCAACGCGATCAGGTCAGTCCCTTTGAACTCTCAATACACACGCCAACGTCGTCCAGCATTGGTGCCAACGGTATTTCGTTCATCCACAAGTATGATGAACGTTGTTGGTCCCAATATTGGCCTCAATGTGTGGAGCCGTCCTTATGATCACTCAAAATAATTTTGTGGGTTTGTCTGATGTTTTTGTCGGTAACAGCCTCTTTGGGGCGACCACTGCAAGCATCGTTTTAGTTTGAAGAAGCAAGCTGGTCGGAAGTACTGACATGCAACCAGGAGATCGAGTAGATTCGACTAGGAAGAGTGTTACATTTGACTCTGTGGGTCGTCAAAAAGGGTCGGATTGGCCAACTTCGATTCCTCACGAGTAGTACTACTATTAAGTTAATTGCATCTGCATATTAGTGTTATAAGGGTAAAAATATCATGTATAATAGAACCAAGAATAGGACGGCGACGTGTTTGCAGCTTCGACACAGCTGCGCAAAGTAGTGTCCAACTAGGACAAGGCGACTACCGTCAGAACAGAACGGCGGCGTATTTGAATTTCAAGAGAATGTGTCTTAAGATTATTGTCGTTTAAACCGATGACCGTCCGACCTCATCATACCTTCGATATTTGTCATTCGGCAAATCGTGATTTCAATAAATTTGATCGCTCAAGTGTACCACGAGAGATGAGCAGTCGCAGTGAATAAGGAAGGCTAATATAATAATGATCTAACGCAAAGACAAAATGGTGCGTCACTGTATCAACTTCCTGATGGCGTGAGCGCATCGAGCACTTACCTGTCGCTAGGCAACGTTCCCATTTTTATATATAGGCGGACATTTTGGCCGGTGGAAAAGTAGCACTTTTCATGTGACGTATGGTTGTAAAGACATCTTAAAAATATATTTTGGTGGGTCCAACCTTCTTTCCTTAAAGTCGAAACAGTTCAACTGACGTATTTTTTCCACCGATTTTGTATTGGCAGAAACGGTATATTTGGCACTACGTATTTAGTCTTCTAAAGTGGATTTGGGAAAATAATTACTCAGAGTAGGTATGTTAAATATAAAAAATATATATTTTCAACCTTCAGTATAAACATGTTACGTAATACTTATATGCATAAAAAATAAATAAATCACAGATCAAAGTATTTACAAGGCCTAAAAATCATATAGATATATATACACAAAAGGAATGTGTCATATACTTCCAATATAACAAAAACGAGGATAAAAAAGCAGTCAACAAATACTTAATATTTGAATGTTTACATAGGCATATACGTGAACCCATTTACAAATAATACAATATTCACATAAGTCTAGTTGAAAAGTAAACAAACCTTTAGCGATTCTTAGGATATTTGAAATATTTTTGAAAGTATTTTTTATTTTTATTCAAACATTTTTTAGAATGTTGAATGTGTAGTAAATGAAAATTTATAAATGCGTAGGTATATCAAGCGGGTAACTGCACTGGGTCATTGTCGATCAAAATGACAGCCAGTGCTCCGTGTGCTGCGTCATCACTTCTTATGACGTGGATGGCGGAGGTTACCAACAGTGTAGTCTCCCGCTTGATATACTACTTATATGTTAATGCAGAACCTAAGTGTTCGGTAGCTTCACTGACCTATTATTAAAACCATCTCTATTGAAATATGAACCCTTTACTAACATTTTGCCCACTTATGCAGCCTTCATCAGTTCATCACATTACATAATGTTTGAAGTAAAATATTTTATGGGTTGATAGCTGCCCTAGAGTCAGCGACTATGATGAGATCTCAAAAAACGAAGTAGTACATCTGAATTGGAATATATATTATATTGAATATAAGGGAAGAGTAACGAAACCCCGTGTGGTTGGATAAAAGCGTCTGGAAAAAAAAATGAGCAACGTTTTCCAAATCAAAGGGTGGCCCATATATTTTCCAACGATTTCTTAGGGTTATCTCATCTTAGGATATAGTTAGTTCTAGTCCCACGTAGTCTGAATTATTTATACAGACGTGGCCGAAACGTTAGCAAAGATGTGGTTTTAGTCATAAGTCACAGAAGAACAGTGAATTTTTGCAGGTGTGCTTATTAATAAGTAGGTATGTATGGACATAATAAACATAAAAAAATGATAAAAGAAGTTTTGTTCACTAATCACAAAAAAAATGTACCGCAAAATGCTTCGAAGAAAAATCTCTTAGGCACATAAAAATGATTAATGTCGACTTGACTGCATTCAAGCGGGAGCAGGTAAGACAGGCCTTAGGGTCGCTACAGAGGTAGCGACTGTAACCGCACCGCTTGAACTGGCTAACCTATCTTTGGCATGCCTCTTTACATGTTTTGCTAGATGGTCGGACCGCATGAACCTCCTTCTGCAGACTGTGCATTCGAACCTTTTCTCGCCTGTGTGAGTCCGTTTGTGACGGGAAAGTTCGTCCGATCTGCATCAAGGAGAAAATTGTGATTTAGATGGAATAATCAAAAGCTCCAGTTATGCATGATTCGGCCCATTCCTGATTATTTCGGTATATGATAAATGTTTTTACAAGGCACAACAACAGTCGAAAAAGTAGAAAATTGTGTTTCGACGTTTTTTTTTATTACCCCACGACGGAATGCGATGTGAAAGGTTAATTAAGTTAGTTTTAAAGTTGCAAGTATGCCTTTAAATGAAATGCTTGGATAGGTCTTAAAACTACGTGGGTATCACGAGGAACAATTTTCTTTAGGACTATGGAAAGTTCTCTATAAATATCTATAATATATACGAATATAATAAAAAAGAAGTGTGGATGGATTTCCAAAAAAAAAATAGCTACACTACCAAGAACACCTCCGCAGGATGGCGGTATCAATTATAATCAAAATCGGTGCAGTGGTTACTGAAATTACGTCAGTAAAAACATGCCGACAGTAGACGCTATACAAATGGGCGAAATTGATAAAAACTTATTATCTTGAAATGTAAAATATTTACAATCACATCAGGAAAGTAAAGGCGATACTAAATGTATTTCATTTCAATTCAATTTCAATAAAAAACAATTATTTTACATTTTCAGTTTCATAAAAAGGAGTTATGTTAATAATAATAATTGTTTCCGACCAATAAATCTGAGGATGCCTTGTGCCTTTCTGGAACGTTGAGGGTAATCAAAAGTAATGGAATAATTTTTAAAGTATTAAGAAATAAAAAATGACAAATGACTTTCTTTTATAATTAAACAAGAATCTGTCATGACATGATATACAGTTTAGTGAATGAAATTTTTTGTGGCGATTAATTTATTTAGAAATTTTATATTTGTTCTCGAATATTCTGTTGTTTTTAAATCTAGTCAAAAAGTTTCATAATGCCCCTTCTCCAATCCCTACTCTCCAATTTTAACTCATTTTTGAGAATTTGTAAAAATGCCTGAAAACAAAAATTTAAGTGTTTATTCGTCTCCACTTATATCAGATCAATCCTTTTCAGGGGTCCTGCGATACCCGGATTTTTGAACACTATAAAACGCTGTTGAAATTTCGTCAGTACTTTCCGAATTATACAAGGATCATTCCTGGTGAACAATAGAAAGACCGGCAGAAATGAGTGACATGGTTTTATGCGGTTGCAATACTTTATCATCCTATTAACCTAAGAAAAACCTACCTGGAAAACCTCCTGCCACATTCTGGCCACTGGCACGCGAAAGGCTTCTCCCCGGTGTGCGTCCTGTTGTGAGCCTTCAGATGCGACGATTTGAAATAATTTTTTCCGCATCCCTCGTACGTGCATTCAAAGATCCGCCTCCTAGCGGGCGGTTGTAAGGCGTGGGCGGGGCTATGTGCGGTCGTTGCGGCCTGCGCGACAGGCGTCTGGGCGATGAGGACGATATGGGCGGGAAGAACTGCTCCGCCCACCGTGGAGATGAGAAACGTGCGAGTGGGTTTGGGGGCCAGTGGAGGAAGATTGGGAGTGGGAGGGGTTGCAGGTGCGGCAGGGGGTGACGGTGACTGCCGGATGACGAGGGGAGGGGAAGCCTGTTGACGGGCGCCCAGTTTGAATTTCAAACTTCGCAGTATGTTGGGCTCTTTTTCTGGTGGCGATACAGGTACTGGAGCGAGTCTGAAACAACAGAAGCTAATATGAAGGAGAAAGCTTGGCATGTATCATAAAAAAAACATAAGCTTGTAAACCTTGCTAGGAGAGAGGGTTTTTAAGAGTTAACAAGATTCGATCATTTATGTACTTTTATAAAAAAAAAACTGGAGTATACAATCTAGACATGCTTCCAATATCAGTTTTATCATAAACGGTATAATCACGTGTGTATCGTCACATTATAACATTAAAATAAGTGTGATATTTAAAACAATGGCGTCAAGTCAAATCATATACAATATCTAAAAAACATCACAAAACCGAAATTTTTACGAGTAAATTAAGATGTGTGGGAAGTGAAAATTCTTCTTCGAAAATGTTTTCACGTTAAGCTCCGGCGCGTGCTTTTTCCATGAGTGTGTTGTAGTTGATCGCTCCCAATGAGTGATTAAGTTGTGAAATCATCCAAAAATATGATAAAAATCATCTCGAATCACGTGTATCGTGATCTCCACTGATATAAACGTTGCCTCTAAAGCGTAGTCTACACTAACACGACCACACTGCTTATTAGGGAATCTATGTTTTTTAATTTCCCTCAATTAATCCCGAGATTAAGAGCCCTAATCCCGAAAATCCCGGGATAACTCAATCCGAAATTACAACTATATGTAGACAAAGGCATAATAGGTTTTTTAGCTTTCACTGACTCACTGAAGTCACTGAAGAGTATGCAGAGCCTCTGTCTGTCCGTCCGTCCGTCCGTATACAAAAGATAGTCAAAACTACAGGTGCTAGAGAAAAATACAGAAAAACTAAATACAGATTCGGAATCAACATGAAAAAACTAGTCCGGGAAAAATCCGGTTTTGTCAATATCGCTTCCGGTTTACAAAAAATTGAAATAAATTACGACAGGTAACTGACGACGTATTATGTACGTTGTATTGATATTCCTGAAGCACAGGCAGCGTGGCAGAGCGGTTGAGACGCTAGGCACCAGTCCGAAAGGGCGTGGGTTCGAATCTCACCGCGGTCAACAATTTTTTTTTCTTATTTTTAAGATTAAATGTTAAATTTGTTGATTACTAGTCCGAGAAAAATCCGGTTATGTCAATATAACAAAAAAATTAAATTTGTACACCAATAAATTCCACAGTGAGAGTGCCGTTTGAATTTACTCAAGTAAATTCGTTCCTACTTTTTTTAAACGGAGATAAACTAAAAATTAGCAAACAATATTAGAAAGACTACAAAAATATAATACTATTGAGAAATTATGCAGATAAGAACTAAATATGCCAACTTACAGGAATTTCCGAAAAGTGAAACTAAGTGTAATCAATGGTGTAAGTAAATATTGTAAAATATACAAAAACAAAACCCAAAAGTAAAGAAGGTCAGCTCATCAATAGCATTTATGTGATAATATTGACCTTACTTTTATCATTGATTAACTTATTCACGGACTTTTATGCAGACAGTTTCTTCATCTGAAAAAACTCTCTGATTTTGATTTCATCCTTGTAGGTGGAATAGTTAGCAAAAAGTCATACACCAAAACCAAACCAACTGTATGTTTCTTCCTCCTTTGTATAGCACCATCGCCGACGAATAGTGGCTGTTAAAGATCCGAAAATCTCGGGATTAGATAATATTAATCTCTGATTTGCTTACCTTTCTTCTGGGATCGGCATCGTGGAGCAGGTTCCGTCGTGGTTTGCCCTCATGATCACAGAAACGGTTCTTTCATACTGTTTGGGACCTTCCGGGACTTCTGTCGTTCCTTGCTGGAGTCTCTCCACCCCCTCCCCTTCCCCCCGCCCTTCGTACTTGGGAGACGGTTCCCGTTGTGCAGGGGCTTCGACGATCGTAAACGTAGATGGTGATTCCAAACCTCTGCATTTCCTCTTCTTCAGCGGGTAGTCGAGGAGATCTTCACTTTCAGAATCGGAAGGGTGAGGGGTGAGGATGCCGCCGGGGATAAGAGCGGCCGCTGCGGCACGTTTCTGGCCCAGGAAGTTGCGCAGCTGGAAGAGCGTGTACGGCTGGACCAGACTCTCATCTTCAGATAACTGGAACGAAGAAAACGATTTTTATAATAATAATAACCTTGGCTGCTTGGCTAAAATTTGTGGATATCATTTTTTAGATGGCATTATATAACGTTTCAGGGGAGGGGTCCGGACCCCCTGGACCCCCCTCTGAATACGTGCCTGCCTGGATGGCTTACACAAACAAAACTGGGTAAAACTACACCTTTTCCAATTATAGTTCAGAAAGTAACAGATTAATATCAGAAACCGTTAATTGTAGTTCAGATTAGTAAGATGTATTTCAGAAAGCGTCAAATGTAGTTCAGATTAGTAAAATGTGTTTCAGAAAGCGTCAAATATAGTTCAGATTAGTAAGATGTATTTCAGAAAGCGTCAAATGTAGTTCAGATTAGTAAAATGTATTTGAGAAAGCGTCAAATGTAGTTCAGAAAATATTATTTGTATTTCAGAAAATAACTTTTATCAGTATACCATAGTAAAGAATTCTTACGCTACCCTAGCAACATCAACAAGCGCAAGTAGTTGAACAGTACAAATGTCACGATTTTGTTGTAATAAATCATGAATTTTGTCTGATAATTATGGAATCTGTAGAGTGTCCATGCTAAGAAAGGTAGTTCTTCGGTTATTACCATGCAGGCACCTATTTCATACAAAATGTGTCGCATATTTTTTAAATAACTTGGTTGAGATTAAGTGTCCCATGTGCAGAAGTGAATGAGAGAGAAACGGTAGAACGGCAAAAATATAAGAAATATTCAAATCAAGACAGGGAAAGAATTGTAGCGTGTGCTAACAGAGGGGAAGACTGGGTGCTTTTCGCTACAACTCTGGAAATTAAATATAAAACTGCGTTCCATTGGGTCCGTTCCAGGCGGGACGTAACGTTGAAGAAAAGGGGTATAAAACCTAAAGCACTTGTTGAGGACAAAATAAATACCATTGTTGATTGGATTGAAGATGATTGTGGTCTAACACTGAAGCAAGTGAAAATGAAAGTTCTTGCGACTTTTCGTATCAATTTTCGTATCAACATCTACCATTGGAAATTATTTAGGAGGTAGGTTATTCACAATAAAGCAAGTTCATAAACAACAATTTCGATGAATTCTGAAGAAAATAAGAGAAAGCGGGCGGAGTACCCACATAGCACCGGATGATATGAGAATATTCTGTTCACATTCACTACAGATATTATGAATATTCTGGAAAAAATCCATGGATAATTAGAATATTTACAGAATATTCTGTAAACGTTCGAAATGGGAAAAACACGCTATATTCCTAGAGTATTCCGCCGAATATTCTAGGAACATTTTGTCTAAATTGCCTCATATACGAAACATTTTTAGGGAATTATGGATACTGTTCCAAAAATAATGGCACCTACTAGTGGCAGATGGTCACAAAAGTTAAGTGGTTAGACATCTCAGTCCAGATGCCTAAATAAAGTGTAAAATGTAAACTTGTTGCATTTAACCTCAAAATTCTACTCACATTATATAATGAACCTTACACCATAGTAGGTGACCATAATTTGGAACACTATCACACACTTTATAACAACCAGCAACTTTATTGTACAAAATTGGGTATAAATGCAGGCCTTTCAGGAATAAAACTCGTGAATTGCTAAAATGCCGACATTCACATGTTGAAGCACAGAATGACAGAACACTTGAAGCGAGTGACAACCAGACAAGATTGACAACTGACGACACCATAGTCACCATACATCAGCATAAGATGCTGTCACTTTATCGTCGGTGGATGCCGTAATTGCTGGCAATGGCTAATGACTAATAAACTTTTGAAAATTGCACATAATACTTATTAGGTATATTTAGGATGAACGCAAAACGAATGAAGGTTTTTTAATTCACTGAGAAATGTGCAAATATAAATTAATAATACCTCATATTGAATATTTGCCTACATACAGATATTTCTATTACAAATATTAGTAACTGTTCGTCAGAAAATAGCTACATCTTGTTCTTAGTAGATTATTAAAATAATAATAAGAATATTACTGGTATATTCTGGAATAATTCAGACATTAAACGAATAATCACTGATTTTCCTAAGTGGATAAAATAATAATATTCTATAAAGAATATTATTTTAATAATACAGAATAATCAAGAGAAATAACGAATATTCTATGATTCTACTGAATATTCATGGAACATATGGGAGATTTAAAGAATATTCATAGAATATCCAGTGCTATGTGGGTATGTTACAGCCCTAAATAAATATATTGAACTGGGCAACAAATTGTATGGATTGATGAAACAAATTTCAATTTGTTTTGCCGTCGAACACGAGGTCGGTCCTGAGTTGGTGTGCGAGCTGTTCAACACTTACCAGCTGCAAGGGGTCGCAATGTACACCTAATAGGTGCAATATCTCCAGCAGGGGTTGTGACAATGGAACGTCGCAGAGGCTCTTTTTCATCGGATTCTGGTAATATTTGGATACCAAATTTACTGCAACGATGGCAGGATACGGGAAATGAAGTGGTGATTGTATGTGATAACGCACCTTGCCATGCAAGATTTGAAGGTGTCATAAATAATACAGAAGCTACTTTATTGCGTTTGGGACCATATTCTCCGATGCTCACCCCATCGAAAATATATGGTCGAAAATTAAGACATATGTTAAAACTCATCTTCAGGTTCCACAAGTTAGAGGAATTGGCATTGTGGAACAAAGACTGTTTATCTGGAAGAAATCATAGATTCAACAAAAGAAACGATTGTTGGAGGAGACTGTGCCAGGGCAGTACAACATACAACAATTTTTCATGCTGCTTCTTTATTACTGCAAGATATGCAAGTAGGGCGTTAGTATTAGTACCTTTTGGGCTTAAAAATTATGTATGATCTATGTATGTATTCAACTTTTCAATAATTATGTTAGATGTTATTATTTGTTTAATAAATTTTTATGGATAATACACAATCATTATGCTTTCTGAAATACAAGTGATACTTTCTGTTTTACAAATAACAAATTTCATATGATCTTTTCTGAAATACATTTGACTAATCTGAAATACTATTGACGTTTTCTGAAACACAATTGACTAATCTAAAATACAATTGACGATTTCTGAAATACAATTGTCTAATCTGAAATACAATTGATACTATCTGAAATACATTTGGAAAAGGTGTAGACCACAACTTTTATAAATAAGGATATTATAATCGTAACTTTTTAACTACAGAGCAGTGTATTTCATTGCAATAAAAACAAAAATAATGCTTAATAACTAGGTTATGATTGCAAATAAAAAAAGTCTGCAAAAAAAAGTAATGGGAGCTTCAATAAGCGTTTCGCTCTTTTTGAACCAATTTCGATTTTTAATGATAGACCACTATAACCATACCTTTTTTATCTCATTTTATCGATCGTAATCTAAGAGCCTGTTAATTAAAAAAACTGCAACGGTCAAGGTTTCGTTTTCTGCATGACGTTAAAAATTGTCTGTTCAAACGTTGATTTTATCACAGCTCTGGTCAAGGCTTTTTCTTAGGTTGTTAGATAGAAAGCAAATTTCACTCTATTTACAAGGAATCGATGGTGGTATGAAACAAAAAATTATAACCAACATGTGTCATGTACCTAGTAATTATTATTGATTGATATAGGTATAAATTAATTTATTAACTGCTCAAATGAGTCCAGAAAAGCTTTAAATTGTCAATATAAAGCAAACAGACTAGAAGTTTTGAAGCCAAAGAAACTATCTCTTGTTTTTCCCTACTCCAAAAAAAACATCCAAAACTGGAGTCGCTATCTCTATATACAGGGTGTCCCACGATTATTAAGTCAAGCAATATATTGGAACTGGGCAGTAGTAGAGAATTATAATTTTGGGGGTGTAAATTAGAGCAAATGTTATGTCTTTTCTTGTCATTTTTTTACCGAATGGGGTATTTGTTTTTGGTCACGTGACGTCTGATTCAAAATTATGAATGGGACACCCCCTGTATATTAGTGCCTAGTGCCTTTCTGTATTCCTGCCGATAAAACAATTCCAACAAACTAGCACATTTGTAGACTTTGAGTCTAAAGTGATTCATTCAAGAGCTACAGGTAGTTAAACGGGATTGTGAAAAGCTCATACAGGGTGTCCGGATAATCGACCGACAATGCTTGAAAGGTGATAGATCTCAAGATCTCATATGTTCATGAATATTGAAATAGGAATATGAAGCCTTAAAAAATGCTTAATTTTCAAGATACAGGGTGTCATAGTTTTACTTTTATTTTCGTTCTTTCTCCATTATTTCGCAATAAAATGGCACAACGATCTAAAATTATGTATCAGGGGTTTTTTAAGGCGAGAAATCCAAATTTAGAAGAAGAAGAAGAAGACTTTATTCGATCATTGTACATTACAATGGAGAAGTTTACTAAAAATTTTTTATCGATTCAAAAGAAAATATAAGAAAAATAAAAGAAAAGCGTGAAAGAAATATGAATATATCTCTAAAGACAAAAAAGTTACAATGTTTCAAAGTCGCGCTCCGCAGAAATATTTTTGGCACGACTGACCGAGTGGTGTGACGTCATAGATCCGTAGCCAGTGCGGGCGGCCGCTGCCGCTGAGCCACACGACGCGACGCACGTATCAGATAACGCACACAGGCACAGCGTGGTGGTGGCGCCATGAGCTGAGCAACCAATCGTCTCATTTGTTTTGTAGTTTAGTGCATATCAAATAATATTGCTATGATGAGTGACATTAAAAAAGGATGTTATAAAAAATATTGCATTGTTCCGAAGTGTGTGAGCACAACGATGAAAACACCTAATAAAGTTTTTTCCCACGCACCTTTGCATGCAAAAGAAGTGGTGCAAAGTGATGAAACGGGATTTAATAATACCAAAAAGTATAAAATATGTTTGTGAGGATCATTTTGATGCGAGTATACCATTGTATTTATCTTCTATTGATAAGTATTAATTATTATCAACTATATATGGATAGCTTCACCGGTTGTTAAAGATTACTTTACCAAATAGTAAATTAGTTAGTTCATTTTTTTTCAATTTATTTGTACCTATTAATGAGTTACAAATATTGCCACCTCGAAAGCAATGCTTGTATGAGGTATAGGCATATACACATACGATAATTTAGCTAACCTATTGCATTTATCCTATCTGTTGAATGATCATCATGGCTTCTATTCAGTCTTTCGCCGGGACTGAAACGACCCTTCTGCAGCCTTCCACATGTCTTCGTTTCTTGAATAAATACATTAATAGGATATCTGATACATAAAATTTTGACGTTACATATGCTGAATTACTTTACTGGGTTATATATTTCTATATTTTCGGATTCGTAACTTATGTTTTTGTTGATACAGCTTGAAAATGATACTGAAAATCTAATCAAATATAAACTAGTTGGTGGTTTAGAAAATTTATTGCAGAACGATGCTTCATCGACCTCAAGTTGGCAACCTTTCGAAGTAATTCAGTGTCATTCAATATACAAAGAGCCGGATGTACTAGAAAATCCACTATCTAAGGGTTGCACAGTGAATGTATCAGATATAATCCCGACAACAATATTTAAACAAAGTGCAAGTTGACAGCAAAGTTAAACAAAAAGATCAAAAAGTGCAAACAATCATGAGAAGGAAAAAAACGAACGATACAGAATATAAGTGTCTGATGACCATCCCCCAATCACCCGAGAGTTCTCCTTCAAAAGAATCAGTATCTTCTAAGAGTTGCTACAGTTCAGTTAGTTATACTTTAAATACAACAGTCATCCCTCAGTATTGCAAAGAGACAATAACAAAAATATCAACAAATGCTAGTTTTTATTTGCGTTTACCGGAAGGCGTTTATTTTCTCACGAAACTATTATCTTAAAGCGTTTCTAGATCAATAGGAGATATTTTAATATGACTTTGTCCTTTTACAAGTCCTTCTTCCGTTATGGTAAAAAACTAAAAAACACTTATTTAAAAATCAAATAATGTACATACAAAACACTCTACAGCTTCCACGATACCACGATACACAGATCTACGGCAGCGCGCGGCACAGACGGCTGGCTATGCGGATTGCGGAATCGTGACGTCACAGCCAAATTGAAGGCGGCAGCTATTTCGCGCAAAATATGCAAACTTTAATTATTGATTTCTCTGCCATTTATTGACGAATTTCAACAATTTTTTCACTGACTAATTACTTTTCGTCTATATTTTACGGATACGTAACTGCTTATTTTATTATGAGTATCATGAGACTTCTCCATTTTACCCATAGGGTGTTGATCATGTCAATATTTCTAACCTAACCTGTTACATTAAAATAGATCATTTTTACACCACTTAAAAGTTGAGTCAAAAGAGACACCTCGTAATATTCTATAAAATTTTACACATATTACACAACAGAAATTTAAAAAAGAAAATGCTTAAAAAAATAAAAACCATAGATAACAAATTTAATTACGGTTTTGCTATCATGAATAGATGGTGCCACCTACGGCACATTGAACTAATTTAAATTTTCCGGTTTGGTGCATCAATGTGATTATCAAAAAAATCGTTTCCTCAATATGTTTTACGTGAAAAAGGTATAACTTGTTTGAGTCCCTAGACGTAACCCTTTTCGAGATAACCTGCACTAAAATTTCCAATGCCAGTGAATTGTAAATTGCGATCGGTAGAATCATCGCTATTCCCGCACTTTTACATACCATTTACGAAGTATTCTCAAACTTCAACACCAGCTATTTTAGATATATTTGAAACATGTTTTTTGATCTACCTAATTTTAATTCATACCAGAAAAAAATTAGGGAAATACAAAAACGAAGACGTTTTGGTTCTACGCATCCCTATGATTCTAAACAACATGCCATTCGATTTCAAACGGTGGCAATTTTCAGTGCGGCCTGCTTTTGCAATGACGATAACTAAATCGCAAAGGGCGGTCGCTGGACGTTCGTGGTATCAATCTTCATGATCCATGTTTTCCACATGGCCATGCCGCCGTATTGAGAAAAATATCATGATTATTTATTTACGCGCCCCAAAACAAAACAAAAAAATGTTGGATATCAAAAAGCATTTCAATAAACACTATGGTTCTCAGAAAATTATAATTTATTCCATATTCAAGTTCAATTTCAATATAAGGCAGGATAGCGTCTGTCGGGTCAGCTACAGAAATGTTCATGCTAATAAAAAAAACTATAGCAGAATAATCTTTTAGATGGTTTGAAGGACCAACGATTAAAGTAAGTGGCTCGTTTTTTTCAAATATTTACATTTACTTGCAAAGAGGTTAGCAAAAAACTGACGGAATTTTCATACTTAGTATAATATACTCCTCATAAGATTTGTACCCTATTATAAAGATATTGTACTTATAGATTTGTTGTATTTATTCTAAAACAAATTGTAGCCTTGTTAAACAATAGTAGCCCCTATATAGGAACTGGAATGTAAGGCTAGAATATAAAGAAAACAGTAGTTTGAAGATGCGCTCAAAAAAATAATTTCGCGGACTTGTATATCCAGCTCGAAGGACCAAGATTTGAAATGCTTTCATTAAGCTTCTTATTTTCTATCATCTGCATCCCTTCACTCAAATTTAGAAGTAGGTATTATGAAATAAAAAAACTTACATTGGAAAGCGGAGGTGTGGTGGGAGGCGAAAGAAGCAACCCTCTGTGTGTTTCTTCAACCATTCTGATGCTGTTTCTTCTCACTACACTTTCACAATCGATAATAGACACAAATAAGTTCACAAAGTCTACAGTTTCTCATATGAACAGGAGCGATTTTTCTGCAGTATTTAGAATGCCAGAATTTAAAATGCTAACCGCGAAGCTAACGGAGGTAGTGTTTTGAATCGGCGATACACCCGCGGTCGGAAATCCAGTTGCTTGGCGCCACGTTGTCAAGTTGTATCTGAAGGATATCCTCATTTCCTACGCACTAACTGGCTTTGTCTTAATGATACTAAAACAAAACTCGAGGCCCATAAAACATAAAACCAATTGCAGACTTTCGTTGAGAAAAAGAAACATACTATTAGAGGTTCGTGCTTATGGTAAATAAAAGAAAAAATATACTGAAATTTGAGAACACCTATAGTAACACATCCAGGCTTCGATTATCAGTCAAAAATATTCTGCCATTTTTGAATTGAATTATCGTTTTTCGTGGTCCTCTGGGTAGGGTGACCATCCGTCCGGAAAATCCTGGACATGTCCGGAAATTTGGAGGTAAATTTCGTGTCCGGGCGAAATTACAAAAATCGGTAAAATGTCCGGAATTTGAGCCGCAATCGAAAATAGTTGGCACAACATACAGCAAAATGAACAAATACAGCTAATGGGCAGGCAAAAAATCACAAAAATCGAAAAAATGTCAGAAATTTGCACCCCAATCGAAAATAGTGGGAACAACATACAGCAAAATAAACAAATACAGTTAATGGACTGGCAAAAAAGGCACTACTGTCGCTTGATGGCACATCTTCTTCATTCTCTTACAGCCCCCTCCCCCCGGTTAAGCCAAGCGTCCGGAATTGATCTATGACCTTCACCTATTTTCGGTCATGGGCTTTTAATGAACGCTTTCCCATTGTCATCAGCATCGCTACATCCGGGAATAATATAGGTAGGTATAATAATATTCATTGTGCTGGAGTTTCGGTAGCATGCTTTTTTATATTTTACAACACTGTTTTAAAACATAAAAATGCTTGAATTTTATTAAGTTGAATACCTACTGCTGTTGGGCTTATTATTTAAAATAAATTTATACTTTTTAGTTGGATTTACTGTAAAATGTAAAAGCGTGTTCTTTAGTTCTTCAAAACGATTGCTTACTTAAATGTAACTTGTTTCCCGCTTCGAAATAAGCAAAAACCGTGAAACAACATTGATTTTTCCGCGTAGTTAAGGTAGATCTTCCTCAGCCCTGTTTTGCGTGCCTGGCGGAAAACCTTCAAACATCGGCAACGTCGCTTTCAACTCCGGGTGTGTGCCTCCGGTCATCGGCCATCCAGCCAATGAGACACGGAGGCTCGCCATTCACCGGCCAATGGGGGCGCGGCGCGATCATTCGCCCGCCGCGTGATCACATGCATGATGTTCACGTGCACACCGGCTGATAGCGGCTGTAGCACGCCGTGACAATGACGTCATAACGGCGTGCCCGTCGTGGCCGCCCTCGATCCGTCGCTCGAAACGGGCGAAACGTCACAGCCGGACAAGCCCGCCGCGGTTCGATGCGCTGCGACGTTGCCGATGGTGATCAAAAAGAACAGAAACTGCGACAAATTGGATAGATGAACATTTATCAGTAATAGCTCACTGATTTTGCATTACGCCATTTTGACATTGTAACACGTCTAATCAAAATTATCAGAGTTAGCCCTTAACTACTAACGTGCCGTCAACGGAGGTGGCACAATGGACTAAGCGCCTGATTCCAAATATACGAGAATGGGCAGTGTAGAAACTTATTTTAAGATAAAGTACCGACAGCGTCACAGATCTGGCACGTTAGTGTTAATTTGTAATATTTAAATAAATATATAAACACGGATATTTCCCAGTACTTCATAAACGGTTCGTTTTGGAGATAGTAACTTTGAAGAGTAGCTGTTAAAATGGTTCGATGAAGTCGTAGGCAGCGATGCCTAGCAATAATCTCTATATATAAAAATGAGTCCCTTTTTCCCTTGGTCACGGCATCACGTGAGAACGGCTTTACCAATTTCATCCATCTTTTTTTTATAAGTTTGCTATTACTTCGTAGAAGGTTCTTACGCGAAGAAATCTAAGGAAAATTATTCAGAACATTAGAAAATTTGAAAAAATGTGAGAAAACTTGACAACTACGAAGGGTGTGTAGTGTTAGTGATTTGTTTGATATTGTTGTCATGTATGACGTTGCTGTCAAAAATACCGGCTAGGTGTCAGATGTTTAAACGTCAATTGTGCGTCGTATAAATAATGACAAATGCGTATACAGAGTGTTAATTATTGATAGACCGTAATTTCAAAGGCATATCTATGACTCAAATTCAAATAGAAAAAGCTCATACAGGGTATCCGTATAATCGACCGACAACGCTTGACAGGTGATAGACCCCACATTTCTATGAACGTTGAGACAGGAACATGAAGCCTTACAATGTTTTATTTTCAAGATGCAGGGTGTCAAAATGTTTTCTTTTATTTTCGTTTTTTCTCAATTCTTCCGCAATAAAATGGCACAACGATATAAAATTACGTATCGGGGGTTTTTTAAGGTGAAAAATCCAAATTCAACCATCGTTTTGCTATCATGAATAGAGGACGCCACCCAAGGGACATTGAAAGGATTTAAATTATCAAACCTCTTTTCCGGTTTGCTGCACCAATGTATCAAAAAAAATCCTCAATATGTTTTACATGAAAAAGGTATGATTTTTTTGAGTCTCTAGAGGTAGCTGTTTTCGAGATAATCTTCATTGAAATTTTCAATGCGACTGAATTGTAAATTGCGATCAAAAAAATTATCGGTATTTCCGCACGAATGAATATCAGGCTTAGGCTCATAGTTTTAAATACCATTTACGAAGTACTCTCAAATTTCAACACCACCTATTTTAAAAACTAGATATATTTGAAACATGTTTTTATTAATTCGTGCCAGAAAACCGATAATTCTTTGATCACATTTTACAAGTAATTGGGCTGCCTTGGATATTATAGTAAATGTTCGATGTGCCGTAGGTGATGCCCCCATTCATGTTAGCAAAACCGTGGTTGAATTACCGATGCATAATTTTAGATACGTTGTGCCATTTTATTGCGGAATAATTGAGATAAAACCAAAACAAAAGGAAAAATTGACACCCTGTATCTTGAAAATTGAGCATATTAAGGCTTCATGTCCCATCTGAATGTCCATAATTATGTGAAGTCACCCTGAATAAACAATGGATCGACATGTAGCTTGAAGATTCTGGATTTCAAGATACAGGGTGTGAAAGATTGGAAATGAAATTGTTTTTTTATCAATGACTTAAACATTAATGAGCCGTTTTTTTAATTTGTAGCCTTTCACTGCATTAAGAAGAAGAAGTCACCACTGACTAGAAGATAATTATTCTTTCCAGTGGCGTGTCGGGGGTCGGGGGGCAATCCCACGATTGAAAGATGTACGGCTCTAACTTTGAAAAAATTAAATGCTGTTTTTCAGATTAAACAGATAAAAATACCTTTTCTTTTTTTTAAATGTCACTTCGTATCTCACTTTGTTTTGGAACAAATAAATAAAAACCACTTCATTTCATAGCTACACTTTTTCGACGGGCTATGAAGTGGTTTTTATTTTTTTCCTCCAAAACAAAGTGGGATACGAAGAGACATCAAAAGACAGAAAAGTTGGATTTTCATCTGTTTCGTCTGAAAAACAATATTTTTTTTTATGGTCAGTGGCATACATTCTATATTTTCCAAAATTTGACACCATGTATCTTGAAGACCAGACTTTAGGCACATGTTTAAGTGAACTTTTCTACTTGAATTGGGGTCGGAAATACATTCAGAGAACAAACGTAAAATTGATTAAAAATACAGGGGAATACAAAAGCGAAGACGTCTTGATTCCACGCATCCCTATGATTTTAAACAACATGCCATTCGACTTTAAGGGATTGCAATTTTCAGTGAGGCTTGCATTTGCATGAACATAACTAAATAGCAAGGACAGTCGTTGAACATTTGTGGGATCAATCTTGATAATGCATGTTTTCCACATGGTCATGTAGCCCGTTCCCTGTTAACAAAATCATCATTATTTATTTATGGGCCCGAAAATGAAACAAAACATGTTGGATATCAAAAAGTATTTCAATGACCGCTATGCTCTTCAGATAGGTAATTATTATTTATTGCAGATTTAAGTTCAATTTCAATATTCATAGCTAAGACAGGACAGCGTCTGTCGGGTCAGCTAGTGACTTATAAAGAGTGTAGAGCCCGATTTTGCGAAAGAAAGTGACACCTACAAAGAAGAGCGAAAATATGCGCCAACCTGAGAAACTATAAGGAGTTTCTAGGTTTCCGTTGAATTTACAGAAAAAAGTTCTCAAATAAAATACGAATGGTTAGAAAAACGCAAGAATTGCTACATACCTATATGCCCTCCAATGAAGAAAAGAAGATCTGGATTTTTGTGTTATATGTGCCCAAAATTTAATGTTGGTTTAGAATGGACAAAAAAAATTGAGGAAATTACGCAGAAAAATTGCAGTGAAATTGATGCTTATGAATTTGTTTGTATTGAAGTGGACGGCTAAGTTTTGTTTTCAGTATTAATTTGTTTCTATTTTCTCTAGAGGTATTTGCAAAAGCAATTTTTCGTTTTAATCTACGATTTAAAAAAAAGTTAAAAAAAAATGCGAAAATATAAATAGCGTCTTTCAGAAGGTACATTAGTGATAATGTAACAGAAATGTTACGTTATTAGTACCTACTTAAGGGTTAATATAAATAAACACTTATTTGGTAATACGACTGAGAATGTCATGTAGTAAGTGGATTATTAGGTATAGTTAGGTACTCTGAATGAAGATAGAAGCGTGATTTATTTGCTCTACATTTTAGACGAAACCAACACCAAGAATAATCAAAAACTGGAGCTACTAACAATTTTATTTTACAATCTTGTACACAGCATCTACTGTTCTTCTTACAACATATTGATGAAATCACTGGGATAGTGCGACAGGGAAATTGAGGTTGAAAAAATCTAGTAGTTTTAGATAGGTATAATGTTTTTTCTTGTTGGTATACGGTATACCCTATACAATACATAATATAGTAATAATATTTTGGTCGAATTTATCATCATTATTTTTTTTATTGCATATCGGCGTCGACTGCTTGGGTCATTTGCCGCTTATACTTGTCAGCAGTTTGTACTATATTCAAGCTTACTCATTTGTAATTGTGATTATAACAATATTTATCCTTAATACACTTTTACAATTTGTAATAGATTCGCGTGGTCTTCGGCTAGTTGAGCATTCTTTATATGCTATCAGCATTTCTGAAACATGCTTCAAGAGTTTAGGGGAAGCCTAGCGCTTGTCTCTGGTTATTATATAGTCTACACTCCGTAATCAAGTGATGAGTTAAAAGTGTACCACATTCATCACACATTGGATGGTTATTTCCAAGGAGAAGGTATGAAGTCGTCAAATGCGTATGTCCAATATGTACACGGGTAAGGCAGACTTGGTCTCTTCGATTTAATTTAATGAGACATCGGACACTTCCAGTTGTTGGTATGAAAGCTAAATACTATTCCTTTCTTGTATATTCTAATTCATTTTTCTTCTCATTATTTTTACTTCTTACGTTAATATAGGCAGTAGAAGTATCGTAATCGCGAAAAATTTCTAATTTGAGCTATGATGTTCTTTGGACTTTCTGCATGTGCATTACGAAAAACCATGTCAATTTTCGTCGTCTGACCGATAGTATCTAGCCTATCTATAATTCGGAAAGTGCTAAAACAAAGATGATGGAATTTTTAATGTAGAAAATACGTCCAATGGCAGCGGAGCTGCCGGACGATGGTCTGAATGGATGCCCCAAAGAGGTAGTTATCGACGAAAACAGCAAAAAGTTGCACAAAATATGGTAGAAGTGTTGTTCAGTTGTTCAGGATAGCCGAGAATTTGGAGATATTAAAGGAGTTGTATGAGTATTTGAAGACGCGAAAGCTATATACATACAAAGTGGCAAAGTGGGTGCGCTGTGTGCTCACATTCGATTGAAGTAACTGCGTTTCGATAATACCGAGCAGTGCTTAGAGATTATCAGTCGAAATAAAGACACATTTTTGAGTTGATATATTCAATGGATAAAACTTGGCTCCATCACTAGGTATACTCCAGAGTCCAATCCATAGTCAGCCAAGTGGACTGCATGTGATGAGCCGACTCCTAAAAGGGTGGAAAGACGCATCAATCAGCAGACAAGGTTATTGCTTACTGAATCAGTAGTATGGGATGATTGGAATGCGCACGGTATTATGTTCATCTACTCGTAATACCCTAAATATGTCATCAATATAACGCCCCCTGACGAAAATCGATAAAAACGGTGAAAAACTTCTAGAATTAGGCGATTTTCATGAAATTATCTCGTCTATTTTTAATGTCCTAGTATTACTACTGGTATTAGGCTGTGCAAAATAGGTACACAAGTTCTGTCAACTGGCTTCATATTTTGGAGCTAAATGTATAAGAGCAGTAGGTACAGACGAAATCAGAACGGTTGAGTTGAAAGCCCTATATAAAGATAATTATGTATAAGGTATTGCAGTACTTGATGTGTGATCAGTAATATTTGATAACAAAATATTGAGTCGAATGCCCTATTTTTGCTATGATGGAATTTTCGTAAATATGAAGCCGAACATGTGGCAACCTCCAACAATGCACCAAGTAATCAAGTATCCCAGCCTAGCCAGCTGAACAGAGCCTTGTTTCCAAATTACCGAATTAACAGTGTAAAGCTAAATAAAGCCTGCAATTTATTATAACAATATAAACACGAAGCACACGCATGGTCGCATGATATGTACTTAACAGTCTAACAAGCAGATTTTAACCTCTCAATAAATTGTATCATGTTTATTTAGTATTATTCGTGTTTTTGTTTGAACAGAGATAGGTGAACGAGTACGGAAAATTTTGGTTTTTCTCTTCACCTATGCGAAAGGTGTAAGAAATTTCGTCAAGTAGTTTTACTCGGTATTTTCCACGCATTTCCAAAATAGATACATACAGGGGAATTTTTAGTACCGGATCGGTTTTACTCGGTATTTTCCACGCATTTCCAAAATAGATACATACAGGGGAATTTTTAGTACCGGATCGGTCCATAACTCTACTACTGTACAAGATAGCGAAAAAAGTTGTATACAAAAGTTGTAGACAATGATATACCTACCTACCTACTCCTTGCTCAGAAAATATTTTGATTTATGCAGGGTGATTCATAACTCGGTACGTGAGGATGCAAACGCCGTACCTATGTACATGTTTTTAAATGAGCTACCCTATGCATTTAGATTCTACTAACTTTACCCTTTCTAACAGCAGTGGCGTAACTAAGGGCCCGCAGCTGCGGGGGGCCCCGTGCTTTTGGAGGCCCAGGGTCTTCACGCGTCATCTTTAGTGCAACAATAAAGTACTAAATTAAAAGGTCGCTTTCCTTGTATGTTAGTATGTGTTACAAATAATACCTATGAATCCCATGATACATACCTATCATTGAAAAAGTGGGACAGTATTGCATTTTAAACTAAACCCCAAAAATCGGCGCAGTATTTGCAGTAAATGGAAAAATACGTCAAGACAGCATACCTACGTAAAAAAATGTTTTGGCTAATCTTCTACAACACAGGTCACACAAACAATCAACACTTAGGTGTAAAATACAAACTAAATAACAACTTTCTAAAAAATTTAAATCGAAAAATGTGTTTTCAAACCAACAATTTAGTAATTTCTCGAATGACTTCAACATGTAAAGCTCGTTGTATAGTTTGTATTTTACACCTATGTGTTGGTTGTTTGTGTGACCTGTGTTGTGGAAGACACCGAGTTAAATTGACAAAAATACTTTTTGACGTTTTACTTCCCACACCGATAGGTGAGGGGAGTATTGTGATCGCGAAAATTTTCGATTTTGAGATAATTCGTTTTTTGGACGTTTTATGATGCCTACATAACGAAAATCCACGTCACTCATTTCCGTCGGTCTGTCTGTCGGTCTGTCGGTCTATACGCGTTTTTCTAGCCTCGTAATCTCAGTAACGGCTGAATGGATTGTTATGAAATTTGGGCAGCGATATGCTGTGGTGTCGTAGTAGGTAGTGTTCCTATAATTTTGAAAATCGGTGCATGGGCGGCGGAGTAATTAGCAAAAAACGAAAAATTTTAAATATGCCTCAAACTTCGTTTTTAGGCGTTTTAGAGGTTCCTGATCGTTTTCTACTTTTTTTTTGGTAGGGGTGAAATTGAGGCGCTGGGGGGTGGGGGGTTGTAAAATTGAAAAATTTGTTGCTTTCATAATAGACTGTCCACTGACCTGTGAAGGAAGACCTAGCGACATAAATAACTTTTTTAGGTCCATCCGAACATTGCCTTGCCTATTACAGAAACCAAAGGACTTGGAATTTTTCTGGTGTAAACATACGGGTATTGCTTTAGATCGTTCTGTATTATGTAACCAAGAAACTGTTGAATTGATTTTAATGAATTTTTGACACAGTATTACTACCGTGTCGAGGATGGAAAATGCGTATGGTACTTATAAATCGTGCCAGTGGCGGCGCAGAAATAATAAAAAAACTAAAAATATAAAAACAGCTCAAACTTCGTTTTTAAGTGTTTTAGAGGTTCCTGATCATTTTCTGAGTTTTTTTGGGTGGGGGTGAAATTGAGGTGGTTGGGGGGTGGGGGGTTGAAAAACTGGAAAATTTGCTGTATTCATAATAGGCTGTCCACTGACCTGAGAAGGAAGGCCTAGCAACATACATCACCTTTTTAGATCCATCTGAACATTGCCTTGCCTATTACAGAAACCACAGGACTTAATTTTTTCTGGTGTAAACATACGAGTATTGCTTTAGATCGTTCTAAATTATCTAACGAAGAAACTGTTGAAGTGAGTTTAATGAAATTTTGACACAGTATTACTACCGTGGCAAGGATGGAAGATGCGTATAGTTTTTATAAATCGTGCCAGTGGCGGCACAGAAATAATAAAAAAAACTAAAGATATAAAAACAGCTCGAACTTCGTTTTTAAGTGTTTTAGAGGTTCCTGATCATTTTCTGAGTTTTTTTTGGGTGGGGGTGAAATTAAGGTGGTTGGGGGGTGGGGGGTTGAAAAACTGAAAAATTTGCTGTATTAATAATAGGCTGTCCACTGACCTGTGAAGGAAGACCTAGCGACATAAATCACCTTTTTAGGTCCATCTGAACGTTGCCTTGCCTATTACGGAAACTAAGGGCTTAGAATTTTCTGTATACATACGAGTATTTATTGCTTTAGATCGTTTTGTATTTTGTAACGTGGAAACTATTAAATTGATTCTAATGAAATTTTGACACATTATTGTTACTGTGGTGAGGATGCAAAACGCGTATGCTTGTTAAAATCGTGTCAGTGGCAGCGTAGCAATAATCGAAAAACTAAAAATATGAAAACAGCTCAAACTTAGTTTTTTTTAGATGTTTTAGAAGTTCCTGACCGTGGTGAGGGTGAAATTGGGGTGGTTGGGGGGGAAGGGCGGTAGTGGGTTGTAAAGCTGAAAAGTTTGTATTATTGATAATAGGCTGTTCATTGAAAGAAAGACCTAGCGGCATAAGACAATTTGGGGGGGGGGGGGGTACTGGCGACGATTTGGTTGCAAGGCGATCTCAGACTAAAGCTCCACGCTATGGGAAAATAATAAACTGGTGTCACCATAATCTGTGGGAAGTACTGAGTCAATCAACTTGACTCCATTTTTTTGTTTGAGATTTTCATTTAAAAGTCTGTGACTCAATGCACCCTCAACCTCAACGTTAGAGCCCTGAAGATGGCAATAAGCAATGCCGAATCCTTGGCGGTCTTCTATATGCAGTAACTCGTGTTTCTTTCCAAAATTTTGGCCACCACCTCATTATTTGCTCTTTAATATATACACACAGTGAGTCCTTAGTTAATACTTTTTTAACTGTGCACAGAAGTCGTTGAATCAAACTAGATTCTCAAATAAATGGAAAATAATAGAGATTCAAAATAAAAAATGTAAATCTAGGCTTGCGTATCAAGACGTAGCTACCTAGTCTGTTTATGTTTAGTTTTTTGCTCGGATTTTTGTCTTGTCAATTAGGCATTGCACCTGTCATATAGTGCAGTAGTCACTTTCTGTCTAACTTTCTTAATTTCAAAGTTGGTAATTCCTAATAGCGGCACACTTTCATAAATGCAACTTTTTGGATTTACCAATTTAGAATTAACTACGACAAACTGAAAGTGACTAGATAACTAATTGACAGGTACAATACTACAATGCCTGATGACAAGACAAACAATCGAGCAAAAAACTGAACATTAAGAGAATGAGTACGTCTTAATACACAAGTCCAGACCAGGGTCCAGACTTACGCTTTTGATTCTGTATCTCGCTTATTTTTCAGTTTTTGGATAAAAGTTATTTAAAAAAAGTTGTTTATTTTAACGACTTCTACACAGTTTAAACAAAAAGAATCAACTTAGGACTCATCCTGTATATATAAATAATATATTATGGAAAAAAGAAGCCTTAGAAAATTCTTGCGGGGGGGGGGGGGCGAATTTGAAGTTACGCTACTGTCCAACAGTATGAGATATTGTATCATTATTACAAGGTGTTTCAAAAGTTATGACCATTATTATTTTTTTACATGCCAAGATAAAAAGTATGCTCTAGTTTTAATGTCCGCTATAAAAAAGTCGACCATGCTTATTCATATACATATATGGTGAGCATTGCACACTACTGGTGTGATGATCCACAGGTCAAAAGGGTATTACACATCATCGCAAGGAGCTTCCAATCATGAGCTCTTTTAACATATGAATAGGTATCTATGCCACCGGGAGTCTCCGTTTTCGACACCCACTCTCCCGGCTCCCGGTTAATCATTGGGTCTTGCGATTAAATGATTGTTTACAAAAGGCTGAAATAACACACAAATAACAAAATATTGATTATTTTCCACCAACACATTATCAGCGTCACTGCCAAAAAACTGACTATGGAAATAAAATAAATTGATCGTCGTAGGACTAAAACACCGTACATTAACAAAGACAAGTAGGGTCACTCTAAGCCCCGCCCCCGCCCGGCGACATGCTCTGTATATGGCCCCATTGTTTTTTTATATTTGTGCCTACTTATTCCCATCGATTTTTAAAATATCTGTTTTTAATACTTTAATTTTATCATTGACTTGATTCTTAAGTTTTTTAAATTCATTTTCCAAATTCGTGTTTCCCGGTTCTTTAACTTTCTGTTTATAAATTTTGACTCGGTTTTCAATCGTTTCGAGAATTTCTTGATTTATCCAGTCGTTATTTTCACGTATCTTATCGAATCGAATCTTAACGTATCTTTTTGAATTCCGAATCTTTTTTACAAGAAGTGATTACGTCAATTAGTTCCTGAAATGATAGAACTTCTGTAGTTTGAACAGTGGCGCTTCTAGGAAGTTTGTCTGGGGGGGGGGGGTAGTTACTTTATGGATAATGTAGTGGGCGCCGTCAAGGAGAGGGGGGGGGGGGAGGGTACAATAAACATCTTGTCAAATGAAGATATAATACGGCAAGAGATGAATATTTATGAAATTAAAATTTTTCAGCCGCAAAGATCAAATTAAACATTACACAAGTATTTTCCATTTTTTATTAGATATAAGGAAAACTAACAAAATAAAACATATATAACAAAACCAGACTTATTATAAATAATGTAAACAGAAAAATATATTTAAAGCAATAAACATCATAAACAGTTGAATTTCAATGCATCTTATTGCATCTTATTTTTACTTAATCAGTTTTGTTCCGTGTTCTGGGGGGGGGGGGGGTAATTACCCCTTCTACCCCCCCCCCCTTGGAATAGCGCCCTTGAGTTTGAATATTCTTTTCAAATTTTGAGATAAATTTCTTATGATCTATTCTATTTACTTCTTTTCTATATTTTGTCGCAAGTACTTTTATGTTTGCACCTAAGGTTATTGTCAACAAATTATGAATGATCAGACTGTTACTGTTACTTACTACTTGAATCGTACATTTCAAATTACTAGATCTATCTGACAAAACACGATCTATAATACTCCTTGAGCTATTTGCCACCCCAGTAGCTGCATCTGCAGTTATTCTGTTGAATGGTTTATGGAATAACAAATTATATTCTATCTATACTATAGAATTCATTTCTATTGACCCCCGTATAAGTAAAGTGAACGTCGACAATATCGCACAGTCGGATTCCCTGTAAGTATTATAAACGAGTTCGCATGAAGGGAACCCCTCTGAGTTCGAGGCGGCGCGGATTTGTGAGACTCACATCAAAGTCGGTGGTGACCCTACTTGACTAAAGAAAGCAATAAACATAATCTATTTAGAGAAAAGGGCGATGATGTGATAAGGTCGCAAGGTGTGCAAGACTCGGCAAAAGTACGCCAAACGAAGTTTGAATATTTTGATATGTTCTGGGGGAGTTAAGGGAACATGTTTCCATTTCCATCATTCTTCTCTGTAAACAGATTTTTTTCCTAATTAAAAAATGGCCTTGAATACGTATTTCGAATTGTGTGTAAAACAATGACCCATTGCAGCGATTCAGTTTCACAAACAATGTAAGTAATCGCCTTAATCAAAGTTCACTCAATTTTAAAGTCAATGCAGGTTCCCCTGCCTGCTTTTAAATCGAATTATAATTGGCGCATAATGAAAGCACGTAGACAGGAAGTATTAGTAAAAGTTTAGTAGTATTGAAATATATTGTAATGCACGAAAAAAAAAATGGAGTCAAGTTGATTGACACAGTACTCAGTACCTTATACATATAAGGGTGATATCATTTTATTATTTTCCCACTGCATGAGAGTCTGAGATCCCCTTGCAACCAAATCATTACCCTCCGGTCCTCAAAAAAAAAACATCCAACACAGAAACTCTCGTAAAAAATACTTTCTTGCATCTCTGTAGGATCTAGAATGACAGAGCTTTTATTCTGCACGCTTCAACTGTCTAAAACCTAACGATCTTGAATCCCCAAATCGCTTAAAAACGAGATTTTTGAGCTATTTTTATATTTTTAGTTTTTTTATTATTGCTGCGCCGCAACTGACACGATTTCTAAAAACCATACGCATTTTCCATTCTCGCCATGGTAAATACTGTGTCGAAATTTCATCCTTAAAATCAATTTCAGGTTATACAATACAGAACGATCTAAAGCAATAGTAGTATGTATGAGTATACTTCAGAAAATTTCAAGTTCCTTGGCAATGTTCGGCCGGACCTAAAAAAAGTGTATTATGCCGCTAGGTCTTTTTTTCACAGGTCAATAGACAGCCTATTATGAATACAACACATTTTTCAGTTTTGCATCTCCCCACCCCCTCCCCCCCCCCCCAACCACCCCAATTTCACCCCCAACCAAAAAAAGTAGAAAATGATTTATGGGATAATCGATTTTTTGTCCGTAGCTGAAGAAATATATCCTAATATCCTTATTTAGAAACGCCAAAAATTAAGCAGTAAGTGCTCGTCGTCGTCGATAATTTTCCACATTTAAGATTACTTTACTCATAATAAAAATGCACTCGCAGTCGTTTCTGTTTAAACAAAAACGTTTTCTGGCGTGCAGATGTTCTAGGGTAATACTCTAAAACCCACTGTGTCAATACTGTCAATCAACTTGCCGCCATTTTAAAATATGTGGCCTATATTATATATAGTAATTATATTAATTTCACGTTAAAAATATATGCAATTTTTGAATAAATGCATCATGCAATATCGATTGCTGTAAACGGTTGTAGACAGTGGCGTATATGGAAATCGATTTCGGGGGGGCCCCATCGGAAAAATTTTCATACGTTATAATATTGGCATATTATAATCCTAACTTCAGCCTCTGCCAGACGTCAAAACTGAATGCGTGGCTGGTTTCGGAGGGGCCCCGGGCCCCCCTGCCCCCCACCTCTTATATACGCCACTGATTGTAGACGTAGATTATTGAAAACATATGGATTCCAAGTACACTGCACAATGCACATCCCATTCAATATATCGAATTCAATGTTTATGCAATTCTAATTTGTGAATACGTTATTCAAGCTCCTATATGGAAATTGAACGGAATAATGCACTACTTGTCAGAGGAGGCCTCCATGTACAAAGGTGACATGCATAATGACTAATAAATTATTATTAATAAGTTATTGTGCTCGTGTACAGGTAAACAATATATCCTACAGGGTGTGCAATAGATAAAAACATATATATTCGAACAGAACCATTATTTCATCTGCCCCTGCTTACTATAAATTGTTTTACAGTCGATGACCCTTACACTTTTTAGTGTAGTACAAATTAATTGACAAAAAAAGTTATAAACTCATGGAAATTGTCACTATGATAGTGGGATAGGTAAGTCTTTTTTCCTAAAATAATTCCAGTTACTCATGTTGATATCATAATTAGAGGGTAGGTATTTATTGTTAGAACAACTTGTAATAAATCTAAAGGGATATATTGACTTCAAAAATATCTATGGAAAATTACAACATGGAACAACGAATTCGAATAGGTTAGAAGAAGTAAACAAGGTTTTTTTGTTTGTGCCCACAATCGTAACACGGCAGCTGGCACACTAACCGCTGAATCGCTGATAAACCCATATACCCTTTGTACAGATAGCAGGTAAAGAATCCTAAAAATAAAAGCACTCGCATGTATAGAGGCATAAGATAAATAGCTAATTTTTTTTGGTTGATCGTTTCGAGTTAATTGTTATAGTTTTGAATGAATTTTGGGTTTTAACAGTGCACATAAGTGTTAAAAGATTATTTTAAACAATTCCATAAAATTTAAATCGCGCAGATTTCTGTATAAAAAATAACATCGTGTTTGTGAACACAGTAAATAATAACAACGGGATCTTGGGCACACTCACATGCCTGTTAGAGCATGGGCGTTGGTTGCTTTTTCTAACCTATTCGAATTCGTTGACATAGAAGAAACAATACGTTAATCAATGATAGAAGCTTCGCTCAACGAAAAGAACACTCTAGTAGCTAAATCATAAGGTTGCTGGTATCAGTGCCGTATCTATACTGAGACATTTTTTAACTTTTTAACTTAGGTAGGTACTAGAATTTTTTGAGAATTTTCATTTATTTCTGTTGTATATGTTACAAAACTAGACCTCACTGGCTTAGGATGATGTAAAAAAAATGTTAAAAAATTATTTTGTAGATAATAAGATTATAGGTACAATATTTATAGGTATCATATACACCTCGGGTGACGATAATAATTTTTTTTTAGATAGCCCGTACCGAGACCTATCCAAAACATCCCATGTATATGTACCGATTATTGATAGTTTTCGAGTTATGATTTTTTTTTGAAAACTTAGATTTTCCAGTTTTTCCAAGAAATCGTCAAAAACAAAAAAACAAGAATGATTTTTGGCTTATATTTTTTTATGCAATTATACTCAGTATTAAGCCTGTTTTAGTATCCAATAAGGAGAACCTGTACATCCGAACAATAATTAAGTACATTTTGGGCCCAAAGTTGAAATCTCTGTTTTTAGTCAGGAGACCAAAACCTTCAAAATAAAATTAAAAATACTTATGCCTGGTTCTGGAGCTCCAGTCTAATCTTAAAAACTCTGCAAGATCTTGCACTTTCGAAATAATAATGAAAAAATAGCACTTATGGGGGCATTTTGCGCCGTACGTGACTGTTAAAGGAAAGAAGGTGATAATTCACGAATTTCCAAAATGATTTAAAAAACTATTATTTTACTTTATTATGACAAATTAAATAAAAAAAAACTCATAACAACTAATAAATACGATAACCATTGATGTTCTAATCACTTTTAATAAAAAAATTAATACCTGCATGTGCTTTTTGCTGTGTACTATTGAACTTCTGCTAAATTAAGTTGTATGGAAAGTTAACAAAGGAAAGGAATAATTTAACAACAATCTGACTTTTAATTCCATGGCGGATTACCTGGGAAGCGCTATCGTAGCATACGCCATCCCTTTTACTTCCCACACCGAAAGGTGAGGGGAGGATTGTGATCGTGAAAATTTTAGATTTTAAGATAATAGGTTTTTTGGGCGTTTTATGATGTCTACATAACGAAAATCCGCGTCACTCATTTCCGTCGTTCTGCCTGTCGGTCTGTCTGTTAGTTGTTAGGAGTTTTTTTTCTTTAATTTGTCATAATAAAGCAAAATAATAGTTTTTTAAATCATTTTGGAAATTCGTGAATTATCACCTTTTTACCTTTAACAATGCTTTAACACTCACGTACGGCGTAAAATATTCCCATAGGTGCTACTTTTTCATTATTATTTCGAAAGTGCAATGTCTTGCAAAGTTTTTAAGATTAGTTTGAAGCTCCAGAACCAGGCATAAGTATTTTTAATTTTATTTTGAAGGTTTTGGTCTCCTGACTAAAAACAGAGATTTCAAACTTTGGGCCCAAAATGTACTTAATTATTGTTCGGACGTACAGGTTCTCTTTATTGGATATTAAAATAGGCTTAATACTGAGTATAGTTGCAGAAAAAATAAAAGCTAAAAAGCATTCTTGTTTTTGTTTTTGACGATTTCTTGGAAAAACTGGAAAATCTCTTAAGTTTTAAAAAAAAATCATAACTCGAAAACTATCAATAATCGGTACACATACATGCGGGTGCTTTGGATAGGTCTCGGTACGGGCTATCAAAAAAAAATTATTATCGTCACCCGATTGGCCACCCTGTATAGGTAGGTATACCTATAAACATGTTCCGGTTGCGGTATAAACATGTTCCGGTTGCGATATAATTGAAAAATTAATTTTTTTTTCGTTGATATATCGGAACCTAATCCTTTTGTTTAATAATTGAAAAATCAATGTTTCTTTTTCATTGATACGTATCTCTGAGCGTAATCCTTTCGTTCATCACATCATTGATAGGTACAATACACTAATAGGCATAGTTTTGGTGCCTATCCCAGAAAAAATCATAGACAAAACGAAAGAGAGCTTAAAAAACTAGGTAGGTACGAGGTACCTACAAATGATTAACAGTTGTTTATGCTTTATGCAACCAGTACCTATAAAGGCGTGCTCTCACGATTCAGTTTCGCTGAATGGCTGAATCAGTTTGACTAATTCAGCGATAATGAAAGCGATGTTTGTTCTCACTGTTCAGTTTTAATGAATCATTTTAACCTATTTAGCATTAATAAAAGTAACGTTTGCATTCATCTTTCAATACTGATTCAGTCAAAATGAATGAAAAGTAGGACTGGCTTTCAGTTTGACTAAAAGCACAAACCCACTTAACCCAACCCAAAAATTTTTTATCTATGAACCCACTGATCAGTTTTAATGAAAAGGTGTTCTCACCTTCACTATCTGTTCAGTTTCACTGAATCAGTCAAACTGATTCAGCGAAACTGAATCATGAGAACCCGCCTTCAATTACAGATACGTAGCGTGCCTTGGCGGGGCCCGTATAAACATTTGTTTGGAGGGATTAGGAAGGGTAAGGTAAACATTTCTCACAAAAAAACCTTGCGTTGCCGTATAATTGATACGCCAGACACCGCGCTAGCTACGCCCTTGATGAATTACTATATTTGATCCCAAATATTACTATAATCTATAATATACCAATGTATTTCCAATATATACTAACAAATTCGTTGATACTCGGCACAGACACCGTATATTAACAAAGTGTTAATGTACGGTGGCACAGAGGAGAGAAATCTCGGATCTCGGATACTTCAAGTTACCGCCACCGCCTTTCGCCTCACAAGGTACTTCCGCCTTCTCAACTTATACCTCGTATTCTCGAATACCATTATGCAACCAGTATTACAATACTCTTCAGAATAAAATTTGATTTTTTGAATTTAACTAAAGATGGCGAAACAAAAGTGGGTATTCAGTGTTGCCAATGTATAAAATGATTTACTTAAAAGTTGACAGTCGATGGATAGTGTTGCCAACTCAGAACCTTAGCTAAGGAAAGAGAGGGGATACCACACGCCGCACGCCCCTTTGATGCTGTTACCGAAAATGAATAGCCACCAAAACATTTTTTTATAATATTTAGCATTTTCAAGACCAATCTGTGAATTGTGGGGTCCATAATGGTACGATGTGCAGTTTACGGTTGTAAAAGCCACAGCCACAGCCGTCTCTAGTTACCCACAGCAGCAGGAAGGAGCCAGGGATTACTAATCACCATGGCCGACTCTACACTAGGCCGGAGCCTTAGATGTGGCAACGTGGCTTAGCTGTCAAATAGTCGGCCTATAGTTTCAGAATAATTATTACATTTTATATGTCTTAGAGTTCATCTGGGTTAATAAATTAAGAAAAATACTTTTTAGAACTACTACTACTAATACCACTTACATCTGATGTCTGGTTCATCACAGTCAGACACTACAAAATAAAAATAAACGCAACCTGTTTCCTGCTGCCACTTCCACTTAAATGAACACTCAATTTACTTTCTAAATTGTCACTTGAGCTAGAAAAATTCACTATTAGGTCACTGTGAAGCCATTCTTGCTGGTCTTGATTCCCTTTCACTATCAAATCCTTTCGTAGGTATGCCCCAGATGAGTCGGCCATGCCCAGATGCATGCCCAGATGAGTTCTATTAACTGTATTTTTCTGTGATATTTGGGAGGTCCAGAAAACATTGTGCCACATTGTGCTTTAAAATAGGTCTTATCCTTTGAAATGTTTGTAAATTATTGTCTTTATTCTTATAGATATAACCAGCCCTTCCGAGGAATACCTTCTGTTTATGTCCCTTATTGGACGCACAATTGCTAGTGCAACCTGGTACTACACACTTTGCAGGCATCTTTTTGTCTTTATAGTTTCGTTTGTGCAGGTAAATGAGTAGAAACACATTAAAAATCACCTTGCAACGTTCTCTTCACTCTGGAATAAGGTTACGTTGGGCCATGGTTTGGTATATCCTCTACTGGGCTGCAACTTGGTACTACACGCTTTGCAGGCATCTTGTTAACTTTATAGTTTCGTTTGTGCAGGTAAATAATTAGAAACACATTAGTATTCACCTTCCAACCATATTTTCTGCTCCTGGAAGAATACACATGACATAACAACAAATGAAAACTCGGCCCGCTGATTCAGTGTTGCCATATTTCATGCTCCGGCCTAGTGAGTAAAGTCGGCCATGCTAATCACAGGTAAATTTTGGTGGTTTTTTTGGTGACATTTGGTAACTGAAATGTCAGTCGCGCATTCCATCCTCTCTGTTTCCTTGTCTAAGATATAGACCCCTTTGTTTTATGGTCTGTGTCGTCTGCTGTGATACAGAACCAGCACAAACGCGCGTCCCCACTTTTGGATGATTTTTTTGTAGGGATGCTAGCGATACTTCGATATACGAGGGTTGCTCTATATCTCCGTCATTCCACCAGTACGCAGACAGCTGTTTCACGCTTCTTAGCGATCATCAGTGCGCCATAGGTCGATTGACGGAGGTAAAGAGCATCAGATTTTTCATGTCTACCAGACATGTGAAGCATGTGAGAGCAGGCGACAGAAAAGATCTGCCGGTACCCCATCTGGTACCCGAAGGTAACGGCAAACCAAAGAAATCGCTGCTAAACAGCAGCAGACTTCTTCGTGAAACGCCACGGCGCGTCCGCTTAGCCACCAGAGGAGCGCGGGTTCTATACGCTGCTGCATATGAAAGTCGATAGTCGGTTTCTGTCGCCTGCTCTCACATGCTTCACATGTCTGGTAGACACGAAAAATCTGATGCTCTCTAACTCTGCCAATCGACCTATATGGCGCACTGATGATCACTAATAAGCGTGAAACAGCTGTCTGCGTACTGGTGGATTGACGGAGATATAAAGCAACCCTCGTATATCGACTTTCATATGCAGCAGCGTATAGAACCCGCGCTCCTCTTGTGGCCAAGCGGACGCGCCGTGGCGTTCCACCAAGAAGTCTGTTGCTGTTTAGCAGCGATTTCTTTGGTTTGCCGTTATCTTAATTCGGGTACCAGATGGCGCACCAGCAGATCTTTTCTGTCGCCTGCTCGATACTTCGATACTTATACTTCTGCACTAATATCGAGTATTTTTATAGATACCTTTTGAGCGATTCCAAGCTGGATCGATACTTTTGTAGGGGTATCGGTATCGAAAATAATTATATAATTATTGAGGGGTGTAATCAATTGCACAAAATTCTCTGTATGGACCAAACGCACCTATTTGGCAAAAAAAAAAGAGTTAGTCCCGGTATCGATATTTTCATTTTCGCATCTCTACAACTTCACAGCCGTAAAATCATCCATAAATCATCCCAAGGTCAAATTTTGTGGGAACCATCTTTATATATGAAATCCTCAGAGTTGTGCTGGTTGTTTACTGTGCTGTGCGTCCTGTGATACAGACCGTTCTGAGTTCTGAAATTTGACAAGCGAATACGACATACGACAATTAAATGACATCGAGATCAAATGATTTTCTCTTAGGATTTTCTTTTACTTATGTTCTATGTTGAAAAACAACAATGTGATTGTTGATTTCAGTTGATTTTTCCTGGCGGTGATCAAACGTTTGTAATTACCCAGCAAATCTAAAAGTACACAAACACGATTGAAACGAAAATGGGACGTAAATGCAGCGTAGAGAGCTGTCTGTCGGATTCCAACAGGCCCGAAGACATGGGGGTAACATTTCACAAGGTTCCGATGCACCCAGATGTAAGACCGAAATGGATGTCTTTATGCCATATACCGGACGATAAAAAAACTGTCAAGATTATCTACGTATGCTCCAGGCATTTCTTGCGTGCCGATTTTTGTAACTTCAAAGGGAAGAAGTACATGCTGAGGCAAGGTGTGCTACCTAGTGTCTTTCCATGGGATAAGTCAAAACTTGAGGCCATCAAGGCTGAGGCTACAATTAAGAAGGAGAAAAACGTGGACGAACCAAATACCGATGCTGTGAAGGAGGAGCTGGAAGAGCCTACTTTGGATATCAAATCTGGTAAGGTTAGGTGACAGTAGGCTGTGGATCAAGAGCAAAGCTTAATAAATTTGTTCTGACATGTAGTTCTTACGTTGAATTGCTGTCAGCAATAATGCCTATTATTCAAAAATAAGACATAGTAATGTGATCTTTCTTTCATCCAACCATACCACTGGTCTAGGGAAACTCTAAGGCCCAGTTTCACAATCTTTAGTTAACTAGTGGTCAAAAGAAAACTAGTGGTTAGTGAAAATAATCCATTTCATAATCGATGGTATACGTCAAAAGCTCTGGTCAACCAGTAGTTATGTTAACCCAAGGATGCGGTATGGGTTATCTTAGCGTTTATTGTGGTCAATCGATGACAGCTTTGGAGGTTATAAAAACATGGATTTTGATTCTGACGTCTAAGACATCGATGGATTTTGATTATACCATGTAATGACATAAATCAAAAATATGAAAAGAAAGGTTAGGTTTCTTTGTCAAATTGTTAGCTTTTATTCACGGAACACCATTACGGCAGTGCTCTGAGATCGATCCGTGGTGCCAACTTAAAAATAAATAAGTTCAACCATTGGTTTTCTGTGTGAAATAGAGCAACTCCGATAACTACTGGTTGACTTTCCTCTGTCGGTCTAGTGACTACTAGGGGTTACCAATGATTGTGAAACTGGGCCTAAATGGGTGTTGTTGAGATTGGGGTCAATTGACACAGATTGACATCCTGAGTTGAACAATATGACTCTCAGACTGAGGAAACACTCTGTTGGAAAACTACAGCATTTTGAAGATTCCAAACTTAACCTAACTTAACCAAACTAGTTGAATTATTGGAGCTGAAATGGGTCCTAGTGAACTCCGCTTGAAATCCTGAGTCGAAATAGACCATTACAAGCATGATAAAACATTTTGGTGAAAATCTACCCTACTTTGAAATTGGCAAATTCCAATACCTTACCTAATATAAACAAAGCGAATCAGTTTAGGTAAAAAGGTGTGTCAAATCTAGACTGTACAACCATTTATTTTGATTCTCAATTGGAAGTTAATCAAAAAAAGGTCGTCTGAGGCCTACTCCTGCACACTGTGGAAAAAACCAAACAGGTGAGAACCCTACCTGGGGAACCTGTTGCTTAGAGTATTCAAAATATTCATAAGACAGTTAAGGTGGGGGGGGGGGGGGGAGGGGCTGCAGCCCCTCTTATACATTTGCCTAATTCAACATAAACTAACCTGGTTTTCAGTTATTCATATTTCCTTGTTAGCTCCAACATTAAACATTTAAAGTATCATAACTTGTTTATTTTGCATTTTAGGATATTACAACTGGTTCTATTGTGCTATACTCATCTAGTGCTTTTGCACGATATATAATTTGACCACATATTTTATGAGAAATAACCTAAATATTGAAGTCATTTTGAGGTTACATTTAAAATTTTAAAGTGGACTTCTGGATTCTTTGCAATGAAATTATCCATAATTCTTTTTCTAGCATTCCTAGCATGATAAGCTATAAGCTGGCAATTTCATTTTCTACAGATACTCTTTTTATTCATTCAAGTTGTACAATCAAATCACAACTCTCAATACACAGATAAATAAACACATCACACTGCAGCAGACCAGCAGATCAACTTGTTTGTCTGCTGCACATTGACTTGGTTGAATGGCAATGCTCAAATTACATTCAATTTTGTTGCATTCAACAAAATCATACATACTAACAGTGTTGGGTTGTGAATGGTGGGCTTTAGGATGTTAAACTACTTTCTTTGTGTGCTATCTGACTAGTAAATTATAAGTCAGTTACCTGCTATATTTATAATTTATATTTCAAATGTCAAAACATGTCTGAAATAAGATTATGGTACAAGAAAGTCCCAGTTAGATAGCAGATTAATCTCTTTCAAGTCTGTTATGTGTATTGTGCATAGGAGACTGCTTCCATTTACTGTGTTCTGGAAGCTTGTGTGGATTATTTGGAATAAAGTAAATTTACTAGCTCATTAAAATAAACTCAATAACATAGCACCTTGACACCTTTGAGGACAGCTTAAAATCAGTCCATAACTGCTATATATTTAAATATGGTGTATTTACTTAAAATTTCTTCTACAGAAGAATCAACTGAGGAGTCAAATCAGACAATAGAAGATGTTAAAATAAAACCCAAAGAGGAAAAACTAGATAACCAAGAGCAACCATCAACTGACCAGCTCTCTGCTGTGAATAATTCAGACTTGATTGACTTTACAATCAACAACCGGATTGAAGCATTAGACTTCAACCAGGAATGGTATGTACTATCTAAAAACAACTCTAAGGTACTCTCTATGATCTTATTTTCACCACATCATTTACATAAAAATGCTTGCACATCAAAAGATTGTGGAGAATTTGTCACCAGAAAAAATTTTGAATTTGATTTTGTTTGTCTGTCATCTGTCCCTTAACTCTTGGCCCTTTCCCCCTCCATAACTTGGGAAGAATCAGACATCAATAAACATTTTATAGTAAGTTACTATTGCAGCAAGCATAAGTATCCTTTATTGCTTTTGAAAATGTATCTTGCAGCATCAGAAATGATGAAATGCTCAAACTCTGTATTGAGACATTTTAGAGATCACTGGTCAAATTTAAGCCAATTTAAAATACTTTTTCAGAGAGTTTATCAGCTATTTTCTTAATTAGGTATCCAGCAAAAATCTTGGAGGTGGACCACCAAGAGAATGAAGTGCTGATCCATTTTGAAAAGTTCTCCAGTAAGTATGATGAATGGGTGAGCATGACAAGCTCAAGGCTACGTCCAATGCAGCAGACCAATGAGACCATAGAACCTGTAATAACAGCTCCACCAGCAAGTATTAAGGTTGCTGGTACAACACATCAGTTTGAAGTTGGTGAGAGATGTTTGGCTGCTTGGAGCAACTCTCAGAAGTTCCCTGCAACTGTGTCTAAAGTTTTGGAGAATAGTAAGTAAATTATTGTTTAGATTGATGTTGGATTATGCACCATGCTTGAACAGTACTGGGCCAAATGAATAATTAGGGAAGTAGGGCTGGCCCAAAAAAATAGTTAAGGCAAAAGTCGTATCAAATATTCGGAAAATTCTAAGTCCAAGTATGAGCTTGACATTTGAAAAATTTTACCTTGAATGATTAAATCTGGGTCAAAATGTGACCAGCAGGGTATCTTGAGAAGTAGGAGTTGCACAAAAAAATAGTCATGACAAAAGTCGTAGGAAATTTTCCTGACTATACAATGGTGTCCTTTATGGTGGCCTTTACCTTGACATCAAGGTCACATTAAGGTCAAAACTATTTTCTGAAAGGGAAACCCCTACTTTTGACTCTTGGAAAAGAAAAGCATGGAAAATTCTACGTCAATATATGAGCATACCTTTTAAAAAATTTGACCTTCAATGATTAAGTCAAGGTCAAAATGTAAGCAGTAGATTTTCTTCAGTAGTAGGTGTTGCACAAAATGATAGTCAACACATAAGTCATAGGATCTTTTCCTGGCTGACCGATGGTGACCTTTATGCTTAGCTTGACCTTGATATTCATTCATTCATATGATCTTTACCTTTTGAATAATTTCACCTTGGATGAGCAGAGTATCTTGAGCAGTAGGGGTCGCACAAAAAATTGGTCAAGACAAAAATAGTACTAAATATCCTCATTTATATTATTATATGATTTTATATCTTAAATGTATTTTATTGTTTATATTTTAAATGTATTTTATTGTTTGTTTTCTATCAGTCTAATGTAAAATGTACTATTTATCTGTTTGCTATTGTTATATTTATATGTTTGTTATATTCAATCACTATACTTTTCTTGGACGTGTGTAAGCAGGTTTTCCTGCATAAACATGAATAAATTACTACTACTACTACTACTACTCATTTAGATGTTGTTCTCCACATTCAATACCTTCAAATGTTCTGTCTGCCACATTGAATCAACCACTTAGTGACTGTTAAAATCTTATCGGAATTCGATATTAGCAATCACAATCAATGTGAGGAGCTATGTCAGTTCATTTTTAACTGACTTGAAAGTGTTCCATCCACCATATTGACTCCACCATCTTGAAAATTTAAGTTTCGTAAAAAAAATAATATTAAAGCCCTATAAAAAAAATTTTTATCATTTTTATGTATGAAACCAAAAATTTTTTTTAAATAATTAAACCGTGAATTTATTTTTTTTAGAAGGTTCATAAATTAACCCGAAGTTTTGCTTTGGCCAACAAAATTTAAGTTGGATCTGTCGACTTGATAATTTTAAGTATTTAGATTCTTAATCATTTAAAAGTAATAGTTGCGTGAGAGAAGCTAAAAAATGCGCCAAATTTTATTAAATACTTTATCAAACTGTTATTGTTGAGGTGGATAGTCCGGGAACAAATAAATAACTTGAACGTAGGAAATTTTCCTGGCTTAGCGTTGGTGACCGTGATAGTGACCTTTTCTGTGACCTTCAAGCTATTTTCAAGGTCAAGTCGATTTTCTTAAATACATACCCCTACTTTCGACACCGGAAATAAGAAGCACGGAAAAAGGGTTTGTCCCGGCAAGTTAAGCCAAGGTGCTATGATAACCGCTCATTTAAAACAAACCTAGAGAACAATGTTTTTATTTCGGCAATTTCTCAAAGTACTTAGAACATGACATCTGGGGTGAAGGGTACAAGTTGGTCATCAAGCAATCGTCCTACTAAGCAACGACAGAGAGAACTCTTCCTAAGTATTTCAGAAGCTTGGGAGACGGACAGCACCGAAAATAATCCTGAGATCTTTACCATGGAAGAGATTAAGGCGGCTGCGGGCAAGATGAAAAATGGACTAGCCTGGGCCAGATGGTGACGATGGTGTCCCTCCTGAGGCCATCAAGGTGATATCGTCTACACCACCACGGCTGCTATCAGGTCTATTCAGCCAGATCAATTTGCATTGCCGCAACCGAAATTTCTATGACAACAGGGTCATAAAGGTGCCCATCGGATAGCCAGGAAAAGATCCTATGACTTTTGTGTTGATAATTTTGTGTAACACCTACTACTTAAGATACTCTGCTGGTCACATTTTGAACTTGACTTAATCATTCAAGGTCAAATTTTTCAAAGGACAAGCTCATATCTGGTCCTAGAATTTTCCGTGCTTTCCATTTTCGACGTCAAAAGTAGGGGTTTTCATTTAAGAAAATCGATTTCACCTTGATCTGACCTTGATGTCAAGGTCAACGTCGGCATAAAGGTCACCATCGTATAGCCAGCAAATTTATAAGACTTTGGTCTTGATTATTTTTTTGTGCAACCCCTACCTCTCAAGATACCCTGCTGATTACATTTTGGCCTTGATTTAATCGTCTAAGGTCAAATTTTTCACAAGGTTAAGCTCATGTCTGGACGTAGAATTTTCCGTGCTTTTCATTCCCGGCGTCAAAACTAGGGGTTTTCATTAAAAAAAATCGATTCCATCTTGATGTGACCTTGACGTCAAGGTCAGCGTCGGCATAAAGGTCCCCATCGTATAGCCAGGAAAATCTCGCATGACTTTTGTCTTGAGTACTTTTTTGTGCGACCCCTACTTTGCTAGCCATTTATTTGGTCCGTTACTTATTGAACACAGTGTATTATTACTTTTACTAACTTTATGGTATGTGATTGACTATTATTAAATTATCAAGTCATGTTATACAATGTGGTCAGTGGTTATATTGACAAATTTGAGATATGAAAATTCAATTATAAGAAATGTTGAAATTATTGTCGTTTATTATGAGACAATACAAATACTGCCACCTCGAAGGCTACGCCTTGTATGAGGTATTGGCACTGGCATTTTGAAAATATACATGAAAGTTAGCTAACCTATCTTGCTGCCTCTCTTTCAATTGCTACGTTTATGCAGTTCTTGCTATTACTCTTCATGGCCTTTAATGGAACTATCTAGCCTTGTAGCATGCATCCATCTTTAAAAAGATTGATCATATCATCGTTTTGAACTTAGGATTTGGATGTGACATGTGGCAGGATCAGAATGTTATAATCTTGTAATTCATTTTCAATTACAGTTCCAATTTCTGTACCACAATTACATTAGTTCAGGTAGTTGCAAAACCATATTTTGATTACCACTTGGTGAGGAAATTACTTCTTTTGGACATATTTATACCTGTCAGGTGTCTAGGTTCTAGGTGAGGATTCTTGTATTATTCATGGATTTTTCGTTTTATTTTGTGTTTTCAACGATTTTGTTATTTGAGTGTATCTTCTGTTAAAAAAACTATAGTATGCAGTATTCAGTTGTAGCAACAGAAAAGGTGCCCAATCAAAGAAGCTTACTGGAATAACATTTCACAGGTACTGCAGGAATAAATTACATACAAATTCGAATTAGGTTTGGCTTTGTAGTATTATAATAATGTTGTATATGAGCATTAAAGCGACGGAACTATATAATTATTCATAAGCTTGATTTTTTGCGTACTCTTACTCAATAATATTGAGTCTTTATCTCAAGCAAAATCTATGTGATTACATTTTATTTCCTCAAATAAATTTTACTCTACTTGTTTTTCTTCATTATCCACTTTGCATGCTTACAAAGTATTACATTATACTTTGTTTATTCATACGGTTATGTGTATCATAAGCTGTGAATGAGTGTCTCAAATCCTGCATATAATGCCCAGAAAACTCATGCTGTTGATGTCATCAAATGTGGTTACAAAGTATAAAAAAAATGTTTATTATTTATTTATGATATGCTTGCATGTTTTAAATTTTCATAGTTTTCACTTCCTTTTACCATCTGAGAGTTCACAAGTTGTAGTTCCAACACCTACAGCTCAAAAAGACATAAATGAATATATTTCACTTCCGAGTCCATCTACCTACTGGAAATTATGGTACTGTAAAGCATTCATTAGAGGTATAATACATTATTTTGCAATTTTTTGTTTAGTTTTGCAATATACTCTCCTGGAAATTGTTTTATATTTTAATGAGGAGCTCCTGTATGAGCTTCAGTCTAGAAGTAAAGTATTTTTCCAGGTATTTTTCGCTCAAAATGGAACCTCATTTTTGAGAAGTGATCTTAGCAAAAAAATGGAATATTTTTAAAGACAGCTGCGTTCACTAATAGATCATACAGTGCAATGCAATTATTGTTGACCCAGAAAGAAAGTGTTTTAATTTTCAATAAACCTAAATTAAGTTTGCTTAACAAACATAAATTTAAAATCAACATCATGTTAATTCGAAAAAAAAATTAATTCGTTATATTTCTGTAGTCTGAGCCTGATAAATGGGTACACTTAGCCCCTCCCAGTGGTTCTGTTTCTTTTTTACAGTACATACATGTAGTAGTGACTCCCTTTGCTTTAACCATAACTTAAAGGTAACCATAACTTCAGAGAATAGTTTTTCACTTTTCTTATTAGGACCAGATTTTCCTAGTGTTTTTGGACACGGTAGATAGCAACATAACACCCTTTCAATACCTTATGTAATAAATCATAATTTATTTGTAAAACTGAAAAAAACTGAGGGATGAATGGTAGGAGAGTAAATAGCTAACTGTTTATCCTTATAAGGTTACATTATTGTTCCCAGTGTGTCCCAGATGGGTGAAAAGGTTTATTATTGCAAAACATAAGATAAACATATTTTTTTGAGTTAGGTAAATTAATGATTTCTCTTCAAGCAAGAAAAATACTGCTGAACATTAGGCTGCAATTACGAAGCTTTTTTTAATAATTTCAAATTAATCAAAACAAATGCATTTTTACAACTCGTTTGGCTCGTTGAAATTTGATTGGTCTTAAAAGATGAGATATCTCAATATTTTTTGAATTATGTAAATTGATATTTCCAGTAATTTCCCAGTTATTCTCCATTGTAGAATCCAAACATCAAGATATACTACAACTGTGTGAGCTCATGTAATGGTGGTATAGAAATTAAAATATCAATACAAAATAAAAAAAAGTTAATCACTTTTTTCAACATGTTTTTCTTGATCACTGTATATAATTTGTATTTCCAGATCTGATAGTTTGCAACCTGACCATAGCGCACATTTTATGCTTCATGTAATATTGAGAATGCTGATCTAATCCATTGTTTGAATTTCCTAGACACATACGAAGTCCTGTTTGATGACGGCTTCGTAAAGACATTGAAGGGACACCGGATGTCAAAGACGGGCAGCAAGCCTTTGCAAGCGTCGCCGTTGTTTGAGCCGATCAAGAGTAGCAAGCAGGATCGCAGGGAAAAGAAGAAGAAGCTGAACGTAGCGTCGCTGTTCAAGAAACGACAGCGTGGCACCGGTGGCAGTGGAAGTGGAGGGGAAGCCAGTGCCGAAGGAGAGAAACCCACCAAGAAGGTTAGGCACAAGGCTGAGCCTTCGACCTTGACTACTATACCCGCAGCCGCCGATACTGCTGTTGATGATGTACAGAACTGGAGACCTTTGTATGTATATTTTATGTTACCAATTTTTTTATTCGTATATTCAGATGTGATGGCGTTAGGGATACTCTTGGATTCCAGATGATTTTTAAATGTGTTATATTCTTATAAGGTATACGTCATATACATAATTTTAATTGAGTGGAGGTTATAGTGAACTGCTTGAGGGCAACACATTTGCGGGGTAAAATGAAAGGTAAAAAATCAAGCTACTGCGGACGTGGCAAATTTAATACAATCATACTATAAGGGATTATACGGCCAACAAAATTTTGCACGCAGAAATTGGCATTGTATATTATACCTAGAATCACAGTTGATTACCCTTGTTTGTCTAAAAAGAGCAAAATGTTTACAAGTACAACTAAGTTGGCACAAATAAAACGAATTTATCGTATGTACAAGAACCAAAATATAATGGAAAATAAGTATGAAAAATGTACAAAAAAGTATATGTTATAATATTATGCGTGCGAAATTAATTAATCACCATTTCTGAACATCCTGGCCAGGATATTGGAAGAAATGTATTGAATTATTGTATTATCGGTCCCTAGCAACAACACTACGCAGCCTAGCCGCTCGCCAAGTCGATTTTTCCCAAACCCGGAACGGGGTTTCACTATGTTAGCATCGTCAGAGGAAGATTTAGTCTGAATACAAACATGTGTTTTCTGTTTCTTATGACGCCGTCTCTTTTCGAAAGTTGGAGATCCAAATAGCTAATTTAGTTCTAGATACGGCCATGCGTAAAATGTCAGGCGATGTGCAACCAAGCCACATTCCGATGTCTTTCAACCAAGAATTTTGGCGTCTGCCAACAGACCTTTTACCTTCGACTTTTTCTTTTATAATCAGTCGCAGAGGTTTGTTTTTTCCTTGCATGATATGACTTATATCAGCTGTTTTCCATTCCTTGATGGTAAGCGTGAGTTCTTTTTGTTTCTTCAGACGATTAAGGACTTTATCGTTTGTTATGCTTTGAACCCATGATATTCTGAGTATACGGTGGTAAATATTCATTTCAAATGCGCCTGTTTTCTTCTCATACCTCATTTACAAAACACCCCAGATAATTGTACGACGACGCTTGTTCCACCGTACTACCGTTGATAATCAAATGAGCCGGTACAGGTGTCTTGGTAAATGTAACGACCTTAGTTTTTGTCGTATTTATGATGAGGCCAAACTTTTCACTATATCGAACAATACAATCTATTAGCCTTTGCAGTCCTGCGCATTCTCAGCTAACACAACGGCGTCGTCGACATACGTGATGTTATTATTTTTTCCCGATCTTAATTCCATATCTCTTTCCTTCCAGAGCTTCTTTGAAATTATCCTCAGAATACACATTGAATAAGAGCGGCGATAACACGCAGCCCTGTCTTACACCTCTTTTAATCACGGTCGCTTCTGATGCTGTTCCCTCAATTTTTACTACTGCGTTTTGCTTTCAGAAGAGACTTGCGTTTAAGTGAATTTCTTCTCTATTCCAGTGGTTTTGAGGACTTATATGAGCTTTTGGCCTTTTTATAATCCATAATACAAGCGACTACGTTGACGTTCTGACTCTGCATCGCTGTGTGAGAACGTTTAGTGCAAATGCCGCCTCACGTGTGGGGTTTGGGAAACATTAGTTTGGCAAGTAGTTAGAGTGTTTAAACTTCATGTTGATCCATAAAAATAACCAGATGAATTATTTCCAGGTGGCACAAAGGCAGACCTGTTGGTACCGACGCAATGCTAGAGACAGGTGACGGACTGAAGCACACTGTCATTGTGCCTGATCCGCGGCTTCCAGAAGGCTGGGCGAAGCATTTGTTGCGTAGGAATATTAAGGGAGGTGGCGTCAAATGGGACACCATAATTACCAGGTAATGTATCTGGAGATTATAAGAAGGTGGAGTACAAGTGTAAATTGATAAAAATCACATTTTTAGTTTTTCGACGCTTTTAGTAGTATTTTCTGCATATGCAAGTTTATATTCGCAACACGCTATTTTCCTATTGTTACTAAAAGAAGTTTCTGCCGAGAATGGTACTAGTCATGGGTATGAAAACAACGATTAAATCATTATAACCTCATACTGTTCATAAAGGGAATGGTCGCCTCATCTCCCATTTTCCTGCTGAATCTGTTAAATGGGCTGCTCAAGACGCAAACCTTCCCAGCGGTCTGGAAAAGAGCGAAGGTGATACTGCTTAATAAAGGCGGTAAACCTCCTGGGCTTACATTGCCTCACAGACCTATATGTCTACTGGACACGATAGGTAAGCTGTTCAAGATAATGATCCGTCAGAGGCTACAGAAAGAAACAGACGATGGAGAAGGGCTATCGGAGTACCAGTTCGGTTTTCGAACCGGCACGTCTACCATCGACGCCCTTGAGACAGTGATGGGAATAGTGGAAAAATCCAAGGATAAATGGTGCACACTAGTTACCCTTGACGTCAGGAATGCTTTTAATACTGCTTCCTAGGGCATCATAATGAGTGAATTGCGAATGCGCAACATCTCGAAATATCTTCGTAATATAATAAGCAGTTATTTCGAGGACAGGACCATATCTATATCCAAAGATCTGCCAATGACTACCGGGGTTCCACAGGGGTCGGCACTATGACCAACCCTCTGGAACCTGTACGATGGGATATTGAAGCTACCGCTATCCGGTAGCATTAGAACGATAGGCTTCGCAGGTGAATTAGCTTTAGTCGCGACAGCCAAGCACGAGGTATCCCTATCATACAAGGTGAACCGGGCCTTGCAAAAGATTGACGACTGGATAGGTGATTATCACCTAGATTTGGCTCCAGGAAAGGCTGAGGCAGTGATACTACGAGGATATAGGATAAAGAGAAAGGACGTCAGCTTCCAGCTTAGAGGCAAAAGGATAATCCCAGTAAGCGTGAGGTACTTGGGAATCTATATAGACAACGAGAGGTGCTTCTCAGACCACATTAAAAGGTCGACCCAGAAGGCAGAAGCTAGAATAGCCATGCTCTCTAGACTGATGCCGAATATTGGGGAACCCAGCAGTAGAAAAAGAACACTCCTGAATGGAATCGTCCAGTCAATTGTCCTTTATGGAGCGCCAGTTTGGCGCAGGATACTCAAAAGGAACACACATCAGCAAGAGCTGGACAAGCTGCAAAGGAAGTCACTGCTGAGGGTAGCCAGTGCCTACCGCACAGTATCCAGTAAAGCTTTGCAAGTGTTGACAGGGATACGACCCTTGCATCTGCTTCAGGTGAAGGGAAACGAGACATTTACGTCTCACAAGGAGACTCAGAGACGAGGCAGAAAGACTGCCGACAACGGACCATACAGAAGTGGCAGCAGATATGGTCTCAAACGACGGATGTTGCGCAGTGGACGAAAAAACTGATACCATCATTAGGAGAATGGGTAAACTGCGAGCACAGGACTACCTGCAATTTTCTGGCGCAGGCTCTAACGGCACATGGCCCGTTCCGAGTGTATCGGAAAAGGGTAGAGAGAGCTATTGATGACCAGTGCCGCCATTGCGGACAGCCCGACATGGCGGAAAATACGCTCTTCGAATGTGAGAGGTGGCTCACATACAGACAAGAAGCCTGTGCAAACTTACTTGAAGATCTGAAGGCAGGTAACATGGTGAGATTGATAATCTCCCATAAAGTCTATTGGAAGACCATCCACTGCATGGTGAAGAAAATACTGAGCGCCAAAGAAAGCGAGGAACGTAGAAGTGGTGATTAACCACAATATCAACCAGCACAGACCAGCCCTACACCCATGTTGTTATGTCGTTCGACGAAGGTTCCGTGAGTGGTAGGAGGGCTTGAAGGTAAGAAAAGAGGGAACGGGTTTTAGCCGGTTGGGCGGTGGTGGCATGTCGGATGGACGCGTTCGCGTCCGTTGGACATGCGATCAGAGGACTCAAGCTGGTTCAGCGTCGGGCGGGCAGACTCTCTCTCGCACCTTCAGGTGTGCGAGACTTTCTGTCCCTGTAATCAAGCCGATTTCCTAAACCTTCTATAATAAAAAAAATAACCTCTTACTGTATACTGTATGCAGGCTCAGGCTGCATTTATCACCATTAGGAATTGGAGAAGACTCCCTGTGTATGTGCTGTGGAGAGGCCGATGAAACAGCCTACCACTTCCTTGCGGAATGTGAGTTGCTAAGTGGGGTGAGATACGAAATCTTTGGATCCGATAGACTCCAGCCATAAGAATTAGCCTCTATGGAGGGTATAAGCTGGGCTGACATTAAGGCCTTAGTTAAAAGGTCGGTAAGGTTTGGCAGGGAGGGGGAGGCAGGCAGCGTAGGCTGATGACATACGAGGGTGACAAAAAGGGCCTACTTGCCAGGCGTGGCCACCCTACAGCTACTACTACTAGATTCACTCTATTTCGTTCGCATCTTTTTATTGAGTCAGTTGTTTTCTTTCATCTGAACATGTTTATATTTATTTTTCATGACCTGCTGGGTTACTTCTAGGTAGAAAAATACCGATTTTGAAATAAAATGGAAGCTACAAGCGATTAGTATCAACAATTATATATCGTTAGAAAGGTTATCAAATTCTACTTTTAACAGTAGAACAGAAATAGGCATTTCTGTTTAAAAAATCAAGTTACCTGAGATTGAATTTCCTTAATTAGTCTACCGATTTCACCAACTACAAAAAGAATTCAAATTTGACAGGACTACGCAAGCTGACACACTTCATGCTTAGTCGCACCACATACCGCCTCCTTTTTAGTTTCATTTTCGCATGCGGAAACAGTGCAAAGTCGCAAGGACCAAAGTCTGGACTGTAGGGAGGATGTGTGAGAAGTATCAGTACTGTCGCAGTGAAATATTCGGCGCAAGCTTTGGCGCAGTGGCAGGAGTATTATGGCGATGGAGGAACCAGGTGCCCATTCCTGACTTTGGTTGCAGGTTCTTCATAGATCAAATTACTTTAGGCAGGCACTGCTCAGTATACCACTCAGCTGTGACTGTCTTATGTGTCCAATAAATTTCACTTTATTTAAAAAATACAGTTATCATTTTCTTGTGTGCAGATTGGGACTTTCTGACAGCTGTTAAACAGGCGTGTGGGATATGCATAAATCGAAAGCGACATATCCATAAACAAGTTCACTATTCAATAATCTTTCATCATATTTGATTCCTAAGTGCTAAGAATCGCTGATGCATTTGCTTACAACTTTGATGTGCACACGACGTCTAATAATTTAGTTTATGCAGTTTCCAAAAAACTGTTCAAAAGAGCTTCTCTGGTGTCATTGTTGTCAATAAACATCTTTCCATTTTACTCTTGTATTATACAAGAATGTTTTGAACTTTTTTCTTCTACTACTCTCTTATGTTTCAGTCCTGAAAATAGAAGATTCAGGTCGAAGCACGAAGTGCGCGTCTTCTTAGAAGCCAACCCGACAGAAGGTCTGAACGTGAACATGTTTGATTTCTGTCTGGTCAGATCTAAGCCCAAAAAAGTCAAACAACCACCCGTAGAGACACCTGAAATGCCTCCTGAACCGGCACCTGTCGTAGAGCCGCAAGATGATTCGCAGATGACAGAAGAGCAAGGCTCCCAAGATGAAGGTAATGCGAAAATTCAAATTACACCGAACTAAGGGTCTAGTGGTTTTGCCTACAGTTTGAATCGAAAATCAGAATTGGCCCGAAAATCACAGAAATTATTATACTTTTTCCAAATAACTTTTCTCTGAAAAATGAAAAATAAGCGAGATACAGAATCAAAGAAACTAAGTTTGGACTTCTGTATCAAGACATACCTAGTCTGTTTATGTTTAGTTTTTTGGTCGGATTTTTGTCCTATCGATCAGGCATTGTACCTGTCAAATAGGGTACTAGTCACTTTCGTAGTTAATTCTAAATTGGTAAATCCTAAGAGTTCCGTTCATAATAATGTGTCACTTTTCATCAATTTAAAATTATCAACGATAAACAGAAAGTGACTACTGCACTATCTGAAAGGTGCAATGCCTAATCGATAAGACAAAAATCTGAGCAAAATACTAAACATAAACAGGCCAAGTACGTTTTGATACACAAGCCCAGATTTAAATTTTTTATTTGGTACTCGCTTATTTTTCAATTATCTGAGAAAAGTTATTCGAAAAAGTTGTTTAGCGACTTCTATACACAATTAAAAGTTTTCACTTAGGACTCACCCTGTATAGGCTACTCATGAGGTTAGAAACAAAAACCAAAACTACTATTATTTTTCGACTTCAGATACCTGTCAGTTTTCATGATTTAAATTGTTCTGTTCTTAAAAATCCATTCAAAACGCGTACTCAATTATTGCTGAACCTTGAGTCTGTTATCGCTCTATTGAAACTTTAAACTCTCTGAGATCCATCATTCTTTGAGAGGTTAAATGCAAGCGTATTGCTTGTGTTTACCACATTTACAAGTTTATAGTACCAATAGATAACTAGAAAGATGGACATGTTTTTACCACCAATAGCACGGTTAATTATTTGGTGAATTTTTAGACAAATTCATTTTTTTCTAACGTTCATTGCTTGAATTCACTTTCCAACACATATTGATTTTGACACTAGCTCGCTAAGTGTTTGATACATGATAACTTTCTTCTCTAACTTGCGCTTCCGCATTATCTCCAGCAAACGGAGCCAACCTGTTGAAGTGTACGACTCTGGGCTTTCCACCGTTGGCCTTCTTGATGCGATAGATTACGTCGTTGATCTTCTTGACGACCTCGTACGGGCCCTCCCAGGAACTCTGGAGCTTCGGTGACAAGCCACGGCGTTTCTGAGGGTTGTACAGCCAGACCAGGTCTCCAGGTTGGTACGCTGTTTCGCTGGACCCTACGTCGTACGTCATCTTCATGCGGTCGCTTGCGGTGCGAATATTATGGCGAACTTTCTCATGGGCCTTGTCCATTCTCCTGCGAAGGTTGGTAACGTAATCTTCGCCTGCCACATCGTCTCCTGGTTTGCAGCCAAACATGAGGTCACAGGGTAGCCGGAGCTCTCGCCCAAACACAATACTGGCCGGTGTCTCTCCTGTGGTTTCATGGACTGCCGAGCGGTACGCCAACAGGAAGAGATGGAGCCAGCTGTCCCAGTATCGCTGGTGATCGGAGACAACCTTGGCCAAATAGCGGTTCACCGTCCTGTTCATCCTTTCCACCATGCCGTCCGACTGAGGATGTAATGCCGTGGTCCGAGTCTTCCTAATCCCCAAAGTTTTGCACACGTTCTGGAAGAGCGCAGACTCGAAGTTCCTTCGCTGGTCCGAATGCACCTCGAGCGGAACTCCAAAAGGGCAAATCCAGTCCTTGACCAGAGCATCAACAACGGTTGCGGCCTCCTGGTTTGGCAGAGCGTAAGCTTCGACCCATTTGCTAAAGTAGTCGATCACCACGACGATATACTTGTTCCCAGCTTCGCTCTCAGGAAAAGGTCCTGCTACGTCGATAGCGATCCTCTCGAAGGGGCTTCCTACGTTATATTGGCGCATAGGAGCTTTCTTACGTCTCTGTGGACCATTGCTGGCGGCACAGACTGTACAGTTCCTGCACCATTCCTTGACGTCTTCCTTGCACCTAAACCAGTAGAACCGCTCCCGAACCTTCTCCAGGGTCTTGGCCACGCCCAGATGACCTCCACTGGTTCCGCTGTGGATCTCCCCGAGTACCTCGGCCACGCTGTTCCTAGGCACCACGGTCTGTCTTCTTTCCTGGGTCCCTTCTTTGTCCTCTAGTATTCGTCGCAGGATGCCATCCTCCATTACCAGACTGTCCCACTGAGCCCAGTAGGACTTGACGGTAGGCGAGTAAGGTGAAACCTCCTGCCAACTCGGTCGTCGATCTTCCCTCTTCCACTCGATGATCAGTTTCAGGCTGGGATCCTCTTCTTGGTCTTTCTGGAGTTCGGTAGGCTGCCAGCGGTCATCCACCACGGTGGTTCTCCTGGTGATGGCGTCCTTCGTCTCGGCTCGGTTGCAGTGAGCACAGTCGTCGGGACACGGTCTCCTCGAAAGTGCATCCGCATTCCCATGAGACTTGCCAGCACGGTGTTCAATGTCGAGTCTCTCGATCCACCTGGCTACCTGTCCCTCTGGATTCTTGAACCGAAGTAGCCATGTCAGGGATGCATGGTCCGTCCTCAGCAGGAACTTCCTCCCGTACAAGTACTTGTAAAAGTGCTCCACGGACTTGATGATGGCCAGCAATTCTCTCCGGGTGACGCAATAGTTTCTCTCGGGCTTAGATAGCGTCTTGCTGAAATAGCCGATCACCACCTCTCGACCATCTTGCATCTGCGACAGAACTGAACCTATCCCCACGTTGCTCGCATCGGTGTCTAACACAAATTTGCCGGTAGGTAGGGGATAGCTCAGCACTGGAGCCGTCGAGAGAGCCTTCTTCAGTAGGTCGAAAGCTTGCTGGCAGTCATTTCCCCACTGGCACCTGCGGCCTTCCCCCGTAAGCCTAGTCAGCGGCTTGGCGATGGTAGCAAACCCAGCCACGTATCGACGGTAGTATGTACACAGACCTAGGAAGCTTCTTACGTCGTGTTTGTTCTTGGGTACCGGCCATCCTTTTACTGCTTCGATCTTCTGAGGGTCCACTGCTATGTCTTCTTGGGAAACCACATGTCCTAAGTATTGCACCTTCTTCTGGAACAGGTGGCACTTCTTAGGGCTCAGCTTGAGGCCTGATTGGCGCAGCCTCTTAAATACTTGTTCCAGGTTCTTGAGGTGATCGTCGAACGATTTCCCAACCACGATGATGTGGTCTAGGTAGACCAAGCAGGTTTCCCAAGACAGCCCCTTCAAGACAGTCTCCATGAGCCTCTCAAATGTAGCTGGTGCATTACACTGCCCAAACGGCATAACTGTAAACTGCCATAACCCCGAGCCGACGGTGAACGCAGTCTTCTCTTTATCCCCCGGGTCCGTCTCGACTTGCCAGTAGCCGCTCTTCAAATCAAGGGTAGAGAATACCTTAGAACCCGCCAAAGTGTGTAAGGTGTCATCAATTCTTGGCAGAGGGTAGCTGTCCTTCTTCGTTAAATTATTGAGCTGCCGATAGTCCACGCAGAAACGTGTCGACCCGTCCTTCTTCCTCACGAGTACGACCGGCGATGACCAAGGACTCGCTGATTGCTCGATCACTCCCTCTTCTTCCATTTCCTTGATGACCCTATCCGCTTCTTCTCGCTTGGCCAATGGTAGCTTCCTTGGTGGTTGCCGAATAGGTGGTACATCGCCCGTGTGGATCTTGTGTCGGACCACATTTGTCCTCCCCTTCTTTCCAATGTCAACATCGAAGATATCCTGGTATTCTGTGATGAATACCCTCAGCCTCTTCTGTTGTTCCCTGTTCAAGCCTTTCGACGAATCAGCCACCAGCTCACTCAGCTTCTCATGCAGCCGCTCATTCCGAGGGTCTGATGCGTTTACAGTTCTCACCACCGATGAGACTGGAGAACAACAACCCAGTGGTGTTCCCTCCTTGAGGTGTACCGGAAAGCCATTCGCGTTCAGCAACCTCACCGGAACTGCGTCATTCGCTCGTACCAGGCACGGATGCCACGGCCAATCAGCTCATCATCCGGTTTAGGTTCAAACAACATGACGCTCCCTCGATCAGCGCCATCAATCAGGCAGGCTTCAACCACCACCTCGCATCTTTCTGGGATGACAAATTTCTTCGGAGAGCACCAGCTGGACAGCCTCTTCTTGACGCCGGTGGAGGACTACCTCTTCCTCCTGGACTAGCAGGGTACCATGTCTCAGGTCCAGTTGGAATTCATAGGAGTCCATGATGTCCATTCCAACTATCACCTCGTTCTCGATGTCGGCTACCAAAACTCGGTGTTTGATCTTGGTGTTCTCAAACTGGAGCTGTATGTCGGCTTCCCCATGGATGCTTGCGGGCTCTCCAGTAGCAGTGCGCAGCCGCCATCTTGTTGGTCTTACGTCAGCACTATTTTGGAGCACATCAGGTCGAACGATGGTCTTCGTCGCACCCGTATCCAGAAGCATCAGCTTCTGCCTGCCATCCACGAAGCCATCCACATACAGACTGGTCGCCTGCTGCCCAACGTAGGCCACACGAGCAGTTCTTCTTAAGCTCTTCCGGACACGGGTGGGGCATCGCCTCTGCTGTTCGACCCGACTTAGCATCGATCTTCTTTCTTCTTTGGACGGGACTCACTAATAACCCGCCGCAGTTCCTCAACTAGGGCCGCCACATCTGTCCTACCTTCACACTCCCGAGCTCGATCCTGGCACTGGTAAGCCTTTTTCACTGCCTCAAATTCTAAAGCTCTGGCCAGCGCATCCACCAGACGCTTCGGATGTGCGAGAGCTACAGCTTGACGCATTTCGGCATTATGAAGACCACCCACAAATGCCTCCACAGCTAGTCGCTCCATTAGATCTTAGATTAGAGCCGTCGGATATGCCAGTCGAACCAAGCGGGCTGTATCTGCTTCAAATTCCTGCAGCGTCTCGTTTGGTCGTTGGGAGCGATTCTTCAGCTGAGCGTGGAAGACGTGACCGGACCTGGCTTAACCAAACCTCATTTCCAGATGTCTGACTAGCTGTTCGTAGTCCCCTCGTTCTGTCGGCGATAGCGTCTGAAGCACATCTGTATCTTCACCTCTCAGTGCTAACGTTAAAGCTGTTGCCCTCTCACCAGGTAACCAACCATTTGCGTTTGCGGCCGCTTCAAACTGGAGGAGGTAATTTTCCCAGGACGTTTTCCCATCGTACTGAGGAGGTTTCAGTCTCGGCCTGCACGAATCTCCTACCTTCAGGTCACTTGGTGTCGTTACCCTTGCAGCCTGAAGCTCCATTCGCAGCTTGTCCATCTCTGAGTCTAGGCGTCGGATGTTGTCTCCCAGATCTTCTTTCTGTTTGTCCAATCCCCTCTTGAGATCCTCTTTTTGTTTTTCCAATCCCCTCTCGAGATCTTCTTTTTGTTTTTCCAATCCCCTCTCGAGATCTTCTTTTTGTTTTTCCAATCCCCTCTTGAGATCCTCTCTTCGCTCTTCCATCTTCTATTCTAAGGTGTCGATTCTGGCTTCAATTCTTTCATCGATGTTCTTTTCTAAAGCAGAAATCTTCATCTTCAGGGCAGATTCAGACTGCTTGGAGATTGCTTCAATTTTTGCTTCGAGCTTCTTGGCCCACTCGAATTCAGGTGACTCGAATTCGAAGGTATCTGGATCCTCACCCTCTTGAATCATTATTTCTCGGAGTCGATCTTGGAGAACGGCCTTCAGCCCGCTGCTATCGGCACCGCGTTCATCGAGCTCTCTCCTTAAATCTGCAACCTTCAGTTCACTGAATCTCACCATCTTGACAGTTTATTCACTTAACTGTCCGTACCACGTTGCCCAATCAATCAGTCTACCCCACACCTGACACCACTGTTACAAGTCTTTAGTCCGATTGGGCAAATAAACACTTGGTACGGCTTTCACTATTTATTTTCACTAACTATATACACTACACCTAGCCTAACACTCAACAGTCTAATTTATCTAAAGTCACTACACTAATTTATGTTGGTCCTTAACTGCACTAATTTATATCACAGTTCATTTATTTCGCGCGCGCCACTGGACGACACGGATTGCTTTCCACTGCACGGCACGGCACGGTATCGACTGTAACTGTAACAGGTCCGTCTCTCAGTCAGACGGCCTTTTATGCTAAGCGGCGCCATCTCTGGACCGTACGCGAAAGCTCTCGATCATTACCGATTGTACGAGAAAGGATTTTTCTAGACCCACGAGATGGCATTACAGGGCCGGCCTGGCACAGTATTATATGGTCAATCTGCTTGCTTACCGCCTCTACTATCACCTTCCCAAATATCAGTATCGAATTACCAATCATCTTGTACATACTGTTCGTGGATTAGAAGTAATAGAACTATAAATTATGAGTAGCATTGGTATCATGATATAATTCAGTTTTTTCAGTAGAATATATTTTTTAAATCCTTCATATTTAGTGGATGCTCAGTAAATTTCTTCATTTAATGCTTATTTCTATAAAAAACCTTTGAAAATATGGCAGCATATCGATGGGCTGCATATTTGTTAGTAACTTCTGAACATTGAAGTTTGACGAATTAATTTGATGAAAAGTTTGTCTGATATCAATCAAATTTACATCTTCATGGTTTTTCAGATAACTCTAATAGTCTGAAGATCCTATTTGAAGACAATGCATATAAGTGCCCCATTGAAGGGTGTGGTAAGAACTTCCGCAGGGAGAACCTAGCACAGATGCATGTTAAGCACTACCATCCAGAATACACCAAGTTCCTTGATTCTACACCTAACGTAGCAGATTTGGCTTATGCTAGGACAGTTGGGGAAAATCTCGACAAATCGCCAGGTGAGAATATTATCATTTTTCAAATGTGTGACAATTCAAAGCTCATCAAATTGTAACTAATGTATCATTTGTAGGTTGTTAAAAAAATCGGAGGTTGATGAAACTGATTATTTTTAAATTTCAGTTTTACGTTTGACGTTTTCTCAAATTTGATAAAATAAGTATAATTTCGTTTGCCCAGTCAGCTTCATTGATATTTTGCTTATATTTGCGAATCATTGTAAAAACAGCGATTGATGTTTTTTTAAAGCTCCTTTATAGGTGATCGTGAATCTTAGAATGAAAGAACTTTTAACTAAAATCATTGGGAAACAAGCCCTACATCTTACGTATCATACCATCCACACGTATCAGACGGAGACAGTAAAATATAATAGCTGTGTCATTGCTGTGCTGCAAAGTTGACGGTCGCAACGTTGCCAGCTCGTGTTCCCCGAAATACATAAATAGTGTGCATACTCTTAAGTTTGTGCTTTTGGAGAGGATACTGTAAATGAGAAGACTTATAATACAATAGGCCTTAAGGCTTCACTATTGACGGGGACAGCATGGTCGGACGGCTCCTGAAAAAGAAAAGTTAGTGCTTGTCACCGCTGGATAAACTATATACCAATTCTAAATTTCTTGGCTTCTGATATCGTTGGCACCGCATAAAGTAATTAGGCGAGTAGGTACCAATGAAAACGTATGACGATATACACGATTGGAAAGCCGGGGTCTAGAATGCCGATATACACGCATCGGACGCAGATAGCCGATAGGCTTTAACATGTTGTAGAGAGAACGCAATATCCACTCCCTCCCACTATTTCTTTAGAGCACGCGTTCCGCAGTGTTGCCAGGTATGGCGATTTTCCGCCAAAGAGGTGATTCCAAAACCGAGTTAACGACCAAAAATCATAGCTGGGCTAATGGCGACTTTTGGTGGCACAAAGCATACAGTAAGTTGACGACTTTGGCTATTTCTATTTCATTGGTTTTCCCGTCAAAAATAAGGACTAGCCACATGAAGCAGCAATATTGCCGGTTGTTTTACAATTGACTCTTCAAGGAGAGAGAGAGAGAGCAGGCAAGTATTTGTTATTGGGCATTATTTACTTATTTCTTACTACTGCGCATGCTCAAAACAACGATAGCCACGAAATTCGTTATTTCTGGTGGTCCAGAGACGCCTCAATGCTTCGAAATAAAAATTATTTGATTCGCAAATTATCGAATGATTTAAAATAAGTTTTATTGATTTCACTGGGAAGTTGTTTTAAAATTGCAATCAGCTAGACAGAGGGTTGATATTCAAATCTTTTTTTAATGAAGTAAAAAAGCAAATACTTAATGTTTATGTATGTTCAACTGTACGCTATAGCTAATAAGCCGAGAGTGTTGGAAAAGTCAACAATCTCCCCAGAGTGGATCTCAATAGTTTTTGGTTTCTACAATAATATTACCTTGACCACGGGCTAATCAAAGTTATAAGATAACTCCAGTTTGATATATTTTTGCAGTTTGGCAAATGAGAGGAGACCCTCAACCGCCGAATATATCATATTGGGCGTTTCGATTGTGACATTTTTGATATTGACAACCACGAAGTCGCCATTCCTGGACAATTTCATCATTCACGCCAAAGATTGGTGACCTCTGGCGACTTTCATGCCAAAAGCTGGCTACAAGCATACTTATAACCTGGCAACGTCGCTCATCGGACTGCCTGGTCAAAGAGTAGGTAACTAACTACCTACTCTTTGGCCTGGTTCAGCTGTGAAATGTAAATTTAGTGGGAACTGTAGGATGTGTGAGGGGTCCGATGTTTCTTTTTAACTGATTGCTTTCCTCGTATGTACCTTCTCTCTAAGGGCCGGTTGTACAATGCAAGCTTAAGCTTCGGCTTAAGGTAAGCCGACGTTAAACCACGTCAGTTGCAAAACGTCCGTTGTACAATGCTGGCTTAGCCTCCCACTCCAAGCTTAACACGAGCTTACGTATATTTTTTGAAAGATTTGTGTCTAACTTAACAAAGAGAGCAAATGAAAGAACAGAGACAGAAACGGTCGTTGCAGAAATTTGACACAAAATGTCATAAGTGCCTAACCAAAAAAAGGTAATTTTTCAGATTTTTCAGATTCTGTACGAATTGCTTCATTGATGCCAACTGTAGTGAACTTCATTATCAACCAGATTTAACTAAGCCGACGATTGTACAACAGGTGTCGACTTTAAGCCTGAGCTTAGCTAAGCTTAGGTTTAACAAAGCTCGCGTTAAACCCACATTTGTACAACCGGCCCTTAGTCGCATTGGATATTTCGCACTCCAGATACAACTTTGCGAATCGTGTATAACGTGGAATGAAATAATTTTTGTATGCCAAGCAAAAGTCTAATAAGAAGTAACGTTCCTCGTAAATTTATAGATAGCGGCAGCCTTGAAGTTCGAGAAGGAATCCATACACCATTTATGATACATCATGTAAAAACTGAGGAATAAATATTGTATTTGCAAACTATTAGGTGATTTGATTTGTTAATTTTGTATTTAATATCAGGTCCGTCAAGTAGACCTCCGGTATTGAAACCAGCTGTGAAGGCATCAACACCAAAGGCGTCAAAGTTAACTCAATCTCCCCATTCAGAGATACCGGATTTGAGACCAGCTGGCGCTCAGTCGCCCAGTATAAGCAAGTCCAAGGATGCAGAAATCATAAAGTTATTGAATTCGAAACCATCTGACAAAAAGGAGTCGGATATGACACAGGTATGACGTCAATTACGGATAATCTTGCTATACTCAAAAGTTTCCAATATTTCAAGCATCACAAATGATTGGAAATGTTTTAGATATTTTGATAATTTTCCTGCGTTTTTCATCAATGTATGAAATTGCGGGCTTGAATCCATAAAGAGTTATAAGTGTCATTAAAGACACTATCACTCGATACATGTCTAGATACGTCCCAGATAACTTGAAGTAGAATTCAAAAAAATGTTACCATTGTCTGTCATCTAATATATCTGTGTGTTGAGCCTATGCAATAAAATTGGTGAAGAATTGTTCTTATTTTCCTGCTTACATCCGCATGTGGATTTCTCAATTTAAATCCCTACCAGAAAATGTCGGAAAAAGTCGGCGGCCGGCGGGACTCGAACCCACGACCCCCAGATTGGTACTCTGGCGCTCTCACCAGTTGAGCTACGGTCGCCCTGTCAACTCAACTTCGAAAGCGTCTCGACATTTTCCGACATGTTGTGGTACGAATTTCAATTGAGAAATCCATCCGGATGTAAGCATGAAAATAAAAATAATTCAATACACCTGTACACACGTAAAAATATCGTAAAAATAATCGTAAAATAATTTTTTGCTGCGAACTGCTTTATTTTGGGCAAAAAAATCAAGAGACATTTTTTATGTAGAATAAAATCAGGCTATCGGAAATAAATTTTTAAATGGTAAACAAATAATAAGACAAAAAGTCGCATTGGAAATAAATTTTAGGGGTTGTGTTTTCCACCCCTTACAACGATGGAGTAAACCAAATAAATTTCAATATTGTAACTATAATAATATATCTTTTTTCGATGAGGAATCACCCCCTTAAATATTTTACACTTATTTAGCTACACCCTGTATATTTCGTGTTTCCCAGATGAACTGTTAATCGAATCAATGTACACAAATCCTAGGTGTTTTTAAATGGCGATTAAATCTACGATTTGTTAAAGCAAGATTTTATGTTTTTTCGATATATCTCTAAATATGTATCAAAACCGAGACCAAAATATATTTTGCCAAAAAATCATTGATGTTTATTGCATTTTACCGAACTTGTGTACTTAAAAATTTCCAGAGCCATTCTCCTGGGATACCGTCAGGCGGATATCCAGACTTGAAGTTGAAGGATCTGCTGAGTAAGTCTGAAGGTGTACCGAAAAGGGACGAATTCAGCAAGTCGTTTGCTGCTAGTCGACCTGCTGGCATCAAGACCTTGCTTCCTGTTGTCAGGCAGCAAGCCGGTGATTCTGCTATGAGTAAGTAAAGTATGAGGATGCCGTGTCCCAGGGCGAATCACGAAAACTTTAAAAGGAATGATTGAATGATTGCTGGCATCGACTTATGTCATAATATGTTTACCCGTAATTGTTAAAAATTTGAGATGACCTTAAGGCCCGGTCAAACAGAGAACGCGGCGGTCCGGCGTTCTCTATTAATACAATGGAACGCTGTAACGCGGCGGTCTAGAACGCGGCGTTCGGCGTTCCATTGTATTGTTAGAGAACGCCGGACCGCCGCGTTCTCTGTTTGACCAGGCCTTTAATTAGATCGCGAAATAGTAGTGTAGTGAGCAACTGGTCACTGTCAAAACCGATACCAAAATTAGAAATAGCCAAAGTGATCAAGACGTCTAGTGGTGGAATTTAGAACCCAATGTTGTATGTGTGCCCGTGGTAACTAGTCTCCAAGGACTCCCTATTTTATTCAAGTGACAAAACCCAAAAGCATCACAGAACTGTAGCTTTGAGTCACAGATTGAAAATGACTATGGAACTATTTGCTCTATGAAAAGTCACTCATGATCTGACAATAACAAAATATCTGAACAATATATGATGTAGTAATAATCAAATAAATGACTTATCTGAACTTCATCAAATGACTACACTCATACACTTAGATCTTACAATTTTTAAAATCATCCGTCGATGCCGTCAATGTCAAACTTCGGTCACGTGACCGCTAAAGGTACGTTCTAACGTCTGGCAGCCAAGAGCGCGTTCCGGATCACCACAGTAGTGTGTGGCCGCTTCAATGGCCGCAGTACCATATTTGTATCTAATAAACGTCTGATAGTTAAGGTAAATAACAAAAAAAAATTAAAAAGACCTATTAGCGCAACCTTACTAGATGACCTCTGTTTTTTCCTGTAAAATCTGTCTTTGATGTGGGCCATACATGTTTCAAGTTGTTTGCAACAGAACTTCAAACGATGATTTCTCTGTAACAAATGCGAAGATAAAAAATAAGAATGATTCCGTTAGATATCGGCTTCACATACCGATACCTAAGTGCGATTTCTCTGACGAACTGATGGTTCTTGGGCTGTTCGGCCGGCGCCGACATGCTCCGCCGCTTTGGCGTCGGCGCGCTTCGTTGCTAGACGTTTCGCCAACACGAGTGGTCGGCATCCTCAGAAGGTGATATTACCTGTTCGGCGTGTTCCTGGAAACTTAGATCGCGCCCCGGGTTGCTTATATAATCCCGAGACGCGGTCTCAGTTTCTCGGAACATGGCCGAACAGGTAATATCAGCTTCTGAGGATGCCGACCACTCGTGTTGGCGAAACGTCAAGCAGCGAAGCGTGCCGACGCCGGCCAAACAGCCCAAGAACCAACAGTTCATCGGATCATTGCCACGAAATTCTTACACAATACATGCGATTTCTTTTTTCGGGAATCGTCGTGTGATACAGAGTATACAAGGTTGGGATAAAGTATGGAACCAAGCAAATAACTTTGGAACGGAAAGAATGATATTGCTGAAAATTTGCAGGCAAGTGTAGTGACGTATAGTGCATCCGAAGACATTATGCCAGCTATTAATGTACTTCTGGTTTAACCGGAAGTACCGTCAACTTCTTTAATTTAAATGGGACACCCTGTATATTTTTGCAGATTTTAAATCTTTATTTTCCGAATACGTCCATGGTAGGTTTAGTATTAGTTTCTTTAAAAACGGGAAAGGTAAAGCTTCTTTATCATTTCAGGTGTTTAAAATGCCGGTCATTCAAAATCGGTTTTGGCGATCGTGTGAGAACTCACAAAGAAGTGTGTCAACTTTTAATGATTTACATCCCGACAGGGGTCCTATAACACGTTTGACGGTGACTGAAATACAAAAAAAATACCTCAAACGGACGAATTTGTGAGACAAATAAAAAAAGCTTTACCGTTCCCATTTTTACAGAAACACATACTAAACCCACTATGGACGTATTCGGGAAAAAAAAACATGTATTAAAATCTGCAGAAATATACAGGGTGTCTCATTTAAATTAAAAAAGTTGACAGTACTTCCGGTTAGACCAGAAGCACATTATTAACTAACATAAGGTCTTCGGATGCAATAGGCGTCACTACATTTACCTGCAATTTTTCAGCAACATCACCCTTTTCGTTTCAAAGATATTTGCTTGGTTCCATACTTTATCCCAACCCTGTATACAATGTAAGCATTTTGGTGCAAGTAAATGATGCAGCTCACGATAAAGGCGTGAAGCCGCCTCAGCGCTACGGTTACACTCTCCGTAAAGAATGAGCATCTCAACGTTATCAGCAGCCGTGTAATGAACCATGTTCACAAGACCAAAACTTTACACACACCCGTGAGTCAGCCTGACGTTTGTCCGGTCTACTGGTTGAGCTGTCTCTGATACTACGTTCCAAAATCCCATCTATCCAGTGAGCAGATGAATTTTCGAGGATAGTCACGTGATTCCAGATGTTAGGGATGTTGGAATATTTATGAAACGGCAAAGATCTTTTTTTGCCAATTTTGACATATCAAATAACCTGTGCTGTTTTCTCAGTCAGAGTGTCAGAGTAGTCGTACCCGTTAGAATGTCAATGCATACAAATAAAGCAGAATAGGTTAAGTTGTTAGCTGTCAAGTGAAAAATATCTCTTGACACAAAGATCGCTAAAATCTCAATTTGATTTCCGAGCAAAACGATGACATCCATGGCCTCGGAAATGCAATAACGGAACACAGATTTTTGTTGACAGTTTGATGTTGAGTGAATACTGAAACGCTACAGAGCAAATCGAGGCCTTTGATGGGATTTTGGAACGTAGTATGAGAGTCTCACTCTCACGTCTCCTACTGCTTCCACACTCACTCTCTATGTAGTACGCGCCTGATTGGCTACTTTCATTAATTAATAACTAATTAACTACTTAATCAAAAAATTCTAAACATGAATTTTACATGTTTATTGCAGTTTTGCCCTTTTTTTCTTGGGTTATCAAATGTACCTGATCTCTTATAAGATTTATAACTGCTGATGAGCTTTCAGGCTGATTATTGTATTGTATATTTCTTTTTAAATCGTTCCATATTAATTCAATCGGATTAAAAATACAAAAATATGGCGGAAATGTTAAAATTTCACACCTACTACTTCGCGCCATTTCATCAACGATACATTTTTTTATCAAAGTTGTAACTTTTTATTAATTCCAACCGAGTATTTCTTTATATTTCTGGTGAAAATGTGATATTTTGTTTTGTGAGGAAATCAATAAACTCAGCTTTTCTAAACGAAGTGTTAGATATTTTTTCCAATAAATTTCTATTTCTCTATTTTTTCTATTCTTTCTATTTCATAAAGGAAAGTTAGTCCACCGTTTTAAGAAAATGATATTGCGTAGTCATGTAGTCGGACTGTAGTCCGACATCAGTACAAGTAAACATGACATTGTACGGAAATCATAGTCTCACTTATAAGTTTAAGTATTACTATAAAAATTATTTTAGTACTACCCCGGACTGCAATAAGCGTTGTTTAATCTATATCTACGTATAACTGTGGTTTTGGGAGATTAACTTTTTGAGACATTAGAGTGTTATAAAATTTACTACCAGTTATATCTCGAACGTTGTTACTATATTACAAAACTTGTCAGGCCAACAACAGCAACAGCAGCAGCCTCCGGCGGACCTCCCACCCGCGACCGGCAAACGTAAACGCGTCACCTCCGACAACGCAGATCACACAACCGGCGCCAGGAGCAAACATCTCCGTTCCACTTCCCCGCCCTCCCAAACAACCGAGCAGCACCCCTCCTCGCTGTCCCCCGCCTCCGTCCAACCTCCGATTCCTGTCACCGGCGACAACTCTGTCGATCCGCTCCCTACCGCCCAACCCGCGACGGCCGCTCCCCTCACCGGAGATCCTCCCGACTCCTCCAAACCCGACCTTCCCCCTAACAATATCATCATTGAAGGTGGCGAGGTGATCAAGATCGTCCGCATGAAGCAGGAGGAGATCATCAACTGCACGTGCGGCTACACCGAGGAGGACGGACTTATGATACAGTGCGAGCTGTGTCTCTGCTGGCAGCACGCTTACTGCAATAATATCGAGAGGGAGAGTCAGGTGCGTTTTCGTTTTTAACTTATCGATTTATTTTATTTAATCGTGTCTGAGCTACACTTGAATTAATTGGTTAATTTTATGTAATCTTTTTTAATTTTGTTTAATTTTTTGGTCTTTTTTGTTTTTATTAATATGCATTTTAGTACCAGTTAATTAGTAATTATTAGAGGAAGAAAAAAAACATATAAAGGGTGTCCCTGAATTTCGTTGACACGTGATATTCTCGTAACAAACAAAAAGTTTAAACGAAAACTGAGCGAAATTTTTGAAAGTACTATAGGGTCTATACCATGCTTTTAAAGCATTTTTTTGTGCTTCAACCCTTAAAATAACTCGGCCTCAACTTTTGGTTTTCAAATAGTACCAAATAGTTTTTTCTACACAAATTAACTACTTATATTATTTATTTAAAGTCCTGCAGTACCTTTGATTTTATAAGCAAACTTATTTTATTGGTAAAATCATAAGCATAACATAAATAAAATAAGAATTTGCTTGACGGGGGTTTTTAGGGGTGTTGAATGACCTATAAATAATACATGCTTTCGAAAACAAATGTCTTTTTATGCTTTTGTATTACGAAAATATTACGCATCAAACAAATAATGCTCATATTATTTATCTTATGTTAATGACTTTACCAAAAAAATTGGTTTGTGTATGAAGCCAAAGGCAATACAAGATGTTAAATAAAATAATGACCTCATTATGTAGGAATACAGTGGGGTGCTATTTGGAAAAAAAGTAGGGTGTTAGTTTAAGGGGTTGAAGTAAAAAAAAATTTCGAAAGCATGGTATGATAGGTCATTCAGTACCCTTGAAAGGCCCACTTAGTTTTCTTTTTTATCTGTTTTTCTTACGAAAATATTACGACTCAAACAAATTCTTATTTTATTTATTTTATTTACTTCATACTTATGACTTTACGAAAAAAATGGAGTCAAGTTGATTGACTCAGTACTTCCCACACAATGTGATGATAGCATTTTATTATTTTCCCATTGCATGAAGCTATAGTCTAAAATCCCCTTGCAACCAAATCATCGCTCACCCGTCCGCAAAAAAACATCCAACACAAAACTCTCGTAAATAGTTTCTTCCGTCTCCCTCCTTAGGAACTAGGACGCCACAGTTTTTTTCTGCATGCTTCAACTGGACGATGCGAAACGATCAGGAGCCTCCAAACCATCTAAAAGCGAAGTTTGAGCTGTTTTTATATTTTTAGATTTTTTATTATTGCTGACACAGACACGTTTTTTCAAAAACAGACGCGTTTTCCATTCTCGCCCCGGTAGTAAATTCTGTCTCAAAGTTTCATTACAATCAATTTAATAATTTTCGTGTTACGCAATATAGAATGATCCCGTATGTATACATCACAAATTCTAAATTCCTTGGTTCCTATAATAAGCAAAGCAATGTTCAGATGTTCCTAAAAAAGTGTATTATGACACTAGGTTTTTCATTCACAAGTCAATGGACAGCGTATTATGAATACAACAAATTTTTCAGCTTTATAACCCCCCACCCTCCCAACCACCCCAACTTCACCCCCACTCACACATTACTGTGATACCAGTTTAGTATTTTCCCATAGCATGAAGCTTTAGTCTGAGATCCTCTTGCAACCAAATCATCGGCCACCCTCCCCCTAAAATTGTCTTTTGCCCTAGGTCTTTCCCCCCCCCCCACAGGTCAGTGGCCAGCCGATTATCGATAATACAGACTTTTCAGTTTTACAACTCTCCACCCCCCAACCACCCCAATTTCATCCCCACCCTAAAAAAGGTAGAAAATGATCAGGAACCCCTAAAACATCTAAAAACGAAGTTCGAGCTGTTTTCATATTTTTAGTTTTTTGATTATAGCTACGCTGCCACTGACACGACTTCTAACAACCATACGCGTTTTACATCCTCACCACGGTAATAATGCTGTGTCAAAATTTGATTAGAATCAATTCAACCGTTTCCTCGTTACACAATATAGAACGATCCAAAATAATACTCGCATGTTTACACCAGAAAAAATTCCAAGTCCTTTGGTTTCTGTAATAGGTAAGGCAATGTTCGGATGGACCTAAAAAAGTTATTTATGTCACTAGGTCTTCCTTCACAGGTCAGTGGATAGTCTACTATGAAAGCAATACATTTTTCAATTTTACAACCCCCCACCCCCCAACCACCCCAATTTCACCCCTACCAAAAAAAAAGTAGAAAATGATCAGGAACCCCTAAAATGCCTAAAAACGAAGTTTGAGTAATTTTTTTTTTGTTTTTTGCCAATTAGCAACCTCTAAAACACTTAAAAACGAAATTTGAGCTGTTTGGATATTTTTAGTTTTTTTGATTATTACTACGCTGCCACTGACACGATTTCTAACAAGCATACGCGTTTTCCATCCTAACCACAGTAATGTGTCAAAATTCCATTAGAATCAATTCAATAGTTTCCACGTTACAAAACGATCTAAAGGAATAAATACTCGTATGTATACAGAAAATTCTAAGTCTCTTGGTTTCCGTAATAGGCTAGGCAATGTTCGGATGGACCTAAAAAGTTGATTTATGTCGCTAGGTCTTCCTTCACAGGTCAGTGGACAGCCTATTATGAATACAGCAAATTTTTCAGTTTTTCAACCCCCCACCCCCCAACCACCCCAATTTCACCCCCACCCAAAAAAACTCAGAAAATGATCAGGAACCTCTAACACACTTGAAAACGAAGTTTGAGCTGTTTTTATATTTTTAGTTTTTTTATTATTTCTCCGCCGCCACTGGCACGATTTACAAAAACCATACGCATTTTCCATCCTCGACACGGTAGTAATACTGTGTCAAAATTTCATTAAAATCAATTCAACAGTTTCTTCGTTACATAATATAGAACGATCTAAAGCAATACCCGTATGTTTACACCACAAAAAATTCCAAGTCCTTTGGTTTCTGTAATAGGCAAGGCAATGTTCGGATGGACCTAAAAAAATTATTTATTTTGCTAGGTCTTCCTTCACAGGTCAGTGGACAGTCTATTATGAAAGCAACAAATTTTTCAACTTTACAACCCCCCACCCCCCAACCACCCCAATTTCACCCCTACCAAAAAAAAAGTAGAAAATGATCAGGAACCCCTGAAATGCCTAAAAACGAAGTTTGAGTAATATTTAATTTTTTTTGTTTTTTGCTAATTAGTCCGCCGCCCATGCACCGATTTTCAAAATTATAACATTACCTACTATGACCCAACAGCATATCGCTGCCCAAATTTCATCACAATCCATGCAGCGGTTACTGAGATTACGAGGCTAGAAAAACGCGCACAGACCGACAGACAGACCGACAGACCGACAGACAGACAGACCGACGGAAATGAGTGACGTGGATTTTCGTTATGTAGACATCATAAAACCTCCAAAAAGCGTGTTATCTCAAAATCGAAAATTTTCGCGATCACAATACTCCCCTCACCTATCGGTGTGGGAAGTAAAAAAATGGTTTTTGTATAAAGTCAAAGGTTTAAGATATATTTAGATTGATTTTTCTTACTAACTTGTTGAGTTGATATAGCACTTTGTGATCAGCTCAAATTGTCTTTTAATGTAAACATAACAGTCATTCTTATACTGAAATTTAACTTTATAGCTTTTAAAAATACTATTGTTATGGAAATTGAATGCAGCACTTATTGACGCCCACTGTGCCACGTGGTGGTTATTTCAGAAAGTCAAAATGTAGTGTAGTGATTTTACAAGAGTATTATGTAGAATGATTATGATTATGTAGAATGATTACTGAAACGTTGTGATGTAGGCTATAGCCTTACGTGGATAAAGCGATGGAATAAGGATATTGAACAGAATAGATGGATAGTTGTTTTTGAATGAATAATAATAAATTATTTAATTAGGTGGAAGCAATTCACCAAATGTGATGTGGTTCGAATCAGTAAATAGAAATTAGATCTCTAGCCTTTCCTTTAACTTGACTATTCTTCCAGAATCGCTGTAAACTTATTTATTTCTAATTTTAGGTACCTGAGAAGTATGTATGTTACATCTGCCAAAATCCGTTCAGAGAGCGACTGTCTCGCAAGTACTATCATGATCAGGATTGGTTGAAGCAGGGCATTCTTCCAACCGGTAGCTACCACTCCAGAGATGAAGAACAGTTACAGAAACGATTTGAAAAGCTAAAAAAGTGCCATGATTTATCTGGCGGTTTGCAGGAACTCAAAGATTACATGCACAGCCTCGCAATCAAGCTCAAGATTGCTGAGTAAGTGAAATAGTTAATGAAACTAGGGCTAATTTACAATGTTGTTGGGTCTGTAATATTTTTGGGGAGATAAAAGGTTTCTCACTTTGCAAATGAATGGGCGTTTTTATTCTTTGTTTTAAGATTTGTGGGCATACTTCTTAAACACGCATCCCCCATCTTTTTCCGCCAAATTATTCTGATGATTCAGAGGAAACATATGTAAGCCTGAATCACACATACTCCTAACCCTTTAAAATGTCCAAAATCAGTAAACATTCCATCTTCAAATTCAGAAGTATATGACTGTTTTTCATTGATGAGATTGGATGAGCTTTTTTGCTGTGTCTGTCAAAAATATAAGGCCCAAAACTGTACCAGTGAATCAAAATTTCAGGAAGAATTGCTTACCCAAAAACGAAGTAGGTTTTTTTAAAAATAGTACATTTTTCGGAAGAATATTAAAAAAATATATAAAAATGTCTCAAACTGTTAGAACTGCGCAGAGTGCAGTCTCCGATCTTTTGCCTCATCAGAAAGGATCTGGTCTTTATATAGTACTTGCATACCAATAAAAGAGTCAGACTTACGCAAAATACAGCTCAGTAGCTTGTTGCAATTCAGTCTAGTTTGAATTTAATGATGACACATTTATTTACTCCTGCTAGACAATTTCTCCTTTTTAAGATGACTGATATAGATGCTGAAAATAAATGTGTTTTATTTTTTATCATTTTGTTACTGAAGTTATATTTTGGTTCGTTAACGTTCTAACTACAACGTCTAAATCCGATTACCTAAAATATAAGGTGTAGGCATTTTAGTTTACAGTTAAACATTATATAGATATTTATTATATAATTTTCATGTATACATGTGAGATATATTACATTTTATTCCTGCTTCGACCTGAATTTTTTCCATTGCTTAGGTAAAAAACAGAAAATACTCAATTTTGACCGTTTTCATTAAACATAAACTCTCTAATTATTGGACTCCACATAATTTTCCACAACTTTCATTTAAAAACTTCACCCTCTACATTTAAAGTCTGATACTTCTGTATTTTATGACAGTGGCCTTTCTTATTATTTTTAAAATTCAGGATACTAATGTTGTACGGGTTCCAGAATGAAGAATCACCCAAAATTGTACCTGTGGGCGAAAATGTGGGAGAAGAATTCGCTTCCCGAAAAAGTGAAAGAAGAATGCGATGAAACTAAGCACAAAATAGAAAACATAGAAAACGAAGATCATCAATACATAAAAACGAATGACCCCGAAAAACAAGAGAAACCCGACGATGCTATGCTAATGATGATTCTCAAAGCGGGAAAAGAGGTGAGCATATTTGATGGAAAAAATCAAACTTCTGTGAAATTTGACAGACATTTGAATAGGTAACAATTTAAAACATATGCTCAAGAAGTGTCACTCTAAGCTTCTCTCTCAATACTGCCTTTCACGCTTGCTTTCTGACGGTACTCTTTGTCGGCAAATCTTGATGAATTTCACATCGTGCAGCGTACAGGGCAGAGGTACGGCCTTACGTATCGAGCGAGACCATCGGCGGCCGGATATACCGGGGTTCCCGAAAAAAAAGACTTATGTTAAGCGTTGTTTGCGAACTTTTGCAATAAACTTTTTGTAAATGCTTATCAATGCCCTATACAGAATGCTTCTGTAAATATACGACGCGGCGCGACGAAACTCAATCGGTGGGGATGGCTTATTAATCGGGAATTTGAGCAGTCCCCATAGATATAGGACCAACTTCAAAGGACCGATACCAAGTTACTTTCCTTGTCTTGTCTAAGTTAGGTGAACGTACGTGCGATATATTTTTTTTTATGGTCGGCCTCCCGCAAAGGCTTGAAGCCTATGGCGCTGTAGAAGCGCTGCGAGAGGATAAGTATCGGTTCACGTTAGATTTGAAACGCTGCAGGTTGTAGCCGTCGGGAAACAAATTCCCCGGCAGCTGACTCCACAGCGTCGAAGTTCTCCAAAAGAAGGAATGCTGGAGGAGACTAGTTCGGGGAGTAAGGACCTCGACCTGGTAAGGATGAGCTTGCAGAGCTTCTCTAGTTTTCCTGGTTCGGACGGCCTGTGGTGTTATTATCTGAGAGAGCTCAATCGGGACCATCGATAGCTACCGGGCCTTATGGTGCTGCGTGTGACGTCACACGTAGCGCCGCACCGGGCCGCATGTATCTACAGGGATTAATAGAGAAACTCCAGCGCTACGAGCATTTCCTTGATATACTGAGAAAACGGTAAAAAATACAAGAGTAATGTATACGAATGAATTTACAGGAAATTGAATTTGTGATAAGAGGTGCTAGTTGATATTTATTTAACTAGAGTCGTTCAGACTTGAGAAGGTCAAAAGTTGGCCCTATTTGCACACAAATTATAAGAAATTATCTATTACCCACAAAATTATGCACACAGTACATATGTATGACTCGGTAGAGTTAAAAAATCGCCGTCACGTATTTTTCTATAAGCTCCTGGAAACGAAAAGTGAATCGAACAGGACTATATTAATGTGTCAGTAGTATACCTTCGTTGTTTTGAAAAAGTTAAATTTAGCTGATATTTGAGGAAAGATAATTTTTTCAATATGGTATCCAAATTTTCGTCAATATCAGAGACAATTAAATGCGCCTTTTCTATTTTCGTACATGCCTGGTTAACAAGTGCTTTAGCTTTATCAATAGCACCGATTTCACAAACATTTGTACACATATTACTTACTAAAGAATTGCATTTTACCCAGCTATTACACAAATTACCTTACCTAACATTTCTTTAATTTTTAGAATATTATTTATCACGAAATCTTACTATATACTATTACAGACAGATCTTTTTCAATTGTCACAGATGAGATAACTTTTGGCATTTCAGTAATATCTATCTTATAAATAACAATCTTATTTTTACCTTCTATTATTGAAAAATTTTCTATTCCATTTATTTTCTGTTTAAAATTGCAATTTAAATATTCGAAATCCGTTATGACATCTTCTTCACTTCGTTTCTGGATCTTGACATCTTTTCGTTGATCAATTTCTTGTGTTCGTTTTGCGGGATCTTTTCTTTTCGGAGGCAGACGTACGTTAAAATATTGCGGCTGATTTTGAAATTTTGTCGGAACAGCATCGTCCGACAATTTAATCTTTGATCGAGGAACTGTTAAAGTCGTACCATCGGGCCTTATAGCAGTATCAATACGAATTATAAATCTATCTTCGAAGTGTTTGATGCATATTACAGACGAATCCTTTATCGTGAAGTTATCTCGATGTGTAGCGCGTAACCACTGATTACGTTTCATTACATCTTTTGGGAAATTGAACACAGATATGCGCTCTGTATCTTTATAATTACTACTGCAGAATGGCACACAGCAACTAGACGGCATTTTTGACTAGAGAAATAGAAAATCCACGCGCGTATGCGACGATTACAAACGCGACTGGATGATCGTCCGGCCGCCCGGCGCGGCGCGTCGTGTGACGTAGACGCCGTGGTGGGGATACACCAGCAGGCCCGGTAGCTATCGATGGTCCCGGCTCAATCGAACATCTTCCGTGATAGAATCTGTAAAACAGGCTGTGGAGGTCCTTTGTGAGGTTTGGCGTATCGATTAGTCTAATCGCTCTTTTCTGGATAGTGTCCAGAAGCTTTAGAGTGCTTCGGAGCGCATCCCCACACATGGGAGCAATACTCCAGCGATTGCCGGATCTGTGCCTTGTACAGCAGCAGCAGTTGCTCCGGCGTATACAACTTCCTACAGCGGAACAAAACTCCAAGCTTCTGGGATGCCGTTTTAGCAATACTGACGACGTGGTCATGCCAGGACATGTTATTGTTGATGTTGATTCCCAAAAGCTTGACAGAAGGTGATTCAACTATGGGGTGACGCTCCATTTCCACGGTTGGTAAGCCGTGAGACTTCTGTGTCAGTGTTGTTGCCTGAGTTTTTTATACGTTGAACTGTACTTTATTTGGTAATCCCCACTCGACAATTGTTTTGATATCAGAGTTGATCTGTGAGGCATGCTGCTGTCGCTGACGTACCGTCTCCTGGGATGATAGTGGCTTGCCTGGTTCCATGCACGACACTAATGTACTGTCATCTGCGAAGCTGTAGATCGGATTGGACGTTATTTCCAGCAGCTCGTTGATGTACAGCAGAAACAGTGTAGGGGATAGGACAGATCCCTGAGGAACACCGGCGTTTATTGAAAATACGTCTGATGAACAGCCCTCGACCACAACAAACAGAGATCGCTCGTTCAAAAAGCTATTCAGCCACTGGCGCAGGCCAGGTGGCAGTCCATAAGCAGCAAGCTTGGCCAGAAGTCCGTCATGCCATACTCTGTCGAAAGCTTTCGATATATCAAGTGCAACAACACGGGATTCGCCATGATTGTCTATTGCCCTGTTCCACAAGTGAGTGACGTAGGCAAGGAGGTCACCTGTAGACCTGTGCTTATGGAAGCCATACTGGCGATCATTTATGATGTTATTGTTGTCCAGGTATTTCAGGAGCTGTGTGTTAATGACAGTCTCCATAACCTTAGACATGATGCTGAGAAGAGCCACAGGTCTATAATTGGTGGGATCAGTTTTTTTGCCTTTCTTAGGGATGGGTTGTACGCAGCCAATCTTCCACGAAGCGGGAAACACGCCCCGTTGGTACGAAAGTTTGAAAAGCTTGCAAAGAATAGGTGCAAGCTCAGCGGCACAGCGTTTAAGGACAATGGCTGGAATTTGGTCAGGACCAGTAGCTTTATTGGTGTTCAGTTTTTGGAGGATGCTTTTTACATCTCGATGTTGAAATTTGACCTCTGCCATCCTCGAGTTCACGCTTATGGTGGTGGTCGGAGTACTTCCTTGAAAGTCTACAGTAGAATTGGCTGCGAAGAGCTTCCCCAAGATGTCTGCTTTTTCTTTAGGAGCAGACGCGATGGATTTGTCCTCTCTGGTCAAGGGTGGTATTGACGAATAGGAAAAGTTCTGACTAACAGCCTTAGCTACAGACCAGAATGTTCTGGACGAACTAGGACATGAGAGGAGCTTGTTCTTAATTTTTTGGTTGTGTTCCTCCTTGCTGCTGTCAATCACGCGCTTACAGTGATTTCTGGTATCGATAAAACTGCGGTGGCTCTCAGCATTTGGATTTCTCCTCCATTCTCTGTAATGTTGGTTTTTAGAGGTAACTGCATCTCTGCAACGCTGATTGAACCATGGCTTGTTTTTGGAGGCATGCTTGACGACATGAGGAATATAGGCTTCCATGCCGGATATTAATACCTCTGTTATTTCTTGGGCGCAAGCTGATGGGTCTCGTGACTTGAAGCAGACGTTGTTCCAGGGAAAGGACTGGTAGTATTCCCTTAGGTCGTCCCACTTTGCTGATCCGTAATGCCAGATCCGACGAGGCTTTGCATGGTAGAGATCTGGAGAATGCATTCTGCATAGCGTCGAGACGGTGTTGTGGTCAGACGATCCCAGTGGGTCGGTTACTTTCACTGTGTAGACTGTTGGAGTAGTTGTGAGATATAGGTCCAACAGACTAGCAAAATCTCCATGGCGGCTGGGAATCCTTGTTGGTTCTTTGACTATCTGCTCCAAGCCGCAGCTGATAGCGAAGGCTTCAGCTTCACGTCCCTCGTCGTCCGTTTTGTTTGAGTGTTTCAGCCAGTATGAGTTGTGAACGTTGAAGTCACCCAGAAAGACTATCTCTTTATTAGGGTGGTCTGATTGCAGCGCGTCCACAGTGGCTGAAAGCTTCTCGAAGAGCTCTTTGCAGTGTTACTGCTTGGTGGCCTATAAATGCAGCATATAAATTTGGAATGATTTTGGAAGGATATTTTGAGCCATATGATGTCAAATCCTTCCAGTTCGAGCTCTTCTTCTCGATGACAAGAAAGTCCAGATTTAACGTACACGCATACGCCAAACCTACGTCTAAATCGGGTGTATAAGTCATATCCGGGATATCTAAAGCAGTTATCCATTGTTGAAGAGCCGACTTGAGTTTCCGTAAGAGCCAGAATGTGTGGCTTCTCTGCCTGAAGGTGTTGATGGACAGAGTTTATGTTGGAGGCAAGACCTCGTATATTTGTAACGTCGGCTCTGAAAAAGTTTCTCTGGCCCTCGGGCCTGTCGTCAGTGCGAAGTTGCTGCGAGGGACGGCTTCTGTTGTTAGCCTGACGAGGAGTGGCAGCACAATTTTTTAAACAAGCTTCGCTTAATGTTCCCCCCGGACCACCTGGCACCCGGAGATCCGAACGGCCAGGTATTTTACCTCCGGAATCTTTTGATCCTGGAAGAGCCATCGAGCATTATGGAAGGGAAATTGAACTTGTCGTTGTTGTGTTGTCGTCTGTTGTTGTATTTTATGTTTTTGTAGATTTGATTCTTGTCTTTGTCTTGTCCTTGGAATTTTTTTTCTCCACCAGCGTGGATATATGAAGTTGTAGTTTTCGTTGTAAAAACGTCGATCAACTCCAACAGATGACGGAACTAAGAACTCTAATAACACCTTCGAGTCCTCCACAGACGACCGTTACAGAAGTTTTCACTCTTACAATGTCTGGTCTTGCATAGTGCGAATGGACTAGTATCACGAGGATAAGAGCAATGATTTAATTGTTATAACCGCTTAGTGCATACAAAAATAAACGTACTGCTGCATTTCGTTGCTTTCTGCATCATTTTGTGTTTTAGTAATTCCATTCTAAAGTTTAAAGAAAGGAATTCAAATTCAGCCAATCAGTGCCAACCGCGCGAATCATCAGCAGTGCATTGTTGCCAAGAACAGCTCCGACTCGCAAAACATTTACATTTCACTTTACTGTTTCGTGACTTGTCTTCCGTCAATTGAGGTTTTGAATAAAGAAAAAAATATATTTTTTTGTGATAAATCGAAAGATCATATATAAGTTTTATAACAAAACCGTTTTTGTTTTCTTTTTTTTCGCAATAATTCAAAAGTTATATCAAAATAAAAATGGGTTTTTGAATCGAGTACCGAAAACACGCAGACTGCTCCCGAACCCGTAAGTACCTAATCAAATATGTCTTATTGAAACTATCTGGTGCATGTTCGGCTGGCCTAGTGGTAGTATTGGCCAATGGATCCGTTGGTCTGGGTTCAAAGCTCAGCCTGTCCATTTTTTTTTTTATTTTTTTTTTATCAAATAATTCATTCATGTGCTTTTTGCACTTGTTATGTACATTTTTTTCTACGATCAACATAAATATGTTTTTGAAACAAATTCTATCAGACATATTACTTGCACTGCATAGTGCAAAAACTAAGTACAGGACGCGGTGGACAATTCAAAAAATCAGTTCAAATGGTGTTTGTCTGTCAATATCAACCGCCAATATTTTTTTTAAATGTAATGGTTAATAAAACAAAATCCATTCATTTTTTAAGTTTTTAATATAAACCATAAAGTAAGTCAAACTCGTAATCACAACAGTCTTCTGTTTATCACTTGGTATCTTTATTTATTTAACTTTGAGCAATGAAGCTTAATAATTAAATTTTCATAAAAATTTAACAAACAAAAATATATAAACGCAATGCAAACAAACAAAACTTATTCTTCTATGAGTTTCAATGTTATAATTATCTTTACTGTACGTAGATGCTTTTCTGTTAAAACGTTTGTTAGTAATTTCATCGTATATGAAATGAATCCAATTTTTTTAAATAGATTATTAATATGTACATCCCAACGTAAGTGTGAGTCTAAATATATTCCTAGATACTTTATACTTTTTTCTATGTTCGGGACTAAAAAATATAGTATTATTTTTGTTTACTCTTATGTAAAATAATTATACTTATAGTTTATTTATCATATAAGTATGTATTATCAATAATAATATTAAATAATAAAATAATTATTTTAAGTTTTGGTCAAGAAGATAATAATTATAACATTGAAACTCATGGAAGAATAAGTTTTGTTTATTTGCATTGCATTTATATAGGTACTTTTGTTTGATAAATTTTCATGAAAATTTAATTATTAAGCTTCATTGCTCAAAGTTAAATAAATAAAGATACCAAGTGATAAACAGAAGACTGTTGTGATTACGAGTTTGGGTTACATTATGTTTATATTAAAAACTTAAAAAATGAATGGATTTTGTTTTATTAACCAACTGTTACATTTAAAGAAAATATTGGCGATTGATATTGACGGACAAACACCATTTGCACTGATTTTTTGAATTGTCCACCGCGTCCTGTACCTACTTAGTTTTTGCACTATGCAGTGCAAGTAATATGTCTGATAGAATTTGTTTCAAAAACATATTTATGTTGATCGTTGGATAAATGTACGTAACAAGTGCAAAAAGCACATGAATGAATTATTCGATAAAAAAAATAAAAAAAAAATGGACAGGCTGAGCTTTGAACCCAGACCAACGGATCCATTAGCCAATACTCTAACCACTAGGCCAGCTGAACATGCACCAGATAGTTTCAATAAGACATATTTGATTAGGTACTTACTTACTTACTGGAATCTGTAATCTGATTTCAAACATTCAAAAAGATATTTATTTCGATCGTAGAGGTCGTCCTGAGCTGCAAACTTCATTCATCGGCTATATTGCAACAAATATACACTAGTTACTAGCCCCGGATCACGGGATATTAAAACCACAAAACATGTCAGACGGGAACCGAAGACAAGATAGATGAGCCAGCCCGCGTACAGCTCCGGCATTTCGCGCGCCATCAGGATGCGGCAACACAGCACACATATCTGTCTTTTGATTGGCTGTTCGCCTTTAGGGCAGTGACGTCACTGCCCTAGGAGAATTCAAATATTTTCCTTATTTTCACGGCTTTCCTGTGCCCAAAAAAATCGGAGAAAAAAATGAGATGCTCTTTATGACGCACTCTATCATATGCAACCAAAAAAAAAATTCATGATACTAGTCCATTGACGTTACTGTAAGTATATAATTTCTGTTGTAGGTGATGCCAAAGTTAGATCTGAATTTGCTGATGGATAACAACATGAGCCAGCTCCCCATCATCCCTCAACCAGAGGCTGCGATCGACTCGAGTGTCTGTAGGGATAACCTGCTTCACCACATCCGCCACCAGGAGTCGCTAGTCGAGGAGAGGTTTGTAATAATAATAATCGCCCATAACAGTAATTATATTATTTATCGAGAAGTACTCATACATTTCACTGCATCGAAAGTTCTCAAAAATGTTTGATACAGCTAGTCTAAGATCAGAAAACACATTTGTATTTGTATTTTTGGGAATAGGTATATCGATTGCAGATTTCCAAACGATAGGAGAGTAAGATTGTTCTATACAACAATTAATGATATGCTCTTGTACTTATCTATAAGGGACTGGACTGCATAGCTTTAGCATGTTTGCACTGATATTATCAACACCAAAAGCACCCGACTGATTAATCAATTTTGTTATCACAGATAGAATTTGCTCACTGTGTCTATTGAACAAAGTAGTTATTGAGAACGTCGGGATCTCATAAGTCATCTGGAATAGGGTACTTGCAGAAAAAAATATTATGTCGTTTACGCGTTCCTTAGAGCCTAGTAAACATGGCAAAATCACTTGTTTGGTTTTTTGGAATCGGCTGTGAGAGATATTCCAAAAATTATTTCAAATGCCGGAAAATGCCGCGCAAACAACTTCTGACGTCAGTGATATCCTATAGTGATGGTATGTAAAGTATTGATATTCGATATCGATAGCCATTGCTAACCTAACATTTTGACATTGATCATTATAACCACAAAACACAGTCTCACACAAAAGTACAAAAGAATAAAAGTTGGGCTAGATTACTAATTCACTTTGTAGGGATGGGCTTGAATTAGATTCTATCTTTGGATTCATTCATAATGGGATGCGCCGAAATAAAATGATGGCTTCAATTAGTTGCGAATCTCGGTCACAAACAGGATGAACTGTGATACCTATCAGATATAAAAATGTATTGCAACGAAAATGCTAGTGGGTTAATTGCCTGTTTCAAATATGTTTAAGTAACAATAAATTGAGTAGCATTGTTAAAGAATTCAGATCATCTCTAGTTTGCAGTTGAATCTCACTGACCTGCGCTGTAGCAGTATCGATTGTCGATATCGATAAGATACCTGTGACGTCAGCCCTTGTTTTAAGTCACGTGGAAAAATTTGAATATATCCTTATTTTATTTTGCAAATATCTTTTTTTGGCCGTCAGTAAAATCATGTTTTTTGTATCCTACTGCTTCTTGATATGGTTTTCTTTACGCTATGTATATTCCCGAGACGATTTCACGACCTCTGCAAGTACCCTATTGTTGTTTTACGTTTCGAATGCATATTAAGCCTTAAAGCATGCCACGCATTTTAAATGCCACCGTTACCACAGCATGACTCAAGAGTTTCCCTTTTTCATGCCTAATAATGGCGTCAAACTAAAATCCGAGAATAAAACCGACACCATTATTTCAATCGTATGAGCATGCGCGAAATATGCTGTTTTACAGTCAGTTGCTTATAGTCCAGTGTCAGTCGAGAATATTTGTTGCCAGTATTCGTATCAAGCTCCCGTACTACAAGTATCAGCAGCATAATACGCTGCTCAACGTCAAATGAGAGCAATGTTATCGAAAATGACAGCTTCGACATCAAATGGTGATCAAATACGCCACCGCCGACTGTTGCTTCTCGTTAGTGTTGTTATTTTCGATTAAAACTCCGTAAATCTTTGTTATGTGACATGGTCATCTTCCAATTTACTCCGTAAATTTCTGCAATTCCGTTCTTTTTCTTAATATGGCCACACTACTTGTAAACCAACGTGCTGGGCGTTTGGTCACCCTTTTACTAATATTAGGGGCATGGTTGTCAAACATCGATATAATGAAAAGATTGATTAAATAAACTTTTTTGACAATGCCTCAATGCTGATTATAGGGTGCCCCAATAAGAACGATAGGAAAGAAAAATTAAATAAAACAACAACCGTTTGAGATACCAAATTGGTTTTGACTTTATTCTGAAGCTACATTCATGACATCATGTATAGAATAGAACATCAATCAAATGTCCGCCTTGGGCTCGCTGGCAGTGCTTCAAGCGGAGTGCTTCAAGCGGTCGGTCCCATTTCTGATAACATTCGAGCATTTGCGGCGTTATGGCGTTGATGGTTACTTAAATATTGTTTTCGAGGGCATCCAAACTGGCTGGTTTGTTGGAGTAGACCAACGATTTGACGTAACCCCAACGAAAATAATCGAGAGGTGTCAAATCACACGATCGCGGTGGCCAATCAATGAACGCTCGTCTGGTGATGATCCAGTCGCCAAACTTCTGTCGAACAGCTTTGAGCGTTGTGTTGCTTGTGTGGCTCCTGGCTCCATCCTGTCGTCCGCATGTCGGTAATATCGATGTTATCGAGCTCTGGCCATAGAAATTCTTCCAACATCGCTCGGTAGCGTGGCCCATTGGTTGTAATGATGTCTCCTTCCTCATTTCGAGAGGAATAAGGACCGATGATGCCGCCATGCCACAATACGCACCACACATTCAATTTTTTCGGGTACTGGACCACTTCTTCGGTAATTTGTGGATTGGTTACAGGCCAGTAACGACAATTCTGCTTATAGACACAGCCACTGAGGTAAAAATTGGCTTCGTCTGAGAAGATGATTTTTTGGCCAAAATGAGTATCATCGTCCAACATTTGTAGCACCCAATTTGCGAACTTACGGCGACGGCCTATGGTCGCCTGGCTTCAATTGTTGCGTCAACACGATTTTATACTGGTGCAGCCCCAAATCCAAACGCAAAATTCGCCGAGTTGTCTCTTGGGAGAGGCCCAATTCCGCGGCTCGGTGTTGATACGACAAATTTGGGTCGTCGTGAACACTGGCCGCTATGGCGGCGACATTTTCTACACGTCGACGAGTTCGCATTCGGGTTGGTTTCCTTAGGGGCAATAGAGTGTACTCACGCTCAAACTTCTCTACGTTGCGACAAATTGCCTGCTCACTGAAGCCATGATGAGGGCCGAGTTCACGACGAGATGCGCATTGCGTATTTACAATTGAGCGGGAATTTCCGTAGTACTTTTTAATAATCTCCAAACGATCGGCGAGCGTGAAACGATCCATCATGAATTGTCAAACCTTACTGAATATTTTGACAGCTGGATGACATTTGTACCTTTGACAGCTATCTAGATATCCCTATTAGAAGACCTATCACTTCTATTGGAGCACCCTATAGATAGGTCAACTCTTCCACGAAAATATCTAATGAACGGTTTTTATAGGATAGTTATTAGTTGGAGAATCAACCTTTGCATAAACAAGCTCGTGATCTGAGACATCATGTACAAACAACGTGCCTGACTCTTGACTCTATTAACGTCCGATGTGAAAATTGCATCCAATAGAGTACCTTGTAGGTGTGTTATTTTTCGCGAGAAGCCAAAAGACTCAAAATATAATACCGAATTATCTAAATTCAGCAAATGTTAAAATCACCTAAGCATGCAGTCTTGCGATGACATAATTTTTCTCGCCTATTTTCGTGAGAAATAGAATGATTAAATTAAAATGGATTCTTCCTCTAATTCTCAATTGTATGTAGGTTGGATGACTTCGAGAAACAAATAGACGCATTGGAGGAGTGTATGGACATGGAGGTGGATATGAACTATCCCAAAATGAGGCACTCCTTGCAGATGCTCGCCAGGGATCTGGAGAAGTTGAAAGAGTTCAGTCACACCACTACCATATGACGAGATATTACTGTTTCCACTGGTCATTTGAACATGACCTAACGCCAACATTTTTGTACTTTGGACCCAAAAGTGAGCATTAAGGTCCGAATATCGAGTTAAGAGTTCTGCGAATTTACATGATTATTTTGTACTATGCGGTTATTTATTCTGTAGTCTGTATTCACGGGTGATTTGAGCGCGGGATATCGCCAACATTTTCTGCACTTACTTTATGTCCAGAAGGGTGCTTTGAGGTCTGAATATTGGAGTACAAGTTCGCCTAACTTATATGCCATTTTTGGAGATTGGTTTTGAGCAATTACCATTACTGAGAAGTCTTAGGATATTTAACCAAATTTGTATGTAGTTAAAATTTAAATTTGTAGCAGGCCCAGACTGCGAACTTTACGGTCTTGGGCTCAAACTTTTTTTTGCGCCGGGAATAAAAAAATACATTCTAAGCGATATTTTATACTTTGCGACAAACATATTTACATAATATGATATTTGAAATCATTACACCATATGACCATATAGTGAATCTTTTTGTCAAACCAATATACTAATTTCATTTGTTTTATGGTAAAATATTGTCCTTCATGTTATCTCCATCTATCTAGTAGCACCTCTACTATCAAGGTAATCTTTCTTTGCTATCTTCTATGGAGAAAGTGGTTTCACGGCTTTTGTGTCCCGAGGTCAAAGCAGCAACAGTTAATTTTTGTGACATGTAATTGCCCCTGAACTTGGTAAAACCAAATGTTGTTTCAGTTTGCCGCTTAATTTTTCGACCAAAACGTAATTTTTCGGGCTTGAATTCCTTCATCAAGTGTTACATATCGGTCAGAATACGGACACTACCTCGACAACTTTACCGTCTTCCGTTAACCCATCTGGTGTGGCAGCAATATAGCTCCGATAGGCATCCATATCTATGTAATAGTCCGCAAATTAGCACAGCACAGAGAGAGCAACTTTTCTTTACAATTCATAATAAACTTGGCATATATCTCTGTTGGAGGTGTTATAGATTTCACTAAGTTGTGACGGAAGACTGCTTCCCCTTTTTCCATACTTCACCGAATTTGAAAGCTCCAATATCATTATTCGTTTTAGAAGCTATACAGGGTGTCCCTGAATTTCCTTGACACGTGATATTCTCGTAACAAAAAATAAACTCAAACGAAAGCTGAGTGCAATTTTTGAAGGTATTATAGGGTACCATGCCATGTCATGCATTCAAAATATTTTTTCTACGTCAACCCTTAAAACTCATCACCAACTTTTTTTTCAAATAGCACCCCATAGGTTTTCCTACATAAATGATATCTTTGTTTTATTTAAAATTTTGTTGAAGCTTTGATTTTATACGCAAACTTATTTTTTTTAATGAAAATTTGTTTCACTCAAAAAACGAATAAAAAAGAAAACTAAGTGGTTTTTAAAGGGTATTTGATACATACATTCGAAAAAACAGATGTCTTTTTTGCCCTTTTTTTATTACGAAAACATTACGCTTCAAAAAATCCTTATTTTATTTTTCTTATTCTTATGAAATTGGAAGAAAATTGGTCTTTGTATGCAATAAAAAGGCTCTACAACATTTTAAATAAAATGATGATCTGATGTATGTAGGAATAGCTGTGGGCTGATATTTAAAAAAAGTTAATAAAGGGGTTGAAATACAAAAAAATATTTTGAATGCATGGTATGATAGGCCTTGAAAAACCCATTTAGTTTTCTTTTTAACTGTTTTTCTTACAAACATATTACTCCTCAAACAAATTTTTATTTTATTTACCTTAGGCTTATGACTTTACGAAGAAAAAAAGATAGGTTTGTGTATAAAATCAAAGGTACTACAAGATTTCAAATAAAATAAGGACTTAATTTGTGTGGGAAAAACTATTGAGTGCTATTTGAAAAAAAGTTGGGGGTGAGTTATAAGGGTCGAAGAAAGTTGTAATTTTTTTACATTTACAGTTTTCCAACGGTATGTCTGTCTACACCCACCTATATTGTATGCGCACAAAGGATCAACTGTGATGCCAGGATTTGGTCATAGGTATAATATACAATATCATTTTCCAATACTTTTTTTAGGACGGATCTAAGGCCAGCCGAGGCCCGGAATCGGCAGAAAACAAAAGGTGCGGCGCCTTAACGATTGTGGTACCGCCGCGTGCAAATATTTTTTGTCGGTATATCCTTGTAGTAGGAAGTAAATTGGCTACGTCCACTGTAGCTTTGATTTTTATCTTTCCCATTACCCCGCAAAAGTGTTGTCCTCGAGCAGTTTACTATAACCTCCACTTAATGAATCACTGACTAAGCTCGTTTGGCGCCGCGGTTTTTGTGTCAAGGTTTGTGATCAATGACCCCTTTTATGTAAAAAATTACTCAACATGAAACCTTCAAGTTGGACTGCCTAAATTAGAAGAGCCTGAAATTCAATAAAAAAAAGATTCCCAATTCTCTGCCAATTTGCCAAATTATTTTGGCAAAGCTTATGCTGAGGTGCAAGAATGTTGGAGCGACCTGCGCTTAAATGTGTCATTTGATTGCGATCTCTGAAATTGGTGGTTAAATGAATAATTTTTCCCAGTTTTCAGTGGAGACAGTTTAATTTCGTCTCGATTGTCTAACCGATGAACGCGTTTTTTGGCAGAAACCAGCGCTCTGTAAAATTGGTATTAATTGAATTGATATACATGTAACCTACCGATTGTTTCAGTTTCACTGCATCAGATTCGAGATGAAACTATTTTTGATACTGTATTCATCTGTGAAGAAAGATTTTGATGTAAAGCATGTTCTATTAATGTTGTATTTTAGCTTACCATAATTTATTATTCTTGTTGAGATTGTAATCAAAAAATATACTTTCAGGATTTTTTATAAAATTTGTTAAGTAATGAGTTTTATTTACCCATAGAATCTCAAAATGTAACACAATTTATAAATCAAAGTCGTCCATTTGGCCTAAATATGGTTTAGTTTTATTGTATTAATTTCAGAAAAGAAAAACAACTATAACTAAGTTATTTATAAAATTCATGTTCATTCTCGTCCTTCTTAATATTGTTTTTGTAGCCCTTCTCGAAGTCTTTGGGCAAAACGATATAGCGATTTTCTCTAACTGCATGCATTCCAGCTTCTTGACAGATGGCATTGATGTCAGCACCAGATATTCTGTCTGGACGAGCAACATAATCTTCCAAATCCACCTGAAAACAAAAAAAAGTTGCTAAATGTTTCCCAGAAACCTTTATGTGCAAACTAGGGATATAAAGTAAGAAAATATTGCAGCAACTTCAATATATGCCTTAATTTATAAAACTCCCAACACAATGTTTTTACTGATTGTCTATGGCCTGTTGTCTCTTTAACAGTATCATATATTGTTTGTATAATTCCCAAGAAAATTAGATTTATTTTAATCACAAATAAAAGTTTCCATGCTCTTTCCTACAGCTCAAGATTGAAAATGATTTAATGCAACTATTTACTTTACCATAACTGAGCCAAATACCATTAGTTACATACCTCTTCAGAAAGATTCATTTTGGATGTGATTGTGCTGAAAATCAACCGCTTTTGACGACGATCTGGTAACGGAAACTCAATTTTTCTATCAAGACGACCAGGCCTCAATAGAGCAGGATCCAAAGTATCAGCACGATTTGTTGCCATTATGACCTGAAAATGAAAAAATATATAAATGATCATCATAACCGTAGCGTGCCTTGGCGGGGCCCCGTATAATTAATACGACGGTAGCTACGCCCCTGATTAGTATTCACAACTCAAACATGAAAATCCAATAATAAACATCTAGTTAGACCACCTGACTATAAAAAATATTTTATCTACTACCATTCGTTGTACAGCGATTACCAACCTACTTTTGAACAGGTTCTTAAACAAACAGCCTGAAATATTTTTCATAACTCAGCTCCAGCTGTGGGTTATGAACAAAGCATACTAGATACTAGTACTGATCTCTTGGAAACGCATATGATTAAATACGCGCCATAACTACAAAGGTGGGCATGCCATGGGGCATCAAATGCTGATTGTGTCCCATTTTGGGCACATTTACGTGGTAGGTATCTCGGGTTTTTTTTTGACGATAGAGAACTGCGGTTTTCGCGACAGTGTGAAAATGTGTGTGCGACTTTTTTGTGAAAATAAAGATACCGTTAACAAAATTATCAAGGCCCTCTTGGTTTTTGAGATACAGGGTGAAATCGAAAACTATCGATATTGGGACCACCCTCGTATCTCGGTTTTCTTTTATCTTATTGAAAAGTTTAAAAAAAGGGCCTTAGAGAATTTTTTCCGTAGAATCCAGTGGTGTGGTTTGATTTTTTCTTGCTCTAACCATTTTTCAGTATGCAGCAAACATATATAAATGGAACACTCTGTATATTATTTTTTAAGTCAATCAGAAATAATTCCAGCTTTTCAAAAATATATATACTAGTTTTAAGTTATTTTGAAAATTGAGCTCAAAATTTGATTTTTTCATTTTTTAATTTATTTGTAGCAGTAAGCCTAGGTTAATCAACTATAAATTATCAGCATCTAGGCCCAGTTTCACAATCTGTGGTCACTCTGATGGCTTACCACCCTCGACATGCGAGTTAACTTGAAGAATGGAACGCCCCTTGTTCCACAATCATAACATGACGCAGGGTTAACTGACCGCGAGTTGTATGCCATTTTTAGCGGTTAATGGTACTGTGTCTACACTATTTAAATTTCTTCTTCTTATTATTTCCTTCGTTAGGTGTTTCGTGCTGGTTTTTTGTTTTTCTGACAGACTGTCAAAGAGAGAGACTTCGTTGAGTTGTCAATTTCATGCGATTTGCAACCTCATTTTTGTTTTTTCCACTGACCACTGACGGTTTTTCATTTCATTCGCAGTTATTTGGTATTTGGACTGCTTGGCGTTGTAGTTGTTTCTGGGGCCTTTTCCAAATAATAGCCGTGCGTGTACCCGTGCGTCACCATGAAAAAGCCAAAAAGAGCAAACAACTTTTCGAAAGATGAAGAATATCTTCTCATTTCCTTAGTAGAAAAAACTACAGGTATATAATAGAATGCAAAACGAGTGGTGCAACAACATGGCGCGAAAAAGACAACGCCTGGGAAAAGATAGAGGAAGAATTTAATTGCAAATGTGCAAATAATGGCCGCAGATCTGCGAAGGTGCTAAAAGAAAAATATAAAAATTTGAAAAAGAAGATCAAGGAGAAATTTTCTAGATCTAAATTTGAAATAAACAAAACTGGGGGCGGTCACTATGTTCCTCCACTAATAGCTGAAATAGACGAAGCTGTAAAAAATATAATAGAGGACATTCAAATAAGAGGGCTCCTAAAAAGCTTGAATTATTTCCGACTGACTTCAAAAATAATATACAGAGGGTTCGATTTAAAAAGATATATGTTTGCTTCAGTTATGAACTGAAAAATGGTTAGAGTAAGAAAAAATCAAACTACACCACTGAATTCTAACAGAAAAAAATCGATAAGAACCTTTTTTAAACTTTTCAATAAAATAGACAACCGAGATACGAGGGTGGTCCCAAAATCGATAATTTTCGATTTCACCCTGTATCTTAAAAATCAAGAGGGCCATGATAATTTTGTTGACGGCATCTTTAGTTTCACAAAAAAGTAGCACACTGTCGTGAAAACCGCAACTCTCTATCTTCAAAAATAACCGAGATACCGTCAAGTGGGGTTACTTGGGACACTTTTCACCTTTCAATTAATTTTTTCATCTTCTGAGAGATCATAACTTAAGTATTTAGTGACCGAGGCATTAGTCTGGCCTTACACTTTGTTCTCCAGGTGTTATTTGTTATGTAATAAAAATCGTCAGCCCTTTTTTTTACAATTTCACAGTGTCCCAAGTTACACCATAAAGTGGGGTAACATGGAATCATCAATTTTCGAAGTCTCAGTGCTAATTTAGAAACGTCTCCTTTAACACAGGATAAAGAGAAGCATTCAGGAATAAAAATTTATTATTCTTAGTTCATTAAACAAACATTCTTACATTGTTTCAAAGAAAACAGGAACTATAGTATCACATCAAAATAACAACGCAAATTAAACAAACATTCTATTCATATTGACGTTTATAAGTAAAGCAAATTTAAATAAAAGAAAACCCTGAATCCCCGAAACAGAATTTAATTAGGTATCAAAGAAGTATCTTCCTCGGGAGATCTTCTTAGGTGTAATCAGTCTTAACACTTCATTGATTTTTACGTCGTCATGGTCATCTACTATAGGAAATATATACATGGTCGAGTTTTTTGACGATTGCCGTAAAAATTTCAAACGCACTGTGTCTGGAGGAACAACACCTACGACTTGCCCTATGAAAGCCTTATTTGACTTTTTTTTTGTACCTTTGTCATAAGTAGATCTAACTAGTGCAAATTTGCCCTCTGTCACATCTGACCAAATGTCTTTATTCCCATCAAGACTTTTGTTTTCTTTGTTAATATCTTCTATATCTATAGGTTCTACTGCATCTTCAATTCCTTGCTCCAATCCTTCGATATCCGAAAATGCTAAGTCAGAATCTTCCGAATCATGTAGCGAATAATTTTCAGAGTCTGTGTCTTCATCTGATGAAGCAATCTTTCTCACCTTTTTCTTGCCCCATGATGATCGCCTTTTCGTTGCGCTTGTACCTGATTCACGTGATACAGCATCAGGAGCAATACTTTTCCCTGCAGCTAAATTCAATTTCTTTTTTTTTTTCTTTGAGAGGTTGAGCCTCAAGGGTTCGAGTTTCTTTCAAAAAGGTTTGGAAACTTAGTATAATTGCTGTTGATTCGTCTGTCATGTCAGAATTCGTATCTTCTAGATCTTTTGGCAATCTCTTTAAAACCTGATCTCTATCCACTGGATATATTCCAGTTGCTCTAAAACCAGATAGAACGTTTTTTTTTTATAATGTCTTCACCCATGTCTTGCAGGCAAGAATTTAATAATCTAGGGAAAGTGTCTTTCGGAAGAGTACCTCGATGCTTCATTTTCCAGTTAGTCAAAACCTTACTCCAGTGATGTTTTAATGGTTTGAAGTATGCGACGTCTAAAGGCTGACATACTCCCGTAGAATTGGGTGGCAACAAAATAAAGCGGATTCTATTCGCTTGACATAATTCTATGACCCTGGGAGAAACATGGCTGGCCAAGTTATCTCCAATCATAACTTTGGGGAGTTCTTTTTCAAATTTTTGGAAATATGGGAGAACTATCACGATAAACCAGTCTTCGAATAGCTCCATATTAAACCAACCATTTTTAGATCTATTATAGACTGCACCTTTTGGTCCATTTTCGGTCCATGTGTTGTAAAGGTGCTCTGATCTATATACAATGTATGGAGGTAATAAGTGCCCTGTGGCTGTCGCTGAAAACATAACTGATACACTACTTTTTGTCGAGTCAACAATCCTTTGTGGATGCCGACAGCCTCTGCGTACTATGACATTCTGACGCTTTGGGTCGTCTGTCCTATTCGTCTCATCATAATTTATTATCATAGCAGGGTCTACATGTTCCAATGATACTGAAAGCTCGGTGAAATAATCGAGAATAACCTCACGAGTAACACTGGCTCTGGCACGTTTTACATTTTGACATAGTTTTTGAGTTAATGTATTACTATGTCTTTTCAAAAATGCTCGTAGCCATTCTATTCCTGGGAGGTTTGCCTTAAATCTCCTTTCACTTTTTCCTTGTCTATCTAGGTAGGATTTTACTATAAGTCGTATATCATAGGGGACTAAAGGAAATCCCCACTCGCCGGCCAATGCTATGCAATCAACAATGACATTTTCTTGCGCTTCAGTGAATACACACGGTCTGCCAATTTTGCCTGTTTGTTGTCCACGTCGATGACGGCTCAGTGTAGACTTGGAGATTCCAAATTCTTCAGCCACCTGTCGTATAGGTCGTCCTCTTCTCAAACTACTTAATGCCCTTTCTAGAGTCTCTTGTGTATAGTCATGGTATTTCCGACTCCCAAGTTTGCGCTTATGTAATCGTGGCATGACCTGAAAAAAAAATTACTGAAAAATACAAGAAGGGGTAACTTGGGACGTGTCCCAAGTTTCCCCACGAAGTGTCGCCAACTCTGAAATACGTCGTATTTTAAAAGACTTGGCAACTATGCATAAAATCGCTATTTGAACAACACAACAATGATGTGAGGTTATAATGTAATGGAAACGTTGGCTTGTCAATAAACATCTATGGTCTGTGCAACAGAAGTTATACAGGCTCAATTATTCTCTAATTATAGAGGAGAACTATTTATATATAAAAACAAAGTACTTACTCTGCCAAATATATCACTTTATGGCGAAAAACACCTGTTTGACTATTGACAACCATCCCCTGGCGCGCCAGCGCATATAGATCTACCAACGTTGCCGCTGTGATTTTTAAAAGATTATTTGACGAATCGTCCCATGTTAGACCCCTGTCTCAAGTAACCCCACTTGACGGTACCCCGTAAAAGTGCCCAAAATGGGGCACCCTGTACAGTATTTATTTTACAGAATTGAGGTTAAGTTGTCAATAATTCGTAATTATTATGGTTTTAAGTCGTACTATTAATTGATTCGGTTTTGGATAAAGTATATTATTCAACTCGCGGTAATAGTAATAACTCACTTGATTTACAGTAAACTTCAACGCGCGAGCTATTACCGATATTACGGCACCGTTGAATAATATACTATTATCAGTCATTTGGACAGTAATTGTTAAGTGAAAATCTAGTCTATCAATCTCTAAAACACTGTCATCAATTTAAAGCTGGTTCACTTACCTTGACATTTGTAGTCTGATCAAACCCATCCATCTGATTGAGCAACTCCAATAGGATACGTTGCACTTCCCTATCGGCTCCAGTCTGAGCATCAAAACGTTTGGTTGCAATGGCATCTATCTCATCAATGAAAATAATAGCTGGAGAGTTTTCTTTTGCTAGCCGGAACACATCTCTGACCATACGCGGCCCTTCGCCCAGGTATTTTTGCACAAATTCTGACCCAACCACTCTGATGAATGCAGCTACAATATGAAAACAAAAATTCAGTCACGTGATAAAAAACACAAAAATGCAATATCATTATTTTCGATTATGAAAATTGGCCAATGTTTGATTTAAGGATTTATATTTTTGTCAAACCTAGATTCCCCTTTTTAAGGATCTACGGTAGCACAGTGTAGAGAGTGACCTTATAATTCCAAGAAAATATGAATGCTCCTGTTAGCGAGGACATATGGCCACCTGTTGAAGTGCTGTGAAGTTGAACTGGAAACCATAACAGACTTCTATTAATAAGTGACATATAATTACAATAAAGTGTCATCAATATATTTCCAGTGCTATGATTGGCTCGATACCCAAGTCTCATTTTATCTCCTCTTGATGTAGAAATGTACTTGATTTACAAAACCACAGCAATACGTGACAATAGCGACTCTGGACGTTTAAATTGGATATTTTGCTCCATTTCTCTCTAGTTTTCCTTTCCGTGTCCGAGTGTCCGCTCTGGTATTTCTCTCCTCTGTGGTCTACAGATAGTGGGAAATATTCGAAGGGAAATACCGAATGCTTATCGCATGCGCCATCTGCAGTGTGTCAGCAGATACAGATATGTAATTCGCAACAAAGCTGCATCAAATATAATAAAATAATAATGTTTCCATTTTATAATTTGTTGGAGGTTTCTTTTACGTTTCGTGACCACGAAAAACCATGTCACTCATTTACGTCCGTCCAAATACTAAACTCCTCCATAATGGGGTATTTTCCGAACAGAATTTTATGACGGAATATTGGAATATGTTACGTTCCCAAAAACCATCTACCTAACATTTTTACTTTTTACTGTGAACGCGAAGTGGCCTAAAAGCACCTGCAAAGTTCAAACATAAAATTTCGCGCCAAAGCTGTGACGTAATAAATCTAAGCGTGACGTAATAAGTCTTTCGTGGAGCTATCCTTAGAATGTGACTGTACCTTGTCGTCTGACCTCCTTTTCTCCATCTACAGACATAACCTCCCCTTCGTATTGATATTGACAGATGTTTGTTTACATCATTTCGTGATCTATCTTGGTTAAATGAGATACCGTGACAGTCGTGACAACAGGGGAGGTTCTGTATGCGTGACACTAGTGACAGGCTGTTAAAGAAGAGTATTGCCGAATGACGAGTAAAATTGTGAAAAGTAACTATGAAACATTCTCAGAGTAAACTGCTAATTACATAACAATGCAAAAAATGGAATAGCTGTGCAATATAACATTAATAGTCTACAAAAAGAGGGAAACTAAATAAACATAAAATAAAGTTTACATTCTTTATAGAAAAACTATGCAAATATTAACAACGGTACAACCTTGAATCTACGCTCAATTCAATTTAAAATAGTCACATCATCATATCTACATCCGGCATAAAAATCACTTTTGATTGGTTGATTTCTTAGGCGGGAGGTTTAAGAGATTTAAATGAGCTCTTTTCAAAGGGATGATTTTCAAAGTCTATCTTTACTCCACGTGGGCAGAAAAAAATGAGCAAGCACTGCCATCATTACAAATTAGATACAAGCAATCCATTTCAGCCATTAAACAGGCAATATTAGCAAGTTGGAAAATACCCCATTCGATAACTATACCCTGTTATTCGATACTTGGGACTGTCAGCCTTTTCAACAGCTAACAGGTGTTTGGCTAGTGATAACTAAAAATACCCCAGAATTAGTGTCCGATCGAAACTACTTTTTACGGCCGAAACTGAGGCGGAAGCCGAAATTCGGTTTCCCGAAAACCGAAACATCAATATAACGTTAGTAATTTTTTCGTGAATATAAAAATGAATAACGTTTCATCAGCATTATCACACCTTATTTCAAATAAAGTATTTATATTTGAAATAAGAAGTTAATCTGAACCAAATATCAACAATTTTATATTATATTTTGAATCTACTAAATAACATTCCAAACTTTGGTCAATCTTTATGACACTGTGACGCTGTTATTAATTAGCTACCTTAAAACTAAATTTCTGAAGCACCTACGTGCTAAGTACAACTACTAAGTATTTTTGAAAGTAAGGAGTTTTCTCTGAATTTAAGAAACTGTTGTGAGCTTCATTGAGCTACAGCTATTGTTGACTATCAGTATTCATAACTGAACAATCTAATATTGTAAGCGAGAAACAATAATTTATCAACTTTCTTTGCAAATAGCTCCCTCAGTCTGAATAAATTTGACTAGTAGCATTAAGTAGTTGTTCAGTGGAAACAGGCGTCGGTAAGGCAGACGTGAATTTTAGGGGAACCTTTCTCAAAGACAGAAATGGACTGAAATTCTAGTGAGGGTAATATCTGCATTTCTTTGCAAGCTTGGCTCCGATAAGTAGGCTTCTTAACTGGTGATAAGTTATTACCATCATCTACCCAACAAAATGACACTTCTTCGCTTGAAGATTAGTGCTCCGAGGGCGTCCGATCGCAGCGCCAAATCCATCGAATTTATTTTCGGTTTCGGCCGCAGTTTCGGCTGGATGGCAGCCGAAACCGAAACCCGTTTTTTGGCCGAAACTACGCCGAAACTGAATGTTCGGTCGGACACTACCCAGAATGAATCTTGACAACAGCTTTGATGGCATATGTACGTGGTTGCACTCGGTGCTCGTACCGTTACTAACAAGTAATTGACGCTCAACAATATACAGGGTGTAGCAAGTGCCAGAAGGTTCTGCCGGTGCGCCATCTAGTACCCGAAGGTAAAGGCAAACCAAGGAACCGCTGAACATCAGCACAGTATGCCTATTCCGTATCTCTCTTTCCGCGCGGATCGACACGGAAAGTCACCTACTACCCGGGAGTGACGTCACTTTCCGGACGGAATACCGCCAAGTGCATTCGGTACGTCCGTGCAATTTCCGTTGACCTCATAGCCGCGGAAAGGGGCACCAAGTGCGGATAGACGTCAGTGTCATTGAGTCATTGTTGACAACGTGTCATATTTGTATCGTTTTCATCTTTAAGTGAGTTTTTGAAAGCAAGGTAAGTCTATTTTGCTGTATTTTGGTCGCTTTCTTCCTCAAGTATTCGTATTTTTACAACCAAGCCGTACACACATGTGCGTGTGAGGTTCATGCAACTTGTTTACCGGGTGTCTCCTTATAATTCGCCACCCCTCTTATCTTTTTTATTTGCAGAGATAGAAAAAAAGTTCTTATATGAAGGTTGTATAGCCTTTTCTTAGCAAAATGTAAGAATGACACAAAACATTACCGGATTTAATTGTTTTTCAGCCACCATTGCTATCGTTGATAGAGGTTAACTCCCACATTTTAGAAACTTTGAAGCTAAATATTTGCAGAACCTTCAAAATAAGGTGATCGAACACTATATTTCTGACAACAAGAGAAACATATATGTCTTTCCGTCCCATAAAAATATAACTTTATTCAAAAAACAGGAATTTTTACTATTTTTTCATTTTGTTCGTATTTAATTCGAAATGACAAGAGAAAACTATAAAACTTTAAAATACCCGGCACATGTACGCTGTGCTTGGATAAATTATTGTTTGAATGGCAATGGAAGAAAAATTCGTATTGTGTTGTACTTTAACATGTGCTTTGTTTTAGATGGAATTTGTACTTACTGATGCTGAAGCCTTGGAGCTGATGGGGGAGGAGGAAGAATTTGAGCATCACAGGGCAAATCGCATAAGATTGAGGATTCAAATAGTGTAGTGTATATAAAGCTAAATTACTCCAAAATAAAAATAATAAAGAATGAATTAATTCTTTATTTTATTGTTAAATTAGGTTAACTAGAGTGAAAAGAGTGAATTTGCCAAACCTATCAAAATAATCCACCCTATCAAACACTTGCCTAGGTACACAAAACAACGTTAAATTTAATTTGTCCACCTCATCATCGTTAAGCATGTTACTTTCAATTATATAGTCCATTTTACTAGCTTTTATTGAGATTTTTTCGCACCTAACTTAAATACTTGTTATGATTGACAACAAACTACAGAACTAAATGACACGAAAATAAAAAAAAGTGAGACTAGTGTACCTTAAGCCTGAAAAATATAAAGTCTATCTTGTGCTTAAAGGCGCCATAGTCACAAGTTGACCTTAAGTATTACCAGTGCAAATAGCTGTAAATGATATAGCCCTACACATGTTCTCACAAATAAAACGTGCAATCACAATAAATTCACAACGTAACAATTTCGCTTCCCGCCTTCACTTCTTCCGAACACTACAAGCATACTCACTACACTACAAGATGACCGACTATTATGGTAGTAACCACGGAAACGAAAACGGGAACGGAAAGCCTTCCGATCCGCACGGATCGACTCGGATATGTGCATTTTCTAAGCGTCTCGGAAGGCTTTCCGTTCCCATTTTCGTTTCCGTGGTTACTACACCACAATAGTCGGTAATCTTGTAGTGTAGTGAGTATGCTTGTACTGTTCGGAAGAAGTGAAGGCGGGAAGCGAAATTGTTACGTTGTGAATTTATTGTGATTGTACATTGTATTTGTGAGAAGATGGATTCAAACGATGTATGTACTTAAAAAGAATGGATAAGGACTTAGTATTGGTTAGGTTATGTGTAGGGCTATATCATTTACAGCTATTTGAAATGGTAATACTTAAGGTCAATTTGTGACCTAGGTGGACCTTAGATGGCAGTTTCTCTTTCCACTGCTGTTTATGGCGCATTTAAGCACAAGTTAAGCTTTACATTTTTCAGGCTTAAGGTACACTAGTCTCACTTTTTACTTCCCACACCGATAGGTGAGGGGAGTATTGTGATCGCGAAAATTTTCGATTTGGAGATAATACACTTTTTGAGCGTTTCGTGATGTCTACATAACTAAAATCCACGTCACTCATTTCCGTCGGTCTGTCTGTCTGTCGGTCTGTCTGTACGCGTTTTTCTGTACTCGTAATCTCAGTAACCGCTGCATGGATTGTGATGAAATTTGGGCAGCGATATGCTGGGGGGTCGTGGTAGGTAATGTTCTTATAATTTTGAAAATCGGTGCAGGGGCGGCGGAGTAATTAGCAAAAAACGAAAAATCTCAAATGTGCCTCAAACTTCGTTTTTAGGTGTTTTAGGGGTTCCTAATCATTTTCTACTTTTTTTTGGATGGGGGTGAAATTGGGGTGGTTGGGGTATGGGGGGTTGTAAAGCTGAAAAAATTGTTATACTCATAATAGGCTGTCTACTGACCTGATAGAGAAAGACCTAGCGGTATAATGCACTTTTTTAGGTCCATCCGAACATTGCCTTGTGTATTACAGGAACCAAGGGACTTAAATTTTCCGATGTATACATACGAGTATTGCTTTAGATCGTTCTGTATTTTATAATGTTGAAATTACTGAATTGATGTTAATGAAATTTCGGCTCAGTATTACTACTTTGGCGAGGCTGGAAAACGCGTCTGATTTTTAGAAATCGTCTCAGTGGCGGCGCAGCAATATTAAAAAAACTAAACATATGAAATCACCTCAAACTTCGTTTTTAGGCGCCTTAGGGGTTCCTAATAATTTTCTACTTTTTTTGAGGTGGGGGTGAAATTAGGGTCGTTAGAGGGGTGGGGGGTTGTAAATCTGAAAAATTTGTTGTGCTCATAATGGGCTGTCTACTGACCTGAAAGAGAAAGACCTAGCGGCATAATAAACTTTTTTAGGTCCATCCGAACATTGCCTTACCGATTACAGAAACCAAGGGACTTGAACTTTCTGATGCACGTATGGTTTTTAGAAATCATTTCAGTGGCGGCGCGGCAATAATAAAAAACTAAAACTATAAAACACACTTCGAACTTCGTTTTAGACGTTTTAGGGGTTCCTGATCATTTTAAAAATTTGTTTGGTGGGGGTGAAATTGGGGTAGCTCGGGGGTGGGGATTTGTAAAACTCAAAAATTTGTTGTATTCATGATATATTGTCCATTGACCTGTGAAAAAAGCACCTAGTAGAATAAAATACTTTTTTGCGGTCGGGCAAGTGATGATTTGATTGCAGCGGCATCTAGACTATAGTTTCATGCTGTGGGAAAATAATAAAACTGGTATCATCGGAATGTGTGGGAAGTACTGAGTCAATCAACTTGACTACATTTTTTTACTTCCGTGTCATTTAGTTCTGTAGTTTGTTGTCAATCATAACAAGTATTTAAGGTAGATGCGAAAAAATCTCAATAAAAGCTAGTATAATGGACTATATAATTGAAAATAGCATTCTTAACGATGATGATGAAGTGGACAAATCAAATTTAATGTTGTTTGGTGTACCAAGGCAAGTGTTTGACAGGGTGGATTATTTTGATAAGCTTGACGAATTCACTCTTTTCACTCTAGTTAACCTAATTTAACAATAAAATAATGAAAATTCATTCATTCTTTATTATTTTTATTTGGCAGTAATTCAGCTTTGTATACACTATTTGTATCCTCAATCTTAAGCGATTTGTCCTGTGATGCTCAAATTCTGCCCCCTCCTCCATCAGCTCCAAGGCTTCAGCATCAGCAAGTACAAATTCCATCTAAAACAAGAAGCACATGTTATAATTTAACACAATACGAATTTTTCTTCCACTGCCATTCAAACAATAATTTATCCAAACACAGCGTACATGTGCCGGGTGTTTCCTCATAATTCGCCACCACTCTTATCTTTTTTATTTGTAGAGTTAGAAAATAGGTTTTATATGAAAGTTGTATAGTTTTCTCCTGTCATTTCGAATTAGATACGAACAAAAAGAAAAAATAATAGAAAATCCTGCTTTTCGTTTAAAGCTATATTTTTATGGGACGGAAACAAATATTTGTTTCTCTTGTTGTCAGAAATATAGTGTTCGATCATTTTATTTTGAAAGGTTCTGAAATATTTAGCTTTAAGTTTTTAAAATGTGGGAGTTAACCTCAATCCACTATAGCCATGGTGGCTGCAAAACAATTAAATACGGTAATGTTCTGTGTGGTTCAAACATTTTGCTAAGAGAAGGCTATAAAACCTTCATATAAGAACTTTTTTCAATCTCTTTAAATAAAAAGGATAAGAGGGGTGGCGAATTATAAGGAAACACCCGGTACACAAGTTGTGTGAACCTGACACGCAAATGTGTACGGCTTGGTTGTGAAAATACGAATACTTGAGGAAGAAAGCGACCAAAATACAGCAAAATAGACTTACCTTGCTTTCATAAACTCACTTAAAGGTGAAAACGATACAAATATGACACGTTGTCAACAATGACACTACGTCTATCCGCACTCGGCGCAGCTTTCCGCGGCTATGAATGCAACGGAACGCGGAAAGGGGCGGATCGACAGCGGGAAGTGCACGGAAAGCTTACCGAATGCACGGCGGTATTCCGTCCGGAAAGTGACGTCACTCCCGGGCAGTAGGGGACTTTCCGTGTCGATCTGCGCGGGAGGAGAGATAGCACTCACTTGTGCACTTGTGCTTAAAAGATGCGCCATAGACAGAAGTGCAAAGAGAAACTGTCATCTTGAGGTCCACCTAAGACAGAGGTTGACCCATCCTCTCACAAATAAAATGTGCAATCACAATAAATTCACAACGTAACAATTTCACTTCCCGCCTTCACTTCTTCCGAACACTACAAGCATACTTACTACAAGGTGACCGACTATTGTGGTAGTAACCACGGAAACGAAAACGGGAACGGAAACGGATTAGCGGCGGGTGGTGGACGGCGGAACGGGAGCGGGAGAAGGAAGATCGACAAAGTTACCGAATAGAGTTCCAGATTTCCTTGGCGGGACGCCACGGTGCATCCGCTTGGCCACTAGAGAGCGCGGGTTTTTTATACGCTACTGCGTATGAAAGCCGATATACGAGGGTTGCTCTATACCTCCGTCAATCCACCAGTACGCAGACAGCTGTTTCACGCTTATTAGCGATCATCAGTGCGCCATAGGTCGATTGACGAAAATAGAGAGCATCAATTCTTTCATGTCACCCAGACATGTGAAGCATGTTGTAGCAAGTGCCAGAAGGTTCTGCCGGTGCGCCATCTAGTACCCGAAGGTAAAGGCAAACCAAGGAACCGCTGAACATCAGCACAGATTTCCTTGGCGGGACGCCACGGTGCATCCGCTTGGCCACTAGAGAGCGCGGGTTTTTTATACGCTACTGCGTATGAAAGCCGATATACGAGGGTTGCTCTATACCTCCGTCAATCCACCAGTACGCAGACAGCTGTTTCACGCTTATTAGCGATCATCAGTGCCCCATAGGTCGATTGACGAAAATAGAGAGCATCAATTCTTTCATGTCACCCAGACATGTGAAGCATGTTGTAGCAAGTGCCAGAAGGTTCTGCCGGTGCGCCATCTAGTACCCGAAGGTAAAGGCAAACCAAGGAACCGCTGAACATCAGCACAGATTTCCTTGGCGGGACGCCACGGTGCATCCGCTTGGCCACTAGAGAGCGCGGGTTTTTTATACGCTACTGCGTATGAAAGCCGATATACGAGGGTTGCTCTATACCTCCGTCAATCCACCAGTACGCAGACAGCTGTTTCACGCTTATTAGCGATCATCAGTGCGCCATAGGTCGATTGACGAAAATAGAGAGCATCAATTCTTTCATGTCACCCAGACATGTGAAGCATGTTGTAGCAAGTGCCAGAAGGTTCTGCCGGTGCGCCATCTAGTACCCGAAGGTAAAGGCAAACCAAGGAACCGCTGAACATCAGCACAGATTTCCTTGGCGGGACGCCACGGTGCATCCGCTTGGCCACTAGAGAGCGCGGGTTTTTTATACGCTACTGCGTATGAAAGCCGATATACGAGGGTTGCTCTATACCTCCGTCAATCCACCAGTACGCAGACAGCTGTTTCACGCTTATTAGCGATCATCAGTGCGCCATAGGTCGATTGACGAAAATAGAGAGCATCAATTCTTTCATGTCACCCAGACATGTGAAGCATGTTGTAGCAAGTGCCAGAAGGTTCTGCCGGTGCGCCATCTAGTACCCGAAGGTAAAGGCAAACCAAGGAACCGCTGAACATCAGCACAGATTTCCTTGGCGGGACGCCACGGTGCATCCGCTTGGCCACTAGAGAGCGCGGGTTTTTTATACGCTACTGCGTATGAAAGCCGATATACGAGGGTTGCTCTATACCTCCGTCAATCCACCAGTACGCAGACAGCTGTTTCACGCTTATTAGCGATCATCAGTGCGCCATAGGTCGATTGACGAAAATAGAGAGCATCAATTCTTTCATGTCACCCAGACATGTGAAGCATGTTGTAGCAAGTGCCAGAAGGTTCTGCCGGTGCGCCATCTAGTACCTATGGCGCACTGATGATCGCTAATAAGCGTGAAACAGCTGTCTGCGTACTGGTGGATTGACGGAGGTATAGAGCAATCCTCGTATATCGGCTTTCATACGCAGTAGCGTATAAAAAACCCGCGCTCTCTAGTGGCCAAGCGGATGCACCGTGGCGTCCCGCCAAGGAAATCTGTGCTGATGTTCAGCGGTTCCTTGGTTTGCCTTTACCTTCGGGTACTAGATGGCGCACCGGCAGAACCTTCTGGCACTTGCTACAACATGCTTCACATGTCTGGGTGACATGAAAGAATTGATGCTCTCTATTTTCGTCAATCGACCTATGGCGCACTGATGATCGCTAATAAGCGTGAAACAGCTGTCTGCGTACTGGTGGATTGACGGAGGTATAGAGCAACCCTCGAATATACAGGGTGTCCCACGACGATTAAGACAAGCAATATATCGGAACTGGGCAGTAGTAGCGAATTATAATTTTGGGTGTGTATATTAGAGCAAATATAGTATTTTTTCTTATTAATGCGTCACCCAATGAGATATTTGTTTCTGGTCACGTGACGTCCGATTCAAAATTTTAATGAGACGCCTTGTATATTTGTGACTTTTTGTGTTCCTCCCGATAAAACAATTCCAACAAACTAGCACACTTGGGGTCTAAAGTGATTAATTCAAGAGCTACAGGTAATTAAAGGATGGCACCACTACCATTGTTTATAACATGTACCCCTACAGTTAAATTATTTTGGTAGTGTTTCGTAATGATAGTGGTACATGTAAATTTGCAGTCGAGGCGATATGTAGGACGAATTTGTTGATAGTGCAAATTTCCATTTGGCTTATACAATTTTTTTAAAAGGTCAAGGTATTGATCTCACTGCAAATCTTTAGCACAGCTATGTAACCTTTTAGATGTTCATGCAAGTTCATTGGTGGTACAAATCTCCCTTTGGATTGTACAATTTTGTCAAGTTTCAGGTGTCATACTTTTGGGCAGTCAGAATCACCCTGCAAGATCCTGATTTTTTTTTGCAAATCTACAGCACAGCATAGTAAATAACCCTCTCTGAGGATTTCCTCTATAAAAATGGTTCCCACATAATTTGACCTTGGGATGATTTTACGGGTGTGAAAGTCTGGGTAGAGATGCGAAAATAAAAATATCGATACCATTACCAATTCCATATTTTTTAGCCAAAGCACGTTTGGTTCGTACAGAGAATTTTGTGCAATTGATTACGCCCCTCAATAATTATATAATTATTTTCGATACCGATACTGCTACAAAAGTAGCGATACCAGCTTGGAATCGTTCAAAAATTATCTAAAATAAAAATACTCGATACTAGTGCCACAGCAGAGTCATAACCAGTAAATTCACTCTCGCCAAAACACGCATTCATTTTTCAGCCAATATACATATCGCGCTCACAGTCTGGATTAGAAAAAATTCAACGCCTTCGCCGCAGCCACAACGCATCTTCAGGCTTATATGCCGCCGCTACCGTACAGAACCGCACTGAGTACCATGGTAAATTTTTGTTAATCGGGTACATTGCAAATTGATGCTCTTACTCAACTGCTCTTATCATTCTAACAGAAAGTGTGCTATAATAATGCAAAAAATGCACGAGAACTCGGGCTACTTCTCATCATACTTAGAAGGATAATCAGACTATTCATATACGGTATTTTTATTTGTGAGGCTTTGCATTAACATAGCAAGTTTCAATCAAAATGCTTGTAAAGGTAATTTCAAGTTAAATGTTTCTCATTCATACAAGCAGTGAGGACTACTTTAACAGCTAACAAGAAAAGTATTCATTCATTCAAATTTCACATAATCGAAGAATCATTGAACATAAGGATATAATAAACTAAGGCCCGATTTTATCAACATGCATATTTAACAAAGAATTTAACAAAGCTTTTCTATTGGTTGTTATTTAGCAAAAGCTTTCTATTGGGTATTGCGGGCTAGGTTAATAAATATCGTCCAATAGTATTTTATCAATATTGAAAGCAAAACGTCAAAGCTGGATGACACTTTTCATCAAACTATTGTTGTAACATAGGCAATGAATGAAGTTTGGAGCTTGAGACAAAGTCAACGATCGAAATATATTTTTGAATGGTTGAAATTAGATCACAAATCCCGGTAAAAAAGTACCGAATCCCAAATCAAATATGTACCGTTGAGGCGATCCCTTCGCCGAGATGGCGGGTGGCCGAGCGGTACGGTGGCCGACCACGCGTGCCTGTTTTGTGGGATGTGCTGATGGCTGTTGGTTCGAGACCCTGCCCGTGCAATTACTTTTTTTCATTTTTTTTAACCAAAATATTTATTGATATACGTTTTACTCATATTACACAAATTTTTTTGTACGATCGACATAAATGTTTTTGAATCAAATTTTATTAGACATTTTACTTGACATATTGCAAAAGCTAAGTACCGGAGGTGGTGGAGAATTCAGTCAGTGGAAGTGAAGTTTATTCGTCAATATCAATCGCCAATTATTGCTCTGATAGCGGTATTAAAATGAAGTTATTCCAAAAAAGTATAATTATTCGGAATTTTTGTTGTGCCAGTAAAACATGTAATAAAATTTGATTCAAAAACACATTCACGTCGATGGTATAAAAAAAAATGTGTGTAATATGAGTAAAACGTATATCAATAAATATTTTGGTTAAAAAAAATTAAAAGGAGTAGTTGCACGGGCAGGGTCTCGAACCAACAGCGATCAGCACATCCCACAAAACAGGCACGCGTGGTTGGCCACCGTAACCACTCGGCCACCCGCCATCTCGGCGAACGGATCGCCTCAACGGTACATATTTGATTTGGGATTCGGTACCTTCTTACCGGGATTTGTGATCTAATTTCGATCATTCAGAGATATTTATTTCGATCGTTGACTTCGTCTCAAGCTCGAAACTTCATTCATCGCCTATGTTGCAACAAATATACATTTTAGTTACAAATGTTACAAGTATTTTCATGAAGTACGTCACACGGGTCGGGAGCCGTCGGCGTGTTTTCGGTTCTGGATTCAAAAACTCATTTTTATTTTCATATAACAGTTTTGTTGTAAAACTTATATTTGATCTCTCCATTTATCACAAAAAAATTATTCAAAACCCTAATTTTTTGTCATCATTATCATTTAGCAGAAGAAAAAACCAGCAATCAAATGTACAGTTATGGCGGAATCTGATTGGTTGAAATTAGCAATTGCTAAACTTTTGATCAAACAAGAAAATGAAATTTTTCACCCATTTAGGATGGAAAATCAGACTGGAAAAGATACTAGATGGTTCATAATGGTCGATTTGTATATAAAACATGTCATTTTTAACCTTTTTGAGGTAAACTTCAAGAGAAATCAATAGTTTTCAGAGAACTTTGACAGATGCATGTTCTTGAACGGGCTGCTCTGATTGGTCAAAGCCTTTGTTAAAATGCGCCTGTTGATAAAATCGGCCCTAAACATTATTTAGTCAAGAAAGAAATTATATTTTTCCAGTTAAACATTAAAAAATTAAGAAACGATAAGAAAACCTATACGTTATGGACTTGCTGAAAGATTTGACAAAAAATAAATAGCTATACAATACAATAGAAAGTGCATTCGCACATAAAAATAAATTGCGGATTTTTTTAGCCTATGACAAGGATTTATTAGGTGAAGGATGAGAAGGGATGAAAAGCTTTGTGGTAATTGTAATAGTGACTCCCTTTATATCATTGACTTTTACTGGAATATCCTAATAAAAATCTTTGTTAATGAGCTTACAAATGACCTAAAATTCACTCATGTCGCCAAATAACCAGTTTCCTATTTCGATTGGGCAGTTTAAAGTTTCTGTTAGCATATTTTATACTATAATAAATCCTTATCCTAGCATATAAGGTATATAGAACTTCGTAATTGAAATCTTTACAGGGATGATGGAAGTTTGACAATTTAAAGGCACATACCAACCTCTTGACAGTATTACTTTTGACACAAATGTTTTCGAAATTTTTTTGAAATATAATTTCCATTGATGCAATCCGCTGAATGAAACCATCATGTGGCATGTATAAATCGCCAAACAGATGTAATTCTGTTTTTTTGAAGGCCTTATAAAGCGTAAACATAGAAGTTTCATCTAATTCAACGCTGCAAGCATTCGCATAATTGATGCACGTTTGACACGAATGCTTAGCTAGACATTTTCGTACTAAATATCCACCGATATATTTACTGAGGTTTTTTTCCAACTCATCGGAGGTCTGATAGTCTTTATTTATTGCAATTAAATCTGTGCATGGGGATGGTTCCTCTATGTTCGCAGGTTCGTCTTTAGTTTTAGGAATCTCATTCACTAAATCCACTGCTTTCAGTAGAAGACTGGATTCATCCTCTTCACAGTTTTCGCTGCCTGACTGCATTATTTCTGTGAAAAATAATTTGCGAAAGGATCTTGTAAATTGAATGGGGGTTGGATTGAAGCAGTTGCCACTCTGTACACTACTACTGCCCCAAAAAAATTCTCCAAACAGTCTTGATTGACCCCCTTTGTCAACAGAAATTCCATTCCCACATTTTCTGCTAATTCCCCTAATTTGAGCATCCCTTTAAGTGTGACTTTCCAACCTGCTAAACATTTTATTGAAGAAGTGATATCATTTCCTCTCACATCCGCTACTTCTAGACTTTGAAACATTTCGAAACTGTTCAATAAAAATTCTTTTTGTTTAGCGGTACATGCAAATGCATCTTGATATTCCATCTGCCCTGTTTTGCTTGACGTGTTTAAAAAATCGAATATATCATTTATTTTCCTAAGGAATTCTTCTGTAGGTTGAGCTTCCTTTGGTAAATGATTGAATCTGACATAAAGATTAATACAAGCTGCGACGGTACAACTAAATATCATACTTGACCTTCATTTTTTCAAAATTATTTGGAGATATGTGTGAATCAGTAAGTCGAGGAGCACCCCGGATGGGATATTGTTTGTCATGCTTATGAAACAGCTCTATGAATCGCCAGGAAATCATATTACCATTTAAAAAAAGTCGTATTTCAATAAATTGTTTCGCAGCGCTTTTAGTAAATGGGGCGTATCGAAAATGAAAGCTATTTCTTTATTTCCATAGGAAAAAATGGCTTTTCAGCAGAAACCTGCAAGTTTTTAGACAGTCTAATGTTGTTGGATCCCATATCACAAACGACAGCTAGAACGTTAAGCCCAATATATTGTAGTCTTTGAATAATTTCTTTCAGTAGTTTTTCCAATCTCCTTGCAGGGCACACTGAATTAACTAATACATATGAAAGCGGTTGCTTCCAGTTGGTACATAAACCTCTCACCATCACTATGGTTGCATTCATAGCGGGATTGAACACTACTCATGCTCGACAAAAATCAAAGTACGGCACTGTATCGCTGAACCGCTCTCATGTAGCGACGTCGCCTGCTCAAGTTCGACTGATACGTTCCGCCAAGGATGCGCGCGGAAATCCACTCGTCTGACAAATATTGGCGAGAGTAAGAGTACTGGTTATGACTCTACTGTGCTAGTGCAGAAGTAAAAGTATCGAAGTATTGTTACCATCCCTACAAGTAATCATCCAAAAGGGGGGATGCGTGTGTAATTGCCACCAACCTGAGATATTGTGCTGATTATTCACTACGCTGTTTCTATAGTACAGCTTTGTACCCTTCAACAAGATATTCATGAAGTGCGAAAGTTTACTCTACCCTAATCAGATGTGACAAATGATAATGATTATAAAAAGCTGCCAAGGGGGAGGTGTTGACCCTCCACTGTTAAGTCATCTCTCTTCAAAAAAGTGGTGGGGGGAATATCCGGCCGACTGAGCAAGCCTTGAATGTCTGATGAAAAATCACATAAAAATGCATACTTTTTTAGGTCTATCCAAGCATTGCCTATTACAGAAACCAAAGAATTTTTTCTGATGTAAACATACAAGTATTGCTTTAGATTGTTCTGTATTGTGTAAAGTGGAAACTAATGAATTGATTTTAATGAAAATATGACACAGCATTATTACCATGGCGAGGATGGAAAAACATATGGCCTTTAAAAGTTGTGTCAGTAGCGGCGCAGAAATAATAAAAAAAACTAAAAATATAAAAATAACTTCATTTTTAAACGTTTTAGAATTTCCTGATTATTTCCTACTTTTTTTTGGGTGGAGTGAAATTGGGGTGGTTGGGGGGTGGGGGGTTGAAAGACTGAAAATGTTTTTGTATTCATAATAGGCTGTCCACCGACCTGGGTGAAGGAAGAACTAGCAACATATATTACCCTTTTGGGTCCATCTGAACATTGCCCTGCCTATTACCAAAACTATAGGATTTATAATTTTCTGTGTACATATTTATCGCTTTTGATCGTTCTGTATTTTCTAACGTGGAAACTATTAAATTGTATCTAATGAAATTTTGACACAGTATTATTACCGTGGTGAGGATGGAAAACACATATAGTTTTTAGAAATTGTGTCAGTGGTAGCACAGCAATAATCAAAAAAATAAAAATTCAGCTCAAACTTCATTTTTAGGTATTCTAGGGGTTCCTGATCGTTTTTACCTTTTTTTTTGGCGGGGGTGAGATTGGGGTGGTTGGGGGCTGGGGGGTATTTAAAAGTGAAAAATTTGCTGTATGCAAAATAGGCTGTCCATTGACCTGTGAAGGAAAGACCTAGCAGCATAACATAATTTGGGGGGGGGTTTAGCTGGCGAAGATTGTGTTGCAAGGGAATCTCAGATTATAGCTTCATGCTATGGGAAAATAATTAACTGGTATCTCCATAATGTGTGGGAAGTACTGAGTCAATCAACTTGATTTGTAAAATTTATGAATTTACATTGCCACATTTTTGCACTATAAAAAATTTGTTCAAAAAAATTGCTCTGTGTTGCCCTTCATAAGGTCTTTCTCAAATTTTATGTAAGTAGTTTGAGTAGTTTTACATGGCAAATACATACATATGAACAAATGTGTACTGTATAATAGACCTGTAAGGATATGTAGTTAATCAAGAGTACCCACAGACCATCAGAATCTCCTACATTACGTTATTTAAACAGCTATTTTATCCTCTCAGGGCATTCTTTCAAATATTGTATATATAAGATTTTTATTTAACCCCTATATAATAATAATCTACACCCTAAATATCTCACCAGTTGTATGATGTGCTACAGCCTTGGCCAACATGGTTTTTCCACATCCTGGGGGTCCATACATCAACACACCTCTTGGGGGGTCAATACCAATCTGCTTGTAGAGCTCAAAGTGTGTGAGAGGTAGTTCCACTGCCTCTCTTATTTCCTGTTTCTGCACATCCATACCTCCAATGTCACTATACTGAACATCAGGTTTCTCATCAGCCTGCAGCATGGAAATGGAGGAGTCTGCTTCTGGTGGTAGAACATCCACTAATGCATTGCTGTGTTTGTGGAGAGCTACACTTGCTGAAGGCTTCAACAGCTCACGATCAATTGTTGAGAGGATGCGCACATAATAGTTTGACCCTAGAAGTTTAATTATATGTCTTTGAACAATGGGTGCATTCAGCAGACTCAACAGTTGCGGAGCAGCTACCAAATTGTCTGCTGCACGTGTGCGCTAGCTAGCAGCTACCGCTCGAGCGGTCGCCATTTTTTGTAGCGATAGAAAAGTACGCTCACTTGGAGCGGAGCGGAATAAGCTACTTTTGACCTTGTGACTGTCACATGTTATGACACTTGTGTCACAGGTTATGTTGTCATATTTTAAAAAAAGTCCACACTACTTAAAGCTTAATTCAGATGCACACGACATCCGACGATACGACGGTACGAAACTGTTCCTATTGGTTAGAATATTCAAAATAATGTCAAATCAAAATATTTCAACCAACAGGGACAGTTTCGTACCGTCGTCTGGTCGGATGTCGTGTGCATCTGAATCTAGCTTTACACACTAAAGCTTTGATAGAATTTGACATATATTTTTATTTTTGATAACCTCAAATGTGACCACTCATTTGACATTTCACTGACAACTAACAGTCGACACCAACTATTTATCGTGATATCTCAGAGCGCACAAATAATGCTTTTCAGCAGAACGCCAACTGTTGAGATGTAGCAGCTACAAAAGTAGCGGCTCCCGATCTTTCTGCTGAATGCAACCAATGTTTTTTGTCTTTTCAGTTATATTTTAATTAGTAAATTAAAATCTACATAAATTAGGAATAACTAAGTCAGTATCTGGAATTTAATTTTAGATGTATTGTCTGTCAATTATTGGTAGGGTACCTATTCATCTGGAAAATCCTGGATATGTCCAGGCAGAATCATAGGAATTATTAAAACATCTGGATTTTACGCCCTAATAAAAAATAGCTGGCACAACATGTAGCAAAAGAACCTGAACAATTAACAGACAAGGCAAAAATAAGCACTAGTCTCTCTCACAGTCTCTTCACTTCCCCTTCACAGTAAGCCTAGCATCAGGAATTGGTTTGTGATGTATATGGTCACCTTAATATAATAATAATAATAATAATAATAATAATAATAATAATAATAATACAGATACAACGAATCCAACGACAGAAAGGATGCTAACAATCTATTTCAGAAAAGTGAAAAGCAGTTCTACCAAAAAATAACATCAAACAACCAGATAACAACAATAGAACCTCCAAGCAGACAAGAATTAACTGCATTTTGGAGAAGCCTATGGTCAGAACCCAAAACCCATAATGAAAATGCTCCATGGATCAGACAAGAAGAGACAAAACATCAACACATAACGGAGCAGGGAAACGTTATTCTTACAACTGAGGAAATAGCTGAAACGATAAAACATACTCACAATTGGAAGTGTCCAGGCGTTGATAATGTGCAAAACTTTTGGTACAAACAATTCAGTTCAACATACGAAATGCTCACAGACCAAATCAATAAAGCCATACTCCAACCTAATAGGCTTCCCAAATTCCTCACACAAGGAATAACGTATATAAAACCCAAAAATGCAGATACCAAGAACCCTGCCAACTACCGCCCAATCACTTGTCTCCCCACCTTGTACAAAATTATCACTGCAACAATATGCAGAAGGATTGAACAACACCTAATGCAAAACAACATCCTGACTGAAGAACAAAAAGGATGTAGAAAACACAGCCAGGGTTGTAAGGAACAACTTATAATTGATAGTGTGATCATGGAGCAAACTAGAAAAGAGCATAGGAATCTCCATACCTGTTTCATAGATTACAAAAAAGCATTCGACTCTGTACCCCATAGCTGGATAATGGAAACACTTCAAATATATAAAATCAATCCAGGACTTCGTCAGTTTCTTAAGAGCACCATGGAAACATGGCGAACAAACATACACCTTCAAACTCACGATGGCCACATTCAAACGGATGAGCTACATATACGACGCGGCATCTTCCAGGGTGACTCTCTTAGTTCACTATGGTTCTGCCTCTGCCTAAATCCGCTCTCCAACACACTTAACAGCACAAACCATGGTTTCAACATCAGACACCATAAAGCAGATCAACACAAAATCAATCATCTCCTGTACATGGATGATATAAAACTATATGGCGCCACAGAAGTACAACTGAGAGAATTACTCAAAATAACAGAAGTTTATACATCAGACATCAGGATGGAATTCGGAATGAGTAAATGCAAGGTGCTCCACATCAATAAAGGCCAATGGAAAAACCAACCCGAAAAGGAAGTAGTAACTGGCCAACCACTGGACAACATGGATAAAGACGAAACGTACAAGTACCTGGGCTTCAATCAGAACGTTAAGATAGATCATACACAAGTTAAGGCACAACTAACACAAGAGTTTAAAGACCGCCTCATTAAACTATTAAAAACAAAATTGAATTCTAAAAATCTCACAAAAGCCATTAATACATTTGCGATACCGGTACTCACATACTCCTTTGGCATCATCAAGTGGTCACACACGGACATAGAAAACATCCATATACTTATACGAACAGAACTCACAAAACACAGGATGTCACACCCGAACGCTTGCAAGGAGAGGCTCACCATAGACAGAAAACTAGGTGGCAGAGGAATTATAGATATACAGTCACTTCGCACAACACAGATACAAACACTAAGACATTTCTTCCACACCAAACAAACTAACTTACATAAAGCAATAGTAAAAGCAGACAAAAACTATACACCACTTAACCTCTCTAGTCCAGATCACGTAGCAGACACATACAATCACATCCAATCACAACAAGAAAAAATAAACACCTGGTCGCAGAAAGCACTGCACGGCAAACATAGATACCGTGTCACCCAAGACCACATTAACCAAAAACAGTCATACGCCTGGTTGCAGGATGGCCAGCTGTTCCCAGAAACGGAAGGTTTCATGCTTGCTATCCAGGACCAAGTGATTGCAACACGAAACTACAAAAAATATATAATTAAAGATCCATCCATAACAGACGATAATTGCAGAAAATGTCAACAACAAAAAGAAACAATAGATCACATAACAAGCGGGTGCAAAACTCTTGCCGGTACCGAATACACAGCCAGACATAACTCTGCGGCCAAGGTCATACACCAAGCATTAGCCACAACAAACAAGCTAATAGAAAACACAGATCCGTATTACAATTACACTCCGACATCAGTACTCGAAAACGATCAATACAAACTATACTGGGACGTTGAAATACATACAGACAAGACTATCCCAGCCAATAGACCAGATATAGTTTTCCAGTCAAAGGCCGACAAAATTACCTATTTGATAGATATTGCCATTCCCAATGATGTGAATATCCAAAACACCTACGCTGGGAAGATATCTAAATACACGGACCTTGCCATGGAAATAAAACGACTTTGGAAACAAAACAAAGTCACAATTGTCCCCCTCATTATGTCTGTCTCAGGCCTTACACCAAGCACGTTTACACAACACCTTCAACAGTTGGGCCTGGACGAAAAGTTACACAAAGTATTCCAAAAGTCTGTAATCCTAAAGACCTGTAATATTGTACGATCCTTCCTAAATTCCGATCAATAATAGTCCGGGTGTTGACTTGGCACAGCCCGTCAACACTTGTTACTACCGCAACTATGCGAGAGGAACTTAGAAAGTCAGATAATAATAATAATAGCATTTATTGCCTAACAGAACAAATCCATTTACAAGGCAAAATACATGTAAATTAATTTCTATATATAACTAACATTAAAAAGCTTTCCTAAGGTCTCTTAAACTACAATTAAAAATGTCATATTGATTGCTAATTTCATTAAAATTTGTGCACATAACCCTTATCGGCGACTTTAGTAGTAGGTTAGTATTTGCACGCTGACAGAAGAACACCAAATTTTGCCGTGAACTGCATCTAGGAATGTGAAATAACAACTGTGATAAAAGTTCAGATGAGTCAACTTCACCATGCAGAAGCTTATATAAAAAGACCAGTGAGCTATTCTTACGTCTGTTATGTAATGAACTCATTTCAAATGTGTCCAACAGTAGCTGATAGTCAGATCCACGCTCAGGGTAGACCCCAACTGTTTTAAACATCAGATATTTTAAAAATTTTTTTTGAACATAATCAATTCTGTTGATGTAACATTGATAGTAGGGGCTCCATACCACTGATGCATATTCAAGTTTTGACCTGACATATGCAAAGTACAAGGTTTTTAAAGCAGTAGTGTCTGATATCTGTTTGCAATTTCTAACAATAAAACCTAAAGATGTATTTGCACTAGAAACCATTTTTGCTATATGGTAGTCGAAACTTAGTCTGCAATCAAACACCACCCCCAAGTCACAAAATGTATCACAGTGATCTAATTTTATACCATTTAAGTGATAATCATAAACAATTCCAGTCTGTTTACGTGTATACGTTACAACTTTGCATTTCTCTGTATTGAGTTGTAGACTATTTCTCCTGCACCATATCTGTATTGTATCAAGCTGAGATTGAAGATGTTCACAATCACTAATATCATTAATTTGCAAGAATATTTTTAGATCGTCCGCAAATAGCAGCTTACCACATTCTATCCCTTCACATAAATCATTGATAAAAAGTAAAAATAAGAGGGGGCCCAAGTTTGACCCTTGTGGCACCCCTGACGTGGCAACATAACATTGAGATTTATAACCATTGTATGATACATACAGATGACGATCAATCAAATATGAGTTGAGTAATTTCAATGACTGCTTTGTTTTTTTTTTTTCTTATACCTTTTATTAGCAATCAGATTAAACAATTTTATCTATAAGCTAATGAGCTGATTTATAAAATTTGTAGAATGACTTGGGCGGTGGAATCCAGCGATTACACCTGGCACTTCAATTAAGGAATCTATCTATTGGCCAGCGTCTCTTTAATCTTCTGTCGCCTGTTGCTTCTAATAGTGGCTCCAGCACCGGGTTCTGATGAACTTCAAGTTTTCTGAGGTGTCTAGTCGTTCTCTCTTTGATGACGTCTTCAACATATGGAACGTGAAAGTCCGTATGCAGTGTATAGTTCGACACGTACCAAGGGGCAGCACTTATGGAGCGAAGAATTTTGGACTGCACTCTTTGCATTTTAACAATGTGACTTTTACTGGCACATCCCCATAATTCTATCCCGTAAGTCCATATGGGCTTAATGACTGATTTGTAAATCAGTAGCTTGTTGGAAGTGGAAAGTTTGGATTTACGTCCAATCAGCCAGTTAATTTCTTTTACTTTTAGGTTAATTTGTTGTTTTTTCTTTGCGACGTGATCTTTCCATGTCAGTTTGCTGTCTAGATGCATCCCGAGGTATCTAACAACACTGACCTGTGGTAGAGCCTGTTGATTGATGTTGACTCTAGGACACTGACCTTTCCTAAGGGTGAATGTAATGTGGGACGATTTTGCTCCGTTCACTTTGATTTTCCATTTCTCTAGCCAGCTTTCAAGCGTCGACAGATGTTCCTGTACTGTGAGATGCCGTAATGGGATCATCATGTATTGCCATGATGGCTGTGTCATCTGCAAATGTGCCAGTAATGATGTTGTTCGATGTTGGTAAGTCTGATGTGTAGAGCAGATACAAAAGTGGGCCCAGGATGCTTCCTTGAGGGACTCCAGAGTGGATAGCGAATTTTTCGGAAACTTCATTCCTGAATTTTACTTCAAACTTTCGTTGATCTAGATATGATTTTAATATATCAAAGAACCTTGGAGGTAAACATCTTTTGATCTTTATAAGTAGTCCTGGGTGCCATACTTTGTCAAATGCTTGGCTGACATCTAGAAAGGCTGCTGTGCAGTACTCGCGATTCTCCATCGATTTGCTGATAACATCCACTATTCGATGGCATTGTTGTATAGTTGAGTGCGACTGACGAAATCCGAATTGGTGATCAGGTATCCACTGTGTAGCTGTTTCATCCTCGTTTATACGTTGAAGCAGGAGTTTCTCAAGTAGCTTTGATATCGTCGGTAGCAAGCTTATTGGACGGTAGGATGTAACGTTTGTGATGTCTTTGCCTGGCTTTGGTATCATTATGATTTGAGCAATCTTTAAGGATGTTGGCCAGTATTTCAGTCGTAGTATTGCATTGAATATGTACATAACTAATTTAAGTCCATTATCTGGAAGCTCTTTAAGCATCTTAGCTGTTATCAGGTCAAGACCTGGTGCTTTTCTTGGATTAAGCTTCTTTATTTCTATTTTAATTTCATGTAGCGTGAAAGATCTAACTCGTTCTTGAACAGGTGGGCTTGTAGACAGTTCGTGTTCCATTTCATCATGCATGTCATCATTAAATGGAGAGAAAACCTGTGATAGGTGATCTGCAAACAAGTCAGCTTTTTCTTTGTCGCTTTTTGCCCATGGTCCTGGCGGTGTTGAATATCTGCGTATTGGTGATGATGTTAGTACTGGTCTTCTCTTGTTTTTAATGGGCTTCCATATAGAGCTATCTTGCCTTGACAGAGTTAATATGTATCTTTCATATGATTCGTTGTTAATTTTTCTAAGTTCTGATTTTAATTTGTTTGATATCTGTGTATATTTTCTTCTATCTTCTGGTGAGTGTGTTCTTTGCCATGTTGATCTAGCTCGTCTCTTTTCTGCTATCATTTTCTTGACCTCGATGGGTGTGTACGAATTTGGTGTAAGCTGATGGTCACTGTTTGGTGTAGAATCCTTGGCGGCTGTCTGCAAGAGCTCGATAAGTTTATCGGTTTCCAGTTCGATGTCTGTTGGACCTTTCAGTTTAATTGAGAGGTTAACTTTGCTATTTATGATCTCTTTGTATGTTTCCCAGTTTGTTCTGAAGTTGTGCAGACGAGGTATAGGTTTAACCAGTATCGCTGATTCGCTTAATGTAGCTATGATTGGGGAATGATCAGAACTTAAATCGTAGCTTGCTGATATGTCTGTATAACTAGCTGAAATTCCATTAATGACGAAGAAGTCTAGCAGGTCAGGAATTTTGTTGATATCTGTAGGCCAGTACGTTGGTGTACCAGTTGATAGGAATGAGTAGTTTTTGTCCTGAATAACATGTGCTAGTTCTCTACCTTTTGTTGTTACTAGACGTGAGCCCCATAACGTGTGTTTGCTGTTGTAGTCTCCGCCGGCAATAAATTTTGATCCCAGAATAAGGAAAAACCTCTCGAAATCGTCTCTTTTTATGTTGTGGCGTGGTGGGCAGTATACTGCTGAAACTGTTATTTCATAAGAAAGTGTTAACACTCTTATGGATGTGGCTTGAATGTGAGTTTCCTCGTATTTCAGTAGCTCATAATGTTGCAAGTTTTCTTTTACGAGTACTGCTGTGCCCCCATGTGCAGTACCATCAGGATGGTTAGTGTAATATAATTTGTATTTGGGTATTTTGACGTAACTTCTACTGGTAAAATTTTGAGCTAAAAATTGTTTTACTTCCTCTTTGTGACTTTGCAATCCATTTGCATTCCAATGAGCTATTCTTAAAAACTTAGCCATTTCTAATTGATTTTATTCATTAGCATTGTTAACATGTTTAGTACCATGCTGTTTTGTTGGAGAAGCTGATTCATTAAGGATTTAAAATCCTCCAAGAATTGTGTTAGCCGAGCGGCTGTGTCGTCTGTTTGGTTTGGGTTGTTTCTTGCAGCATCTGCATAGCTCGGTTGTTGGAAGTAAGTGGAGAATTTAGGTTATTCTGATATACGGTGGTACTTACTGGTGCTACTGCTCGTGGTGTATTGTCTCTGCTTCTGCTATTTCCTTTGATCAAATTATGGTAGTGCTCGCAGCCTTTGTAGTTTGCTGGATGATCACCTCCGCAAAGGGCACATCTTGCTGGAGTTTCTTTGCTCTTCTTACACACCTTAGTGTTATGAGATCCACCGCACTTTATACAGACGTAGGGTTTGTTGCAAAAGTTTTTTGAATGTCCGTACTGTTGACACCTCATGCACTGCACGATATTGTTTTTGTTCAATTTTGGTGGTTCTATGGTGACTATTTTGTTACTTAATGCCCTGATATTATAAACATCCTTGTTATTTTCTGCAGGTTCAAGATCCACGAAGAACAAATTCAGTGGCTCTTTTGTAACTTTGTGTTGTGCATTTATTATGTTTCTTACTCTGTGTCCCAAATTGGATAGTTCTTCCTTGATATCTTCTGTGTTGGTGGAATGATGTAAGTACTTTATCACTACTCGGTAAGCTCTTTCCTCTTTCAGTTGATAAGTATGATGAAATACATTGCTTTCTCTGAATTCTCTAACCATTTTGCGGTACGTTTCTGGTGTAGCGCAATTTATTTTGATGACATTGTTTGCCAGACTCTTGGTAACATACTGTTCGTCCTCTGCTATGTCTCTTATACGGCTTATCATTTCTGAATAATTTATAACTCCATGCACAAAAATCGGAGGAGGTCTAGGAGAATTTGTGGCACTAGCGCTTGCACTATTGAACGTATCACCTGATTCTTTTTCCAGTGCTGCGTATCTGTTTTTTGATATTATTGTTTCCCCAGCGAGGACGTGTTGTGTCTTACTAACTTTTTTTCTTTTCGTGCTTCTTATCACCTGCCACCCTTTTTTGTTTATACTGTGTCTTCCTCTTCTTCGCTTGTCGACGTTAACCTTTGCAACTGTTGACTGTTATAGGCTGTTGTCGTGTAGTCCATTGATGGCTGATGGCTTGTAGCTTGTAATGTTGGGAAAGAGGTAGACTGGTTATCCATTGTTGACTGCGCTGCAGCGCTATTTTGTTCAGATGTTTGCATCGTATTGCTAATTAATCCGGGAGTATTCCCGACTGGTAGCATCGAGGTAATCTGCTACCACATACCAAGGTTTTCCGAGATCCTTGTTTATAAAGTTATTGTCAGTATTTACAGTTTTTCCTTAACACCGCAACAATAAACACTCTCACCACTCGTACTAATACGGCCGGAATTCGGGGTATCGCATCCGTTCAGCTCGAGTGCTGTCTCGGTACTCAATGACTGCTTTGTGAATCCAAGATTATACAATTTATTTATGAGAATCTGATGGTCAAGCTTATCGAATGCTTTTGCGAAATCTGTGTACACAACATCAAGCTGTCCATGATTATCCAAAATAGTAGTGGCTAACTGTGTAAATATCGTTAGGTTGGATAATGTAGATCTCTTGTTCACAAATCCATGCTGATATTCAGAAATGTGTATGTGTGACAATAAATATATTCTATTATATAATACAACCTCGAGGAGTTTAGCAAAATTATTGAGAATGGAGACTGATCTATAGTTTATAACTGAATTTTTATCACCTGCCTTGTGGATAGGACATACTCTACTTTCCTTCCAACGATTAGGAAATGTTGAGGTTTCTAAAATGAGATTGAAAAGGGTTACCAACGCGCTCGAAAGTGCAGGTAAACAATCTCTGACGAAAAATGATGGTATTCTATCAGGACCAGATGTCATTTTGGGTTTGAGTTTTTTTGACGCATCTAAAATTTCTTTTTCAGTGATCGGCCAATCCACAATGTTAATATGACCTGCTTGAATACTATCCGAAATATCAAAATTATTATCTAATGGATGAGGTAACTCATACACACTCTTAAAAAAAGAAGCAAAAGCTTCAATGGCTGATTGTGGATCATTATATATTGTGTCTTGAAAAGTCATAGATCCAGGAATGCGTGATGTCTTGTTTTTTTGTCCAATAAATGACCAAAAAGTTTGAGGATCAGATTTTAAAGAATTCTGAACACCTCTTACATAATTATCATATGCATCCTTTATCTGGGACTTTACAAGTGATCTGAGTCTTTCAAACTCGTGTAAATAACAAACATCATTTGTTTTCAACCATTTTCTGCGAATACTTGCTTTTTCTTTTATATTCTTAATAATTGAAGAGTTATACCAGCATGGATACTTGTGCTTATAGTTTTTATAAACGGGTACATGGCGATCTAAGATAGCATAAATTATATCATAAAATTCATCTATTGCACTGTTAACACTTGTGTGGATTTTCAAACATTCCCAATTTGTACCTATCATCGCCATGTACAGGTTACTGAAATCTGCTTGTCTAAAATTATACAATTTATCTGAACCATTAATGCCAAAATTTTTCTCAGTGGAAGTTAGCCCAACTAGTTTAATCGTGATAGCAGGATGATAATCATCTTCTTGCACCAATGGTAGCTCATCATGTGAAACAAGACAATTCAGATTCCCAATAACCAAATCCAGTAATCGTGCATGACTATTGAAAGCATTGTTAAACTCATGTCATCAGCTGAAAATCTTGGAGTATTGAAATCACCTAACATAATTATTTTTCCCTCAGTTAACAAATTCCACTCCTCTAGTGCCTCAAAAAACATATCAAAATCATAAATTGTTGTACTTGGTGGAATGTATAGTGCAAGAATATAGATTAACTTATTGGAAATATAGCATTTACAACATAGGAATTCAATGTATGGAAAATTTATGTCAAAATATGAAGTATCAACAAGACAAGTATTAACATAGTTTTTTGTAGCTATCAGTACACCTCCACCACTAGACATGTTAAGTGCCTCCAAATTACGATCTTTCCTAAACACTTGATATGAATCCGGGAAAAATTCCCCACTTAACGTACCTTCTCTTAACCACGTTTCACTAATCACTACAATGTCAAACTCGTGAGCACTAATCGCTGGATAGAAGTTATCAATCTTGGTATTTAAGCCTCTTACGTTTTGGTAATATACACAGACATCCTTATCGTATTCATTTAGCTCATCTGCTGAATTTCCCATGTTATTCAAAAAAAATTACTGTCATAGTTAATATTCTTCCTGTATCTCTCCATCCTTGATTTATATACTGGGCAGTTAATGTCTCTAGCTGAATGGTGTATTTCCGTGTATTTCATTTTCTTGCAGTTTATACACATTGTGTATTCTTCACTACATTGGGACGCTGAGTGTTGCCCAGAACACCTAAAGCAAATTTCTCCTTGTGAGCAGTACTTCGCAACATGACCAAATCCACAGCATTTGAAACATATTGCCAAATTGATGTGTTCCGTGATATGAACTTTAGTCAGATCAAAATTAACCGTCCCTCTCTTTAAGAACCATTTGGCAATTCCTGGTGGAGCTTGAAGGAGCCAATTTTCTTTTGTGGGATTTCGACACTGTTTTTTTGCAATAACTTTAATTTTATCTGAAACAGATTGGAATTCTGTCTCTATTTCATCGTTGAGCCTCACCAATTCCTCAATAAAGTCTCCGTTTTCGTATCCCTTTTCTATTCCTGTGACAATAAACATAGGATCATTTATTTCATTTTCTTTAATCTTTATGTCCTTTTTATCTTTCAGTACACCTTTTAGTTTTTCTTGTTGTGTTTTATTATGGCTTTCGATTAAAATTGCTCCACTCTTCAACTGCCTAATACTCTTGAAGCCACCGTCAGTATCTTTTAATTTTACTTCTGATTTCAATCTATTTAATGCGATTTTAGGATCATCCACCTTCTCAATTCTTATAATTGTTTCATGCCTTTTGTTATCTGGTGGTGTTGTCCATTGTTGTTTACTACTAGTTTCAGGAGATATGTCTTGAGATATTTGTGGTGTACTCACCATTTGTGCGTAGCTGCTTCTCTGGTCTCTTGAATTCTCAACTGGTTGGCAATTCGCGATGGCCTTTTGAGCGTCGGTACCCTTTTCAACCAACTGCATGGCCAATTTGGTTTGCAATATTGAATTTTGCTTTTCTAGGTCACCCATTTTGACTACTAAATACGTCAACAACTTATGAATGCTATACGTTGCACTCAAGATACTGTTTTTTGCTTGGAGGGCTTCATTAGGGATTATATTTGTAACTGCATTTATCTGGTCTATTTCTTTGAACAAATTTTGAACTAATTCGGCCACTCCATTAGACGATTCTTCGCGGCATATCCGTTTCTTTATATGCTCAACATCAGGACTGACTTCCATTCTAGTTCGTTTTCCCCCTTCAGTAAGCTGGTTTTCTATATTCTCTGCTTGGTTATCAGAACTGTTCATTGTTTTTGACGGAGGCGTTCGATGTGTCAATCGTCGTGGCTTGAAAACATCGTCCGCATTACTGAACTGCTCCACCGTTCCTCCTGCTGAATCACCCTGTATGCTTTCATCTTGTTGCAGCGTTTCTCTCACATTCCTCTTATCAGTTTTTTGTCCGGCTTGTTGTCGTTTTTTACTGTTGTCTGGGTCCTCTCGTTCAATGCCAATTATCTTATTTATCTCTTGTTTTTCAATACCAAGTGTTCCTAATGAGTAGCTTCTTCGATTCTTGGACAATTGCTGTTTTTTAGGATCCATTTTCTTTTGATGAAAATGCTCCTTTCAACAGCTCTCCCCCGATACAACCAATTCTCGTTTTTAAAATTATCAATTATCGGAGAAAACAACGAAAATAACAGAGCTCCGTAAAACACGTCTCTAATATGGAAGGAAAATTGCATTTCAATAAATAGGGCATAGGATGTTATTTGCTGTTTAGGGGTGATTTATAGACTGGAATAACCTTCCCTCCCTTCTTGTGATCGTCATAGCCAGTGTCTAAGCCAATCATAGTCATTGGTAGTGTTCAACGGGACTTAGCGGACCTAAGCGCTTGAGGGCGCTTTGCGCTAACTAACCGATGAACGACAAGCTGTCAAAAAGCGCCAGTCAGCTTGGTTAGCGCTTTTAAAAAGCGCTATTTGGTTAGCGAAATGGCAAAAAACTGAAAAAAAATTATATGTAGTTCTGAAAGAAGCAGTTACCTTTGTATAGTGTCAATTTAATATCAGGTTTTGTGATTATATAACCTAGATTTTTGACAATACAAATGATAAATATTAAAATATGGAGATGGATATGACAGTTTTATCACGCCAAAGAGAAGGTCGTTCAACGGTCACACTTAGCGCCTGCAGGCGCTTCCAATCTAGCGCTTTTACGCTAGGTCCCGTTGAACACAGCCAATGGCGATGGCAATGGCGAAATGCTATTTTTGCAATTGTCAAAATATATTTATGTTCTTTTATTCTGAATCTGTCCATCCATATGACGGTACGAAACTGTTCCTATTGGTTGAAATATTTTGATTTGACATCATTTTGAATATTTCAACCAATAGGAACAGTTTCGTACCACTTTCGTACCGTCGTGTCGTCGGATGTTATATGCATCTGAATTTAGCTTTATTGGCAACAATCGCATGCGCATTGCGCAGTGCGCACAGAGAATAACAATTTGTTATGTCATCTCAGCATCACATTTCTTCTGTTGTCAATTGCCTTGTGATTTGTGATTTATATTTGTCATTTATCTAATATTCGAAGAAATCTGATCACATCAACTAAAATTCCTAATACAGTAAACACTATATTCCAACTTACTACTCCAAACTCACTTTGGTGGTAAATATGAGCGATGAAAAGAAGGACGAATCAAAAAAAGTAGATGAAGATCTATGTTTTTAAAAGTATTTTTAAAACTTTTGCTAATATCACTGATTTATAGGCGCACTTGAAGATTTCAGCAAAACTGACAAATCAAAAGATGCGGTTAAGCCAGAAGGAGAAACCAAAGAAACAACATCCGAAGTCAGTTGTCTTCCAGAATCCCAAGAATGGTCAGCTGATTTCGTAAAAGAGGCAGCTAAGGAGTTTGAAGATAACTTTGCCAGTTTACTGGCAAGTGGGAATCCAAATGCACATATATCACCAGAGGTAATACAAGAAAAATTGCAGCAAGTGGCAGGTTAGTATTTAGATATATAGATATAGAAATTAGTGTAATAATATTCAGCACAAAAAGTAAACAGATGTACTTGTATTACAGATGCTGCACAACACATTCTAGCTAATCCCACAGAAGTAACAGATCCTTCTTCAGATTATGCAGCCTCAATATCAGAGGCCATCCGGGGTTTAAGTGCAGGAGCTGAAGGACTCCAAGCCCCCCTCAATGAAGAAGATTTACTAAAAATGTTTGAAGGCAGTGGTTCTACCAACGATTTACTACCATTTATGCAGGGTAAACGGAAAATTTGACATATCAAACATTTGCAGCTTATGTACCAGTGGTGTAATATTGTTATTATTGTTGACATCTAGCTGTCAAAAGGATTCTGGGTTTTCTCAAGTTTTCTGTATTGGTTATGGGTTCTGAGCACCGACTATAAACCTTAGACCCCTCATCCCATTCATAAATCTACATTTGTAACGTCGGAACATTAAGTATAGGCCAGCGGGCAGGGGGGAAGCAAAAATGGCCGCCGTCTAGGTTTTGACAACCACGACACAGATTCCGACCAGTGGCGTATCACAAAAGGTATCATAAGGCACTTTCAATAATGCTCTGTGGAATAACGATGATGGATTTTAACTACAAAAAAATCAAGTAGATTGACTCTGTATTTCTAACACATTTCTGCTGATCAAGTAGATTGACTCTGCACGTCTCACATGTATTCATTTTGAGATTTTAACTTTTTTGCCGATTTTGAATACTTTGAATAAATTTCATATATTTAAAAATGTGTGCTGTATCTTTTGAAGGGTGGTTTAAGAAGTGATACATACATCATATAGAATTTGAGTCAAATTACAGGTAAAGGAAGAGAAAAGGAGAAGAAAAATAGAATAAAAATACATAGGTAACGGTGTAGGTCACAGTTTTTTATTTATTTAATACACTTTACAACAAACATCTCTCCTGGGGTGATTACAGGTAAAGGAAGAGAAAAAGAAAAACACAATAAAAACACTTATTAGCAGTGTAGGTCACAATTTTATAAGCTGTTTCTGAAAAGGCACTAAAAAAGTCCATAATTTTATGCTGTTTTACAAAGTAATTGCACAATTCCAACATATTATTGATTGGAGGCAAATTATTAGATGTGAAATATTTCCTTATTTCCACTTCTTAATCTAGACTTCTATATTTTAAAGGTTATCAAAAACAGTCCTAGAACTTAATATAACAGTTTTTCTGAGTTAAAACTCTCCCACATTGATCTACATGAGGTAAATACATTTTTTTAGCATAAAGACATCTCAGCAGCCTTTTCTGTACTTTCTCAATCTGACTGCAGTTGTTGGTGACCATATATTCGATGCATACTTCAATTTTGGTCTCACAAAGGCGTTATATAGTTTTATTATTGTTGCAATATTGTTCTTACTATTAGTAATTACAAAGCCTAAAACTTTATAAGCTCTATTCACAATATTCACAAGATGATCCTAAAATCTGAACGGAGTTTCAAAATGAACTCAAAGGTCTTTATTACTCTTTACTAAAGATGCGCGTTTGATATAATCACGTACTGTCCAGTTATGCTTTCAAGTAAAAGTAACCCAAAAGCATTTATCAATATTAAGAGTCAATTTGTGAATTGCAGACCAGTTTACTACAGAACCTGAATCCAATTGAAAATCAGCACATTTACTAGTAATTGTCTCACATGCATGTCTGAGAAAATACAGAGATTTGTAACTGTGGACTTATTAGGTGCGAAACCGTATTGCGATGCTGACAATAATGGTTTTACAAGCTCAAAAAGATTTGTATAAATAATGTTATCAATGTTTGGATATGTAGAAACGCTTTTGAATTGCTTAAGAATAATTTGGAGCTTCGAATAATAATAAAGAATAATTTTTATCTCAAGAGTGACATACATATCTTTCAGAGGACGAAATCTTAAGGTCGTCGGTAGAGTATAATAGGTAGAAAATTCAAGTCAGTAAAAATACATACTACTTGCTCATATGTTAAGCTTTCTGAAATGTTTACTGTCTTCTTCATAAGTAAAGCCTGTGGAACCATCAACTGATTGGTACCATTTACTAATTGTATTCAGATGTGGTAATGATCAAATTTGTTGAATGTGCTTCTTACAAAATTATACGCTCTAGGGGAGTAAAAAGATAAAGTTAGTGCAAATGATCTTAATAACGAGCCATATTTTTGTTTAGATGGTCCCTTCAACAATCTCTCGAATAATTTGAGCGACGAGCCAGACAGTGATGCCTGAAACAGATATATCACTTTAGATTTTGTATCTATAAGAAGTGCGGATATAAGTACCTTTAAGATATTCTCAGATGAGTCACTTATGTACGATTTCTTCTTCAGCAGTTGAAGTTAAATCGTTTAATGTCCTCACTCTTCGTCTTAGTGTTCTAACTGTTCTTTGAAGCCAATCGATTTTCTTCCTCTTAACAGTTATCACGTTTTTCATAATTTTAAAATTTTTTTTCGCTCTTACTGGTAAGCAAAAGTCGTCACTGGTCATGTCTCCAACATACTGACTTTTCCTAAAAGTTACATCAAACAATAAAACTATATAATACATCTAGGAATGGATTAATTGTGAAATATTTGGTCAATGGAGAAGACTGTGTTAGCAAATAACATATCTATCTCAGAATCCGTGGGGGTCCGACAAAATAGTCAAAATCGCAGAATAAACAAAAAGAAATAGATAGTCGAAACTTTATAGATTAATATAAAAAAAATAACATAGCACAGGTAACAATAGAAATGTTAAAGAATAGTTATTAAGTAGCAAATTATTCAATGTTGTTGAGCAACAAAAAATCCTTTAAGTTTAAGTTCGAATGATTTTAAAGATGACCCTTGAAACTATTTGTTATTGGAGTTATAAAAAAACTGCATTGCAGGAGAAACCACATTTAAAAAAAGAAGTAGAATGCTAAGGTATTCTGATATTACAAATGTATAATTTGTTTATGAACATGACGAGTGATATATATTTCTCTGAGATACACTGTATCAAAAATGTTAGTTAATTTACATAAAAAAACTGGTAGTGATACTATACTATTAATCTTGAGTAACTTGAGTAATGCAAAATTATTTGGAAGGTGGTCATATTTTATTAACTCACAAATTATTTGTAGTCTGCCTTTGGTCAACTGGGATGGATAGTAAACAATTATGCCATAGCTTCTAGTTAAAATTATAGAATGTTAAAAATTTAGCATATAGTGATTTCCATGAAAAGTCTTGAGTGTTTGTTATATCTGTTTGGACAGCATGTTTATGTGCTTTATGAATTGTGTCCACTAAAATCTAAAAAAGATTCTGAATCTGAACAATCCAACTGTGAACAGTCTACAACTACATTAAATGGAGTAATGGCAGACTGACTTCCTTTATATTTCAAAAAGGAATATACTTGAGTTAAAATGAAAAAATAAAATACACAGAAAGGATACATTATACCATAATAGTCACGTATAGATTTTTACCAGAAGGTTTTGACATTATAAATTAATTTTAATATTATACTATAATATATATATATATATATATATATATCCATGTGTGTGAGTGTGTGTTACCTTTTCTTCCCTTGCCTCTTCTTTTGTCTCTGGTCTACTTGAGGATGGATAATTCTCTCAACAAAGATGAGTTTTTCATCTACTTCTGATGCAGTAGCTGTAGATAAATTTTCATCAGCAACCATGTGCAATGATCGTAAGCTACTTGAGGGTCCAGGAAAATTGAGAGCTTCATCATATGGTGACCTTTATTATAAAAAACACATTTTTGTATATTTTTAACCATAAAATTATAATAAAATAATTATAATGATTATCATTTTATATATTTAGTTGAAACTGGCTCTTAAATTAATTTGTTGTTCAATGATTGAACTAACTTGGTCAGACAGCCAAACAAGCTACCAACTAAATTATCATTTTATACATTCAATCCCTGTATGTCACTGTAATTTCTAATTTGTGCTAGCTAAATGTTTTTTTTTGTTGTACTCTCACTTTGTTGGCTTATCAGCTGAAATTGCTAGTGACCAATACATGTAGCACAATCTGTCAGATATATTACTATAACCAATTTATGAACTTGACATTTCAAGAGTTAACAGAGGGTATTTCATACAAATTCCTGAATAGAAGATGTACTTACTTTCTTTTAACAGAGCTAACTTGTAGAGACAGAATGTCAACTTCAGAATGTTGCTGTGAGCTTGACGAAACTGCGATCCTTGTCTGGGCTGCTGATAGAGTCATTGCTCATTGACTCTGAACTAAAATATAAAATAATCGGTTACAACGTTTTTCATCAAAAGATAGAAAAAGGAACATATGAAATCCTATTTTGGAATTTCCATTTCTGTGCAAATAAATTATATCAAGAACTTCATTTCTTTTCAAGTGCTCAGTTGCAGATTGAACAATGTAATTGATATTTGAAATCTTTAATAAGTAACAAAAGTCAAATACAGTCTTAATATTATCTAATCAAGTTCAAAATTATGAGACGAGAATCATAAACAACATTTGTCAGATAAATACAAGAACTGTTTACAATCCTGCAATAAATTCATCAAAAACTTTATAATCTACTAAGGGATATAAAGAATATAAAAAAAATTCAGTTACTTTGTTACAAACTGAAAAAACATTTTCTTTAGTTTTATATTTTGTTAACCGCCCACAAAGTTTGAAAGCCTATGGCATTGTAGGAGCGCTGTGAGAGCAAATACATATTTTTTATTTAGTTTTATTTTCTCGAGGCTAATGTTGCAAACAATGCTTAGATAAATCTGTAACAAACTGTTTGTTTTGTTAATAAAGAATTGTTAAAAAAAGCTGATACCTAATATTTACGGCAGAATCGAAGGCAAAATGGACAGGATTTGGAACAGCACCCATTTTAAGATGCCTACGTCCATCAGCCAAGTACATGATATCACTCTCCTGGAAGTATTTCGAACAGACATCAACGTATGAATGATCTTTTTGAAATCCCAACAGGGACATCCAAATAGCTCTTCTTGAAGGATTATCAGGAAACCTAAAATTGACGAGAAAAAGCATTTTCAATTTCACATAGCGATTACAAGTACAAAAGGAGACAAACAGGCCCTATTTCGACAAATACACCCCTGAACACGTGGGCATCTCAAGTGTGCAAGCAGCAAACATTATTTTACGTCTTTGATAAATTTATAGTAGAAATGTTGGCTATTAGAATGGAACTACACATTTCGAATGAAATAAACTAGTGAAGACACGATAATGCGACGCCAATGATGTATGTTTATAACCTCAAATTCTAGTTAAGCTTTATTTTACTTACCGATGGAAGGTTATGCTTGCGATTCAGGCTGGTGAGAATACACTTTGCACACAAAACAATAACGCACCACTATCAGCAGGAAATTTGCTATAAAATGCAACAAACAATAAAAACACACCAAAAATGCAGCTCAGGTTGACCTAATTACAACAATCGCAAATTTGAATGACAACATCAAGCATACGTCAAGTGTCGTAAATGCCTGTAGTAAATGGTGTAGCGGCGTTGCCAAGTCAACAGTATAGCTCCGTCGTATGTACCACATTCTTATATTTCAGTTTTTAACTCTTCAGGAATTAGAATCTATAGACATTGCTCATTGCTCAAGCATTATATTTATGTAATATATTATTTCTAACTTTTATTCTAGGTTCTATCTTCTACAGGTCTAATGATACTGAAAACAATGGACATGCATTTCGTAAATTTAGCTTTCCTAGATTGCATGCGGGCAACAGCGCTCGAATGTTCCGACCAAGGATTTTTGTAAATAGATGTGTCTACCTAGGTTTATAGTCGGTGGTTCTGAGTATGTCCATTTTCACCAGGAAAATTCATGATGAATCATGATAGGACATGTTTACAAACACAATCAGAAAGCTAGGTTAATGGCACCAACATCGAGTTTATGAATAGCCACCTTGTGCTACGAACGGCAATGCCAACACTAACATTGTGTTTATGAATCAGACTTTAGTCTGTCAATCAGAGTCAATAAGACGCAAAAGAAGCAACATAATATATGTCTATAGGATGGTATTCTGCATATGAAATATGGACCATATTCGAGTTAGTAAGCTCCACCCAGACCCCTAGAGTATGTGAAAAAATATGCATGAATCAATTTCTTTTATTACCTGTAGTAGACCCAACAATTCCTGTATTTTGATCAACTGCTTCAAGAAACTGCCCAATAACTAGCGGAACGGATTGGATACGTTTTACTTCCTCCTGGGCATGCAAATACTCCTTTTTTAGGTTCCTTTGTTCATCTTTGATGTACTCTTCTTGTACCTCTAAAAACTCCAACATTTGTTGCAACTTTTTGTATTTCGTATACAGATCCTCGGTATCCAAGTCCTGTAAAGGCTGTTTTAGATCCGAGGGACTTCCCTCTTCCTAAAAGTTATCAAATTAGTTATATTACCATGTACCTTAAATTTTAGAACAACCATTTCTTTACGCTTCATTTTAGTTTGAATTAAAATTACATATCGACTAATGCACCAAGTTCAGTGGTTATCAACTGTCTATCAAACGTACCTTTTCAGGAACAACAATATCCATAGTTTCCACAGCCGCTGCCATGATGACTTGAAAATTTATATTTATTTTTCAGAAATTTAACAAGAAATGAAGAAATGACATGACAGTTTGACAGTGCGTCAAATTTGTAAAACGGTCGCAACTGGTCACCTATTTTTAGTAAAGGTCCTCACAGACGTCATTCTTTATTGGCAGATTTACCCGCGCGGATATAACGGTACAGATAAAAAATAATTCAGATGCACACGACGACACGACATCCGACATACGATTCAAATTCGTACTAATTCTGTCGTATAATCTGAATTTTCTAAATACATCCATTCACATGAGTTTCGTACGAAGTTTGGGGAATTTGTGCCTTCATGGTTGGTACCTGTATGCAACCTATTAGCTATATTGTACGTATGTTGGGTTGCCTACCTAAGAGCAAAGGTGAGCAGAGTTTTATGAAAAGGATACAGATCTAAAGTGGGTGACACACGTACGAACTTTAAGTACGCGGTTTTTAAGCTCGCGAACTTACTCGGCTCGACATTGGTGACACACGTGGAGCTGAAATAACTCATTTTGATAATTTTCCTAAATAAACAAAACTTTTAACAAACGCCAAACACAACAAGCGTTGCGCATCGATGGCCTGCCGAAACAAAGTGGTGGATCGCGGCTCGCAGTACGAGCCGAGACAAGCTACGAGCAAGATTTCAAACCAGTTGGATCGCCGGCGGTTTGCGCGACGGTTTTAAAGTACACGTTCTTACGGTGACACACAGGCGAAAAAGGTCACTTACTACTTGCTGGTACGTGTATCACCCCTTTAAGATGTGTTAAACCGGACCTAGCGTGATGAATTACGTCCCGATATGTACCTTTCAAAATACAACCAAACAAAACCAAAGTATAACAGTACCTGTCAGTTGTCGATGTTCTATCAAGACAATTTAAATTTCGTGATTGAGGTTGTTGGACATTAAACCGTGATCAAATCCATTCCACCACATACCTCGATTTCTTACTAATATTTCACCAATGTATGATGTGCTACAGCCTTGGCCAATATGGTTTTTCCACATCCTGGGGGTCCATTACATCAACACGCCTCTAGGGGGGGTCAATAGATGCACGGTCAGGCACGTATTTAAATTTAAACGTTATAAAATGCCGTCTAAAAAATGGAATCCTTAAATTTGCGGGGGGGGGGGGGGAGTGCAACTCTAATCTGGACCCCTCCGAAGGTCAACCAAGTGACACCCATAATCTGGACCCCCAAAACCAAATCCTGGATACATGCCTGTGCACGGTTGAATTTAACCGATGGAGGATATCTTTGATTATTGATTATGATTATGCTTCAAATATATTTTACTTCATTTAAATAATACCTGAAAGTTAAAGCAAGTAAAGACATCTATACTGTTGACGCAATAGGTCCGCGAATACAATTAGTACTACTCAGCCGTGGACCAATAATTTCAAGCAACGATTTAAAGGTTGCTGTTCGTAAATTATTGAAATATTTTTCTAAGTCAGTTAGCTTCATCTCCTGCAACAGATTATGGTACGCTCCTTGCTTCTTCCTGTTTTTAAAAATGTCTCGCTTTCTTCCTCTTTTCTTTATTTTCATCCATATTACATAATTGCGCTCGCTGAATTATCATTTTCAAATACAAATTCAAGGCAATACAGCTGTGAAATCATATATACGACGTCGGATAAGAAGTTAAAATATTTTCAACTTATCCGATCGTCGTATAGAAGTTAAAATCATCGGGCATATGTTTGGCGCCAATTCATTTTGAATATTTCAACCAATAGAAGCAGTTTCGTATCGTCGGATGTCGTGTGCATCTGATTAGCTTAAGACGTGTGTGGCCAAAGACTGTCCGTAATTTTAACCGTCCGTTTTTTAACGTGCTCTTTCAAGTCTGCTATGTGTGTTATCAGGCTATTAAGAATAATGGATTTATGTCGTTTAAGTTTCTTCGACCATTCGTTATACCAATCTCCCGGTTCTAGTAGTAACTCACTTATTAAAGATTAACGTTGAAAATTGTTTACGCTTAAGTAACCATTCTTTAGCCCATCTAAACTCTCCACATAATCTGCGAGTGTCCATCTCTTCATCCCCTGCGTCAACAGTATAGATAGATGTCAACTGTATGAAATATCTCATAACGTACATAGTTGTTTTAATAGCCCTGATAAGATTAGAACGCTCTGCTGTACATCAAAAATTTGGGACTTTATTGGAAATTGTAAAGCAAAACTGAAAACTCGCAATACTGTAAACAGCAGCCAACGAACACAAAAAAAAACTTTTTTCTTAGAATGTTTTACTTTTATAGACCCTGCGGCCGCCATTGCCGATGTTGTCGTATGATCCATAACGAATTGGATGCGGATTATGGCAGTAGGATTTCAGAGAAACTGAACGAAAAAACGAGTAGTGTGTGGACATGGTTGTCGTTCGTGTTTACCCGTACCGCTTTACCCGTGCGGGTAAAACTGTCAAAAAGGAACGACGTCTGTGAGGATCTTTAGATGATTATCTTACTGACATCTATCAGAAGGAAATAGAATTACATACGACAAACTAATAAACAGCGCCATCTTTACAGAAAGAGTTTGACTGAAAACCTTGCAGATTCCTCTTCGATTTGTGTGTGCGGCATCTGTTGGATAAAACTCTAATTATATATGTCAAGCCTTACAGCTCCATCTTTACGGAAGAAAGTTTAACTGAACTATATCATTTTCTTTTGTTTCTTCTTTCCATAGCTACGGTCAATGCTACGGTGTAGATTTCTCATCTACAATTTTGCGTCGAAATTTACATGGTGAAACGATTACGAGGATGAGTAGATTAGATTATTATAGATGTTTCAAATAATTTGCTTTTAGCTAATGTGTCTTATTCGGCATATGCCGCATATGGGTAAATTCTCTTGAGGAACAAATATTCTGAAGTCAAGCTTTATGTGAATTACATTAAAAAGATTATGCATACAAATGGAATGCATCAAGAAACACTTTGAAAAATGTGCAAGTACATGCTGTAGGCTTTATAAAGTATTCCAAAAATATATCCTGTGATGCGTTGTGTTCATTTTAAAAACTTTTGACCATTTTCAATTGTGACTTGCTTATATTATTTTCTGGGAAACATTGACTGGGACTCATGCAATCCAATAATGATGTGACCATTATATTACTAGACTGTTTTATTTTTTAACAATTAATTTATAAATAATACAGAATACAAAAAAATATATATAATTTTTGTTTTCATTAAAAGCCCCCCTACTTGCGCCTACGACTTCACACGCCACTTCTGATATCCTTTAGAATAAAATACATACAGGGTGATTTGTTTCATACAATTACTAATCGATCATATTCTTTCAATAAATCTCTATATGACCAAGATATAAAAAGGGACTATAAAGGTCTCCAACATTTTGTCAAAAAAATATGAGAGTAAATTATTCCTTAACTGAAATACATAATCAATACTTATACAACATTTACAAATTGATTCTAATTTGTTGCAATTACTATAAACAAATAAAAAAATTGCTGATATATTTTTTATAGTATCAAATCAATCACCCAGTATCGAAGACAAAAACTGTCACTGTTAGTAAAGTGGCACAATATATAAACGTGTATATCAGTGAATTCTCAGTACAAATAGGAACAATTAAACCAAACATAAAATGCAAAACTACCAAGGTCTCATTTAGGGCCATTTTTTAAAATTACAGGAGGAGGGCTATATATACAAAGTGGTCCTTTTAAACTTGGTAACATCGCAATTTTCGGTTATTTGGTTTAACTGTCATTTCCTGTTCTCATAATCCACTGATTCAATTCAAGGTGATTTTCTTGAAAGTGGATAAGGAGTCTGAAAGGATATAGGCAGCATTTAGATTGATTTGTGTCAGAAATTTGCATTACAAGACTTGGGGCCGGTTTCTCAATATCCAGTTAAACATTCATCTGGAAGTTAACGGTTATCTGTCAGATAAATTGTTTGAACAATTGAAGGTTAAACTTATGAAATCACGTAAATTTTATCTGACAGTTGTATCCATAGAAATGCTAACTGGTAGCTACCTATCTGACACTTTCAACTGGACATTGAGAAACCGGCCCTTATAGGACTCATTTTATGAAAGTGAAAGACTCTAAACTTTTAATAATTCCAAAGCCCTATCAACATTAATTTATATTTGACATGATATAATGATTGTGGGGATTCTATGTATATTTTTGTTGCTGACAATAAACAGACTCAAAGCCTTCCGCTCTTTTATGAAAGCTTTTGCCTCCCTTTGATTGGTGATCCCAGTTTCTCTACTACCCTGCTCCACTGGCCAATAAATATTTATTCGAACAAAATTCCCTGGAGCTGACAAAAGTACACTAATGTTTCAACGGTTGTATGAACAAATCTCAGAGTAATAATTCTTCTCTCTAGAGGGAGTATTATTCAAATATCATGGTACATGGATATATTACCGCGTTGACAATTTTCTGTTTATACTCATTTGGTTATATAAGTAAACTATAATTCCGTGAGGTTGAACTGTTGGAGTACTTCTATTAGCATTTTAGTGTATACCGCTTGACGTGCTTATAGTTAACGTGTATTTAGATTTACTATTTTATTACCATGCTAGAATTTTGGAATCCGTAAGGTTCAATCGCAGGTACAACTCCACAGATATTTAGACTTTCGACGAAAACGTGGCAACGCGGCAGCCCACTGTTTCTATAGCACGTGATGGCAGCCCTCTAATTTGTTTTTATTGCAGTAGTAGTGTTGCGTTTTACTGCAATTAAAAAGCGTGTTGGTGTTTATATAAACTATAAATTGATAAAACTGACTTTCTAGTGACAATGAGGTGTAGAAAGAAGTGTGTAGTGTGTGGTAATTCTGACCCAGGAAACATAACCTATCACAGGTTAGTACACATTTGTTTTGTTGAGCAGTGGTGTTGAAAACGGGGTAATGCCAAAATATCTATAAAAGAAATAACCGTAACTGGCTAGATAACACGAAATATAAAATGATAAATCTGGTACTTCAATAAACATTTTTGTCAAATGAATGAAGTAAACGAATCTTTTTTTTCATATTGATAAGAGCTGATGAGGATATTGATGCTTAGATATCAGAATTGAAGATAGTGATTATCTGCTGTGTAGAAATTTACCTAGATGGCAATTTTCTGGCTTTACAGTTAAAAATGGACAAAATATCTGTTTTTGCCTCCCACACCGATAGGTTAGGGGAGTATTGTGATAGCGAAAATTTTCGATTTTGAGATAATACGCTTTTTGGGCGTTTTACGATGTCTACATAACGAAAATTCACGTCACTCATTTCCGTTGGTCTGTCTGTCTGTCTGTCACTTTTTTCTAGCCTCGTAATCTCAGCAACCGCTGCTTGGATTGTGATGAAATTTGGGCAGCGATATGCTGTGGGGTCGTAATACGTAATGTTCCTATAATTTTAAAAATCGGCGGAGTAATTAGCAAAAAATAAAAAAAATTAAATATTGCTAAAAACTTCGTTTTTAGGCGTTTTATGGGTTCCTGATCATTTTCAACTTTTTTGGGTGGGGGTGAAATTGGGGTGGGGGGTTTGTAAATTAGAAAAAATTGTTGCTTTCATAATAGACTGTCCATTGACGTACTTCTTCGTAATTAATGATTATGGATATTAGGTATCTTAAGCTTGTATATATTGATGATTTTATTAATATAGATTAATTTTAATAAAGTTTTTTATCAAACTACTAGCGTTTTATTGCTCAAACATGTTCTACAGGTATCTCTTATTTCCCTCTTTGCATTATAGAAATGAACAGCCGCGGTTCGTCCTGGGTACCACAAGTCGGGCGGGTGTCATTCATACAAAAAAGGGCGTCATTGTTGTCGTGAAAATGGAAATCCAAAGAAGACAATATTTTCCTTAATTTATATTGTGTACCGGGTGAGTCAACGATTGGGCAGAGTAAGATTTCTCTCATTTCAAGCGGTACAAAAAAATCTTGAATATGTCAGTTATACGTTTCGTTAAGGTGTACAATTTTGAAATATTTTCCAATATACAGGGTGGCTCAAAAAAGTGTGACGAGTATAACATATTTTTTTTAGATGGAACACCCTATTTTTTATCAATTTTTCTATTAAAAATGGGATGTTCCATCTAAAAAACATATGTTATTCTCGTCACACTTTTTTGAGCCACCCTGTACACTCAAAAATATCTTACAATTGTATACCTTAACGATACCAAAACTTTAATTTCATATACAAGATTTTTTATATCTCTTAAAATAAGAGAGAAATCTTACTTTGTCCAATCGTTGACTCACCCTGTACAGGAGCCTTAGTAGCATTCAGTCACGCCTGAAACATTTAAACAATTAAACAGCAAACAAAATAGTGCTACATTAACTATGACAACCCAAAGCCTACTATTTTACACATCTACTTTAAACTTTAACTCACTATCGATGATCTGGCAAAGTGCTTATAGTTTCTAGCTTTTACTTGAGATGCGCTTTAAATGCATATATTATATACGTAAGATATTTTTCCAGTAATAATAACAACATGACAATTACAAGGATTACCCAATGTTCAAGAATATACAGTCCACACTGATCAGTTAGCCGTCGTTAGATTCATCATGCAGAAAATACGCGACGCCACTGGTATTTGTTTAGCGTCGCCCACTATCGCCTAGCAACCTCTAGATTGTTTATGTTTACTTATACCTATTTTCAGTTACTCTTAGTCCAAAACAAACCTGTATAATTGTATGTTTATGCTCCCTCTAGAGAGAAGAATTATTACTCTGAGGAACAAATTTCTCAAGAAGAAATTAAATTTACTAGCCACGCCATAGAAAGTTTCACGATCAATCAAGAACTTTGGAGAATCTTTCTGAGCCAATTCATCTACCTTCTCTATTTTTGTGCCTTTGATCTTGCGATATCTTACGGTTACCTTATTCGTGTTACCCAAGCAATCTTTAATTGCATAAAGGAGTCATTTGAGTATCATTGTACTTATTTCGTGAAAAATTGGCTAAGAATTCTGACCCTGTGTAAAAAATAGTAGTTGAACGCCCCAGATACTGTTTACTTGTCGCAAGTTTTCGAACCTCTGCAACTTTGCCTAGCTTCAAACGTACACTCCATGTATTTCGTTGAGATTTTGTCGACATATATGCCTTTTAGATTACAATAACAACATTAGAACCAAAACGTTACTATGTCAAATCTTTTTTTGCGGACCTTTGTTAGTTCGTCGGTCATTTCACATAGAGTCAGTTTTTAGTAACAAATCGGTCGATAACTCCACTACTGTAAAAGATAGCAAAACAGTTGTAACCAAGGATATGCTCCTCAATCAGAAAATATTTTGATTTATACAGGGTGATTCATAACTACGTGGTGATGCAAACATATATTTTTTTAATGAGGCACTACATTTTATCCCACATTTAGATCCTAATAATGATCCTCTTCTTACGATATAAGGTATTTTAACATTATACAGGGTATTTCAAAAGTCATGATCATTTTTATATTCAAATCACTCAAATGATCGTACTGCATATCAATAATTAACAAATCAAAAATTATATTTTTCACATAGCAACATGAAAAATATACTCTAGTTTTACCGCCGGCTATAAAAAAAGTCAAAAACGCATATTCATATACAGGGTGAGGTAGAATGCAAAATCTAGATTTTCTCTTTTTCTTTAAATGTAACACCTCATATTTTATTACACCAAAAATTTGCTTTTAATATGCTCTTTGCTCTTTCATCTTTGTATAGCATTTCCTATATCTACATCATCAGTTTTTGAGATATTTCGATTTTTCTGCAAATTTTAAATATACTGTGTGACATAGAAATTGCAACACCCAGTAAACGTTAATATGTTTTATCAATATTTGGAGAATATATTGGGATGAATAGGAATAATAATTGATGGAATTATGAAACAAATTTACTGAAAGGTATTCTCAAAAATTCAGTAGTGAGTTGCGCCTCCACCTAAGTTTTGACACTCTGCAACCGTCGAGGCATGCTGCGAATGAGATGATCGATATCTGCCTGAGGTATGCTGTCGCAGGCTAATCTAACCTCGTCACGTAGTCGGCCTACATCCAGTATAACAACTTGCAATAGACCCAGTCTTCTACCTATCATATCCCATACATGTTCAAAGGGCGATAAGTCAGATGACCTTGCGGGCCATGGAAGGGTGGTCACATTGGCTTGTCGGAAAAAGTCTCTGGTAACTGCAGCGGTATGTGGTCTGGCATTGTCCTGCTGAAATATTGGGTTTTGTAATTGCTGAAGGTACGGCAACGCAACAGGTTGTAATACGTTAAATGTAGGACTGGGCAGTCATGTTTCTATCTAAAAATGCTAGAGGTGATCTGCTTCCAATTGTTATGGCACCCCATACAATAACGCCTCTAGTAGGCGCAGTCTCGCGCTCCACACAAAACTGAGGTTTGCGCCTTTCTCCACGTCTTCGCCTGACCCTTCTGAGACCGTCATGAGCCCACAAACAGAAACGTGACTCGTCACTGAAAATGACATAATCCCACTCCTGATTCCAAAGAGCCCGTTTGACACCATGTCAGTCGTAGCTGTCTATATATATTGGTCAACGATTATACCAGCCGAGGCCGGTATGACAGTAGCCCAGTAGACTCAAGTTCTAATTGTTCGATAAATTGTTCTCATGCTTAACTGTCGACCCGTAGCTACTCTCCACGCATGTCCGATTGAGCTGGTTGAACTCAAACGGTCTCTTAGGGCACTAAATCTTGAGAGGCGTTCTTCACGGTCAGTAGTTCTCCTTAAAGTCCCAGTGCCCCTGCGACGTGCATGGTTTATAGACCACTCCCGCCAACATCGCATCACTGTAGCATTCCGGCCAATTCTGTTTCTACTTTCCCGGAAGGACATCCTAGCCTCGCGTAGACCCACTATCCTACCTCGTTCAAATTCACTAATTGACTATACACTTCTCCTTATGGGAGGCATTGCTAAACAATGTTTTACATTCCACATAAGCAATAAAACTAAATTTGTCTTAGCAAATTCAACAATAAAAAAATTAATACAAACCACTCCATTTTTTTGTTAAATGCAAAAATAGCCTGGTATTTGGAGATAAATGGGAACAAAAATGTTATCGTTTACTACACAGTTCATGTGAACAATAAGCTGACAAAAAATGATAAATATATCTGGGCTTATACTGGGTGTTGCAATTTCTAAGTCACACAGTATATATCTCCTATTTGTGTACTGAGTCTCCGCCGCAGGATTTGGGATTTAGGACGAAAGCCGTCATTTCTCCTGTCCTCCTGCGGGTGAAAACTCGCGCGCTGCTTTGTGTACTGAATTTTATTTATTTTGAGAAAGTACTAGGGAATTTTATTTTTATTTAATGAACAACTAAATATAAGGCCATAATAGTATTTGATAAAGTCAACACCCCAAATTATCGATATAATATCGGTCAAGTATGCTGAGGAAACAATTTTATGGATGAAGCATAATTATAAAGCAGATTTATAAGGTAACTTTGAAATATTAACTGGCCTAGTACGAATAAAACGATTCTTCAATCTCTCAAACGCATCAGCTTTATGGTGCCTCCGTTCTGGATATTGCTGTTGATACATTCTAGAGGCAAGTAGGCAATTTCTCAAAGATTCTCCTAAATACCCAAATCATAACTTTTTGTTCTTCCATAGAAACATTAATTTTTAAAGCTCAGTTTTCACACAGTACGAAATTATTATAGATAAGGTTATGAAAACAGTTAATATTTCAAAGCCTACCTAATACATTTGCTTGATAATTCTGCATCACGTCTATGAATTTGTTTCCACAGTATACTTGACTTAAGCCCAGTTTCAGAATCGGCAGTTAACTAGAGGTTAAAAGAAAACTAGTGGTTAGCGAACACTTTGCCTTTCATAATCGGCGCTTTACGTCAAAAGCTTTGGTTATCCAGTAGTTAACCCAAGGATAAAGTATGGGTTATCTCTGACGTTTTTTGTGATCAACCGATGACACATATAATAAGCTTGCTTTGGAGGTTATAAAAACATGTATTTTGACGATGACCTCTAAGACCTCGATGCATTTTGATTATAGTCAAAAATATGAATACAAAAGTTAAATTCATTTGTCAAAGGGTTAGGTTGTATTCACAGAACATAATTATGGTAGTGCTCTGAGACCCATCCGTGCTGCCAACTTGAAGATAAATAAGCTTAACCACTGCTTTTCTCTCTGAAACAGTTACCAATGATTATGAAACTGGGACTTATATTATCTCGATAATTCTGGGTCTTGACCTCATCAAATACCAATATGGACTTATATTTTTGTCGTCCGTTAAATAAGAATAAAATTCCGTAGTACTTTCTCAAAATAAATAAATTTCAGTACACTAATAGAAAGTATATTTAAAATTTGCAGAAGAATCGGAATATTTCAGGAACTGATCAATGTAGCTATAAGTAAACAGAAGTGGGAGAGTATATTAAAAGCCATTTTTTGGTATAATGAAATATGGGGGGTTATATTTAAAAAAAAATGGAAAATCTAGTTTTCACATCCTACCTCACCCTGTATATGAATATGTCATCGACTTGTTTTAAAGGCGGCGTAAAAAAGATAGGATATTTTTTATCTTACCATATAAAAAAATAATTTTTGATTAATTAACTTTCAATATACATATAGCACGTTTGTTTGACAGCGATTTGCATATAATAATGGTCGTAACTTTTGAAATACCCTGTATAATGTTATAATACCTTATATCGTGAGAACGTGGATCATTAATAGAATCTAAATATGGGATAATATATAGGGTATCTCATTTAAAGAAATTTATGTTTTCATCACCACGTTATGACCAGTTTTGCATCACCTTGTATACATCAAAATATTTTCTGAGCAGACTACAACTTTTTTCGCTACCTTCTGTGATAGTAGTTAAGTGTAAGAGTAGCCAAGGCTAAACTTCGCTGCTTGTGTCCCTCTTGGTTTTTTTGAAATAAAGATGATATTATTATTATTATAGTGGAGTTATCGATCGATCCGCTGCTAAAAACTCACCCTGTATAATACCAAACATGTTAAAATGTATCTTTCATTTGCATAAAACAAACATTGAGACCTACAAAAATATTCATATTTTCTGCTAGTGAATTTACAAACATAACACCTTTTCCAAGAATTTTTAGCTGTAATGTTTTTGTAACACAAATCAGTCCAAGCGCAACCCAAGGTATTTCCAGGTGGTGATAAAGATGGTTTCATCACAACTTTATAAAACTTACAGTGTAACAAATATTACCACAGTATGTATAACAAATTTATATAAGATTTGCCGTTACCTTACTAGACAACTAATAATTTTCAAGTTTTATGGAGGTAGTCATAGCTAAACCGCCTCTATACAACCCGAAATACACTAGCAATAAGCTGTATTTGATACAAAACATTTGGTGATCGATTTAGTGAGGACGTATCCGTAATTCCAATGTTTGTAACAATAGTTCTGTGAGACAGAATTATTAAAATCAGAGAAAGCAAGGTTGACTGAGTTGCACAAACTTTTGTGGACGTGAACGCAAGCGAATATATATCACATCATTAGCAAATTATAATATGCTTACAGAAGCTTTACTCCAAAGAAAGCTCGTCATCGTTTGATGAAATTATGTCGTTTTCTGAAAAAAGAAAAATTAAAATACCAAATCGTATGAAATGGTGCGTTTCCACATTTTTTAAATACCTCGCCGATATTTTCATTGAGGAAAACTTAAAGGAACGGAAATAAAGATAAACTAATCTCCAGTTTAGATTAATGCTATTACTGCCTTAATGGAGAAATATTAAGCAGTCCAAAATTAAATAGTCTTTTTTAATACATTTTTTCTGGCTTAATGTTCAAACACTCTTTTGGTTTTCTTATTGATTCGCAAATAAAGTACACAAGATCTCTGTCAAGCTGTTTCAGTGAAGCAGTATTCATCGCTCTTTACTATAAGTCACATCAATCGTATTTTTCCTTGTTTCTAAGAATTATGTTAATTTTTAGAAAAGTACGTGACCCGCACTTTCAGTTTTTATAATATTAGCGCTTTCTTAGATTATTCGTGAGCACAGTTTTAACGCAGAAGAACAAGTAGTTTAGAACACTGTTTAAACATAAATACATGTTCCAACGGAACAGAGTCAGAGCAGTCACGAACATTGGATTTACAAAATATGCCCAAACTTAAATTCCTTTCATGAACTTACGTGTATTTATTTTTAGTGCTTCAATTAACCCTCATAAACCATCACAACGGAATCACTGTGTTCATGTAACCAAAACACTAATCCCAAATAGTTCAGGGAAGAATGTTTTTACTGGTTTTTGTTTACATAATCTTACCAAATATGCTGCTTGCCAGACGCAAAAGTGGGCCAAAATTTAATTAACCGTTTCATTAATCATTATTTGTGAAAAAATTGGAGTGGGTGAATGAACCCGATTTTTCGATTTTCAACATGGGTAGAAAATTTAGCTTTGGTGTTGAGTTTAATAGGTATTTTTTTGATTAACCCGTACCACGGGTTGAATAGTATACTTTATCTACGACCGAAGCTATGAATAGTACGACTTAAAATGCATAATAATTACACAATATTGACAATTTAACATCACTTTTCTGCCACCGTCCGAATTAGCGTTTGACGTTTTATAGTCACAATTGCAGCTATAACAGCCTCTATTTAATCGTTTGCATTTCCAAAAGGTCAGTACTGGTATTCAGTAGGCAGTGTTAATAACCCACGGCTGGATCGTGAGTTATGGAAAATAATAGGGTACTTGCAGAGGTCCTGAAATCGTCTCGGGAGTATACATAGCGTGAAGAAAACCATATCAAGAAGCAGTAGGAAACAAAAAACATGATTTTACTGACGGCCAAAAAAAGATATTTGCAAAATAAAATAAAGATATATTCAATTTTTTCCACGTGACTTCAAACAAGGGCTGACGTCAAAGGTATCTTATCGATATCGACAATCGATACTGCTACAGCGCAGGTCAGTGAGATTCAACTGCAAACTAGAGATGATCTGAATTCTTTAACAATGCGACTCAATTTATTGATACTTAAACATATTTGAAACAGGCAATTAACCCACTAACATTTTCGTTGCAATGCATTTTTATATCTGATAGGCATCACATGTGATCGAGATTCGCAACTAATCGAAGCCATCATTTTATTTCGGCGCATCCTATTATGAATGAATCCAAAGATAGAATCTAATTCAAGCCCATCCCTACAAAGTGAAATAGTAATCTAACCTAACTTTTATTCTTTTGACTTTTGTACTTTTGTGTGTGACTGTGTTTTGTGGTTATAATGATCAATGTCAAAATGTTAGGTTAGCATTGGCTATCGATATGGAACACCATTACTTTACATCCCATCACTATAAGATATCACTGACGTCAGAGGTTGTCTGCGCGGCATTTTCCGGCATTTGAATAATTTTTGGAATATCTCTCACAGCCGATTCCAAAAAACCAAACAAGTGATTTTGTCATATTTACTAGGCTATAAGCAACGCGCAAACGACATAATAATTTTTTCTGCAAGTACCCTATTCTTGCTATTTATTTATAGGTAGTACAACCTGTTCAGAAGTAGTTTGTCAATGGCTGTCTAACTTAATGGGAGTAGATGGAAAAAAATAATATTTTTCGCATTTTGCGATCTAAATTTTTATTGAAGATAGCTGTGGTTGAGGAGGTTTATGCATTTTTGTGAAGGCATTGTGGGAGGGAGGGTAAATAAAAACGCTACAGTTTCTTATTTTTTCATTTTTAGTTTCTGTAAATATTTTGAAGGTCAAGTTATTATAAATATTTCGTTTGCAATCTGTGTAAAAATAAAGTCTGGTAATGAAAATCAATCGTCAAACGGCATCTACTGCTTTTCTCTGATTTCCCGTAAAAAAGGTGACATACAATAATTTGTGGTGGAATTCCGGTATCTCAGACGAGACGTTAGCGAAATTTCATCAAATTGCATTAATGATATCTGCTTGTGAGTATCATATACACAAAAATGTCATTTAAGTGAGATTCATCTCACCAACTGACCTTACTAGCTGGTTTATAAGGGTAACGGAAACACAGCCACTCCTAAATCATACATAAACTAAGTCATTTAATATTACCACATTATATACACGAACAATAAGTCCTCACTCGAGCATCACTTAAGATAGGATCTATACAACAGTTTACTTTTGCACAGGTCCTTTTCCGTTTCGAACAAGAACTGTAAGTCTCTAAGGGTGGCCTTCTTCATCCGCTGCCGCAGCGGCATCTGGGCGCGGAGGGTACTGTTAGGGCCGCCGGTGCTCGCCTGGGGCCCTCCCGTCATAGGGTCTCCGTCCAGCTTCGGCTTTTTCCTCGGTCCGATGGCCTACAACACATATTCATGTCAATTTTATATTTATGTTTGTTTGTGAGTTTTTAACTCTCTTTAGGATTTTTTTTCAATAACGAACAAATGACATTCAATTGTTTCATAGAGGAGACCTCAGACACCTGCGACGGTACTCTGTAACTTAAGAGATAGAAACGTGTTTCTATCACCACTACGACCATGACGATTGGGCAGTTTCGGGTGCCGACCACAAAGTGCCTATTACGCTGACATATTTACGAAGCCGCCCGATCCTATAGTGCATAGAAACACGTTTCTAAGTTACAGAGTACCGGCGCTGGTTTCACTGACAGCGCCCTACTCTCTCATGATAGTCTGTTATAACTTTCACTTTTTTTAGAAATGGTGAATGAGATTCATTCATTCAAAAACAGATTCAATTTAAACTTCGTACACCTATCAAGAATTGGTGACTATATAATAATTTTATAAGAGTGTCTCATTATCCTGAACTAAAAAGTGAAAAATAAATATAGTTAAAAAAACTAAAAAACCTGCTTTTATAGCACCAAAAAGTTAAAAATAATTCTTGATACAATCTGGAAATGATAATGAACAAAAAATTCTAGTATTATTGTGAAAAAGCATGGGTTACTCTATATACAAAAATATGGCACAAAGCGACCCCCGATTTTCTCATAATAATACTTGCATTTTTCGTTCATTATCACTTTCAGATTATACTACGAATTATTTTTCATATACTGGAAAGAGTTGACGGTTATTTGATGGAGATCTATGATAACAAAAGTTAAATGTGAAATCGATAACTTCTTTATTTTGTCAATACTGTGACAGGTTTGGATGTACAACACCTTTTTCAAACAAAACATGAATTGTACTTAAACAATATTGTAAGCGAATATATATCTATACAGACAGGAGTGAGGACTGTCGAAGACACCACGCCCCCACAACAAGTGAATCAAGCCATGAAAACTAAGGCAGAAGATAAGAAAAAAAAAAGTTTTACTAGCAACCTGCAACAACAAGAGTGAACTTGTAATAGTTACTAGACTAAAAAGAGAACAAGTAAAGCTTGCTTCCAGGCAACTCAATGGATGGGTTATCATTTCAGGAATACTGTTGGTGACTAGCCGTAAACGACCTGGACAAGGAGCTGCCATACATTGCAGTATGTGCTCGGAGAATTTTGACCACCCTTTGTCACCCCCACAACTATCCTTCCAGGTCCAGTACCAATAAAAGTTGTCGCACCGATATTCGTCAACACGGACCATTCAAACGGCCTCTAAATACGTGCCTGGAATGGACTTATATTTGGAACAGGTCAGAATAATGTGCTCAATTATCATCGTACATTGACACTCTAAACTTAGGGTTGGCCTGTGTCCGAGGGGAAAAAGGGTCGAAGTTAAACGGGTGTTTCAAAGCCTTATTGTTAAACAACCTTGCTCTCGTCTGTTCGATCCTGACGGGTACTCAGTAAATGCTTTGTAGTTTGCACCCATTGATTCGGGCTGAGCTGAATTAGAAGTCTCATAGAGTAGGATTTAAGATCAATAGGGGTCACTATAGGGTGTCCATCATCAATCGCGCGTCGGGCTGCTAGAGCTGCTTGTTAGTTACCGGACCTCTTTAAAGCCTTGTGTCCTTATTCTTGAATTTAAGAGAGTACAACTAACAAGAGAAGTGGGCGTGATTTTTCTTATAAGTGACATTACTGTATTCTTGAAAATTTTTCTATCAAAATTGAGGGAGCTGAATGCTCCCAAGTTATTAGTTCTCTCGGTGTCGAGTAGGAGAAAATCAAATTATCATAGAAACTAACTTTGAAAGCGCATTTTGACAAGAAATGTTATTTGAGGACTTTTATGTATCATTACTGTCACAAAAACAAACCAACCCACTAACCTTTAAACCTTTGGCAAAAGTCAAATAATTCCGCGCTTACGCCACTTGCGCGTCAATAAAAAGTTCTAGCATTCTGATTGATGGGGACATTTGGCAACGAAGCTTGTGGTGATCCCGAACGCGCTCCTGGCTGCCATAGGTTAGAACGCACCTTTAGCTGTCAGGCGGCCGAAGTTTGACATTGACGGATGATTTATAAAAACTTGTAAGATCTGAGTATGAGTGTAATTGTTCGATGAAGTTCAGATAAGTAATGTATTTGATTATTACTACATCATATAGAGTTCAGATATTTTGTTATTTGTCAGATCATGAGTGACTTTTCATAGAGCAAGCAATTCCGTAACAGTTCTGTGTTCATTTTCGTGACTAAACAAAAGATACTGTTCTGTAAGGCTTTTGTGTTTTGTCACTTGAATAAAATAGTGGGTCGTGGTAATCGTTGCCATGTTTTGTTGATTGATTTCGAGAGGGGATTGTTTTTGAAAAACGGAACAAACTGGAGACTAAAATTTCAACAAAGGGGTTTTTGATTCTTTTTCACGAATATCTGCAGGTATGTTGTCTTTTGACTTTGTATTATTAACTAATGTGGTCTGGCTACAATATTTAGCCCCGGTTGCACAATGCGAGCTTAAGCTTCGGCTTAAGGTAAGCCGACGTTAAACCACGTGGTATAAAAATGACATGATTTGTCAAGGATGAACCTTCAAATTGCTTGTCACTTTATTAGGTCATATTTTTTGAAAGATTTGTGTCTGATTTAACAAAGAGAGCAAATGAAAGAACAGAGACAGAAACGGTCGTTGCCGAAATTTGACACAAACTGTCGTAAGTGCCTAACCAAAAAAGGTAATTTTTCAGATGATTATGTCAGTACGTATTGCTTCATTGATGCCAATTGTAGTGAATTTCATTATCAACCAGGTTTAACTAAGCCGGCGATTGTACAACGGATGTCGACTTTAAGCCTGAGCTTAGCTAAGCTTAAGCTTAACAAAGCTCGTGTTAAGCCCGCATTTGTACAACCGGCCCTTAAAGTGTTTCACAACGTATACTATACATCCGGCTTTTAAGACGACTTTATATGGCGTTGGGTCTCTGATTTACGTCTACTCTGGGTATTAGGTCCTGAGGGATTGCCGGCTGGTGGTGGGCAGAGACAACTTTGTCTTATTTAGGTGTATCTATTTCAACCTTTACTGATCCTCTTTATTTATATACGATATTTATTTTATGGTTGTGGAAACCGTGGCGACTGGCCGGGACAGCCTAATAATCTTATCGAAGGTGGTAAGTGGGTTGAATCACGTGTACCACGAACTATACGGTTTCCTCTAACCAGCCCTTTTATATGTTGTTTATTGTTTATATTTATTTATATGCTTATATACCATGCTTGCTATGCTTGCTATGTTGCTATGCTTGCTATACTATGCTTACATTTTAGATATCCTATTCCAATTACATTCTTTATTTACTTTTTTATGTGTTGGTTATATTTATTTATATATGCTGATATTTTACATTTTTCCACATTCTATCCATATTTCTCTCCCTGACGTTGAACAGAGACCTAGCCCACCATGTATTATTATTATTATTTATCATTTAGACTGTGAATGGTTATAACAATTTCTTTATTATACAATATCAATAACAAGAGCCAGTTTATCACTATTATTAAGACATTTTTGAATCGTATATTTCAACATATCAATATAAATACTTCACCAGTAAAATATATGAAATACAAAGCACTCATGATTTAATAAATAAAAGAATCAAGTAATAAAATCATATCATAAACACTCACAACTCATGATAAATAAATACAAAACAAATGTTAAGAAACAAGTCATAAAAAAACAATATCATAACATTTCTGTGTTTTGATTTTATTCTCTCCGAGTTGGTACACATGCATGCTAAAAGAATCTGGTTATCACGGGCACACACACAACATTAGGTTCTAAATTCCACCACTAGACATCTTGATCACTTTGGCTATTTCAAAATTTGGTATCGGTTTTGACAGTGACCAGTGGCTCACTACAAGCTCCCCGATTCTGCTCCCTCCAGCAAATTCGTTTTTGCTCCCCAATATTCAAGAATATCGCTTTTTACTATCAATATAATTACGAGGAAGTGCACATGTGGGACCAGTCACTGGGAGTCCTCGTTTCTATTAATTTCAAGGGCCACTGGGATCCAAATTACAAGAATCGTTTTCGCTTTTTCGGCGAGTTTCGTGTATATTTATGATTTTTGAGTTCTTATTCTGATCCCAAAACAGTACTTTATACCAAAGGAGGCTTAAAGGTACCTGCAAGGCCGTTGCGTTCGCCTCCCGCTGCCTCAGCTCTTCCATCTCGACCCGCTGCATCTCTTTCGCCTTGGCCTTCAGCTTGGCTTGTTCGGGGTCCTCGGACTTCGAACGGCTCTTCGCAGCCCGAAGCAGCAGCTCGCGCTCCGTCTCCTCGTGCCTTTTACGCTCCGCCTTGTCCAGATCCTCCAGGAATTTCAATTGACCTGCGAATAATTAAAAGAAAAACGATGAAATATTTTGTCAATTAGTCCCAGTACTTTAAAATGCAGCAGCTAAAGCTGTATGTTGACAAGGATCTTGAAAATGTACTGTTTTGTCTATATAAAATTTGTATTAAATATTATATCATTATTTGTAGGGGGAACTGCCCACGTGTGAGTGTAATCCCATAAAATCATAAAAAAGAGAATTGTGAGATCGATGTGTGGTAAAAATAAAAGACTCATACCGTACCTCGTTTACGGACTGTTGTATTATGGCTGTTTACTCACTTTACATAGGTTTTTAAGTGTAGTGTCCATGTAAAAAAAAAATTCGAATTTTGAGCAGAAATATGCAGAAAAATCAAAAGCAGACGCCAAAACTCTTGGCTGAAGGAAATCCGAAGATGGTTTGGTTGCTCATTGCTTGAAATTTTCCGCATGGCCGTATCTATAACTATGTTAGCTATTTGGATCGCCAATCTTCGAAATAAGTCTTGTGGTGATCCGGAACGCACTCCTGGCTGCCATACGTTAGAACGCACCTTTAGCTGTCACGCGAATGAAGATTGACATTGACGGAATCGACGTATGATTTATAAAAATTGTATGTATTTGTCAGATCATGAGTGATTTTTCATAGAGCAAACAATTTATTCCTTAATAGTTCCATGTTCACTTCGTAAATCTAAGCAAAAGATACTGTTCTGTGATGCCTTTGTGTTAGGTCACTTGGATAAAGTCGTGGTAGTCGTTGTCATAGTTTTGTTTATTGATTACGAGAGGAGATTGTTTTTGGAAAAAGTAAGAAGTCAGACACCTAAATTTCAACAAAGGCATTTTGGAGTCTTTTTCACGAATATCTGTAGGTATGTTGTCTTTTGACTTCGTATTGTTACCTAATGTGGTCTGGCTACAATATTTAAAGTGTTTCATAATCTATACTATACATTCGGCTTTTAAGACGGCATTATATGGCATTGGGTCTCTGATTTACGTCTACTCTAGGTATTAGGTCCTGAGGGATTGCAGGTTGGTGATGAGTAGAGACACCTTTGTGGTATTTATACCTTATCCACCGAACAAACGGAGTAACCATGCACAATATATGTAAATTTTTACTATATGGTCAAGGGTTATATGCACACCATCTACAAAACTGCATACTGAGAGCAGTGATGTTATTATAAACAGAAAAATTAAGTTCGATTTATCCGAGTAAAGCCCCAAAATATGGGTTTGAAATCATTTTTTACTCCTTTTCTTCAGTGGACAGACTATAGGTGTATCTATTTCAACCTTTACTGATCCTCTTTATTTATATACGATATTTATTTTATGTTTGTGGAAACCGTGGCGAGTTAGCCGGGACAGCCTAATCATCTTATATAAGTGGGATGAATCACGTGCGATGAGCTATATGGTTTCCTCTAACCAGCCCTTTTATATGTTGTTTATTGTTTATATTTTATTTATATACCATGCTTGCTATGCTGCTATGCTTGCTATGCTATGCTTACATTTTAGATATTCTATTCCAATTACATCCTTTATTTACCCCTTTAAGTGTTGGTTATATTTATTTATTTAGGAAACAAAATTAGCTATAGCTGGGAAGCGGCAAAAGATATATTAAAGCGAAGTGTACTCTTTAAACTGAATTCCAAGCTTTCGGAGAACTATGCTTCCATCATCAGGGAAAGTTTGTTCAGATTGTTGCTTAGGTTAGAAAATACGTAATGGAACATATTGGTTAGACTCGCACAAAAATTCTTTAAAAATATTGTGATAGTCATCCTCCCCTTTTTGGATGGTTATTTGTAGGGATGCTAACGATACTTAGATACTTGAAATGTATCGATACTTCTGCACTAATATCGAGTATTTTTATCTTAGATAGTTTTTGAGCGATTCGAAGCTGGTATCGCTACTTTTGTAGCGGTATCGGTATCGAAAATAATTATATAATTATTGAGGGGTGTAATCAATTGTACAAAATTCTCTGTACGAACCAAGCGCGCCTTCATTGGACTGTACAGCTCTATAATTGGCCAAAAAATATCGAATTGGTACCGGTATTGATAGTTTTATTTTCGCATCTCTACCCAGACTTCACACCCGTAATCATCCAAAATGGCACCGTTAAGGTCAAATTCTGTGGGAACCATTTTTATATAGGAAATCCTCAGAGATATTCTGCTGGTTGTTTAGTATGCTGTCCATCAATCCAACCATCAATTGTGATAACAAGGTATAATAAGGGTTGTTAGTGATCCAATGTGATCACGAAGCTGTGTAGAATAACAGTCCTCCTCACATAGTCCGCGCTGTTGTACCGTAAGAGAGGTGGGACCCAAGATCATACTAGTGTTTGCTAGAAAGGCGTATGTTGAAACCTAGCGAAACTATAGGTACAAAAGAGTTCACAGTGCAGCCTCTGCCCTGATGACTAAGTAACAAGAGTACCACTTTCATTCTCATCAATTCGTTTCAACGGGGATCTATGAAAAAAAATGAGCAGTTCCTAAAACGTATTTGAAGCTTCGACATTTCAAAAATAAACTAAAAATGTTTACTCATGTTATTACCTTTGACATCATTGGTAACCTCGTACCGATTGTCGGTACGTACGTTCTCCAACCTGTGCTCCGTGATTACCGCCAGCTTTTCCAGGAGGTTTTTCAGTCGCTCCTGAGCCGCGTGCGACACGCACGCGGCCACATCTATCGTCGTTGGCTCATCCAGGCCATATTTCTGCACAGCCGATCGGATTTTCTGGAAAAAAAATATTCATTTAAGCTTACAGCGATAAGACCCAGAAGCTATAATAAATAGTAAGACATTTTTATCTAAACTAAATAAGCAATCCACCTATACCATTAGTGAAACTCAATTATATAAAAGCCGAAAGGTTAGAAGTAAGCAAGGGTTTTGTTTGTCCACAATCCTAAAGCGGCAGCTTGGTAATGCTGGCACACTGACGGCTACCGCTGATAAATCCGTATACCCTTCCCTTTGTATACCCGCGACGAGATAGCAGGCAAAGAACCCTAAAAATAACAGCACTATTATAGTGGCCTAATAAAAATAGCAACTCTGTTTTGGTTGATCGTTTCGGATTGTTATAGTTTTGAGTGAATTTTGCCTTCTAAAAGTGCGTAAGTGTTAAAAGACTATTTTAAACAATCCCATAAGGATTAAATCCTGCGGATTTCTGTAAAAAATAACATCGTGTTTGTGAACACCGTAAATAATAACAACGGGATCTTGGGAACACTCACATGCCTGTTAGAGCATGGACGTTGCTTTTTCTAACCTATTGGAATTCGTTGCTCGCGATAAATAGTTGTCGCTCTAAATTGCCGTCAACGGCAACTCCCGTTTTTCGAGCTACTATGTGTGTATCCACTTGCAATAAGGTAACATATATAAATCGCCCTCGGACCTCGGCGCTTGCCTCTTATCTCGCCGCTCTAATGTACTGTACTCTATGTTTGTACTCTTAGATAATGGGGTATTTTCCGAACAAAATTTTATGACGGAATATTGATGTTACGTCCCCAAAAACCATGTAACGAACATTTTTACGTTTTATTCTGAACGCGAAGTGGGTTAAAATCTCCTCCAAAGTTCAAACATAAAATTTCGCGCCAAAGCTGTGACGTAATAAATCCTAGCATGACGTAATAAGTCCTTCGTGGTGCTATCCTTAGAATGTGACTCTACTTTGTCGTCTGACCTCCTTTTCTCCATCTACAAACATAACCTCCGCTTCGTATTGACATTGAGAGATGTTTACATAATTTCATCATGGTTAATTTAGATACCGTGACAGTCGTGAGACCAGGGGAGGTTATATATGGCATGACACTACTGACAGGCTGTTAAAGAATGACGAGTAAAATTGTGAAAAGTAACTAGGAAGCATTCTCAGAGTAAACAGCTAATTACATAATAATGCAAAAAAATGGAATTGCAGTGTAATATAACATTTATAGTCTACAAACGCGAACTTTTATTCAATTAAAAAGAGAGAAACTAAATAAACAGAATACATAAAATTAAGTTTACATCCTATCCTCTATATGTAGAAAAACTAGGCAAAATGTTAACAACGTGGCAACCTTGAATCTACGATTAATTCAAATTAATAGTGTCACATCCTATCTACATCCGGCATAAAAATCACTTTTGATTGGTTGATTTCTTAGGCGGGAGGTTTAAGAGATTTAAATGAGCTTTTTTCAAAGGGATGATTTTCAAACTCTATCTTTACTCCACGTGGGCAGAAAAAAATTGAACAAACAGTGCCATCATTACAAATTAGATACAAGCAATCCATTTCAGCCATTAAACAGGCAATATTAGCAAGTTGGAAAATACCCCATTGCTAAATTCTGATTAGATTTTTGGAAGATATTTGCTTTTATTATTTTTATAGTTTCTAGTGTAAGTTGGGAGTGGGGGAGGGGGGCAAGGATGGTTTTAATAAAACTTAGTTTCCTTTTTCCATTCGAAACTTTTATTCCTTTGCCTTTCATCTGACTGCCAAAGTAACTGAGAACAGTGTTGCAAACTCGAATCCACAATCACTAAGGAGATATTTGATATTTGTCACTTCGCATTCAAAATAGATTCTTACACTAAAACTACAAATTTTATCACTCCTTTTTTATCCTCCTGATAAGAAAATTACTTTTAAAATTCAATCAATGTCAAATTAACAAAACAAAACCGTAATAAGTTAGCTACCTGAACGTAATCGTTCAGTCCAATAAGACGTGTTGCAAGGTATTTTGTAAGAAATTTTGTCGTCATCAGTTTACTAAAAAATTACTATTACTGTTGATAATCATAGGAAAAAATAAAGAATTGAGCCATAAATTTTACTATGTGCATGGACTGCAGTTGAGAGTTTCATTTTACTATCCTAATTTCCTGATTTTTTCTTACACTGAATGGATTTTCGAACGCTATAAAGGTTTTTCCTCTTTGGTGTAGTAGTAATCTACAGTAAAAAATTAGTTTGTATATAAAGACTACAGAGTATTACCGGACAGTCGGCAGACAGACCTACAAAATTTTCGTGATCCTGATGACATAAAACGTCCATCTGATGTTTTAAATTTCCCGTGTTTACAATAATTCCTCCGCTTATTGGCGAATGAAGTAAAAAAAGGTGTTAGTGACCTCTAGCACGCCATAACGAATGATAAATAGATCAGATTTGCACATTCACACTTCCAGATAAAATATTATTACCTGTTGCAAAGGTTGCATCAGACATATAGGTTCTTCTTTACAGGAGCGTATCTGGGTGCCGACGAATTCGGTAGATCCCAGGATCTTCTGGGTTTCTTCCGCCAAATTGACGCCACCCATGGCGGCGACATCGTTGATGTCATCGTCACCGCCGTAAGCAGCTGACGCCGAAGCTGCAGCTGAAATTATTGTTTAAAAAATCAAACTATGACACGAAGTACGGTACTTCTATTGGCTTTTCTATTCCTAGCAACTGCAAGGTATTTAAATTTATATCTGAAAATGTCGGAAAAAGTCGGCGGGACTCGAAACTACGACCTCCAGGTCGGTCCTCCGGCGTTCATGCCAGTTGAGCTACGGTCCCTATGCCAAATCAACCTCAAACTACTAGAATCGCAAAATCATCCCGCCAGCCGACAACTCTCTCGCGCCATCTTCTGGTAGGTACTTATGACATCAAGTTATCTGATGGGTCGGTATTGATCTCCGATCGCGTTCGATCTAGTGTCACTCGTTCGGGCTGACACAAAGACCTATGTTTGGGGGGTTAAATTGGTTTTATTTTCATGCTTACATCCGCATGGTGGGGGGATTTCGCGATTCTAATCGGCGCCTTCAAGGTTGAGTTGACATGGCAACCGTACTTCAACTGGTGAGTGTTCGAGTCCCGCCGGCGCTGACATTTTCTAGTACGAAATTAAATTGAGAAATCCACATGCGGATGTAAGAATGAAAATAAAACAACTGCAAGGTAGTTTTTGCAAATATTGTGTGGGTGCTCCTAGATTCGAGGTGTAAAATATAATTCTGTATTATGGTCACTCAAATCACAATGCCACGTACTGACATAATCCTAAAAACCTGCCACATAATGACCAGAAAAAAAAAACATAGAAATGGAAATATCAAGTGTATGTTTACCTGCCGCAGCGGCTGCTGCCGACTGAAACGTCTTCTTCTCTTTGTCCTTGAGCTGTTGCTTGCCGGCCACTTGCCCAGCCCCTTTGGGCGGAGGAGGCGGTCGACTCACGGGGGCGGCAGCCTTGTGGGAAGCAGGGGAGATCGCAGGCGCCACCTGCCGGATTTGCAGCTGCACAACAACATACAACAGTTAGGGACGTTCGTTCACGATAGTGGTTAGCTAATGATTTTTTTTTTAATTTTTGATAAGTTATCACATAGGTATATGCCCTAAAAAAATCAACATTTCTTATCGATCATTTCAGAAAGTTAAGGACAATTAAAAATCAGAATTTTAACATGGGCCCTTATGCCAGATTAGCATTTACTTGAATTTAAAATGGAATAAATATATTTTAAGAGTAGACACAAAAAGAAAAGACTGTTTACAAATATTCTTTGGAATATGTATGTAATTTATATCATTGCATTAAAAAAATAGGTTTGACGACCGATTGAATTAGTTATTAATTATTTTAGTCATGGTAGTTAAAATTGTTTCGGAAACTAAGGGAAAACTGGCAATAGCACGCTGTTCCCCGATTTCTCTCTCTTTACAAAAGGCCATAGTGACAGTGACATAAGTGCGCAATTTTCGTCGGTTAGATTAGGTTATTTTGTTGATTATCGTTTGTGTGATATTTAAGGCAGGGACACATTGCTAGGAGATCACGTCAAAAGCATCTAGCACCGTAGATTATTATATAATATGCGTGCACATTTACCGCATGCGATGCTACACGTCGCACATACGGGTATTTGTACCAAAAAAGTCGAACAAAAGTCGATTTTTCAGATTGGCCCGTATGGCAAATCTGATTTGCACTAGACATATGGGAATAGACGTCAGATAAAGAGCGACTCTACGAGGGTTGCTCTATATCTCTGTCAATCCACCAGTACGCAGATAGCTGTTTCACGCTTATTAGCGATCATCAGGGCGCCATAGGTCGATTGACGGAGATAGACAACATCAGAATTTTCATATTTACCAGACATGTGAAGCATGTGAGAGCAGATGCAGGATGCTCTCTATGTCCGTCAGCAGCGATTTTCTTTGGTTTGCCGTTACCTTCGGGTACCAGATGGCGCACAAGGCAGAACTTTTCTGTCGCCTGCTCTCAACAGCGACTCTTTTTTACCCCGTAGCTGTGCATTCTTGCCAGCAGTTTCAGTCGGGTATGAGTCATGTTGAACTGTCCATTTATCGGTGTTCAGTGCAATTCATTGTTGTCGTAATAATACCCACGCAGAATAGTTTACTAAACATTTCAAGTAATAAACATTTTCTATAAAAGTCTCTAGTTTTAGAGCTATCGCTGTTTCAATTTTTTTATCTAATTACCACACCAAAAATTCAACCTCTTCTGTTATTATTGGACTCTCAGCTTTTCCGAGTATAACACTTTTCGGTCACTGACATTATTATTACCATATAGTAAGGGTAATAGTAGTATTACCTGGTGTCGTGGCACTTGTCCCGCCGCCATCACACCCGGAGCGACCTGCCGGACTTGCACCGGCTGCCGGACTACACCGGAAGCGACCGCCCTTACCGGTTGTCCGCTATTCGCGTACACCGGATGCAGGGCGGGGGGATGGACTTGCTGCTGCTGCTGCTGCTGTTGAGGCGGTTGCTGCTGTTGCTGGGGCCGTACCACCTGGAAACAAAATAGTGTTAGCTATATTCACTTTGACCCTACCCAAAACAAAAAAAACTATTAATCCCAAACCAACCACCCAGGATAGTGCAAACGCCAACGACCGGAAGGCTTTTCCTAAAACAACGTTGTCACGTCTCATTTAAGTATACATGCATATATACGTCAGGTATAAATAGATGGTAAATACGGCAACAGTCGACAAAAGAGCACAAACTAGAAAGAGCACGCTGGGTTCGCGTCGACGTGTGAGTAAGACGGAGATAAGGATCCTGGTATTATTTGACGGTCACGGTCATGCGCGCGGAACTTTCGTTTATATAATGTACTACTATCTACTCCAATTAAGTTAAACAGCCATTACCAAACTACTTCGGAACAGGTTATACTACCTATAAACAAACCGCGTGAATTATATCTCATAACTCACGGTCCAGCCGTGGGCTATGAACACCGCCTACTGGATACCAGTACTAATCTCTTAGAAATGCATAGGAATAAATAGACGTTATAATAACTGCAAATGTTGCTATGAAACGTCAAGCGCATTCGAAGGGTGACAGTATTTATTTTGGTGTTAGAAGTGAGGATAAGTTGTCAATATTGTGTAATTATTATGTGTTTAAATCGTTCTATGCATAATAGATCAGCGGAACTTGGATTAGCAAGTGACATCGAATGACGTTTTGTCTAATTGTCACTTGTGATTGTCACCGTGTCATCCTTTGTTTTTTTCGACATTTTAAACACAGTCGTAGACGACCAAGTGCTTGCAGAAGGTGTTACGTTCGCTGCTCGAATCGGAACGCACACGAAATGAGACAAACGCTTCACAAAAATTCAAGTTTCAAATTCAAACTGACAATTTTAACACTGTCACCGTCAAAACAATCTTGCGAAGACAACATTGCCGTATCTCCAGTCTGGATGAGTTACACCCGTATGCACCGTTTGGCGATTCTAATTCTAGTTCCGTAATCACGTTTTGGTAATATTTGGCATCTAGGCATGCACTCATCCAGTCATTGGATGTCACTTGCTAATCCAAGCTCCGCTGATCGATTATTTAATCTGACGCTTAATCCAAACTTTTCTTGCGGTGCATAGTAAATAATTAATCTAATCCAGGTTTACGTAACTAATCGCGCAATTAACTTACGGTGCATAAGGGCATTAATCTCTTCACGGTGCATGGCCAGATGCCAAAGATTACCAAAACGTGATTATGGAACTAGGATTAGAATCGCCAAACGGTGCATACGGGTTAAGTCGTTTATAGAGTATAAGAATACTAACGGTCCCAGATTGTTCACTAAATGCCAACTGATGTAATTTATTATTAATTATTTATTAATTTATTTTCTTCATCCACCTGTCCCCTCGTTATATAAAATGTATGTACGAGTATTTTCTGCCATAAAATTTTCTGTCTTAAACCAATGTTGGTTTCTAGATTGAGGATAAATGTTATATAGGGTGTTCGGATATTCGACCGACAACGCTTGACAGGTGATAGACCTCACATTTCTATGAACATTGAGGTAGGAACATTAAGCCTTAAAATGCTTAATTTTCAAGATACAGGTTGTCAAAGTTTTACTTTTGTTTTCGTGTTTTCTCAATTATTCCGCAACGAAATGGCACAACGATCTAAAATTACGTATTGGGGTTTTTCCGGTTTGGTGCATCGATGTGAATATAAAAAAATCGTTTCCGCAATATGTTTTACTTAAAAAAGGTATACTTTACGTCGTTAGGGGTAACCGTTTTCGAGATAACCTTTATAGAAATTTCCCGGGCACCCCAATTAGTTGTAAAAAGTGATCGAAAAATTATCGATATTCTCGACCGAATAATATTAGGTCAAAAAATGTTTCAAACATCTAATTTTAAAATAGGTGGTGTTGAAGTTTAAGAATACTTCGTTTATGGTATATGAAAGTATGACACCTATATTCATTGATGCGGAAATACCGATAATTCAGCCGCATTGGAAATTTCAATGAAGGTAATCTTGAAAACTGTTACCTCTAGGGACTTAAACAAAGTATACCTTTTTCACGTAAAACATATCGAGGAAACTATTTTTTAATACCCACATTGATGCACCAAGACGGAAAAAAAGTTTTAATAATTTAAATGAGTTCAATGTGCCCTCCATTCATGATAAAAAACCTTTGTGGAATTTGGATTTCTCGCCTTAAAAAACCCCCCGATACGCATTTTTAGATAGTTGTGCCATTTTATTGAGGAATAATTGAGAAAAAACGAAAATAAAAGTAAAACTTTGACACCCTGTATCTTGTAAACTAAGTATGTTAAGGCTTCATGTGCCTATCTCAATGTTAATAAAAATGTGAGGTCCATCACCTGTCAAGCGTTGTCGATCGATTATCCCTGTATAGTAAATTCGATTTATTTCGGGAGTACAATATATAGGAAGTATAAACGGTGGGTACTTAGTTGGCAATGAAATTTCAAACTTACCTGCATTTGTGAGACAGGCACGGTGGCAGTGGCGACTCCAGGCGTTTGCGTCCTGACAGGGGCCACCAACCTCTGCTGAATCACCTGTTGGCCAGGCCGGTTGACCGTCGTCGTTGCTGCCTGACCCACTATCCTCACCTGGTTCGCAAGACCTGGACGCACCGCCTGAGAAATTCAATAAACCATGTCAACTCATCATAAATACACAATACACGTACAATACGCCAAAATAAAAAAAAGATATGCACATAAGAAAAAGTCAGATAGGGGTCAGCGTTTTAATGAAAACATCCTGTATAACATATAACTTGGTGTCAGAGGTTTGATTAGGGCTTTAAATAATGCTTAATTGTATTATAAACCAATAATTAAGCTCTAATCATAGCTACATACACGTTTTCAGTGTAGGACCAATTTTTTACCCGTCTGGTATTCCAATCTAAAAAAAGTTTGCCGTGATACTTACAGTGTGTCCCAGCCAAAATTTGTCACCCCCCTCATAAAATGATAAAAGAAATCTCCGTGACACGACGATTTTTATTTCGAGGGTAAAGTCTTTCCACCGAATACCATCATTGCGTCATCACTCCCCATACTTGTGGTACATCATTATGAGAATTCATTGACAAATGCAACAGTATAATCGGATTGAGGATTGATTCCAGATTATGGAAGTTAATGACATTATGAAATATATGGTGATTATCAAAATACAGGCACGTGTGGCTATAACAAAGCTTGCTAAAATATGGCGTGACCATAACGTCACTAAAGCTACCAAAATGTCGCTGGTTCAGTCTCTTGTGTTCTCCATATTTTTGTATGCCTCGGAAACTTGAACAAATCGATCTCGCGTAGATGCTTTTGAAATGTGGACGTGGAGGCGAATGCTGAGAGTTCCTTATACCGCCCATCGAACTAACGTTTCCATATTGGATGAGCTCGGTAATCCAAAGAGACTATCCTCCATTGTGTCGACGAGATTCTTTCTTCGGACGGATTCTTCGGACATATACAGGGTGGTCCAATAAGCGCGCGGTGCTTCCTAGCGGTCATACGGTTTAAATGAGACAAAAATGTTTTAAATAAAAAACGTTTCTTTTCAAATGCTCTACATTTAGAAAATAATTTCAAATATGGCGGACTTCCGGATATACCGGAAGTAGGCATCAACTTCCTTATTTTAAATGGAACACCCTGTATATTATTACATTTTTGAATTCAGCATCGGCTTTTAGGTCCAGTTTGTTAACCACTGTTTATGTCTACGAAGCCTATTTTCGGAGTTATTCAGCGATTTTTACAAAATTTGACGTTTGTAGTACTTTACAAGAAACGTTAATATCTCGGAAACTAAATGCGATAGAAAGATGCGGTTTTTGGTTTTAAAACAAGCAAGAAACGTGTTTGTGTTTCAGTGAGATCTTTATTTCAAAAGAAAATTAAATCAATAGACTAACAACTTTCAAATTTGAAAAGTTAAAAACGTTAAAAACTTTTATTTTTCAAATGGGACGGTATCATAAGTTTCACATCGGTGGATGCGAAATTAAATTCTCTTTCACTTTTATCCAGGCACATGTGGTTCTATCTTTGATGGTTTTCAAGATATTTACGGTTTTGTAATTATTGCGTAGCAATTGGAAAAATCGTAGGTGGCGTGGCTCGCAGACGAAACAATTGGCAGGAAACCTTTCATCCAAAGTGTTCGACCTCTAATACTAAAATGCGCTTTTGCTCCGTCTAACTGTAACCACATTATTCTTAAAAGCTCCAATGGTGAATCTTACAACAGATTTTCCAAATTTTCACGTAGAAAATTTTAGAAAACCTTTGTTTAATATGCGATTTCCAATAATACCACAACAAATCCTTAGACTCCATGCTGGTTGTCAACAAACTTCTCAAAATTTGGATTTACATCGGTATAAAAATGTAAATTATGCCAGTTTACATGGCCGCTAATGATAACGCTGTAGCTACATTTCATAAAAAAGAAAATGAAAGAATTTCCTAAGAAATGTATGTTAGAAAGGAGTGCATCTTCTTGGACTCGAGCAGGACTCCAGTTACAGAAATTCATTCAGTTTTAAATTTAATTTTAAGAATAATGTGGTTACAATTAGATGGAGTAAAAGCACATTTTAGTATTAGAGGTCGAAACACTTTGGATGAAAGGTTTCCTGCCAATTGTTTTGTCTGCGAGCCACGCCACCTACGATTTTTCCAATTCCTACCCAATAATTACAAAACCGTAAATATCTTAAAAACCATCAAAGATAGAACCACATGTGCCTAGATAAAAGTGAAAGAGAATTTAATTTCGCATCCACCGGTGTAAAACTTATGATACCATCCCATTTGAAAAATAAAAGTTTTTAACGTTTTTAACTTTTCAATTTTGAAAATTTCTAGTCTATTGATTTAATGTTCTTTTGAAACAACGATCTTACTGAAACACAAATACGTTCCTTGCTTGTTTCAAAACCCAAAACCGCATCTTTCTATCACGTTTAGTTTTCGAGATATTAACGTTTCTTGTAAAGTACTACAAACGTCAAATTTTGTAATAATCGCTGAATAACTCCGAAAATAGGCTTCGTAGGCATAAATAATGGTTAACAGACTGGACCTAAAAATCGATGCTGAATTCAAAAACCGAATAATATACAGGGCGCTCCATTTAAAATAAGGAAGTTGATGCCTACTTCCGGTATATCCGGAAGTCCGCCATCTTTGAAATTATTTTCTAAATGTAGAGCATTTGAAAAGAAACGTTTTTTATTTAAAACATTTTCGTCTAATTTAAACGGTAGGGCCGCTAGGAAGCACCGTGCGCTTATTGGACCACCCTGTACACAGAAGCGATAATATGGAGAAACTTGTAGTTTAGGGTCATGCCCCGAGTGGGCGGTGCCGTGGCCGTTCCCCTGCACGCTGGGTGGATACGACGAAACAGTTGCTGGATATGAGTATCAAGAGCGCCACTGAACTGACAGTAAATCGCGAACGATGACGAGCTACAGTTCTCAAAACTATTGATAATATTCGTGTCGGCAATACTCTAGCTCTGACTTAATGCATTTTACGAGTTCACAACATGTCTGTTAAGACATTGTGACTATGATGATGATCAAAATAATGTATTATTTTCAGTACCTGATATATTATTATCGTAAGAAAGGTTCCAAATGGGAGTAATTTTGTTCCATACAGACGTACAGGCGATATTCAAAATGTCTTCGCAATAACAAAACTATCTTTATCACCTCAAAATAACCGTAATCATTCACTTACTTGAAAACAACGACAATTTACGAGCAGGTCAGTGCTGAGAAATGTGAAAAGACATTTTAAATATCGTCTGCATGTCTGTATAGAATATATCAGGTAATGAAAATAATATTTCACAAAATATTTCATTTTGATAGTCACCATATTTTTTATTAACGTCCATAATAGTGAATAAATCTTCAATCCGATTACACTGTTGTATTTGTCAATGAATTCCTTTAAAATGATGTATCACAAGTATTTAAGATTTTGAAGTAGGGGTTGCTGGGGGTGAGGGGGTTGATGGCGCAATGATGACGTATTTGGTGGAAGACTTCACCCTCGAAATACAAAACGACGTGTCATGGCGAGTTTTATTTTCTTTCATCGTTTCAGAGATAAGGGGGTGGCAAGTTTTAGCTGGGACACTCTGTATATCACATAAGTTTCCACGATACAGATTAGTGGATAATGAAGGGTAATAAATGATAAAAAATGGCGATCTTCCAATCCTTACTTCCACTTTCACTCCAATATACGACACCTCCAAAAATCAGGGACCTCTAAAACACATAAAATGATACATTTTTAGACCATTAACATTATTTGTAAAAAAATTATTCCCAAATTATGTTTATTCAAGTCAGTTTTTATAGTTACTACTTCAATTTTTGCACTAGTTATTTGGAAATGCGCGAGAAGTTATATTTAAGTTTTTTAAGGACAACCGTTTTTAATAGAAATCTAACATTATTCGAAAAAACTAATAATCCTAAAACTTATGGAGTTTTCTTTAAAATGCTGTCATCTATCCACGTTTTCATGAACGTGTTTTCTACACTACGAAAATATCGCAAAGTATTGCATTTTTTTAAAGGATACTATCTACACCGAATAACTTGCATCTAGGTATTGAAAAATTCTTGCACACTCCTGAGTTTACGTTGACTCATAATCATTTGAGACTAATGGGCCTATACCGTGATCTCAAATTGATCAATTTATTTACTGCGGTATTATTTTTGATGATACATAGGACCGTTTACTGTAAAAAGTCAGCAGAAAACTTGATCCAAATGAGAATAACACTAAAAAGAAAATTGTACTGTAATTTGAAATAGCCGATGATGACGTCACCTGTAGGGAACCAATGAGAAGCGTCCTTTCGTGGTCCGATGACTACGAGCGGATGCTATTGTTTTGAATCAGTGAGCTCTTATTGGTTCCCTACAGGTGACGTCACGACCTGGGCGGGTGTGTATGGATTCAAAAAAATCAATATTTAGAGCATTTTTTTTCGGTTATAAATACGATAGAAAAATTTTGTAAAATTATTTATTTCGTTTAAGCCAATAAACCAAAAATGTGGTATAGGCCCATTCTGAAAGTACTTGACTGCAAACGCAAAAAATTAATATATGTAATGTGTTTTTTTTGTCAGCTAGGAGCATGTACATAGATATACACACCTTGTTGCTACACTGCACTGCAAGGGTGTCTGATTTAAAAAAAATATCAATTACAAACTTACAAAACGTCAGAAAATTAAGACAGTTAGATGGTCAAACAAGTTGTGGGTACTCTGTTCTCATTTCAATATTGGCTACTCCATGACTAAGCTACACTCAAACGGATTGTTCTCAAATTAGCATTGACAAAAAATAATTACTATTCGTGTGATGATACTAATCGATCATCCCCTGTAAACACAACCGTACCGACATTCAAAAAAAAAAAATTTAAAATCCACCTACGAAACTACACTAAAAAGTTGTGACACGACAATGACTACCAGGCCAGGAAAAAATACCTAAATACTGATTCATTGCTCATTGGCCCATACATAAAACCACATCCGCTGAAATAAACAGTTCACTCACGTTTAGGTTATCTCTGAAACCTTACTTAAAGTATAAAACGTTTGTAAAAAAAGAGTAATTTAGAACAACTCACATTCAATGATGCGCAAGTTTAGAAACTTTTCTTTCAAGACCTGGCTTCCTAGAGAAGATTATGATTATGAATAGAATATGGAGTGATGGATTTGTATTGCTTATAAATCCAAATGAGAGATACACTATTGCCGTGAAGTCATACATCACGATATTGTTTAACTTATGAGCAATACTGTACGGCACGGCAGTCCAACCCTAGAACTCTACAAGTCTAGGGAACCTTCTCCAAACCAAAGAGTAGGTCTTCATGTTTTCCATAAGAGATGAAACATCATGGTTAGGCACCCATGCCTTACTGGTTCTCATCACTCAAAAAAACATATGCAACACTCTTATGGACCTTATAATCAGTATTAGTTAGATTAGATCAGAAGTATTTAGGAATCTTGTTCGGCAGTCCTGGAACAGAACATCAATCACTAAATGTCAAATACTTTGTATTTAGTCTATAGAGATAGCCCAAAGGATAGAAAACTGATTATTTCAATGGATGCGGTTTTCCAAATCATTCATACAATACCACCACTGAAATATTCTACCAATATAAACGGAAACATACAAAATTGACCTAAACTCAATGCACCTAATGTTTACAAATACTACATAGCCTAACCACTTGCCACAGAAAAATCGGACGATTTAGTCTTGCTAGGTCTAAATCTTCCTCTGAAATTGCTAACATGTGTGGTGTCGAAAAAATCGGTTTGGCGAGTGGATAGTCTATGTAGTGTTTATGATTGCTACGTCAACAAAATCTAGTGTCGCATGTAACACAACGGCTAACAGACGTTCTACCCTGAAAGGAAACACAAAATAAAAATTTGTACTAGACATGCATATAGACGACTGATTTAGGTCCTCACCATCTTTACTTGAGTCGTTATCCCGGGACGAATTATCTAAGAAAAATTACCAAGTTATTAATGGAAGAAGATAACCAGACAAAATAATATATTCTCGCAATAATATTAAAGCGTCGCAGATCATTTGCTTTTTAGTATCAATAATTATATTTTATGTATTTCTGAACACTAAAGGAAACGCAACCGGCAGCGGATGATGTGATTTGATTTCTGAGAAAAATGTTGTGCAAATTTATTGGCGATTTGTGTTGTTCGAAAAAATGGCTGTGTAATAATAATAAATGAGCAAATGCTTTCTGAAAAATAGTATGGCCAAAGTGAAATTACTGTACATTTTAGTTTAATGGTGCGATATGTCGTGTTGAAGTTAAGCAGCATGTTTTTTTTTTTTTATGGTCAGCCTCCCGCAAAGGCCGAAAGCCTATGGCGCTATAGAAGCGCTGCGAGAGGACAAGTGTCGGTTCACGTTAGATTTGAAACGCTGCAGGTTGTAGCCGACGGGAAACAAATTCCCCGGCAGCTGATTCCACAGCGTCGAAGTTCTCCAAAAGAAGGAATGCTGGAGGAGACTGGTTCGGGGAGTAAGGACCTCGACCTGGTAAGGATGAGCTCGCAGAGCTTCTCTAGTGTTCCTGGTTCGGACGGCCTTTGGTGTTATTATCTGGGAGAGCTCACTCGAACATCTTCCGTGATAGAATCTGTAAAAGAGGGATAGGTCAGCCACCCTCCTTCGATGTTCCAGGCTGTGGAGGTCCTTTGTGAGGTTAGGCGTATCGATTAATCTAATTGCTCTTTTCTGGATAGTGTCCAGAAGCTTTAGAGAGTGTTTCGGAGCGCATCCCCACACATGGGAGCAATACTCCAGCGATGGTCGGATCTGTGCCTTGTAGAGCAGCAGCAGTTGCTCTGGTGTATACAACTTCCTAGAGCGGAACAAAACTCCAAGCTTCTGGGATGCCGTTTTAGCAATACTGACGACGTGGTCGTGCCAGGACATATTATTGTTGATGTTGATCCCCAAAAGCTTGACGGAAGGTGATTCGACTATGGGGTGGCCCTCCATTTCCACGGTTGGTAAGCCATCGTGAGACTTCTTTGTAAGTGTTGTTGCCTGAGTTTTTTGTACGTTGAACTGTACTTTATTTGCTAATCCCCACTCGACAATTGTTTTGATATCTGTGTTGATCTGTGAGGCATGCTGCTGGCGCCGACGTACCGTCTCCTGGGATGATAGTGGCTTGCCTGGTTCCATGCACGACACTAATGTACTGTCATCTGCGAAGCTGTAGATTGGATGGGATGTTATTTCCAACAGCTCGTTGATGTACAGCAGAAACAGTGTAGGGGATAGGACAGATCCCTGAGGAACACCTGCGTTTATTGAAAAAACGTCTGATGAACAGCCCTCGACTACAACAAACAGAGATCGGTCGTTCAAAAAGCTATTCAGCCACTGGCGCAGGCCAGGTGGTAGTCCATAAGCAGCAAGCTTGACCAGAAGTCCCTCATGCCACACTCTGTCGAAAGCTTTCGATATGTCAAGTGCAACAACACGGGATTCGCCATGATTTTCTATTGCTTTGTGCCACAAGTGAGTGACGTAGGCAAGGAGGTCACCTGTAGACCTGTGCTTACGGAAGCCATACTGGCGATCATTTATGATGTTATTGTTGTCCAGGTATTTCAGGAGCTGTGCGTTAATGACAGTCTCCATAACCTTGGACATGATGCTGAGAAGAGCCACAGGTCTATAATTGGTGGGATCAGTTTTCTTGCCTTTCTTAGGGATGGGTTGTACGCAGCCAATCTTCCATGAAGCGGGAAACATGCCTCGTTGATACGAAAGTTTGAAGAGCTTGCAAAGAATAGGTGCAAGCTCAGCGGCACAGCGTTTAAGGACAATGGCTGGAATTTGGTCAGGACCAGTAGCTTTATTCGTGTTCAGTTTTTGGAGGATGTTTTTAACATCTCGATGTTGAAATTTGACCTCTGCCATTCTCGAGTTCACGCTTATAGTGGTGGTCGGAGTACTACCTTGAAAGTCTACAGTAGAATTGGCTGCGAAGAGTTTCCCCAAGATGTCTGCTTTTTCTTTAGGAGCAGAAGCGATGGACTTGTCCTCTCTGGTCAAGGGTGGTATTGACGAATAGGAAAAGTTCTGACTAACAGCCTTAGCTACAGACCAGAATGTTCTGGACGAACTAGGACATGAGAGGAGCTTGTCCCTAATTTTTTGGTTGTGCTCCTCCTTGCTGCTGTCAATCACGCGTTTACAATGATTTCTGGCGTCGATAAAACTGCGGTGGTTCTCGGCATTTGGATTTTTCCTCCATTCTTTGTAATGTTGGTTTTTAGTGGTAACTGCATCTCTACAACGCTGATTGAACCATGGCTTGTTTTTGGAGGGATGCTTGACGACATGAGGAATATAGGCTTCCATGCCGGATATTAATACCTCGGTTATTTTTTGGGCGCAAGCTGATGGGTCTCGTGACTTGAAGCAGACGTCGTTCCAGGGAAAGGACTGGTAGTATTCCCTTAGGTCGTCCCACTTTGCTGATCCGTAATGCCAGACCCGGCGAGGCTGTGTACTGTGGAGATCTGGACAATGCATTCTGCATAGCGTTGAGATGGTGTTATGGTCAGACGTTCCCAGTGGGGCGGTTACTTTCACTGTGTAGATTGTTGGAGTAGTTGTGAGATACAGGTCCAACAGACTAGCAAAATCTCCGTGGCGGCTGGGGATCCTTGTTGGTTCTTTGACTATCTGCTCCAAGCCGCAGCTAATAGCGAAGGCTTCAGCTTCACGTCCCTCGTCGTCCGTTTTGTTTGAGTGTTTGAGCCAGTATGTGTTGTGAACGTTGAAGTCACCCAGAAAGACTATCTCTGAATGAGGGTGATCTGATTGCAGCGCGTCCACAGTGGCTGAAAGCTTCTCGAAGAGCTCTTTGCAGTTGTTACTGCTTGGTGGCCTATAAATGCAGCATATAAATTTGGATTGATTTTGGAAGGATATTTTTAGCCATATGATGTCAAATCCTTCCAGTTCGAGCTCTTCTTCTCGATAACAAGAAATCCCATATTTAACGTACACGCATACGCCAAACCTACGTCGAAATCGGGTGTATAAGTCATATCCGGGATATCTGAATCAATTATCCATTGTTGAAGAGCCGACTTGAGTTTCCGTAAGAGCCAGAATGTGTGGCTTCTCTGCCTGGAGGTGTTGATGGACAGAGTTTATGTTGGAGGCAAGACCTCGTATATTTGTAAAGTCGGCTCTGAACAAGTTTCTCTGGTTGTTCTAATGGGGCCGTACGTCTTTGAACTATCAAAGACGAAGAAGTTTAATTAGGAAAACTCTGAAGTATAAAAAAATAAGTAGCATGTGGTTATAAAGGTCCTTATCGATCAAGTCATATTCTAACAATTAGGTATTTAAATTGGAGGTTAGTTTTGAAAATTCGTACTATTATAGGTTTCGGGATGTTCTTTTCAAATGCCACCTTGAAATTTTGTCACTCGCACCGCCATCTTGGAAAAAAAAGCTACCAAAATATTTCTTTTACAACACATATCACCTTCACTATAGATTTCACCTTCAAAATAGTTGTAATATAGTCTAAAGTGTATTCAAATCCGCCGTGCAGTGGCTGTAAACAATAACACGCGCTCGGCGGTGGATGTCGGTCGCCAGAGCCGTATTCAAAATAGCAGTCATAAAGTGATATATTTTAGATTTTATATAATATTATTCTTACCTTAGGAACCTTCATTTTAGGGGTAAAGTTGAGAAGGGGTCAATACTTCAGCTACATTTGTCCATCTAATCAGAGTTTGATGAGCTTGATGTACTGCTACCATTGAGGTTAACTATAACAGGTTCAATATTCTCTATTACAGTGTTTAATCGCCACATTTCCTGTTCCACCTTTTCTTGGACATGTCGAATGCACTTCTGCCAGTTATCTTTATAGGTCCTATTGCTTCTTGGAAATGGTTTTTCACACCAGCAAACTTGAACGTAGTGTTTTTTTCAGCTACAGTGTTTTTAATTTCAGCCCAAACTAGCTCAATAGGATTGAGTTCACAGTGGTAAGGTGGACGCCTCAAAACTATTTTATTTTGCTCTTTGGCCATTTCATCTATTCTATATTTATTGTACTCAGCCCTATGCTCATTCACAATTTGAAGTAATTCGACTTTCAGTAATGATTCGTCAAAGCTAATGTTTTTCGATCGAAGCCAGTTCTGAATATCTAATTTCCTGGAGGCATTTGTTGGTACTTTCTCTAATGTGCGAGAATGATAAGGGGCATTGTCGAGAACAATTACAGAATTATCATCGAGCTTTGGTAAAGTATTCTTGAACCAATTTTCAAATGAGTTGCAATCCATCTCCTCATGGTAATCTATAGTTTTTTTTTGACTCAAATGTCCACAAAGAATCCAGAACAAATCCGTTTTCACTACCGATGTGACAGATTATTAACCTCTTCCCTTTTCCAGAAGGGTTTTTCAGTCCTGTAGAAAGTCCCTCTAAAAATGCTCGCCTAGATGAAGTCACTGTAGTGCAGTGGCGGCCCACTAATGAGAGCAAGTGAGCAATTGCACCCCCTTGAATTTTTGAATCAAATAAAATAATCAAAGGGTGTAGTGTCTGCTGTTTTTATGCACGTTTAACAAGTATTGTTACGTCGTGATTCACCGTCTGCGCACACACATGGATCGCCGCTCCGGCGCCGCCGGCCGTTCGCCGCGGCCCGCAGCTCCTATGAGCATAAACAAGGCGTTGCTACATTCAGCCATATAAGTTTCATTAGAGGTGGGGGTAGCTAACATTTCTAGCGTTTCCAATGCCGCGTGAACGTGCAGTGGAGCAAGAATTTAGTCTGCTCACGATAGTGTTTACTGTCTACGATAGTACTGTCGTTGTTGGTCTACGTCGCGTCGTGACTTTGTATCCGCAGCGAAAACATAGGCGTAGTATAATAGTTTTACACGGTTTGAAAATGAATTCTGTCGGGTTTTTGATAAACAATGCGTTTTCACGGCTAACCTACGATGAGAAAATTGGAGTAAAAAATCTTAAACGCCCGATGCCTCAGTTATGTTTAGAAAATAAACAGACTGTGAAAGGTAAAGACATTATACGGAAATTCAATTCGACTATTTACCAAAAAAATGACTGGATTTGTGGATGCGATGCTAAAAATGCCTTCTTTAGTTTCCCGTGCCTTTTATTTGGTGGTGAGCCGTGTTGGTCAAAAAACGGAATAAGAGACTTGGTTCATCTTAGTGCTAAGATTAATAAACATGAAAATTCATAAGGACATCTCAGAAATACATTTAGTTTAAGAATGTTAGGGAAAAATAACATTCAAAATGTTTAGGACTCGTCACATAGAAAGTCGATTCAGAAACATAATGAACAGGTAACAAAAAATAGACATGTTTTGAATTTGATAATAAATTGCATCAGGTTTTGTGGCGCATTTGAGCTAGCTCTTAGCGGTCATGATGAACGGCACATGTCAAACAGCAAGGGGATTTTCAGAGAATTAATACATTTTACTGCAGAGTTGGATAAAACACTCAAAGATCACATAGAATCTGCACCAGTTTTTAATGTTTTTAATGTTGAGGGTGTATCATCAACAAGTTGGGAACGAAATGGAAAAACTGACTACGTAGCTGTGATCGCAGATGAAACTACCGATGTATCTAATCAGTTTCAGCTGGTACTTGTTTTCAGACACATAGTCGACGGAAGACCGGTCGAAAGACTTTGGAAGTTTCTACGGGCGAAGTGGACATGATTCCAATGCTATTTCTGCCTGCATATTGAACGAAATTAGTTTGCTTGTTGATGACCCTGAAAAACTTATTGCACAGAGTTATGATGGAGCGGCAGTCATGAGTGGTGCTATTAATGGCGTGCACAAACACGTCCAAGAGCGGTATCCAAGAGCTAATTTTGTACATTGCTATGCTCATCACGGGAATCTGATCATGTCACATGCTACCTCAAGTAATAGTGACTGCAGAATCTTCTTTGCTAATTTGACAGGACTGTGCACGTTTTTCTCTACATCACCACAACGAGCTGCACGACTGGAAGAGTTTCTCCACAAAAAGGGCTTACCTCGTTCCTCAAAAATAAAATGGAACTTCAATTCAAGAACGGTGAATGCTGTGTATGAGCACCGAGAAGGTATAATTGGAACTCTAGAAAAGGCAACTTCCCAAACAACCATTCAGCAAGCTGGTGCTCACTTGCGAATTTTAGAGGACGAGAGTTTCATCTACTGGTTGACTTTTTTTCATAAAATTATGCCTCATGTGGACAGATTGTTCAATCAATTACAAAAAGTTACCACAGATGCATTAAAAATCCATAATAATATAGGTGACTTTGAACGAACCATTGACAAAATAAGAAGCGAAATCGGTAACACAGAAACTCAACCTGTCGATCAAAATAATTCGGAACTGACTCCCCCACCATCGAAACGACGAAGAACAGCTGATAAGAGCGAACGAAGAAGACAATCTATTGAAGTGTGCGATAGTATTTTATTGGAAATTAAAACTAGATTTCAGTTTATCGGGCATTTAATATTATCAAAATTAGTTTCTTTCAATCAGTTCCCGTTATTTGAGAAAGAGTTTCCAGAAGATTTTCTCAAAGAAGCAATAACATTTTATCCATGCCTCAATGGGGGTCGACTACGGACTGAACTAAGCGTTTTATATTCTAGAGAAGAATTTAGGCAAAGTTCGGAAACTAGTGCTGTAGGACTGCTGGGTCTTCTGCAAGATGGTTTGAGTAACAGCTTTCATGAGGTGATAAAGCTTTTAAAAATCATAACAATCCCGATAACAACGTCTAAAGCGGAACGCCAGTTTTCTAGGCTGAAGAGAATCAAAACCTTCCTAAGGAATACCATGAAAGAAGACAGATTAAATGCCCTCACCATGTTATCGTGCGAGAAGGAATTCATTAATGACTTTCTATACTTTAATGAAAAAGTGATAGAACTAGTCTGTACATTAAAAACGCGCAAAATGGACTTTATTTATCGTCAACTATAATTGGAATGTGAAGTGCAATATTTAAAACTATTTAAAATAAACTGTAAAACGAATAGGTTGTCGACGAATCATATAAATTATGCTTAAGGATTGGGTAAGTGTTTCCTTATATCGCTTTCACCAATTTTTGCAATTATGCACCCCCTATCTGAACCATCTAGAGCCGCCACTGCTGTAGTGTCCATCCAAACCTTGGATCGCGTATGGCCAGCATTAATCCATGTCTCATCTAGGTAATAGATTTTTCCTTTTTTCAGTCCTGAAGGCATGAATTTTTCTGAGGTAATCCCTCCTCAATAAAATTATATCCTCCCTATCGATGAGAATACTTTTCCTTCCTCGTTTCTCAAATACGAAGTTAAGCTTCTTTAATAGCTTATAAAACGTGGTCCGCTTAACATTGGGCAAGTCATTATCGTCATTCACCTCTTTCAGGACTTTGCCAATAGTCGGAAGCTCATTTCGAAAAAAGAACTGATGCACCTTTCTCCTAATTGCACTTTTATCGCCATGGTCCACAAGGTCAATGCAACGTTTGCAAGTCTGATTAGCTAAAGGTGCAGCAAGAGAGTGTCTGGTTCTGCATTCTCTCACCACTTTATAGACACTCCGTTTGCAGATACCTATTTTGAGTGCAGCCTCTTCCACAATATTGTCAGCAGAAGTTGTTAATGATTTTTTCTGGGTTTCGTATTTATATACGTTTAATATTACCTCCTTAAGCCTCACGTCAAAATGGCTCTTTTTTGACCTCTTCCTCGGTATACTTAAATCCTGTCTTGTAGCCATATCCATGGATTCATCTGCAGTGTCTGTACTACTAGATATCTTTCAATATCTCCTTTAAGTTATCGGGGAATAACACAAACACCACTAATAACTTATTAAAACAACAGTACAACACAGATAACACTAAAATTCGCACAACAACACGGCAGGTATGCGATGATAAAAGCACGATGTACGCTATCATTAACACGACGCGTCGTATACAATGATAAACACACGGAGCAACTGAATAAAATACAACCCTGTACTCTGTTCAACAACCCAGACGGGCGGCAGAGCGGCAGCCGTCAAGGTGTTTATTGCCTTTCGGCCAATCGCAATGAATGCCGCCTTACTGGGGCGGCGTGCGTGGTATCCTATTTGTTTACAATCTTCTGCACCTTGGATTTGAATACGGTTTAGTTCAGGACTAATATTGAAGGAAAAAATCTTCACGATGAGATGGACAAAGTTGTCTTTTTCTTAATGAAGCTACTGCAGACTTAGTCCGTAATTCCGAATTTATTGAAATCGGTCCAATTCTCTACAATTCGTTGTTCCTACACCTATTCTGGGTCAAAGAAAAGTTTGAGACCGACATTGTTGGATATTTTTCTTGTTTTATTTATTACACACATGTGTTCGTGTAAAATCGACAGTAAATGAGATATTGTAAAACTGATTTCATTCGCCATTTTTCCAATATGATCATGCAAGAAGCTTAATTGAAAGGTGACAAAGTTCAAAACCGCAAATAGCACACCGGAATACATAATATAATTACAATTTTTTATAACTTATATACAGTTAACCCTAGCGTAACAGACGACATCCGATAGCAAGAACTCTTGTCATGGAGGCTGCCTATTGGGACTCGAAAGGAATCAGGTTCATATACGAGTATTATAAAAATTAATGCATCTCCGACACAGTAGTACTATACTCCAATAAACTACTATTATGACTCTTTTATTATTGTCTTACATTTCGCTGGTATTTGATATCCGTTGAAAAGAACCTAATTTAAATGTTTTTGTTGCTTTTTACGATTGTTCATAATTAGGAAAATTAGGTTTACAGATAATCCTGGAAAACTTGAAATTGTGCTTAAACTTCTGTCCGACTCTAACTCACATTAATAAACAAAGTATGGCTGATTGCATGAATTCATTTGTACTCCACACCACCCTTAATTTATTCATAATAGTCTAAGAGCCCGCAAGTTTTTCTACCTTGAAGCGACCGACACTTTTGGAATCACGTAATCGATTTGTCATGAAAAGACGTTTTCAAAAAGACAACAGTGTCAGTTTCAATGTTGTCGAGGGGTTGCCGCTCGAAGGGTGAGGGGGTGAAAACTCTGCTTCGTGACGGTTTTCGAAGAACAGCGTCGTTTTGGTGAGTGCTATCGAAAAAGGTTCAAATGACTTATGGAGAGAATAAAATTCTGCACAATTATGGTGTGCAACTAATAGTTTCCATTTTACAATCCACCAAAGTTAGGGGTTGATTTGTGATTTTTAGACGAAGAAGGTTATCAAAAAGTTCTGTAACATTTTTTTTTCACTGAAAGAATGATATTTCCTCATTTCTATATTATCTGCAGCTGCCTAAACTCAATCCATTTGGTCTTGTACAAAAGTATGGCTTTTAGGAGCGCGTCGCTACATACTCCGACATGTGCTGTTGAGAATAATATTTTATTTGTGCACGCTTTTAGTGGAGATGATACTACGTCGATTCCTGAATATCCCACCGTCTTTATACTTGTCAATAAAAGATTGAATGTATTTTCATACATAGTTCGTATACCGTAGAGAGTGACTCATAAAATATTATTTCTTTGGAAGACAAGCTGCTCCATAATTTTTTAGTAGTGATATTCATCTTAATTCTTGATTAAATTATGATTTTTTTTAAATTATAAAGCAACCTTCAACATTGGGGTGCTCTAGAATGGAAACTATTGTCACACAAAAAAACATCTCCCCTCTCCCCTCGAGCGACAACCCCTTGAGGTAGGCAATCGAATCTTGCCTTGATTAAACAACGCGGACATAGTATCACTTTCACTGAAAGCGTGCACGGTGCACAAATAAAATACTTTTCGCAACAGCACATATTATGTAGCGCCGCGCTCCTAAAAGCCGTACTTATTTTTTTTTACTTCTGTGTCATCGGCATCGACTACTTTGGTCATTAGCCTCGTATTCTGTGTAGGCTTTGTTACTGTTTCCCGGCGCCACTTAGGAACAGCACTGTTAATTAGAAGCCAACAGTGAATGCTCAGGTGGGGATTCTCGCTGAGCTTTTTTTTATGGATATTTATTTTTGGCTGAAAAAACCAGAAATAAATTTCCGCCTCTAACGAGAATCGAACCCGGGACCTTCCGGTCACGAGCCCTCGACCCTAACCACTAGGGCCAACCCACCGCTCGCAGGGTGACGCGCTCCTAAATGTACCTTTTTATAAGACCAAATTATGGGTTGAGTTTAGGCAGCTGCAGATAATACAGAAACGAGGAGATATCATTCTTTCAGTAAAAAAAAAGTTACAAAACTTTTTGATAATGTTCTTCGTCTTAATCCGCGATAAAATTCGGATTTTAGCGAAAATCAAAAATCAACCCCTAACTTTGAAGGATTGTAGAATGAAAACTATTGGTCGCACGCGAAAAATGTAAGCACCAGAATTATCTCTCCAAAAGTCATTCGAACCTTTTTTTCGGTAGCGCTTACCACAACGACGCTATTTTTCGAAAATCGTCGCGAAGCAGAGTTTTCATCCCCTCACCCCTCGAGCGGAAACCCCCGGACAACATTAATTAAACTGGCACTGTTGTCATTTTGAAAACGTTTTTTCATGACAAATCGATTACGTGATTTCAAAAGTGTCGGTCGCTTCAAGATAGAAAAACTTAGCGGGCTCTTAGAGTATAAAGTTTAAACACACAACGAACCAATAACCCTCACTTTAATCGCAATAGAGCAGTCTTGAATAAAGAGGTCACACAAAATGACAGCTGACCTATGACGATGATGTACCCATCTGTAAGGTACCAGATGATCTGGAGACCGTACAGCAATTTAAGAAGAAAAGTTCTCATCTTCCGCTCAATTATCGGACGATAAGAGAAAAATGGCTTAGACCCAACCATTACGGAAATGGGTCAACCACGAGATGTCATTGGCTCCGCCTCTGGTTGCGCAGTAGTATGCTTACACTCATTCCCTAGAGACCGGTAAGAGTCCGATGCTCTCACGCCTTCGGGGGGCTGACACAGTGGAGTACCATTTTGTCTGCATGGTAACATGCATTGCTATAGAAAGTGACAAGTAACGTACGGTGTAGGAGCGTCAAGCAATTACGAAGAGAATGAACGCACCTTCAGCTTACCGATTGAACAAAGATAAAACATATTTTTAGAAGGTACACAGGATAAAGATGTATCAGGAAGCATCGGAGGTGCTAAGTGACGTATGACGTACCGTCTGTACAGTAGGTGCTGCCCCAGCGACCGAGAAGACAACGTCAGCGGCGGGCGGTCGTATGCCATCTATCGTCATCTCCTGGGTGGCCAAAGAGTGTCTCAGCAAAGGCAGGCTCTTCTTCAGGAACCCTATCAGACACGGCTGCGGTGACGCGTTCAGTAATCGCTCCAACTTGTCGCAGAAATCCTCTGGCTCCACCTATGAAAATAATTACATTGAAACACACTTCCTCTTGATGCGTTTATTATAGAATAGAATGTTTTTCAAGATCAGCCTCCATAGGGTTTGTTTAACTTTACATAGAGCATTACAGTTTCCTTGTATAAAAACTTACATGATCATAAAATTTAGTTTTCTTACTGTGCGCCAGTATACGGAGCATGTATTTATAGCGCAACTTTTGCAAGGATACAGAGAGTCCAAAACTCATTGTATAAGGTTCATATAATTATGGCATCCGACGATATTGTCTACATTGGACTGTTAGACCTCAAAGAATAAGAAGAACATGTTCCAGAACCCCATCAAGTTGTTTTAAGAGACCCTCTAACAACTGAGTGAAAACCAATTTAAAAGGTTATTTAGATTAACCAAACAAACTTTTAGATATGTCTTTGAAACAATAAGGATGTATCTGTATAAACCTGTAAAAACTACAGATTTATATCCTGAACTAATAGTAAGAATTTTGTTTTACTGTTTTTGGGCGATTTTGTAAGAAAATGAAGGCTCTTAAAAGTTTATAAATAGCTTAATGTAGCATGAGTGAAATGGGGGCCAAATTTGACGCTAATTAAATCAGGATTATCCTTTAACAGCTCTATGAGTAATGCTTTTTGGTTGACACTAACCTTAATATTATGTAAAAGTCATAGTTGTACTTCGATCTATGTATACCACAGACGATTCCTATTTATCGTCGGTGATGTATACCGGAATTAACAAAAAACAATACTAGGTTAAGTTTTGACAACTTGACGTTTGCTTAGACATTATACATTAACACGCGATGTTGCTGCATCTCAATGCTCGTCTTCCAAATTTTCGAGGACGTTGGTAGATGAGAATCTAGAAATGCCATAGCGCTGCAAATCATATCGCTCCTTTGACGGATTGCTCGCTTGTGAGGGGAGCGCACTGAATACCGGTCCAGGTATTGTATACAGGGTGACTGGTAATTCGATACTGATATTTGGGGAGGCGATAGTAGGGGTGATAAGCTATAAAATTGACCATACAACACTATGTCCAATTCCTAATAGTTTTTGAGATAAATTGAATTTTAGAGATTTTCATTAAATTGTAGACCTCCAAACGAAAACCCTAATAAAACAAAATTTTATTGTCAGATTTTGTAATGTTTGGCAATAATCCATAGAAAATATGCTATTACATCATTATCGACTAATAGAAAGAGATCATGTATCAAACACTATGCTTTGCGAGATGGTGTCAAAACCAGCATGTGTTGAAAAGTGACTTCAAAAAATTATTTTATCTCAAAGTCACCAAATAATTAACTGTGCACTTTAGTTATCCATTGGTACCATACACTTGTTGTAAATAAGTACATACACGCTATAAAATTCTTTTTAAGCACTAAAAGCATAATGGATCTCCGAGAGTACAGAGTTTCAACAGACCGTTTGGCGAAACTTTATCGGATTTCTAATTTTTGATATGGGCACTTGCATAATAGTATAGTTTATTTGTCATCAATGTACATCATACATCATATATGCAAATAAATCAAGCTATCGTCCGCGAGAGCAACACTCTGTATGCGGCCATCAACTTAGTGTCAAGAACGATAAATTTTACATACAAGAATTATGTGTTCTCAAAGATTCCTCTTGTTAGTTCTTTGTCCTGAGGTAAAACCATCCATAGATGAAGTCGTGGGTCCTTCTTATAACTCATTACTTTTGCAGCTTTCCAGCTCACTTGTAAGATTTTGCAGACTTGAAATTTTGACGTGTATAACTTTTGACATTACAATTTCTGTGCTATTACATCATTATTACTCATAAAAAGTGATCGGCTAACCAAAACCTTGGTATAGGTTCTCAAAATTGTATAATTTTAGAAGAAAGCCGCTAGGTAACTTCTTTAAGAGTTGCTAGGTAATCAAGCAGAATATGCAAGCCATGTTATAAAGTATCTTGTATCCATAGATTTTCAATCATGTACAAATGTACAAATGAGAGGTCGTAAATCATCCAGAACGAGGATCTAAAATTAAGCATAATATCTCTGGTGAACACACTGTGGATCGATCATGAACGTACGTATGCTAGAGCTGAAACCGTAGATTCTGTACTGTAGATCGACAATAATGAACGAATGCCTACGCAAGTTAAGATCCAGTGGGCTGTGACAGCTGCGTCTCTACTTTTAGAACGGACAACGCTGCCGGTGTTCACACGTGCACGGTAATCATCTACAATTTCAGCCTTAGCGTAAGTACGTTCATGAGCGTGTCCGCATGTTCCCTTTCTCCAGTGTGTCTGACTAAGATGAGGGGAGATAACACAGCATAGTAAACAACCAGCACAATATCTCCGAGGATTTCCTATATAAAAATGGTTCCCACAGAATTTGACCTTGGGATTTTACGGCTGTGATGTTTGGGTAGAGATGCGAAAATGAAAATATCGATAGCGGTACCAACTCGATATTTTTTAGCCAAATAGGCGCGTTTTGGTTCGTACAGAGAATTTTGTGCAATTGATTACACCCCTCAATAATTATATAATTATTTTAGATACCGATACCCCTACACATGTATCGATACCAGCTTGAAATCGCTCAAAAAGTATCGAAGTATCGTTAGCATCCCGACAAAAAATCATCCAAAAGTGCGCATGCGCGTGTAATTTCCGCCAACCAGAGATATTGTGCTGGTTGTTTACTATGCTGTGGAGATAAGTCCAAATATCCAAAGGTAAGGTCCAAAGGTCACTATAAAAGTGAATCTCGCATTTTGAAGTTCGTGACGTTACGTTTAAACTTACAGTAATGATTCAAAAAGCAAATTGAACAAGAAGGCTTGCGCTTTGTCACTGTTTTGGCCTTTTATTGATATCGTGTTTGGTTGTTAAATTACAGACATTAGAAGAATGTATGATTTTGGATTGAGAGTTTTTCTACACACTAAAAAGTTTTTTTGAAAAAATTGCTTTTAGATGTCATTCATTAGGGCGTTCTGAAATACTGTGTATGTAGTTTGAAAAACAAGTGAGTTCTGTTGGAAAATTGGAAAGTCCTGTTGGAAATTGAATCCGCGTTTTACATGGCAAATGCATATGTACCTAGGCCTTAAGATAATCGAACGAATAAAAATTCCGGACGATTCAAAATGAAGTACCTTATTGTCGATCAATTCCTGTATGAGCGTCCGCACGTTCTTCTCGACCGCCTTCGGCTCCCGACTGGACAGCTCCAGCAGGTTGGCGAGGAACTTGCGGCACTTCTCTTTGGTGTTGTCGTTGGCGGGCCGCGGCTGCTGTTGCTGCACGTGCACTTGCTGCACTTGGGGCGTCGTCTGCTGCGGCGTCTGCTGGCCCGCCTGGTCCTGGTGAACGGCAGGCGTCGTCGATGAGATCGTCGACGTCTGGATCGGCGTCGTGGTCGCGCTGACGGCGGTCGCCGGTACCTACGGTCGCAAGTTTATGGATCATTTGTCGGTCTAGTATCATGAAATTAGGTAGGTGCACCTATTGCGCAATAGGCCAGCGAAACACCTGACCGCACTACTGGATCCGGATGTTGGGAAAACTGATACGTCTATCACGTTATATCGATAATCCAGAATATACAGCTCGAAGAATCTGATGTTCTGGTTAGTTTTGACGTCGTATCACTCTTCACAAAAGTAGCACTGAACGATGCTATACAACACATTGAACAGATACTCCCAGAAGATATAACTAACTTATTCAAGCTTGTGTTAACTACAACATACTCTGCATGGGACAACAAAATGTATGAACAGATGGAAGGTGTGGCCACAGCATACAGAGTAAATCAGCAAAACAACTCTTCAAATTGATGCGAGAAACATGTATAAACTTTTTCGCCTACTTCCCGATGCGTTCCGTATGCAGAGGATTAGGTAACTTTCAGTATACGCTTTGCCGTTGTAGAGTGTACATCGTGAATCCCAAGGCCTTATTCAGTTGTTTTATTGTGCGTTTGCCGGTTTTCCGGGATTAGCGAGTTATTACCTGCCCGAATTGTTTGTGTATTATCTTTTCATATTTGTCTTTTAGTGGTTATGCAGGCCATTGTACCTGGATGTGCATATATTTATAATCACTATGAGATTTTTTACGGATATAATATTCTCAGTCAGGTCTTACATGAATCGCTTCTCTAACGCGATGGTCGACGCGACACCCGAAAAATTCAAGGTCGTCAAAATGTCCTCAAGCATTTGGTTTCAGTTGCGCTGCTGGTTTACTCTTTAAGCTGTGGTGTGGCGATGGGAAGCCCTCTAATGGTCGTATTCATAGTCGATTCTTAAGAGTCCCGTAATGTTTCATGGTCCCTTTAAGTAAGGTTTTGTTTTTCGACAGGTACTTGAGGATCCCTTACCTAAGGCTCCCTTGAGTAATACTCAAGTAACAAAACGTCAACATGACATTTCGTTGCAGTTGTGATTCTGTAGGTTAATTTTGGAGTACAGTGTTGTCAGTTTCTGTCACATCAGGAAATACGTCCGGCACAAAACACAAAATACTGGCACAAAACAAAAGAGATAACAGAAAACATTAAAATGCGTAGGCATAGGCATAATAAACTGACTTATGTATACTTGAAATATGACAACGTGGTCAAATGAATCTCGCCGTATCGTAGATGTTGTGTAGGAAACGGATACACAAGGAAAGCCACACTTGAGGGTCCCTTAAGTATAACCTTAAGTATTACTCAAGGGACGACTATGAATACGGCCCTGAGTCCAGTGGTGGCTAACTCTATCATGGAGGAGATTGAGCAGACGGCCTTGAACAGCGTCCAGTATAAGCCAAAAATACGGTTCAGATACGTGGATGGCACATTTGTTGTATGGAGCCACGGACAAAACAACCTAGTGGAATTCATAAAACACCTAAACAGTCTACAATTCTAACATACAATTCCGGTGGAAGTTGATGAAAATAAAACGCTGGCCTCTCTCGGTGTCCTATTAACCAGACAAGGATCAACTTTGGGACACACAGTTTATAGAAAACTGGACACACACCGATCGCTATTTGCACAACAACACGAACCACCATCCATGCCAGAAGTTCGGAATCATCAAAACACTGACGTAACGGGCAAGAAGAGTGTGTGAACCAGCCGAATTCAGCGCCCAGCTCGAACACCTGAAAAATGTTTTGAAGGCAAACGGCAAATAACAAGATCTATGTGGTTAGTAGAGAAGAAAAGCAACCACAACTACCACCAGTAGAAGCTTTCCTACCTCATGTTCCCCGGGTCATAGACAGAATTGGGAAGTTACTGCAGAAGGCAAATATCAGGACGATATGCAAACCAACTGGGAAAGTACAACAGCATTTAAGATCGGCAAAGGACAAAAGGGATCAGTGGACAGCATCAGAGATTTATCGGATACCATGTACTTGTGGAAGTATATACACTACCGTCCAAAAATTTGGAAGCCGTCACATTTCCCTATTTGACGGCAAGTCTGTTGCAAATATAACCTAACGGAAGACAGCTAACTATAGAACAGCGAAGTGCTATCTGTACTCTTGGGGAAGGATTCAGTGAGCGGCAAATTGCGAAAAAGCTCGCCATTTCGTGTAAAGGGGTAACATTATAGCCTTGTAAGGAAAAGAGAAACTGGAAAAGTTGAGGACAGGCCAAAGGACTGGAGGACCAAAAACCACAACAAGCCAAGAGGACAACTTCATTATACTGTCGTCTAAAAGAAATCTAACTAACTGCCACCGTTAAAAGACGATAATTGTCTGCAGGACTAAGAGGATGTGTAGTGGCAAAAAACCCAAATTAACAGCCAAACATAAGAAGGATAGACTAAAATGTGCCAGCAAACACCGAAACTGGATGATCGTGGGCTCTTTGGATAGATCAATCCAAATTTCAAATATTCGGATCCAATTCCATATCCATATCCAATATTCGTGCGTCGCTCAAAGGACGAGAGGGCTTTGGAAGCGTGCACTGTGCCAACTGTCACGCACAGTGGTGGTAGCGTAATGGTTTGGGGATGTTTTGGGGGCAGTAAACCTGATGGTCTGGTAAAAATAGATGGAAAAATGAACAAGAAAGGCTATCTGAAGATCCTTCGGGAGAATGCTATACCGTCTGGGCTGGATGTTATTGACACCAACTTCACTTTTCAATAGGATAACGACCCCAAACACACATAGAAATTGTGCCAAGAATTTTTAATAAGAAAAGAACGAGAAAAAGTAATAAAAATCGAGAAATGGCGAGCTCAATCACCAGATTTGTCTCCGATCGAGCTGGTGTGGGACGAACTCGACAGGAGGATGAAAAATCGTTCTCCAACTAGCGCTACGCAACTATGAGTATACCTTCAAGAAGAATGAAAAAAAATTGAGCACAGAATATTTCGATAAATTAGTAAGAAGGATGCCAAAACTTTGTTTAGAAGTGATTAAAAAGAAAGGTGGTCATTTTGATGAAAGCAAAATACAATTCAGACCTTTGTGACTGTCCAAACCAATGACAAAATTGTTGAAGAGCATATTAATTTATGATTATTTATATAAGTATTTTATTGAAATAAATTCCTGGGTGAGATACGTTGTTATCTTTTCTTATAAAATTTCTTACTGCTTCCAAACTTTTGGACGGTTGTGTACATCGGAACAACAAAGAGATCGGTACAAACTAGAATATCGGAACACATATTGCCGATTAGGACAGACAGAAAAATCAGCAGTAGCTACGCATGCACTCCAGGAGAGCGGTGATCACAAGGTAAAGTTTGTTGAGACACAGGTTCGGGCTACGACCTCCTCTTATTACGTCAGATTGTACAGGGAGTCATTAGCGATTTATAAACATAAAAACAACTTCAACAACAAAGAAGCATACAAGGTCAACACAATATGGATACTCGCCTTAGGAGACGCAAGGATTATGGGATGCGCACCAGATCCACAGGGATCAGCGGTGCACAACGCAACCTCCCCCACTTCTAATCCGGAGTATGTAACTATACAACCCGGGGACAACGTTCCAGCTTCTCGAAAAACGCCGAACAGGTAACATCGGCATCTGAGGATGCACGTGTTGACGAAACGTCAAGCAGCGGGGCGCGCCGAAGCTAAGTCTTACACAATATAACAGTAATAATGTTTGTTTTGTTACTTTGAGAAGGGCTGCACGTGTAACCGAAACGTCAGCAAATTGACGAAACACCATGTTTTCACGCGTGAATCGGACTACTTGCAACATATATACGTCGCGCGTTGCTTTGGTGTCTTCCAATGTGAAACTAGATTATAGGTAAATGATTTACTTGTCAGACAAAAATATACAGATTAATATTGAGCTGCCCCTTATAAATAGGTTATTATCGAAATTATAATTGGATTATTTCAAACCCATCTACAAAAATTTCTTGGATGTTGTTTAGTTTGGTCACGCTGTTTGGCCTTAAGAATACTTGTGAAATACCATTTTTTTGTATTAAATTGATACACATAGCCATTCTCTATAAATAATATAGATGCTACGTGACAGGCATATAATACAATCGTGATATATCAATTGAAATTGCAATACAGAAAAAATAATCAAACGATCAACCTATTTCATCAACATTTGTTCCAGATAACAGACTACATTTACATTGAACACATGTAAACACTTACACATAAATTTAGTGAAATGAGAAAAAAAGTATTTAAACCAAAAATAAGACAAACGAAACAAAATAATACATATAGTCATACAAGACAGTAAGATACTAAAACTTAATTCTGCAGTGAACATAAAAAAGTCAGGAGCATTGCCAAGCACAAATAACAACAATATTAAATTAAGTTGAAACTTGCGTTGCTGCTATTGCTATTGTTCAAGAGGATAAAATAAACGCCGGACCTGCAAAACAAGACGTGTAAATAGAGGGAGGGAGTTCGATATATTACAAAATACGTTTTAGGCCTATGTACTTTCTGAAACATATTTCTGCTCTGATTCAATACTTCGGTGGCCCATGAAAACATATACATATGTCGAAATAAAAATGTTTCTAAGGTTTCAGCTACCCCTGTAGATTTTCTCAATGTACATAATGATGATTATGAAGTTTTGAGGTCTTTGAGCGTTGTATCTGCATTATTGATAAATGTAAACTAATAAATAATGCACCATTGTCTTAAAATTGTCAATTTCTGATTTATGATTAAAAACCGGTTAAATTAAAAGATATTTTTTGTGTGACAGATTGGGTATCATAGTAGGTGTTTGGGTCCAGCATAATCTGTTCGAGAAAACATTCACAAATAAACCGCACTGGATTTTTAATTACAGGAATCGCCTCAAAAGACCATCTCCAGATATTTTATTTAACACCACACAGATTGGATAACAGACTATATTGCAGTATGATAAAATTGATATAAGTATTTACCTATTAATGTACAAAAATCTTAATTTAAAAAACGTTTCTGTTAAATCTGATAATGTTTGCTGAAGCGCTTGTTATGATCCATGGAAGTGACTGGAGATATTTACCGGGTGGGGCATTTATCTTGAGAAAAAAATATATCTCGGCTGGAATCGATTAAATCGAAAAAAGTATCGGATAAAAGTTGTAGGACACCGAGGGGGCCGTTTCATATTACGACTTCTGGTTAAGACGGGAAGTACCGATTTTTGACCGGAAGTGATTTTTTAATAATAGAAAAACTCTTTTGTCATGGAAATGAGATGAAAAGTTGGTTTTTACCAATTTTTCGATTTAGTCCATATTTTGGCAAAAAATGGGAACCAAAGTTGGTGGAGTATTTACCTTGCTGGGACACCATGTATATGGCGAATAAAATATGATGTATAAGTATGTACAATTCAAGATTCTTAGCATATTGGTGAATGGCACAGTTTTATCATTATCCTGTAAATTTGGTTACCACTGGCGTAGCAATGAATTTAACAGATTTTAACGACTTTAAACGTATCAGCTGCACACAGGGTGAGTCAGAAGAAATGCACCAAACTTTAGGAGTGTATTATACAGATGAAAATAATGTAAAACACACATATGTTCTTATCCAGTTCTCATTTGTTTTCAAGTTATAACGTAAAAAAAAATGTTTATCCAGCTTTCCACTTGTAGCTGAATTTCATCATAATCAAAGTATGCCATGTTTGAGGCTCAAAGGTATTTGATAACTGTGATGTTTTGATGAAGCGTCAGTGTACAGTGACAATAATTGAACGTTTATTTTTGAACTTATGCGATTATTAGTATTGCAAAATGCAAGATAATTATACTTATTGAAATGAGGATATGCAAATATGGTGCTTGTTTATGGTTTTTGTAATGGAAATGCTATAGCTACTAAATGTCGTCAACGCTTTCCACAGCAAAGACATCCTGACAAAAAATGAATTACAAGGCCTGCATGTTCTTGTAAATATTAGAATGCAGATGTACTATCAGCACGACAGAGCTGCAAAACAATCATGTCGCTCGTCAGGTCAAGCAACACTTGAACGAACGATTTCCAGGGCGTTGGATTCGACGTGGAGGTCCTATTAATTGGCCTGCAAGATCTCCAGACCTCACACCACTAGATTATTGTCTATAGGGCTGGTTTCAAAATGATGAGTATAAAATTAAAGTGGACACACGGGATACACCAATCCTTTGAATTAAGAATACTGCAGGTCATATCAACGAAGAAATGAAGCATTTGAGAGAGCAACAAGCGCTCTTCGTATACGAAGCGGAAAATGTTTAGAACGCTCAATGCTATGATTAAGAAAATTTTAAAGAGTGAGATTTGCTTATTCGTTACTATGCTATAAATTGAGAAAAAATGAAAATCGGATAAGAACATACAGATCATTTTCATATTACGTCACAATGGGCGTGGCGTGGTGTACGAGCTCGTATAACCAGTGTCGCCAGATAAAGTGGAGAGAAATTCGTGCAACTCGACTCCCAAAAAACGTGTAAAGTCATATAAATACTGTAATTACATCGTACCTGCCTTCGATCATATATAACTAGATAAATTATGCAGAGGATAGTTCTGAGTCCAAGACAGGGATAGATACACATAAGCGTCAACTCGCGTACACATTGGTAGATTTTAAATTAGGCGCGCTTTGTCTGTCAACGAAGAAAGAGACAGAGGTTAACCGGCCAGCGTTTAGGCGTCATTTCACGATTTAATCTTTGTTTACCTACGTTGGTAGCTGAGTGTGTTTTGAGTAGTATTGTGCAAATTGTGATTAAAAACAATGGTTGGAACCTATACCGGGTGAGGGTCGATCTTGTCACACGTAAGTAATGTTTATGTCATATTTGCAGTGGCGTAACTTTACGGTATGTGCTTGCAACAGTCTCTTAGCGCCTGACGTTCCTTTATCAAGTTTCCATTTGAAAAAAGCATATGGGCAGTTAACAAATGCATCTCAGTTTACTATAAATATTTGTAAATCTGCGGAAAAATATCTCAAATTCAAGTTATCTTTAAAAAAACTGAGTCCACGATTTTTAAAAGTACCGACTTTTTGTTACATCATGCAATGAGGAATCTACCTCATACAGTTTTTGACACATTTGAGAATCATTTATCTGATCAGGAGCACTGTCTTGATCTAACAAAACTGGTTTTAAAAAATATTTTAGTTTAAGATTTCACCATGAAACCTCTAGGTTGAAGTCAGTTGAAAGGATCAGAAATATATTCACCAAAACTATTTTATTTAAAAATCAATGAGAGGTATAGCTTCTAGATGAATAATCTTGGAATAGGTAAGGCACGAGCTGATGTAAGTTCTAACTTAGAACATACAGACCTACTTCAAAAATTATAAATTTTGCTGAAGGCAGCTTACAATGTCTAATCATCAGAAAAGTAAAGTAGCTTATTATGCGATGAACTTTTCACTTAGTGCTAAAATGGCCAAATATTCAATTGAAAAGGTTCAGAATAAGTTGTCTGCACTCTGTACTAGTCCACTGAATATACTGAAATTCATAATCAGAAACTTTCTGTTAGGTAAGGCATACTATGAATTGCAAGGATTCTTGAATGATCAACTAGTACTGTGATAACTGCTCAGTTTATTTACTTTTGTTTCATATGAAGTACTGTTGAACCTTTAATGTGAATATGTATTGTACAAAATTTGAAGAATATATGGATGAGTATACATTTTTGTATGTTTGTATGTTTTCATTAATTTTATTTTGTGTGTAATTTGTCTTATTCTTTTGACAAGTGCTGTACCCTAATACGGTTATTTGGAACCAATAAAGATTATCCATCAATCTATATCCTTTTGGTCGTAGATCCAGTGTTCTGCTGTCTTTGTTTTAACACAAATTATATCTGTTATTGTTGAGTGATATACTGTGATGATTTTATTGACTTTTTTTGTCCTCAACTGTAAGCTACTTTATTACTTTTAAAGGATTAATAAAATTATTGTTCTGTATAGTGCTTCATTCATAAGTATTTTGATGTAACTGAGCTAACAATCAACTACCATAGTCAGTATATTGTTTTGTTAAAAGTGGACTGACGACACTGAACACATTTACATATCAATCTCAGATAGAAGTTCGTGACTCCCTTTCAAATGTATATGCACCCGCCTGTCCTGTCTAGGATGTTTACAAAATCCACTAAGATGATGCAAGCAAACAATCACTGTGTTGAATAGCTACCATTACTTATCTAGTTATATATGATCGAAGGCACCTGCAGTATTAAAAATCGTGAGAATTTGCCATTCGTGTAACAAGGACCAGAATCGTGTAATTACATGATCAATCGTGTAATCTGGCAACACTGTACGAGCTCGTACACCAGCTACGCCTATTGTGACGTAATATGAAAATGATCTAGGAGTTTTTTTACATTATTTTCACGTGTATAATACACTCCCTGAGTTTGGTGCGGTCCTCCCAACTCACCCTGTATATTAAGAATTGTGGACCAAGCATGGATCGCTCGAGGGTTTTATACTAGCTGATTTGTTGACGATAACTCTCTGCGTACGTCCTTGTAAAAGCATTGCTCAGGAACTTCACAGTAGTACTTACCGTCTGCATCCTATAGGCGACCGGTTGGCCGGTAGCTTGCGATACGGCCGTCGGCGGCGGCCCGACACGCAGCAGCTGGTACTGCCCATTTTCGGTCTTCAACAGCAGCGCCCCCTGTTGACCGGGTTGCAAACCGTGGAACGACTGCAGCGTCAGTTGGGGAGTACCAGGTCTGGCTCCCACCAATTGAGGGGCACTCAGCACCACTCGAGCTGGCTGACCTATATCAATAAACATAAGTATGTATTTTGTACTTGTGACCAGTGGCGGCTCGTGGTCATCTTAGCAGGGAGGTCAAATCAATTTTTGAAAAAAAAATTTAAAAGTAATAAAATAACATTATAATTCCACGATAAAGTCTATCAGACTACGAAATATTCTGAGATTTCCAGAACACTATTTCGTCGTGCCCTCGTAACGCCAGTTTAAATAGCGCACAGAACTTGACGCAATCAATTATTTTATTTAAAAAGTAACGATTTTAGGACACAGTTTCATTAAAATCTCGAATAGATTTACGTTATACGCTAGCAGTTGTACCCATAGTATAATAGCGAGCACCTCATATGATCGATGGTACCGTTTTATAGTTTCTTGTAAATATATCAAATCTTTGATACGTGTTCGGCAGCACAGCGAATGTTCAGAAATAGACACACATCAAGACAATAGAAACCATCTGTTGTTTTACATCCACAAATCCAATATGCCAAATCGTACGTACACGAAGATCTTGTTCTGGTTTAGGTCTATCACTGGTTTTAAGATTCATAGGGCCTTAATTTTTTCACAACCGACATTTAAACTACACAGGGTTACTGGTAACTCGACCATTTTCCTGCAAGAGGTGACAGAGGGACTCAAATGTAATAGATTTAACCCCCCATATGTAATTCCGAAAACCGACAGTTTTCGAGATAATTAACATTCAATGTTTTTCAACCAAATGTCCAAATTTCCACACTTGATCCTAAACTAAGAAAAAAACCTGTTGTTGATTCTGATAATTTTTATTTTAGTATTTAACTAACACATACACAAAGCAAACTTAGTATTAAAATGTTTCAAAATACTAAACAGTTCCAAACTAAATACAAATATTTAAAAAATAATCAACAAAATGTTTACATTCACCGTGAAAGAAAATTATCTAGCCCAAAAAAATTATACAAACGGTTGAACAAAGCGCTAAAAAAACATTCCTACCTAATAACCTTTTCAGAAAGATTATAAACAGCAATTAATAAAAATCACCTATTCAAAAACAACGAATGACAGTACAATCATTATTGATAACTCAGTTACATACTAGAATGTTTGCAAATGCGGTCGATGATTTTATCCAAGTAAAACAAATTAAATCTACTCAAAGTTTCTAGAGATCTTGCTCAATGTGTTGGCCTTGATTTCGGATACAAGCACGGATCCGCTTCCTCACTTCGGTTTTTGTAACTCGTGTTGAAAAAGTTCATTTCATCTCCTCCGCCGCATTGATAATTTTTTGCCTTAGTTCGTCAGCAGTATTGAGTGGAGTAAACCAATGCCTTCATGTGACCCCAGACGTAAAAATCAAGAGGTGTCAGATCTGGGCTCCACGCAGGCCATGATGGGATGGGTTCACCCCTCCCTATCCATTTGTTCGGGTATGTGTTGTCCAACAACTGCCGAATTGTGATACAGTAATGTGCTGGACAACCATCATGCTGGTTGCTGGAATATCATGTTGTTGATGATTCTGTATCATGTTGATAAATTTTGTTAAATAGTTACTTGTGGTTGTACTGTCATTCTTGTCCTTGGAATAGGCCATAAGATATGATTTGTTTGACTCGTTGTGTATCTTTTTTTGAGCTAGACAATTTTTTTTCGCGGTGAATGTGAAAATTTTGTTCTTTATTTTTTAAGTAATTGTATGTAGTTTGAAACTGTTTAGTATTTTTACACATTTAAATACTAAATTAGATTTGCGTATGTGTCAGTTTAAAAGTAAATTGGAAATTACTAAAATCGACAGCAGGGTTTTTCTAAATTTGGAATGTAGTGTGGAAATTTGGACATATCGTTGAAAAACATTAAATGTTAATTATCTCGAAAACTATCGGTTTTCGGAATTACATATGGGGGATTAAATCTATTGCATTTGAGTTCCTCTTTCACCTCCTGCAGGTAAGTGGTCGAGTTACCAGTAACCCTGTATAATAATGGATGATAGCGTACAGTCGTACACCCTGATGTCTCACGGTATCCGATGACGCGTCATCTTTTATCTCTCTATTGCATGCCTGGATTAACCATGGGGCTAAAGGGGCTGGAGCCCCGGGCCCCGCGGTTCAGGGGCGCCCCGCAAGGGCCCTACTTTTATTTAATGTGACAGAGCAAGTATTAGGTCAATAGGTGAATAACAAAATCAGTAGATCTACTAAAAACTTAATTTCGAGATTTCAATCAAAACGGTGTTTTTCAATTTCCCTACCTATAAGCAAACCAGCAGGCCATGAAATATAAACAAAAACGTGTTCAGATAGAAGCAAATAACTTAGCAGAAAGATATAGATAAACTAAAGTAAAGGGGCAAGGTTATAAACATTCCCTACAACCAATGACATCTAACTAGAAACAACGCCGCGCCGGTAAGATGTCTAAGGTCAAAGAGAAGCTGAAATACGACAGAAATGAATAATTTTTACAACTAGCTACTGCAATATATTATAGATTAAAAATTTCCAAAACCATTAAACTTTCAGCGATAGTTACTAGGAGTCTAATATCTTCAACACAAAATTTCACATTTAATGATAAAACAATAGTCATTTCAGTCAAAGTCACAAGTAACGATACCTCTGATGACTGTCCCACTGTAGCCATTCTAATTTTTCAGTATCTATTAGCAAGATCGCAAAAAAATAATACTGACAAATCAGATTTTAATTCTTTGCCAGGCAAATTATATGTTTTATAATTTGATTTGATTAGATGTGTTGCCTCTGTTATATCTGATTAGACTTGATTTGTTGTAAGTCATTTTTGTAATTTTAACTGTTTACTCTAGTTCGCCTGTATCTTTCTGCTAAGTTAGTTGTTTTCTTCCACCTAAATTGTTTTTTGTTTGTATTTCATGGCCTGCTAAGTGGCTTATAGGTAGAAAAATTGAAAAACACCGGTTTGGTTGAAAATTTGAAATTAAATGAAAACTACCAGAGATCGATACCAAATTTTAAATTTGACTGTATAAAAATAATTAGGCATTCCCATTTGAAAAAATCAAGTTAATTCTGATTGAAGTTTCCTTAATTAACCGATTTCTCCAAGTACAAATGTAATTCAAACTTGAACGTCAAACCTAAGTTGACCAATTTCAAATTCAGTCACACGGCAAACTCACAGCCGTCTAAGTTTTATAATCGCTGCGATATTCATTTTTTTTGTGATATCTACTTATATCGAAAATTATAAATTGCACCTAAACGGCTCACTTCAAGTCTCAGGTGTAGTACATAAAGTCACACAAAAATTGACCCGCTGACGTATTCTCTATTTGTTGCATTGCCGCCGGCGGCGACTCGCCTGGCGATTAATATCAAACAGGTGGCCGGTTGCCATGGTGGTTGCTATGCCGTAGGCGTGTGCTTAATTTTTCATAGGAGAAGAAGAAGACCAAAGCGAAGTTGGCAACTGTTGTCAATGTCAAATTTTATTGACTTTGTAAAATCAAAAAGCAACATACAAATATCTTTTTCCTTTTCGAAGAAAAGGTTAGTTTAGTTGTTGTTGGTTATTAGTGATTTGATATCAGTGGAATATTGTACAGAAACGATTTTGAGTATTTCAGTCTATGTAAGTGACATTCGCGCGAGCAGTGATACCGGTGGGTGATACTGATGCAAGCTTTGGATCATGAGGGACCGAAAACGTACCCAGAATCATGCTCGCCTGCGGTGCAATCTTCACGAGCAGATAGTAGATATCGACCTGACAATGAGTTTAGGGCAAAATAAAGGCTCACAAGCCGTTGTTTGGGCAGCTCTGTGACGACCTAACACTCTACCCCATTGACGCACGGCTGTAAGCGTAGTGCAAGGTGAGATTGTTTTTGTAGTTCTTTGACCAATATCATGCTCAATTAGTGTATAAAACAACATTTGTGCAAGCTCCTATGTATTTTAGGTGTTAGCAGCTCTGCCGCTGTTGTATCCAAAGCAGTGATGAAAACATTAGATGCATTGAACAATCCTGATATTTTGACGTGTCACATTTACGTCCTTGTGATACTACAAGAAAGACAAGCTATAATCTTATCAGTGAGTAGCCAAGTATTTTCTATACATAAATATAATAAAGCAATCTCTCATAACATAACCTTGTCATCACCTAGAATACTATTCATCCTCCCGATCAAACAATTTGGTGTATTTTGTAAAATATTCATTTTTATTTTATTGCTACTTTACCCTACAAACATATTTCTACTAACTATAAGTACTAGGTAAAATATTACTTAACAATAGAGGAAAACATATTAATTATATAACAAACAATAACAGGGAAAGAGAGCCAGATAGTAGACATAGAAGTAATCATAAGACAACGCTCTTAAATTTATTTTTAAGTTATTGATGATATAAATAAATAGCACAGCCTGAGTCTTCCTTCTAACAGATAACATACACAGATCAAAGCTGCCTAGCATTGATATATGTAAGAAATCATAAATGAATATACAGTTCTTTCTAATACCTATACATGCATTGTAAAAATCTTTTTTGATCTTTTTCGATTTCATTACTACAAGCACAAGTGCTTTGACAATAATTAAATTTAAGCTGGATTATGTATTTGTCAGCCTCAACTGAATACATGGAATTTTTTATGTGCTTTCCAATATTCAGTATCATGAAGATTATTATTATTTCTTATAGAATGATGGAATACACAAAGTTAACTAATGATGGGCTACATAGTTACCGGTCAACATTTTTTGAAATACTTGCACAGGTGTACATTATAATAAGTGAAGATGTAGACTGGTGCTGATATTATAACTAACAAAAACTTCTACTGTGATCAAAATCACTCCTATCATGCTGGCGAATGCATTTTAAATTCAGTGGTTTGCTACTTACAGTTTTTCAAGTAAATCTGCATTTCCTGGGTATCTTGGATGCATCGACTGCACACATGTAGTGCTGGTGAAACCGAGGGAACACAAGGAGAGATTTTTCAACAGGAAGCATTATGAGGAGAAACTTTTCAACATGAAGCATTACCATTCAGGAAATGTGCAAATAGTAAGTATAGATATTTTATTTTAGTTATCAACATGATACAACCTTATTCAGTAACACACTTGTCTGGCATGAATTTCAAATATTCTATATACTACACTATGTTGTTAGGCAGGCACATCTACACTTAAGTCATTTTACAATTACAATGTTTTAGTTTGAAATTTGAGAAGTCTGCTAATCATTCTTGTGTTATATTGTATTAGGTATTTGTGTTTTTGCATAAAGATGCACAAAGAAGATAATTTTTTAACCTACGTTAGAATTGTGCATCACTTAGTTTTAACACTAATTGTTGGAAAAAGTTTATACCGTGGTAGTTTCATCCAATTTTGGTGGTTCGAATGAAAATAATTTCTATATCTTGTGATTGTATAAAATTATGGCTCATTCAGATAAATGTACTTCTAAAAAAATATTATTTGCTTTGCAGATTGGTGACGGTGAATGAATATTTTTATTTGTCATGCAATATTTAGTGGAGTTACACTTGATGTCATATTTGGAGATTCTCTGAGGCATACAGGCATTTAGGAAAGCTTTACAGTCATTGTGAAACTGCTTGGTTGTTTGGTGTGGCTTTGAGTTACAATTATTATTATATTTGATTGGTAATTATTCTAAGAGGTGTACAATAATTATTAATCAAAATTACAGGTGACTGTGGCTACCCACTTAGACCTTGGCTTTTAACACCCATTGTGAATGCTGAGCCTGGTACTCCTGAACAGCACTACACAAGAACGCATAGCATATAACTAGGAATCCCTTAGAAGACAAAAAAAAAATAAGTTGATGCAATATATATATATATATATATATATATATATATATATATATATTTTCCTCTTTGATACTAACCTGATCCACTAATAGGAACTTGAGCGTATTAACCTGAGCCACTTTGACGGATGTGAGCCATATAGACGGCTCAGGTCCGTTTGCCTTTGTTTCTCGGTACATTTGGCCTACTACAGTCAATTTCAGACAAAGCTTTGGTAGATCAAATGTCACAGATTGTAAATAACGAAAACATGTTCCGTGCTCTAATGTCAGAAAGGTAATAAACGTCATAATGTGGTGGCTCAGGTTAATACCATTGCTAGGAAATATAGTTCACAGAATTTCCACAAATGGCGCTGCGATTTCATAATTTATATACAAGTATATACCGGAAATTGTTATAAACATGAGCCAGAGGATTTGGCAACACCGATCATCAGGTCCATGCTATTTTATCAGGGCTAGATGCTCCGCTGTCCGGTTTTTCGCCTGCTGTGCGCATGACGTCACCTCCAGTGATTCTCATTAGGGATATATGGGTATTATAGTTATTTTCTTTTTACCGCGATTATTTTCACATTTACTCTGAAGTGATGAAAAATGCGTATGGTTTTCAAAAATCGTGTCAGTGGCGGCGCAGCAATAATAAAAAAACTAAAAATATAAAAATAGCTCAAACTTCGTTTGTAAGCAATTTGGGGGTTCCTGATTGTTTCGTTTCGTCCAGTTGGGGCTGAATTGTGTCGCCTACGGAGAGATTTAGGAAACTATTTACTAGTTTTTGTGTTGGATGTTTTTGACGACAGGCGGGCGATGATTTGGTTGCAACTGTTATGTGTGGGAAGTACTGAGTCAATCAACTTGACTCCATTTTTTTTGTTTAACAAAGAGTTTAACAATTGCTAATCTCAACCAATCAGATTCCACATAAGCGGAACATTTGATCACTGGATTATTTGATAATGATATAATGATGACAAGAAATTAGGGTTTTGAATTGAATACATTTTTTAGTGATACATGGAAATAACATTTAAGTTTTATAACAAAACTATTTTTGTTTTTTTCACAATAATTCAAAAGTTATTTCAAAATAAAAATGGGCTTTTGTATCCAGTACCGAAAACACGCCCAAAGCTCCCGAACCCACGTGTCGTCAAGTATGGTTCGTTGAAGCGATCCGTTCTGCAGAGGGTCACATGACGTAGTGGTAAAATTTGATTCAAAAACATATTCATGTCGATGGTACAAAACAAAATGTGTGTAACATGAGTGAAAAGCATATCAATATATTTTTTGGTTAAAAAAAATAAAAAAAGTTGCAAGCGTGTGTTTCGAGCCAACACCCGCTTGAACACAGCAATTTGCTGCATAACACTATACCACTACGCCACCCGACCCACCACTGCTGAGCGGATCGCTTCAACGAAACATATTGACTTCACATGGGTTCGGGAGCCATCGGAGTGTTTTCGGTACTGGACTGAAAAGCTCATTTTTGTTTTGTTACAACTTTTTAATTATTGCGAAAAAAAGAAAACGAAAATAGTTTTGATACAAAACTTATATATGATATGATCAAAAGTGACATCCAGCTTTGACGTTTGTTCCCAATATTAATAAAATGCTATTGGATGATATTTATTAACTTATCTCTCGATACCCAATAGAAAGCTTTTGCTAAATAACATCCAATAGAAGAGCTTTGACAAAGCCTTAATATCAAATTTTAGTTTAATACAAATCCCTAAATAATGTGTACTCTAATGTGTACGCGGCTTTATGTTAATACAACAGGGATAATTTCTAAAAGTTTTTCTTATTGCGGCGGCAAAATGCAATCGCCGTATCTAAACTAAAGCTCAGGATTTCGTACGTATGTATATTTTGTTGCGCAAGCAGCAACTAATCTCAATGAGAAGAAGTGGAATAAGCAATTTCTGCTTCCTCTCATGGGACATACCCTTAAAACTCCTTGTAGTTTTTATAGGTTGTCTGATAATCTATATCAAACAGCTAAAGTATCAAAACTGCTTCTGCTTTCTGCTTCTGGAGGAATTGAGAAGTATAAAGGGAAGCTGTTAGATGATATCGAAATTGATTTGGACCCAGTTATAGAAGAGAGCGATCAATTATTAAGTGTTATAGATAGTGGTACCGATACAAACTCAGAATCAGACAAAACCCTTCATAGTTCTGATAACGGCTCCACTCTGCCAGTACCCCAGGAGCGCGCTCCCATAATAAGACAGCATTGGACTAAAGAACAAAAGAATTTGATCGCAAAACATTTTTCTAGTCACATCCAAAGAAAAAAGGCTCCAACACAGGCAGAAGTGATACATTTTGTATCGCAGTACCCAGATCTGTTTCAAGGCAGGAAATGGACCTCGCTGAAGGCAGTAGTTTATAATATTTACAGCGGCAAACTTTCTATTTAGGTTGAGAGGACATCCTTTATATGAATCCTGTATATGATTGAGGAAATCTTTTTTTTAATTTTTCAATGAATGACCAAATTCATAAATATTACTGAAACGTGTTTTTTTTTTCTTTGCAATATTGATGTAAATCATAATTTTAATTTGACCTTTTTTTGTTTTTCTTTGAGACAATTTTGTTTATTTGATAGCTTAAAACTCACTACTCGTTACTCGATACTGTAGAGAAATGTGCCTGCATGTATTTACCTTAGAACAATAAATCTTTCTATTTATTTAAGATTTCTTAATTGTCCTTACACTTCTTTGTGAGTAATTAAATTTACAAACCTGATATAGAACGTTTAATTGCTAAAAGTGATATGCGATATGACTACCATCTTCACAAATCAGGATCTGTTGTATCTTGAACAATAGAATTAAAGTACACTGTATAGGTTAAAGGTCTAAAATCACTTTTTTCCGGGTTTACTCGATCTATAACAAATATAAGATAATTCCTTTTAGAAGGCATAAATAGATGATTCAGCATAGCTAATCCAGTACAGTATTTTTCATTTGTAAAACGACTCTTTATCCTTTTACCTGCACTAACATATACAAGATCGAGCGACACGCCAAACTGATTTATTCAAACACTCTCAAGTATTTATTTGATATCAATCACAAGACATTCGTCCCAAATATTTACATCTAGCTTCCAGACTATTATAATATTATATAACGTATTCAGAGTATCTAAAGTTTTTATAATTTCAATTTATCTCTATATGTATACAGGGTGTTAATTGAGTATGTTAACAAACTTTAACCACGAATAGTACTCCGAAAAATAGAAAGAAAATGTCATATGAACATAAGTCCGGAAATGCTTCCTAAGGGAGCTACGCTCCTTTGCATGGGGCACCCTAAAGACGGTTTTCCCTCGATATTCTTGAAACCATTCATAACACAATTACGGAATTAGGTACGATGGGTAAACTTTTGACGCTGAATCTGATTCTGAATTCAGAATTTCATAATTTTAATCAGAAGCGTATCATACGGGAGGAGTTAAGGGTAAACATAAACCTATTTTCTAAATGGTAATTTTTTTGACATTTTTATTTTAGAATATGGTATTTCAGAGATTTCTACGTACAAATGGTTTTTTGCTACATCTCGATAGGGCTAACCATTTTCGAGAAAAATGCAAAGCATTGAATCGATGCAGGCTATTGTAAATAAATAAATGTTCATTTATTTAATAAGTGTGCTGTGAAAAACAATTGAAATAATTGATAAACAACTTAAGAACTGTCAGTTTATTCAGTTTAGAGTTATTACAAAACATTTAGGTATTATTTTTAAAGTAACATTATTTAATAAGAGTTTGAACAAATAAGAAATAAAATACTAAGACAAATAGAGAATGTTTTCTTAAAGTGGAAGTGACCGCCACCAGCTGAATATCAGTACACTTCTACTTGACAACAAACTCTGAAACACCATATTCTAAAATCAAAATGTCAAAAAATTACCATTTAGAAAATGGGGTTATTTTTACCCCTAACTCCTCCCGTATGATACGCCTCTGATTAAAATTATGAAATTCTGAATTCAGAATCAGATTCAGCGTCAAAAGTTTACCCATCGTACCTAATTTCGTAATTTTGTTATGAATGGTTTCGAGAATATCGAGGGAAAACCGTCTTCAGGGTGCCCCATGCAAAGGAGCGTAGCTCCCTTAGGAAGCATTTCCGGACCCATGTTCATATGACATTTTCTTTCTATTTTTCAGAGTACTATTCGTGGTTAAAGTTTGTTAACATACTTAATTAACACCCTGAATAAAAATGAATCCCTTTTCCCTTGGTCACGGCATCACGTGAGAATGACTTGACCATATTGACCAATACAAATTACAGTATCCAAAATCCAAATTACAGTATTTTGGAAGTCGCCAAAGTGAAATAGATTCTGAATATGCCATCCACTCGTGGTGGCGAAACGTCAAGCCTTAACGCTAAACGACGTCGGCTTAACAACCCAAGAACCACAAATTCACTCGACGGTGGCCGAGAAAGCCTCACACAGTACATCAGGAGTAATAATTCCACCCAGTCAAGGTCAAGTGGGCATGTTATTTGTATATATTTGATTGCTAACTATTCTGAGCCGAAACCCAGCTGTAATCTTGGCAACATTGCTTGGCTCAGGAAGATTCGATAATTTACATAAACTTGTATATCAAAGGCTCACAATGGTATTAAATGTATGCATGGCTCATGTATGTACTATAAATATGAATATATAAGCATTTTCAAAAATATTTATTTTAAATAATTTCTTATGTATATTACGGTTTTTAGATACAACACAATATATCTGGAGATGAAAATAAAACTATTATTTATCTAGCACATCTCTAAGTAGGTGGCTCAGTATATGGTCAATTTCCAATTGGCTCAGGTTTGTTATAATGATGTATATATATATATATATATATATATATATATATAGATTTTTCTAGAGGCTGAAACAGTATTGACCATGCTTTATTGTTTGATAAATTACATAAATTCAGCAGCATTGTAAAATTGCTTAATAACTCCTATGGTCATGTTAAAAAAATTGAATTTGGCTTAGTTCTATCTAAGAATAATGTAATGGCTACATTTGATGTGTTTTTCAATATATTCATCAATGATATAACAGATAACTTTCACTGTAGTGTATTGATTTAAAATTTCACTTTTAATTTTAATAAGATAAATGATGTTTATTTTATAAATGATCAACATATTGAATATATAACAAAAATAAGATGACCTTAGTCATTTTTGACGAAAAGTTTGTTGAAAATATAAATAATGTTATAATGCAGGCAGGTCCAAGAGTTTTGTATCAAGAAATAGCAAGAACTTATCAATTTTTTTCTGCGAATTGTAGATGTCGGGCACAATCTCATGAGCCGTGAAATACACACTGCACAACCAGGTAGATGGCTCACGAGGTTCAGCCAGAGTTCTAAGTGCATATACTAAATTAGTGAGATCCAAATTAGAATATAATTGTGTAGTTTGGTCGCCTTATCATAACATTCACAAGTGTATTATGAAGAGACTCGAGTTTTTTTATCATGACTATGACCACATAGAAAAGGTACTTAATTTGGATTCTGTTGAGTATAGTAGATATATAGTAGATTCTTCGCTTCAATATTGATTGCATCAGCTGTTTGAGCAAATCAAATTCCATGTTCCAACAACAAACTTAAGAAACAAAAACTTGATTTTTGTTGAATATCGCAGAACTGAGTTTAGTCCGAACTCTCCCATATAATAGAATGATCAAGGAGTTATCTGATGGATTAGAATTGTAACTTCTATTTAATGTTTTTTATATAATTTCATACCTATGTTGAATAAATTGTTTTCCTTTTTTAGTGCTAGCTGATCTTAGGATCAGTTTCTAATTTTGTAAACATTTAGATGTTTGGTGAGTTTATAGGACCTTTCTAGCCCAAAACTTATTTATATATCATGTGTGAGATAGCTCTTAAATTTACCCCCCTTCAGCTTCTTCCATTAATTATTGCCACTGCCACAGAAAAAAGTGTAGAAAAAAAAGCCTCGTTGGAATAATTAAAAACACTGCCCTTAATTACACACTAAAGCAGAAGTAGAATTTTTTTTGTCTCTTCGCCCATAACCGAGATTTAAGGGATCAGATTTCTCAACATTGTAAGGTAATGTATGTAAAGAGGTATTTTTGCTACTACTGTCCACAGTATGGAATAGACTGAAGTAATAGACTTAGTAGTAATTTTCTTGTTATCTGTTTATATATTAGTATGTCTGACAAGCATTTAAATACTTCATTAAACACTATTGCAAGGTTCGACTTTGACATGTTTAGATTTGCACAGCATATTGCCTTCTCAAATTAATTATCTGACCTTCAATATATTATGCTAAAGTAACAAAGTCAATAAAGATAAGTTAAAAAATCATCATGATCAAATATATTAAATTAGTTACGTTTTATGTGTAATGAAGTTTATTCTATTGGACTAGCTCTTAACAGCCTATAACAATTATGAATTATCGAGAATGTGGGCTATTGATATTTGAGAATTGAAACATTGATTTATCCCAAATCAAACAAAATTTATTATATAACATATGTATTTAAAATAAAGTAAGGCTTGACCATATAATATAGTTTACCTATTAATTTGATCTATTGTAGTATTAAAAATTAAAACACATGCATTCAGATAAATTTTTTTTTAATAAATATAGTACTTATACATAATTCATTGTACATGAAACATTGTCCAGCACTACCACTGCTCAATAAAGTTTTCCTGAAAACAAAACGATGTTAATGAAGAGTAGAAGAAATAGTTGTAGTGGAACCAAAAAGTCTGCAATATATGGAACGATAAGCTTCATATTGATAATAGGTTCATACAAAGGTAAGTAATACAGCACATTGCGGCATAAAAGCAAAAAGCAATGGAAAAACGCAAGTTTCTGATCGCAGAATTCACTTTTCAGATGACACCTCAATCTTGAATGTTGTGTTGGTATGAAAACACAACTAACAGTTGTGATTACAATATATATCTAGATATGTACTTGAAATGTTTATAACCAGCTTTAAATTACATAAACTACATTATCCCTAAATGATTTGCTGTACTAGAGAACATTACTATGAAACAATACCATAATTATGGATTCCATTAGTATCAAATTTTGTATGTCGAATATCAAAATATGAGACCCTACTACTACACTATTGCAAATACAACAAAAGTAAACATCTTACAAAGTATATAAGCTGGTGGAGACATTATTCACTTCATGAATAAAATAAAACTAAATCCTGGATACAGTGTCTGATTATGAACAAGATAAACAAGCATTTCACAATCCTTACCAAATACGTTTGGATACTTGATGATTTGTAAAAAACCCAGTATCATTCTACTTTCTATTTTTTTCATATACTTAGCTTTGCCATTGCTGTGTCGTTATTACTTACTTGGATTCTTCAGTCCACTTTGACTGGTAATTGAAAATTGAATGTACTATCAACTTGAAACACTTCTATGAATTGACTAAAGCAAATTGAATTTTGTGATGGGGTAATGGGGAACTAAACCATCCCTGAATTTGGTGAAAATGAGTGGGATAGATTAGTACATGTGTGCCTCATACTTACAGGTTCATTTGAGAGGCATCCAGCCTTGTTTCTAATACACTACTGTATTTGAAATTAGTGATAAAACTTGCTAAGGAACTTGATCAACGCTGTTATTTGACCATTAACAATTGTGTCCCTGTGACGTGGCAAGTGATGATTCTATTAAGGGCAGAACAGGTGGTCAAACTGAAATGAACAAAATGTTATCAAATAACAGCATGTGTAATAGTGTGATACAAAACATATTCAAACATGTTTCTTGTTTTTTTTTTTTAACTACAATGATTCTGACAAAGGACCATTCATCAGTACAAGAAAATTGGTTCAGTTCCATTGGTTCAAATATATACTCACTAACTTGTGAAAGCCAATTTCCAATACCTTAGAGTTCCTAAGTTTACTGTACTATTGCAAGAACCATAGTACTTTAGAAAAGGCAAATCATAATGATACTTATTTACCCACCTGTTACAAATTGAGATCTGCAATATCACTTCATTGTGTTTTGAACTGTTGAAACATTTCAGAGTGTTCGAAGTACTCATATGTTATTGGAAAACACACCTACACAGCTTCTACAATATTAAAGATGATTAAACATATAATTCCCACATATTGGCTTATGAATAAGAGTAATCTGTAAAAATTCTGTAGTAATCCCTGCAATATATAATAATGATTGCAGTTGTGTATGTTACGGCACTTGGTATCGATTGATTTTATCAATTTTGAAGTAACTTCAAAAAAAAAAAATGAGAAAATCTGTAATGAATCATGAATCATTGCATCTCAAATGCATTCATCAGCATGTCAGAACACTGATTTTTATCAGTAGAAGTTTTTGTTCATTTTATCAACATCAGGAGTTTTCTTCTTTAATAATTCAATCAACATTGCTTTACAAACTCTTATATGAAGTTGTGCAAGAATTTTTAAAAGGAATGTTTTGTGTGCTTCCCAATATTCATGATACTGAATATTGGGAACACCGCATAACGGTCCTTGTATGCAGTTAAGGCTTGTATCTATGTTAAATAATATCATTGTTGACAAACATTATGTTAGTAGTAGTAAAATTGAAAAGGTTCAAAAAAGACTTCACGACACATGTTTATTTAAATTAACTATGTACATCAATTTATGATTTCTTACAGATCAGTGCTAAACAGTTTTAATCTGTATGTTACCAGCTAAAAGAAAGACTCAGGTTATGTTGTTTATTTATATTATTATAATTAATTTAAAGTATTAAGACTCTGATCTCATAAACTATATAAGGTATAAAAAATAAATTTAATAACATTCTTCTATGATTGCTTCTATTTAGATAATAAGAGCCTATCACTCCTGGGTAATATGGTATTGAAATATTGTTGAATAGCACTTTATGTGATATTTTCAATAATATACTTAAGGAACTAAAGTTTACAAACTGGCAGCCTCAGGGCATAACCCCTACTTTAAGTGCTGTTTATGAGTTTTGTCTATTGCTGTTATTGTTTATTATATAATAAATATAAGTGTTCCTTTATTGTTATGTTATCTTTTAGCTAGCTTGTTGCTACTAGAAAGGTGTAAACTACCAATAAGATAGATAAAAATTAATATTTTCAAAAATACACCAGGAGGATGAATAATATTTTAGGTGACTTACCCCGTATATTATAGCCTGCCTCCCTTGTAGTGACTGAGGAAAGTAAATGTGGCGCAACAAAATCTCAGGATGATTTAATGCATCTACTACATCCCTCAGTGCTCTTGATATACTTTATTGACTGAGCCCATGCAGATAGCTCATACAAATGGGTTTTTGATAGGACCTAGTAGCCAACAGCGACAGACTAGCTTACACCTAAAATACATAGGAGCTTGCACAAATTCAAATTTATACACTTACTAAACATGATATTGGTCAGACAACTACAAAAACAATCTCACCTTGCACTCTACACACAATGAGGTAGGGCGCTAGCTCGTCACACAGATGCTCAAATAAAGGCTTTGTGAGCCTGTAGTGCGCCCTAAACTCATTATCCGATAGATTGATGTAGCTTAGTTGCTGACGAAGATTGCGCCGCAAGTGAGCATGGTTATGTCGTTGTTCACAATTCTTTTCATTTCTTAAAGGTTGCAAAAGTATCACTGCTCTCGCCATAGTGACCGTACAGGCTGAAATAGTCATATGTCGTTTTTTTACAATACTCCACTCATGTCAAATTGTCATACTAACCTTTTATTCAAAAAAACTGGCAAAAATAAAAATATTTGTACCTTGCTTGTTCACATTTCACAAATCAACAGTCAACAACAACGGACAAAAAGCACTGACGTCTGTGGCACTGACAGTGACAGTACTGACAGTTGCTAACTTCGCTTTGGTCTTTTTCTTCTACTATGAAAAATTAAAAACACGCCTACGGCATGGCAACCACCATGGCAACCGGCCACCTGTTTGATATTAATCGCCAGGCGAGTCGCCGCCGGCGGGAATGCAACAAATAGAGAATACGTCAGCCGGTAATCTAAATATTCAATAATATATACAGGGTGTTCCACTTAAAATATCATAACTTTGATATGGCACGCTTTTATTACAAACCCTGTATAAAAGTCATTATTTTTAAGATGTAGTCCAACTCGACCTACATACATTTGCAAAGTTAATTTTCTAAAAATGTTATGGTTTGGTTACAAGAGTCCGAGGCGTTGCGCTTGACTCAGCCTGTATAAAAAGAAAATAGAAAATAGCTATACCTACCCATTGGATACTGTCGGCACCTGTGGCCCGTGCCAACATAATCGAATAAATCGAAGTTGAACCGATACAAAGGCGACGCTCAAAAAAGAAAAGTAAGTTATCCATATGGTTGCTTAGTGTTATGTCTATGTGCTACATGGCTACAATTTACCAAGATAACTCTAAGGCCCGGTTTCACCACAATATTTTATCCAGGATTAAAACATTATCTGGGATTAAAACCTAGATAATTTTATAGTCGAGTTTCACCACATTCTTATCCAGGATTAAGCACGTATATCCGAGATAAAATTTAATCTCCCGTATTTGGCGAATAAAACGTTTAATCGGAGATTTAGAATACAGATGACAGTTGAGGTGACGTGGCTGACGTGTCTGCGAACTTCAAGAGTGTACAAATGTTGCAATTTGGAGAAGTGAAGAAGAGGTAGTTTCAAGGCATTCTTAAGCTATGAGTTTTACATAGTGTCAAGTGTCGTACTGGGGTACTTCTTAAAGAATCATGGCTCGTCTTTTGATGAACTACAACAAGCTTCTATCAAATTAATGTGGGTAAATCCCGACCGACCCAGCCATCAGCTATGTGCAGTACCGGCGCACCATGGAACCTTGTACGCCCCGTTGAAGTAGTACTTAAATCGTCGACTAGGCAGAGGTGACGTGGCTGACGTGTCTGCGGGCACGAAAAAACCACAACAAAGTCTCAATAGAACAAAGGAAACACAAAATTGAAAATGAACACCGCTAACCGCTATGACCACCAGGGTTGTGCTTTTGGTGCAAGACAATTGTACTAGAAAATGTAATAGATTGCAATAAATTGTAATAGATTCGAAGTTGCGCGTTATCAATCCATGAGAAACATAAGTTACTACTTATTATAGTATCAGTTTTCTTCAGTGATGTGAAAAGTATGCCCCTGAAGGATGTAATAGAGTCCAAGGTCGTAAAAATATTCATGAGGGGGGAGGCTGCATATTCATATATGGATTACATTTATGATAAGCAAAATATTCGTGGGGGGGCGGGCGGTGCATGGTGCATTTAATAATGGATTACCCCCCTTAACGACGCTCGAGATAGCATCAAATCCTAACCTTTTACCTATTCAATATTATATAATTTATTATATAGTGGGGATTGAAATTCAACTGCAGCTTAAGAAATTCAGAAATTACAGGTTATTTTTAAATAAACAGTACACGAGTGAACGAGAGATCGGTTAATTCCTGTCCCGTGGACTTGCCGGATGGAGTCGCATAGAATGTAATAGATTTTCGGAATGGACTAGTATCACGAGGTTAAGAACAATGATTTAATTATTATGGCCGCTTAGTGCATACACAAATAAACGTTCTGCTGCATTTCGTTACTTTCTACATCATTTTGTTTTTTAGTAATTCCATTCTAAAGTTTAAAGAAAGGAATTCAAATTCAGCCAATCAGTGCCGACCGCGCGAATTATCAGCAGTGCATTGTTGCCAAGAACAGCTCCGACTCGCAAAACATTTACATTTCACATAAACATGTTATTTGCTATCCAAAGTGTTATAAATATTTTGAAACTCACTCCTTAGCTTTCACATTTCTCATCTCCGTATTGAAGTACTGCATATTATTCACATAAAAGTCGTTCACCATAGCCATATCAACTTTAGGCAGGTTATCTGAATCGGCTTTTGTGAATCCACTATCGATTTTACCCATACTTGTTGGTTATGTTATGATAAAATAACTTCAAACCTAGTAAAATGGAATAAAAGGATATCCTGTACAAATAAACGCAAACAAATAATAATAACTTTAAGATTGTTGAAAATGAAAATGACCGAATGACGATTGATTGACAGGATTGACGGATCAGGAACCTTAACTTAGCTTTCGGGAGGGCTGTTCCAAATTATGGTTCTATCACCGTCCTAGAACTGTTTTCATCATGCCCCGCCCATTTTACAGTTCTCAAAACAATGATTGGTTGGTCCACCAGCGTACCAACCAATCATCGATTCTAGAATCACAAAATGGGTGGGGCATGATGAAAACAGTTCTAGGACGATGATAGAACCGTAATTTGGAACAGCCCTGGAATTTAGGATCACTCGACATTAAAACCACAAAACATATCAGACGGGAACAGAAGACAAGATAGATGAGCCAGCCCGCGTACAGCTCCGCGCGCCATCAGAATGCGGCAACACAGCACACATATCTGTCTTTTGATTGGCTGTTCGCCTATAGGGCAGTGACGTCACTGCCCTAGGAGAATTCAAATATTTTCCTCATTTTCACGGCTTTCCTGTGCCCAAAAAAATCAGAGAAAAAAATGAGATGCTTTTTATGACGTACTCTATCATATGCAACCAGAAATAAAATTCTTGATACTAGTCCATTTTCGCTGTTGTAGTATAATAGCTAATAGCAAATTGTAATAGATCTAGTACAATTGTAATAGCAAGCACAACGCTGATGACCACACCCAGAATTATGTCAAATTCATGTCAAATTCTCAAAATTGTGAGGTTATAAATGCTCCCGTTACGCTGTTGCCACGTCTTAGTTTGAATATATCCGAGATTAGTTAATCCTAGATATATTTGCGCAGGTGAAACAGAATTTAGTCTAATCGCGGATGAAATACTTCGATTAATTTTATCCACGATTACGTAATACGGGATTAGTATGGGTTTGGTGAAACCGGGCCTAAATAACTATTTTAAGGCTGCTGAGGATAAATTAAAAGCAGTGAAAAAAATGCCCAAAATAAGTTTTTTAAGCAAACCTGACGCTCCGCTTGAAAAGGATTGCATTGGAAATAGTTCTGATTACTAAGCAAACGCAAACATTGAGAGCAGTGCTGATACTATAATACGATACTATATATCGCGAATATAGTTTCATAAATAATATTATTTGTATTTTATTTATAAAGGGCCTCTTAAAATTATAAGCCCGGGCCCCATGAAAGCTTAATCCGGCTATGCTCTATTGAAAAGGGTTGGGCAGCGCTAACTCGTACCTCTGTTCTAATTTTGTTGATGCAATAGGCGCTGACCCTGTCAGTAGTGATTCGACGTAACTTTTGTTCGTTTTATTAATGAGTTGACTACATAATATGAACGGGTAGTGCGAAGATGCAGGCCTGTTTGGGAGACTGACCCAAAGCGGTGGTGCCGTGGTGCGAGGGGGCTAACAACGCGACGCGACGGCAACGTCTTTGTTGGTACGAGAAAATGAGATGATTATTCGTCGTGCACGAGGGGCGATCAAAATAGTGTACCTCAATTAGATATAATTCAAACTGCAACAGGACAAATTGATGAATTGATAGAATCTTGATTTCGGGTCTGTTCAACAAGCTTTACAACGTGCAGCCGTTCTTCCTGTACGGACACCGAGCAGACCTTTCCTCCCTGCCGACATTAGGCAAAACAATTCTGACAAAAGGTCAGCTATCAAACAAGCGAAAAGATCTTGTCATCCCGACGACATCCGTAGGGCAACGGTATTATTGGCTTTGGGATTTGGTAATAATCGGTTCTCATCGAGGGTACTATTAGTAGCTGAATCACGCGCACACACGTCCGCTATTTACGCAATCCAAAATCTATATTACTCAATAACGATGACTACCGGAAGTACTAGGTACTCAATGCCTATAGCGATAATCTATCCTAACATGTACCAGCTCTGCTGGTATTTGTACCTATTACAGCGCAAAGCTAAATCGAAAACCGAAACCAGATAATACAAAAGATAATCCCAAAGTAACGGGTACTTATTTTAGCGTTGACCCGGTACCGGGTATTTAGTAGTGTAACGGGTATAGATCATTTTCATATTACGTCACAAGTGGACGTACCCGGTCGAAGTGGAGAGATTCGTGCGATTCGACTCTCAAAAAACCTGTAAAGTCATAAAAATACTATAAGTACATCGTAACTGCAATATTAAAAATCGTAAGAATTTGCCCTCTATTCGTGTAACAGGGACCAAAACACGATTTTTCGGAGTCGAGTTGCACGAATTTGTCTCTACTTCATGTGGCAACACTGGTTATACAAGCTCATATACCAGGCACGGCCACTTGTGACGTAATATGAAAACGATCTATTCCATACCTGGTAGTTACAATATTGTTATCACTAGTGTGTACTGAGGGCCTACGATTGCGCCAGGATATCTTCCCGTAAAGTCCTGCGGCCGTTGATTATGGACTTTGGACGTTTGTTTGTGATTCTACTATTGCACAATTTCAAATACTTAAATTAAGGCAAAACAAAACAAGACATGCAAGGATTCAGTGCGCGGTTAGCATAGGATAATTACGATATATAGTTTTTCCAAATTTTTATTTTGCCACGTAGTAACACTGCGACTAACACCGTCATCTTGTAAAAAAATGAAAATAGTTATAGTGCAATCTTTGGGAAAGACTAAACTGAACTACACTGAATTGGAACCACAATTCATCGACAAAAAAAAAGATTTAAAAACATCGAAAAAACCTGTTTGCCTTATATTGAGTTATTTTTTTGTCCATTTATTTAAAATGATCATATCTTTTGAGGCATTGCTTACGTTTCGTTGAAATAAACATATTAATACATACTACCTAATAATATATGTTGCTAGGCGAATAAAAAAGTCCTCTAAAAGTGAACTTCAAACAAATTGTTTTTTAAGTAAATTTCGATTTTCAAGGAAATAACCTCATTACCACATTTTTTGTTTCGTCCTCTTAATCCCCATTCAATATCCTGTCGACTTATAAACTACCACGTTCAATCTTTATCACAAGCTTTTCTACATGACGGTAAGTAGAAGCACCTACGTGAGCGTAGCGTCGCTCATTGATCATTTATCGTCACTCAAGTACAGACCTTCTTTTCGCGATCACAATAAGGGTTAGCGACGTAATTAATACTTTTTTACAAGACGTCAAATTGGAAGTTTCTGAGCAAACAGTGATGCAAAAGAAGGTCTGTACTTGAGCGATGTCAAATAATGATCAATGAGCGCTCACGCAGATGCTGCGACTTAACGTCATGTAGAAAAACTTGTGCTAATGATAGAACGTTGTAGTTTTTTTATTAGATAGTATAGTGGATGGATATCAAGGGGATGAGACACAAAAAATATGGTTATGGTGGCATTTCTTTGAAAATCAAAATATAGTTCAAATAAAGGTCCAACATTTTTCAAAAACCTCAGCAAATCATATTGGAATACTAGTTAAGCAAGACGAACAGACAGATTACCTTTCTGAGGCTGCATGCCGGGCCTGACGTTGACCACTTGCAGTCCAGATATGATGTTCTGGGCTTGCGAGGTGGCTGCCTGCGCAGCGTCCACGTTGTTGGCCTGCTGCACGGGCACGGTGACCAGGCCTGCGGGTGCTCCAGGACCACCGCTCGTCTTCAGCACCACCTTCTGCTGGGGCAGGCTGATGGTGCCGTTGGGGAGCGTGACGCGGTTCTGGAGGATCGCCCCCGTCGCGCCGGACATCGCCTGGTTCAGCTGGACGATCTTCACAGGTTGTTCCGGGACGGACTTCACCTGCTGCTGCTGCTGCTGTTGTTGCTGGTTCACTGGAATTTATTTATTTACTTTTATTTATTTATTCTATTATTCAGGGGATACAGCAGATACAAAATCTAAATGTATACACAAATTACAAATGTTCACACATAGTATCGCAACTGCAACACCTCAAAGTTAAAGGTAATAACAACAAGTAAAAATACTACTAGCAGCAAGCTCTCCAGTTATTAATCAGAAAGCGTCAGTTGTAATTCAGAAAGCCTCATATGTAAATCGGGATAATCAATTGAAAAAAGATTGTATGAAATGTAAATCAGAAAAGTCAATGGAAAATCAGAAATCAATTGCATATGAGAAAACATCAGAGGGTCAAATGTAAATCAGAAAGAAGACTACATACATGTACTAAGTTTTAGGTACAGGTGCAAGTACCCTGCGTCCTAGCCTATATTCGCCGATGTTAAATCCTATTGAAAATATGTGGTTCAAAATAGTCTCCTATGTAAAAACCCATTAGCAAGTACCAGGAGTAGTGGCTGAGGTACAGGTAATAGTATGAATGAAGTAATAATGAAGTAATAATAATAATAATAATAATAATAATAATAATATATATAATATATATAATATATATATATATAATAACCCCCATCGGGTGCTAGAACGTTGACGTTCGTTTGGGGGCTTAGAAAGTGACTTTTTGACAGGCGAGCTATTTCGGTGGACACCAGCAGGGTTCGTGATCAAAAAGTCACTTCAACCAAGGCTAGCACACCCAGGAGGCTGGGCGCTCGGTAGATCTCACTTACTCTACCTAGCACCAAGCTCCGTTCCTCAAGCTATCCTGACTTCGGTCAGATAGGGGTTTGGCAAACCCGGGAAAATATGCCACAGAGGGCTGAGCGCCGGCCTTTCTGTCACACACCGTTATTGCGCCCAACACTTCAACGACTTCAGCAAGGCGTGGCTGGGGAACGTCGTGAGGGGTAAGCAACCGGGGGGCTTGCCTTAACCGGCTGGCCCGTGAGGAGAAAGCCTCAACAAAACCCGACAGTAAAGTCGCAAATCCTCCGGAGCACCTTGGGCCAACTTCGGAGTAAATATAAGTCCCTTCTCTCCTGGAATGGGCGTCACCCGGGAGAGCGACTTTAGATCGTCCCTACTCGTGGGAACACGATGCATGAAGTTACTTCTAAAAATAACCAACGACGGCCTAGGGTACGTCGATTAAACTCACCCGAACCCCAAACCCAAACAGAACAGCCCAAAGATCACAACCCAGCTGCGGATGTTTTGCCAGCACAGCCGGCAACCACCAAAGCTGGTAAACCCAGACAGCGCTTACAATGGACAACTGAAATCAACAAACATGTAATGCACTGTTACTACACCGCCACAAAACTAGAAACCATCTCTACAGGCTACAGACATGAGCTGCACAGGTTGTTTATAGCACGATACCCACACCTCGCAGAGCGTGTAACTGAACAGCGACTCATTGACCAAAAACGAGTCATAACAAAAAACAACCGCCTTACACCCGAAGAACTACAAGCCATAAAGATTCTTGTATCCAATGAAATAAATACTGCCCATCCGAATCACCCGCAGACCTCAAACAAAACCACAATCGACAACAGTAGCATACACTCAGAGACAAATCCAGAACATGAGCACACACAACATATACCAGATACCGCTGCCCAACCTAGTGATTCGGTAGCTACTGAATCAATCACCGAACGGCATGCCATTCGTACCCGAAATAATCGACCCCCAAATACAGACACGATCAATAACACCAGCACACACTTAGAATTGGATCTAGAAAATGATCATACACCAGATACACCAGAAACAACATGCACTAACTTACCTTCCACAGCCACACAAAGCCAAAACATCACTGTACCACCTGCCATCACACAATCTGCCGAAAAAGTGATGAACACACAGTACAACAAATGGTGTGGCACCAATCCTACATTGCGAGATCCCCTGCCCAGACTAATTTTTAAAAACAATACTCTACAAATATTACACACAATAAATGTCAACATAATACCACAATTTTTAACCAAAGACAGTGACCTAGAGGACATCCATACTGTTATATATGCTGCCGCAGCAACCACACTCACACTCAACGGCCAAAAGCTCCCAAAACGATCTATAGCCCGTACAACTGAAAGATCTAAACCTAAATGGCAAGTAAGAATTGAAAATAAAATCAGCACAATCAGAAAGGATCTGGCACACCTCGCGCAATACACCAACAATAACAACCGCTCAAAGCGCGTACAGACAACAATTAATATACTCAAATCCAAGTCACCACAACAGACAATACCAGAAATAGCTGATACCCTTAAACAGAAGCTCGCAGTCTATGCTGCTAGACTCCGCAGATACAACGAGTCTAATGCCAGAAAGGATGCTAACAATCTTTTTCAGAAAAGTGAAAAACAGTTTTACCAAAAAATAACAGCCGACAACCAGATAACAGCAATAGAACCTCCTAGTAAACAAGAGTTAACTGAGTTTTGGGGAAGCCTATGGTCAGAACCCAAAACACATAATCAAAACGCTCCATGGATCAGACAAGAAGAGGAAAAGCATCAACATATAGTGGAGCAGGGAGACGTTATCCTTACACCAGAGGAAATAGCTGAAACCATAAAGCATACCCATAATTGGAAGTGCCCAGGCGTGGATAATGTGCAAAATTTTTGGTACAAGCAATTCAGTGCAACATACGAAATGCTTACGGACCAAATCAATAAAGCCATACTCCAACCGAATAGGCTTCCCAAATTCCTCACGCAAGGAATGACGTATATAAAACCCAAAAACGCAGACACCAAGAACCCTGCCAACTATCGCCCAATCACTTGTCTTCCCACCTTGTACAAGATCATAACCGCAACAATATGCAGAAGAATTGAACAACACCTCACCCAAAACAATATCCTCACTGAAGAACAGAAAGGATGTCGAAAGCAAAGCCAAGGTTGCAAGGAACAACTTATAATTGATAATGTCATCATGGAGCAAACCAGAAAAGAACATAGGAATCTTCATACCTGTTTTATCGACTATAAAAAAGCTTTCGACTCTGTACCCCATAGCTGGCTAGCGAAAACTCTTCAAATATATAAAATCAACCCGGGGCTACGTGAGTTTCTTACAAGAACCATGGAGACATGGCGAACCAGCATACATCTCAAAACCCAGAACGGCCATATCAAGACGGATGAGCTACACATAAGACGCGGCATCTTCCAGGGTGACTCTCTCAGTTCACTGTGGTTCTGTCTCTGTCTGAATCCGCTCTCCAACGCACTTAACAACACAAACTGCGGTTTCAACATTAGACACGAGAAATTAAATCAACACAGAATCAATCATCTCCTCTACATGGATGATATAAAACTGTATGCCGCCAATGAAGTACAACTGAGAAAGTTAATCAGAATAACAGAAACTTGCTCGTCAGACGTCAGGATGGAATTCGGACTGAGTAAATGCAAGGTTCTCCATATCAACAAAGGCCAATGGAAGGACCACCCCCAGCAGGAAACAGTAGCTGGCCAAACACTAAACAACATGAACAACGACGAAACTTACAAGTACCTGGGCTTCAATCAGAACGTTAAAATAGACCACACACAAGTCAAGGCACAACTAACCCAAGAGTTCAGAGACCGCCTTATTAAGCTACTAAAAACCAAATTGAATTCCAGAAACCTTACAAAAGCCATTAACACATTTGCGATACCAGTCCTCACATACTCCTTCGGCATCATTAAGTGGTCACACACTGATATAGAAAACATCCACATCCTCATACGGACAGAACTCACCAAACACCGAATGTCACATCCAAACGCATGCAAAGAAAGGCTCACCATAAACAGGAAACAAGGAGGCAGAGGGATTACAGATATACAGTCGCTTCGCACAAGACAGATAAAGACACTCAGACACTTCTTCCAAAACAAACAAACAAATTTACATCGAGCAATAGTAAAAGCAGACAAAAACTATACACCACTCAACCTATCATGCCCAGACCATGTCGCAGACACACACAATCCCACACAATCACAACAAGAAAAAATAAGCGCCTGGTCGCAGAAACCACTCCATGGCAAACATAGATACCGTATTACGCAAGACCACATAAATGAAAAACAATCATACACCTGGCTGCAGGATGGCCAGCTCTTTCCAGAAACTGAGGGATTTATGCTTGCTATCCAGGACCAAGTTATTGCGACGAGAAACTACAAGAAATACGTAATTAAAGATCCATCCATAACAGACGATAATTGCAGAAAATGCCAACAACAAAAAGAAACAATAGATCACATAACAAGCGGGTGCAAAACTCTTGCCGGTACCGAATACACAGCCAGACATAACTCTGCGGCCAAGGTCATACACCAAGCATTAGCCACAACAAACAAACTAATAGAAAACTCAGATCCGTATTACAATTACACTCCGACATCAGTACTCGAAAACGATCAATACAAACTATACTGGGATGTTGAAATACATACAGACAAGACTATCCCAGCCAATAGACCAGATATAGTTTTCCAGTCAAAGGCCGACAAAATTACCTATTTGATAGATATTGCCATTCCCAATGATGTGAATATCCAAAACACCTACGCTGGGAAGATATCTAAATACACGGACCTTGCCATGGAAATAAAACGACTTTGGAAACAAAACAAAGTTACAATTGTCCCCCTCATTATGTCTGTCTCAGGCCTCACACCAAACACGTTTACACAACACCTTCAACAGTTGGGCCTGGACGAAAAGTTACACAAAGTATTCCAAAAGTCTGTAATCCTGAAGACCTGTAATATTGTGCGATCCTTCCTAAATTCCGATCAATAATAGTCCGAGTGTTGACTTGGCACAGCCCGTCAACACTTGTTGCTACCGCAATTATGCGAGAGGAACTTAGAAAGTCAGATAATAATAATAATAATAATAATGCTAGATCCTCTCAGTGGCGCCTCCCCAAGGTGGCGGATAGGGGAATGCCTCCCAGATATGGGTGGTACCGGGGAAATGAAATACCCGGGGCGGACCAAAACTAGCACAGTGGAATAGCGTCTGCATCCAGAGGATCGGCTATTCCACAATTAATAGGACACGACGGATCTCCATGTGAGGAGCGGTACTCCGACAGCGTCTGTTCTTCATGTTAGAAGCGGCTGTTTTCATAAACCCCCAGGAAGCCGCCCAACATCAACAGGCTATTCGGTGCGTGGCGACACCGAGGGGTATACCGAAGCCAATGGATGCAAGTCGGTCGGCAACCTTCACAGGTCCATCCTCTGGAGGAAATTTGGACGGCTGCCTCCGGAAATGTCGGCTGCGGGCCCTAAGGCTAACCACCTGACGGGCCCTATCTTCGGGTTCGACCACCTCGAAGGAAAAGCACCCACACCGAGCCGGTTTCGGAAGCCGGCGTTGGGCAAGGTGGCGGTGCTTCGATTTGCCCTGATGACGACCCCCGCACTAACATGGACCGTTTTAGGTGGACGACGGAGCTCAAGGATGACCTGCTGAGCTGCTACGAGAGCAGTAGCCCGCGCCGTAGGGGATACATGTCCCGCATGTATGAGAGGTGGTGTGAAATGCACCCAGAGCATAGCACGCTTACCTCTCAGAATTTGCGAGATTATGTATCGTACCTCCGGAGGCAGGGATATGTTCGTGCTCCAGCTCAGCCTGCCCCTTCGGCGGACGGAAGGCCTGTTAACCAGGCTGAAAGTTCGCCGGTAAGGCCCGCTGAGAGGGAAATCGACCAAGTCGTCTCACCTGGGGATTTCAGGGACCGAAGGGCCTTGCATAACAACGGAAGGTCCTTGAAGCTGGCAGATTTAAAGAGAGAGGATGAGGTTGTTGGTGAACGTCTATCGGAGGCCTCTGACATTTGGAGCATCAATTGCGAAATTTACGCTGCGGCTCTGAGGCTAGCTAGACAGGGGAGAGTGTGAGACTCTCCTGTTGAGAGAGCACAGAGACGGGTGCGCCAAATGGAAGCGAAAATCCAGTTGGCTCGCCAGGAAGCATCCCGTATCCAGTGTGTGATGGAATATAGAGCGGCTGGGAAGCCTTTTACGCGCCGAGTGCGCCAGATAGCCTACGGGTTGAGGCGCGACCATCATACACTCAGTCAAGCGGTACTGGTTGTTGTCAAGCAACACTATCTTGACAGGATACGGATGCTAATCGCTGCTAAGCGATCGTTGGTGGCGCGGGCGAGAGGTCTGGAGCAGAACAGAATGTTCTACGAAAGACCTTCTCGCCTTTTCCAACAGCCGCCTCCAGCCATAGAGCAGCCGCCAACTGCTGATCGCGTGGAGGCCTTTTGGAGGGACATTTACGAACAACCCAAACCTCTCTCAGCAGACACTCCGGCCTTGGCGCAGTTCGAGTCCGTTTGTAGGAGGACTCCTAACTTGAATGTACTGCGTCACCCGATAAACACGGAAGAAATTCTTGACGCCTTACGAGGCGCAAAGAATTTCGCAGCTCCTGGCCCGGATGGCATAAACACCTACTGGTGGAAAAAATTCCCCAGTTGCCACCGGCATTTAGCTAGAGTTTTTAACTCGTGGCTAAATCACGAGCAGCCAATTCCGGCTTGGTTTGTCGAGGGTCGAACCGTGCTTCTCCCGAAGACCGGAGATTTGTCTGATCCCAAAAACTACAGGCCAATAACATGTCTGAACGCGTGTTACAAGCTCTTCACCAGAATCTTGTACATGCGTATCCTTCAAGCTGTGAATCCTGTATTTCTCGACGTGTATGAACAGAGAGGGTCAAAGAAAGGAGTAGCTGGCTGCAAGGAGAACCTGTTGATTGACCGATGTGTCACGCAGGACTCTGTGCAGTACAAGCGAAACCTTTCTATGGCCTGGATTGACTATCGCAAGGCACTCGACAGCACGTCTCATGACCTCATTGTGCGGCTGTTGGAATGTCTTTCGGTGGATAATCAGATAGTGGGATGCATCAAACAACTGATGCCGCTCTGGAAGACCCGGTTTACCATAACATCAGGTGAAACTCGGGTTCAGACAGAGTTGGTGTCATTGAAAAGAGGTGTCTTCCAAGGAGACTCCTTGAGTCCCTTGCTCTTTTGCATCTCACTTTTGCCTCTGTCCATAGCGCTGAGAAATACTAAAGGATACAGCTGTGGCACGCCCAATAACCGGAGGCACAAGGTCACCCATCTGTTTTATATGGATGACCTAAAACTTTATGCCTCCGGCCAACGCGAACTACAACAATCGCTGAGGGTGGTGCAGGAGTACAGTCATGCTATCGGAATGGAGTTCGGGACAGACAAATGTGCATTGGTTCATCTCAAGAAAGGACGAAGCGGAGATAGTGGAGATGAGGAACAGCTCGTTGATGGGAGCATCTTGCGACAACTGCATGCCGGAGATACTTATACCTACCTTGGAGTGGCGCAGCGTCATGTCCAAGAGGCAGCATTGGTTAAAGAGTGTCTCCGCCGCAAGTATTTGCACCGACTCCGGCAGATCTGGTCGTCAGAACTGTCCGGCAAGAACAAAGTCGCTGCCACAAACATGCTTGCGGTCCCATTGTTATTATACACCTTTGGTGCTATACACTGGAAAGTGAACGAGCTGAAGGAAATCGACACGAAGACCCGCAAAAGGATGAATATGGAGAGAAGCCTGCATCCTAAGTCCTCTGTCCCGCGAATATACTTCCCGCGACACCTGGGAGGGCGTGGACTATTGAGTTTGGAGCGTCTGCACAACAGAGTAGTACTGGCCACTGCCTGCTATGTAACGAACAGCACCGATCCCCTGATCCGCTTTGTGCGAGAGCACGAGAATGCGGGAAAAGGAGCTTTTCTTTTTAGCGCAGCGAAACGAGCAGCCGAGGAGCTCAGCCTCACACTCGACTTCAAGCGGAGGTGTCAGCAGTCCATTACGGAACTTGCTCCCGCAGAATTAAAATCCCACCTTAAAACTGCCGAAGTCGACTTCCTTTTAAGACTTCATAAAGATAAGCCAATGCATGGAATCTTCTACAAACATCTGGAAGAGCATGGCTTGTCTGAGCAGTTGACCTTCTCTTTCCTAAGGTCTAGTGGGTTGAAGTCGGAGACTGAGGGCTTTATAATGGCTTGCCAAGACGGTGTCTTCAACACCTTGGTGTACCGTAAAAGGGTTATGGGTGTAGATGTACCCGACACCCTTTGTAGAGCTAGCCGACAGGCGCCAGAGACGCTTATGCATCTCTTGTCGGCGTGTAAGACGTACGCTGGGACGGCTTACGTCCATCGGCACAACGCGGCTCTACGAGTGCTCTACTATCATTTGAGGCACTCATACGGTATCGATGAGACACCGGTGCTGCCATACGCTCCAGGGGATATAGAGTCCGTTGTGGAGAACGAGAGATGCCGGATTTACTGGAACTACTCGTTCCCTACGCTCGAGCTTGTACAGGCAAACAAGCCCGACATAGTCCTTCTCGACCACCAACAGAAGACGATGTTCGTTATTGAGTTTTCGGCGCCTGCCGAGGTGAACATCGTCTCTAAGGAGGAGGAAAAGCGGACCAAATATCAGGAGTTGCTCGGACAACTTCGCAGGCTCTGGCCAGACTACACTGTAAGTCTGCTGGTTATGGTCATTGGATCCCTAGGTGGAATGAGGAATACGCTGCTCTCTGCACTGCGCAAAATACCGGTGTGCCGTGCGGAGGCGCACATCTTAGCCGCCAGAATGCAGAAGGCAGTCATCCTTGGGTCCCTTCGTCTACTTAGGGCGCACGATTCGCGGACCCAGTGATTGCTCACCTCACGGTGTGAGGAGTAGTCATTGGGTAATGGAACAGCAGCCCGGTGTGTCGGAGCCCGGGCTGCACTTTTTTGTTTTAAACAATAATAAACGCCTTTATTCTAGCCTCAGCAAAGTCAAGCTGTGTTAACTGACCTTTAAAATTAGAAAGTATACATAATATAACGTCATCATGAAGAATATTATAGAACAACAAATTGAAGTTGGGGAAGACGAGAAAATACCACATCTTGCTTGGGATCCAGTAACAAATCAAAGACCATAACCAAATGTTTTTCATGTTTCCTTAGACACTAGGGCCTGCTATATTCAGAACAGAGAAGCGATGTTGCTGATTCAAATCAAGTACTAGTAAAACCATGATTTAAATCACTTAGTTTTTTATAACCTTGTTTTATATTTTTTTATTTCAAGTTGTTTTTATTTCTGGTTACTCTAGAAAACTATAGTACAATTGTCAGGCTAAATATTCGTTAGTATGCGCTTTTTGTAAGGAAATGTCTGTGGCGACTTGTTTCTTTTTCCGATTTGCAAGACATTAGGTGAACAGGTGAAGGAACATAGTATGTGGCAGTTTGTTTTCAACCAGATGTTAATAAATAAAAGACTAGAATAACTTGTAAAAACTACAAGAAAAAAAGTTAAATAACCAGTAACCCATTTAATAATATAGTCAGTAGAAAGAATGCTCAGCATTTTTGGTTTTGGCACACTTGGATATAAGGAACATGATGGCGGTAGGAGAAAAATTTGTATTTTTGTTCAAATTATATCTTCTTCATCTTATTTTGTTGTGTTCGTTTTGATTTCAGATATGTTTAAGTTACGTTTTTTTTGTAGCTCTAAAATAAAAAGTACACAAGTAGTGAGTTTTAAACTATGGTTATAATTTGAAAAATTTCAAAATACATGATTATTTAAAAAAAATTATTTATTTTTGCTTTTTTAAATAAATAATGTATTTTGCTGAACCCTGCTGAGGAGCACTACTAAAACTGCAGGTAAAGATTAACTAATGTAAACTTTCCCTTATTGGGCAGTAGCCCTTTGAAAAATAAAATAAATATAAAATACCTTGGTCAACGGACGCCAAGCTGACTGAATCCCCATTGGCCATGTTTGGGTGTTTCTGCTGGGGCTGCGAGACAGACACAGGTGGGGGTGGCCCACCAACCACCACATTAGTAGCCCCGTTTGAGACTGTAGCATTCACATGGTGGTTCTGGGTGACTTGAGGTGGGGCTGTGGAGGTGGGAGGTGGGGCTGCAGACCCTAGCTGTGTTTCTAGTGAGCCCACAATAGCACTCACTGCAGACTCATCTACATCTGTGCTCAGAGCCTCCTCCAGGAACTTGGCTGATGCCATCCTCCCCCGAGACCCTACTGCCCAACACACACAGCACATTGTATACATATACATGCTTTCTTCCTAGTTCACAATAATAATTCGTAATTTGTAACTAACATTAAGCACTTTTGCTGAATCCTCAGGGATCTATTCTCAAGCTCGCAATTGTTATCTAAAATATTTAAGGGGATAATCCTCTGGGTGGTTTCATGCTTTTTTGAAAATATAGTGTTGTTTTTGACTTTTTATAAATAAAGAGCATTATGAAAATCAGATTAAGTTTTCACATTTTCATCAATTATAGACTATCAGTGCCATCTATGCTAATTTTTGTTAGCTTTCTGGTAGTATATGTAAAATTGTTATAAGATGTACCTAAGTGATTGTACAAGCATATGACATTTTAAAATAGTTCTCAGTTCAGTGCAACATGTTATTAAGTTAAATATTAGATAAAATATCCTCAATGGAAGATGAGCCTAAGTACACAGTCTGTTAGTCACTATGAGTTACCACTTCAATGCAAAAATTGCTATAGTCCACTGGTATATTATTTACGCTTAGTTTGTGTTTAACCATTTGTCTTTCCATTTACTGATAGAAGCCCGCTCCTAGTAAATTATTATTTCATTCAATTTTTTCTAATCGTCTTGTAGAAAAATGGAGGAGAAATTGTACAAGATTCACAGGTAAGTGGTTTTTTTAAATAATGTTAATGACATACAAAGTTAATATTTCCAGAGAGAAATATAAACTGTAAAAGCGTTTTTCTCAAACTTATTTATCAAAGCTCATGTATTAAAATAAGCAAAAATGCCATGTAAGATAAGAATTTGTATAGCAGTAGTTTGTCATTAAAAATCCTATGCCCCAAAATTTTAAGAGATCTTTTGCTTACACACAGCTGGTAATAGAAAAATCATACAGAAATTTAAAAATTCTAAATTTTCAGATAATTATAAAGTCATGAAAAATCTATGATTCAACATTGCATTTTGAAAAAATGCCACATAACATAACATAAAACCACAAAACAATCCTTTCTCCAAATATTTTAGATAACTTTGGAACCATAATTGAATAAATTGTAAACTACCATTTTTCAAAAAAGTGCAGAGCACATGTAAATTAACATATAGCATGGCAAACACATCAAATATGTATGAGTTTAGTAAAAGGTAGCGTAAACAATGAGTGCAATTCTCTGAATTTAGGATTACATGCTCAACCAGGAATTTGTAAATGGAGCTAAACTGTTGATAAAATCTTTGAAATCAGCAAAAATAAGGAAATGTAGCAGTCAGCAATAATAAAGTCACATAATTTTGTATTTTAATATTGCAACCCAATTTACTTTAAAAGGTAAAATATGTAACAAATGAAAGTTTGGCTATGTAACCAAATTTTGGATAAAACCTATTTTTTAAAATTGGGAGATAAAATGGATAACAGCTATTATATTTTATGAGTTGAGAATTACATTCAAATTATGCAAGATCTTACTGTGCGAATTAGGCCAAATGTATAATTATACATTATGGTTACTAAAAAAGTGAATATGCTTTAAATTATAATTTTGTCACATGATGTGTAAAAGCAGGTCTTGCTCTGTTGGCAAAATCGGAATATAAGAGAGCTACACAAAATAAAAGTTTAAGCAAGAAATGTCATTAATTTGCATTTTACAGCAATATTGACCATACCATATGAAAACACTAAACACAATAATTTTCAATCAAAATTTCATAAAAAATGGTGATAAAATTGGTGCAAAAATTAAATCCTGTTAGTGAAATTAGCCTTAGCATAGCCTCATACAGAGCATGCCTGTATGCACATTCTCGCTTATGATTTTTTCAAAGTTCATGTTTACTGCTGGTAACAAGTTTATTCCATTTTCAATATTAAACCTATCTAAGAGAAAACAGTGCCCCTCATAAAAAATGAACACTTAAGTCCATTCAAAGAATGTCATAATTGATGAATCTATTAAAATTATAATTATACAAACTTAATAAAATATTTTTTGCTCATACTTTTGATGTCTGATTTTGCATTAATAACATTACTATTACTTTGTTTCTACTGGCTTTAAAAATGTTTTGTGTGAGTGTGTTTTGAAATAATTTTCAAAATCTATTCAAAACATTTTGAACTGACACTCTTGACAAATGTAATTCTAGTTTTATAACCTATTTTATAGTTTATCATAAATCTTTAGTTTCAAATCAAATAAACTTCAATAAACTAATGATAGCAACATTAGACAGCTATGCACTCTGTATAGTTCATTTCAAAACATTTTGAAAGCAACAGCTGCAGTGGTACTCTAAAATTAAAGAGATAGAAACATGTTTCTATCAGCATGCCTACTAGGCAGGCATATTTCAAAAGTTACCCAAACCTATACTACAAAGTGCATAGAAACATGTTTCTAAGTTACAGAGTACCGGTGCTGGTGTTTCCATGACATTATAAAACTGATACATACTAATAGCATTTTTAAATGATATGTTCAATAATCGGTAAACAGTTTTTTTTGAAGAAGAGATAATTAATAGGAATAAACCCATATGCTGTTTTTAAAAAGAAAACAAGATTATGGTTTATGTTTTATAGGAAATACAATTTTTATTATATATGAAAATGAAATCTTTCACAACGTTAGATGGAAGCAGTTGTGCACATAAAAAAGTAGGTGTATTTACTCTGTTAAATGATGCTATCCTCTTAGACATTATAAAAAGTAAAATTTAGCAAATGGGATGCTAAGAAGTGCTACATCCAGTAGCTGAAAAATGTGAGTTACTTCTAAAGTGCTTTTTATTGCAGTTTGGTTGATAGTACATAATCTGACAACATAAATATTGACAAATCAAGTCTTGTACATAATCACTGAACAAATTTGCACAATAATAAGCAATTTGAAAGCAATGGACCTTAGTATCTTCCTTACCAGTAGTTTATCCAAAAACCTTCGTATTTTGATCAACTGCCTCAGAAACTGTACAATAACAAAAACACCAACTACAAATATTTTACTTCCAGTTGGAAATAGTAACTATCCCGTCTTCAAGTTCCTTTATTCATCTTTAACACGCTTCTTTCTGTATGTACAACTAAAGCATCTGAGATGCACCTTTTTGGATCTATGTACAATTCCTCTACATCCACCTACTAAGTCCTCTTCTCAGTGTAGCCGCGGCATTTGCAGAAGTTTGCTATGTTTACTGTACAAATCCTCAATACTAAAGTCCCGCAGAATGTGTTTGGCTTGGTAGAGGCGCCTTTCCACCTAAAATTCAAGATTGGTAATCCACTGCCTGTTGGTAAGGTTAAATAGCGACCATTTGCTCCAAATTCATTTTTAGCTCTTAAATGAAAGTACTTTCAAATAAAACGAGCGAGATTGAATTATCAGCTGCATTCTAAAGTACCTTTTCAGAAACAATAATATCCATCGTTTCCACTGCCGTCTGCCGCGGCCATCATCGACGCTGACAGAAGACTATATGCTAATTCGCCCAAGAAGCGCCGACATAACGCGCACTTTTCGAATTTTTAAATATATAAAAAAAAATCCAGTTGTTTCTTCAATAACATTTTCGACTGTATATATATTTATCATAAAGCTTTAAGAATGTAGGAAATATTCAATTTATTCTTCAAAATATCTACAAAGTTTATCATAAACTGGTACATTTTGGGTGAATTAGTAAATAACTTCTCAGTGACAGAAGTGACACATCATTTGAAATACGTCATCGATATTGCGCCATCTGTAGCATGTATCTTTTTACTTGTTACAAATCCTAAGTATATCCAGTTTGGCTACCGTACATCAGATAGCGCTGGTGCGAGTCAAATCGTTGACTTTCCATGAGCTTTCCTTTTATTTTTTGGACTGATATCAGAACGTAGTATAAAGCTGAAGTAAGATGTTATGCACACATCCAGAGGAAATTCATTTACTTTAGTTGGGACGTATTTAATCGAAAGACCTTTTCGTGGGTAATAGTGTATGTGCTGCCATCTCACGTTGACATAATGAGTTTTTTATAGATATCCTTAGAAACCGTATTCTCAGAAGACAACTGCAACATTGTATTGATCATGATCTTCTCATGGCTTGTCCTTGTCTACATTCTACTTGCTAGGGGGCCAGAGCCCAGAGCGAGACTGATTTGTAATGCTTTTTTTGCAGTTTTATCATTTCTAAAAGGGGTCATGACCTCGTTAACGATGGTGATATCGATATAAGATTACTAGTTTTAGTCGTTTTGGTAATATTTGGAACAGTGAAAGTCTATTTGATGGCGAGAATAATTTTTTGTTTGGCGGAATTGCCACGTTTTTCTTTTCAAGAGATTGCTGGGCTCTTTATTAAAAACAGCTTTCTATTTGGTATTTCATTTAAATATAAAATAAATTGTATGATTTTAAGATACGGAAAGTTTTATATTATAGATAAAAGTAGTGACGTCACAAAATGACGTAACCAACCAAGCAACCAATCGGCGTATATACGACCGAATATACGGGGGATTTTCTATATTTATTGAGTTTCGTTCTTTGTTCATCCTTTGCGTTGGGTTGGGAGGGGAAACATTGTGATGGGGGACTATTGTTTTCATAGGAATAACTGTCAAATAAAAATTGCCGACTATTCATAATTTACCGGGCTTTCGATTTCGCACCCGTTCTTTATACACAAAAATACTCCAGTTGACAAGTCTAACGTTGCGCTACTTCTAGCTTCTGGATTTCTGAATATAGAGCGTAATAGTAGTCATACTTTACCTGATTTGTCTCTACAGAGATCATAAGACCGATATACTTTTAAGTGAAGAGGACGATTTGCACTTTTTTACTTCATTCTTATTGCAATGCCGTCTTTTTATGCTTCAACTGACTTTAAACACTATAATTAAACAGAAACCATCAAATCAATTTGAATCAGTATAATTTCATATACCCTATTCATCTAATCATAGGCTACTGGAATGGATCATAGACTTATTGTTGTATTTGATACAGATTTATTTGAATATACCACCGGAATCGTATTGACATGTCAATACCCCCGCTTTAGCATCAGGTGAAAGGGTTATAGATTTTCCCACTGCGGGTTTTCCGCTTCTCTAGGGTGAGCTTTAGGGGCCGTTTCAGCGTCTTTTCCGATTCTCTACCTAGTCGCTTTAAGGAACATGGCCTGCCACGTTTCACCTCCACTGTGCTGTCCTCAGGGACTGCCAGCATGCTTCTGTTACTGGAGACATCTACCAAGTTCTGCTTCGAATCTTTGCCTGTCGGAAAAGTAAGTATTGAGCCAAGTAGATTGTATAGCTGATTTTTGGATGGCCCAATGGAGATGGTGCAACAGTAGGGAGTAGGATAATATATTGTGTAAGACTTTCGCGGCCATAATCCGATGAACTGTTCGTTCTTGGGGTGTTCGGCCGGGTTCGACGCGCTCCGCCACCTTGGCGTCGGCGCGCTTCGCCGCTTGACGTTTCGTCAACACGAGTGGTCGGCATCCTCAAAAGCTGATGTCACCTTTTCGGCGTGTTCCGAGAGGAGAGGAGGAGAGGAGAGTGACATCAGCTTCTGAGGATGCCGACCACTCGTGTTGGCGAAACATCAAGCAGCGAAGCGCGCCGGCGGTGGAGCGTGTCGACGCCGGCCGCACAGCCCAAGAACCAACAGTAGGATAATATTAAGTAGTTTTGTTTCGGCAAAACTCTTGGAATCTTTTGAGACTGAAAATCTATCTATCTAAATTTGAAGAAAATCTAACTCCAGACCTTTGTTTGGTCTTTGAACAAAATAAATAGATACTACTAATTTTTGACATGCGATCAACTGATATTACAATAATGTTACCTTCATTAGATTAGATGTTTGATGAGATAAGGAAAATCACGTTTCAAGATTCTGTTACACAGACCAATACAATATACAGGGCGAGTCAAGCTCAACGCCTCGGAGTTTTGTGACCAAACAGTACCTATCTCTTTTCAGAAAAATAACTTTGCGAATGTATGTAGGTCGAGTTGCACTACATTTTAAAAATAATGAGTTTTATACAGGGTGTCTAACAAAAGCATGACATATCAAAGTTATTTTTTTTAAATGAAATACCCTGTATGTTATTGCATATTCAGACTCGCTGGTCAATTCTTGTAGGACCCTGTGTACCACATATGGTCAGATGGGACTTACAACAACCCGTTTAGGTGCAAAACACCATTTTTGATATAAGTAGATATCATAAAAAAATGAATATAAATAGCAGCGATTATAATACTCAGAAGGTCGTGACTTTGCCATGTGACTAAGCATTAAATGCGTGACTTCAGATCAAACGATCAAATTTGAATTGTTTTTGAACTTGGAGAATGTGGTAGATTAATTGAGAGACTTTCGATTAGAGATAATAATTTCTTTAAATGGATATGCTTATTTCTTTTTATACGATGGAATACAAAATTTGATAGCCTTTGTAATGATATGAATGAATCTATGGCAATTTTCATTTAATTTTAAATTTTCAATCAAACCGGTGTAAACTACAAATACCTAAATAATTTTCCAATGCTCCTACCTATAAGCAATCTAGCAGGCCATGAAACATGGACGAAAACAACTAACTCAGCAGAAAGATACAGACGAGCCAGAGTAAAGAGACAAGATTATAAAAATTTCAAGGCCAAAGGGAAGCTGGAGCATGACAGAAATGGATACTCTTCACAGCGTGCTAGTTACTGCAGTCTACTAGAGATTAAAAATCTCCAACTATTGAACACTTATTATTATAGGAAAACTATCAGCGGTTACTGCAATTTCCATCAAAGCCAAAAGTAACAATACCTCTGACTGAAGCACTTCAAATTTTTCAGTATCTATTAGCAAGATCGCAAAAAAGATACTGACAAATCAGATTTTTATTTTCGGCCAGGTAGATTATGTTTTATAACTTAAACAGATTTTAATTCATCCTTCATTTTCTGCGGTCTTGCTAACATATACTAAAGAATTTGCAGAATTCATGTCAGCGGTACTTTTTTATATCATTAAATGTGAAATTTTATCCTGGAGATGTTATACTGCTATAGCAGCATTCTCTGGTAGTTTTCCTTTCATTTCAAAATTTTTAATAGTTTTGGAAATTGTCAATATCAAGTGCATTAGGTACACTAGTAGGCTCTGAAAAATACCCATTTCTGTCGTATTCCAGCTTATCTTTGACCTTAGATTTGACACCGCTGTTTTGTTTGGTTAGAGTAGAGTTTGCTGTTAGTAATTTTTATAATTTTGCCTCTTTACTCTAGTTCGTCTGTATCTTTCTACTAAGTTGGTTGTTTTCTTCCATCTGAACAGATTTTTGTTTATATTTCATGGCCTGCTAGGTTGCTTGTAGGTAGGCAAATTGAAGAACACTGTTTTGAAAAATTTGAAATTAAATGAAAACTACTAGAGACTAAGGGCCGTATTCATAGTCGTCTCTTCAGTAATATTTAAGGTTCCCTTAATCAATACTCAAGGGATACTTGAGGGACCTTCAAGTGTGGTTTTCCTTGTGTATGTTTCCTAGACAACATCTACGATACGGCAGGCTTTATTTGGCGGCGTTGTCATATTTCAAATATAAGTCAATTAGTTATGCCCATGCCTACGCATTTTGATGATTTTTGTTCTTCTCTTTTTGTTTTTGCCAGTATTTCGTATTTTGTGCTTGACATTTTTCCGGATGTGACAGAAACTGACAACACCATACTACAAAATTAGCCCACAAAATCGCTTCAACTGCAACGAAATGTCATCTTGACATTTCATGTTGACATTTCGTTACTTTAGTATCACTTACGTAAGGAACCCTCAGGTAGCCGTCGAAGCACACACCCTTACTTAAGGAACCCTCGAGTATTAAGGGACCCTTAAGTATCGACTATTAATACGACCCTGATATCATTAGAAAGGCTAACAAATTAAGTTAATTACTAATTATTTTAGTCTTGACAGTTAAAACTGTTTCGGTAAATAAGAGACCATATTGAAATCTGGCAACAGCATGTTCTTACACAAATCTACAGTCTTCCCCCTCTTCACAAAAAGCCACAGTGTACAGTGACAGTCACGTATACCCTTTTACCCGATCCTTGGACTGTCAGCCGTGTCACCAGCGAACAGTTTCGTCGCTTAGGTTAGGTAGCTTTGTTGTTGTGTGTTATCTTTTGTTCATCTGAGAACCGTTGAGGTCTAAGACGCCATGCTGAGAAACGCGTTGTTGCCAATTTGGTTAAGTAATTATAATGGGGTCAAAATGATAACTAATTTAGATTAACTGATTTTTTAAAATAGAGACCTTATACGTATGTTTACTATACAGTGAGTTCTATGACGAGTGGAAGATACTAAAGGAGAAGAGTGTACAGCTCAATTCCAACTAAAAAAGTCATATAAAGTAGGGTCTGATTTTCAAATGTTCCAGAGATATTTAATTTTCTTTCATTATTTGACTTCCAGGGACTTCGACCTAGCAAAATACTAAAGATACACTTTATGGAAAGGCATAAAATAAACGGTACATTCATAGAATTGTAACGTCGTCTGGGAATCTTATTACAAGAGTTTTAAGTGACGAATAACTGCTTCTGGTAGTTTGCGTCTGAAAATTTTTGTGAGTGTACATATGCCCGTATGTTTAAAGCCAAAACGTCAGCAACTTACAAAATATCTCCGGGCAAAGCGTATTCAGTCCTGAAAATTGGCACTGTAATATTTTGTTTGTACTTAATTATATCGATACTTGAAATACAAGAAAATGAATTCTCGTTTGCTGAATCGTTTTCAGAAAAAAATAGCTGGCGTGTGTTATGTATGGCTTGGTTATGATTAATTGTAATATATTATGTTGTTTGCTGTGGTTGAGCTAAACAATAGTAAGTGGTATGATTTATTGAAGTAAAAGAACACTGTACAACAGTCATCAATAAGAAGCGCTTCTTGAAAATAAATAAACAAAAATAAATGTCTCTGAAGTTGCAAATCGGTCCCTACTTTATATGACTTCTTTTGTTAGGCTTGAGCTGTACAGTCATCTCCTGAAGTATCTTCCTCTTAATAAATTTCATAAAAAAAAGGTGCTCATTTGCAATAGCTTAGCGAAGGAACGTCCTTGAAAGTTTGTTAAAATGATCCTGTCCTAGAGAACGAAAATACATCCAGAAAGGTCTTAGAAGCTGCAACTTTTTTCACTGGGAGTTTTTAACAGCAAAGTTGCTATTGTGGACTACTCACCGAAAGTCTGATTGCTGTAGATGACATCGCAACTTTTACTCGTCATTTTTGATTCTTCATTAGGGCTAACCTCCTTGCACTCCTCCTTTATAAAGCTTATCTGGAAGTCTTTGTTGGGCAGCAGCAGGCAGGGGTTTAGGTTGGTCAGTGACTCGTATGACTGCTTGGCCAGTCTGCAGATGGCGTCCGTGTAGTTCTTTCGCTTGCCCCACGCGTTTCTCAAGAACCAGGATTTGTTTTTCTGCCGACGGCTGCAGAAAAGTTTTGCTTGTGATACTTTAGTGAAAATTTCTTGTTTTGGTAATAGCCGGACAGAGTTGAAAGTAACAAGGCTGATAAATTCTAGTCACTGGACGCGGTTGTGACACATTTTGGTAAGAATTTCCTGCTTTGGTAATAGTGTGACCGAGTTTGAAGCACTAGAGATAAGTAAGTTCGTTTCATTGGTCACGAGCCACAGTTTGTTGTGAAATTTTGGTAAGAATGACCTATTTTGGTAATAGTGGGACAGAGCTGAAAGTAATAAAGATGCTTGTCACTGGGTGGCGTACCAAGGTTGTGACATTTTTGGTAAGAATTTATACTTTGGTAATAGTGCGACCGAGTTTGAAGTACTAAAGATAAGTAAGTTCGTTCAATTGGTCACGAGCCACAGTTGTGAAATTTTGGTAAGAATGACCTATTCCGGTAATAGTGGGACAGAGCTGAAAGTAATAAAGATGCTAAGGTTGTCACTGGGTGGCGTACCAAAGTTGTGACATTTTTTGTAACAATTCCTTATTTTGGTAATAGTGAGGCATAGTTGACAGTAATGAAGATTCTAAGCTTTTGTCATTGGTCGCGAGCAACGGTTGTGACACATTTTGGTAAGAATTTCCTACTTTGGCAATAGTGTGACGGAGTTTAAACTGATAAAGATAAGCAACTTGGTATCATTGGTCACAAGCCACAGTTGTAAAATTTTGGTAAGAATGATCTATTTTGGTAATAGTGGGACAGAGCTGAAAGTAATAAATATGCTAAATTTGTCACTGGGTGGCGTACTACGGTTGTGACATTTTTGGTAAGAATTCCTTATTTTGGTAATAGTGGGGCATAGTTGACAGTAATTAAGATTCTAAGCTTGAGTGATTGGTCGCGAGCCAAAGTTATGACACATTTTGGTAAGAGCATCATATTTTGGTAATAGTGCAACCGAGTTTAAAGTAATAAAGATAAGTAAGTTTGTATCATTGGTCACGAGACACTTGTGAAATTTCGGTAAGAATGCTATATTTAGGTAATAGTGGGACAGAGCTGAAAGTAATAAAGATGCTAAGTTTGTTACTGGGTGGCTTACCACGGTTGTGACATTTTTGGTAAGGATTGCTTATTTTGGGAATAATAGGGGCAAACTTAAAAGTCATGAAGGTGCTAAGCTTGTCTCACTGCCACGATGGCAAACATTCCTTATTTTGGTAATTAGTGGAACATAGTTGAAAGTATTATTATTCTGATGATAGAGGGAAATAGTTGAAAGTGATAAATTTGCTAGGTTTGTGTCTCTGGAAAAGGTTGTGACATTTTGATGGTAATTGCGTGTTTTGGTAATAGTGAGGCAGAGTTGATAATAATAAAGATATCAAGATTGTATTACTGTTCGCGAGCCACGGTTGTGACTTTTTGTTAGGAATTGTCTATTTTGGCAGTGTTGGGGCATATTTGAAAGTAATAGGATTTGGTCCCCGCAGGGGGTATTTTCTTCTGTTACCAGAAGTTTATTTCTGGTTTCAAGGGAAGATATTTGGGGAGCGTCGCCCCCACGGCCCTAGGCAGGGAGTTCGGGGTTTGGCAGATTTAACTTTCTTCCAAACACCGAGCTTAAACTTTCCTATAACCCTTCCACGACCTATCCTATTTTCCCACTTTAACCCCTCCCTTTTCAACCCCCAGGAGTAAACCTGCGTCGAAAATCCGCAACCTAAAGTGTTTGCCGTGCCGAGAGGTGCATGGCTCTGCGTAAGTGAGTCATTAACGGCTACCTCCGGATACCTGGCGCCCTCCGGTTGTAATTGTAGCCCCTCCGTGGTAAGCCTGCTCTGCCACGGTTGAGATTATTTCAGAGCTTACTCGTGGGACCATAATGGATAAATCCCAAAAACATAAATCTAGTGAGGCGCCTGTCCTCCAAAAAACGGGCAGTGCTGGAGGAGCACTTTCAAGTCCTTCAACAGGCGTGGAGACGGTGGGAGATTACCCCCGGTTCCTCCTTGTTAAGAGAGTGAATGGAAATTTTGATAATGTGAACCCTTTTAAAATTTCGAAAACAATGTACGGCATCGTAGGAGAAGTTAAGTCTTTGAGAAAAGTTAAAGAAGGATTACTTGTTGAAACTAAGTCTACATCCCAAGCTAAGCGTCTATTCGAACAAAAAATATTTGGTGATATGGAAATTAGTGTTGAACCCCACAAAACACTCAATTATTCTAAAGGTATTATTTTCTGTAGAGATCTGTTACTCGCAACAGTTGAAGAGATCCGAGATGAACTCAAATCTGAGGGTGCAGTAGAAGTCAAGAAGAAACGGTGAACTAGAAGATACCCCTAATCATGTAATAACATTTGCAAAGACCACGTTGCCCAAAGAAATCAAAGTAGCGTTCCATAAACTTACAGTAAGACCCTACATACCCCCTCCTACGAGGTGCTTCAACTGTCAAACCTTTGGACACGCAGCTTCAAGTTGCACAAAGGATAAGCTATGTTCATGTGGTAGCTCGCCGCACGAGGGGATGCCTTGTCAGGACCCAAAAACTTGTGCTAACTGCGGAGGATCCCACTCTGCAGCTTACAGAGATTGTCCAACTTATAAAACAGAAGTAGCTATTCAAAAGGTTAACGTAGTTGAGCGCATAAGTTATATTGAAGCCAAAAGAAGAGTTACTGTAAATACTCCTAAACAAAATACGTCATACGCAACTATAGCTTCTAAAACCCCTGATATCCCTGTGAAAGATATAATAGCTACGTTAATTCCACACATTGAAACTGCAATCAGAAATGCTGTTGCCTCTTCGACAATGAAACCCAATGAGCCTAGACCCTCTTTACCACCACCACTAAACACAACAAGCGCAGGAAGACTGCGCTCGGATTCCGCTTCTACCTCTATATCTGCAACTTCAGAAAAGCGTAAGAAGCGAGATGAATCCACCACCGATGAGGATATATTAACTCATGGTGGATCCTCGAAATCGTCAAAAAAACGAGGCCGACCCAAAACTCAGTAAGATGAATAAGTATCTTAATTCAGACTGTGATAACCAACTATTTGTTGATTCCTTTTTTAACAATACTCCTTTTTATTTACTTTATATGCACATATTTATTCTTCTTTATTTATATTTATTTTATTTATTTATTTATTTATTTATTTATTTATTTATTTATTTATTTATTTATTTATTTATTTATTTATTTATTTATTTATTTATTTATTTATTTATTTATTTATTTATTTATTTATTTATTTATTTATTTATTTATTTATTTATTTATTTATTTATTTATTTATTTATTTATTTATTTATTTATTTATCTATTTATTTATTTATTTATTTATTTTATGTGTATGTGTGTATATATGCGTGTGTATATATATGTGTATATTTCTTTGTCTATTAATTTATAAAAATATTTTTGCGTCTGTATATATATACATAATTATAGTATAATGCAGCGTTTCAACAAAAGTACCGAGAGCCGATACTCTTAAATTACCTGCAAGACTCTAGTTTTTTACCTCAACTTCAACACACTATGTCTGCACAAGCAATAGTACAGTGGAACTGTAACGGAATAGTTCAAAGGTACTGCGAATTAAAATTACTTATACATGATTTCGAACCTTTATGCCTATGTATTCAGGAAAGTCATCTGCGACCTGATAAACCGTATTCATTAAAAGGTTACACTGTTGTGAGAAAGGACCTAGCAGCTGTTGACAGAGCACATGGAGGGGTAGCGATACTACTTCGGGATGGTACTGAGTATCAGCCATTGCAGATTGTTAGTCGTCTACAAGTAGTAGCAGCTCGTATATCAATACCTGTTAGGCTAACCGTTTGCAGTATATATCTTCCTGATGGTAATTGGCTACTTGCAGATATTGTGAACCTAATATCGCAGTTGCCAACCCCATTCTTAATTCTTGGTGACTTCAATGCACATAACACTCTATGGGGATCCAACACAACAGATTGCCGAGGAAGACAAATTGGAACGTTACTTGAAGAACCGGACCTAACACTACTTAACACAGGTGCCCCAACTCATCTAACTGCTCGATCCAGTACATTTTCGGCAATAGATCTAGCGATCAGTTCAACATCGTTAACTGATCGATTGTTCTGGAGAGTCCTTGACCACATGTATGGTAGCGATCACTTCCCCTGTGTCACTACACTTAGTACTACTAGAAGTAGTGTAGAGACACCTAGATACTGGGTAATGTCTAACGCAAACTGGGAACAGTTTGAAACCATCCTCGGAACAGAGACAATTTATAATGAAGGCATGACACTTGAAAATTTTACTAACCTGGTTAAGCAAGCAGCAACAAAAAGCATTCCCCTTGCTGGTGGCGCTTTAAGAAAGCGTAAATTACCGTGGTGGAATTCGGAAATATCCGAAGCGATCAGACTGAAGAAACATGCACTAAATGTTTTCAAACGGCATTGCACAACAGAAAATTTAATCGCGTTCAAGAAAGCACGGGCCAAAGCTAGAAAGTTAATGCTTAGCGCTAAGAGGGAATCATGGAGACAGTACGTGTCTTCAATTACATCAGAATTAACATCAGGAGAAGTGTGGCGCAAAGTGAGGGCAATAAACGGTAGAAACCCTATACGTCTCATAACGCATCTTCGGGCAAACGATGGAACAGTGATTAACTCGCCCGAAGACATCTCCAATGCCTTAGCTGATCAGTTTGAGAGTGTAAGTAGCACAGAAAACTACAATACTGATTTTGCCCTATCTAAAAACTTAAGGGAAATCCCATTGGACTTTTCTGCAAATACCCCTCAGCCATACAATCAACAATTCAGCATGCATGAGCTAGAAAATGCCCTTTCCAAAACTAAAAAGTCTGCACCAGGTCCTGATATGATCAACTACGACATGATAAAGCACCTTCCCAGTCATCTCAAGAAAACATTACTTGATATTTATAACAAAATATGGTCCGAAGGTGCTTATCCTGAAACATGGAAGAGAGCAACTGTAGTTCCCATCTTGAAGGAGGGTAAGGATCCTTTTAATGCATCCAGCTATAGACCAATCAGTCTGACCTGTTGTCTTGGTAAAATTCTGGAGAAAATGGTAAATGAGAGGCTTACCTGGTGCCTTGAAAATGAAGAGAGACTCGTGAACTGCCAAGCTGGATTTAGGAAATTCAGAAGTACAGCAGATCAACTAGTGTATGTTGAGAACGTAATACAAGACAGCTTCAAAGAAAGAAAACATACTGTGGGGGTCTTCTTTGATTTAGAAAAGGCATTTGATATGACGTGGAGATATGAAGTCCTGCGCCAACTCCACAATTGGGGATTTCGAGATAATCTCCCACTTTTTGTGAGATCATTCTTATCAAATCGATCTTTCTCTGTCAAAGTCGGTAACCATATGTCATCCCCTAGACTACTAGAAAATGGCATTCCCCAGGGTTCAACGCTCAGCTGCACACTCTTTACCATAGCAATAAATAAACTCATTGATTCTCTCAATCCAAATATTGAAACATGTTTATATGTTGATGATCTATGTATTCTAGCGTCCGGTCATACAACAGATCATGTCTCACAACAGGTGCAATCAGCAATTGACACCATTTCCGAGAATGCAAAACGTACAGGATTTATCCTATCAAAAACGAAGACAAAGTTTGTCCATTTTTGCAGACTTCGAAAACCATACGAACATCCTATCCTTTATCTTGAAGGTGAACAGATCTCTTGTGAAGCTACTATTAAATTTCTAGGCCTTATATTCGACTCAAAACTAACATGGCGACCGCACATCGATTATCTAATTTGTAAGTGTAGATCGATCTTGAATATAATAAAATGCCTATGTTCGACTCGCTGGGGAGCAGAAACAGATGTCCTATTGAAAATCTACAGAAGTCTCATCCTCTCCAGAATAGATTATGGCTCCATAGTATATTCATCTGCAAGGACTTCACTGCTACGCAAAATAGACCCTATTCATAATATGGGCATTCGATACTGTTTGGGTGCATATAGAACAACCCCAACCGCTAGTTTGTACTGCGAGTCTGGGATGCAGCCTTTAAATATCAGGCGAAAAAAATTAGCGCTAGCATATGCAACCCGCATATTAGCCCAACCTAAACACCGCAACAGAGCTATGCTAACTGCAGGTAGTAACGACTACCTTAGAAGACCCACTATTACAAGGCCCCTCAGAGTAAGAGTTCGAGAAATATCTGAAGAAGCGAATATTGTGAACAGTCCACTATTCCCAATGGCACATCCAGAAACACCTCCATGGACTACGCCAGGTTTAGAGATAAACACGGAACTTTGTCTATATTGCAAGCAAAACACGTCACCCGTATTGTTCAACATACTTTTCCGAAGTATTATCGAGAGGTACCCTGAATCGCACTTAGTATATACAGACGGCTCCAAAACAGACGCAGGTGTGGGATGTGCTGTGATTATAGATAATTCAGAAAGCTCCTGGACCTTATCTTCTCTTGCATCTGTGTTCGCAGCGGAGCAATATGCTATCTGGCAGGGTTTAAAATTTGCTCAGATAGCGGCGAGCCACCAAACTGTGATTATAATAACTGACTCTCTATCTGCAATAAGTGCAGTCAGTAATAGGTATTCTCATGACCCTCTTGTTCAGATGTGCCTCGAGACCTTAATAGACTTGTATCACTCTGAAAAAAATGTCATTCTGCTTTGGGTACCGAGTCATATGGGAATTCGAGGGAATGAGTTAGCTGACCAAGTGGCTAAGGATGCGACTCATTCGCAAAGCGTTGATGTCCACACCATTAAAGTCAGCGATCATCAACTTCACATCTCAAGATGTACGAACAAACTCTGGCAAAGAGAATGGGATAGAACAAGCACGCAGCTGAAACAAATTAAGCCCTGTATAACCCCATGGAAACATAGCCTCGACCTGAGCAGAAATGAAATGGTTAAACTACACCGTCTAAGGATGGGTCACACGATACTCACGCATTCACACCTACTGCGAGGGTTAGAGCCACCATTATGCCCTTCTTGTGATGGAGAGCTTACAGTTCCCCACATTATTAGTGAATGTTCGGCACTCAGTAACCTACGAGATTACTATGAAATGAGTGGGAACTGGAAAGAGAATCTCAACGACTCACTAAAAATAAAGAAGACAATATCGTTTCTCAAATGTACTGGTTTTTATTATAAATTATAAATGAACATCGAGCAATATATAATTACGTAAAGCAGCTAATGACCATAGTAGTCGATGCTGCATAATCAAAAAAAAAAAAAAAAGGATTTGGTAAGGTTTGCTTATTTTGGTATTAATGTAAGAGAGTTGAAACAAATAGTATATATTTTATGTCACTGGTCACGAGCCACGGTTGTCACATTTTGGTATTACCTATTTTGGTAATATTGAGACAGAGCTAAAAAAAAGGATGAAACTTTTATCTGTGGCTTGTGACCAAATAGCGTCAAAGAAAGAAGGGAAAGGGAAAGTAAGGAAGAAAGGTGGACAGAAAAAATGGGGCAAAGGGTCTTTTAGAACAAGAGACGGTTTATCATTTTTGAAATGTTGAAATGTTTATATATTTTCGAGAGTTTAATGTTGATATAATTTTGGTAAAACTGTTAAATTTTTATCATATTTTTGTTTATAGTGCGCGCCGTTATGTACTTACGAACTTGCTCGACTGTGCAGCCCACTGATTTGCGCAACAAAGGTTGTTGCTGTGCGATTTTGCTTGCCTATCTATGCTATAGCGGCGCTGTATCAGTTGTTTAATAAAGTTTCCTAAATAAGGGATATTAAAGGTCACTATAGAGTTTCGTTTGAAAAACCAAGATAGGTATCATTATTATAATTTTGTCTGGAAAAAGAACGACTTGAAAAAAATGGCGAAAGCTATATACAAGATGATCCCATTTATAACAATAAGCACTTCCACCATTTCTTGAAATAAGCTTCAATTAGCATAGAGCCTACCAACGACGTCCTACTGATAGACTACGCTTTGTCACCGCTTTGTATACCAAATGTTTGTAAGCGTTTCTGGCTTTGCGACGGAAGCGGGGAACGTCAGCTGTATTTATGAGCGTACACAGAGTCAGTGGCGTAGACATTTAATTTTTACAGTGGCAGAAGTTTACAAATAAACATTCAAACAATATGAAATAATAGATGTGTCAAGTAATTGTTATGTAATTGTCAGACTGTTATTCATTTGGAGCAGCTAAAAAACGTAGAATTGTTGAATATATACACACATACACATAATAAAATTTGATTCATCCGTTCCTCCTTTCCTTTCACACCACTTGCTTGTGTGCTCAAATAAGAATATAACTGCTGCATGAGCTTCTCCCATTCAAAGTGGTATCCTTGAAAAATAAGATATGAATAAAAATTTTTTCATTGATACTAGTTTATTGATCATAAAATATGTTAATTCTAAAGTCTGCAAAGAAAATGTATGTTGTATATTCAGCTAGTACATAATTTGAGGTTAGTAACATTCTTACGTAAATTCAGTAGGTACACAAAAAATCACTGACTTTTAAAGAGAGCACTGAACCTGAGTCTATAGTAAATTTATAATAACCAACTTAAAACTAGTCAGCCTCAACCCTAAACCTCGTCAATCAATAACAACTTCTTTTCTCTATATAAGATTGGAAACCACATTGAAACCCCTTTTCGCGAGATATGTCGATGGCAAAGCAATATGATATACTTTCATACTTAGTTCCTAATACCGGAAGTAAACAGATATGTCCCCATGAAGTCAAAATTGTGGATGGCACTTCGCAATGAGCGTTAAGTTTTAATTGTGTCAGGAAAATAGTACTTATGGCAGCCATATGTGATTGCAGAATTGTACTTGCTGGAGCTACATCGCATTTCTCTATTAATACCGGCATTACCAAGACATCACCTTTTCGTAAATCTTCCAATAATTCCTCGATATAGCTTTTGTGTCGGTTCTTTTTATGCTGGGTCTAACCCAAAAAATTTTCGTTTTTTTGGTAAATAATAAGAAAACCCGATTCGCAATTTTGAGCAGGCCACGTTTTCTATCGGCGGCCACGAAGTTGACTAATTGTTGCCTACTAATATGTGGACAGCATAGCATTTGCCAATTTATTTTTGTTTTCGAAAACTGGAAGCTTTGTTGTGGTGCTGTTTTGTTGGCTGGATGTGGACCTCTATCGACTGACCGGTTTAGCACTGATAACTACCCATTCATATATGTGCTATGTTGCTTTTTTTAATAACAGATATCTCGTTTTTTTTTGAAACCACCCTCGAACGAAAATCCTGTGTACGCGCCAGAGTAGACACGTGGTCGACACTTGATATAGACAGTCCCGACGTTGCCAGTTGTGCATTAGGGCGTGCAGCAATGTTTCTAAAATATAAAAATGGCGTTAATTCTTGACATAATTGCAATATTACACGTGTTATACAAAAGAGTATTTTCAGAGTACTTTTTCTGTTACAGATAAGCAAGCCATAATCATCATTTTTTACAGTATATTGACGATTGACGAAACTGTTCGATACGTTTTTCTGAGTATTAATTCCAAATGATTGTCAAGTTGGCATCGCTGCGGAGAACCATTGAAAATATTCCCAATGTTTGGAATACAGACAAACAATTTGCTTTGGATGCGTGGTCTATCAGTAGGATGTCGTTGGAGCTTACCATTGTTAGATGAGAATGATTTATTGGGCCTGATAATATAGTATTTTTTAAAGTCATGTTATTTATGCGATTGGCGCTTATTCAAAAGGTGGATGGAAACACTCAAAATATCAGTATGGATCTAACGTTCTTCAAGGGACACTTCTGACAAAAAAGGAAGACACTTACTGCTGTATTGCATGCCGTGATGTGACCTGAGAATTTTTTGGATGACCTTGACCGATTCTAACTAAAGTTCCATTCTTCAAATGGTTGTACACATAGTAGAGTGCTCCTGAGAACATCAACAGTGCTGCAGTGTTGGGTGAGTGGGTTGCGGCAACCGTGGGCTGTAAATTACAACATATATTTATACAAGGTAGCCAATACATTACTGACAGACATGTTCTTTAAATGTTTTAAAATTCAAATAAAATAAGTCAATTTTTTTCCTCTTCATCTTTGTGGACTACTTGCCTGGCTTTGCCTCCCCATTACTACTACATTACTGCAAAGAAGTTTCATGCTATTGTATTTGTGGTTGGGATTCATTTTGCTACTTGTAAGTAGCAAGTAAGTAGAGAATTTTATGTGATCCTAGTCACTAATACTTCTTTTTATATAATCAGTTTACCATACAATACAGCAGGTTTAAACTTAAGAGCTCAGGTCAAGGAATAAAAAATAAAATGTTCATAAAAAATGCTTTTTGGACAGGACGTAATCACTCTTTGCATTAGTTAAAATACAAGGTGAAAAGTTAGTAATACCGTTAGATTTTTCGACTATAATCCTGCAAGCCTCGAATATCGATTCACAGGTGTAAAAACAATGAGATAGTAAATTTAGGTAAAAAGTAAGGTGCATACTACTTTTTGATGGCATAACAATATATGGTCCGCATACACGACTCTGGTATGCCTAAAATAATTTTTTACTTCCTGAAAGTGCCGTAAATTGTCAAGTTTTAGATCATGAATATTTGTGTGGTTAATCAGCACACAAGCATCACCATTTCTTTAATGTACTCATTTCACTTTGTTGTACAATTATTTATTATATTTTCAGAGAAAAAAGCCTAGAAAATTAGGGTCACAAATGAATTGCGCTTTATAGTTATTATATCTGTTTAGGGCAGACGAAGAAATAAGTCTCACTTCATACGTGCTAGGTTTCAACGGATAGATACCTGTCGGATTACATATACAGGGTTATTCGCGTTATTCGACATGGAGCATTATGGCTAAAGTATTTGATAAAAACGAAAATAATAATTTTTGATGGATATATAGAGACCCATAAAGGCTACATTTTAAAAATATTTTCATGTTATACAAGGTGTCCCAAAAACACGGAATGTATCATAGTTATGTTTTTTCAAATGGAACACCCCATATATTATTGCACATTCAGATTCCTTGGTGAATTCCAGTGTAACTTTATGTATCATACATGGGACTTGGGAAGCGAACCGTTTAGGTGTAAATCACCATTTTCGGTATAAGTAGATATCAGGAAAAAATTGAATATCGTAGAGATTATAAAATTTGGAAGGCTGTGACTTTGCCATATTACTAAGCATAAAATGCGTCAGCTTTGATAAGACTGTCAAATTTAAATTACGTTTATGTTTGGAGAAATCGGTCGATTAATTAAGGAAACTTCGATCAGCGATAACTTGATTTTTTCAAATGGGAATGCCTAATTCTTTTTATACGATTAAACGTAGAATTTGATAACCTTTCTAATGATATAGGTTGTGAGTATCAATCTCTCTCTTCATTTAATTTTAAATTCTCAAATAAATCGGCGTTTTTCAATTTTCCTATAAGCAACGTAGCATGTCATGAAATATAAACAAAAATCTGTTCAGGTAGAAGAAAACAACAAACTTAACAGAAAAATACACACGAACTAGACTAAAGGGACAAGATTATAAAAATTACTCACAACAAACAAAGTCTAACCAGAAACAACGGCGCGGCGGTAACATCTCTAAGGTCAAAGAGAAGCTGGAGTATGGCAGTAATAGATATTTTTTACAGTCTACTGGCTACCGCAATTTACTAGAGGTTAAACATTTCCAAGACAATTAAAACCCTGTTATGAAACAAAAACAACCAGCGACTGTTGCTCCAGCGCGCAATTATCAATCATATGTAATGGTTTAAAAAAGTAGTAATTTGCGTCGAAGTCGATACCTCTGAATGGAGCCCTTCTATTTTTTAATATCTGTTAGTAATATTGCAAAAAAGGGATACTGACAATTCAGATTTAAATTTTCTGCCATTTAAGTTATGTTTTATAATTTGAACAAATTTTAATTCATTCTTCATTTTCTGCGATCTTGCTAATAGGTACTGGTGATGCTTAGTAATATGGCAAAGTCACAGCCTTCCAAATTTTATAATCTCTGCGATATTCAATTTTTTCCTGATATCTACTTATACCGAAAATGGTGATTTACACCTAAACGGTTCGCTTCAAGTCCCATGTATGATACATAAAGTCACACTGGAATTCACCAAGGAATCTGAATGTGCAATAATATATGGGGTGTTCCATTTAAAAAAAAACATAACTTTGATACATTTCGTGTTTTTGGGCCACCTTCTATAACATGAAAATATTTTTAAAATGTAGCCTTTATCTATCTCTTATCTCTATCCATCCGAAATTATTATTTTCTTGTTTAGCAGATACTTTAGCCATAATGCTCCATGTCGAATAACGTGAATAACCCTGTATATTCAGTTTTTCAATTTATCATCAAACTTTTCGCATATACGTCGGTACTGCGTCCGCAAAAGGGAGTAAAAATAGTAGGTTTTAAAATTATGGGTTTTTTATTTTATTTACTTAACCTAAATAATAAACTTCTTGGAATACAATGTATGATAACAAAATATCTTTGATAACGTTCGAATGCGTTCCTGATGGCTTTTTATATAAGGTAAGGTAAGTATTTAAAGCATCCGTTATTTTTCATGATGGTAGACCTTATAGAACATGAAGCAGACGTTTTTGTTGTTTACTTACTGCTCGTCCAACGACAGAGTCCAAAAATCTCCTTATAACCACGGTACATACTGCCAATGATAAACTTTCCCCGATCATGGTCTGTTCAATTTAGATTTATCGATAATTTTGAATAATTTGCGATATCTACTGGTTTTTTACAGATGTCATTGTCACTTTAACTTTAATGTTGGTTAGTAGGTTAGGCATTAAGTGGTCATAATCAAAAATTGTTGGTTGATGTGGAAACGATTGAACTTATACTGAGTGGATTTTCGCTTACATCAAAAACATCAAACATAATGTTGTTCGATGTACTTTTTTGATACAAAGTTTCTTCGTACAGCGCCGGTTTTACCTGACTTCGGGCCCTGGGCGCTTGAGGCTGTGGGGCACCTATATTGCTCGTCTTTATCCGATTTATATAAATAAGCACATCTATAATTATTCATATTTATTATAATTTTATAAATATAAATTGAATAAGTGCAAGCACACCTGCGGCTTTATTATGTAAAAATTGCTACTCAGTATCACTGACGCGGTAGTAGCCTGATTGTCAAAAAATTCCGTATTACACAACGCTGTCGCTTGCTGTCACAAAAATGCACTTTTCGCAATGAGATTAGCGCCACTAGCGATTGGGTAGAAGATGAAAGGGCCATAGGACACTAGCGCACCGCGGTCAGATTTGTCCTAATCTCACCGGTCAGAAGCGCCGAAAATATTTCGATCAACAGATGGTCCATAGGACAGCATAGCGCCGCGGTCAGATTTGTCCCAATCCCACCGGTCAGAAGCGCGCAAAATATTTCGATCATCAGATGGTCCATAGGACAGTAGCGCGCCGCGGTCAGATTTGTCCTAATCCCACCGTTCAGAAGCCTCTAAAATATTTTGGATAATAGGCAGGTATGTGGACACAAGCGCGCGGGGCGGTTCTCGTTCACTTATGTTGTAATATTGTTGACTGAGATAAATTATTGTAATGCGTAATATAGATTAGCAGCACTTTCTGTCAGCTTTATTTGCATCACGTGGTTCTTTTCTAACTTGTTGAATACTGGTAATATTCGTTTAGAATTAAGTGAAAAGTTAATTTAAACCTATATTCCTTGAAACGTTGAAAATTTAATTAAACCCAATGTATTTAAATAAAACATAGATGTTTTGAATACAGCGAACTGATTGATTCAGTTGATAATAGAAAACAAGTAATATACAGATTAAAGAATTTATTTCTTCAAACTACTGAAATATTTTCATTAAGGGTAGTTTTATACAAGGTGGGCCAATAGTGCGTGGACGGAGGATTGTGGACTTACTGAAATATATTTCAAAAATCTGTCACTTGATCATGGTAGGGACCCTTGAGGGCCATAACGTAAAAATATTTTCACTTAAATTTTGACGTTTATACAGGGTGATTCATATCAAAGTTACATTTTTTTGAATGGAACCCGCTATATATTATTGCATATTTGGATTCCTTGCAAGGGCGTACCCAGGATTTCAGTTAGGGGGGGGCAGGGGGCTGCTTAGTGCTTATACCTGTTTCGAAAATTGACTTTTATTCATTAACTTTTATGATGACACAAAACAAATATTATAAGTACATAATAATTATACTATACATTATGTATAATATATAATATTATATATGTTTATTTTAATTTAACAGTAATCTTCTCGGATTTGCCGAAAATTTGTCTATGACAATCTTTTCAATAAACTCACTGTTGTCTTTTAAATAATTGCGATGTACGCTCATCAGACATAAACCCGTAAGCCTTTCTTCACCCATGGTGCTTCTTAGCCACGTTTTAACTCTTCGCAGCGTACTGAAGGACCGTTCTACGGTCGCCGTGGTGCATGGGATAGTGCTTAAAATAATTAATGCCTTTCTGACAGCAGGGTAAAAAATGTTCGCTTCTTTGAACAGATCAACTACTTCTATGTCCTTTAATTGATCATCTGATAAAGCCTTCGTCACCCATAAATTATGCCAAAGGTTCAGTTCCCCGGTGATATCCAGGTTATAAAATTCTTGGAATGATTCTGCGTTTTTGTGTAGGTCTGCAATGCTGGTTTTTGTCATATACAAGGGATGTAGCCTGCTTAAAGCAAACGCCGGAGTATTTTCTTGGGAGAATCGAATATTCAATGATGAAATGAGTGAATCAATGTATGGTATTATCAGGGAACGCCGCCAATATTCGTTATCATTGTCTGATGGCGGATTACTTCTATGTGTTTGCTTATGAGCAAGACGTGGAACCGAAATTTCTATGTTCAAATCCATTGCAACAGCTCGTGCTTTTTGAAGTATTTCATTACTTATTCTATCAGGAAACTCGCGGTCATTTCTGAGAATGTCCTTGATATTTTTAATGTGTTTTCCTACCGAGATCATGTCGATCGATTTAGCTTGCAGTGCGTTAACTACTGGTTCTATAACTGCTGAATATTTGGCTATTGTTTGTAGAGAAACAATAAACACTGGTTTTGTAACGGCTGAATGCAACTGATATGCAGATTTTCTGGTGGCATAATTTCCCTCTACAGATAACGTTTCTAGAGATTTCACGAGCTCTGAAAAATGTTGATTGATTTATATTTTTCGGACCATCTCGTCTCACATAATCGTGATAGGTTTGGCGCGTAGTTTCGACGTGTAGTCGATTCTCTGAAAAACGTTATAACATCCTTTACAGTGGCGACAGTATTTCTAATTTCTGGCACTGCGTTCGCATCATTCACAACAAGGTTGAGTTTGTGACTTGAGCAATGAAAATATAAAGCACGAGGATATTTTTTTCTCAAAATGGCTTGTACGCCACCCTCTTTTCCTGCCATTGTAGAACAGCCATCGAATCCAAACCCTACGCAATCTTCTTTGGAGAGGTTAGAACTAATTAAGAAATTGTCAATTGCTTCGGCGATTGCGGAAGCATTTTGTGCTTTTAGTTCAACGAACCCTACAAATTCTTCTCTGATTTTACTTTTGCTTTCGTCGTAGAACCGCACGCCTATTGACAGCTGTTCTTTCCCAGATACGTCTGCTGTTTCATCAGCTAAGATTGAGTAAGCCATGGTCTTCCGAACCTCACTAATTACATTCTCCTGAATAACTTCGCCACATAAATTTATTAGTTCGTTTTGTATTCTTGGCGAAGTATAAATTGCATTTCGACGGCACTTTTCAAAGTGACTCTTTAATTTGTTGTCCCCTGAATCGATTCTCAACTTCAATAAATCTAATAAAACACCCTCATCTGCTTGTTTGCCCCTAAGAGGCATATCATGTGTACCGCAAAATACTATACAAGAAATAATTGATGACAATATTTGTCTGTTTTCATCGATTGCTTTTTGGTGTCCACTTTGCAGTTGGATGTCTACAGGAACATTTTCAAGAAAATTTTTTGCAGCATTTGTCGCCGTTTGGTGAAGGTTGGTCGTTGCATGCTTTCGGCAGTCTTCATGCATATTTTTGAACTTTAAATATGGCCTGACCATAAACGATCCCAAAATTCCTCTCACAGTGCTAATGGGCGGAGGAAACAAAACACAATACTTACAAAGAGCACCTTTTAGTCGCTTGGAATATACTAGCCATGGTGAATATTGATCCAACCAAGCATGATTAAATTTTCTTTTTAAATGGCTTGCATCACTTTCAAAATCGTAATTTCTGGGCGGGATCCAAGGATTTTGTAACAACTCCCTCTTCCTTTCCGTCGATAGCTGGGTAGCCAATCCAACATAACGACCCAGATCATTTTCATGACAGCCATCGTCCACTATAATTTCAGGATCGACGTTGACGTCATAAGTTTGTTGGGATGTCGATGGAGAAGAATAGTCGGCAACAGATATATTAAGAGGTTCTACTGAAGAATTTGACGCTTGTCCAATGTTAGCATGCAATGATATTGGCATTACATGAGTGGTTTTATCATGGTTGTCATTTTCATCGCTTCCACTGCTACTTTCCCGACCTTTTTTTCTTTTTTCGCGTGGCCTCCCTAAAAAATGGATACACAGAATTACCCTTACAGTGTTTAGGCGGGTTGCATAGGACGAAAATCAAAGATCAAGTTTCACATTCTCTTGCATATGGTTTGAACGCCAAATAATCAAAACTAGGTAAGTAATTTGAAATAATACACTTGTTGTGACGTTAGAGAAAAGGGATTTTGTTGTCGGTATGATCTTATTAATAAATCCAAAATATTGCAAGGATCTTTCTTTTATGTTTTTTTTTTAACTTTTTTATCACAAAATATTCACAAATGTTATTTTAGCTATTATAACAAAACCACGTGTTGTAATTAATAAATTTAAATATTGTAAGTAATGCCTAAGATATACACTTACAAGAGAGTCATAGCCCCCCTTAAACAAATCAAATAATCATATTAAGTATGTACTTAAGTGTTTTGTTTTGACTCACCTCTTTCAAAGAATTTCCTGATATCCATTTGACGGAGTAATATTTCCAGTTGTTGCGCAGTAAACGTAAATCTCGTGTCTCCGCAACGAAACTATAAGACACTATCTATGGCGTATGAAATATTCGCTCGTATTCCACTCCGAACTGAATTGTGTTCGAACTAAATTCACGTGCTCTGCCTTACGTTCCGCTTATATATTGAAAATATTCTCGCTCCCGAAATATGTAGAAAATACTCGAGCTCGACTCTATTTCCATCCTTGTCTTATAATACATGCTATCACTGTCTTTTCTTTCCGGAATAGTCCATGCTAGAATATTCTTCGTGGTATTGCTATTCAATACTAGATGTCTCTATTGACCGTATACAGTATACATTGAGCCTATTTCTTTTTACTGGAAAAAGTACTGCCGTCCGAAACTAGATGGCGTTAGATGTTATTTTCTTCCAATTATATTCAGCTTTAATCCTATATGGCTCTGATTGTCTCGTCGGAAGCGGAAACTACGAGATACCACGGTTTTGTGGGAGATTTAAATTATATTGCATCGCTAACAGTATACTAGAGTCTGTCTAGTGAGTCGCGGCACAGAAATAACCGCGGCAAATTTAAAAATAATTTAGTTGTAAGCACTGAATAGAATATGCTATGAAATTTGAGTTTGATACTTTCACTATTTTATTTTATGAACACTAAGAATCTTAAACTAAATCTGTACAGATATATACTACTTAAAATAATATGCAACATATTGAATATTATTTTATTTTAGCATAGCATTGAAAACAAAAATTATATAATAAAACCAAACTTGCATCAAAACCGTACTTAATTTTTATTTATTCTGTCTCGTAATCAAAATCAGATTCTAGAAATTAAATTATCGACTATAAATCATTACTGACACTTTCATTTGTTAGTGATAACTAACAAATAATAAAAACGAAATAAAGAAATAAATAAAGTGTATCAAAACTTGATCAAAACATTTTGCGTTTCGTTTGACGGCGGCTGAAGGTCGCCATATAAAATATTCTAATAAATACGTTGTGACACGACCGACACGACTCACTATACAGACTCTATATCGAATGTTGTAGAATATTTAACTATAGAAAATAAAGAACAAATCTGGCTGAAAAGATATTTTGTTTCCAACACTTCATTTTGCGCAGAGTAGGTAACACGTTTTTAATTTTTATTTGCCAAAAAAAATTACATTTATTTAATCTTCTAGGGGGGGGGCAGCTGCCCCCCCCTGCCCCTACCTGGGTACGCCCTTGATTCCTTGGTCAATTCTAGTGTGATCTTATGTATCACACATGGAACTTTAGACGAACCGTTTAGGCGCAAATCACCATTTTTGGTATAAGTAGGTATCAGAAAAAACTTGAATAACGCAGCGATTATAAAACTTAGAAGGCCGTGACTTTGCGGTACGACAGTAGATTAATTAAGAAAACTTCAATCACAGAAAACTTGATTTTTTCAAATGGGAATGCCTATTTTGGTTTAAAGAATCAAATGTAAAATTTGATTACCTTTCTAATGATATAGCATTGTCGATATCAATCTTTTTTAGTTTTCATTTTATTTCAAATTTTCAGTCAAATCGGTGTTTTTCAATTTTGCTGCATGCAAGCAACCTAGCAGGCCACGAAAAATAAACAAAAGCTCGTTAATATGGAGGAAACCAACTAACTTAGTAGAAAGATGCAAACTAACTAGAGCAACGAGGCAAGATTATGAAAATTCCTTCCAACATATTAGCTCTAACCAGAAACAATAGCGGTAACAAGAACGCTCATTTTTCACAGCCTACTAGCTATTAGCCAATTTCCAAAGTCAGTAAGAAAATATTTAATCAAAGGGAAACTACTACTGATTGTTGCTGGCAGTAGAATATCTATGTCTTTTGAATAAATTTTCACATTTAATGCTATAAAAAAGTAGCCATTTCCGTAAGTCAAAAGCAATTATACCTCTGACTGGAACCCTTCAAATTCTTCAGTAGGTACTTCTACTTATTAGCAAAATCGCGGAAAGTGAAACTTGATTTGCAGTCTGTTTGAATTGTAAAATATAATTTAGTTTGCAGAAAACTACATGAAATAAACACAATTACAACATAGCGTAATTAAAAAATTCTAGCATTATTTCAATAGATGTTCAGAATGCTCCAGTTGGAGATATCTTCACTTTTGACTTAACTAAATGGAAATGACCAATTTTTCTACCCCATTAAATGTGAAATTTCATTCTAAAGATGATAGACTGTAAGCAAAAATCGCTGGTAGTTTTTCTTTTGTTTCAAAATTTTTAATCATTTTGGAAGGTTGTCAAGCTCTAGTAGACATCAATAGCTAGTATGCTGTGAAAAACAAACACTTCTGCCATACCCCAGCTACTCATTGGCATTAGATATCTTGCGGCTGTTATATCCGGTTAGAGCTAATATGTTGTAAGGAATTTGCATAATCTTGCCTCGTTGCTCTAGTTAGTTTGCATCTTTCTACTAAGTTAGTTGGTGTCTTCCATATTAACGAGCTTTTGTTTATTTTTCATGGCCTGCTAGGTTGCTTGCACGCAGGAGAATTGAAAAACGCCGATTTGACAGAAAATTTGAAATAAAATAAAAACCAAAAAAGATTGATATCGAGAATGCTATATCGTTAGAAAGGTAATCAAATTTTACATTTGATTCTTTAAACCAAAACAGGCATTCCCATTGGAAAAAAATCAAGTTATCTATGATTGAAGTTTCCTTAATTAATCTACTGATTTCTCCAAGTACAAAAGGAATTCAGATTTAGCCCTCTGACCTAAGGTGACGCATTCCATGCTTTAGCTTTAGCTTTAGCAAGCCGACAATCCTCCGTCCACGCACTATTGGCCCACCATGTATACCTAGAGCAGCTGGATAGTCATTTAAATAATCTAAGAAGTAACTGTAAACTGTAAGCCACCGCAAGCCGTAAAAAGACCGATGAAAGTTCGCAAGAATAAAAGGGATGTGGTCATTAGAAATAACCAAGCTTAATTTTCTTCCGGCGCGCAAGTGACCTGTGCCAATGAAGGCACCCTTTTTGTAAACAGGTAAAAATCAAACCGCGCGCGCTCGTGACCGATCACCGATGAAAGAACAAACGCTTTGATTCATTGGCTGACAGTTCTGCCTCGTTGTAGGTTATGGTGTTGTCTGTCCGTTTTGATTTTGACAGCGATTTCCGCCTGTCCCTTGCCTTCCGCAAGAAACATAATAAGGCTGCTATTTTACTTCTAATGGTATCTGCTTCCTGCTCCACAGCCGACTCAGAACCCAGGAAATAATTTCTCGATCCTCGTCTTGCGAGCGCGTCCGCTGTTTCATTACTGCAAACTCCAATATGACTCGGCATCCATATAAGTGACATCTGAAATGTCATCCAAGAATTTCTACATTGCAGAGCGAGCCTTGATGTAAACCTACAAACACTCAATGCTTTCAATACTGCCTGGCTGTCAGAGCAGATAGTAATCCGCCTCCTGGTACAAAGCTTCTTCATGAGAGGCCGTAGTTCAATAAAATTTTTGATACTTATCATGTGGTTCGGTTGTTAATAACTAAAACTACAAGTTGGGGCACGTTTTGTAAGCCCCTCCTATGCCCCCAGTATTCTCCATTCTTCTAAAGTCTCCCACCTTCATGCTGAAAATTAGTCAAGGACCTGAAAGACGCTTGCGTTGTTTTGTTTTTCGCTTCCCAAAAGACACAGCTGCAAATTCATCTAATTTCATTACAAGAGAGCTTCAAGGTGACAGTTGTATTGCGTTATTGGTTGGCAATGCCAAAGTCGTGCTGTGTCTTTACGCATTTTCGTGTACTAGTCGGCAAAACTAGAATCACATTCAGTCTGAATTACATACAGGGTGTTTATTTGAAAACTTCCCACCCCGGATTTCTAGAAAACCGCTATTAAAAGAAAAAAAACGCCTAGACACGTCTAAAGATCTGTCAAGGGGACAACTTTTTAATCAAAAACTACTTCATTCCCTTGTACTCCCTGCCCTCCAGGATTATCCCCTTAAAAAAATTAAATGACAGGGGGTTCGAGTAATATCTTGTTTGTTGTTCTTTGATTTTTTAAATCGGTCGATTCGTTTTCGAGAAAATTAGAATCCTTATATATCTAACCTGTTCAAATAGAATATAAAAACACATGAAAATATCAGTTTTATTGCAATAAATGTTCAAATGTTGCCCGTTATTGGCGAAACAATGATATAGGCAATTTTCAAATTCCTGACGGGCAGCTTGGATGACATTTGTCAACGTATTACCAAAATTTGTCATTATATCCCACAACCTGTTTCTGCAACCGCCCGTCAGGAATTTGAAAATGGTCTACATCATTGTTTGGCCAATAACAGGCAATATTTGAACACTTACTGCAATAAAAAGTGATATTTTCATGTATTTTTGTATTGTATTTGAACAAGTTAAGATACATATAAAGATTCTAATTTTCTCGAAAACGAATCGACTGATTTCAAAAAATCAAAGGTCAAAATAAAGTACTTCGACGATACCCGGTCATTTAAAATTTTTAAGGGGATGATCCTGGGTGGCAGAGGGTACAAGGAGGTGAAGTAGTTTTTGGTTAAGACGCTGTCTCCCTTAACACATCTTTTGACGTGTCTCGGCGTTTTTTTTAGTCGGCGGTTTTCGAGAAATAATGAAGTTTTCAAATGAACATCCTGTATGACTAACGTGACCATACGTCCCTCTTTGGGCGAGACAGTCCCGCTTTCAGACAGTCTGTCCCGGTGTCCCCCGCAATGCTGAAATTGTCCCGCTTTTGCAAACAGACCAAACGATAATTTAAAACGTATTTTTCTATCACGAAATGCGGGGCACGGCGTGCGGCGCCCCGCATTTTCACTTATTTTAAACTTTGTGACCGATGAAAAAATCTCTGGCTGAAATATCGAGAATGTTTCTACTGAAAATCGTTGGATCGATTTATTCCAGCACTTTCCTACCAATAATATGAATTTAACAAACTTTTCCACGATTATTGAGTACATTATGTGTCTGCCTGGAAGTAACGCACCTGTGGAAAGAGTTTTTTCTCAAATGAACAAAGTATGGACAAATGATAAAACACAGTTGAGTGTCTCAGTAATGGAAGCTATTTTGATTACGAAGATGAATATAAATAAATCATGTACTGAGTTTCACACTTATCTAAAAAAAATGAAGTCAAGTTGATTGACTCAGTACTTCCCACACATTACGGTGATACCAGTTTATTATTTTCCAATAGCATGAAGCTTTAGTCTCAGATCCCCTTGCAACCAAATTATCGCCAGTACCCCCCCCCCCCAAATTGTCTTATGCTGCTAGGTCTTTCCTTCACAGGTCAATGAACAGCCTATTATCAATAGGCTATAGGCAATAGGCTAGCTATAGCCTATTATCAATAGGCTGTTCATTGACCTGACCCTAAAACTTTTCAGTTTTACAACCCACTACCCCCCCTTCCGACCACCCCAATTTCACCCCCACCCAAAAAAGGTATAACACGGTCAGGAACTCCTAAAGCATCTAAAAACGAAGTTTGAGATGTTTTCATATTTTTAGTTTTTTGATTATTGCTACGCTGCCATTGACACGATTTCTAACAAGCATACGCGTTTTTCATCCTCACCACAGTAATAATGTGTCAAAATTTCATTAGAGTCAATTTAATAGCTTCCACGTTACAAAATGCAAAACGATCTAAAGCAATAAATACTCGTATGTATACAGAAAATTCTAAGTCCCTTAGTTTCGGTAATAGGTAATAAATATTCGGATGGACCTAAAAAGGTGATTTATGTCGCTAGGTCTTCAGTCACAGGTTAGTGGACAGCCTATTATTAATACAGCAAATTTTTCAGTTTTCCAACCCCCAACCACCCCAATTTCACCCCCACCCAAAAAACTCAGAAAATGATCAGGAACCTTTAAAACACTTAAAAACGAAGTTTGAGCTGTTTTTATATTTTTAGTTTTCTTATTATTTTGCGCCGCCACTGGCACGATTTATAAAAACCATACGCATTTTCCATCCTCGCCACGGTAGTAATACTGTGTCAAAATTTCATTAAAATCAATTCAACAGCTTCTTTGTTACATAATATAGAACGATCTAAAGCAATACTCGTATGCTTACACCCCCGAAAAACTTCTGTCATTTGGTTTCTTTAATAGGCAAAGCAATGTTCAGATGGATCTAAAAAGGTGATTTATGTCGCTAGGTCTTCCTTCACAGGTCAGTGGACAGTCTATTATGAAAGCAACACAATTTTTAATTTTACAACCCCCCCAACCCCCAACCACCCCAATTTCATCCCTACCGAAAAAAAAGTAGAAAATGATCAGGAACCCCTAAAACGCGTAAAAACGCAGTTTGAGGCATATCTAAAATTTTTCTTTTTTTGTTAATTACTCCGCCGCCCATGCACCGATTTTCAAAATTATAGGAACATTACCTACTACGACACCACAGCATATCGCTGCCCAAATTTCATAACAATGTATCCAGCCGTTACTGAGATTACGAGGCTAGAAAAACGCGTACAGACAGACCGACAGACAGACCGACAGACAGACCGACAGACAGACCGACAGACAGACCGACAGACAGACCGACAGACAGACCGACAGACAGACCGACAGACAGACCGACAGACAGACCGACAGACAGACCGACAGACAGACCGACAGACAGACCGACGGAAATGAGTGACGTGGATTTTCGTTATGTAGATATCACAAAACGCTCAAAAAGCGTGTTATCTCAAAATCGAAAATTTTCGCGATCACAATACTCCCCTCACCTATCGGTGTGGGAAGTAATAAGACCCGATATTTTAAAACAAATCTGTTCAGCCGATAAATATAAAAATACCAACTAGAATTCACGCCACTACTTATTTGCTTTGATTATTTTGAGTTATTCTATCTTCCATAATAAAAAACTGGTAAAACACTAATACCTTTTTTTATTACATAATTCCGCAGATGTCCCACTCTGACAAAAAAAATAAATGGTCACGTTATGTATGACGGAATGCAGTGGCGTACACAACCTAATCTGTAGGGGGGGTTATAGTAATGCACAATGTAATAATGTTACAAATGTATATTCATTCTTCGTTCATTGATTAGAAAACTGTTCTAAAACTGCTTTAGGAGCAACTAGAATAGCACAATGGATATTTAAGAACACCAAATCATTGAGAATAGGAAGTTTCGGTAGATATAAATAAAATTTTAGCTAACATTCCAAGCCCATGGGGGGGGTTCGAACCCCCACAACCCCCCCCCCCCCGTGTGTACGCCACTGACGGAATGTGTTTTTAACGAACCATAGAATCTTTTGAATTACCTCGCCCTGCTCAGCACAGCTCTGGTGGAAACAGCTTAGCGGAGCGAAGTTTCTGTACGTACAAAACACGGCGAGGAATGTTTGCTATTAATGTGTTTCGAGAGATGTGCGCTAGAACAGTGTTGCGAGGCATGTATGCTAGGGATGTGGACGAGGGACGTGTGCTGCTATTGATGTAGGCGTGCAAAAAGAAAACTCTGAAAAGAACCCGTTACACATCCTCGCAACGCACATCTCTGGTGGAAACACTCGCACCGTTTCACAGCTCCGCTACACATCCTCGCCGCGCACATTTTCCTAGCACATCTCTTGTGTAAACGTAATGTTAACAAAATGTGTTTGTTCACTTAGAACAGTCATTCTAACATCCTTGTTAACCATTAGCCAGTTCGGTCGCAGCTGCTGCGACCGATCATTGACATCCTTCGAAGAAAAACAATCGCCACTCAATTTGACATCTGAACATCGTGTATACATACTTGACGAGGAGGAACATCAGCCGATCGTCCACGTCCAACCCGATTAAATCTCAATCAGGAGGTGCACGTGTCATTGGCCGGCACGTGTCGCACCGTACACCGCCTACCGAGATCTCTCTGAGCTGTGATGAGCCATTGTATGCCAGTGGGTTACTGATTGTTGTTAGCTCGGTGAGTTTAATGGGATTGGATTCACATACGGAAGTGATGGGGTGACCGGATAATAGATACATCACACAAATGAGCAATTCAAATTGAAAAATGGAGTCAAGCAGGTGCACTCTGTCATGCAGTTTCCAAATTTTTGAGATAATAAACCCAAAAGCATTTAAAATATGCAAAAATGTTTGCCAATTACAGGATGGTAAGGGATTACCGCTGCAGCTAGAAGAAACTGCAACGTCAATAATCATACCTCATTTTTTTTCTTGCCATTTCTCTAACAGCGTAATCTCAGTTACTGCTTCACGTGTTTTGGTTATATTTGGGGGGGTGATGATATTACATTTTTGAAAATCGGTGCGGTGACGTCGAAGTAATTAGCCAAAAATTAAAATTCTGAGAACTGCCTCAAACTTCGTTTTTAGGAATGTGTTCTCCGGAGGGGAGGGGGCTACCTTTTTTAACTTCCCCGACAAAGTAGGGGGAAGTTATTAGAATCGGCCCGTTTTCGCAATTTTACCGAAATCAACGTGCGAGGTGTCATTTCCAAGGTAAAATCGCCTCCTGACTCATTTACTGAAAAGGAAATGCTATATTATATTATTATTTTCCGAGTAACCCCCACCACCCCCACTATTAACTCATACTTTTGCACCAAAATAGGACCAAAGGATAGAGAACAAAAACCTCTTTATGACAGTAAAGTTTGACATTATTTGGATTATTTTTACATTAAATTTGCTACATTCATGAATTTTTATTCCACCATTTCCGCCATTTTAAATTTTGCGGCATGTGCGGTAACGTTTTCGACATAAGAAAACAAGCTCTTACTGTGGTGGTATTTCAATTTCACGTTATGATATTATTTTTTGAGTTACCCCAACCACCACCCTTTTTTATCATCGCAGCGGGACCAAAAACTAGATTTTTGTATCTAATGATAACCTTTTTTAGTGACCAAGTTCGAAGAAAATCAGAAAACTTAGGTTTTTTAATGTCCATCTGTGCATCTGTACGTCCAAGATTTTGTTCTCCAACGATTACTCAAAAACGCCTCAAGCGATTGCTAACAAATTTGACCAACTTAAATTAATAAAGGCTGGAAAGGTTTTAGTGCGAACAATGGGGAGTGGAAAAGGGTGAGGGGTGGGGGGTGGGGGGGAGGGTGGGGACGCAAAAAAATGTAATACAACTTATAAATTTGATAGCACCAGTTGAAAGAGAGTGGTGTCTTTATGCCTAAAAAAATAAATAAATCGAAATACTGAAATTTCATTAACCCCTGTATTTGTGTACTGAATTGTTTGATATTAGGCAGTCGTAAATAACAATATTGTGTATCATTCATAGTAACGGTTAAAAAATTGTACTGAATTCTACTAGTTAATATTTCCACAAGGTAATGAACAACAACCACTTGAGTCGGGGAAGTTCCTACAACAAGGTCTACCTCGTTCAACGTCCACATTTTTTAAAATGTTTACATTGACTGCAGAGTAACTAGCAAAAAAAAAAACAAAAACCCTCAAAATCATCACAAATTTCGATTTAGCCATTTTAGGAGTTCCTGATCATTTGCCATTTTTTATGAAATGGAGTCAAATCTGGGTGGCGGGGAGATTGTAGAATTGGGTTATCTAAACTTTTTTGGCTTTCATAATATATCATATCATATTCAAAAATTGTCCTTGAAGATACGCTGGCTGTCAGTATTTTAATTTATTACCTACCTTTGAATATGCCCCATCTCTCAAAGTTTTTAAAGGAAACATGGAACAAATACTGTTTGATAACTCTTTTTATGGTCTTGAAGAATTTGAAATCTACTTCAAATCAAAAATAACCTAAATAACGCCTATCTGTGATGATTGGTAATTAATTAAGTATTTTTTTATGTATAACGCATTAGTTGTAAACAATTTGGGCGACGTATTCTTTTAATTATATGTTTCGTTGATATGCTTCTGAAACTGCTGACTTTTATGAGCTCAGGATACTAAGTCAGGATAATTTATCTACTTATATATACATATATGACATATCCAATCCATTGTGTTAAATGGTAATGGAGGAAAATAAATGTTTATGTTTACTAACTTGTTTGTTTAGTATCGGGACTCCCTTTCCATTGAATCAGACAAGACTTCAAAAAATATGTGGATGATATATAGAAAAAATCGCACATCACAGTAACATAGCGCATATACAGTAGAAAGCGTAGCCTCTCGAACGACTTACTTTGCCTTATTTCATTATGTTCTCCTGTGTATATGTCTAGCTACCTACCTGCTACAAGTTTTGAGACTTGACGTCGAAATTTATAATTTACTTTTTCAATTACTTCTATTTTAAACCACCACCAATGTATCTACATGTATTGAAAGGAAATCAATATTATTATTAAATAAAAATATTATAGGTATTTGAACGCTTATTTAGAGCTCCGTCGCAGTGTCTTATGTTTTGCTGGGTGATGCAGCTCCCACGTATTCAAAATTTTGAAAAATAATTTCCAGTTAAGTTCCTTGAATCGAACTATCGACTTGACTTGAGAGCTCAAGCTTTTGAAAATTTGATATTTGACTTGACTTGATTTTCGATCTGAACTACTTGATATTATCGATCTGTAAAATTTGAATCGAAGCGTTAAAATAGGGGATTCACCGAGGTTCGGACAGGCACTCGATGACGACGCGCTCTTGCTATTAGTATTACAAAATCATTAAGGGGCCTGGATACACACATTTATACATACGTATTTGCCATGTAAAATACGGACTTACAATTTCTCGCATAACTCACTCTATTTTTTACTGTAAGTTTAAAGGTAACGTCAGGAGCTTGGAAATGCGAAATTCATTTTTATGGTGACCTTTGGACCTTTTGACATTACCTTTGGATTTTTGGACGTATCTCCCCTCATCTTAGACACACACACTGGAGAAAGGGAACAGGCGGCCACGCCTCCTCGCTAACACGGGAATACGTCTTTTCTTGGATTCTCAATTTCGCGCCCTATACCCTAGACCCTTAAGCATTACGAGCGAACTAACTGGATGTACTGTGTTGTCTTAATTCTAGACATAAAAGTTGGGGAAAAGAGTTGCTGATAGAAGCAGTTAAACATTTTGAAGATATTTTTAAAGCAGAGGGCTGACTCTCTGCAGATGTCTGAGCCACAACCATCAGTTCCAGTTCCAGTAGCATCATCTTCAAACCATAGTGGTGTCGAAAAGTTTGAAATAGATCTACTAAGTTTATTTAATAGAAAACCTGCCCATAATGCAGGCGACGATATGGCCTGGTGTTACAAAATCGACAAATATATTTGTGACCCAAGAGCTGACAGTACTACAGATATTTTAGAATGGTGGAAAAGACACGAACACGAAACGAACAAACCTTGCCGCAATGGCCAAAGACTTTTTGGCAACGCCAGCTTCTTCAGCTTCAGTGAAAGGCAGTTTTCTGCAGCTGCCCCAACTATTACCAAAACAAGAAATCGATTAGGTGATCACTCCGTTAGAAGTCTTATATGTTTCAAATCATGGGTGGCAAATGAGGATATTAAAGATCTATTTTAGATATTCACTCTTTTCATGTTTGAGTTTGTTGTTTTTCTATGTATTGTTGTCAGAATTCAGAATATTTCGTATTTTTATTTCATATTATTGCATTCACTATTTAACTAAGTTTGTTGGAGTATTCGTTTTTCGATGTTTTTTTAAATAAAATATTACATCTTTATATACATAGATTCATACTGTTATTGCGTTTTAGCAGTTAATCAGATTAATATCAAAAAAGAACTATTTTTTCAAGAAAAATCAAGTAGTTAGCTTGAAAAACTTGATTTTCAAGTTACTTGATGTGTCACTACTTGACTTGACTTGAATTTCGAAAACAAATACTTGACTTGATCTTGACTTGATATCAAGACAAGTCAAGTCAAGTAGCTTGAAAATCAAGTCAAGTCGTGAATCTCTGATCATACATCAAATAAAAGTCATATGCAGTCGGTATATATGCTATCTTGTTCAATAATATTCTCTTATGTCCGCATTTATGAGTGAATTTAGAATGGTTGGTCTTGTTCTTTTCATGGGCGCCGCCAGAAAAAAGGCTAGGGGGGGGCAAAAAAAATCCAGGGGGGCAAAAAGAATATTTCTTGTCATGAATTTTTTTTCTGTATTTAAACAAAAATAACAAAGAACATATTCAAAATAAAAGAGGTAAACATCTTAAATAACAGAAATGCATGAACAAAAGGATTGTACCCATACTCAGTACAATATCTAAATTAAAAACAATGAAAGAACAAAAATACCGAACAATAAAGAATAAAAATAATAAAAGAACAAGAAAAAATACATCTGAAAAAATAACTAACTATAAAACATAAATCTGCATTTTGTATTCACTGTTAGAAAAAAAGACTAGAGAAGTTATTTGAAATCGAACTTTAGCTTCCTTCGGTCTCGGGCAAATTTGTTGATCACTGTTTTTATGAATTGCGTTTTATCACAGTTAATTTTTTTGTGTGAACGCTGAGCATACATGAACTAGTCAATCGATTTTCGCTCATTGTTGACCTCAACCAAGTGTTGACCCTCCTTAGCGTACTGAATGTACGTTCAACGGAACAAGACGTAGGAGGAAAATTGTAATTGCGCTCGCAGGTGGAGAGGAAAGTAACGGTTTCCATGTATGTATGTTAGATTTGATTTGCCAGAGGGGGGGGGGGGGGGGGGGGGCAGGTGCCCTGGCGGCGCCCATGCTTCTTTTGATATTACTTGAACATATTCCATTCTTTTAAGAATTTCCTGAATTGGATCTCTGGCTCCCCGAACGAGTTTTTATTTTTCCTAACAAAATCCCAATTAAAATGAATTTATATAAATGATTTTCCGCAGACAGCGCAACTGCCTTCAAGCTCTTCTCCTAATTTCACTTTCGGCTTGGCGAATTCCTTGGGGAGCGCAGGGAGTTGGTCCCGCTGCGCGTCCTGCTATGCCGGCGGCAGGAACGGTGGGAAGACTGCGACCTGATCGGTCACATTTCTCCCAAGTGGTTGCATCCCCCTTTCCACCTCGCCCCGTTAGCTACCATCCGGCTTGGTCGTAAAATGCGCGACGGGGGGTGGACAAAGTCACGACGTTCATCGGGACCCGGGTCGAAATGGCGCGCGTCAAGTAGACACACTAACTGGTCTTGAGATTATCGTCATTCATCATCATAGTCACAATGTCTTAACAGACATGTTGTGAACTCGTAAAATGCATTAAGTCGGAGCTAGAGTATTGCCAACACGAATATTATCCATAGTTTTGAGAACTGTAGCTCGCCATCGTTCGCGATTTACTGTCAGTTCAGTGGCGCTCTTGATACTCATATCTAGCAACTCTTTCGTCGTATCCACCCAGCGTGTAGGCGAACGGCCACGGCGCCGCCCACTCGGGGCGTGAACCGGAACTACAAGTTTCTCCATATTATCGCTTCTGTGAATATGTCCGAAGATGTAAGCATTCTCATCGACACAATGGAGGATAGTCTCTTTGGATTACCGACCTCATCCAGTATGGAAACATTAGTTCGATGGGCGGTATAAGGAAGTCTCAGCATTCTCCTCCACGTCCACATTTCAAAAGCATCTACGCGAGCTCGATCTGCCTTTTTAACAGTCCAAGTTTCCGAGGCATACAAAAATATGGAGAACACAAGAGACTGAACCAGTGACATTTTGGTAGCTTAGTGATGTTATGGTCACGCCATATTTTAGTAAGCTTTGTCATGGCCACCCGTGCCTGTTGAATGCGCCATCGAATCTCATTCTCACAGCTACCTGAATTGTTGATCAAAGAACCGAGGTACACAAAACTTTGAACTACCTCACAACAACCTATTGACTTTATTTCTCGATAATTGTCATGCTCTCTATCTACGATAATAACCTTGGTCCTGTTGTAGTTAATACCAAGACCATATGCTGCACTGTGTTGTTCTAAAACGTTCAATAGAGCTACTAGTTCTTCCTGAAAAGCAGCAATAAGGGTTGTATCGTCAGCAAATCTTAAGTTAGATATTTTGCTTCTGCCAATAGTTTTACCGCCATTCCAGTTGCCCAATACCTGTCTCATCACAAATTCAGAGTAAATGTTAAATAACATCGGAGATAATACGCATCCCTGACGAACTCCTTTTCTGGTTGCTGTTTGACCAGACATGTTACCATCAATTCTTACACGAGCTGAGCTAGACTCATAGAGTTGCTGTATGAGAAATACTAAGTGGTAAAGGACTCCCATGAAGATAAGGATTTCCCACAGTTTAGACCACTTTACGTTATCAAACGCCTTAGAATAGTCCACAAAGCAGATAAAAACGGGAAAATAATGCTCTCTGGCTTTTTCAATAATCTGTCTTAAGTTTAAGATCTGTTTGTCATTACACACATATAAATAATAGTATATTGTTCAACCATGGTATTAGAGGTTTGCCACTTGAATGGCTGGAGAGCTACTTGTATAACAGAACACAATATGTTGAAATAAACGGAGTTAAATCTGACACAATTAATAGTCAGGTTGGAGTACCGCAAGGTTCAATATTGGGACCGCCACTTTACATCATTTTTGTGAATGATTTTGTAGGTGATAATTACGTGATGTATGCAGATGGCACTTCCCTTCTTGTCCATTCCTCTGACATTAAACAGTTAATGCAGTCTGCAAACACTTATGTCAAGCGACTACATCAGTGGTTTTCCAATAATGGCTTAGTACTGAATAGTTCAAAGTCTCTGTTCCCCCGCTTTTCACACTCTCAAAATACCTATGACCACAGTATATTGCTCAAGTCCTTGAATGGGTCTATAAGGCAACGTGATTCTACCAAATTTCTAGGAATTCACATCTCAGCGAACTGCAAATGGAACTTTCAAGTAGAAAGTTTATGTCGCAAATTAGCTCCAATATCATACTGCATCAGTCAGCTGAGAGGGGTAGTAGACAGACCAATTATAATATCTGCTACGGCATAGCATCAGCCTGGGGAGCAAGTCAAGAGGCCAACAGAGTTTTTATAATTCAAAAAAGGGTATTAAGGCTTATAGCTGAGGTAGACACCAGGAAAAGCTGCAGGGACAGTTTTGTGAATTTAAGAGTTATGATAGTGACATAGTGTGTCAAGCTAGACGACTTTTTTTCTTGCTTATGCGGGCATGGGTGGCACCAAGGGAGGGCAAGGGGGAGCACTTGCCCCCCCCTGGCAAATCAAATCTAACATACATAAATGGAAATTGTTACTTGTCCCTCCTCCTGCGAGCGTAATTAAAATTTTCCTCTCTCTGCCACCTACGACTTGTTCCGTTGAACGTTCATTCAGTACGCTAAGGAGGGTCAACACTTGGTTGAGGTCAACAATGAGCGAAAATGGATTGACTGGTTTATGTGTATTGACTTGATTTGAATTCAACTAAACTATAAATTAGAGTTACTTTACATATTCCCATCAAATTGCATAATAGAAAAGTTACATAAAGACTGACAGTTTGACATAACAAATGTTTTTTTAAAATGTGGCAAACGGTACAATCTACCCAACTGGTTCGTTAAATTGTACCACCCGGTTCGGTAAATTGTACCATGGCAAAATGCATTAGATGATCGTTGTTGATAGAACAACAGATTTATAATATAATGCATTGCAATGAATTAAACTTTTCATTTCTAAAACTTAAACACATAAATCACAAATTAGGAACCCATTGGGTAAAACAAAATATTGTCGTAGCAAATGACTAATACTCAATACTTATTTAACTCAAACACAAAAGTCACAAATATAGTCCAATCGACTGGGCAACGAAGCACAGTTTTCATGCACCTAATTTGCACAAAATTTCCAGTTTTATATTTTCTTATTGCTGCCTTTATATCTTGCTGACCATTGGTAGTATTTTGTACCCTTGCGAGGCATAACTGAAAAAAATACTGGAATTTGGTAAATTGTACCGGTATGATTTAACAAACTAGGTGGGGGTCCAAATTAGCAAACCGATATTATTGACACAAATTGGTTTATTTATTTAAAAAAATGTGAGGTTAGGGTAAATATAAACTGCCTAAACTATTTCCAAATGTCCAATAATTACGAAGAACGCCACTCCAACTACCAAAAACTGATTATACGGATACAAAGCTATATCTAAAGTTGTATAATACTTACTGTGTAAAGTCGTTTTTCAGAAAAACACAAATTTTAAGTTTCACGAGAGATCGCCGTTTACGTGTCCTGGTAACTAATGTTTTGACAACAAGAGGTATCAAAAGGGCAAACCAAATGACGCTAGAGGCTTACAATTTAATAAATTTGAGGTGGTACAATTTAACAGCTGGTACAATATACCCGACTTTACCCTATGCTCAGCGTTCACAGAAAAAAATTGAGTGTGATAAAACACAATTCATAAAAATAGTAATCAACAAATTTGCCGAAGACCGAAGGAAGCTAAAGTTCAATTTCGAATAACTTCTCTAGTCTTTTTTCTAACAGTGAATACAAAATGCAGATTTATGTTTTATAGTTAGTTATTTTTTCAAATGTATTTTTTCTTGTTCTTTTATTATTTTTGTTCTTTTATTGTTTTTAATTTAAATACTTATTGAGTATGGGTACAATTCTATTGTTCATGCATTTCTGTTATTTAAGATATGTACCTCTTTTATTTTGCATATGTTCTATGTTATTCTTTGTTTAAATACAGAAAAAAATTCATGACAAGAAATATTCTTTTGCCCCCCCCCCCTGGATTTTTTTGCTTTTTTTTTCTGGCGGCGCCCATGTATGCGGGATAAGTAAAATACTCTTAAGAAATAACATTTTGTGATGAGTTATAAGCAAAACAGTGACTTTTTGTGAAACCATGAAACCAACTAGAAAAAAATATTAAGAAATAACTGTTTGTGGAAACTGAAAACTCTTATTATGTGCAGGGTGCAGCTGTGGCCTCAACAATTCTAGTAGGATTTGCATGTAGTTTTTTTTATTTGAAATTTTGTGCGCCCACCTTTCAAAAATTCAGGAACCGCCACTGGGTTTCAAAGAGATCGGTACTGGTATCTAGTAGCAGTTGTTCATAACAATCATAACCCACGACTGGAGCGTGAGTTATGAAAAATACTTCACGCTGTTTTTTATAGGTAGTATAACCTGTTCAAAAGTAGTAAAAATATTTAACTAAACTCACCTCAGTGCAAACGTTCATAATAATCGAAATAAACACACAGGTTTTAGAGTTGTAAATATCATTTCGTTTTTGTTTAATAATTCATCAGGATCGTTTAATGACACGAAATTAGGAATTTGAATTTTTTTGCGGCAAGAAAATTAAATCCGTTCTTAGCTCGGATGCCACTTGCCACATTTAGCTTCATTAAAATGACGTAACTTTTTTATGTTACAGTTACTATATTAGTGTAAATGTTGAATATTTTGCTTTTTCAAGGATTTTTACGTAAAAATGGTATACTTTGCAAATGTTGCTTCGGGTAATGGTTTTCCTGATATCTGCTTATTAAACAGGTACATGCCAGTTGCAAGTGGCACAGAATGCATAGTCAGTTTCCAGGAATTTATTTTGTCATGGAATAACCTTTTATATGTTGTAGTATTTTCAGCACTTCAGATTCTGCAACTGAGTTTGGTTTGACGGTCTAAGTTCTACAATCTTTTGGGAAACCTAGTTTCGCAATCTGCCGGTTAAACTATCAACCTTGTTTCTTTGAAAAACGTCGAATGGGCTCAACAAATTAATACTCTGGGGAAATAAGGCGAAAAATAAGGACATCTGCCGAATAAGGCCGAGCAAGCTGAATTTTAGCAGAGACCTTCTTTTTGATGTTCTAATGAAGCACAAAAAAATCGCATACCCCTACTCTTGTGCGTATTGAGAAATAGAAGGTCAAATGTCATGAAAATTATAGGGCCATTTCCTTAAAGCAAATTGCATCCTTCCAGAATGGACTTATTAGTCAGTTATAGGGTGCATCGTCCCATATCTACTGAAAAACATAATCGTTTAAAAAGATGACAGATTGTCAGGAACCCATAAAATAGCTAAAAATGAAATTTGTAGCAATTCTGAGGATTTTTGTTTTTTTATGTTTTGGAGCTACTCTAGTAATAAAGCTACCAGAGCACGTGCAGTTTCATGAAAACTTCATGCAACTGAATAAATTGTTTAGTTCCAATCTTCTAAACCAAAGATTTTGTGCTATAGTTATATTTTTGTATAGCTATTCTATTTTAGTTTGCTTTGAAGCGATTGTTCAATTGTTGTACTTTTTTTTTGGTAGGGGTGAATTTGGGGTGGTTGGGGGGTGGGGGGTTGGAAAACTGAAAAATTTGTTGTATTCATAATTTGCTGTCTGTCCTGTGAATGAAAAACCTAGCGGCATAATACACTTTTTTAGGTCCATTTGAACATTGCCATGCTCATTATAGAAACCAAGGGACATAGAATTTGTGATGTACATACAGACATACGAGTATTGTTTTAGATCGTTCTATATTGCATAACGCGAAAATTATTCAATTGATTTTAACGAAATTTTGACACAGTATTACTATCACGGCGAGGATGGAAAACGTGTATGTTTTGGAAAAATCGTGTCAGTGGCGGCACAGCAATAATAAAGAACTAAAAATAGCTCAAACCTTGTTTTTAGGCGTTTTAGGGGTTCCTGATCATTTTCTACGTTTTTTGGGTGGGGGTGAAATTGGGGTGGTTGGGGGGTGAGGGATTGTAAAACTGAAAGATTTGTTGTATTTATAATAGTTTGTCCATTGATCTATGGAAGAAATACGTACCGGCGTATCTTTTTTAAGTCCATGTGAACATTTCCTTTTTGTGATGTATACATATACGAGTATTGCTTAATTTCGTTCTATGTATATTGCGTAAAGCAAAAATTATTAAATTGATTTAATGAAATTTCGACACAGAATTGACTATCGCGGCGAGAGTGGAAAACGCGCCAATGTCTGAAAAATCCTGTCAGTGGTGGCGCAACAGTAATTAAAAGACTAAAAATATGAAAACAGTTCATACTTCGCTTTTAGACGGTTTAGAGGCTCCTGATCGTTTTGCATCGTTCAGTTGAAGCATGCAGAATGAAAACTGTGGCGTCCTAGTTTCTAAGGAGGGAGACGCAAGAAACTATTTACGAGAGTTTTGTGTTGTACGTTTTTTTGCGGGAGGGTGGGCGATGATTTGGTTGCAAGAGGATTTCAGACTATAGCTTCATGCAATGGGAAAACAATAAAATGAAATCATTATTATGTGTGGGAAGTACTGAGTCAATCAACTTGACTCCATTTTTTAATTTGCCCAGGACCCTTGGTTACCTAGCTACTCCACTGGTGAGAAGTGTATATAGGGTCAAGTACGAAGAAAAAATCATATAACAAACGCCGTTTTTATGCAACAAGAGTATTATCCATTACAGGAAAAGAGCCGGAAACATAACCTCTGATTGCAGCAAAATCCCAAACAAAAACAAGCGGCACCCCTCAAAAGAGAGCAACGACAATGCTTTGGAGGGGCTGCGAAATGTTGATTGTCGTCTGTCTGTGCACGTGCCGGTGCGTAGTTAATCTCCGATCAAGTGGAAGCGTGTCTGGTGCGTCTGTGTGCCTGTGACCACGTCCGAATGGGAAGTGCATCTGGCGCTGATGACGACACCAGCTTCACGTAGGATGGGGAACGCGTCTGCAGTGGCGTGCATACAGACTGTTTTAAGGGAACGTCGTCTTTAAAACTGTGCTGCTTGATATGGATGACATATAGCGAGTCTGGTGCTGTAACTTCTTTCAAAGATAGAATTTTATAAGACGTAAAATGAGACGTATTCACTTACGTATTTTTAGGTAATGTACCTTCCGTCAAGTAGGCTTTGATTTAACGTTTGATGTTTGTTAGAAATTAATTATTGAAATGTTAGTGTTTTGGGTACCAATCAAAAAAATTAAAATGGAGTGAAGACATGCGATAAAATTTTGTGTTCGGTTGGGTAAAACGGCAAGATAGTTTACCATGATGTAATGTGCTTGAGAAGTTTAAGGTGCGATTCCATCAAATATGTGCGAGGATGCATTAAAAGGAATGTGTTTTTAACGAGCCAATAGAATCGCTTGCATTACCTCGTCTCGCTCATTACAGCTCTGGTGGAAACGGCTTGGCGACCGAAGCTTCTGTAAGCGGGTCTAGGAGGCGGATTACTATCTGCTCTGACAGTCAGGCAGCCATCAAAGCAGTGGGTGCTTGGAAAATAACATCTGGACTGGTCCTGGAGTGCAGGAGGGCTCTTGACGACATCTCAGCTAAACACAAGGTATCACTGATGTGGGTACCTGGGCACGCTGAGGTGAAGGGTAACGAAATGGCGGATCATCTGGCTAGGATGGGATCCGGCAACAGTTTTGTGGGCCCGGAACCAGCCTTAGGACTATCTGCAAACATGATTAGGAAAACAACTGGAGAGTGGATGCAGAATCAACACTCTCTGAGATGGAACAACATCTCTGGTCATCTCCGTCAGGCTCGGGAACTATTAGCTGGGCCTGTAGAGAGAATAGGACGATTTTGTCTCTCTCTGGATAGGAGTAACTTGAGATTGCTAGTAGTCCTATTAACGGGTCACAGCACCTTCAGGCGTCACTTGTTTGTGATGAGGGTGGTCAACGACCCAACGTGCACGTGGTGTGGTGAAGAGGAAGGATCCTCGGCATACATCTTGTGTCGCTGTGAAACACTGGGTTATCACAGGCAGACTATGCTGGGCTCAAGAACCTTGGAACCAATAGAGATAAAACGGATAGGACCTAAGAATGTACTTGCCTTTGCCAAAAGGGCAGGTCTTAGGAACTAGCGCGGATAGAGGCGCAAAAGGGCCCATCGTGTGGCCTATGCACCAGCCACATTCCGTGCTGGATAGCCTCTGGTCCTTATTCATTCACTCATTCGAAGCTTCTGTACGTACAAAACAAGGCATGTTGCGTGAGGACCGAGGAATGTGTGCTATTAATGTGTTTCGATAGATGCGCGCTAGAAATGTGTTGCGAGGGATGTGGGCGAGGGACGTGTGCTGATGATGTATGCGAGCAAAAAGAAAACTCTGAAAGGAGCCCGCTACACATCCTCGCAACGCTCATCTGCAGACCGTTTCACTGCCCCGCCACACATCTTCGCACCACTCATCTTCCTGGTGAAAACATCCACACCGTTTCACAGCTCCACTACACATCCTCGCTGCGCACATTTTCCTAGCACATCTCTGGTGGAAACGTAGCGTAAAAGCCGGTTGTAAATCAGTTGAAGATGAACCTCATTCCGGTCGACCACAAACTGTGCGAATTGCCACAACAATTGCAGAAATTTACGACCAGGTACAAAATGGTCGCCTGGTTGGCGTAAAACGAATTTTTGGTAATTTTGTTAACTTATCTTACCGGTTTCACTCAAAAAATCGTCTATGAAGATTAGAGTACCAGAAGGTCGCAGCAAGATAGGTTCCAAAAGTGATGACCGATGGCCCAAAATTGAATTGAGTGACAATTTTTCAGCGGTGGAAAGGGAAACTGCGACGTAATCTACAGTATTTAAATAATCTGGTTACATGTGGCACAGCTGGTTTTATTATTATGATCTACAATCGAAGTCTCAAAGTATGCAATGGAAGCATGAAGCAGCCCAAGTCCGCACAAGGCCAAACCACAGCATAATAAGCAATCAGCACAATATCTCAGGTTGGCGGCAATTACACGCGCATCCCCCCTTTTGGATAATTATTTGTAGGGATGCTAACGATACTTCGATACTTGTACTTTTGCATTAATATCGAGTATTTTTATCTTAGATACTTTTTGAGCGATTCCAAGCTGGTATCGCTATTTTTGTAGCGGTATCGGTACCGAAACTAATTATATAATTATTGAGGGGTGTAATCAATTGCACAAAATTCTCTGTACAAAAAAACGCGCCTGCTTGGCTAAAAAAATCGAATTGGTACCGGTATCATTATTTTCATTTTCGCATCTCTACCCAGCCAGACTTCACACCCGTAAAATCAACCCAAGATCAAATTCTGTGGGAACCATTTTTATATAGGAAATCCTCAGAGATATTATGCTGGTTGTTTACTATGCTGTGGCCAACCTATTAAAAGTGCTGATAAAGTGATGCACCAGATTTTTTTTTATAAATGTGGAGTTATTTTTGATCACATTGTATCAAGAATATGCAGTAACTGTAGCCTCCGCCTCACAGACTAGCTATCTACCAAAAACTTAGGAATTATGGGGTAGAAATTATAGTTCAAATACCTTTTTTTTTCTTTGGCCTTTAATAAGTTTTAAGCCGCATTATGTTTTGCTGTCCATTAATCCTACTATTTTGGAGTCAGTCGGAAACCCTACCTTTTTTGGGGATCAACATCAACAACATGTCCTGGGAGTCAGTATTGCTAAAACGGCATCCCAGAAGCTTGGAGTTTTGTTCCGCTGTAGGAAGCTGTACACCAGAGAAATTACTGCTGCTCTTCAAGGCATAGATCCGACCATCGTTGTAGTATTGCTCCTCTGTGTGGGGATGCGCTCCGAAGCAATCTCTAAAGCTTCTGGACACTATTCAGAAGGGAGCAATTAGACCAGTCGATACGCTTAATCTCACAAAGGACCTCCATAGCCTGGAACATCGAAGAAGGGTGGCTGACCTCTCTCTGTTTTACAAACTCTATCACGGAAGATGTTCGAGTGATCTCTACCAAACTATAACACCGAAGGCCGTCCGAACGAGAAACACTAGAGAGGCTCTGCGAGCTCATCCTTACCAGGTATAGGTCCTTACTCCTCGAACCATTCTCCTCCAGCATTCCTTCTTTTGGAGAACTTCGAAGCTGTGGAATGAGCTGCCGAGGAATTTGTTTCCCAACGGATACAACCGGCAGCTTTTTAAATCTAACATGCACAGACACTTATCCTCACGCAGCGCTCCGATAGCGCCACAGGCTTCCAGCTTTTGTTGGAGGCTGATCATAAGAAAAATAAAAACCTCTGCTCTAAGATGCTGCCAGTTTTCACATACGAAAATAGTATGATAGACGGTATCTATATATCTGTCTGTCCGTGTCTAGTGAGGGCCTACGTGAAGTAGTACTCCCGCAAAGACCTGCGTAGGTGTGGTTGATGTATATGGCTTAGTACTGGTATACAGCAGGTTTGAGTAGATTTGGTGGTCCTTGTTATTGTCTGGTTGAATTGGGTATCAATAATTTCTGTGTGCAGCACAATATTCAAGAGATTGTTGAGCTAGTTGGCGTCCGCAGTAAATCTTTTAATGAGTAGAATTTGAAAGCACGTCGGTAGCCTATTACTGTGGCAAGTACGAATTATCTTTTTTTTTCAAAAATCCATCCATCAGCAGAATAATGATTAATAAACGATTGATTGGCCAAAGTAACGGATCTTATGTCAGGATAAAAGATATTACTTTGAAAACCGATCCGGTGCAGGCGGAAACATAACAAAAGAAACGAAAAAAGTAAAAATGTACAAACATCGATTTTAAAGGCTTTTAAAAAGTGATTCTTTTTAATTCAGTAACGAGGTAAAATTGGGGTGAGAAACCTGTAGGATTGGCTTCGTTAAAAAATATTTTAGAATTGATAAAGTACCTACTTGTACTGCCCTCCTAGTGCGTATCTGAGGAACAAGGATACTATCTCCATGCCCATTAAATCACTAACATCAAATAACAGTTCAAAACGTACAAAACGCTGAGACGATGAAACGTTGTTGTCAATTTTTTCAACACATATCGGTAATTTTAATATAATTCTGATCATGCATTAATGCAACATTACATTGAAACTGTAAAAGAAGCAACATTAAACTTTGAACATAAAACATGAATAAATTACTACCTTAGGTCCTTCTCCAATACAATATAATGTAACTATCTGTTGAATCAACGCTTAGCGATTATTTTGGTATTTTTGACTTTTGAACAGCAAATATAAAAAATGAACTGTATCCCATATTCATTTTTCGATTCCAGCCATCAGCTTTCAGTGTTTTCACAAAACACGTTTGAGTTGATGGCAGAATATTCTCAGTGTTCATCAGCTTCTGAGAATACCAACCACTCGTGTTGGCGAAATGTCAAGCAGTAAACCGCGAAGACGCAAAGGTGGCGCCGGCCGAACAGTCCAAGGAACCAACATTCTTCAGTTTTAAAAATATTTGAGCGTTCCGGTACCCTTTACTAACCTGGTATACTATAACTGCTATATCTTGTAAGTCGATCCCCCTTGATATGCCAATGAATGAACACCACCACCCCTGGTTGGAGGCTTTTTATTGCCATGACACTACATTAATTCTCAATATAATAACACTTGTCGTTCGTACGTGCGGGGATGTCGTATGAATAGTAAACCAGTATATGTTAATATTTCATCGATTAGCTAAATGGGTGTGAACGAGCAAGTCACTTTTGATAATGAGATTGTCGAATAATATGGTAAATGTTGTCTTTCATTAAATAAGAGTAAAAAATAAATGCACAGATTTTCTATTATCAAGCGATCTGGATGTCATAGTTGTCGGTAAGATAAGAACTGTGATTGATCAAAAAACAACTAGTCTAAAGAATGCTTTATTTCTTGAAGTTTGGATCAAATTCTTGAACAAGAATTAGAATTACCTGTATTAAAATTTACACAATTTACTGCTTTTTCCCTGTGTTAAATTTACCCAATTTATTGCTCAAGAAATAGTTCTGAATTCTACGTTTAAAGATTGAGTTTGTCAACAAGCTTTAGATGTCAGAATCGTCAATGTTGACAACCGTATCATATAGGTTTATGTTTTGTGTTGCACAAAACAGGTGGTAAAATCTCAATAATCAAAACACTTAATACCTATTGCTGAGTTTATAGATTGTGGATTTTGCGATATTTGTTACTATTGCATAACATTTAATCCGTAAATTTATGCTATGGACAGAAATATTGCATTATTATGTACAATCTCTGTGTACCGGGTGTTTCCTTATACTTCACCACCCCTCCTATTTTTTTTATTTGAAGGGATAGAAAAAATGTTTTTGTATGAAAGTTTTATAGTTTCATTTAGAGTTTGCTATGAACAAAAAGAAAAAATAATAAAAATCCTGTTTTTCGTATACAGTTGTCTCTTTTAAATGGGATACCCCGTATATTATATCACGGAAAGAAATATATGTTTCTCTTGTTTTCAGAAATATAGGGTTCGTTCACCTTAGTTTGAAAGGTTTTTAACATATTTAACTTCAAAGTTTCTAAAATGGAAGTGAACCTCAATCCACTATAGCCATGGCGACCGAAATCGATTATATGCATTCATGATACTACGACACTGACAGATATGATCACTTGGCGGACAGATTTTGAACCGGTCTGCGCATGACGTCACCGTGTGACAAAAGTGCACAAGCACATGGCGCCAAAGCATTGATTTTTGAAAGTTTTATTTCGTTTCCTGTTATATCTGTCTTAGATATTTAATATTCATACAAAATGAAAATAGCTCATGCACAGTATAATATAAACGATACATATTGCTCTGTATCTGAATAAAAAATTGGTGAAATAGTTATACAGAGAATTGATATTAATTGACGCCTGACCCGTTTGCAGTAGTTGAGAGCGTTCTGAATTTCAGATACAAAAATTTGAATCTATGTACTCAAAAAAATTTACATTGTGGAAAAAGAACAGAGCCAGAGCGGTCTGGACGTATTTTTCTGAAATCTCATATAAGAGGTTGATTGGAGTGCCTAGTGAAACCATCTTTTTGTGGGAAAATTTCTCGGGTAGGGGGTGGAATTTTTATATACTCCATTCAGGAGCCTTTGATTACCGTTCTTAATTTTTATATTATAGATTATGATGTTGCGTCACCAGATCTTCAAGCCAATTTGCATATGGATTTACTGTATAATTCTCTTAATAAAAGGTTGACAAGGAATAAATAACATGATTTTGTCATTAGAAGTTTTTAAAAATCATAAACAAGCAAAATGGCATTATGTTTATGGCGAATGAATACTGACTTTTTTCTGCTAATGATTGGTGGAAAAATACATTACCAAATTTTCTTATTTTTTATTTATTCAAATATATGTCACAATCACGTATATGTTAAACATAAAATAAAAACATATCACAATACAACAATACAATATCTTTCTGGGCATTGTATTTAGCTAGTACAGGTGAATCCTCGTATACTAAAGATTCCTAGTAATAACAGGTTTTTGCCTCAATTTTTTTCAAAATGTTTTCACACGATGTATCTGTTTAATAATATGTTTGAATTAAAAAGTTTGATGCACTTGTAGTGATGGTTTCTGATGGCCTGGGTATAGGGCACATTATTTGTTGCTCTCTTGTGTTGTAGTTAGGTATTGATTCTGTATATATGAATCTATGGGAAAATATATTTTGGACAGACAATAAGAACTGAAAAAGGGGTGAATAAGAGCATATAGAACTAGCCTTTCTCGATATGAACTGAAAATGAAATATCAAAATACGTTCTGCAACCTGTAAATCTCCAACCATCTTTTAGCGCATTTTTATTTTATGTAGCTTTTTTTTTTATTCCAAATAGGAAAGGCGCTAGGAAAGCTGGATACACCGTCGCAGGATCCTGTATACTTATTACTTTATACTATTTTACAATGTTAGTGAATTTCAGTTTTCTAATATTCGAGGTCTCTCAATTCCCCTATCAAGAATTCGTATTCTGAAATACATTTTGCGTCTAGAAAACAAGCTCATCTTTGCTTCATCAGTCACATATACATTCTCTGATAATTTGTTTAAATTCGCAAGATAGTTTTTTTTTAAATTTTCAAAGCGTTTTCATTATAGTTGGAAAATATATGGCCGAGCTCATTACATTTTGCCAAGAACTCATCTGTATGTTTTTGAAGTCCACCTTCTGTTAAATGGTTGACCCAACTGAGAGAAGTATCTGTGCAATCTGGGATATAACCTAGTTTCTCCTTATTTTTCAACTTAAATGCAATGAAACCTGCCAAATTTTCCAAACCATCCCAAGTAGCGGTAGTGTGACGAATAGTTTTTACTTTTTTATTATTACATCCCACAACCACACAATAAACCATTGTTCAAATGTGTGTTAAACTCCAGAATCGCAAATAATTAATGTTTTATCAAACTTTACTACGGTAAACGAGTAAACTCAAGAAAATAAACTGAAAATGTTCGGCTACAACCTGTAACTAAACGAGTAAACAAACCCCGTTTGTCACACGCTGACGTCACAGGTGGAAGCGAGACGGAAGACATCATGCGCGTGAGCGTACCTTCTAATACTACGTTCCAAAATCCCATCTATCGAGTGAGCAGATGAATTTTCGAGGACGCTCACGTGATTCCAGATGTTAGGGAGGTTGGAATATTAATGAAACGACAAAGATTTTTTTTTGACAATCTTGACATATCACATAATCTCAGAGTCAGAGTGAGTGAGTAGTTTCAGTCACAGTTTTTACTATCTGAGCCCTGAGGCTGTTTTGCTTTTGTGAAAATATTTTGTGGTGAAACTGAAAGGACATTCAAATGCATTCAAATAATGATAATATAAGAATGTATGAGCACTGCATCATTATAAGTACATCATGAAAACTGCATAGAGCTGCTAGCAGTTCTCTATAACAATAAAATTCCTTTCTCATGAAGTACCCACCTTCATTTCCAACTAAAACTTTGTCAGTTTCGGTAATAATTTGATTATTTTCATCCAAAACATATTGAACTCCGTTTCCATTGTATTTACTTCTAGACCATAGATAAAAATAAAGGGAAAGTATATAAATAAAGCAGAATAGGTTATTTTAAGTTTTTAGCTGTCAAGTGAAAAATGTCTCTTGACAGTCTTGACACAAAGATCGCTAAAATCTCAATTTGATTTCCGAGCAAAACGATGACATCCATGGCCTCGGAAATGCAATAATGGAACACAGATTTTTGTTGACAGTTTGATGTTGAGTGAATACTGAAACGCTACAGAGCAAATCGAGGTCTTTGATGGGATTTTGGAACGTAGTATAAAGTCGTAGTATCATGATATGCATTAATGTTTGTGTCATTCTGACATTTTGCCGAGGCAAAAAGCATCGCTTTGTTTACAAGTGTAAATAAATCACAATTTTATTGTAAACAATGCCGTTATATCATTATAATGAAAATAAAATTTGAAGTTGTTTTCTTTTTACCTGAACCTGCTTCTTGACGGCATAGGTTCGCCAAACCATGCCCTGCACTCTCTTCTTGATTACTTTTATAAAATAAACGTATAATTCTTAATTTTTGATTTTCATTATAATAATTTAACGGAATTTTTACAATAAAACTGGGAGTCATTTGCACTTGTAAACGAAGCAATTCTTTTCCGCTCTGCAAAATGTCAGACACAAAACTTTACCGCGTTTAATTATTTTTCGGCCGCCTTGAGATTTACTTCCACATTTTATAAACTTTGAAGCTAAATATTTTAAAAACCTTCCAAAATAAAGTGAATGAGCCCTATATTTTTGAAAAAAAAATTTCTTTCCGTGATATAATATACAGGGTGTCCCATTTAAAAAAGACAACTTTATACGAAAAACAGGATTTTTTATTATTTTTTATTTTCGTTAAATAATCGAATGAAAATGCGGTAGCATTTTATTATACCTACCCCCTACCCATGTCTTTAAAATGAAGTTTTGAGCATATTTATATTTTTTTGTTTGTTGGTACTTACTCCGCCGCCCATGCACCTATTTTCACAATTATAGCAACATTGCTACTAGGACCCTACAGCATATCCGTACCAAGATTTCATCACTATCTCTGCAGCGGTTACTGAGATTATGAGCCTAGAAAAACGCGCACAGACAGACAAACAGACCGACAGACAGACCGTCGGAAATTAGTGACGTGGGTTTTCGTTATGCAGACATCATAAAACACCCAAAAAATGCATTATCTCAAAATCCAAATTTTCCGCGATCACAATACTCCCCTCACCTATCGGTGAGGGAAATAAAACAAAGAATTTTCCATCAACTTCCGACCGGTTTCGTCGCGATTTTTTATTTTCATTTCAAAAAAATCGGTACGCGCAAACCGTCCGTAGATTCCGGATGACGATTTTTTGCAACATTAGTTGGAGGTGTATTACAATGTTACTGCATTTTCATTCGGTTATTTTTTCATTTTAACACCACTCCCTCTAGTTCCAATCCCTCCCATTTTGGGGCTATGGTGCAATGACAAAAAAGTTTCCAAACTGACTCTAGAACCCAAATACCAAGCGAAATCCGGTTTCATTCTTGACACTAAAATCTAAAATTACGCGTCATTGCTCTGAATAATAATAAACCTATAGCCGTAGTTAAATAAGGGGATGCGAGAAAAAATGTAAATTATGATAAAGATGAATTTTACTACAAGTTTTTACGAGCAGCAAAGCACCACAGCTTTCGAGTTGGAGGAGTGCTCTGTATACAATCTTGAACTGGCAGACTAATGGGTGCGAGATGAAAAGGACAACAAGGAGGCGAGTAGATTCGTCGGGGGCACAGCCAGACAAATATCTCCGGACCGACCGGAGAGAGATAAGAACGTCTCTGACTGATTGTCCTCATTGCCTCCGGACACTTGCTACCGGATTGCTATCCGAGCAGGAATCGCCGACACAGAACTTTCCACCAACAGTCAATTTCACATTTGACCATAGGTGAAAATCGTGAAGTTATGTTACGACTTCCTTTAACTTCGAGTTGTGAAGGGAAAAGGGCTAAAGCTTAATCACATGCACACGATTTCTGAGATACGATTCGTATTCGTACTGATTCTATACTCTGTAGTCTAAATATATTCATTCACATGTATCCGATTCTTTCGAAAGAAATTTGATTACAAATATGGAGAAATTGGGGTTTTGAATAAATTTTTTTTGTGATAAATGGGAAGATCATACATAAACTGTTTTTGTTTCCTTTTTTTTTTCGCAACAATTCAAAAGTTATATCAAAATAAAGAACGTTTTTGAATCCAGTACCAAAAACACGCCGACAGCTCCAGAAACCGGGTAACGTCACGATTGTGGTCACGATGCATTCCTTTTACCAACGACGTCCTAATAAAATTTGATTCAATACATATTTATATCGATTGTAGAAAGAAAATGTGTGTTACATGTGTAAAAAACATTTCAATAAATTTGTTGGTTCAAAAAAAAAAATAAAAAAAATTGCAAGGCCTGGGTTTCGAACCAACACGCGCTCGAACACAGATTGGCCGTCTAACACTCTAAAGCACTGCACCATTCGGCGTTGCGGAGGGGGTTGCTTCAATGGAACATATTCGATTAGGTGCTTTATTATTGGAATTTGTAATCTAATTTCAAGCATTCAAAAAGATATTTATTTCGATCGTAGACGTCGCCGACGTTTAGTTACAAGTAAATTAATGTTTTCACGATTGGCTAGGAATATATAGGAATATATAATCTACTATCGGAGTAGGACGTCGTTGGTGAAAGGATTGCATCGTGACCGTGTTGGCACGTTTTCGGTACTAGATTCAAAAAATCATTTCTATTTTGATATAACTTTTGAATTATTGCGAAAAAAAAGAAAACGAAAATAGTTTATATATGATCTTTCCATTTATCACAAAAAAATGTTGATTCAAAACCGATTTGATAGAAAATTTGAAATTAAATAAAAATTACCAGAGATAGATATTCACAACCTCATATCATTAGAAATGCTATCAAATTTCACATTTAATCATATAAAAAATTTCCATTTCGATTTAAAAAAATCAAGTTATCCCTGATTGAAATTTCCTTAATTAATCGACCGATTTTTCCAAGCACAAACGTAATTCAAATTTGACCGTCTAACGTAAGCTGAAACATTTCATGCTTAGTAATACGACAAACTCACAGCCTTCTAGATTTAATAATCTCTGTGATATTCAATTTTTTCTCACATCTACTACACATACGTCTATGTATGTATGCGATGGTACACTAAAATCATTCCTAGCTCGGGTGGTATAGCGTACATTGGGCATTATTTCTGGTAAATTTGTGTTTGTTTTGAAATACAAATATTGCGCACTCCAAGATGTAAATGGAAGGAACCGCCAATAGTTTGTATCTCTTCAACACTTCTCTGCATGATTCTCGGTTCGGAATACCGAACATTAATCTAATAATTCTCTTTTGGAGAATAAAGATTCTGTTCACAGCATTCTTGCCTGGTCCCATGCAAGACTGCTCCTCGAAAGATGTGAATATATTATCACATAATAAACATTCAATAGCGCCGCTTGTGTTACCGTGAGTTTAAATTTTAAAATAACAAAATATGACTTATTTAATTTTTAACAAAGAGAATCGACCTGCATTTGCCAAGTGAGCCTAGAATCCAGTTCAACTCCTAGAAAGTTTGTCCAATCAGATGTTCCGTGACTATTTTGGAGCTTTGTTCTACTCGCAAAGTGCACTGTGACAGTTTTGTTACGATTGAGAATTAGACGATTCTCAATACTATTATATAATATTTCACTGTTTTTAAATACTTCAGAGTTAAAGTAAGTGTTTCCCCACAAGAAATAGCCATGGACCAATGATTTCAGGCAACGATGTAAATGCATTATTTGGCATTCATAAATAATTAAAAATATTTTTCTGTGTGAGTTAGCTTCATCACCTGCAACATATTATTGCACGCTCCTTTCTTCTTCCTGTTTTTTAAAAATTCCTCGAAAATCTTCACTTTAATCCTCAATTCTTCATTTTCATGCAGAAGAGGGATAAAAGTATTGAGTATTGCGCTCGAAAATCAGCATTTTCAAACATAAATTCACTTAAATAGTCAGCTGTCAAATTACATACAGTATGGTATGGGGAATATTTTCAAAAGTTAAAATTATCATAAATAAGTGTGGCGCCAATTCATTTTGAATTTTCAACCAATAGGAACAGCTTCGTACCATCATATCATTAGAATCATATGGTCATCCGTACCGAACCGTTACTCATTGCAAAAGACGTTTATTTCTTTTCTATGCTCTAGTCGGTAGATGTTGTTGTATTTATATTCATGAAATAGATTGACTTTAGTGACTTCGTGACCCTGACCTATCTAAATGTTGCCTTTGGATTTTATATCTATGGAGAAAATTGTAACAATTGATTGTTATTGGACCTGTTGCCAGTGGCGGAGTGAGTAGAAATTATCAAAAAACAAAAACTTGAAAATCGCTCATACTCCGTTTTTAGATGTGTCAAAGGTTCCTGATCATTGTATACTTTTTTTGATGAGGATGGTGTAGGGATAGAGTAACTCCAAATTTTTGTTAGCACCTTTGCCTTTGCAATCTTTGCCTGAAATAAATTGTTTTTTTATAATACGTAAAAAACTGTCGACTAAAATAGAAAATATCATTGTGGTAATACATTATTTTCCTCACATGACATCCATGACTTTTTATAGCTTGAGAGAGAAACGTCCCACTACCATACTTCGCTAAACTCAAAATATGACCGACCCAAATTATGCTCTGAACAAGAGTCTAAAGAACACCAGATTCATGGTTTTTACAAAAAATAGCAACGTAATCGGAAATATTACAATAGACAACGCGTCAATAGAGCAAATAAGAAAATATGGATACTTAGGAACTTGGCTCACCGAAACTGCTGAGCAATATCAGGAAATAAGAGGTCGAATAGAGAGTGCGAGAACTGCATTTGTACAACTGAAGAAAAAAGTTATTTGCAGCAGAGATATTAACCTAAAACTTAGAGTACGAATGCTAGGGTGTTGTGTCTTTTCGACCCTGCTATATGGTGCCAAGGATAGAAGAATGTTGAGGATCCCTTGGACTGATAGGCTCACAAATGTGCCATGACGACAAAGAACATCGAGGTTAACACCCTCAAAACAAAAAAAAAACTAGAGTAGCTTGGTCATGTTATAAGGGGACCCGAATATATTCTACTACAGATAGGTATTACAAATAAATGAATGCATGAATGAATGAAAACATTATGGAAGGGAAGATCAAGGGCAAGAGAAGCCAAGGAAGACAAAGAACTACTTGGCTGAAAAACTTCAGAGATTGGTTTGGGATGACCTCAAATCAACTATTTAGAACAGCGGCAAACAAAGTTAGGATTGCCATGATCCAACCTCCGTTGGGAGAAGGAACTTGAAGAAGAAGAAATAAAAAATACATAGAGTTCCGACAGTATGGCCATGAAAAGATTTTTTAGGTCTGGGCCCAAGGACTATTACTGACACTAAACGACCTTTGGTGCAACATTCCTCCGCCATCGAAGCTAACCCCGCGTGCGTGCAGCCGGTAATTTGTCCTGAGACGCTATAGGGCGCGGGGGAAGCGGATAGGAAGCAAAAGAAGAAGAAGAAAGAGAAGAAGGAGAAGAAAAAGAAGAAGTGGACGGGAACGAACCGTTGGCGGCTGCTTGCGACCCGTCCTCATCCCTAGGGACGCGACCGCCTAACTATGGCCGCCGCCTCTCGCCCTATAATAAACATCCATCACACTCTGTTTACTTTTACCTTCCCGCGAGAGGACGCACAGCTGATGCCGATCTTTGCTTCCCTCTATTTCTATCAGTAAGGTATATATCAGACCTAGCATGGAAAACAAAGTGTATTGCGGCATTTCTTGACATCAGCCAAGATTTCGATAAGGTATGACATCCAGGCCTGCTATACAAGTTCAGAAAAAAATCTTCCAATTAAATTCTATCTTCTGCTCAAATCGTACCTGGATTTGCGTTGCGATATCCTTGGCAGTGCCGATCCTGGCGACGGGCGAAAACGAGCCCCGCACGGGGGCGGCCAAATTTGAAAGGCGGCCGCACTGACGTATTATAGTACAAGAACCCCTAAATTTTGGCCAAAAACTATTTTCGATGCATTTTAGGTTTCAGTAAATTTTGTGTCCGATATATTGACAACATCCCAAATGAACGGAAAACAGCGATAAATTTGAATTTTGTCAGCGTTGTTTCAGATCACATTATCTTTCATTGAGTGTTTTTTGACGGTCAATTGTTCTTATTCATCAAATTCTAGTATATGTTTAGAAAAATCTAACTGATTGAGTGTGTATATTTATACTTGTTATAAAAAAAGAAAATGGTCAGATTGTAACAAAATTGCTAGCATTTGCTAGGATTTATTTATACTTATATTTGTTCGCAACAACCTACTAAATCAAAATCTGTAATATTTACCCACTTGCCCCTGTTTGCAGAATTATGACGTGCTTCCCAAAATAAGAAACTTTGAAATACATGACATGCGGAAATGATGACATTCCAGAGAATTTTATGCGAGGAACAGAGGGAAGTTAGAAAATTTTGATCTAAGCTCTCACAAAAATGGAAAGATAATGACAGAACTCTTTGTTTTCCAAAAAACACGATTCTCATTTTCTATGGGCGCGTGTCAGCAGACATTACTGAAGCATCTCTTCTTTTTGAACACAATCGTATACTTCGATATGCTAAGCTCAGCCTTCCTGGTTGTTTTGGGATTTCATACACTTTTGGAGGTTTTGAGAAGACAGTTTTTGAGTGCTGCCAAGGTTGGTGCCTTTGTTTAGACGTATCAGGTTACCGTTTTTTCAACTTTGCAAGATATTAGAACGAGATTTTTTTACTTTTCCCTCTGATCGTCGTATAAAATTCCCACGAGGATCATCATAGTCAAACCTACTAAAAATGTTGCTTAAAACTGCAACGTGATCTGAAACAATGCTGACAAATTTTCAAATTTATTGCTGGTTTCCGTTCATTTGGGATGTTGCCAATATATCCTGGACAAAATTAAAATATACCGAAAATCGGTTTTGCTCAAAATTTAGACGTTTTTTTACCATAGTGCGGAAAGCTTGAAAAGTTTAATAAATGTACCTTTCGAACTATAATAATTTAAATTTATTCATATCAACCTAACTAACCCCTACCCAAAGCTCTCCGAAGTACTTGAACGTATAATATTTTAGTAATATTGTATATAAACATAGATAACTAAATAATCAGGGCCATCATATAACACGTAGTATTCATGGTAATCAAAAATAGAAAATGAAATTATACTTGGGGCGACCAAAACCGAATTCGCACAAGGTCGGTCACCCACCCAGAATCGGCCCTGATCTTGGCCTTGATCTCCTTCTCTATTGTGCATTGTGCTGTATACATCTGACATAGACACCTCCGACGACAAAACAATAGCCACATTCTCAGACGACACTGCAATATTTACAATGGCGGTCCAAGATCTGCTGCAACCAAACTTCAAGGACACCTAAAGCCCTCCACTAAAGCCTAACCTAAGTTAGCCTTAATCAAATCGATATACCACAAACAGACATATTCAAATATCTAGAGCTCCACTTTGATAAAAAACTGAATTGGAAAACACATATAATGAAGAAAAAAATGGAGTCAAGTTGATTGACTCAGTACTTCTTACACATAATGATTTAATTTTATTGTTTCCCCATTACATGAAGCTATAGTCTGAAATACCCTTGCAACCTAATCATCGCCCACCCTCCCGCAAAAAACGTATTGTACAACACAAAACTTTCGTAAATCGTTTCTATCGGTGTGGGAACTAAAAAATCAAATTGAAACCTAAAGAACTCAACTGGTTGATAGGACAGCAATCACATCTATCAATAGAAAATAAACTGCTCATCTACAAAACAGTTATAAAACTAATATGAATATAAGGAATCGAACTTGGGAGTTGTGCCAGTAAATCAAACACGGTCATTATCCAAAGATGTCAATCAAAAATCTCCCGTACCATCGTGGACGCACCATGGTACCTATCTAACCATACATACACCACATGAAATTAAAAAGTCATCCAAATCAATTACTTAGGCTTCTTCTACATGAAGTAGACAACAAACGACTAAGAAGAACTTGGCCATTGACTAAGCAAATGAAACCCAGGCGAAGCACCTTGGGCTGTGAAAAATGAGCATTTTTGTTGCCGCTTTTCTTTCTGGTTGGTGCTGATATGTTGTAAGGAATTTTTATAATGCTGTCTCGTTGATCTAGTTCGCTTACATCTTTCTGCTAAGCTAGTTGTTTCTTTTCATCTGAACAAGTTTTTGTTTTTTGAAATTTGAAATAAAATGAAAACTACAAGAAATTGATATTGATAATTTTACATCATTAGAAACTCTATCAAATTTTATATTTGATTGTACAAAAAATTGTCATTTCTATTTGAAATAATCAAGTTGTCTCTGATTGAGGTTTCCCCTAATTGATCTACCGATTTCTCCAAATACAAAACGAATTCAGGTTTGACTGTCCGCTATACAGGGTTATTCACGTTATTAGTCACGGAGCATTATGGCTAAAGTATTTGATAAAAAAGAAAATAATAATTTCTGATGGATAGAGACCCATAAAGGCTACATTTTGAAAATATTCAATATTCAGATTCCTTGGTGAATTCTAGTGTGACTTTATGTATCATACATGGGACCTAAAGCGAACCGTTTAGGTGTAAATCACCATTTTCGGTATAAGTAGATATCAGGAAAAAAATTGAATATCGCAGAGATTATAAAATATGGAAGGCTGTGACTTTGCCGTATTACTAAGCATAAAATGCGTCAGCTTTGATTCGACTTTCAAATTTAAATTACGTTTCTGCTTGGAGAAATCTGTCGATTAATTAAGGAAACTTCGATCAGCGATAACTTGATTTTTTCAAATGGGAATACCTAATTATTTTTATACCAGTTTGAATTTGATAACCTTTCTAATGATATAAGGTTGCGAATATCAATCTCTGGTAGTTTTCATTTAATTTTAAATATTCAAACAAATCGGCGATTTTCAATTTCCCTACGTATAAGCAACGTAGCAGGCTATGAAATATAAAAAAAAACCTGTTCAGGTAGAAGAAAACAACTAACTTAGCTGAAAAATACACACTAACTAGACTAAAGGGACAAGATTATAAATATTCCTTACAACAAATCAACTCTCCCAGAAACAACTGCGGTAACATCTCTAAGGTCAAAGAGAAGCTGGAGTATGGCAGTAATAGATATTTTTTACAGTCTACTGGCTACCGCAACTTACTAGAGGTTAAACATTTCCAAGACAATTAAAAACCCTGATATGAAACAAAAACAACCAGCGACTGTTGCTCCAGCACGCAACTATCAATCTTATGTAATGGTGTAAAAATGTACTAATTTGCGTCGAAGTCGATACCTCTGACTGGAGCCCTTCTATTTTTCAATATCTATTAGCAATATTGCAAAAAAGGAATACTGACAAATCAGATTTAAATTCTCTGCCATTTAAGTTATGTTTTATAATTTGAACAAATTTTAATTCATTATTCATTTCCTGCGATCTTGCTAATAGGTACTGAAGAATTTTCAGAACTCCAGTCAGAGGTTATTTTGACTTGAGTTTTAGCAGAATTGCATACTTTTTTATATCATTAAATCTGAAATTTTATTATGAAATTAATTAACTGCTTACAACATTCTCTAGTAGTTTTTATCTTATTTCAAAATTTTCAATGGTTTTGGAAATTGCCAATCTCTAGTACTTAGTACATTGCAGTAGCTAGTAGGCCGTGAAAAAATCCATTTCTGCCATACTTCAGCTTCTCTTTGACCAAAGATATGTTACCGCCGTTGTTTGTGGTTAGACTTTGTTTGTTGTGAGTAATTTTTATAATCTTGTCCCTTTAGTCTGGTTCGTGTGTATTTTTCAGCTAAGTTAGTTGTTTTCTTCTACTTGAACAGGTTTTTGTTTATATTTCATGGCCTGCTACGTTGCTTATAGGTAGGAAAATTGAAAAACGCCGATTTGTTTGAAAATTTAAAATTAAATGAAAACTACCAGAGATTGATATTCACAACCTTATATCATTAGAAATGTTATCAAATTCTACGTTTAACCGTATAAAAAAAATTAGGCATCCGCACTTGAAAAAATCAAGTTATTGCTGATCGAAGTTTCCTTAATTAATCGACCGATTTCTCCAAGCATAAACGTAATTTAAATCTGAAAGTCTAATCAAAGCTGATGCATTTTATGCTTAATAATACGGCAAAATCACAGCCTTCCAAATTTTATAATCTCTGCGATATTCAATTTTTTCCTGATATCTACTTATACCGAAAATGGTGCTTTACACCTAAACGGTTCACTTTACGTCCCATGATACATAAAGTCACACTAGAATTCACCAACGAATCTGAATATGCAATAATATACGGGGTGTTCCATTTAAAAAACATAACTTTTGGGACACCCTGTATAACATGAAAATATTTTTAAAATGTACCTTTTATGGGTCTCTATCCATCCAAAATTATTGTTTTCTTCTTTATCATATACTTTATCCATAATGCTCCGTGTCGGATGACGTGAATAGCCCTGTATACATATAATGTAATAGATGAAGTAGCACTAGAATTGAAGACATCTACGAAAATGTATCGTTGTAAATGCAACGTTCATGTATAAGCCACAAAAATTAAGTGAAAACAGTTTAGAATTGTACTGTGTGGCCATCTTAAATTGACCAGCGTGGCATGAGGAAGGGGAACTGGAGGTTCCGTCTGGTAGCGATCGTAATTATCATCTAAAAAGGGATAGAAAACGTGAGTAAAACAGGGACATTAAATATCGTCTATTGCGATTATCCAATCCCGATGCTGGACCGTCTTTAAGCTGGGGAATAAAATCTACTGTTGCCGGTTGTATTTATGAGTTTTATGAGGTAAATAAATAGGATATTATAAATTATTTAGATGTAGAATTATTAAGATTTATTGCAACGTCTTTACTTCTTTCACCGAATTTCCTTCCGGTGGTCAATTTACGATGTTCACAGAGTAGCTTTTGAGGGCTCCCTACCATGACCATCTTTCTGTGATATGTTTTACTAAGCCCACTATCTTAGATCCACGTATTGTTGGCTCACCCTGTAGGTGTTATGCAACGACAAGGAAACCTAAAATTGAAGATTATCCACGACTGATTTACTGTATAGGCAATAGGCGGGGAAAGTTAAATCACCCCCCTAATCGCTAGTAAAGATGTGCATTTTGAACCTGTATGGACACTTGTTGCTGTGAACTCTTTCTCCATCCGGTACATTAAAGCATAAACCCTGATCTAATTGAGGAAATATAAATTCCGATAATCGCGCCGAGGGCCGGGCAGCAGGCAGCCGACGTGTCAGCGGTGGACTGTGAAGCGCTTCGTTAACTAAGGTATTGGCACAGATATTGGAACAAAAATTGCATCAACCTTGTAACCTCATAATACGTACAAGTAGTTCAAGTATACAGTTACTTATACACAAGGGTATTTTATGCAAAAAAATGAATGTGTAATAAAATGAATAAAATTCTCCACACCATGAAGAGTTTTTGCCTATGCCCAAGGACGAGCATTAATTATAATAAAAAATGGAGTCAATTTGATTGACTCAGTACTTTTCACACATAAGGATGATACTATTTTATTATTTTCTTATTGCATGAAGCTATAGTCTGAGATCCCTTTGCATCCAATTCATCGCCCATCCGCCCGCTCTCAAAAAAACCTCCATCACAAAAACTATCATAGTTTCTTGCATATATGTAGAAACTTATAGAACACACTTTTTATTCTGCAAGCTTCAGCTGGGTCAAACGTAACGATCAGGAACCCCCAGGTCTCACCTAAAAAAGAAGTTTGAGCTATTTTTATATTCTCAGTTTTTTATTATTGCTGCGCCGCCACTGACACGGTTTTTAAAGACCATACGTATTTCCTATCCTTATAATAATGTAACAATACTGTGCCGAAATTTCATTAAAATCAATTTCAGATTATACAATACAAAACGGTCTAACGCAATACTCGTATACAGGGTGAGTCAAACTCAACGCCTCGGACTCTTGTGGCCAAACGATACCACTTTTCGAAAAATCGACTTTGCGAGTGTATGTAGATCGAGTTGGGCTACATTCTAAAAATTATGACTTTTATACAGGGTGTCTAATAAAAGCGTGACATATCAAAGTTATATTTTTTTAAATAGAATACCCTGTATATTATTGCATATTTCGATTCCCGGGTACATTTTAGTGTGACTTTATGTATCACATATAGGACTTTAAGCGAACCGTTTAGGTGCAAATCACAATTTTGGGTATAGGTAGATGTCAGAAAAAAATATCGCAGCTATTATAAATCTTAGAGGGCTGTGACTTTGCCGTGTTACTAAGCATGAAATGTGTCAGCTTACGTTAGACGGCTGGGTTCGAATTACATTTGTACTTGGAGAAATCGGTAGATCAATTAAGGAAACTTCAATCAAAGGTAACTTGATTTTTTCAAACGGGAATGCATAATTTTTTTATACGATCAAATGTGCAATTTGATAAGCTTTCTAATGATATGCGGTTGTAAATATCAATCTCTGGTAGTTTTGATTTAATTTCAAATTTTCAGTAAAACCGGTGTTTTTCAATTTTCCTACCTATAAGATCAATGCTATAAGCAACTTAGCAGGCCATGAAATATAAACAAAAAACTGTTCTGATGGAACAAAACAACTAACTTAGCAGATAGTTAAGGACGAACTAGAGTAAAGGGACAAAGTTATAAAAATGACTTACAACAAATCAATTCTAATCAGAAATAGCAGACAAGGTCAAAAAGCAGCTGGAGTACGACAGAAATGGGTATTTTTCACAGCATACCAGCTACTACAATATTCTAAAGATTGACGATTCCAAAACCATTGTGAATTTTGAAATGAAAGGAAATCTACCACGTAATGTTGCTGGCAGTTTAATAGCAACAGAATAAAATTTCACATTTCATGATTTAAAAAAATAGTAACCGATACCTCTGACTGGAGTTCTGCAAATTCTTCAATAGTCATAAGCAAGATCGCCGAAAATGAAGAATAAATTAAAAACCTGCTCAAATTATTAAACATAATTTACCTGGCAGAAAATTAAATTATGATTTGTCAGTATTCCATTTTTGCGATCTTGCTAATAGATACTGAAAAATTTAAAGGACGGCAGTGAGAAGTATCATTACTTTTGACTTTGATGGAAATGACTACTGTTTTATACCATTAAATGTGAAATTGCGTTCTGAAGATATTAGACAGACGACAACGATCGCTAAAAGTTTTGCTTTCATTTCAAAGTGTTTAGTGATTTTGGAAATTTTTGATCTCTAGTTACTAGAGTCTAGTACATTGCAGTCTCTTGTAGGCTGTAAAAATTATGCATTTATGTCGTACTCCAGCTTCTCTTTAACCTTAGATATGTTACCGCCGTTGTTTCTTGTTAGAGTTGATTTGTTGTAGGGAATTTTAATAATCTTGTTCTTTTACTCTAGTTCTGCTGGATCTTTTTGCTAAGTTAGTTGTTTTCTTCCATCTGAATATGATTTTGTTTATATTTCATGGCCTGCTAGTTTGTTTATAGGTAGGGAAATTGAAAAACACTGATTGCATTGAAATTTAGAAATTTAATAAAAACTACCATAGATTGATATTTACTACCCGATATAATTAGAAAGCCTATCAAATTGCACATTTGATCGTATACTAAAATTAGGCATTTCCATTTGAAAAAATCTAGTTACCCTTGATTGAAGTTTCCTTAATTGATCTACCGATTTCTCCAAGCACAAATGTAATTCGAACTCGACCATCTAACGTGAGCTGACGCATTTCGTGCTTAGTAATACGGAAAAGTCACAGCCCTCTAAGGTTTCTAATAGCTGCGATATTCAATTTTTTTCTGACATCTACCTATACCCAAAATTGTGATTTGCACCTAAACGGTTCGCTTAAAGTCCTATGTGTGATACATAAAGTCACACTAAAATGCACCCGGGAATCTAAATATGCAATAATATATAGGATGGGGCGTTTCATTTAAGAAACATAACTGTGATATGTTACGCTTTCATTTGACAACCTGTATAAAAGTCATTATTTTAAAAATGTAGTCCAACTCGACCTACATACACTTGCAAAGTCGATTTTTCGAAAAGTGGTTTGGTTACAAGAGTCCGAGGCGTTGAGCTTGACTCACCCTGTATGTATGTATACATCAGAAAATTCCAAGTACTTTGGTTTCTTTAATAGGCAAGGTAATGTTCTGATGGAGCTAAAAAAGTGTATCATGCCGCTAAGTCCTTCTTTCGCAATGCAATGCAGAGCCTCTTATAAGTACAAAAACTTTTTCAGTTTTACAACCCTCCCTCCACCCCCCAACCATCCCAATTCCACCCCCCACCCAAAAAAATAGAAAACGATCAGGAACCCTAAAACGTCCAAAAACGAAGTTTGAGGAATATTCGCGTAAAAATTATAAAATCGATTCAAGAGTTTTCTTGTTTATGTGTAATCAAATCTGAAATGTGGTCAATATTCGCTATTCGGTAATAAAATCAAAATGCTTATTTGACTATTCCCAAAAAATTGTCCCACTGTAGTAATAGCGCGGTAGTTAAAACTGATTCGAAAATTAAGAGACCGTATTAAAAACTGGCAACAGCGCACTGTTTTACAAACCCACAATTTTCTCTCTCTTTACAATATAGCCATAGTGATACTGGTATGAGTGAGCAATGTTCAACTGTTAGATGAGGTTGCTTTGTTGATTACCGCGTTTGTAAGTTACCTTTTGATTTATCTACGAACCATTGACGCCTAAGTCGCTGTTGATAAACTAATTAGTAATTACAATGGAGTCAAAATAATAACTAATTCAGATTAACTGATATTTTAAATAGGGACAAAATAAATATTTAGTTTATATAAAACGAATTTATAAACAATTGCAAGATTATTATTATAATTTGCAACTTTTCTAAAGTCCCGAATAAATTTCATAAAAAGTTAGTACTGATTTTACTCTAGCGTTGTTTATTTTCTGTCATTTTAAGTCAAAGTCACGAAACACGAAAGAATTCTGATCGCCGACGGCAGTAACTGACGAATGTACCGTCTCAAAAGCAATGTCTGCTTTTACCTGCGTCCAAACTGGCCACCAAAACGCGTACAAACTACGCGAATTCCATTTGACGCAAAAACATATTGCGCCTTCCAGCGCGGCGCGGCGCGTTTGGTTTGGATGCACCTTTAAGGCGTTCACAATCCGAGTCGGATTTCTATCGTCAGTGCGCATTTCCGCGTGCTGGATCGATGTTTTTCCGCGCCGCGTGTGTGTAGAAGCATTTCATTTCAACGAATATCTTCTTAGAGAACGCGGTATCGCGCAGACAATCCGCTCGCGACATAGCCACACTAGCCACTGTTACTTCGTTCATGGACGTAGGGAGGATTTATAGCCCATCACCATTCTCTATTTGTCTGGAATAGCCATTGACACACTAAACGTGTCTAAACATGCCTTACGTAGACGTGTGTAACCCACGTATTAGAAAAAACGAAACCCAGAGTCACAAAAACAAGTAAAAACAGCTGAGCGCGACAGTAGCGTAATTCCATCGTCCATGATTGTGGAGAACATTAAGAAACGTCGAGAATAGAATTTTAAGTGCGCCGAACTTAATTAGGGCGTAAAAGCGAATTAGTCTTGGGCTAAAGCGGCCGTTCATGGCTCCTAATCGGATAAGAAGCCATTTGAGACGGTAATACCGTTAATATCTGAAGCCTCATTTCATAAACATCGATTAAAAGGGTTGGTGGTTGCTGCACGCTGTCAAGCCATCGAAAAGAACGAGAGTGGAAAGTTGGCTTTGGACTGTAAATGTTTTGTTTTATATCCTTGTGCACTTGGATGTCGTGTTATGCTTGAAATTTAATAATAAATTATTTTATTTTCCACAGTGTAAGTGAGGAGGGCATTGTAATTTCAGAAGTTAGCGCTTTTAGGATTTTGGGAGTTTTTGGAAGTTTCCCTCCCATCGGTCAGTCCGTCTGTTACCATTTCTCTATGCGCTGAATTTCAGTAATCGTTGCACAGATAAAACTTGAGGAGCGATATACTGTGGGGTTATATTAAAGGTCATTTTAATAGGAGTGAAAAATTAAAAGTTTCAAAACATGATTGTATGTAGCAAAGTATACATTTAGAAACCATGTGGTAAATAAATATTTTGTTGATGACCTTACTGTTCTGGCATACGCTTAGTCTTTGGACGAAGTTTCAAATAACATCATTGTATAGGTGTATGTTGCGGATTTTATTGATGACTAGGGATGCGTCGAGTCCAGTAGTTGATGTTTTTAGAAATTATTTGACTTGTCTTGCAAATCAAAACTTTCAACAACTATTATTTGGCTTGAAATTAAGCAGTTTCAAGCTGCTTGACATTGCTTAATTATTGTTTCCTACCATACCGTGTACCATACAAAGTCGCATAGGCTTACATACATAAATACAGATACTGGGTGTTCCACGACGATTAAGACAAGCAATATATCCGAACTGGGCAGCAGTAGCGAATTATAATTTTGGGGGTGTATATTAGACCAAATATTGTATCTTTTCTTATTATTGTATCATCATCAGGTATTTGTTTTTGTTCACGTGACGTCTGATTCAAAATTTTTAATGGGATACCCTGTATATTTGTGACTTTTTGTGTTCCTCCCGATAAAACAATTATTCCAACATACTAGCACAGTTGGGGTCCAAAGTGATTAATTCAAGAGCTACAGGTACTTAAAGGATGGTACCACTATCATTGATCATGTACCCCTACAGTTAAATTATTTGCTAGAGTTTCATAATGTTAGTGATACAGGCCTTTAAGTACCTGTAGCTCTTGAATTGATCACTTTAGACTCCAAGTGTGCTAGTTTGTTGGAATTATTGTTTTATCGGGAGGACCACAAAGAGTCACAAATATACAGGGTGTCTCATTAAAAATTTGGAATCGGACGTCACGTGACAAAAACAAATACCTCATCAGATGGCACAATAATAAGAAAAGATACTATATTTGCTCCAATTTACACCCCCAAAATTATAATTCGCTACTACTGCCCAGTTTCGATATATTGCTTGTCTTAATCGTCAAGAAAATGCTCTATCTAATAGCAATGCAATCATTATTAATAAACCTTTGGTGCCCTATGGGTCAAGTGCTGAAGAAAATGGAGACGATAGCGATGCACCATACTCTGTGGATGCTTCCTACAAATTACCGTCCAACACTGAAACGGACAAAGGAATCGAATCAGATTTGCGAACAGCGGTACAAAAGGATACACTGGATGAAGAAAATGGGAATGATGGAAGAAAAAGAAGAAAAAGGGCTGTTGAAAATGACTGGTTTCGGATTAAGAATAAAATATTACTGATGGAAGGCAAAGCTTACATGGGGTTAAAAAAGAGGAAGGCAAAATCGAACAGAACTGCAAACGCTTAGGACGATCGCTAAAACCAGCTTGTAACTCATCTATATGCAATAATTCTAAAAAAAAAGGTTCTCCTCAAAATTCAGTGCCGAATGCAGGAAAAATATTTTCAAGAAGTTCTGGAAGGAAACGACATTGGAGCAACGAAAAACTTTTGTTGCTTCACATGTATTGAAAACGAATGTAACAAGGACATCTGGTGAAGGTTCTAGGAGACATGGAACTTTTGTTTATTTTCTGATCAATGTGCAAGAAAAACTCCAAGTGCAAGCACAATGTTTATAAATACACTTTGCCTAGGGTACAAGTCTGTACAAGAGTGGGTAAATAACACCTCGTACGGTATGGCGAAGCTACCTTGCTTAAAATATGATGTTAGCAACCGTTTTATGAAAGGATATGAACATCTAAATAGCTTCTTTGAGCAACTGCCAAAATTACCCGCCCATTATTGTCACAAAGATTCACTAAAGCTATATTTAGAATCTTCTTTCCAGAAACACTAAGCGAGTTGTATAGTTTATATAGACTATTGCAGAGAACAAGAGTACTGTTCAATGGGTCGAAATGTATTTAACAAAACGTTTCACGAAAAAAATCTCGCACTTTTCCGACAAAAAAAGGATCAGTGCAATACATGTTTTGCTCACAAATACAAAAATGTAACAGAAGAAGAGTGAAAAATGCATATAGCTAATAAAGAAAAGGCTAGGAAGGTTAAGACAGCTGACTATGTACTAATTATTTATGTTTTTAACGTTAAATCCTGTACTTATTTAAATAAAATAAGTATTTTTCTATAGGTCTATGAACCATTATTTTGCTTAAGGTAATTTATCCCATCATAAAGAAAACTGTGGCAAAAAATCCTATTGTTCATTAGAAAAATGGCAATAACTCCTATCTAGCATAGGTTTTTAAGTAAAAGTGATACTGTATCTTCATTTTTCAATTATAACAAACAAAACAAATAATGAGTGCATTTGAAGAAAAACGTAACATATCGTTCATAAAAAGGCTAAAATACAGTTTTTCATGCGTCCTGTAAAATTGGGTGATTCTCACATAGGAGATTATGCCAGGTCGCCCGCGATATACAAGTTTGCGCTCATATTTAATGGCGAAGATCTGATTCTCAACCCACCTGTTTTGAAAAGACAGTAAACAGTGAGCTGGCCCAATAGTTTTGTTGATTGACACTAGCCAGTGGCGGATATAGAAATCAATTCCACGGGGACTCATGGATAGTTGTCAAATTTTCAGACCATGAACTTTAAACATTAATTCTATGAAACACATTAGGAACCGGGATAAGTGTCTGCCATTGAGTTTTTAAATGAAAAAGGTATGTACCTCAATATATTAAAAAAGCAGACTTGCTAATATCATCTTTTAGAAGTAACTTTTGACGCCCAGTTTCACCTACGGCAGGTGCAATAGTATACCTAGCATCAATATGAAGTTTGCTAAAATATCGTCTGCCGATCACTAGCTCACAGTCGTCACATGTCCTATATTTCACATCGCTAACTGAACCAGTACCTACTTTCGAATTTTTCAATTATTATTTTCAAGAGTGAATAAATTATGAACATACATTCTGTAGACCGAATATTGGACGTACTTTACGAATTTGATCAACAATCATGAGGCGTTGTCTTTTTGTGTAATACTTCATGTTTACTAACTCCCACATGTAAACTATCGATCTGTCACGTTAAACTCACTCTGCAATTATGACTGTCCATACAAATCTTGAACTCTCATTGAAACACCTTTTATTTTTTTAGCTTTTGGCAACTAGTTAAGATAAATACTGTTTTGGCCATTCTTCCTATATTTTACATTACCCAACTTCAGCAACGTGACGACGGCATCTCTCTTTTACATAATATTTGTAAGAGTGTCTGGTCCTCCGGTGTTTGGCCAGATGAATGGTGTACATCAATTTTTGTTCCACTCCATAAAAAGGGATCTCCAACAAATCCAGACAATTATCGCCCACTTTCGTTAATATCTCATGCAAGTAAGGCTCTACTATATATTTTACAATCTCGTTTGGAGGGTTTTATTGGCTGGCAAATTTCTCAGGCGTAGGCAGGTTTCGTGAAAGGACGTGGTACGCGTGAACAGATCTTAAACTTGAGACAAATTATTGAAAAAGCCAGAGAGCATTATTTTCTAGTTTTTATCTGCTTTGTGGAGTATTCTAAGGCGTTTGATAACGTAAAGTGGCCTAAACTGTGGGAAATCCTCATCTCTATGGGAGTTCCTTATCACTTAGTGTTTCTCATAGAGCAACTCTACGAGTCTAATTCGGCTCGTGTAAGAATTGATGGTAACCGGTAACTGCAACCAGAAAAGGAGTTCGTCAGGGATGTGTATTATCTCCGATGGTATTTAACATTTACTCTGAATTTGTGATGAGACAGGTATTAGACAACTGGATTGGCGGTATAACTATTGTCGGAAGCAAAATATCCAACTTAAGATTTGCTGACGATACAACCCTTGTTGCTGCTTCTCAGGAAGAACTAGTAGCTCTATTAAACATCTTAGAACAACATAGTGCAGCGTATGGTCTTGGTATTAACTATAATAAGACCAAGGTGATCGTAGATAGAGAGCATGATAATCATCGAGAAATAAAGTCAATAGGCCGTTGTGAAGTAGTTCAAAGTTTTGTGTACCTCGGTTCTTTGATCGACAATTCGGGTAACTGTGAAACAGTTTCGACGGCGCATTCAACAGGCACGTCTGGCCATGACAAAGCTTACTAAAATATGGCGTGACCATAACATCACTGAAGCTACGAAAATGTCGCTAGTTCACTCTCTTGCATTCTCCATATTTTTGTATGCCTCGGGAACTTGGACTGCTAAAAAGGCAGATCGAGCTCGCATAGATGCTCTTGAAATGTGGACGTGAAGAGAATGCTGAGAGTTCCTTATACCGCCCATCGAACTAATGTTTGTATACTGGATGAGCTCGGTAATCCAAAGAGACTATCCTTCATTGTGTCGACGAGAATGCTTACATTCTTCGGACATATTCACAGAACCGATAATATGGAGAAACTGGTTGTTCAGGGTCACTCCCTGAGTGGGCGGCGCTGTGGCAGTTCCCCTGCACGCTAGGTGGATACGACGAAACAGTTGCTGGAGGTGACTATCAAGAGCGCCACTGAACTGACAGTAAATCGCAAATGATGGCGAGCTGCAGTTCTCAAAACTATTGATAATATTAGTGTCGGCAATACTCTAGCTCCGACTTAATGCATTCTACGTGTTCGCAAGACATTGTGACTATGATGATGAACTTCAGCAATGATTGAAAAATGAATTCATTACTGCTTTATTTAATTCGTGCATCTGTCAAAGTTTTTAACGATAATTTGTAGTCTACGCTTACACAATCCATGTTCAAATGTGTACAAGTATAGGCACGTTGTATATGTGTAGGAAATCACATACACACACATATCCGAAATCCCTTTTCATCTGTTGAGTGTTGATGTATAAACAGACAGCAGCTCGCAAGGAAAACAGATAAGATCAGAATGCAAATTTAATTTGGAAGCGCCGGTATTTTAATATTCTCTCCACCGACGCGACGGTCGGTGGCGCAACTCCCAAGCTCTTCGAATGCGATGTGAGTGTCTCTGCTGAGAACGGCTTCAGAGATACCCCGCGACTCCCTGTCGCGAAACACAGTGTCGTATCAGGGAGGGTTCTTGCAACAGCCTCGGACTCTACTGTCTGTTCGTTTTAGGAACAAAGTAAGCCACTGGCGACTTTGTTTAACATGATCTTGAAATCAATGATTTTTCCAGAGCTTTGGAAAACAACACGAATTTGTCCAGTTCATAAAGGTGGTGAAGTGGCACTAATTTCTAACTATAAACTTTTTCATATAATTTTAGTAAATTGTTTGAAGTTGCAATTGCATCAAGTTAAAAACCAACCTAGTGAATATTAACATGGGTTTATGGCTAAAAGATCTACAGTTACTAACCTAGTACACTTTATAGAAAACACCGTCAAAATACTATATTTTCTAGGTCAAGTGGATGCTATATACAGGGTGTCCCTGAATTTCCTCAGCACGTGATCTTCTCGTGACAAAAAAAGGTCAAACAAAAACTGAGTGGAATTTTTGAAGGTACCATCGGGTCTATCATACCATGTGCACAAAATATTTCTTTTGTACTTTAACCCTTATAACTCACCCCAACTTTTTTTTCGAATAGCACCCAATAGTTTTTCACAACCTATTTTTTTGTGAAGTCATAAGCATAAGGTAAATAAAATATGGATTTGTTTGAGGCGTAATATTTCCATAAGAAAAACAGTCAAAAAGAAAACTAACTGGTACTGAATGGCCTTCCATACTATGCTTTTGATATATTTTTTTTGTACTTCAACCCCTAAAACCCCACCCAAACTTTTTTTTTCAAACAGCACCCCACAGATTTTCCTACATAAATGAAGTCATTATTTTATTTAAAATCTTGTAGTGCCTTTATTTCATACCAATATTTATTTAATGTCATCACATATAAAATGATTACATACAAATGGACAGGTAAACTTACACTAGACAGTTTTTCATGTAAAATGACACAAGATAAAATGTATACTAATACTAAAATACACATATTTTATATTTAAAAAGACATACAGTTAAAATTTGTAGCTCAAATATCTTTGAATTGAATAAAAACTATTTTCAAGCAGCAGATGTTTGATTTTATCTTTTATGCCTGGGCCCCCGCACCGCGGGCCCTGCGGGGTCTTTTTGGCACGCCACTGGAAATAAGGCATAATAAGCTGCTCAAGCAGAGGAGTAAGTTCTTACCAAGCTTGCCAGCCACCGTCTCAATATGTGCACCGACTGTAGCGTTGGGTCTAGGCATACACCCAAAAACTTCACCGAATCCCCTACTAGTCTGCATCTGTAAGGTTTTGTATGAAAAAGAGTATTATTTTTATTTTGTTTTTGTTGAGGAGCAGTTTGTTTAAGCAGAACCATCTTTCCGCTCAATTCTGGGAGACTAATGAGCCACTACACGATTCTATTAAGCCATTTGAAATGTCATCAGCAAAGAGATTGCCGTCTGCTCCAGGAGAAACCGTATTGGCTCCAGTATTGACCCTTGTGGGCCACCAACATCCAATTTTCTCTCCACTAACCATACTTCTGCAACCTCCACCACCTGAGTCCGGTTCTTGAGATAGCATTATATCAACTTTACTTCAACCACAGAACAGGACTCGACGCAGTTCAAACAAGAGCAGTAATAACGTATTGAAGCTCCAAGTCTGAAGTGGGGACTGGAGTGGGAGTAGCGGTACCAATCTAAGGCCCAGTTGCACAATCATTGGTAACCTCTGGTTGTCGCTTAACCCAAAGATGGAAGTTAACCAGTAGTTATAGGGAGCTCTGTTTCACAAAGAAAACCAATGGCTAAGCTTATTTATCTTTAAAGGCACCACAGATTGGTCTCAGAGTACTGCCATAATGGTGATCCGAGAATACAACCTAACCCATTGACAAAGAAACCTAACCTCTCTTTTTATATTTTTTGATTTATACAGAGTACAATCAAAATCCATCGGCGTCTTAGACGTCAGTGTCAAAATCCATGTTTTTGTAAGCTCCAAAGCTGTCATCGGTTGACCACAACAAACGTCAAGATAACCCATACCTTAAGCTTGATTCACTGTTCCTTTTGGTTGAAATATTCAAAATGATGTCAAATCAAAATATTTCAACCAATAGGAACGATTGTCGGATGTTGTGTGCATCTGAGTTAAGCTTTATCCTTAACATAACTACTGGTTGACCAGAGCTTTTGACGTAAACCGTCGATCATGAAATGGATTATTTTCGCTAACCACTAGATTTCTTTTGACCACTAGTTAACTAACGATTGTGAAACTGGGCCTAAGAGTTGAATTCTGAGTAAACCTTGGGAGTTATACCACGATCTTTCAAGCAGAAATGATAGTCATAGAGTTGGCGGGAGTCAGGGAGCTGATCAAAAGACCCCTGACAAACAATTCTATGAAAACCTTTTCAGATAGCCAGGCTGCCCTAAAAGCACTCAGCTTCAAACGGGTTGAATCAAGACTCGTATGGTACAAAATGTAACTTTAGTTCCAGGTTATAGCGGAGTGGCAATGCAATGTATTAGCGCTCGCAAGGGGAGGAGCCCAATCTTTGTTCATAGGACCAGAACCATTCGCGGGCATTGCGAAAAGCAGCGTTATGAAAGTCAGGCCCCCCGAAGATCGTCGTTGTTTCTGCTGTGGAGGACAAAACAGCCGAGCATATTCTGTGCTCCTGTCCAGTTCTGGGAAGAGCTGTGTGTGTGAGCCACAAGAGAGTTGCAGTGAAAGGAGGCATAATCGTCCCACTCACCTTCAGCCTAACCTAACGTATTGAAGCGCCACCTACAAACGCTTTGTCATCGATGGGCGGTTGGTGACTCGGCACCGATATTTTAACACAGCCCGTTTCTCTAATCTGTAGACCTATTAAAGATCTTATGCTTAATTATTAGATTCCATTTATGCCACTCCTGATATTGACGACCGCTGAAGGCGCGCCACTGTCCAGCGACGTGTACTGATAAGACGTGTCGCTCGGCCCACCCTTGGCATATCCGCGTGCCGTGTGACGTCACGCTCCCGACCAACCCTTAGAAGGCACCCTCGCCGTCCGCGCGTGCCATTGGTCGTCGGGTCGCGTCGCCATGACGAAGCTCCGCCCTTTCCACCCCTCGTTCCTTCGTCGGCCGCCCTGCGAGCGTTATTGAATTAGGCTTATCATTCGATTTCGGGCCCTGGCACGCGACTCAGACTTCATCTTCCGTCGGTTCCGTGGCTTCAGTTCGCATCTCGCGACTCCTAATCTAATCTAACGCGTGTTGAAGAAGAAGTTTCCCAGATTCGATTATCGCCGCACCAGATATGGACTATTCCTACCTGAACCAAGCGGGGTTCGACTCCAGCTGCTTGCAGGGCACCACCATGGACCCTGCGGGACTCAACATGCCTTGCTCTTATGGAGATCTAACGTCCTGTGGTCAGATGTCACAGGCCGCTTACAGGTATTTTTCTGACTCAATTCTTAGCAGTAGCGTGCCAAGGTCTTCGGGGACCCTCCCGCAATTTTTTCACGGGGCCCCCCTTCTATATAAAAAATAATATCTCAAATCGGTTTATATTATATGGCCACTATGAGAGCAACAAATGTATCAACTATTTGGTCTAAGTCTATGCCTTCTGCACGTTCTATAGAAATTAATGCCAGAACTTAGGCGCGATTCACCCATTGTCGATCTTGCAAAATTCTTAATTAGTTTTAGTTTTGAAAATGAGCTTGCTTGAGCCGATGTAACAGGCAGTAGCGCAGTACTAGAAACAACTGAAATGCAGTGCAAATCTCAGGTACACTACTAATCAACAATTGGTTTTTTTCGAAAATAAAATCAGAAAATTTCCTAATACTGTTAAGATTTTTCAGGACTACATATAGATTTTTTATTTGAATTAGTTCTGACGCAATCTTTTGTGTGAGATCGTCTGGATATGTTTCAACTATTTCTTTTAGTTTATTAATAATTTCCTTTTCTTGCACTTCAATAAGTATTTTGGGGTTAAACATATCGAATTTTGAATAGACATTTGTGAATGCCTCACATCTATTTTTTAGTTGTAGGTACTGAAATAGTTCTAGGCATGTGTTGAATACTAAAATTCTTAAACGATTTTTTGAGTCTTCCATTGGTTCATCAACCGCCATTTCATCAAAAAGCTTTTTAGTAGAACGAATTCTTTTGTCTGCAAATTGTGGCTCAATACCCCATTCTTTTGCTATTGTTATTGGTGTTTTCAAAATTGTTTCTTAAATTCCCTAATTGATCTGAAACATATGCAATTAAATCTGTGGCTTGTCCAATATCTGTATCACTTTTTGCAATGCAATTTGAAAGTAAATTGACGTTTTCAAATAGTTTTTCTCCGAAATATTAGTAAAAATACAAACTTAAAATTTTCGATTTTATTCTGTAAGACCTTTGCCCCATCCCTATAGGATTTTTTTTGCTATAATAGCTAGAATCGACAAACGTTTAACGACGACTAAATAGTTACTTTTTAATGAAATTATCGATTCGACCGTGGATGACAATCTGGTGGGACATAGTTTTTTAAGGTGGGTCCCATAGTTTTACTGTTTCTTAATTCAATGTTTAAGATTGCCAACGAGGCAGACTTTCGTTAAAAAAACATAAAGTGACTGAATGGTGTCAAAGGTGGCCCTCCGGATGCTCGCCCCCCCGCACCGCGGGCCCTGTGGGCTCTTTTGGCACGCCACTGATTCTGAGTACTGTAAAAACGTACGAGATACACCAGGCAGTAATTTTATGGCCTTAATTTCTCAAAAAGTGAATCTCCTTCAACGGCCAGAAACATATAGTGTCGCGTGCCGGATATTAAAGACAGAACCATCCAGGACCACGCTAACATTGACGAAGAAAATCAAAGGTGACTGCCTATTAGATTTATAATAGATATTAATTAATATTATAAAATGTACAATTAATACCATTCAAACTTACAATCTAACAATATTATTTAAGAATACAAGTAAAAAATGAGGAAATAAAAAGATTTTAACATAAGTTAAAATCAGATTCAGACGAGTCATTTAGGTTAATAATACTTTAATACAGTCCTATATTTAAAAGTGATGTCTATACTTTTATTACATGATAATGCAGTTGTGCTATTTGTAAGATCTCTAATAAGATGTATAACTGCTGATGATCTTTCGGGGTGATTATTATGCTATCTGATATTTCTTTTTAAATCGCTCCATATTAATTCAATCAGATTAAAAATAAAAAAATAGGGTGGAAGCTTTACTACTTCGCGCCATTTCTTCAACGACATACATCTGATTAATCTTGTGACTTTTTACTAACTCCAGTGTCTGACTTTTTGTTTTAATTTCTGGTGAAACTATGATATTTTGTTTTGTAAGAAATTTAATAATCTCAGATTTTCTAAACGAAGTGTTAGGTATTTCTTCTTCTCTTCTATTCTTTCTATTTCTTGAAGCCCCGATTGCTAGCGCACGTTTCCGGATGAATCAAGATAATAATAACCTGAATCGAATATGAGATAGTCCGTCGTGCCGTTTTGAGAAAATGACATTCCGTACAGTCCAACAACAGTACAAGTAAACATGTAAACATTTAGATAATCGACATTTTACGGAAATGATAGTCTCACAAGTTTTACTATTAGTATAAAAATTATTTCATTACTACGTTGGATACAGAACGGTCTGCAATAAGGGTTGTTTAATGCAGCGTTTCTCAACCTTTTTTGGTCCGCGAAACAGTAGATTTGTTAAAAAAAAATTGCGGGCCAGTGATACTTTCTTAACAAATTTTTACTAAGTATCTATAAAGAACTACTACGAAGTTAGTTGTAACATTTTTATTATCACTTGCCTACAGTAATATTTAAATGTAAAGATATATAATTATACATACATATAGTAATAAGTAATTATATAAACCTTCAACAAAATTGATAGAAAATTATAAAAAGATCACAAACTCATGGATGTAGGAACACAACAAAAATACCATTCTTACGATTACCAAAAAGTTGAATCAATGGAAACAAACTCTTAAGAAAAATTAGAACAAGAAATCGGAAATTATGTAAATAATCAAAAACTCATTGCAGATGAACATATTGTTAATGAAAAGATTGCTGTTGCTCTTCTTCAATCAACTTGTCAATTGTTGGCAGGTAGGTACTAAATTAGACAAACTAAGTCTGAGTGGTGAAATAACCAAAAGCCGATTTCTAAATTTATTTTTTATTACGGTCATAGATTAAAATCGCGATTCACATAAAAATGTAGTTTCGAAAGGGACTAACATTTTCATTGCTTTCTTGTATAGAGTTAGATATTCATTTATCAATTTGATCCAAAAATTTATAAATGGACATTGTTGAAAATCTAGCTTTTAACATAACATCTGCACTAATCTCAAGTCAGTGTCATTTAAATTTAACTTACTGCTGTCAGATGTTATGAAAGGGTTTGTTGTCCCTACATTTATTTCACACGTGGTATTTTTAGATGGGAAATATTATCGAAACTAATATTTAAAGATTTTACCTAAGTGTTGCCCAATGATTGTATTTAATTTTGATAAGTTTAAATCTTGTTGCAAATTAACAAAATCAAAATAATTATTAAAAATATCAGTATTACTGTTATTTACTTGATACCCAAACATTATTTTTTTCATTCTATACGTTCGTTACTTCCAACGACAGGAATTACACTTGTAAGAATTTCGGGAATTTGTCTTCAGTGCTGTACTAATCATATATTACGTAGGACTGAATTAAGTAATTTTTTTTCGTGGATAGGGAAATGTCTGCGGACCAGTAAAATTTCTCCGTGGACCAGTAATGGTCCACCAGTCCAGCGATTGAGAATAGCTTGTTTAATGTATAACCCCATATAACTGTGGTCTTGGAAGATCAATTTTTGTCACTTTACAGTGCCATAAAATTGACTTCCAGGTATATCTCGAACGTCGTTACTATAACTATAGAGTAATGTAATCTCTGCAACTTATTCTGTGGTTGGCCATCAATAAAAGACCACATATAATAATATGGATAATAAAGATTTCCGGCCTCCTCTGAGGCCGTCATCGAAGTATAAAATTAGATAAAGTGAATTTTGGATAGGTAGTACTAACTTCCTCCTCCGGTGATTTTGAAACCTACAAGAATACAATGTGTTGCATGTGCTCTCATTTTGGATTTATCAACAATGCATACGCAACGCTCTGTGTTTTGTAAGAATTCACAACCACCGACTTACTGAGTTAATTCGCTAAAAAGGAAAGTTGTTTCCTGGCATAGGTGTCAAACAATTTCACTCATTTGGAATTAATTTTGTGTCATAAAAGAAACCACCACGGCTTAGTATTACTAAAGTTTATACAGAGTGTCCCAGCATAAATTGCACAATCTAGGTGAAACTAGACCAAATTTTATCGACAAAAAATAAGCATAAATAACATTATTAATGCCTAATAATAGATGCTATACTATGCTAAAGTTGTTTAGAAATGATTGCCCTTTTTTGAACTAAATTTCGTAAGCTTACTTTTGACTTCCCTCGCCGATAGATGAGGGGAGTATTGTGATCGTTAAAATTTTCGATTTTGAGATAATACGCTTTTTAGGCATTTCATGATGCATACATAACGAAAATCTACGTCACTCATTTCCATCACAGTATTAATAATATTAACACTGCACTAGACTGACCTGGCAGAAACAAAATCCGAAATTACGTTTCCTTAACACATGTTATGTAGAACCTCAAAATTTAGTTTGGTGAATAAAATTCGTCTTTATAAGATTAATACTAGACCAGCAATTACCTAATCATGTGCGACTTGGTGTTTCCTTGCTAAAACGCACATGCGAAACCTGAAAGTGCTGCTGAGCAGGATATTGCGTGCAATTACTAATGCCCCATGGTATGTTTCCAACGATACCCTTCTCAGGGACCTTGACATCTTTTGCTTGAGGGGTTACATTAAACAACGGGCGTAACGACGGTATAGTCAAGTGGCACCAGCGTTGCCAGGTCCACTGATTTTTCAGTAGATCTACTGCTTTTGGGTCTTTGCCTACTGAATACTGTTTTTACGGCGAAATTTACTGATTTTTTGGTTTTCAAGAAATGAGCACTACTGTTTTTGTATTTCCAGAAAATGTATAAGGTATAACAGGTTTGATTTTTAAAGCGAGGTTCTGAAAAATGTATCATTGGTTACGCCCTCAGCAGCGTTGGTCAGTCAGTATCCTTCAGTCATGTCACTTGCCAAACATTTTCCAAATTCACTCAATCCTAATCAACTTCAGTAGCTCGATAATGAGTGGCGACTTCTACGAAATAGTGACCATACGTGGATCAAAGCGGAAGTGTGACTGAGTTTTGGATAAAAACAAAAAATACGTCTCTTTTGGAGATGATAGTCCCATGTTTTTCGTATTATCTGAATTTATGTTGAATAAGCAAGTTTTGCCACATTCATCCGCAAACGTGGAAAACATTAAATTTTCTCAGATGCTAATCTTCAAAAAAAATGCATATGCGCTATATCGTCCATCCACGTCAAGTGTATGTGATGTGGCATTTTGCATACAAAATGAAAACGAGAAGCCAAAGTTGCTTTGATGTGGTTTTAAATAATTGTATTTAATTACATAACAATATAATATGTACCATGTACCAAAGAAATGCAGACTTGTCAGATTCAGATCTAGATCAATGAAGGCGTGTATTGTTGTTTATTATTTTTTAGTTTTATAAAGTAAGTCATATTAAGAGTTTCCGTGCTGTAAAAAGTTTTTTTGTAGTTTTATTAGGATTATGTTTTACTCAAGCAATTACATTTTTTTGTGGTTTTGTAATAAAAACTGTGCAGGATTTTTTGTCTGTCGTTTGATGTTACACTGTTTATTTACAAAAAAAAATCTACTTTTTTTTTGCAAAATCTACTCCTTTTTACTTCCCACACCGATAGGTGAGGGGAGTATTGTGATCGCGAAAATTTTCGATTTTGAGATAATACACTTTTTGGGCGTTTCATGATGTCTACATAACGAAAATCCACGTCACTCATTTCCGTCGGTCTGTCTGTCTGTCGGTCTGTCTGTCGGTCTGTCCGTACGCGTTTTTCTGTCCTCGTAATCTCAGTAACCGCTGCATGGATTGTGATGAAATTTGGGCAGCGATATACTGGGGGGTCGTAGTAGGTAATGTTCTTATAATTTTGAAAATCGGTGCAGGGGCGGCGGAGTAATTAGCAAAAAACAAAAAAAATTAAATATTCCTCAAACTTCGTTTTTAGGCGTTTTAGAGGTTCCTGGTCATTTTTTACTTTTTTTTTGGGTGGGGGTGAAATTGGGGTGGTTGGGGGGTGGGGGGTTGTAAAATTGAAAAATTTGTTGCTTTCATAATAGACTGCCCACTGACCCATGAAGGAAGACCTAGCAACATAAATAACTTTTTTAGGTCCATCCGAACATTGCCTTGCCTATTACAGAAACCAAAGGACTTAATTTTTTCTGGTGTAAACATACGAGAGTATTGCTTTAGATCCTTCTATATTGTGTTACAAGGAAACTGTTGAATTGATGTTAATGAAATTTTGACACAGTATTACTACCGTGGCGAGGATGGAAAACGCGTATGGTTTTTATAAATCGTGCCAGTGGCGGCGCAGATATAATAAAAAAAAGTAAAAATATAAAAACAGCTCAAAGTTCGTTTTTAAGCGTTTTAGAGGTTCCTGATCATTTTCTGCGTTTTTTTTGGGTGGGGTGAAATTGGGGTGGTTAGGGGGTGGGGGGTTGAAAAACTGAGAAATTTCTTGTATTCATAATAGGGTGTAGGGTAGGGGCTGTGAAGGAAGACCTAGCGACATAAATCAACTTTTTAGGTCCATCCGAACCTTGCCTAGCGTATTACGGAAACTAAGGGACTTAGAATTTTCTGTATTCATACATACGAGTATTTATTGCTTTAGATCTTTTTGTATTTGTAACGTGGACACTATTACATTGATTCTAATTAAATTTTGACACAGTATTATTACCGTGGTGAGGATGGAAAACGCGTATGTTTGTTAAATATCGTGTCAGTGACAGCGTATATAGCAATAATCAAAAAACTAAAAGTATGAAAACAACTCAAACTTCGTTTTTAGATGTTTTAGGCTGTCCATTGACCTCTGAAGGAAATACTTAGCGGCATAAGACAATTTTAGGGGAGGGAAGGCTGCCGATGATTTGGTTGCAAGGGGATCTCAGACTAAAGCTTCATGCTATGGGAAAATAATAAACTGATATCACAGTAATGTGTGGGAAGTACTGAGTCAATCAACTTGACTCCATTTTTTTTATCTATAACCTACACTGCCTTTTTAAAAGTCGACTTGGCAATGCTGAGTGGCACAGTAACCCTCCATTGTGACAGTCAGTGGACTACAGAGTCGAGCAAGTTCGCAAGCACATAAGGCCGCGGCTTGCACTGTGCTGAAAATCAAATCGTGCGATTATAAAAACAACTAAATTTTGGCCATTTTCGATATTAAGCCTCAAAATTAACCCTTTTGGCTAAACCCAAAAATTACCGTACTCAAGTTGACTATTTCAAGCTATACCCTCCAGCCGTCGAACATCCCCTCTTGGTCTTCGCCTTCCTTCCTTCCTTTCCTTTTCTTCCCTTACTTTGTCTGGTCTCTAAGTAACCAAACCTGACAGACCGATAGACCGACACGACCTAAAAGCAAAGGACCATCAGACGCTCTGATAAGAATTAATGAATTGTAATGTACTAGACTTGGACAGCATGTTTCCAAGCAGCAGACTTTGCAAAATTGCGTTTAACTCGGTGACGTTACTTAAAAAACGAGCAACTTAAGAAGTTTCATTTGTACAAAAAGTTCCAACCAGTTGCCCATCCTGCATTTGTTTTTTTCTGGTGGACGTACGACATTTGTTTTGTTGAGCTCTGATTGGAGACATAAGATACTTTTTATTTTTTAGCTTCTCTTGTATGAATACTCTTGGAATAGGTAGGTACATCATATTCTAAAGTCCTGATAATATTCTCTATTCTATAGGTTTTGTTATCCAAAGGCATATTAATTTAAAGTATAAAACTACCAATGTTACCTATATGTTACGAAGCGATATTACTAATCATCAGAATGACTACGCCCTGAAATGAGGAGTTTGACAACAAACGTGAAACGTTATTCACCCTTTATAATTTAGTTTTGACTGAGTCTCAAACTGATTGATTATTTTATTTGGTTTTGATAATCACCGCATCGGAACCAAATAATAAAGCACTGACTTTAAAAATTATGCGGTGGTAGTCACTTATTTGACTCTACAGTGTTTAATAATTAATTAATATGTGAAAAATAAATTATGAACTCATAATGTATTTCAAAATTACTGAATTCAAAATAGCGTTTCTGTTAACCTCTGGTGTAAACTTTGCCTCTCTGGGTCTGGATAGAGTGTGGTTGCTTATGAAAGAGTTTTGCTTAAACACTATAACAGTGAGATGTAATAAAAGTAATTTCATATATTTTTATCTGGTGTACCTTCTAGAACTCATTCTGGGGTTATTTTCACGATTCATTGTATATTTATAACCAGACTACTTCTCAAAAATTATACAGGCGAAACGATCGATTTGCGTAGAAATGAAAAACGGTGAAGCGGTTGTATACGGTATTTAACAAAAATATACATTGTACATACATGTAATAGGTTCATTCACCATATTTCGAATTATCTACCTATCAAATGTGGTGGCTGTGTCTGACCCAGAAATTTACATACCTACAGAGTTAGTAATAATTATTAGTATACGTATATTTTGTTTGTGTGAGTGTTTACTTAAAAATGTCAATGTTCAAATTTAAGTTGGTTACTACTATAACAACGTCAACAACAGAGACAGAATAAGAGGCAGACAAACAGGAGAAATCCTAGTCATACGAAGAAGAAGAAGAAGACTAGTATAATATCCAACTTCTTCAAGCCTTTTGCTCAATGTACAGGGTGGGGCACGCAAGATGACCCACTACCTTATTTCAGAAACTATATGAGACAGAACAAAAAGTTAAATACAAAAGTTGTTTGATGTGCGTTGGAGTTTAATTTTATTATAATTTTGAATATACAGGGTGGACCGTTGTGCCTGAATCAATGTCAACTTTTTATTTCAAATTTATAGATTTTTTGATTTTCAGATTACGCTCTTAAATCCAAATATTTCTGCTTTTAAGTTATTTTCCAAAATCTGTCTAGTTTTTGTGTAAATCGGAATTACTATGTCTTCTGGAAAAATTATTGTTTCAAAATATCATATTTTAACCTCTCTATATAACACATGTCGCTACTACTATGCTTTCTGTATATTTATTCAGAAATAATATACTGAACGTTTGCTATACTGACCATGGAAAAAGCAATTTTTCGAATACCGATATCTTAACTATTTCAAATGACACCCCTTGTATATTTTGGTTCAGTCGAATTCACTGCCGTGTTTTTCTTAATTACATTCAAGATACTGTAGATATAATAAAGTCAATAGGCCGTTGTGAGGTAGTTCAAAGTTTTGTGTACCTCGGTTCTTTGATCGACAATTCGGGTAGCTGTGAGAATGAGATTCGACGGCGCATTCAACAGGCACGGGTGGCCATGACAAAGCTTACTAAAATATGGCGTGACCATAACATCACTAAAGCTACCAAAATGTCGCTGGTTCAGTCTCTTGTGTTCTCCATATTTTTGTACGCCTCGGAAACTTGGACTGTTAAAAAGGCAGATCGAGCCCGCATAGATGCTTTTGAAATGTGGACGTGGAGGAGAATGCTGAGAATTCCGCCCATCGAACTAATGTTTCCATACTGGATGAGCTCGGTAATCCAATTGTATCGACGAGAATGCTTACATTGTTAGGACATATTCACAGAAGCGATAATATGGAGAAACTTGTAGTTCAGGGTCACGCCCCGAGTGGGCGGCGCCGCGGCCGTTCCCCTGCGCTCTGGGTGAATACGACGAAACGGTTGCTAGATATGAGTATCAAGAGCGCCACTGAACTGACAGAAAATCGCGAACGATGGCGAGCTACAGTTCTCAAAATTATTGATAATATTCGTGTCGGCAATACTCTAGCTCTGACTTAATGCATTTTACGAGTTCACAACATGTCTGTTAAGACATTGTGACTATGATGATGATTTTAGAATTGTCGCATTGTCTGATTGATTCTCTGTATTTTCATATAAACATATCCTATACGTAAAGTTGATAGTTTCCAAATAGCTTGCATTCTTTTAATTCAACCCAATCTTTCTCTTACGGAAATTCGAAATACTTATAGTAGGCTTTGACTGACGTCAGACGTGTTAAATTTCCGACCAATATTGCGCCTAAAAAAGTTGACATTGATCCAGGCACAACGGGCCACCTGGTATATACAAAAACAAAATTATAATAAAATTAAAGTCTAACTCACATGAAACAACTTTTGTAGGTATTTAATTTTATGTTCTGTCTCGTATAGTTTCTGAGATATGGTAGTGAGTAATCTTACGTACGTACGTACGTGCCCCACCCTGTACATTTTCGTGAGATACTGTTACACATAGATATACTTTATATTGAAAGCTTTTGATTCTTTGTAAAGTTTCTATGGAAAATAGTTTTTTATTAAATATTATTTTTATCAAAGTGGTTTTGTAATGTTGTAAATGCTCCTCCACATATTGTTATACAGCATTTTAGAACGGAAGCAAGATTGTTATATGTATTATGTATACAATTATTATACATCATCGATTTATATTTTAGTATTGCTTAGTGAAGAAATAACGTTTTATTCACAGATACACAGCAGCTGCAGCTTCAATGGCTAGATCGTACAATCCAGCTGCTTCGGGACCCATGGGTGTTCACCATCCCGGGTCAGCTAGCTCTCAGTGTGCTGTGATGGGTGCAAGACCTCATGTACAAGACGTCCATAGGGCTACAATGTTTCCGTCGTCCATGAACCTGCAAAGTAAGTGGGTGATTTCTGCATCGCTTTGCTTAATTTTGGAGGTATAGGTATAACCTTTGAAGTTTGATTCATTAATCATCACAGTTTGTTTTGAGGAACGAGAAACTTTGTACCCGGACCCGGGTGCACATCGATGTATTATCGATTATGCTTTGTGCATCTAATTGTAAAAACTGCCAATGTTTGGAATGCCGACAGACACTTGCCCTTGGATTCGTAGTCTATCGGAGTCAAACCTCGTTGGTGAAAACTAACCTTATGACATCACACGCGCTTGGTTTTTTCTGGGACTTGTCGGAATTTCTTCGGTACTGGATTCAAAAATTAATTTTTATTTTGATATAACCTTTTTGGTTATTGCGAAAAAATGAAGTCAAGTCGATTGACTCAGTAGCCACACTATACGTTGATACCAGTTTATTACTTTCCCATAGCATTAAGCTATAGTCTGAGATTCCCTTGTAACCAAACCATCTCCCGCCTGACCAAAAAACCACCCAACCACCCTAATTTCACTATCACTAAAGAAGAAAGTATACATTTATCAAGAACCCCTAAAATGCCTAAAAACGAAGTTTGAGCTGTTTTTATGTTTTTATATTTTTTCATTATTGCTGTGCGGCCACTGACACGACTTTCAAAAACCTTGGATGTTTTCCATCCTCGCCACGGTAGTAATACCGTGTAAAAATTTCATCAAAATAATCCAGTAGTTTCCAAGTTACACAATTCAGAACGATCAGAAGCTATAATCGTATGCATACATCAGAAACATCCAAGTCCCTTGGGTTCTGTAATAGGCAAAACAATGTTCGGATGGACGTAAAAAAGTGTATTATGACGCTAGGTCTTTCTTTCACACTCCCAAAAAGCGTATTACCTCAAAATCGAAAATTTACGCCGCGATCACAATACTCTCCTCACGTATCGGTGTGGAAAGTAAAAAGAAGAAAAAAATAGTTCTATTGTAGAACTTATATACTTATGATCTTCCCACTTATCACAAAATGGGGTCAAGTTGATTGACTCAGTACTGTACTTCCCACATATTACGGTGATACCATTTTATTATATACCTTATTATTATTTGCTAATAGCATGAAGCTATAGTTTGAGATCCTCTCTCAACCAAATCATCGCCCGCCTGCCCGAAAAAAGTGTATTATGCTGCTAGATCTTTCTTTTAGAGGTTAATGTACTGCACCCTCGAATCGCCCCAATATCACCCCCACCCAAATACAAGTAAAATATGATCAGGAGCTCCTAAAATGCCTAAAAATGGAGTTTGAGCTGTTCCTATATTTTAAGTTATTTGATTATTCCTGCGCCGCCAGTGACACGATTCTTAAAAACCATATGCTTTTTCCATCCTTGACAAGGTAATAATATTGCGTCGAAATTTCATTATAATCAATTCTATATTTTCCTCTTTACACAATACAGAACGATCTAAGGCAATACTCGTATGTTTACATCAGTATTTTGGCTTCTATAATGCAAGGAAATGTTCAGATGGACCTAAAAGGTGTATTATGCCGCTATGTTTCTACTTCACAGGACATAAGAGAGCCCATTATGAGTACAACAAATTTTACAGTCTTACAACACCCCCTCATTCAACTACTACAATTTCACCTCCACCCAAAAAAGTAGAAAATCACCAGGAACCGCTATTATTAGCCTATTATGAATATCATTTTTTCAGTTTTACAACCCCCCACTCCCTGATCACCCCAATTTCGCCCTCACCAAAATAGGAGGAAACGTGGAGGAAATGGTTAGGAACCCCCAAAGCGCCTAAAAACGAAGTTTGAGCTGTTTTTATATTTTCAGGTTTTTGACATTTGCTGCGCCGTCACTGACACGACTTCTGAAAACCACACGCGTTCTCTATCCTCACCATGCAAGTGATACCCTCTCAAAATTTCATTAAAATCACTTCAATAGTTTCCACGCTACACAATGCAGAACGATCTAAAGCAGTACACGTATGTACGAGTATTATGTACATCAGAAAATTCCCTTGGTTTCTATAACAGGCAAGGCAATGTTCGGATGTAATTAAAATGTGTACTATGCTGATAGATCTTTCTTTCATATTCATTGGACAGCCTATTATGGATACAACAAATCTTTCAGGTTTATAACCCCCCACCCCCCCAGCTACCCGAATTTCACCCCCTCCAAAGTAAAATAGTAGAAAATTATTAGAAACCCTCAAAACGCATGAAAGGATGGATGAGGGCTATTTTCAGAGTTTTCTTATTGCTCGTCTACATCAACAGCACACATCCCTCGCCCACATCCCTTGCAACTCATTTCTAGCGCACATCTCTCGAAACACATTTCTAGCACACATTCCTCGCCAACATGCATTGCTTTGTCCGTACAGAAACTTTGCTCCCCTAAGCCGTTTCTACCAGAGCTGTGCTGAGCGAGGCGACGTAATTCAAGCGATTCTATTGGTTCGTTAAAGACACATTCCTCTTAACACATCCTCGCAAATCTTTGGTGGAAACGCAATCTTAGAGCTGGCTCCGACGGCAAAAGACAAACTCCTCGCGTCAAACCCGACGTCCGGCCGATGTCTGTTCCCTTCTCTCCGTTCGCTGCTGCAAACTAGATTATTCACAATAAACTTTCGCTGCTATTAAATTATTTAATTTGGGTAGAACGAGGCGGCGAGCGGCTCGGGGCGGCAGAGGAGAGAGGGGGCCTCCTTCCTCCTCTTCTCAGAGGAAGGCCGGATATAACCTTGTTAGCAGGCTGCTCCAGCAGCTGCTGTTGAGTTATGGTGTTATAAATGCTGCCGGCAATGAGAAAAAGAGCCCATCCGGCTTGCCTTGGCCGGAAGCATCGGCACTCGTCAGTCCGTCGTCAGACTTCGCTCGCTCGGAATGTTGTTGCACCAGGTCATACGATTTTCTATCGGGAGCGTTAATTATTACAGTGGAGACTTGATTAACCTCACTTCAGTTATGCGGACTGTCAACCGCGCGAGTAAAAACGCTTTTCCCATTTGTGCTGTGCTAGACGGGTGCATTAAGGGTCTAGGGTATAGCGCGCGAAATTGGGAATCAAAGAAAAGACGTATTCCCGTGTTAGCGAGCAGGCGTGGCCGCCTGTTCTCTTTATCCAGTGTGTGTGTCTAAGATGAGGGGAGATAAGTTCAAAAATCCAAAGGTAAGGTCAAAAGGTCCAAAGGTCACCATAAAAATGAATTTCGCATTTCCAAGCTCCTGACGTTACCTTTAAACTTACAATAATGACTCAAAGAGCAAATTGAAGAGGAAAGCTTGCGCTTGTGCAACTATTTAGCCTTTTTTTGACATCGTGTTTGGTTGTTGAATTACAGGCATTTATAGAATGTATGCTTTTGCATTGCGAGTTTTTTTGCATATTAAAAATTTTTTTGAGAAAATCGAAAATAGTTGTCATTCACTAAGGTCTTAACTATCGCCTTCTGAAATATTATATATGTAGTTTGAAAATAGAGTGAGTTATGCGAGAAATTGTGAGTCCGTGTTTTACCTGGCAAATACGTATGTATAAATGTGTGTATCCAGGCACCTTAAGTACCTCAAGTGCTATAAACTAATCATATTGCTAACCACTGAAGTCTCTCAATTGGTGGTACGATGTGAGCATCTTCAAGGTATACGATTCTCTCTCCAATTCTCCCTTTCCCAATCTACATAGGATAAAGTGAAGATACCCAGATACCTAGTTTGATTTTCACTTACATCACCGATAAATTACTGCACTTCAAGATACAAACATCATGTTTACTTTGTATTCTGCTTGCATTTGCCATTCCCTTCAGTAGTTGTATCTCTGCTAGTCTTCCATTTTCATAACTTTCCAATGTTCAAGATTCACAGCCATATAATAATCTACTCTATAAATTGGTTTTAATAAATTATTTTTTAGTTGTACTTTGTATTATTAGAATATGGAATATTGGATTTGAGTATTTTAGTTATTTTAATTTTACATATAAACAATTAATTTGTTGATTTATATATTTAATAGAGGCATGCCATATATGACACATACGTAAAAAGTAACTATGCGCAGACGGGTAGGCTATTTTTAGAGTTGGCACACTTGTTAGAAATAGCGTTTTTCATAACTTTTACTTAACAATTATGCAATACTTTTATCATTGGAGTAATAAACAACAAAAATTAGTCACATCATTTTAGATCTCACCGAACAAACCGCTGTATGATGAGTGGTTCCTCCTTCAGTTAGTATTATGATGTGAATCCCATCAACTTCTTGGTATCTTCAAGACATATGATTCTTTTGGCAGTCCTCTTGATTTGTCCTCCTTATTTTCTTTTCCAAGATGTTGATCATGAAGCGAAGATAACCAGGTAGTTTTATTTTTCCTCACATCACTCATAAATTCATGCACTGTAAGGTTGAACCATTATTTTTTTCTTATATTCTCATTCTTCTCTGTAGCCACATCTCTGCCTTCGCAAACCTTCATAGTCTTTCATTGTCCAATTTTGACAGGCAAATAAAAGTTACACGTTTTATTAAATGTATTTTTAGTTCTAGCTGTTAGGCTTGGTTTTTGATTGGTGAAGAAAGCCTTTTTCTTTTGAAATGTTTTCAGCCAAACAGTTCTTCTTAGCACACTTGGTGCACAGATTGCTTTTTCCATACATTTAATTATGTACTTTATCTACTCACATTAAATTATAGAGCAGCTACCGAACTAGCTTTGAACAGGTACATATAACCAAACAACGCCTACTAGATACCCATACTGATTTCTTGCAAATGCGTATGATTAGGTACACGCTATGGCAAAAATGGCTATGAAACATCAAATATGCTAATTCGAAGGATGACAGAAGTGTGTTTAACGTGTCAATAGTCTGTAACTATGATTTAATTTTTAATTACTAATATTCATTGCTATGGTCGGAGATAAAGTATAGTAATCAACTTGCAGTATTGGTAATAACTTCAACTTCAACTGCGTGGGTGATTACCGTCCTTACCGATTGTTGAATAATATACATTTTGTATAGTACAAATAATTGATACCTACTGATAAAATGATAATGACACTAATGAGAACAATTTTACTATACTATTTTGAAAGTGGTTTCAGAATAGTGGAGATTGGATCATTTAGGCTTTAATAATAATTATAAACTTGCGATAATTCTCATTGTTGTCTATATTGTCTGATATAAATTTATCAAATTGGTGGATATTTCGTTCTTAGTTCGCACTGTAGAAAGACGGCATTAGTGTCTGTCAAGTGCTGCTTTCTTAAGTAGGTGGTATGATTTTAATCAAATTCATTGATGCATTCAAGATCTGATTGATTGTCTTGGTTATCTTCTTGACTTTTTTTAGTCCAGATTATTTCCAAAGATATTAGCGATTGAGTGGTTATGGCTCAGCATATGCCTAACTAGCTTGATTCCCCTCTTTGTGTCTGATGTTTTTAGATACGTGCCTTCCTCCATTTGTTCAATATTCTATGATACCTTCTTTTCTATATAGCATATTCTCTTCCATATACAGTGACCCGTGTGTACAGTAATACTAGAACCTTAAGGGCCGGTTTCTCAATGTCCAGTTAAAGTGTCAGATAGGTATCTGCCAGATAGCGTTGCTATGGATGCAACTGTCAGATAAGATTTACGTGACCTCGTAAGTTTAGCCTTCAATTATCTAAACAATTTATCTAACAGTTGCTGTTGTCTTGCAGATAAATATTTAACTGGACAGAAACCGGTCCTTAGTCTTCTTGTATTTAGTCCCAGCAGTAGATCTGCTATTTTCTCTACTAGATTCCTTAAAAATGCCTTAGCATGGCTTAATCCTACCAATATCTGTATAGTGTATTTTTTCATGTACCTGTTAGTAACTTATATGCCTGACTGTATTAGTATTATAGTAGTGATGGGAAGGCAAAGCAAAGCAAGCAGCCCTTTTTTGCGCATAATGGCAGTATTGGCAGGATTCCGACGATTAGCAAACCCGTTTCCAATATAACTAGAGTCCAAGTGCTTTTTTTGCAATTCTAAACTACTAGAAGCGTATAGAATAAACTGAAGTACTTTAAGCTCATCTCAACAGAAGTTCAGTTGTTGGAACAAATGTCTTGTGCTTTAATTAGCATTCTATGACCTGGCGCATTTCAATGTTTAGCTTTGGCGCAAGAGTTCCAGCTTCAACATCAGTTTTGCACTCAATTTGGCTTGGGCAGTTTTCATAGGCCTAAGCTATGGTGTACAGTCAGAATATTTCTCTCGCGTTTAGTCCCTATTTCTTTCCATAAGTACCTTGATAGTTCTACAATAAGAGAGTACTAAGCTTAATTGCCAGAGGATCATAGCTGCTATGAATAAGGTAGGTTAGGGTAAGGGTGTTGACTCGCAGTCTTAGTAAAGACATCTATTGGCAGTCCTTTCCAGATCTTTGACACCTTGAGAACAAAGATGCGGTCGAAACGCACGGTTCTTGAGGTATGAAGAGTGACCGCTTGGGAACGAGATGCAGTAGTCCCTCAGATGCATCTAAAAAGCGACAGAATTACGGAGGATAGCTCAGACGATCGGGCTTCATTTGAATACCAGTGAAAGGGTAGAAGTTTCCCAACCGCATGCCACCCAGGAAGAGGCTGAAGGTGGCTCGTTAGGGCCGGGTCACCAATTAGTCGTAATGGCCTTCTCTGGATGGCATCTAGTATAACGATAGTAGGGGCAGCAGCTCCCCAGACATAAGAGCAGTATTCCAGGCCAGGTCCCGTCTGGGCTTTATACAGCATGTGTAGAGAAGTACTTTCTGGCTCTGAATACGTCCCCAAGCTTTTTACCAGCAGGACCCAACGTGTTTGTGCCAGATCAGATTCTTTTTAATGTTGACTTTGATAGCGTACAATTCTGGGTCTTTCACACAGAAAAATCTGTCGTTCTGTCAAAGATTTACGCTTGGATTCAATGGGATGTTACACTCAGCATTCCTCAAATACAGCGATGTTTTATCCAATGGGAAGTGTATAGTTGGTAACGAATTATATCGTATTGTCGATTCAACTACAAGATGTTATTGGATTCCAATGAATAATTCAATCGCAGCCTATCGTTGAATCGAATGTGTGTTTGATAATTGATTCTAAACTACTTTCTTTTCCTTGGACCAACATATTTTATTGCGAGGACAGCTGATTGATTCGTTTGGATGTTTAATTGTATGACTTTGTATGAAGTTATAAGAAGCATGATATAAGAATTTGACATAAGCCTGCACCAGTTGTTGAATTTTTACCTGAAATATAATTGTCTGACTAATCTAAATACCTACACTCAAATGTGGGTGTTAGCTCTTCTAAGCCCCAATTTCTCAGTAGGTTCTCCATCTAATACATTTGGACACATTTAAATCACACAATTGCTGATGCAATACGCAAAACCACGAGATGACACAACACGGCTAACACCGAAACAGCACAACGAAACAACCCGTTACCGAACAACCTCGTCCATGTTGGCTTAGATGACGGATAACACTGAGATAATCCTCCTCGTCTTTCTTTTTACGTTCATCAAATCAAATTTGTAGTGCTAGAGGGTACATCTTTGAGATAAAACAGCAACAATGTCGGAGCCAATACCGATGCCTGGGGAACCCCAAAATTGATGTTATGGAAGGAAGATGAAAAGTTGCAGGGAGCAGAGGTTTTTCGACCTTAGAGGAAATTAGCAAACCAACCGCAAAGCTAACAAAGAGGTTGTAGGACGGAAGCTTGTTTAGGAGAGCCGTATGCTTAAAAACTTGAATGAATGACATCTTGGCAGAGGGAATCGTTGGAACTTGTTCTTCTTGTTTGATACAATATAATATTGTGTCCTCGTAGAAATAATTGTCAATTCCACAAGATCTGATATCAAGTTGACGTCTTACCACAACGGATGACATTTTTATTATAATTTATATCCCATGTTTGGATATCAAGCCTCAATGGTGTCTTTTATACTAAGAATGTCCTTAGTGAGAGAAACAAATGTTCTGCGACAGACAGCAAAGCTGTCTCGATTACGAAGATTGAGAGTTAGCGGAGAGATTCAAGTTGGGATTGCCAACCAACGGCGTGGCGGCGGACATTTTTCAAAAGGTAAAGAAGGGAGAATGACGATCGATATAGGCGGCCGTCCTTCCTTCCTTTCTTGCCTCATCCCATCTTATAAGTTTCCTCTCGCTGCTCGCTCTGTTTGCACACTTCGAGGCGCATCCGACGGCTTTGTTGGAGGAAAATGGCGCTGTGCTCTAAGGTGGCTGTTATGAGCTTTTATCTGTATCAGAGTTAGAAAAAAGTATATATTTTCACTCACCACGCCGACAGGTGTGCACAAAAATGCGCCTACAGTGATGACTCAGAGTCTTATTAAACACAAAATGGTAAGGATAATGATTTTATACCTACTTGTTACAAGAAAAGACCCAAATTTGTACAGAAGCATCTAAAACACCACATTTGAGCGGTTCTAATATCCCTCCCTTTTACCTAAAAAAAAAAAAAAACAGGCAGAAGCATCTGAAACTCCTAAGCATCAAATCTGGGTAGCTTTAATATCTTTGTTTTTAATTTCCCACATCGACAGGTGAGGGGAGTGTTATGATCGCAAAAATTTTGGATTTTGAGATAATACGCTTTTTGGAGGTTCTATGATATGTAACGTATAACGAAAATCCACTCATGCATTTCCCTCGGTCTGTCTGTCTGTGTGTTGACGTTCTTCTTGCCTCGTAATTTCAGTAACAGCTGCATGGGTAGCGATATGCTGTGGCGTCGTAGTAGATGAATTTTGAGGCGGTGGCGGTGTATGGGCGTTGCACTAATTAGAAAAAAAATCAAAGGATTGAAACATTCTTCAAACTATGTTTTTAGGCGTTTGGGCTGGTTGGGGGTTGTACAACTGAAATATTTGTTGTACTCATTTGTACTTTAGGTCCATCCGAAAGTACACTATACAGAAACTACAAATTTTTTCTGATGTATACATACGAGTATTGCTTTGGATAGCTCCGCATTGAGTAACCTGGAAATTATTGAATTGATTTTAATGAAATTTTGACACAGTATTACTACTATCGCGAGGATGAAAAACACGTATGGTTTTTAGAAATGGTTTTCCATATTTTATTATATAGGATAGGGGAGTAGTTTGATTGCGAAAATGTTCGAATTTGAGTTACATTTTTGGGCGTTTTATGATATCTACATAACGAAAACCACGTCACTCATTTCCGTCGGCCTGTCCGTCTGTTGGCCTGTCTGTCTGTTGGTCTTCTTTTAGCTGCATAATCTCAGAAACCGTTGCTTGAATTGTGATGAAATTTGGGTAGCGGTATGCTGTAGGGCCGCAGTAAGTAATGCTGCTATCGGTGCATTGGCGGCCAACAAATTGGTAAAAAACACAAATTAACAGAACCCCTCCAAATTTCGTTTGTAGGCCTTTAAGGGGTTCCCGATCCTTTTCATTGAGGGGATGAAATCGGGGTGGCACGGCGTGTGGGGGGTTTGAAAACTCAAACATTTATTGTATTCATAAAATACTTTACATTTAGCTGAAAAAATAACTTTAGTGATATCAAGTGTTTGTTATACCTATCCGAATGTTGCCTTTAAATTTTATATCTATGGAAAGATTTGATGCGTATTATAATCCTATAACGTGTTATTTGGAAACTACGAACTTGATCGTGATGAAATTGGGAAACCATGTTACTACCGTGGATAAAATGGTAATAGTGTACCGTTGTTGGAATTCTTGCCAGTGGCGGAGGAGGAATCAACAAAAAACAAGAAATTTCAAAACCGCTCTTCGTTTTTAGATGTTTCAAAGATCATACCCTTTTGACGAGGATGGTGTAGGGACAGAAGAATTCCGAATTTTTTGTTAGCACCGATCATGAGTAGGAAGCACTGAGCCATTTTTTAATAATTGGTTCTCCACTCCCAAAAATACAAGTTGTATTACCATCAAAAGTTACTGGTTATAGGATTACCATGTGTAATATCTGTAATCGGATTTCAAGTCCAAATATATGGCTTTAAAGGAAATATGCCAGCGGAAGCTACCTGTGATGGTACTTCAAGCAGAAATACGTAGCACTGTTTAGTGGTTATTGCTCCTTCACAATTTCCCAGTGTTGCCAGGTCAAAATTCAAAAAATGAAAATTCACTAGATGACGTTTAAAAAAATCACAAGAATTTGACTAGATTAGATTTCCTTTGCTGCCTCTGCTGTTGGTGGGGAGGGGGCGGTGTGTAAATAAAAATGCCGATATACGTATTTAATAACATCTTAGTACCTATGTAAAAATCAACTTAAACTGTATAATATACAGAATACGGATAGTAAAAGTGGTAAGTTAATCAATTGACCATGTTCAATTCCTAATAGTTTCCAGTTTAAATTGAATTTTAGAGATTTTCATTAAAATGCAGACCTCCAAACGAAAACTCTAACAAAACAAAATGTTATTGTCAGATTTTGGAATTTTTGGTATTAATCCTTGAAAAATATACTACTACGTCATTGTCGACTAAAAGAAAGTGATCTTGTAACAAACACTTCGCGAGACAGTCAGTGTCAAAATTAGTACATGTTCAATAGTAAATTAATAATTAACCGTATGTGGTAAACACAGGTAATATGATTGCATTTAAGCTCTAAAAGCATAATGGATCGCCGAGAGTGAAAAGTACTTGATAAATAGTCCGCTGAATACATCATGATTAGTCATAAAAAGTGATCGGTTAACCAAAACTTCGGTATAGGGTCTCAAAATTGTATAATTTAAAAAGAAACATTCACGTTTTAATTTAAAATGGATTTGTCCTAAACAATCGCTGGATAATCAAGCAATCATGCATGCCATGTTATAAGATCAAGATATTAAAAATAATAAAATGTGTGACGCAAAATGTCATGTAAAAAAATCACTAGAATTTGACATTTTTTGATGTTGTTTAACATTTACTCTGAATTTGTGATGAGACAGGTATTAGAAAACTGGAATGGCGGTGTAACTATTGGCGGAAGCAAAATATCCAACTTAAGATTTGCTGACGATACAACCCTTATTGCAGCTTCTCAGGAAGAACTAGTAGCTCTATTAAGCATCTTAGAACAACATAGTGCAGCGTATGGTCTTGGTATTAATACAATAAGACCAAGGTTATGATAGTAGATAGAGAGCATGATAATAATCGAGAAATAATGTCAATAGGCCATTGTGAAGTAGTTCAAAGTTTTGTATACCTTTTCTTTGATCGACAATTCGGGTAGCTGTGAAAATGAGATTCGACGGCGCATTCAACAGACACGTGTGGCCACGACAAAGCTTATTAAAAAATGCCGTGACCATAACATCTCTAAAGCTACAAAAATGTCGCTGGTTCAGGCTCTTGTGTTCTCCATATTTTTGTATGCCTCGGAAACTTGGACTGTTAAAAAGGTAGATCGAGCTCGCATAGATGCTTTTGAAAGGTGGGCATGGAGGAGACTGCTTGAGTTCCTTATACCGCCCATCGAACTAACGCTTCCATACTGGATGAGGTCGGTAATCCAAAGAGACTATCCTCCATTGTGTCGACGAGAATGCTTACATTCTTCGGACATATACACAGAAGCAATAATATGGAGAAACTTGTAGTTCAGGGTCATGCCGAGGGGGCGACGCCGTGGCCGTCCCCCTACACGCTGGGTGGATACGACGAAACAGTTGCTGGATATGAGTATCAAGAGCGCCACTAAACTGACAGTAAATCGCGAACGATGGAGAGCTACAGTGCTCAAAACTATTGATAATATTCGTGTCGGCAATGCTCTAGCTCCGACTTAATGCATTTTACGAGTTCACAACATGTCCGTTAAGACATTGTGACTATGATGATGATGATGATGACATTTTAATAAAAGTATTCTAGAAATCACCAAATTACAGAAAAAACACTAAATCCTTTTCCTGCGGTTCTATCCATATTTCCGCACTACACTCCTCTTTTTATAGTTTCCTATGGGCTTGAAGTATCATGACAGGCAGATTTCGCTGGCCTCCATGGGTATGACGTTAGGCGAAACCCTATAAACGTAAGGCTCCTGATGGACAAATGTGGCTCTTCTCGGTGGTGGTCTTGTGGTTATTTTTTCCACCAATGAGCAGAAATACGTATCGCCGGTTATTGCTCCTTCACCATTTCCTCTAATGCGGACATGCCCAACAACTTTTCCTACGCTTTTATACAGTTTTGAGTATGACAGTGAAACTGAACATCTGGGAAAAGCCTCAAAATTAGGCTACGTTTTGTGGTAGCTCGGCATAGGGGGGTAGAGAGCAGAACAGCGAAGCGGCTGAGCACTCATGAATTTTGAAAGAGACTTTGCTCGATTTAATACGGCGGTGTACCTAAAAGCCGCAAGATATAAGCACTATGGTCTACTAGAATTAATATACTCGCACAACCAGGCTACTATTTCGCATGCTAAATTATTGCGGTATGCTGCCCCTGTGTGGTGAAAATGTCATTTGAGAATTATTGCTGTGGTGCTTTTGTACAGGAAACAGGGGCGGATCTATAGGGGAGGCTACAGGGGGTATGGCCCCCTCCATTTGACCCACCAATAACACATCTATTTAGTGATATTCCTATAGAATAATCAATTTCTCCTTGCCCTTGACGTTTTAAAATAATGTAGTGAGCTATTTTGTATATTCACTGAATTACCTGCAACAACTGCTACGCCATCCAGAGAGATCTTTGTCGATTTTGTGGAGGTCCAAAACATATCTCCGAAGTACAATGAGTGAGCAGAGGTTAAATGTGATAGTACTGGCTAACACAAATTTGTCAGGGGAGATTATGTTCACCAAGTGGTCGCTACATTTTGTAATAAGAAGCCTCGTCATCTAGGGACGTTGAATTGGGATTACATGGGTATTGTCTTTAACTAAGTGAAAGAGTTATTTTTTATACCCAACAAAAAAGTAAAATACTGGAATGTAAAATTTTATGTCACTCTTCTTGTTACATGTCATCTTTATCCATCGAGTATCAAGGGGATATCCGACTCTATTTGGCACAATCTGAGCTTGAAAAGTATGACAGTTTTGGCGGCTCTATAGATTCCTACAAACAAAGCCCCCCCTTGACTTTATCCTAGATCCGCCAATGGCAGCAAAAATATGATGCATATCTAAAAGTATGATGGTAGACACAGTTGCAGCACATACGTCAAGATAATAGATATATGAAGTTGAGACCTGCAGCAAAAAAAGCGCCGTGTGCTTTGAATCATTATTTCACACACATTCGCGTTAATAACACAAATTTTGGAGTTACCAAATCGCCCAGCATCTCGATTTTAATCTTATACTTGCGGACACTATCTGGTATCTGTAATAAATAAGTAAATGTTAAATAACTTCTTGGACAAAGAATATGCACGGTGTCCTAGACGAATCCCGAAAACTTTAAGGGATGATTTCGGGCACCGACATGTGTTATAATAATACGTTTATTCTCAATAGCTAAAAAGTTGAAATGTCCTTAATTAGATCGCGAAATGGTTAATGTTTGGACACCCTTATCATATTCGTCACTATACTGTATTCACAGCCAAGCTAGACCAAATGCAAACAAGCCCCCGTGCGTGATCGGCTCATGTCGGTAGGGTCCCACTCTGTATGAATTGTATGTGATAATCCGGCAAGTGAAAACCCCCAAGACTGACAGGAAATCAGATCCAAATATGCGATGTCAAGTTTTTATTGCCTAAATGATCATTTCAAACTGGCAACTGGCTACTTTTAAGTTGCAATGGGTTAATATGGCAACTGTTTTAAATAGTAATATAAAATTTCGTAATTGAATTGGACTATACATATACTGCCGCGTTCGCAGATGGCAGAGGACAGTAACCACGCTAATGCTGCATGCGACTGTTTATGTGGAGTCAATCTTGGGGTTGAATATACTGTAGGTCACCAGCTGAGGTAAACAATCCACAAAAATATTAAAAAAGACCTGTTCGCGTAACTGTACTAAACAAACTTCGCTCTTTTTTGCTGTAAAATCGAGTGTTGTTACCTGAAAGTGAAAGTGAAATAAGGTGGGTCACATACGTTTCAATCATCCCTACAACAAAACTTCAAACGTTCATTTACCTGTAAAAAATGCGAATTGGAATAATATATAAGAAGAATAATTCCTTTTGATATCGGCTTCACATTCCGAAACCTATGTGTGATTTCTTTTTTCGGGATTTGTCCTGGGACACGACATATACTTTCATTCAAGCATACCATATGTTTCTATATGCGTTATATTAAATAAATAGTTTCAATGCAAAACTGATTCGAAAGAAAGAATACCAAAATCTTAAATCACGCACATCATATCAAGCTTATCAAAAGTAATTGAAAAACTACTGTCTACTAGGAGACATGAATATCTAACTAAATATAATTTATTACATACAAACAGTTTGGATTTACAGAAGGTGCGATTTTGACGGTGGTGAATGAAATCTATCAAAAAATGCATGAAAAAATACCCTCTATTTGCATCTTTGTTAGCTTACAAAATGCTTTAGATACAGTGAATCATAAATTACTTCTGAACGCAGAAAGAATTGGATTTTGTGGGACAATGTATAATTTACTTCAAAATCATCTATCTAACCGGCTACAATCCGTGAGGATAGTGAAATGAGTATAGGAAGGAAATGTTTGTTAAATATGGACAGTTTTGGACCATTTGTGTTTAATATATATTTAAATGATCTCTTTCAAATTGGTTGTGTTGATAAAATTATAAATTTTGCAGACGATACGGCTATACTGTATGAGGAAAAAGAATGGAATAAACTGAAAACCTTTATCGAAAACGAATTTATCAAAATTATTCATTGGCTTTCCCAAAAAAATTGATAATCAACTTAAAGCACCGATTACTAGCGCACGTTTCTGGATTAATTATGATCATTCTCTACCAGAATGCAAGATAAGTTAATTCACAGCTTTAGAAGAATGACATTCCGTATAATATGACAACACTATAAGTAAATATCTATACATTTAATAGATAATTTGACATTGGCCGGAAATGATAGTCTCACTTATAAGTTTTACTTTTATTATAAAAAATATTTCAGTACTTATCTGGACAGAGAATGGTCTGCAATTATAGTATATTGTTTAACGATACGGACCGTAATAGCTCACGCAGCTGAAGTTTGCAGCACGAGCCGCAAGTGAGTGCTGTAAATCAAGACGTGAGTTATTACCACTACCGCGAGTTAAATACTATATTTTATCTACGACCGAAATAGTTAATAGTGCGACCTAAATATATAATAATCACTAATTATTGACAATTTAACCTCACTTCTGTAAAATAAATACTGTACAGCGTCGAATTAACATTTGATGTCCAATGGCATGGCCACCTTTGCAGTTATAGCTTGTATTTAATCATATGCATTTCCAAGAGGTCGGTACTGATATCTAGTAGGCGTTGTTCATAACCCACGGCTGGAGCGTGAGTTATGAAAAATAATTCACGCTGTTTGTATTATTACCTGTTTAGAAGTAGTTTACCTATCCGCAAATAGTATACAATGTAAGATGCAGGCAGCGTCTATAGCTAGAGTGCGTTTTGCATGGAGTTTTCCATGCGAGAGGAGCGATGGCGGAAAATTGATGGAAATGCACATCGAATTTTTATGGTTGTTTTACTGTCGCAACATGTAGCCTGAGTTTATGGGCGACGAAAAACGGGAAGCGCTCTCTTTTATGGCCGGGAGACGAAGACGGGAACTGCTTTGTCTTCATGCGTGAAATATCAAACGGCGGGAATTTGTTTGCTCTTATCTTCCTTGAATTTTACATTGGCGGCATTCCCTCACCATCAAATATAGATTTTCTATCTATGTGCAATCTTCCGATATTTGCTTAAAATCATATGACATGACGTTGCGATAAATTTAAAACGTGGAACAGTATACAAACTATAGGAGAAAACTGAAAAAATGACATCAGTTGTTTTAAATTTGTTGACAAGTCAAATGCCTCAAAATATTTACTAGAACAGAACAAGAGAACAAAAAAACCCAAATTATGGAGTCCCTCAGGGTTCAATATTGGATACTCTTCTGTTTGTCATCTAGGTGAATGATCTAAGCTATCACATGCTCAAGATTAAATGCGCCAGATTTGCTGTAGCCCATAGCCCTACTCTTGATGATCTTCTCATTAGTTCAAATGATGCTCTAACTCTAGCAGAAAAATTTGCTACTAAACAAAGACAAAACCCAAAGGTTGATAATTCCTAAAAACCCGAAATTAGCTCAGGGCAACTTAGTAAAACTTTTGAGACGGACTATAGATGACAAACTTTCGTGGGCCCAGCACACCGATAGCTTAGGGTGATCATTATAGAAAATAATATTTCTGATAAGAAAAAAAAGTTATATTTCCGTATGTTTTTGTAATTTGAACAAGTTAAGATAGATAATGGTTCTAATTTTCTCGAAAACGAATCAACCGATTTTCCTAATTGAAACGTTAAAATAAATAACATCGGCATACCTTTGAAACAAGATATTACTCGATACTCCTTGTCATTTAAAATGTTTAAGGGGATGATTCTGTAGGGCTGAGGGTACAACGAGGTGAAGTAGTTTTTGGTTAAAAAGTTGTCGGGGTGAGAAGTTTTCAAAAAATTATAAATTTTACATTGTGGGTATTGTTTCCACTATCAAACACAGATTCTTGTGTCTATGTGGAATCGATCAAAATTTTCAAAGCATTCTGCTTATATCATAAAACTGTTACTTGATCAATATCATACGGTTGGCATTTATACATTCCGTACACGTATACAGCACCTAGCACAATCTCATTGGTCAGATTTGAATTTTGAACCAATCAAACTTCGAGTGCCGTATGTGTGTACGAAATGCAAATCAGTGCCATATGCACTTACAGAATGTAATATAGTTATGCGCATGTCAAACGTATGACTATGCTTTGAAATCGCCATGCATGCTGAGGCAGAGTTACCTCCTAATTATAAATGTTTTGAACTGAGTCCTGGAAAATATTGATTAAACCTATTGACTGAGCCCGAAAGAAAAACGTAATCTATCCCAGAATATTAAAACTAATAAAACCCAGTGCTATTTAACATAGTTTACCCCAATGATTTTATATAGCGTTCTTTTTTGTTTTGTTATATCATTTAATGTCTTTAATCTTGTGAGTAATGTATGTTTTCTTTGCCCACTGAAACTCAATACTTAATTAACTTAAGAGGGGGTTATAGTACGTACATGAGAGCTGTTTGCAATGGTTCAGCTGGAACCATTTTTTGAATATCAATTTTGAGATAACTGAACTGAAAAAAATATGAGCATGAAGAATAAGGGCAGTTCTATGTTAATGTCGACGTATTTTTTGAAATTTCCTAATAGACAATTATTCAAAAATTGCTAAAAGTGACGCTTTTTTGACTAAATTCGCGGTCTCATTAATCACCCTGTATAAACTTATTCTAAAATCGGGATCGACAATAACATAGATTGAAGTTTTAAAAAAACGAGAACCACGTTTTTGTGCCAAAAATTATTAATCTACTGGGTCAAAAATGGTACCAGCCAGAGCCTTGCATTGAACAATCGCGCGCCTTTTGGGACACTGATAAAAGCGCCACCAATACAAAAGCATGCAAACTACTGTTTATGAATGAGTTGAGATTCATTCATTTTTCTGAAATGGGATAGATTTTGTTTTGGGCATCGACTAAATTTGTAGTCAGTGGTTTTGGGTGATTTAGACATATACACTGCAGGCCAAAAGTTAAGGACTATTAAAATTTAAATAAATCGCGGTAATTGATTTTGAGCAGTTACCATTGTCAGGATTACTGAGATCTCTTACCAAATTTGTATGTATATACATAAAATTTAGATTGCTAGCAGGCCCACACGGCGAACGTCGAACTCTTAGGTTCACACTTTTTTGCATCGGGAATAAAAAATACATTCTAACCGATAGGTTTGTACTTTGTAACTGCATAAAAGATGACGGAAAAAATATTTACATATATATTTGAAATATTTACAGTCTAAATGATAATAATATTGCTTTATTTACTAATAAATCAAAACAACAGATTATGTAGATAATACACAATAAAGAACACAAAAAATGCATCATTTAGGCGAATAAAAGAAGTTGAGCTACAGAGAGAAAACGTGCGTGACTTAGGTAACATTTTACTTTCCACTATTACTACTACTGGTCACTAAAAGTTCTGTTAAACTAAAGAAGATATAAATATAATTCTGATTACAACATAAACAAAAACAAGTTATTCGCTAAACATCCATAGTAAGTTAAATCAATAAATATACATATATGTATATACATAATGTTTTTGCAGTATTCATGCTTTCCTTATATGAATCTGATTCAGTTCCTAAACTGTGAAAAATTTGAAATTTTTGTTGTTTTCAAAATAGGTTGCCCATTGCCCTATGAAAGAACGCGGCATAATACACTTTTATTTTTCATCCAAAAAGTCATTTTTCTTCTCTGAATACCTTCTTCATCAGGTGTCATATATCAGGTAAAATAAGGACACCATCTTGGTGTATGGTGTGGCAGCATTAGAGATAGGCATCTATTATAGTCCGCAATTAATACTTTTTTATTAATCGCTCAACATCAGAAAAAGCAAATTTTTCTTTTTCTTCGGAGTACATAATCGTCTTGGTATAGTTGCATAGGTATACCTGTGTTGGAGGTGCTATAGATTTCACAAAGTTGTTCAAATGCGTTCTCTTTTTGAATATGTACTTCATCGAAATACCGAATTTGGCGGCTGTAATTCAGAATGCAGGTAGATATAGTTTCACTATGGGGGGATATATTTTTGGAGGCCTACCGGTGGGGGGAGGGGGCAGGCATAATTTGGTTTATTTTTCTGAAGTTTGTTGTGAATCCAACAATAATTTCGCTGGCGCCTTCTGGGGGTGGACAGTTGGACACGTCACCCCTAACCCCCGTATTTACGCCAATTCTGTAATACGTCTATATCTTTCAGTTTGGCAACGGCATTGGCATGTCTAAAGAACTGCTCAATGTAAAGTGAACTTCACTGAATTTAGCTGATTTACAAATAACATATACAAGCATCATATTGTCATTGGTACTTCTTGTTGATTTTTCACATTTTCACCTTATTTTTCGTCTTATTTTCGCTGTTGTACATACGATAAATTCATTTTTTGTGTGACAACTCAGTTGCACTTATAAACAACTCTTTTTACTCATATTGTATCTATTATTATGTATATGCCTGAAATACACAGAAAAGGGATCAACTGTGATGGCAGGTATAAAATTATACAATGTCCATTTCTCAACCACGCCGACGGACGATCAAAAAAGGTTGAATACTTTTTGTGCGACGGCAACCGGTCTAGGATAGCCGGCATTTAAGCAAAGGGGACCGGCGCCTGCAAATATTTTTATGACTTGTAGTAGAAATTATTGTAAATAAGCCACGCCCACTGGACCTCGACTTTTTACCTCTCCCTTTACCCCGCAAATATGTTGACCCCTAGCAGTTTACTATAACCACCACTTTTAATACAACAGATGTTTGCAATTATTAGGTAAATTTAACATTTCGTAAAAGAGGACAAAAATTATACACCATACTATAACTTAATTTGTAATAAAGTTTACCGCAGTTTAATATATAGTTAAAAAATGGTTTACGCTTAAATCGCTTTCCTTTTTGTAAATTTTCAGCTGCATCAATTACTACATTCCGTAAGTGCATATAGCACTCATATACATTCCATACTCACGTATGGCACTCAAAATTCGATTGGTTCAAAATTCAAATCTGACCAATGGGACTGTGCTAGGTGCTATATACATGTACGGAATGTATAAATGCATACGGTTGAGGTTGATTGGAAGGAATGGACACAAGTCTACAAGTTAAAACTGAAAAAATATGAAACGCGTTTGTGGTAGAATGCAAGTAGTTTGCAACATTTTTGATAAATTGTGTGAGGAAACAGGACTCTCTGTTAATTCTACGATGTTTCTAAAATTGTCCTATTTACTAGACAAGAAAGGTAGAAGATTTTGAATCGAATACTCTTCAGGGAGCGTTGTTATCTCAACTGATAGAAGCAGTATGTGCTGCGTCATATAGTCAAGCGGAGTTCAAGCCAAAGCTTATACATTGGCTCTATACGGCAATAGTCAGATTCAAGAGTGAGTATCTATGGTCTTTCTGGTGTTTCTTAGCTCTTACTTTAAAAGATTGCTTGATTATATTCATGTGATGTTGAGTTTGATCGATAAGTATGGACAAAGCAGAAGTCTACAAGTAAGCATTGATAGCATTTTCTATGAGTAATCCCTCCATATTTTCCCATAGGTATGCACACTATACCATATAACTATTACTTTGTTAAAATCATATGGCATTGAGATTGGTTAAAAGCTATGACCAGAACGCACAGGTCAACTAACAAAAAAACCACATCGAACGCTTTTTACTTTAAACAACTTAATTGCTATTAAAAATCTGTAGATAAGAGAGGTATTTACTGAGGACCTCCACTGAAAATTAGCGAATAATTATGATTGTTACATCTTCTGTATGAGATGAATTATTAATAAAAATCGAAGAATTATTTATGTCCACAAAATCTTTGGGTGAAATCTGTATTTTTTTAACAGTTTTTACTTAAGAGTGAGGTATATATTATTATAAATTACTATTGTATATTTTGTAAGTACTATAATATCTAAATTTTACTTCTGGAGACTAAAATCATTAGCAGAATCGGATCATTTTAGTACAAGTGCCCAAGCGAGGTCAAGGATCATTTAGAGGCCGAGAAAGGGTGAATTTTGAAAAATTAATTGAAAATTAAAAAAGCGGTTGGCTAAGAATCTTACACTTTTCACGGAAACGGCAAAGTTTTCCTTCCGAACAGGACATTTCTGGCAGATATCTTTCATGGTCATCTGTTTTCGGGCTTATAATAGAGGATGAATTGAGTGCGAAATTGAGGGTACATTTTGTATACTTCAACTATACCCAAAAATGGAGGATTTTGGACAAAGAACTTCATTAATTTTTAACTGTTGCAAATATTTTTTGAGGGGCTTCATGTTAAAATCTATCTACACGGCACGTTGAGGGCTACAACGTTGTGTGAACGATCTTTTCAAACTAGTTAATAATTTTATTTTCAACATTCTTAAACCTCTACATAAACTTCCAACTGTACTACTGCTGCAGAGGATAGTATCTATACGATTTTTCAGGATAATTTGTCTCCTGCGATCAAAGCCGTAGGAGTAACGAGTAGTACACGATTTTTCCCAACTGGTTATCAATGTTCAATTGGTTTTTTAGCTTTTGTCCTATTTTTTAGCCCAAAGGTACTCCGATTACTTTATTACTACTATAGATGATAGTATTCATACTACGATGGTATTCGTACGGTTTTTTAGGATATTTCTTCTCCTGAACCAAATTCACCTAACCCCAACCTTTAAATATATCAGTCTAGCCACCTACAAAAAATTCACTCATCAATGTAGCTCCTGTTAATTAATCTGTCTTTGTTTATCAACTTTAGCTGTATTTTTCAATATTTCCTCATTTCATCTATTAGTACTGTTATTTCTCATTTCTACTTTAGCCTTCAACTTTTGTAATTTTACATTCCTATTTGAGTTTATGATTTTGTAATTTATAAGGTCCATCCTCTTATAGATGTAAGGCTTAGTTATGTTGTTATTTTCTTTTCTTGTTGTATCTATTCTGGCTGTAAACATGCTTAACCATGTAGAAGGTCAAAAAACTATATGAGTATTGAGTATTAAGTTATATCCCTAGAGGAAACCTTGTTATTGATTAGTTGCGACCTTGTAAACTGCGAAAACGTTGGGGTTTTGGTAATTTTAATTGAAAATCCTGACTTAGATAAATGTTTCGAATAATATATTTGAACAAAAATTTGTTTCGAGGTCACCTTACTTTTAGGAGATCAAATATGAAAGCTGACTAGAGGAGGAGGGCTTTTCGGAGGCCTGTCAATCGATTTTGAGAGCAGTCATCGCTTTTCACTTCCGGATGATATCGAAGCGAAAAATGCTTCGACTAAGTAAATATAGGTGGATGGAAATTAACGTTCGGGTAAGGAAAGGCAAACACTTGCCGTACCGCTGCGACGCGAAATAGAAAGAAAATAAAAGGGGCGCAATTTTCAGGAACGTAGGCTGGAACGATGCAGAGAAGAGAGAGGCTTTCTCGTCTCATCATCGCATTAAAGGAAGTCATTGCGTTCTACCCCTATAAAGATACATACAAGGGCAATTATAATTATATTCGCACATAATTATAGTTCTCCTTTCTTTCTTTGAAAAACTTCTGCATTTTTTTGAGAACATTAACTTTTTTAACTTTAATAAAAGTATAACATTATAGAGTGTAAACTAGAGAGAAGTACAGTGCTCAATGGTACAATTACATACTCTGGCTGTATAATCCATGTTGCACCTAGGTAACTGAATACCTGTATGTGCGAAACGAACATGTGAAAAATACAAAGTAAAAATATTGTAATACAGAAAAGTGGATCCCCTAGATAGGAAAGACAAGGAATGAAAATAAAATACACAATTATATGCAATATTGTAACACCGAAAATTAGATCACATAGATAGAAAAGCCAAGGAATGAAAATAAAATACAGAATTGTATGCAGACTTATACAGTATAGAATTTTTTTTAAAGATCTCTTGATTATAATATTATATGTACGCCCTACATACAATACGAAATTTTTTTAAAATTATCAGCTGTCTTATTGGAGGGGGTAACAAGTTATAGATTTTGTACGTTAACTTGATATAAAATGGATTTCCTTCTGAGCAGTTTTTAATTTTAAGTTAGGATTACGTGTCTACCTACAAAAATCTATTTTCCTCAAAAATTGTTTGACTTGGGCCTATAAGATAGCTCTCAAAAGCATTAGGTTTGACATATGTATAAAGGATGTCCAGAATTCCTGTTAGACTTTTTCAACACTGCTGAGGCTTCTAGGAAGGAGCCCGAAAAGTCTGAGCATAATTTATCAATTCCCTCTAGATCTTATTCATGTTTGGAGGTGCATATTTGACCTATATGCCTCCCAAGTAAGACATCCTTTTTCTCCCTAAATCCCTAAGTGCGCCAATTCTTGATGATAGCGTATCGTCCTCCGCGGCTTGTTCTGAATGGTCTTCGTGGTGTTCTGGTTCAGTGATGTCGGTTCTTGCTAACGTGGCCATTCCCACCTAGTTTGTGTCCAAGTTTGTTATGTCCAATTTTATTTTTTTCTATATTTCTTATAAGGGAATGGTGATTGCTGTGCACGTTCCTGTTGCTGGATATACAGGGTGTCCCAAAAGTCAACGTCAAGCCGCAACGGGGTGACAGGATTGGTTATAGCTATCATGAGAAAAATTAGAAAAAATCTATCCCACGCAGTTTGAAAATTATGGGCATTTAAAGAAACCTAGAAATTTGGTCAAATTATAACACTTTTTCGGTTATTGTGGTTAACTTTTATTATTTTTATTCATTTAAACCTTGGAACCGTAACCTTTAATAACATTTCTAGAAGCACAGTCAAAAATAATGACACAATTGCCCCAAGTTTTCTAGAATGAAGACTATTAGTTAAACTATGAATTGAAAATTTTTAAAGTTTGTCAACTTTGAGAGACCCTCCTTTAAAAAAAATGCACTTAAGTGTCTTGGCAAGTTCCACTAAAAGTTGGCACATTTAACCAGGATTGTAAAATGGTACAATACTTGTTAGTTTCATACTAAAAAAAAGGAGTAAAAAAATAAAAATCTCAAGTAACCCGATTTTTGCTAACCCATTTCACTCAGATCAGATGTTCTTTATTCGCACAAGCTTTTGATAGATTCTTAATTTTACGACAAAAAGATGAGAGAGATGGATAATGAACATATGAGTGAGCGAGACAGATAGTGACGCCACTTTTAGCAAAGTCAACAAAAATAAGTAAAATTAATAAAATAATGAAAAAATTTGACCTAGGGTTTAGGTTTATTGGAATAAAAGTCAGGCAATAAATGTTCAAATTGTTCACCATCAGCCTCAATACACGCCATACATCTTAAAAAGATCTATTTATTAGCCAGGCATATCCTCGAGAGTTGATGTCCTCAGCAGCTTGAGAAATTCGTTTACGCAGCTCGGCTATGGTCTCAATGGGCTTTGAATAAACTTTTTCTTTGAGAACACCCCAATAACAAAATTCCAGGGGATTTATATCTGGGGAACGGGCTGGCCACGAGATGCCTGAACGTCCATCTCCACCTCCCCGATATTTTTGATCAAGGAAACCTCTTACTTGCACCGCGTAATGCGCTGGGCAGCAATCTTGTTGATACATCATGTGGCGACGATCTGTTAAGCGGTCTACAAATGAATAAAAATAATAAAGTTAACCTCAATAACCGAAAAATTGTTATAATTTGATCAAATTTCTAGGTTTTTTTAAATAAACATAATTTTCAAACTGCATGGAAAAGATTTTTTTTATGATTTTTCTCATGATAGTTACAACCAATCCTGTCACCGCGTTGTGGCTTGACGTTGACTTTTGGGGCACCCTGTATAAGCTACTTCTATGAATTACTGGCAATAGCAGTGAGGTTCTTTGTCAATAACCTTAATGCCTTCCAAAATAATGTTATGGTGCTTTGTCTATGCGAGGTCTGCAATTTGGGATTATTCTATCTCTACTCGCTGAGGGGTGTTGAGTTGGTGCTCCCCAATTTTTGGACCTAGAGGTCTTTTTGTTTCTCCAATTTATACTTTGCCGCATTCACATAACACTTCGTAGATGCATAGGCCATTGTTTCATCATTATCAAGTGCTGGTCCAATGACTTACTTAGAAACTTCTTCATGTTTTGCATTCACAGTTTGATGTTTGTTCCTACACTGTTTCAATATATTACGTCATAAACATACGATAAAAAATCATTGTAACAAATATCGATTCGTATTCGATTGAAATGATTCGACGACGAGAATTTATCGACTCTATGTCAGAATGATTTTCTGTGAAATCTGTTCTTAGCTATGCTTCAAGTAAATCTGTTCACTCAATTTCCAAATGTACACCTGTAACCTGATTTGTGTATATTTTTAGGTGGACTACCCTACAAAGTATATCCTGGCCATGATGGTGTGTTGACAGAAAAACGCAAACAACGTCGGATCAGGACGACTTTCACATCGGCGCAACTGAAAGAGCTAGAAAGAGCTTTCCAGGAGACACATTATCCAGACATCTATACCAGAGAAGAAATCGCCATGAAGATAGACCTCACTGAAGCTAGAGTACAGGTTAGTGACTTACGGGATCATTCGAAAATCTAGAAAAACTTTTTCTTTCGTACCTATTTCTGCAATGTCTTGCAGCACACACATTTTCAGCACATTGTTTATCCGTTTTAAAGATCATACGCTATCAACACCGCGTATATAAAATCTCACAGTGTAGTGTATCTCAGCAATGAGCAAATACGATCGTCGACCTTGCGTCAATGGTGTCCACCGACGTATATGCCTGTTTTGACAGAAGCTCACCCAAAATGGCGGGATCCGCTTATGATTGCCGCCAACCTGAAATATTCTGCTGATTGTTTGGTGTGCTGTAATGCCGAGTTTAGGCTCTGTTTGGAAGAGGACAAAACGGTGAAACATTTTCTATATAAATGACCTGCAGTAAGTTGGGACCAGGTACAAGTTATTCGGTAACATAGTGTGGGCAGACGATCTGGAAAATACCTCCGCCAATGAACTAACTGACTCTCTAAAAAACGAAAACCTAGGGGGAGGATAATATTAGTAGGTGTGAGTCTCCGACTATAAACCTGTGTGAGCGAAAAGCCACAATAGTTCAAAGAAACGCGGTGAAGGTCCACTGAAGCCCCACTGGTCTTCACCTACTCTGAAACCTATATACATAAACTATTTAATTAAAGAGTAGCAATTTCATTCATTCATCCGAAACCAATCTCAGACGACGTCGTTTCGCTTTTATTGAAGCTCGTCAGTGTGATTTAGGTCTCAGACGAATAAATGAAGTTGCCTGTTAGTGCCTAGCTGGCAAAACTCCTACTAGTAGTAGCAACAGTAGATAGATGGCGAACCAATACTTTTTTAAAGTACTGCTTCCAAATATCTATATGTTGCTGCTACTAGTACGAGTAGGCACTAACAGGCAATTTCATTTATTCATCTGAGACCTAAATCACACTGACGAGCTTTAATAAAAGCGAAACGACGTCGTCTGTGATTGGTTTCGGATGAATGAATGAAATTGCTACTCTTTAATTGAGTTAAGTTGCTTTTTAGCATAAACCGAATGTCGGGAGTGTCAAATGAGTGTTTCACAAAAAAGAGTTTGTTGTCGTATCCGCAGGTTCCTATACCTGATGCTTTTAAACGGGTCACATAAACAGTACTCGGTTCCTCAGATTAAACGCTCAGGTACCGGCTTTGGTAGATAGATGGCGAACCAATACTTTTTTAAAGATACTGCTTCCCAATATCTACATGTTGCTACATAAACTATTTAGTAAAAGAACCGTGATTCATGCGGAAGCGGTTTCCCACGCCTTCTTTCCCGACATAAATCAAAATTCGAGGAAACTCACTTGTCGCTTCGTTGGGTGCCCAATGCCCATCCCATCCCAGTTCCCACGTCGCCGTGGCGGCGCGTGTCCCATGGTGCCCATGCGACACCCGTGTTGATGCACTCGACGTCGCGATTAAACAATTACACATCGCAGGGGGCCGTGTTGGTTGCGGATCGAATTGCGCACTTGTCCGCCCGAATTACACCGCCCCAACCGCCCTACCTCCTAACCCCTCCAATTGTCTCCGTACAACCATTATACCTCGTTTAGGCGCGAGTCTCTTGGGAGTAAGGGCATGGGGGATGCGGCGCACCGTGAGAAGAGGGTAAGTGGAATACTTTCAGGTTATGACATATTTAAAACTGTTCACGATTCCTAGGGCCACTAATGTTTGGACCCTCGTTTGTGATTAGTTTTTTATTATTACAAAGCATGAAAAAAAAAGAATAAAAAGAAAAAGAAAAAAATGTGGACGTTCAAAGAGGTAGACCTCGTTTTAGGAACTTCCCCGACTCAAGTGGTTGTTCAAGCATTTAAGTATTCCAATTTATTTATTTTTTTCAGCTTCCATTTGAAAAAAAATAACATGTGATATATCGTTTTAGATATAAAGACACATTCTCTTTCAAATGGTGCTATAAAATTTATATGTATTACATTTTTTTGTGCACCCCCACCCTCTTCCACCCCCATTGTCCGATCGAAAAAAACAGTTTTGCGATTTTCTTAAAACTTGGTCACCATAAAAAGGTTATTATTAGAAAAAAAATCTATTTTTTAATGCTACCACAATAAATAGCATGTTTTCTTATGTCGAAAACATGTCGCGCAAATTTTCGAACTGTGAAATTCCATTTGATGAATAAACAAATGTTCTGTTCCATCGAGATTATTCCTTCAGCCCTAGAATACTAACCTTATTTTTATACCTATTACTACTAACCTCCGTAAAATTTACTACTTGAGAAAGGATCACAATTAAAAAAAAACGTTTTTATCGCTTATTAACTTTTACTGAAAATTGTTCATAATAAGAATATTTCTGAATACAAATATTAATAATAACAAGAAAAATTCCATTTTTGAACTGCAAGACACACAGCAAACCGCAGATGTTCTCCGCAAAAGGACCTTTGGCTGTGCTCACATTAGCGCGTCGCCATTCTAAGTTTTTTGAAGGACAGTGTTGGCACCTTGCACTCTTGTTTAGACTAGGAGTGGCTCTGTCCTCTGATCCATCTTGGTTTAATGTATTCTCTATAATTAATCTTAGCGAGCGGGTTAAATTTAGTCAAGTTTTCCGTTGTCCCAACCATGGTTTTATTATCTGTTTGGATGATAAATACATAATTTTTTTTTCTCGAGATGGTCCTAGCAACTCTATTCCCCTCATTTTCACCGGGCAATAATCCTGCTAAACCTTGTTTGGCTTCTAATGGTAATTATCTTTGTCATATCCCATTTGTTAGCTTCCATAATGTTATATTCTGAAAAAGCTTAGAAACTAATGGTATTGACAAAAATAATCAAAATAACGCTAAACTGGTCTTATGTTTAAATATAACATTTATACTAACCTTCGTAAAATTTACGACGCCGTTGTCCCAATAAAACTATTCCAATTACTATCAAATGCACATTGGGTCACTAATTTACTCACACCGATCTAATAGACGATTAGGCAAGCGTACAAGGTCAAGGGCTAAGCTGCGTCGATAAAATTGCAGATTACACTAAGTCTCGTCGTAAAAATTACGATGGTTAGTATTCTAGGGTTAGAATTGGTCTTATGTGGTTATACATAATCGACGACTAACAAGTTCAAAAAGTTAGCTCCTGAGTAGTAACCTATTGTGAACGTTACATCGCCATTGACTTATATAGCGAATAGATGACAGACATATGGAAACGACTGACATACAAAACAGAAAGTTACTTGAATTTGGAAATTTTCATGATAATACAGTTTGAAAAAACTAAAAAACACGCTTTTAGAGACCATCGGACTTAAAAATTAATAATAATTTTTAGAATAAGCTTATACAGCAATGAACGAAAATACACAAAATACTAGTATTTTTTGTTGATTATTGCTTTAAGCGTATTTCAAAAATTATTTTTAATTTTTTAGTCAGATGTTCTTCAAAGCCTGTTTTTTAGTTTTTTAAACTATAATTATTTTTAATTTTTTAGTTAACTCTATCAAAACGTTTTTTTAGTCTTTTTAAACTGTATTTATTAATACTCAGTGTAATGAAGATATTTATAGCATAATCATTACCATTACTGCTTAAACGATAATTAAACTGTCGACTTTCCTGAATACATTTCACAAAAGTACCAACTCCCAAACAGTTGGATGTCACGCCTTTTAAGCTCTCGTCGCTACGCCTTATTACAGATATCGAAGTCAACTCCACTAGCCTGCGCGACCATATTTTATTGTGCAAGGTGACCTCAGTGGCGTGCACTACCAGTGTCACGTATCGCAGGCTTTCATCATCATCATGGTCACAATGTCTTAACAGACATGTTGTGAACTCGTAAAATGCATTAAGTTGGAGCTAGAGTATTACCGACACGAATATTATCAATAGTTTTGAGAACTGTAGCTCGCCATCGATCGCGATTTACTGTCAGTTCAGTGGCGCTCTTGATACTCATATCTAGCAACCGTTTCGTCGTATTCACCCAGCGTGTAGGGGAACGGCCCACTCGGGGCGTGACCTTGAACTACAAGTTTCTCCATATTTCTCTTTGGATTACCGAGCTCATCCAGTACGGAAACATTAGTTCGATGGGCGGTATAAGGAATTCTCAGCATTCTCCTCCACGTCCATATTTCAAAAGCATCTATGTGAGCTTGATCTGCCTTTTTAACAGTCCAAGTTTCCGAGGCATACAAAAATATGGAGAACACAAGAGACTGAACCAGTGACATTTTGGTAGCTTTAGTGATGTTATGGTCACGCCATATTTTAATAAGCATTGTCATGGCCACCCGTGCCTGTTGAATGCGCCGTCGAATCTCATTCTCACAACTACCTGAATTGTCGATCAAAGAACTGAGGTACACAAAACTTTGAACTACCCCACAACGATTGTCATGCTCTCTACCTACGATCAGAACCTTGGTCTTGTTGTAGTTAATACTAAGACGATATGCTGCACTGTGTTGTTCTAAAACGTTCAGTAGAGCTACTAGTTCTTCCTTAGAAGCAGCAATAAGGGTTGTATCGTCAGCAAATCTTAAGTTAAATATTTTGCTTCCGCCAATAGTTATACCGCCATTCCAGTTGTCCAATACCTGTCTCATCACAAATTCAGAGTAAATGTTAAATAACATCGGAGATAATACACATCCCTGACGAACTCCTTTTCTGGTTGCTGTTTGACCAGACAGGTTATCATCAATTCTTACACGAGCTGAGCTAGACTCATAGAGTGCTGTATGAGAAATACTAAGTGGTAAAGGACTCCCTTAGAGATAAGGATTTCCCACAGTTTAGGCCACTTTACGTTATCAAACGCCTCAGAATAGTCCACAAAGCAGATAAAAACGGGAAAATAATGCTCTCTGGCTTTTTCAATAATCTGTCTTAAGTTTAAGATCTGTTCACGCGTACCGCGTCCTTTTACGAAACCTGGCTGCGCCTGAGAAATTTGCCAGCCAATAAAACCCTTCAAACGAGACTATGAAATACAGGGTGAGTCAAGCTCAACGCCTCGGACTCTTGTGACCAAACGATACCACTCTTCGAAAAATCGACTTTGCGAGTGTATGTAGGTCGAGTTGGGCTACATTTTAAAAATATTGACTTTTATACAGGGTGTCTAATAAAAGCGTGACATATCAAAGTTATGTTTTTTTAAATGGAATACCCTGTATATTATTGCATATTTAGATTCCCGGGTACCTTTTAGTGTGACTTTATTTATCACACATGGGACTTTAAGCGAACCGTTGAGGTGCGAATATCGCATCTATTATAAATCTTAGAGGGCTGTGACTTTGCCGTGTTAGTAAACATGAAATGTGTCAGCTTACATTAGACGGTCGGGTTCGAATTACATTTGTACTTGGAGAACTCGGTAGATCAATTAAGGAAACTTCAATCAAAGGTAACTTGATTTTTTCAAATGGGAATGCATAATTTTTTTTATACGATCAAATGCACATTTGATAAGCTTTCTAATGACATGCGGTTGTAAATATCAATCTCTGGTAGTTTTAATCTAATTTCAAATTTTCAGTAAAACCGGTGTTTTTCAATTTTCCTACCTATAAGCAACTCAGCAGGCCATGAAATATAAACAAAAAACTGTTCAGATGGAACAAAACAACTAACTTAGCAGATAGTTACGGACGAACTAGAGTAAAGGGACAAAGTTATAAAAATGACTTACAACAAATCAGTTCTAACTAGAAATAGCAGACATAACACATCTAAGGTCAAGAAGCAGCTGGAGTACGACAGAAATGGGTATTTTTCACAGCATACCGGCTACTACAATATTCTAAAGATTGACGATTCACAAAACCATTGTGAATTTTGAAATGAAAGGAAATCTGCCACGTAATGTTGCTGGCAGTTTAATAGCTTCAGAACAAAATTTCACATTCCATGATTTAAAAAAAAATAATAACCGATACCTCTGACAGGAGTTCTGCAATTCTTCAATACTCAAAAGCAAGTTCGCCGAAAATGAAGAATAAATTAAAAATCTGCTCAAAGTATTAAACATAATTTACCTGGCAGAGGTTAGTTGTTTTCTTCCATCTGAATACGATTTTGTTTATATTTCATGACCTGCTAGTTTGTTTATAGGTAGGGAAATTGAAAAACACTGATTTCATTGAAATCTCGAAATTTAATAAAAACTACCATAGATTGATATTCACAACCTGATATAATTAGAAAGGCTATCAAATTGTACATTTGATCGTATAAAAAAATTATGCATTCCCATTTGAAAAAATCAAGTTACCTTTGATTGAAATTTCCTCAATTGATCTACCGATTTCTCCAAGTAGAAATGTAATTCGAACTCGACCGTCTAACGTATGCTGACACATTTCATGCCTAGTAACACGGCAAAGTCACAGCCCCCTAAGATTTGTAGTAGCTGCGATATTAAATTTTTTTCCGACATCTACCTATACACAAAATTGTGATTTGCACCTAAACGGTTCGCTTAAAGTCCCATGTGTGATACATAAAGTTACTCTAAAATGCACCCAGGAATCTAAATATACAATAATATAAGGGGTGTTCCATTTAAAAAAACATAACTTTGATATGTCACGCTTTTATTAGACACCCTGTATTAAAGTCATTATTTTTAAAATGTAGCCCAATTAGACTTACATACACTTGCAAAGTTGATTTTTCAAAAAGTGGTATCGTTTTGTCACAAGAGTCCGAGGCGTTGAGCTTGACTCAACCTGTATATACTAGAACTTTGCTTGCATGAGAGCTTAACGAAAGTAGGCGATAATTGTCTGGATTTGTTGGAGATCCTTTTTTATGAAGTGGAACAAAAATGGACGTGCACCATTCATCTGGCCAAACACCGGAGGACCAGACCCTCTTACAAATATTATATAAAAAAGAGCATTTTAATGTTTCGGCAGAAATAGCATTAATGCCTGTAGTTCTATTAGTTTTTAACTTGTTGAGGGCATGTTCCGCTTCAGACAAAAGAATATCAGTTTCATATTCAAAATCCAATGAGAAGGCCTGAGGGCCATCCTCATGGTACGCAATAATTTCGCCATACCTCAATAACCTTATGCAAGTTGGTAATTAGCTGTCCCTCGGGATTCAACAGCTCAAGATTTGGGTTTAAAATCCCGACTGAGGCATTTGACCTTAAAAAGCATCTCTTTCGGATGATTAGCATTGACATGCATCTCTATTTCCTGGCACAATTGCTGTATATAAGAGTTCTTATCTCTTCGGCATAGTCTCTGATTGTCGCGTGAGAGCTGTTTATATGCGTTTTGCTTTGTATTTGAATCAAGACCTACGTGCCTCAATAACAGACAATGTGTGGCTACTAATCCATTGTTGTTTTGGTTGAATGCTACTCTTTCTTTGACTTATCTTTGCAGCATGTGCTGCTGTTTGACATATCCGTTATACAGGCATCCCGAAAAAATTCTGAACATTTTGACCGAAAAGAAGCAGGGTCAGCGATCTCCATCCGTACTATCCGCTTAGAACGGGGACATACCTTTAGTTTTAACTGAAGTTCGCACAGAAGTAATTGATGGTCTGAGCCGCAGTCAGAACCTGGTAGAGTTTTACAAATGCTAATAGATGACTTCCACTGTGTACGAATTTGATTACGAAACCGTCCGTCGGGAGAGGTCCAAGTATATAAGCGCCGTGGATGTTGTGAAAACATAGTGTTGACAAGTGAGAAATTATGGTCAATACAGAATTGAAGCAGACGTTGACCCCCTTCATTTCTCACACCAAGACCGAATTTACCAATATGTGCCCTAAGACGTTCATCATCCATAGCTTGACCAACCTTTGAGTTAAAATCGCACAAAATAAGGACCATTTTCCGACTCGAAAGAGATTCAAGTGCAGACTCAAGATCGTTATAAAAAGATTCGATCGTTCCCTCATCCGAGGTGCCGTTGGTGCATAGATTTGCACAATATTGGTCGGTGTAGTGTTTGCATTGATACCATTGATACGTAATGTTATGATTCTGTCACTAATACACTTGTAACCTGTGAGCTTTCGCCACCCAAAAACCAGCACCGTTAATACTTTCATCCGATTTACCTGAAAAGCAAATAAAAATGACCTGTATCTCTATAATGAGTCTAGCAGCCTTTAGGATTCAGATATTTAGACCAAGAAAATTTTAAGGAGAAACATTAAACTTAGCAGTCTGATCAAACAGCAAGTTTCGTCTGAAGGTCTATCAGGTTCAGAAAACAAGAGGTTAATAAGGCCATTAAGGTTTTACTGTTGGTTTATCGGACTTGCACGAAGGCCTAAAATATTTAGCTAGGGCCCAGCTTCGCGTTATCATTATTTACATGTGATTCGAATTTATTGTTTCTGATGTCCAATTTGACGAAATCTGGGAACATGCAGTCACCCTTTGAATACATAATTCATTGTATGTGAAATGTGTGTATGAATATATGTATAAGCGACGCGACGGTAGGCATGCAGCAAATGTTGGAAGAAAAAACCCTCCCGTGCCTCTAAACGCAGACCGCGAGTCGAGCTGAGCAGCGCACCGGTTGCTAATTTGGAGCCGCTTGTGCTTGTGCTTGTGACGTGTTCCCGCGATTCAACTATTTGCATATGGAAATGTGGTTAAACAAACTGTCGACGCCTGCACACCCACGCGTATACACATACACACCCGCACACGCCTACTGCGATTCTCCCCTTCCTTCTGTTGTCACATGGAAAGTAACAGGGATTTGCGAGCCGTCACATGTTTCATGGTAAGTGGTAAAATGGATTATTTTTAGATTTGTTCCATTAACACCTTGACTCATCCGAATGAGGGTGATCCTCCAAGATCATGGCACTTAGGCCCTATTGAGCCCCTAGAAAATACTTCCAAGGGTCTCCCAGAACTGAGTGCCTAGTCACCCCAACCTAGTGGACAGTCGCACAGTAGATGCTCAACAGTCCCATCTTTATGTTCACATCACCTGCATAGGGGTGCATCACTTAACCTCATACTGCAGGGATGTTTTCTTAGTTGATAGTGTTCAGTAGCAACACCAACTGCAATTCGGAGATGTTGTTTGCGCATGAACAGGTAATGTTTAGCTACCTTCGCGCTAGGATTTCTAAGAAGTTCCCTGGTAGTTGAGCAGCCAGAAGTGTCACCCCCACGTAGTCTTAAAAGCCTTGTGGGTACGCTGTCTCAACAGTCTTGTCATAGCTATATTTGCACTAAAGTTGATGAATCGCTTTGTCATAAGTGTTTAAAATTTTTTAAATGACAAAATATAAATTTAAAAAAGTCATCACAAATTACATATCTGAAAACTTTGTAAATCTAGTTTCTATTATTACCTAATGATTAAGAGTATAATGTATCGTGTTCTCTCTCTCCCTTAGTTGAGGATTTACGTCTAACATTTTTCCTTTCTTATCGATGCTACTTTATCATAATTGTTTTTATTTTATTTTATAATTGTATTTGTCTTATAATTATGGTAATTTATAAATTAATAAAAGCTTTCTCTCATCAATGTCATCGCTACAGTTTAACCATGTGCTAAAAATTGATTACATCTTAGAAAATAATAACTGTATCACTCATTTGACACACACACAACAAGCTTTTAGCTTAGGTGTCAACACTTCGTTAATGTATCTTTCTACTCCTTATCAGCCAACCTATCTTGTGCCATAAACGATATAGTCCATTTAAATGTTACAATTTTTAGGCTTCACCTTGCGTTCCTCAGAGCTCGTATTTTATTATTGGAAATTGTGAGGGGGGGGGGGTAGTCACTTGGAGCTTAACTCCAACGCTTGTCCCGCGGGCTTCATATTGGGAAAAGGGAAAACGCTTTTTTTCACGATATTTCCGAGACCATCAACCTCACAAACAATTTATACAGACATAATTTGTAGTGGAGTGGCCCAACAGCGGGTGGGCGGAGGATAGTGGGTTTACTAAAACATATTTTAAAAATCTGTCACTTGATCATGGTAGGAAGAAGTCTTAACGGCTACAACTTAAAAATACTTTCACTTAAATTTTGACTTTTATACAGGATGTTTTATACCTTACTTACATTTTTAACTCCATACAGGGTGGCCAATCGGGTGACGATAATACTTTTTTTTTAGATAGCCCGTACCAAGACCTATCCAAAACACCCCCATATATATCTACCGATTATTGATAGTTTCCGAGTTATGATTTTTTTTTGAAAACTTAGAGATTTTCCAGTTTTTCCAAGAAATCGTCAAAAAGAAAAATGCTTTTTGAGTTATATTTTTTCTGCAGTTATACTCAGTATTAAGCCTATTTTAATATCCAATAAGGAGAACCTGTACATCTGGACAATAATTAAGTACATTTTGGGCCCAAAGTTTGAAATCTCTGTTTTTAGTCAGGAGACCAAAACATTCAAAATAAAATTAAAAATACTTAAGCATGGTTCTGGAGCTCCAGTCTAATCTTAAAAACTCTGCAAGACATTGCACTTCCGAAATAATAATGAAAAAGTAGCACTTATGGGGGCATTTTGCGCCGTACGTGACTGTTAAAGGTAAAAAGGTGATAATTCACGAATTTCCAAAATGATTTAAAGAGCTATTATTTTACTTTATTATGGCAAATTAAAGAAAAAACTCATAACAACTAAGAAACACGATAAACATTGATGCTTTAATCACTTTTAATAAAAAAAATTCATATCTGTGCTTTTTGCAGTGTACTATTGAACTTCTGCTAAATTAAGTTGTATGGAAAGTTAACAAAGGAAAGGAATAATAAAACAACAATCTGACTTTTAATTCCATGGCGGAATTACCTGGGAAGCGTTATCGTAGCATACGCCATCCCTTTTACTTCCCACACCGATAGTGATTGTGATCGTGAAAATTTTCGATTTTGAGGTAATAGGTTTCTTGTGCGTTTTATAATGTCTACATAACGAAAATCCGCCACTCATTTCCGTCGTTCTGTCTGTCGGTCTGTTTGTCTGTACGCGTTTTTCTAGCCTCGTAATCTCAGTAACCGCTGCATGGACTGTGATGAAATTTGGGCAGCAATATGCTGTGGGGTCTTCGTAGGTAATGCTGCTATAATTTTGGAAATCGGTACATGGGCGGCGGAGTAATTCAAACAAAAATTTCAAATATTCCTCAAACTTCGTTTTTAGGCGTTTTAGAGGTTCTTGATCATTTTGTGCGTTTTTTTGGGTGGGGGTGGAATTTGGGTGTTTGGGGGGTGGGGGGTTGAAAAACCGATAAACTTGTTGTATTCATGATAGGCTGGCAGAAGTTCAATAGTACATAACAAAAATCACAATTTGGGTATTAGTTTTTTTATTAAAAGTCATCAAAACATCAATGATTATCGGACTTATTAGTTGTTACGAGTTTTTTTTCTTTAATTTGTCATAATAAAGCAAAATAATAGTTTTTTAAATCATTTTGGAAATTCGTGAGTTATCACCTTTTTACCTTTAACACTCACGTACGGCGCAAAATGTCTCCATAAGTGCTACTTTTTTATTATTATTTCGAAAGTGCAATGTCTTGCAAAGTTTTTAAGATTAGTTTGAAGCTCCAGAACCAAGCGTAAGTGTTTTTAACTTTATTTTGAAGGTTTTGGTCTCCCATGACTAAAAACAGAGATTTCAAACTTTGGGCCCAAAATGTACTTAATTATTGTTCGGATGTACAGGTTCTCTTTATTGGATATTAAAATAGGCTTAATACTGAGTATAATTGCAGAAAGAAATAAAAGCCAAAAAGCATTCTTGTTTTTGTTTTTGACGATTTCTTGGAAAAACTGGAAAAGTTTTCAAAAAAAATCATAACTCGAAAACTATCAATATTCGGTACACATACATGGGGGTGTTTTAGATAGGTCTCGCTACGGGCTATCTAAAAAAAAAAAAATTATTATCGTCACCCGATTGGCCACCCTGTATATTATTATTGCATATTTGGACTCTTTGGGGAATTCTTGTGTATCATATGTGGAACTTTAAATGAACCGTTTGGACCAATTCACCATTTTTGGTAAAAGTACATATCAGTAAAAATTTAATATCGCAGCGATTATCAAAATTTAGAAGGCTGTGACTATGCAGTGTGACTAAGGATTGTCACTATCAATATTTTTGGTGTTTTTCAATTTTCTACTAAGTATTGAAATGTACTAAAGGTTGGCAAATTACCAAAATCAATGAAAATTTTTGAAAGGAAAACTACCAGCAATTGTTGCTAGTAATTTAATATCTTCAGAATGAAATTTCATATTTAATGGAATAAAAAATAATCATTTCGGTCAAGTCAAAAGTAACGATACATCTGACTGAATCCATTCAAATTTTTTAGTAACTATCAGCAAGATCGCAGAAAATGAAAGCTGAACTAAAAATCACTTCAAATTACAAAACATACTTTATAAATTAACAATATTTCAATAGATGTTCAAAATGATCCAGTCAGAGATATCGTTACTTTTGACTTGACGGAAATGATACATTTTTTGAGCATTAAATGTAAAATCTAATTCGGAAGATATTAGACTACCACCAATAACAGCTGGTAGTTTTCCTTCCATTTCAAAAATTTAATTCGTATTGAAAACTTGTTAATCTCTAACAGATTTCAATAGCTAGAAGGCTGTGAAAAATAACCATTTCGGTCATAGTCCAGCTTCTCATTGGAATTAAGATATCTGACCGCTGTTGTCTCCGGTTAGAGCTGAGGTGTTGCAAGGAATTTTTATAGTCTTGTCTGGTTACTCTAGTTCGTTTGCACCTTTCTGCTAAGTTAGTTTGTTTCTTTCAACTGAACAAGATTCCGTTTATTTTTTGTGACCTGCTAGGTTGGTTATTGGTAGAAAAATTGACACCGATTTGAAACTAAAATAAACTAAAAAAGTTTGATACTGACAATCTTATATGTATCGTTGGGAAGGTTACAAAATTTTACATTTGATCATATGTCATGCAAAAATAAGGATCCCCATTTGAAAAACGTTGAAAGTTATCTGTGATTTGAAGATTCCTCAATTGATCTACTGATTTCTCCAACTAGATTAGATTAGATTAGATCTTTATTGGCCACAAAAGACAAAGAAAGTATATGGCAAGTCAAATTGTACAAGATAAAATTACAATAGAGTGTTTAATATGGATGCAACCAAGTGTTACATAGGCATCCTTAAAAACATATAAATATAAATACTAACGATAAAATTAGACCGAAACGGCACTGTGGCACTTACAGAATCACTTAGAAACATAAATAAAATACTAACAATAAAATTGGACAAAACCACAATAGCAGTTACAGAACTTACAGTTCTCCAAAATTGTGATCCACATATTCGTTTATAGGGTAGAAACAGTAGTCTAATAGGAGTTTTTCTACTTCAAATTTGAATTTGTCATATGAGTTGATTGGTCTTATACTTAACGAAAGTTTATTGAATAATATAACACAATTATAGAAGGGAGAGTGCTTGAAATGGGTTGATGAGTGTTTTTGTATTGATAGAAGTTCTTTATGTCTGGTGCTGTAAGTATGAAACTCTCCCAACGTACTGAAATGTTTGAGATTGCTTTTTGCGAATGTTACACATTTCATGATGTATATGGATGCTAATGTAAGAATCCTGCGCGATTTAAATATATATCTACAACACCCTCTGCCCTTAATATCAAATATTAGTCTTAAAATTCGCTTTTGGGCAACAAACATTCTTTCAAAATCTCTAGCAGTGCCCCAGGACATAATACTATATTGCATATGAGAATATGCGCACGCATAGTATATATTTAATAGTGACGAGCTATCTAAAGTATCCTTTAGCTGTAAAATTACATCAAATGCATTATTCAGTTGTTTGCTTAAGAAGGTAATGTGCTCACTAAATGAAACTTTAGAATCAAAATGGGTTCCCAACAGTTTAACTGACTCTGATATTACGAGGTTATTTGACAGTATAAAATTACTAGGTAGCCTAACCTTTGCATCGTGTAATTAATTACTACGGTTTTGTTTTCATTCACAATAAGTCTATTCCGCTGACACCAGGCACTAAATTCATTCATGGCAATATTAACATTTGATTGAAGCTCTTGAAGTGAGTTACCTGATACCGTTATAGTAGTATCATCGGCAAACATTATAACAGAGCCAGAAGATACAAATTTAGGAAGGTCATAGACATATAGCAAAAATAGCAGTGGGCCTAGAACAGATCCCTAAGGTACACCTGCTGCGCATTTCATGCTTAGTCATACGACAAACGGCAAAGCGCCAGCGGAACAAGGGTTCCGACCACGCAAACCTGGAGTTAAGCTCCTAGTGACCCCCTACATAACCCAACAATAAAACTGCATCCTTTGAGGAACGCAAGGTAGAATGTAACTTTCCAATGGACTTAATAATGATAAAGGTATCAAAATTGCGACACCTGGCAACACTATATTTTGATGGAAAGGGGCATAACTGCTGAGAGCCTTCCCATTCTAATAAACTAGTCACCACGTTTGGTGGTATGGCCGGCATATGCGTGGTCCGGTAATCCAAACAAATGCTTCGGCGTTCCTTCGCCACGTCCACGGTTGCTTTTTTATTGAAATTTACCACCGGCGCGGCGGTTCCTAATTGCGCACGAAAAATAATGACCAATGGCCCAGCGCCATTCCACCACCATTTTCGTAGTTCTCATATTCCTAAATGGCTTTTGCGACCCCTCTAACCACCCCCGCTGCCGATTGGAAATGATGATTGACCATTTGCGGGTTCATATAACTCATCTTTTATAGCCTGCATAGTTTGCGTTGCGTTTGGTGTAGTGTATGGCGCATTACTTTTCAGAAAAATAATGTAAAGCAGTTTAATGATATAATGATTTGAATTGTGCTTCACTTCTTTTTTATAAATAGTACTTTACAAAAAACTTATTTATGTTATATGTTAATTCTACTTCTGATGAGATCCATAATGTGAATACTAGAAATACTCACCTATTACTACTATTAGTAATGAGAAGCATAGGACGTCTTTGTATAAAGGTTCCCTCAGCTTTAATGTAGCAGCAGTCTATAATAGAATACTTCTCAATTTTACACCTATCGGTGTGGGAAGTAAAAACAAAAATGGGGTAGGACCTCTCTCATGGGGGTAGATTGGGGGTGACATGAACACTATTCTACATGCCTTTCAAATATCGCTAGTTGGTAACCAAACACACTGTATAAAGGAGCCTTAAAATCTACTGCATATTACCATAGATTCAATATACTTCCAATATATGTCCTTCGAAGCACAAACACGAAATAATAACATACAAGTTGTTCACACGTCCCCTTCAACCCCGTGATAATCATCCTGTTATTGTAATATCCGATATCATCGCTGTTTGCTGAAGTGCATAATCCGTTTCGGAAGTAATTCGAGCACACAATAAAGGCCTGCGTCGACCGACCAGGAAGATTCGAACGACAAATTAATGTTAAGAGGACGGCTGCCGAACGGGCCGCGTTGAGATCTTTATCCATTCTTCTCTAATGTAACATAAAACGTTTATGGGCAGATCGAATCGGCGCGAGTGCGGCTGCCTTTGCCTGCGGCTAGTCACGTGACGGCAGGAAGTGAGCGATGAGATCTCTCAGGGATGTAGCAGAAGCCCAAAGGGGGTTGACAATCAGTCTTGGTTGTAAAATGCGGAAAAAGTACACAGTATGAACGGGGAAATACTGTAGTCTCGGTCATCTGAGCTACTAAGTGGTATAGGCCTTTAATGAATGTCTTCCCATGCCTAAATTCAGGCATTAAGTTTCAATCTTCCTTGTGCTGGAGTTTCAACCATTAATAGTAATAATACTATTTATTTTCCAAAAGACGAAATACATCGTATAGGAATAGTCACGGCAAAAAAAATGACAGAAAGAAAAAGAGAATACACAGATAAGTAATTGATAAATTAGAGCCTAATCTTTAAAAAAATCATCCACATTGTAGATGCACTTTTGTACGAGTAGCTTTTTTAAGCGTGATTTGAATAGACTTTCCTATCCACAGTCTCTTATGCTACATGGTAGCTTGTTGAACATCCTTAAACCTAAACAATCTGGAGAATTGTATTGAATATTTCCTGTATGGAACACAAACTTTTTGCTTCTGCCTGGTGTCTTTCATATGAACATCACACACGCTAATGAATTTGTTTCTATTTTTGTAAACATAAAGGCACATCTCAAATATTAGCAACGCAGGAACTGTTAAAATATTGAATTTGACGAACAAAGTTCTACAAGTTTCTGTCCTGGATAGACCTGCCATAGACCTAATTGATCTTTTCTATATACTAAATAAGCATGTCACAATATGAATGTACTGCTGTTGCAGTGGATCTACCTCTTAAGAATCCATGTTGTGCAAAAAAGCGTATTCAAATATTTTTGCGAAACCAGATGGCATTGTAATCGACCTGTAAGTGTCGATGTCTTGTCTATCTCCTTTTTTATATATAGGTATCACCTTGCTAGTTTTTAAATTGCTTGGAAACGTACTATTGAGAAAGGATAAATTTACTAAATAAACTAGAGGTTCAATGATTAAATGCAGAACTATCTTGATTAAAAACAATGGCACTTCGTCGTAGCCAGCAGAAGATTTGTTTTTTAACTTTTTGTTTAATAACGTATATAACTCATTACTAGAGTAAGGAAAAAGAAATATTGAATCGCGCGTGAAGTCGGATGTAGTAGGTATAATCGGTTGGTGTGAGGGTTGTTGTTTGACATATTGAGACAAAGTAATTGGAATGGTGCAGAAGTGCTCATTGAAAATTCTAGCTATTTCTTTGGGATCTGATACTTGTGTGTTTCCATTGGTAATGGTCTGTACATATTTTGCTCTATTTTTATTTGATAATTCCTTAATTGTTTGCTAAGCTGATTTTACAGGGTCATCTGAGTGAACTATTTTATTTTGGTAGAAGTACTTTTTCGTAGTTGTGACTAATTTTCGGTGTTTAGTTTTCTCGCTTTTATACAGGACTATGAAATCAGGGTAAAACATTTTTAAGCAATAAATGTCCTTCAAGTTGGAACTGGAACGGATAACATCGTCGGTAATCCATGGTTAGTTGAGATGTTGCCTAATTATGCTTTTGGGTACCCCCAAGGTAAGTTCACCGCCACACAATGTGTCAGTACAAGGCAAAATGAAAATTTTCTTGCAAGCTCATCTGTATTTTGACTACCAGTGCTATACCCGTGCTGGCGCACCCTCTCCTGTGTTATTTTGTTGTGTTCCGCCAGCCTACCCAGTTGTTTTTGGCATTCCCAAATAGTGTAAATGACACTCTGAAGCGTCATAGTGTCCTAAGTGTGGTTTGACTTTCTGTGAGTATAGTAATCCCGTTGTTTTTGTCTGAAATATAGAAGCATATGTTCCCTTTTAAGGCTGTAGAGGGTGTGTAATGAATACAAAAAATGCTTGATTTCTTCCGTCACTCATCCTCCCCGCCAGCCTAATTTTACCCCTTCCAGAAAAACGGGAAAGCCATCAGGATTAGGATTAGATTATTATCTGGTTTTACGATTGTACTTGCCACACCGATAGGTGAGGGGAGTATTGTGATCGTGAAAGTTTTCTATTTTGAGATAATACGCCTTTTGGGTGTTTTTGATATCTACATCTACAAATTTTGGGTAGCGTTATGCTGTGGGGTCGAAGTAGGTGTTTGTCGTATTTATAAAATACTTGATATTGCGCTAAAAAAATTTCCAATAGTGAGATCGTGTGCTTTTTAGACCCATCCGAATGTTGCCTTTGAACGTTATATCTATGGAATACCTACTATGACACATGCATATTATAACCTTATAACTTGTAATTTGGAAATTACGATTTTGATTGTCATTAAATTATGACACTATATTACTACCGCGGGGAGAAATAGTAACAGTGTATCGTTGTTGGATCTCTTGTCAAGAAGGATTTTAAAATCGCCCAAACTTCGTTTTTAGATGTTTCTAGTTTATGATCATTGACTACTTTTTTGATGAGGACGGCGTAGGGATAGAGGAACTCCAATTTTTTTGTTAGCATCAATACTATCTGGGAAGTACTGAGTCGAGGCACTATATTTTAAAGGTATTTCATGACTTTCATGGAAATACTTGAGGTTATCATCCCAAGTTCGCAACCATCATCCAAAAAAATGGAATATGTTCAGCAACCCCGAAAGTACCTAAAAATGTTTGGAGTGGTCTTGAATGATTTGTTTTTCTAACAGCTCTGCCATCAAATCAATTATTGTTGTGCATAGACGTAGACGCCAAAATTAGGAATATCGCTTTGGCAGTGCGCATCAACGTTAAGTGAGAGCTGACGCACTGGGGCTTCATTTTTGTCCACAAATAACTTTGATCGTTAGATACTGGAACATTGTAGGTTCTTTCCAACAGGCCTGAATACGGTACAATGTATCATCACGGACATGCGCAGAAGGTGAAATGTGTTCCAACACGTTTTGTGGCCGTTCATGAAACGGTCCATAAAGCGTTCCAACAGATTTCGTTACCGTTCATGGGACGGTTTCTGTACGGTCAAATCGGTACTTGATCCAGAGTAAGGACTGCGAGGACTGACATGCGCAGTAGAAAGTAAATCGCCTGCTTGGCGCACAGTTTCATTTTGCATTTCTATGCGCCTCCTGTTTTCTTGTTTCCTTGAGAAAGAGTGTGATTTGATTTTGCTTCTTTTGTTTTTGCTGTTGCTTGTTGTTTGGCTGGCACGTTTGTTGGCTGAAACTTCACCAAAGCCAAAAATGAAAATGGAATCAAACAATAATGTTATACATGGTATGATATGATAAATTCGGTCATTTTTATGGAAAACATAACCCAGGTTCTTTGTTTATAGAGATACAGGAATACCTGGTTGTGAGTGGCAACCATTATTCATGGCTAAAATTACCCAAATAATACTCATTTTTCGGTTGTCGTTGATAGACTAACACCACATTAACACCAAGTCATCGTCAGAAAGCTCAGGCCCCGATCAATTTTAATATAGCTCTTGGCGTCTTGGCTTTTGACGGTGGCTTTTGAAATGAAATCGAGGTTAGTTTTTTTTATATCTGTCAGACTGACACGAGTCCAGTGAAATAAGAGAAAGAACCGTTCCAACAGATTTTCCTGTTTGTACGGTCACGAAACCATCCAAAACCAACGCATGCGCACCACAAACGATCCGAACAGTTTCGTGACGGTTCAATGGACGGTACAAATTATGCTGTTGGAAAGAATCTTGTGTCTCTGTTGCGATTAATTGATTTCCACGCCTCTGGTCAGATAGACATCTCCCTAGCTTGCAAGCCCGTAAAATCGTCGTTCGGCGCCTCGTCGCGTTGTTCGACAAAGGACCGATTTCCGATTGCAGAAGCATCAGAGGGTGCCCTACGTACACACGCTTGGCATGTTTGCGCTGGCAAACATCGAAGTTCAAAGGTGGCTCTGCGATCGGTTTCGCAGCCTACTTGACGCTAATGGTCACGCCTGCCACCAAGCCGATGCCGACTGTTTATCTGACTGTTTGATTCGAGTCCACAGATACTGACGCAGAGTCAAACGTAACATCTTTACTACGCTAACCACCATGCTACTCAGAGACGACTTTGGACCAACTATTCGACAATTTCATGTTGAGTAGCTGTAATTATTTGCACTTACCCCGATAATCAATAAATACATACGAGGCTGTACTAAAAAATTACGAGACTGATGCCATAGTATAATAGTGAACTATTTGTTTTTATTTTCATGCTTACATACGGATGGGGATTTCACCAACGGTCCGCATCTATGACATCAAGTGTGATCTGACGGGTCGATTTTTATTAATAAAATCAATTCAGCCCCCATACAAAGAGGTCTCTGTGCCAACCCTAACGACTGACATCTAGAACGAACGCGGTCGGAGATGAATACCCACCCATCAGATCACTTGATGTCATAGATGCTGGCAGGCGCGTACACAGGATTTTTGTTTGGGGGGGGGGGGGGGGTCAAAAAAAAACCGAGATATCTGTTACAATTGCAAAACATACAAAAGCAACATAGCACATATATGAATGGATAGTTATCAGTGCTAAACAAGACAAAAACTACCAACAAAACTGCAAGTTTTCAAAAATAAAAACAAATTGTCAACTGCTGTCCACATATAGACAACATTTGGTCAACTTCGTGGTCCCCGATAGAAAACGTGGCCTCCTCAAAATTGCGAATTGAGTTTTCTATTATTAACCCAAAAGAGGAAAAACTTTTTTGGGTGAGACCCAGCCTAAAGAACCGAAACAAACGCTATACTGAGAAATTATTGGAACATTTACGAAAAGGTGATTTCAGTAATGTTGCTATTAGTAGAGAAATGTGATCTAGCTTTGGAAACTATAAGAACGAATAGTACTTATAATGAAACTGTAATACGAATGAACGGACCCTCGGAAGAAGCATCACAAAATATTTTATTATTCCTTTCGGTGTCTGCCCTTTATAGCGATTTTATAATTTTATAATCAGATCGCATAAAAACCCAACTTCTGTACAAAGTTCAATTAATTTGCGCATATTTTCAAAACTGTATTTTATTTTTCACACGTCATAGTCCGTAGCACAAAGCAACGGGCAAACTGAACCAGGATTATTTTATCTTCCTCCAGTTGAGCCTGTCCACATCATCAGAGTTTCCAGAAACGCGGACAAAACATCAACACTTTGACACTTTCCGACTGCCCACATGAAAATGAAGAGTTGCTGAAAACACCAACAGAGCAAAATCTTTTTTGGAGTCTCATGGCGGCTTTCAGCCAGTTGAGCAGATTTTAGGTTAGGGCCGTTATAACACGCGTGCATTTCAGTATTTCCAATTTCCAATCTTTGTTAATCGTGAGATTTAATATACATTTATTCTTAAATCGTCGATACAGTGTAATGCGCGGTATTAACCTTTTTACGTAATTATTATGACATCTTCCAATTTTGATTAGGAAGAAGCAAAGTGGCGCTTTACTTTTTGGACTGTAACATGGCCAAGAGTCAGACTACGTTGCAGTCCCCATAATGTGCTAGCTAATTGTGCTAACGCGCAGAAGCCATAAGGACAAAAGGAAAAAAGAAGCTAAATATTTGAATGTTTTGGTTTTGTTGCCAAAAGGTTGGGAAAAATTGAGTTACAATTTTTTTTTGTTTTGTTGATTTGATGAGATGAAGATTAGAGTATCAATGCATGCGTTGTCATGACTTTTCCCTCCTGTATCGACACTATAAATTTCTCTTCGTACTGCTGCTGGGCTAGATGAGGTTCATGCTTACGCACATCTGCGCGTTTTCGCGCAAGCAATGTTGTTTAATATTTTGCTTATTTTATTTATCGTATGGCTCAAAAACATGACAACAGTAAATATAGATTAAAAGAAAAACTATTATAACCTATACTAAAATAAAATATATACAGCTACAAACTAAGATACATAGTCTTTGGTATTTACAGGTTGATGTCAAGTTCTTTCAGCCACTTCAGCGCCAACGGTGTGGCTGTGAAGAACTCTTCTCGCGATCCCTGAAACGCACGCAGTTCACATTCGCTCATAATATGGTTTATAGTTTGGCGGGGCGCGCCACAATCACATAAGGGAGATTGCACATAGCCCCACTTGTGAAGGGAGTCGGCACATCTGCCGTGGCCTGTTCGGACTCTATTAAGTTTTACCCACTCTTTCCGGGGTAGTTCTGATCCTGGAAGTAAGGCTGCCCCCATAAATGCGCATCGCGAGTGGTGTTCCGCAAAACCTTCCCACTGAGAGCGCCATTGGTTTAAGGAGTCGAAGTTGTTGGTTTTAAGCCCTTCTGCATCCCTTATTGGTGGTTGTCGGGATTTAAGTCTGTTTATTTGCAACGGGGGTATTGCTCGGTGGATGGGCAGTTTGTTTTTGGCCGTAATCTTGTTATACTCCCTTAGAAGGGCGTCAGTCCTTCGCAGCTGCGGTGGGGCTATTCCAGAGAGTACAGGCAGCCATTGAGTTGGGGTGGTCTTAACTGCGCCTGGAATAAGTCTCATAGTGTGATTTAGTTGGACGTCAATTAGTCTGGTATGATGGCTGTTAATCCAGACAGGCGCACAGTACTCAGCACACGAATAGACAAGAGCTAGTGCACTGGTTCGTAGAGTTGGAGCAGTGGCACCCCATGTCGTTCCACACAGCTTTTGGATAATGTTGTTGCGTGTTCTGAGTTTTCCTGCAGTGTTTGCGAGATGTTTCTTATAGCAGAGGGTGCGATCTAACGTTACTCCAAGATATTTTGGGAAATGGTTATGCTTCAGGGGTTCGCCTGCAAAAAGTACCTGCAGTTCATATTTAGCTAGTTTGTTATTCAGGTGGAAGCAGGAAACTTCGGTTTTGTTGGGGCTCGGTACTAGTCTCCATTTCTTGAAGTAGTTGTTTAGAGCTAACAAGTCGTTAGAAAGAATATGCTCAACGTTCTTGAAGCTCTTATCGGAAAAAGCTATGGCTATATCGTCCGCATAGCAAAACTTGTAACTAACTGTTTCTGGCATGTCAGATATATATAGATTGAAAAGTAAGGGGGCCAGTACTGAGCCTTGTGGAAGTCCGTTGTTCAATTTGCGCTGCCTGCTTGCTTTCTCGTTTAGGATTACTTGGAACTTTCTGTCGCATAACATGTTGTTTATGAGTCTCGTAGTGGTCTGACAGGGAATCACCTGCAGCAACTTATATAGGAGACCCTCCCTCCAGACCGTATCGTATGCGGCAGTGAGGTCAACAAACGCCACTCCTGTCTTCATGTTTTGCTGGTAGCCTGCCTCTATACGCGTTGTGAGGGACAGTACTTGATTACAACTGCGGCCCGGTCTGAAACCAGCCTGGGTTATCGGGACCCGGTCTAAGATAGTCGCGCTCAATCGGTTGTAGACGGCTCTTTCTAGCAATTTATAGGAGCAACTGAGCAAGGCTACAGGTCTGTAGCTGGCGGGTTGATCGTTCGGTTTACCGGGTTTTAATATTGATATGACCTTCGTTCTTTTGAATTCCCGTGGTAGGTTTCCCGTATTCAGGAGGTTCGTGAAGAAGAGAGATAGCCACACTCTTGTTTGCTGACCTGCGTGAATGAGAAATTCCGGCAGGACGCCGTCGAAACCAGGAGCCCTTCCAGGCCTAACATCTGATATGGCATTATTAATGTCTTCGATCGAGAAGGGTCGGGAAAACGTTGTTTGGGTAGGAGCGTTCCTCCTCAGTAAAGTCAATCCCTTCTTCACGCGTTTTGTATGCTCTCTATCAGAAGGTGCTCTTGACGTTTCTACAATATGCGCAGCAATCTTGTCTGGAGTTACTCCCGACGGTGCCCGTGTGGATGGCGTGCTTGAGCCTAGTTTTCTAAGAAGGCTCCAGGCCTTTCGACTTGAGTGTTGGAAGTTCATTTCCGACGTAGTCTCCTCCCACTTACGTCTTCGTGAACTGTCCAGGGCAGAGATGAGTTCGTCGGCAATATCTGGATTGTTGGTTTCCTGAAAGTCGCCGTATAGGAGTTCGCACCGCTCATCCCACCCAGGGATATATTCCTTCCTGTATCCCCTAGGAATGGTCCTTTTTGCAGCGCTCTTCACTGCTCCAACGAAACGTTTGTAATTGTTTGATGTTGGCGGTATCCACTGTACCAGCCGGTCCAGCTCCCGTGAGTAGTTACACCAGTCCGCCTTTGCAAGATTCCATCGAGGCCGAGGGATGGATCGTATTAGGGGTATTTGGATTCCCACCTCTAAGAAAACTGGCCTGTGTTGGCTGTGTGGGAAGGCCTCTGCGACTTTTCTGTTAGCTGGTATAGGGATCCCTTTCCGGTTGCAGCTCACAAAGCACAAATCAGGGTTACTTTCTGAGTTCCAGGCTGCTGATATGAAAGTGCCTTTATCTTTGGCATCAAATACAAGAAAGATATCATTATCAGCCCAGTCAGCCAACCTTGTGCCATTTTCGTCACAGTCGGGGCATCTCCACCGTTGGTGGTGGCTGTTAAAGTCTCCAATATATATAGCCGGATGCTGTTGTACTGGAAGTGGTTGTTCAGGCCACTCCACTGCCGGTGGCTTATATACGTTTACAATTGTGACTTCTCCCACTTTTACTATTACGCTGTGTATGTTGTTGTTTGTGTCATTGGAAATGAGTTGGGCGTTGTCAATATTGTTGCGAATATAAGAGGCTACGCCATAAGTATGGTGGTAAGTGGCTCCCAGTAATGTATAACCAGAAATGTGTCCCCGTCTGGTGAGTGATTCCTCACTATCGGCGTGAGTTTCTTGGATCGCTATGACATCAACCTTATTGTCCAAAAGTAGTTTGGAGATGCATTCGCTTTTAGCTCTGCTTATGCTCTCCACATTTAGCTGACAAATACGAATAAAACTACCGATATTTCTAGTCTGTAAGTTTTTAGCACTTATGTTCGTCATGTTTTAACCAGGAAATCTCAAAAAAATCTTTTTTTGAGTCTGGTTGCCAGGTTCGCTCTAGCTCATTTAGCGTTAACCAGGGTGCACGTGTAGCTTCCTGCTACGGACGCGAGCTAGTCTGCACCCCAATATTTTGCTGTCATTTGCTAATACTTAATTAAAATTATTATCTACATTCAAAGTGTAACTGATTTTTTTTGAATTTTCGGGGGGGGGTTAACCCGAAAACCCCCCCTCTACGCGCCTAGATGCTGGTCGTTGGTGATACCAGAAGACGGAGCGAGAGAGTTATCGGTTGGTGGGAGAATCTTACGCATCTAGTCGGCACTTTCGAGGTTGAGTTGACGGGCGGCCGTAGCTCAAATGACGAGAGCTCCGGAGTACCGATCTGGAAATCGTGGGTTCGAGTCTCGCCGCCCGGCTGCCGACTTGTTCCGATATTTTCTGGTACGAATTTAATTTTAGTGAAACACTTTTTAACAATCTTCAACAACTATCCTTCAAAGTACTCTCCATTCTGTTCAATACACTTATTATATCGATTTATCATACACTTTTGGGAAACATTTTTGATGTCACCCATCACATCATTATTGAGCTCTAAATCCGACTCAAACTTTCGACCCCTCATGTAATTTTTGATTCCAGAGAAAATAAATGGAAGTCACATGGGGCAAGGTTGGAAGAGTAGGGGGGGGAGGTGAACCATAATTTACAATTTATACCACTAATTCTTCAATTGTACGTTGACAAATCGTTGATCTGTGAGCTGGAGCATTGTGGTGGTGCATCGTCCAGCCGAAGCCTAGGAAAAGTGTCTTCTTTTTGTTTTATTTTGTCTTACTTACTTACTGCATGTGCTCTAGGTACAATGTGAAAATAACTGCATAATCATTGAAAAGAATGAAGTATATTAGCTTACCAGCGTTTTTAGCAGTTTTGACGTTTTGCGGCCTTGATCTGGCTTTATGCTTCCATTGCGGGCTTTGAAACTCAGGGTCGCATCATAAAAACCGACTTAGTGTTTAAAAACTGTGGATTACATTGAAGTTGCCTTTTTGATTAATTTTCATTAGTTCTCAAAAAAAAATGAAGTCAAGGTGATTAACTCAGTACTTACCACACATTACGGTGGTACCAGTTTATTATTTTTCCATGACATGAAGCTATAATCTGACCTTGCAACCGAATCGTCGCTAGCCCCCCCCTCCCAAAATTGCGTTATGCCGATAGGTCTTTCCTGCACATGTCAATGGTCACCCTATTATCAATGCAACAAATTTTTCAGTTTTTCCACCCCCACCTCCCAACCACCCCAATTTCACCTACATCCAAAAAAAGTAGGAAAATGATCCGGCACCCCTAAAAAGCCTGGAATCAAAGTTTAATCTATTTTTGTCTTTTTAGTCTTTTGGTTATTGCAGCGCCACCACTGACACGATTCCTAAAAACCATACGTGTTTTCCAACCTCGTCAAGATAACAATACTGTGTCGTATTTTCATTAAAATCAATTCCGTTATTTCCAAGTTACACGATGCAGAACAATCTAAAGCGATACTCGCATGTATCTACATCACAAAATTCTAAGTCCGTTGGTTTAGGTAAGGAAACGTTAGGAAGGACCTAAAAAGGTGTATTATGCCGCTAGGTCTTTCTTTCACAGGCAATGAATACAACAAATATTTCAGTTTTTCAACCCCCCACCTGTCAACCACCCCAAATTTTACCCCCACCAAAAAAAGTAGAAATGATCAGGAACACCTAAAACGCCTAAAAACGAAGTTTGGGGAATATTTGAGTTTTTTCGTTTTTTGATAATTACTCCGCCGCCTATGCACCGATTTGCTACCCAAATATCATCAAAATTCAAGCAGCGGTTGCTGAGATTACTAGGCTAGAAAAAAGCCAACAGACCGACAGACAGACAGAGTCAATTAAGATTTCAAAAATGTAAATTGGCAAAAATTAATTTATTTGTCATGTTGGTAAACCTCCCACACACAGAAGGAGCAGCAGAACAACATATTATCAGCTTCAAACTTGTTTGGGTAACGAACTGATAGCAACAGATTGGGGCTGGAAGCAACATCAACGTGGCATTTTACCCAAATTTTGCTTACTTTGCTGCAGCTGTGAAACTGGACGTAACAGTTTAAAATGTGGCTGCCGAAAACATGGTTTAAAATGCACAAATTTATGCTCAAATGGTCATGGTACCGAAAAAACGCTAAAATTTCGAAGGAAAAACCTACGAGGAAGTTATTTATTCAGTAAACATTGTGGATGAAGAAACAACGCAGACTGGAAACAATATTGGAGACGAAGAAGGTAATGGTCATGAAGATTTCGAAGATTTAATAGAACCCTAAAGGTTTGTCAAATCGAACGATAAATAAATGCCATCAACGAGACAAAAATTAATGGTTAGGTGATTATAATTCAGTATAAGGTATGTATAATTAAGAAAATTAATGTATTTTAAAATATTGTAATGAATAACGTAATCAAAATAAAGTATCTAAATTCAGTAGTTCGATTTATGTATGTTTATAAATATTATGAGATTTTACATGACATAAACGCTCGCATAAATGTAATTAGAATTCAATAAATCAACTTATTAATCAAATAAAATTACAGCAGTCACATTTTTTTAGATGAAATTGTATATAATAATTAAAACAAATTTTCGAATTCAAGTATCTTTAGTTTTTTTGCATTTCCTGACAACATTTACAGATACGCAAATCTACTGAAATAAGTAACATAGACATTAGTGGTGTAGGCATGAAATGTCCTAAATACTTACCTCAAAAGCTAAAATTGTCTATAACAACCGTAACTTCCAAAAAATCTCTGGATTCCTTGAGGGGGGGGGCAGTATTCAGACTCGATGGCCTAGTTAAATGCAAAACCTTTTCGCATTCAGTTCCAATGAAAACTCGCATGAGGCACCCAACATTCGTTAATCGCGAATTTGGGAAAGCATATGTTCCTGCGCTATCACCCAATAGGCTGGTGTAGCCTCCACCTAATAAAATATTCAGCAGCGTCGTTTGGGCTGTATCGTGCCACAGGTGCACTTCCTCTGCTCTCAGGATGGATCGGACGATTACAAAATTAAGCTTGCGACATCCTGACTGGAAGAAGTTGTTGCTTTCGACTTGACTTGTGGGATTATTCATCCAGCCAGATGTGGGCTGACGTGTAATTGATGATGGTGTTTTATAAAGATCATTTGTTCGGATGCTATTTGAGATGTTGTTGTTGTCTTGGGGAGAATAAAAATATTACAAAGCGCAGTGACGTAATGGGTCCTCGACACGTTTTGGAACTCCTATCAGGATTACCCATTCGTTTTTCCTGTAAATTCCTTTATTTCCAGATACAAGGACTGCTCTAATTGACTATTTTTGAATAGCTGAATTTAATGCCTAGCTTTAATTTTGTTCACAATATAATAGCAATAATAATAGTATATCGTTCAATTAGGGGTAATGACTGTAATAACTCACACAGTTGAAGTTTAAATCACCAAGTGAGTTATTACCATTACCGCTAGTCGAATACTTTACTTTACCTACGACCGAAGCTATGGTAATAGTTGGATTTAAATACATAATGATTACACAATATTGCCAACTTAACCACACTTCTGTCACTAATACAAATACTGTCACCCTTATGCAGTTATTATAGCCTCTATTTAATTCTACAGGGTGGTCCACTTTATAATGACATAACTTCAGGACATTATATCTATAATGTTAAAATAATGACGATTATAAAACTTAGAAGGCATTGACTTTCCGGTACGACTATAAGCATGAAATGCGTCACTTTAGGTCAGACGGTTAAATTTGAATTCTTTTTGTACTCGGAGAAATCAGTAGATTAATTAAGGGAACTCCAATCATAGACAACTTGATTTTTTCAAATGGGAATGTATATTCTGGCTTAAAGAATCAAATGTAAAATTTTATTACCTTTTTTGGTTCTCATTTTATTTCAAATTTTCGGTCAAATCGGTGTTTTTCAATTTCCCTGCGTGCAAGCAACCTAGCAGGTCATGAAAAATAAACAAAAGCCCGTTAATATGGAAGAAACCAACTAACTTAGTAGAAAGATGCAACTAACTAGAGTAACGAGGCAAGATTTTGAAAATTGCTTACAACATATTAGCTCTAACCAGAAACAGTAGCGGTAACAAGAACGCTCATTTTTCACAGCCTACTAGCTATTAGCCAATTTCCAAAGTCAGTAAAAAATATTTAATCAAAAGACTAGTAGCGATTGTTGCTGGCAGTGGAATATCTATGATTTCTGAATAAATTTTCACATTTAATGTCATAAAAAGGTAGCCAGTTCTGCAAGTCAGAAGTAATGATACCTCTGACTGGAATCCTTCAAATTCTTCAGAAGGTACTTCTACTTATTAGCAAAATCGCGGAAAATGAAACTTGAATAGCAGTCTGTTTGAATTGTAAAACATAATTTAGTGTCTAGAAAACTACATGAAATAAACACAATTACAACATAGCGTAATTAAAAAATTCAAGCAATCATTTCAATAGATGTTCAGAATGCTCCAGTTAGAGATATCTTCACTTTTGACTTAACTAAACGGAAATGAATAATTTTTGTTTAAATGTGAAATTTCATTCTAAAGGTGTTAGACGGTAAGCAAAAATCGCTGGTAGTTTTCCTCTTGTTTCAAAATTGGTAATCGTTTTGGAAAGCTGTCAAGCTCTGGTAGACCTCAATAGCTAGTAGGCTGTGAAAAACTAACACTTCTGTCATGCCTCAGCTTCTCATTGACATTAGATATCTTGCTGCTGTTGTATCCGGTTAGAGCCTGCTGATGTGTTGTAAGGAATTTTTCATGATCATGCCTCGCCACTCTATTTTGTTTGCATCTTTCTACTAAGTTAGTTGGTTTCTTTCATATCAACGGGCTTTTGTTTATTTTTCATGGTCTGCTAGAAGCTTGCGCACAGAAAAATTGAAAAACACCGATTTGGCTGAAAATTTGAAATAAAATGTAAACCAAAAAAGATCGATATTAAGAATCCTATATCGTTAGAAACGTAATCAAATTTTACATTTGATTCTATAAACTAAAATAGACATTCCCTTTTGAAAAAATCATGTTATCTGCGATTGAAGTTTCCTTAACTAATCTACTACTCCAACTATAAAAAGAATTCAAGTTTATCCGTCTAATCTAAGGTGACGTGTTTCATGCTTGATCATACCGCAAAGTCACGGTCTTCTAGGTTTCATAATCCCTGCAATATTCAATATTTACCTATTTATACCAAATGTTGCGATTTGCGTCTAAACGGTTCGTTTAAAGTTACATGTACGATACATAAAGTTACACTGGAATTGACCAAGGAATTCAAATATGCGTTAATATATAGGGGGTTCTATTCTAAAAAATATAAGTTTGATATGAATCACCCTGTACAAACGTCAAAATTTAAGTGAAATTATTTTTATGTTATAGCCCTCAAGGTTCCCTACCATGATGAAGTGACAGGTTTCTAAAATATATTTTAGTAAGCCCACAATCTTCCGTCCACGCACTATTGGCCCACCCTGTATTATCCGGAATTTGAATTGTGCTCATATTCCCTATTTCGCAAATATAGGGTTTCATTGGATTATACAGGGTATTTTCAGTTATATGACCACTTTTGTGTGGAAATCTTAAGGAATTCATCACCCTGTATCTTAAAAAATTAATAACTGGAGGATTGATTCTGAATGCTAAAATAATTTTCTGGTTGTCTAGTTTTGTCTAAAATTAGCAATCTTCTGCTATCTTTGATTTTGTATACAGGTTGAACCAAAACCCACGACCATAATTTTCTTTGTTATTTTAAATGGAAGACCCTGTATTTTATAGCGTCGTCAGATAGTTCTTACAATATACTTCCACATTTATAAGCATTCCCTATACCTATATGTAACAGCTATGGAGTTATTTCGATTTAAAGTAGTAAAACAATATTTTTGCCAAATTCTGGTTTTTGTTAGAGTTGGCCATGGATGCTATGCTTTATATATTTGTTGAATAATTGAAATTAATATATTAGTTTTGATTCGGTTTCAATTGGCTATTACAGTTGGAAATTAACAAATTGAAAAGTACATACAATTACAAAAATTAGCTGAAAATAAAACTACAGAATCTTTAACAAGACTATATTAGTTATTACAAGAAGGTTTATGTTTGAACGTATCAAAAACGAGAAAATGGATTTTAGCTAAGCATGCAAAAGTGATTGACTCTTGTGTTATAAAGCCCTCAAGGTTCCCTACTATGATGAAGTGACAGGTTTCTAAAATATATTTTAGTAAGCCCACAATCTTCCGTCCACGCACTATTGGCCCACCCTGTATTATCCGGAATTTGAATTGTGCTCATATTCCCTATTTCGCAAATATAGGGTTTCATTGGATTATACAGGGTATTTTCAGTTATATGACCACTTTTGTGTGGAAATCTTAAGGAATTCATCACCCTGTATCTTAAAAAATTAATAACTGGAGGATTGATTCTGAATGCTAAAATAATTTTCTGGTTGTCTAGTTTTGTCTAAAATTAGCAATCTTCTGCTATCTTTGATTTTGTATACAGGTTGAACCAAAACCCACGACCATAATTTTCTTTGTTATTTTAAATGGAAGACCCTGTATTTTATAGCGTCGTCAGATAGTTCTTACAATATACTTCCACATTTATAAGCATTCCCTATACCTATATGTAACAGCTATGGAGTTATTTCGATTTAAAGTAGTAAAACAATATTTTTGCCAAATTCTGGTTTTTGTTAGAGTTGGCCATGGATGCTATGCTTTATATATTTGTTGAATAATTGAAATTAATATATTAGTTTTGATTCGGTTTCAATTGGCTATTACAGTTGGAAATTAACAAATTGAAAAGTACATACAATTACAAAAATTAGCTGAAAATAAAACTACAGAATCTTTAACAAGACTATATTAGTTATTACAAGAAGGTTTATGTTTGAACGTATCAAAAACGAGAAAATGGATTTTAGCTAAGCATGCAAAAGTGATTGACTCTTGTGTTATAAACCGAAGATTTTTTAGCGGAGGCTACAAATGTTTAATCGATTTCCTGATACGACTTCCTTTTAATTCTTTCATTCCCGTCCGTTGAGTCCATCCATCTTTGACTCAGTTCTTTTTTAAGAAACGTCAAACAGTATAACAAACACGTAGGCATGGCCAACTCTAAGAAACTTTCAGTATTTGGCAAAAATGTAGTATTAGGAATCGTTTTACTACTTCAAATCGAAATAGCTCCATAACTGTTACGTTTAGAAAATGATCAATAAAAGTGGAAGTATTTTGTAGAACTTTCTGACGATGCTATAAAGTACAGGGTGTTCGATTTAAAATAACAAAGAAAATATGGTCGTAAGTTTTGGTTCACCCTGTATACAAAATCAAAGATAGCAAAAACTTGACAACTTTAGACAAAACTAGACAGCCACGAAACTATTCTAGCGTTGACAATGAACCTTCCAGTTATTGATTTCTTAAGATACAGGGTGTTACATTCATATAGATGTGGCCATATCTCTGAAATTACCCTGTATAACATAATAAAACCCCATATTTCCGGAATAGGGAGAGAGAGCACAACTCAAATTTAGGATAATATATAGTGTTCCATTTGAAAAAACACAACTTTGATATGACTCTATCAATAACTCTGTATATTATAAAACAATTTTAAAGGTAGACCGTAGCTTTATTTACAACTTTTTTTCGAAGATTTTTTTGTATCTGCCATAATAACGGAGGGTCTGTGAGACGATGTGAGCCCAGCATGGATCCAAAACTAGTGCAGACGTCACTCAGTGGCTTTCTTTGTAATTCTGTGGATGGGCATGAGATCCAGCGACTACTGCGTAAAATTCCTTGACGTCCAACGCGGCGCCGCGCCGCATCGTCCGCGCTAATGGGATTAGCGTTGGGTCTCTTGCGAGCGCCCTTCACTGCAAAACGGGGAAGCCTGGCAGGGATTCCGGGATTCCGCCAGTGGCCGTCCGTCGGTCTGTCGGTCCGTCGGACAGCGGGCAGCGCCATCTCTTCAACTATTTAAGCGGCTCAACGGCACGGCCGGGCCCTGCTCTTGATGGACGCCCTGCACTGAAGGGACTTTTCAAAGTCACCCGGCCGACTGTTCGGTTTTGCCAAATCGCCATTTCCCTTATGACTATTGTCATTCGATAATGGTTAATGCGAGAACTACACATTCTAATAACCTTTGACCATATTAGTTCTTTAGTTCCCGAATCACACCATACAGCTGTTGGTCGTGAACATTTTCTATGCTGAGATAATATTTTTTGTGGACGACCTATATGATGTCTGAAATTAATCCTGAGTGCACAGTAAAACATTCAAATGTAAAATTCCACTACTAATGGTACGCGCACATAAATCGGCATCGGACGGACGGTACGCGGATAGGAGAAAAATACTTTCTATAAAATTTAATGGCCCATCGCACATACGTGAAAACGGTAGGCGTCGAATTTTCAAAATCCGGCGAAAATATAACAACTAGAATTGAAAGCCGGCCGATGCGTGCCGTGTGTGCCGATACCGACGTATGTGCGGTGCTGATCGGCGATTGCCGAGGCACCGTCGGTATTTTGCAAGTATCTATTTACCTTAAGCATTTCATTAACCTTTCTTTTGCTGTAATAGGTGGGCGAGATGGACATTTTCCTTCAGTAATGGCTTCTCTCATGGCCTCCAGTAAAGAATAGAATTTAAAACGAGTCATTCTGAAGAAATTGAAGAACTTTTTTCCGTCGGAAATAAATGTACATATTCCCCAAAAACTGCCCTTCTCTGAGATACTCCATGAACCCACACTCGTCTACGCTTTCTACATTTTTGAAAATTTTCTTCTCCCAGAACAATCGCCAACTTGTCACCGTCCGAAGACATATTGGCAACTGCCTTCCAATTCTTCCGTCGATTCCGATCAGATATGTGCGATACCCTAATGAAAAATCCGTACCGTACCGGCCGTTCCATCCGTCCCGTCCGTCCGATGCCGATTTATGTGCGCGTACCTTAAACGTTACTTTTTTGCCATGATATACCAGAATTCCCTTGATACGTGATATTTTGTAATGAAAAATGGATCAAGCAAGAACTGAGTTGTAGTTCTGAAGATACTATAGGGTCTATCATTCCATGCATTCAAAACTTTTTTTTGTACATCATTCCCAAGAACTTACCTCTATTTTGGAAAATCTCGCAGTAACTTTGATGTTATACGCAAACTGATTTTTGTGATAAAATCATAAACATAATATAAATTAAATAAAAATTTGTTTGACGCCTAAAATTTTTTCCAAAAAGAAAACGGATAAAAAAGAAAACTAGGTTGGTTTTTAAGGGTACTAAATGGCCTATCATACCAAGCTTTCGAAGAAACATGTCTTATCTATTCTTTTATATCACGAAAATGTTATGCCTCAAACAAAAAAAAAGAATCCTTATTTTATGTATCTTATGCTTATTACTCTCAAAAAATTTGTTCGTGTGAAATCAGATCTTAAATAAAATAAAGACTTTGTGTAGGAAAAGCTGTGGGGTGCTATTTGAAAAAAAGTTGTGGGTGAGTTTGATGGGTTGAGTACAAAAAAATGTTTCGAAAGCATGGTATGATAGACCATTCAATATCCTTGAACGGTCCGCTTAGTTTTATTTTTTATCTGTTCTTGTTACGGAAATATTATTACGCCTCAAACAAATCCTTATTTTATTTATCTTATGCCTATGACTACGAAAAAAATTGGTTTGTGTATATAATCAAAGGTATGTCAGTATTTTATATAAAATAAGAACTTAATTTGTGTAAAAAATATGGGATGCTATTTGAAAAAAAACGTTGTGGGTGAGTTTTAAGGGTTGAAGTACAAAAAAAATGTTTTAAAATTGTGGTACGTTAGACCCTATAGTACTTTCAGAAATACCGCTCAGTTTTCGTTTGAACTCTTTCTTGTTACGAGAATATTACGTGTTAAGGAAATTCTGGGACACCCGGTATAATGTAATTTTGTTACATGGAAAATCATCTATAATGTTTCCAGTATTAGACATGGAATACGTTCATGTTTAATCCTGTAGAAATACGTTGTGACATTGGGAAACATTGTATTTTTATAATGCCACTATAAATTGCGTAAAATTGCATTAAATATGCCGAAGAAGTAGGTACTTATATAAAAACTAAATTGTCATTATATGGTGTAAAACTACATAATTAATTGATCAATTGACTTACCTGAAGGAAAATTGATCCATATTATATGAGTATTGCCGTTCGAAGAATTACAATTACTTGTAGTAGCAGTTTCGTCCCGCACAGTATACCACGAAAAATTAAAAGTAAATAATACCCTAGATACGGTCCTTGCTCTCAACTCCCAGCTACGCTCGGTCAGCGGTCAAGTCCAGTCTTCATTGCAGTTTCTTCGCCCATACAGTATACCCGCGTTACGCATCAATCGGGCATTAATCGGGCTCGGGAGTGTTTTTGTTGAAACGTGTCTAATCGAGTGTCCTCTCCCTAGAAGAAGCTCATGACATGACTCTAATTCTTAGGCTGCCCCAGTAAGTGGGCAGCCTTTTATTTACATCTTTTATCTTTTATTATTTTCTTTCAGGATGGCCCCTACACCGAGTAACACATGTTATTCGGTGGCCATTTAGATCTGCCAGACAAAAGTGTTTACATATGTAATACACTGAGCATTTCGCAACGGAATCACATGCATTCCTGTAATTCGAAATGGGCAGCCTTTTATTTATATACCTATTTTATTTATATATTTTTTTTTATTTATATTTTTTATCTTTTATTATTTTCTTTCAGGATGGCCACTACACCGAGTAACACATGTTATTCGGTGGCCATTTAGATCTGCCAGACAAAAGTGTTTACATATGTAATACACTGAGCTTTTCGCACAGGATTCACATGAATTCCTGTACTTCGAAATGGGCAGCCTTTTATTTATATTTTTTATTTATATTTTTTATTTTTTATTATTTTCTTTCAGGATGGCCACTACACCGGGTAACACATGTTATTCGGTGGCCATTTAGATCTGCCAGACAACAGTGTTTACATATGTAATACACTGGGCATTTCACAAGGGATTCACATGAATCACACATATTATTCGGTGGCCAATTAGATTTTCCAGACACAAGTGTTTACATATGTAATACACTGAGCATATCGCACTGGATTCACATGAATTCCTGTAATTCGAAATGGCTTTTGGTTGACGCCTTCAAATGAAGTGCCACAATTAAGTGAGCATATGCCCACCGATAAGAACACGTCTAGAAGATCCACAGCAGTCGATAGTACCTAAGACAAGTAAGTTAATTCCATACTGTTTTCAAATCTCTTCTTGTGTGTCTAGATTTCCTTCACATGAAGGCTGATCAGGACTTATGTGGTTCGACTTCGAATCCACTTTACTTTTTTCGTTATAAATTATAGTATTCATATGTATACTGTCTTAAACTTTCATATTTCCGATGGCGTTATCCGACCAACGGTTGCAGAATACAATTTATTCTGTAGTCTTTGTCTATGTACACATGAAGATACTCGGCCTACCTGCTTTCACCCTTGATGCTAAAAGCGCCGCTATCCCAATGAAGGGATAGGATTTTTTACCTGCTATGAATATAGATCTATATTGGGTCGAGTCGATCGATATGTAAATTTGTACCCTGCTGCTAGAAATACATGTTTATTGTTTTATCTCTTTCTTCAAGCAACAAGACAGGGGCGGCCTCTGAATCCAAGGGCTCATATTCAGTAGCTGCCCTTCTCACTGGTTTTCTCCTTTACATGCAAACGTCTTGAAATAGGATAGTTATCTGCAAATCTTAGGTCATTGGCCGCTATCAGCGCGTTAGCGATTCCTCTTCACAGAATACTCCAAGAAGGCATTGGAAAACCGGTGTAACCCAGTAAGACTTCTCGGATGTCTTTCATAAACAATCGGCGGTCCCAGTCCCGGTCCCCCTAGAAAAAAGGGAGGGGGAGAGACCTAGCCCTAAAGGAGCATATGCTCGCAGCTCAGAACACCCAGACTAGTAAATAGTCAGCCAAGATAATACATATTACGCTGGTCGACTTGCTAAATATTTAGATAAGTGGGCTAATATCACTAATAATCGGCTTGCTTTCCTCTGGATTTCTTGTTATAAGAATCACTTTAGCAACATACTAGTGAACACTATTATACCAAACCCATCTTTTACATCAAATGAATCATCTAAAGTAAAAGATGGCAATCATATTATTACACATAGGCGTTGGTTAAAAACAAACTCATAACCCTTTCCAGGGGTCCGAAACCCGACGGTAAATCTCAAGGCTTTGAACATTTTTTAATTTCAAGGTCTCTGACATTTTAAATTCAATAACATTCAAGTACTACAATACCTAGAGGTACATATTTATGATTCCAGTTGACAGAATTAAACAATATCTGTCTTTTTACCTATGTTTAATTGTTTACCGTTTGGCCTTTATAGGGTGCCTTTTGTGTTTACAAAGCTCATCCAGAGTTTCTAACGTCTAATGACATTTTATCTGTCATTGACTTCGACGACATATATCAGCAGTAAAGTGTTTTTGTGCCATCTACAATATGTACCTTTTTTGAGTTTGACTTTTGCATATCGTAAGTCGTTGATCGTAAGTTCTCTTACCGGAGGAGACATGAACTTTTATTGTAGTTCAGGTTGGAAAACTCCTATTCAAGGACAGATGTTCCTTTTTTGACCCGACTCCCCTCATAGGGAGGTTTGTAGTGGCCCGCCTCACTGTTAAATACAGTTGGGTGGATTTGCAAATCTTAGAACATAGAAAGTATTTAGCATTACGCTCAAGTAAACAGTAACTCTATTGTTTTCCGATTTGGTGCAGTCTAAGTAGCATTGCTGGTATCAGGTATTCAGCTAGCACAAGGGTACACATCTTATTATGCATAGTGACAATCATTGTGACCGCTCTTGAGATATTTACAGACGAGACGTTTTCCCTCACAAGTTGCGGTGCACACTGTAGCAATAAAGTCGTGTATGGGTAATGGCAGCTAATGACAGTCTAGAACATATCCATTATTTGCATTGTTAGCTGTATTGACGCATCTAGATCATAATTTAGGCCTACGAATTTTCGGACTGTCCTATTCTGATCAGAATACAATGTAATATACATTGCGTGTACGGGTAGTGTCAGTTTTCAGAATCTTTAATACTATCCAAGGCAAATTTGGTAGTGGTGAACATAAAAATATTAATACAAGACAATTTCCCTGCAAGTAGGGAATATTGATTGATTGAATTCCCTACTACCGACTGCGAATTAATAATACTGAAGCATATGTGTCGAAGTTTTTGCATTTCTAGCATTGGTTTATTTGCAACATAATCAAATCTAAACTGTATTGGATATCCATGGTCGAAACCAGGTTCGGCTTCCGTAACTATAGATATCTTCATAGTATTTTGGAAACGTGGCTATGCGTTTCCCCCAATCAACCTTTCCATCTAAATATTTACAAAACGGTTCTCGCTGAAGAGCCCAAGGAAATGGTAGTACTTCCATCCCAGCTATGGTACTCTGTCCTGGGCAAACTGCTTGTATCAGAGCCTTTAGGTTTGACACGATGTTGCAAAATTTTTCCCTAAGGTTGGAATTTTATCCAGGATTTTTCACAGTTAAGCCCTCACTCTATCTTATCCTCACTCAGTTCAAGTACTTTAAAGCAATACACTGCGTTGAAAAGATGGTGGATGTTTTGTGCCACAACGCAAAATGAGCACTCTATCAATTTGACACTGAGGTTTTTAAATTCCCAATGTCAAGACGTGGTCTCATGTGCCACCATAAGCGCACAACATGGAGCCTTTAATTTTCATTCTCGTATTCATATGCATACTGTTTTGAAATTCCTTATTGTGTGTCTCTTACAATCCTGATTGGTTATTGACCGTTATGAACTCATCACTAGAGCTCTTGTCCCTCTGACACTGATTCCTTAGGTATTGGGTGAGACTTTCGCGGCCACGATCCGATATGAACTGTTGGTTCTTGGGCTGTTCGGCCGGAGTCGACACGCTCCGCCGCCTTGGCGTCGGCGCACTCCGCTGCTTGACGTTTCGCCAACACGAGTGGTCGGCTCCTCGGAAGCTGATCTCACTGATCACTGATTTCTAAATTCTAACTGTTAACTTCATCCGCATTTGGGGGCAGGAACTTGAATTGAATTAATCAAAAGCATAGCAGGCTAGACGTAAACGTCTAAGGTGTTTGCGACATTTTACATTCAACCCCTGTCAAATTATCCTATAGCCTCTGCTAAGGGGATCCTGTGAATTCCCCATATATTTCAGGTGTGTACTCCTCTATATTGTATTATTGCTATTAATTGTTGTATTATGGGCATCACTTATTACGATTATGCGAAACTGGATAAACGTTGCAGTTTTGAAGAGTGGTAGCAAGATAGGTTAGCTCATTTTCATGTACCTGTTTTCAAAATGTCAATGCCAATACCTCTTACAAGGCGTAGCCTTCGACGTGGCAGTATTGGTATTGTCTCATAATGGAAGATTCAATGAGTTCCTGAACGCAACGGAAAACTCCATTGACTACATTAAAACAGTAAATGTTTGAATGTAATTTTCTATGTCCTTTGTTCATATTATACATAATGTTGTTGTCAAAGTTAATGTTGAAAGTCAAATTTAATTTTTCTTTCTCTCTTATTTTAATGATGTGTTGTATGACATACGCTAAATAAATAGTACGAGTAATTAAATAAAATAATTATATTACTATTTTCTTATCTCTATGAGTGGTTGAGGAAATTCTAGATCTTTTGCTTTGAACATCTACAAGTAATTGTAATTCGAGAACGGCAATACGAGATATAATTAATTGATCAATTGACTTACCTGAAGGAAAATTGATCCATATTATATGAGTATTGCCGTTCGAAGAATTACAAACCCTTCCCATCATTCCACCCTATGTTGATCTAGAATTTTGAGCAAACTTGCAATGAAGACTGGACTTGACCGCTGACCGAGCGTAGCTGGGAGTTGAGAGCAAGGACCGTATCTAGGGTATTATTTACTTTTAATTTTTCGTGGTATACTGTGCGGGACGAAACTGCTACTACAAGTAATTGTAATTCGAGAACGGCAATACGAGATATAATCAAGAGATAAAAAGTACACAATCAAAAATGTAATGTTTATGGGCATTGTAATAATAATTTGCTTGTACTGTACACTGCCTACTACCTATTGTACTATTGTTTGTACTTTCACAAGTAAACGATTTCTTCGAAAATGATAAGCAATTTAAAAAAGCCTTTACTATGAAAAAGTTCATAGTAAGGTATAAAATCAACCTAAAACCCTGGCCACACGTGCATGCTTTACGTCGTACTTACTGCTGCAAACTAGTACGTAGCGGGAAGCCCGTGCGTCTGGACTGTAAGACGGTAGCTTGCGCAAACCGAAAAGCGCGGCTTGTGCAAATTTCAGTCTGCTGAAAGTTTTGGCTTGCGCCAACTAGTCTGCACGGTAAAGCCTTTGTGTGAGACTATAGGGTTCAGCTTTGAGGATAGCAGCACCTATATGAAATAGCCAGTTTCTGAGTTATTAAATAATGGAGGTTTGCGCGAGCTTACTGCTTGAATGGTGTGGACACTCAGCGGTATACCGTCTTGTTTGCGCAAACTATACCGTGCAGGCAAGTCGCTGTCATGTCATTCATTTGAGAACAGTCGAGAAGCAACTAAGAAAACGAGTATTTGACTTTTGATTAGACAGTGATTTTAAGCTGAACGTTTGTGCAAAGCCAGATGTAATTGTTGACCAAATTCAGATTACTGAAATGTGAAACTTTTCACCTTATTTTCAATTTTAATGAATGTCTTTGGTAAGCAACGCTGCCATCTGTTAAAGCGCATTAAACTGCCTGCAAAATTCTTTATTTATTATTATTTATTATTCTTTTGTACTCGATATGGTTTGGTTGTTATCTTCTCAATCACATTTACACATTTATAGTTTATTTCCAACTGTAAGCTTAGTGTGAAAATAGTGAATCATGAGAGTTTTTTTTTGGCGCTACATGGGACGAGTCTCAACTGATACACATGTCTGCTACGAAAATCACTAATTAATAATAAAATGATATCCAGCTATTTACGACTATTTACTTGATAAATAATCCAGCTGGTGTAGTTGGAACACGAAATAATCTCACCAACGCATATATCACCATCATTTTGGAATAGTTGTACACGCATCAAATATTTTGGACCTTGTCCATGTGGCAGAGATTTATAACAAAAGTGTTTGTTTCGTTTACATAAATAATAACAATAATATATTATGAAACAATGTTTGAGCAAATTAAATTGGCGTGAAAATATCTATAGTACACATGTATTAAAAATAATATAATACAGCTGTGTCTCGAAAACACGTTTCACTCTTGGACACACTATTCACTATTGTAGCTCACTACCTAGTCCATATATATATAATTATATAACAAGACAAGAATAGTAACCCTATCTAGATATTTCTTACGATGCTTCTATATGTAGAGCAAAACGAATTTGCAATTTGATTGGTTAATTAAATTTATAAATACTGATCTGTATGTTGTTTGGGGTCTTTGCAGACTTATCCAATAGCTTTTGATTATTTATTATACATAGATTGTGTGTGCTATAGTATGATGATGTAATTAGGACGAGGGAGTTGCTTGGTAACTCCACATTTCTTGTTATTTTCGAGTATGTGTGGAAAGTACTGCCTCAAGCAGTCCTTGATGATTTTCTATACGGATCAGATCATTTTTCCAACATAATTTTATTATTGTCATGACAGAATACAGAAAAAATTATGGCTAGTTTACGTAAGAATTGATGGTAACCTGTCTGGTCAAGCAGCAACCAGAAAAGGAGTTCGTCAGGGATGTGTATTATCTCCGATGTTATGTAACATTTACTCTGAATTTGTGTGAGATTGGCGGAAGCAAAATATCTAACTTAAGATTTGCTGACGATACAACCCTTATTGCCGCTTCTCAGGAAGAACTAGTAGCTCTATTAAACATCTTATATAGAACAACACAGTGCAGCATATGGTCTTGGTATTAACTACAACAAGACCAAGGCTATGATCGTAGATAGAGAGCATGATAATCATCAATAGGCCGTTGTGAAGTAGTTCACAGTTTTGTGTACCTCGGTTCTTTGATCGACAATTCGGGTAGCTGTGAAAATGAGATTCGACGGCGCATTCAACAGGCACGTGTGGCCATGAGAAAGCTTACTAAAATAATGGTATGACCACAACATCACTAATGCTACCAAAATGTCGCTGGTTCAGTCTCTTGTGTTCTCCATATTTTTGAATGCCTCGGAAACTTGGACTGTTAAAAAGGCAGATCGAGCTCGCATATATGCTTTTGAAATGCGGACGTGGAGGAGAATGCTGAGAGTTCCTCATACCGCCCATCGAACTAATGTTTCCATAATGGATGAGCTCGGTAATCCAAAGAGACTATCCTCCATTGTGTCGACGAGAGTGCTTACATTCTTCGGACATATTCACAGAAGCGATAATATGGAGAAACTTGTAGCTCAGGGTCACACCTCGAGTGGGCGGCGCCGTGGCCATTCCCCTACATGCTGGGTGGATACGACGAAACAGTTGCTGGATATGAGTATCAAGAGCGCCATTGAACTGACGGTAAATTGCGAACGATGGTGAGGTACGGTTCCTAAAACTATTGATAATAATCATGTCGGCAATACTCTAGCTCCGACTTAATGCATTTTACGAGTTCACAACATTTCTGTTAAGACACTGTGACTATGATGATGAATTTACATCATATGCCTGAGAGGCAAAAATGTATTTAAAATGTGTATTTATTTGTACATAGCTAACATAAAAATGTAGCCACTGCTACTGCTACTTGTATGAAGCATAGACTTTACCTGAATTTAGTTACCATGCATGGTCGTAGTGGTCTTGTGCTTCATCCTGGTCATTCTCTTACTCGCACTTACTCAAACTGCACTTCATGGTTAACCATTCAACGTATAATTTTTGCCTTACCCATTGTTACCAACTTCCTTTAGAAATCTTCACTAGTAGTCTTCAGCAGTCCATTTACTTTTTCATAAGGTGTATATTTTTTAAACGTATTTAATTCGCACTGTTTCGTGTCATGTCTATATGGATTAAGAATTATGGTTAACGTAATATGAATGGCGCTATATAAGCTGGTATAAAAGATAGCCTCTTTTCGGGCGTACTTTTTAGAAAATCTCGTTTCTTCACAAATAGAATAATAATCTGCATATTTCTTCCGCTTACGCTACGTTGTATGCACTATGTTAGTATCCAGGCACCCCTCCAGAGTAGCATTGAAGATAGTACTTATGCTCACTGTATTTGTAAATATTTTAGTTTAATTTATAAATAACGTACACATAGAATCTCAATTTGGCTAAAATGGACTAATCAGAGTGCTCACTGGCTTCTAGGTTAAAGAACAGTAAATCGCGTATTATGGAAATATGCATCGGCTGAAAAATGTATCATATTTATACAAGGTGTCCGGGTATTCGACCGACAACGCTTGACAGGTGATAGACCTCACTTTTCTATGAACATTGAAATAAGAATATCAAGCCTTAAAATGCTTAATTTTCAAGATACAGGGTGTAAAAGTTTAACTTTTATTTTCGCAATAACATGGCACGACGATCTAAAAATACCTATCAGAGAGTTTTCTAAGGCGAGAAATCCAAATTCAACCACGGTTTCGCAATCGTGAATAGAGGGTGCCACCTATGGCACATTAAACTTATTTAAATTATAGAAACTTTTTTCCGGCTTGGTGAATCAATGTGAGTACCATAAAAATCGTTTCCTCAATACGTTCTACGTAAAAAGGTACCTATACATTGTTTAAGTCCCTAGAGGTAACCGTTTTCGAGATAACCTTTGTTGAAATTTCCAAGGTACTCCAATTAGTTGTGAAATGTGATCGGAAGAATTATAGGGTTTCTCACACGAAATAATATTAAACCAAAAACTATTTTCCAAACATCCTTAATTTTTAAAAAAGGTAGTGCTGAAGCATAAAAATCCTTAGAATGGTATGTAAAAGAATGAAGCTAATTTTCATTCATGCGGGAATACCGATAATTATTTCGATCACAATTTACAATACAGTCGAATTGGAAACCTCAATGAAGGTTATACCGAAAACGGTTACCTCTAGGGACTTAAGCGGCCGCCACACACAGCGACTTGCCTGCACGGTATAGTTTGGGCAAACAAGACGGTATACCGCTGAGGCGCTGAGTGTCCACACTATTCAAGTAAGCTCGCGCAAACCTCCATTATTTCATAATTCGGAAACTGAATATTTCATATAGGTGCTGCTATCCTTAAAACTGAACCCTATGGTTGGAACCCATACACACAGGCTTTACCGACAGGCCAGTTGGCGCAAGCCAAAACTTTCAGCAGACTGAAATTAACACAAGCCGCGCTTTTCGGTTTGCGCGACCTACATCCTTACCGTCCACACGCACGGGCTTCCCGATACAAACTGGTTTGCACAAGTAAATACGAGGTAAACCCTGCACGTGAGGTCGGGGTTTTAAACAAAGTATCCCTTTTTTACGTAGAACGTATTGAGGAAATAATTTTTTTTGATCCCCACATTGATGCACCAAACCGGAAAAAAGATTTGTAATATAAATGAATTCAATGTGCCGTAGGTGGCGTCTTCTATTCATGATAGCAAAACAGTGATTGAAATTAGATTTTTCGTCTTGAAATACTCTCCGATAGGTAATTTTAAATCGTTGTACCATTTTGTTGCGGAATAATTGAGAAAAAATGAAAATAAAAGTAAAACTTTGACAACCTGTACCTTGAAAATTAAGCATTTTAAGGCTTCAGGCTCATAAAAATGTGAGGTCCAGGGCCGTGCCTACCCAGTGGTGCAAGTGGTGCAAGGGGCGCTGTCCGTTATGGGGCGCAAACTTTTTTAGAACAGAGATAATTTAAATCTGATTTGTCAGTATTCCTTTTTTGCGATCTTGCTGATTTTTGCAGTCAGAGGTAACTTTACCTTAACGCAAATTACTACTTTTTTACATCATTACATGTTGTTGATAATTGCATGCTGGAGCAACGATCGCTGGCAGTTTTTCTTTCATTTCAGGATTTTAATTGTTTTGGAAATTTTTAACCTCTAATATCTAGTACATTACAGCAGCCAGTAGGCTGTGAAAAATATCTATTTCTGTCATATTCCAGATTCTCTTTGACGTTAAATCTGTTACCGCAGTGGTATCTGTTAAAGGTGATTAGTTGTAAGGAATGTTTATAATCTTGTTTCTTTACTCTAATTCGTCTGTATGTTTCTTCTAAGTTAATTATTTTCTCTCATACGAACGTGTTTTTGTTTATACTTCATGGTTTGCTAGGTTTGTTATAGGTAGTAACAATGAAAAACAACATTTGATTGAAAATTTGAAACTAAATGAAAACTACCAGAAACTGATATTCACTCCTTTATATCATTAGAAAGGTTATCAAATTTTACATTCAATAGTATGAAAAAATTAGGCATTCCCGTTTGAAAAAATCAAGTTATCTCTGATTGAAGTCTCCTTAACTAATCGACCGATTTCTCCGAGCATAAACACAAAACCAATTTGACCGTCTAACCTAAGCTAACGTATTTCATTCTTAGTAATCCGACAACGTTACAGCCTTCTAAATTTTATAATTTCTGCAATGTCTTATTTTTTTCAGACATCTACTTGTACCGAAAATGGTGATTTACACCTAAACGGTTCGCTTTAAGTCCCAGTTGTGATACTTAAAGTCACATTAGAATTCATCAAGGAATTCGAATATGTAGTGTTTTATTTAAAAAAATGTAACTTTGGGGACACCCTGTATAATATGAAAATATTTTTAAAATGTAGCGTTAATGGGCCCCTATCCATGCGAAATTATCATTTTCTTTTTCATCAAATACATCAGCCATTTAATGCTCCGTGTCGAATAACGTGAATAACCTAAAAGTGAGGTCTATCACCTGTCAAGCGTTGTCAATCGAATATCCGAACACCCTGTATGAGCACTGAGTGCAAAGCATGTTAAAAAGCTGTCTAATTCATAACAGTTTCTCCCTGAATCCGCATTTCACGATTTCTAATGTGATCGTACGCCATTGTCTTGGGTATCCGTTCACAAGAGTCCATATCACTAATGAAATTACCCTGTGCAGTCGTATCTGCCGGCAGGACGCGATTGCAATTCGTTAATGACCGTGCCATATGTGGCAGGGCACTAAGGAAACGCCACAACGTCACAGCAGAAAGAGAAATAAATGAACTGAGTCGGGCCATGGCCATCTCGTTATAACGACTCGCATAATGTGATTGTAATTGATAACATGCGGGGTTTACTTCCCCCCAGCATCTCCTGGCTGCTGCTATCTTTTCTGGGACATTAAGGTTGAGTGGTTTGTAGATCGTTTATCATGGTATCTATTCTACCATTCTAAGCCAAAAATACGTCTCACAGTGTTTCACTTTTTCGATTATTGCCTTTTGTTGGTTTTTACTTAGGTGTGGGAAGTATTGTGATTGCGAACATTTTCGATTTTGAGATAATATGCTTTTTGGGCGTTTGATAATATCTACATAACGAAAATCCACGTTACTCATTTCTGTCGATCTATCAATCTGTCAGTCTGTCTGTCTGTTAATAATTTTGAAAATCTGTGCTTGGGCGGCGTAATTAGCAAAAAACCAAAAAATTTCAAATATATAAATCTGACGTTGCTGAGCATATCTGAGTTTCTCGGTAGCTGCCTAACAGGTAGCAGCTTCTGTTCATCATTTTTGGATTATGCTTTTTTTGAGATGAGTCTAATAGATTTAGCAATACTGAATAAATAAACAATCTACCTTGCCGCTAAGATAATAGCCTGATGAGCTGTATAGGAAACTTGGATGAGCTGTATAGGAAACTTCAACAATATAATATGGTGAACGAGAAAAAAATTTTGCAGACTTTTTAGATCGTTGGTTGCGATATTTATTGTAAATACATCTATGTGTATGTATATACTAAGATAGACGGTTCCAGCATTGACCTCCTAAAAAAGCCTATCTACGCCTTTGAATTGGTCTACCAAAGCAAAAAAAAAACATATTTTTTGGCACACCAAAACATCACTACAGTCCATTTCACGTAAGAAGATAACAGTGACGTCACACAATTGATGACGTATCGGCGCGAACAAGATGGCGGATGACATTGCTTACAGTCTGAGGCGAAACAACTTTTTTCTCAATTCTAATTTGAATAATAGTATAATGCAAAACATAAGCGTGTTTCTTCACAACGTATGTTTCGGCAACTGTGGACTTACGTAAATCGTGAAACAAAACAAAATAAAAAACAAACCGTACAAGATAACTCGCACACAAACGATTACCAAACGATGTTCCGCAAATCAATGTAATCCACGAGACTACATGGCAGCCGACCAACTGATTATGCGTACACAGCGTACCTATGTAACTATGGCGTCACTGTGATCGTGACTGTACAGTTTTAGTAGAGCAAGACACAATAGTTGTGCTCTAGCACCAGGTTTCTAACGGTTTGAAATCATTTGAGTGTGCGCAGTGACAAAATCGTGTTCTAGCAGGCTAAATTCCACTTTGGAACTATTCACTGTGCTTGTAGAAGGTGACAGAAAGGTTCTGCCGGTGCGCCGTCTGGTACCCGAAGGTAACGGCAAACCAAGGAAATCGCTGCTGAACAGCAGTAGATTTCTTGGTGGGACGCCAAGACGCGTCCGCTTGGCCACCATAGAGCGCGGGTTCTATACGCTGCTGCATATGAAAGTCGATATACGAGGGCTGCTCTATACCTCCGTCAATCCACCAGTACGCAGACAGCTGTTTCACGCTTATTAGCGATCATCAGTGCGCCATAGGTCGATTGACGGAAATAGAGAGCATCAATTCTTTCATGTCTACCAGACATGTGAAGCATGTTGTAGCAGGTGACAGAAAGGTTCTGCCGGTGTGCCATCTGGTACCCGAAGGTAACGGTAAACCAAGGAAATCGCTGCTGAACAGCAGTAGATTTCTTGGTAGGACGCCAAGGCGCGTCCGCTTGGCCACCAGAGAGCGCGGGTTCTATACGCTGCTGCATATGAAAGCCGATATACGAGGGTTGCTCTATACCTCCGTCAATCCACCAGTACGCAGACAGCTGTTTCACGCTTATTAGCGATCATCAGTGCGCCATAGGTCGATTGACGGAAATAGAGAGCATCAATTCTTTCATGTCTACCAGACATGTGAAGCATGTTGTAGCAGGTGACAGAAAGGTTCTGCCGGTGCGCCATCTGGTACCCGAAGGTAACGGCAAACCAAGCAAATCGCTGCTGAACAGCAGTAGATTTCTTGGTGGGACGCTAAGGCGCGTCCGCTTGGCCACCAGAGAGCGCGGGTTCTATACGCTGCTGCGTATGAAAGCCGATATACGAGGGTTGCTCTATACCTCCGTCAATCCACCAGTAAGCAGACAGCTGTTTCACGCTTATTAGCGATTATCAGTGCGCCATAGGTCGATTGACGGAAACGGAGAGCATCAATTCTTTCATGTCTACCAGACATCTGAAGCATGTTGTAGCAGGTGACAGAAAGGTTTTGCCGGTGCGCCACCTGGTACCCGAAGGTAAAGGCAAATCAAAGAAAATCGCTGCTAAACAGCAGCAGACTTCTTGGTGGAACGCCACGGCGCAACTTTTCCCATTTTAGGGAGTAAACAACGTGGTAGTTGTCTATATATGTAGAATAAACTAGGTTGAATTCTCTCTCTCTCTCTCTCTCTCTCTCTCTCTCTCGTCATCCGATTGAATGATAGGGCTCGATTGTACCTATATTTCTAAATCTTGTTACAGACATGATATCAGAAATTTCCAGTTCTAACTCATATTCAGATTGGATAAATGACTTTGATTCTACAGATGACGAAGGGACTATGCTGCGTCATTGTAATGGACGACCATATTTTTTTATTTCTATTTCTACCAGTTTCTTTTCCTGTTACGGAAGCCAACAATAGGTTAGGTTTAGGTAACAGTAACACCACAAAACGGAAATTCGAGGCAAACATAAAAAATACCAACCAAAAAACATGCTATCCAACATTAGTTATGGTTTCACGTGCGAACAGGGTATTCTAACAACGGATGATTCTAAAAGTTTGAAACCTATCTGACTAGACATGCGCTGTCAAGCAATCCCCAATCCAGTTTCAAACTGTCAGAAAATTGATGGTAGAACATAACTAATATTTGAATACAGTTATTTTTTTTAATTCAATCGCATAATTAATCGAATGTACTATTTTATTGTATTATCACAAACGACGGCGACGTTCTCCGTGATTACCCTATGGCATCAGGGCAACATCGAACAGCGCAGATTGTTGCTGTAGTTTTTATCATGGTATAATCGGTATTTTGTCTGGAACATATCAATTTTGTAAACGAATGTTATACATCGTGTCCCAGGACGAATCCCGAAAAAAGAAATCGCACTTAGGTTTCGAAATGTGAAGCCGATAGCAATAAATTCGCATTTGTTACAGAGAAATCAACGTTTGAAAATTTTTTGGAAAGATGATTGGAACGTGTATGGCCCACCTTATTTCACTTTTACTTTCGGGTAGAAAACACTTTCGATTTCACAGCAAAAAAGGTCGAAGGTCATTTAGTGTGGTTACGCTAACAGCTCCTTTTTAATGTTTTTGTCGATTGTTTACCTCAGCTGACGTACGAATATCATTAAGGGCATTTCAACTTTTTAGCTATTAAGAATAAACATATAATTCAAACATATTATAACATAAGTCGCTGTCAGAAATCATCCCTTAAAGTTTTCGGAATTCGTCCTGGGACACGGTGCATAGTGGGCCGTATACGCACTTGATTTGCCGGTGACAGCAATACAGCGAAAGATCGTCCGGCATGGCAGCAGCATCATCAACGAATATCAAATCATTTCCAGTCGGAAGGAGCTCGAACTGGGAGAGACACTGCAGGCCGCGAAGGGTCCCTTCCACCCCCTCCCCCTGATGCCCTTCCTCTCTCGTCACGTTATAATAATATATCATTCAACTCGCGTATCGACGGCTACTATGGAACATGTTAATTCAATAAACTGAACTGCGGTATGAAGGGGCTTTTTTTAATTACGTAATTTTTTTGCAACACGGAGGGAGGGGAGATTCAGGGGTAACTAGAGTGCTTGATAATTTTTTTGTATTGCTAGAACTTTGATTCGCGCGTGATACATGGGTTAATAGTTATTACAACTGAAAACTGAAAAGGAAATTTCGGTCGAAAAATAGAGTTAAATGAGGTCTATCCCAAAGATTTGGACTAGGTTTTTTGCTATTCAGTTTAAACAGTACGGACGTACGTGCCCCCTCCCTACTGCCCTTCTAATTGAATGGAGCAATGAGCAATTTATCCTGGGGTTGTTACCAAAGGAAATGGTATGACACTTACCACTTTCTGATATAAAAATTTTATAGGAGTATGTAACCTAACTCACCCTCAGAGAGAGAGAGAGAGAGAGAGAGAGACGGATATTTTTTGAATTTTATACCTTTCGTAATATAAAATGCCATAGAAGATTGGTATCAATCAATTCCAAATACTAAAGGTGGGCTAGACAAATGCAAATAGGAAGGGTAATTTTTGAGATAAAAGATTGATAAAAGATCAGTACCAATGAGAAGCATGACATTCACGGAGAAATAAGGCCTTTACGGAAACTGTGATCGGGTTAACCCGATCAGTTCGATCACTGATCCTGACGTTCGGAAAGTGATCTGGGATCTGTCAGAAATATGGTAGTTCACTCTTGTACAGTAAGTGATTGCGATCGGATGATTCAGATCAGTAGCTGCTTTACTTTACCATCTGTTTTTTATTGTTAAACCAACTTTTTCGTTGTTCGATGTCCGTTAAATTCATGGAATCATAAATCCCACTTGACACGCATTGACAGCTGTTTGACATATAACTGATCTATCCGGATCCAGATCAGTGTTTCCGTAAAGGTCTATAAATTAATAGACGCGTTACTGATTATTCTGATTTACTTCGTTCTGCGACAGAATCATGGATTCTAAACACGGTAGGTACATATATTAAGAAACAAATTGCAAGATCTAATGCAAGAAGTGCCCATCACGTTTTTATCAATTATAGACTCTCAGTGGCATCTATGGGAATTTTTTGTTAGCTTTGTGGTAGTATATCTAAACTTGTCGTGAGCTGTACCTAAGAGATTATACGAGCATATGAGTTTTTTTAAAATAGTTCTCAGTTCAGTGCAACATGCGCTTAAGTTCAGCCAAGTATGAGATGAAATATCTTCAATGGAAGATGAGCCTAAGTACACAGTCTGTTAGTCACTAGAATGATCACTTCAACGTAAAAATTGCCTTAGTCCTCTAGCAGATTGTTTATGCGTAGTTTGTGGTTTACCATTCGTTTTGCCATTCCTGATAGAATCGTGCTCGATTTATTATTCTACACAATCTGTCTAATCGTTTATAGTTGAAAAATTGTGGAGAAACACTACAAGAAACACAGGTAGGTAGGTAGGTTTTTTTTAGTATTGTCAATATTGGGTTTGTAAAGGAAAATCCTGTCTTATGCTGAGGTAACCAAAAAAATTTATCATATAAAGCAAAACTGTCAGTTTTACTAAATTTCTCTCTTGAAGATATCACATATACCCAAGCACAGATAATAATACATCTGATATATGCTTCCTGGCTCAGGAATTGAAGTTCTTGATGAAGCAATAGACTCTGACACAGATATTTGTGAATAACTTTTGCATTTGTAAAGTATTCTCTATTCTCATATATTATAAAATAAAATACTTCAAAATATATTACAGGCTTTTATTACCCTTTTGAAATCCAAAGAAAAAAGTGCCTAAGTCCATGATTGAAAAAAAACCAAATCTTGGAAAGTAACTAGACTAAACTAGCTTTTACTTAAAATCGCTCACTCTAAAAGCTATAAAATACAAGATTATAACAAATCAAATGATTATTTGAAAAGGTAATATCTCCAGAGGGAAATATAAGCTTACAAGCGTTTTTCTCAAAAGCTGAAAAATGTAGGCACTTTTTACTTTTGGGCCCTTTAATTTCACGTTACATCATTTGGACTCTAATTTCAAATCACAATGTAAAAAATGTATTTTTTCGGATCGCTGTGTCCTTTGTATGTTGGCAAACATGTAGAATAGCTAATATCATCATCAAACATTTTTAAAGCTACTTAAATCCAGAGTATCCAATATAAATAACACGATTCCTACGTCCAAATAACGATAAGTATAACGAATTTCCAAAAATAACCCCAAACTAATCCTTTCTTAGATTGTGTGGTTTCTACCTGCCAAATTATGTGACAAATCACTTTGTGACATCATATCTATTTCTGATTCGTACATGTGGAAAAGTTTACAAAATTTACATTCCTTTTATTCATGACCGTGATCAATTCCATAAATATATTTGATATCTAATGTAGGAAGCAAAAGTTTTGTATTTGTTCCATTTAAAGTTTGGATACTTTACACTTGAGTATTATTCACTGATAGTTTGTACTATTTGGTGAAAATAGTTAATTTTATTTTGTTCATGATATTTTCTTGTGCACACTGTGCTATTATTTTTGTATCAAAACATAAGAGAATAAACAGGCATGATTTGAAGAGCCATGAACATGGCTCAGTATCACAAAACAATGCGGATGAAGCACTTTCGAAAACACTAAATTTAAACCACAGACGTCTGTTGTAACCCTCACTTTGTCAGTTTTCTACGATGACAATTCATGTCAATATGGAGTAAGAGTTGTGAATAAAATTATCAGCTATGCGTCGCGACTTCCAAAATATCTAAAAATAAAAATTGGACCGTTTTTATGTTATAGGTTTTTTGATGACTAGTTTGCCTCTATTAGTGTCAGATTTGTCGAACTTACACTTTTTTCAGCTTTTCTTTCAATTTTCGTACATCAATTTAAGCCCTAAAAAAATAAAGAACCTTCAAGGGATTTAAAGTCACCTAGATTTTTGGTGGCACGATTTCCAAAAAATGTCCATGTTTCTTATTTCCGTTGTAGCAGTCATACGGTGTCAAAATTTCATTACAAATGAGCTGGTAGTTTGCAAGATACTCACTACTCGGATATCATCCTCTTACCATAAAGTGGAAAACTATGAGGAACCTTAAAACACCTAGAAATGAGGTTTGGAGTGATTGTGGGACTTTTGTATTTTTGCTCAGTACTCCGCCAATCAGCTGATTTTGAAAAGTATAGCAGCATTACCTAGTATCACCTCATATCATATAACACATAGATATTCGTCACATAGACATCATAAAAGGTTCAAAATCTAAAATTTACGCTATTACAATACAATTACAATACACCTCTCGCCTGGCAAGTACCATACAGTTAACAAAAATAGTGTCCTTTTTAAGGTTTTGTGCAAAATCTAGTTCACCTCTACTATAAGAGGGCAAAATAAAGTTCGATCCCTTTCCCTTCTTTAAACTACTCGTATACTCCTTATTTTACTATGGTTTCACGTATCATGTGAGAAAGCAAGATTTCATGCCTCAAGACATTCTCTCAGCACGCATACAGCGCATACACCCCAGTATGCATTTTTAAGGTCTTTTTGACAGGCCATAAGTTGATGTGGAAGAGACGTTCAGGTCTTTCGGCACTTCCAGGATCAGCATTAATAAAACAAAGTACTCTATAAATAATAACAAGCTGCCAGCAAAGTGTGCAACGCTTTTGTTACCGGAAAGCACTATGTGCTTCGTACTGGATGAAAGGAACAAAACGTATGAGCGCTTGGAAAAGATAAAACGGTGGAAGCTTTAGTTGGAATCTTACTCCAGGTGATGGAATATAAGTATTACTTTATTGAAACATGGTATAAGTTACAGTTCCTTATAGCAAATTTATATAATCCTGAAAAGATATATAGATTAAGACTTTCATTAGCTATCTTAAGATCTGTAGGAACAATGGATTAGAAATTTGTGTGTGCTACACTAACACTTACACTAATATAATAAGGTTATAGTCTTAAAAACTAACATTTCATTCTTATACGAGTACGTCTTAAAGGGGTGATACACGTACAAGCAAGTACGCGTACTTATGGATCGATGACCTTTTTCGTCTGTGTGTCACCGTAAGTACGCGTACTTTAAAACTGTCGCGCAAACCGCCGGCGATCCAACTGGTTTGAAATCTTGCTCGTAGCTTGTCTCGGCTCGTAGTCTCGTACTGCGAGCCGCGAGCCACCACTTTGTTTCGGCAGGCCATCGATGCGCAACGCTTGTTGTGTTTGGCGTTTGTTAAAAGTTTTGTTTATTTAGGAAAATTATCAAAATGAGTGATTTCAGCTTCACGTGTGTCACCGACGTCGAGCCGAGTGAGTTCGCGAACTTAAAAACCGCGTACTTAAAGTTCGTACGTGTATCACCCACACAGTATTCACAAATTTCTTCATCCAGCGACATAAAATATTTATTTCTTTTGTTCTATATTTTTCTAAGATTCACTCATTAATTTTAATGTTAATTTGCTTGTACGTGCTTCTAAAGTCGGAGGGAAGTACACTACATATTTTGTGGACTGTATATCTCTCGGTATATCTAATGTGTTCGAACATTATGTCTTACTGATGGCAATCAAACATTTTGTCGGGATGCAGTCCTTGTATCAATTTGATGGAGAAGGTTCTTCCTATAATACAAACATTTTATCATATTATTGATTTAATATATAGCTGCGCAACAGTCAATAGATTACTTTCTTGAAATAAAAGCTGTGTGGAGAACCTCTTATTTTTAAAAAGCATGATTTTTATCATACATTTTTGTGCAACATATAGCGCTGACATAATGGTTCCTCTAGCAGTTATAGATTCAACAAAAAATAGTAAACCGTTTTTAACATCTCCAGAGGTAAAATATTACGGAGTTGATTAATTGGCTAGTTATCGAATTTTTCGTTGTAATATATTTTATTTGATATTTCCAAGTCAAAGTTTCATCTATGAGGATCCCCAAATATTTTAAAAACGGCTCCCTTCCTATCCTCAAGTTAGATTCGCATGTGTGTATGGCTACTGTACCGTTATGTTAAGCTGAAAGTCATTCGAACGGCATTCAGCTAAGTTTTTAAGTCTACATTAGCCTTTTCAGCCTTCCTCATCACTGATGTCCAAAATTTATCACTTACAATCACATCAGCATAGCAGAAGACCTTCCCTGTATTGCACACTGATAGGACATCATTTATGAACATATTAAAGAGAAGGGGTCCTAGTACTGTATGCTGTGACAGTATCACTCATAACATCCGACACTTTGACTTTCTGTGACCAACCAGTCAAATATGATCTCAAAAAATCGTTATATGGGGATGCTTCGAAAAGTTTCGAAATATACTGTTAAGAAACGGGCGAGGAAACGGGACGGTAAAGGAAAATATGGCGTCAAGTGGCTTAACTCAGTACTTTCTCCGATATTCTGTGCAATTGGAAGAATTTTGGAGGTCCCAAATTTCCTATTTTCTCTGCCACACCCATACCTGCAGACACTATCTGTAACCAAATGTTATTGGGTATGGGCACATCTGCATATGGTGCTTTGATGTAGGATGAGACGTCCTAACACCAATGAATATAGTTTTTTGAGGTTGTAAATAAGTTTGAGATGAAATTTGGCATCAAAAGGTAAATAAGAATACAAGTATAAGTTTTTATGTGGCACTGTTTTTATAAATCAGTATAATAATAATAATAATAATAATATAATAATAACCCCCATCGGGTGCTAGAACGTTGACGTTCGTTTGGGGGCTTAGAAAGTGACTTTTTGACAGGCGAGCTATTTCGGTGGACACCAGCAGGGTTCGTGATCAAAAAGTCACTTCAACCAAGGCTAGCACACCCAGGAGGCTGGGCGCTCGGTAGATCTCACTTACTCTACCTAGCACCAAGCTCCGTTCCTCAAGCTATCCTGACTTCGGTCAGATAGGGGTTTGGCAAACCCGGGAAAATATGCCACAGAGGGCTGAGCGCCGGCCCTTCTGTCACACACCGTTATTGCGCCCCACACTTCAACGACTTCAGCAAGGCGTGGCTGGGGAACGTCGTGAGGGGTAAGCAACCGGGGGGCTTGCCTTAACCGGCCGGCCTGTGAGGAGAAAGCCTCAACAAAACCCGACAGTAAAGTCGCAAATCCTCCGGAGCACCTTGGGCCAACTTCGGAGTAAATATAAGTCCCTTCTCTCCTGGAATGGGCGTCACCCGGGAGAGCGACATTTAGATCGTCCCTACTCGTGGGAACACGATGCATAAAGTTACTTCTAAAAATAACCAACGACGGCCTAGGGTACGTCGATTAAACTCACCCGAACCCCAAACCCAAACAGAACAGCCCAAAGATCACAACCCAGCTGCGGATGTTTTGCCAGCACAGCCGGCAACCACCAAAGCTGGTAAACCCAGACAGCGCTTACAATGGACAACTGAAATCAACAAACATGTAATGCACTGTTACTACACCGCCACAAAACTAGAAACCATCTCTACAGGCTACAGACGTGAGCTGCACAGGTTGTTTATAGCACAATACCCACACCTCGCAGAGCGTGTAACTGAACAGCGACTCATTGACCAAAAACGAGTCATAACAAAAAACAACCGCCTTACACCCGAAGAACTACAAGCCATAAAGATTCTTGTATCCAACGAAATAAATACTGCCCATCCGAATCACCCGCAGACCTCAAACAAAACCACAATCGACAACAGTAGCATACACTCAGAGACAAATCCAGAACATGAGCACACACAACATATACCAGATACCGCTACCCAACCTAGTGATTCGGTAGCTACTGAATCAATCACCGAACGGCATGCCATTCGTACCCGAAATAATCGACCCCCAAATACAGGCACGATCAATAACACCAGCACACGCTTAGAATTGGATCTAGAAAATGATCATACACCAGATACACCAGAAACAACATGCACTAACTTACCTTCCACAGCCACACAAAGCCAAAACATCACTGTACCACCTGCCATCACACAATCTGCCGAACAAGTGATGAACACACAGTACAACAAATGGTGTGGCACCAATCCTACATTGCGAGATCCCCTGCCCAGACTAATTTTTAAAAACAATACTCTACAAATATTACACACAATAAATGTCAACATAATACCACAATTTTTAACCAAAGACAGTGACCTAGAGGACATCCATACTGTTATATATGCTGCCGCAGCAACCACACTCACACTCAACGGCCAAAAACTCCCAAAACGATCTATAGCCCGTACAACTGAAAGATCTAAACCTAAATGGCAAATAAGAATTGAAAATAAAATCAGCACAATCAGAAAGGATCTGGCACACCTCGCGCAATACACCAACAATAACAACCGTTCAAAGCGCGTACAGACAACAATTAATATACTCAAATCCAAGTCACCACAACAGACAATACCAGAAATAGCTGATACCCTTAAACAGAAGCTCGCAGTCTATGCTGCTAGACTCCGCAGATACAACGAGTCTAATGCCAGAAAGGATGCTAACAATCTTTTTCAGAAAAGTGAAAAACAGTTTTACCAAAAAATAACAGCCGACAACCAGATAACAGCAATAGAACCTCCTAGTAAACAAGAGTTAACTGAGTTTTGGGGAAGCCTATGGTCAGAACCCAAAACACATAATGAAAACGCTCCATGGATCAGACAAGAAGAGGAAAAGCATCAACATATAGTGGAGCAGGGAGACGTTATCCTTACACCAGAGGAAATAGCCGAAACCATAAAGCATACCCATAATTGGAAGTGCCCAGGCGTGGATAATGTGCAAAATTTTTGGTACAAGCAATTCAGTGCAACATACGAAATGCTTACGGACCAAATCAATAAAGCCATACTCCAACCGAATAGGCTTCCCAAATTCCTCACGCAAGGAATGACGTATATAAAACCCAAAAACGCAGACACCAAGAACCCTGCCAACTATCGCCCAATCACTTGTCTTCCCACCTTGTACAAGATCATAACCGCAACAATATGCAGAAGAATTGAACAACACCTCACCCAAAACAATATCCTCACTGAAGAACAGAAAGGATGTCGAAAGCAAAGCCAAGGTTGCAAGGAACAACTTATAATTGATAATGTCATCATGGAGCAAACCAGAAAAGAACATAGGAACCTTCATACCTGTTTTATCGACTATAAAAAAGCTTTCGACTCTGTACCCCATAGCTGGCTAGCGAAAACTCTTCAAATATATAAAATCAACCCGGGGCTACGTGAGTTTCTTACAAGAACCATGGAGACATGGCGAACCAGCATACATCTCAAAACCCAGAACGGCCAAATCAAGACGGATGAGCTACACATAAGACGCGGCATCTTCCAGGGTGACTCTCTCAGTTCACTGTGGTTCTGTCTCTGTCTGAATCCGCTCTCCAACGCACTTAACAACACAAACTGCGGTTTCAACATTAGACACGAGAAATTAAATCAACACAGAATCAATCATCTCCTCTACATGGATGATATAAAACTGTATGCCGCCAATGAAGTACAACTGAGAAAGTTAATCAGAATAACAGAAACTTGCTCGTCAGACGTCAGGATGGAATTCGGACTGAGTAAATGCAAGGTTCTCCATATCAACAAAGGCCAATGGAAGGACCACCCCCAGCAGGAAACAGTAGCTGGCCAAACACTAAACAACATGAACAAGGACGAAACTTACAAGTACCTGGGCTTCAATCAGAACGTTAAAATAGACCACACACAAGTCAAGGCACAACTAACCCAAGAGTTCAGAGACCGCCTTATTAAGCTACTAAAAACCAAATTGAATTCCAGAAACCTTACAAAAGCCATTAACACATTTGCGATACCAGTCCTCACATACTCCTTCGGCATCATTAAGTGGTCACACACTGATATAGAAAACATCCACATCCTCATACGGACAGAACTCACCAAACACCGAATGTCACATCCAAACGCATGCAAAGAAAGGCTCACCCTAAACAGGAAACAAGGAGGCAGAGGGATTACAGATATACAGTCGCTTCGCACAAGACAGATAAAGACACTCAGACATTTCTTCCAAAACAAACAAACAAATTTACATCGAGCAATAGTAAAAGCAGACAAAAACTATACACCACTCAACCTATCATGCCCAGACCATGTCGCAGACACACACAATCCCACACAATCACAACAAGAAAAAATAAGCGCCTGGTCGCAGAAACCACTCCATGGCAAACATAGATACCGTATTACGCAAGACCACATAAATGAAAAACAATCATACACCTGGCTGCAGGATGGCCAGCTCTTTCCAGAAACTGAGGGATTTATGCTTGCTATCCAGGACCAAGTTATTGCGACGAGAAACTACAAGAAATACGTAATTAAAGATCCATCCATAACAGACGATAACTGCAGAAAATGTCACCAACAAAAAGAAACAATAGATCACATAACAAGCGGGTGCAAAACTCTTGCCGGTACCGAATACACAGCCAGACATAACTCTGCGGCCAAGGTCATACACCAAGCATTAGCCACAACAAACAAACTAATAGAAAACTCAGATCCGTATTACAATTACACTCCGACATCAGTACTCGAAAACGATCAATACAAACTATACTGGGATGTTGAAATACATACAGACAAGACTATCCCAGCCAATAGACCAGATATAGTTTTCCAGTCAAAGGCCGACAAAATTACCTATTTGATAGATATTGCCATTCCCAATGATGTGAATATCCAAAACACCTACGCTGGGAAGATATCTAAATACACGGACCTTGCCATGGAAATAAAACGACTTTGGAAACAAAACAAAGTTACAATTGTCCCCCTCATTATGTCTGTCTCAGGCCTCACACCAAACACGTTTACACAACACCTTCAACAGTTGGGCCTGGACGAAAAGTTACACAAAGTATTCCAAAAGTCTGTAATCCTGAAGACCTGTAATATTGTGCGATCCTTCCTAAATCCGATCAATAATAGTCCGAGTGTTGACTTGGCACAGCCCGTCAACACTTGTTGCTACCGCAATTATGCGAGAGGAACTTAGAAAGTCAGATAATAATAATAATAATAATAATAATAATAATTATAGATATACAGTCACTCCGCACAAAACAAATAAAAACACTCAGACATTTCTTTCAGAGCAAACAAACGAATTTGCATAGAGCAATAGTCAAAGCAGACAAGAACTATACACCACTCACCCTCTCCAGTCCAAACCACGCAGCAGACACACACAATCCCATAGAATTACAACAAGAAAAAATAAACACATGGTCGCAGAAAGCACTTCACGGCAAACATAGATACCGAATTACACAAGATCACATAAATGAAAAACAGTCATACACTTGGCTGCAGGATGGCCAGCTCTTTCCAGAAACGGAGGGTTTTATGATTGCTATTCAGGACCAAGTAATTGCGACGAGGAACTACAAAAAATACATAATTAAAGATCCATCCGTAACCAACGATAATTGCAGAAAATGCCACCAACAGAAGGAAACAATAGATCATATAACAAGTGCATGCAAAACCCTCGCTGGAACCGAGTACACGGCCAGACATAACTCTGCAGCCAAAATCATACACCAAGCCCTAGCCACAACTAACAAACTAATCGAAAACACAGCTCCATATTATAATTATACACCGACCTCAGTACTTGACAACAATCAATACAAACTATACTGGGACGTCGAAATACACACAGACAAAACAATCCCAGCCAATAGACCAGATATAGTTTTTCAGTCGAAGGCAGACAAAGTCACCTATTTAATAGATATTGCTATCCCTAATGATACGAATGTTCAAACCGCCTACGCTGGGAAGATATCTAAATACACAGACCTTGCCATAGAAGTAAAACGACTCTGGAAACAAAACAAAGTTGTTATTGTACCCCTAATTATGTCGGTCTCAGGCCTTACACCTAACACATTCACACCACACCTGCACCAACTAGGCCTGGACGAAAAGCTACACAAAATATTCCAAAAGTCTGTAATTCTAAAGACCTGTAATATAGTACGATCCTTCTTAAATTCCGATCAGTAATAGATCAGGTGTTGACTTGGCACGACCCGTCAGGATCTGTTGCTACCGCAGTCATGCGAGAGAAGCTTGAAAAAAACATATAATATAATAATAATAGCTTTATTGTCCAACAGTTACCCATTTACAGGACAATGTAGCACAAATATTACAAAACAAAGGTATCAAAAGTAAAAAAGTTTAAATCAACAGATCATAACACAAAGTGAAACTTCGCTTCCCTAATTAGCGATTTTAAGGTACAATTAAAAATATCACAGTTTGGGCTGATTCTATTATAATTACTACACATAATATAAAAAGGTGATTTGAGCAGCATGTTTGTTTTTGGCTTTGGTGGTTTAAAAGTATAATGTGTACGGGAGGTAAATGGTCTTACATTCAAATTAATTTGTTGCAGCAGACTAGAACTATCGATCATATTGTTCAATAGCTTGAATAAAAATACGAGAAAAGCAATGGTTCTACGCAATTCCAATGGTTCCATCTCCGTGCGAAAACATAACTGATTGTTGGGAACACCCCTCTCGGGATACGTGCCATCAACTTTAAATAACAAAAATTTCATAAATCGTCTCTGCACATTTTCGATGGTGCGCTTATGACAATCATAGAAAGGAGACCATATAATACTTGCATACTCTAACTTTGATCGTACATGAGTATAGTAAAGTAGCTTCATTGCTGCGATGTTATAGAAGCCTTTGCAGTTTCTCACAATAAAGCCGTACATTTTCAAGGAGTCTGATACTTTATCGGATATGTGTTCATTGAATGTTAGTTTATGATCGAATATTACGCCCAAATCCTTAATATTGTTACATCTTGTCAAAAGCTGTCCCTTGCTATTGTAAGAGAAAGAAATAGTAGACTTCTTCCTCGTGTAGCTAATAATTTTACACTTGCCTATATTGAGACTAAGTTTGTTTGTTTCACACCAAGCATCCACTAGATCTAACTGTGCTTGGAGGGCAAGACAATCCTGGGTATCATTTATTACTTTATACAGCTTTAAATCGTCTGCAAAGCATAATATTTCACATTCTAGACTTTCGCATAAATCGTTAATAAATAACAAAAAAAGAAGAGGGCCTAAATTCGATCCTTGTGGCACCCCAGAACATGCAAGGTATGACTCTGATTTATGTCCGTTGTAAGTGACATATTGCCTCCTGTTGAATAAGTATGATTTAATAAACTTAAGTGCATGATCTGAGAAACCAAAATATTTAAGCCGAACAAGCAGGACACTATGATCGATCTTATCAAAGGCCTTAGAGAAATCCGTATATATAACGTCGACTTGCTTGGTAGCGTCAAGGGCTTCTGATATGAACTGCGTGATAGTAACTAAATTCGTTACCGTAGAACGGTTCACAACAAATCCATGCTGATACAAAGAAAGTTCGTTATGGATTGAGTGGTAGACGCGATTATATATAACTATCTCAAAGACCTTTGAAAACATTGATAATATAGATATTGGTCTATAATTTGTAATTTCAGTTCTCACACCATTCTTAAAAACTGGACACACTTTAGCTATTTTCCAGTATTCCGGGTATTTGTTGGTGGAGACACATAGATTGAAAAATTGCGTAAGCATAGTTACAAATGCTCCGGCACAGTCTTTAAGAAGGAATGACGGGACTTTGTCTGGGCCTGCTGTCATCTTATTTTTTAATTTTTTCAAAGCTAACATAACCTCATCACTACTTATTTGACCAAAATGAATATGAGCTGAACTACTTGAAACCCTATGCTCTAAATTACCATCATCTGAGCTGGCATCTACATAAACACTTTTGAAAAAATTTCCGAATGCATTTACTATATCCATAGGGTCGGTAAATTCATTGTCATCATAAGACATCATTCCTGGTATTCTTGTTGTCTTGTTCTTGGAATGTATGTAAGACCAAAATCTTTGTGGACTCTCAGAAAGTGATGACTGAATTTGATCAATATATACTTCATATGCATCTTTTATTTGTATTTTTATTAGACCCCTTAAACGCTTAAATTCAAGTAAATCATGCATATAACCTAGTTTTTTAAATCTACGTCTATGTTTCGCTTTTAGCTTGATGTTTTTTATAATTTCTGCTTTATACCAAGGTGGATATTGACGACTGAAGTTTCTAAATGTAGGTACATATTTGTCAAAAATATTATACAGCCTCACATAGATATTGCTAAGCACTGAATCAACATCTGTGGTAGTGAAAAGGTCACTCCACTCTGTTTCAAATATCTCTCTATATAAGGCTGGAAAATCTGCTTTCCGAAAATTATAGGTCTTTTCAAAAGTGTTTGGTTTAAACTTTGCTTGCTTGACGAATACATTCTGCATTTCTATATTCAACGCTGGATGATGGTTATCTTCAGCATGCAAGGGCTCCTCATCATGAGTTACTTTACATGTAAAGTGCGAGAACACTAGATCTAGCAAACGATTCAAATGATTAGACACGGTGTTATACTGCTTCAAGCTAAGCAAATCTGCATAATTTAATAAAGCTCCTGTTTTTGGATCTAAACGATTCTTTTCGATATAACGTGGCACATTAAAATCACCCAATAGTACTGTGCTGCCTGTATTCAGATAGTCAAGTTGTTCTAAGGCTTCGAAGAAGGAAGTGAATGAATCTAAATCTAACTTATCCGGTATGTACAAAATAACTACAAAAAATGTCCTATATCCTAAAAAGCATTTAACTATCAATAAGTCTATACTAGGAAATTGTATATCAAATGCAGACACATCAATAACTTTTGAGTGTATGAAATCCCTTACAGCTAAAAGCACACCTCCACCTGTAGTTTTTTTGATAATGTCAAACTTACGATCCTTACGATGTACACAGTAGTTTTGAGGAAACAACTCCGAGCTAGAGACGCTATCATTTAACCAAGTTTCACTCAATGCCACTAAGTCAAATTCACTTTCACTTATAGCTACACTAAACAAATCAATTTTGCTATTCAAGCCACGCACGTTTTGGTAGTAGCATGAAATGTCTCTTTGATTTGAGGTCACGGAACTGCTGGACAGATTCAGTTTAAAGCCTTGACTATTTTGTATGTTCCATTAAAATATTTAATCTTATATTTCACTGAACCCGACGAGTTCATCTCTTGCATTTCAGCCTGTAGCTTCTTGAAGTGTTCTGTCTGTCTTCGTGTTTTGTCGAAAGAGATTGATATCTTCTCGTAGCGACTTTTTTTCAAATTTCTGGCCTTCCTAATCAAGTTTAAGACTTGATGCTCATCTTGAAGGACTAGCTTTACTGGCCTGTTCTTGCCAGCTGTGAAGCGACCAAGTCTGATCGGTACTGGAGTTTCAGACGTCCATTCTGGCTCAACAGTTTTTAAGATATTGAGAATCTCAGACTTATCCTTCGCCTGCCGGGCTTCAGGAGTTTCACGTTGATCAGATTCTGGCAAGCCAAATATAATCATATTTCGCTTGCGAGAAATTCGCTCGTTCATTTCCTCAATTGCATCCTCGATGTCAAAATCACTGGACTGAGCTCTCAACTTCAGGTTTTCGGCCTTCATGGCTCTGATATCTTCCTGAAGAGATAGAATTAAGGCCTTTAGATCGTTGATTTGGCTACCAATATGCCTGCACGAAGTACAAGACCAACTATATCCTTTATCTGGATCACTCAGGATTTTCAGTTCCTCAGCTGACAGATTGACGCACTGATGCCTGAAGACTTTCATACATACATTACACTCAATCATCTGAGTTGATTTGTATGATTTGGTACAGCAAGCACAAATAAAGTTAGACGGCATCTTGATACGCCACTGACAGGTTATTGGCCACGCAAGTAATGTAAACACAACCTCGATTTAATCAAAATTATTAATCCAAATTGCTGTTAATGACTCCGAACTTCTTCCTGCGGACTCAGTAGCCACTAACTCACAACTGGGAAACGTTTCAAAAATTTAACTGCACTTGTTATCGGAAAACAACAATAATATCCGGGAGCGAACAATGCACATGTATACCTTCGAATACCAGCGGCGGATAGATAGATAGTATAGAGCAGCGTTATTTGAAAGGATATATTATGAAGGGTATCTGTGCAAAGACATTTTTGTGGAGAGACACATTTTCAAAAAGATGTATGCACATATTTGTTAAGAAAGCATGGGAATGGCTGATTATATTTCATAAAACATAATTTATTAATAAATACTTTATTGGTGTTTTTTGATAATAATATTTAATCAAAATAGAAAATCAGTGACCTTGGAAACGTCTAAGGGCAAAATGGAAACATTTTTTATATGATCCGTTTTTTTTATTAATCCACCTCTACTGATAGGATCTGTAGAAATCCGCTTCACCCCTCAAGAAAATGGCGTCAAGCGTCTTGACTCAGTACTTCTTACATTCATATTATGTGTGTTAACAAACAGTTTGGAGTTCCTCTATCCCTACACGTTTCGTATTTTGTTGATTTCTCTTCCACCATTGGTAAGAGTTCCCGAAACGATACACTATTAACATTTCCTCCACGATACTGTACGGTATCAAAACTCACAATTAAGATAGTATTTTCTAAATTACACGTTACGATTATAATATGTACGTAATTGCAAATTGTTCCAAAGATATAAAATTAAAAGTATACGCCTAAGAAGCACAAGATATCTCCAAACTCAATTTTTTTCAGCGCAAGGTAGAGTATTTTATGAAATCAACAAATTTTTGAGTTTTCAAACCCATGGCCCGCCCCACCACCCAGATTTCAGCCCCTTAAAGAAATAAAAGGAAAAGGATAAGGAACCCCTGAAACGATTAAAAACGGAGATTGTCATCCGATCACAATCCGAGCAGCGGTTATTGAGGTTACGCGGCTAGGAAAACGTTAATAGACAGACAAACAGACGGACCTACGCAAAAAAGCGACCTCGATTTTCGTTACATTAGATATCATAAATCGCCCAATAAGCGTATAATCTCAAAATCGAAAATTTTCTTGCGATCACCAAATCACAATACTCCCCTCACCTATCGGTGTGGGAATTCGTTGGTGTGGGAAGTAAAAAGGCAAATAATGTTTGAGTGATTTTAAAACAGTTTGTTGTCTGATGATTAGTTCTACAACAGACACGATTTTAAAAATCTTTCCATGCGTGTCATAGAAGCAGTGCCTCGTCAAATTTTTGTCATTGCTGATATCCTATACCTTACAGACCTATCCGAAGATCCATCCAAGAGATCCGCGTAATGTTTATACCCATTCCCAAGATTCGCAATCGCCTAATCTCAGTAACCGCTACACGGAGTTTGAGGAAATTTGCCTTAGTGCTATGATGTACTTTAGAAACTTATACGAACATTGTCATGGAAGAAATACCTTTGGACCTGTAATAATTGTTTTTTACATATTACATTAATTTGATAATTATATACATATACTGCGAGTTTCGAACTAATAACTAGATTGTCGTGAACTTTTGATACTATATACAGTAGCAAAAAATCACAGTTTATCTATTTGATTAATTAATCTTATCTAATTAGATGCCTTGATAATTTGGTCTTTGCGTCGCAGTTCCTGCCCACCATCTATAATAGGTTAGGTCGAAATTGAGTGGGGCAGAGCTGCCACCTTCCACTGCGACTCAATTGTGTCTATTGTGGCTCACACCTTTTTAGAGTTCACCGTACAGTCCGCACCTCTTTTCGAAGGCGATTAACGTGAAGGGTGAAACTTCCTTGAAGTCATGAAGTTTCAGTTGGGTAAATCCGAATGTCTGAAACCTAGCATTATCCAGTACTGGACAGGAGCAAAGAATATGCTTCGCTGTTTCGTCCTTCACGTAGCAGAAGCGACAGTCTGAAGTTTGTTCAAGACCCAAATTCCGCATATGGTACCTTAGACGACCATGTCCCGTCAGCAGACCAACCAGAATGCGGAGGTCGTACCTATTACATTCCATGATCCTCGGGAGGGGCCTGACCCGAGGGGTAACTTATTAACACCTTCGAGTGCAGTAGCGCTGGTGTATCTCGTCAGTTCAGGAGTGCTTTCCTCACTGCCCAGTCCGAGATGGTCTTTTTAGCGGTGCTTTTTGCAATGCCCGCAAATGGTTCTGGTCCTATGAACACAGATTCAGTTCCTCCTTTTGCTAGCGCGTCGGCCAATACATTGCCTTCCACTCCGCTGTGACCCGGAACCCAAATCAAGGATACCCTGTTTCCCGTTCCGAGTTTGTTGAGGAGGTGCATGCAGTTCCATACCAGTCTTGAATCAACCCGTCTGGAGCACAACGCCTTCAATGCACCCTGGCTGCCTGATAAGATTTTTATAGGTCTGTTTGTCAGGGGTCTTTGGATTAGTTCCCTGACTCCCAGCTCTATGGCAATCATTTCTGCTTGGAAGACTGTGGTATACCTCCCAAGGTTGACTGAAATTTCAACTCTTGGATTGGTACCCACTGCTCCCGCTCCTGCCCCCAGTTCAGACTTGGAGCCATCAGTAAATAGCGCAAGATCAGAGGGTGATATAAAATCGTCCCTCCTCTATTCGTCCCTGCCTGGGAAAAGGACGTTATAGGATCGCTCTATATGCGCTTGAGGAACCATATAGTCCGAGACCATTCCGAGTACATGATGATGGGTAATTTCACCCATTATACCCGTTGTGTCTGGACCTAGTTCCGTTTGGTCAGATCTGCCGGTTGATAGCAGTCTTTAGGCGACCACTTTTGCAACTCTTTCCACCTCAATGTGCAGAGGTGTTAAGTTTAGAAAGGTATCCGTGGCTAACGTTGGTGTGGTAGACATGGCTCCAGTGATGGCCAAACAGGCGGTGCGTTGCACCGCCGCCAGCCTGTTTCTGGCTGTTCGTTGTAGGCATTTCTGCCACCAGACAACAGCGCCATGGGTTTGACCACCGCCTGATATATCCAGTAGATCAGTTTAGGACTAACGCCCCAAGATTTGCCATCTATAATAGTCTAGAGATGAATTCGTATCGTGGTCTATTCAACATAACAAGTCTACGGACTAAACAAAAAACTCCCGGAGTGCTCGGAAGCAACTTCGCGCAGCGAGGACCCGACCTGAAATTTAATCAGCATAATTAAGTAGTAAATTGTTGTTGTTTTGCGCGTTTTTCGACGGCCGGACAGTGCGAATGTCTTTAAATGGTGGCCGAGGAGGGTTTTTCCGAGGAAACTGCCAGTGGTTCGGCTTTCCGGGAGAGATCCGGGCAATTAGGATAATGCCTTTCTTTTGCTGGGGGGCGAGATGCGCTTGCTGTATGTAGGCGGGGTTGGGGGGAGGGTGCAATTTACGATCGTGCGACTGTTTGGGGTTTGACTCGAATCGATTTGTGGAAGGACGTTCATGAAAAATGAAGTCGAGTATATTGGGAAGGTGCTTTACGTTTTACTTCCCACACCGATAGGTGGGGAGAGTATTGTGATCGCCAAAATTTTCGATTTTGAGATAATACGCTTTTGGGGCATTTTATGATGTGTACATAACGAAAATCCACGTCACTCATTTCGGTCGGTCGTCGGTCTGTCTGTGTGTCTGTGGGCGTTTTTCTAGCCTCTTAGTTTCAGTAACCGCTGCATGGATTGTGATGAAATTTAGGTACCGGTATGCTACGGAGAGATAATGCTGCTATAATTTTGAAAATCGGTGCATTGGCGGCGAAGTGATTGGCAAAAAACAAAAAAATTAAATAATAATCCTCAAACTTTGTTTTTAGGCATTTTAGGATTTCCTGATCATTTTCTACTTTTTTTTGGGTGGGGTGAAAGTGGGGTGGTTAGGGGTGGGAGGTTGTAAAACTCGAAGCGAATATGTTGTATTCATGATAGGCTGTCCATTGACCTGTGAAAGAGAGTCCTAGCGGCATAATACCCTTTTTTAGGTCCATCTGAATATTGCTTTGCCTATTACAGAAACCAAGGGAATTGGAATTTTCTGATGTAGGTATACATACGAATATTGCTTTAGATCGTTCTGTATTGAGTAATGTGGAAATTATGAAATTGATTTTAATGAAACTTTGCCACAGTATTACTACCGTGCCATGGAGGGAAAACACGTAGGTATGTTTTTAGAAATCGTATCAGTGGCGGCACAGTAACAATAAAAAAACTAAAAATATAAAAGCACTCAAACTTTGTAGGTGTTTTAAGGGTTCCTGATCATTTCCTATTTTTTTTTGTAGGGTAGGGGTGAAATTGGGGTGTTTGGGGGGTGGAGTGTTGCAAAATTGAAAAAAATTGTATGCATAATAGGCTCTCCTGCGAAAGAAGGACCTAGGGACATAATACAGTTTTTTAGGTCCATCGGAACAAGGGATCGTTCTGTATTGTGTAACCTGATTTCAATGAAATTTCGACACAATATTACTACCGTGGCGAGGATGGAAAATGCGTATGGTTTTTAGAAATCGTGTCAGTGACGGCGCAGCAATAGTAAATAACAAAAAATATAACAATACCTCAAACTTCGTTTTTAGGCAATTTGGAGGTACCTGATCGTTTCGTTTCATCCAGTTGAAGCACGCAGAACAAAACTGTGTCGTTCTAGTACCTACAGAGGAAGATGCAAACAACTTTTTACTAAAGTTGGGATGTTTCTTGAGGGCAGGCGGGCGACGATTTGGTTGCAAGGGAATCTCAGGCTATAGGCTTCATGCAATGGGAAAATAATAAAATGATATCACCGTTATGTGTGGGAAGTACTGAGTCAATTAACTTGACTCCATTTTATCAAAAATAATCGTAATTCTTTGGAATGGAGCGGTTTACACATAAAAATAAATTCTTGGACGAAGAATATACACTTTCATTCAAAGTACTATATATCACATCTTCCTATAATATGCGCGGTAAATGTTTGAGGTTATATCACAGACTTTCAAATCAGACTTGATTTTATAATTATATGTATAAGAACATTACAAGCTTCTGGCATCCAGGTGTTTCACATGTAATCAATAAATAAATCAGAGGGCTGGGGTGAACTGAAATTTATGAACTATTAATCCACCCGTGTGCGACTATGAACACATCGTCCACATTGCCGATCGATTCGTGTCTGGATGGTGGATGAGCCAGTCCCATGGATCGAGCAGTCCGTCGATCTGATCGACCCGCATGTGAAGGTGCCAAGTAACCACATAATACCAGGTACCGAATAGAAAGTGAGGAAGTACTGAGTCGATAAATTTACTTTTTTCTTCTAATGAATTTTTCGTGCAACCCTCGTTCATGCGGAAAGGTGTCTCTCAATTATAGTTTGCGTTAGGAGGGTCGATGAGGTCAGTGTTGATAAAAAAATTGGAGTGCTGGACTGACTTTGGGAAGTAATATAATAGGGATAAACTCATGTTGTTAGTGAACTCTTATCACCAACACAGTTTTAAAGTTATGTCTAGAATAGGTCTATATTTTTAGTTAGGTTTAAAGTTTTCGTGATGTCTAATAAAAGGGAATCTACGACAATGAGTGGATATCAGGATAGCTCAAATTCTGAATTACAAACTATCGTTCAAATGATGGCAAATAATATGTATTGTATTTTCAGATATAATACGATGTATTTTGTTGTAAGAGTTTGGGGAAAATATACTATTCAAAGTCGTTGAGTTGTTTATCACTGCATGAACCTTGATTACAGTGCACAGTGAAAGGGCTTGTTGAGAGTAACTTGAAAAATAGCGTGACGTCATTCTAAATCCAATATGGCGGAACATCCAAGATGCACTTCTGCAATATGGGTATCAAATAAAAGAGCTTGCCAAGAATAAATAAAAAAATATTTTGATATAAATGCAAGTTAATAACTAAAAAGTAAAAAATAAATTAAAATAAAAAAACTTTTTAAAAATAAGCTTTTAAAATGTTAACTATCAACTTATAGCCTCATTATACACAATTTATATGAGCATGAATGCCTGTCGCACGATTTATTTGTGTAAATTAATTAGTACCTATTCAATTGTCTAACTTGATCTGCTATCTGCGGAGTTTAATTGTGTTAAAAGCTCAGTTTAATTAATTAAATTCTTATAAGTACTTACGTAAACCTCGCGACAAGCTTTTATGATCATATAGATTGTGTATAATGAGGCTATAAGTTATCAACTTATACTATCAAGTTAAGATTTTAAAGGAACATTTTATTTTCTTTTTTCCAGAAATTTTAAATAAAAGCTTTTTTTAAAAAGTTCTTTATTTTAATTTATTTCACTGAATAGAAAACGAGGAGGTACTGAGTCGATAAATTTAACTTTTTTCTTCTGATGAATTTTTCGTGCAACCCTCGTTCATGCGAAAAAGGTGTCTCTCAATTACAGTTTGCGTTAGGAGGGTCGATGAGGTCAGTGTTGATAAAAAAAGGCAAAAAGTGGGAGCACCTGGGGATCCAAGAGAAGCAAAAAGAGAAAGAGCTGCCGCACCAGACGGTGGAAAAGGCGAGAGGGCCGCTGGAAGCTGGAAAAGCGACAGCGAGAAATCCATCCAATCCCGTAACAGCCACCCAGTGGCGTACCGAACTTATTACGCAACAGGTAGTCAGGAAATCCGCCAAAGCTTAAAGAATAGCGTATGATAACGTAATTTCTCAAGCTTAACCTTTCGTTGTCTCTCCGTTCTATCGTGTTTTACTGGTGCCTCAATAAGACCAAATATATTTAAAAATAAACGTTACTGGTTCTTTGCACACCTCTGTTGCTTTTGACAAAGTACAAAAAATGACGAAAACATAATTTTGAATAATTGCCATTGTTTGACTAACGTTGCCTCCTGAACATTTGTCAAACAATATAGTTCATTCAAAATTTATTTTTTTTGTCAAATTTTGTACTTTGATAAAAGCCACAGATGTCAGTAGAATTTATTTTTTTTATTTTTGTTAGAGCGCCTATGAAACACGGTGGAATAACATATATGAGTTGCTGTAGTTCTTGTCAATAGGCAGAGAAAGTATTGTAATAATCGAATTTGAGATAATTCATTTATTGGACGCCAACTGCATGTCGGTCAATTTGTCTCTTGTATATCTGGCAAACCTCGACCACTTTGTAACCTCTATAACCTGATCCCCATCTAGACGCAAGGCAAGAACGGAAAAGTTTTGTATAGTTTTTAAACATAGATCCGGTGTCGCTTTTTGGGCGTTTTATGATGTCTACAAAACGAAAATCCACGTCACTCATTTCCGTTGGTCTGTCGGCCTGTCGGTCTGTCGGTCTGTAGATCTGTCGGTCTGTCTGCTACAACTCTGAAAATCGGTGCATGAGTGGCGGAGTAATAAGCAAAAAACGAAATATACCAAATATTCCTCATAATTCGTTTTTAGCTGTTTTAGAGGTTCCTGATCATTTTTTACTTTTTTTGGGTGGGGATGAAATTGGGGTGGTTAGGGGGTGGGGGGTTGTAAAACTGAAAAAATTGTTGTATTCATATTAGGCTGTCGATTGCCATGTGAAAGAAAGACCTAGCGGCATAATACACTTTTGTAGATCCATCCGAACATTGCCTTGCTTATTAAAGAAACCAAGGGACTTTCTGGGGGATTTTTGGATGCATTCATATATACGAGTATTGCTTAAGATCGTTCTGTATTGTGTAGTGCGGAAACTATTGAATTGACTTTAATGGAATTTGAAACCTGTATTGCTGCTGTGGCTGGTGAGAATGGAAAACGCTTATGGCTTTCAGAAATCGTGTCAGTGGCGTCACAGCAATAATCAAAAGCCTAAAAATATAAAAACAGCTCAAACTTCGTTTTTAGGCGGTTTGGGGGTTCCTAATCATTTCCTTATTTTTTTGGTGATGGTGAAATTGGGGTGGTTAGGGAGTGGGGGGTAGCAAAACTGAAAAAATGATGTTCATAATAGGCTGTCTATTGACGTGTGAAAGAAAGACCTAGCAGCGTAATACACTTTTTTTGGTCCATCGGAACATTGCCTTGCTTATTACAAAAACCAATTTTCTGATGTGTACATATATGAGTATTGCTTTGCAGATCGTTCTGTATTGCGTAACTGTTTCATTGATTTTAGTGAAATTTCGACACAGTATTATTGCCTTAGCGGGGATCGAAAACGCGTATGGTTTTTGGAAATCGTGCCAGTGGCGGCGAAGCAATAGTAAAAAACTGGAGGTATAAAAACTTCGTTGTTAGGCGATTTGGGGGTTTCTGATCGTTTCATTTCGTCCAGTAGAAGCTTGCAGAATAACAACTGTGTCATCATAGTTCCTATGGAGAGAGGTGCAAAAAACTATTCACGAGAGTTTTGTGTTGGATGTTTTTTTACGGGCGGCTAGGCGATGATTTGGTTGAAAGGGGATCTCAGACTATGGGAAAATAATAAAATGGTATCATCGTAATGTGTGGGAAGTACTGGGTTAATCATCTTGACTCAATTTTTTTATAAATATTGTCGACTAATAAATGTTTTTTCACGGCTGGCACTATTTGTATAAACTATTTTTTGATATAACTATCCAATAAAGTTATGCATTTGATAAAAGTTCTCTTTGGGCTACTCGTGGATGCACGTGCACTTATAGTATTCTAGTAGATTTGCAAGACCCTTGATCGATTAATCTATAATTATTTGAATGATGAATCTATAATTCGAGGTCTTACTTCAAAAATAATAGTAAGGGAGGCAGAGAAAGCCTAACTAAGAGACAATATCACCTCGAAAAATCTATTTAAGTGGAAGCGATCTTTTTTTAGCAAAAAATTAATAAACAACATATCAGTTCTATTATGGATGTTTAAATTCTTAATATTCTGTATGAAAATAAACATAAGAAATGATGACTGTTATTCATGTAGCACCACTTTTAGTCTGGTAAATTTTTCTACTTTGAAGCGACCGACACTTTTGAAATCACATAATCTATTTGTCATAAAAAGACAAAGACAACAGTGCCAGTTCCATTGTTGTCGGGGGGTTGTCACTCAAGGGGTGAAGGGGTGAAAACTCTGCTTCGCGACGATTTTCGATAAATAGCGTCGTTTTGGTAGGCGACATCGAAGAAAGCTTCAAATGATTTATGGGGAGAACAAAATTCTGCATAATTTTGGTCTTAACATTTTTCGTGTGCCATCAATAGTTTTCGTCCTACAGTGCGCCAAAGTTAAGGGTTGGTTTGTGATTTTCACTAAAATCAGAATTTCATCGCGGCTTAAGACGAAGAACTTTATCAAAGGTTGTCGTGTAAAATTTTTGTTTTCTTAAAAGGATGATATCTTCTCATCAACTTTATTATCTCCAGGTACGTGAACTCACGCGTTTGACTAAAAAAAAGACACGACATTTAGGAACACACCGCTATCTACTACCAATATGTGCTGTTGCGAAAAATATCTTACTCGTGCATGCTTTTTGTGAAAATGATACTACCGCGCCGTTGTTTAGTTAAGATTCAATTTGCGACATCTGGGGTTACCGCTCCTGAGTGAGGAGGGGGGGGGGGGGGTGAAAACTTTGGTGACGCTATTCGACAAATAGCGCCGTTGTGGTAAGTGCTATCGAAAAAAAGTTCAAATTATATATGGAGACAATCACAAACCACCCCCTAATTTTGGGACACTGTAGAATGGAAACTATTGGTCCCACACGGAAAATCTAAAGCCCAAAATTGTGAGGAATTTTGTTATCTCCACAAATCATTTGAAGCTTTTTTGATATCACTTACCAAGACGACGCTATTTTTCGAAAATCGTCGCGAAGCAGAGTTTTCACCCCTTCACTCCTCGAGTGGCAACCCCCGACAGCATTGGAACTGGCTGGTTGTCTTTTTGAAAACGTCTTTTCATGACAAATCGATTACGTGATTTCAAAAGTGTCGGTCGCTTCAAGGTAGAAAAACTTACCGAGTTTTTAGAGTATCTGACTACTAAAGGTATAAAATTCAAATATAAAACAAGAATATCAGATACTGTAAAAATGTGCGGGAAGTACTAGGAAGTACTATTGACTCCATTGTTCAAGAATGAGCGCCATTGTGCGCCAGCACTGGCATTGTGGGGATCTATCCAATCAGACGGCGTGCCGTCTCCGTGTCGCAGCATCGAGTTGGCTGCGCAGCAAACACACAGTCGCAGACAGAGACACGGTCTGCTGAATTATGAATCGGACGTCCCTTAATAAAGTCTTCCTCCGATTTCCAACGGCCAATTATGTCTCTTGCATTTTTTACAGGCTTCCTTCGCTACGATAGAGCTTCTGTTGGGGACACATGAGCCTAATCAGGACACATACGTAGAACTCTGATTGGGATCAGAGTTCGGTTTGTGAGACTTACGTATCATTAACTATCAATACAATCTTCTGTCGTTTTATAAATAAGTGCTAAGTCAAAAGCAGTATTCTCAATCTAGCAGACCATGCCACCAAAACGACCGTAAAAAAATGTGGCCAAAACAGTGACACCGTTGTGTAAAATAAGGTGTCTAAATCAATGCTTGATAATGTTCTGAGCACTAAAGGCACGTATCCAGGATTAAGTTTTTTCTGGGGGTCCACATTCTGAAAATCACAAATCAACCCCTAACTTTGAGGCAGTGTAGGTCGGAAACTATTGGTGGCAAACGAAATATGTACAGACCAAAATTATGCCGAATTTTGTTCTCTCCATAAATCATTTGAAGCTTTTTTCGATATCACTTACCAAAAGCAGAGTTTTCACTCCCCCACCCCTCAAACGGCAACCCAGTGAGGTCACAAACTTAGGTGAACATTCAGGGCACCAAGGTCTACCATCCCACCAAATTTCATTTTTTCCGACCTATTGTGCTCAAAAGCCTTATATGATATCGTCTTAAATATCGTAATTTTTTTAAGCCCAAATGTTTTATTTAAAAGAATGAAATTAATAGTGCTATGAGAAATGTTACTCTCTTATGAGAAAAAGTATTACACAACTTTTTGATAGCGTTCTTCGACTTAATACACGATATATTTCTGATTTTAGTAACAATCACAAACCACCCCCTAACTTTGGGGCACTGTAGAATGGAAACTATTGGTCGCACACGAAAAATTTACAGACCAAAACTGTGAAGAATTTTTTTGTCTCTATATATCATTTAAACTTTTTTTTCGATAGCACTTACCACAACGTTACACTTCATAAATAGGGCATTCCATTCAAAATTATGACGTAAAATTGGTAAATCTGACAACACCGATGTTAGCGTTTTTGAATTCCTCCAAGTATTGAATTTCACCTCTCCAGCTGGGGCAGTTTTGAAAATATTTAAACGGTCCGGTATCGTTTCCTGAAAAAGCGGTGTTGCCGTATCTTAGTAATTAATGGAAAAAAAATTTTGAAATTGTGAGATCTCACTAAATTCGACATGCGCAATTCATTGCAATAAAAATAAATAGAGGATTCTATTTAAAATAAATTAAAATCGGGGATAGTTGGAAGAATAATTTATAACTTGGCAACGCCGCAAACGCGAAGAAAAATATTACAAGACTAGATAGGGTATTAGTAGATATTTCGATTTAAAATAAAACATATAGGGTGTTACATTTAAAAAAACAAAGTAAAATGACCTTCAAGTTGCCCTAATTTAAAATTCGGCCAAAAATACCCTGTAGATACAAATTGCTGGTAAGATCCAAAGTAATATCCACTTAATATTCAAATAACTTGCTGTGTAATATTATTGAGAAAAGGTAAAGGAATATATCAATTTGGACGTATTATTTGCGACCTTGCAAATCCGGAAATTAACAGAAAATAAATTATAACTTGGCAACGTCGCAGCCGATCTCATAGAAATTAATGATGGAAACTAGAAGAATTTAAAAAAAGGTATAGTTCCTTATAAAAAATTAAGTTGATCACTATCCTACTTTCGCACAACACCCTGTATATTTCAAAATATTTTTATGATATGCGTCTTAGTAACCAAATAACTTTTGTATTTGACATTTTCTTCTATCAGGTATACTTTGCGAGATATCGAAGAATTGCACACTAACTGGACACCCTGTATATAGCGCGGTGTTTCATTCATACAGCGTCTGATTCCGACCTTCAATGCTTTGATAGTCGCGGGCTTCTTGGTATAAACCTATCGTTTCAGTTCACAGGTGTAAGTCCAAAAGTGTGAATACTAACATGATGGCGACCAATTTTGGACACTAAACCCGAATATGACACGACTAGGAGCAAATTCTTACAGCCCGTTCACACGATGCGATCAAATCATCGTTTCGGTAATGTAGTGAATCGGCGCAAACCTAATGATATGTTCACACAGAAAACTATTTTTAGCCGATCCTGGGTTCTCGGATCATTTTTGAATAGTTCTCTTCCACTTATCTATCGGTACAGAAACTGTATCGTCTGAACACTTCGCATGTATACACATTGCCACTAATCACCGATAAGGTTTTATTCCCAGATCAGCTATTCAGTTTTCGCTGACAGTATGCGACCGAAACGACAAAATTGCCTTAGGCGTTTCGTAGACTCACTGCGTGAATACGTTCATTTGAATGCTCGCGCCACTGCAGTACATGGTAAAAAAGACGATTCGGTAAAATAGCTGAATCGGTGTCGTATAAACGCTGGGCTCTTACAGCTTGTTTATTTTGAAGTATTAGTGGTTACTCGCCAAGGCCGTAAGGGCCGACTGGCTGCTTGTGATTACATAGATAGTCCTTTTGCAGTATCCAAGGCCCGGTCAAACAGAGGGCGGTCTAGAACGCGGCGTTCCGGCATTCTCTAACAATACAATGGAACGCGGTAACGCGGCGTTCTGGAACGCGGCGTTACGGCATTCTAGAATGGCCTCTGTTGAACCGGGCCTTGAATTCATCTATGTTTGAATCACTAGATATGTTGACAAAAATTGGTGTAACGCTTTTGCTCAATCCGTCAAACAGGCTTGTTATTTGGTACAAACAACGGAATGCGGTAACGCGGCGTTAGAGGACGCCGAACCACCGCGTTCTAGAACGCCCTCTGTTTGACCTGGCCTTCATCTATGCATATTCTGCCAGTTTACCTAGGCGGATGCTTACATTCCGCCCAGGCCTACCACCGTATATGCCTCCTCCTGTACCTGATGAATTCTTGGAGCCGCCAGTGTACCAGGTGTAAAGTGACCATTCATCCCGGATTTTGCGGAATTGTCCCGTTTTCAGACGAGCCGTCCCGCATTGACACTGTCCCGGAAAATGTCCCGGATTTAGTATATTTCTTTTTTATATTATGTTTTTTAATTTATAAATCCTCACCTTACGGCTAACGTCACAGCCAAATATGGAAACACCGCCGCGTCATTTTGACGTCACATAACCCAAAGTGACATATAAATTTTGACATGTACGCGTCGGCGGCAGTGCTTCTATCTTTAGTTGTGGGCTATAAGATGTCTCGTTGGGCTATGCGCCGCGCCGTCCCGCATTGGCGTCAGAAAAAGATGGTCACTTTAACTAGGTGATACCATTCGACATGTATTGAGGTTCTCCTAGAGCCTATTCTGATCTGTCACTCAAGTTGACTTTATATGAAATCTTGGTATCCACGACTCTTGGCATTCTGTCGGGTGGCATCTCAAGTATCGTGGTGTGTGGTAAAATCAGTTGACATGGTGCTGCATTCTATATGCAGCCATTTTTGCCTCTTCGTCTATGTTGTTTAAAATTAATCAAGGTAGATAGTTTTAACCGAAGTCTACTGTGTGCCTAGGGTTCGGAAGTAAAACGCTCTTTGTCCTGTTTACATAAGAAGCTTTCGTTTAGATGAGAAAATCTTGGAGTTGTGGCCAAAATTTTGAAAAAGGCTGGGTCAAAATTTCAAAATTTTGGCCACAACCCCAAGATTTTCTCATCTAAATTAAGTTTTTTGGCCATAAGCTCCCTTCGTATAAGATTTCCGTCTACACTATAAACTGCTTCAATTCAGACAGCATTCAAAGTTCGAAATACCATAAAAGCTGTTTCTTTTCAGTATTGCGATCCTAACAACAGTACCCGTAAAATTGATGAACTGGTGGTCCTTGGGCTGTTCGGCCGCCTTGGCATCGGCGTGCCTCGCTTAACGTTTCGCCACCACGAATGGATGGCATCCTCAGAATTTGTAACCTGTTCGGCGACTTCCAAGAAACTCAGACCAGGTCCAGGGCGTCAGCATTAATACTGTATACCCCAAGTTAGGAGTGTGAGTGACCGCACTAGGCCGTGCCGTCCCTTTATCTTCCCCACCCATCTTAGGATCTCTGCGTCCCTAAGTGCCGATATCCATATCTTGTTGACCGCACAAGCCTTACGTTAGTCTAAAATTAATGTTATAATTAATCCTTGCAAGGTGCAAACTACATACAATATAGTTGTTTTCTTTAAGGCTATGATGAACTCATGTAACTGATCAGTTTAGCTGTATGTGATTGAAGTGAATAACAGTCATCCTTCCCTGACTGTTTATACCTCGCAGGCAGCAGTTTCATCCTGTGGGTTTGGTCAACACATTACAGAAAAATGTATCTTGAAGATCTCAGATGGAGTTCAAGTTAACTGTTAATGCGCAACTACAACAGTCACATATGTTTATATAGCTTTGCTATTTCAACAGTCTAAAATAATTTATCAAATAAATAAGAATGAAAAATAATTAGTACAAGCCACCAAAATATGAAAAACTGAAGGCATAGGAAATAAAAAAGAAATGAAGATAAAATTAAAAAGTATTCAAAAAATAGAAAAAGAGGAAAATGATGAATTAATAAGTGATCTGTTTATGGTATGAAATTTTGCGCATCTGGATTAATTCAGCATTGACCTCATTTACTAGCACTTCCGCCATACAGATACACACAATCTTCCACCCCAATAAAAACACGATATGCGGAGGCGCGAGTCAATATTTTGATGCGGCGAGTTGGTCATTCGCTCTGGAAACAATGTGAAAGAAACAGAGAAAACACTGGAGTCGTAGAGCCGGAGAATCGTAGAGGCATAGAGCGACAGATGCATGCGTGTTATTATTGTGTTTGGATTATCTTGCCGACGGTCTAGTGTTTGCCTCGGAGATTAGCACTGGTACAGTGGCAGGAAAGGGCAGATGAAGTTATGACTTGATGCTCGCTGATGCACCATGTAGACCAATTAAAAAGGCGTATTACAAGGAGTTCAGCACCGGTACTCTGTAACATAAGAGATAGATACATGTTTCTATCACCATGACGATCGGGCAATTTCGGGTGCCTACCACACAGTGTCTACTAACTACACTGACCATGGCCGACTCTACACTAGGCCGGAGCCTTAGATGTGGCAACGTGGCTTAGCTGTCAAATAGCGGGCCTATAGTTTCAGAATAATTATTACATTTTATATGTATTAGAGTTCATCTCGGTTAATAAATTAAGAAAAATACTTTTTAGAACTACTACTACTAATACCACTTACATCTGATGTCTGGTTCATCGTAGTCAGACACTACAAAATAAAAATAAACGCAATCTGGTTCCTGCTGCTACTTCTACTTCCACTTAAATGAACACTCAATTTACTTTGTAAATTGTCACTTGAGCTAGAAAAATTCACTATTAGATCACTGTGAAGCCATTCTTGCTGGTCTTGATTCCCTTTCACTATCAAATCTTTTCTTAGGTATGCCCCAGATGCATGCCCAGATCAGTTCTATTAACTGTATTTTTCTGTGATATTTGGGAGATCCAGAAAACATTATAGGTACCACATTGTGCTTTAAAATAGGTCTTATCCTTTGAAATGTTTGTAAATTATTGTCTTTATCCTTATAAATATAACCAGCCCTTCCGAGGAATACCTTTCACCCACTTCTGTTTATGTCCCTTATTGGACGCACAATTGCTAGTGCAACCTGGTACTACACACTTTGCAGGCATCTTTTTATCTTTATAGTTTCATTTGTGCAGGTAAATAAGTAGAAACACATTAAAAATCACCTTGCAACGTTCTTTTTACTCTGGAATAAGGTTATGTTGGGCCATGGTTTGGTATGTCCTCTACTGGGCTGCAACCTGGTACTACACGCTTTGCAGGCATCTTGTTATCTTTATAGTTTCGTTTGTGCAGGTAAATAAGTAAACACATTAAAAATCAGCTTGCAACCTTCTTTTTACTCTGGAATAAGGTTATGTTGGGCCATGGTTTGGTATGTCCTCTACTGGGCTGCAACCTGGTACTACACGCTTTGCAGGCATCTTGTTATCTTTATAGTTTCGTTTGTGCAGGTAAATAATTAGAAACACATTAATAATCACCTTCCAAGCATATTTTCTGCTCTGGAAGAATACACATGACATAACCACAAATAAAAACTCGGCCGGCTGATTCAGTGTTGCCATATTTCATGCTCCGGCCTAGTGAGTAAAGTCGGCCATACACTGACATATTGACGAAGCCACCCGATCCTATAGTACATAGTGCATAGAAACACGTTTCTAAGTTACAGAGTACTGGCGCTGCACTATCGGCAGCTGCCTGGGTTGAGCGACGGAAAGATGCATTTGTAAAGTCCGCCCGAATCGAATTTTGGCTTCGGTCTCCGTTTCGACCGAAACCAAAATTGACTCTTTCTTATAAGGTCATGTTTTCGTGCGGAGAGAAATAATAGTCAATCATAATAGATTATGCTTTGTTTTAGTTCTTGATATTTGAACTATTCATTATTACAACATATTATCAGACCCTTTGAAATGAATTATGTTTGAAATCGGTTAAGTGGAATAACCTACTTCATCATACAGGGTGAGTCAAGGACTTATGTGACTAAACCATACCACTATTCAAAAAACTAGGTTTTCGGGCGTATGTAGGTCGAGTTGGACTACATTTTAAAAATAAAGACTTTTATACAGGTTGTCTAATAAAAACGTGACATATCAAAGTTGTGTTTTTTCAATGGTATATCCTGTATATTATTGCATATTTCGATTCCCGGGCCAATTTGAGTGTAACTTTATGTATCACACATGGGTCTTAAAACAAACCGTTTAGGTGCGAATCACAATTTTTGGTATACGTAGATGTGAGAAGAAAATTGAATATCCCAGCTATTGTAAAACCTAGAGGGCTGTGGCATTGCCGTGTCACTAAGCATGAAGCATGAAGCTTACGTTTGGACGGTCGAGTTTGAGTTACATCTGTCTTGGAGATATTGGTACATCAATTAAGGAAACTTCATTCAGAGATGACTTGATTTTTTCAAATGGGAATGCCTAATTTTTTTATACATTCAGATATAAAATTTAACCTTTCTAAAGATATGCTGTTGTAAATATCAGTCTCTGGTAGTTTTGAATTAATTTCAAATTTTCAATCAAACCGGTGTTTTTCAATTTCCCTACGTAGAAGCAACTTAAAAGGCTATGAAAAATAAACAAAAAACTGTTCAGATGGAAGAAAACAACTAACTTAGCAGATAGATATGGACGAACTATAGTAAAGAGACAAAATTATAAAAATGACTTACAACAAACAACCAGAAATAATCTAAGGTGAAAAAGCAGGTGGAGTACGACAGAAATGGATATTTTTCACAGCATACCAGCTACTACAATATTCTAGAGATGAATCAATTACAATAAAATTAAAATTACCTAGCTACTAAGAATAAAAAATACCTGAACGAAAGTGTTTCATCACAAAAAACAACTGTGACGAACTGGGATTACAAGCATTTATAACTAAACAATTTTATCAATACTTATATCTCAGAAACAATAATGTTCGCCACGCAAGTTGCTTTTCCGTCTGATAATTGATTCATATATTTGTTGCTGTCATGTACATTATACATAGGCACATGCTTAAGCAATATTTACTGACCGAAAACAACCAAATAGATACCTGCTCTATAAAGTTAATACAAAACGTACGAATATAAAGTTTTGAATTTGAGGTTCTTTTCTTGGATTTTATAGGCCGGCGTCGTTTAGCGTTAAGGCTTGACGTTTGGCCACAACGAGTGGATGGCAATTCCAGAAGCTATTTCACTTCGGCGACTTCCAAAATACTGACGGCTGGAGGATCTGCACCTGTATTAATACCCGTTAACGGTGACGTGGCCCAACCATGTAGCGTTGGTAGCCCCGCCCTCTTGAAATATGGCAGTGTCTTCAGGTCCTTTAGGATGGGTACCCATATCCGCCTGATTTTATTAGTAACTTCCACAATAGTGAATCAATCTTCAATACCATTACACTGTTGTACTTACGAGAGTTGCTCTATATCTCCGCCAATCCACCAGTACGTAGACAGCTGTTTTACGCTTTTTAGCGATCATCAGTGCGCCATAGGTCGATTGACGGAGATAGAGAGCATCAGAAATTTCATGCCTACTAGACATGCGAAGCATGTGAGAGCAGGCGATAGAAAAGATCTGCCTTGTGCGCCATCTGGTGCTCGAAGGTAACGGCAAACCAAAGAAAATCGCTGCTAAACAGCAGCAGACTTCTTGGTGGAACGCCACGGCGCGTCCTCTTGGTTGACCAGAAGAGCGGAGTTCTATATGCTGCTGCATATGAGAGCCGATATACGAGGGTTGCTCTATATCTCCGTCAATCCACCAATATACCAGACATGTCTGGTACATATGAAAATTCTAATGCTCTCTATCTCCGTCAATCGACCTATGGCGCACTGATGATCGCCAATAAGCGTGAAACAGCTGTCTGCTTACTGGTGGATTGACGGAGATATAGAGCAACCCTATATCGGCTGTCATATGCAGCAGCATATAGAACCGCGTTCTTCTGGCTGCTGTTTAGCAGCGATTCTCTTTGGTTTGCCGTGACTTTCGGGTACCAGATGGCGCACAAGACAGATCTTTTCTGTCGCTTGCTTTTACTGTTGTACTTGTCAATGAATTTCCTTCAAAATGATGTATCACAAGTATAGTGGTCTCATTTAAAATTTTGAAGTAGTGGTTGCGGGGGGTGAGGGGGTTGATGGCACAATAATAATGTACTCGGTAGAAGAGTTGCCCTTCGAAATAAAAATCGACGAGTCACGGCGAGTTCTTTTTTATCATTTCAGAGATAAGATGGGTGACAAACTTTAGCTGTATACGGATGTATAATTAATTAATAATGTACTTACCACACCATGGGCAAATAGTTCAAGACGTTACCCTAGATAATCGGAAGATTTAGTTTGGATGATAGAAATCAAAAATTGCGTCAAGTAGCTTGCTTTATACCTACGTGTTTTATATGTGGTATGGTCAGTAAAATGTTATCCTATTGTTGCCACCATATTCTGATCATCAATAGACTCTCCACTAAATTGAAGCAAAAGCCAACAAGCACAAAGCCAAACATCCTGCTACAATTCCAACACAAAAAGTCCTCATGCACGATGTGTATTTAACGTTATGACAAGAGAGAGCGTCCGTCGAGGCAGAACGTTCTCTTTATTTGCTCTTGGTTTTAGCACCCCTCCTTCCCCCTACCTCCACCCCTCCTCCTCTCGTCTCTGTCCCCTGCGGCGCTTCTACCCTATGAATATAACAGGGCAATTTAAGTAGAGCCGGTAGCTGGTAATCCCCCCTGTCTACATGGAATCAATCGACGGCGGGAGGAAAGGGGAGGGAGAGCTGGTGTTTTTCCTTTTTATCGTTCGATTGACACGGGATTAGAAAAGCGGTGCCGCGTGACAAGGATTTTGCCCGCTGTCGGCCTGTCGTTGCAAGGGTTGAAAAAGACCGATGCTGCGGATTTTACTCGTAGTTTTGATGTATAGCGTTGATGTGCCGTTTGGCTACTCAAGAAGCCTTGCAGGTAGATAGCGGACTGGTGAACGGACGGTCTTAAGGGGCCTGGGTATACACAGTTATTCATATGTATTTGCCATGTTGAAACACGGATTCCCATTTCGAACAGAATTCACTTGTTTTCAAACTGCATACACAGTATTTCAAAAGGTGATAGTTAAGACCTTAATGAATGACAACTATTTGCGATTTTCTCACAAAAGTTTTTTAGTGTGCAAAAAACTCGCAATGCAAAATCATACATTCTTCAAATGTTTGTAATTTAACAACCAAACACGATATCAAAAAAGGCCAAATAGGTGACAAAGCGCAAGCTTTCTTCTTCAACTTGCTTTTTGAATCATTACTGTAAGTTTAAGGGTAACGTTAGGAGCTTCGAAATTAATTTTTATGGTGACCTTTGGACCTTACCTTTGGACTTTTTGACCTTACCTTAGGATTTTTGGACTTACCTCCCCTCATTTTACACACGCATACTGGAGAAAGGGAACAGGCGGCCACGCCTCCTCGCTAACACAGGAATACGCAGTTTCTTGGATTCTCAATTTCGCGCGCTATACCCTAGACCCTTAAGATATATTTGTTTTGTATACTCCCAATTGTTATACAGCGACTACCAAATTACTTTTGAACACGTAATTCGACCTATAAACAAACATAACTCACGCTCCAGCCATGAGCTATGATCAACGCCTACTAGATACCAGTTGAACTCTTGGAAATCCATATCATACTATAATTAAATACACGCTATAATAACTACAAAGGTGGCTATGAGACGTCAAACGTTAATTCGAACTGTGCACAGTATTTATTTTAGTGACAGAAGTGAGGTTAAATAATCAATAGTTCGTAATTATTATATTTTTAAATCGTACTATTAATTGCTTTGGTCGTAGATCAAATATAGCATTCAACTCGCGGTAATGTAATAAATCACTTGTTGATTTATATAATTTCAATTGCATGAGATGCACTCGTATGCACTCCACATCTATATAGTTTTGAAAAACGGCTAAAATATTGGTTTTCTTTCGGAACTCCAAATTAACTAAATAAAGATAATTACTGAATCATAATTGACACAGCCAAGCTGTATATGCCAATCGATTCGTTTCCTTCTCTTTGCTCTTCTCATTCCTTTCGTATTCTTCCCTTATATCTTCCCGACTTTGTCGGGTATATGTGTAACCATACCTGACAGACCTATCGACCGACAGGACTTCAATCAAGTGCAAACGTTCTACGGACTATTTTGACAACCATTGACGAAGTGATCGTAGCTATAATTTTACCTATTAGTGATTATCAGTCTATTTTGTAATATTAGCTGAGATTGTAATTTTTATAATTGCTGCAATAATTATAACCCGCAAATCCGGTGAATACCATGATTATAAAATAATGGTTAGTAGATATGAAGAGCTGATCTCCGTCCGGGTAGAGTTAATCTTGTTATGAGCCCTATTTATCATGAAAATAAAATTGCTTAAAAAATTGAATTTGTCACATTTAGCACCAAACCTGTGAAGTAATGTGTTCCGAACCAATAAGAGCACTAGCATTCTGATTCTGGCACGTTTACGTTTAGTCCTCAGACTCATCGGATTACCAGTTATTACGTAACAAGTAGATGTCAACTACCATATTACGTCTTATGTTATATGAACCTGTGGATATAAAACGTCTCTTTAGCTTCGATTGCTTTTCATATTATAAGAATGAGACACTGCAACCATATTTTCTCGTTAAGGGTCTAGGGTATAGCGCGCGAACTTGAGAATCTAAGAAAATACGTATTTTCGTGTTAGCGCTTTCTCAAGTATGTGTGTCTAAAATAAAATGAGGAGAGTCCACTGTTGACGGACGACCCCCGCGAAGACGATTTGGCATCGATGGGAGCCTAGAGCGACCGACCGGTGGCCTGCTGATAGTGTGATGGTACCTTTAAACTTACAGTAATGATTCAAAAACCAAATTGAAGAAGAAAGCTTGCGTTAGGTCATTTCATTGGCACTGTTTTAATATCATGTTTGTTTGTTAAGTTACAGATATTTGAAGAATGTATGATTTTGCATTGCGAGTTTTTTTGCACGCTAAAGAACTTTTTTGAAAAAATCGCTCTGAATTGTACTTCACCAAGGTCTTAACCATCACCTTCCGAAATTTTACGTATGTATTTTGAAAGACAAGTTAGTTGTGCGTGTACTTGCGAATCCGTGTTTTACATGCCAAATACATATTTATAAATGAGTGTACCCAGGTCACTTAGCCTCCTGCAGCAGTGGGACTCCGTGTCATATGAACTTCAAAATATCGAAATCTGTGTTCTTAGTCGACAGTGAGCGTTGAGCTTACTCTGTGCAATATCTAGGACGTTAAATATGGCTTCAACGTCCTTGGTCACTATCGACTTCCTTTCGGCAAGACTCGGTCATTTACCAGTCATCCTAAACAACTTATTTAGTACTAGTGACTTTGGATTTCGAGAAAATAGAAAATAATAATAACAATAATATCCTCTTTACTAAAACCAAAAGGGACATGAGCAGCGAAGTTTATCGTTGGCCACTCTTATTCTTTAAATCAGCAGTTCTCAAAGTATGGGCAGTTAATTACTTACAAAATAAAAAAACAAAATTTTAGTGTCCCATAATGTGCATAGGACGTGCAAAACTTACTAAATAAATACTGACGATAAAATGCCAAAAGTGACTCACCTAACGCTTACATGTGCCAGGTCAACAGCTGGACTACGCATGGGAGGGAAGGGAGGGGGGGAGGTTTGGAAGTAAAACCTTTGAGAACTGGTGACTGCTGCTCATGTCAGCTACAAAGATGTTTAATGCAATATGCATAAAAAAGATGTGAAAGTAATACATAAAAAGTTAACACGGTGACAGATAAAGCTTTGTTAAAGTGTTTACCTAGCACAATAAGAAACATCTTTATTGATTTTGTAAAACGATATTAAAAGAAGGCTGTATTAATAATCTACAGATTCAAAGTTTAGCTTTAGTTAATCAGTCCCCAAGTAGCATGTTTTTAACCCAACCCTTGTACGGAAGCATGATAGTGTCAGTATTTTGAGTTATTCAATCGATGATAGAAAGTAGCTGAATTGTATGAAAAACGCGCGGAATAAAGTTATGCTGTATGGCGCAGATCGATGCTGTAACAATTTCTAACAGTTCTACCAAGAACCCCATAATAAAATAAAAATTAAATACAGGGTGTCCCAGAAGTCAACGTCAAGCCGCAATGGGGTGACAGGATTGGTTGTAACTATCATGAGAAAAATCAGAAAAAAAATCTATCCCATGTAGTTTGAAAATTACCGGCATTTAAAAAAAACCTAGAAATTTGGTCAAATTATAACAATTTTTCGGTTATTGTGGTTAACTTTTATTATTTTTGTTCATTTAAACTTTGGAACCGTAACCCTAAATAATATTTCTAGAAGCACAGTCAAAAATAATGACACAATTGCCCCAAGGTTTATAGAATGAAGACTATTTATTAAACTATGAATTTAAAGTTTTCAAAGTTTGCTGACTTTGAATAGCCCTCCTTTAAAAAGAATATACTAAAGTGCCTTGGCAAGTGCCATTAAAAGTTGGCGCATTTAACCAGGATTGTAAAATGGTACAATACTTATTAGTTTCATACTAAAAAAACGAGTAAAAAAAGGAAAACCTCAAGTAACCCGATTTTTGCTAACCCATTTCACTCATGTCAGATGTTCTTTATTCGCACAAGCTTCTGGTAGGTTCTTAATTTTACGGCAAAATGCTGAGATAGATGGATAATGAACATATCTGCTATGAGTGAGCGAGACAGATAGTGACGCTACTTTTAGCAAAGTCAACAAAAATAAGTAAAATTAATAAAATAATGAAAAATCTTGACCTAGGTTAGTTTAAGTTTATTGGAATAAAGGTCAGGCAATACATATTTAAATTGTTTACCATCAGCCTCAATATATGCCCTACATCTCTTAAAAAAAGATCTACTTATTAGCCACGCATATCCCCGACAGTTGATGTCCTCAGCAGCTTGAGAAATTCGTTTACGCAGCTCGGCTACGCTCTCAATGGGCTTTGAATAAACTTTTTCTTTGAGAACACCCCGATAACAAAATTCCCGGGGATTTAAATCTGGGGAACGGGCTGACCACGAGATAGTGCCCGAACGTCCACCTCCACCTCCCGAATATTTTTGGTCAAGGAAACCTCTTACTTGCACTGCGTAATGCGCTGGGCAGACATCTTGTTGTGGCGATGATCTGTTAAGCGGTCTACAGACGTTGATGCATGCTGCGATTCAGGTATCGACTTCTACGTTTCATAACGCAAGTAGCAGCGTGTGTGGTACTGAATCAGGAATTTGGTATCAGTTGCGGCGTGCAGCGATGTAGATTCTGGAATCCTATTATGGGTGGTGAGCCACGTCGCCGAGCCGGTAACGCTGATGCAGTGATGCAGGTTTCAACGTGTATAGTATTGCGTCGATACAAAGAAATAAGCCCACTCTTGTGTTGCGTGAAACGTGCATGAAATATCAAGTCGATTCAGGCATCGCAACAGGTTTCGATTTGAGTAGGAAATCCAACTGATGTAAGTTTCATGAACCTTGAGTCAATTGAGGAATCGCAGCTTACATCAATGTCTGTAGGCCGCTTAGTGGTACGTCCTCTAACAAAGTTGGTAAATTTTATCGTAAACAATGTAGGTAATTCGTGCCATTCAAATTCTCAGGCAGCTCAAGAGCCCCAACAATTTTGCCATTTAAAATTCCGGTCCACAGGCTTACTTTAAAGCGATACTGGGATCCGTCTTCTCGCATTAAATGTGCCTGGATAATAAGAGATCTTTTTTAAGAAAATGTAGAACGTTTATTGAGGCTAATGGTACACAATTTGAACTTTTTTTGTAATAAAAATGCTATTTTCCTATCTGACTTCTAATCCAATAAACTTAAACTAAGCTAGGTCAAGATTTTTCATTATTTTATTAATTTTACTTATTTTTGTTGACTTTGCTAAAAGTGGCGTCACTATCTGTCTTGCTCACTCATGGCAAAGATGTCCACTATCTATCGCTCTCATCATTTTGCCGTAAAATTAAGAGCCTACCAGAAGCTTGTGCGAATAAAGAACATCTGACCTGACTGAAATGGGTTAGCAAAAATCGGGTTACTTGAGGTTTTCCTTTTTTTACTAGTTTTTTTTAGTATGAAAGTAACAAGTATTGTACCATTTTACAATCCTGGTTAAATGCGCCAACTTTTAATGGCACTTGCCAAGGCACTTTAGTACATTTTTTTTGAAGGAGGGCCTTCCAAAGTCGGCAAACTTTAAAAATTTTAAATTCATAGTTTAATAAATAGTCTTCATTCTAGTAAACTTGAGGCAATTGTGTCATTATTTTTGACTGTGCTTCTAGAAATGCAATTTAGGGTTACGGTTCCAAAGTTTAAATGAACAAAAATAATAAAAGTCAACCACAATAACAGAAAAATTGTTATAATTTGAACAAATTTCTAGGTTTTCTTTAAATGCCCATAATTTTCAAACTGCATGGGATAGATTTTTTTTCTGATTTTTCTCATGATAGTTACAACCAATCCTGTCACCCCGTTGCGGCTTGACGTTGACTTCTGGGACACCCTGTATAGATTTTTGTCTCAGATATTTTTGATGAAGACAAAATTTTGTGAATTAATATATCAAATACTTATGTTGCCTAATCCAAGCCACGTCCATACCATATTTCACTGACATGATCTGCTTACCTAGTCCAAACATAAAGCGAACACAAATATTTCGAATGATTAGAATTCTCTTTTTCATCAAACGATACGGGTAGTAAACAACATCACAACAACTGAACACAGAAGGCTTTGAGACATGATTGCGAGCTTTCCTCTATAGAAGTCTCTCGGGTTAAGGAACGATTTCGATTGGAAGGTTCAACAAAATTAATAACAGATAATTCAAACATGTACCAAATTCCAACCATGTCATTTTAGAAGATAGAATAGATAAAATTCGATATATCTAAGCTGATAGCGACAAAGCGATGGTTAATGTCGCGTCTTGTCGATCTCGATGACACACCGAATACACTCGTTATGTACAGCGTGACCTAATAAGGATGTACGCCGGCAATATCTCGGTAACCGTTAATCATATAATCGCGGAAAAAATATTATTAGGTAAATCGGCCAAGAGAAATCGCTGGAAATTATTTTCAAATTCCGCAAGTGGCCGCTAGGGGGCGCAACTGTTAGGATCAATCAGAAAAACGGCTTTTTCTCAAAAAATATGCAAGTAAACGTATATTATAATTTCTACCATCATGTAGAGAGGATAATTTCTGATTTTTTTGTTAATAGTTTTTTGCTCTATCTTGTAAGATGTGGTAGTGGGGGAATCTCAAAAAAGTTTCTATTTAAATGGCCATAACTTTGGTATATGTTGACAGAATTAAGCAAGCTAGGTCTTTTTTGAAAGAGCTATTCTTACCTAATAATCTGCTGTATAAAAATTATCCAAGTTTATGTTGACTTAGTAGCTACAGGGCGGTATTTGACATCATAACAATTATTACGGATTACTACGAAAATTTTAAATGGTATGCTATATATCTTTCAACATAGATATATAGAGGACGAAATTCTTCAAAAGCCAGTGCAGGATTTAACTTTCTAGCTATTTTCAAACCGGAGATATCAATAAAACAACTATTATGACAAGTGTGCTGTAAAATTCAGAAACAATTGCTGCCCTATAAGAATATAGCCTCCGTCACATCGTTTTAGTCTACTCAAGTAGAACCACTAGAAATCATATTTTAACTTTTCGAAATAATCTACAGGTGGCGTAGTATTCGCCAATAAGTGCTATATTTAATTTTCAAAACAATGGATCTTTTAAAAGAAACAAACAAAAAGAAATTACAGTATAAAAGTGATTATCATATTTGTTATTATTAAACGTCAATTTGAGCTGATCACAAAGTGTTACATGAACTCCACAGCAATGATAGTAAGAAAAAATCAATGTGAATAGATCTTAAAAATTAAGACCAATTAACAGCAAAATAAAGCAAAATAAGGTGGTATAACAAGAATGATAACAAACAAAAACTACGTAAACCTAATTAACATGTGCATACCATACCTATTGTCAGTGTTGCCTTAGATGTTCAATGGCGTCCATCGTTTTAGATGCACTTATGCATCCATTCACGCGTGGATAAACCTGCCAGTTTGAGTAACTAGAGCAACACTGAAAATAGGTTTATTATACGCATGTGAGTTAGGTTTATTTATTTTATCTGTTAACTTTGCTGTTATACCACGTTACTTTGCTTTATTTTCCTGTTAGTTAGCCTTAATTTTTAAAATCTATTCACATTGATTTTTTCTTACTATCTTTACCTGTTGAGTTCATATAACACTTTGTGTTCAACTCAAATTGACGTTTAATGATAACAAAAATAATAATGAATTTTATACTGTAACTAATTTTTATTTGTTTCTTTTAAAAGTTCCATCATTATGAAAATTGAATACAGCACTTATTGGCGACTACTGCGCCACCTGGTGGTTATTTTAGATAGTCAAAATATGATCTCTAGTATTTTTGCTTAAGTATTATCTATAGAATGATTACTAAAACGATGTGACGAAGGCTATATTCCTATAGGGCAGCAATTGTTTCTGAATTTCACAGCACACTTGTCATAATACTTGTTTTATTGATATCTCCAGTTTGAGAATAGATAGGAAGTTAATTCTTGCACTGACCTTTTTAAAATTTCATCCTCTATTTACTTGTGTTAAAATATATATATACTATTTAAAATTTTCGTAATAATGAATAATAATTGCTATCATGTCAAATACCGCCCTGTAGCTACTAAGTCAACATAAAGTTGGATAATTTTTATTCAGCAGATATTAGGTAAGAATAGCTCTTTCAAAAAAGACCTAGCTTGCTTAATTCTGTCAACTTATACCAAAGTTATGGCCATTTGAATAAAAACTTTTTTGACATTCCCCCACTACTACTCGTACTACTCGAGCGCTGAGCGGAGCATCTTACGCGGCCGGCACTTTGGATGATCGACCGGAAGGACCGGACGGGTGACCCCCGTCGGACCGTCCGGGATGATGATGGTGTAATCATTCCAACGGTGCTGGCCGTGCACCGTCCCCCCTCTGGGAAGTCATAGTACAATAGGCCTTAAAGGCTTAAGTGCTGACGGCTCCCAGAGGAAAAAAAAACTACTCGTACATCGTACAAGATAGTGCAAAGAACTATTCACAAAAAAACCAGAAATTGTCCTGTCTACATGATGGTAGAATTTATGATATACCTTTACTTGCATATTTTTTGAGAAAAAGCCGTTTTTCTGATTGGTCGTAACAGTTGCGCCTCCTAGCGGCCACTTGCGGAATTTGCAAATAATTTCCAGCGATTTTTCTTGGCCGATTTACCTAATAACTTTGCTCGAAGTTATATGATTAACGGTTACCGAGATATTGCCGGCGTCCATTATTATGTCACCCTGTACTTAGAATACTATAGGACACGGATTTCCACGGCTGGAAACAATGAAGTGCACGTGACGTAATTATGGCGGTTTCTTGGTTTTTTCAATCTCCCGTGCATTGTACCTAAATGTTATTCTTTTTTAGCTAGTTATCTACATAGTATTTATAGTAAACGCTACTATTTTTGGTAAAAGAACAATACCATAGTGAACAACCTGAATGGTATTACGAGATCGCGGTATAAGTCTTTATTGGGCAAAGGCATTTCTTCGGAATCAGATGTTCACGAAACGCTCCGTAATAAGATAAATATTTACAAAGCCACCCCTCGCTAAATGATTAGCAAACTTCCATAGCCATGAAGATCTCGATGGGTATTCAATAAAGTACAATATAGGGCTTAGGAGTGTACGCAAGTACAATGGTAAACTGTAACAGATGGACCGACAGGGATATAAGGGAAGGGTGTGAAGTTCCACCTCTCTGACCACATTGTTTGCCTCTGTGCCAGTTCATGCTGTTACACGTTAAGTAAGGGTGTGCTGTCGGTCCGCCTGTCTTCATTTACTGAGAATTCGGGCCTGGCGGGTTACTTATAAATGATGTTTCAATAAAAGCCCAATATTGCCCTTGTTGTGCGGATGATATATCTACGGGACGTGTCCTTATATAAATAGAACATTTTACCACAATCTCATTTTTATATTTTTTACTTCCCACACGCACAGGTGAGGGGAGTATTATGTTCCCGAAAATTTTCGATTTTGAGGTAACACGCTTTCTGGGCGTTTTGTAATATCTATATCTGTCTGTCTGTCCGATAGCGTTACTCTTGCCTAGGGGTGGGCGATAATTATCGATATTCGGAAAACATCGATATTTCACGTCCGATGATTGATGTTTTTACCATCGATATTGTTAACTTGAACCATCGATGAAAACATCGACGTTTCGAAATATTTGCATCGATGTTTTGCTAAAAACTTCAAGTACAAATTGAAAATATACAAAAAATTAAACTTAGCGAGTTTGTAATCTTCTGGTCTTCGATTTTGCTGCATAATTTAAAATACCAATCGAACGCGCTTTCGGTTCCTTTGTAGAGATGTGCATTACACTTCCTTTTAGTGAAATAGTTCATAAACGAACTACTATTCTGTACGAAAACAACTATATACTATATAGATATGGTCGATTGATAAAAGCACGACTCACGTCCTCTCAATGTAGTTAACTTGTAACTTGTTTTCTATGTGAATTGATTTTTCTTTGTACTATTTCAAATTGATTTGAGATGGATATTTGATATTGATTGATTTCTTCTCCTCAAATTCGCTAAAGTTGCAAAGCGATCTGAAAAAGGAAATAGACAACCAAAACCGAACTGAAAACAAGTTAGCTGCATCGAATGGCCAAATTTTAAGGCTTGAGATCATTATTATTATAATAATAATACAAGAGGTACAACCAGCGTAGTTGGGAACTAACACGGATAGATACATTATGGGCCGATCTTTATAAATTATGTGCATTTGCATTTCTTCTTTATTAGTAGAAAATATGTTGTGTTAATTTTATTTTTTAAATATTTGTTTAAATTAATAAATTTGCTACTTCAGCTAGTTTCTGGTCTTTATCTTTACCTGTTTACTGTTCTGTTCTTTGAAATTTGAAATACTTAATAGTAAAATACATATCATTATTTATTTCTGATAAAATTGAAGAATACCAATATCCGAATATCGATGTTTTTGCGATGTTCAAACATCGATGTTTTGAATACGATATATCGCAGTTATCGATGGCAGACCGTCGATGTAGATATCGATGTCCAACATCGATGTTTTCTTCCGATGTCCCATGCCTAATTCTTGCCCCATAATAATAGTAATTGGTAAAAAACAAAGATTATCAAAACCAATCCCAACTTCGTTTTTAGGCATTTCAGAAGCTCCTGATCATTTTCCATTTGTTTCTGGGAGGGTGTGAAATTGGGTTGGTGGATAAACCTGTCAGTTTGAGTAGCTAGAGCAACACTGAAAATAGGTTTATTATACGCATGTGAGTTAGGTTTATTTATTTTATCTGTTAACTTTGCTGTTATACCACGTTACTTTGCTTTATTTTCCTGTTAGTTAGCCTTAATTTTTAAAATCTATTCACATTGATTTTTTCTTACTATCTGTACCTGTTGAGTTCATATAACACTTTGTGATCAACTCAAATTGACGTTTAATGATAACAAAAATAATAATGAATTTTATACTGTAACTAATTTTTATTTGTTTCTTTTAAAAGTTCCATCATTATGAAAATTGAATACAGCACTTATTGGCGAAATTGGGTTGGTAGGGGGTTTGAAAACCAAAAAATTTTCATAAAATTACTCTGAAAAAAATGACTGGTGATTTAGTGTACTTGTTGGACCTATGCGAATGTTGGCTTTAGCATATTATAATACTATAACCTGTAAGCTGGAAACTACGCATTGGATTGTGATGAAATTGTGACACCGAATTAGTAACGTGGGGGAAATGGTAAGTGTATCGTTGTTCGAACTCTTGCCAGTGACGGAGGTGAAATAAACAAACAAATTCAAAATCGGTCAAACTTCATTTTTAGATGTTTCAAAGGTTACTAATTACTACTTCTTAATGAGCATGGTGTAGGGATACAGGAACTTCATATTTGAAATTTCATTGCTGTTTCTGAACATGTATTGACTTATCTATAAGCCAATATACATGTAGTATCTCAGAAATACATAGATAGTATCTCATCTAGTAAGTGGTATTTATCCTGTTGTTTCATGTACAAATAAATTTATTGTACATTCGTACCATTTTAAAGATATACACTTACTCTATCAGTACATACTCTCTGGAAAAATTTGATAATATTGATATTTAGACTTTTTGCAAAATTTGATTAAAGCTATGGAAAACGAAGGAGATTTCAAAATGTAAGCAAAGCAGTAATTTCGTTAAAAGATTATGAAAATTCAATAACCTGACAGCGGCGCATTTTAGACCAAACTTTTTTTAAGTGTGAACAAACATGATCTGAAGGTAGGCTTATTTCAATAGAAATAAATAGATAATTTCATTAAAAAACTATCGTTGCGTGGTACGCTTTTTAGGAGCACTCTGTATAAGTCAATTAAATTTTAAAACGTTTTCCTTTTATCCTCATTAACATGACGTTAATCAGATTTTTTGATTAAACGGTGTTGCTACCATCGAAAAGCCGAAAATTAAATGGAGTATCGTATGTTGCTAGGTTAAAGTGTGCTTGTTGCTAGCTTTTGGCATGAAAATCGCGAGAAATGGTGACTTCGCGATTTCGGGTTGAAAATTGTTAAAACAGAAATTTCCAGTACGACATATTCAATCATTTGCTAATTGCGAATCAATTCCGGCTTTTCAAATAATATTTATTTTGAGGAGACATTGGGATACTTTTGGACCAACAGAAATAACTTGCCTACTCTCTCCCCTTGAAGCGTCACTATGGCCAAAGTTTCAATTTAAAATAACTGGCAACAAGCGTCATGCGGCTAGCCCTCATTTTTGAGGAGAAAACCAATGAAATGAGAGTTAGAAATAGCTAAAGGTTGCCAACTGACTGCGTGTTTTGCGATACCAACAATCGCCAATCGCTCAGCTACGGTTTGTGGTCACCAACTCGGTTTTGACATCGCCACTTTGGCGCAATATCGCCACAAATGGCAACTTTGGGAACGCGTGTTCTAAAAAATTGAAGTGGGGAGTAGGGGTTACTGTGTTCTCTCTTCAATCTGTTCAAGACTATCTTCTATCTGCGTCCGATGCGTGTATATCGGAATTCTAGATTCCGAGGGTGTTTCTGAATTTCCTTGACACGTGATATTCTCGTGAAAAAAAAATTTCAAACGAAAATTGAGTGGAATATTTGAAAGCACCTATTAAAATTCTATCAAACCATGCTTTCAAGACATTTTTTTTGTACTTCAACCCTCAGAACCCCCAACTTTGTTTTTTCAAATAGCACCTAATAGTCTTTCCCACTCAAAAAAAGTCCTTATTTTATTTAAAATCTTGTAGTACCTTTGATTTTATACAAAAAGCTATTTTTTATAGTCATAAGCATAAAATAAATAAAATAAGGCTGTTTGAGGCGTAATATTTTCATAAGAAAAACAGATAAGAAAGAAAACTAAGTGGGACTTTCAAGGGTACAGAATGACCTACCATACCATGCTTTCGAAACATTTTTTTTGTTCAACTCCTAAAACTTACCCCGTACTCTTTTTTCCAAATATCACTTCCCAGCTTTTCATGCATTAATGAGGTCATTACTTTATTTAATATCTTGTAGTGCATTTGACTTCATACATGCACAAGCCATTTTTTTTCGTAAAGTCATTAATATAAAATAAATAAAATGAGGCGTAATATTTTCGTAATAAAAAAGCATAAAAAAGACATTTGTTCTCGAAAGCATCGGTACCCAGTCATTCAGTACCCTTAAAAACCCAATTAGTTTTATTCGAGGTTTTATTTTTATCCGTTTTATGCGTCAAGCAAATTCTTATTTTATTTATGTTATATTGATGATTTCACGAAAAAAAAAACAGTTTGTGTATAAAATCAAAGGTACTGCAAAATTTTAAATAATATAAGGACTAAATTTATGTAGAAAAAATATTTGGTGCTATTTGAAAAAAAAAGTTGAGGGTGAGTATTAGGTACAAAAAGAGTTTTAACAGCATCGTATGATAGAATATGTAGTACTTTCAAAAATTCCACTCAGTTTTCGTTTGAACTTCTTTTCTTACGAAAATATCACGTGTCAAGGGTATTCAGGGACACCCTGTATACTTAGTTGGATACTCAGAATGTCTAAGACTCAGAAAGCTGAGCGTCTAACGCAAACGATACGTAGGTGCTATCCTGTAGTAAAGAATTTTCCGATGAAAGTGCCTGAGGATGCTTCTCAACCAAGAAAAAAGGACAGAAAACGTCACAAAATGATCTCATGAAAAATGACCATATCAACATAACGGAATGATATTTCGTCCCGCGTCACCCTCTGCATAAATCACCCTCCATAGGGGGGATGAACCTAATGAACTTTCACACTTAAACGGGCACTAAAAGATACAAAGAACAAGTGTTAACAGGATCCGCGCCACTAAATTAAACTCGCTTTAGTCGGAACACATGTCGTCGATGTGTCAGGACAGGTCTTTATTATTTCTGGGCAAAGGGCAGACGGGCGATTTATAGAGGGTGGGAGGGTACGGAGGGACGGATTACCTTGCGTTAGGAGCTTTTTAGCACGTCATCCCATATGCTTTATTTGGTTGTATTTCTCTTGTTAGCCTGAATAATAGCGAACCCATTGACTGGAAATGTTCCTCATATTGTCGTTTTGCATAGCTTACGGCTAGACTGTTTTCACCTAGATAAATTACTTTTTCCCCGTAAAATCCAGCTATATGAGATCCCCTAAAACTAAACACATGGGAAGCTACTGGTCCTGACCAAATTCCAGCCATTGTCCTTGAACGCTGGGCCGCTGAGTTTGCACCTATTCTTTGTAAGCTCTTCAAACTATCGTATCAGCGAGCTGTGTTTCCCTCTGCATGGAGGATTGGCTGCGTGCAACCCATTCCTAAGAAAGGCAAAAAGACAGATCCCATCAACTATAGCCCTGTTGCTCTTTTCAGCATCATGTCTTATGGAGACTGTCATTAATACACAGCTCCTGAAGTACCTGGACAACAATAACATCATAAATGATCGCCAGTATGGCTTCCGTAAGCATAGGTCTACGGGTAACCTCCAGGCCTACGGCACTCACTTGTGTAACAGAGCAATTGAAAATATTGGCGAATCCCGTATTGTTGCACTTGACATATCAAAAGGCTTCGACAGAATGTCGCATGAGGGACTTTTGGTCAAGCTTGCTGCTTATGGACTACCACCTGGCCTGCGCCAGTGGCTGAACGACCAATCTCTATTTGTTATAGTCGAACATATTTTCAATAAATGCCGGTGTTTCTCAGTGATCTGTCCTATCCCCTACACTATTTCTGCTGCACATCAACGAACTGCTGAAAATAATATCAACTCCAATCTACACCTTTTCCAGCTGTAGTTTCTAAAGCGTCAAGTGATAATTCAAAACGGTCAAGTTAATTTTCCAACTCGTCACTTGTAATTTCAAACTGCCAGGTGTAATTTATACCTTAACATAAGAGGTAAAATACCTGGAGGTGGTGACTGATAGTGAACTCGCATTAACAGAGCATATTGTCCTCGTTTACAAAAAATCGATAGCTACTATATGTATTGCCAGATGCATCGTGTAGCTGGTAGGTCATTGGTAGTCAGGCCAAACATCCTTAAGCCCTAAGTGACTTTATACGGCAGCCATCCGATTCAGAAGACGAAGACCTCTGTTATGCGTACGCTAGCTAAACTTCAGAGCTACCAGCGGCAGCGCTAGGATCAACAGGTCTGACCAACACCTATTCCTACCCTGAATGCATGTGCTCTTGTGCTTCCCGCCTTTGGAGCCCTGGATAAAAAGGGAGGCGATGTCAACTTGCGTGACGAAAGATGTGGCTGGTATGTGACCTGTTAGTGGGCCATACCAGACTAGAGCAAATCATGGTGAATAATATCCCGATATCCTCATTCAAGGCGAAAAACCATATATACTTTAATCTCACTAATCATCTACAACCGAGGTGATTGGACGAGAAGCGACTTAAGCTCCAACCCACAGTTTGATATACTTCACTGATGGATCACTTTCTAAGGAGTCGGGATCGAGTGGAGGAAACTTCTGCTTGCAAGAAGGTAAAGGAGCCCAGAGGAGCTTTGAGCTCGGAACCTGCATAGTAAGGTAGGGCAGGAGATTAAAAAAAGAACGATGTTAGATGGAAGGAAATGAGTGAAGCCTGAGAGAGGACAACAAACATGTTTAATTATTGAATAACTGAGAATTATCCTAAGACAAATTACAGTATTAGAAAGTTATATATTAAGGGGCCTGGATACACACATTTATACATACGTATTTGCCATGTAAAACACGGACTCACAATTTATCGCATAACTCACTCTATTTTCAAACTACATATATAATATTTCAGAAGGCGATAGTTAAAGACCTTAATGAATGACAACTATTTTCGATTTTCTCAAAAAAGCTTTTTAATGTGCAAAAAAACTCGCAATGCAAAATCATACATTCTATAAATGCCTGTAATTTAACAACCAAACACGATATCAAAAAAAGGCTAAATAGTTGCACAAGCGCAAGCTTTCTTCTTCACGTCAGGAGCTTGGAAATGCGAAATTCATCTTTATGGTGACCTTTGGACCTTTCGACCTTACGTTTGGATTTTTGGACTTATCTCCCGTCATCTTAGATACACACACTGGAGAAAGGGAACAGGCGACCACGCCTCCTCGCTAACACGGGAATACGTCTTTTCTTGGGCTCTTAATTTCGCGCGCTATACCCTAGACCCTTAGTGTTGAATATTCTGATATTTAAACCTTGTTATCACAATTGATACCACCAAGGAATACAAACTGAGCAAAAGCAATGTTATCACGCGCGCCCTTATAACAAATATACTACAGATTTTCAAATTATATTTAGATCAGCGTATGCATAAACCGTGAATTAGGGTGTTTGGTCCTCCATCTAGTACCCTGAGGTACGAAATTTCATTCATCTACTTCCTCAATATCGTCTCAAAAAGTAAACATCTATTTGATGTTATTATTCTTCCATCAAAGAAGTCTTTGGCTTACATTTTTATCAGCTTAAGTTGAGATATTTTGTTAAATGATTCAGTGCAACACAATTATAGAAGATAAGATTTAGTTTAACTTAAGATAAAGTTGAGCCAGGGTGCAAACTGCCTTGAATTTGTTTAAAGATGTACACAGAAAAAAATCTTGTTCTATGTTCAATTAATTGTTACTATTTGGATGCTTTTCCATTAGTTCAAATATATATACAGTTGTTTCAAACCCGTGTCATTTAAACCATTTACTCCTCGGGTTCGAAGCAATTGCATGTAAGCTGATGAATTCAAAATAGGTTATATTTTTCCCATGATATGTACTATCAATCCATAAGTAAAATTAGCGTATAATGCAACTAAATCATTATTTTGTTTTTCATATACATCTTAGTTTTATTTGAGCAAACCGTATAATTTATTTTACATACAAACTTGTTCTTACAATAGCAGTTCTTGTTAATTACTTCAACAAAAATTCATTTTATCTAGAAGGCAGCCATAACAGACACAACAACGCATACCTTTAGCGTCTATGCTATTTGAGAGATTACTAAGCAGTATTTGCGCGAAAAACACCTTATAATGAATTAATTCATTGATCTGTGTCGCTAACTCAACTGCCTTGTACTCTATTGGATTTATATATCGAGATTCAAGAAATGCAAAAAGAAGGAGGAGTCTCATTGTTAGCGTCGCGTCTTCGGTGCAGCTTACGGATTGCATCAGCCATATTTGCATGTCTATCCCTATTTCGTGGTCTATCCGTGACATATGTATGTGTGGGTTATGCTATAATTTCATAATCCATAACACTTATTTTCAAACGTGGTGACAACCATTGTAATAAGGCCATTACCATATTGGCATTTTCGTCATTTTTAGACAATTCTTAATGCTAGTTACAAACAACCAATTTACACGGTAAGTTGTTTAATCTGATATCACATAATCGAAAATTTTATGTAAATAAATATTTTTTTCTAAATATCAAAAGAAGTGATTTATTAAAAAATATTGAAGTTACTCATATGTTAATGTCTCTATTTCCGTATGTGGTAACTACTTTTAAAAATAAATTAGGTTAGGTAATTACAGCCATATGCACAACTGCTTAATGTTTTGACAATCATATATTAAGGTTAATTTGAGTGCAGATGATATTACTGCAATAACAAAAGCACAAGACATTCAACTACATGAGACGCCCAAACAACTCGATGGTCTATGCTACCAAAAAAAAAAAGTGTTTCTTCATGGAAACGAAAGTATTTTAGAATCAATATAAAAACATCGGTTCAATTCAGAAATGTTATAATTGAAGCTCTCATGGAAATATAATAGTACCTTGTCGTTGAATTGACAACAGGATATAGTTAATTACCAAATATATCCTTCCCATTGGATTAGGAAGGCATAGGTACTGAATGTAAAATTTTATTGAATTAAAGCGTGAATAATAATCGATGAAATGACATGTGAAACATGCGTGAAACAGCCAGTGGTGTGCCGAAAGGGCCCGCAGGGAAAGTCTGCCTCGTTGGCAAGCCTTAAACACTGAATTAAAAAACAGTAAAACTGTATGATCCACCTCAAAAAAACTATGTTCCACCAGATGGTCATCCAGGATCCAATCGATAATTTCATTAAAAAGTAACTATTTAGTCGTCGTTGAATGTTTGTCGAATCTAGCTATAATAGCAAAGAAAATTCTGATAGGGATGAGGTAAAGGTCCTACAAAATAAAATAGAGAATTTTGAATTTGTATTTTTATTAATATTCCAAAGAAAAATATGCGAAAACGTCAATTTACTTTTAAAATGTTTGCAAAAAAGTCATATAGATGTTGGACAAGCCACAGATTTAATTGCATATGTTTCAGATCAATTAGGAAATTTAAGAAATAATTTTGAAAATATCTTTAAAACTGCATTAACAATGGCAAATTGGTATTGAGCCACAATTTACAGACAAAAGACAGACATTCGTACTACTAAAAAGTTTTTTGATGAAATGGCGATTGATGAACCAATTGAAGACCCTAAAAATCGTTTAAGAATTTTAGTATTCAACACATACCGAGAACTATTTTAGTACAACTAAAAATAGGTGTGAGGCATTCACAAATGTCTATTCAAAATTCGATATTTTAAACCCCAAAACACTTACCGAAGTGCAAGAAGTGGAAATGATTGATAAAGTAAAAGAACTAGTTGAAAAACATCCAGACGTCTCACACAAAATCTTGCATCGGAACTAATTCAAATAAAAAATCTTCTATCTGTAATCCTGAAAAATCTTAACAGTATTAGGGAATTTTCTGATTTTATTTTCGAAAAAGATAAATTTTTGATTAGTTACCTGAGATTTGCACAGCATTTCAGTTATTTCTAGTACTGCCTGTTACATTGGCTCAAGCAAGCTCATTTTCGAAACAAAAAACTAATAAAAATTTTTGCAAGATCGACAATGGATGAATCGCGCCTAAGTTCTTTGGCAGTAATTTTTATCCAAAATCAAAAGGCAGAAGGCATAGACTTAGATCAAGTATTTGATACATTTGTTGCTTCCATAGTGGCCATATAATATAAACCGATTTGAAATATTATTTTTTTATATAGAAGGGGGGACCCGTGAAACAAATTTGCGGGGGGGGGAGGCGAAGACCTTGGCACGCTACTGGAAACAGCACATAAAGCGTCGATGACACGGGGCTAGTTTACGAGCTGCAAGCCAGCGAGTTTGCTAGCTGCTTGTAAACTAGCCTTCGTGTCATCGGCTGAGCTAGTGGAAAGTTCTTTGAGTCATCGACACTCGCTCCTCGCTAGCTTTTAAACTCGCCGACTAGCAGCTCGTAAACTAGCCCCGTGTCATCGACGCTTAACCAGATTGACCTTAGAGACGTGGATAGATTAATGTCAGGAATAAATTCGTGGAGTAATAGTTAACGTAGAACACGTGTATCAGTCTGTCTCCAGATTTGCCACTGAACAATCTAGTCACCTCTGCCTGTTACTCGGATATTAATAAAAAATGGCACCGCGGTCGGGCGCGTTCCGCCATGAAATGACACGCGAAATGTCATTTATGAAATTGCGGTGGATTCCATAATTCATGCCCTTTTGATATCAAAGTAACTGTCAGACGTAAACGTTTTAACAGCGCCAATTTCCGCCGACCGGCTAATTTAATATTTATTTAATTAGACCGGAAAAATGTGACGCGCTTAAAATATTTTCGGCGTGTTTTTTATTTATTTGCCGCCGCACCGGCCGTGTTTTATGAATTCGCAATGAGCTTATCGGTATTGTAAATGAATAAATGAAGATCGCATTCTGGCACAATAAAATATTTTGTGACAGACGTGGAAAAATATGAAGCTGTATCGTTGCTATTTTTACAGTCCAGTCATTGGACAGCTTTGGCTGGAAAGTTTTCCTTAGGTCTTCAAAAATGGGGCTCACCATATGACTGATAATGTTCTATTTTTCTTAATTGATAACCTTTTAATACACCGTAACTTCCCCGTATACATATAATATATTTTTATCTCAGAGTAACAGCTGAACATAGAGGTAGTAAACAACTAATTCTAATAGGCCAACATCTTTTCTTACGTTGTCATATTGACCACCAGATACGGCAATCATAATTGTTTACTATAGTCTTAATTGTATAGTATCCAGAAATATTCCATTCTACGTTAAAAAAGACGGTATTTTGATGGTTCAGGAATGAGCAAAATCAATAGATATGTTGACCTCTACTGCGTTACTGCATGTTTCTTCATCATAAACGCAAATTCTGTCTTACATAAATTTTGAGGGGCTGGCTACGCCAATGTAATTTTCCTGCGATTTGTTTACGGTAAACCTCGACTGTCAAACATTTGTTTTGTTTGTGCGTCTTTTATGCTTGGTCAGTAAAATCGAATTCGCTATTTGTTGGTAACTGTAGTGAAGCTTTACAGACTTGCTGTGCTATATTCGAGTGTAGTTTAACAGTTTTTCGAGATGGGACAGTGCAGAGCAGTGTTTGTAACATGGGTTGCATTGGAAGAATTTTCAGGTTAGTTGGCAATGTTTGGAGGCTGAAGTGTCAAAAGATGATGGCTTTGAGCACGCCATGCTGAAGTAGTTTGTTTACTACCTCTATGTTCAGTTGTTACTCTGAGATTTTTATTGAATAAAAACCCCCTATTATTATTTAAAATTATCGTTACTCTGTGAGGTGAGTAATAACCGGGTCCTCCAATCATGCGTCCTAGATCTAGATAGTCGTAAGGAGCCAATGATCTCTGGTTTCTGCAGGAAAGGTGTTCGCATTGCTGGCAGTGTGGCAGTACTGAGATCAGCGTACCACCTAGGGACAGTCTGGTACTCAGATGGCTCACTTACCCATGAAGGCTCCGGTGCTGGGCTGGGTGGGCCAAAAACAAAGCTCTCCCTCTCCGTTGAGGGATACAACACGGCATTCCAAGCAGACATATATGCGATTTTAGCTGGTGCCTTTCGTATTCACTAAATTCAGGTGCCTAAGGAGCGGATTACCATCTGCTCTAAGAAGCCAGGCGGCATTAAAAGCATTGATTGAGTGCAGGTCTATACATCAAGTCTCGTTTTGCAACGTAGAAAGATCTTAGATGGCATTACGGCAAGACATCACTTATGTGGGTGCCGAGTCATGCTTCAGTTTGCCGTAATGAAACGGCGGACGCTCTCGTAAGGCGAAAGGTCGAGGAATAATTTCCTGCAAGGTCCTGAGCAGGTTGAGGGGCTGTGACAGCAGGTACCATTAGGAGAAAAATAGAAATATGGTTGCAAAATCAGCAGCTTATGAGATGAAGAGGAATCTCTGGACATCTCCGTTAAGCTAAATAACCTATTTTAGGACCTCTGACCAAGGTGAGGTGGTTCTGTCTCTCACTGGACTGAAGCCTACTAAGGTTACTTGTGTGCCTGCAATCTGACCATAACACCTTCAAACATCACTTGTTTATGTGATGGGGGTGGCAAGGGACCCGACATGTACACGCTGTGGCGAGGAGGGGGAGTCCTCCCCACATTCTATATCGCTGTGAAACCCTTGGCTATCACAGGCAGACCATACGAGCATCAAGGGTTCTTGGACCTGAGGATTAGGGTGGAACGAAATTTTTTAGTTTTAAATTTCAAAACGTAATAGCCAGTAAAAGTTGCCTTTTGGATCACATAAGTAAACCTTAAAATCTGGAGAGTATAGGTTAGTGCTTTACAGTGCCTCAATGGCATTAAAAATTAGAAAATTTTCAATTAAACCCCGAAATTTTATAAATTTAAACACAGATATTTTCGAAATGTAATAGTGTACAAAAGTTGCCTTTTGGGTCACATAAGTAAATCTTAAAATCTGGAAAATATAGGTGAATGCTTTCCAGTGCCTCAATGGCATTAAAAATGAAAAATTTTCAAATAAACCCCAAAACCAGGGTCCGAATACTTGGGACACGTAGCGCCATTATCTGGATCAGCTCCGAATATTAAACTGAGTGTTGCCAATTTTTTGGAAAAACAAAGATCACGGATGTGACGGAACAGCAGTAAATACGGGACAGAAAGATGGAGTTTTGAGGTTGTTGGAGGAATATTGTGACAAACCAAACCAAACCCAAACCCAAACCCAAACCAGTATTTGGATGGAGAAACAACTGGACCACGTGCATATTCAGGACCTATTGGTAAGAAATTGTCTGAATGTGAGAAGCTTGAAGTAATTAACTTTATTCCAATCGAATCCGATTTACCCGAAATTGATGAAACACTCTCATTTTCGATGGTTGACAAGAGCGAGTAGGTTGCTTCGTTTATATATTATTATTGGAACAGAGTCTCCATCAGAAAACCTTAAAATATTGATAGAGTATATTGTAAAAGTTTATACTTCGGTTTGGTTTAAAATCAAGTGCAATTCGTCTTGCAAGAATGGCTCTTAAAACCTTTTTGGGCTAATTAAACGATCTCGTTATTTAAGTTTAAACCTAAAAAACATTATAGGTCCTGTAATCCAAAGAAATGGGTACTTTGCTCATCCGGAAAACATTCTTTTAACGATGTTATGTGACGACAGAAAACATGTTAGAGAGCTTGCCTTGAGAAGGATTTTAAAAGCTAGGGAAAATCCACCTAGGACAATTAGACAATTCCAAATACCAAAATTAGTTTTAAAGTTTGAAACCAAAGACTACTAGATTTAATATCCTGGCAAAACTTTAACAGAGCCACCAACAACTTTTGAATACTCAACAGATGAATTGTATGGTAAATTCCGGAAGTGTGAAAAAAGATGGAACCGGTATGGAGTTTCAAAAGTTTCCCTGTCATACGCAGAGGTGAGAGAGGTACGTTAAGCTAGTAACGGAGGCGTTTTCAGCAGTTTGTGGTCAGGTTTCCAGAGATGAATTCATTCGCGCCAGGTTGGAGTCACGAAAAATTATGTCAAAATTTGATACCTAAGCACAATATGGAAGTGAAATGGAAATTTTCCGAAGGGTATGTAGGGCCGGGTGGATATCGATATGCTACTACCGCCTTGAGGTGAGCTCTAGCACTTTAGCTATTTTAAAAACACAATATGCGAAAAGTTGCATAGCATTAAACTGAAACTAAAATCAAATAATATTTTCTCAAATTTCAGACAGTGTAGGGCAGTGGGAGTTTTTATGCGATTTCGTCCATTTTTTGCTGCATAATAGAGAAATCCGAAAGGAAACTTTTCCGCACTATTAGTTGGTTGGTTGGTTAACATGCTTTATTGCCAAAGATATATAAAAAATCTTATTGACAAAGCAAATAACTATGTAAAAGTACATAATGAAAGCACATACATACAATACGAAATTAAAAAAAATCATTTTCGTCCCACCCTACTGAGGATCTAAGATGGGCAGGAGTCAAGGCCATCCTCACCTTCGCGATGAGGGCTGGACTTAGGAACTAGGGTAAGGAGAGGTGCATAGGGCTTGCTTGTAAGCCTAAGCGTTGGTTCTGGTCACCAGAGAGCCTCCCCCTGTCTTTAATTCTTTCATTCATTCATTCACCACCTAGATGTGTAATGACCATAACTATCAGACTAAAGGTGTAGTCCGGCCAAAGCCTGCGAAGGTGTCGGAGGAGCTCCTGACATTTAGTCCGCTTCTCCTTCTGTTTCGAGACGATAAAATAATGTATAAATGCAGTTTACAGATTGATTTTTATTACCGTTTTACATGTTCGAAGAGAGCCGTGCCTACTTTTCCAGTGGGCCTTAACGTTATTATCATTAAAGGAAAGAACTTCCTTTTTACTAAAATCAGCTGCTAGATGTAGCAGCTGGATGTCAAATTCTCTATATTTCCATGGACAAAAATAGGTTTTAATCGTTTGTAAAATATGTGAAGTGAAACTTACCAGTTAATTGCAGTGATTGTAAAATTGCAGTCGCGACCAATGATCACCGATATAGGAAGCTGCGATAAAAAGTCTCAACACTTCATACAGTAGCGGATACAGACGTTTTGTTGAGGGGGGCGATCAATGCCGATTTCAAAATTGAGGTCTTATAAAATGATTCATTGGATGGGGGTTGCAATAATATGTTCTAATAATAAGTGACTGATGACTGACTAATAATTATTTTGTTAATACTGATAAGTTTTTGATAGATGTCTTTTAAGGTAATAGATGAGTTTGATCTCATCATGATGCCTATTTATCCAGTCTTTAGTGTATTGAGTATGATTGAGGTGAGGAGTCGCTTGTTACCGTGTGCATGAGAATTAGGCCCATGTATTTCCCTAAATACCATTTCACGGCTCACGGTGCACAAGATTGAAAACTTGAGGTTGAAATGGTTGCATTAGAGTATGCGTTGTAATGGTGGCAACTATTTAAATACGCTTCAAATGCTTGAGAGTTTTTGATGCAATGTTTTAATTCTTTTCTTTAACTTCCCTGACAAAAGGAGGGGTAAGTTATTATTAGAATCGGCCCGTTTTCACAAATTTTACCGAAATCAATGTACGCGGTGTCATTTCCAAGGTAGAATCACCTCCTAACTCATTTTCTGAAAAGAAAATACCATGTTATATTATTATTTTTCCGAGTAAACCCTACCACCCTCCAATCATTAAATCACATATTTGCACCAAAAGTAGACCAGAAGATAGAGAAACGAAAATTTGTTTCTGACGGTAAAGTTTGAAATTATTTGGATCATTTTTGTGGCAGTTACTGTCATTTTAAGGTTCGAAAATTTCCTAGTTTTTATGAATTGTTATTCCGCCATTTTAAAAATTTGCGGGAGGCACGGTAGCGTTTTGGACATAAAAAACATGCTTGTACATGTGGTAGCATTAGAGTTTCACGTAATGACACTATTTTCTGAGTTACCCCCACCCCTCCCTTCTTTATCCTCGCAGCGGGACGAGATTTTTGTTTCTAATGATAACCTTTTTATAGTGACCAAGTTTCAGGCAAATCGGAAAACTTTGGTTCTTTTGTGTCCGTCTGTGTGTCCGTCTGTACGTCCGCGATTCCGTTCTCCAACGATTACTCAAAAACGCCTCAAGCGATTGCTCCAAAATTAGGCCAACTTGAATTAATAAGGGTCCTTTCGAGTTTAAAAGGCTTTGGTGCTGATCTGACAAAGGGGGGTGGAAAAGGGTGGGGGTGCAAAAAAATATAATACAAGATATACATTTGATAGCACCAGTTGAAAGAGAATGCGTCTTTATATCTAAAATGATATATCACATGTTATTTTTTTCTTAAATGGAGGCTAAAGAAATTAAATAAATTGAAATACTCAAATGTCATTATTATGTTATTTGTGTACTAATTAAGGGTTAAAGGGAGTGGAGACTGCACAAAATTGGTACATCTGATCAAGATAATCACATACCACCTTTTTCTTAGAATAGCGACTAAAAAAATTAAATAGGGTGAAATTTACAAATGTCAATAAGTGCTGTAACAAGATTATGGTTGCTGAGGGGGATCCTGGACGGGATCTCTAAGTTGTGACTCTTCACTGTCTAATATTGGTATCAGTAAACATCGTATACAGTAAAATAATTCATTTAGAACAATCGGGTAACTGCGAAGCTACCTATTTAGCATGTGCTTTGCTTTATAGTTATTACTGGTTACATGTAAGGAACATTCCAGTATTAATGATTATATTACCTCATTCTTAGAATACATGCTGAATACAATAAAACATAATTATTTGAAAGCTTAAAATTAACTACGTGTAGAATTTCTATGCCGAAACGCTTATTTACCTCTTCGCCATGGTAACTTCAGAAAAGCCAACTTTGTCGATATACAGGGTGAGTTTTTAGTACCGGCTCGGTCGATAACACCACTACTATAGAAGATAGCGAAAAAAGTTGTACATAAAAGCTGTAGCCACGGATATGCTCCTTGCTCAGAAAATATTTTGATTTATACAGGGTGATCCATAACTACGTGGTGATGCACACATGTACTTTTTTAAATGAGACAGCCTATATATTATTCCATATTCAAATTCTACTAAAGATTTCCGTTCTTGCAATATAGGGTATTGTTACATTATACAGGGTATTTCAAAAGTTATGACCATTTTTATCTCCAAATCGCTGTCAAATGAACGCACTGTATATCAAAAATCATTCTTTTTACACGGATTTATTAAAAAAAAACATCCAGTTTTAGAATCGGCTATCAAAAAAGCCCGCGAAGCATATTCGTATACAGGGTGATGTAGAATGCAAAATCCAAATTTTCTCTTTTTTTTCAAATGTAACCCCCAATATTTTATTATACCAAAGAATTGCTTTTAATATGCTCTTTCATCTTTGTATAGCACTTGTTATACCTATGTCCATGAGTTTCAGAGATATTTCGATTTTTCGGTAAATTTAAAATATAGCTTCTATTTGTGCACTGAAATTTATTTATTTTGAGAAAGTACTATCGAATTTGTTTTTTGTTTAACGAACAACTAAATTATAAGGTCATGATGCTATTTGATGAAGTCAAAACCCTAAATCATCGAAATAATAAAGTCAAGAATTGTGGAAACAATTTTGTAGGCGTGATGCATAAATTATCAAGTAGAATTATCAGGTATGCTTTGAAAAATTGACGGTTTTCATAACCTGCTCAATAATTCCGTACTGTGCGTATGCTGTATTTACCTTCCTGACGGAAACTGGACGTCCGAAAATCTCCAGCACGTTATCTTGCAATTACCTAGACCTTTTCTGCTGCTAGGTGACTTCAATGCTCACAGTCCCTTATGGGGTTCTTCAAAAACTCATAGAAGAGGTCGAATTTTAGAATATCTCCTGGAGAACCAAAGCCTAGCCCTTTTGAACACCGGGTCACCCACCGTTCACCGTTGCGGCACTTTCTCCAATTTAGACCTAGCTATTTGTTCTGCTGGCATTTCCGATAGCTTGCAGTGGAGAACCTTGGATGATCTGCATTACAGCGACCACTTCCCCTGTCTTGTCAACCTGCTCAATGTCGCGCGTACCTCCTCTACGCCCCCGGAACACTGGATTATGTCCAAAGCAAACTGGCAACAGTTTGAAAGCCAACTATCAGCCATAGAGAACACTGAGCTGGAAGTAATGACAGTGGAGGATTTGAGCTATATAATCTTAAAAAAAGCGTTGTCGTGTATACCAATGAGCAATGCTTACCCCAGGAACCGCCGGGTACCTTGGTGGAATTCGGACGTTGCTGAAAAAATCCGAAACAAGAAGCATGCCCTCAACATTTTCAGGAGACACCCTACCAACAACAACATGATTGCGTTTAAACGTGCACGGGCGCAAGCTCGGCGTACTATGCTAGAATCTAAACGTAAGTCTTGGAGAGATTATATCACATCAATAACAGCGAATTCTCCAGTAAAAGAGGTTTGGAATAAGGTCCGAGCTATCAAAGGCTGCCCTTCCTATAGACCCATTACGCACCTTAGAGAGAACGATGGTACCATTATCTATGACATCCCGTCAATAGCAGAAGCCTTTGCTGACCACTTTGCTCGCACAAGTTCGTCAGAAAACTACGACGCTCACTTTCAAGTCACTAGAGTGCTTAACGAAACCCCCCTCGAATTCTCTACCAACAGTAACCTATGTTACAATGAACCTTTCCAGTTTTCAGAATTAGAGTTTGCCCTAAATATCTCAAAAAAGTCTGCAGCTGGCCCCGATAAGATCAATTATGAAACGATCTCCCATCTTCTTCTAAATATAAAAAATGCTCTCTTAGATTCATATAATAAGGCATGGACAGAAGGAGAATACCCTTCCTGTTGGAAGGAAGCTATCATAATCCCAGTACTTAAGAATGGTAAGAGTCCTATTGATGTATCTAGCTACAGACCCATAAGCCTCACCTGCTGCATGGGCAAGCTCTTCGAAAAAATGGTTAATGAGCGTCTCTCATGGTATTTGGAAGATCAGCAGCTCCTAGTGAAGCATCAAGCCGGCTATAGAAAACAGCACTCTACTATCGACCAGCTTGTCTGTGTTGAAAATATTATACAAAACGCCTTCAAGGACAGGCATCACGCAGTCGCAGTTTTCTTCGACATAGTAAAAGCATATGATATGACATGGAGACATGCAATATTAATACAACTTTTCCAGTGGGGTCTCAGAGATAACCTGCCTAGGTTTATATCCTCATTTCTAAGTAACCGTACCTTTCGAGTGAAAGTGGGCAATACTTTATCTTCGTCCCACGTTCTCGAAAATGGTGTTCCCCAGGGCTCAACGTTGAGTTGCACGTTTTCGCATGCGCCATAAATAGCATTGCCCATTCTGTAGCTTCTGGCGTAGAAATATGCCTGTATGTGGACGATCTATGTTTAATAGCTGCAGATAAATCTATAGAGTCGGTAACCAGGCTAATGCAATCCGCTGTTGATACCGTATACCAAAATGCACTTAGTAAGGGCTATACCCTTTCAAGAGAAAAAACAAAGTGCGTTCACTTCTGCAGGGTAAGATCCCCACATAACTCTCCTATGCTTTATCTTGACGCACAACCTATCCCCTGTGTGCCATCAATAAAATTTTTAGGACTAACCTTCGACAGCAAACTAAGGTGGAAAGACCATATCGATAACCTAATCAGCAAATGTAAGTCCACGTTAAACTTAATAAAGGGTCTGTATGCAACACGTTGGGGTGCAGATACTGACATACTCGTCAGGATATATCGGCACCTCGTCCTTTCCCGCATAGATTATGGCTCCATAGTCTATTCGTCAGCTAGACCCTCACAGCTGAAAAGAATTGACGCAGTTCATCATCTCGGACTGAGGTATTGTCTAGGAGCTTTTCGCACGTCCCCAGCCTCGAGTATATGCTCGGAGACAGGCATCGAACCCCTTGCTCTCCGGCGTAAAAAGCTGCAACTAACATATACCCTAACTTGCAAGACAAAGCCTCAACATCGTAATAACTCTTTTTTGTTCAACACCCATGAAAGCTATCTGTTAAGACCAACAATAACCAGACCACTAGGTACGCGTGTCAGTGAGTTGATCCAGGAAATAGGACTAACTATACCACCTACCTACCCCACTAAACAACACGAAACTCCACCATGGAGCTTACCATCTGTTATAGTGCGTGAGGATCTACTTACGTTACCCAAGGACTCGACACCCGCAGAAGTCATTAAATCGAATCTCGCTCAGATTCTAGACAACCTTGGAGATACAAAAATGTTTTACACAGACGGCTCGAAGACAGACTCCGGGGTAGGTTGTTCCTTCTTTATCAACGGCATTGTGCATTCCTGGTCACTGTCACCGATGACTTCAATCTTCTCTGCGGAGCAGTATGCAATTTTTCAAGCCTTGCAAGCATTTGAAATGGATCCAACGTCATTCTCTGCAGCAATTATAAGCGACTCCCTTAACGCACTAAGAGCTTTGAGAAATCGAAACTCACTTGATCCACTTATCCAGAAATGTCTATCTTTGTTAAAATCCTTGGCAGACGTCGGTAAGAAGGTAGTTTTTGTTTGGATTCCCGGACACGCAGGAATACATGGCAATGAAGCCGCCGACTGCGCTGCCCGCCAGGCAGCTTGTCTAACAGTAGATATCGATAATCCCCATGTCAAAAAAGATGAACTCAAAATCCTGGTGAAACGATGCATCCGTGATCTATGGCAAACACAGTGGGATACTGAGAACACATTTCTCAAAAACTCAAAAACGACAGTTACCCCATGGACACCCCCCATTATACTTCCCCGCGCAGATAGAGTCCGATTGCATCGATTGCGTATCGGACACACTGCCCTCACCCACTCCCATCTTTTGCTCGGCACCAATCCTCCCGATTGTAGTTTCTGTGGTACCCGTCTGACCATCCTCCACATAATCTGGGAGTGTCCATCTCTGCGTCACCTGCGTCAACTGTATGAAATACCTCATGACATACATAGTTGTTTTAATAGCCCAGATAAGATTAAGAACGTTCTGCTGTACATCAAAAATTTGGGACTCTACTGGAGATTGTAAAGTGGAACTCGCTATACTGTAAATAGTGATAACGGCAGCCAATGACCACAGTAGTCGATGCTGCCTATAAAAATAAAAAAAAATTCCGTACTGTGTGAAAAACCAGCTTTAAAAATTAATTTTTTCATTGAGGGTATTTAAGAAAATCTTTGAGAAATTGCCTACTAGTCTCTAGAATATATCAACTATGAACAGCAATATCCAGAACGGAAGCTCACTAAAACTAATGCGTTTGAAAGATTGAAGAGTCGTTTTGTTTTGACCGTGTCGTTTAATATTTCATAGCCTACCTGATAGATCTGCCTGATAATTATGTATGACGTCTATAAAATTATTTCCTCAGCACACTTGACCTATATTATCTCGTTAATGCAGTGTTTTGACTTGATCAAGTACTATTGTGGCCTTAAATTTTAGTTATTTGTTAAGCAAAAATAAAATTTGATAGTATTTTCTCAAAATAAATCAATTTTAGTAAACAAATAGAAGGTATATTTAAAATTTGAGGAAAAATCGAAATATCTCAGAAACTAATGAACGCAGCCATAACAAGTGCTATACAAAGATGAAAGTGCATATTAAATGCAATTCTTTGGTATAATAAAATATTGGGGGTTACATTTAAAAAATAGAGAAAATTTAGATTTTGCATTCTACATCACCCTGTATACGAATATGCGTCGCGGGCTTTTTTTATAGCCGATTTTAAAACTAGATGATATTTTTCATCCATCGGTGTAAAAAATATGATTTTTGATTCATTACTTTTTGATATACAGTACGTTCATTTGACAGCGATTTGTAGATAAAAATGGTCATAACTTTTGAAACACCCTTTAATGTAACAATATCCTAAATTGGAAGAACGGAAATCATTAGTACAATTTGAATATAGAATAATATATAGGATGTCTTATTTAAAAAAAATGCATGTTTGCATCACCACGTAGTTACGGATGCCCCTGTATAAATCAAAATATTTTCTGAGCAAGGAGCATATCCGTGGCTGCAACTCTTATATACAACTTTTTTCGCTATCTTCTATAGTAGTGGAGTTATCGACCGAGCCGGTACTAAAAACTCACCCTGTATATATAATGCGTTAACATGTGTAGACTGGTCAAATATGTTAATGTTATATCATGCTAAAGTGTTTAATGAAGCTTTCTAAAAAAATCACAGCTGTGATTATAAAGTCGCGACTTTGATCGTGATTAGTCAGAAGAGTTTCAGCCATTGTGTGGCATTAGCCATCGATATATCTAGCAGCAGTGGCAGTAGCGGCGGCAGCGTTCCGAAAGCTCAATCAGAGCGGGCAAACAAGAGGAGCGAGCGGTGGCGGGTGGCAGAATAAGCGCGCCCTCGAATACCGATGACGCTAATTGGACGGCGCGGCGGGCGGCAATAAAGAGGCGCGCGGCGGGCTCCCCGGAACCCCGGAACCAGATCCGGAATCTCTGCCGCACCACGGCCGAGACGATCCTCCGCAAATACCAATCAGGCGCTCGCCACTCGCCCCCGGAGTCTTCTAATCCGACGGCCCGGCGCGGCGATCAAAGTTTGCGATTGTGCGGCGGTCCACTACTTACATTTGCACCGATTCTAGCGAAAACTTTGATGTAAGATCGACGGAGATTCCGCCGGGTTTGTTGGTTGTTCTGATTAAGGACGTTCGTTCGGGAGATGTGTTGGTAGTCCAAATAAAATTTTTTTTTCAGTTTTGATAAGTTTAATCCCATTGATATCTACCCTCAAAAATCAAAACTTCTTATAGATCATTTCAGAAAGTTATTCACGACTGAAAATCAGAATTTTAATATGGGCCCTCATGACGGAATTACATTTGTTTGTATTTAAAGGTAGAATAAACATACTTTAAGTTGTCAATCAACTTTTCTAAATCACACCCTTTACCGTTTTTACAGGTGTCCCACGACGATTAAGACAGGCAATATATCGGACCTGGGTAGTAGCGAATTATAATTTTGGAGGTGTAAATTGGAGCAAATATAGTATCTTTCCTTATTATTGTGTCACCCAATGAGGTATTTGTTTTTAGTCACGTGACGTCCGATTCAAAATTTTTAATGATATACCCTATGTATTTGTGACTTTTTGTGTTCCTCCTGATAAAGCAATTCCAAAAAACTAGCACACTTGGGGTGTAAAGTGATTCATTCAAGAGTTACAGGTACTTAAAGGACTGTACCCCTACCATTATGAAACACTACCAACTTAATTTAACTGTAGGGGTACATGTTATAATCAATAGTAGTGGTACAGTCCTTTAGGTACCTGTAGCTCTTGAATGAATCACATTAGACCCTAAGTGTGCTAGATTGATGGAATTGTTTTATCTGGAGGAATACAGAAAGTCACAAATATATAGGGTGTCCCATTAACATTTTTGAATCGAACGTCACGTGATCAAAAACAAATGCCTTATTGGGTAACACAATAACAGCAACAGATACTACATTTGCTCTAATTTACACCCCCAAAATTATAATTCGCTACTACTGCCCAGTTCCGATATATTGCTTGTCTTAATCGTCGTGGGACACCCTGTATCATATTCTAGGTATTTACCTTCTTTCAACAATATTACGCTAAGAATAAATAGAAAAATCAAAATTGACAGGTTAAACAGTATAAAGTATCTAGGAATATATTTAGACCCACACTTACGTTGGGATGTATACAATTAATAATCTATTAAAAAATATATTCATTTAAAATTAGTAACAAACATTTTAATAGAAAAGTATTTACGTACAGTATAGTTATAACCCATCTCATTTATAGTATATTGGCATAGGGTGCTTCATGCACAACATACAGAAATGATTTAGATGTCTTTCAAAAAGCAATTCTAAAATCTATGTTTAGAAAACCTAAGCTGTATCCTATTGACGATTTGTTCAGAGAAGGTTCCCGTCTCTAAAATTGGGCAACCAGGACCAGACGTGTGAAAACCCCGGACTTTATAGCTCAGAAGACATTTCAACAGAATTTTTTTTAACATAGTGTAATAAAAGGCAGTTGAAAATGTCACCTTTTCATTTATTTGCAGTCATGAAAATTAAATTGGTCATCTTTTATTGTCATTTTTCATGTACCTAACAACACAGCATCTTATTACAATTTATTACAAATTGTTTTAATAATCAGTCAGAATTTTTTTATTCCTAAAATAGCCCCGACCGGATGCTCCCCGTATGCCTCCTCATCTAGAACAAATCCGGGAAAAGCCGTACATAATGGCAACCCTAGATGTGAGGCAATTTAATAACAAAATTTCAAATGAACAAGATATCATCAAGCACAAGCCAAATACAAGACATAAATAACTCCAAAAGTCATACCTAAGATAAGGAAATCGATTATGCAGGAGTCATACATTTATTTGCATATCAAGAAATGCCTTAAAAAATGTTTTAAAGAATCGTTAAGCACAGTAGACAGACAACAAACCAATCCAAAAATCATATTATAACTGAATACATAACTAATCTAATAATTTGATAAACAAATTTCGTTCAAATTATTTATTACCAAGAAACTAGTAAAGATGAGAAAATTTTGAAAAGGAACTGTGGGTCACTGCGTAAAGGAGACTTTCGTGTTAACTGCCATCAAGCTTTCGGCAATGTTTATTGCCATTTTCTGGGCTTTAACGTTGAGGTTTGCTAGTGAAAAACAGCACAGCATTGAGTAAAAGCCAGTTCAAGTACAAAATCGTTTCAAAAAAATTTGGTTAATCTTGGTGTCTTCACAACAGGCAGGTCAGCAAAAAACAATATATAGGTGTAAAAATACAGAATACAAAACGACCTTTACATGTTTCTTAACACGAAAGGATTACAAAATTCGTGGCTTAAATACACACATTTTTCGATTTATTTTTTTTTAAAGACTTTCTTGGTTCAACAGGTGTGCAAAATGGCATTTTACAATGAAACGGTTAGGTTGCTTTCATGAATATGGTTTGTATGTAAAGACGTATCAAGTAGATAAAGCAAGTACTAAATCAAGTCGTTCAATCAGTTACACTCATCGTCTGAACAACTTAATTTAGTGGATACTTACGCAGGTACGTGATTCAGTAAACTGTTTAGTCAATTTCTATTTACTTGAGCATGAAGTGTCTCCCACCACTGCTTTCCTGCAACTAAAATGCTGGGTAAAAAGGTTACGAGCAGGATCGAAGGATATTCATGTAGCCAATGTTAAAAGGTTTTAAGAGTTTAAAGAAATGGGTGCATTTTTATGTAATGTAGAGAGTCATAAAATGCTTACACAGGTTTAGATCAGCACTAATCAACAACTTAATAAAAATGTAGATGCTCGATGAAAAATCGGACTAAATTTTAGGTACTTGATTAAAGTAACTTATTTTAGCTATTTGACACGTGTAAATGCATCTTTTGATCCATCTAAGAACCACTGACATCTGAGACGTCAACGCTGAGAATGCGCTGTTGACAAATTGATTAAGTGTGGAATCATGGAGGCAAAATAATAATGAATTTGAGGTTCTTGGGTTTTTAAGCCGGCGTCGTTTAGCGTTAAAGCTTGACGCTTCGCCACTACGAGTGGATGGCATCTTCAGAAGCTATTTCACTTAGGCGACTTCCAAAATACTGTATTTTTCAGAAGCTATTTCACTTCGGTGACTTCCAAGATACTGTATTTTGGAAGTCGCCGAAGAGAAATAGCTTCTGAAGATGCATCCACTCGTGATGGCGAAACGTCAAGCTTTAATGCTAAACGGCGCCGGCCTAAAAACGTACGTCAAAATAATAATTTGGATTAACTGATATTTTTGAAAAATACAGGCTGTCCCTGAGTTTCCTCGACACGTGATACTCTTGACAAAAAGAAGTTCATACGAAAACTGAGTGGTATTTTTGAAGGTACTATAGGGTCTATCATATCATGCTTTCGGAACATTTTTTCCATACTCCAACCCTTAAAACTCATCCAGAACTTTGTTTTTTCAAATAGCACCTGATAGTTTTTCCTACACCAAAATAAATCTTTATTTTATTTAAAATCTTGTAATACCTTTGAATTTATACAAAAACCTATATTTTTCGTAAAGTCCTAAGCATAATATAAATAAGATGACGATTTGCTTGAGGCGTAATATTTTCGTAAGGAAACTAGATAAACAAGAAAACTAAGTGGGCCTTTCAAGGGTACCGAATGACCTATCATACATACCATGTTGACAAAAACATTTTTTTTACTTCAACCTCTAAAACTTACCCCCTACCTTTTCTTCCAAATTGCACCCCACAGCTTTTCCCACATTAATGAGGTCATTATTTTATTTAATATCTTGTAGTGCCTTTGACTTTATACACAAACCAATTTAGGTAAGTCGTTAACATAAAATAAATAAAATGAGCATTTCTTTGAGGCGTAATATTTCCGTAATTAAAAAGCATACAAAAGTTATTTGTTTTCGAAAGCCCATTCAGTACCCTCAAAAACCCAATTAGTTTTATTTTTAGCCGTTTTTTACGTCAAGCAAATTTTTATTTTATTTATGTTATGCTTATGATTTTCCAAAAAAAAAGAAAAAGTTTTTGTATAAAATTAAAGGTACTGCAAGATTTTAAATAATATACGGACATAATTTGTGTAGAAAAAACTATTTGATGCTTTTTCAAATAACAAATGTAGAAGGTGAGCTTTAAGGGTTGAAGTGCAAAAAAATCTTTTAAAAACATGATATGATAGATTTCATAGTACTTAAAAAAATTCCACTCAGTTTTCATTTGAACTTTTTCTATTAAGAGAATATCACGTGTCAAGGAAATTCAGAGACACATACATTATGAATATTAAGTTTATATAAAAATAATTTATAAATAATTGCTGGATTATTAATATAGGTACTTTGCACTTTGCAAAATTTCTAAAGACCCGAATAAACACCGTAGAAAGTTAATACTCATTTGACTCTAACGTAGCGAATGGGTAGCAGTAAAGAGGCTCTGGAAGCTGTTTTCTATATTGAGTCGATGAATCGTTGTCGGTAATTTTTTTAGCATTAATTCTACGAATCGGTGATCATGAGAATGACCGTTCTAATTTGTCAATTTCTTCACGGATTTCTTCAAGGTCAAAAACTTGATCGCCGATTTCTTGACTTCGTAAAGTGGTTATTAGAAAAAAATCCGTATTCATCAACTTTTCTTAAATAGAAATTAGTTCATTTCAGCTTAATTTGCTTACCTGGAAGTCCCTATTTTATCAACATCTGAAGGCAGGTTCAATAAAATTTAAGAGACAATGACTTCAATTTGAGCACCTTGTTGCCTAAAATGAGCTATTTGCAACGCCATCTTAATTTTGCTTTTCTCTTGTTGCTTACAAATATAAAAATAATTTATGCTACCGACAATTTTTCAAAATTTGGTTCAATATGGGCGACCTCACCCTATCCAAAGTAGTACTACAATAACAAAGATCTATATCAACCATAAAACGCAGTTAACTATTGCCGTGGATCTGCAAGGTACCTGCACATGTAACTTGGAACAGGTTTACCTGTCATGTGTACCTTTGCGTTTATTGCCGGCTTTAGAGTCTTCATTGCATCGCGTTCCGGGGACCATAAAAGCTCAGTCACAGCCATAACTCGGACATGTGAACTTCCGCCGTCTATCATCAACTAAATAATTCTGCGGCAGCCAGAAAAATATGGCGCCGGGTAGCGCGGCTCAAAATGGTCGGCATGTAATCTGTTCGCCGTCCGCACGCTCGCGTTCCACACACGCACCCGTGCTGCACACGTTGTAATAAACATTTCATCTTTTTGAATAACGGCGCCGCAACGGAAACCCAATCAAGGCGGCGAATGTAAATCAACGAATGCGGCCGCGCCGCGAAAGAATTATTTCCCCCACCCCCTCACCGCATACTCCATTCGCGACTAGCTACCGTTTGATCATTTCGCAAATCGCAACACTTTTCATTTCCTATGCTACGGGCTGTGGGCTAGGTAATCGCGAAAAATTTTCGAATTTGAGATAGGTTTTTTACTTTTTATGAAAACCTACGCGTAGGGCTGAGAAGTTCGAAGACAAACATAAAGACCCTGTGATTTTGATAAAATTCCATGTGCTTTTGAGGTGATGGTTATACAACGACCCACAAAAGTATATACATTGTACATACATTGGATATCGAATCATTGAATATGTATATCCACAAATGGAGCATGAACGTCTAATGGATGTAAAATAGACATAATCAAATTTACATTTCATGTACGTTTGTCGCGAATTTACACATCCATGGTATATCCATTATATGTACATTCATGTACCTTCATTGCACATGCATAGTGTACGAAAGTTCAATGTAGAGGCAGAAAGATAATTAAACTTTATACTTTCATTATGTATTGTTATTAATTCAATTTAGAGTTACAATAATAATACTTGGCAAAATCCATTACTATGACTTTCATCTCTTTCCTGTTGAACGGCGTGTCTAAAACCACAAAAAAATCAAGGTTATAAAATTTTGTAGGTGGTTTGTTCCGCCTACGACTTACCGTCAAACGCTGGATGCGAGTGTTATCAGTAGCACGAAGATAAGTAACATTGCATAATATTTCACTCGATCAGGTAATCAGGCACAACCTGCATCAACACACACACGCTAACTACGACGAATGGCTAGAAATCAGCAATGGCAATGGTTTAACCGGAAGTACCGTCAACTTTTTTAATTTAAATGTATATTTTTGCAGATTTTAATTCATCTTTTTTTTCCGAATACGTCCATAGTGGGCTTAGCATTAGTTTCTGTAAAAACGGGAAAGATAAAGCTTCTTTATCATTTCAGGTGTTTAAAATGCCGGTCATTCAAAGTCGGTTTTGGCGATCGCGTGAGAACTCACAAAGAAGTGTGTCAACTTTAAATGATTTACGTCCCACAGGGGTCCTATAACACGTTTGACGGTGACTAAAAAAAAAATACAAAAAAATTACCTCAAACGGGAAGACCGCAGACCGCCACGGACAAATTTGTGAGACAATTTTTTTAAGAAACAAATACTAAACCCACTATGGACGTATTCGGAAAAAAAAGATGAATTAAAATCTGCAAAAATATACAGGGTGTCCCATTTAAATTAAAAAAGTTGATGGTACTTCCGGTTAAACCGGAAGTACATTAATAGCTAACATAATGTCTTCGGATGCATTAGACGTCGCTACACTTGCCTGCAAATTTTCAGCAACATCACTCTTTCCGTTCCAAAGTTATTTGCTTGGCTCCATACTTTATCCCAACCCTGTATATACATTCAATAACTGAAATTAAATTTAATTATTTGGATAAATATTTTCAGAATTTTAGTTTTAAAATAGTTTTAAATAAAAACGTATTACATTCCTTTGGAGGAATGCAACGCATCACCCGCATCAATGGACGCTATGCCGTTGAAATTAATTGTTTGTCCCTCCCTCTACACCATATTATATTTCATACACGACTGGCTGCTGTTTGATAATTTTACAAAGTCTTTTACTTCGCGAGACATCTTAACAAACTCTTTGAAATGAAAATAGGTACATTACAGATAAAAAAATTAAATTGGTTTCAAGTGATTTGACTCAGTAATAAGGCGCAGGCAATAAAAAGCATTATCAACAAGATGCTATGATTACTTTATGTCATTTTTTTTGTTGAATATGCCATTTACCGGCATGAAGTCGCATTCGATTGAAATACTGTATTAAAGTACATAATTCAAATGCACTACAATATGGTGCAAAAATAAAAAATACGTTTGGGGAGATTCTTGATTACATATTTTGGTCGACATACCTATCCGTTATCTCAATGACGCAAAAGTCGGCCACTTGGTACGTAAATTCATACCAAAGGTTTTGTTGGTGATGTACCAGAACCAAGCAGGCCAAAAAGCATTAGTACAGCAGGAAATATTGCTTATGTTAGCAAAATCGGAATTATTAGCTATGAAATAGTCAATAACACGTCGATCCGTCGATCATTGGAATTGGGCATTTTAATAAAAGTCAGTTTGCAATGTATTCTCTATCGGTCAATTTGTGCAATAATTCAAGCCCGTTAACCATTTTATATGCCGTGGGTTCTTAGATTAGCTCATCAAATACCGTAACATTGAAAACTGTATACTCGAAGAATCATTTTTAGTAGTGAAACACATTTCACATTTGTATCTAGACTACGTGAATTTCAAGAACAGCCAATGTACCCTAAAAAGTGACTGCGGTGTGCATTGTAGCCCAAAGGAATCCTTAGTCCTTATTTTCTCGAAGATTAATCTGGAAGCACCGTGTTTATGAATGCTGTTATCCTAGACCTCACAAACGACATCGTTGCTGAGATAAATGCCAAATCAAGTCAAGGTGAACTTTTGGTGATTTTTTATATTGTAAAAGCGTACGAGATATACCCGGCAGTAATTTATGGCACAAACCTCTCAAAAAATTAATTTCCTTTAATGGACATAAATATTGATTATAAAACGCACAGTCCCACGTGCCGGATGTTGAGGACAGAACCATCCAGGTCCAGTTTTACAACCCCCCACCCCCCAACTACCCCAAATTCACCCCCACCCTAGAAAAAGTAGAAAATGATCAGGAACCCCTGAAACGCTTAAAATCGAGGTTTGAGGCATATTTGGAATTTTTTGTTTTTTGCTAATTATTCCGCCCCCCGTATAACAATTTTCAAAATTATAAGAGCATTACCTACTACGACCCCACAGCATAACGCTGCCCAAATTTCATCACAATCCATGCAGCGGTTACTGAGATTACGAGGGTAGAAAAACGCGACAGACAGACCGACAGACAGACCGACGGAAATGAGTGACGTGAATTTTCGTTATGTACACATCATACAACTCCCCAAAAGTGTATTATCTCAAAATCGAAAATTTTCGCGATCACAATACTCCCCTCATCTATCGGTGTGGGAAGTAAAAATGGTATTATATCGCTAGATATTTCTTTCACAAATCAATAATGAACAGCCTATTATGAATAGAACACATTTTTGAGTTTTACAACCCCCCCCCCCCCCCCCACTTACCACTCAAAAAAAAGTAAAAAGTGATTTCTAAAACGTCTAAAAACGAATTTTGAGGGATATTTAATTTTTTTGTTTTTTGCTAATTACTCCGCCGCTCCTAAACCGATTTTAAAAATTATAGCAGCATTACCTACTAGGACCTCACAGCATATCGTTACCCAAATTTATCACAATCCATGCAGAGGCTGCTGAGATTACGAGGGTAGAAAAACGGGAACAGACAGACTGACAGATCGACAGACAGACCGACGGAAATGAGTGACGTGGATTTTCGTTATGTATCATCATCATAAAACGCCCAAAAAGCGTATTATTTCAAAGTCGAAAATTTTCGCGACCACAATACTCCCCTCACCTATAGGTTTGGGAAGTAAAAATAGGGTCTTAAAATTCCACACCCGCTACTTCGTACCATTCCATCAACGATGTACTTCTTATAAAAGTTGTAACTTTTTACTAATTCCAATAACTTTTTGTTTTAATTTCTGGTGAAATTGTAATAATCCTCAACCGATGGCTAGGTGAAGCCTGTTGATTGTCCTCAAGAACTGAAATGTTACAGAAGTAATCCGGTCTCCAGACTGTCATTATAATTTGCTCACCACTCGACATCAAACAACACGAGTTTTGGCAGATTAACTTTTAGAGAGATTTGTGCCATATAATTTATTGCGGGGTGCATCTCGAACATATCATACATATGTGCGTGGCATAAATGAGCCTCAAATATAAAATATGTCACTGGCATGTAGCCTTCAGTCTCGTCAACTTTACAACGTCTATTAAGAACAACCCTATGTATGGGTGTCCAGAAAAAGTAGAGTTCTGCTTACCACGAAGCCTAACACTTAACAGACAACGAAATTCCTTCTTAATTTTTTTTTCACAAATTTCAAACAACAGTCTCTCATCCTGCCGTACATTACACATTCCTGTGCCGCTCCCTATCTACCCCCTCCCCCGCAGCGGCATATCCCCTAATTATCCCGGTGTTCCCGATTAAAATTGCTCCCGCGTCCCGTTCGGAAGCCCGTTGTTCGCTTTTATTTATGTTAAACGCAACAGCGGCTCTCGCAGGCCAATCAGCGTAATCAATTCCGTTTTTATTTATTGTCCCGAACCCGCTCACTGCGCCGCTCGCTCTGCCCTGCCCTGCATGCCTGCCCTGCTCTCTTTCAATCAGATTCGGATTGTTGTTTTTCCGCTCTTTTTAATAATATTAGCTAAAGTTCGTTAGGACGAGGTTACTGTTCTCCTCGGCAACGTGCATGTAGCCGTCCTTTTTATATACTGATGCAAAAGCGTACCTTTATACATCACGAAAAAACATGAAAACCATTTCTATCCGTCCGTGTGTCGTCTATCCGGTAATACTTGGCCGCTCTATACTTGGGAAAGTACAATAATTTATTATCCATTAGATGTTCAAAATCGTTGGCACGTCACTGTAAGGCTCTAGTATACCTAATGTACATGGTGACCTAATAAGAATGGACGCCGGCAATATCTCGGTAACCGTTAATCATATAGTTTTGAGCAAAAAATATTATTGGGTAAATCGGCTAAGACAAATCGCTGGAAATTATTTTTAAATTGCCCAAGTGGCCGCTAGGGGGCGCAACAGTTACGATTAATCAGAAAAACGGCTTTTTCTCAAAAAATATCCAAGTAAAGATATATTATCAACTCTATCATCATGTAGACAGGACAATTTCTGATTTTTTACTTCCCACACCGATAGGTGAGGGGAGTATTGTGATCGCGAAAATTTTCGATTTTGAGATAATACACTTTTTGGGCGTTTCATGATGTCTACATAACGAAAATCCACGTCACTCATTTCCGTCGGTCTGTCTGTCTGTCTGTCGGTCTGTCTGTCTGTCTGTCGGTCTGTCTGTACGCGTTTTTCTGTCCTCGTGATCTCAGTAACCGCTGCATGGATTTTGATGAAATTTAGGAAGCGATGTGCTGTGGGGTCGTAGTAGGTAATGCTGTTATAATTTTGAAAATCGGTGCATTGGCGGCGGAGTAATTAGCAAAAAACGAAAAATTTCAAATATTCCCCAAACTTCGTTTTTAGGCGTTTTAGATGTTCCTGATCATTTTCTACTTTTTTTGGGTGGGGGTGGAAATTGGGGTGGTTGGGGGTTGAGGGGTTGTAAAATTGAAAAATTTGTTGTATTCATAATAGACTACCCAATGACCTGTGAAGGAAGACCTAGCGACATAAATAACTTTTTTAGGTCTATCCGAACATTGCCTTATGCCTATTACAGAAACTAAAGGACTTAGAATTTTTCTGGTGTAAACATATGAGTATTGCTTTAGATCGTTCTATATTATGTAACGAAGAAACTGTTCAATTGATTTTAATGAAATTTTGACACAGTATTACTATCGTGTCGAGGATGGAAAATGCGTATGGTTTTTATAAATAGTGCCAGTAGCGGCGCAGAAATAATAAAAAAACTAAAAATATAAAACCAGCTCAAACTTCGTTTTTAAGTGTTTTAGAAGTTCCTGATCATTTTCTGAGTTTTTTTGGGTGGGGGTGAAATTGGGGTGGTTGGGGGGTGGGGGGTTGAAAAATTGAAAAATTTGTTGTATTCATAATAGACTACCCACTAATCTGTGAAGGGAGACCTAGAGACATAAATAACTTTTTTAGGTCTATCCCAACCTTGCCTTATGCCTATTACAGAAACTAAAGGACTTAGAATTTTTTCTGGTGTAATCATACGAGTATTGCTTTAGATCGTTCTATATTATGTAACGAAGAAACTGTTGAATTGATTTTAATGAAATTTTGACACAGTATTACTACCGTGGCGAGGATGGAAAATGCGTATGGATTTTATAAATCGTGCCAGTGGCGGCGCAGAAACAATAAAAAAACTAAAAATATAAAAACAGCTCAAACTTCTTTTTTAAGTGTTTTAGAGGTTCCTGATCATTCACGGAGTTTTTTTGGGTGGGGGTAAAATTCGGGTGGTTGGAGGGTTTGGGGTTGAAAAACTGAAAAATTTGCTGTATTAATAATAGGCTGTCCGCTGACCTGTGATGGAAGACCTAGCGACATAAATCACCTTTTTAGGTCCATCTGAACATTGCCTTGCCTATTACCGAAACTAAGGGACTTAGAATTTTCTGTATACATACGAGTATTTATTGCTTTAGATCGTTTTGTATTTTGTAACGTGGAAACTATTAAATTGATTCTAATGAAATTTTGACACATTATTATTACCGTGGTGAGGATGGAAAACGCGTATGCTTGTTAGAAATCGTGTCAGTGGCAGCGTAGCAATAATCAAAAAACAAAAAATATGAAAAAAGCTCAAACTTCGTTTTTAGATGTTTTAGGGGTTCCTGACCGTTTTGTACCTTTTTTGGGTGGGGGTTGTAAAACTGAAAAGTTTGTATTATTGATAATAGGCTGTTCATTGACCTGTGCAGGACAGACCTAGCGGCATATGACAATTGGGGGGGGGGCGGGGGGGGGGGGGTACTGGCGATGATTTTGTTGCAAGGGGATCTCAGACTATATCTTTATGCTATGGGAAAATAATAAACTGGTATCACCGTAATGTGTGAGAAGTACTGAGTCAATCAACTTGACTCCATTTTTTGTTAATAGTTTTTTGCTCTATCTTGTAAGATGTAGTAGTGGGGGAATGTCAAAAAAGTTTGGTATAGGTTGACAGAATTAAGCAAGCTAGGTCTTTTTTGAAAGAGCTATTTTTACCTAATAATCTGTTGTATAAAAATTATCCAACTTTATCTTGACTTAGTAGCTACAGGGTATTTAACACCATAACAATTATTATGCATCATTACGAAAATTTTAAATAAAATATATACTTTTAAAATTATATATATAATTAAAATAAATATTTTAACACAAATATATAGAGGAGGAAATTCTTAAAAAGTCAATGCAAGATTCAACTTCCTATCTATTTTCACATGAGTATTATCTATAAAATTATTACTAAAACGATGTGACGGAGGCTATATTCTTATAGGGCAGTGTGACGGAGGCTATATTCTGAATTTCACAGCACACTTGTCATAATACTTGTTTTATTGATATCTCCGGTTTGAAAATAGCTAGGAAGTTAAATCTTGCACCGACTTTCTAAGAATTTCGTCCTATATATATCTATGCTGAAAGATATATAGCATACCATTTAAATTTTTTGTAATAATGGTAATAATTATTATGATGTCAAATACCGCCCTGTAGCTACTAGTCAAGATAAACTTGGAAAATTTTTATATAACAGGTTATTAGGTAAGAAGAGCTCTTCCAAACGAGACCTAGGTTGTTCAATTCCGTCAACTCATACAAGGGTATGGCCATTAGAATAAAAACTTCTTTGACATTCCCCCACCACTACATCTCACAAGATAGAGCAAAAAACTGTCAACAAAAAATATCAGAAATTGTTCTGTCTACATGACGGTAGAATTTATAATATACCTTTACTTGCATATTTTTTTCAGAAAAAGCCGTTTTTCTGATTGATCGTAATAGTTGCGCCCCTTAGCGGCCACTTTCGGAATTTGAAAATAATTTCCAGTGATTTCTCTTAGCCGGTTTACCTAATCATGTTTTTGGCTCGAAGTTATATGATTAACGGTTACCGATATATTGCCGGCGTCCATTCTTATTAGGTCACCCTGTACAAAAAGCAAGCATGACTTACATTAAAAGCTGTCATCTGTATTCTATTACAAGAATACAGCTGACATTGCTGCTGGTTTTCAGAGAAGTACCATAGTTTATTTAATTACAGTCATGTCATTTTTACATTCAGTCAGAGCTCAACCGCTATACTGTACACATATAATTTCCGTCAATTTAATTGTATGCATTTTTTGGTAATTTTTGGTTTGTTGATATCTCGGACCCTCCAAAATTAGTGAAAAATAAACAGTGATCCATATATTAAGCTCATGAAAGAAAGAGAAATAATATGCATCATTTCGATTATAATTTCTACGCCGCCACTATACTGTATTCACAGCCAAGCTAGACCAAATGAAAACAAGCCCGCGTGCGTGATCGGCTCATGTCGGTAGGGTCCCTAATAGTCCAGTACACTATGCGTGAATTGTATGCTATAATCCGGCAAGTAAAAACCCCCAAGACTGACTGGAAATCAGATACAAATATGCGATGTCAAGTGTTCATTGCCTAAATGATCATTTTAAACTGGCAACTGGCTACTTTTAAGTGGCAACGGGTTAATAGGGAACTCTTTTAAATAGTAATATAAAATTCCATAATTGCAGTGGACTATATCTGGCGCGTTCGCAGATGGCAGCGGACAGTAACCACGCTAATGCTGCATGCGACTGTTTATGTGTAGTCTATCTTGGGATTGAACATACTGTAGATCGGTTTTCGACTTCAGTACCTTTACTTTCTACAACGATGATAGGTGAGCGGAGTATTGTGTCTGACGGTCTATTGGCGTACTACTAGCCTCGTAATCTTAACAACTGCTAAACGGATTGCGAAGAAATTTGGGTAGCCATATGCTGTGGGGTCGTAGTAGGTAATGCTGCTAATTTTGAAAATCGATGTATGGGCGGCGAAGTAATTAGCAAAAAAACAAAAAAATTCAAATATCCCTTTTAGGCCTTTTAGACATTTTAGGGGTTTCTAATCATTTTCTACTTTTTTCTGGGTATGGGTTGCTGCACAAATTTATCGTATTCATACTAGGCTGTCCACTGACCTGTGGAAGAAAGACCTAGCGTCATAATAAACTTTTTTAGGTCCATCCGAACATTGCATTACAGAAACCAAAGGACAGAATTTTCTGATGTACACATACGATTATTGCTTCTGATCGTTCTGTATTGTGTAACGTGTAAACTATTCAATTGATTTTAATGAAATTTTTACACAGTATTACTATCGTGGCAAGGATGGAGAAAGTTCATAGTTTTTAGAAATCGTGTCAGTGACGGTGCAGCAATAGTAAAAAAACTAAAAACATAAAAACAGCTCAAACTTCGTTTTTAAGCGATTTGGAGGTTCCTGATTTATTTTCTACATTTTACTTCTCACATCGATCGGGGATAGGAGAGTTATTGTGTGATTTCGAAAATTTTTGGTTTTGAGATAATACGCTTTTTGGGCGTTTTATGATATCTACATAATGGAAGTTAACATCACTTATTTCTGTCGGTGTGTATTACTGTCTATTGCGTTTTTATAGCCGGGTTATCTCAGTAACAACTGCTTGAATTGTGATGAAATTTGGGTAGGGATATTACAATGGTCTCTGATCAATGTTTACTATTTTAATGAGGATGGTGTAGGGATAGAGGAACTCCAAATTTTTTGTTAGCATCGATCGCCATGGCCATTTTTTTTTTAATTTTCGATTTGCTAATATTCCAGGCCCTCCAAAATTACTAAGAGATGAACAAACTGTCTTCATTATATGTATGAAGCTCATGAAAAAAAGAGGGATAATATGCATCATTTCGGTTATCGCTTCTATGCCGCTACTAGATCGGTTTTCAACTTCATTACTTTTACTTCCCACACCAATAGATGAAGGGAGAATTGTAATCGCGAAAATTGTCTTTTTTAGGACGTTTTATTATATCTACATATATTGTAAATCCACGTCACTCACTTTCATCGGTCTGTCTGTCTGTTGGCGTTCTTCTAGCCTCGTAATCTCAATAACCGCTACATGGATTGTGATGGAATTTGGGTAATGATATGCTGTGGAGTCGCGGTAGGTAATACTCCTATAATTTTGAAAATCGGTATATGGGTGTCGGATTAATCAGCAAAAAACAAAAAATTGAAATATTCCTGAAACTTCGCTTATGCGTTTTAGGGGTTCCTGATTATTTTCTACTTTTTTTGGGTGGGGTGAAGATTGGGGTGGTTGTGGGGGTGGGAGGCTGTAAAAATGAAAAATTTGTTGTATTTATAATAGGCTATCCACTGACCGGTGTGCAAGAAAGACTTAGCACCATAATTCACTTTTTTAGGTCCATCTGAACATTACTTTGCCTATTACAGAAGTTAAGGGACTTTGGATTTACTGATGAATACATACGATTGCCTTGGATCGTTCTGTATTCTTTAACGCTAAGCTATTGAATTGATTTTAATGAAATTTTCACACAGTATTATAGACCATGTAACAAATGAAGAAGTTCTCCGAAGAGCTGAACTAACAGACCGACAGCTCTTCGACACAATTAAAACAAGAAAAATAGCCTACCTGGGACACGTTATACGGGGAGAACGTTATCAGTTACAACGTCTGGTACTTCAAGGTAAAATCGAAGGAGGAAAAAGAGGGATAGGAAGAAAAAAACTATCCTGGCTCAGAAACATTCGGCAGTGGACAGGAATGAGAAGCCTCGGAGAGATACAAAATGCAGCTGTGAATAGAGAAATTTGATAGGAAGAGGATGGACGCCTACGCAGGAATCTGCATGGCACTCTAAGAAGAAGATTATTACCGTGGCGAGGATGGAAAACGCGGATGGTGTTTAGAAATCGTGTCACTGGTGGCGCAATAATAAAAAACTAAAAATATAGAAACAGCTCAAACTTGATCATTTTCTACTTTTTTGGGTGGAAGTGAAATGAGGTGGTGATGATGAGGAGTTGTAAAACTGAAAAGTGTTTTCTATTCATAATAGGCTATCCAATGACCTGACTGCAATGGAATCTCAGAATATAGTGTCATGCTATGAAAAATTAATAAACAGGTATTACCGTAATTGTGGGAAGTACTACGTCAATCAGCTTGAATACATTTTTTGGGTTATAAATGGGCAAAGGATTACAACCAATTTGGTCACAGATGAACAGAAATTAGAGACGTGATGTGTATGTCATAACAAGCGTAAAAAATATTTTATCTTAAATTCAGTCTACTGACGAGGTAATAATACCCTACTAATGTTTAATAACCCAAGCATCATTTTTTCCGGTAGGTGCACAAAAATCGGTCAAATCTCCTCGGCAAATGCAAACTCCAAAAAACTCTCTCAAAGCCAATACGGCCGAAAGGGGCGGCTCAAATCATTGTCGCGCTAATTGAATAAAGTCCTCTGAAAAAGTGCAATAAACAATGCCCGACCGTGTCCAGAGCCAACGTGACTCGACGGCCAATTCAATCATGGATGAGTTTTGATATTCAAGCGGGCCCCACGCGCCGATCTAGTCACCGGGGCCGGAAACAACTGCACATCGACAACACTAAACAGAATCATTACGCATAGTTGGCTTTTACTTGTACTGCTGGAGGTCTGGTTTGATTCGATTTGACCGTGGAAAAATAATTCAGATTATACTACTACACCAGTGTATATTCAAATTTCGATGCTAGAGAGTTTTTATCATTCTATTTTACACAACAAAGTAGGAGTGCTCAAATTTTCGAATTTAAGGTAATAGACTTCTAGAATGCTTTATGATGTTTGTGCTACTACGACAGAAATGGACAATTGTAGAAGTTCTTAAAATCAATGGCAAATTATTCATCCAAGGAAAAAGAAAAATCCTGAAATGATTCTTTTTTAGGTATTTTAAATCTATTTGGAGTAATGGAAAAGCATCCAAATACTAAGAATTAATTGAATGGACAACAACATTTTTTTCTAACAAATACTAACAATGAATTCAATGAATTTTTGTTCTGTGTTCGTGCAGCTTTTTCGCAGTGCCAAAGGCGTTGCTATCCCATTAAATTTTTGATGCTATTTGGACTGACCAGCCGCAAAGGCAATGCCTAAATACGCGACTGTTATGAAGAGGCTAAGGGAAGTTTGTTGATGCTGGTTTTGAGTAGGCCAACACTCGTAGGCTCAATGAAGACAACTGCGTGCAATCCATATTGAATGTCGAACATTGTTCAATTTTTGGATAGCTCCAAAATCAACAAACGAGAACGTTGTATCCGTCAGACTAAATATTAACAAGCCGGAAGATACGAAGCAAATGAACCGAACGAGAGGAAATTATCCCCGTCGCATCATCGTGTTAATCCCATAACGATTCTGACCTCCCCGTTAAAATGGACCTCCGGTCCGTGATTTCAGCGCCACCGGCATCGTTTCATAGCTGGCCATGATTCTGTTTATGAGTTCTTTAAATATTATTATTCGGTACGGGGTGATTGTCTGTTGTGTACTCTGCCGTTGCCAGGGTCGATCATGCGCGATTATTTCATTAAGTGTTCACTCGATGTTCACTTGTTATTGCCCACCTGTCAGGGGTGGATGGCGGGGTTTTCGTGGAGGGGCTGGTTTGAACGAAATGGTGGGTTGAGTTGGATATAACCTCAGAATAGAGTGGGTAGATAATCAGGTGAAGAGTGTTTCAATAAAAGCACAAGGTTTTAGAGATCAATAAAATATGGGTTTAATAGTTAAATATGTATTGAATAGTAGATATATAGATTACACCTGACAGTTTGAAATTACAAGTGACGAGTTGGAAAATTAACTTGAGCATTTTGAATTATCATTGGACGCTTTAGAAACTACAGCTAGAAAAGGTGTAGTATGCAGTTCATGTTCCTTCAATCGGATTGCTGCGATCCTACCTGTTTCACCAATGTATAGTTTTCCACAAGTAATAAGATATGACTTGTTTTATTTCATATACAGGGTGTCCCACGACGACTAAGACAAGCAATATATCGGAACTGGGCAGTAGTAGCGAATTATAATTTTGGGGGTGTAAATTAAAGCAAATATAGTATCCTTTCTTATTATTGTGTCGGTCAACGAAGTATTTGTTTTTGGTCACGTGACGTCCGATTCAAAATTTTTAATGGGACACCCTGTATATTTGTGACTTTTTGTGTTCCTCCCGATAAAACAATTCCAACAAACTGCACACTTGGGCCCCAATAACATCCAATCCAATCTACAGCTTCGCAGATGACAGTACATTAGTGTCGTGCATGGAACCAGGCAAGCCACTATCATCCCAGGAGACGGTACGTCGACGACAGCAGCATGCCTCACAGATCAACACAGATATCAAAACAATCGTCGAGTGGGGATAGCAAATAAAGTACAGTTCAACGTACAAAAAACTCAGGCAACAACACTTACAAAGAAGTCTCACGATGGCTTACCAACCGTGGAAATGGAGGGCCACCCCATAGTCGAATCACCTTCCGTCAAGCTTTTGGGGATCAACATCAACAATAACATGTCCTGGCACGACCACGTCGTCAGTATTCCTAAAACGGCATCCCAGAAGCTTGGAGTTTTGTTCCGCTGTAGGAAGTTGTATACACCAGAGCAACTGCTGCTGCTCTACAAGGCACAGATCCGACCATCGCTCGAGTATTGCTCGCATGTGTGGGGATGTGCTCCGAAACACTCTCTAAAGCTTCTGGACACTATCCAGAAAAAAGCAATTAGATTAATCGATACGCCTAACCTCACAATGGACCTCCACAGTCTGGAAGATCGAAGGAGGGTGGCTGCCCAATCCCTGTTTTACAGATTCTATCACGGAAGATGTTCGAGTGAGCTCTCCCAAATAATAACACCAAAGGCCGTCTGAACCAAGAACACTAGAGAAGCTCTGCGAGCTCATCCTTACCAGGTCGAGGTCCTTACTCCCCGAACCAGTCTCCTCCAGCATTCCTTCTTTGTGGGAACTTCGACGCTGTGGAATCAATTGTTTCCCGACGGCTACAACCTGCAGAGTTTCAAATCTAACGTGAACCGATACTTGTCTTCTCGCAGCGCTTCTACAGCGCCGTAGGCTTTCAGCGTTTGCGGGAGGCTGATCACAAAAAAAAAACCTTTCGAAGTTTGATCCTTAACGGATTTGTAATGTTGAAACAATTTGGTCATGATTGAAAATCTAGTGGAGTTCTGGAGTTAATATGTTTTCTAAGTGCTCCTGATATTTTGTCGGTCACATTGTGGATAAAGGGTAAGAAGGCAAATTTTGAGGGTGGATTACTGTCAGCATGGGCGGTAGACCTCGGAGAAGTGAACTTGTTATCTATATCCTATATCCTATGATTAGGCTGTGATCAAAGTCATATTTGTTGTAGAAACTATGGGCTATACTGCGATCCTCTCGGACCCTCAGGTCGCTTAAAAGGCCTTGGGCTCCTGGAGGAGATTACATCCAAAACTGGTATGATATTGCTTCAATACTCTCAGTTTACTAGCTTCACGCAACTCTGCAGGTCTCACTTGGGTACCCCATGAAGATATTGGTGGAAATGAGTATACAATTGAAAATACAAAAACAAGGCTACTTCAATCAAAAAATACTTCAGTATTAAATCTCTGTCTATTTGATTGGGATTAAAATTACCCAATGAGATCAAACTTCTAAAGGTCACTTGCTAATTGCGAGTCATCTCCAGCTTTTCAAATAATGTTTATTCTGAGAGAGTGGGACGTTTTTGGACCACCAGAAATAACGATCTTCGTGGCTGTCTTTATTTTAAGGATGCACATTAATAAGAAATAAGTAAATGATGCACAATAAGGATAAGGAAGATCGACCAACTTGATTTGCCTGCTCTCTCTATCTCTTTGAAGAGTCACTAGGGTCAAAATGACAGTTATAAAACAACTGACCATATTGTCGCTGCATGCGGCTAGCCCTTATTTTTTAAGGTAAAAAACAATGAAATAGAAGTTAAAAATAGCCAATTGTCGCCAACTCACCCTGTGTTTTGCGCCACCAAAAATCACCAACCGTCCAGCTACGATTTTTGGATAACTTGGTTTAGAAATAGCTACTTTGGCGGAAAATCGCCACACCTGGTTACTCTGCGGAACGCGTGTTCTAAAGAATGGGTGACAGGTAGGGGTATTGTGTTCTCTCTTTAACCATTTAAAGATCGGCTATTTGCGTCCGTTGCGGTTTTTATATCAGAATTCTAGGTCCTAGCCCGTCAATCGTGTAAAAGGCTATACGAACAGTGAAAAGCCCATTGTCAAAGCCTAGGAGTCTTATCAGACGGCGCAGTGCTACAAGTAGGGATTCATCAAGCCAAGTAGCTTGAGTTTTTTCTTAAATATTTGACTTGATTTGAAAGCTCAAGCTTTTGAAAATTTGATATTTGGCTTGACTTGATTTTCGATGTGAACTACTTGACTTGATATCAGGTAAAATCAACAAACTACTTGATATTACTTGGTATCGATCTGTTAAATGTGAATCGAAGCGTTAAAATAGGGGAATCACCGAGGTTACGACAGGAAGCAGGCACCCGATGACTTTAAAACTTTAAAGCCGACCGACACAGAATGGTCGTTGATTGAACGAATTTGCCAGTACCTTAATGTTTTTAAGAGTATTTCCATCATTTTTGCATTAATATGCTGCTCGATAGACCTGATTCGTGGGCTATGGAGCTTGACAATAAACCTGATCGAAATGAAACCGATGAATAGATTATAAATAGTATTCAAGCGGCAAGGACAGTACTTTTAGAATGGTGCAAAAACACGAATGTATTTTTCCAAACCTTGCCGCAATGGCCAAAAACTTTTTTGGCAACGCCAGATTCTTCAGCTCCAGTTTTCTAGAGCTGCCTTAACTCTTATCAAAACAAGAAATCGATTAGGTGATAACTCCGTTAGAAGTCTTGTGTGTCTCAAATCATGGATGGCAAATGAGGATATTAATTTTTTTTACTTCTGTGTCATCGGCATCGACTGATCTGGTCATTAGCCTCGTGTTCTGTTCTGTTTCCCGGCGCCACTCTAGGAACAGCACTGTTAATTAGAAGCCAACAGTGAAAGCTCAGGTGGGGATTCTTCGCTGAGCTTTTTTTTAATGGATATTTATTTTTGATTGCAAAAACCAGAAATAAATTTCCGCCTCTAACCAGAATCTAACCCGGGACCTTTCGGTCACAAACCCTCGACTCTAACCACTTACCCACCCCCATTTGAGCTTGTTGTTATTAATCTATGTATTATTGTCATTATTTCGTATTTTTATTTCATATTATTACATTCATTATCCAACTAAGTTTGTTGGAGTTTTCGTTTTTGGATTTTTTTTAAATAAAAGAATACATCTTTATATACTTATATTTTTATTGTTATTGCGTTTTGGCAGTTAATGAGATTAATATCAGAGAAGAACTATCTTTTTCAAGAAAAATCAAATAGCTTGAAAAACTTGATTTTCAAGTTGCTTGATGTGTAACTACTTGACTCGACTTGAATTTCGAAAACAAATACTTGACTTGATCTTGTCTTGATATCAAGTCAAGTCAAGTAGTTTGAAAATCAAGTCAAGTCGTGAATCTCTGGCTACAAGTGCAATTGTTGAACACTAATAGATTTGACACGGTCACAGACGTGCAAGCCGCTAGAGAGTACTAACAAAGGGCAAAGGCAATGAAATCCAATCCAATCCACTCTATGTTAGATCAAAATGAATTTAACTTCATGATACTTCATAACCTTCATCTTTTGTTTCCAGGTGTGGTTCCAAAACCGGCGGGCGAAGTTCCGGAAACAAGAGCGACTGGCCCAACAGAAAGCGTCCAGCTTAAGCGGCGATAGCCCCAATTCTGCGTCGACGGGGATCAAGGCGGAGACCAATGCTGGCGGGGGCGGGGGGAAAACGACCATCGGGGGTGGTGGGGGGTGCAAAGACACCAACGGAGCCACGATCAAACCCGGTTCACCTCATTCCAGCGTGTCTACTACTCCAAACTCAGGCACTGGAAGCATATCAAGCCACCATTCTAGTGGAGGCGATGTGAAACCTGTCAATGGCACAACAAATGGTAAGTTTGACCTAAACCGGTGATATCATGTGAAAAGAGTTACCCTTTCAAAGGGTGAAACGCAATCCCAGTTAATTTCCGTCTCCACTTGAGTAAATACTGTGATGGAGAAAAGAAATCCAATTTAAGATGTATTTCTTGGAAGTCATATGACATCGAGTATCGAAAGAAAGTATCGAAAAATAGTTTACTCGAAGTAACTTGAGTTGCTTTTATAAGTAACCAGTTACTTTCACTTCCCACACCAATAGGTGAGGTGAGTACTGTGATCGCGAAAATTTTCGATTTTGAGATCATACCTTTTTTAGCCGTTTTATTATATCTACATAACGAAAATCTACGTCACTCATTTGCGTCATCTGTCTGTCGATCTGTGCGTCTGACGGCGTTCTTTTAGACTCGTAAGTCAGTAACCCCTGCACGAACTGTGATCAAATTTGATCAAATACGATATGTTGTGTGGTCATAGTAGATAATGCTGCTATAATTTTGAAAATCAGTGTATGAAAGGCGAAGTAATTAGCAAAAAAAAAACAAACAAAAATATTACTTCGTTTTTAGGCGTTTTAGGGGTTCCTGATCATGTTTTACTTTTTTTTAGGAAGGGGTGGAATTGGGGTGGTGGTTGTGGGGTGAGGAGTTGTAAGACTGAAAAATTTGTTGTATTCACAATCGGCTGTCCATTGATCTGTGAAAGAAAGGTCTAGCGGCATAATTTATTTTTTTAGGTCCATCCGAACATTGCGTTGCCTATTACAAAAACCAAGGGAACTTATTTTATGATGTATACATACGACCATCTCTTTTGATCGTTCTGTATTGTGAAACGCAGAAATTGTTTAATTGATTTAAATGAAATTTTGACGAGTGAAGTATTATTACCGTAGCCAAGATGGTAAAATGCGTATTCTTTGTTAGCGGCGGCACAGCAATAATAAAAAACTCAAAATATAAAAACAGCTCAGACTTCGATTTAAGCGATTTGGGGGTTCCTCATCGTTTTCCACATTTTTTTAGACAGGGTAAAATTGGGATGATTTTGGAGTGGGGAGATGTGAAAGTGAAAAATTTGTTGTATTCGTAGTGGGCCCTTCGATGCTCTGTAAAACGACTTAATATAATTTTCGCTTTATTCGAACGCTGTCTCACCTTAGACAAAAAAATTATTGTTGAAATTATATTATTGTAGAAAATTCTGTAATATGTGTATCTCATCACTAAAATGATAGCAATGAAATTCCTAAACCGTACCAGGGGCCGTGGTAGAGATCGGTAAAGTCTATGGAAAATTGTGTTAGTTGCAGTGAAGATGAGTTAAAAAGAAACAGTAGGATCTCTTACCATTTTTTACTTTTTTTGAGAGGTTAAAATGAGCCGAGGTAGAGTGGGGTCACTGATAGGGTAGTTGGGAAACACCATAACATCTTTCATTGCCCTTAAAAGGTTAACTCTGGTAATATAATCTATTTTTAGATATCAGAAAATCGATTATTTGGTTGCAAGGGGATCCCACAGTAATGTGTAGGATGTACTGAGTCAATCAACTTGAATTCATTCGTTAAACTCACCTGCTGAGTTCTTAGCGTAGAACAATATTATAGTTGCAAGCAATTTTTTTACAAAAGTAGCTTGACTAGTGATAGTTATTAATACCAAAGAAGGCTTATAGCCAAGAAAGTAGTTGAGATGAGAAAATCTTGCGGTTGTGGTCAAAGTGTTGAAAGTTATCAATAAAATAACTAAGTCAGTAACTAAGTGACGCAGTACCTAGTTTGCGCTCTGCAATGCGGGTCACTATGTCGCCGGATTACCTCTTTCTTCTTCATTCTTTCGTTGAGTACCCACAATGTGTACCAAATCAAACAGTATCATCTGATTTCATTACTAGAAATTGCTGTGAAAGCTCTTAATGACTAAGGAAACCCAATCCCAGCTTGCAGCCGCCAATGCCCGTTCATGAAATATAAATATTTCCCAAAAACGGAACGAAAGAGAATCGGCAGGCGGCGAGACGAGACAACGATCCATCATAAAAGTAAGTTGCTCCCGATCGAAGGAGACAATATTATTTTTATATTTCAATGATAAATCTAGGGGGCAGCTGTGGAACGTCGACTCGCCCCGCGTGTGATATCCATTCTCGATACGCCACAGCGGCAAATATCGCTTTCCTTCTCTCTTCCCGTTATCCTGGAAAATTATGGGCTGGATCCGGCCGATTCGTCATTGCCTATCGACGAAAACGGCAGTTTTGATTGGAGAACCTGCACACAAATCGTGAATACGAGGGTCTCTCGTTGAGATTTTGAGTTCGTAGTTTTGTTTAGTGGATTTGTTTAGTTTGGATTTATTTACTGTGCAGAGGAACGTGTTTTGTACCTACAAGCAATAAGCTTATTATGGCTTTTAATAGCTGAGGTAAGGGCGTCTGCGCTCCGATTGTGGAGTCATGGCAGTTGGTCCTTTGGAAATCCTGGCAGGGGGCACTCTGCCATCCTCTCGAACTGCAAAGGGATGGCCCTGTCCTACATATTAGGAGTGATATAATTTCTCCTACATATTGCTTCAACTGCAAATTTACGGTGAAATATCCTACAAGGCGAGAGTGGAAATCTAGCGGCAGGCTGCCTTTTGAGGAGGAGAGCCAGCCTCGTACATAGACGGCCCACTTACCGACGAAGGCTCCGGCGCTGGAGTCTGCGAACCAAAAACAAAGCTCTCACTCTCTCTCTTTCTTGGGGGACACGCCACGGTATTCCAAGCAGAAATATAAGCAATTTTAGCTTGTGCCTCTCATATCCACGAAATCCAGGAGCCTAGAAGATGGAATCAATGAAGTGTCAATACATATGGAATGGCCCCTTCCCAGTTGAACAATGTACCACTTTTGCGGACGACATAAGAAAGAGAGGTCAGTGAGAGAGATAGAGCTAGACAGGAAAGAAGCACGCATAAGAAATAGAGGTCAGTGAGAGAGATAGAGCTGGTCAGGGAAAAAGCACAGCCACCTACCTCCTAACCAGCTATGTGGCGCATTGGCAAATCTTCTGCCGTTTCCCTGACTAGCGCTATCACATTCCTTATGTATTGACACTTCATTGGGCGGATTACTGTCTTCTTTATGGCATCCAATCATTATTAAAAGCACTGAGCGGTTGTAGGTTTACATCAAGGCTCGCTCTGCAATGTAGAAAAGTCTTGTATGACATTTTACCAAGACATCAGATGTCATTTATGTGGGTGCAGAGTCATTCTGGAGTTTGCGGTATTAAAACGATGGACGCGCTCGCAAGACGAGGGACGAGGAATGATTTCCTGTGTCCTGAGCCGTGGAAAGAAAACAGGGGTGCGGTTGCTAAATCAATGTCTCTTGGGATGGAAAGGAATCTCTGGACATCTCTTTCAAGCTAGAGAGCTTATTTTAGGACCTCTGGACAAATTTCACAGTACAGCATCATCAGAGTTGCTTTATTTACCTATAATTTTTGAAGGTCGATGCAGTGATGGTGGATAAATAATTAATAAAAAAACCAGAAACCATGAAAAAATGGAAACACGATTTTTAGGAGCTTTAAACATAACTGATCTTTTTCCACATTTTTACGTAGCTCTCAAGACTCAAACTTCCGTCTTCAAACCTGGTGAAAATTCTGATCATGCATCACGTCGCACAGACGGGTATTTGTATTAAAAAGTCGCAGAAAAGTCGACTTTGCAGGTTGGCCCGTATGGCAAATCTGACATGTACCAGAGATATCGGTGCAAGTCAGATGAGAGATGAACAGAGACCTCTTTGTTCCGTAGCTGCGCATTCTTGCCAGCATTTTCAGTCGAAAAACTAGTTATGTTACACTCCACGTATCGGTGTTCAATGCAATAGGTTATTGTCGTAAAAATACTCCGGAATTTTTATAGATTTTTAAAAATCTCTTACCAATTATTAAATATGGACACTTCTAGAGCACGTAAGTACTCCTCCTATCTTTTTTATTTGGAGAGATAGAAAAAGAGTTTTTTTATGAAAGTTTTTTGTTTTCTATTGTCATTTATAATTTAATACGAATAAAAAGAAAAAATAAAAACAATATTTGGGAGTAGGCGGCAGAGAAGAGCAGCCCTCGTTATATAATTGTTCATACCTTGGAAAAAAAGTAAAAGATTCAACTTTTCATTTTCATCCACTACGAATAGTTTTCTTTCCAGAGATTTTATTTCCCAAAAGTTGTTTTCTGTTTATCTGAACGTGCTTCTTGACAGCACAGGGTCGTCAAATAATTCCCTGTACCCTCTTCTTACTTGAGATATATTGTTATTATTTTGATAAAATAAACATATAATTCTTAGTTTTTGATTTTCATTATCATAATATAACGGCATTTTGTACAATAAAGCTGTTATTTGCACTTCTAAACAAAGCGATGCTTTTTACCTCGGCATAATGTCAGAATGACACAAAACATTACCGCATTCAATTGTCTTTCATTTTGAGGCTAAATATTTTAAAAACGTTTCAAAATAAGGTGAATGAGCCCTATATTTTTGAAAACAAGAGAAAAACATATTGCTTTCCGTGATATAATATACAGGGTGTACCAATTAAAAAAATTGAACTTTATAGGAAAAAACGGTTTTTTACAACTTTTTCGTTTTTTTCTGGTTAAATTCTGAATATCAAGAAAAAACTATGATAATTTCATATAAAACTTGTTTCCTATCTTTTCAAATAAAAAAGATGAGAGGGGTGGCGAAGTGTAATAACATTAGGAGCACTGTCCCCGAGACTGTCCCTTTAGTGTAACTTAAATAGTATTGATACTCTTTTGGATGAGTCCTGGGTTTAATTTTTGTAATATATTACAAATTTTGGTCTTTGCTATTCACCACATTGAAGAATGTTTCCAACTTTGTCCAAATTTATAAATAATACTCCTAAATAGATGTAGGCATTGTAAAATGAAAAAAGAATCATTTTGTGTTACATTACTGTTGGTTATTTATCGGATCCACTAGAGTAAACATCGAAAATCCACAAATGACCGAAAAAGTGGTCCAGTACCCGAAAAAATTGAATGTGTTGTGCGGATTGTGGCATGGCGGCATCATGGGTCCTTATTTCTTTCGAAATGAGGAAGGAGACACCGTTATAACCAATGGGCCACGCTATCGAGCGATGTTGGAAGAACTTCTGTGGCTAGAGCTCGACAACATCGATATTACCGACATGTGGTTCCAACAGGATGGAGCCACGAGCCACACAAGCGACGCAACGCTCAAAGTTGTTTGAGAAGTTTGGCGACTGGATCATTACCAGACAAGCGTTCATCGATTGGCTACCGCGATCGTGTGATTTGATACCTCTCGATTATTTTCTTTGGAGGTACGACAAATTATTGGTCTTCTCCAACAAATCAGCCACTTTGGATGCCTTCGAAAACAAATGCTCGACAATGTCATTCGGAATTGGACTGCTTGAAGCACTGCCAGCGAGCCTGAGGCGGACATTGGAATGCTGTTCTATCCCATACATAATGTCATGGATGAAGCTTTAAAATAAAGCCCAAACCAATTTGATATCTCAAACAGTTGTTGTTTTATTTAACTTTTCTTTCCTATCGTTCTTATTGGGGCTCTCTATGCTAAACCATTCCTTAATGAAACTGCAGAAACTGTGTATCTGTCTCTTGTTTATCTTACAATGAAGACGTTGCAGAATAAGAGGACGACTCTTCAGATGAATCTTGTTTGTTGCTGTCTGAATAACACAGTCTTGTATTTTTTAATGAATATTTTATAACTTTCTAAAACACGTTTTTTCTCTTAATTGGGTGTACTAAATACAATTTTTGATTAAATTGCAATTAATTACACTGTTCCAAGTGAAATGAGATTGAAAAAAATGTTGTTGTCCGGACTTTTAATATAAATACCCCTATGTGCGTCGCCTGGATGCTGGTAGATGTAAGACACTAAGGAGCGAGTATCAAAACGTGGATATTATCGTAATTGGGGTTAACAGCAATTTGCTTTTCTGCATCAAAATAGGCTCATGTATTTTCGTTACATGGAGACGAGACAAGACTGTCGATTCCTCGTTGCGAGATAAGACTTTGATACAAAGTTGTTTCAACTCACAGGTCTCGTGGACCTCACCAAGTTCAGCCCTGTAGATCGAGCGTCAGCCTTCAGGCGTCGGCAGCGTCGGTAGCGTCGGCGTCGGTGCTCTTCCCGCTGCTCTGACATTTAATCTAGAAAATTGCCTGGTGCCGCTCATTTATTTCCATTACTGTCAACTCTTTAGCTGCCTCCTAACAGAGGACCGACGCCACGCCATGACGCCGCGCGTCGTTTCGCTCTACCGCTATGCTCGCGTCGCACTTCGCAAGATTCGGCAACAAACATTTTTTTACAAAGCCCGTGAATATATGGTACTTTTTCATGTGGTCTTGAATCCCTTTTCAGCCATGATCGAGTTCTGAATGCTCCATAAAAACTGTGAAAACGATATGCACCGTATGCACAGTATGCACCGTTTGGAAAGGTGCTTGCTTACTCCGCAAGAGCGAAATGATTCCAATCATTTGGTTCATAGAAAAATCGGAATCGATGGAGTCGACACCATGTCGTCGGCGATGTATATCGGTTATGGTACGGGGCACCGTAGCATAGTTGGTAACGCGCTGGCCTAGAATGCCGGAGACGCCGGTTCGAATCCAGCCGGTACCCTTCATTTTTCCGATTTTTCTGTGAACCAAATGATTGGAATGCACCGTTTGGTTATCCTAATTCTGGTTCCGGAACCACGTTTTGGCAATCTTTGGCATCTATCCAAGCGCCATCCACAGATTGACTAATCCGGATTGGATATTCGACAACGTTGAATTCGCAAGATTGTTTTGGAGGTGACAATGTCAAAGTTGTCAGGTTGTCAGTTTGAATTTGAAACTTGAATTTTGCGAAGCGTTTCTCTCATTTGCCTTTTTTTAATTCTCTTTTAAAATCTTTGTTTAAAATGTCGGAAAATCAAAAAGTATCCCCAATTGTTCAACAGCAGAAAAAACAGTGCCTTATTACAGTTAATGCAATGACACTTAATTTTATTGTCGAGGAGAAACCGGATGACGCTTTTCCACATTTTACTTACATTACTAATAAGATATAGGAAAGTATAAAATTTTCAACTTTGGATTAATGCACTTTTTAGGCGTTCCATCATATCTATATAACAAAAATTCTTTGTCACTAATTTGGGGATTTGATAAATCAAAAAATTTATATCCATAAAATACATTGCGCTGAAAAATTGATTTAATTGATTTGAAAAGACAAGAACTATTATCTACAGCAATTGTGCAGAGAAATATAGATACATGCCAATACTAACCATCCGAAAGAGATGTTGTTTAAGGTCAAATGCCTCAGTCGGGACTTTAAATCCAAATCTTGGGCTATTAAAAATCCTGAGGGACAGCTAATTACCAACTTGCATGAGGTTATTGAGGTATGGCGAAATTATTGCGAAAATCTGTACCATGAGGATGGTGCAGGCCCTCTCATTGGATTTTGAACATGTACCGGATATTCTTTTGTGTCAAGTGGAACATGCCCTCAACAAGTTAAAAACTAATAAAGCTACAGGCCTTGATGCTATTTCTGCCGGAACCTTAAAATGCGGGGGTGATGACGGCATCTCTCTTTTACATAATATTTGTGTCTGGTCCTCCGGTGTTTGGCCAGATGAATAGTGCACATCAATTTTTGGTCCACTTCATAAAAAGGGATCTTCAACACATCCAGACAATTATCGCCTACTTTCGTTAATTTCTCATGCAAGTAAGGTCCTACTATATATTTTACAATCTCGTTTGGAGGGTTTTATTGGCTGGCAAATTTCTCAGGCGCAGGTTTGGTGAAAGGACGCAGTACGCGTGAACAGATCTTGAACTTAAGACAAATTACTGAAAAAGCCAGAGAGCATTGCATTATTTTCCAGTTTTTATCTGCTTTGTGGACTATTCTAAGGCGTTTGATAACGTAAAGTAGCCTAAACTGTGGGAAATCCTCATTTCTATGGGAGTTCCTTACCACCTAGTGTGTTTCAGTCTAATTCGGCTGGTGCACAAAGGGCTATTTAGTCGATCTAGCCGGACAAAATTATTTGTGCTATTATTTATATTTATAATGTGTTATAGTTTCAGGTTGTGACATTTAAACTAATCAAAACATTCCTAAGACCCAAATGATATGACTTGATTTTATTCACGGTTTATTACGAAATTAGATGATACACCTGTCATTATATACATATTCAAATGTACATCTAGGAAGACTGCTCCTCATCTGAAGACATCTCCGTAGTTAAATCATTGTCTGAAGATTCATTATCCAGGACCTTCTTGTTGCGTTCTGCTGGTAACAACATATATAAGTAATTAAATTCAAAAAATGCCCACAAAAATATTTTGTCGTACTCGTTGGATTGATTTAATCGTAATTTCTGAAAGCAGTTGGAAGTGGAACCGTTTTTTATCTCTCCTGGTACAAGAAATCCTTAGCTAAATATCCTTCAAGAAATGGGCATCCGGATTCATCCTGAAGTACCACTAAATGGTTCGAGTTTATGAAATTATCACGTAAATATAACCTAACCTCACTTGTTATATCTAAATAATAGGAATAAAACTGCAAATTAGTTATAGTGAATACATAAATACATACCTGCCTAACACGACTCCATAATAAAGTAATAAATAATATTATCCCGATGAGCTACAATACTTGAAAATACGTAATTCTGGAGCAGTTGCTGCACAGAGAAATGTATGTACAATCTAATAGTGATCAGGTTTAGACTTGCAGAAATCGCAAACGCTGTGGAGGGGAGGGGTGTTATGCGTATTCCATATACATAATTTATCTAACTTTTGCAAAACGTCATTTGCTCATCTCTGGATTAAGATTTGTGAAATTGAATTATGTCCGCCTAGATCAACCAAATAACCCTTAGTGTGGTGTAAGAATTGATGGTAACCTGTCTGGTCAAAGTGCAACCAGAAAAGGAGTTCGTCAGGGATGTGTGTTATCTCCGATGTTATTCAATATTTACGCTGAATTTGTGATGAGACAGGTACTGGACCCCTTGGAACCCATTGGAACTCTTATTGCTGCTTCTCAGGAAGAACTAGTAGCCCTACTAAACATCTTAGAACAACACAGTGCAGCGTATGGTCTTGGTATTAACTACAACAAGACCAAGGTTATGATCGTAGATAGAGAGCACGATAATCATTGAGCAATAAAGTCAGTAGGCCGTTGTCAAGTAGTTCAAAGTTTTGTGTACCTCGGTTTTTTGATCGACAGTTCGGGTAGCTGTGACAATGAGATTCGGCGGCGCATTCAATAGGCACGTGTGGCCATAACAAAGCTTACTAAAATATGGCGTGACCATAACATCACTAAAGCTACCAAAATGTCGCTGGTTCAGTCTCTTGTGTTCTCCATATTTTTGTATGCCTCGGGAACTTGGACTGTTAAAAAGGCAGATCGAGCTCGCATAGATGCTTTTCAAATGTGGACGTGGAGGAGAATGCTGAGAGTTGCTTATACCGCCCATCGGACTGACGTTTCCATACTGGATGAGCTCGGTAATCTAAAGAGACTATCCTCCATTGTGTCGACGAGAATACTTACTTTCTTCGGACATATACACAGAAGCGATAATATGGAGAACCTTGTAGTTCAGGACCATGCCCCGAGTGGGCGGCGCCGTGGCCGTTCCCCTACACGCTGGGTGGATATGACGAAACAGTTGCTGGATATGAGTATCAAGAGCGACACTGAATTGACAGTAAATTGCGAACGATGGCGAGCTACAGTTCTCAAAACTATTGATAATATTCGTGTCGGCAATACTCTAGCTCCGACTTAATGCATTTTACGAGTTCACAACATGTCTGTTAAGACATTGTGACTGTGATGATAATTATTACTGCCGTGGAGGAACTGGTAACTGTGTTTCATTGTTAGATCTCCTGCCAGTGACAAAGGAGATATCAACAAAAAACGATTAATTTCAAAATCGCCCAAACTTCGTTTTTAGATGTTTTAAGGGTCCCTGATCATTGTCTATTTTTTATATCAGGATGGTGTATGGGATTTCTTCTATTGTTTTGTTAGCACAGCTAATGTGTGGGAAATACTGAATCAAGGCACTTTACGCTATTTTTTGTGTGGAACGGTAAGACAAACTAACATTTTCGGAAATTCATTTTATGCCAATCTTGTACCAAATTGTTAACTTATGCACTTTTTATGGCAGATCACGCAGTTTTTTGGCGGGACGAGGTTGATCTTAAACAGATACACAAACGTCTTTAAACTTCTAATGCATTACATTACTCCCATTAACTACTGCTACTTCTGAAAAAATAATACTAGATATCTATAAACAAACAGCGTGAATATTATTTTAGTGATAGACGTGTAGTTAAGTTGTCAACAGTTGGTAGTTATTATTTGTTAGATCGTACTATTTATTGCTGCGGTTGTAGATAAGTATAGTATTCAACTCGCAGTAAGATAATAACTATATGATTATCGTCACTACTGCTCGTTGAAAAATATACTATTATCGCATATTCTTGCTCTATTTACAGTTTATTGATGGGTATCTATCAAATGCTAAAAGTTAATTCGAAGTTATTGAGCGAAAGTAGACATAAAGATGACGTTTTTTCGTCTCATTTTGTATCATATAATTCTATCTTTGGAAAAGGTTACAGCACTAGTCTCGTTATACTGATATATCGTCGTATAATCAAACAATGCACAGTACGTTAGCAAATACTTCTACTCATTCAAAATCATGCACGCCTTTCGTTCCACAATTATAGAGTCATATCTATTTTGATACACTCGTAATGACCTGCATTAAACGTTGCAATGCACAATTTACTAAAATAATATAAACACCACTCCCACACACTGTTATTTTAGCTTTTGACTCAACTTCGTAAACATGCAAAGAAACCTATTACAAATAGCTTTACTTCAAACTTACATGACCATAAAATTGAACACGCACATTCTTGTTAGAATTTAACCTAGGAATTCTCAAGTCACTTTTATTTCTATTACGCTTCACAAGCCCACAAATAAAACCATATCCATTTAAATAAATAATTTACTAATGTCTCCGCTACCTCAATAGTATTTCTTGATATTTGACAATCAGTTTACATTTATTCCACAAGTTTTGTTACTATTTTTAGCTCTCACTGACTCACTGAAGTCATTGAGGAGAGCTTATGCAGAGCCTCTGTCTGTCCGTCCGTCCATCCGTCTATCCGTATACAAAAGATAGCTAAAACTACATGTGCTAGAGAAAAACTAAATACAGATTCGGAATCAGCAGGCCACGCTGTCTCTACTTCAGGAATATCAATACACCTTACATAATACGTCGTCAGTCACCTGTCGTAATTTGATTCAATTTTTTTTAAACCGGAAGCGATATTGTCGAGGATATTGTCAAAACCGGATTTTTCCCGAACTAGTTTTTTCATGCTGATTCCGAATCTGTACTTAGTTTTTATCTAGCACCTGTAGTTTTGGCTATCTCTTGTATACAGACAGACAGAGGCAGAGCTCTCTTCAGTGACTTCAGTGAGTCAGTGAGAACTAAAAATTGTATTAAATTAGGACAGGTAACTAAAGATGTATTATGTACGGTGTATTGATGTTCCTGAAGCACAGGCAGCGTGGCTGAGCGGTTAAGACGCTGAGCACCAGTCCGAAAGGGCGTAGGTTCGAATTTCACCACGGGCAACCATTTTTTTTCCTTTTTTTCAAGATTAGATGTTAAATTTGTTGATTACTAGTCCGGGAAAAATCCGGTTTTGTTGATATAATAAAAAAATTAAATTTTTATACCAAAAAATTCCACAGTGAGAGCGCAGTTTGTATTTACTCAAGTAAATTCTATCCTACTTTTTATTTCCGCACAGTCTCACTAGCCGCTGCATCGACTTTGATGAAATTTCGAAGTGGGAGAATGATATATAATGATGCTTAATTTAGAAAACGTACACTGAGTATAATTGACCAATCTATATTTTTAAGATGCTTATAATTTCTGGATTACTAATAATTTCTTCTTAGCACGACTGGTAGAGAGCATATTCAAGTATTTTGGAGCATATAGTGACTTTTTATAAATTTTTGGGTCATCGTAGACGATTGTTAGAGCCTCCCATTCTAAAAGAATATGAAGTTATTTTAGAATAGTAAATTAAAGTGTATATATCTATATACATCGTGTCCCAAGACGAATTCCGAAAAAATAAAACGCACATTAGGTTTCGGATGCGAAGGCGATATCAATGGAATGATTCTCAAATTCTCGCTTGTTACAGAGAAATCAACGTTTGACGTTTGTTATAAAGATGATTGAAACGTGTGTGGGCCACCTTATTTCATTTTCACTTTTATATAAAAACACTTTTGATCTTACCACCAAAAGGGCGAAAGGCGCTTAGTACGGTTACGCTAACTGATCTTTTTTGTGATTGTTTACCTCAGCTAGTGACGTAGTGACGCACGAATATGATAAGGGCGGCCACAGATTAACCATTTCCCGATCTAATTGAGGGCATTTCAACTCTTTAGCTATTAAGGATAAACATATAATTTAAACATATTATGATAGAAGTCGGTGCCAGAAATCATCCCTTAAAGTTTTCGGAATTCATCCTGGAGCACAGTGTATATTAACAGCTTGAAAGCATCATCCACAAGTCCAAACTATTTATAAAAGCCATGAAAAACCTTTCGTTAACTCATTTATCTGTGAACATAATTTGTAAACATACAGCATTCCAGTTTCTATCACAATTTTATTTCTCTTAACGTTTGAACTATGAAATGTTGTATACACCTAATTGTGCAGAAAATAATGTGCATGAGTAATATAATTAGAGCAACAGTCTGTAACCTGTGAATTTATCTACCGTTTAAATGGCCAATAGTGAAAGTGCTTTACTAAACATCTTGCCAAAAAATTGTTATATCTCTCAAGCTAATATCATTTTTACATTAACGGGGCTTAGGACGGAGCTTTAAAATAATGACATTACGGTCTCATTAATACAATTACATATTCTAAAACTCTAAAACATAATTTTTTCTAACGTATTGTTTAGCTTTGTAGATTTTATCAGAGCATAACTCTCTCGAAATACTTTAAGAGCTTTACATTTACTAGAATTATTCATTTTAAGGAAAAGTCCATCAACAGTCAGGCAACGGTGGAGGTAGTAGTAGCTTGGGGAACGAAGACCATCATCACATCTCCAACAACAACAAATGGTCATCGATGAGCCCAACATCGCAGGCATCTTCTTGTAATACTGCTCTTCTGGTACAACAAGCTAATAAGGTATTTTTTCATTCATGAGTCTTACATGAATTGATAACAATAATATTTATTAGAAAGTACAGCTCTACATCACTGGCAAAGTAGCCATGTCCTATTTTTACACTTTGATGTCGAAAGGTATACAAGATATACAATGGTATACGAGGCGCATCCAGAAAGTCAGTTTCCCGATGCCTTCCCCTTTAAAGTAAACTTAATTAGCAGTTCAAATTGCGCATGCGTGACAGATCTATGACATATCCGAAATGCAGCTCTTATTCTTTCTCCCTCCACCTACGAGGTTCGGTTGGCGGTAAAGTTCTTGAATGCTCGAAGCATTGCCACAATTGAAATTCGTCAGCTCTGTCAGGTCTATGGACCGAACATTATAAGTAAGCAGATGGTGCTTCGATGGTGTCAAACAGCCCATGATGAAGTGTGCACAGCGGGCAACTGTCCATCATCAATGATGATCTTGTTGGTTTAATTAAATTTGGCTGGGTGTTGTTTGATCATCCACCACTCTGCCCTGATTTTGCTCCTAGCGATTTCCACGTTTTCTTGTATTGCAAGAAATTCATTCCTCCGGTGTGCTTTGGCAACGATGAAGAAGTTCTGTGACAGAGGGATACAAAAATTGATCCCCCCATATGGCAAGTGCCTCAATTCTAATTGCAGCTATGTCAAAAATTAGCTAAAACATTGCCGTACTTGTTGCCGTTAAATGTCTACCTGAAAACGTACGTTCTTCATTTTTTTAATAGGGGAAACTTACTTTTTGGATGAGCCTCCTATTAGAAAGGGTGCTTACATAATTGTTTTTATAAAAGAATATAACATATTCTTCTGAGTAATTTAATTTAGATATATTTTTCAAAGTGTTTTAGCGAAATAATTTTGCAGTTAGCATTCTGTTACACAAGCTTGCAGTATTGTATACTATAAAGCCACGTTGAAATAAAAAAGCTATGGCGTCGTCGCCATGGTTAATGTTTTTATAGGTCTGGCCAACTGATATAATCTTAACCAGATATACATTTCTTTGATACATACATATTAAAAATGTTTCAGACTATAGTAAAATATGACATATGACAGTTAGGTTGAAAAGTTCATGAGCCTATGACACATAGATGGCGTTACTAGAATTATATCTATGTGATTTTTAATTAGTTCTAAAATTCAGAAGATTCATGTATAACAATTTAACAGCTCTCGTTCGTGTTTATTATTCCATCACTCAGAAGATTCGTTTGAAAATTTAACAGTTGCCGGGCAGTTGGTTCATCAGATACAAGATTGTAAGGGAAAGAAGGCTGTTATCGAGAAAAACATCAAAAAAGACAAAAATAAGTAATTTTGACTGATTGTCAAGTAAAGTTGATCGAGACAGCTGGAACTCTGGCGATGTCGTAGGAACGTGTTGGACATAAATTTTCGTGCATCAACGTTTGAACATGCGAAAGCTATGTGCAAGGTGAGGGTATCGCGTGTGCTCACAGTTGATCAAAGCAACAAGCTTTTGATGATTTTGGGCAATTTTTGCGAGTTTTGCGGTGGATATATTACAATAGATAAAACTCATCACTGCACTTCAGAGTCCAAACGACAGTCAGCCGAGTGGAATCTACATGATGAATCGACTCCAACGCATGGAAGGACGCAACAGCCAGAAACAAGGTTACAGTATCAGTATTCTGATGTAACGATGGCAAAATTACATGAATTAGGCTACGAAAGTTTGATGAATATTTGAATTTTTCAAATTTTTGCTAATTACTCCGGCGCCCACACACCGCCTGCAAAATTATAGCAGCACTATGTACTACGACGCATATGGCTACCCAAATTTCATCACAATCCAATAACCATGCAGCGGTTACTGAGATTACAAGGCTAGAAAAATGCCAACAGACAGACAGATAGACCGACGAAAATGAGTGACGTGGATTTTCGTTATAGAGCAATTCCATGATGACGCGGCCTGCTGATCAGCTGATATTGGGCAAACATGGCTTGTTTTCCGTATTCAGCCATGTAAAATTGAGGACTCTTATTTGAGTTTTTTTACAATTTTTTTCGACATTTTCACGATAACTGTTGCTGTGTTGTGTTTTGCATGGAACCTTTTTTGTCAGGTAAGCACATCTGTCAATTCAAATGATGTAATTTACGAGATAATGCATGATAAAAACTTGAATGCATATTGAAAACAGCAAAGAAAAAATCGTTTATTCGCAAATTACAGTTATCACGTTCACTAGGGCGACAGTTGTTATAGTCATACTGCATCTTTGTCACTTAATACTCGAAAGTAATGCATTTCTTTACTTGAGTTTTTTTTTGTGAAGTAGAAGTAGTGAAGTAGTTCATTGCCGTGGCCAACCTTTGGTGGATGAGTAGCAAAAAGGTCCATTCGTAGGTAGTAATTGTTAGTTTTATATGTACAATTGTACATATAGGCAAGTTCAAGGAACGGGTCAATTAAAACATTAATCTTTTGACATAACCTAAAAGTTGAGTTTCTGGAACAAGAGATATACGTAAATATGCACAAAAAAATAGGTACATATATTATGATTCACCTCTCTATTAAAATAATTTGTGCAATAATTTGTACACTACACAAAATGCTTCCTTTTTGTCATTATAGGTGGGGAAAAAATTCTTCAGCTTCCCAAGTATTCAAGACAGAAGAGGCAGACCGATACCAGGAGGCGAAGAACGTGATGACTTTATAGAAAGCAGATCCTGGTATATTCCACATACCTACTGTGTATACTAACAGCACCAATAAATGCTCATGTTATATATCTATATATTTTTTAATAAATGGTGGGAAAACATGAATTATCTATTATTATAGGGTATGCTTCTCACATAATCAAATTGAAAATATTTCATATCATTGGCTTATACCCACATTCATACTTCTTTTTCCAGATATGTAACATGAAATGGTGTCTAGCTACAGCAAGGTGAAAATATGTATTTTTAAATGGCACTTTGCTTAACATAGCGTAATTAAGTTGTACCTTATCAAACAGGCTGACTATCTGAAAAACACTCATTGGGTGATTGTAATGTTGCTCACATCAGAAGCTAAAGGATTATTACTTGAATAAAAAACTATTAGCTATATTTTCCTATGGATTTATTATATATATTTTCCTTCGCTGTATTAGAGCTTATTCCGAACAGTATATAATTCAGTGTATCGAAGGGCGATGGGTGAAGCACCATTTAGTGATGTGCTGCTGTAGTCCTCAGTCACACAGTATGGGCCAATATTATTGATACTATTGAGTTTATGCCTATAAACGTATAGATGCCTGAGGTTTTGCTCAGTTTCTTAAAGTAGTTATTCACTTCCATCTGACATCCTTAAATAAATCATATTTTTAACAAAAATGAAAAATAGAAGAAAGCTAACTGAGGAGTGATGAAAATGCATTGAACATAATGCAAGTAAACACTTTCATACTAATATTTTCAATAATGATTACTACTGTGACAGCTATTCATTTACCTATTATATGCACCTTGTTAAATACAAAATAATTGACACCACATTGACACAGATCAATTTATTTTCTTGATCTGGTAAATATTGGGTGACAAAGATGCAGTATGACTATAGAAACTGTCGCCCTATCGAATGAGATAACTGTAATTTGCGAATAAACGTTTTTTTCTTTGCTGTTTTCAATATGCATCCATCAAGTTTTCATCATGCATTATCTCATAAATTCAATTCAAATCATTTTAATTGACATAGCTACTTACCTGCCAAAAAAGGTTCCTTGAAAAACACAACACAACAACAATTATGGTAAAATTGTCCAAAAAACTGTAAAAAACACAAATAAAAGTCCTCATTTTTACATGGCGGTATACGGCAAACAAGCCATGTTTGCCCAATAGCAGCTGATCAAGTCAATTGAGGTTATGGTCGCGGAATTGCTCTATAGAAATATTATAAAAGCGTATTATACAAAAATCGAAAATTACACAGAATACTCCCCTAACGGTGTAGAAAGTAAAATGGTTTCGAAACATTGAAAGACCGCTATAACCGTTGAACGAACCTTTCAGCCCAACTGTTAATTAGTTGAACAACTTGTAGCCTTTTTTCTGTAATCACATCAATACATGTACGAAAAAATATATTACAATACCTTAAGGTTTTATTTTTCCTAAAGCTTTCCAAGATACCTAACATTTTACCCAAAAAGGCACCTAGTCAAAATACCTGACGCAATTTCTTACACAATGTTTATTCTTGTTTACAGGTGCTTCAGTCCCACCACCAGCCAAACCATCTGCAGTCCCACCATCATGCCGCCCTTTCGTCGCCCTTCACGTCGTTGCTGGGGGCGGCCGCTGGAGGGGCGGCCAGTTACCTTCTTGGGGATCATCTCAAACCGACGGCGGCGAATCATCTCTTTTAGATGTCGTTGCGCTTAGCGTCAGATTATGATAGTATGCCTGGTGGATCATTTTATACGCAATGAATACCCATGATTTCATTTTTTGTTTTTTTATAACTGAGCAGACCGCGTAAGCAGAGCCAGAGGTTATGTTAGGGGAAGTTTGTTAACGTGGCCCACAACTTAGGTAGTAACTTTATACAGTAGACTGAGTACCGAGGCGACGATAAAGAAAGCAGTAGCCCTTTGCAGCACTAAAACCACTAGTTGGCCACGCCAGAATACAGCGATTCGTAGAGAATAATATCCCGATATCGTCCTTCAGAATGGAAAGAGCCAAAGACACTTTAAGTCTAGATAATGGATTCTCACTAATCATCCCGGAAGGAGACCATTGAATGAGAGGAAAAGTCAAATTTTCGCCCCATAATCTGGTGTGCTTCACTGACGGATCATTCTTAAAGGAGTCAGGATCCGGAGGAGCAGGCTACTGCCTGGAGGGGAAGAAAATGCAGCGAAGCTTCACTTTGGGAACCTGCACGACTGTCTTCCAGGCGGACGTGTATGCCATGTTGATGGCAGCATACTCGCTGGAAGTCGAACAGTGTTCTGAACTCAGCACATATATTATATTAATACCAAGGGAGCTTATGGCCAAAAAACTTAATCTAGATGAGAAAATCTTGGGGATGTGGCCAAAAATTTTGAAGATGACTGATGACTGATTATATTGTATGCTCTAACAGCCAGGCAGCTCTAAAAGCGATGGCAGCTCTGAGGGCCAGATCCGTTCCGGCTCAATATTGCTCTGTCGCCCTTCAGAAATTAGCAAGCCATAAAAAGGTCATCCTGCTGTGGGACCCCGGATACATTGGTATACCGGGTAACGAGAGAGCGAACCGATTAGCTAGGACAGGAGCCGCCTGCCCCTGCATCGACCCAGAACCTATGCTTGGAATTAGCAGGCGCCAGGTCGATGCTAAATCCCTGGACAACTGGGCCTATAAGAAACTGACTAAAGCCTAGTTGGAGAGACATGGCTGCAGACAAGCAAAAAGATTCATAGCTAGCCCTGATATGAGCGGAACGCTATGGATTCTGAATAAGGGCAGAGAGACGCTCAACCTTTTGGTGGGGGGTTCTCACTGGTCATTGCCGGCTGAATAGACATTTGTCACTCATGAGAGTGGTAGGGGACACCATCTGCTCTAGATGCTGGGAGGAGGACCAGACAGCATTCCACTTCCTGTGCAGATGTGCAGTGTATCGCAACCTTAGAGTTCAGATATTCGGCACGACGGATTTCGGGCAGGAGTCACTATATTCAGCGAAATATTCGGACATACTGACCCGCCAGGAGGGCTGGTAAGTTCGATAAGGAGCTTCCTAGGACGTAGAATTTTAGTGTTTTCAGTGATTGAGACCTAATATCTCCTTGAAAATGGTCTAGTGGGAGTCGCAAGTAGCATGAGATACAACTATAAGTGTCGATTTTCAATTCATATATACATTTGTTGACTTTAAACTAACACATTCTACTATTGGTTAGAGATGAGGCCTGCTTCTTATGTGCATAAAAATTGTGGTGTGTCCTAATTAGTTAGACGACATAAAGTCTCCTGGACTCCAGTCCATGGGTACTGGAATGACAATCACGAGGTACTATGGAAACGTGCTAAGCAACAGAAAGGCAAAATCATCCTTGTGCGACGTTACACGGGAAGTGAAGACGCAAAGAGGTTGTCCGTAAGGTGGCGTGCTGTAACCGAAACTGTGGAACCTAGTAATCGATAACCTCCTCGTAACACTAAACGAGAAGCCAATGTGTGCCCAAGGATACGCTGATGATATTTGTAATCTTAATAAGAGGCAAACACATGAAAACCTGCATGGAACTAATTCAAAGAGCATATTCCTAGTGGAGAGATCGTGCGTTATGGAGGGACTATCTGTAAATCCCTCCGAAAACCATCATGGTATCATTTAGGAAGCAAAGGAGTGTAAAGATCACCAGGGCACCATTTTCCTTCAGGAAGCAAATAGAAGTTGTCAGAGAAACGTAATACCTGGGGTTTAACCTCATCGATGGCAAACTTACTGTACACCAGGGTATTCCGAACCACGGTGGTGTACAGTGTTATTGTGTGGTGGCCAAAGGTTCATCAAAGCACAGCATCTAATGTGTACACCAACGGCAGTACTGGACGTACCACTAAATATCCCACCTTTTGATATTTACATAGAAGGAGGGACAAAAATGGCTGGATACAGAATGCAGCACCATGGCAAGTGGTTTTACCACACACCACCATACTTGACAATCTGTGGTGCGACATACTTGAGATGCCACTCGACAGAATGTCAAGAGTCGTGAATACCGAGATTTGATACAAAGTCAACTTGAGTGACAGATCGGAATGGGCTCTAGGAGAACCTTGATATATATCGAATGATACTCTGGTATACTGATGACTCCAAAAGTTCATAGGTAGAGGAGGGCGTATACAGAGCGAGTCTAAAGTATAGAATGCCCCAATTATCTCGGAAACGGTTTTCCCGATTTTCATGAATTTTGGGATATGAGTGTCTTGCAATACGGCTAATACTAGATGGTATTTAGAATGTTGTCAAATTTTTCCGAAAATATAATAAACTTCGTTATTTCAAATTTACCACCCTGTATATTTCTACATTTTTGAAACTCTTGAAAAATACTGATTATTTTTATATGACATTTCCTATACCTAAACGTTATAATTTCGGAGTTATAAGTAAATGTACGTAGCATCCGCCGAAGTTAAAATAAGACATTAACTTCAAAAAACATTAAGGCGTTTAGAGCAGATGCTCAAAATCTTGTCCATTTGCTTCAATACAGCAAGCTATGTGATTCTTGAAACTTCGCAGTAGGTACATTTTGCAACATGCCTAAATTTTTAACAATAATCATAGGCATCTTATTTAGTTATTTTAACTTGGGCAGATGCAATGCAAATTTAGTTATAACTCCAAAATTACGAGGTTTAGATATAGGAAATATATCAAAGGATAATCACTATTTTTCAAGGATTTCAAAACTGTAGAAATATACAGGGTGATCCATTTGAAATAACAAAATTCATTATATTTCCGGAAAGGTAGATCTGATAACATTGTAAATGTCTTCGTAAGATCGGCCGTATTGCAAAACCCCCATATCTCAAAATTCATGAAAATCGTGCAAACCATTTCCGAGATAATTGAGGCATTCCATACTTTAGACTCATTCTGTATACGGTCGTATGCCTGGGCGGAACTTAGGTTCCCGCCTAGGTAAACTGACTACCGTTTTCCAAGCAGAAATAGCCGCAGTTATGGAAAGCAGCAGAATATGCATAGATAAAGGATACAGTGAAAAGACTATGTAAGCGCACACAGCCAGGTGGCTCTGATGGCGTTGGTAAATAACCGCTTCACTTCAAAAATAGTGTGGGACTGCATACTACCTTAAGGTCAACAAGGACACATTATCTTGGGTGTCTAGTCACATGGGCAATGAGAGGGCCGGTAGATGTGTGAAGGAAGATGCAGAACCCTTTCTCATCGGGCCAGAACCAGCATGTGGGCAGATGGGTGTCAAAAAATGAGCACGGAGCACCAGACGCGTTGCGAAAGAATGGTGGGGAGTGGCGGGCAAACGCTTACAAATTGAGCAAAAATGAACTACGAACGGTGGTTAGATTTATAAATGGCCATTGGACTTCTAGTGCACACCTGCATAAGTTGGGGATTTACTCTTCTATTTTAAACAACTAACAAAAAAATAGCGATTAAGGCTATTCAGTGCTACTAAACCCAATATCATGGTCATTCTAAGGTATAAGGTTGATTATGTTTAAAGTAGAACCATACTTCTGAATTCAATATGTTTTTTTTGCTTATACTAGTTTATAATAATTCTAAATGTATGGTTTGAGAAGAGAGAATTGTATTAGAAGATGCCCCGCGAAAGTATCTTCTGCGAACCTTCTTTATATTACAAAATGATAATCGATCTAGCCAAGCATACTATCAATTTTGACGCGTAATGTGAATTTAAAACCTCTTGTATATACATAGGTGGAAGGAATGTCTGAACGAATATGTCCAATACCAATGAAATAATGACCAAATATTGAGTACGGCAAAAATTTTATATACTCTATGAAAACTCACCTTGTTACGAAAATACAGAGCAAATACAAATTGTGGTAAAACCATTAAAACCATTCTTGAAGTTTTTAAATTTATTAGTAGGTAATAAAAGTATGGTTTTGACCTATTGTAAGCAAAGTACAGGGCAAACAAAATTTCTGCCGAAACCTTTTTTATATGTTTAAATTATATAATTTATTTTATTTTATTTTTATTTATTTATTTTTATTTGTTCTAAAATACACAATTTCCAATGTTATACCTACGTGCGTAAAAATCCTCTTAAATGTCTGAACATTATAATTAACGAATACATTTGAAACATTATACCTACAGAAATTCTGCAAGTGGGGAAGACAAGGCTGGAGGCGGGTGCTGCTAAGACAATCTTTTAAGAACTAAACTTATCCTGATTCTCAGTTATGAATTCCTTAACTTTGTATTTAAATTCCTTGAATTTATTTACACGTTTTAGGTCTGCTGGGAGTACGTTGAAGAACTTAGGTCCATGATAAAAAAAAGTTTTTTGTGTAAGTGTTTTTTTAAAAATATCTATACTCATATTTAAATTAGCTGCTGCTCTAGATACTGTGCTTAATTAAATAAAAGTGATTTACCCAATACAAAAACTAAATTGCGCTATTATAGGTATTTACCCAAATTTCTAGCTAAGAATGGATGTTTCATCCATTACGATTTGGCATGTATAGACACCGAAAGAAAAACAGTTTAGCGTCTGATTTCATTCCGTCTCCTGATTTATCACTTACTATCTGTACAAATTAGTTGAGGCTGAGTGATATTTAGCTGTTTGAAGTGTATTTTCTTTCGTCAGAACCTAAACTCTGGTTAGTGAGTTTTTTATCATGAGTCGAAACGACATCAGTGCATATTTTGCAATAAAATGTTGTATTTGTCGAACATTTTATTCACCTTGGAGACAGAGCTAGTTCTGAAAAAACATTAAAGGATACGGTATGCCTCGAAGGTATATTTGCCATAGGTTGAATAACTTGAATGATACTGACCTTACTTAAAAGAAATTTATGTAATTGCTATGATAAAACTTTTCGAAAATCGATCTATTGGTGGAGGAGTAATTAATAGAAGGACATTGAAGGCTATTATATAAAATATGCAAACAATCACAGCTGTTAATTTTTCTTCAGAAGTAACGTTTTCGCAGATGTAGAAATTACTGAAGCATTATTCTGAAATCCAATTATTTAGTCTGAATACAAAAGCTTGTCTCTCCATTGGCATTGTTGTCATACGCCTCCATAATATCGCTAATGTTATTAACACTACATGAACGATCTGCTATTTTTACTAATGATCTCACAACGGGTGTTGAAAGATGGATTTTCTCACTAAAATAGATACCTAGCAAAGTTACTGTCATGGTCGTCTAACTATCTACAATCTTCACTCTAACAAAGTTTATTCAAGTATGCTAGTAGATGGCTCATTTAACACTAGCAACTGGAGACAATTATTTGCTAGCTCTAGATCCGCAGTATTTTTGTTGATTTATGAAGTAAATTTATTTATTACGCAATATTATTACAGGTTACGAAAAAGGATTATCGAAACATCCATTTTTTTTAATTTAAGTTTCATAGAAAAAAATTTTTGTGAATGATCTCCTTCACCTAAAATAAAAACTTTGAACCCTGTGTGTCAATATGTATCACACCAAGATTAGTCATAACGTCAAAAATATGAATTAATTTTTCTCATGGTATTGGAGATAATTCCTTCTGACGTTTCTACGGCCTATATGCTGTGAATGATACAGTGTGTAAATATATTTATCCCAAATATTCGGGTCACAGAATCCAGCGAGAATGTATATATTTAAGAAGACCCAGTTACGAATGCTTCAAAACAGAAACACAGAATCCGTCTCAAGCACCGATCTGGGATTATACGAATAGGTATACGGTCAAGTTTTTCAAAAAATTGTGCTTTTTTTATGCAAGGTATAGGTGTGAATGTAATAAAATATCAGGTAAAATATCAAACAATGTGTAAAAGCAGAAGATTCTTATCAACTTATAGGTCTTTTACCAGTGTTGTACCTCCGCAAACACGGATAGGGCCGAACAGTCAGTAAACTTTATATTCCAGCATTTGTGGTTTTTTGCGGATGGGGCAGTGAGGCGCGATAAAACTAAAAGCAGTCTTATAGTTGCTCCGCAACAAAAAAAGAATAATGAATTTGTGGTTCTTGGGTTTTTAGGCCGGCGTCGTTTAGCGTTAAAGCTTGACGTTTCGCCACCACGAGTGGATGGCATCTTCAGAAGCTATTTCACTTCGGCGACTTCCAAAATACTGAAGAATACTAAACAAATTTTATCGCACTTCATAATTCGTCATTAGTCCATATTTATAAAAATGAATTAAATTCCTTCAAAGGTAAAGATAGAGCTCATAAGGGAAAGGTAGAAGGTAAAGGTTTTGCTTTATTTCTTATCCATAATCTTTTCATTTTTTTCGCATGCAAATTCTCCAAGAAAAAATGAAAAGGTGGACACGCGCTATTATGGGTATGTTGCAGCCGATGTTTGAACTTGCAGTTACAGTTTTACTTATAGTATTAAGACCCCGTTGTACAATGCGAACTTAAGCTTCGGCTTAAGGTAAGCCGACGTTAAACCACGTCAGTTGCAAAATGTCCGTTGTACAATGCTGGTTTAACCCCCCACTCCAAGCTTAACACGAGCTTACGTAAGCCGCAGCTCAACGCGAGCTTAGCTGAGGTTTAAACCTAACCTCATACAAGTGACATGATACGTCCAGGAGGAACCTTTAAATTGCTTGTCACTTTATTAGGTCATCTTTTTTAAAAGATTTATGTCTGATTTAACAAATAGAGCAAATAAAAGAACAGAGACAGAAACGGTCGTTGCCGAAATTTGACACAAACTGTCATAAGTGCCTAACCAAAAAAGGTAATTTTTCAGATGATTATGTCAGTAGTCAGTAGGTATTGCTTCAGTGATGCCAACTGTAGTGAATTTCATTATCAACCAGGTTTAACTAAGCCGACGATTGTACAACTGATGTCGACCTTAAGCCTGAGCTTAGCTAAGCTTAGGCTTAACAAAGCTCGTGTTAAACCCGCATTAGTAAAACCGGCCCTTAAATTTGATAGTTGTGCTAAGGATGGGAGGTGACGAGGAACAGTACGAAGTTATCCCTCAAAAAATGAAACAAAAGCTGCTACCTTGGACAGCTATCATAAGTGTGACTGTCACTTCTATCAGACTTTGAGGGTTTACATCTCTAGACACTGAATCGTTAGAAAAGAGTTTAGATTTCATCATATTTGGTTTTAGATATGGGTCAGTGAGTTACGGTGAATCAAAAAGGTAGACATAAGATAATTTTTAGCAATTACATTGAGGCGAAAAGTTTACCTTGAAATTTTCGAATACAGAATTACAAAAACAGTCTTTCAAGTCTGGATCAAAACATAAGCTCTTTAATACAAATTATAATAATATCGAAACTCACTTATTAGCTCGTCCATATAATTTTGCGTTGCATTTTTCTTATTTCACCATTCATTATTCATTCGTTAATATGATGAAAACTTTTTCAGAAAAGGTTTTCGCCTGATTCTTAGATGATTTTTTATCAAATTCTATAAACAAATATTTTTCTAAATAATAAATAGAAGTTTGCGTAACAACTTAAATAATGAAGAAAGTGATTTTTTAGTGATGTCGCTTAGCCAGGTTGGCTGGGTAAGAGGAGGTCCAGGTCCTTATTCCTCAAAGCAAAATGTATATTATTAAATTATTTATATTGGCAAGGCCTCCTTTAATCAGATTGCGCTTTTCTACTCCACCCCCCTATTGGGTCAGTTGTTTTATTGAAAAATAGCCACCCCCCCCAATCAATAACCCAACTTACGCCAATCGTACTGTACTGTTATTGTTATTTCTGGAAGAAGATATCCGCATATTGTTTGATATTTTGCCAGTATCATAAATTGAAATTATGTGATGTAGAGAATTGTTAAGAAAACTGTAAATTAAGACATCCTAATTGGATATCGTTATCATAAGTAGTGTCAAGCAGAAAAAACTGTAAATATCATGGAAATTGTAATTATGTAGACCTAAAAAATAATTGTAAATATTATACATATGCGTGTATTTTTATGTTAGTTGAAAATTGTGAGTATAGAAATGTCGAGCACTTGTCTAGTCCATTAAAGCATAAGTTTATGTACGTATGAACATCCAAATAAAAGTGATGATTGCAGTACGACAGTTTTATTACCAAATTATAAATAGTGCCCCTTTAAAAAGATTTCCCATCTTTTGTGGATATTCATAAGGTTACAAACTAAGAACAGACATTAGTAAAATCAATGTAATTTGAATTAATGAAAACCGGGATAAAGATAAACAACAAATAGTTTTGCTACTTCGGAAGCGTAATCACAAAAGACATTGGAATAACCAAGTAAACCAAAAAAAGAATTACCCCAAACAAATGTTTAAAAATGAAAATGGCGCTTTTTAGTAATATGTCTTGGTGCAAAAACCAGAAACATATTCAGTAAGATTTACATATATTAAATTTGGACCCTAAGGCTATGAGACACAAATTTTGAAAGCTGTAAAGATGTGTCTGTAGAGGCAAATGGCGAAGACAGGCTGAAGAGAAGAATCTAATAACACAATTGATAAAGAGGAAGAGTGGACTGTTTGGTGATCCTCTGAGATAAAGCCAATTTATCAGCAATATATTCGAAGGAAAATTGAATAGAAAAGGAGGTCAGGATACATCAGGCAGATATTAGAAATTCGGTATAAAAAAGCGATATAGAAATAGAGTTGAAGATAAAAGAGGGTTATAACAGTCAAACCTCATTTTTATTGCATACATTTGAACATGTTTTAATCTTAATATTTGTAAAGTACGTGTGAAAAGCAATGAGTCGTGTACCCTACTTCATTTCTGTAATTCATCAATCTGTTCAAAAATGAGAAAAAGAACAACATCAAAGTCTCAGCACCTGACCAACATCAATGATTAAATCGCCAAGGCATTGACCTTAGACATTGGTGATGATGATGATGATAAAGATGGTGATGTTCAAAAATAGATGTATACATACTCATTATCACCCAAAACGAAAAAGTTGGTCACCGCGTTTTATTGTTAGAAGCTAAGTATTGTTGAGGGTGATTCGTGGAAATGTGAGCCTTCTATTCAGAAATATTCATTTCCGATATAGCTGAAAGTTAGACTGAGGAATAAATATTGAAAAAAAAAATAATAAAGGAAGTAAAAATCTCTCGTCCGTTAGGTATCTTTCCACCTGTTGTTCCACATAATGAAGAATTTTGTTTGCTGTATTTTTTGTTCGTTCTTTTTGAACTAACTTCATATGATTCCTCTGATGTTGATTTATTGTCAAGGTTGGCAATATTATTAATAAAAATTTGAAATTAGAATTTATCAGTATCAAACGTATTATCTCTCATCAAATCTTCCATTAACGCATTTAATAAATTCATATAATTTGCTTTTGACCGCAGCGCCAACTGACAGAGCAATACTAGAGTTAAGACGCCATCATCCATGCGAATGATTTCTTGTGATTTTACTGTGCTTGGAAGACAATTAATGTAAATTCACCTAGAAAATGTTAGTAAAACTATATCTGTGAAGCATACTACTCTCCTCCGTCAATCTGTATAAATGGTCTAATCAAAATGATCACGAACAGACATCATTTGTAATTTATAAAGACTAAGCAGGACTCTCTAACAACGTATTTGAAGTTAGGCGAAATATATTGGCTTACTCAGAATTGCCCTCGAACGAAGAAATTTACCCCCCCCCTCCCCCGTTAGCCTACTCACCGTTAACTTTTAAGGTAACTGACGGCGAGACTGCTTAACCCTTAACTACTACCGTGCCGTTTGTGAGACGGTTAGAAATTGACATTCGCACATTACTGGATGTTCCCGTCTAATTTCGGCTTACGCGTCTATCTACCTTCAGTCGATCTAGTAGTAAGTCATACATGCGAATAGTAACATTTGAGCTGGTTTTATAGGAAAGTTGTTTTACGATAAAGTAGCGACAGCATCTTAGACGCGACACGTTAGTGTCAATGTAACTTTTTAAAAAAATATAAACATACGTGTAAATATTCGTCCCAGTACGTCAATGAGGGTTCGTTTTGGGGATAGTAATTTTGAAGAGCAGCTTCAAAAATGGTATGAAGAAGTTGGCAGGATGATGGAAAGGATGATGTCCAAATTTTGCGATAGAAAGTGACACTTACAAAGAAAAATAGAAAAATACGCGTCTACCTCGGAAGCTACTAGAAAATATAAATGTTTCTAGATATCTCAGAAGATACTGCTAAAATAAAATCAAAATTGTTAGATAAATGCAAGATTTGCTGGATATTCCCTTTAGCCAAGAAAAGAAGTGCTAGATTTTTGTGTTATATGTGCCTAAAACCTGTGGGTTTAAATTGCACAAAAAATTATGAAAATTGCGTAGCAAAAATGCATATGAATTCGGTGCGTCCCAATTTGATTAAAATAAAGTGGAAATAAATTGTTAGGTTTTGTTTTTAGTATTTGTTTCTATTTTCTCTAGCAGTGCTCGCAAATACAATTTTTCGTGTTAATATATGAATTGAAATTAACTTGCATGACTTATTGAACTCAAAATATGGTTGTACCTTGTCTTAGCCTTAAAGTTTATTTTGTTATATTTACATATTCCATAAAAACATTTTTGAAATGAGGTTTTTCTTAAAAAAAAAGCGAAAATACCAATGGCGTCCCCCAGACGGCACTTTAGGAATTACGTAACAGAAGTGACACATTAGTAGTTAAGGGTTAACGGAGTGGGTACTTAGTACAAAAGTTTTTTTAAATGCGATTTAAAAAAAAATATCTCCTGCAGATACGATGGGCACAGATTAAAGCAGACAGCCATAAACAAAACAAAAAGGATTCTAATATGGATAGAGTCTATGTTAGACTCCATGAATTTTTTTATAATGTATTTTGTAAAAAAAAAATTGGAGCTCAACGACTTTTTAAACCCTATGAATTGCATCAAATCAAGTCAGCTGACCAAAAAATAGAAAACAAAAAAAATTATAATTCGCTTACCATAATATTGTAAATTTGGTGAGAATGGCCTAAATACGTACCGACTACAAGGCTTAAAATATATTAATCACTATTTTTATTTTTCAGTGGCTATCTTGTTAAAACTACGGACTATTATGGTGTTTCGCAATAACACCATAAAAGTCCATCGAGCCGGCTATAGAAACATCTAGAAGGCGCTGCTCGCGCGGCGTCGTCTCTGGCGTCGCGACGGTTGGCAGAAAGAATAATTGATAACGAAAAACTGAATAACTTTCTAAAATTAGCGGGTGTTGTGACGTATCGAGCAAACATTTCTGAAAACGCCAGCTTTTTGGTATATATTCAGCGGAGATACGTAAAACTGGACTCAGTTGGTTGTTGCTGTCGAGAATCAAAGTTGAACCGTTCGCAACAACATGTCTTTGCAACGTCAAGTAGCGGCCAAGGTAAGTTTTTGTTTTTATTCTCATACAATACTCAGGAATTATATTACTAGGAAATGGTAAATCAAGCTAGAAAGGAAAAACATTAAAAATAGTATTTTACCTAACAGTGATATAAAACCAACCAACTCAATACCATTGAGTAAATTCAAGAGAATTTGAAGTAAGGATAAGGTAATAAGCCAAAAAATATAAAAAAAATCTTAAATGCTTTGAATTTTATTTTTATCCTGACTGCACTCTTAAAATAGACGAATAATAATATAATTTTGACCTATATAGCGCGATATAATACTTATAAAAAATCTTATAACGAGTAGAATATCTAGAAAGACAAAAATCAAAAAGCAAAATATTGTTCTACAAGGACACGAAACCCCCAAGCTCAGTAAAAAAATAAATTCGAACCAGTTAAATATAATAAAATAATCGAAAAAAATATAGAGAGAAGTCATGAGGTACTTTACCATACATTTTCATATTAACTTTACTTTTAGAATTAGCTGTTAGTCGAATATCTATAAAAATCTATTTAGAGCACCTAAATCGCTTTTTTCTTTTCTTAGTGATTTTCTCTCTTACGCAAAACGACACGCATACCTGGTAAGTCTCATCGACCATTTTTTTGTTCATTTAAATATTGACCTAAACTATATTCAACAAATAGTTAACTCTCATCGACAAATAATATGCTTTAACACAATACCCCTTGACTTTTGGGTATCGCAAACTAAGAGATGTATTATTTGCATTTTAGAGTAAACTATATCTACTGTGCTTTATGTGCACGTTTTTATCTGTAAAAAAGTATTAGGGGTATTTTTACCAATATTCATGGACCATTGATAGTACATGAGTACTTATGAGTTTGTAGCTATTAGGGTCTGTTTTGGAAGACCACGGTTTAAATATCCCGAAATGTTTTGAAATTTTACTAATTTGATAAGGAAATAATACACGTTAGTGTAGGTAGCAAGTCTTTGGCCCTTTCTGCCGACACATAAACTAAAGACTTCATTGCCCTTTTTTGGCAAACTTGAAATCTGAAACGTCAAATATTTGAACCCTAAGGTTTCGATTACAAGACACTTACCCAAGAAGTGAAACAAAGTAAAGTAAAGTTTTCCCTGCCTTTCGGCTCAGATCAGGTGTTTCTGTAGTTCTATAAGTGATAAGTGCAGCCTGCAGTGCTTTAAGAGAACTAGGAGGTTGGATCTAGACAGGTGATCAGTTTTTTCGTGCCGGATACAATGGCGTACCTGAGGACTCACAACTGAGCCACATTTTTGAAGTGGCCTAGTTGTTGAGAGCAACATTTCTTGACCAGAGCTGATCTCATTTGAAATGTCACCACTCTCAAAGTGTTAATTGACTGTCACATCTATTACATTCATTTTAAAACTTCCCACCACGGATTTATCGAAGGCCACTGATTAAAAGGGAAAACACCCAGACACGTCAAAAATTTGTCAAGGGGCAACTCTTTAACCAAAAACTAGTTGCCCCTCGTCCACCTTGTGATCCTTACGGTCATTACTTTAAAAATTGTAAATGACAAGGGGGTATCGAGTAATAGCTTGTTTCAAGAGTATCTCGAAGTCCTTTGTTTCGATAAAATGAGAAAAGCTCTCATGTATCTTAATTAGTTCAAATAGAAAAAATAAACAAAATATTTTCGGTTATTGGCAAGACAATTATATAGACGATGTTCAAATGTCTGTCGGACAGCTGCAAAAACATGTTGTGGAATATGATGGCAGCTTTTCATGATCCGTTGACGATCATCATCCAAAGTTTCAGATTGGGGAGTAAGCACAATGGATTTTAAATGGCAACATAGAAGAAAGTCTAGTGGCGTCAAATCAGGACATGTAGCAGGCCATTCTACGGGCCGTTCTTCGCCCTATACATTTACCTGGAAAGGCTTCGTCTAGCCATTGACGAACTGGAAGAATATAGTGAAGTATGAAGTACAGGGTTTCCATCCTCTTCGATTTGCTTCTCAACCGTTTCAGGGATAAGCAGATTGACGATATTTTCCAACATATCCAAAGAGATGTCTCCATTTAAATTTCCATTAATAAACAGTGACCCAACGGTAATTATATTGAATCCAGTTAGATAAAATTTGCATTCATTAGCAGCAGATATTCTTAAGATGAATGGTATTATCATTAATCGCTGTAGTCATATTATGATCAGTAAACTCAACTTGCCGATCGAAATTATCTTTGGTTAGCTCTTGGAGAGAGGACAATGTGCAGTAGTTTTTGGTGAATAAGTTGACCTTCTTGACAAATCTTTAGACGTGTTGTGGCGTTTTTTCTTTCAGCCCGAGGTTTTCGATAAATCCGTTTTGGGAAGTCTTTAAACGAACAGTTGGACACCCTATATATGTACTCTTATGCCGGGTCCAGATCAAGCAGACAAAACAAAAACACAATTTTAAAACAAAAACACGACAAACTGAAAACAAAATTTGTCGTCAAAAGTAAAAACAAAATTGAGACAAACGGTCCACACCAGAACGACAAAATATAGAAACAAAATTCAGTTGCTAGACGTTGTTGTTGCGATTGTGTTGGTTAACTATGTGGCGTTTTAATCAGGAAAAAAAGGAAACTGAAGATTTATTGCTAGCCGCAAGTTGTTTTTTTTTGCTCTCATCATCATCCCAGGTTGCTAAAACAAAACGCAAACTTTTTTGGATTAGACTTAGCAATTCACATCCAAACCATTTTGGAGTGAAATGCTTCCCTGCCCCAGATTTTTTAAGTTTCTTATAATTTCTTCTTTCTCTAGCATACTGGTTGTTAATATTCTTAATTTTCTTGTCAACATCATTTAGTGGCACATTTAGCGATAAAGAAATTTCCTTTAATGCATCGGCTTTCTTGTAGCGGTTTTTATAGTCTTTATTTTTAGGGTCCCTTAATATTGAATGCTCCCTGTAAAGTTCTATTAATTTGCATGTGTTTTCTGTATTCCACTTTTTGTCCCCCGACATTTTTAGAAAAATACACTAGTATTTAATAATCACGACAACAGAACAAGGCACTTAATTTTGATAAAAATTGTACATTCTTCTTCTCCTCACATTCTCGTTTTGTCAGACACGCGCGTCCAAACTGCGTCGACAACTTGTCGTCAAATTCACAGACAAAACACAGACTTTTTGATCTTTACCGACCCGAGACGGGACCTGAAAAGTTTTCGAATTTGGAAACAAAAACAAAATTGTCGCAGAAATGTCTCAAAAATGTTTTCGATTTGTCGCCACTTTGTAGCGAAACATGAATGTTTTTGTTTTGTCTTTGTTTTGTCTACTTGGTCTGGACCCGGCATTATATCTTAATTCAGTAAGAAAGATAACAACAAAGGTTTGCTTCTAATGAATATAATGAGTCATCAGTTATTACAACTGCGCGTTGAAATCATAGATTGGCAGCCAAAACCCATCTCACGAGTAGTCGCTCCCAATTTTGTCGCTACCAAAAATGTACGAAAAGCACATAAGTAGAAGCAATAATTGAGGTAATTACCCATTTGGCAAACATACTAGTTGAACTACAAAGTATCAAATTGTTAGATATCGTGTTACGTTATCTGTATTTTCTCATTATCCACTTTGGCAGTGCTCCCACAAAAGGCGCACCTGTTATTATATTCTAAATTTAAATCAAAATTATGTCACGACTATAATTGAACACGGTGGTATTTTTAATATCATTAACCCAAGAAGTTGAAAGAACACCTTTCTTGTTCAATTAGTGTGTGCCATTATTGATTCTTTTCCACACAAAATTTAGTATTCAAATCTTAGTAGAGGGGTGTGGGTAGTCAACCGGATTGCTACCATACAACCCCAAAATTACGACTTTCGACATTACCTATATTAAAAAATCACATTTAGTTGTTGGTTAGTATTGGAATTACCTTGTGTTATAATACATTATATCAGGTAGACATGCTTTACAAAAAAAGCACGTCTGCCTGATATAATGTACAATATAAGTTAAGTTATTTTAGGAAGGCAATTGCCCCCTTTCTCTCCACTTAATGTCGCTCGTAGCTCTCTCATCTGTAGCATTAACAATGCATGTAAGAAATTGCGATTACAGGTATATTCTCATAACGACATGTTTCCAAATAGCGTCATTCACGTGTAAAATTGTTATATTGTCCTACAGATCGCATCTAAACGCGATCCACAACAAGACAAGGAAGCGCAAGAATGGATTGAAAACGTATTGGGAGCCAAATTCCCTCCAGGTCAAGCGTACGAAGATGTCATCAAGGATGGAGCTATCTTATGCCAGCTCATCAACAAACTAGCACCTGGATCAGTACCAAAGATCAACACATCTGGCGGACAATTCAAAATGATGGAAAATATCAACAAGTAAGTATCTACTATGTTGCGATTGATACAGTGGCAAATATTTATGGATTCAAACTATTTCTTCAGCGGTCATCCTCAAAATCTACAAGAAATAAATGTTTTGTTATCATTTAGTTTTTAAGACTATTTTGTCATCATCGTCTTTATCATTGGCAATTCCTTGTCGAGGTAACCAGTGAGCAGTTAAGTAAAAGAGTAGCCAAGGTTAGTCCTCGCTGCTCACGTCCCTCTTGCTTTTTGGAAATAAAAACGATGTTATTATTATTTATGTTTATCAGACGTTGTCCCCTACAGGTGATACTAGTTACTCCAGCAGATATCGAACAAATTTAATTTTTTTCTTTACCTTTGATGGTTATGATATTTCAACCTATTCGAGTTTCTTCAAAGAGCATATCATTATCTATCCACGTCCTCAGCTGTATCACATCCAGTCTTTTCTTTCATACCCTTTAACTGTTCAAGTTCCACAACCCTTCGTATGTAACTTTTAAATCGTTTTCTAGTTGTTATACTTATATTTTCCTTGGTAAAGGGACCCTTTCTCTTTCCAAATGCTTGTTTGATATCACTGTCATTTTACTATCCACCCAGATCTTATATTGCTGAGATTACGTAGTTACAAAAACAAAAACCTTACAGCACTGCGTTCTTGTTGATATCGATCAAACATTCTGGTGACTGTGATATACCTTGTATATCTTGACCGACCTAGTCTTTGCAACTTTGAGAGTTTCTCAAATCCTCAAAAAAAGTAAACAAATAATATATCTCTGTCCGTGATTATACGACATTAAAACTCTCCGATATTCATTTTTGTCTACTTTATTTTGGGACTGTTGTCGTGTTTATGTGACCACTTCTCACACCATGAGTCAAGTGTGAAGCTCTCATCTGATAGGTGTTACAAAACGGAATTCAAGGATTTAAATCTTCTAAAAATACAGAAAATACAGCAATCCATGTTTCCAATATTTCGTAAGCTCTCGAGTAAAAATAGAGAACGTTCTAGAAGCTATAAAATATACCAGCTGTAATTCGTTATGCATTTACCAAAATAGATTTATGATGGTGACTCAAACTTTTATATAAATTTAAGTAAATAATCTATTTTGAAATAATATCCACAGAAAATTTGTAGGTATTTTCATGAATTAGGTTTTTATATAATCCGTCTGATACTTCGTTAGTATATTCAACCATACTCCATACCAGTGGTGTATTTAAACTTTTGTTCGGGGAGGGAGAGGTGATCTAAATAGAAACAACCCATTCCAGTATGCTTTATTTATACGCTTTTTACAATTTTTAATTAATTCTGGGCATATTTATTTTTTCCAAATAATTGATTGAAAATACTAATTTACTACAACTACAAAAACTAAACACAAAACACAAAATATAAAGATAAATAAACAAAAATTAATTGAGTTGCTCCATACAGACATGTCATTAGTAGCTAACTATAACCATTCTATAACAAAACACTCTATAAGCGTTTTCATAAACGCTTATATAGTTTTTTGGTTTATCACTCTACTTTTTTATACCTCCTGAGAATGGTTCCGTTTTTTGAGTGAATTTGACAAGATCTGAATAGCTAAATTTACATTTTTTCTCTAGTTAGCTCAAATATAAAAGTGATTTTATATTTGTCTAAACTATTCATCCCTTTTGACGACTCTCCCGATACTCAATATGAAGAAAAAACTTAACTGAAGATAATAATTCGATAATTTTTGTACGAATAACTGTTTATCTTTGTGGTTGATAATTCTTCGTCGTGCTCACCCCATAGAGACGCTGACACAGTGACCTGCCATTTTGTGTCTTTATGTTAAGATGCGGTGATTGATTTGCGAGAGCCTAATTTAATGGCGTTCACGTGGTACATTTAACACTTCAACGTCTTATATTGAAATCACACTTGTAGTTTTTGAAATGAAGATTGAACGGTATGCCACTTGTCGGCCGGTCATCGATTTAAACCACCGATGATAAATCTGGGTAGCCAGCTTTATAAATTTACAAAATCTGTCGGTCGGAACATTAGATAGATCGATAGATAGATACTTTATTGACCGTTTTCATACAAGATTTGTATTCACAGTCACAATTCATAAATCAGGTACGTGCAGCAGTCAAAAACGTAATATATTCCTGTATAGTGTAAAAACTATGAGTTAAGAAGAACTTTTTTACAAACCTTTTAAACATATAAATAGACATATACTGGAACGACGTGTCATTGTAGTAGTTAATGAGACAGCTATATAAATTAACATCTAGTTTACTAAATTGGGTCAATAGGAGTCGAGACCATGGAGCAAAAATTGTTGTTCGAAAATCTAGTATTATGAATGTGGAATTGAGAATATCTGCATTGCGATGAACACTTCTAAGTGTCTCCATGATGTATAAACACGCTACATGGAGTATCCGCAAAGCTCTAAAATGATGTTGGATAAGGCACATTAGCTAATATTCGTACCGCATGCCTTTGAGATACAAATACTTAATTGCTTGATGATGTGTTGCCCCAAAGTACAATTCCGTACGATATTCTGCTATGAATCAAAGAGTGATAAATAGTTTTGATCGTGATGTTATCAACATAGGGTTTAAGTTGCCTGAGCGCGAATATTTACGATGGTACCTTAGCACAAAGGTAGTCCACATGAGGCGACCAAGTTAAAAAACTATCTAAAAGAATTCCCAGTAACTTAACGGGGCACATTTATCTGTTTGTTTATTTAAACTGAATTTACTTCTTTGCGTCTTGCTCTCATTCAGTTTGAGACGATTTGCATCAAACAAGTTTTTAGCTTGTGTTAAGCTCTTGACTTCAGTCGTGATAGAACAGTCGTATCGTCGGCAAACAGAAAACATTTATCTTAAATGGACAATAGAAGATCATTTACATAAATAAGAAATAAAAGCGGCCCCAGTACCGATCCTTGTGGTACACCACTGGTTACTGTCAAAAGTGATGAATCCTTATTATTGGAACATACGTATTGTCTTATGTTTGACAAGTACGACTGTGATAATTTCAACTGGTTACCTCTGATACCGTAAAATTATAGTTTTTTTTATTAATATGGCGATATCAACTCAATCAAAAGCTTTAGTGACGTCACATGTTTAAGCTGTTGCATCAAAGCCCTCATCAAGGCCCCAGACTACGTCATCTAGAAGGGCTACCAAAGCAGATATTTGCTTTCATTTTTCTGAAATCTAGCACTATTGCCCGAATGAAATACAATTACTTCGAGGTACATTAGGACTGTTGTAGATAAGCCTTGGAGTAATAGAAATAATATATTATATAAATATGCTGCACATGAGCAACGTCAATGCCAATTATTAACACTGAAGAACGCCCAAAAATTAAAAGAATGTAATTTATAGTACCGACTGTTTCCTCATACTTCGCCACCACTCTAATCTTTTTTATTTTGAAGTTCAAAATTTGACAAGAAAAAAACGACAAAATAAGAAGAAATATTTTTTTTTCTTATAAAGTTATATTTTTTTAAATGGGACACCCTGTATATTATATCGCGGAAATATATATAGTTTTCTCTTGTTTTCAAAAATATACCCGTTCAAGAATTAACTGGCGAACATAAGATGAGAAGGTTGCGATTTTGCGAAGATATGATAGAACGATTTGAAGACGATCCTGAAATTTTTAAACAGATTTTGTGGAGTGATGAGGCCGCTTTTACAACTGTTGAGATATTTAACAGGTACAATAGTCATCTCTGGGGCACCTAGAATCCTCGGGCTCTAGCAAAAATAAAAAAACATGGAGAACAAGCGATCTATGTTTGGTGTGGCATCCTTAATAGCCGATTTTTTTTCCTCTGGGAGCCGTCAGCACTTAAGCCTATTGGCCTATTGTACTATGACTTCCCAGAGGGGGGACGGTGCACGGCCAGCACCGTTGGAATGATTACACTATCATCATCCCGGACGGTCCGACGGGGGTCACCCGTCCGGTCCTTCCAGTCGATCATCCAAAGTGCCGGCCGCGTAAGATGCTCCGCTCAGCGCTCGTGTGGGCGACACCAACACGGTCGAAACTGAATGCCCTGTGTATATACAGTCACCCACCCAAGCGCTAACCGCGCACAAGGCTGCTGCTGCCCCACTATCGAAGGCAGACGCTGTTCATCGCGCAGCCACGTGGGTCCCCTTAATAGCCGATTGATTGGGCTATTTTTTTTTCGAGCTGGACTAACAGGGGAAAGACACCTAATTTTTTTTTGCGAAATGTAATTGAGAATTTTCTGAAAGATATCCGCTAATGCCATCATTTCGTAGCAAAACGGTGCTCCCACATAGTGTTGCACCGGTGATCTTAATTACCGATATCAAACATGGATTGGGCGACACGGACTAGACTTACGCCCACCAAATAGTCCAGATTTGACTCACCTGGATACTTTTTTATGGGGGCATCTTAAAGAACATGATTTAGTGCAAAAAGCCCTCAACTTTTAGTAAATACCATTCATAAAGTTCCCGCTCATTATCAAAACTGTATTGAAAATAATGGCATTGAACATTTATAAGGTTATATCGTTGTCTGCAATATTCTAGTAATTATAATTTATTTATACTTGTTAATCTAGAAATTATTTCTCTGAATTTGCTTCTATATAATTGAGCGTACTTTCTGATAGCACAGCTTCGCCAAATAATTCCCTGTATTCACTTCTTGCTTGAGGAAATGTTGTTATTATTTTTATAAAATATATAGTTTCAATTTTTATTTCCATTATAACGATATAACGGCATTTTTACAGTAAAACTGGAACTTGTTTGCACTTGTAAACAAAGCGATGCTTTTACCTCGGCAAAATATCAGAATCACAGAAAACACGCATTCAATTGGCTTTCGAACTCCATGGCTGTAGTGGATTGAGGTTCATTTCTACATTTTAGAAATTCTGAAGCTAAATATTTCAAAAACCTTTCAAAATAAGGTAAAGGGGCCCTATATTTTTGAAAGCAAGAGAAACACATATTTTTTCCCGTGATTTAATATTTAAAAAAATATAATTTTTCCTTTTTGTTCGTATCAAATTCTAAATTACAAGAGAAAACTATAAACTTTCATAAACAACTTTTAATTTATTTATCTCTCCAAATAAAAAAGATAAGTGAGGTGGCGAGGTATGAGCAAACACCTGGTACATACGTCGGGGATTTATTTTGGACTTGGCAACGTCGCTAGACGGTACACGAGTACCATGTACGTAATTTTGTCGTTAACCCCCTCATTTTGCGTATGTGTATTTATTGTTTCGATCAGATTTTCTGTTAATTTTGATTCGTTACTGTAATGTATGTAAAACATATATCCGCCAGCTTAAATCACACAACTTTATTATGCAGGTGATATGATATTCAGTTAGAATTTTAGGTTATAAATGTCTTGACCTACGAGGCAGCCATTTTGGCAACTTCGCCGTTCCTCTCTACCCGCTGGCCTACCTTTTAATGTTCTAGGGTAAACAACAAATGTACAATCTTGAATGTAATGAGGGGTCGAACCTGTTTGTCGTCGGTGGCTTAAACGGCCAAGAGCTCAAGGGCGGGACACGTTTTTTGTAGTCAAATAGGCGGTTCCGGGATTCTGATGTTAGTTGCCTTGTAAGAAGGCAAGCGTACGTTCACGCAGCTCTGCCGCCGTGGCAAATGTGTTGCCATCCCATTTTTATTTGGTTCTATTATAGCCCTTTAATTAAATAGCCTTCTTGTTGTTTTATTAGTTCGTACATTTTGTCCTGAGAATGATATTTTGTTACTGTTGGCCAAATATAGCAAATAAGTTCATCTTTTCTTGCAGCTTCTTGGCAGCAATCAAAGCCTACGGAGTCGCAGACGTAGACCTTTTCCAGACCGTAGACCTGTGGGAGAAGAAAGACATCGCGCAGGTGACGAACACTCTCTTCGCTTTGGGCAGGGAGACCTACAGACACCCAGAATGGAAGGGATCCCACTTGGGCCCCAAACCCGCTGAAGAGAACAAGAGAGATTTCGACGAAGCCACCCTCAGGGCGGGAGAGACTATGATCGGTCTGCAGGCCGGTACCAACAAGGGAGCCACCCAGGCTGGACAGAACATCGGCGCTGGTCGCAAAATCATCCTGGGAAAGTAAACCCTTGGATACACTTCCAAAGACTCGCTGTAACACTTATCTCATAAAGTATACATATGTATTTGTACGTTTCCATATCTTTTTTATTTCGCATTGTATTTTAGTTACGTAACCAAAATATAAAGCTGTTTATTTTTTCAACTTATTTATTTGCACTTGTATCGTAGTAAGATGTTGAAGAGCTCAGCGGCGGCAAATACATGGGTGCAGGGGTTTCACTTGAAGTTAAAGTGCGTAGTACCCCATAATACAGTGAGGTGTGAACCAACTGCGCCTTTCCTACAAAAAATAACGGAAAACGAACGGCCGCAGTACGGCGCCAATGTTAGCTTTTAGTCTCGTCAGCCACTACAGGGTGTCCATTTAGTGTGTAATTCTTTGATATCTCGCAAGGTATACCTGATAGAAGTAAATGTCAAATACAAAAGTTATTTTGAAATATACCGGAAAGTAGGATAGTGCTCAACTTGATTTTTTTATATGGAACCATAACTATTTTTTAAATTTTTCTAGCTTCCATCATCGATGTCTATTTAACCGTGAAATATTTTTGAGATCGATTGCGACGTTGCCAAGTTATAATTTATTTTCTATTAATTTCCGGATTTGCAAGGTCGCAAGTAATACGTCTAAATTGATATATTCCTTTAACTTTTCTCAATAATATTATACAGCGAGTAACTTAAATATTAAATGAATATTATTTTGGATAGGGTGTTTTTAGCAGAATTTTAAATTACGGCAATTTGAAGGTCATTTTGCTTTGTTTCTTTTAAATGTAACACCCCGTATGTCATATTTTAAATCGAAATATGTACTAATACCCGATCTTGCCTTGAAATATTTTTTGCCACGTTTGCGACGTTGCCAAGTTATGAGTTATTTTTCCAAATTTTCAAATTCCTCCGATTTTTATTAATAGAACACACTGTATATTTTATTTAACATAGGAGTACTCCGTAGTAATGGTTTACGGCGTGAATAAGTTTTAACTGGTGTTCCTAAAATGATAAAACCGTTTTTCTTGCACATACTATCTGTTTCGAAAACCAGGTCAGTAAAAGGTACAGGAACGCTTAAATATCTTCAAAACTTGCACAGCTGGAACGAGAAAATCAATACCTATAGGTTTTCGAACATGCAGAATTCAAAAATTCTAAATGCAGTGTTGCCAGATTTACCACTTTTACGTTACACGTCATAATTTTGTTATTTTAAATAATCGTCTACTAATTCTTATTACAATGAATTGCGCATATCGAATTTAGTAAGATCTCACATTTTCAAAATTTTGTTTCTATTAATTACTGAGATACGACAACACGGCTTTTTCAGTAAACAGTACCGGAACGCTTAAGTATTTCCAAAACTGCCACAGCTGGAGCGGTGACATTCAATACCTGGGGGTTTTTGAACATACAGAATTCAAAAATGCTAACTTCGGCGTTGTCAGATTTACCAATTTTACCTTTCACATCATAATTTTGAATGGAATGCCCTATATATGAAGTCTATTATTTTAGGAACACCAGTTAAAACTTGTTCATGCCGTAAACCATTACTAGGGAGTATTTCTATGTCAAATAAAATATACAGTGTGTTCTATTAATAAAAATCGGAGATATTTGTTTGAAAATTTGGAAAAATAATTTATAGCTTGGCAACGTCACAAACGCGAAAAAAATACGAGACAAGATAGCGTATTAGTAGATATTTCGATTGAGGGCTTTTTGCACTAAATCATGTTCTTTAAGATGCTCCCATAAAAAAGTATCCAGGTGAGTCAAATCTGGACTATTTGGTGGGCGTAAGTCTAGTCCGTGTCGCCCAATCCATGTTTGATATCGGTAATTAAGATCACCGGTGCAACACTATGTGGGAGCACCGTCTTGCTACTTGGTCGCCTCATGTGGACTACCTTTGTGCTAAGGTACCATCGTAAATATTATATATATTAAAGTCCCACCATGAGCCATCCACCGAAATAGCTCGCCTGTCAAAGAGTCACTTCCTAAGCCCCCAAACGAACGTCAACGTTCTAGCACCCGATGGGGGTGGGGAGGGATGGGGGGGGGACCAAATCAATAAAGCCATACTCCAACCGAATAGGCTTCCCAAATTCCTCACGCAAGGAATAACGTATATAAAACCCAAAAACGTAGACACCAAGAACCCTGCCAACTATCGCCCAATCACTTGTCTTCCCACCTTGTACAAGATCATAACCGCAACAATAGGCAGAAGAATTGAACAACACCTCACCCAAAACAACATCCTGACTGAAGAACAGAAAGGATGTCAAAAGCAAAGCCAAGGTTGCAAGGAACAACTTATAATTGATAATGTCATCATGGAGCAAACCAGAAAAGAACATAGGAACCTTCATACCTGTTTCATCGACTATAAAAAAGCTTTCGACTCTGTACCCCATAGCTGGGGTACGCAAGACCACATAAATGAAAAACAGTCATACATCTGGCTGCAGGATGGCCAGCTCTTTCCAGAGACTGAGGGGTTTATGCTTGCTATCCAGGACCAAGTTATTGCGACGAGAAACTACAAGAAATACGTAATTAAAGATCCATCCATAACAAACGATAACTGCAGAAAATGTCAACAACAAAAGGAAACAATAGACCACATAACAAGCGCATGCAAAACTCTCGCTGGAACTGAGTACACGGCTAGACATAACTCAGCAGCCAAAATCATACATCAAGCATTAGCCACGAAAAACAAACTAATCGAAAACTCCGATCCATATTACAAGTATACACCAACATCAGTACTCGAAAACGATCACTACAAACAATACTGGGATGTTGAAATACACACAGATAAAGCCATCAATGCAAACAGACCAGATATAGTATTTCAGATAAAGGCAGACAAAGTTACCTACTTAATAGATATTGCTATTCCCAATGATGTGAATGTTCAAAACACCTACGCTGGGAAAATATCTAAATACACTGACCTTGCCATAGAAGTGAAGCGAATTTGGAAACAAGATAAAGTTATTATTGTCCCCCTCATTATGTCGGTCTCAGGTCTCACACCGAACACATTTACACAATACCTACAACAGTTAGGCCTGGACGAAAGTTTACATAAAATATTCCAAAAGTCTGTAATCCTTAAGACCTGTAATATAGTACGATCTTTCCTAAATTCCGATCAGTATTAGTTCAGGTGTTGACTTGGCCTAGCCCGTCAACATTTGTCGTCACCGCAGTCATGCGAGAGAAGCTTGAAAAACATAATAATAATAATGTCTTTATTTAGCAAAAAGATCACAGTATGGCGAAGTTTAGTCATGGCTACTCTACCACTTAACCGCACTGCGACCTAACATTACAATTATATAAAGAAAACAACACATAGAATAATTAGCAAGAAACATGTCATGACAAACACATTAAGTAGATCATCTAAAGAAAATACAATAGTATTAGTAGTAAAAAGAAACAATGAGATGATAGAGAAAAATATATACTAGCTAACAGATATAAGAACAGCAAACAACATATCATAGTATTAGAGTTAAAAAGAAACAGTAAGATGATAGAGAAAAATACTAGCTAACAAAATAAGAGAAACAAACACAATTTAACAATAATATGTGACAACAAAATGAATTTGCCACTCAACGTGACGAACCGAGTGCCGAACCTAACAGATGACTTTTGACTGTTTTTTCAAAGCTAAACTGATTTAAACATTTGTAATTTGCTGGTAGCGAATTATAAAGCTTAACTGCATTATAAGTAAAACTTCTTTCATATAGAGTAGAATTATGAGAAGGCGTTGCAAATAAGTCATTGTATCTGAGTGAGTGAAAAATCTGGTCCCTACGAGGAATTAACTTTTCTAGCAAATAAATTGGCTTGCTAGATAGGATGACTCTGTGCACTAGTGTTACCAGAGAATAAGTGTATAAGTCATTAACTCTGAGCCATTTTAATTCTTTGATCTTTGATGAAACACTACAATACTTTCTGAGGCCAAATATGAATCTACAACAATTGTTTTGAATCTTCTGCAATTTTAATTTATGGACAGAGTCCAGACATGGATAGTAAATAACTAAGGAGCAAGATAAAATTGAAAGTATGAGGATTTCGCACAGCTTTTTACGTGTTTTAAAGTTAAGAATATGTCGGTTTGAGTATAAAAGCTTCATTTTCATGTACGTAGATTTCATAATACTATTAATATGTAAATTAAATCTAAGATTACAGTCAAACATGATGCCCAGGTTTTTAACACTATCACTGAAAAAAACTCTAGTATTATCGATACTTAAAGAGATTTGACCAGAAACATTATAGTTCACATATTTTGAGCTACATGGGATTGCAGTACATTTGGAGGGATTTATACGGAGACAGTGGCGTTTGCAATAATCTGATACATTAGCCAGATCCAAGTTGATCTTAAACGAAGCTTCCTGTAAATTCGATTCATCGAAATAAAGTAATAGTTGTGTGTCGTCCGCATACGTTTGAATTGCACAATGTTCCACACTATTGTGGAGATCGAAGGTATATATTAAGAATAGTAGCGGTCCCAGTATCGAACCCTGGGGCACACCTGAGGGAACATAACGTGCACCAGAAATTCCTCTAGATGTTTTCACCCTCTGACTACGGTTGTTTAGATATGAATTGAAAAAATTTAAAGGAACGTCGGACATGCCATAATATTTTAGTTTGCTAAGAAGTATTTCATGATTTACCGTATCAAAAGCTTTAGATAAATCGAGTAAAATTAGTAGGACACCAGACCGCTTATCAAGATTCCGAAGTATCTCGTCAGTAAGATGTAATAATGCAGTAGTTGTACTATGACCTGCGCGAAAACCAGACTGGTGTACGGGAAATAATTTGTTGTTATCAAAATACTCAACAAGTTGCAAATATACTATTTTTTCCATGATTTTTGACAAAATGCATAAGCCACTAATAGGCCTCAGGTGACCATGCTCAGTTGGGCTATTATTTTTGGCGAGAGGGGTGACTATAGCTTCCTTCCAAGATGATGGAAAAACACCTCTTTCCAAGCAAGTGTTAATAATGTGAGTGATATGATTTATTACATCAGGCAGGCATAGACTTAACATATGGAGTGTGATTCCATCGCAGCCAGCTCCTGCAGATCTAAGAGATAGAATTGCATCGACAATTTCTTGAGGGTTGACCAATCTAAAACAAAATAGCGGTATTTTAGCATCATAGCGCCTACTACTATAGAAGTCGGATGTGGAACGAACTACTCTGAGATTTTCATCAGCAGATATAAAAGTATTTAAAAAATACTCATTGTCCTCTTGAGGGTCCAACAAACTCAATGGTACCTCTACGCGCTTATGGTGGCAAACATTCAAGTCCCTGAGTATGTTCCAAGCAGATCGTGTACTGATATGAATATGCCTTGAGAGGTAAGCCTTCTTTTCTCTTCGAAAGGAAGCAACAGCATAATTGCGCATATTTTTGTATGCAGTCCAGTTGACGTCTGTAGAATCTTGCTGAAAGGTTGAAAGAGCCTTATCTCTCAACTTGAAAAACTTCTCATATTGACAGTAAGCCATGGAGCAGCTGGCTTTGTTATACGTGCAGTTCGTAACGGTGCATGAATATCAAATAGTTGTATTAAGTTATTGGTCAAACATTCAATTTTTTCGTCGATATTCGTTAAATAGAAAATCTGATCAAGTCCAATCCCATGCAGATCGTTCCTAAAAGCAACAAGGTCAATATTTTTGATAACTCTGTAAGTTATTAGCTTTGGCTCGTATTTCATAACTTTTAAAGTGATGTCGCAGAATACTAACTTATGATCAGATACCATATCAGCATTTATAGTTCCTGAATGCACTATATTATTTGGAGTATTTGTAAAAATAGGGTAAAGTAAAGTAGAACTGTGTTGTGTTACTCGGGTGGGCTCGTTAATCAGTTGAACAAAGTTGAAACTATCTAAGCAAGTACTTAAGGGATTGTCATTGTTAAAAAGGTCAATATTTATATCACCTAAAATTAGATTATTGTCATATTGAGGCGAGAAAAAAGAGAGCATATCATCAATAATACAGACGCTGGCATTGACAGGAATATGTGGAGGTCGATATATGACTACAATTAGTAAAGTGGAATGGGCTACCTTGAGCTTGCAGCAAAGTAATTCCAAGGGAAGGTCACGGGCAAAATCAAGAGTATTAATAACATCAAATTTGAGATTATTTCGAATATAATAACCGACTCCTCCACCTTTGCCTAACCGATCTTTACGCAATAACTAATAGCCTTCTAAGGAAACAGCATTGTTCGGGATGTTATCATTAAGCCAAGTCTCAGTAATGCATATGACATCAAATTTATTTTCAACCAGATCACAAAAACAGTCAAATGCAGCAGTCAGAGATCGCACGTTGAGATGACAAATTTTTAACCTATCTAGTTTATTAGAGTACTTGACTTTAGCCATAGTCAATTCTCGATTTTAATTCTGCAACTCTTTTTAAAAAGCAAGGGCATATTCTGTCTGATGCTGCATGATCTACGGGATAAGGCTTAAAATTTCTATTGCGATTCTTCATATAGTTGTTGTATGAAAAACAATTTACGCATTTTTTAATATTAGAATCACAAGATCCTTCATTGTGCTCATTTGAACACAAAGAGCATATAGTTTTATTCTTACAATCTTTTTTTAGGTGCCCAAAGCGACAACAACTGAAATATCTAACTACTGAGAAATGATCACTAACTATACATTTTTTCAAGACGTGAACAAATACCCACGAGAAATTATCAACTTCGATTATGACATTCAATGAATATTTCAATTTAAGCACAGATATAACTTTTAAGTCACAACCTTCCAAGAATGTATTGTTCTGTACCAAAGACTCAAGAAGATCACTTTTATTCTCTAAACATTTCTCAACATCTGAGATCAAAAGACGAGGTTTGAAAGGTTTAGGTGCAGCAATTTTATACTTATTGCTGAACTTAGCTTCAACAGCAGATTTCAGCTTTTCTAAAGATTCCTCGTTAGAGCAACTAATCAACATTCCATTTTTTATAAGCTTAGTGCCATTAATACCTATTTTTTATCTTTAGTTTCACAACGTGAAAACGTGAAAACCGTAACTCTCTATCTTCAAAAATAACCGAGATACCCCGTAAAAGTGCCCAAAATGGGACACCCTGTACATAGAAATCTTTTTTCAGAAAACTGAAAAATAAGCGAGTTACAAAATAAAAAATGCAAATCTGGGATTGTATATCCAGACGTACCTAGTCTGTTTATATTTAGTTTTTTGCTCGGATTTTGTCTTATCGGCTAGGCATTGCACCTGTCAGGTAGGGCAGTAGTCACTTTCTGTTTATCGTTGTTAATTTTAAATTGGCAAATCCTAAAAGTGGGACATTATTATGAACACAACTTTTATAATTTGCCAATTTAGAATTAACTACGATAAACTGAAAATGACTAGTGCACTAATTGTCAGATGCAATTCCTTATCTATAAGACAAAAATTCGAGCAATAAACTAACCATAAACAAACGAGGTGCATCTTGATACACAAGTCGATCGCTTCGTTGTAATCCTGTGTCTCTTTTATCCTTCATCGTTCTCAAATATTCCTATATCTTTCTTGTGGGCTTGTAGATGGTCTTGACGTTTTCCTTTCGTAACATTTTTCCTATTCTGTCTGTTATTCCAGGCACATAAGGTAGAAAAGCTTTTGGGTAGAAAAGCTCTTGCTATCGGTTCAGGTTGTGGTTTTGTCCACTCGTGGTGGCGTCAAGCTTTAACGCTAAACCCAAGAACCATAAATTCATTGGAAGTTTGTTCACTAGGCGTAAAGAATTTTGAAAAGTAGAAGCCATTCTCAAATACCAAGAATAATCAAATCACTTTATTAAACATTATTATCTATTATTTAAAATTCTACCTAATGTAAGCGAAGTCTATACGAGGTTGGTCTCAGAAGTACCCAACAAAGGAAACCCAAATATTTTGGAAAAAATATATTTATTTTCCAACATAATCTCCTTTTGAGCTCTATATACTTTTCCCAGCAATGTCCAATAAGTTCGATATCCTCTTCATAGTAAGAGCTGTCTTGTTCCTCAAAATACCCATTGACTGCTGAAAATACTTCTTCTAAGTTGAATAATCTCAGGAGCTATTTTTTTTTTCGAACAGAAAGTAATACAAGGAGGCTGAATTTGGCGCAAATAGTGCATGAGGTAGCAATTGAAACTACTCTAACTAATTAATCTTTGGCGATTACCATGAACAGCACCAAATGCGGCCGTTTGGTCTGATTTTTTCACTCAAATGTTGGAATAACCCTCAACAGGCCCAGTGAAAGTTTTAGTATGCCAAAGGTCAAGTGTAGCTTGAGGGATTAAACCTTTAAAAGCTCACGATTAAAACAAAAATTGTTGTAAAAGACGTATATTAGCAAGCGAATATAACAGGCATGATTAAACAAGAACATAGGAAAATAAAGCAATTTAGTTAAAAAACTGATAATCTCCACATACAAGGATTACCTCTCAGAAAGTTGCAAATATTTGTATTTGTAGCGTAAAGAAAAATTAATTGATGGTATCACAGTTATTACATACAGGCTTAGCACCTTCTAGGCAAACGGGCTTTTTGCAAACACAGCTAACCTGTCATTCTATTCTTGTTGCTAGGACACAGATGATGCAAAAAAATTTTACTGAGCTTCGAGATGGTATAATATAAAGAATATATGAACAATGACTCCAAAAGTCCTAAGCACTAATCTATTGATTACAGATATGCGCTTTAGTACGTATCTATATGGTATCGGGTGAAAAATAAAATGACAGTAACGCCCACATGTCTAAAGACTAGCGATTAATAAATTAGGAAGAAATTTTGCTCCATATATAGGGTGAGTTTTTGGTACCGGCTTGGTCGATAACTCCACTACTGTAGAAGATAGCGAAAAAAGTTTTATACAAATGTTGTAGCCACGGATACGCTCCTTACTCAGAAAATATTTTGATTTATACAGGGTGATCCATAACTACGTGGTGATGCAAACATGCATTTTTTTAATTCAGACACCCTATATATTATTCAAAAGTTATTTTAAAAGTTATGACCATTTTTATACCCAAGTCGCTGTCAAATGAACGTACCGTATATCAAAAAGTGATAAATCAAAAATCATTTTTTTACACGGGTGGATAAAAAATATCCTCTAGTTTTGAAATCGGCTATAAAAAAAGCCCTCGACGCATATTCGTATACAGGGTGATGTAGAATGCAGAATCTGGATTTTCTCTCTTTTTTTAAATGTAACTCCCATTATTTTATTATACCAACGAATTGCTTTTAATATGCTCTTTCATTTTTGTATGGCTGCATTCATTAGTTTCTGAGGTATTTCGATTTTTCTACAAATTTTAAATTTACCTTCTATTTGTTTACTAAAATTTATTTATTTTGAGAAAATACTATTAAATTTTATTTTTGCTTGATACCCAACTAAAATATAAGGCCATAATAGTACTTGATCAAGTCAAAACACTGAATTAACGAGATAATATAGGTCAAGTGTGCTGAGAAAACAGTTTTATAGACGTCATGCATAATTATCAAGCTGATCTATCAGGTCATCATCATCATCATAATCACAATGTCTCAACAGACATGTTGTGAACTCGTAAAATGCATGGCACGAACAGGGTTTGTCAATTCGCAAATGCAACAGCTGCTGGAAAAAAGCTCGGATACCTATTCAGAGCCAAAATGTATGTTTCGCCATCCAACTTCCTTACGCTGTATAAAGCTCGCATAATACCTGATTACCTGGCCTGAAGTATTGCTCACATATCTGGGAAGCTGCCGCCCTACCACCCTGTTTGTACTAGGTACAGTCCATAGAAAAGCAATTCGACTAATCGGCGACCCGACCTTCAGTCGCCAGCTACAACCGCTTTCTCACCAGCGTAAGTTGGTAACTCGCTCCTTTTACTTCCCACACCGATAGGTTTGTAGAATGGAAAAATTTATTGTATTCATAATAGACCGTCCATACTGACCTGTGAAGGACGACCTAGCGACATAAATAGCTTTTTTAGGTCCATCCTCACATTGCCTTGCCTATTGCAGAAACCAACGGCATTAAGAATTTTTTCTGATGTAAACAAACGAATATTGCTTCAGATCGTTCTGTATCGTGTAACTTGGGAATGATCGAATTGATTTTAATGAAACTTCGACACAGGATTATTACCTTAGCGAGGATGCAAAACACGTATGGCTTTTAGAAATCGTGTCAGTTGTAACGGTTCACCCGTTTTCAAAATTCTTTTTATATTATTTACTTGGCTACCATATACAAATAGTTTACAACTTCCATTTTTAGCTACTGCTTCCTCATCATACTAGTACATTTTTATAACTATTTTGCTTCTCACCTCTACCTTTTTCCCATCTCTACTCCCTCGAGCTGCAAATATTGTTAATTGTACACACTGCGCAAGTGCACACAAATTTTGGCTAACATCTGATGAGTGGGGAATATGCCCTCTCTCTCACTACCGACATTAACCTCTATAAAGATGGGTAGCGATAGATCACTCATCCTTTTTAAAATAAGCAGTTAACAGCTAACGTAATTATGTCTCTCTAAGACAATCTTTTGTGTCTGTGCCATTATGTCTTAATCAAGGTAATCATAACGATTTAATTGCTAAGGTTTCCCACATTTTCATTGCTTCTGCATATTTATCTTATCTTATCTTGTGTAGGAATGTGATTTTTCTGATTTATACATTTCTTTTCATGAACATGTGATGGCGAACATTTTAATCTTTAAATATCAAGTCAATCATACACTGTATATTTATTAATTACCTAACAAAAGATTCGCTGAACACTACTCTTTGTTTCTAGCCATATATTTTTGTGTTAAGATGCCTTATCTTGTGTGTATTTAATGTTTCACATTTTTTTTATGACATTCCTTACGTAAAAATACCTAGCACTCAGATTTGCTAATTGAGAACGCAATGAAAAGATCTTTTGGACATTTTTGTAATTTTGTTTTACAAGGCGTGAGGAAAAAGTTTGTAAATTTTTGAACATACTTTGTACATTTATTTTATTTATCACTATATATCTGAAAAGATCCGGTAGGACTGAAAATACAAAGCATTTAAGAATCTTTTTTTACTATTGTTCCATCTATTCGCTCTTGTATCTATCTATATATTTTTCTAATCTATACCATGTGAACATTTGAAAGTTATCTGCTTTTTGGCTTTTTTATTCCCCCATGCTACTTCATAGATTTGTTTCTGAAGTATATGAATGCAATTTATCAAAATGTAAGAACGCATGAAGATCCATACTTCAGAAACAGATCGTGAAGTCATGTGAACTTCTCCACAAGGTGCTAATACCGGCCATAACTCTTTCACAGGAGAACCACCCTTTTTTCTTGGTCGGGGTGCCACCATGAAGACCTAACTTCTTTTTTGTCGGGGTGCCACAATGAAGCCACCTTTTTGTCGGGGTGCCACCATGAAGACCACCTAACCTTTTTCTCGGGGTGCCACCACCAAAGCCACCTTCTTTTTCTCGAGTTGCCAAAATGAAGACACCACACCTTTGGGGCACCACCTGAACTCCTGAAAAAGCCAGCCTTCTCTGGAGCACCACCTTCCTTTCGGAAGGGCACTACTACGAGGACTTCCTTCTGAAGTTAAGTTCTTTTTTTTGAAAAAAAAAAAATAAAATGTACTGCATTCGTATACATACTAAAATAAATCTTTATTAAACCATTGTTGTCCTAGTTTTCATTTCTTGGCGGCTAACGAGACTCACACATTCACGCACACACGCACGCACCTACATACCCTAGTCTTATGCAATCCTACTGAGCTACTGGTTGCTATGTGTAATAAAGGTGTTGGCTGGTCGTTCATGACCAAGCAACATTTTTATTGTTACAAATTGGCGCCCAACGTGGGGCCAGACATGGGTATGTCTGGATGTTGTGCATTGTGAGTCTTGGAGCTGTCTTGAAGTGAAAAGTGGACAACTTTTTCAAAATTCCATTTCGGCTCATTGACTCAAAATTCCATTTAATAATTTTTTTTTGGATGCAGTACTTTCATTTGGCATATATATTTTATTATTTAATTTTCTTTAACTATTATCAGCTTATTTTTTTTTTATAGTTTTCAGGGTGATTGTTGGTCCAAATTTTCTATTTTCAAAATTTTTCTATTGAGGTATATTTGAAGTTATTTAAATTTTTCTATTGATTTTTGTCTATTAGTATATTTTATTTATGACTGAGATTTGATTTCCTAATGCGTTATTTTTTGTACTGTCTTGAGACATTTCGCGTATGCGTTAATTTATAAATCTGAGCGTATGTTGTAAATGTTTCTCTAAGATATCTGGCGTTTGGATATTATTTACAGGTCATAAACATATACCTACAGTTTTTTGTATGGTTTGCTTTTTTTGTAGCTATACATTTTGTGTGGTATTTGGACAACATTTCACTACATTTTTCTTTGGTAATTTGTTATTTAGGTACATTCATTTAGTAACTCATTTATAGTTGAAAATTTTCAAAGCTGACTTTAGTTTTTTGCTATTTATGGAAGGGTGGTTATATATGTGCAATTATATACTTGCATATATATTTAATTTCCTAGATTAACACATAAATTGCGGCACACACACATAGAACATATATTGATATGTAAAAAAAAATATTTTTTTCGTCAAGTAAATGCTTGTAGCTACTTTGTTTTTTTTGTGTTACGATTGTTTTCATTCTGGAGTTTTATTGATATCTAGTTGTTTTATCTGGCAGATATTTTTGATGTTAGTTAGAGCATTTGAGTCTCTGTTTTGTTTTAATTGAAGGACTGATGAGGACAGTCATATTTGTTGAAGCCAGATAAATAATTTTAAAGTTTTGAGTATCACTCCAGAATAGCTGTTCAAGTATGTACCTGCTCGAGTGTCTTTTTGTCTTTTGATGAAGTGTTTAATATTTTTAGTATTGCACTTCTTGTTAGCTTTTGTCTCTCCATTTTCTAGTTGAGGTCTTATTTAAAGGTAACTATGCCTATCACTAGCGAGTTCAGATTCGAATAGTGATCAGTACTTTTGTTTGTTCCATGTATAGTTTTTGTTTGTAAGTCCCTGTTACAGAAATTCATGCGCCCTGCTGTACTGGGCGAAGATGCGAGACGTCTGAAGGGAAAATGCACCGCCATTCTCACTTCAAGCGTCAGTGTCAGAGGAAGAATTAGCCAGCGCCCCTTAAAAATTCTAGGCGGCAGTAAGAGTCTGCTAATAGATCTTAGGACATTTAAGACCGTTGATAATCAACTTTTTGAACTACGTTAGTCCAAAATTTACTATTGTGACAATTGTAATTTAACATCGATTTCCAAATTCTGATCAAACTTAAATTTAACCGTACTGAACATTTGTGAGCACATTCTTAAATTTTCACTGATATTTTTGATAGTTTTTACAATTTTGATTAATTGGTTTAATTCATAGTATGATTTTATTGAATTTTGTAGTATATTGTAACATGTTTGCAGAAATATTATTTGTTATGGATTTTTTTTTCCAAATTTTGTGTTATAGAGACTGATGTAAGTCCTATGACGTTTCTTGGATCGAAAGCGCTTTTCTTGTATGCATTTTCTGTTCACTTGTCTGTCGTAATATGCATACTTATAAATCTGGCGTATTTCGGGCAGCTCTTGAAACCTCTGGCGTAGAAGAAACACTTTTGATATGGTACATTGTAATGTACTTTGTTTGTTGGTAGATTTCTGAAATCCTATGTTCATTTATGCCATGTCATGTCATTTCAACTTTATGTAAATTTTTAAATTTTTACTTATGAATAAGATCATCCCTGATTGTTGCTGTCCTCTTTAGTTATCCTGGTATGCGTTTCTATAAATCTGCAGCGTACTTGGAATGGCTTTTGTAGGTTTGCGATTTTCATGTGTGATTTGTTTTCATGGTACTTGTTCAATGTTCATTATAGTAGATTTCTTATGACTTTAAAATCACTTTAAGATTTACGGCTTTAAAAAAAAAATTCACTTAGCTCTCATGAATGAAATTACCCCTGATTGTCTCTATCCTCTTTAGTTATCCTGGTATGCGTTTCTATAAATCTGCAGCGTACTTGGAATGACTTTTGTAGGCCTGAGATTTTCATGTTTAGTTTCTTTCATATGATCTGTTTATCACAGTTTAGTTTCTTTAAATCACTTTGAGTTTATAACTTTACGATTTTTACTTTGCACTCATAACTTGATATGAGTTTGTTACAGTTTTAGTAATCTGATATTTGATGGATTAAAATCTTGGTAACATTTCTTGAAATTTTGCATTTAATCTTCGATTTTTAGCTTACTTGATCTTTATAATTTTTAATCGACTAAGATCCTTGTGCTTACATGCTCACAAATAGTTCAAGCTTTTGATTATTGTTATTGTATTGGCTCATGCGATCTTTAAAAGATTTTTCTTGATTAGATCTTAAACTTACACTGATGTTTGAATTTTTTTTTTGGAATCAATTTATTAATGAACATTAGATTTGTGGTAGTTATTTCACTTAAATAATTTTGCCTATTTTAAATTGTCACATGATGTATGAATTTTTTCCTTGGATGTACTTTTCTGAGTGTAACATGATGTATAATTTTCCCTAAATTTATTTTTGAATCCAATTTGAGGCTTAAACTTTCCCTGAATTTTCTTTTCAAGTTTAATATGTTGTGAAAACTTTCCCTGAATTGATTTTGGAATGTAATCTTGTTAATCCTTTGTGGATTTATTCTTTTGAATCTAATAGGACACAACACTTCTTTGAACTTACTTCGTTGTTTATTATTTGAAAAATTTCATGTAGGTATTTGACTTGATATCACTCAAGCACTTAAGATGTTTGATTACATTTTTCTTTGTAGTCTTATTTTAGACTGCTGGCGCCCAACATTTTTTTTTTGTTGATCACTGAATCATAATGCTCTTTATCGAATCAGAACAATACTGGATTATTTCAAGATCTTTTATCGAATCAGAACATCACTGGATTACAAATTTTTTTTATTTGAATCAAAACATTACTGAATTATAGTTAGTACTTAGAAAATATTTTGATCAAAATTTTAAATTTTTTTTTGGGTTTTCATAGAAGCACGTATGGTGTTACAATTTTTTTTATTTAATATTTCATAAATGGAAATAGTTTGGCCTTATACTTATGCTTTAGAGATCTGAATTTTCTCTTAAGTCTGTTTAGTGGAATATTTTACAATCTTTTGTTGAGAATATTAAGGTTATCTCTATTTTGTTTGAGTATTACTCATGGTTATTTAGGGTATTTAGATTTTGTATAGGTATCGATCTTGTAGTTATTTTAGTGAGTCTTGAAACTCTTTGTCTTTGTCAAAGTTTTGACGAGTTTTTTTTCCTTTAGATCTTAAGTATATTAGGGTTTGATATGTTGCGTACATTTGTTTTTTTTTACTTCACAATTTATTACCTTCATTGTGTAGTACATATTCAGTGCAGCTTCACTGTACTTTTAAGCGAGCTGGTGCTATAACTATCCCTCTTGTTTGGTAGACTTGAGGCTATCTCTTTTTCTTCCCATTTCTCTTCCAACATTTTTGTTTTCTACCTGCGTCTTCTTGCTCTTTCATGCACCTTGATAGACTTTGTAGGTTGTAGATTACTACAGATTCTTGAGATTTGCATGGGGAAGCACGAAAACATAATCTGACATTGTTATCTGGACAAATGGTTGATTTTGATCCCTCAGTGATAACTTTAACTTTACTTTTTTTTAAAAAAAAATTCTCGAATGCTCCTCAAATTTTTTTTTTCGTTAAGTGGGGCCGAGTGTAACGGTTCACCCGTTTTCAAAATTCTTTTTATATTATTTACTTGGCTACCATATACAAATAGTTTACAACTTCCATTTTTAGCTACTGCTTCCTCATCATACTAGTACATTTTTATAACTATTTTGCTTCTCACCTCTACCTTTTTCCCATCTCTACTCCCTCGAGCTGCAAATATTGTTAATTGTACACACTGCGCAAGTGCACACAAATTTTGGCTAACATCTGATGAGTGGGGAATATGCCCTCTCTCTCACTACCGACATTAACCTCTATAAAGATGGGTAGCGATAGATCACTCATCCTTTTTAAAATAAGCAGTTAACAGCTAACGTAATTATGTCTCTCTAAGACAATCTTTTGTGTCTGTGCCATTATGTCTTAATCAAGGTAATCATAACGATTTAATTGCTAAGGTTTCCCACATTTTCATTGCTTCTGCATATTTATCTTATCTTATCTTGTGTAGGAATGTGATTTTTCTGATTTATACATTTCTTTTCATGAACATGTGATGGCGAACATTTTAATCTTTAAATATCAAGTCAATCATACACTGTATATTTATTAATTACCTAACAAAAGATTCGCTGAACACTACTCTTTGTTTCTAGCCATATATTTTTGTGTTAAGATGCCTTATCTTGTGTGTATTTAATGTTTCACATTTTTTTTATGACATTCCTTACGTAAAAATACCTAGCACTCAGATTTGCTAATTGAGAACGCAATGAAAAGATCTTTTGGACATTTTTGTAATTTTGTTTTACAAGGCGTGAGGAAAAAGTTTGTAAATTTTTGAACATACTTTGTACATTTATTTTATTTATCACTATATATCTGAAAAGATCCGGTAGGACTGAAAATACAAAGCATTTAAGAATCTTTTTTTACTATTGTTCCATCTATTCGCTCTTGTATCTATCTATATATTTTTCTAATCTATACCATGTGAACATTTGAAAGTTATCTGCTTTTTGGCTTTTTTATTCCCCCATGCTACTTCATAGATTTGTTTCTGAAGTATATGAATGCAATTTATCAAAATGTAAGAACGCATGAAGATCCATACTTCAGAAACAGATCGTGAAGTCCTGTGAACTTCTCCACAAGGTGCTAATACCGGCCATAACTCTTTCACAGGAGAACCACCCTTTTTTCTTGGTCGGGGTGCCACCATGAAGACCTAACTTCTTTTTTGTCGGGGTGCCACAATGAAGCCACCTTTTTGTCGGGGTGCCACCATGAAGACCACCTAACCTTTTTCTCGGGGTGCCACCACCAAAGCCACCTTCTTTTTCTCGAGTTGCCAAAATGAAGACACCACACCTTTGGGGCACCACCTGAACTCCTGAAAAAGCCAGCCTTCTCTGGAGCACCACCTTCCTTTCGGAAGGGCACTACTACGAGGACTTCCTTCTGAAGTTAAGTTCTTTTTTTTGAAAAAAAAAAAAATAAAATGTACTGCATTCGTATACATACTAAAATAAATCTTTATTAAACCATTGTTGTCCTAGTTTTCATTTCTTGGCGGCTAACGAGACTCACACATTCACGCACACACGCACGCACCTACATACCCTAGTCTCATGCAAACTGATTGAGCTACCGGTTGCTATGTGTAATAAAAGTGTTGGCTGGTCATACATGACCAAGCAACATTTTTATTGTTACACAGTGGTGGAGCTGCAATAACCAAAAAAACTAAAAATACAAAAACAGATCAAACTTCGTTTCTAGGCGTTTCAGGTATCCCGTATCGTGTTCCTACTTTTTTTGGATGTAGGTGAAATTGGGGTGGTTGGGGGGTGCGGGGTTGTTAAACTGAAAATTTTGTTGTATTGATAGGCTGTCCATTGACATGAGAAGTCAACACCTATCGGCATAACACAATTTTGTGGGGACGGGGGTGGCGATAATTTGGTTTGATTGTAAGGGTATCTCAGATTATATTTTCATGCTATGGGAAAATTATAAACTGGTATCATCGTGATGTGTGGGAAGTACTGAGTCAATCAATTTGACTTAATTTCATTCATTTATTCAGCCGTTTTCTTCATACATCAAGCACCAAGCGATTCGATCCCACCTATATTCCCAGGGTGTCCACTGCCTGGCACGGACTGCTAGGAGATGTATTTATTGGGCCTGCAAATGTTGGCCTATTCAAGGCCCACGTCAACAAACTAACTTACCTCCTCATAGAGGCCGAGGTACTTTGGAATTTGGGCTTTGCCTTCAGGGCTGCTGTTATATAAACTGGGACTGAATTATAAATAAATGAACGAAATCAAGTAACAATAACTTTTTGGTTACGCCCAAAACAATTACGAACTAAACTAATGTTTTTCCTCTCTCCTGGTGGATCTTGAAAACAGTTATTACAAAAGCGTCCTAATTGACAATTTTTTCTAATCCCTCTTTCATGGTGTACCCCACCAAAGGAGCGACTGTCAAATACCATACACTTTTACCATCTTTGCGATGAGGTATCAAAATTTCGTTGTGATCAAAGTAGGTATCTCCAGATGATATGGTTATTGAGATACGTAGTTAATCAAGTTAAGTCTTCGTCTACTGGAAACTATTCTGTTTTTCTCTTCGAAGACAAATGAGAGCATATACGACTAGTTTTGGTAAGTACTAGATACCATCAGAGTAAAACAAAACGATTTATGAATAAAAATATTTGAAAATAAATAAGTGAAATGAGCAATGATTTTACAAAATGTGCTATAATATGGATTGTTTCGCAAATAATTTGACGAAATGAATATCTCGTAAAAAATATCTTAAACACAACGTGTAAGCTCACTTAATCATAATTTAGGGTGACTCAAAGGACAATAAAAAAAAATATGGGTAGTTTTTCCCCTACACATCCAGGTTTAAAAAATATATTTCAGAATGTAAAGGGAATAACTATCAAAGGGAGAAACTGTAAAAAATAGGTTCTTCTATTTAAAAAGTATACAAATATACAAGTACATATGACCATATTACTTTACAGGCAATTATTTTATATACGATTTCTGTCTCTCTGACAACCATAAACCAAGACAAGCGCAGACCAGTCCTAGTTATACATATTCTATCTTTTCTAGTAAAAATTATCATTATAAATTATTTTAATGAATGATATTGTCACAAGGTTTTTCATGATGTGGAATGAAAATTTACAACTAGAGTGACTGTCCCTTTCCCCCATTAACTACGCTGCTGTCACTTGTCAATGCATACACCACATATCCCGGAATCTTTTGAATTACAGTGCAATAAATTTCTCTGCATTCTGCTGAGACTAACAAAATAATAAATGAATCAGATCTTTTCGAGAAACGGTCACTATTGAAATAACAAGGCTATAATATGGGCTAAAAAAGTAGCACAGAAGTAAAATCCTTTATTTGATACGAAATTTCAGCACTAACCTGTCAACATCATTTGGAGTGATGTAAGCCATGCATCCGCAGAACCTACTTCTAACACTGTTTTGTCTTCACCTCTTTATACAAGGACAACATAAACAAAACTATGTGGAAAGGGTGAATGCGTTTGTAAGAATGACCAAATGTAAATTCGTAAACAATGAACTTTTACTTTTACGCACTTGATTCTACTATTAAAAACAACAGCTCCAGCAGAATTGCAGATCTTTTTTGCTTCCAAGTCGGTGTCGACCAATGAGGTGTCGACTGCTTAGATCATTGGCCGCTTATACTTGTCAGTAGTTTGTACTACATTCATGTGTGATTATGATTATAATAATATTTGGGTTTAACTTAATAAATTTTTAAAATTTGTATGTAATAGATTTGTGAGGCCTTCAGGTAGTTGAAAATCCTTTCAATAGTATCAGCGGTATCACTTTTGGCATTGGTGAAACATTCTTCGAGTGTTTGAAGGAGCCTGGCTAATCGACATAATCGACACTCCGTGATCAAGTATTTTACAGTTAAAGGCGCTCCACATTCATCACATATTCATATAACCAAGAAGAAGGCATGAAGTCGTCAAGTGTGCATTGTCCAATATGTACAAGACAGACTTTCTTGTCGCTTCTATTTAACCTAATGGGACACTTCCAGTTGCTGGTACGAAAGCTTAAGCCTCTTATGCGATTTATATTGTGCTCACGTTCTCTTTCCCATAAGCATTGACATTGCATTTTAATAAATGTCTTAAATCGTCCATTAAAAGTTTATCATCATAGGTATCACAGTATACGGCTTCACGAGCAGCATGGTCTGCCAGTTCGTTTCCAAGCATCCTAACGTGGCCTGGGTAAGAATACAAAAGTTACCTGTTTGAGGATCAACGTAATCCTATGATAAACGGTAAAATAATTGGCAATGATCAAAAACAACAGAAAATGACCAGAAACGACAGAAAACAACCAAATCAACCGAATACAACAAAAAAGAACAGAAAACATCTCAAAACAACCGAAAACAAGCAAAAAACAGCCGTAAAAAACAGAAAACAACTAAAAACAGCCATTTACATCAGAAAACATCCAATCACAACATAATACAACAGAAAAGAACAAAAAACAGCTCAAAACAACAGAAAAGAACAGAAAACAGCACAAAACGTCAGAAGTTAAGCAGAAACCAGCCGGAAACAACAGTAAACGACCAAAAACAACAGAAAATATCCAGACACAACAGAAAACATCCAAACACAACAAAAAACAACCAAATTCAACAGAAACGAACAAAAAACAGATCTTTTGTATAAAAGGCCCATTAAAGCAAAACTGTTCACAAATTTAACACGTTTGATAAATTATTCTACGCAGTTGCTATGAACACCCGACTTTATTATTGTAAGCTTTTGAGACACGTTTGAAGCATCTTTCAGAGTATACCGGACAGCGGCCGATTTTTATGGCACGTCGTAGCAGTTGTTTTTCGGCAGGCGTGGGAGTCAAAACATTAACACGTCGTTTGATCGATTCCAAAAATGGCCAGAAACGAAAATAAACTGATATTACGCTGAACACTGTAAATAGGAATTCTCCATTATTATGCTCTTTCCTTTTTATTATCACCATGGGTAACTTAAATAAGAATACCATAGGAAATTTATAATAGGCTATTTAGCAGAAACTTGAGATGTCACACTCTTAAATGTAGTCGCAAAGTTTTAAAAAAGCACTAATTGAACAATAAACCAGAATACTGATTTCCAAACACTTTCTGCAACAGGGCAGGTGGTTAAAATTTATTTCCATATTCCATATTCCATAAGAGTTAACATCCCATGAGTGGGCTCCAAGATAGCTGTGACTAGGCCACCGAGAATCTGCGCCCGGATCCCTACTGGTTTCTTTCTTTTTCTTTCTCTTCCTCGGTCGATTGACCAATAGCAACGAGCCTGTTTTCGGTCGCTAAAATTTTGCGACCACATGTAAAGTGTGCTCCCTACAAACCAACACTTTCAATTTTCTAGACGTAAGTACTTGCACTGCATGCAGACCTACTAAAAATACTTTTCTTGTCATTTGATAAGAAAGGCGCGCGGCAATGCGTTTTAAGGAGACGCTACCGTTGTTGAAAATCAGCATTCAACGATTCTTTGCACAATTAGCGCGAAAAAATACAAAACAGCAGCAGCTTTTTGTCTAATGCTGATCTATCCGAGCCTACTGAAACCGTCCTATACCAGTTTGATGTTATTTCTCCGGAATGCAAGGCCTTTAAGGTAGCCTGGGAGTCTAGGTGTCAGTTCCATTACTTCCCGATAAGTATCTCAGATATCTTATCCACATATTTTGTCTTTGTCACTTGACATATGTAATAAAGTGACAAAAACTTACGGTTAGGCCAAACATTGTAAACAACAAGCATAATATCTCTGAGGATTTCCCACAGAATTTGACCTTGGGATGATTTTTCGGGTGTGAAGTCTGGGTGAAGATGCGAAAATGAAAATATCGATACCGGACCAATTCGATTTTTTTAGCCAAGTAGGCGCGTTTTTTCGTAAAGAGAATTTTGTGCAACAATAATTACATAATTAGTTTCGATACCGATACCGCTACAAAAGTAGCGATACCAGCTTGGAATCGCTCAAAAAATATCTAAGATAAAAATACTCGATATTAGTGCAGAAGTACAAGTGTCGAAGTATAGTTACCACCCCTACAAATAATCATCCAAAAGGGGGATGCGCGTATAATTGCCGCCAACCTGAGATATGCTGATTGTTTACTATGCTGCGGTTAGGCCATAGCACAACAAATTTTATTGTTCTACATGCTGTGGTTAGGCTATCTGACACTTGTCAGGAGGTGGTGATACTGGCACTTAGAGTATTATGATAGTTTTATCAATTTTTTTGTCTATTAAGACCCAGCGCGCAAAATTGAGGATCCAAGAAAATTCGTATTCCCGTGTTAGCAAGGAGGCGGGGCCGCCTGTACCCTATGTGTGTGTGTCTAAGATGAGGGGAGGTAAGTCCAAAAGTCCAAAGGTAAGCACTACTTTTAAGTAGTAGCACAAAAGTCCTACTTTTGAATGGTACAAAAGAATTTCAATTTCAAAGCACCCGAACCTTTAAAATAACTAAATGCTACAAATTAGCAGAGTAAACACTTTCTATTCAAATATAGTGGTGACACCTGTTTCGAGTTGCCCAAACCAAACACTTCTGGTTATAGTTTCAGCTAGAAAACTGGACATGCTGGAAACGTAGTATGATTGTGTATACATAAAAAGATAGTAGTATATTGTGAGCGTTTAACGTAGTGAAACTTTCACAATTTTGGAGGTTTATATGCAAGTTATTTCAGGATCACCGTTTTTAAGACATAAAAGATTATAAGAACAAGTGAAAAAAATTCACAAAGGATAGACTAAGCAATTACCTTTAAAAATAAATTATATTGCCCTTATTTGGTGTGCAAGTAGTTAATTATTTACACCCGTATGCACCGTTTGGCGATTCTAATCCTAGTTCCCTAATCGCGTTTTGCTGATCTGTGGCATCTAGCCATGCACCGTCAAAAGATTAACTAATCGAGGCTGGGGGTACGGCAAGGTTGTGTTCGCAAGATTGTTTTGACAGTGACAGTGTCAAAATTGTCAGTTTGCGGTGTATAGTAAACGAGTAATCTAATCCAGGTTTACGTAACTAATCGCGCAATTGACTGACGGTGCATACGGGTGTTAGTCCAATCTTCTTTGTGGTCCTGAATTAAACCCTTATACTTTGAATATAGATATCACACCATATTAAACAATCAGCACAATATCTCAGGTTGGCGGCAATTACCCGCGCGTCCCCCCTTTTGGATGATTTTTAGTAGGGATGCTAACGATACTTCGATACTTAAAATGTATTGATACTTCTGCACTAACATCGAATATTTTTATCTTAGATACTTTTCGACCGATTCCAAGCTGGTATCGCTACTTTTGTAGCGGTATCGAAAATATTCTCTGTACCAACCAAAGGCGCCTTCATTGGCGTGTACAGGTCTTTACTTGGCCAAAAAATATCGAATTGGTACCGGTATCGATATTTTTATTTTCGCATCTCTACCCAGACTTCACACCCCTAAAATCATCCCAAGGTCAAACTCTGTGGGAACCATTTTTATATAGGAAATCCTCAGAGATATTCTGCTAGTTGTTTACTATTCTGTGATAGATACACTGTGAAAGTTTTCTAATCATACTCAAAACTAGTCCCGAAAAAAGGAATTATTCTGAAATTCGCATTTGTTACAGAGAAATCAATGTTCGAAGTTTGGTTGTAAAGATAATTGAAACGTATGTGGCTTACATTTTTTCACTTTAACTTCCGGAAATTCCTTCCAAAAAACGGAGAAGGTCATTTAGAAGGACTACGCTAAAGGGTATACTTTTAATGCCTTTATCGATTGTTTACATCAACTATCATATAATTGTATCGCTCGTACCATACGAATATGATATAGAGGGCCACATAGTAACCATTTCGCGATCTAATTAAGGGCATTTTAACTTTTCAGCTATTAAGAATAAATATATAATTTGAACATATTATAACATAAGTCGGTGCCAGAAATCATCCCTTAAAGTTTTCGGGATTCGTCCTGAGACACGGTGTATATTTATTAGCGAATTCTGGTTTTATGTAAAAGTCCAACCATAGCATGTGGGCGAAAAAACAGTCCACTTTTTGAGTGCTTTCAAAATTTTTATCCGCTTGTGTGAATTTTCCATAGCAGCATAGTTACGAATGATTTATATGTCACGCATTCACCGCATGTCACCCTGCTCCTCAGCAATTTGTAGGCTTGATAAGATTACTTCGAAGCATGGTTATCAACTTTTTTCAAAAAATATATAAGGTCGAAGAATATGAATGTCTCTTTAACATTTTTTAATTTTGAAAACCACTAGATAGTCTAACCACCCGCCGAACCGATTTTTTCAAAACCAACACGTGTTTCGCCAGCTACCTTAGCCTTTTGTTCAGCGGAGAATTTAGTTTAAATTATAACTCCTAATTATTGTATCATATAATCAATATATGAAGCCAAACGGTGCCACTCAGGGTTTGAGGAATCCCTAAACACATTTTGAAAACTGACACCTTGCTCTATTCTATTGACATGGAAAATGAGAACAAGTTATAAAATGGATTTAACTGAATAATTTAGCTTAATGCATACCAAGCACTGAGTCGTTCTGCTTGACTCAACTCAACTCTTTTGGCGCATCTACATTATTCCGACCAGAGGATTCTCGAACAAAACGTACTCAGTTATTAATGGAGACTTCACCAAAACTTTAATGAATATATAAAATATGGTGGATGTGCGCGAAAATGTGCCTGCACAGATTTACATAGATTTAAGATATTTTAGAAAACAAAAACAATCTTGTATTAATACCTTACTATATGTATTTATGTGTTTATAAAACCGCTCTAAAAAATAACGTCATCATTACGGGTGTTGCAGAATATATATGAATTATTCCTCAGAGAGAATAAGAATTTTTTCTGAAAAATGCCACAGCCTTTTTTTACTTTCCACGACATACATCTAATAATAATATGCCTTTATTTCACTTGGCAAGCCTTCAGCAAAACTGTTCTTATATGCTTAGTCAGGGCGTTTTTGATACCTTCTTCACGATCACTTTTTGGTTCGCATGTCTGCGTCTCAGTAGCCGCTACCCTAATCATAGCGAATGGCGGCAAACATGATAATATATTTCGAATAACCAGGGTAAACCATCCAAGCTGAATTTTTAGGCGTTTCAGGTGTTCCATCTAATTTTTCATATTATTTTAGTGGAAAGAAGGATTGAGAAATGTTATATCATTTAACGTGCTTCACTAGCTCGCACCTGTTGAAATATAAACCCTTTACTAATGTTTCTGCGACCTCTCTAGGCTCAAAGTACAAAATCTTAGTAAAGCGTTGATACTTCAGATGTCTTTGCAATAATGCACTTGTGAAGCGCGATAAATCAAATAGAGTCCCTCAGGATAAATCCAAGAAATTACATTAACCAATGTGGTACATCAGAAAACTTCGCATTTAGGAATTTTGTAACTTCTTGATGAATTTTTAGTTTTACTCCCACACGATAGGCGAGGGGAGTGTTGTGATTGGGAAAATTTTCAATTTTGAGATAATACGTTTTTTGGGCATTTTATGATATCTACATAACGAAAATCCACGTCACTCATTTCCGCCAATCGGTCTGTCTGTCAGTCTGTCTGTCGGTCTGCCTGTCGGTCTGTCTGTCGGTCTGCCTGTCGGTCTGTCTATCGGTCTGCCTGTCGGTCTATCTGTCGGTCTGCATGTCGGTCTGACTGTCGTGCTGTCTGTCGGTCTGACTGTCCTTGTGTCTGTCGGTCTGTCTGTCTGTCGGTGTGTCTGTCGGTCTGTCTGTCGGTGTGTCTGTCGGTCTGTCTGTCAGTCTGTCTGTCGGTCTGTCTGTCGGTCTGTCGGTCTGTCTGTCGGTCTGTCTGTCGGTCTGTCTGTCGGTCTGTCTGTCGGTCTGTCTGTCGGTCTGTCGGTCTGTCTGTCGGTCTGTCGGTCTGTCGGTCTGTCTGTCGGTCTGTCTGTCGGTCTGTCTGTCGGTCTGTCTGTCGGTCTGTCTGTCGGTCTGTCTGTCGGTCTGTCTGTCGGTCTGTCTGTCGGTCTGTCTGTCGGTCTGTCTGTCGGTCTGTCTGTCGGTCTGTCTGTCGGTCTGTCTGTCGGTCTGCCTGTCGGTCTGTCTGTCGGTCTGTCTGTCGGTCTGTCTGTCGGTCTGTCTGTCGGTCTGTCTGTCGGTCTGTCTGTCGGTCTGTCTGTCGGTCTGTCTGTCGGTCTGTCTGTCGGTCTGTCTGTCGGTCTGCCTGTCGGTCTGTCTGTCGGTCTGCCTGTCGGTCTGTCTGTCGGTCTGTCTGTCGGTCTGTCTGTCGGTCTGTCTGTCGGTCTGTCTGTCTGTCGGTCTGTCTGTCTGTCGGTCTGTCTGTCGGTCTGTCTGTCGGTCTGTCTGTCGGTCTGTCGGTCTGTCGGTCTGTCGGTCTGTCGGTCTGTCGGTCTGTCTGTCGGTCTGTCTGTCGGTCTGTCTGTCGGTCTGTCTGTCGGTCTGTCTGTCGGTCTGTCTGTCGGTCTGTCTGTCGGTCTGTCTGTCGGTCTGTCTGTCGGTCTGTCTGTCGGTCTGTCTGTCGGTCTGTCTGTCGGTCTGTCTGTCGGTCTGTCTGTCGGTCTGTCTGTCGGTCTGTCTGTCGGTCTGTCTGTCGGTCTGTCTGTCGGTCTGTCTGTCGGTCTGTCTGTCGGTCTGTCTGTCGGTCTGTCTGTCGGTCTGTCTGTCTGTCTGTCTGTCGGTCTGTCTGTCGGTCTGTCTGTCGGTCTGTCTGTCGGTCTGTCTGTCGGTCTGTCTGTCGGTCTGTCTGTCGGTCTGTCTGTCGGTCTGTCTGTCGGTCTGTCTGTCGGTCTGTCTGTCGGTCTGTCTGTCGGTCTGTCTGTCGGTCTGTCTGTCGGTCTGTCTGTCGGTCTGTCTGTCGGTCTGTCTGTCGGTCTGTCTGTCGGTCTGTCTGTCGGTCTGTCTGTCGGTCTGTCTGTCGGTCTGTCTGTCGGTCTGTCTGTCGGTCTGTCTGTCGGTCTGTCTGTCGGTCTGTCTGTCGGTCTGTCTGTCGGTCTGTCTGTCGGTCTGTCTGTCGGTCTGTCTGTCGGTCTGTCTGTCGGTCTGTCTGTCGGTCTGTCTGTCGGTCTGTCTGTCGGTCTGTCTGTCGGTCTGTCTGTCGGTCTGTCTGTCGGTCTGTCTGTCGGTCTGTCTGTCGGTCTGTCTGTCGGTCTGTCTGTCGGTCTGTCTGTCGGTCTGTCTGTCGGTCTGTCTGTCGGTCTGTCTGTCGGTCTGTCTGTCGGTCTGTCTGTCGGTCTGTCTGTCGGTCTGTCTGTCGGTCTGTCTGTCGGTCTGTCTGTCGGTCTGTCTGTCGGTCTGTCTGTCGGTCTGTCTGTCGGTCTGTCTGTCGGTCTGTCTGTCGGTCTGTCTGTCGGTCTGTCTGTCGGTCTGTCTGTCGGTCTATCGATTTATCGGTCTGAAAAATTTATTGTATTCATAAAAGGCTGTTGACCTGTGAAGTAAAGACCCGGCAGCATAGTGCACCTTTTTTAGGTCCTTTCGAATATTGCCTTGTCCATTACAGGAACCAAGGGACAATTTTCTGATGTACACGTATACATACTAGTATTGCTTTAGATCGTTCTATATTGTGTAACCTGGAAATTGTTGAATTGATTTTATTGAAAGTTTTACACAGTATTACTACCGTGGCGAGAATGGAAAACGCGCATTGCTTTATTAGAAATAGTGACAATGGCAGCAAGAATAAACAAATTGAAAACTTCATTTTCAGGCGATTTGGGGGTTCCTGGTTTCCACATTCCTTTAGAAGGGGTAAAATTGAGGTAGTTTGGGGTGGGGGGTTGTGGAACTGAATAATTTGTTGTATTCGTAGTGAGCTCTTCATTGTCCTGTAAAGGAACAACATAATATACTTTTTAGCTTCATCAGAATTCTGCCTACCTTAGACAAAACATAATTTTTGAAATTAATTATATTGTTGTGAATAATTTGGTAATGTCGTTAAACTGATTAGCAGTGAAACTTTAAAACCGTAATGTGGGCCTTGATAGAGGTTGATAAAATCTATGGTTTTCGAAAATTGCGTTAGTGGTGGAGAAAGTATAGAGAAAGTCAATTAAAAACGAAACAGTACAATATAAAAGCCGTTCAAGCTCTGCATTTGGGTACTCTAGGGATGCTTTTTTTTTGGAGTGGTCAAAATTAGCTAAGGTAGGATGAGGTCTCGGATAGGTGGTTGGGAAACCTCAAAACACTTTTCGCTGCCTTTGAAAGATTGATACTGGTAATATAATTTTTTTTGAATATTGGAAAACCGGCACGCCGTGCCATGTGGTTTGGATATCAATTGTAGATTACAGAATAAAAAATGGAGTCAAGTTGATTGACTCGGTACTTTCCACACATTACGGAGATACCAGCTTATTATTTTCCCATATAAAGATTTAGTCTGAGATCCCCGTGCAACAAAATCATCGCCAGTACCCCCCCCCCCCAAAATTGTCATATGCCGCTAGGTCTTTCCTGCACAGGTCAAAGAACAGCCTATTATCAATAATACAAACTTTTCACTTTTACAACCACCCCCCCCTGACCACCCCAATTTCACCCCCACCCAAAAAAGGTACAAAACGGTCAGGAACCCCTAAAACATCTAAAAACGAAGTTTGAGCTGTTTTCTTACATTTAGATTTTTGATTATTGCTACGCTGCCACTGACACGATTTCTAACAAGCATACGCGTTTTCCATCCTCACCACAGTAATAATAATGTGTCAAAATTTCGTTATAATCAATTTAATAGTTTCCACGTTACAAAATACAAAACGATCTAAAACAATAAATACTCGTATGTATACAGAAAATTCTAAGTCCCTTAGTTTCGGTAATAGGCAAGGCAATGTTCAGATGGATCTAAAAAGGTGATTTATGTCGCTAGATCTTCCTTCACAGGTCAGTGGACAGCCTATTATGAATACAGCAAACTTTTCAGTTTTTCAACCCCCACCCCCCAACCACCCCAATTTCACACCCACCCAAAGAAACTCAGTAAATGATCAGGAACCTCTAAAACACTTAAAAACGAAGTTTGAGCTGTTTTTATATTTTTAGTTTTTTTATTGTTTCTGCGCCGCCACTGGCACGATTTATAAAAATCATACGCATTTTCCATCCTCGACACGGTAGTAAAACTGTGTCAAAATTTCATTAAAATCAATTGAACAGTTTGTTCGTAACATAATATAGAACGATCTAAAGCAATACTCATATGTATACATTGGAAAAAATTCCTTTATAGTTTCTGTAATAGGCATAAGGCAATGTTCGGATAGACCTAAAAAAGTTATTTATGTCGCTAGGTCTTCCTTCACAGGTCAGTGGGTAGTCTATTATGAATATAACAAATTTTTCAATTTTACAACCCCCCAACCCCCAACCACCCCAATTTCCACCCCCACCCAAAAAAAAAGAAAATGATCAGGAACACCTAAAACGCCTAAAAACGAAGTTTGGGGAATATTTGAAATTTTTCGTTTTTTGCTAATTACTTCGCCGCCAATGCACCGATTTTCAAAATGAGCTGCCCAAATTTCATCACAATCCATGCAGTGGTTACTGAGATCACGAGGACAGAAAAACGCGTACAGACCGACAGACAGACAGACAGACAGACCGACAGGCACACCGACAGGCACACCGACAGACAGACCGACAGACAGACCGACAGACAGACCGACAGACAGACCGACAGACAGACCGACAGACAGACCGACAGACAGACCGACAGACAGACCGACAGACAGACCGACAGACAGACCGACAGACAGACCGACAGACAGACCAACGGAAATGAATGACGTAGATTTTCGTTATGTAGACATCATCAAACGCCCAAAAAGTGTAATATCTCAGAATCGAAAATTTCCGCGATTACAATCCTCCCCTCACCTATCGGTGTGGGAAGTAAAACTTTGCCGTCCCAGTTCCTACTAAGAGAGATGCAAGTAACTATTTACGAGAGTTTTTGTGTTGGATGTTTTTTTGCGGGTGAGCGGGCGATGCGCGATGATTCGGTTACAAGGGGATCTCATACTATAAGCTTCATGCTATGGAAAAAATAATGATATGGTATTGTTATATGTGGAAGAGTCATTCAACTTGCCTCCATTTTTTTTAATCCAGTCGAGTTCGACTGGAGGAAGTATGGATAAGTTAAAAGAATTGTTTTGTTTTTTGTTTCAATTAACTATTATATTTGATAATTCTGCAAACCTGTAAATCGGAGGCTTGAATGTAGTTTATTCATAACTTTTCATTACAGAGTATACGTGGGTAATGCTGAGTGAATTAATTAGCCTGCATTTTTTATTATCTCATCAAACAAACACGTACTCTCCAATAGAACTGTTTAGATATTGAACCATTAAATCATTCAAAATGTATACATATCTGAAGTAAACACAGTCATTTCTATCTAGCGATTATAAAATTTAAAGAAATTAGTTATAATCTAAAATTAAAATATCGCGGCGACTTGCGTGGGAACCATTTGGATGGTATGTACTGTGGAGTTATATGAAACATTTGTTATGTATGCGGCCAAACATTTCGGATTTATCATTTAGATATAACAACCCAGTACGGTAATGCAAAATTTTCCAAAAATACTAAAAAACTGGATACGGATGAATATTGTTACTTGCGTAGCTAAACTTCCTGCTTCCATCGTTATGCTTCATCATAGGTAATCGCTTCTGACGAAGCCCTCCACTCGTGTTGAGCACCGAAAAGCGGCGATGCCAAAGCGACGAAGTGTGTCGAAGCCGGCTGAATAGGCCAAGAATCAGCAGTTCATCGGACCATGGCCGCAAATGCTATACGTAGTTTGAAAACTGGAAATTTTGAGAATTGTGATGTTCATTAATGACGCAAATTAGTGGCACTACTTACATCTCAAAATTTGTTCACAGATGTACATGTTTGGATGCTACTCTAGCCAATATTCTGCATTTCTCACTCTTTTTTTATACTTCAGATAGCACCAGATTAGCAAAAAGTCACTGACATCCTTCCAACCTTGAATCTATAAAAAATACACAAATCACACAGAAATAATAACTAGGAAGAATGTTTTTTATAGTGGAGTAATTTGTGTTTTATTTAGACATTATTGTCTATTTTCTTTACTTTCTATTTTACATGCAATAAAAACGATTATACGCAATTTCGTGGATGACAGTACTTTGCACGCAGGCATCTACGGTATTAAACCGATCCTTGTGATCGAGTTGGAACCCAGAAAGCTGCTTTTCTTTTAACGCACATGTCTCCTTAAAAAGGATGGTAAAATTAAATGCTACCAAGACTCCAAATCCCAATGCCTTCAGATTCTCAATATCCTCACGGATCTTGAGAATCCAAAGATTCTCGATACCCAGGAGATTCTCGAGATCTCCAAGATCCTCAAGATCCTCAAGATCCTCAGGATCCTCAAGATCCTCAGGATCCTCAAGATCCTCAAGATCCTCAAGATCCTCAAGATCCGCAAGATCCTCAAGATCCTCAAGATCGTCAAGATCCTCAAGATCCTCAAGGTCCTCAAGGTCCTCAAGATCCTCAAGATCCTCAAGATCCTCAAGATCCTCAAGATCCTCAAGATCCTCAAGATCCTCAAGATCTTCGATTTCCTCGAGATCCTCGAGATCCTCGAGATCCTCGAGATCCTCGAGATCTTCGAGATCCTCGAGATCCTCGAGATCCTCGAGATCCTCGAGATCCTCGAGATCCTCGAGATCCTCGAGATCCTCGAGATCCTCGAGATCCTCGAGATCCTCGAGATCCTCGAGATCCTCGAGATCCTCGAGATCCTCGAGATCCTCGAGATCCTCGAGATCCTCGAGATCCTCGAGATGCTCGAGATCCTCGAGATCCTCGAGATGCTCGAGATCCTCGAGATCCTCGAGATCCTCGAGATCCTCGAGATCCCCGAGATCCTCGAGGTCCTCGAGATCCTCGAGATCCCCGAGATCCTCGAGATCCTCGAGATCCTCGAGATCCTCGAGATCCTCGAGATCCTCGAGATCCTCGAGATCCTCAATATCCTCGAGATCCTCGACATCCTCGAGATCCTCAAGATCCTCAAGATCCTCAAGATCCTCAAAATCCTCAAGATCCTCAAGATCCTCAAGATCCTCAAGATCCTCAAGATCCTCAAGATCCTCAAGATCCTCAAGATCCTCAAGATCCTCAAGATCCTCAAGATCCTCAAGATCCTCAAGATCCTCAAGATCCTCAAGATCCTCAAGATCCTCAAGATCCTCAAGATCCTCAAGATCCTCAAGATCCTCAAGATCCTCAAGATCCTCAAGATCCTCAAGATCCTCAAGATCCTCAAGATCCTCAAGATCCTCAAGTTTCTCAAGATTCTCAAGTTTCTCAAGATTCTCAAGATTCTCAGGATTCTCAGGAATCTCAAGATTCTCAAGATTCTCAAGTTTCTCAAGTTTCTCAAGATTCTCAGGATTCTCAGGATTCTCAGGATTCTCAAGATTCTCAGGATTCTCAAGATTCTCAAGATTCTCAAGATTCTCAAGATTCTCAAGATTCTCAAGATTCTCAAGATTCTCAAGATTCTCAAGATTCTCAAGATTCTCAAGATTCTCAAGATTCTCAAGATTCTCAAGATTCTCAAGATTCTCAAGATTCTCAAGATTCTCAAGATTCTCAAGATCCTCAAGATTCTCAAGATTCTCAAGATTCTCAAGATTCTCAAGATTCTCAAGATTCTCAAGATTCTCAAGATTCTCAAGATTCTCAAGATTCTCAAGATTCTCAAGATTCTCAAGATTCTCAAGATTCTCAAGATTCTCAAGATTCTCAAGATTCTCAAGATTCTCAAGATTCTCAAGATTCTCAAGATTCTCAAGATTCTCAAGATTCTCAAGATTCTCAAGATTCTCAAGATTCTCAAGATTCTCAAGATTCTCAAGATTCTCAAGATTCTCAAGATTCTCAAGATTCTCAAGATTCTCAAGATTCTCAAGATTCTCAAGATTCTCAAGATTCTCAGGATTCTCAGGATTCTCAGGATTCTCAGGATTCTCAGGATTCTCAAGATTCTCAAGTTTCTCAAGTTTCTCAAGTTTCTCAAGATTCTCAAGATTCTCAGGATTCTCAGGATTCTCAGGATTCTCAAGATTCTCAAGATTCTCAAGATTCTCAAGATTCTCAAGATTCTCAAGATTCTCAAGATTCTCAAGATTCTCAAGATTCTCAAGATTCTCAAGATTCTCAAGATTCTCAAGCTTCTCAAGATTCTCAAGATTCTCAAGATTCTCAAGATTCTCAAGATTCTCAAGATTCTCAAGATTCTCAAGATTCTCAAGATTCTCAAGATTCTCAAGATTCTCAAGATTCTCAAGATTCTCAAGATTCTCAAGTTTCTCAAGATTCTTAAGATTCTCAGGATTCTCAGGATTCTCAGGATTCTCAGGATTCTCAAGATTCTCAAGTTTCTCAAGTTTCTCAAGATTCTCAAGATTTTCAGGATTCTCAGGTTTCTCAGGATTCTCAAGATTCTCAAGATTCTCAAGATTCTCAAGATTCTCAAGATTCTCAAGATTCTCAAGATTCTCAAGATTCTCAAGGTTCTCAAGATTCTCAAGATTCTCAAGATTCTCAAGATTCTCAAGATTCTCAAGATTCTCAAGATTCTCAAGATTCTCAAGATTCTCAAGATTCTCAAGATTCTCAAGATTCTCAAGATTCTCAAGATTCTCAAGATTCTCAAGATTCTCAAGATTCTCAAGATTCTCAAGATTCTCAAGATTCTCAAGATTCTCAAGATTCTCAAGATTCTCAAGATTCTCAAGATTCTCAAGATTCTCAAGATTCTCAAGATTCTCAAGATTCTCAAGATTCTCAAGATTCTCAAGATTCTCAAGATTCTCAAGATTCTCAAGATTCTCAAGATTCTCAAGATTCTCAAGATTCTCAAGATTCTCAAGATTCTCAAGATTCTCAAGATTCTCAAGATTCTCAAGATTCTCAAGATTCTCAAGATTCTCAAGATTCTCAAGATTCTCAAGATTCTCAAGATTCTCAAGATTCTCAAGATTCTCAAGATTCTCAAGATTCTCAAGATTCTCAAGATTCTCAAGATTCTCAAGATTCTCAAGATTCTCAAGATTCTCAAGATTCTCAAGATTCTCAAGATTCTCAAGATTCTCAAGATTCTCAAGATTCTCAAGATTCTCAAGATTCTCAAGATTCTCAAGATTCTCAAGATTCTCAAGATTCTCAAGATTCTCAAGATTCTCAAGATTCTCAAGATTCTCAAGATTCTCAAGATTCTCAAGATTCTCAAGATTCTCAAGATTCTCAAGATTCTCAAGATTCTCAAGATTCTCAAGATTCTCAAGATTCTCAAGATTCTCAAGATTCTCAAGATTCTCAAGATTCTCAAGATTCTCAAGATTCTCAAGATTCTCAAGATTCTCAAGATTCTCAAGATTCTCAAGATTCTCAAGATTCTCAAGATTCTCAAGATTCTCAAGATTCTCAAGATTCTCAGGATTCTCAGGATTCTCAGGATTCTCAGGATTCTCAAGATTCTCAAGTTTCTCAAGTTTCTCAAGTTTCTCAAGTTTCTCAAGATTCTCAAGATTCTCAGGATTCTCAGGATTCTCAGGATTCTCAAGATTCTCAAGATTCTCAAGATTCTCAAGATTCTCAAGATTCTCAAGATTCTCAAGATTCTCAAGATTCTCAAGATTCTCAAGATTCTCAAGATTCTCAAGATTCTCAAGATTCTCAAGATTCTCAAGATTCTCAAGATTCTCAAGATTCTCAAGATTCTCAAGATTCTCAAGATTCTCAAGATTCTCAAGATTCTCAAGATTCTCAAGATTCTCAAGATTCTCAAGATTCTCAAGATTCTCAAGATTCTCAAGATTCTCAAGATTCTCAAGATTCTCAAGATTCTCAAGATTCTCAAGATTCTCAAGTTTCTCAAGATTCTCAAGATTCTCAGGATTCTCAGGATTCTCAGGATTCTCAAGATTCTCAAGTTTCTCAAGTTTCTCAAGATTCTCAAGATTTTCAGGATTCTCAGGTTTCTCAGGATTCTCAAGATTCTCAAGATTCTCAAGATTCTCAAGATTCTCAAGATTCTCAAGATTCTCAAGATTCTCAAGATTCTCAAGATTCTCAAGATTCTCAAGATTCTCAAGATTCTCAAGATTCTCAAGATTCTCAAGATTCTCAAGATTCTCAAGATTCTCAAGATTCTCAAGATTCTCAAGATTCTCAAGATTCTCAAGATTCTCAAGATTCTCAAGATTCTCAAGATTCTCAAGATTCTCAAGATTCTCAAGGTTCTCAAGATTCTCAAGATTCTCAAGATTCTCAAGATTCTCAAGATTCTCAAGATTCTCAAGATTCTCAAGATTCTCAAGATTCTCAAGATTCTCAAGATTCTCAAGATTCTCAAGATTCTCAAGATTCTCAAGATTCTCAAGATTCTCAAGATTCTCAAGATTCTCAAGATTCTCAAGATTCTCAAGATTCTCAAGATTCTCAAGATTCTCAAGATTCTCAAGATTCTCAAGATTCTCAAGATTCTCAAGATTCTCAAGATTCTCAAGATTCTCAAGATTCTCAAGATTCTCAAGATTCTCAAGATTCTCAAGATTCTCAAGATTCTCAAGATTCTCAAGATTCTCAAGATTCTCAAGATTCTCAAGATTCTCAAGATTCTCAAGATTCTCAAGATTCTCAAGATTCTCAAGATTCTCAAGATTCTCAAGATTCTCAAGATTCTCAAGATTCTCAAGATTCTCAAGATTCTCAAGATTCTCAAGATTCTCAAGATTCTCAAGATTCTCAAGATTCTCAAGATTCTCAAGATTCTCAAGATTCTCAAGATTCTCAAGATTCTCAGGATTCTCAGGATTCTCAGGATTCTCAGGATTCTCAGGATTCACAGGATTCTCAGGATTCTCAGGATTCTCAGGATTCTCAGGATTCTCAGGATTCTCAGGATTCTCAGGATTCTCAGGATTCTCAGGATTCTCAGGATTCTCAGGATTCTCAGGATTCTCAGGATTCTCAGGATTCTCAGGATTCTCAGGATTCTCAGGATTCTCAGGATTCTCAGGATTCTCAGGATTCTCAGGATTCTCAGGATTCTCAGGATTCTCAGGATTCTCAGGATTCTCAGGATTCTCAGGATTCTCAGGATTCTCAGGATTCTCAGGATTCTCAGGATTCTCAGGATTCTCAGGATTCTCAGGATTCTCAGGATTCTCAGGATTCTCAGGATTCTCAGGATTCTCAGGATTCTCAGGATTCTCAGGATTCTCAGGATTCTCAGGATTCTCAGGATTCTCAAGATTCTCAAGATTCTCAAGATTCTCAAGATTCTCAAGATTCTCAAGATTCTCAAGATTATCAAGATTATCAAGATTCTCAAGATTCTCAAGATTCTCAAGATTCTCAAGATTCTCAAGATTCTCAAGATTCTCAAGATTCTCAAGATTATCAAGATTCTCAAGATTCTCAAGATTCTCAAGATTCTCAAGATTCTCAAGATTCTCAAGATTCTCAAGATTCTCAAGATTCTCAAGATTCTCAAGATTCTCAAGATTCTCAAGATTCTCAAGATTCTCAAGATTCTCAAGATTCTCAATTCTCAAGATTCTCAAGATTCTCGAGATTCTCAAGATTTTCAATATTTGGCGATATGGAATATTCTGCTTAGTATCACCCAAGAATTACACTCCTAAAATCAACATCCAATAAAATTATAAAACAATTCCACAACATAAAAAATATCAATTTTAGTTTTATACAACTCTGTATTCGTAGCACATAACGATCACAGTTCTTTTTCCTCACTATCGTCCTTCAGCTATTTATTTCCATTGCAAGGCCAATTTCTCATATATAAGACATGTTATGCCAGACCTGTTTGAAATAATTGTTGAGTGGGTTTAAACACCCACCTTGATCATTTTTATTACAAGCTGGCTACAAAGTTTTCCGAAAAAAATCAATTTATCGAGTGACAGCACAGATGGTGTCTACAAGTTGAAATATTGGGGTGTATAAATAAAGGCGCGTCACAATGTTGTTATTATATAATATGAGCGTATCTTAGATAACCTGGTTGTTCGTTACTTTGCATCTTAATCATTAATGAGAATTGTCGAGGATTCCTTCGAATGGTGAAAGAGTCAACCAGAAATGAGTTAGTTTGTGTATTCCTCATAATCCGTTTCATTAATTTTTAAGTAATTTTCGCATATACAAGCTGTCAGCGTGTGTCATAAGCGATTGTTTCATCTGTATGGGACAATACCTTACATTTTGTATATAAGTGCATGTTTTACCTTTGTTTTCATCTCAATACTTTGTCCGCTCAAATGATTGCAGGATAAGCAAAAAGTGAAAATACAGGGTGTTCCACGACGATTAAGACAAGAAATATATCGGAACTGGGCAGTAGTAGCGAATTATAACTTTGAAGGTTTAAATTAGAGGAAATATGGTATCTTTTCTTATTATTGTGTCACCCAATGAGGTATTTGTTTTTGGTCACGTGACGTCCGATTCAAAATTTTTCATGGGACACCCTGTATATTTGTGACTTTTTGTGTTCCTTCCGATAAAGTAATTCCAACAAACTAGCACACATGGGGTCTAAAGTGATTAATTCAAGAGCTACAGATATTTAAAGGATGATACCACTACCATTGATTAGAGATGTACTCCTACAGTTAAATTACTTTGGTAGTGTTTCATAATGGAAAATAGATCTAAAGATAATTGACATATAACTATGACTAGTGTATAATGGGTAATTTCTGAAGAAATATTCTTCCTGGAATTCAAATTGGAGTTTCACTTCACAATTTTGATATGTTCAGGGTTAGGTTATGTAAAAAAACATGATTCAGCTGGATGATAGGTATGTAACTTGTTCCACCCTTATTTCATTTGAAATGAGTTAAGCGAAAGCGAGTGTTGAGGGGCGATGTTTCTTTCGAAAGTTATTAACACTTTAAGATAAGTGCTAGTAGTCCCTTGTAGACCACCTCTCCGAGTAAGAGGTATAGCGACGCATTAGTTATCTTGCACCATAATCGATAATAAAACTTGTCATGTCTAAGCAGTCATTGGAGCGATGAAAGGGCTATTCAGAGATGCCACAAGCTAAATAGTTTATAGCAAAATATTGAACAGGTTTCACTTGGGGCTTTATTTTTCTTTAATCTATTTTTTTACCTCAATGGTGTCCGTTTATAAGCTAGAGATAGAAGGAATAGATGTAGTAGTTGGTTTTAACTCATATTTCTTTCAATGCAATTTACACCGCCAAAATTTTACAAACGTAGAAGTATATTTCTATGTTTTCCATATATCTCTTGTATATGCACGAAGGGCTGAATAACATTTCTGTAATTTTCTACCTGTTGAAGCTTCCAGAATTACTATTATTATTTAAAATAAGATATAGAGCAGTGACGTGTAATATTTGTTTAAAAAGGTATGACCATTTTAAGATATCGTAATGAGGGTTTACTTGTCCCACTGTGGCATCTCATCAGATGATGGATAAGGAAATATCTCCATTTGTAAGGTACTATTGGATGCCATATATAAGTGCAATTAGCTATCTTGAGTTCGCAATCCGTGACATCGCAAGCCACCTTAACCCAATCTAGGGCCAAACAACCCCAAATCACTCCCCAATCGAGATATCGTGAAGAGACTCTTGGATCTTATCAAGGTCACAAAACTCTTCACGGATTAACAAGCGCACAGGACAATACAATAAGCCAATGGCTGCAGTGTTGGGGCTACCTAACCCGGCCTGTACGTTTGACCCCCCTAACCTAACCTTACCTAACCTGACCCAATCTAGGCACGACTTAATATTTCTTTTTGCCCTCAACTTAGATCCATTATCTTGAACTTTTAAAATACAACCACTTATTCGTAACCAGCGACATCAAAATTTCTCAATTTATATGTTTGACATGATAGCTTTAACGAGGGTTGCTCTATACCTCCGTCAATCCACCAGTACGCAGACAGCTGTTTCACGCTTATTAGCGATCATCAGTGCGCCATAGGTCGATTGACGAAAGTAGAGAGCATCAATTTTTCCATGTTTAATAAACATGTGAAAGATGTACGAGTAAGACAGAAGGAATTCTGCCGGTGCGCCATCTAGTACCCGAAGGTGACGGCAACCAAAGAGAGAAACGCCACTAGAAGCAGTTTACCTCTCCTTGGTGGAACGACAAGGCTCGCTCGCTTTTTGCCACTAGAGGCGCGGATTTTTGACGCACGCAGCGTGAAGCCGATATACGAGGGTTGCTCTATACCTCCGTCAATCCACCAGTACGCAGACAGCTGTTTCACGCTTATTAGCGATCATCAGTGCGCCATAGGTCGATTGACGAAAGTAGAGAGCATCAATTTTTCCATGTTTAATAAACATGTGAAAGATGTACGAGTAAGACAGAAGGAATTCTGCCGGTGCGCCATCTAGTACCCGAAGGTGACGGCAACCAAAGAGAGAAACGCCACTAGAAGCAGTTTACCTCTCCTTGGTGGAACGACAAGGCTCGCTCGCTTTTTGCCACTAGAGGCGCGGATTTTGACGCACGCAGCGTGAAGCCGATATACGAGGGTTGCTCTATACCTCCGTCAATCCACCAGTACGCAGACAGCTGTTTCACGCTTATTAGCGATCATCAGTGCGCCATAGGTCGATTGACGAAAGTAGAGAGCATCAATTTTTCCATGTTTAATAAACATGTGAAAGATGTACGAGTAAGACAGAAGGAATTCTGCCGGTGCGCCATCTAGTACCCGAAGGTGACGGCAACCAAAGAGAGAAACGCCACTAGAAGCAGTTTACCTCTCCTTGGTGGAACGACAAGGCTCGCTCGCTTTTTGCCACTAGAGGCGCGGATTTTGACGCACGCAGCGTGAAGCCGATATACGAGGGTTGCTCTATACCTCCGTCAATCCACCAGTACGCAGACAGCTGTTTCACGCTTATTAGCGATCATCAGTGCGCCATAGGTCGATTGACGAAAGTAGAGAGCATCAATTTTTCCATGTTTAATAAACATGTGAAAGATGTACGAGTAAGACAGAAGGAATTCTGCCGGTGCGCCATCTAGTACCCGAAGGTGACGGCAACCAAAGAGAGAAACGCCACTAGAAGCAGTTTACCTCTCCTTGGTGGAACGACAAGGCTCGCTCGCTTTTTGCCACTAGAGGCGCGGATTTTGACGCACGCAGCGTGAAGCCGATATACGAGGGTTGCTCTATACCTCCGTCAATCCACCAGTACGCAGACAGCTGTTTCACGCTTATTAGCGATCATCAGTGCGCCATAGGTCGATTGACGAAAGTAGAGAGCATCAATTTTTCCATGTTTAATAAACATGTGAAAGATGTACGAGTAAGACAGAAGGAATTCTGCCGGTGCGCCATCTAGTACCCGAAGGTGACGGCAACCAAAGAGAGAAACGCCACTAGAAGCAGTTTACCTCTCCTTGGTGGAACGACAAGGCTCGCTCGCTTTTTGCCACTAGAGGCGCGGATTTTGACGCACGCAGCGTGAAGCCGATATACGAGGGTTGCTCTATACCTCCGTCAATCCACCAGTACGCAGACAGCTGTTTCACGCTTATTAGCGATCATCAGTGCGCCATAGGTCGATTGACGAAAGTAGAGAGCATCAATTTTTCCATGTTTAATAAACATGTGAAAGATGTACGAGTAAGACAGAAGGAATTCTGCCGGTGCGCCATCTAGTACCCGAAGGTGACGGCAACCAAAGAGAGAAACGCCACTAGAAGCAGTTTACCTCTCCTTGGTGGAACGACAAGGCTCGCTCGCTTTTTGCCACTAGAGGCGCGGATTTTGACGCACGCAGCGTGAAGCCGATATACGAGGGTTGCTCTATACCTCCGTCAATCCACCAGTACGCAGACAGCTGTTTCACGCTTATTAGCGATCATCAGTGCGCCATAGGTCGATTGACGAAAGTAGAGAGCATCAATTTTTCCATGTTTAATAAACATGTGAAAGATGTACGAGTAAGACAGAAGGAATTCTGCCGGTGCGCCATCTAGTACCCGAAGGTGACGGCAACCAAAGAGAGAAACGCCACTAGAAGCAGTTTACCTCTCCTTGGTGGAACGACAAGGCTCGCTCGCTTTTTGCCACTAGAGGCGCGGATTTTGACGCACGCAGCGTGAAGCCGATATACGAGGGTTGCTCTATACCTCCGTCAATCCACCAGTACGCAGACAGCTGTTTCACGCTTATTAGCGATCATCAGTGCGCCATAGGTCGATTGACGAAAGTAGAGAGCATCAATTTTTCCATGTTTAATAAACATGTGAAAGATGTACGAGTAAGACAGAAGGAATTCTGCCGGTGCGCCATCTAGTACCCGAAGGTGACGGCAACCAAAGAGAGAAACGCCACTAGAAGCAGTTTACCTCTCCTTGGTGGAACGACAAGGCTCGCTCGCTTTTTGCCACTAGAGGCGCGGATTTTGACGCACGCAGCGTGAAGCCGATATACGAGGGTTGCTCTATACCTCCGTCAATCCACCAGTACGCAGACAGCTGTTTCACGCTTATTAGCGATCATCAGTGCGCCATAGGTCGATTGACGAAAGTAGAGAGCATCAATTTTTCCATGTTTAATAAACATGTGAAAGATGTACGAGTAAGACAGAAGGAATTCTGCCGGTGCGCCATCTAGTACCCGAAGGTGACGGCAACCAAAGAGAGAAACGCCACTAGAAGCAGTTTACCTCTCCTTGGTGGAACGACAAGGCTCGCTCGCTTTTTGCCACTAGAGGCGCGGATTTTGACGCACGCAGCGTGAAGCCGATATACGAGGGTTGCTCTATACCTCCGTCAATCCACCAGTACGCAGACAGCTGTTTCACGCTTATTAGCGATCATCAGTGCGCCATAGGTCGATTGACGAAAGTAGAGAGCATCAATTTTTCCATGTTTAATAAACATGTGAAAGATGTACGAGTAAGACAGAAGGAATTCTGCCGGTGCGCCATCTAGTACCCGAAGGTGACGGCAACCAAAGAGAGAAACGCCACTAGAAGCAGTTTACCTCTCCTTGGTGGAACGACAAGGCTCGCTCGCTTTTTGCCACTAGAGGCGCGGATTTTGACGCACGCAGCGTGAAGCCGATATACGAGGGTTGCTCTATACCTCCGTCAATCCACCAGTACGCAGACAGCTGTTTCACGCTTATTAGCGATCATCAGTGCGCCATAGGTCGATTGACGAAAGTAGAGAGCATCAATTTTTCCATGTTTAATAAACATGTGAAAGATGTACGAGTAAGACAGAAGGAATTCTGCCGGTGCGCCATCTAGTACCCGAAGGTGACGGCAACCAAAGAGAGAAACGCCACTAGAAGCAGTTTACCTCTCCTTGGTGGAACGACAAGGCTCGCTCGCTTTTTGCCACTAGAGGCGCGGATTTTGACGCACGCAGCGTGAAGCCGATATACGAGGGTTGCTCTATACCTCCGTCAATCCACCAGTACGCAGACAGCTGTTTCACGCTTATTAGCGATCATCAGTGCGCCATAGGTCGATTGACGAAAGTAGAGAGCATCAATTTTTCCATGTTTAATAAACATGTGAAAGATGTACGAGTAAGACAGAAGGAATTCTGCCGGTGCGCCATCTAGTACCCGAAGGTGACGGCAACCAAAGAGAGAAACGCCACTAGAAGCAGTTTACCTCTCCTTGGTGGAACGACAAGGCTCGCTCGCTTTTTGCCACTAGAGGCGCGGATTTTGACGCACGCAGCGTGAAGCCGATATACGAGGGTTGCTCTATACCTCCGTCAATCCACCAGTACGCAGACAGCTGTTTCACGCTTATTAGCGATCATCAGTGCGCCATAGGTCGATTGACGAAAGTAGAGAGCATCAATTTTTCCATGTTTAATAAACATGTGAAAGATGTACGAGTAAGACAGAAGGAATTCTGCCGGTGCGCCATCTAGTACCCGAAGGTGACGGCAACCAAAGAGAGAAACGCCACTAGAAGCAGTTTACCTCTCCTTGGTGGAACGACAAGGCTCGCTCGCTTTTTGCCACTAGAGGCGCGGATTTTGACGCACGCAGCGTGAAGCCGATATAGCAACCCTCGTATATCGGCTTCACGCTGCGTGCGTCAAAATCCGCGCCTCTAGTGGCAAAAAGCGAGCGAGCCTTGTCGTTCCACCAAGGAGAGGTAAACTGCTTCTAGTGGCGTTTCTCTCTTTGGTTGCCGTCACCTTCGGGTACTAGATGGCGCACCGGCAGAATTCCTTCTGTCTTACTCGTACATCTTTCACATGTTTATTAAACATGGAAAAATTGATGCTCTCTACTTTCGTCAATCGACCTATGGCGCACTGATGATCGCTAATAAGCGTGAAACAGCTGTCTGCGTACTGGTGGATTGACGGAGGTATAGAGCAACCCTCGTATATCGGCTTCACGCTGCGTGCGTCAAAATCCGCGCCTCTAGTGGCAAAAAGCGAGCGAGCCTTGTCGTTCCACCAAGGAGAGGTAAACTGCTTCTAGTGGCGTTTCTCTCTTTGGTTGCCGTCACCTTCGGGTACTAGATGGCGCACCGGCAGAATTCCTTCTGTCTTACTCGTACATCTTTCACATGTTTATTAAACATGGAAAAATTGATGCTCTCTACTTTCGTCAATCGACCTATGGCGCACTGATGATCGCTAATAAGCGTGAAACAGCTGTCTGCGTACTGGTGGATTGACGGAGGTATAGAGCAACCCTCGTATATCGGCTTCACGCTGCGTGCGTCAAAATCCGCGCCTCTAGTGGCAAAAAGCGAGCGAGCCTTGTCGTTCCACCAAGGAGAGGTAAACTGCTTCTAGTGGCGTTTCTCTCTTTGGTTGCCGTCACCTTCGGGTACTAGATGGCGCACCGGCAGAATTCCTTCTGTCTTACTCGTACATCTTTCACATGTTTATTAAACATGGAAAAATTGATGCTCTCTACTTTCGTCAATCGACCTATGGCGCACTGATGATCGCTAATAAGCGTGAAACAGCTGTCTGCGTACTGGTGGATTGACGGAGGTATAGAGCAACCCTCGTATATCGGCTTCACGCTGCGTGCGTCAAAATCCGCGCCTCTAGTGGCAAAAAGCGAGCGAGCCTTGTCGTTCCACCAAGGAGAGGTAAACTGCTTCTAGTGGCGTTTCTCTCTTTGGTTGCCGTCACCTTCGGGTACTAGATGGCGCACCGGCAGAATTCCTTCTGTCTTACTCGTACATCTTTCACATGTTTATTAAACATGGAAAAATTGATGCTCTCTACTTTCGTCAATCGACCTATGGCGCACTGATGATCGCTAATAAGCGTGAAACAGCTGTCTGCGTACTGGTGGATTGACGGAGGTATAGAGCAACCCTCGTATATCGGCTTCACGCTGCGTGCGTCAAAATCCGCGCCTCTAGTGGCAAAAAGCGAGCGAGCCTTGTCGTTCCACCAAGGAGAGGTAAACTGCTTCTAGTGGCGTTTCTCTCTTTGGTTGCCGTCACCTTCGGGTACTAGATGGCGCACCGGCAGAATTCCTTCTGTCTTACTCGTACATCTTTCACATGTTTATTAAACATGGAAAAATTGATGCTCTCTACTTTCGTCAATCGACCTATGGCGCACTGATGATCGCTAATAAGCGTGAAACAGCTGTCTGCGTACTGGTGGATTGACGGAGGTATAGAGCAACCCTCGTATATCGGCTTCACGCTGCGTGCGTCAAAATCCGCGCCTCTAGTGGCAAAAAGCGAGCGAGCCTTGTCGTTCCACCAAGGAGAGGTAAACTGCTTCTAGTGGCGTTTCTCTCTTTGGTTGCCGTCACCTTCGGGTACTAGATGGCGCACCGGCAGAATTCCTTCTGTCTTACTCGTACATCTTTCACATGTTTATTAAACATGGAAAAATTGATGCTCTCTACTTTCGTCAATCGACCTATGGCGCACTGATGATCGCTAATAAGCGTGAAACAGCTGTCTGCGTACTGGTGGATTGACGGAGGTATAGAGCAACCCTCGTATATCGGCTTCACGCTGCGTGCGTCAAAATCCGCGCCTCTAGTGGCAAAAAGCGAGCGAGCCTTGTCGTTCCACCAAGGAGAGGTAAACTGCTTCTAGTGGCGTTTCTCTCTTTGGTTGCCGTCACCTTCGGGTACTAGATGGCGCACCGGCAGAATTCCTTCTGTCTTACTCGTACATCTTTCACATGTTTATTAAACATGGAAAAATTGATGCTCTCTACTTTCGTCAATCGACCTATGGCGCACTGATGATCGCTAATAAGCGTGAAACAGCTGTCTGCGTACTGGTGGATTGACGGAGGTATAGAGCAACCCTCGTATATCGGCTTCACGCTGCGTGCGTCAAAATCCGCGCCTCTAGTGGCAAAAAGCGAGCGAGCCTTGTCGTTCCACCAAGGAGAGGTAAACTGCTTCTAGTGGCGTTTCTCTCTTTGGTTGCCGTCACCTTCGGGTACTAGATGGCGCACCGGCAGAATTCCTTCTGTCTTACTCGTACATCTTTCACATGTTTATTAAACATGGAAAAATTGATGCTCTCTACTTTCGTCAATCGACCTATGGCGCACTGATGATCGCTAATAAGCGTGAAACAGCTGTCTGCGTACTGGTGGATTGACGGAGGTATAGAGCAACCCTCGTATATCGGCTTCACGCTGCGTGCGTCAAAATCCGCGCCTCTAGTGGCAAAAAGCGAGCGAGGCTTGTCGTTCCACCAAGGAGAGGTAAACTGCTTCTAGTGGCGTTTCTCTCTTTGGTTGCCGTCACCTTCGGGTACTAGATGGCGCACCGGCAGAATTCCTTCTGTCTTACTCGTACATGATAGCTTTAAGTTGAAATGGTTATATCTTAAGCTATACAATAACTTCCTATCTTAAACAAAAATGGTACTTCTGGATGAGAAAAGCAGGTGCCCGGAAAAAGAAGTCATGAAGCCTATGAACTAACCTCTAAAATATCAGAGTTATGTACAGAATTTTAAATAAATGACCCAGCAATTCGAATTTGAATTATATGCTAAAAGTTAGTTGAAATTACCTTTTTCTCCCCAGATACAAATGTATCTTCATACGTATGGTCTATCTACCAAGAAATAAAAAGAAGATTCTTGGTATAGTACAGAATTAAATTCAAATCTAAGTTACATTAGTGTATGAGTTGATTTTGTTTACCTGGAAAATAACAATTCAAAATCAATAGATAGCTCAAAAGCTATGTGACAGGAAAAAGTGATGGGGAGGTCCCCCTGACAGAATTAGAAGAGATTTTAGTAAATCTAAGCGAACATGAACGAAGTGCAGATTTTTTGGAACATTGCATAATAATTATCCGTCTCTAAAATCCCAAGAAACATTAATTTGTCAGCGTTGCTCAAAGTTGTCCGACTTCTAGCATAATCTCAAAATCTGACACCTTGTTAACATTTTTGGGTGCCCCATATTGTACGTTAAAATAAACCGACTAGCAGCCAGTAACACTCCCGCTCAAAGGGAAACCATCATAGACGTGCTTATACTAAGGTAGATCGACGTTTCTTAGTTTTTAAATGAAATTGTTATTTACGCCTGCAGTAATCTTTGAGCTCAGCATCTTGATCATAAATAGAAAATAACCGACAAATATAGTGGCTGAAAGACTGTCATCCATTTTAGAGGCAGTGTACAGATGTATTCTTGGTAGTGTTATTCATTTTTTCATCGAAATTCGATAAGCTTTAACTAAGGTATAGCCCTGGATAGCTTCTTTTAGTTATAAAGTCCTGTTTAAAGGTAATTCTGTGAACCTTCTTATATCCAAAGACGTTCGTAAATGTGAATTAAATATCGTCCTCCAAAAAGATTCATTCATCTGAACCCAAAACGTGATCTCCCAATATTCAGGTTTGCCAAATATTACGTATCTAAAGCTTCTAAGCTGACAGTCACTAGAAATCGTTTTATCACGTATTTTCTTTGAAGGCATGTCGGACCTATTCGCAAGCTCCGGAAATATTAAAAAGTATAGTTTCTCGAAAACTTACTTTATATTTAACTATCAATTATACGAAATGAACTTTTGGATTCGACCCTATGTATAAAGTTTTTCATTCGGAATAATTTAAACTTTCTACCAAACCCACTGTCCCCTGTCCCAATTTCTATTAAAGATACTCGGGAACACCCATACTAGGGAGTTATTGAAGATGAGATGCAGCAAGGTACTAATAGGTAAATCCTGGCCGTATTTGACATCTAAGCATGCGCACTGAGACAAAAATAGCGCCTGACAGTAATAAAGTTAGTGCCTGCCACCACAGCAATTGGATGATTTTTTGTAGGGATGCTAACGCTACTTCCATACCTACTTGAAATGTATCGATACTTCTGCACTAATATCGAGTATTTTTATCTTAGATACTTTTTAAGCTGGTATCGCTGCTTTTGTAGCGGTATCGGTATCGAAAACAATTACGAACCAAACGCGCCTCCATAGACGTGTACTTGGCTAAAAAATATGGACTTGGTACCGGTATCGATAATTTTATTTTCTCTACCCAGATTTCACACCCGTAAAATCACCCCAAGATCAAATTCAACATCTAGAACAGTTCGTTGTAAGCCCACTAGTCCAGGGCAAGGTTGACCTGGTGTGTACTGTTTTCTAGCATATCTTCAGGGCCAAAGCAAGGGATGTGGCGAGCTAGTTTCTGAAGAGCAGCAGATTATTTCTGGGCGAGAACTGATCAAGCCTTCATAAGTTTCGTCTTTTTCGGAGCTGTTTAGCTATCTGAGGGAGTGATGATCTACTGCCCTAGTTTCTTTAAAACGATATACTCTCATTTACATTAAAAGAATAAACTTCAGTATTATTTCAGAAGGGTATCAAACATTGAGATAGAATTGGAACGGGTGCAGGCTGACTAAACAAAAAAAAGTCTAAAAAACGTACTATGCCAAACTCAGAATAATCCAGTGGCGGCTGGTGAGGTAGTGCCACAGTGCCATGGCACTACCTTAATTTTCGACAAAAACATATTTATCTATCTCTTAAACTTTTCTTATCCGATGTTAGTTTCCAACGACTTTTTCTGTTTTATATGAAATGGCAATAGCGCCTCAGCGCATAAATGTTTGAACCAGGTAACACGTGGCATCGTGGCAACTCACACGATGAGAGCTGACGATGCGTCGCGACCGTGCCGTTTCTTATAAGGCACAAACAGAGTGAGAAAAATCTCATCACAAACGCTTATGAGTGACAGAGATAACTGTGCTGGACGTTTGGATAGAGTTTAAATACGAAAATCATCCGAAGCATCACATCGTGCCAGGCACATTACCCATATTTTCATTCATGGTTCACTATTTTTGTTTTGTTTCAGCAGTTTCGATATGTTTATGTTTGATGCTGATGTCGAATTTTCTCGTTTAAGGTTTGAAATTTAGATCTTATTAGTTTGAGCGCTGTTTTCGGGTCGGTATCTCTTCTGTGTTAAAATATATCATTGGAGAGAAAATGAATAAAATTGGCGAATTAATAAACTCATTTAGCAATCTTCCGCTGGAAGAAAAACTACAGATTGAGGAATTAGGACGTCCAACACCTGATTTGAAATTTGAAAAACTTATTGGTAGTGGACAGAAATCGCGTTGGTTGTAAAATTAATAAAACTATTTATGATAAAAACAATAATTGGATAAGTGACTGAAGAAGTTAACAAACTCTTTTATTTTGTGTGTGTTCTATTTGGAGGCGATGACACTTGGACGAAAAAAAGGCACGTATGATCTTATTCATATATAGGAGAAAATGAAGACCCCTGAAAAATCTTAAATGCATATGAATAATCTTTTCAGTTCATCGATGCCTGGTAAGTCGGATAAATATTTTTTTTCATTTTTGTATCGGTTTGAAAATTTGGCTGTCGTTCTTGCACTATCTCTCTAAGTTGGCAGGAGCCGCCACTGGAATATTCCACGATAGTTAGGAAACAAACACATCTAATGAACATTGATGGATTGGGGACTGTCTCTGAAATAGAGGATGGTTGAGAACCATACCTTTCAAATAATTCCTAGAAGTTACAACACTCAGCGCCCTCCAAAATATATGTCTCAGTTACACCAATGGCATTAGATGACTACAGTATGTGGAAACATACGTCGCTTTTGTATATATCCCTGTCTCGTCTAAACATAGTTGAAATAGTTCTGGAAAGTTAGGTAAATTTTATTTTTAGACCGTTTCTGGGAAGCGTTTGGGAGCGTGTAGGTCGTTATTTTGCAATCTAATAGCTGAGAGCGTTGGACTAGTTATAGTAGTTATAACCATTTTCTATTTCCTACTCCTTTAATCTGCGAAAGTATTTCGGATGTCTAAGCAGAATACAACTGTCTAACAGAAGGAACTGCCCTTGTAGTGAAGTTATGGGTAGAACAGCGGCGAAAAAATGGAGTCAAGTTGATTGGCCCATCGGTACTTGCGAAAGTTGGTTCAACAAAACTTGATTAAATTTAATTGCTTTAAATAAAGAATGAACATGTTTACACAAAAAAAACATTACCTCCTAAGGATAAGCGCTGGTTTAGGGAAAATAGATGAATGGTTCATAAAAAAATCCTCGCTGAGGGGCTCCAAGAAAATACTTCATCCTCTTCCAAGTAGAGTAGTCCTCACAGAAGGCTAAGAGTTCCTCGGAGAAGTCTAAGGAAAGCCTTCGTCTTGAGGTATTTTCCTCTCAAAAGGGTTTATTAAGGTGTCCAAAAAATATCCAGGAAGGGTGGCATCCCCATGATTTTAGAAAACCAGAAATGAATCGGTTAGCAATTCATGCTCATGCTTTAATTATATAAATTTTATACAAATAAACATATTACGGCATAATGAATAATAAAATGTGTGATATCATCAAGAGATTGAGGTGAAACGAAAGTGGCAAGAACGATGAAATTCGACATTAGGAATTTGTCAGTTAGAATCTGTACCAAATAACCACGGGGAACGTAAAAAATATATTTGCGCGGAAACTTACAGACAGAAGTAGAAAGGAGGTCGACCTCAGAAGGGGGTTGGCCTCAGTAATTGCGCGTATCGATATGATATGACAAGAGGTGATAACCAATGATTGGATAAGTGTCAGCTGATTATACAGGGTGGGCCAAAATATTTCGCAAATCTATCACTTGATCATGGTAGGGACCCTTGAGGCTATAGCGTAAAAATATGTTCACTTGAATTTTGACGTTTATATAGGGTGATTCATATCAAACTTTTTTGAATGGAACCTCCTATATGTTATTGCATATCTTGATTTCTTGGTGAATTATAGTGTTACTTTATGTATGATACATGGAACTTTAAGTGAACCGTTTAGGCGCAAATCACCTTTTTGGTATAAGTAGGTATCAGAAGAAAATTGAATATCGCAGCGATTATAAAGCTTAGAAGGCCGTGACTTTACGGTACGACTAACCATGAAATGCGTCACCCCGGGTCAGACGGCTAAATTTGAATTCTTTTTGTACTTGAAGAAATCAGTAGATTAATTAAGGAAACTTCAATAACATATAACTCGATTTTTTCAAACGGGAATGCATTTTTTGGTTTATAGAATGAAATGAAAAATTTGATTACTTTCTAACGATATAACATTTTCGATATCAATCTTTTTTGGTTTTCATTTTATTTCAAATTTTCAGTCAAATCGGTGTTTTTCAATTTTCCTGCATGCAAGCAATCTAGCTGGCCATGAAAAGCAAACAAAATCACGGTAATATGGGAGAAACCAACTAACTTAGTAGAAAGATGCAAACTAACTAGAGTAACGAGGAAATATTATGAAAATTCCTTACAACATATTAGCTTTAACCAGAAACAATAGCGGTAACAAGAAAGCTCATTCTTCACAGCCTACTAGCTATTTGCCAATTTTCAAAGTCAGTAGAAATATATTTATTCAAAGGAAAACTACTAGTGATTGTTGCTGGCAGTAGAATATCTACCAACTCTGTCTGGTGAATAAATGTTCACATGTAATGGCATAAAAAGGTAGCAATTTCCGTAAGTCAAAAGTAATGATACCTCGGACTGGAACCCGTCAAAGTATTCAGTAGGTACTTCTATCTACTTATTATTAAATCGCGGAAAATGAAACTTGAATTGCAGTCTTTTCGAATTGTAAAACATAACTTAGTCTGTAGAAAACTACATGAAATAAACACAATTACAACATAGCGAGTTAAAACATTCTAGCAATCATTTCAATAGATGTTCAGAATGCTCCAGTTAGGGATATCTTCACTTTTGACTGTAAGCAAAAATCGCTGGTATTTTTCCACATACAGAGTGAGTCTAAAGTATGGAACGCCTCAATTATCTCGGAAACGGTGAGCACGATTTTCATGAATTATCGGACAGGGGGATCTTGCAATACGGCCAATCTTACGATGGTATTTACAATGTTGTCATATCTGCTGCTTTTCCAGAAATATAATAAACCCTGTTATTTCAAATGAATCACTCTGAATATTTCTACATTTTTTAAATTCTTGAAAATTGTTGATTATTTAATGTTTAGCATTTCCTATACGTAAACGTCATAACTTGGGAGTTACAACTAAATTTTTCATTGCATCCGCCCAAGTTAAAACAAGACATTAACTGCAAAAAACATGAAGGCGGTTACAGCAGATGCTCAAAATGTTGTCCTTTTACTTCAATAAGCCATATGATTCTTGAGGCATCGCAGTACATTTTGCAACATATCTGGATTTTCAACAGTAAACATAGCCATTTTTTTGGTTATTTTAACTTGGATTCAATGTAAACTTAGTTGTAGCTCCGGAATTATGAGGCTTTTGTATAGGAAACGTTATACAAAAAATAATTAGTATTTTTCAGGAATTTAAAAAATGTAGAAATATACAGAGTGATCCATTTGAAATAACAAAGTTCATTATATTTCCGGAAAAACATTAGATCTTACAACATTCTAAATGCCAGCACAAGATTGGCCGTATTGCAAAACCCCCAATCCAAAAATTTATGAAAATCGTGCAAACCGTTTCCGAGATAATTGAGGCGCTCCATACTTTAGACTCACTTTGTATGTGTTTAAGTCCATACTCACAGTTTTGCATACCTTTTACGCAAGCTACCATTAACTTTAAGAGAAGCTAAATACATTTTGGAGTAAGAATTTAGAATATACTACGTATAAAAATAGCCCTATGTAAAATCTGGAATACTATTTTAAATAAAGTTTCTGTAAGCTTAAACTGAATTAGCTAAATGCTTCTCAAACCTGAAGATGTTAGTTTTCTACAAGTAGAAAACATATAAGCTTTCCATTTAGATTGAAATCTGTATAAAATATAGTCTGTATAAAAAATATAACGAAAAAGATTGGCACGGATCCTTTAACCGTAAGAAAGACTGAAACCAATGCCAATTTCGTACTTCAATCACTTGTGTTCAAAAACTCTCATTAATGATGCCTTCAAAGTGATTGATAGTATGTTGACACATCCAACTGTTGCCATGCTTATTTATAAACATTCAATTTGGAAAATTTACTCAGATACGTATTTATTTAGTACAATTTGTGACCACAACAAAATTAAAAGTCCAAATAACATTTTATTCGATAAGTATAGTGATTATGGATCAATCGTATCAACAACGTAACCTAGAAAAATGAGCCTATAGCTGACTCTTAGGCTCATAAATAAAGCAGTATTTGTTGGAAATAAAACTGTATATTAACGCTTCGCAGCATGTTGACAATCGTTAATAAACAATTTTGAATCCAGTGGTTGTAGTTTTATTTATGGGCCAATAAAATAGAATACACGATATATCAACAGCTACTTCTAGCTGTTTATTTTTTGTAAGAATAAATATTAGATTTATGAGCGTCAACACTTACTTCCGTTATTTCACCCTATTCCCACTTATGGTGCTGGGTGTGCTGCAGATAGTTGCAACTATATTTCTCATATGTGGCAAATTAGGTAGTTGAACTACTTATAAATAATAAAGTTCTAAAGCTATAAACAGAGGTTTTATGTGTTTCACTGACTCCATAAAACAAACTACCCGATAAATATGCAGTATAGGCGGCATCCTACTGTGAAATTTCCCAAATCACTTCGTTTATCACAAGAGCTTTATGTGCCGTTATTTTTGACTATGATCCAATTATTTTGAATTTATGCAGCTTCCTAGATGAGACTAAAAATATTCTATACATTTAAATAGTTTCACTCAAAAGCAGGTACATATGGAACTAGAGACAAATCGTAAATACCAAAGTACCGCGGCTGCTATGAAAAGGTTATGTTGGGGGCAATTTGTTGACGCGGGACTTGAATAGGCCAACACCACCGACGATAAACGGTTTATCGTCGGTGGCCAACACTCCCAGGCTCAATAGATGCCAATGTTGCCAAGTCTAGTGAAATTTCACTAGATCTAGCGATTCTTCTGCAATTTAGTGATTTATTGAAAACTTTTATCAAAATATCATATTCCAGTGATTTTTTCGACACTGACATTTTGCCTCACACGTTTTGTTATTTTTAATATCTTGACCTTAAAATATGGCATCTTGATTGCTTGATTATCGAGCGACTTAAATTCCAGGAACCAGCAAATCACTATTTAAAAAATATTTATTTGTTAATCGTACAAAGTTGAGCTCTAGACTGACTGAATTATATAAAATACATGATAAGGTAAACTTAGCTGACGCAGCATTTCCTGAGTTCATCTTCCACACGCGCCGTCTGGTCAGCTGGGTCGATGTCCGGCTGGATACATAACTCCTCCCTCCTTAAGATGGAAGTTCGTCCTCGAACTTCTGGTTACTTACTTGCAGTTCTTGAAGGTCCTTCAAGGGAATTCTGGGCTTGAAGAACAGGGTATGCAGCCTCTTGCGTTTTCTTGCAGTGAAGTATATAATCACTGCAACCAGGATAACGTACAGGGTTGCAATGGTCCATGAAGTAGAAGAGATGAAATTGGGCTTCAAATGCATGGGTTCAATAACTGATAGGTGGGGTGTTTCTTGAATCTTTTCTATCTGGTCTAGCTGGATCTGGAACTTCGGGTTAATTTTGACTGGGATGACCTCTGGAACTTGAATACTCTGCTTTGACGTAAAGTACCATTTTTGACCAATTTTTACAGCACATGTTGATTGGACAATAACTGGCTGGCTAATATTTTCAGCTTCTCTGGAACAGTTTTCAAAAATTTGGATCTGATAGGCTGTGATAACTATTATTAGGTTTTTCTCAGTTCGGTGTATGATGGGATGCTGGACCACACTAACAGCTGTAGTACAATTTTCCAAAGTTGGCAGTTGACATCTGGCTGTTGACTCTGATTGGCAAATAATTTTCTTTTCAGTGTGCTTGCAGTCAGAGTACCAATGGATATTTCCATAATGGGTGGCGGGTGGTATCAAAATGATTGCGTCTTTGTTATGGATGGGGTAAATATGGTAAAGTGAGAATTCACGTTCATTTAGGATAGGGATCTTTAGGATAATAAGTATCTGGGTATCCATTGTGACAATAGTGCTATGAGAATTTTCAATTAGTTCAAAGGGATGTAAATCATCTGATAAAAGGCAAGTTTTCTTATAGAAAAATTTTAGATGGTCTTCAGGTTCACTAATTTCTGAAAGTGTGAAAAGTTCTACATTAGACTGTTGCAGGGCGGCTAAACTAATAGTTCTCAAAATTTTTAAACGAAACTGATTTAAGCTATTTATGCTTAGAATTTGGCTATGGAGTGAAAAATATTTTCCCAGACTTTCTTCGAGTGAATTAATTTCTTGTGCAACTTTGACAGAATTTTTGTTAAAAGATGTTATAAAATTATTGTACCTTTTTATAGTATCTAAAGCGTAGGTGGTGGAGTTATTGACAACTGTAATTATTTCGGACTGTTTTGACTCAAGTGCTTCAATGTGTTTTTCCAAAAATATGCGATCATTTTCATCGAGATTTCCTGTGATAGATTTTATCACTGAACCTAAAACATTTATTAAGCCACGCTTTCTTCGTGTACGTACTATTTTTTGAAAATTATCTAATGTTTCTTGATATAAAATGCTATATTCTTTAAGTATATTTTGATAAGGAGAGGTAGGAATTTTGTTAAAGAGTAGAGGATGAATCATTGCTGCCTTGAGAGAGTTATCAATAGAAGTAAGATTTATAGTTACTATATGGCGATGATAGTGGTCAAACATTTGAGCTTGGCCGAGTAGTTCCTGATAGTATCCATTATTGGGGATCGGGCGCACTTGAAGGGCCAGGCTGTGGCTCATCATTTGGGCGGTCCTGTAACAAGGTAGCCTTGCGTAAACGTTTAATATTTCTAGGGTGCGTATTTGTGGGCCTATCTTTTGAGGTTACCGCTTCAATTTGGGTTTCTTTGGCTGAAGTAACTTTTGCTGAGACATAGGGTGCAGTAAGTTTGTTACGAGGGTTTTTCTGAATATACACAGGATCTCCTGGTCTGGGGGCTGGGGCAGAATCTGGCAAATTTTCGTTACGTTTTTCTAAAACTGCAGATTCCTTGTCATGAAGTTTTCGATAAAGGGAGTCGATGAAAGGTCGAAGTTCGTCTTTGTGACGTTGGTTATATTTTTCGTATACCGGCATATCATCGTCAAATTGAATTTCTTCGGCATATGGACCATAAAGAACAGAAAATGGGGAATAACCAGTAGCAGAATGGATTGATTGATTATAGATTAGGACACAATGTGTTACTAAATCGTTGAAATATTCTTTGGGACGTTCATCTTGCATAACACGGAGTTTTTCGATGAAAGTTGAGTGAAACCTTTCAATGGGGCTATTAGAATTTGGATTATTTACCGTGATATAGTGGAGTTCGATACAATGGAGTTTCATGAATTCCTTGAAAAGATTATTAGAAAATTCAGTACCTGCATCACAAACAATTTTTCTAGGATAGTTGTGATGTGAAAAATAATGTCTCAATTTACTTAAAATTGGAACTGTCGTTTTATCAGAAATTTGGTTAACCTGAGCATAAGTAGAAAATGAATCAATAATTGTCAGAAAGTTATCTTTGTAACACGAAAAGGTATCTATATGTAAAATATCAAAAGGCTTTTGTCCTAGAAGAGGGCCTTTCAAAGGAAGCTTATAAGGGTGTCTTTCATATTTATTTCGTAGACAGATATCACACTGATTAATGAAATTTGATATGGTGCAACGCATATTTGACCAATAATATTTAAGTTTCAACTGATTGAGAGTTTCTACAATGCCATTGTGATTTTTCTTATGATAATTTTTAACACATTGAATTTGGGATTCGGAATCTTCTATGTCCTGTACACGTTTAGTACAGAAGAAAATTTGGATTGTATCATTGTACGTATTTCGAACATACTCAGAAATATATTTTTGAATATCGGGATTATCAGTGAGAATGTAATATCGCTGATTGGGGGCTATTATATCGTGAAGCGTTGTCTTGACATCATTTTTCCAATTTGATTCAACTAAGGTCACAAGATGTTGATGCTTGGTTTTGAACTTGACAGAGTAACGAATTGAATGTTTATCGCCAAATTTCAGAATAATTTGGTTTGCGAAATGATTTATGGGTTCCTCGGAAAATGGAACCGTGGCAACTGGATTCTCGAGAGCGGAATGTTGGGTGGACTGACCGGTTTCCTTTTCGAAAGTTTTATTGACAAAATCATCGACGTCAAAGGGGTCGTCATCAAAAGATTCATCTAAAGACTCTGAAGGGGGATTGGCAATAATGGATTCAGTTTCATGCATATTGATCTCTATGCGGGATAAAGCATCTGCTACGATATTTTCTTTACCTTTCTTATATTCTATGTCGAAATTATAGTTCTGAAGTTTGAGTTTCCATCGAACTAAGCGAGAATGGGGTTCACGAATTTTGTGGAGCCAGACAATGGGGTTATGGTCAGTTTCTACAGTAAATTTTACTCCATAAAGGTAGGGTCGAAAATGTTTGCAAGAGTCTACTATAGCAAGAAGTTCTCTTTCTATGGTTGAATAATTTCTTTCGGCAGTATTGAGAGTACGGGAGTAGAAAGCGACTGGTTTTCCTTCTTGAGAAAGGACAGAACCAATAGAAATACCTGAAGCATCTGTAGTGAGTGTGAAAGGTTTTGAAAAATCTGGATATTGAAGTATGGGGGAGTTACTTAGGGCGGCCTTACATTTTTCGAATGCTTCTATATATTGTGGATTGTTAATATCAATTTTCGCACCTTTTCGAATACATTTTGTCATGGGGGCAGTAATTTTAGAGAAATTATGAATGAAACGTCTGTAGTAGCCGACTAGGCCAAGAAAACTTTGAATTTCTTTCCTTGTCTTAGGAATTGGATAATTTTCAATTGCATGAATTTTCGAGGGATTAGGCTTTATGCCTTCTGGAGTTACTACGTGACCAAGGAATGCCACTTCTTTACAAAGAAATTCTAACTTATCAGGCTGTATTTTCAAATTTACATCACGAAATTTTTGGAATATTTGTTTTATGTGAATAAGATGATGCTGAAGGCTTCTAGAAAAAATTATGACATCATCCATAAATACAAAGCAAGACTTATAAATATAATCTCTTAGAACTTCATCCATCATTCTTTCGAATGTGGCAGGGGCATTTCGGAGACCCATTGGCATCCTTAAATACTCAAAATGGCCTTGGGGGACAGTAAAAGCAGTCTTTTCAATGGAATCTGGGTGAACTTGGATTTGATGAAATCCTTGGGCCAGGTCAAGGGTAGTGAAATATGTACATCTGCCGAGGTTATCTAGAATTTCGTCTATACGGGGTATTGGGTAACGTTCCTCTATAGTGTTTTCATTAAGCTTTCTAAAATCAATAACCATACGAAATTTCCTTTTTCCTGATGCATCAGCCTTTTTGGGGATGAGCCAACAAGGGGATGAATATGGACTTATGGAGGGGCGTATAATATTGTTTTCTAATAATTTATTAATCTGAGATGAAATTTCTGGGAGCATTGCTCTCGGATATCGATAGGTTCGAGAAAAAATGGGTTTGTCATCCTTAGTACGGATAACATGTTTAACAGAGCCTGTGAAAGTGAGAGGAGAATCTTCTGTATGAAAAATGTCCTTGTACTGATGACATAAGTATTTTTTGTTTTTCTTCCTAATTTAAATGCTGAGTTCGAATTATGTTGGTATTGAAAGAATTACTAGGCGGGTTATCTGGAAGCTTTTCGTCAAATTTTGAAAGAGGGGTAACAGAGACGGGCTCTGAAAAATGTAAGTCAATATCCTCTGACTTGGGAATTTCAATATATCCATCTTTAGCACAATGTATAGACTCCGGTAAAATAATTTGGCCTTCATGAAAGATTTCTGGGACAACTATCTCACCATTATTCACAGATACTGGAATACTGAGGCGATTAGCCGAACGATAAATAATTTTGAATGGAATTTCAATGTTCAATTTTCTGATAGAAAATATATGAGATTCATAATCAATATTAGCACCTAATTGATCAAGTTCACTAGTACCAAGAAGAATATCAAAATCATCGTGCCAATCGGCAATTCTGACTGTGAGGGGTTGCTGTATGCCAATTTCATTAAATATGGGATAGTAAAGATTTCGATTGTAAGTTTTTGGAGTTTTCATAGAAATAAGAGTAAAGGGTTCATAGAATTCATATCTAGAATCATAGATTTCAGCAGCTTTTGGAGTAATAACGGTATCTGATCCACCAGAATCAATTAAAACTTTAAGATTTGAATAGGGCAGGTAAAAATAAGGCAACTTTGTGTGCTTTGAAAAATTATTCAATTGGATGGTTCTGGGTCGGGGGGTTCTAAAACGGTTGGTTCCTGAAAATTTTCAGAAAACTGTGTTTCAAAGTTTCCAGATTCTTGACTTGCTATTTCGTTAGGATATGTGACATAATCTGGGTCACACTCTATATTGTGGTTAAAAGTACGACTGTTGTGAGTGGAAGTAGACATTGGAGTTGGCTTACGACTAATATTTTGTGAGATTGACATAGGAGTAGGCTTGAACTGATTTTGGTAAGAATTATTTGGTCGAGAAGGAGCACCAAATACTTCCTTGTTTGTGGGAGGATTTTGACGTTGGGGTATGGGTTTATTAATATCACCAAAATTTCTAGTAGGTGTAAAAGGCTGAGAAAATGGATTATTCTGTAGACGAGGCTGATGGAATTGATTTTGTGTGTTATAATAATTTTGATTCATAGATGGCTGAGAAGAAGATTGTACATTACGATATTGTTGAGGAGGATGCGTGTTGTGTTGGGTGGGACGTGGTGGGTTCTTTTGATATTCATGGGGGTAGGTTGAAGATTTTAAATAAGACATATGTTGCTGTTGCTTATGATTATCTAGAGATATACATTTCTGAAGAGCTTCATCTAATGAGGATAAATCGAAATGAGAAAGATGATCACAGTAAGGATTATTCACACCAGTGGAAAAGGTTCTAAGTGCTTGATTTTTGAAAAATGAAGCTTTGAACTCTACTGCCTGTGTATTACCTTCATGTAAAGAAACATGCTGTAAAAGATCATTAAGAGCTAATGTTATGCGGTGATGATAGTCTTGGTATGATTCTGAACGTTTTTGGACAGTAGTAGTCAGCTGGGTTAATAAAATTTCTTCGGTGCGATGATCACCATATTTTTGAAGTAAAAGCGGCTTAATTTCAGCCCAATTAGTTTTATTATGTAGATTTAAAAAATCACATGCCTCACCCTTAACCTTAGATAATATATTTGCATTAATAATATAGGTTTGGATTGCATCCGCGCCTTGCTGAGAGAAAAAGGTGATTAAATTATCTACAGCATTTACAAAAGTTGACAAATTGTCACCAGCTGAATATTCTGGCAAAGTATTACACAAGTTATTGATATCAGAATTAGATAAAACCATGATTGAATCTTCTGGAATAGAATCAAGAGAAATATTTGATTGTTCGTGAGAAATATTTTCAAGTGAGGGGTTGCATAAGGCTTAAAACGAAATTTTTCTTTTGCTAATTTTCGGGTTCTGGAGTCAATAAGAGCTTCTAACGAATTTTGTGGATACTCAGAACTCATGGAAAAATGGAAAATGGACTTACAAAAGAAGAAGACGAATCACCGTGATTATCATCCCTGTATGGTCCTCCAAATTGTCCTGTTCTGTGGTATTCGGTGGTTAACTGCCAAGTCGTAGAAACGAGCCGATGATCCTTAGGGATGTCGTGCAGTTATCCTGTTCGCAGCGCCACTTAAATTCCAGGAACCAGCAAATCACTTTTTAAAAAATATTTATTTGTTAATCGTACAAAGTTGAGCTCTAGACTGACTGAATTATATAAAATACATGATAAGGTAAACTTAGCTGACGCAGCATTTCCTGAGTTCATCTTCCACACGCGCCGTCTGGTCAGCTGGGTCGATGTCCGGCTGGATACATAACTAGCGATTTTTTAAGACGAATCCATTTTTAATCAAAACTTGAAATTTTCTTTTAAAATTATACTATTTTGAAACCCTATACCGAAGTTTTGGTCAACCGATCACTTTTCATCATGGTGTATTCAGCAGACTATTCAAGTACCCATAACAAAAATTCCGAACTTTTTACTCTCGGCACCGTTTACCACATTTACAATACGTTTCTGGTACCAATGGACAACTAGAAAGAGAGGCATGTTTTCACCGCAAAGTTCACGGTTAATTATTTGGTGACTTTTTAAGATAAATTCATTTTTCTGACGTTTCTTGAACTCACTATTCAACATTCGCTGATCTGATCTCGCGAAATGTTTGATACATGATAACCTACTTTCTTTTAGTCTATAATGACGTAACAGTATATCTTTTATGGACTAATACCAAAAATTCCAAAACCTACAATAAAATTTTGTTTTATTAGTTTTCGTTTGGAATTCTGCATTTTATTGAAAATCTCTAAAATTCAATTTAAACTGGAAACTATTAGAAATTGGACATGCTCAGGTTATTAGTAGTGAAATTCTAGTTATTTTTTAAACGTCATCTAGTGAATTTTTGAATTTTGACTTGGCAACACTGATAGATACGTCTACTGACAGTCACTCTGGAAACAGCGGTGAGGGCGTACCGCTCGGTTCTTGATGTATGGAGAACGACCGTCTTGGGATGAGATGCAGCAGTCGCGAAGTTGCATCTGATAGGCTTGATGAACGGCGAAATTCTGAAGGATAGCTCAAAGGAGCACATTCAGTCAGAATAGCGGTAGGAAAGTGAGAGGTCACCAACCGCACGTCGATGTCATAGAGCCATATAGATGGAGCACCGATTAGTCGGTACTATTTATTTTTTAATTTCTAGAACGTTTATTGTGATCTCAACATTTGTCGAATTTCAGAATATTCTTCAGCGCTTTATTATGCTATTACAGCACCTAATTTCGTGCTAATCATTTTCGTCGCTCTATATGTCTGTCGGTCGGTCTATTGGCATTCTTCTATCCGTGTAATTTCAGTAACCGCTAACCCTAGCAGCATTCGCGTGCACCTCCTCGTTTTCTTGCATTTTAGGGATTCTGGATTGATTTTTTTAAAGTGATAAATGGAATCGTAGGGAGCACAGACGATTGTAATAATTTAATTCCCTCTTATAAAAATATGTATGTTCCATGTGTGTTGCCATCTATTGCACTACTATTTGCCTTTAACTGCTGTATCCTAGCATGAAGTTAAACTCTATTGGTTCATGCCTTGGGTCTCCAAAGAGTTATTGCCTCTTGTGACCAAGAATTTTGCGCAACCTTATTTGCCTTTTCATTGCCAATTATACTTTAGTGTCCTGTACCTAGTTCCTGGGGGCATTCTCAGATTAGAGCAGAGGTTACTCTAAGACTTTGTGGTGCCCTGACTGTGGCATTAATAAGGTATTAAAAACTAATAACACGGTTTTATAGCAGATTTAACTAAAGGGGAAAACATTATTTTTTATTTTGTATAACCTGCTAAAGTTACTAGAAATGTTGTTTTCCTTTTTGGTTCTATGTGCTACAAAAGCATTGTTTTTAGTTTTGTAATCTATTATTTATTATTGCTTTGTTAGACATTACATGAGCCTGTATTTAGCAGCAACGATTCAACGTCATCGAGAGTGTGCCAGATAAACTGTCTGTTTTTACTTCCCACACCGATAAAAATTTCTATTTTGAGATAATACGCTTTTTAGGCGTTTTATGATGTGTAAGTCTGTCGGTCTGTCTGCCCACACCGATAGGTGAGGGGAGTATTGTTATCGCGAAAATTTTCAATTTTTGTCGGCCTGTCTGTCTGTCTGTCTGTCTGTCTGTCTGTTGGCGTTCTTCTAACCTCGTCATCCCAGTAACTGCTGCATGGATTGTGATGAAATTTCGGTAGCGATATGCTGTGAGGTCGTAGTAGGTAATGCTGCTATAATTTTGAAAATCTGTGCATGGACATGCAGAGTAATTAGCAAAAAACTAAAAATTTTAAACATTCCTCAAACTTTGTTTTTAGGCATTTCAGAGGTTCCTGATCATTTTCTACTTTTTATTACGTGGGGGCGAAGTTAGGTCCGTTGGGTGTTAGGGGGTTGTAGAACTGAAAAATTTGTTGTATTCATTTACCTATAACTGGAAGACCTAGTGGCATAATAAACTTGTTGACGTCCATCCGAACATTGCCTTGCCTATTACAGAAACCAAGGAACTTTTTTTTGTATGCATACGAGTATTGCTATAGATCTTTCTGTATTGTGTAACGTGGAAACTATTATATTGATTTTAATAAAATTTCGTCGCAGCGTTATTACCTTGACGAGGATGGAAAACGTACGGTTTTTGGAAAAGTGACGGCGCAGGAATAATAAACAAACTAAAAATATAAAAACACCTCAAACTTTGTTTTTAGGCAGCTTAGGGGTTCCTGATCATTTTCTACTTCTTTTGGGTGTGGGTGAAATTGGGGTGGTTGGGTGGTCGGTCTTTGTAAAACTGAAAAAATCGCAGCATTTATAATAGGCTATCCAGTAACCTATGAAAGAAAGACTTCATGCTATGGGAAAATAATTAACTGGTATCACGGTAATATGTGGAAAGTACTAAGTCAATCAACTAGACTAGACTCTTAGTCATTTGAAAAAAAAAATATTGAATAATTACTCTGACATCGGTTCTTAATGTGCATGCAAACTTTTAGTTTAATCTGACTCTTCAACGAAAAGAAGACTGACGTTCAAAGATTCCATTACATAGACAGGTGAAATTAATAAAAGTCATGTTCAAGCTATGCCTTAATATGGCAATTATTTTGAATTTGTCCGATGATTTTGAAGCAAAGCATCCGATACAATCACCCGTTTTTTAATAGCCGCCGAATATTAAATATAGAAAATGAATAAGGAGCCTAGTTGCCAAAAAGTGATCTCCTTAGGTGTACAGTCGCTGTACTGAGATGAGTCAGATCGCTCGCATGGAACGGTAAAATTAGATCCCGTATAACGTTGCGTGGGCAGAGAGACAACATAAAAGTGCTCTGAAAAATTACTCACTGGGCTTTATTAAATTTATCGGCATTTTTTTCTCTGGAGAACTTTCGAAAATAACCTGTATGCATTCTTACAGGACAGGATTTAGCCAAGATATGAATCATTGCTGTTGTAAGCTGCAACCGATAACTAGACCTCAGAAAGGGTTTGCTAGTCCATTTAGTGTAACCCCATTGTAATTTTACTGGGGACGTAAACCAGATTTGCATTATTAAAAAAAATGTAATTGCCACTTCCCTTACTTTCAGCATCACTACAATTTTGAAGTATGCTAATACTTGGTTTTGCTAATCACTTCACCGCCCATGAACTAAACTTCAAAACACAGTATTCCTTACTATGATACTATGATTTCACAGCTCACTGTAGCCCAATTTTTACCAAAACCAGTACATCAGCTAAGAAAATGACGACACTGAGATAGGCCAACAAATAGACAGATCGATAAAAATAAGTAACATAGATTTTCGTGATGTAGGTATCAAATAACATGGAAAAAGATATTTAAAAATTGAACATGTTTGCGTTTACAATACTTCCTTCACTTGGATTGCGAAAGGTAAGCATAGTTAAAGAATATGAAAAACGAAATTTAAAATCGTTGAATCAATCTGAGGAATCTAAGAAATCTCCGAAACTAAATAAAATAAAAGTAGTTGAAGAGAACAAAAATTAATGTTTGTAGCTCCATATTATTGAAGATTAATCACTTTCATTTAAGTTTACGTGAATTTTTTTAGAAAATTTCTCTAAATCGCGACGACTACATTCCTACAGTCCTTCATGTTTTCTACTTATTATTATTATCTAGCACCACAATTTCTCAACATTATATAAGGCTAATGCGCCTTATTACCTTCCTTATGGTAAGGGGTGTATTAATACTAAAATTGAATTTGAACTCCAAGTTTGTTCATTAGCCACAGTTTGATCAGGAATTCTGAAATACTTAGCATCCGATAATTCTGAGTCATGTCCTGTTGAGGCAACTAACGACGTTACTCTTATATCAAAATCGATGTTATTAGTCAGTATGTACAACAAGTCGCCGACGTCAAAAGCAGCTACGTAGGTTTCTGTGAATTTGCCGACGTCATCTGCACGTTAGTTTCTCTGACCTAAACTGACGTTTCCGTTCTGTGACCTAATCTATGGTGCAAATTAATAATCACTACCGACGTCAGCCAAATTCGACTACGAGTGTGAATTGCATACATCTACGATTGTGGATAATCCCTAAAAGGTTAGTGTTTTCGCTCAGGTTTTGAGTTTGCATTCATTGAGATACGCATACCACCCTATAAATATTTTTAACACATACATAATAAAATAGCCCAAAATTTGACATTTTCGGCGCAACACACGTATTCAATATAAATCTGTTGAGCGTAACATCTGGTACAAAGATCGCACTTAACGACTAAATTTGCAAATCCGGTTCGAATTGGTTCAGTTTTAGTTCATGTTAGGATTCTGCTACGTTTTTCTAAATCAATTTGCTGTATCAATTAGGGGAAAAACGGGAGAGTGACAAAACCCTTCCAGGCGTCGTTTTTGGGCATTCTCTCACCAGCTCCATTTTTTTGAGGAGTATAGTTATAGTAGTTAGGAGGATAGGGGGAAAAGAGACTCCAAAATTTCTTACCTAGGCTTTCAGAAATGTTTCATCTGAGCAAAGAGTTAGTTACAAGATGTTCCCTCGATCTAGTTTCGTTCGGTAGTACCATGATATTTTAGCGAATATAAAGCGGTACCTCCATACAAGAAGTACTATATAAATCAACTTAACTACTTTTTTGTTATAAAACTAGAAAATGGCATTTTTCAAAAGTGTCGGTTGAAAACGTTTTGAATACGTTTCTAAAATCGTTTCGAAACCTATCGTGGAAACACCGACAATCCAAAATGCAAAGCGTTTTAAAGACAGTTTTCAAAACCCGTGGAAACGGAGTAAATGTGTCCGACGACCCACAGCCCACAGCAGGATCACCTTCTTATGGCTTGCTAGTCTTTGAAGGGTCACAGATCATTTTTGAGTCAGAGCTGAACTGGCCCTCTGAGCTGCTACCGCTTTCAGAGCTGCCTGGCTATCAGATCATATGTACTCTGTTCAGAACACTGCTTGACTTCCGTCGAGTGTGCCGCCATCAATGTGTCATACAACTTCGCCTGGAAGTTTTCCCTCCAGGCAGAAGCCTGCTCCTCCGGATTCCGACCCCTTTGAGCGTAATCCGTCAGTGAAGCACACTCCATTCATCCAATCGTCCTTTTCCGGGATGCTTAGTGAGAATCTATTATCTAGACTTAAGGCGCCTGGGTATATACAGTTATACATATGTATTTGCCATGTTAAAACACGGATTCCCATTTCAAACAGAACTCACTTGTTTTTCAAACTACATACACAGCACTTCAGGAGGTGATAGTTAAGACCTTAATGAATGACCATTTGCGATTATCTCAAGAAAGTTTTTTATTGTGCAAAAAAATACTCGCAATGTAAAATCATATATTCTCCAAATGTCTGTAATTTAGCAACCAAACACGTTATCAAAAAAAGGCCAAATAGGTGACAAAGCGCAATTTTTCAATTTGCTTTTTGAATCATTACTGTAAGTTTAAAGGTAACGTCAGGAGCTTGTAAATGCGAAATTCATTTTTATAGTGACCTTTGGACCTTTTGATCTTACCTTTGGAATTTTGGACTTATCTCCCCTCATCTTAGACACACACACACTTCTCCTTGCTAACACGGGCATACGCCTTTTCCTGGATTCTCAATTTCGCGCGCTATACCCTAGACCCTTAAGGAATCTTTTCCTCTTTCCACCCTGAATGAGGATATAGGCAAAGTGCAAGGTTAAACAATGAGCGAACCTACAAAAACAAAAGAATCGCAATAGAGTGACATCTGAGACCTGATTGAGAAGGCCAATAGGAACTGGATAGGTTGGAAGAAGATAATAAAATAATACTAGAATGCAGATGAGCTTAAAAGAAAGAATTTGTCTACCTTCTGCATTGACTTGAACTTAGCTTGGGGGTGCCTAAAAGTATCATTAGGAAATGGATGAAACTCCAGCACAAGAAATATTGGGACTTGGACCCTGAAAGTAGCCATGGGAAAGAATTCATCAAAGATTCATAGTCAAAAGTAGTTGGAGGTTTCTTTGAGTAGCAACCAGCTCTCGGTAACAATCAGTCTCCTTACATGACATTTTAGCCTAAAAAACACCTGAAGAGAATAGGTCTCTACGATGGAGACTTAGACTGATGCAGACTATGTGGGAGAGGGACAGAATCAGCCTACCATATGCTCTGTGAGTACGAAGCTCTAGATCACAAGGGATAACAACTCTTTGGGAGGCCTAAGCTCGAACTGATAGAGTTTAGGTTAGTACCAGGACTAGCTGGGAAACTGTTCAAACCAGTGCAGGGCTCTATCCTGCTGGGATAGGTACTGTATAGGAGTATTATAATACAACAAGCGCAACAAGCGTTAAGGCTGTAGTATCAACGACGGTAATTCTAGGGATAAAACGAATCAAACTGCTTGACCCCACAGAAATTAGCCACCTCTTCCTCCAATCAGAAACAAGACCAGCATCTGCTTACAAAATATTCTACGCCCGTTCCTGTAACCTTCTGACAGATTTTTATGAGCAAACTGAATGCTTGGCCGCTTCTAAAGAGTGCCTATTCACATCCTTTGATTTAAAACGGCCAGATGTAGATAATTACACAAATGTTGGTGGATTGATGTGCCTGCATACGCTTTTATCTTACAGATGCATTCGTGTGAGTTGCATCCGAGTTTTGGAACGCTTATCTTCGATATCATGATTGAGACTAAGTGTTATTATATCACATCAGTAAACAGCTATATTGGTACAAAAATCTTTAACAGGTGACGAGATTTTATTTATATGTTGACTTAAGTCCAACGTTGCTACTAGGACAGTAATTTAGTCAAATTTAGGAGGAAAGCAATTGACTGATTTCTTTTGTTCATATTAATGATTGACGGGTCTCGACAACAGGTTAGCCTTATTCTTATACTACGGCTTTTGGAATAACTAAAAAATGTATGACATTTCTGTCTTTCAAATAAATATATTGAAGGCAAAAATATAGGGGGTGAAAATTAATTTTCCCTTTTTAACTGCTATATAAAATTTTCGACGTGACACTCACCAAAAAAGTGTACCTATACCTGCGTGTGTATACCTGTGACCATTTATTATGAATTTTAGTTTTATGCGCCAGGTCCGAAGCTGAAGTCCGCCCTCACCAGGCACCTTACTATTTTAGAAAATTAGCGAGTAATAGTTAATATTGCGAAAAAAATATTTTCTGCATTATTTTACAGCATCTGTGATTGATGTATTTTAATGCATTTAGTCCAAATCTTCAGTGTGTTAGCTATATCACCCACAATATTCGCAGATACCAAAAAAAATACCGAGCAAAGCGAGAAATTTAAAAAAAATGCTTAGATCCTACTGCTTAGGAAACAACTTTTTTCTGTATGAGGACAGCAAATCTCGTCATCAATATTATGAACAGTAATTATATAAAAATCAACTTACTTAAAGTTTGGGGACAGTTATTTTACTTCCCACACCGATAGGTGAGGGAGTATTGTGATCGCGAAAATATTCGATTTTGAGATAATATACTTTTTGGGCGTTTTTTGATGCCTACATAACGAAAATCCACGTCACTCATTTCCGTCGGTCTGTCTGTCGGTCTGTCGGTCTGTCGGTCTGTCGGTCTGTCGGTCTGTCGGTCTGTCGGTCTGTCGGTCTGTCGGTCTGTCGGTCTGTCGGTCTGTCGGTCTGTCGGTCTGTCGGTCTGTCGGTCTGTCGGTCTGTCGGTCTGTCGGTCTGTCGGTCTGTCGGTCTGTCGGTCTGTCGGTCTGTCGGTCTGTCGGTCTGTCGGTCTGTCGGTCTGTCGGTCTGTCGGTCTGTCGGTCTGTCGGTCTGTCGGTCTGTCGGTCTGTCGGTCTGTCGGTCTGTCGGTCTGTCGGTCTGTCGGTCTGTCGGTCTGTCGGTCTGTCGGTCTGTCGGTCTGTCGGTCTGTCGGTCTGTCGGTCTGTCGGTCTGTCGGTCTGTCGGTCTGTCGGTCTGTCGGTCTGTCGGTCTGTCGGTCTGTCGGTCTGTCGGTCTGTCGGTCTGTCGGTCTGTCGGTCTGTCGGTCTGTCGGTCTGTCGGTCTGTCGGTCTGTCGGTCTGTCGGTCTGTCGGTCTGTCGGTCTGTCGGTCTGTCGGTCTGTCGGTCTGTCGGTCTGTCGGTCTGTCGGTCTGTCGGTCTGTCGGTCTGTCGGTCTGTCGGTCTGTCGGTCTGTCGGTCTGTCGGTCTGTCGGTCTGTCGGTCTGTCGGTCTGTCGGTCTGTCGGTCTGTCGGTCTGTCGGTCTGTCGGTCTGTCGGTCTGTCGGTCTGTCGGTCTGTCGGTCTGTCGGTCTGTCGGTCTGTCGGTCTGTCGGTCTGTCGGTCTGTCGGTCTGTCGGTCTGTCGGTCTGTCGGTCTGTCGGTCTGTCGGTCTGTCGGTCTGTCGGTCTGTCGGTCTGTCGGTCTGTCGGTCTGTCGGTCTGTCGGTCTGTCGGTCTGTCGGTCTGTCGGTCTGTCGGTCTGTCGGTCTGTCGGTCTGTCGGTCTGTCGGTCTGTCGGTCTGTCGGTCTGTCGGTCTGTCGGTCTGTCGGTCTGTCGGTCTGTCGGTCTGTCGGTCTGTCGGTCTGTCGGTCTGTCGGTCTGTCGGTCTGTCGGTCTGTCGGTCTGTCGGTCTGTCGGTCTGTCGGTCTGTCGGTCTGTCGGTCTGTCGGTCTGTCGGTCTGTCGGTCTGTCGGTCTGTCGGTCTGTCGGTCTGTCGGTCTGTCGGTCTGTCGGTCTGTCGGTCTGTCGGTCTGTCGGTCTGTCGGTCTGTCGGTCTGTCGGTCTGTCGGTCTGTCGGTCTGTCGGTCTGTCGGTCTGTCGGTCTGTCGGTCTGTCGGTCTGTCGGTCTGTCGGTCTGTCGGTCTGTCGGTCTGTCGGTCTGTCGGTCTGTCGGTCTGTCGGTCTGTCGGTCTGTCGGTCTGTCGGTCTGTCGGTCTGTCGGTCTGTCGGTCTGTCGGTCTGTCGGTCTGTCGGTCTGTCGGTCTGTCGGTCTGTCGGTCTGTCGGTCTGTCGGTCTGTCGGTCTGTCGGTCTGTCGGTCTGTCGGTCTGTCGGTCTGTCGGTCTGTCGGTCTGTCGGTCTGTCGGTCTGTCGGTCTGTCGGTCTGTCGGTCTGTCGGTCTGTCGGTCTGTCGGTCTGTCGGTCTGTCGGTCTGTCGGTCTGTCGGTCTGTCGGTCTGTCGGTCTGTCGGTCTGTCGGTCTGTCGGTCTGTCGGTCTGTCGGTCTGTCGGTCTGTCGGTCTGTCGGTCTGTCGGTCTGTCGGTCTGTCGGTCTGTCGGTCTGTCGGTCTGTCGGTCTGTCGGTCTGTCGGTCTGTCGGTCTGTCGGTCTGTCGGTCTGTCGGTCTGTCGGTCTGTCGGTCTGTCGGTCTGTCGGTCTGTCGGTCTGTCGGTCTGTCGGTCTGTCGGTCTGTCGGTCTGTCGGTCTGTCGGTCTGTCTGTCTGTTGGCGTTTTTCTGGCCTCCTAATCTCAGTAACCGCTGCATGGATTTTGATGAAATTTGGGTAGCGATATGGTGTGGGGTCGTAGTAGGTAATGTTGCTACATTTTTTAAAATCGGTGCATGGGCGCCGGAGTAATTAGCAAAAAACGAAAAATTTCAAATATTCCTCAAACTTCATTTTTACGCGTTTTAGGGGTTTCTGGTCATTTTCTACTTTTTTTTGGGTGGGGGTGAAATTGGGGTGGTTTGGGGGGTGGGGGGTTGTAAAGCTGAAAAATTTGTTGTAATCATAATAGGCTGTCCACTGACCTGAGAGAGAAAGACATAGCGGTATAATACACTTTTTTAGGTCCATCCGAACATTGCCTTGTCTATTACAGGGTCCAAGGGACTTAGAATTTTCCGTTGTATACATACGAGTATTGCTTTAGATCGTTCTGTATTTTATAATGTGGAAACTACTGAATTGATGTTCATAAAATTTCGGCACAGTATTACTACTTTGGCGAGGATGGAAAATGCGTCCGATTTTTAGAAATCGTCTCAGTGGCGGCGCAGCAATATTAAAAAAACTAAAAATATGGAAACAGCTCAAACTTCGTTTTTAGGCGTTTTAGGGGTTCCTGATCATTTTCTACTTTTTTCTGGGGTGGGGGTGAAATTAGGGTGGTTGAGGGGGTGGGGGGTTGTGAATCTGAAAAATGTGTTGTAAACATAATGGGCTGTCTATTTATTATGAAGTAAATCAGTTAAGTAGGACAGGGCAGATATATTTCGGTGCTCTTAAGGGATTGCATATTAAATGTGTCGAGTAAAACATTTGATAGCTTTCTCTCTCCGGATAAAATCTGTTGCACTTAAGACTGGTTTCTCGATGTCCAGTTAAATATTTATCTGCAAGATAACAGCAACTGTTAGATAAATTGTTTAAGCAATTGAAGGTTAAACTTACGAAGTCACGTAAATCTCATCTGACAGTTGTATCCATAGCAACGCTATGAGAAACCGGCCCTTAAAGAACAAATATTTTAGTGCTCTGCGTTTCACAGATTCCAGCTTATTGATGGAATTCTGATAAATAGTTACCCCTGACCAATTCCGTACGCAGCAGCCAAGCATTCTATGTGCAGATGATGAAATATTATTGATATGGTTGTTAAAAGTGAGTTTAGTGTGAAATATCCTTTTAACTGCCACTCCTCTCTAACTTGATATTATTAATATTATAGTCATCGTAAAGTGTAACATTAGTTTTCTTAGAATAATGTTTCCGCTTTACATTTCGACACGTTCAAGGAAAGTAGACTTTTGGCACAACTGAGCCTAAACGATACAGTATTAATAAACGTTGAAAATAACAGCGGGCCTAAGTTCGACCCTTGCGGCTCACCCGAAGATGCTACAAAGTTATTAGACTTGAATCCATCATATTCGACAAACAGTGTTCTATCGATGAGATAAAATTCAAGATATATTGAAGCGCTGAAAGAACCAACCTTGAACAATGAACGTAAAATAGGGAGAAATTATTATCTTCGCCATAAAGATGATGCAAGCATTAGTTGAGTCAACTACTGAGAATTATCAAAAAACATTTTTAATAATGATTTTGTTATCTTTGAGCTATGAACAGGAAAAATGCTCATTAAAATCATTGATTTGACAAAACCTGTCGTCAGCTGTTATAAAACATGCTTAATTGATATTAGTATTATGAACAATAAACTAACATGATATTGTTATATATGATATTATGAATAATCAACCGACATAAATCCACGTGAGGTAGCCACTCAGTATACTGACACCTAAAAGTTGATGATATTCGCAGATTTGGGAGTTTTCTATTAATATCAATTACTTTTTTCTCTTATTTTTTTGTATACAGGGTGTAACTTTTAAGGATGTCCACAGCTATATTACCATGTAGACCTCGCTGAGCTGATCATTTTTCAATAAGCAACATGGGTCCGGAAAAGAACTGTTTCGGAGATAGCGCTACCGGAAGTAATCCTATCTGACGCCTGAAGTTAGGCAATTAATTCGACGCCTTGCGGCCAGTAGCGTGGCCGGCGCGGTCTCCGGATCTCAAACCCCTGGATTTTTTCCTGTGGGGTCACCTGGAAGCACTTGTCTACCAAGGGGGTGCACCGCACACAGCAGAAGAGCTGATTGCACGCATCATTGCAGCAGCTGGAGACGTCAGGGAGCAGCCACAGGTAATCAACGCTGCCACTGCATCGGTCATCCATCGAGCCAGATTGTGCGTGCAAGAAGGCGATGGCCACGTGAAGCCTCTCCTTCACTGATTTTTGACTGATCTCGGTGTTGTTTGTTGTTGTTTTTTTTGCATTGTTTTTTTTTTGTTTTGTTTGTTTGGTTTACTTTTGACATTTTGGCCATGACGATTAAATGTTGACAAGCCGAATCTGTCTTAGCAGCTGATCTGTAACCCCCTCTCTCCTCTGCCAATTACGAGGCGTTGAATGATTTGCCTAACTTCAAGCGTCAGCAAGGATAACTTTCGGTAGCGTTATCTCCGTAACGGTTCGTTTTTGGACCCATGTTGCTTATCGAAAAATGATCAGCTCAGCGAGATCTATATGGTGGTATAGGTGTGGACATCCTTAAAGGTTACACCCTGTATTCTAGTTAGAGAAACTTGATGAATAGGAATTTTTCCTCATTTGTTGTTACAAAGTAATTCCAGTTTTTATGAAAATTTGCAATTTTTTGGAAACAATTTTGGCGTTGAAGGTCTGCTCCTCTAAATTTCAAAATATTCCGTAGTATTTAGGCACCTTTTACAACTTTTTTACCATTTTTACATATGTACATATGTCTACAACTTTTCGTATATATTTTTTGAGATTTCCTAACATTTATCGCGAATGTTTGCCCTGGGTGCTCCCCTGTTCAACATATACATACTTACCAGCTCATATCGCAATGATTATTATCTTCTTACCTGTAGTGACACTAACATATGATTCATTTGGACACTCGGCCAAGGCTCTGCCAGAGCCAAAACGTCGAAATAACACTGAGGTAGCAGTCTCGTGGGTTTTCGTAATTATGCAGACAATTAGACTGCATCTGTTGGATGTTTTTGTTTAACTGACTTAAGAGCCAGATTTTGTTTTGCACCCACAAAAAATATAATTTTGAATGGTCCAGAATTAAAAGCTTCATAAGTATTCACATGTTTATTTACATGAAGGTTCATTAAAAGTTGCTTATAATGACTAAGCCATCTCTTTCAAATTAAGAATAAAGTAGCTCTTACTTTACTGAAGAGAATATATAACTTCTGATTATGTATGGAAAATAACTTCAGGTAAAGCGCTGCCTCGGCTGGCTTTGGAGTAGCCTATTATCTTCACCATTTTACTTCCCACACCGATAGGTGAGGGGAGTATTGTGATCGCGAAAATTTTCGATTTTGAGATAATACACTTTTTGGGCGTTTTATGATGCCTACATCACGAAAATCCACGTCACTCATTTCCGTCGGTCTGTCTGTCGGTCTGTCTGTCTGTCGGTCTGTCTGTCTGTCTGTCGGTCTGTCTGTCTGTTGGCGTTTTTCTAGCCTCCTAATCTCAGTAACCGCTACATAGATTTTGATGAAATTTGGGTGGTGATATGTTGTAGGGTCGTAGTAGGTAATGTTGCTACAATTTTGAAAATCGGTGCATGGGCGGCGGAGTAATTAGCAAAAAACGAAAAATTTCAAATATGCGTTAAACTTCGTTTTTAGGCGTTTTAGAGGTTCCTGATCATTTTCTACTTTTTTTGGGTGGGGGTGAATTTGGGGTGGTTGAGGGGTGGGGGGTTGTAATACTGAAAAATTTGTTGTATTCATAATGGGCTCTCTAATGACCTGTGAATGAAAGACCTAGCGCCATAATACAATTTTTTAGGTCCATCCGAACATTGCCTTGCTTATAATAGAAACCAAGGGACTTAGAATAATTTGTGGTGTATACATCCGAGTGTTGTTTTAGTTTTAGATCGTTCTTTATTGCGTAACGCCAAAATTATCGAATGGATTTTAATGAAATTTTGACACAGTATTACTGCCACGGCGAGGATGGAAAGCGCTCATGTTTTGGAATAATCGTGTCAGTGGCGGCGCGGCAATAATAAAAAAACTAAAAATGTAAAAATAGCTCAAACTTTGTTTTTCGGCGTTTTAGGGGTTTCTGATCATTTTTTACTTTTTTTTTGGGTGAAATTGGGGTGGTTACGGGGTGGGGGGTTGTAAAACTCAAAAATTTATTCCATTTTTAATAGTGTCCATTGACCTGTGAAAGAAAGACTTAGCGGCATAATAGACGTTTGTTAGGTCCATCCGAACATTGCCTTGGCTATTACAGAAATCAAGGGATTTGGTATTGGTAGGGGTAGGTATTGATTCAGGTCGTTCTGAATTTAGTAACATGGAAATTATGGAATTAATTTTAATGAAATTTAGGCACACTATTATTACCGCGGCAAGGATGAAAAATGCGTATGGTTATCAAAAATCGTGTCAGTGGCGGCGCAGCAATAATAAAAATCTAAAAATATAAAAATAGCTCAAACTTCGTTTTTAAGCAATTTGGGGGTTCCTGATTGTTTCGTTTCGTCCAGTTAAAGCTGAATTGTGTCGTTTTAGTTCCTACGGAGAGATTTAGGAAACTATTTACTAGTTTTTGTGTTGGTTGTTTTTTGACGACAGGCGGGCGATGATTTGGTTGCAACTGTTATGTGTGGGAAGTACTGAGTCAATCAACTTGACTCCATTTTTTTTTATATTTCACATATTCATTATTATCATAAAGTACAGTGTACAGTCAGTACAGTTTCATATTTGAAATATACAGGGTGGTCCACTTTTTTGTAGCAGAAGTTTACCATTCAACAAAAATAAAATGAAGTTAAATTGATTGACTCAGTACTTCCCACACATTACGGTGATACCAGTTTATTATTTTCCCATAGCGTGAAGCTCTAGTCTGAGATCCCTTGCAACCAGCCAGCCCCCTTCCCCCCCCCCCCAATTTAATTGTGTCCACGTTACAAAATACAAAGCGATCTAAAGCAATAAATACTCGTATGTATACAGAAAATTCCCTTAGTTTCCATAATAAGCTAGGCAATATTCAGATGGACCTAAAAAGGTAATCTATGTCGCTAGGTCTTCCTTCACAGGTTAGTGGACAGCCTATTATGAATACAAGAAATGTTTCAGTTTTTCAACCCCCCAGCCCCCAACCACCCCAATTTCACCCCCACCCAAAAAAACGCAGAAAATGATCAAGAACCTCTGAAACGCTTAAAAACGAAGTTTGAGCTGTTTTTATATTTTTAGTTTTTTTTATTATTGCTGCGCCGCCACTGGCACGATTTATAAAAACTATATGCGTTTTCCATCCTCGCCGGGGTAGTAATACTGTGTTAAAATTTTACTAAAATCAATTCAACAGTTTCTTCGTTACACAATATAGAAGGATCTAAAGCAATATTCGTATGTTTACATCATCAAGTCCTTTGTTTTCTATAATAGGCAAGGCAAGGTCCGGATGGACCTAAAAAAGTTATTTGTATCGCTATGTCTTCCTTCACAGGTCAGTGGACAGTCTATTATGAAAGCAACAAATTTTTCAATTTTACAACCCCCCACCCCCAACCACCCCCATTTACGCCCACCCAAAAAAAGTAGAAAATGATCAGGAACCCCTAAAACGCCTAAAAACGATGTTTGAGCAATATTTTTTTTTGTTTTTTGCAAATTACTCCGCCGCCCATGCACCGATTTTCAAAATTATGGGAACATTACCTACTACGACCCCACAGCATATCGCTGCCCAAATTTCATCACAATCCATGTAGCGGTTGCTGAGATTACGAAGCTAGAAAAAAGCTACAGACAGACCAACAGACAGACCGACGGAAATGAGTGACATGGATTTTCGTTATGTAGACATCATAGAACGCCCAAAAAGCGTGTTATCTCAAAATCTAAAATTTTCACGATCACAAGACTCCCCTCACCTATCGGTGTGGGAAGTAAAAAATTGAGTCAAATTGATTGTCTCAGTACGCCCCTCAGATAACGGTGATATCACTATTATTTTCCCACTGCAAGAAGCTATAGTCTGAGATCGGCTTACTGCCAAATGATCGCCCACACTCTAGTGGCGGCTCGCCTTAAGGACCCAAGGAGCCATGGCACCACCACAATAAATCGACTACCTAACTTTTTTGTGCAATATTATATTACATCCTATTTTTTTTTAATTATTTAGCAAAAATTAAACATTCACAAAAGTCTAATGTATTATCCTAATTGTTCGCCAAACACGCACACGCTATGAAAGCACGGCGTGCGGTGTCGGAGCCAAACAGGCAGCGGCACCAATGCTGCTATATACATCGAGTCGGAAAGGTTAGATGAGGTCATATTAACGTTTTGCGATTTTAATAGGAAAAGGAGCCAGGTAACTTCTGGCTCACCAAGACTAGATCTTGTTGTCGTTGGCGATTGGGGATAAACTGATCGCACAAAGTTATGACGGAGCATCAGTCATAAGCGGAGATTTAGGTGGGGTCCGGAAAATAATAAAAGACAAATATCCATTGGCAAACTATGTGCATTGTTATGTGCATCAAGTTAATCTTATAATGAACAGTCCAGCTTCAACAAATCCATCTGTTCAGATTTTTTTTCCCTAGTTATCTTGACTTTGGATGGAAGTACTAGATGATATAGTTCATAGGCGTTTACCAGAATCATCACAAACTAGATGGAATTTTCATTCACGGGGTGTAAACACAGTTTATAAATATATAGAAATGACTTCATAAATGTCATGGAAGTATTAGAGAACGACGAGACTATAAAATTAAATTCTACGATTGAACAGGCGAACAAGCAGGTGCTTATAAACTTAGATTGCAAAATAAAGATTTTATATTTTGGTTAACAATTTTTCACAAAATTATGCCACATGTTGAAATAATATTTATGCAATTACAAAAGGTTAATACGGATGTGTTTTTGAAGAAACGCTTCAACTATTGGAAGTTTTAGTTACAACATCAATGTCCATATCGGAAGCAGAACGGTCCTTTTCCGTGATAAAAATGATTAATACGTTTCTAAGAAACTCATTGAAAGAAGATAGACTCAGTGCTCTTGGAGTGTTATTGGCCGAAAAAAAGGTACCGTAAACTGGGCTACTTTGGCCCTAACGTCCTTCTTTGGCCCAAATGAAAAAAAAAACAAAATCGCACTCTATAAACATACATACATATTTGTGACTGTATTTAAGATACTTCCGGCTCATTCCGCTAGGTAGCCGCACTATACAGGCTGTCTGATAAGTCTTGTGGTTCCTTTGCTGTCCACTAGAAAGGAGCACCTATAGTTGTTTGACTAGTGAAATCACGTGCAATTTTTACCTCCCAAACTTCCATTTACAAAAAACGTATTTATTGTTGAACAAGTCTGGTAAGCACTCCCTATCAAACAATTTTCCTTTGTTTAAGTCGTATTGTAGTTACAACACTGTTAAATGCAACAAGTTTTTTATTTTCATGTTTTTTTAAAATCAGACCCGATAATCTTTAAAAAACGTCCTACTTTGGCCCAACATGTTTTGGGCCAAAACCCATAATATTAAGTTATGAATTGCCATAAAAACCTTGAAAAATTCTATTTTCGTATTTATATTGCGTATTCTCGTCATTAGCTTCTTCAGGATGCCGTAAAAGACTTCCTGGAGGCCCAATATACACTGGCTATAGCAACGAACAACTTCTAACTTGTCTAGAAGCAATCAGATCTGGTGATATGACGCAAAGACAGGCTGCTGGTCATTTCAAGATACCCCTATAGAAAACAAGTTGAAAAATTTGTTTTCAAGTCCACCAGGCCATCCAACAGTTTCTTCGAAAGAAAAAGAACTAGCATTCTCGATGAACTAGATTTAAGATTCATCATAAAATCTTATTTGACTAGGCAATGGTAGACTGTGCAGGGTTTTTACAACTATGTTCCAGGACGTGACTGGGTCAAATCGTTTCTAAAGAGACGCTCTCAACTGACAGTCAAGTTTTCATCGAACATTAAAAGAAATCGTACTCAGATTCATGAACAAATCATCACCGACTATATTGAAGATCTGAAAGAGGTGGTCAAAGATGTTTCACCTGATAACATTCATAATTATGACGAAACTTGATAACATTTGATAATATAATCTTCGTTAAAGAACCTGTTCTAGTCAATACCCAAGTCCTTCTTTGTCAATACCATTTGTATCATGCTTTTAACGCTAAAAATTGACTTGGGCCAAAGTTACCCTAACCGCAGGATAACATTGGCCCAAAATTAAAAAAATATATATTAATTCAAAAAACGTTTTGTAAGTAAAAACAGGATTACTAATTAAAATTTAAGATGTTATAGTTGTAAAAAAGATTACCAGAACTTCTGGGCAGCGAAAACAACAGTTTCTAGAGAAAAGTACATACAATAATTACTGAAAAGTGGGCCAAAGTAGCCCGCGTTTACGGTATTTAAATAACATTGATAATTTTAACAAACAAGTTATTGACACTTTTGCAAAAAATAAATAAAGATGATTAGATTTTACATTCCGGGCAATTTAAAAGTGTATTTTTTGTTTTTGTACATAGGTTATTTCAGATAAAATTTTGGGTAAGTGTTTTTACTGTTGTTTTATTATATTTTTTAAGGTGCCGATAAATTTAGGTTATTTTTTTATATTTCGGAACAGCTTCGAATACAGAGTGGTGCAAACTTTGAAAAAAATCATTTTTTATTAATTTCTTAAAGTTCATTGAGCCGATTTTTTTGTAATTTGGCAGTGTTGTTCACTGCAATATGACGTTAAGTCAGCACTTGCTAGAAGATAATTATCATTTCCAGTGGCATTTCGGGAGGCAGTCGCACGATTACCAGGAAATAGTGGGAAAAGGGGCCTCATATTAACTTGAACTGAGCGGATCATCTTTCATTGGGTGTCAGAGCATTCTTATACCATATTAATAATTTTATTCGCATTATCATCATATAAAATTAAACAATTAACAAGATATTTGTGACAGTAAGTCCTTGACAAATAGTATAAATAGTAGTGATTCCGATATTGAACTAGTTCTGTAAGCATGATACTTGTCTGAAAGATAAGGGTCTACACGAATTACATATTTTCTACCAGTAGTTCATTAGCCATGTAAAAAAGTTACCTCTAAATATTTAAGTATACATTATTTCGTAGAAAAGGTTCTTCGAATTTTGGGACAAAAATAATGCAGGGGGTTTTTTACTCAAAAAGCCGACGTTTCGGCGTTTATTTTACGCCTTCTTCAGGGCTATCGAGCACACCCCTATAGCACCAAAGGATTCAGTGTACAGCAGCAAAAACGAAAAATCAGCTGTTGACAAACGGCATTCGTTATTGTTTTTAACCATCTTCAAGAATGTTTTTCGTTGGTATAATATACTATCCTTTAGTGCTATATGAGTGTGCTCGATATCCCTGAAAAAGGCGTAAAATAAGCCCAAAACGTCGGCTTTTTGGGTAAAAAAACCTCTGAGTTATTTTTATCCCAAAACCCAAAGAACATTTTCTTGGAAATAGTATTAAAAAAATTGGGATACGATCGATTTTCTACTGTATTAAGAATACAATTATTTAATTTCAATCACTGTACTTCGTTAAATGCTTTTGGGAGATGGAAGAAAATGGCTTCAACTAATCAATTATTATCTTGATGGTCATAGACATATTTAATGGATCTAAATGAGGCACACTCAGTGGATTTATTAGGATAAAATCCACATATTAATTTATACTTAAAGATATTACTAATCGTATATAGGTATTTCTAATATTTTGAAAATTATTGTTTGAAATGAAATGGGGTGGTAGCTGTCTAAACAATGTTCATTACATCTATAGAAAATTGGAACCAGTTTCCTCATCTTTAAGCTTTAGGGCATGCTCCCTCAATGCAGTAGATGTAACTTGTAAGGAGTTGAGAAAAATGTTGAGCAGGTGAACGTGGGGTATCAGGTTTCTTAATCGGAAGGTATGCGAGAGGGAAGTAAGAGTAGAAGTTAAAACCAGCAAGGTGGTAGAGACAGCAACATCGGCGGCTCAAAATAGTTCGTTCTCTACGGTTCCTAGAGAGGCGCGATGCCGCGATACTGTCAGATATAGCCTAGTTTATTTAGACACAGTTGCAGTCCATAAACAGAGACACAACCATACGAGGGACTGTAGAAAAATACTTAACTACATACTTTTTTATGGAGGACAGCTCTTCTGTGCTCTTATTTATTTATTTCACAATTTGTGGTGTGGACAGTTAGAAAGAAGTACATCCACTATATACTACCCTACTACATTACAATATAGTTGTAATAACTGAATAGTATTGTTCCAGCAATCAAGATGGTATGGCAGAAGACCCAAAGTGTGAGTTTCCCATACTATCTAGCACCTGCAACACCTCTCCCACCCCAGACATTTCGGGAATCCAGCTTGACTTTTATGACTCTTATTTTACACAATTCGCAAAACATGTTTTTTGTACGTATGTCGTTGAACATAATTTTCATAATGAATCAGCTTCTTGTTCCAACTGTCGCAAAAAATCCACATCGCAGATAATTTGCAGTTTTATGATAGACAGAAGAAGTATTGAAGACAATGAACCAAATGCCAGAAAGATTCATGGTGTATCTTTAACAATGGTTTTCCTCCGTTACCTTCTGTCTGTATTATTATTATAAACAGTTGGTGTTCCATTACCCCGCAACCACTCCTCACATCGTGAGGTGAGCAATTACTGGGTCTGCGAACCGTGCGCCCTAACTAGACAAAGGGACCCAAGGATGACTGCCTTCTGCATTCTGGTGACAAATAGCGAAAAGCGAAATAGCCCACAAGCTAAGGCGGGACGATCTTACATGCAGTCAAGCGGTACTGGTTATTGTCAAGCAACATTGTCTTGACAGGATACCGATGCTAATCTAGGCTAGCTAGCAGCGGAGGGTGAGAGGTTCCCCTGTTGAGAGAGCACAGAGGCGGGTGTACTAAATGTAAGCGACAATCCAATTGGCTAGCTAGGAAGCATGCCGTATCCAGTGTGTAATGGAATACATAACAACTGGGAAGCCATTTACGCGTCAAGTGCTACGGGTTAAGGCGCGACCAACGTACACTCAGTCAGCAGTGGTACTGGTTGTTGTCAAGCGACATTGTCTTCAGGCCCGGATTACCCATAAGGCCAACCTAGGCCATGGCCTAGGACGCAATCTTACGGGGGCGCAGTTGATGAAAAAACGATAATAAAAAGCTATAAAAAGCAATGAATCCAAAACAAAAAGATCAAGTCAACCCACTCAATATATTATGTGTCTATAATTACTTCATATGCATTAATAGTCTTCTTTTTTAGTTACTACTTACCGTATTATTTGTTTGTTAGTGTGCAACTCAATCGTATCGTTTCCTATTTAAAAAAGATTAAGCATAACCATAGATCACCTATGATTCAAGCAAAGCTCATCGCCCTGCTCTTCCAAGCATTGCAAATGAAAAAAGTCCACCAGCACGATTCAATCATTTACGTGGGTCAAAGCAAGAAAAAATTACATACATATTTTAAAATGTCATTGACTATTATTGTGCTAGAACGGCATTAACTATCCTTTTGGAAAAAGCTAAAAAAACGTTTTAGTAGCATAAATAGTTCAAAAGAAACTATAAAACGAAACGAGTTATACAGATAATATAGCACAAAAATTTGGTGATTGGTCACAAGCGCGCACGGTTTGATTTTTACCTGTTTTCGAAAAGGGTGCTTCAATCGGCACCATCACTTGCGCGCCGGAAGAAAATTAAGCTTGGATGTCCTTAATAATTACCACCTTAACCTAGTTGTATTTTCTTGCAGAACAAATTCAAAATTTCTGTGCTCCTGCAATAAGGTATAATACGTAGATGACACTTTTGATTACTGTACTGTACAAAAAATGGTCATTACATACCATTAGTGTTTATATTGCTACCTAACAAATTAAGTTTTAAATGTTTTAGGTTTTAAATTGTTAGTCGATTATTGTGGAGAAAATTATTTGTCTTTTAAGCCTTCACAAATGATTTGTGATTTTGAAATCGCCATCCATTTAGGAATAAAGCAAGTTTCGCCTAAATGTACAATAATGGGTGTAGATTTCATCTAATACAAGCCTAGTTTAAAAAAATACTTAAGTTTAATTGTAGCATATAAAGGCGCTAATTCTGAAGTTGGGCGTTAGTTGAGATGGACTTTCGGTTTATTATTTCTAGATCATGGCAGGTTGCTTAATGCTTTGTAAAATACTTTTATGCCATTATTCACTGAATCCAAAACATCTATTATCTATTTAAATACATTGAATATTAACAGCATTCGACAAGCAAAAAAACACGTGAGCGCCGTCTCGCGCACTTGTATCCACATATCTACCTCTTTTCCGAAATATTTTGTGCGCTTTTGACCGGTGGGGTTAGGACCAATCTGACCGCGGCGCGCTAGTGTCCTACAGCCAAAAATTTCACAACCCCGAGGCCACCCGGCGCAATTCACGTCTGTTTGTAGGAGGACTCCTAACTTAATTGTACTGAGTTTTTCGATAATCCATCCTAGCCCGGATAGCATAAATACCTACTGGTGGAAAAAATGTCCTAGTTGCCACCGGCCTACAGCTAGAGTTTTTTACTCGTGGCTTAATCAGGAGCAGCCAATTCCAGCTTGGCTTGTCGAGGGTCGAACCGAAGATCGGAGATTTGTCCGATTCCAAAAACTACAGGCCATATCTGAACGCACGTTACAGGCTCCTCACCAGAATCTTGTTTTTTTTTTAAATAAAAGCCCCAACATATTATTGCATATTTGGACTCCTTGTTCGATTCCAATGTGACATTATCTGTCACACATGATGCTTAAAACAAACCGTTTATGCGCAAATCACCATTTTTGATACAATTATATGAAATATTGAATATCGCTGCGCCTGTAAAACTGCGGGGCTGCGACTTTGCCGTGTAACTTAGCATAAAATGTGTCAGCGGAGGTGATACTGTCAAATTTGGATTGTTTTTGTACTTGGTGAAATCGGTAGATTAATTAAGGAAGTTTCAATCACCGGTAACTCGATTTTATTAAAAGGGAATGCCTCTTTTTTGTACAGTTAAATGTAAAATTTGATAGCCTTTCTAACGATATAGGATTGCCGATATTAATCTCTTGAAGTTCCCATTTTATTTCAAAATTTGAGTCAAATCGATCTATTTCAAAATTTTCTATCTGTAAGCAACCCAACAGGCCATGAAAAATAAACAAAAGGTCGTTCAGATGGAAGAAAACAACTAACTTGCGATGCCATATGTGAAAGAAATATAGACTTAATGAGGCAAGATGATATAAATACCTTACAACATGTATCAGCTCTAATCAGAAAGAACAAGCATACCTATCTAAGTTCAATGAGAAGCTGGAGTATGACAGAAATGGATATTTTTCACAGCCTAGCTTTTGAGATGTTCTAGAGATTTAGAAATTTCCAGAATTTTTAAAAATTTTGAATTGAAAGGAAAAATACCAGCGATTGTTGCCGGTACTCTAGTATCTTCATAATGAAATTTCAGAATTAATGGCATAAAAAAGTAATCATTTCCGTTAACTCAAAAGTAACGATACTGGAGCACTTCGAATTCTTCAGTACTTATTAGCAAGGTCGCAGGAAATGAAAATTGGGTTAGTCTGTTTAAATTATAAAACACAATTTACTTGTCAGAAAAATACATGAAATAAACACAATCAATGACCCAATTAAAACATGTACTAATAAAAAATTCTAACAACTATCCCAATAGAATGCTGCAGTGAGAGGTATCGCTAATTTTGATTTGACGGAAATGACTACTGTCTTATACCATGAAATTAATGTGTGATTTTATTCTTTAGATATTAGACGACCAGCAATACGTCATTTCATAATTTTCAGTCATTTTTGAAATTTGTCAATCTCTATTAGGTAAAGTCGGGTATATTGTACCGGTTCTTAAATTGTACCACCTCGATATTTATTAAATTGTAAGCTAGCGTCATCTAGTTTGCTTGTTTTATACCTCTGGGTGCCAAAACATAACTCACCAATAGGCGTGAACGGCGGTCTCCCGTAAAAGTGAAAATTTGAGTTTTTCGGAAAAACGCCTTTACGCAGTATTATACAATCTTAGATAAGGCTTTATATCCAAATGAATACTTTTTGGTAGTTGTGTTGGTATACTTTGTAATCATTCGACATTTTGAAAGAGTTTATACGGTTTATATTTACCCTTACTTCACTCTTTAAAAAAAATAAAGCAATTTTTGTCAATCATATCGGTTCGGTAATTTGGACCACCACCTCGTTTGTTAAACTGTACTGGTACAATTTACCAAACACCACTATTTTAATACTGCCAATGGTCAGAGCAAGATATGAAAGCAGCAGTAAGAAACTAAAAAAACTGGAAAATTTCGAGTCAACGAGATCTGCAATTCTGCAAACGACACAAAATTTTAAATCCAACTTTGAAGAGACCACTTATTGGATACAAATACGAAAGTAAAAGCAGGAATTAAATCGTTGGGAGGATTGAATCTATGAATATTTTGTTTTACTAACGGGCTCCTAATTTGTGATTTCTATATTTAAGTTTTACAAATAAAATATTTAATTTATTACAATGTCTTGTATTCCAAATCTGTGAGAAATATCTAATAATCTAATAAGTTTTGCTATGGTACAATTTACCAAACCGGGTGGTACAGTTTAGTGACTCAGTTGGGTAGATTGTACCATTTGCAACATTAAAATAAACAGTTATTATGACAAACTGTTAACCTTTATGAATATTTCCTATTCCTCATTTTGATAGAAACATGTCAAGTAATTCTAACGTATATTTTAATTGAATTCAAATAAGTCAATAGCGAGTTATTTGATGAAATATGCAATGTGGTACAATTTAACCGACTTTACCCTACATCTCAATAGTTAGTAGGTTGTAAAAGAATCATTTCTGTCATATTCCAACTTTTCTTTGATCTCAGATATGTTACCGCTGTTGTTTCTGGTTAGAGTGGATATGTTGTAAGGAATTTTCCTCATCTTGTCTATATAGTAGGGTGGGCGGATTTATATAGAGGATTTGAGAATTTGTAGTAATCATGTTTGCATATTAAAGAAAGTTGTGAATTAAGACAGGTAAGATATTTCATTAGAAAGAAAATTTATATTTCAATTTTTAGAACTGCCACAATGACACTAAATTTTTATTTTCAAAAATTTAATTTTTTTCAATATTCATGTAATTAAAATATAAATTACTTGCCAACAGACAAATTTTCATCAATAGTTATTTTTCTATATTTGCAATTTGAACTGCCACAAAGGCATTTTCTTAAATTTTTATTTACATTTATTTTTCCATTACGTAGAAGTATTGAAAAAATATTATTCAGATAAGATGAACGTCATATTAATTTATTATAAATTGAATCCATAAGTTTAAAGAAATTCAAAATGAAAGTATTTTAATGTCTAAAATAACATCATTTATTCATTATAACAGCCGAAACAACAGAAAACAATAGTAGTTAATGTAATTTAAACCTGTAATTTCCTGTTGTTATCTATTGTTTCCTATAGTTTCCTGTTGCTTTCGGTTGTTTTTTGAGGTACAAAAATAGTAAAATTGAAAATATCACAATGCTAAGAAAGATTGTTATAATTTGAACACATTACTGTTATTGGCGATTAGTAATAATAGTTCGCGATCCCTGGAAATAAAATGTCTGTTAGTGACGAGAGTTATAATGAGGTACTTTTAAGCTATACCTCACATGAGGTAGCCTTCGAGGTAGCACAATTTTGTAGTGCATTACAAAAAAATAAAATAATAACTCAGAATAATCGATTTTGATATACATGTGATTATACAAAAATACACAAGATGAAATATCCTCCTGAATTCCAAACTCTGGAACTGAGAACGTTTCAATAATAAATTATGATCTATTCCTTGTTCAGGATAAACGTGATGGACTCTATACGAAAGACATTTCAGGAACTTTCGTTGAAGGCCTTCAAACCTTTTTGTTTTGTCTCGTTGCGATTGTTTTCTGCTGTGTTCTCTAGTTTTCCGTTGCTTACTGTTGTTTTCTCCTGTTTTCGGCTGTTTTTTGTTGCTCTTGTTTTAGGCTGTTTTCTGTTATTTTCTGTTGTATCCGGTTGTTTTATATTGTTTTTAGTTGTTCTCAATTGTTTTCTGCTATTTTCGGTTACTTTCTGTTGTTTTCTGTAGTTATTTAGTTCATAAAAAAATGGGACTCCAGAATTAACTGCATAAGGAAAACGCTTCAGTACTTTTTCTAAATTTTTTTTCATAATATGCAAATATTGAAATAATCTTGAAATTTTGATGTCCTTGTGGTACCTAGTTGAAAAGCAAACATTATGAATGTATCATTTAACAAAAAAGGGTTGCTTTTATGTACCGAAGGCGTTACGATTTTGCAGAATTTAAAACTCACAAAATTAAAAATTCGATAATTAACTGGCATTGCGGCAGTTCAAAACAAAAAAATATATATTTTTTGTCAGATAAAAAAACATTTAGTTTTCGATTTTGCAACTTTTTTAAAGTTGATAATTCATATTTTTGAAAATCACGAAAATCAGCCCACCCTACTGTATAGTATCGAAAAATTCCCAAAACGCCGCGACTATGATCTGTGTCGTCGATGGTCGAGTATGAGGTGTCGCCGCGCCTCCCTACTCTCCCGTCGGCGCACCTCTGGGGCCGTGTGCAACAGCTGGATAGACTAGGAGCCCCCTGCCTGTCGGCCAGCCACTCGATTCCAACTGGTTGTAGTGAGGAGAGAGAATAGAGTGAGGTCGGCATTACCACACGCACCGCGACCCATCGACGACACATTACCTAACGAACAGGTATACAACATAACCTCAATCGCGACCGGTACACCTGCCGCCATATTTGGTCGCGCTGGCTCTCGGCCAACTACGACCGCTCGGATACCCTTTTATTTTTAGCACGTGCGGTGTTTTGTGTTACGCCATTGGCCGATCGCCAAGTGAGTCGAGGATCGATCGCCAAATATGGACGTTTTTCGATTTTTACCGGTTTTCGACTAGAGTGCCACAGTGGTATACAGTGCGTCTGCTATTGGATACTATACAGGGTGTTGCGAATTGGAGTCTTTGCACTAGGTGAGTCAAAAATAAGTACCTATTGTTTCAGCTAGTGACTGAAAGAATCAAAAGCAACATATTTTTCTATATCTACTATTTTTTTCAAAAAATGATATAGAGTAGTTTAAAAAAATTATACCGGCCTATAAACATATACGCAAAGGACGAATAAAAAAGGTTAAGTTAATGATAATGAGTAAATTCATACCATTGGCGTAAAGCAGCATACCAAAGGAGAGAATTTTGAATAAATCCCCAATTTAAAATTATATAGAAAAGTGTTTGCTTTTGGTATACCTATCTCTGGCTAGAAAGAATGTACTTATTTTTGACTGCAAGGTAAGTCCTAAGTTGATACCTTTCTTCAACTGTGTACAGAAGACTTTAAAAGAAACGACTTTTTCAAATAACCTTTTTCAGAAAACTGAAAAATGAGGAGCGATACAAAGCAAAAAATGTAAATTTAGGCTTGTGTATCAAGACGTACCCTTATGTTTAGTTTTTTGCTCGGATTTTTATCTTATCGATTAGGCATCAGATAGTGCAGTAGTCACTTTCTATTTATCGTTGTTAATTTCAAATTGGTAAATCTTAAAAGTAGCACATTATTATGAGCGCAACTTTTAGAATTTACTGATTTAGACTTAACTTCGATAAACTGAAAGAGCCTAGTGACTAATTGACAGGTAGAATGCCTAACCGATAAGATAAAAATACGAGTCAAATACTAAACATAAACAGACTAGGTATGTCTTGATACACAAGTCCAGGCTTACGTTTCTTGATTCTGTATCTCACTTATTTTTCAGTTTTTGGAAAAAACGTTGTACACTTTAACGACTTCTGTACACAACACATACAAAAACTATCAACTTAGGACTCACCCTGTATACAGGGTAGATACTCAAACTAAGTTGTGTAAGCAGAAGTATTTGGAAAATACTTAATCATATTCAGCTAGAAGACTCCAAAGATTTCCATGTTTCATTTGTTATTTTTGTATTTTTCAACATTTTATGAAATATGTGTGATAACATATCTGTGGGATTACGAATAGATTATTGCACACTAATAACAAACAAAAGAGAATTAGAAACTTGTAGGAAACTTAAATTTCGTAAATTCTTAACAAAAAAGAAATTAGTAATGAAAATGGAATAACCGTTTATGTTATTACAGCTGAATAGATGTGTTCCAACAAGTCTACATTTACGCCTCATGAGTTTTGCTAACCTTCTACCAAACATTCTGTATTGAAGGCGACTGGTGAAGGTTACTGGACTTTTAAATGATTGTAGGGCATATTATTCACAAAAATGTATAATCAATAAATTAATAATTTTAGAAATACAGTTCTAACCTCTTATTTAAAAATGGTGAATTGTTGACTTCGGTCTTATACGTATTAAACATGATATCGTTGAATTGCGAAAAAAACAAATTAAGGGTTATATGCATTGCCCTTTCCATAGTTTTTTGAGTTAAAACTCCTAAAAATCTCCAATATCTGCTATTTTGACTTATATACTATAGGTTGATTTGATCAATAATAATATGCCCTATAATCCTTTAAAAGGGTCGTGACCTTTAAGCAGCACATGGCAGTGACAGTATTTTGAAGTATCTACTGTAAATCCAAGTGTTTGCTAGAGCCTGTGGTGAGATGTACAAGCTACAACTTAGCATACCTAAATATAAACCTTCCATGACCTACTCGTTTCATCCTTGGTAACTTTTTTTTCATATAATTTCAATAACGCAGAGCAACTGATAACAATCGTTATCAAGACCTTTTAAAAAAAAATTGACCAATAAATCAATAATTAGTTTGATTAACAGTTATACTATACTCAGTGTACTTGTGTCAGTATACAGTAAATTTCTTGTTTGATTTTGAATAGTCAACTTCAGTATTCCATCGGATATTTTACAAACACGCCTTTAATATCTTGCACCTTACTAGATGTCTAGTTATTCAAGAAAACTAAATGATACCATTTTCAAAATATTGTTTCACATAAATAGGATATAATAAACATTCTTAGTTAGCAGTCGTTCTCAAGGAGCATTTGAAGTAATTTTGCAATATGACCTGAACTCATGCGTACATTTGCAGCAAACTGTTAAGTCAAAAATCAATTAAAATGAAACATCTGAAGAACCAGGCAGAAATATGGAATTTGCATAATGGCAAATATACATAGAATATATGTTAGGACAAATTTGAGCAACTAATAGTAGAACTAAAAGCGTCATTAGCCATAATAGTTATTAAAAAATAGTTTGAGATTGAAATATTCTGACATTCAAATTGGAGGTATAAAACGTCCCAAGTACGTTACCTAGACAATGATTCACAGTACTTAGTTTATGGAATAAAAACTAGCAAACTTATTTCCGTAATTTCATGACTCAAAAATTTCGGAAATAAGCCAAAACATACCAATAATATTTGATTAATTTAGGTAACTTCCCACAGCTAGCGATATCTGAGATAATCGTGAAATGACTCAAAATTGGAGTCACCCTGTATATGTGGTAACACACCGTAATGTGCTTTATATTGACGTATGATTCGAATACTTAATGTAGAAGCGTAAAGCAGGTCAAGTCCAAGAAACTGTATGTTCCATATTTGAGTCGGCAGATTTTGCTCTTATATGGACGGACATTCATTTTTGGTATTTGTACTCGCAGTAAAATAATTCCTTACTTATATGGCTGAAAATGTTATATTGTTTATAACAACGCGTGACTGAACATTTCCCATGCTATATGTTTTCCAAAGAAAAACATTCGATGAATAACGATAGTTCTAAATAAGGCTTTATGAGGCATTTTCACCAGCTTACTTTTACTTGCCACTCCGATAGGTGAGGAGGATATTGTGATCGCGAAAATTTTCAAATTTGAAATAATGTGCTTTTTGGACGTTTTATGATATTTACATAACGAAAATCCACGTCACTCATCTCCGTCGGTCTGTCTGTCTGTTGGCGTCTTTCTCGCCTCGTAATCTCAGTAAGTGCTGTATGGATTGTAATGAAATGTGAATAGCGATATGCCGTGGGGCCGTAGTAGGTACTGCTGCTATAATTTTGAAAATCGGTATTTGTGCGTCGGAATAATTGGCAAAAAACAAGAAATCTAAATATTCCACAAACTGGGTTTTTAGGTGTTATTAGGGTTCCTGATCATTTTCTTCTCTTTTGGGTGGAGGTGGAAGTGGGGTGGTGGGAGGGTAGGGGTTGTAAAACCAAATGTTTTGTATTCATAATAGTCTGTCCATTGACCTGCGAAAGAAGAACCTAGCGGCATTATACACCTTTTTAGGTGCATCCGAACATTGCCTTGCCTATTACAGAAAACAACGGACTTAGAATTTTCTAATGTATACATATGGGTATTGCTTTAGGTCGTTCTCTATTCCGTAACTTGGAAACTATTGAATCTGAATTGATCGTAATGAAATTTTGACACAGTATTTTACCTTGGCGATGATAGAAAACACATATGAAATAGAAATCGTGTCAATGACCACGCAGCAATAATACAAAAACCAATAATATAAAAACAGCTGAAACTTTGCTTTAGACGTCTTAGGGGTTCTTCATCATTTTCCTTCTTTAGAGTGGGGGTGAAATTGGAATGGTTAAGGAGCGAAGGATTGTAAATTTGAAAAGTTTGGAGTATTCATAACAGGCTTTCCATTGACCTGTAAAAGAAAGACTTAACGGTATAACACACTTTTTGGGGGCAGGCGGGCGATGATTTGGATATCAGGCTATAGCTTCATACTATGGAAAAATAATAAACTGATATCACCGTGATATGTGGGAAAGACTGAGTCAATTAATTTGACTTATTTTTTTCTTCCGATTTACGATAATATTGATTGAAGATGGCAAAGCTCTAAGACGATCTAGCTTTAGAAATCGTGGTAAAGCTTAGAAGTATTAGTAAAATAAAATAAAAATTAATAAATATGTATATTTAATGCTCATGATACAGTAATCAAGGGTGTTTCAACTCTTTATTTCTGACCACGAACTATAGGTACACACAATAATAAGATTAACCATTCAGTTTTCTATATTAATGGACAGAGATGGTATCGGAGGAAAAAAAATAAAAAACCTGAAATTTATACTTCTTGAATCACGGAAGACAATTTTTTGCGAAAAGCCGACCATACCGCGTTATGGACATCAATCTATAATATCGAACATTTCTTCTCAAGCAGTGATGAAATGTATTTTGTTCCAGATCGAACAAATAGATCAAAATGCCTTTCAAGCCAGCAGATAACCCAAAATGCCCAAAATGCGGCAAGTCCGTATACGCTGCAGAAGAACGTGTGGCCGGTGGATACAAATTCCACAAATCATGCTTCAAATGCGGTAAGTTCTCTACATATTTCTCTTATTTAGAGATGCTTTCATAAAGTGCACATTTTTGTTATATTTATGCAGAGCGCATTTACATTTAATTTACGTTTTAATTTCAATTGCCGCGAGTTATCTAAAATATCTCGTTTAGAGATGCAACCCACATTTTGTTAAGCTTACGCTTTAATTTCAAAATGCTGTTTTATTTAGAGATCCTTCTATATAGCCCATATTTTTGTTAAATTAAGCTTTAATTTCTAATGCGGCAAGTTATCCAAAATAGTCTCTTACTTAAACATGCTCTTATACAACGCAGATTTTTATTAAGTTTACGTTTGAATTTCAAATGCGTCAAATTTTCTAAAAGTGTTCTTTTGTTCGGAGATGACTTTAAGTGATGCACTTTTTCGTTCAATTTTAGTACATATTCAAATGCTGTAAGTTTTCCTGAATGTTTTCTTATTCGAAGATGCACAATTTCGTTAAATTAGGTTTTAATCCAAAATTTTGTGTCTTATTTAGAGATGCTTCTATGTACAGGATTTTTACATTATATTCGCGTTTTACTTTCAAAGCCGCTAGTTGTTAAAAAAGTATTTTTTTAGAGATGCTTCAGTGCAACGCCTATTTTCATTCAATTTGAATTTTATATACAAAAAGTGAATTATGTCTATTTTGTTTTGAGTATTTACATGCTATCTACAGACTACATACATGTTATCGCGTGCTGTTGATGGTAATGTTTTCAGTTTACTTTATCAGGTCTCCGTATTTGTATCAAAGCTTGTTCAATGATTATTTTTTGCTTACATTTTTTATGGTTGTTTCAGGAATGTGCGGTAAAATGTTGGACTCAACCAACGTGACCGAGCACGAAGCTGAGCTGTACTGCAAGAACTGCCACGCCCGCAAATACGGCCCTAAGGGATATGGTTTCGGCGGTGGTGCTGGATGCCTGAGCATGGACACCGGAGCTCACCTCCAAGGGTGAGTACGCCCTTTTCGTAACACCCACAATCGCACCCATTGGTCTTTCTTAGAGCACAAACATCAATACCTTAGTTTCCTGTTGACCTTTTGGAGTGACACTCTTTACGTTATAGGCTGAAGATCCACTTTAGCGAGTCTGCCTACTGACCCTTAACGGTTTACTCACAAATACCACAGATTGCAATGTTGCAACGTTTTTCCCAACAGAAATTAAAAGCTTGTGACAGCTTATGCCAATGGCAAAAACACAGATTCGGATCGTTTTCCGTTCAACAAAAAAATGTATACACTTATACTAATGCTAGAATTATACTCACAGATGAACTGTTGGTTCTTAGGCTGTGCGGCATCAGCGCGCTTCGTTGCTTGACGTTTCGCTAACACGAGTGGTCCGCATCCTCAGAACTTGATGTCACCTGTTCGGCGTGTTCCGAGACACTCTCGGCGAAAGGTCAAGCAGCGAAGCACACCGACGCCAAGGCGAAGGAGCGTGTCGACGCCGGCCGAACAGTCCAAGAACCAACAGTTCATCGGATCATGGCCGCGAAAGTCTTACACAATACATTATACTCACAGAAATATGGTCCTACTAATGTCACATTGGAACTTAGCGTTTGAGTTACACACCTATCATTATGTACAATATTATTATGCTTAATTCAACCATTAGACTTCACGAAATAATGAATCTATAAAGTAGTTCCTCTGACTTGGGACGTGTCAAAATTATATTTAATGCACTTATGCCTGAATATGTCCTCCCTATTTTTTGGTTTACGGATATGGAGTACGTTGAGCTGTATCACCATATTTTCAGAGCACCACAAAGAATAGAAGTAATAATTCCGGAATGTTTATTTGATGAATTTATCAATGTAAATAGAATAAATGCTTCCTGGCATGGATCAAAAACTTTGCAAATCGCAAAACTTGAGGTTCATCTACCCTGGTATACAACGTTAATTTCAGAACATGCGTTAAGGCCTGGTCAAACAGAGAACGCGGCGCTCCGGCGTTCTCTAACAATACAATGGAACGCCGAACGCCGCGTTCTAGACCGCCGCGTTACAGCGTTCCATTGTATTGTTAGAGAACGCCGGACCGCCGCGTTCTCTGTTTGACCGGGCCTTTAAAGTTACTGATCTGTATTAAATAAATCAATACAGATTGTCACTCTAGAACGTCACATTCACCCCTCCCGACAACTATCACAACTTCTCATATGCCTATATACAGGGTGTCCCACGACGATTAAGACAAGCAATATATCGGAACTGGGCAGTAGTAGCAACTTATAATTTTGGGGGTGTAAATTAAAGTAAATATGGTATCCTTTCTTATTATTGTGTCACCTAATGAGGTATTTATTTTTTGGCCACGTGACGTCCGATTCAAAAATTTTGATAGCACACCCTGTATATTTGTGACTTTTTGTGTTCCTCCGGATAAAGCAATTCCAACAAACTACACACTTGGAGTCTAAAGTGATTAATTCAAGAGCTACAGGTACTTAAAGGACGGTACCACTGCCATTGATTATAACATGTACCCCTACTTTATTACTTTGGTAGTGTTTCATAATGGTAGTGGTACAGTCCTTTAAGTACCCGTAGCTATTGAATAATTACCTTAGACCCCAAAAAGTCACAAATATACAGGGTGTCTCATTAAAAATTTTGAATCGGACGTCACGTGACCAAAAACAAATATCTTATTGGGTGACACAATGATAAGAAAAGATACTATATTTGCTCTAATTTACACCCCCAAAACTATAATTCCCTATTACTACCCAGTTCCGATATATTGCTTGTCTTAGTCGTCGTGGGACACCCTGTATAACTACTGTTCAATAAGGTTGTAATATTGCATAATACACACAAATGATTATCAAACACGATATAAATAAGGCACTTGGGATGCATGAGATAGTTGAATAACATTTCTCCGTCAACACAACTCGCACTGCTGATCTAATTCCTATTTGATATAGCAATACTCAGCATGACTCTCAATCAAAATCAAGCCCCTCCAAAGACGGAAACACTGAGTTTTTAATTTAAATGAACATTGACGAAAGTGTACGTAGGTAAGCTTAACTTGGTTTATTTATTTTTTCATTGAAACTATAGCAAACATAGCAATGTTTTTCGTTTTTGGAAACTCGACATAAGCCAGAAAATTAATTCTGCAAATATATTTTAGATCAAATTTGATATTTGCGAAAATTAACATCTTTAGAAGACAGTTTTGGCAAACCAAAATAGAAAAACCGTCACACCTGTAAAGAATGTAATTTTTGAGATTAGTATAAATAACCTAAAAGCTTTAAAAGCAGAAAAAAACACAAGACAACTTATATCTGCACCCCTATATAAAAAATCATTGAGGGCAATACTGTATAAGTTTTATTAAATCAGGAATCCTCCGTCCTCTCATATATCTCGGCAGTTTTCAATAACAAGTTTGGATGGCTTAATTTTGGTTGAGCCTAGCTAACAAAAAGAACAGTAGGAAAATTCGGGTATCGGTTAAGAAGGCTATTTTTCATTTAATGTCTGTCAGATTGAGGGCTTTCCTTATCTCTTGTTTTTTGTTATATGTTTTTGTTTTTTGTTTATGTTTATGTTCTTGCCTTTAATCGCAAGCTAATACCTCTGATAGCATTAAGCATATCTAACACTTAGCATATTATTACAACAACGTATCCATTTCTATACATATGATTCAGATGAGCAGGTGATCGTTTTTATAATGAGCAAGGTCCGTATTTAGATCGAATAACAAGAAAGTAGCATAGAATACAAAAATACTTTTTTTATCGAAAGTAAACGACTACACTGTTTGGCTGATTTACCAAATTTGTCTTTTCGGCAAACAGTGCATAAAAAGTATGATTTGATACTTTCTTAGAAAATACATTTATTTGAAATATCTAACCAGTGTTCAAATAAATATAACAAATTTAGATTTTCAAAACCTCAAGCATAAATTATTGTTTGCTTAATGCTAATCAGAAGTGTTTTGCTTGCTTCGAAAGCCGATGCCGAAATGTATCACAATATGATTGTGATCATCACAATCACTCGATGGAATGTGTTAAACCAAGAAACAGAGACTTCAGACTGGTAGTGATGTACAGAAAGATCAGAAGTAATCGTGTGTAGCGTATTTTTTCATACAAAATTGGGCACGCGATGGTAAATGAATGTGAGGGATGATAACGAAGTCTTACTCTAAAGTAAAGTAGAACCCCATGAGTGTTCTGGAAGGTGTTTTAATAAAAGAGCAATATTTTAATTGCCTTCCATTTTTGACAGTCATAATGACCTGCGATTATATTTTTGATGAAAAGTTGACATGTAGGAGTTAGTATTCATGGAACAACGCGTCCTGATCATTAAAATGGTGAAAGTTTGATTGACGTCATTCGTAAAGTGTTCATCAATATCCAATTCAACCATGTCACTATTTGGTGTACAGTGTGAGTTGGAGGAATATAATAACTAGGCAGTATTCGTTGAGGTGAGAGAGATAATGCAGTAACGGTTGGCGGTGAACGTTATCGTGTTATGATAACGCAATTTGTTGTGATTCAATTGACATGTATTGCTCTTGACGATTCGTAGTTCTACATGTCACACCGCTCATGAAACACTCACTGACCAGAAGTAACCACCATGTTCTTTTGGGACCTCTGGCTATGAGGTTATCTCTTTACGATCTTGTGCTCTTATTGAAGCAAACCTTACATGAAATTCATGCTGTTGAATGGACTCCAACTTTTCATCTTTAAACCTCTATTGGAGGCAAAGGCCTATAGCACTTCAGGGCAGCTAGAAGATAAGTATTTTCAAGACTAAAACTATATTCCTTGGCAGAAGATGCATTTTCTGAAATTGTGAGAACTAATTGATTCAACAGTCATCTGACCCAAGAACACCTAATTTCTTTATACGAATTTGTACTTAAATTAGTATCTAGCCTTTGCCTTCGTGCCTGCTTAGCTAGAAAAGATTACAAGTTAACTATGTCAGTTTAACTGAGCCCCGTCCATATTTTAATGTATCAAATATAAGTGTCAGCTAATAAAAAAAAAGTTAATGAAAACCATTTTTTGAAAGCCCACAGAATTAAAGTGGGCTAAAACCTGCTTTGACAATATTACTCTCAAAATATATTATAATCTGATTCGTACAATCTAATCTAACAATTTGTTGTTTTTGTGGTTCCCGAAAATTGGTATTATAAATACTGTCGTGCTAATTTTGAATTGTCACTTGGTGACCTTGTACGTTTGCCGCTTGTGCCCCCATACTTGAAAAATGGCTTCCAAAAAAATAGTTTTCATCCTCTCCAACCAATACCTGCAATACGGGGTGAGTCCTAAATTGATACTTTTTTATTAAACTGTGTATAGAAGTCGTTAAGATAAACAACAATTTAACTAAAATTTTACCGAAAAATAAAAAATAATCGAGGTGCAGAATAAAAAAAGTATATCTGGGCATGTATATCAAGGCGTACCTAGTATGTCTATGATAAGCTTTTCGCTGGGATGTTTGTCTTGCTGATCAGGTATTTTACCTATCAATTAGTGCACTAGTTACTTCCAGTTTATCATAGTTAATTTCAAATTTTGTTTTGTGGAAAAAGTTATTTGAAATGGTTGCTTATTCTATCGACTTATACACAGTTGATAAAAAAGTCTAAACTCATATCTCGTATTATTTGCGGAATTAAGATTGAGGCCATAACAGTCGCAAAATCAAGTTCAACACATGGTTTTGCACCACCCATATTCGTTCCACAAAAAGTGGCTAAATGAATAATAGGAGATATTTTCTCAAGATTCATTTATGACCACAAATTGAATTTTAAACGAGATTTCAAAGATATGACCTCATGATTTAAAAACAATACCATTTTTGAGGCCCACTTTTTACGCATCAAGTAATTGGACTGATATTATATCACACGTCAGAGTCTCTGTTTTTTGGGCTGTGTTGGAAAGCGTCAGCTGATGTTCCCTTTTCTGCCTTGTCCATCCAGCAACTAAAACTCACTCCGGGTGGAAAAAATGGCAGTGGCGGCAGTGTCAAACCATCACAAATCGTCCAGACGTGGCTGCCTTATCCATCAGATGTCAATCACCCTCTATCTTACAGTTCCATCTCCCACTACACAACACTAATGTAATATTTTTTTAGGATTTATTATTTATTAATTTTTGCATACAAGTACGTGACTTGAGTATATTTATTCGATTATTTTGTAATAGTTGAATTTTAATAAACTAGATAAAATTGAACCTTTAGCGCGTTTCTCTGTTGAGGAGACGCAATATTCGAAAAACTTGGACAATGCAGATCATGGGTATTTCTGAATCTCATGAGATCTTGAGAAAGGCGATTCCATAATGATTTCAATCGTCCATTATCACTAATCTCTAATTATATACAAATGTGCGAGTAAGACAGAAGGAATTCTGTATAGAGCAACCCTCGTATATACAAATGGTAAATGACTAGTAGAACCTACATATAAATTTGTCCACTAAAAGCAAATTTCAGTATTAGTGTCGTATTAAAAAAACAAGCAAGTATAGTTTAACAAACTGTATGTTAAAATCACTAAAGGAGTCACTATTTAACATATAATCATGAGGTTCAGGCATACCATGTATAAAGGGTGAATCAAAATTTGGTAGTTATCTAAAACAAAATCCACTGAATTTCCTTATCAACTTGCTTAGAGTCAAAAATTATTTTCAAACGTATTCCAAAAAGTATTAGAATTATGATGATCAAGATAATTTTAACTATAGTTGTTTAGTCTCTTAAAAGCAAAATACGAATAATAACTGCACAAGTCTTAGACTGACAAATTACAAAAGATATATATCAATTGGCAGCGATGACTATTTTCTTCTATAATTGAAATATAAAATGATCTTTAAATGACCCTTAGCAAGTCAGCAGCTCAACAAAATTACTTAGAATCGATAAAATTAATATTTTCAATATTTTTCATTATATATCTAGACAAGCAGCCTCATTCTTGATTTCCAAATTCAAATTCTACAATATTTTAGTTAATTTAAATTAGCTTGCTCATTTATAATTGGTAGAAAGGTTTAAGACCTTCGATTTGATAAATTATCGAATTAATTTTCTCTTGCTTAAGGCGCACATATCTATACTGTAGAATTTGTATTGTCCTCACTGAATCTCAGGAATGAAACTGCATCCACAACACACAAACTCCCTTTTCTTCTGAGTGTACCTGTAGTTTTGACCTCACCCTTTCAAACTACGTGTAACTAAAGATAAAAAAATATGACATTCAAGCTATATACTATAATATAGCTAAAATATACACTTGTGACCTTGTTACTTGTGACCTATTACTGTTCTATTCTTGAAATTGTTATGTCTTCCTTTGTTCAACGTTTTTAGAATATTGTGTTGTCCTTCTTTACCTTTATACCTCTATCCTTACCTGTTTAATGTTTTTCACCACAACCCTCTTCTTATGCCTCAGAATAATACCGTTATACCGTTCCAAAGTATTTGACCGAAATGTGTGATGATGAATACTATCAGAAAGTGTCGTTTCACTGGTTTATTGAGGTATTTGGCAAGACTCTGAGAAAACTTATGAAATCGACTGAGCTAAGTAGTCATAAAGAACCATCTTTCAGTAAAGTTTCTAATGCAACGGTAACCAAAAATGCTAATTAGAAGTAGACCGTAAACACTTTAGACATGTCGTTATCTTGAAGGTGATATTCTGAGATATAACTAGAAGGGTTGTGGCGATCCCTGAAGTGACATATTTTCTGATAGACCACATAAACAAAATGGTGAGAGTTTGACGATATATAGCATGGCCAGGCATATAATCGCTATACCGCATATCTATTAACATCTTAGATAGTTACTTTATTTATCCTTATTTTGTACATAACATTTTCCTAACCCAAAGGTAGTGGGATAAGGAGAGTTCCCTCAAATTTAACTTTATGTACTCTGTATAATGCGAACAATTTCATATTTATAGAAATACCGGAACCCTGAATCACCTTCTCCTGTTACATTTTATCCGCATTTATTTATTTTTGGTTTTCTTTAATTTTCACAGCCAAACGCAGCTTCAGCAATACGTTGTATACTTATTTTTATCTTACATGCACTGTGTATTTTTAGGTTTTCCGAACACACATGCTTCTACTCACATACTAGGTTATATCTACAGGGTGGTCTCCTATTTTCGTTGCGTTTACTTGTTACAGGGGTATTCGGAAAAACCAGATAATTTGTAGTACTGGGGAAGGTACTAAAATTACTTTGATGGTTTTGCGATTGTAGTCGCATAATACGGATTATCTGTTAAGATAGCAAGAAAAGTATCAGTTGTCAGGTTTTTGTTGTACAGCATGTTGCACAACATGCCTTTAATGAAGAATTGTATGATATTGTTCTTACAACTGGAAAAGCTTTTAATTAAGAGAGTTGCTGCAGGTTTTTACTGTAATAATATAAATGCATTTCAACTAGTTGATAGAATTTCAAACTTAATATTGTTGCTTCTCAACAAGCCTTGAATATCATTAAATTTCATTAAATGTATCTTCTGGCAAATAATGCATGCTTAATGAAAGCAATTCTTTTATAAGCTTTTTTTCTATTTTATGAATGTCCACTCGATCACAAAATAAATCAATTAGAAAGAGACAAATCAGAAAATGATCATTGGCCTGCATCTGGACCTGACCGCATTCAGGAAAATCGCTTAAGCCACAGGATTTTTATTTTCTAACTTTTTTACAAAATCAGAAGAAATTTATAAAATATATTTACACGTCCATCAATTTCCAGTATTTTTATGACAAGCTACACTCTTAGTTGCCGTATCCTTGCAAAAAATTCTTTCAGCGATCCACTCAAATGTTACTACAAAAATGAGTAACCTTGATTCTTCCGATATAGCTCAAATGAAATACCTAATCAAAAATCAAGGGGGCATCCCAAGCAATAAATATGTTTTATTTGTCATTTAGATAGCTTTCATAACCTTCATGATTTTTGATACAGAAGCATTTAACAATATTTGCGTACCACGGAAAGGCAGGGATCTTGGAAAAATTACAAACAAGTTCTCAAATAATGTAACTCAAAACTGTAATTGACAGTAATGATCTGGCTTTTTGTAATACTTAACCTGTGACAAAGATGTTCAAACTGATCTAAGGTTACTAACAAGAAATGAAAAAAAATTGCTAATTAAATTCATGGAAATCAATATGATACTCTGTGATACTGTACCTTCAGTAACGTAACAGAACATTAGAATTTTCAGTGACATATTCATTTTAGGGAAATTTAAAAACCGTCAATTTTTAAGTAAAATATTGGAGGTATTGGAAGAGGTCTTAAATGGTATATTATGTTTATTAGGTATCTACTAACCACTAGCAATATACAGAGTGTTCCGTTCAAAAAATGTAAGTTTTGTGTTACAGGTTATCAATAACTCTGTATAATTAGAATCCACACTACTTAGTAGAAATTAGAAATAAAAGAAAATTTCAGGTAATAATTGACCATTTTCACACGTTTCTAAAAAGTTATATGCAGCATCAGCAAACGCAAAAAGTTTCAAATTATTTAGTCAAAACGGCGGTCAGTATCCTTGTCTTTATTAATAAATAAAAGCAGCGAAAATAGGACACCCCGTATACCTATTTCTAACTCTCATGCACTGCACTTTGTATTTTTAGTTTTCCGAAAATACACGCTTTTACTCACATATCTTACGCAACATGATCTGCTGTTCATAACCGGACAAATCATATTTCGTGGCATATCATTTTGAGTACGTAGGTTGTTCCAAAATGGTCTCCGGTGCCAAATTTCCCCACAACGAAGGCCTCTCATTTGTTTTTCTGGTATTCCACCTTAAAATAGCAGGTAAAAATAAACCTTTAGGCGTCCTTCCACAATGACGGCAAAGGCAGATATTATTTTTTGATGTTTTCGAAAACAGGTTCGAAATAAGCGAGGCCTTGTTATCGAGGTTATAAAATATTCTCTCATTAATCATCTTAAAAATTATAGCTAAACCTTAGAAATAATGGTGTGTTGGCAAGGACATTTTGGAACAGTGATACAAAACAGGCTTTTTTGTAATTTTGCACCAAAATGATAAAGGAGATCCTTATGCTATAACTAGGCGTAGCCTCAGCATACCTATGCTCATAGATGTTTTTTCAAAGCTGTTTAAAATTGCTAAGGTACCCATGATATCAGTTTCATTAGTACGTTTTAATATAGTATTCGATAGCGCTTCGAATGCACTGTAATTTTCATGTAGTATTTGAATTATATTGAGAATCAGATTGATTGGACATAACCTCAATGGCAATTTAAAAGATACCTTTAGCTTTAGTTTTTAGCTTTTAGTACATTGAACTTAATCCTTAAACGAATTGAAGTGTTTGCCTAAAACTGTTTTGGTAATAACTGAATATAACTTCATTGATAACTTACATGGATAATAATAATTCAGGTACAAAATTACCAGAAAAGTCATTTTGGGTGGCCCTTTGTGTTAGAAAATGACAATATAAGACCGAGAATCAGTCACTATTTCAACACAAGGATCCTCCTCAGTAATCTATCACGCTTTAGACCTGCTATTCTCGCTCTTTTATAAACACGAACCACAACTTAGCACAACTTCTTCATATTTTTTACTTTCTTTCTGTACTTTTCTGACTTGATCAAGACCAAACACACTGAAAATCTGCTCAGACCAGGTGTGCACCTTTACTTCATCTGGGGCATCATCAATCTGTTCTATTCTTCACAAGTCTGCGTAATCTTCAAGGGCGAACTCATAGATCTAGTAATCCGCTTGAATTTTGATGACTTGATAGGTACTTTTTTATTTTTAAAAGATAAACTCGACTGGTGATTTTTTCACAGCGCCATGGATAAGATTACTGTGATAGACTCTAAGCTAAAGAATTTTCGAATACGAATTTCCAGATTTTCTTATAGTTTGCTGTTAGATTTCGAATTAGATGTGGTATTGTCTCATCTTGAGGTTTCAGTACTGTGTGTCATATTATTTGCTCACATAAAACAAGCTTTGTAATCCTAAGACACCGATACATTGCTAGCTACCATTCTCTGTTTATCAACAATGCGAATGAAACACGCTGTGTTCTTTAAAGCCTCAGTCACACTGCTCGCAAAAATCCTCGTTAAAGTACATGGTTGAAGTAAGTCGAGTACGAGAGGGGTCATCACACTACTCGCTCAACTTCAGGACTAACTCTGCTCGGCAGACAAGAACCGATCCTCGTTTTTTTAATATCGAAATCAGCTGACAACGGCGAAATGGATGATAATGTGCTCACTTTCAGCACAAAACAGATTTACAGAACATTTTCTTTCGACGAGTAAGCCTGAGCAGTTTGGACAGTCGCTTCGCCTCGCGACTTCGATCCTTTGCTTCGGCGCAGAGACCGACAACAACTGGAAACTGGAAGTGGTTCGAGGCGAAGCGAAGTAGTCTGAAGCGACTATCCATACTCGCGTACTTGACTAAGTGAGGGTAACTCATCTAGTAGTGTGACTGGGACTTTAGATTCCAGAGTAACCGACTTAGTTAGGAAGCATCCAAAAAAACAAAAGCTGAAACTTGTCTTCGAAGGTCATTCAAAATAAGTGCGAAGAACTCAAGGGAGGGATTCCTTGGTCAAAATAAAGGGTAGTTTGTTATGTGTATGAACGTTGGTCCAAATGGCGGAAAGATAACGTTTCAATTTTTCATCTCGAAGACAAAAAGAGATAGTACAGACAGTAAAACCGCAGCATAGTAAACAACCAGCATAATATCCCTGAGGATTTCCTATATAAAAATGGTTCCCACAAAATTTGACCTTGGGAGGGTTTATGGATGATTTTACGGCTGTGAAGTTTGGGTAGAGATGCGCAAATGAAAATATCGATACCGGTACCAACTCGATATTTTTTAGCCTCATAGGCACGTTTGGTTCGTACAGAGAATTTTGTGCAATTCATTATACCCTTCAATAGTTATATACCGATACACCTACAAAAGTATCGATACCAGCCTGGAATCGCTCAAAAAGTATATAAAAACAGTCGATATTAGTGCAGAAGTACAAGTATCGAAGTACCGTTACCATCCCTACAAAAAATCATCCAAAAGTGGGGTGCGCGTGTAATTTCCGCCAACACTGTGCTGGTTGTTTACTATGCTGTGGTAAAACTTTATTAGCTCCTTTCTTTTTTTTTGGGTGACAGGGTCCAAATTAAACACAACTTTAGTTTAAACTTGCCAACGTTTCGAAAATTATATTTTCATCTTTAGAGCTCTAAAAGATAGAAAAAAGGCATATACATGAATTTTTGTTTAACATTATTGGCTGTTGTTGTTGTTAAAGAAACATAAATGGAAACGACCACATTATACATATACGACGAGTTACTAAAAGTGTTGATAAAATATAAAATAGAAAAAAAAATTAAAAAACAGGAAAACATATATGGTACATCAAATAAAAGTAAAGATTCTCCTACATGTAATCTAGTTGTTGGTCATTTATGCAATTAATTAATGGACTGATGAATACAAAACAAAAATATACAAAGAAGAAAAGAGAACAACAACAAAAAAACGAACATACCATTTGTGTTTAAAGCTGTGATAGTCATTAGGTCCTTTTAGGAAGTATTACTATTACTAAAACACACTTTTTGCATATTATTTTACATTTTTAAGTGAGTGGAGAGAATTGAACTACACTTTTCAAACTAATAGGTGTAATTTATACCTTGGGTTGAAATATTAACTTATCCGTTTTGAATTATCACTTGCCGCTTTAGAAACTACAGCTGGAAAAGGTTTAGACTACCCCTATAATAAATTCTTCTCAACTAAATTTAAGACAAAACATATGGAATTACATTATTTTTATGTTTAATCAAAAAATTGTTTGTCTTCTGTAATTTTTTCACAAAACTTAACGTTTCTAAAAAAAAATAAATTCCAAAGCAATGCAAAACGAGATAAAAAGATCAATTAGACAAAAAAGTTTAGTGAGCTGTAGTTACTTCTTAAGATGTTCTGTCTCTGTATCTGTGAAGTGGGGGGGGGGTGTAGTCCCACTGCACTTCCTACCTTATGGTTGGTTTTTGACCCAATGTTTATACAGAGTGATCAATTTATACTCCTAAGTTAGATACATCGTTATCATGGCAGATACAAAAAAAACTTTCGGAAAAGAGTTTTAGACAAAACTAAGGTCTACATTTTAAAATTATTTTATAATATACAGGATTATTAATTAATAAAGTCACGGCATACCACAGTTGTGTTTTTTTAAATGGAACACCATATATATTACCCACATTTGGATTTTGCTTGCCTTTCCTATTCCGGAAATATTGGGATATGGCCACTTTTATGTGAAAATCTTAATGAATTCATCACCATGTATCTTAAAAAATAAATAACTGGTAGCTTGATTCTCAATGAATAATTTCGTGGTTATCTAGTTTTGTCTAGAATTATCAGTGTTCTGCTACCTTTCATTTTGTATACAGAGTGACCCGAAACTAGCGACCATAATTTTCTTTGTTACTTTAAACGAAACACCCTGTGTTTTTCAGCATCGTCAGAAAGTTCTTACAAAATACTTCCACTTTTGTTAAGCATTCCCCATACGTAAATGGAGTTATGGAGCTATTTCGATATGAAGCAGTAAAACGATTCCTAACAATACTACACTTTTGCCAAATACTGAAAGCTTCTCAGAGTTGACCATGGCTACCGTGTTTGTTATACTGTTTGAACTTTCTTAGAAAAGAACTAAGTCAAGAATGGAAGGACTCGAAGGACGGGAATGAAAGAACTAACAGGAAGTCGTAACTGGAAATCAATCAAACGTTTGTTACGAACGATTTGTTTAAACTTTAAACGAACATAAGACAAGAGTCAATCACTTTTGCATGCTTAGCCAAAATCTATATTCTAATTTTTGATAGGTTCACACATAAACCTTCTTGTAATAACTGATATAGTCTTGTGACAGATTCTGTAGTATTTTTTCGAATAATTTTTGTAGTTGACATGTACTTTATTTAACAAATATAACAAGCATAGCATCCGTGGCCAACTCTAACAAAAACCAGAAATTGGCAAAAATATCGTTTTACTACTTCAAATCGAAATAACTCCATAACTGTTACATATAGGTATAGGGAATTATTATAAATGTGGAAGTATATTGTAAGAACTATCTGACAATGCTGTAAAATACATACAAATATGAAATATATTTAAAATAAAGAAAATTATGGTCGTGAGTTTTGGTTCACCCTGTATACAAAATTAAAGATAGCTGAAAATTGATAATTTTAGACAGAACTAGATTCATTGAGATTTTCACATGAAAGTGACCATATCTCTGAAATTACCGTGAGGTATAACCTAATACGACCCTATGTTTCCAGAATAGGAAAAGCGAGCACAATTCAAATTTAGGATAATATATAGGGTATTCCATTTGAAAAAAACACAACTTTGGTATAAAATGATATATTATAAAATGATTTTTAAATGTAGACCCTAGTTTTACCGACAACTACTATTATTGTTATAAGTTTTTCTGTATCTCTCATAATAACGGAGGTATCAAACTTTGGAGTATAATTTGATCACCTTGTATAATAAACTAGTCCTTATTTTAAAGAAGGAATCGCCCCTTAAGTTTTTCGCATTTGTTTTGAAGCACACTGGATAGTGTAGGTATTTAGGTATAAACTTGGCAGACACAATGTTGTGAGTACCCACAATATGATGAAGTGTGTCATTACAAATACATATCTGACAATGTAAGTCGAATATATCAAAGTAAGTATACGTTGAGAACTGTTACTACTCCTACCGCAAGTAGATTGTTAACCTGCCAGGTGAAATTTTTGGCATCGATCCATCTGAAAACTAAAAAACAATTTAATTAGTAACTTCATCACATGTTTCATGGCATCGTTCCACGGTATACTTCCAAAATAACTTATTTAAGGAAAATGGTGTTTACAGACAGAATGATATGAAGTGAAGCTTTACTGGAACTTATATTTGAATTGCTTATATTTATATTCATCAATTATTATCAATAAAGCGTCGCAGGTGGCATGTGGGTAAAACCAGGAAACCAAAAATATTCCAGAAATCCTTTCGACACTGTTGTCGTAAACGAAACATAGAAATAGCAGGGATGGGCAAGTCCCTTGTATATTGAAATATGGGAAAATGCCTAAGGTATTGCACCCGGAATGATCCAAATGGATAAATTCCGGATACATGGTATGGACCCAAGTATTTTCTTGTATGTTGTACTACAATAAATATTTATTAGGATGGATCATGTATTTGAACGTTAAATATGAATATGGAAATAAAAACAGCAAAATGAACTGAACTTGCGTATAAGAATTAATTTAAATCACAAACGAAATGAAGGAATATTTGTTGAAAACACAAAATACGCCATTCTGTTTTATAGTACACAAGTATACTATAAGCTATAGCATAACACAAATACGTTGAAAGCTCAAATATTATCTACTATTCAAATTTATCCGTGGCCCATACCTTCAAATTCAAAACCTGGAAGATATTTTTAGCTACAAGCACAAAATACGTGAATCGGTTTTCAATTGAGTAAACGTAAAAAGAAAAATATAACAATGCAGAAAATCTCATTTAAAACTTGAAATCTGATAGCCATTCAAATTAATGTTTCAGGTTTTCAAATTTGAAATAAACATTCATTTTGAACTAAAAATATACTATTATATTTATAAATAAATAAAATAGTAATACTACTAAAACTATTATTATTATACAAACTAAAACAAAATATTTACTTCAAAAATCTCGATTAAAGCTTAAATATTGATCACGGAATCCGCTACCCTCAAAGGTACAATATTGCATAATACCTAGATATATATAAATAAATAAAATAGTAATACTACTAAAACTATTATTATTATACAAACTAAAACAAAATATTTACTTCAAAAATCTCGATTAAAGCTTAAATATTGATCACGGAATCCGCTACCCTCAAAGGTACAATATTGCATAATACCTAGATATATACCACTCATCCTTTAGTTATATATAAGGTATATACTCAAATTTTATGAATCAACCTCTAGTATATTTACCCAGCGTCCCTTAACTGCATATTATTGTAAATATAATACACAGGGTAAATACCTGCATTGGTCACCTTTTGGATGGGTATGGTAATTTCTAAAATTCGTCACTGCAAGTCTGCTTCTTAAAATGCTAGGAAAACTTTATATCAGCACTGTTCTAGGAATTCTTTCAAAAGAGATTTAAGTCCCTTAAAAGAGGGAATTTTGAATTGGTTTTTATCGATTATCCTCAGCTTTGGGATGATTCAACAAAACTTTGTCATTTCACTAAATTCTAAATCGACTGATGGTAGAAAAATTTGCTAATTAAAAACCAATTCTTGTTGATGTAATTTATAGAAGGTATGCTGTACACGTATCTCTAGATCATTGCGCTCTATTGATTCATCTACACAACCTATTATGTTTAATACGACAAGAATAACCCACAAATGAAATTACTACTAAACATAGTTATTTTGATAATTTGACATACACTGTCAAATATATATTTGTAGTGACACAGTCCATCATATTGTGCCAAACAAATGTTGCATCTGCCAAATAATTATAACTATTTAAAGTTTTTTTAGTGTTAAAAGGTTTTTCAGTATAACTCCTAAAACTGATTCCGTGGCCCATCGTTAAAAGCACATATTATGTTGAATGATAAAGTCTCTGCTGAAGTTTCTGCGCACTGTATAACCTATATAAAAATATGTACAAAATATTTGACAAAAAATTATATTTAAATATGAAAGTGACATGTATTGGTCGATGAGACAGACAGCAACTTCCATTTTTTCTTCTAAGTACTATCTTCCTAACAATGTAGAGTGTCGGATTTGCGCTGTTGATCAAAAATTGTGAGCCAGTAATATGTTGGTGTATCGCCACAATCATATTTGTTTTATGTGAAAACAATATAACACACAGCATTACAGCCTCAATAGCAAAAAAAGTTGCATCTCATTCGGGATCCAATAGCAGACCTTAAGAAAATTCCTGGAAAAAAATGTATGGCCCACTCTTCGGTTTCGAGAAATTTGATCAGATATTTCCCTGAAGCATAATATCTAACCATACTATGTCACATAGTCCACTAATAAATTAGAAACATAATTGTGATTCAAGTTAATGTACTAATGTAGGCAGATTCATTTACTTTTCTCTTATACAGGGTGGGTCAATAGTGCGTGGACGGAAGATTGTGGGCTTACTAAAAATATTTTAAAAATCTGTCACTTGATCATGGTCCTATAACGTAAAGATATTTTCACTTAAATTTTGACGTTCATACAGGGTGATTCATATCAAACTTACATTTTTTTGAATGGAACCCCCTATATATTATTACATATTTGGATTCCTTGATGAATTTTAGTGTGACTGTATGACTTTATGGAACATTAAATAAACCGTTTAGGCACAAATCACGATTTTTGGTACAAGTAGGTATAAGAAAAAAATTAAATTGAATATCGCAGCGAGTATAAAACTTGGAAGGCCGTGACTTTGTGGTACGACTAAGCATGAAATGCGTCACTATAGCTCAGACGGCTAGATTTGAATTCTTTTTGTACTTGGAGAAATCAGTAGATTAATTGAGGAAACTTCAATCACAGATAACTTGATTTTTTCAGATAGGAATGCCTATTTTAGTTATATTTGGTTTAAAGAATCAAATGTAAAATTTGATTACCTTTCTAACGATGTAGCATCATCGATGTCAATCTTTTTTGGTTTTTATTTTATTTCAAATTTTCAGACAAATCGGTGTTTTTCAATTTTCCTGAGTGCCAGCAACCTAGCAGGCCATGAAAAATAAACAAAAGCCCGTTAATATAGAAGAAACCAACTAACTTAGTAGAAAGATGCAAACCAACTGGAGTAACGAGGCAAGATTATGAAAATTCCTTACAACATTTTTTTAGCCCTAACCAGAAACAATAGCTGTAACAAGAACGCTCTTTTTTCACAGCCTACTAGCTATTAGCCAATTTCCAAAGTCAGTAAAAAAAATATTTAATTAAAGGAAAACTACTAGTGATTGTTGCTGGCAATAGAATATCTATGTCTTCTGAATACATTTTCACAATTAATGTCTTAAAAAAGTAGCCATTCCGTAAGTCAAAAGTAATGATACCTCTGACTGGAACCCTTCAAATTCTTCAGTAGTTACTTCTACTTATTAGAAAAATCGCGGAAAATGAAACTTGAATTGCAGTCCGTTTGAATTGTAAAACATAATTTAGTTTGTAGAAAACTGCATGAAACAAACACAATTACAACATAGCGTAATTAAAAAATTCTAGCAATCATTTCAGAATGCTCCAGTCAGAGATATCTTCACTTTTGACTTAACTAAACGGAAATGACTGATTTTTTTATCCCACTAAATGTGAAACTTCATTCTAAAGATGTTAGACTGTAAGCAAAGGTCGCTGGTGGTTTTCCTTTTGTTTCAAAATTTTTAATCGTTTTGGATTTTTGTCAAGCTCTAGTAGACCTCAATAGCTAGTAGGCTGTGAAAAACAAACATTTCTGTCATACCCGAGCTTCCCATTGACATTAAACATCTTGACGCTGTTGTATCCGGTTAGAGCTGATGCGTTGTAAGGAATTTTCATTATCTTGCCTCGCTATTCTAGTTTGTTTGCATCCTTCTACTAAGTTAGTTGGGTTCTTCCATATCAACGGGCTTTTATTTTTTTTCATGGCCTGCTAGGTTGCTGGCACTCAGGAAAATTGAAAACCACCGATTTGACTGAAAATTTGAAATAAAATGAAAACCAAAAAAGATTGATAATGAGAGTCTTATATTCTCAGAAAGGTAATGCCAAAATAGGCATTCCCATTTGAAAAAATCAAGTTATCTGCGATTGAACTTTCCTTAATTAATCTACTGATTTCTCCAAATATAAAAAGAATTCAAGTTTATCCGTCTAATCTAAGGTGACGCGTTTCATGTTTGATCATACCGCAAAGTCACGGCCTTCTAGGTCTTATGATCCCTGCAATATTCAATTCCTTTCTGATACCTACTTATACCAAAAATGGGGATTTGCGTCTAAACGGTTCGTTTAAAGTTCCATGTATGATACATATAGTCACACTAGATTTGACCAAGGAATCCAAATATGCAATAATATGTAGGGTGTTCCATGCTGAAACATGTAAGTTTGGTATGAATCACCCTGTATAAATGTCAATTTTTTATGAGAAATTATTTTTATGTTATAGCCCTCAAGGTTTCCTACCATTATCAAGTTCTAGAATATATTTTAGTAAGCCCACAATATACCGTCCACGCACGATTGGCCCACCCTGTATATTATCTTCCCTGTGTAGCACAAGAACTTGCTCCCATTTCACACTGTGTCCTGAATCCAAAAACTATCAGTTGACTGCTGAGTTTCAGGTTTCCCTTTTAGTTATGTAATTGTTTTATTATTTGATTACGTATGGATACGAAACAAACTAATGACGTAAATGATTAAAATAAGATAATAAAATATAGGAAGTGCGACTAAAGATGTAGTGCATATTATAGTGTTGATCTAGGTCTATGAGTGATGCCATACACTCTTTTCAGTTTCCAATCAAAACAACACCACAGAAGAACAATCCAAAGGACAGATTACGTAATTTTATGAGCAATGTTGATGGTACAGGTTCGGAGTTCGTGTTTATAAAATGTATGTTGTAGCTTAGTTGATATCGTTCGGCGTCTCCGCAGGGATGACATAGTCGTGTCTAGAGCTCCGCTTCTGCCCAAGGCCATCGCCAAGGCCCCCGAGGGGCAGGGTTGCCCCAGATGTGGCGGATTCGTATACGCTGCCGAACAGATGCTTGCCCGTGGAAGAGTAAGTATACAATATCGGCAACATCAGCGCAAAGAGAAAATAAGGATGAAACACGTACAACTGTACACTTAGCAACGACCTAGTGACGTTTGAGCTATTCGGGCGACGTCAATACGCTCTGTGACATTGTCGTCGGCGCGCTTTGCCAACGGGAGTGGATGCTATATTCAGAAGTTGTTATTTGCTGGGCGACTCCTGAATAACAAATTCTCGGGAATCATCTTTTCAGTGCCAGGGATGCCAGGGCGCATATTCATATCAAGTGTCAGTTATCGAACGCTAATGATTGCAAGCTTCTTGCGACAGTGCACGCTCGTTATAAGGGCACTCCACGCATTAGACATGATTAGTTTTTGTACATCCTACGCAAGAATGATTAAACTGATAAGTAACAATTTTGTCGCGTCCAGAAAAGGATAGTTTTAATACCGCGAACTTTTGATGAAGGAGTTCCATAATTTCACAGAAAAGTTAATAGGCCCGTCATAAGTGTAGAAGGGCTCTTATATTTGTGTTATAATTGCTAAAAATACGCTCTACAGTTGAAGAGGGGTCATTAGGATCATCTCTTAAAATTATCGGGTAGATTTATGTTTATCACTTAATAACAAACACTTCTAACCGTTGACTGTACTTTTAACTAGAGTTTAGGAATGCAGATTATATGCGATAAAGAGCGCTCGATATAAATCATCACTCGGAAACTTTCGGGTTCGGGGTAACGCATTTATTGGTATAATGGTAAATATTTTTTATTGCATTCTACATTTTTTATTTCAAAAAATTTTTTCTATCTCTAATAGGGAAGCAGTATTTCGAATGTAATTAAGACAAACATGGCGGTGAATTAAAAAAAATCAAATTATTTAGAATCTGTCAATTTTAGGTATAGGACATACTTATATCAAAACAGAGAATTAAGCAGTGAATTCGACCAAACCAAATATATAGGGGTTCCATTTGACAACACCCTGTATATTATTTTTCTATAGATATACCTACAAAAATCGTTAAACTCCATTTCCTAATCGATCCCTTAGATCATAGTAGTAGCGACATGTGTCTTACAGAGCGGTTAAAATGTGATTCTTAGAAATTGCTAATAATACGCTCTACAGCAGAAGAGGGGCCATTAGGATCATCTCTTAAAATTATCGGGTGGATTTATGTATATCACTTAATAACAAATGCCTTTAACCGTTGACTGTACCCTTCAAAAGTGTTTAGGAATGCAGATTCTATGCGATAAAGAGACCTCGATATAAATCATTACTCAGAAACTTTCGGGTTCTTTCATCACTGCGATACCTTATGCTCGATATGAATATGCTGCCAGGCCGACGGAGAGTATCCATACCGTCCGAATAGTTCAAGAATCACTACTTCTTCGGACCAAGATATTGCATCCCGCAGTTTTTCCAGAAATGATATGCTGTAAATCCATCTTGAGAAATATTGAAGATATTTTTTCTTCCACTGTTTTACAATACGTTACTAAAGGCGAGTTCTCAATATTTAGTTTGAATAAATCATTTTAATTGATTTAGCATTAATGCTCAATTTTTAATACTGATCAGGCAAAATGAATGAAAAGTAGGACTGGTTTTCACTTTGACTGAAAGTGTAAACCCACTGATCAGGTTTAAATGAAAATGTGTTCTCACGTTCATTATCTGTACAGTATCACTGAATCAGTCAAACTGCTTCAGCGAAACTGACAAGTGAGAACCCCTCTTAAGATAACTACGTTTTCTCATCTTTTATAAGATGCAATAACTCATTAATAATAAATGAAGTGATCGTGAGTGATACACCTCCTAGAATTAAATTACCAAATTTTACATCTGTATTCGAAAAACAACAACAAAAATTAAGAAATGGTCCTTAAACAACTTTCAAATTTGGAACAATGGCTGAATTATTATTTATTGTGTCGGTCAAATAAGGATTAATGACATTGGAACTGATAAGGAAAAAGGAAAAGTTAATAATAAGTAATTCACTTTGTCATACGAAGATTCAAAGGGTATGTTGTTTGCCATTTTAAAATGACAATGTTTGCAATTTATTATCAAAATTAATTTTTAATGGATTGTAATGGATTTCATAAACAGTTATACTTGTTAAAGGTTAGCGTTCAGGTTATTTTAAAAAAAGTCTCTATTTTTTTCACTACACAATAATTGAAATAATAAGTTGTTTTTAATTTGCTGATACAAGTTTTAACAATCATAATGGTGAGCAATGAGTACTATGATGCCACTGTTTGCAATACCTTTTTTTAACAAGGTTTTGAAGGGTACAATGAACAAACTTTTTAAGTCATGTACGAATAGGGTTGAAGGGGGTGAAACTATTTCTTTGGAGGTTATCACTCCATAGTCTAAAATCGACGTGTTCCGGAATTTCTTGCAAAAGCTGTTTCAATAAGAGCGCAAAACTGTAACGTTTGTTAAAATATTGTCTTTTGTGGCAAGATTCATAATCATCATATAATGTGTACATTCAGGAATAATTTTGTATAAAACAAAATATCTCAGTAATGACTGTCACCTTCGTAGTTTTTCCACAAAATTTGCAAATAAAAATTAGAACACGTTCTTCATTAGTGTAATGCTCCGTATTTACTAACTCCCATATGCCAACTTCCGATGTGTTACGTTACAATCGCGTATCATAATGAACGACCAACATAGTGGGCAGTTCAAATTTTGCACTCTTATTGAAGCACCTTTGGATGCACGCAGCAACCGAAAAAATATGTATTGTATTTGACATATACCCACATACCCATTATATTTGACATATACCCACTGTATAAATAACAACAGCTTCCTACTTAGGGGTGGCATCGGTATTGCTTCCGGTGTAACAACTGCCAACGCTGGCTGGACTCAACCTCGCATTGCGATGGGGCTGACGGAATGGTATATTGTCGAGGTATTCAACCACTCCAAAAAAAAAACCCTCCTCCCCCTATTTTTTTCAGTGTCGATTTCAGTTTTTTTTGTACCCATTATAGCATGGCTGCTCGTTTCCATGTAACGTGAGGAATTTGCATTAATTCCAGTCTTCGTCTATACTTCAATAATACCAGGAAAATTTATTTGTAATATTGGACGACTCGAAATTACTGACGAGTACGGGGTTACTCTGTAATTTGTGTTTGTAATACAGCCAAGATAAGTGTGAAATCAGAATCTACGCTATACGCAGTGAACACGATTAATAAGTATCTTAAAAACTAGCTAACCATCGCTCGCTAGCACACAAACAAACAGCACGACACAGTATCACCTTCCTGATGGTGTGAGCGCAGGGAACACCTAACGGTCACTAGGCAACCGGTGTAGATAAGCCGCGCAACCAGAGTCAGGGTCAATTAACATCACCTGGCTGGCTCAGTCTAATACTGGTTCTGGTCTAATTCTATTCAAAAAATTAGAATGGTTTTAAATAGATTGACTCAGTACTTCACGCATTAATATTATATCAACTAATAAGTTACACATAACAAAACTTCAAGAATCTTGAATTTACGAGGGTTGCTCTATATCTCCGTCAATCCACCAGTACGCAGACGCTTATTAGCGATCATCAGTGCGCCATAGGTCGATTAACGGAAGTAGAGAGCATGAGATTTTTCATGTCTACCAGACATGTGAAGCATGTGAGAGCAGGCGACAGAAAGGTTCTGCCGGTGACCCATCCGGTACCCGAAACCAAAGAAAATCGCTGCTAAACATCAGCAAACTTCTTGGTGGAACACCAGGGCGCGTTCGCTTGGCCACCAGAGAGCGCGGTTCTATATGCTGCTGCATATGAAAGTCGATATATAAGGGTTGCTCTATATCTCCGTCGATCCACCAGTACGCAGACAGCTGTTTCACGCTTATTAACGATCATCAGTGCGCCGTAGGTCGATTGACGGAAATAGAGAGCATCAGATTTTTCATGTCGACCAGACATGTGAAGCAAGTGAGAGCTGGCGACAGAAAGCTTCTGCCGGTGCGCCATCTGGTACCCGAAGGTAACGGCAAACCAAAGAAAATCGCTGCTAAACAGCAGCAAACTTCTTGGTGGAACGCCAGGGCGCGTCCGCTTGCCCACCAGAGAGCGCGGTTCTATATGCTGCTGCATATGAAAGTCGATATACAAGGGTTGCTCTATATCTCCGTCGATCCACCAGTACGCAGACAGCTGTTTCACGCTTATTAGCGATCATCAGTGCGCCATAAGTCGATTGCTGCTTCACATGTCTGGTAGACATGAAAGATCTGCTGCTCTCTATTTCCGTCAATCGAATTAACTGAGGGTTTCTAAATATCTCTGGGATCACTGTTTTCCAAGTTATAAACAGTATTATCGGAAAAACGCCAAATATATACACCCACAAAAACGACTGTCATGACTTTTAATAAATATATCTTCAGATACAAACACTACACAATCTACGACCACGTGATCTTTGAGAAGCCTAAGCGGTTAGCCTACTATATTTGACAAATATCGATAACTAGGAGTTAGTATTAATGTTTGATTGTAGTACGTCAAGGGATCACTTTATCTTATATATTCAGTGAATATAGATGCCCAACTTGGCAGTCTTTCGAGTTGTCCAATGTTGCACCATTGTGTTTGTCTGTGTGTATCCGTTTACGAACAGTAATTTTGACAGGCCTTCCACAAAACCTGCTTCAAATGTGGTGAATGTAACAAAGGATTGGACTCAGTCAACGTCACCGAAGGCCCAGACCGAGATATCTACTGTAAAGGTGTGTTTTTATGTATTTTTTTCTAACACTATGCTAAAGCACTGTACCATTAAATTTTTTGTTTCGTTTATAAGATATATGTTTTGCACCTGTCAACGTACATTCTGAGAATTTTGAAAGTTCTCATTATATAGAAGTAAGTGGTGATGTAGCAAGCAGACCATGTTATCACCAATAATAAAAAAAATATCTGGTGCACAAAGTTTTATTGTTAATGAATTTGTCTGTATTAGAACAAGGGTATAATTGTTTCTGCATGATCAAATGCAGGCTTTTCAAACGGCTGAACTTCTGGTGCTTGGGATGTTCGGCCAGCATGGATACGCTCCGGCGCTTTGGCGTTGGCGCGCTTCGCTGCTTGAATTTCGTTAACACAAGTGGAAGGCATCCTCAGAAGTTGTTTGACGTGTTCCGAGGCAATTTCTAGGAACACGATCAAGAACCAGCAATTGATCGGACCATGGCCGCGAATGCCTTACACAAACATTTTCAAATAGCTATTACCCTTGAAATATTAGAGATAGAGATAGAGAAGATAAACTTAAGAACATATATTACATGAAATACAATGTTTATTATGTCATCCTTCGGAAACAATCATAATCATTGTGCTAAGAGATGGTATATTGCCAATACTTCTGTTTCTATAAAGGTTAACTCAGATATCGATACGTCTTTTTCCAAGAAATCGCCAAAAACAAAAACAAGAATGCTTTTTGGCTTTTATTTTTTTCTGCAATTATACTCAGTATTATGCCTATTTTAATATCCAATAAAGAGAACCTGTACATCCGAACAATAGTTAAGTACATTTTTGGGGCTAAAGTTTGAAATCTCTGTTTTTAGTCAGGAGACCAAAACCTTCAAAGTAAGATTAAAAATACTTATGCCTAGTTATGGAGCTTCAAACTGATCTTAAAAACTTTGCAAGACATTGCGCTTTCGAAATAAGAATGAAAAAGTAGCACTTATGGGGACATTTTGCGCCGTACGTGAGTGTTAAAGGTAAAAAGGTGATAATTCACGAATTTCCAAAATGATTTAAAAAACTATTATTTTGCTTTATTATGACAAATTAAAGAAAAAAACTCGTAACAACTAATAAACCCGATAATCATTGATGTTTTGTTGACTTTTAATAAAAAAACTAATACCCAAATTATGATTTTTGAAGTGTTTTTGCTACGTACTATTGAACTTCTGCTAAATTAAGTTGTATGGAAAGTTAACAAAGGAAAGGAATAATAAACAATAATCTGACTTCCAATTTCATGGCAGAATTACCTAGGAAGCGATGTCGTAGCATACGCCATCCCTTTCTTTCAGAGTAGCTTTTTGCGAGCTCATGTCGGCGAAGCGCAGTTGTGTTAATTAATTTTCGGTAATAGGCAAGGCAATGTTCGGATGGACCTGAAAAGGTGATTTATATCGCTAGGTCTTCCTTGACAGGTCAGTAGACAGCCTATCATGAGTACAACAAGTTGTTCAGTTTTTCAACCCCCCACCCCCCAAACACCCAAATTCCACCCCCACCCAAAACAAAACTCAGAAAATGATCCAGAACCTCTAAAACGAAGTTTGAGGAATATTTGAAATTTTTGTTTTAATTACTCCGCCACCCATGTACCGATTTTCAAAATTATAGCAGCATTACCTACTAAGACCCCACAGCATATTGCTGCCCAAATTTCATCATAGTCCATGCAGCGGTTACTGAGATTACGAGGCAAAAAGAACGCGTACAGACAGACAGACCGACAGGCAGACCGACAGACAGAACGACGGAAAGGAGTGACGCGGACTTTCGTTATGTAGACATTATACAACGCCCAAAAGACCTATTATCTCAAAAACGAAAATTTTCACGAACACAATCCTCCCCTCACCTATCGGTGTGGGAAGTAAAAGGGATGGTATTAATTTTTTTTATTAAAAGTGATTAAAACATCAATGTTTATCATGTTTATTAGCTGTTATGAGTTTTTTTTCTTTAATTTGACATAATAAAGTAAAATAACAGTTTTAAAAATAGTTTTAAAAAATTTTGGAAATTCATGAATTATCACCTTTTTACCTTTAACAGTCACCTACTGCGCAAAATACCCCCATAAGTGCTATTTTTTCATTATTAATTCGAAAGTGCATTATCTTGCAGAGTTTTTAAGATTAGATTGGGGCTCCAGAACCAGGCATAAGTATTTTTAATTTTATTTTGAAGGTTTTGGTCTCCTGACTAAAAACAGAGATTTCAAACTTTGGCCCCAAAATGTACTTCATTATTGTTCGGATGTACAGGTTCTCTTTATTGGATATTGAAACAGGCTTAATACTGAGTATAATTAGTGAAAAAAATAAAGCCAAAAAGCATTCTTGTTTTTGTTTTTGACGATTTTTTGGAAAAACTGGAAAATCTATAAGTTTTCAAAAAAAAAATCATAACTCGAAAACTATCAATAATCGGTACACATACATGGGGATGTTTTGGATAGGTCTCGGTACGGGCTATCAAAAAAAAATTATTATCGTCACCCGATTGGCCACCCTGTAGAAATATGCATTTTTTGTGCAAATTGAGACACTCAATGGTGTAGTTTCTCGTATGTTCATAATTATACAGGGTGGTCCAATAAGCGCGCGGTGCTGTCTAGCGGCTTTACCGTTTAAATTAGAGGAAAATGGCTTGGATAAAAAAAGTTTCCTTTCAAATGGTCTACTCGTAGAAAATAATTTAAAATATGGCAGACATCCGAATATACCGGAAGCCTACTTTCAAAGTTATTTAGCAATCCTTAGAAAATTTGACGTTTGTCGTACTTTACAAAAAATGTTAATATTTCGGAAACCAAGTAAGACAGAAGGATGCGGTTTTAGGTTTTAAAACAAGCAAGAAACGTGCTTGCGTTTCAGTATGATCATTGTTTCAAAAGCATGCATATTGAATCGATGGACTAGCAATTTTCAAATTTGAAAAGCTTAAAATGTTAAAAACTTTTTTCCGGTCAACTGATTCGTGTTCGAGCCACGCCATCTACGATTTTTCCAATACCTACGCGCCATTACGGAATAGTTACAAAGTCGTAAATATTTTAAAAACTATCAAAAATAGAACCACATATGCCTAGATAAAAGTAAAAGGGAATTTAATTTCGCATCCACTGATCTGAAACTTATACGATACCATTCTAAATGAAAAGTGTTTAACGTTCAAACTTTCCAAATTTGAAAAAAACAACCATCTTACTGAAACACAAATAGGTGTTTCTATGCTCGTCTTAAAACCAAAAACCGCATCTTTCAGCCGTACTCAGTTTCAGAGATATTAACATCTTTATTAAAGTACTACAAACGCCAAATTTTCTAAAGATTGTTGAATAACTTCGAAAATAGGCTTCGTAGACATAAACTATGGTCAGCAAACTGGACCTAAAATCAACTCTGAATTCAAAAGCGTAATAATATATAGGGTGTTGTATTTAAAATAAAAAAATTGATACCTACTTCCGGTAGACCATATGAAAATAAACTTTTTTATCTAAGCCATTTTCGTCTAATTTGTATATGAGCACTTTTATATCGATATAGCATGGAAGAACTTTTAAAACTCGCTTTTTGTACTATAAATCCTACACCACTAACTTTTCTGATAAAAACGTGTCTCTAGCTTAACTTTCGTAAGTACAAACGATAGTCAAATTCAAACAGATCTAAAGGTAATTCAACCTTACCAACAATCTGTATATAGGAAGCTAAAAATTTAAAAAAGCAATAGCCTTCTCTCCCATAATAAAAGCTCTAAATATTCAGAAGCTACACTTCATAGATTACTCTCCTTAAAACAACACCGCAAAGCTATGAATTGTGTTGTTCCTATTTAAAATTCAGCGAAATTGTTTACTGTATTGCTTGATTCTAATCAACATCCTGAACAGCTCCTCCACAAAGATCAACTAAACCAAACAGTGAAATCCATAACAATTACCATAAAGTCTACTGTGACTGCTACCCATATTCACTATAATACGGGTCACAACTCTAACAAATGGAATATAGGAAGACTGCTAAAACCATACTTCTCATAATCATCGTGATATTGGAACATCCATAGGCGTAGCCACGAATTATCCATGAGGCTTACACCTGACATAAACTATAGCGTTGCAGTGGCGCGAGGCTGCCCACAAGGCGGTGTTCTTTCACCTCTACTATGGTGCTAAGTGGTGAATGACCTACTCGTGAGACTAAGTAACACAGGGGTCTACGTGCAGGCCTATGCCGATGATTTGAGCATAGTGATAAGGGGCAGATTCATTAATACAGTCTCCGAGGTAACGCAAGGCGCGCTGCGCGTTGTGGAAACGTGGTGTAATGAGGTAGATCTGTCAGTGAACGCTGAAAAGACGGAGCTCGTTATGTTTACTAGGAAAAGGAAGATGGAAGGCCTCGTGAGGCCTACCTTTTTCAGAACGACACTTGAATTGTCTCAGTCAGTAAAGTATCTAGGAGTCATACTGGATCACAAGCTGACTTGGAGGCAGCACGTGGATTATAAGGTAAGCAAGGCTCGAAACTCATTATGGGCCTGCAAAAGAGTTGTCGGTAGTAGTTGGGGTCTGAGCCCAAAAGTGGTGCACTGGCTCTATACTACAATAGTCAGACCGTCATTAATTATATGGCTCCATACTGTGGTGGACCTGTATAAAGACGGAGGCAATAAGAGCCAAACTTAATAAGGTTCAACGTTTGGCATGTCTTAGTATAACCAGTGCAGTGCGCACAACACCTTTGAGAGCCATTGAAACACTATTGAATCTTCCTCCTTTGGATCTGGTAATTCAAGGGGAAGCTAGAAAAACTGGGTTCCGTCTCTGGAGTCAGGGTAGCTGGACTTTTATGAATCCAGGCAAAGGACATTCTACGATTCTAGCAGAGTTGCATGAGGGTAGTCCTATTTTGTTGGCGAAGAGTGATATAGTTTCTCCTACGCATCGCTTCAATCGCAAATTTACGGTGGTGTTTCCGTCAAGGGAAGAGTGGGAGTCTAGGGAAAGACAGCTCATCGAAGGAGGAGGATAGGTCTGGTACACAGACGGTTCACTTGCTAGAGAGGGCTCAGGCTCGGGAGTCTACGGACCCTATACAATACTTTCACTCCCTCTTGGAGGACACACCACAGTATTCCAGGCTGAGGTCTATGCGATACTTGCTTGTGTAAATCGTATTCGGTAAATTGACGGGTCTAGGAGGCGGATTACTATCTGCTCTGACAGTCAGGCAGCCATCAAAGCAATGAGTGCTTGGAAAGTAACGTCGGAACTGGTCCTGGAGTGCAGGAGGGCTCTTGACGACATCTCAGCTAAACACAAGGTACCACTGATGTGGGTACCTGGGCACGCTGGGGTAAAGGGTAACGAAATGGCAGATCATCTGGCTAGGATGGGATCCGGCAACAATTTTGTGGGCCCGGAACCAGCCTTAAGACTATCTGCAAACTTGATTAGGAAAACAACTGGAGAGTGGATCCAGAATCAACACTCTCTGAGATGGAACAACATCTCTGGTCATCTCCGTCAAACTCGGGAACTATTAGCAGGGCCTGCAGAGAGAATAGGACGATTTTGTCTCTCTCTGGATAGGAGTAACTTGAGATTGCTAGTAGGCCTATTAACGGATCACAGCACCTTCAGGCGTCACTTGTTCGTGATAAGGGTGGTCAACGACCCAACGTGCACCGTGGTGTGGTGAAGAGGAAGAATCCTCGGCACACATCTTGTGTCGCTGTGAAACCCTGGGTTCCCTTTCCCCTGGGCTCAAGAACCTTGCAACCAATAGAGATGAAACGGATAGGGCCTAAGAATGTACTTGCCTTTGCCAAAAAAGCAGGTCTTAGGAACTAGCGCGGATAGAGGCGCACAAGGGCCCATCGTGTGGCCTATGCACCAGCCACATTCCGCGTTGGATAGCCTCTGGTCCTTATTCATTCATACACCTACATATTTTGCTGCAACTATAAATTGGACCATGGTGTCGCTCTACATAAACCCTTTAAAATTATTTCTAAATGTATTCCTCTAATGTCACCTAATCAGGTACAAAGCGTCTTTAGCGACAGGTTGCATCTGCGGCCTGTTTTATTGTCCATATACTAATTAACAAGAGCCAACAAATGGAATCCACTTACATAGTTATGGCAAATACCCTGCATAGGAGGGACTATAACGGTTATGACCCTAGTCCTAACCCACCCCCCATGGCTGCGCCAGCAATCACCCATCTATTAGAAGTGCAGGATACAGCTTTGATCTAGTAAATGGCTGGAAACGAGAATGGGCAGGGAAAGCTTATGAATGAATCCACCTAGTGGCGTGACTTAGTATACAGACTTCAGAAGATTCGCTTCAACATAAAAAAAATCGTTGTAGAATAAAAAACGTATAATATAGTTTTGTATATTAACGATATTATGGCCATACAATAAATACATGAATCCGGAAAAAATATTTCAACGCTGGCTTGCAGCATACTTGTTTAAACATTAATCACAGTAAATGTTGAGTTACAACTGTTGTGTTGTCCTAGTGTGTTATGGCAAGAAGTTTGGCCCGAAAGGATACGGCTACGGTCAGGGTGGTGGTACCCTGCAAAGCGACTGCTTCGCCGTCAGGTAATTGGGTTTTTGTTTTGTTTGTGCTTACAGTTTTGTCGCCTTTCTCTTTCACCTAGACATACTACCATTCTGCGACAATAGCTTAACTTATTTAAAAGAGCAATCTAAAGGAACTAGTTTATGAAAGGAGCTCATTACCTAGAAAATACTCTTCGGGATGCTGACTGAAAGCACTGATCAACAAGAAGTTTGTTTACTGCAGCCTCGTTTTCAAGGCGATAGTTTTTCCGATAGTTGCTGTCATGATAGCAACTATCTCAAAATATGTATAGACATCATGATAGTTGCTACCGCACTGTTGCGACAGTGCTATCACAGTTATCACGCTATCTCGTTTGACGAGATAGTTAAGAGTACTTTCACGACAGTTTTTGAACTATCGCATCTACTGTCACTATGCATACCTCACTGACAGCATGATCGTTCATTTGAAATTTGGCTTTCTACATTTTTGAGCTTTTCTACGTTTGATTTCAACGATTTCACAAATAACAGCAGCCACTGCTGCAACCATGTCCGCCATATTGCTATTTTTTTCTTGCTCTGTGAGTTCTGTGTTCTGTGCTTGCTACTATAGCAATACCATTTCAACATGTAGACATTTGACTTTTATGACTATCGCGCTGAATATCATGAGAGTACTTTTATGATAGTAACTGTCACCGTGAAAACGAGACTTAACAGTTTTCGAGATATTGGAATTCAAACAACTATAACAAATGGTGAAGGTGTTTGTATCGAAATACGTGCACTTCCACCACATTTTGAATCCGCAGAACTATTTCTTAGTTTGTATTACCTCCAAAAAGCACGGCAGCTTAGATATTTCATAAACAAACGGTTTTGACAGCACTGCATAATAAATGAATTACAGTTTTTTAATAAATAAACATCTTCATAAGTATATGCGGCTGTTATTGATAAACCAGTGATGCACAATGGAATAGAGAGATAATATCATTGCATAACTTTTAAGTATACTCATAATATTAACCTAAAACTATCGTTTACAGTTTTTTACCTTAAATACTTTACCTAATAATTAATGATTTCTAAACTTTCTAAAATCCTGAAGAAAATGATTTGCACCTAACTCAAACTGAACTCAGGGATATCATAATCCTTGTTTGGAACACGTCCTGAATCGCATCAGGCAAGATGTTCTTAGTTCACGACAGCGCTATTTCAATCTTTTGGATAGGAATGATTTCCATCCTACATAAAAAGAGAGATCGAAACAGCACTATCGTCGACTGGGGACGTTGTGTCTGATGCGATTCTGGGCATATTCCGAATAAGGATTGTGATTCACTGCTTTCCAAAACCATGTATCTTAATTAATAAAGCGCGTCTTCGAACTATAAGTTATTATTAACATCACTAAATTATAGCAAACAACAGACTGGCCTAGGACCTTTCAAAATTGTGCCTCGTGTTCTACTTACAAATGTTCACGAAAGTGCAAAACCAACTACGAAATATTTTGTAGAGAATGTCAGTAAGCTTCACAAATACGTTTGTACAATTAATAGCCTTCCAAAGTATAGATATTGGGAAAATGTAATATGTTTCGTGAATCAAGCAGACACTCTGCTCCTGATTACTTAAATAGTGCATCTAGACGAATATGACGCTAAATTATGACTCACGGTATATATTGATTACTTATCTATTTTAGTTCATATCGTATATTTCCGTTTACGTAATCAGGTATTATTTGCTTTAACTATTCTGGTCAAGATTGTCGTCTTTGACTCAAAAACCGTTTTAGTTATTCAAATATTGATATTGCTGTGCATCACATTTTGTAGTGATATTGAAGTTGCTATTTATAAATCGTATTTACGCTCACAGAATGGTAATTTGTTGCTTTATTGTTGACGTAATAGGATTTTTGGAACGAGTTCAAATGTAAATCCGATTTTTGATCTTCATATTATGTAACGAATATTTTGGTCACATAGATATAAATAGAGAAAAAAATATATGCCACTTTTTATTTAAAGAGATGATTCCAGATTTAGGGAAACAATAATTAAATATTTTACAAGGCGACTTTCGTCGACTAAATAAACGTTGTGGCATATATTAAACACTTTAAAAACATAATTCGGTTTTTTTGCCTTCATTGTTTAATTTTTTCTTTTAATTTCACATGTTTTAGTGTGAACCACTCTTTAAGACATTCCATTTTGTATGGAATAGAGTATATATCTGAGTAAATAATGATTGTATATTTTTTTCCTATATAAAAGTTGTTTAATATCATATTTCCCATAATACGACAGTATTCGGTTGTTTTGGTTTCAGAAAAGAATTGAATAACGAAAAATAATAGATTTTTTAAATAGCAATATGCCCTTTCATTGGGCTCATTTGATAGATAATTTTTTCTCTTTTCAAATATGTAACATGTTAGTACCCAAATAAAAGAAAATATTTAAAAAAAATGAAAACTCTCTAAAAACTAAGGTTTTGTGTTTCGAAACCTTACTGAAGGTTTCCTTACGTAAGGCTCCCTTGAGCAATAAAGTAAAGAAATGTCAACATGACATTTCGTTGCAATCACGGCGGGTTTTTAGGTTAATTTTGGAGTACGGTGTTGTCACTTTCTGTCACATCCGGAAAAACGTTCGACACAAAACACGAAATACTGACACAAAGCAAAAAATGATAACAGAAAACGTCAAAATGCGTAGGCATGGGCATAACAAATGGACTTATATTTGAAATATGACAACGTCGCCAATTTAATCCTGCCGTCTCGTAAATGTAGGAAACAGATACACAAGGAAAACCACACTTGAGGGTCCCTTGAGTAACCCTCAAATATCCCTTGAGTAGCACTATTTATAATAATTGTATATGACCAAGTTATCAACATGGTCAGTCGTATTGACATATGACAATAAGTTTTGGTCACACTTTACTAGCCTAGTAACAGATCTCAGGTATTATTGATGGAATAAACTTAAAAAAGTTTTTAATTTTTTTGAAATATTTTCTTGTATTTGGGTATGGATATGTTATGTCATTGAAAACAGTAAAAAAATCTCTATTAAATGAGCTAATGAAAAAGATTGCTATTTAAAAAAAAAATCAAACGTTCGTCGTTACTCATTTGTTTTCTGAAACAAAAACAACCGAATACTGCCGTATCATGGAAAGTACAATATTAAAAAACTTTTATACAAAAAAAGGATACAACTGTTAGGTTATTTAGGTACTGAGATATACATATACTACACTCTATACATAATGGTGCCCTGTATAAACCTGTGTGCCTGCCGTACGTTTTCATAAAATTTGGGGTAATCTAAGGGAACTAATCTGAAAAACGAATTCGCCTAAAATCCTATTCACAATCCCTCGTTTGTAGCTAGACGGACTAAAAACTGAATTAAACTTTGTGCTACATCTAGCTTGCTATGCTCAACGCTACGGTCCCAGAGGAATTGGACATGCTGGCGGTCTCTTCCTCGGCTTAATGTCTGACGCTTTAGATGCTGAATGGCAGAGGTACACAACCACAATATACGTATAGCAATCTAGTTTTTTGCATGTGAATGTCTTTGATACTTGTGCCGTCTTTAGAATTGCTGTTTTGAGTCGTACTCCTCTGTCATGCTTTGCAGAATACTCTTTTAATAACGGATCTCAGACATTGGTCCTACGTATAGGTAACGTAAGAATAGTTGTCCCTTCTGATAATATAAATAAATACCTAAGGGATAAAATTTCTATCTTTATTATGATACCTCACAATGTTTGTTGATATTGAAGAGTATTTTATTTCAAAATATTCGTTTCATAAAATATTGATGTGAAACTGTGATTTGGCAGCTACCCTGATATTGAAAAACAACTACCTCATGCATTTCGAGTCTGAAAATATACACACCTTTGATAAAAGTAGTAATCGTGAAAAAAAAAAGAGTTAAGTTTACTACTTCTCGATTCTTTTAAACAATACCTAAGATATTATTCTATAAATCTTTAACCCTTGATAAGATTTGATTTTTTTAATTTCATGAAGCGTATAATCATGCTATGTCGGTACTCGGAGTGTAAAAAATTGTAAACTTTGACACGTGTTTAATTTTATAAGGGGAGTGAGTAATCATCAAAGAACCAAATACAGGATGTCCCACGACGATTAAGACAAGCAATATAGGGAATTATAATTTTGGGGTGTAAATTAGAGCAAATACTTTTTTCCTCTGGGAGCCGTCAGCACTTAAACCTTTAAGGCCTATTGTACTATAACTTCACAGAGGGGGGACGGTGCACGGCCAGCACCGTTGGAATGATTACACCATCATCCCGGACGGTCCGACGGGGGTCCCCGGTCCGGGCCTTCCGGTCGATCATCCAAAGTGCCGGCCACGTAAGATGCTCTGCTCAGCGCTCGTGTGGGCGACACCAACACGGTCGAAGCTTAATGCCCTGTGTAGATTCAGTCACCCACCCAAGCGCTAACCGCGCACAAAGCCGCTGCTGCCCCACTATCGAAGGCAGACGCTGTTCATCGCGGACAGCACATAATTCTGAGGGTTTAAATTAGAGCAAATATAGTATCTTTCCTTATTATTGTGTCACCCAATGAGGTATTTGTTTTTGGTCACGTGACGCCCGATTCAAATTTTTTAAAGGGACACCCTGTATATCTGAGACTTTTTGTGTTCCTTTTTGTGATTAATTCAAGAGCTACCGGTATTTAAAGGACTGTACCACTACCATTAGCGGCTTCAAAGATAAATGAGGACTGGAAGTTATTCATAAATGTGTTTTAATCATTGCCTCATCTTGCACTGCGAAGAATATCGTTCACGATGATGCCCGGTGCAGATGGAGATATAACATCAGAGGTAAGGAAGAGGGAACGGGTTTTAGCCGGTCGGGCCGTGATGACATGTCGGATGGACGTGGTTGCGTCCATTGGACATGTGATCAGAGGACTCAAGCTGGTTCAACGTCGGGCGGGCAGACTCTCTCTCACACTTCCGGGTGTGTGAGTGTTTTCTGTCCTTGCGAACACTACCATTATGAAACACTACCAGAGTAATTATTTAACTGTAGGGGTACATGTTATAATCAATGGTAGTGATACCATCCTATAAGTACCTGTAGCTCTTGAATTAATCACTTTAGGGGAGGAGGAATACAAAAAGTTACAAATATACAGGGTGTCCCATTAAAGATTTTGAATTGGACGTCACGTGACCAGAAACAAATACCTCATTGGGTGACACAATAATAAGAAAAGATACTATGTTTGCTCTAATTTACACACCCAAAATTATAATTCAATACTGCTGCCCAGTTCCGATATATTGCTTGTCCTAATCGGCGTGGGACACCCTGTATATAGAAACAGCTTAAACTTCGTTTTTGCATTTTTATATCAGAAAAATGGTTGTTATATTCCTATTGGTAACAAATATTTTACAATATTCAAGCTAGTTAATTTTATCAAGCGGTTTATTTCAAAATGGTGATTGTTCACACATGTTTGATTTTATAAACGGGGTACTAAAAAAAAGCAAACAACAAAACATCTTACACTTCGATTCTAGATTTTCATAAGGAAGAGTTTACACGAACATGGTTTTAAATACAACTGGTGCGAGTGGTCGCACCAGTTATATTTTCGTGCCAGTAACGGTTTACACTGTATGTGCAAATATTAATCACTAAAGATTTAACGTAAAAAAATATGAAAAATACATAACAAAAATGCTACCAAATCTAAACACCGTGTGTGGCTTAACGCATGGATTAGTCGTAGACCTAATTTGGGTAATTCTGCATAGCTTCTATGAGAACTATCAACCTGGAAGCTACAAGAACAAGACAAAACAACATTTGTATACTCTTTTGGATCATGTGATACCACGTATTGAAAAACCGATATTCTATAATGACGGCGCTGTAATACCCAGTTGAAATTGGAAGACATCTTGCAACTGGAGATTCTTTCGTTTCATTGCAATATTTATATTGTGCCCCGAAAAGCGTCACTTCAAAGCTCATCCTTGAAGTTGAAAAAGAAGTTTAACCGTACGTTCTATTGGACATTTTTATAGCCATATTTACAAAAAATAAAATTCACTAAAGTTAGTATCTCCACCGAAACGAAAATCAAACAAAAACTGTACAGTCGGCGTGCACGTACTTGTTCAGAGACGCAAATTGAAGCAACATTATATTTTCCGTGGCTTTTTGTCACTACTGGTGCCAGTGATTTCAAAAGTATACAGATCTTTTCGTTCTAATCATGCAAAGGTTTAAGTTCTAATTTAATTTACTGGCGTCACTAAACCTTTGGATGTGTAAACCTGCCTGAACAGAAAAGAGTTGTTATAACTCTACTGATATCTGATACTTCGTAATATTTAAGTTTGTTAATTTTAGAAGCGCTTCATTTCAGAATCCGTGTTTAGTGAAATTTTAGTTTGAAACTCGGATGCCCATTAATTTAAGAAAGGCGATAGTGCTTCCATGCAATGCCAGTACACGCTAGCTGGAATGTAGGAAATGGTGAATCTCCATCCATGTTTGCTTTTATAAGAGGAGTAGTCACTAAAAAACTAAAAACAGAAAAACAGAGTACTGTTTCATATAATGCCAATTCTCAGCTGTGTGCAAAAAATTCTGATTGTCGAAAGATTCGATTATATAACGGAGTAATCATCAAAAAAATGGAGTCAGGTTGATTGACTCAGTACTTCCCACACATTACGGTGATACCAGTTTATTATTTTCACATAGCATAAAGATTTAGTCTGAGATCCCCTTGCAACAAAATCATCGCCTGTTCCCCTCCCCCCCCCCCCCCCCCAAATGATTGTCATATGCCGCTAGGTCTTTCCTGCACAGGTCAATGAACAGCCTATTATCAATAATACAAACTTTTGTATTGAATTTCACCTCTTCAGCTGTGGCAGTTTTGGAAAAATTTAAGCGTTCCGGTACCGTTTACTGAAAAAGCGGTGTTGCCGTATCTCATTAATTATTAATAGAAACAAAATTTTGAAATTGTGAGATCTTACTAAATTCGACATGCGCAATTCATTGCAATAAAAATAAGTAGAGGATTCTATTTAAAATAAATTAAAATCGGGGATACTTGTTTAAAAATTTGGGAAAATAATTTATAACTTGGCAACGTCGAAAACGCGAAAAAAAATATTACAAGGCGAGATAGAGTATTTGTAGATATTTCGATTTAAAATAAAAAAGACAGGGTGTTACATTTAAAAAAACAAAGTAAAACGACCTTTAAGTTGCCGGAATTTAAAATTCTGCCAAAAACACCCTGTAGATACAAATTACTGGTAGCATCCAGAATAATATCCGCTTAATATTCAAGTAACTTGCTGTATAATATTATTGAGAAAAGTTAAAGGAATATATCAATTTGAACGTATTACTTGCGACCTTGCAAATGCGGAAATTAATGGAAAATAAATTATTACTTGGCAACGTCGCAACCGATTCCAAAAATATTTTAGGGTTGAATAGAGATCAATGATGGACACTAGAAGAACTTGAGAGAAAGTTATAGTTCCATATAAAAAAATCAAGTTGATCTCTATCCTACTTTCCCGCAACACCCTGTATATGTCAGAATATTTTTAGGATATGCATCTCAAGTAACCAAATAACTTTTGTATTTGAGATTTTCTTCTATCAGCTATACCTTGCGAGATATCGAAAAATTACACACTAAATGGACAGCCTGTATACATCGGAAAAAATTCTGTCCTTTAGTTTCTGTAATAGGCATACGGCAATGTTCGGATAGACCTAAAAAAGTTATTTATGTCGCTAGGTCTTCCTTCATAGGTCAGTGGGTAGTCTATTATGAATACAACAAATTTTTCAATTTTACAACCCCTCAACCCCCAACCACCCCAATTTCCACCCCCACCCAAAAAAAAAAATAGAAAATGATCAGGAACCCCTAAAACGCCTAAAATCGAAGTTTGAGGAATATTTGAAATTTTTCGTTTTTTGCTAATTACTCCACCCCTCGTACAACGATTTCCAAAATTATTGCAACATTACCTACTACGACACCATAACATATCGCTACCCAAATTTCATCACAATCCATGCAGCGGTTACTGAGATTGCGACGTTAGAAAAACGCCAACAGACAGACCGACAGACAGACAGACAGACCGACAGACAGACAGACAGACAGACCGACGGAAATGAGTGACGTGGATTTTCGTGATGTAGACATCATAAAACGCCCAAAAAGTATATTATCTCAAAATCGAAAATTTTCGCGATCACAATACTCCCTTCACCTATCGGTGTGGGAAGTAAAATCAATTGTATTAATCTGCTCATACCCCATATTTGGGAGATAATTTTTAACTTTTTTGTGATTGATCAAATTACGGTAGCGGGTGCGGTTGGTTTACTAATTCCTGAATATAGCGACTTAAAAAACACTGGAGCTGAGCAGATTGATTTAATACTTCTCGATTATTATTATTATTATAGGGACACTTTTTTCACAAATTTCAGATAAAAATAAATACGAAATTTGGAACGCGCGGGTTCGAAAATAAGGCTTATTTTCAGTTTCTTTCAATGCCTTGCAAATTATTTTAAAAAATAGAGACCTTTAAAATACCCAAAAGTGAAGGTTAAGTATTTTTTACATTTTTTGTCATCACTCTGGTATCATTGGAGAGCAATTCAAAAAATATGAAACTTTTTTGTCTTTGAGACAGTTGTAGTTTCATTAAAAACCAATCAGTACTTTCTGACTTATAGAGGGAAAGGCAGACGTATTGATAGAAATGAATGATACGATGCTTCGTAATGTAGATGTTCTTATACTCCCAGAAAACCTATTATTTATCAAATAAGACCTTTTTCGCGTTTAAAATACTTTCTGCACCTACAGGTGTGCTGAATAATAAGTAACAGCTTTAAACATTCAATCAGTTACCTATATTATGATGAATGATGATGCTGAATAATATGGTGGCAAGTTCAATTTTGCCTTAAATTAAGTCAGTTATTACGAATTACCAATGTCTGGGATTCTCAATCTCACACTCCCATTTCATCCGTAATTCAAACAGCCAGTGGTTTGCTAGACAGGCTTTGGTATGAAATGAATCAGAAGCAATGTAACAGATAAAATGTTCTAAAACTTATTATGTGCACGAAGAAACCTGATCAAAATAATCCATGATTACATAGAAATCATATCCTTTGTTGGTATCTGTTCTTGATAAGGTCCACGATGCACTTATTACGGTATACCTTTTTGTCGGCTAAATAGATTCCCTTCACGTATACATACTACCCACTTGACGTAAATGAGTATTAGAAAAGCAACAATGCTAGAACAATGGCGCCTACTTAGATTCTTCTCCCTCTTCTCCTTAAACGTTGTAGTCCTTTGTGTGGACAAGAAATTTTAAGAAAAGAAAGGCTTAGGAGAATATTATTAATGAATACTGCATTATATACAGGGTGAGTTTTTGGTACCGGCTCGGTCGATAACTCCACTACTGTAGAAGATAGCGAAAAAATTTGTATATAAAAATTGTAGCCACGGATATGCTCCTTGCTCAGAAAATATTTAGATTTATACAGGGTGATCCATAACTATGTGGTGGTGCAAACATGCATTCTTTTATGAGGCACCCTATATATTATTCCACATTCAAATTCTGCAAATGATTTCCGTTCTTCCAATATAAGGTATTGTTACATTATACAGGGTATTTCAAAAGTTATGACCATTTTTATATCCAAATCGCGGTGAAATTAACGTACTGTATATCAGAAAGTGATGAATCAAAAATTATTTTTTTTACATAAAAAGATTAAAAATATTCTCTAGTCTTAAAATGGGCTATAAAAGAAGCCAGCGACGCATATTCCTATACAGGGTGATGTAGAATGCAAAATCTAGATTTTCTCTCTTTTTTTAAACGTAATCCCCACTATTTTATTATACCAAAATATTGCTTTTAATATGCTCTTTCATCTTTGTATAGCACTTGTTATGGCTGCATTCATTAGTTTCTGAGATATTTTGATTTTTCTACAAACTTAATATATACCTCCTATTTGCTTACTAAAATTTATTTATTTTGAGAAAATACTATCAAATTTTATTTTTACTTAACACACAACTAAGATATAAGGCCATAGTAGCGCTTGATCAAGTCAAAACACTGAATTAATGAGATAATATAGGTCAAGTGTGCTGAGAAAACAATTTTATAGACGTCATGCATAATTATCAAGCAGATGTATCAGGTAAGCTATGAAATATTAAACGACACATTCCAAATATCTTCAATCTTTCAAAAGCATTAGTCTTAGAGTGCCTCCGTTTTGGATATTGCTGTTCATAGTTGATATATTCTAGAGGCAAGTAAACAATTTCTCAAAGATTTTCCTAAATACCCTCAATGGAAAAATTAATTTTTAAAGCTGGTTTTTCACACAGTATGGAATTATTGAGCAGATTATGAAAACTGTCGATTTTTCAAAGCCTACCTAATAAATCTGCTTGATAATTATGCATCACGCCTACAAAATTGTTTCCTCAGCATACTTGACTTTATTATCTCGATGACTTAGGGTTTTGACTTCATCAAATAGTATCATGACCTAATAATTTAGTTATTTGTTAAATAGAAAACAAGCTAGATAGTACTTTTTCAAAATAAATGAATTTCAGTATACAAATAGAAGCTATATTTTAAATTTATCGAAAAATCGAAATATCTCTGAAACTGATGGACCTAGGTACAACAAGTGCTATACAAAGATGAAAGAGCATATTAAAAGCAATTCTTTGGGATAATAAAATATTGGGGGTTACATTTAAAAAAAAAAAGAGAAAATCTGGATTTTGCATTCTACATCACCCTGTATACGAATATGCGTGACGGGCTTTTTTATAGCCGTTTTTTAAACAAGAGGATATTTTTAGTCTTTCCATGTGAAAAAAATAATTTTTGATTCATTACTTTTTGATATACAGTATGTATATCGCGATTTGGATATAAGAATGGTCATAACTTTTGAAATACCATGTATAATGTAACAATACCCTATATTGTAAGAACGGAAATCATTAGTAGAATTTGAATATGGAATAATATATAGGGTATCTCATTTAAAAAAATGCATGTTTGCATCACCACGTAGTTACGGATCACCCTGTATAAATCTAAATATTTTCTGAGCAAGCAGCATATCTGTGGCTACAACTTTTGTATACAACATTTTTTGATATCTTCTACAGTAGTGGAGTTATCGACCGAGCCTAAAAACTCACCCTGTATAAGAAATCGAAACTTTAGAAAGACTGGATATCTGTAGAAGCTATTAACGGTTATTGTTTTGAAATCACCAATCACTGAATACCAGTATTCCACAAAAAGCATGGGCATTCTCTATAAGCCAAGCAGCTCTGGATGATCTCAGTCGTCCCATTTAAAGCTATTATGTGCCTGAGGGCCGGTTTCTCAATCTCCAGTTAAATATTTATCTGGAAGTTAACGGTTATCTATCAGATAAATTGTTTAAGCAATTGAAGGTTAGACTTATGAATTCACGTAAATCTTATCTGACAGTTTTATCCATATAAACGCTATCTGGCAGCTACCTATCTGACACTTTTAACTGAAAATTGAGCAACCGGCCCTTAGGAGGACAAGAACTCATATATTTGTCTTATTTGTCTGTAAAAAGGGACAGATTTACTAAGAATCAAAATGTGTTTTGTCTAACAAAATCTTAATATTTCCAGTTCAGAGAATGAAGCGTACTGTCAAAAATGTGTTATGATATCCCCAGTTTGTACTACCTGCAAACATGAACAACTTACTAGATAATAATGATCTTTTAAAAATGATATAGTACACCATACGCGCTAACTAGCGAGTTTTATAGGGAGGAGTGAGATTTAGTTGTCATGTCATGGTAGCTGTGAATTGAAATATCTCAATACTTACTAGTTAATGATAATCTTTTAAAAATGCATAATTATTATGCATTATATATTACATAACACGCGTTAATTGCAAAACGACAAACGTTGGTCCATCTCAATCTTTTGAACATTCATTCTACATAGATCAGTGATTACTGATAGATTAATGACGCAATGTTTTGAAATAGTATAAGAATTAACATTCAAACTACAAATACAAATATTAATCCATCATTACAATAAAAAAATTATAAACGTTCAACGGAAACATATGGCAATAATCAAGCAACGTCCTTTACTATTATAATAAATAATTTGTTGTCGTTTATCCATGAACAGCAAATATAATTAAATAATAACTGATATGCTTCGCGTCGTTTCAGTGAAGACTGAACCATTGATTTTACGTACACAGTTATCAACTTCCATAAAAAATTAATGGTGATAATCCAATATTATGAATAGATGTTGTTGTTCGTAATATTAACGAAAGGCGATCTTTGATTGGCGATTGGTTGATCTTATGTAAATTTGTATTAATATCACGTACCTTTAACCCTCACTGACTCACTGAAGTCACTGAAGAGAGCTTATGCAGAGCCTCTGACTGTGCGTCAGTCCGTCCGTCTGTCCGTATACAAAAGATAGCCAAAACTACAGGTGCTAGAGAAATACTAAATACAGATTCCGAATCAGCATGAAAAAACTAGTCCGAGAAAAATCCGGTTTTGTCAATATCGCTTCTGGTTTAAAAAAATTGAATTAAATCACGACAGGCAACTGATGACGTATTATGTACGGTGTATTGATATTCCAGTCCGAAAGGCCGTGGGTTCGAATCTCACCGAGGCCAAATACTTTTTTTCTTTTTTTTTAAGATTAAATGTCAAATTTGTTGATTACTAGTCCGGGAAAAATCCAGTTTTGTCAATATAATAAAAAAATAGATGTTTATACCAACAAATTCCACAGTGAGAGCACCGTTTGAATTTACTCAAGTAAATTCTTTCCTACTTTTTTTCGTTCAATGTACCATAGTAAGTGCATCGTAATAATGTTGATCTTCCAAAGGTATTACTAAGAACTCCATTGGCTATAAAAATTCACAAAGTTTCGATTAAATCCTCAGATGAAGATATCATCTTCATTCTTATTCCCATCAAAACCTTCATAACTCGTTGGATGTCCTTTTAGCGACCAAGCGCCCAAGACCACACTCACGGACACCGCATCAATCAAGGCGAAGCCTGGCCAAGGGTGCCCCAGGTGTGGCGGCGTGGTATTTGCCGCTGAAGAGGTGCTTGCCAAGGGACGCCAATGGCATCGCAAGTGCTTCAAGTGCCACGACTGCACCAAGACCCTGGACTCCATCAACGCCTGCGATGGTCCCGACAGTGATGTCTACTGCAAAACCTGCTACGGCAAGAAGTGGGGACCGCACGGATATGGGTTCGCTTGTGGATCTGGGTTCCTGCAGACCGATGGACTTACGTGAGTGTTCAATTTATCTTTAAAATGCTTTTATTGGTTTCACCGTAAACAGTGTGTCCGGAGGTTCGGTCGACAGCGCTTAAAGGTGATAGACCTCAAAATTTTGTATTAAATTTTTTTTTAAATTTATATGCTTAATTTTCAAGATACAGCTCGAGATACAGGTTGTCAAAGTTTTACTTTTATTTCCTTTTTTCTCAATTACTCAGCAATAAAATGGCATAATGATCTAAAATTACGTACAGGGAAGTTATTTAAGACGAGAAATCCAAACATGATCACGGTTGTGCTATCATGTATAGAGGGCGCCACCTACGGCTTATACAACTCTTTTAAATTAACAAAACTTTTTTCCGGTTTGGTGCATCAATGAGAATATTATAAAGATCGTGTTCTCAATACGTTTTACGTAAAATATGTATACTTTGTTTTTAAGTCCCTAGAGGCAACCGTTTCCAAGATAACCTTTCCAAGGCACCCCAATTAGTTGTAAAATGTGATCGAAAGAATTATCGGTATTCTCGCAGGACTTAATATTAGATCAAAAACATATTTCAAACATATCTAATACTGTGGTGGTGAAGTTTGAAAATACTTCGTTATTGATATGTGAAAATATGGGCCTAATATTCATTTGTGCGAAACTACCGATATTTCAGTCGCATTGGAAATTTCAATGGAGCTTATCTCGAAAACGGTTACCTCTAGTGACTTAAACAAAGCATACCTTTTTCACGTAATATTGAGGAAACGATATGTTTAATACTCGCATTGATGCACCAACCCAAAAAAAAGCTTTGATGATTTAAATAAGTTCAATGTGCCGTAGGTGGCGCCCTCTATTCATGATAGCAAAACCGAGGTTATATTTGGATTTTTCGCTTTAAAAAACTCCTGGCACGTAATTTTAGATCATTGTACTATTTTAATGCGGAAAATAAAAGCAAAACTTTGACACTCTTTATCTTGAAAATCACGCATTTTAAGCTGGATATCAACCTATGGAATGGAATCTTCAAAAGTAATTTTAATCCAGTCACAGTATTTATTTGAAAATATGCACATGTATTGAGGGCCGATTTATTTTCAATGAATAATTAAACCTGTTCTAATGTTATGACCTGCATCATTAATCAACAATAAATTATTTTTGCACTTTCACCATTTCTTCAAATTCTGACATCTGGCTTAAGTAAAGTATGATTCCAGCTTCATTCTTGAAGCATCCTTTCCTTAGTTGCATGATTTATTACTTACTCGGCATTTGTAAGATTGAAGTTATATTATAAATGACAGTTGAAAGCGAAAGCGATCCATGTGTTTATCTATCCACATTATGGTATCTATCTACGTTGTTTTTCATTCAATTAAGGCTACCAAAAATTTGCATTCGAATCAAGAACTGTTGGCTTTTCAATAATCCAATCATCTTACTCCACGAAAGACCCTCCACATGAAGAGTGATATCGTTTCTCCTACATATTGCTTCGATTTCAAATTTACGGTGAAGTATTCTGCAAAAGTGGGAGTCAAGCGGCAGGCGGCCTTTCGAGCAAAGGTATACAGACAGCTTACTTACCAACGAAGGCTCCGGAGCTGAGATCTGCGGGCCGAAAACAAAGCGAATATAGAAAATACACCACAACAAGTATATGCGATACACCACCTCCTCTCTTAGAGGACACCCCACGGCTTTACAAGCAAAAATATATCGAGTTTAGCTTGTACCTCTCACGTTTACGAAACAGGGGTCTGGGTCTGCTCTGACAGCCAGGCAGCATTAGGACCATAGAGTGCTTGTTTACATCCAAGACTCCTTCCACAATGTAGAAAGGTCTTAGTAAACTTTTCGGCAAGGCATCAAGTGTCACCTATGTGGGTTTCGAGTCATGCTGTAGTTTGCGGTAATCAAATGGTGGATGCGCTCTCGAAGCGAAGGTCGAGAAATAATTTCTTGGGTCTGTCTCTCATTAGACAGAAGCCGTCTAAGGTTAGTTGTAGGCCTGCTCTGGCCATAACAGCTTCAGACGTCACTTGTATGTGATGGAGGTGGCAAGCGACCCGACGAGTGTACCTGTGGCGAGGAGGAGAAATCCCGTATCGCAGTCAGACTGTACTAGGTTGAAGGGTCGTTGAACCTTGAATCTGGAGACATGTGATGGGCAGGACCCAAGGTCATTCTCACCTTTCGATGAGGGCTGGACTTGGGAACTACAGTAAGGAGAGGTGCTGAAGGGCCCTCTTGTAGTCCTATGCACTGGCGGCTCTTGTAACCAGAAACCTTTTTTCTTTCTCCATTTCTTTCAATATTATTCTAATTAATCTAATACCAATCATAATTAATTGTTGATTAGTAATAGGAAAATAAAGAAATACATGATAACCAACATACACATACAAATAAAGATACATAGACATTTAAAAACAAGACAATGCTAAAATAGATAGTAAAGTCATCACAAAAACACTGTCAGGATTAAAGGATTTGTTTTGCGCGTTTGAAAGCAAGACAATGCTAAAATAGATAGTAAAGTCATCAAGAAATCACCATCAGGATTAATGGATTTGTTTTGCGCTTTTACCATTTTGTTATTACAATATCACATTCACTATATTTAACTAGTCATAGAAAAAGATAAAAAGATACATACACATACAAATAATAAAGATACATAGACATTTAAAAACAAGATAATGCTAAAATAGATAGTAATGTCGTCAAGAAAGTATTATCAGGATTAATGGATTTCTTTTGCACTTTCACCATTTTGTTATCATATTGCACATTCACTGTTAGTGGAAGACGCCATGATAGCATAGGTTTTGAAAGATTTTATGAAAAATTGTGACGATTATTTATTTGCATTAAGAAGTCGTTTGAACTCAATGCAATTGCTGTTTTCAAATTGGCAAACCTCAACGTTAAAGCCCTGAAGATGGCAATAAACATTGCCGAAAGCTTGGCTGTTAGCACCAGAGTCTCCTCCATGCTGTGACCCAGTCTCTTTTTCAAAATTTTGGCCACAACCCCAAGATTTTCTCATCTAAATGTAAGAGAAGTTCGGTTCTAGCGTTATCCTTAAACACCAGTTGATGGATACTATGAACATTCCGTTAGATTAGTTTGAGTTGTGATCTTCAAGACACCATAAAGACAACAAAGCCTAGCGCAGGAACAATTTGAAAATCATGTCTATATGTATTTGTATTTATCCATGTATTTTAGTATAGATAAATACATATAAGTAGATATCTATCTTATTGTATCTTTGAACGTACGTGATTTTTATTCAGTTAAAGCGTGGGGTTTAACTAAAAATTTGTGAGCAGCAAGCTTTTTCCAATGTCCTGACCATGATCATTAGGATTTAATCATCAATTAATTTTGCACATTTTTAAAAATTGTTGCACTGCACATTCACTATATTTGATAAGTGCGGTTCTAGCTTCATCCTTAAAGCGTCAGATGTTTAGCTCTACGATTTATTTTTTTCTAAAAGCATTTTTATAGTAGGCTAAATTGTGATTTATACGATAACATAGGCAGACTGTCAGCTATCTATCTATTTATTTATCATCTAGCTTGTAATATACCAGTAACAATTGATGTAATATATCTTCCTCTGGTACACACTACCCCAAACTAGGGGCCTACGGGAGCCCTGAGTAAAACCACTTCATACTCGAAACGTGATGTTACAAACTACAGATGTACCTTATATCTAACCCACATCCTATTGACCTACTTAACACACTCACTCTGTTTATAAACAATCTTACCTAAACAAATACCTAACTATTTTCCAATGTCTCACGTACGGAACTGGTAACCTCCTTCCTAAGTGGAGCAATACAATATACTGGGTGCTACCAGTTCCCTTCATTTTACTAACCTACAACACAACCATTAATCTATTATAACTATACATATATACATATCACAACCTAATGGTAAGGTTAAACTAAAAATTTGCAGATGTATGAAGAACCGATATCAATACACAATTCAATAAGCTTGTTTCACTATCCTGATCATAATCATACGAGTAAGGATTAACGTATAATAATAATTAGTGAAAAGATAGGTAGCTGAGTTGAAACATAAGAGAGAAACGTTTGTTGTTATTTTGTAGTGAAGACGAAATATCTCAGAGCCGTCCGTTCTACAATCCCGATACGACGTCCATCAAGGCTCCTCCCGGCCAGGGCTGCCCCAGGTGTGGAGGTATGGTCTTCGCTGCTGAACAACAGTTAGCCAAGGGCACGGTAAGTTTCTTGCTTATACATCTCCTCCACTTCATGAGATGTGGATTATGGCTTATAAGAGTGTTACTCATCTAAGTCCATATCAGTAGCAAAGTAGACCTATCGGAAGGCAATGTATCTTTGGCAACAAGTGAGGGAAGGAAACTACAGAAATCATTGTTCCTCAGAACTCTTCCAATGGGATCCATATTACGTTTAATCAAAAAATCAAATATATACACGTTTTTCGTTTTCCAAGGAGGGAAGCTGCCACAAACCTAAGATTACTAATTTTCTCAATAATATCAGCAAAAAATAGTTCTCAGTTTCACAATTATTAGTAAACTCTGCTAGTCCCTTATCTGACAGGTAGAAGTTAATCAGTAGCGTGGAGATCTCTTTCATAAAGAAAATTATGGAAAATTCAAACCGTCGCATTAAAAATGTGATTTAATCCTTCTGAAACTACTGCTGTAAAAGATATATTAGGGGCCCGAAAAACATTGTCATATTCCTGTAATAAATACCGTTCACAGTCACTGCAACTTTGACCTCGTTTTCAAAAAAGTAAGGACCAATCACACGGCCTGATCAAAATCCTCACCAGACAGTTGCTCGTTAAGGATACAATAGTTTTTCATTGATTGCGTGCGAATTGTCTTAGCCCCAAATTCAACAGTTTTCATCAATAGATATGACCTTTTTTTAAATTAGTGTTGGCTTGACTTTGATCTATTGTCCCTTGAATAAATTGTCGATACTTTGCATGATCTGCTGGCTTGAATTCTTGAGTAAGCTGAATCTTGTCCGGATGGAGGAAGAGATTTTCCGACAAAATTCGCTGCATAGTGTTTCGTGAAATTTGAAGAAGTTGAGCATGATTCCGAATTGATGTTTTCGTTTACTTCAGCAGTATTTTCAAGCGATCTACCGATATGTCGACGTAAAATAAGAGACTTACAGCCCATGACCGACCCAGTTTCTTCTAATTTTTTAACTACTCTTCAAATTGTAGACACGTTAGGTGCAATACCTAGAACCAAAGACTTCGCGAGCTTGCAAGTGGTCTCGGCGTAATTTTTTCCATTTATTAATGAGTTTTCACAATGATAACTCATCACCATCTTTTAGTACCGTCTCCCTCCTCAGCGGAGGTTGGCGACCATCATTTGGAATCGTTCCCTTTCTCTGGTGCCAAACGAATGATTGTGCAAACCTCTCTTATATTAAACCACTGGTGTAAGTTCCGAAGCTAGGAGAACTTTTTACGCCCGATCCCTCGTCGTCCTTTGAATTAACTTTCGGTCAACGATCAGTTGTGAAAAATCGTAGGTACTTACTGTTTCTAAAAATATGGCCAAAATATACTGCTTTTCTTCATTTTATTGTGGTTGAAAATTCCTCTTCTTTATTAATTCTTTCTAGTACCCTACTGTTTGTTACTCGCTCTGTCCATGACATCCTTAGTATGCGTCTGTATAGCCACATCTCAAAAGAATCCAAACGTGACATGGTCCGTGCTTTTAATGTCCATCCCTCAATTCCGTATACATATATAACATTTTGTTGCTCGCCATAGAGTAGTCAAACTTAAATCTGGGTTGCAGAGTATCGTTTTCATTTTGAAGAAAGTATTTCTGACTATTTCGATTCTACTTTTAATTTCTTCATCGCTTGACATTTAGCCAGTACCCCAATGTTTCCTTACGTTTATTTTAAGACCATAACATCGACTAACATTGTTGACTATGTTCACTATGTATTGTAATTCTTCCTCATGACTAGCTAGGAGCACCGTATCGTCAGCATACGGGATGTTATTAAAGTATTTACCATTCACCTTCATTCCCATTTCCACATCTTCCAATGATTCTTGGAATATGGACTGAGGAACATGAGAAGACATTTATCGAGAACCATGCCTCTCTAGTTCCCAAACCATTTCTAAAGTCGAACTGGGTTTTACCGATATTTTCCTATTTTCCTTAATCTTTCTCCATAGTCTGCAGTGCAGAATACGTAAAGAAGCTTTTGAAGGATGGAACATAAAGCTTAACAGCAGTTACTCGTTGCATCTTTTGAGGTTGGGTTTTTTGGGGAGTTTAACAAATGTGGATTGCAGCCATTGTTTGGGTATCTCTGCGGTAGTGTAAATTCGATTGCACAATTTAAGCAGAGGATTCATGTTTTCATCATCTAGCAGTTTTAAAATTTCAACATTTAAATCGTCGAGTAATGTAACTTTTCCGTTTTTAGTTTCTTTTAGAGCTTTAACGAGTTCTTCTTTAATTATGTCCAGTCCTTCACAAGCTAATTGATCTGTTGATTCTCGCTAATCAGTAAAACATTCTGTTTCGTAAGCTCTCCATATCTCTTATTCTTTTTGTTTATCTATTACTAATTTGTAATTTTTATCAATAAATTTTGCCAGTGTTTTACATTTTATAGGTGTGCCTCATCTCTTTGACCTTTTTGCTTTCGTGCCATTGCTCCTATATCACTATACTGTTCATTAACCCATTTATCTTTAGCTTCTTCAATTGCACGCTTGATGGTTCGGTTAATTCTATTATAATTTTTGTTGTTGTTTTTCTGTTATATTCTGTTTTCCATTATTTCCCATATTTTGTGTGTCGTCCAGTCTTTTTTTATGTTTACTCTCTTTCTCCAGTATCTCTAACGTTCAATCTTTTGCAGTGTCTCTGAAATTTGCCCATATTCTTTTATGTGATATTCCATTTTGATGAATCGGAACAATCGTAGATGACATCTGAAAATTGCAGAATTGAGGTTTTGAATAAATTTTTTTTTTGTCATAAATGGAAAGATCATATATAAGTTTTATAACAAAACTGTTTTTGTTTTCTTTTGTTCGCAATAATTCAAAAGTTATATCAAAATAAAATGGGTTTTTGAATCGAGTACCGAAAACACGGCGACGTCTCCCGAACCCGTGTGACGTCACCATGGCGGTAAGGATGCTCCTTTGACCAACGATGTCCTACTCCGACACTAGATTATAGATTCCCAGCCAATCGCGAAAATACGTACTGCTAAACTGGTAACTAGTGGATATTTGTTACAACACAGTCGATGAATGAAGTTTGCAGCTTGAGACGAAGGCTACGATCGAAATAAATATGTTTTTGAACGTTTGAAATTGAAGTCAGATTACAGATTCCAGTAAGTAAGTACCTAATTAAATATGTTTCGTTGAAAAGATCTCCTCAATTGAAGGATGGCCCAGTAGTTAGAGAGTCCGCTAGTGGATCTCAGGGTCTTTGAATCGAAACCCAGGCCTTCCATTTTTTTTTATTTTTTTTTTTATTAAAAGTTTTATTGATGTGCTTTTTGCACTTGTTGCGCGCGTTTTTTCCACGATCAACATAAATATGTGTTTGAATCAAATTTTGTTAGACATATTACTTGCACTGCACAGTGCTTGTTAAATTTTTATGAAAATTTAATATTGTTAAGCTTCATTGCCCAAAGTTAAATAAATAATAGTACGAAGTGATACACAGAATGTAATTACGAGTTTGAGGGGGATTTTGTTTTATTAACCAACTATTACATTTAAAAAAAAATTAATGGCGATTGATATTGACGGACAAACCTCATTTCCACTGATTTTTTTAATGGTCCACCGCCTCCTGTACTTATGTCTAACAAAATTTGATTCAAACATATATTTATGTTGATCGTAGAAAAAATGTGCGTAACAAGTGCAAAAAGCACATCAATAAAATTTTTGATAAGAAAAATAAAAAAAATGAAACGCCTGGGTTTCGATCCAAAGACCCTGAGATCCACTACCGGACTCTCTAACCACTGGGCCATCCTTCGATTGAAGAGATCTTTTCAACGAAACATATTTGATTAGGTAGCTACTTACTGGAATCTGTAATCTGACTTCAACTTCAAACATTCAAAAACATATTTATTTCGATCGTAGACTTCGTCTCGAGCTGCAAACTTCATTCATCGACTGTGTTGCAACAAATATACACTAGTTACCAGTTTAGCAGTACGTATTTTCGCGATTGGCTGGGAATCTAGAATCTAGTATCGGAGTAGGGCGTCGTTGGTCAAAGGAGCATCCTTACCGCCATGGTGACGTCACACGGGTTCGGGAGCCGTCGGCGTGGTTTCGGTACTCGATTCAAAAACCCATTTTTATTTTGATATAACTTTCGAATTATTGCGAAAAAAAGAAAACAAAAACAGTTTTGTTATGGAACTTATACATTATGATCTTTCCATTTATCACAAAAAAGTACTTTTTTTCTTAATTCAAAACCTCAATTGCCACATGCACGAAAAAACTGCACCTAATGCGCGCTTATTAAAATACCCTTCATAAGAGATTGTATCGTGTTGCAGATGTGGCACAAGAAGTGCTTCAACTGCGCCGAATGTCACCGTCCCCTGGACAGCGTGTTGGCTTGCGACGGCCCCGACCGCGAGATCCACTGCCGCGCCTGCTACGGAAAACTTTTCGGCCCCAAAGGGTTCGGCTTCGGACACCGACCCACGTTGGTGTGCGCCGATGGAACTGCGCCCGCCGTGCATGACCCCAGGCCCAACAGCGGACCCAAGGCCGCCCCTGGACAGGGCTGCAGGAGATGCGGGTAAGATTCGCTTTTAGAATGTATAATTAGACCAATAGCAACCATCTCAGATTAATCGCAACCCCAGAGAGTCTAAGAGCCAGTGATTTTGAATTATAAATTTTTTTTTGATAAAATGTCATAGGTTCGAGATGATATAAAAATTAGCATAATTTTAGAAAAACGAAACATATATGTTATTAAATTATTATCATAAGAATATTTTTGTAAAGGCAGACATAGATCGAGTCAATATCACTCACTTTCATTAGTTCGGTAGAGAAAAATATTATATCAACCACCCACTGCCACTGGGACCGACGTATTTGGCTACTTCAAAAATGTGCGTGTAATAATACAAATAAGATAAATACATTCCGGCCTTAAGTCAAATATCGCACACGTTTGTGGGTACTGCAAAGAGATCATTATATCGTTTACCCGTATGTTGGAACCGACCTGTCTACTTTTAAAAAAAAATCGATAATAATAATTTTATATAAAAATTATTTGCTAAAGTAAGGCAAATTTTATACAATTTTCGAACAATTGAAATTCTATACAACACCCCAGAAACCGGTCATTGTTTGCCCATGAATTTTTTTATATGTATAAAAAGTTTAAGATATACAGATATGCTCGGATCGCGTTTTGACGTTTTCGTACTTCCATGCACGCATACAGGAACCAGCAAAGAAGAAAATTTTTTGAACAATTTTCTCTTATAACTTAATAACTGTTTGATTTTTTATTTCATGGTAAAAAGTTGTGTAAACAAAATTAGATTTGCAACAAATTATGTTCTCACAAATTTTTTGTGAGATTGATAGTTTCGGAGATATGGCAAAAAATCCTCTTGTCCGAATATGGCTGCGGCGGGACAGGGTTGCAACCCCACAAAGTTGGAGTTAAGCTCCCCCCCCCCCCCCCTACTTATTCCAACAATTCCTCTGAGGAACGCGAGGTAAAAATTGTAACATTTCAGTTTCAGTGGTCTAAAACAGAATCCAGTGAGATTTTTAGCGTTAAAATTTGAGCGATTTTGTAGGTAGATTGTAGTTTCAATAACAGATGGTTTTTTGTAGCAAAATGTTGCAGTATTTGTTGAACTACAATGTATACATTTGCAAATTAAGTCGCATCGACCCACGCCAACGGTAATACTTTTCAATCTGCTCAAACTAAAAACCAACTTTGACCGATAATTTGTTGCATATTTCTTTAACCATTTCTCCGTCACCACTGCACATGGTTTTCCGTGATATAGATCTAAAAGGTGCAAAATACAGATCATCACAAATTCAATCTTTTTTGCGATTATAGTACTTATTCCGCCTAGGAGCAGTGAAAGTGTCTGTATTTAGTTAAAATTATCGATCACAAACTAATCCTTAGTAGGTCAATTCGTGTCTCGCGCTAGTTTTTTTGGTGATTTTGTTTGGCCAAGTTTTTTTACCAGAATGGCTTTTTAACCATTTTTTTTCCTTAAAACGTTGAATGCCATTGTAGTCAATTTTCGAAAAGTTCTTTTTTAATTATTTGAGGATTTCTTCGACTGTAGACTATCCCACTTTATTACACCATATGTAATTGCCTCACATTATTATACTAGATGTAATTGAAGTCAGAAACGTAAACAACTCGTCATCTTTTATGAACGGATTTTTAAAGTTGAAGAACCACTCTTGAAAAGTGAATATTTTCCGTTATTTCTCCTTTCAGATATGCCGTGTATGCCGCAGAACAGATGATCAGCAAGAACGGCATCTGGCACAAGAGGTGCTTCGCCTGCCACGATTGTAACCGCAGCTTGGACTCCACCACCTTGAACGACGGTCCTGATCTAGAAATCTACTGCAGAGGTCAGTTTTTTATACATTAATTAATTACTAGGTACATTTTTATTATTGGCTTAATGTAATGGAGGGAGGGTGATCTGCCAAGATCAGAGTACTCAGGCCCCAGCGCAGCGGGTTGGTTCCTTGTACATCCTCTTAAGGATCCCTAAGAACTGAGTGTTCAGCCATCTCAACCTGGTGAACAAGGTAGTTTTCCAGCTCAATGGAATTATAATAGTTTACTGTAAAACTGCCCAAAGCAGTTTTGTAGTAAACTATCAGAAAAAGCTTAGAGACGGTTATGTTCCGTTGATGTAGTTATTTTGCATAAAAACATATTTGCAATCATTTTGGTGCATTTTGTATCTTTTAAAAGGCATTTTTGAGTAGTGAGGAGGTTAGGGTTAAGGAATCAGACGAAATCCCATTCTAAGTTCTTTGCGAACCTTTAGATGCCTTGGACTATGCTCTCCTGTTTCCCTCTTGGCCTACATGAAGATACGAGTTCCTGCTTTCACTCAAGGCAAAACATTCAAAGATAACATACTTAGTTGTTTCCTCTGCCTCACAGCACTTCCTAGATACAAAAATTTTCCATATCTATTTTCAACATTTGAAGGTGTGCACTGAACGTCCAATGGCCAGTTATAAATCCGATCACCTTCCGTAGGCTGGACATTCCCCACCACTTTGTCCCAGCGCGTCTGGTGCTCATTTGGCACCCAACAGGTGACAGCTGTCCGTACCATGTTGTATGATATACTGCATTGTGGTTCTGCCGATGAGAGTAGTTCTGCGCCTTCCTTGGCACACCTGTCGACACTCTCATTCCCACCCACTCCTATGTGACTAGGTATCCAAGATATACCTTAGGTTCTTTCCAATAGGCCCGAATACCGTACAATGTATCGTCACGGACATGCGCAGAACGTGAAATGCGTTCCAACACGTTTTGTGACCGCTCATGGAACGGTCCATAAAGCGTTCCAACAAATTTCGTTACCGTTCATGGGACGGTTTCTGTACGGTCAAATTGGTACTTGGTCCAGAGTAAGGACTGTGAGGACTGACATGCGCAGTAGAAAGTAAATCGCCCGCTGGGTGCACAGTTTCCTTTTGTCACTTCTATGCGCCTTCTGTTTTCTTGCTTCCTTGAGTCTTGATTGCGATTTGATTTTGTTTCTTTTGTTTTTTCTGTTGCTTGTTGTTTGGCTGGCTCGTTTGTTGGCCGAAACTTCACCAAAGCCAAAAATGGAAATGGAATCAAACAACAATGTTATACATGGTAAATGATATGATAAATTCGGTCATTTTTATGGAAAACATAACCCAGGTTCTTTGTTTATAGAGCTACAGGAATACCTGGTTGTGAGTGGCAACCATTATTCATGGCTAAAGTTACCCAAATAATCCTCATTTTTCGGTTGTGGTTGATAGACAACACCACACTAACACCAAGTCATCGTCAGAAAACTCAAGCCCCGATCAATTTTAATAAAGCTCTTGGCGTCTTGGCTTTTGACGGTGGCTTTTGAAATGAAACCGAGGTTAGTTTTTTTATAGCTGTCAGAACTGACACGAGTCCAGTGAAATAAGAGAAAGAACCGTTCCAACAGATTTTCCTGTTTGTACGGTCACGAAACCATCCAAATCAACGCATGCGCACCACAAACGATCCGAACAGTTTCGTCACGCTTCAATGAACGGTACAAAATATGCTGTTGGAAAGAACCTCTTGTTGATCTTCGCCAGTGTATTTAGCGTATTATGTATGACAGTCCCACATTATTTTTGAAGTATTGTGGTTACTTGGCTCTGTGTATATGTTACCGTTAAAGTGTTCACTTTGATAGTTTATACACTAGCTGGATATTATACAAACTATCCAAATGTCTGGTTATTTTAATGGAAAATCACATTTCTACTAAAATAGCTATGAATATTGGTTGGTTTGTATACTATCCAGCTAGTTTGCAAACTGTACAAGATATGCTGCTAAAGTATAATACCACAAAGATATCACGCATATTAACCAGTGTTTCTGGTCAGTTTACAAACTATCCACATCATTTGGATAAATTATGCACCTAATATCTCTAGTACTACATGATAACCAACTCGTTTGTTAGTATGTAAACCAACCAATCCTCTTTGGTTACTTTAGTCTAAAACCATAACTTTGAGTCGAAAGTAAAGTTTATTCATAGATAAAACATACATTTGCTATTCGATTCGATTCTTTGTAAATCATAAGTATTCATTACATGATAATCATTCTTGTTATTAGTGTATTCGTATTCTCTTTATATGTTGAAGTACAATATAATTAGTGTCATTCATGTATTTTGAATTTTGGGACTTTTTCTCGTAACATTCTAATAGTAACTTTTCAAGTTGCTGTAGCTGATCCTTTTCTGGTAACTAGATACCTGTTCTCAAATTTTACAATAAGGCACGACAGTAAACAATACCAACACGTCACACTTGCACTTGCCATAAACATAACCTCACTTTTCTGTTAAATTGGCCAAAGAAAATTAGTTAGTTTACGTACTAACCAAGAAGTTCGTTAATTTGCATACTAACCAATGAGTTGGTTATTATGTATTACTAGAGATATTAGGTGCATACCTTATCCATATGATGTGGATAGTTTGTATAAACTGACCAGAAACACTGGTTAGTATGTGTGATACCTTTGTGGTCTATACTTTAGCGGCATATCTTGTATAGTTAGTATAGTATAGTATATTTTAGTTAAAATATGATTTTCCATCAAAATAACGGGACATTTGATTAGTTTGTATAATACTCAGCTAGTGTATAAACTATCAAAGTAAACACTTTAACCGTAACATATGACATAGATAGTCTTTTTACTTGCGGCTATTTCGGTTTAGAATACGGTAGTCAGTTTACCTAGGCAGATACTTATGTTCCGCCCAGGTCTACCACCGTATATGCCTCCTCCTGTTCCTCATGAATTTTTGGAGACATCAGTGTACTAGATGATGCCATTCCACACATGTCGAGGATCTCCTAGAGCCCATTACGATCTGTACTTTTGATATTCTGTCAAAGGTGGCATCTCAAGTATGCCCCACCGCAGCTAGTCAAGTATCATGATGTGTTTAGCGGGGTAGTAAAACCAGTTGCCATGTCACTGCACTCTATAAGCAGCCATTTTGCCTCTCCCTCTATGTAATTATCAAGGTGTGGGATATTCAGCAGTACCTACAGTGCTGCAGTTGGTGTACCCTTCATGGCACCCAGTGTGCTGACACACGAATCCCGCTTCAATTTTGTGAGCACTTTAGATATTGTACTTTGCTGAACCTTTGGCCACCATACAATAGCACTGTTCACCAACATCGGTCTGATTATCCTGGTAGCCAATTTACCATCGAGGGGGTCAAACCACATGCACATCCGATCGCTCGTCTCATCATCGTTAAGGTAATCTGAGAACGGCTCGCCATATTCTCTGTGTGGCTATTCCAAGTTAGTTTATCGTCTGACTTGATCCCCACGTATTTCGCTTCTTTGGCAACTTGCATTTGTTTGCTGAAGAGGAATGGTGTCTTGGTGATCTTTAAATTCCTGTGCTTTTTAAAAAGCACACTTTTGTAAAATCTACAAGTTTTTCAGTAACAGCTACGTATCACTGGACTATAAAACTTCTTTGGTATTCGAGAGTTTCGAGCACTTAGAGTAACACTTCACGTAACGCTTAATATGATATAATAATTTTGGTTTAATTTAAGAATACTCGTAAATGAAAATCTTGCTTGTTTCTAACAACAGTTTCGGTTTATAGAAATATATCTTTAAGGATGCGTGGTGGTTGTGACATTTGCAATGGTCTAAATATTAAATTCACGTTACTGATTGCTAGCATTCTAATTTTTAATTTTGTTTCTGATCTAGGTAGACTAATTACAGAACTTAGGCCTACAAATTACAATTACTCGCCTGGCCCTGCTCTCAAACTCGTTACCCTAAGGAATCTTCGTAGCTCAGTGATGAATGAATAGAAACTTTTCTCAACTCTTATTCCTGAATCCATTTGATTAAAGTTTAAATCAACAACCAACTCAGCAACTCGTTTGTTTTTTCACATAAGATGCAGTAATAAAACTTGATTAAACGTATTCTATGGTTGAATAACTAATGGTTGTTTTTCATGGGTTTCTGTCAACGATTGAAACTATAACTTTCATTCACTACGTTTCGGTTTATTTTAATCTAAGCCATCTTCAGGTGTATTAATTTCAGATGTCGGTTACATTTCTTTAAAACTGTTTTATTTGTGAACCAGCCTCTATCCGAAGAAAAAATCTGATCAATGTTCTCCAAACCAAAGAGTGGACTGTAAGTTTTGTCCAAGTTTCCTTTTATTTTATTATTGGATCCCAAATCGGATGCAGTATCGACTCATCTTCGAGATGCAATCTATTGAAAATACTTTTTTTGTTGGTAGGTTGCTACGCTAAGAACTTTGGTCCCAAAGGCGTAGGCTTTGGAATGGGTGCTGGAACCCTCACCATGGCCTAATACCTTCCCCACCACCACTACCACCAAATGCTTCTGTCAACATACTGAAGACGATACCATAGTATGACGCTATGAGGGACATCTAACACCAATGTCTGAATGCAGCAGAAGAAGAAGAAAACATAAACAATTATATACAGAAATCTTATAGTTTGGGCTGTGCATCGAAACTTCTGACATTCCAAAAAATAAGATTTCTGGCCTAATCAATGATTGAGACTGTAACACGTCCAAAGTATACAAAGCTTACACTATCACATAATACGCAAGAGTTTAAACAAACGCTTTGAGGCGCATATTTTTGAGAATTTTTGAAGTTTTTATACCGTTTTTTTGAATGAGGGCACAAACACACTATATCTGGATTTAATCACCCAGTGACTAACTTGACTACAGTTGGAAGTGGTGAGCTTTCTGTGGCGGTGAAATAATTTCAATACGCAGAAAGCTCATCAACGCGTCATCTTTTGTAATAAAAAACAAAAAATAAAAAATGATAACACTCTTCTGAATCACTACAACCACCGAAAAGAAACAATTCGAAAAATTCGAAATACTTCCGGAAGTAGTCAATTTGGGAAAGGAAGACACTGAAAGGCTTCCTCGAACGATAATGCGATTTTTTACGTTCCTATACTACGTCCATCTTGAATGGTCTATCGATATATATAGCTTCGCGCTTCGCCATATATTGATATTTTGTTTTGTTTTACGCTATTTACAATATAAGGTATTTTTTTGTTTAGTTGTGTACAAACAAATATTCAATGATGTTATAATAAAATTTTTAAAATAGACGCTCGTTTCATTTTTATTTTTTTTAATTCCTCTCTGCAACGTCTATAAGTACGTTTTACTGCTTAAGAATAATACCACGTCATGGTAATTAAAATAATTTCGAAATTCTCCGTCAACGTTATTTACTGTAGTGCTAACTACTGCTAAACAGGAATGACTTTTTGGAAGATCAAAAGTAACCATATTTTTTTGTTATTTGATGTTTTAGTTGTTGGGTTCTGGTATAATGTTTGAAGCCCATTATCTTATTGATTATGGATAAAATGTTTCAAAATGTGGTTAGAAGAGGTCACGCATTCTTCCAATACTTTTTTCTCTTTCCACAAGGATGTTGACTACTATAGATACAACATTTGAGGTTAAATATGGGTCGAAAGTAGAACATAGCTAAGATTGTACAATCTAAGGCCTATACAAAAACAGTGATCTAAATCCAGTTCAAGTATCAGCTGTTTCAGGATCAGTACACTATCCAGTCGGATCACCGAGTCAGATCCTGTTTTGTCGAAAGGATGGATCAGTTGATCAACGACAAGTGACACTACATCCCACCTTATCTTCGAAATGATAACAAAAATAAAAAATCGCTGTGACACGTCGATTTGTATTTCGACTCTTCCATCACCGAATACGACATCATTTCAAAATCTTAAATAAGACTACCATACCTTAATACATCATTATAAAGAAAAATATGGTGATTAGCAAAATGAAGTATTATTTTCATTACCTGAAATATTATCGTTAGAATGGTTCCTCCACATAAATTATCATCGTTTTCAAGTAGGTGAGTGATTGTGGAAACCGTAAACCCTGCATTATTAGACAGGATGTCCCAAAAAATAGTGTCAAGCGGAAGTCCAGAGATAGAGCACACCTAGGAGTATCTGAATCACCCCCATATATGTTATGCAATATTTTGTAGTTTTCGAGTTATGAATCTTTTTCTGAATTTTAGAGAATTCTCTACCTCGACAACTTAAAGCTGTTCAAAAAAGAAAATTAAAAGAGCGTATCGTTTTAAAGCCGCAAAGACAGACAGACTACTGGATAAAGACAACGAAAACAACCTATGCAATGACACATTTTGAAAAGACATCACAACAATATCATAGCTATCTCTTTCTAACATCGTTAACTGCGCCTGCGTTAGCGTTAGCTCTTTTTGTTGTCGCTCAGGTTTTGAAGAATGCGCTCCTTGTGGTTTTTTAGCAAGAAATAGGAACTTTTCTAACAAATGTTTAATTTATGGATCGTTTTTAACGTTTATTATTGCGGTACTGACAACCATTCTGCTATTAGCGTGTTAACATAAGGTATTGATGAATTGAAAATCACATCGCTAATTTCAAGAAATCTTCGCCTCTTGTCTTTGAAGGTCCATTGGAGCGAAAGTAGCCCCATTAGGTACTACTTTTTTCAATGACTGTGATAGCTGAGAGTCTGAAGAATTTTTTAGACTTGCTTAGAAATCATGAAATCACCTCTTTGGATTTTTAATTGCGAGTCGAAGATTTAAGTCATAATTATCAGATCGTAAATTTTTCACTTTACACTAAAATTTTCATGACTTTTATCACAGTTACAGCTTTAAGTTGTCGAGGTAGAGAATTCTCTAAAATTCAGAAAAAAATTCATAACTCGGAAACTACAAAAATTGCATAACACATATGGGGGTAATTCCGATTGACACTATTTCTCGGGACACCCTGTATATTATTATTATTTCGAGATGATCAAGATACTTTTGCTGTTGCGAAAATATTTTGAATATATCGCTTGTACGTCTGTATGGAACAAAATGGCTCCCATCTGGAACGATAATATTTCAGGTTATGAAAACGATACTTCATTTTTATAATCACCATATGTTTTATCAACTTCCATAATAGTCAATCAATCTTCAATTCGATTACAATGCTGTATTAGTCAGTGAATTCCCTTCAAAATGATGTATCATAAGGATGTTGGCCTCATTTAAGGTTTTGAGGTAGAGATTACTAGAGGGAGGGCGCTAATGGCACGACGTCACAATGATGCCGTATTCGGTGGATGATTTGCCCCTCGAAATACAAATCAAAGTGTCACGACGATTTTTATTTTTTTATCATCTCATAGACAAGGTGGGTGGCAAATTTTAGCTGGGAAACCCTATACAGAGTTATAAATAAATAAATAAATAAATATTTTATTGCCCAACAGACACGAGGTCCAATTACAGGACAAAATCGCTTCAAACTGATGACAAAAAGAATAACATTTGACATAAACTAAAATTAAAACTCTGTTAGCTCCAAAGACGCCTTCAGATAGTGCCCTAGTTCACAGATAAAACTAATTTGAAAAATATCAATAGCTTAACCGGCAGTTGATTGAATTAATCAGTTGATTTAATGTAACATTATTGACATCACAATTCGAGAGGTAAAGGTTAAAATTAGCACACATCACATAAATAGGTGAATTTATCGAGACATTAATTCTTGGGGTTCTGTTATAAAATGTAAGGTTGTGGCGAGTACTTACTTGCGGTACATGGAAATTTATGAGAAACAGTAAATCGATGCAATCGATAAGACCATGTAATATTTTATAAAGAATGACTACACTTGTTGTGATTCTACGTTGATGCAAGGAGTGCACAGAAAAACGATTTAGCAATATATTATTATCATATCCTCTATTTGGGTAGTTTCCATCCAATCTGTATGACAAATATTTTAAAAATCTCCGTTGAACCTTCTCAAGTTTATGAATATGTACATTATAATGAGGGTACCAAATGAGCGAGCAGTACTCAAGTTTTGGTCTGACTATGGTAAAATATAAAATTTTCATAGTCTCAACATTATTAAACAAGCGGCAATTCCTTATAATAAAACCTAATAATTTTGAGGATGCAATAACTATTACATCTATATGATTAGTGAATGATAGATTATGTTCGAATAGTATCCCTAAATCCTTTACCTGTGCTTCACAATGTAACAGTGTGTCACTAATGGTATAATCAAAAGATATACGATTATAGTTTAACGTAAATGAGCACAATTTACACTTGCTAGCATTCATATACAATTTATTTCTTTCGCACCATGTCACAACAATGTTTAGTTGCTCTTGCAAATATTGGCAATCAGCTGTCTTTATCGTATGATAAATCTTTAGGTCATCCGCAAATAAAAGTTTACCACATGACAGAATTGAGGCTAAATCATTAATGAAAATTAGGAATAGCAGAGGCCCAAGATTAGATCCCTGGGGGACGCCTGACGTGCTCAAGTATTTGTCAGATTTAAAGCCGCTATAATGTATATAGTTCCAACGATCTTTCAGATATGAGTCTAATAAGATCAATAATGGATCAGTGAAGCCTATGGCCGATGACTTCTGTAGAAGTAGCGTATGATCAACCTTATCAAATGCCTTAGAGAAGTCCGTGTAAATTACATCCACTTGTTGTTCCTTGTCAAAAGCATCAGCTATGTACTGTTTGATTATGATTAAATTTGATAAGGTTGATCGTTTGCTTATGAATCCGTGTTGTGACTCAGCTATAAGAAGTTTGATTTGAGGAAATATTTGATTGTACAAAAGCATTTCAAAACCCTTAGAGAAGTTACACAGAATAGAAATTCCTCTATAGTTTTCGATCCTTGTTGGCTCACCATTTTTAAAAACGGGGCAAATTTTTGAGATCTTCCATGCTTTGGGGAATCTATGCTGATGTATAATAGCATTATAAATTTTCACAAGTGGCACAGCAAAGACTCTAGCACAATCCCTGACCAGAAAGCTAGGGATCATATCATGACCAGCAGTCATTTTGTTTGCAAGCTTTTTGAGAACATCGAACACCTGGTCTTCCGTAAAATATTCAACAGAGATGCATGTGCTGTGAACTGTATTGGAGTCTGTAGCAGAGGTTGCCGCATATGCAGAGCCTGGTTCAAAAACTGAGGAGAAAAATTGTGCAAATCCATCAACTATTGCTCGGCCACCCTCAATCTGTTCATCCCCTCTCAGCATGCTGTTAGGTATGCGAGAGTTTCCCCTGTTTCTTTGCACATACGCCCAAAAGCTTTGCGGATTAGAGGATATGCTATTTTCCGCGGTTAGTGTATAATTTCTATGAGCCAAACCTATTTTAGCTTTAACTTCTCTTCGAATCCTACTGAAGTGAGAATAGTAGCGCTCCTCCCCAGATCTCTTAAATAATACTCTATAATGTTCTTTTAATTGGATATAATAAATTATTTCTGAGGTAAACCAGCAGGGATATTTCCTTTTATTACTCCTATAACGTGGCACACACTGATCCAAAATATGGTATAGCTTATTATAAAAGGCCTCAACCATAGTTTCCACATCCGCCGCTATATCCAGGAAAGTCCAGTCACTATTTAAGAATTGGTAATAAAGCTGAACGAAGTCCGTTTACGGAAATTATAGGTATTGTTTGAATGATCTGAAATTATAGCCGAATTTGCTTTATCCTTTTTCACAAAAATACTAGCTTTGAGTGCAGGGTGGTACTCATCTTCGTTAATCAAGGGGATATCATCGCGTGTAACATCCACAAATTGATCACATAAGACTAAATCTAATAACCTATTAAAAGAGTTTAATATACTATTATACTGCTGTAGCCCAACAAAATCTAGGAAATTGATAATTGATAATTCAATACAGATATTTGGAGAGGTGATAACTATAAAATTGGCCATTTAACACCATGTCCAATTCGTGATAGTTTCCGAGATAAATTGAATTTTAGAGATTTTCATTAAAATGCAGACCTCCAAGCGACAACCCTAATAAAACAAAGTTTTATTGTCTGATTTCGGAATTTTTGGTATTAGCCCTTAGAAAATATTCTATTACGTCATTATCGACTGAAAGAAAGTTATCATGTATCAAATACTTCGCGAGGTGGTGTCAAAATCAGCATGTGTTGAAAAGTGACTTGAAGAAGCGTTGCAAAAAAATGAATTTATCGTAAAAAGTCACCAAATAATTAACTATGCACTTTTGGGTAAAAACATAATTTTTTTACAAATATGGTAAACACAGAAAATAAGATTCATTTAAATTCTGAAAGCATAATGAATTTCCGAGAAAGCTTCAACAGACCGTTTGGTGAAAACTTGTCATCGGATTCCTAATTTTCATTATGGTTACTTGGGAATTATGCTTTTGCATCATGATTAGTCATAAAAAGTTATCAGTTAACCAAAACTTTGGTATAGGGTCTCAAAATTGTATAATTTTATAAGAAAGCTTCAAGCTGTAATTAAAAATGGATTCGTCTTAAAAAGTTGCAAGCAAGCATCCATCTAAAGTATTCCTACCTAAAAAAGTTTCATCTTCGGCGTCCACGTGAAGCATAAATCAACAAAAATTCCATTCTTTTGACAGAATCGCCTTTCTTCAAAATATGTGCTGGCATGTAATGGTACGGATACAGACCAGTCTTGTGCGCAGTAAACCACACCTTTTACTGCAAAGTATCGTATTGATTTACAGCAGTTTAGGTGGATGCCGTAGAATTTTGTGCACCATTTCGAATAATTTTTCCTCATCTTATGGATCATATAGTCAAGGCCTACCGGCATCACTGGGGCGTTGTCGAAAGGTTCCCGTCTCACGTAGACGTCGAAAAGTCTGAGAAAAAGCTCTTTGGTTGGACACTACATAAACCGTATATAATAATAATAATAATAAAAATAATAAAAATGTCCCGCGAATATACCTCTCGCGACACCTGGGAGGGCGTGGACTATTGAGTTTGGAGCGTCTGCACAACAGAGTAGTACTGGCCACTGCCTGCTATGTAACGAACAGCACCGATCCCCTGATCCGCTTTGTGCGAGAGCACGAGAATGCGGGAAAAGGAGCCTTTCTTTTTAGCGCAGCGAAACGAGCAGCCGAGGAGCTCAGCCTCACACTCGACTTCAAGCGAAGGTGTCAGCAGTCCATTACGGAACTTGCTCCCGCAGAATTAAAATCCCACATTAAAACTGCCGAAGTCGACTTCCTCTTAAGACTTCATAAAGATAAGCCAATGCATGGAATCTTCTACAAACATCTAGAAGAGCATGGCTTGTCTAAGCAGTTGACCTTCTCTTTCCTAAGGTCTAGTGGGTTGAAGTCGGAGACTGAAGGCTTTATAATGGCTTGCCAAGACGGTGTCTTCAACACCTTGGTGTACCGTAAAAGGGTTATGGGTGTAGATGTACCCGACACCCATTGTAGAGCTTGCCGACAGGCGCCAGAGACGCTTATGCATCTCTTGTCGGCGTGTAAGACGTACGCTGGGACGGCTTACGTCCATCGGCACAACGCGGCTCTACGAGTGCTCTACTATCATTTAAGGCACTCATACGGTATCGATGAGACACCGGTGCTGCCATATGCTCCAGGGGATATTGAGTCCGTTGTGGAGAACGAGAGATGCCGGATTTACTGGAACTACTCGTTCCCCACGCTCGAGCTTGTACAGGCAAACAAGCCCGACATAGTCCTTCTCGACCACCAACAGAAGACGATGTTCGTTATAGAGTTTTCGGCGCCTGCCGAGGTGAACATCGTCTCTAAGGAGGAGGAAAAGCGGACCAAATATCAGGAGTTGCTCGGACAACTTCGCAGGCTCTGGCCAGACTACACTGTAAGTCTGCTGGTTATGGTCATTGGATCCCTAGGTGGAATGAGGAATACGCTGCTCTCTGCACTGCGCAAAATACCGGTGTGCCGTGCGGCGGCGCACATCTTAGCCGCCAGAATGCAGAAGGCAGTCATCCTTGGGGTGCACTTTTTTGTTTTAAACATATAATAATAATAATAAACCACAGGAAATAGCCGGAAGTGCCCGGGCGTAGACAACGTGCAAAATTTCTGGTACAAACAATTCAGTGCAACATATGAAATGCTCACAGAACAAATCAATAAAGCCATACTCCAACCCAACAGGCTACCCAAATTCCTCACACAAGGAGTAACATATATAAAACCAAAAAACGCAGACACCAAGAACCCTGCCAATTACCGTCCGATCACTTGTCTCCCCACCTTGTACAAGATCATCACCGCAACAATAGGCAAAAGGATTGAACAACACCTTACTCAAAACAACATCCTGACCGAAGAACAGAAAGGATGTAGAAAACAAAGCCAAGGTTGCAAAGAACAACTAATAATTGATAGTGTGATCATGGAGCAAACTAGAAAAGAACACAGGAACCTCCATACCTATTTCATCGATTATAAAAAAGCTTTTGACTCTATACCCCATAGCTGGCTAACGAAAACTCTTCAAATATATAAAATTAATCCAACCCTTCGTCAGTTCCTTACAAGAACCATGGAGACATGGAGAACCAACATACATCTTAAAACTCAGGACGGTCATATCCAAACGGAGGAGCTATACATAAGACGCGGTATCTTCCAGGGTGGTTCACTCAGTTCACTGTGGTTCTGCCTTTGTTTAAATCCACTCTCCAACGCACTTAACAACACAAATTATGGTTTCAACATCAGACACCAGATAGTTAATCAACACAGAATCAGACATCTTCTCTACATGGATGATATAAAACTGTAAGCAGCCACTGAAGTGCAACTGAAGGAATTACTCAAAATAACAGAAGTTTGTACGTCAGACGTCCGGATGGAATTCGGAATGAGCAAATGCAAGGTGCTCCACATCCATAAGGGCCAATGGAAGAACCATTCCGAACAGGAAATATTAACTGGCCAGACTCTGGATAACATGGAGAAGGACGAAACGTACAAGTACCCAGGCTTCAATCAGAACATTAAGATTGATCACACACAAGTCAAAGCTCAACTAACACAAGAGTTCAGAGACCGCCTCGTTAAGCTTCTAAAATCAAAATTGAATTCCAAAAATCTTACAAAAGCAATTAACACATTTGCGATACCGGTTCTCACATACTCCTTTGGTATCATCAAGTGGTCGCACACTGATATTGAAAACATCAACATACTCATACGAACGGAACTCACAAAGCACAGAATGTCACATCCGAAAGCGTGCAAGGAAAGGCTTACCATAGACAGGAAACATGGGGGCAGAGGAATTATAGACATACAGTCACTTCACACAAGACAAATAAAAACACTCAGAGACTTTTTCCAAGGCAAAGAGACAAACTTACATAGATCAATAGTAAAAGCAGACAAAAACTATACTCCACTCACCCTATCCCGCCCAGATCACCCAGCAGATGCACACAATCACATAGAATTACAACAAGAAAAAATAAACACCTGGTCACAAAAAGCACTTCATGGCAAGCACAGATACCGCGTTACACAAGACCACATTAATGAAAGACAATCATACACCTGGCTGCAGGATGGCCAACTCTTTCCAGAAACCGAGGGTTTTATGCTTGCTATCCAGGACCAAGTGATTGGGACAAGGAACTACATGAAATACATAATTAAAGATACATCCATAACCGACGACAATTGCAGAAAGTGCCACCAACAAAAAGAAACAATAGACCACATAACAAGCGCATGCAAAACTCTAGCTGGAACCGAGTACACAGCTAGACATAACTCTGCAGCCAAAGTCATTCACCAAGCACTAGCCACAACAAACAAGCTAATAGAAAACACAGATCCATATTACAATTACACACCGACATCAGTACTCGAAAACAATGAATATAAACTGTACTGGGATGTTGAAATACATACAGATAAGACTATCCCGGCAAATCGGCCAGATATAGTTTTCCAGTCGAAGGCAGACAAAGTTACCTATTTGATAGATATTGCTATTCCCAACGATACGAATATCCAAAATGCCTACGCTGGGAAGATATCTAAATACACGGACCTTGCAATAGAAATAAAACGACTCTGGAAGCAAAACAAAGTTACCATTGTCCCCCTAATTATGTCTGTCTCAGGCCTCACACCAAACACATTTACACCACACCTACAACAGTTAGGCCTGGACGAAAGGTTACACAAAATATTTCAGAAGTCTGTAGTCCTGAAAACCTGCAATATTGTTCGATCTTTCCTAAATTCCGATCCGTAATAGTTCAGGTGCTGACTTGGCACAGCCCGTCAACACCTGTTGCTACCGCAGTCATGCGAGAGAAACTTGAAAAATCAGGATAATAATAATAGGGGGTTGCTAGATCCCCTCAGTGGCGCCTCCCCAAGGTGGCGGATAGGGGAACGCCTCCCAGACATGGGTGGTACCGGGGAAATCAAATACCCGGGGCGGACCAAAACTAGCACGGTGGAATAGCGTCTGCATCCAGCGGATCGGCTATTCCTCAACAACTAGGACACGACGGATCTCCATGTGAGGAGCGGTACTCCGGCAGCGTCGGACTCCATGTTAGGGGCGGCCGATAATACACCCGCAGGAAGCCACCCAACATCCGTAGGCTATCCGGTGCGTGGCGACACCGCAGGGTATACCGAAGCCCAAGGATGTAATCCAGCCGGCAACCTTCGCAGGTGCATCCTCAGAAGGCAATTATGACGGCTGCCTCCGGAAATGTCATCTGGGGGCCCTAAGGCCAACCACCTGACGGGCCCTATCTTCGGGTTCGACCACCCCGGAAGAAAAGCACCCACACCGAGCCGGTTTCGGAAGCCGGCGTTGGGCAAGGTGGCGGTGCTTCGAATTGCCACTTTGACGACCCCCGCAATGACATGGACCGTTTTAGGTGGACGACGGAGCTCAGGGATGACCTACTGAGCTGCTACGAGAGCAGTAGCCCGCACCGTAGGGGATACATGTCCCGCATGTATGAGAGGTGGTGTGAAATGCACCCAGAGCATAGCACGCTTACCTTAGAATTTGCGAGATTATGTATCGTACCTCCGGAGGCAGGGATATGTTCGTGCTCCAGCTCAGCCTGCCCCTTCGGCGGACGGAAGGCCTGTTAACCAGGCTGAAAGTTCACCGGTAAGGCCCGCTGAGAGGGAAATCGACCAAGTCGTCTCACCTGGGGATTTCAGGGACCGAAGGGCCTTGCATAACAACGGAAGGTCCTTGAAGCTGGCAGATTTGAAGAGAGAGGATGAGGTTGTGGGTGAACGTCTATCGGGGGCCTCTGACATTTGGAGCATCAATTGCGAAATTTACGCTGCGGCTCTGAGGCTAGCTAAACAGGGGAGAGTGAGAGACACTCCTGTTGAGAGAGCATAGAGACGGGTGCGCCAAATGGAAGCGAAAATCCAGTTGGCTCGCCAGGAAGCATCCCGTATCCAGTGTGTGATGGAATATAGAGCGGCTGGGAAGCCTTTTACGCGCCGAGTGCGCCAGATAGCCTACGGGTTGAGGCGCGACCATCATACACTCAGTCAAGCGGTACTGGTTGTGGTCAAGCAACACTGTCTTGACAGGATACGGATGCTAATCGCTGCGAAGCGATCGTTGGTGGCGCGGGCGAGAGGTCTGGAGCAGAACAGAATGTTCTACGAAAGATCTTCTCGCCTTTTCCAACAGCCGCCTCCAGCCATAGAGCAGCCGCCAACTGCTGATCGCGTGGAGGCCTTTTGGAGGGACATTTACGAACAACCCAAACCTCTCTCAGCAGACACTCCGGCCTTGGCGCAGTTCGAGTCCGTTTGTAGGAGGACTCCTAACTTGAATGTACTGCGTCACCCGATAAACACGGAAGAAATTCTTGACGCCTTACGAGGCGCTAAGAATTTCGCGACTCCTGGCCCGGATGGCATAAACACCTACTGGTGGAAAAAATTCCCCAGTTGCCACCGGCATTTCTCTAGAGTTTTTAACTCGTGGCTAAATCAGGAGCAGCCAATTCCGGCTTGGTTTGTCGAGGGTCGAACCGTGCTTCTCCCGAAGACCGGAGATTTGTCTGATCCCAAAAACTACAGGCCAATAACATGTCTGAACGCGTGTTACAAGCTCTTCACCAGAATCTTGTACATGCGTATCCTTCAAGCTGTGAATCCTGTATTTCTCGACGGGTATGAACAGAGAGGGTCAAAGAAAGGAGTAGCTGGCTGCAAGGAGAACCTGTTGATTGACCGATGTGTCACGCAGGACTCTGTGCAGTACAAGCGAAACCTTTCTATGGCCTGGATTGACTATCGCAAGGCATTCGACAGCACGTCTCATGACCTCATTGTGCGGCTGTTGGAATGTCTTTCGGTGGATAATCAGATAGTGGGATGCATCAAACAACTGATGCCACTCTGGAAGACCCGGTTCACTATAACATCAGGTGAAACCCGGGTTCAGACAGAGTTGGTGTCATTGAAAAGAGGTGTCTTCCAAGGAGACTCCTTGAGTCCCTTGCTCTTTTGCATCTCACTTTTGCCTCTGTCCATAGCGCTGAGAAATACTAAAGGATACAGCTGTGGCACGCCCAATAACCGGAGGCACAAGGTCACCCATCTGTTTTATATGGATGACCTAAAACTTTATGCCTCCGGCCAACGCGAATTACAACAATCGCTGAGGGTGGTGCAGGAGTACAGTCATGCTATCGGAATGGAGTTCGGGACAGACAAATGTGCATTGGTTCATCTCAAGAAAGGACGAAGCGGAGATAGTGGAGATGAGGAACAGCTCGTTGATGGGAGCATCTTGCGACAACTGCATGCCGGAGATACTTATACCTACCTTGGAGTGGCGCAGCGTCATGTCCAAGAGGCAGCATTGGTTAAAGAGTCTCTTCGCCGCAAGTATTTGCACCGACTCCGGCAGATCTGGTCGTCAGAACTGTCCGGCAAGAACAAAGTCGCTGCCACAAACATGCTTGCGGTCCCATTGTTATCATACACCTTTGGTGCTATACACTAGAAAGTGAACGAGCTGAAGGAAATCGACACGAAGACCCGCAAAAGGATGAATGTGGAGAGAAGCCTGCATCCTAAGTCCTCTGTCCCGCGAATATACCTCCCGCGACATCTGGGAGGGCGTGGACTATTGAGTTTGGAGCGTCTGCACAACAGAGTAGTACTGGCCACTGCCTGCTATGTAACGAACAGCACCGATCCCCTGATCCACTTTGTGCGAGAGCACGAGAATGCGGGAAAAGGAGCCTTTCTTTTTAGCGCAGCGAAACGAGCAGCCGAGGAGCTCAGCCTCACACTCGACTTCAAGCGGAGGTGTCAGCAGTCCATTACAGAACTTGCTCCCGCAGAATTAAAATCCCACATTAAAACTGCCGAAGTCGACTTCCTCTTAAGACTTCATACAGATAAGCCAATGCATGGAATCTTCTACAAACATCTAGAAGAGCATGGCTTGTCTGAACAGTTGACCTTCTCTTTCCTAAGGTCTAGTGGGTTGAAGTCGGAGACTGAGGGCTTTATAATGGCTTGCCAAGACGATGTCTTCAACACCTTGGTGTACCGTAAAAGGGTTATGGGTGTAGATGTACCCGACACCCATTGTAGAGCTTGCCGACAGGCGCCAGAGACGCTTATGCATCTCTTGCGGCGTGTAAGACGTACGCTGGGACGGCTTACGTCCATCGGCACAACGCGGCTCTACGAGTGCTCTACTATCATTTAAGGCACTCATACGGTATCGATGAGACGCCGGTGCTGCCATACGCTCCAGGGGATATAGAGTCCGTTGTGGAGAACGAGAGATGCCGGATTTACTGGAATTACTCGTTCCCCACGCTCGAGCTTGTACAGGCAAACAAGCCCGACATAGTCCTTCTCTACTACCAACAGAAGACGATGTTCGTTATTGAGTTTTCGGCGCCTGCCGAGGTGAACATCGTCTCTAAGGAGGAGGAAAAGCGGACCAAATATCAAGAGTTGCTCGGACAACTTCGCAGGCTCTGGCCAGACTACACTGTAAGTCTGCTGGTTATGGTCATTGGATCCCTAGGTGGAATGAGGAATACGCTGCTCTCTGCACTGCGCAAAATACCGGTGTGCCGTGCGGCGGCGCCGATCTTAGCCGCCAGAATGCAGAAGGCAGTCATCCTTGGGTCCCTTCGTCTACTTAGGGCGCACGATTCGCGGACCCAGTGATTGCTCACCTCACGGTGTGAGGAGTAGTCATTGGGTAATGGAACAGCAGCTCGGTGTGTCGGAGCCCGGGCTGCACTTTTTGTTTTTTGAAATAACAATGTTTATTTATAAAATTTACAATACGTTTTCCATATATGTAATAAATTAAATAAACATCAAAAGCCGCAGAAGGTGGAACACCTTGAACGCAGCAAACATGTAAATTCATAATATTATGTAAGTTTACATTTACATTTTGAGTGATACTTAATCCGAATGCATTTTAGTATAAAACATAAGCTAAACTGTAATTTTGACGGATGATTATTTTTTACTTAATAAATTATATTGCTTCTATATAATCTAAATATACATATTTGTGTATTTGAAAACGGGGTAGTTCATGAATTCAATTTTTTATTTGTTTCTTGAAATGGCTTAACCTTCGAATTTCTTAAATAATTGATGGTAATACATTGTATAGCTTTGAGGATAGGTAAACTCTGACCTAAGCATTATACTTTTATGCGGTTTGAAAACAAGGTTGGAGGATAATTTATATCTTGTTTCATAGGTGTGTATAATTTTTGATTGATCATACTTATTCTTATAATAATGTAAATTGCAATGTAAGAAATACAGCTGTCGGATGTCATATATCTTGGTGTCCTCATGGAGAGCTGTTGTAGGATAAAGTCGTGGTTTATGAGACATCATCTTAATTATACATCTTTGTATAATATCTAATTCATGTATATGGTTTTTACTAGCAGCCCCCCAAGCTAAAATCCCATATGTCATATGACTTTCTACTGAAGCAGAATATAATATACGTAAATAATTTTCAGGAAGGATATTCGATATATATATTTTAATTTGTGTAAAATGAATCTCAGTTTTTTTACTACGTATTTAATATGTATATCCCATTTCATGTGTTCATCAACATATATTCCTAAATATTTGGTATTGGCTGATCTTTCAATTTCTATATGTTCTTATAATTTGGTAAATATTTTGCATATGAATTGAATGCGACAAAGTGAGTTTTATTATAGTTTATAATCAGTAATCTGCTGCTAAACCATTGTGATATTTGTATCAAGTCTTTTTCTATGTCATGTTTCAAATTTATCCAATTACTTGATTGGTATAATATCACAGTGTCATCAGCAAAGCTAACTTAGTCATTCAAATAAATCTTAAAAAATAACGGTCCAAGAACTGTGCCTTGAGGAACACAATGTTCGCATATCCTTAACCTGTAAACATAATGACCACTAATAAACACACTGCAGATCGATCATGAACGTACGTATACTTATGCTGAAACTGTAGAAGATTTCCCTGCACGCGTGAGCACCGGAGGTGTTGTCCGTTCTAAAAGTAGAAACGCAGCTGTCACAACCCAGTGGATCTTAAGGGTACAGATACATATGCTATTAATGAGCAATGCTACTACGTAGCATGTATATACGCATGCTAATTTCGAGCATGCTAAAGAACCGGCGGTCATGCGATTAAATGGAAAAGTGTCAGTGACAGTAGCATGCTAATTTTGAGAATGCCTAAAAAGCATGCTATTTATGGGCATGTGTATCTGTAGCTTAACTTGCGCAAGCGTACGTTCATTATTGTCTATCTACAGCACAACATCTAAGTACAGTTTCAGCTTTACATCCACAGTGTGTTCACAAGAGATATCATGCTTAATTTTAGAATTACTTCATTCTAAATGATTTTCTGTTCTGTTTGATTACCCCGTAACTTTTAAGAGATTACCTAGCGACCTTTTAAGATGAATCCATTTTAAGGTACAACTTGAATATTTCTTTTAATATTAGCAATTTTGATACCCTATACCACAACTTTGGTTAAACAATCACTTTTTATAAGTAATGATAATGTAATAGCCACATTATTTAAGTACCCATAATAAAAATTAAAAATCCGATGACAAGTTTTTGCCAAACGGTCTGTTGAAACTTTGTAATTTCGGAGATCCATTATGCTTTTAGAGCTTAAATGCAATCTTATTGCCTGTGTGTCATAAATTTGTACTAATGAATAACTGGAAAGAGGGGCACGTTTTACCGCAGAGTGCATGGTTAATTATTTGGTGACTTTTTACGATAAATTAATTTTTTTGCAACGCTTCTTCAAGTAACTTTTCCACACATGCTGATTTTGACACCACCTCGCGAAACGCTTGATACATGATCGCTTTCTTTTAGTCGATAATCACGTAAGTAGTAGCATATTTTCTGAGGAATAATGTCAAAAATTCTAAAATCCGCCAATAAAAATTTTGTTTTATTAGGGCTTTCGCTTGGAGGTCTACATTTTAATGAACATCTCTAGAGATCAATTTATCTCGGAAAATATTAGGAATTGGATATAGTGTTATATGGCGAATTTTATAGCTTATCACCTCTACTATCATATGCCCAAATATCTCTATCCAATTACTAATAATCCAGTATAACCCATAAAATTCATTTTTAAGTATACGAGTATTTAACACTAACGGAAAATCGGTAGTATTCATGATTCCATGGCTGAAACGAACATCGAACAACTAAAAAGTTGGATTAAGAACACAAAACAGATGGTTAAGGAAAGGAGCTACTGAATAATCCGATCGCGATCACTTTTCGTACAACAGTGAACTAATCCTAGAGCCCTTTCCGAACCTCAAGATCAGTAATCCTTGTGATCTGGTTAACTGGATCACAGTTTCCGTAAAGGCGTTCTCTTCTGTCTTATGCAAAACATTTTCTGTTCCATCTCAAAAATAACGGCAAAAATCGGTATCCCTATTCGCTGACCATAACCGACCTTCGTTATGGTTATAGGCTATAATTTACCTACGTATTTTTTATTACTGCGCATGCTCAAAGTAACGATAGCCACGAAATTCTTTATGTCTGGTGCTCCAAAAACTCTCTATTTTGCAGCAAACGACGCACATTCGAAATATCATGAGAACATTGGCGACGCCCATTTTCTGCCATCGAGAAACTTACTATTGCCTCACAATAAGCTGAAAATGATTAAAACTGACAACAAGAAATCATATCTTTAATGTACTCCTTCTATCCACTCATTGGCTGTTGTTATTTTCTGAGCAATGTAATCTCAGTAAAAGTTGCTTCACTTGTAACGTTACTGTCCTTTGACTTGATACTTCTCATGTATCTTCGAGTTGCAAAAAAATGCTTAACAAGAGTGAGCGTTAATTATATTATAAAATCAAAACTTGATTGATAAATACGTTGATTATGCTCAAGAGGCTATGAGTTGCGGAAAGCGCTTAATAATGAAATTAAAAACATTTTGATACGCATAAATAAATTACAAATTCATCAGAAGAAGTAAGAATAAAGTTTGATGATAGCCTCATAGCACCAAATACCTCCCAAATTTCAAAAGCAGTATACCTGTTTCGTTGCTGTTATTATTATCCTCTTTTAAAAGTTTAATATTATTCATCATTACTCCACTGCCACGGGATGTATATTTGGATAAAGCCTTTTCGTCTATAGTCGTATGAAACTAGAAAATACTTCACTTCCAATCTGCATCTGATTTGTGATTGCAAACTAGCTACTCACTTGTAGTGCATCACGCTGTCTGATACAAACTTTTCGAAGACCGAATTACAGTATGTAAAACAGGCCTATGTTGAATTAATTACTCACACCACGATACTCAAAGAGCAATAAACCAATGCATTTCTCTGAGGTCCACCCCCCATGCTGACAGTAATCCACCTTCAAAATTTGCCTTCTTACCTTATATCCATAATATGACAAGACAACATATTGTAACATCCTGTATTATTTGTATTGTTGTTTATGCTTCTTTCAAAACGTTAGGTTAGATTTTTTGATGTGTAAACGTCATCGAATCATCTGGAACTTTCTGGACTGTCCGATCGGCATTCTCGAATGTCATCTGAGTGTCTCGAATCTTCTAGATGGTTCGATGAAGTATATAAGGCGCAACGGGTAGCGTGGCAGTAGTCAGTTGTGTTGAGTGGTACCTAAGATAAGGTTAAGAGATATTGTATCGAGTAGTGAAGTAAAACGGTGAAAGTTATGCCGAGTTTGATTCCCTGGGTGAAGAAAAAGAGGCCGTCGTGACAATTGGTGTCAGAAGTGTGGGATTAGCCGTCGAATCAAACCAGGAAAAGGAATCAAGAAGTGAGTACAGCGTCAGCCAATGCCTGTAACCAGAGCTATGGCGTCCGATATGAGTGCATTGATGGCTATGCTACAAGAAATGAGAACCAGCTTAGACAACCAGGCAGCCGTTACGCAAGCAACAGTCGTAAACCTAGAAGAAAAGCTAAAGCAACACCAGGACGAGGCAGTCGCAGACTTGAAGAGTGGACAAGAATTGGCGATGACTCGGTTGGAGGAGCAGAAGCAAGCCGTAAGTCAGGCATTAGAAAATCAAGACCAGCGTATTAGTGCAGTAGAGGCTCAAATAGCGACATCACAAAAGCATGTTGAGGAACATCTAGCGATATCACAAAGGTACGTTGAAGAACAGCTACATCAAGTGGAGGATCGTGTCAAGGAAATCGTCAGAGAAGAGCTGCGAGACCTTAATGCAGGTAAGCGTTGTTTAACAGCTGTACCACCCGCTTTTCAGGAAAAGCGGGTGGTACAGCTGATAGGGCTTTGCTACTACGCCACTGTGTCTATCAGGATCGACACAGTGGCGTAGTAGCAAAGCCCTATCCATATAATGGCAAAACATCATGGGACATTTATTATATGCAATTTGAAAACATCGCACGTATGAATAACTGGTCAAATGAAGAAAAAGCTTGTGTGCTGACATCCATGCTTAGAGACTCTGCCGCAGCTATTTTGGAAAATCTCTGCTCATCAGATCTACGTGACTATGATAAGATAACATCTGCACTAAAGTTACGCTTTGGAGATGCACACTTAACAGAGCTGTTGCATGGCCAGTTGCATAACCGGACACAACAAGCTAAGGAAGACCTAACCACATTTGCATACGAAGTCCAAAGCCTAGCTAAACGAGCATTCGTCAGCAGTCCCATCGAGACACAGGAATACGTCGCTGCTCGTCAGTTTGTCGAAGGAATTGCCGACCTGGACGTTCAGAGAATCGTAAGACTATCCAGTCCCAGAACCTTACAAGACGCTTTGGTCAAGGCTCTAGAAATTGAAGCTGCCACAAAAGCCACGCGAATGACACGGAGGGTGCGCTCTTTAGAACAAGATGATGAAGCAGAAGTCAGGGCGACAGCATTCATTCCAAGAAGAAGAGGTGGTACTTTCCAAAGGAACCCAGTTCGCACAAATCTAGAAGGACCTGAGAAGTTTACGTGCTGGAGATGTGGGCAGAAGGGGCACCTTAGAGTAGGCTGTCGCATGCAGGTGACAGAGAAGTCAAGGGAGGCTAGTACTAATACTGATAATGAGTCGGAAAACTAGAGCCGGCCAGTTTTAGGGGGCAAAAACTGGCTGGCCATCATGACGAAAGCCCCATGGTCATCGAAATTGAAGTTAATAAAATTGAGAAGAGTCCAGTAGTTGAAGGTTACATAGAAAATGTACCATGCAAGATGTTAGTCGATACCGGAGCAAATGTGACTATAATAAGCCCTAACATATACCAAGATATTCGAAGGAAGTTGCCAAGCAGAACCACGCAAACGGATAGAATGTTGCTGAAGACCGCTAATGGAGACCGTATACCAGAACTGGGTGTTGACGAATTAGAGATTCGCATTGGCAGCTTTGGTAAGAAGCATCCCATTTTAGTAGCTTCAGTCACAAATGATTGCATCCTTGGTGCTGAGTTTCTGCAGAGTTCTGGCTGCGTAATAAACTTCACTGGTAATACCTTAAGCATTGGGGATTCAGAAGAGATTTCATTTGGCTGCCGAGCTGTTCAGCTAGAGGAAATGAACGTTATGGCACCAAGGACTTTTACAATACCACCACAGAAAGAGATTGTTATACCCATATATGCACATAAGGCACTTGAACATAACCTTACCCCATGCATTTTTGAACCAGATCCTACGCTAGGTTGGAATAAACCTATTTTATTAGCCAGAACAATAACGGATTCTTCAGATATGTTAATAAGGGCCGTGAATGTATCTAGGAATTCAATACAAATCAAGAAAGGTACGCCACTGGGTAGACTAGAACCAATAGCATGGATACGAAGGTTAGATGGCACGGAAGAAGAAGATGATAGTGACTCCACCCAAATCTCAGATAGTCTTCAAGATTTGTATGATAGAAGCTGTGAGCATTTGCGACCCGAGCAGCAGCGGAAGATCCTGAAGTTACTAAGAGAATTTCATTCGATTTTCGCTAAAAATAATGATGACCTAGGGCGAACCCATCTGGTACGACATAAAATTAATGTAGGAGATGCCCAGCCAGTCAAGCAGCCCCCAAGAAGAACTCCATTATCTAGGATTGATGAAGTACAGAATATGGTAAAAGATATGCAGAAACGAGGAGTAATCGAGCCATCATCTAGCCCTTGGGCCTCTCCGATAGTCCTTGTTAGGAAGAAGGACGGATCAACGAGGTTTTGTGTGGATTACAGACGGCTCAACGATTTGACCAAAAAGGATTCATACCCTTTACCAAGAATTGACGACACTTTGGATGCAGTTGGAAATTCATCATGGTTCTCCACCTTAGACCTGCAAAGTGGGTACTGGCAGGTTGAAATGGATGAAAAAGATAAAGAGAAAACGGCATTTACATCGTGTGCTGGGCTATGGCAGTTTACAGTAATGCCTTTCGGTCTATGCAATGCACCCAGTACTTTCGAAAGACTAATGGATGTTGTACTACAGGGTTTATCTTGGAAGACAGCACTGATATATCTCGATGACGTCATTGTGTTTGGAAAGGATTTTGAAGAAGAGCTACTCCGACTAAGACAAGTTTTCCAGCGGATTAAGTAAGCGAACTTGAAGCTAAACCCCAAGAAATGCCATCTTTTCAAAAGGGAAGTAAAATACCTCGGACACCTGTTAACCAAAGACGGAATCCGGACGGATCCAGAGAAGGTGCAGGCTGTGAAGGAATGGAAAGTACCGTCCAACACTCATGAGGTACGAAGCTTTTTGGGACTGTGCAGTTATTATCGCAGATTTGTGAAAGATTTCTCTACCATCGCCAAACCATTATTTGCCTTAACTGAAAATGGTAATAAGTTTTATTGGGACTCCATCTGCCAAGAAACCTTCGATGCATTGAAAACAGCTTTGATCTCCTCACCGATACTAGCTCATCCTACAAGGGAAGGAACTTTCTACTTGGACACAGATGCTAGCCATTATGCTGTTGGAGCTGTCTTATCTCAAGAACAAGATGGCATCGAAAAGGTAATTGGGTACTACAGTAAAACTTTGCATAAAGCGCAGAAAAACTGGTGTGTGACACGAAAAGAGTTGTACAGTGTGGTGAAAGGGATCGGAAATTTCCACCACTTATTGTACGGAAGAAGATTTGTCGTAAGAACGGATCATTCAGCTTTGCAGTGGTTAATGAAGTTCAAGAATTCAAGAATCCAGAAGGCCAGTTTGCTCGATGGATTGAATACCTCCAAAGCTATGACTTTGAAATTCGTCATCGTCCAGGAAAGCAACACGGAAATGCCGATTCTATGTCACGCAGGCCCTGTGATGAAGACTGCAAGCACTGCTCGAAAGAAGAAAAAAAAAGAATTCGACATAAACACATTAAAAATAGAAGAATTTGAATTGGAAGGAACCAAGATTTTCACTAGAAACCTTCAAGCAAGCTCAGTGTCAAGACGCTGAGTTAGGGTTAGTTATTCAGTCACTATTAAATGGAAACAAGCCTAATCAACAGGAAATAAGTGCTATGAGTCCCATCACTAAAGCCTACCTAGCACAATGGGACTCACTAAAGGTGAGGGGTAACCTCTAGTATCGAATCTGGGAGGACACTGATGGCAGACATGCTAAAGAAAAACTTGTAGTACCAAGGAAATTACGGAAAGCAATTATGGAACAACTACATGATAGTAGCAGTGGAGGTCACTTTGGCATCAGGAAGACCCTGGAAAGAATCAAGGAGAGATTTTACTGGGTTGGCTGTCGCGAAGATGTTGAAAATTACTGTTCCACGTGCGATGTCTGCAACTCAAGAAAAGGTCCACGTATTCGTCAACGATCACACATGCAGCAGTACAACGTTGGATCGCCGCTTGAGAGAATCGCCATAGACATTTTGGGTCCTTTGCCGGAAACCAGCCTTGGGAACAAGTATCTGCTTGTTGTAATGGATTACTTCTCTAAATGGCCAGCAGCAATTCCTGTGCCCAATCAAGAAGCAGGCACAGTGGCACAGGCTCTCTTACAACACGTGGTGTCCAGATTCGGAGTTCCTAATGAACTACATTCAGACCAGGGACGTAGCTTTGAATCGGAAGTCTTCATACAGCTGATGAGAAAACTCGGAATTCGGAAGACTAGAACAACTGCTCTTCATCCTCAGTCCGACGCTATGGTGGAACGCTTCAACAAGACAATCCTGGATTACCTGTCAAAATTCGTTAACGAACATCAGTCTGATTGGGATACGAAGGTTCCTCTTGGAATGTTGGCCTACAGGTCAGCGGTGAACGAGTCAACTCGATTGAGCCCAGCGAAGATAATTTTTGGTCGAGAACTGCGGCTGCCTCTGGACTTAGCTCTTGGTCCACCCCCAGAAACGGAACGCCGTCTTCCATGCGAATGGGTGAGCGAGCTTCAGGAAACGCTCTGGGATATCCATGAGTCTGCTAGAGGGAACATCCAGTCTGCTAGCGACAGAATGAAAGCCAGATACGATCTGAAAGCAAATAGCCCAAAGTTCGTCGAAGGTGATCTGGTATGGTTCTACAATCCACGACGGAGAAGGGGTAGATGTCCGAAGCTACAACGCCATTGGGAGGGACCCTACGTGGTGATGAAGCGCCTCAACGACGTAGTCTACAGGATACGTATGGGTACTGGAAAACCGAAGGTCGTCCATAGCGATCGTCTGTGGCCATACAAGGGTCGAAGCGAACTGTTCGTCGAGGACGCCGAACGCTGAGGGGGGAAGAGTGTAACATCCTGTATTATTTGTATTGTTGTTTATGCTTCTTTCAAAACGTTAGGTTAGATTTTTTTGATGTGTAAACGTCATCGAATCATCTGGAACTTTCTGGACTGTCAGATCGGCATTCTCGAATGTCATCTGAGTGTCTCGAATCTTCTAAATGGTTCGATGAAGTATATAAGGCGCCACGGGTAGCGTGGCAGTAGTCAGTTGTGTTGAGTGATACCTAAGATAAGGTTAAGAGATATTGTATCGAGTAGTGAAGTAAAACGGTGAAAGTTATGTCGAGTTTGATTCCCTGGGTGAAGAAAAAGAGGCCGTCGTGACAATATCATAAATTCTTAAAAACATAACATCTGCACAAGATTTTCAACCATGCCCAAATTGCTTCGATATTACAAATCCGTTAAGGATCGAATTCTTTTGGTTGCAAAAGATGTCTACAATAAGTCGCGTAAGGACATTGCAGTGACGTCACATAATCGATGGCGCTCCGGCGCAGACAATATGGTGGATGACATCGCTTACAGTTAGGGGCGTACCAATTGTTTTCTCAATTCGAATTTGAATAGTAGTATAATGCAAAAAATAAGTGTGTTAACTTCATAACAACTCTGTTCGACTTTGTACTTAGGTAAAATATAGAGCCACACAAAAACTGAAACAAGCCGCAAAAAAATAACACAGGAACAATCACTAAACAATTTTTAGCAACTCTATCTAACCGACGCTACTAATGAGAAAGTGGACGCCAGCCGACCACATTGTGCGTACACTGCGCACCTACGTAACTGTGAAGTCGCTGGCCTTTATATAGATGGAATAGACTGCACAAAATATCATGTTCCAGTGGGAAAGTATATATTGGTGAGACATGTAGAACCGTAGCAACAGGACGAATCCCGAAAAAAGAAACCGCACTTAGGTTTCACAATGTGAAGTCAATATCAAGAAAAAATTATTCTGAAATTCGCATTTCAGTCGTCTAAATGCAAAACCCGACAAGTCACAAATTTTTCAAAATAGAGTTTTATATACCATTTTGTTCATTATTTGAAGCGCTACCATTTTCTATATTTTTCGCTTACAAAACCCGACATTAGACATGAGATATTTGGCTAAGAAAACTAGACTTAGGTGCAAACACCGAGTCCAAGCGGTGTTTTATTTCAAACACCGACATGTCCACAGGAGCCAATACGGACAACGGGAGCAAGTCTCATGTCTATCACACGAGGTATTCTGACCGTTGTGTGTTTTTGTTTTATCCAGTCGCTGAAAATACGTTGTGGTGAATTCATGTGTTTTTCAGTTTACTGATAGAATGAGTTTAATTTATGCTGTATTGATAAATTATTGATAAAAATAACTATGTTTTTTGAAAAATGCTTTGGACGCGGATTTTGGAGAGCCTACTTCAACAGAAGCTAGGTCCACATTAATGCAGAGGATCGAAGCTAATTGTGAAAATGCATTTGCTAGTTCTGAAGAATTTTGTTTGTCAGAAAATTTAGATTTTGACGTTTAAACCTTGTAACCCTTGAAATGTATCCTTTCTAATATCTAGCTTTATGTTTATAGTTTCTGTCGTTGACCACAGTTTTTAATTAGATTCCTTTATATTCAGTAAAGTAATCCAAATTGGTAAGTGTTTCACTTATTTTGATCCGATTCCACAAAAATAGCAGTCAAAACACGACATGTCACAGTTCCTAACATGCAAAACCCGACGTGTCCAAATTTAAAAGTCAGATTTTAGAAAAATTATATGTCCTAGATTTTTAGGCGTTGAGACTTAACATCCTAAAACATCGTATATTATCATTCTTTCGATTTAGTGTTACTTTCGCTCATAATAAGACTTTGATCTGTTTTTTCGATTTCTGTAAAATTTGTTACCGTGGACTTGTCGGGTTTTGCATTTAGACGACTGATTTGTTACAGAGAAACCAACGGTTTGCGTTTGGTTGTAAAGATAACTGAAATGTGTGTGGCCGCTATCGCGTATATTTTTAATGTTTTTGTCGATTGTTTATATCAGCTATCATGTAGTCGTATTGCTCGTACCGTACGAATATGATAAAGGGGGCCACACATTAACCATTTTTTGATCTAATTAAGCCGACAAGCTCCTTGCAGAGCATTATACCCAAGAATAGCCACCATAGAGAAGCGACACAACCTGTGGGCACCTTTGATGTTCGGCGGGTCATTATTTGGTGACCTTGAATCGGCTTGAACTGACACGCATCCATAATATAGACTATAGAGCAATTCCACGACCATAACCTCAAACGTCTTGATCAGCTGATATTGGGCGGCCGTACGTGGAGTTTGATGGCGGTTTGACATTTGTCCACCCGCGCATGCGTTATGAAAATCGGTCCCTGCTGTGTCGCTTCTCTGTGATGGCTATTCTTGGGTCATACTGACAAAGGCCATAAAATTCTATTTGAAGATAGAAAGATAGATATGCTCCTCAAACGGAGAATTCTAGAAGCCATTGAAATTCGGAAAAATTCAAATAATTTAACTCAGCATTACGTGGTGTGCCCATGCGTGCATATGTCAGTTATAATCAGTTATTTATGAGGCATTATTACTGTTTTTATTTTAACGAAATGCACGCAGAGCTAGAGTAGTTCAAAAGTTATTTATGACTATTTCAAATGTGATAAATTTAAAAAATTAAATTATCAATATGAATCAAATTTTTTTCACTTTTTTAAATAGCTTTTTATCCATAAATCATGGCCTAGTTTCACGCAGCGCTGTGTAGATCGTCGAATTAGACCCCTAGGTGTCCTCACTCCAGGTGGAATGCCTAGTTACGTCTCTGCAGATATTTTTAGGTAGCACAAATATGTCTCACCTTGTACAATTCATTTCCTTAGTCACATTTTTAATATGCATGAGATGCCTACGATCTAAAGAGACACAAGCAACCTAGCCTGTTAATTTGATATTAGAGATGGGATATATTATTTGAACCGAATTAGTTGGAGAAAATTGCATTTTTAGAAAAATCTTTACAAGCAATTTGATTTCAGAAATTTCAAAAAAAAGACATTATAAGTATACAGGATGAGTCAAGCTCAACGCTTCGGACTCTTGTGGCCAAACGATACCTCTGTTCAGGAGAATACTTATGTTGGTGTATGAATGTAGGGTTGGACTAAATTTTAAACATAATGACTTTTATCTAACAGAAGCGTGTCATATCAAAGTTGTGTGTGTTTTTTTAAATGAATGCATGTATATTGTTGCATATGCAGGGACTTTAACAAACCGTTTAGGAGCAAAGCACCATTTTTGGTTACAGATGTCATAAAAAAATGAATATCGCAACGATTATAAAGCTTAGCAGCCTGTGACATTGCCGTGTGACTAAACATGAAATGCGTCTGGTAAGGTTATACGGTCAAGTTTGAATTGTTTTTGTACTTGGAGAAATCTGTTGATTAATTGAGGAGACGTCAATCAAGGATAACTTGACTTTTTCAAATGGGAATGCCTAATTCCTTCATACAATGTAAATCTAAATGTAAAATTGTATAGCCTTTCTAATGATATTGTTATGAATATCAGTCTCTGGTAGTTATCATATAATTTCAGATTTTCAATCAAATCAGCGTTATTCAATTTGCCTACCTATAAGCAACCTAGCAGGCCATGAAATATAAACAAAAACCTGTTCAGATGGAAGACAACAATGACTAACATAGCAGAAAGACACAAACTAGATGTTATCTTTTGTTTTTTCTGCCTGTAGATGTACATATTATTGTGTTGATTCCAGTGTCTTCAATATAGTTTATCAAATTGATTTCGTATAGGTATTTCGCAAATCTTGATACATATTTCCAACCATTATTTCTGCTTGATTATTCTTTGAGGAATTTTTAATGCAGAGCCTTGTACAGTGTACATCTTATGCGCCGCCACCATATTTATTTATAATTTATAATATTAAAAAGGTATTTATTTACATATATTACAGTTAAGACCCGTTTAGTTATAACACGTTTTCTCTGGCTAAAACTGGAATTTTTTAGTTATAGTTAGACCTTACTTCTTCAAATACTTAAATTTTAGATACAACTATTTCTAACTTTGGACATTAGTTAAAACTGGTATTAGAAAAACTTCTAGGAATTGAAAAATTGGAATATTGTTTGTTCGAATATTTATTAAAAATTCTTGGCTAATGTTGAACAAAAGTAATCATGTTACCTAAAGGATACATTATTTGGGACCATTAACAATAATCCTATGGCGACAATGTTAATTTCAAGTAATTAAGATAATCAAATAAAGAGAATCAAAAAGAGCTTGACCAAAACATACATAAAATACCAATCAGAATAATGCACGATGAGCTTTGACGTCGCCATCGGTTGGAACAGTTTTAACTGGATAATGCTGATATAGTTTTTGCGGTAGATTATTACGCTACGCTATTAGCCCATCTCTATTACTGACTTCATAGACTGGATATGAATGCATCACTGAATATAACCACACCCACGCGCGCATTTAAAGTTTGTAATTATCGTCACATCTGATAAATAATAATAGAAAAAATTCAAAGCGTCAAGCGTCATATATGTACTTACATAATGAGTTGAGTCCTGCATATATACAGTAAAGCAAATATTGTATGTACAGCGCGTCTCAATTTAATTAGAATTACTAGGTTGTTTAAAAATGACTGACTGAATGGCTGTACCTACGTACTAGGAAAATGCGGTAGCAAGATAAGCATAAAAAACTTGATAAGATATTCGAATCTTTTGAAAATCCGGAATATCCCAGTCTAAGAACTAGAAATACCTGAGGTTTTATTTTATTAATTGCTTTTTGCACATTGCTTTTTTATTGCTCTCCGCCCAATACGCAATAGGGGTACAACTATTGTAATCAAGATGAAATTTCAACTTCAAATGTGATTTTTGGGCGTTTTCAATTCATGTGCGTCTCTCTGTCGTCAGCATGTATCCTACCTCTACCAGGTAGTAAACAACTAATTCTAATAGGCCGACATATTTTCTTTTTTTACGTTGTCATATTAACCACCAGATACGGCAATCATAATTATTTACTATCGTCTTAATTGTATTGTATCCATAAATATTCCATTCTACGTTGAAAAAGTCAGTATGTTGATGGTTCAGCAATAATTACAGCAAAATCAATAGATATGTTGACCTCTACTGCGTTACTGCATATTTCTTCATCATAAACGCAAATTCTGAAGTCTTACATAAATTTTGAGGAGCTGACAACGCCGATATAATTTTCATGCGACTTATTTACGGTAAAACCTCGACTGTCAAACGTTTGTTTTGTTTGTGCGTCTTTTATGCTTGGTCAGTTAAATCGATTTCGCTATTTGTTGGTAACTGTAGTGAAGCTTTACGGACTTGCTGTGCTATATTCGAGTATAGTTTAACAGTTTTTCGAGATGGGACTCAAAAAGTGCAGTGTTTGTAACATGGGTTGCATTGGAAGAATTTTCAGGTTAGTTGGCGATGTTTGGAGGCTGAAGTGTCAAAAGATGATTGGCTTTGAGCACGCTATGCTGTAGTGGTTTGTTTTTTGTTACTATGAGTTACACATTAAGGGAACGGGAGTGCAAGATTGTCAAATAAATTTAAAATTTCGTGACAAGAGGCAGGGCCTCGAAAGCTTTATTACGTCACAAACATGTCAATATTTAAAATGTTAAATCTCGAAAATCACATAAATTGAATAAAATTTACAATCACTCAAAATTAATCTCTTATTTTGTCTATTAACCAAAATATTAGACTATGCTGGCTTTAAATTTACTTCAGTATTTTTCATAAATATTTTTTATCTAACATATAAATCCAGAATTATTTTCAAAATCCCCTAAAAATTATTTCTCCAATGACAAAAAATTTCGCCAGTTTGTGGCCAGCAAATTTCCAGCGTAGACTGGTCGCCCACGTACGCGGGTGCACAGCTAACTTCTTTAATGATTATGGGTTTTATACCATGGGCGAAAGTACAAGTAGATTACCTGTACTGTTTTCAATAGGAAGCGCCTCCTTTAAAAAAATAATTTTAAAGATACAGTGAAAGAGAAGTTTGCCAATGCTAAGACGTATGGATTTTTTATGCGAAAAGTGAATTATGTCCTTTCTATTTTGAATATTTACATGTTTATTTACATTTACTTTTACTGTTCTGCTTACAGATATGTTATTGTGTGCTGCTGATATTGGTGTTTTTAATGTGCTTTGTTAAAAGGCCTCTTGTTTGTACCAAAGTTTGATAGATATCGTGATGTCGAATAACATGATATTTGTAAAATATTACCTATTTATTAGAAATTAAAGAAAAATACAATGGTGTTTCATTTTATTTACTATTAAATATAAAACTGAAAAACATATGATGTCACGCCAAGGAATGGGAGTTGCATAATTGTGATCTCCTGTGGCAATGACACGAAATGGGGTTAAAAATCGGAAATATATGAGTAAAGTAATTCATTTAAGGAGAAGACCGACCCAGCTATGTGCACTGGACTAGAAGAAGGAAACTGAACTGATATATCTATACTAAGGCAATCTTCTTTGGAACATCACTTGAACTTTAACGGTCAGTAAAACATCTACGCATAATTCTAGACCCGGAGCTGAACTGGATACAACATGTACAACATAAAGTGAATAAGGCACGTTGACACATAAGGGTTGCAAGAATGAACTAAGGGCTGACTCCCAAGGTGGTGTCCTGGCTCTATACTACAATCGTAAGACCGTCCTTATTGCATGGATCAGTAGTGTGGTGGCAATGTGTAAGGATGAAAACAACCAAAGCGAAGCCGAATAAAATTCAATACTTGGCTTGTGTTAGTATAGCATGTGCAGTACGCACGACTTCGTTGAGCGTGCTAGAAGCACTGCTCAATCTTCCTCCACTTGACTTGGTACTTCAAGGAGAGGCTAGGGCATCTGCGAATGTTCCTATTGTGGAGTCAGGACAGTTGGACACACTGGCATCCTCTTGGAACTGCAATGGGATGACCCTATCGTACACATGAGTAGTGATATTATTTCTCCTACATATTGCTTCGACCGCAAACTTACGATGGAGTATCCTACAAGGCAAGAGAAGGGGTCAAGTGGCAGGCGGCCTTTTGAGGAGGGAGGGCCAGACTTGTACACAGCTCACTCACCAATTAAGGCTCCGGCACTGGGGTCTGTGAGCTAAAGACAAAGCTCTCCCTCTCTCTTGGGGGATACACCACGGTATTCCAAGGAGAAATATATGCGATTTTAGCTTGTGCCTCCCATATTCACGAAATTTAGGGGCCTAGGAGGTGGATTACCTACTATCTGCTTTGACAGTCAGGCAGCATTAAAGGCGTTGAGTGCTCAGAAGTTTACATCGAGACTCGTTCTTCAATGTAGAAAGGTCTTAGATGACATTACATGATGTGTGCCATTAAAAAATAAAATAAATTGATAACACAAAACAAATCTCTCAATCTCAACGAATATTTTGTGTAGCATAAATTGTTTTTATATTTGTTAACAACAAGAGAAAATCAAAATTAATATGGTATTGCAAATGGTTCATTTTAGGCAACCAGGTGCTCAAATTGATCTTGTGGTTTCTTAAATTGAACCTGCCCTTAGATCTTGATAAAGTGGGGATAATATTTCCAGGAAAACAAATTAAACTGAACTAATACCGCTTTAAGAAAAGTTGGTAAGTGCGAAACATATTTTTTTCTAATAATTTCTAACAAAATGTGTAAGAAAATTCTGTACTGCAATAGATGAACACTTGAATATTTTCTTTTTTGGTCCAACACCAACACATTCCAATAAAATCAAATGTGGTAGTGTGTGTGGTAGGCACTGAATCATATCAACTTGGTCTTTCAAGAAAAAATGTAAATATTTAATAGGTACCTTTGCACTTTGAAATAGAATTGCCATTACTCTGTAGTTCAAAATCAACGCGAACAAGGATGTAATCTTTTCTTTCTATAGTTTTCTTCCTTTCTTTTATTTGTTAGCTTAAGTTTAGGATAGGTAAGGTTGAATGGAAGTCCAGCAAGCTAAATTTTGTATATTTGTATATTTCAATAAAGGTTACTACTACTACTACTACTACGACTACGACTACTTCAGTCTTGGGTTCAGTACAGAATCACGAAGGTTCAGGTTCGGAAGCGTTAGAAATTTAGAATGGCCTTAATTGAATCAGGGTTCAATTAGGGGTTTCTTAAGTGTTTCGATATGAGCACCTAGCGCCAAAATCAAGATTAAGTTTTTCACAATGCTTAGGTAGCGCAATAAAACACTGCTATCTAATAAACAAATTATAAAATTGAAAGAAAACACCTACATTGTTTTAGTTAGATCTGAAGTCTTCGCCAAGTTCATAAAATATCACATTGCGCGTGGTCGAAATCATTGACACTTCACAGATCTATATAACATTGTCTTAATCTGAATATCAACTGAGTCGCAAGAAGGTTCAAAAGTGTGGTGTCGGATACCGGATGGCAACATGGCCAGGGCAAAAACGGCAAAGGTTCAATTTGGGAGACAGTTCAATATGGGCAACCGCACCCTATGTAGGTGCCAAGTCATGCTGGAGTTTGCGGTCATGAAACGGCGGACGCGCTTCTAAGAGATGGTCGAGGAATAATTTCCACGGTACCATTAGGATAAAAACAGAACTGTGGCTGCAAAACGAGGTGGAGAGGAATCTCTGGACATCTCCGTCAAGCTGGAGAACTTATTTTAGGACCCCTGTTCGAGGTGGAGCAACTAAGGTTACTTGTGGGTCTGCTCTCTGGCCATAACAGCATAACACCTTCAAACGTCACGTGATGAGGGTGGCAAACGACCCGACATGTGCACGCTGTGACGAAGAGGAGTCCTCGGCACACATTTTATGTCACCGTGAAGCTCTTGGGTACTACAGGCAGACTGTACTAGGTTCAAGAGTTTTTGAACCTGAGGATATAAGATGGGCAGGACCCAAGGCAATCCCCACCTTTGGGACGAGGGCTGGACTTGGGAACTAGGGTAAGTAAAGGTGTATAAAGGCCCCCTTGTAGGCTTACGCAATGGCGGTTCTGACCACCACAAAGCCTTTCTCCTTCCTTCATTCAATTGATTATTTATTGGAGGTACTTTAACTTCCCACACCGATAGGTGAGGAGAGTATTGTGGTCGCGAAAATTTTAGATTTTGAGAATACGTTTTTTAGGCGTTTTCTGATACATAAAGAAAATCCTCGTCACTCATTTTCGTCGGTCTGCCTGTCTATCGGTCTGTCTGTCTGTTGGCGTTTTTCTAGCCTCATGATCTCGGTGACCTCTCCATGGATTGTGATGAAATTTTATATATTCTTCAAACTTCGTTTTTAGCCGTTCTAAGTGTACCTGATCATGTTCTACTTGTTTTGGTTGGCGGTGAAATTGGGGTGGTTGGGAGGTGGTAGGTTGTAAAACTGGAAAATGTATTGTATCCATAATAAGATGTCCACTGACCGGTGAAAAGAAGGTCTGTCGGCATAATACACTTTCTTATGTCCATCCGAACATTCCCCTTGCCTATTACAGAAAGCAAGGGACTTGGAATTTTCTGATGTTTACAAAATTTACAAGCATATGAGTGTTGCCTTAGTACGTTCTGTATTGTGTCAGTTCGAAATTATTGAACTGATTTTAACGAAATTTTGACACAGTATTATTACCTTCACGGGGACGGAAAATAGGTATGGTTTTTAGAAATCGTGACAGTGGCGCCGCAGCAATAATCAAAAAGCTATCAATTTAAAAGTAGCTCAAACTTCGTTTCGTTTCGTGTTTTACGAGTTCCTAATCATTTTCAATTTCTTTTGGGTAGGGGTGAAATTGGGGGGTTGGGGGTGAAATTTTGGGGGTTGTAAAATTGAAAAATATGTTGTAATTCATAATGGGCTCTCCATTGACCTGTCAAAAAAACATCGAACATCTTCTTGCATATTACAGAACCAAGAGTCTTAGAATTTTCTGACGTAAACATACGAATAGTGTCAGTTCGAAATTATTGAACTGATTTTAACGAAATTTTGACACAGTATTATTACCTTAACGAGAACGGAAAACAGATATGGTTTTTAGAAATCGTGTCTGTGGCGCAGCAGCAATAAAATCAAAAAGCTATTAATTTAAAAATAGCTCAAACTTCGTTTCGTTTTACGAGTTCTTAATCACATTTCAATTTTTTTGGGTAGGGGTAAAATTGGGGGTGAGGGTGAAATTTGGGGGGTTGTAAAACTGAAAAATATATTGTAATTCATAATGGGCTCTCCATTGATCTGTCAAAAAAAACCTAGCGCCGTAATACACTTTTTTAGGTCCATCCGAACATCTTCTTGCCTATTACAGAACCAAGAGGCTTAGAATTCTCTGACGTAAACATACGAATATTGCTTTAGATCGTACTGCGTTGTGTAACGTGGAAACTAGGGATTTTAATGACATTTCGATACAGTATTATTACCTTAGCGAGGCTGAAAAACGCGTATGGTTCTTAGAAATCGTGTCAGTGGTGACGCAGCAATGATCAAAAAAATAAATTTATAAAAACAGCTCAGACTTCGTTTTTAGGCTTTTTAAGGGTTTAGGGGTTCCTGACCATTTTCTAATTTTTAGAGGGGTGAATTGGGGTGGTTAGGGGGTGGGGGTGTTGTAAAATTCGAAAATTTGTTGTATTCATAATACGTTTGTGTAGGAAATACCTAGCTGAATAACATACTTTTTTGCGAGCGAGCGGGCGATGATTTGGTTGTAAGGGGATCTCAGAATAATAGCTTCATGCTATTGGAAAATAATAAACTGGTATCAAAGTAATTTTTGGGAAGTAGTACTGAGTCAGTCAACTTGACTTCATTTTTTAAAGACTACCGCAAGTCAGAATTTTTCCTGTGTACCTACTACTAACTATACTTTCAATAAACAAATATGTATGGATTTTGCGTCACTATGTAAGCAAGATATACAACTTAAACTATTAATACCGTTCAGCGTATATACATCGTTAAAAATACTCATTCTAAATATACGGCGGGGCAGCCTGTGTCGGAACAGCGCTTCAACTATGTTTCAACTCTCGAACGAACGAACGACCTAACTTTTCAAACCCAATTAACCAGTTAAAAAGCTGAAAAATGGGCCTATTGTGTCTGCTAGCGCATCAGTGTCTATAATACCTTCGCAATTACTATGTAGATTCCGAGACAGTGCCAGCAAAAATTTTTCTTTGTCCGATTGTCGCATTACCAAAATTGGAGTCTAGCGCGTGGTTGTGTGAATAATAACGTGAATAATCGACTGTTTCTAAAACAGTTTCCGCGTATAACGTTGTGCGAAAGTGTTGTGCATGAGTGTGACCCACAGAACGGATTTTTAAGTTTTTAGAGGTAATGAATCATTGCTATTAACCTTACGGGCTTTACTCATCATGTCATTCAAGATGAACCCTAGAAGTGCGCTATAAAGTTATTAGATGAACTGAACAATGCACACATACCTATACAGGGTGTGTCGGTAGGACTGTCAAACCTAAAAATCCTAATAATTTAATATGAGGATTCATCGGAGCATTTTAACAAATAGAGGGTATCCAAGTTCATTAATTATTTATTTTTGTAATGGAATAGTGCCACCTCGAACGTTATGTATTTATATAAAATTCAGTAAAAGTAAAAGTAAAAGTTTTGATAGAATCATCGTAAAAATAAGCATTATTATGCTTTTAACAATGATTAATAAGAATATTTCTTACTCATAGATGGCGCTGGCTGAATAAGTAAATCGATCTCTTTTATGAAGAAGTTACTTGAGCCTAATTAAAAATTTGGAAGAGCAACCCTTTTACATGAAAAAATTATACCTGTTTAGTCCCAATCTATTATATATTTTATTATTTAATTATCTTTAAGTTTCCAGGTTCAGGCAAATAATAAACAAAAACAACAAAAAGAATAATGACATACCCACTATGTCACTTTATAAGAAAAGGTTTTTAATAGTATTTACAGCAATATAGTGTTGGCAAGAGTAAATTTCTGTCTTCCAAAATCACTAAAAACTTTGAAATGAAAGCAAAACTTTCAGCGATTGCTGCCTTCAGTCTAATATCTCCAGAAAGCAATTTCACATTTAATGGTATAAATGAGTAGTCATTTCATCAAAGTCAAAAGTAACAATAGCTCTGACTGTCTGACTGTAGTCCTTTAAATTTTCCAGTATCTATTAGCAAGATCGCAAAAAAAGGAACACTGACAAATCATATTTTAATTTTCTGTCAGGTAAATTATTCTTAATAATTTGAGCAGATTTTTAATTCATTCTTCATTTTCGGCGATCTAGCTTATGGGTACTGAAGAAGTCGCAGAACTCCACTCAGAGGTATCGGTTACTACATTTTTAAATCATTAAATGTGGAAGTTTATTCTGAAGCTATTAAACTGCCATCAACATTCGGTGGTAGATTTCCTTTCATTTCAAAATTCATAATGGTTTTCCGAATTGTCAATCTTTAGAATATTGCAGTAGCTGGTATGCTGTGAAAAAGATCCATTTCTGTCGTATTCCAGCTGCTTTTTTAACTTAGATGTGTTACCTCTGTTATTTCTGGTTAGAGTTGATTTGTTATAAGACATTTTTATAATTTTGTCTCTTTGCTCTAGTTCGTCCATATCTATCTGCTAAGTTAGTTATTTTCTTCCATCTGAATAGTTTTTTGTTTATATTTCATGGCCTGCTAAGTTGCTCGTAGGTAGGAAAATTGAAAAACACCGGTTTGATTGAAAATTTGAAATTAAATCAAAACTACCAGAGATTGATATTTACAACCGCATATCATTAGAAAGGCTGTCAAATTTTACATTTGATTGTATAAAAAAATTAGGCATTTCCATTTGAAAAAATCAAGTTACCTCTGATTGAAGTTTCCTTCACTGATCTACCGATTTCTCCAAGTACAAACGTAGTTCAAACATAAGCTGACGCATTTCATGCTTAGTGACACGGCAAAGTCACAGCCCTCTAGGTTTTATAATAGCTGCGATATTCAATTTTTTCCTGACATCTACTTATACCAAAAATTATGATTTGCACCTAAACGGTTTGATTTAAGTACCATGTGTAATACATAAAGTCACACTCAAATTGACCCGGGAATCTAAATGCAATAATATAATATATAAAAAAACATAACTTTGATATATCACGCTTTTGTTAGACACACTGTATAAAAGTCATTATTTTTAGAATGTAGTCCAACTTGCAAAGTTAGTTTTTTGAATAGTGGTATGGTTTAGTCACAAAAGTCCGAGGCGTGGAGCTTGACTCACCCTGTATAGTACATTCATCTGACAGTGATGAATATAAACATGATCATAACTTTTGAAATACCCTGTATAATGTTACAATACTTGATATTGTTAGAATGGGGATCATTAGTAAAATCTAAATATGGGATAATACGGGGGTGTCCCACGATGATTAAGACAAGCAATATATCGGAACTAGGCAGTAGGAGTGAATTATACATAATCTTGGGGGTGTAAGTGAGAGCAAATATAGTATCTTTTCTTATTATTGTGTCACCCAATGAGGTATTAGTTTTTGGTCATGTGACGTCCGATTCAAAATTTTTAATGTGACACCCTGTATATTTGTGACTTTTCGTGTTCCTCCCGATAAAACGATTCCAACAAACTAACACACTTGGGGTCTAAAGTAATTAATTCAAGAGCTACAGGTACTTGAAGGACTGTATCACTACCATTATGAAACATTACCAAACTAATTTAACTGTAGGGGTACATGTTGTAATCAATGGTAGTGGTACCATCCTTTAAGTACCTGTATCTCTTGAATTAATCACTTCAGACCCCAAGTGTGTAGTTTGTTGGAATTGTTGTATCGGGAGGAACATAAAAAGTCACAAATATACAGGGTGTCCCATTAAAAAATTTGAATCGGACGTCACGTGATCAAAAACAAATACCTCATTGGGTGACACAATAATAAGAGAAGATACTATATTTGCTCCAGTTCACACCCCCAAAATTATAATTCGTCACTATTGCCCAGTTCCGAAATATTGCTTGTCTTAATCGTCGTGGGAAACCCTGTATATAGGGTTTATCATTTAAAAAATGTATGTTTGCATCACCACGTAGTTATGAATCACCCTGTATAAATGAAAATATGTTATGAGAAAGGAGCATATCCCTGCCTAGAGCCTTTGTATACAACTTTTTTCGCTATCTTCTACAGTAGTAGAGTTATGGACCAATTCGGTACTCAAAACTCACCCTGTATATAAAAATTATGCAATGAACGGTGCTTTCGTACTACACTAGCCTCTACCTATGGGTCATTGCAAAGGTCACATACGACATATTGGTGTAGAAACAGTACCTAGATGTTTACTGTATGAAAAGTGTAGTAGCTGTTATCTTGTAAACCATCGAATTGATAAAAAAGTGTATATGGGATCTTTTTTACTAAAAATTTATTTATAAACAACATTTGTTTGAAACATTTGTCACAACCTGTTTTCAGTTTACTTCTTTCCATCCCTTTGGTCTGAACTTCATTCTTCTAACATGATGAAAGGGTTACCTCGAAAGTAGCATACCTACTAAAAGTCAGCCTCTTGAATTTAACTTCTAAATCTCGACTGTTTTCATGAGACATAAGGTTGCAACAATATAGTTACGTACATCCTTCAGAATTTTGAAAAATGCTAGAGGGCTTAAGTAACATAACATTTTGGTTTTGTTTGTATTGCTTTTCGGGGCTAAAAATGCCATTTTAAGTTAGCTCGAACTTTAGATAATGTTAGACTTCGAAACGCTTATTTTTGGAAAGAAATACCCAAATATCTTAAAAAATGAGATGTCAACCTTTTTATCACCATTTCATCACTGCAGCCACACCTACCGCTACTTTGTTAACGTTCATTTTATTTATCAGTAGGTAACAGTTAGGGCCTGTTGTACAAGTGCTGTTGTACAAAAGCTTTATCAAACCTAAGCTTAGCTAAGCTTAGGCTTAAAGTTGACAACCCTTAGAATCGTCGGTTTAGTTAATCCTGGTTGATAAGAAAATTCACGCAAGGTTGGCTCTAATGAAGGAATACGTACTGTCATAGTTATCTAAAAAAGTTACATTTTTTTATAACTGAGCAGACCGCGTAGGTAGAGCCTAAATACCAGAGTACCTTTTCTGGTTTGTCACTTATGATGGTTTCTGTCAAATTCGGGCAACAGCCGTTTCTGTCTCTGCTCTTTTATTTGCTTTCTTTGTTAAATTAGACAGAAATCTTTCCAAAAATATAACTTAATAAAATGACAAGAAATTTGAAGGTTACTACTTACCACATGTCATTTGTATTTAAGCGACAGTTAAGCTCCGGTTAAGCTACATACTTTGTCGGTTTACGCTAAGCTCGTGTTAAACTTGGAGTGGGGTGCTAAGCGAGCATTTCACAACGGATGTTTTGCAACTTCCGTGGTTTAACTGAGACTTACCTAAAACCGGCCCTTAGTGAATATACACAAAAACCTTAGCTTTGGCTCCTAGACTAATATTTAGGGCATTCTCATAACCTCGACTTCGTTTTCCGTTACAGTTTCCGGACTACAACTCATATATGACAATCTCTGATTGAGATTGTATGTAGCCGTGCAGTGTTATGTCCCAAGGGCAACAACTGAGGAAATGCCAAAAGATGGAGTTCCACAACAGCTCAATCCCTCTGGTGACGCGCGAGAGAAGCTTCGTGAGGCCCAACAAAGATTCCCAGAAACGGAGGAGCCAGACGATGGCCACTCTGAAGGGCGGAAAACCCATAATGGAAATCTATAGACCTCCCAACGTCCGCACGGATCTTCCCATTAGTGGGAAGTTGAACGTACACGCCAAGGAGTTCACGATGAACCACGATCTGCAGCCTTCGAAGTCCAGTGGGAATTTGAACTTGGCGATGGCCTATGAACACATGCCGCTTCAGCAGTCGAAGTCCAGCGGAAACGTATTGAGGTAAATGTAAATTACCTAGGTGCCTGTTGGATGGGATAGATGAAAATAAAAAAGTACCTGACAGTACTTGACAGTCTGACAACGCCGAGCTTAGAACCGCAACCACCTGGTAACCTGCCAGTAAAAGTTTGAGCATTTTTTCATTATTGTTTTTACTTCTCACACCGTGGGAAAATATAATAGCCCAGACATTGCTGACTTTGAATGTTTTAAATACTCTAAGCAATATACCTCAACTGGTAGGCTTTTTCATAACGTATTTACATAGATACGTCCAGACCCTCAAATAACTTTTTTATGATTTAATTTCCTATTAAAAATCAACATTAACGTTTTTTCAATCTATCGGTTGATACAATTCCAATCAGGACATAAAACTGAGTAGATTCTTTCAGAAGGGCATTTTCTCGACAGATGGGTGGTGGAGCTATTCGGCTGAGTGCTGATAGCCAAGTTGGAGTTGATTTGATGCAATCCTTAAAAGTCCACATAGAAGACTATCAGTCTTGTGTGTGGGCTGCTTAGCCACACTACTGGCGAGCAAAATTCAGCCGCAGAAAAACAGAGACTCAGGACCGAAGAACGGAGCGTAGAAACGGTGGCGCCCCAAGAGGTTCCACATAATTTTTGCAGGATATTATTTCTTCTGTTTACTTTGGATGCGATGGACTGAATATGTTTTTAAACGACAGTGTTCTATCGATTGTGGCATCTAAGTATTTGGTTGTGGGATTGCAACAGGGTGCCGTCAAGGTAGACCTTTAGCCCTCTTTTTGCCATTTTTATTGTTAAGGTGAAAACACGTTGTTATTGTTTTGCTGATGCTAAGCTTCACCATCCACCTGCTGAAGTATGATCCCAGGAATGAAATATCGGCAGTTAGTGTGGACTCTAGAATATCAAAGTTGATATTTCTGTACGAATTTCCGCGAGGATAATTGAGGAAGGTCCGAAGTATATATACATAGAAGAACATATACTAAACAAGACGTGCGATAAAATGGAGCACTGGGGTAATCCGTTATTTAAATGTCTGGCTGGTACCAGAGCTCATGACAACCTAGAATAATCTCGCTGAAAGCATATTGTTTATTAGTGTGTCCTATTTTGCCAGGGTATGATACGGTATAAGGTCCTTCCTCTCCAGACGGTGACATAGGTTGCAGTTAGGTCTACAAACACTATCCCGGTCCTAAGACAACTTTGGTATCCGCTTTCAATAAAAGATATGAAGCTGAGCTCCTGGTCACAGCAGCTAAGATTCAGTCTGAAACCCGCCTGCACAATTGGTTTATGTTATTCTATCTTGAGAACTATACTCATCAAGGCTAATCGCTCAAGGAGTTAGACAAATGCTGAGTAGCACGATGGGGCGATAGTTCTCCACAAGTTCGCAGTCTTTTCCTGGAGGAAATTTACCAGTCTTTAAAATATCTGTAAGCTCCTAGCCACTGTACACTAACAAAACTTGACATATCGAAAACCTTTGACAGAGTGTGGCACAGTACATTAATATAGTGCATGGAACCAGACAAGCCACTATCATCCCAGGAGACGGTACGTCGGCGACAGCAGCATGCCTCACAGATCAACGTACATATCAAACAATTGTCGAGTGGGTATTAGCAAATAGTGTACAGTTCAACGTGCAGAAAACTTACAAAGAAGTCTCACGTTGGCTTGCCAACTGTGGAAATGGAGGGTCACTCCATAGTCGAGCCACCTTCCGCCAAGCTTTTGGGGATCAACATCAACAGTAGCATGTCCTGGCATGACCACGTCGTCAGTATTGCTAAAACGGCATCTCAGAAGCTTGGAGTTTTGTTCCGCTGTATGAAGCTGTATACACCAGAACAACTAGTGCTGCTCTACAAGGCACAGATCCGACCATCGCTGGAGTATTGCTCCCATATGTGGCGATGCGCTCCGTAGCACTCTCTAAAACTTCTGGACATTATCCAGAAGAGAGCAATTAGATTAATCGGTACGCTTAACCTCAAAGAGGACCTCCACAGCCTGGAACATCGAAAAAAGGTGGCTGACCCATCCCTGTTTTACAGATTCTATCACGGAAGATGTTCGAGTGAGCTCTCCCAGATAATAACACCAAAGGCTATCCGAATGAGGAACACTAGGGAAGCTCTGCGAGCTGATCCTTACCAGGTCGAAGTCCCTACACCCCGAACCAGTCTCCTCCAGCATTCTTTCTTTTCGAGAACTTCCACGCGGTTGAATGAGCTGCCGGGGAATTTGTTTCCCGACGGCTATAACCTGCATCGTTTCAAATCTAACGTGCACCGACACTTATCCTCTCGCAGCGCTTCTACAGCGCCATAGGCTTTCAGCCTTTGTGGGAGGCTGACCATAAAAAAAACCCTGGGGCTTTCCCCGCTTTCATGCATTCGATCGCGGTGGCTATTTCAGTTGATGGAAAGTCTTGGAGTATTCAGGAAGCAATGTGCTCCTGTTCTTGATATGTCTGAGTTTATTTTTTCATTCACTTTCTGAATTCTTTATCGCAGGGAGATTTTGATGTTTTGACGTTGTGGGACGCGACTTTCATATGCAGTTGACATAGAAGCGCGCCTATCTGGTTAGGTAAGCGAATGCGCCTTTGCGTTCCACCAAAAAGTTTGCTGCTGTTTAGGAGTGACTTTCTTTGGTTTGCCGTTACCTCCTGGTACCAGATGGCGCACAGGCAGATCTTTTCTGCCGCCTATTCTCACATGAGTCAAATTAAATTTATAATATAAGTCAGCAATTGTAGTTTCTAAAGTGTCAATTCAATATTCTAACGTGCCTGAGGTCCAAATAGGCGCAATGACATTATTAGAAAGTGCGGACAAAATGCGTTTTGAAGCCCTTTAATTTTACTTTATAGTAGGTGGGTAGCACGCGACCAACGAATTCGAATGAAAACCAGCATGCCTAAATTAAGAAAATGCTTTAAAGAGCAGTTATCCACGATTACTTTACGGTTTACGCTATTTTTTATTATTACACTTTGAAATCATAAATAGCATTAACATGATGACATCATGGATATTCATATTACGGTTTTGGGAAAATAAAACTGATAGGCTCGTTGGTTCAGTAGGTCACGGTACGCAGTGCGAATTCATAGGTGCCAGGATCGGTTCCTGGCTGGGCTACTTTTTTTTCTTATTACATGATATAAATTTACTGCCACTCATTCATTTTCCTCGGAATTGGTTACCACAATAAATTTATATGCACTATTTTGCAGTAAATAGTGCAAACAGTAAGAAGCTTAAATAAAAAAGCCTTCAAGCCCACTTGACAATTGATATGTATGAAGCATCGAGGTAGAATCCTACCTCGATGGTATGAAGCTACCTTTCCCCATCTATTGAGCAATAGCGGAGTTAAAGAATTATAAGATTTAATGTGAGTGCCACAGACTTATAAAATAGTCTAAATAAAATTCGATTTAAAAACACATTTATTTCGATCGTAGAAAGAAATTTGTATAGCATGTGCAAAAGCATATCAAATTAAAAAAAGATGTTGTGTCCTGGGCTCGAACCAACCTCGAATCCGAACATTTTTGATAGGTACTTTAACCGTTGAGCTATCACGGCTCCAAGGATAGCGCTGTGCTACAAATTATATTAAGTTAGTTTATGATTGGAATTTGTGACTTACGTAATTTCAAATATAATATTGAAGTGACGAGTTGGAAAATTAACCTGACCATTTTGAATGATCACTTGACGCTTTAGAAGCTACTGCTGGAAATGGTGTAGTAAAAAGGTTCCATTTACTTAGCAAAATGTATCAGCTGTGACTGAAAATGATACCTTTGATCATACAGACAAGTGAGTCATCCGGGTATGATCTCGATCATCCCTGCCGGTATGCCGATGCCTCTGCTGCACTCCGCCTCCACTTCCCAGATGCTGAACCATATGCCACGCCCCGCCTACCACCACTACCCCCCGGAGTTGTTCAACATCGCTCCGGCCCATCCAGTCTTCTCCGGGATGAACCACCCCGGAGTCTATCATCCCAGCTACAGCAGCAATGTCCAACACACCAACAAGCAGACTTCCGCCAGCAGCTCGTCGGCGGCTCTGAAGCGATCCAAAAGCTTGGGTAAGTTCTGGAGCATAAAGGGGCCTACACACTTGTGGTGTATGCTGCGATGCAGGCATCGCTTTCTATGTTTCGTGCATGGATTGTACATACAGGATCGATCCTAAGTGAGTGGCCGCCGTTGTGCGAATCCGATTTTGGTCGCCCCAAGTATTGTGTACAAATTAATAAAGTGCGGCCCATCTATATAGCATTTTTTAGAAGTCGGAAGTTCCGTAAAAAAAATAAGGAACCGTAAGTAATAGCGCGGCCCATCGAAAAAAACTATATCAAAAACTAGCAATAATATTAAAATTCGAAAAGTGCATTTTTAGACATTTCAAGTTTTTCCAACTGAATTAAATTTTAACTTAAACTAACTAACTTAAATTTTAACCAAAAATGATTTCCGGTGCATTTCAGTTTTGAGTAAATTTTGTATCCGATATACTGGCAGCATCCCAAGTGAACGGAAGGCAGCAACAAATTTGAAGTTTTTATCGTTGTTTCATATCACATTGCAGTTTTGAGCAACATTTGTAGTATGTATATTTTACAGTGCTCATAATAATGATAATAGTCAAGATCCTCCACAAACACTTACTCCACAAACACAACATTATAACAATAGAAGAGCCACATTATAAATATGCACCTGAATCAGTGAATGAAAATCAAAACTATAAAGTATACTAGGATCGGGGAATCATAACAGACAAAACCTTAATAAATAATACAGCAGACATTATTGTAATAGACAAAGTTAAAAAACAACAACTCTAATGGATATCGCGCACCCCTTGGACCACAACATACAAAAGACACTTGCAAAAAAGATCCGAAAATATACCGAGTTGGTGGAGGAAATAAAACTTATGTGGAAAATGGAAAAAGTGTTCATATTGCCTCTCGTTATCTCTATCACAGCCCTCATACCACCAGAGGTCCCTTCAGAACTTAGGCCTTACCATTTACCAGCTTCTAATAGAATTTACTAAAATCAGTCATCTTAGAAACGTGCAGAATACTGAGAAAAATAATTACACTTTAAGCAACATTATTCGTAAATCGAGCGCCCGACGCTTTTTCACAATAATACTAGTATTTTTCGTTCAATTTTATATTTAGTTTATGTTTAACTTTTAAGTTCGATCTTCTTCAAAAGGATGTTTTTTAGTTTTTTTTTATTTAGAGTAGGGCATACTCTCATTATTATCGCCCATCTTAAAATTTATTGTTGAATACGTTGAATCCACACATTGCCTTCACAACTTGTTGTAACATGAATTGAGAACAACTGACAGTCGAAAAACACTCAATGCGAGATAACATGATCTGAAACAACGCAGTTCGCAGTTGCTTCTTTCCGTTCATTTGGGATGTTGCACAAAATTTACTTAAAACTAAAATGCAACGGAAATCGTTTTTTGCCAAAACTTAGGGATTCTTGTACCATAATGCGACGTTCTGCCGGTCGCAGGATCGGCCCTATACTTTCATGATGATGCCTTTGGCATCAGTTGCATCGGTGATGCTGATGCAGGTTTAAAAGTGCATAGAATTGTGTCTATATGAGACCGATATTTATTCGTACGAAAGGACTTCCTTATTAAGTCCGCTGGGCCATGTACTTTGAGCTCTTCCAATTTATATTTGAAAAACGTAATTACAAAAATAAAATAATAAATTCCTGTCTTGACTGCATTTATCCTTTACTGTCATTAATTTTGACAAGGCACTTGAGCTTGGTGATACACGTAGCACATTATTGTAAACAGTAATAAGTAGAGAAGTTTTTGGAAGCACTTGAACAACTATATCGCATTTATTTATTTTTTTATATCAAGTAGAAATTAACCTCACTATTTTTTTAATATATTTGATAACAATGTCAGCTCACAACTAATTATTTCTGTAGTATTTTTGACTAATTATTACTTCGCTTGAAAAAGGATTCCCTACAGATCAAAAACACACAAAAAATAGGTTTAAGGAGCATTTCAAAAATAAATACAGAAGAGAAAACGTTCTTTTTTGTAAATTTTTAATATTACAAAAGCAAAGGCATAAGAAATCAGGGATATTTAGGGTACATGTCTATTAATAAAATATCTTTGCAATTGGCTTATCTATACGCACACGGAATTTAGCTAACCCTCTGCCAAACACCCTGTACATATATTTTTGTCGATCCAATGACAAGGTACCATTGTATTTCATTGAGTGCTTCAATTACAACCTTTCATTGAATCAAACCCATGTTTTATAATTGATTCTAAAATACTTTCATTTTAATTTTTTTTTGTTACGACAGAATATCGACTTGTTTGGATGTCTCATGTACTTGAATGTATTGTACTTTTGTAATTACAGTAATATCATCTGCACCTAAATCAACCGTAATACATGATTTCTTCAACAGTTGTTGTTATCGCGATATCATCAGGTAGTTGACCTGTTTTCAGTTCGCATAAAAAGGCTTAGCAGTCTTAGCACCATGAATAGCTTATTTCCCAAACACAACATTCATTTTCAAAAATAAAAATGTGAGTCAAAAAGTTTCATTTTAAAGGAAAAGAGCAATACTAGTGACCCAATAGGTACAAAAAATTACAAAAATATTGAGCAGCCTATATCTAGTCTCAAAAATGGGTGGAAATTGCTCTTTTTAAAGTACATAACCTCACATTTTATGCTTCATGTTATGCAATATCAAATGTGTAATTTATTCCGTAGGTGCCGCCGATTCCAGAACCCTAGCAGACAAACTAAAGAGCATAGCCAAAGAAGAACTAGACCTAACGATATTTCCAGAAGAGGTGCAAGCCCATCTCAAGACTGCTTTAGAGGATCCCAATCAGCTGCCGACACGCACGTTAATGGACTTAGTGAAAACTATCATGGAGAAGGCCGTAGAAGGTAGCATCAAGTACAGCGAACCAATCGCCAAGCTGTGCATCTCGATCATTGAGACAGAGAAGAATCAGACGTTTCTGGAGACGTTGCTCAATACCTGTCAACAATGGTAATAATTATACTGTCTCTTCTTCTTTGGTTAGATTAATTTGTTAAGGTTGTAGCTTAGGGTCTTAGAATTAGTGCCGATCTTGGCGATGGACAAAATCCTTATAAAATTATTTCTCTAACGGTGAAAAATTCTGCAAGCTGCACAGCCCCCAAATTTCTAGCGTAGACCGTTGACCCACGTTCGCGAGATACGTTAGGAGCAAAGAGAACGGTTTTTTGGAAAACAAAACATCTGATTGGTCTACGGCTGCACATGACTTAATATCGATTGTAATTATTTGGCTCTAGAATCAGTATCACCTACGGGTCATCCATAAGTGATAACCAAATATACAGGGTGATGGTGATCCAATAAGCGCGCGGTGCTCTCTAGCGGCGTTACCGTTTAAATTAGAAGAAAATGGCTTGAATGGCTTTTCAAATGATCTACTTGCAGAAAATAGTTTCAAAGATGGCGGACATCCGGATATACAGGAAGTAGGTATCAACATCTTTATTTCAAATAGAACACCCTCTATATTATTACTTTTTTGCATTCAGCATTGATTTTTAGGTGCAGTTCATTAGCCATAGTTTAAAGTCTATCTTCGAAGTAATTCAGCAATTAGAAAATTTGACGTTTGTAGTACTTTTCAAAACATGTCTCGGAAACTAAGTAGGTACGGCAGAAAGATGGGGTTTTCGGCTTGAAACCAGCGAGAAACATAGTTGTGTTTCAGTAGGACCATTGTTTAAAACGCACATTAAATCAATAGACTAGCAATTTTCAAATTTGAAAAGTTTAAAACGCTAAAAACTTTTTTTTTCAAATGGGATGGTATAATAAGTTTCACATCAGTGGATGCAAAATCAAATTCTCTTTTATAAAGGTATATGTGGTTCTATTTTTGACGGTTTTCAAGATATTTACGATTTTGTAATTATTCCGTAATTGTGCGTAGGAATTGAAAAATCGTAGGTGGCGTGGCTCACAGACGAAACAATGGACTAGTATCATGATTTTTTTTTGCATATGATAGAGTACGTCATAATAAGCATCTCATGTTTTTCTCCGATTTTTTTGGGCACAGCAAAGCCGTGAAAATAAGGAAAATATTTGAATTCTCCTAGGCCCTAAAGGCGAACAGCCAATCAAAAGACAGATATGTGTGCTGTGTTGCCGCATTCTGATGGTGCGCGAAATGCCGGTGCTGTACGCGAGCTGGCTCATCTATCTTGTCTTCTGTTCCCGTCTCCGAGTCGGAGCTGTTCTTGGCAACAATGCACTGCTGATGATTCGCGCGGTTGGCACTGATTGACTCAATTTGAATTCCTTTCTTTAAATTTTAGAATGGAATTACTAAAAGAACAAAATGATGTAGAAAATAACGAAATGCAGCAGTACGTTTATTTTTGTATGCACTAAGCGGTTATAACAATGAAATCATTGTTCCTAACCTCGTGATACTAGTCCATTGGCTGGAAACTTTTCATCCAAAATCTTTCAGCCTCTAATACTAAAATGCTCAGGCGCTCCATCTAACTGTAACCACATTGTTCTTAAAACCCCAGAGGTAAATTTTCAAGCAGATATTCCAAATTTTTATTTAGAAAATTTTGGAAAACATTAGTTTATAATGCGATTTCCAATAATACCACCCCAAATATTTAGACTCCATGATGGTTGTCAATAAACCTCTCAAAGTTGGATTTACGTAAAATATGACAGAAGGAAACATGTAGCATGTAGTTTAAAGGTAATCGGTTTGCCGTTCTGGCAATTGTAGTTGAAGATCCGCTTAGCAGTACAGCAGAAATTAGTCGCGATTTGGGCATTGGTCAAACACCTGTGAAAATGATCTTAGCGAAGAACAAATAGCATCCTCATCACGTGCAGCTAAATCTAGCACTTGAAAAACAAGACTTTGAAAACAGAATGACAGAATGAATTTCTGTAATAGGGGTCGTGCTCGAGTTCAAGAAGATGCACTCCTTTTTAACAGTGTGTTGTTCACGGATGAAGCTACATTCCACAATAATGGCATAATTTACATTTTTACACCGACGTAAATCCAACTTTGAGAGGTCTGTTGACAACCAAAATGGAGTCTACACATTTGGGGTGGTATAGTTGGAAACCGCATGATAAATTAATGTTTCCAAAAAATTTTCTAAATGAAAATTTGGAAAACCTATTGGAAAGTAGTAGTAATGGAGAGGCGAAGCCATACAAGTAGGCCACCTTTGGCCCTTTTCGCCAACCCCACTGAACGTAGCAGTGGTAGTATGATGGGGAGAAACCTGTTGGAAAACTTACCACTGCAGTTTTTAAGAATAATGTGTGGTGGTGGAGTAATGTAGTTACAGTTAGGTGGAGCGCGAGCGCCTGCACATTTTAGTATTAGAGGCCGAAACACTTTGGATGAAAAGCTTCCAGCCAACTGTTTCGTCTGCGAGCCACCTCACCTACAATTTTTCCAATTCCTATGCGCCATAGGATAGAACCACGAATGTCCAGATAAAGGTGAAAGAGTTAATTTCGCATCCACTGGTGTGAAACTTATCATACCATCCTATTTGAAAAAAGTGTTTTAACGTTTTAAACTTTTCAGATTTAAAAATTGCTACTCTATTTATTTAATGTGCTTTTGAAACATTGATCTTGGATCTTGCTGAAACATAAGTACGTTTCAAAATCGAAGACCGCATCTTTCTGGCGTGCTTTGTTTCCGAGATATCACTTTTACTTCCCACACCGATAGGTGAGGGGAGTATTGTAATCGCGAAAATTTTCGATTTTGAGATAATACACTTTTTGGGCGTTTCATGATGCCTACATAACGAAAATCCACGTCACTCATTTCCGTCGGTCTGTCTGTCTGTCGGTCTGTCTGTCTGTCGGTCTGTCTGTACACGTTTTTCTGTCCTCGTGATCTCAGTAACCGCTGCATGGAGTGTGATGAAATTTGGGCAGCGATATGCTGGGGGTCGTAGTAGGTAATGCTGCTATAATTTTGAAAATCGGTGCATTGGCGGCGGAGTAATTAGCAAAAAACGAAAAATTTCAAATATTCCCCAAACTTCGTTTTACTGGCGATGATTTTGTTGCAAGGGGATCTCAGACTAAGGCTTCACGCTATGGGAAAATAATAAACTGGTATCACCGTAATGTGTGGGAAGTACTGAGTCAATCAACTTGACTTCATTTTTTGTAAGTACTACAAACGTCAAATTTTCTAAAGACTGCTACGTAACTCCGAAAACTGGCTTCGTAGATATTAACTATGTTTAACAAACTGGACCTAAAAATTGATGCTGAATTCAAAAACATAATAGTATACAGGATGTTCTATTTAAAATAAGGAAGTTGATGCCTACTACCTGATGTCCGCCACCTTTGAAATTATTTTCTGCAAGTGGACCATTTGAAAAGAAACGTTTTTTATTCAAAACATTTTCTTCTAATTTAAACGGTAAAGCCGCTAGAGAGCACCGCGCGCTTATTGAACCACCCTGTATAATTATGGTCAATGCTAATGTACGGCGCTGAAACTTGATCCCTCAAATTCAAATCATTAGATAGAATCGAAGCCTTTGAAATATGAACCTTACGTCGGCTTTTGAGAATCCCATGGATAGACCATATTACGAACCAGGATCTACCGAATAGAGCTTTCATCCAAAGAGAATTACTCGAAACCAAAGTAGGTACCTTATTCAGGCCACATGCTTAGAGTTAGAGGCCCCAAATATACAAGCTGCTGAGACAAATCTTAATGGGTAACATTAAAGGAGATGGAGAGATTCAGGTCGTAAGTAGCACTCCATGGCTCCGAGATATCAGAAACTAGCGTCACGTCAACGACATCTCAACAATAGTCAGACGGTACTCTACACCACGAGGGCAGATAACCGCAGTACACGCTGCAAAGCGTATGGAACCTAAAGAAGAAGAAGTATATCAACGTCAAATCACTGTATGCTTTATTTCAGGTACCAAGAGCGGGACAGGATACTCCGCGGTATTAAAGCAGGAGACGGTACTCGATTCACCGCCTTCATGTGGTTCCTGACGGAGATGTGCGGGCAGCTGAAGCGTCACCAACTCAAAGAGCAATTCGAATCCCTCCAACCAGAACTCACGTTGCTCTCGATCCTTGCGAAATGTTGCCAAGCCTGCGTTAGTCTACCGATCAAGTGCCTTTCAGAGACCGAATGCCTGTTCTTCGTACTCACGTCTATCGGTAAGTTTCTTGTGAATAGTTCTTAGCTGCACTTGGTGCCCTACTCTATCTTTCTGTCCACTCTGTTTGTTTTGTTTATTCCTCGGAGTAATAACTGAACATAGAGGTAGTAAACAAACCACTTCAGCATGGCGTGCTCAAAGCCATCATCTTTTGACACTTCAAGCTTCAAACATTGCCAACTAACCTGAAAATTCTTCCAATGCAACCCATGTTACAAACACTGCACTGTCCTATCTCAAAAAACTGTTAAACTACACTCGAATATCGCACAGAAAGTCCGTAAAGCTTCGCTATATCATCATCATGGTCATAATGTCTTAACAGAATGTTGTGAACTCGTAGAATGTACTCATTTTACGTTACGAGTTTCTCTTGGGATATCCTTAAGATCTTTAATGCAGTAGTTTCCCATTTGCTTTCTGCATCCTCAAGCCGTTGACCAGATGTATTTACTGGTTCATCCGCCTTTAGGGACAATTTCTCACCCCAAGGACAAGAAGGTGTTCTGACTCTTCTCAACTCGTCCACACAAAGCTGTTGGTTGAGAAGAGGTTACTGCTTATACCGACAGTAGTTCGGTTCCTTTTCGTCGCTTTTACGGCACGCAGGATATACGATGGGAGATACTCTAACCCGCCCCCACACGGGAAAGCTTCACTACAGTTACTAACAAATAGCGAATTCGATTTTACTGACCAAGCATAAAAGACGCAAAAACAAAACAAACGTTTGACAGTCGGGGTTTACCGTAAACAAATCTCAGGAAATTATATAGGCGTTGCCAGCTCCTCAAAATTTATGTAAGACAAAATTTGCGTTCATGATGAAGAAACATGCAGTTACGTAGTAGAGGTCAACATATTTATCGATTTTGCTGTAATCATTCCTGAACCATCAAAATACCGTCTTTTTTAACATAGAATGGAATATTTCTGGATACTATACAATTAGCGCCGGTGCACACTTGCGGCTGTTTACCGTCCGGCGCCGCAACGGCACCGGAATTGCGGTCTGAAGTACTAAGCGATAGATTGAAAGATGCACATTGGTGTCCGGCGCCGCTGCGGTGCCGTATGATCGCGGTGCGGCTGTTTCGAGCCGTCGATATCTTTGGAACCGCAGCGACACCGCAACCGCATCTCCGGGTCTACAGTACTACACGATGGCCTTTGAAGACAATCTGGTTGTAGAACTGTTTATAGACAGTATTAAGAATTATCCAGAAATGTGGAATATTGCCTCCGAAATGTACCACCACCGTGTTTTTTACACGGAGGAGTGCATGGATCAAGATTTGCGAAACTTTCTCGGAGGCCTTTGACGAAAGGAATCATGGGATCGTATCTTACACGAAATTTTCACTGAAGGTCCATCAAATGAGAAATGCTCATTCTAAAGTAATTAAAAAACGTATCAGGATGTGCTTAAATCCGAAAAGGATGTAACAAATCTACCTCTAGTAAGCCTCAACTCCATAAACGGGTATACCCAATATCTTCAGTTACTTTTCAAAATAAAATGTTTGTACACTAGGTAAGCAAAAATCGCACGCTTCCTTCTATGTACTTCCCATGTTGACGTCCCAAGCGACACGGATTCATGCGGTGCCGTTACGAAGCCGCAGGTAGTGTGCGGCCAAACTCGCGGTGCCGCAACGGCACCGCAACGACGCCGGAAGGTAAACAGCCACAAGTGTGCACCGGCGCTTAAGACGATAGTAAATAATTATGATTGCCGTATCTGGTGGTCAATATGACAACGTAAGAAAAGATGATGGCCTATTAGAATTAGTTGTTTACTACCTCTATGTTCAGTTGTTACTCTGAGGTTTATTCTATTCTGTTTATTTTGTTATTCTACCCACTACCACCTATTCCGTCTGCCTTGTTTTACTTAGAAGATAATAGTGATAAGAGAAAAGTAACTGAATCTGCCTCCAGAAAGTTGAGTCATTATTGTATTTTTACAAATAGACAGTAGTCTGTTACTCAGTAATAGGTTAGAAATTGCTTCAGGAAAAAATGTGGCCAGTTTTCTTCAAACAAAAGAGTGGGCGGCAGTGGACCATAAGTTTTGTCTAGGTTTTCCTAAGGTTTGTTGCTGGGTCACGAATGAGATGCAGTTTTGTCTTGTCATGGGGTCAAACAGACGACGTCGTGAGTCCAGATTCCGATACATTGGTGGGCCCTTATTTTTGGATTTATCAACTATGAAACACTCTGTGTTCTGTATGATTTCAGAATCATCGAATAAATTAGTATGCAAAAAACAAAAACTACCCATTGCTTATGCCCAATGATGTTCTAATCTAAACACTATACAGAGGTTCCCGGTTGCGCTGTTCACTTTGTCGGTCAGTGGCGGGTTTAGAGGGGGCGGAGGGGCGCATACGCCCCCCATACACTTTAAAGAAGACACGGAGGCATATTATATTTATATAAATACCAAAAGTTAAAAACTTTCAACCAATGCAGAAATAATGTTTAGAATTTTTGTTTCTTCTAAATTTGTATTATTTTTAAGTGCGCCTGGAAACAAAGCAAACGTGAAGTGGTGGTGAATCGGTTTCTGGATCCGCCTGCCCCCCCCCCCCCCCTAGAAGAAATCCTAAATCCGCCCCTTCGGTTTGCCTACACTGAAAACCCTTTCTCTTTATAGTCCGTTATCTGTCACTCTGCTGGCCCTGTTTACTCTGCCCACTTTACTCTGCATTCCAGAACTATCTATTCTGTAAACTCTATCTATTACGTTTATTTTGCCCACACTGTTTATTCTGCAGTCTGCCTACTATTGCCACTGCCAGAATTTGGCAAAAATATTGTTTTAATACTTCAAATCGAAACAACTCCATAACTGTTACATTTAGGTATAGGGAATGCGTATAAAAGTATAAGAGCATTTCTGACGATGCTATAAAATATAGGGTGTTCCATTAATCCATTTAATATAACAAAGAAAATTATGGTCCTAAGTTTTATTCACGCTGCATACAAAATCAAAGATAGCAGATAATTTTGGAAAAACTAGACAACCATGAAATTATTCTAGCATTGAGAATCAAGCCTGCATTTATTGATTTTTTAAGATACAGGGTGGCGAATTCATCAATATTTTCACATAAAAGTGGCCATATCCCTGAAAATACCCTGTATAACCTAATAAAACCCTATATTTCTGGAATAGGGAACACGAGGTAGCAAACTTCGGAGTATATATAAGTTGATCACGCTGTGTATATAACTTCATGATGAAACCGCAGATTCGTCTGATCATATCTGGAGATATTGAAGATATGGCTATCCAAAATAGTTTTGGAAGATATAAAGGAGAATATAAACTTTTATAAGAAAGAACCGAATTGTGATAACCAGATACGATATCCTCGTGAAAAAGAAATTGACTATATGACTTAGTGTCAATTGAGAGATTCACTCTAAATGAACATGTTTTTGTCTTCAAACATCCCAAAAAAATAAGAGCGTCTTTTGAAGCAATGCCCAATTTAAAAAATATATTCTACTTTAGGAAGGGACCTGGAATCTGAACTACCCCAACAACTGGAACAACTACTAGCGAGCGTGAGAGACGCATTCCTAGCTTCAGCAGGATCTGCAGGTGTGAGACGCACGTTATTGCAACTCATCGAACTCCATGCTTCAAACTGGCAGCTACCAGGGTCCTCGGTTTTGTACTACTATCCCAGGATCAAGTGATTTTCTGTTTTTCTACTTAGGCTAGGAATAAATGATTTTTTATATGAGATTTTTAAGTTTATTCGTATATTCGTGTAGTTTGTTTAATATTTATGAAGAAGGCAATAAAGATTCACAGATCTCAAAAGGACTTTTAACAAAAACGAGATCTCAATACAGGTGTAGGTACATGTTTGAAGTGAGTGGGTGACGACCTACCCCGATCGGGTGACGAGCCGATCTTCCACCATGACAATTCGATGTCGTCCAAATGCCAATGAGCCAAATAGGCGTAAGAAGCATTTACTTATCCAGAAGTCCGTGACTGTGTAGGGATGGATCTGCAGTCACGTCCTAGGTGTTTAGTTTTTACTACACAATATGGCAATACGTAGACCACTTGCCCATGCTTAACTGGTACGACGCGTTGATAGCTGTGTTCCATTTCTTCGATTATTTTGTTTTCTACGTGAAGGATGGATAGCAGAGTGAAGCATTTGAGCAGTACTCTGACCCATTATGCCTACAAACAGCTTACACTTTTGGAAAGCTACCTTTCCAGAAAATCCATCTGAATGTAAAGAGGAGGTCAGTTGAAGTTGACATAACTAGTTATCTTTTGATAACTTGATGAAATGTACACTTTATTATTTTCCTTAAACGAAAAATGTTTTATGTTCAGTACTTCTAATGAATCCCCAGGATTGTGGACCATTCTGGTGGATGACCTACTGAATGAGCTCTCCATTAGTGGTGTGTACGTGCAATGCTATCCGGACGATCTGATTATTGTAGTCAGAGGGAAGTATGAAAGGACCTCTGAACTTCTTCAACAAGCGCTGAACACAATCGACAGTTGGTGCAGGAGGGAATAAATGTCGATAAAGCCCCATAAAACACTTGTCGTTCCGTTCACCAAAAGACGGAAACTAGACAAGCTCTGCTTACCTAGAATAGCGGGAGAGTCAATCCAGTTTGCAGAGGAGGAGAAATATCTTGGTCTTATATTGGACAAAAGACTCACCTTTAACTCTCACCTGGATAACAGAATCGAAAAGGCCCGACTCGCCCTCTGGACACTCGGAAGGATTTGCGGCAAATCTTGGGGCGTTAGGTCTAAACTGATCTACTGGATATATCAGACGGTGGTCAAACCCAAGGTAGTATATGGCGCTGTTGTCTGGTGGCAGAAATGTCTACAACGGACAGCCAGAGTCAGGCTGGCGGCAGTGCAACGCACCGCCTGTTTGGCCATCACTGGATCCATGTCTACCACACCAACGCTAGCCATGGAGATCCTTCTAAACTTAACACCTCTGCACATTGAGGTGGAAAGAGTTGCAAAAAGTGGTCGCCTACAGACTGCTATCAACTGGCAGACCTGACAAAACGGAACTAGGACCAGACACAACGGGTATAATGAGTGAAATTACCCATCATCATGTACTCGGGATGGTCTCGGACTATATGGTTCCCCAAGCGCACATAGAGCGATGCTATAACGTCCTTTTGCCAGGCAGGAACGAATGGAGGAGGAGGGATGGCTTCATATCACTCTCCGATCTTGCGCTATTTACTGATGGCTCCAAGTCTGATCTGGGGGCAGAAGCGGGAGTAGTTGGTACCAATCCAAGAGTTGAAATTTCAGTAAACCTTGGGAGGTATACCACAGTCTTCCAAGCAGAAATGATTGCCATAGATCTGGGAATCAAGCAGAAATAAGAGTGGCAATCTAATCTGCACCCCCCTCCCCCCAACCTCCCAAACTCAATCCTGGGTACGCGCCTGAGGGGGGTGATCAACATGGGTATCATCAGTTCAATAAGCGCTACCCCAACGGTCCATTTGCAGCAGACGTTTTAAAAAAACAAAAAATATTACTTCCAAACTTCGCCTTTAGGAAATTGGAGGTTCTCAATCATTTTACATTTTTTTTTTGAAGAGGATAAGTGTGTGCGATTCTATAAACTAGATTTACATTATATTTAGTAATAATTATAAAATCTCTGTTTAGCGGGTTCAAACCCCCCCCCCCACCATGAGTATTCCCATGAATGAAATAACTACTAAAATAATACAAAATAAAAATAATCAAAATGCTTTCTCCAAGCTTAGTGATTTATTCTACTACTAACCAATCGCTCGGCGCTCATGACACATTAACAGCGATAAAATCTGTACAGTTTTTAAGCAAATTTAGGGTCGTATTCACAGTCGATACTCGAGGTTTTGTGTTTCGAAACCTTAGGTGAGGGTCTCTTACGTAAGGCTCCCTTGAGTAATACCCAAGTAACGAAATATCAACATGATATCAACATCATGTCAATTATCAACATGATATTCAACATGAATATCAACATCATATTTCGTCGATTTTGTGGGTTAATTTTGGAGTACGGTGTTGTCAGTTTCTGTCATATCCGGAAATAGATTACAGAAAACATCAAAATGCGTGGGTGTAGGCTTAACAAATTGACTTATATTTGCAATATGACAACATCGCCAAATGAATCCCGCCGTCTGGTAGATGTTGTCTAGGGAACAGGTACACAAGGAATGCCGAAAGCCACACTGGAGGGTCCCTTCTCTCTTGAGCAAATAATCCTCAAGGGATACTGAGATACACTCAAAGGATACTTGAGGAACGACTATGATAACGGACCTAAGACATTACAAAGTAAAGTCTTTTCTTTTATACATGAACCCTCTCCCCCCCCAAGGTCAACATGACCCCCCCCCCAAGGTCAACATGAACCCCCCATAGTCAACGCCTTGCTACGGCACTGCTAAGAAGTCTGAGATGGTCCTGTTCACTAGATCAAGGAATATGAGGGGCTTAAACCCCCCTGAATACTTATCAACGTTTATCGTATCTCGGTATTACCCTTGACAGAAAGCTAACATGGAACTCTTACTTAGACAGTAGAGCCTAAAGAGCAAATGCCAAGTATTAGGCTATGCTTCAGACAAAAACAATATTGTACAGAGGTGTGAAGACGAAACTGTGGAACACGTTATATGTGAGTGCTCAGTTAACTGCTATTAGAGAAGTGAGTTCGGCGAGTCTTGGCCTACACCTGCCCACATAAGGAAGATGTCCCCAAGCGACCAGTCCACCTTCATAAAATTGGCAGCATGGACGATGACCCGAGGAAACACCTTCCCTGAGAGGATACACAATGGGCGAGTTGTGACCTAAGTGCACTCTACATATACAGATACAGAAGGTAAAATAATAAGACATAATGTAACAAAAAAAATATGTATTCCTTCTTGTAATAACAACAATTATTCAAAAGCCAAACCGTTATGGAATTTTTTACATTCATTGATACTGCTCACAACACGTTTTCATACAGTCTCATCGGGTCAGTCCATTTATGATACAATTTGGTGATACAATACCTCAAAAAATATGTCGCACAGCTTTCCATAAAAGTAACCGAGTTAAACATATATGATTTGTATATAATTGAGAAATCAATAATGGCTTAAATTCGGGATATAATTAATAAGTGGTTCATACTTTTTTAAGTAAAGAGTCATAAAAATTAAGGCAAAGTATGATAATTCGAATTACATCTTATGAGTAAATTGAAAAAATGCATTTGAAAAATTCCTGTATTGATATCAACTTATTATAATAATTATGAATATATATCACATAAATTCTAAACATATGTTTGCTATGTCTCAAATATTATTTTTGAAAGATTCTACTTTCAAAATGGTTGAGAACCTTAGTGGACTACCCTGGAATTCTTATTCTAAATAAAATGGTTTAACCAGTCTAATATTACCAAAAAGGGACAAAGATCCATTTGAAAATGTGTATGTTAGGAAGGAATTCCAAAAGACAATTTTTGTAAATATTATAAATAGATGAGATAAAACAGGTAAAAGACATTTATCAAATATTATATTACAAACAACGACTATTTAATTATCTTGTGTTGAAAACACCAGAAGATATCAAACTGTGTCTACAACTTCAGCTTAGAACACTGTTGGAGCAACGCCCCAATAAGTTCCTTATTTATTGTAAAACGTTCTACGTAATTTCTTATAAAAATTCATAATCGGAGTCAGCGATAAGCACTGCAACTTACCTAAACGATACAAAATATTTTGCGGAATCATTTGCCGAAAAATATTAGTCCATATTTCAAATTTCAATTAAATTCCTGGGGACGGTAATTAGGGATATATAAAACAATTTAACTGTTCAAAAATATTTTCGGCCGAATGTGCTGGGTTACATTCAACTTTTTGTAACAGTGTTGTGGTAGGCATTGTAGACATTTCTAATATTATACAGATACATTTTGAGAATTTCCTGCAAAGATGTACCTAAAACAATTTTTCAATTTTTGATGGTTTCGAATTACTCCATGCCAAAGTGTTTCTCACCAAATTCTTTTGACAGAGCAGATTTGAGTAAAGCTTGAAGTACTAAGCGCTTTCTCAAATTGCTTTCATTTTCAAGCTCTATTTATTTGCCTGCCAAGCATAAAGTCCCAAGTGATTTGAGCTTTCCAAGCCCAAAACCTTCAAACTGATTTAGAGAGAGCCTGAAACATATCACAAGGGCTTTTCGATGCATTAAAACTTCTTGAAGCACATTAGAGGAGCTTGCACCTAAGCAAAAGTGCCTGAAGCTCTTTAGATACAGTCACCAATGGCTTATCTAAGGATGTCTGTTTTATAAACTAAATCAAATGTGAAAATTCAGGACAGACAATCAACATAATTACTCAAGTAATGACAAAATAGCAACAAATAATATTTGAAAAGAAAGAAATATATATTTCATTCTCATAACTTTATTTGTGAGTTCGTACAGTTATAAGTAGAGTAGTTATAATGTGACAAAAGTGACTGAAGCACAGGACTTTCAAGCCTCCAAAGTTTTCAAGCACTTTCACACAAAGCGCTGTGACAGAGTATATATTTTCTACAAATACTAGCGACGCTCATGGCAATTTCATGATACACCTTCAAGTATAGAGAATCATTCGGGAGGTAAGGCTATGTATATAGATTGTATGATGCGCTATGAAATAAATTTCGCCCACAAATTATATAATAGAACAGAAGCTTAAGGATTCTCTGTACTCGAAAACGTACTGAAAAGTGGCACAGTTGGGGGCGGAACTTAGGTCGCGCTCTCACTGATCAATCTCGAACAAATGAGCCTGTTCGAGTAAATTTAAGGAGTGATTAAAACGCACCATGCATTCCATCACGCCATTGGATGATGCGTTTCAGCCATATCATTGGCTGTTACAAAAGTCAACGCTATTTTGCGCGCGAACTGAGAATGGCGGGAAAGTCAGAACCAAGCTAACCTCTGGTCTTGGTTTTGGTGTTCGCCTGTGTTGCTTCTTGCTTCTGTTTCTGTTATTTGTTCTTATCAAGATCATTCATAATGTCCTTTGTGTGTCTTCTTTGTGAAATGTTATTTTCAACACAATAACACAAAAATAAATAATTGTAATAATTAATTTCAACATAACGTGAATCTTTTAAATCACCTGAAGTGTGTTCACGGTTTAGAATATGAAGAGGAAGTTTTAGAATTTTCGGAATTGCAAGGTAAATATGAGTAGTACGAGTGTTTAAACTGAATTTTATTCCTTATGTCATCATTTGGAATGAAAAGTTTTCTTTGTTTCAGGTTTTTCTGCTTGGAAGGAATTAATGGAAAAAATACAAAAACGTCTTATGTGGTTTCTTGGGTATATAAAATGGAAGAAAAAGTAATTACCTATTACTCTTGCAATAGATTTTGCAAATCTAGTGAGTGCATTTTTTTTACAAAAAAATAATGTATTATCTCTGGTATCTCATTCACGAGGTCTGTATAGATAGAAAATTTATATTCAGCCTGTTTTGAGTAAGAGATTATTACAAGGGACAAGCGAATTAGACTTTAAATGCACTAGCATGATAAAAGTGACCAGTCAAAAAAGTATTTTTGTTTCGTGGGTAAAGACTCACTATGGACATGCATTTGAGTTGCAGCATTTGAGGCTATCAAATACTGACAAAGCATCCATTGCATCCAAACTCATTCTTGGTATTACCATTGATTAAAGTATTAATACTTTAATCAATGGTATTACTCCTTCTAGGTAAGTATATTTAATTAGTTGTAGAGGTATTGCTTTAATTTTAACTTTTCATTATTAACTTTTCCTACTTCAATGTGGCATACATTAATAGGAAAAAATACTGACCTTGTAAAATACATATGTAGCCTAGGCCTTCCTCTAAGCAGGCATGTGTCATACCCACCTTTAATGTTCAAGGGTCATACCCCAGTTATACCATGCATTAATTAACTATTTTGTATAATAAGGGAAAATGTTCTAACTTGCAGGATTCTGGATACTTATCGGAGAGAGATAATCGATTCAAGAGAAATTGTTCGAGCAGATCTTGTTACCAGGGTAGATATTCAAAATGTGAAAAGATACCACATTGACATTGCTGATGGAGTAAAAGACAAAAACGATGCTATATCTGTAGATTTGTGGGTGAATCAATGTAAGGACAAAGACTACAATCCAGTATTATTTTATAAGAAACAGGTGGTAAAGGACAATAAGTGCAGTTTAGATTTTAGTGATTTTTGTTTAGTAGTGATGACAGAGTTCCAAAAGCAGATGTCTGAAAAATTTGGTGACAATATTATAACAGTAGATGGAACACTTGGGTTGAACAATTATGACTTTGAAATGACAAGTATTTTGGTGGTGGACGAATTTGGTGAAGGTATATCTGTAGCTTTTATATTTGCTAACAGAAAAGATTTACTGATATATGAATTTTTTTCAGGGCAATCCAATCAAGCATTTGTGTAGCATCACCAAAAACAATTATGAGCGATATAGTAACAACATATTTCAATGCATGGTCCATATTTTTGAACCTGCTAAACATCAGTTGTTTTGCTCATGGCATGTTGACAGGGCATTTCAACAGAACTTGACTAAAATAGCTGATAGGGATAAATGTCATGAGGTTTATAATAATTGAAAGTTCTTCAACAAAACACAGATGCCACTGAATTTCCTATTTTTTTTCTTCTAAATACAATTACACAATTAATCTTGGACAAGGACTCTGAAAAATTTGGATTTTATTTTCAAAATAACTATGGCACAAATTATGAAAAATGGGCTTATTGCTTCAGGAAGGGTTGTGGCATTAACACCAATATGAGATTAGAATCCATGCATAAAACCATAAAATACCATTATTTGGATGGAAAAAAGTTAAAAGATTAGACAAAAGCTTACATGTTTTGTTGAAATATGTTAGGGATAAGTATGTTGATAGGCTTATTAAACGTGTTAAAGGTAAATACACTCAGCATACGACGAAAATCATTGAGAGACATAATAAAGTACTCTCTTCTAATTTTTCAGTAGATAGTAGTGCAAATGATAATGAACATAAATGGATTTTAACTTCAATGGATCCCAACAATTCAAAAACGTATGTAGTTGTAAAACTAATTGAGGCAAGCTGTTGCCATTTAATGTGTAGTGAATGTAAAGTTTGTTACCATATGTATACATGCACATGTAATGATTTTTGTATTTCAAACTCCCTCTGTAAACACATACATTTTGTACAAATGAAATTTAATACAAATATAGTTTCAGCAGATAAAGCTGTTGATGGCGATTCTGATTTGGCAGCAGAGGTGGCTAGGGATAGCCAATTATTATTAAAAGGTGTCAAAGCAAAACAGACTATAAAAGACAAGCTTCCAGTGCAAATTGTACAGACATTTTCAAATTTAAAAACCCTTAACCTAAACCAGATAGATGCTGAAGTAGCCATACCAATTTACAGTAATTTACAAACACTTAGCAAGCTCTCTCAATTACCATCAACAAGCATTCATGCATTTGATCCCATTCGTCAAAATGAACCAGCAAACAAGAGTATTGACAAACAGAAAAGCTTTTTCTCAACTCAAAAGAAAAGAAAGAGAAACAGCTATTTGAAAAAGCCTAGTTTTGCTGAGTCAAAACAAATTAGCCAGGACTTTAGAAGCAATTTCACAGATGCCTATATATCTCATTCAGCACTGGAAGATCATACTTATTGATTGGCTTTCAATATACTAGTTTGAACTAATTCAGTGTTGATTTAACTCCAAGCATACTTTTTTGCTTGGGATTCAAAATTTTAATCTTTATCTAATGTATTATGATTGAGCCAAACTAATTCAATAAAGAACAGTCTTATTGTGTACTTTTGATGTTTATGTAACATCATCTTCAGGAAACTGTCTAGAGAATATTGTTTTTGGGTTAAAACTTCTAAATTCAACATATTATATCAATAAATAACAATATTCTCTAGAAAGTTTCCTGAAGATCATGAACAATAAACATCAAAAGTACTAAGACTGTTTTTTATTGAATTAGTTTGGCTATACACTGTGGAATATATGAGGGCGTGTTGGGAAAAATGCTTGGACACGTCGATTTCTATTTTTAAATGGGCGAATTGGCGGTTCATTTTGAAGAATGGCTCAACAAAGGGGATTTGGGAAGTATTTTCAAGATTAGTTAACCATCTCATGTTTTTTTTTCAAAAGATATACCCCTGGATACCGAACAGTGTAGTCTTTCGATGTTCCTTTTTGGAGTATCAGACAGAATGTTTGTTCCAAAGTAGATTTGTTAGTTTCTCACTTTTATTCCTCTTATAACTCTGAGAGATCATTTCTTATTAATTATTAAATTAATTATTTTGAACTTATGTTTTATCTAATAATTTTAAGGATATTTCGATAATCACAGGGGATATATAGATTTTTATAAAAATCATTCCAAATGAAATTATTCATATGTACCTATACATATGTTATCTATCTCTTTTTATTTCCCATCTATGATATGTATTAACTTAACTTTGGCAACATTGTATTATTCATTATTCATTTCGGCTTTGTGTAATGGCGTCATACAAATGTAACTTGAGTCAATAAATTGTGTTAAAACAGTGTTAAAGAGTTACTAATACTGCGAAAACGCCCATAAGAGGAGCCAAGACTACACATATTTATATATTCTCCCGAGTTCTACAATAAGTTTGTCTCCACAGAAACATGACTTTGCTTCTCCTACTAAGGAATTAATAAATTGTAAGGGAATATGGTGATAGCAATACAACTGTTTCATTATCAAGCGAAGATGATAATGACGGACAATCTGCTGTGAAGAGGTAGGTAGTTATTCAGAAGTAATTTTGATTAGAATTATTTATAGATCCATGTATAGATCCAGTTAATTATCTAGTAGCTAGGTTTTGAAAAAAGTAATGTAAATGTTGAATATTCTTATGTTTCAGACCACGGTTTGAGGATTTGCCCTCTACCAGTTTATTACCTGCGGGGTGAGTGATATAAATCAATTTTTTCATAATAAAATAGAATATAAATAATAGATAATAGAATTATAAATTATAACTATACAATTTCCAGCAGTAGTTTCAAAATGATCTAATTGCACTAAACTGTCAATTGAAATTTCAAACTATCAGTTGTAATTTACTTCTGACAGTTTTAATTTACAATTAACACTCTAGAGAAGTGATTTGACCCTTTTGAAGCTACTGCTGGAAAATGTATAATTATCCTAACAAATTAAAAGTCAATTAGAATATATGATATTATATTCTGTAACTTTACATGCAATGGTTATTTCTGTGACAAGCACTTGATTTGCTCTATACATTGCTGGATTAGATAAAATGTCAATAAGCCTGAATTCTAATGAACAAATTAATTATGTGGAAAGTTTTACGGTTTTTACAATGTGGGTAGTACCAAGCGTTATTTTTATAAAAAGGTATTGAGTCAATCAACCAGACTCTTTTTTTATTTATTAATGGTTCACAGTACATACAAACATCAAAGGTAATTACATCTAATAGTAAAATAACACAAACTTAAACAAAACAGCACTAAGTTAAATCTACACTAAAATAAAAGAAAAGGCAACATTTAGTTCAAACTGATTTTAATTCTTTGAGGGTTGTGGTGAAGATATCTATGGAGGTACTTGTTTATTTATGAGCGAGGAGCAGCATATATCAGTATTATAGAATTCATAATTTAAATCTCTAAGGTTTGTTTTATTGTTATTATTGTTTATTTTATAAACATTGATGTTTATAAACTTATTTGTTCATTTCTTCTGTTAATATACTCTTGTATGCAAAGTTATTTAGTTGGCTTTTATTGTTTTACAGAGAACATCTGGAAAACCAAGGTGTATCCATTTCATCTTCCACAATATCTGCTTCAGATATAGAAGAACAACTCTTAGAGGCTGCAACTGTTGCCAAATTTGATATTGACCAAGATACAGCTTCTAAGTTAAAAACAAGGTGAATATTCCATATACCTTACATGTCATTATTTGTGAGAATCACTGGTTTAAAACAATGATAAAAACAGTTCACATTACTCCTTTTTTTCTAAGTATAGATGTAAATTACGTTTTTAAGTATTTCCATTACGTTCTTCAATCTAAATTAATGGTATACTTGAACTAATGTATTGTTATTATATATTTGTAGAAAGAAGCGCTACGTTGGAGACCTGTCTAGTGACGATTTTTCCTCTCCAAAAGCCAAGAGGAATTTTCGAAAAATGAAGTCAGTTATAGTGACGCAAAGAAAAAGGATTCATAGTCTTCAGACCTCTGTAACGTATCTGAAGAAAAAGGTGAAATCATTGAATGGCTTAATGAAACTTTTACGAAGTAAATCCTATATTACCGAATCAGCAGAAGGCATTTTAAGAGTAAGGATTATTTTCTTTCTATTAAATGTTACCAACTTTGCATGATAAGTATGATTCCTCATACATTAATGAGAGATCCAATTAAATGATATTATAGTCATACGAAATAGTGAACAAAGTTGTTCAACTTATTTTTTTTCAGGCATCCCTACCCGGTTCACCTCTGGAAATTTTCGAAAAAATGCTTCCAGGACACTCTAGCAAAGAATACAATCCAGCTTTACGTTCTTTTGCTTTAACATTGTCATTCTATTCACCAAAATCATATAATTTTGTGAGGAAAACATTTAATTTATGTTTGCCTCAATTGAGCACTATCAACAAATGGTACCAGTCCATTGATGGATCACCAGGATTCACAAAAGAGGCATTGCATGCTCTTAAAGTGAAATGTGAGGAAGCACCATCAAGCAATCACAAAATTATATGCAATTTGGTGTTTGATGAGATGTCTATCCGTCAACAAGTTGAGTGGACAGGTAAAAAATTTTCTGGATATGTTGATATCGGAACCAAACTAGATTCAGATATTCTCCCAGAGGCTAAGGAGGTCCTTGTTTTTATGTTGGTAGCTCTCAATGCCTCTTGGAAAATACCTGTAGGCTTTTTTTTATTGATGGGTTAACTGGAATAAAGAAAGCAGAATTGGTAAAAAAATGCATAATTTTTGTCAATGATTCAGGAGTAACTGTGGCATCATTAACTTATGATGGAGCGCCAGTGAATATGAGAATGGCCAGCTGTTTAGGCGCCAATTTTGAAAATCCAATCAAATAAAATCAAGTTCCATTCATCCTGTTACAGGTAAGGAGGTGTTTATATTCTTGGATCCTTGCCACATGATAAAATTGGTAAGGAACACATTAGGGTCCCAAAAAGATTTAACTGACGATTGCGGTAATGTGATAGATTGGTCTTTGTTAATTAAATTAGTGGAAAAGCAAGACTTTGAAGGTTTGACCTTAATCACGAAGTTGAGGAACCGGCATTTACAGTGGGCTAGTGAAAAAATGAAGGTTAAACTAGCTACCCAAACATTAAGCAAAAGTGCGTTAATATATTTGAAAAATGTTGAAAAAATCGCCTGGATTCCAGCATGCTGATATAACAGCAAAATTTGTACAATTATTTAATGACACTTTCGACATTCTCAATTCACGAAATAGGTTAGCCAAGTATCCGTTCAAAAGGCCACTTTCACCAGCAACTTCACCGAACTTTTTTGGTTTTTTAGATTCTGTCATCACTTACATTAATGGTTTAAAATTAGTTAATACACCTATTGTCAAATCGCCTAGAAAGATGGGATTTTTGGGCTTTCTCATTTGTATAAATAGTTTGAAATTATTATACAAAACTTATTGCCTTGAAGAGCAAAGTTTAAAATATATTTTAACTAATAAGCTCCCTCAAGATCATTTAGAACTGTTCTTTGGCGCAATTCGTGGGAAAGGAGGCTCCAATAATAATCCGACTGCTGGACAATTTGAAGCTGCCTACAAACATAATTCATTATTACATGATGAGCAAAAGCAGGTTCAAAGCTCATCACCAGCTCATTAAAACCAAACTTCAAATTCAGGAAGGTAACTTGCAGACTCTGTCAAGTTTCTCTGAGAATTCAACTCAAGTGCTTTTAGCCTCAGCAGTAGTCGAAGTCGTAGATTCACAAGGCAAAGCATACAAGTGTAGAGCTCCTCTTGACTCGGGGAGTCAGTCAAATTTTGCAACTGACAAGTTTGTAAATCGTATAGGTTTAAATAAAACTAACATAAATATCACTATTGTAGGAATCACACGGGTAGCTTCAAAAATGAAATCAAAGTGTGAGCTGAAAATTCAGTCAATGAACGGTTCCTTTTCGGCAGCTATTTCATGTCTGGTTGTTCCTACCACTTGTGAGTTTTCTCCCAATTCTGTGATTGACATTTCTACTCTAGATATTCCTAAAAACATTCCATTAGCTGATCCGGAATTTCATGTACCAAGAGAAGTTGATCTCCTCATTGGAGCTGAGTTATTCTGGCAGGTACTCAGCATTGGACGCATATACCTAGTCCCAAAAAATCCTGTAATTCAGAGCACTAAGTTAGGCTGGGTCGCTGCAGGCCCACTAACAACCCTGTTTAGCAGCAGTATTGAACCACATTGTAATTTGGTGTACTGAAATTCAAGACCAGTTAGCAGGGTTCTGGGAGATTGAAGAAGGTTTTCCAAAGAAAACACTCTCTCTCGAAGAACAGCAATGTGAATCTCACTTTAAAACCACTCACTCCAGGGATGGTCAAGGTAGATTCATAGTGTCCTTGCCATTAAAGGAGTCAGCACAGCGTCTTGGCGAGTCTGAGAGTCAAGCTCTCAAGCGATTCTACAATCTAGAGCGAAGATTGCAACGTAACTCCAATTTACGCAAACTATATCTTGACTTCATGAAAGAGTACGAAGCTCTGGGGCACATGTCCAGAGTAAATTGCAGCTCTGATAAATCAGATGTTCAATATTTCCTTCCTCACCATGGTGTGTTAAAGAAGGAAAGTGTGACAACTAAACTAAGAGTCATTTTTGATGGCTCCTGCCCTACATCTACAGGGTGGTCGGTCAACGATATACTCATGGTTGGTCCAAACATCCAAAATGACTTATTTGCTATTTTGATTAGATTCAGGCAATACAGATTTGTTGCATCTGCTGACATTTGTGAGATGTACAGACAAGTGTTAGTCAAACCAGAACAGAGGTGTCTCCAACAGATATTTTGGAGGTCAGACCCTTCAGATCCTGTTCACACTTATCAACTAAACACTGTCACTTATGGGACAGCGGCAGCAGCCTTCTTGTCTGTACGAACATTGCATCAGTTGGCTAATGAGAACATGGATAATCATCCAACGGAGGCGGATATCATTAGATCGGACTTTTATGTAGATGACCTACTCACAGGTCACGATTCAACAAAAGAATGATCTAACATATGCAGAAAAAGAGTATCCTTTGTTTTAGGAATCGTTCTCTGATTCAGCCCAGGCCCTGCTCAAACGTGTATTGAAGGGGAAAAAGAGCTACATATGATGCCCACTTAAGAGCATTCGCATTAACGCTAAACTTCTACTCGAAACGGGCATATAATTATGTCAGATCAACTTTTAATAAAGTTTTACCTCATGTGAAAACTATATCAAAATGGTACTCCACGGTAGACGCCTCACCCGGTTATATGAAAGAAGCTCTCATTGCTTTAAAAATAAAGGCAGCTGAAGCATCTCAAGAGAATAAAAGGATTTTCTGTAGTCTTGTTTTTGATGACATGTCAATATATAATAAAATTGAAAGCGATGGTCGCAAAACTTATGGTTACGTGGATTTAGGAACTGGAAGCGAAACTGATACAGGAAAGGAGGCCACAGAAGCATTAGTATTTATGCTGGTTGCATTAAATAGCCACTGGAAAATACCAGTAGGCTATTTTTTAATAAATAAATTGAATGCCTCTGAAAAGGCAAACATTTTGATCAATTGCTTAGAATTTGTTCACAATAGTGGTGTGGAAGTTGTATCCATCACTTTTGATGGATGTACAACAAATTTTGCAGTATGTAATGTTTTGGGGGCAAACCTTAAAGATCATTTAAACTTGAAAACTTATTTTCCTCATCCCATTATAGGCCAAAATATTTATATTTTTCTGGATCTTGCCATATGTTCAAGTTGGTAAGGAATTGCTTTGGAACGTTGAAAACAATAGAGGATAGGGTCGGGAGAGTAATAGACTGGAAATTTGTAGAAAAACTTCATTACACGCAAGAACCTGAAGACCTTCAGTTAGCTAATAAATTGCGGCGTAGGCCAGGCCTGGATGAGGGAAAAAATGAAAGTGTCATTAGCAGTCCAAACGTTGAGCAAAAGTGTTGATGATGCAATAAATTTTTTAAATGTAGATTTGAAAAACCCAGATTTTGCAGATTCCGACGCAACTTCGACTTTTTGTAGAACAATGAACATCATGTTTGACATATTTAATTCTAGGAACTTAAAAAATAAAAAAGAATTTGAAAAACCATTGTCAGTCTTCACTGAAGAAAAATATTTTCAGTTCCTCGAAAAATGTGAAGTATATATTAAAAACCTAAAATATGCAGGAAGGCTTATTATTGAAACTCAGAGGAAGGTCGGGTTTATGGGACTGCTTCTTAATATTAAGAGCATACAACTTTTATATACTAAATTAGTGAAAGAAGAGCAATTATTAAAATTCATCCTAACATAATATACGGTTGTTTCCGCTCACTACAGACTTTTTTTACCATATGGCAACTGTGCGAACGTTCGAGGCTGTGACGGGGTTATGTCGTCGTCGAGAAAAGCATGGTGTATGAGACGTCGTGCGAGTAAGACGCGTACAGACCTCGGTCTCAAAGACCCTAAGTACACGCCAAGACATTACTTTAAAATCATTTTCAATTTAACACCTATTTGTAATACAGTCCACTATATTGTGTTTATTGTGCTTTGTACACTGTACAATTAATAAAGCCAAGTGAAAAGGAGCAAAGGTCAACAAAAGGACAAGCCTACATTATTTCATATCTCTGACCCCAACAACGGTCTCACAAGACCACATAGAGATATTTTTCAGTGCTGTGAGAAGTAAAGGAGGCTTCAATAATAATCCTACTTCTCGACAATTCCAAGACATAATGAGAAGATTACTGATCCATCAGGAAATATCTGGTAGTGAAAATGCCAATGCGGTGGCACTGGATAATACTTCCATTTTGCATTGCTCCAGTGCCTCGCCACAATCCAATTGTGACAGTGCAAAAAGAGATTCGGAAGTGGAAATATCTTCAATAAGCGATGACACATTAACTTAAATCGTAACATATGGCATTTGACACTTTATTTAGAAGATGTAACTGCTTACATAGCTGGTTTCATTGTGAAACAGTTGAAGAAGGAGGTAAAATGTATGTACTGTTTAGAAGTCTTGGAAACCAGCGATACTATCTCCAAATTGCAAATCAGGAAAAGATATGGTGTTTTGGTTAATGCTTCACAGTATGTCATTACTGTTTGCAGATTCGGGGAAAATGTTTTCAAAGAGTACCTAAAAAAGTATGGTGTCTTTAGAAGTAACCTTTCAAAAATCCATTCTATAGTGATAAACCAAGTCTTGCAATGCCTCCCTAAGAATACTTCTTGCTATTTTGTTGACCATATTTATGACGATGAACCACTGTCCAATCAGTTCATAGGCTTGACCAAATTGATTTTGAAAAAATATATTAATTTGAGAATGCTTCATGAACACGCTAAAAAAGGTGATTCGCATTTCAGAATTAGACCTAAACTAACAAAGACCATACTTTTCAGTCACCAATGACCAACTTCTTCGTATTTAAAGATTATGGCTATCTAATGATCCATTAGGTATCTTAAGCTTGTATATGTAGATGAATTTTATTAATATAGATTAATTTTAATAAAGTTTTTATCAAACTACTAGCGTTTTTTGCTCAAACACGTTCTACAGGTATCCTTTATTTCTCTCTTTGCATTATAGAAATGAACAGCCGGGGCCAAGAAGAAAGGAGATCCGATGCTGGAATTGCGGCGAGGCGGGTCATGTCAGAAGCCGCTGCAAGGAGGAGAAGAAGCCACTACTGACGCCGGAAAACTAAGTCGGGTCGAAGAGAAGATGCAATGCTCCACCCGCGTCCGGAAGACCTCAGGAAGAACTGCTCATGTGGCCTACGTTGGGCAGCAGGCGACCAGTCTGTATGTGGATGGCTTCGTGGAGGGCAGGCAGAGGTTAATCCTTCTGGATATGGGTGCCACGAAGACCATCGTGCGACCTGATGTGCTCCAGAAGAGTGCTGATGTAAGACCACCAAGATGGCGGTTTCGCGCTGCTACCGGAGAGCCCGCAAGCATCCATGGGGAAGCCGACATACAGCTCCAGTTTGGGAGCACCAAGATCAGACATCGAGTTTTGGTAGCCGACATCGAGAACGAGGTGATAGTTGGAATGGGAATCATGGACACTAATGGATTCCAACTGGGCCTGAGACATGGTACCCTGCTAGTCCAACAGGAAAAGGTAGTCCTCCACAGACGCCAAGAAAAGCCTGTCCAGGTGGTGCTCTCAGAAAAAACTGTCATCCCAGAAAGATGCGAGGTGGTGATTGAAGCTTGCCAGATTGATGGCGCTAATCGAGGGAGCGTCATGTTGTTTGAACCTAAAACGGATGATGAGCTGATTGGCCGTGGCATCGCTATTGGAAAGTGCGAGCTGATGAAGAAATTCCGGTGAGGTTACTGAACGCGAATGGCTTTCCGGTATATCTCAAGAAAGGAACGCTACTGGGTCATTCTTCTCCAGTCTCATCAGTGCTGAGCAGTGTAAACGCATCAGACCAACGGAATGAGCAGTTGCATGAGAAGCTGACTGAGTCACACCCGTATGCACCGTTTGGCGATTCTAATCCTAGTTCCTTAATCGCGTTTTGCTAATTTTTGGCATCTAGCCATGCACCGTCAAGAGATTAACCAATCGAGATTGGAGATACGACAAGCTTGTGTTCGCAAAATTGTTTTGACAGTGACAGTGTCAAAATTCTCAGTTTGCGGTGCATAGTAAACAAGTAATCTAATCCAGGTTTACGTAACTAATCGCGCAATTGACTTACGGTGCATACGGGTGTCAGTGGCTGCTTCGTCGAAAAGCCTGAATAGGGAATAACAGAAGAGGCTGAGGGGTGATCGAGCAGAAGGTGAGTCCTTGGTCATCGCCGGTCGTACTCGTGAAGAAAACGGACGGGTCAACCTGATTCTCCGTGAACTATCGGCAGCTAAATAACGTCACGAAGAAAGACACTTTGGCGGATTCTGAGGTGTTCTCTACGCTTGATCTGAAGAGCGGCTGGCAGGCTACCAAAATCTGGTATATCAGAACAATTTAGTACCCGGCAGAAGCCTTTTAGGACTAATAAAAAACAAACTCTGGAATCAATGGATAGAAAATTACAAGAAATAAATAAAATTACAAAATAAGGGAAAGTATTACATGGACTTACAATCCACACCTTTAAAGATACCATGGTTCCACAACTTGAGGTACACCAACAGGGCTATGATCTCACAGATAATAAGGATGAGGACAAATCACTGCTGCAGCCCTATACACCTCCATAAAATAGGAATGAAGGACGACCCGCAACCTTATTATGTAAAAATTCGCGACAGGGGTTGCTGAGCAGATGCCGAGCAACAGTGACACGACGACGTCAAAATTGTAGGTTATATGTTGTTGTCTGTCACGATGACGTCGTTGCATTATACGAAATTTACGTTTGACAGCAGATATTGCACGATTTTCGTCTGTCGCTTGTCGTCTGCAAGATACGTGATAAGGCTGCTGAACTGCGCTGTAAGACCTCAATTAGGCAACAGATATTATTCACAAGCATTGGAGGCCAGCAAAGGGCCGGCCAACATGAAAACGCTATTCATGAACCCCACGTCAACAGTGGTGATGACATACATTGTGCAAGAACTCATTAAAAGCAAAATCAAAATATAAATTGTAGACACAAAAAAAATAGAATTCAAGCATAGCAAACATCGAACAAAGCAGACTTGACCCTCACAAAGTTGTTAGAAAAGTATATCGAAAATTAAACCACCCTCGCTTCTCAACTATCTATTAACAACTATTTGTGTATCGTAGTAGCCTGGTCTAGACATGTCATATTAGTTGTCATATTGACAGTTCTAGAACCGGAAACTAAACAATGAAATAAATAAATAGTCTTCATCATAGACGTCCCCATCAATCCTTTGACGCACTCAAGTGTGTTTCATTTTCTCCAAGTTCCTATACAAGTTTTACAACTTCTAGCAACTTCCACATAAAATAATAACAGTTTATGGGCCCAGACCCCAGTCTAAATGCTAGGAAGTTAAAATCGGAACAGTGAAACTACAAGGCTGAACGTTGAAAAGTTCTTCGTGAATTGGTTAGGATCGCAACATGGCAGTCAACTACTTGTCAAGCGAGCCCAAGTTACTAGGTCGCGAAAATTTCGCAGAGTGGTGCCTCACTGTTGAAAACTTTTTCGTTCAGGAAGGTCTGTCGAAATGTTTGTCAGGAGAGAAAAAAAAGACTCGGTGCTTTCCAGCAAGGCCAAGGCAAAGTTAATTTTCACCTTGGATCCTTTCATTTTTGTGCATATCGGGGAAAAAGGTACGTGCAAAGAAGTTTGGGATACTCTGAAGAATATGTACGAAGACAAGGGATTCACACATAAGATCGGACTTTTTCGAAAATTGATACCTCTACGTTACAAGAATTGCAGAACAATGGAAAACTTACCATCATAGTAGATACAGTCAGAACGCAATTGTTGTACATGGGAACGACAGAGGGCAGCAGCAGTACCGCATTTGCAGTTCGCAACTATAAGGTTGGCAACAGTGCATACAAGAAACGTTAAGGTGACAAGTATGTCAGTGGCATATATATCATAACTTAACAATGAAATGAATGAAATGTTGCTGCTTTCTGTCTCCACATTTCACAAAGAAACGGCCATTTTATCACCTGTTAAACCAAGAAGGTCTTTATTAAAGAAACCTTTAAATCGGAAAATGTATGTATTTAAACCACGAATTTCACAATACCTTCGGTTTTAAGTTAACATGTAAAGGTCGTCTTGCGTGTTTGTTATTTTACATTTATATGTTGTTTGTTCCTGACCTGTTTGTGGAAGACTATAAGGTTGGCAACAGTGCATACAAGAAACGTTAAGGTGACAAGTATGTCAGTGGCATAGAGTGAAACGAATGAAATGTTGCTGCTTTCTGTCTCCACATTTCACAAAGAAACGGCCATTTTATCACCTGTTAAACCAAGAAGGTCTTTATTAAAGAAACCTTTAAATCGGAAAATGTATGTATTCAAACCACGAGTTTCACAATACCTTCGGTTTTAAGTTAACATGTAAAGGTCGTCTTGCGTGTTTGTTATTTTACATTTATATGTTGTTTGTTCCTGACCTGTTTGTGGAAGACACCATAGCAGCATAGAAATATTTTTTTTTAATTGTGACGATTACTGTAGCTGGCATTTTAAAGTCGTTGCACTCAATGCAGTTGCTGTTTTTACATTGGCAAACCTCAACGTTGTGAGTATACTTCATTATAATATGTTGAAACTTAATTTTCTTTTTCTTCTCTTTTAACTATGTAGAAAGCCCAGAAGGTGGCAATAAGCATTGCCGAAAGCTTGGCAGTTAACACCAGAGTCTCCTTTATGCAGTGACCCAGTCATTTTTCAAAATTTTGGCCACAACCCCAAGATTTTCCCATCTACATAAATATAAATATATTTGGTCTAGACATGATATGTCTCAAAAAGACTTCGGTTGTCACTTTCTCATTGGAGTTTCTAACTCATTTTGAAGAAGTTATATTATTCAATGAGGAAAGCCTGGATTCGCTTCTGTTCAATTGCAACTTGAATATAATGCCAGGATAGTGGGGTGGAAAAGTGAACAAGATGAATCTTCAGTTTTTCGCAATAATAATTTTTCATAGGTTTAGCAATGGTTTTTGAAAATATAGAAACAATTATTCATGATAACATTCTGCAAACACCTCAATACATCGAAAAAAATTAGCATAATAGCTGGCCTGAAGTGCATTTGCTGATAAGTTATTATTACAGGAGGAAGATACAGCACATGAGGTACCTTGGAGATTTCCAAAGGAAGGATATTGAGTGTCCTATCAAAAGGCAGAAGTTCTGGGTACTTCCCAACAAGACTGTGAAGCTACAGAAAAAGACAATTAAATTTCTTCAAAAAAAAAATAGACAATTGTTGAGAAAGATTAATTCCCTGCAAGCCCTGAATCTTCACCTTAGAAGGAAGGATCTTATATCAGAAAGTGCAGAACAGACTTTAAATGTAAGATTTATGTTTTAAGATGTGATATTTAACTGCTCCGATTACTGACCTTTAGTTTGCCTGAGGTGACCCATCCATTACACCTATTACTTTTACTACACTTAATCTGTTTTCATTTAATTATTGATGTGTGAGCAATAACATTTCTAGATGATTTTCTATAACTGGATATACTTATAATTTGGTTTCAATTCGGAAGGGACTAAACAGGGTAATATAAAGCAACCTTTTGGCCCATAGGACAAGGGCGTACCCAGGTAGGGGCAGGGGGGGGCAGCTGCCCCCCCCCCCTAGAAGATTAAATAAATGTAATTTTTTTTGGCAAATAAAAATTAAAAACGTGTTACCTACTCTGCGCAAAATGAAGTGTTGGAAACAAAATATCTTTTCAGCCAGATTTGTTCTTTATTTTCTATAGTTAAATATTCTACAACATTCGATATAGAGTCTGTATAGTGAGTCGTGTCGGTCGTGTCACAACGTATTTATTAGAATATTTTATATGGCGACCTTCAGCCGCCGTCAAACGAAACGCAAAATGTTTTGATCAAGTTTTGATACACTTTATTTATTTCTTTATTTCGTTTTTATTATTTGTTAGTTATCACTAACAAATGAAAGTGTCAGTAATGATTTATAGTCGATAATTTAATTTCTAGAATCTGATTTTGATTACGAGACAGAATAAATAAAAATTAAGTACGGTTTTGATGCAAGTTTGGTTTTATTATATAATTTTTGTTTTCAATGCTATGCTAAAATAAAATAATATTCAATATGTTGCATATTATTTTAAGTAGTATATATCTGTACAGATTTAGTTTAAGATTCTTAGTGTTCATAAAATAAAATAGTGAAAGTATCAAACTCAAATTTCATAGCATATTCTATTCAGTGCTTACAACTAAATTATTTTTAAATTTGCCGCGGTTATTTCTGTGCCGCGACTCACTAGACAGACTCTAGTATACTGTTAGCGATGCAATATAATTTAAATCTCCCACAAAACCGTGGTATCTCGTAGTTTCCGCTTCCGACGAGACAATCAGAGCCATATAGGATTAAAGCTGAATATAATTGGAAGAAAATAACATCTAACGCCATCTAGTTTCGGACGGAAGTACTTTTTCCAGTAAAAAGAAATAGGCTCAATGTATACTGTATACGGTCAATAGAGACATCTAGTATTGAATAGCAATACCACGAAGAATATTCTAGCATGGACTATTCCGGAAAGAAAAGACAGTGATAGCATGTATTATAAGACAAGGATGGAAATAGAGTCGAGCTCGAGTATTTTCTACATATTTCGGGAGCGAGAATATTTTCAATATATAAGCGGAACGTAAGGCAGAGCACGTGAATTTAGTTCGAATACAATTCAGTTCGGAGTGGAATACGAGCGAATATTTCATACGCCATAGATAGTGTCTTATAGTTTCGTTGCGGAGACACGAGATTTACGTTTACTGCGCAACAACTGGAAATATTACTCCGTCAAATGGATATCAGGAAATTCTTTGAAAGAGGTGAGTCAAAACAAAACACTTAAGTACATACTTAATATGATTATTTGATTTGTTTAAGGGGGGCTATGACTCTCTTGTAAGTGTATATCTTAGGCATTACTTACAATATTTAAATTTATTAATTACAACACGTGGTTTTGTTATAATAGCTAAAATAACATTTGTGAATATTTTGTGATAAAAAAGTTAAAAAAAAACATAAAAGAAAGATCCTTGCAATATTTTGGATTTATTAATAAGATCATACCGACAACAAAATCCCTTTTCTCTAACGTCACAACAAGTGTATTATTTCAAATTACTTACCTAGTTTTGATTATTTGGCGTTCAAACCATATGCAAGAGAATGTGAAACTTGATCTTTGATTTTCGTCCTATGCAACCCGCCTAAACACTGTAAGGGTAATTCTGTGTATCCATTTTTTAGGGAGGCCACGCGAAAAAAGAAAAAAAGGTCGGGAAAGTAGCAGTGGAAGCGATGAAAATGACAACCATGATAAAACCACTCATGTAATGCCAATATCATTGCATGCTAACATTGGACAAGCGTCAAATTCTTCAGTAGAACCTCTTAATATATCTGTTGCCGACTATTCTTCTCCATCGACATCCCAACAAACTTATGACGTCAACGTCGATCCTGAAATTATAGTGGACGATGGCTGTCATGAAAATGATCTGGGTCGTTATGTTGGATTGGCTACCCAGCTATCGACGGAAAAGAAGAGGGAGTTGTTACAAAATCCTTGGATCCCGCCCAGAAATTACGATTTTGAAAGTGATGCAAGCCATTTAAAAAGAAAATTTAATCATGCTTGGTTGGATCAATATTCACCATGGCTAGTATATTCCAAGCGACTAAAAGGTGCTCTTTGTAAGTATTGTGTTTTGTTTCCTCCGCCCATTAGCACTGTGAGAGGAATTTTGGGATCGTTTATGGTCAGGCCATATTTAAAGTTCAAAAATATGCATGAAGACTGCCGAAAGCATGCAACGACCAACCTTCACCAAACGGCGACAAATGCTGCAAAAAATTTTCTTGAAAATGTTCCTGTAGACATCCAACTGCAAAGTGGACACCAAAAAGCAATCGATGAAAACAGACAAATATTGTCATCAATTATTTCTTGTATAGTATTTTGCGGTACACATGATATGCCTCTTAGGGGCAAACAAGCAGATGAGGGTGTTTTATTAGATTTATTGAAGTTGAGAATCGATTCAGGGGACAACAAATTAAAGAGTCACTTTGAAAAGTGCCGTCGAAATGCAATTTATACTTCGCCAAGAATACAAAACGAACTAATAAATTTATGTGGCGAAGTTATTCAGGAGAATGTAATTAGTGAGGTTCGGAAGACCATGGCTTACTCAATCTTAGCTGATGAAACAGCAGACGTATCTGGGAAAGAACAGCTGTCAATAGGCGTGCGGTTCTACGACGAAAGCAAAAGTAAAATCAGAGAAGAATTTGTAGGGTTCGTTGAACTAAAAGCACAAAATGCTTCCGCAATCGCCGAAGCAATTGACAATTTCTTAATTAGTTCTAACCTCTCCAAAGAAGATTGCGTAGGGTTTGGATTCGATGGCTGTTCTACAATGGCAGGAAAAGAGGGTGGCGTACAAGCCATTTTGAGAAAAAAATATCCTCGTGCTTTATATTTTCATTGCTCAAGTCACAAACTCAACCTTGTTGTGAATGATGCGAACGCAGTGCCAGAAATTAGAAATACTGTCGCCACTGTAAAGGATGTTATAACGTTTTTCAGAGAATCGACTACACGTCGAAACTACGCTCCAAACCTATCACGATTATGTGAGACGAGATGGTCCGAAAAATATAAATCAATCAGAAAGTTTTCTCAACATTTTTCAGAGCTCGTGAAATCTCTAGAAACGTTATCTGTAGAGGGAAATTATGCCACCAGAAAATCTGCATATCAGTTGCATTCAGCCGTTACAAAACCAGTGTTTATTGTTTCTCTACAAACAATAGCCAAATATTCAGCAGTTATAGAACCAGTAGTTAACGCACTGCAAGCTAAATCGATCGACATGATCTCGGTAGGAAAACACATTAAAAATATCAAGGACATTCTCAGAAATGACCGCGAGTTTCCTGATAGAATAAGTAATGAAATACTTCAAAAAGCACGAGCTGTTGCAATGGATTTGAACATAGAAATTTCGGTTCCACGTCTTGCTCATAAGCAAACACATAGAAGTAATCCGCCATCAGACAATGATAACGAATATTGGCGGCGTTCCCTGATAATACCATACATTGATTCACTCATTTCATCATTGAATATTCGATTCTCCCAAGAAAATACTCCGGCGTTTGCTTTAAGCAGGCTACATCCCTTGTATATGACAAAAACCAGCATTGCAGACCTACACAAAAACGCAGAATCATTCCAAGAATTTTATAACCTGGATATCACCGGGGAACTGAACCTTTGGCATAATTTATGGGTGACGAAGGCTTTATCAGATGATCAATTAAAGGACATAGAAGTAGTTGATCTGTTCAAAGAAGCGAACATTTTTTACCCTGCTGTCAGAAAGGCATTAATTATTTTAAGCACTATCCCATGCACCACGGCGACCGTAGAACGGTCCTTCAGTACGCTGCGAAGAGTTAAAACGTGGCTAAGAAGCACCATGGGTGAAGAAAGGCTTACGGGTTTATGTCTGATGAGCGTACATCGCAATTATTTAAAAGACAACAGTGAGTTTATTGAAAAGATTGTCATAGACAAATTTTCGGCAAATCCGAGAAGATTACTGTTAAATTAAAATAAACATGTATAATATTATATATTATACATAATGTATAGTATAATTATTATGTACTTATAATATTTGTTTTGTGTCATCATAAAAGTTAATGAATAAAAGTCAATTTTCGAAACAGGTATAAGCACTAAGCAGCCCCCTGCCCCCCCCTAACTGAAGTCCTGGGTACGCCCTTGCCATAGGAGTCACATAAATCCCATAGAGTTGAAGAATTACAATATCAGGGTATTGTCATTATGAAATGTCAGGGGAAATCATTGAATGTTCAGAATTTGGAATGTTTAAAGCAAATTCAAGAAAGAGCAAAACTACAGATAAAAAAGTTTCAGCACAAGAAAGAGCATCAACATTTTTTCGATAGCATTAGCATTAGTATTACCTATTCATAGATGTAAAGAATTTATATTTATTTTAAAACTTGCAACAAGGAATGGCTTGAAACGATAAGAATCAAGTCTTTAAACAGATTCAAACTCTGATTTTTTTAACCTGAGCAAATGTGTTCACAGTTTAAGCCGAATGTTCCATACGTTTTCCTCTTATTAATATCATTTGTTTGCTTTTTTACGAAAAAAAATTATTCTTTGTTTACAGAACTCTTTGCAGACGTTGTTCAACCGGATTTTACAGAGGAGGACAACTAAAAAATTTCCAGCAGCATTAAAAAAGTTTGCCTTGACATTGAATTTTACTCCCGTAAAGCATACAATTACGTAAGAGCCACGTTCAATAATGTACTTCCTCACGTTAAAACCATTTCCAAGTGGTATGCCACAATCGAGTCATCGCCAGGCGTCATGAAAGAAGCATTTAATGCCTTAAAAAACATAGCTACACAACAAAATATAAAATTTGTTGCAACCTTGTGTTTGACGAAATGTCCATCAGGCATAAAGTTGAATGGGATGGTTATAAAACCTACGGTTATATAGATCTGGGCCTAGATGTTGAGAGTGAAAATTTGGAAGAAGCAAAAGCAGCCCTTGTATTCATGGTGGTTGCTTTGAACGGTACTTGGAAATACCTGTAGCTTATTTTCTAATAAATAAATTGTGTGCTTCCGAAAAAGCTAATCTTTTGCTAAACTGTTTGGAATTTATCCATGAAACAGGGGTTGAGATAGTCTCTGTCATTTTTGATGGTGCCTCGACCAATTTATCAATGTATAGAGTACTGGGTGATGGGTGCTGATTTTAAAGATACTAAGAATTTGAAAACGTATTTTCTTCACCCTGTTACAGAAAATAAAGTTTTCATATTCTTAGATATGTGTCATATCGTCACCTTGGAGTTACACTGTTGTATGTCACATTTTTTCCAATTTTGACTTTTCAATGTTACACTGTTGTATTTACACCGGACTATGATCCCACAGACTTACAACGCTCTATCTCAAATCACTAAACGTAGGCAACCAGAAATACATAGTTGTATCTAGAATTGCGGGAATAACATAGTGGTATGTGTTACATACAACATTGTAACAGCGGTGTGTGCTGAAAACCATCGAAAATAATACATACAATTTTGTTACACCAGATCAGTGTTGCCAACTTAGTAGAAATTCTACTAGATTTAGTAGAAATTCTACTAGATTTAGTAGAATTTGATATATGTCTAGCGGAAAAAATCTTGTCTGGTGGCTAGTGGATTTTCTAGTAGAAATTTTTAAATTACTAACGAAGCGCGATTTTCTGGTTTAGATGAGTGAATAAATGAAGATTTTAACCGTTTTTATTTATACATTTTTACTGAATCGATGTATCGACGTAAAAATGTCGATAATACAACACAGCTCTAATGAGTGGACGGTCCCATTTTCTCATGATTCGAGGAATGACTAATGAGGGAACTGGGAAGGGGTATATTTTTGTATGCTGGGAAGTCCGCCACTCGCCAGTCGACAGCAGCAAATCACGAGTGATGACGACTTAACACGAGTCAGAAAAAGAAGAGGATTGATTTTAATTTACATTTTGGGGGAATAACAGAGGTACGACGATCAAATTTCTACAGTTACATTTTTTACCTAAGGTCATTGCTAAGGTAAGTTTTTCCGCAATTCAGAGAATGTTTTAGACTATAGTGTTTTTATTATCATTATTATAGATGTCCAAGCAATATGAACAGAAATTTAGAAATGCATGGTTGAAGGATCCGGCTTTAAAAAATTGGTTAACTTGTGTAGAAAGTACAGCAGGGACAATTGCTAAATGTAAATTTTGTGGAGTGCAGTTGACAAGCCGCTATGCAGATTTGAAAAATCATGGGAATTCCCAGAAACATAGAAAAAATGAGAACACGTTTTAGGTTCATCTCGTCAGCAGACAATATCATTTCCTACAAGAACGGATTTCTCGGAGGTAAAGAGGGCCGAAGGAAAAATAGCATTATTTATTTCACAGCATACATCAGTTAATCTATGTGATCATTTAGTTGATGTCTGTAAATCGAGTTTTCCAAAATGCGCCGAAAACATACAAATGCATAGAACAAAATGTTCTAATGTCATAAAAAATGTTTTAGGCCCGTATTTATAGTCACGATCTTGAGGCTCCCTTGAGGAAGCCTTAGCCAAGGACGGCTTGGAATGTTCTAATTTATAGTCGTTCCTCAAGGCCTCCTTAGCCAAGGAAGAGGAAAATCTGGCAACGTTGCAAAGAAACCAGTGAAATAGCAAAATCCACTGTCAGTAGTGTCATTTTCTGTATGCACTGTCGATAATTATAATTATAAATTTGGAAACATTTATTTAAAAAATACGGAGAAATTGAAATCTGAGGCATTTACAACAAATAATGGACTGCAACAAGGAGGAGCTATCAGTCCTTTGATATTTATAACGTTTATGGATGAAGGGAAGTACACAGAACTGTGAAACCTGTATAGGATTTGCTGTATATATTTGATATCGAAATTTGGAAAAGGGAAAGAATTTCGGAATGTGCATTTGCAGATGATGTAGCGATACGATAGTAGCCAACAGCGAGAAACATATGCAACATTTATTCACAAATTGGAATCAAGTTTTAAAGAGAAATGAAAAAAACCAAAGGGGTCAGTGGTATCAGCTTACCTGCAGAAGGAAAAGAGGTGCAAATACAACAAGTTGATTATTATTTTGAATATCTGGGTGTAGCATTAGAACAATCAGGGAGCCAACAACTGGAAATAAACTAGGTTATTCAAGAAACCAACATATCACTACCTGAAAAATCGTTTTCTAGGACATAGGGAAATAAGCAGGTAGACAAAGAGGTCAATTTATAGAGCGATTCATAGGCCAGTCCTTACTTACTATTGTGAATCGTGGATATTTAGAGCATGGAGTAAAAGCAAGTTAAAAGTAATAGAAATGAAATACTTTAGAAAGGTTAAAGGTGTTACCAGAAGAGAAAAAATCAAAAACAGTGTAATTAGAAAAGAGTTGGGAGCTGGAGGCATTAGAAAAATGTATAGAAGAGCGACAAGAAGAATTTTGGAAAAAAAGATAAAATAGGTACATGGACCAAAGTGAAAAGAATGCACTGCAAGAGATTAAAAAGAACACAAGTTGATTTATGTGAAATAATTCGTTGTTTTTATATGAACTGTAACTTTTGACTACATCAGACTGTGTAAAAGAGTTTCTGATTATATAATTATATATATATATTTAAAAAGTGGAAAATAAAAAAGTTTTTGCAAAATTGTTCTATTAACTTTACACTTTTTTACAGATTTTAATAACTTTTTTCTATCACAAGCAATTGGTACAAAATTAATATATTTGCAAATGAAGTTTCTTATGGAAAAGTCACTGCAGCTGCAATATGTGTGATAAGAAATATTTCAAGTGTTACACATTAAACAGCTATTAGATGAAAGTTTTTGACACAATAAATTTGTCCAGTTTCACTACAAAATAAAAGCAATAGTAAAATTGTTTAATACAGCAGCTCTGTGCCTTGATAAAATATTTTTTTGTGTGAATAGTGTACTTGCCTTTAATAACCGTTATAGTTTATCCCTAATATATTCCAGGAGCTCATGCAAACTATTATTTAACTTCTTCATTTTCTTTCCATCCAAATAAAAATACTTTATGAGTTGGAGCATTTATTCTAACCACATAGTGTTTATTATACATGTTTTGTTTATGATACAATGTGCCGAAGGTCAAGTTATGAGTTTCAACACCTAGGAGCAATTTTAAAATAGTATTTTGTAGGCTAATAGGTTAAATTCACCCATGCCAGTGCTCTGCGATGAACATTTTATAACTTCATACATCACTGCACGGTCAATGTGCCATGACCGCAATATTTGTAGTTTAGCTGCTCCCATTATACTGGACCAAGCACTCTAAAAAGTGGACACAATATCAGTCATGAATACTTTTAGAGAAACTAAACTTAGATTTAATTTAATCACCTCAAAAAAAAATCATAAATACATTTTATGTATATTACTAAAAATAAGACATACTAGTACTCCTTCCCCAAATTTGTCCACTACGATAACAGTAGTCAGATCAAAATCATAAATGTTTAAAACATGGGTCACATCTATAGCTACTATATTGTTTCCAAACTAGCATAGTTCATTTGAAATTCTGACATAACAAATCAGACAAAAATCTATACTATACAACTTATGCTTGTATAAACCATCCTTCACCTCCATACCTTGTTGTTTATAATACAATAATATATAATTATTATTACTATTTTTTGTCTTCTTTCTGTGTCATCGGCATCGACTGCTCTGGTCATTAGCCTCGTGTTCTGTGTAGGCTTTGTTACTGTTTCCCGCAGCCACTCTATTATTATTATTTCTATCTTGCTTACACTGACTTACTCATAAATGGGCTTATGTAACATCATTATTCTGTTTAACTCCTTGTTGACATGTCAATAGGACATGATGTTTTAATACTTTGGATATCTTTTCTCCTTGTTGAACCTTCACAATTTAGATTATCTGAATCTAAGATCCTGAAATAAAAAATTAATTTAGAAACTGTTATTTAATACTGGTGAACAGCTTGAAGGTAGGTACTTGCCTTGAAGGTGGAACCCCCAATGCAAGTTTAGGTGCCACTATCGATTTATTCATTTGTGGGAGTGTATATGTTGCATGATCGTAGTGTGTTTTGATACAAATCTCTAATCACTTTTCTCCTTCAATTACCATTATCATACTGGCAGTTTCAGTATTTCAGTATGTTTGCATGAACATTGAACACTTTTGGTTTGGACTTTGGAGAAAACATTATTTATTATTATAAACAGCGCACCATACACCTACTATCTCTCATAGATATACCAAAAAATCAAGTCAAAACTCTGGAAAATAATTCAAAACACTATTTTTTGGTGAATACAAAACAATATTTTTCACATATTTTTAATCAACATAATATAACCTTACTCTTAAATGTCAAACGAAGGTAAGGAACACATAAGGAAGGTCTAAGGAAGAGCCAAGGGAGCTCCCATGCTACCTTAGGCTCAAGGAGCACTTGAGGAAGACTTGAGGAAGCCTCAGCGACTATAAATTGGATTTTGTCGCTAAGGAAGACTCAAGCATCAAGGCGACCTTGAGTCTCCCTCAAGGAAGGTTTATAAATACGGGCCTTAAGTCCACATTTCATTGAAGATCTTAGAAACGACGTGGGGAATGGTAAATATAGCTTATTGTTAGATGAGTCTACTGATGTTTCTGTGCAAAAATATCTCGGAATTATAATTATCTACTTTAGCCAAAAACAAAATAAGATTTTAAATTCCTTTTTAGATTTAGTACCACTTGTAGGTAGCACAGCTGAGGATTTAGTTCAGGGTATCAAAGAAACACTTATGAAGTTTGGTTTTAGTCTGCAAAATTTAGTAGGCATTGGTACCGACAACGCCTCAGTCATGACTGGGGTAAATAACGGTGTTTATCAAAAACTAAAAGAACAAAATCCAAATTTAATCTTAATACACTGTAAAGAATGTTTACCGAGGAACTTGGAATTCTTAATACAAGAAACATATAATTGGTTTAGCAAATCGTCTTCCAGGCAAGCTGCGTATAATCAAATTTTTAAATTATTAAATGAAAATCAAGATCCCCTAAAAATTGTTCAAGCCTGTGGCACCCGTTGGCTTTCAATAGAACCTGCGGTAAGCAGAATTCAGGATCAATGGCTTGCACTCAAAACACATTTTTCTATTACAAAGGTAGATGAAAAATGCTATATAGCTGATTTATTACACCAAATGTACAATGATGATATAAACTATGCGTTTGTCTGTTTTATTCGGCCAGTATTGGTTGATTTACAAAAAGTTAATAAATCATTCGAATCGAATGATGCAGATCCCACCAAGCTTTTAAAATCTTTGATGTTTTTATTACAATCATTTGTAACAAAAATCTGCGTACCTGGTTCGTTACGAAATAAAAACATATTAGAAATTAATGTAAGAGATTACATAGATAATTTTTGTTGCTTAGGCTATAGATTTGAATCTAAAGTAAGGGAAATGAAAGAACAAGGCTTTTCTGGGGAAAAACAACTACGGGAACGATGCATTAACTTTATCCTAACTCTAATAGACCAAATTAAAATTAGATTACCTGATAATATCAAAGTGTTGGAAAACATTTCAATCATTAGCGTGGAGGAAACCTGTAAGCCCGTCAAAGGTACCATTACAGAATTACTAGAAGTCCTAGGAAAAAACCCAGATTTTATAGAAAAAGTGCAAAATCAATGGCAAATAGTTCATTTAGTAAAATGGGAAGAAACCACAGACACAAAAAAATTTTGGTACGAAATATATAATTACAAAAATGGTACGGGTGAAAACCCCTTTAAGGAATTGGCTAATTTTGCTTTGGAGTTACTTATAATACCCCATTCGAATGCTGAGGTAGAAAGGTTATTTAATACAATGAACATTGTAAAAAATAAGCTAAGAAATAGGTAGTGTTCAACGGGACTTAGCGGACGTCAGCGCTTGTGGGCGCTTTGCGCTGACTAACCGATGAACGACAAGCTGTCAAAAAAGCGCCAGTCAGCTTGGTAAGCGCTTTAAAAAAGCGCTGTTTGGTTAGCAAAGCAGCACATAACTGGAAAAAGGTTATTTGTAGTTCTGAGAGGAGCAGTTACCTTTGTTTAGTGTCAATTTAATATCAGGTTTTGTGATTTTGTAGCCTAGGTTTTTGACAATACAAATAATAAATATTAAAATATGGAAATGGATATGACAGTTCTGTCACGTCAAAAGGAAAGTTGTTCAACGGTCACTCCTAGCGCCTGCAAGCGCTTCCACGCTAGGGCTTTTGCGCTAGGTCCCGTTGAACACACCCATTGACTTCAATTGCCCATGTTGTGTGCAATATTATCAGTAAAAGCAGGTTTAAACAGGTACAACATGTGTTGTCACAGTTACGATAGTCCTGAAAATGTACTAGCAAAAATAAAAACTAGTGAAACCTATTTTAGTAATGCTGCTGATGGTGACGAAGATGTCCTAGATATTATTTTGTGATATTTCTTGATTTTTAGATTGAAAATACTTTTGTATATTTACTTATATTTATATAGAGTGACATTTTGTTTTTTGTTTTGTTCAATACCTATATATGTAGGTATAATGGAGTGATATTTTTGTTTTTTCTTTGTTCACAGTATTATAGTTTTATTTTTTGTTGATGTTTTCGTTTGATTAAATATACTATTCACTTTAAAGTATATTAAAGTATTTTCTTTGTTACCTATATATCTACCTATAACAAAATGTTAAATAAGTAATCATTTTTATGGTCAGATCAGCTATGAATGTCAAGTCACAAAAAACATATGTCTTGGCAAACATTGCAAAAGAATGGCAGGTGACAGCGAGTAATCCTCCCCTTTAGAGATGAACTGCCGTACGTTCATGATAGAAAAAGAAAACCACAGCCACCTGCTACCATAACAATTATTGAACACTCGTTATATACCGTCCTAATTAGACGTGAAAAAGAAAATTAGTTTAGATTTAACGTAAAAGTTTTAGTAGATTTTTTGGTAGAACAGAAAAAAATCTAGTAGAATTTTTAGTAGAAAATCTATATCGCTTTGGTGGATTCCAAGAAATTGAGTTGGCAACACTGCACCAGATCCGAACTCCGTTTACCGTCTCGCGTGTGAGAGGAAGCGAATAGAAATAGACAGAGTACAGAAAATACACACTGTATTAGTGTATTTGATGTGTGATTAGGTGAAAAACGTCTCTCAAACATATATTCCAGGTTGAACAGCATAAGAAGATTAAATATTTGAAAATTAAAATTTGAGGTTAGTTGAAAAAAGTTGAGTCGAAAGCATGCTATTTCAAATATTTGAACATTTATTTTAGATTTGTCTTGAGAATTATGGAGACAAGCCCTTTGAGGGATACCGATTCTGAGAATGAGACACTCGCCAATTTAAGGTAATCTGATTATTAAAATTTAGCATAATGTAGATATTTTGTCTTGATTCAGGAAAAGGCTTGAACAAAACAAGAGTTCAGAGAGTGTTTTCAAGAATTATCCAGAAATTTTCTATGGAGCCGATGGATATGATTCCGACATTGATAAAGAATACGTACCAGACTCCTACGAATCCTCTGATACTGAATCTGTTGATAGACTCACAGATGCCCTTAACATTAATACGGAAGCACATGTTTGTGCTGATAATGAAGTTGAACCCGCTCAAAGTACCGTAAGCAAATAATTGAAACGGAAGAGAGTAAGAAATCCAGATACTTGGAAATGCAACATCAGGAAAGCTGCCCATGATGCTGGTAAGCAGTATATATCAGTTAGAAAAAAAATAGTTCCTGAGAAGCGCATCAAGACTATGAAGGATTGTAGAAATAAGTGCCAAAGTAAAATCACCGAAGAGGAGCGAAAATGTATTTTTGATAAATTTTATACCCTGAACAATCACGCAAAAAGATTATTTCTACTATCTACGACAAGAAAATATATCATTGAACGGCGCAGAAAGTCTAAGACTAATACTAACAGTAGAAGGAAGCAATCCTTTTTATATTATTTTCGAATTGGAAACAGTCTCATTCAAGTATGCAAGATTTTTTATCTGGGAACTCTTGCTATTAGTCAGACACCAGTGTATACGGCTCATTCTAAGAACGACATTTCAAATATTCCCGACACGCCGAAAGTGGGCAAACATCTTAAACACAAAATCCCTGAAGAAGACGTCAATTTCGTAAAGAAGCACATAGAATTGTTTCCGAGAGTCGAATCCCACTATTGCAGGGCTAACACACAAAGAGAGTACCTTGACTCTACTCTCAGTATAACGAAAATGTACATGCTTTACGTTGAATTTTGCAGCAGTGCTCATAAGAACCCTGTAAAAGAGTCATTTTACCGAAAAATATTTAGTACAGAGTATAATTTATACTTCCACGTTCCAAAAAAAGACAGATGTGACGTCTGTGAAGAGGTAAAGTTGAAAAAGAAAGAAAACACCTTAACTGAAGAAAAAAGTCAAGAATATGAGCAGCACATAAAAGAAAAAGAAGCAACGAGAAATGAGAAAAGACAAGATAGACAAAGCGGAGAAGCATTTTTGGTTTTTGATCTGCAGAATGTACTCCCTTGTCCCAAAGCAGAAATCAGCAACTACTATTACAAAAGCAAGCTCAATCTCTACAATTTAACGGCGATATTGTCGACTACTAAACAGTCTACTGTGCTGAGTGGCATGAACTGTTAATGGGTAGAGCTGGGAATGATTTAGCTAGCGCCTTAATAAAAATTTTAGAAGCTGTTTTTGCAGACAACAGAAACATAAAGAATTTATTACTCTGGAGTGATAGTTGCGTACCGCAAAATCGGAACTCCCTCATGTCCTATGCTATCGCATATTTTTTGAAAATAAACCCTTCGATTCAGAGTATTACCATGAAATTTTCAACTCCCGGACATTCATGTGTCCAGGAGATTGATGCAGTGCATAGCTGCATTGAAAGGGTTTTGGATAAAGTCGAGTATTTTTCGCCGGTATCACTCCTAAGAATTCTTCTGAAAGTCAATTCTTTAAGGCCTTATAAGATCATTCAGATGCGCAGTGAACACTTTAAAGACTATAAGTCATGTTCATCTACCTTCAGTTATAAACTGATTCCTTTTTCGAAGGTAAAAGCTCTAAAGTTCACAGTTAGTTTTCTAGAGGTAGAATATAAAGAATCCCATCAATCACAAAACTGGAAAAAAGTTTCAATCAGACCACTGCAGCAAACCAGAGCGGTTGTAGGAATGAAACCCTCAAACGTTATAAGCGAAAAGAAAAGTTCTCTACAGACAAAGTCAAGGCAATCAAAAGTATGTACCCGTGGATGCCAGCAGTAGACAAAAAGTACTTTGAAGCAATATTACCAAAATAATGAGATAAAAACTATTTTTATTTTTATGAATTCACTTTTTTATTTCTTTTCATTAGTATTCTCTTCGCATATTTCAGTTAATATAGATGTAGTTATGTTATTCACATAATATTATGCTATAAACTACCAAAATATTTTTTTTGTTACAAAGTTGTATGTGACCTATATTTCCAAATAAACAAGTTTTGTGAGATAACAAAATTGTATGTTTTTTTTTCAATTTTCCGAAAAAAGGTGCTCTATCCTTTTTTTAATACTGAGATACTGTAATTTAGATAATAACGCCCCAGACTATACTTATCAGCAATAACATTCATATTTAATTGAGTGGTAGGTGAGTAACATATATCAAAATTTTGTTTTTGTTATAACTCAAAACAAGCTTTTATGTACATACAACAGTATATCTCCAAGGTAACGATATGTTTAAATTAATTAGGAATTTTTTGAGTTCAAGCAAAATAATGGAAAATAATAGTGGGATCATCGATTGGCATTATATGGAGAAATTATGTGCGTGGCTGATGCTCTCGATCTTCTTGACAAGGACATACGGCACAAAGATTTTGCTACCTCTGAAGCAACCGCGGAGTTCTGTAGAATAATGAACAATACATTCGATATATTCAATTCTAGGAATGTGCTAACAAAAAAGCCTTTCGAAAAACCGCTGTCTGCTAAAAATCATACGCTGTATTATCAGTATTTGGATGACTGTGTTAAATACATAAAACAACTTAAAATTTTTTGCAAACCAGTCCTTGAATCTCCAAAAAAAACTGGCTTTTTAGGTTTCATCATAAGCATTACAAGTTTGAAAATGCTTTATAACGAAAGAGTGCTTGAAAAACAACACTTAAAGTATATATTAACGTATAAGTTGAGCCAAGATCATTTCGAATTTTTTTTAGTTGTGTCAGGAGTAAAGGGGGATATAATAACAATCCAACTAGCAAACAATTTCAGTTGATTATTAAAAGACTACTAGTACGTTCGGAAGTCAGGGGGAGCGAAAATGCTAACGCCATAGCACTCGATGGTACGTCAATGGTACGTCAATTTTGCATTGTTCAAGTGCATCTCTCAAAAAAATATAATACTGAAGATGTGAACTAAAAACTCCAAACCGAAGTAAATCCGCAAGAAAGAATTTTATTTTTGAATTCTATGTTTTGCAATCTCACATCATATTCGGATGATATCATAGCTTACACAGCTGAATTTGTTGTCAAGCAATTGAAAAGATTGGGAGAATGTGTGTATTGTCTTGATATTTTAGAAAGTGACAGGTCTCCATCCGCCCTACAAGTCAGGAAATGCTATGGAATGTAGTAACCTTATGTAAATGCGCTAAAAAGTGCTAAGGGCATATGCACATATAAACGCTGATTTGAAAGGTAATTTCAATAATATGTTACTGAATATTATTAAAATGTCAATGGAACAATTGCCAAGAAATTTACTGGAATGTTTTGAAGACCATATTTACGACAATGATCCTCTTTCAAATCACTCTGTACAATTAACAAAGATAATCTTGAAAACATATGTTACTTTAAGATTAAAATATGACGTTTCTAAATTAGATCATGCAAAGGAGAGAATACGCTCAGTGTACACAAATACAGTATTGTTTAAAAACCAATAACTTCTTAATAAATGTCTTTATTTTGGAAAAGCTGCACTCACTGCTTGCTCAAGGATCCTTGAGGATAGTACATTCCAGTATTATTCACAGCCAATTGTTATATGGCACCTCAGTATGGGGTTACGCTGTTAACTTTGACAGTATTTATGCTGCAAAAAGCAGCACTTCACATAATTCAAGGAGCCCTACTCAACACACCCTGTAGACGCTTATTTCTAACACATTAGATTCTCATGCTTCCTTGCTTTTTTATTACTTAACATGCTTCATATTGTAACATCCTGTACATAGCATTGCTTATTTGTATTGTTGTTGATGTTCCTTTCAAAATATTAGGTTAGATTTTTGATGTGTAAACGTCATCGAATCGTCTAGAATTTTCGGGATTGATGGATGGGCGTTCTAGATGTCATCTGAATGTCTCGATTTTTCTAGATGGTTCGATGAAGTATATAAGGCGCCACGAGTAGCGTGGCAGTAGTTCAGTTGAGTTGAGTTCTAGATGAGATAAGTTTAAGAGATATTGTATTGAGTTGTGAAGTAAAACGGTGAAAATTACGTCGAGTTTGATTCCGTGGGTGAAGAAAAAGAGGCCGTCGTGACGACAATATGTATAACACAAGGACAGCTGGAGACTATTTGATAGCTCTATCCTGCAGTTTACAAACCTCAAGTAGAATATGATAAGTAGTTTTTTTAATTTTTGTAATAAGGAGTCTTCACAAACAATGAATATATGCCCTGGTCGATCTCAATACTACTCTCCGACCATCACAGCAGTGGCCCTCATCGCCGCCACTCTATTTGGCAACGCCGCAAATTCACACCACCCAACAGTGTTGCCAACTCAGTAGAACTTCTACTAGATCTAGTAGAATTTTAGGTGGCCCTAGTGACGAAAATTTGGATCTAGTGGCTAGTAGAATTTTTAGTAGAATTCACAGTAGTCTCTAATCGGCAAATTTTATTAATTATAATCGCCAATAGAATTGATCATTACAATCATCATTAGACTTTTGAACAAAAAACCTCACAATACGTAATTTTGATAGTAGTATGTAAAGTATGTAGTATAATATATGCAACCGGCAAAAAAATCAGATTTATTTTTAGGTCCGCAGCCACAACAAACGCTGACATTTCCAAAAACGACAGCATTAACAGAAGCAAAGAAAGCAGAAGGTAGACTAGCTTTGTTCATTTCCCAACACGTTGCCATAAATTTGTGTGAGCACTTAGTTGACGTTTGTAAAATTAGTTTTCCTAAGAGCACAGAACTCTTACAAATGCACAGAACTAAATGTAGCAATATAATAAAAAATGTGCTTAGCCCTCACTTCATTGAAGATCTCAGAGAAGATCTTGGTAATAATAAGTTCAGTCTATTATTAGATGAATCGACCGATATATCGACAAGAAAATATCTTGGAATTGTGATTATATATTTTAGTTTAAAACAAAACAGAATTGTTACTTCTTTCTTGGAATTAGCTCCTTTACTCGGAAGTTCTGCAGACAATATAGTTGAGAGCATTAAAGCAACATTAAGGAAGCATAAAATAATTCTTACAAATTTAGTAGGTATTGGCACAGATAATGCTTCTGTAATGACTGGAGTGAATAATGGTGTACACAAAAAATTAAAAGATGAAGTACCGAATCTAGTCCTCATAAGGTGTGTATGCCATTCACTCCAGTTAGCAGTATCACATGCAGCTAGAGAAAGTTTACCAAGAAATCTCGAGTTTCTAATTCAAGAAACTTACAACTGGTTCAGTAAGTCTTCAACTCGGCAAGCTGCATACCATCAAATTTACCAGACATTAAATGAAAATCATAACCCTCTCAAAATTGTCCAGTCTTGTGATACTCGATGGTTATCTATAGAAACGGCTGTCAGTAGAATATTTGAGCAATGGCTAGAATTAAAGACTCATTTTTCTAAAGCAAGATTAAACGAAAAGTGTTATAAAGCTGATATGTTGTACCAAATGTACGATGATGACATAAATTATGCTTTTTTATGTTTTCTTCGACCAGTGCTTGTTGATGTGCAAAAGGTCAATAAGTTATTTGAAACAAATAATCCTGACCCAACAAAACTTCTTAGTGCTCTCATGTTCTTGTTACAATCTTTTATAACTAAAATAGTAATTCCTGGTTCAATAGACAATAGAGATATATTAGAGGTCAATGTTAGGGAATGTATAGATCACTATTGCTACCTAGGTTACAATTTTGAAACTAAATTAAGAGAAATGAAAGACAAGGGATTCACGGAGGAACAAGAAACTGCTCTCCGACGAAGGTGCATTAACTTCATGACTATACTAATAGATGAAATAAAGTCAAGATTTCCTAAAGTTCTAAAAAACATATACGAAATCAGTATTGAAGAGACATGTAGGCCAATCAAGGGGGACCTTTTCGATTTACTGAAATATTTTGGCAAAACCCCAGACTTAATTGATAAAATTCACAATCAGTGGCAAATCATACATCTAGTAAAATGGAATACGCTACATGATACAAAGCTCTTTTGGAGTGAAGTTTTGAATTACAGAAATGGCGATGACCAACCGTTCAAGGAACTTGCAGAATTTTGCTTGGAACTATTAATACTGCCTCATTCCAATGCTGAAGTTGAACATAATTAAAAGTAAATTGAGAAATAAGTTACAGCTACCGATGCTCTCAGCAATATTGTCGATAAAAGCTGGCCTTAACAGATATGATATATGTTGTAACAGTTATAACATTCCTGAGAATGTTCTAGAAAAAATAAAAACGAAAGAAACTTATGAAAGTGTAACATTGGATGATGAGGATGTGTTTAATTTATTCAATTAGCTGGAATAAAATATTAAATTTGGATTTTTTGTATAATTTGGACCATTTCCCACATGTGGTAGAATTTTCTGGTAGAATTTAATAAATATCTAGTAGAATCTAGTAGAAATTTGAAACTGATCTAGTGGATTTCTGAAATTAGAGTTGGCAACACTGCCACCCAGCAACCAGTTGTTCCAGAGCCAGACGAAGGTCGACCGATCGGGAACCGAGTGCAAAAACAAAATAACGGGACACTCGACGCGAGACCGCCAAACCATAAACAGGCGGACAGACTTACCGTACATTTTCAAGTTTTACGTATTGTAACGAACTTATATTATTTATTTGTTAATAAACCGTTGTTTTCAAACTCGTATCGTATTATAGCAAGAACAGTTGTGTCAATAGGACGAGGCACAACATGCCCGTTCAGCAAATTTATTAAAATACATTTCTTAACTGTTAATATACTGTTGGTGAATGTTCTGAGAATTTTACTAGACATGAAGATATATATTTTCCTTTGAACATAACCTCAAACATTGATAAATGATGAGTGTTCAACATCTATTTATCATTATTATTATTATTATTGAAGTTTCTCTCGCATGACTGCGGTAGCAACAAATGTTGACGGGCTGTGCCAAGCCAACACCTGAACTATTATGGATCTGAATTTAGGAAGGATCGAACATTATTATTATTATTATGTGAATTCTTCTCGCATGATTGCGGAATAGAGTATTGACGGGCTGTGCCAAGTCGATACCCTAACTACTGCTCTGCGTTGAGGAGTGATGTTACAGGCTTGAGAATCACAGACCTTTTTATTATTTTTTTTTTCAAAACACAAAAAGTGCAGCCCGGGCTCCGACACACCGAGCTGCTGTTCCATTACCCAATGACTACTCCTCACACCGTGAGGTGAGCAATCACTGGGTCCGCGAATCGTGCGCCCTAAGTAGACGAAGGGACCCAAGGATGACTGCCTTCTGCATTCTGGCGACTAAGATGTGCGCCGCCGCACGCCACACCGGTATTTTGCACAGTGCAGAGAGCAGCGTATTCCTCATTCGACCTAGGGATCCAATGACCATAACCAGCAGTCTTACACTGTAGTCTGGCCAGAGCCTGCGAAGTTGTCCGAGCAACTCCTGATATTTGGTCCGCTTTTCCTCCTCCTTAGAGACGATGTTCACCTCGGCAGGCGCCGAAAACTCAATAACGAACATCGTCTTCTGTTGGTGGTCGAGACGGACTATATCGGGCTTGTTTGCCTGTACAAGCTCGAGTGTGGGGAACGAGTAGTTCCAGTAAATCCAGCATCTCTCGTTCTCCACAACGGACTCTATATCCCCTGGAGCGTATGGCAGCACCGGTGTCTCATCGATACCGTATGAGTGCCTTAAATGATAGTAGAGCACTCGTAGAGCCGCGTTGTGCCGATGGGGGTAAGCCGTCCCAGCGCACGACTTACACGCCGACAAGAGATGCATAAGCGTCTCTGGCGCCTGTCGGCAAGCTCTACAATGGGTGTCGGGTACATCTACACCCATAACCCTTTTACGGTACACCAAGGTGTTGAAGACACCGTCTTGGCAAGCCATTATAAAGCCCTCAGTCTTCGACTTCAACCCACTAGACCTTAGGAAAGAGAAGGTCAACTGCTCAGACAAGCCATGCTCTTCTAGATGTTTGTAGAAGATTCCATGTATTGGCTTATCTTTATGAAGTCTTAAGAGGAAGTCGACTTCGGCAGTTTTAATGTGGGATTTTAATTCTGCGGGAGCAAGTTCCGTAATGGAGTGCTGACACCTCCCCTTGAAGTCGAGTGTGAGGCTGAGCTCCTCGGCTGCTTGTTATTACTATTATTATTACAAAAGAGTCATTTGAAAAAAAATATATATATTAATCCATATTCATGAGAAAAAATAAAACAACCACATACATGCATTTGTTCATTGACAAACTTTCTAAGACTCTTTATCCTAAATTAGGAATGTTTTTTCTTTTAGGCCCGGTTTCATAATCATTCACTAATGCGTTTATTAGCAAATGTACCTATTAACTTAATCATTTCATTAAAGTGATGCGCGTTTCATAATGCATTTGGAAACGTCAATTAATTAACAGGCAATAAAATGTGGTTGGTGCACCTGAAAGAAGGATTTATGCCACATTTTGTGCTGTTTTACCTGATTTATCTGATAATTCTCACTTGTGACGTCATGACTCATTTCAATGTACGTTCCTTTTGTCTTCTGAAGCTGAGTCTAAAGTGAGATATTTTACCCCCACTTAAGCCCATCTGCACTAGCTCGAAAGGTAGATCAGTTGTCTCAGATCATTTAAATGTCAAATAAATGAGGTTAGGGTTTTTGTAAGTTGCGGGTTTTGTGGGGTATGGATAGTCGATAGTGTATGGTGAGCGACGAAAAACGTAAAAAACTAGGTTATGGAAAGGATCGACAGATCATAGAATCATAGCATATTACAACATTTCGGGGAATGACATTTAACTGCACAAACACGTTCCTTTAACTCATCTGAGCATCTGAGGTTTCCAACTGAGCTGAGCCATCTCATTTTTAAGTGATCTGAGTTAGTGCAGGTGTAAAAGGAAAGCACCTTATGACATTTTGCTTAACCTATAAAAGTGAGTGTGTCAGATTGTGACACAAATTTTCATGTTTGCAATTCTATGAATATCATTATAGTATTATTACTCATAAAGAAAGGTATGGGATCAAAGTCACAAGAAGTAAAACGTACGCGTGGTAGTAACTTTACTAAAGAAAAGGAGCTGCTACTCATTCGTACCGTAGCAATATTCAAAAGCATTATAGAGCACAGATTTACAGATAAAGTGAACAATCAGGAAAAGGTAGGTACTTGATGAGCAGTGGTCCCAGATCTCACGATTTATCGTGAGATCTACCGATTTCAATCCCAATCTCACGATAAATGACCTGAATCTCACGATATTTTTATGTTTATGATAAGAACACAAAATCTTGCGAAGACTCGGAAGACTCCGCGCCAGAAGGCTAAAAGGTAAAATACAGGGAGTAAAAATCAAACTTATGCTGGTCAATTGTCTTGTATTGGACGATTGTATTGCCGGATTTTGTGTTGTGAGGGTTGCCTGCGTTAAGGCGCAAGCTCAGGATTGTGCTTGTGCTCATGGGTGATACGGTGATACTTGTCTTAAAATGATCAGTGACAAGTGACAGATTCTAGCCATAGGTAATTCCCCCGTACCCCGTTCGACCTTCTGTTCTTCTATTTAAAGTTTAAAATAAAAAATATAAAAATGGCGTTCTCATCGTCTTCCGATAGTGATTACGAAAATCCGTCTACTTCAATGCAAAAAAAGAAGTGCAAGTTATCTTATAACCAAAAATACAAAAAGGGCTGGGAAGCACATTTTAATTGGCTAACTCATAGTAAAAAGGGACAATTTTTTGCCTGGCAGGTATTTAGTTATTATGATTATTAGTATTTAAACCTATAACGTCATTATGGTTTATACGATAAACTCTTTACCGAAAATAATATTGTAAAATTAAACCTAGGTGTCTATTGATTTTCATCTACACCCTTCTAAATAATAAAGTCATGTAACCAATCTCTCTTTTAGGTGTAAAGCTTGTAAAATTGACCTCAAAATAGGGCATGGAAAAAATTATTTGTCAAGGCATGAGTGAACTACAAAGCATATACAATCATTTCAAGCTTCTACTGGCCAAAGGTCGATATCAGCGATGTTTAGTAAGAAAACCAATGAATCAAGTGTAGAAATGAAAGCCAAGGAAGCAAGTTTACGGATGGCCGCTTTTATTTCTGAGCATAATTTATCCTTTAAATTAATGGAACATTTACCCAATTTGATGCGATCTTGTTGTAGTGATTCTGATATTGCTAAACAAATTAAATGTGGCCCCACGAAAATTAAATCTGTCATAACTAACGTCACGGGGGCATCGGAAAGGCAAAGGATTATACATCTAATGAAAAACTCTAAATTTAGCATTATTGCGAATGAATCGACTGACTGTTCTTGTGTTAAAAATTTAGCATTAATAGCTAGAATTAATTGCAATAACGAGCAGATAAAAGATTACTTCCTAGCATCAATTCTAGTTCAAGAAGCTACAGGGTTAGCTCTATTTGATCATATAATTTTTTTTCAATAAGTATGGCATACCATTTGAAAAAAATTGCATTGGTTTTGCAAATAATATGATGGGGGTAAAAAAACTCGGTAGCTAGCAGAATGAAAGACGCAATACCAAATATTTTCATAATGAAATGCATATTATATTGAAACAAATTGGTTTACAAAATCAATATGGTCAGGGAGATACCTTAACTTCGATTCTAACGTGCCGAAGACATATAAAACCAGTGTAATAAATAGTCTCACCGATCGAGCCATTTTGCTTTCTGACATCAAAAACAGACCTGACAATCTCAAAAAGTTTTAATACCTGAAGATGACGCCTAATAGAAGCGTCGAAGCGTCGTAAAATTTTATATTTTGGAAATATAATAAGTGACCGTATCCCAAGATAGTTTTACTAAATATATGCCATAGCTTCCATATATGTGCATCCTATTCCCGTGAACAGCTTCCACAAGAAATTGAAAAATTAACTAGGGACATATACAATTACTTCTCAAACAGTCCTAAAAGGTCAGGGGAATCTAAACAATTTCACGAGTTTGCTAATGTTTCGCCAGTGAAAATTTTACACCCTGTAACAACAAGATGGTTATCCTTAGAAGCAATTGTTAAAAGATTGCTTGCACAGTATAATGCATTAATTTTATATTTTATTGATCAATCAAGTCAAAATGTTACGCAAGCAAATTCTATATTGAATCAGCTGCAGCAACCGAACACAAAATTATATTTAGAATTTTTGTCATACGTTTTACCATATTTTACATGTCTAAATACATTAATGCAAAGTGAGAAACCTAAAATTCATGTGATATACAAAGAGGTTACAAATGTAATCAAAACAATAATTATGAGTTGTTACATCAGAGAAAATATTTTGAATAATACTAGTGTATATGACATATATTTCAGAGACGCACGAAACTTTTTGGAGATGAAAAATATATATTTTGGAGCCATTATAAGCTCTAGTTCTTGTGCTCCAAATATTTTAAACTCTGTGAAGAAGGGATGTCTTGCTTTTTATATCGAAAGTGTAACTCAGATTTTGTCAAGATTTCCTTTAAAAAATTCAGTGTTTGCAAAGCTTGAATTTATTGATCCACAGGTAGTTACAAACAGAAAAGTTAAAACTATTTCAGATGTTCTTATTCATTTTCCAAATATAGTACCTGAAGGGGAAGTACAACAGATAGATAACGAATGGAGAATGTTAATAAATTTAATTTTCACTGACTTCGATTTAAGTGGTCAGGATGATGTAGTTGATTTTTGGCAAAAAGTTTCAAAAATTGTGTGGCAATAGCAAACCTAAATTTTCCAAGTTACTTAGTTTAGTTACTTCAAATAAACCTTAATAAAACGACCAAACGAAATAGCTTAAAAAGCAATACCTTAGAAGGCATTCCTCTAACAAAAGTTTTGTGAAAAATAGTGGCCCTCACTGTTATAACATTAAAATTCCAAGAGAGATGACTCAAAAACTTTATACTCAAAAGACTTCGAAGGTAATTCTGCAACGAGTTCGGATTCAGATTAGATTTTTTATTATGATCATAATTATTATTTTTCTTTTTATGTTGTTTATTATTAATGTTTTAGTATATTATAATTTAGAATGTTGTTTTGTTTTTCATTTGTTTGTTTGTTAGATTTTTTATGTTATGTTATCATCATAATTATTATTTTTCTTTTTATATTGTTTATTATTAATGTTTTAGTATATTATAATTTAGAATGTTGTTTTATTTTTCCATTGTTTCAATAAAAAAAAATTTATTTAGACGTATTAATGAGTCAATTAACGTTTATTTAAGTGACCTGTGATTTTTTGATGCGATGCATTAACGTGAAATTAAGATATTCTTGACAAGCCCTTGTAAGCCATATAAGCTCCTTACAGCGTTGCCCCTATTTAGGCAGTGGTAAATAAAGGCTGGCAACAGTGCTAACGTCAAATCCACGATCTCACGATTTTTTCCGAGCAGTCTCACGATATCTGTTTAGTGTCATCTAGGACCACTTCTGATAAGTGAGGATATAATACAGTCATCTACAAATACATATAGAGATGAATAAAGAAAAGATTATGCAATTAGATGAATACTTGCTTTTAATTATTGTGCTCAAAAGCGGCTATGAATCGATGCAATCTGTGAACTAAATTTTATAAACACTGACAAATGTGAAGACCCACTGTCAACTCAACCTTAACCTAATGAAATTCTGATATGTGTGTCAACTCTTAAACGTCATACAAACGACATGTCAGATTTATAGGTTGGTTTTTCAATTGATGCGCTTTAACTGGCCGAGGTCGAGCCATTACCTTATTGGACAATTATGTCATTTTAATCTGTCAGTTAGCGATTATGAAAACCATTTATTTCTTAATGCTCAGATTGAACATAATGGGTGAATTAAGTTTGATTATGAAACCGGGCCTTACTGAATTTATGTTTATGACAGTTATATTGTTGTAACGACAGTGCTCCAGTTAATGTAATATAATAAAGTTGAGTTGCAAACTACGCAGCTATTTGCCTATGATTTCAAGTGTGTATGAGAAAATTGGTGCGTGCCGGGCGTGCGATGTGGCCGAAGCATGCATGTTGATTATTTCCCTACTAAGCCCTCACCATTCGACTCCTTGTCAAAGATTTCCTATATTTTCAAAAACAATATCTACATGTTTGTTAGTGATTTATACAAGGGCATCAATTTTTTGAAAATAATGCATTTTTCTATATTCATCAAATGTCATCAAAAACGGAACTGAGAAAAAATATTACTTACGCCACTGCTAAGACAGCGTTGTTTACAATTTTGAACTAAAACTGCGAGGTCACAGCTGATCAATGTTTGGAGGCTGAAGTGTCAAACATCTGTTTATTTACTGAAGATGGTGACTTTGAGCACGCCATGGTAAAGTGGTTTGTTTACTACCTCTATGTTCAGTTGTTACTCTGAGCATGGGACTTAGTGGATGCTCCTGAACCAACTAGTGGTAAGTCAGTGATACAGTGCAAGTGGGTGTTCAAAAATAAATGTGATAGCGAGGGTAATATCACATACAGGGCTCGTTTAGTAGCTAAGGGCTTCACCATAAGAGCAGAAATTGACTATGATGGGGCATTTGCTCCTGTGATTAGATTTTCTAGTCTTAAGACTACTTTTTGCTTTATCAGTGCAGTTGAATAAAAAAATAACGCACTTAGATGTGAAAACATCTTTTTTAAATGGAGATCTAAAAGAAACAGTTTTTATGAAACAGCCAGGAGGTTTTGTATTTTTGAAAATAAAGTTTGTTTATTAAAAAGGGCTCTGTATGGGTTGAAACAGTCATCAAGAAGTTGGTATCAAAAAGTGAATGATGTGTTAACCAAACTAAATTTTAAAAAATCACGAGTTTGAACCTTGTTCATTTACTCAGAGAAATGATAAGCTCTTAACCATTATTGCTCTATATGTTGATGACTTTCTAATTTTTAGTGATGATTTTAAAACAGCTGATAATCTAGAAACGGAATTAAGCAGGCATATTAAAATAAAAAATCTTAAAGAAGTCAAAATTTTTTAGGTTTTAGGAGATCAAAATTGTATCTATATTGATCAAATTTTGAATAGATTTAATATGAAAGATTGCAAAAAGGTGAATACGCCTATGGAAAGTTTTGATTTTTCCGAGGATAAGAGTTATATGATTATATTAGCTTTAATAGGTTAAATTTTAGTTTGTCATAACGGCACCGTTGCAACTGTAGCAACTCGGAGGTCTGCGTACCCGCCCTCTGTCTCTCTCTCTCGATCGAGCAGCCGTAGCGAAAAGTGTACCTTGTCAATGTTATCTTCAATGTAACCCTTTAATTCAATATACGGTGTGAAACAAGTCAATCATCAGTATTATTCCAACATAAAAGTGGTCCTTCGAGCCGGATCCATCGATTCAGCACCATGGAAAGACATATAAATGAATAATGAATAAAATCTAGCCTTGTTACTATAGACCATAGCCAGTTTCTGCCGCCATATTCCCGATCCACCAGCGGAGCAGCAAGCAGCGAACGAGAGCCGAACAGCACGAGTCCGACCGATCGAGCGAGGCGCCAAAAACAATCCATTCAAACATCACATTCTAGCCTCTAGCTTAGCCTCTAGCCTACTGTGCAGTCCCGCCGGCCGCGCCAAGCTAAACGCCAAGGCCAGTGCGACGTTGCCGCTTTCAACAAGGCAACAAGGAATCTACGAAATTGCATCCTTTTATATCTTATCCCATCTATTCTTTCTCGATTTGTTTTACATAATTTGTATTATTGTTTAACATGTCTAACCTAAAAGATTTACACGTCTTACATGGGTAAATCAAGGGTAAACTAACGCGTTTTCAGACTTATCTTCAGCAGCTAGATGATACCTTATCAGACAAGGCTTATCATGAATTATCTCTAAGACTCACCGCGATTTAACCATGCTACAATGATTTCCAAGATTGTCAGTATAAAATAGAGCTCCTTTCAGATGACTTAACTACTGAGGAAAATTATCGCAGTGATTTCGAGGCTCTGTATTTTCAGACATGTTCCGTAGCCAAAAACATATCAGCCTCATATGAGCATATTAATGATGATGTTTCATCCGTTAAAAGTAACGCTTCCTCAAGACGTTCGCTAACATCTAACAATGTTCAAAATGATCGTTTTATGCACATAAAGTTGCCAGCGATCAATCTACCCTCCTTCTCTGGCAGCTACGACACTTGGCTGGAATTTTATGATTGCTTCAATGCTTTGATTCACAATAACTCATCATTAACACCCATACAAAAATTCTATTATTTACGTTCATCTCTTAAAGGTGAGGCAGTTCAATTGTTGGCGTCATTGGAAGCTTCTGACACGAATTATCCAGTGGCGTGGAAGCTTTTGAAAGAGCGATATGAAAATAAAAAACTCATCATAAATAAGCATGTAACAGCATTGTTTTCAATTAAACCAATAACAAAAGAGTCTCATGAATCATTACGCAAGTTGCACGATGAAATGCAAAGGAATATTCGCTCACTTGAATCTCTCAGCTTACCAGTCAATGAGTGGGACATTTTACTTATCCATTTAATAAAGTCAAAACTCGACTCCTCCACTCGAAAGCAGTAGGAAATAGAGCAATGTACCACCAACCTTCCATCAATGGAAGATCTGTCAAATTTTATAAAGTGGCGGTGCCAGGTTTTGGAAAGTCTTGGCATCAAATACAATGAGTCACATAAACAAACTAACTTTGCTCAAAATAAAACATTTAATCATAAACTAAGGTCCCACGCTAAGCCACACACGCAGTTATCATACGCAACTACACAACTGACTTGAAACTTTTGTAAAAAACCTCACACAATTTATAACTGTGATAACTTCATGAAACTGTCTTCATCCAGCAAACTGTCTGAAGTTAGAAAGCGCAGTTTATGCATTAACTGCCTAAGAAATAATCATAAAAGTGAAAATTGCTTATCTATGATGTGCAGAAAGTGCAATCAGAAACATCATACATTATTGCATGATGCATTCAACACACAGTCAAGCGACACTCAAAATCCACCAACCTCCAACCAACCTATAAGGACAAATCTTAATCCTACGAATCATACCACAAACTCGAATAATTCGGATTCAAATAGCCAGGTATCATTGTACAATCGCAACCATGCTAACTACATCCTTTTATGTGAAACAGATAGTGAACACTACAGTGTAAAAAGTGAAGAAGAACACTAACTTTACAGAAATGCATTCTAAAGGTGCCAAATCTAATTTTAAATGTTTTAGGTGCGGTTCGCCAGATCATTTGGCTAATGCATGTCCAAAGAAACACATTTCATGCTACAAATGTAAACAGAAAGGTCATTTGAGTTCAGTATGCATGAAGAGTAAGGGTTCTGGAGCCGTGGACCAGGTAGAGAGAATGCTTGTGAGGTTGGTAATGCTTCTGTAGATGAAATACTGTCAGTAGATGACCATAGTATCTATAGAGAAAAGTTTGCTCTACAGGTATTGGTAAACAAGGTAAGAATCACATTTGAGATTGATTCAGGGGCAGCTGTTACGTTAATGAACAATACAGATTTTTATAAGCTATTCCCAGGGTTAGAATTACAAAATACAGAGATAAAATTGATTACATACAGCAAACAAATGTTGGATGTTATTGGTTTTACACCAGTGACAGTGAAATATGGAACTACTACAAAAAATTTAAATTTGTACATCATAAATTCAAATAAGCAACCTCTGCTAGGCAGAGAGTGGATAAGACAATTGAATATCACACTTGATCAAGTTTCTACAGTTACAGTTGCACATAGTGAGGATACACACATAAATAAACTATTCAATAAATATTCAGTTCTCTTTAAAAATGATATGGGAAAAATCACATGGTTGCAGGCTACATTAAAGCTGAAAGAAAACATACAACCATTCTTTATTAAAGCTAGAAAAGTGCCATATGCCTTATTGCCTAAAGTTGAAAAGGAATCAGACTTTCTTGAAAAAGAAGGTGTTCTTGAGAAAGTACATAGTTCTGAATATGCTACACCTATAGTCCCTGTTATAAAGGCTAATGGGGGCATACGAATTGTGTGTGGGGATTTTAAATGTACATTGAATCCAAATCTTGTTATTGATGAATATCCATTGCCTACAGTTGAGGCATTGTTTGCTTCAATGGCTGGGGGAGAGAAATTCACTAAACTCGATTTACAACAAGCTTATTTACAAATGGACTCGAACACTGAAAATAGCAAGGACAGTTTTTAAGAAATTGTTTGAGACAATAGATTTATTTCAGCTTTTAGATTTTATATTTAGTTTTAAGCTAATAGATGTATGTCTCTGTTAAAATATTTTATGAGATATGTCCACTGTAGGACAGTTAGAACAAAAGGCGTCTGTCGAATACTTTCACTGAAACTTTAAAATTCAGTTGTTTAAATTTGATGTTTTAAGAAATCAAGACTAATGTGACAGTTCAACTATTCTTTAAAATTGTACTTGTAAACTTGCATATTTTATAATTTGAAATTGTATTGTAACATACTGTATATTATGGTATTCGTGTATTGGGTATTAGTTGTCATGCATGATGCATGATGTAAAGTCAAAGTGAGGCTAGATCTTTGAAGTGTAAACGTCATCGAATCGTCTAGAGTTTTCTAGAATGACGGATTGGCATTCTCGAATGTCATCCAATACTCGTGGTTCGATTAAGTGTATAGAAGGCGCCACGGGTAGCGTGGCAATTCAGTTCAGTTGAGTTCAGTTCTAGTTGAGATAAGGTTAAGAGATATTGCATTGAGTTGTGAAGTAAAACGGTGAAAGTTACGTCCAGTTTGATTCTTTGGTGGAGAAAAAGAGGCCGTCGTGACAGTATTGTCACACATATGCTTTTACGTGTTTTGTTTAATAGGTTAAATTTTAGTTTGTCATAACGGCAACGTTGCAGCTGTAGCAACTCGGAGGTCTGCGTACCCGCCCTCTCGCACTCTCTCTCTCTCTCTCCATCGAGCAGCCGTAGCGAAAAGTGCATCTTGTCAATGTTATCTTCAATGTAACCCTTTAATTCAATACACGGTGTGAAACAAGTCAATCATCAGTATTATTCCAACAAGAGTGATTCTGATAAAGGAATCCTTGTTACCGACAACTTATAGGCAGCCTTATGTATTTGTCAGTATTAACACGGCCAGATATATGTTTTAGCATAAGTTTTCTGAGTCGGTTTAACCAATGTGGACAAGAATACCCTGACTCCGCCACTGTCCAGGGGGTTTGCACTTCAGATTGAAAAAAGAAGAGACCAGGGCAATCGGCGAGCGGCAACCGAACGAGCAAGATAGCAACGGCCGAAAATATTTAATGTTTGTAAACGATGTATTTTAATCATTAATACGGTATCGGACACAAAGTGCGTTTTCTTCGATCTGAAGAGGAGACTGAAATCGATCACAATTTAATACTGAATATCATTGGAAATGTGTTAAGCAAATTTTAAGGTATTTGAAAGGGACTAAAAACATACTGTTTAAAATATAGCAAAGATAAAGATCGGACAAGAGAGACTGTAAGTCTCTCTCAGGTTTTATTTTAAGTTTTTTGGAGGTGCAATCTCTTGGAAGAGTACAAAACAGAAGACTGATTATATGATGATGATGATATGATTGCGGACATTTTTACAAAAGTTTTGGGAGTCACAAAATTTTGTAAGTTTATTGTAGATTTAGGCTTACAGGGGATTTAGCACTGTATAAATTGTTTAATTTTCGCTAAGTGGAGGTGTGTTAGAAAAGTATATCGAAAATTAAACCAAATAAAATAAATAAATAGTCTTCATCAATCCTTTGACGCATACACGTGTGTTTCATTTTCTCCAAGTTCCTTTACAAGTTTTACAACTTCTAGCAACTTCCACAAAAATTCTAACAAAAATAATACCTAACTTTAATCCCCAATCATAACGATAGCACAGACCTTTCCGTAAATTTACATTCCCTCGGTGTGTGAATTGCGTTGAAGTGCAGACAAAACAAGAAATCTGAGCAGCTGTCTTAATAGACACGAGTTCACAGGAAGAGAAGAGGAAGAAGAAGAGGTTATTTGATTGATCGCACTCGATTGTACTTGACCAGTCTGACCACCCAAAAAAGGTTTACCTCATGCAACTTTTGCTCGCTTGTGCTCGATTGATCAGTGAGACTGCGACCTTACGTGACCACTAACGCCGTTCGTCGTGTTCAAAATTTGAACGCATACAACATACGCTATTGGCTCATCTCACTCCCCCTTCTTTGGCGTGCCCACCATCACTTCGTATTTCGAGTGTGACGACACTAACAGACCTGTATATCCCGTTATGAAGAGTCCGTAGTTTCTGGCGATCGAGAATCCTACTTGACATTGAATATTTTGGCAGTGCCGTCGTCCGATGTGGTAAGGATCCTCTTTCCCTCATTCAGAACCGAAATGCTGAGCACGTCCGCTTTGTGACCAGTTAGCGTTTCCAGCAGCAAGCCCGTCTTGACGTCACATACGTAGACGGCGCCATCTGTCGCACCCACGAAGATCTTAGTGCCAGGACCCCACTTCAGCACTGTCACCGAACATTCAATACGTGCCTGATGCCTCAGAGCGTGTTTGCCCACCTACAGATAAACGACGATATTACGTTTCTTGGTAAGATTCCTAATTAAGATTTTTGTAAATAATAGTTTCAGTTACTTCAATTTGCAATGAGTGCATAATAATAACAAAATTGTTGACAATTTAACCATACTTCTGTCACTAAATTACTAAGATAAGTGCTGTACATACTTCGTTCAAATGAGCGTTCGACTTCTCATAGCCACCTTTGTAGTTATAATCAACGAATTCGAATAGGTTAGAAGAAGTAAATAAGGGTTTTGTTTGGACCTACTATATGAAGCATATTTTCAATATTGTGTTTATCAAGCAGCTTGATGCTCGTAGCAGGCAGATAGACGATCGGACGCAAATAGCAAAGGATTATTTGGCCATGTTGCCAGATCGTCTCCGGGTAAAGCTATTGTATTTTCGTTGGCTGTGACAACTGACAATATATATTTTGTAGTCATTGCAGTAATAGTAAAGTTGAAAAAAGCGTGTGAGGAAGATCACAAAATAGACTTTTGCTCCGAAGGAAGATGCTGATCAATGTATTTGTTATTATACAGGGTGATACTTCTTTTTCAACTGTGCATAGAAGTCATTAAAATAAACAACTTTTTCAAATAACTTTTTTCCGAAAACCGGAAAATAAGCGAGATACAGAAAAAGTAAGTAAGTTGCTCGGATTTGTGTCAAATCGATTAGGCATTGTACCTGTCAGATAGTACAGTCACTCTTTGTTTATAGTTGCTAATTTTGAATTGGTAAATCCTAAAAGAAGCGCATAATCATGAAACAACTTTTAGGATTTACCAATTTAAAATTAACTATGATAAACTGGAAGCGACTAGTGCAATAATTGCAAGGTAGAATAATAGGGTACTTGCAGAGGTCGTGAAATCGTCTCGGAGTATACATAGCGTAAAGAAAACCATATCAAGAAGCAGTAGGAAACAAAAAAACATGATTTTACTGACGGTCAAAAAAAGATATTTGCAAAATAAAATAAGGATATATTCAAATTTTTCCACGTGACTTAAAACAGGGGCTGACGTCACAAGTATCTTATCGATATCGACAATAGATACTGCTACAGCGCAGGTCAGTGAGATTCAACTGCAAACTAGAGATGATCTGAATTCTTTAACCATGCGACTCAATTTATTGATACTTAAACATATTTGAAACAGGCAATTAACCCACTAGCATTCTCGTTGCAATACATTTTTATATCTGTTAGGTATCACAGTTCATCCGTGGCCGACCGTACTCACTAGGCCGGAGCATGAAATATGGCAACACTGAATCTGGAGGCCGAGTTTGTATTTGTTGTTATGTCATGTGTATTCTTCCAGGTGCAGAAAATATGGTTGGAAGGTGATTATTAATGTGTTTCTAATTATTTACCTGCACAAACGAAACTATAAAGATAGCAAGATGCCTGCAAAGCGTGTAGTACCAGGTTGCAGCCCAGTAGAGGCATGGGTAGAGGACTACCAAACCATGGCCCAATATAACCTTATTCCAGATTAAAAAGAACGTTGCAAGGTGATTTTTAATGGGTTTCTACTTATTTACCTGCACAAATGAAACTATAAAGATAAAAAGATGCCTGCAAAGTGTGTAGTACCAGGTTGCACTAGCAATTGTGCGTCCAATAAGGGACATAAACAGAAGTGGATGAAAGGTATTCCTCGGAAGGGCTGGTTATATTTATAAGGATAAAGACAATAATTTACAAACATTTCAAAGGATAAGACCTATTTTAAAGCACAATGTGGTACCTATAATATTTTCTGGACCTCCCAAATATCACAGAAAAATACAGTTAATAGAACTCATCTGGGCATGGCCTGGGGCGTACCTACGAAAGGATTTGATAGTGAAAGGGAAATCAAGACCAGCAAAAATGGCTACACAGTGACCTAATAGTGAATTTTTCTAGCTCAAGTGACAATTTACAAAGTAAATTGAGTGTTCATTTAAGTGGAAGTGGCAGCAGGAAACAGGTTGCGTTTATTTTTATTTTGTAGTGTCTGACTGTGATGAAACAGACATCAGATGTAAGTGGTATTAGTAGTAGTAGTTCTAAAAAGTATTTTTCTTAATTTATTAACTGAGATGAACTCTAATACATATAAAATGTAGTAATTATTCTGAAACTATAGGGCCACTATTTGACAGCTAAGCCACGTTGCCACATCTAAGGCTCCGGCCTAGTGTAGAGTCGGCCATGGTTCATCCTGTTTGTGATCGAGATTCGCAACTGATCGAAGCCATCATTTTATTTTGGCGCATCCCATTATGAATGAATCCAAAGATAGAATCTAATTCAAGCCCATCCCTACAAAGTGAATTAGTAATCTAGCCTAACTTTTATTCTTTTGACTTTATACTTTTGTGTGTGACTGTGTTTTGTGGTTATAATGATCAATGTCAAAATGTTAGGTTAGCACTGGCTATCGATATCGAATATCAATACTTTACATCCCATCACTATAGGATATCACTGACGTCAGAGGTTGTTTGCGCGGCATTTTCCGGCATTTGAAATAATTTTTGGAATATCTCTCACAGCCGATTCCAAAAAACCAAACAAGTGATTTTGTCATGTTTACTAGGCTCTAAGGAACGCGTAGACGACACAATATTTTTTTCTGCAAGTACCCTATTGATCGATAAGACCGAGCAAAAAACTAAACATAAACAGACTAGGTACGTCTGCTAGCAGGTAAATAACCCTAAATATATGGCCATGAATAATGGAATAACACGAATAGCAACTTTGTTTTGGTACTTTTGGGTGATCGTTTCGGATTTATTGTTATAGTTTAGAGTGATTTTTGGGTTTTAACAGTGCATAAATGTTAAAAGACTATTTTAAACAATTCCACATAATTTATATCCTGCGGATTTCTGTAAAAAAAAACATCGTGTTTGAGTCCACAGTAAATAATAACAACTGGGTCTTGCCTATATACACGTGCCTGTTAGAGCATGGGCGTTGCTTTTTCTAACGTTATTGTTGAGCTGAGCTGAGCAACACTTCACTAAACCCCAATTAACCCATTTTAACCTCAAAAATTCAACCAATCAGGTTATGTTGGGTTAAATACTGAAATACAAAAATACCGTAGTTTTTCACCGGAGCGTTTCGTCGGTCTGGGATTCCACCAATCTCGCCCCCGTTTCGGTTTCCACTAAAATTAAGTCAAGCCAATATTTCTGAAAAAACGTGACAACGTCGCATCAACGGACATCCCAGGCCACGACCCAACCACCACCCCTTTTTATGACACCTCAGGTAAAGGACTGGCCACGTTGCGGTTTGTTTTGTATGATCGTTTCGAGTGTTTGTAAGCAATAGGTAAATAATAACACTAGCGGTCATGGGAACACTCACATGCCTGTTAGCACATGGGCTTTGCTTCTTCTAACCTATTCGAATTCGTTGGTTATAATAGAATGTATATGCATATCGAAGAGATCAGTACTGATATCTAGTAGGCGTTGTTCATAATTCACGGCTGGAGCGTGAGTTGAAAATTCACTCTCTTTGTTTATAGGTAAATAACCTGTTCAAAAGTAATTTGGTAATAGCTGTACAACTTAAGGGGAGTACAAAACAGTATTTTGTTCAATGAGCCGTAATGGCAATAGTAACTCACGCAGTTAAAGTTTGCAGTATGAGCCTTAGGGCCGGTTTCTCAATGTCCAGTTAAAGTGTCAGATAGGTATCTGCCAGATAGCGTTGCTATGGATACAACTGTCAGATAAGATTTACGTGACTTCGTAAGTTTAGCCTTCAATTGTTTAAACAATTTATCTAACAGTTGCTGTTATCTTGCAGATAAATATTTAACTGGGCATTGAGAAACCAGTCCTTAAAGCACAAAATAAAAATTAAGGAAATTATAAATAATATTACAAAGACGAAAATAAGTAGTTACTAATATAATGTGCAATGTTTTGATAAAATGATGCAGACGGCTGCTTGGTTCAGTAGGTGGCGCTGAAATGTTTCATTCAGGAGTTAGGAGTTCGATTCCTAGGCTCGACTAATTTTTTTCTCGGATAGGCGGGATGATAAGTAAAAAACTCTTAAGAAATAACATTTTGTGATGAGTGATAATCAAAACACTCTTAAAAGTGGATTTTTGTGATACTAGCTAGAAATAACTGTGCAAACTGAAAACTCTTATTATGAGCATTTAATATTTTGTGCGGCTCCCCTTTCAAAAATTCAGGAACCGCCACTGGACCGAAGCTATGAATACTATAATTAGGTCCTGTTTCACAATCATTGGTAAGCCCTGGTAGTCACTTAACCGACAGATGGAAGTTAACCAGTAGTTATCGGATCACTCTGTTTCAGAAAGAAAACCAGTGGTTAAGCTTATTTATCTTCAAGTTGGCAGCACGGATGGGTCTTAAAAACTGCCTGTTCTGTGAGTACAACCTAACCTTGTATTCATATTTGTGAGTTGTGTCACAACAGACTCATAATCAAAATCCATCGACGTCTTAGACATCAATGTCAAAATGCATGTTTTTATAACCCAAAAGCAAGCTTATGTGTCATTGGTTGACTACAACAAACGTCAGAGATAACCCATACTTTATCCTCCAGCTAACTTAACTACTGGATAACCAGCGCTTTTGACGTAAGCCGTCGATTATGAAACGCAAAGTGTTCACTAACCACTAGTTTTCTTTTAACCTGTAGTTAACTACCGATTGTGAAACTGGGCCTTAATATATTAAGCTTAATTCAGATGCACACGACATCTGACAATACGAAACTGTTCCTATTGGTTGAAATATTTTGATTTGACATCATTTTGAATATTTCGACCAATGGGAATAGTTTCGTACTGTTGTATCGTCGGATGTCGTGTGCATCTGAATTAAGCTTTGTACATAATAATTACACAATATTGACAACTTAACCACACTGAAATAAATACTGTAACCGTTCGAATTAGCGTTTGACGTTTCATAACGGCATTTCCAGTTATTAGGCGGCGTTCATAACCCACGGCTGGAGCGTAAGTTATGAGAAATAATTCAAGCTGTTTGTTTATAGCTAGTATGACCTGTTGAGAAGTAATTTGGCAATGGCTGTTCAACTTAATGGAAGCAGATAAAATCACATTACATAAGGTAAGGAATGTAGTACACATGAGTTCAGAAGATATATTATCAACACACGACTGTAGCAACATCATATGGGTACCTCTCTTAGCAAAGCTAGGCAAATTTCAGCTGCCATGCAGTATACAGGCTTACATTTCGCGTTAAAAAATTGGCAGCCGGATGTAATAGGGTTCTTGAAAAATAACAGTTATATTAAGTGTTGAGTGCGAACTTCGTACATTAAATATGATGTCCTTGTATAAGCAACGTCGCACAACATAATGCCCCTGTACATGAGCTGTAGCAGTCTTATTTACTTAAAAAGTATTTGTACCTCTATAAATTGACCAGTTTGCTCATGATACAGCATTCAACTAACCTCCCAAACACAAAGCTGTCCCGAAAGTGAACCAGTTGCAACGACACCAGACTCCTTATTGAAAGTCGCCACTTCTATCTCAGTTTCTTCATTAGGAAGTAGGGTTGCTGTTACTTTGCCATCAGCTAACTTGATGATACTTGACGATGGTGCTACCACAGCTAAGGTGCCCTCCTGAATCAAAGATACAGTACGATCACTAAAATGCATTATTAATACAATAGCTAAGGCAAAGCTTAGCCTGCTAGCTACTGCACCTCCTTGATCTTAACTCTTAACAGTAACCATAACTATACTTCCAAAGACCATACACATACCAACAAATATTCTGGATGCTTTATAACTTATATTTAGGGCCGGTTTCAACAGTCCCTGATAAGTGTCAGATAGCCTATCTGCCATATAAAATATATGGGTCTATCTGGCAGATAGGCTATCTGACACTTATCATGGACTGGTGAAACCGGCCCTTAGTCATGTAATCACAGAATAGATAGTATAATAATATAGTCCATCACATAATTAAACAAAGAAACAAACTTTTTGTTTTTAAATTTAAAATATAATAATTCATATAGGCTTCTCAATTGCAGATATGTTATTTTAGAGAGATTATTTACATGTTCATTAAATCTGAGGTATATATAGTGTCTACAACATAATACCTAAATGTTTAGCATAGGTAAACTAGCTGCGTTCAAAGTAAGGTAAACCTTTTCGTTAATACAATCATGACAGAATAGCATCCATATTTAAAAAAATTGATTTTAACAGTTATCATAAAGATGCGGCTACTATCAAATGAAAATAAAATAAAACCATAAAAAAAGTTAACCGAAATATTATATGAATGTTGTATTGTTGCTGACACTTCTATAGTACAGTTGAGTTATTATGTAGATCAGAGTAATGATAAAAGCTTACATATCTAAACAAAATATATATTATAATAACCCAGAAAGTCGTAGGACATCAAAATAGTCATATTTATAATCGCAAATACCTATTTGGAATAGCTAAAAACAAAATAAATTTATCTATTTATAAATTGACATCTGATCATACAAAGGTAAAACATATACATATTTTGAATACACTATGACCGCGCCAGCGCAGCAAAAAATGTGCTGGCATTCTGAAAGGGATTACAGTCGTCTGCGACCAGTGAAGGCATGAGACGAGGAAAATTAGTGAATCTTGTCCAAATTAGGTGACATTATATCGTCCCCTATCTCACGTAAAGACGTAACTGATACAAAATGGAAAAATGAGATATGCCACTGGAAGGTGTCCCACAGGCATAGCTTTTTGCTCAAAAAGTATCATAACTGTATCACTGCGGTATCTAAGCAGTGGTAGTATTTATATTTCACATATCTGAAAATCCACGACAACATTAATACAGTAAATGGCTTAGTTTCTTCTCTCTTGGAAAATTTATTGGATGCTAGTTACGCCTGTACGTGAGATTGGGGACGATATGTAGTGAGGTGGACAGTACTGCGACATTAGTTGTGGATCTGTGATTATAAATTGTGATACTGTGTGTTATTTATCATATTTGTATAGACTATATGTAGACTATAAAAGGTAAACAAAGCGCATCAGCAGGGCATGCAAGATGTCAACGGTACTCGAGAAATGAATGAGACTGCTGACAATCCGAATTTCCCATGTTGTTTCTGGTACATTGCTGTGATACTTTTGATATGATTTATCCAAGTAATATTACCTACAAACCGGTTTATCTAAACTGGCAAAAATTTTGCTGGATGTTGTCTTTTACTTGTTCAGTTAAAAATTCACTCTACCGTACCCAAGCAGTTTGCCTCCATTATAACTTTATAATCATTTGATAGAAAAGTTTTACCATGACACACATTAAACACATCTCCAATCCCTAAATTTCTCAAAAAAATGTTCATGCCGTCCCTGTTTGGTACTTGCTGTTATGGAGGTTTGATGGTTTTCCTTCGCAGTCCAAAAAAATATAAACAGATCTAATAGTGTTGCCCCTCACTATACTTTATAGTTTTACACTGCATCATGTCCCAGCAGTTCATATAAAATAGGCGCTTCTCTTCCTTCCACTTTTACAGGGCACAAGATTTAGTCTTTGTGATGTATTGACTCTAGTAGAAATAAGGTGAACAAAAAAGCAAAATTTAAAAAAATTTCAACAGCAATGTCTATATGTATTGATCTTATTTTATAGTCTTATGGTATAAGTCTTGTTTATGTGATGCTGCCAAGGACTGACATCAAACATACCTGGTTAACATCTAAGCTAGTGACAGTAGTAAACTGAGAATTATTCCAATCAGCAGTAGTCTCTTTGATGTTCCACAGCTGCAAGTTGCCATCCTCATAGCCAACCAGTAGCTGCTTTCCATTGGGTAACAACTTTGCACATGTTGCAGATGCATTGTGGGGTGAAGGCAGCACTTTGCAGTTTCCCTGTGGGATGTGCCATACATACACATCACCAGAGTGACAACCGCATAGCAACACATTAGCTTTTGAGTGCCAGAATAGCCACTCCATATCATCTCCTTCAAAACACCATACTAGTTTTTTCTGATCCACACTCCATACCTGAGGCAAGAAAATTAACATGTTTATAAAATGTATACAATGCATATTTTACGCAGCTATATATTCACTGGCCCTTTAAGGAAAATCACATATACCAGCAGTTAACTATTACTCAGTATTAGGGTTTCCTATCTGGTATCCTGAAATCCTGGAATCTTGGACAATTTTTGGTCCAGAAAATACCGAGATTAATAAAACAGAATCCTGGTAATCTCAATTTCTGAAATGATGACATTTTAGTCTGCCATACATCTTTTTTATCCACATGCTATTTTAGCTTTGCTATGGCAGTGGCATAACCTCTGCAGAAACTTCAAGAGGCCATAGGCTCCATTATTACTAAAAGTAAGCCTATTTGGCAAAAATTTGAAGATCAAAAAGGTCATCCTAACACACTCAACATAATTAAAAAAGAATTGACACAATATGACAATGGAGGACTAAAAGGCTTAGATTTGTAACAATGTTATAAATATTTACTGACAGTACCACCTATGAGTGTGGAAACTGAAACATTTTTGTTTAAAAATCTGCTTCCAAATGACTCTTATCATTATAATGTCTTTTCATCATTTTATATAGAATGTTTAAGATGAAAATCCTAAAGTAATCCACACGACAAAAGCAGATATAACCAGCAGAACAATTTTCCAAGTTTTCCACATCCTGTTAACCACTCATACTAGGACACCCCATGCTCAGAACAGCACTGGGATACTGGGAAACAAATTTTAAATAGCTTACTCAGTAGTACTTCCATTGCATCCATGGACAGGATGCCCCTGTCCTTAAGAGACTCTTTGGTTTTTCTAAGGTCATATTTTGTTTTTACTAATCAAATGGCAGGTGTTTAAAAATTATTTTGATTCCACATTTAAACGAAACTTTTCTTTCTATTTTTTTGTTTTTAGTTCCTGTTCCCCATTTTATGATTTATTATGAATAAAGTTGAATTGGTTTAATATTCACTTTTTGGAGGTAAACATGTTTTTTTGTGTTTTATAATAAAAACATACTTTTATTTACCAAATTCTGTCATCATTATTTTTATCGTTACTGTTATTAGTATTAAAGCTTTAAAAAGTTTTTGGGGTTAATCCCATAATCCTGGGGCCTAGATTATTTCCCAGGATCTTGAAACAGGATCCCAATTCTGAAAATTGGAAAACCTAGTCAGTACAGATTTGATATGTTTCAAGAAAAAAACTTATTAATTTTCTCTACACCAAACAGTGCTGTAGATTTCTTCAAATTTCTTCATGGTTTATTCTTGGATTCCAAATGAGGTGGTATTGTCTCATATTTGGTTAGCAGTTTCTAATTTCTGTGTTACATTATTCATTCATAAGATGGCAGTATCATGCAATATCAGCACATTACTGGCTCTCATTTTGGATTTGTCAACTGTGTGACTGCAAAACTCTGTTCTCTAAATTTGGGATCACCATTGTTTAGCAAGATAGTGAACAAAAACAAAAGCTGTCTTCTACAACAGAGATCAAAAAATGGCACTTATGCAAAATTAATTTTTGTCAAATTCTTACTATAATTAAAAAATCTCTATAAAGTTAAAGTATAATTATGTTGATTCTATTGAAAGGCTAGTGAAACACAATAGAGCTGAAATACAACCAGAGGATAAGTTTCAGAAATTATATATTAAGTTTTGGAATTTCACCTTAAATTGATAAAACTATTTTTTGGTAGTTAGATATATATTTTTTTATTATTGAAAAGATTTGTGTATTAGTTCCCCAATATTCTGCATAGCAATATCTTAAACAGTTTGCAATCAAAAAATCTCAAAAAAGCAATACAAAACTTCCAACATACACCTAGTAAAGTCCAATTCATAAACTCGACGTTGGCGTTGCCGTTGCCCATGACGTTCGTAGCACAAAGCGAAGGCTGCTGCTATTCATAAAATCGACGTTCCCACTGTTAACCTAGCTTTCCCATCGTGTTTGTAAACATGTTCTATTGCGATTTATCATCAGTGTTTTTGGCTTTGCAACAGATCTTTGAATTTTCCTGCTGAAAATGGGCATAGTCAGAACCAATAATCAATACAGAAAACTTGAGAAAACCCAGAAACCTTTTGACAGCTAGACGTCAACAATAATAACAATATCACATGACCAGTAACCGACGACTATGATTGGCTTATACACCGGCTACAACAGTGGCTACGAACGGCGGACGGCAAAAGTTGAAAGATAGTTATGTTGAACGGCGCGCCCAGCGGCATCGCCAACGGCGGTCGTCGAATATGAATGGTCTTAGGCATTTCCATGTATTTATGTTGCAACGGCAACGGCAGCGCCAACGTCGAGTTTATGAATTGGCCTTAAAGATATATACCTGTATCATTCCTGCCATATCCCCAGTAACAACATACTGGCTATCATAGTTGAAAGAGGCCTCTGTGACAGAGTCCTTATGACCTGTGCACTCAAATAGCACATCTCCAGTGTTAGTATCCCATATGTAAGCAATGTCATCCTCACCACCTGTTACAGCTACTTGTCCATTGCTGCTCACATCTGAGCAGAACACAGACTTTGTATGTTTGCTGAAGGTTAATATTGATAAATCTATTACTTCTGCTTCAATTTCTTCCTCGTTAGCATCTTCTATCATATGTTCTGACGGTTGTTCTTCGCAATCGTCTTCGCCATCAGAGTAGATGACTTCTATGTCTTCCAGCTCGTCATCTGGTATATCTAGATCATCCATGATCAGGTTTTCTTAAGGCGCAGTTGAGCAAAATTATTAATTAGCCGGACACTAATAAACCTAGTATGTTGTACACACAAAATATGTACGGTGTTGTACACAACAACACATGTTCAAAATTTTTCCTGAATAACATAACCTTACATTATAAAACAGGAAACAGGTAAGTTTTAAGGTTAACGCACTGTCATCCACAACTGTCATCTGTCATGTATGTAGAGGTCAGCAGCCGGATTCTGTGTGGTATAGTATTCTACACATCGAATTCTACAATAGAAATCTACTTTCGAAGTCGTGAGTGGGTGTTTTAAGCCGATTCTGTGTCACTGTCGAGTAGTGTCGACAGGACATCGACTTCTCTTCGGCAAGTATCGGACATTTACGAGTCATGGTGGAACTACTAGCGACTGGACAGTGGCGTAGCGTCCATTGATGCAAGTGATGCGTCGCATCCCTTCAACGGAATGTAATAAGTTTTTATTTAAGTGAGGCACCATCAAGATCTCTTATATTAAATAAAAATTATGAAAATATTTATTCAAATAATTAAATTCAATTTCAGTTATTGAATGTATGTATTGGTCCAGCTTTATAGATAACGGCTATGCAAAACTCCATTGTGTCTAGTTCGCTGTTTTAGGTCGGTAGGTGATGCGGTTTCCTACACGCATCTCGTTCGTGGTACAAAATAAAATATCGTGGCGCGTCACGGTGAACGATTCTGCGTGCGAATAAAAGAATGGATCTTAATTTTAACAACTAACAGATACGTAACCTACATTTATTTCTTTTTTTAAATTGATTTGAGTATGATTATTTTTTTAAACTGTTACATTTTTACACTGTTTATTTTATTCTTGAGACTTCAAAGTTAAAGAAAGAAAAAATGTTTATTGTGCTGGTTAAATGCTAATCGCAGTTACATCTCCTTCTATTGACGCCACGCTATGCCGCTGTGACTGGATTTGTTTCGTCAAATGAACCTAACCGCTTGTCGTTTCTCATCAACGATAAAACAATCGTTTATGCTTTTGTCTTGTGTGTTGTGCTTTGGCCTTGCTTGTTTGACTTTATTTCGTTGTTTACTTTTACAGTATTAGAAAAACAGCTTTGATGAAGATGGATCAGGTTATAAAATGGCCGTTTTTAGAACTTGAAAAATTTATTTATTACTAAGATAATTGCAAAGAAACGGCTAAAATTATTAATAAATCGCAATTTTACAGTGACATTTTGACAACAATGAATTTGGACTCTGATAGGGCATTAAAAGTGGGGTGTCGGTGTGGGGTATGGAATATGAGATCAAAATTTCGGTACGATTCATCAAAAAGTTTGGACAATATTGAATTTGTTTATCCCACACATATTTATTTTACAATACTATACAGAGTATCAAAGACTCAAACTCTACACCTGATTAAAAAAATGGTAAAAGAATAATTTTAAATATTGCAAAATCATCTAACAATAAGGCCCTAATTTTGTGCTCTTATTCGCTCACTTGTTTCGATAATGATCAATTGGAACATATAATTTTTTTGGATATAAAATGATGTTTTGAAAGAGTATAATTAAACAATTCACACTATTAAATAAATGTTAAATATGTAAACAAATTACATAATTGTAATATATGCGAATAGTACACAAACATATATAGGTAACTTAAAAAAAGTCGTCAAAATCCGTCAATGATTTCCAGAGATAAATAGATAGAATTTTATATTTCATTTTGGGCATCCGGAAACTTGCAATGTCTTAAAATAAATTACATGAAAGTTTTTGATTCTTATCTTTGAAATAGTGTAAATTAGGTTCCTTAGTTGTTATAAACAAAGGATGTGTGAATTTTTAAAGTAAAACGGCTAACTTTGGCTCAAATTGACCTACGATAATTTTTTTTAATTTAGTGTACGGTATAGTAATACCAGCAAGAGACCCCATATCAGAGTCCTACATTCATTTTTGTCACTGTTACGGTAAAATATATTGCTTTTTATCGATTTTAGCCAGTTTTTTGCAATTTTCTAAGCAATCAATAAATTTTTCAAATTCTAGAAACGGCCATTTTATAGCTTAATGTATCTTCTTTGAGACACTTTGTCTTAAAAATACCTACTTACAGTTTAACACATTTTACTCGTAACTACTTTAGGACAAAATACCTATGACATTTTTACGCTTTATTTGTTTATAACTTTTATTTGTCCAAAAATTTCACGCAGCAAACAGTTAGGTTTTGTTTCTGTAGGTAGATGTGACCCCAAAAAACCCGTCAGATTGTTGGGTAAACGAGTCTTACGAGAAAATCCTCATTTCCCCTGCTGTGTAATCTTTTTAGGCCGCCGCCGACCCTATTTGAATTTGACGTCGCGCCATCACCGATCCTTTTACGTGCTATCAGCGCCGGCGCCGGCGCGCATAAATATCAACTGCCAACAATGTCATTCTGAATAGAAAAGCCGATAGAGACGAAGCGAGAGCTCATGTCGCGTCTTGTCGATGTCGATGACACTCAGACGTAGACTATAGTCGATATGTAGAATACACAGAATCCACAGAATCCGGCTGCTGAGGTCATTGAACAAAGTTGTGAACTAGGCAGCAGTTCTAGGAGTACAGTTTTCTGATTGTTCTGTGACTAACTCGTATAAAGTTATTCCGTGCACTAGTCGTGGGTCATTTACTTTACGTCATTCAACATGGCCGTCTCTACTCACTAGGCCGGAGCATGAAATATGGCAACACTGAATCTGCGGGCCGTCATTTTGTTTGTTGTTAAGTCATTAGTCATGGCATTAGTGTAATCCAGGGGTGTGAAACTCAAATGAGGACCCTGTGTAGCGGCGTTAGCGCTAGCCACCTAGGACACCTAGCGGGGTTGCGTGAACTATTGATCAGCCAACTCTGTTTCAAACAGATTCCTAGATGCATCAATAGAAGTGGCCCAATTGTTACGCCTAACGTCATTTTGACAGCCATTGTCGTAACTGACATTGTCGTTGCTCGCTATTGTCGATTGGCGTCTTTTTGCAATTTTGCACTACTTTTGAGATTTTTGTCTGCCTATTGTTGTCTATATGTATTTAGGAATGGGTTCTAAATATTTACGTCGTTGTCTTCCGCCAAATTGCAAGAATGTGGATGCGCGAAGGTAAGTGATTTGCCTGATTTATACCGCTCACCTCATTTTTGTATTGTGAATTTTGATGCAAAATTAATGCAAGATTGATCATTTCTACATGAAATATACATATATCATTTGAATGCATTACTAAACAGTAAACACTACTACTCATACTCATATAACTTGTATTACTGTTCACAATCACATACGCTGCCATAAAGGTGTGCAGCATTTCCTCTCTTTGGCAAACCATTGCATTGAAGGTGAGGTCCGATGGTCTAAAAATACATTTTTTTATTTCAGACATTAAATCCCATCTGATCAGCGTATGCAGAGTCGCTAGTTAGAACGGATTGGCATCCCAAACCTACAAATATACAACATCTTGCCTGCATCAATATGAATAGTTAAGGAATATTACCTCTTTACTCTTCAAATTATATGCCATCAAAGGATTGTAATTATCATGAAATAGTGATTCTAGTGAATAAATCATGCTTTACTTTTATATGAATTGTTTTTGTACCTTGTGTAGTTGATTTTATTTAAGCAATTGTCGTATTGAAATAAATTACAAAAGGGTTTGTTTTGCTTTATTACAGTAATGCATATCCAATATATTCCCATTCTTACATAATCGGTTGTATGTCCTATACAACGTGGTAGCTTGTCACAAAAATTTACCTAACTCATTAATTACCTGTTTTGAAAATTGCACCGATTAGAAAAGTTAAAACACTAATTAAAAAAAAAATGGAGTACGTGTCGTGAACAATATTAGTTTTATTTATTATTACGCCACTTATCAATTCCATTTTTTTAAATTAATGCTTTAATTTTTTTTTAATCAGGTCCATTTTCAAAACAGGTAATGAATGCGTAAGGTAATGATCTGAGACAACTGATCTACCTTTCGAGCTAGTGCAGATGGGCTTAAGTGGGGGTAAAATATCTCACTTTAGACTCAGCTTCAGAAGACAAAAGGAACGTACACTGAAATGAGTCATGACGTCACAAGTGAGAATTATCAGATAAATCAGGTAAAACAGCACAAAATGTGGCATAAATCCTTCTTTCAGGTGCACCAACCACATTTTATTGCCTGTTAATTAATTGACGTTTCCAAATGCATTATGAAACGCGCATCACTTTAATGGAATGATTAAGTTTATAGGTACATTTGCTAATCAACGCATTAGTGAATGATTATGAAACCGGGCCTTAGTAGCAACGAGCAACCGATTAGCTTCAAACCACAGTTGTTAATTGATCAGCTTGAAATAAGATCGCTTGACAATCTTGACATTCATTCGATTAATGATAAAATTATACCTATCCTCTCAGTGCTTCCCCTTTATCATGTCGTCCGCAAGGAGCATGGTTAATGAGTGGTAAATCGTTGTTATAGATTAAGACACGTACAGGACCCAGATTGGAAGCCCAGTAATAATATGCCTCTTTCCAGAGAACTTGGTACTTATTTTAACACTCGCCATACGATTTTCTCAGGTAAATGTTATTTGCTCTCCCTCGTATTGCTAAATGGAGTGTCTAATGGTACCACAAAATGGTAAGAGGTAACATGTCAATATTGTCAATGTCAACTTGCAAATATAAATTTGTCAACGTTTGTCAACCTAAAAGAGGGGTAAAGGGACGTTTAAAAATATAAACTTTTTAGTTTTAATTTTAAAATAAGGAAATTTGCCTTTTAACATATACTGTTATATATATTCCTTCATATTTGTCCAGTGATAACTTTCTTTCAGTCCAGTGTGATGGATGCAGCACTGGCAGAAACTATTGATTTCCAGAAAATTTGCAGAATTTGCATGAAAGAGGGCATAATGATGTCGATTTTTAAAGTCAATATTTCCAAAAAGATTATGGCTTGTGCCTCTGTTCAGGTATGTAGTGCTTTGAAACATTACCATATCTTACAAATTAATACCAAAAATAAGCACAGAGTAAATTGCATTTGAATTGGAGAACTTAGGGGGCCTTAGGAAGCTGTAATTATTAGTTTAGGCTACTTTTTACATGTTAACGTTAAAGTGATATGCAGCATGTAATGGCTAACTCCCACCCCAACCGTAGGCAATTTTATAATTTTTGCACTTGGTTTGAATGAATGAATGAAAGAGGGAGAGAGGCTATCAGGTGGCTGGAACCACCAGTGCATAGGCCTACCAACGGGCCCTTTTGCACCTCTCATTACCCTAGTTCTCAAGTCCAGCCCTCATCGCAACGGTGAGGATGGCCTTGGTTCCTGCCCATCTTATATCCTCAGGTTGAAGAACCCTTGAATCGAGTATAATCTGCCTGTGATACCCAAGGGCTTCACAATGACAAAGAATGTGTGCCAAGGATTCTTCCTCCTTGCTACAGCATGTACACGTCACATCATTTACCACCCCCATCACATATAAATGACATTTGATGGTGTTATGGCCGGATAGCAGGCCAACAAGTAGCCTTAGTCGGCTTCTGTCCAACGAGATACTGTCCCACCATCCCACCTTAGCCAGAGGGGGTTGCAGAAACCAGGCCGTTACCCTATAAAAAGTGGGAAGTTCATTGAAGTCTATGGTTCTAAGCTTCGCGCCTGCCCACGCCCATAAGTCTCCTGCCCAGGCCTCCAGCCATGCCCGCAAGATCTCGTTCTCGCAGACAAAGATGGCTGCCCCTCTTGACAGGTAGCAGTCCCCGAACTGTGGAAAGGTGGCCCCCTCCAGGAGCCCATCCGTCAGCACGCTGACCGCCTCCTGCACAGCGAAGACCTGCGCCTTCGTAAGTTGAGTCCCTGGGGAGTCCTCTGGAATGAAGACTACTCAGGGCCCAGTTTGGGTGGCTCGCGCAAAAGTGGTATGCGCGTGAGTCGCGGTGCGGGCCCTCTTTTTCGACGAGGCCCCATCCGGCGTGGCACCAACCGATCTCCGTCGTTTCTCAGTATTACCGGGCCCCTGAAGATCGGCCGATGCCCTGCCAGACAGTGCCTTAGAGAAACCTGACAGCAGAGGAGCCTGGGTTGCCAGTGTTCCGGCCTCCTGAGCCCTCCGCCATCTGCTCCATCCTTCGCCTTCTGGCCTTCGCCACTGCGCGACTTCCTTTTAATTTGTAGGGAGCCCACCCCTTTAGCGAGATCCCCAGCTGTCCTCTCGGTCAGCGTTCTATCGGGGTCATCTGAGGAGACCACACTCGGATCATCGGGTGTCCCTGGCGAGGAGACCCCGGATTTTTTGAATTTGTTGGCTTTCTCCATACAAATCCCACGAGTGAGGGGGAAATATTCAGTCCGCACCTGCGGTGCCCCCTGCACAGGTGTAAGGCAAAGTACTGGGAGGTTGCCCAGTATCCCAGAGGCTCTGTTCGCTACGGTGCATACCCACCGCCACCCTTCGGCACGGGTCGCATTACATCTTGGGCTGGTCGTATTCCACGAAGACGGCGACCACTGCGTGAAAGGTGCAGAAATAAGAAATTTCTACATGGGGCAGGCGTCAAATTGGTCTCCTACCCACTCCTGGACGGTCTTGGTGGCCTTACGGCCCCCCTGAGAATGAAGAGGTTCGAAGAACCTTCGCACTCCCTTAGCCCCCTGCATTTGGTTTACAGCTGATTGTCCTGCAATATCATGTGAGATGTTCTAGGGTATTTTCTTATTTTAAATATACCTCAAAAAATATATAAGCAAAAAGAATTATTGGAAATACCTGTATCCCTATCAAGGTCTGGTACAAACACAGGGTTGTTTAGATAAAGTATATTAAGAATACTAACATCAACAGCTCACAATAACATGTCTTCTGGCAGAAAAACATTAGTTAACGTAAAACAGCATGTAAATATTTAAAACATGAGACACATCTCACTTTTGGTATATAAAATCCATACTTTCTTGGTTTAGCCTGGGAATAGCAAACTTAACAAGAAGTAACATCCAGTAGTGGCATATTTGATCTGCCTTTGATGTCAAAGTCACAATTTTCAATGACCTTAAATGCACTTGTTTGAAGTTGAAATAGCATGTTATAGGAGGTTGACATTTTTTTTATTTGTTTAGTAACTGAGCAGACCGTCTAGGCGAAGCCTAAATACCTGAGTACCGGGGCTTCTATGAAAAGGTTAGGGTAGGGAAAGTTGGATAATACAGGATTTGAATAGACCAACACCTGCAGGTCCAATAAATACATCTTTTGGCAGTCCATTCCAAGCCTTAGACACCCTAGGAATAAATGTGCATTTGTACTGATCGGTTGTTGATGTATGAAGAGCGACCGCCCTAGGATGAGATGCAGCGGTCGAGCGGGTGCATCTTATAGGAGCGAAGAGCGGCAGAACTATAGAGGATAACTCAGAGGAGCAGACTCCGTTTGAATATTGGTAGAAGATTGAGACGTCACCAACAGCATGCCGGTGAGAAAGCGGCTGGTGGTGGAGCGTTAACGCCGATTCGCCAATTAGTTGAATTGCCCTTCTCTGGATGGCGTCTAGTATAGCCAGGGTAATAGGCACATCAGCTCCCCAGACATGAGAGTAATACTCCAGGCCAGGTCTTATCTGGGCTTTATGTAGCGTGAGAGGTTAGATGGTGAGAAGTACGTATCCAAGTTTTTTACCAGCAGCTGTTGAAATTGGAAGCAAATCAGCCACGTCCAGTCTTCTGCGTTCCAGCTCAACAACAGGGATCCGTCTATTGCTCATGATACCTGCAAGCAAAGTACTGTCATTCGCAAAACTGGTTTGTAGTGCTAGAGAGTAGATCTTTGACGTGAAGCAGAAACTATTTCGGCGCCAATACCAAACCCTTGCGGAATCCCAGCATTGATACTATGGAAAGAAGAGGAAAAGCAGTCTACCACGACCGGAATTTTCCGACCTAAGAGGAAGTCTGCGAGCCAACCGCAAAGCTTAACAGGGAGGCCGTAAGACAGAAGCTTGCTTAGGAGAGCTGCATGCCACAGTTGATTAAATGCCTTTGAAATATTAAGGGCAACGACCAGCGTGAGCCTCGCCAAACGAATGGATGAGTTTGCTCAACACATGTGTGACATAAGCCAGGAGATCTCCAGTTGATCTTTGGTGTCGGACTCCATATTGTCTGTCGTTGATTAAGTGATGGAGCTCAAGGTATTTCATGATAACTTGGTTGACACATTTCTGTATCACTTTGCTGACCACAGAGAGCAGAGCTATCGGTCTGTAGTTGGTTGGATCAGCTTTGGAACCCTTTTTTGGCACCGGCTGGATGCAAGCTGTTTTCCAGTCTTTTGGGAAGATACCGTAATCCTAAGACATCCGAAAGTGGCGGGTAAGTATGGGAGCGAGCTCTGGTGTGCACCTCTTCACAACAATAGAGGGGATCAGGTCGGGCCCATTGGCCTTATTAATGTCAAGTGACTGCAGCACCTTCTGGACCGTTTTTGTTCTGAACGTTATTTCGCTCATAGTTTGGCGTACTCTCGGTATGGATGGTAACTGGACGCTGGATGGGACATTCATTGAGCAGAGTCCAGAAGAAGCGGCTGCCAATGGGATGTGATATAACCTTCTTTTTTCTTTTAACATCGTGTTGGCTTTTTGCGTGCCGGACGGTTTCATTGTATCTGTTCTTGGACTCAATGTCAGCCTGTCTGTTTTCGAAGGTGGGGTATGTAAATAAGTTCAGTGAGCCAGAACTTTTTGCTGACGAGCTGTGTCACAGGACTTGTCGAATCAGCTGTTGGAATCTAGTTTGTATGATTTGGTTGTATGAGGGATGGACGCTTCCATGCTGACATGAATGACCTCTGTGATTTCCAAGCAGACAGTTGATACATCATGTTTTGTAAAGCAAACCTCGCTCCAGGAAAGCTGGAAATAAACTCTCTCATACCATCCCAGTCAGCGTGGCCATAGTGCCAGATTTTGCGGCTTGGCCGGATTTCCGAAGACACTTCTGTCGCAGAAGGGAACGTAACAGCGTCTAAGCCATGATCGGAATACTGACACATGAGATTAACAAGTATTCTTGACTGGCACCAGACCATGAGCAAACTGACTGAAAAGCAGCATATTTGGCGCCTGCGCATAGGGGATGGAAATAATTCTGTTGCTTCTTGTCACTTTTGTTATTGTTGGGTTTAGAATTGGCAATCTTCAAAATGAATTTGTCATTAGAATCTGATTTTTTTAATGAAGACTTATTCATTTGACAACATAGAGGGTGCAGATAATCCTTTGCCCATAAAAGTCTGTTAGAAGGTCTGTCCTTTTAAGCCTTTCAGCGTCTGCCATTGAAATTGCTATAATTATTTGTAAAAATAGTTTCTTTGAACAATTCTCCTAAGTTGTTAGATGGGGGAATATTTAAGAATGCTACTGCTCATACAAGAAACATCTGTCTTCATGTAATCGTAGATACTGTTTACTTCTACTTGAATTACTAATTTCAATGTGTATTTGCAGTGTGGTCAACTGTGTTTTTTTAAATTTATCAAATTCGCCAAAGAACTAAAATCTAATGAGTTTGAAAGTCAATAGAATTCATATTTGCTCCAAAATAGATTTTCATTGTTAATTTGGAAAAACAATACCCAGCTGCATGTCAGATAAGCTAATCCATATTAAGCAAGATGCAGCCCTAAACCCACACCTAGACCAATAATATGTTTTGTTTTCAAAAATTGTTAGCTGTGACTGTTGTGAGCACCAAGCATTCCCTGTTCTTGGATGAGCAGTCTATACTGTAAGTTTTCAGGCTGTGAAACTTGTGGTGTTCTTTGCCTTTGGAACAGAATATACAATGTGTACAGTCATTGGTGTCGGAGCATTTAGGGGGTAAAATACGGTAATTTTTATTGACAAATCAGCCCTCAAAAGAAGTCTTTCTCCCACCATAATAAAATGGCAGCCATTTTGTTTTTTATTTAATTGATGCACGAGTGTTGTACTATTTAGCTATTGTAGAGGTTCTACGAACACAAAGTAAATCTCATTCGATAGCGAAACATGTAGACCATAAACTAGTGGTAAACATTTTCTAAATTTTATTTCATATAAGAGCAAAAAATTGTTGAAAGGAAATAATTGTGCCATTTTTTCCCTTTTTTTACAGTTTTTGCTTTTCCAAAAAATCTAAACTGTTAACCTACATTTTTTTATTTCTAAGCGATAGTACATGATGTTTCCTAAAAAAATAGCCATACACCTTAGCCCTAAGTAAAGTAGTTTAGAAGCTATGATGGTTTGAATATGACCCTTTATTGTCTAATCCGGCAGTTGAGAAGGCAATAAAACAAAATACTTAGTGGTCACGAGTGTCACGACATTTATTTTGGGGAAAAAAGAAACAAATATTACAACCATTGTTCGAAATGTCCCCCTTGGTGTTGCAGACATGCTGTTGCTCTTACTGACACTTGTTGCGTAGAGCCACTGATCATCGCTTTGTCATTCCGTAATTTATTTCCGACTTCAATAATTTTCTGTTTCATTGTACCCTCAAGAAAAATTCAAGTGGGGTCAAGTCCGGTGAAAGCGGTGGCCAAGCGATTTTTCCACCGCGTCCAATCCACGGCAAAGTCTACATAGTAGCTATGGCTGGATTAGTACAACATTCGTGCATCAATTAAACAAAAAACAAAACTGCTGCCATTTTATGGTGGTGGGAGAAAAATACTTTCGAGGGGTGATATGTCGATAAAAATTGCCGTATTTTATCCCCCTAAAGGCTCCGACACCGATGATCGGACACATCGTATAGGGATTTTCATGACATTTTCTCGGATTTATTTGTAAAATATATTTAGACAAATATTTTGAAATTAGGTGTGGTCTCCAGCTCCACAGCTTTCATCCAATGATCCTTTAAAAGATCCCAATTTTCCGCATGGATAAACTTCAAAGACACCTAAACCTAAACTCTTTAAACAGAATCTTATTTTTTATTAAATTTCATAGGTGTGGCAAAATGACAAACTTCCTGGTCAGATATGCAACAAATGTACAGCAAAGTTGCATATTTCATTCCAATTCAAGAAACAGTGTGAGAAATCCGATGCTAGGCTAAGACAGATACTGCAACACATGCAAGCTGTAGAACTCCATAATGAAGTACAACAGACCATCCAGGAAACTGAAAGTGAAAACCAAATTGAGCAACAGAATGAGAAGATGGCATGTTTAGAAATTACCCATCAGATAGGTAACTTATAGATCATTACAATATACAGGGTGCTCGGATATTCGACAAATAACGCTTGACAGGTGATAGACCTCACTTTCATATGAACATTGAGATCGGAACATGAAGCCTTAAAATGCTTAATTTTTAAGACACAGGGTGTCAAAGTTTTACTTTTATTTTTGTTTGTTTTCAATTATTCCTCGTTAAAATGGCACAACCATCTAAAATTATGTATTGGGAGGTTTTTTGAGGCGAGACACCAAATTCCACAACGGTTTTGCTATCATGAGTAGAGGTCGCCACCTACGGCATATTGAACTCATTTATATTATCAAAACTTTTTTCCTGTTTGGGTATCAAAAAATCGTTTCCTCAATATGTTCTATGTAAAAAAGGTATACTTTGTTCCCTAGAGGTAACCATTATCGAAATAACCTTCAATGAAAATTCCAATGCGACAAAAGCGTTCGATGTGCCGTAGGTGGCTCATTGTTCATAAAAATGTGAGGTCTATCGCCTATCAAGCGTTGTCGGTCGAATATCCGGACACCCTCTGTAAAAGGAGTATAGTTGTGGGTAATATAGTAGCAGTGGGAGGTGAAGTCATTAAAGTAGTTCACTATAGGTTTTTTCTTTTCATTGCTCTTTCTGACCCATAAATCAAAACGATGTATACCTAAAGACAAACGTATTATATTTTGGCCACCTCTGTGGCTTTTATCAAATTACAAAATTTGACAACAAACTGATATTTCCAGCTATGCTAGGAAACATATTTTTTTTGTTTTTTGCTTACTAATTTTCTAACATGTCCTAAATAATAACTAACAGTGATTCAGAAATCTCAAAGAACGTGAATTGCATTTTGCATTATTGACAAATCCCAAATGAAAGCCAGTAATACATCAGCAACTTAGGATCATGGTGCTTGTGTCTTATCGGTAAATAAAATGAGACACAGATTGCAACCCCAAGATGAGACCATACTGCATCTCATTTGCGATCTACCTACAAAGCATAAGGAAACCTGTATAATCCACCTTTACTATTCGAAGGTAAACATTTAGGGCCCACTTTTTAGATTGGAAAACATTGATCAGATCTTTCTTTGAAGCATATCCAACTATACTGAGTCACAGTCAAGTAAACTGCTGAATTAGAAATGCAATCATGATTCAACTTTATATAGACAGATTCCTTTAGTTTTATTTTATATCGAAAGTTTATGCTCAAGTATATGTGGCTTTTATTAATAGTTCAATAATTTTTACATCGAGTTCATAACTGCCCAGCAAAATTGGTTTAGGACATTTTGAAAGATATTATCTTTATTATACAATGGCTCCAATCTACTGTAAAATTACTAACTCTTGTATATTTATCTACTTAAAAAATTTGGGTCATCACCAGCTTGTCCATGCTTGCTACCTTGTAATTTTTTTGATGTTGCTAGATAGCTGAATAGCCACTGCACCTTAGAATTAATTTTACTAGCAACACGGAAAGATCAGGTCTGTCTTGAATCTTCTATACTGTCTTAAACCTTATTGTTATTATCTGTTATTTCTTTATCTACCATCTTATTATTCTACAAGATACAATTATCATTTTTCCAGTGATGCATAGCATGAAAAAAGTTACTAAGAAGGTTATTGAACAGTTTGTGAGGTGCTTGCCAGTAATTATTCCCAAATTCATAATTCCTTCTTCTTCTCCTTCCTTCTTTAGTTTAGGCGAATCGCCTGTTTCTTTTTTTTGGTATCTCTGCCATCGCTACTAGGTTGTCGTTCCATCGTTTTCGGGGACGTCCTGGACTTCTGCGAACTAATGGAGACTTGTCGCGTGCAATTCTAACAATTCTTCTTTCGTCCATTCTACTTATGTGTTCGATGCATTTCTTTTTTTCTACCTTGTACCCATTCATTGATATTTTCTACCTTGCACTTTCTTCTTATGCCTTCACTTCGCTCTCGCTCCCAGTCATTCTGCGAAGTACTCTCATTTCGGTTGTTTCTAACAGTTGTTTAGTTTTCGCTGTGTCGGGTCGAGTTTCAGCGGTGTATGTCATAGCCGGTCTTACTATTGCCTTGCAAATTCTTGATTTGGTTTCTATTTTTATATTTTGATTGCGCCATACTGTGTCATTTGAACATCCTGCTATTCTTGTTGCCCTCGTTTGTTCTCTTACCTCCGAATCAACGTCACCATAACCTGAGATTTCTATGCCTAGGTACTTAAATTTCATTTCCTGTTGGATAACTTTGCCATCATTTTCCAGTTTGCATCTTGATGGCGTTTTTGATGTTGTCGTACAGTTAGTTTTCTGGACCGATATTGTCATATTGAGTGATTTGGCAATACAGATAAATCGAAAGATGTAGTAGCCGCTGTAGATCGTGCTCACTCTCAGCCACCGGTACGGCATTATCGGCATAGCATAGGATACTGATTTCATTCTGTACCCTTTCAGAACACGTATATTTTTTTTGACTTCGTCCATGATGATGTTGAAGAGAAGAGGGCTCAGGACTCCATTTATTTTTGCTTGGACTCAACTTCCTTCGTAAATATTTTCTATGACTCTGATGAGGTTATGTGGGATTTGCCTGTTGTAAAGTAGGTGTGTGACATGTTTCAATTCGACACGATCGAACCCTTTTTCCAAATCAATAAAACACATATGCTGGTCTGTTATATTCAACTGATTTTTCTGTTATCTGTCTTATGACAAAAACCGCATCTGTACATGATCTGCCCGATCTGAATCCTTTCTGTTCGTCCGCTAAAGATGTTAGGTCAGGTGTAAGTTTCAGTGTAGTGCTTAAAAAATTTACACCTCTGTAGTTTGAGGGCAATTTCTTGTCTTTGCTTGTTTAACAAAAAAAAAATGGTAATTTTACCTCCAAAATTAAAAAAAATATGTTCCTGCTTTACTGTAAGTTGTTACCGTTGGTTGTCACAAACCACTGGTGCAATGCACAGTTAAACAAGCAAAAAAAAAACTCTAGGCAAAATTGAATAACAACTATTATGTGTACTATATATTACTCGTAAATATGTTAGTCAATGATATACACACAATTGGTGACCAGTATTTTTGCAATGGTAAAATAATCTATTAATCAGTTCCAGTACTGCCAAATTTATATGCAGCAGTGGTAGTGTTGGAACTAATTATATTTTAATAATTTTCTGAATACTAAGAGTGATTTGAAAAATTGTCTCAAAATACTTCAATTAATGAACAATATTAACATTAAAAGATATGTTATTATTGTTTACCACACTGTTGCTATCCTAAAATGAATATCTCTGTTTACCTCAGTAGTGTTGAAGTTAATTTTGGGAACTTCCACAAATACTGGACTTCAAAGTAATATTCTCATTGAGAAGTGCAATCGTTATCATTTGGTCCAGTTATATATCGAATTTTTGTTTTTTGAAAATGAAATTTTTTTTTTCCAATTCTTGTATGAAAAATTATACAAATTACACAACCACCATACAATAAATCCTGTAACGAAACCTAGTTAGAATGCAACTTCGTCTTAAATTTCATTATAACTATGACTATGTTCAAAGTGATTCAGTCTGTCTCTAAAGATTGCATATTCTATGGCTATTCTTTTATCGCCCATATATAAACTTAGTTATCCCACAAAAGTTACAAAATATAAATGAATATTTCAAAAGGTCTTTTCCGGACTTCTGTTGTCTATATAATTCAGAGTACAAGGTTTCGATTGATCTGCTAGCTTCAGTCGTCTTCAGGTAAACTGTTTGTCAGATAAGCATAGTTTATCTGGGGATGATTGAAGATAGGAGATCAATCGAAACTAAAATTATATAGACAATGGGAGTCCGAAACAGACCTTTTGAAACACCTACCTTGTCTACAAACTTGAAACAATAAATGAATATGATCTTGCTTAGCACAAGCTGTTCAAGGAAACAACTGCGTCTACATAGAGTGCAGCCCAGTGCTTGAATCCGTCCCTCAAGAGACACACAACTACATTTCAGTATCACAGTCACAGCCACCTCCTCTTACTCCTATTGATTACCAACAGCAGCAGTTACAGTTACAGGGATACAACATACAAGGCATCGGACCAGTGCAAGTGTACAATGGTACTTACATTCCAGTTCATCAAATGCAAACTGCCGATGTTATAAACAATCAGACAGTTACTCAGATGCAGGTTAGTGTTGTTATGCCGAATATTTTCAAATTGGAGGTATTATATTTTTTAGATGCACTGGTAGCAGCTCAAGTAGCAGAGTAGTACCTTTGATCTTCACAAAATAATAAAATGTAATAAGGAATTGTTACTATTTGAAACATAAAATTTGTTCTCAATAAAATAAGCTCGCGAAATGTTATTAACTTGTGCTTATTTTATCGTTCTAGTGTTTAATAAGTTTAATGAAGCGATCATAAATTGTATTCATTCCATTCACCATCTTCTGGGCTACTTGTGTTGCATATTCAATAAAGTGTTTGAATAATAACTTGAAATAAGTGACATTCATTGATTGATTAAGGATAGCAGAAATACAACCTTATTATGCTATTAATTGGCCTTAATTTTTAAGATCCATTCACGTTGATTTTTTCGTACTGTCTTTACGTGTTGAGTTTATAAGGCACTTTGTGATCAATTCAAATTGACGCTTGATAATAATAAGAATAATAATATATTTTACACTGTGATGGTATAACCTGTGGCAGAAAAAGGATGTGACAAGAGAAAACCTTGGAGAACTAGATCTTAGGGCATATTCTTTCCTGCAATACTAATTTCCTTGGCACAGCTTTGCACAATAAGTAGCATAGGAGTGATCTTTTTCTACACTTTCCCGTGTGTACAGAAAGATGTAGAGAAAATTGCAAGTGAACCATTGAAACGGTTTTGCAAAGAACCTCAAACATTTCTGCTAATGTAAAAAAATAACTTTTTCCATAATAAACGTTTTTGTACCACGCAACTTTTCGACTGAGCTGTCAACAGTGTCAACACTTTTGAAGAGTAATAAAAAAAGTCTTTCAATTAAAAATAACGTCTAGTTTGAGCCCCTGTAAATACCAACTATTACTGACATTAATTTACGCACTTATTTAACAAAAGTCTCAAAAAATGTTTCCATGGGGGAAGGGAAGTTCTGACCACCCCAAACCTTCCCTTCGCCCGCTACGCCCTTGATGTTATTAATACCCCTGTCTGCCCCCCCCCCCAAATGAAATCCTCGCTACGCCCTTGCCACCCGGTACAGTTATGAGGAAATCTGAGTACATAATGGGGTATTTTCCAACTTGCTAATATTGCCTGTTTAATGGCTGAAATGGATTGCTTGTATCTAATTTGTAATGATGGCACTGTTTGCTCAATTTTTTCTGCCCCCGTGGGGTAAAGATAGAGTTTGAAAATCATCCCTTTGAAAAGAGCTCATTTAAATCTCTTAAAGGCCGATTCACACATACGGTACCGTGCACCGACTGTGCGCCGACTGTGTCATGACCGCGCATCGGCTGTGATATTCACACCAGGCATGTCGTGTCCGTACTGTCCGTCAGTTGGCGGTATGGATCGAACAGAGGAGGACGTAATTATAGCGTGCCGAACGTATTTAGTGTTGATGGAAGAGGAACAAAAAAAAGGAGAAAGATTTGGATTAACCGTTTGTGGAGAGCTAGGGAGGAAGAAGGAGAATTTCACACGGCATTTGCTCGACTCAAAGACGATCCAGAACAATTTGTTCTTCAAATTATTCGCAATTTCTCTCCAAATATTGTCTTTTACTAGATTATTGTCGTAATCTTTATGTTTTAAATCGTATAAACATTCATGCTCTTGCACGTAGATAATCAAACAATCTTCATTAACAGGCATTTTTCCCCCTATTAACCTCAACAAACGAATTTTTTTGAAATGCTAAGAACAGGGTGCTCCTGTACGAATTGTATAATGACAAAGCGGAAATCGGGACACCCGAAAATCAACGAGCGCTGACCGAACCATTACGGGCGCCCTGTGGTCGCCTTTCAATAGTTCACACTACGGCGGTTGTGCACGTGCCATGCTCCTACCGTGTCGGACCGTAACCTTGAGAAATCACTTTCAGAGCGGTCGGAAGCAGCACAGTCGGAGCATGGTCTGCGCCTAAACCTGTATGTGTGAATTAAAAACAGCTAATCCAATACATTCCAATGAAAACTTTGGATGACCGATTCAGTTCAAATCAACACAGTCGGCGCATAGCGCATTTTGCCTAGTTTTTCTACATATAAAGGATGTAAACTTAATTTTAAGTATTATGTTTATTTAGTTGCCCTCTTTTTATTTGAATAAAAGTTCATGTTTGTAGGTTATAAATGTTATATTACACTGCAATTCCATTTTTTGCATTATTATGTAATTAGCAGTTCACTCTGAGAATGTTTCCTAGTTACTTTTCACAATTTTACTCGTCATTATTCAACATCTGTCAATATCAATACGAAGCGGAGGTTATGTTTGTAGATGGAGAAAAGGAGACGACAAAGTAGAGTCACATTCTAAGGATAGCACCACGAAGGACTTATTACCTCACGCTAAGATTTATTACGTCACAGCTTTGGCGCGAAATTTTATGTTTGAACTATGGACTATTTTAACCCACTTCGCGTTCACAATAAAACGTAAAAATGTTCGCTATATGGTTGTTGGGGACGTAACATCAATATTCCGTCATAAAATTTTGTTCGGAAAATACCCCATTCCTCTACCATTCTATCACTTTTATTACAGTTGGTGTCCCAGCCTCAAATCCAGACTCTGGAATCAGTGATGCAACAACATTCTGAACCTAATCACAATCAACATATATCTCAGCAACATCAACTATCTCGAGTGCCAATCCCAGATGCTGAAGTAGAGGCTAATAAAAAACAATCCAAAAATGTAAAGAAAGATTCAAAAAATGAGGCTTCTAAACAGTGCCCCACATGCAGTAAAATTTTCGGTAGTGCTGCAAAGCTGAGTAGGCATGTGAAGACACATTCAACAGATCTTCCTTATAAGTGTAAGGTATGAGTATGTCGTTATCGGTTTTTTAACTGTATGTCGATCAACAGCGGTCATATACAGGGTGAGTCAAGCTCAACGCCTCGTACTCTTGTGACCAAACGATACCACTTTTCGAAAAATAGACTTTGCGAGTGTATGTAGGTCGTATTGGACTACATTTTAAAAATAATGACTTTTATACAGGGTGTCTAATAAAAGCGTGACATATCAAAGTTATGTTTTTTTAAATGGAATACCCTATATATTATTGCATATTAAGATTCCCGGGTGCATTTTAGTGTGACTTTATGTATCACACATGGGACTTTAAGCGAACCGTTTAGGTGCAAATCACAATTCTGGGTATAGGTAGATGTCAGAAAAAAATTGAATATCGCAGCTACTATAAATCTTAGAGGGTTGTGACTTTGCCGTGTTACTAAGCATGAAATGTGTCAGCTTACGTTAGACGGTCAAGTTCGAATTACATTTGTACTTGGAGAAATCGGTAGATCAATTAAGGAAACTTCAATCAAAGGTAACTTGATTTTTTCAAATGGGAATGCATAATTTTTTTCATACCGCCAAATGTGCAATTTGGTAAGCTTTCTAATGATATGCGGTTGTAAATATCAATCTCTCGTAGTTTTGATTTAATTTCAGATTTTCAGTAAAACCGGTGTTTTTCAATTTTCCTACCTATACGACCTATACGCAACTTAGCAGGCCATGAAACATAAACAAAAGACTGTTTAGATGGAGCAAAACAACTAACTTAGCATATTGTTACGGACGAACTAGAGTAAAGGGACAAAGTTATGAAAACTACTTACAACAAATCAATTCTAACCAGAAATAGCAGACATTACACATCTAAGGTCAAAAAGCAGCTGGAGTACGACAGAAATGGATATTTTTCACATCATACCGGCTACTACAATATTCTAAAGATTGAAGACTCACAAAACCATTGTGAATTTGAGATGGAAGGAAATCTACCACTAATGTTGCTGGCAGTTTAATAGCTTCAGAATAAAATTTCACATTTCATGATTTAAAAAAATAGTAACCGATACCTCTGGCTGGAGTTCTGCAAATTCTTCAGTACTCATAAGCAAGATCGCTGAAAATGAAGAATAAATTAAAAATCTGCTCAAATTATTAAACATAATTTACCTGGCAGAAAATTAAAATATTATTTTGCTTCCTCCTTCCCCCAGTATAACTTTTTTTGCGACCTTGCTAATAGATGCTGAAAAATTTAAAGGACAACAGTGAGAGGTATCATTACTTTTGACTTTGACTACTGTTTTATACCATTAAATGTGAAATTGCGTTCTGAAGATATTAGACTGACTGCAACGATCGCTGAAAGATTTGCTTTCATTTCAAAGTGTTTAGTGATTTTGGAAATTTTTAATCTCTAGTACATTGCAGTCGCTAGTAGGCTGTGAAAATTATCCATTTCTGTCGTACTCCAGCTTTTCTTTAATAAGACATGTTACTGCCGTTGTTTCTGGTTAGAGTTGATTTGTTGTAGGGAATTTTTATAATCTTGTTCTTTTACTCTAGTTCTGCTGGATCTTTTTGCTAAGTTAGTTGTTTTCTTCTATCTGAATACGATTTTGTTTATATTTCATGGCCTGCTAGTTTGTTTATAGGTAGGGAAATTGAAAAACACTGATTTGATTGAAATCTCGAAATTTAATAAAAACTACCATAGATTGATATTCACTACCTGATATAATTAGAAAGCCTATCAAATTGCACATTTGATCGTATAAAAAAAATTATGCATTCCCATTTGAAAAAATCAAGTTACCTTTGATTGAAGCTTCCTTAATTGATCTACCGATTTCTCCAAGTACAAATGTAATTCGAACTCGACCGTCTAACGTAAGGTGACACATTTCATGCTTAATGACACGGCAAAGTCACAGCCCTCTAAGATTTATAATAGCTGCGATATTCAATTTTTTTCTGACATCTGCCTATACCCAAAATTGTGATTTGCACCTAAACGGCTCGCTTAAAGTCCCATGTGTGATACATAAAGTTACACTAAAATGCACCCGGGAATCTAAATATGCAATAATATACAGGGTGTTCCATTCAAAAAATCATAGCTTTGATATGTCACGCTTTTATTAGACACCCTGTATAAAAGTCACTATTTTTAGAATGTAGTCCAATTCGACCTACATACACCTGCAAAGTCGATTTTTCGAAGAGTGGTATCGTTTAGTCACAAGAGTCCGAGGCGTTGAGCTTGACTCACCCTGTATACAAGTACTTAGCATTATTTATTTGCTAAAATAATAAAATTGAATGGCATGATCAATGTCAACCATCAAGAATTTATAGAGCACGATAGAGACACATCGTCTTGTGTACTGCTGCGTCAGCTGAGCAGAGCACGAAATTCGTACTTGAGAGATATTATTAGCGTTACTAAATACATTGCGCTTCATTGACTAATAATTTAAACCACCCTATTCGAAATGAACAGTTTATTACAATTTAAGTTCGCTATCAAGCAGTACATTTTTTTCACTATACAGCCCTTAAAACCGTACTAATTTTTAGGTTTGTAGTAAAGGCTTTGCTCACAGTGGCAATTTCAAGATCCATATGCGAATGCATACAGATGAGAGGCCTTTCAAATGTATGATTTGTGGCAGGGGAAGTCGGCAAGCCCAGGATTTGGAGAAGCATATGAGGGTTCATACAGGTGAGACAATGATAATTTTAATAAATGCATGTCCTCATCCGAACACAGTTTATGAAAAACAGAATGTCACATCCCGATGGTTGCAAGGAAAGGCTTTTCATAAACAGACAATATAAAGACAGAGGAATTATAGATATAGTCATTTCACAGAAGACAAACTTAAACACTCGAGCGTTCCATCCAAAGTAAAAAAAACCGTATATTTATATTATATAGGGTGGTCCAATAAGCGCGCGGTGCTCTCTAGCCGCCTTACCGTTTAAATTACAAGAAAGTGGCTTGGATATAAAAAGTTTATTTCAAATGTTCTACTTGTAGAAAATAATTTCAAAGATGGCGGACATCCGGATATACCGGAAGTGGATATCAACTTCCTTATTTCCCTCTATCTTATTATGTTTTTGAATCCAGCATTGATTTTTAGGTCAAATTTGTTAACCATAGTTTATGTCTACGAAGCATATTTTCGAAATTATTCAGCAATCATTCTCCAGCAGGTTTTCCATATTTTCGTGTAGAAGATTTTGGAAAACATTAGTTTATTATGTGGTTTCCAATAATACCACCCCAAATGTTTAGGCTCCATGCTGATTGTCAACAGACCTCTCAAAGTTTCTATTTACGTCGCCGTAAAATATGAGAGAAGGAAACATGTAGTTAATGAAGATAATCAGTTTGACGTTCTCGCAATTGCAGATGAAGATCCGCATAGCAGTACAGCAGAAATTAGTCGCGATTTAGGCATTGGTCAAACATCTGTGAAAATTATCTTAATGAAGAACAAATAGCATCCTTATCACGTGCAGCTAAATTAAGCACTTGAAAGACAAGACTTTGAAAACAGGATAAATTTCTGTAATTTAAGTCGTGCTCGAATTAAAGGAGATACACTCCTGCCCTGCACCTCCTAACAGTGTGTTGTTTACGGATGAAGCTACGTGTCATAATAACGACCATGTAAACTGGCATAATTTACATTTTTACGCCGACATAAATCCAAATTTTGAGAGGTTTATGACAACCAGCATGGAGTCTAAACATTTGGGGTGATATTATATTATTGAAAACCGCATAATAAACTAACGTTTTTCTAAATGAAAATTTTGAACACCTACTGGAAAATTTACCACTGGAGTTTTTAAGAATAATGTGGTTACAGTTAGATGGAGCACCTGAAAATTTTATTATTAGAGGCCCAAATACTATGGATGAAAAGTTTCCAGCCAATTCTTTTGTCTGCGAGCCATGCCACCTACGATTTTTCCAATTCCTACACGCCAAATATTTTGAAAACCATCAAAGATAGAACCACATATACCTAGATAAAAGTGAAAGAGAATTCAATTTTGCATCCACTGATGTTAAACGTAACATACCATCCCATTTGAAAAAATAAAGTTTGTAACGTTTAAACTTTTCAAATTTGAAAATTGCTAGTCTAAAGATTTAATGTGATCTTACACCTTGTGGTTGGGTCCTACTAAAAGACCGCGTCTTCGAATTCGAAAACCTCCGCAAATAGCCTTAACTGCTTCACAGGGCATGCTTTACAGTTACCAGCCCCTGCTGCCGTTGTATTGAGCAAGATACATATTTTTGGTGGACATCCACCAATTTTAGCACCTCTATTAACCTTTTGTCACATACCTAAAGTAAGAAACCTTTCGGTTGTAACGTCACAAAAGTAGACATTCATTAGTCGTTCGCGTTTTTCTTTTCTTTTTACTCGTGAAAATCGGGGAACTGTCTTATGCCGACTGCTGTAGAAACTATCAATATATAACATACTTACGCTGGGAAGATATCTAAAAACACCTTACTATAAAAATTGAACGACTCTTGAAACAAGACCACCACAAGATCACACCAAGCTTATTCACACTACGCATACATCAATTATTACGAAAAATGAGGCAACACATTCTAAAAGTACGTGCTGAAGAGATATAGTATCAAAATTCATAACGTTCTTATTGCTGGGACAACAATTTATAATAATGTTACAAGTCTTTATTTCGATTGGGCAAGAAAACACTTGGTACGGATCTAACTATTTATTTGCACTAACTATGTACACTACGCCTAACCTAATACTTAACAGTCTAATTATTTACAGTCACTGAGTCACTACACTAATTTATTTTTGTCCTTCACGTCACTAATTTATGTCACAGTACATTTATTTCGCGCGTGCCACTGGAATGTCGCGTATTACTTCTCGCCGCACTGCACTCTATTGACTGTCTGTGTGAACTCTCATGCGCCATATATAGATGCCTGCCGAGCACCGAGAATCTTCGCGCGGCGCTACCGTCGTTCTAGAAAGCTTCTGGAAGATCGGATTCTAGTTTACCTGTCTACGTAAGAGACAGGGCCGGACTGGCACAGTAATAACAGTATTTAATCATCAACAGTGAATATCGTAAAAAGAAAGCATAGTCATCTAGTATTTCTATAATAACTCTTCAATATTTCCATTGAAAACATTCATACAGATCATGATTTGATAACTTGAAAACAAGTTACAAATCTTAGTAGTTATATTAAAAAAGTAGAGATCTTCAAATGACAAGCGCATTGAATATTTTTTCTGGAAGAAATTTATCTAATGTATAAATGGCCTTACAAAGACAGGAATGCCTCAGATGTTCCTCAAACAGTTGCATAGACTTGTTAAATATCGTTAAGTGTGCAGGTTCTCATTGAGCCCGAAGACACGTTGTCATAATGTTATGATTACTTTAATTGCCTTATAATTATAAATACAAACCCGTCGAAGTGTAGATGGTACAAGCTAAACAAGGACACGTTGTATATAAGTTCTTCTTTCAGGCGAAAAGCCTCACAAATGTCACATATGTCCAAGGGCATTCTCCACCAGCTCAAATCTGATAGCCCACAAAAGGACACATACCGGCGAAAGACCTTACGTTTGCTGCGTGTGTCAAAAAGGTTTCTGTCAATCTAACGAGTTGACGAAGCACATGAGGACGCATACTGGTGAAAAATCGCACGTCTGTGATATCTGTCACAAAGGTGAGGAAATGCACGTATTCAGAAAACTTTGAAACTTTTTATTCTTAGGTAAAATATTCATCGCATAGGAAACAGTTTTAATCACTGAGTTTTAGGGTTTCAAACATCTACCAAGCGGTGACAATTTCTATTATTCAGGCTTTGCATTTTTTTTAAATCGAGTACCCCGAGGAGTACCCTGTATATTAAATATTTTAATTATACCATTGATTAAAGTATTTAGGGGAAGATGGGTCACCAGATGCTAAGATCTCGCGCCTAATTTTTGTTTCTTCTGGAGTGTCGCCACCTATATGAGCACAAATGTACCTCTACTGATACAACTTTGACAGTATAACAACCATCGACTTTGATACGAATAAAGTACCCTACTTCCCACCATCTATCAACGCTACTTAGTATTATCTCCGCCAGGTGTCGCTGAAATTGGCAATTTGACATCTGTCATATTGATGTCAGTGTCATATTTCAATTGTTTCAATATTCCGATGTTATTTGGAAAATTTCGATCAACCACGATTAAAAAATATTAATTGATTATATTGATTTCGGTTTATCATCGTTTGTATTGAATTTTTCGCGATTTCGGGAAGCAAAATGGTTTACAGATGTTATTACTATAACTGTCCAAACAACAAAACTCGTAATCCAGAGATGTTCTTTGCTTTCCCAAAAGCAACAGCTATACGTGATATTTGGATCAAGAATAGTGGCAATGTGAATTTGTTCCAATATGTTGGAAAGTCTGACCCACTGCCAAAGCAATTAGGTGTCTGCGAACAACACTTCAAACAGAACTATATCCAGAGATCAGATACAAAGAAATTCTTGGTCAGACACGCAGTACCGTATGTATGAGTATAATTCAGGTAAGTGCCTATACCATTGAAACCAAACTATTGCCTTCTATTACTCATCTACATCACTAAAAACTTGAAGCAATACGCAAATTTACCATACTCTGCCATTTTCTTAAGCCTATGGGGCATTCCACCACAACAATTTCAAACATAACGCTTTTGTATCTTGACTGAACTTATATACTGCCCAGCACCAATGCATCAGCAGAAAGAGTCTTTTCTTCAATGGTCTAATGTTGAATGCCTCAAAAAACCCAGTGATTCATTCTGGTTATTAGGACGATGTTGATACCTAAAATGGATATTGAAAACACCTTCTAAAAATGTTATTCCTACTCAAAATCAGCACCAGCTGACCAACTGCATCAAAATAACTAGGTATTTTTCAATAAATAAAACAAAAACTTTGTGAACACTTTTCAATAAACCAATGCCAGTAACATTTCTCAATGCAGTAACTCCAATTTCATGTTACAATTTAAGCTTGCTAAATATTATGGCAAACTGAGCAGCAAAATGAATTTCTTTTGAGAATTACTGATCCCAAGAATTTGGCAACAAACAGACAAGAGTGGTTCCAAGGCATGGCATAATCATTATAAAGATGTACGAGTGGCTGATTAATGGTCACTTTAGGTATACTATGCTCAAGCATTGATTAAGGTATTAACGCTCAAGCTAATGTGTGGGTTTATTAGTGTGAGTAACAGCATAAATCTGCCATACTTCTGGTATTTCGTTTTGTTTTGTTGACAGTCCAAGGTATCAATGGAGCATTCCAATGATCACTAAACTAGATGCTCGCAATTACAGCTATTTAGAACATGACAAACCATATGGTCTCACTAAATTTCAGTTTAAAAAAAGTTGGTGAGAAAAATGCAGAAAAAAATGCTTGTTGTATTCTTAATTTCAAGTGGCTGAATCACTAGTGAATACACCTTCCTTTTTTTTCTTGTCAGAAAAAGTAAAAAACATGTCTACTTCTTTATTTCACTCAAAGTTTTACTGGGTGATACAAATAATTGGCCTGAACATTTTTTTATAATTTTATTTTATGTAAAATTAATACAAAAGAACAAGCATGTGTAATGTAGAATATCCTTGTTACATGATATTTATGTCAAGTCAATTTTTCCATGTTGTTATGTGAAGCGAGAACAATCTATCAAAAAAAAAATAGTTTTAGAGATTAGAAAGAACCATCCATCCTGTTTTCGCCCATAAAAGCAAACTATACCTACTAAAACAGCCCTTATTTTGTTACAGGTTATGCACTCACAAAGAAGAAATGATAAACCACTACAGGTATGGATTATCGTACTGTCAGATGGTGCTATATCATGTGCTCATTGCACTTGTATGGCCGGATTAAGTGAAGTTTGCAGCCACATCGCAGCAGTTCTTTTCTTCCTTAAAGCATGTCCTAAAAGTGTCGGCCAACAAGAAAGCTATATATACATATTCTAAAAAAAAAGTTGGCATACACAGAGTTGAAGTATCATATTGTTATACATAACAAAATGACAAGAATTTCTGAGACATTAAAAACATTGTTATAGTTTATAGCTGCTTCTAATATAATTAGGGACACTATTGTATGATTTAGCTACATTATATGAGAATCATCTATCAAAAACTGCATTTTTTGTTTAGGCATTGTTAGTTTCACAGAATTCCTAGTAATTGTGAGGATATAATTTACATATATCTAGTATAAACTTATGTGAACAATATAAATGCATTTGAATATGATGTACAGTTGTGTAAAAAATATTGAGACTAATCAAGGGGAATTTGAGATGGACTAACTCTAGCAATACTACGAGTGGTTTCTATCTCTACTGGGTGAAGTTGCGTCTTACCTTTTGTAAATGCTGGAATATGTAAGTGACCTCCTAGAACTTCAACTGAGTCTCTAATTAAAAAACCTCTATCTGCTAATATTATGTCACCAGGTATAATTAAATTTAAAAAGCCACAATTTTCTGTTAGATGCTTGTCACTTGTCCTTCCACCATAACCATCGAAAATGTAATTCCCCCACTTCTCCATGAAATACCTTACAATGGGCTAACATTCACCATATGTCACTCAGGTACAAATATTATTTAAAGAAGATTCTACAACTTTTTCAAAATATTGTGGATGTCGTATTAAATATTAACTTATTTATTTGTTAATTATAGTAGGATATTCCAATTTGCAATTTTTTAGTTTATCAATGTAACATGAAATCTCACGTTTTTTAAGTAAATAAGTGTAAATTTTAATAAATAGCTCAAAATTGTACATGGTGAGTAAACAAATTTTTCGAATTTGAGTTTTTTTTCAGTTTTTTGCATTTTCTGAGAAGATTTTCTATAGTAATGTATATTTTTTTTACACCATCAGAAAATAGAGATTTCAACGAACGAAAGGCTCCCAAACTTTTTGAAAAAAGCTGATATTTTGACGCGAGAATTTGTGATTGAAAAATGGGGTGCATTTTTTATCTTAAGGTCAAATAAGGCGAAAAAATAAATATTTTAAATCAAATAAATTACAGTGTATTTGGGACATAATAAGGGAAGTATTCACCAAATTTCGTAAAAAAAATATTTTTTTTGAAAAAGATAAAAATAAAGGACCAAAAACTTGGTTTTTTGAATTTTTCACCAAAATTTTGAGGTTATGTGAAAAAATTGATAACACAAGAGTTGTAGATCTTTTTATTACCTACATCTTTGCCATTCAACTTTTTTCCATAGGACTTGTAGTTTTGCCAGAAATCAAGATAAACCATTTTCTACCCTTAAAAGCTCACCCCCTCCCACTTCCCGATCTCGAATCGACCGTAATTTATTTTTCCTTTTATTCTTATCATATTCTCCTCCTTTTCTAATGAGTTTCATCCTACTGTAATTTTTTTTCACTTTTTATTATTTTTGAAGGCTTCGGCACTGGTCTAAGACAGCTTTTAAAGCAAATGTTGAACTCAGCATGTCAGTCCCGAGATGTATTATCTGTGGTTGTTAAAAATGAAACAAAAATTGTAAAGAAAGATGCAACTGTTTATCATTTAGAATAATAAAATTTTTGAAATGTATCCTGTTTCATTACCTCATCGATACGTTTATGGTTAATTATAATAATAACGTTTAAAATTATGAAGTAATGTGATTATTAAGAACATCATTTAAAATCAAATTTGTTAGCAACATCAGACATGAAATTTGTTTTGAATAAACATAACTATAATATGTGCACAGACAATTACTCTTATGTAAATTATAGAGGGATTTTGACATCACTGAATGGTGTTTCACTCATTGCCCTTCGATACACTGAATTATATACTGTTCAGAACAAGCCTTAATACAACAAAGAAATATATATATAATAAATACATAGGAAAATATAACTAATAGTTTTTCATTCAATAATCCTTTAGCTTCTGGTGTGTGCAACAATCAATGGTGCAACTTAACAATCATCCAATGAGTGTTTTTGAGATAGTCACCCTGTTTGATAAGATACAAATTAATCACACTATGTTAAGCAAAGTGCCATTTGAAATACATATTTTCACCTCTCTGTAGCTAGACACCATTTCATGTTACATATTTGGAAAAAAAGTATGAATGTGGGTATAAGCTATTGATATGAAATATTTTCATTTTGATTGTGTGAGAAGCATACCTTATAATAATAAATAATTCATTTTAACTCCACCATTTATTAAAAAATATATGGATAGATAACATGAGCATTTATTGGTGCTGTTAGTATACACAGTATGTGGAGTAAAGTCAGCACACTCTTCGCCTCCTGGTATCGGTCTGCCTCTTCTGTCTCGAATGCTTGGGAAGCTGGAGAATTTTTTCCACACCTATAATGACAAAAAGGAAGCATTTTGAAATAGTGCGCAAATTATTCGAATAGAGAAGTGAATAGTCATAATGTACCTATTCCAGAAACTCAACTTTTAGGTTATGTCAAAAAATGAATGTATTATGATCCATTTTTTGAACTTGCCTATATGTACATAGGTATACAACTAGCAATTATTACCTACGGATGGATGTTTTTGCTACTTTAACATAATCCACCAAAGGTTGGCCACTACAACTTCATTACTTCTATATACTTCACAGATAAAACTTCCAAGTAAGAAATGCATTATTTTGGAGTATCAAGTGATAAAAATGCAGTATGACTATAACAACTATCGCTCTAGTGAATGTGATAACTCATGGGATAACTGTAATTGGCGAATAAACGTTTTTTTTTTTGCTGTTTTCAATATGCATTCAAGTTTTCATCATGCATTATCTCATGAATTACATCATTTTAATTGACAGATGTGCTTACCTGACAAAAAAGGTTCCTTAAAAAACACATCACAACAACAATTATGGTGAAAATGTCCAAGAAATTGTAAAAAACAAATAAAAGTCCTCAATTTCATATGGCGGTATACCGACAACAAGGTTATCAACCGCTGTCAGCTGATCGTTTGGAATTGGAACACAAAGCATATTTTCGAATGTTAGGTTCACCGACGATCCCGACCGACCCGTCGGTGGTTAGGTATGGGTCAGCCATGGTCATTGGCACTTCAAGGTCGTATTTTTATAGCTGGATGCTCCTTTGCTCCATCTATTGGGCATATTTATTATAAAGGATTCAGGAATTTTTGAAGCTTCTGAGATTGGCCCAGAGGGCGCCAGGTGACGGTGTCGTGGTTTCTATGAGAGTGAGTGAGATAGACTAGAGTGAGTGAGATAGACTGCGAGCGCGCGATTTTACTGTGTGGTTGTTCATCTTTAAAATACTTTAATCAATGATTATACTTTCAATTCTGAACAATATTTGTATATAATATGGTATAATGTGCCTGAATTCAACTGTTATTCGAGTTTCGGGCATAATAATAATAAAAAAATGAACAATCGCTTATTGGGTACAATATAGATGTCATCGAGAAAAGTAAAAGCAAAAGTTTAAGGGTTCTAGTGTCTATTAAACAGTCAGGAAATCAATTACACATCAGAAAATCTTCGCGCACCAAAGCTGTATATTTTTATAAGAAACACACTGTATATTATTAGACAATTCAATTCTCCTTTGAATGCCAGTATGAATTGTAGACAACGTAATATACATTACAATGATGGGTCTCATATTTGTATATAATTCTAAATTATAAACATTAGAAATGGAGTATTTGTGCACCATTTCGAATTTGATGGCCATTCATGCATGTATCAAACAGTGATTTACTAGTAAAATATAAATTCTTCAACTACTACTTTTGATTAATCTAGTGAGATTATAGTAAAGTGAGATGTGTAAGAAGTAAAGATAAGTGTGTTTTTACTTTTGAGATAGTTTTATAACAGTTATTGATTCATTTTTGTCAACCAAGCAATTATTGATTATAAGTTGCTTTATTAAAAATAGTTTAAGGTCATCGTCATACGAGTATAATGTAGCACTATGCCGCTTGGTATGGAGTTTGGTATCCTCATTTTTCCTTCATATAGCATCAGTTTCACTCTGTATTATAAGCTTTATCTGGTCGCAGATTTTTGAATCACCATCTCTAAAAAATCCTCCCTGAAATGACTAGCCAAAATTCCACAGTTATTAATTTTATGCTTATCTGCGCGATAGTGTCCTTACGCATCGCCCTCAAACAGATAAGGGCTTTTAAATAAATGATCTTTGATAAAACCCTAGCTACGCAAAATTAATCGATTCTTTCCAGAAAGTCACTTAGACTTATTGCATCATTATTCCTTGAATATTTCAGTCCAAGTGTTTTAAAGTTTATTCATATTTCTGAGGACAGTATGAACATTTTGAGCTGAGATATTTGACGTAGTTGGAGTTGACCATGCAGGAAAAGCGTTATCTACTAATATTTGTTCGTTGATTGTTTAATTTGACGCAATAGTCCAATTTGTCTGACGGATCATCGATTTGATACAGATTTCTTCTGATGGGGATATATGGAAAATAAAATTGACGTTAATAGCCAGCGATAAAACAAGACTTCAAGAGCCACATTGTTGCTGAGATAAATGCCATATAAACGTTGCTATTGGAAAGTGTCATCGAAAATTTCAATTATCTCTTTCACGTTTGCAAATAGAGCTGTAGTAAACAATGGAGTGATTTTTCATACATAAATGGCATAAATGAACCTCACATACATCATTCTGTACTTGGATACAAAACGACCATTGTAATCTTCATTTGTGTTTACTTTCCTAAGCCTATTATGGACAACCTATATGTTAGCATCTTTACAGGAAGATTAAGGGTACAAACACCGACTATCTATTAACAGTACAAACATAGTAGAGTGGTGAAGTCATGGGCAAGTGGCGAGATACGAGGGCGATTTATATATGTTACCTTATTTCAAATAGATGCACACATAGTGGCACGGGAAGCGGAAGTTACCACTCGCGGCATGTTGGAGCGGCAAGTTCTTATCGCGAGTTAAAAGCGGTTATTAGAGATGTACAGGTGGAAACTTGTCATGCCGATCTATGCCATAGTCCATAAACATATACTGATCCTCAGTGGCGTATATAGAAATCGATTTCGGGGGGGGGGGGGATCGGAAAAATTAAAGTTTATTTCATACGTTATAATATTGGCGTATTATAATCCTAATCTAAATATATAAAATAACAATGTACTAATATCAACGAAAATAATTATATATAACACATATGCATATAAGAAATGTAAATTTCTATTTTTATAGATAATAATCTAAATGAAGCAAAGAAACCAAGGTGTACTTCCTAATCAGACGTTAAATTTGCCCTATTTGCTTTATTATTAGATAGCATTTTGATGTCGCTGCTAATTTTTATCAGTACTATATTTTTTGACATTACTTTAGCCTCTTCCCAGACGTCAAAGCTGAACGCGTGGCTAGTTTCGGGGAGGGCACGCCCCCCCCCTTATATACGCCACTGCTGATCCTAGGACATGTTCCATCCAGAGCTGCAAATTTTGATACGTTGTGACGTGCTTGTTGCCTGTACAAAACGCAGTGTTGCATTATCCAACAACCAAAATTGATCTCCACTGTCTAATCAAATTTTAGCAAAAGAAAATGACCTATAATAAATACTTCTATACATTGACCTCTTAAAACGCCTAATGCCTCGTTCAAATCCGTCCTTAAGTCTCTCTCCACTATATACCTAACCCCTCGCGCAGTGACGCTCTACTATGTTTGTACCCTTAGACTCAGTCTAAAAACTCGGTTTGAGGAGCGGTTAGTTTATTTTCAACGTTATTGTTTCTCTGTAGGTTTTAACGGTTCCAGCACTCTGATAGTGCACCGGCGATCCCATACGGGTGAACGGCCTTACGTTTGCCCCGTTTGTAGCAAGGGTTTCACACAGTCTAGTTGTCTGGTAGTTCATATGAAACGTCACACCTCGAGCAACACCAGTGAGCGGCAGAAGATCAAGGATAGCAATAACGGCACTACCCAACACCAGTGTGGTATTTGTGGGAAAAGGTATGTATTTTATTGTGGCGTAGGGAGCTTGTGCCTTAAATGTATGATTTTTTTGGCAATAGAATGGAATGGAGTAGTTTATTTATCAATTGAATATTTACAATAACGTAGTACATTCCCCAAGTAATTTTTTGGCATGTATTACAAATACATGTTTAACCTTTAACTACAAGCGCTGGTGTACTGGGTACACCATCGGTTTTAAGCACGTTCAACTTCCTGAAAGATGTAAGGAATCGCCTCTGCCGTTCTACCTAACCCTCAAAGATGGTATTTACTTAAAGCTTGCTTACTCGTCAGCTGTCTCGCAAACTTTGTCAAGCAAGTACAGTTGACCGCTAGTCCGTCTGGTGCGCGTAGTTGTGTAAAAAGTATATTATTATTGTGATTTAACAAACTTGTTCAGTTGTTTGGGTTTTTTTATAAATATACTTTTTTGATACCTGCAATCCCTTTAATAAAAAGGCTATATAAATGTAATGATGACAATATTTTAACAAATGCTGCTTCGTATGGTGCATAGAATACACCACGCGTGTACTAGTGAAACAGAAAGGTATTTATTTCGATATATAATATTCACTACGTTGAAGTGTTTCCCAGGGATAAGGTATTGTAGAAGTCAGATATATATGAGCTCTTCACATTTCTTTCAGGTCTCAATCAGTGTCGACACTTCTATAGTGCAGTTACGATATTATGTAAACCTGAGTAATGATAAAACCGTAGTTATCTATACAAAATATATATTATAACAATTCAGAAAGTGAGATCAAAATAATCGAAAATACTGTTACAAGTCTTTAGTCCGATTGGGCAAAGAAACACTTGGTACGGATTCAACTATTTATTTTCACTAACTATGTACACTTCACCTAGCCTAATACTTAACAGTCTAATTTATCTAAAGTCACTACACTAATTTATATTGGTCCTTAGCTGCACTAATTTATGTCACAGTTCGTTTATTTCGCGCGCGCCATTGGAACGTCGTCGCGTATTACTACCGAACGCTGGCTGCCACTGACTGTTCACTAGCGGCCTGTGCGCCGTTTTTATAATAGGCGTGCCCTCTCTCGATTGTTCTCGAGAGCTCGCGGTCATAAAACAGGGATCGAGAAGTAGGTTTTCTAGATCTCACGAGATGGCATACAGGGCCGGCCTGGCACACTGCCCCCTGCTTAAGGCCGTTTCGTCCCCATAACGTTCATGTCTTGCAGCCAAAGAAGCAATCCACGGTTCTGTGTTCGGTCGGTCATCTCGGGTTCCAGCTGCAGACCAGAATTTCGATTCCCGTGAACCTGAAGAGAACTTCTAGCATGTTTCGGATGATCCGCCCATCCAGGCCGTCCCGTCCGCAAGCTAGCCTAGGAATCGCCAGCTTCAAAACATTTGCGGTCAGCAGCTTCTCTCTGAGGTCCAGGAGTGCCTCCCATACAGTCCGGTACGTCGGTTTCTGATAGGACTTCTCCTTCGAAATCAAGTAGTAGGGTCGCCTCTGGTCACTTCGTAACTCCAGCACTTGTCCGACTCGTCCACCCTGTCTCTTCAGCTCGGCTTGGCCAAACAGACGTTGGAATTCACTGGCAATCCCTCGGGACATCCGAAGATCTCTTGCGTCACAATGTGCCAACGCGTACTCATCCGGCACCGTGAACAAATCTCGATGTTCCTCACGAGTCACGCCAAACCTAGCCTTCGCTGTACCAGTGTGAGTAGCCATGAAATCCTCGAAGTTGAGCTCTGGGTGGAGTTGCTGGAGTTCTCTAACTTGCGTTTCCGCATTATCTCCAGCAAACGGAGCCAACCTGTTGAAGCGTACGACTCTGGGTTTTCCACCGTTGGCGTTCTTGATGCGATAGATTACGTCCTTGATCTTCTTGACGACCTCATACGGGCCCTCCCAGGAACTCTGGAGCTTCGGTGACAAGCGACGGCGTTTCTGAAGGTTGTACAGCCAGATCAGGTCTCCAGGTTGGTACGCTGTTTCGCTGGACCCTACGTCGTACGTCCTCTTCATGCGGTCGCTTGCGGTGCGAATATTATGGCGAACTTTCTCATGGGTCTCGTCCATTCTCCTGCGAAGGTTGGCAACGTAATCTTCGCCTGCCATATCGTCCCCTAGTTTGCGGCCAAACATGAGGTCACAGGGTAGCCGGAGCTCTCGCCCAAACACAATACTGGCTGGTGTCTCTCCCGTGGTTTCATGGACTGCTGAGCGGTACGCCAACAGGAACAGATGGAGCCAGCTGTCTCAGTCTCGCTAGTGGTCGGAGACAACCTTGGCCAAATAGCGGTTCACTGTCCTGTTCATCCTCTCCACCATGCCGTCCGACTGAGGGTGTAACGCCGTGGTCCGAGTCTTCCTAATCCCCAAAGTTTTGCACACATTCTGGAAGAGCGCAGACTCGAACTTTCTTCCCTGGTCCGAATGCAGCTCGAGCGGAACTCCAAAACGGCAAATCCAGTCCTTGACCAGAACGTCAGCAACGGTTGCGGCCTCCTGGTTTGGCAGAGCGTAAGCTTCGACCCATTTGCTAAAGTAGTCGATCACCACCACGATGTACTTGTTCCCAGCTTCGCTCTCCGGAAAAGGTCCTGCTACGTCGATAGCGATCCTCTCGAAGGGACTTCCGACGTTGTATTGGCGCATAGGAGCTTTCTTACGCCTCTGTGGACCGTTGCTGGCGGCACAAACTGTACACTTCCTGTACCATTCCTTGACGTCTTCCTTGCACCTAAACCAGTAGAACCGCTCTCGAACCTTCTTCAGGGTCTTGGCCACGCCCAGATGTCCTCCACTGGTTCCGCTGTGAATCTCCCCAAGTACCTCGGCCACGCGGTTCCTAGGCACCACGGTTTGTCTTCTTTCCTGGGTCCCTTCTATGTCCTCGAGTATTCGTCGCAGGATGCCATCCTCCATCACCAGACTGTCCCACTGAGCCCAGTAGGACTTGACGGTAGGCGACTTAGGTGAATCCTCCTGCCAACTCGGTCGTTGGTCTTCCCTCTTCCACTCTTCTTGGTCCTTCTGGAGTTCGGTAGGCTGCCAGCGATCATCCACAACGGTGGTTCTCCTGGTCATGGCGTCCTTTTTACTGCTTCGATCTTCTGAGGATCCACTGCTATGCCTTCTTGGGAAACCACATGTCCTAAATATTGCACCTTCTTCTGGAACAGGTGACACTTCTTGGGGCTCAGCTTGAGGCCTGATTGGCGTAGCCTCCTAAATACTTGTTCCAAGTTCTTGAGGTGATCGTCGAAAGATTTCCCAACCACGATGATGTCATCTAGGTAGACCTGGCAGGTTTCCCAAGACAACCCCTTCAAGACAGTCTCCATCAGCTTTTTCAAACGTAGCAGCTCGAGCGGAACTCCAAAACGGCAAATCCAGTCCTTGACCAGAACGTCAGCACACAATCCAAACGGCATAACCGTAAACTGCCATAACCCTGAGCCGACGGTGAACGCGGTCTTCTCCTTATCCCCTGGGTCCATCTCGACTTGCCGTTGGTGTACATTAAGTTGTGGAACCATGGTATCTTTAAAGGTGTGGATTGTAAGTCCATGTCATACTTTCCCTTATTTTGTAATTTTATTTATTTTTTGTAATTTTCTATCCATTGATTCCAGAGTTTGTCTTTTATTAGTCCTAAAAGGCTTCTGCCGGGTACTAAATTGTTCTGATATACCAGATTTTGGTAGCCTGCCAGCCACTCTTCAGATAAAGCGTGGAGAACACCTTCGAACCCACCAAAGTGGGTGTCGTCGATTCTTGGCAGAGGGTAGCTGTCTTTCTTCGTGACGTTATTGAGCTGCCGATAGTCCACGCAGAATCGTGTCGACCCGCCCTTCTTCTTCACCAGTACAACCGGCGATGACCAAGGACTCACCGGAACTGCATCATTCGCTCGTACCAGACATTTTCCAATGGCGATGCCACGGCCAATCAGCTCATCATCCGGTTTAGGTTCGAACAAAATGACGCTCCCTGGATCAGCGTCATCAATCAGGCAGGCTTCGATCACCACCTCGCACCTTCCTGGGATGACAGTTTCTGCTGAGAGCACCACCTGGACAGCCTCTTCTTGAGACGTCGGTGGAGGACTACCTCTTCCTCTTGGACTAGCAGGGTACCATGTCTCAGGTCCAGTTGGAATCCATAAGTGTCCATGATATCCATTCCAACTATCACCTCGTTCTCGATGTCGGCTACCAAAACTCGATGTTTGATCTTGGTGTTCCCAAACTGGAGCTGTATGTCGGCTTCCCCATGGATGCTTGCGGGCTCTCCGGTAGCAGTGCGCAGCCGCCATTTTGTTGGTCTTACATCAGCACTCTTCTGGAGCACATCAGGTCGAATGATGGTCTTCGTCGCACCCGTATCCAGCAGCATCAGCTTCTGCTTGCCGTTCACGAAGCCATCCACATACAGACTGTTCGCCTGCTGCCCCACGTAGGCCACACGAGCAGTTCTTCCTGAGGCCTTCTGGATGCGGGTCGAGGATCGCCTCTTCTCTTCGACCCGACCTAGTTTTCCGGCGTCGGCAGTGGCTTCTTCTCCTCTTTGCAGCGGCTTCTTACATGACCCAGCTCGCCGCAATTCCAGCATCGGATCTCTCTCTTCTTCTTGGAACGGGCCTCGCTAATTACCCGCCGCAGTTCCTCAACTAGGGCCGGCACTTCTGTCTCAGCTTCACACTCCTGAACTCGGGCCTGGCACTGGTAGGTCTTTTTCACAGCCTCGAATTCTAAAGCTCTGGCTAGAGCATCCACTAGACGTTCCGAATGTGCTGAGGGCCACAGCTTGACGCATTTCGGTATCACGAAGACCTCCCATAAATGCCTCCACTGCTAATCGCTCCATTAGATCTTCCGGGGCTGTCGGATGTCAGTCGAACCAAGCGGGCTATATCTGCTTCAAATTCTTGCAGCGTCTCATTTGATCGTTAGTTGCGATTCTTCAGCTGAACGTGGAAAACGTGACCGAACCTGGCTTGACCAAACCTCATTTCCAGATGTCTGACTAGCTGTTCGTAGTCCCCTCGTTCTGCCGGTGATAATGTTTGAAGCACATCCGTAGCTTCGCCTCTCAATGCTAACGTCAAAGCTGTTGCCTTCTCACTAGGTAACCAACCATTTGCGTTTGCAACTGGAGGAGGTAATTCTCCCAGGACGTTTTCCCATCGTACTGAGGAGGTTTCAGTCTCGGCCTGCACGAATCTCCTACCTTCAGGTCACTTGGTGTGGTTACACTTGCAGCCTGAAGCTCCATTCGCAGCTTGTCCATCTCTGCGTCCAGGCGTCGGATGTTGTCTCGCAGATCTTTCTGTTTTTCCAATCCTCTCTTGAGATCTTCTTTTTGCTCTTCCATCTTCGATTCTAGGATGTCGGTTCTGGTTCCGATTCTTTCTTCGATGTCGTTTTTTAAAGCAGTAATCTCCATCTTGAGGGCAGATTCTGACTGTTTGGAGATTGCTTCGATTTTTGACTCGAGTGACAGTCGAGCAGATTCCGACTGTTTGGTACTTGCTTCGATTTGTTTGGAGCTTGCTTCGATTTTTGCTTCGAGCTTCTTGGCCCACTCGAATTCAGGTGACTCGAATTCGAACGTATCTGGATCCTCACCCTCTTCAATCATTATTTGTCGTAGTCGATCCTGGAGAACGGCCTTCAACCCGCTGCTATCGGCCGCGGCACCGCGTTCGTCGAGCTCTCTTCTTAAATCCGCAACCTTCAGTTCACTAAATCTCACCATCTTGACAGTTTATTCACTTAACTGTCCGTACCACGTTGCCCAATCAATCAGTCTACCCCACACCTGACACCACTGTTACAAGTCTTTAGTCCGATTGGGCAAAGAAACACTTGGTACGGATTTAACTATTTATATTCACTAACTATGTACACTTCACCTAGCCTAATACCCAACAGTCTAATTTATCTAAAGTCACTACACTAATTTATATTGGTCCTTAGCTGCACTAATTTATGTCACAGTTCATTTATTTCGCGCGCGCCACTGGAACGTCGTCGCATATTACTACCGAACGCTGGCTGTCACTGACTGTTCACTGGTGGCCTGTGCGCCGTTTGTTTTTATAATAGGTGTGCCCTCTCTCGATTGTTCTCGAGAGCTCGCGGTCATAAAACAGGGATCGAGAAGTAGGTTTTCTAGATCTCACGAGATGGCATACAGGGCCGGCCTGGCACAATACCAATTTGCAATAGATAAAAACAAAATAAATTGATCTGTTTATTGTATATTAACATCTGATTATACACAGACATATACAATTTTGACTACACTAATGACCGCGCCAGTTTTATCGCCAGGGTAATAAAACATGCCGAAAGGGATAACGGTCACCCCACTTGAAGTATTAAGGGATCCTTTGTAGTGTCGGCACTCGGTAGGAGGACAAAAAATGTAAACAGCTCTTATATTTCTGACGCGTACATGTAAATATTTAAAATAAAAGAGGCAATTTACTTTTTGTATGTAAAGTACATATATGTCTTTGTTTAGCATTGGCAAATTTCTTTAAAATCGGAATTCTCTCAATCAAGGCATTTTCTATCGACAAAGTGTGAATAATATTTTTCACCAATGGTATGTAAGAAAGACTTAACCATGTTGAAAAACGTCTTCAAGGTTTCGCTGTTGTCATCGGAATTGTTATAATTATTTGTAATAACAACAGTTTCTTCTAAGTTGTTACATATTTTAAAAACGGTGTATATAATGCTATAATTTTGAAAACCGGTGTATGGTCAGCGAAGTAATTGGTTGTTGGAGGGTGGGAGATTGTACAATTGAAAAATGTGTTGTATTCATAATAGGCTATCTATTGACCTGCGAAAGAAATACCTAGCGGCATAATACACTTTTTTAGGTCTACCAAACATTGCCTTGCCTATTACAAGAACTAAGGAACTTAGAATTTTCTGATGTACACATGCGAGTATTGCGTTAGATCGTTCTATATTGTGTAACGTGGAAATAAATGTAATATTGACACAGTGTCAGTGACGGCGCAACAATAATCAAAAAGCTAAAAATATAACAGCAGCTCAAACTTCATTTTTAGGCGATTTGTTATATCCGTAGTGGACTTTTCATTGCCCTAGAATGGAACGACATAATATACTTTTCCGATTTATCCGAATGCTGCCCTATCTTAGAGAGAAAATAATTTTTGAAATTATATTGTTGTACATTATTATGTAATATGTGTAGCTGATATATATCAGCTGATATATATCAGCTATATGTGTAGCTGATATATATCAGCTACACATATTACATATATTTAGCGGGGATCCTACAGCCGTGGCCGCTTCCCGCATTTTATTCTCCAGCCTTTTCTATCCATCCATTCATCATCTTTTATTTCCCTGGACCTCATATTTTCCTCTATACCTTGCCTCCACGTTGTGGCTGGTCTCCCTCTTCTCCTTCTACCACTTGGTGTATAATTGAGAACTCTTTTTGGCCATCGTTCATCTGTCATTCTCATCACATGGCCATACCAGATCAGTTGACGTGTATCTATCCTGTTGTTGACAGTGACTTCCATTTTCGAGCGCCGTCTAATCTCTTCGTTACGAATATGCTCTAATTTCGAAACTCTACAGGATCTTCTTAAATAGTCCATCTCTACAACTTCTATTTGTTTTCACTGCTTATTTGTGAGTTGCCAACTTTCAGCTCCGTATGTCAAGACCGGCTCCACTATAACTTTGTATATCATTAACTTTGTCTTCATTTTTATTTTGGCTGACCATAGTATTGGATTCAAAACCTGGGTACATCTTTTTCCCTGCGCTATTCGATGCTGTATGTCTTTAGCAGAATTGCCTCTGGCTGATATAATCCTACCCAGGTATTTGAATTCCTGGGTGCTTCTTATTTCCCCTTGTGGTAATTTTATGTCTTGTCGCTGTCCTCCAACCCTCAGGTATACTGTTTTTCCCAAATTTATTGTCATACCCCATTTTTGGAATTCTTCTTCGATTTTTCTATACATGTATTCTATATCCTCCTCGTCGTTGGCTATAACAACTTGGTCGTCCGCAAATAGTAGTATAAAAAGGCAGTTGTCTCCTACTTCTATTCCCATGCCTGAGCATTTCCTGATCCAGGTCTTCATTGCTTCTTGGACGTAAATTTTGAATAAGGTTGGGGACAAGCAGCATCCCTGTCTCAAACCCTTTGTTTTTGGGAAAGGGTCAGATAGATATTTACCCAGTTTCACCACTCCCTTTGTACGCTCGTAGATATTATTTATTGCCCTTACATATATTTTACTAATGCCAGCTGCATCCAATGTGTCCATCAACTTATTCAAGGGAACATTATTGTAGGCCTTCTCTAAATCGATGAACAAGAGGTGTGTTTCCAAATTTTTTGCAGATCTTTTTTCAATCACCTGCCTCAAGATAAAGATATTATCCATACAGGACCTTCCCGCGCGAAATCCGCATTGTTCCTCCATTTCGGAAATTTGATGTTCTATTCTTTCCTTTAGTGTCTTACCGTACAACCTTCCCATGGAACTGGTTATTCCTCTGTAATTCTTACAGAGTTTCTTATTTCCCTTCGTGTGAATGGAACTGATATATAAGCCAAATTCCATTCCTCTGGTAGATTTTGGCCTTCTATTAAACATTTATTGAACAGGCAAACTATCGTCTCTAAGAGATGATCTGGGGCATGCTTCAACAGTTCCATAGGAATGTTTCCTGGTCTGGGTGACTTTTTATTTTTCATTCTTTTTAGTGCTATCTTTCAATCTTTCAATTTCCACTTTCTTCTTCTCAATAGCGAATGGGTCTCTATCTTCTGTCAAAAGACTAACATAATGTTTCTTCCATTCATCTGGTGTTATTATTTGTAAGATCCTGCTTTCTTTATTGTTTTTCCTCAAACTTTTTATGGTCTTCCACGCATCTGACACCCTTGTTCCTGCCCATCTTTCTATTTCTTCACATTTCCTTTCCCATGATTTATTTTTCAGTCTAGATACGTCCCTTTTAACTTCTCTGCTGTACTGTGCGTATACTCTGTGATCTCCTATATCATTCGTTTGAAGCCATTTTTCATAGAGTTTCTTCTTCTCCAGGACTTTTACTTCAATGTTCTTGTCCCACCACTCCGTTATTTTTTGCAGTATTTTCCTGGTATCCTATCGCTTCCATTGCTGCTTCCTGTATACACGTTTTAATTATTGTATATAAATCTTCGCTATTTAATCCTTCCATATTATTCGCTTCCTGTATTTTTGCTGATATGCGAAGTTTGTATAAGAACGGTACAGATCCGTGGTTCAGGCTATCTAAATTGAAATATTTGTGGATTTCTTGGTTTTCATTTTTATTTTCTGGATTATTGTGTTGAATATTCTGTTTTCTGTATCTAACCAGTACTTTTATTCCGAACAGGTGGTTGTCCGATCCACATTTTGGCCCACGATATACCCTCACGTCTGTAGTTTGGAGTTTAGAGTCTTGCTTCTGTATGTAATAGTCAATGATTGTACGAATGTTTTGTGTTGGCTGTATATAGGTGAACTTATGGATATCCTTATGAGGAAAGAAGCCGTAGCTCATGGCCATCAGTAAACTGATAGCAATGAAGTTTCTAAACCTATAATCTGTTTTTAAATCTTGGAAAATAGGCATGCCATATGATCAAGATATCAGTTGAAAATGGCAGAATAAAAACAGTGTCTTCCTAGTTCCTGCGGAGACGGATGCAAGAAACTATTTACGGGAATTTTTGTGTTGGATGTTTTTAACGGGCGGGCGGGCGGACGATGATAGTTGCAAGGGGATCTCAGACTAAAGCTTCACGCAATGGGAAAACAATAAAATGGTATCGCCGTAATCTGTGCGATGTACTGAGTCGAATTTTTGAATAGTGTCTGCACCCAATTCATTTCCTTAGTATGCAGTAGAATCTGTGCGGCAAACAGGTGGTCATATGTTCATATAATGTAATTGTTACAGATTCCTCAAGATAGCAGAGCTCGCGAAACACCAGAGAACCCACGCCAGTGGAGAAGGTTGACGTCACTAAGTGAACAGCACTGTAGGCTCTCGATAATAATTGTGCAATTGAAATTGAAATGATCGCTAAGGAACAAAAAATAAAATGAAACAGAAAAATTCAAGGCAATTGCACACCATATCAAGAAAAACTGATTTCTGGAATTCTGCCTCAACTATTCACTCAGCATTGTCCGGAGGTTGACGCTATATAAATTAATAAACAAAATACAGCGATGTTTCGGCTGCCTCCACGCAGGGTCCTAACAATAATAAAAGTGTGCAAAAAATATTAGATAGTTAAACTGTTTCTTGTATGTGTGTAAGGGCAATCAGGCGAAACAAACAGGATGAATTTTAAAAAAGCTAAACATTATACATACACAATGCAAGTTCATCTTCATGCTAACGTATGCCATGGTCCTATTTCTCTCTGAATGGTGGAAAACCCTTTATTGCTCTCTGTCTCTAAATTCGTTTTTTTTTTTGAGGTCTTCCACCGGGTTATTCACGTTATTCGACACGGAGCATCACAGCTAAAGTATTTGATGAAAAAGAAAATAATTATTTCGGATGGATAGGGACATGTTATACAAAACACGAAACGTATCAGTTATATTTTTTTAAATAGAACAATATCAATCTCTAGTAGTTTTTCATTCAATTTCAAATTTTCAGTCAAAACGATCTCTTTAAACTTTCTTACCTATATGTAACCTAGCAGTCCATGAAATATAAATAAAAACATTTTCAGATGGGAGAATACAAGTAACTTAAAAAAAAGATCGACGACAAAAGAAGACGAATTAGCGTAAAGAGACAAGATTATAAAACTTCTTTACAACCAATCAACTCTAACCAGAGACAACAGCGGTAACATATATAAGGTCAAAGAGAAGCTGGAGTATGACAAATAGATATCTTTCACAGCATATTTGCTACTGCAATGTACTAGAGATTAAAAATTTCCAAGACAATTAAAAACCCTGAAATGAAAGAAAAACAACCAGCGATTGTTGCTCCAGCACGCAATTATCAATCACATGTAATGGTGTAAAACAGTAGTAATTTACCGATACCTCTGACTGGACCCCTTTTATTTTTTTCAGTATCTATTAGCAAGATCGCAAAAAAGGAATATATACTGACAAATCAGATTAAAATTTTGTGCCAGGTAAATTATGTTTTATAATTCGTACAAATTTTAATTCATTCTTCATTTTCTGCGATCTTGCTCAAAGGTACTGAATAATTTTCCGAACTCCATACAGAGGTTTCGTTACTTTTCACTTGACAGAATTGAATACTTTTTTATATCATTAAATGTGAAATTTTATTCTGAAGAAAACAAACCGCCTACAACATTCGCTAGTAGTTTTCCTTTCATTTCAACATTTTTAATGGTTTTGGAAATTGGCAATCTCTAGTACATTGCAATAGCTAGTAGGCCGTGAAAAATATCCATTTCTGTCGTACTCCAGCTTCTCTTTGACCTTATATATGTTACTGGCGTTGTTTCTGGTTAGAGTTGATTTGTTGTAAAGAAGTTTTCTAATCTTCTCTTTTTACGCTGATTCGTCTGCATTTTTCTGCTTAGTTAGTTATATTCTTCTCTCTAAACAGGTTTTTGTTTATATTCCACGGTCTGCTAGGTTGCTTATAGATAGATTTGATTTGATTGAAAATTTGAAAAAATTTAAATGAGAACTATCAGATAATGATATTCACAGCCTTATATCATGAGAAAGGCTATTAAATTTTACTTTTACTCGTATAAAAAAATAGGCATTCCCATTTGCAAAAATCAAATTATCTATGATTGAAGTGTCCTTAATTAATTGATCGATTTCTCCAAGCACAGACGTAATTCATACACATGAAAATATTTTTAAATTGTAGCATTAATGGGTCCCTTTCTATTCGAAATTATTACTTTTTCATCAGATACTTTAGCCATACTGTTCCGTGTCGATTGGAAACGGTCGATTATTAAATAAAATAGTCCAAGTATGGAAAAAAGTTTTAAACAGGACTTCTTGGGGGTTTTAAGTGTCTACTAAGCGGTGAAAATTTGTATTAAACCTTATTGCTTCTAAATTGATTTCGTACCGGTGTGCCTAAACTTTAAGGAAGCATTGAAATATCGCATTATAGATATATTTCAGAATTACGGATAGTTAGCAAAAAACAAACAGCTGATAAATGTCCAGCACATCTTTGGTGATGATGGGAAGCACGGTGGATAAGATAAGTATACGCGACTGTATGTACCCTGTATAATTAAATTTTTTTCTGCTTAGTAGTCGCTTAAGGTAGAAACATAGTAGAGCGATGAGGTAAGAGGCAAGCGGCGAGGGTAGCGGCATTGCGCGTGGGTTGGATGTGTAGTGGAGAAGAGAGTGAAGGAGGCATTTGACGTTTTAAGGCGTCAATGTTTAGAACTATTTATTATAAGTCATTTTCGGTTGCTAAAATGTGTTCAGACAGTGGAGATAAATTTTGGTTGTTGGATACTCACTGCGCTTGGTACTGGCGACAAGTAGACAATAATTTTCGGATAGAGGGGGAGTTGTCAATCTCAATCCTCATTCATCCCGTCAAATGGATGAATGCATGTCCCAGCATCGGTATTCATTGTCGAAATGATAGATGCAAATCTACACATTGGCTGGACACAGATCCTTTGAAGCTGTGTAGCATATAACAAACGGCGTGGACCCTGACCACGCGAAACTAAGACTTTGATCGATTTATATGGTTTGTGGAGTAGATTGGTATGACAACTTTGAATCTGCACATGTCTAATAACAGTAATAACCGCTTTCAACTCGCGATAAATAGTTGCCGCTCCAAATTACCGCGAGCAGTAACTCCGTCTTCATGCGCTACTATCCCAGAGTAACAACTCAACATAGAGGTAGTAAACAACTAATTCTAATAGGCCAACATCTTTTCTTACGTTGTCATATCGACCACCAGATACTATCGTCTTAATTGTATAGTATTCAGAAATATTCCGTTCTACGTTAAAAAAAAGACGGTATTTTGATGGTTCAGAAATGATTACAGCAAAATCAATAGATATGTTGACCTCTACTGCGTTACTGCATGTTTCTTCATCATAAACGCAAATTCTGTCTTACATAAATTTTGAGGAATTGGCAACGCCTATGTAATTTTCCTGCGATTTGTTTACAGTAAACTCCGACTGTCAAACGTTTGTTTTGTTTGTGCGTCTTTTATGCTTGGTCAGTAAAATCGAATTCGCTATCTGTTGGTAACTGTAGTGAAGCTTTACGGACTTGCTGTGCTATATTCGAGTGTAGTTTAACAGTTTTTCGAGATGGGACAGTGCAGAGCAGTGTTTGTAACATGGGTTGCATTGGAAGAATTTTCAGGTTAGTTGGCAATGTTTGGGTCTGAAGTGTCAAAAGATGATGGCCTTGAGCACGCCGTGCTGAAGTGGTTTGTTTACTACCTCTATGCTCAGTTGTTACTCTGAGGCTACTATGTATGCGTCGGTTTGACATAAAGGTAAGATCTCAGAGTAACAACTGAACATAGAGGTAGTAAACAAACCACTTCGCATGGCGTGCTCAAAGCCATCATCTTTAGTAAATAAACAGATGTTTGACACTTCAGCTTCCAAACATTGATCAGCTGTGACCTCGCAGTGACAGTTCAACTTGTAAACAACGCTGTATAAGCAGTGGCGTAACGTATTTTTTCTCAGTTCCGTTTTTGATTACATTTGATGAATACAGAAGAATGTATTATGTTCGAAAAAAATGATACCCTTATATCAACCACTTACAAACATGAAGGTACTGTTTTTGAAAATATAGGAAATCTGTGACAAGGAGTCGAATGGTGAGGGCTCATTAGGGAAAGAATCAACATTCATGCTTCGGCCACATCGCACGCCCGGCACGCACCAACTTTCTGATACACACCTGAAATCATAGGCAAATAGCTGTGTAGTTTGCAACTCAACTTTATTATATTACATTAATCGGAGCACTGTAGTTACAACAGTATAACTGTGATAAACATGAATACAGTGAAAGAAACATACCTAATCTAGGATGGTACTGAAAGAGTCTTAGACAGTTTGGCAATGAACAAATGCAGTATGTATGTGGTTGTTTTATTTTTTCTCATGGATATGCATTAATATATATTATTTGCTTCAAATGACTATTTTGTAATAATAATGAAAAGGTATGTGATTCTCAAGCCTGTAACATCACTCCTCAACGCAGAGCAGTAGTTAGGCTATCGACTTGGCACAGCCAGTTAATACTCTCTATTCCGCGATCATGCGAGAAAAATTCACATAATAATAATAATAATATTGTAATAATACACCTTTGGTGCTATACACTGGAAAGTGAACGAGCTGAAGGAAATCGACACGAAGACCCGCAAAAGGATGAATATGGAGAGAAGCCTGCATCCTAAGTCCTCTGTCCCGCGAATATACCTCCCGCGACACCTGGGAGGGCGTGGACTATTGAGTTTGGAGCGTCTGCACAACAGAGTAGTACTGGCCACTGCCTGCTATGTAACGAACAGCACCGATCCCCTGATCCGCTTCGTGCGAGAGCACGAGAATGCGGGAAAAGGAGCCTTTCTTTTTAGCGCAGCGAAACGAGCAGCCGAGGAGCTCAGCCTCACACTCGACTTCAAGCGGAGGTGTCAGCAGTCCATTACGGAACTTGCTCCCGCAGAATTAAAAGCCCACATTAAAACTGCCGAAGTCGACTTCCTCTTAAGACTTCATAAAGGTAAGCCAATGCATGGAATCTTCTACAAACATCTAGAAGAGCATGGCTTGTCTGAGCAGTTGACCTTCTCTTTCTTAAGGTCTAGTGGGTTGAAGTCGGAGACTGAGGGCTTTATATAATAAAAGGGTTATGGGAGTAGATGTACCCGACACCCGTTGTAGAGCTTGCCGACAGGCGCCAGAGACGCTTATGCATCTCTTGTCGGCGTGTAAGACGTACGCTGGGACGGCTTACGTCCATCGGCACAACGCGGCTCTACGAGTGCTCTACTATCATTTAAGGCACTCGTACGGTATCGATGAGACACCGGTGCTGCCATACGCTCCAGGGGATATAGAGTCCGTTGTGGAGAACGACAGATGCCGGATTTACTGGAACTACTCGTTCCCCACGCTCGAGCTTGTACAGGCAAACAAGCCCGACATAGTCCTTCTCGACCACCAACAGAAGACGATGTTCGTTATTGAGTTTTCGGCGCCTGCCGAAGTGAACATCATCTCTAAGGAGGAGGAAAAGCGGACCAAATATCAGGAGTTGCTCGGACAACTTCGCAGGCTCTGGCCAGACTACACTGTAAGTCTGCTGGTTATGGTCATTGGATCCCTAGGTGGAATGAGGAATACGCTGCTCTCTGCACTGCGCAAAATACCGGTGTGCCGTGCGGCGGCGCACATCTTAGCCGCCAGAATGCAGAAGGCAGTCATCCTTGGGTCCCTTCGTCTACTTAGGGCGCACGATTCGCGGACCCAGTGATTGCTCACCTCACGGTGTGAGGAGTAGTCATTGGGTAATGGAACAGCTGCTCAGTGTGTCGGAGCCCGAGCTGCACTTTTTTGTTCGATCCTTCCTAAATACAGATCCATCAGGTGTTGGCTTGGCACAGCCCGTCAACATTTGTTGCTACCGCAGTAATGCGAGAGAAACTTGAATAATAATAATAATAATGATAGATAAATAGATGTTGAACACTCATACATTTATCAATGTTTAAGGTCATGTTCAAAGGAAATAATATATCTTCAATGTTTAGTAAAATTCTCAGAAAATTCACCAACAGAATATTAACAGTTAAGAAATGTATTTTAATAAATTTGCTGAAAGGGCATATATTCATCATTTGCGAAGACTCTTTATTACAAAAATTAAAAAACAAATTATGATATATTCTACTTGAGGTTTGTAAACTGCAGTCGTAGCTATACAGGATAGAGGTATCAAATGGTCTCCAGCTGTCCTTGTGTTATACATATGAATATTAGCATGTTAATTAATAAAAAAGCAAGCAAGCATGAAAATCTAATGCTTTATAAATAAGAGTCTACAGGGTGTGTTGAGTAGGGCTGCTTTTTGCAGCATAAATACCGTCAAAAGTAACAGCGTAACCCCATACTGAGGTGGCATAATGTCAATTGGCTGTGAATAGTACTGGAATATACCATCCTCAAGGATCCTTTAGCAAGCAATGAATGCAGTTTTTCTAAAATAAAGCCATTTATTAAAAAGTTATTGGTTTTTAAACAATACTGTCTTTGTGTACACTGAGAGTATCCTCTCCTTTGCATGATCTAATTTAGAAACCTCATATTTTAATCTTAAAGTAACATATGTTTTCAATATTATCTTTGTTAATTGTACAGAGTGATTTGAAAGAGGATCATCGTCGTAAACGGTCTTGAAAACATTCCAGCAAATTTCTTGGCAATTAACTGTTCCATTGACATTTTAATAATATTTAGTAACATATTATTATTGAAATTACCTTTCAATCCAGCATTTATCTGTGCATATGCCCTTATCACTTTTTCAGCGCATTTACTTAAGGTTACTACATAAGACGATGCATTAGTTAAAACTCCATAGCATTTCCTGACTTGTAATGCAGATGGAGACCTGTCACTTTCTAAAATATCAAGACAATACACACATTCTACCAATCTTTTCACTTGCTTGACTATAAATCCAGCTATCTAAGCTATGATATCATCCGAAGATGATGTGAGATTGCAAAACAGAATTAGTCAAAAATAAAATTTCTTCTTGCGGATTGACTTCGGTTTGGAGTTTTTGGTTCACATCTTCGGTATTATATTTTTTGAGAAATGTACTCGAACAATGCAAAATTGACGTACCATCGAGTGCTATGGCGTTGGCATTTTCGCTCCCCCTGACTTCCGAATGTACTAGTAGTCTTTTAATAATCGACTGAAATTGTTTGCTAGTTGAATTGTTATTATATCCCCCTTTACTCCTGACACTGACACTCGTCCAAATACTGATAATACAGCGTATGATTTTTAGCAGACAGCGGTTTTTCGAAAGGCTTTTTTGTTAGCACATTCCTAGAATTGGATATATCGAATGTATTCTACATTCTACATTATTCTACAGAACTCCGCAGTTGCTTCAGAGTTTGTAAAATCTTTGTGCTGTATGTCCTTGTTAAGAAAATCGAGAGCATCAGCCACGCTTTTACTGAGCGTCTGAGCAGCAAGAGATACCCTCATTTTTTCTTTCATCAAGAGTAAGTGCCTTCTTCGCAGCTTTGTGGCAGCATGTAGTCCTTCTCTCTCTTGGAGATCACATAATTTCTCCATATACTGCCAATCGATGATCCCACTATTATTTTCCATTATTTTTCTTGAGCCCAAATAATTCCTAATTAATTTAAACATGACACACATATATATGAAATCTTTATTTTCTGTAACAGGGTGCAGAAAATACGTTTTCAAATTCTCGGTATCTTTAAAATCAGCACCCAATACTCTACACATTGATAAATTGGTCAGGGCACCATCAAAAGTGTCAGAGACTATCTCAACCCCTGTTTCATGGATAAATTCCAAACAGTTTGGCAGAAGATTAGCTTTTTCGGAAGCACACAATTTATTTATTAGAAAATAAACTACAGGTATTTTCCAAGTACCGTTCAAAGCAACCACCATGAATACAAGGGCTTTTTTGCTTCTTCCAAATTTTCACTCTCAACGTCTAGGCCCAGATCTATATAACCGTAGGTTTTATAACCATCCCATTCAACTATATGCCTGATGGACATTTCGTCGAACACTAGGTTGCAACAAATTTTATAATTTTGTTGTGTAGCTATGTTTTTTAAGGCATTAAATGCTTCTTTCACGAAGCCTGGCGATGACTTGTTTGTGGCATACCACTTGTAAATGGTTTTAACGTGAGGAAATACATTGTTGAACGTGGGTCTTACGTGATTGTATGCTTTGGGAGAGTAAAAGTTCAATGTCAAGGCAAACTTTCTTAATGCTGGTGGAAATTATTTAGTTGTCCTCTGTAAAATCCGGTTGAACAACGCCTGCGCAGATTCCGTCAAGGAGTTCTGTAAACAAAAAATATTTTTTTGTAAAAATAGCAAACAAATCATATTAAGAAGAGAAAAATCTATGGAACTTTCGGCCTAAACTGTGAACACATTTGCTCAGGCTAAAAAAATCAGAGTTTGAATCTCTTAAAAGACTTGATTCTTATCGTTTTAAGCCATTCCTTGTTGCATGCTTTAAAATAAATATCAATTCTTTACATCTGTGAACAGGTAATACTAATGCTAATGCTATTTTTGATGCTTTTTCTTGTGCTGAAACTTCTTTATCTGTAGTTTTTTTATTTGTAGTTTTGCTGTTTCTTGAATTTGCTTTAAACATTCCAAATTCTGAACATTCAATGATTTCCCCTGACATTTCATAATGGTAATACCCTGATATTGTAATTCTTCATTTGAAACTCGATGGGATGTGATTCCTATGGGCCAAAAGGTTGCTTTCTATTACTCTGTTTAGTCCCATCCAAATTGAAACCAAATTATAAGTATATCCAGTTACAGAGAATCTAGAAATGTTATTGCTCACACATCAATAATTAAATGAAAACAGATTAAGTGTAGTAAAAGTAATAGGTGTGATGGATGAGTCACCACAGGCAAACTAAATGTCAGTAATCGGTGCAGTTAAACATCACATCTTATAACATAAATCTTACATTTAAAGTCTGTTCTGCACTTTCTGATATAAGATCCTTCCTTCTAAGGTGAAGATTCAGGGCTTGCAGGGAATTGATTTTTCTCAACAAGTGTCTATTTTTTTGTTGAAGAAATTTAATTGTCTTTTTCTGCAGATTCACAGTCTTATTGGCAAGTACCAAGAACTTCTGCCTTTTGATAGGACACTCAATATCCTTCCTTTGGAAATCTCTAAAGCACCTCATGTACTGTATCTTCTTCCTGTAATAATAACTTATCAGCAAATGCAGTGCAGGCCAGCTATTAAGCTATTTTTTTATTATATTGAGGTGTTTGCAAAATGTTATCATGAATAATAGTTTCTATATTTTCAAAAACCATTGCTAAACCTATGAAAAAAAGTTGTTACTCTGAGGGTAATATATCTAAATCACCCTCGTATCTCACCGCTTGCCTCTTACCTCGACGCTCTACTTTGTTTGTACCTTTGACCTAAACCTAAAAATACTTTTTTCGATACCTTGAATATCGTACCTACTAGTGCTTCCAAATATATTTATCATTAATGCGCCCTTTTGAATTATTTTTCCCTGTTAAACAGGGCCCCATAATATACAGGGTGTTTCCAAAGTTGTGACCTTCCTTCTCAGAAGCAACTGCCTTTGAAATGACAAACCTCATGTGCGGTGAATCAGCAGCAGAAATACTATTCGTTCGCTGCTAAGTTTTAAGTCGGTCCTGTCACGAGAGTTTTGTAGTTACAGTTTGAAACTCGCGCCGTAAAACTATTCAACTTCAATTTGGAGCATTCGAAGTTCGAAGCTATCTAGGTCTTTCAGCGTGTCCACTATGATGTGATACAAACATCATAGTGGACACGAAATAGGCAAATCGACAAAGTGCAGAGTAAATACGGTCAGGGAAACGATCAGCATACACTCGCGAAGTCTGAGAGCATGGCCGACTCTACACTAGGCCGGAGCCTTAGATGTGGCAACGTGGCTTAGCTGTCAAATTGTGGCCCTATAGTTTCAGAATAATTATTACATTTTATATGTATTAGAGTTCATCTCGGTTAATAAATTAAGAAAAATACTTTTTAGAACTACTACTACTACTAATATCACTTACATCTGACGTCTGTTTCATCACAGTCAGACACTACAAAATAAAAATGAACGCAACCTGTTTCCTGCAGCCACTTCCATTTCCACTTGAATGAACACTCAATTTACTTTGTAAATTATCACTTGAGCTAGAAAAATTCACTATTAGGTCACTGTGAAGCCATTCTTGCTGGTCTTGATTTACCTTTCACTATCAAATGCTTTCGTAGGTATGCCCCAGGCCATGCCCAGATGAGTTCTATTAACTGTATTTTTCTGTGATATTTGGGAGGTCCAGAAAACATTACAGGTACCACATTGTGCTTTAAAATAGGTCTTATCCTTTGAAATGTTTGTCAATTATTGTCTTTATCCTTATAAATATAACCAGCCCGTCCGAGGAATACCTTTCACCCACTTCTGTTTATGTCCCTTATCGGACACACAATTGCTAGTGCAACCTGGTACTACACACTTTGCAGGCATCTTTTTATCTTTATAGTTTCATTTGTGCAGGTAAATAAGTAGAAACCCATTCAAAATCACCTTGCAACGTTCTTTTTAATCTGGAATAAGGTTATGTTGGGCCATGGGTTGGTAGTCCTCTACTCATGCCTCTACTGGGCTGCAACCTGGTACTACACGCTTTGCAGGCATCTTTTGATCTTTGTAGTTTCATTTGTGCAGGTAAATAAGTAGAAACCCATTCAAAATCACCTTGCAACGTTCTTTTTAATCTGGAATAAAGTGATGTTGGGTCATGGTTTGGTAGTCCTCTACTGGGCTGCAACCTGGTACTACACGCTTTGCAGGCATCTTGTTATCTTTATAGTTTCGTTTGTGCAGGTAAATAATTAGAAACAAATTAATAATCACCTTCCAAACATATTTTCTGCACCTGGAAGAATACACATGACAACAACAAATGAAAACACGGCCTGATCTCCAACGTTGCCATATTTCAATGCTCCGGCCTAGTGAGTAGAGACGGCCATGCTGAGAGGCATTGTCACCACATTCACCGTACACTAAAATTATGTCCATCAGTTCATTATTAGTTATACTGGTTGCACCATTTTTGTTGCTGCTATAGTCTGATGTAGCACGACAACATTCTCGAAGTTACACGTACGCTGCTACGTACATTTATGCTCCACTCCGTTGTAAACAAGGTTTTTTCGTTTTTTGCCTCTGTTTTGATCTGATCGCACAGGGACGGAATTAGAAATGAGGATTTCATTATCGCTCAATATCTTTATATCTCTAAACATTTCGGTTATATGTTACTGGGAAAAATCACTCCTTTTGGCAAGTACTGTGCTCTTTGGAAAAAAGTTCCAACTTAGGAAACAACCTGTATATGGACGAGATTTTAATCAGTACCATGCTCCACTCGTTGTAAACAGGGTTTTTTCGTTTTTTGCCCCTGTTTTGATCTGATCGCACGGGGACAGAATTAGAAATGAAGATTTCATTATCGCTCAATATCTTTATATCTCTAAACATTTCGGTTATATGTTACTGGGCAAAATCACTCCTTTTGGCAAGAACTGTGCTCTTTGAAAAAAAGTCCCAACATAGGAAACAACCTGTATATGGACGAGATTTTAATCAGTACCATGAAAGGATATCACTACTAAAATACCTAATAATACCTATTATCACGATCCGATGAATGTAAAATTCTTATAATTTTATTTCTTAACAAGTATATTGTAATGCATTGTTTTCAAAAGACGTGTACAGATTTGAATTATAGTATTTATAAAATATAATATTATTTTATTATTGTTTTTTCTTTTCCCTTCCATCATAAGTTCGTGCGAGTAGACTGTTTATTGTTACAAGATTTTAAAAATAACGTAATTAATAATAATAAAAACACACACAAAAAATATGTAATTAAAGATCCATCCATAACAGACGATAATTGCAGAAAATGTCAACAACAAAAAGAAACAGTAGATCACATAACAAGCGGGTGCAAAACTCTTGCCGGTACCGAATACACAGCCAGACATAACTCTGCGGCCAAGGTCATACACCAAGCATTAGCCACAACAAACAAACTAATAGAAAACACAGATCCGTATTACAATTACACTCCGACATCAGTACTCGAAAACGATCAATACAAACTATACCGGGATGTTGAAATACATACAGACAAGACTACCCCAGTCAATAGACCAGATATAGTTTTCCAGTCAAAGGCCGACAAAACTACCTATTTGATAGATATTGCCATTCCCAATGATGTGAATATCCAAAACACCTACGCTGGGAAGATATCTAAATACACGGACCTTGCCATGGAAATAAAACGACTTTGGCAACAAAACAAAGTCACAATTGTCCCCCTCATTATGTCTGTCTCAGGCCTTACACCAAACACGTTTACGCAACACCTTCATCAGTTAGGCCTGGACGAAAAGTTACACAAAGTATTACAAAAGTCTGTAATCCTGAATACCTGTAATATTGTGCGATCCTTCCTAAATTTCGATCAATAATATACCGAGTGTTGACTTGGCACAGCCCGTCAACACTTGCTGCTACCGCAATTATGCGAGAGGAACTTAGAAAGTCAGATGAAATAATAATAATAATAATAATCAATTCAAACTATACTGGGACATTGAAATACATACAGAAAAAATCATCCCAGCAATTAGGCCAGATATAGTTTTCCAGTTAAAGACAGACAAAGTGACCTACTTAATAGATATTGCGATTCCCAATGATATGAACATCCAAAACACCTACGCTGGGAAGATATCTAAATATACCGATCTCGCCATAGAAATAAAACGACTATGGAAACAAAACAAAGTTGTCATTGTCCCCCTCATTATGTCGGTCTCAGGCCTTACTCCAAATACATTTACACCACACCTGCAACAATTGGGTCTGGATGAAAAGTTACATAAAACCTTCCAAAAGTCTGTAATCCTCAAGACCTGTAGCATTGTACGGTCCTTCCTGAATTCACAATAATCATAGGTCAGGTGTTGACTTGGCACAACCCGTCAGTACTTGTTACTACCGCAACTATGCGAGAAAAAATAAGAAATGCAGAATAATAATAATAATAATAAAATTGTATGGTGTGGTCCGTAGCTGTGGCTGTTAGTCAGAACTTTTCCTATTCGTCAATACCACCCTTGACCAGAGAGGACAAGTCCATCGCTTCTACTCCTAAAAAAAGCAGACATCTTAGGGAGGCTTTTTGCAGCCAATTCTACTATAGATCTTTGTTTGCTGTAGTCGAAGGTAGTTCATCAGACGTATTATCAATGAAGCCGGTGCTCCTCAGGGATCTGTCTAATCCCCTACACTGTTTCTGCTGTATATCAACGAGCTGCTGTAAATAACATCCAATCCAATCTACAGCTTTGCAGACGACAGTATATTAAAATATCGTGCGTGGAACCAGGAAACCCACTATCATCCCAGGAGACGGTGCGTCGGCGGGAGCAGCATGCCTCACGGATCAACGTGGATATCAAAACAATTGTCGAGTGGGGATTAGTAAATAAAGTATAGATCAACGTACAGAAAACTCAGGCAGCTACACTTACAAAGAAGTCTCACGTTGGCTTACCGACTGCTGCGAGAGGATAAGTGCCTGTGCACGTTAGATTTGAAACGCGGTAGGTTGTAGTCGTCGGGAAACAAATTCCCCGGCAGCTCATTCCGCAGTGTCGAAGTTCTCCAAAAGAAGGAATGCTAAAGGAGACTGGTTCGGGAAGTAGGGACCTCGATCTGGTAAGGATGAGCTCGCAGAACCTCCCTAGGGTTCCTCGTTCGGACGGCCGTTGCTGTTATGACCTGGGAGAGCTCACTCGAACATCTTCCGTGATAGAATCTGTAGAACAGGGAAAGGTCAGCCACCCTTCTTCGATGTTCCAGGCTGTGGAGGTCCTTTGTGAGGTTAGGCGTATCGATTAGTCTAATTGCTATCTTCTGGATAGTGTCTAGAAGCTTTAGAGAGTGCTTCGCAGCGCATCCCCACACAAGATGGGAGCAAGACCCCAGCGATGGTCCAATCTGTGCCTTGTAGAGCAGCAGTAGTTACCCTGGTGTGCTCAGCTTCCTACAGCGGAACAAAACTCCAAGCTTCTGGGATGCCGTTTTAGCAATACTGACGACGTGGTCATGCCAGGACATGTTGTTGTTGATGTTGATCCCCAAAAGCTTGACGGAAAGTGACTCGTCTATGGGGTAACCCTCCATTTCCACTGTTGGTAAGCCAACGTGAGACTTCTTTGTAAGTGTTGTTGCCTGAGTTTTCTGTACGTTGAACTGTACTTTATTTGCTGATCCCCACTCGACAATTGTTTTGATATCTGTGTGGATTTGTGAGGCATGCTGCTGTCGCCGACGTACCGTCTCCAGGGATAGACTATCACGTAAGCAGCAAGCTTGACTCTATCTTTCATGAGAATGTATTACATCATTACATTTCAGAGGGTGTGATTTATATACTCTATATCACATATACCATAATACTCTCCACTTGTCAATTTTACAAGGAATATAGCCAATACATAATTGTCCGTCCTCTCGTTGTGCTTGCGCTTCTGCTACTTTTGATTGTACTAGATCTCATTAAGTACTCAATTTGGCCTTCAAGTACTCCTTCGTTGAAAAGCTCCACAGTTTCAGGACACTAGGCCAGAATTTGCTTCATAACGCCACTTGTTCTCTACTTTGTGGGACCAATACCAGTGCTATTAGGTCCGTGTGGGCTGTCGATGTCATCTTTTCGATTCCTAATACTACAGTAGAGTACGCAGTCTCTGGTTATACGTCATCTGGTGCCACCGCAATGTCTTCAAACTGATCCCCTTCCGTCACAACATTTCATATTTTAAAGCTTTCCTTTGTTCTATCATTTGTTCCTCCCTTAGTCTCGTCCATATTCACTTGAACTGCTTTTACTTGTTGATTGTTTCAATAATTCTGTTGTAGAGAGCAGTATACTACGCCATTTATTGCTCTTTCTGTTCTGAAGACGCTCACCTAACCAAATCCAAAATTGCCTTCTTGATTTCGTCTTTTGGATTAGGAACAGTCTTGATCAAAATAAAATAACGTCAAATTTGCCTACCTTTCCTTTAGCACCGCTGCCTTTTAGTAACTTCTTGTGGGCAGTCTTCCATTTTCCTCGTCACAGCTCGTGATGTTTCCATTACAAGAGAACCTCGTGGTAGGAATGGTAGTTAAAAAATGGACAAGCAAAGAGAAATAGTAGATACCATTAAAATAAGAATATACTACATCTCCTGGGCCATATTATACAGGGTTACTGGTAACTCGACCACTTTCCTGCAAGAAGTGATAGAGAGACTCAAATACAATAGATTTAACCCCCCATATGTAATTCCGAAAACCGATAGTTTTTGAGATAATTAATATTTAATGTTTTTCAACGATATGTCCAAATTTTCACACTACATCCCAAATTTAGAAAAAACCCTGCTGTCGATTTTAGTAATCTCCAATTTAGTTTTTTACTGACACATACGCAAATCTAATTTAGTGTTTAAATGTGTAAAAATACTAAACAGTTTCAAGCTACATACAATTATTTAAAAAATAAAGGACAAAATTTTTACATTCACCGCGAAAGAAAATTGTCTAGCTCAAAAAAAGATACACAACCAGTCAAACAAATTATTTTAAAAACTTCCTTATCTGATGTCCTTTTCCAAGGACAAGAATGACAGGACAACCACAAGTAACAATTTAACAAAATTTATCAACAGAATCATCAACAACATGATATTCCAGCATGATGGTTGTCCAGCACATTACCGTATCACAATTCGGCAGTTGTTGGACAACACATACCTGAACAAATGGATAGGGAGGTGTGAACCCATCCCATGGCCTGCACGGAGCCCAGATCAGACACCTCTTGATTTTTACGTCTGGGGTCACATGAAGGCATTGGTTTACGAGACTCCAGTTAATACTGCTGACGAACTAAGGCAAAAAAATATCAATGCGGTGGAGGAGATAAAACGAACTTTTTCAACACGAGTTACAAAAACCGAAGTGAGGAAGCGGATCCGTACTTGTATCCGAAATCAAGGGCAACACATTGAGCAAGATCTCTAGAAACTTTGAGTGGATATAATTAAAAGGTTATTAGGTAGGAAAGATTTTTTAGCGATTTGTTCAACCGTTTGTATAATTTTTTTGAGCTAGATAATTTTCTTTCACGGTGAATGTAAACATTTTGTTGATTATTTTTTAAATATTTGTATTTAGTTTGGAGCTGTTTAGTATTTTGAAACATTTTAATACTAAGTTAGCTTTGTGTATGTGTTAGTTAAATATTAAAATAAAAATTATCAGAATCAACAACAGGTGTTTTTCTTAGATTAGGACCTAGTGTGAAAATTTGGACATTTGGTTGAAAAACATTAAATGTTAATTATCTCGAAAACTATCGGTTTTCGGAATTACATATGGGGGGTTAAACCCATTACATTTGAGTCCCTCTATCACCTCTTGCAGGAAAGTGGTCGAGTTACCAGTAACCCTGTATACGTGGCGAAAAATACAAATTGCTACAATTGAATACGCAGGGCTAAATTCAGCGTAAACGGAGCATCGGCAGAAGGATGTCCTGGTTGCGTAATCTTTGGGAATGGTTTGGATACCACTCCAACCAGTTGTTTCGTGCTGCGGCCGCAAAGGTACGAATTGCATTGATGATTGCCAACCTTCGTAGCGGAGATGGCACGTGAAGAAGAAGAAGAGCTTCTTTGTGTCCGGCGCTGATACTGTGGACGATTCGTGTATAGGACCCATCATATACACTTTCAGTAAAGCCGCTATTGGGGTGAAATTGGGCCACAAGTTGCACGACCCATTTTACTTCCCATACCGATAGGTGAGGGGAGTATTGTGATCGCGAAAATTTTCGATTTTGAGATAATACGCTTTTTGGGCGTGTTATGATGTCTACATAACGAAAATCCACGTCACTCATTTCCGTCGGTCTGTCTGTTGGCGTTCTTCTAACGTCGTAATCTCAGTAACCGCTGCATGGATTGTGATGAAATTTGGGTAGCGATATGTTGTGCTGTCGTAGTAGGTAATGTTCCGATAATTTTGGAAGTCGTTGTACGGGGGTGGAGTAATTAGCAAAAAACGGGGGTTGTAAAACTCAAAAATTTATTCCATTCATAATAGGCTGTCCATTGACCTGTGAAAGAAAGACCTAGCGGCATAATAGACGTTTGTTAGGTCCATCCGAACATTGCCTATTACAGAAATCAAGGGACTTAGAAGTCTGATGTATACATACGCGTATTGCTTTAGATCGTACTTAGTAACATGGAAATTATGGAATTGATTTTAATGAAATTTAGAAACAGTATTATTACCGCGGCAAGGATGAAAAATGCGTATGGTTTTCAATAATCGTGTCAGTGGCGGCGCAGCAATAATAAAAAACTAAAAATATAAAAATAGCTCAAACTTCGTTTTTAAGCAATTTGGGGGTTCCTGATTGTTTCGTTTCGTCCAATTGAAGCTGAGTTGTGTCGTTTTAGTTCCTACGGAGAGATTTAGGAAACTATTTACTAGTGGATGGATGTTCTTTGACGACAGGCGAGCGATGATTTGGTTGCAACTGTTATGTGCGGGAAGTACTGAGTCAATCAACTTGACTCCATTTTTTCGTTTAACATCCGACAACTCTTGTATTTCACACTTGGCAAGTAAGCTTTCAATGGGTGGAATAACTAATAACGCAAGTCAACCTCCACCCCTTATTCGGCCGGGCCTGCTATAGACCTTTATAATGCTTGTCTGCTGTCATCTCTCTCTAACCAAGCTCGCTGATCCAAGGCAACACTCTACTGAGCCATTGGTAGGTATAATGTCTGCGGAAACCCACAGGTCATGGGGTCACGTTCTTGTGGCGTGCCAGCTTCTGAAGGGCACAGAGAACGTTTCTGATGGGCTAGACTTGATGCAGCCCACGAAGCGGCCTCCGCTTTCAGAGCTGCTCGACTGTCAAAACATATCGATGGTTTCATATCCATGCCTCTTTCCACCCTGAACCTGATCTTCTTCAGTGTGGCTAGCTACCGGATATTGTGCCACCCAGGCATTCTCAGGCAAGCTGACATCATTGCATCTCTTATAATGTGTAGATCAAGAATGCGTGGGAACTACCGAGTTGAATTACTTGACGCAAGTTTATTTGAAAAGCGGTATCTACTAAATACGCTGCTATATTGTCTCTATAGAACAAACCGTCGTATGAAACCGTTGCCCGATGAATCACCGTCTTGGAAGGTCGAAGAAATTTTCAACGAATTTATCTGGTTCTGTATAAGGCGAAACCGCTTTCTGATGAGATCCTACGCAAAAACACTCCGATCGTCAGTTCGTTTCAGTTCAATTCAGTAAAGGTCGTTGATTTGGTTACCTTCCGCTTTAAACACATGTTTTATTGTGTTATATATACGCTCCAGCTTCCCAATATGGATTAAATAGAAACAAATGTATGCAGTCGTCGCCCTGAAAACCACCGAAGCTCCGTTACCCAGTCAAAATTTATAAATTTTACTTCCCACAGCTTATAGTTGAGGAGAGCCGCGATAAGTTTCGATTTCGAACTAACAGACTTATCTATTACTTTTATGTCGGAAATTTAATAAAAGCCACGGAAAAGCGTTATTGTTTTTCAAAAGGCGCTTAAGCTAAATTCAGATGCACACGACATCCGACAATACGACGCGCGACGGTACGAAACTGCTCCTGGTTGAAATAAGTATTCAAAATGGATTGGCGCCAAACTAAATGTCCGATAATTTTAACTTTTATACGACGGTCGGATGAGTTGAAAATATTTTAACTTTTTATCCGATGTCGTATGTAATTTGACAGTTGACAATCTCCATGAATTTGTATTCGAAAATGATAATTCAGCGAGCGCAATACGTCAATTCAATAAATATTTTACTTTTATCTCTTATGGATAAAAATGAAGAAAAGAGGAAGAACGCGAAGAATTTGTGTTCGAGAAATTTTTAAAAATAGAAAGAAGCAAGGAGCGTACCATAATCTGTTGCAGGAGATGAAGCTAACTGACACAGAAAAATATTTTAATTATTTGCGAATGTCAAGTAATGCATTTAAATCTTTGCTTCAAATTATTGGTCCACGGTTCAGTAGAATTTATTGTGTTCGCGAACCTATTTCTTCAGGGCAGACTTGCTTTACTTTAATAGGTACTATGAAAATTCAAATTTCGTACGAAAATTTCGGACTCATGTGAATGGATACACTTTAGATTATACGACAGAATCAGTTCGTCGTGTGTCGGATGTCGTGTTATCATCTGAATTTAGCTTAAAAGTTAAGGTAGGCACCAACTGTCAAATAAATGCATTCCTTAACTCAACTTGAATGCTACATGAAAACTGCAGAGTATCCAAAACTGCATAGGACTGAAAATTAATTCAATACCGTAGCAAATGAGTTTTTGTGCGTTTTATCCAAGAATAACACAACTGACGAGAAACGACAGCACAATTTCAATCATGTATGCACATGCGCCAAATATGCTGTTTTTCAGTCAGTTGCTTATTAGTCCGGTAGTAGCCGAGAATATTTGTTAGTCCCGCGTGTCTGTTTTCGTGTCATGTCAAGCTCCCGTACTAGATAGGTACAATTGTCAGCAGCAAATATGCTGTTTTGACGTCAAACGCGAGGGCATTTCAAGGTCATTGAAAATTCTTGGTGCATCAAAGGAAATTTGCTCATTTGGAATCTATCGAATCTGAAATTAATCCTAGAAAAGTTTTGTCAGCGCTTAAACATATAAAATCCAAGCTTCCAATAAACGAAAAATCGCCTTTCATCCTATGGATACATCACTAATCATAAATATTACACCTATTTTGTGACTAGATGGAAAACAGGTTCCACATGCAGTTCTTGATTTTTTTTTCAAACAGAAGTAATGTTCATTATTATACTTTATTAAAGTCCAAAGAGATTTATGAGTTTATGACATAATAAAATCTTCAAGAGGGTGGATGGTCTGAGCTTATCAATGATTAAATTGAGCATACCATGCCAGCTACTTTAATTTATATAAGTCGTATATTATGAACAGTTGTCTGGAAAAGAGATGTTTCCCTGGTTTTAATAAACTTTTTGACATTTATAAGGTTAATCACAGTTTGCTCAAAACAAATTTAAAATATGACTGCTTCGATATATAGCAATAGTTTGATCAAAATCTATTTTTGGTAATAGACCACAATATGTGGCTGTGAGTGTATCTAAATCTGATTTCTAAGTTATCAGCTCAGGAGTATATAGGTATCACAAGGATCCGTAGATCTCTCTCTGGTAAGATAAACACATCCCAGTTGCATGTATATATGCGGATGACACACATGACCAACACAGATATAACATACAGAAAGTTGAATCTGCTCTTAATATAATGACTTAACAAACATAATATATGCAACATAATATTGCAAAGATCACAATCTTCAAATACTTAAATGCTACAAAATATATAGTGTTATTTTTTTGTGCTGATGTTATAAAACAATATTTATTAAATTTTCCACGTCGTTTTGGACCTATATATAACAGATAACAGCAGAATATTTTAACTTTAAAGTTCTAATAATTTGCCTCTTGTATTCACTAGCATTAATTGAATCACATAAGTTCGTAAGGATACGTTTATTGCTCCTTTAGACCGCCTTTCTGTGATCTGTGACACCATATGTATATACCTTTCATGTATTAATAATATAATGATGAAGTAGTGAGATAATTCATAAAAACATTAAAAACGCTGCTCAACAGTAACTAAAAACACAAGAGCTTTTGTTCAATCTTCTTCTATACCTACCTGATATATTTTACCCAGTCATCGACTATATGCTCATGATAAGAATCTATTCAAACCTGTATTCATATAGTTTTTTCCATTTTTTCCATCGCACTTGTCAAGGATTTAGGGTTTGAAACGTGTTGCTCTAACATTATAAAGTTGTAGTTTATGGGGCTAGGCAACTGGCAAATAGAATCAAATACATACAACTCCTTCTTTTCATCATGATTTTCAGGATTAGGTATGTCAAAATAAACTTTTTGAACAAAAATCTTTCGAACCAGTGGTCGTCTGCTGCCTAGCTGTCTTTGAACATTTAGTTTCAACGAGAGCAAAAATGCAAATAGTCAAAAAGAGGAAAACTATAATAGTAAACAATTAAAATGCTCATTCTTTGTGTTTTTATAACGTATTTCATAGCGTCAAATAGGAGATTGGGCTTGACAGCCAATCTTAACGTAATATTTGAGCCAGATATATATCTACTTTTATGGCCACAAAATCTTGCCTATGTCGGTATTTACAGGAAATATATAAAGAACCTTTTATATTTGTTTAAAAAACGGTGAGTGTATTTATGGTTAAGAGATTCGCCATGTATAACAACTAAATTAGTGTGAAGTTAACGTCCTTTGGCACATACATGCTTACTGTTACTCTGCATCCATAATCTATAAATACTAAATAGTTGCCAGGGATGATTCAACCAGATTTCCCGAAATAGTTTCGCTGCAAAATAAGCCTAAAAAGATAATTCTTTGTCCCTCCGCATAGCTGAATTCGAAAATTTAAATTTGGAAGGAAATCTTTGTTCTTTCAACCAATGGAGTGGCTGTATTCCGAATGCCGCGTCCAATCAGGCACTCGCGTTCCCCACGTGACAGAAATAGCGACGGTTGTTTATAAAACCGAGTACAGGCTCTTGGCGAAGAACATTTCGCTGATATTTTCAACGGAAACAAACCGAAAAACTTTACGTGCGATACTGTAGTGTGGTAATTTGTGTGTGGTTTAGTGGTTTTATTAGTTTCATTAAGGATAAATCGGTGAGTATCTTGTTTTGTAGTACTACCTTGACTGCTGTCACTTCACAAAGGGCATATGCATATGACAAATTGAGCAACTTCTTTGAACTACTCTTTTAAAGTCAGTGATTGATTCATTGTAGTTGTTGCACGGAAATATATCTATTTGATCTATGTTTGCAAATATTTGCCCTAGAGAATTTTGTTTGCTACCTGTTGATCTTATTTTTGACCTAGGTCATTGGAAGGAAAGGGTCGCCATTTGCAGTTGTCCATTTCATTCATAAATTTAACTTGAAAAAACGTGTTTGCTTCTCATTGCAAAACTTGTCTTATGTAGAGTATTTTACATTGCTTTATTATGTTAATTAATGGGTTAACAAAAGCTGACTGAAAACGTTAATAAGTTTGTATGATAATACTACTACAACTTTGTGGATTAAAAGAAAGTAAGATGCTGGTTTTATCACTATCAAAGTGATTGTTTTGATCATATTTCATTCAGTCATTATTTTATTCATAAAATTAAGAGTTAGCAAAGTTTGGATAAGAAAATCACGGTACCATAAAACCGACTGCTCGATCAATTTGCGTGTAAGCCTCTTTAGCTCAGTGGCAGAGCACTGGTCTTGTAAACCAGGGGTCGTGAGTTCAATCCTCACAGGAGGCAGTTTGTTGTGGCTTACTTTTTTTGTTTTTTTTTTTAATCTATTCTGTGTCTTCTTGTGTGATTTATTGAAAATATATATTATTTTAACATCTTTTCAGACAATCATGGCTGATGTAGCAGAGATTCCCACATCCGCTGACCGTAAGCAATTTTCTAATAGACTTTTTATTGATATTTGTTCAATATTGTATTTTAGAGTAACTTTCAATAGTGAAATATTAGATGATTTACCTTTGGAAAACTTGTAGGTTCTAGCAATCTGCAATGCATTTAAGATTTAAGAAAACACTTTTACCACAAAAACTGAACACTTAAAAACTGTTTTATGCACTTACTGCTTATTTTGCACTACATTTTGATAATATACCTAGTATTTTTTTTTAATTAGATTATTATATATCTTGGGTTAGGTACAAAAAATAAGATATTTCTAGCCACATAAAAAGGGATCACCAAAACACATGAAATGGTTGGAATTTGATTTCAAAAACTCCATATAGGTATATGAAATGACAGGTTACATTTTCTGTAGGTAATTGGGCTGTTATATGATGACAAAGCAGTCAAAAGGTTAATAAACTGTTGTTAAGAAGCAAAATGCAAGGCTAATAATGAAAATAAGTGTTATTACTAGTATCAATGACTTGGGAAGCAGCAAACATACTTTCTTTTTCTTTATATAGGTGAATGCATGATTGTCTTTGGCTAGACATAATATACAATGGATCAATTTAGTTGTTCCTTGTGAAATTGACGAGAAAATAATGCATCATTTGATCGTCAATTTTTGCGTCTGTTTAACAATACTTGACTCTCCAAAGTTCCGTTAATTCTCGCGTTAAAAAAAATTGCGTCAAGTAGGGTCACTCTGTTTTTCTCTTCCATCAATACAATTTTGTTTCCAAACCAGAAACCGATTTCATATTCTCAACATTGTTAGTGTTTGACTTCGCTGGCCCAGTAATAAAAATCGTAAATGCTTGAGATAGACCTTACTTGCATTTAGGCAACCATGGTGACCTTGATCAAAGAATCAATAATAAATAAATAAATTTTGCATGAAGCCTTTGCTTTTTGTTAACTAACTTCCTAGCTGAATAACAGTGATTCTGAAATATTGAAGAACACAAAGTGTTGCATTTACATTCATGCCAAATCCAGCCAAATCAGCTTTTTATGATCACAATACTATTTGTCTTGTGAACAAATAATGTGACATCTAGACTGCATCACATTTGGTATCTAACACCAGACTATAAGACCCCTGGACAGGCACATATCCAGGATTTGGTTTTAGGGGGGTCCAGATTATGGGTGTCCTTTCAGGGGGGGCCCAGACTAGAGTTGCCACCTTAAATTTGTGAGGGGGGGGGAGCAAATTTGTCGATTCCATTTTTTAGACAGCATTTTATAATGTTTATGGACACCCTGGACCCCCCTAAATACATGCCTGCCCCTGGATAAGACTTATAACCCTCTCTTTTGTTTGGAGTTCAGATTTTTTCTAACTGATGATATTTTTCTTCCAAGCATTCAGCCATTCTATCACAGTCAACTGATGAATTAGAAATTCAATTGTGATAATGTGATTCAACTTTGTAGATAGATAGATATTGCTTAAGAATAACAGGAGTCTTATTGAAAAAGTTATGAACGAAACAAAATTTGTGGTCATATTATTGCTTGTGTAACAGAAAATTGTGATAAGAGCAGGGCCATAGCTAGGCGTTGACCATGGAGGGAGTTCATGGTGACCTTAGGGGGGGGGTTCATGTATAAAAGAATATGTAATGTCTTAATTTGCTTAAAATCTGTATAGATTGTATCACAGCTAATACGTTATGAGCACAGAGGGATTGGTTAGTAGTAGAATAGATCATTAAGCTCGGAGAAAACATCCCAGATTATATTTATTTTATTTTAGTAGTTATTTCATTCATGGGAATACTCATGGTGGGGTTTCAACCACCCAACCCCCCCCCCCCCCCCCCTTATATACAGCCCTGGATAAGTGTGTGGAAGCTTGTTACAAATCTTCACTCCATTATTTATAATTGATCTCACACAAGTGATGATTTGGGGGTGATTGATATGAAATAATATTTTTTCATTTTTTAATATCAGTGCTGTAATTTCCAAGATGGATAGTGCTATTACAGTCTAGTCTTGTCAATGCATCTAATAGCTGTCTGCTGCAACATTTTTAAACAGGTATGTGAATATACACCCCAAAATGGGAAGCCATAACTCAACCTACTTTGAAATAATGTAAAATAGCAACTTTTGGTGGAGTTCTTCCCAAGGGGATTCTTTATCTTTCTGAGTATTTGGAGGTTAGGGTATTGTAGTATCATCAGCAAATAGAGTGAATTTATTTCACTTATTTTCAATGTATTAAATTATTAATATATGTATGCTAAAAATAAGAGGGGACCCAACACATATCCCTGAGGTACTTCAACTCATATGTTTAATCTATTAGAAGTTGCATTTTCAGATAATTCTACAATTTTCATAGCATAAGGATAATCATTATAAAAAAGCTGCCTATATAAAAATAATGGTTGTATTTCTAATTCATCAGTTGACTGTGACCCAGCATGGTTGGATATGCTTCAAAGGAATATCTGATCAATGTTATTCAAACCAAAGTTTGGGCCTTATATTTTTTTTTCAGGTTTCCTTATGGTTTGAGAATGACATATGGTAATGCCTCATATAGAGATTCCAGTCTGTATGTAACATTATTCATTCATAAGACAGACTGTTATACAGTATTGTGATCCTAAGTTAATGATGTAATTGGGGATAACTTGGGAACAGTTGTACACTATGTTTTATAAAATTCTTCTCTGAAATTTAAGGAGAATCTAATAATTACAGGCACCATTTAAAAAATGAACTTTGATGCGACACACCTACGACATTTTTTTTAATAAACAGGGAACTTAATTGAAATTCATCGTAGTATATCTAGTAATGCTTTAAAAAAAAGCTGAGTTTAGAGTTTACGTCTGCTTCAGCGAAACTGAATAGTCAGAACCCGCTTTTAGGTAACTCAACTATTCAGAGACATTGTCAATCTAAATTCACTATATGAAATAACTTCCCAGGAAATAAATGAACTCATCTATTCCTACTACAATCTACAAAATGTTGTAATGATTCAATTATAATTAATGTAAACAAAATTTATCAGTCACTAGTCTTGTCTGTTCAAATAAAAACATTAGCATGTTGCTGTCGCTATGATATACACTCACAGATTGCAAACACTCTACAAGTATAAAAGGATCTAATGGTTCGATTATAATTAATATTATTAAATTTATCTTTGTTATGATTCTGTGAAATTCACCTTTAGCAGTCAGCAGTCTGTTCAAATAAAAACATTAGCACAGTTGGTGTAATCACAGATTGTAGATTGTAAACATATTATCACCCATAAAATGATCTAATGAAGCAAGCATAAAGATACACACTGCTGATAAAGAGTAATTAAATGCTAGTTCATTGACTCATTGTGAATTTATTTACATTGTTGAGCTTCTCACAGGAAATATAAAGGTTATTAAATTTATTGATAGGAAACAATTTTATTAAAATTACATGGGAAAATGAAGGACTGTGCATTTTTCAGTGACCAAACAGTCTGCTTGGAATTGTATGATGTATGATACCTAATGATTGTACACCAAACTGTCATTTGTCAACTTTTCAAAATGTTTGTTAAGAGGTTTGTTATATAGGCCAAAGGTTGTGGTCGCATACATGCCTACTCAAACTAAACATGAAGGTGCCATCATATAATATAAAGTTGTTTTGTCTTGGAACCTTTCCAAAATTTAACTAGATGCTTGATGGTATGTGATGGTTTGGGCACAGCATAGTAAACAACCAGCACAATAACTCAGGTTGGCGGAAATTACACGCGCATCCCCACTTTTGGATGATTTTGTGTAGGGATGCTAACGATACGTTCGATACTTCTGCACTAATATCGAGTATTTTTGTCATCGATACTCTTTTGAGGCATTCCAAGCTGGTATCAATACGTTTGTATCGGTATCGAAAATAATTATATAATTATTGAGGGGTGTAATCAATTGCATAATATGCTCTGTACGAACCAAACGCGCCTATTTGGCTAAAAAATATCGAGTTGGTACCGGAATCGATATTTTCATTTTCACATCTCTACCCAAACTTCACAGCCGTAAAATCATCCATAAATCCTCCCCAGGTCAAATTTTGTGGGAACCATTTTTATATAGGGAATCGTCAGAGATATTATGCTGGTTGTTTATTATGCTGTGGTTTGGGCATGAGTATAGGTTATTCAAGTGGATGTTTGTTTACATCTCAGAGTAATCGATTATTACTCTTTAGGCTTACATCTGAAACCATTTTTGGTACGAATTTTTTAACAGTTATAGTTGAGCATTTTGAGCAATGGTTCCATACAATAACTAAGTTTTAGATTCTTCGGTTTATCACATAGAATTTTTGATTGTTTTTCTAGTTAAGTATTGTTGTGCGCCGAAAAATGGAAAGCAAGTTGCTACTGTTAGAAGGAGCATTTGTAACGTCCCTAAAGTTAACAAAACAAAGCCAGAGAAGAAATCTGTGATAACGCCATAAATAAGGCTAATTAAACGCCCTATTAAGAATATCAATGCTCCACTTTTTTTTAGTAAAATCGCATGTTCTGCTAACTTAAAAAAAGTTGCCATTGCCTTACCTTGTAACCAAGCCTGATTCCAATGCTTTTAGAAATTATTGCAGTTAAAACTGTGCCTCACCTATATCTGGAATATAATGATCAGCAAGACATCTGGTTCATGTCTGCTTGAAAGCTCTGTAGGTGTTTTCTCGTTTAGGATGTAGGAAAAATGCATAAATATACACTCGTATGGATTATGTTGTGGCCAGAGGCGTAGCTACAACCTCCATCAGAATTTATTATAACCAGTTTTGAAAATCTGAACTATAGCATATTGGCTTCTGGGAACCTTGAATAACAAGGCCTACAACAGCATTGTATTTGTTTGTACTCCGTTTCTCGACACATGCCGAAATTGCCGAACAGGTAATAGCTTCTGAGGATGCCAACCATTCGTGTTGGCGAAACGTCAAGTGCGGTGGAGCGTGTTGACGCCGGCCGAACAGCCCAAGAACCAACAGTTGGACGCGAAAGTCTTATACAATACTATCTCCAAGAATTTTCAAATCAGAAAAAAATGCAGGTGCTCTATGGGCTACCGGACAAATCTTTTCGCAAAATTTGTCCTCTCCAGTCCTCAGTCATTGCAATAATTCTAATACAGATTTATAAAATTAGTGCCGCAAAAAGTGAAGTAAAGTTGACTGACATCAGTACTTCCCACATATACCAGTTTATGTTCCCATAGCATGAAGCTATAGTCTGAGATCCCCTTGCAACCAAACCTCTTGGTCTTTTTTTTCACAGGTCAATGGATAGAATATTATGATTAACAGTTTTTGTTGAGTTTATGACTCCCCCCCCCCAACTACCCCAATTTCACGTCCACCCAAAAAAAATATAGAAAATGATCAGGATCCCCTAAAATGCCTAAAAACGAAGTTTGAGTTGAGTTTATGTTTTTGTTTTTTTATTGCTGAACCGCCACTCACACGATTTCTAAAAACAATAAACGTTTTCCATCCTCGCCACGGTAATAATATTGTGCAAAAATTTCATTAAAATCAATCCAATAGTTTCCACGTTACACAATACAGAACAATCTAATATTCATATGTATACGTACATCAGAAAATTCTAAGTCCCTTGTTGGTTAGGTTTATAATAGGCAAGACAATGTTCGGATGGACCTAAAAAAGGGTATTATGCCGCGAGGACTCTCTTTCACAGGACAGTGGAATACAACAAGTTTTTGAGCTTTACGACCCCCCACCCCCCAACCACTCCAAAAAAGGTAGAAAATGATGGGGAAATCTTAAAACGCTTAAAAACGAAGAAGTTTGAGGAATATTTAATTTTTGTTGTTGTTTGCTAATTACTCCGCCACCAATGCACCGATTTTTATAGCAGCATTACCTACTAGGGCCCCATAGCATACCGGTACACAAGTTTCATCACAATCCATGCAGCGGTTACTGAGATTACTGAGATTACGAATACACTACCTAATATTGAAAAACTCCTGGAACTCAGTGTATATATGCAGCTTAGTGAGCATGTTAGCAGGTATAAACTATTGAATATCAATCAGTCAGGATTTAGAGAAAAATATTCCTGTGAAACTGCTCTACAAAAAGTAATAAATGATTTTAGATGCTCGTTAGATAAAGGACATGTTATTGTTGCAGTTTTCATCGATCTTAAACGTGCGTTTGAAGTTGTTGATAGAAAACTGCTTATTCAGAAACTTGAGATATATTTTAGCATAACAGATAGAGTTCATCAGTGGTTTTTATCCTATTTATCTCAAAGATATCAAGTCACTAAGGTGAATGATAAATTTTCAAAAATTTTGGTTGAGCATGGAAGTGTGTTGGGACCCCTGCTATTTATACTTTTTATCAATGACATTTTCTTTGCTGACGTTGGAGAATGTAGCATGCACCTTTTTGCAGATGATATAATCATATATTTACCTGGAACTGACGTGAACCAAATCTTAAAAATAATAAATGTAGCCTTGGAAAACCTAAGCAAATGGTTTCATAATAATAAGCTAGTAGTTAATACTACCAAGTCAAAATACATGCTAATTTCGAATAGGTCAGTTATACAGTCTGATATTGGTGAAAGATTACAACGGGTAGGTGAAATTAAATACTTGGGAGTCGTTATAGATGAACATTTGCGATTTAATAAGCATCAAAAAAAATTTCAAAAAAAATTGGTTTCTTGTACAGAATTAGCAAACATCTGTCACGATTTGCAAAACATATTGTTTACAATACAATTATTAAACCTCACTTTGATTATTGTTCATCGATATTATTTATGTGTAATAAATCTGATTTGCATAAAATGCAATTATTACAAAATAAATGCATGAGGTTGTTGCTGGGTTGTAATATATATATACTAATATAGTCAATATGCAACAAATATTAAATTGGAAGCCTGTAGAGCATTATATTAAAGTACGGACGCTTATATTTATTTATAAAATTGTTAATGGTCTAAGTCCAGATTATTTATACTCTGTTACCTGATACTTTAAACTGGCTTGACGTCTATTTGATAGTTATCAGCTGACGAAGAAGTGTATCTCAAATTTAATTTTTTACTAGTGGTGTTGATTGGCACTCCTGCGATCAGGACTGTATTAGTAATATTCTTACTGAATATCTCATTGCCAAAAAGTAATTACTATTTTTGTAAACAAGAAATTGCTTCAATATCTAGAAATCCAGGAATTCGCAGCAAAAATAGTTAGTTAAAGGAAATAGATTATTTTATTGATTTGTATATTGTTAGAGACTATCAAAATATTTAGCAATAGGGACGATTCAATGAACAGCTTATATCACTCTAGTGGGATATTTATTGGTTAAAACGTACAACGTACAATTGGAAAAGAGTATAAAGTAAGTACATAGAGTAAAATTAATATAAGCAGTTTAACTGACCAGCTTGTGTTAAAAATGTTTCTATTTAAACTACTATTTATTTGGTACCTCAATAAAGTTCATTTCTAATGCAGGAAATTGAACCTGTGTAAACTCTCTGAAATAGCTCCATACATTTTTTACTATTTGTGTAGCAGTTGCGCGTTGTCCTTCAACGTTTTATTTGTCTTCAATTGCTGCAAAATGAAATGTTAGGAACTCAGTGCTTGTATATGGTTAAGCCACAAATGCTTTTATCTTCATTCTTACCTCATTTAAAGCATAATCATCATCATTATTCATACTAACCATACTGATATACTGAAATAATTTTCCGAGAAAATGTAAAATAAGCATAGACCTCATGCATGGACGAAAACGTCACCAAGTGTCAATTACTCGTCATTAGCAGGACTTGCACTCAGTACAGCCCTGTATTTCTTCAAAGCTTAAAATTGATACGTCAAGACTCAATTTGGGGTATTTTTAGTTATCACTAGCCGAACAGCTGTTCGCTGTTGACACGGCTGACAGTTTAAAGTATCGGGTAACAGGGTATATATTTGAATATACAATACCGAAGCAATGTGCATAGCTACAACACACGACAGATGCATCATGTTGATATAAGACCTACCAAATTATCATTAACCAAAAGAAGTGTATTTGATGATGGGATGAAAGAATATAATAAACTCCCGCTATTTATAAAATGTTCTCCAAATGTTATTGTTTTTAAAAAAAGACTGATGAACTATTTATGAGTGATCATATGTGACCTCTTTCCTAGGAATCTATGTATAGGTAACCTTTAACATGTAATATTTTAATATATATATATATATTTTTTTAAACTTATATAATCATAAGTTTAGTGGAACTCATGAGTTGTACTCATAGCTCTATTTTTTCTTTTTATTTTACTATTTTTCTGTAAATAGCTGATGTATGCTAAATAAACGTCTATACTACTACTACTACGAGGCTAGGAAAACGCGCAGGCAGACAGACAGACAGACCGAGAGACAAATAGACCGACGGAAATTCGTGACGTGGATTTTTGTCATGTAGACATACATCATAAAACGCCCAAAAAGCAAATTATTTCGAAATCGAAAATATTCGGGATCACAATACTCCCCTCACCTATCGGTGTGGAAAGTAAAATCTATATCTTTATGCTTATTTAGCTTTCCGGCGTGTCTCTTTTTCTTGGTGTGTCAAGGGATTGTCTGCATCAGATTTGTCTATAAACACTTGATTATTATAGTGTATACAAATTGAGGTGAAATTAGAGTACATAGAAGGGAAGTCGGAGAATTTGTAACTCCAAAATTACCCAGAATGTGAGAGAAGTACTGATTAAAGCGACTTGACGCCCTTTTTCGGTTTATCTGCTCTAAAGTCGTCATTTTGGTACCTATTTAAATTATCATTTATTCATAATTTGGATAATAAGGAAAATTATGTATTATCACTGTTGCTGATGATAATTTTACAACTTTTCTGTTTTACGAGTAAATGCATATTAATGATTAAAGACCTATTACTTAAAATTGACAGTTCAGTGTCATATCGCCGTCATAGGCGTAGTTCAGTCCCTGAATCTGGGGGGCTTAAGTCCCTGGATCTAGAGACTGACCAAGATAAAATAAACTTAACAAAACGAATTATTTTTGGATTTTTGGGGGGGGGGCTAATTTTATTCTTGGGGGGGCTTAGCCCCCCAATCCCCACCTAAGTACGTCTATGATCGCCGTTGACAATACACAATACGTAAAGGCTTACCTCGAAATTCGGTGAAAATGGGATTGATATGCCAATGCACATAAATTTGACCGTGCTTGAAATTGTGACGTCAAGGAGTACTGCAACAACGCACTGCGTCCCCGAATAGAAAATGAAAACTTTAGGGCGTTGCGTTTAAAATACGTATAGTCTTCAAATCGCTCTCCTGGAAAATCTGTAAAAATTAATTACGAATTACGGATTATCACCGGCGATATGAAACAAATTAGTTTTGTCAAAAAGTATTCCCAATCCCCTCTGCCATTTAACTTTCAAGTTAGAACATGATTGTGTGTATGTACAATGATCTTACGCAATGGATATATATATAACGATATTATGTAGCATATGATATCGGAAAGTTCGATATGGGTTGTAGCTATACATAGAACCAATAAACACCCCCGGATGAATCATACTTCATGTTGGATTTTCTGTCATTTTCCGGGAATTCCGCTGTCACGACCCATACATAAAATAGACCGGTAAAAATAGTGCTAGAAAAGAACACTAGTTCCATATGGTTGGAGGTAAAAATGAAAAGTCAGCGCTTCGTCGACATACCGATGATTATTAGGTTACCTTCAAGGCAGTCGGTTGTGTTTATGGCTAGTTATTAACTCATTTCATAATAGACGCAGGAAGGAAAATGCAAATGGAGACCAGAAATGTGTTTATTTTGTATCCAGTAGTAGTAGTAGTAGTAGTAGTAGTGATGGGGGGGCGAAGCTAGGCATGTAGGCCTCCTTTGGCCCTTTTTGTCAACCCCACTGATCCAACACTGAAAACACTAAAGCCTACGTCCTAGGAAACTCTTAACGAAAGTCAGTATTTCCGATCATTTCACTGAATAAAGTGACTCCTCTCCTCCATCGTGCCGAATATCAATCTGAACCCTGAGGTTGCGATACAAAGCACATCTATCTAGGAAGTGGAATGATGTCTCGTCATCCTCCCAGCATCTGAAGCAGATGAGGTCCTATACCTCCCTCATGAGTGACAAATGTCTATTCAGCCGGCAATGGCCAGTGAAAACCCCCCACCAAAAGGTTGAGCGTCTCTCTGCCTTTATTCAGAAGCCTCTTTGCCATAGCGTTCCGCTCATACCAGGGCTACCTGTGAATCTTTTTGTCTGTAGCCATCTCTCTCCACCAAGGCTTTCGCCAGTTCCTTGACCCAGTCGTCTAGGGCAACAAGGACCTGGCGCCTGCAATTGAGGTTTTGAATTAAGAAAAAAAGTACTTTTTTGTGATAAATGGGAACATCATGTATAAGTTTTATAACAAAACTGTTTTTGTTTTCTTTTTTTTCGCAATAATTCAAAAGTTATATCAAAATAAAAATGGGTTTTTGAATCGAATACCGAAAACACGCCGACGGCTCCCGAACCTGTGTGACGTCACCATGGCGGTAAGGATGCTCCTTTGACCAACGACGTCCTACTCCGATACTAGATTCTAGATTCCCAGCCAATCGCGAAAATACGTACTGCTAAACTTGTAACTAGTGTATATTTGTTGCAGCACAGTCGATGAATGAAGTTTGCAGCTTGAGACGAAGTCTACGATCGAAATAAATATGTTTTTGAATGTTTGAATTTGAAGTCAGATTACAGATTCCAGTAAGTAAGTGCCTAATCAAATATGTTTCGTTGAAAAGATCTCCTCAATCGAAGGATGGCCCAGTGGTTAGAGAGTCCGCTAGTGGATCTCATGGTCTTTGGATCGAAACCCAGGCCTTCCAACTTTTTTTTTATTTTTTTTTTATCAAAAATTGCTTTTTGCACTTGTTACGCACATTTTTTCTACGATCAACAGAAATATGTGTTTGAATCAAATTTTGTTAGACATATTACTTGCACTGCACAGTGCAAAAACTAAGTACAGGAGGCGGTGAGCAATTCAAAAAATTAGTGGAAATGAGGTTTGTCCGTCAATATCAATCGCCATTAATTTTTTTTTAAATGTAATAGTTGGTTAAGAAAACAAAATCCCTTCATCCATTCAATTCATTCATTTTTAAGTTTTTTAATGTAACTCGTAATCATATTCTGTTTATCACTTGGTATTATTATTTATTTAACTTTGGGCAATGAAGCTTAACAATATTAAATTTTCATAAAAATTTAACAAACACTGTGCAGTGCAAGTAATATGTCTAACAAAATTTAATTAAAACACATATTTATGTTGATCGTAGAAAAAAATGTGCGTAACAAGTGCAAAAAGCACATCAATAAAATTTTTGATAACAAAAATTAAAAAAAGTTGGAAGGCCTGGGTTTCGATCCAAAGACCCTGAGATCCACTAGCGGACTCTCTAACCACTGGGCTATCCTTCGATTGAGGAGATCTTTTCAACAAAACATATTTGGTTAGGTACTTACTCACTGGAATCTGTAATCTGACTTCAACTTCAAACATTCAAAAACATATTTATTTCGATCGTAGATTTCGTCTCGAGCTGCAAACTTCATTCACCGACTGTGTTGCAACAAGTATACACTAGTTACCAGTTTAGCAGTACGTATTTTCGCGATTGGATGGGAATCTAGAATCTAGTATCGGAGTAGGACGTCGTTGGTCAAAGGAGCATCCTTATCGCCATGGTGAGGTCACACGGGTTCGGGAGCCGTCGGCGTGTTTTCGGTACTCGATTCAAAAACTCATTTTTATTTTGATATAACTTTTGAATTATTGCAAAAAAAAAGAAAACAAAAACAGTTTTATAAAACTTATCTTTCCATTTATGACAAAAAAAAAATTATTCAAAACCTCAATTTCAAGCATATCCTAGTTAGACGATCCGCTCTCTCGTTACCCGGTACATAAATGTGTCCAGGGCCTGTATTCTTGAAACGGGGAACAGCGTTCACGGGAGAACGACAATGCTAAGTGATATGTAAGTTCTCTCGTGAACGTTGTTCCCCGTTTCAAGAATACGGGCCCAGGGACGCACAGCAGGGTCACCTTCTTATGATTAAAACATTGGCTTGTGATGCTTAGTGCTGCAATCCTCTGAACCTTGCCGAGCTTGAGCATGACAAAGACCTTCTTTAGGGGACCCACGTGGCTGCGCGGTGAACGTCTGCCTTTAGTTGTGGAGTTGCAGCAGCCTTGTGCGCGGTTAGCGCTTGGGTGAGTGACTGAGTTGCACCGGGCATTCAGTTTCGAGTGTTTCGATCGGCTGTCGGTGTCGCCCACACGAGCGCTGAGCGGAGCATCTTGCGCGGCCAGCACTTTGGAGATCGACCGGAAGGACCGGACGGGGAACCCCCGTCGGACCGTCCGGGACGATGATGGTGCATCATTCCAACGGTGCTGGCCATGTACCGACCCCCCTCTGGGAATTATAGAACAATAGGCCTCAAAGGCTTCCGTCCTGACGGCTTCCAGAGGTAAAAAAAGACCTTTAGCGCTCGGCCACCAGACCACCGTACATTAACAAAGACAAGTAGGGTCACTCGCCGTGCCGACTTTGATGTGAGTCTCACAAATGCGAGCCGCCTCGATTTGGGAGGGGTTCCCTTCGTGCGGACTCGTTTACCTACAGGGAATCCGACTGCGATATGGTCGACGTCAACGGTCGACGTTCACTTTACTTATACGGGGGTCAATAGAAGTAAATTTTATAGTATAGATAGAATATCATTTATTATTCAATAAACCATTCATCACAATAACTGCAGAAGCAGCCACTGGGGTGGCAAATAGCTCAAGGAGTATTATACAGCGTGTCCAGTTAGTGTGGAATCCTTCGATATCTGGCAAGGTAAACCTGATAGAAGAAAATGAATACAAAAGTTATTTGGTTACTTAAGGCGCATATAATAAAAATATTTTGAAATATACAGGGTGTTGCGGGAAAGTAGGATAGTGAGCAACTTGATTTTTTTATATGGAACTATATTTTTTTCTTAAATTTTTCTAGTTTCCATCATTGATCTCTATTCAACCCTAAAATATTTTTGGGATCGATTGCGACGTTGCCAAGTTATAATTTATTTTCTATTCATTTCCGGATTTGCAAGGTCGCAAGTAATACGTCCAAATTGATATATTCCTTTAACCTTTCTTAATAATATTATACAGCGAGTTACTGGAATATTAAGTGGATATTATTTTGGATGTTACCAGCAATTTCGGTGTTTTTGGCAGAATTTTAAATTTAAATTTAACTAAGTTTTTTTAAATGTAACACCCTGTATTTTTTATTTTAAATCGAAATATCTACTAATACCCTATCTCGCCTTATATTTTTTTTGCGTTTGCGACGTTGCCAAGTTATAAATTATTTTTCCAAATTTTTAAACAAATATCCCCGATTTTAATTTATTTCAAATAGAATCCTCTACTTATTTTTATTGCAATGAATTGCGCATGTCGAATTTAGTAAGATCTCACAATTTCAAAATTTTGTTTGTATTAGTTACTGAGATACGGCAACACCGCTTTTTCAGTAAACGGTACCGGAACGCTTAAATATTTCCAAAACTGCCACAGCTGGAGAGGTGAAATTCAATACTTGGGGGTTTTTGAACATACAGAATTCAAAAACGCTAACATCAGTCTTGTCAGATTTACCACTTTTACGTTAGACTTCATAAATAGGGCATTCCATTCAAAATTATGACGCAAAAGCGGTGTTGCCGTATCTATCTATATCTATCTATAAATAATTAACAGAAACAAGATTTTGAAATTGTGAGATCTTACTAAGTTCGACATGTGCAATTCATTGCAATAAAAATAAGTAGAGGATTCTATTTATAAATTAAAATCTAGGATATTTGTTTTAAAATTTTGAAAAACAATTTATAACTTGGCAACGCCGCAAACTCGAAAAATAATATTACAAGGCGAGATAGGGTACTAGGAGATATTTCGATTTAAAATGAAATATACAGGGTGTTACATTTTAAAAAAAGTAAAATGACCTTCAAATTGCCGTAACTTAAAATTCTGCCAAAAAAACCCTGTAGACACAAATTGCTGGTAACATCCAAAATAATATCCACTCAATATTCAAGTAACTCGCTGTATAACAATATTGAGAAAAGTTAAAGGAATATATCAATTAGGACGTATTACTTGCGACCTTGTAAATCCGGAAATAAATAGAAAATAAATTATAACTTGGCAACGTCGCAACCAATCCCAAAAATATTTTAGGGTTGAATAGAGATCAATGATGGAAACTAGAAAAATTTAAGAAAAAAATATAGTCCCATATAAAAAAATCAAGTTGATCACTATCCTACTTTTCCACAACACCCTGTATATTTCAAAATATTTTTATAATCTGCGTCTTAAGTAACCAAATAACTTTTGTATTTGACATTTTCTTCTATCAGGTATATCTTGCGAGATATCGAAGAATTACACACTAACTGGACAGTGGACACCCTGTAGATCATGTTTTGTCAGATAGATGTAGTAATTTGAAATGTACCATTCAAGTAGTAAGTAACAGTAACAGTCTGATCATTCATAATTTGTTGTCAATAACCTTAGGTGTAGACATTAAAGTACTTGCGACAAAATATAGAAAAGAAGTAAACAGAATAGATGATAAAAAATTAATCTCAAAATTTGAAAAGAATATTCAAACTATAGAAGTTCAATCATTTCAGGAACAAATTGACTTAACCACTTCTTGTAAAAAAGATTCGTAATTCAAAAAGACGTATAATAAGATACGTGAATTATTTTCACGACTGGATACATCAAGAAATTCTCGAAATGATTGAAAACCGAGTCAAAATTTAAAAACAAAAAGTTAAAGAACCGGGAAACACGAATTTGGAAAATGAATTTAAAAAACTTAAGAATCATGTCAACAATAAAATTTAAGTATTAAAAACAGATATTTTAGAAACCAATGGGAATAAGTAGGCACAAATATAAAAAAACCATGGGGCCATATACAGAGCATGTCACCGGCTTTTTTTTGTGAAATACGCGCAAAACGCTCAATAACACACAAACACTACTTATTTAGGCACCCCGGTAGATCCGACCGATTGTATCCCGTGCACCATGTCGCGTGTTAGGTGGTGTTAGATGTACTGACCCTGTACACCACAGCTGTTAGCGTTCGGCTACTGCTCGAGATCGCCGGGCGCCAGAATCCGCCAGCTTGCGTAGTATCTGAGAGCACAGCAGGAAAGACCACATTGGGGGCGGAGCTTAGAGTGACCCTACTTGTCTTTGTTAATGTACGGTGACCAAACCCAGCAGCCATACTGGCTCCTAGTTCTGACAGCTACCGTATACAGGGTGTCCCAAAAAATAGTGTCAAGCGGAAGCCCAGAGATAGAGCACACCTAGAAGTATCTGAATCACCCCCATATATGTTATGCAATTTTTTGTAGTTTCCGAGTTATGAATTTTTTTCTGAATTTTAGAGAATTCTCTACCTCGACAACTTAAAACTGTTCCAAAAGAAACATTAAAAGACTTTTCTAAATTTTCTTTTTTGCTAATTAATCTCTAAGAGTTTACTGTTCATTACATAAAGGAATCAGCTTAGTACATCTGATGAAAGTCATGAAAATTATAGTGCAAAGTGAAAAATGTACGTTCTGTTAATTATGACTTTTCGACACGCAATTAAAAATCTAAAGTGGCGATTTCATGATTCCTATGCAGGTCAAAAAACTTCTTCAGACTCTCAGCTATCATAATTATTAAAAAAAAGGAGTACTTAATGGGGCTACTTTGTCTCCAATCGACCTTCAACGACAAGAGGTGGAGATTTCTTGAAATTAGCAATGGGATGTTAAATGAAACAATAACTAAGTTTAGGGCGCTAATAGCTGAATGTCAGTGCCGTAATAAAACACATTCAGTGCGAACAGAATATCGATAGATGACCACCTGTGTCACTTTGCTAAGATTTTTTTTTACATGTACGACTTCTTTTTTGTAAGTTGGAAATTGTAAAATGAAACGAAATTATCAAATTTTTTCACTAAGTTTATTAAATTTCACAAGAAATTTTCAAAATGTCTACCTTCTTGTTCGATGCATAATCTACATCATCTGAAAAAATTGTTTTTCAAATTAACAAAAGCTCTTTGATTGTTTTTTATTGTTTCTTCAGCCTGTGTTAATTTGTTGCGTAATTCGCTGATGTTTCGACACTCTTTAGCATAAACTAGTTTTTTGTAGTAGTCCCAAACAAAAAACTCTATCGGATTTAAGTCAGGTGACCGTGGAGGCCATTCAGTGGGTCCACCATGACCTATCCATTTGTTGCATAGTCTCTTGCAAAAAACAGCATCGTTAAATTCAGTTGTCGTGCACCCAAGGTCCGTAGGAATAGCCAAGTAGTCAGACAACAGAAACAACACTAATCCAAACAAAAGCGTATCGCTTTAAAGCCGCAAAGACAGACAGACGACTGAATAAAGACAACGAAAGCAACTTATACAATGACACATTTTGAAGAGACGTCACAACAATATCATAGCTACCTCTTTCTAACATCGCCATCGTTTACTGCGTTAGCGTTAGCCCTTTTTGTTGGCGCTCAGGTAAAAACCGGTTTTGAAGAATGCGCTCCTAGTGATTTTTTAGCAAGAAATGATACTTTTTTAATAAATGTTTAATTTATGCAACGTTTTTAACGTTTATTATTGCGGTACTGACAATCAATCTGCTATTAACGCGCTAACATAAGTTATTGATGAATTGAAAAACACATCGCTAATTTCAAGAAATCTTTGCCTCTTGTCTTTGAAGGTCAACTGAAGCGAAAGTAGCCCCACTAAGTACTAGTTTTTTACTTCCCACACCGATAGGTGAGGGGAGTATTGTGATCGCGAAAATTTTCGATTTTGAGATAATACGTTTTTTGGGCGTTTTATGATGTGTACATAACGAAAATCCACGTCACTCATTTCCGTCGGTCTGTCTGTCGGTCTGTCGGTCTGTCTGTCTGTCTGTCTGTCGCGTTTTTCTACCCTCGTAATCTCAGTAACCGCTGCATGGATTGTGATGAAATTTGGGCAGCGGTATGATGTGGGGTCGTAGTAGGTAATGTTCGTATAATTTTGAAAATCGGTGCATAGGCGGCGGAGTAATTAGCAAAAAACAAAAAAAATTAAATATTGCTGAAACTTCGTTTTTAGGCGTTTTAGGGGTCCCTGATCATTTTCTACTTTTTTTTTTGGTGGGGGTGAAATTGGGGTGGTTGGGGGTTGGGGGGTTGTAAAATTGAAAAATTTGTTGTATTCATAATAGACTACCCACTGACCTATGAAGGAAGACCTAGCGACATAAATAACTTTTTTAGGTCTATCCGAACATTGCCTTATATGCCTATTACAGAAACTAAAGGACTTAGAATTTTTTCCGATGTATACAGGCTGTCCATTTAGTGTGTAATTCTTCGATATCTCGCAAGGTATAGCTGATAGAAGAAAATCTCAAATACAAAAGTTATTTGGTTACTTGAGATGCATATCCTAAAAATATTTTGAAATATACAGGGTGTTGCGGGAAAGTAAGGTAGAGATCAACTTGATTTTTTTATATGGAACTATAACTTTCTCTCAAGTTCTTCTAGTGTCCATCATTGATCTCTATCCAACCCTAAAATATTTTTGGAATCGATTGCGACGTTGCCAAGTAATAATTTATTTTCTATTAATTTCCGCATTTGCAAGGTCGCAAGTAATACGTTCAAATTGATATATTCCTTTAACTTTTCTCAATAATATTACACAGCGAGTTACTAGAATATTAAGCGGATATTATTCTGGATGCTACCAGTAATTTGTATCTACAGGGTGTTTTTGGCGGAATTTTAAATTCCGGCAACTTAAAGGTCGTTTTACTTTGTTTTTTTAAATGTAACACCCTGTCTTTTTTATTTTAAATCGAAATACCTACAAATACTCTATCTCGCCTTGTAATATTTTTTTTCGCGTTTTCGACGTTGCCAAGTCATAAATTATTTTCCCAAATTTTTAAAACAAGTATCCCCGGTTTTAATTTATTTTAAATAGAATCCTCTACATATTTTTATTGCAATGAATTGCGCATGTCGAATTTAGTTAGATCTCACAATTTCAAAATTTTGTTTGTATTAATTAATGAGATACGGCAACACCGCTTTTTCAGTAAACGGTACCGGAACGCTTAAATTTTTCCAAAACTGCCACAGCTGAAGAGGTGAAATTCAATACAAAAGTTTGTATTATTGATAATAGGCTGTTCATTGACCTGTGCAGGAAAGACCTAGCGGCATATGACAATAATTTGGGGGGGGGGGGGTACTGGCGATGATTTTGTTGCAAGGGGATCTCACACTAAATCTTTATGCTATGGGAAAATAATAAACTGGTATCACCGTAATGTGTGGGAAGTACTGAGTCAATCAACTTGACTCCATTTTTTTCAATGATTGTGATAGCTGAGGGTCTGAAGAAGTTTTTAGACCTACATAGGAATCATGAAATCACCTCTTTAGATTTTTAATTGCGAGTTGAAAATCTAAGTCATAATTAACAGAACGTAAATTTTTCACTTTACACTATAATTTTCATGACTTTCATCAGATGTACTAAGCCGACTCCTTTATGTAATGAACAGTAAACTCTTAGAGATTAATTAGCAAAAAAGAGAATTTGGAAAAGTCTTTTAATGTTTCTTTTGGAACAGTTTTAAGTTGTCGAGGTAGAGAATTCTCTAAAATTCAGAAAAAAATTCATAACTCGGAAACTACAAAAAATTGCATAACATATATGGGGGTGATTCAGATACTTCTAGGTGTGCTCTATCTCTGAACTTCCGCTTGACACTATTTTTTGGGACACCCTGTAGAGCCAGTTTAGGACCTTGGCTTGAGCCCCCAGGTCCTACCGACTACCCGACGCGACGCAGCTGCCACATTGTAGCTATATAGACTTTTTCGTCAATCGACTACCACCATGACTGGACTGAAATGCAATCACGTCTGGCAGAGCTCTCAGCACCCATAGCTTATATATAGGCGTCTAAAGCGGCCGGGCTTATCTTCGATCCGGAACGAAAACTGCTTCATTCCGTATAATCTGTTTCTATTCATGATATAAAATGCTTTTCGAAAGGGCAAAAGTAGTGTATCGAATAAAGAAAAGGAAATGGTCTGCGAATACATATTCCTAAAGAGGTACTAGGTTATTTTCACCGATACTTCTAACAAGATTTGAAAGACGACAGTGGAATACATCGTCGTCGTGACTTATTTTATAAAAAAAAAACTGGCGAACATTACAAATCCAAATTTTATAAGACGTATGAAGTGAGTTGTTAATTTTTTCTGATATATTTTGAAAAGTACACTTGCAGATCCCAAACTGAATTGAAGATAAAATTGGCTAAACTTTCCAACAGAAGGGAAAGTTTGGCGGATGACATTACTTTGCACCAACTTTGCACGCAGGCATTATGAGCAGTAGTCTAATCACAAGGCTGACACTGGCTGCTTCGCTGTCAAAGGACCTGGAGATCATTACCGCTTGAGGACTCAAAAATATGGTAAAATTTGGTGGTTCCAAGACCCAGTCCTGTACAATACACTTTCCAACAAAAAGTACCCAGGTGAGCACCCGGTTCTAATGAGAACAGGTCACTCATTCAAGCTTTTGGGTGTCAGCATGACAGAAAACATGAATAAAGGCGGGTTCATGAAACTTTTCCTTTGCCGTAAATTAGCGTTTGTGTTAATTCTAAAGTTGAACCTACCGTCAGTAATGAAATTGTTCATGAAACAGCTTTGAATTTAACTTAAGAATTAGGCGCAAGGATTGACCTTGAAAAGATAATAACTTCCAACTTTACCTTACGGCAAAAGATAAATCTAAATCTTAGAAGTGTCTGAGCATGCGCGAAACGACAGAACATAAAATTATGATCTGGCATGAGACAACCACACCTGAGATCACCTTATTCTATTTATTAATCTTCATTTTTGGTCGTAGTTTTAAAAACAAATTTCGCCTTTCGCAAACAGTATGACCGCCAACGCGCCAAATCTTAAAAATATAACCTTAAAATCAAAACATACTTTGTGAAACGTCACATCTGTCATCCTTAACGCCAAATTCAAGTTTCATGTACGTCGATTCTCTTATGGCTAAAGTTAAAGATAAAGTTAATACTAACGCTCAATTTACGGCTAAGTTGCGACAAAGGAAAAGTTTCATGAACCCGCCTTAAATTTCATTAATTGTGACTGCTGCTAGAAAAAAGCTTGGATTCAGAGCCAGGGCCAGACAGTATTTTAAACATTATTTATGTTGTATCTACTCTCAACATACCTTTATGCTACTTTTGAATGTATAGCGGGGATCCCACAGCACTGGCATTTTATTCTCCAGCCTTTTCTACCCATCCATTCATCCTCTTTGATTTCTTGGACCTCATTTCTACATTTCTATACCTTGCCTCCTGGCCGGTGTACCTCTTCTTATTTACCACATGGTATATAATCCAGAACTCTTTTTGGCCTTCGTTCATTCATCATTCTCATAACATGGCCATACCAAATTGATTGACGGGTATCTATTCTGTTATTGACAATGGTTTCCATTTTCGAGCGCCGTCTAATCTATTCGTTACGAATATATTGTATCCCCGGCTCTATCTTTGAAACTCTAGACGATCTTCTTAAGTAGTCCATCTCCACAACTTTTATTTATTAGTGAGTCGCTAACTTTCTGCTCCTTATGTGAAGACCGGCTCCACTATAGCTTTGGAAATCGTTAATTTGGTATTCATTTTTGTCCTGGCTGACCATAGGAGTTAAAACCTGGGTACATCTTTTTCTCGCAGTATTCGATGCTGTATATCTTAAGCGGAATTGCCTTTGGTCGATATAATGCTGCCCAGGTATTTGAGTTCCTGGGTGCTTCTTATTACCCCTTATGGTAATTGTATGTCTTGTCCCTGTCCTTCAAGCTCCTTTTTTTTAATTTTTCTGTACATATACTCTATTATATCTTCTTCGTCGGTAGCTATAACAACTTGGTCGTCCGTAAATAAGACTGTAAAAAGCCTCCTACTTCAATTATTTTCATGCCTGACATTCCCTGATCCAAGTCTTCACTTAGATAGAAGTACCGAGACAAACTATTTGGCATAATAAATTTTACTTCACACACTGATATGTGAGGGGAGTATTGTATTGTATTATCGCAAAAATTTTCGATTATGAGATAATACGCTTTTTAGGCGTTTTATGATGTCTACATAACAAAAATCCACGTCACTCATTTCCGTCGGTCTGTCTGTCTGTTGGCGTTTTTCTACCCTCGTAATCTCAATGACCACTGCACGGATTTTGATGACATTTGGGGAGCGATATGCTGTGGGGTCGTAGTAGGCATCATAGTAATTAGCAAAAAACAAGAGATTTTAAAAATTCATAGTTTTAGGGGTTCCTGATCATTTTCAACTTTTCTTGGGTGGGGTGTAATTGGGGTGAATGGTGGGGTGGGCGGTTGTAGAACTCAAAAAAATGTAATACCCTTTTTTATATTGCTATATTGCTATATTGCTTTAGATCGTTCTGTATTAAGTACCTAACGTAGAAATGAGTGAATTGATTTTAATGAAAGTTTGAGACAGTATTACTACGGTGGCGAGGATGGAAAGCGCGTATGGTTTTCAGAAATCGTGTCAGTGGCGGCGCAGCAACAAAGAAAAAACTAAAATTATAAAAACAGCTCAAACTCAGTTTTTAGGAATTTTATGGGTTCCTAAATAATTTTTGTACTTTTTAGCTCTCACTGAAGAGAGCTTATGCAGAGCCTCTGTCTGTTCGTCCGTCCGTCCGTCTGTCCGTATACAAAGGACCAAAACTAGCCAAAACTACAGGTGCTAGAGAAAAAACTAAATACAGATTCTGAATCAGCATGAAAAAACAGGTTCGGTAAAAATCCGGTTTTGTCAATATCGCTTCCGGTACCACAGTGAGAGCGCCGTTTGAATATACTCAAGTAAATTCATTCCTAATTTTTTTAGGGTGGGGTGAAATTGGGGTGGTTGCAAACCTCGTTTTAGGCGATTTGGGGGTTCCTGATCGTTACGTTTCATTCATTTGAAACTTGCAGAATATAAACTGTGTTGTCCTAGTTCCTACAGAGGTGCAAGAAACTATTTGCGAGAGTTTTTGTGTTAGATGTTTTTTTTTTAGGGCGGGCAGGCGATGATTTGGTTGCAAGGGGATCTCAGACTATAGCGTTATGCTATGACAAAAAAATAAAATGAGATTACCGTTATGTGTGGCAAGTACAGAGTCAATAAACTTGACTCCATTTTTTTTGCTCCGTATTGAAGCAGCATACGTTTATCCGGTTTCGAGCCGAGCCTTGTTCTTGCCGAATGCACCAGATAAATTATTTTGCTCACCTCAAATGAAATTGCCCTCTTTCACCGCCACCGCCGTCGTGTATAAGGTAATAGAAAATCAATACGACCCCCAACTCGGCCCCCTCCAGCACGGAGTGTGTTTTGTATTGCAGCAAGAAAATTCGTGTTTCCCCAGTCAGCCGCACATCTTAAGCGTTTTCCTTTCCGCGTACTAGCTACCAGAACTACACTACACAAAGCTGTTAGTGAAGGTCTTTGGAGCCTGACACACCGCTGTCGACAATTTTCATTTTCATACCAATAGTTTGACCACTTTTTGGTCATGCTTGGCCAGGCAGTCAATAGGTTTGCTCACAGAGGGGCAAAGCGCTATATCTGCCCCTCCCAAAAAACATTCATGTGACTTAGACGTCAAGTTATTGTTGATTGTCATAGCAGTCCTTAGCTCTTGTATCATAGTATCAGTTTGATCTGAATACCCAGGAATCAGAAAAGGTAAAAAAAGTAGGGAAGAATTTACTTGAGTAAATTCAAACGGCGCTTTCACTGTGGATTTTGTTGGTATACAAATTTAATTTTTTTATTATATTGACAAACCCGGATTTTCCCCGGACTAGTAATCAACAAATTTAACATTTAGTCTTAAAAAAAAATAATAAAAAAAGCTGTTGACCGCGGTGAGATTCGAACCACGCCCTTTAGGACTGGTGCCTAGCGTCTTAACCGCTCGGCCACGCTGCCTGTGCTTCAGGAATATCAATACACCATACATAATACGTCGTCAGTTACCTGTCGTAATTTAATTCAATGTTTTTAAACCGGAAGCGATATTGACACAACCTCATTTTTCCCGGACTAGTTTTTTCGTGCTGATTCAAAATCTGTATCTAGTTTTTCTCTAGAACCTGTAGTTTTGGTTATCCTTTGTATACGGACAGACGGACGGACGGATACAGAGGCTCTGCATAAGCTCTCTTGCGTGACTTCAGTGAGTCAGTGAGAGCTAAAATGAGAGAGGAGGAACGTAAGGAAGAAAGGACAAGAAATCAATGTGATTCCCAAATCGGCCCTCTCCAGCACGGAGTGTGTTTTGTATTGCAGCAAGAAAATGCGTGCTAGCTACCAGAACTGCACAAAGCTGTTAACGAAGGTATTTGGACCGACACACCGCTGTCGAGAAATTTTAATTTTCCTACCAATAGTTTTTGATCTTTGATCACTTTTTGATCATGCTTGGCAAGGCAGTCATTTTTGGTTTGTTCAAAGAGGGGCAAAGCGCTCGCTATCTCTGCCCCACCCAAAAAACATGTGACTTAGGGCCGGTTGTACAATGTAAGCTTAAGCTTCGGCTTAAGGTAAGCCGACGTTAAACCACGTCAGCTGCAAATCGTCCGTTGTACAACGCTAGCTTAGCCCCCCACTGCAAGCTTAGCACGAGCTTACGTAAGCCGAAGCTTAACGCGAGCTTAGCTGAGATTTAAACCTAACCTGATACAAATGACATGATATATCAAGAAGAAACCTTCAAATTGCTTGTCACTTTATTAGGTCATATTTTTTGAAAGATTTGTGTCTAATTTAACAAAGAGAGCAAATGAAAGAACAGAGACAGAAACGGTCGTTGCCAAAATTTGACACAAACTGTCATAAGCGCCTAACCAAAAAAAGGTAATTTTTCAGATCATTATAGGTGCTTTCCTTTTACGTCTGCACTAACTCAGATCCCTTAAAAATCAGATGGCTCAGCTCAGTTGGAAACCTCAGATGCTCAGATGAATTAAAGGAACGTGTTTGTGCAGTTAAATGTCATTCCTCGAAATTTTGTAATATTCTATGGTTCTATAATCTATCGATCCTTTCCATTACCTATTTTTTTAAGTTTTTCGTAGCTCACCATACACTGTCGACTATCCATACACCACAAAACCCGCTAAAATTCAAACTTACAAAAAATTCTAACCTCATTTATTGATTTATTTGACATCTAAATGATCTGAGACAACTGATCTACCTTTCGAGCTTGTGCAGATGGGCTTAAGTGGGGGTAAAATATCTCACTTTAGTTTCAGAATTAGAAGACAAAAGGAACGTACATTGAAATGAGTCGTGACGTCACAAGTGAAATTTATCAGATAAATCAGGTAAAAGGAAAGCGCCTAATGTCAGTACGTATTGCTTCATTGATACCAACTGTAGTGAATTTCATTATCAACCAGGTTTAACTAAGCCGACGATTGTACAACGGGTGTCGACTTTAAGCCTGAGCTTAGCTAAGCTTAGGCTTAACAAAGCTCGTGTTAAACCCGCATTTGTACAACCGGCCTTTAAAGACGTCAAGTAATAATTGTTGATTGTCATAGCAGTCCGTGAGACCTTAGCTCCAGCTTAGCTCTTGTATCATAGTATCGTTTCGTCCTGGAACCTAGGAACCATCCAACCAGGATCAACATGCTCGCCAACATATTTTGAGTGGTTATGTGGGGGGAAGTATGCCTAGCGTCTTAGTCTAAAAGGGCTGATACACGTACGAGCAAGTACGCGTACTTATGGCTCGACGACCTTTTTCGCCTGTGTGTCACCGTAAGTACGCGTACTTTAAAACCGCCGCGCAAACCGCCGGCGAGCCAACTGGTTTGAAATCTTGCTCGTAGCTTGTCCCGGCTCGCACTGCGAGCCGCGAGCCACCACTCTGCTTCGGCAGGCCATCGATCCGTAACGCTTGTTGTGTCTGGAGTTTGTTAAAAGTTTTGTTTATTTAGGAAAATCATCAAAATGCGTGATTTCAGCTTCACGTATGTTACCGCGTCGAGCCGAGTAAGTTTGCGAACTTAAAAACCGCGTACTTAAAGTTTGCACGTGTATCACCCCTTTAAGAGCCTGCGATCGGCAGACTGACGGTATTTTAACAAACTTCATATTGGTGCCCAAGGTATTTTATTACATCTGACGTAGGCCGCAGGTGAAATGGGGATCCACTACCCCCAGCAATGGTTCCTTTGGGCGTGTCCGGCAAAAAGTCTCTAAAACGCTTAAAAACGAAATTGGGAGCAATTCTTAAAATTTTCATTTTATGCATTCCTATAGCATACCCCGTAGCATATTACAGAGGGGTAACAAAATTGCGACAGACAGACCGACGGAAATGAGTGACACAGATTTTCGCGATTTATCATAAACCGTATAAAATACATATAACAAAATCGAAAATGTTCACAATTACAAAACTTCCTCACCTATGTTGCAGAAAGTTAAAAATGAAGACAAGTTGATTGGGTACTTTTCGGTGGTACCAGTTTATTATTTTCCCATTGCTGCATTGGGAAGTGAAGTGTGTTATGCCGCTAGATCTTTCTTTCACAGGTCAATGGACAGCCTACTATGAATTCAACACCCCCCCTTGTATGCATCAGAAAATTTCGGTTTCTGTAATAGGCAAGATAATATTTGGATGGACCTAAAGCAGTGTATGTATTATGCCACTAGGTATTTCTTTCACAGGCTTTCAGGCTTAGTGTGGCTTCCTTTTTTTGCGACCCTTGTAATATGTCCGGGTCCACATGTACAAAAAGTCAATGCGCGACCATGCCCTTGGAGATATATCGAACTCCAAACAAAAAACAGGCGACCATGGGAATTAACGCAAAGTAAACGGTGATGGGGGGACAACTCTGCAAAAAACAAACGACGGTATCAGAATACAAAACGGGACCGATGGGAAGCCCAGACGTGGACGACGAATTTTTCATTTTGTAGGCTTCCCAGTAGGAAACGGCACATTAATCATTTTACTTTGCGCACAACATCAGAGGCAGAGGGGAAGTATTATAACCGGGAAAAGTTTGTAATTCGGGATATTACGTTTTATTAATTTCTCTCTGTCTAGACTCAAAAGTCCCTCTGTAACTTAGAAGGTACTGCTTTACTTGATTTACTGGTTTACAATAGTTATTTATGTTTTAATACCTCTTGCACCATATGTTTTTGTATTAATATGCTTTTGAGAATATTCCTGTGAACTTTTTTTTAAATAGCACTTATTTATACGTGTCCAAGTATTACCTGATAACAATATTATTCAGACACATGACTTTCGGATATGAGGATTTTGGTGGCTGGTGTCCCAGAAAGCAAAGGCAGAGTCCATATGGGTTGAAATATTCAAATAATAAATACTATTGAACACAACAATACCTATACAGGGTGCTTTCAATGTTGGGACTTTCCTTCTCAAAAAGAACTGCATTTGAAGTGACACAGCTAATATGCGGTGCATCAGCAGCAGAAGAATTAAAAAAAATGGCAAGAAAATATGCACTGTTCGTTCGCTACGAAGTTTTAAGTGCGGTCCTGTCACATGAGTCTTAAGCCGGCGCCACATATGCGGGTATTTGCCGAATATCAATATTCGCCGTTTTTCAACCTTGCTCGCCGAATAGCGAGCACGTATCGCCCTACATGTGCGTAGTTGGCTATGTTTAGTTTCGAGAAGAAAGGGAATGGGAAAGCCCGACCATTCGGACAAATTGCTCCAGCCACACTAGTAGGCGTTTGCCGAATTGCGAATATTCGCTGTTCGGTGTTCCCTAAATGCCGCATGTGTGGCGCCGGCTATGGCGCCGGCTGAATGCTCGGTGCTCGGCATATGGCGAATATTCGGGTAAAATCCTGCAGCCACATAGCCGAATAGCAAATAATCGGGGTTCGTTGCTCGCCGAATCCCGCATATGTGGCGCCGGCTTTATAGATATGGTTCGAAGTTTGCGCCGCGAGGTTGAAAAGCCAAGTATTTCTTCTTCGATTTGGACCATTCGAGGTTGTCTAGGTCGTCAAATATCCTGAGACACTAGCTCTTTGCACGCAGAATTGCCAAATTATTTTCCAAATTTAGATAATTTTTTTCACATTAAGAATTCGCATTGCTCAATACCACTGTCTTTCTGGAACACCCTGTATAAAAGTCTAGAAAAATTAAAAAATATTAGAATAACTATGTTTTCATGTAAAATGTTTTATTATGGCAATTATTTAAAAATACACTTTTAATATGCTTGACAAATAATGTTACTGACCTTTGTTCTGCGAATAAGATAAGAATACGAATAAAGCAACTTTTGGAAATAATGGTTATGAAAATTAATTCTTTTTCATATTTAAAATCATTTTTTAGGTAACAAAATGTGGCTCTGCTCTACTTTCTGTCCATTTAATAAGAACTATCCGTAAACTAGCTTGATATTACAAATTTGTATACGTCCGAAAATAACAGTTTAACCAATAAGATTATAATTAAGTATAAGAAAAATCCCAGGAAACTTTTACAAGACCGCGATTTGAAGCTATGCTATTCTATCTACCCTTCATTGCGTTAGATATTGAATAAAAGCCTCTTCCAAGGTACCTATTAATTATATTTTCTTTAAAGAAAACCTCGAAGGGCGTCGTTCATTAACAAACGAATCTGAAAAGAGCGTCGAATTAGAATGACTTCAAATGCTTCTGTTGTATGAAGAGCCGCATAGGTTCATAACGAGCCGCCCTTTGGCCCCTTTGACCCTTTGTGATAGCGGGAAATTAAAGAAGGCGAAGGAAAAAGTCAGCGGGCGATGCTTGAGGCACGATCAGGTCGCCTGGCGCTGCGACGAGACGTTCGTTTGTTTCGGGATGCTGAAGGGCGCTCAAAAAGAAATAACTGGGGCAAGACTCGGGGCTTTCCACAAACGACATAGGGTAGCCACTAAGGGATTCAATCCCGCATCATATTTTTGATTCCTGTTATTCCGGGATCGCCACTCTTGTAATCCCGGTATCCTGAGACTGTTCCCGAGATTCAAAATTATATGTCAAACTTGTGTCTTCAAACTTATTAAAAACATAAACAAATAAGAATAAAAAGAGCAACCCTCGTATAAAAATAAAAACATTAAGTAAAATACATTTCCTTTTGAATACTGAAATTAACAAATAATAATATAATATTTTGATAATAATAGTCATGACCTGGAAACTCCGAATTTGATTGCAATGAAACTAAGGTGTATTGATTTGAAATTTGTCAATCTCTAGTACATTGCAGTAGCTAGCAGGCTGTGAAAAATATCAATTTCTGTCGTACTTCCGCTTAGACTTGATTTATTGTACGTGATTTTTATAATGCTTCTTTACTCTGGTTCGTCTGTATCTTTCTGCTAAGTTAGTTGTTTTCTTCCATCTGAACAGGTTCTTGTTTATATTTCAAGGCCTGTTAGGTTCCTTAAAGGTAGGAAAATTGAAAAACATCGGTTTGATTGAAAATTTGAAATTAAATCTAAACTACTAGACTGATAGTCATAACATAACATAACATCATTAGAAACGCTATCAAATTTTGCATATGATTGTATGAAAAAAATTAGGCGTTCCCGTTTGAAAAGTTATTTCTGATTGAAGCTCCCTTAATTAATCTACCGATTTCTTCAAGTACAAAAACAATTCAAGATTTGAACTTCTAACCTAAGCTAATGCATTTCATGCTTAGTCATACAGTAAAGTCACCGCCTTCTAACTTTTATAATCACTGCGATATTAATTTTTTTTTCTGGTATCTACTATATATCAAAAATGGTGTTTTGCACATGTCCCGTTGACAAAGGAATCTGAATATGAAAAATATACAACTTTAATACGTCAGGCTTTATTAGTACAAAATTCGTTATTTTTATAATGTAAACCAACTAGACATGCACCGACATAGTTATTTTCCTAAAAAGAGATATTGTTTAGTCACAAGAGTCCCAGGCCTTGAGCTTCACTCACCCTCTATAACACTAAGTCTTGGATGTAGGCTTTTCAAATGCGTGGGAAGTGCTGAGTCAAACGACCTGACGCATTTTATATATGCCAAAAATCACTGATAGAAAAATTTCATAATACAAGGCGAGTCCTAAGTTGATACTTTTTTTTAACTAAGTATAGAAGTCGTTAAAACAAACAACTTTTTCAAATAACTTTTTTCAGAAAACTGAAAAATAAGCAGAACAGAATAAAGAAGATAAATCTGGGCTTGTGTATTTAGACGTGCCTAGTCTGTTTATGTTTAATTTTTTGCTCGGATTTTTGTCTTATCTATTAGGAATTGCACCTGTCAGTGGGACGTTATTATGAAACAAATTTTAGGATTTACCAATTTAAAATTTATAACGATATGCAGAAAGTGGCTATCTCACTATCTGACAGGTGCAATTCCTGATGGATAAGACAAAAATGCGAGCAAAAAGCTAAACATAAACAGACTAGCTATGTCTTGATACACAAGCTCAGATTTGTTTATTTTAACGACTTCCATACACACTTAAAATAAGTATTAACTTAGCACTCGCCCTGTATAAATTAATAAAATGTACCAATTATTCAATGAATACCGACTCTGAGCAAATTCAAATTTTTATTTATTACCTCTTTGCTATCAAACATCCGCCAGTGTGGAACGTTCATAAAAAGCCATACATTTATCCATCCCCGCTACACTAGCATCAATTTTTTTATTATAGTCTAGTTTCCAGGTGTTAGTGATTTCAAATACTAGTATTTTATGACCATACATCACAATAAAAACTTCTAAAATTGACCGGACGCATTGTATAGTGTTCTTTTTGATTATTGTTCTGCCGATACTCGATGCATTTTCAAAACTACTAATTTCATCGACATCTGTAATGTCTTAAACTTAAAATTCTTTAGTGGACTGACGCACATTGTGGTTGGATATTCTCCAGGAAAAAATTTGATCAATGTTCTTGCAAATCAAAGAGCGAGCCATAAGTTCTTCCAGGTTTCCAGATTTGTTTTTATATCCCGAATGAGATGTCGCTTTGTCTTGTCTTGGGATTGCAAGGTTGTCACTTATTACCTCATGACATTCATCAGATGGTCCTGAGGCACCGATAAATAATAATCATTACTGTAATTTTTTGTAAACGTTTTATTCTTGGATAAATGCTACAGGGGTGGCCGAAACGTTAGTGAAAAGATTTTCTTTCAACATAGATGAACCAGTAAAGCACGATAAATCAATATGACATTTATTAACTAAATAATACTTGACAACCGGAAACTAAAAAGTCGCATCATCCTACATTGCCTTCGTCTGTGGCTGGCTGTGCGCATTTCTGCCGATCCGCGATTTTCGTCTTCCCTTATTTCATTTCATGGCTCTGTTCTTAGCTCTGGTGTACTCCCTTTAGGGACTACTTCGAGCACGAACTTCCATTAAAATTTCATCTGGCATCGCATCGTCGCTGCCTTCCCTTCGCCTTCTTCCTTTGCCGACTGCTGCTGTTGTATCTAACGCCCTATCTCCCTTGTCGTCCCGTTATTTTTCATCCTTTTTTCACTTGTTGAGTTCTTAGAATTCGCCCAGTCGCGTTACTACAGCCCGATACCACGCCAATAGGCGGAGGAAGTATTGAGAAATTTTGGATTTCAGGTCGTTTAGGGCCGTATTCATCGTCGTCCCTTGAGTAATACTTAAGGTTCCCTTAAGTAACACTCAAGGGATACTTCAGGGACCCTCAAGTGTGGCTTTCCTTGTGTATCTGTTTCCTAGACAACATCTACGAAATGGCGGGATTCATTTGGCGACGTTGTCATATTTCGAATATAAGTCAATTTGTTATGTCTATGCCTACGCATTTTGATGTTTTTCTCTTTTTATTGTATGCCAGTATTTCGGGTTTTGTGCCGGACATTTTTCCGGGTGTGACAGAAACTGGCTAATTTTGGAGTACGGTGTGTACCCCAAAATTAACCTACAAAATCGCCTTGACTGCAACGAAATGTCATGTTGACATATTCAAAGGAGCCTTACGAAAGAGACCCTCAGGAAAGGTTTCGAAACACAAAACCTTACATAAGGGACCCTTAAGTATCGGCTATGAATACGACCCTTAGACATCTTATGACTTGTACATCACGTGCACCCCTGATAATCCAATACAATAAGCTTAATGTTTGTATAAACGTTTATGTTGGCATTATGACTGTTGTCTCAAAAGTCACCGATGGACATGTGAGCGTTCGCATGTTACTCATGATTTTTTACATATCAATTTTTTTTTTTTTAGATTTTGAACCATGACCAAATTGTTTCAATATTATTACAGATCACATAAGGATTAAGTTCCTCTAGCTTCGCAAGGTGCATACAGAATACTGTGTTCTTGTGAGAAAGTATATATTGGTGAATCAAGTAAGCCTTTAGAAATACGTTTTGAGGAACACGAACGGCATACGTTAGGTTGAAAGATAGCGGGGCGATTATGCCTCCTTCCACTGGACCCTATTGTGTCTATTATGGCTCACACCTATTTATAGAGTAGACCATACAATCCACACCTCTTGACGAAGGCGATGGTCATGTTGGGAGAAACTTCTTTGAAGTCAAGTTGAGTGAATGCAAAAGTCTGAAACCTAGCTCTTTCCAGTACTGGACAGTTTCATCCTCCGCATAACAGAAACGACAGTCTGTTGTTTGTTCTAGACCTATCTTCCGCGAGTAGTTTCTCAGACGGCAATGCCTCTTCAACAGACCAACCAAACGCGGAAATCATTCTTGCTCCATTCTATGATCCTCGGGGGACGGGCGGGGGGGGGGGGGCGAGTGTATGGTTATCCTTTTCAATTTTACGGACACAACTTGCGCACTCTCTTTCATTCAATGGCCGAGCTACACGCAGCTGCTATGCTGCGTCCTTTGTTAATACACGGGATAGTTCGCTCGGACCTCTCTGGCGCACGTATTCACTGGCAGCAATATTTTGATCTTTAAACATCGACAACCGGAATTCCAGACTGATTTTTTGCAGACAACCCTATATCGACGTGTTTGCAATACAATTATCTTTATTTTGATATAAGTTTCATGCATTAACCACACCGCTTCAAATTACTATTATTGATGTATCTGTTTAAACCTGCCTACCCTATAGTTGGGATGGGACAAACGTAGCCAACCTAACGTTAGCATATTCTATGGGCTTCATACTTTCGATTGGTATGTGATTTGTCTATTAACCAAACCAGTGAAATGTATAAAAAAATTAATGTTTAAATATTTAATTAATCATATCCTGGATTGAAATTTTTCAGCCAACCTACTCGCGATATGTTTTTAACATATTAAATTTAATATAAAATGGTTTTCATCCATTAACCAGTTCGGTGAAGGTCGTCTTATATTCGGATCTTCTACTATAATAGAGAGTAGTACGTCTTCGTCGTCTGTACCGGTACTATGTAACTTAGAAACGTGTTTCGATGCACTATGTGCTATGGGATCGGGTGGCCTCGTAAATATGACAGCGTGCCGTGACAGCGTAGTAGACGCGTGATAGGCACCCGAAACTGCCCGATCGTCATGGTCGTCATGGTGATAGAAACATGTTTCTATCTCTTAAGTTAGAGAGTCTATCCCTAGGATAAGTTTTGGAAATTCATCATCCGCAGTGCCTATATCGCCTTATTTGCCTTCAAAGAAAATATCGTGGTCCCAGCAAGCCTGTTCAGCGAATGAAGAGAGAGAAGGGAGTTCTTCTTCGACCAGGGATTCCCGGCAGCTCCCTGAACGGCGTCACACGCACATACGAAAGGGGATGGATATCTCGACGCCGCGCCGTCGGAGCTCGGAGGTCGTCTGGGGGTGGCGCGTACACCGTGAGCCATGTATCCGGCGTCATACTGTCGGTGTCGCTGTACATTACGGCAGGCTTAGGCTTAGGCGCACATGGAGTTAGATAGTACGTCTTCGTCGTCTGGTCTATCGACCGACGGACGGTCGCCGGTGATGGCGTCGCGGCGCAGGCCGCGTCGACGCTCGACACGCCGCCGCCACCACCGCCGCCGCGCCCCTTGGAAAATGCCGCGCTGTTGCCGACCACTTGGGAAAGTCGTCGCCCTGATTCCTTTACATTTGCACATTGCATTGCACATCATTGTTCATTTTTTAATTGTTTAACAGCTAACCGCGTCAACCACACCGGGTTGTCTGCGAGTAGGCGGCAAATCATTACACACAATAATTACACTTATACAGGGTGGGGAGGGCGGTGCATGGGGTATTTTCCAACTTGCTAATATTGCCTGTTTAATGATGGCACTGTTTGCTCAATTTTTTTCTGCCCACGTGGAGTAAAGATAGACTTTGAAAATCATCCCTTTGGAAAGAGCTCATTTAAATCTCTCAAACCTCCCGCCTAAGAAATCAACCAATCAAAAGTGATTTTTATGCCGGATGTAGATAGCATGTGACTATTTTAATTTGAATTCAGCGTAGATTCAAGGTTGTCACGTTGTAAATATTTTGCATAGTTTTTCTATAAAGGATCTAACTTTATTTTATGTTTGTAGACTATAAATGTTATATTGCACAGATATTCCATTTTTTGCATTGTTATGTAATTAGCAGTTTACTCTGAGAATGTTTCATAGTTACTTTTCACAATTTTACTCGTCATTCGGCAACACTCGTCTTTAACAGCCTGTCACTAGTGTCATGCATACATAACCTCCACTGGTGTCACGACTGTCACGGTATCTCATTTAACCAAGATAGATCATGAAATGATGTAAACAAAACCATTAATGATAGAACCACATATGGTTTGATAAAAGTGAAAGAGAATTTAATTTCGCATCAACTGACATGAAACTTATCATACCATCCCATTTAAAAAAAATGCAACGTATTAAGCTTTTCAAATTTGGAAATTACTAGTCTATCGATTTAATGTGCTTTTGAAACAGTGATCTTAATGAAACAAGTATGTTTATTGTTTGTTTTAAAACGGAAAACCCGGGGGGGTGGGCTAGCTCAGTGGTTAGAGTCGAGGGCTCGTGGAACGAAAGGTTCCGGGTTCGATTCAATATCCACAAAAAAAGCTCAGCGAAGAATCCCCATCTGAGCCTTCACTGTTGACTTCTAATTAACAGTGCTGTTCCTAAGTGGCGCCGAGAAACAGTAACAAAGCCTACACAAAACACGAGACTAATGACCAAAGCAGTCGATGCCGATGACACAGAAGTAAAAAAACAGAAAACCGCATCTTTCTGTCATACTTAGTTTCCAAGATATTAACGTTTTTTGTAAAGTACTATAAACGTCAAATTTTCTAAATATTGCTAAATAACTTCGAAAATAGGCTTCGTAGATATAAACTATGGTTAACACGAGCTAGAAATCAATGCTGTGTTCAAAAACGTTGATACCTACTTCCGGTATATCCGGATGTCCGCCATCTTTGAAATTAGTTTCTTACAAGTGTAACATTTGAAAAGAAACGTTTTTTATTCAAGCCATTTTCTTCTAATTTAAACAGTAAGGTCGCTAGACTGCACTGCGCCCCTATTGGGCCACTTTGTATTTTTTGTAAGATAAATATCTTTGAGGTATTCTCTTAGGTGTGAGTTAGATGTTAATATTTCTCTGATGTTAGTACGTTGTTTGATGCTCTCTGCACCTGGTAAGCTAGCAATCGCCTAGGATATGGTTGACTGTGATCGGCATTTTATTTTGTTGTATTCTCAAGTTTTGGTCAAGAGAATAATTATCAATACCTTTATTGATCCATTTCTGAGGTATAGGAGTTTGGCCAGCTGGATACTCTACCACTTAACCTCTACGTAGAGAACACCCAAACGTGCAACGGAACAGGTTATTTAATACATCAACATGAACACAATAAAAATAACGTTTACAATGTTTCCACGGGCTTTCAAAACGTATTGAGTTTTGAAATATACCGGAGAAACGTCAATTGGATGCGTCTTCAAAACTTTTACTGTTCAAGGACGATTTACAGATTTTTGGAATGGTATCCAGATGTGTCGTGGAAACACCAGATGCCATTTTCAAAACAGTTGGAATGGACAATGCGCAACGCGTTGCTGTCTAATGCCACTATTGTCAGTTTATTAACAAAATAGGTTATAAAACTAGGAAATGATGATGAATGCGTTTCGAAAATCGTTTCGAAACCTATCGTGAAAACACCGAAAACCCTAAATCGCAAAACGTTTTGAAAACATTTTGAAAGCCCGCGGCAACGTAGTAATTTGAAATTTTAGTCCTTTGTTAAGCTTATTAGCAGTTTTTAACAACCTGCTTGAAAAGAGATATCTGATAATTTTTGCATCCAAATTTCATTACACAGTGCCAGTATTGTTTGTAAAACGTATCAAAATAACCTCTGTACGGAATGTAAGTATTAATCATGCAGGTATATAGGTTGGTAATAATGAAAAATACCTAAACATATAATTCAAAAACAGCGAGTGCAGCTCTTTGATCTACATAAACTTAGAACTATTCTAGATATTTTCAAAGCATATAAATTACTAGATCGCCAGACTCAACCGATTTTTTATGGGTTTGAAATTTTAAATTAGATGAGAGATCTGAGATAAAGTATTACCCAAATTTGTGCGAGATAGGCAAACTCGTTTGAGAAATTAAATCGAAATTGCAGTTGTAGGCGAATCATAATAATGTTGATTTGGTTCTTTACCGATTGCAGAAGATTTTATAGAGACGATTACTTCTTATGTTGAACTCGTACTATTCTATTATGACTATCATGGTTTAAAGGAAATAATCGTTTATTTCATTCAGCTCAAAATCACTTTATCATGAGTATAATACACACACAGACACACAGGCCAATGTCCAAATTCTGTACGGATTCACTGGCCGCATGAACCGCACATATGAATGCGTCCACTGTCTTGTAACATGGTAGATGGCTTGGTTATTGGCCTCGCATTCACTGAGACTATCAGTAGATCTGATCAAATAGATACGGAGATGGATTGAAAAGTGTTCAGCGTACTATAGAAGCAAACAGAAATTGAGTTAATCAATATTTTAGTTTTATTATGTATACAGGGTGGGCCAACAGTGAGTGGACGGAAGACTGTGGGCTTACTAAAATATATTTCAAAAATCTGTCACTTAGTCATTGTAGGGAAGGATGCCGTGAGAGGTATAACGTTAAAATATTTTCACACACAGCTAGGTTGCCTATACGTAGGAAAATTGAATAACACCGATTTGACTGAAAATTTGAAAAAAACAAAAACTAAAAATGATTTGTTGAGAAATATATATCGTTAGAAAGGTTAAAAATTTTACATTTGATCCTATAAAGAAAAATAGGCATTCCCACTTAAAACAATCAATTTACCTGTTATTGAAGTTTTCTTAATTAATCTGCTGATTTCTGCAACTACAAAACAAAAGGAATTCAACTTTGAAAGTCTGACTTAGGATGACACATGCTTAGTCGTACTACAAAGTCACAGCCTTCTAAGTCTCATAATCGCTGCGATATTCAACTTTACTTCCCACACCGATAGGTGAGGGGAGTATTGTGATCGCGAAAATTTTCGATTTTGAGATAACACGCTTTTTGAGCGTTTTATGACGTCTACATAACGAAAATCCGTCACTCATTTCTGTCGGTCTGTCTGCCTGTCTGTGCGCGTTTTCTAGCCTCGTAATCTCAGTAACCGCTGCGTGGATTGTGATGAAATTTGGGCAGCGATATGCTGGGGGGTCGTCGTAGGTAACGTTCTTATAAATTTGAAAATCGGTGCATGGGCGGCGGAGAAATTACCAAAAAACAAAAAAAAAATAAATATTTTTCTACTTTTTTTTTTGGGTGGGGTTGAAATTGGGGTGGCTGGGGGGTGGAGGGTTGTAAAACTCAAAAATCTGTTGTCCTCATAATATGCATTGACCTGTAAAAGAAAGACCTAGCGGCATAATACCCTTTTTTTAGGCCCATCCGAACATTGTTTTGCCTATTCCGGAAACCAAGGGACTTATTTTCTGATGAATACATAGGAATATTGCTCTAGATCGTTCTGTATTGAGTATCGTAAAAGTTATGGAATGGATTTTAATGAAACTTTGTTACAGTATTACTACCACGGCGAGGATGGAAAACGTCTATGTTTTGGAAAAATCCTGTCAGTGGCGGTGCAGCAATAATAACAAAAAAACAAAAAATAAAAAGGCCTCAAACTTTGTTTTTAGGCGCTTTAGGGGTTCCTGATCATTTTCTACGTTTTTTTTGGGAGGGGGTGAAATTGGGTGGTTGGGGGGCGGGGGCTGTAAAACTGAAAGATTTGTTGTATTCATAATAGTTTTTCAATTGACCTATGCAAGAAATACGTACCGGCGTATTTTTTTTAAGTCCATGTGAACATTTCCTTGCCTACTACAGAAACCAAGGGACTTCGAATTTTCTGATAAATACATAGGAACATTGTTTTAGATCGTTCTATATTGCGTAACGCAAAAATTATTCAATTAATTGATTTTAATGAAATTTCGACACAGAATGGACTATCGCGGCGAGAGTGGAAAACGCGTCAGTGTCTGAAAAATCGCGTCAGTGGCGGCGCAAATTGTTGTTTAATTATTGGATTAAAAAACTAAAAATATAAAAACAACTCGTACTTCGCTTTTAGACGGTTTAGAGGCTCCTGATCGTTTTGCATCGTTCAGTTGAAGCATGCAGAATGGAAACTAGTCTCTAAGGAGGGAGACGCAAGAAACTATTTACGAGAGTTTTTCTGTTGGATGTTTTTTGCAGGAGTGTGGGCGATGGTTTGGTTGCAAGGGGATTTCAGACTATAGCTTCATGCAATGGGAAAACAATAAGATGAAATCATAATTAGATGTGGGAAGTAGTGAGTCAATCAACTCGACTCCATTTTTTCCCGATATCTACTTATACCAAAAATGATTTGTACCTATAAAGTTCCATATTTTGATACACAAAGTCACACTAGAATTCAGCAATGAATCCAAATATGCAATAATATACGGGGGTTCCATTTAAAAAAATGTTAGTTTGTTAGGAACTACCCTGTATAGACGCCAAACAAGTGAAAATATTTTAACTTTATAGTCCTCAAAGCTCCCTACCACGACCGAGTGACAGATCTTTTGAAATATGTTTTAGTAAGTCCACAATCTTCCGTCCAGTCCCTCGGTTTTTAAGTTTTTTCAATACATTCGGTAAAGGATTTTTTTGTTTTAATTTACTGATTTGATTTAAAAAGCTTAAAAATTGTTTATAAAAAATAGATATCAAGTTGATCTATATTGGATATGTGTCGATATACAGGTCGAGTCGTAAGTTGATACTGGTTTTAACGGTGTATAGATATCGTTAAAATGAACAACTTTTTCAAATAATTTTTTGAGAAGATTTTTACCTTATGGATTAAGCATTGTACTTGTCAGATTGCAGGCAGGAGTTACTTTGTTTATCGTTGTTAATTTTAAATTGGTAAATCCTAAAAGTGGCACATTATTATGTACGAAACTTTTAGGATCTACCAATGTAGAATTAACTAGGTACGATAAACTGGAAGTGACTAGTACACTAATTGACAGGTACAATGCCTGATCGATGATAAGACAAAAATCCGAGCAAATAACTAAACAACAACAACATCAACAAGGTACCAGATACAAAATTCCAGAGTTTTTTTTTATTCTGTATTTAGCTTTTTTCAGTTTTCAGAAAAAAGTTATTTGAAACGTTGTTTATTTTAACGACTTCTGTACACAGTTAAAATAATTATCAGCTTAGGACTCACCTTGTATATACGATATTTAGATATCTATGTAAATATGATATTTTCGAACCCTGAAAAATGCTAAAATTGCGCTTTTGGGCATTTTTATGGTCCGCGATAATTTCTTAAGATATGGTAGTGTTTCAAAATTTCCAGAAAGAATGGGTGACGGAAAAAACCGGGTTTTTTCCTGTTTTTCCGGGTTTCCTGGTTTTTCCCCGGAAAAATTGGAAAAAGCGATAAGTTTCGAGAAAAATGGATTTTTATTAGAAATAAAAAAATTAATATACGTATTAAATATTAGTCATTTTCAACAATTGCTTTTAACACATTACAACCCTGACACATTGTTGTTGGACAAAAATGAAAAATCTTGATACAATGCTAGACCATTTCAGCCTTTAAAGCAGGCTGGAAAAGATATTGAGCATATTCATGAATTCTAGGATAACAATGCTAAGGAATCAGAACCAGATTCTTTTTCCGAAGACTCAGGTCTTGACGTGAAGTGCCTCTAAGTCTTCTAGTTTTTGCTAAATAATGTTTCTTTTACTTGTTTTGTCAGTTCTTTTCAAGTTTTTTTTATGTTAATTTGGTGGCTTTGCCCATGTATGTATGTCTTCTACTCACTTTGGCAGTTCTTTTACATTTTTTTCATGTATTTTTTTACTATATAGTATCTAAAGTTTATCTTATTTTGTTAACTAGAATTTTTTCCTTTTTTCATATAATATAAAATCAAAGTATCAATAAATTGTTATAATATATAATTTTTTTATTACACGAATATACATTTATCTCACAGCTCTCATTATATTGTTTTTAGATTTCTGGCTTTTAAGTTTTAAAAAATTATATTTGCCGTTTTTTTTTCCAATTTTTCTCATGTTCGGGAAAAACGAAAAAACCCGTTTTTTCCAATTTTTTGCCGAACCTTTCAATCTCCAAGGTAGAAGGAGACGGAAATATTTCTGAGCTAGATGGTGCTAGCACAAACCATCAAACCGTTGAAAAGGGCAAATTGGGGCTTCGGCAACGCCGCATTGCCGTCGAATCCGACGCGCGACGTCGCTTGCCGTTGCGTCGCGACGTCCGACCGTCGTCATTAGTGGCGAGACGTCGCAGGAGGAGACTCAACTCCAAGGAGGAGGACCGATCACTCCGAACGCGTACTCGCTGTCTGTCTGTCCGTCCGTCCGTACCTTCGTTCGTTCATCAATCACAGGGCCGCACTGGCCTAACGCGCCATTTACTTTTTGTCTGGACTGTCGTTATTCACACGGCCGACAAGATGCTGATCGGCTTGGTCAGGGAATCTGTGATGCAGTGTTTCTGCCACACGTGCCGAGCCCCCACGCTGCCAGTCGCACGTAAGTTCACAAACAGATATTTTGTACGTTATGTTGATGAACCGACATCATCGATCCTTTGAACGTTCATATTATCCGATCCGGTGATTGTTGATAATTTTTTTTATTGATTAGAGCGACTCAATATATTCAAACGGTAAATTAGCAAACATTGAACAATGAACGCAAAATCTCAAAAAATGACGATTTTCCCTAACAGTATTGGGTTCGTTAAATATACGATAAACATTAAGGGAAATATTTCTTCACCCTTCAGCCCAAGAATCTTTATTTTTTGACGTTTTTTTAGAAAATTGCGTTACTTCGAAGGTACATTTTTTTAACAGTTAGGGTTCAGTTACCCTAATATTTGCCGCTGAGCCCTAAGGCTCATTCTGCACCCCCGGTCAATGGGATCAAACGAAGTCTCATTCTATGTTGTTTACGAATTTTGAGATGCAGTGAAATATGCTCTCCTATCTTCCCTCCTGAACTAGCTGTTTCCTCTGCCTCACCGCACTTCCTGCATAATGGGTTTGCCACTTCAATCCTCAGCTTTTGCAGCATCCTCTTATACACATAACATTCCTTACCACTCTGGTCCAGCGCTTTTGGTGCTCTTTTGACACCCATCTGGTGCCAGCTGTCCGCACCATGTTTATACCACATTTTTTTTTTTTGGTCGGCCTTCCGCAAAGGCTTAAAGCATATGGCGCTGTAGAAGCGCTGCGAGAGGATAAGTATCGGTTCACGTTAGATTTGAAACGCTGCAGGTTGTAGCCGTCGGGAAACAAATTCCCCGGCAGCTGATTCCACAGCGTCGAAGTTCTCCAAAAGAAGGAATGCTGGAGGAGACTAGTTCGGGGAGTAAGGACCTCGACCTGGTAAGGATGAGCTCGCAGAGCTTCTCTAGTTTTCTTGGTTCGGACGGCCTGTGGTGTTATTATCTGAGAGAGCTCACTCGAACATCTTCCGTGATAGAATCTGTAAAACAGGGTTAGGACAGCCACCCTCCTTCGATGTTCCAGGCTGTGGAGGTCCTTTGTGAGGTTTGGCGTATCGATTAGTCTAATCGCTCTTTTCTGGATAGTGTCCAGAAGCTTTAGAGAGTGCTTCGGAGCGCATCCCCACACATAGGAGCAATACTCCAGCGATGGTCGCTGCCTTGTACAGAAGCAGCAGTTGCTCTGGTGTATAGAACTTACAAAACTCCCAAGCTTCTGGGATGCCGTTTTAGCAATACTGACGACGTGGTCGTGCCAGGACATGTTATTGTTGATGTTGATTCCCAAAAGCTTGACAGAAGGTGATTCGACTATGGGGTGACCCTCCATTTCCACGCTTGGTAAGCCATCGTGAGACTTCTTTGTAAGTGTTGTTGCCTGAGTTTTTTGTACGTTGAACTGTAATTTATTTGCTAATCCCCACTCGACATTTTTTTTTGATATCAGCGTTGATCTGTGAGACATGCTGCTGTCGCTGACGTACCGTCTCCTGGGATGATAGTGGCTTGCCTGGTTCCATGCACGACAATAATGTACTGTCATCTGCGAAGCTGTAGATTGGATTGGATGTTATTTCCAGCAGCTCGTTGATGCACAACAGAAACAGTGTAGGGGATAGGACAGATCCCTGAGGAACACCGGTGTTTATTGAAAATACGTCTGATGAACAGCCCTCGACTACAACAAACAGAGATCGGTCGTTCCGACCCGATAAGAGGGAGCTCTGCACCTTCCTTGGCACACCTGTATAGTGGTTACTTGCGAAGGCCATCAAAGCCGCCCGGCTGCCTATGTTTACATAGATAGTCTTTTTACTGTATCCTTCATCTAATACTATATTCTGCCGGATTCCATAACGGCGGCCATTTCTGCTTGGAAAACCATAGCCAGTTTACCTAAGCGGATACGAGATGGAATATCGAACAGTACCTTCAATGCTGCTGTTGGTGTATCGTTCATGGCTCCGTCATGATCACATACGCAGCCTGCTGCACTTTTATGAGCGCTTCAGATGCTGTGCTTTGATGAACCTTTGGCCACCATCCAATAGCACTGTATACCACCGTAGGTCTGACTAACCTGCAGTACTGGTCACCAGATCAGATAAAATTAAAAGCCAGTATGAAATATGTAACGGTAGGCGAACATGGTGAGACGGCGAACATTCATTTCTTCTATGGACTTTGCTGACGAGAATGCATAACAAGCTAGAGAGTTGTACTTTGAACGACTTTAAGCATTCACCAACGTCTTCATGAGAGCTACGTTGGAACGAATTGGAGGATCAGGAGGGCCAATGACAGTAAGAGCTGTAAAAAAGGAGAATATTCTGCTGGACATGTTAGAGGAATAATAATATATACTCTGAATAAAGGTGGTAATGGAACAAACTATTTTTGCGCCCATACCACATACAACACGTTCAGGCTAATTTTCCTCCTCTTACTGCAGTATGTCAATAGCTTTTGACAAATTAGTTCAAATTTCGGAGTACCGACGATGTTTCTTTCCCGATGACGTAGCGAGTTTCTCATAAAATGTAATAATAATTTCTATAATAACCAGGTGTGGACTGAGGGAAATCCTCATGAGGTACTTGAAGATAGTTTCTTCATCAGTACTCTAGAGTTATGATTGTTGGAAGATGTACCTCTGGGAAATAAATGTAATATCATTTATGCACGATTGTGCACTAGCGCATTTTAGAGTAGTTGTTCGCGAGTTTTGAACAGCGAATACGGACTGGTCGCGGTGGACCTCATTTGTGGCTTGCTTGATTCACGGATTTAAATCGCTTGAGGTCTGTGAGACCATCCAGCCATTCGTTTACTCAATAAGAAACAATATGGGTGTTTTTGAAAGATAACATCATCCAAGGAGGAGAAATGTATTACTTTCGAATATCTTGTTCGTCTCGTATATCCTAGAAACAAAACGAGTTTTCAGAAAACGTCAATTGACAAAATTTGCTTAATGTGTTCAACTTGGCGATTATAAAAAAAATTATAGTATCCGATGTTTCACTAAGCACCAAAACATTGATTATACGAACCCAGTCATTGACTTTCAGTAAACGTGCTTAATTTGTTGAAAGCCATAACACTAATATTATGAATAGCTGTTGGTGTTGTCGTAACATGAATATTTGTGATCATAGATGCATCGTCACTATTTCTTGATTCAATCTAAGCAACAATTCGGTCCACTGAATTAATAACCAGAAAACTTGAATCATTGCTGTGTATTTCAATGTTCAAAAATCCTTACTTATGTTAGACAGACATTTCTGTTAACACCGGTCATCGATTCAAAATTAATGTTGGCGTTCATTGATTTGATGTCAGTTTTATTAGTATTACGTACAATCTTTGCAGTTTATAGTATGAATTACAGGGCGCTGCATAATTGGATGCTATGTCTTAACTGTGTTTGTGTGGTACTAGAAAGAAAAGTTCATACAAACATATTATATAGCGTTTTAAGAAAAAAAAATGTTGTCTTAGAATCACCCAGATGTATTGTATCCAATTCCGTCCAATTATGAAATACCCTATATAAGTTATGAATGGAGAGAGAAAGAATGTTTCTGTGTAGTTCCTGTTTAGTCTGTGATTATGCGTAACTACATTTTCAGAAAATTATGAAGCAAGATAAGATCGTTGAGAATTTTGAGCTTGACTAAATTTTACCCTAAAAACATTACATTAAAGGGAAAATTGGTCACCATTTTCGTCGCCTTTTGTGTATTTTTAGCGACTTAATCTTCCTTGGCATTATGGTAGTTACAGTTATGATTAATTATACTGCTGCGAAGTTTCGGTAGCACTAAAGCGCGAAAAGTTTTTTGCGTAGCTACAAAGCTTTCAAGGACCGCTGAAAATGCTTAATCAATTTGTTCCGGGGAATTTTTACTATTACCAACCTCTCAGACATTTGCTGAAAGACAGTAAATGTACAGGGTGTTCCACGACGATTAAGACAAGCAATATATCGGAAATGGGCAGTATAGTAGCGAATTATAATTTTGGGGGTTTAAATTAGATCAAATTTAGTATCTTTTTTTATTACTGTGTCACCCAATGAGGTATTTTTTTTCGATCACGTGACGTACGATTCAAAATGTTTAATGGGACACCCTGTATATTTGTGACTTTTTGTGTTCCTCCCGATAAAACAATTCCGACAAACACACTTGGGGTCTAAAGTGATTAATTCAAGAGCTACAGGTACTTAAAGGATAGTGCCACTACCATTGATTATAACATGTACCCTACAGTTAAATTACTTTGGTAGTGTTTCATAATGGTAGTGGTACAGTCCTTTAAGTACCTGAAGCTCTTGATTGGAATTGTTCTATCGGGAGGAACACAAAAAGTCACAAATATACAGGATGTCCCATTAAAAATTTTGACTCGGATGTCACGTGACCAAAAACAAATACCTTATTAAGTAACACAATAATAAGAAAAGATACTATATTTGCTCTAATTTACACCCCCAAAATTATAATTCGCTACTAGTGCCTAGTTCCGATATATTCCTTGTCTTAATCGTCGTGGGACACCCTGTATATCTATTCACCAACCGCATACCTTTGCCAGCAGTAGTTTCAAAAAGATCAGATTACATTTATAAAGCATCCATTCACTATCAGTTGTAATATTACAACTTATAGTTTGTATTTACAATTGACGCTTTAGAAATGTAATTTGATCTTTTTTGAAACTATACTCCTGGATATGGTGTTGATAGACAAGTATAAGGATACCTAATACACTTCCATAGGTATTTTCTATATAATGGCATAGATAGCAAAATAAAAAGTTAGCCAGCTGATTTTGCGTGAGGAAATCTGAGAGAAGAAAGCATTAGAAATGAAGTAATAGTATATTTTTCAATGAGCGGTAATGGCTGTAATAATTTACGCAATTGAAATCAAGAAGTGAGTTATTAGTTTTTACCATTACCGCGAGTAGCTATGAATAATACGATTTAAATACATAAACAAATTACATAATATTGATAACTTAACCTGACTACTGTCACTAAAATGAATACTGTCACCCAGGGCCGTATATAAGGGGGGGTTTAAACCACCCCCCCCCCCAAGAGTATTCTCATGAATGAAATAACTACTAAAATAATACAAAATAAAAATAATCAAGGATGCTTTCTTCAAGCTTAAGACGGGTTCTCACGATTCAGTTTCGCTGAATCAGTTTGACTGATTCAGTGATACTGAACAGATAATGAACGTGTGAACACCTTTTCAGTGAAACTGATCAGTGGGTTTGTGCTTTCAGTCAAACTGAAAGCCAATCCTACTTTTCATTCAGTTTGACTGAATCAGTATTGAAAGATGAATGCAAACGTTACTTTTGTTAATGCTAAATAGGTTAAACTGATTCATGAAAACTGAACAGTGTGAACAAACGTCGCTTTCAGTAATACTGAATCAGTCAAACTGATTCAGCGAAACTGAATCGTGAGAACCCGCCTTTGTGATTTATTCTACTACTAACCAATCCGTCGGCGCTCATGACACATTAGCAGCGATACAATCTATAGAGATTTTAAGCAAATTAAGACATTACATATTCTTTTATACATGAACGCCCCCAAGGTCACCATCAACCCCCTCCATGGTCAACTCCTAGCTACGGCCCTGCTGTCACCTTTCGGATTAGCGTTTGACATGGCATTTCCAAGACATCAGTACTGGTATCCCGTAGGCGATGTTCAAACCCATGGCTGTACCGTGAGTTATGAAAAATCATTCACGCTGTAAGTAGTTTGGTAATGGCAGTTTAACTTGATGGGAGTTGATAATGCAGCTTTTTTTGTTGCACTTGGGACTTTGCTAGAACCACCCACCTCCAAATTTCCCACCTCCTAATGGAATGATCAGGTAACATGAAAGCGTCCCAAAGTGTTGTTTTTTTGTTGCTGTAATTAAGAAGTTAGGTTAGGGGAATTTTATTGACGAGGGCTTCACTAGTAGGCTAGCATTCGCAGGCTCAATAAGAAATATCTTCCAAGAGTCCGTTCCAAACCCTCGACGTACTGGAAGTAGCGGCTGGAGGTGGCATGTTGAGGCCAGGTCACCGATTAGCCGAATTGCTCCTCTTGGGACTATGCCAGACTAACGAATATAAATGACGCTTTTTTGGTAAAACGGTAATCAAAAAACGTACAAAAATCTTAAATTCGCAGTTATAATACTTCCTTCGCCTGTTGACGTAGGTAGTAACAGTGCTTTGGAATATTGCTTTCCTAAATAGCACAATTAGTACATACATTTACTTGAATCTCATGCTTTTGCGAAAGCATATAACAGTGGCCTCTTAGGGAATAATAATTGATGATGTCTTCTATAGCTTGATGGTATCAGAGTCTGCCGGGATTTCAAGGCCCTGTATGATTAATTATCCCTATCTTCGCCCGAGCCGCCCGTAGAATTACATAAAACATGCTCCGTTGATCTGGGAATTGAGTAATTTCCAGGTGTTTAGGCCTTAATGATACTACCCTACAGCGCATTAAACTGATGAATTTCATATTCGCTATACATTGTTCAGTGTAAGAGCGGTTAAACGGCGCAAAATGGAATCCAGTGCAGAAACGATACTTACTTGAATCACTAAAAAGGCCTATCAACAGCTACGGTAAATGGTGTTTGTATAAGAGCGCAATATTGCATGCTTTTCTTGAGCAAGTATTGTTGTAGACATCTGCAGATATTTAATCCAACTTCGATGCTTCGGTGAACGCGGGCTTATCGTTATAAACTTGCGACGTCTCATAACCGAATACCAAAGGCATTAACCAAAAGTACGTGGTGGCCAATTCTGGTCACTAAACATGGGATTGACACAACTAGGAGAAAACTCGTGTAAGACAGACAGACATTTTCCTGTGAACTGTTGGTTCTTGGGCTGTTCGGCCGGCGTTGAGATGCTCCGTCTCCTTAGTGTCGGCGCGCTTCGCTGCTTGACGTTTCGCCAACACGAGTGGGTAGCATCTTCGGAAGTTGTAACCTGTCCGGCGTGTTCCGGGAAACTCAGACCGCGTGAGCACTTATCTAACCCCGATTAGAAGTGGGGGCGGCTGCGCTGTGTACCGCGGATCCCTGTGGATCTCCTGAGCATCCCAGAATCTTTGCGTCTCTTAGGGCGGGTATCCATATGTTGTTAGCTTGTATGCTTCTTTGTTGTTGAAGTTGTTTTTATGTTTATATAATCTCAATTGACTCTGTACATCTGGCGTAATAAGAGAAGGTCGTAGTCAGAACTTGTTTCTCATCAAACTGTATCTTGTGGTCACCGATTTCCTGGAATGCATGCTTAGCTACTGCAGATTTTTCTGTCAGACCTAATCGGCAATTTGATTTGTGCTCCGAAATTCTGGTTTGTACAGATCTCTTTGTTGTTCCGATGTACATACACTTCCACAACTACACGGATTCCTTACGCCCTTTGCCGATCTTAAATGTTGCTGTATTGGCCCTGTTGGTTTGTATATCGTCCTGAAATTTGCCGTAACTTCCCAATTCTGTTTGTAACCCGGGGAACATAGGTGCTACTGGTGGTGGTTGTGGTTGCTTTTCTACTCAACCAGCTCGCATAGATCTTGTTATTTGCTTTTTGCAGTAGTTTGCCATCAAAGCATTTTCACATGTTCGAGCTAGGCACTGAGTTCAGTAGGGTTACACACTCTTCTTGCCCGTTCTGTCAGCGTTTTGATGATTCCGAACTTCTGACAGGGATAGTGGTTCGAGTTGTTGTGCAAATAGCGATCGGCGTGTTGGTCGGTCTTACACAAGACATTTTCCTGTGGGTCATATTCCTGTAATTGGGTGATTTAACTTGTAGGAAATATATCTTTCTACAAACATCTACCTATCTAAGACAGTAAATGTTTCACGAGTAGTACAGCATGGTGGCGCCGTCCTGCTGAAACCGCATGTCGTCAAGAGCGATATCTTCCAGTTGAAGCTCAAAAAGATTGCTTAATCATAATATTATAACATTCACCGTTGAAGCTGCAAAAAAAAATGAAGTCAAGTTGATTGACTCAGTACTTCCCACACATTACGCTGACACCAGTTTATTATTTTCGCATAGCATGAAGCTTTAGTCTAAGATCCCTTGCAACCAAATAATTACCAACCCCCCCCCCCCCCTCCCTAAAATTGTCTTATGCCGCTAGGTCTTTCCTTCACAGGTCGATGGATAGCCTATTATCGATACTACAAACTTCTCAGTTTTACAATCCCCACCATCCCCAACCACCTCACTTTCACCCTCACCCAAAAAACTGGTAGGAAATGATCAGGAACCCCTAAAACATCTAAAAACCGCATTTGAGTTGCTTTCATACTTGTCACGTTCTTTGATTATTGCTACGCTGCCACTGACAAGATTTTTAACAAACATACGCGTTTTCCTTTCTCACCACGGTAACAATATACTGTGTCAAAATTTCATTAGAATCAATTTAATAGTGTCCACGTTACAAAATACAAAACGATTTAGACCAATAAATTCTCGTATAGTATACAGAAAATTCTAAGTCCCTTAGTTTCTGTAATAGGCTAGGCAATGTTCGGATGCACCTAAAAAGGTGATTCGTGTCGCTAGATCTTCCTTCACAGGTTAGTGCACAGCCTATTATGATTACAAGAATTTTTTTAATTTTTCAACCCCCAAGCCCCCAACCACCCCAATTTCACCCCCACCCAAAAAAACGCAGAAAATGATCAGGAACCTCTAAAACGCTTAAAAACGAAGTTTGAGCTGTTTTTATATTTTTAGTTTTTTTATTATTTCTGCGCCGCCACTGGCACGATTTATCAAAACCATACGCGTTTTCCATCTTCGCCATGGTAGTAATGCCGTTTCAAAATTTCATTAAAATCAATTCAACAGTTTCCTCGTTACAACGATCTGACGCAATACTCTCGTATGTTTACATCAAAAAAACATTCTAAGTCCTTTGCTTTCTGTAATAGGCAAAGGCAATGTTCGGATGGACCTAAAAAAGTTATTTATATCGCCAGGTCTTCCTTCACAGGTCAGTGGACAGTCTATTATGAAAGCAACAAATTTCTCGATTTTACAACCCCCCACCCCCCAACCACCCCAATTTCACCCCCACCCAAAAAAAAGTAGAAAATGATCAGGGACCCCTAAAACGCCTAAAAACGAAGTTTCAGCAATATTTAATTTTCTTTGTTTTTTGCTAATTACTCCGCCGCCTATGCACCGATTTTCAAAATTATAGGAACATTAACTACTACGACCCCACAGCATACCGCTGCCCAAATTTCATCACAATCCATGCAGCGGTTACTGAGATTACAAGGGTAGAAAAACGCGACAGACAGACAGACAGACAGACAGACAGACCGACGGAAATGAGTGACGTGGATTTTCGTTATGTACACATCATAAAACGCCCAAAAAACGTATTATCTCAAAATCGAAAATTTTCGCGATCACAATACTCCCCTCACCTATCGGTGTGGGAAGTAAAACAAACCACAATGCATACTAAACAGCAACGCGTTTTGGCTGCGTTGCTTTTAGCTCTCACTGACTTACTGAAGTCACTGAAGAGAGCTTATTCAGAGCCTCTGTCCGTCCGTCCGCCTGTCCGTATACAAAATATAGCCAAAACTACAGGTGCTAGAGAAAAACTAAACACAGATCCGGAATCAGCATGAAAAAACTAGTTCGGGAAAAAATCGGTTTTGTCAATATCGCTTCCAGTTAAAAAAAATGAATTAAATTACGACAGGTAACTGACGACGTATTATGTACGGTGTATTGACATTCCTGAAGCACAGGCAGCGTGGCCGAGCGGTTAAGACGCTAGGCACTAGTCCAAAGGGCGAAACTTGAGCCCTCTTGGTGACCTTTTCCATTACTTTTTGCTAAATTTCAAATTTCGTTTTGGATCGCCTTCCGAATATTGATCTTCAGCTGACTTACGGTGTCTGGTTTGATGACATACACTTTTTTATCATTGATTATTCGCTTATCCATTTGAATTTCTGCAATTCCTATTAATTGCTAAATAAGTTTAATAAACCTTTTGTTTTATTATGTTTATTCAAACATATTGTTTTGAAACATGTTGCAAAACATTAAGGCGACAATGGAAACATTATAAAATATGAAAATTGTTTTGAAAAGGATCAGTTTTAAAACATTCTCCATAAGAATTTACCACTTGTTTCAAAACACGTTGTTTTACAACTTGTTGCATAGTCTAAATGCGCCTTAATACTTTGTATTCGTACTATGTATTCTACTGGATACATTTCCCTATGTGTTCTACTGGATACATTTCCAATTTTATTAGATGGTTGAACTTTTGTTTCATTTATAAGATCCAATGTATGATGTTTACATCAAACGAGAAAATTATGAAGATTAATGAGATTTCTCGCGACGATAAAATATCACTAATCGCATAGATCTTGCGTTTCTCTTTTTTTTTCGTCGTCAAATACGACACCGCACCATATGTGTGGTACATGCATACACATAGTTTTCACTTTTATGGTTTAAAAATGAGAAAAACATAATACTTGTTATACAGACTGCAAATAAGAGTTAATTGTTTTCTCTTTCGATTTATCCATGATTGATTGTGTTTTAACCACTGATTAACGTAGGTATTGTCAAGGATTGATTATAGGAATAAAATATATTATGCCAGCTGCTACAGTAAAGTTTGGTTTGTAACATAGAATAATGTAAATTATGTTTATTAAACTTTTTATTTTTCGAATAATCTGAATGGAATCAGTTCTGCAATTACTGAAGATCCGTTTTAGCCTATACAGTTCCTTGGACAAGATTTGTAGTTGAAAATTAATTTTCTCAAGATTTATGCCAGTTTTGTTTTTATGACTTTTGTGTCAATGTCAAAGTTGTCAGTGGTTTTTAGTCTACACTATCGTCGCTGGTCGACGGGAATATATCCCATTGATTTTTTATTTGTTGACATTTATTATTGCACATCCCAGAGCAGCAGATATTTTTTGTTTTTTGCTAATTACTTCGCCGCCAGTGCACCGATTTTCAATAATATACGTAGCAGCGCTACCTAGTATGATCCTCACATCATTTCACACCCCAAATGAAGAAGAAGAAATCGGTAGTGCGGTTACTTACGCTGTTAGAAATGTGGCAAAACACACATGCAAATGAATCATCATTAAATCACTAAAACTCCAAAATTTTCGTTATTACAATACTTTAATTATTTATCTTAGGAAAAATTTAAATCAGAGGTCATTTGAATGGTATTGTAATTTCGAACTTCCAATAAAAAATTAAAAAAGAATAGATCTACTGTAATTCGTTTCAAAAATATTTGATAGAAAAATCAATCATTATTTTACCACCTACCACGTATAATTTTTTGTATCGTGACAGGTCATGAATGAAGCTATCAGTATACCCTGGCATTTATTCGCGAATTTTGGGACACCTTGTATGTGGTTTTTACACTGCATGTTTTTTTTTAATGACCAAATTTGTAAATCTGGCCTATGTGCGGATGAACAGCTAAATAATATTTACCAAATGAAAACTTCCGCGTTAAGTGACCATAATAAGTACGTTCTATCGAAATAGTCATAATAATAACGCTGACCTCTTAGCCCAGTCAAAACAGAACTTGAACTGTCATAAAGAGGGTTGTTCTCTTTCTTTTGGTCCACTGCTTGTGTATATATATGATTATAATGGTGGGGGTGGTGAGGGTTACTCGGAAAAATATTATAACATAGCATTTCCTTTTCAGAAAATGAGTCAAGAGGTAATTTTATCTTGAAAATGATACGTCGCACGTTGATTTTGGTAAAATTTGCTGAAACGGGCTGATTCTAATAACTTACCCTTACTTTGTTGGGGAAGTTAAAAAACGCCTTCAATTTCAATGATAAATATTAAGTTTGAAGCAACAATTTTGGCACTCAAATATTGCACTAAGCTAATACTATCCTAGAATAACAAAACAAAACTGACAATAAACGACGGAATTATTTCAATCTTGCTAAATATACTGCTGTTGTCAATTATTGTAGTCCGGGTGCAGGGTGCATGTTTAGAGCTTAATTCAGATGCACACGACATCCGACAATACGACGGTACGAAACTGTTCCCTATTGATTGAAATATTTTGATTTGACATCATTTTTATAATTTCAACCAATAGGAACAGTTTCGTATCATCGTATCGTCGGATGTCGTGTGCATTAGAATTAAGCTTATAGTTTCTTATTTCAGTCATTTTTATACATGAACATATATTATAAATTATCTCCAACAAACCTACCAATAATAATTTCCTTAAAGAATACCAGATTTATTTACCGATTCCATATATTCCTTCCCAAGCTCCCGTACTGAAGTTTTGCTGCTTAAACGTCAAACGAAAGTCATTCGAGCTCTTCGAAAACTGTCCCATCGAAATGAAAGAGTACTCCGCGCATCGCGGCATGTCGCTTCTCGTCGGTTTTCTTATTATCAGATACTACTTTGTATGCGGCAAAATAAATGATATATCTGGGCTGTACTTCTAAGTAAGCCAAAATGATGTGTTAATGCGGGAACAAAGTGAAAACTGTGTAAGCCAGAATAAAAATAGATAAAACGGATAGTGGTAACGCGATTGCGACTAGCAAGCAGAGGATTTGCATATAGATAACATCTGGGATAATGGGTCTTTATTTCAGCTGTTAGCAAATACCGTTTATAGGACGAACTTTATACATACTAAAATAAGATGAACAATTATGAACTTTTGAAAAGTGGTGCATTGGCGCTGGAGAAATTAGTGGTTTAGAGGATTCTGATATTTTTTTTCGATTGCGAGGGTGAAGAGTTGATATATCAAAATTGTATTGTGTTCACAAAGAACTTGTTGTTGTCAGGTACCTTTAAGACTTTTGTCTTCGAAGACATACCTGTGGAATTTTTATATGCAATTACATTTGATCATATAATCTGTAACTTGTAACATTGAATTATAACATAGTACTAAAATGCCATAAGTAACGAGTAAATAAAGATATTTGAAAAATAAACGAAAAACTAAAACCGCTAAAATTTCGTTTTCAAGTTTGTTATGGATTAACTATTCTAGTCCGGGATCCCAGGCCCATTTTCACTACTTACTACTAACAAGCTAGTTTTGCGTGAGTAGCTTCATTTTGATGAGACGCCCAACTTTTTCCTCTACAAAAATTCTCGATTGTGGTAGCTAACAGGGGTAGCAGGGATGAAACATGTCAATTTGACGAGTGTCAAAAATTAATTACTAACAGTTAGTTTTTCAACTAAATCTTAAGAGTGTGATCAAACTTATTAGAAAAAATATTTGTCCTACAAAATCTATGGTTTGATCACATTGTCCCCCTCCATCCAGCATGTACCAATAACAAGGTCATGCAGATTTATTACTAACAGCCTGATTTTTTCACTATTGCTTCGTTAATATTTATACAACTTGACAGCAACACTGTCCTACAAATCACGTGGTATGTTATCCTGGTCCTACGCTCGGAAGTTGTAGTACAAATCCCGGGTGTAAAAATAATTACTATCAAGTCTAATGTTCGTGGATATCTTCGTTGCGATGAGACGCCCAACTTTTTCCTCTACAAAAATTCTCGATTGTGGTAGCTAACAGGGGTAGCAGGGATGAAATATGTCAATTTGACGAGTATCAAAAATTAATTACTAACAGTTAGTTTTTCAGCTAAATCTTAAGAGTGTGATCAACCTTATTAGAAAAAATGTTTGTCCTACAAAATCTATGGTTTGATCACATTGTCCCCCTCCATCCAGCATGTACCAATAACAAGGTCATGCAGATTTATTACTAACAGCCTGATTTTTTCACTATTGCTTCGTTAATATTTATACAATTTGACAGCAACATTGTCCTACAAATCACGTGGTATGTTATCCTGGTCCTACGCTCAGAAGTTGTAGTACAAATCCCGGGTGTAAAAATAATTACTATCAAGTCTAATGTTCGTGGATAGCTTAGTTGCGATGAGACGTCCAACAATTTTCTATACGAAAATTCTCGATTGTGGTAGCTGACAGGGGTAGCAGGAATAAAGTATGTCTATTTAACGAGTCTCAAAAAATAATTTATAAGCGGTGGGTCCTTTTAATCAAATCTTAAAGAAGTAATCAACATTACAAAAAAAAAATATTTGTCTTAACACAATTCAGCACGTATCAATCAGGTGGTCAGAAAAAATGATTACTAACTTATATTTCACGGTAGCTTAGTTAATACTTAAATAATTTAACAGCCACATTGTCCCACAAATTGATTGGTATGTTATCCTACGCTCTGAAATGATCCTTATTACGAACTGCAGAGCATTGTGTATCATGTAAATTGTTTTCCACATCTGTCAATTGAATACAAATTATCGTGTGCAGATGCAACGTACAGATTCTGATATACCAATAATAATGTTGGCAAATTTTAAATACTTAAAGGAACCACTTCAAATCATGATCAATTTAAGCACAAGTAAAAAGCAATTGTACTTAAACATCAATGAAATTCATGCCAAGCTTGGGGATAAATTATGTTGTGCACCTGCCATATGCCATAGTTCTACAGGCAATGATTATAATCCTGCGTTCTTCCGTAAAGGAAAAAAGAGGCCGTTTAGTATTTTGAAAAAAATGAACATTTTCAAGAAGCTTTTATTCAACTCCTAGAAAGTGAACTCACAACGTCGAATGATGTGGTTCAAGTTATCGAAGAGTATGTATGTAGAGTATACTGCCTGAAAACAAAAAATGAGATAAATAAAGGGCGGTATGAACCGTTTGAAAGAGGGTATAGGTCAAAAAATGAAAACGAAGAAATTTTGAAACAAAAAATCGTCGGATATGACCCTTCCAGTTTGCCGCCGATAAAACAAGAATTATTACAACAAATCAAGCAAACGGTATTCATCTCCAATATCTGGTGTAATTCACACATGCGGTGCCCCACAGATAAATTACCAGAAAACTATGGATGGACAATTATTGACGGCAGGTACCAGTACTATTGGTTTGATGGCCCCCAAAGTCCATCTTTTGACGAATTATTTTCCAACTCACAAGCTAACCCAATGATAGTATCGTTATTTATAAATTGATTATTCGGCAATTTATATTGTTTATATTATTGCAGAGCCTGATATCACGAATAATGAAAATGAGGGAGATGAAAGAGATGAAGACGATAGTGAATTCAGTAGCCGGAGATGAAGATTTGTCAGATGAGTCTGATGCTGATTAAATTAATTTTTGCATATATTAAAATAAAATTTTGTACTTAATACAGTAGATAATGAAGTTATTTCTTATAGATTTCGGCAAAGATTACACTTTATAATTATAATACAAGTATAAAAATAACAATTCTTGTCGGACTAACGGTACATACCCGTTTTCTTCTGGGACATTATTTCCTTTGAACAGAGAACACAGTTAACCTATTATGTGATATTTTGTCTTACAGTTAGTAATGAAAAAATGTGGTATTGATAACTTTTGAGCGTAGGACCGGAATAACATACCACGTGATTTATAGGACAATGTCGCTGTCAAATCTTATAAATATCAACGAAGCAATAGTGAGCAAATCAGGCTGTTAGTAATAAATTTGTATGACCTTGTTAATGATACGTGTTGGATGGAGGGGGACAATGTGATCACACGATGGATTTTGTAGGACAAATATTTTTAATGTTAATTACATTCTTAAAATCTAATTAAAAAACTAACAGTTAGTAATTAATTTTTGAAGCTCGTCAAATTACTATATTTTATCCCTGCTACCTCTGTTAGCTACCACAATCTAGAATTTTGGTAAAGGAAAAAGTTGGACGACTCATCTAAAGGAAGCTACTCACGCAAAATTAGCTTAGCAGTAGCAGTTATTTATTATAGATTTCGGCAAGGATTACGTTTTATAACACAAGTAGAAAAATGACAATTCTTGTCGGACTAATGATACATACCTGTTTTCTTGTAGGACATTATTTCGTTTGGTCAGAGAACACAGTAACCTATTATGTGATATTTTGTCCTACAGCTAGTAATGAAAAAAATAGTCTTGTGGTATTAACAACTTCTGGTCGTAGGACCGGGGTAACATACCACGTGATTTGTAGGACAATGTTGCTGTCAAATTGTATAAATATTAACGAAGCAATAGTGAAAAAATCAGGCTGTTAGTAATAAATTTGTATGACCTTGTTATTGGTACACGTTGGATGGAGGGGGACAATGTGATCAAACCATAGATTTTGTAGGACAAACATTTTTTCTAATAAGGTTGATAAAATTCTTAAGATTTAGCTGAAAAACTAACTGTTAGTAATTAATTTTTGACACTCGTCAAATTGACATATTTCATCCCTGCTACCCCTGTTAGCTACCACAATCGAGAATTTTTGTAGAGGAAAAAGTTGGGCGTCTCATCAAACTGAAGCTACTCACGCAAAACCAGCTTGTTAGTAGTAAGTGGTGAAAATGGGCCTGGGATCCCGGACTATTCGCTTGAATCAGAGAAAGGGTCTGGGAGAATTGAGAGTATAAAAAAACACCAATATTTTTTGCATTTCAAGTCGACTCTATTTTTTACCACCACCATTCTTTCTGGGAGCATTTGTTTTTGGACTTGTTTCCATCTTTATAAATAATCCAACAGTTCTCTTACATTAGCCAGTTCATTATTGTAGGGCAAACAAGAGAAGGTTGATAACCCCATCAAGTTACAGTATAAAGCTACCGCTCGGAATATCATTAAACTCTGCCAAACAATTTCTTTCCAGACCTTTACGAGTGTCATTAAACGACAACCTATCCAATGAGTTTAGTACGGTCGTTACCAGGATTCTAGCGACAATTTTATTATCAGATGACATGCACCTGAAATTTGTAGACTTAAATTTACTGTCACGGATAATACCGGCAGGAATAGGGTTTATCAGTAAATGGTTTCTGACGGCGATTTTAGTTGGGATTTTGTTGGGATTGGTGCAATACATAGTATGTAACGTAAAAGATGCTCAGGGGCTGGGGCATGCGGGCAACATGGAAACTATTCATCTCTTTTGGAGGATACACCACGGTATTCCAAGCAGAAATTACGCAATTTTAGCTTGTGCTTTTCGTATGATAAAATTCAGTGCCCTAGGATGCGGATTACTATCTACTCTGATAGCCAGGCAGCATTGGCATTGAGCATTGAGTGCTTGTAGGTTTACATCAATACGAGCTCTCCATTAGTGGTGTGTACGTGCAATGCTATGCGGACGATCTTATTGTAGTCAGAGGGAAGTATGAAAGGACCATCTCTGAACTTCTTCAACAAGCGTTGAACACAATCGACAGCTGGTGCAGGAGGGAACAAATGTCGATAAACCACCATAAAACAGTTGTCGTTCCGTTCACCAAAAGACGGAAACTAGACAAGCTCTGCTTACCTAGAATAGCGGGAGAGTCAATCCGGTTTGCAGAGGAGGTGAAATATCTTGGTCTTATATTGGACAAAAACTCACCTGTAACTCTCACCTGGATAACAGAATCGAAAAGGCCCGACTCGCCCTCTGGACACTCAGAAGGATTTGCGGAAAATGTTGGGCGTTAGTCCTAAACTGATATACTGGACATATCAAACGGTGGTTAAACCCATGGTAGTATATGGCGCTGTTGTCTGGTGGCAGAAATGCCTACAACGGACAGCCAGTCAGGCTGGTGGCAGTGCAACGCACCGACTGTTTGGCCATCACTGGCGCCAGGTCTCCACACCAACGCTAGCCATGAAGACCCTTCTAAACTTAACACCTCTGCACACTGAGGTGAAGAGAGTTGCAAAAGTGGTCGCCCACAGACTGCTATCTGGCAGACCTGACAAAACGGAACTAGGACCAGGCACAACGGGTATCATGGGTGAAATTACCCATAATCATATACTCAGAATGTTCTCGGACTATATGGTTCCCCAAGCGCACATAGAGCGATCCTATAACGTCCTTTTCTCAGGCAGGGACGAATGGAGGAGGGATGGCTTCATCTCACCCTCCGATCTTGCTCTATTTACTGATGGCTCCAAGTCTGAACTGGGGGCAGGAGCGGGAGTAGTTGATACCAATCCAAGAGTTGAAGAAGAATAATTTCCTGGATCCTGAGCCGGCTTTCAGGCTGGCAGCATGTATCATTAAAAGGAAAACAGAACTGAGGCATCTCTGTCAAGCTAGGGAACTTCTTTTAGGACCTCTGGCCAAGGTGGGTCGGCTCTCACTGGACTGAAGCCGATTAAGGTTAACTGTGGGTCTGCTATCTGGCCAAAACACCTTTAGGCATCACTTGTATCTGGTGGGGGTGGCCAGCGTGCCGACGTGTGCACGCTGTGGTGAGGAGGGGAGTCCTCGACACACATTCTATTATATAGTTGTGAAGCTCTCGGGTATCGTAGGCAGACTATATCAGGTTCAACGTCTTGAACCTGAAGACATAAGATGAGCAGGACTCAAGGCCATCCTCACATTTGCGCTGAGGGATCTAGAGTAAGGAGACGTGCAAAAGAGCCCGCTTATAGGCCTATGCACTGGTCACCAGAAAGCCTCTCTTTTACTCAGTCATTCAACGTAAAAAAATAAATGACGTTGAATTAATTGACTCAGAGTACTCCCCAAACATTTTTATTTTTCATGGCATCCGGATCAGTTTGTAAGTCTATCAGTTCTGGTAATCCAGGTACGAGAAAACTCGAAGAAATAAAGTAAGAGTAATTTAAGGAAGAAAGATAGCGAATGGGAGGAAAATCTTTTAGAACAGGGACGGCGGTTAGCTTTTTTTGAAACGTTTTCATTTTGACGGCACCAAATTCGATATGTAACATTTTGTTCACAGTGCGGGTCGCGGACTGATTTGAGCAAAAGGGCTTGCTGTATGATTCTGCTTGGTATAAATAAACCCGATTTCATGCTAGTTCCATCTATTCCAAATACTACGACCGGGCTAATAATGCCTCAGCTCTACGCAATGATTTCGAATTGAACGTTATTATGAGCAAGGGAAGATTATTTTACCGCCCGGGTTCTATTGTATGCTGGAAAATGAAACGGCCATGTGGTAGACAATAAATTTATTTGCGCCAAGGATGCCGTTTATTATATGCCTCGCCTCGGGCATAATTGAAATATTAATAGAATTCTATTACAGAGCAGGGATGCTCTAAATGCAGCTCTAACGTTGTTGTTGTCTCGTGCTCAGCATAAATGGAAATATGGGTTGAGATGAAGTGAATACGTTGATGTTTATTACAATGTTGAAACTACACTACTATCTTCCAGGCAGAGATATTTACTTCTAGTATACAGGGTGTCCCAGAAGTCAACGTCAAGCCGCAACGGGGTGACAGGATTGGTTGTAACTATCATGAGAAAAATCAGAAAAAAATCTATCCCATGTAGTTTGAAAATTATGGGCGTTTAAAAAAACCTAGAAATTTTGTCAAATTACGAATTTATAAATTTGATGTTTCGAAAAAAAAAACTTAAGTCTCCCTCCTCCAGCTAAATTACATCAGTCACCAACAGCTATCTCAGGATTACTAAACAAAACTTGAAGGTGGCAGTATTTGTATTGTATATCACAGTAGTACAAATAAAATGATGAAAAAAAAAATCATGAAACTAGTTCATGACACATGCACTACATGGCGGCGGGCAGAGCAACAATTTTAATTTTGCTTAACACTATCCGCAGGCATTGGCTGACTGACCATTTCTGGCAACTCTGCATACAAAAAAATGTACTTGTCATCTTAGGGTAGGGTTGAGTTGAATGAATTCCTAAATGGTGTAATATATTATCGTAGTCATTCGTCCCATATCTCCCGGTATATTTACCAGGCCGAAATGCCTATCGAATGCCAATGAGGACATTGGTGTTCGGATGGTATTCGGATGTCAGCCAGACAGACGAACCGACAGACAGACAGCACATATGCGAGCGCATTATATCGCCCCCCGAACAGCCGATCGGGGGGAGTGGGATGGGGGGGGAGGGATGGAGGAATTCGGGAGCGAATGACGAGAGTGCGGAGTAGTAGAATGGGGATGGTGGAGGAGCGAGGTGGGGAGGGGGGGGGATGGGATTCCCGATAGACCCTGTTGCCAGCCGACGCGGGCTGCTGGCCTGCTGTTGCTTGCTACACTATCGGGGTTTTCATATAACTGGCGGACAGACAGAGCGTTGCCCCCGGCTAGATAATACAGTAGGCCAATAAAATATCCATACTCTGGTATTGCTTTATCCAGACTGTCATCATAAGTAGGCCGAATGCTAAAAAAATTAACGGTCTTGCAGACTTGCTTCAGTTCGATTATGTACCTACGTTATATGAGTATAATTAGTTTTTAATTGGCGCTAAACCGACTTTCCGCACTTCAGCCGAATTATACAGACAATAGTCTGTAACGACATAATTTCGCACGGCTATGTTATTTTCTTGTCGACACTATGGAAATCACCTAGACAAAGATAAAGGGAAGAAAAAGCGGGCAGTCTATTATCGGCCGTGAGTGTTATCGCTTCGGCACTGAGGTGGTACCGTCACCATCCGATATATATTGTTTTGTTAATTGGTTCGGCATTTGGATTTACCTAAACTTCCAATTATAAAATAATAAAAAATAAACAATCGAGATTATAGAACTTCAATTCCAGATGCTGCACAGTGGGGCAGAAAATCTTCAAAAGTGGCAATAAAAAAAAAATGAAACTGAGCATACACGTCTCAATTTGGGCTATTTTAAACGTCCCTAACGAGGGCACAATAAACCACAAATTTTGCTCCGACCGTATCCGTACCGTCGCGTCGCGAGACGCATCACTTGATAGTCTATAGCCGCGAACAGATCAAGGGTGCCAATTTCGTCCCAGTTGTAACCTGCTTTAAAGTTTTATTAAAGGAAGGTTACGTAACATACATCTTACGATGTGGAACTTTAATGGTCATGTATGTGGTGATTTTTCTGTGATTATGTTAGTAACTTAGGTATACTTGTAGTCTATGTTACGTCACTCGCATTAGAATATTCGATGAATCGTATATTATACAATTTTTCCCGAAAATAACGACAATTTTAGTTATGTTCCAAAGCACATCAAGTTTTGAAGTTTAATTTCTCTAGTTAAGTGATTCATATTTAACACAAATTCATGCCATGTACTTGGTCTTTCTTGCTCCTTTCTTATAAAAAACATTTATTCGAGGTTAGAAAAACATATTTTTGAACTGATTTTTACAAAGTAGATGTTTGTAAGTCATTTGTTCCACGAATGAATTAAATACTGTTCTACTGAAAAGAAGAGACCTATAAGATATAAGTAGATGATAAAGTAATGGCATTGCAGACAAGTTAGCTTTTGACTGTTCAATTAAGAGAACAAATAAAATGTGATTAAGAGGGATTGAGTGACGTTATGAAAAAGTATATCATTTTGAATCACAATTTAAGTGTCGTTGGACGCTGGCACGTAGAATACATACTAGACTTCTCGAAAATCATATACAATGGCGTGATGGATTCATTACATGCCCAAGAAGCACGCAACAAAGATTTTAAAAAATATCGCGAAAATTTCACAAGGAAATGTGGTCGAGTACAAACCAGCCAAGATATATTCAACGCATTTTTTTACTCTGATCCCCTTATCTCAAGCAAATAAAAACTACATAAGTAAAAACACGACGCTTTCCAAGAGAAGCTCTACAATCCAAGATAAAAATAATGATGATGCAGATGATGATGATGATGAGGGCGATGATCTCAGTATCAATAGTTATTTTGTGATTGTAAAATTAGTACCAATGGAAGCATTTTTCAGTCTCTTGTCACTTTTTCTAGAAATATGCTCTTTCTTTTCTTATTTATAAATGTTTTGTTCTAGTGAAAATGACAAATATATACTTGAATTGTGTTTTATTTCATACTTTTATTACTACTAGATGTTCATAAAATAGTAAGAAATAATTAATAGAAAGTATTCTATTTGATGCCACATTTGAGCTTCTCCTGCCCCACTGTGCTCTGGCTGGTTTACTTCGTTTTATTGGACCCTCGCATAAACGATGACGTGTACTGACTCCATGAGCGCTGTTTTTTTATAACTGAACAGACCGCGTAGGCGAAGCCTAAATACCATCCGAACGTTGTCCTGCCTATTACAGAAATCAAGAGACTTAAAATTTCTGATGTACTCAATAACCGAATTCGGCCACTGACCGAAATTTATACCCAGAACGCATTGTGGATTTCTCTAATCTCTCACATCGCATTTCGGCTAATTTTTGTATACGCAGAACGCGTTGTGGGTACATTACAAAGACCCACAATGCGAAACTCCGAATATCGTCGGAAACGCACGACCATTTCGCTTTATGAGTAATACAAATAATCATAAAGCGGAAATCTAATAACCTTTCATAACCACAACAAGTGTTTTTTATCTTTATTCAGAACAATGTTTAGTAAAATCAGTGAACACTTCGAAAAGAATTCAAGAATGCTTTGAATAAACTCTATTTAGAGTCATCGCTAGGTCTACACTTTTAGAAGGTAACTAGGAAAAAATCATAGGCGAGGTTAATAAAGAAGCACAAGAACTGTGTAAATTAGGCAAAACCTTTCATCCAAACAGTATCGAAGTCTGAATCGATACAACTTATTGAAAATTGGATAAAATGGATAGTATTGATAGCTAACAGGTGTAGGAATGAAGAGGAAATTAAATTTCGTAAATCGTGAGCAGATATTTGACATTGTGCATATACTGCCCACATAACATATTGTATTACTTTTTTTATTATAAAACTTCCAAGTTTCGCTTTGTGGCCACATTTGAATTGCCCATAATGCAAAAATGGTCGTGTGCTTCCGACGGCATTCGTAGTTTCGCATTGTGGGTCTTCGTAATTTACCTACAACGCGTTCTGCGCATACAAAAATTACCCGGAACGCGATGTGAGAGATTAGAGAAATCCGAATTCGACCGACTGGTGATGCTGATAGGTCTCCAAAAATATTATTGGCAGCACCGGTTTTTTTATTATGAACTTTTGGTCAAGGTATTTGGACAAAAGCGATAATTTATCACACAATATATATAATTGATCCAAATATCTAATAGGGGTTTTACAACTTAAATTTATACGAGAAAAATTAAAAATTGCGAACACAGAAAATAGCATTTACGATTACCGCTAGAGAAAATGGAAACAAATACTAAAAACAAAACCTAACAATAAATGTCCACTTTATTGCAATCAAATTCGCATGCACCAAATTCGCATGCACTTTTTATGCGCAGTTTTCATGATTTTTTTTTGGTGCAGTCTAAACCAAAAGATTTTAGGGACATATAACACAAAAACCCCGTCCTTCGTTTCTTGATTGAGGGCAATATGCATCAATTCTTGCGTTTTTCTAACAATGTTGGTTTTATTTTAGCAATATCTTCTGAGATACCTAGAACTCTTTATTATTTCCTCGTAGCTTCCGAGTTCAGCTTAATTCAGATACACACAACATCCGACAATACGACGGTACGAAACTGTTGCTATTGGTTGAAATATTCAAAATGATGTCAAATCAACATATTTCAACCAATAGGAACAGTTTCGTACCGTCGTATCGTCGGATGTCGTGTGCATCTGAATTTAGCTTTAGACACGTATTTTCCGCTTTTCTTTGCACGTGTCACCTTCTATAGCAAAATTTGTATACCATCCTTTCATTATTCTGCTAACTTCTTCGTACCCTTTTAAAAGCTGCTCTTCAAAATTACTATCCCAAAAGCGAACCCTCGTTGAAGTACTAGACCACTAACGTACCGTCTCTGAGACGCTGTCGGTACTTTATCGTAAAATAATTTTCTTACAAAAAGAGCTCAAATGTTACCACTCACACATCTGACTACTGTCAATTTCTAACCGTCTCAAAGACGCACGTTAGTAGTTAAGGCGTTAAGGGGTAGGAGTGTGGACTTGCTATTAGTCGAAATTATTTCAATATGGTTGCATTCACTAGCGGTCTATGAGAACCTGCATTTCAAACAGTAAAATCCATCTTGTTCTACGAGCAGGGGTAATATAAGGGTAATCGGGTTTTCCAGCGGCTTGCTTGGAACAGCGAGAAGCCTCCGGGCCAATTTTCTCGAACAAGTTTTCCCGCGGGCTCAATGCATTTCCCGGCGAGAGTTTGGAAAGTTCCACTCAACGCTGCGCCGCTCTGGTAGGCTTCGGTCATACTAACGCTCAAATAGACGCGGAAACTTTCTCTATAACAAAGTAAATAAAAATCGGACGGAAATGTTCCAGCCGGTATGAAATTGTGTATTGCGGGGGAAAAAGCCATAGTCTGTGCACAAGTGCACTCTAGTCTTTTTTTTTTTTTGAGAAAAAAGTCATTACATACAAGTGCAGTTTGAAGGATGCTATGTAGGCGTTATTACAGTTTCGAATATTGAAGTGTTTGCAAAGTGGCTTGACTAAGTAACATTGTCGGTAACAATAACTTCCATTCCTTTGGAGTTATCTACCTAACCTACTAACGGACAATAGTGCAACGCTTCTTAAACGGAAAAAGCATGCAGCGAGAATACATTTTCCTGATTTGAAATATAATGGATTTGACACAATATGTCTTCTAAACACAAATCATGTCTAATGAACTTGTTTGTGATTTGAGAAAACAACGAATTTAAACCTATAATATCTTTCTTATCTGCAGACCTATGACGTAATCTAGCCATACTTTTTTCTGTGTTCTGTGATGTAATTATATTATTATGGAAATACGATTTGATTAAGATTGAAAATTATCAGAGACTTTTAAAACATCTAAAAACAAAATTGGGGCATTTTCATATGTTATGTGTATAGTAGAAAAATGTTGGCGCTCTTCCAACGCCTTATTCTCTCCTCCCCCTAATTTGACCACCTCAAAAAAGGTTAAAAACAAAAACAAGGTGAAAGATTTCCAAATTATCGTTTTTATAATGATTATTATTATAACCAGTTCACCAGTGGTACGATTTAAAAAAAATGTCTCAATCACCATCTTAGTAGTTTTTTATTATAGAAGGCTTAGGAAAATCGGCTTGATCAAGGACAGAAGCACTCCCACCCCCGACGCGCGACGTTAGGTTTACGATACGCTGTGCCGATGAGCCTGCACCTATTCTTTGCAAGCTCTTCAAACTATCATATCAGCGAGGCGTGTTTCCCGCTGCATGTAAGATTGGCTACGTACAACCCATTCCGTAGAAAGGCAAAAAAACGATCCCATCAATTGTAGACCTGTGGCTCTTCTCAGCATCATGTCTGAGGTTAGTTAGACTGTCATTAACACACAGCTCCTAAAATACCTGGACAACAATAGCATCATAAATGATCGCCAGTATGGGCTGGCCTCCTGGCCTACGTCTCTCTTGTGGAACAGAGCAATTGAAAATCATGGCGAATCCCATGTTGTAGACTTGTTATATCGAAAGCCTTCGACAGTGTGGCATGAGGGACTTCTGGTCAAGCTTGCTGCTTATGGACTACCACTCGGCCTGCGCCAGTGGCTGAATAGCTTTTTGAACGACCGATGTCTGTTTGTTGTAGTCGAAGGCTATTCATCAGATGCATTTTGAATAAACTCCGGTGTTCCATAGGGATATGTCCTATCCCCTACACTATTTCTGCTGTACATCAACGAGCTGCTGGAAATAACATCCAATCCAATCTACAGCTTCGTAGACGAGAGGCTTGGAATTTTTTCCGCTGTAAGAAGCTGTATGCACCAGAGCAACTGCTGCTGCTCTACAAGGCACAGATCCGACCATCAAGTATTGCTCCCTTCTCTGGGGATGCGCTCCGAAGCACTCTCTAAAGCTTCTGGACACTATCCAGAAGAGAGCAATTATTAGACTAGCTAACTGCTATATGGAATGGAATGATACTGCTGTTTTAAAATTAACTGAACTCTATCGTGAACGTGAAGTATTGTGGAACTGCAAACTTAAGGACTATAGAAATAACAATAAGCGTCATGATGTTCTATTGGACATTGCAATTTCATTTGGAGTTAGCAAAGCTGCCGCAATATCTAGTTCGACCTCTAAGGCTGGAACGAACCCAAAATATCTTTTATCTACGTTTTGAAATCATCGCATCAATTATAATTGCAGCAGCGACTGCCAAAATCTCATCATCATAATCATCGCTCATTCTTCATTTGGGGATCACGTTCACCGGCTTTTGCGTCTGTACGACAACTGCAATGAGGACGTGAAGCCGTGCGGCCGTTGCCGATTGGCAAAGCCGCACAACTTTGCCGATCGGCACGGGAGTGAAATGATCCACAGCCACAAAACTGCGAACGGTGCGGCGCGTCGATAAAGTCGTGCGCGCATATTAGTGCAGTACATTTTTATCCATTAATAATTGGGTAGCTAAAATAAACATTAATAAAGAAATATCTATATGCGTCTTAATAAACAAAGATATTGGAGGCGGCGTGCTCAATGGGGGTACTAAGCCAAAACGCATAGATATCTTCAATAATTTTTTATGGGTTAATGATGATGTCAATGGTTATTGTATACTGCACCTGATTGCAGTGATGACAGGTAATACTCCTATGCTAGCGGAGTAGTAACCAGTAATATCTCTATGCTAGCGGAGTTGATTGTTCGCCCGTAGGGGGTGCTGCAGGGGTGCATTTTTAGGTACATATTAGCGAAATAGTATATCGGACTAACTTCAATAATTTTTTTTCATGATTTACTGACGATGTCACAAATGATTTCCAATTGCATACGATTACCACGGTAACCAGTAATATCACCATGCTAGTGGAGTTGATTGTTCGCCCGTAGGGGGTGCTGCAGGGGTGCAGTAAGTCATTAAAAAAAATTATTGAAGTTAGTCCGATATACTATTTCGCTAATATGTACCAAAAAATGCACCCCTCCAGCACCCCCTACGGGCGAACAATCAACTCCACTAGCATGGTGATATTACTCGTTACCGTGGTAATCGTATGCAATTGGAAATTATTTGTGACATCGTCAGTAAATCATGAAAAAAAATTATTGAAATTAGTCCGATATACTATTTCGCTAATATGTACCTAAAAATGCACCCCTGCAGCACCCCCTACGGGCGAACACTCAACTCCGCTAGCATGGTGATATTACTGGTTACCGTGGTAATCGGATGCAATTGGAAATAATTTGTGACATCGTCCGTAAATCATGAAAAAAAAAATTATTGAAGTTAGTCCGATATACTATTTCGCTAATATGTACCTAAAAATGCACACCTGCAGCACCCCCTACGGGCGAACAATCAACTCCGCTAGCATGGAGATATTACTGGTTACTACTCCCCTAGCATAGGAGTATTACCTGACATCACTCCAATCAGGTGCAGTATACAATAACAATTGACATCATCATTAACCCATAAAAAAATTATTGAAGATATCTATGCGTTTTGGCTTAGTACCCCCCTTGTGCACGCCGCCTCCAATATCTTTGTTTATTAAGACTCATATAGATATTTCTTTATTAATGTTTATTTTAGCTACCCAGTTATTAATTGATAAAAAAGGACTGTACTAATATGCGCGCACGACTTATCGACGCGCCGCACCGTTCGCAGTTTTGTGGCTGTGGATCATTTCACTCCCGTGCCGATCGGCAAAGTTGTGCGGCTTTGCCAATCGGCAACGGCCGCACGGCTTCACGTCCTCATTGCAGTTGTCGTACAGACGCAAAAGCCGGTGAACGTGATCCCCAAATGAAGAATGAGCGATGATTATGATGATGAGATTTTGGCAGTCGCTGCTGCAATTATAATTGATGCGATGATTTCAAAACGTAGATAAAAGATATTTTGGGTTCGTTCAAGCCTTAGAGGTCGAACTAGATATTGCGGCAGCTTTGCTAACTCCAAATGAAATTGCAATGTCCAATAGAACATCATGACGCTTATTGTTATTTCTATAGTCCTTAAGTTTGCAGTTGCACAATACTTCACGTTCACGATAGAGTTCAGTGAATTTTAAAACAGAAGTATCATTCCATTCCATACAGCAGTTAGCTAGTCTAATAATTGTTCTCTTCTGGATAGTGTCCAGAAGCTTTAGAGAGTGCTTCGGAGCGCATCCCCAGAGAAGGGAGCAATACTTGATGGTCGGATCTGTGCCTTGTAGAACACTCAACTCCGCTAGCATGGTGATATTACTGGTTACTACTCCGCTAGCATAGGAGTATTACCTGTCATCACTGCAATCAGGTGCAGTATACAATAACCATTGACATCATCATTAACCCATAAAAAAATTATTGAAGATATCTATGCGTTTTGGCTTAGTACCCCCATTGAGCACGCCGCCTTCAATATCTTTGTTTATTAAGACGCATATAGATATTTCTTTATTAATGTTTATTTTAGCTACCCAACTATTAATTGATAAAAATTGACTGTACTAATATGCGCGCACGACTTTATCGACGCGCCGCACCGTTCGCAGTTTTGTGGCTGTGGATCATTTCACTCCCGTGCCGATCGGTATAGTACGGACAAAGAGTAGGTGTTAGTTATCTACTCTTTGGTACGGATGCGCCTTAAGGTGCACCGACACTTAAGGTCCGATCAAACAGAGGGCGTTCTAGAACGCGGTTTTCTGGCGTTCCCTAACAATACAATGGAACACTGTAACGCGGCGTTACGGCGCTCTAGAATGCCCTCTGTTTGACCGGGCCTTGAGTTCATCTATGTTTGAATCACTAGATATCTTGACAAAAATTGGCGTAACGCTTTTGCTCAACTCGTCAAACAGGCCTGTTTGGTACAAACAACGGAATGCGGTGACGCGGCGTTAGATAACGCCGGACCGCCGCGTTCTAGAACGCCCTCTATCTGTTTGACCGGGACTTTATCCTCTCGCAGCGCTTCTACAGCGCCATAGGCTTTCAATTCAAGCCTTTGCGGAAGGCAGACCATATAGAAAATCTCATTCTGGATCCAAAAATAGTTCACAATATTCGTGTTAGTGAACATGAAAAAGTTTTACAGTTTTACAAAAACCTTTTTTCAATGAATCCCTTTACTCGCTTAGTAAGAATTTACGAGCATCTGAACTTAATCCTTAATAATTTCAGAAATTTGGAATTTAAGAACGATATATCCGGATACCCAACATGTACGAAAACAAAAAAGGCAAAAGCAAAAATAGCTTCTAATAGCCTTCAAATTGGCTCGATTTGAAGGCGGTAAATTGGTGGAAGGCGATTTATCTTAGGGCGGCGAAAGAACAATGCTTCATCCGGATGGAACACCTAATTGCTTTTCGCTGGGTTTCATAGGCCAACCGGGAATTTTCCTTGCTTTTTTTTTCTTTCTACGTTAGATTGGATTCTGGGTCATACCTTACCACGTATAGTCTGTTTGAAACGTTTTAAAAGAATTACTTTATAGAGAGAGAGTAGAAAATCAGTATTTATAGAAAAAGTATGTAATTGCGAACATTTTAGAATTTGAAATAATAAGTTTTTGAACGTTTTGTGACATCTTCATAACGAAAAATAATGTCACTCATTTCCTCGAATTATTGCTCTGAGCTCATTTCCGTCGGTTTATCTGTCTGTCATCTGGCTGTCATTTGCTCGAGGATCCCAGACCCCTATGTAAAATATTGAAGCAATGGTGAGATTACTATTTTTGCAAGGAAAAAAATACCTACTGGAATAGTCATCCAGCTACTGCGGAGTGAAAAAACTTCTACTTTTGGACCTATAACGTGATATTAATGAATACTTTTACAGCAGTATGAACGAAAGACCTTTGTTCGATTTAAAAAACGCTTTAGTGGCAATGAAGAACTTTCTTTTTGGTTGTTTTAGACATCACAGATCATTTTTGGAGGAGGAAAATAAGGGTGGGAGGAAAGGAACTGTCGATATAGGTCATCCCCCAAAAGTTTATTAATGAATTTCTCTTTCCCTGGTTGTATACAGTAGTTTCCTAAACTAACTGGACATTTGTACTCGAATGCAGAAGTTGATGGAATAATTTTCTCTTTGGAACGAATAAAAAATAAGGTAAAAGAAAAGGTTAGAGTGCGGTTAGAGTGCGAGTAGATTAACTGAATTCAAGGATTGTTAGCTATACGAAATAGTAAATGCAATTTCATGCTAACTGAATAAGTGCTAATATTGATATAATAATTGAAGAGCTTGGGGCAATAAGGGACCTAAGCGACATTTCGATAAAAATCTAGATATTCATTCAGAAACAATCTCTGAAAGGCCTTGTTGACCGACCCATGTGTTTTTCACAATTTTACATTCAAAAGGTCATAAGCCACTTAAATACCAAGATGGCTACCAAGCGAAAACTGTACTCTGATGAGAAAAGTTGCCATTTCAGTGACACTGAGACTGGAAATGGATCAGAATTAAGTTCAGATGACATAACAGACAGAGACTACAGTCCAGATGATAGCAGTACTGATAGCGAGTCTGAACGTGAAAATCGGGCAAATATTCTATATGAGTGGCTTATAACCTTATTGTTGTTAAATATGTAGCTTATATTTTTTTCTCGTAGAAAAACTATTTTTCATTCTATTTCTCACTGTATTATTATATAAACCTAATCAAACACGGTTACTTAAGTTAGTGAACAATATTAATATGCATCAAAAATATGAAAAATGTTGTTCGTCGCAGCGTGTATACACGCTATAGAGACAATTTGAACGTTTTTGACTGCTATTAAGCAGAGGTGTCCAAAAATTTGTTTTATTTTCATTGTTACATATTGTTTTAGTTTTTTGATGATTTCAATGTAGTTATTTTTTCACCAAAAAGAATACCCTCAAATATATCTATTTTCTCACCTTATGTATTTGCCTTGTACTGATTGGTATATAGCTTTACAGGTTTCTGGAATTATTAGGCTTTTTTTATGGTCGGCCTCTCGCAAAGGCTGAAAGCCTATGGCGCTGTAGAAGCGCTGCGAGAGGATAAGTATCGGTTCACGTTAGATTTGAAACGCTGGAGGTTGTAGCCGTCGGGAAACAAATTCCCTGGCAGCTGATCCCACAGCGTCGAAGTTCTCCAAAAGAAGGAATGCTGGAGGAGACTAGTTCGGGGAGTAAGGACGTCGACCTGGTAAGGATGAGCTCGCAGAGCTTCTCTAGTGTTGCTAGTTCGGACGGCCTGTGGTGTTATTATCTGAGAGAGCTCACTCGAACATCTTCCGTGATAGAATCTGTAAAACAGGGATAGGTCAGCCACCCTCCTTCGATGTTCCAGGCTGTGGAGGTTCTTTCTGAGGTTAGGCGTATCGATTAGTCTAATCGCTCTTTTCCGGATAGTGTCCAGAAGCTTTAGAGAGTGCTTCGGAGCGCATCCCCACACATGGGAGCAATACGGCAGCGCTGGTCGGATCTGTGCCTTGTAGAGCAGCAGCAGTTGCTCTGGTGTATACAACTTCCTACAGCGGAACAAAACTCCAACCTTCTGGGATGCCGTTTTAGCAATACTGACGACGTGGTCGTGCCAGGACATGTTATTGTTGATGTTGATTCCCAAAAGCTTGACGGAAGGTGATTCGACTATGGGGTGACCCTCCATTTCCACGGTTGGTAAGGCATCGTGAGACTTCTTTGTAAGTGTTGTTGCCTGAGTTTTTTGTACGTTGAACTGTACTTTATTTGCTAATCCCCACTCGACAATTGTTTTGATATCAGCGTTGATCTGTGAGGCATGCTGCTGTCGCCGACGTACCGTCTCCTGGGATGATAGTAGCTTGCCTGGTTCCATGCACGACACTAATGTACTGTCATCTGCGAAGCTGTAGATTGGATTGGATGTTACTTCCAGCAGCTCGTTGATGTACAGCAGAAACAGTGTAGGGGATAGGACAGATCCCTGAGGAACACCGGCGTTTATTGAAAATACGTCTGATGAGCAGCCCTCGACTACGACAAACAGAGATCGGTCGTTCAAAAAGCTATTCAGCCACTGGCGCAGGCCAGGTGGTAGTCCATAAGCAGCAAGCTTCACCAGAAGTCCGTCATGCCATACTCTGTCGAAAGCTTTCGATATATCAAGTGCAACAACACGGGATTCGCCATGATTGTCTATTGCTCTGTTCCACAAGTGAGTGACGTAGGCAAGGAGGTCATCTGTAGACCTGTGCTTACGGAAGCCATACTGGCGATCATTTATGATGTTGTTGTTGTCCAGGTATTTCAGGAGCTGTGTGTTAATGACAGTCTCCATAACCTTAGGCATGATGCTGAGAAGAGCCAAAGGTCTATAATTGGCGGGATCAGTTTTTTTTTTTTGCCTTTCTTAGGGATGGGTTGTGCGCAGCCAATCTTCCACGAAGCGGGAAACACGCCTCGTTGATACGAAAGTTTGAAGAGCTTGCAAAGAATAGGTGCAAGCTATTAGGCTTAGAGCTTGCGGCGATATTATTGTAGAAAATTTTAGATCCTCATAATTTCGTCCTGTCGCTAAAAATCGGAGCGTTGCAGTTAATCGTTCATGCGATGTGATTGCAGTTTTCATAACAGTTCTTCACGTTTTATTAAATTTTATTAAATTTAACAGTTGCACATAAGTCTCTTCGTTCATCCTCAGGTATTTCCGCCAATCATCTGGTTGTAACGTCAGCTCGTCCAATAGATTCAGGAGGGAAAATGCCTCGCGTTTTAAGAACCACTCTTTGGTCCACAAGCGGCGACGCTTTCTCGCTGTTTGCGTTCTTTGTTTATAGGCATAGGCGCACGCCACTGCCATTATCGTTATTTCATTTTCACTTAGTGACATGGTCGTTTACCAACACAACTACGTAAAAACTGGCACACAACTTCGTGCGTCGTAGACAAGAGACTAATACGGTATTGCTTGCACGGAGATGAATGCAAGGTATTGAATTAAAGCATTAACGATAGTGTGTAGTGGGCTTAATAAAAGGTGACCCGCCTTCTTATCTTGGATATGGCAAATACATAGTTAAGTATGTTGGGTATACGTGGTCGACGGTATCGCTACCGCTGCTGCAGCGCTCGGGTATGGTATGAGTCATCGCCATAAAGCTGTTGATGTGGCGCCGCGACGCCTGGGATATTGCCGACGTCGACGACGATTCCGGGTGCCGTCTGGACGCCCACCGCGCCTCGACGTCCGTCTGTCTGCCGGCGGCGCGGCGTAGCGTCGATCACTCCGGGTTACCGGAACGACGAACGCTTGCTCGCTCCGATCGACTCATGCCATGCCAAGTCGATACGTCATTTCTTAGTACAGTCACACCCGTATGCACCGTTTGGCGATTCTAATCCTAGTTCCCTAATCACGTTTTGCTACTCTTTGGCATCTAGCCATGCACCGTCAAGAGATTAACTAATCCAGATTGGAGATACGGCAACGCTGTGTTCGCAAGATTGTTTTGGCAGTGACAGTTAAAAATTGTCAGTTTGCGGTGCATAGTAAACAAATAATCTAATCCAGGTTTAGGTAACTAATCGCGCAACTGACTTACGGAGCATACGGGCGTCAGTCGATATACAGGCTCGCAGGGAACTGTTTCTACTATTTGTCATTAAAGGCGCATTTTCACGGGTCGATCTGGGTTGAACGATTTAGATCGATTATTGAATCGAAAGCAAATTGAATATGTAAACCACTTTTCGACTTGGTCATTCGGCGGAGTGAGTCGATTCGACGGAAGTAGAAAGACTGTCTACTTTTGATCGGCGACTGTCGTCGAATCGATGTCGAACGACTGTAATGGAATGTGTAAACACTTCGTTGAACGAAAACAACGTGCTGAAAGCCGAATAGTGCGCATGAAGTTGTTGTTTTGAGCGCGACAAGCTATAAGTTTGCGCAAAAATGACTGAAAAATGGTCAGATGGCAAGATTTTTGGATGCTTATCAAATCTATGTTGTATTATGGACTCCACAAACCGAACTTTATCGCAATCTACAGGCAAGACAAGCAGCATTGCAAGCAATTCTAAAACATGTGAATAAACCTAAAATGTCCGAAAGTGGCTTGAAAAATAAAATCAAAAACATTAGAACAACATACAATCGTGAATTGACTAAAGTACTGAAATCAATGAAGAGTGGTTCTGGACCTGACGACATATATGTTTCTGTCGTGTAAACTTTTTTGTCTTCAGCACAGATTGAATCAGGGTCGAACGATCCAAATCGTTCAACCTAGATCGACCCGTAAAAACGCGCCTTAAGGCGCGTGTCCACGAGACCGCGGGTCGACCTAGGTCCAACCACTAGGAGGGTGAGTCCTAAGTCGATAGTTTTTTAAACTGTGTATAGAAGTCGTTGATATTAGCGACTTTTTCAAATAACTTTTTTCAGCGAACTGAAAACTAAGCGAGATACAGAATAAAAAAATTACATTTGAGCATGTGTATCAAGATGTACCTATTCTGTTTATGTTCAGTTTTTTGCTCGGATTTTCGTCAAATCAATTAGGCTTGGTACCTGTCACATAGTGCATTAGTCACTTTTTGTTTATCGTTGTTAATTTTAAATTGCTAAACCCTAAAAGTGGCACATTACTAAACAGCTTTCAGGATTTATAGATGAAGTCAGAAATATATGAGTTGTTTACATTTTTTGTGCTCCTAGCGAATGCCGACAATACAAAGTATGCCTTATGCCTTCACAAGATGCCCGAAGAGTCGAATGACCGTTATCCCTTTCCACATTTTTTGCTGGGCTGGCTAGGGGGCTAGCACGGTCATTAGTGTAGTCAAAATTGTATATTGTCTGTGTATAATCAGATGTCAATATACAATAAATAGATCAATTTAATTTGTTTTTACCTATTGCAAATTGATATTTTCGATTATTTTGATCTCCTGCCACATTCTGAATTATTATGATGTATATTTTGTATAGATATTTACGTTATTATCATTACTCAGCTCTACATAATAACGTTACTGCACTATAGACGTGACGGCACTGATTGAGGCCTGAAAGAAATGTAAACAACTCATATACAGGGTGTTATAGAACTAGAACAGTAGAAAACTTTTGAGTATAGGGACCCATGTTGGGAAAAGTGTCCGTACGGTAATACGGCCCTAAGAAACGTTAAAATGTAGAAAGACGATGAATTGCCTGACTAGCCTTTACTGCATTCACTTTTTGCCTTTTGTACATGATATCATCACAACAATTGTTCAAAATGTCTTGCTCCAACCTGAATACACCGATTTAAACGTCGCACATGATTTCGGCGGACTTGACTAATAATTTGATACTCGTTTTGAATTATTGCAAATGTGGTTTCAGCACGATGGAGCGCCGGCTCACTTTGCTGTACCAGTACGTGAGAATTAGGCTCAGCGGTTTGGGCACCGTTGGATTGCTAGAGGTGAAGCCGTCTCTTGGCCTCTTAGATCACCTGATTTAACGCCGTTAGATTTTTTCCTGTGGGGACATGTAAAGTCTTTGGTCTACAAAACTCCAGAAACAGAACAAGACTTAATCGGACGAATTACAGCAGCATTTGAAATCATTCAAAACGAGTATCAAATTTTTAGTCAAGTCCGCCGAAATCATATGCGACGTGTAAATCGGTGTATTCAGGTTGGAGGAGGACATTTTGCAACAATTGTTGTGATGATATCATGTACAAAAGGCAAAAAGTGAATGCATTAAAGGCTACTTAGGCAATTAATCGTCTTTTTACATTTTAACAGTTCTTAGGATCGTAGTACCGTACGGACATGAGTCCCTATACTCAAAAGTTTTCTACTGTTGCACTGAATAACCCCTAGAAGTTTGATCCCATAATTCTGAAACACCCTGTATTTCTGACTTCATCTATACCAATTTAAAATTTACTATGATAAACTGAAAGCGACTAGTGCACTAATTGACAATTACAATGCCTGATCGATAAGACAAAACTCCGAGCGAAAAACTAAACATAAACAGACTAGGTACCTACTTTTTGATATACAAGCCCAGATTCACTTTTTTTGATTCTGTATCTCGCTTACTTTTCAGTTTTCGGAATAACGTTATTTTTAAAAAGTTGTTTATTTTAACGACTTCTATACACAGTTATAAAAAAAGATTCTACTTAGGACCCACCCTGAAGGTGCGCCGCGGGACTGCAGCATCTCATCCCAAGGTGGTGGTTCTTCATACATCAAGGACTGAGCGGTACGACCGCACCTTTGTTCCCACAGTGTCCAGGGCTTTTAATAAACCGCCATCAGTGGATACATTTATTGAGCCTACGAGTGTTGGCTTATTCAAGTCCCGCGTCAACAAATTTCCCCTAACATAATCTTTTCATAACAGCCGCGGTGCTCTGGAATTTAGGCTTCACCTTCGCGATCTGCTCAGTCATAAAGAAATTGTTTTTAGTATTCCTTTTCATTAATACATTTGATCTGCATACGTGTAGTGGGGATATTTGACTTGGTACTTAGCGACTAGGTTCCCGCTAAGGACCTAACAATTGTTTGGTTTCATTGGATATGGATAATTTTGTGTAAGGACTATTTACCTAGGGTGCTTTAGAGTATATCAGCTCCAGATTTAAAAAAATTGAAAAGGTATTGGTGCCATTTCGTACCACAAATCTTCTCAAATGGATTGCTTTTCCTTTAAGTATACCGTCAGCGTTTGTTCAATATTGTTTGAAGATAGTATTCTATAAAGCGAACTCTTGGCTATTTTGGTGTTTACTAGTGTTGATCTGTCTGTTGTCAGGTGTAGTATTTATACCTGTCAGTTTGAATTTACAATTATTGAGGAGTTGGAAAATCAACTTGACCGTTTTGAATTAAAACTTGACGCTTTAGAAACTACAGCTCAGCTGGAAAACGTGTAGATGCATTTACGAGTGCCTGATGACTCGTCATTACCTTAAATCACTTGGAAAGCTAGTAGAACATAGTACATATATTTATTACATTGTTCAGTTGATATCAAACCTAATTATCTCAAGCTAGAACTAAAATTTTTTGAACAATGCCTACTGAGCTGTGCTCATAGTTCATGTCAGTATGTTCAATATGCTTAAAATGAATTCCAGAATTCTAGCGCTGCAGTGGCGTGCCGAAAGTGCTCGCAGGGCCCGAGATGTGGGGGGGCTGGGCATCGGGGTGGGGGGGGGGGGGGGGGCGCTCAGCCTCGACTACCTCGAGCAAGCTTTTTACATAGTAATAACTATAATACTTGTACTTATTTTGTAGCGGCGGAATATGTCTATAATTTTCCATAACCAAATTAAATATCTTCCCTTGTCAGTACCTATTTTATGGCAAAATTTGAAAACACGACACCGTGGTCGAACGTAGACTCCAAAAGGACTAAAACTAGTGGTAACGTTGCACTGACGCGACGCGTATCTGTGCCATTGTCGATGTATCATATTTTACGTAAGGTCCATGAATTTTTCAATATCAAGTTGAGGTCACCAATTTTTTCTATCTATAAACCGATTTTATTTTTATTTATTCGTATGGCAGAGTACAGACAATAGAAAAATAAATAACATAAAAATAAACATAAAAACATAATCAGGTTACCTACCTACCAATAAATACAAAAATAAATATTATTATTCAAAAAGCAAACATAAAAAAAACGATTTAAAATATCCGTAGATAGTAGTTTCGTTTCCATCCAGTATAGGCAGTACCTATGTATATTGTTTTACGTAGAGGGGGCCCCGTGAAAAAAATTGCAGGGGGGGGCCTAAAACCTCGACACGCTACTGTAGCGCTGGCAGTTACATGTCCCCATGTCTGTAGTAAACAATATGTTATTTGGAAGTAACTCACTTTTTTAGTTAATTAATCGACAGTATGATCCACCTGTCGTGTTACAGTCATTCAACCCCTTCATCAATAGTTTACGTGCGGTAATGAGTCATACAAAGGGTTTTCCCTTTTCTTTTTACTTAACTCACTTGAAAGCTAGTAGCACATAATACATAATAATTATATATTCATAACATCGTTCAATTGATACACAGCCTACGTAAGCTTTGTGATTGATATACAAGCTAATTTCCTCAAGCTATAACAACTTTTCAAACAATGCCTACTGAGCTGTACTCATAATTCATAACTCAGTGTGTTCAATTTGCTTAAAATGAATTCCATAATTCTGGCGCTGGCAGTTGCATGTCCCCATGTCTGTAGTGAACAACATATTTGGAAGTCACTCATTTACTTACTTAATTAACTAATCGACAGTATCATCCACCTGTCGTGTTACAGTCATTCAACCCCTTCATCAATACTTTCCGTGGTAATGAGTCATACAAAGGGTTTTTCCCTTTTATTTTTACGAAGAGGTAATTTTCGTCAATACTGCGCGAAACCGCAAGAACCGTGTATCGTCTGTTTTCCTTTTCATAAGATGGAGAGTAACTGGATATCGATAATTCTCTAGGACGAGATACTGAAAGGGGAAGGAAAGTATTTAGAAGGTTTCTGGAGTAGGGTCGATGACTCAGTGAATACATTCGAATTTCAAGTAAAATCTCCGTTCTCCTCGTTGCCAAATCTGTTTAAGTTTCTAATTTTTTTATAAATTTGATTACCAGTGAGGTTATGCTAATACAATGTAGTAGAAAATATTCCAGGTTCAAATTTTGTATTAAATGTCATTGAATATTTAAAAAATAAGAATACAATATGTACCTTGATCTTGGCACAAGTAATTATAAGAAAAGTAGTATATTACAGTTGAGGAGCAGACTTTCATTCATTACCAGTGAGGTTATGCTAATACAATGTAGAAAATATTCCAGGTTCAAATTTTGTATTAAATGTCATCGAATATTTAAAAAATAAGAATACAATATGTACCTTGATCTTGGCACAAGTAATTATAAGAAAAGTAGTATATTCAGTTTAGTTGAGGAGCAGACTTTCAAATTGCATTTTGTCCATTATCACAAATTTTCAGGACAAGAAAAAAACCAGTACAGAGAAACCAAATCATAGAGAAAAAAGATCGCAAGGCACAAGAAAGTTGAAAAACAACTTGGAAAAATTAAAAACAAAACTGTTGGACATCATTCAGTTTGTTTCTCTCTAAGTGGACATAATGCAGTTGGTTTGTCGCTATTGGACAAAATATAATTTGGGTTTCATTTTTAAGTAGCAAAAACAAAAATTTGGAAAATATTTGGAGAAAAAGTTTACCGTGAAGCATACTAGAACAACAACAACAAAATATAATAGTAGTATAATAGTAAATATAGATTATTAATTTTTCTAAATGAAATCATTCTGATCATTCTCAGCGCATTCAAAAAAATCTAGTTCCATTCTAGTTCCGTCAATCACTAGTTTACCAGTTTTTTCACATATTCCAGCTGTCATTTTAGCTCCTGTGTCGTACAATATAAAAAAATAAAATCCCAATCAAAATATATTCTGTCCATGGACTTAAATCAGTTTGTTTGTCTAGGTATGATTTCCCACCTAATAGCATGGAGACTAAATATATTTTGTCTGTCTTATTGTTCATACGTAGTATTTGAACGTAGGAATACCTAGAGCGCTACTCTATCTCAAATATGGAAATTTTTGACAAAACGCATTTTGAAAGTCTGCTTCTCAGTAATTATATTTAAGCAAAAAGGAATTATCAGTTCTTCTGTATCTCTATCAAGCTCTGGTAAAAACACCCAGTTCTTTTAATAAAGTATATTAAAAGCACTAACATGAATAGCGTGCAATAACCTGTCTATAGGCAGAAAAACAACAGTAAACGTAACGTTTTGGCATTTTTGGTATGTAAAATTCATACGTCTTTATTTAGTAGTAGCAAACTTTTCCATTACTTTGTCATTGTCTTTCTGCATCAGCTGTTGTCATTAGAATTGATATGATTATTTGTAATAACAGTTTCTCTGAACGACTCTCCTAAATTTTAGCTGAGAGCATACTTCAAAATGATACTGTTTATTTTTAATTGAATTACCTACTAATTTTGGTAATTAGGTAATTATTATTGTTCGTATTTGTTATATAAAAAATATAAAAATACAAATTTCTGACCGTAGGTCTGTTCTGCAGCTGCTCTTATCATCCGTCACTATTTATTATGTGAAGTATGCGTGGAACTGTTTAGATTAATTTTTTATCTACTCGCAATACTGGCATTAAGTTATATATACAGCGATTACCAAACTACTTTTAAACCTATAAACAAACATCGTGAATTATTTTTCATAACTTACGCTCCAGCCGAGGGTTATGAACAACGCCTACTAAATAGATACCAGTACCGATCTCTTGGAAACGCATAATATGATTGAACATACGCTATAATAACTACCATGCCATGAAACGTCAAACGCTAATTCGAAGGTGCACAACACAGAGTTAACATCTATAGAGGGAGTGTAAACAACAAAATGCACAGGTCGCTGACCAGCCAACATGTAACGGAAATTTTGATAGCTTGAGGCAACGAATTCGAATAGGTAGAAGCAGTAAACAAGGATTTTGTTTGGACCCACTATCTGAAGCATATTATAAATATTGTGTTTATCGTTGTGTTTATCAAGCAGCTTGATGCTCCTAGCAGGCAATTAGGCAGGTAGACGATCGTACGCAAAAACGCAAAAAAGCAAAGGATTATTTGGCCACGTTGCCAGATCGTCTCCGGGTAACCCTATTGTATTTTCGTTAGCTGTGACAACTGACAATATATATTTTGCAGTCATTGCAGTAATAGTAAAGTTGAAAAAAGCGTGTGAGAAAAATCACAAAATAGACCTTTGCTCCAAAGGAAGATACTGATCAATGTGTTTGTTATTATATAGGGTGATACTTCTTTGTCAACTGTATATAGAAGTCGTTAAAATAAACAACTTTTTCAAATAACTTTTTTCCAAAAACTGAAAAATAAGCGAGTTACAGAATCGAAAAACGTAAGTCTTGATGGTGTAATGTGTATCAAGACGTACCTAGTCTGTTTGTATTTAATTTTTTGCTAGGATTTTTGTCGATTAGGCATTGTACCTTGTACGAGTACCTACCTCTCAGATAGTGCAGTAGTCATTTTTTGTTTATCGTTGTTAATTTTAAATTGTTAAATCCTAAAAGAGGCACATAATTATGAAACAATTTTTAGGATTTGCAAATTTAAAATCAACAACGATATACAAAAAAATTACTAATGCACTTTCTGACAGCTACCTAGATATGCAGATAGATAGATAATGTATTTATTCCAGTAGGTACAGGTACTGGAAAAGTCAAGACCATACAAACACGTGACAAGAATTATTCTAAACATGAGTCAAGCAACTTTCTACAAAATACGTTAAATTAAATCAAATAAATACAAGATAATACATAATATAGCTATGATTAAAGCTGTGAGTACAAAAATTCAATTATGGAATAGTAAGCATTTGTGGCCAATAGATTGAATACCAATTTTTTAATTTGACTATCATGGACATTACGAATACTATGATTCTAGTTTGTTATATACCTTTAGCCCCAGGTAATCAGGACTTTTTCTCTATATTTCTTAAACGTCTCTTTTGCAGCCTGAATACTCTTTCCATAGGTACGATGTCTAATCGATCTGACAAAAATCCGGGTAAAAACTAAACACAAACAGAATAGGTAGGTACGTCTTGATAAACAATCAAGGCTTGTTTTTTTTTGTTATTTTGTATCTCGCTTTTTCAGTTTTCGGAAAAAAGTTATTTGAACAAGTTGTTTATTTTAATGACTTCTATACACAGCTCAAAAAAAGTATTAACTTAGGCCTCACCAGGTAAAAGATATTAAAAAAACGGTAATTATTCCGAGCAACCACAGAAGGTGCCCTATGAACAATTTAAGAATAATTATTGGGGCGGTGCGGTGGTTAAGTAATATGTCGTATGTCGTATAAATGGTAAAGTTTCATTTTAGCGGAGACGGAAATGGGGGTCGAGAATCAAGTCAAATGACTCACGGTTTGACGTCCTTAGTCGAACGAAACCACTTCCAGACCGACGAAACGTTTTGGTGAAAAACTATGGCCTTTTGAAGTTTCATTCCCTAACCTAACTTAACTAAACCGGTTGAGCTGTAGAAATCAAAATGGATGGATATCGGCTCGGCTTGACGTCGTCTGAGTCGAACGTGCCCACTCCCAGATTGAGGAAACTTTCCGGTGCAAATATACGTGAATTTGAAATGTGGAAATTGCAATACCTTGCCCAACATTTTCATGGGATCGTTTCCTCAGACTGTAAGTAATCTAATTCTACCCAGGGCGTCAAGCCAAGCCATCGAGTTTGAATAGGTTAGAAGAAGTAAAACGATTTTGTTTGTCCGCACAATCTTAAAAGTAGTAATTCAGCCTTAATGGCAGCTTGATGATAGTGAAAGGTGGCACACTGGCTGCTGATGAACCCGTATACCCTGGACGTGCTAGCAGGTAAAGGACCCTAAAAATAAGGCGATGAATAGGGGAAGAATATAAATAGCAACTTTGTTTAGGTTGATCGTTGCGGGTCCATTGTTATAGTTTAGACTAAAATTTGGGTTTTAACGGTACATAATGTGTTAAAAGATTATTTTAAACAATTCCACAAAATTTAATTCCCGCGGATTTCTGTAAAAAATAACATCGTGTTTGTGAACACAGTAAAAAATAACAACTGGGTCTTGCCAATATACACATACCTGTTACAGCATGGGCTGAGCCGAGCCGATTAATAATTGACTAAACCCCAGTTAAACCATTTTAACCTCAACAATCCAACCCCTGAGGTTAAGTTAGGTTAGTTACTGAAACTTAAAAATACCAAAGTAGTTTTTCACTGGCCCGGGAGTGGCGTCCACACACAAACCAATCTCAACCCTATTGCTGTTTCCGCTAAATTATGTAAGTCAAGCCAACACTTCTGAAAAAACGTGACAACGTCGCATCAACGGAAACCCCAGTTCCTAGATACCCCAACCAAAGCCCCAACCACGACCTTTTCCTTTTTTCACCCTTTATTTACCAGACGACAGGTAGCGGAACTCGCTGAGTTCTATTGTTTGTTTTGGCTGAAGCGTGCAAACCTATCATCGGTAAGAAATGCCATTGACGTCTCAAAAGGGGTGTAGTTCATGGAGCGAGAGAATATTATATTCATGTATTTGCATTTTATTTATGTTTCTATTCCAACTAATTCTCATGAACATGAACATTTTAGTTAACCGCGATTCATAAAATTGAGATTTGATATTTGATTAAATATTAAATATTTGATTGAATAAGAAACGTTTGAAGTTAATGTCACTTTAAATTTGTTTTTCCAGTTTTACGTAAAATGAATTATTAAAAAAATATTTATTTTGCGCTGTAAACAATTTATGCTAAATATGCTAAATTTTTAAAAATTGTAGAATTTAAATAAATTTGTTTTATACGTTTCTTGTCTTCAAACATTATTGTTTATTTGTGTACCAGACGGTTACCTGTTGCAGGTTCCCTTCTTCAAAATGTTTCGATCTGTAATGATAGTCTCGAAGTTGGGAAGATTGGGATACATAATGCTCATAAGTACCCGTTCCCCTATATTAAAGTTAATTTGTCTCTGTTTTTAAGGCCATAATAGGTAATGCAGCAAATTTATTACTGCACTGCCTGTTGCTCCAATGTGAGAGTCATACATTCCGAAGGTGAGATGCCTGGCAAAGGTGATAAAACCTCTCTTTTATATATTTACAGGGCCAAATTCTTTCAAATACCAAATCATAATCACTAAGTAGATGAGTTCTTCAAGTTGTATTTTTTATAGGTCTGTTGTATTTAAGTTTATTTTCAACATTATCTGGTAATAGAAATATGTATATTGAAATATATTGAAAAAGTTCAGTTTAAGTTTTCATTTAATGCACTCCAATGTAAGTACTTAGTAGTTTCGTAGTTCCCTTTCTTCCATCATCAGAATACATCAAATGAATGGAGATGAAATAAACACCTTGTAACGTTACTATAGAACAACGAGAACATACTGCCTTGTTGGGAAATATTCAAACAATTATTGGATCCGTATGGTACATAAATAGTCCAATAAATTTGGACTGGCTGCGATTGGTCGTAAATCCTATACCACGAGTATTTAAGATCTGGCATCTTTCATTGTTTCCTATCACTCTGTAATAGTTTCTCTTTTCTATATCCTCAACGTCATCGTCATTATCTTATAGTCACACCGTTATATGCTTATCCCTTCAACGTATCTTGTTACTATTATTATTACATACAACAAAGAAGAAAAATGTGCAGCCCGGGCTACTGCCCACCGAGCTGCTCTTCCATCACACCCCGACCATCACTCCCTCATACATAATGTAACGTACGCCTATGTCTGCATAATAAAAGCTCTTTAAATCCAGCGGATTTCTGTCAATTTCTGTAAACAATAACATCGTCTTTGTAAACAAGTGGTAAATAATAACAACTGGATCTTGGGCACACTCCCATGCCTGTTAGCGCATTGGCTTTGCTTCTTCTAGCCTATTCGAATTCGTTGGCTTGAGGGCATTACCAGTGGCGTGCGACTTTATATTAAAATTGGATGTTCATGAATAGATTCAATTATTACTGTGATGTTACAAACTGACACCAATAAGCTGTATTCGAAGGAAACCTACACAGATGCATATAACATACATTAAACAACCATTATTATTCCTCAAACTGGAGTGAAGTTACTTTTGTTGCCACTTATCCCCATATATTACGGTCTGAAAACTAAAACAAAACCTATACTCACCTATGATAAGAAGTGTTTACCGATTCGTCGCTATTACAGCAAACTATGCACTTTTTAGGTTGTCTCATCATGCAATTGTGACAATATTGTTCATAAATAATTTAATTCACACCACAAATAGTCACAAAGTCAGTCAAATATACACTAAAACCACAAAAATCTCGACATACGCAAAAACCACAACTACAATGACAGCCACATGACAGCTTAAGGGCACGCCGATTGTATGTTGCTAGATTTATGACATATTAGAAGTTATTGCGACATTCCGCTATGACATTTACCACTTTTGAGATTTCATTAAATCAATACAAATTATCTTCACGTAAATCAGTTACATTGCAAGTATATTGGAATGTATAGCTAAATACCCAGTTAAATACTTTGTGTTCAAACTGCGGAAACTGCCAGATTTTGAAGAAACTGGAAGCGGACGAAGAAGAGTGGCAATAGCGCGATAGATGTTGGCTGGCCATTGGCCAATATTCAAATTAGGCTCCCTCTAGAGATGTTAACTCTGTGGTGTACAATATTTATTTTACAGAAATGAGGTGTTAGCCTACGGCTTGTGCTGCAAACTTCAACTGCGTGAGTTGTTACCGTCATGGCGTCATTACCGCATCGTTGAACAATATAGTATTATGAACGCATGTCCATGACAAGTTCACATACTAAACAGGTTCAGAATGGCGTGAGTGTTAATGAACGCAGAGGTATATTGTGTGAGAGGATGAGGTGTGATGTGCGCGGATTTGATTTTATCGGCGTTCTCTTTCCAGTTCACAGGACACAAATACCAATTACAAAAGTTAAAACGAAACCGAGGAGCGTCCAGACGATAGCGAACCAACCGAAACGGGTTCAATTTGTCAGTAAGTAATGAAACCGCTACTGACCGTTCGTAGTAGCATGTGTGGACGTTGGCACACCGCAGATATTTTCATTTCGGCTTCCTATTAATGTTCGTTTCCTTTTTCCACTACTTTATTTGATTTTTTTTTTCAGGTACATGTAACTGCTGATTACTTTTCGTTTTTCTTCGTTCTTGGGTTCATTTTTTCACGCTTAGTAGTAGTAAGTCGAAGTAGCTTTAGTATATGCAATGGGTTGAAAATTTCTATAGCCTCTGGTTTATTTTTGTTTCCAAGACATTTTGATGCATGTTCGGTTAAGTCTAAAAAGCCAGAATATTTGTCTAAGGTCATATATTTTTAATACAATGCAAACTCTTCTAAACATATAAAGTGTTTACCATTCAAATATTTTTGAAAATTATTTTTGTTTTTTTTTCATTTTTCCATCATTTCTTCGCCTCCAATGAATGGATCCGATTAGAAAATAAGTAAAGTTCTCCTTTCCTTGCGACACTATTAACCATGATATACAGGGTTTTAAAAAAGTTTGGATGCGATCGATTATTGGTTGAATAGGTAGGTACACAATTTTAGAAAAAAATGTGAAAGGTGAATCAAATGTTTAAGATAATTCTATAGCATCCAAATTTTCATTCAGTATTGGTTATACATTCCTGGTGCACCAAAGGTGTATATTATGGTAGGATCATTATATTATTGGATAATACAATTCATCATTAAATTTTAAGCAAAAACTGTAGGCAAACAATATTATGTACCTAAATTTAACCGTTTCTGAATGATCCAGTTTTGAGGATGCAATAATAATAATAGTATTATTAGAAATAACTTTTATTATTAGCATAACCTATTTGTCAGTTTAGAAGCTTAATTACTCGACAAAGATTTAATTTAAGTATATATGCTTTTTGCTTAAAATTTAAGGAAAAATTGAAATTTACCAATAATTTATGCAGTGTTCCATTTAAAATGCAACTCGACTGAGTCAATCCAACAAACTCTAAAACTTATTTCCAAACTTTATTAATATAGTTTATTTGTCATCATAGAAATCCCATAACCCTGAAACGGTTGAATTTAGATAAGTTATGTTACATATATAAAGTTTTAATAACTTAAGGAAGATTTAACACATCCATCAATATGAATTTATTTAAAGATGCATCGTTGCAACTTTATGAGTACCTTACCCTGTATAATTATTTTTTTACTGGCTAGTAGATACTTACTAGAAACCCTCAAACTATTTTTATTCCATGTTCTATCGTTTTCAACTTATCTATAACCTTTAATATCTCATCGAGTTCTAGTTTTTTAATATTGTTTATCGCTAGTGAATCGATGTTGATAACAATGAAGCTTTTTCGTCGTTAGGCAGAGGATGGCAGAGGTAACACTATGCACATTCAGTAATTTGTTAGCCATAGAAGGCTCCAACGATTACTGGGCAGATAGTCACCAAGACCGACGGAAATGTGAGAGATAGTGTTTTGCAATGCAGTTAACTATCTAAAAATTGAAATGCCATAATTAGCTCATGATAACCGAAACTGGGTAATAAAATTCGTCTAATGGGTCGACCAAACAGAGCAGAAGCTAAGCTCTAGTAGCTTTTTCTTCATCATTTTATAGTTTGAAGCTCCTAGTAACGTAGGAGTATATACTAGTATGTATGTATGTTCTAGTGACAATATCGACTATGGGGTAGTATAGGGCGGCTGACTATCATGATTTATGGATTTAGGTCTCTGAAAGATCAACGCTCTGGGAAATTATACTACTAATTGCAAAACGTCTCAAATTTGAGATAATGAAGAGATGTTTCATGGCAGATGTCTATCTGATGAAAATAGAATTACTTTCTCCCGTCTGTCGGTTTGTCTATTTGGTATCTACATAACAAAAATGAGTTATGTCATGAAATGTTAAGTCGAAATTTAAAGTGTGTGGGTCAAATTAATAGTCTATAAATATTGGTAAAGTAAACCTATTATCAGCTTCTGAAGCCTTGTAATGCAATGACAGGACCAAATGCCCACAATCTGCAGCTTCAGTAAGAAAGACGGTTGGAGTATGGTTGGAGTAATATGTTATGTCAAATTAATGTAACGCGCATGTCATGATTAGTCATAACTATGCGAATACCCTCATGCAAGGTATATCCTTCGAGGGTGGCAATATTTGTACTTGTTACAAATCAATGAAAATCCACGTCACTCATTTGCGTCGATCTGACCGTTGGCGTTTTTCTAGCCTTGTAACCTCAGTAACAGCTGCATGGATTGTAATAAAATTTGGGTAGCGATATACTGTGGGGTCGTAGTAGGTAATGCTCCTAATTTTTAAAATCGGTAAATGAGCGACAGAGTAATTTGCAAAAAACAATAAAATTTAAATATTCCTCAAACTTCGTTTTTGGGCGTTTTAGGGCTTCTTGATCATTTTCTGCTTTTTTGAGTGGGATTGAAATTGGAGGGGTTGGGAGCTGGGGGTTGTATAACTGAAAAAGTTGTTGTATTCATAATAGGATATCTATTGACCTGTACAAGAACGACCTAGGTCCATCCGAACATTGCCTATTACAGAAACCAAGGGATTTTCTAATGTATACCTACATACTAGTACTGCTTTAGATCGTGCTGTGTTGTTTAACGTGGAAACTATTAAATTGATTTAAATGTAATTTTGACACCGTGGCGAGGATGGAAAACGCTTATGGTTTTTAGAAATCGTGTCAGTGGCAGCGCAGCTCGATTTTAAGCGTTTTAGGGGTTGTAAAAATGAATAGGCTATCCATTGACCTGTGAAAGAAAGACTTAGCGGCAATTTGTTTTACATGCGGGTGAGGATGATTTGGTTGCAAGGGGATCTCAGACTATATCTTCATGCTATGGGAAATATTAAACTGGTTTCACCGTAATGTGTGGGAAATACTGCGTCAATCAACTTGACTTCATTTTGTTGTATTGGCATAACTTAGCATGACCCTGTTTTATTCATTCCTGCACTATATACAGAATGCAAAGCCGAGCCCATGTAAGTGAATACCAAAAGTAGTTGGTAATTTCTTTGGCCGTTCTTAATCCCTCGCCCGTGTTCCTAGGGTGTATTACGGATCTGCATTGCACCTGCGTCCAGTAATTTTGAGCAAGGAAAGTCGTTTTCATGTGGCATCTTGCCACGGCAGTTGCTGGCGCCCCGACGGCTCTAGAATGCATGCAGACTTTCCAATGGCTACCCCGCCCCCCGATCTTGTTCTTTTTCCCCGATTCGGCTTGGTTCGGCGATGTCGTAATATCATAGCCCGGTCGATTAAAGCGGGTTCTCTCAGCCAGAACCCGCCTTTAGGTCAGTCGCATTTCGTATTACGACCTGAGGTACAGAGCAGCCGTCGAAATTATCACCAGTAGCGGTGTTGCATTATTCGTATGTGCGTCACTAGGATTATTATGGTATAAAAATACTAGGCTAGCTACAGCTGTCTGTTCGTCCTGCCCATCATCACTCTGCATTACCCAACATATACCTTTGTAGGAGTACAGCCTGTTCACGCACAGTTACTTTTTCAAAACAATTTTGAATTATAACTGCTGTCTACGTTTCTCTTTTACTTTCCACACCGATAGGTGAGACGAGTATTATGATCGAGAAAATTTTCGATTTTGAGATTATATGCTTTTTGGGCGTATTATGTTATCTACATAACGAAAATCTACGTCACGATTCAGGCATCGCAACAGAGGTTTCGATTTGAGTAGGAACTTATGCAACTGATGCAAGTTTCATGAAACCGAGTCGATTCAGGAATCGCAGCATGCATCAACGTCTGTAGGCCGCTTAAGGCGAATGTTCGATTCGAGGTTTTTTTTGTTGGAACTACAACAAACGCGGGGGTAGGTATGCTGGTTGAAATGCGATAATCGATATTTCATTCGAGACATGGGAAGCAGTTTATTCTAGAACGAAAATTATGCCTATTTTCGTGTGTTTTCATGCAGATCAATACATTGTGACGTTGATCTTTTTATACAGTTTCAGCTTTTTTATCAGCTCTCAGACGTCATATTTACTTTCTGGTAGCCTAATTCTTCCTCCTGATACGCCTTAATTTGACTATAGCGTGATGGTTTTAGGTCATACGCATATCTGCTCTTTCATATGGGATTCTTTCCGTTTCTTATAACGCATAAATTTAGGACTTTACTTCAAGTTTCCCATATTTACATTTAACATTATGTAGTTCATTCTTATTGTTGTCTTGTATGGAGTGTCCCTTTTATGTGTCTAATCTATATTACTTTTTATTAAATATGGCGCTAAGATTACACTACACAGTTTAACGACTCAAAAAAAATTGAATATCGCAGCTATTATAAATTTTAGAGGGTGTGACTTTGCCGTGTCACAAAGCACGAAATGTGTCAGCTTATGTTAGACGGTCAAGTTTGACTTGACATTTGTACTTGGAGAAATCGGTAGATCAATTAAGGAAACTTCAATCAGAGAGAACTTGATTTTTTCAAATGGGAATGCCTAATTTTTTTATACAATCAAATGTAAAATTTGATAGCCTTTCTAATGATGTGCGGTTGTAAATATCAATCTCTGGTAGTTTTGATTTAATTTCAAATTTTCAATCAAACCGGTGTTTTTCAATTTTCCTACCTATAAGCGACTTAGCAGGCCATGAAATATAAACAATAAACTGTTCACATGGAAGAAAACAACTAACTTAGCAGATATATACGGACGAGCTACAGTAAAGAGACAAAATTAAAAAAATGACTTACAACAATTCAACTTTAACCAAAAATAACAAAGGTAACATATCTAAGGTCAAAAAGAAGCTGGACTACGACAGAAATGGATATTTTTCTCAGCATACCAGCTACTAGGTTACTACAATATTCTAAAGATTGGACAATTCACAAAACCCTTATGAGCTTTGAAATGAAAGGAAATCTACCACCGAATGTTGCTGGCAGTTTAATAGCTTCAGAATAAAATTTATAATAATAATAATAATAAAACGTCTTTATTTAATTAACTTACAGTACATTTAATGATTTAAAAAGTAGTAACCGATACCTCTGACTGGAGTTCTGCAAATTCTTCAGTACCCATAAGCAAGATCGCCGAAAATGAAGAATGAATTAAAAATCTGCTCAAATTATTAAACATAATTTACCTGGCAGAAGATTAAAATATGTTTTGTCAGTATTTCTTTTTTTTGTGATCTTGCTAATAGATACTGAAAAATTTAAAGGACTATAGTCAGATAATCAGAGGTATAGTTACTTTTGATTTTGACTCTTATACCTTTAAATGTGAATTCTGAAGATATTAGACTGAAGGCAACAATCGCTGAAAGTTTTGCTTCATTTCAAAGTATTTAATGATTTTTGAAATTTTTAGTACATTGCAGTAGCTGATAGGCTGTAAAAATTATCCATTCCTGTCGTACGCACCCTGTATATGATCGGGGTGTCTAGGATTCGTGGCATCCTGTCTGATGGCATTTCAAGTATGTCTCACCGCAGGTTGTTAAGGATCGTGTGTTTCATGGCAGGGTGGTAAAACCAATTGCCATGGCACTGCATTCTGTATGCAGCCATTTTTGCCTCTTCCTCTATGTAAATGTCATGAGGTGGGATATTTAACAGTACTTCCAATGCTACTGTTGGTGTACCCTTCGTGGCGTCCACTATGCTCACACACGCAGCCCGCTGCACTTTTGTGATCCTTTAGATGATGTGGTTTGATGAGCCTTTGGCCGGGCTTTGGCCACCATTCAATAGTACACCATCGAGGGGGTTAAACCCCAGGTACAACCGATTGGTCGTCTCATCAGCATTAAGGTGATGATATTATGAGAGACACTTATTTTGCTAACTCTGTTAGTAACTTAACGCAATATGCGCTACTTATGAGTTTCCATTACCTGTCAGAAAGGCACGTCAGATAACCAGGTATAATATTTAAGAAACTAAATCAAATAGCAAACTATTTTAAATAGAGCCTTTATCCATACACATTGCTCGGCTTCTTTGCTGCTTCTAAACTTTAATATGCGTCCAGCGACTTAAAAATGACTATACAGCGAACTAATTTTAATTTATTTTGATCTGCCTCATGTTCACTGTCGAATGTGTTCAGCTACTCTACACTTATCTGTTCTGCTATATTTTTTTAATGTTTTCTTATTACCATTTTCCCCAAATTTTTCTCCTCCGGAGTCCGACGGACTAGAATCCCGAAGGTCGCGGGTTCAAATCCCGCTGGCAATCGGTTTTTTCGGCATTTTCTGGTACCACTTTGATTTGACAGCTTGACATGCATGAAAAATGGTAATACTTTCACTCCGCAGACAGATGTGTCTGTGTTCGCTCGACCTAGCCTCTGAAGCCGAACGCGGTCGGAAATTGTTACTGACCCAACAGATTTCCTGACCCTTCGATGACTCAGATACGAACCGCCTCGTACTACCGGAAGATGGCGGCAGTGGAGCCGTCAGTTGTCGCGAAGATCCGACGCATGTGGTCGACGCTTGCAAGCTGGGTTGCCATGACCCTCATGGCTCAGCTGGTAGAGCGTCGGACTAGAAATCCGGAGTTCGCGGGTTCAAATCCCGTTTGCAGTCGGTTCTTTTTTCGGAATTTTCTGGCAACACCTCTATAAAAGATCTTCTATCACTACCGCTAATTTCATTTATTCGGCACTTATGAAGATTGTCAATCTTGTCCTTTGTGTTGCCGAATTACTTTTTAAGCGGACCAGACTATTTTCTGAAAAGCGTATCATAATATCTAGTTCGCTTAACCTGCGAATTACGAATAATCAACCTAATTGATAGAGTAGAGGAGAGGAGTAGGACTAGTAGGAGTTGAAACATCTACAAACTGCAAGATATTTGAAATGTTATTCAAGAAAACGCCCTCTGAACCTTTCGGGCCTCTAATGAGATTTTCACCAGCCAAACAGACACAATTCAAAGTATGCGCTCCTGCACCACCAAGACCTTTAGCAGTAATTGACTTTTATACAAAGCGCTCGGAATTCTCACAAAGGGAAACTGGATAATTGGTTTTGAGGAGGACAATACAGGAGGAAGGCTAGCGTTGACTCCCTAGTTTCTTTTGTGTCGTCCGTCCGTCGATAGAAAGAAGGAAAAAAGCCTCAGTGTCGCTCATCAAGAATTGATATGGTCAAAGGCGTCGTTGCTAGATTTTTTAAGGGCGTTGGGGGGTCGGGGGGGGGGGGGGGTGTAACACCAATAATGCATGTTGACAGCATTTTGCATAAAAGCAGGTAGATTGGCTTGGTCCTTACCAATACTTCAAAGAAAAGGAGTATTGTAATCGTGATCTGAAAAAGCTTCATACTTTTCAAGAAAACCGTTCTGTGGCGGCACGGTAATGATATCAAATCATATCATTGATCAATTTTTTTATATAGCAGCAGGTACGATAAACCTTTGCTGAGAAAGCGATCCATATCACCTAGAAACTTCTAATTTGATTACAATGTGATTTTTCTGCATACTCGTATTGCCAACTACAGCGACAAGGATTGAAATAATAGTAATATTCAAAATGGCAAAACGGCAAAATTCAGAATATGCCTTTTAGATGTTTTTATAACCCCTGATTTTTTTGTCTTAAAATGGAGATGGGAAATTTGGACGGGGGAATATTTGTGAGTTTGGTGATGCTAGCAAAAAATCTTCAAATTTCAACTTTTATGCGTCTCAAGCAACTCGCTCCTTTGAGCCTTTTGACTTCATTATTGAATTCTTCACGAATTTCCAATATCTTTACGCATAGTTAACATACTTTTTACCTTTAAATGTTTCCTATAGTCAGGCCAGAGCCTATGATGGTGTTTAGATTTTCCATTTGTAATTCGAATATTCTAGTGCAGTACTGGGTCATACTTGTACATTCCTAAACAGTTTCTATTTCTGCAGGATTGAACGATATGCACGTGTTTGGTATCACCAAATCAATAAATGTGCTATTTGCAGCTATGCGCTGTAGTAAACATGGAATATATCGTGAGGTTAATTAGGTGTAATTATGACCTCAAAAACTTCAGAACTCCAACAGAAATCAGATAAAATCTGCACGATTTCGAGACCCATTTCACTTTATTTAGTGTCATTGAAATCCACTTCCTGATGTGTATATCTCAAGCATTCGTGCGTTTAATTAAACCTGTATATATAGTACTATTGATTAGTATGTATCAGTTTTTAAATTTTTAAGGTAGTAGAAAATGCTGGATAAGATCTTACACTTAAGTATTTTCAAAAAATCTGCATGATCAAGTCATTTAAATGTTAGAAAATCAAAAATATACAATCCAGATGTAGATCTGAGAGGAAGCTGATCAATCAATAAACTTCACTTTCTGATTTAAAAAATATATCCAGTGGTGGCGGAGAAATAACTAAAAAAACGCAAAAATATTCAAAATGTACGATATTCGTTTTTAGGCGTTTTAGAGATCACTGATATTTCAAACTTTGTGGGCGAAGCTGGGTGAGCTGGTTTTACAAAAAAAGCTCTCGATGTATGTATATTTCCAAAATTAGCCAAATATGTCCTATTTGTCATGTCACCTGGAAACTCCTTATTTTGTTGGAACTAAAGTTTGACACATTTTTGATACTGCACTGATAGAAGAAAGTGTATTATCATCTGGTTCCTTTCTGGTCTCCCCCCTCCCCACTAGAGGCACTAATTTTACCGCTAAACAATTACAATTCTATACCAGTAGAACAGTAGAGCAGCTCAATAAGTTCTCCGGTTTGGTTCAAACTGAAGTTAGATATGTATGTAAGCGTTGCAGTATTCCCAAAAACTAAAAAATCAGGATTAGACAATTTTCACTTCAACTGCCAGGCGTATTGACATATATGCCAAATTAGAAGAGCAAATTAAACAAGCTATGCATCTTTTCGGACATTTGTGTGATCAGTTTTCGAGTGGGTAATAGTGGGAAAACTAGCTTATAAAGAAAGAATCCAACAATTTCCAGTAGCTGTAGAGTTAGTTTTTACATAGTTCGACAATACTATAATGATAAATAAGCATACTTGACGCAAATATTTGAATAGATTCTACCGCATGGTAGGACAAAATCGATCTATATTATGTTTCCAACGAGACCCTTCACAGGGAGCTCTCCATCCGTTGCTTAAGGAATTATATTAATTAAACAACAGACGAAACTGCGTTGCATCAAGTGAATCGCAGAATCGCACAAGCAGCCTGCCTGTTGCGTTGCGTAGACTACACAGTCGAACAAGTTGGCAACCATACAAGGCAAAGCGGCTCACACTGTGGTCAAAATCAAATTGTGGCAACAAAACATTGTTTTCGTTTTAAATGAGATACGGGCACACTTTGTACGCTTTGCTCTTCTTTCCTTACTTCCTCTTCTTATTCGTCATTCTCTCATTCCTTTCTTCCTTATTCCTATCCTGCTTTTTACTTCCCACACCGATAGGTGAGGGGAGTATTGTGATCGCGAAAATTTTCGATTTTGAGATAATACGTTTTTTGGGCGTTTTATGATGTGTACATAACGAAAATCCACGTCACTCATTTCCGTCGGTCTGTCTGTCGGTCTGTCTGTCTGTCTGTCGCGTTTTTCTACCCTTGTAATCTCAGTAACCGCTGCATGGATTGTGATGAAATTTGGGCAGCGGTATGCTGTGGGGTCGTAGTAGGTAATGTTCCTATAATTTTGAAAATCGGTGCATAGGTGGCGGAGTAATTAGCAAAAAACAAAAAAAATTAATTATTGCTGAAACTTCGTTTTTAGGCGTTTTAGGGGTCCCTGATCATTTTCTACTTTTTTTGGGTGGGGGTGAAATTGGGGTAGTTGGGGGGTGGGGGGTTGTAAAATTGAAAAATTTGTTGCTTTCATAATAGACTGTCCACTGACCTGTGAAGGAAGACCTGGCGACATAAATAACTTTTTTAGGTCCATCCGAACATTGCCTTTGCCTATTACAGAAAGCAAAGGACTTCGAATTTTTTTTTGATGTAAACATACGAGAGTATTGCGTCACATCGTTGTAACGAGGAAACTGAATTGATTTTAATGAAATTATGAAACGGCATTACTACCATGGCGAAGATGGAAAACGCGTATGGTTTTGATAAATCGTGCCAGTGGCGGCGCAGAAATAATAAAAAAACTAAAAATAAAAAAAACAGCTCAAACTTAGTTTTTAAGCGTTTTAGAGGTTCCTGATCATTTTCTGCGTTTTTTTTTTGGGTGGGGGTGAAATTAGGGTGGTTGGGGGGCTGGGGGTTGAAAAATTAAAAAAATTCTTGTACTCATAATAGGCTGTCCACTAACCTGTGAAGGAAGATCTAGCGACACAAATCACCTTTTTAGGTGCATTCGAACATTGCCTAGCCTATTACAGAAACTAAGGGACTTAGAATTTTCTGTATACTATACGAGAATTTATTGGTCTAAATCGTTTTGTATTTTGTAACGTGGACACTATTAAATTGATTCTAATGAAATTTTGACACAGTATATTGTTACCGTGGTGAGAATGGAAAACGCGTATGTTTGTTAAAAATCTTGTCAGTGGCAGCGTAGCAATAATCAAAGAACGCGACAAGTATGAAAGCAACTCAAATTTGGTTTTTAGATGTTTTAGGGGTTCCTGATCATTTCCTACCAATTTTTTTTGGGTGGGGGTGAAAGTGAGGTGATTGGGGGGGGAGTGGGGGTTGTAAAACTGAGAAGTTTGTAGTATCGATAATAGGCTGTCCATTGACCTGTGAAAAAAAGACCTAGCGGCATAAGACAATTTTAGGGGGGGGGGGGGGGTTGGCAATTATTTGGTTGCAAGGGATCTTAGACTAAAGCTTCATGCTATAGGAAAATAATAAACTGGTATCAGCGTAATGTGTGGGAAGTACTGAGTCAATCAACTTGACTTCATTTTTTTTCTTCCTTCCTGCTTTTCTTGCTTCCTCCTTTCTTTCCTCCTCTCTTCATTTCTTATTTTCCTCCTTGCTTTCTTTCTACTTTCTTTATTTCTCCTTACTTCCTCTTGCCTCGTGTTCCTCATCTATCTTTCTTTGTTTCTTCCCTTCTTCCTGATTTCTTCCTTTTGTTGCCTCCGATATGTCTTTTTCTTCTCTTCTATCTTCTGCCTCCCTTTGGGCATCTGGATAACCAGACCTAACAGACCGTTCGTCCCATTGCACTTAAGTACGAAGAAAGAGCAAAGGTCCAAAAAACTGCTGCGATGAACGTTAATGAATTGAAACATATATAATAATGGATTTGTGTCGCGATTATTGTCGAATAACACTCTGATTGTTGCAGCGACGGAAGTGAGATGCCAGGAAAAGACAAGAGGTGGACTGCGTTACGAAGTGATCCTCGGAGAGCCAGAGGCAAAAGTTCAACCTCCCAAGAAGCAACTATCCCCCAAAAACAGTATGTCTGTCCAGGATATCGAGGAGAAACTCAAAGCAGCTGAGGAAAGACGACAGGTCAGTACGGTGTCCATTTTTATTATGTTTTCATTAGCTTTATCTGTACAGGGCCTTGATGATTCTAATTCGTATGCGACGCGACGGTCGCCTCTTGGCGTCAGTCGCCTAATTGGCGGATTCGACCAATGGGAACTAAGTATTTACGCGGCCGTCGACAACACTTTTCATAGGTCGCGTAAATACTTAGCTCTCATTTTTCGAATCCGCCAAATTAGGCGACTATCTATCTATCTGTATATTGGACAGAATCCTTGAATCGGATTTTCACCCTCTTTGAGGCATCTGATTAATCTGAAAATTTCAACTCGTGACACAGTGCCAATAGAAAAATTTAGTCTTGTTTGACAAGATATTTTGATCAGGATTAAAGATTGATTAATTTTACACTTTCACCATTTCCAAAAAATGCATACCCTAATGGTGTTAGCTTAGCACATTCATTATTTTTCGCAGAAATGTGGTTCTGGAGTCCCCCTTGAAGCATTGCACGTTCGCTACAATGAATTTATGACGTACAAGGCATTTGTTAGATTAACCTTCAACTACACGCGCTGATGTTCTGTGTACACCATCGGATTTCAGTACGTTAAATTTCCTGAAAGATGTAAGGTGTTGCCTGTGCCGTTCTACCTAACCATCAAAGATAGTATTTACTTAAAGCTTGCTTCACCGTCAGTCGTCAGTTGTCTCGCAAACTTGGCCGAGCAAGTAAAGTTTGACCGCTAGTCCGTCTGGTGCCTAGAATACACCGCGCGTGTAATTGTAAAAAAGTATATTATTATTGTTATTTAACAAACTTATTCAGTTGTTTTGGGTTTTTTATAAATATACTTTTTAATACCTACAATCCCTTTTATATAAATGTAATGATGACAATATTTTAGCTAATGCTGCTTCGGCTGGAGCATAGAATACACCATGCGTGTACTTAAGTTTTAAAACAAGGCGCGTGTAGCTAAAGGTTAAGTGAAAATATTTACGCTAACCTTAATAATTATTAGAATGTTCCTGAAAAATTTGAAAAATTTTGTTGGAGCTGTTTGTTTATATTGCATAATTTTGTTATTATTTATTTTTATTATCATCTGTAGCGACATTTTTTAACGAGAATTTCTTCGGATTCATGACATCGAACTCTGTACCGAAAAACTGCCTATAATGTAAATAATTATGAAGGTCATGGTATAAGAAACCACAAAACCAAAAATGGTCTTTCTGACTTATCACTGCCGCTCACGTAACAGGAAACTCATTTCGGTGGCATATTTTCATCTTTAGCTTCAATGTGGCTGCTCTGTCCTTTTCCAAAAAGCTTCCAAGTCATTTTTTTTTAATTCCACATGTACTTTAACAAGAGAAACATTCCATTCATTTCAGCCCTGTAGAATGAGCTACCGGAGAGTTAACTCCTGGTAACTGTAATTCACATCGCTTTGAGGATAATGCGAGTAAAATCTTATCGCAACCATTCATGACATAGCAATGGTCCAACAACCGCTAATAATTATATTAAAGCGTTAACCCGCATTTGCTACTTTACGCTCCATTGTCATTGATGTTAACGGTTGTATATTTTCAGCTTCTAGAATCAACCAAAATGGCCGCCCTGTCAGCGAAAATGTCCAAGATCGAAGAGGCGAATCGCAAAAGGGACGAGTACAACAATCAGTTTATCACAACCACCAAGGAAGCGCTAGACCAAAAAATGGGCCAGCACGTCGAGAAGCGAGAAGCCATCATCACCGATCTCAAAACTAAAATGAAGGTATGGCTATCTAAAGTCACCCACTTAGACTCAAAATAAACGCAACACGAATTATCTTGGAGGATTTCGGACATTTTTATTTTTTTTAACCAATGCCATTCTGCCCCTGATTTTGTCTGGTCTATAGACTGATCGATTGACACCACCAGAACAAGAGCAACGTCTTTCGAACCGCTTTGACAGGCTTAACCAAGCATATCCATATTCGCTTGCTAATAACATTTAATTTATCTACGAATCAAAGAATAAGGTGATCTATGGTTAAAAATGTCAATGTACTTCGAATGGACCTGGCTGGCATATCGATAGCTGCTAAGGAACTAACCAGGAGAAATGTATGTTGCAGGACTGTAATAATCTGCACCGGCAGCACTTCTACCTCTAAAAAATCTCGCGCCACATCAGGGCTAGCAATGGAATGCCACCAAACATTAGCCCATGCTTCAGACAAAAACAATATTATCCTGAGGTAGATTAAAGGGGACAACAACAAAGGCAACCGTATAGCGGACGGTCTTGCCAGGAAGGCTGCTGACCAAATAATTTTGTGACCATGTGACTTTTCTGGAATGTCGACAACCACAATTTCGGAGATAAAATACTCTCCCATGCCCAAATGGTTAACCGATGGGAAGAACTACAAGGATGCCAATTTGCTACTCAACTCAACCTATTCAAAGCAATTGACTGACAAAATATAAATGTGAAGTAACATGCTAAAATATAATGAAAAAACAAGTATTGATGAAAATATCAGAAAAAGATAGATATAAATAATACAAGAGGCATAATTGCACAAGCTAGTCATACAGGGGATAGTAGCTGAAAAATTTGAAATAAAATCGTATAAAAACTTGCATAAATTATGGATATAAAAAAGCAACAAAATTCACAAAGCAAAAAACATATTGTAACACAATAAGAACGTCTCATGGTAGGATTCCTAACTGGCCATTGTCAACTCAGAAAACACCTCCACATTATAGAATTGTGACACACCGGTATGTAGAATGTGTGGAAGCGAAGGCGAAACCCTGGAACGTCATATGTGAGTGCCCAGAGTTATCTTGGGTTTGGCGAGTCTTGGCCTACACCTACCTAGGGAGATGTCTCCAAGCGACTTGTCCAGTTTCCTAAAATTGGCAGGTTGAACGATGACCTGAGGAAACAACGTCCTGGGAGGATGCACACTGGTCCAGTTGTGGACTAAGAACAGTGGGACTACTCACCCTCCCCACTCTACAGATACAGATCTGCGAAACTGAAGAAACAAAGAATGATCGAAACGGAATGAACTATCAAGCGTACTTATAGGAAACTCTGCAAAATAGGCTCCTAATAAGACCACGTAATTATTGTTTTTGAAGGGGAGCTCCGTCCTAAGTAGATAAAACGAGTAATTCTAAGTATGAAATTTTTTCAACACATATTCTATTAATGTACTATTAACGCCGTTGTTCGAAAATACTTTCTTTGGCGATGGTAAAAAGGCAACTGAAATTTTTATTGAAATGTAAATATAACGGTAGCTCTAACGACGTTATCGACGATGCTTGTTTCGACTGTACTATAACATCAGGTCAACTTCAAGCAACGCGGTCTCTTGCTAGTTTTTATTATGGACTGACCGTGCTGTTGTGGTCCTATGTCAGTGTTTTTTGCGAAAGTGCTCACTTTGTAAGCAAATGTTATACAGCCCATTTCCCGTAAGAAGATAACAGTGACGTCATAGATAGGTGCGCTGTGTACGCATAATCAGCTGGTCGGCCGCCATGCAGTAGCGTGGGTTAGATTGATTTGCAAACATCGATTGGTAATCGCTTGTGTGCGAGACATCTTGTGCGGTTTGTTTTTTTTTTTAATTTTGTGTGGTTTTACGATTTACCCAAGTCCAATGTCTCCGAAGAAATTGTTGTGAAGTAAGGCACTTTTTGCATTATACTATTATTCAAATCTGAATTGAGAAAACAATTGTTACGCCACTGACTATAAACAATGTCATCCGCCATATTGTTCGCGCCGGTATGTCATCAGTTGTGTGACGTCACTGTTATCTTCGTACGTGACATGGACCTTACTTATACTTATAAATGAATTAATTGATATTAGACAAGAATACTGCTTAAAATTTCGCTGCTCTCATAACTATTTATTTTATTTAGCTTAAATAATTTTTTAGCCAGATATCGATTTTTTTAATAAACTTTTATTTCTGTATAAAATGAGTTCAAAAGCTTCGTTCCATAAATAAACATGATATGACATTACAACTTATGTAACTTTTTTCCAATATATTTTTTATCGATAACCTCATTTGTTTTGTTCATATTATATTATTACAAACAGGACCTCTTGAAAACATGTTAATTATTTTGAAGTAAATAAACCTTTCCACCAATTTCTAGCCTAGTGGCGAATACATTTTTTATCCATAACCCATACAATGAGTGTCGCTGTAAATCATTTTCCCTACTTTATAGTAGTTACCGTATATGGCATCTTTTCGCCGCAGTTAGCAATCGAAAGGTATGAGCACCTTTTTGACTACTTTGTCACATGAAAAAAAAATGGAGTCAAGTTGATTGATTCAGTACTTCCCACACATAGTGATGATACCATTTTATTATTTCCCATTGCATGAAGCTATAGTCTAAAATCCCCTTGCAACTAAAGTATCGCCCATCCGCCCGCAAAAACAACATCCAACTCAAAAACCCTCGTAAATAGGTTCTCGCGTCTCCCTCCTTAGGAACTAGGGCGCCACAGTCTTTTTCTGCATGCTTGAACTGGACGATGTGAAACTATCAAGAACCTCCAACCCGTCTAAAAACGAAGTTTGAGCTGATTTTACGTTTTTGGTTTTTTGATTATTGCTGCGCCGCCACTGACACGGTTTTCCAAAAACAGAGTCGTTTTCCATTCTCGCAGCGGTAATAAATTCTGTGTCAAAATTTTATTAAAATCAATTCAATAATTTTCGCTTTACGCAATATACATAGAACGAAATAAAGCAAAACTCATATCACAAAATTGGTTTCTGTAATAGGCAAGCCAATGTTCGGATGAACCTAAAAAAGTGTAATATGCCGCTAGGTATTTCTTCTACAGGTCAATAGACTGACTATTATGAATACAAGAAATTTTTCAGTTTTACTATGCCCCACCCTACAACCACCCCAAATTCACCCTCACCCAAAAAAACGTAGAAAATGATCAGAAACCCCTAAAACGCCTAAAAAAACAAAGTTTGAGCTGTTTTTATATTTTTAGTTTTTTTATTATTGCCGCGCCGCCACTGACCCGATATTTCCAAAACATACGCGTTTTCCATCCTCGCCTTGGGAGTAATACTATATCAAAATTTCATTAAAATCAATTGAACAATTTTCGCGTTACGCGATATCGAACGATCTAAAACAATACTCGTGTGTATACATCACAAATTCTAAGTCCCGTGGTTTATATAATAAGCATGCAACGTTCGGATGGACCTAAAAAAGTGTATCACGCCGCTAGGTTTTTCATTCACATATCAATGGACAGCCCATTATGAATACAACAAATTTTTCAGTTTTACAACCCCCCACCCCCGAACCACCCCAAATTCACCCCCACCCAAGGAAAAGCACAAAATGATCAGGAACCCCTAAAACGCCTAAAAACGAAGTTTGAAGCATATTTGAAATTTTTCGTTTTTTGCTAATTATTCCGCCCCCCGTATCACGATTTTCAAAATTACAGGAACATTACCTACTACGACCCCACAGCATAACGCTGCCCAAATTTAATCACAATCCATGCAGCGGTTACTGAGATTACGAGGGTAGAAAAACGCGACAGACAGACAGACCGACAGAGGCAGACAGACCGACGGAAATGAGTGACGTGGATTTTCGTTATGTAGACATCATAAAACGCCCAAAAAGCGTATTATCTCAAAATCGAAAATTTTCGCGATCACAATACTCCCCTCACCTATAGGTGTGGGAAGTAAAAAGCATTGCTATATAATTCTTACTAAGGTATCTGTATGTACAGGATCACATCGAGAACGTAGAAAAGACTCGTCTCTCCTTGGAACAGCAGACCGACGAAGTGCGAACGGCAATTGAGGAGAAACTGAAAACCGCCTCCCAACAGCGTGACGATAACATCAAGAAAATGTTAGAACGTCTCAAGGAACATGTAAGTCCGTTCAACCTCCCGTTCAGTTCTTTTCAGTCATTTGCATGATCATTTTTGCAAATCTCGAAAACTTCTTGATATCATCAGCAAAGGTGTTCAAGGGTTTATTTTCCAATTATTATTTCATCGCCAGAATAAACACGTATGTCTGCTTAATTTTCAGAAACATAATAGAGACATTTCTAAACATGACAGTATCATCCGATTACTATACAAACGAACGGCTTTGATCTCAGTTGTTCATTCTAATATGACATACAAATTAAAATATGCTGGATTTGATGGTATATCATTTCCATGTTTTACAAATTATTTAAATGGTTGATGCCAGTAGGTCAAAGATCCAAATCACTTGCATCAAGTCTTCTTTATTTCGATTTGCGTTTTAGATATTTAGTACACAATTACGGTCTGTTACAAATTATAACTAGCTTATTCACAACTTTTAATCCAGGGTTTGTAATTTGCAGATATAGAAAACTATTTAGATTTGTGTCTAATCACAATTTCTTAATACAACACTTTGTTCGGTTTCAAGAGGAACTCATATTTTATCCTTATTAAATGGCTCTCAAATAACCATTTGACCATTTTTGAAAATATGAGGTGGGCAACGAGACTAAGAAAACGCTAATAAATATCTAATGTGAGATTATCATGACTCTGTACTTCTCTTTTTAAAAACGATTTTTCCTATAGAACTCCAAGATTGCGTGTTTGCATGTTAAAAGATTTTTGTTCGGGCTAAATTAGTACTACGATAGTGCTTAAACTTTTTTTTCATTATTCTTATTTCATTAAACCAATCATCCAACAAACACCTTAACGGAACAATCGCGAATTTACTGAGGTTTTTTTACCAACTCCAAACAATAGTATGCTGTTGTAAGATATTGGAACAACAATATACAGTGTGCCGATTATGTATCGAAAATAGAATATAAATCTCAGCAAATAATGATTATATAAAAAAATTATATAACGGTTGTTTAATATCGTATTCTCCATAGTACGGCAGAATTCATTTGTTTTTGTTTCAGAATACAAATTAATAACGAAAAACAATTGATTCTTCTTCAAATAGCAATATACCCTTTCATTAGGTTCATTTGATAGATATTTTTCTCTTTTTAATCACATAACATGTTAGTAGCCACATAGAAGAAAATGTTTAAAAAATATGAAAAACTCTATCAAGTTTATTACATCAACAACATTAAGCTAGTACCTATCTATCTTTCAGCAGATCCTGTGTCCCTAAACCGCTACAACTACGGACTGGGTTTTTTGATTTGGATTACACTCATGGAAAATGTCACATGCATCTACTTGTGTTCCTTTCCCAGCCTACAACTGACTATAATCAAAATTTCTATGCGTTCAGATTCTGTTAAATGGATCATTTCTAATTTTCGATGACCAACTTATTAACAATTTCAGACGTATTGACATATGACAATAAGTTTTTGTTACATTTACTGGCCAACTAACAGATCTCAGATATCTACATAAACGTTAATGATTTAATAAACTTAATAAAAGTTTTTTATTTTTTTGAAACATTTTCTTGTGTTTGAGTAAGAATATGTTATTTCATTGAAAAGAGAAAGAAAATCTGTCAAATCAGCCTAATGGAAGAGTATACATATTGCTATTTAAAAAAAATCAAATGTTTTTCGTTACTCATTTGTATTCTGAAACGAAAACAAATGAATTCTGCCATACTATGGAGAATGCGATATTAAACAACTGTTATATAATTTTTTTATAAAATCATTATTTACTGAGATTTATAATATACTATTTTCGATACATAATGGGCACACTGTATATTGTTTTTCCAGTTGCTTACAACAGCATACTATTGTTTGAAGTTTGTCAAAAACCCTCAGTAAATTCGCGATTGTTTCGTTAAGGTGTTTGTTGAATTGGTTTAATGAAATAAGAATAATGAAAAAGTAGTTTAAGCAGTTTTCTGAAACCAAAAATAATTGGAAGTGAAATAGACTATACCTATTGGAAAAGTAAACCTATTAGCTGCTGGAGCCTTGTTACGCATAAAAGAAGAACGAAGGATGACTGGACCAAATGCCCACAACCTTCAGCTTCAGTAAGAAAGACGGAATAGTTGGAGTATGGTTGGAGTAATGGGTTATGTCAATGTAACGTGCATGTCATGATTAGTCATAACTATGCGAATACCCTCATGCAATGTATATCCTTCGAAGGTGGCAATATTTGTACTTGTTACGAATAGTTGAAATGAAATACAGTCGTAATATGGTAAATACAATATAAAACAACTTTTATATAAAAAGGTTTTTTATACAACCATTATTTAGTGAGATATATACTATAGTCCATACATAATGGGCACCTTGTATAAAATTAGCTGCTCAATTTATAAAAAATATCCGCCCTTTGAACACCTTTCACATCATTCATAATCCAAAAAACGTATTCGTTGCAAACCGTGCTTGCATGTTTGTGTGCTCACGCGAGACTGATGATCGGTGTTTGGTCGTTTGGCCTGTCCAGGAGGAACAGGTCCAGAAGGTGCGCGAACAAAACACCGTGCGGCTCCAACAGCTGGACGCGGCCATCCAGGACAAGCTCGGACAGGCGAGGACCAGGAAAGAGCAGATAGAGCAGGAACAGCGGGAGAAGCTCAGGAACCATGTGAGTACCGCGCTCCTACCTCCACCATATCGGAAGTCTACGATTTCGGTAGTTAACTGTGCTGCGTAGTCTTTTCGCTCTTTATTGGACTATAAACAAAACTACTCATTGGAAATGAAACAGTTTACTAACGTTTCGGGTGCCTCCGCCGCCTTTCTGCAGTGTACAGAATTATTTATTATATTTTATTATAAAAATAATAATTACATTGATTAGCTGTCCCAAATACAGTTTTCAAAAAACTATGAGAAATGGAGTGAATAAATCTAACATGTGAACCAGTAATGTATCGATGCTGCCTGAATGATATAATATACCAGTGCAAGCCTAAGATAATAAGATCTATTCTCATTGGTGATATAAGAACAAATCCCAAGAGAAATGAAAGTTATGATCCACTCTTTGGTTTGGCGAATCTGTTACATTGTTATTTTAAATATATCTTAACCACACTGAGTCACAGTCTCTTGAGGAATTAAGAATGTAATAATAATTCAAGTTTAGGCAGGTTATTTCACCATGTCTTTTGACATAGGTGTAATAATCCTTCCTTCCTTAAGATCAATTGATAGATTTTCAATTCAATTGTACCTACATCTTTTATGAACAGAATTTTCATGGCATTAGATTATCACTAACATTGAAATCTTATATTATACCTATATTATATCGTGACCCTATAAAAACGTATACTACATGGCCATACACTATGGATGACTTGAAATCATTTTCAGGCTAAATAAACGGCAAATGGCGGAACTTGTAATATCAGTATACATGGTGTTTGAATGAATTAAGAATGCAATGAATGAATTGATGTACAAATATTTCAGGGGGAAATTTCCTGAATGATTCTGAGTAAAACATTTTATATGAACGTATGTCCTAAACGTCACAACTTTCGAGCTACAGGCTGTTAAAGTTCTAATAAAAAAATTCTTTTTGTAGTAACTTTGGTAACGCTTTAGTTTTATTTGAGAAACTTGGTCCATGTACCGATGGGCGCCTCAGAAAAAAATCCAGGGGGGGGCAAAAAGAATATTTCTTGTCATGAATTTTTTTTCTGTATTTAAACAAAAAATAACAGAACATTATGCAAAATAAAAGGGGTAAACATCTTAAGTAACAGAAATGAATAAACAATAGGATCGTAATACTCGTTACAGTATCTAAATTAAAAACAATAAAAGAACAAAAATGCAGAACAATAAAGAACAAAAATAATAAAAGAATAAGAAAAAAATACATCTGAAAAAATAACTAACTATAAAACATAAATCTGCATTTTGTATTCACTGTTAGAAAAAAAGACTAGAGGAGTTATTCGAAATTCGAACTTTAGCTTCCTTCGGTCTTGCGCAAATTTGTTGATTACGGTTTTTATGAATTGCGTTTTATCACAGTCAATTTTTTTTCTGTGAACGCTGAGTGTGAACGCTGAGCATACATAAACCAGTCAATCAATTTTCGCTCATTGTTGACCTCAACAAAGTGTTGACCCTCCTTAGCGTATTGAATGAACGTTCAACGGAACAAGTCGTAGGTGGCAAAGGGAGGAAAATTTTAATTGCGCTCGCAGGAGGAGGGGAAAGTAACAGTTTCCATGTATGTATGTTGATTTGATTTGCCAGGGGGGGGGCAAGTGCCGCCCATTGCCCCTCTCCCCCCCCCCCCGGCGGCGCCCATGCATGTACCAAAAAGTTCTTTTTGATGAAAACTCTTTTTTATTTATACCAGTGTCGTTCGTGCGGGACATGATTTCAACATTTTTTACAAAAAAGTGGTACGCCACTGTAGGAATTTGAATCAAAAGCTTATTTTGAATTCGCCTTTCATTTTTCAACAATTTCGGTCCCTTGATTTTTTTCGTCTGGGGCTCGGATCTTGTTAAAAGAAATAAGTAATTTTCTTGCAGGCCGATATAGCTTATTTCTGATACGATGCATCAAACCGATTATTTTTGCTAAAAAGTTGTTTTAATAGATATTTAATATTAAACGGATACTGAACTTTTAAACTAAGATAACAAAGAACTAGGTACTAAAAGATTAAATAATGCTAGGAATAATGTTTCTTAGTAACAAAATAATTTGTACACTGGTATTTAACATTGATCATTCATGAGAACCATGTTAATAATAACAAACCAACGTATACTATGTGCATGATAAAAACTAGCTAGCTACAAAAATGTTGGAAGTGGCCCCCTTCACTCATAATACAATAATCTATCCGTCTTCTCATCGAAACACATACCCTCTCAAAAATCCCTGCTACGATTCGCTCTCTTAACTCTTCCACAGTGTAAATGGGAGTTTTATACACAAGGATTTTAACATGGCCACACAAATAGAAATCTAAACTATTCTAAACAGATCGCTAGACCTTGCCGGCCATTCTTGGGGGCCCCCTCGGCCAATCCAAGGGTGAGGATAAAGTGCATGTAAATACGCACCATTGCACTGAAGTGGACGAGAGCACCGTCATGCATGTACCACATGTCATTTCTTACAGCAATCGGTACATCTTCGAGCAATAGAGGTAATTCTTCTTGGAGGAAATCACGGTAAGATCGACCATCTAAACGCCCTGATAAAAAAACGTCCTATAAGATTATCACTAATAACACTAACAGAAAATTGGTTCTGATAGTTTGTTACTGTGATGGCATGGGAGTTTTTTCCGCCCACAAAAATGGTTTTTGTCAAGATTTTGTATGGTATTTCGAGAGAAGTTTGCTTCGTCCGTGAAGAGAACTTTTGAATCAAACCAAGGATTTTCTGCAAGTTTTCGCGTATACCAATTGCAGAAGTTCAAACGACGTGGAAAATCTCTTAGCAGTAAAGCCTGCACTCTTTGACCGTTGTACGGATAAAGCAGAAAGTCCGTTAAGATTCTCCAAACAACAGTCTAACTCATATTAAGTAATCTTGCAATCTTTCCAGTGCTAGTTTCCGGGTGTTCATCGATGTCTTGTAATGCTGCTTCCTCAGTTTCAGGGGTTCTTGTGGTACGAGGTCTACCTTCAGAAGTGCCTTTCTGAAACTTACCGGTCTCGCTGAGACGACGATGTACGTTCGAAAAAATTCTGCTATTAGGTAGAACACGATTAGGATATCTTTCGTGATAAATTCTTCTCGCTCTTAAGGTATCACCTTTAGCAAGACCATATACGACGCCATTTCGGCATTTTTGTAATTTACCATGATTAAAGCAAACTTACAAAAAGTTTTAGATCGATAAAAATACAGTTATTTTCTTTCAGTGACATCTAAATGAAATTAGATTTCATTAAAACGTCACTCATTTGAAACACCAGCCTACTAGGCTAATTTAAAAATTAATCTATTCCACTTAAAACCAATTCATTTTCGATTCATTTGAATTCATTAATGCAAAGAATCTTTCACGCTCTCGTACCCTTAAACAAAAATAAGGAGCCAACTTTCCTAATAAACTTTGTCTCAATCGAGCAAAATGCGCATAATTGCGTCGTATCAGAAATTAGCAATATCGGAATGCAAGAAAATGTTTTTATTTTTTTTAACAAAAACAGTTTGGAACGAAAAAAAATCAAGCGATCAAAATTGTTGAAAAACTGAAGGCGGATTCAAAATAAGTTTTTAATTCAAAATCAAACAGTGGCGTACCACTTTTTTGTTAAAAATGTTGAAAGCATGTCCCGCACGAACGCCACTGGTAGAAATAAAAAAATAGTTTCTTCATCAAAAAGTACTTTTTGGTACATGGACCAAGTTTCAGAATGAAAACTAAAAGCGTTACCAAAGCTAATACAAAAAGAATTTTTTTTATTAGAACTTTAACACCCTGTAGCTCGAAAGTTACGACGTTTAGGACATACGTTCATATAAAGTTTTTTACTCAAAATCATCCAGGAAATCACCCCCAGAAATATTTGTACATCAATATGAAACACCCTGTATATACCAACACATACTACCAGATATTTGCATTTTAAATCTTTCGCGCTCAGTAATTAGAAAAAGGTATGTTTGACAGTGTTTCTAGGTTTTCTGATGGTTTGTTCTTAGCAGCTGACAGAAAGGTTCTGCCGGTGCGCCATCTGGTACCCGAAGGTAACGGCAAACCAAGGAAATCGCTGTTGAACAGCAGTAGATTTCTTGGTGGGACGCCACGGCGCGTCCGCTTGGCCACCAAAGGGCGCGGGTTCTATACGCTGCTGCGTATGAAAGCCGATATACGAGGGTTGCTCTATACCTCCGTCAATCCACCAGTACGCAGACAGCTGTTTCACGCTTATTAGCGATCATCAGTGCGCCATAGGTTGATTGACGGAAATAGAGAGCATCAATCCTTTCATGCCTACCAGACATGTGAAGCATGTTGTAGCAGCTGACAGAAAGGTTCTGCCGGTGCGCCATCTGGTACCCGAAGGTAACGGCAAACCAAGGAAATCGCTGCTGAACAGCAGTAGATTTCTTGGTGGGACGCCACAGCGCGTCCGCTTGGCCACCAGGGGGCGCGGGTTCTATACGTTGCTGCGTATTAAAGCTGATATACGAGGGTTGCTCTATACCTCCGTCAATCCACCAGTACGCAGACAGCTGTTTCACGCTTATTAGCGATCATCAGTGCGCCATAGGTCGATTGACGGGAATAGAGAGCATCAATTCTTTCATGTCTACCAGACATGTGAAGCATGTTGTAGCAGCTGACAGAAAGGTTTTACCGGTTTGTTCTTAGATCCCAAATGATAACTTTTGTCTATTAGCTGTACTGTCGCATTTGCCATTATCATATCATTAGACAGGATTCGGATACACCGCAGAATCGCCGAAACGTTAAGTAAACGGTTTGTTTCCTTATGCGGGATTACATGGATTGACATTCTAGATTAAAGGTCCGGTCAAACAGAGGGCGTTCTAGAACACGGCGTTCCGGCGTTCTCTAACGCCGCGTTACAGTATTCCTTTGTTTGTACCAAACAGGCCGGGTTTGACGGGTTGAGCAAAAGCGTTACGCCAATTTTTGTCAAGATGTCTAGTGATTCGAACATAGATGAACTCAAGGCCCGGTCAAACAGAGGGCATTCTAGAACGCGGCGTTCCGGCGTTCTAGAACGCCGCGTTACAGCGTTCCATTGTATTGTTAGAGAACGCCGCGTTCTAGAACGCCCTCTGTTTGACCGGGGCCTTATTGTTTATGTTATGGAGATGACTTTAAACGATAAAAATTAGATTGATTTTATGTACATATAGGTATGTCATTGACCTTTCATCTATTTGACGTATATATTATATATACCACTGTCAGTTTCATGTATTGTGAACTTCCTGAACTCAAATCTTCCTCCAGAAAATACTACGCACTCCAATGTACATGTATATTTTCATAAAGCGTCATTGCATGCTCATTTTGCCGCTGTAACCTACACCTGCACAGAAACAGAAAACTAATTCTATGTGAAAAAAGATCTCAGGAAGCTCTTTCTATATTAATTTAATGGCAATAATTATGCACAGCCAGAAGTTCCTCTTGGTCATTACCATAAACCAACAAATATGTTTTGTTTCGACCAACCATTTTTGGTGTGAGTTTCTAGATATTGAAGCAATTTCTTATTACACAAAAATAGTCATATTTTTTTGGAGATGAAAATTAGTGAAAATATTACCAAGACGATCCTGACTTGCAGGACTTCCAACACAGATTACTACTAAAAAAAATAGTCTAAGATGCATAGTATCCAGAAAAATGGTTTAGGGGATGTGAACAGGCAGATAAGTCTGTTGGGCACCTCCTGTGCCCAACAGTCGTATCAATGCGAGAATTCATTCTGGATAATTGCTGGCCTTCCATCGTCAAGTTAAGGGAAATTCCGTTCAGCTGCAGCACCACCTTTCTTGCTAGGTTGGGATGGTTGAACACTCATTCCTCAGATAGTCTTGGGAGAAGGTAACAAGGGGCCTAATGGGACCTTAGTACCGGGATCTTCGCAGAACCCCTCCTTAGAATACAGAATAGGCGGCTTTATAACGTATGTTGCAAAAGTTTTGAAAATTTTTTTCAAAACACGGGAGGCAGTTTCACCCTCGGAAACAATTCAGAAATCGTTACCATGGTAACCAGTTAGCATCTAAACGTAACAATAAGACCATTTTGGTTATGATATAAGTTGTCAAAATGTCGTACAAATTAGATATTCGGAAGAGTATTTACAGTCTAGTTGGACGACTTGAAAAAAAAATAGTTCGCTTATATCAAGAGCAGAATATTTCTATTGCCACAATTTATCGAGCAATCTGTGAATGCGGAGAAGGTATTCCTTGTATTAATTTACCAAAAAGTGGACGTCCAAGAGCGTTGAATGCTGCTACAGTTCAAAGAATGGTCAACAGAAGTGAACATCGAGTTGGAACTTCAACACGAATACTTGGACGCATTTTCACGTCAACGCTAGCAAAATCTGTAGAGAAATAACTTAAAATTCCGAAAAAGAAGAAACTGCCCAAAGAAAGAATTCCTCAATGCTGTCGCAATTTACGTCGTACTCATTTTGCTGGCAACATAAAAATTATCCTTGCCGATGAAAGGTGTTTCACATTTTCGAACTCAGAAATCAAAGGTAATGATGGTTTTTATACAAGAGACTTTGAAGCCTGTCCAGATAATGTAAAATTTAAACGAAAGGTAAAGTTTGAAAAGAAAGTGATAGTGTGGTGCGCTATATCAGACAACGGTATTTCACAGCCATACGTTGGACGAGTTAGGGCCGAAGCGGTTACCGCAGAAGTCTATACTCAAAGATCTTTGCTTAAACTACTCAATTTTATTAATACCCACCATGCTAATGACGATATAATGTTTTGGCCAGATCTGGCTTCAAGTCATTATGCTTTGCGTACGAGAAACTGGCTAGAACAACACGGAATACCTTTTGTACCACGAAACTACAACTCCCCCCCCCCCATCTTCCTCAAGCAAGACCTATCGAAACTTTTTGGGCTCAACCGAGTGGCAAAGTTTATAACAATGACTGGGAAGATCAAAACGAACAGCAGTTAAGAAGAAGAATAATGCTAAAGATCAGAGAAATTTATCTAGAATCTGTCCAAAACCTAATGAGAAACTTACTACTTACAGTACTTTAATATCATTTTTATATTAAGAAATATTGTTATTTATTGTAGTTCTTGTTACAGTTCAAATATATTATTGTGAGATATTTTTTTTGATTTTTTGAAAAACTTCTCAAAACTTTTGCAACATACGTTACAGTGCTTTTCTTAATTAAAAGTCCCCGCCCTTTATTTTTTGAACGGGTCAACTTGAAACGAAAAATGAAACTTGCATCATTTTCATTATCCCAAGTTTCATTTTTTGAGTTGACCTGTTCAAAAAATAAAAGACGGGGACATTAAAGAAAAGCACTGTATACGGGCATAGTGCGTCATTGATCCGACAGGCTTTGTTTCGTGTCGGACTCTGTCCAGTTACAGTCGTGGTATGATACGGTACATTGGCAAAAGGCCTTACAGAAGATTCCTGCGATCTTTTTTCACACGCTAAAATGTATGTTCTGTTGGGCTGCCGTGTTGCTTCTTAACGCACCGCATTTGCTTTTGCACCCTCGCAGCTTAACAAATCGCTAGAAGTGAAACAGTCCGCCGAAGAGACGGTGAAGGCGAGGCTAAGCGGTGTTGCCGCTTTCATAGAAGACAAGCTGACTACGGCGTTGCTGAAAAGGGAGGAGCAGATCCGCCGGAAGTCGGACGTCGCCAAGAAATATGTAAATATCGCTTCGGTCGACGACATTTTCTTACATATAAGTTTGGCCTAAAAGTTAGCTTTTTCTTCCCAACATCCGTCACTTCAAGTTAGAATTGATAAAATGTAACGTATACGAAAAATGATTTTTCATCAAACTACAGAAAATATCATACAACATAGTTGAGAACTTTTGTATATCATAATACCAGGTGTCCCAAAATTTCCTTGACACGTTATATGGTAACAAAAAAAGTTCAAACGGAAATTAAGTGGTATTTTTGCAAGGGCTATAGGGTCTATCATACCATACTCTCAAAACATTTCTTTACTTCAACCTTTTAAACTCACCTCATTTATTTTTTCAAATAGCATCCAATAGTTGTTCTTACATATATTAAGTCCTTATTTTATTGAAAATCTTGTAGCACCTTTGATTTTATACACTAACCTATTTTTTTCGTAATCATAAGCATAAAAAAATACAATAATTATTTTTGAGGCGTTATATGTTCGTAACAAGAACAGATAAAAAAGAGAAATAAGTTGGCCTTTCAAGGGTACTGACTGCCCTATGATACCATGCTTTTGAAACATTTTTTTTTTTAACTTCGACCCCTAAAAATCACTCCCAACTTTTTTTAATTTAGCACCCCACAGCTTTTCGTACATAAATGAAGTCTTAGGTCCGGTTTCTCAATGTCCAGCTAAAGTGTCAGATAGGTATCTGCCAGATAGCGTTGCTATGGTTACAACTGTCAGATCAGATTTACGTGACTTCGTAAGTTTAGCGTTCAATTGTTTAAACAATGTATCTAACAGTTGCTGTTATCTTGCAGATAAAAATATTTAACTGGACATTTGAGAAACCGGTCCTTAGTCTAAATTGTGCCCAAATAAATTCGATAAAATAAATAAAAATGTAAAATTTTATAATGCCTTTGCCACAAACCAATTTTCTTTCGTAGTCTTATGACTTTATGCTTATGAATAAGAGATATAATATTTTCGTAACAAAACACTTTTTGTTTAAATCGTGGTATGATAGGTCATTCAATATTTTAAAAAATCTACTTAGTCTCCTTTTTTATCCTTTTTTTTTTCAAAAATATTAGGCCCCAAGCAAATTCTTATTTTGTTTATATTCTACTTATAATTTTACGAAAAAAAAGTTTGCGTATAACACCAAAGCTACCACAAGATTTTAAATAAAATGGGGATATCATTTATGTAGAAAAACCTATTAGTAGAAGAGCCCACCGCTCATTTTTATGTTGCATGTTGTACTGGAATGAAACAAGTAAAAGTCAGTAATTGGTGTATGGGGTAATCCCGAACCACCGACTTGCCAGGTCCAAAGTTGGTAGGATCATAGTAATTGAATAACAAAAAGTAATAAAAATATTAGAATATGTTGCATCGCGTACTGCGGTGAAACATGCAGTATTCGAAAGGTTTTAATCTACTTATTCTAAAAATATGGACTTGCCACTCCTCATCCTGGAAAAAAACCCGTGGCAAGTCAGTTCGAAAGGGGTGATTTTGGGGAGAAAATATGTCACATCGCGTACCGCCATGAATCTTTAACGATATTTCAGATTTCGGAATCCTGAAATTAATGGCGTGAACTTGCCTACGCTAATCGTGGCAGAATCGAAACTTGCCAGCTTAGAAAGTTGCGTTTTCGACGCACGCGAGTGGGAGACAAAGCGATGTTTTCGCTTGTCAACTTGTCGACTTGTTGTATGTATTTGAGAGTGGAATGTAGGTCGAGAACTGTGATCAAGCTAACGAATAAACTAGTTTTCATACAAATTTTATTATCAAACATTACACGTATTATTTATTCACAAAATTAGTTACATTCGTCCGCAGGTACCGCATATTTCTTAACGTTGATTATACATGTATACTGATTAATGAATTTTTGGCAAGATAGTATTACTTTGAACTCTTACATTAAAGAATACTTGTTTCATATCATTAAACACATTCACGTTGCCCAAATGTGGACCGTGATAGTCATCAAAACTCCAATGAAAGTGACTTCATTATGTGTATTTTGGCTGCGAATGAATGTCAAACATAATTATAATATCGAACATATTCTTTGCGAATGAAGCAAAGTCGCTTATCCATCATAATTCGTCACTCGATTCGTCACTAGAGGAGAGCTGAAAGTCAGAGTCATCGTCATCTACGTTTTCTCCTGAAGGGCTATCGGAAATACGCAAAACATCTTCAACATCGAGGGGTACTGAGTCACCGTCAAACCAGCGTGGCTTCAAAACTCCGTTATCTTTTAACCAACCGCAATCTTCCGCAGAAAACTGTATACAACATACTTCAGTAGCATTCGACCACATAGAATTGACGTACGATATTCTTAAAACTTTTTGTTTTAGAGACTCCCAACATGGCGGAATCGTACTAGAATCAAAACCTTTGATTTTTCTCATGAATTTCTTATTGTTTGACGTTCCATACATTTTCTGTAAAATTTGAAATCGAGCATTGTTGACACTGTTACAATTTTGAACATTATACATCTTGCAAGTGAATTCTTGGACAGCGTCAATTTTGTGCTCATCGAAAATATCACCCGGATCTGTGAGAGAAGCAAACACTTGTTGGAAACGGATATTACTCTCCAAAATTTTGAAAGGTCTCACTTTTCCTCGATTGAAAAAAGACGCCGTATAATCACACCCCGTGAAAGCATGATAGGCTGGCAAAGCTGAACACAACGTAGGGCCAAGAATGGACACTAATGCAATTTATGCAGTCTTGATCGTGATTGCGACTCAGTTTCCCTGATTTTGGGCTAGCCAGCCAAACTTCCATTCCAGGAACCTTCTTTAAATTACCTAGTAATATAATAAGGACGTCAGTGTCGGAAGCTTTGACGAGAACTTTTGAATTGAAAGCTAATTTGGATATGTGAAACATGATCCTTGTGTCCGCTTCTTCATGCTGGCAATCGTAGTTATCTTCTACTATTTTCACAACGTGGCCATTCGATACGGAAAATGAGAAGCACTGATTCTCAACTGTCGTGAAAACTTTCTTGTCACATAAAATAGGAACCATTTCGTCTTCCGCCCAATGAGTTGCTAAGAATTGTGTGAAAGCCTCTTTGAAACGAAAATTTTTCGAACAACCTACGAAATCGTTAGGACGAGGTTGTAGGGGACCATGGATGGTAAATGGTACGTCAAATCCATTGCGACTTTGCCTTTCAAGATCTTTTATAGATGAATCAAAGTATCTATCGAAAATGAGATGAATTTCTTTCGAAGAAGTGGTGCATACTTTTTGCAAAATGGATTCAGCCAATTTCCCTAGCGTTTGAGGTAGTGAAGTCCCAAGGTGATGCAAAAAGAAGAAACCGTCAATAACATCTACATCAACGGGAGGTGGGCACGCCGTTTCGATGCGAGATCGCAAAAGTTTTGCTAATTGGGCTTTTTCGGTATGATGCATTTCTCCGGAATGCTGAAATAAAGCTGGAGGTACCGGAGCAAGAGGAAAAGTTAAACAAAACTCGATGTCTACCTTTTTTTCAACAGCTATCCCCAAAAGCCTACCGAAGACATCTCTTTCCATCTTCAGTAGCTATTTTACTTCCATCCCTACTGGAAACTTTTTTTTTAAACACTGAGATGCAAAATTATGGATCACATTTCGTCTGATAGGCTTTTCGAAACTGCCAGGTATAGTAGAAACATTTTCCATGAAAATCAATTTCTGATTTTTGCCGAGAGGCACAATGTTCAGAAGAAACTCTGCCACTTCAGGTGAAGCTGATCTACCAGTTGATATATTGAAAAGGACGTCTTTGTCAATGTTTGTATCGAATGGATTAATCGACTTTTCAACAACCGAGATTATGCTTTCCAGATGATTTCGGTCTATTTCGATGCGGTGTTTTTTCAATGAGTGCGAGGTATCATCAGTGCTTGTAAGCCCAACCATTTGGAATACAGAGGATAAAATTTTGGTTCGCATTGCGTGGCTTATAGCCCATCGTTGTCTTGCTGAAACAGAGTTTGTGAAGTGAGATATTCCTGTTAGAGTGTTTGCTGCATCAGCATTTATAGTTTGTTCAAGGGTAAGGTCCACTGGTGATCGAGCTAACTTGCTATTCGTGCGCTTTACGCCAAAGGCTCCACGCTTGAATTCTTCAACAAGATTGGAGTTTTTTAATTTCAAACCCGCCAATTGACTCAAGTAATATACTGTCCATCTAGCGTAATTGGGTTGATTTAGTGCGAAAAATAAGTTGCACATTTCGTCAATAGTAACGATGTACAAATCCATGTCGCTACAACGAATGCTTCTTGAAAACCTCAAAAAAACAATGACTAGTTCAGCATATTGAAAATAGAGTTGGGCAGTCTTTCCATGCTTACCAGCCAAAGTATCTAGACAATAAATTTTGTACTGTTCGATAACCTTTCCAAGTAATCGCGTAGGCTGAAAACCTTCATTCATACTAACTGCCATTCCTTGCATCAATTCCAAATCGTCAATCAAACTGTCTACATCTACATCATGTTCTGACAAAAAATGTTCAATATGAAGCATGTAGATGGCTGCTGCAGTTAAAGGGTGAATTCTTTTGCATCGATTGAAATGCTTCCCGTCTAGAAACGAGTTCATGGACCCCCCGCTAAAACTTCTGCCTGCACTAAAATGTCAGGGATACCAGAACCATCGATAACTTTTCCTAGTGCCTTGAAGTACGCCATCTGCACGTGAAATTGACCCATATTTACGAAAATTCTTTTCCATTTACAACTTTGACTATTTTGAATTTCCCAAGCCATTTTTGCAATCGCTAAATCGTAAGTAACGATGATCTCCTCCTGGCCGCATTCTTCGGCTACTTTGGAAGCAATACAGAGAGTCTCCTGTACAACTGCATATGAGGTGGGTGAAGCATTGTAGGTGGTAAATAATCTATGCGTTGAACTGGGCTAGTATCTGGTGTAACGTGACAATTGTATCCCAACCACATTGGAACATTTTTCAATTTCGACAATGAAAAGACCCACATGATATCTTTGCTTTGAGCAAGCTCTTTAGATGGAAGACACTGGTCAACTACCTCTCGTATAGAATCAATGGGCAAAATAGACATGCATGCCTTTGGTTTTGTATAGTGAGGCGCAATCGCGCGTTCGATTTCAACAAAGTAACGTCTTCTTTTTCGCGGCGGTTGGAAGTTTTCTGACGCTACTGACGAATTCTCACCTGAAGCACCATCATCAGTAGAACTATATGAAAAATCAACAGGTTCAGAATGACCATTACCCTGACGAAACTGGTAAACCATTCCAACCGTGTCGTGAAGCGTGTCCTTACCAGAAGTCGTGTCTACAAATCTGTCGAAATTATCAAAAGCCAAGTGCGTGCTCAAACCATTTGTTGCTTGAATGCTAGAAGGGACAACTTTTCTCATGTCACATGAAGTGAAAGTCATTTCTGTCTCTAGTTCTTCTACTACGTGGTACCCTGCTGTGTGCCCAAATTTGTTAAGTAATGTCAACACTTTTCGAGAACTCGTCAAAGACTTTACTGCTAAACCGAGATTTATATGTTTTGCTGGTTTTATTCTCCCCTTCGAAGTAGTGTAAATAATGTCACTGCATATCGATTGTATTTTTACTACATCTTCCTCTGAATTTCGTCGACGACGATCGGGACCTTGTACAACATCACTAACGAAACGGAAAAGTTTATCAGGAATATCGCACTCTCCACGAATAATGTCGTCGGCGGTTAGCTTCTTAGGCAAGCGATTTGGTTTGACGGATTGTATACATCGTCGCAATTCGAATGCAACATCTTCGAACTTACGGGCATCGTTTTCTTTAGAACTAGCCACTTCTCGAGCTAATGTGCTAACATCTAAATTGCGGTTGTAGAGAATTTTTCTTTTGCACTCTTCGCTCAACGACTCAATTGTCAAAGTATCATGAAACTGTGACATTATCTTTTTTTCCAAATAATCTGCACGATAATGTGGAACAAAGGACGAATCATCTTCCACGCCAAATTCTTGTAGAAGAGCTTCATAACGAACACGCAGTTCACTTAAGAATAGAACTCTACCTTTTTCAACTGCTTCGGAAGTAATGAAAGAAGAAATTGATTCAAAAGCTAATTTGTGGAGTTTTCGATCGCGATGGACACGGACTTTCTTTTTCAGACTCCTGATCTTGCGACAGTCTTTTGCTGTCGAGTAAATATGAAGAGTGACAATTATGATGATAAGCGACGGTGTTTGCATTCTCCACTTTTGCAGTAACATTTGCATCACCGAGATTGATCGCGGCCTTTCGAATTGAATTAATAATCGACCTAGATTGACAAAGTGTCGTGAAACATCGCGTCTTTCCTTTCCTAGTACTAATGCAACCGCAAAATATACAAATGTTATCAGCTTTCTCAGAATTTCCAAGGGGGTACCCTAAAATCGTCGATCCGTATGTTTGCGACGACATTTCAGAGTTTGCAGCATCAGCGAACATTCCTGAAGGATGTGGCGGTTGTGAGGGAGAGTTTGTATCAAAATCGGACGTAGCTCCAACGATGTCAGCTACGCCAATGTTATGTTGTACTGATGAAGCGTTAGTTGCTCTCTTGTCAACACATGCATTATTTCCCTTCGTAGATTTTGGAGTTGTGCAGATAGGTACCTTAAAAAATTCATTAGTCAGATGTTTTCAGAACAAAAAAGCTCTTTGCGAGTAACAAATGTCTTAGGAGCCAGATCACTCGCCATCCTTTCTTGCGGCAGTTGCTGTAAAAAAAGTTTTGGATTAAAATAACACGTGAAACAAATTATAATCTTTGTTGCAGATTTTTACTAAGATCTTCTCTCAATATCGCTGATAACAAAGCTCCGAACAAAACTATTCAAAAAACAGTGCAACAATTCATGGTGCAACATTTGTTGAATATGAACATGATTTACGTACAATATATTTTATATGTATATTAAAATTTTTGGGAATTTATATTATAATAAGATCTCATATAGTTTTAACCCGTCCGATATTGTATAATACTACGTTAAAATAATAATATTTCAATAACTGTAATTATAAAAATGATAATGAAAATTAAAAATTGAAGAGAAAAGTATTTTTTATGATTTAATAATGTTACCAAATATTATTATCATTAAATTTTGATTAATAATATTTCCAAACATTTTTATTATTATTGAAAATAATAATGAGAGTAAAAAATAATAACTCATATCATGCTAATTCTGACACATTCTGACATCTAAAAAAGCAATTTTAAAAAATGTTCAGATAAAAATTTTCCTTCCCATCTATATAGATGGGTCATTGTGACGTGACAAACTTTTTGTCAGTCACAGTCACATTTCCGTCACGTCACGGTCACAATTACCGTCACATGACGGAGGCACATCTGTACCTCCGCTTCAAAAGTGCTTATCATTCCGAGCATTAAAGTTAGGTCAGTTCAGTTTCATGTACATCGTGTTACTCACCTCTTGCGAAGAGCAGAATTCATCGAAGTCCTTTCTATATTTGCCTTTGATAACGACAATTTTATCAATGCATTTTGAATGATACCCACTTTTCTCCACGCAATCATTGGGCAATTGCAGATCTCCGTACTTAAAATTTTTCTTTTTTTTAAACTTCACACTTGTGAGAAGCTTTTGAAAGATCTCATCACGAAATTCAAGCACTGCTGGACCAGTGCTAGAATTGCACAAAAAACACGTTTTCATTGTCGATACAACTGTTTATAATCAGCGTTCACAATTTGTGTGGCACAAGATGAGTAAAAACGAATACAAATGTCAAAATATGACAATCTGTCTTCCGCGAGTATGCGCGCGCGCCACCACGCATCTGCACTGGCCACCACGCGCGTCGAAAACGAAACTTTCTAAGCTGGCAAGTTTCGATTCTGCCAAGATTAGCGTAGGCAAGTTCACGCCATTAATTCCAGAATTCCGAAATCTGAAATATCGTTAAAGATTCATGGCGGTACGCGATGTGACATATTTTCCCCCCAAAATCACCACTTTCGAACTGACTTGCCACGGGTTTTTTCCAGGATGAGGAGTGGCAAGTCTATATTTTTAGAATAAGTAGATTAAAACCTTTTGAATACTGCATGTTTCATCGCAGTACGCGATGCAACATATTCTATTATTTTTATTACTTTTTGTTAATCAGTTACTATGATCCTACCAACTTTGGACCTGGCAAGTCGGCGGTTCGGGATTGCCCCATACACCAATTACTGACTTTTACTTGTTCCGTTCCAGTACAACATGCAACATAAAAATGAGCGGTGGACTCTGGGACTATATGAGGTGCTGTTTAAAAACAAAAGGTTGGGGGTAAGTTTTCGGGGATGACGTACAAAAAAAATGTTTTGAATGCATGGTATAATAGATACTATATTACAACTCAGTTCTTGCTTGACGCGTTTTTTGTTACCAAAATGCCACATCTCAAGGAACGTGTCGCATTTCTCACTCATTAAACAGACTCGTAGTCTGTATCTTGGTCCTAAGACTGATGTATTACTGCCCTCACATTTTTTTTCTTTATCACCAATGCGAATTTACCAATGTTCTATTAGATTTGTGAAACTTTGTTAGTAAAATGCGATAGAACAGTTAGCGTTTGTGATTTTTGGTCATAAAATTATGCAAAAATATATCTAAACACTAATAAATGCCCTATAAGTTTGGAGTTCAACTTTTTATCATAGCATGTTTGAAACATAGTCTCTTCGTTGCTAAAAAATCAAGTTCAGGAAATCATCTTTTATGGGTTTAATGCTTCTAATTTCAAGAGTATATAAATATAAAAAGCAACTGGATGACTATACTGTAGAATTTGCTTCAAACGAATGACGTCAAGCATTTTCAAATTACCTACTCAAAAAAGTCCCAAAATCATGAAAAGGATATACTCAAGAATAAGATGACATCCCGACGCAATAAACAAAAAGGGTTTTTCATGTTCAGCCAAAAAAACAGGTAATTATAATTAACGAAGTTTTTGGTCATTTTCCACGTTTTTATACATTATGAAGTAGACAAATTTAAAACAAAAAACCTTGAGCGCATGGACATATTTTCTGATTCTTAGTTCATTCTTTAAACGTGATGTATTGAACAAATGTATCTGTATCATTTTATGTATTTGACCAACAGAAGCACTTATAGCACATATAGTAAACAGATTAGATTTCAGAAGCACACCTCAACACACACACCTAAGAGTGCCATATGCAATCTATTACAGACTTTCACTTGCTGTGTTTAATCACATAAACGTAAAATCAAACGTCTAGTATGATCATACATGTATGATTGAGGCATAACTCGAAGCAGTCTTTGAATTTTTTTAAGGCCTAACCAGACTCGGGACAATGAAGCCGTGGAAGAAATTAGAGTAGTGATTTTGCAAGTGAGCTTCACTATTAGAACGTGTATAGCGGGGCATAAAAATATAAAAAAAGGCCACAATTTCACTTTAGATTTGTGACTAGATCGAGCATGTCTGGGAGCGGTTGCATTTCCGATAGCTAGATGGGCTCTGGTTCAGAAATGTTCTGCTGCCCTTGAGAAATTAGCGAGCGACAAGAATGCGATCCTATTGTCGGCGCGCGGATACATTGTTGTACCAGCTTTTGGGTCCTATCCTAGCCAGGAAGCTATTGCATCGGTTCTAAGCCCATTCTGGCAATTAGTAGACGCCAGGTCATTGTTGTTATAAATAGACTCACAACGAAAGGATGATAGCCTGTTTAGAGAGAGAAAACTGCAGGCAAGCAGAAATAGTTATAGCAAGCCCGGACAAGTGCCATACGCTATAGCCTGCCTTTGTTTGGGGGTTCTCACAGTCCATTGCCGACTGGACAAGCAGTTTGGAAAGAAGACCAAACGTAGGTACTACAAAAAGGAATTTTCCTGGAGGCGTGGTGGTTTATCGTGTCTTTTTTGTGGGGTCGTCAACATTATCAAAAGGTGGCTTGTTTGCTTCCCCCATTACTATTTCTACTACTGCTAGAGTTGTGACTCAACCATGATGTTCCATAATCCAGGGACTGGCCGTTTTCATAGGCTTTTGTTATACTACTCGCAAGTGAAATCCGAACACCCAGAAAAAAAAGGATATTTGCATTGAACATTTGTATACAGCTTGGCAGTACCATCTCTAGTACACATGTAACGCTTTTCAGACGCTATTTACCTACATGGCACCTCCAAAAAACTCTAGACGTAAAAACAAAGCATGGCTTTTTGTCGATTAAAAAACGATGATATATGTTGCAAATGTGGCGAGAGACTAATTGGTTGTGTAAGGATGTCCCATAGAAGACGACAGCGCCAGTTTACGCAGTTAAGCCCCTTTAAACGGGATCGGATTGTAGGCGAACGAGAACCTGGAGCTTCTTTCAGGGCAATTGCTGTAACCATGGGACGTAGCGTGGCTACAGTTGTAGCAACATAGAGCGCATGGATCGCAGAAGGGTGAATGAAGCGAGCTAGAGGTTCTGGAGCACGTAGAAGAACTACAGACCGGCAAGATCGTCATCTGCGACTACTGGCCCTTCGAGACAGAATGCGATCCACTCGAGCTGTTGTTAATGCTTGGTATGCAGCTATAGGGAGGCCCATTCGAACCCGCACCGTGTACCACAGATTGAGTGAAATGCGCTTAGGATCATATGGTCCGCATCTAGTGCTTCCACTCACTGCAAATCATCGTCGCCAACGGTTAAATTGGTTCCAAGAACACTGACAATGGCATGCTGATGAGTGGCACCAGACGGCCTTTTCCGACGAGTCCAGGTTTTGTCTGGGGGCACATGACGGACGCCAACGCGTAAGACGACGACGCGGTGAACGACGTGATCTCCAGTTTGCTGTTGAGTGCCATCTACACCGTCCTAATGGTTTGATGGTTTGGGGTGCCATTGCATTCAATAGAAAGTCACCTTTACTTGTGACTCGTGGCACAATGATTGCGCAACGCTATGTGAATGAGGTGTTAGAACCAATTGCCGTTCCATGTTTCCGAGGCCTCAAAGAGGGTTTCTTCCAGCAACGCACGTCCTCATATTGAGGTTCCTACAGGAAGCTGAGGTCAGGGTACTCCACTGGCCTACATCATCACCCGATTTATCGCCAATTGAAAATTATGGGATTGGATGGCTCGATACATAGGTGATTTACCCAATCCTCCGACCACTCTGGACGAATTGGAACATGCTGTGAGGGCAGCTTGGGAGGCTGTACCTCGTAAGTTTATCAACAACCAGATTACGAGCATACCGCGTAGGCTAGGGGAGTGCATTCGTCGTCATGGAGGGCCCAGCCATTATTGATCTGTTGTATTTTTTTATAAAGTAATTATGGCAAATGAGGTCGTTTATTATTGTATTTAGTCCGCATTTCATCAACCGCAACCCTTTTTTTCTCAGGGTTCGGATTTCACTTGCGAGTACTATATTATTCATCTAACCAAACTTTTAACTTTGCGTTTCAACCTAACCCTGCTCTTAACTCGCTTTAATCATACGTTATTTTGTGCCTTATTTTGTATTCATATATTTTGTTTTTTTTATGCACGCATTTATGTTTGCTTCTCTATAGAATGAGCAAGTGGTAGAAGTTAAACAGTCTGTAGAGCGTCGTAAGACTGAGACCGTTACAAAGTTAGAGACTAAGCTGACTGCTGCGGAACAAAAGAGAGAGCAAGAATTGCAACGCAAGCTGGAAAAAGCCAAGGATTACGTATGTATACATCTATTTTTTTTTATTCCCCATCACGCATGTTTTTAGCTGTATATCTGAAATACTTTGTACTAGTTCACGTAAAGTAAGATATGGCCTGTATTTTTGCTATTACTGCTTTCTTGACATATAGCTGTGACAAATTCTGTTAAAACATGTATGTCCACGTAAGAATGCATTAATTGCGTCATACAGGGTGAGTCAAACTCGATGCCTCTTGTGACCAAACAATACCTCTTTTTAGGAAAATACCTATGTGGGTGTATGTGTCAAGTTGGGCTACATTTTAAAAATAATGACTTATAGAGGGTGTCTAATAAAAGCGTGACGTATCAATGTTGTGTTTGTTTTAATGGAACACCCTGTATATTATTGCATATTCAGATTCCTTGGTCAATTCTAGTGTGACTGTTTGTATCACATAGGAGACTTACGAACCGTATAGGTGCAAAACACCATTTTTGGTATGAGTAGATATTAAAAAAATTAATATCGCAGCTATTATAAAATTTAGAAGGCTGTGAATTTGTCGTATTACTAGACATGAACTGCTTCAACTTAGATATAGACAAATCAAATACGAATTGTTTTTGTGTTTGGAAAAATCGGTAGATTAATTAAGGAAACTTCAATCCGAGATAACTTGATTTTTTCAAATAAGAATGACTTTTTTAATACAATGAGATGTAAAATTTGATAGCCTTTCTAATGAAATAAGATTGTTTGTGACCGGTCTCTATTAGTTTACATTTAGTTTCAAATTTTCATTCAAATCTGTGTTTTCCTATTTCCCTGTTCAGATCAAAGAAAACAACTAACTTAGCAGAAAAACACAGACAAACTAGAGTAAAGAGACAAGCTTATAAAAAATACTTATAAAATCAACTCTAACTAGAAACAACAGCGGTAACACATCTATGGTCAAGAGAAATTGGAGTACGACACAAATTGATATTTTTCACAGCCTACTAGCTACTGCAATATACTAGGGATTGACAATTTCCAAAACCGTTAGAAATTTTGAAATGAAAGGAAAACTACCAATGAATGTTGCTGGCGGTATAATATCTCCGGAATAAAATTTCACATTTAATGATTTAATAAAAAGAACATATCCTGTACTGTCTTCCACCTTACCAATACGCACTTTCCTCGAAATCGATATCATTGTGTTTTCTATTTGTATATTTTTATCAGCTTTGTGTTTTGTACCACTAGTCCTCCATAAAAATTAAATTGGCAACACCACCCGGCAAAAATGTATGTAGCTGATAACTGTTATTGTATAATGTAAGTTTTTTGTGGATTTTATTTATTTATTTTGAATTGTAATCTGTTTTGTAAAATCGTATTATTTATTTTCCATTTTTGTTGATATTGACTTATTCTATGAAGGGCAGTTTAATTCTGATGACATCAATTTTTAATTTTGAATATTTTTAACCGTATCCCAGGATTTTGGTACTAATTATTGTAATTTATAACTTAAATATGGCTAAATATGTACAGAACCTTATTTTGTCCAAAGACCAAAAATACAGTTTGCATTTTGCTAAGATCAGCACACATAATCTCAGCTTGGCTAGAATGACCCAGGGATCTAACTGGCTTGTTTTGAGATCGAAAGCTTTGCCCATTGATGTGAATTATTTTTTTCAGGAGAAGCGTGCCGAAACAGTCCGTCAGAATAAGGCGAATTTGATCGCTAACAAGGTCACGACGCCATCTGGTTAGAGATCCAAGCAACTGTTAGTGTCGCTACACTCAAGATATATCAACATGTGAGAGATAATACACATACACACACATATATATCGGTTTATCTATACCACAGATGTGTAACTGTATCAGTGCTTTTAGACTGAACTATTTTTCTTATTCTCTTCTTTCTTTTGTGATTTATTATTTCAGTTCTTATATATGATACATTTTACTCTTTGTATTTTAAATATAATGCGAGCAAGAATCGGCGTGTTTTTAATTTTTACTTTTGTGTACAGGATGTTCGGATGATTTTATGGATTTTTTAAAGCTAGCTGATTAATCTTTTCTGCGCAAACATGAGTATTCTTTGAAACAAATATTGTATGCAGGTTTTCCATTATTTCAACTACTATGCACATAAAACTGTCGAAAGATCAATTGTAATAAGAAACATGGAAATATTTCATTTGGTATAGTATTTAACTATGTATTTGACTATCTTGTAACTAATGCAAAAGAACAAACAGCTAGCTTTCAATAAAACAATTTTTTTCTCGATTTTTTTATACATCTACTAATTTAAAAATTTTTGATAATTATTTTCATTTATAAACAAGGCTAGGTAATATAATTTTGATGTGAATGATGACCAGCTAGCTTTAGCAACAGTGTGGACAAATAATTTAGCTTTATATTGTTAAGCGTGTTTTCACTTAGCTAGAATTTGAAAAATTAGGAACATCCATTGGATATAAGCCAGTATATGTACGAAAATCTTATCACTAGCATAATGGTATAGTGAATAGAATTCAACTAAGTAGCTCATCATACAAATATACGGCCTTTCATTCAATCTCAGAACATTTGAAATTATTCAATTACAAATGATTTTTAAAGGCTTAGTGTAGTCTTTGTTTCATTCATAATTCCTCACGTTTCACTAAATGTGCTCCAATTTTTTTCTTGTAAGGTGAACATTTTTTTTATGAGAAGAATTCGTAAAAAGGTGTAAACTGTTGTAAATGTATATGTATATCATAAAACGACCGCGTAGTGCTGCCTTTTTGTATAAACTTCTGAATGACTGATGTGTTTGAGCGATATGTGCTTACGCTGTAGACTTTTTGGGAAATTTTGATCAATCCTAAATGTTCTAGACTAAGTTTTCGTTTTGATTTTGTATTACGATTTTGAGTAGTCAAGTTGCGTGCTATCAACTAAAATTATTTCTAATTCTGTTATTACATCTTGTTCAATAATTCGTACACGTTTTGGTATATTTGAAATTTTTACGTGTGTTGGACATTTGGTAAAGTAGAAAGTACGTATTTTAATATATAATTTAATTTGTCATCTTCACAATTTAAATTCAATCATTTTGGACACTACTTCAGAAATAACAGGACAAGATTTTAAGTCAAATGAAACTAGTACTACATTTTGTAATTTGAATTGATTGGCGATGGTACCATATGTCTCCGAAATTTAAAATAGTATTTTTATAAATTAGAAAATATATTAGTGAAATATTTTAGCTTTTAAAATTATTGGAGTTGTATTTAGAATTGCGTGGAATTTATATATCGGTTAAGAATATGAGAGAGGTATAGGCGACATCTGTCAGTATGTATATAATTTTTATGGTGAAGCGCTGTCAATCTGATTTATTTGTTGTTTTCAAAGAACTGCTATTAAGCTTCCTTGTAGATCACAATCTGAGAATAGTGAAAAATGTGGGAAGGATAAAAATAAAATTAGATATTTGTGAACCAAATGCTTTAGCATAGCCCAGCAACTAAGCAGGATCGACAAAGTGGCTTTCTGCACATAGACCATACAGTTTCCTACGTCCACAAAAAAATAAATCAAAACATGTCCACAAATACAGGAAACAAGAACCTCAAAAAGTAGACAAGATATCTAGGATTCTCAGCAAGGACTGAAAGTAAAAATCTGAGAGAATTAATAGGCTTACAAATGTCAGCAACTCTTTTTGAAGTTTCAAAAAAGCATAAAACATAATTATAAGAAAATATCAAGCCCTCAGATAACATGTTTAATTTTTCCGTCACTGAACATTGAACAAAATTTCACTTGCGCATATTGAAAAAGAAAACCCCCTTTATGGTTATGGTCAAACTGAAGACCTAGATGTTTGACAAATTGAACTGAACTGCTCAGTAATGAAATTTAAAAGGTGTACAGCATGATCTATTGTCAGAGAAGTCGGCAAATCACCCGATGGACTCGGAAGATAAAGTTTTTTACCCTAAAAAATATAACCCACTTTTTATCTGATATCTAATGGCTTTTAACATTACACCCTTCCGCAGATTATTCTGACTTGCATTTTATTAAACTTCATAAAACCCGAACTAATTAGTTTGTAGACAAATCGATCTGGCTATAGATTTTTCTTTCCTCCATAAAAGTGCTTTTACAAGAAGCTTTTTTCATTGTGTTGCGCATACACATACTACAGTCCTGTACAACATGACAAGTGTAACAAGAGCCGTGAGAAATATGCAATAGACAAGGATAGCAAGAGACGAGGGGATGTGAAATAACGTGTGCGTGTGAGACAGCGGTCTTTGTCTAAACTCTTTGGCTGGTTCTTTGAAACACTAGTTTTTCTTCACTAGTTATATTAGTTGTCCATATAAATATTCGTCGGATTGTTTGTAATATAAACTATAATAAATGAAGTCTTAAACTGATTAAAAATTTGGAATCATGGTTTTCACGGTTGATTCTTTCGAAAATCACGTCAATGTTGATATATTTGGGAAACTCTCAAACTAGTGGAGTAACTGTAACAATAATGAATGCATTGACAGAAGTATTTACCAGAGCACGGACGAAAGTACAGACCAAGTAGAAAATGAGATTTAAGGAAAAAGTTTTGATAAGATTGATGGTAAGGTAATGTAAATGTAGAGTTTTCCATGATTTTATGTCAGAGCCATATTACTTTGATTTTCCTGTCACTTTTACGGAAGCACAAAATCGGGGCAAGGCTATTTGACATATTTTATGGAAAACGCCGTACGATGAAAAGAGGAGAAATCAAAAAATTAGGCTATTCAAGTTTTTGTCTGTATTTTGAACAAAATTTCCCAAAGCTACTCTACAAGCTTCTGTGATGAGTTTTATGGATAAATTTATAGTAAAAAAAAGATATTTAGCTAAATCTGGTGTAAAATTGTAGTGTCATGTAGTTACTCACCAAAAAATATAATTTCCATACGCTTTTAAGATGTATAAGTATTATTACTGTTAGGTTAATTTAAATTCTCATTCATGCCATAACTTATAGCTACAGCGCATTTCATCTTTGCGTGAATATAGCAAAGGTGGCCATAGAGAATTTTAGAGATCTACAAAACACGATTGGAATTATACTTAAAATGAGAGTTTGTTTGATAATAATCCACTATGGGCTACTCTGTATAACTTTCACTCACATCCCAGAATCCTGTTTTAGTTTTTCTTAGTCTTAAGTTGTTTGTAAGAAGTTTACCGTTTAGTTTTAATAGTCGGGAATTCCCGGGAAACCCTGGGAACAGAATTCTGTTTATACTAATATTGCTTAATAAAAATTTGTGAAAAATTCTGTTTCATCTTTATAGTTGACGTTGCCTAGTGGCCAGTAAATGAAGCATTGTAGATGCCGAAAAATATGAATAATATAATGTTTTGGATGTGTTACACTCAATAGCAGAATTCGGACAATGCCCGAAAAAAATACGCAGAACTAGTTTTGAGCAAGGAATATTTCCCAAATCCGAAATATTGGTTTTATACGGCTATTGAGCATTACCAAATAAACAGAACTAGTTTAGCGCATCTTGAAATCCACAGAACTAGTTTTGCGCAACTTGAAATGCACAGAACTAGTTCTGTGGTACGGAATGACAACCAAAGTGAACATTCATTATGCATTGTGTGTCAAAAACCATCAAAAACCTATCGGTTAGGTTAGGTTGGGTTAGGTTCTTGCTACGTCTTGCAATATAAGTACGAATCGCGAAAAGGCAAAAAGAGGTTTGGAAGCACAAGCCTATTTGATGCTCACACAGTCACACAATCAAATAAAAAATTTAAACCAGCCGCAGTTGGCGATTTATTATTTGCTGGTATTCAATAAAATATATTTAACTTCTCCAACTTTATATTTATTTGAATCCGTCGCTGGCGCTGATTAAATGGAAGAAGCAGAATTTGTGTTGGTCATTCAGAAAATATACAGAACTAGTCCTGTGCATTTCAAGTTGCACAAAACTAGTTCTGCGTATTTTTTTCGGGCATTGCCCAAATTCGGGTATTGAGCGTAACAGATGCATGTTATTTACACTCATTATATACAAGGTGTCAAAAAAGGGATTTCTGAAATCGTCACATGTATTTTCATATATTACCAGTTATGCTTTTTACATTAGGCATAAATGGAACACGGAGATAAGAGGATTATTGAGACATGTGCAGCATATTTTCTCAACATTAAGTATATGTCTTGAACTGCAAAAAACATGACAAAAAACATGAAACCGCTTAAAACGTACCTAAATGCGTGGTGCGAGTATACATGGTGTGCTCGCCAGCCTGTAGTTTCAAAAGCATCAAATTATATTTCTAAAGTTTCAATTGAAAGTCCAAACTGTCAGATGTAATTCATACCTGTCAGTTTGAATTTACAATTGACACTTTAGAAATTTAATTTGATCCTTTTGAAACTACGTACTGCTTGAAATAGTATAGTTGACATGGCATTGCATTCTGTATGCAGCCATTTTGCCTCTCCCTCTATGTAAATATAAGGAATGACATAATTCAGCAGTACCTCCAATGCTGTAGTTGGTGTACCCCGTGTACCCTTCATGACGAATACTAAGGTCACACATGCAGCCTGCTGTGCTTTAGATGCTGTGCTTTGCTGAACGTTTGACCACCATTTAATAGCACTGTATCGTGTATACCAACATTGGTCTGATTACCCTGGTATACAGCCAGTTTACCATAGTGCGGGTTAAACCCCAGATACAATCAATTGCTCGTCTTATCACCGCTAAGGTAATCTGAGAGCGGCTCGTGATGTTTTCTCTGTGACTGTTAGTCTATCCTCTAATTTGATCTCCAGGTATTTCGCTTCTCTGGCAACTTCTATTTGTTTGTTGAAGAGAAATTGAAACCTAGTAATCTTTTCATTCCTTTATTTTGTGAATGGTACCATGATAGTTTTCAAGGGATTTATAGATAGTCTTTTAGTAATTTTTTTTATGGTCGGCCTCCCGCAAAGGCTTAAAGCCTATGGCGCTGTAGAAGCGCTGCGAGAGGATAAGTATCGGTTCACGTTAGATTTGAAACGCTGCAGGTTGTAGCCGTCGGGAAACAAGTTCCCCGGCAGCTGATTCCACAGCGTCGAAGTTCTCCAAAAGAAGGAATGCTGGAGGAGACTAGTTCGGGGAGTAAGGACCTCGACCTGGTAAGGATGAGCTCGCAGAGCTTCTCTAGTTTTCCTGGTTCGGACGGCCTGTGGTGTTATTATCTGAGAGAGCTCAATCGAACATCTTCCGTGATAGAATCTGTAAAACAGGGATAGGTCAGCCACCCTCCTTCGATGTTCCAGGCTGTGGAGGTCCTTTGTGAGGTTTGGCGTATCGATTAGTCTAATCGCTCTTTTCTGGATAGTGTCCAGAAGCTTTAGAGAGTGCTTCGGAGCGCATCCCCACACATGGGAGCAATACTCCAGCGATGGTCGGATCTGTGCCTTGTACAGCAGCAGCAGTTGCTCTGGTGTATACAACTTCCTACAGCGGAACAAAACTCCGAGCTTCTGGGATGCCGTTTTAGCAATACTGACGACGTGGTCGTGCCAGGACATGTTACTGTTGATGTAATGCACCATCTCTCCACTAGGGATAATACCCTCTGCATTAGTTCAAGTCAGGTTCCCATGCGTGTTTACCTTATTAGGATTACACTGTCTTGCAGTGTATTCTTGGGCATACACCCCCTCTCGTTTAATGTTACCACGAAGCTATCGACTACCAGGTTCCACAGTCTCGCTGACAGCACGTCACCTTGCGGACAACCTCACCCCCCATATAATATCACATTGGGATGCTTTTGCCTTTCTGCTGCTGCTTAGCATGTTTACAATCCACTTCGTTATCAGATCAGTACTCCTGGACTCCAGCTTTGACACTATCGAGGCAGTGCTCCTGGCATCACATGCTACATATCAGTGCACAAGATTGTGTAGGACTGTTTCGCAGGACTTTCCATTTTCGACCACGCTTAGTCTGAAGAGACGCACAAGCTTTGGGGCGATTAAATCGGCGCCTTGCTGGAGCGTAGTCGGCAAAGTTCCGTCAGCCCCAGGTGGCTTACATGACTCAGGATGTTATAGCCCATAACAACACTCCATATATGATTGCTCATTTGGCACAAACGCAATCCTCTCGAGAAGCTCGTGCTCGGGGGTTTCCCGTTCTAAACTTTCTCGTGTCTCAACAGTTTGAATCTCTGTTTTGTTGTCATTTCTTTTGCATCTTCCGTGTGCGAGCCATCTTCTTTTAGTATGACCTCTATAGCGCTAGTTGGATTGCAACAAGAATTCTTGTTGGTTCTTTTATTAGCTCCTGGGCAGAACTCTGTGAAGGAGTTTGTTATGGCGCTCTGAATAGCAGATGCCATGCCCTCCACCCATCGCTCGGAATCCGGGTGTCTAGGGTTTCCAGGCTTTTCACTAATTCCTTCCGGAATGTTACCCAATCTGTCTTCTCCTAGGGTTCCTGTAGATATCTTTAATGCAGGTCCCCTAAATGCCGAAGGCGATGTAATTACTGTCCGATGCCGAATTATCATTTAGACTTTATTTTACCAGCTGCAAAGCAAGCAATGTCCAAGACACCTTTTCCGAGTACATTGCTCCTCCTCTTTTGGAACGTTGGTTGGCTTACAGCTTTGATTCATCAAAGATAGATTTGACTCTATCTCAAAGTAACAACTGAACATAGAGGTAGTAAACTAATTCTAATAGGCCGACATCTTTTATTACGTTATCATATTGACCACCAGATACGGCAATCATAATTGTTTACTATCGTCTTAATTGTATAGTATTCAGAAATATTCCATTCTACGTTAAAAAGGACGGTATTTTGATGGTTCAGGAATGATTATAGCAAAATCAATAGATATGTTGACCTCTACTGCGTTACTGCATATTTCTTCATGATAAACGCAAATTCTGAAGTCTCGCATAAATTTTGAGGAGCTGGCAACGCCGACATAATTTTCACGCGACTTATTTACGGTACAAGCTCGACTGTCAAACGTTTGTTTTGTTTGTGCGTCTTTTATGCTTGGTCAGTAAAATCGAATTTGCTGTTTGTTGGTAACTGTAGTGAAGCTTTACGGACTTGCTCTGCTATATTCGTGTGTAGTTTAACAGTTTTTCGAGATGGAACTCAAAAAGTGCAATGTTTGTAACATGGGTTGCATTGGAAGGATTTTCAGGTTAGTTGGCGAGTTGGCGTTACGCAGCATTGTTTACAGTTAGAACTGTCACTGCGAGGTCACAGCTGATCAATGTTTGGAGGCTGAAGTGTCAAAGAGGTCAAAGATGATGGCTTTGAGCACGCCATGCTGAAGTGGTTTGTTTACTACCTCTATGTTCAGTTGTTACTCTGAGGACTCTATAATTCATAAAGTATTCACCCATACTGTTGGTGCTTCCCCGGTATAAGTTTTCCCTAAGTCACTCCGTGTTGTGATGCCCAATTTGGGCCTTAGGGCCTTCAGCATGTATGGAAAATAATTTCAATTAAATGGAGGGCCCAGCTGATTTTGCAGTATCCCATTCTCATCACCCAACTTTGGTACTATTGGAAAAAATAACTTGATGGATGTTTCACTGAGAGCACCCGTTGTTTGTGGATTGTTGGGAGCAATATGTACGTGCTGCTAACAGGATTTTACCAAACTTAATGTGTATAAGATTTATCGAATTTAAATACCCATACCTATTAAATACGTCGGACATGCTGGCTTTGATGAGGAGGAATGTATTTTTTGTGATGAAAGGTCCACGATTTGTGATGAAATACTAATAAAACACAACATATCTTCAACGAATTTATTTGAAAGAGGGAATTCTTTTATGCGGTGGACGACAACTAAACATATCTTACATATTTTAATAAATAGCTATTTAAAAAATACAATATATGCTTTCAATATGTATAAAATGCAAATAACAATTTCTTTTTCGTCTAAACAAATAAATACTGGTATTCAAGCTTTGTTGTAGGGCAAGATTTGCGCATCTTTGACAGAAACTTAGCCTATGTACGTAAAAGTTTGCGAAAAATGTATAGCGACTTCGAAAAAATCTTGTTTATCACGCTAAATGTGAAAAACTTCGCTCTGATCTATTACAGACTACGTGAAACATCGCTCTTAATGCCATGTTGTTTGAAATAAAAGGAATATATTTATTATAATTAAATAAATTGAACACAGTTACGTAATTGGGTTATTTATAGATAGTCTTTCATCAATCTGAGAGCTCATTTTTGGATCTATTGAAAAGAAAAGGGCTTATGTTTTTGTAGTCTATTAAAAGGATAAATTCTATAAGATGATTTTGACCCTGAAAACAGAATCCAAACAATCCAAAAGATTGATTGAATATTCAGCTTAATAAAGTTGCCCTTCTCAGACAAAATTAGTAATAAGTAATATACTAAAAACCTTTGGCGATTTACTTTCAATATATGGCAGATTTCATTATATAATATGGCTTGTGTGTTGCGTATAAAATATACACAGCAAAATATTTACAAAAAAAAGCTGAAAACAGCTTTCCGAACAACAGTCCAACTGATTTGGTATAATAAATATTTCCCCCAAAATCTACTTCTGCGTTATCTTAAAGATACATACTAAATATATCATTATATTAGGAGAGGTAGCAAAAAACGCAACAGAACGTCGCGCTTTCAGTGATATGTACAGCCTTCAAACTACCCAAACAAGCGACATTTTTTTCCACCCGTATTACGTTGACATGACAAAGAGGCACAAATCCATCGAGCTCTGCGACGCGTAAATTTTGCGACTAATATACTCAAAACTAAAAGACAATGCAATACTGCTCTACAGGGAATTTCGTTAGACAAATCTACAATTGCGAGTTGGTATCGAAAATTCAAGAGGAACACGCAAGTCTCAAAAGTGGCAAGACTATATAAAACCTTTATCTTTGTCTCTCTAACGACATAGAAGCCGAAAATAACAAAACTCACGAGAAGCAACAGCCGGCGTATTTTATCTTCTTTCGATGTCGAAGGTACCATTATCAATACTAAGCAATACTAACACCCAAGACTAACAAACACTTGGCTGACACTGAACTATAAGCAACTGACTGTAAAACAGCATATTTGGCGCCTGCGCAACAAGATTGAAATTAAGCTGACGCTTCTCGTCAGTTTTGTTATTCTCTGATAGAAGTGTGAGTAAACTTAGGAGTATACACGGTGTCCGTCCATTTTTATGAACATTGAGATAGAAACATGAAGCCTTAAAATGCTTAATTTTCAAGATACAACCGGGTATCAAACGTTTACTTTTACTTCAATTTTTTTTATTATTTCGCAATAAAAGGACAACGATTTAAAATTACGTATCGGAGGGGTGGGGGGGGGGAGGTGGGGGGGGGGGGGGGGGGGTATGACGCGAGAAAACCAAATTCAACCACGATTTTGCCATCATAGATAGAGGGCGCCATATACGGCACATCAAACACATTAGTTATCAAAACTTTTTTGTGGTTTGCTGCATCAATGTGAATATCAAAATAATCGTTTCCTCTATATGTTTCACGTGAAAGTCCCTAGAACCATTGATTAACATATTTATACGGTATGTTAATCAATGCTAGTACTAACCGTTTTCGAAATTGAAATTTCCAATGCGACGCCTTCACTTATTAGTTTTGAAACAATTTTTATGATCACTCACAAAGTATTTTTAATATTCATCGCCACATAATAAAAAATTAGATATGTGTAGACATGTTATTTGAACTAATATTAATTAGTGTGAGAATACCAATAATTCTTTTGATCACATTTTACAATTAATTCAGGTGTCTAGGCAATTTCAATAAAGGTTATCCCGAAAAGGGTTACGTCTAGGCACTTAGTCAAACTATACCTTTATTATGTAAAACATATTGGAGAAAACGATTTTTTTAATATTCACCTTGATGCTCCAAACAGGAAAAAAAGTGTTGATAATGTAAATGAGCTCGACGTGCCGTAGGTGGCGTTCTCTATCCATGATATCAAAACCGTGGTTGAATTTGGATTTCTCATTTTAAACCCCCCACAATTGAGAAAATGCGAAAATAAAAGTAAAACTTTAACACCCTGTATCTTGAAAATTAAGCATTTTAAGGCTTCATGTTCCTATCTCACATCTTATAAATATGTGAGGTCTATCACCTGTCAAGCGTTGTCGGTCGCGGTCGTATATCCGGACACCCTGTATATTTGCAATATGATCCAGTTACTTTATATTCCTAATATATATCGCCCTCTGAGTTTTTGGTATTATAGTTGTGACGCAGGATTTATTTTATTCAATCGGACAAGAAACGTTTTTCCATTTATAGGGTACATCAACGATGTGTGGTAGTTGCTTCCCTATTTGAGATAGGAACAAATCAAATATTCAATCAAATAAAAAATTTAGAGGGCAATAAAATGTGTGTTTCAAAAATATTTACAATTATATCGGGTGTCCAATAAATGTGTAATGTATCCAAGTTACATTTTTTTAAATAGAATAGAGTTATTACATATTTGGATTCCTTGGTCGATTCTAGTGTTACTTTATGTATCACACATGATACTTAAAACAAACCGTGCAGGCGCGAATCATCATTTTTGATGTAAATACGAGTTTGAAAAGAATTGAATATCGCAGCGTCTATAAAACTTAAAAGGCTGTGACTTTGCGCTGTGACTAAGCATAAAATGTGTCAGCGTAGGTAGTACTGTCAAATTTGAATTCTTTCTGTACTTGGTGAAATCGTGTAACCTGATTTTTTAAATGGGAATCCATACTTTTTTATACGATTAACTATAAAATTCTATACCCTTTCTAACGACATAGGATTGTCGATAATTTCCATCTTATTTCAAAATTTCAGTCAAATAGGTGTTTTTCGCCTGTAAGCTGTAAGCAACCCAGCAGGTCATGAAAAATGAACAAAAGCTTGTTCATGTGGAAAAAAAAACAACCGATTTAGCAGAAAGATGCGAACGAAATAGAGTTAATGAGACAAGATTATTAAAATGCCTTACAACATATCAGCTCTAACCAGAAACAATAGCGGCAGCATATCTAATGTCAATGAGAGATAAGCTTGAGTATGATACAAATGGCTATTTTTCGCAGCCATTCACATTTTTGGAACATAGATTTTATTGCCCTCTAGATTTTTTATTTGAGACATGCTTTCCTATCTCTAATAGGGAGCAGCTATTTCGTGATCATTTTGATCACCGTCCAAATGAGACAAACGGTCAGTTGGTGCGTAAATTCAAAGCCAAGGGTTTCGTTAGCGATTTACCAAAAACTGGCAAATCAGAAAACGTTCTTACACCATAAAGACCGCTTTTGTGATGCACAGCCTGAAAGATGATCCGGAACAGTCAACGCGGTCAATCGAATTGGGTATTTCAAGGACCAATTTGCAACGTATTCTCAACAAGAACACGCTTTCACGTCGGATGTGTTTAGATTGGCTCATCGAACACTAACATTGATTTTGGTTTTTCTTCTACCCGTTTTACATCAACAATAAATCCATGGTTCTAATTCCTGGTTTCAGTTCGTGGTCAAAATTGACAATTGTAAAACAGGAATTTGACGTCAAATAAGTCAATGGATTTCTTCACTGATTTAGAACCTGTTCTAATCTGTGGTCAAATTTGACGTAAAATTCGGTAGTGCTAACCTTAAAAATCATATGATGCATGTTGCATACCCGTCTGTGTATATTATTAAACATTTTCTAAATAAAAACTCGCAATCAAATTGAGAATTTTACTGTCAAAAGGCCACAAACAAATAAGTATTAAATAGATCTTGCGGAAACCGCTAATCATATCACAGCAACAGTGTTGGCAGCACTACATGCTGTCACAAAATCCATGGTTTTATTCACAGATGTAAAACACAATCAGTTTGACCTTGGTGACGACCATGGATTGATCAATGAATGAATTCGCGGAAAAAATGTCGATGTAAAAAGGGTATTCAAGGATCATCTTTAGCTCTGAAAAGCACATTTCACATTAAAAAGGACAGCAAACAAACAAAATTGCTGCAACTGTCAACATGCACGTGAAAATCAAGAACAGCCAACGCATCCTGTAAAAGTTATTGTGGTGGGCAACAATGCCCACCACAATAACTTTGCCTCACACAATGCCTCACGTTTAAGGTCGCAAGGCATCATTTGTAACCGTCAATGATGTGCCGTACCATTCAATGCTAAGGGATGTTCAACAAGATGCTGCAACAGAATATTTGGATTGTAAAGGCTACGTGTCATAGGAACGTCAATATTGGTGAATGCCAAAGTCCCTTTTCAAGATGTATCATAACATCGGTATTCTCATCCGTATACTCGCATGAATGGAAAAGCACAGGAGCTATCACGCTGCTTGCTAATCTCTTCCACTAAGAAGAGACCAAGTAGAGCCCTTTTGGGGGTTTTTAAAGAGTAGAGCTTTAGTACAACTTTGTTTTTCAGCGTTGAACATTACCACCATTTTTGAGGTTATCCGAGCTTAGATAATTTATATTTCGACATCACTAATTATATTATATAACTTTTTCATTCAGAAATAAAAATCCTAATATTTTCTGTATCAGCAAAATTAATTGGACGTATTTCTTTGCAAAATGAGCTACTCAGGATATCAGCTTGACAACATTATTGAGCTCTACTTTTGATTTGCAAGAATGCGTTTGATTACCCAATTTTTGATTGTAGAATCACAGTCGTAGTAAACTAAAAAGTTAATTGTTTCAAAATTAGGTCTCAATTTTTAAAAAATAGCTACACGCAATTCTATCCAGGTTTCTTTGCGCGCCAACACAGCTCTACCCTACTTAAATACGAGCCACTACTGGCCTAAAGCTACGACTCTTCGGTATACACCTTGATTTTGTGATAGTCGATAGGTGCGAGATCCCTTGGTTTTCTTGAATACTTGAGTCCTAGTTCATCGGCAACTTTTTCGATCACGTTTAAGGCGTAGTCTAACTGCTCTTTGGTGTGTGCCGCCGAAAGGCAAATCCTTATGCGACCTTGGGTGAGGGGAGTGGCGGGGTAACCGACGCCTACCGTCGCTATCCGTTCTTTGATCAGGATGCGAACCATAGCGCTGAAAATAAAACACAAATAGTTAATTTTTTCTTAACGGCATGTAATAACTTATTATTCTCAGCAACACAGCATAGCCTATTACTTTACTTGTCTGAGGGTGATCCTATAAATACCAATCCCATATTCATATTCTGCCAGCGTAATACAACTTCGGCTGGATTCATTTCGTGAACCATGAAGCGTTAGCAAATTATGACCCTCGCAACCCAACGTTACCAATGTAGCAGGTATAAAATTTGAGAATCAGATGCGTAGGTGGTTGTCTCAAGGAAGCAAAAACAAAAAGTGATATAAGAATTTTTTCAAACTCGCTGACAGAATTTTGTTTTAGATTCGAATCATTTTATACATAAGTTTACGCTTAACCAACTCTGATCCTGCTTTTCTTCCAGGTAAATTTCTGCGCCCACTTATTGATGTTTTTAATCTTGCAACAGGAGTTGGCTGCACAGCAATTTGCTTCCCTTATCTTGATACGAGTTGTCTATTTTTCGTATGTACATACCCTGATATTGGAAAGATGTATAAAGCCCTGACATTGGCCTGTATGAATAAAAAGAAAGCAAACGCTCTTGAGTATAAGCAAATGCTTCAAGCAAGAGCTTAGAGTAAAAGGTCGGAGTATAAGCATCTACTCGAGTTGATATGAATAGTGATTTGCTTATACTCAAGAGCATTTGCTTCAATAAAACGAGCATTTGCGCCTAGTCATTCCTGCCGAAACTCGCAAAAAATAACGTACACTCGAGTTGCGTCTGCATTAATTTGACCGTGTTTTGATTGTAAGTGTCATTGAAATGTCTTCAGACGAGGGGAATCAGAAAGAAAAAGGTATCAATCTGCTAGTAGCAATACAATTGCAAGAAAGACCTGAAATCCTCACCAAATCACAAATTCCACATAATAAAAATAAATAAACGAGGCCTTAAAACTTGCTGCCACAGAAATAGAACGAAAAATAGGAAAGCCATTAACCGTTTCGCAACTAATGAGAAAGGTAAACAATATGAAGACGAAACTAAACTAAAAAATAAGGTTGACAAGAACAGAATTGGCAATAAATCTGAATCCAGGATTAGCCAAATATCGAAAAACCTTCATTTTATGATTTGAAGTGAGAGCGTCTCCTCTTCTTTCAAGATTTTCTCCAAAACGTTGCCATCCAATTTACATTTTCTTTTTGAAATCTGTAAAGAGATTTAAAATCTCGCCAATCAGCTTCCCTTCGCACTTTGTATTGCTTCAGTGCACGTAAATTCACGAATTCTGTCATATTATGACCAGCTTATTGCAAGGTGCATCTCCTGCTAACGAGATGCAAAAATTTTGGAGCAAATGCTCAACTAAGTAAGCAAACCATACATTTTATTCATAACAAGTTGAGCTGATACTTAAATGTGAGTAGATGCTCATGCTTCTAATACAAGTTTGAGCAAAACCTTTTACTTACATTTTTATTCATAAACTATATAGCATATGCTTCAAGTTTTGCAAGTAGAAGGTTTTGCTCATTTTTATTCATTCGGGCCATTGAAGAACCAGAACTTCTACCGTGAACCTTGGTATTATGCAGAATCGTTTAATCGTTGTAATTAATCATTATTCAAATGGTACATTACTCTTTCACTAAATAATTTTCAATTTCTCTTGATGTCTTCCACATGCTCTTCGTACATACCGTTAACAATGATTGTTCCAGATTCCTGATTTTGGTCTTGGTCTGTTTGTATATCATCCATATTTTGGATGTCGGTAGTTTGAGACGGTACAGATTTTATCCGAAATTAGGCGCCTTTCTTCGACAGTAAACGTCAAATTTATTTCGCGAAGTGAACTTTCTTTTTTTCTGCTATGAACTTTAGTCTAATCGTTAAGTCAAAAAAAGAGGCTTTTGGCAGCAAAAGGTCGGAAAGAAATAAAATTTGGTGGGATGGTAGACATTGGTTTTCCTGAATGTTCACCTGTTTGCGACCTCGGGGGGTTGCCTCTCGAGGGTGGGAGGGGGGGTGAAAACTGCTTCGCGACGCTTTTCGAAAAATATCGCAGTTTTGGTGATTGATATCGAAAAAAGCTTGATGATTTATGTAGAGAACAAAATTCTGCATAATTTTGGTCTTTACATTTTTCGTGTGTGACCAATAGTTTCCGTCCTACATTGCGTCAAAGTCAGGGGTTGGTTTGTGATTTTCACTAAAATCAGAATTTAAGGGCGAATTAAAGCGAAGAACTTTATCAAAAGTCATGTAACCTCCTACTGCTGTTGCGAAAAACATCGTATTTGTGCATACTTATAGTGGAAACGATATTACCCCGGCATTGTTTAATTAAGATTCAATTTGCAACATCTGTGGGTTGCCGCTTGAGGGTGGGAGGGGTGGGGTAGTGAAAACTGTTTTGTGACGCATTTTGACAAGCAGCGCAGTTGTGGTAGGTGCTATGGAAAGAAAATTTAAATGGTATATGGAGACAACAAAATTCTTCAAATTTTTGGGCTTTAATAATTTCCATTCTACAGTGCCCCAAAGTTAGGGGGTGATTTGTGATTGTTACTAAAATCAGAATTTTATCGCGTATTAAGTCTGAGAACCCTATCAAAGAGTTCTGTTGCACTTTTTCTCATAAGAGAATAACATTTCTCATATCACTATCATCTTCAATTTTTTAAATAACACATTTGGGCTTAAAAACATTACGATATTTTACATCCTATGTTTTAAAAATGACATATGAAATGAAATATTTAAGTGGGACGTCGCCAGTCAAAGAATCGTAGAACCTATATGTATAGGTTATCGTGGTTATTTATAAAAGTGCACGGAAAATGGCGTTTTGAAAATTTTTTGCTACAGAACAACTTACAGAAAATTAAGAACTGCCATACTTTTATTTGAAATTTTTCATCAAAAATACTTAATTATCGATTAGAGAAATAATTTTGATATTCACACTTATGTGTATAAAGTGTGATACCCATAGCAGGTTCTCCTGTGATGTGAGAGGCGCATGTGTTTTTATCCAGTTTCAATTAGGATTAGAAATACTATAACAATCTACAGGGTGGTCCATTAAACACGCAGTGCCCTCTAGCGGCCTTACCGTTTAAATTAAAAGAAAGTGGCTTTAATAAAATAAGTTTCTTCTCAAATGGTTTACTTGTAGTAAATAGAACACCCTGCATATTATTACGTTTTTGAATTCAGCACTGATTTTTAGGACCAGTTTGTTAACCATAGTTTATGTCTACGAAGCTTATTTACGAAGTTATTCAGCAATCTTTAGAAAATTTGACGTTTAAAATGAGCAAGAAACGCACTTGTGTTGCAGTAACATCATTGTTTCAAAAGCATATTACATCAGTAGACTATCATTTTGAAATTTGAAAAGTGTAAACGTTAAAAACTTGTTTTTTTCACATGGGATGGCAAGATAAGTTTTACTTCAGTGGATGCGAAATTAAATTCTCTTTTTTTTTCATACACAATTCCTCATTTCATTTAAAATCTTGAGTGAAAAACTATTTGGTGCTATATGAAAAATAAAAGTTGAGGGTGAGTTTTAAGGGTTGAAGTACAAAAAAAAAGGTTTTAAAACCATGGTATGATAGACCCTACAGTACTTACAAAAATCCCACTCAGTTTACGTTTGAACTTTTTTTGTTACGAGAATATCACGTGTCAGGGAAATTCAGGGACACCCTATATAGCTAAATTAGATTCTACTCTGGGTAAGTATGCTCCTTTGTTTACATTTCCAGATTCCAGAAATAGTAATGAAAATCCACAAAACGATACTGGATGATCGGCGAAGCATGCGAGCTAGCAGACGCAGTAGGCATCTCCAAAAATGTTCAAAAACGTAGAAAACCTAGACGGGTGTGGGTTCATGAAGTTTGTCAAAGAAGATCAGTTTTTGGGGAATATAACATTTATTTCCAGATTTAATGAATGACGAAAAAAGTTCTTCAGTTACTTCAGATTGACGCGTTTTAAATTCCATTCTTTACTGGAGGCCATTACTGAAGAAAAATGTCCATCTCGCCCACCCATTAGAGCTAAGGAAAGGTTGATGATATGCTTAACGTAAGTAGATACTTGCAAAATGCCGACGGTGCCTCGGCAAACTCCGATCAGCATCGCACATACGTTGGTATCGGCACCACCAATTTAAGTGCGCGGGCCTTTAGAATTATCTACGGACGCCTTCCACAGGAGTACTTACGCAATCTTCGAGTACAAGTAGACGAGGATGGGTACGACTGGCGAGTCGTCGCAGCCATGGATGATGACGCCGATCTGTTCTAACCTCAGCCGGACGTAACGCGTGTTCCTCGCTAATGCCTCTATGCGCCGCCTACCTTCGTCCGTGCCGTCCCGTCCCATCAGGATCTCCAATACGGAGATGATCTGCGCTGCCAAAGGCGGAGCCATCGCCCATGCGTACGCAGAGGCGAAGCTGTGCTGGCGCAGGTACTTGATGAACTCCTGGAACAGAAATGTTTGCAAATTAAGTTTCGGGAGGTTATTTGGTCCAAGGTCGGCTTCATATTCACCTTCTAATTGCATTGTTAGCTAATCCATCTTATGGCCATTTGCACCTATTCGCTTGAATCTACCCCTTAACAAAGTGTGGGTTAACTTTAAGATTCACTTTAGCCTGATTTTGTTGTCATCACCAAAAGATTTATTTACGCATTGGTTACAACGTAAGATTATATCAGATTCAGCAAGAAACAGAATGACATTAAAGAATAATACTCTCTGTAAGACATTTTGACTTGTAGTTCTGTGCTTTGTGATACTGCCTTTCTGATATAGACAGGCAACGCAAACTAATAATATAGTAAACAGATTAAAGACGACTAGTATAAAGTACATTATTTGACTGACTGGATTTTAATGATCTTGGGAATCGGCGGCATAAATCTGGGCTTTCTTGTCATCGAGAGGAACAGCTCAAACTGGAAGAATTTGACATCATATGGCTTAAAATATCCTACCAAAATCATTCCAAATTCCTATGCTGCATCAATAGGCCACCAACAACTGCAAAGAGCTCTTCGAGAAGCTTTCAGCCACTGTGGACGCGCTGTAATCAGGTCACCCTAATATCAGAGATAGTCTTTCAGGGTGACTTCAACGTTCACAGCTCATACTGGCTCAAACACTTAAATTATACGGACGACGAGAGGCGTGAAGCTGCGCTATTAGCTCAGGCTTGGAGCAGATAGTCAAAGAACCAACAAGGATCCCCAAAGCCACGGAGATCTTGCTAGTCTGCTGGACCTATATCTAACAACTATTCCAACAATTTACACAGTGAAAGTAACTGCTCCAATAGGATCGTCTGGCCATAACACCGTCTCAACGCTATGTAGGATGCATTCTCCAGATCTCGGCCATACAAAGCCTTGCAGGGTCTGGCATTTCGGATCGGCAAAGTGGGACGACCTAACAGACTACTACGAGTCCTTTCCCTGGAACGACGTCTGCTTCAAGTCACCAGACCCATCAGCTTGCGCCCAAGAAATAACAGAGGTATCAATATTCGTCATGGAAGCCTATATTCCACATGTCGTCAAGAGTTCCTGCAAAAACAAGCCATGGTTTAACCAGCATTGTAAAACCAGGATTACCAAGAATGGAGGAAAAATCCAAATGCCGAGAACCACCACAGTTTTATCGACGCCAGAAATCACTGTAAACACGTGATTGACAGCAGCATGGAGGAACACAACCAAAAAATTAAGATCAAGCTCCTCTCATGTCCTAGTTCGTCCAGAACATTCTGGTCTGTAGCTAAGACTGTTAGTTAGAACTTTTCCTATTCGTCAATACCACCCTTGACCAGAGAGGAGTCCATCGCTTCTACTCCTAAAAAAAGCAGACATTTTAGGGAAGCTTTTCGCAGCCAATTCTACTGTGGACTTCCAAGGAAGTACTCCGACCACCACCATAAACGTGAACTCGAGAATGGCAGTAATCAAATTTCAACATCGGGATGTAAAAAGCATCCTCCAAAAACTGAACACGAAGAAAGCTACTGGTCCTGACCAAATTCTAGCCATTGTTCTTAAACGCTGTGCCGCTGAACTTGCATCTATTCTTTGCAAGCTCTTCAAACTATCGTATCAACTATCACCATCATGTCTAAGGTTATGGAGACTGTCATTAACATACAGCTCCTGAAATACCTGGACAACAATAACATCATAAATGATCGCCAGTATGGCTTTCGTAAGCATAGGTGTACGGGTGAACTCCTGGCCTACGTCACCCACTTGTGGAACAGTGCAAATGAAAATCATGGCGAATCCCGTGATGTTGCACTTGTTGCCTTCGACAGAGTGTGGCATGAGGGACTTCTGGTCAAGCTTGCTGCTTATGGACTGCCAAGTGGCCTGCGTCAGTGGCTAAATAGTTTTTTGAACGACCCATCTCTGTTTGCTGTAGTTGAAGGCTTTTCATCAGATTTATTTTCAATAAATGCCCTTTTCCTCGGGGATCTGCCCTATCCGGGCGATAGCAGCATGCCTCATGGATCAACGTGATTATCAAAACATTTATTTAGCGCCAAAATTATATCAGAGAGTACCTAATGATATAAAGGAACTACAGTCCACTAAACGATTTAAAAAATATCTTAAAGAATGGTTGAATACACTAGATAGGAAAGAAATACATGAATTAATAAATAAATCATATTATAACTAAATCCATAAGTAATCTTAAAATTTTATAAACAAATTTCATTCAAATTACTCATAGCCATGTTATCTAATCTCTACCATATTTATCTTATACATACGTAAGTATGTGATTGTAATATTTATGTACGTATACATTGTAACACTGAATTCGTCCATGCACAGGCCTAGTCCTTCTATGGATGTTAACATATTTATTTACTCATTTTTTTCAATTATTTGTTTTTTGTACTTTGAGTAAATAAATATTATTATTATTATTATTATTATTATTGTCGAGTGAGGATTAGTAAATAAAGTACAGTTCATCATACAGAAAATCCAGGCAACAACACTTACAAAGAAGTCTCACGTTGGCTTACCAACTGTGGAAATGGAGGGTCACCCAATCGTCGAGCCACCTTCCGTCAAGCTTTTAGGGATCAACATCAACAAAAACATGTTCTGGCACGACCACGTCACGCGTCGTCAGTATCGCTAAAACGACATCCCAGAAGCTTGGAGTTTTGTTCCGCTGTAGGAAGCTGTATACACCAGAGCAACTACTGCTGCTCTACAAGGCACATACATAAGAGAGCAATTAGGCTAATCGATACGCCTAACCTCACAAGAGCTAATCACAGCCTGGAACATGGAAGAAGGGTGTTTTACAGATTCTATCACGGAATATGTTCGAGAGAGCTCTCCCAGATAATAGCACCAAAGGCCGTCCGAACGAGGAACACTAGAGAGGCTCTGCGAGCTCATCTTTGCCAGGTCGAGGTCCCTACTCCAGGAACCAGTCTCCTCCAGCATTTTTTCTTTTGGAGAACTTCGACGCTGTGGAATGAGCTGCTGAGGTATTTGTTTCCCGACGGCTACAACCTGCAACGTTTCAAATCTAACCTGTACTGACACTTATCCTCTCGCAGCGCTTCTACAGTGCCATAGGCTTTCAGCCTTTGCGGGACGCTGACCATAAAAAAATCGATGACCCTGCCTGACAGACTGTGAGAAAATTTTGAAGACCGTGGGAGAATTTAAATGACCATGGGAAAGGTGACAGCTTGGACTCATAAATTACACATCAAAGGTGCCACCGTTTCCCACGGCCATTATAATTCTCCCACGATCTCCAAAATGTTTCCACGCCAAACCTTCTACTTACTCGTAATATCCAAATCTTGTACACGATGACGAAATCTCTGGACTACCATCTTGCCTCGTATGTTTTACATCAGTAGCCAACACTTTCCAATTTGTCAGTGATTGTTTTCACAGTAATTTTGATAATAATGTTCAACAATTAGGCTACGTCATGGAATCATGTAATGTTCCATGTTAACTATCTCCCATATGTCAACTTTCGATCTATCACGTTGTAATCAGGCATCATCACAACTGTCAAAAAGGATAGGCAATTTAAGGCTTGCGCTCCAAAAACCTTTTACATACCTTGGTGCCCGCTATGTAGCCTCCGTGTGATCCAAAGCTCTTTGTAAAGGTGCCCATGAGGATGTCGATGTCTTTTGGATCACACCCGAAGTAATCTACCACCCCGCCCCCTCTCTTCCCCATAGCACCGATGCTATGCGCTTCGTCCAGGTACAGGTAGGCTTTGTACTTCTTTTTCAGAGCTATCACCTAAGAATTACAATAAATGTTTAAACATGAAAAAAACATTAGAAGTTGTAATTCCACTGGTCAGGTCAAGTCGTTGTTGTCATAGTATCAATTCGTACAGCCCATTTCACGGAAGAAGATAACAGTAACGTCATAGCTAGACAGATTCGCTGTGTACGCGTAATCAGCTGGCCGGCTGCGATGCAGTAGCGTGGGTTAGATTGATTTGCGAAACATTGATTTGGTAATCGTTTGTCGGTGAGATGTCTTGTGTGGTTTCTTAAAATTTTGTCCGGTTTTACGATTTACCTAGGTCCAATATCTCCAAAGACATATGTTCTGAAGCAAGCGATGCACTTATTTTTTGCATTATACTATTATTCAGATTCGGATTGAGAAAGCAATACAATTTTTGCGCCGCTGACTATAAACAATGTCATCCGATATATTGTTCGCGCCGGTACGTCATCAATTCTGTGACGTCACTGTTATCTTCTTACGTGAAATAGGCGGTTGCAAGTCTGTCAGGTCTGGAAATCCAGGAACCAGAAAATATTGGTAACATCCACTACCACATGTTATTGGTTGTCTGCAAATCATATGAGTATGATTGGTTTGAATAAAAATTGAATGTTCTGATGCGAAACGGACTGGGGTGTTAATGTTAATACTGGAAATCACCATTGAATGGCAAATTATAATTGAAAAAAAACCAAAATTAGAAAACCAGCAATATCATACAGTGAAGAATCTGAAAATGATATAAGTACATGAATGAATATGATTAGTATTTTTAACTCGCATCTGTAAAAGATAATATACGAAAGAAAATAAATTGACTGATTGACACTATTGACAATGGTACTAGGTTTTAGTTTGTTAATTTTTTAACCCCACTGTTCGTGATTATTATTCAGCCGTTGTTACTAGATAGTGACTAAAAAATCATCCATAGAAATGTGTAATGTAGCAATAAGAGATATACTAATAATTATTTATTACACTAGAGGCAGTTAAGCCACAACCATACTACTCACGAAGTTACCCAAAGTTAGTCAAGTAAGAGAGTGTGGGTGGTCGCTTCGGAGTTCGGACTACTTCACTCCGCTTCAAGCCACTTCCAGTCGTTGGCGGCCTCTGCGCCATAGCAAAGGATCGAAGTCGCAAGGCGAAGTGACCGTCCACACTGCTCATGCTTACTCATTGAAAGGAAATGTTCTATAAATCCGTTTTGTGGGGAAAATGAGGCACATAATCGAAATATGTGATAATACACAATTTAAGTGCAGCTGCCACTTGCGTATCATCCATTTCGGCGTTGTCAGCTGACTTCGTTATTAACAGAACAAGGTTAGGTATTTGATCCAGATTTCCTCCTGTTAACTGAGTAGTATGGCGACCTTCATCGTACTCGACTTACTTCGATGAGGAGTGTAATACTTTGGGTTGAATAAGCTTATGGGGTTAGGAAATGAAACAACATGTTCATCCTTAAAGTACCCACAGTATATTCAATAAACTGAAATAATATTAGTCGACATGAGGTCGACATGCACGGGAAGGTGGTCGACCTGCTAACATCTTGTATTACAACACCGGAGACCGGATGTCGTCTCATCATTCCATAGTGCAACTATGCGGATTGAAATAAACCATATGCTTATACTGGATGTTTTCTTGACATGTTACAGGAGGAGTGTGACTAAGGCAGGTAAGTTTTCTCATGTCATCTCAAGCTGTCGACGTAAAAACTTAACTTTTCCATAAAACACTTGAAACTTGAATATCTGTGATCTGATTAATTTTATTCAAAAATATTCTTATGCTTGAGGGGATAAGTTTGATAAAATCAGTTTTATTTCAAGATGGCGGATGTCATTTGAATAGAAAGAATAATGGATGAAACTGACTAGCTTCTAATTCACAGTGCTGTTCAGTGGCGCCGGGATACGGTAACAAAGCCTACACAGAACACGAGGCTAATGACCACAGCAGTCGGTGCCGTTGTCACAGAAGTAAAAAAAGGACTGCATCACTTGTGACTTCAATCATTATAAATTATGTTACATGGTTTGATCCATGGTCTTCTCAAGTTCAAAGTGATTGTGTTTACATGAAGTGAACCAAACCATGGATTTTGTGACAGTATGCAGTGCTGCCATCACTGTTGCTGTCATATTATTATGGTTTGGCGGTTTTCGGAAAAACTATCAATTTTTTTTTGTTGTTATCTTGACAGTAAAACTCAAAAACATTTTATTGTGAATGTTTATTTAGAAAATGTTTAATAATATACAGAGACGGGTATGCAATATGCGTGGCATGCATCATATGATTTTATGGTTGGCACTACCGAATTTGATGTCAAATTTCACTACAAATTAAAGCAGGTTCTAAATGCGTGAAGAAATCTATGGACTTATTTGACGTCAAATTTCTGTTTTACACTTGTAAAATTTGACCACGCACTGAATCCAGCATTAAAACCATAGATTTGTTGTTGATGTAAAACGGGTATTATGAGTGACACACAGAGTGCAGCCCCAACATGAGACTACACCGCATCTCATTCGGGATCCAACAACAAACCACAAAGAAACTGAGAAAAGTGTATCTATCTTCCAGTACGTTATGTATTTTTTATTGATGGACCAATAAAGCACGATAGAAAGAATATCTGTAATGTCGTATTATAATCACCTGCGGCAGATGAACAATGGTGCCTTCCATACTGTAAACGCCCTCTACGATTATGACGATCTTCTTCCACGGTGTGTGCGTCGCGCATTTTGGCTGACCGTAATAGATCGCTTCCTGGAGGACCTTCTCTAGATGCTTCATATCTTTGAACAAGATAATATATTGACGTTCAAAACGACTCAAATATAATGAATTTTCATATTTATCACTATTTTCACGGCCCTTATTTTGAAATCGTATATAGTTGTTGATGATTGGATAATAGGGTCGCAAAACAAAAACCTGAATAAAATTTGCTCACGTTTCAGAAATGTTTTTATTATTATTATTAAATATACAACAAGAGTTGAGCACAAACTCTATATGTTAGGATATCTGCAAATTACAAAGTGGCTTCCATGACAAGTGGTTTGGACGGTTTTTTAATTAATATACACAATAGATATAGGGGCACAAACAGTAGCATGTCTATCTACCGTGTCCAAGTTAAGTTTCACCATTACTTTGAAGTTTCAGTTTCCTGAATTTAATCGGAACGAATAATTTCATCCTTGTATAAGCGTTTCCCCAAACTTAAAAGGGGTGATACACGTACGAGCAAGTACGCGTACTTATGACTCGACGACCTTTTTCGCCTGTGTGTCACCGTAAGTACGCGTACTTTAAAACCGTCGCGCAAACCGCCGGCGAGCCAACTGGTTTGAAATGTTGCTCGTAGCTGGTCTCAGCTCGTACTGTGAGCCGCGAGCCACCACTTTGTTTTGGCAGGCCATCGATGCGCAACGCTTATTGTGTTTGGCGTTTGTTAAAAGTTTTGTTTATTTAGGAAAATTATCAAAATGAGTGATTTCAGCTTCACGTGTGTCAACGCGTCGAGCCGAGTAAGTTCGCGAACTTAAAAACCGCGTACTTAAAGTTCGTACGTGTATCACCCCTTTAACATACATTATTTTGGTGGTAGTAGCGATGGGGAGGCAAAGCTAGGCAAATAGGCCACCTTTGGCCCTTTCTGCCGACCCCCTATAAGTTCTTGGAGAACCCCTTTTTCTCGTACTTGCCAGGCCTCCTAGTGAAATAGTATGTCCAATAAATATACCAAGTATAGTACCATTCATTTTTCAAACCATTTGGTGCCAAACATACGAAGTTTAAGCATATGGGTCCAGGGAGAGAAACGAACTTCCGTATTCTTCCCTGCATAATATTTTGCAAAGCTTGTCTGCATTCCTATGCTTTCCAAGCAGAATCCTGCTCCACTGATCCCAACCACTTAAGAGTGTGATTCGTCAGTGGAACAAACCAAACTGTGGGGCTGCGGTTTACCTTGCCCCTGATCCCACTATCACTTGTCAGGGATGATTAGTCAGAATCTATTGTCTAGCCTCAAGGAATCTTTTCATCCTGAATAAGGAAATAGGAATATTGCTCTCCGCAAACCGGTCGCCCATCACGCAATCTCTCAGACAAGCCCAAGAGTACAGGGTGTCCCATTTTGGGCACTTTTACGGGGTATCTCGGTTATTTTTTGAAGATAGAGAGTTGCGGTTTTCGCGACAGTGTGCTACTTTTTGTGAAAATAAAGATGCTGTTAACAAAATTATCATGGTCCTCTTGGTTTTTGAGATACAGGGTGAAATCGAAAACTATCGATTTTGGGACCACCCTCGTATCACGGTTGTCTTTTATCTTATTGAAAAGTTTAGAAGGGGGTCTTATAGAATTTTTTCTGTAGAATGCAGTGGTGTAGTTTTATTTTTTCTTGCTCTAACCATTTTTCAGTTATGAAGCAAACATATATTTTTTTAAATGGAACACCCTGTATATTATTTTTGAAGTCAATCGGAAATAATTCAAGCTTTTCAAAAATATATATTAATATTAAGTTATTTTGAAAATTGCTCTCAAAATTTGATTTTTTCATTTTTTACTTTATTTGTAGCAGTAGGCCATGACTAATCTATTAAAAACAATATCCAAGTAAACAATTATTAAGATACAAGACACTCAATACCTTTAAACTCAATTATTTAATTGTATTTTATACGCTATTAACTACTATTTGCGATAATGTTCAATAAATATTACTTAGTCCATTATTACATTACTTCTATCTGAAGAATATCAACATATTATTAAATTTGAATTTGCAACTGTATAGGTATTCCGCATACAAAACGTCTTAAAGCGTTTGGATTCTATTAGAGTCGTTTTTTCATATGCGTTCATTATAAGCTACAGAACAGTGGTGGTTTGAAAGAATAAGATAAATGGATTGAAATAGAAATAAACTCACTGTTATGCCTGAATACTTTGACGGTGGCCCCAGACAGCCTGATACCGACGATCAGGCTGGCGTGGTTTTTCTCGTCGCTGATCACCAGGCAACCGGGCGAGATGAGAGCAGGGATGTTCAAGGCGTTAGTCGCGAAGCCCATGCCGAACGTAATGGCATCCTCCACCCCCAGGAACTCGGCCATCAGTCGTTCCAGCTGTCTGTGGATCTCGCACGTGCCGTTCTGCTGTCTGGAACACCGAAAACTGTATGCTTTCTGTCTGTTTTCACTGACGTTTCGGCCACATCTGTAGCCTTTATCAAAGTACAACGTATTTGAAAAAATTTTTTTGAACACAAAAGACATTAATAGGGTACTTGCAGAAGTCGTGAAATCGTCTCGGGAGTATACACAGCGTAAAGAAAACCATATCAAGAAGCAGTAGGAAATAAAAGACATGCTTTTACTGACGGCCAATGTCAAAATGTTAGGTTAGCAATGGCTATCGATATCGAATATCAATACTTTGCATCCCATCACTATTGGAAATTCCAAAAATCGATGAGACCTCTAGCGGCAAAAATCTACACTGACAAAGCAGGTACTCGAATTTCGGACGGCACACAATTAACATGCCATTAACCGTTTATATGCCGTTTATGTTTCTTCGTTCAGTCGTGTTTTCGAGTTTGTGCTTTGTTAATTGGTATATAGTGTGTTAGAATATTTCTTCGGACCTTCTTCATACGCTATTGTCAAGAATATGGCATGTACATCAGGCTTCAAATCAAGAAAGGCTAGCAAGTTTAATACAAACTGTAGTGTTTATGGTTGCCACTCCAAAAAAGACTATGATAAAAGCATTCATTGCCACGCATTTCCTCCAAAAGCGTGTCACAGCGTGCAGGATACCTGCTATCCTCCATATTTGTTTACAAACGCCAGCGCCCTCATCGGTAATTGGAATCGCCAATAGGATATCACTGACGTCAGAGGTTGTTTGCGCGCCATTTTCCGGCATTTGAAATAATTTTTGGAATATCTCTCACAGCCGATTCCAAAAAACCAAACAAGTGATTTTGTCATGTTTGCTAGGCTCTAAGGAACGCGTAAACGACATAATCTTTTTTTCTGCAAGTACCCTATTGGATGACGTTCATTTAAAAATAACTATCCGCCATTTTATAGTTGTGAGATTAATGCTTTAACTCAAAAGTCACAGTTAGCAAAGCTACAACAATTTTTTGACGTTTTTATTTTACTTTATTTTATAGCAAGGATGAGAATGATATATTTTATTCACATTATTATTATAAATAGTTTTTAAAAGGCAGATACATTGGTGGATTATAAAATTAAAGGTAGCCGATATAATGTCTGTCTCTGTCGTGTGTGCGATATTGACTCCGTCACTCTTTATATTAGAGGATACCCGTATTCATGTACCTTTGTGAGAAACATGGAGGTGTATTGAGTATACGCTATACATCTTGAACCTTATACTGATTTATTTATTCCATTTTCCCGTCACTAATTATGGTGTGAATGAAACTATAACAAGAGACGTACGTGTTGCTGATAAATTCAAAGAACTGTATGTATTGTTAATTGGCAAAACCGTGAATAAATAAATAAATAAATAAGTATATGCACTAGTATCATTCCCTGTTAAAGCAAGCGAGTCAGTATCGCCCACTTTAATTAAAGCTTAACAGAGAGCATGATATCGTCTGCCCGTACGTTGGAGCCCACATATTGTCTGCCTCTTGAAAACTACATTCATAATAATAATTTAAATAACATATTTTCATCCTTGCTCAAATAACGTAAATTTTTATAAAAAAATTTAAACTTTTAAAAATTTCACAACACATTGGGAACAGGAGTTTTTGAAAGAAAAAATGTATATACTTCAATATATTAAAACGAAAGACTTTTATTAAGATTACGTTTTAGAAGTCACTTTTAACGCTTTTCAAGTAGTACCACCGAGACATACATTCTAGCGTCTGCCCTTATGTTGGAACTCACCTATGTGGCTGTCTTTTAAAAACTATATAATAATAATATAAATAAGATAATAATTTCATCCTTTCTAAAATAACGTAAATTTTTATAAAACACATCAACATCCGAAATAGTTATCTGCCATTGAGTTTTTGAATAAAATAATATGCTAATCCGGTAAAGTTTTATTTTGGCTAGTTTTGGAAAATACTGGATATAAGCGGGCAATATAAAATGCCTAAAAACGAATTTTGAGTACTTGCTTGCTTCGTGGTAATAATCTACCTTAACAAAAATTATTAATATCCATGGGAACCCATCGTGAACATTTTATTGACATTGCTCTAATACTGAGTTATATTTATTATTTATTTAGCGTATGGCTACATGGATTAATTGGCAATAAGTCTTAAACAATAAAATAAAATACAAATATTAAATTTAAAACAAACAAAAATATATAGTAGTATATAGTTGAGTTATAGAGAGGTCACCCGACAAATGTCACTAGACAGATTATTAACAGAAAATGACACGACAGCCAGATCAAAGGAAATGAGCAACATTTTTTTTGCGATTGCAATATGATCACAGTAATTTTTACACCTATTGCTTCCAGCAGCAAAAGACGACCTTTGGGCCACCCTATATTTGTAAAGATATCTGAGGTACCCAAATCTGTAGAACCCCCTGTAAGATCCTTCTGGGCACTCATATAAAAAATAAATTTTAACATGACAGATCATCATCACCACCTCATACAAAAACAAGTCATACTGAGCAGACAACTATACTGTATTCACAGCCAAACTAGACCAAATGAAAACAAGCCCGCTTGCGTGATCGGCTCATGTCGGTAGGGTCCCTAATAGTCCAGTACACTATGTGTGAATTCTATGTTATAATCCGGCAAGTAAAAACCCCAAGACACTGACTGGAAATCAGATCCAAATATGCGACATCAAGTGTTCATTGCCTAAATGATCATTTCAAACTGGCAACTGGCTACTTTTAAGTTGCAATGGGTTAGTAGGGCAACTCTTTTAAATAGTAATATAAAATTCCATAATTGCACTGGACTATAGTTGGCGTGTTCGCAGATGGCAGCGGACAGTAACCACGCTCATGCTGCATGCGACTGTTTATGTGAAGTCTATCTTGGGATTGAATATACTGTAATTAGATATAAACAATATAATAACAAATATTTACCTTGTACCACCTGTAGTAACTCCATATTTATAAAGTGTAGCGATTGCATGCTCAGAACAAGGGCCAGTGTTTTCGGAAAAGCCCAGATAATTATAAGAAGCTAAATTAAGGCATTTCGTTTTCGAACCTGTAAACCTAAAACAAAACACGAAACGCTTGAATCAGAAATTATCATCCAGAAAAATGGGGAATCTACAACTTACTGGAATGTCCAACCGTTATCGTTTGTAACCCGCTCTTTCAGAACCACTTCACTCCCAGGCACACTACAAATAGGATAATTCCAACAGTCTTTGATTCGTCTGTACACGTACCGTAAATAAAACGCTGTGAATCTGAAAATAAAAATGTGTTTAAAGAAAATCGAACTACTTTCAAATTATCTGTTGTTAGACGAAAAAAATTCTCCACAGATATCACGTTAAGGTTAAGACGGGATCTGTGTCGCGGTATAGAAGGTGGCCCACTTTATGGTGACATAACTTCAGGACATCATAGATAATGTTAAAATAATGACAACTTCCCAATACACTTATACAGGGTGTCCCACGACGATTAAGACAAGCAATGTATCGGAACTGGGCAGTAGTAGCGAATTATAATTTTAGTTTTTGGTCACGTGACGTCCGATTCAAAATTTTTAATGGGACACCCTGTATATTTGTGACTTTTTGTGTTGCTCCCGATAAAACAATTCCAACAAACTAGGAAACTTGGGGTCTAAAGTTATTAATTCAAGAGCTATAGGTACTTAAAGGACTGTACCACTACCATTATGAAACATCAGCAAATAATTTAACTGTAGGGGTAGATGTTATAATCAATGGTAGTGGTATCATTCTTTAAGTATCTGTAGCTCTTGAATTAATTACTTTAGACCCTAAGGCCCGAATCTGTCAAAGTACTCTGAAAATTATTAATTTCTCTTGAAGGTGACCTCAAAAAGCTCAAAAATGACATACTTTATATACAATCGAGCATTGTAAATCATCTAGCATCTTTTCCAGTCTGATCTTTCCTCCCAAATTGGTGAAAAATTGCATTTTCTTGTTTAATCAAAAGTTTAGCAATTCCTAATTTCAATCAGATTCCAGATTCCATTTCCATTTGATCGCTGGTTTCATGCTGTATTAAATGTTATGATGACAAGAAATTCACTCATTGCATTATTTGGATAAAACAATAATTTACTATCGATAATAATTATGAATACCTGCAATATATCTTTGTTTTATAGTAAACAGAGGTAAAAATAGCATTTTGTTACATTTCAAAGGTTACAGCTACTTCCCAAACGTACCTATGTGCATTGTACATTACTGGTTGCCTATCCAGAACCCCAGAACGCCAAAGCTTGCCATTTTATAATTAAAATTAAGTATAACCCTACTTGATGTACAATGCACCTGTGAATACTTCTATAAGAATATCTATAACAAACATGCATCCAGTAAATGAAAGATTGATTCTTCATAAAAGTATGTATTTTCATATAATCCATCTGACTGACGGACGTGGGATTTTTAATTAAAATAAGGTAGGTAGTTGCTGTGTTTGATATAGGTACCTACTACTTTTATCGCAAATTATCCCAGTTTGCAATTAGTAATTATACAATAATTATAATGTAAACATGGAAAATGTGGCATTAATTTGCAAATCAATCGCTTTGTTCTGATATCCTGCTATGATTTTGATCCATAAATTTCTAAAATATCTTTGACAAAAGTGTCATCCAGCTTTGACGTGATTTTTTCGATATTGATAAAATACTATTGGATGATACTTAATAACATAGCCCTCAATACCCAATGGAAAGCTTTTGCTAAATAACATCCAATAGAAAAGCTGTGTTAAATTCTTTGTTAAATATACATGTTGATAAAATCGGCCCTAAGTGTGCTGTTTGTTGGAATTGTTTTATCGGGAGGAATACAAAGTCACAAATATACAGGGTGTCCCATTATAAACTTTGAATCGGACGTCACGTGACCAAAAACAAATACCTCATTGGATGACACAACAATAAGAAAAGATACTTTATTTGCTCTAATTTACACCCTCAAAATTATAATTCGCTACTACTGCCCAGTTCCGATATATTGCTTGTCTTTTCGAGGGTGGGGTGGGGTGTTCAAATTAAAAAAAGTCTATATTATTTTGAATATTTCCTGAACCATTACTCAGAAAATGTTTATATATAGCACACAAGATAAGCTAAAGATCCTCCATGATCTAGGGGACATTATGATACATTACAAAAACTAGAGGTGGAGATATGGCTACAACTACCCTTCTAAAAAAACTCCTACGCCACTGACTTTGTTACAAATCACAATGATATGATTAGATGATCTATGCCTTACGATGGACTGTTTATGAGTTATTTGCAGATTTCCTCAGGTACTGTTAGTATTAATTGTTAAGGATCACAATGCATACAAGTTCTCATCAAATAAGTTTAATGTAAGATTCTAGAATTTAATAGCTATGGAAGTACATAACGGCCAAAGAGATTACCATTGTAGATTACCAGTCAAATATTAATGCTAAATTCAATCATTTTCATGGCCCATACATTTTGATGATGGACATTTACAATCCTACGTCGAGTAAAAAATGATTCGTCGGTCCACAGAACTTTTTTTAAGAAATCGTGATCATTGCCCAGTAACCACCTTCAAAATACTATCTTCTGTACTTCGTCTCTAGTTGTAAACGGTGGATGCTATATAAATGAAAACGATATCTCTGATCCCGCTTCAATACTTTAAAATGGTGGTTTTAGGAGTTTCGCTGGTTCAACCTACTCTTCTTTGACTTGTCCTTGCATTTCCATCGAATCCATGCACTATGCGATTGTTTCTTGTTATGGTATTAATATTGCAATGATTAGGATATATGGGAATGGCGCTCAAACCTCAGGGTTTATCAACGTACTGACTGTGCACAATTGAGAAAACATTACGATGTAGCTATCGTCTGTTAGGAAATCGTCTGCAGTATTTTCGAACTCCTGCTGAATTTCCATCACAAAATCCATAAATAAAATGTAGGTCAGCATATTATTGAAAACTGGAAAGGCAAGACAAGTTAAAATATAATACAGACATGCTTTAACATAGTGATACTTCAGAAGTATTAAATTCTTAGATAAGGGAAGAGAGGGGATACCGCTCGCCCGTTTGATGCTATATGAATTAGTTGTCATTAGTTGTTACCGAAAATGAACAGCCACCAAAATATTTTTTATGATATTTAGCGTTTTTAAGACCAATCATTGTAAAATATTGTGGTGTGCATAATGATAGGGTGTGTAGCTTACGGTTGTAAAAGCCACAGTAGCAGGAAGGAGCCAGGAATCACATATCACAGGTAAATTTTGGTACATTTTTGGTGCCATTTGGTAACAGAAATGAGTCGCGCGTTCCGTCCTAGTGAAAACGTCAAAAATATATCAGCCCACTTCCAGAGTATTTGCTGTCAGTAGTCCTACATAGCCGGAGAAAATCGCAAATATCTTGAAAACGATTCGCTGTACGAAAAAATGCAAGAACACGTTTTTGTTATAAAACATATTACGTATTGAATAATATTATTGGTATTTGTAACAAAATCTGTGGTGTAGGAATTTAAAAAAGGGTAACTGTATACCCATATCTCCATCATTGATTTTTGTAATTTATCGCTATATATTCTCTAAACCATGAAGAATCCTTGGCTTATACTGTGTGTCAAATGGGAAGTTTTTCTAAGCAGCCGTCTAGGAAATTTTCAAAATAAAACTTGAACACAGTATCTCGAAAGTGAAGCTTTTCCGGATCTAGTCTAGGGTATTCCGTGCAGCGGCGAACATCTTGGCCACAGACTACAAAAGGTGCTCTAAAAGGTGACCGCATAACTCACGGCATGGTGTGTCGGAGCCCGGGCTGCACATATTACGATTTTTTTTAATAATGAATGAATATTCAATATTCTTACCTGTCAAACATAGGTCTGTAACCGTCCCTGTTCTTTTCTTTGATCACTTTGGGCGGAAACAACATCTGACTGAGGTAGCCGAGGAACATAAGGATGTAAAAACTGATGTGCGTCATAATAGCCACTATCAGGGTGGGTGGCTCAAAGTGCTCTTTCACCTCTCTCGTCCTCTTCTGCGGCTCCACTTTTTTGTGGCCCTGCAAAAAAATTAAGTCAAGTAGGATTTCACCAGCCTCCCTTAGGGATAAACAAATACAAATATGGAAAATCAGAAGCTAATTTGTTCTTAGGAATAGACAGCAGATATCGACGGATTGTGTCAAATCAATAACTGCACTACCTTTGTGTCGAGGACGTACTTTACAATATTAAAGGCATTGAGGATCGCAGTTTTTGAATGTTTTGAGTAAAAAAACCATTTCTGGTAAATTTTAGTTTTGAGTAAATATTGTGCACGATATATTGACAACATCCCAAATGAACGCAAACCAGCAATCAATTTAAAATTTGTCAGCGATGTTTCACATCTCTCATCGAGTGTTTTTGACGGTCAGTTGTTCCTCAGCGTGTTACAACAAGTTGTGATTTGTGAAGAAAATGTGTGGATTCAGCGTATTGTATGCATGAATAATAGTAACTTTTAAGACTGACGATGAAACGTACTCCACAAAATAAGCAGTTTGATATATATTTAGAAGATTTAAGAGATTACCGTGTGTATTCATATATTTTATAAAAACAAAAGATTGTCAGATTTTTTTGAAAACGCTAGCATTTGTTAGAATTTATTTATACCTATATTTGTCCGATACAACCTACTAAATCACAATCTGTTTTATTTATAGTTGCCCCTATTTACCACTTTGCACCAATTATTGCAGGACTATGTACCAAAATGAAGACCTCTTTAATACATGACATGAGAAAATTTCTGCAGTTATAAGCTACATTATGCGACGAACGGAGGAAAGGTTAGAAAATTTTGTTCTAATCTCTCACAAATATAGAAAGATAATGACAGAACTATTTCTTTTACAAACAACACAATTCTCATTTTCGATTGGCACGGAGGGTCTTTTGATAACTTCCTTTAACACCGCCGCGAAAGCAGATTCCTGTTTTTGACGAGCAGCCATGCCTGCTGACACAACTTACATGCACCTGCAGAAGAGATATTTGAAGCGCTACTTCGAATCGCAACGATATATTTCGATATGCTAAGCTCGGTCTGGTTGTTTTGTGATTTCATATACTTTTGGAGGGTTTGAGAAAACAGTTTTTGGGTGCTGCCAAGGTGCCTATAAATTTTGCTTGAAACTGCAACGTGATCTGAAATAGCGCTGATAAATTTCAAATTTATTGCTGTCTTCCATTCATTTGGGATGTTGCCAATATATCGTGCACAAAATTTATTCAAAGCTATAATGTACCGGAAATCAATTTTTGCCCAAAATTTGGGGTTCTTGTACCACAATGCACAAAGCTTGAAATGTATAATAAATCCACCTTTCGAGCTACAATTTTAATTTCTACGTACCAACCTAACACCAGCTCGAATCTCTCTGAAGTGCTTAAAAGTATAATATCGGTCATACTGCATAAATAAATTAATTAATAATCAGGCTTATCATATAACACGTAGTAATGAAAAAGAGAAAATGAATTTATACTTGGGGCTGCCAAAATCGGATTCGCACAAGGGCGGCCATCCACCCAGGATTGGCCCTGTGAATAATGTGGCACATTGACTTCAACCCCAAAATGAGACAGTACCCCCATTTCACCGGGAAATCATAAGAAAACCTGGAGAAACGTATGGCCTATTTTTGGTTTGGTGAACATTGATCAGATTTTTCCTTGAAGTATATTCTAACACAGAAATTTTATTAGTTCAGTACATACGCATTTTCTAGTACTAATCTCACCAAAGCGTCGTCAAATGTTTGGATGACTCTGAGAACGTACCAGCGGGGCTCCCAATTTAAAGTAGTAGTACAAATAAGTAAAATACTGTTAAGTAAATTGAATTAACTAAATAATAACCTTAATAAACGGGGAAAACATCCATTTTCTATAAACTGCATTGAAGTATTCTTTCAAACTGTAATCTATATGCACCATAATATTCTGTAAAACTACAATGATGTGGTTGTCATTTTGGCAGACAACTAATCAATATTATTCAGGGTGTTGCATAATTGGGTGCCAATCCCTAAAAAGTAAACCATAGAGTGTTAAAGTTTTACGAAAAAAAAATCGATTCTATTGAATTTTTATAAGGACCTAGATAATTTTTGAAAATTTGATATATGCGCTATTTTCAGTCGTATCTTGATGCAGAAAAATGTTTAATCCTTTGACCAGTGGCGTACGTTTGGAATAAGAACTCTAATATGGTACGCCTCTTGATTTTCCTTTTCTTCACCACAACTCCTTTTAAGGCTCATTGCTAAAGAACTTCCAGAGTGAATGATGCGACCTCCCCGGATGGTCATAGGACTTTCCTTGAAATAATTATTTTCAAAATCTTCATTTAGTGTAGGGATAATTTGCATAATACATGCGTAATAACTAGTATCACTGTACGCTTATCATTTTTAAAAAATGTGCCAGGAGCTTACTTGGTAAGGAAGAATGGCAACGACAATAAATCTGAAAAATCTTTACCTAAGAACAAGATATTTGACTTACAATTTTAAAACGTAATAAATATAAACACTGGATCATCAAAAGCAGTAAAGGGTCTTCATCCCTACTAAAGCAACCATAAACATTTGAATACTAGCATATCAATCCTTTGCATGTAGCAGATGGTCGGGAAATACCCTTTTCTAACAGTAACAGTATGGATTTCCGAAAACCATAAAGTTCTGTTCTCCTTTCCGGAGCAGTAACCCCCGGAGAGCCGACAGACAGATACACATGGTGCAGAATGATTTTTGGAGATACAGATTAGATAAATCGCCACAAAACAAATTCGATATGTTTCGCGATGAAAATATACAGGGTGGTCCGGGTGGGATCGAATAAGCGCGCGTTGCTCTCTAGAGGCCCGTACCGTTTAAATTAGAAGAAAAAGTTTTGGATAAAAAACTTTTCTTTTCAAATGGTCTTCTTGTAGAAAATAATTTCCAAGATGGTGATCAACTGGGTATACCGGAAGTAGTCATCAACTTCCTTATTTTAAATAGAGCACCCTGAATATTACCATGTTTTTTGAATTCAGCATCGATCTCTAGCTCTAATTCGTTAACCATAGTTTATGTCTACGATACTTATTTTCGGAGTTATTCAGCAATCTTTAGAAAATATGACGTTTTTAGCACTTTACAAAAAATGTTAATATCTCGGAAACTAAGTAAGGCAGAAAGATGCGGTTCTCGGTTTTGAAACGAGCAAAAAACGTACTTGTGTTTCAATAACACCACTGTTTCAAAAGCATATTGACTCAATAGACGAACAATTTTCAAATTTGAAAAGTTTCAAATCTTAAAAACTTTTTTTTTCAAATGGGATGGTATGATAAGTTACACATCAGTGGATGCGCAATTATGTGCTCTTTCACTTCTATCTACATGTGGTTCTATCTTTCATGTTTTTCGAGATATCTACGATTTTATAGTTAGAAAAATTCGTAGGTGGCGTGTTATACTTCTGGTATACAGGGTGTTCCAAAAAAAGGTAACCCCGTCTCTAGGATAGGTAGAAAACTGAAAAATAATTGGGATTTGCTTAGTAAAAAAAATTTCAAATCAATACATTCCGAAAACGGTGCACAGTATCGAGTTTTACCGGGAGTACCTTTTTGGTGTAGAACTGAATGATGTTTGAGGTCACTTAAAATTTTAATTTATAAATCTAACCTCAAAAAAGTTATGTTCAACCACCTACCTGGAATGAACGATGTAACTAGCGCCCTCTATGAAAATCAGGTATAAAACCAAGTTCATAGGATGTACTAGCTTCCAAGACATATTCGTGTGAAATTGCATTACAATGTTGCCAGTAATTTCGGCAAAATCGTAAAAAATGTGTATATTTTTTTCTTCAACGCCCTGTATCTTGAATACCGATGGCGTTATGAAATTTTTTCACTAAGCAAACCCCAATTATTTTTCAGTTTTCTACCTATCCTAGAGACGAGGTCACCATCTTTCGGGTCACCCTGTATACGGATGTCTGTAATCTTTGAAATTATTTTCTGCAGGTAAACCATTTGAAAAAAAACGTTTTTCATTCAAAACACTTTCTTCTTATTTAAAGGATAAGACAGTTAGAGAGCACCGCGCTCTTATTAGACCACCCTGTATACTTCCTCCGCCCATCGATTTTTTCCTTAAAACTGAAAAATACTGTAGCTCAATAGTTAGAAAATTAGGGACATATGCGCAATATGCTTTTTTGAGAACAAAAAGTAATAAAATAATAAGTCCACCTAATCCTATCTAACTGATACACGCAAGTTCCATCCAAGTGGAAACTTTTCTAGTGACAATGCCTGTGAAAATTTCCAGACCAAGCTGAACCACGAGATTCTTTATATTTATAAATTTAATATACCTACCTACCAAAATATATAAGGAGAGATCGATAGGAAGTTACTACATAATTTAACAATACAAATGCATCCTCATGCAACAGAACATTAATTTGACGGCAGCCAGTAATGATTGGAGATTGATCAATACGTTTATTTATTAATCAATCTTTTATTCATATAGCGGAAGTAGCGTGTGGTCTACTTTACTTTTTCCGCTGCACAGTCTCACGAAACTGTCGGTTGTTTTAAACCGGAATGCACTAAAATGGTAAGACGGATATAATGCCTAGTTAAATAAAACGGATGAAATTCCAATGCAATGGAGCGATATCTACTACACGAATACTGGCCATTGAGACCTTGCTAAACTTAATCCCTCTACACATTGAGGTAGAGAGAAGTGCCAGAATGGTCGCCTACAGACTGGTATCAATTGGCATACAGAACAAAAAAGAACTTTACCTTATCCACCGAACAAACGGAGTAACCATGCACAATATATGTAAATTTTTACTGTATGGTCAAGGGTTTTCCTGTTTTTATCTGCTTTGTGGACTATTCTAAGGCGTTTGATAACGTAAAGTGGCCTAAACTGTGGGAAATCTCTATGGGAGTTCCCTATCACCTAGTGTTTCTCATACAGCAACCCTATGAGTCTAATTCGGCTCGCGTAAGAATTGATGGCAACCTGTCTAGTCAAACTGCAACCAGAAAAGGAGTTCGTCAGGGATGTGTATTATCTCCGATGTTGTTTAACATTTACTCTGAATTTGTGATGAGACAGGTATTAGACAACTGGAATGACGGTGTAACTATTGGCGGAAGCAAAATATCCAACTTAAGATTTGCTGACGATACAACCCTTATTGCAGCTTCTCAGGAAGAACTAGTAGCTCTATTAAACATCTTAGAACAACGTAGTGCAGAGTATGGTCTTGGTATTAACTACAATAAGACCAAGGTTATGATCGTAGATAGAGAGCATCATTATTATCGAGAAATAAAGTCAATAGGCCGTTGTGAAGTAGTTCAAAGTTTTATATACCTCGGTTCTTTGATCGATAATTCGGGTAGCTGTGAAAATGAGATTCGACGGCGCATTCAACAGGCACGTGTGGCCATGACAAAGCTTACTAAAATATGGCGTGACCATAACATCACTAAAGCTACAAAAATGTCGCTGGTTCAGTCTCTTGTGTTCTCCATATTTTTGTATGCCTCGGAAACTTGGACTGTTAAAAAGGCAGATCGAGCTCGCATAGACGCTTTTGAAATGTGGACATGGAGGAGAATGCTGAGAGTTCCTTATACCGCCCATCGAACTAACGTCAGCATACTGGATGAGGTCGGTAATCCAAAGAGACTATCCTCCATTGTGTAGACGAGAATGCTTACATTCTTCGGACATATACACAGAAGCGATAATATGGAGAAACCTGTAGTTCAGGGTCATGCCCCGAGTGGGCGGCGCCGTGGCCGTCCCCCTACACGCTGGGTGGATACGACGAAACAGTTGCTGGATATGAGTGTCAAGAGCGCCACTAAACTGACAACAAATCGCGAACGATGGCGAGCTACAGTGCTCAAAGCTATTGATAATATTCGTGTCGGCAATACTCTAGCTCCGACTTAATGCATTTTACGAGTTCACAACATGTCTGTTAAGACATTGTGACTATGATGATGGTCAAGGGTTATATGCACACCGTCTACAAAACTGCATACTGAGAGCAGTGATGTTATTATAAACAGAAAAATTAAGTTCGATTTATCCGAGTAAAGCCCCAAAATATGGGTTTGAAATAATTTTTTACTCCTTTTCTTCAGTGGACAGACATAGGACTGGACACAACGGGGATTCTGAGTGACCCTATAAACTACCATATACTCGGAATGGTATTGGATTCTATGGTTCCCCAAGTTCAAACGGAAAGATTCTAATGTCCTTCCTTCCAGGAAGAGACGAATGGAATAGGACTGACTGTTTCATATCATCCACCACTGGCGTACATAAGGGGGGCCCGAAGCCCCCCCCCCCCCCCCCCGAAACGAGCCACGCATTCAGTTTTGACGCCTGGGAAGAGGCTGAAGTAGTTCAGTAGTCAAAAAATATAGTACTGAATAAAATTAGCAGCAACATAAAAATGTAATCTAATAATAAAGCAAATAGGACAACTTTAACGATCATAGATGTCTGATTAGGAAGTACATCTTGATTTCTTTGCTTCCATTTAGAATTATTATCTATAAAAATAGAAATGTACATTTCCAACATGCATATATAGTATATATAATTATTTTCGTTGATATTATTACATTGTTATTTTATATAGGGTGTCCCACGACGATTAAGACAAGCAATATATCGAAACTGGGCAGTATTAGCGAATTATAATTTTGGGGGTGTAAATTAGAGCAAATATAGTATCTTTTCTTATTATTGTGTCACCCAGTGAGGTATTTGTTTTTGTTCACATGACGACCGACACCATATTTGTGACTTTTTGTGTTGCTCCCGATAAAACAATTCCAACAAACTAGCACACTTGGGGTCTAAAGTGATTCATTCAAGAGCTACAGGTACTTAAAGGACTGTACCACTACCATTATGAAACACTACCAAAAGTACCAAAGTAATTTAACTGTAGGGGTACATTGGTACCATCCTTTAAGTACCTGTAGCTCGTGAATAAATAACTTTAGACCCCAAGTGTGCTAATTTGTTGGACTTGCTTTATCGGGAGGAACACAAAAAGTCACAAATATACAGGGTGTCCCATTAAAAATTTTGAATCGGACGTCACGAGATCAAAAACATTTGCTCTAATTTACACCTCCAAAATTATAATTCGCTACTACTGTCCAGTTCCGATATATTGCTTGTCTTAATCGTCGTGGGACATTTAGGTTAGGATTATAATACGCCAATATTATAACGTATGAAATAAAGTTTAATTTTTCCGATGCCCCCCCCCCCCCCTCCGAAATCGATTTCTATATACGCCATTGTCATCCACCGATGTCGTGCTATTCACGGATGGCTCCAAGTCAGAACTGGGGGCAAGAGCGGGAGTAGTTGGTACAAATCCAAGAATTGAAATGTCAGTAAACCTTGGGAGGTATACAACAATCTTCCAATCATAAATGATAGCCATAGTTGGGAGTCAGGGAGCTGAACAAACGACAAACAAATCTATAAAAATCTTTCCAGATAGCCAGGCTGCCCTGAAAGCACTAAGCTCCGGACGGATTAACTCAAGACTCGTATGGAACTGCATAAATCTCCACAATGAACTTGGAACAAGGAACAAAGTAACTTTGGTTTGGGTTTCAGTTCATACCAGAGTGGAAGACGATAAATTGGCCGACACACTCGCAACAGGAGGAACCGAATCTACGTTCATAGGACCAGAACCATTTGCGGGCATTGCGAAAAGCACTGCCAAGAAAACCACCTCAGATTGGGCAAAGAGAGGAAAGTACTCCTACGGTGGCAAGATACACCAGGGCTGCTACACCCGCCCCGAGGATACTAGAATGGAGCAGGAATGATTTACGCATTCTGGTCGCTCTGTAGATTGGACATCTACTATGTAATTTTATCTAGTTAAACTCTCATGATTATTACCATACGAACGATGAAAACTTCGTTTTTCTGGAAGCCAACTTATTGGGAAAAAATACTTTTATCGTTTTTGAGGTTTTTTGTATATTTTATACTAATTGTAATACAAATCAAATCACTCGTGCGCTTTAGCAAGTGGCTTCCATCATTTTTCAATAAAAAAAAAATGAAAAGTCAGTGTTAGGTTTTGTGTATTTCTGTTGTTTATGTTAATTTGTTTATAGCCTTCACCATCAATTGTTTTAGTTGTCTGAGGATGACTTAATATAAGTCGAAACGTTGCAGATCGGAAAATAAGGAGTTTTTGTTTAAATCACCTTACCCTACAAAAAATAACTGAAGATAGGTCCACTCATCACAAAATGTTATTTCTTGAGAGTTTACCTATCATCCCCCTTAAGAAATGGCTTAGAAATCGAACTTCTAGCTCCTATATTGAAACACCTCAACTCAACCTATTGAAATCAAGCAGCTGTCTGCGCTTCATTTAATTTTTATTTTGTTCTCTATGGAAAGTAGGGCAAAGTTCATCTCAACAAAGCGTTCAGCCGATTATCAGTTTTAAATGATAGGCTAGTAGCGGTTAAGTTAGAATCGCTAATGTAAACAACGCGTAGCGACTCAAACAGGAGAAGATAAAAGTGAGGCGCGTCAGCAGAGCGGCTTTTGTTCGTATATCACCTGTAACACTTTGGTTTTCATTGCTCATTTTCAAAGTCGATTAATGTGTGAGCGACCAACAGGAGCGCTTAATAACGTGCCATTGGCCAATACGAGTTCTCTCGGTCCGCTACCAGTGCCGTGGTCTTCAGTCAACCACGTGACGAGACACTGGTTATAGTTCGACCATAGTGTGCTGCGAGTGCCAGTTTTTATAGTCTAAGCACTGTGTACTTGCACTGCATACAGACCTACTAAAAACTATTTTTTCTCTCTTGCTGAGGAAAAAGCCAGAGAGCATTATTTTCCCGTTTTTATCTGCTTTGTGGACTATTCTAAGGCGTTTGATAACGTAAAGTGGCCTAAACTGTGGGAAATTCTTATCTCCATGGGAGTCCCTTACCACTTAGTATTTCTCATACAGCAACTCTATGAGTCTAGCTCAGCTCGTGTAAGAATTGACGGTAACCTGTCTGGTCAAACAGCAACCAGAAAAGGAGTTCGTCAGGGATGCGTATTGTCTCCGATGTTATTTAACATTTACTCTGAATTTGTGATGAGACAAGTATTGGACAACTGGAATGGCGGTATAACTATTGGCGGAAGCAAAATATCTAACTTAAGATTTGCTGACGACACAACCTTTATTGCTCCTTCTCAGGAAAAACTAGTAGCTCTACTGAACGTTTTAGAACAACACAGTGCAGCATATGGCCTTGGTATTAACTACAACAAGACCAAGGCTATTATCGTAGATAGAGAGCATGACAATCATCGAGAAATAAAATCAATAGGCCGTTGTGAGGTAGTTCAAAGTTTTGTGTACCTCGGTTCTTTGATCGACAATTCAGGTAGCTGTGAGCATGAGATTCGACGGCGCATTCAACAGGCACGGGTGGCCATGACAAAGCTTACTAAAATATGGCGCATAGATGCTTTTGAAATGTGGAGGAGAATGCTAAGAATTCCTTATACCGCCCATCGAACTAATGTTTCCATATTGGATGAGCTCTGTGATCCAAAGAGACTATCCTCCATTGTGTCGATGAGAATGCTTACATTCTTCGGACATATTCACAGAAGCGATAATATGGATAAACTTGTAGTTCAGGGCCACGCCCCGAGTGGGCGGCGCCGTAGCCGTTCCCCTACACGCTGGGTGGATACGACGAAACAGTTGCTAGATATGCGTATCAAGAGCGCCACTGAACTGACAGTAAATCGGGAACGATGGCGAGCTACAGTTCTCAAAACTATTGATAATATTCGTGTCGGCAATGCTCTAGCTCCGACTTAATGCATTTTACGACTTCACAACATGTCTGTTAAGACATTGTGACTATGATGATGATGAGGAGGGGCGCGCGGCATTGCGTGCTAAGGAGGAACCGCTTCTGTATTCCACAGAAGAGAAAAATCTATAGAGCAAATTGCGATTAAGCAACAGCAGAATTTTTATGAACCAGAAGCATACATACAAAACAGAAGAGAGATCAGAGATCATAGGAGAATTACAACCATGCTGACTCGTGGTTAACATTTGTCCGCAATTTTTCGAGAGTGCAATATGGTTGCTAGACTGTAATACTCGTAGGTATATCATCGCCTTGCGTGATATCTTTGTTTTGCGCCCTGAATTCAGTTGCGCTCGTGGCGAGCGCCTTTTTTGCCTTGTCCTAGTTACGGCACTGCTTTAAGCACTAAAATCCATATATACAGGGTGTCCCACGACGATTAAGACAAGCAATATGTCGGAAATGGGCACTAGTAGCGAATTATAATTTTGGGGGTGTAAATTAGAGCAAATATAGTATCTTTTCTTATTATTGTGTCACCCAATGAGGTATTTGTTTTTGGTCACGTGACGTCCGATTCAAAAATTTTGATGGGACACCCTGTACATTTGTAACTTTTTGTGTTCCTCCCGATAATGCAATGCCAACCAGCTAGCATACTTGGGATCTAAAGTGATTAATTCAAGAGCTACAGTTACTTAAAGGATGGTACCACTAGCATTGTTTATAACATGTACCCCTACAGTTAAATTACTTTGGTAGTGTTTCGTAATGGAAGTGGTACAGTCCTTTAAATACCTGTAGCTCTTGAATTAATCACTTCACACCCCAAGTGTGCTAGTTTGTTAGAATTGTTTCATCGCGAGGAACACAAAAAGTCACAAATATACAGGGTGTCCCATTAAAAATTTTGAATCGGACGTCACGTGACCAAAAACAAATACCTCAATGGGTCACACAATAATAAGAAAAGATACAACATTTGCCCTAATTTACACCCCCAAAATTATAATACACTACTACTGCCCAGTTCCGATATATTGCTTGTCTTAATCGTCGTGGGACACCCTGTATATATTGAATTTTTCGAGGTAATTGCGAAAAACCACGTATTTTGTCTAATAAACAAATTGAGTAACTTTTACGTTTATTGTCACATCCATTTTTAAGGAAGTTTTTTGAAAAGCTCATTAAAACACCTTCAATGTAAAAAAGAGACATCTCTACGCCCAATACGAAGAATGACACATTTTTTGTTTTTATAATCATATATCGGCTGAGAAAAAGACAAATGATCGCCGGTGAATATTATTTACAGCTATCCAACAGCCTTGATACGGTTTAGAAGCTGAAATAACCGCTATTAGCAAAGAAAAAAGTGTCGCGTTATAAATTGCAAGTCTTTTTTTAGGAAGGTCAACAAGCTCTCTAATAATATTTAGAGTGTTTGACAACTTTGAAGTGAATTATGGCAAATATTGAGAGTCAATCTACTGGTCCAACTCTTTAAATTAGTCCGCACATTGTTTAGGATTGGTTTTGCATCTCTATAATTACTTTGCTCTGAAATTGCGACTGTGCATGCGTGATTCAAATCTAATAAAAATCCAACGTTTTACGAGCTATTTTAACAGGCGTTAACTGAAGCCAAAAGTTAATAAGTAATGGAGATTGCTTTGAGCTATTTTTAAATAATGCGAATTGAACTGATTTCGTATGATGCATGGTCATATATATTATACCTAGTTCGATTTTCTGCAAGACAATAGGAAAATTTGAGAAAACCTAGTAATTCTCATTCGCGTCTAACAGTAGATCATTTTCAAAATATGGACCTAGCCTTATTGAGCATTTTGTTATTAATGATTGCTATCATTGTAATATTGATTAAAAAATGGAGTTAATTTATTAAGTATTTCCCACCTGTCCTTCTCTCTCTTGGAGGATACACCACGGTATTCCAAGCAGAAATATAAGCAATTTTAGCGCTTGTGCCTCTCATATTCGCGGAATTAAGGGTCCTAAGAGGATCACTATCTGCCAGGCAGCACTAAATGACATTACGGCAGGACATCAGGTGTCACTTGTGGGTGCTGAGTTTTGCTGGAGTTTGCGGCGATGAAACGGCGGACGCGCTCGCAAGGCGAGGGTCGAGAAATAATTTAATGGCTTCTGAGCCAGCTGTGGGAAATCCTTATTTCTATGGGAGTCCCTTACCACTTAGTATTTCTCATACAGCAACTCTATGAGTCTAGCTCGGCTTGTGTAAGAATTGATGGTAACTTGTCTGGTCAAACAGCAACCAGAAAAGGAGTTCATCAGGGATGTGTATTATCTCCGATGTATATATTTAACATTTACTATGAATTTGTGATGAGAGAGGTATTGGATAACTGAAATGGCGGTATAACTATTGGCGGAAGCAAAATATCTAACTTAAGATTTGCTGACGATACAACCCTTATTGCTGCTTCTCAGGAAGAACTAGTAGCTCTATTAAACATTTTAAAACAACACAGTGCAGCATATGGTCTTGGTATTAACTACAACAAGACCAAGGTTATGATCGTAGATAGAGAGCATGACAATCATCGAGAAATAAAGTCAATAGGCAGTTGTGAGGTAGTTCAACGTTTTCTGTACCTCGGTTCTTTGATCGACAATTCGGGTAGCTGTGAGAATGAGATTCGACGGCGCATTCAACAGGCATGTGTGGCCATGACAAAGCTTACTAAAATATGGCGTGACCATAACATCACTAAAACTACCAAAATGTCGCTGGTTCAGTCTCTTGTGTTCTCCATATTTTTGTATGCCTCGGAAACTTGGACTGTTAAAAAGGCAGATCGAGCTCGCATAGATGCTTTTGAAATGTGGACGTAGAGGAGAATGCTGAGAATTCCTTATACCGCCCATCGAACTAATGTTTCCATACTGGATGAGCTCGGTAATCCAAAGAGAATATCCTCCAGTGTGTCATTCTTCGGACATATTCATAGAAGCGATAATATGGAGAAACTTGTAGTTCAGGGTCACGCCCCGAGTGGGCGGCGCCGTGGCCGTTCCCCTACAGCTGGGAGGATACGACGAACCAGTTGCTAGATATGAGTATCAAGAGCGCCACTGAACTGACAGAAAATCGCGAACGATGGCGATCTACAGTTCTCAAAACTATTAATAATATTCGTGTCGGCAATACTCTAGCTCCGACTTAATGCATTTTACGAGTTCACAACATGTCTGTCAAGACATTGTGACTATGATGATGAGCCAGCTTTAGGGCTGGCAGCAGGCACCATTCGAAATTATTTGTGGTTGCAAAATCAACATCTTTTGAGTTGGAGAGAAATCTCTGAACATTCCGTCAAGTTACAGAACCTATTTTAGGACGTCTGCCCAAGGTGGGGCAGTTCTGCCTTTCATTGGAAAGAAGTGAGCCAAGGTTACTTGTGGGCCTGCTATCTGGCCACAGCACCTTCAGACGTCACTTGTATGTGGTTGGGAAGGCAATGACCAGACGTGTCCACGCTGTTCTATGTCGCTGTAACGCTCTTTGGACCTTCTGTCCGAAGACATAAGATGAACAGGACCCATCACACTTTTCCGATGAAGCCTGCACTTGGGTACAAGGGTTAGGACGCTTGTAGGCTTCTACACTGGTCGCTCTTGCCACCAGAAAGCCTCCATTTTTCTTTCATTCAAGTATTTCCCACACATTCTGATTTTTTATAGCATACGGCATGTCACTACGAAGCACGAACACACTCACTTCTATAATTTGGTATTTTTTTTTTAAATAATTTTTAATTTTCATGATTTACAAAATTTTGATATTTTGACAACCTTTAAAATTTTCCAAGATTTTGAAAAGGAAGCCTTTGCAGGTTTTGGCATGGTCATATCCAAGAAGTACTTGGCTATGACCGGGTTAAACCTACGTCTCAGTAGGATTCCTGACCAACCATTGTCAACTCAGGAAACACCTCCACATTATGGGGTTAAGTGACACGCCGATATGTAGAATGTGTGGAAGCGAAGACCGAGCTCTGGAACGTCATATGTGAGTGCCCAGAGTTATCTTGGGTTTGGCGACTCTTGGCCTACCCACATAAGGGAGATGTCCCCAAGCGACTTGTCCACCTCCCTGAAACTGGCAGCATGGACGATGACCTGAGCAAACAACTCCCTAGGAGGATGCACAATACTCCAGTTGTGGACTAAGAACAGTGGGACTACTTACCCTGCCCACTCTACAGATACAGACCAGTGGCGTACGCCCCCCTAGAGCCCTACGGAAGCACGTTATATTTATAGAAATACCAAAAGGTAATTTTTTTGCTCTTCAGACCGTGGCAGCACTGGTCCGCCCCCCCCCCTAGACCCTAGACCTGTAATGGAAACACGGAATATTTATATAAAAAAAAAGTTGGTTTGAGACAATTACAGCGCATCCATGTGGGTGAATTTCCAGCTCATCATGAAATTCGACCACGACAACACTAGTCCGCTAAATTCACCACTGATACAGACAGATACTTCCTCCACCTATTGGCGTTACAGTAAAAATAGAGTAAAATTCAGGATCCTATTATCTTTGAAATATAATGAGGCAAGACAGGAAAATTTGGATCAAAAACGATCAGATCTTATACTCAAGAAGTGCGTAAAAAATCATTTGGTTGTTCATATTTGTCTTAATCGATTGTTTTATTTACCATAAAACCTAAAATTAAAGAGTTATTTTTTATTAAGTTTTTGATCTAATTTCCTCGTACTTCAAATGTTTATGAGGACTCTAAGGCTAATCCTACTACGACAAATACAAATTTCCATAGTAGTAAACACAGCAGCTTGTTGATAGGAAACCAAACCAAAAAATGTTTACTGTAACACCCATTTAACTGAAATGATCTACTTTTCCTACCATGTGTGCCGGCAAAACTATAAACTTTTATTGCCGTTGCCGAAATTAGTCTAAATATTTACCATTTAGAAACCGATTGCTTCAAAGTGTGTGTATAATGGAAATAATTTAGGCAAACTTCCCTTTTCAATGTACAAACAATGAACAATTGGCTGATAAAGTCCTCATTACCGAGTATATTTTATTCTCTGAATGGGAAACGAGATTAAAAATCACAGCTATAATTCAGATAAAGCATTTTGTGTTTAAAATAAGTCTTCAAATAATATATAGAGGGTGGAAAGTATAGACCGAGGTATAGACAGTAAGTAACTGACTTTCCTCTTTACCTTCAGAATGAAAAAAATGCGTCGATTTTCTTTCGCTAACGGTCTATATACATGTCAGCCTAATGAAAATGTCAATTAAGTATCAAATAATACAGATTTTTAAAACAAATTTTAATACAACTACTCAATAAAGAACAAATGATTTTTTTTACTTCTGTGTCATCGGCTCATCTATATCACAATAAAAAAATGTTATCTAAAATTTAATAAAAAACACTAATATCGAAAATGAAAACAATCATTAAAAAAAACATATTATTTATTATGTAAGGTCAAGTTTTAGCTAAATTAAAAAAATACACATAACTAATTCAAAAGATGACTGAAAACAAAAAATTAAGTCAAGTTGGTACATCCCACAGGTCAATGGACAGCCTATTATAGATGCAACAAACTTTTCAGTTTTACAACCCCCCACCCCCCAACCACTCCAATTTCACCCCCACCCAAAAAAGTAGAAAACGATCAGGAACCCCGAAAACACCTAAAAAAGAAGTTGAGCTGTTTTTATATTTTTAATTTCTTCGTTATTACTGCGCCGCCACACTGTAAAAACCATATACGCGCTCTCCATCCTCGCCACGGTAATAAAACTGTGTCAAAACTTCATCAAAATCAATTCAAAACATTCCACGTTACACAATAGAGAACGATTTGAAGCAATACTCGTATGTATACATCAGAAAATTATAAATCGCTTGGTTGTAATAGGCAAGACGTCGGTGGGCAAGACAATATTCGGATGAACCTAAAAAAGTATATTATGCAGCTAGGTCTTTCTTTCACAGGTCACCCTATTATGAATACACCAAATTTTTCAGTTTTGCAAGTTTTTTTAATTGTATATAATTTTTTCTGGCTTTGACATATGATGTAAACCTTGTGGGTATTAACATAAATAAAATATTCGTATTGGTATTACCGACTACAACCCCCAGTATATGGTTACCTAAATTTCATCACCATGCATACTGCGGTTACTGAGATTACGAGACAAGAAAAGCGCCAACAGATATAGACAGACCGACAGACCAAAATGAGTGGAGTAGATTTTTGTTATCTAGATATTATAAAACGCCCAAAAAGAATATTATCTCCAAATCGAGAATATTTGCGATCACAATTATTATCCTCGCCTCACATATCGGTGTGGGAAGTAAAAGGTGAAAAATTTGGTCTTACTCATTGATCTGGATCTAACGCTCAAAGATCAAGTATACAATATCATACATACAAGCTATACATATGCATGCATATGCCTCACTAAAACTACTTTATTCTCATATAACCGATTTATCATCATAAAACAAATAAAGAGTTATGTGACACAGTTCAACATGCACACATTTAGTTTACACCACTCAAAAATAGGAACATGTTTTAATGTTTTATACCACAAAATTCTGTATTACAAGAACCCATCCTACCTTTATAACAAAATTTCATTTTGCAGAGGTCCATAACATTGACACTAGACAAAAGTTATTACCAGATCATCACACAAAACAGTCTAATTTGAAAAAAGTTCAAATATAATTTTTGTAATAAGTACTACAACTTACAACCTTCCCATTTTTATTTTGCAATCCTGAAAAGTTTAAATAATAAGCTACAGAATATTTTTTTTAAATAAATAATTGATACTGACTATATTGTAATACTCATGTCAGGTCTTCATTATTTTTTTCAAGTTAGGATAAGTAAATGCACATTTTTGATGCTAATATTGGAAAGAGCTGAGTTGAGGCCCTCAACTTGAGGGTATCCTCTCCCCATGGGAGTAGCTAGGATTTTGTTTAGGGGAGGCAGACAGGAGTACTAATAACATCAAGGGCATAGTGAAGGAGGGGGTTTAGGGAGTCAACCCCCCATGAAGAATTTTTTTGACACATTTAAGTAAGCATGTAAGTTAATGTCAGTAATAGTTGATATCGACAGGGACCAGAAAGAGACATTATTTGTATTTGAAACACCTTTTTTTTATTTGCTCTTCAAAGTATCAACAGTTCAGTCCAAGGGTTGCACAGTACAAAAACATTTATTATGGAAAAGAGTTTTTTACATTAGCAAAAAATTTTGAGGTTCTTTGCAAAAACGTTTCAATAGTTTACCTGCAATTTAGTCTCAATTTTTGTGTACCACCCTTCTGCGTACACAGAAATGTGGAAAAGAATATGTCTACTTCCCTTAAAGTCTAGTCCCTTAAGGTTTTTTCTTGTCACAACTTTGTTCCGACACAGGTTATACCATAGTTTGGCTTCATTATTGAAGCTTCGAAATGGTGGTATTGGCCAAAAATTTGTGATTTCTATTTAACATCAACCTGTGATATATTCAACATTACACTGGGATGTAGTGACATCAAACCAAAAGCAGGCAAATTTTTATCAGCAAAACGCTGTTCCAGTGCGGATATAAGGTATGAGGAAAAATTGATTACTTCCAAAAATCGCATGGAGCCTCAGACCAGTAGTTGGAGCAATGTTCCGCCAGAACTTGTAAATGAGTTCTAATGGCAGTTGCAGTTCCGGCTGAACCAAACTACGATGATCCTTTATGATAGACATTATTCTTTTGATATGATTTATGCATGTGTTCATGTCAATAGTCTTTGAGTGTAATGCATTATCAACACGACTCAATATGCCTGAATCGTTGGCTATCAAACCAACGCATATAATGAACACACACAAGGCTAATCAACTACCTCCTCTGAAGCTAAATTTTTTGGTTCAATCACACTCGTACCATATGGTTACCCATAGTCTGGTAGGGGGGACAGCTGCCCCCCTCTGCCCATACCTGGCTACTCCCTAGCCTCTCCCTTATGATTTTTCTGATTGGATCATACAAAATACCACTGGTTTTCAAAATCATCAACAATAACAACTAATGTATGAAATATTTATCACTCAATTTTATTATAAAGTTGTTATTAATTATATTTATAGGCAATGGAAATAAATGATTCATATATGCTTATCAGTAAGATAATAATCCAAACATCATATCAGGTATTTTTATATAATACCATTACAATGATGTAATGAAAAATTAAATTTACAGATGAAAAAATTCTACAAAAAATATACAGGCAAGTAAAAACCTTGATATATGTTTTAACAGTGTTTATTGAAGCAAATACTTCTTTATAATGTTCCTAGCAACAATATAACGGAATAATACCTACTTCATTTGTATATTATTTATTCCAGTCTTAGGTATTGGTTGAAAGGTCTTCATCCATATTTTATCACTTACTGATAGGAAAACAGTTGATATCTAATCCATCTAATAAAGAATAAATATCCCTTAGCAACTGTATTCCAAAAATAGCTTAGAAATAATTACTTTTCTATATATGGCAAATTGGTTTCACATTATTTATTAAGTTAGAGCAATGCAGTATGGCGTCCCAATACAATTATACACAATATTTTGTCCTTTTTAATTTCTCATATTTTAAATATCTACTAAGGTGAAAAATAACAAAAATATGTCTTTGTTCCAATGACCATATATATGTATTTAAAGACCATTCTTTGCTCTTCAGAAAACTAAAGATGATTTATAGTTGGCACCAGTTTGAGAAAAACTAATAGATATCAAAACCAACTTACCAAGGTATGTCCATTCAAATACTTTTCTTGGCAATAGCCATTTCTTTTCTTCAATTGTTGAGTGTCCTGAAAAAAGAATGTCTATAAATACAATGATCATCAATGGATCAAAATGAAAATATATAATATAAAATATATAGAAAAATATTATGACCTCCATTATGACTTATATTGCCCCTTACATCCTCTTATTTAGAATGTTCTGAATACATGGTATAACTGTAATAATCAGTGAAATGGGGAAAAATCTAGAACTAAACTAAACAACAAAACAAAGTACAGTAGAGTAGACAAATGTTCTAGGGAAGGGAGTGAAAATGTCTTCTGAAATAAGTATTTTGACATGGGTGTGGGGGGTCCCCATGAAATCACTGTCAAGGAAATTAACCCTCTCAACGTCCCAACTGCAAGGCTGGAACAAATTAGTTTTGAGTGGAATTTGAAAAACCGGTAAATAACATAATAACAACGCCAAATAATTCAAGAAAAAAACCTTGTTTTACATGTATTTGTTGCAAAACAATTACCTATTTACTTCATACGTGAATTTTCCGTAGACAAAAAAAAAAATAGGTAAACGCCGGCTTGCCCTTGCCTTTCTCCCAGGAGTGTATACTGTCCTTAGCCTTCCCACTATCAGAAAAAAATATAGGTAGGTACCCACCTTATCTGAAGACCGAACGTCCCCATTTAAAAACTTGGCACTGCCGTTGTAAAGTTCTGATCGCATGCATTCCGCAGTTGCTTTTTCTAATGTGGCAGTCATTCTATTTTTTCTTTTCCTCTTTGGTTTCGAAATTATCACCACCGATTCATCCACACATCCCCTTACTCCCAAACCCGCAACGCGTTTTCCATAAACTGAAAATTAATTAACCTGACTTTCGGAAGCCGTGAGCCGTGTGATAAGAGCGCGGCGTTGCCACGCTTTTAGTTTTAGAATTGATAATGCTACTTTTATTAAATACAGTAATTTTGACGATGATTCAACACGGTTTGAGAGACGACACCGTGATCAAACTAATTTGGCAGTGGCGCTTTTCTTTTAATTTTCCAACGAACTGAAAATTGTCTGAAATTCTAAATACGATCGGGTGTGGCATCAACCAGCTGGAATAGTTAATAAAAAATATATATCTTCCAAAAAGATTTGTCCACGAGTTTGGTAGACTATAAAACACCATACATCATACATTTAGCGTTTTTCTTATTTCAAAATCGATGGACATAGCTCAGTATATCTTACTGAACATAAAACAGTCCAGATGAAGCCGGAATTCCACTTAAGTGTTTCAAAAATGAAGTCAAAACAGAAAATGATCGGTGACCTCTAAAACGATTAAAAACAAAATTGAGGCGTTTATATGTCATTTGTTTTTTTTTGTGACTAGTCCGCCTTTACTGGTAAAACTTGCAGAAACATTTTCCATTTACGTCATGTTGGTTAAATCACAGTCTTCTATTCTTACAACCCCCTATTCTCCTCTCACCCCAACACTGGACATTAAAAAAATAAAACATTCTTAGGTTTGGATAATTTTTTTTTTGATGATTATTAATTAACCTCACTATAAAACCTGGACAATCTTTCCATCTCCGTCTTAGTAGTAATACTGTGTCGAAATGTTTTGCAACTAAGCTAATAATTTCCCACTTACAGGTGCAAAATTTCACAGAATATAATGTCTTGAAAGGCAATGTCGGTTTGGTGAAATAACTGCGAATACGCTGTTAGAAGAGTGGCAGCAGAGCCATAGACAAACAGACAGACCGACGCAAATTAGAGACATTGGTTTTCATGATGTAGATATCATAATTGGTCCAATCGTGTCACTGGCTGATCGACTTACACCGTTTGTCAAACACAGTGTTGGAATCACAGTTGGAATATTCTCTTTTTATCCTCGGTGAAACATTCTCTCCAGACAAAAAAGAAAACGTCTATTCTATGGGAAGATAGGCATGGGTTGAGGCCAAACCCTCTCTCTCTAGCGGGTCTGTTGCCCAGGTGCAGGCGTCAACATCTGGACAGCAGAGTCAGGGAGGAAAGAGTTTGCACTCGCATCTGACTCCGGAGGAAGCTGCCAAAGACAGAGGCGGAAAGCATGAAGCTCCCAGAATCCTTTGCCGACAAGATGTCGGTAGAGAAGATGGCTATAGTCTATATAAACCATCCCGAAACGAGATTGGTAAAGGCTATGTACATAGACATGAAAATCAAGATGGTGCTACTATTCGAGGAAAAGCAGATGGCCAGATATCCAGCTGCCATCCGGAAAATGGCGCCGGCACCGTAGTTCTATGCTGAGTCAACTCACACACCAAGAGTTGGCTGTAAAGCCAGTTCAAACAGCTAAACTCCTTTGACGTCCCAGCCAGCCGATGAGGATTTGCAAAGTTACACCTTTTGTACCACGCACCACAGGAGCGGGAATCAAGGAAGATGTGATGCTTGGTCCTATAGGATCCAAAGTAAACGACAGAATGCCAAGAGCCGTGGACATCGAGATCCCATAGACACTAGCGAAGACCAACAAGGTAACGTTACACCGGAGTGGCATGTGGTATATTATACAACATGGTACCCACAGCTTTCAGCAGATGGATGTCACCAGAATAAGCGCTGATACAGAGTGGTGGGAAATGTGCAGTCTGAGAGAATGCTGAGGGACTCTCGTGTTCTAATATCGCAAACGCTCTGAGATTGAGCAGGTAGGAACTACGAAAGGTGGTTGGATTTATAACTGACCATTGCACCCCTGCAAAAGCTGGGGATTGAAGTGGTAGACCAATTATGCAGGAAGTACGGTCAGGCAGAGGAAACAGCTAAGAATGTTATCTTCGACTGCCCTGCCCTGAGTGAAAGCAAGAACTCCTATCTGAACGTAGCCCGGAAGGAAAAACAGGAGAGCAGAGTCCGAAGCATATCAAAGTTCGCAAAAAACTTAAAATGGGACTCTGTTTGATCCCTCGTATTGGGAGTGAACAATAAGCCTGAAGACTGAGCGGCGACTATTAGGGCAACTGAACCCTACTCGCTTGGAGCCTGTGTTTTTCACGGATCATATCTGAACACCATCAGCTGTTATATTTTGTCTAAGGAACTATAATCAAGGCAATTTATATATCTTAGTACAAACCTCTATAGGCAACACTATACTTGTCTAAGGAATGTTGCTAATGGGAATGGAGAAGTCTCATGATACTCATAATAAAATAAGCAGTTACGTATCCGTAAAATATAGACGAAAAGTAATTAGCCAGTGAAAAAATTTTTGAAATCCGTCAATAAATGGCAGAGAAATCAATAATTAAAGTTTGCATATTTTGCACGGAATAGTTGCCGCCTTCAATTTGGCTGTGACGTCACGATTCCGCAATCCGCATAGCCAGCCGTCTGTGCCGCGCGCTGCCGTAGATCTGTGTATCGTGGTATCGTGGAAGCTGTAGAGTGTTTTGTATGTACATTATTTGATTTTTGAATAAGTGTTTTTTAGTTTTTTACCATAACGGAAGAAGGACTTGTAAAAGGACAAAGTCATATTAAAATATCTCTTATTGATCTAGAAACGCTTTTAGATAATAGTTTCGTGAGAAAATAAACGCCTTCCGGTAAACGCAAATAAAAACTAGCATTTGTTGATATTTTTGTTATTGTATCTTTGCAATACTGAGGGATGACTGTTGTATTTAAAGTATAACTAACTGAACTGTAGCAACTCTTAGAAGATACTGATTCTTTTGAAGGAGAACTCTCGGGTGATTGGGGGATGGTCATCAGACACTTATATTCTGTATCGTTCGTTTTTTTCCTTCTCATGATTGTTTGCACTTTTTGATCTTTTTGTTTAACTTTGCTGTCAACTTGCACTTTGTTTAAATATTGTTGTCGGGATTATATCTGATACATTCACTGTGCAATCCTTAGATAGTGGATTTTCTAGTACATCCGGCTCTTTGTATATTGAATGACATTGAATTACTTCGAAAGGTTGCCTGTTTAAATATTGTTGTCGGGATTATATCTGATACATTCACTGTGCAATCCTTAGATAGTGGATTTTCTAGTACATCCGGCTCTTTGTATATTGAATGACACTGAATTACTTCGAAAGGTTGCCAACGTGAGGTCGATGAAGCATCGTTCTGCAATAAATTTTCTAAACATTCTGCGCGTCGCCTTTTTTCATATGCTCAGAGTTTTCTTCTAGGATGAACAAATTTTTGACAGTCAAACTTATGAGGGCAGCCTTCAGTTTTCAGCTTTAATGTACCACCAACTAGTTTATATTTGATTAGATTTTCAGTATCATTTTCAAGCTGTATTAACAAAAACATAAGTTACGAATCCGAAAATATAGAAATATAGGTATAACACAGTAAAGTAATTCAGCATACGTAACGTCAAAATTTTATGTATCAGATATCCTATTAATGTATTTATTCAAGAAACGAAGACATGTGGAAGGCTGCAGAAGGGTCGTTTCAGTCCCGGCGAAAGACTGAATAGAAGCCATGATGATCATTCAACAGATAGGATAAATGCAATAGGTTTAGGTAAATTATCGTATGTGTATATGCCTATACCTCATACAAGCATTGCTTTCGAGGTGGCAATATTTGTAACTCATTAATAGGTACAAATAAGTTGAAAAAAAAATGAACTAACTAATTTACTATTGGGTAAAGTAATATTTAACAACCAGTGAAGCTATCCATATATAGTTGATAATAATTAATACTTATCAATAGAAGATAAATACAATGGTATACTCGCATCAAAATGATCCTCACAAACATATTTTATACTTTTTGGTATTATTAAATCCCGTTTCATCACTTTGCACCACTTCTTTTGCATGCAAAGGTGCGTGGGAAAAAACTTTATTAGGTGTTTTAATCGTTGTGCTCACACACTTCGGAACAATGCAATATTTTTTATAACATCCATTTTTAATGTCACTCATCATAGCAATACTATTTGATATGCACTAAACTACAAAACAAATGAGACGATTGGTTGCTCAGCTCACGGCGCCACCACCACGCTGTGCTGTGTGCGTTGTCTGATACGTGCGTCGCGTCGTGTGGCTCAGCGGCAGCGGCCGCCCGCACTGGCTACGGAGCTATGACGTCACACCACTCCGTCAGTCGTGCCAAAAATATTTCTGCGGAGCGCGACTTTGAAACATTGTAACTTTTTTGTCTTTAGAGATATATTCATATTTCTTTCACGCTTTTCTTTTATTTTTCTTATATTTTCTTTTGAATGGATAAAAAAAATTTAGTAAACTTCTCCATTGATAATTGAATCTTGGATTAAATATTGATTTATTCCCGAAGATTAGTATTGCGCGAGAATGCGATTCCATTTTCACTCCTTATTCATCCAAAACCAGAAGTAGATGACAACATTCGTCTTTTATCAAATCTAAACCATTTTTTACTAAACATCTCATTGCCAAAAAATAATGACTATTTTTGTGAACAAGAAATTCCTTCAGTATCTAGAAATTTACAACAAAAATGATTTACCAACACAAATACATTTGTTGGTTTCTATCTTAGGTTTCTATATTGTTAGAAAATATGACCAGCGTCAATTACTCGTCGTTAGCAGTACTAGCAAGAATACAGCCCTTTATTCCATCATAGCATGTGTCAAGACTCGTTCTGGGACATTTTTAGTTATCAGTTATCAGTGTTATTACTAGCGGAACAACTGTTCGCTGTTGACATGGCAGACAGTACAAGGTATCCGGAAAATATAAGAAATCGCTAACCATCGCATCGGTAGTTTGGAGAAGGTATAGGTCACCACGCGTACACTACCTTTATCCCATCACCGCATCTCACGCACACATTTCAATAAAATGTATTTAAAATTGTTTTTGTTATAGACTTAAGGCTAAAAAATTGCCGTAAAACTTCAAAATTTTCACAACAGTAACTTGTCACGTCAAAATTTAGAGTTTCAAACGGTCAAATAGTCGAATGATATTAGAAAAACAAACCAATTACCAGTTGTTGGAGCATCGTTATGCATCAAGGACAATCAAGGAAGAGAAACAAGAACGAATGATGACCGGAGCCAATGCCCACAGTTTGCTGGATTATTAGGTTATATTATCAAAATGTAATGTGATATCATACTTATGCCAACCCCTAATACAAGGTATAACCTTCCAGGGTGACAATTTGTAATACACTATTACAGTACACGAAAACAGTTATTCCTTCTGGATTTAATATTTTCAATGTAGTTCCCATTGAGTATAAGCAAAGATTACAGAATAAAATATAAGATACCTCACTTGGTCACTTGGGCATATTTGTCGGTTCCAAGGCGACGTGCCGCCAGCCGAAAGCCAGCCGAGTTATTTGTCGACTGGCAGTATACGGGTGACGGTCGAATCGAACGGTTTATTGATTAACGCTCAGTAGTCCTCACTTTTAATACTATAGTGGTGTATTTTGCGTTGGCTGTGTTATTTAGTATCTTGTGTTCAGTCAGTGGTTATTTGAATCAAAAATGCCTACTTAATGTTCGGTTGATGGCTGTAGCAGTACAAGTACAATTATGAAAAATACTAAAAGAAAATAACTATAAATATTTATTCACCAGAAGTTTAAATCAGGATTGTTTAGAAAAAATTTTCGGTCTAGTTCGAAATTGTTCAGGGAATGCTAAAAATCCAACACCCATACAATTTTGCAGAGCATTTAAGAAATTATTTTCCTTGAAATTTTTTGATCAGGTTGAAGGTGCAAATTGTATAGATGACGTGAATCGCCTACTGTTGAATATTAATTCGAATACTGAAAAATATTCTGAAATTCTGGTCGAGCAAAATGTTTCTAAAGTAAACCCAATAAGAGTTTTTACGAGCGATTTTCAAACTCTCAGCAGCCCTGAAGGAAAAGAAACTAGTTTATGTAACATGGTACCTCTTGAAAAAATGTTTGATTCAGCATACTTGCAATATTTGTCCGCATATTGCGGAGCAGTGGGTAGATTCTGTAACTTTCGCTATAGTAATGAAGGCAGACGAAATCGAAGCTAATCATTTACGAAAATGATTTTTGTCGGCATTCCATAACCAAAGTTTAACGCTTCGTTACGCTTTCGGCATGGAGCTCGATCACTCGCGAGCAAATTTTTTCGTGACTATCTCTGGATGAGACTCTGAAAAATCCAGCAATGCCGATCATTGCGAAGGATTAGATTTTTTTTCAATTCATTGATTGTTAATTACGTACACAAGTAAATTCAAGCAAATTTTCACTTTGACACACAGCAATAATAACATCAAAACTTCGTCTGCGTTCGTTATGTCCTAGTCGGAATGAGGACCTATGGATCTATGGAATACCGAAACGAGCGAAAGCGTTGGAAGAATGTCGCTATCGCTTCGCTTAGAGTTACAGAATTCACCCACTGGTAATAAATATGGAAAATATTTTTATCGAATATTTCAATAGTATTGCTGCATGCAAAGGAATTGGTAATTTTTTCAAAAATAGATATTCTGGTGTAACTCTAAACCATCCATGTAAAGAATTTTCTCTAAGCTATTTCTTTTCTTTTATACGTAAGAGTTCGCATTTATTTTATTTTAAAACCTACCAACCACGATGTAAAAAATAATAAGTTCAGGCCATTGAAAAATTTGAAATTATAAATCGTGCAAAACTTGTAATCATCATCATATTTCTTTATGTTTTAATATTATGTAGTAAATGAATAGTTTTATTACATAACTTATATATTTTATTATTATATTTGAGAATAAAATATATACTTGTTTACATTTAAAACAAAATAATTACTCATTTTATCCTTTGGTAACCACGCGGGTGCTCCTTATTTTCGTATCGCCCTCGTAAAACACTATTTGGTGCTGTAAGCAGCAATAAATTATGCCATGGCTTTTGACGATTGACCGCCGGTGTCGGCAAGGGTCGGGATGGATTGAAGTGCGATTTCCTTTGTAAATACCGCGAGTGGGGTATCTTATATTTTATTCTGTAATCTTTGGTATAAGCACATGTGAATCACATTTTATAATAGTAAGAACGTTAGAAGAAATACAACCATCAACAGGCAAAGGAAAACATCATGTTGAAAAAACAGAAAAACAAGAAAATGCCGCCTTTTATAGTACCTAAATGGTTTCAAATAGGCTCTTATATTGTACTTTTTTTAAACGCCTGTGGTTTTTGATTGCGTAGACAGAACAGACCTTATCCTAGCGTTCCTCAACCAAGCGGTAAAATTTGAAGAAAATCTAAAACTAAGTCTGACAACAGTGCAGGAGACAGCAGTCGTGTGATGTTTCGACACATGCGCAAATGTCATTGCGCCAAATAGAAAATGCTTCATTGCGGGTAAAGGTGTGCTAAAAATGGATAAAATTTTGCAATCCACTTGTTTAATTGTTTATCTGTTTTTGGTAAAAAATAAAAATAACCTTGCAACAACCATGAAACCATTAAATTCCTCATAAAGAAGAGTTTGGTTTCAGATGCTAGATGGGTTGCCTGTAGTCTGTAGTAAATGCTAGTAATGCTACCCAGCAGCAGTGTAGTGTGAGGTCTTTAATAAAATAGATCATTTTGGTGATTATCTGTATAATAGCTACATTTTTTATGTTTTAATGGTGAAATTATACGATAAGAAAAAAATAATTAAAGCGCTTAACTGGATAAAGTGCGGTATTTACAAGTACCTATGTACATAGGTACGTCTGAACTTTTATTTTATGACACATTAATACATAGGTATACCTACCTACCTACCAATAAGTTATGTCTCATTGAATTTACCTGACAGGTACAAACTTATAAACATCTATGTCGGGATTGAACTTAACAGATCATATGCTGCACAAAATCTCACCCTTTTTATTAGAAGCTGTCTCCATTGCCGGAGCGAACATGGGGAAGGAGAGTTAGCTGCCCCCGCTCCCTCAAACATTGCTACTTTTACGCGCCAATAATAGCGCCAATCTGCCAGTCGGTGAAACTGCCAATACTTTGGGCTACTTTACAGCATTCAGAAAAAAATCCACTTATATTTTGGCAAATTCTAAAGGTGGAATCAAATCTACGCGGCGCGAACACGCGCCGCGTGTGCACGAAGCGCGCGCATCTTATCAGGTCTCAATCAGTGCAGACACTTCTATAGTGCAAGTTACCTTATTATGTAGACCGGAGTAACGATACAAACGTAATTATCTATATAAAATATAGGTATATAATAATAATAATTCAAAAAGCGGTAGGAGATCAAAATAATCGCAAATACCAATTTGCAATAGATAAAAACAAAATAAATTGATCTATTTATTGTATATTGACATCTGATCAGTATACAATTTTGACTACACTAATAGTTGCGCCAGCCCAGCAAAAAATGCCGAAAGAGGATTACCATTGTCGGACTCGTCGGGCATCTTGTGAAGGCTTATTTTGTGTCGGCACTCGGTAGGAGCACAAAAAATGTAAACAACTCATGTATTTCTGACTTCATCTATACAAATCTAGCGAACAGGCCTTCAATGGAACAGGCTGCGCGCGAGCGGCGCGGCTCGCAGATTTGTACGGGGTTTAAATGAGCGCGCACACACGGCGTCGCGTGTTCGCGACGCGCAGATTTGTTTCCACCTTTAAGAAGCAGAATGAGTGTCGATATTGAATGCAGTAGCGTAACTAAGGGCCCGCAGCTGTGGGGGGGGCCCCGTCGTTTTGGAGGGTCCTCAAGCGCCATCCTTTGTCGAAGAAGAAATAGTAGATACTAAATTAAAAGGTCGCTTTCCTTGTATATTAGTACTTTTTATAAAAAATACCTATGAACCCCATGATACATACCTAACATTGAAAAAGTGGGACAGTATTAAATTTTAAACTAAATACTGAAAATCGGCGCAGTATATGCAGTAAATAGAAAAATACGGTAAGACATACGTCAAAATGTTTTTGCCTAATTTAACGCGCTGTCTTTCACAACACAGGTCACACAAACAACCAACACATAGGTGTAAAATACAAACTAAACTACGACCTTCTAAAAAGAATGTAAATCGAAAAATATGTGTTTTCAAACCACGAATTTTCTAATTTGATCTTAAACCGAAAGTGACTAGTACACTAATTGACAGGTACAATGCCTGATGATAAGGACAAAATTTCGAGCAAAAAACTAAACATATAGAGACTAGAGTCGATATACGAGGGTTGTTCTAGAGACTAGGTACATACGTCTAGATATACAAGCCCAGACCAAGGTTTAGACTTACTTTTTTTGATTCGGTATCACGCTTATTTTGCAGCTTTGAGATAAAAGTTATTTGAAAAAATTGTTTATTTTAACGACATCTATACACAGTTTAAAAAAATATTTAACTTAGGACTCACCCTGTATATATACATAAAATATTATGAAAATAGAGGCCACGGACAATTTCTTGCAGGGGGCCCCGGGAAGTATCTTGTGGGGGGCCTCGAATTTGAAGCTACACTACTGATCAAATGATCTGCTATTACTCAAATGCGAATGAGAACTAACAAATTTATGGATTATTCGAATTTAATTTGAGGGGGACAGTTCAAGAAACTACGAATTAACATTTGTATTTTATACTAACTTGTGAAACGTTTAGGTACATTAATTTTTGGTAAATCATAATAAATTCTTCTATTCTTTTTATCAACCATGCATTTGTTAATAAATTACGTTTGTGTTTATTAGAAGTAGCAATTGTGGCATAATCATAACTTTTTAGGTTTTGTTAATTTTCTAATAAATGGACTAGTATCATGAATTTTTTTTGCATATGATAGAGTACGTCATAAAAAGCATCTCATTTTTTTCTCCGATTTTTTTGGGCACAGGAATGCCGTGAAAATAAGGAAAATATTTGAATTCTCCCAGGGCAGTGACGTCACTCACTCGTCACTGCCCTAGAGGCGAACAGCCAATCAAAAGACAGATATGTTTGCTGTGTTGCCGCATTCTGATGGCGCGCGAAATGCCGGAGCTCTACGCGGGCTGGCTCATCTATCTTGTCTTCTGTTCCCGTCTGCGAGTCGGAGCTGTTCTTGGCAACAATGCACTGCTGATGCTTCGCGCGGTTGGCACTGATTGGCTGAATCTGAATTCCTTTCTTTAAACTTTAGAATGGAATTACTAAAAAACAAAATGATGTAGAAAGTAACGAAATGCAGCAGTAAGTTTATTTTTGTATTCACTAAGCGGTTACAACAATTAAATCATTGTTCTTAACCTCGTGATACTAGTCCATTATAACTTGCACGTCGTAGTTACAAAGTTTAAGGTTCTATTTTATGGCCGTCATACATTTGCGATGAATTAAAATAATGTTAACATTCTTATAGCTCAACTTCTACCTCTACATTTTAAACTCTACTAGTGAGCGCCTAATTCGAGACCTCCACCCGTTAAAATAAGAAAATGCTCTCTTCACCTTTGGGAAATAAAATTACAGTTGACAGAGGGACAAGTATAGCAGGTAATATAAGGTGCTTTCCTTTTACATCTGCACTAACTCAGATCACTTAAAAATCAGATGGCTCAGCTCAGTTGGAAACCTCAGATGCTCAGATGAATTAAAGGAACGTGTTTGTGCAGTTTAATGTCATTTCTCCAAATTTTGTAATATGCTATGGTTCTATAATCTGGCGATCCTTTCCATAACCTATTTTTTTGAGTTTTTCGTAGCTCACCATACACTGTCGACTATCCATACACCACAAAACCCGCTAAAATTCAAACTTACAAAAAATTCTAACCTCATTTATTGATTTATTTGACATCTAAATGATCTGAGACAACTGATCTACCTTTCGAACTTGTGCAGATGGGCTTAAGTGGGGGTAAAATATGTCGCTTTAGTCTCAGATTCAGAAGACAAAAGGAACGTACATTGAAATGAGTCATGACGTCACAAGTGAGATTTATCAGATAAATCAGGAAAAAGGAAAGCGCCTATAGAAAATCGAAAACATTGCAAGCCGAAGAATACTCATAATGCAAAAATTATGGGTAAAAAACTCTGTTACAGACATCTTTTTGCACTATGTACCTAATATACCTTAGGCAAACTTTTTGTTTAATCTAGAACATGGCGTTTGGTGAAACATTCATAGAAAATACAAAGCAAAAAAAAGGAAATCAGTAAAATTACATCATAAAAATGCAATCTCACTCAGCTGTTTAAAAACTTTTTATCTACTCTCAAATGAATGAATTTATCTAAAGTATTTTTTATATGATGATTATGATGAAAATGAAAACTGATTAGCTGATTACGGATGACTTCAAATTTCAAGAATAGCGTATCAATAACCCCGTATAAAATAAAAATTCTACAAAATATGCATTCGGTTCCAATACAGTGACTATATAAATATTGTAGTAATTCATTATAATTATAGAAAGCATTATTATTAGTTTGTTACTGATAAACGTGAGTCATTACGACTAACGTTCGGATATTTTATGTATTAACTGTTACTGATATGAATCACGAAAGTATCTATGAGCAATTTATTATAATGAAATGATGATGTGTACAGACCTCTTAGAGGAAAGTTTATATTATTGCTTGCCGGTATATACCAAGTCGGATTGTGAGTGAACGGGCAAGTAAATAATAAAGGAATCTTACCATCCATCAAATATCGAATGTATTAAGGCTATTTTATTGGCTGGCAAATTTCTCAGGCGCAGGCAGGTTTCGCGAAAGGACGCGGTACGCGTGAACAGATCTTAAACTTGAGACAAATTATTGAAAAAGCCAGAGAGCATTATTTTCGAGTTTTTGTCTGCTTTGTGGACTATTCTAAGGCGTTTGATAACGTAAAGTGGCCTAAACTGTGGGAAATCCTCATCTCTATGGGAGTTCCTTATCACCTAGTGTTTCTCATACAGCAACTCTACGAGTCTAATTCGGTTCGTGTAAGAATTGATGGTAACTTATCTGATCAAACTCCAACCAGAAAAGGAGTTCGTCAGGGATGTGTATTAACTCCGATCTCCGATGTTATTTAACATTTACTCTGAATTTGTGATGAGACATGTATTAGACAACTGGAATGGCGGTATAACTATTGGCGGAAGCAAAATATCCAATTTAAGATTTGCTGACGATACAACCCTTATTGCTCAGGAAGAACTAGTAGCTCTATTAGACATCTTAGAACAACATAGTGTTGCGTATGGTCTTGCTATTAACTACAAAAAGACCAAGGTTATGATCATAGATAGAGATCATGATAATCATCGAGAAATAAAGTCAATAGGCCGTTGTAAAGTAGTTCAAAGTTTTGTGTACCTCGGCTCTTTGATCGACAATTCGGGTAGCTGTGAAACTGAGATTCGACGGCGCATTCAACAGCCACGTGAGGCCATGACAAAGCTTACTAAAATATGGCGTGACCATAAGATCACTAAAGCTACAAAAATGTCGCTGGTTCAGTCTCTTGTGTTCTCCATATTTCTGTATACCTCGGAAACTTGGACTGTTAAAAAGGCAGATCGAGCTCGCCTAGATGCTTTTGAAATGTGGACGTGGAGTAGAATGCTGAGAGTTCCTTATACCGCCCATCGAACTAACGTTTCCATACTGGATGAGCTCGGTAATCCAAAGAGACTATCCTCCATTGTGTCGACGAGAATGCTTACATTCTTCGGACATATTCACAGAAGCGATAATATGGAGAAACTTGTAGTTCAGGGTCATGCTCCGAGTGGGCGGCGCCGCGCCGTGGCCGTCCCCCCGCACCCTGGGTGGATACGACGAAACAGTTGTTGGATATGAGTATCAAGAGCGTCTCTGAACTGACAGTAAATCGCAAAACTATTGATAATATTCGTGTTGGCAATACTCTAGCTCCGACTTAATGCATTTTACGAGTTCACAACATGTCTGTTAAGACATTGTGACTATGATGATGAAGGCTATTTTGATGAAGTGCATATCCAGACGATAGTTTATCATGATGGAGACTGTTTGAGTCGTATAAAGCGACACGGAAAAACTGCACAGTCCTGACCTCAAGGATTATCGGAGTGTATGTGGAGGTTCGTCGGCGGTTTCGTCGGACTGTACAGGCCGCCGGATGTGGAATAATTGGAAAACTATTGACATTCGATCGGCCTGCGCAGGCCACAGACCATATTGTAAATGCATTACATGTTTCAGGAATTATGTAACCTAGGGTCTGGGGAGATATTATCGTTGAAGATTTCAAATCTGCGTAACTTCTTCTAGTTGCCAAGAACCGTAATGTTGCCGTTAGTCTCTCATGAGTATCTTTTTTTTTAATTAATGGTGTAACCATAGCTAACAGCTTCATCCATCGTCAGATAGTTGTCCAATCTTTTGGCGTGACTCCTAATTCTGAATGTACAGATTGTAGATCTGTATGCGAAACCATTCCTTACACCATACCATGAAGATTTAGAGCACCGGAAGGTCGCGGCAAGATGGATCCCAAAAGTAATGACAGATGAATAAAAAGGAAATTGGGTGAAAATTTGTCAGCAGTGGAAAAGGCAACTGCAACATAATCTACAGTTTTTAAATAATGCGGTTATATGTTTTTAGCGAAAGTTGGTTTTATCATAACGACGCTGAGTTGCAGTCTGAAAGTATACAATAGATGCATAAAGGCAGTCCAATGCCACAGAAGGTCACGACCACATAGTACCTAGGGGACAATACAGTGAGTAATGTATTTATTCGATATCACATGTAAAGGCAGAATTGAAGCAAAAGTGGCCGATTTACCAAGCTGCATCACGACAATGCTTTAGCTCACAGATCGTCGATTTGTCAAGGAACAATTGAAGAATTAGTGGTGGAATGAGTTTGTGGTTCTTGGGTTTTTAGGCCGGCGTCGTTTAGCGTTAAAGCTTGACGTTTCGTCACCACGAGTGGATGGCATCTTCTACTATTTTGGATGTCGCCGAAGTGAAATAGCTTCTGAAGATGCCATCCACTCGTGGTGGCAAAACGTCAAGCTTTAACGCTAAACGACGCCGGCGTAAAAACCCAAGAACCACAAATTCATTGGACGATGGCCGCGAAAGCCTTACCCAGTATATTAGTGGTGGAAATTAAGGTTCACCCCACCCCTAATTGTTCCATAACTTTTCTTCATGTAATTTCTATTTGTTTCCTGATTGAGATTTGCGTCGGATTTAGACCTCAAGTATATTAACCAGAGTATCAAAAAGTTGTTTCTAAGTTCATGAGAGGTAGATAAAGCGATGCGATAAGTGTAGGTACAGATCAGAATAGAGAACAGAAGATTTTTAAATAAATATTCATTGTTATTATTCTTCAGTCTCGTTACTTTCTGATTCATCCTCGTAGTGTATATTACCCTGTATATATTTATTGTTTAATAAAATCGATTCCTTAGAAGTATCTTAAAATAAAAGTAGCAAACTTATTCATCAGTTATATACATCTCCTACAATAATAATTATTGAATCACTTATTTCAGAAACCACCTCAAAATTCCGCCTTTTTGAGATTATTGTATCTTCTTGGGTTAACATAGGGTTAACATACCTAATTCCTAATTCCGATAAGCATTTTGTTGATTTCATTATGATTTAAAATGTCCATTTATTTCTGAAACAGCGTTAGTCCATAGTAAGTTTTAGTTTGAAACTTGGGTTTCATTTTAGAAATTGGGAAACTTGGGTTTCATTTTAGAAACCATTCTTTTGTTTATTTTTCAAAACGTTCTGTTAAAACTTAGGGTTTCAGCCCTGAGCAATTCTTCCTGTCCTGTAGTTGCAAACTTTTGACCTTAAGCATAAGTATGACTTAAAAATTGCAGATACGCAGAGTAGACGTAGAGACAGTATTCTTTTTATTCATTTTTTTTATTGCGTTTTTTGCGATAAGGAGTAGTTTTCCCCCTAGATATTTTGAAATGAAAGCTCAGTGGAACAGCCAGAAGCCAGACCCTCTCAAAAAAAGCTCATGAGGTTGTTCAACAATGAATTCGTAAGAAGTAGGTAATTAGAAAACTTAGCAATTACCAAGAAGTGCCCAGATTTAGAGTTTAACTCATTTCTTCTGTCCCTATTAGCTACTTTATATCGATAATCGATATGCTTCTAATGACAATGATAACTGTAAATCTTAAGAACGATAATAATTGGTACCCTTGAAAACGGCACGGCTATGGGAGGCTATGGCATCATCCGTGCTGATTCATTCCTCGCACCAATTCGTTTCTAGACAGAAATGCCAATGTTGCCGTATCGTGCATTGTTATTTCTTCGGATTAAGACCACAGCATAGTAAACAACCAGCACAATAACTCAGGTTGGCGGCAATTACATGCGCGTCCCCACTTTTAGATAATTTTTTTGTAGGGATGCTAACGATACTTCGATACTTGTACTTCTGCTCTAATATCGAGTATTTTTATCTTAGATACTTTTTGAGCGATTCCAAAGCTGATATCGATACTTTTGTAGGGGTATATCGGTATCGAAAATAATTATATAATTATTGAGGAGTGTAATCCATTGCACAAAATTGTCTGTACGAACCAAACGCGCCTATTTGGCTAAAAAATATCGAGTTGGTATCGGTATCGATATTTTCATTTTTGCATCTCTAACCAAACTTCGCAGCCGTAAAATCATCTATAAATCATCCCAAGGTCAAATTTTGTGGGAACCTTTTTTATATAGGAAATCCTCAGACGTATTGTGCTGGTTGTTTACTACGCTGTGTTAAGACGATACGTCGATACAGCGAGACACTGCAAACTGCAAAGTATCATTGCATTGCGGTTAGAATTTGTAAGCCTTTTAATCACTAATTCACTACGAGACTTCGACTATTTCGCTTGTTCAATCTAGGTCAAAATGCTACAAAATGAAGTTTTCTGATCCCAAGTCTCAACTGTTTAGTTCAGCTACAATTATTAGACCATGTTCAAATCAGGCGTCAACCACTACAAATATAAAATATCAATTGATTGCCGAATGTCAGAATGTCAATAAGGCAAGTCGAACATCTAACCTAAACTAATAATGATTTGTATGATATTATGATAGTTACGAATGGTCTGTATTATTTTGGAAACATGTATGATGTGTAGACAGATATTGAAATTAAAGGTAGAAGTATACCTAAGTGTTAATAATAAATATCATACATTTTTCATAATAATGACTTATAGTGAAAAAATTCCGCAGAAAGAAGAAAAGAGTTGAATCGCTGCTAAAATACATTAATAATGACTACCAAAAACTTTGGCGACGCTAAAAAAATAGTATCTTAACTTTTCTAATGACACCATACAATTTTTCAGACATTTTGACACTCATTTTAATGACGACACAACAGCTGAAGTGAGATATTTCAAACCAAGGTGAGATCCTCAAATAAGTAAATATAAGTTCTATTAGGATTAAGCGTTCAAAATCACAATCACAAAATCCATGGTTTTATTCACAGATGTAAAACATAATCAGTTTGACCTTGCAGAAGACCATGGATTAATCCGTGGATAAAATAACGAAAAAATCGTGGATGTAAAACAGGTATAAGAAACAGAAGTAAAAAATGATCCCACTTGTTTAGGGTGTTCACCACATGGTGACATAACCATTAATTTAACATTGGCCCTTTCTAGTAATCAAAATAAAACTCTCTAGGTTCTAGGCACAACCACGAGCGTCTCATAGTACGTTTGAAACGAGTCTCTGGATAGAGACCTCGATATCCCTTATTTAGAGATTCATCGAACAGTATAGGCGCAGCGTTTCATCTGTAGGCAAGCAGATTCGAAAGCAACCATTTGTTGCAAGAATCAGTGGACTAGACAGTCGCAGTCGCGCAAGTTCGCAAGCACAGAACGCCGTGGTTTGCACTATGAACAAAAAATTGTATCGCGAATTTAATACATTAAAACTTGAAGCAATGTATTTAAAAAAACTTTTCAAAATATTTAAAAATTGCCTAGCCCCATTCTGTTCTAAAATATTTTCTTATAATTTGATGTTGTCTAGTTACTAGGTTTCCAGTCCCGGTAGAATTACGAAGTGATACTATGAGAAAAGCTAAGGTCCCACGGACTGCTCACTGCTCTGGCAACAATAACTTTACTTTTCCATTTCTGAACATGTTGAAAAGCATTACCCTGTACAAAAAAACCTTTTTACAGGAATTTCTGTGACGGGCGGAGACTTGGCAACGCCGCGCTGAAACGGGCAACAAAAGAAGTCAGCTGAAAATGGTTGTCGGTGTTTTAGGTAAGGTTAAGTTTTTCAGTCGTGACGTTTAAGCTAACTGTATCGGTGTACAATCATCCCATTTTTCACGCCTACGCGTCAAATTTTACGTGTTCCCAAGACATTCTTCTCCTTCCATCCATCTCCGTAAAATGGAAGACTTCCACCACGAACTCGAACCGAAAGCACCCCAACTTCAGCGCGAAGGGGACTCCGTGGACGATTTCGAGCACCTGGGTCACGATTCCAGCCCGTTGGGGGCCGCGAAGACCCCCGTGGGGCACCTGCTGGACTTGCAGTGCGAACCAGCCGGGAAAATCGATACCGCGACGGAAAATACAGGCAGCGCATTTACCGGCACCAGTTTTCATCCCTCCAACATCGTGGACGATTTGCTGCCCCAGAAAATGGACTCGAACCTGCTGGAAATGGGGGACGCGGCGCCCCAAAGTGCGAAGCAGGAAGAAGCCGAGCCCAAGTTGCAGGATTTCATGCACGGCGAGAGTCTGCTCACCAGGGACTTCCACGACAAGTACATGATACAGTCACAGATACAGGCCTTTATGGATAATGAGCGACAGGTCAGTTTTATGATAAGGGTGATTACGTTGCTTAAGGTGAAAATAGGGTGACTCATATTTGATGATCGATATATACGGTTTTTGGACAGAATTCAACAATCTGGTTCATGCTTGTAACGTGCTAACACTGCACCAACATTTTTATATCGTAGAATTTTCATTTGAAAGCTAGAAATGTAGGTAGGTAGGTAATAGTTTAAAATAAACTATGGCAAATCCATATTTTTTACTTTTTGATATTGGTAGATTCACAAATATTTTTCCCTTTTCGATAAAAAGTTAGAAAAGCAAAAATAAAAATCAAAATTCAAAGCTCATTGTATTCCGGTGCATTTTAAACATTTTTATTAACCTAACATGCACCAAGCATTTTCCTGCCGGATGAACCATTTTTTTATCAGTTACATTATACATTGTATAGAAACAAGCTACCTATTGCGAATAAATTAATATATCATTTTCAAATATCAGGACAGCGATCGTATACAAATTAATTTTATATTTTGATGAAACGAAAAATCAACCCTGTTTCCATCATTTTGAAAAAAATGGCGTCTTTCCCATTGATTCGATACTTCCTACGCGTTCTAAGGTTACGCATGCGAGGCATTTACTCGTAACTTGACCTTTCTTAAAACTTCTGAAAACTACCAAGGAACGCTCTAAAGATGTCTAAACTCAAAAAACAAAGACCGAAAGGGTTTTATGTTTTTTAGAATTCCGAAAAAAAAAAACAAGTATCTACTTACGTGATTAATCCGTCAAAAAATGAGTGCCTATGATTGTGCCTGCCTTTCTTGTACAATATAGACCTACATCTGGTTATACAAAATTTTTGATGAGTGATGAGTATATCTTTCAGTTCTCTGGAAAGCAAAAATATCTGTTCACATCATTCGTCTGATATTTTCTTGAACTTTATGCAACACAGGTAATACTGGTATGTTCTTCAAGATTTAAGAATCTGAAATGATTTACATTCATCAAGCATAAGCACCTTTGATCGGCACCATCAAATTATAAAAAATACGTAGTTATAGAAAGCCAAATAAACATTTTTGATTTTCGTCAAACGAGACTGAAACTGCGACCGGCTTTGTAAGTTCGCCAGGAAATTAGTTAACAAAAAACAACATTAATATTAAGTTTTATGTTCTCATAAAGGCCATAGAGGTGGCCGAAACGTGAGTTTATCTCAAACATTTTTTGTGTTTTCCCATTGAGTAACTTATTGAATAGGGTTTTACTTCTCACACCGGACACCGATAGGTGAAGGGAGTATTGTGATCGCGAAAATTTTTGATTTTGAGATATTACGTTTTTTAGACGTTTTATGATGCCTACATAACGAAAATCCACGTCACTTATTTTTGTCGGTCTGTCTGTACGCGTTCTTCTAGCCACGTAATCTCAGCAACCGCTGCATGGCCTGCATGGATTGTGATGAAATTTGGGCAGGGATATGCTGTGGGGTCATAGTAGGTAATGTTCGTACAATTTTGAAAATCGGTGCATGTGCGGCGGAGTAATTAGCAAAAAACAGAACAAAAACATATATTGCTCAAACTTCGTTTTTAAGCGTTTTAGGGGTTCCTGATCATTTTCTATTTTTTTTTGGGTGGGGGTGAAATTGGGGTGGTTGGGGGGTGGGGGGGTTGTAAAATAGAAAAATTCGTGGCTTTCATAATAGACTGTCCACTGATCTGTGAAGGATGACCTGGTGACATAAATAACTTTTTTAGGTCCATCCGAACATTGCCTATTACAGAACCAAAGAACTTAGAGAAATTTTTCTGGCGTAAACATACGAGTATGTATTGCTTTAGATCGTTCTATATTGTGTAACGAGAAAACGGTTGAATTGATTTTAATGGAATTTTGACACAGTATTACCACCGTGGCGAGGATGAAAAATGCGTCTGGTTTTTATAAATTGTGCCAGTGGCGGCGCAGAAATGATAAAAAAACTAAAAATATAAAAACAGCTCAAACTTCGTTTTTGAGCGTTTTAGAGGTTCCTGTTCCAAATTGGGGTGGTTGGGGGGTGGGGGGCTGTAAAACTGAAAAGTCTGTAGTATTGATAATAGGCTGTCCATAGACCTGTGAAGGAAAGGGGGGAGGGCTGTCTATGATTTGGTTGCAAGGGGATCTCAGACTAAAGCTTCATGCTATGGGAAAATAATAAACTGGTATCACAGTAATGTGTGAGAAGTACTGAGTCAATTAACTTGACTTCATTTTTTATTAGAGGGCCAGTTAAACACGATGAACAAAGAGACAATCACAAATTACATTAAATAAACGGTACACAGTTTCTATATGATATAGGAGGACCAAGGCAAGGATTACTTGTTTTTTATTTCTCTGTCATTTTTAAAAGCTAGGAAGACAGACAGACGTGAAATTGCATGTTTTGCTGGATTTTGGTATAAAACGTCGAGTGAATCGTCCATTAAACGTATTATTTCTCCGCCTATTGGTACGAAACTCAAAAAAGCTCATCTAATTTTTTCTTTTCTTTCTTTATTCTGTAAACAGGTCTAAGTAGTGCGTTTTACCATTTTGACGTAGCCGAGTATGAATAAATTAATGGTAGAAGGTTTTTGGTTTTACTTTGGATGTGGAGGAAGCTTAAAATAGGAGGAGTTACACGTCCCTTTTTTCAGCTACCTGTGGTACCTGAACCTAACTTACTCTTAGTCTTAGTGTTGCCTTGTTGCCGTATGGAGTATAATTGAAAGATCAACTATTACTGCAAAAAAATACAAGAAAAAAATTCATCCGATTCATCCCACTTATTGATAGGTGGATTTTCAAAGTACCGGATACTCGTGACATATGGTAACCCAGTAGCACGTCATCTGCAGCATAGTTAGGGTGACCCGAGGGTTGACCTAACGCCTTCACTTCGTCCCATCCCAATTTTACGTCCGACAAGCTTTTGAAAAATTATAGCTTGTGCAGGCACGTACTAGCAGCAAAGGATATTTAATGTCCCTGTTATACTTATGTTTTCTATCCCTTTTTAGACTCGACATGATAATGACGATCGCTACTTAAGGTAATCTTCCGGGCTTCCGCCCCGTCATCTCATGCCACGCTGGTCACGCAGTACACATACTTTTTTTCAGATGGGGTCCAGACAGAGTCACAGCTACGCCACAGAAGTAAAAATTGTTTTTAATTCTGTGACTAGGCATCATTGACCTCAATAAATTGATTAGCTATACATTTTCTCGGAAATAAAAGCAATTCGATTTTCACAAATTATTTAGCAAATCACAAAATAAATTTTTTCGACTTAGGGACATTTAGTACAAAAGTTCAAAGCGTCATTCGCTGTAGTGTTCCAATTTGAGGAGGCTCACATCAAGACCAACGTTAGGCGATAATTTTAACGTTTTTCAAAGTTGAACACGATCTTTCAACATTTGTAGTAGATACAGCGAGCGAAGCTGCGAATCTAACAGTTTTGTCAGTGTACGTGTTAACTGTTATACAGGGTGGGCCAATAGTGCGTGGACGGAGGATTGTGGGCTTACTAAAAAATATTCCAAAGATCTGTTACTTGACCATGGTAGGGACCCTTGAGGGCTATAACGTAAAAATATTTTCACTTAAAATTTGACGTTTATACAGGGTGATTCATATCAAACTTACATTTTTTTGAATGGAACCCCCTATATATTATTGCATATTTGGATTCCTTGGTCAATTCTCGTGTGACTTTATGTATCAAACATGGAACTTTAAACGAACCGTTTAGGCGCAAATCACCATTTTTGGTATAAGCAAGTATCAGAAAAAAATTGAATATCGCAGCGATTATTAAACTTAGAAGGCCTTGACTTTGCGGTACGACTAAGCATGAAATGCGTCATCTTAGGTCAGACGGCTAAATTTTAACTCTTTTTGTACTTGGAGAAATCAGAGGATAAATTAAGGAAACTTCAATCACAGATAACTTGATTTTTTCAAATGGGAATGCCTATTTTGGTTTAAAGAATCAAATGTAAAATTTGATTACCTTTCTAACGATATAGCATTCTTGATATCAATCCTTTTTGGTTTTCATTTTATTTCAAATTTTCAGTCAAATCGGTGTTTTTCAATTTTCCTGCATGCAAGCAACCTAGCAGGCCATGAAAAATAAACAAAAGCTCGTTGGTATGAAAGAAAGCAACTAACTCAGTAGAAAAATGCAAACTAACTAGAGCAGCGAGGCAAGATTATGAAAATTCCTTACATGTTAGCTCTAACCAGAAACAATAGCGGTAACAAGAACGCTCATTTTTCACAGCCTACTAGCTATTATCCAATTGCCAAAGTCAGTAAAAAATATTTAATCAAAGGAAAACTACTAGTGATTGTTGCTGGCAGTAGAAGATCTATTTCTTCTGAATAAATTTTCACATTTAATGCTATGAAAAAGTAGCCATTTCCGTAAGTCAAAGGTAATGATACCTCGGACTGGAACCCTTCAAATTCTTCAGTAGGTACTACTACTTATTAGCAAAGTCGTGGAAAATGAAGCTTGAATTGCAGTCTGTTTGCATTGTAATACATAATTTAGTTTGCAGAAAACTACATGAAATAATCACAATTACAACATAGCGTAATTAAAAAATTCTAGCAATTATTTTAATAGATGTTCAAAATGCTCCAGCTGGAAACGTTAACTAAACGGAAATAACTATTTTTTTTATCCCATTAAATATGAAATTTCATTCTAAACATGTTGGACTGTAAGCAAAAATCAATGGCAGTTTTCCTTTTTTTGTTTCAACATTTTTAATCGTTTTGGAAAGTTGCCTCTAGTAGACCTCAATAGCTAGTAGGCTGTGAAAAACAAACACTTCTGTCATACCCCGGCTACTCATTGACATTAGATATCTTCCCGCTGTTGTATCCGGTTAGAGTTAATATGTTGTAAGGAATTTTCATAATCTTGCCTCGTTGCTCTAGTTAGTTTGCACCTTTCTAATAAATTAGTTGGTTTCTTCCATATTAACGAGCTTTTGTTTATTTTTCATCGCTTGCTAGGTTGCTTGCACGCAGGAAAGTTGAAAAACACCGATTTGACTGAAAATCGAAACAAAATGAAAACTAAAAAAGATTGATATCAAGAATGCTACATCGTTAGAAAGGTAATCAAATTTTACATTTGATTCTTTAAACCAAAATAGGCATTCTCATTTAAAAAAGTCAAGTTATCTGTGATTGAAGTTTTCTTAATTAATCTACTGATTTCTCCAAGTACAAAAAGAATTAAAATTTTGCCGTCTGACCTAAGATGACACATTTCATGCTTAGTCGTACCGCAAAGTCACGGCTTCCTAAGTTTTATAATCGCTGCGATACTCAATTTTTTTCTGATACCTACTTATACCAAAAATGGTGATTTGCGCCTAAACGGTTCGTTTAAGGTTCCATGTGTGATACATAAAGTCACACTAGAATTGATCAAGGAATCCAAATATGCAATAATATATAGGGGGTTCCATTCAAAAAAATGTATGTTTGATATGAATCACCCTGTATAAACGTCTAAATTTAAGTGAAAATATTTTTACGTTATAGCCCTCAAGGGTCCCTACCATGGTCAAGTGACAGATTTTTGAAATATTTTTTAGTAAGCCCACAATCTTCCGTCCACGCACTATTGGCCCACCCTGTATTATGTGGATAAGATGTAGCTTTGTACTCAGGGCCGCAACTGGACCCTTTGGCGCCCGGGGCTCCTTTAGATTTCTGCGTCCTCCTATCTACTTAAAAGTTACAATAATATTAGGATTGATATCCTTGAAAAACACGATAGAGTACAGGGTGTTTCCTAATTATTTAAAAAAGAACAGTCTTCTAACAACATTATTTACATCCTTGATTGTGGCCACTGATTGATCACTAAAGACTAGATTTTGTTGACATCTTTCACAAAAAACTCTCGATTTTAACCAGTGCCGACCCAATCAACATGCTCCCAATTATTATTTAGACAGTCAGTGGCACGCCACTGACTTTTCTTAAAATAAAAAAAATTGAAATCTGTATTCAATTATGAGCAGATTTGATCTCTTGAATTTTTTAGTCCGACGCACGGGTTTCATCTAAAAAATTAAAATCTACGTGTGTCTGCATGGTGATATTGTCATATTAACGATATTGTTGCGATCATGCAGAGAAACGGTTTTTATTTTTTAAGCGAAAACAGTGCATCGGATTGAAAAAATTCAAGTGTTCAACTTTGGTTAGAAATAAGTGGAAATTTCAAAAATAATCTTTATTTTGGGACAAATCAGTGGCGTACCATCAATGTCTGCCAAAATAGGCAGGTCAAATTACGTACGAACGCCACTGGTGGAAATTTAAGAAAAAGTGATACATTAAAAAATGCCTCTTGATTTATAGTACATGTATGACGAATTTCATTAAAATATCGGAAGTGGTCTTATAGATCTTAACAATAAATTATTTATTTCTGAAAACTTTAAAACCCTGTATCTCAAAAGGTAAGACGTTTAGGACATACGTTCATATGAAGTTTTCTTCTTAAAATGAACCCAAAAATCGCCCCCATAAATATTGACATTCAATTATACAGGGTTATTCACGTTATTCGACACGGAGCATTATGGCTAAAGTATACGATACACAAGAAAATAATAATTCCGGATGGATAGAGACCCATAAAGGCTACATTTTAAAAATATTTTAATGTTATACAGGGTGTCCCAAAACCACGAAATGTATCAAAGTTATGTTTTTTTAAATGGAACACCCCGTATATTATTGCATATTCACATTCCTTGGTAAATTCTAGTGTGACTTTATGTATCATACATGGGACTTAAAGCGAACCGTTTAGGTGTAAGTCACCATTTTCGGTAGAAGTAGATATCATATAGTGCCTGGCTAATGGACATTATGTTCCAGTGCCAAAAAAAAAAAAAAAAAAGTAGATATCAGGAAAAAATTGAATATCGCAGAGATCATAAAATTTGGAAGGCTGTGACTCTGCTGTATTACTAAGCATAAAATGCGTCAGCTTTGATGAGACTGTCACTTATAAATTACGTTTATGCTTGGAGAAATCGGTCGATTAATTAAGGAAACTTCGATCAGCGATAACTTGATTTTTTCAAATGGGAATGCCTAATTTTTTTTATACGGTTAAACCGAGGGTTAAACGTAGAATTTGATAGCTTTTCTAATGATATAAGGTTGTGAATATCAATCTCTGGTAGTTTTCATTTAATTTTAAATTTTCAAACAAATCGGCGTTTTTCAATTTTCCTACCTATAAGCAACGTAGCAGGCCATGAAATATAAACAAAAACCTGTTCAAATAGAAGAAAACAACTAACTTAGCTGAAAAATACACACGAACTAGACTAAAGGGACAAGACTATAAAAATTACTCACAACAAACAAAGTCTAACCAGAAACAACGGCGGTAACATATCTTTGGTCAAAGAGAACATGAAGTATGGCAGAAATGGATTTTTTCACGGCCTACTAGCTACTGCAATGTACCACAGATTAACAATTTCCAAAACCATTTGAAAATTTTGAAATAAAGTAAAAACTACTAGAGAATGTTGTAAGCAGTTTATAATTTTCATAATAAAATTTCACATTTAATGATATAAAAAAGTATGCAATTCTGTCAAAACTCAAGTCAAAAGTACCTCAGACTGGAGTTCTGAAAATTCTTCAGTACCTATTAGCAAGATCGCAGAAAATGAAGAATGAATTAAAATTTGTTCAAATTATAAAACATAACTTAAAAGGCAGAAAATTTAAATCTGATTTGACAGTATTCCTTTTTGCAATATTGCTAATAGATATTGAAAAATAGAAGGGCTCCAGTCAGAGGTGTCGACTTCGACGCAAATTAGTACTTTTTTACACCATTACCAAAACCATTACATAATATGATTGATAGTTGCGTGCTGGAGCAACAGTCGCTGGTTGTTTTTGTTTCATATCAGGGTTTTTAATTGTCTTGGAAATTTTTAACCTCTAGTAAGTTGCGGTAGCCAGTAGACTGTAAAAAATATTTATTACTGCCATACTCCAGCTTCTCTTTGACCTTAGAGATGTTATCGCAGTTATTTTTGGGTTGATTGATAGAGTTGATTTGTTGTAAGGAATATTTATAATCTTGTCCCTTTAGTCTAGTTAGTGTGTATTTTTCAGCGAAGTTAGTTGTTTTCTTCTACCTGAACAGGTTTTTGTTTATATGTCATGGCCTGCTACGTTGCTTATAGGTAGGAAAATTGAAAATCGCCGATTTATTTGAAAATTTAAAATTAAATGAAAACTATCAGAGATTGATATTGACAACCTTATATCGTTAGAAAGGTTATCAAATTCTACGTTTAACCGTATAAAAAAAATTGGGCATTCCCATTTGAAAAAATCAAGTTATCACTGATCGAAGTTTCCTTAATGAATCGACCGATTTCTCCAAGCAGAAACGTAATTTAAATTTGACAGTCTCATCGCATTTTATGCTTAGTAATATGGCAAAGTCACAGCCTTCCCTATTATATAATCTTTGCGATATTCAATTTTTTCCTGATATCTACTTATACCGAAAATGGTGATTTACACCTAAACGGTTCGCTTTAGTTCCCATATATGATACATAAAGTCACACTAGAATTCACCGAGGAATCTGAATGTGCAATAATATATGGGGTTTTCCATTTGAAAAAACATAACTTTGATACATTTCGTGTTTTTGGGACACCCTGTATAACATAAAAATATTTTTAAAATGTAGCCTTTATGGGTCTCTATCCATCCGAAATTATTATTTTCTTTTTTATCAAATAGTTTAGCCATAATGCTCCGTGTCGAATAACGTGAATAACCCTGTATTTATAATATAGTTTATTAATTTGTTGATTGCATTATGAAAATTCTACCCCTGTTTCGTTAATATTTCTTAAAAAAAATCACATATAAGGACCAAAAGGATCAAAATACTACTAATAAAAACATCTCATGCACAATCTTCTTTGGTTGCCATGCCATACGCATTGCAGCATGTAAGTAAGCTTCTTCTGCTCTTCTCACTATTGTTGAGATCTCGTTGGCGTGATTCCAGTTCTGATATCTCGGAGCCATGAGTATTGCTTACGACACACTTTCCTTTTATTTTACCCATGAAAATTTCTTCCAGTACCCCATATTTCGGGCCTCTTAAGCATGTGACTTGAGTAAAGCTACTTTGCGTCTTTTATTGTTTCCACTAGCTCTCTTTGCGTGGAGGCAATGAACCCGGTCTATGGGATTCTCAAAAGCCACATTACATAGGCTTCAATTCTGTTGATTGACTTGCACAATAGTGAACTTTATTTATAACATTTTATAGTATTAAACGCGTAAATATTGGAAAAGAAGTATTTGTCGTATATGGTACCTCACAAACTACACGAAGTGTTTTTGTTGTGCCACAGTTTTTTTCAGGTATTGCAGCTATCCATTTCAGCTCCCAATCTGTGTCGCATAGTATACGAAAATAAAAACCCAATCAAAATGCATTTTGTCCATGTTTATAGGATAAAATGCACTTTGAAGGTATACTATGTGACTGGACTTAAATAATTTGTTTGTCTAGGTATGATATCCTACGAAATAGCACGGAGAATAAATGGATCTTATCTGACTTATTGTTCATAAAGAGAAAGTATTTGATCATAGGAATACATCACCACCTCTATCTCAAATATAGAAAATTTAGACAAAATGCATTTGGATAGGCTGCTCCTCAATTGTGGTCTAGTTTCAACCAGTTTTGATCATCCAGGGACTCTATATACGTTAATACCATTTTGCTTCCCACACAGACAGGTGAGGGGAGTATTGTGATCGCGAAAAAAATTGATTTTGAGATAATACGCTTTTTGGGCTTTTTATGATATCTACATAACGAAAATCCACGTCGCTCATTTCCGTTGGTCTGTCTGTCTGCCGGTCTGCCTGCAGGTCTGTCTGTCTGTCTGTCTGTCTGCCCGTCTTTCTGTCTGTCGGTCTGCCTGTCTTTCGGCATGTCGGCCAGCCTGTCTGTCTGTTAGCGTTTTTCTAGCTTCGCAATCTCAAGAGCCGCTGATCTCTGATCATTTACTATTTTTTTTTGAGTGGTTAAAATGAGTTGAAGTAGGATGGAGTTTCGGATACGGTGGTTGGGAAACCTCGGAACACTTTTCATTGCCCTTTAAAAAATGATATTGATAATATAATTTTTTTTAATATCCTAGTTCCTACGGAGAGAGATGCAAGGAACTATTTACGAGAGTTTTTGCGTTGGACGTTTTTTTGCGACCGGGCGGGCGATGATTTGGTTGCAAGGGGATCTTAGACTATAGCTTTATGCTACGGGAAATAATAAAATGGTATCATGTATTGTATCACCGTTATGTGTGGGAAGTACTGAGTCAAAATGTTGTTTTGTTCCAGGTAATCGAGGACATGAAGACACTGAACGCCCAAAATGCCGATTATATCGACCGATACACTGACAGCGATGACGACGAGTTCGTCCGCACCAAATACGAAAACGTCCCGGAAAAAGTGAAAGTCGATCACGCGGAAACCTTCAAGGATTTCGACGAACCGATCAAGAAAGAACAGCCCAAACCACATGGTAAGTTGTGTATTGTTCATTCTAATGATTTAAAAAAATACACGGGATGTCGCCGATTCCTATAGCGCAAACGCTTGGAGAATGCTCATTACTTACATGATCAAATTTGAACTTTAATTGTCAACGTCACAGAAGTCTACCACCTTTTTGCGCTTTATTCATGGTACACCCTGTACGAGGATATATTACAGTCCGTTCCACGTAAGAAGTGACACACCATTTACACATACGTACCGACGCGAACAAGATAGCGGATGGCATTGCTTACAGTCAAAGGCGTAACAATTTGTTTTCTCAATTCGAAATTGAATAGTAGTATAAAGCAAAAAAATAGTGCGTTTCTTCACAACATATGCCTTCGGCGAAATTTTCTAAATGAACGTTTGGAAAACTTGTTAAAATTTACCACTACAGCTAGATGGAGCGATCATGCACATTTTAGTATTAGAGGCTGTAGTGAGCAACTGGTCACTGTCAAAACCGATACCCAATTTTGAAATAGCCAAAGTGATCAAGACGTCTAGTGGTGGAATTTAGAACCCAATGTTGCATGTGCGCCTGTAGTAACCAGATTATTTTAGCATGCATGTGTACCAACTCAGAGAGAACGAAATCAAAACACAGGAATGTTATGATATTGTTTTTTTTATTATTTGTTTCTTAACATTTGTTTTGTATTTATTAATCATGAGTGCTGAGTGTTTATGTTATGGATTTTATTACTTGATTCTTGTATTTATCAAATCATGAGTGCTTTGTATTTCATATATTTTACTGGTGAAATATGTATATTGATATGTTGAAATATACGATTTAAAATGTCTCAATAATAGTGGTAAACTGGCTCTTGTTATTGATATTGTATAATAAAGAAATGGTTATAAACATTCACAGTCTAATCTGATAAATAGTAATAAGAATACATGGTGAGCTAGGTCTCTGTTCAACGTCAGGGAGAGAAATATGGATAGAATGTGGAAAAATGTAAAATATCAGCACATATATAAATAAATAAAAAATAGTCCCCTGTTACGACATCCTGGTACTTTTCATCTCTGAGTCCTACCATCCTTGACTTAGATTACGCTGCCCTGAAGAGGTCCAATAAGTCCGAAACACGTGTCGGCAGCTATCGTTGTTTCCCTTTGCGTGCTTAGCCAGCTATGTTAAAATTTCTTTCTTGGTTTGATAAATAAATAAATATAACCAGCCATATAAAGGAGTAAATAAAGGAGATAATTGGAATAGGTCCACCTGGGTTGTTACCAGGCTATCGGCCTTCCGTAAATAAATATCATATATAAATAAACAGAAATCAGTAAGGATTTAAATAAATACACCTAAACACTACCAAGCTGCAAGCTCCAGGACCTAATACCTAGAGTAGACGGAAATCAGAGACCCAACGCCATATAATAAAGTCGTCTTAAAAGCCGAATGTATGGTATACATTGTGAAACACTTTAAAAATATCGTAGCCAGACCACATTAGTTAATAATCCAAACTCAAAAGACAAAATACCTGCAAATATTCGTAAAAAAGACTCAAAAACCCTTTTGTTGAAATTTTGGTCTCCAGCTTGTTGCGTTTTTCAAAAACATGGCATGGCTATGGCAACGATTACCACAACCCACTTTATTCAAGTTTCAAGTGACAAAACCCAAAAGCATCACAAAACAGTATCTTTAGCTGTGAACACGGAACTGTTACGGAATTAGTTGCTCTATGAAAAGTCACTCATGATCTGACAAATAACAAAATATCTGAACAATATATGATGTAGTAATAACCAAATAAATTACTTAACTGAACTTCATCGACTAATTACACTCACACTCAGATCTTACAAGTTTTTATAAATCATCCGTCGATGCCGTCAATGTCCATCTTCAATCACGTGACCGCTAAAGGTGCGTTCTAACGCCTGGCAGCCAGGAGCGCGTTCCGGATCACCACAAGGCCGAAACACTTTGCCAATTGGTTTCATCTGCAAGCCACGCCACCTACGATTTTTCCAATTCCTACGCGCCATTATGGAACAATTACAAAACCGTAAATTTCTTGAAAACTATCGAAGATAGAACTACATATGCCTAGATAAAAGTGAAAGAGAATTTATTTCGCATCCACTGATATATACATATACCATCCCATTTGAAAAAAGTTTTTAACGTTTTTAACTTTTCAAATTTGAAAATTGCTAGTCTATCGATTTAATGTGCTTTTGAAACAATGATCTTACTAAGACACAAGTACGTTTCTTGCTTCTTTGAAAACCGAAAACCGCATCTTTCTACCGTGTTTAGTTTCCCAGATATTAACATTTTTTGTAGAGTACTACAGACGTCAAATTCTCTAAAAATTTCTGAATAACTATGATTAACAAACTGGACCTAAAAATCGATGCTGAATTCAAAAACGTAATAATATAAAGGATGTTCTATTTAAAATAAGGAAGTTGATACCTACTTCCGGTATAACCGGATGTCCGCCATCTTTAAAATTATTTTCCACAAGTGGACCATTTGAAAAGAAACGTTTTTTATTGAAGCCATTTTCTTCTAATTTAAACGGTAAGGCCGCTAGAGAGCACTGCGCTCTTATTGGACCACCCTGTTTTGTTGATTTGGGTCACCGAGCAACGTACCTCCAACAACGCAACATCTTGTTGATTTTTATGTGATAATTGGTAATCTTGGTTCATTTGCAAACCTTTTAAAAACCCTCTAACTTCTGAAGATAAACTTTTAAGATAAAAGGAAGGCCTGCTCCTGATCCTCAAATTAATTATAGTTCCACAAGTCAACTATCAATAAGAAGGCGCCATTCAGTGTAGGTTTGTATTTTTTCAAACCCTAGTCCAGAAGCAGCTTCGCGATAACATTACAATAAACCACTTTCACTAAAAAATTGTATTACCTCTTTTTCTCGAGTTCTGTATGTTGTAATTGTAACTGTTGGTGCCAATAAATTGTTTTCCTTCAATCTTGAGGCTAACACTTCTGATCCTTGTTTTGATACATTAAGATCACATATCAAATCACTGAGTTTATTTTGAGAAAATAATTTTGGCGTAGATATCTAACCCTCCCATTCACTTCCACTGATAGACAGTTCCGACTTCTGTGAATCTGGCGACATCGTTGTTTCTGAGGGCATACGAATTACTTTTGGAACGTAAATAGGCCGCGGGGGATTTTCACTATGTATAACCGGATATTTTGTAGACTGTAAGTCTGGGTATTTCCATGTTTGGTTCTCATTAAAACCTTTAACATCTACTGCGCAAAAGTAACAATCATCTAAATGATTCGTGGGCTCCATCCAGATCATAGGAATACCAAAGTCTAATCCAGAACGTTCTCCTTTTTTCCACAACCGTAATGACAACACAGGACTTACAAGCTTTACTAGGAACCCATGGTTTATGTAATTTGTCCATTCTGAAAGCGAAATATTCAACATAAGTCTTCTTGAGAAAGTCTGTGATTTCTTTTTTTTTTGGTATATAAACAACGCAAATATAATGAAATATATCACTAGAATACTTACATCCTGTGCTACTACTCTAGCTGCTCTATCAAGAGTACGAGAGACAGTTGAGACATGAGCTCCAATAAAATCTCGTATCCATATCAAATGGCTCCCAGTCGCACAAAGTCTCAGAAAGACCAATAGTTCGCCCATTGGTGATACCGCATTGTCCCTAAAATGAAATACGGACTGGTTTCCAAACTGAATAGCTATGTCGAGAGCTTTGTTCTATGCCATGATTATCATAACACTTACCAGTTGTACTGATAAACTGTTGGTTCTCGGGCTGTTCGGCCGGCGTCGACATGCTCCGTCGCCTTGGCCGTGGCGCGCTTCGCTGCTTGAAGTTTCGCTAACGCGAGTGGCTGGCATCCTCGGAAGCTTTTACCTGTTCGGCGTGTTCCGCGAAATTAGTAATTTTTTGGAGCCTGGTGATGAAGGGAGTGGGAAAAAATTGGATATAACTATTTTTCAAAATTATACCACCGATTACAAAAATTGCGAAATGTCTACAGTCTTTATCTTGTTGCAGTCGCTCCCATATCAGCCCCTTCTGAAGCTCCTCCTCCGGTTCCCTCCCATGCTCCGGCCCCCGCTCCGGTTAAGGAGAAAACACCGGAGCCCGTGAAAGAGAAGACTCCTGAGCCTGCAAAACAGCCTCCGCTCGTTGAGCCTCAATCTAAAGAGGCTCCCAAAAAGGCAGAGGTCAAGGCTAAAATCGCTCCCGCCGATGCTGAGGCGATTTTCAAAAAAATGGGATTGGGTAAGATTTGGATAATGTGACATGGATCATTAACAACAAACACTATACACCTAACCAATCGTTAAAACGATTTTCTCAAACCTGGCACGTGCTTCGTTAACTATGTTAGCATCTTCAGTTAAAGATTTAGACCAAATTCTAACTTCTAATTATAGCTTTTTATACTCAGTGTGTGCAGTCAACCATAACATGTTCTACCTAAGAGCGTCAAATAACCACGTCTTTCTCTTCAGGAAACTACATGATTTGTCTTCTTCGCCACACTGGATATAGGCCCGATTGCAAGCATCTTGTTATTCGCTTTAATTTCTGAAGGACTGTGTGATTCCTCCTACAGGTAGATAGTCCTATGGAAATGTTAACGAAACACGTGTCGAGCTTGAAAAAATCGGTTTGGTGGATGGTTGACTGTGTGTTTTTTTGAAAATGATTCACGTGTTCGTAGCTGTTTTTTTGTTTGCTGCATTGGTTTTGTTGCATTTTTGTTTTTTTGCAGCTTTGTTTTTGTTTAGTTTATTCGCAAGGAGCTTGTTTTATTTTTCATTATGTGTCGTGGTGATCTCTCGCCGTACGTACGAGTTTCTGAGAACTGTGTGGAACGATTTATTTTTATTTTATTACGCATTTTGAGGGCAATTAATAAATGATAATTTCAATATGGAGTAATCGCTTAACTATAAAAACATCCAAATTGCAAAGCTCAAGAAACTAGCGTATGTTTTGACCTTTGGCATTGACATTATGTTTATACAATCACAAAACATTTAATTACAGGATACGATATGTGTGATCTGATCTTTGTCTATAGTTGACATCTACAAGATGATGTATTGCGCAGAATCGTATAAAACGTAGTATAAAAACAGCCACAGCTTTGCTGTGATTGTGCGTAATTTTTTGACAGCCGTGGATTTGTTGGCATATACCAGTGATTCCAAGTAACCTTACAGCGAGAAGTCCAAAGGTGTTTTTTTTTTATGGTCAACCTCCCGCAAAGGCTAAAAGTCTATGGCGCTGTAGAAGCGCTGCGAGAGGATAAGTGTCTGTGCACGTTAGATTTGAAGCGCTGCAGGTTGTAGCCGTCGGAAAACAGATTCCCTGGCAGTTTAGTCCACATCGTCGAAGTTCTCAAAAAAAAGGAATGCCGGAGGAGACTGGTTCGGGGAGTAGGAACCTCGACCTAGTAAGGATGAGCTTGCAGAGTCTCTCTAGTATTCCTCGTTCAGACGGCCTTCGGTGTTATTATCTGAGAGAGCTCACTCACACATCTTCCGTGATAGAATCTGTAAAACAGGGACAGGTCAGCTACCCTTCTTCGATGTTCCAGGCTGTGGAGGTTCCTTGTGAGGTTAGGCGTATGGATTAGTCTATTTGCTCCCTTTCGGATAGTGTCCAGAAGCTTTAGAGAGTGCTCCAGAGCGCATCCCCACACATGGGAGTAGTAATCCAACGATGGTCGGAATTGTGCCTTGTAGAGCAGCAGTAGTTGCTCTGGTGTAAACAGCTTTCTACAGCGGAACAAAACTCCAAGCTTCTGGACTGCCGTTTTAGCAATACTGATGACGTGATCGTGCCAGGACATGTCGTTGTTGATGCACAAGCACGTGACAGCTAATTCTTGCCATCAAACTGAGGAATGACACGACTAGGAGCAGATTCCTGAAAGACAGTAAATGTCCTACTGAGCAATATGTTCCTATTGGCACAAAAAACTGCGTTGCAAGACGACTTTCGTCGTTCACCGTTGATACATTACATTTCCAATCTTTGAACACGGTCCAGTCCCAAAGTCCCATTAACAAATTTTTGCCAACAGCATTCACAACGACATACCAATTAGGTCCTTGACCAAACAAAAATGAATGTCCACTTTGTCAACAAAATTCATGACTTCGGCAAAACTGTCGCATTTGGGGCTTAGAAAATCCACGAAAGATTCATCAAAAAGAGATACTTTCACTGTATGTTCTCCATTGTGGTCTGCCGAAATAATTGAATCGTATTTCTTTGATGATGAGAAAGTAGTGTCGTGATGGGGAGCTGAAGATAAGCAAGTTGATCACCTTTGACCCTTTTTGCATAAACACTCATGACCTCCCAGAGAACTCCTTGTCCAACCTACCAGACCTTCTGATGAATGTCAGCACCTCCGACCAGTTAACTATTGCAGGAGATAGCGAAAAAAGTTGTATATAAAAGATGTAGCCATGGATATGCTCCTTGCTCAGAAAATATTCTCATTTATACAAGGTGATCCATAACTACGTGGTGATGCAAACATACATTTTTTTAAACGAGACACACTATATATTATTCCATATTTAGATTCTACTAATGATTCTTGTTCTTAAAATGTAAGGTATTGTAACATCATACAGGGTATGTCAAAAGTTATGACCATTTCTATATCCAAATCGCTGTCAAGTGAAGGTACTGTATACTGAAAATTAATGAATCAAACATTATTTTTTTTACATGGCAAGATAAAACTCTAGTTTTAACGCAGGCTGTAAAAAAGTCGACGACGCATATTCGTATACTGGGTGAGGTAGGGTGCAAAATCTAGATTTTCTCTTTTTTTTTTAAATGTAATCCTCCATATTTTATTATACGAAAAACTTGCTTGCAATATGCTCTTTTATATTTGTATAACATTTCATATATCTACATCCATCAGTTTCCCAGATATTTCGAATTTTCTGCAAATTTCAAATATACTTTATATTTGTGTAGTGAAATTTATCTATTTTGAGAAAGTACTATCGTTATTTTATTTAACGAACAACTAAATAATAAGGCCATAATAGTATTTTATGAAGTCAAAACCCTGAATTATCGAGATAATATAAGTCAAGTGTGCTGAGGAAACAATTATTTTATAGACGCGTGATGCATAATAATTATCAAGCAGATTTATCAGGTAGGCTTTGAAATATTGGCAGTATTCATAACCTTAATAATTTCGTTTTGAAAACCGAGCTTTAAAAATTAATTTTTCCATGGAAATAGAAGTTATTTAGGAGAATCTTTGAGAAATTGTTTACTTGCCTCTAGATTGTATCAACTATTAGCAGCGATATCCAAAACAGAGGCATTTTAGCACTGATGCATTTCAAAGATTGAAGAATCGTTTATTCGGACTGGGTCAGTTAATATTTCATACCTACCTACCTGTTAGATCTGCTTGGTAATTATGCATCACGTCTATAAAATTGTTTCGTCAGCATACCTGACTTATATTATCTCGATAATTCAAGATTTTGACTTCATCAAATAATATTATGGCCTTATAATTTAGTTGTTCGTTAAATACAAATGAAATTCGATAGTACTTTCTCAAAATAAATAAATTTCAGTACACAAATAGAAGGTATATTTAAAATTTGCAGAAAAATCGACATATCTCAGAAACTGATGAATGTAAGATTATAAAATTCTATACAAATATGAAAGAGCATTAAAAGAATTTTTTTAGTGTAATAAAGTATGGGGAGTTACATTAAAAAAAAAGAGAGAAAATCTAGTTTTTGCATTCTACCTCATCCTGTATACGAATATGCGCCGGCGATTTTTTTACACCTTGTATTAAAATTAGTGGACATGTAAAAAAATTTTTGATTCGTTAATTTTCAATATACCATTGGACAGCGACTTAGGTATAAAAATGGTCATAACTTTTGAAATACCCTGTATAATGTTGCAATACCTTAATGTTGCAATACCTTATATTTTAAGAACCGGAATCATTAGTAGAATCTAAATATGGAATAATATATAGGGTGTCTCATTTAAAAAAATCTATGTTTGCATCACCACGTAGTTATGGATCACCCTGTATAAATCAAAATATTTTTTGAGCAAGGAGCATATCCTTGGCTACAACTTTTGTATACAGCTTTTTTTACTATCTTCTGCGGTAGTGGAGTTATCGACCGATCCGGTACTAAAAACTCACCCTGTAGATTCCTCTTGAAACTCTGTCATGCCAAATACCCGAACTCTGAGGTTGCGATACACAACACATTATTCTGCCTATGAAGTCAAACGAAATTTCATCTTCTACCCACATCTAGAGCTAATAGGGTCCTTTACCAATTGAATAAGTGAGAAATGCCTGCTCAGCAAAAAATGGCCTGTGAGAACCCCGTCCAAAAAGTTAAGAATTTTTCTGCCTTTGTTCAAAAGCATAGCATAGTAAATAAGATACAGTTTAACGTGCAGAAAACTCTGGAAACAACACTGATAAAGATGTCTCACTTTGGCTTACCAACTGGACACTAACCAGAAGAGAGCAATAATTGCTCCAATTATTGGACTAATCGATACGCCTAACCTCACAAAGGACCTCCACAGCCTGGAACATCGAAGAAGGGTGGCTGTCCCTGTTTTACAGATCCCATCACGGAAGAAGTTTGAGAGAGCTCACCCAGATAATAAAATCGAAGGCCGTCCGAACGAGGAATACTAGATAGGCTCTGCGAGCTCATCCTTACCAGGTCGAGGTCTCCACTCTCCGAACCAGTCTCCTACAACATTCCTCTTTTTGGAAAACTTCGACGCTGTGGAATGAGCTGCCGGGAATTTGTTTCCTGACGGCTACAACCTGCAGTGTTTCAGATCTAACGTGCACAGGCATTTATTCTCTCGCAGCGCTTGTACAGCGCCATAGGCTTTCAGCCGTTGCGGGAGGCTGACCATAAAAGAACACTGCTCTTGTCACGGAGTAAAGGATAAATAAGCATTTTTGCTTGCCAGCAGTCATCTCTCTCTCTCTCTCTCTCTGTCTCTCTCTCTCTCTAACGAAGCTTTCGCCAGTTCTGTGTAAGCCCACACGTTCAGGGCAACATTGACCTGGCACCTACCAATTCCTAGCGTAGGTTCAGGGCCGCTATACCAATGAGCTCGGAAACTCACAGTGCTAGAGCTGATTTAGCACTCAGAGATGGCTCTCAGAGCTGCTTGACTCTCAGAATATTTCATTCGTTAACAAAAAACCAAAAGCTGTCTCGTGCAACAGCTGTCAAACAATGTCATTCAAAATTAACTTTTGTAAAATTTTTATACATTCATATATATAAAGGCCTGCCTCAGAAGTGGCCTAAATGTAAATAAAGTCTGGTTTTAAGCTTTTGTGGTGGCCAGAAAAAATACGGTCGAACAAAGTTTAAGAATATTCAATTAAAAAATGATTTTGAAGTGATGTTCACTAATGGTCGTGAAAAATCTTGTACATATCTATTATAATTTATTTGCTCTATTGATGCTAAACCATAAAGTGCTGTATCTTTATAACATTGTACATTATATATACTCTGCATTCATTTACTGTTTACAACGCCACAAGGTGACACCTAGGCCCCAGATAATTAAATTTATTTTTCATCCGCTGTTTACCATTTATGGGAGCTATTTTTATGGCAAGATAAAATATAGTCCAGTGAAGTAAGTCGTGTTGACAAATGAGCACAAAAAACTTCAAGCTAAGACAATAGATAGAAATTATTCGTGGCAGTATGCGGTGTAAACATACCTTCAAACCTAACTGACTAAGGGCCAGTTTCTCAATGTGCAGTTAACGGTTAACTGTTAGATACATTCTTTAAATAATTGAAGGTAAACATACGAATTTCCGTAAATCTTATCCGACAGTTAATATTCATAGAAACGCTAACTGGCAGCTACATATCTGACACTTTTAACTGGACATCGAGAAAGCGGCCCTAAACTTCCCGTGTTTACTTTAACTGCAATTGTTTTTCCACTCACAAAAACTGCACTGAAAGGAGTATGTTTCGGCCATAGTCAGATGAACTGCTGGCTCAAAATCTGTGAAATAAAAATTATATTTTCAATATTAATAGCAATAATTTGGATTCCTCTTTATTATCATATCGACTATTTTTGCCTGAAAAATGAGAGGTCAAAAACCGCATTCCAGTGGGGATGGCGCGTTAAGATCGTTTCACAGATTAGTCGTTAAGGTCGTTTCACAGATTACTGAAATTGCTCTTCTCTGGATTACATCTAGTATAGACTGGGTAGTATCCCTAGACATGTGAGCAATGCTCCAGGCCAGGCCTGGGCTTTATACAGCCTAAGATGTTTTCTGTAAAGTTAATCCCTAAAAGCTCGAACAAGTGGCTTCTTGGCAGAGCTTGATTGTTCATCAGAACCGGGTACTCGCTTTGGTACTTTTTGTTTGATAAAGTACAGTACTAAGTACTGTATTACAGTACTCTTGGTCTCGGACTCATATTCCAAGTTCACTAAGTGATAACGGTCTTCACTTGAAGCGGCTGCCAGCCTTATGCATTCCAGATCCTCTGATCGGTCTATCGCTTTTGAATGTCTGCGTGCAAAGTAACTGTCATCGGCTAAACTGTGGATTTTTTTTGTAGTTCTAGTGATAGATTGATCTACACACAAAATACACTAAGCGAATTCTGTGGATTATTCCACGTCAATTCGGAGGGAAAGCTGAAAAAATCGCGAATTAAGGCTAATTAATATTTTTTTTGTTTTTGAAATGTTTAATTTTAAGTAGATGATCTTCTGCTCTTTTTTAAACATTATTTTTTTATTGTATATTGTAATTATCTCAAGTAGCTATGATACAAGTGTCACTCGTAACGATTCGGTTCATCATTTTTCGAGTTTTTTTAAATTATTATCTGCATTAAAAATGTATTCACTCTTTTCTAATTCCAACTTTCCTTATTTTAATTTATTGTCATAAACACCAATATATTCTATAGGCTTTGGGTTGATTCCAAATCAATCTGACACCTTTATATGAAAATTTTAACCTAACGACAAAAAACGTCATATTTGACTAAAGATCGATCGTCTGTGTGCAGTTGACAGCTGTCAATGCTTTCCAAGTTTGTGGACACATAACTCTATTACACAGGGAGTGTCCCATGAAATATATTTTCTTTCAAAAAATGATTGGACACATTTGTACAGGGTGACCTAATAAGAATGGACGCCGGCAATATCTTGGTAACCGTTAATCATATAACTTCGAGCAAAAATATTATTGGGTAAATCGGCTAAGAGAAATCGCTGGAAATTATTTTCAATTTCCGCAAGTGGCCGCTAGGGGGCGCAACTGTTACGATCAGAAAACCGGCTGTTTCTCAAAAAATATGCAAGTAAAGGTGTATTATAAATTCTACCATCATGTAGACAGGACAATTTATGATTTTTTTTGTTGACAGTTTTTTGATCTATCTTGTAAGATGTAGTGGTGGGGAATGTCGAAAAAGTTTTTATTGTAATGACCATAACTTTGGTATAAGTTAACGGATTTGAACAAGCTAGGTCTCGTTTGGAAGAGCTCTTCTTAACTAATAACCTGTTATATAAAAATTTTCCAAGTTTATCTTGACTTAGGAGCTACAGCGCGGTATTTAGCATCATAACAATTATTACGCATTATGACGAAAATTTTAGATGGTATGCTATATATCTTTCAACATAGATATATAGAGGATGAAATTCTTAAAAAGTCAGTGCAAGATTTAACTTCCTAGCTATTTTCAAACCGGAGATATCAATAAAACAAGTATTATGACAAGTGTGCTGTGAAATTCAGAAACAATTGCTGCCCTATAAAAATATAGCCTCCATTACATCGTTTTAGTAATCATTCTATAGATAATACCCAAGTAGAACCACTAGAAATCATATTTTAACTTTTCGAAATAACCTACAGGTGGCGTAGTAGTCGCCAATAAGTGCTATATTCAATTTTCATAATAATGGAACTTTTAAAAGAGACAAACAAAAAGAAATTACAGTATAAATTTGATTATCATATTTGTTATTATTAAACGTCAATTTGAGCTGATCACAAAGTTTTATATGGACTCCACAAGCAAGGATAGTAAGAAAAAATGAATTTGAACAGGTGTTAAAAATTAAGACCAAGTAACAGCAAAACAAAGCAAAATAAGATGATATAACAACAAGGATAACAAACAAAAAATATGTAAACCAAATTACCATGCGCATACCATACCTATTGTCAGTGTTTTAGATGCACTTATGCATCCACTCACGCGTGGATAAACGTGCCAGAGCATCTAGAGCAACACTGAAAATAGGTATAGAATATGCGTGTGAGTTAGGTTTATGTATTTTATCTATTAACTTTGTTGTACCACGTTACTTTGCTTTATTTTGCTGTTAATTAGTCTTAATTCTTAAGATCGATTCACATCGGTGTTTTCTTACTACCTTAGCTTGTTGAGTTCATATAACACTTTGCGATCAGCTCAAATTGACGTTTAATGATAATAAAAGTAATAGTCACTTTTATACCGTAACTTATTTTTATTTGTTTCTTTTAAAATTTCCATTATTATGAAAATTGAATACAGCACTTATTGGCGCCTATCATGCCACCTGGTGGTTATTTTAGAAACCCAAAATATGATTTCTAGTAGTGTTACGTGAGTATTTGCTATAGAATGATTACTACACCGATATGACGGAGGCTATATTCCTCCAGGGCTCCAATGAGGAAGTTTCCATTTTTTCAAATTTTAGTCAATCAGATAGACCTAAAGAGTTAGAGAACAACGGCGAAAAAATTTTGTAATTATTTCCATTAATAGAAAAGTTATAGACCTTCAAAGTTTGAATTGCCGAATCCTGCGCGCGAAGCCGCTGTGACGTCACACGACACAACGCAAGCCTGTGTATGCCCTGTCGAGGATGCTGCTCCCGCAAGCCACCGCCACGCCGCCGGCCTCCTCGTTCATGTTGTTATTCCTTGTTTTCAGTAGGGTAGGCGGCGCCGACGGTGACAAAACGATACACCTCAGTTTATTGGTACTCGTATTATTAGAATATGTCTAGCGGACCGAGAAAAACCACCATAAAAACACCAAACAAATATTTCAATGGATAACCTATTATGAATACAAAAAATTGAGTTTTATGTCCACTCAAGTCTAAATGTCGCAGCGTATGCATAGCGGAGTCCTGACCAAACTGTGGCTGCCGCGAACAATTAATAACATGTGACGTCATACAGATTTTCACCTCCGCGGTCGCTTTACGCAAATATAAAATTGAATAACTCCGCCGTTTTTTGGAATATTCAGATGATTTTTTCGACGTTCTTCAAGTGAAGAAATAGACTATCAGATAATAATGAATTTTCCAAATTTTATTTTTTTGGGAAGTTCTCCATTGTTTCTAACACACTCGTCATAATGCTTGTTTTATTTATATCTCTGGTTTGACAATAGATAGGAAGCTGAATCTTGCTCTGGCCTTTTGAGAATTTTGTCCTCTATATATTTGTGTTTAAATAGGCATACTATTTGAAATTTTCGTAATAATGCGTAATAATTGTTATGACGTCAAATACCGCCCTATAGCAACTAAGTTAGGATAGACTTGGATAATTTCTATAGAACAGATTATTAGGTAACAATAGCTCTTTCAAAAGAGACCTAGCTTGTTTAATTCTGTTAACTTATACCAATGTACCAAGAAACACTTTTTTGACATTCCCTCACCACTACATCTTACAAGATAGAACAAAAAAAATCGAAAATTGTCCTGTCTACATGATGGTGGAATTTATAATATACCTTTACTTGCATATTTTCGAGAAAAAGCCGTTTTTCTGATTGATCGTAACAGTTGCGCCTCCTAGCAGCCGCTTGTGGAACTTGAAAATAATTTCCAGCGATTTCTCTTGGCCGATTTACCTAATAATATTTTTTGCTCAAAGTTATATGATTAACGGTTACCGAGATATTGCTGGCGTCCATTCTTATTGTGCCACCCTGTACATAGCTCAAAGCTGTACGATAAAATTGTCATTATCGTTTTGGTGTTATAAAAGGAAAGTAAATTTTTTTTATAGCCCTCTCGTAGCTCTTAGTGTGTATAGATATGTTGGATTAAATCGAATTCATTTTTACCCGAGAAATCCTCTATTGCTCTACCGTTCTGCGACACCCTGTATACCGCTCTAAGTACACACAAGCACATACTACTTCCATTGGGAATTTGAACAGAAAATGTGAATGAATAGTGCATTTATAATACGTGAAGGCCGTGAAGCTGAATAAATATAGTGTGCGCAGTTGATCACATACTGCGTCATATTCGATATCGATTATAAATTACACTGACGAACAAGAATATTAGGGCGTATTCTCCCTTTATCTTGGTGTGCTAAGCAGTGGTGCGCATTTTGTTGGCCTTTTTATGCAGGAAAATTGACATTACCGCGTTTATTGTGCCTGAAAAGATAGGGGCGAAGATATGAGAGGGAGTGTTGGTAGGGGTACAAACAAACCATGTTGTCGCTTTTCGTCGAAAATTTTTTTATTGCTGATTACTCCGTAGCCTCGAGGACCATTTTAATTGATTAACGGATCTGCAACACACGCTTGAAGGCAACAATGGACAGTGGCGGTTTCTGAATTTTTGTAAGGGTGGTCGCACAAAATTTAAAATAAAGAAACTGGTTATACGGTTACACGGAAATCCTACCGAAGTTTGTTGCGTCCTTGACATAATAAGAGTTTTCGGTTTTCACAAACAGTTATTTCTTAAAAGTTTTTACAGCTAGTATCACAAAAGCTTCCTTAAGAGTGTTTTCCTTAGCTTAGCCAAAGCTTATTTCTTAAAAGTAAAGTGTGTTCGACGATCTTTCATACAAATAAACTTCTCCATCACTTTATCCTCAAAATTTTCGATGTCTTATACTTTGGGTTTCCAATTTTCGGGATCGGGAACCCGTTTCGTGATCCCGGGAACCAAGGAGCCCGAGATTTCTGGATTAACCTCTGGATTAACTCCAATAATTTTTCAAACTGTAGCATTAGTAACAGCAACGATCAAAATAAAAAATGTACTAAACAAAAGTACCTACGTTTTTTTAAAAAACATAAAAAATACTTTTATTTTTGCAAAATAAATATCTAACCAATCTACTTTGGTTATAAAATATGAAATTAGGAATTAAAAACAAAAATAGCAAGAAAAGTTTCGTTCAAAAGTGCAATTAAACAGCTGCGATTTACTTAGTAATAATAAAATATGACCGCTGACGAAAATGCTCTTTCAGCTTCCATACTCGTAGGTGTAGATGTGCTCAGGAGCTTTTTTTCGGGATGAACCTCGGGATTAATAGCAATGATCAAAGTGCAAAAATACAATAACCAAAAGTACGCTTTTATTAAAAAGCACAAAAAACATATTTTTACTTTTGAAAAGTAAATATCAAACCTGATCAACTTTTGATATAGAACATAAAATCAGGAACAGGAACTAAAAAGAAAAATAGAAGGGAAAGTTTCATTTGAATGTGCAATAATTTTTAAACATCTGCGATTTGCTTAATAATAATAAAATATGACTAAAGCGTCTAGAATCGAGTCTTTTAAACCCGATCTAAGTTTGTTCGCAAATGAAATCGCTAAAGAAAAGGTTCTTTCAGCTTCCACACTCGTAGGTAGATGTGCAGGAGCTTTAATTTTTGTTCGCGAAATTTTACGCCACTGTAGGTGACCCGGTAAATCTCTTACGAGGGGAGGGGGGAGGTTGTTCACGAATTTGAAGTTACGTCACTGCCAGACTGCCAGAGCAACCCGAAAATAATCCGCGGATAAAAAAAGGAATAAAGCAGACTGAAATTTCATCATTTAGAAAATCGAGATTATCGGGATTCCGTTTTACTAATCCTGTTTTAAACGACATTTACACAGAAATTGGTAGGCTGTACAGTGTACATGCCGCATCCATAATGTTGGCAGTTAAAGCCTTTGAGAATTTTTCGAATGAATCTGTTGCATGTAACAAAAAAGTGAAACACTGTCCACAGCGGTTTCCCAAACGGTCCCCATTCAAGTATTAACCGCATTCGGTGCTGCTTAGCTTCACACGGAAATTAAAATTAAGGTCAAGGTCACTCCATATTCCATAAGAGTGACGAAACCATAACTGGGCAGACAGATCTTTGTGATCGAGTTGGGAGACAGAAGGTGGGCAGCGGCTGCTTAGCTTTCAAAGGATCTGGAGACCATTACGGCTTGAGCTTTCAAGAATATGGTAAAATTTAATGCTTCCAAGACCTAGTATTGTACGCTATCAAATAAGAAGTGCTCAAGCCAGCACCCGATTCTAATGAGCAATCATGCTCTGCCAAGGAGTGCCAAGCTCTTCGTGCGTTAATTGCAACAGATGCTGGTGAAAAGCTTAGGTACCTATTCAGAGCAAGAAAGTACTTCTCACCATCTAATCTATTTCCTCTGTATAAAGTCCAGATAAGACCTGGCCTGAGGTATCTATTTATTTATTTATCGACTTTATTTGGGCGAAATTTAGCCTAAGGCTAAGGCTTACATTTAACCCATATTTTAAAAATAAGTAGACTTGACACTTAACACCTAAACCTAAGCTAACAGCGAAACGTGGATATGTATAATCTGTACGTATATGTATATAAAAAGTAGTTACAGCAGCACTGAAAAAAATATTACTTATTAAATCGGGCATTTTGCTAGCAATGAAATGTTTTTCATTTCCCTTTTAAATATATCAACTGGTAAAGACTAGGTATTATCCATCGCATTAAACTGTTTTGCGGCATTATAGGTGAAACATCTTTGGAACATTGCAGATTGGTGGAATGGAATTGTTAACAAACTTCAATGTCTCAGGTTAATCGAATGAGTTTCACCTCGCGGTATGAGTTTTTCCATCAGGTACGCAGGAGTAGAGAAATATCATTATATTCTGGGTAATAGTAACACAAACCAGTTTACTTGTATTTGGCCATCCCAAGTTTTTAATACTTTCGGAGATATGTTCATATTTTCTCAGCCTAAGAACAAACCTGCAACACCTTTTAGATTCTTTGCTTCGTTATATAATCTAAACACTGATTATAAACAATATCGCAGTACTGAACAATAGACAAAACTAACATTTCACAAATTGTCTTCTTAATTGACGGGCTTATTATTTATTTGTGGGCATACAGCAGCTTTAGTCTAATAAATGATCTTTGGACAATGCTGTTTACATGTGTACGAAACGCAGGATTTTCATCAATAATAAGACCTAAAATTTTCATATTTTCGGTGAAAGCTAAAACTTTTTTTCTATCGCTAGGTTTAGATTCATTTTCAAACGATCACGGTTCCTGGTGGAACTGAAAAGCATTACATTACATTTTGATGCATTCAGGGATAGATTATGATCATGAGCATATTAAGCGGCCCACAAACGCCCCAAAATCCTCAGAGGAAAAACTGCACAGTCCTGGCCTGAAGGCCTTTGCACTTTGGCCTGAATACACCCTACTTCACAGACGCTCATGAAACCTTTCAGTTCAGTTCAGTTCTAGCAAGCATGGCATCAAAAGACGACCTGCGCAGGCGATCGAATGGTTATTCAGTTCCACATTCGGCGGCCTGTGCAGTCCGACGAACCTCCACATACGCTCCGATAATCCTTGAGGGCAGGACTGTGCAGTTTTTCCTCTGAGAATTTCCGGAGCGTCTATGGGCCGCTTTAGAGAAGGGATAAAATGGTATACTATTTGTGTATCATCGGCGTAGGTTGATATGGATCAAATTGAAATAGCACTTTGCATGTCAGCAGTGTATATTATAACATTATAAGCAACAGTGGCTCCAAAATGAACCCTTGTGGAGCACCTGTTACAATTTCTCCACTACATGATATTTTGTCGTCTATTTGTACCTTTGGACCGATTCGACAAATATGCATGAACAAAAAAAATGAATAGTTACGTTTATGTTATTACTCTAATGTCTGGTGTGCTTCTGCCCCAACTACCCTGTCTATACGTGACGCTGTTCAGAGAAAGCAATTCGACTAAGGCTACGGTCAGAGTACGTCCGTATTCGACCGATTTTTTACACTGGCGTATACGGCCGACAACGATGGAAAAAACAAATCCGGCAAATCTAATGCAGACGCCCACAGTCATTCGCGTCAGTGCTGGACGGCGCAACTGTGACCGCCTTCGTTAGATTTGCCGGATTTGTTTTCTCCACCGTTGACGGCCGGATACGCCAGTGTAAAAAATCGATCGAATACGGATGCACACTTCATTAACAAAGACAAGTAGGGTCACTCGCGTGTCACCGTAAGTACACGTACTGATGATGTGAGTCTCACAAATGCGAGCCGCCTCGAATTCAGAGGGGCTCCCTTCGTGCGATCTCGTTTACTGTCCTTACAGGGAATCCGACTGTGCGATATTGTTTACGCCAACGGTCGACGTTCACTTTACTTATACGGAGGTCAATAGAAATGAATTCTATAGTATAGATAGAATATAATTTATTATTCAGTAAACCATTCAACACAATAACTGCAGATGCAGCTACTGGGGTGGCAAATAGCTCAAGGAGTATTATAGATCATGTTTTGTCAGATAGATGTAGTAATTTGAAATGTACGATTCAAGTAGTAAGAAACAGTAACAGTCTGATCATTCATAATTTGTTGTCAATAACCTTAGGTGTAAACATAAAAGTATTTGCGACAAAATACAGAAAAAAGGTAAACAGAATAGATCATAAAAATTCATCTCAAAATTTGAAAAGAATATTCAAACTACAGAAGTCCAGTCATTTCAGGAACTAATTGACTTAATTACTTCTTGTAAAAAAGATTCGGAATTCAAAAAGACGTATCAGATACGTGAAAATAACGACTGCATAAATCAAGAAATTTTCGAAATGATCGAAAACCGAGTCAAAATTTATAAACAAAAAGTTAAAGAACCGGGAAACACGAATTTGGAAAATTAATTTAAAAAGCTTAAGAATCAAGTCAATAATAAAATTAATTAAGTATTAAAAACAGATATTTTAAAAATCAATGGGAATAAGTAGGCACAAAAAACAATGGGGCCATATACAGAGCATGTCGCCGGCATTTTTTTGTGACATACGCGCAAAACGCTCAATAACCCACAAACACTACTTATTTAGGCACCTTGGTAGATCCGACCGATTGTATCCCGTGCACCGTGTCGCGTGTTAGGTGGTGTTAGGTGGACTGACCCTGTAAACCACAGCTGTTAGCGTTCGGCTACTACTCGAGATCAGCGGGTGCCAGAATCTGCCAGAGGTCCGCCAGCTTGCATAGTATCCGAGAGCAGAGCTGGAAAGACCACATTGGGGGCGGAGCTTAGAGTGACCCTACTTGTCTTTGTTAATGTACGGTGCCGTAGCCTAATTGGTGAGATCAAAAGTAATCTACTTGTTCGTCTTCGCCTCACTACATCTCTAAATCGAATGGAAGAAATATCCACTTGATAAGTTAGTGCCCTTTACAGTCTACAGTCGGCGTATCGTTCTGTCTGTGGCTGAGCCGCGAGCTGTAGGTCATGTCTGGGGCGTCGCGACGTCAAGCGTCGCGCGTCGGCGCCCCAGTCAGGCGGCAGAGTACAACGCGCCGCGTCGCGCTAGGGTCGATAACGAACGATATCACCGCGTCGGCGCCTCACCAATCAAACGATTCAACATCACACAACGACACAGTCCACCTGCTGGTTCCTACGAGCAGTGTAGTGTCGTCCGACTTTGCTGCACTGCACTGTGTCCCAATCGACGACGATATCACTGCGTGTCATCAACTGTGACTTTACCATTCGAATAGATCGTTCGCTTCTGTAGTTGTTGTGCAACATCTCGTTACTCGATATATCCGTTTTGAATAGTGGTTGTGGGATAGGATAGTTGTGTTTAGTGATGGCCGACGATCTGAAAAGGGCAGCAAACGAGGTAGTGGACGATGTTTTGAACGGGGTCACCGCCAAAGTTACGCCTGACAAAGCGTGTCAAAGGTCGCTCCTTTGCGTTTTGTTCTGTCCAAGTAGGTATCTTAATTGTGACATGTCATTGCTTGCACTGATGATGTAGAATAACATAGTTTTCTATAAAAACTCGCTCATTGGAACACGATAGTTCATGTTTCATTCATCTAATATATGGTCTATATTTCCTTGAAGTGCATGGCCTATATCCTCAAATCTAGGGCTTAGATCAAACGCCTATACAATAAAAAAACTCAACTCAATGTATATTTTAGCTGCTACAAAAGCGAGGTAATCTTGTGAATGAGAATACAACAAAAGTCAATGTTCTTGGTGACTGCACCAACTGGAACTAAAGAATACTATTCATAAAGCTCAAACCGTTTTTAATTACCTGATAAACGCCGAAACTTGGTAACCATTATCATAGATGCTATGAAACATAGTGCATGATGTCCAGTCGATTATGCAGGTAGTGCATTCCATGCTAATTTTTGTAATCGAGTCATATATTTGTCTTTGTCTATTTTGTCTGATTGGAAGTAAAAATCAACTGTAACCGTCCTTTGCTTGGATATTATTTTCTATGCAGTATCTCCACCTTCAATTGCTAACCAAGTTACGTGAGCTGCCCAACAAAGCGGGTCAAAGGTCACTGGTATGCGTTATGTTCTGTAGATTTATTTTGAGACCTTGCTTGTTATTGTGATGATTAGTAAAAAGGTACAGGTTATAGAGAAATGAATACTCGATTATCACTTTCTTCTGTTATAACAAATTCAGCTAAAATATGTATTAATGTAGATATATTAGGACCAGTTTTACTACTTTGTGAAGTGTCATATAGCCTAACCGTAAGTTTTAGCATTGATTAACGTATTGTTATGGTAAAAGCTAGTTTAGTGGTCTACTTTTGTCTTTTTTAATGGAACTTGGGCACTTTTTTCTTTGGATTTCAAAGGGGTCATAAAAACCTATACATACTTTAACGTATTTTTATTTTATAATATATAAGAATACAAAATACATTACGAATACAAAAGTTATTCATAAATATCGGTGTCAGAGTTTATTATTGCTTCATCAAGAACTCCATTTTCTGAGGCCGCACGCATATCAGATGTATTATTATCTGATAACTATAAGAGAGAAATGTGGTAAAATTGACAGTTTTGCTTTATATGATGAAATTTTTAAGTTATCTTAGCATAAAACAGGATTTTCCTATACAGACACAATATTATCGAGAATATTAAAAAAATGCACTTACTTACCTGTGTTTCCTGTACTAGTTCTCCATATACTACCAGAAAACTAACAAAAAATTCGCATATATGGAACTGATAGTCTACAATTGATGGAAATTTGACTTAGGTACTTCTTGCATTGGACCCTTCAATTCCACGCTTCCACCAATATTTAACCTCAAATGTATGGTAGTCATAATTCGTGAAAATAAAAACGAATGGGCGACCTCGTCCAATACTATTTTGGAAGATTTCATCCATAATCAATAAGACAATGTTAACGCTTTAAAGGTTATAAACCGAACAATTAAAACGTCAAATAACATGAAAATGTGGTTATTTTTACTAATCAAAAAATTTATTCTTGCCTAGCAGTAGTTATCAGTATCGTAAATAACGTTAACGAGGGTTTTCGTTACTTTCGACGTCATTTCAAAAAACCGATTTGACCGAAAATTTGAAATAAAATGGAAACTACAAGAGATTGATATCGTCTATCCTACATCTTTAGAAATGCTATAAAATTTTATATTTACCCGTATAAAAAATAGGCATTCCCGTTTAAAAAATCAAGTTACCTGTAATTGAAGTGTTCTTAATTAATCTACCGATTTCACCAACTACGAAAAGAATTAAAATTTGACAGTACTCCGTAAGGTAACACACTTAACTATTCACATCGCAAAGTCACAACCTTCTAAGTTTTATACACGCTGCAATATTCACTCTTTTTTAACATCTATTTATATCAAAAATGGTGATTTGCGCTAAACTTTTCTTTTAGCATCATGTGTGATATAAAGACATAAAGTCACACTAACCGACCAAGGAATCCAAATATGCAATAATATACAGCGGATTCTATTTAAACAAATGTTACTTTGATAAGTCACACATTTATTGGACACCCTGTATAATGGTAAATATTTTTGTAACATAGATTTTATTTCCCTCTACATTTTTTATTTGAGACATTTTTTTGTATCTCAAATAGGGAAGTAGCTATCGCCCACCCACACATCGTTGATGAACATATTTTTTCGTGATGAAAATTCCATACACTATCTGAAAATTTTCAACATCAGAAAAGAAGCTCGAAAAATGTTGTTTGCGAGTTACGCAGGCTCTCAAAATCTTAGTTCACGGATCTGGGCTAGCTAACATAGACATTTTTTTTCTCATCAACATCACGAAAGCCTACACTAAAAAATCCAGCCTCAGTATAATGGTCCGGTGAAATTTGACGATACCTCTCGGACCATACGACACAGCAAATCTGAGCTACTTTTTTTAACAAAGCTGCTATCGACCTTTGTCGTACTAATGTGACACCCTTTCATTACATTGAGCTTTGATGTATATTATCTTGATCGATCTATTCATTAACGCTATTTTTGGTTGGTCCTTGTACTCTTTACACTCAACCTTGCCGCTTTCATTCTGAAATGTTTGTTCGAAACTGTGTAAACAGCATTTATTGTAGATAAGTCCTGGTAAAAGCTGATTTTATTGCTCGTAATTGTAATTATGCTGGACACCTACTATATATTTCCAAATGGCTTGATAAGCGATGACGTATCAGACTTTGTAAAAAAACAAATTTAGTACAGGGAACCACGGTGCTAAGATTAGATTTCTATCAACACGCATCTAATTTCACCAGTAGATATCGCAAAAGTAAAGTCTACCATATATGCTAAAGCTTGCGTTTACTCTGGAGATGGATACCAGCTCAACCTGGCGAAGGGGAATATTTTGCAACCAAAAATAACTTCAAAATAGATGCTGGAACGCATTGTAAATATCCAATATTGAAGTTTCTTCCAAAATTAGATTCTCTTTGACTTATTTGTGAAGCAAAATGTTAATTTTTGTTAAAACCAAAACGTATGCAATCGTTTTTTATCAAGAAAATTATAAAGAGGCAAATTGCAGCTTTTGAGAAAATAAAGGTAATGTTTTTTCTTTTGTGGCTGCAGATCCAAAGACCCAATACAAATCGTGAACTGATTTATTGACGATGCGATGGGACTTATTCATTAATGAAAAATTTTATAAAACAAAACTGAATTACAGGAAAATGGTTAATTTTTGCGGAAAAACGCATAGTACATTTTTCAACTTTTGTTGAATTCTATAGCATAAAAACTAGGAGTTATGAGAATAACGAACCTTAGTCCTTCTTTTTTTCGTGGAAAAAATCATATCTACCCTTGGTATTATTACACTAATCGATATTAATTAAACAACTTAATATATTTAGAATAAACTTTATTTAAACGCTAGTAATGGGCACCAGTGGAAAAACTAACCAGAAAATATGGCAGATACGAGCTATTAGAGAACAAAAAGATCTGATCTTTCTTTTTATTTTTATTTTCGCAGCTGAAAAATTAACCGAGATGGGTATTGGCTTGCAACCTGTGACTGATAAGTCATGAATTTTCTAACAAAACAGCATCTTAATCGAATGCCTAGCTTAAAAATTAGTAGTAGTAGGCTCCAGTAGGCCCTTTTTGCCATCCCCGAATATCACCCCTCAGCCACCACTGCCTATCACACTCTTCCTGCCAAACCTTCTCGACCTTTGAACAAGGTCATTATGTCGGCCCAGCTTAGGGAAGGTTTCTACCTCTGGTTGGAGTCTATCGGATCCAAAGATCGCGCATCTAAGCCCGTCAACAACTCACGTTTCGCAAATAAGGGCTCTCCACAGCCCATTCATCTTCTTCTTCTTCTTCTTCTTCAATTCCGAATAGTGATAGATGTCGCCTGAGCCTGCAGTGCCCCGTCAGAACACCCACGAGGTTTCTGATTGCCACTCGGCCTTAGTTCTGTAGCCATGCTGATCTAGATGTGCCCGGCTTTAAAATCCTTGGCTTGTTTGCATCCCTCACTTTGCCTCAACTGTTCATCTATGGTATTGTTTGCCCACTTTTTGAGGGCTGACGTTACGTGCTGCCTACTTAATCCTATAACGGGCTCCGAGCCAACAAACTATCCTCCGGTGCCGAGTCTAGCAAGCCTATCGACTTTCTCATTGCCAGGAATCCCCGTATGCCCCAAGGACCACAACAAGATTACTGCCTTCAACCTCGCCTGCTCTTCCAGTCTCTCCGCGTACTGCTGAACGGGGGATGCCCTGGTTCTGGACCCGTAGGTGCTTTCAGTGTCGCCCGACTGTCAGAGCTGATGTAAATGTTCTGCTCCGTGCCATTTCTCACCTGCTCATTGCAAGCAACAGAGAGTATTGCATATACTTCTGCTTAGACAATCGTGACACATACATCCCTACTCCTGAAGCCTGTCCACTAGGTAGTATTCACTAAACATCGATGTGCAATCGATAGTCCGATAGGCCTATCGACGTTTTCTGCGGCGTAAGGTTGCACAGAGTTCCCTCGGATTGTATGTAGAATGAATCCAGCCGGTACCGTTATTTGTTTACTTTTTCTTTTCTCTCAAATTGTGTATTTGTTGATCGAGAACATGTGCACGAAAACAACTAAAAGGTAATTTTGAACTCATGTGACACTGCGGAAAAAGAAATAGAAAGTGTGTGGACATATTGTGGCAATGCAACTTTTCCTTCATTAAAATGTCTAAATTCAATGAAAATTTGCAAACAAGATTTCTTTCACATTCCAGTTCAAACGTTCTAGACCAGGGTCGATAATTTTTGAAACCAAAAAAAATTACAGCAGGATGAAACCCATTATAAAAAGAGGGGAATATGGTAAGAATGAAAGGAAAAATAAATTACGGTCGATTCGAGATCGGGAAGTGGGAGGGGGTGAGTCTTTAAGGGTAGAAAATGGTTTATCTTGATTTCTGGCAAAACTACAAGTCCTATGGAAAAAAGTTAAATGGCAAAGTTGTAGGTAATAAAAAGGTCTACAACTTTTGTATTTTCAATTTTTTCACATAACCTCAAAATTTTGGTAAAAAATTAAAAAACCAAGTTTTTGGCTTTTTATTTTTATCTTTTTCAAACAAAAAAAAAATTTCTACGAAATTTGGTGAAAACTTACCTTATTATGTCCCAGATACACTGTAATTTATTTGTTTTAAAATATTCATTTTTTCGCCTTATTTTAACTTAATATCAAAAATGCACCCCAATTTTCAATCGAAAATTCTCGCGTCAAAACATCAGCTTTTTTCAAAAAGTTTGGGAGCTTTTTACTCGTTGGAATCTCTATTTTCTGATGGTGTAAAAAAATATACATTACTATGGAAAATCTTCTCAGAAAATGCAAAAAACTGAAAAAAACTCAAATTCGTATTTTTTTTACTCACTATGTAAAATTTCATCAAAAAAATGTGATTGCTGCAATTTGTTTAGTTGAAAGGTTTATTAATTAAATTCGAATTACATTCATGTCATAGAAAATTTCAAAAAATATAAATATACATGTAAATCGTACTATTGAATTTAGATACTTAATTCTGATTACGTTATTCATTATATTTTTTTTCGAAAACGTTAATCTTGTCATTTATAAATATCTTATCTGAAATTCCCATTAGTTATTCGTTTGTTTTTGTCTCTTTGAAGGCATTTCTTCATCGTTAGATTCGATAAATCTTTCTATCTCTAGTTGATCGTCGAAATCTTCAAGACAATCATCTTCGTCTCCAATATTATTTCCAGCATTGGTTCTTCATCCACAATTTCATCTGAATCATTTATTCTCTCGTAGATTTCTTCTTCCATGTTGGAGCAATTTTCAGAACCATGGCAATTAATGCATAAATTTGTGCATTTTAAACCATGTTTTCGGCAGCCACATTTTAAACTGTTACATCCAGTTTCACAGCTGCAGCAGATAGTTTTGAGCAATACTTCCGAAATTAAATCTTTTTCTGTAAATTTGGGCATAATGCCACGCTGATGTTGCTTCCAACCCCAATCTGTTGCTGTCAATTCGTTACCCAACCAAGTTTGAAGCTGATAATATGCTTTGTAACAATGTTGTTCTGCTGCTCCTTCTGTCGGTGGGAGGTTTGCCAAAATGAAGGATGATTTAATTTTTGCCAATTCATATTTTTGAAACCTTAGTTGATTCAGTGTAATTTTTTCTTTTTTATATTTATAAATAGACTTGATTAATTGTAATCCATTTTTTTTATATTTTCTTTACCTGCATCTTTCTTATAAAGAACATCGGCCAAATTTGACAAATTTTTCGCGTCTAATAATGAATTAACGACACTTTTCTTTCCTTTTTCGGCAAATCCAGATGTATCGCAACCAGAAAAACAATGCAGAAATGCAACAATATTTTTGAAGGATCCATGTTTGAAACTATTAGACGTGAAAAATAGAATAGGAATAGGCATCTACAAATATTATTTAAAGAAGATTCTACAACTTTTTCAAAATATTGTAGATGTCTTATTAAATATTAACTTATTTGTTTGTTAATTATAGTAGGATATTCCAATCTGCAATTTTTCCGTTTATCAATGTAACATGAAATCTCACGTTTTTTAAGTCAATAATTGTAAATTTTAATACATAGCTCAAAATTGTACATAGTGAGTAAAAAAAATTTTCGAATTTGAGTTTTTTTCAGTTTTTTTGCGTTTTCTGAGAAGATTTTCTATAGTAATGTATATTTTTTTATACACCATCAGAAAATAGAGGTTTCAACGAACGAAAGGCTCCCAAACTTTTTGAAAAAAGCTGATATTTTGACGCGAGAATTTCCGATTGAAAATTGGGGTGCATTTTTGATCTTAACGTCAAATAAGGCGAAAAAAATTAATATTTAAATCAAATAAATTACAGTGTATTTGGGACATACTAAGGTAAGTTTTCACCAAATTTCGTAAAAAAAATATTTTTTTGAAAAAGATAAAAATAAAAGACCAAAAACCTGGTTTTTTGAATTTTTCACCAAAATTTTGAGGTTATGTGAAAAAATTGAGAATACAAAAGTTGTAGATCTTTTTACTACCTACATCTTTGCCATTCAACTTTTTCCCATAGGACTTGTAGTTTTGCCAGAAATCAAGATAAACCACTTTCTACCCTTAAAAACTCACCCCCTCCCACTTCCCGATCTCGAATCGACCGTAATTTATTTTTCCTTTTATTCTTATCATATTCCCCTCCTTTTCTAATGAGTTTCATCCTACTGTATTTTTTTTTTACTTTTATTATTTTTGAAGGCTTCGGCACTGGTCTATTCGTTAAAATAATGTCTCTATAATTTTTATATTTATTATGTATAAAAACAATTATTTCAATAAATGTATATGTTTTGTGTGTTACTATAAAGGCGTTTTTATCTCAAAATTTACCCCAAAATGCATTCATTATAAAGATATATAAATATAACTTGCCGAAGCAATTGCTTAACAAACGAAATGAATTTATAAGCGACCAAAACAAAAACAATATGTGCAACTGCAACCTATCCGGAGATAGTCGATGTTTAGTTAACACTACCACTAGGTAGACGGGGGCCGTCCTTGTCGCATACCAATGCCTTTCCGGGAAACTACATTTCCTTCTCGATAGACACCTTGATAGATGGTGTGCCTCGACAACCCTGTAGGCAGAGATAGGCAATACTTCCTTCGCCAGTTTGTCCATCTTGCGTAGTCAACTCTCCTTATTTGCCAATTACTCGAGTCACGCAAGCTTAAAAAATGAAGTCAAGTTCATTGACTCAGTACTTCCCACACATTACGATGATACCAGATTATTATTTTCCCATAGCATGAAGCTTTAGTCTGAGATGCCCTTGCAACTAAAACATCGCCAGTACCCCCCCCCCCCAAATTGTTTTATGCCACTAGGTCTTCGCTTCACAGGTCAATGGACAGCCTAGTTTGAGCTGTTTTCATATTTATAGTTTTTTTTATTATTGCTACGCTGCCACATGATTTCCTTCCTTATCACGGTAATAATACTGTGGCAAAATATCATTAGAATCAATTTAATAGTTTCCACGTTACAAAATACAAAACGATCTAAAGTAATAAATACTCGTATGTATACAGAAAGTCCCTTAGTTTCGGTAGTCGGCAAGGCAATGCTCGGATGGACCTAAAAAGGTGATTTATGTCTCTGTGTCTACCTTCACAGGTCAGTGGACAGCCTATTACGGATACAACGAATTTTTACCTCCACTCCCACCCCCTAACCACCCCAATTTCACCCCTACGCAAAAAACCGCAGAAAATGACCAGGAACCTCTAAAATGCTTAAAAACGAAGTTTGAACTGTTTTTGTATTTTTAGTTTTTTTATTATTTCTGCGCCGCCACTGGCACGATTTATAAAAACCACACGCATTTTCCATTCTCGCCACAATATTAATACTGTGTCAAAATTTCATTAAAATCAATTCAACAGTTTCCTCGTTACACATTATAGAACGATCAAAGAAATACTCGTTTTTTTACACCAGAAAAAATTCTAAGTCCTTTGTTTTCTGTAATAGCCAAGGCATAAGGCAATGTTCGAATGGACCTACAAAAGCTATTTAATGCCGCTAGGTCTTCCTTCGCAGGTCAGTGGAGTGGACAATTTTACAACCCCCCACCCTCCAACCACCCCAAATTTCACCCCCACCAAAAAAAGTAGAAAATGATCAAGAACACCTAAAACGGCTAAAAACGAAGTTTGGGGAATACTTGAATTTTTCCCTTTTTTGCTAATTACTCCGCCGCCCATGCACGGATTTTCAAAATTATAGCTGCATTACCTACTGCGACCCCACAGCATATTGCTGCCCAAATTTCATCAAAATCCAAGCAGCGGTTGCTGAGATTACGAGGCTAGAAAACGACAGACCGACGGAATTTTTACTTCCCTAACCTATCGGTGTGGGAAGTAAAAATTAAGCGAGATATGGGATATGGCCAAAAAACCAAACACATGTTTTTTTAATTTGGGATTTTTTCCGAGAGGGGTGAAAAAGTTAAGGTGTGCATGATAAAAATATACCAATTTAACATAAATCAACTAACATAGTGTTTTTTTAATTTTATTCTAAGACGAATCGGTCTAACACCTTAAGAAGAATTAGCCCATATCGGCATAGAGTAAATTTTGAAGTTAGGAGTAAAGTAGAGCATACTTTCAAAATTTGACGGAAATTGATTTGTGTTGATGCACTCTGAGATACTGTCATATTTTTATACTGGACTAATTTATTGTCGGAGTAACAAAAAAACCATATAACTGTATGTGTTTCTGTATTTACCTTTGAAGTATCGATAAAAATAAATGCATTCTGCTGCTAGTAATAATCAGTAGAATATCGTTTTCCTAAAGGATGTGCTTTTCGTAGACGTCAAGGTCAAATTGTACCGTAGCGTTGCCTTGCTTTTAGGCATGTGAAGTGCATCTGATTCGAACAATAGACCAATTAAATCCAAAAACTACCTGACTCAAACCAGTGGACATTCAGGTGGAACAAATTGTTTGAATGACGAATCAGCCACCTGTTGCCTTGCAATTGTTTTGAATATACCTTAGGGAATGTGGTCCTCAAAATCTAAGCAGTGACATATACAACACGACGGCATGTTTTACCTCTCACAATAGGTGAGGATTGAAGAAAGTATTATATTCACGAGGCATCTCGCATTTGAGATATGTTTTCCCCATCTTATACTTTTTTCGAGTAGTCCACAAACTTTTTAGCCATTTTTCGACATGGGAAAAGCAGTTATTGCTGATAGATTTTTTTGGTAGTATTGTACACAAGAAATTTTTCGATTTTGAGAGGAGTTTTTGCCGTTTTTCTACTCGCACAATCTCAATAACCGCGACACCGATCGGTGAACTAGTGGCATAATGAATCGCGAAAAAATCATCACAGTACCTCCCCAAACTTACTTTTTAGGCGTTTCAGAGGTTCCCGATCATTTTGCTGTTTTTCCTTTCCGGGGCAAATTTTGTCTTAACGTGGTTACCAGTAAAAAGAGTTGGTTTGTAAGACAGGCTCCACAGATGGGAGCCTCTTTTGGTGCCAACAACATTGGGGTCAATATTGGCACAATTATTCCGCCAACGTTGGAGTATTTTTGTTGACGTTCGGATTTTGAGACACACTTCAAAGGAATTGGCGGCTATATTTTCGGTTGCCGACCACACATTCGAGCATTGTTCAGTCTCGTCTACCAAATGTGCAGCTGAAGACAATAATTGGTTTTGAAAAATAATGTCTAAGACTGTATGGGATAATGAAAAAGTGCTAGATTCTTGGAGCTGTAGCAAGCAGCTATCTATGCAAGCAGCTGCGGCAAACGTAGGCACAGCAATTTCTACGTCAGACATGTTTACGTTGGGTTTGACAAAAATGCATTGACATTGCACCAATTCCTCTCCAATGTGTGGAAGCTACAACGAACGTGAAACCCAATGTCTAGATCAGGGGTTAACTAACTTATTTGAGATGCGCCCTCTTTGGACCCAAAAAAAATCGACGCCCTCATCCTCCAGGGTCACATTTCATAAAAAAACATTGGCGAATATTATAAGCTTTGTGTCACTTTCCTTTACGTCGAGAAACATACACAAAGCTTATACTCAACTACACAGGTGGCCCACACCCCCTTTAAACGTCTCTGCGCCCCTACCTAGGAAAACCCTGGTTTAGATCAAGGGCGCTAACATTGCCGCCAATGTTGGTTCCCACGTGTAGAGCTGGTCTAAGATTTGTGAAGCGAGCAAAGTAAAGGCACATTTGGGAACTCATAAGAGGATTTAATTCAGTGGGACAGTAATATCTTGCTAAAACGAAACCTGAATAAACACAAAAAAATGGAGTCAAGTTGATTGATTTAGTACTTCTCACACATTACGGTCATATCACTCTATTATTTTTCCATTGCATGGAAGCTATAATCTGAGATCATCTTGCAACCAAATCATCGCCCGCCTGCCCGCAAAAATCTTAAACTGATACTCTAATCACATGGCATGTCGATTTTCCGATATTTAAAAACAGATTATATTACCAGTGTCAATCTTTAAAAGGCAATGAAACGTGTCCCAAAACCATAGATTTTATCAATCAAGGCGTATGTTACGGTTTAAAAATTTTATTGATATCAGTTTAATGATGAACTACATTATATTACATTACAGTATTATCTACATCAATATAATTTCAAAAATTATTTTTTGGCTAAGGTAGGACAGAATTCGGATAAAGCTGAAAAGAATATTGTCGTTCCTTTACAGGGCAATGAGGAGCCCACTACGAATATAACAAATTTTTCAGTTCACAACCCCCCATTCTCAAACAACACCGACTTCCCCCCTCTAGAAAAATGTGAAAAACGGTCAGGAACCCCCAAATCACCTATAATCGAAGTTTTGAGCTACTTTTATATATATTATTGTTTTTCACTACGGTAATAATACTGTTTCAAAATTTCATTAAAATCAATTCAACAATTTCCTCTTTACACAATACAGAACGATCTAAGCAATACCCATCGTATGCAAACATCAGAAAAATCTAAGCCCCTTGGTCATTGTAATAGGCAATGTTCGGGTGCATCTAAAAAAGTGTATTATGCCTTTTTTTCACAGGTCAATGGACATTCTATTATGGATACAACCAATTTTTCGGTTTTCCAACTTCCACCCACAACCACCCCAATTGCACCTCCACCGCCACCCAAACGAAGTCTGAACCTTTTTTTATATTTTTAGTTTTTTGATTCCACCTTCGCCACGGTAATAATAGTGTCACAATTTCATTAAAATCAATTCATCAATTACCACTTTACACAATACAGAACAGCTAAAGCAATATTAGTATACAAAAATCAGAAAATTCTAAGTCCCGTGTTTCTAAAGTAAGCAAGGCAATGTTCGGATGGACCTCAAAAAGTGTATTATGCAGCTAGGTCTTTCTTTCACAGGCCAATGGACAGCCTATTGAAAACTTAATCAATTTTTCAGTTTTACAACCCCCCACCCCCCTACCACCTCGATTCCACCCCCACCAAAAAAAAGTAGAAAATGACCAGGAACCCCTAAGGTAACGAATGTCAACATGACATTTCGTTACAGTCAAACACGAAATACTGGCACAAAACAAAAAGAGACAGACAACATCAAAATGCGTAGGCATATAGACATAACAAATTGACTTATATTTCAAACATGACAACGTCGCTCAATGAACCCCGCCGTCTAGTAGATGTTGTCTAGGAAACAGATACACAAGGGAAGCCACACTTGAGGGTCCTTGAGTAACCCTCAAGTATCCCTTGAGTAATACTTAAGGGATACTTGAGAAACTACTATGAATACGGACGTGAAACGCCTATATTACGAGGGTAGAAAAACGCCACCAGACAGACGGACAGCAGATCGACACACAGACAGACCGACGGAAATGAGTGTTGTGGATTTTCGTTATGTAGGCATCTTAAAACGCCCAAAAAGCGTATTATCTCAAAATCGAAAATTTTCGCGATCACAATACTCCCTCACCTATCGGTGTAAAGTAAAACAGTCCCCTTGATAATATTTCACTTTATCTGGGTCTGGGTGTAAAATTTTTCGCTGTATCGCATATCGCGTTCAGGCCCTACGATGAAGCATTTTCCAGCTAAAAAATTTGGCGAATTTGAAGAAACGGGCCATCCGGATTTCTTGATTTTTGTCAAACGGAACAGAAACCCGGAACCGAGGCCGATTTAGGAATCAGCGCATCTCTTATTACCGATAACGTGTGCAAAGTACTGAGTTAATTATCAAATAATTAGTTTCTCTCGAGTGCCTTCTGTGAATGAGGACCTCCATTTAATCATGTAGAGCTGTTGAAATGAAAAAATATTAACAACCTCACGTCATAGTGCGGGAAATGAAAAGATAAGTTTCTTTTGAGTTTGTAGTAATGTTGGAAGTAATAAATAATTATTTTTTTCTGTACATGTAAAAAATGGAATACCTACCTTCAACTGATCCTAAGGTATACCTGGCAAATCTAATGGTTCAAATAAACCTGAGCTCGTCTTTGTCCATACAAGTAGTGACAATCGCACATTGGCACCATTGCCACTCGACAATGCAAATTACTTTATTGAATAATCCCGTGTATCGCCACCTTTACTTGTCTTGTTCAAATTGGTTCATATTACCATTTATTTTTACCAACTTATTTCAGATAATATAGATGGAGACTCCCAGACTGACGTTATCTATACAGATCTATCGATCTATTCGACAAGATAAATCATAATATACTTTTAGGAAATTGGGTGAGAATTCCATAACCAATATTCGAATTCGTTGAGCATAACAGATTCACTACTGGAGTTCTTTCAATCTTCATAATAGGAATCAGTATGTGGCGCTTTATGGTCACAAATCATTGGAATATATAGCTTTGTCAGGTGTTCCTCAAGGAAGCAATTTAGGATTGTTACTTTTTGTTGTTATGTATTAATGATGTAATTAACAAGGTTGGAATAAACTGCCTACTTTATTTTGAAGAACTAAAAATATACCAAGAAGTTAAACAAGAGGCTGACTGTCATATTCTTTTGAACAACCTCCGCAGCCTGGAACCATGGTGTTCGGAAAATCAATTAGCACTCAACCTGAATAAATGCAATGTTATGTCATTTACAATAAAAAAACATCCCATTATATTCGACTACTCACTGGGCGACATTGTTGTTCTTCATAGGCCACAACATTTTCGCGACTTTGGTGTTATATTTGATGCTAAGCTCCCATTTGTACCGGACATTGACAATGTTATAGCTACAGCAAGTTGGACATACAGATTTATTGTTAGAAACTGCTGCAACTTTACCCAGACAGCACCTCTCAAAATTCTCTATTATGCATATGTTTTCAACGCATGCACAGAAACTTGAGTCGGTACAAAGGCGGTTTTTGGGCTCCTTTCTTTCAAAGTGGATGGCGTTTATCCACCTGCAGAAATACCCTATGGCTCCCTTCTTGAGTGCAGTTTGGAAGCAAGGAGAAAACTACAGCCTGTCATTCTTGTATTTAAATTATTAAATGGTGATAGACTACATTAATCTGCTGAGCAAATGTTCTATAAATATTCCAAGAATGTGTTCCAGAGCAAATGACACTTTTTATCTGCTAACTGCCCGAACAGACATTAAACACTATTCAACTCTACTCAGTATGACAGGGGAGTGTATCAAAAATTGAGGCTTTAAAATAAGAAAAAAATTTTTTTTGTGATAAATGGAAAGATCATATATAAGTTTTATAGCAAAACTGTTTCTGTTTTCTTCTTTTTCGCAATAATTCAAAAGTATCGGGTACCGAAAACACGCCGACGGCTCTCGAAGTCGTATGACGTCGCCATGGCGGTCAGGATGCTTTTTTGACCAACGACGTACTGGTAAATTGGTAACTAGTGTATATTTGTTGCAATACAATCGATGAATGAAGTTTGCAGCTCGAGACGAAGTCTACAATCGAGATAAATATGTTTTTGAATGTTTGAAGTTGAAGTCAGATTACAGATTCCAGTAAGTAAGTAACTAATCAAATATGTTCCGTTGGAAAGATCTCCTCAATCGAAGGATGGCCTAGTGGTTAGAGTGTCCAATAGTGAATCTCAGGGTCTTTGGATCGAAACCCAGGCCTTCCAACTTTTCTTTTATCAATAAATGTATTGATGTGCTTTTTGCACTTGTACGCACATTTTTTCTACGATCAACATAAATATGTGTTTGAATCAAATTTTGTTAGACATATTACTTGCACTGCAGAGTGCAAAAACTAAGTACAGGAGGCGGTGGACAATTCAAAAAATTAGTGGAAATGAGGTTTCCGTCAATATCAATCGCCATTAATTTTTTTTTAAATGTAATAGTTGGTTAATAAAACAAAATCTCTTCATCCAAAAATAAGTGCAATAGAAGCAAACAAAGATATTCTTCTATGAATTTCAATGTTATAATTATCTTCTTGACCAGAACTAAAAATAATAGTCAATAAACACTTCTACAATAAATAAACTAGGAACATAATTATTTTACATAAGAGTTAACACCCCAAGTAAACAAAAATAAAATTATATCTTTTATTTTCATAAATATAAAAGTGGATATTCGCATTAGCGATTGTTGGTAGCTGATATTCGCATTCGCATCCGCGAATGTCATAAATGTGACATTGATATTCGTTACATTACTAGAGCATGGTTCCCACAAAACCCCAATTTAGTACTTGTAAAATCTGAAATAGAATTTGATTCAAAAACATATTTATGTCGATCTTAGAAAAAAAATGTGCGTAACAAGTGCCAAAAGTACATCAATAATTGTTTTTGTTGAAAAAAAAAATAAAAAAAAGTTGGAAGGCATGGGTTTCGATCCAAAGACCCTGAGATTCACTATCGGACACTCTAACCACTACGCCATCCTTCGATTGAGGAGATCTTTTCAACGAAACCTATTTGATTAGGTACTTATTTACTGGAATCTGTAATCTGACTTCAACTTCAAACATTCAAAATCATATTTATTTCGATCGTAGACTTCGTCCCGAGCTGCAAACTTCATTCATCGACTGTATTGCAACAAATATACACTAGTTACCAGTTTACCAGTACGTATTTTCGCGATTGGCTGGGAATCTAGAATCTAGTATCAGAGTAGGATGTCGTTGGTCAAAGGAGCATCCTGACCGCCATGGTGACGTCACACGGGTTCGGGAGCCGTCGGCGTGTTTTCGGTACTAGACTCAGAAACCCAATTTTATTTTGATATAAATTTTTAATTATTGTGGAAAAAAGAAAACAAAAATAGTTTTGTTATAAAACGTATATATGATCTTTCCATTTATGACAAAAAAATGTATTCAAAACCTCAATTAAGCAGTATTTTTTGTAAAATTGTTGACTGCCACTGAATTTCCGTTACAATGTTTTTTTTTTCGATTTTTAAGTTATCAATTAGTAAATATAGTGTACATGCATATCTCACCCTGTAATTGGTGCTAAACTGTTGGGGAGAGTAAATAAATAAATAAATTTATTTCCAAAACTGCCATAAACCGTGCATCGAAACGCTTTGCTGCAATAACAGAAACGGTGCATTCACTCGTCTCTCCTCAGATAAAACAAGAGTTCAAACGGGAGTTATCTTTTTGTGATAATTCAGGAAACGATCAACTGACTGAACTATCCAATAAACAAACAGTATCGATAGAAAGAAGCATAGCATAGGGTGAATAACCTGGCACGCAACTGATAGATCTTTACATAGTCTTAAATGCCTCTTTATGATTACGAGGATTGTTCAATATTATATAGTCAAGGTAACATAGGATACAACATAGTTTTACTTCTCACTTGCCCCACCGTAGATGAGGGGAGTGTTGTAATCGTGACAGTTTTCGATTTTGTGATATGTTTTTGGACGTTTCATGATGTCTACATTACAAAAATCTATTAGCCCTCATTTTCGTCTGTCTGTCGGATAGTCTATTACTATTTTTCTTACGACGCAATCACAGTAACTGCTGCTGTTTGAAAAATTAAAAAAACCCTCAGTCACACCAAATTTCGTTTTTAGACGTTTTAGGTGTTCTTGACCATTTTCCAGCTTTTGCGGAAGGGGTTGTATTTGAGGTATTGTAATGGAGGTCGCGGGGACGGTGGGTCGTAAATGAAACCGATTTTTTTTTGTATTCATAAAGGACTCACTATTGTCTTAAAAAATGCGTTGGTAATATTCAAGCTCAACGCCTGGGACTCTTGTGACCAAATGATACCGCTTTTCGAAAAATCAACTTTGCGAATGTACATAATATGTAGGTCGAGGTCGGCTACATTTTAAAAATAATGATTTTTATACAGGGTGTATAATAAAAGCGTGACATATTAAAGTTATGTTTTTTCAAATGGAACACTGTATATTATTGCATATTTAGATTCTCGGGTGAATTTTAGTTTGACTTTATGTATCACACATGGGACTTTAAGCGAATCGTTTAGGTGCAAATCACAATTTTTGGTAAAAGTAGATATCTCAGAAAAAAATTCGAATATCGCAGCGATTGTAAAACTTAGAGGGCTGTGACTTTGCCTTGACACTATGCATGGAATGCGTCAGCTTAGGCTAGGATGTCAAGTTTGAATTACATTTGTACTTGGAGAAATCGGTAGATTAATTACGGAAACTTCAATCAGTGGTAACTTGATTTTTTCAAATGGCAATACTCAGTTTTTTTATACGATCAGATGTGCAATTTGATAGGCTTTCTAATGATATCAGGTTGTGAATATCTCTGGCAGTTTTCATTCAATTTCGATATTTCAATCAAATCGGTATTTTCAATTTCCCTACATATAAACAAACTAGCAGGCCATGAAATATAAACAAAAACGTGTTCAGATGGAAGAAAACAACTAACTTAGCAAAAAGATCCAGAAGAACTAGAGTAAAAGGTCAAAGAGAAGCTGGAGTACAACAGAAATGGATAATTTTTACAGCCTACTAGCTACTGCAATGTACTAGAGATTAAAAATGTCCAGCATAACTAAAAACTTTGAAATGAAAGCAAAACTTTCAGCGATTGTTGCCTTCAGTCTAATTTCTTCAAAACACAATTTCACATTTAATGGTATGGTAATGGTATATAACAGTAGTAATTTCCGTCAAAGTCAAAAGTTACAATACCTCTGACTCTCTGACTGTAGTCCTTAAAATTTTTCAGTATCTATTAGGAGGCACGTATCCAGGATTTGGTTTTTTTTGGGGGGGGGAGGTCCTTATGGCTATCACTTGCTTGACTTTTTGGGGGGTGGGAGGGGGGTCCGGACCCCCTGGACCCCTCTCCTAAATACGTGCCTGTCTATTAGCAAGATCGCAAAACAAAGAATACTGACAAATCATATTTTAATTTTTTGGTAAATTATGTTTAATAATTTGAGCAGATTTTTAATTCATTCATTTTCGGCAATCTTGCTTATGGGTACTGAAGAATTTGCAGAACTCCAGTCAGGTATCGGTTACTACTTTTTTTAATTCATTAAATGTGAAATTTTATTCTGAAGCTATTAAACTGCCAGCAACATTCGGTGGTAGATTTCTTTTTATTTCAAAATTCATAATGGTTTTGTGAATTGTCAATCTTTAGAATATTGTAGTAGCTGGTATGCTGTGAAAAATGTCCATTTCTGCCGTACTCCAGCTGCTTTTTGACCTTAGATGTGATACCTCTGTTATTTCCGGTTAGAGTTGATTTGTTGTAAGCTATTTTTATAAGTTTGTCTCTTTACCCTAGTTCGTCTTTCTCTTTCTGCTAAGTTAGTTGTTTTCTTCCATCTGAACAATTTTTTGTTCATATTTCATGGCTGCTAAGTTGCTTAAAGGTAGGAAAATTGAAAGGCATCGGTTTGATTGAAAATTTGAAATTAATCAAAACTACCAGAGACTGATGTTTACAACCGCATATCATTAGAAAGGCGATAAGCACTGGCTACCGTCAGCAGATACTTCATTTGCAAGCTGAACTTCTGGTACTTTTCTTCCTTTTCGTGACTTTACACCACACAGGAGCTCCGTATACGACGACCGACTGTACAACCTGGCACAGTAGTGCCCTTTTGTTGCTACTGGGCCCTCCCACATTTGGCATCAGACGTGACTGCTGCCTTCTTCTCTGCCTTTACCACTACACTTTTAAGGTGTTCATGTATGGCAGTACTCTCTCAACACAACGATTGGCAACTATCTGGTCTAGACTACTTGGTGATAACACTCTAATGCTCATGAGTGGAATGGACATCAAAACGCGAAGGCCCCGTCACAGCACAGAGCCTTGCAGAGTACTTTATAAGACATGAAATGGTCCAGTCCTGCTCAACAAACAACAAGACATTGCCAAAAACCGGCTGACAACGCAATAATCAATAATAATTTATAAATTTATCTCAAATCAGATTATCTCAATAGCATTAACAATGAAAATAATAATACCAACTACCAAGTGCGATGTAACAAGTATAGCCCGTGAGAAAACTTTCACTTTCTTAGAGGCTCAAAACTGCCAAAAAAACTAACACCTTGTTCCTAAGGGTACCAACATTCAAATGACTGCAAATTAATGTTAAATGTGGCCGTAAGATAAATGAACTGTATGTGATGATAATGCTTTCAGCCTCGCCTACCTAAGGGCGCAGACACAGTGAAGCAGGTTTCTTGCTTCCAGTTAGCGAGCGCCGAACTGCAAGCAGTTAAAAGCAGGACAAAGCAGATAACTGGCGCCGGTCGGCGCTGGAGGTGGTTGGTAGAACTAAATACATGAAAAGTTTATTCATAACTCTAAGCGATAGTTCGGCATTCGCTTATTTTAATCGTAATTTTATATACCCACTTAACTAGCGGTCAACGTGCAATAGAAAAAATGGAGTCAAGTTGATTGATTCAGTACTTCCCACACATTACTGTGATATCAGTTTATTATTTTCCCATAACATGAAGCTTTAGTCTGAGATCCCTTGCAACCAAATCATCGGCAGCCTTCCCTCCTCTAAAATTGTCTTATGCCGCTAAGTCTTTCCTTCAGAGGTCAATGGACAGGCTAAAACATCTAAAAACGAAGTTTGGGTTGTTTTCATACTTTTAGTTTTTTGATTATTGCTATACAGGGTGGCCAAGCGGGTGACGATAATAATTTTTTTTTAGATAGCCCTTACCGAGACCTATCCAAAACACCCCCATATATGTGTACCGATTATTAATAGTTTTCGAGTTATGATTTTTTTTTTGAAAACTTAGAGATTTTCTAGTTTTTCCGAAAAATCGTCAAAAACAAAAACAAGAATGCTTTGTGGCTTTTATTTTTTTCAGCAATTATGCTCAGTATTAAGCCTATTTTAATATCCAATAAAGAGAACCTGTATATCCGAAAAATAATTAAGTACATTTTGGGCCCAAAGTTTGAAATCTCTGTTTCTAGTCAGGAGACCGAAACCTTCAAAATAAAATTAAAAATACTTATGCCTGGTTCTGGAGCTCCAGTCTAATCTTAAAAACTCTGCAAGACACTGCACTTTCGAAATAATAATGAAAAAATAGCACTTATGGGGGCATTTTGCGCCGTACGTGACTGTTAAAGGTAAAAAGGTGATAATTCACGAATTTCCAAAATGATTTAAAAAAACTATTATTTTACTTTATTATGACAAATTAAAGAAAAAAGACTCATAACAACTAATAAACATGATAATCATTGATATTTTAATCACTTTTAATAAAAAAAATTAATAACTGTGCTTTTTGCTGTGTACTATTGAACTTCTGCTAAATTACGTTGTATGGAAAGTTAACAAAAGAAAAGAATAATAAGACAACAATCTGACTTTTAATTCCATGGCGGAATTACCTGGGAAGCGTTATCGTAGCATTACTTCCCACACCGATAGGTGAGGGGAGGATTGTGATCGTGAAAATTTTCGATTTTGAGATAATAGGTTTTTTGGGCGTTTTATAATGTCTACATAACGAAAATTCGCGTCACTCATTTCCGTCGTTCTGTCTGTCGGTCTTCCTGTCGGTCTGTCTGTCGGTCTGTCTGTCTGTACGCGTTTTTCTAGCCTCGTAATTTCAGTAACCGCTGCATGGACCGTGATGAAATTTGGGCAGCAATATGCTGTGGGGTCTTAGTAGGTAATCCTGCTATAATCTTGGAAATCGGTACATGGGCGGCGGAGTAATTGAAACAAATATTTCAAATATTCCTCAAACTCCTTTTTTAGGCGTTTTAGACGTTCTTGATCATTTTCTGCGTTTCTTTTGGGACCTTTTTAGGTCCACCCGAACATTGCCTTGCCTATTACCGAAAATTAATTAACACAACTGCGCTTCGCCGACATGAGCCCGCAAAAAGCTACTCTGAAAGAAAGGGATGGCGTATGCTACGACATCGCTTCCCAGGTAATTCTGCCATGAAATTGGAAGTCAGATTATTGTTTATTAGTCCTTTCCTTTGTTAACTTTCCATACAACTTAATTTAGCAGAAGTTCAATGGTACATAGCAAAAACAGTTCAAAAATCACAATTTGGGTATTAGTTTTTTTTAATTAAAAGTCATCAGAACATCAATGATTATCGGGTTTATTAGTTGTTACGAGTTTTTTTTCTTTAATTTGTCATAATAAAGCAAAATAATAGTTTTTTATTCATTTTGGAAATTCGTGAATTATCACCCTTTTACCTTTATCACTCACGTACGGCGCAAAATGTCCACATAAGTGCTACTTTTTCATTATTATTTCGGAAGTGCAATGTCTTGCAAAGTTTTTAAGAGTAGTTTGTAGCTCCTGAACCAGGCATAAGTATTTTTAATCTTATTTTGAATGTTTTGGTCTCCTGACTAAAAACAGAGATTTCAAACTTTGGCCCCAAAATGTACTTAATTATTGTTTGGATGTACAGGTTCTCTTTATTGGATATTAAAATAGGCTTAATACTGAGTATAATTGCAGAAAAAAATGAAAGCCAAAAAGCATTGTTGTTTTTGTTTTTGACGATTTCTTGGAAAAACTGGAAAATTTCTAAGTTTTCAAAAAAAAAATCATAACTCGAAAACTATCAATAATCGGTACACATATATGGGGGTGTTTTGAATAGGTCTCGGTACGGGCTATCTAAAAAAAATGTATTATCGTCACCCGATTGGCCACCCTGTATACGCTGCCACTTACACGATATTTAACAAACGTACGCGTTTTGCATCCTCACCACGGTAATAATACTGTGTCAAAATTTAATTAGAATCAATTTAATAGTGTCCACGTTACAAAACACAAAAAGATCTAAAGCAATAAATACTCGTATGTATGTATACAGAAAATTCTAAGTCCCTTAGTTTCCGTAATATGCTAGGCAATGTTCGGATCGACCTAAAAAGTTGATTTACGTCGCTAGGTCTTCCTTCACAGGTTAGTGGACAGCCTATTATGAATACAAGAAATTTCTCAGTTTTTCAACTTCCCATCCCCTACCCACCCCAATTTCACCCCACCCAAAAAAAACGCAGAAAATGATCAGGAACCTCTAAAACGCTTAAAAACGAAGTTTGAGCTGTTTTTACATTTTTACTTTTTTTTATTATTTCTGCGCCGCCATTGGCACGATTTATAAAAACCATACGCGTTTTCCATCCTTGTCATGGTAGTAATACTGTGTCAAAATTTCATTAACATCAATTCAACAGTTTCCTTGTAACACAATATAGAAGGATCTAAAGCAATACTCTCGTATGTTTACACCAGAAAAAAGTCCTTTGGTTTCTGTAATAGGCAAGGCAATGTTCGGATGGACCTAAAAAAGTTATTTATGTCGCTAGGTCTTCCTTCATGGGTCAGTGGACAGTCTATTATGAAAGCAACAAATTTTTCAATTTTACAACCCCCCACCCCCCAACCACCCCAATTTCACCCCCACCCAAAAAAAGTAAAAAATGATCAGGAACCTCTAAAACGCCTAAAAACGAAGCTTGAGGAATATTTAATTTTTTTTGTTTTTTGCTCATTACTCCGCCGCCCCTGCACCGATTTTCAAAATTATAAGAGCATTACCTACTACGACCCCCCAGCATATCGCTGCCCAAATTTCATCACAATCCATGTAGCGGTTACTGAGATTACGAGGACACAAAAACGCGTACAGACAGACCGACAGACAGACCGACAGACAGACAGACCGACAGACAGACCGACAGACAGACCGACAGACAGACAGACCGACGGAAATGAGTGACGTGGATTTTCGTTATGTAGACATCATGAAACGCCCAAAAAGTGTATTATCTCAAAATCGAAAATTTTCGCGATCACAATACTCCCCTCACCTATCGGTGTGGGAAGTAAAAAGGACGGAAATGCCAAGAAGAGTTGGCGAGGTCAGAGCCACAGTCAGCATTCCATTTATCAGCCTGTATTGTTTGTTTTCGGGCGATTATGACTTTGTGGCGACCATTCGATGTTGCTGTGGGTCAAAATGCGATCATATGTGGACCATTTGGTGATGTGCAACATAATCCGAGTGGAAAGAATAATGAATCTCCCGAAAAAAAAAAAAGTATAAATAGTCAAGCATACGAGCGAGTCGGCGCTGGTTACCCGTTTTTACCTGCTTGCGGGTCGGCGCTGGTCAAAGCTGGAAACTTCTTCACTGTGTTTGTGCACTAATATCTTTTACCAATATAAATAAAGTTGCTTGTGAAATTATGTCTATCGACTTGTAGAGGTATACAGGCATAAACATGTCTGGATGTTATAAATGCTAAAAAATATACAGGGGTATTACACAAGTGAGGCCGCTTGATGCCATTTTTTATTTCCCCGGTTGCTAATAGAAGCAACAATGTTTCATGGTTCTGATGCATTTACGCGTAACAATCAAGTTTAATACGGCAGAATAGTTTTAATAAGCGAGCGCAAAGTATGAATGCTGCGTATTTCGTGAGCGTTGCCAACCGATCCGTTGGATGGATTCGAACTGAACATGTAAAAGCCACCTTCATTTTAAATTAATCAAACGAGCGGCTGAAAATAGCACAGGAATTTTACCGAAACGATAAAGAGAGGCGATATGAATGTTATCTGCATCTGTTCTGGCGGAATTTTGTCACTATATGCGTTTTTAGACCTTGGTTTTTTTATTTTTTTTTATTCATCATCATCATGTCTTAACAGACAGAACTCAAAAAATGCATTAAGTCGGAGCTATAATATTGCTGCCGACACGAATATTATCAATAGTTTTGAGAACTGTAGCTCGCCTTCGTTCGCGATTTACTGTCAGTTCAGTAGCGCTCTTGATACTCATGTCCAGCAACTGTTTCGTCGTATCCTGCCAGCGTTAGGAAAACGGCCACGGCGCCGCCCACTCGGGGCATGACCCTGAACTACAAGTTTCTCCATATTATCGCTTCTATGAATATGTTCAAAGAATGTAAGCATTCTCGTCGACACAATCGAGGATAGTCTCTTTGGATTTTACCGAGCTCATCCAGCATGGAAACGTTAGTTCGATGGGCGGTATAAGGAAGTCTCAGCATTCTCCTCCACGTCCACATTTCCAAAGCATCTATGCGAGCTCGATCTGCCTTTTTAACAGTCCAAGTTTCCGAGGCATACAAAAATATGGAGAACACAAGAGACTGAACCAGCGACATTTTGGTTGCTTTAGTGATGTTATGATCACGCCATAATTTAGTAAGCTTTGTCATGGCCACACGTGCCTGTTGAATGCGCCGTCGAATCTCATTTTTACAGCTATCCGGATTGTCGATCAAAGAACCGAGGTACACAAAACTTTGAACTACTTCACAACGGCTTATTTACTTTATTTCTCGATGATTATCGTGCTCTCTATCCACGATCATAACCTTGGTCTTGTTGTAGTTAATACCAAGACCATTATGCTGCACTGTATTGTTCTAAGACATTTAATAGAGCTACTAGTTCTTTCTGAGAAGCAGCAATAAGGGTTGTATCGTCAACAAATTCTAAGTTGGATATTTTGCTTCCGCCGATAGTTATATCGCCATTCCAGTTGTCCAATACCTGTCTCATCACAAATTCAGAGTAAATGTTAAATAACATCGGAGATCCTATACACATCTTCGACGAACCCCTTTTCTGGTTGCTGTTTGACCAGACAGGTTATTACCATCAATTCTTACATACAGCCGAGCTAGACTCGTAGAGTTGCCGGATTCGTGATCAATGCTTCCGAATTACCTTGCACACGAGTCTCTGTCCTGTTAAAAAAACACACATTTTGTTGGATTCTCATTTTTTGAAGTCATAACATCTATAATTTCATCGAGCCTCATTTTAGGATGCTACCTTATTATGATCTACTTTTAATAACTAATTCATAATGGGCACATAGAAGGTGTAGGTGTGATTGGGGGCTGGCTCCCAAGGTGCTGTCCTGGCTCTATACTACAATCGCTAGGCCGTCCTTATTGTATGGATGGAAACAATGAAAGCAAAGCTAAATAAAATTCAACTCTTGGCTTGGCCTGTGATACAAGCGCGGTACGCACGACTCCGTTGAACTCACTAGAAGCACTGCTGACTCTTCCTCCACTTCACTTGGCAGTTCAAGAAGAGGCAAGGGCGTCTGCGTTCCGATTGTGGAGTCAGGGCAGTTGGTCCTTTGTGAATCCTGGCGGGGGACACTGTCATAATCGCGGAACTGCAAAGGGATGACCCTATCCTACATAATGAGGAGTGATAATAATTAATTTCTCCTACGTATTGCTTCGACTGCAAATTTACGGTGAAGTATCCCACAAGGAAAGAGTGGGTGGAAAGCGGTAGGCGGCTTTTTGAGGAAAAAGGGCCAGTCTGGTACACAGACAGCTTACTTGCCGGCGAAGGCTCCGGCGCTGAGGTCTGTGGGCCAAAAACAAAGCTCTCCCTCTCTCTTGAGGGATACACCACGGTATTCCAAGCAGAAATATATGCGATTTTAGCTTGTTCCTCTCGTATTCACGAAATTCAGGGACCTAGGCAGCGGACTACCATCTGCTGTGACCACCGACATTGATTATGACATTTCGGCAAGACATCAAGTATCACTTATGTGGGTGCCGAATCATGCTGTAGTTTGCGGTAATGAAACGGCGGACGCGCTAGCAAAGCGAGGGTCGACGAATAATTTCCTTAGTACTGAGTCGGCTGTAGGGCTGGCAGCAGGTACCAATAGAAGGAAAGCAGGAGTGTGGTTTCAAAATCACCATCTTATGTGGTGGAGAGGAATCTCCATAAAGCTAGGGAACTTATTTTACGACCTCTGTTCAAGATGGGGCACTTGTGTCTCTCACTGGAAAGAACCAGACTAAGGTTACTTGTTAGCCTACTATCTGGCTATAACACCTTCAAACGTAAAACGTCACCTGTATGTTATGGAGGTGGTAAGCGACCCTACGTATACACGCTGTGGCGAGGAGGAAAAGGCCTCGGCAAACATTCTATTTCGCTACGAAGCCCTTAGGTATTACAGACTTGGCTACAAGCTGACTATACTATGTTTAAGGGTTCTTTAACCTGAGGATATAAGATGGGCAGGACACAAGGCCATCCTCGCCTCGCCAATGAGGGCTGGACTTGGGAACTAGGGTAAGGAGAGGTGTAGTTCTGGTCACCAGAAAGCCTCTCTCCTTCTTTCATTCGTTCATTTCCAATACAAAATCTACCGCTGAATACAATTGATACTCAGTTTAGCCATATAACTTCTTATTAACTCAAAAAAAATTGCGAACCTGCATATCCGTGTAAAAACTGACACAAACGCGAAACGGAGGCCGGATTCGTGATCATTGCCCGATTCATTTTTTTTTAAATCGATATCACTATCCTCGAGCGCTATTTGAGATGCTTCCTCATTATGCTCTACTCTTCCCGATACAAAATTTATTACTCAAACCAATTGGGTACTCATATGAGTCATACAACCTCTTATTCTCTCCCTATCTCCCAAACTAAATATTTTTGGCGATTCTGCAAATCCGCGCGGGATCCCAATTTTTTTATTTTCGACACAAGCTCACGGGTTTTTGTATTTTTCGAAAACCAAAAATGTTGTGCACGATTCGTTTTTACTTCCCACACCGATAGGTGAAACTCTGATATATCAAGAAGGCTCTCCGATGGTACTCTTTCTTAGTAAACCTACAGGGTAGAAATACATCCTTACATGACAATGAAAAACGCCACCTTATCATTTCAAAGTAGTCAAACGCGCGGCGGAAAATAGCACGGGAATATGTCCAAAACCATAAGGAGAGGCGATATGGCGTTATGAATGTTACCTGGATATTGCTGCTCTGGCGGAATTTTATCACTAAATGCCTTTTTAGAATTTGAATATACAGACTTGTTTGTTATACCTGATCATAGAATATAGCCATAACAACTTACTTACAGTTCAACAATATATCGAAACGAAATTTCAAATTTGAACCAATTGATTTAATTGACGGTAGAGGTGCGTTCAATGTGCCCGTGTCCGGTCCGTGTCTCTGAAATCAAAGACACACCCAATACACAGTGCGTCCCAGCTAAAATTTGCCACCCACCTTGTCTCTGAAATTATAAAGAAAAATAAAAATCGCCATGTCGTCGCTATTGTGCCATCAACCCCCTCACCCCCAGCAGCCCGTACTTCAAAATCTTAATGAGACCACGATACTTGTGATACATCATTTTGGAGGGAATTCATTGACAAATACAACAGTGTAATCGGATCGAAGGTTGATTTACAATTTTGGAAGTTAATAAAAAATATGGTGATGATCAAATTGAAGTATTATTTTCATTACCTGAAATATTATTGTAAGAAAGGTTCCAACCACCTTTATTTTGCAACACTACCAACTTTTACAAAAAGTACTGCTAAATTAAATATCATATTGTGAGTGATAATAATTATTCTCAAACTGCCTTTTTGAGGGCAATTTACTATCAGTTATTTTTGTTCGCAAATAGAACACATAAGGAAACCTGTAGGCCGAAACATTTAATCCAATAAAACTACACTTCTGTAAAAATGTTCATTACAAAAACTAACCTAAAATATAGACGAAGAAATATAGAATCACCGCTCCCGATAATAAGATGTCGCGGATTGAATCGAATACATGAACGTACAAGTTGCACGCAACTTCTCAACGTGCGAAGGTTTTTGACCAACTTAGGCGTGAAGCGGCACGTCTTATCGTAATACAAACTTCAAAAAATCATATAATTATATTTAAGGCTAATCACCCTTATATGTACACTTGTACAGGTTCAATTAATAATGATTAATCTAGATTATAATATTGGAGGCACTCCACACAATTCTCAAACTGTGTGAATTCTTGATAGAAGTATGTAATACGAGGTCAGTTGGAAAATATAATATCCTTTATGAAATACTTGATCGAAGAGTATTGAAATTTTAGTTGTGAAGAAAATTATATTTTTAGTCAGAGCATAATTCATTAAAATGGGTGTTGATATCGAAAATATATTTTTCTTACTTCAAATTAATCATAATTTCCTCATGAGGAAAAATTTCGCACAGCAAGAACAGTTGTTCTTGTCGCTAGGATATCTTCACACGATTATCAGAATCGTTTGATTGAGAATATCTTTTTATATGTGCAATGCAAAAGAAATAAACGCATTATTTCCATCATAAATCGTTTGCGAGACTATACTGGCTATAGGTAATGACGATCTGGCACTGTGGTGTAGTGCACTTCTGCTCTTTATGTGATACGGCGGCAAAAATCCGAACCCTGTAAGGCCCGTTTACATGACACCAATTCCGCTATTTACAATAGGGTGAATCCATAATTTTCTGTTAACTAATCTACGCCTCTTTCGATGATACCAATATAACATTATAAACGTATCTACGTCCATCTCGCAAGAAAACTATTCAAACCCGTGATCGGCTGAAAATCTGTTTGCAACAGTTTTCTGTGTGAACATATATATCATTAAGTTTGCGCCGATTAGTTAAATTGCCGAAACGGTGATTTGACCGCATCGTGTGAAAGGGCTGTAGCTATTCAAAAATGAACCGAGAATCCGAAATCGGCTGAAAATCTTTTTACAACAGTCTTCTGTGTGAACATATTCGGTTTGGGCCGATTCGTTAAAATTACAGAAACGGTGATTAGACCGCATCGCGTGAAAGGTCTGTAACTATTCAAAAATGAACCGAGAATCCGAAACTGGCTGAAAATCTTTTTACAACAGTTTTCTATGTGAACATATTCGGTTTGCGCCGATTGGTTAAAATTACCGAAACGGTGATTTGAACGCATCGCGTAAACGAGCTGTAAAAGCTTGAGCAGGTATCGCGCCGAGAATCCGCTCGCGACATATCGTGCCGCGTCCGCGTTATGTAAAAGCAGACCAGCTCGGACATTATTCAGAAAAAATAAAGCTAAGCTGATCCATCGAATGTAGACATAACAAGAGGGGTCAATCAAAGTTTCGCCCTTAATTCTGCCTTCCTCGCTTAGCCAATCTTGGAAAATTCCAGCTCCCATTCAGCATACAGAATAGAATTCAGGCTTACGTATCACACCATACCATCGGCGGCTGGATACATCGGATTTTTTTAAAAATAACAATTACATTAATCGTTGTGTGCGAACTTCGTACATTAAATACGATGTCTTGCTTAGATTATCATTAATACTTGTACAAGAAGTAACGCGACTTTGTCGGCCATATCAGAAAACAATATAAACCAGACGGCTCGACGATTGTTAATTAGGAATTCAGGCGGTTCGACTCATAGAACCGACGTTCGGTGACAGAATTGTGTATTAGAGTTTTCGGTATAACATTCCTGTTCCATAGTCAGGTCATGGGATGCTTTTCTGAGTTGTATCCTTCGAACATTAACCCTATCTCCATATCTAGATTGGGATAGTTGAATAATCAGTTTTGAGCAACCCTTTGGAAGGACGTATCAGTACAAAGTACCTCACGGGGCCTAAGTACTGCAGTCTTTGAATATTATTCTTCCTGCCAATACAGCATATGGAAATACGTAAATATTGTATTAAACTCAAAAAACATCCAACAGCAAGGAAACATATGCCCGTCTATCTATGTATTTTATGGCTGAATCATCCCAGATCGATATCCCACAACAATGGTCGGAATATAATGCATTCGTTATTATTTCAACAGATCCGACCAGAATAACGGATATTTTTGCATTGATGCATCCAGCCTTGCTTCGTCTGCTTTCTAGTCGTTGTTAATGGGTTTTTTCCTTTTTTTGTTTGTTTTAGCTAGCCATGCGCTTCTTTTTTGCTACGTAGCATCACGGCTTGCCTTTCTGCACTTAATTTCTAATGCACTCACACTAATCAGAAGTAATTTTGTCATTTCAGATGCATGGTTTAACCCAGAAAGGCTGAATCCAGAAGGTAAGGCACGCTTTTACTAACAACTTTTTCTAGATTTATTTTTCATACAGGCAGTGCTGGATTTGGGCTGATAGTAGAACACTTTTTCATATTGCAATATTTGCACGACTTATCCTCTTATATTGAATGTTCTTTGATTTGTGGGTGTTAGATTGTTTTTACTTCCCACACCGATAGGTGAGGGGAGTATTGTGATCGTGAAAATTTTCGATTTTGAGATAATACGCTTTTTGGGTGTTTTATGGTGTCGACATAACGAAAATCCACGTCACTCTTTTCCGTCGGTCTGTCTGTCTGTCTGTCGGTCTGTCTGTCTGTTGGCGTTTTTCTAGCCTCCTAATCTCAGTAACCGCAGCATAGATTTTGATGAAATTTATGGTGTGGGGTCGTAGTAGGTAATGCGCTACAATTTTGGAAATCGGTGCATGGGCGGCGGAGTAATTAGCAAAAACGAAAAATTTCAAATATTCTTCAAACTTCGTTTTTAGGCGTTTTAGGGGTTCCTGATCATTTTCTACTTTTTTATGGGTGAGGGTGAAATTGGGGTGGTTGGAGGGTGGGGGTTGTGAACCTGAAAAATTTGTTGTATTCATAATAAGCTGTCCATTGACCTGAGAGAAAAAAACCTAGCGGTATAATACACTTTTTTAGGTCCTCCTGAACATTGCCTTATCTATTACAAGAATCAACCATTTTCCGATGTATACATACGAGTATTGCTTTAGATCGTTCTGTATTCTATAATGTGGAAACTACTAAATTGATGTTAATGAAATTTTGGCACAGTATTACTACTTTGACGAGGATGGAAAACGCGTATGATTTTTATAAATCGTCTCAGTGGTGGCGCAGCAATATTAAAAAAACTAAAATATGAAAACAGCTCAAACTTCGTTTTTAGGCGTTTTAGGCGTTCCTGATCATTTTCTACTTTTTTTGTGGTGGGGGTGAAATTGGGGTAGTTGAGGGGTAGGAGGGTTGTAAAACTTAGGCTGTCCATTGACCCGTGAAGGAAAGACCTAGCGGTATAATGCACTTTTTTAGGTCCATCCGAACATTGCCTTGCCGATTATAGAAACTATAAGGGACTTAGAGAATTTTCTGATGTATACAAAATACATACGAGTATTACTTTAGATCGTTCTGTATTATGTAACGTGGCAACTTTTGAATTGACTTTAATGACATTTTGACACAGATATATTACCGTGACGAGGATGGAAAACGCGTATTGTTTTTGGAAATCGTTTGTGGCCGCGCGGCATTAATAAAAAAATAAAAACATAAAAAACCTCAAACTTGGTTTTTAGACGTTTTAGGGGTTCCTGATCATTTTCAATTTTTTTTTGGGTGGGGGTGAAATTGGGGTGGTTCGGGGTTGGGAGGTAGTAAAACTCAAAAATTTGTTGTAATCATGATAGATTGTCCATTGACATGTCAACGAAGTAAGCAGTAGAATAACACACTTTTTTGCGGTCAGGCGAGCGATGATTTGATTGCAAGAGGATCTAGACTATAGCTTCATGCTATGGCAAAATAATAAAACTGGTATCATCTGAATGTGTGGGAAGTACTGAGTCAATCAACTTGACTACATTTTTATATATTTGGTCCTTCGTACCGGATGCTGAAGCTGTATTTGGTTATTTATGATTCTGTTCAAATATTGGAAAATGTATCTGGTGAATGATGGAAGAGTTCACTAAGTAAGATGAATGAAACTGTCGCAGGGCGTAAGTAAAACTTACTTTGTTCAGATTCACAAAATGCCGAATTTGAATGGTGTTTGCGTACATAAGTACAGCAACCATGAAGTAACGCCTTGGCAGATCCTTCAAATGATATGACCTTATTCAGAGCAGAAAACATAATCTTTATTGCAGATGAGATGTATCGGCATTTAGGGTTAGCCTTCGCGACTGTTTGGTATTTTAAGTAATAAATCTACACGTACGTTTCGAAAGAGATCGATAAATGGTTATATAAATCGGTTCGCAATCTTTCGTTATCAGCCCATAAAACTGGCGCCAATTTAAGTTTGGCCTTTATCCAAATATCGACATCTCTGGTCCTTTTTGTCGGATGTCTAATCCCTTTCTGGATTTTAGTGATCGCTGAAACTTAGCTCTGTGTCTGGAGTTCTTCTACCAGCAACATTATGACTGGATAAATGGTCGCTTGTCGCTTACAATCTAAATACGGTATGTATTTGGCTTTCAGTGGATTCAGTGACAAGAGGAATGATGGTATTTCCCAACATACTCCGTTTAAATTTCCATGAATAAACAATGACCCAATCACTTTGTTTCTTAAAATGCCTGCCCATATATTTATACTCGTATTGATATTGTTTGGGGGTACGTGGTATGCCTTTCTACAAAAGTATGAAGATTTTCATTGCCCCAATACCTACTAGTTATGCTTATTAACAAATATAGTTAGATAAAATGTGCATTCATTAGTGAGGCAGATATGCTTTACATGAATGGTACTACCATTAACAACTGCAATCATTTATTCATAAAAGTCAACTCGCCGATCGAAATCGTCTTCGGTTAGCTTTTGCACTATTTTCATTTTAAGTTGATAAAATTTATGGAGTTTAGTAAAAGTGTGTGTAGAGCCAAATGAAATGTCAGTCAGTCAGTCCACAATTGTAATGAAGTATTAGGATTTTCCAAAATGACCCAAAACTTCAACTTGAGCGGCTTCAGCCAGAACAGAACGGAACCGCAGCTAGCCGAGCACATTGATTTTGGGCACCATAAATTGGAATTATTTCCACTGTTTTGGCAACTGGCCGTCAGGAATTTAAACATCGTCTAATCGTCGTCGTCCAATAACGAGCAACATTTTGAGCGCAATAAAAAGTGAAATTTTCGTGTGTTTTTGTTACCTATCTGAACAATTTAAGATACATAAAGATTCGAGGGCAGAGGGTAAAGAGGGGAAAGTTGTCCCCCTTGACAAATCTATTGAAGTACCCCGGCGTTTTTTCTTTTAATCTGTGATTCCCGATAAGTCCGTGGTGGGAAGTTTTCAAATGAACACCCTGTAAGTTTGTTTCCAAACGAGACCGATAGATGGTTGTATGAATTGGATCGCAGTCTTTCGCTATCAGCCGATAAAACTGGCGCCAATTCAAGTCTGACTTTATCCAAATATCGATGTCTCTGGTCCTTCATGCCGAATATCTAATCCCTTTCTGGATTTTAATGATTGCTGGAACCTAGCTCTGTGTCCCGAATTCTTCTATCATCAACGTTATGACTGGATTAAGGGTCGCTTACAAAATAAAAACCATGTTATAGTTGGTCGATGAACAAAAACAGTGGCTGGGATTAGTTTTTTGGATCGTATTCTATGTTGTTTATTAAAATAAAAATGTTGAATAGAGTCTGATTTATGCTCTAAATTTGATGGAATAAATACGTTTAGTTTTAGTAGTAGGGGTAGTATAGATTTATTTAGCATAACAGTACAATGCCCAATGCTCTGGATTTTGGGTAATCATATTTTTTTATATTATTCGGATTATTCACGTTATTCGACACGGAGCATTAAGGCTAAAGTAATTGATGAAAAAGAAAATTATAATTTCGAATGGATAGGGACCCATTAAGGCTACATTTTAAAAACATTTTCATGTTACCAGGGCGTCCCCAAAACATGAAACGTATCAAAGTAATATTTTTTTAAATGGAACACCCTATATATTATTGCATATTCAGATTCCCTGGTGAATTCTAGTGTGACTTTATGCATCACACATGGGACTTAAAGCGAACCGTTTAGGTGTAAATCATCATTTTCGGTATAAGTAGACATCGCAGAAAAATTGAATACCGCAGAGATTATAAAATGTAGAAGGCGTGACTTTGCCATATTACTAAGCATGACATGCGTCAGCTTAGGTTAGATGACCAAATTTGAATTACGTTTGTGCATGGAGAAATCGGTCGTTCAATTAAGGAAACTGCAATCAGAGATAACTTGATTTTTTTTTCAAATGGGAATGCCTATTTTTCTTTATACAATTAAATGTGAAATTTGATAGCCTTTCTAATGATATAAGGTTGTGAATATCAATCTCTCGTAGTTTTCATTTAATTTCAAGTGTTTAATCAAATCGGTGTTTTTCAATTTTCCTACCTATAGGCAACCTATCAGACCATGAAATATGAACAAAAACTTGTTCAGATAGAAGAAAACAACTAACATAGTTGAAAAATGCATACGAACTAGACCAAAGAGGCAGGATTATAAAAATTACTTACAACAAATGAACTTTAACCAGAAACAACGGTGGCATCATATCTAAGGTCAAAGAGAAGCTGGAGTATGACAGAAATGGATATTTTTCATAGCCTACTAGCTACTGCAATGTACTAGAGATTAAAAATTTCCAAAATAATTGAAAACCCAGAAATGAAAGAAAAACTACCAGCGATTGTTGCTCCAGCACGCATGTAATGGTGTAAAAAAGTAGTAATTTGCGTCAAAGTAACGATACCTCTGACTAAAAACGTAATTTTTCAGTATCTTGCTATTAGCAAGATCGCAAAAAAGGAACACCGACAAATCAGACTTAAATTTTCTGCCAGGTAAATTATGTTTTATGATTTGAACAAATTTTAATTCAATCTCTATTTTTTGTGATCTCCAACAGCTACTGAAGAGTTTTCAGAACTTCAGTCAGAGGATTGGTTACTTTTGACCTGACAGAATCGAGTACTTTTCTATATCGTTAAATGTGAAATTTTATTCCAAAGATAATAAACAGCCTACAACATTCGCTAGCAGCTTTCCTTTCATTTCAAAATTTTTAATGATTTTTGCAATCTCTATCACATTGCAGTCGCTAGTAGGCCGTGAAAACTATCCATTTCTGTTGTACTCCAGCTTCTCTTTAACCTTAGATATGTTACCGCCGTTGTTTCTGGTTAAAGTTGATTTGTTGTAAATTTTATAATCATATATCTATAGTCTAGTTCAACTACATTTTTCTGCTATGTCAGTTGTTTTCTTCTATCTGAACAGGTTTTTGTTTATATTTCACGGTCTGCTAGGTTGCTTAAGGAAAATTAAAAATACCAATTTGATTGAAAATTTGAAATTAAATGAAAACTACCAGAGACTGATATTCACAACCTTATATCATTAGAAAGGCTATTAAATTTTACATTTAATCGTATGCAAAAAATTAGGCATTCTCATTTGAAAAAATCAAGTTATCTCTGATTGAACTTTCCTTAATTAATCGACCGATTTCTCCAAGCACAAACGTGATTCAAACTTGACCGTCTAACCAAAGCTAACGCATTTCATGCTTAGTAATACGGCAGAGTGACAGCATTCTAAATTTTATAATCTCTGTGATATTCAATTTGTTTCTGATATCAACTTATACCGAAAATGATGATTTGCCACCAAACGGTTCGCTTTAAGCCCCATGTGTGATACACAAAGTCACACACAAAGTTCACCGAGGAACCTGAATATGCAATAATATATAGGGTGTTCTATTTAAAAAAATATAACTTTGATACGTTTCGTGTTTTGTGCACACCCCGTATAACATAAAAATATTTTTAAAATGTAGCCTTAATGGGTCCCCGAAATTATTATTTTCTTTTAGTTTAACTATGTTTAACTATGTATTGTTTGTTATAGGTATACCATTGGTTATTTTTTTGCCACTTCTGTTGAATAAATATAAATAAATAAAAAAAATATCTAAATCAAACGACAAATCAAAAGGTATCCGGCTACCTATTCACTAGACAATCTTATACAGACTAGTGAACAAAATCTTTCTGGCAGCTTCTAGAGATCAACGGTATTGAGGTTTTAGTTCCTTTTCGAGTTTCCCCTTTGTTTCCAAACGAAATCGATAGATGGCTGTATAAATCGGTTCGCAAACTTTCGCCAAGAGCCGATAAATCTGGCGCCAATTTTAGTCTGGCCTTGGTCCAAACGGTCTCCCGGCGAGAAGCGGTCCATCTGTGATTGCGACTCCGTCTGATCGTCATCTTCCAGCCATGGACGCCGTCCTGGACTTTATGATGAATATGAATCGAGCCGAATGTAAGTCTCTTGAGTGTGTGCGTGTGAAAAGTGGGGGCGGGCTATTTCGATCGAAGTGATCGACCGAGGACGTCCGACGATCGATAGTCGCTCGCCCTCGCGGATTCTGGCTGGTATCGATCGGTTTTCTTATCTTTGGTCCTTCGTGTCGGATATCGAAACCCTTTCCCCATTTCAGTGATCGCTGTGTAGATATTAGAAAGTATGTAATGAGGCTTGTGATGTGTTTGTGTGCTTTGCGTTCAACCTAGTTTTGTGTCTCGGTTATTTTAAGGCTGTGAGCTTGATTATCTAACGCATGCCGGTGTGTGTTTCGTTTTCGGATATAACTGGTTGAATAGCGATGGGAACAATTTGCCGTATTTTTGGTGAAGGTCAGTGCCTTCGTTTTATAGACAATATTATAATTATCAACTTGGCTACTTCCATAGGCATTAACGTTCTTAATTTTGCTTGAAGCTTTGAACGCAGAGTTTAATAGTTAGGGAGCTAGTTCATCTTAACAAGCAGCTGAGATTTTATGCGTTTGCTGGCAATGTAGCGGTGGGTGCTACTATGGTTATTTTTTAAGCATGTAAAAATCGTTATTCAAAAACTGCTCTTAGCAAAACTGAAACTGCATTGATTCTTGAACCGTTGACAAGAATGTAAAAGTAGTTCATCATCTGGCTAAGTTTAAGAAACTGGACGCATAATAATGCTTAAAAATATCGAAAGTGCATATAGAATGAATGGGGATAAAGGTTCTATCGCATCAGCATCTTTATGCCGACGCTTCACTTGGCGTATCGTATTCGTTATTTGTTTGATTTGCTAAAAAACGACGATATGTGGACAACCTATTTGGGTTATTTGCCTAATTTGTGCAAATAGGACAAATAATGCAAATAGGCAAATACGGGTTACTGTCCACTTGTCGGTTTTTTATCATACATCACAGGACTTATATATAAGATGAATATTTATGCCAACGATGCCGACAAATAAATGGGGAGGAAAAATTTTGTGATATTTGCTCGAATACATCAAATATTTGGGCAAATATGGCGATGCCGCTACACGATCGATCGTTTTATTTAGGTTGAAATTCCAATACCCTCTTGGATCCCACCTAGAACTCCCGAGTTTTCGAGCAGTCTGAAAAATTCCAGATCTCTATAATCCAAAACTTTAATGGATACGGTAGATTACTGCCTATTGCACTCCACGAAATTTGTAGTTCAATCCGCTTGCAATGTGGATTGATCTACAGAACACTGATAAAATAGGTTACTTCAACGGCATCGACTGCTGTGGCCATTAGCCTCGTGTTCTGTGTAGGCTTTGTTACCATTTCCCGGCGCCATTCTAGGAATGGCACTGTTAATTATAAGCCAACAGCGAATACTCATGTGGGTATTCTCGCTGAGATTTTTTTATGAAAATTGTCTTTTGATTGAAAAACCAGAAAAAATTTTTCGCCTCTGATGGGAATTGAACCCGGAATCTTCCGGTCACGAGCCATCGCCGTCGGATCTACCCACCTAGCCAACCACACCCCAGGTTAGTTTTGTTGAAACATGCGCTGAATTGACAACAGACTGATTTATTACGTTCGTAAATTTTTGGTAGTGTAATACCCTACAGAGTAATGAAATATTGGAAGGCAGATAGAACGGTATTATGGAATAGCGTGATAACTACTTTTTTAAGCCCAAAACATCTGCTTTCTTAAGGCGGGTATTCACTGACGACTGCAACTATGACTGAAACAGTAACCGCCTCCGTAACCGTCGATCTGGTCGACGCGATAACGTTAAAGTTTCATCTTATTTAGTGATTACACGTGGAACGCCTAGATCCCACAAGCTTGTCATGTCCTCATATTATTACATAATTATAATTATTAAATCAAAACATTTGACAGTATAACCGCCATCATTCGCGCAAGGCGTTCGGATCTCTCGGATTACATTTCCATTCTGATCGCATCTCGGATTTTTCGACAATGCAGATGCAACGCTGTGTGTTCTTTAATGAATCAGAATCATCGAGTTCGATGATTAGTTAAAAAAACCAAAAGAGGCTTCCTGGCACTGCCGTCAATCAATGTCCAAATTAATTTGTTATCAAACGTATTGGTACCTTGATAAATGCTACAAGCACAGAGGCGATCGAAACTTTAGTCGTGTGTTATCTTTAACTTCCCACACCGATAGGTGAGGGGAGTATTGCGATCGCAAAAATTTTAGATTTTGAGATAGTACACTTTTTGGGCGTTTTATGATATCTACATAACGAAAATCCACGTCCACGTTGATCTGTCTGTCTGCCTGACGGTCTGTCTGTCTGTCTGTCGATCTGTCTGTCTATCTGTAGGTCTGTCTGTCGGTCTGTTGGCGTGCTTCTAGCTTCGTAATTTCAGTAACCGCTGTATGGATTGTGATTGAATTTGGGTAGTGATATGCTGTGGGATCGTAGTAGATAATGTTGCTATAATTTTGAAAATCGGTGCATGAGCGGCCGAATAATTAGGAAAAAACAAAAATCTCATTTTTTTTCTATCTTCTAACTTTTTTTTGTGGGGGTGACATTTGGGGTGGTTGTGGGGTTGGGAGTTGTAAAACTGAAAAATTTGTTGTATTCATAATAGGCTATTGACCTGTGAAGGAAGACCTAGTGAAATAAATAACTTTTTTAGGTCCATCCCAACATTGCCTTGGCTATTACAGGAACTAATGGACTTAGAATTTTCTGGAGTATTGCTTTAGATCGTTCTATTTGGATAACGTGAGAACTATTGAATTGAATTTGATGAAATTTTGATACAGTGTTATTACTGTGATGATGAAGAAAAGCGCGTATTGTTTTTAGAAATCGTGTCAGTGGCGGCGTAGCAACTAAACATATAAAAACAGCTCAAACTTCGTTTTAGGCGTTTTAGGGGGTGGTGAAACTGGAAAATTTGTTGAATTCATAATAGGCTAACCATTCACCTATGAAAGAAAGACCTAGCGGCATAACACTTTTTTTGCTGGCGAGTGGGCGATGATATGGTTGTAAAGGGACCTCAGACTATATTTATTTATTTATTTATTTATTTATTTATTTATTTATTTATTTATTTATTTATTTATTCATTTATTTATTTATTTATTTATTATTATTTGTTAAATGATGTGATACACAGCATAACAAACAAAAAGTCAAAGACATGTAGGAGATTAAGATTAAAATTAAAATAATTCTAAATATACATATATATATATATATATATATATATATATATATATATATATATATTTTCCTCTTTGATACTAACCTGATCCACTAATAGGAACTTGAGCGTATTAACCTGAGCCACTTCGACGGATGTGAGCCATATAGACGGCTCAGGTCCGTTTGCCTTTGTTTCTCGGTACATTTGGCCTACTACAGTCAATTTCAGACAAAGCTTTGGTAGATCAAATGTCACAGATTGTAAATAACGAAAACATGTTCCGTGCTCTAATGTCAGAAAGGTAATAAACGTCATAATGTGGTGGCTCAGGTTAATACCATTGCTAGGAAATATAGTTCACAGAATTTCCACAAATGGCGCTGCGATTTCATAATTTATATACAAGTATATACCGGAAATTGTTATAAACATGAGCCAGAAGATTTGGCAACACCGATCATCAGGTCCATGCTATTTTATCAGGGCTAGATGCTCCGCTGTCCGGTTTTTCGCCTGCTGTGCGCATGACGTCACCTCCAAGTGATTCTCATTAGGGATATATGGGTATTATAGTTATTTTCTTTTTACCGCGCTTATTTTCACATTTAGCTTTCTATTGGGTATCGAGAGATAAGTTAATAAATATCATCCAATAGCATTTTATTAATATTGGGAACAAACGTCAAAGCTGGATGTCACTTTTGATCATATCATATATAAGTTTTGTATCAAAACTATTTTCGTTTACTTTTTTTCGCAATAATTAAAAAGTTGTAACAAAACAAAAATGGGCTTTTCAGTCCAGTACCGAAAACACTCCGATGGCTCCCGAACCCATGTGAAGTCAATATGTTTCGTTGAAGCGATCCGCTCAGCAGTGGTGGGTCGGGTGGCGTAGTGGTATAGTGTTACGCAGCAAATTGCTGTGTTCAAGCGGGTGTTGGCTCGAAACACACGCTTGCAACTTTTTTTTATTTTTTTTTAACCAAAAAATATATTGATATGCTTTTCACTCATGTTACACACATTTTGTTTTGTACCATCGACATGAATATGTTTTTGAATCGAATTTTACCACTACGTCATGTGACCCTCTGCAGAACGGATCGCTTCAACGAACCATACTTGACGACACGTGGGTTCGGGAGCTTTGGGCGTGTTTTCGGTACTGGATACAAAAGCCCATTTTTATTTTGAAATAACTTTTGAATTATTGTGAAAAAAACAAAAATAGTTTTGTTATAAAACTTAAATGTTATTTCCATGTATCACTAAAAAATGTATTCAATTCAAAACCCTAATTTCTTGTCATCATTATATCATTATCAAATAATCCAGTGATTAAATGTTCCACTTCTGTGGAATCTGATTGGTTGAGATTAGCAATTGTTAAACTCTTTGTTAAACAAAAAAAATGGAGTCAAGTTGATTGACTCAGTACTTCCCACACATAACAGTTGCAACCAAATCATCGCCCACCTGTCGTCAAAAAACATCCAACACAAAAACTAGTAAATAGTTTCCTAAATCTCTCCGTAGGCGACACAATTCAGCCCCAACTGGACGAAACGAAACAATCAGGAACCCCCAAATTGCTTAAAAACGAAGTTTGAGCTATTTTTATATTTTTAGTTTTTTTATTATTGCTGCGCCGCCACTGACACGATTTTTGAAAACCATACGCATTTTTCATCCTTGCCGCGGTAATAATACTGTGTCTAAATTTCATTAAAATTAATTCCATAATTTCCATGTTACTAAATTCAGAACGACCTAAATCAATACCTACCCCTACCAATACCAAATCCCTTGATTTCTGTAATAGCCAAGGCAATGTTCGGATGGACCTAACAAACGTCTATTATGCCGCTAGGTATTTCTTTCACAGGTCAATGGACACTGTTATAAATGGAATAAATTTTTGAGTTTTACAACCCCCCACCCACTAACCACCCCAATTTCACCCCCACCCAAAAAAAGTAAAAAATGATCAGAAACCCCTAAAACGCCGAAAAACAAAGTTTGAGGTATTTTTACATTCTTAGTTTTTTTATTGTTGCTGCGCCGCCACTGACACGATTTTTCCAAAACATGCGCGTTTTCCATCCTCGCCGTGGCAGTAATACTGTGTCAAAATTTAATTAAAATCCATTCGATAATTTTGGCGTTATGCAATAAAGAACGATCTAAAACTAAAGCAACACTCGGATATACAGGGTGGCCAATCGGGTGACGATAATAATTTTTTTTTAGATAGCCCGTACCGAGACCTATCCAAAACACCCCCAGGTATGTGTACCGATTATTGATAGTTTTCGAGTTATGATTTTTTTTTTTTTGAAAACTTAGAGATTTTCCAGTTTTTCCAAGAAGTCGTCAAAAACAAAAACAAGAATGCTTTTTGGCTTTTATTTTTTTCTGCAGTTATACTCAGTATTAAGCCTATTTTAATATTCAATAAAGAGAACCTGTACATCCGAACAATAATTAAGTACATTTTGGGGCCAAAGTTTGAAATTTCTGTTTTTAGTCAGGAGACCAAAACCAGAATAAGATTAAAAATACTTATGTCTGGTTCTGGAGCTTCAAACTAATCTTAAACACTTTACAGGACATTGCACTTTCGAAATAATGATGAAAAAGTAGCACTTATGGGGACATTTTGCGGCGTACGTGAGTGTTAAAGGTAAAAAGGTGATAATTCACGAATTTCCCAAATGATTCAGAAAACTATTATTTTGCTTTGTTATGACAAATTAACGAAAATAAACTCGTAACAACTAATAAATCCGATAATCATTGATGTTTTGATGAGTTTTAATAAAAAAACTAATACCCAAATTGTGATTTTTGAAGTGTCTTTACTATGTACTATTAAACTTCTGCTAAATTAAGTTGTATGGAAGGTTAACAAAGGAAAGGAATAATAAACAATAATCTGACTTCTAATTTCATGGCAGAATTACCTAGGAAGCGATGTCGTAGCATACGCCATCATTTTCTTTCAGAGTAGCTTTTTGCGAGCTCATGTCGGCGGAGCGCAGTTGTGTTAATTTTCGGTAATAGGTAAGGCAATGATCGGATGAACCTAAAAAGGTGATTTGTATCGCTAGGTCTTCCTTGACAGGTCAGTAGACAGCCTATCATGAATACAACAAGTTTTTCAGTTTTTCAACCCCCCACCCCCAAACACCAAAATTCCACCCCCACCCAAAAAACACAGAAAATGATCAAGAACCTGTAAAACGCCTAAAAACGAAGTTTGAGGAATATTTGAAATTACCTACCAAGACCCCACAGCATATTGCTGCCCAAATTTCATCACAGTCCATGCAGCGGTTACTGAGATTACGAGGCTAGAAAAACGCGTACAGACAGACAGACCGACAGACAGAACGACAGAAATGAGTGACGCGGATTTTCGTTATGTAGACATTATAAAACGCCCAAAAAACCTATTATCTCAAAATCGAAAATTTTCACGATCACAATCCTCCCCTCACCTATCGGTGAGGGAAGTAAAAGGGATGGCGTATGCTACGATAACGCTTCCCAGGTAATTTCGCCATGGAATTAAAAGTCAGATTGTTGTTTTATTATTCTTTTCCTTTGTTAACTTTCCATACAACTTAATTTAGCAGAAATTCAATAGCACACAGCAAAAAGCACAGGTATTAATTTTTTTTATTGAAAGTGATTAAAACATCAATGATTATCATGTTTATTAGTTGTTATGAGTTTTTTTTCTTTAATTTGTCATAATAAAGTATAATAATAGTTTTTTAAATCATTTTGGAAATTCGTCAGTTATCACCTTTTTACCTTTAATAGTCACGTACGGCGCAAAATGCCCCCATAAGTGCTATTTTTTCGTTATTATTTCGAAAGTGCAATGTCTTGCAGAGTTTTTAAGATTAGATTGGAGCTCCAGAACCAGGCATAAGTATTTTTAATTTTATTTAGAAGGTTTTGGTCTCCTGACAAAAAACAGAGATTTCAAACTTTGGGCCCAAAATGTACTTAATTATTGTTCGGATGTACAGGTTCTCTTTACTGGATATTAAAATAGGCTTAATACTGAGTATAATTGCGGAAAAAAATAAAAGCCAAAAAGCATTTTTGTTTTTGTCTTTGATAATTTCTTGGAAAAACTGGAAAATCTCTAAATCTCTCTAAATTTTCAAAAAAAAATCATAACTCGAAAACTATCAATAATCGGTACACAAACATTGAGGTGTTTTGGATAGGTCTCGGTACGGGCCATCTAAAAAAAAATTATTATCGTCACCCGATTGGCCACCCTGTATACATCACAAATTATTCCAAGTCCCTTGGTTTCTATTATAAGGAAGGCAATGTTTGGATGGACCTAAAAAATTGTATTATGGCGCTAGGTCTTTCATTTACAGGTCATTAGAGAGCCCATTGTGAATACAACAAATTTTTCAGTATTACAACCCCCCACCCCCCAATCACCCCAAATTCACCCCCACCCAAAAAAAAAGTAGAAAATGATCAGGAACCCTTAAAACGCCTAAAGGCGTATTTGAAATTTTTCGTTTTTTGCTAAAAATTGTAGAAACATTACCTACTACGACCCCACAGCATAACGCTGCCCAAATTTCATCACAATCCATGTAGCGGTTACTGAGATTGGGAGGCTAGAAAAACGCCAACAGACAGACATTTCAGAGATTTCTACGTACAAATGGTTTTTTGGTACATCTCGAAAGGGCTAACCATTTTCGAGAAAAATGCAAAGCATTGAATCGATGCAGGCTATTGTAAATAAATAAATGTTCATTTATTTAATAAGTGTGCTGTGAAAAACAATTGAAATAATTGATAAACAACCTAAGAACTGTCAGTTTATTCAGTTTGGAGTTAGTACAAAACATTTAGGTATTATTTTTAGTAACATTATTTAATAAGAGTTTGAACAAATAAGAAATAAAATACTAAGACAAATAGAGAATGTTTTCTTAAAGTGGAAGTGACCGCCACCAGCTGAATATCAGTACACTTCTACTTGACAACAAACTCTGAAACACCATATTCTAAAATCAAAATGTCAAAAAATTACCATTTAGAAAATGGGGTTATTTTTACCCCTAACTCCTCCCGTATGATACGCCTCTGATTACAATTATGAAATTCTGAATTCAGAATCAGATTCAGCGTCAAAAGTTTACCCATCGTACCTAATTTCGTAATTTTTGTTATGAATGGTTTCGAGATTTCGAGAATATCGAGGGAAAACCGTCTTCAGGGTGCCCCATGCAAAGGAGCGTAGCTCCCTTAGGAAGCATTTCCGGACCCATGTTCATATGACATTTTCTTTCTATTTTTCAGAGTACTATTCGTGGTTAAAGTTTGTTAACATACTTAATTAACACCCTGAATAAAAATGAATCCCTTTCCCCTTGGTCACGGCATCACGTGAGAATGACTTGACCATATTGACCAATACAAATTACAGTATCCAAAATCCAAATTACAGTATTTTGGAAGTCGCCAAAGTGAAATAGATTCTGAATATGCCATCCACTCGTGGTGGCGAAACGTCAAGACTTAACGCTAAACGACGCCGGCTTAACAAACCAAGAACCACAAATTCACTCGACGGTGGCCGAGAAAGCCTCACACAGTACATCAGGAGTAATAATTCCACCCAGTCAAGGTCAAGTGGGCGTGTTATTTGTATATATTTGATTGCTAACTATTCTGAGCCGAAACCCAGCTGTAATCTTGACAACATTGCTTGGCTCAGGAAGATTCGAAAATTTACATAAACTTGTATATCAAAGGCTCACAATGGTATTAAATGTATGCATGGCTCATGTATGTACTATAAATATGAATATATAAGCATTTTCAAAAATATTTATTTTAAATAATTTCTTATCTATATTACGGTTTTTAGATACAACACAATATATCTGGAGATGAAAATGAAACTATTATTTATCTAGCACATCTCTAAGTAGGTGGCTCAGTATATGGTCAATTTCCAATTGGCTCAGGTTTGTTATAATGATGTATATATATATATATATATATATATATTGCCAATTGGAAATTGACCATATACTGAGCCACCTACTTAGAGATGTGCTAGATAAATAATAGTTTTATTTTCATCTCCAGATATATTGTGTTGTATCTAAAAACCGTAATATACATAAGAAATTATTTAAAATAAATATTTTTGAAAATGCTTATATATTCATATTTATAGTACATACATGAGCCATGCATACATTTAATACCATTGTGAGCCTTTGATATACAAGTTTATGTAAATTATCGAATCTTCCTGAGCCAAGCAATGTTGCCAAGATTACAGCTGGGTTTAGGCTCAGAATAGTTAGCAATCAAATATATACAAATAACACGCCCACTTGACCTTGACTGGGTGGAATTATTACTCCTGATGTACTGTGTGAGGCTTTCCCGGCCACCGTCGAGTGAATTTGTGGTTCTTGGGTTGTTAAGCCGGCGTCGTTTAGCGTTAAGGCTTGACGTTTCGCCACCACGAGTGGATGGCATATTCAGAATCTATTTCACTTTGGCGACTTCCAAAATACTGTAATTTGGATTTTGGATACTGTAATTTGTATTGGTCAATATGGTCAAGTCATTCTCACGTGATGCCGTGACCAAGGGAAAAGGGATTCATTTTTATTCAGGGTGTTAATTAAGTATGTTAACAAACTTTAACCACGAATAGTACTCTGAAAAATAGAAAGAAAATGTCATATGAACATGGGTCCGGAAATGCTTCCTAAGGGAGCTTACGCTCCTTTGCATGGGGCACCCTGAAGACGGTTTTCCCTCGATATTCTCGAAACCATTCATAACAAAATTACGAAATTAGGTACGGTGGGTAAACTTTTGACGCTGAATCTGATTCTGAATTTAGAATTTCATAATTTTAATCAGAGGCGTATCATATGGGAGGAGTTAGGGGTAAAGTAACCCCATTTTCTAAATGGTAATTTTTTGACATTTTGATTTTAGAATATGGTGTTTCAGAGTTTGTTGTCAAATAGAAGTGTACTGATATTCAGCTGGTGGCGGTCACTTCCACTTTAAGAAAACATTCTCTATTTGTCTTAGTATTTTATTTCTTATTTGTTCAAACTCTTATTAAATAATGTTACTTTAAAAATAATACCTAAATGTTTTGTAATAACTCTAAACTGAATAAACTGACAGTTCTTAAGTTCGAGGGTTGCTCTATACCTCCGTCAATCCACCAGTACGCAGACAGCTGTTTCACGCTTATTAGCGATCATCAGTGCGCCATAGGTTGATCGACGGAAATAGAGAGCATCAATTCTTTCATGTCACCCAGACATGTGAAGCATGTTGTAGCAAGTGAGAGAACCTTCTGTCACTTGCTACAGTTCTTAAGTTGTTTATCAATTATTTCAATTGTTTTTCACAGCACACTTATTAAATAAATGAACATTTATTTATTTACAATAGCCGGCATCGATTCAATGCTTTGCATTTTTCTCGAAAATGGTTAGCCCTATCGAGATGTACTTTTTTTGGGTGGGGGTGAATTTGGGGTGATTGGGGGGTGGCGGTTGTAATACTGAAAAATTTGTTGTATTCACAATGGGCTCTCTAATGACCTGTAAATGAAAGACCTAGCGCCATAATACAATTTTTTAGGTCCATCCAAACATTACCTTCCTTATAATAGAAACCAAGGGACTTGGAATAATTTGTGATGTATATATCCGAGTGTTGTTTTAGTTTTAGATCGTTCTTTATTGCATAACGCCAAAATTATCGAATGGATTTTAATTAAATTTTGACACAGTATTACTGCCACGGCGAGGATGGAAAACGCGCATGTTTTGGAAAAATCGTGTCAGTGGCGGCGCAGCAACAATAAAAAAACTAAAAATGTAAAAATAGCTCAAACTTTGTTTTTCGGCGTTTTAGGGGTTTCTGACCATTTTTTACTGTTTTTGGGTGGGGGTGAAATTGGGGTGGTTAGTGGGTGGGGGGTTGTAAAACTCAAAAACTTATTCCATTTATAACAGTGTCCATTGACCTGTGAAAGAAATACCTAGCGGCATAATAGACGTTTGTTAGGTCCATCCGAACATTGCCTTGGCTATTACAGAAATCAAGGGATTTGGTATTGGTAGGGGTAGGTATTGATTTAGGTCGTTCTGAATTTAGTAACATGGAAATTATGGAATTAATTTTAATGAAATTCAGACACAGTATTATTACCGCGGCAAGGATGAAAAATGCGTATGGTTTTCAAAAATCGTGTAGGTGGCGGCGCAGCAATAATAAAAAAACTAAAAATATAAAAATAGCTCAAACTTCGTTTTTAAGCAATTTGGAGGTTCCTGATTGTTTTGTTTCGTCCAGTTGGGGCTGAATTGTGTCGCCTACGGAGAGATTTAGGAAACTATTTACTAGTTTTTGTGTTGGATGTTTTTTGACGACAGGCGGGCGATGATTTGGTTGCAACTGTTATGTGTGGGAAGTACTGAGTCAATCAACTTGACTCCATTTTTTTTGTTTAACAAAGAGTTTAACAATTACTAATCTCAACCAATCAGATTCCACAGAAGCGGAACATTTGATCACTGGATTATTTGATAATGATATAATGATGACAAGAAATTAGGGTTTTGAATTGAATACATTTTTTAGTGATACATGGAAATAACATTTAAGTTTTATAACAAAACTATTTTTGTTTTTTTCACAATAATTCAAAAGTTATTTCAAAATAAAAATGGGCTTTTGTATCCAGTACCGAAAACACGCCCAAAGCTCCCGAACCCACGTGTCGTCAAGTATGGTTCGTTGAAGCGATCCGTTCTGCAGAGGGTCACATGACGTAGTGGTAAAATTTGATTCAAAAACATATTCATGTCGATGGTACAAAACAAAATGTGTGTAACATGAGTGAAAAGCATATCAATATATTTTTTGGTTAAAAAAAAATAAAAAAAAGTTGCAAGCGTGTGTTTCGAGCCAACACCCGCTTGAACACAGCAATTTGCTGCATAACACTATACCACTACGCCACCCGACCCACCACTGCTGAGCGGATCGCTTCAACGAAACATATTGACTTCACATGGGTTCGGGAGCCATCGGAGTGTTTTCGGTACTGGACTGAAAAGCCCATTTTTGTTTTGTTACAACTTTTTAATTATTGCGAAAAAAAGGAAACGAAAATAGTTTTGATACAAAACTTATATATGATATGATCAAAAGTGACATCCAGCTTTGACGTTTGTTCCCAATATTAATAAAATGCTATTGGATGATATTTATTAACTTATCTCTCGATACCCAATAGAAAGCTAAATGTGAAAATAAGCGCGGTAAAAAGAAAATAACTATAATACCCATATATCCCTAATGAGAATCACTCGGAGGTGACGTCATGCGCACAGAAGGCGAAAAACCGGACAGCGGAGCATCTAGCCCTGATAAAATAGCATGGACCTGATGATCTGTGTTGCCAAATCCACTGGCTCATGTTTATAACAATTTCCGGTATATACTTGTATATAAATTATGAAATCGCAGCGCCATTTGCGGAAATTCTGTGAACTATATTTCCTAGCAATGGTATTAACCTGAGCCACCACATTATGACGTTTATTACCTTTCTGACATTAGAGCACGGAACATGTTTTCGTTATTTACAATCTGTGACATTTGATCTACCAAAGCTTTGTCTGAAATTGACTGTAGTAGGCCAAATGTACCGAGAAACAAAGGCAAACGGACCTGAGCCGTCTATATGGCTCACATCCGTCACAGTGGCTCAGGTTAATACGCTCAAGTTCCTATTAGTGGATCAGGTTAGTATCAAAGAGGAAAATATATATATATATATATATATATATATATATATATATATATATATATATACATCATTATAACAAACCTGAGCCAATTGGAAATTGACCATATACTGAGCCACCTACTTAGAGATGTGCTAGATAAATAATAGTTTTATTTTCATCTCCAGATATATTGTGTTGTATCTAAAAACCGTAATATACATAAGAAATTATTTAAAATAAATATTTTTGAAAATGCTTATATATTCATATTTATAGTACATACATGAGCCATGCATACATTTAATACCATTGTGAGCCTTTGATATACAAATTTATGTAAATTATCGAATCTTCCTGAGCCAAGCAATGTTGCCAAGATTACAGCTGGGTTTCGGCTCAGAATAGTTAGCAATCAAATATATACAAATAACACGCCCACTTGACCTTGACTGGGTGGAATTATTACTCCTGATGTACTGTGTGAGGCTTTCTCGGCCACCGTCGAGTGAATTTGTGGTTCTTGGGTTGTTAAGCCGGCGTCGTTTAGCGTTAAGTCTTGACGTTTCGCCACCACGAGTGGATGGCATATTCAGAATCTATTTCACTTTGGCGACTTCCAAAATACTGTAATTTGGATTTTGGATACTGTAATTTGTATTGGTCAATATGGTCAAGTCATTCTCACGTGATGCCGTGACCAAGGGAAAAGGGATTCATTTTTATTCAGGGTGTTAATTGAGTATGTTAACAAACTTTAACCACGAATAGTACTCTGAAAAATAGAAAGAAAATGTCATATGAACATGGGTCCGGAAATGCTTCCTAAGGGAGCTACGCTCCTTTGCATGGGGCACCCTGAAGACGGTTTTCCCTCGATATTCTCGAAATCTCGAAACCATTCATAACAAAAATTACGAAATTAGGTACGATGGGTAAACTTTTGACGCTGAATCTGATTCTGAATTCAGAATTTCATAATTTTAATCAGAGGCGTATCATACGGGAGGAGTTAGGGGTAAAAATAACCCCATTTTCTAAATGGTAATTTTTTGACATTTTGATTTTAGAATATGGTGTTTCAGAGTTTGTTGTCAAGTAGAAGTGTACTGATATTCAGCTGGTGGCGGTCACTTCCACTTTAAGAAAACATTCTCTATTTGTCTTAGTATTTTATTTCTTATTTGTTCAAACTCTTATTAAATAATGTTACTAAAAATAATACCTAAATGTTTTGTAATAACTCTAAACTGAATAAACTGACAGTTCTTAAGTTGTTTATCAATTATTTCAATTGTTTTTCACGGCACACTTATTAAATAAATGAACATTTATTTATTTACAATAGCCTGCATCGATTCAATGCTTTGCATTTTTCTCGAAAATGGTTAGCCCTTTCGAGATGTACCAAAAAACCATTTGTACGTAGAAATCTCTGAAATGTCTGTCTGTTGGCGTTTTTCTAGCCTCCCAATCTCAGTAACCGCTACATGGATTGTGATGAAATTTGGGCAGCGTTATGCTGTGGGGTCGTAGTAGGTAATGTTTCTATAATCTTGAAAATCGTTATACGGGGGGCGGAGTAATTAGCAAAAAACGAAAAATTTCAAATACGCCTTTAGGCGTTTTAGGGGTTCCTGATCATTTTCTACTTTTTTTTGGGTGGGGGTGAATTTGGGGTGATTGGGGGGTGGGGGGTTGTAATACTGAAAAATTTGTTGTATTCACAATGGGCTCTCTAATGACCTGTAAATGAAAGACCTAGCGCCATAATACAATTTTTTAGGTCCATCCAAACATTGCCTTCCTTATAATAGAAACCAAGGGACTTGGAATAATTTGTGATGTATACAGGGTGGCCAATCGGGTGACGATAATAATTTTTTTTAGATAGCCCGTACCGAGACCTATCCAAAACACCTCTATGTATGTGTACCGATTATTGATAGTTTTCGAGTTATGATTTTTTTTTGAAAATTTAGAGAGATTTAGAGATTTTCCAGTTTTTCCAAGAAATTATCAAAGACAAAAACAAAAATGCTTTTTGGCTTTTATTTTTTTCCGCAATTATACTCAGTATTAAGCCTATTTTAATATCCAATAAAGAGAACCTGTACATCCGAACAATAATTAAGTACATTTTGGGCCCAAAGTTTGAAATCTTTGTTTTTTGTCAGGAGACCAAAACCTTCTAAATAAAATTAAAAATACTTATGCCTGGTTCTGGAGCTCCAATCTAATCTTAAAAACTCTGCAAGACATTGCACTTTCGAAATAATAACGAAAAAATAGCACTTATGGGGGCATTTTGCGCCGTACGTGACTTATTAAAGGTAAAAAGGTGATAACTCACGAATTTCCAAAATGATTTAAAAAACTATTATTATACTTTATTATGACAAATTAAAGAAAAAAAACTCATAACAACTAATAAACATGATAATCATTGATGTTTTAATCACTTTTAATAAAAAAAATTGATACCTGTGCTTTTTGCTGTGTGCTATTGAATTTCTGCTAAATTAAGTTGTATGGAAAGTTAACAAAGGAAAAGAATAATAAAACAACAATCTGACTTTTAATTCCATGGCGAAATTACCTGGGAAGCGTTATCGTAGCGTACGCCATCCCTTTTACTTCCCTCACCGATAGGTGAGGGGAGGATTGTGCTCGTGAAAATTTTCGATTTTGAGATAATAGGTTTTTTGGGCGTTTTATAATGTCTACATAACGAAAATCCGCGTCACTCATTTCTGTCGTTCTGTCTGTCGGTCTGTCTGTCTGTACGCGTTTTTCTAGCCTCGTAATCTCAGTAACCGCTGCATGGACTGTGATGAAATTTGGGCAGCAATATGCTGTGGGGTCTTGGTAGGTAATTTCAAATATTCCTCAAACTTCGTTTTTAGGCGTTTTACAGGTTCTTGATCATTTTCTGTGTTTTTTGGGTGGGGGTGGAATTTTGGTGTTTGGGGGTGGGCGGTTGAAAAACTGAAAAACTTGTTGTATTCATGATAGGCTCTCTACTGACCTGTCAAGGAAGACCTAGCGATACAAATCACCTTTTTAGGTTCATCCGATCATTGCCTTACCTATTACCGAAAATTAACACAACTGCGCTCCGCCGACATGAGCTCGCAAAAAGCTACTCTGAAAGAAAATGATGGCGTATGCTACGACATCGCTTCCTAGGTAATTCTGCCATGAAATTAGAAGTCAGATTATTGTTTATTATTCCTTTCCTTTGTTAACCTTCCATACAACTTAATTTAGCAGAAGTTTAATAGTACATAGTAAAGACACTTCAAAAATCACAATTTGGGTATTAGTTTTTTTATTAAAACTCATCAAAACATCAATGATTATCGGATTTATTAGTTGTTACGAGTTTATTTTCGTTAATTTGTCATAACAAAGCAAAATAATAGTTTTCTAAATCATTTTGGAAATTCGTGAATTATCAACTTTTTACCTTTAACACTCACGTACGCCGCAAAATGTTCCCATAAGTGCTACTTTTTCATCATTATTTCGAAAGTGCAATGTCCTGTAAAGTTTTTAAGATTAGTTTGAAGCTCCAGAACCAGACATAAGTATTTTTAATCTTATTCTGGTTTTGGTCTCCTGACTAAAAACAGAAATTTCAAACTTTGGCCCCAAAATGTACTTAATTATTGTTCGGATGTACAGGTTCTCTTTATTGAATATTAAAATAGGCTTAATACTGAGTATAACTGCAGAAAAAAATAAAAGCCAAAAAGCATTCTTGTTTTTGCTTTTGACGACTTCTTGGAAAAACTGGAAAATCTCTAAGTTTTCAAAAAAAAATCATAACTCGAAAACTATCAATAATCGGTACACATACCTGGGGGTGTTTTGGATAGGTCTTGGTACGGGCTATCTAAAAAAAAATTATTATCGTCACCCGATTGGCCACCCTGTATATCCGAGTGTTGTTTTAGTTTTAGATCGTTCTTTATTGCATAACGCCAAAATTATCGAATGGATTTTAATTAAATTTTGACACAGTATTACTGCCACGGCGAGGATGGAAAACGCGCATGTTTTGGAAAAATCGTGTCAGTGGCGGCGCAGCAACAATAAAAAAACTAAAAATGTAAAAATAGCTCAAACTTTGTTTTTCGGCGTTTTAGGGGTTTCTGATCATTTTTTACTTTTTTTGGGTGGGGGTGAAATTGGGGTGGTTAGTGGGTGGGGGGTTGTAAAACTCAAAAATTTATTCCATTTATAACAGTGTCCATTGACCTGTGAAAGAAATACCTAGCGGCATAATAGACGTTTGTTAGGTCCATCCGAACATTGCCTTGGCTATTACAGAAATCAAGGGATTTGGTATTGGTAGGGGTAGGTATTGATTTAGGTCGTTCTGAATTTAGTAACATGGAAATTATGGAATTAATTTTAATGAAATTTAGACACAGTATTATTACCGCGGCAAGGATGAAAAATGCGTATGGTTTTCAAAAATCGTGTCAGTGGCGGCGCAGCAATAATCAAAAACTAAAAATATAAAAATAGCTCAAACTTCGTTTTTAAGCAATTTGGGGGTTCCTGATTGTATCGTTTCGTCCAGTTGGGGCTGAATTGTGTCGCCTACGGAGAGATTTAGGAAACTATTTACTAGTTTTTGTGTTGGATGTTTTTTGACGACAGGTGGGCGATGATTTGGTTGCAACTGTTATGTGTGGGAAGTACTGAGTCAATCAACTTGACTCCATTTTTTCTGTTTAACAAAGAGTTTAACAATTGCTAATCTCAACCAATCAGATTCCACAGAAGTGGAACATTTAATCACTGGATTATTTGATAATGATATAATGATGACAAGAAATTAGGGTTTTGAATTGAATACATTTTTTAGTGATACATGGAAATAACATTTAAGTTTCATAACAAAACTATTTTTGTTTTTTTCACAATAATTCAAAAGTTATTTCAAAATAAAAATGGGCTTTTGTATCCAGTACCGAAAACACGCCCAAAGCTCCCGAACCCACGTGTCGTCAAGTATGGTTCGTTGAAGCGATCCGTTCTGCAGAGGGTCACATGACGTAGTGGTAAAATTCGATTCAAAAACATATTCATGTCGATGGTACAAAACAAAATGTGGGTAACATGAGTGAAAAGCATATCAATATATTTTTTGGTTAAAAAAAAAATAAAAAAAAGTTGCAAGCGTGTGTTTCGAGCCAACACCCGCTTGAACACAGCAATTTGCTGCGTAACACTATACCACTACGCCACCCGACCCACCACTGCTGAGCGGATCGCTTCAACGAAACATATTGACTTCACATGGGTTCGGGAGCCATCGGAGTGTTTTCGGTACTGGACTGAAAAGCCCATTTTTGTTTTGTTACAACTTTTTAATTATTGCGAAAAAAAGAAAACGAAAATAGTTTTGATACAAAACTTATATATGATATGATCAAAAGTGACATCCAGCTTTGACGTTTGTTCCCAATATTAATAAAATGCTATTGGATGATATTTATTAACTTATCTCTCGATACCCAAAGCTAAATGTGAAAATAAGCGCGGTAAAAAGAAAATAACTATAATACCCATATATCCCTAATGAGAATCACTCGGAGGTGACGTCATGCGCACAGCAGGCGAAAAACCGGACAGCGGAGCATCTAGCCCTGATAAAATAGCATGGACCTGATGATCGGTGTTGCCAAATCCTCTGGCTCATGTTTATAACAATTTCCGGTATATACTTGTATATAAATTATGAAATCGCAGCGCCATTTGTGGAAATTCTGTGAACTATATTTCCTAGCAATGGTATTAACCTGAGCCACCACATTATGACGTTTATTACCTTTCTGACATTAGAGCACGGAACATGTTTTCGTTATTTACAATCTGTGACATTTGATCTACCAAAGCTTTGTCTGAAATTGACTGTAGTAGGCCAAATGTACCGAGAAACAAAGGCAAACGGACCTGAGCCGTCTATATGGCTCACATCCGTCGAAGTGGCTCAGGTTAATACGCTCAAGTTCCTATTAGTGGATCAGGTTAGTATCAAAGAGGAAAATATATATATATATATATATATATATATATATATAAAAATACAATCTGTGGCATTAGGCAAAAAATTCATCCAAGCTGTAGAAGGCCTTTTCCACCAAGAAACTCTTCAATTCTTTTTTGAATACACCAATCGTAGGTGCTTTCTGTATTTGCTCTTTTAGCTTATTAAAAACTTTACAGCCCATATAGCTATGAGATTTCTGGTATGCTGTAGTGCGATGTTTGGGTGGTATTAGAAGCTCCTTGTGTCGGGTTGGATAACTGTGGTCTTGTTTAGTTGTAACAAATTCCGATTTACTTCTGTAAACAAGGACAGCTAGCTCATATAAATAAACACTAGTGACTGTCAGAATTTTTAAATTTTTGAAGTAATCACGGCACGACTGACGCCAGTGAAGGTTATACATTATCCTTATGGCATATTTCTGTAACATGAAAACTCTTCCAATATGTGAACTGCATCCCCAGTTTAAGATACCATAGCGGATGTGACAGTGGAAACTGGCATAGTACAAAGTAAGTAGTATATGTCTACTGCAATGGCTAGATAAAAATTTCAACCCATAACAACTTTTCCTTAGTTTATGACATACGTTATCAATATGTGACCCCCATGTTAGTCTGCAGTCGAAAGACATGCCTAACATTGGGTGTGATTCTAATGTCTTGAGAGACAAGTTACTGTTAATGGAGATACTGAAAGGTGCCTGCTCATCTTTCAATGAAAATTTCATTATGACTGTCTTCTCAGTATTTAATAGGAGACCATTGTTTGTTGACCACCTATAAACCATATTGTATGCATGTGTTGTCATATCAGATAATCCAGATATACTTGGATTTGCAATTAAAATGCTTGTGTCATCTGCATAGCATATCACTTTATAATCTGAGGAAGTATTGCATATGTGTTGAGACATATCATTTGCATACAATAGGAATAAAAAGGGGCCTAATATCGATCCCTGGGGGACACCTCTTTTTAACTCCAATGTGTCGCTATTTGCGCCGTTTATGGAGACATATTGTTTCCTACCAGACATGTATGAATGGAAAAGTTTTAAGGGTAGGCCACGTATGCCATATTTATATAACTTTTCAAGGAGTAAATTGTGATCCACATAATCAAAGGCTCTTGAGAAATCCACAAAAAGACCACATACATGATACTTTTTGTCAAGAGCGCTGAGTATATACTCTGTAAATGTGTACAGAGCAGTCTCAGTGCTTTTTTTGGCTATAAATCTATGCTGATTCTGTGATATAATATTATTCTTGTTACAAAAATCAACCAATTGTCTTTTCATGTTAAGTTCAAAAATTTTAGATATACTAGACAGCAAACTAATGGCTCTATAGTTGGCATAATCATTAGGGTCACCTCTTTTATAAATTGGTATTACCCGAGCCAGTTTTAGGCAGCTTGGAAAAATACCTTGCTCTACAGAAATATTGATCAGGTAGGTTAAGGGTTTGCAGACTTCTAAAGAACATTGTTTTAGTAAATTGTTGGAAATATTATCATATCCACAAGAATTAGAATTTTTTAATTGATGTATTAACCAACAGACATCATCTTCTGAAACTGGTGATAAATACATTGAATTAGAACACATTGAAATGTTGTTTTCAGATAAGTCTCTGCTGAAATTTGAGTCCTCACTGCTTAATGTAAACTGCTCATTAAACTTACAAGCAACAATATGATCTGGCACATTTAAACCATCTTTTGTAATAGTGACATTTTTGCTGTTATTATTCTTTTTTTGTATATGATTTATAATCTGCCACATACATTTAGACTTATTGTTAGCCATACTGATTCTTTCATCCGTATTTCGATGTCTAGCATTTGTTAGTTTTTCTCTGTATTTGTTGGTTATGTTTCTACTTAATTCTCTGTATTTATCATCTTTTTTTGCAAGAAACTGAAATAATGTCATACGGTCTTTCCAATAAATTAATTCTGGTGTCCAGATGATCTTCTTTTTATCTGCAACCCTTACCCGCCTGTAAGGGAAAGACATATCAAAATAGTACATCAAGATACCATAGAATGAGTCATATGCCCTATCCACAGACTCCTCTTGAAAAACATTATGCCAGTTTTCTTGTGCTAACTTTATCTTGAAGTTTTCTATATTCTGTTCTGAAAAATCTCTGCGGTAAGTATAACATATATGTTTTTGTTTTACTTCATGTATTTCAATATCTATTATTTGTGAGCAATGGTCTGAGATACAGTAATCCTTGACATAAGCATGTACGTCTGAAACTATGTTAGTCAAAAAGTTATCTAAACATGTGCTCGAGTTGGACGTTACTCTTGTGGGTTTCTCAATGATATGGCGCATCCTATAGCATCCCAGAATATCTTTTAAAAGGCATAAATTGGTACTATTAGTTAAAAAATCAACATTAAAATCACCACCAATGACAATTCTCCTATCATTAATATCGATTAAGCCAAGCAGGCCATTCAGTAAGTTTAAAAACATATAAAAGTCGCCCGTAGGTGGGCGATACACAACCACAAAAATAATTTTAAAACAATCTAAAAGGATACAACTACATTCAAGACCACCTTCCATGCAAAATTCTGATACGTCAATCGTTTTAAAAGATGTATCCAGCCTATCGCTCATAAAAATTGCTACCCCACCATGAATGAGGTTTTTTCTACAGTAAGCTGTACATAAAGTGTAGTTCATCAATTTTGTAACACTTAATTGATCAACATTTAGCCAGTGCTCAGATATTAGTAAAATATCACATTTAATAGCCGAATCTATAAATAGAACCTTATTACCTAGACACTGCACATTTTGGTGGCATACAGTTAAAGCATTTTTTTTACCAGTTATGTTATTATTTAATTGAGTGCACCTAAAAAACGACTAGGTCCTGCCTGTTGAAAAACGCTGTCATCAGAGTCATCGTTATTCGTTGTATTTACTTTCGCTTTAGATTTACCAAGAAATTTTTCCCCTTTAAAGAAATTGAAACGACTTATTACAACCCCTTTAGGCCAGAAATTGGTATTATAAATTTGAGTCTCGAAACTAGGATTAACTCCAACTAAGTAGCAATTATTGTCCTTTGTACGATAATAAGTTTCTACCTTTTTCACATACACTTGGTTTTCCTCTTGGTTCAAAGATTTACATAAGTACTCTTTGATGTCTTCTATCGTAGCACAGTCTCGTACTTTCTTCAGAAAGATCCAAATCTTTCTCTCCTTTATCGCTGCACTTCCTTGAAAATTTGAGTTGAGTCCCAGTTGACCAGTACCTATCTTCTGTTGTTGCTGGCGACGTCTTTTTCGTTTGACCTCTACAAATCCATCCTCTTGGGCTGTTGATTTTGATTTTATTGGTGTATCAGTTGTCAAATTAATGACTGCCCTCATGATTTCCTCTTGTTTTTGTTTTAAATTCAGCATCTCATTTTTAGGTTCTACAGACGACACAGATCTCTTAGTGCGCTGTGTTTTTGTTCCTGACGGCTCCTTGAGATTATTTTTTAAAGGGGTTCCTTTTACAGTAGAACTTGATCTTTCATTATCCGATACAACCGGAACAACAGTAGTACTCCTCTTTCTCTGCTCAGATCCAGGCGGCACTATCAGGTTAGCTTCCATTTTTTTGCAGAGAGAATCAGTAAGCATCTTCAAATTTTGTTTTTGCTGGTCAAACTGATTTTGAAGAATATCTTGAAAAATCTTCAACTGATTGGCATATTTATCATCAATAGCTTTCAACATTTTGGTTTTCAGTTCTTGGAAATGCTCAGTTATAATATTTGAAGAAGCAACTTGAAATCTAATTTTGCAATTGGGACATAAAAAAATCATTCTTCTTTGTGAAAGTTCCATTACTTTTATTTCTGATAGGCAAAGTTGGCTGCACTTATTACATAGCACTGTGCTACATGATTCACAACAACATGGATTTTTTGTATCAGGAGGCAAAACTTCTTTGCATTTTTCACATTCCATTTTCAAAACTTCACATCAAACACGCTAAACGCACGCCACCACTGTGTTTACCGATGTTTTTGTTGCTGTTTTTCGCTGCGATGTATTTTCATAGTATGCAAATCTATTAATCTAGCATTTATCAAGTCTTATGGAAGATTGCGACTTACTCAGCATGTGTACAAATATCTTGGGGACTTATATCCCAAATGTCAGATGAATTGGTTCACTTTTAGTCACAGAATTTATATTTTCGAGGCGGACGTTGTTTCGCACGTTTGTTCCCTAGCACGACCAGACCGGTATAGCTTCATGCTATGGGTGTTTATGGTTATGTTTATTGGTAGGCCAATGCCAAACAATAGCATAAATATCACACTCCTCTCAACATTTACAAACAATTATCACACTCCTCTCAACATTTACAAACAATTTTTTACATGAGATTTTCAACTTTTAGAATTGGACGCTCATACATCTGGTATCACCGTAATGTTTGGGAAGTACTGACTGACTTTATTTTCATGTTATGTGGTTTCAATGTTGAATCAGTAAGTGCGATGGAACGCAGTTTGTGTAGTGTTTATAGAACGACCCAAAATTGTACTGAAATTCTAGAAAGTAAAATATGAGCCAGGAAGTGTCTTCGTTGGAAAATTAATGATCTTATTTTTCTTAGTTTATATCACACATACGTGTGATTAACAGAAAAACATGTATCATGCTTTCCGCTTCCAAACAAAATCACCTTGGCGCATCAATCACGTGAAGCGTGTGTTAGCCTTTTAGCATCGGTTTCCAGTTAATGAGAAAATAGGTGAACTATTTTTAGACAAGGTCATTGCCATTGTTTTCCTAAACGACGTGACAGGTGCATTCCATTAACACGACAGTAAGCGATAATGAAGGGCTCAAAAGTGAGATCATGTAAATTGATTTGGTGATTCATGTACATTGTCATATTTACATAGACATTTACTTAATGGCATTCACACGTTATTTCTGTTTGTATATATTTTTAATGATCAGAGCAAGTTAATTCCAAAAGATCTGTTTGAGAGTTCTATTGTCTTTACAGATTGTTTACTAACTTTAATCGTTTTGGGGCCCCCCGCTATTTTTTTACGGGGCCCCCTCTACATAAAATAATGGTACTGCCAGATTGGGTGAAAACAAAACTATAATGTCTGCGGTGATATTTCAAATCGGTGTATAGGTAGAAAATATTTGGTGTGACCTCAACTTTATATTTTGATTTTTTTCTTTCGAGTTTTTGAAGAATAAGAATTCATATACCTTACGTAAAATATGATTATACATCGATTAATGACACAGATACGCCTCGCGTCAGTATAACGTTGCCACTTGTTCTAGTGCTATGGACTCTACGTTCGACGAGTTGTTAAATTTTGCCATATAATGGGTACCTACTGATCAGGCCAAAGATATTTAATCTGATTATGGAAAATTATGAGGTCATATTCCTCCGGAATAAAATAAGTATATGTATTATAGTTATTACTATGTAAAAAGCTTGCTCGAGGTAGTCGAGGCTGAGCTGACTCTCGTCTTTCTAACGTGTTGTTCGGTTTGATTTTGACACTCTCTGATAAGAAGGGAAGTCAAGTTGATTGACTCAGCACTTCCCACACATTACGCTGATACCAGTTTATTATTTGCTATAGCATAAAGTTACAGTCTGAGATCCCCTTGCAACCAAATCATCAAATCACCCCCCCCCCCCCAAATTGTGTTATGCCACTAGGTCTTTCCGTCACGGGTCAATGGACAGCCTATTATCAGTACAACAAATTTTTCAGTTCTATAACCTCCCCACCCCACAACCACCCCATAGCCACACCCACCAAAAAAAGGTACAAAAAGACGAGGAACCATAGCATGAAGCTTTAGTCTGAGATCCCTTGCAACCAAATAATCGCCAGCCTGCCCCCCCCCCCCCCCCTAAAATTGTCTTATGCCGCTAGGTCTTCCTTCACAGGTCAATGAACAGCCTATTATCGATACTACAAACTTCTCAGTTTTACAATCCCTCACCCCCCAACTACCTCACTTTCACCCCCACCCAAAAAAAACTGGTAGGAAATGATCAGGAGCCCCTAAAACATGTAAAAACCGAATTTGAGTTGTTTCCATACTTTCCGTTCTTTGATTATTGCTACGCTACCACTGACACGATTTTTAACAAACATACGCGTTTTCCATCTTCGCCACGGTAGTAATACTGTGTCAAAATTTCATTAAAATCAATTCAACAGTTTCCTCGTTACACAATATAGAACGATCTAAAGCAATACTCTCGTATGTTTACATCAGAAAAAATTCAAAGTCCTTTGCTTTCTGTAATAGGCAAGGCAATGTTCGGATGGACCTAAAAAAGTTATTTATGTCGCCAGGTCTTCCTTCACAGGTCAGTAGACAGTCTATTATGAAAGCAACAACTTTTTCAATTTTACAACCCCCCACCTCCCAACCATCTCAATTTCATCCCCACCTAAAAGAAAAGTAGAAAATGATCTAAAACGCCTAAAAACGAAATTTCAGCAATATTTAATTTTTTTTGTTTTTTGCTAATTACTCCGCCGCCTTTGCTCCGATTTTCAAAATTATAGGAACATTACCTACTACGACCCCACAGCATACCGCTGCCCAAATTTCATCACAATCCATGCAGCGGTTGCTGAGATTACGAGGCTAGACAAAAGCGACAGACCGAGAGACAGACAGACCGACGGAAATGAGTGACGTGGATTTTCGTTATGTAGACATCATAAAACGCCCAAAAAGCGTATTATCTCAAAATCGAAAATTTTCGCGATTACAATACTCCCCTCACCTATCCGTGTGGGAGGTAAAAAACTACAACTCGACAGATTAAACTTATACAGAAACATAGCAAGCACTAATAATCGTCAGCAAAAATCGTTGTTACTGAATCAGAACTGCACGTCGACCAATAGGAAGGAGCCTGTTCTTACCTGAAGACGATTGAAGAGAGTAAATCAGTCGAAACGTGACACTCAGAAATAGGGTACTTGCAGAAAAAAATATTATGTCTTTGACGCGTTCCTTAGAGCCTAGTAAAGATGACAAAATCACTTGTTTGGTTTTTGGAATCGGCTGTGAGAGATATTCTAAAAATTATTTCAAATGCCGGAAAACCCCGCGCAAACGACCTCTGACGTCATTGATATCGTATAGTGATGGGATGTAAAGTATTGGTATTCGATATCGATAGTCAGTGCCAACCTAACATTTTGACATTGATCATTATAACCACAAAACACAGTCATAAGTCATAAGATTATAACCATGAAAATCTACTCTCAAACTCAAACACGTGCACAACGTACACAACAAAAGTACAAAAGTCAAAAGAATAAAAGTTAGGTTAGATTACTAATTCACTTTGTAGGGATGGGGTTGAATTGGATTCTCTTTGGATTCATTCATAATGGGATGCGCCGAAATAAAATGATGGCTTCGATTTAGTTGCGAATCTCGGTCACAAACAGGATGAACTGTGATACCTATCAGATATAAAAATTTATTGCAACGAAAATGCTAGTGGGTTAATTGCCTGTTTCAAATATGTTTAAGTATCAATAAATTGAGTCGCATTGTTAAAGAATTCAGATCATCTCTAGTCAAATGCGCAGTTGGCAAACCACAAAGAAAATATGGTTGCATTCGAACAGCTGATATGATTTCGTTTTGCATTTTGCATCTCGCAGCAATACTTAATGAGGAACTACGGCTGTAGTAGGATAAAAGAGGTCTCATTTCATTTGGGAATATGTATACCCTTCGATCATATATAATGATAATATATATAATGATCGAAGTGTATACCCATATAACACGCTCGTAAAATAAATTATTGATATATGGCTAACGTAAATATTTAAAAAGAAATTTGGCAACATCAGAAATAGTTTGCAGTTGAATCTCACTGACCTGCGCTATAGCAGTATCGATATCGATAAGATATCGTCAGATGACGTCAGACCTTGTTTTGAGTCACGTGGAAAAATTTTAATATATCCTTATTTTATTTTGCAAATATCTTTTTTTGGCCGTCAGTAAAATCATGTTTTTTGTTTCCTACTGCTTCTTGATATGGTTTTCTTTACTCTATGTAGTCCCGAGGCGATTTCACGACCTCTGCAAGTACCCTATTGTAGTCAGTGTAAGCAAAGTTTCCGGAATAAATATTCCGGAAACTTTGGTGTAAGTCCTAAATGGACTTTTTTGAAGTATCTATCTTGTCTACAAAATTCAAACAACCAGCAAACGGATATCCAAATTCGTTACATAACACTTTGAGGTTTTCTAGTACACACGGCATTGAGTAATACTGTCCATTCCTGCATCAAGGTGTCTTTGCTGTTATAAGAGATAATGTGTTTGGAACGGAGTCTGTCGAAGTTTATGTCAGTAATATTTCCGTGGACATGAACACTGTAGTTTTTAGCAATTGAAGTTTGATTTGCGTGTGGTGCCTGAGTTTGGTTTAGTTGGTTATCGATGATTTTTGAGTGGCCACAGTTTACAACAGTAGAATGAATATGTCTGATTGAGCCGCAAGGCTTCTGAGTTACATTGCTTCCGTTTTAAATTCAGCAGCAGAGTGGTAAAGTGCTCTTCTTGGTTCTGCCTAGTTATGTCAGTGGTTACTTTCGTTTTATATATCGAAAGTTCAACGAGGGATTTATATGATATACTATTAATGAATAAAGCTGAATGAACATTTGCATTATTGATGGTTTAAAGTATGAGAATTACATAACGATTCTATTATAATATACTTTGATCCATTGGTACATATCTCAAATGGCAATTGAAATTTATACATTCGCACCTAGTCCAAAATTTTGATAACTATAATCTAATCTACAAAAAACAAGGTCTCTGTTAAGCAGTTTTAATTAGATATTAATTATATGATAATGGATACCTGTTACGTTCCTCGTATGTTACGGTCGATTATAGAAAACTGCATTTTACCTATGTATGCACTGAAAGTTACAGTTCTTATCTTCTGTGAAATGTACCGTGCAAAAGATGAATTATTGATATACATAACAGCAATTAATGTTTAACTGAGCAGCCATTTCTAATGATAATGGAATATTCATTTTTACATAAGCGTTAGAACAAATCATGGCGTCAAATGGATTGACTGTGATTGAACCAATTCCATACATTCTCGTCAATAGCAAAACATTTTACCAAAATGCCTTCATGTATTATGAGACTACGAAAATCACTTAGATTTGTTTTCCGAAGTTCTATACACTAGGTTCGTGAACGAAATATAAGGAAAAAAATGAAGTCAAGTTGATTGACTCAGTACTTCCCACACATTACGCTGATACCAGTTTATTATTTTCCCAGGGCATGAAGCTTTAGTCTGAGATCCCTTGCAACCAAAAAATCGCCAGCACCCCCCCCCCCAAATTGTGTTATGCCGCTAGGTCTTTCCTTCACAGGTCAATGGATAGCCTATTATCGATATACTACAAACTTCTCAGTTTTACAACCCCCACCCCCCAATCACCTCACTTTCACCCCTGCCGGAAAAACTGGTAGGAAATGATCAGGAACCCCTAAAATATACAATATACTGTGTCAAAATTTGTCAAAATTTCATTAGAATCAATTTAATAGTGTCCACGTTACAAAATACAAAACGATCTAAACCAATAAATTCTCGTATGTATACAGAAAATTCTAAGTCCCTTAGTTTCTGTAATAGGCTAGGCAATGTTCGGATGGACCTAAAAAGGTGATTTGGGTCGCTAGATATTCCTTCACAGGTTAGTGGACAGCCTGAGTACAAGAATTTTTTTAATTTTTCAGCCCCCAACCACCCCAATTTCACCCCCACCCAAAAAACGCAGAAAATGCTTAAAAATAACGAAGTTTGAGCTGTTTTTATATTTTAAGTTTTTTTTATTATTTCTGCGCCGCCACTGACACTATTTATAAAATCCATACGCGTTTTCCATCTTCGCCACGGTAGTAGTACTGTGTCGAATTTTCATTAAAATCAATTCAACAGTTTCCTCGTTACACAATATAGAAGATTTAAAGCAATACTCTCGTATGTTTACATCGGAAAAAATTCCGATGTAAACATACGCTTTCTGTAATAGGCAAGGCAATGTTCGGATGGACCTAAAAAAGTTATTTATGTCGCCAGGTCTTCCTTCACAGGTCAGTGGACAGTCTTATTATGAAAGCAACAAATTTTTCAATTTTACAACCTCCCACCCCCCAACCACCCCAATTTTACCTCCACCCAAAAAAAGTAGAAAATGATCAGGGACCCCTAAAACGCCTAAGAACGAAGTTTCAGCAATATTTATTTTTTTGTTTTTTGCTATTTACTCCGCCGCCTATTCACCGATTTTCAAAATTATAGGAACATTACCTACTACGACCCCACAGCATACCGCTGCCCAAATTTCATCACAATCCATGCAGCGGTTGCTGAGATTACGAGGCTAGAATAAAGCGACAGACAGACAGACCGACGGAAATGAGTGACGTAGATTTTCGTTATGTAGACATCATAAAACGCCCAGAAAGCGTATTATCTCAAAATCGAGCTATCACAATACTAAAAAAATCTTGCTACAAAATTGAATTGAGTAGGTAGTAGAATCTAATGTATGGTCAGTTGATCAACTTGACACGATATTGTCAGTCAGCAGATCAAGTATCTACAACTATACATCTGTAGGCTTACGTCATTCTTCTATCAGCATTGTACTTGTTATCTGGAGATACGACTTGAATTATGTAGGTCACATTTTTTATACGCTTCTCGATTGTCAAGTATGTCTAGCGACGTAATCCACCTGTATCAGTTTCTTTAACAGATACTTGATATCCTTTTATTTTTCAACTCCTTACATATGTAATGTTCAGGTGTTTGTTTTCTTCATGTTGCAAGGTCACTTATGCGACCAAGCACTGTGAGCAAAAGTCTTATTGAGACCGCGCACACATACAACCAAACCTTTTAGTTTCAAAATGAACTTCAACGAGATGGCAGAGTATGTGCACTTGAATTAAGAAGAAAGAAGAGAAGTCACAGGAAAAAGAGGTTCTAGCAGCATCCAATGCCTGCACAACGATCAAGCAAAGGGCAGCTTCAAAAATTATATGACGACTTGAAAATTTTTGCAAATAAAACCGGATGAGTGTGGGCAGTTTTGTTGCTGATACGATTCAATATATTACTAGTTATTGAAGTACTGTGTGTTTCTTAATTTAACAAATTCCTTCTAAAAACTAAATTAATTCGTATACTGTGTAGGCTTTCGCGGCCATCGTCCAATGAATTTGTGGTTCTTGGGTTTTTAGGCCGGCGTCGTTTAGCGTTAAAGCTTGACGTTTCGCCACCACGAGTGGATGGCATCTTCAGAAGCTATTTCACTTCGGCGACTTCCAAGATACTGACGGCTGGTGGATCTTCACCTGTATTTATACCTGCTAATGGTGACGTGGCCCAATCAGGTAGCGTTGGTAGCCCCGCCCCTTCGCGATATGGTAGTGTCTTCAGGTCCTTTAGGATGGGTATCCATGTCCGGTTGACTTTCTGTGTTTCTTCTTTCCTATTGAAATTATTATGATGTTTCTGCATTTCGATGGCTTCTCTTTGAAGTCTGGCATGGTATGAAGACGTTGCGGCAAGAACCTGTGTTTCTTCAAACTTGATCCTTTGACTTCCCTCCTTAATCGCATGTTCGGCTACCGCTGATTTGTCCGTATGGCCTAGTCGACAGCTAGCCTTATGTTCTGCAATTCTTGTGTTTATAGATCGCTTCGTTGTTCCTATGTATACTCCCACATGTGCATGGTATGCGATATACCCCCGGTGTTGTGAGTGGGTCTCTGTTATCTTTCACCGTTCTCAAATATTCCTGTATCTTTCTTGTGGGCTTGTAGATGGTCTTGACGTTTTCCTTTCGTAACATTTTTCCTATTCTGTCTGTTATTCCAGGCACATAGGGTAGAAAAGCTTTTGCTATCGATTTAGGTTCTGTTTTACCCTAAATTCATTAAATTAATTCGATTTACCTCGCTGCTCTTGTGACGCCATGGTGCGATTACATCAGAGTTGCGAGTACAAGTCAGCGGATTCGCATTGAATGTACTGTTACTCAGGACAGGGCTGTGCGACTATATGATTTGAGCCCAAACACAAACTAAATAGTTGCACCAATTTTTAGTTGCAAATCAGCGTGCTTTCGTTTAACTTTGTGGTAGTCACTCATACATCCAAACAGTTGCGCAATCGATTTCTTCATTTACCAAAAATTGGGTAAACTGGATAAGAAGACTTTTGGAATGGAACGACTCATATCCCCTGTCTCCTGAACATCTTCCACTCTAACTTTAAAAATCTTTAAGGTCGTTGAGGACAAAAACTTGGAACGTAGACCAGTAAACTAGCTTTTACTAAAAGTCGCTCACTCTAAAAGTAATAAAATACAAGATTATAACAAATCAAATGATTATTCGAAAAGGTAATATTTCCAGGCAGAAATATAAACTTTAAAAGCGTTTTTCTCAAAAACTGAAAAATGTGACTTACGCACTTTTTAAATTGGACCCTTCAATTCTATCTCACTTTTTTCTTCTTTTTTCCCTTCCTCCATCATTCTCCCTTTTACTTCCCACACCGATAGGTGAGGGGAGTATTGTAATCGCGGAAATTTTCGATTTTGAGACTATAGATACGCTTTTGGGCGTCTAAATAACGAAAATCCGCGTTACTCATTTCCGTCGGTGGCTGTATTCTGTGGGGCCGTAGTAGGTAATGCTGCTATAATTTTGTAAATCGGTGCATGGGCGGCGGAGTAATTAGCAAAAAACAAAAATTGCAAATATTCCTCAAACTTGATTTTAATGCGTTTTAGGGGTTCCTGATTTTTTATTGTTTTCTGGTGGGGGTGAAATTGAGATGGTTGGGGGTGTGGGGTTGTAAAACTGAAAAATTTGTTGTATTCATAATATATTGTCATTTAGCTGTGAATGAAAGCCCTAGTGGCATATTATACTCTTTTAGGTCTATCCGAACATTACCTGCCTATTACAGAAACCATTGGACTTGAGAATTTTCTAATGTATATGTTACGCTCAATACCCGAATTCGGGCAAAGCTCGAAAAAAATACGCAGAACTAGTTTTGAGCAAGGAATATTTCCCAAACCCGAAATATGAATTTTATACGGCTATTGAGCATTACCAAATAGGCAGAACTAGTTTTGCGCATCTTGAAATACACAGAACTAGTTTTGCGCACCTTGAAATGCACAGGACTAGTTCTGTATATTTTCTGAATGACCAGCACAAATTCTGCTTCTTCCATTTAACCGGATTTAACGGATTCAAATAAATATAAAGTTGGAGGAATTAAATATATTTTAATGAATACCAACAAATAATAAATCGCTAACTGAGGCTGGTTTAAATTTTTTATTTGATTGTGTGACTGTGTGAGCATCAAATAGGCTTGTGCTTCCAAACCTCTTTTTGCGTTTTCATGATTCGTACTTATATTGCAAGAACGTTGCAAGAACCTAACCTAAACGACAGATTTTTGATGGTTTTTGACACACAATGCATAACGAATGTTCACTTTGGTTGTCATTCCGTACCACAGAACTAGTTCTGTGCATTTCAAGATGCGCAAAACTAGTTCTGCCTATTTGGTAATGCTCAATAGCCGTATAAAACTAATATTTCGGGTTTGGGAAATATTCCTTGTTCAAAACTAGTTTTGCGTATTTTTTTCGGACATTGCCCGAATTCGGCTATTGAGTGTAACATATACACTGTATACAATTTTATGTATTGCTTTAGATCTTTATGTGTTGTGGAACAGGGAAATTGTTGAATTGAATTTATTGAAATTTTCCTATTCCTATTCCTCTTTTCTTTCCTTCCGTTTTTGTTTCTTTTTTCCATTCCCTTTTTGTTTTATACTTTTTTAACTTTCTTTGGGTTCTTTTATTTCCTGGTTCTGTGTTTTCTTCTTTCTTCTTTTAAAAGCAAATTGGAGTATTTTTGTTTTGAGATACAGGATTTTTTTTGACGTTTACTTGTACTTCTGATTATTCTAGTATTGCTGAGTAGCAATACTGTTTGTAAATGATGGAAACTCCCTTGGTGTAAACATTCATTCCGTTTATAGCTGTTTCGAACTTTTCTTAGCCTAATTCCTACTACCATTGGTGTCTATTATTGTTATTTGGGAATTAAACCCATTCAAAATCAGTTTTCTGCCTCTCCATCCAATACCTGCAGGTTTTGAGTTATAATTTTCAATCTCCTTTTCTTCAAATCGATGAGTATCAGAAAAGTTTCGTTATCATGCCAGTGTTTTCTCGATGCTAGAATTTCCTATCTTGCCTCTCTTCCACTTCTGGAATGAAGTGTATCTTCATCAAGAATAGCGATACCGCAACAGGCTGCGTAGAACCATCGGTTCAGGCGTTTTTAAAACCCACCCCTTTGTCGACAAAAATATCCAGGGTTTAGCTATATTAAAGCGTGTATTCTTGACGGTGCGGTACCACTAAATGCGATGCTGCCAGCCCAGAGCCCACCATCATTTGCTTATCCACACTGGTGGCTTACGAAATCGGTGATGGAGTTGGCTAAAAGGCGCGCGAAGTATGGCAACAGCACACATTGGAGGGTACCACCGTCGCCGTCGACGGTACCATCCGGACCGCGTGGAAGCGCGCAGTGTCCACGTCGCAGAACGACTTTTTAAATAAGCTGTTATCAAACAAATCGAAACCAGATATGCGATAACCTAGACGAGCCGAAGCGCGACGTTGTCAGTTTAGAAAGCTACAAACACTACCGCTCGCATTAGGGTCTGTGACAAGAATTCGTAAATCTGGTATATTTGTAAAGTTATTCAATTGCGCTGCTCAATGACATTACACAGTTTCAAAAGGACTAAATTAAATTTCTAAATCGTCAATTGTAAATTCAAACTGTCAGCTGTAATTTAGTTTGAATTTCCAATTGACATTTTAGAAATGTAATTTCATCCTTTTGAAACTACTGCTGGAAAAAGTATAGTTCGACTCCTTTAAAAAACCAGCAACTAAATACGTGAAATGCATGTAACAATGTATTCGACAATTTTTTGCAAATAGCGCGTTCTGAAGAATATTCAACTTGTATATTGTTTTATATTTTTTTTTAAATAATTCGTAATTATTAAAGAAAACATTTCAATTTCAATGTTTTTTACATAAAAATAATCATCAGCTCTCATGAAACATCTTCTTCTAAAAAATGAAGAGTTTAAACTTCGTTGTTCTGTTGCCAAAAATAATTCCATATGTGTTCCTCTATGCTAAAACTTTGTATCAAAGATAATAATCAGTTAGACACACTTGGGAAACTCACATGCTCATTGAACCCAGATGTAATCGTTAATTTTCTTTTTATAGTAACGCGACAGTCTTTAACAGATTTATACACTTCGTCCTAACGCATAACCATAAATTTTTCACTTAAACGTTTCGGCCACCTTTTTGTCAAATAATCTGTAATTTGAATAAGGCTGTAGGAGTAGTCGAGAAAAGTTTGTCTTTCAAAATATATGGATTTCATTATCGATCATTAACTTTCCTGATTAGTTTTTCTCTCTCTCATCCAGAGCTGTCACAAGTACTAGTAAATAGTATTTCAAATACCAATTACCAATTACCATAGTCGCATGCGTCAAAATACAAATACCAAGTAATTTTATTTTTGAAAGTACTTGAAAGTACAAGTATCAAATACTTTAATTTGGTACTTGATTTTTCAAATAAAGTAATTCAAATACGATACTAATATTTCAAGTACTTAAAAAAGTAATTCAAATACCATACTAATACTTGAATTACTTGATATAGTATTTCAAATACGGCGATGGATATTTCAAGTATTTCATAATTATTGTTGAGTAATAAAAAGTACCTTATGAATGGAAAAACGGTATACATTTCAATAAAAATAGAAACTGATTTTTGTTTGAATGACACTACAAAGACATGGAACGTGATTGAATCACAAAACTACTTATACTATAAGAATATTATATATATATAAACAAAACAAAAACAAAAAAGGTGCAACCCGGGCTCCGACACACCGGGCTGCTGTTCCATTTCCCAGCGACTACTCCTCACACCGTGAGGTGAGCAATCACTGGGTCCGCGAATCGTGCGTCCTAAGCAGACGAAAAGACCCATGGATGACTGCCTTCTGCATTCTGGCGGCTAAGATGTGCGCCGCCGCACGGCACACCGGCATTTTGCGCAGTGCAGAGAGCAGCGCATCCCTCATACCACCTAGGGATCCAATGACCATTACTAGCAGACTCACAGTGTAGTCCGGCCAGAGCCTGCGAAGTTGTCCGAGGAGCTCCTGATACTTGGTCCGCTTTTCCTCCTCCTTAGAGACGATGTTCCCCTCGGCAGGCGCCGAGAACTCGATAACGAACATCGTCTTTTGTTGGTAGTCGAGGAGGACTATGTCGGGCTTATTTGCATGTATAAGCTCGAGCGTGGAGAATGAGTAGTTCAAGTAAATTCGGCACCTCTCGTTCTCCACAACGGACTCAATGTCCCCTGGAGCATACGGCAGCACCGGTGTCTTATCTATACCGTATGAGTGCCTTAAATGGTAGTATAGCACTCGTAGAGCCGCGTTGTGCCGATAGACGTAGGCTGTGCCAGCGTACACCTTACACGCCGACAAGAGGTGCGTAAGGGTCTCTGGCGCCTGCAGGCAGGCTCTACAGCGGATATCGGGCACATCCATACCCATAATCCGGCTACGGTATACTAAGGTGTTGAAGACACCGTCTTGGCAAGCCATTATAGAGCTCTCAGTCTCCGACTTCAACCCATTAGACCTTAGGAAGGAGAAGGTCAACTGCTCAGATAAACCATGCTCTTCTAGATGTTTGTAGAAGATTCCGTGCATTGGTTTATCTTTGTGAAGTCTTAAAAGCAATTGGACTTCAGCAGTTTTAATCCGGGTTTTTAATTGTGCGGGAGCAAGTTCCGTAACGGACTGCTGACACCTCCGCGTGAAGTCGAGCGTGAGACTAAGTTCTTCGGCTGCCCGTGTTGCTGCTCTAAAAAGGAAGGCTCCTTTACCCGCAATCTCGTGCTCTCGCACAAAGCGGATCAGGGGATCGGTACTTGTCGTAACATAGCAGGCAGTGGCCAGTACTACTCTGTTGTGCAGACGCTCCAAACTCAATAGTCCACGCCCTCCCAGGTGTCGCGGGAGGTATATTTGCGGGACAGAAGATCTAGGATGTAGACTTTCCTCCATATTCATCCTTTTGCGGGTCTTTATGTCGATTTGTCGCAGCTCTTTCACTTTCCAGTGGATAGCACCAAAGCTGTATAACAACAATGGGACCGCAAGCATGTTTGTGGCAGCGACTTTGTTTTTGCCGGACAGTTCTGACGACCAGATCTGCCGGAGTCGATATATATAAACAAAACAAAAACAAAAAAGGTGCAACCCGGCCTCCGACACACCGGGCTGCTGTTCCATTTCCCAGCGACTACTCCTCACACCGTGAGGTGAGCAATCACTGGGTCCGCGAATCGTGCGTCCTAAGCAGACGAAGGGACCCATGGATGACTGCCTTCTGCATTCTGGCGGCTAAGATGTGCGCCGCCGCACGGCACACCGGCATTTTGCGCAGTGCAGAGAGTGTGGAAGTACCAAATACAAATACTTCTTATAGCATTTGGGAAATAAAATTAATTTGAAATACAGTACTTCAAATACCAGAAAGTAATTGAAATAAATTTTTCAAGTACTTTACCTCTTTAGTATTTCAAATAAAAATGCCAGGTATTTGAAATATATTTTTTGTGCTACAAGTACCAAATACAAATACTTCTTAGAGAGTATTTGTGGAATCAAGTACAAATATCACAAAAAAAATGTATTTGAAGTACAGTACTTCAAATACCAGAAAGTAATTGAAATACATTTTTCAAGTACTTTACTTGAAGTAATGACAGCTCTGCTCTCATCTCATTTTTAGTGTCACCGAAATTCGACATACAAATTTGTATCAAATTGTGAAGAGATTAATGGGTACCTATGTCCAGAGCTTAAAAGAATCCATAAACAACAAAAGATCTATGTACATATATACAGTTGAATCAATTGTATTTCTGATTCGTCAGCAGACTGAGACCCAGTGCGGTTGGACATGGTTCATGTTCTCCACGGATTTCTCTTTTGTCGATAAATTGTGGTCTAATAGGTTCGGTTGTACACTTTATGTTGGTACGCCCTGTATAACAATTTATTATTATATCAAATTTCAGTAATAAAATAGGTACTGCGCAATATTGTTGCAATTGTCCCAGAAAAAAAAAACAATAGCGTCACCATTCTGGAAATGTTTTGATTTCAATTTCGTTTGACAAATCTCGATAAAGAATTACACAACACTTATTAATGTGTTATACCATGTTTCATACTATTGCCCGCATGTCGGGCTCTCAAATCAATGTACTACCAGAAAATGCCGGAAAAAGAACTGACTGCCAGCGGGATTCGAACCCGCGCCTCCGGACTAGAATTTCGGGGGTGCGGGTTCGAATTCTTCTGGCAGTCGGTTCTGATTCCGGCATTTTCCGGTAGCACCTTGATGTATCAATGTGTCCGCATGAAGTGTCGGTCTAATAAAACCTGCAAATCGCTAATCAGAAGCGAAATAAAAAATCTGACAACGTAGCGCCAGCAATCAAGGTACCAGTTGGCATTTTCTTGGCACTTCTTTAAGGTCGTACTCGCACTCGCAGTTAGAACGTGCGTGTGTGTCTTGTGTGCGACTGTGTGAGTGAGGATCGGTGCGCGACAGTACCTTCCACGATTGTTCGAGTACCTGCAGAGTACCAAGTAACTGAAAATGGTTAGAAAACAAAGATACAACCACAGGGAAGCTGAGGAGGAACTACCCGAAAGGGGACCCGGTACGATTTTACTTTCATTCATCAGATTCCGCTTTAGCCTCGTTAACATATGTCGTTGACATATGGTTCTTTCAGGTTAAGTGTACTCTTTTGTAGCTTAGCTACTTTTCAACGTGATTTCCATTTGTAATGAGAAATACTCACTAGATATTTGAGGCTTCTTTGGAATGTCTATGTCAGAAAGTGGGCCTAAAGGCAATCTAATCGCGATCTCATATGGGATATTAACATAGTACTCTCAGTACAAGATTGCCAAATTGGTTTGTTTTAAATATTTATTTCGCATTTAAAAATAGTTAACTGATGATACAGTTAAGCAGTAAATATTGTTATGAAATGGGTCGTTGATCTAGCAGTCATCAAAATTCTGCTTGAATTATGCCACGTTTCACATGGTACATTACAAAATTCAGTGAATAAAGTGCTAAATGTGCTAAATATAAACTAGACGAAAAAATTCACGAATTGCAATAAAAATCGTGATTCTCATTTTAAAGAAACATTAAGGGGTTCTATAAAATCTTGATTAAATGACATCTAATCACTCGACCTATCACAAAATGCAACTGGTACCCATATCGGGATGTAGTTTTAGATATATTTAACTTGTTCCATTGTGTATCCCTGACCTATGAATAAAAAAACACATATAGTGGAAGATAAAACTTTACTGACGTTTAGGCCAGTGCAAAATTGGACAAAAAAATAATGTGGAATTAGTGATATTGTCTATCAGAGAGACCACATCGTCATCCTAAGATGCTAATTTATTACTGGCCCTCGTGTTGAATTTATGAGTAGTATCAACAATTCGAATGCGGTACTCTGTGTTCTCTTTAACATTTCAGAATCCCGACTAATAAGCTAGGAAGTTAGTTCACAGACAAATAAAAGCTGTTTTCTAGCATAGAAATATTGCTCATTCCAAATTTTTTGTCAAATTTTGTAATTTAATAAAAGCCACATAGGTGGGCGAAACTGATGTTCAGTTTATCTTCTAGCAAATGAGGTTTTTTTAATTCTGTGCCATCGCCAGCGACTGCTCTGGTCATTAGCCTCGTGTTCTGTGTAGGCTTTGTTACTGTTTCCCGGCGCCACTCTAGGAACAGCACTGTTAATTAGAAGCCAACAGTGAAGGCTCAGGTGGGGATTCTCGCTGAGCTTTTATTATGGATATTTATTTTTGATTGAAAAAAAAAACAGAAATAAATTTCCGCCTCTAACGAGAATCGAACCCAGGATCTTCCAGTCACGAGCCCTCGACTCTAACAACTGAGCCAACCCACCCCCCAAAAATGAGGTTTTTTATTGAAGTCAATGAAGCGCGACAGAACACCGGGACAACAACAGGATAAGTTTCAGAAATTATATTTAATTTATCCTTAGAATCCTCTTACGAATGAATAATAAAATACCTTGAGGAATGTAATTTTTTTGGAGCATAATTCTTGCGATTTTCTAAGGTTTTCCATGGAAGCAAGCTCCAGAAATTGATGTACAATAATGAGTGTATGCACATTTAAAGCCTGTAAATATTTTGACTCTAATTTCCAATTACTAGAAAAAACTATAACTTTGCACAGTGTTATCGGTTAAGCTTTGTGATTTTTCTAAAATGTTACAATACTGTAGATGCATTTTTTGCCCTGATTCCTATTCAAACTCCGCCGTGCCAGATATCTGAAACCTAAAGCGGCCTACAGACGTTGATGCATGCTGCGATGCACACATCAACTCACATGATGCAAGTAGCAGCATGTGTAGTACTGAATCACGTATTTGGCATCAATTGCGGCTTGCAGCGATGCAGACTCTAGAATCTAGCGATGCAACTGATGCAAGTTTCATGAAACCTTGAGTCGATTCAGGAATCGCATGCATGCATCAACGTCTGTAGGCCGCTTAAGGTTGCGAAACACAGCACTAGGAAGTGAAACAAATTCGTCCTCTTCCCAGCACGTCAAGCAGATGATATTTTATGATTTTCATGAATGTAAAGTTCTGCTCAGCCCAGCACATGGACGTGCTATCATTCAAATAAAAAATATATAATCTTCACATTCTATCAATCAAATTAGGATTTTTTCTGGAATTAATTCCCAGCAGGGACCATTTTACAGCTACAAGCAAAAAACAAAAAAAAGTGCAAAAATTTGGGCTGTCAAAAGTTAAGCTCACCACCTGCGACGGTGCAAACTCAGATTACACGTATCTAGTACCCAATAAAGGTTTTAAGACAATTTCCAGCCGGCTGGGAATTAATTCCAGAATCCGGTTTTTTTTCTACTCTTTGATTGGTCTAATATTACATATATGATATTTTTATTCACATTAGATACCCTCGTAGTTGCCGAACTCAAATAATTGTTGAATTCCGCTAAGTCTATTCTAACTACCTCTCCTTAATAACTATTAAACATTAAAATAAGAACAGTGTTGGCTTTAAATTGTGTTGAGTGTAAGGTAATAAATTCACTCTACATGTAGATGTTGTTGCTTGAACTGTTTTCTTTCTGGCTCAGTTATACCTAAAATAAACGAAAACTTTAACCCAAAAGTAAAAAAAATACGCGAAATCAAGTAACGTACTTGAAAAGGTGTACAATTGCGGTGTCAGTTTGAATAGAGAATAACAAAATTGTCATCGTACCAATACGCACTTGTTATCTATTTTTAAATGTCTTATCTATCATATAAGCAGCTTTGTTTCTCTACAATACAGTGGATTGGAACTGTTTGAATTTCATTTTTTACTCCCACATTTAAGTTTCTGTATTTCACAATACATTTGTGTATGCTCTCAGTTACTTTCAATGGTTACCTAGTGAAATAAATGCGACATTTGGTATGGAAAAGCTTTTTTAATTCTATTTACATAACGTGCCTACGTAACGAGATTAAGCTGCAGCTTTTATTCTTAATAAAACAAGTAATTTATTGTGTTAGGTTTAATAGTGTATATACCCATTTTCATTTCCAGTGTTTTCTAATCTTATCTAATATAAAACAAACAAGTGAAAATTAACTATTTTATCTGTCGTAGACTCACGTGGGGTGATATATATTCATCCCAAACAGACGGAGGAAGTATTCTAATAGCTTCGAGAACTTCGATTTAGAGGTGATATAAGACATGCCCTGGTATATTGCTCACATATCTTTTATTTATTTATTTATTTATTTATTTATTATATTATTATCCTTCAGATACAGTATTATGTATATAGGATTCGTCATAAAAAAAAGATATTTACAATCAAAAAACAATAAAATCAGACACAGAATACAAACACCTTTCAACAAGAAAATTTTTTAGACAAGTTTTAAAAGATCTAAGTGTAGTGCACTTTCTGAGGGAGGTTCTGACCGTTCATACTTGATACAGTTCAGAGAAGAGCAATTCGACTAATCGGTGACGCGGCCTTAACCCACCACTTCCAGCCGCTTTCTCACAGGAGTGCGGTTGGTGATCTGTCACTTGTCTGCCGATATCAAACGGAACCTGCTTCACTGACCTATCCTCTTTAGTATCGCGGTTCGCCAAGCATATAGATGCATCCCTGATCCCAAGACAGTCGATCTTCACATGGTTAGGGTATTATGACTCATGTAGAGAATATTTTATCAACTTAAAAATAATGCCTTTACCCAGTCTCCTCATATATACTTCACTACTTGACATCCATATTAACAAAATACCAACGCTGATTGCCACACCTACCAGACCAGGTCATCTGGCCATAGGACACTGGCGCGCCGCGGTCAGATTGGTCCTAATCCTACCGGTCAGAAGCCCCCAAAATATCTTGGATAATAGGCAGGTATGTGGACACAAGGGCGCGGGGCGGTTCTCGTTCACTTATGTCGTAATATTGTTGACTGAGATAAATTGTAATGCGTAATGTAGATTAGCAGCACTTTCTGTCAGCTTTATTTGCATTACGTGGTTCTTTTCTAACTTGTCGAATACTGGTAATATTCATTTAGAATTAAGTGAAAAGTTAATTTAAACCTATATTCCTTGAAACGTTGAGTATTGAATTAAACCCAACGTATATAAATAAAACCAATTATAAAACATAGATGTTTTGAATCCATCGAATTGGTTGACTCATTTGATAATAAAAACAAGTAACATACAGATTTAAGAATTTATTTCTTCAAACTACTGAATTATTTTCATTAAGGGTAGTTTTGTATACGTACAGAAGCCGGATAGCCATTCAAATAATCTAAGAAGTAACTAAGCTACCGCAAGCAGGGATGTGGTCATTAGGAATATCCAAGCATTTACTTCCGGCGCGCAAGTGACCGGTGCCGATGAAGGCACCCTTTTTGTAAACAGGTAAAAATCAAACCGCGCGCGCTCGTGACCAATCACCGGTCATCTAAAGACCTGAGAGTCCCCAAATTCTCTTAAACGAAATCCAAAAAAAATTATCCGTGCTTAGATGATGTTTACAATCATTTACCTGCAAGTATACGTGGTCTAAGTGTAAGCAGATTTAAAGAAACTGTGACAAAAATTCTCATTAGTAATTGGGGGAAGGGGGAAGGGAAGGAAAACAGAAGTGCGGTTGCAAAATCAGCATCTTATGAGATGGAGAGGAGTCTCTGGATATCTCCGTCACGGTAGTGATCTTACTTTAGGACCTCTGGCCAAGGTAGAGCTGTTGTGCCTCTCACTGTACAGAAGCCGGCTAAAGCTTAATTCAGATGCACACGACATCCGACGATACGACGGTACGAAACTGTTCCTATTGATTGGAATATTCAAAACGATGTCAAATCAACATATTTCAACCAATAGGAACAGTTTCGTACTGTCGTATCGTCGGATGTCGTGTGCATCTGAATTTAGCTTAAGGTTATTTGTTGGCCTACTATCTGGCCATAATACCTTCTAACGTCACTTGTATGTTATGGGGTGGCAAGCGACCCGACGTGTACACGCTGTGGCGAGGAGGACGAGTATCCTCGGTACACATTCTATGTTGCTGTGAAGCCTTTGGTTATAACAGGCAGACCATACTAGGTTCAAGGGTTCTTGAACCTGAAGATATGAGATGAGTAGGGCCCAAGGCCATTCTTACCTTTGCGATGTGGGCTGGGCTTGGGAACTACGGTAAGGAGAGATGCCTAGTGGCCCTCTTGTAGGCCCATGCATTGTTGGTTCTGGTCACCAGAAAGCCTCTCTCCTTCTTTCATTCATTCATTCATTAAACGGATCCACTTGCTTCGAAATTACGCACCAAACCACCGATTCTGTCTTGTTGGGGGGTCATGAAGAACAAAATGATCACGAATCGCGCAAGACTTATTTTTATTGTTGTACCATCATTACAGTGTATTTGATGCTGAACTTTAATGCGATTCTCAATCAAATACCTACGAGTCCATAACAATAAATGGCAAACATTCGACTAACAAAATGACACATCAATGACAGAAAATCCTGCACCTCTATTGGACCACCTATTACATTCTGAAGGTATTCGATTTTATCAAGCAAAATTATAATATCACTGAAGCAAATTTTGTCGCTTGGAGAAGAAAACTTTCAGCTTCAGAGCATCAATCGCGCGGAAAATATTTCGCCAAGATAAATCTCTACATTTTCCACGTTTTCCTTGCAACTCTATTGTTGACTTTTTGTATGGCAGCAACGCTTGAAACATGAAAAGCAACTATTCTTTTTTTTCCTCTCTCAAGGGCTTTCAACCTCAAATCAGGACTGACGAGCAACTTGACTATTGGCCTAAACGTAAAAATAAAAACTTGAGAGCAGAGAAAATGTACAGCTGGCATGAATAGAACGGAAATATTACTCTGTAAGTAAAACGTGGAAATGATTAAATATTCAGAGACGTGTGTTATAGACTTGACGATTAAGACCTATAGACTTATAGTTCGTCAGTAATCGACAGTTCTGATGTATGATTCATACAAAGTGTACACTAAGCAAATAACTGACCACATTGGTCTTAATTAAAATCAATTAATCAGTAAATGTGAAAATCAGTTTTATTTCGGAAAGTTTGCTTTTCATGACAGTAGTTGGAAAAAGTATTGAAGTCACAAACAAAAACGAATTCAAGATAGGTACCTCTTTTGGCCGTTCTATGAAATTTATATGTAGAATGATAAACCACTTTTCTCTCGATATGTCTGTCATCTGCTGTTTGGATATCCTTAGCGCCTGTACAACTCAGAAAGAAGCTGTTACTATTGCAGAATCTATCCATTGGCGGTGGAGTAATAATCAAACAACAGATATTGATATGCCCTTCTATAGTTTCGAAAGAATTGTTCTGATTTTAGTATATTTATTTACGTAACAAGTCCCGAAAGTCATATTTTACGGGATGAGTAGGCAGTTTCCAGGGCAAACCGTAGGCGAGTTCTGGAAGCCTGTGAGTCCCCTAAAATGACTTTCTGGTAGCGTTACGTATAATATTTTTCTACAGCGTTTAATAGATGAAATATTAAAAATAATAGATAGATACTATAAATATTACTTAGGAACATTACAGCCGCCCCGAAAATAGAACTTTCGGTATGATTTATCACTTCGGTACGATTTGTGTAAAGTTTCACTTTCGATTTAATAAATCATACCAAAAGTTCTATTTTCGGGACCGCTGCAGGAAAAAAAAGATTCAGTACTACTGCATCAATGAGAAAAAAAATCTAGTGATTTCGAAAATAGTGTTATAGTGACATCCATCAAATTAGAAAAACTAAAATATGAAAAAATATTCAATATCATTTTTATGCATTTTAAACATCATTAATTGTTCTGGGTCCTGGAGAGGAATGTAGTTACTCGAAGAAAGTATGTTATAAAAAATCTATTTCGATGGTGCTGGGGTTACTACTTAAACTAGCTGGTAGCTTTCGGAAAGGCAAAATATTGAGATGGAGCAGATTGGCTGAACTGAAAGACTCTGCCCGGCTAAGTCCTTGTACTGTTGTTATAAGTGTATATGTTGACGCGCTCTTATGAACGTAGTACTTTCAATTAAATTATAAATACAAGCCGATGAAGTCAAACGAATGGTTGTGATACTCATAAATTGTTTACAACTGGCTCCAAATCTGATCATATTAAGGTGCTACTGTGGCGTTGCCAACCTGCTAAGGACATAGAGTATTTTAGTATCAATGCATGGGAAATGCAAAGACAACTTACATGACTTCACTACCATCATGTTTTTCAGTTCTTTAATCTGATTTTGGCCGTCATATTTCCATAATTATTTGAAGTTTTTTTCCACCGAAGGATTACCAAGTGGTTTTATTAAGTCCCGATTTTAATCATATTCACTTCAACCATATACTTTAAAACACAAAGGGATACCGATACCAAAACAGCACAAAGCTAATACTCAGACTGATACAAAATTTTCATCACTAGACGTTTAAAGAAAAAAAAAGCAGACATCAGTATCAAAATTACTAATGGGACACCCTGTATAGTAGTGCCTTTTTATGTTTCTCCCGATGAAGCAATTCCAACAAACTAGCACACATGGGATCTAAAGTGATTAATTTAAGAGCTACAGGTACTTAAAAGGATTGTACCACTACCATTGAATTGAATTTGTGGTTCTTGGGTTTTTAGGCCGGCGTCGTTTAGCGTTAAAGCTTGACGTTTCGCCACCACGAGTGGATGGCATCTTCAGAAGCTATTTCACTTCGGCTTCAGCTTCTGAAGATGCCATCCACTCGTGGTGGCGAAACGTCAAGCTTTAACGCTAAACGACGCCGGCCTAAAAACCCAAGAACCACAAATTCATTGGACGATTGCCGCGAAAGCCTTACACAGTATATTTGCCACTACCATTGATTATAACATATGCCCCTATTCTAGTGTTCGTTTCATTTTTTGTCTTAATGGCAACATTGCTCTAATTTACATCCCCAAAATTATAATTCTCTACTACTGCCCAGTTCCGATATATTGCTTGTCTTAATCGTCGTGGGACACCCTGTATATGTTCGGTTAAAGATGGTATTTCGGTCTTTAACGATATTGGCCAGCCATTGTCGTGAATGTCGTATCACAGCGGGACGTACTGATATTGACCGGCCAATAGCGTGAATATTCACGTAAACTGGGCAGTGTTGATAAACTGGGAATTAATTTACTTTTTCACAACTTTGCCCGGACAATTTCGTCAATGTCCGCTCAAGTGTGGGCTGTCCAGATTTGAATAAAATGTTCACAAACAAAGGAGCCCTCGAGAAAAAATTACACGAACCAAATTCAATCCATGTTTGAAAAAGTTTATATTATCGGAAACCTCAGTGATGATATCAAACAGAAAGAAATTTCACTTAAAGATCTAGTTTTTACATACATGTTTTAATATTTTGAGTTATCATCTTTAATGATTAGAGAATTTGGTATTTTAAGTTTTCTGCCGATTTTTTCTGAGGCGGTGAAAATGTATTTTTTTAATTTCCTTTATATTTCCTCAAATAGCTGCCCTAATCTTTAATATCAACTTTTCCCATGCATTGGTGGTCGATGATAATAGCCGGACAAAGATGCAAAAACTAAAATATGTTCAACCTTGTCCACGACTGACGGTCATTTTCGTTACAGCCTGGGCAACACGATATTGGCCTGCATATTTGGCTCTTAACGTTAATGTCCGGCCAATGTCGTCAATGTCCAACTCAACACAGTGGCCGTAACATATATTGATAATTATATTAAAAACCTCAGCTATCTCTTTCGAACCTGCTATTTAGTTCGTATTTTGTAGGGACATTAAAGTCAATTGTGGTAAACGTAATAGTATATTGTTTAACGATGCGGTAATGACGGTAATAACTCACGCAGTTGAAGTTGTTGCAAATCAACAAGTGAGTTATAACCATTACCGCGAGTTGACTATATTTTATCTACGACCGAATCACTTAATAGTACGACTTAAATACATAATAATTACGAACTATGGACAGCTTAACCTCACTTCTGTAAAATAAAGACTGTACACCGTCGAATTAACGTTTGACGTATCATGGTATGGCCTTTGCAGTTATTAGGTAGTTTTCGTTGTTCTTAATTAATCTTACCGCTTCGGTTAACAAATACGTTGTCAGAACAGCTATTTGACAGATAAATAAATAGTTTTCGGGGCAAGACACCACTGTAAGATGCCCCCTAACCTTATTTTGAGCTACAACTTTGACACCATAACGTCAAAATAGCAGATGAGTATTGTAAATGTTGTTGTTTGAAAGAAAATCATGATTCAATGGTGTTCGCTGTAGTTTGCCCTAATGATGGACGAGTTGATTTTATTGGACTCCAGTGCTGACTGGATTTTGAAGATGCGATCTTGTTGGAAGTATTTGACAACAACAGCATTAAATACTGAGCCGACCTTTACGGGAGATTCAACTTAGATACTCTGACTCTTTTTACTATTTGTAACACACTCTTTGAGCTTGACGAATTTGGAAGCATTTTTGTAAAATGACGGATAATAATTGTTGCAGATCTACTCAAAAGTCAAAACCAGTGTCACTGTCAAAACCAAGACAGGTTATGATCTAATTTTTATTCGTGCTGCGCATGCGTGTCGCTTCGTTAATCGCTATGGCTATCGTCCGTACAATACCTGCATTTAGCGGTTACGATATACGTAAAACGAAATGCAAATATCAAAGTTGTCAAATAGCGTTAAACGGAACATCACTTTGTAAGTAACGAAAACTGCCTATTATCGCGTGTATTTAATCATATGCGTTTCCAAGGGATCGGTAGGCGTTGTTCATAACTCACGGCTGGAGCGTGAGTTATGAAAGATACCACACGTTTTTAAAGATAGTATTACCTGTTCAAAATGGTGTCTGGTGGTCGCTGTATAACTTAATGAGAGTATAGATAAAAAGTTTTAGAACTTTTATTCGATAAACTCTGTGTAGCAGTTGACTAGTCTATAAATGTCTGATGTGGAGGATATTGATTAAATAATTATCTTACTTGGAAAATCCGAACCGGAAATATAGCAGTGAGGGTATCATTGAACGGAAAAAGCGTTCGCATTGGTGGCATATCTATTATGGACGACATTTTAAAATATACGTACGTTTTTTTTTCGAACTCCATCAGCTGAGTAAAAATACATGTAAATGCTTCAAATCAACGAATTCTATTGCTTCAAATAGAATAAAAGGAGTGGAAATATTCCAAAAATACGTTTCCCAAAAAAATATTAATGTGCAGGTACACAGACCTCTGTTTCAAAGGAAGGGTCGATTTTTTTTCATTAAGAATGAAATAGTGAATAAACTCCATTGAAGGTGCTTTTATATTATGCTGTTTTTAAATGTATAGCCTTTCCGGCGTTTTTCGAAAAAAATCAAGTTTAATAACCCTGTCTTTCTTTCCGAAAATCTTTGGCCATTCTATAGTAGTAGTAGTAGTGATGGGGAGGCGAGGCCAGGCAAGTAGGCCACCTTTGGCCCTTTTTGCCAACCCCACTGAACCAATCACTGAAAACACTAAAATTCTACACCCTAGAAAGCTCCTTGTCGAACCTACCAGACCTCCTGACGAAAGTCATTATGTCCGACCATTTCGCTGAATATAGTGGCTCCTCCCCAAACTTCGTCGTGCCGAATATATTATGAACCCTAAGATTGCGATAAGCTGCACATCTGCCCAGGAAGTGGAACGCTGTCTCGTCCTCCTCCCAGCATCTGGAGCAAATGGGGTTCCCTACCACTCTCATAAGTGACAAATGTCTATTCAGCCGGCAATGGCCAGTAAGAACCCCCACCAGAAGGTTGAGCGTCTCTCTGCCTTTATTCAAAAGCCATAGCGTTCGGCCCTTATCAGGGCCTGCTATGAATCTTTTGGCTTGCCTGCAGTCGTCTCTCTCTAACCAGGCTTTCGCCAATTCCTTGTAGGCCCAGTTGTCCAGGGCCACATTGACCTGGCGTCTGCTAATTCCCAGCATAGGTTCTGGGCCGATGCAGGGGCTGCTAGCCCCTATCCTATCTAATCGGTCCGCTCTCTCGTTACCCGATATACTAATATGTCCGGGGACCCACAGCAGGGTCACCTTCCTATGGCTTGCTAACTTCTGAAGGGCGGCCAAGCATTCATGAGCCAGAGCTGATCTGGCCCTCGGAGCTGCCACCGCTTTCAGAGCTGATTGGCTGTCAGAGCACATATAATATGCTCTGTTCAGAGCGCTGTTCGACTTCCGCCTGGAAGACAGTGGTGCAGGTTCCCAGCGCGAGAGCTCCGCCGCACTTCTTTATCCTCCAGGCAGAAGCCCGCTCCCCCTCCCCCGGATCCTGACTCCGGCCATTCTTTAACTCGGATAGTACTAAAAGCGGGTCTCACTGTAGACTTCCGTACTCAGTAAATATCAAAGGTCTGTACAGGGCGTCCAAGCATAAACTGCACGAACGAAACTAGACCTACACGACAGTGTATCGACAAAAAACAATATTTAAAAAAAAATCTCAAAAAAATTGCTTAACTTATATTGAGTTCAATTTTTTGTACTTTTTACTTCGGATCATCATAACCTTCAAAGCATTGCCTGCATTGCGCTGAAATAAAACATTAGTAATGCCTAATAACAGATGCTGCTTAGCAAAGAAAAGTAAGCGAGCTCCAAAAAAAAATTGTACAGTACAGACCCTTTTTAACACGCTTTTATTAGCTTCATCTGTATGTGAGTTTGTGAGCTTGTAACACTCCTTTGGCTTACCACTCTACTGTTTCTTTTCACTTTATAGTGCATTTTTTGAAACAGGTTCTATATATTTCATTTTTAACTTCCCCAACAAAGGAGGGGTACCTAAGTTATTAGAATCGGCCCGTTTTCGCAAATTTTACCGAAATCAACCTGCGAGGTGTCATTTCCAAGGTAAAATCACCTCCTACCTCATTTTCTGAAAAGAAAATGCTATGTTGTATTATTATTTTTCCGAGTAACCCCCACCACCTCCCACCATTAAATCAATGATTTGCACCAAAAGTAAACCAAAAGATAGGGGACTAAAACCTCTTTATGGCAGTAAAGTTTGAAATTATTTGGATCATTTTTGTGCCAGTTAGTGCCATTTTAAAGTTCGAAAATTTTCTACTTTTTAGAAATTTTGACATTATTTTTTGAGTTACCCCCACCCCGACCATTTTTTATCATCGCAGCGGCACCAAAAACTAGATTTTTGTTTCTAATGATAACCTTTTTATAGTGACCAAGTTGAAGAAAATCGGAAAACTGGTTTTTTGATGTCCGTCTGTGTGTATGTCAGTACGACCGCGATTTCGTTCTCCAACAATAATTATTACTCAAAAACCAGCTCAAGGGATTGCTTCCAAATTTGGTCAACTTGAATTGATAAAGGTCCTTTCAAGTTGAAAAGGTTCTGGTGCCGATCGGACAATGAGGGGTGGAAAAGGGTGGGGGGTGCACAAAAAAATGTAAATTTGATAGCACCAGTTGAAAGAAAATGTGTATTTATGTTTAAAACGAACTGCTGTATTTGTGCACTGAATTGTTTGATATGGTAGAACCAACGACGTCATACTGATAGACTACGCTTTGTATACCGAATGTTTGTAAGCGTTTCTGGCGGTGCGACGGAAGGGGGGAACATCAGCTGTATTGACATAGACACACCCGACGTTGCCAGTTGTGCATTAGGGCATGCTTGGTGCATGCAGCAATGTTTGTAAAATATAAAAATGGCGTTAATTCTTGACGGAATTGCAAAATTAAACGTGTTTTACAAAAGAGTATCTTCAGAGTTCTTTTTCTATTACAGATAAGCAAGCCACAATCATATTTTTACTTTTTTACAACATACGTTCCATACATTTTTCTGAAAATGCATTCCAAATGATTGTCAACTTGGCATGCTGCGATGTAATTGTAAACAATGACGTCGTTGCTTGTAAGTATTCCGTTGACATTCCCAATGTTTGGAATGCCGACAAACAATTTGCCTTGGATGCGTAGTCTATCAGTATGACGTCGTTGGGTAGTACAAGGACGGGATGGAAGGGATGAACAACAACCACTTGAATCGTGGATGTTTCTAAAACGAGCTACCTCGTTCAACGCCCACATTTTTTATTTATATTCAATTACAGGTGTTTTTCAGATATTTAATCGGAGTTTTGAGGGCCACTATGCGGGTTTTTATTATTATATATAAATTGGGCGGTGAACAAAATAAGTTTGAGAACCAGTGGTGGATATTATATAAAAACAAGTATTTTTGTATTACAGTGGAGAGCCTGATCTACTGGCGCGACCCGAAGAAGTCTGGTCCGGTATTCGGCGGCGTGTTGGCTGTACTGCTCTCCTTAACGTACTTCTCGTTGATCAGCGTGGTGGCGTACCTGTCGCTGCTCGCTCTAACCGGTACCATTGCCTTCCGCATCTACAAGAACGTCGTACAAGCGGTGCAGAAGACCGGCGATGGACATCCATTCAAGGACTACCTGGACATGGACGTCTCCCTGCCTCAGGATAAGGTAAGGCCCTTTCTTGTTTTAGCCCTAGTAACTCTCTGGTATCTTCAAGTTAGGTACGCAACAAGTTCTGAACACTGTTTCAAGTTTTTTCATAAACCCAGGAATTACCGTAAATTATAGAAATAACAAAACATGGGGTCGTGGCTTAACTTCCCTCAGATAATAGGTACTAACAAAAATTTTGGGCGTTCCTCCAACCCATCGTCTCTAATACCAAAATTTAAACACCCTCAAAGAAAAGTCGAACATTTTTGAACAATTCGAGAGATTTCGAATATTTTGGAAAACGTCAGAGTTAGTGAAAAATGTACGAATACTTGGAAAATTTCGAAAATTTTGAAAAATCCGAACTTTTCAGTATCATAATTTCATTAAAACCAACACATGTGTATATCGAAAACAAATCCACAGATATTCAAAGAATATTGGTATAAACTTACTTATCTAGGATATCGCAAGGATATTTTCGTCAGCATGTTCAGTCAGTCCACTGTGAATACAAACATTTTTAGATTTCTCCTTTTTCCGCACCCTTCGCGCCACTCAGTTTGAGACGCCAGAAAATACATATAATAAGGAACTCCCAAAAATTGTTCCGACGCTAATGCATCAATTGTCATATGTCGTTCCTCAAATTGCATCAAAACCGAGGCAGTAGTTACCGAGTTTCTGCTTCTAGAGGAAAGTAAACAAGCAGGCAGGTCAACGAAAAATAATGACATTTATTTTGTGAATGTAGATAGACATCATAAAACGCACAAAACAAAAAAAATGGCGATCAAGATATTGTGGCTGAGGTAGCAAATATACTCTGTTACCTGATACTTTAGACTGACTTGACGTCTATTTGATAGATATCAGCTGACGAAGAAGTGCATCTCAGATTTAATTGTTTATTAGTGGTCTCAGTTGGCCATCCTGCAAGTCAGGACCGTCTTAGTTAGTAATATTTTTACTGAATATCTCATTGCCAAAAAATAATTACTATTTTTGTGAACAAGAAATCGATTCAGTATCTAAAAATTCACAGCGAAAATGCTTGACCGAAACGAAATACATTTTTTCATTCACACATTGTAGAGTCAATTGCTCGTTAGTACCAGTACGAGCACCGAGTGCAGCCCTGTACGTATACCGTCAAAGCATATGTCAATATTCATTCTGCGGGATTTTTAGTTGTCACTAGCCGAACATCTGTTCGGTGTTGGGATGACAAGGATGAGTATTGGGTAACAGGGTATATATGTTACGGCCACTGTTGTAAATTGGGCATTGATGACATTGGCCGGGCATTAACGTTAGAAGCCAAATATGCAGGCCAATATTGTTATTGTCCAGGCTATAACGAGAATGCCCGTCTGTCGTGGACAAGGTTGAAAGTATTATAGTTTTTGCATCTTTGTCCGGCCATTCACGGCATCGACCATCAATGCATGGCCAAAGTTGATATTACAGATTAGGGCAGCTGTTTGATAAAATATGAGAAACATTTTAAAAAATATATATTTTCATCGCTTCACAAAAAAATTGGAAGGAAACTTAAAATACCTAATCGTTAAATATGACAAATTAAAATATTAAAACATGTCTATAAAAACAAGATCAGAGCATCCATTAAGCATTTTTATTACAACATGGTAATGAGCCATGGCACTTTGAATTGCAGATTTTGTCATTGGCACGGCACGCACATTTTGTGTTTTTGCAGCCGCCCTTACAATAGCAACGCTTATATCCTTGGCTTCCAAAAATTGTATTTTGTGTTAAAGCTTCTCTAAGGGAAATTTCTTTCCGTTTGATATCGTCACTGAGATTTTCCAAGAATATGAACTTTTCCAAACATGGATTGAATTCGCTTCGTGTAAATTTTTGCTTGAGAGCTCCTTTGTTTGTGCCTGGAATAATTTCTAATCAACATTTTGAACCAGGCATTAAAAAATTACTTACAAAGTTTATAAAGGCCGTTTTCAGAACTGCTGACTACTGCTAATATATTACGAGGAGATCCACGAGCTCTATCGACATCAGGTATAGGTACTCGAACAGTAGTGCCAACTTGAACATCAGAAAATTTTTCATTTGATAATTTTAGCATTTTTCACCTACTGTATGCTTAAAGCTGTTAAACTCACACTCTACTTACACAAACAGACACAAAAATGGCAAAATTAGAATAACATAACCTATATTTTATTCAAACCTTGACACCCCACTCTTGAGCGGACATTAACGAGATTGCCCGGGCAAAGTCGTAAAAACGTAAATCCATTCCCAGTTTATCAACAGTGCCCAGTTTACATGGATATTCACGCTATTGGCCGGTCATTATCAGGACGTCCCGCTGTAATAGGACATTCACTACAGTGACCGGCCAATATCGTTAACGACCGAAATATCATCTTTGACCGTAACATATACATATGATAGGTGTCAGACGACCTAACCGCAAGTTTCTGTCACTTTTTTATTTATGTCTAGTGACAAAGGCAAATTATTCATATAAGCTTTCGATACTTATCAGGAGGTGGTGAATCTGGCCCTAAACATTTTTGACTACGTTTAAAGAAAATAAATATGTGGCAAATAACAAACATCTTATTTTCGGCCCTAAAACATCCTAAAAAATTGTTTTTCATCTAATTATGTCTAAACATAACGTTTAGATCACGATTTTTAAGAATTCCTAAAAATACAACTCTGTGTGGAAAGGGTAAGATATTGAGGCAATGGAGGGTTCTTCTTATGGTGCCAAGCAGATTCCTGCGTAGGCGTCTATCCTTTATCTCACCAAATGATCTTATCAATTGCAGCCCTCTGTAATTCTTGGAAGCCGCTTATTCCTATCCAGAGACGAATGTTTCTCAGCCATGATATAGAGGTGATAGCGTTCCCCACGGATTATAGGTCCTAGATAAGGTCTTTTCATCTGCCTTATAACTGCAAAAAGTTCTCGTTCCGCTAAACAGGCTCTCTGGAGAACGTTCTCATTTCTCACATGATCGACCCAGGACACTCTCATTTCGAACGCTTCAATCTTATTTATAATTGCTGCCTTCAGCGTCCATGCTCCCACGGCGTCCATTAGAGTAGACCAGACATAACGTTTCATCACCCTGTATCTGGTACTGAAGTTCAAGTGTTTGTTGGTAAAAAATTATCGGAGTTTTAGGAAAATTGTCCTAGATTGTTCAATCCTACATCTTCTGATCTGGGTCCCATCTTTCTTTTGTCTCTCAAATATTTAAATTTGCTGACCCTTTCGATGTCCTTCTCCATTCAAGTGTATTCGGGTGTTTGGGATATGGTTTCTACTAACAACTTGACCTTGGTGTTGTTGATATTTATCTTTAGACCCAGCCTTTGGCTTTCCTCATTAACGCGACTTGGTAGAGTTTGAAAGTCATTCACATTGTGTGCTAGTATGACAGTGTCATCTGCATATCGAATATTGTTGATTCGGAAACCTTTTATTTTTAATGGCGAGGTTGCATCAGCAAATGCCCTCTACACATTCAGATTTAATAATATCGGCGACAAAAATACACCCTTGTCTAACTCCCTTTTGTATCATCTGCTGATCCTGCATTATGGACTGGAATACTTTATTTTGGGTTCCAGTACAGTACAGTGATGGAGGGTTGATTGAACAAAAAATAATGTTGGATATAGGCACACATAAAATGCAACCACCCTAAAACGCTGACCAAGTACTGGTACTAATATTATGATTGTACTATGAAGGCTGACGCGCTCATCAATCAAGTTATAGATTCATCTTCAAACCAGGTTATCACAAAAACAAGTACTGGTAATCAGGGTACTGAGGGGTGAGGGCACGGTTACGCGCTTGGCGTTGTCAAACTGCCAAGAATATCGGGTACTTTAGAAATACATAGGTATCAATAAGTATTATTATATATAATATAATTAGCGGAGGACTTATTTTTTGTTTCAATAATTTCAACACAGGTACGAGAGATCATCGAGGTAGCGGTGGCCCATTTCAACGCAGCTGTGATAGAGCTACGCAGGTTATTCTTGGTCGAAGATTTGGTGGATTCGATCAAATTCGGAGTACTGCTCTGGACGCTCACCTATGTCGGAGCGTGGTTCAACGGAATGTCGCTCATCATCATTGGTAAGATTACTCATAATCATAATCCTGATAATCGTTTTTAAACGGGTTAATACAAACAAAAAAATCGATTTTCGGTTTATTCGATTTCAGCGAGTCAATATTTGGCCATACACAGACGTTGTTTCGCGCGGTATATCATCTAATCTCTAAAAACACTTGGAAAATCATGTGCGTGGTTGCCAGTGGCGGTTCCTCATTTTTTCAAAGGGGGGGGGGCACAAAGTTTAAAGTAAAAAAAGCTCGTTATATGAAAATCTTACCTGAGTTTGTTGAGGCGGGCAACTATACCCTGCAAGTAATAAGAGTTTTTGGTTTTCACAAACAGTTGTTCCTAATAACGTTTTCCCAACTAGTATCACCAAAAGTTATGTTTTAAGAGTTTTTTACCTATCACTAAACTATAATCACCACAGGTTATTTCTTAAAAATGAAGTCCGCTCGACGATCCTTCATACAAATAAACTTCTCTATCACTTTATCATCAAAATTCTCTTGTCCATAGTATTTCGTAAAAAAGATTTCACTTTTTTTAGTGTTGAAAAACAACGCTGCGCCTCTGCCGTTGTCATTGGAGTTAGTATTATTTTCAGCAAGTTTATCGTTTCAGGAAAAACGTCCGTAAGATCACTTTGCAACATTAAGGAAAGAAAATTCATAGCTCTAATCACGTGTCTGAATTCCTGTCGAAAAAAATCGGATTTTTTAACCCGAGTACTAATTTCATCTTTGCAACAAGCCAACATGCAGTCTAAAATATCATACCCTTAGACTTAGCGTTGCTATATATCAAATCTATTGTATCACGTCAAAATCTCTCTTTAATAAATTAAAAAAGCGCTTATAACCGCAGCGCCATCTGTTGCAACGACACTTAAGTTAAGCCGCCATCAATGAAATTTTACTGTGTTTGGGGGACAATTATTGCAAATTCACAAATTTGCCTAGAAAATATAAGTAAAACTATATCTGTAAATCATACTACTCTCCTCCGTTAACCTGTGTTAATCGTCTAATCAGTATAATCGCGGAACGGGACCCTCTCAGTTCGGTGAATGTTTTGGTTTAGTCAGAATTGACCTCGACCGAAAAATAATCTCCCCTCCGTTAACATATCCTCCGTTGTTTCTCAAGGTAACGGAGGAGAATTACTTAATGGAGTGGATACTTAGTTCAGAAGTTTTTGATAATGCGATTATAAAAAAACTATCAATTATTATGTTCTGTTACCGCAAATGTTATTTAAATATTGTGAAACTTCTTTTAGTTTTCACTTTTTCATCTCTGTATTGAAGCACTGAATATTGTTTACGTAAGTAGTTGTTCACCTCATCCACGTCAACCTTAGGCAGATTATCTATTATTTTTTCATGGACCGTCGCCGGGCCTCAGCTCGGAGCGAGTGGATCATTCGAAATACCCCTCACTCTGGTACCGTCTATCACGACATATCAGAGTGAAAGGCTATCCATTTTGTTCTTCCTATGTCTAGTTCTAGCATTTTGAAGCAGCCCTACTCTCCCTTCCCCTGTCTAAGCAGGGACTAGGTGTTCCGGTCTATTGATCTCATTTCTCCTGATCCTTGGTCTTTAGTACGGTCCTAATAAAATCTGTGATAGATTTCCATCAGCGATTGCTTGCAAGCATTTTGCTAACTAAACAGGGTGGACCAATAGTGCGTGGACAGAGGATTGTGGGCTTACTAAAAAATATTTCAAAAATCTGTCACTTGACCATGGTAGGAACCCTTTAGGGCTATAATATAAAAATATTTTCACTCAAATTTTGACGTTTATACAGGGTGATTCATATCAAACCTACATTTTTTTGAATGGAACCCCCTATATATTATTGCATATTTCGATTCCTTGGTCAATTCTAGTGTGACTTTATGTATTACACATGGAACTTTAAACGAACGGTTTAGGCGCAAATCACCATTTTTGGTATAAGTAGGTATCAGAAAAAAATTGAATATCGCAGCGATTATAAAACTTAGAAGACCGTGACTTTGCGGTACGACTAAGCATGAAATGCGTCACCTTAGGTCAGACGGCTAAATTTGAATTCTTTTTGTACTTGGAGAAATCAGTAGATTAATTAAGGAAACTTCAATCACAGATAACTTGATTTTTTCAAATGAGAATGCCTACTTTGGTTTAAAGAATCAAATGCAAAATTTAATTATATTCCTAACGATGTAGCATTCTCGATATCAATCTTTTTTGGTTTTCATTTTATTTCAAATTTTCAGTCAACTCGATGTTTTCCAATTTTTCTGCGTGCGAGCAACCTAGCAGGCCATGAAAAATGAACAAAAGCGCGTTAATATGGAAGAAACCAACTAACCTAGTAGAAAGATGCAAACTAACTAGAGTAACGAGGCAAGATTATGAAAATTCCTTACAACATATTAGCTCTAACCAGAAACAATAGCTGTAACAAGAACGCTCATTTTTCACAGCCTACTAGCTATTAGCCAATTTCCAGTGAGTAAAAAAAATATTTAATCAAAGGAAAACTACTAGTGATTGTTGCTGGCAGTAGAATATCTATGTCTTCTGAATAAATGTTCAATTTAATGCTATAAAAATGTAGCCATTTCCGTAAGTCAAAAGTAATGATACCTCTGACTGGAACCCTTTAAATTCTTCAGTAGGTACTCCTACTTCTTAGTAAAATCGTGGGAAATGAAACTTGGATTGCAGTCTCTTTGAATTGTAAAACATCAAAAATTTTTTTATCCCATTAAATGTGAAATTTCATTCTAAACATGTTAGACTGTAAGCAAAAATCGCTGGTAGTTTTCCTTTTGTTTCAAAATTTTTAATCGTTTTGGAAAGTTGTCAGGCTCTAGTAGAACTCAATAGCTAATAGGCTGCGAAAAACAAACACTTCTGTCATACCCCAGCTACTCATTGACATTAGATATCTTGCCGTTGTTGTATCCGGTTAGAGCTAATGTGTTGTAAGGAGTTTTCATAATCTTGCCTCGTTGCTCTAGTTAGTTTGCATCTTTCTACTAAGTTAGTTGGTTTCTTCCATATTAACGAGCTTTTGTTTATTTTTCATGGCCTGCTAGGTTGCTGCACGCAGGAAAATTGAAAAACACCGATTTGGCTGAAAATTTGAAATAAAATGAAAACCAAAAAGATTGATATCGAAATCGAGAGAGATTTGACAACAAAATAGGCATTCCCATTTGAAAAAAACAAGTTATCTGTGATTGAAGTTTCCATAATTAGTCTACTGATTTCTCCAAGTACAAAAAGAATTCTAATTTAGCCATCCGACGCATTTCATGCTTAGTCGTACCGCAAAGTCATGTCCTTCTAAGTTTTATAATCGCTGCGATATTCAATTTTTTTCTGATACCTACTTATACCAAAAATGGCGATTTGCGCCTAAACGGTTTGTTGAAGGTTCCATGTGTGATACATAAAGTCATACTAGAATTGACCAAGGAATCCAAATATGCAATAATATATAGGGGGTTCCATTCAAAAAAATGTAAGTTTGATATGAATCACCCTGTATAAACGTCAAAATTTAAGTGAAAATATTTTTATATTATAGCCCTCAAGGGTCCCTACCATGATCAAGTGACAGATTTTTGAAATATTTTTCAGTAAGCCCACAATCCTCCGTCCACGCACTATTGGCCCACCCTGTATTCTCCATAGTTAGCTGGAACCCGAACTTCCGGTAAGTTTCAGATCTCTGGGTGGACCATCTAGAGTAGTTGAATATAGTATGCTCGGCGGTATCCTCTATAACAGAATACTGGCATTTGTCCTTTTTCGTCATTCCTTGTCCATCTTTCCTGCCATACATCTCGAGAGTTCTCTCTCTAGCCACTTGTTTAGTTGCTACCTCATGCCCGCTGTCAGTTTGATATAGATAACGACGTTCTTCCACTTGTAAATCTACCGGAGTTACTCCCATTATCATCTGCAGGACGACTGTTGATGTTGTACGGTATGCACTTTGAACCCTTAACAGGACACGCCTCTGGGTCCTCTCCAACAAGCTCTTATACCTTTTGATGATCAGCACTTTGGCGCCAAATGGGGGCACCATATAATATGGTAGAGTTAATGACTCCACTCAAGATTTAACTTTTATTAGAATTTGAGCCTCCGATATTGGGCATTAATCTTGCAAGACCTGCTACTCGATTTTCCGATTTTTTGACTAGCTCTGCGATGTGTGGCCCGAATGACTGTCGATCCAAATTGACAGGTATTTCACTGCACCCTTTGTTAAGACGGTTGGTACCTCGTATTGTGAGAGCTATTCCTTCTCATTGTCTAGGACCTTTCACGGCTTCAGATTTTTGAGCGGCCAGCTCTAGTCCGTGTTCCTGTAACCACCGGTCGACGCGTCGAAGCGATTCATTCGCTCTGTACTTAAGTTCTTCCTGACAGTTGGCTGTGATAACCAGCGCTAGGTCGTCTGAGAAAGCAATTGCATGCGTAGAGCTCTGGCAGAACCTCGTGAGCCGTTTATCTGATTGCGCAGTGTGTATTTCACGGCACATGAGATTCCGCCCGGCCTTTACCCACTGTTCCAAAGTATCTGTCCCAATACTGAGCCTTGCAGGACTGCTGCCGTCACCTCCATTTCTTCGCACCATTTTCCTCCGGTCCCTTCCTTTACCTGGATTACTTTCTCGATGGTATGGAGGGTGCATTTTCTCTTCCGGAATCAGCTTTAGTTATCCACTATCTACTCATCCTTGTTTGTCATGAGAAAGTAGCGTAAAAAACGTAACTAAAATACTGATAAAAAAATACTCTACAATAAAAAGGGAAGGGTTCCAGGCAAAAAATAAAAATTCAGTCAGCGCGCCCCACAATCCTCATTTCACCGGCATTTTTAATAATATCAGCAATATGAAGTTTGCTAAAATACCATAAGTCTGCCGATCGCTGGCTCTGGGTTTGTTCGGCCGTTTAAGATAAAATTGATATCTTCCAAGATTAATCACCTCCAAATGACCTTTAGGTCAGTCAAGGCCGTGATGCAGCTCAAGCTCCAGGTTCATTTATTCTATGGTGACTGCTTCAACTTAGTTACTGATGATCATTTCTTTTTTTTTTGCAGCATGGGTAGCATTATTCTCTCTTCCAAAAGTGTACGAAACAAACAAGACACAAATCGACGCCAATCTGGACCTTGTCCGAACTAAGTTAGCCGAGATCACATCAAAGTAAGTATACTTATACTTAGTCTTATTCTCTCGGCAACAAAAAAATGGTATTCTATAATTATTATTCTTGCGAAGATATATTGACAAAGTTTGGTATTTATTGAAATCAAAAAGTCTACAAAGTAAAATTATTGCAAAATCCTACATAAGAAAATACATTCAACTCTGGGTAGGACTAGCTAAAGAAAACTAGACTAACAAATTGTTACAGTAATAACGGAGTTTTATTTTTTTGACTATAAGGGATTTAATGTAATTCGATGTATTCCTGTCAGGGAATGATAGGGAAGCTAAAATGCAACACATTTAGCTCAATATATGTATGGTCAAAATCATTAGGTTTTTGAGATTTGTCAATTGAATTCTAATAGTTACCTAAAATCTGGCATTTTTGTCTAAAAAATGAAAAATCTACGTTAAGAATCTGTAACATGTTCCCTTAAAAATATTATGCAATACACTTATACTAATTCAATACAATCATAAATAGGTGAAAAAGTACGATACTTTAGAAAAAAAACATAGTGAGAGAAATAAATTAACTCTCTTGTTCGTTTTCGTTTCAACAGTATCATATCTAGCTCAACATATTGCCAAGACACTGCGCATACAAATCACTGGAAAAACTTGCCCATGATCTCAGCTTCTCAAAAAGATATAAATGTCGAATTGAGAACCTGCATTCAGGAGCATAACCAAGATTTAAATTCGGAGGGACTGAGGCAAGTGATTGAGTAATCGACCACCTATTATCCTTGTGGTGGTAAATATTTTCTGGAGGGGGAGTTATAAATATCTAAAGTCACTAGTTTATGCTACGCTTCATTGGAAAATTTGGACGACTTGCCAAATCGCATCATTGCTGCCTTCAAAACGGTCCTGGTGTGTCTAAAAGATAAAAGAGTTCGGCAATTACTGATGAGAAGATTGCATGCTTGTATCCAAGCTGGTGGAAGTTATTGTGAACATTCATTATAGATTGAGCAACTTACCATGTGATTTTTGATAATAAAATGTAGCTGTCGCAATTTTTCCCATCCTGTATCTTTGAAATGGGGCAGTTTTTCCAAAATCATCAAAGAACAAAAATTCTGAAAATGGTTCAAAGGATTACCCTTTCAATTTTTACCGCATGTTTACCAAACACCCTATATAACCAGAGGGGCTTGCGGTGATTCAGCACCTTGAATTATTTTCGCTATCATTATGATGTATTACACCCCTCCAGAAAAATATTTCTCAGCATGAGGATAATTGGTGATCGATGATTAACCACTAGACTCTGTCCCCTCAATTTTAATCATGGCTATGCTCATAAAGGTAGGTTTTTTATTCGACAAATTATACCTTATTGAGAAGTCTAGATTATGGGCATGTTTTTCCAGTAGTTTGTATGCGCAGTGTCTTGGCAATATTTTGAGCTAGATACGATTCTGTCGAATGAAACAAAAATGATAATTATTTTATTTTTCTCCATACCCGTTTTTTTTTTTCTAAGGTATCGTACCTTCTCACCTATTTATGATAGTATTGAATTAGTGTAAGAGTATTAAACTGAAATAAGTAATCATTTTACTAATTTTCAACGTAGATTTTTCATTGTTATCATTGAAATTCTCTTGAAATTGAAAAATGTCAAAAACTATTGATTTTTGTTCATACATATGTATATTAATCTAATTTTATTGCATTTTAGCTCTAGTATTATGCCTTGACAGGAATACGTCGAATTACATTAAAACCTGTAGTTATTAATCTAAATTTTTAATATATAGGGCTAAAAACTGAAAGGACTATGCAATTGATGTAATTGTTTTTCACTTGTGATTTTTTCTGAATACATTTAAATTTAGTTACAATCAGAGACTTCGAAAACATTCCTGGTGCAGATTTAGGTTTATATTCAACTTGAAATGCCCGTTCTACATATTAGATGTATCATTGAATTGTCATGATCAAGTTCAGGGTCACCGAAAGGAAATAAATAAAGGGACCAATCGTTCCACTTTTACTTTACCATCACTAATTTTTTTAATCATTGGCATTCTGATTTGACCTTGACGATGTCATTTCAAGGTCAAAACCACAAATAAGCAAGTACATAGACTAACGTTTGATTTATTTAGTAGTTTAATTATAATAAACTTCTAGGTCAGTCTAGTGATACAATCAAATATATTTTGACTAGTACGTAGTACTTATAGCGACCATTATGCCGGGTCCAGACCAAACAGCGATATATTGAACATAATTCTGAGACAATACATGACAACGCTGCGATAAAAAGAAGGTATTGACAAGACAAAAAATTGAGAGAAAATGTCCATACCAAAAGGGCGAAAATACAACAAAAAGTTCACTTGATGCGAATCAGTAGATCAGTCATCTGCAGTTTCGTCAGGCATTTGAAAATTGCCTATATCATTGTTTGGCCAATAACGGGCAACATTTGAACACTTAAAAGTGATATTTTCATGTGTTGTTGTATTCTATTTGAACAAGTTAAGATACTTAAAGATTCTAATTTTCTCGAAAATGAATCGTCCGATTTTAAAAAATCAAACGTTAAAATGAAGTACTTCGACATACCTTTAAAACAAGGTATTACTCGATACCCCCTGTCATTTAAAATTCTTAAGAGGTTTGGGGGGGGGTGGTATAAGGGGATGAAGTAGTTTTTGGTTAAAAAGGTTGTCGCCTTGACAAATATTTTGACGTGTTTCGGCGTTTTTTTCTTTTAGTCAGTAGTTTTCGAGAAATCCGGGATGAGAAAATTTCAAATGAACGGGTGCAATGAGGTTTAGTAGTATAATAACATGAGAGCAAAGTAATATTGTGGTATGTTCATCAGCCAATTCCTTAAAGAGTTGGTAGCTTGCGCCATGAATGGGTCTTCTATTAATCTATTTTCGAACCCATACTTTTCTTGGTCTTGGAAGTTTAGCTTCTAAAAGTTCTCCGGTTTCAGACACCTCCGAGTTTATTATTTCTTTCAGTACTTCTTCCAATTACAAGCGCGTTTTTCGATGTTTGTCCATAATTGCTGGTCGACAGCTAACAACTGAATTTATTAAACAGAGAAGTTCACTAATCATCCTCAATTACTAATCACCTGCATTCGCAGTTATCAAGGTGGATACAGGCCTTAACACATACTGTACTCACTGCGCCGGCAAGTTTATCGTAAAAAAACAGACAAAACAGATAACTTTGATCGCTACCGACTCTAGACGGGATTTGCAAAATGCGTCGGATTAAGTGTTTTCTTTGTCCTGTTTGGTCTGGACCCGTCATACAAATGTGCGCCCGATACTGTACACGATTAAATAATAAATATTTACATTATGTAATGCTTCAATTGCAGAGTGAAAGCCGCGATTCCTATTGGGAAGAAGGCAGAAGAAAAGAAAGAACAGTAGGTTTATTTTCGTTATTTTTTAAGTGACTTCATAACACTCATTTTACAATAAATTTATTTATTGTCCCCATTTTGCTTTTTATTCCATCCTATTTGAAATTGTAAGATTGATACGAGTTTTGTATATAAGCTGTTGTATTTCGTGTATTTTTTCGTTGTTGAAGACATTTTTTGTAATACCAGTATTTCAATGCACAGACAGCGTTACGTATTACAAAAGATGTTATACATGTACTAAATATAGATTTATCTATTTTATTTAGTTTTATTTCTATTTGTTAGTATTCGTTTTTTTTTGTTTGAGAAGGTTTTTTATCATATACATATGTTTATATAGGATAAAAGTATATTTAATTTGAGATCTATGGAAGGTTATATTTTACATACCAGATCGCTTATTGAAGCTATCCTGACTAATGTTCAGTAAATATAATTAAAATCCACTTTTAAGGATTTATTAGGACTAATGTTTTCTCTTTTTATGTGATTGCTATAGTACAGTGAGCACGCGCGTTCCCTATCTGGCTAGAGGGAATAACAGAGTGGTTCAGAGTTAAGTTCATACGAAATTAACCGGCAGTTCATGTCTAGCTAGGATTGCCAAATTTTGAATATGAATTTCCACGCTATTTTAAAATCGTAATCGGGTGCGAGACTTTTTTCAGAATCAGAACCATGCCAAAAAGTCTTATTTTAAAAATATGATCAAAGGACGTCACTTCAAAGTAAGTGATCATCCAGTTAAATGACGGTTGGCAACCCTACTAGCTGTAAGAGGTCACGTGTTCAAACATTTTTTGAGTGATGGTGGATGGTCTGACGTAAAATGTCAAGTTTGGCCCATATTTGCCAGCATGAGGAGTACATACAACTTTTTTGGGAATGAATGAAGGTTTGGGTTCCGCTGGCTAAAAGTACGTACTTTTTAATCTTTTTTAACTGTTTTCTGTTACACTAAACATTGAGAATGGGAAATATAACGATACTTTGTCTCTGTATGCTCGCACCTTGGGCGGTGCAAGATGGCATACTGAAATACAGAATACTGAGCGGATTGCTATTGATCGTATTCATAGTTTATACTTAGAATCCCTTAATACTTGACACATAACATTTCGTTGCAGTCACGGCGATTTTGTAGGTTAATTTTTGAGTAAAGAGTTGTCAGTTTCTCTTACATCCGGAAAAATGTCCGGCAAAAACACAAAACAAAAAGAGACAACAGAAAACATCAAAACGCGTGAACATAGGCATAACAAATTGACTTATATTGAATATGACAACGTCGCCAAATGTTTTTCCGCCGGCGCCGTCTCGTAGATCTTGTCTAGAAAACAGATACACAAGGGAGGACACACTTTATTATTACTCAAGTGGACATTGAGTATTATTCAAGAGATGACTATGAATACGGTCCTTAGTCTGCCTGTGAGTTTTGCCCTCTTCCGGTGGGAGATTGACTTAAAAAAATGTCTGCGTTTAAATACACTTTTAATTTATATACATTTTTAATGTTCAATCTAAAATTTCATTCACATAAAAACTAAGATTTTTCTCTAAGCTTTATGTCATTTTTGTGAATTTTAACGTAAGATAAATGGTTCAAAGTATAGATTAATTGGTCAGTTGTCTGGCTTCTTATACAAGTTGAATTTGCCGTTATAGGTACATGATCATCTGCGAGAAAATTAAGTCTAGTTGCAGATGTAGACAAAAAATAATGTATATAATTGTTGTAGCAAAAATTCTGAGCTACAATATTCGGTGAAATTAATAACAACAAAACTAAATTGGATCTATTGTCAATTTTTACCAAATCGATGAGATATTAAAATAGAATCTTTTTTTTGTTGAAATAAAAGACAGCCTTTTAGCTGCCTTAATCCAAATTCATTCATTTCATAATTTCCATTGCCCTTTTACTAGGCTATATATACAACACTACTTCAAACAAGTGATCTCTTGCATGCACATAGTATCAAAATTACGTATGTACTAACTCAACCTGAAAAATAATATCAGTTACACTAGTACACTCGAAAAATTTAACGGAAAAAGCTTCTCCAAACTAACGATTTCTGTTAGATGAAAAGCAGTGCTTTCACGGTCAAATAATTAGCAAAAACAGAACATAAGCTGCTGTTTCTAAGCCTTCGACCAGTTTTGAGCTTTGTTTTAAGAACTCCTAGTCAACATTACAATGTGTCAAGTTTCAACTTCAGGCAATTGACCTGTATTTGGCTATTTTCTTGTTTGTTGCATACCATCATTTATGCAATAAAAATAGGTTTCTATCAATGAAAACCAGGTTTACAGAGTTTTTGCGATGTCTACCAGTACAGTTATAGACACATCGTTTAAAAGTTGAACAAGGATCCACTTTTTGTCTGGAAATGTCTTCTTTACTTTTTGTTGGACATTTGTATGATAACTGTCCAAAAAATCTATGATACCCTTAAGTATGCCTCCAGGCAGTAGAAGAGGAAGCCGATATATTTTTCACGTGGCTTAGTTTCATAAAAATAATGCACGATAACTGAATGTCCACCAATGTACTTTTGTGGCAAATATCACCCTTTAGATAATGTCTTTTCTATTCCCTGTTAGGTTGTGAAGGGCTGATTGTCTATCAAATATGCCTCAGCGAAGTTTGCTGTAACAAGTTCTATATTAACAGAATTCTATTGTGACTGAATGTTGTTTTTATACACGATAGCTCAAATTCTGTTGGAAACTCCCAAGAATATAATAAATTTTGAAAGTTGTTATCTTGCTTAAAACCAATGAAAGTCAATGATTACACAGTGTTAAAAAATGAACCTATTTACACTATACCCTATATATAGTAGCAAATTTTAAGAAAATAAGCTTATAGTTTACTCAATTCGTTAGTACAATAGTAGCAAGTATGAAGGTGGATTTGTCAAGCAGTAACTTGTAATCTATATAGCTATTTCCGACATATTTTTGTATGGAATTTATTTAAATAAAGCTGTGCACATCATACATTAAAAGTAATTTCATCTAAAGCTTGCTAATTGATTTGGCGAAAAAATATAACTTGTAACCTTATATTGTGGAATTAGGTGCCTACAAAATGATGGACCGAAATTTTTTATTTAATCTGTTGCACCATAATAATGAATTTGTGTGCTCAAAATACAAGCTGGTCAAACTGTTCGGATCGTTAGTGTTAGTGTTGTGCTAAAACTAACTATAAATCAACATTCTTGTGTAATCGGCCAGCAATCCGCCTAAAAAGTTGCTGTTATTAATTGAACAAATGTAATATCTTTCTTCACAACTGTTTTGCATTATTACTTAAAGAAAGTGTGATTTTTTCTGCCCTATCCTAACCTAGAACGTGTTCATTTTTAATACCATGTATAGCAAAAGCAAATCTGATATCTGTTCAAGCTTAAAGGTAATTGAATATCGTTATGCTTAGTCTGGCTATGACTGAAGCTATTGACATATTCTTTGAAGTTCCCCGCACAATTGGAAGCTGTTATATTTTGAAGAGTATCATCACGAATTTTTCATATTAAACTCAAATTCTCGTGAGTCTGCCGTACTATTTCATGTTAAGTGTAAAAGTAATAAAATGTTAAAAATATACTTGTTTACATATTGCATGTACGAAGACCAAGTATAACATTTAAGCAAAGTGTATTTACTCAATTAGATCATAGTTGGCGAAATTTGGATGATTTTCCAGTGTTCCTTTTTATGTATTGAATTCCGTTGTTGTCGAAAAATTTTATTGTACTGTGAACAAATGAGATTACTTAGGATGTTGCATACTTTTATATAGCTTTATATTTGCTTTTAAAATTGGAATTAAATTGTTTATATCTGCTTAACGGTGTTTTTATTTCCTCTTTAACCCGTCATCTAAGTAACTGCCCGCTGTGCATGTAACAATCCGTTGTGCACAATGTAATTAAAGTTGCTAATACGATATTAGGGTCCGTCAGTGGTCAGGGTCCATCAAGAGCAGAGTAGTAAAATATGATGCAAATCTATGCCCTTTCTTAGGACTCTGATGCAAGATCTATAGCGGGAATCCTAGCTCTTGTTTTCTACAATAGATTTCTACAGGGCCCGGCACAAAGGACAGATGTTTTTGAAATGACTAGTACCCTTTCTTCATCAGGACAAGAGCGGTACATCATATTTAATGGACGAAGTTCTCACACAACGCTTAATATGATTGTTGTTTTTCAAGAAGTCTGATAATGCGGCCGTCCATAATCTTACGCGATATGTAAACCTCAACATTTACCCTTGGAATTTTTTGCAAGATTTGAAACATTAAAGATTAGAGAGCAAGCGAGGAGGTAGAGTGACCCTTCTTGTATCAATGTTCGGTGGTGTTATCTGCAAACAAAACGTCCACTATCAGGAAGAGAGTAAAATAATTTTTTATCACTTTTATATCTTTCCTTTTCTGGAGTCCTGACAATATACTTTCTACCAATTTGACGACAAGGCTAAGTAAGAGTTACAATAAGTTAGGACATTGAAATATTCTCAAGGTCAAGTCATCATTCTAAACAGGCTTTGACATTATTTAATATTTACAAATTACAATGCTATGAGTGTATCTAGCAGGACAAGTATGATTAAAATGAATGTAAGTAAAAAATGCAATGACAAAGTTAAATCGTTGAGTATGTTGAGTTACCTATCTAAATAATTATTAAATCGCTTAATTCATTATTAGATCTCATGTTGCTGTTGCTGCTGTTAAATTTAAAAAAAAAAAACAGAAACAGCACAATTCAAGCATGTGTGGCTAGGTTACTGTAATGATATCAACAGGTTTGTTTATGTGGTATTTGCTTTTGTTTGTACTGTTATGAAATATTGATATGTGCAGACATCGATATCTATGAAAAGATTTTCGGATGAGTAGGACATCGTTTATATAAAACAAACGCAATAATCTGTGTTCATAATCCTCCGCCACCGACGATAAATAACCCTCCACACTTATCTAAAAAGTAACTGTCCTGGGGTGATAATCAATCGATATATAAATGTTACTTATTCGATTTTTTTTTAATTTGGCAATTTGGAAAAGGCAGAAGTAGCTGAAATTTTAAGGAAACAGTTTATTTCGAAGGATGTGGTTTTAATTATTGGTTAGTGAAACACAATTAATAGTGTATATTCTATAATAGCACAGCCCAAATATAACAGTGGTTTAGTTTCTTTTTTTGTATTTGTATGAGGTCCACATTATTACTGGCTTTTAATAAGATATCTTTGATATGCCAGGTTACTATGATCTGTGATCCTATCGTATGTCAGCATTTTTTTGTGAAACTTGGTGAATAAATGTTATATAGAAATAGATGTGCCCTATTATAGCACAAACATAAGTTTATTTGACAAGAATTTGGTGATTTTTTGTAGTGAGGAGGTTAGGGTTCAGTTGTTCTAATATAGTCGCCGCTCAGCGTTAAGGCTTATTGTGCACCCCAGGAATCAAACAGAATCTCAACCTAAGTCTTTGCAAACTTTGAGATGCATTGAACTATCTCTCCTGTCTTTCCTTCTGGTCTACATTCTAATAGGAGTTCCTACTCTGACTCAAGGGAGGACCGTCGAAGATAATATGCTTAGCTGTTTCCTCTGCCTCTGCATAATGAGTTTGTCACTTCAATCCCCAGATTTTGCAGGTGGGCAATGAACCACAGCATCACGAACGTCCAATGGCCAGTTATAAATCCAACTACCTGTCGTAGTTCCTTCCTGCTCAACCTGAGAACATAGATCTGAGAGCGACTGCGGTAGACAGCGGGGGTCCCCTCAGCATCCTGTTAGACTGAACCCACCCCCACCACTTCTGCGCTTCTGGTGCTCATGAGAAACCCATCTGGTGACAGCTGTCCGTACCATGTTGTATATAGTATACCACATGCTCGATGAGAGGAGTTAGTTTTGCGCCTGCCTTCGCACGCCTGTGGGCCCTCTCATTACCAGCCACTCCTATATGAGAGTAGGTGCCAAAGATAATATTACCTTGTTGGCCTTCGCCAGTGTCTTCAGGGCATTATGGCAGTACTTTATTTTAGTATGGTGGTGGCAAGTGCCAAGGTCATCAAAGTCCTCCGACTGTCTGTGTTTATATAAATAGTCTTTTATTGTATCCTTTATCTATACATATTTTGCCGCATTTCAAAATTGCGGCTATTTCTGCATGAAAATCAGTAGCCAGTTTTTGCCTAGGCAGATACTTACGTTCCGCCCAGGCCTACCACCGTATATGCCTCCTCCTGTACCTGATGAATTTTTTGAGCCATCAGCGTACCAGGTGATACCATTCGACATATTATGTAGAGGTTCTCCTACAGCCCATTTCGATCTGTCACTTAGGTTGACCTTGCATGGATCTCGGTGTTCACGTCTCTAGACATTTTGTCGGATGACATCTTAAATAGGTCGCACCACAGGTTATCAAGTATCGTGGTGTGTTTCATCGCAAGGTTGTAAAACCAATGGCCATGGCAACGTAAGCAGTCATATATATTGTAAGATACTGTATATTATGGTATTCGTGTATTTGTATTAGTTGTCATTGGTTGTCATACATGCTGTAAAGTCAAAGTGGTAGGTTAGATCTTTTGAAGTGTAAACGTCATCGAATCGTCTAGTTTTTTTTCGAGAATGACGGATGGATTCTAGAAATGTCACCGAATGCTCTAGATGGTTCGATGAAGTATATATAAGGTGCTACGGGTAGCGTAAGAAGTCAGTCGAGTTGAGTTCTAGCTGAGATAAGGTTAAGAGATATTGTATCGAGTTGTGAAGTAAAACGGTGAAAGTTACGTCGAGTTTGATTCCCTGGGTGAAGAAAAAGAGGCCGTCGTGACAACTGGTGTCGGAAGTGTGGGATTATCCATCGAATCAAACCAGGAAAAGGAATCAAGAAGTGAGTACAGCGTCAGCCAATGCCAGTAACCAGAGCTATGGCGTCCGACATCAGTGCATTGATGACTATGCTACAAGAAATGGGAGACAGGTTAGAAAAAAGTGCAGCCGAAACAAGGGCAGAAATGAGGACCAGCTTAGACGAGGCAGTCGTGAACCTAGAGGACAATTGGTGTCAGAAGTGGGATTATCCAGCGAATCAAGCCAGGAAAAGGAAACAGAAGTGAGTACAGCGTCAGTTGGTGCCAGTAACCAGAACTATGTCGTCGGAAATAAGTGCAGTGATGAATTTGGTACAAGAGATGATACAGGAAATGAGGGAAGGAATGAGAACCAGGTTAGAACAAACTGCCAATCACCAGGACGAGGCAACGGCAGGTTCGAAGAGTGACTTGAAGAGTGAACAGAAATTGGTTGTGACTAGACTGGAGGAACAGAGACAATCCGTAAGCCACGCATTAAATAATCAAGACCAGTGTATTAGTGAAATAGATACATCACAAAAGAACGCCGAGGAGCAACCAGCGACATTACATAAGCACGTTAAGGAACAGCAAGTGAAAGATCATGCCCAGACAATGGCCAGAGAGGAGTTGCAAATACATAGTGAAGGTAAGCGTGGCTTAGCAGCTGTAGCACCCGCTTTACTTGATAAACGCAGTTTGGTAGTAGCAGAGCCCTACCCATATGATGGCAAGATATCATGGGACGTTTATTTTATGCAATTTGAAAACATCGCACAAATGAATAACTGGTCGAATCAGGAAAAAGCGTGTGCCCTAACATCAATGCTCAAAGACTCTGCAGCAGGTATTTTGGAAAGTCTCTCCTCTTTAGAACTACGTGACTATGATAAAATGGTGTCGGCATTAAAGCTACGCTTTAAAGATGCACACTTGAACGAGTTGTTGTATAGCCAATTGCATAACCGGACACAACAACCCGAGGAAGATTTAACCACATTTGCATACGAAGTCCAAAGCTTAGCTAAACGAGCATTCGTCAGCAGTCCCATCGAGACACAGGAATACGTCGCTGCTCGCCAGTTTGTCGAAGGCATTGCAGACGCGGAAGTTCAACGAATGGTAAAACTATCCAGTCCCATAAATTTACAAGATGCTGTGATCAAGGCTTTGCAAATTGAAGCTGACATAAAAGCCATGCGAATGACAAGGAGGGTGCGCGCTGTCGAGCAAGATACAGAAGCAGAAGTCAGGGCCACACCGTTTATTTCAGGAAGAAGAGGTGCTAGCTTTCAAAGAAACCCGGTTCGCACAAGCCTAGAAGGAGCTGAAAAGTTTACATGCTGGAGATGTGGACAGAAGGGGCATCTTAGGGTAGGCTGCCGCACCCAGGCTGATAAGATACAAGCGGATGTAGAAAAAGCAGATGAATATGCGAACAAAATGAAATCTATGCAAGACACGATAAACTCAATGAAGGAGCAGTTTGACAGAGGCATAAAGAATTTAGTAAACAAGAATGAAGAAAGTATTGCCAAGCTTCAACAACAACACGGAGTAGCCATGAGGGAACTTAGAGCAGACAGGGATAGGATGAAGCAGTTGCTTGCATCTCAGGAAAGGAGAAGTATGCATATTAAAAGCAAGTTTGAAACGAATAGAAAGAATCTGCTGAAGAAGGACGAACAACACGAAATAGCCTTGAGGAAGCTCAATAAAGAAGTTTCTGCTTTGAAGGGCGAAATCAAGAGATTGAAAGCTTTGAATCAGTTGAAGAAAGCAGAGAGGGAATGCGACCAAGTTAAAGATGGAAATGCAATGCTCAAACAGAAGATAAATCAGATGGAGGCTGAGTATGCATTCTGTAAAAAGAACTTGAACAACGCGATTCATAAAGTCAAAAGGGTCGGTATCAAGAAGAATGAGTTGAGAGAAAGGTTGGCGCAGCCTGAAGCAGAAAACAAGAAGCTGAGAACAGATTTGAGCGCCGAGGTCGATGATGCGAAAAAGCGAAAGGAAGATTTGTCTAAAGCAAGAGAAGTTGATAGTAAGACTAAACAGCGACTGGTGATTTTGAAAAACGAGAATTCTCGACTGAAAGAGGAGCTGGAAAACGCATTGGCTGAAGCAGAGTACGGTAGCTCCAGGATGAAGCATATGGAGAATGGAAACAGTAACGGGAAGCAGAAGATTACTCAGCTGGAAGTTGAGATCGATAAGAAGAAGAGAGAACTGAATAAGGTCACTGAAGACACAAAGAAGGGTGTGTCCGCAGTATCAGCGAAGCCATTTTACGATGCAGAATTAGAACAGAGATTGGCGCAACTGAAGAAAGAAAACCCGAAGATAGGAGCAGAGCTTGGCGCTGCACTCAAGGACTCATCATGGGATTTTGAACAGACCACGCAACTCAGAAACGAGAATGTTAAGCAGAAGAACAGGATTGCGCAGGTGGAAGACGAACTCAGCAGGTTCAGAGAGGAAGTGGAGAATAGCCTGAGTAATGGGAAGAAGGAAGTGTCGAGAGGTGACAGTCGTCAAGGCAAAAAGGTGCAGCTGAAGAGAATGATAACAGAGCTAGGAAAAGAGAATTCTGCTGGAGCTGAAATTGAGAATCGCAAGTTGGGCAAAGAATATCGCAGTTACGAGGTTATCTGGTATGGTCTTGCAACACACGACGCAAGGAAGGGTAGATGTCCGAAGCTACAACGCCATGGGGAGGGATCCTACGTGGTGATGAAGCGCCTCAACGACGTAGTCTACAGGTTATGTACGGAAAGTGGAAAACCGAAGGTCGACTATGCTGATGTCTATGGTGATACAAGAATCGAAGTTGTTCGTCGAGGACGCCGAACGCTAAGGGGGGAAGAATGTAACATACTGTATATTATGGTATTCGTGTATTTGTATTAGTTGTCATTGGTTGTCATACATGATGTAAAGTCAAAGTGCTAGGTTAGATCTTTTGAAGTGTAAACGTCATCGAATCGTCTAGAGTTTTCGAGAATGACGGATGGATTCATAGGATGGATTCTAGAAATGTCACCGAATGCTCTATATGGTTCGATGAAGTATATACAGGGTGTTCAAAAAGTCCCGAACCGGATGAATAACTTGGGAAGTAGGGGTCACACAAAAAATGGTCAAGGGTAAAGTCGTAGGAAGTTTTCCGGGCTATCCGCTGGTGACCTTGTTGGTGACCTTGAACGTGAGCTTCAAGGTCATCTCAAGGTCGAGTTGATTTTCTCAAATAGAAACCCCTATTTTTGACACCGGAAATGAAAAGTACGGACAATTTTACAACCATATTATGACCTTGACCTCTTGAAAAATTTGACCTTGAACGGTTAGGTCAAGATCAAGGTGAAATTGTGATGCGCAGGGTATCTTGAGAAGTAGGGGCCACACAAAAGAATGGTCAAGAGTAAAGTCGTAGAAGATTTTCCGGGCTATCCGATGATGATCTTGATGGTGACCTTGACTTTGACCTCCAAGGTTATTTCAAGGTCAAGTTGATCTTCTTAAATGGAAACCCCTATTTTTGACACCGGAAATGAAAAGTACGGAAAATTTTACGAGCAGATTGACTTTGACCTCTTGAAACATTTGACCTTGGACGGTTAGGTCAAGGTCAAATTGTGACGTGCAGGGTATCTTGGGAAGAAGAGGTCATACAAAAAAATGGTCAAGGGTAAAGCCGTAGGAAATTTTTCGGGTCATCCGATGATGACCTTGATGGTGACCTTCAAGGTCATTTCAAGGTCAAGTTGATTTTCTCAAATGGAAACTTCTATTTTTGACACCGGAAATGAAAAGTACGGAAAATTTTAAGAGCAGATTATGACTTTGACCTATTGAATGATTTGACCTTGGATGGTTAGGTCAAGGTCAAATTGTGACGTGCAGGGTACCTTGGGTCGTGGGATAACACACAAAAATGGTCAATAGTGTGTGTAAAGTCGTAGGAGATTTTCTTGGCTATCTGATAGTGACCTTGACGGTGACCTTCAAAGTCATTTCAAGGTCAGGTCGATAATTTTCTCAAATAGAAACCCCTACTTTGACACCGGAAATTAGAAGTACCGTTAGGTCAAGGTCAACATGTGACGTGCGGGATATTTTGAGAAAAGGGGTCATTCTAAAAAATTGTCAAGATAGTACAAATATTCCGAGTTAGATGTCTCTAAGTTTATGAGTTTCACCTTCATTCAAATTTTCATCTTTTTTATTTACTGGCCGGAAAGAATGCTTGCCGCGCCTCAATTGGCCGGGACAAGACCTACCTTGCCTTAACTGGCCGGGACAAACTCTTTCCTTGCCTTAACTGGCCGAGAAGACCGCTTGTCTTGCCTTAATTGGCCCGAACAATACTTGCCTTGCCTTAACTGACTGGAAAAAATAGGCCTTTTCATTAAAGAAAATCGGCTTGACCTTGAAGGTAAAGTCAAGGTCACTATCAAGGTCATCATCGAATAGCCCGGAAAATCTCCTACGACTTTACCCTTGACCATTTTTTTGTGTGACCCCAACTTCTCCAGATACACTGTACATCATAATTTGACCTTGGCCTAACCGTTCAAGGTCAAATGTTTCAAGAGGTCAAAGTCATAATCTGCTCGTAAAATTTTCCGTACTTTTCATTTCCGGTGTCAAAAATAGGGGTTTCCATTTAAGAAGATCAACTTGACCTTGAAGATCAAAGTCAAGGTCACCATCAAGATCATCATCGGATAGCCCTGAAAATCTCCTACGACTTTATCCTTGACCATTCTTTTGTGTGACCCCTACTTCTCAAGATACCCTGCGCATCACAATTTCACCTTGACCTTGACCTAACCGTTCAAGGTCAAATTTTTAAAGAGGTCAAGGTCATAATATGGTCGTAAAATTTTCCGTACTTTTCATTTCCGGTGTCAAAAATAGGAGTTTCCATTTAAAAAAATCAACTTGACCTTGAAATAACCTTGAAGGTTAAGTTATAGGTCAACATCAAGGTCACCATCGGATAGCTCGGAAAATTTCCTACGACTTTACCCTTGATCATTTTTTTGTGTGACCTCTACTTCCCAAGTTATTCATCCGGTCCGGGACTTTTTGAACACCCTGTATAAGGTGCTACGGGTAGCGTACGGGTTCAGTCGAGTTGAGTTGTACTTGAGATAAGGTTAAGAGATATTGTATCGAGTTGTGAAGTAAAACAGTGAAAGTTACGTCCAGTTTGATTCCCTGGGTGAAGAAAAGAGGCCGTCGTGACAATATGTTTGCCTCTCCCTCTGTATAAAGGTTAAGAGGTGGTATATTAAGCAGTACCTCCAATGTGCTGCTGTTAATGGCTCCCGCTCTGCTCAAATACGTAGCCCAGTGCACTTTTGTGAGCACTTAAGGGGCCTGCGTCGGTACTCTCTAACTTAATAAATAGAAACATGTTTCTATCACCATGACGATCGGGCAGTTTCGGGTACCTATCACGTGTCTACTACACTGTCACGGCACGCTGTCATATTTACGAGGCCACCCGATCCCATAGTACATAGTACATAGAAACACGTTTCTAAGTTACAGAGTACCGGCGCTGGATACACACATTTATACATACGTATTTGCCATGTAAAACACGGACTCACAATTTCTCGCATAACTCACTCTATTTTCCAACTACATATATAATAATATTTCAGAAGGCGATAGTTAAGACCTTAATGAATGACAACTATTTTCGATCTTCTCAAAAAAGTTTTTTAGTGTGCAAAAAAACTCGCAATGCAAAATCATACACTCTATAAATGCCTGTAATTTAACAACCAAACACGATATCAAAAAAAGGCTAAATAGTTGCACAAGCGCAAGTTTTCTTCTTCAATTTGCTCTTTGAGTCAATACTGTAAGTTTAAAGGTAATTTCAGGAGCTTGGAAATGCGAAATTCATTTTTATAGTGACCTTTGGACCTTACCTTTTGACCTTACTTTTGGATTTTTGGACTTATCTGCCCCCATCTTAGACACACATACTGGAGAAAGGGAACAGGTGGCCACGGCTCCTCGCTAACACGGGAATAGGTCTTTTCCTGGATTCTCAATTTCGCGCACTATACCCTAGACCCTTAAGATGCTGTGCTTTGATGAACCTTTGGCCACCATACAATAGCACCGTAAACTATCGCGGGTCTGATTACCCTTGTGTACAGTCATTTTACCATCGAGGGAGTTAAATCCAAGGTACATCCGATCGTCTCATCCTAAGATAATCTGAGATCGGCTCGTGATGTTCTCTATGTGGCTGTGTCGAGTTTAGTTTATCGTCTAACTTGACTCCCAGGTATTTCACTTCTCTAGCAACTTCTATTTGCTGGCCGAAGAGAATTGGTGCGTTTGCATTCCGTTACTTCTTGAATGGTACACCATGATGGTTTTCGAGGGATTTACAGATAGTCCCTCTGTAACGCACCATTTCTACATTAGGGATAAAGCCCTCTGCATTAGTTCCAGGCAGGATCCCATGTGTTTACCTCTGATTATTAGGATTACAATGTCATCAGTATGTCGTTGGGCATACATCCTTCAGGATTTGGTGGTATGTGAAGAACAAGAAATCTCAATTTCTTGGAAGACATTTCAATATTTTTTCTGTTGTAAAAAACAGAATTTTGAATGGTAAACCATCATCTATCCATAATTACTGATTTTTACAGTAAATACATACTTAACAAAAACTTTTTATTAATATTTTGAAGTAGATAATTTATAAATTAAAATACATGTACATATTTAACAGCCACAGTGATTCTTAAAGTAATAAGGCAATAAATCAATTAAAATAGCCCATCAAAAGGCAATAAAAATGAAATAATTGCAATATACTCCCAAGCTTAAGAATTTTTCAACTTTATGATTTTAATTGGCAGTAAACTAACCATTTCTTTGCAAATACTATATTCCATGTGTATAGCTTCTTTTGCACTTTTATGCTTTTCACAATAATCAGAGACAAACCTATGATTTTTCAAGCTAGCCTCAGTATGCTGCAATTGTAGATCTTTGTCTAGAACTATGTATCGTCCATAAAGAGCTGCCAAATGGAAATAGGCTTGCAATATGGGCCTCTCTATGTCCTGTGGCAACTGATTTGTAACATCTGTAATTTTTTCTTTGTAAGAATCTACGAAGGAATTGAAGTTCTTGATGCTTTTATCAACCAACTGATTGATCTTCGAGATAGCAGAGCTAGGAGGTCGACCTTTGATTTCTCTCAATTTTTCTGATTTGATATCAAGCATATCAGAGTATGTCCTTCCTAATTCGAACCATATCTGCCTGCAATATTGTAAGTAGTACTGAGTACTAACTTTGCCCAAAACATCTTCCAGCAAATCAGCTCTCCTCTTATGATACTTAGCCTGGTTACTGGGATTATCATCAAAAAACAAAAGATTCAGGTACAACTGAGTGTGGTCCAATACAGTCTCTATGTAGTCTGAAGCCAATGTTTCCAAAGTGTAATATTCTTGAGCTACTCCAATCCAATTTTGTGTGTTAAGAAATATCTTCTTAGCATCCTCCAATGTTAAAGCAAAGCGATCTGATATTTGCAACTCATATGTGGCAATTTGTAATGCATCAAATTCCAAGTTTTGAAGATCATCTTTGGACAGTGTTGAGTCTGTGGGTAGTTCCATTTGGGTAAGGTCAGTTACAGTGCTGCAATTTTTGTCTATATCATCTGTATGATTTAGGAGTCGTTCTTTGGATTTGGCTAGTAGGTTCAATCCATATTTTGCCCAGCACCTGAAACAAGATCCAGACAATGTTGGTTTTAAATGTTTTCCAGTCATTTGCTTAATATACAGGGTTATTCACGTTATTCGACACGGAGCATTGTCGCTAAAGTATTTGATAAAAAAGAAAATAATAATTTCAGAAGGATAGAGACCCATAAGGGCTACATTTTAAAAATATCTTCATGTTACACAGGGTGTCCCAAAAGCACGAAATGTATCAAAGTTATGTTTTTTAAATGGAACACCCCGTATATTATTACATATTCAGATTCCTTGGTGAATTCTAGTGTGACTTTATATATCATACATGGGACTTAAAGCGAACCGTTTAGGTGTAAATCACCATTTTCGGATAAGTAGATATCAGGAAAAAATTGAATATAGCAGAGATTATAAAGTTTGGAAAGCTGTAACTTTGCCGTACTACTAAGCATAAAATGCGTCAGCTTTGATGAGACTGTTAAATTTAAATTACGTTTATGCTTGGAGAAATCGGTCGATTAATTAAGGAAACTTCGATCAGCGATAACTTGATTTTTTCAAACGGGAATGCCTAATTTTTTTATACGGTTAAACGTAGAATTTGATAACCTTTCTAATGATATAAGGTTGTGAATATCAATCTCTGGTAGTTTTCATTTAATTTTAAATTTTAAAACAAATCGGCGTTTTTCAATTTTCCTACCTATAAGCAACGTAGCAGGCCATGAAATATAAACAAGAACCGGTTCAGCTAGAAGAAAACAACTAACTTAGCTGAAAAATACACACGAACTAGACTAAAGGGACAAGATTATAATAATTACTCAAAACAAACAAAGTCTAACAAGAAACAACGGCGGTAACATATCTTTGGTCAAAGAGAAGCTGGAGTATGGCAGAAATGCATTTTTTCACGGCCTACTAGCTACTGCAATGTACTAGAGATTGGCAATTTCCAAAACCATTAAAAATTTTGAAATAAAATAAAAACTACTAGAGAATGTTGTAAGCAGTTTATTATTTTCATAAGAAAATTTCACATTTAATGATATAAAAAAGTATGCAATTCTGTCAAAACTCAAGTCAAAAGTACCTCTGACTGGAGTTCTGAAAATCCTTCAGTACCTATTAGCAAGATCGCAGAAAATGAAGATTGAATTAAAATTTGTTCAAATTATAAAACACAACTTAAATGGCAGAAAATTTAAATCTGATTTGTCAGTATTCCTTTTTTGCAATATCGCTAATAGATATTGAAACATAGGGCTCCAGTAAGAGGTATCGACTTAGACGCAAATTAGTACTTTTTTACACCATTACATATGATTGATAGTTGCGTGCTGGAGCAACAGTCGCTGGATGTTTTTGTTTCATATCAGGGTTTTTCATTCATTGTCAGTAGATTGTAAAGTAGATTGTTAAAAATATCTTTTACTGCCATACTCTAGCTTCTCTTTGACCTTAAAGATGTTATCGCAGTTGTTTCTGGGAGAATTGATTTGTTGTAAGGAATTTTTATAATCTTGTTTCTTTAGTCTAGTTAGTGTGTATTTTTCAGCTAAGTTAGTTGTTTTCTTCTACCTGAACAGGTTTTTGTTTATATTTCATGGCCTGCTACGTTGCTTATAGGTAGGAAAATTGATGGACGCGGACTTGTTTTAAAATTTAAAATTAAATGAAAACTACCAGAGATTGATATTCACAACCTTATATCATTAGAAAGGTTATCAAATTCTACGTTTAAACGTATGAAAAAAAAATAGGCATTCCCATTCAAAAAAATCAAGTTATCGCCGATCGAAGTTTCCTTAGTTAATCGACCGATTTCTCCAAACATAAGCGTAATTTAAATTTGACAGTCTCATCAAAGCTGACGCATTTTATGCTTAGTAATACGGCAAAGTCACAGCCTTCCATATTTTATAATATCTGCGATATTCAATTTTTTTCTGATATCTACTTATACCGAAAATGGTGATTTACACCTAAACGGTTCGCTTTAGGTCCCATGTATGATACATAAAGTCACACTAGAATTCAGCAGAAAATCTGAATATGCAATAATATACGGGGTGTTCCATTTGAAAAAACATAACTTTGATACATTTCGTGTTTTTGGGACACCCTGTATAACATGAAAATATTTTTAAAATGTAGCCTTCATGGGTCTCTATCCATCCGAAGTTATTATTTTCTTTTTTATCAAATACTTTAGCCATAATGCTCCGTGTCGAATAGCGTAAATAACCCTGTATTATCTCAATATATTTTTAATATTGGGCAAGAAAACACTTGGTACGGATTTCACTATTTATTTCCACTAACTATATACACTACGCCTAGCCTAATACTTAACAGTCTCTACACTAATTTATATTTGTCCTACACTTCACTAATTTATGTCACAGTTCATTTATTTTCGCGCGCCACCGGTATATCGCGGATTCGACTGCTGCACTCTATTGACTGCGTTTTTACTCTCATGCGATGGCGCCTTATATTAAGCGTCGCCATCTCTGGAACGTTCTCGACAGTTCGCGACCCTAACAGCACGTATCGAGAAGGAACTTTTCTAGAATTCACGTATATATGCCCGGCCGTCCAGGGCCGGACTGGCACACTGCCCCCTCCTTAAGGCCGTTTCGTCCCCGAAACGTTCATGTCTGAATGGACACAGTACGCCCTTCTTGCAGCCAGAAGTTTGGTAAAAGAAGCAATCCACGGTTCTGTGTTCTGTCGGTCCTCTCGGGTTCCAGCTGCAGACCAGAATTTCGATTCCCGTGAACCTGAAGAGAACTTCCAGCATGTTTCGGATGATCCGCCAATCCAGGCCGTCCCGTCCGCAAACTAGCTTAGGAATCGCCAGCTTCAAAACATTTGCGGTCAGCAGCTTCTCTCTGAGGTCCAGGAGTGCCTCCCATACAGTCCGGTACGTCGGTTTCTGATAGGACTTCTCCTTCGAAATCAAGTAGTAGAGTCGCCTCTGGTCACTTCGTAACTCCAGCACTTGTCCGACTCGTCCACCCTGTCTCTTCAGCTCGTCCACCTGGCCAAACAGACGTTGGAATTCACTGGCAATCCCTCGGGACATCCGGAGGTCTCTTGCGACACAATGAGCCAACGCGGACTCATCCGGCACCGTGAACAAATCTCGATGTTCCTCACGAGTCACGCCAAACCTAGCCTTCGCTGTACCAATGTGAGTGGCCATGAAATCCTCGAAGTTCAGCTCTGAGTGGAGTTGCTCAAGTTCTCTAACTTGCGCCTCCGCATTATCTCCAGCAAACAGAGCCAACCTTTTGAAGTGTACGACTCTGGGTGTTCCACCGTTGGCCTTCTTGATGCGATAGATTACGTCGTTGATCTTCTTGACGACCTCATACGGGCCCTTCCAGGAACTCTGGAGCTTCGCTGACAAGCCACAGCGTTTCTGAGGGTTGTACAGCCAGACAAGGTCTCCGGGTTGGTACGCTGTTGTGCTGGACCCCACGTCGTACGTCATCTTCATGCGATCGCTTGCGGTGCGAAAATTATGCCGAACTTTCTCATGGGTCTCGTCCATTCTCCTGCGAAGGCTGGCAACGAAATCTTCACCCGCCACATCGTCCCCTGGTTTGCAGCTAAACATGAGGTCACAGGGTAGCCGGAGCTCTCGACCAAACACAATACTGGCCGGTGTCTCTCTCGTTATTTCATGGACTGCCGAGCGGTACGCCAACAGGAATAGATGGAGCCAGCTGTCCCAGTCTCGTTGGTGGTCGGAGACAACCTTGGCCAAATAGCGGTTCACCGTCCTGTTCATCCTCTCCACCATGTCGTCCGACTGAGGATGTAACGCCGTGGGCCGAGTCTTCCTAATCCCCAAAGTTTTGCACACGTTCTGGAAGAGCGCAGATTCGAAGTTCCTTCCCTGGTCCGAATGCAGCTCAAGGGGAACTCCAAAACCGCAAATCCAGTCCTTGACCAGAGCGTCAGCAACGGTTGCGGCCTCCTGGTTTGGCAGAGCATAAGCTTCGACCCATTTGCTAAAGCAGTCGATCACCACGACGATGTACTTGTTCCCAGCTTCGCTCTCCGGAAAAGGTCCTGCTACGTCGATAGCGATCCTCTCGAAGGGACTTCCGACGTTGTATTGGCGCATAGGAGCTTTCTTACGTCTCTGTGGACCGTTGCCGGCACAAACTGTACACCTCCTGCACCACTCCTTGACGACTTCCTTGCACCTAAACCAGTAGAATCGCCTCCGAACATTCTCCAGGGTTTTGGCCACGCCCAGATGACCTCCACTGGTTCCGCTGTGAATCTCCCCAAGTACCTCGGTTACCACCTTTCTCTCTTCCTAGATAACGTCTTGCTGAAATAGCGGATCACCACCTCTCGACCATCTTGCATCTGCGACAGAACTGAACCTATCCCTACGTTGATCGCATCGGTGTCTAACACGAATTTGGCGGTAGCTAGGGGATAGCTTAGCACTGGAGCCGTCGGGAGAGCCTTCTTCAGCAGGTCGAAAGCTTGCTGGCAGTCATTTCCCCACTGGAACCTGCGGCCTTCCTCCGTAAGCTTAGTCAACGGCTTGGCGATGGTAGCAAATCCAGCCACGTATCGGCGGTAGTGTGTACACAGACCCAGGAAGCTCCTTACGTCATGTTTGTTCTTGGGTACCAGCCATCCTTTTACTGATTCGATCCACTGCTATGCCTTCTTGGGAAACCACATGTCCTAAATATTGTACCTTCTTCTGGAACAGCTGACACTTCTTGGGGCTCAGCTTGAGACCTGATTGGCGCAGCCTCTTAAATACTTGTTCCAAGTTCTTGAGGTGATCCTCGAAAGGTTTCCCAACCACGATGATGTCATCTAGGTAGACCAGGCAGGTTTCCCAAGACAACCCCTTCAAGACAGTCTCCATCAGCCTCTCAAATGTAGCTGGCGCGTTACACAATCCAAACGGCATAACCGTGAACTGCCACAACCCCGAGCCGACGGTGAATGCAGTCTACTCCTTATCCCTTGGATCCATCTCGACTTGCCAGTAGCCGCACTTCAAATCTAGCGTAGAGAACACCTTAGAACCCGCCAAATTGTCTAGGGTGTCGTCGATTCTTGGCAGACGGTAGCTATCTTTCTTCGTGACATTATTGAGCTGCCGATAGTCCACGCATAATCGGGTCGACCCGTCCTTCTTCTTCACGAGTACGACCGGCGATGACCAAGGACTCACTGATTGGTCGATCACTCCCTCTTCTTCCATTTCCTTGATGATCCTATGCGCTTCTTCCCGTTTGGCCAGTGGTAGCTCCCTTGGTGGTTGCCGAATACGTGGTTCATCGCCCGTATGGATCTTATATGGGACCACATTCATCCTCCCTTTCTTGCCAATACCAACATCGAAGATATCCTGATATTCTGTGATGAATACCCTCAGCCTCTTCTGTTGTTCCCTATTCAGGCCTTTCGACGAATCAGCTACCAACTCAGTCAGCTTCTCATGCAACCGCTCATTCCGTTGGTTTGATGCGTTTACACTTCTCACCATCGATGAGACTGGATTTAGGTTCGAACAATATGACGCTCCCTCGATCAGCGCCATCAATCAGGCAGGCTTCGATCACCACCTCGCACCTTTCTGGGATGACAGCTTCTTCTGAGAGCACCACCTGGGCAGCCTCTTCTTGGCGTCCGTGGAGGACTACCTCTTCCTCTTGGATTAGCAGGGTACCATGTCTCAGGTCCTGTTGGAATCCATAGGTGTTCATGATATCAATTCCAACTATCACCTCGTTCTCGATGTCGGCTACCAAAACTCGATGTTTGATCTTGGTGTTCCCAAACCGGAGCTGTATGTCGGCTTCCCCATGGATGCTTGCGGGCTCACAGGTAGCAGTGCGAAGCCGCCATCTTGTTGGTCGTACGTCAGTACTCTTCTGCAGCACATCAGGTCGAACGATGGTCTTCGTCGCACCCGTATCCAGAAGCATCAGCTTCTGCCTGCCGTCCACGAAGCCATCCACATACAGACTGGTCGCCTGCCGTCCAACGTAGGCCACACGAGCAGTTCTTCTGGAGGTCTTCAGGACGCGGGTGGAGCATTGCCTCTTCTCTTCGACTCGACTCGGCATCGGATCTCCTTTATTCTTTAGACGGGCCTCACTAATAACCCGCCGTAGTTCCTCAACTCCAGCCGCCACATCTGTCCTACTTTCACACTCCCGAACTCGAGCCTGGCACTGGTAAGCCTTTTTGACAGCCTCAAATTCTAAAGCTCTGGCTAGCGCATCCACCAGCCGTTCCGGATGTGCATGAGCTACAGCTTGACGCATTTCGGCATTATGAAGACCACCCACAAATGCCTCCACAGCTAGTCGCTCCATTAGATCTTCTGGAGCCGTCGGATATGCCAGTCGAACCAAGCCGGCTATATCTGCTTCAAATTCCTGCAGTGTCTCGTTTGGTCGTTGGGAGCGATTCTTCAGCTGAGCGTGGAAGACGTGACCGAATCTGGCCTGGCCAAACCTCATTTCCAGATATCTGACTAGCTGTTCGTAGTCCCCTCGTTCTGCTGGTGATAGTGTTTGTAGCACATCCGTAGCTTAGCATCTCAGTGCTAAAGTCAAATCTGTTGCCTTCTCACCACGTAACCAACCATTTGCGTTTGCGGCCGCTTCAAACTGGAGGAGGTAATTCTCCCAGGATGTGTTTTCCCATCATACTGAGGAGGTTTCAATCTCGGCTTGTACCAATCTCCTGCCTTCAGGTCACTTGGCGTGGTTACGCTTGCAGCCTGAAGCTCCATTCGCAGCTTGTCCATGTCTGAGTCCAGGCGGCGGATGTTGTCTCGTTCTGTTTTTCCAATCCCCTCTTGAGATCTTCTTTTTGTTTTTCCATTCCCCTCTTGAGATCTTCGTTTTGTTTTTCCAATCCCCTCTTGAAATCTTCTCTTTGCTGTTCCATTTTCGATTCTAAGATGTCAATTCTGGTACCGATTCTTTTTTCAATGTCCTTTTTAAAAGCAGTAATCTCGCTGAGAGAATGTTCGATTTTTGATTGGAGCGATTCCGACTGTTTGGAGACTACTTCGATTTTGTTGGAGGTTGCTTCGATTTTTGCTTCGAGCGACAGTCGAGCAGATTCCGACTGTTTGAATCTTTCTCCGATTTTTGCTTCAAGCGACACTCGAGCAGATTCCGACTGTTTGGAGCTTGCTTCGAGCTTCTTGGCCCACTCGAATTCAGGTGATTCGTATTCGAAGGTATCTGGATCCTCGCTCTCTTCAATAATTATTTGTAGGAGTCGATCCTGGAGAACGGCCTTCAGCCCGCTGCTATCGGCACCGCGTTCGTTGAGCTCTCTCCTTAAGTCCGCAACCTTCAGTTCACTAAATTTCACCATTTTGGCAGTTTATTCACTTAACTGTCCGTACCACGTTGCCCAATCAATCAGTCTACCACACACCTGACACCACTGTTACAAGTCTTTGGTCCGATTGGGCAAGAAAACACTTGGTACGGATTTAACTATTTATTTCCACTAACTATATACACTACGCCTAGCCTAATACTTAACAGTCTAATTTATCTACAGTCACTGAGTCACTACACTAATTTATATTTGTCCTACACTTCACTAATTTATGTCACAGTTCATTTATTTTCGCGCGCCACCGGTATATCGCGGATTCGACTGCTGCACTCTATTGACTGTGTTTTACTCTCGTGCGATGGCGCCTTATTAATAATAAGAATAATATTAATAATAATAATGGAACGTTCTCGACAGCTCGCGACCCTAACAACACGTATCGAGAAGGAACTTTTCTAGAATTCACGTATATGCCCGGCCGTCCATGGCATGACTGGCACAATATGTTCTAAATTGTTTAAATACTACTTAATAGGTACCCAGAATATATTTGTTTCTATGGAAGATTCAAAAATACATTTTGACGAATATATTAGGCGATACTTCGCGGTTAAAAAAACACGCATTGTGTATAAACCGTCCAATAAGCCTTATGTCGTTCCTTCTCAAGTCGGATGGAGAAGGTGACAGATACGGAGTACGGCTGTAGGCAACAAACCCGTACATCCTAACCAATATGCCTATCAAAGTGGAAAATCCTGCGAGACAGCCTTACACAATCTTGTGGGGAAAATCGAGCAGGCCATTACATACAAAGAAGTAACACTGGCAGTGTTCCTGGACATCGAGGGAGCATTTGATAACACGAGCACTGGCTTGATAGTGGCAAAGCTAGAGTCCAGGGGAACTGAAAGGACAATCAGGAGATGGATTGGAAATATGCTAAGCAACCGAAAGGCAAAAGGACTTAAAGAGGGTGTACGCAAGGTGGCGTGTTGTCACCGAGACTGTGGAATCTGGTAATCTATAGCCTCCTAATAACACTAAACGAGGAGGGGATGTACATCCAAGGATATGCTGATGACATTGTATCCTAGCAAGAGGTAAACACATGGGAACCTGCCGGGAACTAATGCAGAGGCCATTAGCCCTAGTGGAGAGATGGTGCGTTACGGAGGGATTATCTGTTAATCCCTTGAAAACTATCATGGTTTCATTTATGAAACAACGTAATGCAAAGATCACCGAGGCACCATTTCTCGTCGGCAAGGAAATAGAAGTTGCCAGAGAAGTGAAATGGGAGTCAGGTTAGACCTCAGAGTAACAACTGAACATAGAGGTAGTAAACAACTAATTCTAATAGGCCAACAACTTTTCGTACGTTGTCATATCGACCACCATGTACAGCAATTATAATTATTTACTATCGTCTTAATTGTATAGTATCCAGAAATATTCCATTCTACGTTAAAAAATACAGTATTTGGATGGTTCAGGAATGAGCAGCAAAATCAATATACAGGGTTGGGATAAAGTATAGAACCAAGCAAATAACTTTGGAACGGAAAGAGTGATATTGCTGAAAATTTGCAGGCAAGTGTAGTGACGTTTAGTGCATCCGAAGACATTATCTTAGCTATTAACGTACTTCCGGTTTAACCGGAAGTACCGTCAACTTTTTTAATTTAAATGGGACACCCTGTATATTTTTGCAGATTTTAATTCGTCTTTTTTTTCCGAATACGTCCATAGTGGGTTTAGCATTAGTTTCTGTAAAAACGGGAAAGATAAAGCTTCTTTATCATTTCAGGTGTTTAAAATGCCGGTCATTCAAAGTCGGTTTTGGCGATTGCGTGAGAACTCACAAAGAAGTGTGTCAACTTTTAATGATTTACGTCCCGACAGGGGTCCTAGAACACGTTTGACGGTGACTAAAAAAAAAAAAATACAAAAAAAATTACCTCAAACGGGAAGACCGCAGACCGCCACGGACGAATTTGTGAGACAAATTTTTTAAGAAACAAATACTAAACCGGTTAAACCGGAAGTACATTAATAGCTAACATAATGTCTTCGGATGCATTAGACGTCACTACACTTGCCTGCAAATTTTCAGCAATATCACTCTTTCCGTTCCAAAGTTATTTGCTTGGTTCCATGCTTTATCCCAACCCTGTATAAGTTGACCTCTACTGCGTTACTGCATATTTCTTCATCATAAATGCAAATTCTGAAGTCTTGCATAATTTTGAGGAGCTGGCAACGCCGCATGTCCTCAACTGTCAAACGTTTGCTTTGTTTATTGTTTATGCGTCTTTTATGCTTGGTCAGTAAAATTGAATACGCTATTTGTTGGTAACTCTAGTGAAGCTTTACAGACTTGCTGTGCTATATTCAAGTGTAGTTAACAGTTTTTCGAGATGGAACTCAAAAAGTGCAGTGTTTGTGACATGGTTTGCATTGGAAGAATTTTCAGGTTAGTTGGCGTTACACAGCATTGTTTACAATTTGAACTGTCACTGCGAGGTCACAGCTGATCAATATATGGTGGCTGAAGTGTCAAAGATGATGGTTTTGAGCACGCCATGCTGAAGTTGTTTGTTTACTACCTCTATGTTCAGTTGTTACTCTGAGGGTTAGACGATACACTCACTTGGAACAGCCACATAGAGAACATCACGAGCCGATCACAGATTACCTTAATGATGACGACACGAGCGGTCGGAAGTGCCTGGGGTTTAACCCCCTCGATGGTAAATTCGCTGTACACCAAGGTAAGCAGACCCGCGATGGTGTACAGCGCTATTGTATGGTGGCCAAAGGTACATCAAAGCACAGCATCCAAAGCGCTCACAAAAGTGCAGTGGGCTGCGTGTATGAGCATAGTGGGCGCCATGAAGGATACAGCAACAGCAGTATTGGAGGTACTGCTGAATATCACACCTCTTTATATTTACATAGAGGGAGAGGCAAAAATGGCTGCATATAGAACGCAGTGCCATAGCAACTGGTTTTTCCACCCTGCCATGAAACACACCACGATACTTGACAATCTGCAGTGCGACAATGTCAAGAGCCGTGGACACCGGGATCCCGTATAATAAAGTCAACGTAAGTGACAGAACTGAATGGGCTCTAGGAAAACCTCGATACATGTCGAATGGTATCACCTGGTACGCTGATGGCTCCAAGAATTCATCAGGTACAGGAGGAGGCATATATGGTGGTAGGCCTGGGCGGAACGTAAGTATCTGCCTAGGTAAACTGGCTACCGTTTTGCAGGCAGAAATAGCCGCAATTTTGGAATGCGGTAGAATATGCATAGATAAAGTATACTGCAAAAAGATTATCTATGTAAACACAGATAGTCAGACGGCTCTGATCGCCTTGGCGAGTAACCACTATACTTCAAAAATAGTGTGGGACTGCCACAATATACCCTAAAGACACTGGCGAAGACCAACAAGGTAACATTATCTTGGGTGCCTAGTCACATCATACAACATGGTTCAGACAGCTGTTATCAGTTGGGTGTGAAATGAACACCAGAAGCAGGAGGGAACTACGAAAGGTGGTTGGATTTATAACTGGTCATCAGACGTTGACTACACACCTGCAAAAGCTGGGGATTGAAGTGGCAAACCCATTATGCAGGAAGTGTGGTGAGGCAGAGAAAACAGCTAAGCATGTTATCTTCAACTGTCCTATCCTGAATGTAGGCCAGAAGGGAAGATAGAAGACTGAAGAGCATAGTCCAATGCATCTAAAAGTTTGCAAAGAACTTAGGATGGGACTCTGTCTGATCCCCTTATCTGGGGGTGCACAATAAGCCTTAAGGCTGCATGGCAACTATCAGAGTAACTGAACCCTAACCCCCTCACTACAAAAAAAAACTCTTTGGAAGTGAACTGATTTTAACTCAGTACCAGGACCAGTAGGGAAACTGTACAAACTAATGCAGGGATCTAGACTACTGGAACAAGTACTGTACAAGATAGGAGTTACAATATAATAAGTCTTAAGCCTGCAGTACTAATGGGGACAGTTTTTTAGGATGACTGCTAGAGGGGAAAAAAGAAAACAATTACAGGATTATTGCTCTCTAGCAGCCCCCTTTCCCCCCAGAGCAGAAGAGCTTTAAATCTCTACTGACACACTGCATTATACAACTTCATGATGCAAGTTAGGCAAAGAAGAAAATAGTGATTGCAGATTATGTATATGTTTCAAAGCAAGAATCTGAAAAATAATACTTCCGACAAGCCTCTTGACTTCCCTAAGAAGACCAAGTTAAAAGTAACATAAGTTGGCAATGGGAATTGAATAAATCCAGTCTAGGTAATACTTTTGTGAATAGCATAATTTAAGTTGTAATACCTAGCCACATCAGCCTTCCTGTGCTGGAAAGTCTCCAGTTTAGCCATGTGCATTTCATCTTCTTCCACAGCATTTTGCAGTTCATTTTCGTACTGTTGTAGGATATACAAGCTAGCTGCCAAATGATGTCTTGCCTGTTTGAATCCATTTTTTTCCATGAAAAATTGTGACAGTGTGGCTGCATTCAAAGCCCAATCGATACAGTCATAGTCCTCCATTTCTAACTGTCTTTGAAGTGTTCTGTGGCAGTACACAGCACTTTTTAGCGGATCTTTCAAAGCTCCATAGATCTGTGCTAGGTAATATAAAGTAAGTGTGTGTACCTTTTCTAAGTTTCTCAGTGCAACTGCAACATTATATTCTTCTATGTTAGCCTGGAATAAGTCTTTTATATCTATGGGTATCATAGACTGTGCCTTTACTGTTTTATATAATTGTTCTGCTTTCTCTAAATGAACCTAGAAATTAATAAGGAATAAAGTGAGGTACAGATTCAATATAAAACTAAATTGTTTTTAGTTCCATAATCTTGTAGCTCATACTTCCCACATCTCAGATGAAGGAACTATAATTGTGACAATGTATATACATAAATAATGTATTTTGCACATAAAATTTTAAAGTATCAGTAGCTACAGAGAGTTCTTAAGCCGCAAAGTCTCAAAATTCATTGCAACATACAGGTGTTTGACAAAAAATAAGTCTTTTCCAACTTCTTTTATTGTGAAATATTCCTTCAGTTGTGATTTCACCAGATCTTTCAATTATCTAGAAGTTTTTTTGTAGTCATACTACTACCATGAATATATAATAATAATATTAATATTACCTTTGATACATCAGGTTCTCTTTGCGACCATATAATTCCAAAGTGGTTATACATATTAAGGGTAATAAGTAAGACCTCCGGTTTTGTTTCATATTTTGAAATGATTTCTTTACATTTCTCTAGATGCTTTTCTCCAGTTGATATCTCTTCTGTGTCAATTGCAATTGTTCCCAAATAAAGGTATATGACTCCTAGCATAGCTATAATGAACCATAAAATTTTATATTTTGAGTGATGAATAAACCTTAGTAAGGACGTAGCCATGTATGGGCAGGGGGGGGGGGGGGCAGCCGCCCCCCTAGCAGGGTAAGGGTAACCTCATGCTAGGACTGCATTCGAACAAAAAAATGTACCTAGGAGTTCTAGCTTCAACAGCTGAGATAAGTTAGCTGATTAACCTTGCACTTGAGTTCATTATATGCATTGGGTTGATAGCCAAACCAGTCTGAGTCTCCAGGAGATTTTAGGAAGCTATCGATTTTTCTTCTTTTTTTAGATTCCCTTATATCTTATATCCTATATCCACACTGGAGCAGCATTTGCTGATAAAATTTTGTTTGGTTTTGCCTTGATGTCATTACATCCTAGTGTAATGTTGAAAATAATGTTGATGTTAAACAGAAATCACAAAGTTTCTGACAATACCATCATTTGGAATCTTTCAATAATGAAGCTGAACTATGGTATAACCTGTGGCAGAACAAGGGTGTGACAAGAAAAAACCTTATAGGGAACTAGACCTTAGGGGAAGCAGACATATTCTTTCCTCCAACAAGAAATGCAATACTAATTTCCTTGGCATAGCCTTACACAACAATTAGCATAAAAGAGATCTTTCTCTACACTTTTCCATGTACATAGAAAGGTGGTAGGTACATAAAAATTGAGATAAAATTGCAAATGAACTATTGAAAGGGCTTTGCAATGAATGTCAAAAATGTCTGATAATATAAAAAAATAAATTTTTTCCAAAATAAACATTTTTGTACCATCCAAACCTTTGGACTGAACTGTCAACAATTTTGAAGAGCAAATAAAAAACATCTTTCAAATAAAAATAACGTCTCCTTTGTGCTCCTGTCAATGTTACTGACATTAACTTACATGCTTATTTAAAAAAAGTGTCAAAAAATGTCTTCATCAGGAGTTCTGACCCCCAAATACCCCCACCACTACCCCCTTGATGCTATTAGTACACGTGTCTGCCCCCCCCCCCCCCCCCCCAAATGAAATCCTTGCTACACCCTTGAACCTTAGTAGTAGTATTAACGATAGTAATGAGAAGGCAAAGCGAGGAAGTAGGCCACCTTTTAACCTTGTTGCTGACCCCACAGAACCAATACTAAAAATGCTCAGGCTCAGGGCCTCCTGGAAAACTCTTCCTTGTCAAACCTGCCCAGCAGCATAGTAAATATGTCAGTATGTCCGACCAGTTCATTGAATATAGTGACTCCTCCCCAAACCCTGTCATATCAAATATCTGAATCCTGAGGTTTCCACCACCTGGAGAGCAGATAGGATCCTTTTCCATTCTTAAGACAGACAAATCTCTGCTCAGCTGGCAATGACCTGTCAGAACCTCCACTTAAAGGTTGAATGACACTCTGCCTTTGTTCAAAAGCCGTAGTGTATGCCAGCTACCAACCTTTGTGCTTGGCTGTGGTTATCTCTCTCTAGCCTCTAACCAAACTTTTGCCAGTTCTTTGTAAGCCCTCCAGAACAACAGTGATCTGGCACCAACTATTTCCAAGCGTACATTTCCAGAACTATGCCAGAGCAGCTGCTCCCTGTCTGAGCCAGGTGATCTCGCCCTCAGAGCTGCCACTACTTTCAGAGCCGCTTGATTGTCAGAGCATCTATATTGTATATGCCTTGCTCTGAATAAACCTAAAGTAACTAGTGCAAGTAACTTACCAGTCAATTTTATGTAATGCTCATCACTATCTTCAGTTGAAGCATATTGCCGCAGCAAATTTTCAACGCTGGCTTTCATGCCAATCAATATTTGTCTAGCTGAATATTTGGACAAATAGGGCTCATCCTGTGGATCTAATTTACTGTCTTCGTCCAATAATTTTTTTACTTTAGCGTACTTTTCTTGCAAATCGGAAAACGTCTCTTTTGCAATGGTCATTTTTCAATGTTTATATTTCTACTTAATATTTAAATAGGTATTTTCACTCTTTTCCTGGTTTCGACTAGAAATAGAATAGAATACTTTTTTGTTTACATTTGCAAGAAAATTGGAATACAATGGCATTGACATTTACTCACAGAACACAGAACGAGAAATTGGATCAAGCCATGGCCGACTTTACTCAATAGGCCGGAGCATTGAAATATGGCAACACTGAATCGGGAGCCGAGCTTGTTTCATTAGTGCATGGCCGACTCTACACTAGGCCGGAGCCTTAGATGTGGCAACGTCGCTTAGCTGTCAAATAGTGGGCCGGCTACCGTGGGCCGAACGGCGGGCATTCCGCGGAAAATTTAAATTGTTTCATAGTTTCAGAATAATTATTACATTTTATTTATGTATTATGTGTTCATCGCGGTTGATAAATTAAGAAAAATGCTTTTTGAAAAAATAAGAATGGTGAAAAAGGCCAGTAGTATCAGTACAAAAATGTAACATGTATTGGGACTAGGAGCTTAATTTAGAGATTTTCCTTGCTGTTGGACATTTCTCATTTTCCTTAGACTTGCTCTTTTTATTTTTGTCAGTCTGTATTTTATCTTGAACTGTTTTTGTGTAATTATTAATAAAAATAAAAATAAAAAACAGGCAACATTAATTCAAGCAGCATTTCAGTTTGGCGCTGATTACATGAACAAGTGTCTCTAAAACTAAACTCATCTCTATGCATATTGATGTATTCCTTTGCAATTTTAATTAAAACTGATTTGTGGAATTTACATCCTAAAAACTTGCTTTCATATTGGTCTGAAATCAACATTTTAATTATATTGTGCATAAGGACTGTTATTTGAACACTAAACTCTGATGGAAGGGTTAAGCCGTCTCTGTTTAATATATCAAAGTAATTTTGTTCCTCATGTTCTATTATTTCTGTATTGACAAGAACATTTATACAGGCTGTACATTACAGTTTGGCTGAAACTTTAAAACTAACGTAACCTGCTATATATTGAATTGCTGAATCTGAAATTTGTTGAGGTTGATTCATTAAATTATTGCCTAAAATATCTCTAAAAGTGTCAATACCTATTTCTCCATGATCTATTGTACAAGTGTGTAATTTTGCTAAATTGGAGACATTAAATTTAACTTGTCCATATTGAGCAGAATGTAAGTCGAAGACACAGTGATGATACACAGTGTTTAATTAACATAATAATGGCAGTTGTTGAATGATGCAGTGCATTGTGTGTATCAGCAGATAAAGAAGAGTCAGGGTATCCCAAAGCTTTCCATTTATCAAGCCAAATTAAAAATTTTTCTAAAAATTCTATTCGATCATCTGTTGTCCTGGAAAGGTTCTAAGAAGTCATTTCTCTTCAGTTTATATAAAATTGGGTTTTTTATATTAACTATAGACCACCATATTATAATGATATTTAAAAAGTCAGCAGTACTTTCACTGTAATTCAATAAGGCAGCATGTGTCTTTTCATCAAAAATATTACACACTAAGGAAACATTCTGCCTTTCAATACTTGAAGGGTACACTGTTTTATAATTTATCTTAGGAGCTGCTTTAACCAACAAATTCGCTTCAAGTTTATAGAAGTTTCTGATATCTACAAAATTTGCTTTCCTTACCAGGTTGTTGTTATCAAAATCAGGAAATATGAAGGTTTTCGTAATATTTTTCAAATTTAGCCAATTATTTCGAATATTCTTTAGAAGATGAACTGTATCAAACATTGCAAACGTTGGATAGTCTGGATTTAAACGAAAGTAATGTTTATCAGCTGAACCCTCTGTAAGTTTCATTAACATATTTTGATTCACTCTAACATTATCGGTAACTACAGCAACTACAATAAAACCATAGCCAAGCAAAACTTTCAAAATAGATAAAACCATTTCATGTAACTGATCCCCACTAATATTTCTTAAAGGTTGAAGTGAAACAACTTCCTTCATACTACCAAATACAGAGGATATCAAAAATGCTTGTACCGTTTTAGCTTGGGATAATATATCATTTTCAGCAAAACCAACTAAATTACCATTCTTGTAGTCCAACGTTTCTTTAATGTATATTTCATCAATTTGCAAAACAATGTATTTCTCAAAGTCTGATAAACCTTCTGTAATAGTTTTAATGTAATGCTTGTTTTCTGATGTACTGTCAGGTGCAATTTTTAGAGTTTTGTTAAATATTTGGGATGTGGCAAAGTTAGCAATTTATTCTCCCTCACAATACTGTAAACTTTTTTTGAGTGAACATATAAAAGAAAAGACTTTAATATTAAATCGGCAGAAAACCTATTATGATTTGAAAATAGTATATTGAATTGTTCTGCCAAGAAGTCAATCTGTTCTACTTTTTCATTCTCATCATTCTGCACAAGCTTATTTTTTAGTATTTGTACAATAGAATTAAAATTGTTTAGTGTTGCATTCAAACTAAGATTTTCACTATGATCCTCTGAGTAGCGTGCCAAAATATTTTCTATTTGTGACCAACAGGATATTTGTAATGACAGTGGTAAAATCCAACTCAAATCATCTTTCACCAACAAATTATGATTAATGCCAACCTCTACCTTCATTGATTCTAATATTTTGATACTACACCTGATATCTGGTTCATCATGATCAAACACTACCAAATAAAAATAAATACAACCTGTTTCCTGCTGCCACTCCTGGAAATTTTCACATAAGCTTGAAAAATTTAGTATCAGGTCACTCTCAAGCCATTCTTCTTGTTGGTCTTCCTGCCTTTTCACTATACACTATACACCGTATACACATCACTGAAAGATATATCACCGTCATGGAAATGTTTAATACACACTACTGATTTTTGAGATGGTAACCAGTCTTTACGAGGAATACTTTTTACCCACTTCTGTTTCAAATGGTCGTCTCGCGGAAACCTGAACACCGTAATATATCCTTCTTGATTAGAAGCATAATTGCTAGTGCAACCTGGTACTACGCACTTTGGAGGCATCTTTTCACAATTTCGTTTATGTAGGAGTGCAGGTAATAGGTAAAATATCTATTATAAGCTATGTTTATGTTTAATGTCGGCCATGCTGTAATGAAACACGGCCTGATCTCCAACGTTGCCATATTTCAATGCTCTGGCCTTGTGAGTAGAGACGGCCATGATTAGTGTAATTCTTCCAGAGTAAACAATAAGATTGGAAGGTGATTTTTAATGTGTTTCTAATTATTTACCCGCACAAACGAAACTATAAAGATAAAAAGATGCCTGCAAAGTGTGTAGTACCAGGTGGCAATAGCAATTGTGCTTCCAAACAAGGACATACCAACATAACCTTCCAGAGTAACAACGAAGAGTGGAAGAAGATTTTTAATGTGTTTCTAATTATGTACCTGCACAAATGAAACTATAAATATAAAAAGATGCCTGCAAAGTGTGTAGTACCAGGTTGCACTAGCAATTAGTGCTTCCAATGAAGGACATAAACAGAAGTGGGTGAAAGGTGTTCCTCATAAGGGCTGGTTATATTTATAAGAATAAAGACAATACTTTACAAACATTTCAAAGGATAATACCTATTTTAGAGCACAATGTGGTACCTACAATGTTTTCTGGACCTCCCAAATATCACAGAAAAATACAGTTAATAGAACTCATTTGGGCAAGCCAACGAGGGCATGCATCTGGGCATACCTATGAAAAGATTTGGTAGTGAAAGGGAATCAAGACCAGCAAGAATGGCTTCACAGTGACCTAATAGTGAATTTTTCTAGCTCAAGTGACAATTTACAAAGTAAATTGAGTGTTCATTTAAGTGGAAGTGGAAGTGGCAGCAGGAAACAGGTTGCTTTATTTTTATTTTGTAGTGTCTAACTATGATGAACCAGACATCAGATGTAAGTGGTATTAGTAGTAGTAGTTCTAAAAAGCATTTTTTTCTTAATTTATTAACCCAGATGAACTCTAATACATATAAAATGTAATAATTATTCTGAAACTATAGGCCCACTATTTGACAGCTAAGCCACGTTGCCACATCTAAGGCTCCGGCCTAGTGTAGAGTCGGCCATCCGTTGGTGGATTATGCAGCCCCCGTTCATAGACACACGTCAATGTCATGTCATACGTCGTCTTTCACTTTTTGATTGTTATCAGATGATCGTAGCTGTGAAGTGTGAATCATACAGATATTTGTTATTTGATAAATGCAAATATTTTTGTTTTTAATTGAATGGTGCTTTGCTTACGTGCAAAATATTAATTTAATGTAAATTTTACAGGGTAAGTAGAATCTAGAATTTGAATGATATCATCTTCACTAATCAAATGGGCCTGTTGATTTCTTATAATACTACTATCATGAAGGAATTTTCATTGTTCAACAATATATTTATTGTACTGCAGAAAATCTATGAATTTTATTGCGCTAAGTGAAGACAGATTTACTAACCTAATTGAAATTAAAAGCCTTTGTTGTACCAAATGTGTTAGTTAAGCTGATCTTATAAATCTGCAAATAAAAATCACAAATGAAATGTTTCACAGAGTACAAATTGCAATAAGCAAATTTCATGAACACTTGAACAACCATATGAACCTTGATCACTTCAGTTGCTGTTTAATATCCTCTTCTAGCTCATTATATACTCTGTTACCTGATATTTTAAACTGGCTTGAGGTCTATTTGATAGGTATCAGCTGACAAAGCAGTGTATCTCAAATTCAATTTTTTATAGTGGTGTTGATTGGCAATCCTGCGATCAGGACCGTATCAATAATATTCTTATTGAATATTTGCCAAAAAGTAATGACTATTGTTGTAAACAAGAAATTGCTCCAATATCCAGAAATTCACAGCAAAAATGGTTAGTTAAAAGAAATAGATTATTTTATTGATTTGTATATTGTGAGAGAATATCACAATACTCCTAGATTTAGCAACACGGACGATTCAATGGATAGCTTGCATCACTAGTGGGATATTTATTGGTTGAAAGGAAAATAAGTACATGGAGTAACATTAATATAATAAGGTAGTTTAACTGAAGCTTAAGCTAAAAATGTGTTTATCTTCATTCTTACCTCATTTAAAGTGTATCCAATCATCATCATTCAGACCAGCCATACTGATATACTGAAAGACACACCAGATTTTCTGAGAAAATGTAAAATAAGCATACACCTCAGAGCATAGATGAAAACGTCATCAAGTGTCAATTACTTGTTATTAGTAATGCTTCCACTCAATACAGCCCTGCATTCACTCAAAGCTCAAGATTGATATGTCATGACTCAATCTGGGGTATTTTTAGTTATCACTAGCCAAACAGCTGTTCGCTGTTGACACGGCTGACAGTTTAAAGTATCAGGTAACAGGGAATACATGGTATGCAGAAATAAGGTTATGAAATTACTGACACAATTATTAGATTTGCTAAAATTGCCTTACTGGGCCATCCTTGCCCTCAAGTTTTAAAACTTTTGATGTCTCTCCCACTTACCAGCAATGGCTAAAACCTAAAACCATCCCAACCTTGTTGATAGTAGCAACACAGCTAGGGTTGCCAATTTTAAATTTGCATTTGGCAGGATTGAGGCATCAGGAAAGCAGGACAAAAGAAGAAAAAGCAGGACACTTTACAAATAATCGAAAATGTTTTTTTATTTATAGTAACACAGCATACTCTTTCAGATATAAACTACATATTGCATAAGAAATATAATAATAAAAAATCTAGCAAAATTGCTTTAAATTGCCTTTCGCTGTGTATTTTCTCTCATGTTCATTAAACAGCAGCACATCCCACAAAAAGCGGGACAGTTGGCAACCCTAAACACAGAGCTTCCCTTTAACCCTTTAACTGGAATCTCATTCAGAACAAGACAAGACCTATTTGCCTTTTGTAAGATTTAGCTTTGCTGAAAGATGGTGGCAGTTATCAAGGTCATAAGTATGATTGTCTTAGGTACTATTGTGTTGTGTATGACCTTGGGCTTTCAATAAATATGTTTGCTTATTTGATTCACCATCATCATAAGCTCACAAAATGTTGTCAAGTAACCCCAAACAATCATGAAGATAATCATTAAAATCTGTCCTTAATACTACTATAGGTGGTTGGAGTTCCTTTACAAAGAATCTTGGGACCAACATTTATGGGAATTTTTCTCGACACTTTTAGGTACAGATCCAGGAATTTGATAACATTATTTCTCAACACTCAGTATAAAATTTATATATGTAATCATACTAAAATAAGATTGCATAAACTATAAAATCCCTGGGAGCCATGAGAACTGCAGCCTCAAGGCTTATTGTCCTGTGAGTCCCAGAGGAGGCTGATGCCCTGCATTGTCAGCATTTTTGGAGGATGCACCCACTTATAGGTCTGAATGCTGGTCCCCTGCCCAAACCTGTCACCTATGTCTAACTGATCACTGTGCATATAGTTGCTATGCCCCAATATCAGAGTTTCACATAAATACCAAGTCTTACTTCAGGCACATATCCCAGATTTAGTTTAGGGGGGGGGGGGTCCAGATTAGAATGGCCACCTTTTAATTTTACTTGACCCCTGGAGACTTGGAAGACTTGATCAGTAACACAATATTTTTGTGGATTAGATTTTTAGCAACATTACATTATATAATACCTATATTAGGGGGGGGTTGGACTGTCCCCTTAAATATGGGGCTATCCCTACATTGACTCACATATACTATTGTTTTTTATTCATTTTTGAATCAAAGGTCATTGTCTCTTGTATTAAATGGTCAAGGGTTATATTTTAACTTTATTCTTACCTGAAAATAATGTATTTTAATCTAAGAAAACTTAATTTTTTCAGATACAAATGATTGTTTTTTTGATTATTTTTTAGATGCCTATCCTGTACAGTGTTGTAAGCAGAGGGAGTACTATTTTGGCAAAGTATGCAAGCTGTGCAGGGAATTTTACAGAGGTCACTGAGCAGATAATATCAAAAATACCTCCTCATAATGACAAACTTACATATTCACATGGAAATTACTTGTTCCACTATGCTTCAGAAAATGGAATCATCTATATGTGTATTACAGATGATGTAAGTACTTATCTCACAATGCAATCTTGGAAGAAGTTCCTATAAACTAAATTTTAAGCAAGTCAGTAGTATGTTGCTGATAAAATATTTTTGGTTTTGTAGAAGTCAAAAAGTGTCCTTTTGTTGAATCCTGGTTGGGAAAAAAGTGCCAGCTTTTTCTTGGAATTTAATTTGTTAATCATTTAATTATTCATTACATGGCATTATCACATTGTATTTTTTTTTTTATGGTCGGCCTCCCACAAAAGCTTAAAGCCTATGGCGCTGTAGAAGCGGTGCGAGAGGATAAGTATCGGTTCACGTTAGATTTGAAACGCTGCAGGTTGTAACCGTCGGGAAACAAATTCCACCGGCAGCTGATTCCACAGTGTCGAAGTTCTCCAAAAGAAGGAATGCTGGAGGAGACTAGTTCGGGGAGTAAGGACCTCGACCTGGTAAGGATGAGCTCGCAGAGCTTCTCTAGTTTTCCTGGTTTGGACGGCCTGTGGTGTTATTATCTGAGAGAGCTCAGTCGAACATCTTCCGTGATAGAATCTGTAAAACAGGATAGGTCAGCCACCCTCCTTTGATGTTCCAGGCTGTGGAGGTCCTTCGTGAGGTTTGGCCTATTGATTAGTCTAATCGCTCTTTTCTGGATAGTGTTCAGGAGCTTTAGAGAGTGCTTCCCCACACATGGGAGCAATACTCCAGTGATGGTCGGATCTGTGCCTTGTACAGCAGCAGCAGTTGCTCTGGTGTATAAAACTTCCTACAGCGGAACAAAACTCCAAGCTTCTGGGATGCCGTTTTGGCAATACTGACGACGTGGTCGTGCCAGGACATATTATTGTTGATGTTGATTCCCAAAAGCTTGACAGAAGGTGATTCGACTATGGGGTGACCCTCCATTTCCACGGTTGGTAAGCCATCGTGAGACTTCTTTGTAAGTGTTGGTGCCTGAGTTTTTTGTACGTTGAACTGTACTTTATTTGCTAATCCCCACTCGACAATTGTTTTGATATCTGCGTTGATCTGTGAGGTATGCTGCTGTCGCCGACGTACCGTCTCCTGGGATGATAGTGGCTTACCTGGTTCCATGCACGACACTAATGTACTGTCATCTGCGAAGCTGTAGATTGGATTGGATGTTATTTCTAGCAGGTCGTTGATGTACAGCAGAACAGTTTAGAGGATAGGACAGATCCCTGATGAACAGCTCTCGACTACAGCAAACAGAGATTGGTCGTTCAAAAAGCTATTCAGCCACTGGCGCAGGCCAGGTGGTAGTCCATAAGCAGCAAGCTTGACCAGAAGTCCGTCATGCCATACTCTGTCGAAAGCTTTCGATATATCAAGTGCAACAACACGGAATTCGCCATGATTGTCTATTGCTCTGTTCCACAAGTGAGTGACGTAGGCAAGGAGGTCACCTGTAGACCTGTGCTTACGGAAGCCATACTGGCGATCATTTATCATGTTATTGTTGTCCAGGTATTTCAGGAGCTGTGTGTTAATGACAATCTCCATAACCTTAGACATGATGCTGAGAAGAGCTACAGGTCTATAATTGGTGGGATCAGTTTTTTTGCCTTTCTTAGGGATGGGTTGTACTTTGCCAATCTTCCACGAAGCGGGAAACACGCCTCGTTGGTACGAAAGTTTGAAGAGCTTGCAAAGAATATGTGCAAGCTCAGCGGCACAGCGTTTAAGGACAATGGCTGGAATGGGCTCGTTCAGCAAATTTTTTTTATTGCATATTCTAAAAGAGCGTGTTGAATTTAGTAGCTGTGCAAAATTTCAGAATTTTCTGAGCTCGCTTTCATATTCAAATAAATTACCAAAGTGGTGCAAATTTAAAACGCGCGGCACTTGCGAGTATGCGGCTGTGACGTCATTAAACCTTTCCGACCGGCCGGCTCGGCGCCGCGTCCCAGCCACGCATCGTACGGGTGCTCGGTAAATAGTAACGCTGCGGCTAATGAGTAATGCTACTCGCTAGGCAAGCGTTGTGAACTGCATACGCGTCTATTGTATAATTTATTTAATTGTTTCATCGACACGGGATACTTACCAACATATTCGAATTCGTTGATACGGAGTATAATAATGGAAGGAAGACGGAAGAAGAAAAATTATAAATATTGTATAGTTCCCCACTGTAAAAATACGACAGTGACCACTCCTGATAAAATTTGTATTAGTTTGCCACGAAATATAAAAATCAGGAAGTTGTGGCAGAGAGCTATGCGTAGGAATGAATTTGTAAGCGATAAGTCAACAAAGCATTGCTGTGAGGACCATTTTAATAGTATTTTTATAACTACTTGAATCGTGAATTGTATTATTATAAAGAAACCGCCCGGTTATGAAATCGGAAAGTGTATTGTGGGATTACGTCTGAAATTAAAAAAAAGTTTTCAAGCATTTGTCAATGCCATTCTAAAGATATATCGATGTCAGTTGTTCGCAGATTTTGCTGTTACTGGTACCTACACTAAAACGTAAGAGATACAAATAGATTTTTTTAATCCAAATACTGACCTAATCATATAACAATTATAAAAGCATTGTAAAAATCAATTCTTATTAATATATGGAAGATGTGATAGACAGTTTTCAGTCCTTTGATGTACGCAACATTCATATGTATTTTAATTATGTAGAAAAAATTGTTTTATATATACTATCTAGTTCTTTTGTCTCATTTTTCTGCACTTATTTTGGGTAGAAAGTCCTGGGTATTTAGCTTATACAATATCCCTGTTTGAAATGTGTATCTTAATCTTGTATATTTTGTTTTAGTTGGAGGAAGATGTTGAAAATTACATGTACTACAAACTAAATAAAAACATCTACTTCCGGCATATTAGAGGAATCGGCCTTAACAAAATCCGTATCACACATTTTTTTCTATCAGAAAACCACCCGATCAAATAAAAGATAGCGTCAACCAAAGCACTTACTAGTTGAACGTATTACAAACGTATGCTAGGCGCTGTCGCTGTACAGCCGCCAGCCGGTCTGGGCTCGCCAACAGACCTAATGACGTCACAACGATGAATTTTGAGCGCATGAAATATTTTAATCTTTGAAGGCGCGTAACTTTTTCAATTCTCATCCAATTAAGTTGAAATTTTTTTTGTATGTTATATGTAAGTAATACTTCATGAAAATGTGCATAAATATGGTTATTGGAATTTCACTGAACGACCCTTGGTCAGGACCAGTAGCTTTATTGGTGTTCAGTTTTTGGAGGATGCATTTTACATCTCGATGTTGAAATTTGACCTCTGTCATTCTCGAGTTCACGCTTATGGTGGCGGTCGGAGTACTTCCTTGAAAGTCTACAGTAGAATTGGCTGCGAAGAGCTTCCCCAAGATGTCTGCTTTTTCTTTAGGAGCAGAAGCGATGGATTTGTCCTCTCTGGTCAAGGGTGGTATTGACGAATAGGAAAAGTTCTGACTAACAGCCTTAGCTACAGACCAGAATGTTCTGGACGAACTAGGACATGAGGGGAGCTTGTTCTTAATTTTTTGGTTGTGTTCCTCCTTGCTGCTGTCAATCACGCGCTCACAGTGATTTCTGTTCCAGGAAAAGGCCTTAGATCGTCCCACTTTGCTGAACCGTAATGCCAGATCCGACGAGGCTTTGCATGGTAGAGATCTGGAGAATGCGTTCTACATAGCGTCGAGACGGTGTTGTGGTCAGACGATCCCAGTGGTGCGGTTACCTTCACTGTGTAGACCGTTGGAGTATTTGTGAGATATAGGTCCAACAGACTGGCAAAATCTCCGTGGCGGCTGGGAATCCTTGTTGGTTCTTTGACTATCTGCTCCAAGCCGCAGCTGATAGCATAGCGAAGGCTTCAGCTTCACGTCCCTCGTCGTCCGTTTTGTTTGAGTGTTTCAGCCAGTATGAGTTGTGAACGTTGAAGTCACCCAGAAAGACTATCTCTGAATGAGGGTGATCTGATTGCAGCGCGTCAACAGTGGCTGAAAGCTTCTCGAAGAGCTCTTTGCAGTAGTTACTGCTTGGTGGCCGATATATGCAGCATATAAATTTGGAATGATTTTGGAAGGATATTTTGAGCCATATGATGTCAAATCCTTCCAGTTCGAGCTCTTCTTCTCGATGACAAGAAAGCCCAGATTTAACGACACGCATACGCTAAACCTACGTCTAAATCGGGTGTATAAGTCATATCCGGGATATCTAAAGCAGTTATCCATTGTTGAAGAGCCGACTTGAGTTTCCGTAAGAGCCAGAATGTGTGGCTTCTCTGCCTGAAGGTGTTGATAGACAGAGTTTATGTTGGAGGCAAGACCTCGTAGATTTGTAAAGTCGGCTCTGAAAAAGTTTCTCTGGCCTTCGGGCCTGTCGTCAGTGCGAAGTTGCTGCGAAGGACGGCTTCTGTTGTTAGCCTGACGAGGAGTGGCAGCACAATTTTGTAAACAAACTTCGCTTAATGTTCCCCCCGGACCACCTGGCACCCGGAAATCCGAACGGCCAGGTATTTTACCTCCGGCCTCTTTTGATCCTGGAAGAGCCATTGAACATTTTTTTACTTTTAATTAATTTAATTTGTCACTTATGAGAAACCGAGAATATCAGCCCAGCGACGGAACATGAACCGTGAGGCCATTTGGCTATAGTTAAAATAATTCTATTTTTAAGATTGTTTAATAGTAAAAATCATATTCAATGACTGTAGGAATTGCATAATTTTGCTTAATTACTCTACTCTCCATCCTTGGATACATTCTCTTGTGTTGTGTTAGATGACTTGATTACTAGATACAATGATACTAGGGAGGTTGTAATTTTATCCTTTTTAACTAGGCAAAACCAAGCGTATACTATCAGTTGTGTGATATTATTCATATTACAGATAGGTAGAAAAGAGATAGGTACCAGGAGAGTCTTACAAAGGTTTGTCTGTAAAACTATTGTGATTGTAAAGAGACAGAAGATTTTAGTAATATTCTCAAATTCCTTTATTAAAGCATTTGGCCTGCATAGGTTTGATGGACGAATATGGCTTAATACTGGTAGCCACTAAGTCTCGGTTGACTTTGTAATTTGTATTCTAAAAATCTTGTTTTGGCCACCAACAATTTTTGTGTGAGAATTATATAACCAATTTGTAGCTCAGTATTTAGCAATTCAGCAGCAGAGTATCGCAGTGCTGGAGCGGAAGATCACAGAGTGACAGCTGAAGCACACTTTACTTCTTGTTTCAAGTTTAGCCCTTGTATTTGTTAGATATTGCTTGAGGAGAGTGATTTTTATCATTTACTAATTTTCTATATAATCCAGTCAATTTCCTACAGGTTAGGTACCTTATTACAAACACTACATCATGGTTTGTTTCATTCCAGGAGTTTGAACGCAGTCGAGCATTTTTATTTCTTAATGAAATTAAAAGAAGGTTCCAGTCAACTTATGGATCCAGCGTAGAGACTGCTATTGCATATGCAATGAATTCTGAATTTTCTAAGGTTCTGGCAAATGAAATGAAACACTACTCAGAGTCTCATGATGTAGATACTATTTCAAAAGTACACAGTGAACTAGATGAGCTGAAAAATATCATGGTTAAAAATATTGGTGAGTGTATATGAGTATGCCTTTGGATAACTTAATTCAAATAATCAAACATTATATTATGTATTCAAAAATTAAAGGATGTATACAATGAAAAAATTAATGGAGGCGATTACTTTGAATGATAGTTTTAGTATAATACATATAGCTTCATGGGATTTGTTTTGGGATTTTTTTTTCTTAAACTTCATTTCTGAAAAGTCTGACACATATTTAAACATTAAAACTACCTTATTAGTTAGTTATTACTTTAAATCCCTTTTATTATTGGTGTTAGTGCATAATGATAAAAATTTGTTTATGTTAAATCTCAAATAAGTTTCATATTCTTTTCAGATAATGTGGCAATGAGAGGTGAAAGATTAGAGCTGTTACTGAATAAAGCAGAGAATTTGAATTCTGGGGTAAGATTTTGTTTTCATATTTTGCCATCAGTAGCACAAATAGAGTTTGAGAAAAGCTGTTTCTGAGTATAGCAAGCTTTTTTAATGAAATTGTGAACAATTTTCTTTTCTAAATGAAAAAGCTCGATAAGCTCTGGAAATTGGGGCCAATGAACCATTTTGACTTACATGACAGTCACTTTTTCAATGTTTTTCTTTTTAGTCTGTCACTTTCCGAACAACAAGTAGGAACCTAGCTCGCTCGCTCTTCTGGAAGAACGTAAAACTGTATGTGGTGATAGGAATAGTCATAACTGTGATTGTCTACTTTATTATTTCAATGGCATGTGGTGGGTTGCTTTGGAAAGGATGCATTGCCAAATAATAACATAGGCTAAGTCATATTATATTGATCATGTTATCATGGATATATTGATTATTGTTAAAGTTTTACTTTGTAGCCCAATGCCGTGTCACAACATGAAATGGAATTATTTGTAGAAAATTGATAATGTAGAAAAAAGATAAAACCATTGGGGAAATTGGATTATCTCTAATGAGGTTTCTTTTGAAGGAGTATCGCTAATGCAGCCACAATCAGCCCTACTGAAAGATTGCAGCTAGATAGCTGTGATAGCAGTTCAGTAACCTGAAAATCATATTTTACACATTTATAATCAATGATTTTACATACTGATCAGACGCCGCTTCAATTTCAATTTTTGCTTAACTTAATTTTTCAGCTTTCTATATTTATAAATAAAATCTGCTTGAGTAATCAAGTAAATTTCAGGTTTATGTGACATTTTGGGTTTTTCCGCAGACGAGCTTTAGATATCTGAGCCATAACATGTCTCTGCTCCTGTCTTTGTGTCACAAGGTGGAATATCAGTTCTTGAGACAAGTAGTGCCTGTGGAACGCTTAGGCGTTCTCAGATCCTATGAACTTGACCTGGATGCGTGGAAGGATGTCTAACATGACTCATGGCAGAACTTTATTGCACTTTCTAAAACGTTTTGTAAATCCTTCACAATTGCATCTTAACATCGGGCAAGGTTAACATATAAAATTGGACATGGTAGGTGTGGCAACAGTGTTCGCTGCGCACTCAAGGTACTTGCGCAGAATAATTCTTATTTGAGTAATTAAAAATAAAAATAGAATTTGTAGTGGATTTGTTGTTCACAATTTATTTATTACTGTATTTGACACGGCCTTGGGTGTTTAGGTTCATATTTTGCTTATGTTTGTTAGGTAGGATTAAGTGTATTCCATTACTGTATTACATAATTTAATTGTTCAATATATACTGTTTTTACCGTGTGCTTTTTGTGGTAGATTCTCAATATTTTGTACCTTTTTTATTAGCTGTAAGTTGCCGGGGCGTATTACACAGCGGGTTGGACGATTAATTTTTTAATCCTTCTAAATGGGATGCCGTCGAATTGTTAAGAAGATGAAGGTGCCGGCTTTTGAAAATTTAGTTTGTTATAACCTCATATATGTGTTATATGTTTTATAGTTATCATGCAGTGAATGACTGATTCAAGGAATTTCAGAAGTTCATACATTTTCACATTAGTGGATACTCATTACACTTAGACCCTTTTACCCTATGCTTTGTACTGTCAGCCGTGTGAACAGCGAACAGCAGCTGTTTGGCTAGTGATAAATAAAATACCCCAGAATGAGTCTTGACATATATCATTTTGAAGCTTTGAAGAAATACTGGGCTGTAACCCTGTGCACTGCAAATGACATGTAATTGACACTTGGTGATGTTCTCTTGTATGCTTAATTGACATCTGCCTAGAAAATATGGTGTTTCTTTCTACGAAGTATTATCAGTATGGTTTTGCTGCTATTCTATCAAATAGATGTCAATCCAATACAAAGTATCCGGTGAGTATACCCTTACTGCCGTATTATCTATACCTGGGAAACGCGAACCTTTCAACCAAATATATCAACGAGGTTAGTCAAGTCTGCATGTTATGTAAAATTATGTATTTCTCGAATGTATAAAGAGCACATAAAAGTATCCAATGAATATTGGAAACGAAGTTAAGGGTTAAGGGGGTGATTCCTCATCGAAAAAAACATATATTCATATAAAGAAACTTCATTGGAGCGTCCCTTGTTAAGATACAGCCCTTAAAGTGGGTACATTAAATTTGTTTAAAATTTTTTTCACAAGCACTAAAAAAGTTACAATATTGAAATTACCCTGACATTTTCTACTACCAAAAAGATACTTAGCCAGAAATTTATTTGGTTTAACCCATGGTTGTAAAGGGTGGAAAACGCAACTCCTAAAATTTATTTCCAATGCAACTTTTTGTCTTATTATTTGCTTACCATTTAAAATATGTATTTCCGATAGCCTGTTTCATTCTAAACAAAAAATGTCTTGAATTTTTTGTCCAAAATAAATAAATAAAATTATTTTACTAACAAGATACATATCGCAATATTCGTAAAATAAAAAAAAGAAGGTTCCTATGCCATATCCATCACAAGCAATCATAAAAAGATACAAGTCCGTTTGCCTCTTGCAAATCTGATCAAACCTATTGAGACGATAGACTAACTTTTTTTACCAATAAAAAATTGACGAGGCTTGAATAAAAATACAGGATTAATGTAAAATTTAAAAGTTTTTTTATTGTTGTAATAATGATAAATTATAATACAAACAAATATAAGCTTAGATTTAAGCAATAATTTATAAGCTAAATAAAACACATTTAAAACAAAAAATTACACTTTTGTAATAAGTATACAATCGCCCCTTCACATCTAAACTACAAAATACACAACATAAATATAGTGGAGGGGCAAACAATTAATTTTGCAATTTGTGTTTATTTTTATAAACAGTCGTAATAGTTATATTAATAAATAATAAATGTATGTGTGCCATTTACACAAAAATATTATAGAACACTGAACCGTATTGTGTTCAAATCTAGTACTAGTCATAACAAAATTTAACAAAATAAAAAAAGTCTAATTTCAAGAATCACAAGAATATAGAAAAAATTATATATATGTACACAACTTCAAATCAACAATGTTTATCGATAAAAAAATAATTGCGACAAATCAAGAATTTATTATAAATATATACATTAGTGAGAAAACTATGGGTAATAATACAAATAAAAATGGTTAAATTCGGTTATGACGTTTCTCGCTGAAAGAAATATATTACAAAGAAAAGTATCACAAAATTGATGAAGTTAAATCAACATCAAACGAATTTCCTTGTTTTTTTCCTAGGTATTTACATAATGGGTTTTTATTATTTTTCCTTTAGATCAATTTATCAATGAGACAAAAACTGTAGGTCTACAACTCTAAAAGCACTCTTTCATTATAATGTAGATGTAGTTATTTTTGACAAGCCTTCTTCGTTTAAAAAACAACTAACAATAAAAAATGACATAACTGTTGTATTTACACATATCCCTGGAGCGATCCATTTTATGTATTCTATTTTTATTTTAGGATATTACGACAGTTTGCTAAATAGTCCAATCATATTAGCAACAGTTTTCCAAAGATAGAATATATGCCGAAAAATTCAATCAGGTATATCTGAGACATTATATTCCTCACATCGGTGAAACTGATAAGGCAGCATACGATAGGATAATGATAATAGACGTTTATTTGCTGATTCAGTGGCGTATTTCCTAGAAAAACGGAATATTGACCAAGAGCGTCTTATCAAGTCTATATTCAACTGTTTACTGTCTTCTAAAACAAGAGTATTTAAATGACGGCATCATTTTACGTGCACCCTGTATGGATCATAAACAATGATTAAAAAAACTAGCACGTAGTTCTGACAAACACAATAAAATCCTTACAGTATATGTAATAAATGAAAGAATATACGTAACTAGAATTTTAACTAGACTATCCCCTTAATTGACCTTCACTGTTTATCTCGTACCCTAATTGGTCTGGCAAATAATTCGATGTTTTTTAATACAGAACTTTTACTATCTAACATTTTACAGCAAAACTTCTCAGAAATACCATCGTTGCAATGATTGGACTAGACAAAGGAACATTCACGTATTATTATTTATTGATATCAGTGACGATAAGTGCGATTGAGGAAAAGCTAATAATATAAATATTGGAATTTGAACAAAGATTATTAATAATCCTACGTATGATACGCCTACATTGATACTACTAAAACTAAATGTTGAGGGTTCATAAAAAAGCAAATATTGTGCAAGATAGTGGCATTGCTATGTGAACTAGTACTACGTGATAAGAAGAACTCTTGAAAAAAGCTACTAATTTACGAAACAATAAGATACTCGTATTCAGCATTGCCTTTATATAGATCTTGAATATCTTTGCCGAACTAGAACAGACCTTTAGAAGCAGTTCCTGCTCCTATGATTTGGGTCAAAAAACGTCTAACATGGTCTAACAATCATTTCCTGTTAAGCACATTGTTCAACGAAATTACCCGGTAATTGTTATGCATACAGGGTGTCCCTCAATTTCCTTGACACGTGATATTCTCGTTCAAACGAAAACTGAGTAGAATTTTTGTAAGTACCATAGGGTCTATCATACCATGCATTTGAAAAATTTTATTGTACTTAAAACTCACCCTCAACTTTGCTTCTTCAAATATGTAGCACGAAATAGTTTTTCGAACACAAATTAAGTCTCTATATATTATTTAAAATCTTCTAGTACCTTTATACGCAAACTTATTTTTTCGTAAAACCATAAGCATAACATAAGTAAAATAAGAATTTGCTTGATGCGAAAAACGGATAAAGTGGGTATTTAAGGGTGCTGAATTACCTGTAATACATGCTTTCGAAAACAAATGTCTTTTTTATCCTTTCTTGTTACGAAAATATTACGCCTAAAAGAAATCCTCATCTTATTCATCTTATATTAATCAATTTACGAAAAAAAAATCTGTATGAAGTCAAAGGCACTACAAGATTTTAAATAAAATAATGACCTCATTAATGTAGGAAAAGCTGTGGGGTGCTATTTGGAAAAAAAAGGTTGGGGGTATTTTGGGGTTAAAGTAAAAAAAAATGTTTCGAATACATGACATGGGTCACTCAGCACATTTGGAAAAAAAGTTGGGAGTGTTTTAGGGGTTGAAGTAAAAAAAATGTTTCGAATGATGGATCATTCAGAACCCTTGAGAGGCCCACTTAATCTTATTTTTTATTTGTTTTTCTTATGAAAATATTACGCCTCAAACAAATCCTTATTTTATTTATTTTATGCTTCTGACCTTACGAAAAAAATAGTATAAAATCAGAGGTACTACAAGATTTTAAATAAAATAAGGACTTAATTTGTGTAGGAAAAACTATTGCGCGCTATTTGAAAAAAATAATTTGGGGGCGAGTTTTAAGAGTTGAAGGATGAAGTACAATAAAAAATGTTTTGAAAGCATGGAATGATAGACCTTGTAGCATTTTCAAAAATTCCATCCAGTTTTCGTTTGAACTTTTTTTTATACGTGTCAAGGAAATCAGGGACACACTGTATACATACTATTGCATTATTTTCGTTTCCAGATTGTGTTTATAGCAATTTTCAATCAGTTTTTGCTCTTTGCAAATCCTAATTATCAAGCAAGTAGATACACAATGGCAACTCTGCAAAAATCTAAACTAGGGTTGCCAAATATTCTGAATCACACTTATCGTTACTGAAGAATCGTCTATGCCTTATCGTGTAAATGACTCGCTCGAAAATGCACCGCAACACTCAACTAATGGCTGAAAGGTCGTTATAAAAATTATTCAGAAAAAATGCGCTCGCGTATCTAAGGTAAGTTACGTAGTCATTAGTATATACAGAGATAGATTAATGATACATAATATTATCACATGTCCTGAATCTCGAAGAGAGAAAAACATAAGGATAGGATTAGCATATATCATGTATGAACTCTGATATGCGATTTAGATACTTATAATATTCTTATGTCGCAAGAACAAGTAATAATAAAATCTATAAAGATGCAAAGAACAGAGTCTATTGCCAGAAAAAAAGTAAACCAACAAAGAATAGCAACCAAAATATCTTGTGAAAATTCATAAGATACGAACCGCGCCTGGATCAACCTTACCAACTAGAAACAGATTTTCTCTGACGGTTCTCTTACTGTTTTGCAGCAAACCCTTCGTCTCCAATTGATTATACAGTAGGTTTATTTTTCCAGCCGAAAAAATTGTTAAGATTCTTCGTACATTCACTATTACATTTTTTATACTTCTGCCTTTCTGTTGATTCGAATTTTTCCAACATCTGTGCAACATTTAAGTTAACTAAGTTTAGAATCTGAAATGAGCGCATTGAAATACATAATGTCTATTGGCAATATCATATAACAATGTTCCAACGAAACATACTGATTTTCTCTCAGGAAAAATATAAATTGTAATTGAATTGTGATGATCTGTTTCAGAAACTTAACGTAAGTATTTTGATGAACTTTCGAAGCATATCCAGAGACATAACGTTTTATATCCAATAAATAAAAATAACTGGACACAGGCGAGAAAACTTTTTTTATACATTATAACCAACTTTTATTACTGATTTTCTCATATCTGATACTTGCGGAAGTTCAAAAATCGAATTCGTAATGCGTTTAACTAGATATTATAATATGAAAATCGCACATCGGGGTTCGTTCAAAATTGATATTTTTGAAAAGAATAGTGCTAAGGTGTGAAAAGTGGACAACTATTGAAACAAATTTATTGAAAGAAAAATTAGAAAATTCAGAGGCTTGTTGCATCTTTGCTGTTTCCGATCTGGTTCCCCAGTTTATACTGGGTTATTCCAAACGTATGGCATTATTAGCACTCACCCAGTATAAGATGAGGAATTCTGCCTTTCATATCCCATATACGTCCAATAAGATCATTCGGCCTTGCTGGGAAAAGGTTCAAATAAGCCTTTCTTCAAGTCTTTTGTGCATTCGGGTATTAGTATGATCATCAAAAACCCACAAACCTAATTACGACGCATCGCTAAAGGTGACTAGAATAACCCCTACAAAGGGGTAGGTATACGGAGGTTCCAACAAATTGCTTGTCAGCCCTTGGTCATAGAAGAGTGAGTTGAAGACGTGCAGAAACCCAACATTGCAGTTTTGTACCATTGCAATTAGTAGTCGTTCCCTTGGACCTGATTTGTCACCTATTGCACATAAAACATATAGCAGCGCCATCAGTTTAGATTATTCTGGTTGGAACAAATGATATGAACTTGAAAACATCAACCATCTCATTCGCACCATGCCTCTTAAGAGGTGCAGAGGTGTCAAACTTTGAAACAATTTGTAGAATAGTATTGGCTTTTCTTTCAATAAATTTATGTCAACAGTTATCATCCTTTCCTCCTACTTAGGATTATTGTTTCCCAAAATATCATCTCTGGTTTTTGTTGACCAATCCTGTCAGCTTATAAGAGGAGAGCGAATATCATTTTTCCTCTCTTCGGCCAGCTGGGGTACGCGTTGTGGTATGTATACGCCACTGACGCTCAAGTTACGGAGCGCCAATCAAAAACCACGCGTGCCCGGGTGCAAATCACACGTGCACGTGCAATCGTTGACGTGCCACCTCATCTCGAATCGAACCGCTTTAGTCCAGAATATTGTTAGCTTTTTGGCTCCGTAACTGCGAAGTTAAACTAACTAGCGTATAAGTAAAAACTGGCTCTGTGGTATTACGCGTCTTCTTCGATTTTTCGTCTCTCCTTAAGCCTAAGTGTTCCGCGGTCGCTGTCACGGTTGGGCGGCTGCTCTTGAGACTGGGTTATATCGGGTAGATCGGAAACAGTCTCCTGAAAATAAAAAAGCTCCTTAAATGTCTGAACCGAAACTGGGAGACTGATAGCACTCCAAGTAGTTAATTTTAAGTTCATTTTAGCAAAGCTTAGTTTCTGTATCATCTGTGTTCACCTACTGATAGATAAATAAAGTAAACGTCCCCTGTCAACGGAACAGTAGGTGCGCCTCTCTACGGGTTTTCGTCTTCTCCGTCATTATGAACAAATAAGTCGACTAAGGCCCGTATTCACCATTTTTTTGGATAACCGCCTGTTTACTAGCAGTCAGATAAAATATAACTACCTGATAGTTAAGTATCGTATTCACCATGAATTTTCAGCTCCCAGTTACTTTTTAACAAAGAAATAATGGAATCTTTTATTTTTCTAATATTGTAAACACTGCGTAGTTTTATGTTCTGTGCTGTATAAAGCGTTTTGTGCTGCCATCTCTTGGTTCTACACAACCTAATCATTTGTGTTTGTTTTTGGTTTCTATGTTTTATTTAATAATCATATTACTCATACACCTGTTCCAAAAGTCAGCAACCCTATCAACTTATGTGATCTCAGGCCAATCAGCGTCTTATGTGGTTTGTCAAAATTGACAGAAAAAATACTAGCTAAGCAACTAATACAGTTTCTAGAGACCAACAAAATTTTGCCTTGCACTCAGTCAGGTTTTCGTTATGGTTATAGTTGCACTACTGCTTTGCTGAAAATTACTGACGATATCATCCGTGCTCTAGATTAAACTCCGAGTCAGATTAAAATATGTAAATAGTTATGGGTTTTCTGATCAACAATTATACAACTTGGTGTCGTTTTCCACACAAATACTGATTGATGGCAGTAATACTATATTGTCAGTTTGTTGTCATCTCTTGAGAATTTCTTCTTGCTGTATACATCATTTCAGCTGCTCTGGTAAAATTGAAAGCAGTCTACTTTTCAACCTTATGAGATTTGCGATTTATTGAGTACTATTTTATATCAGATGCCTGTCAACACCTTCATCAAATTACTCACTTCCACTGGGATCTGCCATATCACAAACTTTAGTTTTTCACTTTTCAGATGTACTGTCGTTGTTGTATAACCTCAATCTATATCGCACGCTTCGTGTCAAAATTACTCGAGTGAGCAATTGCTAAAGAGACGAAGGAAAGATAGCATTTGCATAATTTTTTTCATTTCGAGAATTGGCAATTGCTTTACTTGTAGCATTTACTAGTCAATGAATTGCTTTTGCTAAAAGGTAATTGCGTGATTTTTATTCATTAGGCTCATGGTCCTACTAAGGCACGGTGTAGTACGTAAAGACATGAAATCTGCATCTATCTATACCTGTATATTCGGCGTCGTCGTCTCAGTGCCAGTAGTACTGGTATCGACTTCAGGTAACGGCGCTATCTCGGTGCCTGTCGAGGCAGTACCGCCACCTGACGGTACCGCTTCCACCGGGGGCGGTACGGCGACAGCAGAAGGGACGACCGGTGCTGGTACTGCTCCGCCTCCACCGGCGTTCTCCTCCTGTGACTCCTGCTCTTCGCTGACCGGCTCCTCCTCCTGGTCACCTCGCTCCACGTCCGGCATCAACTCCAGAGCGCGCTCCAACGTCTTTCGGGCGCTGTTCGACCGCTCCAAGAAGTACCCGTTCGAGCTCTCGTTGCTCTGGGCAGGCGGTGACCACGTGCTGATAGAAAACAATTCTAATTAACTAAACAACATACTGGCCTATCATTGAAACCGCAAGTTTGACCTGTTTTTATATTTTTAGTTTTTTTATTATCGCCACCACTGACACGATTTCTAAAAATCATACGCGTTTTTCATCCTCGCCAAGATAATACTGTGTCAAAATTTCATTAAAATCAATTCAACAGCTTTCACTTTACAGAATCCAGAACGATCTAAAGCAATACATGTATGAATACCACAGAAAATTCTCCCTTGGTTTCTGTAATAAGCAAGGCAATGTTCAGATGGACCTAAAAAGTGTATTGTGCCGCTAGGTCTTTCCTTCACAGGTTAGCGGACAGCCTATTTTTAATACAGCAGTTTTTTAGTTTTACAAGCTTCCATCCCCTAACCATCCCAAATTTCCACTAAAACGCCTAAGAATGAAGTTTGATGAATATTTGATTTTTTTTTTGCTTTTTGCTAATTACTCCGCCTACTACGTCCCCACAGCATATCGTTACCCAAATTTCATCACCATTCATGCGGTTACTAAGATTGTAAGGCTAAAAAAGGCCAAAGGCAGCCTGACAGACAGAGACAGGCCGACGCAAATGAGTGACGTGGATTTTCGTTATGTAGGGATACAATTAAATGCCCAAAAAGCGTACCATCTCAAAATCGAAAATTTTCGCGATCACAAGAATACTCCCCTTACCTATCGATGTGGGAAATAAAATGACACCTGCCATTCAACATTCTTCCTGGAGTGGGACAAAAATTTTTGAAATTGTGTAAGGGAGGGGACACGTATAAAGGTGTCTCTGTTTAACACAGTTTTGCTTTTTAAATTGGCACATTTGTTGCTTAAAAATGACAAGAATAACGAAATTTTGAACAGCGCTAGAGAGAGGGGTTTTTATCAAATAAAATGGTGTCACTTTTTGGCATATACATAATACATCTGTCATTCAACCCATGCCTTGGAGGGGCGTATTTGTGATTTTTTTATTCTAAGCAGCTCGAAGAGCTAAATGAAGCATAGTATGTTTTCATTTGACACTCGCATAAAAAACAATATTTACCTGTAGGCGCCGTACTGCGTGTTGGGCGGGTACTTCCTCTCGAGCTCGTCCTGCAGCCAAGCGACCGCCGAGCTCCAGGACCTCCTAAGGTCGGCGTGTCGCATGAGCATCGCGTGCGCGGCGGGACATTTGCTGAACAACGCCACCATGCACTTGATACATTGGTACGCGCGTTTCTGGTAATGGTTCTTCGCCCGCATTATCGTCTCCAGCAGACCCTCTCTCTCCTCAGGTACTCCCTTTATAGCGTTGTGTATTCTGGAACCACCAACGATTTAATCAAACGACTCAGAACAGAGCAAAAAAAAAGATTTATGTCCTTTACCGGCCCATAACCCGTAATTAAAATATCCTTTATGAAAGTATAAAATGACAAAGGTTTATGTGAAATAAGCAACAATGACTGAAAGCCGCCCTAGGTAGCAACTTTTTTGAGAACATGAATCACCTCATATCTTGTACTTCTCATCAATGGAAATGCAACACTGTCTTCTTCAAAATTCCACATCACGGAAGTGAGCCACATTCGACCCTTTCATCAGATACCACGAGAACCAACACTACAAACTTGAGATGGCCTCCTGAAGAACTACTTTTTTTTAAATTTACCAGACCTCATGGTGTACGTGTAACCTAGTTCACTAGTATATTGTTTCCTCTTCAAACTTCGTCGTGCTAAATCTATGAACCCTAGGGCCCTAGGGTTGCGATACGTAGCACACCTGCCCAGGAAGCGACACGAAGTTTCGTCTTTTGCCCAACATCAGGAGCAGATGGGGTCTTTTACCACTTTCAACGGGTTGAGCGATTCTCTGCCTTCGTTCGAAGCCATATCATACGGCCAAGGTAGACCTATTATTATGCATATGCCGCATTTGAATATGTGATAACTGCTAAGGATAATCCTAGTACTGAACGGCAGAGTGGCATGATATCGTATGCCTACAAACTAGTTTGCTGCTAGTTATATACCGTACAAACGTTCTTTTTCGGCAAGACAACACCCATCCCCACATTGCTCAAAAAGCTGGCATTCATGTTTTCGCGTACATGGTACATGTGTGGGATATGATGGGGCCCACTTTGCACCACTCATCACAGACTCTGGCACAGATAATCGACGAATTCCTAATTGCTTACACGTCCACATTCACCTACAGGGGATTATCAATATGACTTAGGTCATGTGATAAAGAATTAAAAAATAATTTGCATTACATACCTGTGCGTTTGCCACGAATCCTCGATGAGTAAAATCGATAGTAGAATTTCGATGTGATGTCGCAGTTCCTGGCAATACGCGAACGCGATCTGCCACAATAGCTCGGATAAGACTGTCCTAGAGAAAAGGGGGTTCTCCCAAGAACAAAACTGGAGCAGTTTTATGGCCTCGTCCGTCAGATTCGTGTCTTCTATCACCTTTTTTACATAACTGAAACAAAAACATTGGTTTGAGTACTTTCCAATATAGAAAAATGTATGTTTTCCAGGACTGGGCATTCAGGATCGATTTTCAAAAAAAAAAAAAAAATAAAAAATGGATTTGTCTTTATTTCTACTATTTCTACTTCTTTGTTGAACGAAGCAAAACAACGTAAAAATATTGTCAAATCAGAAATAGAACAAAACTTAAAAAAAATACTTTCATTATATAATTTGACAAAAATACTAGTTATCCTCCTTTTTAACTCTTCATAAGGCTTCTCATCTCTGATCTATCAGAGTGTAGAAAGCGAAAGTACTCAATATTCCTTGTAATGGCGCTGAGGATGCAGGTGCACGCAGGAACTGCCTTATTACGGGCCTTTGTTTTGCGATTGCTCTTCCTACCTCCTGTGTTGTCCACCAATGTATTCCATTTAGGTTTTTTATTATTTTTTGTCCAAAAAAAGAATACTTTTAAATGGCTACCGTGGGAATTCAACTTTCTTGCAGTTTCACAAGTCGCTCTACACGCTGATTGACTTGAATCTGTTGTTTTGAAGTAAAACTGCCAAATGTTATGTTCTTTTTTTCCAGTTATCTAAATCTAATGTCTTATTGCCCAAGAAAAAATGTCACCTCTTGCACAGGTTCCAATTCTTTAAAAAACCCGACTAAATACGTATTCGACAAAAACATGTATAGATCTGGAAAGACAGGCTGCTGAAACCCCTCGAATCGGCCATACGAGTTTTACCGGAAGACAGAGCTCAAGAGGTGCGCACAGAGTCAGCTAGGATCATCAAGAAAGCCAAACCACTCAAGTGCAATCTGACATCAAGGGAACTGAAGGCCTTGAGGACAAAAGCATTCTAGTTCTGCCTGCAGACAAGGGAAACGCCGCAGTAGTAATGGATACCGAAGAAAAATAAGTGAGCTGCTGGACCAGACCACCTATCGCACGTTAAAAAAGGACCCAACAAAGACCATATTAAGGAAAACGAAACCAATGGTGAAAGATTGTAGTGTCGACGAGGAAACAAAGAAGAGGGTCTGCAAAAGCGAGGCATTGGCACCCAGGTTCTATGGCTTGCCGAAAATCCACAAGCCCAATACTCCACTACGTCCAATTGTTAGCGCAACAGGAGCACCCACCTATGAACTAACGAAACACCTGACCACACTACTGAACCCGTACGTTGGGAAAACTAATTCGATCATCAAGGACTCGGCGCACTTTATATCCAAAATCCAAAATATACAACTCGAGGAATTGGATGTTCTGTGGGGGAATTCTATAACTCTAAGCGAAGCGATAGCGAAGCGATAACGACATTCTTCCAACGCTTTCGCTCGTTTCGGTATTCCATAAATGTCTTCGTTCCGACTCGGACATAACGAACGCAGACGAACGGTATAAGCGATAGCGAAAGATTTTGGATCTCGTTTGTCAAGCTTTGACGTTATTATTGCTGTGTGTCAAAGTGACAATTTTCTTAAATTTATGTGTGTACTTAATTAACAAGCAATGAATCGAGGAGAAAAAACTAATCCTTCGCAATGGTCGGCATTGCTGGATTTTGCAGAGTCTCATCCAGAGATATTTAAGCCAACTCGTGATTGCTCGTGAGTCATCGAGCTCCATGCCGAAAGCGTAACGAAGCGTTAAACTTTAGTTATGGAATGCCGTCAAAAATCGTTTTCGTAATTGATTAGCTTCGTCTTCGCCTGCTTTCGTTACTATAGCGAAAGTTACAGAATCGATCCACTGGTTAGCTTTGACGTCGTATCACTCTTCACAAAAGTACCACTGAACGATGCTATACAACACATCAAACAGATATTCCCAGGAGATATAACCAGGGCCGCCACAAGGGGGGGGCAACAGGGTACTGGTGCCCCGGGCGGGTTGCTGTACTCTGTGGCTTGATAGGCCTACCGGTCCGGGCCTCAGCATTGAGCACCGATTAGCCTCCAAGCTCGATTTTTCTAATGTTATTACATTTTCACTTAAAAAGGCACGAAAGTTTTAAGTTCCTGGTATTTTTCAAATGAAAATACAGTAGTTTTCTTTATTCAGTTAATAAAACTGTATTAGAGTTTTGTATATTTTTTAAAGTTGACAACTCTTATAGTCACAAATAATTTTTATAACATGTTATGGTATTCAACAAAACGAAGTTCATATTTTACTCATTCATTTGTTTTGTTAATAATCTAATTCTTTTCTGAGTAACTTTATCACAAATAACTATAATGAATTGTGAATAAACTATAATGAAGCAACTTCATTTTTGTAGCAATTATTTTTTGTTCTGGTTTGTCACTTAATAGACATCCTATATTCTTTCAAGTGCTGTTTCGATCAAACCCTTTAGCCATGTTGTACACAGAGACCCTTTTTTCCAATCAGTCTACAAAATTTGAACATAACTGATTGAATGTGTTGATTATAAAATTTAGTCAACCGTTATTTTTTGTCAGCTACTCTTAAGAAGTGAGTGATTATGAATTTCTCTGAATACGACTTCTATTTGCAATTCGTACTATTCCAAGACGACAAAATTAAAAAATCCCATAACTAACAACTACTTAACGTACGTGCATACTAGTGTTTCCAATTTTCAGTTACAGTTTCTTATATTTATTTGAGAAAATGAAGGATGAAAAACATAGTTCAGTAAACATTTACGACATTTCAATCACTGAAACTTGAAAGCAAGTACAAATGACGTTTTGTGTGGATAGAGGAAATCAATAGTTTTTCAACATGGTATTGGCAAGCCATCTCGTTGCCAGTTCGAAGGTCACTGCCTCATCACTTGAGACGGCTATGGTATTGGGGGCCCGTGGCCAGAATCTGGTCCTGGGCCCGACCTTGCGATGTGGCGGCCCTGGATATAACCAACTCAGGACCGGTTTTTCAATGTCCAGTTAAATATTTATCTGCAAGATAACAGCAACTGTTAGATAAATTGTTTAAACAATTGAAGGCTAAACTTATGAAGTCACGTAAATCTTATCTGACAGTTGTATCCATAGCAATACTTATCTGACACTTTAACTGGACATTGAGAAACCGGCCCTTATTCAAGCATGTACTAACTACAACATACTTTGCATGGGGCAACGTAATATATGAACAGATGGAAGGCGTGGCGATGGGAAGGCCTCTGAGTCCAGTGGTGGCTAAGTTTGTAATGGAGAATATAGAGCAGGCGGCCTTGAACAGCGCTCAGTATAAGCCCAAGATATGGCTCAGATACGTGGATGACACATTTGTTGTGTGGAGCCACGGACAAAACAGGTTAATGGAATTCTTACAACACCTAAACAGTGTACATCCGAACATCCAGTTCACGATGGAAGTGAAGGAAAACAAAAAACTGGCTTTTCTCGATGTGCTAGTGACAAGAAAGGATCACACAGTGTACAGGAAACCAACGCACACCGATCGCTATTTGCACAAAAACTCGAACCACCATCCATGCCAGAAGTTTGGAATAATCAAAACGCTGACAGAACGGGCAAGAAGAGTGTGTGAATCAGCCGAACTAGGTGCCAAGCTCGAATATCTGAAGAATGCTATGAAGGCAAACGGCTACTCAGAAAAGCAAATAACAAGATCTATGCGAGCTGGTAGAGTAAAAAAGCAACCCCAACCACCACCAGTAGCCAAAGCTTTCCTACCTTATGTTCCCCGAGTCACATACAGAATTGGGAGGTTACTGTGTAACGGTTCACCCGTTTTCAAAATTATTTTTGTATTATTTACTTGGCTACCATATACAAATAGTTTACAACTTCCATTCTTAGCAACTACTTCATTATACTAGTTACATTTTTTAAAACTGTTTTACTCCTTACTTCTTCCTTTTCCCATCTCTATTCTTGTCAGCTGGAAATGTTAGTATACTACACCATTTGCGCATGTCCCCAGTACAAAATCATAACGATTTGATTGCTATGGTTTCGCATATTTTTATTGCTTATGCTCTTTATTTTACAGCTATGTGTAAGAATGTGATTTTTCCGATTTATACATTTTTTTCATGAACATGTGATGGCGAACATTTTAATCTCTAAATATCAAGTTAATCATACACTGTATATTTATCAATTATCTAACAAAAGAGTCGCTGAACATTATTCTTTGTTTCTAGCCATATATTTTTGTGTTACGATGCCTTATCTTGTGTGTATTTAATGTTTAACATTTTTTTATGACATTCCTTACGTAAAAATACCTAGCACTCAGATTTGCTAATTGAGAACGCAATGAAAAGATCTGTTGGACATTTGTATAATTTAGTTTTACGAGGGGTGAGGAAAAGGTTGTAAATTTTTGAACATACATTTTTATACATTTTTTTTATTTATCACTATATATCCGAAAAGATCCGGTGGGACTGTGACATTTATGAATTTTTTTTAACTATTGTTCTATCTATTCGCTCTTGTATATATCTATATATATTTTTTTATCTTTACCATAAGAACATTTGAAAGTTATCTGCTTTTTGGCTTTTTAATATCCCCATGCTACTTCATAGATTTGTTTCTGAAGTATATGAACGCAATTTTTCAAAATGTAAGAACGCATGACGGTCCATACTTCAGAAACAGATCGTGAAGTCCTGTGAAGTTCTCCACAAGGTGCTAATACCAGCCATAACTCATTCACAGGAAAACCACCTTTTTTTTTAGGGGTGCCACCAAGGAAAACCACCTTTTTTTTTCGGGGTGCCACCAAGGAAAACCACACTTCTTTGGAAGGGCACCACACCTCCTTCATGCCACCATCATGAACACTTTTTTCGGGGTGACACCACCAGAACTCCTTCTGAAGAAGTCAGCCTTCTTTGGGGTGCCACCAGCAGCATGTGACATCTTCTTTGGAGCACCACCTTCTCTTCGGAAGAGCACCATGAGAACTACTCCCTGGACTTCCCACCGAAGTCAAGTTATTGTTAAAAAAAAATAGATAGAATACAAATGTACTGCATTCATATATATGAAATAAATCTTTATTAAACCATTGTTGTCCTGTTTTCATTTCTTGGCGGCTAGCTAGACTCACGCACACACGCACGCACCCACATACCCTTGTCTCATGCGAACCAATTGAGCTCCTGGTTGCTATGAGCAATATGTTGGTTGGTGGCTCATCACCAATCAGCTCTTTTATTGTTACAACTGCAGAAGGAGAATATTAGGACGATATACAAACCAAATGGGAAAATACAACAGCATTTAAGATAGGCAAAGGACAAAAGGCATCCGTGGACAGCATCAGGGATTTATCGGATACCGTGTACTTGTGGTAGTGTATACATCGGAACAACAAAGAGATCGGTACAGATTAGAATTTCGGAACACAAATCAAATTGCCGATTAGGTCAGACGGAAAAATCTGCAGTACCCAAGCGTGCACTTCAAGAAAGCGGTAACCACAAGATAAATTTGACGAGACACAGGTTCTGGCTACGACCTCCTCTTATTACGCCAGAGTCTATTGAAATTTATAAACATAAGAACAACTTCAACAACAAAGAAGAAGCATATAGGCTCAGCAGAATATGGACACCCGCCTTAAGAGACGCAAAGATTCTGGGATGCGCATCGGCGGTGCACAACGCAGCCGCTCCCACTCCTAATCAGGGGAATACAGGTACCGGGCCCGTGACGTGGTCTCAGTCTCTCGGAACACGCCGAACAGGTGACATCAGCTTTTGAGGATGCCGACCACTCGTGCTGGCGAAACGTCAAGCAGCGAAGCGCGCCGACGCTAAGGCGGCGGAGCGTGTCGACGCCGGCCGAACAGCCCAAGAACCAACAGTTCATCGGAACATAGCCGCGAAAGTCTTACACAATACAAGACAGACTGCGAAAAAAACTAGAGAATTTTTAGAGCGACATTAAAACAATTTGTAATTTTTATAACTGAGCAGACCGTGCAGGCAGAGCCTAAATACCAGAGTACTGCGGCTGCTGTGAAAAGGTTATGTTAGGGGAACGCGGGCTTGAATAGACCAACACCCGCAGGTCAATAAATACATCCCCTGGTATATTTAAATTAAAATAAAGCTTAGCGATTTTTTGTTACAAAATCTATATTAACGCCTGGCCAAGTTCTATGATAAATTTACCTAGAATTCACCTACAAATGTGTTTTCATGTACGTCAATCAGAAGAATAATATTCTTCAGATAATAACACAACCCTAGCGAATAGATGTGATCGCCTCCTTACCTAGTCCTGTTGAAAAGAATCTCGGCGGCCTGCGAGGAGATAGGCATGATGTACTCGGGGCAGGACTGCTCCCTATAGGGATTTGGCGCAACGGGCCCCCCGTTGCTAGACTGACACCGGCTGCTCACGTCGCAGCACCTGATCAGACACGACACCAGCTGGTTCAGTTTGCTCAGCTCAGTGTATTGGTACTTGATAGCTGGACCAGGACCTTCATCCAGAGCAACTAGCATGAACGTCGCAGGGACATTCATGCGCAATAGTTGCGCCTTCTCTTGGATACCTGCGAATCAAAAAATAACAAATCATAATATTAGGGAGCCGGAAAGCAACGTACTTTTTTTCAAATTAAACTCAATTGGATACTTTTTTATTTTATTTTTAATCGATGATCTTTGACATGTCGATGTATAGATAATAACCGCGTTGTGATATCCTGCGGATACATTCAACAGACGCCGACGTGATGACGTATTAAAAAATCTTTCAAGAACCATAAGTAAAGCGCAAAATGTCAACAAGCACTAGCAAGTTTTGACACTAAGTTTGTAGGTTTTGTTGTTCCAAATGACATCTGATTTAATCTCAGCCTACTTTGATAAAAACTTTACATTTGAAAATTTGACTGTGTACTGACTAATTGATAAGCAAATATCTGGAAAACGGTTACTCGGAGCAACATTTACAAAGCATAATACCTTTTTCACGTGAAAATACAATAAACATAAAAACATAACCCTCTACAAGTGGCATCCGAAATAAGAACGGATTTGAATTTCTTGCCCTAAAAACCCTCGAGTTCCTAATTTCGTGCCGTTACGCCATCCTGTTGATGAATTATTGAGCAAAAATCTAGTTAAATCTCATTTTTTTACCTAATGGATCTGAAGTTCTGTAGTGTACCATTAATTAGGTAAAAATGTAACCTCATTCGATTTTGTTTCGTGATAAGTTTGTTAACCACAATGTGAAAGATGCGGTTTTCGGTTTTGAAAAAAAAGTTTAAAACATTACATTTTTTTCAAATGGGATTGTATGTAAGTTACTCTGTAATGACGAAACAATTGATAACTTTTACACAAAACTGTTTATGTCAGATTTCATGAGGGGTTCTTGGTTATAAGGGTTATAAAAAATGGTTAACATGATTTACATCCTTGAAGAACGTTTGAGAAACTGTTTGCTCACATCGAGTGTACACTTCCTGATAGAATCCAGATCCAAGATCTTTTGAAAAAGTGACGGATAGTACCAGAAAAGTCAAGTAGAAAAAGATGAGTTGTCATATCTGTAGTTGAAGATCCGCATAGCAGTACAGCAGAAATTAGTCACGATTTGGGCATTGGTCAAACATCTGTGAAAAGGATCTTAACGAAGGACAAATATCATCCTTATCACGTGCAGCTAAATCAAGCATTTGAAAGAAAATACTTTGAAAACAGAATGAATAATTGGGGTCGTGCTCGAATCCAAGACCCACTTTTTTTTGACAGTATGATTTTACGGATGAACTTACATTTTATAATAACGGCTATGTAAACGTGCATAATTTACATTTTTACGCTGACGTTAAAGGTTTGGGGTAGTGTCATTACTGAATAAGGAAGATGATGCCTACTTTCGGTATATCCAGATGTCCACCATCTTTGAAATTATTTTCTACAAGTAAACCATTTGAAAAAAAAGTATTTATTCTAAACATGTTCTAAACGACAAGCCCGTTAGAGAGCACCGCACGCTTATTGGGCGACCCTGTATATCAGACATATTGGGTTCATTCGGGTTCGAATGTGCTGATGATTTGGAAAGTGTCCATGGACTGCGCAAAAACAGATGCGCGGCCAGAGTATATTGGAAACTGTTCAAAACCGATCCGAGTTGAAAACAACCCGAACACAAATTACAAAACCACCGACCAGCTGTCACGATACGCTAGAAAGCAACAGCGAACAGCGTGTATAGAGTGAACTGAGCACGCGCAAATAGCAGTCCAAGAACGATTCTTGCCCATAATCTCTGACTAGTTCGACAGTTTCCAAACCGTCCACAAATTGAACCCGAATATCCGACTGCAGCCGTCTGACCGGTTTCAAATTAGTTTGTGCAAACCCGAACACGGTCATTTCTACGCCGCACTCTCCTGAAAATTTGCAAACTGTTTTCGTCGAAACCCGAATAGATCTATGCATTTCATGGTTAAAACACTTCTAATGACAAATAATTCCTGAAAGCAATGCAATTTCTCCGGTTCAGTACTCACCCTGATTAGCGTACATGTGAAAGACGGTGCAGTAGTGAGGCAGATGCCGGCCGTGCTCGCTGACCTCCCTTTGCAGCAGCCCGAGCAACGCCCACAGGATGTGGTCGCTGAGGGAGGCGGAGTCGAGCGCGGCGTCCTGCCTGGCGTCGGGCGCCCTCTGGGCGACCAGCTGCGGCGGCAGAGGGGCGGGACCGTCGTTGATGCTGAAATGCGCCAATAGCACGACGATCTTGATGAAGGCGTTCCGCACCTCGGCCGACGGACAGCCGAGCAGGTACTCGCAGAATCGGGACGCGTGGGCGAACAGGACGTTGTGCGCGAACCATTGCCGGATCGCAGGGGAGGCGCGCAGGTGGAGGCACAACACGTCGCACCTGCAACACCAAATTGTAGTATAGTAAAATTTCAGAAGCTGAAAGCATTTGAAAGCGTAGAAATAGCAAAGAAGCAAAACAATGCAGTGAATAAAGACAGGGGCACGATTGCAAATAGCTAGATATTTGGTTTAGTTTCTTTAATATTACGTGGTTATCTGAAGTGTCCCTTAAGACATGTAATAAATGATACTACGAAGAGGATGTTACGGTGGGATGCACAAGGTGGTATTCATAAGACAGTTAGAATTTGGTCTAAATCATCCCCAGAGGATACTAACATAGTTAGGACACACGCGTGAGAATTGAAAAAATGAAGTCACGTTGACTGACTCAGTACTTCCCACACAGTACGGTGATATCAGTTTATTATTTTCCCATAGCATGAAGCTTTAGTCTGAGATCCCTCTGAAATAGTCTTATGTCGCTAGCTATTTCCTTCACAGGTCAATGGACAGCCTATTATCAATACTACAAACTTTTCAGTTTTATAACCCACCACCTCCCAACCAACCCAATTTCACCCCACACAAAAAAAGGTAGAAAACGATCATGAACCCCTAAAAAAAAAGTTTGAACTGTTTTCATATTCTTAGTTTTTTAATTATAGCTACGCCGCCACTGACACGATTTTTAACAACAATACGTGTTTTCCATCCTCACCACGGTAATAATACTGTGCCAAAATTCCATTATAATCGATTTAATAGTTTCCACATTACAAAATACAAAACGATTCAAAGCAACAAATACTCGCATGTAGGTATACGGTCTTTCTTCACAGGTCAGTGGACAGTCTAGTATGAAAGCAACAAATTTTTCATTTTACATCCCCTCACCCCCCAATTTCACCCGCACCCAAAAAGAAAGTGGAAAATGATCAGGAACCCCTAAAACGCCAAAAAACGAAGTTTGAGGGATATTTAATTTTTTTGTTTTATGCTAATTACTCCGCCGCCCATGCACCGATCTTCAAAATTATAGGAACATTACCTACTACGACCCCACAGCATATCGCTGCCCAAATTTCATCACAATCCATGCAGCGGTTACTGAGATTACGAGGCTAGAAAAACGCCAACAGACAGACAGACGGAAATGAGTGACGTGGATTTTCGTTATGTAGACATCATAAAACACCCAAAAAGCGTTTTATCTCAAAATCGAAAATTTTCGCGATCGCAATACTCCCCTCAACTATCGGTGTGAGAAGTAAAAATCGGTGTGGCAAATGGTTAAGATATGTTTTTTGTTGTTGCTGGATCTATTGTCTCATTAAGTCACTCCATGGCAAAAAAGGTCCAGTCGTTGTACCACCGGAATTACAAAAAGTCAGTATGATCTTCAACAGTATTGCTTCCCATAAGATCAGCAATGTGGTAAGAAAAAAAAACCCTGAAGACTGGAAATAAGGACTCATTATCAATTTGTAAAAAAGGAGACTTCACGGAATGCAGGAATTGGAGAGGTATAACTCTGCTGAACACGGTCTATAAAATACTGGCGATAATAGTACTGAAACGATTTAAACCTTCCATACAGAATAATCTTCTGGATTGAACAAGTTGGCTTCCGCCCAGGTAAATCTTGCATCGACCAAATAAATACATGAGAATTATAAAAGAGCAGTCGTACGAGTGGAACTCCCCATTGAATTTAATTTAATGTTCATTGATTTGAAAGGGCTTTCGACACGCACAAGTATGGGAATGCATGAAACAGAAAGGCGCACCCCAGAAGTTTATAAACATCGTGAAAGAGCTATACAAGGATGCCACAAGTCAGGTTCTTCACAAGAGACAGAGAATTAGTATCGAGCGTGGTGTGAAGCAGGGATGTGTACTTTCGCCTTTGCTCTTTAACATCTTGCTAGACTGCTTAATGTATATCATGGCTGAGGAGGACTTAGATGGGGACTGATGGGTAGCCTTCAAGATCTCGATTACGCTGATGAACTAGGCCTAATATCACTCACTATCCAAGAGACGAAAAGGAAGTTTGCTGTTTAGAAAGGAAGCAGCAAAAATGGGACTAAGAGTAAACCTGAAGCAGATAAAGGAAATGCGGTTCAATATAGCCAACCAAGAACTTCTTCTTCTTTAGAACGAAGAGATAGAAAGAGTTGACTAGTTTGAATATCTACCCAGCATACTTCATAACACAGGAGGGACAGATCAAGATAACAGATCGGAGATATACAGCGTTATTCGACACGGAGCATTATGGCTAAAGTATTTGATAAAAAAGAAAATAATAATTTCGGATGGATAGAGACCCATAAAGGCTACATTTTAAAAATATTTTCATGTTATACAGGGTGTCCCAAAAAACGAAATACATCAAAGTTACGTTTTTTTACACCCCGTATATTATTGCATATTCAGATTCCTTGGTGAATTCTAGTGTGACTTTATGTATCATACATGGGACCTAAAGCTAACCGTTTAGGTGTAAGACACCATTTTCGGTATAAGTAGATATCAGGAAAAAATGGAATATCGCAGAGATTATAAAATATGGAAGGCTGTGACTTTGCCGTATTACTAAGCATAAAATGCGTCAACTTTGATGAGACTGTCAAATTTAAATTACGTTTATGCTTGGCGAAATTGGTCGATTAATTAAGGAAACTTCGATCAGCGATAACTTGTTTTTCAAATGGGAATGCCTAATTTTTTTATACGGTTAAACGTAGAATTTGATAACCTTTCTAATGATATAAGGTTGTGAATATCAATATCTGGTAGTTTTCATTTAAATTTTCAAACAAATCGGCGTTTTTCAATTTTTCTACCTATAAGCAACGTAGCAGGCCACGAAATATAAACAAAAACCTGTTCAGGTAGAAGAAAACAACTATCTTAGCTAAAAAATACACACGAACTAGACTAAAGGGACAAGATTATAAAAATTACTCACAACAAACAAAGTCTAACCACAAACAACGGCGGTAACATATCTTTGGTCAAAGAGAAGCTGGAGTATGGCAGAAATAGATTTTTTCACGGCCTACTAGCTACTGCAATGTACTAGAGATTGGCAATCTCCAAAACCATTAAAAATTTTGAAATAAAATAAAAACTACTAGATAATGTTGTAAGCAGTTTATTATTTTCATAATAAAATTTCACATTTAATGATATAAAAAAGATAGAAAGAAATTATAAAACATAACTTAAATGGCAGAAAATTTAAATCTGATTTGTCACTATTCCTTTTTTGCCATATTGCTAATAGATATTGAAAAAGTAGGAGGGCTCCAGTCAGAGGTATCGACTTCGACGCAAATTAGTACTTTTTTACACCATTACATATGATTAAAGGCCCGTACAAACAGAGGGCGGTCTAGAACGCGGCGTTTCGGCGATCTAGAACGCCGCGTACAGCGTTCCGTTATATTGAATTGGACTGGTCAAACAGAGCGCGTTCTGAACGCGGCGACACGGCGTTCTCTAACGCCGCGTTACAGCGTTCTGTTGTTTGTACCAAACAGGTTTGTTTGACGGGTTGAGCAAAAGCGTTACGCCAATTTTTGTCAAGATGTCGAGTGATTCAGACAAAGATGAACTTATACTTGTTTTCGCATTATCACGTTCAAAAAAACGAAAACGGTATGGGTGCATAACATCAATATGAAAAGAAAGGAATATGGAGAGTATCATCGTCTGTGTCAGGAACTTTTGTCATTTGAGGATCGATTTTATAAGTACTTCCGCATGTCCCGAGACTGCTTCGCCATGACAGAACGTCGCCTACTACGATGGCTTGGGCTCTTTTTGACGGGTTGATACTGAAACAGACCGCGGTATAGAACGCGGCGTCAGGGTGGTCAGAACGCGGCGTCAGGGCGCCAAGCGGTCAGAACGCGGCGTAGGGCGGTCAGAACGCCGCGTACCCCGGACGTCAGATAGACCAATTTTCTTCAAGATGTCAAGTGATTCAGATGTAAACATGTTTTTATCTGAACTTTTTTTCGTGTCGTATAAACAAGGATGGTTTCAAACAGATTCAATCAACTCCCTTGTCATCCTGATACCGGGAACGCTGGGCGTTCTTTGCAAAATCTGTATCGAAATATAACGCGGCGTTCTACGTCCACTACGACGTTCATGCTCTGTTTGACAGGTTGATACTTGAATAATACAATACAACAGAACGCTGTAACGCGGCGTTCTAGAACGCCTATCGCCGCGTTCTAGAACGCCCTCTGTTTGACTGAGCCTTTATAGTTGCGTGCTGGAGCAACAGTCGCTGGTTGTTTTTGTTTTATATCAGGGTTTTTAATTATCTTGGAAATTTTTAACCTCTAGTAAATTGCGGTAACCAGTAGACTGTAAAAAATATCTATTATTGCCATAATCCAGCTTCTCTTTGACCTTAGAGATGTTATCGCAGTTGTTTCTGGGAGAGTCGACTTGTTCTAAGGAATTTTTATAATCTTGTCCCTTTAGTCTAGTTAGTGCGTACAGCTAAGTTAGTTGTTTTCTTCTACCTGAACAGGTTTTTGTTTATATTTCATGGCCTGCTACGTTGCTTATACGTAGGAAAATTGAAAATCGCAGATTTGTTTGAAAATTTAAAATTAAATGAAAACTATCAGAGATTGATATTCACAACCTTATATCATTAGAAAGGCTATCAAATTCTACGTTTAACCGTACAAAAAACGTTAGGCATTCCCATTTGAAAAAATCATGTTTTCGCTGATCGAAGTTTCCTTAATTAATCGACAGATTTCTCCAAGCATAAATGTAATTCAAATTTGACAGTCTCATCAAAGCTGACGCATTTTATGCTTAGTAATACGGCAAAGTCACAGCCTTCCATATTTTATAATCTCTGCGATATTCAATTTTTTCCTGATATCTACTTATACCGAAAATGGTGATTTACACCTAAACGGTTCGCTTAAGGTCCCATGTATGATACATAAAGTCACACTGGAATTCACCAAGGAATCTGAATATGCAATAATATACGGGGTGTTCCATTTAAAAAAACATAACTTTGATACGTTTCGTGTTTTTGGGACACCCTGTATAACATGAAAATATTTTCAAAATGTAGCCTTTATGGGTCTCTATCCATCCGAAATTATTATTTTCTTTTTTATCAAATACTTTAGCCATAATGCTCCGTGTCGAATAACGTGAATAACCCTGTATAGAGGAAACTTTCGAGCAAAATCAAATTTAAGGACCTGAAAAACATATGTAGATGTTATCTAAACTCAGTTGAAGCACTGGCTTTCATAGCCGGAAACGTGGAAGACCGGAAAATCATAGTGTACAAAGTAAACTCAAGCTATCACCATATCATATATCACTGTCGCTCACCATTCCATCGCGGAGCCTCTGAGGTTCTTCTTGGTATGCCAGCCGGTGTGGAAGAGGAAATTGCTAACCAGCTGCACGCTGAGAAGGTACTGCTGCTCGACCAGGTCGTTGGTAAGGAGGCCGGTCTGCGAAGGGGGCGGTTGCCCCCCGCCTCCTCCCGCCGCCGCCCGCACCGCGTTATTCTGCTGCTGCTGCTGTTGCTGCGCCGCACAGCTGGTCGCGAGCTTACGGACGAACGCGAAGTACTCGGGCGAAAACTGGCTGCGGTGATGTAGGAATTTGATGTTCTGCTTCCTGATGCTGTTCTCGATCGCCACCGGCATCTTTAGAATCGTTTCTTTCCGCGTGCCAGCTAGAACAAAGGAGAATTGGGATTTAAAATAAATTATTGATTTTTTTATACTTAAGAAATTTGAAAAAAAATCACATGACTATGAGCGCGCCATGATTGTATTCCTGACGTCATAACGTTACAGCTATTTTATAACAGTACAAATCCCCACTCGTAGGTATTGCGATGTTGACTTTAAACGTCTTGGGTCACAAGAACTAAAAACAGCCATCTCTGCATACCCCACAAAATTCCCACCATTTCGATACAATTCTGAGACATGCTGCAACGCCGGCACGACAACCGTAAGAAAAGATAAGTAAGATATACCAGTTGACTGCTTGACGAAGCTCATCTACTGTTGTTCAAAGATGGTGTCTTTAGCGATAAAAAGTGGTTAAAAATGGTTCATCAGTGTTATATGCGTAAGAAATATTCTCATAAATCTCAGAATGGTGATTTTTCCTGTCACTGGTATTAAGTTGAAAAAATGTCGACTAGGTTTACTGTTTATGGGAATTGCGTAAATCTTACTCGAATTTCATTTTCAATTATTTTAAACCATTTTAATCATCAGTATCATGAAGCGAGCGAGGAAGGTAGAATTCTTCTTATGTCTATCTTCGGTGGTAGTAGTCAACGCTATCCTATTTGAGTGAGCTCACAACGCATTAACGAAGTCATGTTTAGAACAGATAACTGTAAGCAAGCCAAAAGTTTCACAGCAGTTCCCGACAAGGGCCGTATTCGCTTTTGAGAAAAGGCAAGTGAACATAACCTTCTGATGATGGCTTTCACAAGCCATTACAGGCTGAGAGGGCACTACTCACAAGTGAAAGAGTGAAACTTCATGCTCTAGGACTTCAGGTACTGGAAAGAGGTTAAGGGTCGTATTCACAGTCGATACTTAAGGGTCCCTTAATACTTGAAGGTCCCCTAAGAAATGTTTCGTGTTTCGAAACCTTACTTGAGGGTCCCTTACTTAAAGGTCCTTTGAGTAATACTCAAGTACCGAAATGTCAACATGACATTTCGTTGCAGTGAAGGCGATTTTGTAGGATAAGTTTGGAGTACGGTGTTGTCAGTTTTAGTCACATCTGGAAAAATGTCCGGCACAAAACACGAAATACTGGCACAAAACAAAAAAGGATAACAGAAAACAACAAAATGCGTTGGCATCATCATCATCATAGTCACAATGTCTTAACAGACATGTTGTGAACTCGTAAAATGCATTAAGTTGGAGCTAGAGTATTGCCTACACGAATATTATCAATAGTTTTGAGAACTGTAGCTCGCCATCGTTCGCGATTTACTGTCAGTTCAGTAGCGCTCTTGATACTCATATCCAGCAACTGCTTCGTCGTATCCACCCAGCGTGTAGGGGAACGGCCACGGCGCCGACTCGGGGAATGACCCTGAACTACAAGCTTCTCCATATTGTCGCTTCTGTGTATATGTCCGGAGAAATGCGTAGGCATAGACATAAATTGACTTCTATTTGAAATACGTCGCTGAATGAACCCCGCCGTCTGGTAGATGTTGTCTAGGAAACAGATACACAAGGAAAGCCCCACTTGAGGGTTCCTTGGGTAACCCTTAATTAATTAAGGGATACTTGGAGAAACGACTATGATAGAGTTCGAGGAAAAAGCATTATACTTACTAAATTTGCCAGGCATATATGTCTCCTTTATCAAGGAGTGCTGATAGGTTCGACAAAAAAAAAAAGAGTTCAGTAAGGGATCATCAAGGTTTTAGTGTTGGTTTCTCAGGTCGTACACCTCCCGACCATAACTACTACTACTTATTAACTGCTAGTAATCTACTACCGCTACACGACGGTTTCGCACATACACAAGACGAATGGACACCACAAGTGATGACGGGTGGAAACATCGACACAGTGGAACATACTGTTGGAGACACGAGAGAAGATCGGTTTGGTGGGGAGACGCAGTTTTACGTTCTCTCTGACCAGGAGCGTCGCATGACGGGTCTTGGAGATAGTCGACTTCTTTATAATATACTAATTTTATCAGCGGAAATTATTGAAAAAGTATATTTTAAACCGGTCACAGTTAAGCTTACCGCTATTTTTCTAAATAAAATTTTTACAAAAAAAAATAATGATGGACCTTATTATATTTTGTCTATATTTCTGCCTTTTTGCCTGGAGAAATTAAATAAATTTGATGTACATCTGTCGAAAAATGGAAATTACTTGAATAATGTTGAATTATCTGTCATCCACCGGAACTAATAGCAACGTTGCTATATATATTTTTTGTATGCGGTAAGTAGCAGGGAAAGCGCTGTTTTGGAGGGACTTAATTCTATTTGCGGATTCATATGTCTTACTTAAAAGTTATGGGATGATGGAATAATGCATTAAGTGCATCTCCCGCACTGCTCGCAAAAACATTGATCGTTTAGCCACTACTAGGTGTGTTCAGGGAGCACCGCGTGGAGGCGATCAATGATCACTCCCCAATCCCTTCAGTATATCATCATTAGGGATTCGCCTTGAAAAAAGCGGTTTGTATTATCCTTGAAAAAGCTGTTTGGAAGCTATGCTTCTTCAGAAGCCTGTTCAGTGACTTAGCAGAATAAGGGAAATCAATTTTCTCTCTTATGGCCACTAAAAGCTTCGCGCATGTTGGAACAATTTTTTTTTCTATATAAAATTCTTCGATTGTCCTTCTGACAACACGAAAATCGAAATCATCAATTTTTCCCTCAATTGCTAAGAGTGGCCTTTTTGCGCCTGGTGTGGCAAGTGAACTTCCAGGATCTTCCATGTTCCTCTTACGATTCTCATTCCTAATCCTTTTAATACTGGTTGTCGACACTCCGGTATAATAAGCCGCCCTCTCAGTTTTTGCATGAAGAGGAATTTTCAACGCATGATTACGCGATTCCTCCTCCGATTCCACACGCCTCAATTACTCGAGCTATTACTTCCCGAGCTTCGCCTCTAATCGTTTCTCCTTTCCTATGCGTAGCCATTATCGTTACAGCAAACGCAAACTGAGTCCTGCGAGCCTGCGACACTGACCAATGCAAAATTTCGGATGCTTGACCAGCGATGTTGTCGGCGAAACGTCGGTGCGTATAGACTACAAATGAACTGGACCGCAGTATGTTCACTATTACTAATAAGCGCTGATACTCACGCGCTCTCATTGCTGTATGATTTTTAGCAATTTTTTACGTGCCGCTTCCCTTAAATAGTGAGTCTAACCTGCATTCCTGAGCCCGCTCTTCTTTCGTGTCTTGAACAGTACTATTATATTTCACTGTACAAGATGGACTGAAATCAGACAACAAACGTTCGACAACATAGGAGAAACTCTCACCGTGAAAGTCGAAGATCGAGAACGAAGTATCCTGAGAAACCAGGCAGGGGAGATGTAGGACAAAAACAACGAAGGAAGAAAGACAGCCCCCACCTGAAGTTATGTCTTCACGACGGTTCCGGGGAAGGGGCGGTTTCGCATGACCCACTCGGTCCGGGCTGCGGCGCGGCGACCGTCCATGGTAATAAAGAACTACTGCTACAAGACGTTTAGTGGCTGAGACGGTCTTTCTTAGTCAAGTTAGAGTTGTATATAATACACAATTACACAACCAGAAACCACATACCATTATTTTAAAATTGACGAAGTGTTTGTAGACGAACTGTGGAGACAGTTTTTAGAAAGCTGGCAATACGGGTGTGTCAGTCATACCGTACTACATTGACGGATGCGAAAATGGTAATAGCCGGCAGGCCCCCTATTGAACTGATTTCCAAGAAATGAGCTGAAAGATCCAATGGCAACTTAATGAGTCCGGTAGACAGGCTTCAAGGAATCCACTTACGGAAGTGTGGCAGAGCAAGTGGTCACAATCTTCGCGAGTAAATTGGATAAGACACCTGTTACCAGACCTACAAATGTGAATAGAAAGGACTCACGGCGAAGATGGCTTCTTTACAACTCAGTTGTTAGCAGGACAGGATGCTTTAGATGACCGGCCTGAATGCATACACTATGGAGAAGACGATGTGCGGCATACCTTGTTTAACTGCAGTAGATGGGGAACAGATAGATTTAGATGCCAGGAGGGTATGAATGTAACATTAACACCCGAAAATCTTGTTGAACGAATGCTGGTAAGCGAGAATAATTGGAACTGGCGTTGCCAGAAATATATTAACAACGAAAAGGAGTGACATGACGAGACCAATTATCAACGAGATATCAGATTGTATAGTGCAAATAGCATATCTTCTGAACTAATGCGCATGCGGTTCCATGAGTTGTGTGGTTGGAGAGAGGGGAATGGGTTCAGTCTGTAGGCCTCCCAATGGAGAATCGGGCACACGCTGTCGCATTTGAAGTCATTAGAGCCAGCCTAGAGTGTCTTTTAAAGATTCCTAATCCCCTCTATGAACAAAAACCACTGCTACAACTACGACCTCTTGGTGGTTATATAACCAGGGCATCTTCTATAGAGAGCGGGAATTGGGAGTTCCATCAAGTCTCGTAGCCGTAAGGGACTGCGAGATACTAGTGTCAAGTACATGAGGCAAAGAGAATTCAAATAAGGATTTTCAAAGTAATGACCCTGTGAAAACAGGACTAAGTAACCCTGTGAGAACAGGTGTAAGTAAGTAACTAACTATAACTAGTGATGTCAACACTTTCAAAGACAGGTTAAAATCAATGCAATATGTGGTCATATACTTATATCATCCATATTGCGATAATGATAATAAAAATTGTGCAACTCACATATGCTCAACCGTTCCATGGCCTTGAGCGCGCTCTCCTCCTCGACGTCTAGCCTGGTGTAGAAAAGCATGTACGCGTTCCACCAGCGCTTCTGTCTCCGGTAGGTGGTCCTTTTGAGCATTGGATCGAACACTTCGCCCATATAATCGCCGCCGAAGCATTGCACCTTCATCTCCTCGTCCTCGCCCATCCGACATTCGGACACGTCCCCGTCATCGAACTTGTACCATTTCATCTCGCCGCCACCCGCTTCGCTTCGGTTTCGTATGTACGAGTAGTAGTGGCCACCTGAAATTTATTTTTGTTTTTATCCGTTTTTTAATATAATAAATTAAGTTATGCCGATAAGACACCCATTATCGCAGTTCTAAGGGTCTTCATTGACTAATCGACAGAACAAAATAATAAATAAACATAAGACAAAGACCATGGTTATAAGCAGAAATCCAAATCAGCTAATAGATATACCAGTTCACGGGACGTCTATATTAACGGTCCAGAATTTTAGATATTTAGGCGCCTGGATTACAGAGGACTTGAATCCAGTTGTGGAAATAAGGTCAAGAATCGAGATGGTCAGAACAAGATCCTCCTGTTTGTCAGAGTTTGCCCGTACGACGTTTGCTCTTGAATGCCGTCCTGTCTGTCCATCAGCCTGTCAAGATCTAGTAGCCCAGATATCAGACAAGAGTTAACCAGAAATAGGTTGGAGAATATTTTTTTTCATTTTATTTGTAATACCTATTACAAATATTGTCACCCTGGAAGGTAACACCTTTTACGAGGGTATTGGCATAATTATGACATTTACATCACATTAATTTCATATACTCGACTGTTCTTCATTACCAGTATCATTAGCTTGACATTGTTCATTCGATAATTTTGGGTTTATACAAAACGTTTGATGTTTAAAGAGAAAAAGAGTTTGGTTGTTTTCAAAACTGTATGATTTTCCGAATCGTAATTTATTGTTTAACGTTTCAGTGTATCCCTGTTAAGTCATACCCTTGTTAACGGTAATTCGAGGACCGTTTATCACCTTATACGAGGCGGCGCGGCGTGACATTTTTTATACCAAAAATATCTACGTTTTCTATTAATTAATTTTGATGCTCCACCGATCTGCCCACTCAAATATTTATTCACCGAAAGTTGCAACTATCGTGGACTCTGGTCCGCGACTGAGAAACAGCTAGCGTGTCGTCAACGTTTAAATAAGGCCTATCCGCACACAACAATACCGGCACAGTGCAGACACGTGCCAATCAGTAACGTATCCAATAGTGTCAGTGAAAAATGATCTTGTAGCATACATTTTGTATGACGCTATTTGTACTGGTCAGTGACGGTGACGTTCAGTGATGTCAGTGCTGACAACATTTTGCCTCACACGGTCGCAGAATTCCATGGACGACGAAAAGTCGTGTAAAAATCACTGCAGGCATCATATCGGTACTGATATGTATGAATAGCACGTCATGGAACTGTACGATACGTGCCGGCAATATTATGTGCGGATAGACCTATAGACTTCACAGTTACGGTGAAAAAGGACGTCACATAATGTCAATCTCAGCCGAATTATCGCAAATGGACGTCGAGTATTTGAGATTATGAGCACAGCATACTAACGTAGTACCAGATTTTTTCCGACTATTCATGACTTCTAAAAGACCGTGCGGAAGCTGCTTCATTGTCTCCGCATATTTCAGCTCAGTGCCGTTATCCTCAAATCGCTTCATTCACAAGCGAGCGATCCGTCAAGGGAGCGATATGATTTGCATGTGGGATTTCTAGATTCTCATCTACCACTTTCCTCGTAAATTTGGTGAGATACGTCAACATCTCGTTTTAATGTATAATGTCAGAACAAAACGTCAAGTTGTCAAAACATAAACCTAAGGTTTGTAAAGTCCGGTATACATCACCTACGATAAATAAGAATCGTCGGTAGTATACATAGATCGAAGTACAACTATTAATTCTAAACATGAAGATTAGTGTCAACCAAAAAGCAATACTTAGGATAAACCTGATTTAATTAGCGGCGAATTTGGCCCCCATTTGGTGTGAAAAAACTGTAGTTTTCTAGTATACTATCAATATTCTTGTTTGAAATGAAATAATGATAATCACAGTGATTATACCTCAGTTGTAGTTGATATTATAACTTCGAATCATTTATCAGTACATTAAACTATAAACTTTCAAGATATTTTTACGAAAACCCAAAAAAAAGTAAAACAAAATGTTTACTGTTAGTTTTTCAAGTTGTGTTAGAGCAGTGTTTTTTAATCTGTCGGTCAAGAAGCCTCCATAGGGGGTTGCGAGTGGTCGAGAGATGTTGTGCTTGAGCTTGTTCAATCAATTTCTCTCAACGCGGATCCGTTTTTACAATGTTTGGTATTAAATCGTTTTTCAAATTTAGGCGATTTCTTAGTTTCTTTTTGTTTGGTCCATTGATGAAATTGCCAACCCGCACAAGTACGAGTATGAAACACTTCAAAGCCTAGGTTGTTAACTCCGGGTATTCTGTTTTTCTTTTCAACGAAAAGGTATCCAAATTTTCAGACTTGAACTTCAAGTGTAACAAACCATCGGCAGATAATTGTAGCAGATTCTAATAATGCAAACGCCAAAAAGTTTTGTATAGATTAAATATTTTTGAATCACATAAAAAAAGGGTCGCGGATAGCGAAATGTTTTGAATACTAGGTCGGTCGTGTCAGAAGAAGGAAAAACACTGTGTAAGGGGATCTCTTAAAACAACTTATCGCGCTCTGGAACATGTTCTTATGCCTCTTCTAGGCCTAACAGTCCAAAATACACAAGATCGTCTATTATAAAGTACAATAATTATAAATACGATAACAAAAATATTAACTTATCGTCGGTGATAACCTATCTACAAGTGACACGAGTGACAGAAAGCACTCCCCTTTCACGCGAGCGCTTCAATTGTGAGGAGAATATGTGGGAATCGAAACAGCAGTGACATTCGCGAGGGATCATGATAACCGGCCCTGGGTCGGGTTGGAAATATTCAAAACTAATCGAATGAAAAAGTTTTTTACGGACCCTACCTTGTCATTAGAGAAGATTTTAAGACCAGCGTAGTGTAGAGTTGAGGTTTAGTAGTTGTTCATTAGTCTTTTCAATTCTGAACTACAATTTATAAGATGCAATCATTCAATCGTTATGGCTGTATGTGAAGATTTTTTTGTATTCATATTCTTACTAGTTTATCATTGTTTCTTTGAATATAAATGATCAGAGAACCTAGAAGGAAAATATGTATAACTACAGGCGGTAAATTAGAAAAATTGTAATCTTAGAGAAAATATAGCAATTAATACATACACAAAAATATCCTGAAGTATAGAAAAATTGAATAGTTTGAATTCATATTAAAAAATAAACTGGCAATATTTATATAGACAACATAATTTCAGTCTACTTTATAAGTTCGGCTAGATTTGTGGTGATATAACTAATGTGAAATAAAAATTTTTGAAACATATGTATTGACTCTAGAATTTTTCAACACAATTCATTCGTACTTTTCAATAACTAATTTTCTGCTTCTGTCCTGGGTTTTGAAGTGTATGTTAATTTTGTTTTCTGTAAAAATCAGACAAATTCTACTATTCAGTCCAGCAGCAAGTTCATAGGGAAAGTCTGAGCAGGGATAAACATATTGCAAACTCCTACAAATTTTGAACAATATCATAGTATCACTTATGGTTAAATTTTCAAAATTTTCCGGCAATTTGATCAAATTCGTAGTTTTTGGAATTGTTTCTACAGTGTACAACGGCGCATAGGTTCACTCCACACCTTCCGGTCATACTTCACAAAATTTCCTTAATCAGACTCTTGTCAAGCCAATAGCGTCTTCCAATGAAAAAACCCACAAGCTGAACCGATCGCGATGCCCTGTATCATAAGAAAGTTGCGCGTAAACCGCCGTAACTGTAGACGTAGAGAGTTTCGCTGCTGTTACATGCATATGAGACCCGTCCTTACCGGAGGCCTGACCGGAATGCACGACGATCCCCGTCAACAGATACTTAGTGGAGGTGTCGCCGGGTGGATTGGGATCCTGATCGCAATCGATAATCTCCCCTTCGATTTCGGCCAGTCCTCGGACCGTATATGGGCCCATGTCCAGCTCCCTGGGGAACTCGAAATAGTCGTTGAACTTGATGGCACACACGCGCTCGAAGTCGTATTCGAACCGCTTCAGCTGGATAGCCAACACCGGCGGCAATTTCTTCACGCACAGCCTCTTCACGGTCACCACCTTCTTGGAGCACTTCTCGCAGTGGTATGCATCTGCGCCCTCTAGTAACTCCCCTGAAAATACATTGGAACATTTTATTAGCCATCATGGTGCAACAGTGATAAGGACAAAATATTAGGAGAACCGTATGTAGTACCTGGGCATGTCGGTTTACAGTTGTTATTATTAGTTTATTGTGCACTTCGAAGTCGCACTATTACATTATAAGTAGAGTTTGGCAAAGTTCTTTAAAAAACAAAATTGTTTTGTTTTGGTTATGTGCAAGTTCGATATTCGATCAGCCTAAGCAGTACTGCTTGACTGGCTTCCCGCATATTCGGAGTAGCACAAGCACCTATAAGAACATAATAATGTAAACTTCATATTTCTGCATATCAAAACAATAATTCTCCTCTTTCTATCCTACTTCTCTTCCTTATAGCATAGTAGTTGGCAGATGTTTTTCGATTACTGACTTATTCTGTTGTGATTTACATGTATTCTATTTACGTTCTTTATTATGTTCTTCGAAGACATACTTAAATCACACCTTGGTTTATTAATTTATTATTTATTCAAATTTGCCATATACTATATTCGATTTTTACAGACATATATAAACTTTTTCATCTAATGCCTTATTGTTCAAGAAAAAATGTAACCACTTACACTACTGTGAAAAATACCAACTAAATATGTAAGACCTCGACTATGTAATTTATGGATCAGCTAAGCGACATGCCACGGCAAGTGGCAAAAAGCGCGTTCTGACTAATAGTTAGCCTGTGGTTTGTACTATACTGTTCTATGACATAAAAAAATATATATTATTTTAAAGTACATATCATAAATAAATGATGCAAGCCAAATACTGAGAGATGTACATATCGGAAATTTATTTGGATTTCACAAGGCTAGTGACAAAAAATACGTGTTGCTACCAAACATATTTACAATGTTTGCACCAGTTATCCGAACGAAAAAAGGTATTGATTTCTTAGCAGAATATATACGAAAGGAGGTGAAACTCGGTGTACAATTAGCTTTCCCTTCTTGCACGCCCTAATTAATTAAATTAAATTAAATAAGTTAAAAAAATAAACATTTAAAGCTCCGCTCTTTCCAAAACAAATCCGATAAATAAAAAGCAACAATTATTTTAGGTAATAGCACTTACCTTTAACGTACTGCTCTAACGAATCTGGTAAATTGCTATGGTTCCTAATATCTACACTAATCACACTAAAAGGTTCTTCTTTGGAATATCGGTGCGGGCAGCCCTTGCAGATCTTTTGATCTGAATATGAGCCACCCAGAATCTTTGACATGATTTGCTCATGCCCTAACGTTTTCAGCGCCTCGTCCAAACTCTCCACTAACGACATGAAGAATTCCACGGCGTCCTGTTGTTCCCTCAGGTTCACTGGTTCACCTACAAAGCAAGGAATGATTGTTTAGTGTAGCAGTGATAATCAGCTTTGACCAAATGTATGTACGGATTTTCCTGCTAAGGATCCTTTTGACGTATAAACACGAGGCAGTCAAATGGAGATTTCTTGAAAGTGTCAAATTCAGTTGGTAGAAGTTTCTGAGGGTCGTATTCATAGTCGATACTTGAGGGTCCCTTAACATTTGGTTTTGTATTTCGGTAGCTACTTGAGGGCCCCTTACGTAAGGCTCCCTTGGGTAATACTCAAGTAACGAAATGTCAACATGTCAACATGACATTTCGTTGCAGTCAAGGAGATTTTGTAGGTTAATTTTGGAGTACGGTTTTGTCAATTTCTGTCACATTCGGAAAAATGTCCGGTATTACTCAAGAGACGACTATGAATACGACCCTTAAACATGTCTAGGTATACAGGGTGTCCCGCAGTCGTATTACGTAAAAATTTGAGACAGCGTCGCTGAGCAGATGCCGAACAACAGCGCCATGACAGCAATAGGACTGTCAAAATTGTAGGAAATATGTTGTTGTCCGTCACGATGACGTCGTTGCATAATACGAAATTTACGTTTGACACTAGATATTATGCTATCTTCCCTGTCGCTTGTCATCTGCAAGATACGTGATAAGGCTGCGGATATTCAACCGACAACGCTTGACAGGTGATAGACCTCACACCTTTATGAACATTGAAATAGGAACATGAAGCTTTAAAATGCTTAATTTTCAAGATACAGGGTGTCAAAAGCTTTATTTTCGTTTTTTACTCAATTATTCCGCAACAAAATGGCACAATGATCTCAAATTACGTGTCGGGGATTTTTAAGGCGAGAAATCCAAATTCAACCACGGTTTTGCTATCATGAATGGATGCGCCACCTATGGAACGTTAAACTTATTTTTATTTAAATTATCAAAACTTCTGAGTATGTGAGTATCAAAAAAAAAAAATCGTTTCCTCAATGTGTTTTACGTGAAAAAGGTATACTTTGTTCAAGTCTCTAGAGGTAACCGTTTTCGAGATAACCTTCATTGAAATTTCCAATGCGACGAATTACCGGTATTTCCGCACGAATGAATATTAGGCTCATACTTTTACATACCATTAACGAAGTATTCGTAATGGAATGTAAAATGGTTTGGAAAATGTTTTCATCTAACATTAATTCGTGCGAGCATACCGATAATTCTTTAAATCACATTTACAACTAATTGGGGTGCCTTAAAAATTTCAATAAAGGTTGTCTCGAAAACGGTTACCTCTAGGAGCTTAAACAGAGGAAACGATTTTTTAATATTCACATTGATGCACCAAACCTGAAAAGTCTTGTTAATTTAAAAGAGTTCGATGTGCCTTATTCGTGATAGCAAAACCGTGATTGAATTTGGATTTCTTGCCTTAAAAAACTATTATACGTAATTTTATATCATTGTGCCATTTTATTGCCAAATAATTGAGAAAAAACGAAAATAAAAGTAAAACTTTGACGCCATGTATCTTGAGAATGTTCATAAAAATGCGAGGTCTATCACCTATCAAACGTTGTTGGTCGAATATCCGGACACCCTGTATATGGACGGCGTGAATACCACTGCGACTGTTGAAGTTGAGTATGATTTAAGCTGAGTGAACTTCTGATTATTGGTGAAACATAATGGTAGAAAATACTGTTTTGATTCTTCGGAGTAACGAAGCGGAGTAATGTCACAATTAACATACTGTCATAACTTTAACTTTACAAAATTATGCCGTCAAATATCACTAGGAAGAAATCTGCGATACCTTGTAATTTGAAATGCCTCCAGAGGCCCCTAGGTACGTAGTACTGCAGCCTGGAACAGGCGAGGTGTCCGAATATCGCCTGCACCTGTTTGAGAATGCCGACGTTGTAGTCTTTCCGACCATCTTCGTTGCCTCCTCGGTCGTCTGTGCAGTCCGTATCTAAATCCAATCTTTCCTCTCCGGAGAAATCCTCGTCGGGATCAGTGGCCGCGCCTTCAGCAGCTAACAATCCCTCCTGTTCGATGGAAAAATGGCATTGAGGAAGTGAATTAGACTTAGGTCAACATTTTTTTGAAAGGGTAGGTGTTTCAATAGTCCAAGGTCCCACTGCTCGAATATGCAGGTATCTGTTTTTCTATAAAATTAATTTTAAATGAACCTTGAGAAAGAATAGAATGCATTAACGATAGGTTGTCTTTTAAAAATTAGCCGCAATTACCTGTAACTAATTCGCTAATATAACTTGCAACTATATGTTTTTTAGTCGATTCTACGTCATTTGAAAAAAAAAATATATGTAAAGAATTGAAAAAAAAAATGGTTACCAACTCTCAGTCAGCCGCAGCGTTAGGGTTCCCAGGTGTGAACAGGTATATTACTGTTAATTATCTGCATTCACCTGCTTTTTTAACTAACAAAAAAATTAAGTAAATCCATGGTTGCCAGTTAAAAAATGGCTTCAAACAGCGGTTGCCATGATTTATATGAGCGATTCTTGCTCTATGTAAGTGGAAGCGCAAGGGAAAAGATGCACGCATTGTTATGTGCGATAAATTAGGAAAAAGCATGGCAGCTGTGACACATATTATAGCGACAGTTTATGGTTAGTATGCAAATTTTACTTAACACACCTGGCAACCATAACGCTCGGATGTCTGATATCTGGCAACAATTTTTTTTCCAATTCTTTACATCATTTTCTTTCATATGACATAAAATGAACTAAAAAATATACAGTGTTGGGATAAAGTATGGAACCAAGCAAATATCTTTGAAACGGAAAGGGTGATATTGCTGAAAATTTGCAGGTAAATGCAGTGACGCATAATGCATCTGAAGACATTATGTTAGCTATTAATGTCCTTCCGGTCTAACCGGATGTACCGTCAACTTTTTTAATTTAAATGGGACACCCTGTATATTTTTGCAGATTTTAATACATCTTTTTTTCCGAATAAGTCCATAGTAGGTTTAGTATTTGTTTCTGTAAAAATGGGAAAGATAAAGCTTTTTTGTTTACTGAAACGTTCATTTTATTTGATGTGTTACAATAAGAAAATTTAAAATGATTTAACAAGGAATTATCTCAGACGTTCAAAATGCCTGCCGTTTACTTCCTGACAATATGCAAGTCTGTTGACAAATTGCTGAGTTACCTTGTCGAATCAATTCACGTCAGGATCAGGATGTCAGGAGGTAAATGGCCGGCATTTTAAACATATGAAGAAGCTTTATCTTTCCCGTTTTTAGACAAACTGATACCCAAACCAATATGGACGTATTCGAAAAAAAAAAGATCTATTAAAATCTGCAAAAATATACAGGGTGTCCCATTTAAATTAAAAAAGTTGACGGTACTTCCGGTTAAACCGGAAGTACATTAATAGCTAACATAATGTCTTCGGGTGCACTATTATACGTCGCTACACTTGCGTGCAAATTTTCAGCACTATCATTCTTTCCGTTCCAAAGTTATTTGCTTGGTTCCATACTTTATCCCAACCCTGTATAGTTGTAAGTTATACTAGCGAATTAGTTCCACTAAGACTAAATACAGGAAATTGCGGCTAATTTTTAAATGGTTAGTCTATTCTATAGTTTCTGAAAATTAATTTAAAATTAATTTTATAAAAAAAGTTACGTGCAAGATCGTCAGTGGGATTCTGTACTACAAAAATATCACTAAGCACCGCCGATTTTTGTAAAATCTGAAATTTTCGACGAGACATTTCAATTAAAAGCATCAAATTAATCAAAACCTTATGGAGTTCGAATTTTAAAAATATTGAAAATCTTTTGTAATACACGAGAATAACAAAGTTGACGAGAAGCGACAGCATAATTTCAATCCTGATGCGCAGGCGTCAAATATGCTGTTTTACAGTCAGATACAAATATTTTTGGTTCGAGTAATTCATATGAATCTATGGACTATGGCACGTATGTCTTGTGGTAAACTGTTAAATATTTGCACACACACATAATAAGTAGATTTCTCAAAACTGCTTGTTGTAGGCCTTGGCACTGAGATATGTTACTTTTCGTGTCATAGCAATGTGTTCTGAAAAATATGAACTCTTTCAAGTTTCTCTTCACACATTTAAGATAAAATACAGGGAAGTATTACGATGCTATTATTAATAAATGCAGTCTAGATTGAAGATTAATTTTATAATTTTCCTTTGGGCAATAAAAATTATTTGAGTTTGAGGTGACAGACACCATGTGGGAATGTTTGACACGTAGCTATAAGCAAGAGTATAGTAAACCAACAGGAGATCAGTACCTAAAGAAAATTGTTTTAATTGAAGGATAGCATAGAATGCGCTATTCAGTTTCTTGCAAACATGGTCAGTGAGGGAAACAAACTCAAATTATTGTTGCTATTTCAAAATCAAACGAGAGCATTCAAGGTCAATGAAAATGGCGCCTTCAACATCAAAGGAAGAAAAAAATACGCAGCCGTCGGCTGTCGCTTCTCGTTAGTTTTGCTATTATCAGGTAATATTTTTGAAATAACGTCTATTTGTTTCACACATTACAAATAATCGTAACATCACTATTTATAGGGTGTTCTGGCGAACTCATTCTGGTAGATGATAACTCATTTGAAACATACGAGTGCATATTCAACTGTAAAGCTCTGTTCCGCTCAATTTACCCACTAGTTTTCTGTTTTTATTAAAAGCAATTTCTGTTTGTTCTCATAAATGTATTGAATGTTTCTGTCTGTAACCTATCGATTGTCATTTTAGAATACTTTTAGAAAATCTTAAACGTATTAATAAAAAAATCTAAATATTTCTCGAATTTTTGCCGAATTGGTATGTTATCTGAATGGATCTACTCATTCCCTAAAATCCTTGCACTTAATCATTTCCAAAACGGCTCACCTTTACACTATCAACCATGTAGAGCTGCTGCAATACTGAGTTCATGTAACAGGTGGCTCCAGCGTTTTTTAAACCTACAAAGCCACCAAAAGGTCTTGGCCCCACTGCTGGCAGATAATCCCATTCTGTTATAGCCGTATCCGGATCTGGAAAAAAAGACAATTTTTTAGGGAACATTAATTGCAACTGTGGGAAAAGCATTGTCGTTGAATATGCTTCAGGGAAAAGCGAATTAATGTTCTTTAAGGGCGCGTTCTGCGGATCGAATAACTGGTTTCAAGGACAGTGTGAAAAAGACAAATCCAATTGTTGTGAAATTTTAGTATGATAAACAAGACACTACCTTCTATTTGATGTGGCAATATCATATAAAAAACATTTTTCTAAAAAAGTTATTTTTTGCAAAATTTTATAAATGCTTTTGTACACATTTATATCTATTTCAAACAATGTACGATATTACACAGATGATATATGAATTTGATTTTTGCTGGTAATTTTGGGATTTTTTGAGTTCTTCTTGAAATACCCAAAAAACACAACGACTGTGATTTTATGCAACCAATACTACAATGTCACCAGGCCATGTGTTCAGCATTTTTCCGGTAGGGGCGGGCCTATTTCTGGTAATTTAGTTTTTCGATACTGGCTATTGGCTCGATTGTATTCGACCACCTATTCGACACTGACAGTTTGTAATCTGTCACTGCGTTGACAACTAACCTAATATTTCTCTGTCGTGGTTGTTTATTGTTTATTCGTTCACAAAATTTCAGAAAATAATGGTCTTATAAAAATTACACTTCAGGTGCATCGCATGTAGTGTCACATAGTATGTTGTGTGAATATTTAATGGATTTACAAAAGCTAATAATTATGTGTTCTAATTATTATTTAAATTGCTATAACCAAAAAACTATCTGGATGTGATGTATAGGTAAAAGAAACTTATCGCAATAAAATTTTAAATCTAGGTTGTACAGTGCTAAATTCTGAAGGCACAGACGATTAGCCTGGTCTACTAAGTTATCGACCTAAGACTATCGAAATTCGACAGCAAACCAGAATTACGTCCCATCACTATTCTCTAAAATTCTTTCATCGCCAAAATAGTCGCAATAAGACCAAAATAATAAAACTGAAATTACTAATTTATGCTAATGCCGGCTAATCCGACGCGGTGTCGACCGGATGCAATGTCGCCCATGCAATTTTTCGATATGAATTACGTTTGGACGTGCTGACCTATCGACATGGCTTACTGTGACGAAATTTAATAGCCAAATGGACATCCAAGCGACATCTTTTTTTTTAATGTGAACTATTAGTTTAACTAACGACAATTGGGGGACCGAACGCAACCTTAAACCAAGGAGTGTGCCTTAAGTTTTTCTCAGGTTTTTTATGGTTTGTACTTATATGTTGAACTTGTTCTTGTATGTTGGATTAACAAAATTATGACATGACTCTTAAAACAGATGGATTACCGGTTCTTTTGGATCCTTCAACAATGGAGGTGCGACAATGTGTTTCTTAAGACCTCATAATCATCAATTTTTTTTATTATGTTATTGGCTCTGCTCCGAGATCAACTGGCCAGTTGTATATGGGATGCGACATCTATTTTTTTTAATAACTATGAATAAAATCATATTGTTCTATATTAGTTATAGTTGAAGGTTACAGCATTATTTTTAGTTTTTGTGTACAAAAGTTATATAATAGTTTGTATGCACAGTTGTTTTCACTAGATAGCATAGTGTGTTACCCCATTACTGATCAATTCGCATTCCAATATTGAGCAGTTGAGCAGTACCAATCTCTCCACGTCTGCGCTAAGGGTCATCGACTAAGCATATTCTAGTCTTGTGTTGAGTGTTTAAGCAATTCCCACACCTCAATCTTCAAAGAGTTCTCACAAGTGGTCTATTCGTTTCTATTTTAGACCAGGGCTGTGTTCTTATGTTCTGCTGGATCTGTCTGTCTCTTGTTCCAGATGGAAAACTAGTAAATTTGGGTGCCTCAGGTTCTCTCCTACAATGGTTACAGAACTATATCACAGGCAGGTCTCAAATGGTACATCTTAACAACTTTATATCTTCTCCTATCTCAGTATTATCAGGCGTCCCCCAGGGTTCTCACTTGGGCCCCCTCCTTTTCAATATTTTTATCAATGACATTTCATCTTGTTTTAAGCATAGTCTCTTTCTCTTGTTTGCCGACGATTTGAAGCTGTTTCTAGAAATAAGCACCCCAGATGATTCTTTTGCACTTCCGGAAGATCTAGACAGACTGTCTCAATGGTGCCATGCCAATGGCATGGATCTTAATGCTCTCAAATGCAAAGCTATTAAATTCCATAAATCTAAAAACATCAATAGTTTTGTCTATCATATCAATGGCAGTCCATTGAGCTGCGTTGATCAAATCAATGACCTAGGTGTGCTAATAACCTACAATCTTGATTTTTCACCTCATATTAACAAAATAATCAATACAGCATTACGCATGCTTGGCTTTGTGAAACGTAGCACCAGGGGCTTCTCAACCATTAATGCCATTAGAACTCTGTATTACTCCTATGTCAGATCACACCTTGAATATGCTACTTCTGTATGATGTCCTAATTACGCATGTCATATCCATCGGATCGAATCAGTACAGAGAAGATTCTGCAGATATATTCACTTCATATTTTACAACAACAATGAATTTCATTATTCTGACTTATGCACATCACTTCACTTAGAAACTATCTCTTGTAGAAGAAAACAGAGAGACCTGGTACTTGTTTTCATAAACTCTATCAGTGATTGTCCCTATTTAACTTCTAGAATTGGATTACATGTTCCATACCGAAACACTCGTACTACACAAACTTTCCATCAAGAATTTCATAGAACTAACTACGCTTATCACTCTTTCTTTTCCCGAACCCTGCGGCTGTGCAATGAGTTGTCTGATTTAGATTTCTTTGGTCCTTGCGAACCATTTGTGAGAACTGTTAAAGGTCTAACTTAAAATAAAAATTCAAAAAGTATTGTGGTTCCTGTTATCTATTTCTTTTATGTACTGATTGTGATTGTATTAACTTTGTATTAACTTTGTGTAGTGTTACTTTGATATTTTAAGATTGTATTATCTTTTTATAGTGTAACTTTGATATTGTAAGACTTTGTAGGTAGTAGTTTTTCATATTTAATTTATATATTTTGTTTTATATTGTGAATTTTAAAATATTGAGAACTTTTGCTCCATTGTATTGGACAAGTGGGCTTGACCCGTTAATAAATAAATAATTTCTATGGTAGTGTTCGCTCATTTTTCTTTCAGGTTCTTGTTTAACATATTGCTCAAGTCACTGTAGAAAATTTTGAAATTTCTCATCGGTATTCCATTTGTCTTTGCTAGTCTGTCAACTGTGTCGTTTTGAGGTATATCTGCATGAGAAGAATGATCTGCAGCAGAAGTGTTATTTGTAGAAGATGGTTGGTGTTAACAATAAGGAGGAAGGAAAGTGAAGATCACACAAATAGATCAGTTTTGAAGGAGCAGGATAGGTTAGATAAAATTTAATGTGACTTTCTATTCAATGCCAATACCTCACACAAGGGCTACCTTCGAGGTGGCACTATTTGTATCAATTCGTACAAATACAAATGAAAAATGAAATTAAATCAATTCAATTATGTTCGACTCAAAAAAGCAAACTTCTTTTTTAGGCGTTTTAGGGGTTCCTGGTCATTTTCTACTTTTTTGGGGCTGGGGGTGAAATTGAGTGAAGACTATAGCTTCATACTATGGGAAAATAATGAACTGGTATCACCGTAATGTGTGGGAAGTACTGAGTTAATCAACTTGACTACATTTTTTTCCTTCTTCGAGCCTAACTGAGTCTGGTATCTGTATAACCATACTTGAAACATCGACCGGCTGACAAGACCGCGACGAAGAGCAGATGTGCTTCGGATCGCTGCGACATACATGAACGCCTTCATGACGCATACTCACTGGAATAGAACATGTCGTTGAGCATGTTGACCAGCTGCTTGTAGTTCTGGACGCAGTTGAGACAGAGCGCGATGAGCAGGTCGAACGCGGCCGCCTGTGTTTGGGGCGTATCGCAAATGGGCACGGCAGGATCCTCGCCCAGCTGTCCGGTCTTGTTCAGCTGCAGCATCAACTTGCTGGCTGGGAACAGGAAGTCTTCAAGCAACTCCTTGATCAGGCTACCAGATTCGCAGCTGCCTAACTCACATTTCTGCTCAGGGGTCATAAAGCACAACAGCTCCTTCGCCAGGCTTAGGTGGCCTTCGATCAGCACCTGCAATCGATAATTACAGTATCTAAAAATAAAAATAAGTCATCTTTAATTTAGCTCAGGGCCGGTATTCCCAACTCGCTCCCCTCGCAAGCGAGCGATCCGTCAAAGGAGCGATATGATTTGCAGCGATATGTCATTTCTAGATTCTCACCTACCGCTCCCCTCGCAAATTTGGAAAGCGAGCATTGAGATACGACAACATCGCGTATTGATGTAAAATGTCCGAACAAAACGTCAAGTTGTCAAAACATAACCAATATGTTCGTTTGATAAAGTACCGTATACATCACAGACGATAAATAATAATTATTGTCGGTGATATACACCGGTCGAGGTTGAACTAACTAACTATTCTAAACATGAAGATTAGTATCAACCAAAAATTCAGGTTAAATCTGATTTAATTAGTGGCGACTTTGGCCCCCATTTAATGTGAAAGAACTGTTGTTTTCTATTTCGATAGGTACCAATATTCTTGTTTGAAATTAAATAATGATAATCACAGCGATTATACTTTAGTTGTAGTTCATATTATAACTTCGAATCATATATCAGTACATTAAACTATAAACTTTTAAAAGCTTACAATTTTTTTTATAACATCACTGAAAAATAGTAAACCAAAATTTTTGCTATTGGTTGAGGATATAAATCTGTAATTTTTACAGGGTCATCCAGATAAATGATAATTGTGTCCAAGACATATCAAAAGGTTTGTTTTGTTAATCTAAATAACCTTTTGAACTAGTTTTCAGCGAGTTTTGTTAGTGTTTTTTGAGTGGGAATTCGGTAAAAAAATCTATACATTTTGAAAAGGTACATTTTAATGTGAAGGTTGCGCCTGACTTTGTCTAATCAATTTCTCCCACAACGGATCCGATTTGCAATATTAAATATTAAATCGTTTTCCAAATTTAGGCGATTTTTAGTTTACTTCTTATTTGGGCCATTGATGAAATTGCGTGCTCGCACAAGTACAAGGTAGAAAATGGAATGAAATACTTCAAAGCCTTGTCTGTTAATTCCGTGTACTTATTTTCTCTTTTCAACCAGAAGGTGTCAAAATTTCCAGATTTGAACTCCCAGTGTAACATCCCACTGGCAGATAATTCCAGCAGATTATATAACGCAAACGCCTAAAAGTTTTGTACGGTTTAAATATTTTTAACATACGAGTACATAGAAAAAAGGGTCGGGAATCAAGAAATTTTTTTAATTCTAGGGGGGTCGTGTTATGGGAAAGGTTGAAAAACACTGTGTTAGAGGGCCACTTAAAACAACTCGATGGAGCTCTGAAACATATTTTTATGTTTCTTCTTGGTTTAGCAGTCCAATACATACAGGATCGTCCACTATAAAGCATAATAATTATAAATAAGAGCACACATCTCAACTTAAGGCATAATACTTAAGGTACCCTGCTCATCGGTGATAACCTATTGATACACCAGTGACACGAGCGACAGAAAGCACTCCCCTTTGACGCGAGCGCTTCAATTGTAAGGAGAGGATGTGAGAATCTAAACAGCAGTGATTTTCACTCCTCTCACATTTAAAGGCAGCGTTATCGCTCCACACGAGGGGTCAAGAATACCGGCCCTGAGCTATTCATTTAGTACAAAGTCTACCTGTATGCACGCATACAATTTATTCCTTGAGATATCATTATTTAAGATTTCAAATAAATGGTAGAGGTTTAAAAATGTAATTCAAGAGGCTGACTTTTTGGTATAGTACTGAAGATAATCCTTTATCCATGTAAGAAAAATCAGTGCCAAATTTCAGCCCAACAGGGATGAAATAAAATAAATAGAAAGTAAAACAGGGATAGCGCCGCAAGTAGACAACAGGCCGTATTCATAAAGAAGAGCCGCTTTTACTTCATAATCATAAGCAAATGAAGAAAAAGATTTGGACCTGGATCGAAAAGGCGCTGCTCTAATCTAAAGGAAAAGGTTCCACTTTTTAAGGTTAAGGTGTTATTAGTTGAACAGTGAGCGCGTGATTTTTTTAAGTCAAATTTAACATGGCGGATGTAGCGCACATACGCGCACGAAAAGTATACAAAGAGAGACGAAATCCACGTGAGTACGATTTTTGGACCATCTTTCGGTTTGAGGAAAGCAGTGATTAGCAGACTACTTCATTGGCGAAAATCTGGAAACCAGAGGAGGGGCACTTTCGCCAGTACCCAAAATGAAAGTGTTCATGGCTAATCCGGGTTTCTAGAGAGGTATAGGTGAGGAACTGGGATGTAAGACAAAGTGAAATGGTCAGCAAAAAAACTGCTTCTTTGCTTTTTTCGCTGGGAGTTGAGATTTTCCCAATATTTCAGGGTATGGTTTTACCCTTTTGCAAATCAACTTACACTCAGATTACTCCTCGTCTGTGTCTTGTACCTCTACTTGGTAGTTTGACAGTTCCTCGTCACTTCCCATTCTATCACAGCTATCAAATACAATCTCAAAACCCCGTGTAAAACTTAGCTGTACCAGCAGACACACTTTACCTAATCTAACATTGATAATGCTTTGTGCATTTGCCTCTACAACGGCAAGTTGGAATTTAAAGGCTGCAAGATTTGCTTGCAAAGAAAAGGAAATTGTCTGAAACATCTTCAATCAGAACGTCTAGTTGCGGCAATACTATTGTTTCAAGTTTAATTCATTTCGTTTAATACCTCTTGGGCTAAAATTAGGCACTGAAATTTCTAACATGGTTAAAGGATTAGGTCCATAATACTATACCAACAAATCAGCCTCTTAAATCAAAATTCTAAATCAAAGCTAAGGGCTAAGGTTTATCATCACAGGCGATGATGTTAAATACAATGGAAAATACGTGAAGATACTCTTTTATTAAACAGTAGGAACTCTAAAGCTGCATATAACAGAAAAGTTTACGGTGAATCAAGGCGTTATTTTTTGTTCTCATACCTCGTGTTTATCCCTAGCTTTCCTCAACCAAGCCACTTCGTTAGCTAAAAGTTGGTCCACTGCCGACAGAGGACAGCCGGTAAGGTAGGCGACGTTCACCAGCCGGCAGAGCAACTGAAAAAACTCGTGCGAGTTGTTCGCGTTCTCGATCACCAGTGTGTCCAGCAGAGAAAACAGCAAGGGCACTGCAACATATAATAATAATCATTTACAGTCCTATTTTTTATCTAAACATTGGACAAGTGTAAATTTGGAAAACTAAAAATAAAAACAACAGACAGGAAATGGGAGAAAAGATCTTTTTGAATCATAGCTAAGGATATTCTCGATACAGACATATTTCAATTAAAAAAACTACATCAAAATTACCTCATCCGTCTGAGAACTATCATAGATGGTTAACCTTATAACACCACTTTATTGCGTCCCTGGGCTCAAACATTTTGCCATTTTTGTATGTATGTAAAAGATATTTACGCATATGTTCCTCCCTTCCACGTGCTTTCTAAGTTTAAAAATAAAAAAGCATTTGGATGGAGAAAAATATTTTGGAAATTTATGAATGTCATTAAATAATTGACAGCCACTGACATAAGTATTTTGTCATATATGTTATATGCTTGGCATCGCAAAAGCTTTTTCGTCCTTGCCTCAGTAATGTTCTGTCCTGACGATCAATATTAACTGGCTTGGCGTCTATTTGATCGATATCAGCTGACTAAGGCCGGTATGCATAGTCGTTTGCCGGCGAAACACCGTTAAATCACTTCAGAGACCTGTAAGAGGTCCTCCGTTGATCTCCGAAAAGTCGCCGAAATGAAATTTGCAATGCACAGTCGTTCTTCCACACATCGTCTCGCTGTTGAATCGCCGACGATCTGTCTGCCCGACGTTGTCGGTTGTTTAAGTATCTCTAGAGGTTTGCCAAATGCGTCAATAAATTAGTAACAGTTTTTGGTCAAAACCTATCTAAATTCCTTGGTTTTCCTTGGTTTTGTCTAAAAGAGGGTAACAGCTTGGTGTGGACGTTAACAGAATTATAATGTTAAATATGTGCCTTATATGTATACTTAAGAAAACTGCGACGATCTGGTTAGACGCTTGGGCGATATGCACAACGGCAACACTGGGGTCTGTCATCTTTGGGTTTTCCACGGTGGCCTTAACCTTACTTTCTACCTAGTGCATTTCAGTGCATTTGTTTACATGACGTTTACCTGTGGTTCTAAAAGTGTTTTTAAATTCTAATCATGTCCAAGTTTGCTTTTGCCGATAAAGAATTGTTCCTCCAAATTTTGGGGAATCATCCTGTGGTTGAGGATAAAAGGTCTGACAGCTACAATATCGAGAGAAAGAAGAAGGCCTGGGATAACATTACGGCCGAGTTTAATGTTGCTGCCATCGAGACGGTATGTATTATTATCATCATTATTTATTATTGGAAATAATACTGATATTTACGTCCGATTTTCCAAAAGTCCTACTTACCATATTCATATCATAAGTGCAGTATAATAGTTTGTATCCTTTTAAAGTATGTTGTACCGTATATGTGGATTCGAATATTTTAGTGAGCCCAATTAACTTGTTTCAATGCTAATTTTTCAAATTGTGTGAAGATATATAAGTGATATATATTAGTAGCTTGTTTTGATGCATAAATGGGTATTGTATGTCATTATTTCCAGAGAACCACTGTCCAACTGAAGAGGTTGTGGGACAAAATAAAGAGGTCAAGGAAGGAGCAGCTAGCCACAGAGAGGCGTGAGATGATGGCCACTGGCGGTGGACCTGCCAGGTCCACCCACGCTCCAGAACCAGCTGTGGACAAAATAGTTCCATACATACCTTATGAAATAGACGTCATGGATGATTCTGATGGGATCCAACTCCATAAAGTTCAAGGTATAGATATGTTTGTTTTATGCTATATATAATATCTGTACCTTAGGATAAAACAGTATTAAGTTGCAAAACTAACATTTTACAGGAGATGGTCTAAAAGTACCAATCCTCACATTAGCACATTTCTCTCGATTTGACTCAAACAATGTGGAACATTATCCTACTATTTGAAGCAGGATCTAATTAGGACTTAAAATGCATACCATAGATCTTTTGGGGAAGAATGAGCTTCATATTTTTTTTATCATAATTTTGGTCTTGAGGTTCTTCCTATTTTTATACTAAGTCAATTGCTTGTACTTACATACCGCTGAAAGGGACTTGATATATGGATAGTATGTATAAATACCATAAAATGTATGGGCTTGGTATAGGTACCTCTTGTTTCCGAATGTTTTTGGTGAGGGCTGGAGATGATACATAATCGAAGTATCTGCTGTGTAATACGCTTTTCATCTGAAAGTAGTCAGGACTTGATACTGTCTAAAATCCTTATCTCTGTTGTTAGCATTGATAGGACTTCATATGGTATTGCATTTAATAGATGACTTGATACATGATACATGTTGAGATGAAACTAGGTTTTGTTATTTTTGGACTTGATACTCTTTTATCCTGAGGAACAGAGAAAGACTTTCTTTTTACTTCTGTGTCATCGGCATTGACTGCACTGGTCATTTTCCTCATGTTCTGTGTAGGCTTTGTTTCTGTTTAAATATAAACTAAAAAGACTACTAATACAGAGAACATACTATTCTTTGATTGAATATATTTCTGACCACCAACTGAAATAAGTGTTTCTGCAGTAAGTATAAAAAAAGCTCAATTCTGTATGTCTCTTTGAAAAGCATTTCAACATGTATTTTGTCTTTTTTCTGTTTTATTTGTGTAATAACTAGTTATATTAATTAATTGTGTTCTCTGTGTAAATTGTTTATAATCATTAATATGTATTGTCTATTTACATTTACTAATTATTTCATGTATTTATATATTAACAAAATCTGACTTGTTCTATATCATCAAATGATGATCCCTATTTTACCTCTGAGGTGCAGATATATGCAGTGTGCAGTGATCTGGTGGAACAGTGTCTTTGATCAGACCGTTACTGTAACTGTATAAATCTTACGTTTATGAGCAGAAATAAATGCAGTGTTCAGTATTTTCTTCAAAATATCTAGATAATAGAAAACCTATTCACTTATACAACCAATTTGTTTGTCACAAACAGAATGTGAACGCCCAGGTCTTTCCACTGCAACAAATGACTTGGCCAAGGACCAGATGATGGCAGCGGAAGACAATATGCCATCAACGTCAAAAGAAAGAGAAATAGAGGACACCCCAAAAGTTGTGAAAAGGATACTGCAGAGAGGTAATTGAAATAATATAGCTTTTATATATCCACAACAGGATAACATTTGCAATTTATTATTATTGATATTATTTTAGTTTTGAAGAGTATAATGTATCCACCTTCTTTTAAATAATTTACTTTTTTAACGTATTGCAGTATATACATATTTAAAATGTCCTTCCTTTTTTTAAAGTAAGGTGAATTTTTTTAAGCTTTATGTGTATTTTAACTTTTAAAGTAAGGTGAATTTTTTTAATCTTTATGTGTATTTTAACTTTTTTTCTGTACAAACTTTCGACATATGTAAGAATTTATATTTGTGGACACGAATAAATTGAATTTGATTTTTTTTTGTCCTGAGTCAGGGTAACTCACACAAACAGTTTTTAATTTTGTGATCTGCAAGCAGGCTTGTATTTGTGTGTAATTAAAGCTCTTGCTATCTACAACTACAACTTCTTTGAAAACAACTTTACTACACTCCACAACTGTTGTTTTGAATTACTTATTTTTTATTTTATTTAAGATAAAGAATGGCTGAAATCTTTAATTTGGAGTCCTGCCCTTTTTCTTTATTTGAGGTCAATAATAAGTATGCTATTGCCGTTTACAACTATTTTTAATTTTTACAGGATACAAACCTAATGCTCATGAAAAGCAGTTAGAGCTGCTAACAGCTGCGAGGCTACAGCTGATAGAGGAGGAGAAGAGGCAGGCGAATGAACTGCATCAAATAAGAATGCAGGAAGCTGAATATAGGCGAGCAGAGGCAGAAGCTCGCCATGAGGAGGCATGCTTGCGAAGAGAAGCAGCGAGATATCAAATGCTCCAGGAGAAGAAAAAACTGGAAGATTTTAACAAATGATTAAAAAATATGTTTAATAAACGATTTTTTAACAGTATAACATAGTGTTTTCATGTAAGTCGTATCTAAAACCAGGTTTTAAGCTTTTACAATCATTTTCATTCAAAATAACGACATACTATTTCTTCTCTCATTAGTGTGCCTGCTTGGTTGGAATTTCTTTCCGGCAAAGCAGATGCTGGAATATCACCATCTATCCCTTCTCCTTCGCCTTCTTCATCATCACCAACATCATTTTCATGGTGTGCCATTGATATATTATATAAAGTGGCACACGAAATTATAATGTAACAGGTATTTGTTACTTCATTTGCAAGCCCTCGTCTGAGACAAGGGAACTTGCGCTTCAAAGCTCCAAATAAACGCTCTACAGTGTTTCTGGTTTTTGTGTGTGCTTGATTGTATCGTCTCTGTGCTGGCGTGTGAGGGTCACGATACGGAGTTAATAAATACGGCAATAATGGATAGCCAGCATCACCTAGTACATACCCAGGTAGCAACCTTCTTTCCAGCCGAGTTTTCACAGAGCTGCGATTGAAAATGTTGCTATCGTGAAAGCTACCTGGATATCTAGCAACAATATCATAAATCTCCAGGTTAGGGCCACCAACCACCTGAACATTTATTGAAAACGTTCGTTTTCTATTTCTAAAGAGTTCAGCCTCCCTCCCTCCCGGGCTACTGATAGGCACATGCGTGCAATCGATGCACCCAATAACTCCAGGAAAATTTCCAATTCTTTCAAACCGGGCACTGGTTGCTTGCAGATTTTGAGGAAATTTAATATAGTGCCGTGAATGCGTGGAAATTTTTCGGGTGATCTTCTTGATGACTCGGCTCACAGTGCTTTGGTGGAATCCTCTCAGATCACCACTTACTACCTGAAATTGTTTGCAATTTTGATTATCATGGCCTTATCCCAGGAACGCCTACTTATAAAAAATATTGAGAGGCTCAATGCCAAGGGCCTTGCATCTCAATATTTTCTAAATTTTACATGAAAAATAGTGAGCTTCAAAGTTTTTTTTTTATATTTTAGTCACATGTTGGTCACATTAGAATCCCAATAAGACGACCCTCCATAAGTCGATATTCCGCGAAGAACGACGCGCCTGACACATTTTTTGGCTTTCAAAAAACATGCACCGTAATTTATTTTACTGTAATAATATTGCTTACAGACTATTACAGAGCAGTGAATATATAGCTTAGAAAATACTCAAAATTATATTTGAATAAGTTCTAAACTAAAAGAATAAAACATTAGATTTTGTTGTTGGCCAGTATTAAAACTTTGGTTAATAAGTGAAATAACTAATTTGAGCTTACTTTGAATAAGGCTCAGGGTTTATTGAATAAAAGAGATATCTCAGTTCATGCTTTACTACAGTTACTAAAAAGTTAATATAAATACTTTCAATAAAAAAACCTCTGTAAATATTAACCCATTCTAGTAAATCAGGATTTAAGCGTTGAAAAATATTTCGTTATTGAGTTGTTCTTGATGTATCCATGAAAGCAACCAATACATGCCTTTTATCGCGAACTACACGTAATTTAATAGCAGGTAAATATTTTCGGTACTAACCTGGAAACTACCGGTCGCGTAAAACCTCAAAGTGATTAAAAGACCTATCACTGGATGAACAGGCAAGCCACGATTTGTTTGAGGCTCTCGCTCTTGAATCAATGGTACCAGAACGTTTTGGAGAACATCTTTTGAAAATCTGAAGCGCTTCTTGAATTCCCTCTCATTGTATATTTCTAATGGGTTTTCCATGTCCCGAATATATCTGCAAAAATTAAGGTTCTAATACGATTACTTTTATTACATGAACTGTTAAATTACCTGCGAGGTACTTGTTCATTCTCCAAAACCATCCTATCTCTGTTTGCACTGAACAACATATCCAAGTCACGATCCATTATTAGTCAGATATATGTAGGTATATAAAATATGCAGAAACTTCTATAAAAATACTTATCAACAATACTTCTATAGAAAAGCACCAAAAAATAACATAAACAAACCTTCAGGTCAGTCTGGCGACTTGCCGGAGATGGCGTTCCGCATCTCCGACAAATCTCCTTCACATCGCCAAAATATATCGTAATGCGCATGCGCGAGCGCTTCGGCGATCTCACGGCGATCGTTTCTGCATCGAATTTCTTCTTTGGAGAGCGGCGCGGTCTCGGCGATTTGTAAGAGATCGACTATGCATACCGGCCTAAGAAGCGCATCCCGGGCTTAATTTTTTAGTAGTGATCTAGGTTGGCAATTCTGCAAGTCAGGACCGTCTGAGTGATATTGTTATCTTCATTTTTTTACTTCATTTAAAGCGTAATTATGATCATTCAGTCCATCCATACTGATATACTTCTTAGGAAGCAACGCCGAATTTCTAGGAAAATGTAAAATAAGCATACAAGAAAACGTCGCCAAGTGTCAATTACTCGTCATCAGTAGTGCTTGCACAGAGTACAGTCCTGTATTAATTCAAAGCTTAAGCTGAAAAACGTTACAACATATGTCAAGACTCATTCTGGGGTATTTTTTGTTATCACTAGTCAAACATCTGTTGGCTGTTAACACGGCTGACAGGCCAAAGTATAGGGTAAAAGGATATACAAACGATTACCAGGTTGACAAAGCTAAAGAGATCAACTAACACTGTTATTAATTTAAACGTAATTTGCATTATAGTTTCTCACAACTACAATACTAGTCTTCCAACTGCATTCGAAAGTAATACAATAAGGAAATTGTTATTGATGTATTTTTGACAAACAGGGGATTATTGCCATGCCACAAAATTCGCAAGCACAATAGATGTTCGATAATTAGAAAGACCTCCGCATTTTGAAGTGTGAAGCAAAGGTAAGAAAATCGAGGCTCACATGCAAATGTGAAAAGTAAAGAATGGGGTATTTTCCAACTTGCTAATATTGCCTGTTTAATGGCTGAAATGGATTGCCTTTATCTAATTTGTAATGATGGCACTGTTTGCTCAATTTTTTCTGCCCACGTGGAGTGAAGAGAGTCGGAAAATCATCTCTTTGAAAAGAGCTCCTTTAAATCTCTTAAACCTCCCGCCTAAGAAATCAACCAATCAAAAGTCATTTTTATGCCGGATGTAGATAGGATGCGACTATATTAATTTATTTGAATTATGCGTAGATTCAAGGTTGTCACGTTGTTAACATTTTGCCTAGTTTTTCTACATATAGAGGAATAAAGGTTCATGTTTGTAGACTAAAAATGTTGTATTGCACTGTTATTCCATTTTTTGCATCATTATATATGTAATTAGCAGTTTACTCTGAGAATGTTACCTGGTTACTTTTCACAATTTTACCCGTCATTCTTTAACAGCCTGTCACTAGTGTCATGCCATACATAACCTCCCCTGGTCTCACGACTGTCACGGTATCTAATAGCGTTTTCGATTTACTGCTCTCCGACGCTCTCAGAGCGCATTTGATGTAAATTGTATGTTCGGTTTGACGGCTCTGCTCCAGATTTGCAAATTCGATTGACCTGTTGTTCGCTCAGATTGAACTTAATTGCTCCGAGAAGCCAGGTCAGACCATTTGAGAGCGACGCCTTGTATGTCAAAGAATAATTGAAAGCTTGGCGTTCTGTGAGGAGAAGTATTTTGTGGTTGGTAGAAAGAAGGTGAAAAACATTCGATCATTCGAAGAAAATAGCCCCCCTTTGTGGTGATCGCAAGAAAAGTAAAAAGCACATAATACATAATATGGAAAACTGGGTATTAATACCTTTAAGATTCGAGGCTAGGCAACGACTATTTTATAATTTTTATAGTCGGTGCGTAGAACAACTTAAATTTTAAATTGCGGCCTTATCAACCGTCACTTGCGCAAAACCAGAAGTCATTTTTGTGTTCGATCATGTTCGACTTGTGAAGTGCTCCTATCAACTCTTGACAGATCTCTAATTTGATTGCGGATGATCTATGCTTGCCCTGAGAGTAAATCGAAAACGCTATAAATTAACCATGATGAAATGATGTAAACAAACATCTGTCAATGTCAATACGAAGCGGAGGTTATGTTTGTAGATGGAGGAAAGGAGGTCAGACGACAAAGTAGAGTCACATTCTAAGGATAGCACCACGAAAGACTTATTACGTCACGCTAAGATTTATTACGTCACAGCTTTGGCGCGAAATTTTGTTTGAACTTCGGAGGGGTTTTAACCCACTTCGCGTTCACAATAAAACGTAAAAATGTTCGTTACATGGTTTTTGGGGACGTAATATCAATATTCGGTGATAAAATTTTGTTCGGAAAATACCCCATTAATATAATGCAGCTGAATTATTGTTACCTATGAGTTGTAAGGCGAGTCGACTGGCCGCTCCGCAAGTGCATATCACGATCAGCTGTTCAGCAGCCGCTACTCTAATAGCAGGACAAGGGTTGATGAGCACTAGGTCTGTCACAAAGTAAGGCCACCAGTTGTCTTGATAAAGATGTTCCAAACTGCTCGAGTTTAGGATCACTGCAGTGCTTAAGAGCTCCAAGGCTTCCTGAAACATAGTTTTTTATAAAAGCTCAATTTGGATTTCTGTTGTCAAACAACTATAAAGTTTTACAACATTTCGCCTTCAATCGAGTTAATAAATATTCGGTGGCGTATCCTGAGTTCCAGTGGAGTGTATTGTTTCACATTAATATTCAAGCTACTGGTTTGATTTCTAAAGTAGGTTGATATAAATGCTGTCGATGATGCAAGTTATTATATAAAATTATTTTATGGTGCTCTATCAAAATGATTACTGTTCTTCGGTTTATTTGTTTCTGCTCACTAGGTGTTGAGTTTAATTCCTATTTCTAGCGGGGTTGGTATCAGTTAGACGATTTTGGAGTGCAATATCATCTAAAAACATAGTTTACAAGTATACAGGGCGGGCCAATAGTGCGTGGACGGAAGATTGTGGGCTTACTAAAATATATTTGAGAAACCTGTCCTTTAATCGTGGTAGGAAACCTTGAGGGATATAACATAAGAATAATTTTACTCAAATCTTGACGTTTATACAGGGTGATTCATATCAAACTTACATTTTTTAGAATGGAACCCCCTATATATTATTGCATATTTGGATTCCTTGGTCAATTCTAGAGTGACTTTATGTATCATACATGGAACCACCGACTATTAAAACAAATAGACATATCTATTTACATTTCAGCTCATTGCATACATATACAGATCCCCCCTCGTAAGTATTGCGATGTTGATTTTGACAAGAAGGGGACCCAAGAACTAGGGAAAACCATCTATGCATATCTCCATATCTATGCGTACCCCAGAACTTTCCCCAAATTTTAGGATCACGCTAAGACATTTGGCAACAGCGGAACGTGATTCATACAAAAGTCAAGGCGCCAACGAGTGACAAGTGGCAGTTGACACTTCTCGTTGACACTGTCACAGCTTACGAAGCTTGATTTTCCATTTTAAATTTATCTGAAATTGCGTGTATTTAGTGGTGAAAAGTGCTGCAGAAAAAAAACCTTTCCTAAACCTTGTTTCTCTTGGTAAACATTTTTACCTCATAATTTTTGTATTTTGTGTGTATATTTCTATATTTTTGATGATTGTTAAGAAATCTTGTCAAATAGTATCAGAATACAGTGAAAAATAGCCCTTAGTTAGCTACTTCCTAAGCTATTTCAACCACTGATGTTTTTTTTTAAAACTGAGAAAACAACATTCTTTGTTTTCGTTTGTTAATTGGTTTAGTATATGCTGCTACTTGTTTCCAGGCTATCCACTAATAGTGGCATCAGAAACATTTGGTTACAATGCCTATGTTTGGAGAATACTGCATTGCCCAAAGACACAGGATTGTGTTCCAGGCAGTTTGGGCCCTGATGCATTCATCCATGGCCGACTATTCATCACAAGGACAGATAAGAGAAAGTGTTGAAAAAGGATGCTCTTTCTTCATGTATCTACCCTAGAAGGTGAGTGGTATACAAACTGACAATACATAATTATGATGTAACTAATTGAAGGATCTTAGATTTAATATAAAAAAATTAATTGTAAACAACAGGCTAACATAAAAAATATTTCAATTAAATCATTCAATTAGTGAGAGTATAGGCAAAAAAAACCTCTATGGAATGATTTTTTGTTTTAAAATATTCTTTTCGTTAGTTTGAAAATTAATTTTTTTAATTGATTAAGGTAGTTTTGGACTATACATGAATGTTAACTATGATGCTTATCTGTGGCTGATATATAAAGTATGTCCTCTGCTCAAAGTATGTCTTTAAAACATTTATGTATGCATATATCACCAGTTACACCCTTCCTTGTTTACAAAAACTTGCTAGTTCCTTATATTTATTTTTAATTGCTGCTTAATCCAACTTTTTAATTAACGGAAACTGGGTTTATGTTTCAGCCCTCGACAGCAGAAATTTGTGACGATGGATCTAAAGATGCAAGTACAGCGACTGCAACAGAAGGTAGTCTCAAAAAAAGGTGAGCTCTTAATGTATGTATGTATGGCTTCCAGCAATACTGTAAGCTGAAACTAACAGACCAATAACTGTCTGAGATTGTCTTCAAGCAAAACTTAACAAAAACTTACTAATAAACTAATTAATAAATAATAAAGTATTGGAATAGCCTCTGCAATAGTAAATCCTTCAGCATATTACTGAAAACCATGCATAACCGTAAAAAAAATTGAATTCAGACATCTTCTTTCAAAATCCTAAAAGGAAGCAATTCATCTGGCTCCCAAGTTGATTGATTTGTTAATCATAATGGTAACTTTTTCAATAATACATTAATTATATACATACATCCTTTCTCCTTAAAAAACCTGTCTATGCTTCCATTGTGTCCTAAGGCCCATTTTCCAAATAATGATATATTTATTTATGTTTCAGCAATTCGTTAGCAGAACATGATAATAGATCAGATGCAAGTACAGTGGCCGTGTCAGAATATTTGGAAGGCTATAACAAGGTGAGTTAATGAAACTTCCCTGTATTTGAAACATTCTGGTCATATTACGACTCCCACAGATACTGTAACCTCAAACCCATAGATAAATAACCTTTAGCAATGCTAAATCTTTCAATGCACTTTCATTTTTGAAGATCACCTGAAACCCTGGGAACAATTTGAGTTAGACATTAATTGATTGATTTATTGATTATAATTGGTTGATTTTTTGTCAAGATTACAGTGCATGGTCAGGGTACATTTTAATAATATAAATACATTGGGCCCATTGGGGTGAAACGTGTTATTAGAAAATGTTCAGTGGGAAACATTTGAAATGTGAAGTAGAAGCAAGCAAGGATAAAAAAATATTGTATCCTCTTGTAAAGCCTACAAGGCAGTGACCAGAGCAGTGGATACCGATGACACAGGAGTAAAAAAACACCATGCATGCAAATTTTATCTATATGAATGTACTTTGTTGGTAGTTATTGTGTATTTTATATTGTTTCGTGTTTTCCTTAAATACTCCATGTGTAAGCTGTAAGACTTGATTTTTTTAGGCTGGAGCTGCTGGATCAATTCTAGTCTTCCTCAAAGCAAAGGTGCTTAAGACATATTCAGATGCTAGTACATTGGACAGTTCTTTCAGTAGTGCAGAAGGATCTCCTAGTAAAAAAAGGTGAGAGTGCTGCCATTGTCTCTGTAATTTTGAAAAAATCCAAATTTTATGGTTGAGTCCCAAATACTTTAGTTATCTGCTTTATGAAACAAATAAAACATTGGTAACAAGGGGCTTTCTGTGGGTGTAGGTAATCCTTAAGTTATACAATGTACTCAGATAGTCTTTATCCAGTGACTAATTTGCTTTACGATTAGATTAAAAACCTATTTAGGGCAATGTGTTACTATAGAAATTTGGAATACGACGGTAGCTCCAACATTAATTACTCAGAAGAATGGACAAGTAGAAAACGTCTGTAGATTCATTATCCAAGTCTTTTTGTTCATCCTAACACATTTCTCCCCTTCTGGATATACTTGAGTAAAGAGAAATGCAATTGAATAATACAATTTTTTTCAGAAGGAGAAATTTTACATTACTGATTTGTAAAGTGACGACTTCGCCTTACCAGGAAGAAGGAAGAAAGACAGGAAGCTAAAGAAATAAAAAACAATAGTGGACCAACAAGATAAATATGTTATTATTTATTATGTATCAAACATGTGTGTCTACTCTGTAGATTAATACATCTCAGCTGTGAATGTTTCCCCTTTGACTTGTCCAATAGCTTGTGTAAGGTCTCGTATGGATCAATAATAATCTAAGCCTGTCCTTCAGTATGTTAATATTAGTGTTGTTACTCATTTATATTTAATTTGTATCTTATATTTTTAAATGCTGATCTTGGAATATATCTTGTTATTGTTGTAACGAAGTTAAGTGTAAGAGAAAATTGTTAATAAATATGAAATCCCTGTCTATCTCTCTTGTCTCCTCTCTCACTCTCCTCTCTTCTCTCCCCCCCCCTCCTCTCTCTCTCCTCTCTCTCTCTTTTCGCCTTTCTCTCTCCTCTCTCTCTTTTCGCCTTTCTCTCTCCTCTCTCTCTTTTCGCCTTTCTCTCTCCTCTCTCTCTCTCTCTTTTCGCCTTTCTCTCTCTCTCTCCCCCTCTTCTCTCCTCTCTCTTTCTCTCTTCTCTCCTCTCTCTCTCTTCTCTCCTCCCTCTCTTCTCTCTCCTCTCTCTCTCCCTCCTCCCTCCGTCTCTCCCTCTCAACTCTCTCACTCCTCTCTCTCTTCTATCCCCCCTCTCTTCATTATCTCTGTCTCTCTCTCTGTATCTCTTTCTTCTCTTTTCTCTCTCTCTCTCTCTCTCTCTCATTGGCTCTGTCTCGCTGTGTGACTTTCTCAATCTGTTTCTCTTTATATCTTTCTCTCACTCTGTGTATCTTTGTCCCCTCTCTCTAGGAATCTCTCGCTATCTCTGTCGTGTGTCTGTTTCGCACGGTATCTCTCGCTATCTCTCTCTTTGTGTCTCTCTCTTTTACTGCAAAGTAATTGATAATTCAACCTCAACTCGCACCCAGTGAATAAAAATGATTACCTATATTACTCTAACATTTTTTTTGTCATAATTCACCTCCCTGTATTTATGACTGATAAACTTTCTCATACTGGTTTGTTTATTAACTCTGTAAGCACTTATTATACTGTGGTCTCAGGCTTTCTAGTTTTTACAATTCAATACTCCAAAAATACATTTCTTGAACAATGTTACAATTTCGCTACCCACATTGCCGGTTCTATGGGACGCCTATGACATTTGTGGAATTTGGTCGCTCAAGGTCAATATTGTTGACATTTCGCCGTATTTTGCCCCCGTTTGGCCCGACTCATGTGTGCAATGAGAAGAACTGAAATCCATGAATGAGTAAAGGTGTCTATTTGTTTTAATAGTCGGTGCATGGAACTTTAAACGAACCGTTTAGGCGCAAATCACCATTTTTGGTATAAGTAAGTATCAGAAAAACAAATGAATATCGCAGGGATTATAAAACCTAGAAGGCCGTGACTTTGCGATATGATCAAGCATGAAACGCACCAAAACATAAGTCACACTAGAATTCACCAAGGAATCCAAATATGCAATAATATATAGGGGGTTCCATTAAAAAAATGCAAGTTTGATATGAATCACCCTGTATAAACGTCAAAATTTAATGAAAATATTTTTACGTTCTAGTCCTCAAGAGTCCCTACCATGATCAAGGGTCAGATTTTTGAAATATTTTTTAGTAAGCTCACAATCATCCGTCCACGCACTATTGGCCCACCCTGTATATCAGTGTATAACAAGACTGGTGCTGTAACTTCTTTCTAAGGTAGAATTTTATACCACAAAAAATCAGACATGTAAAACTTATTTTCAATGTATTTTCGTTTATTAGGAACTGAAATGTCACTGAGTTGAAGTTCCAAAGTATGTAGTGGAAGCATAAAGGCAGCCCATTATCGTAGATCCAAAACTGTTAGAAATGCTGGTAAAGTGATGCATTTTTTTTCATTGATGTGGAGTTATTTACGACCAAATTGTACCAAGCAAGAGGCCAAACAGTAACCGGGGAGTATTATTCTAATGTACTTCGAGAACCATTAAACGCAACATTAAAACAAACACTACCGCTTTACCAAGACTTCAGATGGACGCAGATACTCGCCAAAATTCCGACTCACAGATCAGCGATTTGTCAACGAACAATTTACGAATTAGGGGGGAAAATTATGGTTTAAGCCCCCTCCATCTGCTTTTCTGACCTTTCTCAGTTCAACAACGCTGCCATGGGTTTACTAAGCAAACTATCAAAAAATGGGTTCTCGTAAGTTTATGTTTACAAGTGGATAAAGCGAAGAGGTTAGTGTATTGAATAAAATGGAGAGTACTTTGCAGAACAGTTGCTGAAGATTTATTTTGAAATATATATTTAATTGTTATACTACAACACTAGTCTTGTTATTTTCTGATGCATCATCGATGGTTGGGGTATTAAACGAATGCCGGGTTTTTTTGAGATCTTTTTTCTTCGGGTACTTCAAAATAGTACTTTCGTCTAACTTATTACGGTCGTAAGTTTTATGGCACTAATTAAGCCATTGAATTTAGGGTGAACTTGAAGATCTGATGGTCTGAAAATATCTGATGTTCGTTACCTGAGGCTGAAAGCCGAAACAACAGCCGGATTTGTAATTAGCGCTTCAAACTATACATGACACGAGTTTCCAATAACTTATCCAAAAGTCATAGAGTTGAGCACTTAAAGAATAATGTTTTATGTCTTATTCAGGATAAATCCAATTTCATCGCGCTTCACTGATCCATCAATAAAAAACCAAATATACTGAAAGATCAATTCTACTAACGTTTCGGCTACCTCTGTTGCCTTTATTAAAGTACAAATTTTGACAAAAAATTAATTTGAAATAAGTGACATTGTTTGACAGCTGTGCTAAGAAGCTTTTGCTGTGTTCCAACTAATTTTCTAATTAACTACCGGTAGTTCTGAAATCTTAAAAAGAATACAATGTTGTATTCGAATTTTTCATGAATTCAAAATTATATACATCAGCGTCATAAGACAGCATCGGGATCCTAGACATTGATGTATGTCAATTCTTATTTAGGATTTATAAACACTGCAAATGCAACAATCTGTGTTCTATCAAATTTCAGAAGCACCGGCTTTGGCTCAAAAACTGTTTCCTGGCACTGGCACAGCTGTCAAATGATGTCACTTATTTTAGAAATTATTTTTTGTAAATTTTTGTACTTTGATGAAGTCCACAGTGGCAGCCGAAGCGTTAGTAAAGTTTACCTTTCAGTACATGTGTTTTTTATTGAGAGTAGTAATATGATATTTGACACTGACATCGCTGGCCCTTTTCTCCCCTTTTGGGTGTTGAGTAAATGAATGAGAATTTGGAACCAATAAATAACTTATGGCCCCTACATTACTAAACTTGTACTATTCGTAAGGGTACTCACCTTACACAGCATGACGTCCTCGTTGACCAGTTCCCTTGCTCCGGTGGAGTTGCCGCCCTCCTTGAGCTTGTTCTTCGGCTCGGAGGCGGCGGCGAGCGAGTGCAGCGTATCTGGGGAGGCGTTGAGGGCGGCCAGGTTGTCGCTGCTGGCCGCCCACACCAGTCGCACCAGCGCCAAAGCTGTGGCCAGGTCGGGCAGCTCCCAATTCAGCGCCTGGCTGAACAACGCGTGAGCATTGTTACCGCCTCCGCTACCGCCACCTGGTCGGTTGTTGCTAGTCGGACACGTCTCAGACACCATCAGCTGCGCCAGACCGTGAGACAGCTTGATCGAAACCTGCCGGAGTAGCTGAAATCCATGGATCACTTTATACAGAGTGTTCCTTATAACATGCTAATATTTAAGAGGAGAAGCCTTTTCAATATAATTATTTTTTATCAGGAATGGTGAATATGACGAGCAAAATGCAATACAACTTTTATGTAGAAGCGACTAGACCATCCAAATAAAATATCTGGATAAGAAAATTCTGTGGCGTACCTTTTTTTCCAAAAATATCCGACGCAAATTCCGTTCAACCGCCACTGGTAAGTATTTAAAAACAATCTTGTACACCAGAAAATGTTCCTTCATGCACAGAAAACGCATGCCAACTTTCGCAAATATATACATATGGTATATCGGATATTTAAAAAATAATATCTTTGAAATACTTTACCACCCTGTACCTCAAAATGTACAAGGGAGATACCTTCATATACAGATTTTTTCTTGAAATGTCAAAATTTTCATTCATTTGAGGCCGGTTGTACAAATGCCGGCTTAACTCAAGCTTAGCTAAGCTTAGGCTTAACGATGACATCCGTTGTACAATCGTAGACTTATAGCGTTTTCGATTTACTGCTCTCAGACGCTCTCAAGAGCGCATTTGATGTAAATTGTATGTTCGGTTTGACGGCTCTGCTCCAGGTTTGCAAATGATTTACCAGGTCAGAGCATTTGAGAGCAACGTATTGTACGTCAAAAAAGAATTGAAGGCTTTGCGTTCTGTGAGAAGTATTTTGTGGTTGGTTGAAAAAGGTGAAAAACATTCGAACATTCGAAGAAAATGGCCCCTCTTTGTGGTGATCGTAAGAAAAGTAAAAAGCACATAATACATAATATGGAAAACTGGGTTTTAATACCTTTAATATTCGAGGGTAGGCACCGACTATTTTATAATTTTTATAGTCGGTGCATAGAACAACTTAAATTTTAAATTGCGGCGTTATCAACCGTCACTTGCGCAAAACCAGAAGTCATTTTTGTGTTCGATCATGTTCGATTTGTGAAGTGCTCTCGATGGCTCCTATCAACTCTTGACAGATCCCTAGTTTGATTGCGGCTGATCTATGCTCGCCCTGAGAGCAGTAAATCGAAAACGCTATTAGTTAAATCTGGTTGATCACTACGGTTGGCAGTGATGAAGCAATGCGTACTGTCATAATTATCTATGTTCTTTTATTTGCCCTCTTTCTTAAATTAGACACAAATCATTCCAAAAATATAACCTAATAAAGTGACAAGCAATTTGAAGGTTCCAGCTTGACACATCATGTCATTTGTATTTAAACCACAGCTAAGTTCGGGTTAAGCTTCGGCTTACGTTAAGCTCGTGTCAAGCTTGTAGTGGAGGGCTAAGCCAGGATTGTACGAAGGACGTTTTACATCTTCCGTGGTTCAACGTCGTCTTACCTTAAACCGAAGCTTAAGCTTGCATTGTACAACGTAATGCAAGTATGTTTATAAAAGAACACAACAGAGGATTTTTTAGCTCTCACTGACTCGCTGAAGTCATTGAAGACAACTTATGCAGAGCCTCTGTCCGTCCGCCCGTCCCTCTGTCCGAATACAAAAGATAGCCAAAGCTACAGATGCTAGAGAAAAACTAAATACAGATTCGGAATCAGCATGAAGAAATTAGTCCGGGAAAAATCCGGTTTTGTCAATATCGCTTCCAGTTTAAAAAAATTGAATTAAATTACGACAGGTAACTGACGACGTATTATGTACGGTGTATTGATATTTCTGAAGCACAGGCAGCGTGGCCGAGCGGATAAGACGCTAGGCATCAGTCCGAAAGGGCGTGGGTTCGAATCTCACCGCGGTCAACAACTTTTTTATTTTTTTTTAAGATTAAATGTTAAATTTGTTGATTACTAGTCCGGGAAAAATCCGGTTTTGTCAATATAATAAAAAAATTAAATTTGTATACCAAAAAATTCCATAGTGAGAGCGCCGTTTGAATTTACCCAAGTAAATTCTTTCCTACTTTTTTAATATTAACGACGTTAAATTCACACATTTCAACGGTTACCTTTGCAGTTTTAAGAAAGGTCGAATGCAGTTGTGTGAACGTGTGCAGATGTTGATTTTCACTGTTGCTTCTGACTTGCAATAATATAAAACAAATGAAACATAAACACAAACGGTCAGTTGCAAGAGTTCTGCTCAAGCTACAAAAGTGTGTTGTATTGGATAGGATATTTGATGTTCAAGAATAAGTAGGACTATGCGGGAAAATGTAGATTCTTTCAATTCTTATACTGCCTTCCAATTTCGAACTAAAAATAACAAAACTCAAATTTTTATCCATCATCAACCTTGCGAGTTCAAACGTCGTTTTCTTTAACTAGGCTATTCTTGTAGCTCAGTAGCTCACTACCCTGACGTATAATAGTTCTTTTTATTTAATTTTATTAAACCTTATTAAATATACTTACATGATCTGAATGTCCAGGTACGTTTCTCAGCGCCTGTCTTAGGTACATTCCCGGAGTTGTAGTGTTTTCGTGACCTCCCCCAGTTCCAGAATCGTTCTCCGTAGGCTGTGGCGTATGGTCTTCACTTAACCTCACCAGTACGTGTGCAACCGACGTCAATATCAGCTTACAAATTTTCAGAACCTGAGTAAAGGAAGGAAGTATTGTTTTTATTATGCCAACCCACTCTCTATATTTTTATTTTCATTTGTAACAGTAATTATAAGAAGATAATCAAAGGATTCAGGCGCACGACATGTAAATACAGAATATAGAGGCTTAGGGCCGGTGGTTGTACAAATGCGGGTTTAACACGAGCTTTGTTAAGCCTAAGCTTAGCTAAGCTCAGGCTTAAAGTCGACATCCGTTGTACAATCGTCGGCTTAGTTAAACCTGGTTGATAATGAAATTCACTATAGTTGGCATCAATGAAGAAATACGTACTGACATAATCATCTGAAAAATTACCTTTTTTGGTTAGGCACTTATGACAGTTTGTGTCAAATTTCGGCAACGACCGTTTCTGTCTCTGTTCTTTCATTTGCTCTCTTTGTTAAATCAGACACAAATCTTTTAACAAATATGACCTAATAAAGTGACAAGCAATTTGAAGATTCCTCCTTGACATATCATGTCACTTGTATCAGGTTAGGTTTAAACCTCAGCTAAGCTCGCGTTGAGCTTCGGGTTACGTAAGCTCGTGTTAAGCTTGGAGTGGGGGGTTAAGCCAGCATTGTACAACGGACATTTTGCAACTGACGTGGTTTAACGTCGGCTTACCTTAAGCCGAAACTTAAGCTCGCATTGTACAACCGGGCCTTAGAATCTTAAAAGAAAACGCTGTAACATCATAACATCATGAATCAATTTTTTCAGTTTTTACCTTTTTAATGGTTTTATTGACTTTTTCGTATAAGTGAGCCGAAAATAATTATTTCAAACTGTTCCACTCATTTCAATGAAAAGAATGAAGAAAAATACACAGTTCTGCAAATTCCTGTCAGAACAAACAAAGCGCCTTTGATTTCTTCATTACCATTTTAATGAAGATTGTTTCTGGGGAAAATGGTGATACAACATCAACGCGCTTCAAAGTTTTTATTTGAATCAATGTTTAAATTGTAACATATCATGTTATAAATCATTTGATTTAAATTTCCCCACTCGGTAGAGTGAGGGTAAATCCACAGATCCGATGAAACTGGAATCATGGAGATGCTCAACACGGACGCATAAAAAAGTTTGGGAACCCCTGTGGGCAGGGGCACAGTTAAAATTACATTTTCCATTGTAATCTTATCCCCTATCAGAAATACTATAAGATTCTTACCACAAGATAGGCGGACCTTTTGGTAACGTTATCAGCGGATGACATGAAGTTATTCTTGGTGAGCATCTCTAAGAAGACATGTGCCTGGCCGCTGGTCATGAAGCTGTACTGAAAATCGTACGTCTTTTCACTGAGCGTGTCTAAAGCGGGCATCAACATGGCGTATAACACCTCCAAATTGTACAGCACCTGAAATGTTCAAACAGGTAACAAACGACAGGGTAGGCCTGCCAGAAAAGTAAAAAACAAAGATGGTTCTCGGGTTAAGTAGCAAATTCACTGGTAGGTCCAATGTTTGTTAAGGTAGCCGTCCGATATCGGCAGCCGCGACCCGACAGTAGCGACCTGGCAGCGGCGACCGTGGTCGCGACACACCGCTCTGTATACATTCATATGGAGAACCGAGTCGCCTAGTTCCAAGTCACTAAATCTTTCCAAGAATATTTTTAAGGAAACGCGAAAATTTGCTGTTAGTCTCAAAAAACATGTATGTGCATAGTGCTTTAAAAGGTCTTTTAGGCAAAAATCCTACTTTAATAGTTTCGTGAAAAACTTGAAAAGCCTTTCGGATTTAGCTGTTTTTGGAAATACATTTGGATTTGGAGGGATTTGCTTCGAAATTTACATGATATGACTGTATTTCATGGCATATTTTGCGCAGTTGGCCAGTTGGATTTAAGAATATACAAAATAAGATGAAAACTGATATTAAGTCAAAAAACTGAAAAAATAAATATAAAAATATATTATCTTTTCTTATTATTGTGTCACCCAATGAGGTACTTGTTTTTGGTCACCTGACGTCCGATTCAAAAATTTTAATGGGACACCCTGTATATTTGTGACTTTTTGTGTTCTTCCCAATAAAACAATTCCAACAAATTAGCACACTTGGTGTGTAAAGTTATTCATTCAAGAGCTACAGGTACTTAAAGGACTGTACCACTACCATTGTGAAACACTACCAAAGTAATTTAACTGCAGGGGTACATGTTATAATCAATGGTAGTGGTACCATCCTTTAAGTACCTGTAGCTCTTGAATTAGTCACTTTAGACCCCATGTGTGCTAGTTTGTTGGAATTGTTTTATCGGTAGGAACAATATAAATAAATAAATAAATAAATATACAGGGTGTCCCATTAAAAATGTTGAATCGGACGTCACGTGATCAGAAACAAATACCTCATTGGATAAGATAGTAATAAGAAAAGAAACTACATTTGCTCTAATTTAAACCCCCAAAATTATAATTCGCTACTACTACCCAGTTCCGATATATTGATTCTCTTAATCGTCGTGGGACACCCTGTATATAAATTATAGGTTAGGTTAAATATATGAGTTAATTTATAGATAGTACGGCTGTTATGCAAGCAGCAGAAAACTTACTTATCGTTCTATCCTGGATTTAGTGGGTTTTGTTTTCAAGGATCATGGTTCACATGTAAATGGTAATATGGATTAAGAGGTTTTTGTTATCGAATGGATTTAGCGGTATTTGAATCTCATTCTCCCATGGATTTAGTGGATTTTGTTTCCAACCTTTAGAATCTACATTGATATGGACCAGGATTTAGATGGTTTTTAAAGATATATTATGTTCTAAAGCATTACTGAGGCCTCTCGCAATAAGATGGCGATTTATTTGAAAATTGGATTTAGCGGTTTTTGAAACTAGACGACTCAACTATCGGACGCAAGCAACTGTGTCGCGCGGCCGGTGGGCGTGGCCAGCACGCGACTTGTCCAGCGCAGCCGGACTGCTCGAGGAGCAGTGTAGTCGCGGCAGCTGAGTTGCAGAGTGACGGCTGAATACAAAAATGGCATCTTTTTGCGATGCAGATGATGAGGTTATGGTGAACATTACCGCAAAAAAAACCGTTTCTCGATGATGCTAGACTTAAATATATTTGGGAAATCTGGTCGTACCTTTTTCTTTGGTTGAATTTCTCACTCAATTAAGCTTAATACAAATTTGAACTTAGTGAACGCAACTATAAATTATGGCTGTTTTTTTGTGAATTTCGATCAGTAATTTAAACCATACTCTTCTTAACGACGTTTCCGTTTATTATACTTAAACCATCAAATTTAAACTTATTTTTCTAATGACCGCGATTATAAATTATGTTCGTTTTTCGTGGATTTCGGTCAGTAATTTAAACTACACTCTTATTCACGACGTTTCGGTTTATTATACTTAAACCAGCATAAGTTGTCATTATACCAGATGTCAGATTTCTGTAAATTTGTCGTTGTAGAGGCTGTATTATACTTAAATCATCATCAGTTGTAATTATAAGAGAAGTTTACATTTCTGTAAATTTGTTTGAAGCTGAATTCAGCTATCTCAACCCGTAGAGGCTTTACAGAAATGTAACAGACATGTGATATAATTACACCTGGATGATGGAAGTATAATAAACCGAAACGTCGTGAAGAATAGTGTAGTTTAAATTGTGGACCGAAATCCACGAAAAGCAGTCATAGACCTAATACAAATCTAAACTGTTTTTGATTCAATCGACAGTACTGCCTGAATTTGCTTTTCGCTATCATTCAAGTTTCTTTCTATCAATATCTGGAAACAGCCTTTGTCAACCCCCTATTTGTATAATGGATTGATTTTATTCCTTTTTGTAAAAAGTAACATCATATCATCTTCCTTATCTTTTCCTCCAGAAGCCGCTTCCTGAGTTTCAGTTTTGATGTATTCAAACCACTGGCGCCGCCAGAAAATTGTGCGGGGGGGGGGGGGGGGGACTTACTTAAATTGAGTGCTCAAATCGGGGGCAGAGGCGACAAATTCGGTTTTTGGTTATAAAAGTTTTTTATCTTCGCTGCTCCAGGGGGGGGGGCTCGGCCCCCCTGCTCCCTCTGCTGGCGCCCATGATTCAAACCAACAGTCATAATATTGGTTGGATAAATAAAAAAAATATATCCCACAATATGACCGCGTGGAGTCACACTACTGTTCTCAGTTTAGACGTAGCGAATACAGTTAACGCTCGCGATCTTTGTCGCGGACGTTGTTATCCGACTGCTCCTAGTCGCGTGCCAGGGCAACCTTATATGACAGCAAAAAGTCAGTCGCGCTGCCAGTTCGCGGCTTCCGAGATCGGAATGCACCCTTAACATTCATTGCTCTTGAAATAATCTGGAGTTAGTGAACGTACCTCTGCCGGGTTGGCGCTGAAAAACATCGTATCCATGGTGACGTTCTGTTCGCCAGGCGTCGTGAACAACACCCTCAACTTGTCCATGGTCATCAGATCACAGGGCATCAACTGCAGCAGGGCGTGACCACCGTCCCTCAATAAAGGAAATTGCAGTGCGCTACCTACCTGTTTTGAAGATAGAACATATTTTAATTCAATTAGGAATTGCAACATCTATTAAATATGCATCTTTGTCTACCCTGGATAGAAAATCAATGTCAGATCTGTTGGCTAATACGGTTATGGGTCTGTTATTCTGAGAATTTGTTTGCTGTGGTTATTTCTTGGTGTAGTCTTATATATAGGAGGGTATTCAGTTCCTGTCAAGAGTTTTCCATGCGCTTGTAATATGTTCTATTGTTAATTAATAGACATGGCGACATTTTTGGAGAGTATTAGTTTTATTTTCATATGTTTTATCAGATATCTTCAAATACCTTTATTGCTTTGATTTGTGCGACTTTTGTAGTGAAGTTTAGGTACTCATGTTTGGTCCTTGTACATGTCCAGCGCAGCGTTTAACCATTTACCTCTTTAGGAGTGGTGATCCCTTTATTGAGGTGGAGTACCTTGCACGTGGTCGTTACGAATTCAATCTTGATGTTTGACGCAAAGTTTCTGTTATTTTAATTAATACTTCCAGTTGCAGCTCGGTAGTTTTATATCATACATGTATATATAAAAAAATTAGCATAGGTACAGTAGTTCTCTTACTTTGTTCGATAGGACGATTTTATTATTATCATCATTCAGTGGCGGCTGGTGAGGTAGTGCCACAGTGGCATGGCACTACCTTAATTTTCGACAAAAAACATATTTATCTATCCCTCAAACTTTTCTTATTCTATGTTAGCTTCCAACGACTTTTTCTGTTTTATATGAAATGACAATAGCGGCTCAGCGCATAAATGCTTGCACCAGGCAACACGTGGCATCGTCGCAACTCACATGATAAGAGCTGACGACGCGACGAAACTACGAGATGGTAACAGCCTACCGTGCCGTTTCTTATAAGACACAAACAGAGTGAGAGAAGTCTTATCTCAAACGCTTACGAGTGACAGAGAGAACGCTATGCTGGACGTTTGGATAGATTGTAAATACGAAAATCCGAATTAGATCGTGCCAGGCACATTACCCATATTTCCATTCATGGTTCACTATTTTTGTTTTGTTTCAGCAGTTTCGATTTGTTTATGTTTGATGCTGATGTTGGCTTTTCCCGTTAAAGGTTTGAAATTTAGATCTTATTAGTTTGAGTGAGTTGTGCGCTGTTTTCGGGTCGGTATCTCTTTTGTGTTTAATTAAAATATATCATTGGAGCAAAAATAAATAAAATTGGCGTATTAATAAACTCATTTAGTAATCTTTCGTTGGAAGAAAAATTGAAAGACTTATTGATAGTGGACAGAAACCGCGTTGTCGTAAATTTAATAAAACTATTTATGATGAAAACAATTGGATAAGTGACTGTGAAGAAGTCAACAAACTGTTTTGTTTTGTGTGTGTTCTATTTGGAGGCGATGATACTTGGGCGAAAAAAGGCTCGGATGATCTTATTCATATATGGGAGAAAATGAAGACCCATGAGAAATCTAAAGTGCATATGAATAATGTTTTCAGTTTATCGATGCTTGGTAAGTCGAACATAAAGACTCAGTTAAATTCGGCTTATCGGCTAGTTATAAGTATTTTTTTCAATTTTATATCGGTTTGAAATGTTGCCTGTCATTCTGGCACTACCTCTCTATTATGTTTGGAATCACGAGGTTTTATTTACATAAGAAACAACCGACCTGGTGATTGTTCTTGTAAGGCAGTGCAATTTTGGTGATAGAATAACAAGGAGTATGCAACGTAGCAACTTACCGCCATTAATTGACAAAAAAACTGAGCATAAACCGGTTGCTGAGCCATAAGGACGCCTGGCAGAAGGTTCTCCGCTTCTACGTTCGGTCCATCGTACGGATGCTGAGGCGATGACGTCGAACTGTCTGAACTGCTGTCTTGCGAAGATGCCATATTCGAGTTGATCTGGATCACCTTCGCTGATATCAACTGCAACGAGTGATAGGGTGAAAACATAATGGATCTGTTCAGGTCGATGATAAATCAATCACTCAGATGTAAGGCAAAAACATATTATTTTTATATATTATTATATTATATTTTATTAGGCAGCTGCTTGTCAGCTTTCCAAATGCCTCTCTAAAAACACACTTTGAGCTGGCTTTGTCAATATTTATTCATTTTTCATACAATCAGTGATGTTACGAGATTTCCTTCCAATGTCGATACAAGAGGTGATAAGACGCTACGCGCCGATAGGTCTTATATTTGTATATTATATACATCATTCATGATTATATTCATGATTCATAAATTGTAAACCAGGGCAAACTTTGTGCACACTAGTCATTGGTGCAAACAACACTAAAACTTGTGAAAACCTTTCATTTGTATTTTTTCAATATAAAATTAAGGGGTTCCAAGTAACCTACTATATAAATTGTTGATCCCATCAACTGTCAAATTATGGTGTATTATACATAAACAGAAAAATGCTTATTTCCACACCTCTTCCAGCTGTAGTTTATAAAGAGTCAAGTGATAATTCAAAACGGCCAAGTTAATTTTCCAACTCGTCACTTGTAATTTCGAACTGTCAGGTGTAATTTATACCTGTCAGTTCGAATTTACAATTGACGAGTTGGAAAATTAACTTGACCGTTTTGAATTATCACTTGACGCTTTAGAAACTACAGCTGGAAAAGGTGTATAAAACCTGTAGTTGTCACATGACCTATGTCTTTTGTCATTATCTGTTGTCATCTTGAGGAGACGGATGTGTCTTGCTTACCATTTTATCCCTAATAGGTATCTGAGAAAGTAACTTTCTATCGTCAGCCGGATCTAACGGTTCCCCGTTTATGAACAACTCCAGCTTACAGTGGCTGCCCGATTTGATCCTCCTAGAAATGTACTTTCGCAGAGAGGCGACCGTATCGTTGGAATGTGTGTACAGCTCAAGATCCTCCACTTGCCGGCTTGGACTAGAAAATCTCACTATCAACGTCAGGTGCTTGCCGTGACAGGCCCTGTGCAAAGGCAGAATTTTGCGTTCACCTGGAATCATAACAATAATTAATCTTATTTGAGTTCTGTACAAAAACATAGTACAGTCAATTGGAGAGATGCGGCTTTGTAGGCTAACACATAGGTCTGTATTCATTGTGAGTAATACTCAATACTGTACTTGTGCATCTAGACAACCCCTACGAGACGGAGGGAAAACATTTAACGACGTTTACAATGTTGTCTTATTTCAAATATGAGTCAATTCGTTATGCCTATGCCTACGCATTTTGATGTTTTCTCGAACGACTATGAAACACAAAACAGTACTTGAGAGATACTAAAGTATTAAGTTACTGTCAAGTAGCAACTATGAATACGACTCTTAGTCTTGGACTAAACCTCTTCAACCTATGTGTTTGAAATCAACAAGTCATTGGCCTAAGAAATAAAGCTAACGATAAGCAAAATAGTGGAGTTTGCTGTTATTTAATTTTTTAAACAAGAAATTACTTAGCAGTTACAAAATACATTCTAAATAAATAAAGGCATATTGAATAGTGGAGAACACTTCGCTATTGTGCTGTTAATTAATCGCTAAAATGACAATGTTTGCCTTTTTTAAATCGATGCTGTCTCGAAAGGCGATAGGTCGCTTGAAGAATGTCACCATTTTAGTTTGTTAAGATAATGGAGTCCTTTATGAATGCAAAAAATTGGTCACTGTCAAAAAAAAAGACAAATAGAAAATGATCAAGAAACCCTAATGTTTAAGAGTTTGGGAGTGGTCTGATCATTTTTGTGATTAGCTAATTATTACTTTATTGCCAATGCATTGGTTTTTAAAAATGTTGCAGCATTACTTATTGCAAGCCTACAGAATATCGCTCCACAAATTACAAAAACCAGTGGACCGACGTAAATGAGTGACATGGAATTTTGAGATAAAATTTTTGCACCCACAATAAAATTATTCATTCTTATTTAAGATTCATCAAGAATGCAGATGCGACACACAGCACTCCTTAATACATTTTAATTATCTACTCATCCAGTTAGTAAGGCGTAGTAGACTAGAGGATATAGCGTATTATTCCATGACCATAACAGGACCGAGTCCAACATGAACAAAAATTGCCCGCTGCAACGGAGCACTACCGTTCTATTTCCGTTTTGATAAACATAGCAAACCCGTTATGATACCCGAATCGCATAGCTGTTTAGTAACAGGTCAATCGTATTATATATACAGAGCGTTACCTTTACTGCTATACAACCTTAATGCGTCCCTGTACATGAAATGCTGAATATGGCAACAAGGCTTAGAGAGAAAGACAACATATTCCATTGCCCGCTGGATGGCACCACTATTGGCATTTCAAGAGCTCTCTAGGGGCTCTAAAGTGAACTAGTTTCCTAACCTAACTTTTTTATATCCTTTGTTTACAATGTTCTGTGTTTACCATCAACTATTATTTTAGCTTTTCGGTTAATTATTTTAGGCTTTAACACCTTATTATTTACTGTTACATATTGTATTTTTCAATACAGAAACTACCAACTACTCTGATCATCCTGAACATGGCGTCTAATAACGATTATTGTTGTGTACCACAGTGTAATTCTTTGGCCAAGAGAGATACTGAAAGAAAATTAACCTTTCATAGATTTTCTGAGGCAAATGCTAGGCAAGTTTATATAGAAAATGAAATGGGGAAGTATTTAATGGACCAAAGAAAAGCTTCGATCTTGAAACTAAAAATTGGCAAACAGGTGTCCAAATCTATGAAAGTGTGCTCTCTTCATTTTAACAAAGGTAATAACTGACTGAGATTACTGTCAGTGATTTGAAAAATCCATATAGATTAATATTTCTTCTCTCTAAATAATGAAGGAATATGTATTTATCTTTTATTGTAGGTTTAACCACTCAGAGAGGTCGAATTTTAAACTTTCACAAAAGCTTCCTGTTAGTACAGTGGGTTCTCCAAAACCAAAACCTCATCTGATGGAACTGATAGATATAAAAGGAGAGATAGAGGTCCATGCACAAGCAAAAATGAAGATCCTCAAGAATGTGATTTTGAAGTAAATGTTCAAGCTGCAGCAAACTTTGTGCAATTACTAAGGTCTACACCAGATATTTTTACAAAGCAGAAAAGTGCAAGATTCAGAAGTGCAAGTTAATACTGATAGAATTAATACATTGAGTGATCTACTGAAAACAAATGCTGCCTCAAAAAGTTTTACAGGCATTAATAACTTTCAAATACTTGATTGTGTTGTGAATATGAATCTTGTATAATTGATTTAAGGACACATCGTCTCAATGTGAGAGAAAGAGTTCTTCTTACAATGACAAAATTAAAATTGGACTCTAGTTATGTTACTTTGGGTGCATTATTCAATATATCGGGTCTGCTGTGCAAAACATATTTTTTGATTTTCTAACTGTCAGGTTCTCCATTTCATTTATTTTCCTTCAGTAGAAAACTCGCCAAGATGTTTTAAAAATTGTAGAGCTGTTTTGGATTGCCTAGAAATATTTATGCAAAGACCAAGCTGCCTATGTTATAGAGTAAAATTTTATTCACAATATAAAAAATCTACAACAATTAAATTCAAGATTGGTGTATCTCCTGGGGGTATAATCACTTTTATTAGTAGGTCTTATGGTGGTAGGGCATCAAATTGATGTTTGAAAAAAGTGATTTTATCAAAAACTTATCTCTTACTAGAGATTCAATTATGGTAGATAAAGGTTATCTTATTGATGATTTATGTGTAATGTATAGAATTGGCTTAATAAGACCCCCCATTTTCAAAACCCAAAAAGCTACAGCTAATAAAGAGATTGCTGCAGCTCAAGTGCACATTGAAAGATCTCCAGAGATTAAAATTTTTTAAAATTATTAGTGGAAGGTTGCAATGGTCATTAGTTTCAAAAATTGATGGAATATTTTTAATTATCTATAGCATAACCCCTATAACATCTGACGAAAGATTTTTATGAGCACATTTGAATTAGTTTATAATTAAGTTACTCTGATGAATTGTTTTTTAATTTTTTTTTGACTACTATATTGTATGTTTATGTAAATACATTATTTTTATTCTCAAAACGTTTTTATTCAGTATTATTCTTATACACATTTATAATTTCTGGTTTGAAAATGAAACAATGCTATTGTAGACTAAGAAATTAGCCATCTATTTTTTGGTCACATATTATATATAATATTTCAGAAAAATAGTTTCTTTTGATTTTCATTAACATTGTTTTTGTAAAATCATAGTCAAAGTAAACAGTTATAATTTCACAGCTACCATCATAGCTTGCATATAAACACACATAACATTCGCTTAAATTTAGTACGGCCATGCCTAGCTGCACTTGTCCATAATACTTGTGCTTCTTCTTCAAAGTGTACCTTCCATTTTCATTTAAAATAAAATTTCACTCTTGAAAGCAATCTTCAATTGCCTTTGTGATACCTAAAATACAATGTTATAATTTTATGAGTATTCAAAACTGTGGTTTGTGATTTGAACATAATAATAATAAATGCCTTTATTAAGAAACAGATATACATCTGATGGAGATGACAGCAAATCCATGGCTGCACTCTACATCCTAAATAATAAAAATACTTATACTAAAGTATGCAAGACGTGAAAAAATAAACACAGAAGCTTAAAACCGTAAAGTGACATATTAGCAAGGTTACAGATCATAAAGCGATTCCAAGCGATCAACCAGTAGTTGTTGTGGTTATTCCCTTGGTTAACCTTCAAATCACCCTATTTCTTGATAAACATAAGGCCTTTACGGAAACACTGATCTGGATCCAGATAGATCAGTTATATGTCAAACAGCTGTAAAGTTATAATTCCATGAATTTAGCGGACATCGAACAACGAAAAAGTTGGTTTAACAACAAAAAATAGATGGTAAAGTAAAGCAGCTACTGATCTGAATCATCTGATCACAATCACTTACTGTACAACAGTGAACTACCCTATTTCTGACCGATCCCAGATCACTTTCCGAACGCCAGGATCAGTGATCGAACTGATCAGGTTAACCCAATCACAGTTTCCGTAAAGGCTTGGATGTAAGAAACGAAGTATGGGTTCAGATTGTCATTTGTCTTCAGTCAGCTGATCTGTATTTTGCATTTGAATTTTTTCTTTGAATATAACATCGGACAACAGTTTAAAACTACAATTGACGCTTTAGCAATGTAATTTGATATATTTGAAACTGCTCTAAGAAAATGTGTAGACCTTCCTTCTTCCCTATTTATTAAATTTACATCCAATTAAAAACCTATAAACGACAAACAACATAAACACATCAGCACAACTTAAACAAAGTAAATAGAAATAGTAAAGTACACAATAATATAACAATTATGATGTTTTGAAAAAGCTTCTAACCATTGTAAATACTGGTTACGAAGATGTCTAAGTGATGACATACAAAGGGCTAGTTCATGATGCCATCAAGTTATAACCAGGAAAAGTTTCACTCGCTTGGATGACATTGGTGGTAACCAGTCATTACCTGTGAACACAGATTACTCGCTTGATGGATTCGCTTATAGTATAATAATGAAGATAGTTACCTCAATACAAGCATTTAATTTCCAATAAAGCTATTGCTTCCCTATTCAAATTTAACACCACACCATCTAGTGAAAAGCCTAGCCATTTATTTCCTGCAGATTCTATCATACCACAGTCTACTATAATATGGCCTGTCTTTGATACAAAAGCTTCGCTTGCAGATTTTTCGTACATCATGTCCATATTTATCTTCAATGTTTTCCGTAGGCATAGTTGTTGTATTAGTGTCTAATTCAGATGGATTCTTGATACGTCCTTTCCTAAAATATATATTTTAAATGTAAAATGGTTAATAGACATTTGAAAGTTGTATGAACTATTTTAATGTTTAATGTTTTAATGCTTTTCTATGGATAACTACCTGACTACTTAAAATGAGGCTGACTACCAGCACATATACTCACCTGTGTCGCAATAGCAAGGTTTGGTAAATTTTTAACAAAGTATTCAAATATAGATTTCTGCGCATTTGGTCATTTGGATTTAGGAATACATCACATCTAGGAACTGCTGCTTTGACACAAGGCATGTCAAGTACAAGATTAACCATATATTTATCCTGGACAATGCTTTTCCTACCAGACCAAGCACAAGCAATTTGTGAAAATTTCTTGGCTCAAGAATTACACTGTGGTACACAACAATAATCGTTATTAGACGCCATGTTCAGGATGATCAGAGTAGTTGGTAGTTTCTGTATTGAAAAATACAATATGTAACAGTAAATAATAAGGTGTTAAAGCCTAAAATAATTAACCGAAAAGCTAAAATAATAGTTGATGGTAAACACAGAACAATGTAAACAAAGGATATAAAAAAGTTAGGTTAGGAAACTAGTTCAATTTAGAGCCCCTAGAGAGCTCTTGAAATGCCAATAGTGGTGCCATCCAGCGGGCAATGGAATATGTTGTCTTTCTCTCTAAGCCTTGTTGCCATATTCAGCATTTCATGTACAGGGACGCATTAAGGTTGTATAGCAGATAAGGTAACGCTCTGTATAGCTGCATATTTCTTAATTTAAAATCGTACCAGAATATGTCTGAATAAGTCGGGGGCTGGTGGGACTCGAACCCGCGGCCTCCAGATCGGTACTTCGGCGCTCTCCCTTTTGTATCTCAACCCGCTCGCTCAACTATCAGTAATAGAACTGGCAAAGTTTTAGCTCAGGGAAAAAGCTAAGAGCTCGAAGAAAGAAACTAAGATGCTATTAGATGCCTGTTTCTTTGAGGAAATGAAGATTTGAAAAGGTATTTGGCATTTCGCATGCGCCTACGAGGTTTTAATGCGATGTGCGGCCTCCCCACACAGATTTCACAACGTAGGGTACCTGGCACAACCGTACCAGCACCTACAAATATTTTCGCCATTGAATGGATGACGATACAGTTATAACACCCTACCACCGACTATAAACCTAGTTAGACCTCTCATCCTATTCATAATTGTACACCTGTTTACGTCGGAACATTAAGTATAAGCCAGCTGGCAGAGGGGAACGACGCGGTAATCAAAAATGGTCGCTGTGTAGGTCTAGATGACAACGACAGAGAATCCATCGGCACCAAATTTGAACGGCGTTAAGGTAAGCCGTCGTAAATAGCAGTAGTATACCGTCTAGCGGCGTTACCAAGTCCATAATAGGGCCGTGAAGTATATATGACCAACGAATTCGAATAGGTTAGAAAAAGCAACGCCCATGCTCCAACAGGCATGTGAGGTGTGCCCAAGTTCCCGTTGTTATTATTTACTGTGTTCACAAACACGATGTTATTTTTTACAGAAATCTGCGGAATTTAAATTTTATGGAATTGTTTAAAATAGTCTTTTACCACTTATGCACTGTTAAAAACCAAAATTAATTCAAAACTATAACAATAAACCCGAAACGATCAACCAAAACAAAGTAGCTATTTATATTATGCCTCTACATGAGTGCGGTTATTTTAAGATTATTTACCTGCTATCTGTACAAAGGGTATGCCGGTATATCAGCGATTCGGCGGTCAGTGCGCCAGCTGCCGCGTTGGGATTGTGGGCACAAACAAAAACCTTGTTTACTTCTTCTAACCTATTAGAATTCGTTATATACGACATTCTTGATTTTGACGTTTTAACTTCTTCGGGGATGACGATTTACCGACATTGCTCAAACATCATATTTATATACTCTATTTCTTACTTTTACCCCAGGCCCCATCTTCAATAGGTCTAATGATACAAAAAACAATGGACATGCATATCGTAAATTTGGCACTCCTACATTGAATTCTGGCAACAGTGTTCCAATGTACCGACCAAAGATTTTTGTAAACAGATGGGTCTACATGGGTTTATCGTCAGTGTACGCTACGGTGTTGGTCAGAAGCAAAATGATCTAGTGGGCATTGTTCAATATTGACCTTTTCAAGATGCGATGATACGATTATAGACCTAGTATGGTACGATGTAGTGAGTAAAGACCTTCATGAATATTATTGAGTTAGCGGGGAATCGACGCGACGTATTTGTACAGGAACTGTTCGTGCAAGCTACCGCACAGGTCTCAGCAGTTGAATACAGGGTGGGCCAATTGTGAGTGGACGGAGGATTGTGGGCGTAGTAAAACGAATTTCAAAAATCCGTTACCTGATCATGGTAGGGGGCCTTGAGGGCTATATCCGAAAAATATTTTCACTTAAATTTTGACGTCTATATCAAACTTACATTTTTTTCAATAGAATTCCCTATATATTATCGCATATTTGAATTTCTTGGTGAATTTTAGTGTGACTTTATGTATCATATATGGAACTTTAAACGAACCCTTTAGGCGCAAATCACTATTCTTGTTATAAGTAGGTATCAGAAAAAAATTGAATATCGCAGAGATTATAAAACATAGGCCGTGACTTCGCGGTGCAACTAAGCATGAAATGTGTCATCTTGGGTCAGACGGTCAGATTCGAATTCTTTTTGTACTTGGAGAAATCAGTAGATTAATTAAGGAAACTTCATTCACAAGTAACTTAATTATTTCAAATGGGAATGCCCAATTTTTTGATACCATCAAATGTAAAATCTGATAACCTTTCCAACAATGTAGGCTTGTCAATATCAATATTTTTTAGTTTTCACTTTATTGCAAATTTTCAGTCAAATCGGTGTTTTTCAATTTTCCTACGTATAAGCAACCTAGCAGGCCATGAAAAATATACAAAAACCAGTTGAGCTGGAAGAAACCAACTAACTTAGTAGAAAGATACAAACGAACTAGAGCAACGAGACAAGATTATGAAAATTCCTTACAACACATCATCTCTAACCAGAGACAACGGCAGAAAATATCTAATCTCAATGAGAAGCTAAAGTACGACAGAGGTGTTTTTTTTCACAAGCTACTAGCTATTGAGATCTACTACACCTTTTTCCAGCTGAAGTTTCTAAAGCGTCAAGTGATAATTCAAAACGGTTAAGTTAATTTTCCAACTTGTCAATTGTAAATTCAAACTGACAGGTATAAGTTACACCTGACAGTTTGAAATTACAAGTGACGAGTTAGAAAAATATCTAGGGGGTTCTATTAAAAAAAAACGTAAGTTTGATAGGAATCACCTTGTATACACGTCAAAATTTAAGTGAAAATATTTTTAGGTTATAGCCCTCAGGCCCCCTACCATGACCAGGTAACAGATTTTGGAAATTCGTTTTAGTAAAGCCACTACCCTTCGTCCACTCACTATTGGCCCACCCTGTATAACACTCCTAGAGAGAGGAAGATCACAGAGGGTTTATTATAGAAAAGTGGGCTGCTGTCCATATGAATTATTATCCATCTGCATCCGTCATTAATATGGAAGAGTGGTGTAGGATATTAGAAAAGTCAGGTGGGAAATTTTATTGTTAAACTTTCGAGTTCCTTATACTCACCAACGAAATTATTATCACACTCGCTGATGTACTCGTGAAGCACCTTAAGCACCCGGCACATCTTGACCGCCTCCGCCTGGATGCGGTGCTGCATCTGGGCGGGAGGAGCGTCGAGCGTCGTCAGCCCGCCGTCAGGCGTCGACGCCACTGTCGTCGTCGATTTTTGCAGCACGGTCAGCGTGTCGAAATGCGCGCGCAACCGGTCGTAGCACTCCGTCACGAAGTTCTCGTGGAAGTCCAGCCGGGCCGCTTGCAACCGAGGACCCAGGTTCGTGCTCACCTGCACAAAATGTTTTGCATTTAAGGAAATTCGAACATATTACCCACAAAGTCAAGGAACGTGGCTCTCTATCAAAAATGAAAGACGCTGTGGCTTAAGGATATTCAGTCAGAAGTTACTGAGCACCTCGAGCAACATTTAAGTGTTTCCTAGTGCATCTGTTGTAATCAACAATTATCCCTATATTACGAGAGGGAGGGAACATATTTGGCGACGTTGAGCTATGTCAAATATAAGTCAATTTGTTACGCTTATGCCAACTCATTTTGATGTTTTCTGTTCTGTTTTGCTTTGTGCCAGTTGTTTTGTTTTGTTCATGCCTAAATATCACCTTACTTAAAAATTAATTAACAAAATTGCCTTGACTACGGTCCTCAGTTGAATAGCGGTGTGCATACTGTGCATCATTCTATTGTCTAGGTTGCTGCGTTGCTATTATTATCAATAAATAATGTTCCTAATCAACAGGTCGATTCGACAAGTACAGATGTGCGGGAATGTATTGATATCTCGTTAGCATAGACTCCTTCCATGGATCAAATCCATCTGAAAAAAGCTTGTCCACCGAAATTGTGAAATCAAGTACACATGTAATTGACGAGGTTAAAAGGTAAGCAGATCTCCAACGCATGCCTAATTTCCTAGGCGATCAATATCCCTCATATAATACTGTGAAAAGTAGAATTGGAAAACTTTAGGAGACGTCAATTTTGGATGCAAAATGTGGAGCGATCGGGATGGTCAGTTTCTGTGTCACCCCCGAGAACATCGATGCTGATCATGACATCCGACAAATTGGCACTGACTACTTCATATGGACGAGTCCATTATATAGCCATTTAATATGACAGACACATGCCTGAATGCTGACCAGAAGCGTTTTTTTGGGGGATTGCCCGAGAATAATAATGATTCACTTGGAGAGAGGTAAAATAGCAGGCCGCGCAGGCAGAGCCTAAATACCAGAGTACCGCGGCTGCTGTGAAAGAGTTATGTTAGGGGAAGTTTGTTAACGCGAGATTTGAATGGGCCAATACCCGCAGGCCCTATAAATACATATTCTGGCAGTCCATTCCAAGCCTTGGCCACCCTGGGAATAAATGTGCGGTTGTACCGCTCAGTTCTTGATGTATGAAGAACGACCGTCTTAGGATGAGATACAGCGGTCGCACGGGTACATCTGATAGGAGCAGTGAGCGGCGGAACGATAGAGGATAGCTCAGAGGAGCAGATTCCGTTGGAATATCGGTAGAAGAGTGAGAGGTCATCAACAACACGCCGGTGAGAAAGTGACTGAAGGTGGCGCGTTAAGGCCGGATCGCCAATTAGTCGAATCGCCCTTCTCTAGACGGCATCTAGTATAGACAGGGTAGTAGGGGGCAGCAGCTCCCCAGACATGAGAGCAATACTCCAGGCAAGGTCTTATCTGGGCTTTATATAGCGTAAGGAGGTTACATGGTGAGAAATACTTTCTGGCTCTAAATAGGTACCCAAGATTTTTACCAGCAGCTGTTGCAATTGACGCGACGTGTTCGTGCCAGATCAGATTTTCTGTAATGTTGACTCCTAACAGCTTGAATGACTGACTCCTTGGCAGAGCCTGGTTGTTCATTAGAACCTGGTGTTGGCTTGGGCACTTCTTGTTTGATAGCGTACAATATTGGAAGAAGCAAGGATAATTGTTCAGAGGTATTTGTTTTTTTTTGTTTACGGCATCGACTTCTATGGTCATTAGCTCTTATTTGGTTTGTTATTCACTAAATCCGTATCAGTCAAATTATCATCTCTTTCATCAAGCGAAAAGGCTTAAAATGGCGTAAATATTCTTCTGTCGAATAGGTTGTAGGACTCTTGAACCCAGTATAGCCTGCTGCCTGTGGAACCCAACACAGCAACATAAAATGTGTGCCGAGGACTCCTCCTCGCCATAGCGTTCACACGTCGAGTCGTTTGCCACTCGCATTACATGTAAGTGACGTCTGAAGATGTTTTGGCCAGATAGCAGGCCCACAAGTAACCTTACTCGGCTTCTGTCCAATGAGAGACAAAACCGCCCACCTTGGCCAAACGTCCTAAAATAAGTTTTTTAGCTTGACGGAGAATTCCATCTCAAAAGATGAAGATTTTGCAACCACACCTCTCTGTTTTCTCTCTAATGGTGCCTGCTGCCAGCCCCACATCCGGCTCAGGACCCAGGAAATTATTTCTCCTTTGCGAGCGCGTTCGCCGTTTCATTACCGTGAACTCCATAATGACTTCGCACCCATATCAGTGACACCTGATGTCTTGCACAAATGTCACCCAAGGCCCTTCTACATTGCATAACAAGCCTTGATGTAAAACTACAAGCATTCGATGCTTTCAGTGCTGCCTGGCTCTCAGAGCAGATAGTGCAGCTTGGTTTACAGAGCAGGATATTTTTTTTAAAGCCTTTGTAGTGCGGCCCTGTGTTTTGTCAGTGTCAGGGTGCGAAGGTTGGCAACACTGGGGGAGAAGGAAAGGGGTCAACGTGCCGGGTGGCCCACACGCGATTATTGTTCGTTGTAACTGAATATGCAAAAATAGAGTATTTTTGTAAGCTAGCCGGGGTTTTAATTGAAGTAAAGAGTCTCATCGCAGCTTAGAGGCGGTGCAGGTTGGCTGTGATAAACTTACTGAACTAAGAGGCTAGTATATAAAATAATGAAATATTTTAATTTTCAAAATGAGTTTGCTTCTATAGAAGACTAAGATTTTTTCAATACAAAACAAACCTTTTACAACACACTATTTCTGCAAAAATGCCACACTAACGAAAAAATCTGACATGATGCCATACTGACCTCTTTTAATAATTCGATCGCCCTAGCTGCTATATCGTTTGGACATAAGGTAACCACTTTCCAAAGGTAATCCAAACCTATGAGATCGGGATCTTCGGTGAGCAGTGTCCGTCGCTTAAATTTTATCTTGCCTTCTTTCGCATTAACTGCCTTAAAAAACCTAAAAAAAAAAAATGTTTCTAATATAGTAGGTATCATGATTGTTGTGGCCATGTCGTTTATTTTCCTTTTTTTATATATTTTTTTACTATTTCTGATTTCAGTCGAAGCGTTAAATTTATTTTGTTATAAAATTTATTATTACCTTATTCGCGTTATGTCAAGGCATTTTTTCCCTTTGCCTTTGTCTTTTCCCGCATGCTACGCCACTCCTTTTTCTTCTTAAAAAGGAAGCAGCCATAAATGTCAAAAATAAGAAGGAAGTAATATGGCTGTCGAGTCGCTGTAGCAGTACTTGTTGTAAGAGTCGCCGCACGTCGCCGTTCCGCATAACATGTACCTCCGCTAAACGCTCTAACCCTCGCTATAACCTTACTACGGCCACGCCGCTAAGATCGGATGCAACAGTCCAGGGTCCTAGAAGACCCACGGAGTGCATCAGGGGGCCCCCCAACTCCGACCGCAACCAGGATTGTCCTGCTAGACGCCGCCAGACCACGCTACGAAGCCAAGGTAAGGGAATTACTGTGCCTTGACTTATCTTTCTACTCGTTCTTTTAATTACCATATCGCTACGCTCTTTCTAAATTACTATTATTTAACGCTTGGACAATTAACTGTCGAAAGGCTCTTATATACTAGTCCATTCATCTCTCCTCTGGAGTTAACTTTTCACCAGTTGAGACTTTAGAGCCTTAATTGGGGAACGCGTGCTTTGCACAACAATGATCATCGTAATATAAAAATACGACTACAAATTTATTTGAAATAAAAACCAACTTATTCATCGCGCTGCACTCGCCCACAATTAAAACAATATCTCTTGAAAAATAAAGTATTTACTAACGTTTAGGCTACAAAATAATTAGGGATGTAACATTATTTGATTTACTGGACCACCCATTCAATAGCTTTTGTTTTTTCGGAATTAATTTCGTCGTTAATTCAAGGAATATTAATTCTTAAATAACACCGAGTGTTGCATAGTTGGTGAGAACCAGTAATGCGAAGTTTTTTGCCCAAGCCTGACATGACAAGAAAAAAGTATTATATATACTGGAAAAACTTATCGACTCTTCCGTTTAAAGAACATTGATCAGCTTTTTTCACACACTTCACCGGCGCATTAGTAACACGATCAACTTTATATTTCTATTATAACAGTTACACTTTGAATGTAATATAGAGAATTAATCCCATCCGAACTCCCAGACGTACACACCAATGCAATGTTTGCCACACATATATATTGAATGTTTGCTTTAGAGCTACAGTTGTCATATTATTCAATCACAACGCAGGCGACACTATGATCCTAATAGACTGATGCATTACTGGTTCTCATTTTGAATTTATCAACAATGCAGATGGATAAATATCACATGTTCAAAGTATCGTGCTCTGAGAAAAGCTACATAAGTAGTCGAAACTTTCATAAAGAGTTTACACTTCAACAGATGAGGTTTTAATTATGAGGCAGTAGGGCACGACAAATCAGTGACAATAGGATGTTTCAGAAATTAGATTACACGAGCACATCACAGGCGCGGGTAAACTGAATCACGCCACTATCCACACAATATATCTCACCTTTCGAAACACTTGATTCCGCTCTCGGTTAATAGAATAGGGTCTATCTGGAGTATGTTGTTTTCGAAGAAGTCCTTGTTGATGCCAGGGTCAAGATCAGGTTCCTCGCCCATCAACTTGGAGAACCATTTGAAGCAAGACTCTCTGTCCGATTGAAAGACGGCATTTTCTGCCAGCGACTGCCAAATTTGTTTCGCCTGCTCGGCACACAGCCAGAGTTGCCCGTCCTTCAGCAGGAATCTAAACAAAAACAATATCAACCACTGGGATATAATAATATAATCTAGACAATTAAATCAACGATTGGGTAAAGTTGCTTGATTCGATACATCTCACGCGTTTACGAGTTATACCCAAAATACTGAACATCATTGAAAGCTTTTAAGTAAGCCCAATGATGGACGTTAATTATAGGAAAAAGAACACATTGAGGAAGGAGTTTCTTATCTGTGTAAAAAATCTGAAATGTGTAGAGCAAACGACTTCTTCGGCTAGAACTGCGAACTCGGATGGCATAAAAAATTAAGTTGGAGGATACTGCTAGCAGTACCCCTCTCCCATCTTTCCCCTCCCTCGAAAACCCATCTTTCCCCTCCCTCGAAAACCCCTTTACAAAAGTAAGGATTCACCAATTTTTAGATTGTTAATAATGTGTAAACATTTCGTTGCACTCAAATTATGAGTTTCTAGTTTCTAGGTGATGTGATCATCCAAGCATGTAATATGCATGATCTATAGGTACTGATTTTTTTTACTTGTGTGTCATCGCCATCGACTGCTTTAGTCATTAGCCTCGTGTTCTGTGTAGGCTTTGTTACTGTTTCCCGGCGCCACTTAGGAACAGCACTGTTAAGTAGAAGCCAACAGTGAAGGCTCAGGTAGGGATTCTTCGCTGAGCTTTATGGATATTTATTTTGATTGAAAAAAACCAGAAATAAATTTCGGGCTCTAGCGAGAATCGAACCCGGGACCTTTCGGTCCACGAGTCCTTGACTCTAACCACTGAGCCAACCCACCCCCCAGGTACTGAATTTATTATTTTCTTTGAAGGCAAATAAGTGCAAACTAGCTAGTTTTGAATACCACCAAGGATATAGAGTCTAATGCCTCTAGTTTTTTGTGACGTGTATTTCATGAAACGTCGACATCATTTCAAATTAGAATTTCTTCATGGTTTTGATACTTTCACCTATTGGCATGGAAAGCAAAATCGAAAGTCATTATATTCATTCCTTTATTGAAACTCTATTGATTGAGACTTATGTCTTCTGTGTTTTTTATGACTTTTGCATTACCGAAAATCATTTTTCTTGTTCTATCTGTCTGCCGGGTAATTCGTGTCCCGTATATAACTCAGAAAGCACCCAAGCAAGAAATGTTGAAAATACTTTAACAGTAAGTATTTTAATTATGCCCCAGCATGGTTCTTGCAAGCTCATCTTTTCCTCCAATACTTGCGTGAAGCTAGTAAGCTGGAACTCTATTCGATAGCTTTGTCGATCTTGCTTCTCCAGCTCCCGTTCCGCCGTCCGCCACCCGCCGCCAATCCGTTTCCGTTCCCGTTTTCGTTTCCGTGGTTACTACCACAATAGTCGGCCACCTTGTAGTGAGTATGCTTGTAGCGTTCGAAAGAAGTGAAGGCGGGAAGTGAAATTATTACGTTGTGAATTTATTGTGATTGCACATTTTATTGGTGAGAGGATGGGTCAACCTGTGTCTTAGGTGGACCTTAGATGGCAGTTTCTCTTTGCACTTCTGTCTATGGCGCATTTTTTAAGCACAAGTGCACAAGTGAGTGCTACCTCTCGTCCCGCGCAGATCGACACGAAAAGTCCCCTACTGCCCGGCAGCCTAATCATGGAAGGAATCGCACAGCGGCTGCTAGGCGGTAGCGGATAAACATCCTCAAAACATCCACAAATCAGCGATTGCGGCAGCAGCAGCGTTTGTATCTCCTAATTCTGCGGCGTGCTGTCACATGACAGTTCTGGCCACAAAACGTTCTGGCCAACTACTGACTTCATTCAGCCTACATTGTAGGTTATGTCCGTGATATTATTATATTTTGAGTGCGTCGTTTTAGAATTTAGAAGCATATTTAGAAGTAAATAGGGAACATTGAGTGTTAAATGGTCAAATAAACAAGCTTTTGGACATTTTGATGGAAAATATATCGTTGGTGCAAGGCGTGGGTCTGGATCTTAGGCTGCATGTGGCAGGAAATTGCAGGCAGGCTCAATGCCCCTGGATTTGGGTATTCAGATATTCAATCGACAGTGAGCCGACATCGGAGTGATCATATTTATATTGCATCTGCTTATGGTGAGTAAAAATGTAATAGAACATTAAATATTTTCAAAAGTGTAGAGGTCAACTAAACACATCTTTATTAAACCTTTAGTCCATGTTAAAGTAGAAAAAACGTTTATTCGGTATTTAATAATTGTTAATTTTAGATGTATATAAATGTTCAAGGAATGGATCAATTAAAACATTAATCTTTTGATATCCAATATCCAGGTGCCTGCAGATATATGCAATAAAAAAAATATGTTTATTATGACTTTAAACACATTGTATATTCACTACTTCAAAAATGCTTGTTTTTGGCATTATAGGTTTGAAAAAAAAATTCATCAGCATCCCAAGTATTCAAGACACAAAAGGCAGACTGATACCAGAAGGCGAAGAGCACAGATGGTTACGAGTTGAGAGCCTCCATCATGATGACTTTCTAAAACTGTAGATACAGATGTGTTCCACATACTGTGTATACTAACAGCACTAATAAATGCTTATGTTATCTGTCAATAAAAGGTATAGAAACATTTATTGTTTGTAATCAAATAAAAAGTATTTCATATTATAAATAGTTTCATACCCATATTCATAATTTTTTCCAAATATGTAACCTTGAATAGTATCTAGTTAAAGCATGCCTAGAAAAAATATGTATTTTTAGTAGAAGTTTGCTAAACATGAACATAGAGGGTGATTAATTTCTTAATGTTAGTGGTTATCTAAAAAACACTTATTGGGTGATTGTAAAATTGCACATACTAGAAGCTGAGGATTATTACTTGAACAAAACTATTGTTGAATTTTGCTATATTTTTATTATACATATTTTCCTTTGATATCCAAGAAGGGCTGATTCTGAACAGTAGGAAATTCATTGTATCGGAATCGTGATTGTCGAAGTGGAATGGTGGAGTGCCCAGGCAATTTGATCTCCGACTCTGAATACTTTGAATGTATTAATGTAAATCCTTCTGAATTATGTTAAATACATGGAATATTAAAATGTTCACCCATCTTTTTCTGCCGCTTTGGGCTATTTATTATTTTTTATAATGATTTTAATAATGTTTAATTTTTTACCCTAGATGAACATATACTTTAATATTTCCATAGTATATCTATAATAAAGTGAAAATTGATATTGAGCATCGTCTTCTACAAATGCACAAATCCACAAATATTTTAAATTATTTATTGCTTAGAAAATTTCAAAAAACGGACTAAAATTAATAATACGTAATTTTACAATATCATTGACAAAAATGTATCTAGGGACCCTAATATGACATTAACAATGCGGGCTTTTGGTACAAAATATGAGATAAAAATTTCAGTACGATTCATTAAATAGTTTGACAAACATGTTCTTTCCAATGCTATATTGCAGAAAATCTTAAAGATCCAGATCCTATGGGCAGAATATCAAAGAAGAAGGCTCAAACTTTATACCTAATTGAATGGCAAAAAATAATTTTACAACATTGCAAAATAATGTAATGCTCTATATAATTTTGTACTTATAAACAAATAGAATAACAGTTTACATAATTTTTTTCATATGCAAAAAGCTGGCATTACTATACATACTTTAAATTGAAAAAAATATATATCATAATTCATAGGTCAATATGGGCCAAAGATATCATTTTTCTTTTAAAATTTACAGCTCCTTTGTTTATGACAATTAAGGAACCCAATTTGCGCCATTTAAAAGATATATATCAAAAGCTTTCATGTATTTTGTTAAGACATTGCATGTTTCCAGATGAACCAGCAAAGCTTCAAAAATGCAGCTCAAACGAAATTTGCTTAGAAATGTGTGCGCTCAAAAAATTAAATATAAAATAATTAAAGTTGGATCAGTTTATTATATCTCTGCATAATTATATTGACAGATTTTAACGATTATTTTTTTAATGCATATGAATATGCATGCACATATATGTTCCCTTCGCGTACATTACAAATATGAAATTTGTTTACAAATTTAATATCTATTTACTCGTGTAAATTATTTAAATAGTTTTTTGCAGAAAAATCATTTCTTTGCATGTTCCAGTTGATCAATGTTGAAATAAGTGAACAAAGATATATTTGTTATAAATAATCCATTAGGGTAACAAAATAAATGCAACAAAACTTATCATTTTTTTATCATGCAATTTTCATTAAAAAAAACATTTTTTGTTTATTAAATTTATTTCATATCAAACCATTGTTAAATAGTATATATTATATAATTCAAGATAATATACATATATTAATGGTAATACATAATAGTATCTCAATCCTAGATTTTATTGAAATATCTTCATAATACAGAACTTAATTCATCTAATCAGTAACAAAATAAACATAGGTACATAGTAATGAGATTGGAGACTTCAGTAATATCAATATTAGGTTTGGCTCTAGGTGACTTGAATGCAACATTACCTTGAGTGGTATAAGAAGGCACAACAAAATGAACATAAAGTACTACAAATATGGCGACACTGGACCATTTATGGTAATAGTAGAAAGTCCAACATTGGATGTTGCAAGTATGCATCCAATAAAATTCGGCAGAAAACTGCAAACAGCGAACATAAATGGAATACAATGCATAACTAAGAAGGGAAAAAACAGAGTAGGCATAGAATTCGACTCTCTGAAGTCTGCAAACTCGTTCATAGACTCCAACTTTCTAAAATCAGAAAACCTGCACGCCTTCATACCCAACAGTCTAGTAACATCTCGAGGAGTAGTGAGAGGAGTGCCAGAAGACATGCCAGCAGAGGATATAATCCAATCTGCGAAATCGCCACAAAAAGTGGTACATGCTAGGAGAATCAATAGAAGAGTAGTTAACGAAGACAATACAATACAGTACGCTAAAACTGGAACAGTCATACTTACTTTTGAAGGGAAAAAAATTCCCAAACACGTAGACATAAATTATTATAGAATAAAAGTAAACCCTTACATATCACCAGTAATCCAATGCAGAAAGTGCCTGAGATACGGACACTATGAAACGCTCTGCAGAAGTAAGCAAAGATGTACTAATTGCCTGCAAGAACACAGCAAAGAGCAGTGCGTAAATGATACAACAGTGTGTGCCTATTGTGATGGCCAACACTCATCAACAGACAAGAACTGTCCAGAGTACAAACGACAGAAGGCTATTAAGGAATTAATGGCATTCGAAAACATATCCTACTTTGAGGCTAGGGCAAGGTGCCCAAAGACATACATCCCAAGCAAAGCGTCACAAATCAACAACAATAAACCAAGATACACCAGAAATCCACAGGATTTCCCTGGAATCTACCCTTTAAGCACAACCAATCAGGGGACAGACATCCAAGCAAGAATCAATACCCTAACAGGGAGGACGCCCAGCACAATATCGTATGCTAGCATATCAAAAACGCCAAAAAGAAAAAGCAGCACACAACCGATATGTTCCCCAGCAGTGGGAAAAAAGGCGATAAGAGATGCATGTTTCCCATCACCTAGCAGGACCTCACAGTCACCCGCAGCATCGCTATATGCTAATCTAGAGACCTCCAGGGCACAGCAAGAGGAACTAAATTTATCTCAATTTATAAGGGACATCGCAGGAACAACAGAGACACCTAAAATCTTCATAGAGCAAATATGCTCAAAACTAGACAACTACACAGAAGCTGTCTTTATGGATGTAGAAGAGGACACCCAGAAGGGAGGGAACGACGATAGACCTAGCATACAAGGCCCAAGTAGTCCAACGGAATACTAGGACTTAAAGACTTCGAAAAATGAAAGTAAGGAAAGAAGAAAAAAAAAACAAAAAATAATAATAATAATAAAACAATAGAAAAAAAAAATGCTAATGAAACAAATCATATATTTAAAAAAAAATATAATAATAATAATAACAAAACAGAAAAACATAGCTAGATGTACATAGAAAGGTAACATGGCTATAGCTGGAAAAGAAAACCTAAAGGGCATACTAAGGAAAAATTACAGGAAATGGAGAGCCTCAGGATAATAACTTGGAACTGTAATAACATCTTGTCAAAACAAGTCGAACTAAAACTGTTAGTAAACCAGTACTCACCGCACATTATAGCCCTAAATGAAACACACTTAGCAAAAAACAAGCAACTATATATTCCCAACTACACAACTATAAGGAAAGACCGTCATGATGGTAGAGGAGGAATAGCAATCCTCATACACATCAACACACCATTCCAGGATCTGAATGTACGATTAGACTATGGCCCCTTTGTCCAAATGATGGCGATCAGAGTGGCTGGAATCAACTTCCTTACCATCTACTGCCCACCTAGTATAGCACTACAGACTCAAGAATACCTAGATATACTCGAACTCTTCAGTGGACCCACCATAATATCTGGAGACCTCAACACACAGCACCAAACATGGGGATCAACGAACAGTAACCTAGCAGGCCGGAGACTATTCCAAGCAATAAACACTTCAGAAAAGGTGATTTTAAACGATGGAAGTAGAACCAGAGTTACCATAGAAAACACAAGCTGCCCAGACCTTACTATTGCATCGCCAGAGATAGCACACAAAACAACGTGGGGCACCCATGACAATTCATGCTTCAGCGACCACATCCCAATTATAACAAGCATTGCGGACACATACTACCCTAGTTCTACAACAAGGCAGAACAAGTGGAATACCAGAAAAGCAGATTGGAACAAATACAGGGAGCACATAAGCAGGGCAACCCCCACAGAGGACTACAACAATTGGAAACAACAAATCTTACAAGCAGCTGAAGAAGCAATCCCCAAAACAAAAAGATATGTGGGAAGGAACAAATACCCCCCAAAACCTGTATGGTGGGACGAGGAATGTGAAAAAAAATTAAATATCAGAAGAAAGGCCTTTCACACATACAAACAACAACCCAACAGAGAAAACTTTATGAAATATAAGGAGATAGCAGCACAAGTGAGAAGATACTACAAAAATCACAGAAAAACAGAATTCCAGAAATTTTGCTCAAACTTAAATAGGGAGACAACAATCACAAAAATATGGTCAACTGTCAGAAAGTTTTCTAACTCACAAACCTCCAAACCCCACAGAACAGAGGAAGAGGAACACTTAGCAGATATCCTGAATAAACTCACCCAATCAGACGCCCCTACGAATATAAGAGAATTCACAGGAAATATCAACAATAATAGCACAGTCAGAAACATCGAACTGGAGGAACTTAAAGTAATCATAATGGACAAAAAAGAATCTGCGCCTGGCAAGGACGAAATTAGCTACTCATTCCTGAAAAACACCACCGAAGAACATCTTCAAACACTATGTGACATATACAATAAAATCCTGCAAGGGGACATTGAAATACCAGAAGACTGGAAAGATCAGCTAATCATACCCATACTCAAACCGGGCAAAGAAAGAGGAAACGCAGACAACTACAGACCAATCACACTGTCTACATGCACAGGAAAGATCTTGGAAGGAGTTATAAAAGAACGGCTAGAACATGACCTGGAACATAGAGGTGTGTTCAGCAGCCTGCAAAATGTATTCAGAAAAGGCAAAAGTGGGATAGAAAATTGTATATTTCTGGCAACAAAAGTATATGAAGCCTTTACCAAGGGAGAGAAAGTCATTGCCCTGTTCCTTGACATATCAGCCGCCTACGATAATGTGAACCCACACACACTATTAGAAGAACTTAACCACTTTAAGATCAATGGAACTGTAATCAAACTTATAGCAAAACTTTTACAGAACAGAAAGCTCAGCATTAAAGCATACCATGATGGACAAATAAGAGGCCCAAGATATACAAGCAAAGGAATGCCCCAGGGGTCTCCATTAAGCCCCATACTTTTCAATATATACTTATCTAGACTCGATCAGCTGAACTCCCCTGAAATATCAGTGTTACAATATGCAGATGACATACTAATAATATCTAAGAGTACCAACATGAGCTCCTGCATCAGTAATATACAAAGAGCAACCAACAGAATAAACAACATGCTGCAGGAACTAGGATTACAAATTTCAGCACACAAAACCAAAGGCATGATATTCTCCAAAGGCAACATCAGAAACACTCCCAACCCAATACAAATAAACAACATCCCAATAGAATGGGTAGGAAACTACAAATACCTGGGCATCATTTTTGACTCCCATATGAGATGGACTAACCACATAGACAATTGTGTAGCTAAAGCATCGAAGGGCTTAAATATCATGAAGAGCCTGACCCGGGTATGGTGGGGGTCAGATCCAAAAACTCTGCTGACAATGTACAAAGCGATAGTAAGATCACACCTGGACTTTGGTATGACATGTATAATGAAAACATCCAAGGCCAACTGGAACAAGCTTAACAATGTTCAATACCAGGCACTTAGGACAGCTTTAGGATGCATGAAATCCACCCCCATAAGAGCACTACTAGCCGAAGCTGGAGAAACCCCATTGGATATCAGAAGAAACTGGCTGGCAGCGAGAACCTGTGTCAAGCTATTAGCAAGAACGAAGGACAAAATCACCAATCAAGTAATTAATATCTACACACTAATGCTAGAAAATCATCAATATGGAAGAAACTACGACCACTCAGCTTTGATGGAGGGACTGGATCAAGCATTACACCACTATAACCAAATATACAAGGATGACAGGTTACCATGCTTTCACTTCTCATATCACATGCAATTCAAAAATCTAAATTTTATCAAACTCAGACTACATAAGGAAGCATATAACGAAAAAGCATTCATCAATGAAATAAAGGAAAAGGCAGCAGAGTACAAGTTAGTGTTCACAGATGCATCGGTAGAACCAAAAAGTCACGCCTGTGGAATGGGAATATACAGCGAGGATCAGAACATACAAATATACAGAAAACTTACAGACCATACAGCCATATGTACGGCAGAGACACTGGCAATTAGAGAGGCAATCAGAATCATGGGGAAAAGAACAGACAAGTTGGCAGTGATAACAGACTCACTCAGTGCCCTTCAGGCCATAACCAAGCAAGGTATTGACAAGAACCAAGACTACATCACCCTGAGCACCAGAGAAGAAATAATTTCGGCAGAACAAGACTGTAATATCAAACTTATATGGGTGCCGAGCCACACAGGTATACCGGGAAAGGACTAGTATCACGAGGTTAAGAACAATGATTTAATTATTATGACCGCTTAGTGCATACAAAAATAAACGTTCTGCTGCATTTCGTTACTTTCTACATCATTTTGTTTTTTAGTAATTCCATTCTAAAGTTTAAAGAACGGAATTCAAATTCAGCCAATCACTGCCAACCGCGCGAATTATCAGCAGTGCATTGTTGCCAAGAACAGCTCCGACTCGCAAAACATTTACATTTCACATAAACATGTTATTTGCTATCCCAACTGTTATAAATATTTTGAAACTCACTTCTTAGTTTTCACATTTCTCATCTCCGTATTGAAGAACTGCATATTATCCACATAAAAGTCGTTCACCATAGCCATATCAACTTTAGGCAGGTTATCTGAATCAGCTTTTGTGAATCCACTATCGATTTTACTCATACTTGTTGGTTATGTTATGATAAAATAACTTGAAACCCAGTAAAATGGAATAAAAAGATATCCTGTACAAATAAACGCAAACAAATAATAATAACTTAATAATAACTTTAAGATTGTTGGAAATTACAGCCAAAGCCCAATGGAATTTGGAAGTGACAATGACCGAATGACGATTGATTGACAGGATTGACGGATCGAACCTTAACTTAGCTTTCGGAAGAGTTGTTCCAAATTATGGTTCTATCACCGTCCTAGAACTGTTTTCATCAAACCCCGCCCATTTTACAGTTCTAAAAACGGTGATTGGTTGGTCCACCAGCGTACCAACCAATCATCGATTCTAGAATCACAAAATGGGCGGGGCACGATGAAAACCGTTCTAGGACGGTGATAGAACCGTAATTTGGAACAGCCCTGGAATTTCGGATCACGGGACATTAAAACCACAAAACATATCAGACGGGAACAGAAGACAAGATAGATGAGCCAGCCCGCGTACAGCTCCGGCATTTCGCGCGCCGTCAGAATGCGGCAACACAGCACACATATCTGTCTTTTGATTGGCTGTTCGCCTATAGGGCCGTGACGTCACGGCCCTAGGAAAATTCAAATATTTTCCTTATTTTCTTTGCTTTCCCGTGTCCAAAAAAATCGGGGAAAAAAACAGGATGATTTTTATGACGTACTCTGTCATATGCAACCATAAAAAAAAATCATGATACTAGTCCAATGAGCAAGCTGATCGGCTAGCTCAGAAAGGCAGAGACCAAACCAGAGTTCACCAGAACAACTATATCCCCGGAAGAAGCTTCCTGGGCATGATCAAAGACAAGCTATGGAATCAATGGACAACAATATACAAAAACTGGGAACAAAACAAAGGTCAACACTATGCAGACATTCAACCCTACCCTCCTAGAACACCATGGTTTTACAATACAAGGTATAAAGGCAGAGCACTGATTAGTACAATAATAAGAATGAGAACAAATCATGGATCTTATGCAGCTCACCTTTACAAAATAGGAGCGAAAGATAGCCCGAATTGCTGTTGCGGAGAATACGGTAGTCTAGATCACATAGTCTTCAACTGTAATGCAAACCCCCAACTAGGAGAAAGATGTTACAGACTAGCAGCACAAGAGGAAAAAGGACCAGTAAACATTAAGGCATTATGCAGGAACCCAACTTCAAAGGCACTAACATATATCGTCAAAGAGATTACCAGGGCCAAAATGAAAATTAAAAAAAAAAAAAAAAAAAGAAGCAAACCTAATGACGAGGGCTAAATTAAAACAATAGGAGATCACATCACCCGGAAGAGACAACTGCCAAACTAAACACAGACAACCCCTTTGTTCCCCCAGCTTGTTCCAACCTATCACCTGAATTAACATCCCTATCCTTCATGGCACAGACAAAATACCCAAACAAATAACCACAATATCACAGTACAGGAAATTTGGGCAGCTGTCAGAATTGACACGAGTCCATCGTAACGAAGAAGAAGAAGAAGAAGAAGAAGAAGAAGGTTATTCCACATGTACACTGCTCAGTGACACATTTTTTGTGTCTTTATGGCTTGATATATATAGGGTGAGTCCTTAGTTGATCCTTTTTCTAAACTGTGTAAAAGAATCGTTAAAACAAGCAATTTTTTCTAAAAACTTTTTACCGAAAACTGATAAATACACGAGGTACAGAATCAAAAAAAGTAAATCGGGGCTTGTGCACCAAGACGTAATAATGCGCCACTTTTAAGATTTACCAGTTTAAAAGTAACAATTATAAACAAAAAGTGGGTACTGCAATATCTAAGAGGTACAATGCCTAATCGATTTGACAAATCCGAGCAAAAAACTAAACATAAACAGACTTGATACACAAGCCCAGATATACTTTTTTTTATTCTGTATCTCACTTATTTTTTAGTTTTCTGAAAATTTGTTTATTTTATCGACTTTTATACACAGCAAAAAAATATCAACTTGGTACTCACCCTGTATACGCAACCAATATAATTATGTAATCTAAACTTCTGCCAATCAATATAAAACTGTGATACTTCTCTAATCAATGGATATTGTAAATTTGTTAGAGCACATACTATCCTGAATATCATTGAACTATAATCTGGTTCTAGTTCTGGTATAAAAGATAAAATTTAAAAACCTTGGATTCTACATATTGCCCTTTCTACATGAAGTCTTGCTCTTGCAATACTTTTTGTCTATTGTATCTGCTCTGATGTTAATTCTGGAGTACTGAGAAATGGTGGAATATTTAAACTTACTGCATTAGGTACAATATCACTTATAAGAAAACCTTGATCTGCCAATATTAGATCTCCACTTTCTGTGTCAAAATGCTGCTGAACAATATTTTTATCGATATTAGATCCTGGGTGGAGCATACTAGCATAAGTCAGTACGCCATTAGGACCACACCAACTAAGCTTTTGAAACTGTTTCTATGCTTATAACTACTACAAGTAAGACGTTAGTTCTTCATTGATTATCATGATTCTTGGTACAACACAAAATACAAGTACAATCTATTATTATTCTACAATTAGTGAATTTGGTAAACAAGAATGGTTTTTTGATCTTTCAGAAATGTCTTTCATAAACCTCAAGAACAAGACTTCATATAGAGTTTGTACAAAGTAACGACAATATTTGTAACAGCAACTTCAGATATTTTGAATCTGAACGCTAAATCTGTACAAGTAAAATTATGGTGCAGTTTCAAAGTTTCATTAATGTCAAGAGTAGCTGACCAAATCACTTAATTTTTTGAACATTCCATTTCAATTAATAATTTATCTTAATATCTTTGATCAATTCGTACACTTTCAAATATTGTGTGACTTGGCAATCCAGTGTAGTAAAAAATATACTTATCACTGTCACGAATTTATACATAGCTCATACTTATACCTAGAGATTTGATTATCTTATCCTTTCGCTCTAGTCGTAATCCTTGCCAATAATTTTCTTCGTCCAATAACACATTCGAACCTTAACATGAGGGAGTAGCAGTACCTGCATCAATAACATCTTGGCCACACCTAGGCCTATCTGAGGCTAAAGAAGAACTTGGTTGGTTTAAAGAGGATATGTTTGAGTTTCTGTAAACAGAAATCATAAAAAATCATACAGTATGTCACATATATTATTTATAATTATAATAATAAAATAACAAATCTTTATTGCAAAATAACTCTGCAAAATACATAATGTACTCACAGAATTAGGTGAAATAGAGTCAATATAACAAATGGGAACAACAAAATTTAAATAGTCTTCAAGAGAATAGGGTTCCAAATTGACTAACATTTTGTGTATCTTTTTTTTTTGAAAGTTGTCAAATTGTTCACAAGACCAGATGGTAGATAATTGAAGATTTTCATTCAACTATACTCTACATTCTTCTCAGTTAAGGTGAGGTGATGAACTGGATACCTATAATTAAAGTTCCTTGCAGGGTACGATACGATTTTTTTTTAGTGGCCTCCACATGAGATGTCCACCTAAGCGTCTCATCTATATATTATATATACTCCAAGGAATTTGGTGTTGTCTACTACTGTCTACTAAATGAATTTGAACATCTTTTCCCAAGCTCATTTTAACTGGTGGACCCTGGCATCTAGGATTTTTTGATTTGAATAATAACAAGTTCGTTTATGTAGCATTTAAAACTAAGGTGGCCTTTTGTTCCAACTAGCTTATAAATTATTGGAGCAGTAACAAGCACACTAGTGTCATCTGCATATTGGGTAACTATCATCTCAACTGAACTATCAATATCTAGGAACAAATCATTAACTTAACATATATTATAAGTAAAAGTGGACCTAGGATGCTATCTTGTGCGATTCCTAATGATGTTTGTTGATTGCTTGGTATTATAATTTTTTGTAATCATAATTTTTTGTTTTCAACATGTGAGGTACGATGTATCGCACTGCAAAAACGTTCCACCTATTCCATACTTTTCCAGTTTAAATAGTGAAAGGTCTACTTAGTCAAAAAGCATACCAAGGGGCATATTTCCTTTTTTTAAAATAGCAATAATTTGGCGATTAAAATGATAAATATCTGTAGTAGTCGACTTGCCTTTTATAAAACCATGCTATGCTTCAGTTATTAGGTTGCAGCTGCTCAAATGCTTCAATACCTTTGTTTGAAGTACAAGTTTCACAAATGCAGAGAGTAAGCTTATCGGCCTATAGTTTAACATGTCTGCTACATATACTCTTTTGTAAACTGATATTAATACTTACTTCTGTGTCATCGGCATAGACTGCTCTGGTCATCAGGCCCATGTTCTGTATAGGCTTTTTTACTGTTTCCTGGCGTCATTCTACAAACAGCACTGTATTGCCGATTTTAGTTTCTCTGGAAATTTACCAAATTTTAAACAATTATTGATAATGAAAACCAATGGACTAGCAATATGGTAAATACAGGATATCAGCAAGGTTTTAGGAAAATTATCCTCACCACTGCTGAATTTATTTGTGGGTTTATTTTTCAAATTTGGCTCAACTCCTGCAGTTTTTCAGTTGTTATTAACTCTGTAGGTATTTATATATTAGGTTAGACTATATTGTATGAAAAGGGTATAAAAGGGAGTCCTTGGTTACATTTGAAATATATATATGCCTTTGCAACACTTTCTGAATTTCCAGGAATAAGTACATCTGAATCAATTGCATACCCCTTAATTTCACTGACTATGTTCCACACACACACACACTTTATCTTGTTATCAGAGGTAACAATTCTATTAAAAATATTTTTTCTATCACCTAATAGTTTGTTGTAAACATTTCACACATCATTGTAAGCTTCTTTAGACTTTTTATCAGCAAAACTTGAAACATAGAGTATATCCAACTTTTGTTTACATTCTTCGATATCTAGCCAGTTTGAAAAATTTTTCACTGCACACCAACATAACTTTCCGATACCTCCCACTTTATACTATGTAAGTCCTCTATAAAATTATCTTTGTTATTTTTGCTGAGATTTCTACATAATTTTTCAATTTTTGATAAATGTGTATTATAATTGTTATCCTTTTGGTGATATGGTCAGACATAATCAAATATATATATTTAAAACAAAACTGTAGGTATTGCTGGGAAGCAACAAATTAAACAACAATATCTACTTCTTTCTAGCTTTTAGGATTGTATACCACTTTCTCAAGGCTACCAAACATAAAATTATATATCAACAACAAAAAGTTACATGCGCTTGTTACTGAAAGATATTTGGTAGAAATCCAAGGAGCATGGAGACTCATCATTTTGTAAGACAACCCTGAGTGCAATATATAATATATAAGTATTTACCTAGGTATCTGTGAAGATGTTTTGCCCCATTTCTGGTCTCTGTGGAGAAAGATGATGTAGGTTGAACACTCCTCTACATTATGTGTTTACAATTCTGGCCAATTAGTCTTCTCTGCTTCACAGAAATAGCAATCACAACCTCTTGCTTCTGATCCACTAAAAATTGGATAGGTTAGATAACAGCTAGTGAGTAGCCACAATAAGGCAAACAATCACTTCAGAATGTATAAGAAATTTCTGTAAATTAGAAAACTCAACTACTTCTGTAAGTGTCTTATTTTTGGGAAACCTGTAAAAACTGCAGAAATCTCTCTGATTGTTGTGGGGCCCAACTCGGAAATAAAATAAACTAATAAACATATTCACATAACCTCAAAATGAGCGAGTATATAATATTCCTGTTTTTACAAAGATTCCACCGTTAAATCGTGATTCGGCATTAGCAAGCGGTTAAAATATTAGTTCACTTACCTGTTTTTCTACTTTAGGTGGTCACATTAAGTTTAAAAACTTCTTACGGAGGATCGAGGATGAATCACTGTTACATTACAATTATCACATGCTATGGGGTATTTATTAAATGGGGCATGGGCGTAGGTAATAGGGGGACTGGTAGACTTTAAGTATCCAAAAATTTCCTAGCGATTTTACTTTTTTCGTGTACAGGACGGTCTAATATGTCACTTTCAACAAAAATATTCTTGGCATTTCCACATTTTCACCAAAAAAAATGTTTCTAAAAAACACCAATTTTCACCATATATCAAAACCGAACAACAACACAAAACAACCAAAACCACCACGGAACGTCAAAGTTATGATATAACATGGAACGTATCGGCATCCATCGTCCACTCAGATTTTGCGACGGTGCCAAGTCTCGCAAATAATCTGATGCCTGCAGGAAGAGAGTGAATGACTTATAACAGTTCTATCGGGAAATAGTAACAAAACTAACGAATATGAATACAAATGCGACAGATAGCATAGCAGTTTATATAATTATGTATAGTTATATATGGCAAATTGAATGTTAATAAAATAATAAAACAATAATATCAAATATCTATAGCGAGTTTGACAATAGTTAATCCCATAATCCATAATAATGGGTTACAGTATTAAATACCCAAGCCCCAAGGACTGTATTATATTGTTACAATTAAACTTTTAATAATCTGGGCAATTGCCACACACACCGCATGTCAGTTGCTACAGTCTGGTTCATGGTCTGGTACAACATTTGTCAGTTGCAAATATGCTGTTTCAACGTCAAACGAGAGCATCGAACATCGCACCTTCGACATGAAAACCAGATCAAATACGCCGTCGCGCCGCCCTCGAAGTTTTGCTCTTGTCAGGTAATACTCTAAGCCTTTTCTTAGCGTGATGTGGCAGCGTCGCAAAATCTGAGTGGACGATGGGTGCCGACCTCAGAGTAATAATTCTTCTCTCTAGAGGGAGTATTATTCAAATATCATCAAACATGGATATATTACCGCGTTGACAATTTTCTGTTTATACTCATTTGGTTATATAAGTAAACTATGATTCCGTGAGGTTGAACTGTTGGAGTACTTCTATTAGCATTTTAATGTATACCCCTTGACGTGCTTATAGTTACCGTGTAATTAGATTTACTATTTTATTACCATGCTAGAATTTTGGAATCCATAAGGTTCATTCGCAGTTACAACTCCACAGATATTTAGACTTTCGACGGAAACGTGGCAACGCGGCAGCCCACTGTTTCTATAGCACGTGGTGCCAGCCCTCTAATTTGTTTTTGTTGTAGTAGTAGAGTGTTGCGTTTTACTGCAATTAAAACGCGTGTTGGTGCTTATATAAACTATAAATTGATAAAACTGACTTTGTAGTGACAATGAGGTGTAGAAATAAGTGTGTAGTGTTTGGTAATTCTGATCCAGGAAACATAACCTATCACAGGTTAGTACGCATCTGTTTTGTTGAGCAGTGGTGTTGAAAACGGGGTAATGCCAAAATATCTATAAAAGAAATAACCATAACTGGCTAGATAACACGAAATATAAAATGATAAATGGTACTTCAATGAATATTTTTGTCACATGAATGAAGTAAACGAATCTTTTTTTTTACATTGATAAGAGCTGATGAGGATATTGATGCTTAAATATCAGAATTGAAGATTGTGATTATATGCTGTGTAGAAATTTACCTATATGGCAATTTTCTGGCTTTACAGTTAAAAATGGACAAAATATCTGTTTTTGCTTTCCACACTGATAGGTGAGGGGAGTATTGTGATCGCGAAAATTTTCGATTCTGAGATAATACTCTTTTTTGGCGTTTTATGATGTCTACATACCGAAAATCTACGTCACTCATTTCCGTCGGTCTGTCTATCTGTCTGTCGCTTTTTTCTAGCGTCGTAATCTCAGCAACCGCTGCATGGATTGTGATGAAATTTGGGCAGCGATATGCTGTGGGGTCGTAATAAGTAATGTTCCTATAATTTTGAAAATCGGCGGAGTAATTAGCAAATAAAACAAAAAAAATAGATATTGCTCAAACTTCGTTTTTAGGCGTTTTAGGGGTTCCTGATCATTTTCTACTTTTTTGGGTGGGGGTGAAAAGGGGTGATTGGGGGGTGGGGGGTTGTAAAATTGAAAAAATTGTTGCTTTCATAATAGACTGTCCACTGACCTACTTCTTCGTAATTAAAGATTATGGGTATCTTAATGATCCATTAGGTATCTTAAGCTTGTATATGTAGATGATTTTATTAATATAGATTAATTTTAATAAAGTTTTTCTCAAACTACTAGCGTTTTGTTCCTCATACATGTTCTACAGGTATCCATTATTTCCCTCTTTGCGTTATAGAAATGAACAGCCGCGGTCCGCCCTGGGTACCACAAGTCGGGCGGGTGTCATTCACACAGAAAGGGGCGTCATTGTTGTCGTAGAAATGGAAATCCAAAGAAGACAATATTTTCCTTAATTTATATTGTGTACCGGGTGAGTCGATGATTGGGAAAGTAAGATTTCTCTCATTTCATGCGGTACAAAAAAATCTTGAATATGTCAGTAACAGGTTTAAGGTGTACAATTTTGAAATATTTTCCAGTATACAGGGTGGCTCAAAAACGTGTGGCGAGTATAACATATTTTTTTTAGATGGAACATTTTTTCTATTAAAAAATGGTGTGTTCCATCTAAAAACATATGTTATACTCGTCACACTTTTTTGAGCCACCCTGTACACTCAAAAATATCTTACAATTGTATACCTTAACGATACCAAAGCTTTCATTTCATATACAAGATTTTTTTATATCACTTAAAATAAGAGAGAAATCTTACTTTGCCCAATCGTTGACTCACCCTGTACAGGAGCCTGAAACATTTATAAACAATTAAACAGCAAACAAAATAGTGCTACATTAACTATGACAACCCAAACCCTACCTACTATTTTACACAGTTACTTTAAACTTTAACTCACTATCGATGATTTATGATACGTAAGAGATTTTTCCAATAATAATAACAACATGGCAATGACAAGAATCACGCAGTCCACACTGCCGTCGCTAGATCCATCATGCAGAAAATACGCGACGCCACTGGTATTTATTTAGCGTCGCCCACTATCGCCTAGCAACCTCTAGATTGTTTATGTTTACATATAACTATTTTCAGTTACTCTTAGTCCAAAACAAATCTGTATAATTGTATGTTTATGCTCCCTCTAGAGAGAAGAATTCTTACTCTGAGGTGCCGACACGTTCCATGTCATATCATAACTTTGACGTTCCGTGGTGGTTTTGGTTGTTTTGTGTTGTTGTTCGGTTTCGATATATGGTGAAAATCTGTGTTTTTTAGAAACATTTTTTTGGGTGAAAATGTAGAAATGCCAAGAATATTTTTGTTGAAAGTGACATATTAGACCGTCCTGTATACGAAAAACGTAAAATCGTTAGGAAATTTTTGGATACTTAAAGTCTACCAGTCCCGGTAATAGGTATTATATGGTCTCTGACCGTTCTACGCAAAAAGCACTTCGACGTCTTGTCCGCTCTCATATTTTCATAATTGTAGCTCTGAAATTTAAAAATTTTAGAATACAATATTGCCCCTGTAATGTCGCTTCCTGCCGCATATTGTGCTGCTGCGGCTGCGGACATGCTGCTGCATCTGCTGACATTACATGATGCGAATTTGACTTTGACAGAACCAATCGCCAAACATGCGGCTGCCGCATAGCGTCTACCTCCTTAGATGATACCCCCGCGGGAGTGACGTCACTTTCCGGACGGGCTACCGCTGTGCATTCGCTAAGCTTTCGCTGTCGATCCGCCGCTTTCCGCGTTCCGTTACACTCATAGCCGCGGAAAGCCACGCCGAGTGCGGATAGACGTAGTGTCATTGTTGACAACGTGTCATATTTGTATCGTTTTCACCTTTAAGTGAGTTTTTGAAAGCAAGGTAAGTCTATTTTGCTGTATTTTGGTCGCTTTCTTCCTCAGGTATTCGTATTTTCACAACCAAGCCGTACACATTTGCGTGTCAGGTTCACACAACTTGTGTACCGGGTGTTTCCTTATAATTCACCACCCCTCTTATCCTTTTTATTTGAAGAGATAGAAAAAAAGTTCTTATATGAAGGTTTTATAGCCATCTCTTAGCAAAATGTAAGAACGACACAGAACATTACCGTATTTAATTGTTTTGCAGCCACCATGGCTATAGTGGATTGAGGGTAACTCCCACATTTTAAAAACTTTGAAGCTAAATATTTCAGAACCTTTCAAAACAAAATGATCGAACACTATATTTCTGACAACAAGAGAAACAAATATTTGTTTCCGTCCCATAAAAATATAGCTTTAAACGAAAAACAGGATTTTTTTCCATCTCTACAAATAAAAAAGATAAGAGTGGTGGCGAATTATGAGGAAACACCCGGCACATGTACGCTGTGATTGGATAAATTATTGTTTGAATGGCAGTGGAAGAAAAATTCGAATTGTGTTATATTTTAACATGTGCTTCTTGTTTTAGATGGAATTTGTACTTGCTGATGCTGAAGCCTTGGAGCTGATGGAGGAGGGGGCAGAATTTGAGCATAACAGGACAAATCGCTTAAGATTGAGGATACAAATAGTGTATACAAAGCTGAATTACTGCCAAATAAAAATAATAAAGAATGAATGAATTTTCATTATTTTATTGTATAATTAGGTTAACTAGAGTGAAAAGAGTGAATTCGTCAAGCTTATCAAAATAATCCACCCTGTCAAACACTTGCCTTGGTACACCAAACAACATCAAATTTAATTTGTCGACTTCATCATCATCGTTAAGAATGCTATTTTCAATTATATAGTCCATTTTACTAGTTTTTATTGAGATTTTTTCGCATCTAACTTAAATACTTGTTATGATTGACAACAAACTACAGAACTAAATGACACGGAAGTAAAAAAAATGTAGTCAAGTTGATTGACTCAGTACTTCCCACACATTCCGATGATACCAGTTTTATTATTTTCCCACAGCATGAAACTATAGTCTAGATGCCGCTGCAATCAAATCATCACTTGCCCGACCGCCTACTAGGTGCTTCTTTCACAGGTCAATGGACAATATATCATGAATACAACAAATTTTTGAGTTTTACAAATCCCCACCCCCGAACCACCCCAATTTCACCCCCAACCAAAAAATTTTTTAAAATGATCAGGAACCCCTAAAACGTCTAAAACGAAGTTCGAGGTGTTTTTTATAGTTTTAGTTTTTTATTATTGCCGCGCCGCCACTGAAATGATTTCTAAAAACCATACGTGCTTTCCATACTCGTCGCGGTAATACATCTGTGTCAAAATGTCATTAAAGTCAATTCAGAAGTTTCCTCATAACACAATACAAAACGATCCAAAGTAATACTCGTATGTATTTTGTATGCATCAGAAAGTTCAAGTCCCTTGGTTTCTGTAATCGGCAAGGCAATGTTCGGATGGACCTAAAAAAGTTTATTATGCCGCTAGGTCTGTCTCCCTCAGGTCAGTAGACAGCCCATTATGAGTACAACAGATTTTTCAGATCTACAACCCCCAACCCCTCCAACGACCCCAATTTCACCCCCACCCCAAAAAAGTAAAAAATGATTAGGAACCCCTAAGGCGCCTAAAAACGAAGTTTGAGGTGATTTCATATTTTTAGTTTTTTTAATATTGCTGCGCCGCCACTGAGACGATTTCTAAAAATCAGACGCATTTTCCATCCCCGCCAAAGTAGTAATACTGAGCCGAAATTTAATTAACATCAATTCAGTAATTTCAACCTTATAAAATACAGAACGATCTAAAGCAATACTCGTATGTATACATCGGAAAATTTGAGTCCCTTGGTTCCTGTAATACACAAGGCAATGTTCGGATGGACCTGAAAAAGTGTATTATACCGCTAGGTCTTTCTCTATCAGGTCAGTAGACAGCCTATTATGAGTACAACAATTTTTTCAGCTTTACCACCCCCCACCCCCCAACCACCCCAATTTCACCCCCACCAAAAAAAAAGTAGAAAATGATTAGGAACCCCTAAAACAACTAAAAACGAAGTTTGAGGCACATTAGAGATTTTTCGTTTTTGCTAATTACTCCGCCGCCCCTGCACCAATTTTCAAAATTATAAGAACATTACCTACTACGACCCCCCAGCACATCGCTGCCCAAATTTCATCACAATCTATGCAGCGGTCACTGAGATTACGAGGACAGAAAAACGCGTACAGACAGACCGACAGACAGACAGACCGACGGAAATGAGTGACGTCGATTTTAGTTATGTAGACATCACAAAAGTGTATTATCTCAAAATCGAAAATTTTCGCGATCACAATACTCCCCTCACCTATCGGTGTGGGAAGTAAAAAGTGAGACAAGTGTACCTTAAGCCTGAAAAATGTAAAGCTTAACTTGTGCTTAAATGCGCCATAAACAGCAGTGGAAAGAGAAACTGCCATCTAAGGTCCACCTAGGTCACAAATTGACCTTAAGTATTACCATTGCAAATAGCTGTAAATGATATAGCCCTACATATAACCTAACCAATACTAAGTCCTTATCCATTCTTTTTAAGTACATACATCGTTTGAATCCATCTTCTCACAAATACAATGTGCAATCACAATAAATTCACAACGTAACAATTTCGCTTCCCGCCTTCACTTCTTCCGAACACTACAACCATACTCACTACACTACAAGATGACCGACTATTATGGTGAAGGCGGGAAGCGAAATTGTTACGTTGTGAATTTATTGTGATTGCACGTTTTATTTGTGAGAACATGTGTAGGGCTATATCATTTACAGCTATTTGCACTGGTAATACTTAAGGTCAACTTGTGACTATGGCGCCTTTAGGCACAAGATAGACTTTATATTTTTCAGGCTTAAGGTACACTAGTCTCACTTTTTTCATTTTCGTGTCATTTAGTTCTGTAGTTTGTTGTCAATCATAACAAGTAATTAAGTTAGGTGCGAAAAAATCTCAATAAAAGCTAGTAAAATGGACTATATAATTGAAAGTAACATGCTTAGCGATGATGAAGTGGACAAATTAAATTTAACGTTGTTTTGTGTACCTAGGCAAGTGTTTGATAGGGTGGATTATTTTGATAGGTTTGGCGAATTCACTCTTTTCACTCTAGTTAACCTAATTTAACAATAAAATAAAGAATTAATTCATTCTTTATTTTTATTTTGCAGTAATTTAGCTTTATATACACTATTTGGTCCTCAATCTTATGTGATTTGCCCTGTGATGCTCAAATTCTTCCTCCTCCCCCATCAGCTCCAAGGCTTCAGTATCAGTAAGTACAAATTCCATCTAAAACAAGAAGCACATGTTAAAATACAACACAATACGAATTTTTCTTCCATTGCCATTCAAACAATAATTTATCCAAACACAGCGTACATGTGCCGGGTATTTTAAAGTTTTATAGGTTTCTCTTGTCATTTCGATTTAAATACGAACAAAAAGAAAAATAGCAGAAAATCCTGTTTTTCGTATAAAGTTATATTTTTATGGGACGGAAAGACATATATGTTTCTCTTGTTGTCAAAAATATAGTGTTCGATCACCTTGAAGGTTCTGAAAATATTTAGCTTGAAAGTTTCTAAAATGTGGAAGTTAACCTCTATAACGATAGCAATGGTGGCTGAGAAACAATTAAATACGGTAATGTTTTGTGTCATTCTTACATTTTGCTAAGAAAAGGCTATAAAACCTTCATATAAGAACTTTCTATCTCTGCAAATAAAAAAGATAAGAGGGATGGCGAATTATAAGGAAACACCCGGTACACAAGTTGCATGAACCTCACACGCACATGTGTACGGCTTGGTTGTAAAAATACGAATACTTGAGGAATACAGAGACCAAAATACAGCAAAACAGACTTACCTTGCTTTCAAATACTCACTTAAAGGTGAAAACGATACAAATATGACATGTTGTCAACAATGACTCAATGACACTGACGTCTATCCGCACTCGGTGCCCCTTTCCGCGGGTATGAGGTCAACGGAAAGTGCACGGACGTACCGAATGCACTTGGCGGATTCCGTCCGGAAAGTGACGTCACTCCCGGGCAGTAGGTGACCTTCCGTGTCGAGCCGCGCGGAAAGAGAGATACGGAATAAGCTTTCTGGGAGTGTGCCATTTTTGATGTAATTTCTCCGGATTCCAAGTCTTTTAAAGCAGCCTTTTGTTGAAATACAAAACAGAGTTTAAGGATATCCAAGCGCCAAGGAACCCTTAAGGGGCTGGCAGCTATGAATACGGCCCTAATCCACTCACCTGAGGAAGTTCAGTCTTTCTTGCACCTGTATGGTGTGGTTGTACCGCCCATCCGGCACGTACGTATCGGCCGTCAGATGGGGCTGTTCTTTGTAAAGCTGCCGCAGCCTCTCCATATACCCCGTCAAGCTGTTCGTAACTAGTATCACTAGCGAGTGCTGGTTCTGCAAACGCTCTATCACGTCCTGTCTATAATATATGTGATGGGACCTGTAATAAATGGACTTTATTTATCTCCATAGTAAATAAGGCGGAGTATCAGCCAGTAGCTGTTTTTCAACTTAATCTCATAAAAAACCATATGAAAGATATGAAAAAATGTATAAAAAGCAATAATTCACTCCAAACAAACACAGTAGGTATATAGAAGAGTACTAAAAATTAATTTTAAAAGTACGATCACATATTATCAGAAAAGAAACATAATAAAAAAAAAATGGAGTCAAGTTGACTAACTCAGTACTTCCCACACATTACGGAGATACCATATTATTATTTTCTCATAGCATGAAGGTATAGTCTGAGATCGCTTTGTAACCAAATCATCACCCGCCCGCCCGCAAAAACACATCCAACACAAATACCCTCGTAAATAGTTACATCTCTCTCCGTAGCAACCAGGACCAAACAGTTTTATTCTGCAATCATCAATTGATATGCTAATCATATGGCATCCCGATTTTCCTATATTTAAAAAGCGTATTATGCCGTTACGTCTTTCTTTTATAGATCAATGGACAGGCTATCACGAATACAGCCAGGTAAGGATGAGCTCGCAGAGCCTCTCTAGTGTTCCTCGTTCGGACGGCTTTCGGCGTTATTATCTGGGAGAGCTCACTCGAACATCTTCCGTGATAGAATCTGTGAAACAGGAACAGGTCTGCCACCCTTCTTCGATGTTCCCGGCTGTGGAGGTCCTTTGTAAGGTTAGGCGTATCGATTAGTCTAATTACTCTCTTCTGGATAGTGTCCAGAAGCTTTAAAGAGTGCTTTGGAGCGCATCCCGAAACATGGGAGCAATACTCCAACGACGGTCGGATCTGTGCCTTGTAGAGCAGCAGTATTTGTACTGGTGTATACAGCTTCCTACAGCGGAACCATACTCCAAGCTTCTGGGATGGCGTTTGAGCAATACTGACGACGTGATCGTGCCAGGACATGTTACTGTTGATGTTGATCCCCAAAAGCTTAACCGAAGGTGACTTGACTATTGGGTGACCCCTCTATTTCCACAGTTGGTAAGTCAACTTGAGAATTCTTTGTCAGCGTTTCAGCTGTTTTGATATCTACGTTGATCTCTGAGGCATGTTGCTGTTTCTGGGATGATAGTGGTTTGCCTAGTTCCATGCATGATATTAATGCACTGTCGTCTGCGAAGCTGCAGATTGGATTGGATGTTAATTCCAGCAGCTCGTTGATGTACAGCAGAAACAGTGTAGGGGATAGGACAGGTCCTTGAGGAACACGGGCGTTTATTGAAAATACGTCTAATGAATAGCCTTCGACTACAACAAACAGAGATTGGTGGTTCAAAAAGCTATTCAACCACTGGCACAGGCCAGGAAGGTAGTCCATAAGCAGCAAGCTTGACCAGAAGTCCATCATGCTACACTTATCGAAGGCTTTCGATATGTCAATTGTCATGTGCTGTACGGCAGAGCTGTAAGAATGAAATAATAATGATAATAATGTAATAATAGTTGCAATCATTCAGATAAGACGATCCCAGCAAATAGGCGAGATACCTATAGTTTTTCAGTCATAGACCGACAAAATTACCTATTTGATAGATATTGCCATTTTCAATGATATGAATATGCAAAACACCTACACTGGGAAGATATCTAAATACACTGACCGTGCCATAAAAATAAAACGACTTTGAAGACAAAACCGGGTTCCTACTGTTCCCCTAATTATGTCGGTCTCAGGCCTTAGGTTGCGTTTCCACCAGAGATGTGCGAGGATGTCTTAAGAGGAATGTGTTTTACGAACCAATAGAATCGCTTGAATTACCTCGCCTCGCCCAGCACACCTCTGGTGGAAACGGCTTAGCGGAGCGAAGTTTCTGTACGAACAAAACAAGCCATGTTGCTGAGAAATGTGTGCTATTAATGTGTTTCGAGGGAAGTGCGCTAGAAATGCGTTGCGAGGGATGTGGTCGAGGGAAGTGTCCTGTTGATATAGGCGAGCAAAAAGAAAACTCTGTTCAGTTTTACAACTTCCCACTCGCACACCACCCCAATTTAACCCTTCCCTCCTCCCAAAAAAGTAGAAAACGATCAGAAACCTCTAAAACATCTAAAAACGAAGCTTGAGCTGTTTTTATATTATTTGTTTTTTGATTATTGCTGTCTCTCCACAGACACGACTTCTAAAAACCATACGCGTTCTCCATCCTCAGCACGGTAATAATATTGCGTTAAAATTTCATTAAAATAAATCCAATAATATCCACATGACATAATACAGAACAATCTAAAGCAGTCCTCGTATGTATACATCAGAAAATAAGTCCCTTGGTTTCTGTAATAGGCGAGGTCGTATAGATAAAAAAAGTGTATTATGCCATTAGGTCCTTCTTTCACACGTCAATGGACAGCCTATTATGCCGCCACTAACACGATTTTTCAGAAACAGGCGTTTTCCATTCTCGCCGCGGCAGTAAATTCTGTGTCAAAATTTCATTAAAATCAACTCAATAATTTTCGCTTTACGCAATATACATAGAACAAAATTAAGCAAAACTCGTATGTATACATCACAAGATTGGTTTCTGTAATAGGTAAGCCAATGTTCAGATGGACGAAGTGTAACATACCTCTAGGTATTTCTTCCACAGGTCAATGGACAAACTATTATGAATACAACAAATTTTTCAGTTTTACAACCCCCCCACCCCCAACCAACCCAATTCCACCCCCACCCAAAAAAGTAGAAAATGATCAGGAGTCCCTTAAACGCCTAAAACCGAAGTTTGAGGATTATTTGAGATTTTTTGTTTTTTCTAATTACTCCGCCGCTCATGCACCAATTTTCAAAGTTATAACGGCATTGCCTACTACGACCCCAGAGCATATCGCTGTCAAAATTTCAACACAGTTCATACAGCGGTTAGTGAGATTACGAGGCTAGAAAAACGCCAACAGACAGACGGACGGAATTGAGTGACGTGGATTTTTGTTATGTAGATATCATAAAACGCCCAAAAAGTGTATTATCTCAAAATAGAAAATTTTCGCCTTCACAATACTACCCTCACCCATCGGCGGGAACATGAAAGTGAACCAAGAAGATGACAAGAGGCCTTCATCAGCGCCTAGGTTAATAAAAGACTTATCAACCTCTTTTTAAAATTTATTAGACATGTTTTTTGTGGTATTTGGCAGAGTAAGTTTTAGCAGTGTTGTAAGAGATGCTTCTCATGAAAAAAGCCGAGGTATGTCGTGGAAAAAATAATGTATATTTAGAACGTGTTTTAGTACATGACGAAAGCGGTACAACCATATTATAAAGATTAGAATGAGTTTTGGCAACAATAATTTTATGTACTAGATTAGCTAAGTGACCTCAACGCATATGATTTGAGCCATCCAGATTCTATGAATGCAGCTTTGAAGTGGTCATACTTTCGAACACCAAATGAATATCTCAAACATGAGTTTTGTAATTGCTGAATGCGATTGACATCAAGTACTTGCAATGCAGGTCCGTACACGGAATCACAATAAGATATTCTGGATATTATCAATTACTCGCAAAGCCTAAGGTTGATCTCTGATGGAAGGAGGTGACGGTTTGGAAACAGCTGTCTTAAATAACCATTTGATGTTTAGCACAATCGTATCATAATAAGAGTTACTCTAGAAAGCTCTCGCTGCCAGGCTTTGATCAGCTCGATTAAAATTTTTAAACTTAATGTACTGAGCAAGAGTGCAAACAAGCTTCACGTTTGAAAATATAAATTCACTCTGAAAGAACTGTCCAATAGACATCGATCAAATTGGCGAAAATAATACGATGTTATACTATAAACTAGTGTTTGAAACCGTTTATTAGCTGCGCAACACTTTACATTTTTAGAACTTAATTGTCTAATAATATATTTTTAAAATGAAATACATCCATTCTTTTCATATTGATGTTTTATGAAAAGTTTTAGATGCAATAAAATGCCAACCTATGGAAACCCATTTGACTACGTTTTGCATTGCTTTGTTTTAAGTTTCAAGAGGAACATTTTGAATCATGACATGGTGCAAAATTTTGTATCTATTAATAGTAATAGATACAAAGTTAGTCATTTCGTAATATCATACCTCTGTGTTGGTCCTCCATTGGTATTTTGTTCGTACAACGTACAAATATCTTTGATTTGTTTTAGCGCCGGTAACACCCATTTGCCATCTCCGCTTTTCAGTTCTTCCACACATTTGTCTAACCATATCGTTTTCTGTGCATCTCTCTCCTGTTAAAAAACAAAATAAAGCCATGTTTTAACAAAAATGCTTGATAACTATGTTTCCAATCATTAATTTAACTCAACCATAACGCAATTCAAACATCAACCGAGTGTTATATTATGTATTATCAAAATCATGCAAAATTAAAGTAAATTCTCCTTGACGTTCATAAGAGAATCTGAGCAATTTGCAAATAACTATATGTATTGAACTCAACAATTTACTGATTTTTTAGATATAGTAAATGAATAGCAGATCAAGGTTTTAAAAGCATTATGGCAAAGATAACGTCAACGGTACGAAATTTCACACATTCCAATAGGGTACTTGCAGAGGTCGTGAAATCGCCTCGGGAGTATACATAGCGTAAAGAAAACCATATCAAGAAGCAGTAGGAAACAAAAAACATGATTTTACTGACGGCCAAAAAAAGATATTTGCAAAATAAAATAAGGATATATTAAAATTTTTCCACTTGACTTAAAACAAGGGCTGACGTCACAGATATCGATATCGACAATCGATACTGCTACAGGTTTGCCAACTGCGCATTCGACTAGAGATGATCTGAATTCTTTAACAATGCGACTCAATTTATTGATGCTTAAACATATTTGAAACAGGCAATTAACCCACTAGCATTTTCGTTGCAATACATTTTTGTAACTGATAGGTATCACAGTTCATCCTGTTTGTGACCGAGATTCGCAACTAATTGAAGCCATCATTTTATTTCGGCGCATCCCATTATGAATGAATCCAAGGATAGAATCTAATTCAAGCCCACCCCTACAAAGTGAATTAGTAATCTAGCCTAACTTTTATTCTTTTGACTTTTGTACTTTTGTGTGTGACTGTGTTTTGTGGTTATAATGATCAATGTCAAAATGTTAGGTTAGCACTGGCTATCGATATCGAATATCAATACTTTACATCCCATCACTTTACGATATCACTGACGTCAGAGGTTGTTTGCGCGGCATTTTACGGCATTTCAAATAATTTTTGGAATATCTCTCACAGCCGATTCCAAAAAACCAAACAAGTGATTTTGTCATGTTTATTAGGCTCTAAGGAACGCGTAAACGAAATAATATTTTTTTCTGCAAGTACCCTATTGGAGGATAATAAAACGGAAAGTACAACTTTATAAGTCCATATAGCAAAATTCAGTAATCAACTTATAAATAAATTACTAATATTTAGGCCTTGCTTTCGCAACTACTCAGCTATAAAAAATACCTGTGAACAGCTGTAATCGAGGATCTTCACGTGTGCGGTCAGCGCCTGGTCCATGATCTCCGTGGGAACGTCTTCGGCATGCGCCAGGTTCCAAAAGAGCGTCAGCACCTTATGTGCCATCACACCGTCCTTATCGTCTTCAGCTAATCGCCGTATCAGCTCCAACAGCCTTTCCCTGGATGCAAATCATAAACCTTTATCTCGAAAATCCCGCGAGGAGAATTTATTAAATACACTTAAGTGAAGCTCTTCATCTGCTCTATATTGAATGTATTATTTGGGTGGATGAATCGATGGACAAAGCGGTGGCAGCTCCGAGGGCCAGACCAGCTCTGGCTAAAGAATACTCTGTCGCCGTTCAGAAACTAGCAAGCCATAAGAAGGTGACCTTGCTGTTGGTCCCCGAACACATTGGTGTACCGAGTAACGAGAGAGCGGTCCGTTCAGTTAGGATAGCGGTCGGCAGCCCCTGCATTGCAGACGACAGGTCAATGTTGCCCTGGATGACTGGGCCTACAAGAAACTGGCGAAAGCCTGGTTGGGGAAAGATAACTTCAGGCAAGCAAAAAAGATTCATAGCGAGCCCTAATACCAGCCGAACTCTATCTATGGCTTCTAAATAAAGGCAGAGAGACGCTCAACCTTTTGGTGGGGGTTTTCACTGGCCATTGCCGGCTGAATAGATATTTGTCACTCATGAAAGTGGTAGAAGACCCCACCTGCTCCAGATGCTGGGAGGAAGATGAGACAACGTTCCACTTCCTGGGAGATGTGCTGTGTATCACAAACTCGGGGTTTAGATATTCGACACTTTGGAGTTCTGGTATGAGTAATTTTATTCAGTGAGATGGTCGGAAATACCGATTTTCGTCATGAGGTCTGGTAGGTTCGTTAAGGAGATTCATAGGATGCAGGCTTTAGTGTTTTCAGTGTTGGTTTAGTCGTGGCAACAAGGGCCAAACATAGCCTACTTGTCTGGCTTCACCTCCCCATCACTACTGCTACTATTACTACTACTACTGGGCGGATGAAAAAAGATTCTGTGTCGGTGTACTTGTCAACTTTCTAAAATATTCTTAGTCCGTCACTACAGTCGAAGGTATTATTCAAAAATCTATTATGTGGCAGTAGCCATTTCTTGCTCCACAACTCTTCCTTTCACATTATTACAGATACCAGGAGCTCGATCAAAATCACGCAGACTTTTGTACGACTATTCTTGACTTATACTTGACCTGCGCAGGCTGCTTCAAGGTCGCCACATACACGTTTCAGCATTGGATTGGGTTAGAAATATTCATGACTAGTTGAATAAAGATGTTTACTTTAACGTCTTTACAATGATTGTAACGGATTTGACGTAATAATAATAATAATAATTTTCTTCATTTAGGTTTGGTAGTTGGTCAACATTTGCCTTTTCAATTCTGAAGTACAATTTATAAAGCATATCAATTAAATCGAGTACATTGTACGCGAAAAAATGTGTATTACATTTTTATTCGTTTTTCTCAGAATATAACTGATATAAGAATTGTTTTCTAAAAGAAATATGCGATGTATGAGACAAAATTCTGACTTTCTGAAAAAATGATATTTAGCCAGAATGGAGGAACGAAAAAGAAAACTAATACACAACGAAGGGGCATACATCGGGAAAATACGATTAGTGAAGAATGTATTGCAATTCTTGAATATACTGACAATTTTTTCAATTATAGAGAAATTTTCAAAATTCAAAAACTTAATCACATTTTTTGAAATCGTTTGTACAGCGTATAACCGCGCATCCGTTCACCCACGGTATTCATACTTGTCATCACAAAATATCCTTAATCTGACTAAACTAACAGTGTTTCCGCCTACAGTGTTCTTTTTCTCTGCATAACCCCAACCCCATAAGATAGTAGATAGTGGCGATGCTGGTAAATCTATTTACTGTGCTGCCATCCTCAGATCAAACTTTGAATATCTAAAATCTGCATACATTTTGATCACATTGTGAATAAAAAAAATCATAAATTCGTCGGAGTTTCTGCAATGTCAGGTCTGGTTACTCCGATACCAGACAAAGCGCAAAGAGGAGGAAGTGCGTTGGCTGGAGCCTTTAGCTTCACCTTGCCGTTTAAGATTCGAAAATTTAGGGTTTTTCCGGTTGGTTTTGAGGTTTGATATTTGAAAAGCAATACAAATAGTTTTTAGTGCCAGATGGCTAGTAGACTACCGCAGGTATAACTTTCCTTCAAACAATGTGTACAATGTGTACACATACCTTAGAAAAGTTATACCAGCGATTTCCTGATACAGTCTCGAAATCACGCGACTAAACAACAGCTATCGCTGACCTTGAACCTGTTTCAGCAAACAACAACAAGCAAAGTTGTACTACCGACAGCTGGGAAACTGTTCACCTTTTAAGATTTGTACGATTTACACTGCAATCTATTGTACGATCATTATTACCTTTGCCGCTTCGAAGCCGACGTCCAGCTGTTCTGGAAACACTCGAACAGATGGTCGAGCTGTTCGGCGCTAAAGTCCCAGGCCAGTTTGGCTAGCAGATCGTGCACGTTCTTCACGATGGCCTCATGCTTGCCCACCTGAGCCGCCCAAACGGCGTCCAGGTCGCTCAGGCTCAGCGCGCGCTCCTTTATCACGAACCGCAGGATCTTCTCTAGCTTCTCCACGTACTGCGGCTGGTGCAGAGAGTCCCGCAACACTATTTCCAACACTTTGTTCTCGTTTATCCATTTCTGAAATATAGAAATTTGATATTCAGGATTCTCAGATTGTCAACGTTGTTCAGGCATAGGTGGTTAATATTTGTAACGGTTTTTTAAATAATTACAAATGATTTTTATGTCACGCTAATAAATACAGTACAAGTTACGAAGGCGTAATTCTTGATCAAAATGCCCCCTAAACTCTATTTTATATGCCTGGCATTCCGTTGCAGTTAAGGCGATTTTGGTTAATTTTGGAGTACGGTGGAGTATTGAAAAATGTCCAGCAGAAAACACGAAATACTGGTACAAAATAAAAAGAGATAACAAAACATCAAAATGCGCACAAAAAATTGACTTATATTTGAAATATGACAACGTCGCCAAATGAACCTGGCCGTCTCGTAGATGTTGTCTAGGAATCAGATACACAAGGAAAGCCACACTTGAGGGTCGCTTAAGTATCCTTGAGTGTTACTTAAGGGAACCTTAAGTATTAAGGGTCTAGGGTATAGCGCGCAAAATTGAAAATCCAAGAAAAGACGTATTCCCGTGTAAGCGAGGAGGCGTGGTCACCTGTTCCCTTTCTCCAGTGTGTTTGTCTAAGATGAGGGCAAATAAGTTCAAAAATCCAAAGGTAAGGTCAAAAGGTCCAAAGGTCACTATAAAAATGAATTTCGCATTTCCAAGCTCCAAGTTACCTTTAAACCTACAGTAATGACTCAAAGAACATATTGAAGAAGAAAGCTTCCGCTTGTGCAACTATTTAGACTTTTTTTGATATCGTGTTTGGTTGTTAAATTACAGGCATTTATAGAATGTATGATTTTGCATTGCAAGTTTTTTTGCACATTAAAAAAGTTTTTTGAGAAAATCGAAAATAGTTGTCATTCATTGAGGTCTTAACTATCGCCTTCTGAAATATTATATATGTAGTTTGAAAATAGAGTGTGTTATGCGAGAAATTGAGTCCGTGTTTTACATGGCAAATACGTATGTATACATGTGTGTATCCAGGCCCCTTAAGGCCCTAAATGCCGACGTTTAAATGGCTGGAAGAAACAAACGTAGCATATGACAGTTTTACATTAAAACAACAGTGTTAAAATAAATCAGGGTATAGAGCATCTCGTAGAAACTGCAAGAAAGTTGGATGCCCCCGATACCCATTTAAAAATAGCATGCACATTGTGCGCAATAGCTATCTCAGCGTTAGAGGAACGCATGTTTAGTACCTATGGCTATGAATACTCCGACATAAGGAACATGATGGGGATACAATAAGCAGGAAAATTAGTATTTTTGTTTTGAAAAATTCAGAAACATCAAGCCTAAAATGATTGTAGCGTTCATCTTCATCGTATATTTTTTTAAGAACCGTGTTTTACATTTGTTGTTTAAAAATACTTTCAGGTTATGAGTTTTATATTGCTCTCAATAAAAATATTTTCAAAATAGTAATTTCCCATTTTTATTTGTGTGACAGTTCAAACTTCTATTGAATGTCCAAAAAATCGCCGTAATAAAAAGTGAATCAAGCAACGAGTTGTCGTAGATCAAAGCCGCGAGATGGCGCTACAATCGAAGTATCTGTCGCGACGAAATTAGCACCCTTGCAAAACCGCCTAGTCTACAGCCAACATAAGGTCTAGATTATAAACTAGATTCAACAAATGTATGTGTGATGTCACAATCATTTTAGAAACACATTTTTAAGGCTGAAACGTTGTAAGAGGAGTTCCAAAAAAGTATCGATATATTTTTGATTTGAAAAAAATGTAAAATTACGTTCACTTCCGCATTCGGATGCATTTTGCAAAACAATCACCCCGTATCGGCGTCCTGTCACACTGTCATTCGCGTGACAGTTCAAAATTCCATTGAAAATGTCTAAAAAATCGCCATCATCAAATGTAAATCAAAATTCGGAGGATCGAGAGGGGGTCGAAGCGGCGGCGGCTCAGAGTCTGACGGTGAAGCAACTGTCGCCGAACAAGGCCGCGCGGGGGCGCTTCAAGTGCAGCTCTTCGGAAAACAACATCAAGAGCTCAGCCGCGACTGCCGGAGGGAACCGTAAGGGGGGCGGCATCAAGCAGAAGATCGTCAGCAAGGTCAGGTCGTGGAGCAGCCGGGACAAGTACGCGCTGGACGAGAGCATCGAGTTGGAGACCGACCTCGCGCAGACCTTCAACGAGGTCGGCCAGACACAGGACAGCGAAGAGTGTAAGTACATACTGTTTAGGGCTGGACCATATGGTTCATCCCTCATCGCTGTACCTTGAAGTGAAGTTTTACCATGCTTAGGATTGCTTTTAAATATGTGGTTAGGTTCTAATATGGTAGACCGATCCCTATGGCCGTGTAGGAACGCATAAGGGTAGAAGCGGCTGCTTCGCTGTCAAGGGATCTTTCATCACCGTTAGAGCAATTCAGGATCAAGGATATGGTAGAATTCAATGCCTCCAAAAGCTAGTACTCTAGTCACAAAAAGTGATTTAAAACACGTTTTTTTCAATGGCAACAGCTGCTGAAAAAAAGCTTGGATACCTATTCAGAGCCAGAAATTACTTTTTACCATTCAACCTTCTTACGATATATAAAGCCCTCATAAGAAGTGGCCTGAAGGATTACTCATATAATAATTGGGAAACTGCTGCTCCTGTTACTCTATCCATACTTAATGCAATCCAAAGATTAATAGGTGAGCCGGCCTTAACGCGCCACTTCCAGCCGCTTTCTCACCAGGGTGTAGTTACTGACCTCTCACTTTTCTAGCGATATCCAAATGAAGCTTGCGTGAAAAAGTTTCCCCTAACCTAACACCTTCATAGCAGCCGCGATTACTCTGATATTTAGGCTTTGCTTTTGCGGCTGCTTAAATATAAAAAAAACTTACTATTCGTTTAAGATGAGTGTGGCCCTGATCCTGACTCCAAAAGATGTATAACTTATTATTAAGAATTTCGACAAAAACCAATGACAACTAATCTAATGCCTATATATATTATCTTATGGAAATCTAACCTAATTATTTCAAATCTCAGTCAAGTCTATGTTAACCTGGATGAGTTAAAGCTTGGTATGTTTAGGCTTGGTTCTGTGGGGTCTTCAAAGAGGGTCCAAAGTGGCCTACTTGCCTACTACTACATCTCAAAACAATTTTTTTAACATTGGCTCTTATATAACCAAACAACAAAAATGATAAACATCATCAGAGTTTAGCATGAATAATTCGTTCACACTATCATCCCTAATAGTAACACTAGCACTGTTATCAGAGCATTAGCCTTACAAGAAAACATGTATAAAAAATGACGATCATAGGCATGGTAATGTGGTTTCTAAACCGTACATTAACATTCCTTTTAATCGACTAAGTAACTAGCTATTCCATCAGGTATATGTATAGTTTTCAGTTTTGGTAAACGCGTTGCCGTCAACATACATAATTAAAAAACCAGCAGTATTACTAACCGAATTCCAACAGCATATCGTTCCAAAAATATAACAATTAGAGAATTAATTACGAGAGTATGTGACCACAAGAATCCCAAAGGATAAGCAGACACTATATCAGATTAGGCAATAATACTTGCATAATTAAGGCAAACTGCGAAAAAAGATTGAATCCTGTCAGTATCCAAACAGTTTTTCTTGAATAATTTATATCAAGTATTTAGAAATTTTAGATTTAGACAGTAATCCACCTAGACATTGTTGAAAACAAATCAACCCCTTCCCTCAACAACAGTGCACTGAAACATAGTTACGTTATTTATTTCTGTGTAATGATCTTTGACAACATATACTATTTACGAGTATCTGAACATTAACGGTCAAATCAAACTGGACTTCAGCTTACTCCGTTAACCTTATCTCCAAATATTAGCAGTGGAAATACTGGAGCCACGATAAACTTCTTATATTTTACCTATGCTTTCAGGCGAATCAGTGGCAGACTCAAACCTATCCAGAGCAAAAGACAGCTTGGAAAACTTGTTGAAGGACGAACAAAACATCCCGAATGATGAATGGCGTTCTAAATCTTGTCCCTCGACATCAAAGAACTCGCCAGAGTCTCCCAAATCATCCCCTGTACTTCATTCTGGCGGCGCTAAAACCGGGCGTTCTATCTTCTGGGACCCCTTCGAAAAAAAGACGCGCAAAAACAGGGACACCAACCGGAAAAAGAAAAAATACCACGTGGAACCGCCAAAGAAAGAGACAGCCTCCATGCCTATGGAAGGCAAGTCGTGTCTGATAAAAAAAGAGGAAAAACCGGAAGAAACAAACGACACCGATACTATAGAGGAAGAGTTTCCTTACAAGTACAAATACTTTCCAAAAAACAGCAAATCCGTCGTGTTCACGCAAGAGGTGTTCGTGGTTTATTTCAACGGCGAAGAAGTCGTGTACGAATCCAAAGAGCCGCTGAAGAAGGACGAAGAGCAGCAAGAGAGGAACAAGGAGATGAGACAGGGTCACATCTTCAAGGCCAGGGATAACAAGTACAATCTATGTCTCTATTGAAAGTGTAATATGACGTCTGTGCAGTCTTGCATCGTGAATTTGTATTATCGTGTTGTTTATTTATATAATATAATGCAAATATATGCGCCCAATTTATTGCTCTTTGAATGACTTTACTATCACTAAACAAAAGATATCATGTTCCCCAGGCTCTGTAATGAAGGCTACATGTAGTTTTGATAAGGTTAGGTTAGGTTGGAGGTGAGCGGAGTGATTATGGCTTCTTCCCTACGACCCTATTGTGTCTATGGTTGCTGACACCTATTTAGGCCCAGAAAACTAATGGTTAACGAAACCAATCCATTTCATAATCGGTGGTTTACGTCAAAAGCTATAGTTAACCAGTGGTTAAGTTAACATAAGGATAGAGCATGAGTTATCTTAACGTTTGTTGCCGTCAACCGACGACAGATAAGCGGGCCTTGGAGGTTATAGAAACATGGATTTTAATATTGACGTCGATGGACTTTTATTATAGTCTGTGGTGACATAAAACAAAAATATGAATACAAAGGTTAGGCTTCCTTCTCAAAGGGTTAGGTTGTATTCACTGAACACAAATATGGCTGTGTTCTGACAGTTCTGAGACCCATCCGTTGTGCCATCTTAGGTCCAATTTTACAATCATTCGTAACCTCTACACCTTTTCCAGCTGTAGTTTCTAAAGCGTCAAGTGATAATTCAAAACGGTCAAGTTAATTTTCCAACTCGCCAATTGTAAAATCAAACTGAAAGGTGTAATTTATGTTTTTGCAACATTATTCATGGTTTTACAGCTATTATTCACATTTGTAGCGTAAAATAGGACTAAAGTCGTTAGACGAAATTAAAGTGTTTGCTAACTCATCACTATTTTTTAAGAATGCAAAACACCTGAAAAAATGTGTTGTCTACATATTATAAAAAACGATATATGTTACTGTAGTCTTTCATGTGTATTCTGGGATTTTCTTTCCGATTCATATAACTTCACAGCCCAATGAGTAAAACCGCACTTGCTGAACCAAAAATGTTATCAGCTATCTCTGTGTATCATCAGTATTTCGAAAACGGCGGAAGAGGCATCTGGAACTTTGGTATTCTTTTTTGTCCAAAAAATAAGTATTCAATTTTCACAAATATTCTTACTTACTAGTTTGAAATAGCTTTCTGACTAATAAAAAAAAGTAATTCTAACGCCAAAACAAGTAGAAATCCTTGGCTAACTAAATGCTTACTTATTTCTGGACAAAAAACTGAAAAATCTCTATTGATAACAAAACTAAAAGATATTATGAGTATTAGAAAAAAATATAATTATAGAAAGTTGCTAAACGAGGAGAAAAAGTTATACAATACATATATGATTATGAACGCTAATAATAGATCCTGAGCTGTCTGGAATATAATCAAACCTCAGTAGAAAAGTAAGAAAATTCTCCAACTACAAATAAATAATGAAACCATCTACGATGATTTATGAATTGCAATGAACACTTTATGGATACTGCAAAGCAACTCAAACACAGTATAAAGTCAAAACTTGCACCTTTTTTCTTTGCCCAGCTTCCGAGTCTGATGTTGCTGACATAAAAAATCTAAAAAACTAAATTTTACGGGAGATGATGTGTTTTTTTGTTTTAACCCCCGAGAGCCGGCAGCACTGCAGCTCCTGTGGGCTTATTGTGCTACAACTCTCAGAGGGGGCACGATATGCGTGGTCGGCAGACGGCGTGTCGTTCCATCGGCCCACCGACTGCCGATCCGCGGTGCTATGAAAACTGTCGAGTCTAGAGTGTGACCAAGAGCGACCGAACGCGGCCGGTGCGACAAGCAAGCGTGGGAGGTTTTATCCCCACTCGACGCCTGCCGTCCATGAACTGACTCGACCTAACGTGTGAAGGGAGTTCTGAGCTCTAAAAGTCCCTCCCCCACTCACACGCCAGCCAGCCGTTCATGTACTAACCACGCCCGACGCTGCTTAGTCTCCGACTCGACAGCGGGCCGCCTTACCCGCACAGCTAGCCGGGTCCCGGGTGATGTGTTTAGCACCAACTTGAAGAAAAGTGCAGTAAACGTATTGTCAGATACTTCACTTAGGGCCGGTTTCTCAATGTCCAGTTAAAAGTGTCAGATAGGTAGCTGCTAGACAGCGTTTCTATGGATACAACTGTCAGATAAGATTTACGTGAATTCGTAAGTTCAACCTTCAATTGTTTAAACAATTTATCTGACAGACAACCGTTATCTTCCAGATAAATATTTACCTGAACATTGGGAAACCGGCCCTTATTCGTTGAATTTATCTCTAGAATCTAGCGCTCTGAAAATTGCAAATCAGTCCTAGTGATACAAAATATTACAGGTCGATATCTCTTCTTCAGTCCATTCGCAAAAGTGATAGACAAACACGTAGCAATCTGCTTTTAGAATTCTTTTTTTAAAAACAATTTATTTACCAGCAATCAGTTTGGTTTTCTCAAGGGTCTGGCCACAACAAAAGCCTCAATTCGCATTTCACAACACGGTTTATGAAAAAATTGATGAAGGTATCCAGTTGGTTGGAATCTTCATAAATCTAAGTAAAGCATTTGACCTGGTAGATCATGCCTTATTACTAAAGAAATTGGGCCTCTATGGTATCAGAGGATTGCCGCTTCAGTGGTTCAGAAGTTACTTGTACAATAGACACTAGTGATGTCAATATTGTAACTACCCCGTATGAAGTACCCGTTACACCACTAAATACTCGGTACCGGGTAAACGCTAAAATAAGTACTCTTTACTTTATTTTGGCCCAGCATTAGGTACAAATACCTAGCAGAGCTTCCGATCCAAGCCGCCTCCATCGGTACCGATTATTACCGAATCCAAAAGCAACGCGTTGTGCAGTGCGCTGAATATCCTGTACCTCTACCATCGTCTTCGGTATATCCTACAACGGCTGACTACTGATTTGTCCTAGAATACCGGTAATGGGTACTGGATACCGGGTGCTTATTACAATATTACTCGGTATAGGTAATACAAAAATGTACGTATGCCTGACATAGACACCATTATGTACAGATAAGCAATGTTCAATCCAGTATGCCTGGTTGCAACGTAGAGTCTCACAAGCATCCATACTAGGTCCATTGCCTTACAATATTTTTGTGAATGATTTCAACAGCAGGAGTTATGTAATGTAATCAGTTCCCCAACTAACCACGAACTAATAAGATCTGCGTTTAATGAATTCTCACGAATATCCGAATGGTTTATGAATAACGGTCTTATTCTAAATAAAAAAGCATCATTCCATTGCGTCTCTTGCTCAGCAGAGTACAACCACAACCTTCTAATCAGATCGTTACTGGGTTCTAACAAATAATGAAATTATGTTAAATTTCTTAGCATATATTTGACAAATAACTGTAAAAGGGACTTCCATATAAACAGCATATGTAAGAAATTACTACCTCTAGCCTACAGTATCAAACAGCAGAGATTTGTTGTGGATAGATCTGTGGTTTTGACTATCATTTTTATTTCCACACCACTATTTCTTTTGGAATAATTGCCTGAGGATCATCTCACTGTACCCACAGAACCTTGATCCCGTGATCCAGAAAGTGTTTTAAGAATGATAGCTTCAGTTAATAGCAGAACTCACTGCAAAAATAATTTATTTATTACAAGATAATCAGACTACCCTGCATCTATATGTACCAGCTGTTGTTGCATGTTGAGGAAAATTGCAGTTGTTTTGATCTACTTAATTTACATAAGTGTTTCAATACAAAAAAATTCCTCTATTTTGTAAATCCTTGCACATAGACTGTCTACAACTGCAAACAGTCCTAAGTACATGGCAATCAAATTATTTAATAAGCTTCCAAATAACATCAAACAAGGAAGTCAGCATGAATTCAAAAGGATCATCAAATCTTTGTTCCTGAAAAAAGCTTATTACTCTGTTATGCATAAGTGTTCTTATTATTTTATTACTTTACTAGTGTGGCGTTCAAACTTTGACTTATACGTTATTATTTATTAGTATCTATACACCTTATTAGTATCTATACACCTATATACACATTTTTTATATTCTTCTATGGTTTTCTTAAGAAGTGAGATTATTACTTATGGGTTGTTTCTTGGTTATTTCTTCCTTTGGTTGAAATGTGAAATAACACAACTTGCTTTTCTCAGGGCCTAGACGAAACGTCCTATAACAAATATAATTGCTGATGGAGTCTAGGTACCTAGATGAAGCGTCCTAGAAAATGCAAGTTGTGTTTTATTTCGCATTTCAATCAAAGGAAGGAATAACCAAGAAACAACCTGTTAGAACAAATTTTTGTTTATGTCATTTTGACGCATTCTATATCATCGTTGATGATGCATGAATAAAGATGATTATTCAAATAAAATACATCTAATGCTGTACTCACCGCCATCCTCTCTGGGGTGAGATACTCCTCCTCCTCCAAACCGTGATGCCTGTTGGGGTAGTAGGTAACGCTGGATATGACCTTGTTGATCTCGTTGAGCGCGTTCATCTTGCCGTTGAAGCTGCTGATCTGCAGCTGCCGCAGGATCATCGTCAGCCGGAACCCCTCCAACGTTCGTATCAACTCCTCCTGATCAGGCATCCGTGAAGCTAGATTCTTTGACGCTTTTATGATCGCCGACACGATGTCGCTCTTCTGTTCGCTCTTCGCCTCGCGCTTCAGCTCGTCGTCCGTCAGCTTGTCCAGAATGCCCGGGATCATTTCCTTCAACAATTTCCTCACAATAGTAACACAAAAATTTAAAAAAAAAATATTGAGCTAAATATTAGGGGGACGTAAAACCAGTAAGCAGTACCAGAAAAACACGTTCAAAAAATCTCGCAGAAATTGACGTATGGATGAAAATTTAGAGTGAGGTAGCTAAGGATCGTATTCATAGTTGCTACTTGAGTGTTACTTAATACTTTAGTAGAGAACAGAGAAGAAGCTTTACATCTACTCTGACAGTCAGGCAGCTCTGAAAGCCATCTGCGGGCCCATAACTTGGGCACCCCTTGTTCACGAGTGCGCGGACAGACTGGAAGAGCTAGCGAGACTGAAGGAAGTTACCTTGATGTGGGTACCGGGCCACACGGGCGTTCTTGGTAATGAGGAAGTCGACAGATTGGCCAGACTCAACACCGGGACAAAGAGTAGGTAACTAACAAGAGGAGACAGTCAGACAGAGCAAATAAAATTAGACAGAGATAGAGCTACACCCAAATTTAAAGGGCCTCGAATTCGCCCGAGCTGACCCGAGCTAGTTCGGTGTCAAGCGTTGCCACATTGAGATTTGTATTCGCATTTCCTGCGACGTCATTATTTGGGAGATTGATAGAAAGTAGAAACACTTCGTCGCAATATTGATAATTTAGATATATTTTAACTCTCTTTTTATTGACCAAAATAAGTAGGTACCTATCTAAATTTACTTTCATTCATAATATTCAAAGATGCGTTTACTGATGGTTAATATTTTATTATGTCATTATGCCACGTCAATATTATAACTTTATGACAGAAAAAAGATTTGAAGCTAATGACCAAAGCAGTCGATGCCGATGACACAGAATTTGAAAAAAAAGAAAAAAGATTTCGTTTCACCATTGGAACATACCACATTACAATATTGTTTTTAATATTCGGTAAGATCCGTTTTCGTTCGGTGATATATTAATACAAAAAATTACTGGTATCTTTACTTAATATCATATCTGCTAATTCTCCTGAAGTAAATATAATCAAAAATACACAATGTAATGGACCTAGAATTTTTACGATAGACCTACAAGAATTGGCAACGGCGCATCGATTCCACGTTCCACGCCAAACCAAGAACCAAGACCAACCGCCGTCCGCCCTCCGCCATTGCGTTTGATTTCGTATTGCGTTTTGTTTGTGATTTCAATTTGTATCATTGTGTTTTTAAAAACTTTTGTATTATTAATTTGTTCTGCTTGTTAAGATATGCTATCACCTCCTTAATATGTGTTTTAGTTCCTTGTTGCCTTTTATTGCAACAAACTGGTCCATACATTGAATAACATGCGTAAAACATAAGCGAACTGTGCTCTGACAGCTAATTGAGCTAATAGACAAACATTTAAAAGAGATTGTCAGAGGTAGGTATTATAATTTATACTTTGAGAAACGTCACAGACGTCGTGAAAACGTCAGTAAACAGTTTTTTTTTGTTGTTTGATGCATTTGGGGCATTATGGGCCAGTTTTTGGCAATAATTTGGAAGAGACAAATCACAGGTTAAGTTCCAGAACCCATATTCCTTGTCATTAAAATATTCATGACCCAAAAAAAATTTGGTATTGTAACTCCAAATTTTCCTAGTTTGGCACCTTTTGACGGTCAGATCTTTAAAAATCACAACTGTTGTGCAATCGTTCATATATAGAGTAATGAAACAGAATTTACTTAAATTATTTATTTATTTTCAATCCCTTCAGGATACATTGCGTTTAAGCCATATTAAAAGTAAGGGTATTACTGAAAAACGGAAATGGCAACATTGCTTTTTCCCACTAATTCAGGTATTGCGAGACATCTGGCAACTACTGCACACCCAAATTTAAAGGTCCGAGGTCAATGGGAGCGCATTGCAAACATAAAAGGAATTCCGCCGGGTGTCTCCTCTTGTTAGTTACCTACTCTTTGACCGGGAGACCGTTTGTTGACTAGGAGGCATATACAGTAACAGCACCCTTGCTAGATAATTCGTCCAAATTCGTGCTCCCGATCTTTATGGCAGTAACGACGTCTGCGCTAGATGGAATGCGATGTACGTTTAAAGTAACAGCAACCGTGCTAGAGATTTATGTATTCTTTTCACTTTGACAGCCATTTTATGTCGGGATTGCACTTGTGAGATTGTGAATTTAGTGGCAGGTGTATACTACTACGGGTGGAAGGAGGGCTCACATGGCTGGTAGAAATACCAAAGGTCTTTCAGCAAAGGAAAACAGAAACCCTCATGAGCTTGCAAAATACGTTGCTGAACTTAAGGGTCCTGGCTCTAATAAGTCTAAGAAATAATTATTAATTTTAATTTGGTCAATGACTTTTTCATTACCTTTCTTACTGATAAAAAATTATTTTGTATTCACAATTTGGAACTTTTAGTTTTACCTTTATTCATTAAAAAGTGTAAAACGTATGTAACTTAATTTATTGTAGTAAAACCGGCTTCAGTGCCATATTGGAAAAAGCTTTAGTGAAAATCGGAGAAAACCATAAATAGAGCAAGCACAGATGCTATTACTGTGCACTACTCCTAGCAGAGGTGCTGTTACTGTTTCTAACTTCGGCTCGCTACCTTCGCCTAGCAAGGGTGCTATTACTGTATATAATGCGGCCGAAGCCCGCTATAGGATGAAGTAGGCAGCAGATAACGCCAGCTCTCAAAAAGTGGGTAAATGATACCATAGATGAACAGTGGAGGCAAAGTGAGGGGTGCAAGTAAGCCAAGGGTTTTATAGCCGGTCTGAACACATCTAGGTCAGCGTGCCTACATAACCAAGGCCGATGGGCCATCAGAAACCTCGTGGGTGTTCTGACGGGGCACTGTAGGCTCAGACGGCATCTATCACTATTAGGAATTGAAGACGACTCCCTAAGTATGGGCTGTGAAGAGGCCGATGAAACGGCCTATCACTTCCTTGAGGAATGTGAGTTGCTAGGCGGGCTGAGATATGAGATCTTTGGACCTGATAAGACTCCAGCCACAGGAATTACCCCCCCTAAGCTGGGCCAAGTACTGGTCTTTGTTAAAAAGGTCGGGAAGGTTTGGCAGGCTGGGGGAGGCGCGTAGTGGGGGGCGAGGGGTTATATTCGGGGATGGCAGAAAGGGCCTACTGGGGCCTACTTGCCAGGCGCGGCCGCCCCACAGCTACTACTACTACTACTACTAATACTTTACTCAAGTACTGTTTTGTATTTCACAGTCGTTCGTCATTTGTCAACATGACATTTCTTTGCAATCAAGGCAATTTTATAGGTTAATTTATTTGAAACAACGTGTTGTCAGTTTCTGTTACATCCCGAAAAATGTCTGGCAAAAAACACGAGAAACTGGAACAAAACAAAAACACGACAGAAAACATCAAAATACGTACACATAGGCATAACAAAATGACATATATTTGAAATATGACAACGTCGTCAAATGTTTTACCTCCACAAGGGCACACTTGACACAGGACTATGAATATGGCATATGGTCCTTACACATGTGAACTTTACTTAGAAGGGTTTCACCCAGCCTGACGAAGTATTAATACTGCTGTTATAATGAGAAAAGTAGACGTGCTCCTCATAAATAGTGCTTGCAATCTAATTATAAATGTATTCAAACTTAACAGTATGTACATTATATTCAGAGAGTGCAAATATGCAATATTTGCAAGATTTTTAAATCGTACTATTACATTGCAAATTTTCTAATGTAATAAACAATTCTAACCTATAATGTCAATCAACTCTTTTGCTTCTTTTATGATAAACCTTAGGAATCACCTTGTCAGCGTCTATGACGCAAGTGTATTCAGAAAATTGATAATATACTCATGCATCTCAGATGATAAATATGTATATCCCATGTTTCATATCATGTCATATGAAACCTAAACATTCTTTTTTTAGTAAATAATATTTTTCACCTAAAAACTATATCTAAATTTCAATACATTATTCTACACAACCATTTCATTCTTATTCACGATAGTTGAAATACTGTAACAATTACAAAAACAAAACATATAATAATCTCAAAATAATAACAAAAAATATGGCACTAATAATATCTCCAATTACAGGCCAATTCCTATCCTTCTAGAGTGCAAAGATTTTTGAGAAGTGCCTGGCTAAAAAATATCTAGTTTCTTTGAATCACAGGTTATTCACCTCTCAACAGTTTGGATTTTGTAAGAACTTAATTCAACCTCTGGCAAACTGGCCTTAGTAAAGCTTTTGACTGTGTGTCACATGAGGTCTTATTCAAAACGTTTCAAATATATGGGTTTTGCCAGAGCACTTAGATCTGCTGAAGAGACTTAACTGGAAAGTATCACACTGTACTAGTTTCTGGCCTTCAGTCTGCCAAAAAAAGTTCATTTGACTTGTAAAAATATGTATTTGACATGTATTATTACTTATAAATTTATTTTAATTCATGGAAACAAGGTAATATAAATTAAAATTTTCATCCATATTTGAAATTCTGTTGGATCAAAACACATTCCTCTACCAGGCTATAATGTCAGTATTTAGATTAAATTTGGAAAAATATGTTTTTATAAGTTTTTACATTTAATAAATAATATAATCATTCTCTTTATCAATCATGTTTTGCCACAAATCAATTGGTTTTGCAACAAAACATTTGTAGATGGAAAGCATCTAAGTTATCAAAATATTTTCAACTTATTATGCTGCTTAGTTTACCAATCTGCTGCAAGTGCACTTGGATAGTTAAAAAATGTAGGTTAAGAGTCTTTGACAGGTTTTTGATTACCTGACATGGTTTTGTTCTAATTTTTGCCCGTAATAGTTCAGTTCTTGATTATTATGAGTGGAAAATACCAAAAACCTGAGATATAAATCTACAAATTCATCTTTGGCATTCATAAATCTGCAATGCACCATGCTATACAATATTTTTGTAGGAACTGTTATGTTCCCCTTGGCACTCAAGAAGCCTACAATGCCAGATATGTACCTCTTCTGGTATTTGACTGGCTATTGTACCATGAATTACAGAAAAAGATTAAGACTACATTATTTATGAGTACACAAGTTACCCTTACTTTGACATACACAGTTTCTATAAATGGCAAACTTTATGATCCCCTAATAAAACAATCTCACCAATTCAAAGAAACTTACCAATATTGGCAGAATGTATTTGTTTATTGTATGTGTGGTCAGGAATTCGTAGCACAGCCCAAAAGGTCTCAACAGAGCAAACACTATAGATACACTCAGATTTTGGCCAGACTGAAATCTGTCTAACAGTATCTGGAATCCGCCTAATTCTCCAAACCTATCAAGAACAAAACAGATTAGATACTAACTTGTCTAAATAGTTCAACATTGGCAGAATATATCTGTTTCATTGGATGTGCAGTGAGGAATTCAAATTACAGCCCAAAGAGGACAAAGCAAACACAATATGGTCAGATTTTGGTCCAATTGGAATCTATCTAAGACTGCTCCTCAATGTCATGCCTTCATTATTGTAGTAATAGTAGTCGAAATAATTAGTAATAAATTGTAGTAGACACCTTTTTCCTGATTATTAAGTATACTTGCCTATTAATAAGATCCACTAGCCACCCTCTTGGATTCCTGGGGTCACTGGATGGCCTGGCAAACAGCTCCTCCTCAGTCAGATTTGAATTGGGCCCTGCTGTTTCACTCTGTCTTGATGAGTTGTATGTGTGGAATTTGTTGTTGGGGTTCAGGACCATAGCAAGCAGATCAAGGAGAGGAAACCTTAAAAAAAAAGAGTGCCAATTAATGTACTGTCAGCTGTTGAGAAGGTTTTCTAGAACATCTATAGACAAATAAATTATTTTTGCAAACACTGAAAAATTATAAACAAAACTGCATACTGAATTCTGAAAAAAATAAAGTGGAGCAAACATATGACAAAAACTTAACAGGACATAAAAGGATTTACATGAAACTGTATATTATCTGAGTTAATATTAGATCCCTTGTTTACTGGTATGATCTTCTTACAATCTAAATGTGGTGGTAGAACTTACCAATCATGAGGTAGCTTGGCAACACAAAGTTCGATCAGTTTAAGGCAGTTTTGGAAAATGCAAGCATGTATGTTGGGCTTCCAGCTGGAGACAGCATCATCAGTAAGGATCTTTGTGAAGGAGGTAGTGAGACCTTCACGGAAAAACCTCTGACAGGGTTCTGAGCGGATGTCCAGGTTCTTTTTAGACAGTTCAATGGATACCTAAGAGAGATATCATTAAAGACTGAGTGGTTATTAGGATTTAAGCAATTATCGGCTATGAAATACTGTAATTTGCATTATTAGCTACTATACTAGATAATGTTTCAGCATACCATGATAAAATTAAAATTGATATTTAACAAAGAGTCCCACATAGCACGAATATTCTATGAATATCCTTTAACTTCCTATAGTTTCCATGAATATTCAGTAGAATCATGTAATGTTTGTTATTTCTCTTGATTATTCTAAAATATTAAAATAATATTCTTTATAGAATACTATTATTTTATCCACTTAGGATAATCAGTGATTATTCATTTAATGTCTGAATTATTCCAGAATATACCAGTAATATTCTTCATAGAATATTATTTTAATCATCTACTAAGAACAAGATGTAGCTATTTTCTGAAGACCATTCATTAGTATTCCTAACAGAAATATTTTCTGCATGTAGGCAAATAATCAATATGTGGTATTATTAATTTATATTTGCATGTTTCTCAATGAATTAAAAAAAACCTTATTTAGTGTTCATCCTCCTAAATATACCTAATAAGTATTTTACAAGTTTATTAGTCATTAGCTATTGCCAACTTGCTGATTGCCAACATGCCAACACTTAACAGTGACTCAGCACAGCTATATGGCGTCCACCGATGATAAAGTGACAGCATCTTATGCTGATGTATAGTGACTATGGTGTCGTTCACTTGTCAGTTGTCAATGTTGTCACTCTATGCTTCGCTTCACTTTGGATTTGTAATAAGCATGTGATGTGGGTATTTTACCAACTCACGAGTTTTATTCGTGGAAGGCCTGCATTTATACCCAATTTTGTACAATAAAGTTACACACCTACTATGGTGTATGGTTCATTATATAATGTGAGTAGAATTTTGAGCTTAAATGCAAAAAGTTTACATGTTTATACTTTATTTTAGACATCTAGACTGAGATGTCTAACCACTTAACTTTTGTGACTGTATGCCACAAGACACTTACATATCGTATAAATGCAAACAGACATTTTTCCAACTAACATAAAGGCCTCCCCTCTAAGGCTATGTTACTTGTACCTTTTCCAAATTTTTCATAATATATATTTTTATAGTTTATGAATCTTGTGATGTAAAAAATGAATGAATCAACCATTAAACTTAAAACATTAATGTTGTAATTCAATTCAAAATAATTTGGAATAAGGAATAATTGCAATTAATACATACAACTATTTGATTTAAAATTTTTGATACTGTGTAAGTAATTCTATGTTATTATATATTTTAATTATAATAATTATGTTTATCTGTAATAGTGTAAAAGATTGAAATTTCCTCAATTACATGGCAAAATTGGTACAAATAGGGCCACCTTTATGGACTTCTGAAAGTTAAAGGAAATAGTCACCACAAACATTAAAGACCAAAGATGTGTGAGCACATCCCTACTAAATGACAGTCTCTGTTTTTTGCTACAAAGTAGAATATAAATTCAGAATCAGTAAGGTAGGCCACATAAGTTTCAATTATCTTTATAACAAAATTCAAAACAACAAACAAATAGGAATTTAAGGATAATAATTCATTTTGATATCAACCTCACATTCCAAAAACCAAATGTAATTTCATTTTTGAGGATTTCTAGGTAAGTAGGTGACAAAATTCTTACCTTAAGTAGACATTCCAGTTCTTGATCAGCCAATACCGGTACGACCCATCTTAAATTAGATATCTTTTCATCTAGAGAGGCTAGTTTATCCTTGGGAAAATCTGGTTCATAGTTTTCATCTTGAATTTCATCAGGATTGTTTTCAGATGGCCCAGGGGATGATCCCTAAAATAAGGAAAACATATACTACTAACTGAAAATTAGTGAGAAAAGACAAGACTTTAACTTATCCTTAGTGAAAGGTCTTTAAATCATAAAAAACCCCAAAAGATATAGAGGAAGGTATGGACATTAATATGTTCATAGTATAGATAATTTTACATTTAAATGTTACCTAACTATAAGGATTTTTTTGTGAGACCTCAGTCCAACACTGTGTACTATAGGGAGTAGAAAAGGAAATTCTCACATCGAATGGGGATAGGGGAAGGAGGATGTGACATCAGTCAAATATGACAAGGTCACATGATACCAGGAACTGAATTCGTATGCACCAAACGTAGGTGAGGTACTGCCGCTGGCGGTGACATTTTGTTATGTCAATAGGATGCGGTTCACTTGCAAGAAGTAAAACTGTTGTGGAGAGAGAACCCATCTCTTACCAGTCCATCCCTGGTTTCTTTTACACCAAGATCTCATGAAAAAATCCTTTATGTATCAATGTGTCAAAAAAGAAAGATGTAACTACATAGATTCTAATTATTCTAGGCCCAAATATTTGACAGCAACTGAGTTACTAACAAAAGATTTAACTCAAGTCATGGTAAACATTTTACAACAGAAACAACTATAGCTAGTAATATCTAAATTTATATTTCATGCACAAACTACTATAAAAGTATCTCTGAAACATTCAAAATTAAAGTAGTGATACAATAGATGAAACATGTTTCTAAATTTATGTAGGGTGTGTGTTACCTGTGATTCAATTGTATCTCCTGTAATTCCTTGTCCTCTAGTTGCAATAGTCATATTTTCTTCCTATAGTTCTAAATTATCATTGTCAAATGATACACTACAACAAAAGAAGGCACCTTTGATAACGTTATCGGGACAATATCACAACAATCGGCACTAATTGCTATAAGTTACACTGCAGTAGGGTAGAATTAGTCGATATTTGCTTTTTTAAATTAGAAACGTCGGAAAATGTGGAACATTACAGCGTTTTAAAGGAAAACTGGGAGTGACAGATACAGGGAATTTGACAACCCTAGAATCCACACAAAAAGATACTGACCCTATTTCAAAAAGGAACAATCTACCCCAGCAGCTCCGGAATACTCTAGTTGGACAGGTTATTCTATTCAGTTCTATCGACAGAATTCTTTCGCCGAATCACTTTGGTTTTTGACAAGTCTTGCTTTGTAGAAGAACTGTAAAATGCACCGGCATATACAAAATGGCGCCGCCAAAATCAACGATTAAAAATTATTCTAAAAATATCCTCTTACTCAGCAACGATTCACTATAGCGGATCACAATTTTTACCCATTTATGCACTAATTTAAAAGTACGAAGCTGTTTTGGATAAATCCTCTCGATTGTGTGTTGACGTACCGAGAAATATTTTGCAGGCACGTCGTGAATTTGCAAATCAGTTGCCAATTGTCTAGTGAGTTTTCTGGTGAAAACGGAAAAAACTCCCGTGTATTGGCTGCACTGCAATGTCAGCTTCACCTGTCAAGTTCCATGGTGCTATGGCATTAAGCATTTTTTCGCGAGATCTCGGTGTAAAATGAACCGGGTATGGACAGGTGACAAACGGGTTCCCTCTCCACGGCAGTTCTAGTTCCCGCAAGGAACCGCCTCCCTATTGACATAACAAAATGTCACCCGCCAGTACCTCACCTACGTCTGGCGGGTAGGAATTCAGTTCCCGGTGTCACGTGACCTTGTCATATTCGAATGACGTCACATCCGTCTTCCCCTATCCCCGTTTGACGCGAAAATTTCCAGTTCTGTACCCGGTAGTACACAGTGTTGGACCGAGATCTCGCGAAAAAAGGCTTATTGACATGTGTAGTAATTGACACTTCATTGGCGTGCGCATGGCCGTCTCTACTCACAAGGCCGGAACATTGAAATATGGCAACGTTGGAGATCAGGCCGTGTTTCATTATAGCATGGCCGACATTAAACATAAACATATAGCTTATTAATAGATCTTTCACCTATTACCTGCACTTCTACATAAACGAAATTGTGAAAAAATGCCTCCAAAGTGCGTAGTACCAGGTTGCACTAGCAATTATGCTTCTAATCAAGAAGGATATATTACGGTGTTCAGGTTACCGCGAGACGACCATTTGAAACAGAAGTGGGTGAAAAGTATTCCTCGTGAAGACTGGTTACCATCTCAAAAATCAGTAGTGTGTATCATTTCCATGACGGTGATATATCTTTCAGTGATGTGTATACGGTTACGGTGTATATAGTGTATAGTGAAAAGGCAGGAAGACCAACACGAAGAAAGGCTTGAGAGTGACCTGATACTAAATTTTTCAAGCTTATGTGAAAATTTCCAGGAGTGGCAGCAGGAAACAGGTTGTATTTATTTTTATTTGGTAGTGTTTGATCATGGTGAACCAGATATCAGGTGTAGTATCAAAATATTAGAATCAATGAAGGTAGAGGTTCGCATTAATCATAATTTGTTGGTGAAAGATGATTTGAGTTGGATTTTACCACTGTCATTACAAATATCCTGTTGGTCACAAATAGAAAATATTTTGGCACGCTACTCAGAGGATCATAGTGAAAGTCTTAGTTTGAATGCAACACTAAACAATTTTAATTCTATTGTACAAATACTAAAAAATAAGCTTATGCAGAATGATGAGAATGAAAAAGTAGAACAAATTGACTTCTTGGCAGAACAATTCAATATACTATTTTCAAATCATAATAGGTTTTCTGCCGATTTAATATTAAAGTCTTTTCTTTTATATGTTCACTCAAAAAAAGTTTACAGTATTGTGAGGGAATGAATGAATGAACTTTGCCACATCCCAAATATTTAACAAAACTTTGCGGTTTTCTAAAAATTGCACCTGACAGTACATCAGAAAACAAGCATTACATTAAAACTATTTCAGAGGGTTTATCAGACTTGGAGAAATACATTCTTTTGCAAATTGATGAAATATACATTAAAGAAACGTTGGACTACAAGAATGGTAATTTAGTTGGTTTTGCTGAAAATGATATATTATCCCAAGCTAAAACGGTACAAGCATTTTTGATATCCTCTGTATTTGGTAGTATGAAGGAAGTTGTTTCACTTCAACCTATAAGAAATATTAGTGGGGATCAGTTACATGAAATGGTTTTATCTATTTTTAAAGTTTTGCTTGGCTATGGTTTTATTGTAGTTGCTGTAGTTACCCATAATGTTAGAGTGAATCAAAATATGTTAATGAAACTTACAGAGGGTTCAGCTGATAAACATTACTTTCATTTAAGTCCAGACTATCCAACGTTTGTAATGTTTGATACAGTTCATCTTCTGAAGAATATTCAAAATAATTGGCTAAATTTGAGAAATATTACAAAAACCTTCATATTTCCTGATTTTGATAACAACAAGCTGGTAAGGAAAGCAAATTTTGTAGATATCAGAAACTTCTATAAACTTGAAGCGAATTTGTTGGTTAAAGTAGCTCCTAAGTTAAATTATAAAACCGTGTACCCTTCAAGTATTGAAAGGCAGAATGTTTCCTTAGTGTGTAATATTTTTGATGAAAAGACACATGCTGCCTTATTGAATTACAGTGAAAGTACTGCTGACTTTTTAAATATCATTATAAAATTTTATATAAACTGAAGAGAAATGACTTCTTAAAACCTTTCCAGGACATAACAGATGATCGAATAGAATTTTTAGAAAAATTTTTAATTTGGCTTGATAAATGGAAAGCTTTGGGATACCCTGACTCTTCTTTATCTGCGGATACACACAATGCACTGCATCATTCAACAACTGCCATTATTATGTTAATTAAACACTGTGTATCAAAAACTCCTTGCAAATATTTGCCTACAGGAAAATTTCAAACTGACAATTTAGAATCTCGTTTTGGATGTTACAGGCAGTTATCTGGTGGCAATTATCATGTAAGCTTAAGGCAAATTTATGAATCTGAAAAAAAGATTAGAATCAAGGGTGTCTTCGACTTACATTCTGCTCAATATGGACAAGTTAAATTTAATGTTTCGAATTTAGCAAAATTGACAGTTTTAGAGATATTTTAGGCAATAATTTAATGAATCAACCTCAACAAATTTCAGATTCAGCAATTCAATATATAGCAGGTTACGTTAAAGTTTCAGCCAAACTGCAATGTACAGCCTGTATAAATGTTCTTGTCAATACAGAAATAATAGAACATGAGGAACAAAATTACTTTAATATATTAAACAGAGACGGCTTAACCCTTCCATCAGAGTTTACAGTTCAAATAACAGTCCTTATGCACAATATAATTAAAATGTTGATTTCGGACCAATATGAAAGCAAGTTTTTAGGATGTAAATTCCACAAATCAGTTTTAATTAAAATTGCAAAGGAATACATCAATATGTATAGAGATGAGTTTAGTTTTAGAGACACTTGTTCATGTAATCAACCCCAAACTGAAATGCTGCTTGAATTAATGTTGCCTGTTTTTGCAAATATTTTTATTAATAATTACACAAAAACAGTTCAAGATAAAATACAGACTGACAAAAATAAAAAGAGCAAGTCTAAGGAAAATGAGAAATGTCCAACAGCAAGGAAAATCTCTAAATTAAGTCCTAGTCCCAATACATGTTACATTTTTGTACTGATACCACTGGCCTTTGTCACCATTCTTATTTTTTCAAAAAGTATTTTTCTTAATTTATCCGAGATGGACACATAATACATAAATAAAATGTAATAATTATTCTGAAACTATGAAACAATTTAAATTTTCCGCGGAATGCCCGCCGTTCGGCCCACGGTAGCCGGCCCACTATTTGACAGCTAAGCGACGTTGCCACATCTAAGGCTCCGGCCTAGTGTAGAGTCAGCCATGCTCAAACAGATCATTTGGCCAGTGATTTAATCAAATGTTAGAAATTAGAAGGAACATTGGAGTAGTTTGAAATAAATGAAAAACCTTGGAGATAATGATAATACTAGGGTGACCATATTATACGAGAAAGTCGACGAGTTTTGTCTATGAGTCAGTCCATATCAAGTCGAAATGTCGAAGACTATACGCTTTTGTCTGCGCTGCTTTGAATGACTTTATTCATGGCAACTGCTTGAAAAATTGCAACACTGCAGAACCTAGTGACACACCACAAAACAGGTACGGTTATGCCACACCACGCACATTCCAGACGCCTGTATGTCAGGTATGTCAATGTCACAAAATATGTGTTCTATGATGTGTTTGAAAATCTTTAACCTAAAAAATATACAACCAAAATGTTTTATCACGTACGTTTTGTTTTTGATTATTGAAAACATTTTTATAAGTGAAACTAAATTTTATTTATTTCCAGATTTCACTAGAACATGAGATATTACTGCATCCACAGTATTTTGGACCACAACTGTTGGAGAAAGTGAAAACGAAGCTGTACACAGAAGTGGAGGGAACATGTACTGGAAAGTAATTATCACAGGCACATTAATTCAGTCTTAGCGTTTTAACTGAAAATTTTGTTATTTCCTCATAAATTACTACTTCAGTAGCAATACAGTAATAAGTGATTCATTTCATGCAAATATTAATTTTTCTAGATATGGCTTTGTGATTGCAGTAACAACAATAGATAGCATAGGAGCAGGGCTAATATTACCAGGCCAAGGCTTCGTCGTGTATCCAGTAAAATACAAAGCAATAGTCTTCAGGCCATTTAAAGGAGAGGTTTTGGATGCAGTGGTTCGACAAGTTAACAAAGTAATAATTATTGTTTTAAACAGTGTTTGAGTACTTCACGAATAGATTTTACTTCCTTGCTTCTAATAACAATTAATATACCTATCATTTATTTTTGTAGGTTGGAATGTTTGCAGAAATTGGCCCCCTATCATGTTTTATATCACACCATTCAATCCCAGCTGAAATGGAGTTCTGTCCTAATGTGAACCCTCAGTGCTATAAGACCAAAGATGAAGATGTTGTTATACATGCTGAAGGAGAAATAAGACTAAAAATTGTGGGCACCAGAGTGGATGCTACTGGAATCGTAAGTTATTACTCTAAATAATAAGCTGATAGGGTTCCACTGGCAGTAGGGATGTTAAATACATATTGAGGGTTTACAGTTAGGTGACAATAGCTCTGATTTCATAAAATGAATGATCAAACTGGGGATGTAGCTCGCATATTTTGAGAGTGTTCATACTACAGAAATATGCAATATGAATAATTAGCAAACTTAATTGGTGTGCATCATGTAACTATTTTAAAAACTTAAAAGTCCTGACAGTAGCTAGTGTCTACCTATATGAAGTAGCATTATTTGTATACAAAAATATGTCAGATTTTGTTAAGAATAAGCAGAACATGAATACCCAACTAGAGCTAAGGATCTATTGATACCACCTAGACATTGTTCTGCATTAGATCAGAAATCTTATAACTATATGGGTTGCAAAGTCTTCAATAAATTGGAGGAACATATACAGAATGCACCCACAATTAGTATTCTCCAAACACAATAGAAGAATTTTTTACAAGAAAAATCATTCTATAACTTGGATGAATTCTTTGCTTAGCACATCAAATTTTAATTTTTACTTATTTTATCCATGAACCCACCTAGTGTGACTATTTTTCTTGTTATGGTGTATACTGGCATCATTCAACCAAGAAATAAACTTATTATTATTATTATTCATTATCATATATTTAAAATGCATGCTAGTAACAATACAAATTTATTTTTTTATTGATTAGAAAAACAAATTGAATTGCAGATAAAGTACCCAGTATCTGTAAAATTTCACAATTACTGATTTAACATGTAAGTTTTGATAATATAAAAGCAATTAAACTATATAGAACCTGTTCCCTACTCAACATAGTAACTCATCAAAATATTGCTTTTTACACCATCAGTCACTGTAGAGGTGTCTATTGTAGTGACTCCATCCTGCAATACCAGATGTGATTTTGTGGTTTTTAAGATGGATCATACCATCTATTTGCATGGGATGTTATATGACTTAGCTAACTGTCCTAGTAGTTTTGATGGTTTCAATTAGAATTAGGGCTACAATTTACTTTCGCATACAGCCGCTAGGTGGCGCCCCTATATGTCAATCGAAAGGGGTCGAGGTGGGGAGCAATAACTTCTTCGTTAGGACATTAGCACAAACATTATAATGTTTTTTTTTAAATATTTCAAGAAACTTTGGATCTAGAACTGTTGTGAGAACTTGAATGAAAAAATCTCTAGTGGGCCAGTAATGACATAGGTTTAATGCTCAGTGGTCCTATATTTGAAACCAATGGAAAGGAAGATACCTTGGAATTGCTCCCTCATGTCCACTCCCTTGCTCTTCTATTGATAGTAAAAAAACTGTATTCTTTAATATCAAGAAGCATAAGTGAATTTGCTGAGGTCAGCAGAATCGAGCAGTGTTGTCAGGCAGATCAGATTGAAATTCGCTACTGAGCCGCCTTGAATGTCGCTACATTGCTGCAACACAAAAATAACGTATATTTCCGCGTGTGTATAACTTATTCGTCAGGGGGGGTATACATGTGCCTGAATATAACTTTTCATAGTCTCGACGCCAATACAAGACAGTCTGGGCAAAACTGAAAAGACAAGCAGTAATGAGTGGCGAAAAAGGATAGTAACAGAATTTTTCAAAAAGTCGCTACAAATCGGTTTATTTTATTAAATCGCCGCTATACGTCTCAACGTAATCAAAATGTCGCTATTTTCGCTACGAATGGCAACACTGGAGTCGAGGAGTGTGTTGCCAAATGTTCCCACCAATCAGAGTACTGGAATTTTTGCTTGATGCACAGAATTATCAAACTTTCACAAAAAGTTTAAAGGTTAGTTGGTTGGTTCATTTTTGTGACAATAATGAAAGCTAAACGTCTGACATTTATTGTCAAAATGTACTTTCTAGGTTAGGTTCCATCACAATTTGATTTTCTTCTACTTGACACTGAGAAAACAATGACTCTTGTGGAGCATTTAGCACCCTCGTTTTTTATAGAAACCTTTTCAAGAATACAACGTCACTTGTAAGATGAACCATGCACACTTCTCTTGTCAGTTCTACTTCCTCAAATTCAAGATTCAGTTAGTTTTCTCCAAAGCTATATTGATAGATTTTTTTTGTTTCAGTTTGCCATTGGTACACTTATGGATGACTATTTAGGATTGATAAGTAATTAAGTGTAATTAAAATTGTCATTGAAATATAGAACTGAAATACTAAGCAGGCATCCTGGCATGCATAAGCTGCCTTCAGATACCCACTTACTTATGCCCTGAACTATAAGCAACTCCAATAAAAAAACATAAAAAGGTTTCTAGTACATAATTCTCATAAAACTAACACTTGACTAGGTGCATGTCTGTTGAGCATTTCAGTTTTATGTGTTAGTAGTTGAGTATACTAATTATACAGGAGCTAGAAAATAATTACGTTGTATGTACAATATTGTATAGAGAGCAAAAGTAAAAAAAATAGAAAGGTTAAAAAGAGAGAAATGTACCTGCCTCTAACAAAATAGAAATTGCATTTTTACACCTTATCTTTTTTTAATTAAGTTTGTTCAAATTATTTCCAGACTGTCAACATAAGTGTCACTTAAGTTTAAGTATGCTTCAATATATCTGGATTTTTTAAATCAGATAAGTTTTGTCTTTAAATACAGGATGTATATACAATACATAATTTTTATATCCTGTATATATAGTAGAACTATCATATTTATTGCGACTTGATATTATGGGTGATTGGTTATCAAGCATTTATTGTATTAAGGAGTGAGTGTAATAATAAACAGAGTTTTTATACATTTCATATTTTAAATTAAAGTACCTTCTTAGCAACCAAATCTCTTATTGGTTGACATTAAAAGAACAAAAAATAGGTAAAATCCTGTCACACTGAACTATTGCTCTATATTTTCCTCTTTGATACTAACCTGATCCACTAATAGGAACTTGAGCGTATTAACCTGAGCCACTTCGACGGATGTGAGCCATATAGACGGCTCAGGTCCGTTTGCCTTTGTTTCTCGGTACATTTGGCCTACTACAGTCAATTTTAGAAAAAGCTTTGGTAGATCAAATGTCACAGATTGTAAATAACGAAAACATGTTCCGTGCTCTAATGTCAGAAAGGTAATAAACGTCATAATGTGGTGGCTCAGGTTAATACCATTGCTAGGAAATATAGTTCACAGAATTTCCACAAATGGCGCTGCGATTTCATAATTTATATACAAGTATATACCGGAAATTGTTATAAACATGAGCCAGAGGATTTGGCAACACCGATCATCAGGTCCATGCTATTTTATCAGGGCTAGATGCTCCGCTGTCCGGTTTTTCGCCTGCTGTGCGCATGACGTCACCTCCGAGTGATTCTCATTAGGGATATATGGGTATTATAGTTATTTTCTTTTTACCGCGCTTATTTTCACATTTAGCTTTCTATTGGGTATCGAGAGATAAGTTAATAAATATCATCCAATAGCATTTTATTAATATTGGGAACAAACGTCAAAGCTGGATGTCACTTTTGATCATATCATATATAAGTTTTGTATCAAAACTATTTTCGTTTTCTTTTTTCGCAATAATTAAAAAGTTGTAACAAAACAAAAATTGGCTTTTCAGTCCAGTACCGAAAACACTCCGATGGCTCCCGAACCCATGTGAAGTCAATATGTTTCGTTGAAGCGATCCGCTCAGCAGTGGTGGGTCGGGTGGCGTAGTGGTATAGTGTTATGCAGCAAATTGCTGTGTTCAAGCGGGTGTTGGCTCGAAACACACGCTTGCAACTTTTTTTATTTTTTTTTTAACCAAAAAATATATTGATATGCTTTTCACTCATGTTACACACATTTTGTTTTGTACCATCGACATGAATATGTTTTTGAATCGAATTTTACCACTACGTCATGTGACCCTCTGCAGAACGGATCGCTTCAACGAACCATACTTGACGACACGTGGGTTCGGGAGCTTTGGGCGTGTTTTCGGTACTGGATACAAAAGCCCATTTTTATTTTGAAATAACTTTTGAATTATTGTGAAAAAAACAAAAATAGTTTTGTTATAAAACTTAAATGTTATTTCCATGTATCACTAAAAAATGTATTCAATTCAAAACCCTAATTTCTTGTCATCATTATATCATTATCAAATAATCCAGTGATTAAATGTTCCACTTCTGTGGAATCTGATTGGTTGAGATTAGCAATTGTTAAACTCTTTGTTAAACAAAAAAAATGGAGTCAAGTTGATTGACTCAGTACTTCCCACACATAACAGTTGCAACCAAATCATCGCCCACCTGTCGTCAAAAAACATCCAACACAAAAACTAGTAAATAGTTTCCTAAATCTCTCCGTAGGCGACACAATTCAGTCCCAACTGGACGAAACGAAACAATCAGGAACCCCCAAATTGCTTAAAAACGAAGTTTGAGCTATTTTTATATTTTTAGTTTTTTTATTATTGCTGCGCCGCCACTGACACGATTTTTGAAAACCATACGCATTTTTCATCCTTGCCGCGGTAATAATACTGTGTCTAAATTTCATTAAAATTAATTCCATAATTTCCATGTTACTAAATTCAGAACGACCTAAATCAATACCTACCCCTACCAATACCAAATCCCTTGATTTCTGTAATAGCCAAGGCACTGTTCGGATGGACCTAACAAACGTCTATTATGCCGCTAGGTATTTCTTTCACAGGTCAACCCCTACTAACCACCCCAATTTCACCCCCACCCAAAAAAAGTAAAAAATGATCAGAAACCCCTAAAACGCAGAAAAACAAAGTTTGAGCTATTTTTACATTTTTAGTTTTTTTATTGTTGCTGCGCCGCCACTGACACGATTTTTCCAAAACATGCGCGTTTTCCATCCTCGCCGTGGCAGTAATACTGTGTCAAAATTTAATTAAAATCCATTCGATAATTTTGGCGTTATGCAATAAAGAACGATCTAAAACTAAAACAACACTCGGATATACAGGGTGGCCAATCGGGTGACGATAATAATTTTTTTTTAGATAGCCCGTACCGAGACCTATCCAAAACAGCCCCAGGTATGTGTACCGATTATTGATAGTTTTCGAGTTATGATTTTTTTTGAAAACTTAGAGATTTTCCAGTTTTTCCAAGAAATCGTCAAAAACAAAAACAAGAATGCTTTTTGGCTTTTATTTTTTTCTGCAGTTATACTCAGTATTAAGCCTATTTTAATATTCAATAAAGAGAACCTGTACATCCGAACAATAATTAAGTACATTTTGGGGCCAAAGTTTGAAATTTCTGTTTTTAGTCAGGAGACCAAAACCAGAATAAGATTAAAAATACTTATGTCTGGTTCTGGAGCTTCAAACTAATCTTAAAAACTTTACAGGACACTTTCGAAATAATGATGAAAAAGTAGCACTTATGGGGACATTTTGCGGCGTACGTGAGTGTTAAAGGTAAAAAGGTGATAATTCACGAATTTCCAAAATGATCTAGAAAACTATTATTTTGCTTTGTTATGACAAATTAACGAAAATAAACTCGTAACAACTAATAAATCCGATAATCATTGATGTTTTGATGAGTTTTAATAAAAAAACTAATACCCAAATTGTGATTTTTGAAGTGTCTTTACTATGTACTATTAAACTTCTGCTAAATTAAGTTGTATGGAAGGTTAACAAAGGAAAGGAATAATAAACAATAATCTGACTTCTAATTTCATGGCAGAATTACCTAGGAAGCGATGTCGTAGCATACGCCATCATTTTCTTTCAGAGTAGCTTTTTGCGAGCTCATGTCGGCGGAGCGCAGTTGTGTTAATTTTCGGTAATAGGCAAGGCAATGATCGGATGAACCTAAAAAGGTGATTTGTATCGCAAGGTCTTCCTTGACAGGTCAGTAGACAGCCTATCATGAATACAACAAGTTTTTCAGTTTTTCAACCCCCCGCCCCCCAAACACCAAAATTCCACCCCCACCCAAAAAACACAGAAAATGATCAAGAACCTGTAAAACGCCTAAAAACGAAGTTTGAGAAATATTTGAAATTACCTACCAAGACCCCACAGCATATTGCTGTCCAAATTTCATCACAGTCCATGCAGCGGTTACTGAGATTACGAGGCTAGAAAAACGCGTACAGACAGACAGACAGAACGACAGAAATGAGTGACGCGGATTTTCGTTATGTAGACATTATAAAACGCCCAAAAAACCTATTATCTCAAAATCGAAAATTTTCACGATCACAATCCTCCCCTCACCTATCGGTGAGGGAAGTAAAAGGGATGGCGTATGCTACGATAACGCTTCCCAGGTAATTTCGCCATGGAATTAAAAGTCAGATTGTTGTTTTATTATTCTTTTCCTTTGTTAACTTTCCATACAACTTAATTTAGCAGAAATTCAATAGCACACAGCAAAAAGCACAGGTATTAATTTTTTTATTAAAAGTGATTAAAACATCAATGATTATCATGTTTATTAGTTGTTATGAGTTTTTTTTCTTTAATTTGTCATAATAAAGTATAATAATAGTTTTTTAAATCATTTTGGAAATTCGTGAGTTATCACCTTTTTACCTTTAATAGTCCCGTACGGCGCAAAATGCCCCCATAAGTGCTATTTTTTCGTTATTATTTCGAAAGTGCAATGTCTTGCAGAGTTTTTAAGATTAGATTGGAGCTCCAGAACCAGGCATAAGTATTTTTAATTTTATTTAGAAGGTTTTGGTCTCCTGACAAAAAACAGAGATTTCAAACTTTGGGCCCAAAATGTACTTAATTATTGTTCGGATGTACAGGTTCTCTTTATTGGATATTAAAATAGGCTTAATACTGAGTATAATTGCGGAAAAAAATAAAAGCCAAAAAGCATTTTTGTTTTTGTCTTTGATAATTTCTTGGAAAAACTGGAAAATCTCTAAATTTTCAAAAAAAATCATAACTCGAAAACTATCAATAATCGGTACACATACATAGAGGTGTTTTGGATAGGTCTCGGTACGGGCTATCTAAAAAAAAAATTATTATCGTCACCAGATTGGCCACCCTGTATACATCACAAATTATTCCAAGTCCCTTGGTTTCTATTATAAGGAAGGCAATGTTTGGATGGACCTAAAAAATTGTATTATGGCGCTAGGTCTTTCATTTACAGGTCATTAGAGAGCCCATTGTGAATACAACAAATTTTTCAGTATTACAACCCCCCACCCCCCAATCACCCCAAATTCACCCCCACCCAAAAAAAAGTAGAAAATGATCGGGAACCCCTAAAACGCCTAAAAACGAAGTTTGAGGCGTATTTGAAATTTTTCGTTTTTTGCTAATTACTCCGCCCCCCGTATAACGATTTTCAAAATTATAGAAACATTACCTACTACGACCCCACAGCATAACGCTGCCCAAATTTCATCACAATCCATGTAGCGGTTACTGAGATTGGGAGGCTAGAAGAACGCCAACAGACAGACATTTCAGAGATTTCTACGTACAAATGGTTTTTTGGTACATCTCGAAAGGGCTAACCATTTTCGAGAAAAATGCAAAGCATTGAATCGATGCAGGCTATTGTAAATAAATAAATGTTCATTTATTTAATAAGTGTGCTGTGAAAAACAATTGAAATAATTGATAAACAACTTAAGAACTGTCAGTTTATTCAGTTTAGAGTTATTACAAAACATTTAGGTATTATTTTTAGTAACATTATTTAATAAGAGTTTGAACAAATAAGAAATAAAATACTAAGACAAATAGAGAATGTTTTCTTAAAGTGGAAGTGACCGCCACCAGCTGAATGTCAGTACACTTCTACTTGACAACAAACTCTGAAACACCATATTCTAAAATCAAAATGTCAAAAAATTACCATTTAGAAAATGGGGTTATTTTTACCCCTAACTCCTCCCGTATGATACGCCTCTGATTAAAATTATGAAACTCTGAATTCAGAATCAGATTCAGCGTCAAAAGTTTACCCATCGTACCTAATTTCGTAATTTTGTTATGAATGGTTTCGAGAATATCGAGGGAAAACCGTCTTCAGGGTGCCCCATGCAAAGGAGCGTAGCTCCCTTAGGAAGCATTTCCGGACCCATGTTCATAGGACATTTTCTTTCTATTTTTCAGAGTACTATTCGTGGTTAAAGTTTGTTAACATACTTAATGAACACCCTCAATAAAAATGAATCCCTTTTCCCTTGGTCACGGCATCACGTGAGAATGACTTGACCATATTGACCAATACAAATTACAGTATCAAAAATCCAAATTACAGTATTTTGGAAGTCGCCAAAGTGAAATAGATTCTGAATATGCCATCCACTCGTGGTGGCGAAACGTCAAGCCTTAACGCTAAACGACGCCGGCTTAACAACCCAAGAACCACAAATTCACTCGACGGTGGCCGAGAAAGCCTCACACAGTACATCAGGAGTAATAATTCCACCCAGTCAAGGTCAAGTGGGCGTGTTATTTGTATATATTTGATTGCTAACTATTCTGAGCCGAAACCCAGCTGTAATCTTGGCAACATTGCTTGGCTCAGGAAGATTCGATAATTTACATAAACTTGTATATCAAAGGCTCACAATGGTATTAAATGTATGCATGGCTCATGTATGTACTATAAATATGAATATATAAGCATTTTCAAAAATATTTATCTTAAATAATTTCTTATGTATATTACGGTTTTTAGATACAACACAATATATCTGGAGATGAAAATAAAACTATTATTTATCTAGCACATCTCTAAGTAGGTGGCTCAGTATATGGTCAATTTCCAATTGGCTCAGGTTTGTTATAATGATGTATATATATATAGTCACATACAATAATTAAATTGCAGTAGTCAGTGCAAATGAATACATATGTATTTAATTACAATAATAATGAGTCATTTTCAACAAAACGCCTATATGTTTACCTTCAAGTCCATACATATGTCAAGTTAAGAAGACCTGAGAGCATCAAAAATGAATTAATAATTGATATTATACTTTCATTGCTCGTGTTGGCATAAATCTTATAGTAGTACCATCAGAGTACTGATATTATATTAACATCTCATTGTGATATTATTGCTTTTCAAATAGGTTCCATTTTGATGTCTTCTTCTGGTTTCTTGAAACTCTGATTCCATGGTTGCACCTCCCCAGATGCAACTACGTCATAAAATATTCCAACAAACAGATAGACACTGCTTGCAATGCAGAATACGATTGTCCATAATGGCTTATCCGTCTGTAAAATAATATAAATTAATCATTCCAGTTGTGTAACTCGCCTTCAGATCTTTTGATTTCAATTCAATTTTGGATCTAGCTCTAAACTGCATTTTGTGCTTTTAGGTCTTTAATTCTTTTCACATTATTTTACACAAACCATTCCATTCCAAATTATTTTACACAAACCATTCCTTTCGGTAATTGGGGGTTGGATTAAAACATTTGTTTGTGATACGTTGAAAGATCATAATATAAGTTTTAAAACAAAATATTTTTCCTTTTTTTTGCAATAATTCAATAGTTATATCAAAATAAAAATGGACTACCGTACCGAAGACAAGCCGACAGCTTCCAAACCCGTGTGACGTTACACTGTATTTCTTTTACCAACGACGTCCTACTCCAATAGTAGATTCTAGATAGTAGATTCTAGATACCTGTAACTATAGTGTAAATGTATTTGTTTCAGCATAGACGATCAACTTTGATTCAAAAATATATTTATGTCGATCGTAGAAAAAAAGTGTGTAAAATGTGCAAAAAACATATCAATACAGTGTTTGGTACAAAAAAAAAATAAAAAAAAAGAGTTGCAAAGCCTGGGCTTCGAACCAACACCTCAATCAAACATGGACATTGCCAAGCGGAAGGCTAACTCTCTAAAACGTTGCACCATCACTGCGTTGCCGAAAAAGGTTGCTTCAACAAAACATATTTGAGTAGGTACTTTGTTACTGAAATTTATAATCTAATTTCAAACATTCAAAAACATATTTATTTTGATCATAATTTCGTCTCATTCATCGTCTATATTGCAACAAATATACTCTGGTTACAAGTAACTAGTTTCACGGCTGGGAATCTAGAATCTACTATCGGAGCAGGACGTCGTTAGTGAAAGGAATACAATGTGACGTCACACGGATTCAGCAGCAGTCTCTTCGGTACTGGATTCAAAAATGCATTTTTTCCAATTTTTATTTTGATAAACTTTTGAATTATTGCGAAAAAAATCGCTCGTTCCAAAAACGACATACCTAAGACAATTTTTTACGAATTTTACTACAAAATGCCTCTACGTTAGAAGACACACGTTCTGAATAAAAATGACACAAGTCCTATTTAAAGTCACAGAAATACTGCAGGGTCGCTTCCTGCATTCGTGGCAAAAACGTCATAAGTCGTTGACTTATGTACTTATTGCTCCGAGCATTTCTGTATTGTACAAATAGGTATGGAGGGGGCAAAATTTACCACCACCAGACATCCCGGTTCAAGACATATCTTATTTGCGACAGCTTTGGGTCAACTGTTTTGGTATAAAGAACTTGAAGGCGAATAAGGCTTTTATATTTCGCGAAGGTGAAACAAACAAAGGTTGTAATGAAATCTCCTGAATGTTGTTACATTATATCGTAAATGTACGAGAATTATTTCTGCTCTCCGATAACTGCCCAGGTCAGAACAAAACCCATACTGTCATACGTTTTTTAATGGCATTAACAAACAATCAACGTTTCCGTAAAATTAAGCATTAGGAGTTGTGGTAGCTCATCAATTTATTGATGGTTTAATCTACCATACGTTCTGCTTATTAAGAACTGCATCTAATAACGTCGTTACCTTAACTAGGTTCCAATAGATCTCAAGAAATTACGCAATATTCAACAAGTTCAGTCTAGCATACTTGAAGAGTACCAGCCATTTTTTCAAGAAATCCTGCGATCCTGCGACAACAGAAAACGTAGAAGAGACTGATGTAGTAGACGATGAGTATGATTACGTTCCATAATGTAAAAATGCTATTGTAATAACTTAAAGTTTTCTTACTTTTTGTTGAGTGGAGTTTTGAGTGGAGTTGAGTTTATATGAAGAAATTGCTGGTTACGACTTATCTCTGCAGAAACTGCATAAGTCAAGATTCCAAAAATATTTCAAAAAAAACCTCGTTGAACAAAATTGATTTAATACATTATTTATATTGAAGACCTATTTGCACAACAATTTAAAATAATTTGAGTACTTGATTCATCAATTTTATCCAATTATTCGGTTTTTAACTCTCCTGTAAAATTGCGTTTTATTGACTCGTTTTTGAAACGAGCGATTCATTTATTACAATTTTTTTTTAATTCAATACCCCAATTACACATTTTTAACCCTTCAACACATTTCGAACTGTTACAAATAAATACACTCACCTCCTCGTAACCAGTACTCAACCTCACAACATCAACAAATATTGGGCTGACCAATGAGAATATATTTGATACACTGTTCGTGATGCCCATGAGGGTCCCGGCATGAACTGGTGAGAGATCTATGTGGTTCACGTTGTAGCCAGAGAAAACGGCCGAGTTGAAGCCCACCGCAGCTACAAGCAGGACTATAGCCCACACGTAATGGCTCTCACCGACCAAACTCAATCCAACCAAAGCTGTGGCGGGCACAAACAGACCTGAAAAAAGGTATTAGTAGGTTTTAGCTTGTTCTTTAAGTATTCTGGTATACACCGATATTTTTAGTGGGGTTTGTTATAGCCATAATTTTAAAATTGATTTATACAGTGTGGTCCAACAGTGAGTGGACGGAAGACTGGGTTCACTAAAACATACTCGTATTTCAAAAATATGTCACTCGATCCTGATAGGAAGCCTTGAGGGCTATAACGTTAAAATACTTTCACATACATTTTGACGTTTATACAAGGGAGCATATCAAACATACATTTTTTTATATAGAAGTCCCTGTATATTGCATATTTGGATTCCTTGGGGAATTCTAGTGTGACTTTGTATATCATATATGGGACATTAAACGAACCGTTTAGGAGCAATCACCATTTTTGGTATAAGTAGGTATCGAAACTAACTTAAAGGGGTGATACACGTACGAGCAAGTACGCGCGCTTATGGCTCGACAACCTTTTTCGTCTGTGTGTCACCGTAAGTACGCGTACTTTAAAACCGTCGCGCAAACCGCCGGCGATCCAACTTGTTTGAAATCTTGGTCGTAGCTTGTCGCGGCTCGTACTGCGTGCCGCGAGCCACCACTTTGTTTCGGCAGGCCATCGATGCGCAACGCTTGTTGTGTTTGGCGTTTGTAAAATGTTTTGTTTATTTAGGAAAATTATCAAAATGAGTGATTTCAGCTTCACGTGTGTCACCGACGTCGAGCCGAGTAAGTTCGCGAACTTAAAAACCGCGTACTTAAAGTTTGTACGTGTGTCACCCACTTTAGCGAAAGTTGCAAATGATCTAGAGTAACGAGACAAGATTATAAAAATTTCTTACAACACGTCAGCTCTAACTGGAGATAACAGCGGTAAGTTATCTAGTGTCAATGCGAAGCTGGAGTATGACAAGCGATTTTTCACAGTCACTAGCAATTGGAATCTACTAGAAACTAGAACTTGACAACATTCCGTAAGCATTTTGAAACGAAATCAAATCAAATTTTACATAGGTATAATGGTATAAGTAATCATTTCCGTCAAGTCAAAACTAAGTATATGCCTCTAACGAGCATTCTGAGCATCTATTGAAATATTTGTTAGAATTTTTTATTATTCCATGTTGTACTTGTGTTTATTTCATGTATTTTTCTACAAAGTAAATTTTGTTTTGCAATTTAAACAGACTGCAATTCAATTTTTTCAGCAAAATTGCTAATAAGTACTGAAGAATTTGAAGGGATCCAGTTCTGAGGTATCGTTAGTTTTGTTGTGACTTACGGAAATGACTCTTTTTATGGCATTAAATATGAAAATTGATTCTGAAGATATTCTACTGCCAGCAACAATCGCTGACAGTTTTCCTTTGGTTTTGGAAAGTTGTCAAGCTCTAGTAGATCTCAGTAGCTCGTAGGCTGTAGAAAAAGAACTTCTGTCATACTCCAGTTTCTCATTGACATATAAATCTTACCGCCGCGCCGTTATCTCCAGTTAGTGCTGATGTGTTGTAAGGAATTTTTGTAATTTTGTCTTGTTGCTCTAGTTCGTTTGCACATTCATGCTAAATTAATTGGTTTCTTCCATCTAAACGTGTTCTTGATTTTTCATGACCTGCTAAGTTGCTTATACATACATAGGAAAATTGAAAAACACTGATTTGACTGAAAATTTGAAATAAAATGAAAACTAAAAAAGACATATATTGAGGATATTGGAAAGATAATCATATTTTACATTTTATACAAAAAAGTATGCATTCCCATTTGAAAAAATCAATTGATTTTAACTTAAGTTACCTGTGATGGAAGTTTTCTTAATTATTACTGATTTCTCCAAGTACAAAAATACCAAAAATGGCGATTTGCGCCTACATTTAAAGTCCCATATATGATACATAGTCACACTAGAATTTTCCAAGGAACCCAAATATGCAATAATATAAAGGAATTTTTATTTAAAAAATGTAAGTTTGACATGAATCAACCTGTATAAACGTGAACATTTAAGTGGCAATATTTTCCATAGTCCCATTAACATGTTGGAATTCAACCTCAGATATAACATCACAAGGGAAGAAAAATAAATAGAATATACTTACCAATGGAATTGAATATTTTTCTACTGGTACCAACCGACATCCCCCTGATAATCAAATAGTCTGCTACATAGCTCATCATCAAGCTAAGGAGCCACATCACCAAATATGGCAATGCTGACAGTGTGCTATTCTGTAATCATAAAAGATATTTTATCATTTTTAACTGAAACCCTAAGGATAGCTTTTTCGACTTACAGATTTGATATCAAAATGCAAAATGTTCTGCATATAAGATGGAATTTCTGTGAGCAATGTCCAGAAGCCAAAGTTTTGGCCACAGTGCGCTATCAAAACACCCCAAAACGGTAACGATGTGAAGATTTCTTTCCATGGCGTCGGCACTTTCTAAACATAAAATATTCGTTACACTTTGCTAGTCAAAAATTCTGTGCAGTAGATAGAATCAAAAGTACTGAGTTTATTGGTCGTGCAAAATTTCTAAAGCTGTGCTCGTAAGTTTCGTTTGACTAATCGAAAAGTGACGAAAAGTAACCACATCTCTGTCCCTGACAGTCAAGCAGCTCTGAAAGTGGTAGCATCTCCGAGGGTTAGATTAGCTCAGTACCAGCTCTTCCGCCCTGGGAATATTGGTGTACCGTCTAACCAGAGAGTAGAATATCTAGCTAGAATAGGGGCAAAACGCTCCTAAATCCATGCTAGCAGTAGTAGGTGCCAGGTCAATGCTGTCATGGATTGGATTGTAGTGGGCTTGTTCAAAGAGAGATGATAGCAGGTAAACACAATGGTTTATAGTATAGGGTCGTCTACTATATCGACGACCTCAAATCAATACCTCGTATATCGAAAAATAGTGTTTTACAAGAGGCATAAAAAAGTGTTTAGCCGGACTAAAAAATATCATACCCGAACGAAACTTCGTATGGAAGAACCTTGACCTATCAAAGACAGTTTGATAAATGATTTTAACAAATAACTGTTTATTAACAACTTTATTTGGTACATACGAGGTATTGAATTCAAAAAAAGGTCAACTTACGTGTTATTGGTATTCATAAAGGACCTATAACTTCAGTAAACTAGAAAATAAACAACATCTTTCTAATATTATAGTAAAAACAAAATAATATTTTGAACTGTAGGTACATACAAGATATTGCTACAAATAATACATTATAAGTGTAGCCGTGAAGCAACTACTGTAAGAACGAAACAAATAAACAATATTTTCATTTTGCTAACAATAATTTTATAATAACACCCATTGTAGGAATATACGTTTATACAGAATAGTAGCTAGAGGAAGAGGTATTATTAGGAATAATAATGTTTGCAAACGTCAGTCAATGGATATCTAAGGCTAGGATGATGGATCTAGGAGCTGTGAGGTAATTGGTCATAAAATGGCCAAACATCTTTAGATAATACCTTTTTTAACTGCTGGAGGTGGTCATATTTCGTTTTTTTTATCTTTAGTTTTTCTTTATGTAATTTTGTAAATTTCACTTTATCCAAAGGCTTTGTACGACTACTTCTCAATGGGAGCTCCTGGTAAAGATCATCAAATTGTAGTTTGTACAAAATGGTACCATTGGAGCAATATTGTAATGCTCTGATATCTGTAACGGTAGGATCGTTAGCCTTTCGCCCAGGTCTTATCGAAGTATATACTTGGAAATCCTTAAAATTGGTAAAAAAATCATAATCAACCATTACAGCTTCGTATTTGTTGGGCTTTGATCTAGATTCTTCGCAAATTCGTACGTAGTCACTTGGTAAAACAATTTTTCTGTTGGTCAGTCTTCTCTCTATAGTAGCATGTACACTATCGCACTCCATTTGAGTGTGCCCCTTTATCAAAAATTTTTGCTCGATCGTGATATTCAAATCTATCGCCAAACGTAGAAGAGCATTGGACATTATGGTGTTCCTGTTCTGATAGGTGCAACCATCAGAGTATATAATAATTGGCTTTCCATCATTTGTATGCCTCTTGATATAGTCTATGATGAAAGAAGCAAATATTGAGGCTTGTAAGTCACTATTCGTTTCGTCAAACCAGTAGCAGGTACAATGCCTTGTAGCCAAATTGTATACAGTAAAGTTGTGTATACACAGTTTGGTTTTAAAATATGCAGTACTGGCCATTACTGATGGGCAGACTTTCACCGCTTGTAAGTCCATTGTGAGTACGTGATATTTTCCTACTATACTCTCCACCTTATCTTTATTTTTCTCCAATCTCGCTCGCTCTTTTTGATCTTGGTGTACTTTCCAATCTTCTTCTGATACATTTTTCTGTTCAAATTGGCAACATATATCACAAGCATCCTTTTTGGGAATATACAGTGCAATATTCATCTTCTTCACCATTTTGGTTAGAGAATTTTGGCTCATAGGTTTTTCATTTGATTCCTGGCAGTACTCTACATAAGCGCTGTAGAGAGAGGTAATGTTTTTGAAAGATTGTTCTAAATATAACTTTTTTGAGTCTTTGCGACAGTAGTGTGATGGCAGTTTGTTTAAACTGTCTAAGAAATGTTTCATGAAAACATTGGAATTCCGATTTGACATGATTCCTCCTATTTCTCCTATTTTCTGTTTTCTTTCATTAATTCCGTGTACGCTTGTTTTTACCCAATTCAGTACTTGCCATTCCCTCAGTCCAAGTGTGGAAAGAAACATTTTTTTACAGACCGGAATGTTTTCGGTCCCAATTTTTAAGTGATATTTCAGTGTTCCACCACGTCTGGACTCCAAATTTACCATATTTCTTTTATCTTTAACTGGTACCTTCATGACCAGGCTTGCCACATATGTTTTCCTCTGTTCCCATGTTAAATCAGACCAAAATTTTGTGAAAATCTGTTGACGTGAAACTTCGTCAACGTTGTTGCATTTTCTTTTTGAAGACTTAATACAAAATTGAGAAACACACGTTGATGTCTGTTTTCTTGGTTCCCTTTGTACATCTTGAAACGTATTTGTTTGATTTGTTGGCCTTCTAAATCCGACATATTGCTTTCCTTTCATTCGAAGATCTTGATGGGTTTTCCTAAAGTTTATTCTGATCACGCGTTTTCGTCGTGCTGCTTCTAATTTCTCTTCTCCTTCTTCGATATTTTGGTCATCATTTACAACAGACTCTAACTGTATGTTGTCTTCTTGGCTACTCTCCACTTGAAACTGCCGAACTGCAACAGTTATAGACTGATCCAATATTTGACCTTGTGGGGCCTCTGTCTGCATAACATCCATACTTTCTCCATTCTCTTCATCGTTTTGATCAGTGGCCACTTCACATTGCATATTTGAAGTATTTGTGGTTTCAGTTGTTACGTGAAGATCCGGTATTTCTCTTTGAATCAAATCTATACCAAACGTTTCTATGAAACTTTCATTAACTATGTCAACTGGTAGATCTAAGATATTGAAGTTTTCTTTTTCATCGATGTCTAGTACAGTAACAGTGGCATTGCGCTTTGTTTCTTCGAATAGACATATCCCTTCTTTTATTTCACATGATATATCCCTCGTTTGTTCTTGTTTGCTGGATTTGGTGATACTGCATAATTCTAGCATACGTTTACTTCGGGAATTCATATTGTACTATCATTCTGAAATTAAAAACAATACCTCGTAAGATAGTTTTCTTGAAATATACTTCGTTAAAGTATTAGTTTCAATAGCTCGTAAGTCGTCTGATCGATTTACGAGCAAATATTATCAAATGGGTATAAACTATTTGAGAATTATTGAGTTCTCAAACATATCAAAGGTTATTTAATAGATTATAGCATGCTTTTATGATTTCATCATAAGTAAATACCAAATTTCAAAGCAAACTTACCAGCAACAACACGCTATGCACTGAACTACACAAGGATGTAGAAGATATACGTGTTATTGAATCTATTGTTGAGGACTCGGACTTACGTGGTTACGTTTTAGAGCTTACGTGACCAGATTTGCAGCGATACACTGCTTGCTGTCTAGTTTGTTTGAGGCACGGATTGAAGTGGATCGAGTTTAACTAAAATCAGAAAAAGGATAATTTTGGACTTACGAGGTATTGATTTGAGGTCGTCGATATGCTTTTGAACAAAGACATATATTCATTCAACCTTCTAGCTGATATTTGTTACTTATAAAAAATGGTAAAAGAGCCCATGTGTTCCAGGTATTATTAAGAAAACGAAATGTCCTTTCAATTCCTGGACAGATGTGCTTGGGGTTCAGATATTCGACAACACAAAGTTTGAAGAGGAAACATTATACTTAGTAAATTGGTCAGATACATGACATCAGGACGTGCTAGGTTAGATAAAAAGGAGTTCTCCAGAAGCGGCATGAGGGTTTTAATTATTGCTTTTGTGGGGTCGGCAAAAAGGGTCAAAGGTGGCCTACTTCTCTGCCTTCGCCTGTCGCCTATCAAAAAGTCTGGCTAGCAGAATAATTACGAATTATAAAAAAACTGAAAAAGTAATTTCAAATAAAATTCGATTGATATTAGCTTCGCGTACAATATTTATTCAAACTAGGAAAAACCGTCAGATAGGAAGTATCGATCTAACTCAAGTTTATGATTCATCCGTAACATTTTTTGAACAAACAAAACTGTTTGCTAACGCATCAAATACAAAAAAGGCATTTGGACATTTAGGGAAAAGATCCTCTTATCCACCAAAATTTTCCTCGTTTTTCTAGAATCTCCTACCTTAAAAAAGTAATTTTGAAGCAAAGTTTGAGCATCTTTTAATTTTCTACCATTTTTTATACAATTTTTGAGTATTACAACGTTTATTTCTTTATTAAATCAAAATCATACGGCGTACTCAGATTGTATTCACGACCAAGGACGCATCAATGTTGGAACAGTATATTTGATGGGGAAGAATGATCATTTGAAACGTGTAGGAGATTCCGCACGCTAGTACAAGCGAAGCTAAGGAACCCACGCGTACATTGAATTTTCTTATTTACCAATTAACAGACTGTGTTTGTTCCTTGACTCATTATAAGCGAGCAACTGTGTCAGAATATGCATTATTATAATAGTGTAAAAATATTCATTTTCTATTATTAAAGTGGTCACATTCAGTAACTGTCGTGAAGAAAAGAATGTATTTGGAGAATGAAAGTATTCCAGTATTCCATGACAACGGATTTTTAAAATAGATGTGAAATAATCATTCTTTATATGATTCCTAGAATGAAAATACATTCAAATCGCTAAAGAAGCAACTGTGTCAGAATATGCATTATTATAATACTGTAAGAATATTCATTTTCTATTATTAAAGTGGTCACATTCAGTAACTGTCGTGAAGAAAGGAATGTATTTGGAAAATGAAAGTATTCCAGTATTCCATGACAACGGATTTTTAAAACAGATGTGAAATAATCATTCTTATATGATTGCTAGAATGATAATACATTCAAATCGCAAAAGAAGCAACTGTGTCAGAATATGCATTATTATAATAGTGTAAGAATATTCATTTTTCTATTATTAGAAGTAGTCGCATTCAGTAGCTGCCGTGAAGAAAAAAATGTATTTGGAAAATGAAAGTACTAATTCAGTTGGCCTTGTATCATGGAAGAGTCAACACTATATTAAACGAAAAAAGAATGCCTAATTCTAAACTACCACGTATCATTACCATTACCTCTCCATCAGTTTCAACTTCAATTCCAGCCTCAATGTATTCTTTTTCCTCCTTGGATATGAATTTATCAGTTGAAGGACTGTTGCTGCCTATCAGAAACCAAATGATTGACCAGACCATTCCTAAGGCTCCGTACAAGTAGAACACAACAGGCCAGCCAACAGCTGAGCTCGATATGAAACCAGCTATGGGCAAAGATATCACAGTACCCAGGGGACCACCTAAAAAAAATAGATTCTTGAACCGAGATATTTCAATATATATTTTTTTAATGAAAACAGAAATGCTTAACCTGGGGCTCATATACAACATTATCCAGCGACCAATCCTTACGCCATGAGGTAAGCTATTACTTGGTATGTGATTGTGCGTTCCTAATGGTCCAGGAGGTGGTGTCAAATTTCACCAGACCATTATAATGAGGCTGGATTTTTAAGGTAGGTTTTCTTGACGATTAAAAAAATGTTTGTGACCTAAGCCCGCGTAAGTTGTAAAAAAATATATTTTCGAGGTATTTTACTGAAGATAAACATCTGCAGATATTTAGTTGATGACATTTTCATCACGCAAAAATATGTTTTAGCTGCAAAATTCCTGTCACCCAACATGCTATAGCTGCGTGTGGTTATGTAGAGGCATTGATTAACTTATTTAATGGTAGAGGGTGTAGCAACGATGTGTGGGTGGACGACGGCTATTTCCCTGGAATGAAGGTGCTTGCTTACTCCGCAAGAGGGAGATAAATTCAGACATTTGGTTCACAGAGAAATAGGAAAAATGAAGGGTACCGGCTGGATTCGAACCAGCGTCTCCGGCTTTCTAGGCCGACGTGTTACCAACTACACTACGGTCTCCCGTATTGGAGCCGATATACCGCGTCGACGACTTGATATCGACTCCGTCGACCCCCACTACTCCCCCGTATTTCTCTGCGAACCATGCATTTCAGTCATCCAGAGAGATCTAGTCGGCTGTTGGGTGAGTGTGAATCTCTCACCGCTATTTGCTCGACAGCTCTCTTTCTTACTGAAACAACGTCTACTCAGTCGGCTAGGATTTCGTGGAATGAAGGTGCTTGCTTACTCCGCAAGAGGGAGATAAATTCAGACATTTGGTTCACAGAAAAATCGGAAAAATGAAGGGTACCGGCTGAATTGGAACCAGCGTCTCCGGCTTTCTAGGCCGACGCGTTACCAACTACACTACGGTCTCCCGTATTGGAGCCGATATACCGCGTCGACGACTTGATATCGAATCGAAATCCTGGCCGACTGAGTAGTCGTTGTTTCAGTAAGAAAGAGCTGTCGAGCAAATAGCGGTGAGAGACTCACACTTACCGAACAGCCGACTAGATCTCTCTGGATGACTGAAATGCATGGTTGGCAGAGAAATACGGGGGAGACGCTGGTTCGAATCCAGCCGGTACCCTTCATTTTTCCGATTTTTCTGTGAACCAAATGTCTGAAGTTATTTCCCTATTTGAGATATAGGAAAAAATGTCTCAAACAAAAAATGTAGAGTGCAATAAAATCTACGTTACAAAAATATTCACCATTAGTATGCGATTTATCAAAGTTACATTTTTTTAAATAGAATCCTCTGTATATTATTGCATATTTACCTACTATTTGGATTTCTTAGTCGATTATAGTTTGACTTTATGTATCCGTATCAATCATGATACTTGAAACGAACCGTTTAGCGCAAATCACCATTTCTGTTATAAGTAGATGTTGAAAAAAATTGAATATCGCATCGTGTATAAACTTAGAAGGTTGTGACTGTGTGGTGGGACTAAGCATGAAATAGTCAGTTTACGTAGTACTGTCAAATATGAATTCTTTTTGTACTTGATGGAATGCCTAATTTTGTTCATACGGTTAAATGTAAAACTAGATAGCCTCTCTAGGTACATATTTCTAATTATTCAACATTCTACACCGTCTAACTTCGAAATGGTAGGAATATGGAAAATAAAAGAAACTAGTTTTGTGGAATTGTTGAAGTTGATGCGGTATCGGTGTAAAAAGTCTTTGTGGTTAACAGGCACGTATCCAGGATTTGGTTTTGGGGGGTCCAGATTATGGGTGTCACTTGCTTGACCTTTCGGGGGGGTCCAGATTAAAGTTGCCACCTTAAATTTGTTCTCGTCCGGGAGGGGGGGAGGGGGGGGGGGTGCAAAAATTTGTGGATTCCATTTTTTAGACGGCATTATATAAACTGAAAAAAGCATTTTTCTCTACTTCAGGGTCACCTTTTTGTACTTCTTATGATACAATATCGACTCCATGAGAAGATATTCTTACTCTCGTTTTTGTATAACGGAAAGCGTGCGTTTTCAATTGATGTCATCGGTCCGCCCACTCTGTCGCAAGGCACGCAAGCTTCAGCCCACAAGGGACGTCATGCGTAAAAAGCCCTGAGAGCACCGATCTTTATTGACAGTAATGTCGACATGATATTGTTAATATTTATTCTAAAATTCCCTTCCTTAGAGAAAGGACAATTTATAGAGGAAGCCCTGATGGCACGCCCCATTAAAAGCTTTCGAAACATTCTACTTCTATTTTTGTAGCTTTGATGTGCTATGAGAAATTACTTGTGATTCCTCGTCCGTGCTATGTGAAGCTTCAGTAGAAACATTTTCAGAAGAGGATCTACGAACAAAAGCATCATTGTCACGAACGTCATTGGCTTTGAAATATCTACTAACGGACCTTATATTTATCACTACTCGTCGAGGTCAATATAAAGATCATTTATGGACGATTTCGCTACTTTCCTTAGAGAAACATTTGGGTTAAGCATTCTTAGCAGACATTCGCTCCACTGCTGGTTGCGAACTTCGTGGTTATGCGTTTCTCACTTTATGGACAAGGTTATGCTACAGATGTCGTAAGGATGAACTGCTCCATGCATTATTTAATATGGCCCAAAAGCTCCGCTGGTGTGCAATGAGAAATCATTTGTGATTCTTCGGGTGTGCTATGTAGATCTTCTGTAGAAGAATCTCCCGAAGGAGGATTTTCAAAAAAGGATTCACGAATAAAAGCATCATTGCCACTCACGCCAAGGACTCGGAAATATCTCCTTGATACGTTCTGATTTACATATGATGCATTCTGAATTACAAATCACGCTTTTCGATTAACAACTGGAAAAGGTGATGATCTCTAGATCCTACTTGAGTGAGAACTGAGAGCTTGCATGGCATCAGCAAAAACTTCCATCTTCAGCTCATTCATGATGACTAGATCATGAATATGTGGAAATGGTTCCCGTTTGACATTTATGATCGATTTTGCTACTTTCCAGGGAGGAACATTTGAATCAAACATCCCTGCCAGAAATACGCTCCTCTATTCGAAATTTTTGAAGTGCGCTTTTCACTCCATGGCATATGCAACTCTTACCTGCGTAGACGAAACTGCCTATCTTAGCTCGATCCTCCAGGGGCGTCCATGCGCTGATGAGGTTGTGTCCGCATGGGTAGATAAACCCCTGGGTGAGTCCGGTGAGTACTCGGCATGCCACCACCCCTTGGTAGCCTAAGAGGTGGCCGCTAATTGGTACCAATGCGCAGAAGGCGGACCCGACGAAGGCAGCGCCCCCTATGAGCCATTTGGGGCCGTAGTTCTTGGCCAGTTGCCCCACACCCACTTGTAGGATTATGTAGCCCCAGAAGAACGAAGATAGCATCATATTTTTCTTGCTTGACCATTCTGGATAAGTCTGAGGACATTTTAAAACTTATACGAAGGAAGCTTATGGCCAAAAAACTTAATTTAGATAAGAAAATCTTGGCGTTGTGGCCAACATTTTGAAAAAAAGAGACTGGGTCACAGCATACAGGAGACTCTGGTGCTAACAGCCAAGCTTTCGTCAATGCTTATTGCCATTTTCAGGGCTTTAACGTTGAGGTTTGTCAATTTAAAAACAGCAATTGCATTGAGTGCAAACGACTTCTTAATGCAGCTATAATAATCATCACAATTTTTTAATATTCGAAGGTGTGGTTAGTGTCGGTCTCTGGTCCATGCTCAAAGGGATTCACGTGCTCGATTTTAACGGGACGTCTGTTTGTGCGCGCATACGTTGAAATATGTACTTTTATTCATTATTTTGTTGTGATGGTGCATGGGGTTATTTTCTTTGCTATATCATGGAATAGTCCAACGATTTATCATTATTATTGATACAAGAATACGAAAAGCTGCCCATTTTATGGGATGTAACGCATCCTCCGCACAAAACGAAAAAAAAAATGACGCATGGGAAGAACTGGTTACCTAATATTATTTTTGAACATCTAGACATTAATAAAGCTCAGGAAAAGATGAAGAGCCTACTAGGATCATTTAGGCGAGAAAAACCCTGTATCGTTTCTGATAATTTTTGGCGTTATTAAATTTAGCAAAAATTCAAAATCGGTTTTGCTCATCCTTGTAAGTTTTTTGAATTGATCATAGCCACTTTCCGTTTGCTTAGTAAATTATGTCGTTTTCAAAAAATTTGCGTTTGCCACCAACGACGACGTTTTCGACAGTTCTTCTTAATTAAACTGTATTTTTTGGTCGTTTCATCGTCGTTTTCTTGATGACAACTGTACCGTTCGCGAACAAAGGGATCCGCCCATTCGCCAGAAAAGGAATTTCAGTTTAAGCAGTACCGGCGAGCATGAACGAATGCCGTGCGTGTATCGCCAGTGCGTGCGTACTCGTCTAAACGCACCTTAATAGTACCACAGAAAAGCAATGAAATGCGCAGCGAGGTGAAAGGCTAGGTCCATAGCTCCGGTATATTTCTCTTTGTTTTGTTTCTGCGGTACTGCTCATTAATCTTAATAATATTATGAAAAAACTTTATCTATAGCAGATACGATGGGCAAGTCAGATTAAAGCGGACAGTGGTATACATAAACAAAAAAAAGCTGGAAAATGGAGTCTATCCTTAGATTCCGTGGAAAAGTTTTTAAAAAAATGTCAGTATTTTCTAAAAAAATCATTTTGGAGCTTGACGACTTGAAATATTATGAATTGCATCAAGTCAAATCAGCTGACCAAAAAGTATAACACAAAAAAGAATAAAAATGCGCATAATTCGCTCACCATGATATTCTGAATTTGGTGACAATGACCCGTTTCCTACAAAAATAAATGTGTTGCAACTTTATTTGCTATTGCGCGGCTGGCCTCAATGTTTAAGATAATAGTTATTATTCAGTATGCTATATTTTTGACTGGATACAGAAATATTAAGGACGCAAAACTAGCTTAACTTGATCTATATTCTAAGGTTCCAGACGTAAAGGACACATTTTTGGCATACTCATAGGTAGCTGAATGCTGAATTAGGTGTCACAACAAAAGGTAATAGGTACCTAGTTTAAAAAACTACACAAAACACGATTTTATAGCAGAGAGGACTAAATAATAAAAAAATGTTTAATTTAATTTGCAGCTCAACTAGCTTAATGAAATTGAATAGTATAATAACAATACAACAGTGGAATAATAACATACACATACACACATGAAAGTGATGCTAATACAAGCATAAATTGAATATAATATAAAAATATGGAACTTCGATTTTCAAAATTTTTCAGACGTTTGTTCGTTTCTAAAATTTTGGAAGTTGGTCACATTGTCCAAAGCAAAATAGCGACAAACACCTTTCCGTAACTGTTAATTTATAATTTTGGGCTGACCTCGTCTTAAAAAAAAACAGATATTTTAGACCGCTTTTATTTCCCGTAGTATCTATGAGTTTCATTCATGTAGTGTAAGAAATAATTGGAAAATGGTCTCTCTATTCATAAAGCTACATACTTACAGGTATTCCGGTATTATGAGGCTCCTGATCTATCATAGCATAGATCGTCACACTTAATATGGAACGTATTCCATAAGCTATGTTCAATATACTGAATAACAAAAAATACTGGATGTGTCTGACCCCCAAACAGTGTGCTGAAAAAAGAATATTAGATTTTTATTGTGAAAAATCTGTTTTTAGCAAATTATTTCCCGAAACATTTTACACATCACTGCTTGAAAGTAAAATTTCAACGCGACTGAGGGAGCATTTTTGACTAAAGAGGTAAGGAGGCATTTTGGAATAATAAGCTTGGATTAATAATTACATATACCTAAATGATTAAATATGTGTTCACCAAAACCTGGTTGTACATGGCGCTAGAAATAAATGTTTACTTAGTATATTATACATTTAACATATATAAGTATATATTCTATTATACAAGTATCTGTAAGTGTTTAAAACCAAGTAACATTCATTCTATGGTAAAGTCAGTAGATGACTATTCTATGTTTTTGAACTAAGCAGATTGAAGAAGATTCTTTCTCGATGATCAAATTGACTTATTTACATTTTACAAAAACATTTAGCAATATCCATGATTCATTCATAATTTGAGATAAATGATGAGAAAATGATATTGTACTAACAAGAGGTTTCATAAAAAGTTTGCTGAAATATTTGACTCGCCTCACCTTTATTTCAAAGACATAGACAGATGAAGTTAAGGTGAAACGAGTTATGCATCCTAGTATTTTTGTTTGGGAAACTTCTCTAGAATAAATATAGAATGAGAATGAAGAGTGCTACCAAGTACCAAGTGCCTATAATCCTAATTAAGTTATAAACTTACCTGGCTTTTGAATTTTATCTGTGGTGGTCATTGCGTCAGAGATGTGGATGTTGTTCTGTTTGGATTACAATTAAAATCACTGGCGATTTTACTACACACATCGACTATAAACAAAAATCATGATAAAGGTTGAGTTCAAGAATTAAACGTTCTTTGATAAATGATTACAATGTTTTATAAATCTGTATTAGATATTCCGGCATTTTAATCCAGTCAAATGAGTAACTACCTAATGGAATTTGAGGTATACCTACAAAAATGTGGCAAGCGTCTTCGAACTGGCATACTGTTATTCATTTTGTTTTTATTTAAGATATTACCTAATATCTGACACGCCAGATGACAAGAACCAACACATACCAATGGCACACTGATTTTTATGCACATACTTGCCGGAAAGCCAGCATTGTCTATAATGGCACATTGATGGCTGTTATTTTGATGGACTACAAGCAAATCGAATGTTCATTTCTGACAATTTCTTGGCTCTACTAAATAGCAGAAAGCCTTATTCATTATATTCTCATTAGGAATTCTTTTTAAGAAGGTACAAACTGATATGTACATACTTCAGATGGATTTATTCGATTTCTTTCCTGCATTACTGAAACGTCATAAAAGAATATTTTGGTTTGGACTCCAAACAGTTTCGTAATTTTTTTGCGTATTAAAGTCTCTTAATCTATATTCTCTAGTTTTGCAGGCTTCAGATAAGTATGAAGCTTTTTAGTGTTTGTTGAACGCCGATACGAAATTGTTTATGGATTTTCAGTCTTCATTTTTGCATCATTTTTGGTTCGCCTTATTTTACTGGTCTATTTGTAAAAACAAGACGCGCGTAGTTCATTGTGTATAATGATTAGAGAATGCATCAGTGCGAAACAGGGTCAATTGGAATATTTTTTCATTTTCGGTAAACTTGATTAAATCGCCATTACCAGAAGTGTCAAATATGTATTAAAAGTACACACATACATTGTCCTCATGCATTTTCCTTAAAATCACACTTTTTTAGATTTTGAAATTACATTAAAGCTTGTTTTTTAGACATATAGGATTTTAATAAAACAAGGCTGAGACAGGGTCAATGAAAACCTGTTGTTGTAGGTACTCTTAAGAGTCTGCTAAGTTTTTCTACCTTGAAGCGACCGATACTTTTAAAATCACGTAATCCAAAACGTCATGAGAAGACGTTTTCAAAATGACAGCAGTGCCTGTTTCAATCTTGTCGGGGGGCTGCCGCTCAAGGGGTGAGGGGTGAAAACTCTGCTTCGCTAAGATTTTCGAAAAATAGCGTCGTATTGGTAAGCGATATCGAAAACAGTTTCAAATGGTTTATGGAGACAACAAAATTCTGCAGAAATAAATATAAAAAATATTGGGCTTTACATTTTTCGTGTGTGACCACCAACGCCGACGTATGAGATGAATACAGTTTCCGCTTAACCTTGCCTGTTTTGTGGTTTCCGTCTTACGGTGCGTCAAACTTAGGGGTTGGTTTGTGATTTTCACTAAAATCAGAATTTCATCACGAATTAAGATGATTAGCTTTATCACAGCAGGCAGGTATTTAGGGGGGGGTCCGGACCCCCTGGACCCCCCCTAAATACCTCCGGACCCCCCCCTGTCGTCCACTTCTGATAGTTTATTGAATAAAGCATACTTTAATCATGTTTCCACGTTATGCGCAATTCCTTATTTCAATGAAGTGATTTATCTAAATTGATTTTCTATCGCTATACACCGTGTCCCGGGACGAATCTCGAAAACTTTAAGGGATAATAGCTAAAAAGTTGAAATGTCCTCAATTAGATCGCGAAATGGTTAATGTGTGGCTGCCCTTATCATACTCGTTCGTCACTATAGGTACCAGCTGAGGTAAACAGTCAACAAAAACATTAAAAAAGATCTGTACGACCTTCGCCCTTTTTGCTGTAAAAATAAGGTGGGTCACACACGTTTCAATCATTTTTACAACAAAACTTCAAATGTCGCTTCCTCTGTAAAAAATAGGAATTTAAGAATAATTCCTTTTGATATCGGCTTCACACTCCGAAACCTCTACGTGCGATTTCTTTTTTCGGGATTCGTCCTAGGACACGGTGTATACAATACAAGTTTCAAAAGATATTGTTACAGCCTGGCTATATCTCTGAGGCCTAAAAGCCATAAATCACGAAGCGGTGGGGAGAACAGTATGACGGGTCGAACCATCACGAGGTCTCAAACATACGCTCGCGACCTCCGTGAGGTGTGGTGTCAGCACGTTCTCTGTATGCTCAGTGGTCACCAGACACGCAAGCAACGCCTGTCGTTGCTTGTTTATAGGTAGCTCACTTCACATCACCTTAATCAACTGCTTTTTATTGGTATCTGGACAGCCAAAATGAACTGCCATAATTAATGGGTTCTGGGCCTATCAAATAATAAAACAAATGGTGCAACTTTCTCATCAACCGGCGTACCGCACACATTGCCAAAATTATATTCTAAGACGTGAAAACATCAATAAATCACGGAGATTTTTGAAAAATTACGGAACATGATGCATTTACTCCCTAGATAACAAATTAAGAGTGAGATACCGCTATACTTTGTAGACAGGATGTGTTTACAATCTTCTCATTATCATAGTCACAATGTCTTAACAGACATGTTGTGAACTAGTAAAGTGCATTTCCTGGGATATCTTTAAGATCTTTAATGCAGTAGTTTCCCATTTGCTTTCTGCATCCTCATGCCGTTGACCAGATGGTATCTACTGGTTCATCCGCCTTTAGGGGCAATTTCTCACCCCAAGGACAAGAAGGTGTCCTGACTCTCCTCAACTCGTCCACCCAAAGCTGTTGGTATACTGCTTATACCGACAGTAGTTCGGCTCCTTTTAGTCGCCTTTTACGACACGCAGTATATACGATGGGAGATATTCTAACCCGCCCCCACACGGGGCACACAATCTTCTCAACCGATTCGTAAAACCAAATTTGTAACTCGCATTTGATAAAACGGTAAAGCAACGCGACTTCAACTCATTATAACAAATGCATCGTTTTTTAAATCTACAGGGTGGGCCAATAGTGCGTGGACGGAGGATTGTGGGCTTACTAAAAAATATTTCAAAAATCTGTCACTTAATTATGGTAGGGACCTTTGAGGGCTATAACGTAAAAATATTTTCACCTAAATTGTGACGTTTATACAGGGTGATTCATATCAAACTTATATTTTTTTGAATAGAACCCCCTATATATTATTGCATATTCGGATTCTTTGGTCAATTCTAGTGTGACTTTATATATCACACATGGAACTTTAAACGAACCGTTTAGGCGCAAATCACCATTCTTGGTATAAGTAGGTATCAGAAAAAAATTGAATGTATCAGCGACTATAAAACTTAGAAGGCCGTGACTTTGCGGTACGACTAAGCATGAAATGCATCACCTTATGTCAGACGGCTAAATTTGAATTATATTTGTACTTGTAGAAATCAGTAGATTAATTAAAGAAACTTCAATCACAGATAACTTGATTTTTTCAAATAGGAATGCCTATTTTGGTTCAAAGAATCAAATGTTAAATTTTATTACCTTTCTAACGATATAGCACTCTCGTTATCAATCTTTTTTAGTTTTCATTTTATTACACATTTTCAGTCAAATCGGTGTTTTTCAATTTTCCTGCGTGCAAGCAACCTAGCAGGCCATGAAAAATAAACAAAAGCTTGTTAATATAGAAGAAACCAACTAACTTAGTAGATGGACGCAAACTAACTATAGCAACGAGGCAAGATTATGAAAATTCCTTACAACATATTAGCTCTAACCGGATACAACAGCGGCAAGATATCTAATGTCAATGAGTAGCTGGGGTATGACAGAAGTGTTTGTTTTTCACAGTCTACTAGCTATTGAGGTCTACTAGAGCTTGACAACTTTCCAAAACGATTAAAAATTTTGAACCAAAAGGAAAACTACCAGCGATTTTTGCTTACAGTCTAACACGTTTGGAATGAAATTTCACATTTAACAGGATAAAAAAGTTAGTCATTTCCGTTTAGTTAAGTCAAAAGTGAAGATATCTGCAACTGGAGCATTCTGAACATCTATTGAAATAATTGCTAAATTTTTTTAATTACGCTATGTTGTAATTGTGTTTATTTCATGTAGCTTTCTGCAAACTAAATTGTTTTACAATTCAAACAGACTGCAATTCAAGTCTCATTTTCCGCGATTTTGCTAATAAGTAGAAGTAGCTATTGAAGAATTTGAAGGGTTCCAGTGAGAGGTATCATATATTTTTATAGCATTAAATGTGGAAATTTATTCAGAAGACATAGATATTGTACTGCCAGCAGCAATCACTAGTAGATTTCCTTTGATTAAATATTTTGTCACTGACTTTGGAAATTGGCTAATAGCTAGGAGGCTGTGAAAAATGAGGGTTCTTGTTACCGCTATTGTTTCTGGTTAGAGCTAATATTATGATGTCAGGAATTTTCATAATCTTGTCTCGTTGCTCTTTCTACTAAGTTAGTTGGTTTCTTCCATATTAACGAGCTTTTGTTTATTTTTCATGGCCTGCTAGGTTGCTTGCACGCAGGAAAATTGAAAATCGCCGATTTAACTGAAAATTTGAAATAAAATGAAAACCAAAAAAGATTGATATCGAGAATGCTATATTATTAGAAAGGTAATCAAATTTTACATTGGAATATTTAAACGAAAATATGCATTCCCATTTGAAAAAATCAAGTTATCTGTGATTGAAGTTTCCTTAATTAATCTACTGATGTCTACAAGTACAAAAAGAATTCAAATTTAGCCGTCCGACCTAAGGTTACGCATTTCATGCTTAATTGTACCGCAAAGTCACGGCCTTCTAAGATTTATAGTCTCGGCGATATTCAATTTTTTTATAATACCTACCTATACCAAAAATGGTGATTTGCGCCTAAACGGTTCGTTTAAAGTTCCATGTGTGATACATAAAGTCACACTAGAATTGACCAAGGAATCCAAATATGCAATAACATATAGGGGGTTCCATTCAAAAAAATGTAAGTTGGATATGAATCACCCTGTATAAACGTCAAAATTTAGGCGAAAATATTTTTACGTTGTAGCCACCAAGGGTTCCTACCATGATCAAGTGACAGATTTTTGAAACACTTTTTAGTAAGCCCACAATCCTCCGTCCACGCACTATTGGCCCACCCTGTATATAAAACTCAATAAAATCATATTGAATCTTACACGTTATGTGATGTATTTAATGAGGGTAAAAACATGGGGTCCTGTTTTTTCTAATTGAGCATTTGAGCCTCATCCGCAGGCTGAAAACGGCAAATCGCAGGTAGCAGGGGTTATACGGGGTCCCGTATAGCCCCTGCTACCCTCCCCCAGAAGTCTTTAGCCCTCTACACTTGTCCCCTGCTGTTGAACATCTTATACCTGAATTGGCATTACCCTTTCTGCCAAGGGTGTCGATAAAAGAGGGTAATTACCCCCCCCCTAGAAGAATGAATATATAGTAATCCACAATAATAAACGTTATAATTATGTAAGGCGATTCGACAAAAATGCGCCTGCCTCCCCGACGAATGTTTTTCTGCTTATCGTGCAATGCCGCTAAAAATGTAATCCACAAAAATACACCCCCCTCTCTGATTTTACGCAGGATGTCTTCAAAGTTGAGACTTTCCTTTCAAGAAACATCTGCCTTTTTGAGACGGCAAAGCTAATGCAAGGTGAATCAGTAGCAGAAAAATACAAAAAAAATATGGTAATAAAATACTTACTATTCGTTCGCTGCGAAGTTTTGAGTGCGGTCCTGTCACATGAGACTTATACCTAGATATAGTTCGAAGTTCGCGCCACAAGGCTGAAAAGCCAAGTATCTCTTCTTCAACTTGAACCATTTGAGGTTGTCTGTACCTCTGGCTCTTTGCTCAGGGTAGACAAATGGACGGAGTGCAGGGAATAAATGATCAGAATTTATTTGACGCCTAATATTTTTGCAAAAAGCGAATAATAAATAAAACCAATGGGTTTGTAAGGGCCTATTATCATGCCATGCTTTGCCCAAGATAGACAAATCGACGGAGTGCAGGGAAATGATCCGCATACACTCGCAAAGTCCGAGAAGCATTTTGACCACATTCACTGTACACTAAACTGATATCCACCAGTTCATTATAGTTATACCGGTTGCACCATTTTTATTATTTTTAAAAATAAATCTGATGTAGCGCGTCAACAATACTCAAGTGCGCACTGCTACCTACATCTATGCTCCATCGTAAACTGGGTTTTTCCGTTGTTTGCCTCTGTGTAAACTGGGTTTGTTCGGTTTTTGCCCCTGCTTTGACCTAATCGCACAGGGACGGAATTAGAAATGAGGATTTCCTTATCGATCACTATCTTGATATCCCTAAACATTTCGATTATATGCTACTGAGAAAAATAATTACCCGAATTACCTCATTTTTGCGAGTACTATATGCCCTATATAGAAAAGTCCCAACCTAGAAAACACCCCCCAAAGAAAAAATTTATCGATGCCCTTGATATTTGCATCCTGCCTAAAAAAATGCTTAGTAACACCAGTGTCCCTCTCAAACTTTCAAAATTCCAAGAAATATGTTGTTTTTGAAGGGAAATAGACAAAATATTATGTTCTAGAGAAATTGTATCTGGCGTTCCGCAAGGGTCCATTTTGGGGCCACTGTTATTTATAATATACACTGCTGACATGCAAAGTGCAATTTCTAATAGCTCCATATCAACCTACGCCGGTGATACACAATTAGTATACCATTTTATCCCTTCTCTAGTAGGAGAAGCCAGTGACGATTTGAACAGTGATCTCAACAGTATAGTCCAGTATGCTCATGATCATAATCTATCCCTGAATGCATCAAAATGCTATGCAATGCTTTTCAGTTCCACCAGGAATCGAGATGATTTGAAAATGAATCTGAACCTAGTATTAGAAAACCAAGTTTTAGCTTGCACTGAAAATATGAAAATTTTAGGTCTTATTATTGATGAAAACCGTAGATTTCGTACACATGTAAAAAGCATTGTCCAAAGATCATTTGTTAGACTAAAGCTGCTGTATGCAAACAAATACATATTAAGCCCGTCAATTAAGAAGACACTATGTGAAAAGTTAGTTATGTCTATTGTTCAGTACTGCGATATTGTTTATCATCACTGTTTAGATTATATAACAAAGCAAAGAATCCAAAATATGTGTTGTAGGTTTGTTCTCAGGCTGAGAAAGTATGATCATATCTCCGAAAGTATTAAAACCTTGGGGTGGCTAAATACGAGTAAACTGGTTAAGTTATATTGCCTGACTATAACTCAAAAAATATTATCTTCCTCTACTCCCGCGTACCTGATGGAAAAACTTATACCGCGAGGGGATACTCATTCGCTTAACCTGAGACATGGAAGTTTGTTGACAATTCCATACCACCAGTCTGCAATGTTCCAAAGATGTTTCACCTATAATGCCGCAAAATAGTATAATGCGATAGATAATTACCAGTTGACAGATTTAAAAAGAAAATGAAAAACATCTTATTGCTAGCATAATGCTCAATCTCGAGTGATGTTTTTGTTTTCTTCAGTGTTACTGTTAATACTGCTGTTTATAATATATATACATGTTATATGAGTTTATTACTCGCATTCCAAGAATCCCACGCAGTTGTTTACTGCTGATCAAGCATTATCTTATCATACTTCCAGGAAGCCCATATCACAGCTATTGTCCTGGGAAACATTTGACCGGATGCTGATAAAGCAATCTCAGTCTATAGAAGCTTTCAGAACCATTGTAAGCATTGCATTTTGCCGAGCATTTTGCCAGGGCCTTCAGCCGTATTCAGTACCATTCAAATGTCAAATTAGCTAAGGTTTCTTTTGAATAAATAAATTTTTTTAAAAAGTCTTTTATGCAAAAAAGCATTGGTGTCAGAAGTGGGATCGCCACAACGCATCCAGAACACGAGCTTCTTCTAACTGGTAGCGGTGGATTTCCATCCTTTAAGCGAAAAGGACCTACGAACCTACAAAGAAAAGGACCTCGAACCTTCAAGAGGACAACGAGCGAGACAGCCACCTAACTGCAGGACGCCCCTTCAGAAACATCGCAAGAGATCTGGTTGGACCCCTGGAGAACAAGACTGCCTCCCGATGCTCCTTTGGTAACGTACAATTTGAATTGTTCATTTTATTTGCAATTTACCTCTATTATTATTTTTGAATTTTGAATACGCGAAGTGCCCTTATTCTATAATTTTATTCCTTTTCATATTTCTTTTATATTTTAAACGACTTAAACAAAAGCACAAATTGTTCGCAATGACTAGTAACGAGAGTATGACTAGAATTCCTGGTGATGAACACAATTATTCAGTAGAACCTTATAAGCTTTCAGAAATATTTTCAATCGTTCCCGAGTACGAGAGTACGATGGTAACCCCATTTTGCTTTCCACCTTTATTAACGCGTGTCGCACTGCCCACCAAATGGCAGTGAGCGGACAGAAATTCTTAGTGATTTTACACATTAAAAATAAATTGCGTGGACGTGCCGCCGAGTTAGTTAACTCCCGAAACCCTGCAACATGGGACGAAATTATAAACCTCCTTGAAACGCATTTTGGAGACCTAAGGGATCTCACTTCCCTAATCGCTGATTGACAGCACTTAAGACAAGCGCCTAACGAATCTCCCCTAACATTCGCCTCCCGTTTGCAAAGTCATAGTGCGAAAATGCACTCTGCTATTAACAGACAACAGCTTAATCAGGAACAGAAAAACGCTCAATGTACGCTTGTAGAAACGATGACCCTTAATTGCTTATTAACTGGTTTAGACTCCCGCATTGGACAAGTCATTAGATCATGTCAACCGGCAGACATGCTAACAGCAGTCTCACATATCAAGCGTGAATTACAGCTTCTTTATCTAGAGAAACAAAAATTTCCTAGACCCCAACCAACTAGCAATCAAAACACTAACAGTAAGAGACCTACCCCTAAGGTTTGTAATTTTTGCCATAAAAACGGTCACTTAGCAAACGAATGTCATAGCCGTCAACGTGCTGTAGGAAATCCTCCTAGATTTAGATATTTCCTTTGATGGCCTTTTGGGCTCTGACTTCCTTGAACATTATGATTGTATAATCGATGTGAAAAATCGTCAGCTTATAACTAATTTCAAAACTGTTCCCTTATTCAAAATATGTGATGAGAACGCTTCACAACAAATCCCTGAATTCAAAGAAAATTCCAAAATTCATAATGTCATATCTGTCCCACCTAGAATCGAACAATTTGTTAAACTTAAATCCGAATTGCGAAACACTGAAGCCATACTTCTCGCTTGTGAAACAGAAAAAGTCCGATTACCCAGTTCTATTGTAAAAATAGACGAAAAAGGTGAATTTTACACTACCGTCCTTAATTGTAATGCTATTCAGAAAAATGTTACCTTTCCTCAATTAACTTTCGAACCCTTTAGTATGACTTCCATTCACAATTTCAATTCATATTTGAACGATAAAAGCCAATCGAATCGTAGAGATGCTATCAAAGATCAGTTACGTTTGGATCACCTTAACGAAGAAGAACGAGAACTTATTTCAAATTTATGCCTTGAATACTCAGATATATTTTACCTAGAAGGTGACGACCTCACGTTCACTAGCGAAATTAAGCGTTCAATAGATACCACGGACAATAAACTCATTTTCACGAAATCCTATAGATATCCACAAGTACATAAGGAAGAAGTAAAACAACAAATTTCAAAGCTTCTCAAACAAGGGATAATCGCACCCTCATCATCCCCCTTGAGCACGCCAGTCTGGGTCGTTCCAAAGAAAATGGACGCCTCAGGCAAAACAAAATGGCGTATGGTGATAAATTACCGCAAACTTAACGAAATTTCAATCGACGATAAATACCCCTTACCGAATATTTCCGATCTGCTTGATCAACTAGGAAAATGTCAATACTTTAGCTCATTGGATCTTGCATCCGGATTTCACCAAATTGAGATAAACCCTGCTGATGTTCAGAAAACTGCATTTTCTGTAGAAAATGGACATTACCATTTCTTACGAATGCCTTTTGGTCTTAAAAACGCCCCAGCTACATTCCAACGCGTTATGGACAACGTTTTAATGGGAATACAAAACGAACGATGCCTAGTTTACATGGACGACATTATTGTGTACTCCCCAAGTATTATCGAACACATAACTCGACTTACGGAAATCTTTAAACGACTTAGAAAATCTAACTTCAAAATACAACCCGATAAATGCGAATTTCTCAGGAAAGAAGTTGCTTACCTTGGTCACATTATTACCCCCGAAGGTGTAAAGCCTAACCCATCCAAAATTGATTGTATTAAAAATTTTCCACAACCAAGAAATCCCAAAGAAGTTAAATTCTTCTTAGGCCTCGCCGGATATTACAGACGCTTTATTCCAAATTTCGCGAAAATTTCGAAACCTTTGACCAGACTATTACAAAAAAACGCAACCTTTGATTTTGACCGTGATTGTACCGAAGCATTCGAAACACTGAAAAAGGCTTTAACATCCTCCCCTATCTTAATATATCCAAATGTTGAAGAACCTTTTATATTAACGACCGACGCCTCTGCTTTCGCAAGAGGAGCAGTGCTGTTACAAGGACCTATTGGTAAAGATCTGCCCATCGCATTTGCATCGCGAACCTTGTGCAAAGCCGAAACTAGATACTCAACAATAGAGCGTGAGCTTTTAGCTATCATCTGGTTAGTAAAACACTATAGACCAAATTTGTATGGCCGCAAATTTAAATTGGTAACAGATCATCGTCCATTGACGTGGTTGTTCTCAGTAAAAGACCCCGGAAGTAGATTAGCAAGATGACGCCTAAAACTAGAAGAGTATGATTATGAGATTGTCTATAAACCCGGTAAAACTAACAAAAATGCCGATGCTTGGTCTCGTATTAAAATACCGCCAGACGTTCCGCTTAATACCCTCACACAAGACATTCCCCTTAATGCTCTTACACAAGATGAACAAGACGAAAGCGCAGGACCTTCCACACAACTCATTGAAACAGAATTTGATACATTCATCCGCTTGTATAAAACAACTTCCCTTATCGATTATTCCAAAATTGAATATTCCAATTCCCAATTGTTAGATAAAAGTCACAAACACATAGTTACGTTCTTTAGACAAAATACACTTTCAGAATTACACGAAAAAATAATAGAAGACATATTTGAAGAAAACCTTGATTTTAAAGACGACAAAATAAACATAGCATCTAGCAAAACAGTAAAAGATAGAAGATATTACATAACTCCCGTACCTTATGACCCAAACACCTGCATTCCTCATTTATTTTCAGTTATTTTCAATAATAAATCTGTTCTCGAAATTCCTCAACAAATCTACGTCGAAAATAATTTAGACCTACCGATCCTAGAAATATTTTGCTTCATTTATTCAGATGATGATATTAAACTTACGATTTGCCAAAACGTATCCAATACTCCGGACAAAGATGAAATTCGTATAATACTTGATAGTCCGGGATCCCAGGCCCATTTTCACTACTTACTACTAACAAGCTAATTTTGCGTGAGTAGCTTCATTTTGATGAGACGCCCAACTTTTTCCTCTACAAAAATTCTCGATTGTGGTAGCTAACAGGGGTAGCAGGGATGAAATATGTCAATTTGACGAGTGTCAAAAATTAATTACTAACAGATAGTTTTTCAACTAAATCTTAGGAATGTGATCAACCTTATTAGAAAAAATGTTTGTCCTACAAAATCTATGGTTTGATCACATTATCCCCCTCCATCCAACATGTACCAATAACAAGGTCATACAAATTTATTACTAACAGCCTGATTTTTTCACTACTGCTTCGTTAATATTTATACAATTCGACAGCAACATTGTCCTACAAATCACGTGGTATGTTATCCTGGTCCTACGCTCAGAAGTTGTACAAATCCCGGGTATAAAAATAATTACTATCAAGTCTAATGTTCGTGTGTAGCTTCGTTGCGATGAGGCGTCCAACAATTTTCTATACGAAAATTCTCGTTTGTGGTAGCTGACGGGGTAGCAGGGATAAAGTATGTCTACTTAATGAGTCTCAAAAATAAATTATTAACGGTGGGTCCTTTTAATCAAATCTTAAGGAAGTAATCAACATTATAAAACAAATATTTGTCTTAACAAAATTCAGCACGTATCAATCAGGAGGTCATAAAAAATGATTACTAACTTATATTTCACTGTAGCCTAGTTAATACTTGAATAATTTAACAGCCACATTGTCCCACAAATTGATTGGTATGTTATCCGGGTCCTACGCTCTGAAATTATCCTTATTACGAACTGCAGAGCATTGTGTATCAAGTATTCCAAGTTGGTGTTGACCATAAGGGTGTCCATGCAAAGATTTGCTTGAGCAGTTTTTTTTCCAACATGTGAGCAGAGCAGCATTATTTAGATAGATAGATACGTTTATTTCCGGAAGAATGTATAGAACATTGTGTAAAAGGTCAGACATGAAGCAAAAATAGTATAAACAATTTAAAGTACAATCAATACATTAAATATATAACAAATATATATATACCCCAAATAACATACAATATGCATATATAATAAACAAGTTGAAATTATTATCGCGGGAAGTCATCCATATGCCTTAAGGAAGTTTTTTCTTAGAACCTAATAGGCTCGAGGAACAGTTCAAATCACATTATTTCCTTTGGACAGAGAACACAGTTAACCTATTATGTGATATTTTGTCTTACAGTTAGTAATGAAAAAATGTGGTATTGACAACTTCTGAGCGTAAGGCCGGGATAACACACCACGTGATTTATAGGACAGTGTCGCTGTCAAATCTTATAAATTAATATCAACGAAGCAATAGTGAACAAATCAGGCTGTTAGTAATAAATCTGTATGACCTTGTTATTGATACATGTTGGATGGAGGGGGACAATGTGATCAAACCATGGATTTTGTAGGACAAATGTTTTTTCTAATAATGTTGATTACATTCTTAAAATTTAATTAAAAAACTAACAGTTAGTCATTAATTTTTGGGGTTCGTCAAATTGACATATTTTATCCCTGCTACCCCTGTTAGCTACCACAATCTAGAATTTTGGTAAAGGAAAAACTTGAGCGTCTCATCTAAAGGAAGCCACTCACGCAAAATTAGCTTAGTAGTAGTAGTTATTTGTTATAGATTTCGGCAAAGATTACATTTTATAATACAAGTGGAAAAACGACAATTCTTGTCGGACTAATGATACATACCTGTTTTCTTGTAGGACATTATTTCGTTTGGTCAGAGAACACAGTAACCTATTATGTGATATTTTGTCCTACAGTTAGTAATGAAAAAAATGGTCTTGTGGTATTAACAACTTCTGGTCGTAGGTCCGGGATAACATACCACGTGATTTGTAGGACAATGTTGCTGTCGAATTGTATAAATATTAACGAAGCAATAGTGAAAAAAACAGGCTGTTAGTAATAAATTTGTATGACCTTGTTATTGGTACACGTTGGATGGAGGGGGACAATGTGATCAAACCATAGATTTTGTAGGACAAAAATTTTCTCTGATAAGGTTGATCACATTCTTAGGATTTAGTTGAAAAAGTAACTGTTAGTAATTAATTTTTGACTCTCGTCAAATTGACATATTGCATCCCTGCTACCCCTGTTAGCTACCACAATCGACAATTTTTGTAGAGGAAAAAGTTGGGCGTCTCATCAAAATGAAGCTACTCACGCAAAATTAGCTTGTTAGTAGTAAGTAGTGAAAATATGCCTGGGATCCCGGACTATGAACAATACCACTACGGAGAGAAAAACCTTCATCGAGGAATAAACGAAACCATAAGACGAATTAGAGAACGGTATAATTGGCCTGGTTTAACGAAAGATGTAGAACACTTTATAAAGAAATGCGAAATGTGCCAAAAAATTAAAACCTGTAGGAAACATTTAAGTACCCCTTTTGTTGTAACAGAAACGCCTAAATGCCCCTTTGAACGAATAAACATAGATATCTTGGAAATCCTTCAAAGAAATTATGCCCTTACAATTAGAGACGAATTAACAAAGTTTACCCAAGCAGACCCATTACAAGATAAAACTGCCAAATCCGTTGCAAATACACTTCTCATATATTTCCAACATTACGGTACACCCCTTAGAATACATTTAGATTATGGTCGAGAATTTGATAACACTATAGTGAAAGACCTTTGTAACATGTTTGATATTAAATTAACATTCTCTAGTGTTAGTCATCCGCAATCTAATGGATCACTTGAACGATTTCATGCCACTCTGTTAGAAATGATTAGACTACACGTAACCGAAAATCAAGACGAACACCCTTTCAATATACTTCCCTATGCTATTTCTTGCTGCAATAATACGAAAAATAAGACTACTGGTTTTACCCCACATGAATTAATTTTTGGATCTACAGCTAGCCGACCCCCCGAACATATTTACCTTGAAAAAGGAATAATTCCAAATACGTTCGCGACCTCCGAAATCGACTGGACTATTATTATAAATTAGCCCGAGCTAGAACGGATGAGCAAAAACAAAAGGCAAAAGTAGGTACGTTATGATAATAGAGTAACCCCCAACACACAGACATACAAAGTAGGTGATAAAGTATATGGAAAACGCTCACAAATTTCCGATAAACTCCAAAACAAATTCGACGGACCCTTTGAAGTGAAAAAAGTATTTGATACATCTGCTATTCTTATGAACCCCGAATCAAATCGGTTAACAAAAATTAATTTTGATAGAATGAAACCATGCTTTGAGACCTAATTTCCTTTCAGGTATGGTCTGGTGCCCGTCGTGGCTACGAGCCTCGCAATCGCGCAGATTGACATCAAACCCATAAACAATACCCTTGGCATCTTCTTCCATGAAGAATCTGATCTAAAAATATCCAACGAGATGTGGACTCTTTTGGAGACCTCGATCTCATCAAAAAGACGATAGATGATAATAATAGAATATTAGAACATCTCTCTTATCTAGTGGATGAACCAACCCCACGAATGACTGCCTTTAAATCAGAAATTAAAACTCATACCAGTCTCCTTTACCAGATTTCCCGATCTCTAGAAACTAAATACTATGAGATTTTCGACGATACAACTAGCGCTATGCGTATGAAACGCGGTTTAATTAATGCAGTAGGTACCATTTGGAAAGCAATTACAGGTAACCTCGACTCCTCTGATGGAGAATATTTCAATGATTGTATTAATAAAGTCTCAAGAGACCAAAAAGAATTACAGAACTTCATGAAAAATCAAATTTCAGTTACCTTGTCCGTCATCAAAAATTTTAATAACACCGTACAGAAACTACGAATCGATGAAGAAACGTTCAATCAAGATTTAAAAATTATTGGTGAGAAAATTTATAATATTGCAGACAATGTCGCTTTTGTCGAAGCCCGATTAGAAATCCTAGAATTCTGTGAATAGCTCATGGAAAGTTATCTCTTCTTATACAAGATTCAGTTAATGATATTTTGAATTCAATTAGTTTCGCAAGACTAAAAATTATTCATCCTTCAGTTATTACTCCCAAGGATTTAATTGATTCCCTTCAGGATATTTCTCATTCTCTTTCTAGAAATAATCTCCCACTACCTATCAATTTAGCCACAGTGTCAGGATATTTGAACCTCATGGAACTTGAAGCTTATCAGACTAAGTCAAAAGTAGTATTTGCAATAAGAATTCCCTTATTCGAACCAGAAGTGTAGACATTATATAGAGTAATGCCTCTACCTATACCGGATCAACGTACCGGTCTATTTCATGTTATCTCCACTATACATTGCTAAGGATGACGATTCTTTATTTGACAATTGCAAATCCTACCGTATCCATTCCAAAATCTGCTATAACCTTTTACCTTATCCTATTGACAACAATGCAGTCTGCGAAGCCCAGCTACTACGAGACCCTATGAAAGTTCCATCAGAATGCCAAATCGCCGTTGTCGCCCTTCAGGACTACAGAATTCAAGAGTTAGCTGCTAATTTATGGCTGATCACCATATCCAGCCCCATTCCAATTTCAATGAAATGTGGTAGAAGAGAAACAGTCACGAAAACCATCAAACAAAATTCAGTTTTGAAAATGTCTCCGACATGCAGTGGATTCGTAGGAACTACACGCATCCATGCCAGATACACCCTTAACGTCTACAAAAATGTAACGTACAGAGATCACCCTGTGGAGATACCCTTCAGATGCTGTGAACACCTTCCCGATAAGCAAGACTTACCAGAATTGAAGCCCTTAAAGCTAAAGAAGATAAATACCGAAGAACTCGACATTGCCAATCACAAGTTAAATCAGTACTCCGAAGAACTTGATAAGATGATGAACGAACCCTTCATAACGAAACATCTGTCCTGGTTTACTTACGTTTTCATCGCATCGCTGTGTATTGCAGTAATAGCTTTCATCTACTGCAAATGCAAGAAGGACCACTCCGTTTATGTGCTCCTAGCTACCCTTCAGATGGACCATCCCCGGACCTCGATAAAACGAGATTCAGGCCCAATTTGTTTCCAAGAAGAAGACCGACCGTTCAACCACGAGAAGAAGATGAATCCATAGAACTTCAGTGAGCGGAAAATTAAATTTTCAAAATTTTTCTATTTTGTAATAATTCTTCCAGACTAACATTTTATACTACACTAGCATATAAGTTCGTTCTATTCTTAGTTTTATTTTATATTTTGCGATTATTGCAAATTCTATATTTACAATTTTATGTTTACCTTATATTTTTTACAATTTTTACAATTTTATACAATTTTTGTTTCCCAAAAGTTGTAGCTTTTTTGTAAAGGGGAAAACTGTTATATGAGTTTATTACTCGCATTCCAAGAATCCCACGCAGTTGTTTACTGCTGATCAAGCATTATCTTATCATACTTCCAGGAAGCCCATATCACAGCTATTTTCCTGGGAAACATTTGACCGGATGCTGATAAAGCAATCTCAGTCTATAAAAGCTTTCAGAACCATTGTAAGCATTGCATTTTGCCGAGCATTTTGCCAGGGCCTTCAGCCGTATTCAGTACCATTCAAATGTCAAATTTGCTAAGGTTTCATTTGAATAAATACATTTTTTTAAAAAGTCTTTTATGCAAAAAAGTATATAACATACATACATTCCCTGTTAGCTTAGGTTTAGGTGTTAGTTTAGAATGTAGTTTTATACAGGGTTATTCACGTTATTCGACACGGAGCATTATGGCTAAAGTACTTGATAAAAAAAAATAATAATTTGGGATGGATAGGGACCCATAAAGGCTACATTTTAAAAATATTTTTATGTTATACAGGGTGTCCCAAAAACACGAAATGTATCAAAGTTATGTTTTTTAAATGGAACACCCTAAATATTATTGCATATTCAGATTCCTTGGTGAATTCTAGTGTGACTTTATGTATCATATATGGGACTTAAAGTGAACCGTTTAGGTGTAAATCACAATTTTCGGTATAAGTAGATAACAGGAAAAAATTGAATATCGCGGCTACTATAAATCATAGAGGGCTGTGACTTTGCCGCATTACTAAGCATGGAATGCGTCAGCTTTGATGAGACCCTCAAATTTAAATTACGTTTATGCTAGGAGAAATCGGTAGATTAATTAAGGAAACTTCGATCAGCGATAACTTGATTTTTTCAAATGGGAATGCCTAATTTTTTTTATACGGTTAAACGTAGAATTTGATAACCTTTCTAATGATATAAGGTTGTCAATATTAATCTTTGGTAGTTTTCATTTAATTTTAAATTTTCGAACAACTCGGTGTTTTTCAATTTTCCTACCTATAAGCAACGCAGCAGGCCATGAAATATAACAGAAACATGTCAGTTTAGAAACTTATTGTTGTCACCTGACAGCTCCGATGATTATTTACCTAAGATTGTCAGTTAGTTGTTTATTGACTTTTTCAATTGTTAGTCGTATTAAGTTTGTGATCTCTTTAGTAAAAATGTTGATTTATTCAAAAGAAGAACGGATCGACATGATCCTTATACTGGGAGAATGTCTTCAAAACTGCCTCCTGGCATCACGAGTTTATGCTGAAAGATTTCCCAACAGAAATCATCCCAATAAGGCGATATTTAAGAGAGTGTTAACACAATTTAGACTCACTGGAAGTGTTCACTATGAAAAACCCATTAGAAGGAAACCTGTGACAGAAGATGAAGCAACTGAATTTGCAGTGATCACCTCTGTAATCCAAAATCCCCAGATAAGTCAAAACCAAATTGCGAAAAATATCGACATAAGTCAAGCAAGCGTCTCAAGAATTCTTAAAAAACATCATTACCATCCTTATAAAATTCAGCTTCATCAAGAACTTTCCGATGACGATTATGGGAAACGAATCGAATTTTGTATGTGGCTATTAGAAAAATTTGCAGATAATGAAAACTTTTTCAACTTAGTTCTGTTTACTGACGAATGTAAATTTCATAACAATGGAACTGTTAATCGACATAACTTCCACTATTATTCTGATTCTAACCCACATCAATTTAGAGTTGTACATAATCAACACAAATGGTCAGTAAATGTGTGGGCCGGAATAATGGGTCCATATTTGATTGGTCCTTACTTTTTTGAAGAAGACTTAAATGGGAGGTTGTTTTTAGAATTCCTGATCAATCAATTATCTCCTGTCTTATTACAAGATATTCCGTTAGAAGCAAGAGAAACTATGTGGCTTCAAATGGATGAAGCTCCTGCGCATTTTCATCACGCGGTGAGAGAATTTTTAGACGATCGTTTCCACAATCGGTGGATTGGAAGAAATGGTTTTCGAAGTTGGCCCCCAAGGTCACCCGATTTGACGCCACCGGATTTCTTTTTGTGGGGATACATAAAACAGATCGTTTATGATGCAGCTCCAACAACACCAGATAATATGAAGCAACGCATCAGAGAAGCTTTCCGACGCGTAACCCCGCATATGTTGGCAAACGTTGCTAATGGTTTTAGAAAAAGGATACGTTTGTGACTAGAGGCAGATGGTCGTCATTTTGAACACTTGCTATAAAAAATTGTTTGTTGTATTTCCACCATATCTTTGTTCATAATTTAAGCTGTTATCTAAAATCACTTTACACAATGTAAGACTGAAAACGTGAAGAGTTAGCTATAGGAATGTATAATAATATTTGATAGACAAATAAATTTTACATCTGCTGTTGACATAAAATGTAGGGTATCCCATTTGAATTAAACAAGTTATTACCGTTTAAATATAGTAATTATTTATCCATAATTTTTAGACACTCTGTATAAGTTAGTAAAGTGTGAAATAAACTTAAACCCGTTGATAGAATTGGGTATTCATTTTTTGAAAAAAAAATCCTGCAGAGAAATTAAGCATTAAAGTGTATACTACATTTTCGCAAAATTCCCGATATTTAAAAAACCATAGGGTTCAGATACATTAAACCTTAATTAAACTTAGCCTCATTTGGACCACACAAACCAAAAATAAAATAATATATAGGGTGTTCCATTTAAAAATTATGATTTTCTTCTTCATCTGATACTTTAGCCATAATGCTCCGTGTCGAATAACGTGAATAAGCCTATATGATTGATAATTGCGTGCTGGAGCAACAGTCGCTGGTTGTTTTTGTTTCATATCAGGGTTTTCAATTGTCTTGGAAATTTTTAACCTCTAGTAAATTGCGGTAGGCTGTTAAAAATATGTATTACTGCCAAACTCCATCGTCTCTTTGACCTTAGAGATGTTGTCGCAGTTGTTTCTGGGAGAGTTGATTTGTTGTAAGGAATATTTATCATCTTGTCTCTTTATTCTATTGCGTCTGTATCTTTTTTCTTAGTTACTTGTTTTCTTCCATCTGACATGTTTTTGTTATATTTCATGGCCTGCTACGTTGCTTATAGGTAGGAGAATTCAAAAAAACACCGAGTTGTCTGAAAATTTAAAATTAAATGAAAACTACCAGAGACTGATGTTCATAACCTTATATCATTAGAAAGGTTATCGAATTCTACGTCTAACCGTATAAAAAAAATTAGGCATTCCCATTTGAAAAAATCAAGTTATCGCTGATCGAAGTTTCCTTAATTAATCGACCGATTTCTCCTAGCATAAACGTAATTTAAATTTGACGGCGTCATCAAAGTTGACGCATTTTATGCTTAGTAATGCTGCAAAGTCACAGCCCTCTATGTATTATAGTAGCCGCGATATTCAATTTTTTCCTGATATCTACTTATACCAAAAATTGTGATTTACACCTAAATGGTTCACTTTAAGTCCCATGTATGAGACATAAAGTCACACTAGAATTCACCAAGGAGTCTGAATATGCAATAATATATGGGGTGTTCCATTTAAAAAAAACATAACTTTGATACATTTCGTGTTTTTGGGACACCCTGTATAACATAAAAATATTTTTAAAATGTAGCCTTTATGGGTCCCTATCCACCCCAAATTATTATTTTCTTTTTTATCAAGTACTTTAGCCATAATGCTCCGTGTCGAATAACGTGAATAACCCTGTATATGGGTTAAATGTAAGAATAGCCTTAGGCTAAATTTCACCCAAATAAAGTCGTTAAAATAAATAAATAAAATAAATTATGTATTTAGTTGTTGTGACCTTTTATTTTTTTACTTTTAGGTACCCATCCTACCAAAAAAATCTAGCTTTGGCCTGGTCAGGAACTATTACATCAATCATAATTAAATTACTTCAAATTTGCAATATCAGGTCCATGGATGTCTAGATTGCTAAAAACCATGTAAGTGATTGAGAAACAAAGTTTTAAAACACACACACATTGCATTTTTATTGAAACACTATGTTCTCCAGAATTTGGTATTTTACATTACAGAAAATAAAGCACATTAGATATCTTCTTAATTAATTTATTAACCTTACAAATATATGATCATTATATAAAATTATAAAAAATGAATAAATAATGTATTTACCATGATCAATTCCAATTAACTACCAGATATGCTAGGCTATGAGGCTTGGTTGCCCATTTTCATATTCTTTTCAAAACCTTTAATTTAATTAGTTTTTCATTATTCTTCAATTGGTTTAAAAGCTCATCTTGAAATTTCAAATGCAGGTTAACACTGGTTAAGAGTGCAATTCTCTATTTTGTTTTTTTGAGAAAAATGTTTATTTATCCAAAATTAAGATAACATACACTCTCATACAGTGTAGTGAAGTTTAAATCAATTTATATTATTTTTATACCTTTGGACGTATAACAATATGAGGTCAATATGGCCTTTACTGCCAGAAGATCAAGCATTAATTTGACAGTTTGGTATAGTTAATAATGTTTTATTGAGCTTTATAATACAATAGAATAGTGACACTAGATCCTTTCGTGTGCACTACGCCTTTACGGAAACTGTGATCGGGTTAACCCGATCAGTTGGATCACTGATCCTGATGTTCGGAAAGTGATCTGAGATCGGCCAAAAAAGGGTAGTTTCCTCTTGTACAATTAAGTGATTGCGATCGGACGATACAGATCAGTAGCTACTATACTCTACCATCTGTTTTTTATTGTTAAACCAACTTTTTCGTCTGTTAAATTCATGGAATCATAAATCCCACTTGACAGCTGTTTGACATATAACTGATCTATCCGGATCCAGATAAGTGTTTCCATAAAGGCCTACTAACAAACACTACACAGTCGAGACTAAATCTTCCCCTAAAAAAGTTAGCAAAAATGTCAGGTTTGAAAATACTAGTTTGGTGAGTGGTTAGACTGTGTAATGTTTACTTTATAATAGGAAAATATAAGAGTATGCAAGCCTCACCTAATGGTTAAACACAATTTTCACAACTTTACATTAGTAATAATAAAATACTGTTTATTTCTAGCTACCTTTAAATATTAAACTTTAATGTTGGGAAATAGCTACTGTAAGTGTTCAATTGTGAATCAACTTGCCACAATAGAAGTATTCAGATGTAGAAACCCTTCTTCTGTCATTGGAATTCAATCATAGTCATATACATGGTAAACATGATGGACAAAATAAACAATGCACAAAACAGTCTGATAAAACTTATTCTTCAGTTGAAAACTTTGGTTTCAATGCTTTCTCCAAATCGGTAACAGCTTTATCCAACTGTGCAAATAAGGTCTTCAGAGACGTCTGGATATCATTATACTGTTGCAATGAGTTCAAAACCTTCATGGTAATCTGCCTGCTTTCCTCATACAGACTCAAATTATTGGCTGCATACTGTTCTAACTTCCCTGACAACTCTACCACTTTGAGAATATTGGAAGAGTCGATAAAAGGTACCAGATTTTCAAAATTTCCTATGATTCGAACAGTGTCTTTGAGTTCAGGGTACAACTCCAGTAAATAATGCCTTTTGGCTTCAACCTCGAGTTCGCTAGCTTCACTGCTGGGGTCCAGGTACTCGTTGATGGTCGTCATATGCTGGAGGATGGATGTGATTGCTTCTCGACAACTCAAAGCTGATGTGATCATGGTTTGAGTTTGGAGGAGGAGATCTGTTATTGTTTGAGTTTTGTTCACTTCTGAGCTCGAGTTCTCTGGGAGAACTTGTAGTTCTAGTGCTGCGATGCGTTTTTCTAGCAAATCTATCGCTTCCATAGCGGATTTTATTAACTTTCTCTTGTATCAATATTTTTTGTGGTTGTTGTTGAAAAAGTCATCGGCGATACAGAACACCAATTAAGAAACGACAGTCTGACTGAACTGAAGTCTGACAATTGTCTAAAAGCATGGGACAGCAGCAAGCACCCGTGACTAACGGCTAAAGCTAAATTCAGATGCACACGACATCCGACGATACGACGGTACGTAACTGCTCCTATTGGTTGACATATTCAAAATGGATTGGCGCCAAACTAAATGTCCGATGATTTTAACTTTTATACGACGGTCGGATAAGTTGAAAATATTTTAACTTTTTATCCAATGTCGTATGTAATTTGACAGCTGACAATCTCCATTAATTTGTATTTGAAAATGATAAATCAGCGAGCGCAATATGTACATTCAATAAATATTTTGCTTTTATCCCTCTCATGAATAAAAATGAAGAAAAGAGGAAGAACGCGAAAAATTTGGGTTCGAGACATTTTTAAAAATGGAAGGAAGCAAGGAGCACAGCATAGTAACAAACCAGCACAATATCTCTGAGGATTTCCTATACAAAAATGGTTCCCACAAAATTTGACCTTGGGGATGATTTATGGATGATTTTACGACTGTGAAGTGGGTAGAGATGCGAAAATGAAAATATCGATACTGATACCAACTCGATATTTTTTAGCCAAATAGGCGCGTTTGGTTCGTACAGAGAATGATTACACCCCTCAATAATTATATATTTATTTTCGATACCGATATCCATACAAAAGTATCGATACCAGCTTGGAATCGATCAAAAAGTATCTAAGATAAAAAATACTCGATATTAGTGCAGAAGTACACGTATCGAAATATCGTTAGCATCCTTACAAAAAAATCATCCAAAAGTGGGGACGCGCGTGTAATTGCCACCAACCTGAGTTATTGTGCTGGTTGTTTACTATGCTGTGCAAGGAGCGTACCATAATCTGTTGCAAGGAGCAAGGAGCGTACCATAATCTGTTGCAAGAGATGAAGCCAACTGACACAGAAAAATATTTTAATTATTTGCGAATGTCAAGTAATGCATTTAAATCTTTACTTCAAATTATTGGTCCACGGCTCGGTAGAATTTATTATGTTCGCGAATCTATTTCTTCAGGGCAGACTTGCTTTAACTTTGATAGGTACCAACTATGAAAATACAAATTCCCCAAGTTTGTAACCAAATTTCGGACTCATGTGAATGGATACAGTTTAAGTCGCTAAAATCGAGCACTTTATAAAGGAAGGTTTAAGGAGACATTTGAGTATTCCTTAAATGTTGGTGCAATGAAATATTCTACATAAGCATGATTTAAGGATGCTTAACATTTCCTTCCTTCCTTAGAAGAGTTGGTGCAAATGGGCATTAGATTATGCGACAGAATCAGTTCGTCGTGTGTCGTATGTCCGATGTCGTGTGCATCTGAATTTAGCTTTACGCAGGCATCCGTCGCGCGTCGTCTGCAGGCACAGACCATTTTTGTGGTCTGTGCTTGGCGGTCTGTCGTTCAGTCGCGCTGTTGCCGAATCGTCAATTATTTATGCAAATCTGATGAAACAGCTTCCATGGGTTATTTTCGGTCATATGTGCCTAAAGCCGAATTTACATTACAAAACTAGTTTCTCAAAACTAGTGTGATGACATTATTTTCACCGGGGTTTCACTCTTAGTTTCACGTGTAAATGGGCGTTTTCACCCCGCATGCATCAGTTTTACGAAACCGAATTGGTTTTGTGTATTACGCGAATTTTGGATGTCACTAGTTTCATGCAACTAGTTTCGTAATAGAAATTCGGCTTAACTGGTCTGTGTCTAGAAATGTTAATGCTCTTCTACACCTTTTCCAGCTGTAGTTTCTAAAGCGTCAAGTGATAATTCAATCAAAACGGTCAAGTTAATTTTCCAACTCGTCATCACTTGTAAATTCAAACTGTCAGGTGGACGAGTTGGAAAATTAACTTGACGGCTTTGAATTATCACTTGAAGCTTTAGAAACTACAGCTGGAAAAAGTGTAGAACCCGCTTTATCATTTTTAGAAACGGCAAGCGGAATAATAAAAAAAATAACACCTACTAGGTATATTGGCGCCTTTTATATGACTTCGAATAAAGTACTAATTCGATCCTAATGATTTATGTAACTTCTGCAGCAAGCCCAAAGAGCTTAATAATTATTCAGCTGCAATGGAGAAATAATACAAAAAAGAAAGGGAAAGCTTAAACTTCATGTTTCGGTATTCCTACAGTAAAAAGGTTTTTTTGGATTTTGGGGATACTTCAAGAGGTTTTAACGCAAAGAGCCTACGTTTCGGCGTTTATTTTACGCCTTCTTCAGGGTTAAAATTCATATGAACATGTAAAAATATATAAGTAAAAATATAAAGTGCAAAAACGGTAAGTATAAACTTTGACAATTCAGTCTTACAAACAAATTTAAAAATGTTTAGGTACACATATAATTCACAATTAAAATTTAAAAGATTTTAACATTTTAAAAAAATGTAAGTTGGCAAAACAATCAAAAATGGAAAACCGGCGGTACATTGAACTGTTGATCAGTTGCATAAGAATCAAAAAAAGAAAATATAATACAATTTTTTATTCGAAAATGTTAAAATACAATAACATGTGAAGCATATACATCCTTATTACCTATCGAGCACACCCCTATAGCAACAAGGAGTAACATATCCCTTTGGGTCAAAAAACAAAAACACTCCAGAAGATGGGTAAAAAGAATCTTGCCAATACACCAGATTTTTGGTATCTGCTGTTGTACACTGAAGCCAGTGTGAGAAAAATATGAACATTTTATACTTCCATATTATTTAATAGATATTTATTTATTCTTGCAAAAACCTTGGAGTTCATATAGACAATCAATTAAAATTTTCGGAGCATGTTAACCATATAATTAAAAAATCAATTGCCTCAATTAAATTAATATATAATAGCCGAAAAATTCTCCCAACTACTGAAAGGAAAATTTTGTGTGAACATCTTGTACTCTGTCACGTACATTATGCAGATTTATTTTATGGGCCTTTTTTAACACAATTTGAAGCTAACCAAAAAATCCAAAATTGCTGTGTACGTATAATATATGGCCTTCGCAAGTATGATCGACTTTCAGAAAAATTTAAGGAACTTCGTTGGTTGAACATGAAGCAAAGATGGCAACTACACATGTGTTGCCTAATCCATAAAGTATTATCTACCACCCAGCCAAAATATTTGCACGACAAAATTACTCTAAGATCTCGTATCCATAACATAAACACACGGCACAAAAATAATTTATCGATTCCGCAACATAAATCAAATTTATTAAAAAAATCGTTTCTATATATGGCCCCCAAATTCTTTAATCAAATTTCTGATGAATTAAAAATGCTTAGCTGCAATCAGTTCAAAAAAAATCTGAAAGAACTAATTTTTGACAAAGCAATAACATTCGATAGCTGAATTGACTCTAAAAATTTGCTTTCTCTTGAATATATATATAATACTATAATCAACTATACCTTTATCTATCTATCTATATTCTAAATTTATCATATACACTAATCATCTGATTTAATTTTATTTCTATATATTTTCCTCTTTTCATTTCATTCTTGTTCATTGGAAAATTTTATGTGTCCGTTGTATAATTTATTCATCTATTTTTGTCATTACAATAAGGTTGAGTGGAAGAACGGGAAGTCCCGAACTCTGCCTTTTGGCAAACTATATACTTATTATTTATTGTTTCTTGTTGTCATTATGTTTTTTTTTGTATAGATTTGCCAATAAAAGCGATTATTATTATTATTATTATTATCTGACTTTCTAAGTTCCTCTCGCATAGTTGCGGTAGCAACAAGTGTTGACGGGCTGTGCCAAGTCAACACCCGGACTATTATTGATCGGAATTTAGGAAGGATCGTACAATATTACAGGTCTTTAGGATTACAGACTTTTGGAATACTTTGTGTAACTTTTCGTCCAGGCCCAACTGTTGAAGGTGTTGTGTAAACGTGCTTGGTGTAAGGCCTGAGACAGACATAATGAGGGGGATAATTGTGACTTTGTTTTGTTTCCAAAGTCGTTTTATTTCCATGGCAAGGTCCGTGTATTTAGATATCTTCCCAGCGTAGGTGTTTTGGATATTCACATCATTGGGAATCGCAATATCTATCAAATAGGTAATTTTGTCGGCCTTTGACTGGAAAATTATATCTGGTCTATTGGCTGGGATAGTCTTGTCTGTATGTATTTCAACGTCCCAGTATAGTTTGTATTGATCGTTTTCGAGTACTGATGTCGGAATGTAATTGTAATGCGGATCTGTGTTTTCTATTAGCTTGTTTGTTGTGGCTAATGCTTGGTGTATGACCTTGGCCGCAGAGTTATGTCTGGCTGTGTATTCGGTACCGGCAAGAGTTTTGCACCCGCTTGTTATGTGATCTATTGTTTCTTTTTGTTGTTGACATTTTCTGCAATTATCGTCTGTTATGGATGGATCTTTAATTATATATTTTTTGTAGTTTCGTGTTGCAATCACTTGGTCCTGGATAGCAAGCATGAAACCCTCCGTTTCTGGGAACAGCTGGCCATCCTGCAACCAGGCGTATGACTGTTTTTGGTTAATGTGGTCTTGGGTGACACGGTATCTATGTTTGCCGTGCAGTGCTTTCTGCGACCAGGTGTTTATTTTTTCTTGTTGTGATTGGATATGATTGTATGTGTCTGCTACGTGATCTGGACTAGAGAGGTTAAGTGGTGTATAGTTTTTGTCTGCTTTTACTATTGCTTTATGTAAGTTAGTTTGTTTGGTGTGGAAGAAATGTCTGAGTGTTTGTATCTGTGTTGTGCGAAGTGTCTGTATATCTACAATTCCTCTGCCACCTAGTTTTCTGTCTATGGCGAGCCTCTCCTTGCAAGCGTTCGGATGTGACATCCTGTGTTTTGTGAGTTCTGTTCGTATAAGTATATGGATGTTTTCTATGTCCGTGTGTGACCACTTGATGATGCCAAAGGAGTATGTGAGTACCGGTATCGCAAATGTATTAATGGCTTTTGTGAGATTTTTAGAATTCAATTTTGTTTTTAATAGTTTAATGAGGCGGTCTTTAAACTCTTGGGTTAGTTGTGCCTTAACTTGTGTATGGTCTATCTTAACGTTCTGATTGAAGCCCAGGTACTTGTACGTTTCGTCTTTATCCATGTTGTCCAGTGGTTGGCCAGTTACTACTTCCTTTTCGGGTTGGTTTTTCCATTGGCCTTTATTGATGTGGAGCACCTTGCATTTACTCATTCCGAATTCCATCCTGATGTCTGATGTATAAACTTCTGTTATTTTGAGTAATTCTCTCAGTTGTACTTCTGTGGCGGCATATAGTTTTATATCATCCATGTACAGGAGATGATTGATTTTGTGTTGATCTGCTTTATGGTGTCTGATGTTGAAACCATGGTTTGTGCTGTTAAGTGTGTTGGAGAGCGGATTTAGGCAGAGGCAGAACCATAGTGAACTAAGAGAGTCACCCTGGAAGATGCCGCGTCGTATATGTAGCTCATCCGTTTGAATATTATATGTATAAAACAAAAAAGTGCAGCCCGGGCTCCGACACACCGAGCTACTGTTCCATTACCCAATGACTACTCCTCACACCGTGAGGTGAGCAATCACTGGGTCCGCGAATCGTGCGCCCTAAGTAGACGAAGGGACCCAAGGATGACTGCCTTCTGCATTCTGGCGGCTAAGATGTGCGCCGCCGCACGGCACACCGGTATTTTGCGCAGTGCAGAGAGCAGCGTATTCCTCATTCCACCTAGGGATCCAATGACCATAACCAGCAGACTTACAGTGTAGTCTGGCCAGAGCCTGCGAAGTTGTCCGAGCAACTCCTGATATTTGGTCCGCTTTTCCTCCTCCTTAGAGACGATGTTCACCTCGGCAGGCGCCGAAAACTCAATAACGAACATCGTCTTCTGTTGGTGGTCGAGAAGGACTATGTCGGGCTTGTTTGCCTGTACAAGCTCGAGCGTGGGGAACGAGTAGTTCCAGTAAATCCGGCATCTCTCGTTCTCCACAACGGACTCTATATCCCCTGGAGCGTAAGGCAGCACCGGTGTCTCATCGATACCGTATGAGTGCCTTAAATGATAGTAGAGCACTCGTAGAGCCGCGTTGTGCCGATGGACGTAAGCCGTCCCAGCGTACGCCTTACACGCCGACAAGAGATGCATAAGCGTCTCTGGCGCCTGTCGGCAAGCTCTACAATGGGTGTCGGGTACATGTACACCCATAACCCTTTTACGGTATACCAAGGTGTTGAAGACACCGTCTTGGCAAGCCATTATAAAGCCCTCAGTCTCCGACTTCAACCCACTAGACCTTAGGAAAGAGAAGGTCAACTGCTCAGACAAGCCATGCTCTTCTAGATGTTTGTAGAAGATTCCATGCATTGGCTTATCTTTATGAAGTCTTAAGAGGAAGTCGACTTCGGCAGTTTTAATGTGGGCTTTTAATTCTGCGGGAGCAAGTTCCGTAATGGACTGCTGACACCTCCGCTTGAAGTCGAGTGTGAGGCTGAGCTCCTCGGCTGCTCGCTTCGCTGCGCTAAAAAGAAATGCTCCTTTTCCCGCATTCTCGTGCTCTCGCACGAAGCGGATCAGGGGATCGGTGCTGTTCGTTACATAGCAGGCAGTGGCCAGTACTACTCTGTTGTGCAGACGCTCCAAACTCAATAGTCCACGCCCTCCCAGGTGTCGCGGGAGGTATATTCGCGGGACAGAGGACTTAGGATGCAGGCTTCTCTCCATATTCATCCTTTTGCGGGTCTTCGTGTCGATTTCCTTCAGCTCGTTCACTTTCCAGTGTATAGCACCAAAGGTGTATAATAACAATGGGACCGCAAGCATGTTTGTGGCAGCGACTTTGTTCTTGCCGGACAGTTCTGACGACCAGATCTGCCGGAGTCGGTGCAAATACTTGCGGCGGAGACACTCTTTAACCAATGTTGCCTCTTGGACATGACGCTGCGCCACTCCAAGGTAGGTATAAGTATCTCCGGCATGCAGTTGTCGCAAGATGCTCCCATCAACGAGCTGTTCCTCATCTCCACTACCTCCGCTTCGTCCTTTCTTGAGATGAACCAATGCACATTTGTCTGTCCCGAACTCCATTCCGATAGCATGACTGTACTCCTGCACCACCCTCAGCGATTGTTGTAGTTCGCGTTGGCCGGAGGCATAAAGTTTTAGGTCATCCATATAAAACAGATGGGTGACCTTGTGCCTCCGGTTATTGGGCGTGCCACAGCTGTATCCTTTAGTATTTCTCAGCGCTATGGACAGAGGCAAAAGTGAGATGCAAAAGAGCAAGGGACTCAAGGAGTCTCCTTGGAAGACACCTCTTTTCAATGACACCAACTCTGTCTGAACCCGAGTTTCACCTGATGTTATGGTGAACCGGGTCTTCCAGAGTGGCATCAGTTGTTTGATGCACCCCACTATCTGATTATCCACCGAAAGACATTCCAACAGCCGCACAATGAGCTCATGAGACGTGCTGTCGAATGCCTTGCGATAGTCAATCCAGGCCATAGAAAGGTTTCGCTTGTACTGCACAGAGTCCTGCGTGACACATCGGTCAATCAACAGGTTCTCCTTGCAGCCAGCTACGCCTTTCTTTGACCCTCTCTGTTCATACACGTCGAGAAATACAGGATTCACAGCTTGAAGGATACGCATGTACAAGATTCTGGTGAAGAGCTTGTAACATCCGTTTGAATATTATTATTATGTGTTTAAAACAAAAAAGTGCAGCCCGGGCTCCGACACACCGGGCTGCTGTTCCATTACCCAATGAGTACTCCTCACACCGTGAGGTGAGCAATCACTGGGTCCGCGAATCGTGCGCCCTAAGTAGACGAAGGGACCCAAGGATGACCGCCTTCTGCATTCTGGCGGCTAAGATGTGCGCCGCCGCACGGCACACCGGTATTTTGCGCAGTGCAGAGAGCAGCGTATTCCTCATTCCACCTAGGGATCCAATGACCATAACCAGCAGACTTACAGTGTAGTCTGGCCAGAGCCTGCGAAGTTGTCCGAGCAACTCCTGATATTTGGTCCGCTTTTCCTCCTCCTTAGAGACGATGTTCACCTCGGCAGGCGCCGAAAACTCAATAACGAACATCGTCTTCTGTTGGTGGTCGAGAAGGACTATGTCGGGCTTGTTTGCCTGTACAAGCTCGAGCGTGGGGAACGAGTAGTTCCAGTAAATCCGGCATCTCTCGTTCTCCACAACGGACTCTATATCCCCTGGAGCGTATGGCAGCACCGGTGTCTCATCGATACCGTATGAGTGCCTCAAATGATAGTAGAGCACTCGTAGAGCCGCGTTGTGCCGATGGACGTAAGCCGTCCCAGCGTACGTCTTACACGCCGACAAGAGATGCATAAGCGTCTCTGGCGCCTGTCGGCAAGCTCTACAAAGGGTGTCGGGTACATCTAGACCCATAACCCTTTGACGGTACACCAAGGTGTTGAAGACACCGTCTTGGCAAGCCATTATAAAGCCCTCAGTCTCCGACTTCAACCCACTAGACCTTAGGAAAGAGAAGGTCAACTGCTCAGACAAGCCATGCTCTTCCAGATGTTTGTAGAAGATTCCATGCATTGGCTTATCTTTATGAAGTCTTAAAAGGAAGTCGACTTCGGCAGTTTTAAGGTGGGATTTTAATTCTGCGGGAGCAAGTTCCGTAATGGACTGCTGACACCTCCGCTTGAAGTCGAGTGTGAGGCTGAGCTCCTCGGCTGCTCGTTTCGCTGCGCTAAAAAGAAAGGCTCCTTTTCCCGCATTCTCGTGCTCTCGCACAAAGCGGATCAGGGGATCGGTGCTGTTCGTTACATAGCAGGCAGTGGCCAGTACTACTCTGTTGTGCAGACGCTCCAAACTCAATAGTCCACGCCCTCCCAGGTGTCGCGGGAGGTATATTCGCGGGACAGAGGACTTAGGATGCAGGCTTCTCTCCATATTCATCCTTTTGCGGGTCTTCGTGTCGATTTCCTTCAGCTCGTTCACTTTCCAGTGTATAGCACCAAAGGTGTATAATAACAATGGGACCGCAAGCATGTTTGTGGCAGCGACTTTGTTCTTGCCGGACAGTTCTGACGACCAGATCTGCCGGAGTCGGTGCAAATACTTGCGGCGGAGACACTCTTTAACCAATGCTGCCTCTTGGACATGACGCTGCGCCACTCCAAGGTAGGTATAAGTATCACCGGCATGCAGTTGTCGCAAGATGCTCCCATCAACGAGCTGTTCCTCATCTCCACTATTTCCGCTTCGTCCTTTCTTGAGATGAACCAATGCACATTTGTCTGTCCCGAACTCCATTCCGATAGCATGACTGTACTCCTGCACCACCCTCAGCGATTGTTGTAGTTCGCGTTGGCCGGAGGCATAAAGTTTTAGGTCATCCATATAAAACAGATGGGTGACCTTGTGCCTCCGGTTATTGGGCGTGCCACAGCTGTATCCTTTAGTATTTCTCAGCGCTATGGACAGAGGCAAAAGTGAGATGCAAAAGAGCAAGGGACTCAAGGAGTCTCCTTGGAAGACACCTCTTTTCAATGACACCAACTCTGTCTGAACCCGAGTTTCACCTGATGTTATGGTAAACCGGGTCTTCCAGAGTGGCATCAGTTGTTTGATGCATCCCACTATCTGATTATCCACCGAAAGACATTCCAACAGCCGCACAATGAGGTCATGAGACGTGCTGTCGAATGCCTTGCGATAGTCAATCCAGGCCATAGAAAGGTTTCGCTTGTACTGCACAGAGTCCTGCGTGACACATCGGTCAATCAACAGGTTCTCCCTGCAGCCAGCTACTCCTTTCTTTGACCCTCTCTGTTCATACACGTCGAGAAATACAGGATTCACAGCTTGAAGGATACGCATGTACAAGATTCTGGTGAAGAGCTTGTAACACGCGTTCAGACATGTTATTGGCCTGTAGTTTTTGGGATCAGACAAATCTCCGGTCTTCGGGAGAAGCACGGTTCGACCCTCGACAAACCAAGCCGGAATTGGCTGCTCCTGATTTAGCCACGAGTTAAAAACTCTAGCTAAATGCCGGTGGCAACTGGGGAATTTTTTCCACCAGTAGGTGTTTATGCCATCCGGGCCAGGAGCTGCGAAATTCTTTGCGCCTCGTAAGGCGTCAAGAATTTCTTCCGTGTTTATCGGGTGACGCAGTACATTCAAGTTAGGAGTCCTCCTACAAACAGACTCGAACTGCGCCAAGGCCGGAGTGTCTGCTGAGAGAGGTTTGGGTTGTTCGTAAATGTCCCTCCAAAAGGCCTCCACGCGATCAGCAGTTGGCGGCTGCTCTATGGCTGGAGGCGGCTGTTGGAAAAGGCGAGAAGGTCTTTCGTAGAACATTCTGTTCTGCTCCAGACCTCTCGCCCGCGCCACCAACGATCGCTTCGCAGCGATTAGCATCCGTATCCTGTCAAGACAGTGTTGCTTGACAACAACCAGTACCGCTTGACTGAGTGTATGATGGTCGCGCCTCAACCCGTAGGCTATCTGGCGCACTCGGCGCGTAAAAGGCTTCCCAGCCGCTCTATATTCCATCACACACTGGATACGGGATGCTTCCTGGCGAGCCAACTGGATTTTCGCTTCCATTTGGCGCACCCGTCTCTGTGCTCTCTCAACAGGAGAGTCTCTCACTCTCCCCTGTCTAGCTAGCCTCAGAGCCGCAGCGTAAATTTCGCAATTGATGCTCCAAATGTCAGAGGCCTCCGATAGACGTTCACCAACAACCTCATCCTCTCTCTTTAAATCTGCCAGCTTCAAGGACCTTCCGTTGTTATGTAAGGCCCTTCGGTCTCTGAAATCCCCAGGTGAGACGACTTGGTCGATTTCCCTCTCAGCGGGCCTTACCGGCGAACTTTCAGCCTGGTTAATAGGCCTTCCGTCCGCCGAAGGGGCAGGCTGAGCTGGAGCACGAACATATCCCTGCCTCCGGAGGTACGATACATAATCTCGCAGATTCTGAGAGGTAAGCGTGCTATGCTCTGGGTGCATTTCACACCACCTCTCATACATGCGGGACATGTATCCCCTACGGCGCGGGCTACTGCTCTCGTAGCAGCTCAGCAGGTCATCCTTGAGCTCCGTCGTCCACCTAAAACGGTCCATGTCATTGCGGGGGTCGTCAACAGGGCGATTCGAAGCACCGCCACCTTGCCCAACGCCGGCTTCCGAAACCGGCTCGGTGTGGGTGCTTTTCTTGCGGGGTGGTCGAACCCGAAGATAGGGCCCGTCAGGTGGTTAGCCTTAGGGCCCCCAGACGACATTTCCGGAGGCAGCCGTCCAAATTGCCTCCTGAGGATGCACCTGTGAAGGTTGCCGGCTGGATTACATCCTTGGGCTTCGGTATACCCTGCGGTGTCGCCACGCACCGGATAGCCTACTGATGTTGGGTGGCTTCCTGCGGGTGTGTTATCAGCCGCCCCTAACATGGAGTCAGACGCTGTCGGAGTACCGCTCCTCACATGGAGATCCGTCGTGTCCTAGTTATTGAGGAATAGCCGATCCTCTGGATGCAGACGCTATTCCTCCGTGCTAGTTTTGGTCCGCCCCGGGTATTTGATTTCCCCGGTACCACCCATATCTGGGAGGCGTTCCCCTATCCGCCACCTTGGGGAGGCGCCACTAAGGGGATCTAGCAACCCCTCGCGGTTATTATTATTATTATTATTATTATTATATACCAGGTTCAGTCATAAAGTCAAACAAATATGCCTTGATTATGTAATTTTGAGTTTAATGTAACTGGTAATTAATAAATTATAAGAGATTATTAGTCGAGAGTGTGTTTTCTTATTAATAGTCTTATTATGCTTCGAGATGTAAATCATTTCGCTGATCAGTCGTTTCTTTTGAACGATTGAACGAGATAAATTATAAGAAACGACTGATCAGCGAAATGATTTACATCTCCAAGCATGATAAGGCTGTCAATAAGAAAACTAACACTAGATCTGAGTCAGATTTTATATATTTTTACTTATATTTTTTTAGCCTTCATATGAATTTTAGCCTTGAAGAAGGCCAAAATCTGGAGAAGCATTTGTAGGTGGTCTTCGTGATGCCGAAATGTGTCAAGCTGTGGCCCTCGCACATTCGGAACGTCTCGTGGATGCTCTAGCCAAAGCTTTAGAATTCGAGGCTGTGAAAAAGACATACCAGTGCCAGGCCCGAGTTCGGGAGTGTGAAGGTGAGACAGAAGTGCCGGCCTTAGTTGAGGAACTGCGGCGGGTAATTAGTGAGGCTTGTTCCAAGAAGAAGAAAGAAGATCCGATGCTAAGTCAGGTCGAAGAGCAGAGGCGATGCTCCACCCGTGTCCGGAAGAGCTTAAGAAGAACTGCTCGTGTGGCCTACGTTGGGCAGCAGGCGACCAGTCTGTATGTGGATGGCTTCGAGGACGGCAGGCAGAAGCAGATGCCTCAGGATACGGGTGCGACGAAGACCATCGTTCGACCTGATGTGCTCCAAGATAGTGCTGACGTAAGACCAACAAGATGGCGGCTGTGCACTGCTACCGGGGAGCCCGCAAGCATCCATGGGGAAGCCGACATACAGCTCCAGTCTGGGAACACTATGATCAAACATCGAGTTTTGGTAGCCGACATCGAGAACGAGGTGATAGTTGGAATGGACATCATGGACACCTATGGATTCCAACTGGACCTGAGACATGGTACCCTGCTAGTCCAAGAGGAAGAGGTAGTCCTCCACCGACGTCAAGAAGAGGCTGTCCAGGTGGTGCTCTCAGAAGAAATTGTCATCCCAGGAAGGTGTGAGGTGGTGATCGAAGCCTGCCTGATTGATGACGCTGATCCAGGGAGCGTCATGTTGTTCGAACCTAGACCGGATGATGAGCTGATTGGCCGTGGCATCGCCATTGGAAAATGCCTGGTACGAGCGAATGATGCAGTTCCGGTGAGGTTGCTGAACGCGAATGGCTTTCCGTTACACCTCAAGAAGGGAGCACCACTGGGTCGTTGTTCTCCAGTCTCATCAGTGGTGAGGAGTGTAAACGCATCAGACTAACGGAATGAGCGGTTGCATGAGAAGCTGACTGAGTTGGTAGCTGATTCGTCGAAAGGCTTGAACAGGGAACAACAGAAGAGGCTGAGGGTATTCATAACAGAATACCAGTATATCTTCGATGTTGGCCTTGGAAAGAAGGAGAGGACAAATGTGGTCCGACACAAGATCCACACGGGCGATGTACCTTTTATTCGGCAACGACCAAGGAAGCTACCATTGGCCAAGCGAGAAGAAGCGGGTAGGATCATCAAGCAAATGGAAGAAGAGGGGGTGATCGAGCAATCAGCGAGTCCTTGGTCATCGCCAGTCGTACTCGTGAGGAAGAAGGACGGGTCGACACGATTCTGCGTGGACTATCGGCAGCTCAATAATGTAACGAAGAAAGACAGCTACCCTCTGTCAAGAATTGACGACACCCTAGACACTTTGGCGAGTTCTAAGGTGTTCTCCACGCTTGATCTGAAGAGTGGCTACTGGCAAGTCGAGATGGACTCAGGGGATAAGGAGAAGACTGCGTTCACCGTCTGTCCGGGGTTATGGCGGTTTACGGTTATGCCGTTTGGGCTGTGTAATGCACCAGCTACATTTGAGAGGCTCATGGAGACTGTCTTGAAGGGGTTGTCTTGGGGAACCTGCTTGGTCTACCTAGATGACATCATCCGTGGTTGGGAAATCGTTCGACGATCACCTCAAGAACCTGGAACAAATATTTAAGAGGCTGCGCCAATCAGGCCTCAAGCTGAGCCCCAAGAAGTGTCACCTGTTCCAGAAGAAGGTGCAATATTAAGGACATGTGGTTTCCCAAGAAGGCAGAGCAGTGGATCCTAAGAAGATCGAAGCAGTAAGAGAATAAGAGAATGGCCTGTACCTAAGAACAAACACGTAAGAAGCTTCCTAGGTCTGTGTACATACTACCGTCGATACGTGGCTGGATTTGCTACCATCGCCAAGCCGCTGATCAGCCTTACGGAGGAAGGCCGCAGGTTCCAGTGGGGAAACGACTGCCAGCAAGCTTTCGACCCGCTGAAGAAGGCTCTCCCGACGGCTCCAGTGCTAAGCTATCCCCTACCTACTGGCAAATTTGTGTTAGACACCTATGCGAGCAACGTGGGGATAGGTTCAGTTCTGTCGCAGATACAAGATGGTCGAGAGGTGGTGATCAGCTATTTCAGCAAGACACTATCTAAGCCCGAGAGAAACTATTGCGTCACTCGGAGATAATTGCTGGCCATCGTCAAGTCCGTGGAGCACTTTTACAAGTACTTGTACGGGAGGAAGTTCCTGCTGAGGACGGAGCATGCATCCCTGACATGGCTACTTCGGTTCAAGGATCTAGATGGGGCAGGTAGCCAGGTGGATCGAGAGACTGCAGGAATTCGACTTTGATATCGAACACCGTGCTGGCAAGTCTCATGGGAATGCGGATGCACTTTCGAGGAGGCCGTATCCCGACAACTGTGCTCACTGCAACCGAGCCGAGACGAAGGACGCCATGACAAGGAGAACCACCGTTGTGGATGATGGCTGGCAGCCTACCGAACTCCAGAAAGACCAATAGGAGGATCCCAGCCTGAAACTGATCATCGATTGGAAGAGGAAAGACCATCGACCGAGTTGGCAGGAGGTTTCACCTTACTCGCCTACCGTCAAGTCCTACTGGGCCCAGTGGGACAGTCTGGTGATGGAGGATGGCATCCTGAGACGAATCCTGGAAGAAAAGGAAGGGGCCCCCCAGGAAAGAAGACAGACCGTGGTGCCTAGGAACCGCGTAGCCGAGGTACTCGGGGAGATTCACAGCGGAACTAGTGGAGGTCATCTGGGCGTGGCCAAGACCCTGGAGAAGGTTCGAGAGCGGTTCTACTGGTTTAGGTGCAAGGAAGACGTCAAGGAATGGTGCAGGAAGTGTAACAGTTTGTGCCGCCAGCAACGGTCCACAGAGGCGTAAGAAAGCTCCTATGCGCCAATACAACGTCGGAAGTCCCTTCGAGAGGATCGCTATCGACGTAGCAGGACCTTTTCCGGAGAGCGAAGCTGGGAACAAGTACATCGTGGTGGTGATCGACTACTTTAGCAAATGGGTCGAAGCTTACGCTCTGCCAAACCAGGAGGCCGCAACCGTTGCTGACGCTCTGGTCAAGGACTGGATTTGCCGTTTTGGAGTTCCACTCGAGCTGCATTCGGACCAGGGAAGGAACTTCGAGTCTGCGCTCTTCCAGCACGTGTGCAAAACTTTGGGGATTAGGAAGACTCGGACCACGGCGTTACATCCTCAGTCGGACGGCATGGTGGAAAGGATGAACAGGACGGTGAACCGCTATTTGGCCAAGGTTGTCTCCGACCACCAACGAGACTGGGACAGCTGGCTCCATCTCTTCCTATTAGCGTACCGCTCGGCAGTCCATGAAGCTACGGGAGAGACACCGGCCAGTATTCTGTTTGGGCGAGAACTCAGGCTACCCTGTGACCTCATGTTTGGCTGCAAACCAGGGGACGAAGATTACGTTGACAACCTTCGCAGGAGAATGGACGAGGCCCACGAGAAAGTTCGCCATAATATTCGCACCGCAAGCGACCGCATGAAGATGACGTACGACGTAGGGTCCAGCGAAACAGCGTACCAACCTGGAGACCTGGTCTGGCTGTACAACCCTCAGAAACGCCGTGGCTTGTCACCGAAGCTCAAGAGTTCCTGGGAGGGCCCGTCTGAGGTCGTCAAGAAGATCAACGACGTAGTCTATCGAATCAAGAAGGCCAACGGTGGAAAACCCGGAGTCGTACACTTCAACAGGTTGGCTCCGTTTGCTTGAGATAATGCCGAGGCGCAAGTTAGAGAACTTGAGCAACTCCACCCAGAGCTGAACTTCGAGGATTTCATGGCCACTCACACGGGTACGGCGAAGGCTAGGTTTGGCGTGACTCGTGAGGAACATCGAGATTTGTTCACGGTGCCGGATGAGTACGCGTTGGCACATTGTGTCGCAAAAGATCTTCGGATGTCCCGAGGGATTGCCAGTGAATTCCAACGTCTGTTTGGTCAAGTGGACGAGCTGAAGAGACAGGGTCGACGAGTCGGGCAAGTGCTGGAGTTACGAAGTGACCAGAGGCGACTCTACTACTTGATTTCGAAGGAGAAGTCCTATCAGAAACCGACGTACCGGACTGTATGGGAGGCACTCCTGGACCTCAGAGAGAAGCTGCTAACCGCAAATGTTTTGAAGCTGCCGATTCCTAGGCTAGCTTGCGGACGGGACGGCCTGGATTGGCGGATCATCCGAAACATGCTAGAAGTTCTCTTCAGGGTCACGGGAATCGAAATTCTGGTCTGCAGCTGGGACCCGAGAGGACCGACAGAACACAGAACTGTGGATTGCTTCTTTTACCAAATATCTGGTTGCAAGAAGGGCGTACTGTGTCCATTCGAACATGAACGTTTCGCGGACGAAACGGCCTTAAGGAGGGGGCAGTATGCCAGTCGTGCCTGCCAGTGTCAATAGGGTGCAGCAGTCAGTGCTCGGTAGTAATACGCGACGACGTTCCAGTGGCGCGCGCGAAATAAATGAACTGTGACATAAATTAGTGAACATCGTACAACGTACATAGTTAGTGAAAATAAATAGTGAAATCCGTACCAAGTGTTTCCTTGCCCAATCGGACTAAAGACTTGCAACAGTAGCATGCTATTGGGTCCTATGCCACAATAGTTAAAATTATCTTAAACACAGCATAGTAAGCAACCAGCACAATAACTCAAGTTGGCGGAAATTACACGCGCATCTCCACTTTTGGATGATTTTTTTGTAGGGGTGGTAACGGTACTTCGATACTTGTACTTCTGCACTAATATCGACTATTCTTATCTTAGATACTTTTTGAGCGACTCCAGGCTGGTATCGATACTTTTGTAGGTGTATCGGTGTATAATTATTGAGGGGTGTAATCAATTGCACAAAATTCTCTGTACGAACCAAACGCGCCTATGAGGCTAAAAAATATCGAGTTGGTACCGGTACCCAAAGTCAAATTTTGTGGGAACCATTTTTATGTAGGAAATCGTCAGAGATATTATGCTGGATCTTAAGTATCGTACTTTGTGGCAAGTCTGCATCACGTAACACACTGTTGACGGATAGTCCAGGCAGTATGGGTTTCTTGACAGTAAAATAACGGAAAGAAATGAAATTTGGTGAGATGGTAGACATTGCTCCCCTGAACCTAAACCTAAGTTTGCGACCTCGGGGGTTGCCGTTTGAGGGGGGGGGGGGGGTTAAAACTCTGCTTCGCGAGGATTTTCGAAAAATAGCGCCGTTTTGGTAAGGGATGTCGAAAAAAGCTTCAAATGGTTTATGGAGAAAACAACAGTCTGCATAATTTTGGTGTTAGGGGTTAGTTTGAACTTTATCAAAAAGTTGTGTAACATTTTTGTTTCCCTAAAAGAATTATATCTTTTCATTTCTTTATTATCTGCAGCTGACTAAACATTTGGTTTTAAAAAAATTACGACATTTAGGAACACACCGCTACCTATTACCGACATGTCCAGTTGCGAAAAATATCTTATTTGTGCATACTTTTGGTGGAAATGATACTATCTCGGCGTTGTTTAATTAATATGAAATTCAATTTGTGACCTCTGTGGGTTTCCGCTCGAGGGAGGGAGGGAGGGAGGGAGGGAGGGAGGGAGGGAGGTGGAAACTATTTCGTGACGCTGTTCGACAAATAGCGCCGTTGTGGTAAGCCCGGGTAAGTGTTATCGAAAAAAAGTTCTCATAATATATGGAGACAATAAATCATTTGAAGCTAGTTTCGATATCAATTATCAAAACGGCGCCCTTTTTGGAAGCTGGTCGCAGGGTTTTAACCCCCCCTCTCTCCTTCAAGCGGCAACCCCGCGAGGTCGCAAACTTAGGTGTACGTTCAGGGGACCAATGTCTACCATCCCACCAAATTTCATTTATTTCCGACCTTTTGCTGTCAAAAGCATTTTTTACGACGTACCTACATATAACGAAACAGGCTCTACCAGAGGGGATAGCTTCCTTAATAAAACGAGCACAAGAATTCGTTGAACATGTACAGCATCAGTCACATATTCATCTAATTGACAAATTTCAGCTAAATGGTTCTAATGTATATGATGTGAATCTACATGTGTACCTATGCATACGGACATGGACTTATGTAGTAGTAGTTCATTTGAAAACTTCCCACCACGGATTTATCATAAACCGCTAATTAAACGAAAAAACGCCAAGACACGTCAAAATATTTGTCCAGGGGGACAACTTTTTAATCAAAAATCATTTCACCCCATTCTACCCTCTGGCCCATCAGCGGAATCATTTCCAGTGTGTTTGCAACTGTCCTTCATTGTTGTGCCAATAATGGGCAACATTTTGAACCCTTATTGCATGTTCCCTATACCGTGTCTAGTTGCGACTAGCAAATCTTTGTACTCTTTTTCTTGCCTGTTTTCACTGTACCATGCACTGATGTGCTTGCCTGCGTGCGGAACCGGCGCTAGCCGAGGCAGGTTCTCGCTTCGCCTGCTTCTACCTGCTAGGGGGCTCGGCGTTGGCCAACGCCGGTAACCTCCCGCTACTGTGCTAGCATACTTAGACTGAATTGTCAAAGTTTATACTCACCGTTTTTGTACTTTATATTTTTACTTATATATTTTTACGTGTTCATATGAATGTTAGCCTAGAAGAAGGCGTCAAATAAACGTCGAAACGTCGGCTCTTTGAGTTAAAGCCTCTTGCAGTATCCAGAAATCTGAAGAAATATTTTTTACTAGGAATACCGAATATTCGGTAGCAAAAGAACGAATATGTGGATACAGATTCAAACGTAATACGGCAAATACTCGTTTCCTCTGATGTTGGTTAAAAGACCGACAAACAACGGGAACTACACGAGCACTCTACAGACACTGAAATTGATCATCGGCAAATAGGATGGACCTGGAATAGGATGGATGGACCCCATAGGTCACTCGGCGAGCAGTCGCTCGGTCCTCGGCGAATGCTGCACGTCTGGCGCCACCTTTAAAGAGGCGGACCAATTAGGCTTAGTTCAGATGACGCGAATTCGCTGACGCTCGTTTTGAAAATACACATAATTAATTCAAGCTCTTCACATGGATGCGCGCATGACAAATTTTACGCGCGTACGACGCCACTAGACTCAGAGAATCTCAATACGCGCGTCGGTCAGCGGCGACGTTCCCATTGCCTGTTCAGTTGAAACGCGTCTTTTCTGGCGTTCAGTCGACATACCTGGTGTTTCTTTGCAAAAATTTATTTCTCACGTATGCTATTGAAATGAAAATAGGAAGAATTCAATACAGATGTTTTCGTTGATGAAATTGAGGAGAGGCCTACGATTTGGGACATTCCAAATTATATTCAAATAAGACGGTAAAAAAGAGCGCCTGGGAGGAACTGGTCCTAATGTTTTGCAAATCCGATGATAAAAATTTAGGTTCGTGATTTCGCAGGCTGGGATACAGTGTGAAGTATAAACTTGGAGAAAGTCTATTCCTTAAAATTGGGCAAACCCAGTGTGTCCTTTCCCTCCTACGTCGTTTCCTTTTTCTATATGCTAACCAAACACAAACATCTTCTTCTAAATCCATTCTCGTTAATAACAACAAATATACTGACACTCGATTGCCTAGTCCCACTCTATATGAAAGTTATACGAAGTCCTACGTATGTCATCTGAACACAGACGCAACAAACGTGCGCCACGTCGACGCGCGTCGCACGCGCGTCATCTGAACTAAGCCTTAGGCGAACTAAGAACAGGGGTGAGCCACAAATCACAATCCAACAGAGGGCTGCAGCAGTGGACACTTATTTCAAATAAGAGTTTATCATTGTACATTATATATTATGTGTAAATTACAACCACGTCAATTTGCCTCCATTTATGTCTTATTATGAACATTTATCGTATCTTTCCAGGTGATATCAGATATGGAGCACCTATATACGGAAACATCATTACTGGCACTCCAACGTGCGTATACAACAGCGATTGGTAATTATGAAATGTAAACATGATAAACCTAAATCTGTGTCCCAACTTCATTACAGACTAATCCCCTCATTGATTTTTCGATAATGTTCTGAGTTGGGCTATCTCTTTTTGGATGGGTCTTCGCATCCATAGTTCGTATCTACGCATTCTGCAATTATTGAAAGCAAAGCGCGTATCGTACGAGATCCTAATATGGGCAGCGTTTATTTGTTCCACGAGCAGTATCTGTATAATTCTGCTTGTTGTTCTTGCAGACCAGATGGAGCAGACGTGTGGAAAGACCATCCGACAGCGGACGGTAAGAAAGGAGGGTTTTTTAATATTCCAAGCTCACGGTGCCCAGGGGTTCAGAATGATATTCTTTTTTTTTTGTTAGAACATAGGTTGGAGGTCACAAGCACCGCCAGATAGAAATTCAGGGATAGTAACGTATGATGCAAAAGTTTTGAGAATTTCTTTCATAATTCGGGAGGTAGTTTCACCGTTGGAAACAATTCAGAAATCGTTACCATGGTAACCAGTCAACATCTAAACGTAAAAATAAAACCATTTTGGTTATGATATAAGTAGTCAAAATGTCGTATAAATTAGATATTCGGAAGAGTATTTACAGTCTAGTTGGATGGCTTGAAAAAAAAAAGAAATAGTTCGCCTATATCAAGATCAAAATATTTCTGCTGCCACAATTTGTCGAGCGATCCGTGAATGCGAAGAAGGTATAAATTTACCAAAAAGTGGACGTCCAAGAGCGTTGAATACTGCTACAGTTCAAAGAATGGTCAACAGAAGTGAACATCGAGTTGGAACTTCAACACGAAAACTTGGACTTGGTCAATGCTAGCACAATCTGTAGAGAAATGAAGAGAAATAACTTAAAATTCCGAAAAAGAAGAAAATGTCGAAACTATTCCCCAAATCAGTTAGAAAGAATGCCTCAATGCTGTCGCAATTTACGTCGTACTCATTTTGCTGGCAACATAAAAATTATTCTTGACGATGAAAAGTATTTCACATTTTCGAACTCAGAAATCAAAGGTAATGATGGTTTGTATACAAGAGACTTAGAAGCCTGTCCAAATAATGCAAAATTTAAACGAAAAGAAAAGTTTGAAAACAAAGTGTTAGTGTGATGCGCTATATCAGACAACGGTATTTCACAGCCGTACGTTGGACGAGTTAGGGCCGAAGCGGTTGCCGCAGAAGTCTATACTCAAAGATGTTTGCCTAAACTACTCAATTTTATTAATACCCACCATGCTAATGACAATATAATGTTTTGGCCAGATCTGGCTCCATTATGCTTTGCGTACGAGAAACTGGCTAGAACAACGCGGAATACCTTTTGTACCGCGAAACGACAACCCTCCAAATCTTCCTCAAGCAAGACCTATTCAAACTTTGGGGCTCACCATGTCAAAATTTATAACAATGGCTGGGAAGCTCAAAACGAACAGCAGTTAAGAAGAAGAATAATGCTAAGATCAGAGAAATTGATTTAGAATCTATCCAAAACCTAATGAGGAACATTAAGAGGAAATTGCGAGCCGTGGAAGATCATGGTTCATGGTCCATTAGCAGTATTTTAATATCATTTTTATATTAAGAAATATTGTTATTTTTTGTAGTTCTTGTTGCAGTTCAAATATATTATTGTGACATATTTTTTTAATTTTTTAAAAAACTTCTCAAAACTTTTGCAACATACGTTAGTATGTTCAACGATGAGGTAATGACGGTATTAACTCACGCGTTGAAGTTTGCAGCACGAGCCGGTGGCGGATGCTGTAGATCAACAAGTGATTACCGCGAGTTGAATACTATACTTTATATACGACCGAATATACGAGTAGTACGCTTTCTCTGTCACTTAAATAAATACTGCCAGGGTTCGAATTAGTTGTTACAGCGTCTATTTAATCCTATGCATTTCCAATTTCCAAGGGATCAGTACTGGTATCCAGTAGGCGGTGTTCATAACCCACGGCTTGATCGTGAGTTATGGAATATAACCCACGCTGTTTGTTTATAGGTAGTACCTATAACCTGTTCAGAAGGAGTTTGGTAATGGCTGATTAACTTAATGGGAGTAGATAAACACTTTTCCGGGGCGTGCGAAGGCAGTTTTATGGAAACGCTAAGCATCATTTTTGACCTCTGACATACAGAGTGAGTTTTTAGTACTGGGTCGGTTCATAATTCTTCTACTGTAGCGAGATAGCTCTGACAGCAAGGCAGCATTAAAAGCCTTAAGTGCTTGTAGGTTTAAATCGAGGATTGTAAAAGTAGAGCCCAGAGATATACCATTTGTGTACGTTTTGCGCTATATAAAAACTGCATAACATCTCTTAGTACAGTTCATCATTTGGAATAGATACAGTTTTGATAATATTCAATGGTTACCATTATTTTACTTTCGTACTCGTAACCAATTCATGGAATGTGCTTTTAACCAATTTTCTAACAAAACACAACCTTTTAGAATGGTGAAAAAGAAACACTAAGTTGTATTTGAACGTAAATCTGTCGGATGACGTTCACGATGTATATTTTGACTGAACTATGATAAGACCGACACATTCCAGGATTATTAGCGACTCGATCGATGAAGAGGACCAGACTTAGTCAAATTGTTTGGGCAGGTATTGCTACCGCTAGCAACGCCAATCTGCTTTTACTTTTGTGCGTCACTTTTCTGTCTGAATCGGACGTTTTCTTCTGAAGTGTGACAGCTAGAGTATGTTTCGACCTTGGGAAGATAATGGGATTTCACAGCGATGTGAATTACCCTGCAGCAGTGAAGCTACGTCGGCGGTTTGTCATTACGGTGGTGAAAGTAGTGACTATAGTACGGACACTGATAATGAATTTGAACAAAGGGAGGTGGAGGTAGACCAATTAAAACCTCACAAAAGGTCACATCTTAGCGCAGATGCAAAACAAATAGTACTAAATGATAATGAACTAACGAACGATCCAGAGAATGAAAATAAGGGGAGTATGATCAAAAAGACGTCACTTCTAACACACGTTCCATATCCAACAGTATGTGAAATTTTGAGAAAGGGGCCACAAAAGAGGAAGCGTAGGTTTGATGCTGCTGTTTCAAAAGAACTAGATCCCACGATCACAAAATTATTGAGGAATATTGTGTACGAAAGGGAGTCCGGGCCTGTGTTACCTACGAGAAACATCGCGATTAAAACTCTGTGAATCAACTTGAATTTTACGTGGAAATTCGTGTTAAAGAATCATAAAGACATTTACATACAGTGGCTAAACCCTACCTGCACCACCGTAGAAGGTCAGAATAACATATATAGCTAAACATTTGCTTGTATATAATTATAACCTATTTTCCGGCGAAAAATATCACTACGTTTTTTGGATAAATTTGTGGAATTCCAAGCATCCAAGGTATTTCCAAGGTATTTATTCTATGCTGACTACCTGAATAGCACAGAGGCGGAATCAAGGAAAGAAATAATACTCCCGGTATTTTAGTCCGTCGTATTACGGCACAGGAAATCAAAGTTTTGACAGCCCGTGCATGAGCTGTGGGCCGAACTGAGTAAGTCCATAGTAATAATTGTGTACGTGGACCCAGAACTTGGTGATCCTAGACTGTAATACCCAAAATGGAAAGAGACAGTGATGACTATTCCACTGATGATGGAGGAAGGAAGCGTAAACCAACAGGAGAGGCCGAAACGGTTTTTGAAAGATGCAAAAAGACACCAAGGTCACCAACAAGGACACAGGCCAGAGATGATAGGAAACTGGACGCAATACTAACAATGATAAGGGAAATCGCTAGCGATCAGAAGGACATAAAGAATGACGTCCAGTTGATAAGGTCAGAGCAACAAGTTTTCAAGGAACAACTAGAATTGTTGAAACGAGAAAACGAGAGCCTAAGAAAGGATAACGAGCACCTAAAAAATGAAAATACCATCATAAAAGAGGAAATGAAGAGTATTAAATATTCTATGGAACAAATCGAAAAGGAACAAAAGAAGAGCAACATTATTGTAACTGGTCTGGAAATTAAATCGAATGAACAAGAAAGTCTAGAGGACAAAATGAGTCAGCTATTAAGAACATCCTTGAATATTGACGTCACAGCCAAAGCTGCATACAAGTTAGGGGAAAAAACATGCCGTGTACAATTAAATAACGAACTTGAAAAAACATCGGTAATGCAGAATAAATCCAAACTAAAAAACTGGAAACCCGAAAAAATATACATCAGTGAAGATCTTACAGCAATGGAAAGAGTAAAACAAAAACAAATAAGGGAAATGGCCCGCGCAGAGAAAGAAAAAGGGAAAACGGTTAAGATCGGCTACAATAAGATTACAATAGACAATACAGTGTGGAGATGGGATAGAAATGAAGAGAAATTGAAAAAGAATGAACCAAAAAACTAAAGACACAAGAGAACGTTAAAATTGATGACGGACAGGCAATGAAGAGGACCACGAGTAAGAATTTAAATGAAAGACAAATAATGAATAATATAGAAGTTGGAATTTCTCACGACAACGAACAAGAAGATGAAGAAGGTACAGAAACAGAACCGGATTCTCGGGTGCAGAAGGGTGATGACCTACTCACCTTAAATTTACCCATCACCGAAACTGAAACGAAGCAAAACATGAAGTTTTTAGGGATGAAACAAAATACTAGAATAGGCACGTGGAATGTCAGAACTATGTTAGAGCCATCGAAGTTAAACCAGATACTGAATGAAATGGACCTGCTAAATATTAAAATATTGGGACTTTGCGAAACCAGGTGGCTAGGAAGTGGCGAAAAAATCAACTACGATGGAAGCTTGCTAATATATTCAGGTAAGGAAGAAAATGAAGAAAGAATAGGAGGTGTAGGAATAATTTTGAGCAAAAGTGCCCGGAATAGCCTATTGCGCTGGCATCCTGTCTCAGATAGAATAATAACATTAAGAGTCAAAACACCAGTAAGGAAAATCACTATCATACAATGCTATGCACCAACAGAGGTCTCAAATAAAGAGCAAAAAGAAGACTTTTACGAAAAGCTGACAGCCGTTTTACAAAAGGTTAACAAGGGAGATATAATAGTAATGATGGGAGACTTGAATGCAAAGGTTGGTAGCAATAATATAAATGTTAAAGATATTATGGGAAGACACGGTGTAGGAGCAAGAAACGAGAATGGACAGTTGTTAGTTGAGCTATGCCTAGAAAATAACTTAGTGATAGGAGTAACGCTATTCCCACACAGAACCTGCCACAAAATCACGTGGATTTCACCAGACAAGAAAACGGAAAACCAAATTGATCACATAATGATTAGCAAAAAGTGGAAAAACTGTCTCCTCGATGTCCGCAACAAAAGGTCAGCCGACGTGGGAAGTGACCATCACCTCCTAATAGCGGAGATGAGGATGAAGCTGAAAAGTAAAAATAAAAATACGCAAATAAAAAAGAAGAAGAAGTTCAACCTAGACAAATTGAAAGAAGCAGAAGGTAACAGAAGGTGGGCAATGTGTTTAGAGCGTGCGGAAGCTGCCAGCTATGAAGGGAGCTTAAACATAGAAGATAGATGGCAGTCTATAAGAGAGATGGTACACCAGTCAGCAGAGGAAGCACTCGGATATAGAGAAGAAAAACGGAAAGATTGGATTACAGATCGGACATGGAACTTAATAAAACAAAGGAAAGATAAAAAAGGGGAATTAAATAAAGACAAGTCTGTCACAGAAAGAAACCAGCTAATACAGGAGTACAACCAACTTAATAAAGAAGTCAGAAACAGTGCTAGACATGACAAAAGGAAATGGGCGGAGAGTGTAGCAGAAAGGGCAGAAGAAGCAGCTGCAATAAACAATATGAAAGAACTGTATAAGAGTACTAAAACCCTAACAAGAAAAGGTTACGCAACCGATAGACCTCTCAAGAGCAAAAACGGTGAGCTCCTCACATCAGCAGAAGAACAAGTGAAACGTTGGCATGAATATTATGAAGAATTAATGGATTGCGACCAGAACAAGCAAATTATAGGTGAAGTGACCAGAAATTATATAGTAGGCATAGACACTAGTGAACCAACGAGAGATGAGCTAAAAGAAGCAGTAAAAAACATGCGAAATAACAAATCACCAGGCATAGATGATATACCATCAGAACTGTGGAAAGCTGACGTTGAAAAAACATTAGATTTAATACTACCTTTGATAAAAGATGTTTGGGTACAAGAAGTCCTGCCAACGGAATGGAACAATGGAATCATAATAAAAATTCCAAAAAAAAGGAGATCTGAAGGATTGCTGTAATTGGAGAGGAGTTACCCTACTATGTAGTATCAACAAAATATTGGCCTTTGTCATACATCAAAGAATTCATAGAAAAGTCGAAGAGCAGCTTAGGAAAGAACAGGCGGGATTCAGGAAAGGAAAATCTTGTGTGGATCAAATAGCAACAGCCAGAATAATAATAGAGCAGACGCTAGAAATGAACTCGAAGCTGATGATGGTATTTATAGATTTTGAAAAAGCCTTCGATAGTGTCAACCACGAAAATCTCTGGAATATTCTGGGACATTTTGGGCTACCACAAAAGATTGTCAACCTGATTAAAGCTATGTACAATCAGGCATCATGCCAGATATTCCACAAAGGGTATCTAAGTAACAAAATACCACTAGGTAAAGGTTTGAAACAAGGTTGTGTATTATCTCCCATACTGTTCAATATATGTCTTGACTACATTTTGAAAAAAACAATTAAACCAGAAAATGGAATAATATGGAGCTACTTCTCAGGGAAAAAACTGGCCGATTTGGAATATGCAGATGATATCTGCGTGTTGTCTACCAGCATAAAGGACATGTCTAACATGATCACCACATTACAGGCAGAAGCAGACAAGATAGGGCTGAAAATTAATACAGGAAAAACTAAAGAAATGAGAATTGGGAATATACAGTCTTCTGAAAAAATCTATATAAACGGAAAAGAAATTCAGCAACTAGAAGAGTTTTGCTATTTAGGAAGTACCCTAAGTAAATAGGGTAAATCAGAGTCAGACATGGACAACAGGATATTAAAAGCAGGCCAAGCATATGCAGCTCTAAACAACATCTGGCGATCATCAAAAATTAGTAAAAAAACTAAAATCAGAATTTTCAATAGCAATGTCAAAACAGTGCTGCTTTATGGCTGCGAAACATGGGCCGTATCAGAAAACTACTATAAAAAATTGCAAACCTTTGTGAACAAATGCCTGCGCAAAATTCTGAGGATATTTTGGCCAAACATAATCACTAATAAAGAACTCTGGGACCGTACAAATCAGAAACCCATTAGGACAGACATCAAAAAGCGCAAATGGAACTGGATAGGACATACACTGAGAAGAGGAAACGACGACATTACCAAACAGGCTCTGAAATGGTCACCAACTGGCAAAAGAAGTAGAGGCAGACCCGTTGAAACATGGAAAAGGAGAGTGGAAGAAGAATTGGCAACAATGGGAAAATCCTGGAGTGAGGTGGCAAGATTGGCACATAACAAACCAGAATGGAAATGCTTCGTGGAAGCCCTATGCTCCGCAAGGGAGTGACAGGATTTATATATATATTGTGTACGAAAAGTACAAAATTAATGAACTGCCCACAATCAAATCCGTTCAAAGACAATTGGCTAGAATGGGGTAACAGTATCCAAGGAGTACGTTGCAGCGATGGATTAGGAAGATTGGGTTTAGGTACAGAACTGTGAACAAACGAATGGCTATAATGGAAAGTGCAAGGATTGTGGGATGGCGGCACGATTACTTGCATAAGATAGAGCAATACCGGAACGAGGGGAGGTCAGTGTACTACCTTGACGAGACCTGGTATGATACCCATAATACCGCTAAAAAGGGATGGACCGACGGTACAAAGAAGTGTTAGCGAAAAGGCGTTCCACCAAATAAAGGATCCCGTATAGTTATCTTACACTGCGGATCATCTGACGGCTAGGTCGAAAACGCACTCAAAATTATGTGGAAAGAAAATTGAAGACTGCAATATAGACTACCACAAAAACATGGACTCGGGAATATTTGAGCAATGGTTTGAGTATAGCCTTATTTCCAATTTAAAGCTATTTAGCGTCATCGTAATGGACAACGCAAGCTATCACTCCAGACAAAGGTACAAAATTCCGAATTCAACGTTATCGAAGGCGGAAATACAAGATTTTCTCATAAAACAGGATTTGTACTTTGAAGAAACTTCTTGTTCAACCAACTGATGTATGAGCACTTTATTGGATGGAATGAACATTTTCGTTGTTGCCCACTCCAACGAATTCGAACGCCCAGTCCGACCCCGTTCCCTTTCTCTGTCGGCACTTTTTGCGGAGATCCTCACTTTGTAAACAAATGGTATATCTCTGGGCCTTACTATACTGAACACTGACAATAGATCCACTGAGTACTGAAATGTCGTTGGATGACGTTTCGGCAAGACATCCGGTGTCACTTATGTACCGAGTCATGCTGGAGTTTGTGGCAATAAAATGGCGGACGCGCGAGGCGAGGGTCGAGGAATAATTCCCGGGGTCCTGAGCCAGCTGTTGGGCTGGCAGCAGGTACCATCAGGAGGAAACAGAGGTGTGTTTACAAAATCAGCATCTTATGAGATGGGGAGGAATCTCCGGAAATCTCCCGTCAAACTTTTAGGACCTCTGGCCAAGGCGGGGCGATTCTGTCTCTCACTTGTCGGCCTGCTGTCCGGCCATAACACCATCAAAAATCACTTATTTGTAGTGGGGGTGGCAAGTGATCCGACATTTCCACGCTGTGGCGAGGAAGAAGAGTCCTCGACACACATTCTATGTCACTGTGAAGCCCTTCGGTATGACAGGTCATACTAGACCAAACTAGGTTCAAGGGTTCTTGAACCTGAGGATATAGGATGGGCAGGACCCCAAGCCCAAGGCCATCCTCACGTTTGCGATGAGGGCTGGACTTGGGAACTTGGGCAAAGAGAGATGCAAGAGGGCCCGTCACTTGTGGTTCTGGTCACCAGATAGCCTCTCTCCCTCTTTGATTCATTCATTGATTCATTCAAGGGTACTGAATTCATTCCTAAAAAACATATGTTTTTTAATCCTTTTTTATTACGAAAATATCACACCTCAAACAAATTCTTATTTTATTTATATTATGCTTATGATTTTACGACAAAAATTAGTTTGTGTATGAAATCAAAGGCTCTAAAAATTTTTAAATAAAATAGTGACTTGATTTATGTAGGAAAAGCTGTGGGGAACTATTTGAAAAAAGAGTTGGGGGTGAGTTTTGGGCTTGAAGTACAAACAATTTTTTTGAAGGCACGATATAATAGGTTTTATAGTACTCTTGAAAGGCCCACTTAGCTTCCTTTTTTATTTTATCAGTTTCTATTACGAAAATATTACGCCTCAAACAAATCATCAATCAGTTTTATTTATCTTAAGCTTATGACTTTATGGAAAAAATAGGTTTGTGTATAAAATCAAAGGTAGTACCTACAAGTAATTGAAAAAAGTCGGGGGTAAGTTTTCAAGGTTGAAGTAAAAAAATGTTTTGAAAGCATGACATGACCCACCCTATACAGGGTGGCCAATCGGGTGACGTTATTTTTTTTAGATAACCCGTACCGAGATCTATCCAAAACACCCCCATGTATGTGTAGCGATTCGAAATAATAAAGAAAAAATAGCACTGGAAGATCTCGATACATGGGGGTGTTTTGGATAGGTCTCGGTACGGGCTATCTAAAAAAAATAACGTCACCCGATTGGCCACCCTGTATCAATTTCACTCAGTTTTCGTTTGACCTTTTTTTGGAAACAAGAATATAAGTTGGCAAGGAAATTCTGAGAGTAGGTTCTACAAATGTAGGACTTGTCGCTGACGCTGACAATGCTGTTAATTAAGTATGTTAACAAACTTTAAGCACGAACAGTACTCCAAAAAATAGAAAGAAAATGTCATATGAACATGGGTCCGGAAATGCTTCCTAAGGGAGCTACGCTCCTTTGCATGGGCCACCCTGAAGACGGTTTTCCCTCGATATTCTCTAAACCATTCATAACAAAATTACGAAATTGGGTACGATGGGTAAACTTTTGACGCTGAATCTGATTCTGATTTCAGAATTTCATAATTTTAATCAGAGGCGTACATACGGGAGGAGTTAAGGGTGAAAATTTGCTAAATGGTAATTTTTTTGACATTTTCATTTTAGAATACAGTATTTCAGAGATTTCTACGTAAAAATGGTCTCTTGATACATCTCGATAGGGCTAACCGTTTTCGAGAAAAATGCAAATTATTAAATCGATGCAGGCTATTGTAAATAAATAAATGTTCATCCATTTAGTAAGTGTGCTGTGGAAAACAATTGCAATAATTGATAAACAACTTGAGAACTGTCAAACTTCGAGTTGGTAACGGTATCGATATTTTCATTTTCGCATCTCTACCCAAACTTCACAGCCGTAAAATCATCCATAAACCCTCCCAACGTCTAATTTTTTGGGAACCATTTTTATATAGGAAATCCTCAGAGATATTATGCTGGTTGTTTATTATGCTGTGGCACATACTAATATGGCGTCCTAAGGGAATACTGGGATAAGTCTTTGAGAACTTCGTAGTAAATATCCAATATCTAATGATCTTAAGCTTTTGGATTTGTATTTGAAACCAATTCCGATTATCAATAAAGTCTTTCCTATAGAACACATTTTTTTTGAGAAATACTGTTTTTCTTAAGAACCCTTTATACAGGGTGTTCATTTGAAAAATTCCCCGTCACGGATTTATCGAAAACCACACGCCGAGACACGTCAAAAGATTTATCAAGGGGTACAATTTTTTAACCAAAAACTACTTCACCCTGTTGTACTCGCTGTCCCCCAGGGTCATCACTTAAATATTTTAAATGAGACAAGGGGTATCGAGTAATAGCTTGTTTCAAAGGTATGTCGAAGTACCTACTTTACTTTGACGTTTCATTTCTTAAAATCGGACAATTCGTTTTCGAGAAAATTAGAAAAATGTTTATGTATCTTAATTTGTTCAGAAACAAAAACAAAACACACAAAACTGTCACTTATTTATTTAATTACGCATTCAAAATGTTCCCTTATTGGCCAAAAAAATGATATATAGTCGGGCGGTAGGGGTGTTTTGACAGCAGACGGTCGGAAAGAAATGAAATTTTGTGGGATGGTAGACATTGGTCCCCTGAACCTACACCTAAGTTTACGACCTCGGCAGAGTTGAATTTTGTTCTCCCCATAAATTGTTTGAACCTTTTTTCGACACCACTTGTCACGCTACTTTTCGAAATTCTTCGCGAAGTTTTCACCCTTCTACCCCTTGACCGCCAACCCCCCCAAGGTCGGAAACTTAGGTTATTTACATTCAGGGAACCAGTGTCTACCATCCCATAAAATTTCATTTCTTTCCGATCTTTTGCTATCAAAAGCCTTTTTTTACGACGGAACGATTGGACTAATAGGCGATGTTCAAATTCTTGACGGACAGTAGGATATCATGGCAGCTTTAGATGATGCGTTGACGAAGGTCATCCAAATTTTCAGGGAGAGGAAATACAATAAATTTTAAATGGCCCCATAGAAACAAGTCTCATGGCGTCGGATCAGGAGATCTAGCAGCCCATTCTATATGCTGTCTTAGCCCTTTCCATTTATCTGGCCTACCATTTAGTTTCCAGCGTATTTAAATGAATTGTCCATTAAGATTTCCATCAATAAACAATGGCCCAATCATTTTGTTCCCCAAAATGCCCTCCCATAGATTAATTTCTTAGGGGCACTGGGCATGCTCTTCTAAAAAAAAGGTGCAGCCCAGACTCCGACACACCGAGCTGCTCTTGACTATTTCTCACACCGTGAGGTGAGCAATCACCGGTTCCGTGAATCGTGCGCTCTAAATAGTCGAAGGGACTCAAGGATGAGTTTGCGTTCTGCATTTCGGCGGCTAAGATATGCGCCGCTGCACAGAACACCGGCATTGCGTGCAATGCAGAGAGCAGCGTATTTCTAATTTCACTTAAGGATCCAATGACCATAACCGGCAGACTTACAGTGTAGTATGACCAGAGCCTGAGAAGTTGTCCAATCAACTACTGATATTTGATCCACAAATTAACATAGGTATATACAGATTTTTTCTAATTTGATCGCAGGCACGTATTTAGGGGGGTCCAGGGGGTCCGGACCCCCCCGAAACGTATGGCATCTAAAAAATGGAATCCACACATTTGCACCCCTCCCGCAAATTTAGGGTGGTAACTTTAATCTGGACCCCCTCGAAAGGTCAACTAAGTGACACCCATAATCTGGACCCTCCCCCCAAAACCAAATCCTGGATAGGTGCCTGTTTAATCGAAAACGAATCGAAAGATTTAAAAAAATCAAACGTCAAAATAAAGGACTTCGATACACCTTGCCATTTAAAATATTTAAGAGGAAGATGAGGATGAGTTGTCCTCCTTAACAAATATTTTGACATGTCTCGGCGTTTTCTCTTTTAATCTGTGGTTTTCGATATATCCGTGGTGGGAGGTTTTTCAAATGAACACTATATGTATGTTTTACTCTAGATTTTTACAGTATCGATCTAATTTACATATTTTTCAGGAAAGATACTGTATTCCGTTATTACACCTATTATCTGTAGCTTTGGAATTTGTGGGAATTCCATATCACTGATAGTTCTTATGAAAAAAGAACTCACGGGATCTATCTATACATATCTAGCAGGTAAGTACAATAGTATTCGACTCAAGAAAACAACTTTTCAAATGACATACCCGTTATCTGGAAAAATGAATACAAAAAAATCGAACATGGTAAATTAATATTAACAAGAACAGAATTGCATAGATTACAGATAATCCCTATCCACTAGACAATATAGTGTGTCAACTCTTTCCAATGAGATCCTGCCCATTTTTCAGATATTTTGATACACATGGCATGGTATGGCACTTTAGTATGGGGCGATTCATCACTGTGCTATTCAGGCGTTTCGCGTCCAAAAAATGCCGTTCGCATTATTAATTGCTAATGCTATTATTTAAAAAATTTAATATCATGCGTCTCCCTACGTTAGATACAGGGTGTTTCCTAAGTTGGGACTTTTCCCCGTGGGGTATATACTACTCGCCAAAAGTAGTGACTTTTCTCAGTAACATATAACCGAAATGTTTAGGGATATCAAGTTATTGACTGATAATGAAATCGTCATTTTTAATTTCGTCCCTGCGCGATTAGATCAAAACAGAGGCAAAAAAACGCAGGTGATGGCTATGGAGCGGCATACCTAGCAGCGGGCGTTTGAGGTATCTAAATTGCTACATTGGACTTAAAAACAATAAAAATGGCGCAGCCGTTATGACTATAAAGAACTGGTGGGCATTATTTTACTTTACGATGAATGTGGTGAAAATGCCTCTCAGACTTTGCGAGTGTATTCTGATCGTTTCCTTGACCATATTTAACATGCACCCTGTCGATTTGTTTGTTTATCTCGTGCAAAGAGCCAGAGACACAGGATGTTTGCATCCATATCTAGTGAACACGCTGAAAGACGAAGACAACCTCGAATGATCCAAATTGAAGAAGAAATACTTGCGCTTATCAGTCTTGCTGTCCGAATTTTGAACTGTATCTATTAAACCACGTAACAGGGCCGCATTTAAAAGTTCGCAGCGAATGAATAGTAAGTATTTTCTTACATCTTTTTGTTCCTTTGCTGCTGATTCACCGCACATTAGCTTTGTCATTTCAAAGGCAGTTGCTTCTGGAAAGGAAAGTCCCAAATTTGAAAACACCCTGTATATATTATCAACTGCTCCAAATTTATGAAAAACAAAGATCAATTTAAACTAATAAATGTAAATTATAGGACCAGAAACTGTGATCTAATTAGATCAGAAAAATTTAGGTATTCTAAATAAAAAAGGCACTCTAGAAATAACTTTATAAGTATAATATTTGCTTAAGACAATCAGAAACATGAGTAGTTCTAAATGTAAGTTACCTCTAGAGACATTTTTTAACTTGTGTTTCTAAGGAGGAATATGTAGACGCCGTCACTGCCAATCTGCTAACATGGATTTCATATATTATTTATATTTCTTTATTGTTCAGGATGTAATATAATATAGGTACATTATTTTTCATTCAACGTATTTTTTCAATTCTCTCTCGTTTTTTGCGACTTCTATAATTGTATTATTATACAAAATGAAGGGGGTGAATCTTCATGCAATTCCAAGAGGAAAATATGGAATACATTTTTTCGTAGTCGCTTAGTTTTTAAACTACAGGGTTTTACAGATTTATTTCAAAATAGGTTTTTCATTTTCATTTTAACCATTGTTTAACCAATTTTGTTGAAATTTGGTAAAGCTGGTTAAAGCGATAAAAAGCTTATTTAGCCATGAACAGATGAAAATTATCTAGTATAATGGCGTCCTTTGGTCGCACCTTTTCAATATTATCGAGAAAAGAATATACGCCATTGACTTTTTTGAACATTTCGTTTTTGTTTGATTAAGCAAATAAAGCAACACTTTTTTATACTTTGAGAAAAAAAATGAAAAACTACTTTATAGGCATTATATATAATATGCAATAAAGTGCTTATTGTTTTTTTCTCTCTCTCCATAAAAATGCTGGTTAGTGTAAATATGTTTGTTCTTTACATACTAGTTACATTTTATTTTCGCTTAAGCTTTATAATATCATTTAAGTACTATTCTTATTTTTCATGCGAAGGTAGATATAAATGTTTCAATCCGGAAATATGATTCCATTGTCTTTTGGATCATTAAATACGATGATCGCTCCATAAATACAGGTCTTTCCCGAAATACTGGATATTTCAGGAGCACAAAATAAGATGGAATAGGGAGAACATCAATAAGCAAAATAACCATAAAAATGTAGGTACATTTTCTCTCATTGAGTTTTTAGTGCCACTACGTAAAGTTGTCTCCGTATCTGCAGAATGCTTCTTGTTTTTCTGAAGCATTTTCACGAATCGAAGTCGAGTATCTCAATTTGCCTACCGAGGCAAATAAAAAATCTAATTGGCGAAGGAAAAGTCAGATGCAAAATTATTGGAAATGTTCGCAGCTGCGAATTACGATGTCAGCCGCAAATTCCAGTTCCAACGGATATTAACTTTTACCCCAAATTCTATACCGCTCCCGTCTTCAGCGATTTCTGTTTACTCGGAAAATATAAGCGGTTAGTTTGGACGAGATTGAGGAAATGGACCAGTTCATTTTTTGTATCCCTTAGGAGCAACTAAGGCCGAAACCTCAATGCTAATAAAGTATTTTATTTTTATTATGCAAAAGAGGGAGGTGAAGTTAATTGCTAGCGTTAATACACAATTATAGTGCATCGAAAGAAAACATCGTTGTTGGACATCGATATCAACATCGACGGTCTGCCATCGATAACTACGATATATGGTATTCAAAACATCGTTTTTGGAACATCGCAAAAACATCGATATATTCGGGTATTGATGTTCTTCAATTTAAATGGTAGAAATAAATAATGATATGTATTTTACTACTAAGTATTTCAAATTTCGCAGCATAGTAAACAGGAAATAATAAAGACCAGAAACTAGCTAAACTAACAAATTTTATTAAATTTTAATAAAAAAATAAAAATAAGTTATGATTGTCTATTTCCTTTTTCAAATTGCTTTGCAACTTTAGCGAATTTGGGAAGATGAAATCAACCAATCTCAAATGTCATCTCAAATGAATTTGAAATAGGACAAACAAAAAACAATTCACATAGAAGACTCCATTGTGAGGATGTGAGCCGAGGTTTTTATCAACTTGCCAAATCTAGTAGCTTGTGATTATACCCCCCCTCCCATAAATTCGTAATGACGTCAATCAGTCATCATCGCGTCGGTGTTGTTTTGGTGCTGAATAGTAGTAACTAGTTCACTGAAAGGAAGTAGAATGCACACCTCTACAAAGGAACCCGAAGCGCCTTCAATTGGTATTTTAAATCATGGGGCAAAACCGAAGCCCAGAAAACTGCAGACTCGCTAAATTTACTTTTTTGTATAATTTCAATTTGTAATTGAAACTTTTAAGAAAACATCGATGCAAATTTTTAAAAACATCCATGTTTTCATCGATGGTTCAAGTTAACAACATCGATGGTAAAAACATCGATCATCAGACGTGAAACATCGATGTTTTCCAAACATCGATAATTATCGCCCACCCCTACCTGATATATTGACCCTCATTATTCATTTATGACGGAGTAAAGGAAATGAATGACACATTAATGATATAGTAATTAAAACATATTTAGGGTAGCGCCTGTATAAGTATACTTGTTTTTAGTTTAACGCATCTGTATTTTCTGTTAAGCCGTAGTGTTTACAGTATTATAAAAAATTACGACATTCACACCAATGAAAAGATGTTGCAATGATTCTTCTCTATCAGCGAGTAGAAGAGTCATTATTTTAAATGCACATGATTGCATAAAACACGATTACTCGAATTTTACTGTACAAGAAACTGTCGACCGATGTTCTTGGATGACTGGAGTTGGAAAGTCCACCGTTTTTTAATTATTACGGGAGAGAAAGACTGCAGGTGAAGTGAAACCTCCCAAGAAAAGTCAAGGCACACCAGTAAAAGTCCTTGATAAAGAGACACAAAAGTTTAATTCGAAATAGTTCACTCGTTTTATTTAAAAAAAAAGAAATACTCGCCCTAGATAAAATTTCAGCTTGGCCAGCATGACAGTATTAGGTTGATAACCTGAAAACTTTTATGGACCAGTTTACAAAACATGGTTTTTGCCTGGAAAAAGCATGACCGTGAAGCACTTTTACTGGAAAGCGATGAAATTGTTTGCTGGAGACGAAAATACTTGAGAAGTATAAAGCAGTACCGAAGAGAGCAGAATAAAATCTTTTATCTTGATGAGACATGGATTGATGAAGGTTATATCCCACACAGCATTTGATATACACTGTATGGTCCCAGGCTGTCCTTAAAGGGATGTGCAAAATGTCCCAGGGAAAGCCATATCCTGGACGACCTGGCATCGGACAGTCTATAAATATCCCAATGGGACTTTATTATAGACCACTATGGGTAAGCCTATAGGGAAATCTTCAGGTTGGCCCAAAATATTATCATTTGGTCTGCCGTAGGTTAGCCCATAGGTAAATCCTTAGGTTGTCCTAAAAAATAGCAGTACAGACCGCCATGGGTCACCTTATGCGAAACACTTAGGTTACTCGAAAACAACGGGATTATTTTTCTAGAACTGTTTTCCTATACTCCTCTGGCTTACATACCGGGTTCTTCTGGGCATAGATTAGCTAATGTGGCACACTTTTCACTAGTACCATCACCATCTAAAGATCCAATAGAGCTACTATCCGAGTGTTTGACACAATTCAGTCTAACCTCATTCTGTTCCATTCCTTCATGAAGTGCATCGTGATAAAGTTTCGCCATTAAACTTTCCTTTCCCTTCTTAGTGTTTTTATAGAATGTTGACTTGTGAAAATAAACAGGCTGCCGAACAGGTACAGATGGTAAAGGTATTGGAAGATATGATAAACGGCGAAAAACGGTCCAGGAACCAGGAACTACTGCAAGCTGCTGGCTTGCTTTGCTCACCTTCGCTGGAAGTCACCTTCACCTTTCACCTCTTTCGTCTTTCTAACGTCAACACTGTCAAATGTCAAATGTCAGATTTTGTATAAAGAAGAATATGGTCTTGAAGGGTTATTCCTTGCACCGCCTCATAGTATAGAAGCTGAGGATTTTCAAAACGTCATCTTTAGGATATTCTAGTGATGGACGGCCCAGCGGGATATCCAAAGGATGTCCCTGCCTGCCTGCCACAGGATATTCCAAACAGGTTATCCTAGGCCTAACCTAGAACAACCTAGGATTGCCTACAAATAACCTGTAGATGTCATTCTGGCCTTATCCCAAATTTGGGCGATACGGCTTCATTTAGGATTTCCTGGGGATATCGGGTGCTGTGTGGGATAATGCCAAAGCTGTGGCAAGGCAAACGTATAAGCACTGCTCGCCAAGCTTTCATAGAAGGCCTATCAACGCCAACGGATATTTAAGTACCTTCAGGGAAGGGAAAGAGGCTAATAATCGTCCATATTAGAAGCGAAGAAGGATTTCTTAAAAAAGGTTTGTTAACCTTTCAGTCTTCCCATACGGGAGATTACCACGATGACATGAATTCGGATGTCTTTGAAGACTATTTTGGTGAAATGATAAAATATCTTCTGGCTGATTCAGAAGTAGTTATGGATAACGCAAGCTATCATTCACCACGCATAGAGAAGAATCCAACTTCAACTTGGAGAAAACAAGAAATTATCGACTGGTTAACCTCCAAACATATTGAATTTGAAGATAATTTGATAAAGAAGGAACTTTTACATATAGCAAATTTACACAACCATCGTTTTATGAAATACGCCGTAAAAGACAGCAGCAAAGCATAGTGTAACTGTGCTCCGCACACCGCTATATCATCGCGAACTAAATCCTATAGAACTTATATGGACACAAGTGAAAGGATTTGTAGTCAGACATAACATGATAATCAAAATCAAAGAACTTGAGCTACTGTTTGTGTTTGATGAAGCCGTTAATTATAACATTAAGAGGAGATGACAGTTCCTCAGATAACGATTACTGTTATGATTTTTCATAATTCTATTTGTGTATAATATATTTTTTGTATATTTAATAAAAAATATGGGTATCTAATACTAAGCAAAATACGGTAAAATTCTTTCCTTTTTACAAGTATCCTATATGCATGTGTTTGGTACACCATTTTCAGTGTTATTGAATAGATCATCATCTACATAGTCACAAATGTCTTAACAGACATGTTGTGAACTCGTAAAATGCATTTACTCATTTTACGAGTTTCTCTTGGGATATCTTTAAGATCTTTAATGCAGTAGTTTCCCATTTGCTTTCTGCATCCTCATGCCGTTGCCCAGACGGTATCTACTGGTTCATCCGCCTTTAGGGGCAATTTCTCACCCCAAGGACAAGAAGGTGTCCTGACTCTTCTCAACTCGTCCACCCAAAGCTGTTGGTTGAGAAGAGGTTACTATTTATACCGACAGTAGTTCGGTTCCTTTTAGTCGCCTTTTACGACACACAGGATATACGATGGGAGATATTCTACCCCGCCCCCACACGGGTAATTGAATAGATAACAATAGCCAAAACCCATTAATTGCCCCAAACTCGGTTGGTACTACCTGCAATTGATGAACGGAAAGAATTCTGCAATGAAATCATTGGCGAACGATGAGAAATGGCTCAAGTATTCGCTGGGCCACTCTGTACTCGTTTTGCATACGTGATGAGCTTTTATTGCTATATACCTTTGGATTTTTTTGATACTCATATGGATGCATCAAACTGGAATCTGCGGTAGCTGGCGCCCCCTATTCATGATAGTAAAACCGGGATTGAATTTGGATTTCTCGCTTTATAGAAGCCCCCGATACGTAATTTTAGATCATTGTGACATTATATTGCAGAATAATTGAGAAAAAACGAAATTAAAAGTAGAACTTTGACACACTGTATATTGAAAATTAAGCATTGCAAGGCTTCATATGCATATCTCAATGTTCATAAAAATTTGAGGTCAACAACCTATCAAGCGTTGTTAGTCGAAAATTCTGACACCCTGTATATGCTTGTGATAAGTGTTTTATTTAACAAACAAGAGACTTACTTAAACATAACTAATGTTGCATCTTACACAGTGTTAGCAGCCATGGACTTACTGATGTCAATAAGTCTGTTCCTGGGTGGTCTAAGTAGAGGTTTCCTCTTCTACAAAGGATGGGCGACTTATGACGCACTGATAGGATTGCCATTATGTGGTGCTATAGGCACCTTGAGCATCATGGCTACTGTTGGAGTCACCATAGGTACAACACGTTATAATTATTTTAAAACAATAGTACATAGTTTAAACACCGACAAAATTAAATTTTTGAAACGCAGACCTGAGTTATTGCTCTATACAGGGTGTCCCACGACGATTAAGACATATCAGAATTGGGCAGTAGTAACGAATTATAATTTTGGGGGTGTGAATTAGAGCAAATATAGTATCTTTTCTTATTACTGTGTTACCCAGTGAGGTATTTGTTTTTGAACACGTGACGTCCGATTCAAAAATTTTAATGGGACACCCTGTATATATTTGTGACTTTTTGTGTTTCTCCCAATAAAGCAATTCCAACAAACTAGCACACTTGGTCTAAAGTGATTAGTTCAAGAGCTAGAGGTACTTAAAGGACTGTACTACTACCATTATGAAACACTACCAAAGTAATTATTTAACTGTAGGGGTACATGTTATAATTAATGGTAGCGGTACCATCCTTTAAGCACCTGTAGCTCTTGAATTAATCACTTTAGACCCCAAGTGTGCTAGTTTGTTGGAATTGTTTTATCGGGAGGAACACAAAAAGTCTCAAATATACAGGGTGTCCCATTAAAATTTTTGAATCGGACGTCACGTGATCAAATACAAATACCTCATTGGGTGACACAGTAATAAGAAAAGATACTATATTTGCTCTAATTTAAACCCCCAAAATTATGATTCGCTACTACTGCCCAGTTCCGATATATTACTTGTCTTAATCGTCGTGGGACACCCTGTATATCTAACATGTGCAACTAAACTATGATCTTCTATCACCTGTCAGAGGGACACATCAGATAACCTCGCCATAATATTCGTTGGTCTTCAAAAAAAGTGAGACAACTCAAAAATCTATGTTTTTGAGTTAAATACATAGATCGGTAGGCTTTTAGGCCTAGTTTTATTAGAAAAGTTGTTGATATTCTAAATTAGTTATTATTTTCACTCCATTGTAATAACGTAATCAATTTGTCAACAGCGCGTTTCTCAGCATTGACGTCTGGGATGTCAATGGTTCTCAGATAAATCAAAAGATCCTAATAGATTATTTCCATTATTTCTTAGTTTACCCTATGTAACATTTATAACAATCACGACAGATTTAATTTCGTATATTCCGCACCATTGTATATATACAGTGCTCTTCTTTAATGTCCTCCTTTTATTGTTTGTACGGGTCAACTTAAAAAATTTGGGATGATAAAATTGATGCATGAATACCATAAAGGGTGTTTTCTAAATTGATACTTTGCTTTTCAAAAACAACAGTCCTTGAAACAAAGCTAATGTACGGTGAATCAGCAGCAGAAGAATAAAAAAAAATGGTCAGAAAATACTTACTATTCCTTCGCTGTAAAGTTATAAGTGCGGTCCAGGCACCACATATTTAGGGGGGGGGGGGTCCAGGGGGTCCGGATCCCCCCCGAAACGTTATAAATGCCGTCTAAAAAATGGAATCCACATATTTTTGCACCCCCCCCCCCGGACGAGAGCAAATTTAAGGTGGAAACTCTAACCTGGACCCCCTCCGGAAGGTCAAGCAAGTGACACCTATAATCTGGACCCCCCAAAACCAAATCCTGGATACGTGCCTCTTGCATACGTGCGGTCCTGTCACATGAGTCATACATATAGTGCAAAAGTTCGCGCCGCGAGGCTGAAAAGCCAAGTATTTCTTTTTCAATTTGGACCATTTGATGTTTGTCTGTGTCGTCCAGCATGTCCACTATGATGTGAATACAAATATTCTGTGTCTCCAGCAGCCCTTTGCACAAGATAGATACATCGACGGGGGAGGGGGAGGGGTGAATACGGTTAGAGAATAACGATCAGCATACACTCTCTGAGAGTCATTTTGACCACATTTACCGTACACATATCCACCAATTCATTACAGTCCTATCGGTTTCACCATTATTGTTGTTTTTAAAGTTCTATGTAGCACATCAACAACTCGAACGACGACAAACGCGCGCTGCTACCTATATATATGCTACGTACTAAGCTGGGTTTTTCGTTTTTTGGCCTCTGCTTTGATCTAATCGCCATCTTGAAGGTTTCATCTCTCAGTTTTACACTAAAATATGATATTCATGCATCAATCTTATTATCCCAGGTTGTAGTTTTTTGAGTTGACCCGTTCAAAAAATAAAGGATGAGGGGGAGGGCATTAAAGAAGAGCACTGTATAATGAATCCTATAAAAACTAGGTTTAAAGAACATATTATACAGGGTTGGGATAAAGTATGGAACCAAGCAAATAACTTTGGAACGGAAAGAGTGATATTGCTGAAAATTTGCAGGCAAGTGTAGTGACGTCTAATGCATCCGAAGACATTATGTTAGCTATTAATGTACTTCCGGTTTAACCGGAAGTACCGTCAACTTTTTTAATTTAAATGGGACACCCTGTATATTTTTGCAGATTTTAATTCATCTTTTTTCCGAATATGTCCATAGTGGGTTTAGTATTTGTTTTTTTTTAAATTTGTCTCACAAATTCGTCCGTGGCGGTCTGCAGTCTTCCCGTTTGAGGTAATTTTTTTGTATTTTTTTTTGGTCGCCGTCAAACATGTTATAGGACCCCTGTCGGGACGTAAATCATTAAAAGTTGACACACTTCTTTGTGAGTTCTCACGCGATAGCCAAAACCGGCTTTGAATGACCGACATTTTAAACACCTGAGATGATAAAGAAGCTTTATCTTTCCCGTTTTTACAGAAACTAATGCTAAACCCACTATGGACGTATTCGGAAAAAAAGATGAACCGGAAGTACATTAATAGCTAACATAATGTCTTCGGATGCATTAGACGTCACTACACTTGCCTGCGAATTTTCAGCAATATCACTCTTTCCGTTCCAAAGTTATTTGCTTGGTTCCATACTTTATCCCAACCCTGTATGGCACATTTTAAGATATGGTGGGACCATCGACTATAGCGGGTGGAACACATAAGTCTACGTAGGTAATACGTGCTTGACAGTGAAAAAGGGGCAGATTTAAGTAATTTAAAGCACCCTACATTAACAAAGACAAGTAGGGTCACTCTAAGCTCCGCCCCCAATGTTGTCCGCTCTGCTCTCGGATACTACGCAAGCTGGCAAATTCTGGCGCCCGATGATCTCGAGCAGTAGCCGAACGCTAACAGCTGTGGTTTACAGGGTCATTTCACCTAACACACAACACAATCTACCAGGGAGCCTGAATAAGTAGTGTTTGTGTGTATATTGAGCGTATTGCGCGTATCTGCGTATTTCACAAAAAATGCCGGCAACTTGTTCTGTATATAGCTGCAACAGCAAACAAGGCAAGGAATGGGAAAATTATTTTTTCGATGTCCGAAAGAGGAAACTGGGTAAGATAGTTTATTAACTTATACTGGCAGATTTGTCTCAATAAAATTTAAAAAATAAATATTGTTTCTAGAAGTGAAAATTGGAAACGGGCATTAGGGTTCGTGGGTACCCATAAATATGACAACCTTACCTTAAAATACATATATGTACGTATATTATAAGGTCAGACATCTTTTCTGTTCTGTCAAACATCTCTTCTGTTCTGATGACTTATAAAAAATATGGAAGCATGCAAACAAATAGGATATGTTCATAGCAAAATTACAGCAATCACACGATATAACTTATCGGTATTCAAAAAAACCCGACACACACATATTTTTAGGGTTTATAACCCCATGGTATTGAAATCATTCATAAATTAATAATGGCGTTGGCCAGTAACAAGGTCTTCTGTACTTCAATGACCAGGATGAAAATGACGGACGAAATCACTAAAGAACACCCACATTATTCATTTTCCATTCAGAGCGCATACCTAGCTTAGCTTAGGTGATTCTATGAATGTTTTGTATTCCTATATTATAATAGAGTGCGAATATATTTAGCGACCAAATTTACTATTGTTGACAATAAAATCAAATATAAAATGTATAAAAACGTGTCTGTTATGTATCTTCCAGTATTCGTATTCTTTTTTGCCTTATTGCGGTCTTCTTTGTTTTTTAAGGAGGTTGTTAAGTTTTGTATATAATTTATTCGATATAGACAAAATATGTTGTTAGGGTACTATTTCCTTTCATTGTCTTATCATTTATATTTCAAGAACCTAATGGTATGTATTGTCAATTCAGTTGAAGGGTTTACTGAATAATAAATTATATTCTATCTATACTATAGAATTCATTTCTATTGACCCCCGTATAAGAAGTTAAGTGAACGTGACAATACCGCACAGCCCAACGCACAGCCTCGAATTCGCTGTAAGTAAACGAGATCGCACGAATGGCACCCCTCCGAAATCGAGGCGGCTCGCGTTTGTGAGACGCACATCAAAGTCGGCACGTCGAGTGACCCTACTGGTCTTTGTTAATGTACGGTGTTTAAAGCTAGTTCGTAGCATAGTACATAAGTAGTAAATAAGTTAAACGGTTAGGGATAAATGCTTTATTGGAAACAGATTGCTATTTGTTCAAGGATAGTCCTAATTTTAAGAATACCATGTATGTACAACCGTGCACCGTGTAATCTTTTACCTATGAATTTGAACATTCCTAGTACATTAGAGCAACAAAAATGTCCACATAATTACATTTTTATTCAGATCGTCTTGTATTAAAAAGGAGTTTGACTGGTTGTGGTTCAATTGGCTGACCTAAGAAGTAAAGCTATTATATTATCCGTTTTATTTTCAGATAGAGTGTTATACTTGTGGAATCCAGTTTGTTGTACAAAGCCAAAATTTTGTAATCCAAAGATAGCAAGACGTATAATGATGTTAGGATTCTTCTTATCGATACTTCTGAACCTGCCATACTGTTTCATATTTTACTGGGATGGAACCACATTAGCGACCACGCCATTCTTTGATTCAAGGTGACTGACTTTTAAAGAATTACAGATAGAGCTAGGCAGTATACATAGTTAACTACTCTTTTTTTAAAAAGTAGTTATATTCTAAAGACCTACTTTTGTTCTCTCAGTAGTTAGGTATACTCGATTACTTTATGTCATCATAAAATATTCGAAAAAACTAGTTAAACAGTAGTTAACTACTTTATATGTTTTAGCTACTTTACGATTTAAGTACTTTTCAGAATATTTAACTACTCCCCCTCTGTAAGTGTGGCGTGCCAAAGATCACGTAGGCGGCCAGGCCAGTCTAGCGTTTTTATTCAAAATTTACCGTTGAAAAGATATAAATTACATCGCGATCACGACCCCATCGACATTGTCATTGTTTAAAATAATACTTTTTTTGGTTCCAAGGAGCAAGAACAAAATTTAAAAAAAATTATAAACACAAAGAAACATCCAAATCAGAAAATGATTTAATAAAAAACAATTGGAATTAGTAGTTTTAGTTATTACAGTACCTAGAAGATGAAAGAAATAATACAGAAATGCTCCATGATTATGAATTAATTAAGAAATATTTATTAGGTGTATAACACGAATCTACCATAATCTGCAGTTGAACGTACGTTTTATTTTGCATTGCATTACCTCTGATAACCATTTTGAGCAATTGGTTGTTTTGAAACCAAACCTTATCCTAAGGTAAACGTTATTTTAAGAGCTTTTAAAATATTTGTACTTTAAACTCCACTTAATTAAAATGAGGAATTTTATTTTTTACATGTGTTCATTTGATTTTATAAACCCTTTGCAGGTAATTTTTGTTAATACTGCAGTGAGTTTATAGATCACACGAGTGCAGGTTTGGTTTGTATTCAAATAAGTACTTAAGCATTCAACTACTAAGTAGTTACTAATCTAACTACTTTTTCAAAGTTTTGACAAAGTGGTTAGTACTTATACTCCACTACTTTTCTCAAGTAGTTTGCCCGCCTCTGATTACAGAGTACTATTATCGATAGATTTGTATATGTATATATGTAGGTATATACTATACAGTTTCTAGTACTACACTAGTGCTGGTGAAGTGAAGCCAGGAAACTCTGACCCTTTTTGCCGACCCCACTAAGCAACCTTCTTTTTTGTTGAAATCGAATCTCCCCGATTTCCGAATATGATCAACCCTCAGTATATAAATATTAATACTTCTTCGAGCTGCTTGGGTGATTAATGTTTGAACCCTAAAAGTTCCTATAACGTGACACTTGCGTATGAAGTTTAGTCCATTTTCCAGAATATGGAGCAAAAAGGTTTTTCCCACATTCATAAGCAATAAGTGTCTGCTTGGCATGCAGTGGTCTGTGAGAACCTGCACTAGAAGGTTGAGCAATTATTTGCCTTTGTTCAAAAGCCATAGAGTACGCCACTTGGCCAAACATGCTATGAACATTTTGGTTAGTTTGTGGTTATTTCTTTCAATGTTATCTTGAACCCACTCAATAAGGACTGCATTAACCTGATGCCAATAACCAGGATGTAGTTTCGAGGCCAATGCAATCTCTTTGTCCCTAGCCTAGCCACACGTCAGAGTCGCTTTTCTGAGGGGTGATCGGTCTGGCCCGAGTGCGAGTGGGTGAAATCGAGATGTAGTGTTGTTTGGGGACGGGAACTCGAAATATTTTTTTATTAATGAAGGACTCTTCTAACCCGAAGAGAGGCGGTTTTGAGGGAACCTAAAAATGTTTGTTTGTGTAGGATTGTAGGAAGTATAGAGGGAAAGTACTCCGTCAAGTCACTAGACACTACTTTTACTTCCCACACCGATAGGTGAGGGGAGTACCTATTGTATTGTGATCGCGTAAATTTTCGATTTTGAGATAATACGCTTTTTGGGCGTTTTATGATGTCTACTTAACGAAATCCACGTCACTCATTTCCGTCGGTCTGTCTGTCGCGTTTTTCTACCCTCGTAATCTCAGTAACTGCTGCATGGATTGTGATGATATTTGGGTACCGATATGCTGTGGAGTCCTAGTAGGTAATGCTGCTAAAATTTTGAAATTCGGCGCATTGGCGGCGGAGTAATTAATAAAAATAAAAAAAAATAAATATTCCTCAAACTTAGTTTTTAGGCGTTTCATCATTCATCATTTTCTACTTTTTTTTTGGCTGGGGGTGAATTTGGGGTGGTTAGGGGGTGAGGGGGTTGTAAAACTGAAAAATTTGTTTTATTTATAATGGGCTGTCCATTGACCTGTAAATGAAAAACCTAGCGGCATAATACACTCTTTTAGGTCCATCCGAACATTTTCTTACTTATTATAGAAACCAAGGGACTTAAAATTTGTGGTTTATACATACGAGTATTGTTTTAGATCGTTCTATATTGCGTAACGCGAAAATTACTGAATTGATTTTGATGAAATTTTGACACAGTATTACCACCGCGGCGAGGATGGAAAACGCGTATGTTTTGGAAAAATCGTGCCAGCAATAATAAAAAAACTAAAAATATAAAAACAGTTGAAACTTTGTTTTTAGGCGTTTCCATTTTCTACTTATTTTGGATGGGGGTTAAATTGGGGCAGTTGGGAGGTGGAGGGTTGTAGAACTGAAAAATTTGTTGGATTCATAATAGTTTGCCCCGTTGACCTATGGAAGAAATATCTAACGGCATATTGTTTTTTAAGTCCATCTGAACATTGGCTTGCCTATTACAGAAACCAAGGACGTTAAAACAATAGGGCAGAAACCAAGGGACTTTTGTAATGTATATGTTATGGTTAAAGTGTTTACTTTGATAGTTTATATACTATCTGGATAGTATACAAACTATCCAAATGTCTCGTTATTTTGATGGAAACTCATATTTCAACTAAAATAGCTATGAATATTGGTTGGTTTGTATACAAGCCAGCTAGTTTATAAACTATACAAGATATGCCGCTAAGGCTAAAGTATATACCACAAAGATAAAAGATGTCAGTGATGTCACACATATTAACCAGTGTTTCTGGTCAGTTTACAAACTATCCATATCATTTGGATAAGGTATGCATCTAAGATCTCTAGTAATACATAATAACCAACTCGTTGGTTAGTATGTAAACTTAAACTAACCGATCCTCTTTGGTTAGTATGTAAACTAACTAATTTTCTTCGGTCAGTTTAACAGAAAAGTGAGGTTATGTTTATGGCAAGTGCAAAGTGTGACGTGTTGGTATTGTTTACTGTCGTGAACAGGTATCTAGTTACCAAAAATGGATCAGCAACAGCAGTTTGAAAAGTTACTATTAGAATGTTGTTGTTATGAGAAAAAGTACCAAAACTCAAAATTAATGAACGACAGTGATTATAATGTACTTCTGCAACATATAAAGAGAATACGCGAACAAGGACCTAACACTTATAACAAGATTGATTATCATGGAATGAATACTTATGATATACAGAGAATCGAACCATCTTATATACTCTAATATAATGAAAGATTATTTTACGTTTGAGTGAAATCTATGATGCCATTAAAGCTGCCCAGGGTCTAGAAATTTATTTTATTATATGAATATTTTATTACACAAATAGTATTTCCGTTTGTTTTACTTAGGTATTTTTAGGTAATTATAGCAATTGATGTATGTCGTATCTATGAATAAACTTTACTTTTGATTAAAAATTTTTTTTAAACTAAATAACCAAAGAGGATTGGTTAGTTTACATACTAACCAACGAGTTGGATATTATGTAGTATACTAGAGATATTAGGTGCATACTTTATCCAAATGATGTGGATAGTTTGTAAGCTAACCAGAAACACTGGTTAATATGTTTGATATCTTTGTGGTATAATACTTTAGCGGCATATCTTGTATAGTTTATAAACTAGCTGGATAGTATACAAACCAACCAATATTCATAGCTATTTCAGTAGAAATATAATTTTCCATTAAAATAACGTCGAGACATTTTTGGATAGTTTGTATACCTACTATCCAGCTAGTATAACTATCAAAGTAAACACTTTAACCGTAACATATACATACCTATATACGAGTGTTACTTAATATTCGTTCTATGTATATTGCGTAAAGCGAAAATTATTGAATTGATTTTAATGAAATTTCGACACAGAATTTACTATCGCGGCGAGAATGGAAAACGCGCCAGTTTCTGAAAAATCGTGTCAGTGGCGGCGCAACAATAATCAAAAACCTAAACATATAAAAACAGCTTATACATCGGCGTTTTTAGACGGTTTGGAGGCCCCTGATCGTTTCGTCCAGTTGAAGGTTGAAGCATGCAGAATAAAAACTGTAGCATCCTAGTTCCTATAAGGAGAGAGACGCAGGAAACTATTTACGAGACTTTTTGTGTTTGTGAACCTAGGTGCCGTGACCTTAATACCTATAGTCCTATAACCTACATAATAACATAGGAGTCATGGCCATGACCACCGTACATTAACCAATGACCTAGGTATTGGTGTTGGTATTATTTATTTGAATATTATTATTTTGATCGCTTTCAGCTTTTTATTTTATTAATCTAGAGGCAAGTTTCCCGCTTGAAAAGGAAGAATTCCTCCTACAGGTGAATACCTTTTCCTAGTTGAGATAATACGCTATCTTACCGCCTAGACTACCGACTGCGAAGGTCCAAACTGTTCGTCTATATGGATAAGTAAGCCAGCGGCCTCCGTGGCGCAATTGGCTAGCGCGTTCGGCTGTTAACCGAAAGGTTGGTGGTTCGAGCCCACCCGGGGGCGATCTTTTTTTTTTAGTTTCACATTGGCAGGAATGCAGAGGCGCACGCTTTTATTTGTATAGAACAGGATTTAGCTTCTGTATAAAATAGGAAATTATACAGGGTTACTGGTAACTCGACCACTTTCCTGCAAGAGGTGATAGAGGGACTCAAATGTAATAGATTTAACCCCCCATACGTAATTCCGAAAATCGATAGTTTTCGAGATAATTAACATTTCATGTTTTTCAACCAAATGTCCAAATTTCCACACTAGATCCTAAACTAAGAAAAAAACCTGTTGTTGATTCTGATAATTTGTATTTTAGTATTTAACTAACACATACACAAAGCGAGCTTAGTATTAAAATGTTTCAAAATATTAAACAGTTCCAAACTAAATATAAATATGAAAATAATCAACAAAATTATCTAGCTCAAAAAAAATTACACAAACGTTGAACAAATCGCTAAAAAAACCTTCCTACCTAATAACCTTTTCAGAAAGATAAACAGCAATGCATAAAAATCACCTATTCAATAAGAACGAATTACAGTACAATCATTATTGATAACTCAGTTACATACTAGAATGTTTGCAAGTGCGGTCGATGATTTTATCCAAGTAAAACAAATTAAATCTACTCAGAGTTTCTAGAGATCTTGCTCAATGTGTTGCCCTTGATTTCGGATACAAGTACGGACCCGCTTCCTCACTTCGGTTTTTGTAACTCATGTTGAAAAAGTTCGTTTCATCTCCTCCGCCGCATTGATAATTTTTTGCCTTAGTTCGTCAGCAGTATTAACTGGAGTCTCGTAAACCAATGCCTTCATGTGACCCCAGACGTAAAAATCAAGAAGTGTCAGATCTGGACTCCGCGCAGGCCATGGGATGGGTTCACCCCTCCCTATCCATTTGTTCGGGTATGTGTTGTCCAACAACTGCCGAATTGTTATACGGTAATGTGCTGGACAACCATCATGCTGGAATATCATGTTGTTGATGATTCTGTATTATGTTGATAAATTTTGTTAAATAGTTACTTGTGGTTATACTGTCATTCTTGTCATTGGAATAGGCCATCAGATAAGGAAGTTCTTAAAATAATTTGTTTGACTGGTTGTGTTTTTTTTTGAGCTAGACAATTTTCTTTCACGGTAAATGTAAAAATTTTGTTCTTTATTTTTTAAATAATTGGATGTAGTTTGAAACTGTTTACTACTTTTACACTTTTAAATGCTAAATTAGATTTGCGTATGTGTCAGTAAAAAACTAAATTGGAAATTACTAAAATCGACAGCAGGGTTTTTTCTAAATTTGGGATGTAGTGTGGAAATTTGGACATATCGTTGAAAAACATTAAATGTTAATTATCTCGAAAACTGTCGGTTTTCGGAATTAGGTATGGGGGGTTAAAACTATTGCATTTGAGTCCCTCTATCACTTCCTGCAGGAAAGTGGTCGAGTTACCAGTAACCCTGTATATGATAAAATTCTATTTTATTTAGATTTGAATGCATTGTATAAAAAGAAGTATACGTCTTCACGACGTTGTTAATATTAGGTATACACAGTGGAGAATCTTTTTTTAAAAATAAATTAGATATGATTGATTGGCAAGTAGGGTGTCATGGATAAGTTCCAGAAAAATCACGTCAGGCGACGACCATATTGGTGTTTAACTGACTCTATACAGGGTGTCCAGTTAGTGTGTAATTCTTCGATATCTCGCAAGGTATACCTGATAGAAAAAATGTCAAATACAAAAGTTATTTGGTTACTTACTACGCATATTCTAAAAATATTTTGAAATATACATACAGGGTGTTGTGGGAAAGTAGGATAGTGATCAATTTGATTTTTTTATATAGAATTATAACCTTTTCTTAAATTCTCCTAGTTTCTACCATCGATCTTTATTCAACCCTAAAATATTTTTGGGATCGATTGCGACGTTGCCAAGTTATAATTTATTTTCTATTAATTTCCGGATTTGCAAGGTCGCAAGTAATACGTCCAAATGGATATACTCCTTTAACTTTACTCAATAATATTATCCAGCGAGTTATTTAAATATCAAGTGGATATAATTTTGGTTGTTACCAGCAATTTGTATCTAATCTTTGGCAGAATTTTAAATTACGGCAATTTGAAGCTCATTTTACTTTGTTTTTTTAAATGTAACACCCTGTATGTTTTATTTTAAATCGAAATATCTACTAATACCCCATCTCGCCTTGTAATATTTTTTTTCGCGTTTGCGGCGTTGCCAGGTTATAAATTATTTTACCAAATTTTTAAACAAATATCCCCGTTTTTAATTTATTTTAAATAGAATCCTCTACCTATTTTTATTGCAATGAATTACACATGTCGAACTTAGTAAGATCTCACAATTTCAAAATTTTGTTTCTGTTAATTATTGAGAAACGGCAACACCGCTTTTCCAGTAAACAGTACCGGAGCGCTGAAATATTTCCAAAACTGCCACAGCTGGAACGGTGAAATTCAATCTACAGCACCACAGCTGCTATCAGGTCTATTCAACCACGTATTCAACCACCTTCTGAGTACGCAAACCATACCAAAGGCGTGGAAAAAGGCAAACGTGGTATTGCTTAGCAAGATCGGAAAACCGCCAGAGCTTTCCTCTTCATTCAGGCCAATGTGCCTGTTAGATACTATCAGAAAGCTGTACGAAATCCTGATAAGGCAGAGGCTCGAGAAAGAGATCGAAAAGCCAGGAGGTCTCTTGCCATTCCAATTCGGTTTCCGCTCGGGGAGGTCCACCATCGATGGCCTGGAAACGGTAACGAGGATATCGGAAGATACCAAGAAGAAATAGTGTGCGTTGGTGACGCTGGATGTCCGCAATACTATTAATACAGCCTCGTGAAGCATGATTATGGAGGAACTAGGAAAGCTGAAGATTTCAAAATACCCAAGGAATCTTATAAGCAGCTACCTAGACTCCAGATCAATTTGCCGGAACCGAAATCTCTACGACAACAGGGCTGCCTCAAGGAACTGCTTTAGAGCCGTTACTCTGGAACATCCTGTATGATGGGGTGCTAAAGCTTTCGCTGCCCAGCGGCGTAAAGACGGTAGCATAGCCGACAATCTGGTACTAGTTATCCTGGCAAATTAACAGGCAGAGCTGGTTCATGAAGCCAATGCATCGCTGTGCAAGACTGACAGGTGGATGTGCGATCACAAGCTTAAGTTGGCTCCTGAGAAAACAGAGGCAGTTATAATGCGCGGCCCAAGGAGCAAGAGAGCTAACGTGGTCTTCCAACTAAAGGGAGTGCAGCTCCCACCAAGCAAGTCCATAGTGTACCTTTGGAGTCACACTGGATAGCGAGAGGTGTTATGGAGAACACCTTAAACGAGTAGTGACAAAGGCTGATAAGAAGGCGGCAATACTGTCGTGACTGATGCCAAATGTAGGAGGGCTCAGTAGCAACAAAAGGGCACTACTGTGCCAGTTTGTACAGTCGGTCGTCCTATACGGAGCTTCTGTGTGGTGTAAGGCCACCAAAAGGAAAAGGTATCAGAAGGTCATAGACAGCTTGCTCTCTGCTGAGGGTGGCCAGTGCTTATCGCACGGTATCTACAAGAGCCTTGCAAGTTATAACGGCGATACCACCATTATACTTGCTTGCCGAAGAGAGGACACTGATCCGCCATGGTCAAGCGGGCAATGCGATAAGCCGCGCTGAGTCTAAAAGGCTGACAGCAAGCAAGTGGCAAAGCATATCGAACGAGACCACTGATGTCGGACAGTGGACGAAACGACTAATACCATCGATAAAAGAATGGGTGGAATGCACTCATCGGCAGACGTCCTATTTCCTAACGCGGGCACTGTTTGAGCACGGGCCTTTTCGAGTGTATAGGAAACGGATAGGACCAGTGATGGACAAAAGATGCTTGCACTGCGAGGCGGAAGATACGGCCGAGCATGCCCTTTTTCTGTGCAACCGATGCGGGCAGTACAGACAGAAGGCAAGTCAAAAACTGGATGGGGAGCTGACCCCAGAGACTATGGTCCCGCTGATATTGTCTAGCGTAGAGGCATGGAACATCATACATGAGATGGTGAACAAAATACTCTCTGTAAAGGAGAAAGAGAAGCGGCTTTAAGGATAAATGTGTATTGGAAGTTATTCTTAAATGGGTTTCAATCATTACCTCATCTTGCACTGCGAAGAATATCGTTCACGACGATGGCCGGTGCAGATGGAGATATAGCATCAGAGGTGAGAAAGAGGGAACGGGTTTTAGCCGGTCGGGCCGTGATGACATGTCGGATGGACGAGGTTGCGTCCATTGGACATGTGATCAGAGGACTCAAGCTGGTTCAACGTCGGGCGGGCAGACTCTCTCTCATACTTCCGGGAGTGTGAATGTTTTCTGTACTTGTGATCAAGCCGATTTCCTAAGCCCTCTATAATAAAAAAGTAGGCCCCAGGCCCCAGTAGGCCCTTTTTGCCATTCCTGAATATCACCCCTCAGCTTACTTGGCTCTCCCTCTCTGCCAAACCTTCCCGACCTTTTAACAAAGGCCAGTATATCGGCCCAGCTTAGGGAGGGTAATTTCTCTGGCCGAAGTTTACCAGTTTCAAAGATCTCGTATCCTAGCCCGTTTCATCGGCTTCAACATAACCCATACATAGGGAGTCTTTTTCAATTCCTAATAGTGATAGATGTCGCCTGAGCCTGCAGTGTCCCGTCAGAACACCCACGAGGTTTCTGATGGCCCATCCGCCTTGATTCCGTAGCCACGCTGATCTAGATGTGTTCAGTTCCGCCAACAAACTGTGCTGAGTCTGGCCAACCTATCGGCATCCTATCACTAGGAACAGCTGCATGATCCCGGACCTACATCAAAGTAACTTCCCTCAGCCTCGCAAGCTCTTCTAGTTTCTCCGCGCACTCTTGAACCAAGGGTACCCTAGTTCTGGACCCGCAGATGGCTTTCAGTGCGACCTGACTGTCAGAGCAGGTGTAACCCTGCTCCGTCCCTTTCTTACCTCCTCATTGCATGCAGCAGAGAGTATTGTATATACTTCTGCTTCGAAAATCGTGAGGTTAGACAGTTAGACAGTAACATTCTCTGGTACTACATACGCTGTTTGTTGCGTCATCTCAGGGCTACTTTGTTGTGTGTTACACTGTTAAGGTCATACGACATGCAACATAGTGATTGTAACACCGAAAAATTACTGGTTCTCATTTTGATTTATCTACAACTCAGATGCAACACTGTGACTCTGTGTTCTTTAAGAAGGCAAAGATCTTTGTCAACGGCTTCAACGAAAAGTGTACAATAACAAGTTGGTTTATTACAGATTCTACGGAATTTTTAATTGGATTATGCTAGTCTGCTTTTCCTTTGTACCGGCAATTATCCTGATATTGGGAAACGGATTTTTAATAGCTTCACTGAGGAGAGCCAAGGAAGTCACTAATAAGGTCGGGAAACGTAAGAAGGTAATAAAATTATATTAATTTATCGAAGTTTATTTAAAAAAAATCATTGTATCAATCGTAGTCGTTCAATGGGGGTAAACCACTATCTGGATTTGACGTATTGACAAGAGCTTTACCGAATTTTTTACTATTAATTTTTATATCACTTTGTGTGCTGAAAAGCTAGAAGTTGAATTCAGCTGCGGAGTCATCAAAAACATTATTAATTTTTTTAGGTCACATGTCATTAGCATTTCTTGTTAATGTTATCGCTTCAATATTGATACAAGAAATACCACATACTAAGAAATCTCGAGAAAGTATTCCCTCTGGGTGTAACACTTCTGGTAGCAACATTCCGCTTGCAAAAGCACACTATTCAAATAATTGTAATATCATAACAATTACACATATAGTTGTCTTAAATCCAAAACCCGACATGGCACACATTTTTCAAAATGGAGTTTTTTGTACCATTCTGTTCATTATCTAAAGCGCTACCATTTTCTATATCATTCATGCAGATGTAGTCCAAACGGCGTTTAATTTCAAACACTGACATGTTCACAGGTAAAAAATTTTGTTTGTCAGAAAAATGGATTTTGAAATTTAAGCCTTGTAAACCTTAAAATGTGTCCTCTTTAATATCTAGCATTATGTTTATAGCTTCAGTCATTGAGCTCAGTCTTTCTTCAGTTTTCTTTGTATTCAGTAAAAAAGTTATAGGTGTTTTATTTTGATCCAATTCTACAAAAATAGCACTCAAACACGAGATGTTCCTAACATGCAAAACCCGATGTGTCCAAATTTAAACTCTGGATTTCAGAAAAATTATCTGTCCTAGATTTTGGGGCACCTGAGATCCTAAACCATTGTAGATCATCACGCCAGTGGCGTAACTTCAAATTCGGGGCCCCCCGCAAGATACTTCCCGGGGCATACCTGCAAGAAATTTTCCAAGGCTTCTTTTGTCATAATATATTATTTATATTAAATATACAGGGCGAGTTCTAAGTTGATTCTTTTTTAACTGTGTATAGAAGTCGTTAAAATAAACAACTTTTTCAAATAACTTTCTCCAGGAAACTGAAAAATTAGCGAGATACAGAATCAAAAAAAGTAAGTCTGGACCTTGGTCTGGATTTGTGTATTATGGTGTACCTACCTAATCTCTTTATGTTAAGGTTTTTGCTCGAACTTTTATCTTATCATCAGGCATTGTACCTGCCAATTAGTGCACAAGTCACAATCATTTTATCGTAGTTAATTCTAAATTGATAAATACTAAAAGTTGCGTTTATAATAATGTGCCACTTTTAGGAATTACCAATTTAAAATTAACAGAAAGTAACTACTGCGCTAAAAACTAAACATAAATAAACAGACTAGGCAGATACGCCTTGATACACAAGCCTAGATTAACATTTTTTATTTTATATTTCGCTTATTTTCCAGTTTTCTGAAAAAAATATTTGAAAAACTAGTTTATTTCAACGAATTCTATATACAGTTAAAAAAAGTATCAACTTATTAGGACTCACCCTGTATATATTGAAGAAAAAGTCTTGGGGTTGGGGCCAAAATTTTGAAAAACACGGGTTACTGCATAAAGAAGACTGCCAAGCTTTCGCAAAAAACGGCAAAGTGCATTGAGTCACAGACTTTCCAATGCAATTCTCAAACAAAAAACGTCAAAAAGTATTTGACTAAATTAACTCGGCGTCTTCTATAACACAGGTTACACAAACAACCAACATAAACCAACGTAAAATACAAACTATACAACGCACGTTTAAGTAACCCGAAAAATTACAAAATACGTGGTTTGAAAACACATTTTTCGATTCAACTTTCTTTAGAAGGCCGTTGTTTAGTTTATGTTTTACACCTGTGTTGTTAAATTAGCCAAAAATTTTTGACGTATGCTGTCTTGCCGTATTTTTATAGTTACTGCGGATGCTGCGCCGATCTTTGAGGTTTAGTTTAAAATGCAATACTTTTTCAATGATAGGTATGTATCATGGGGTTCATAGGGATTATTCTTAAAAAATACTAACATACAAGGAAAGCGACCTTTTAATGTAGATAGTTCTTTTTTGATGCACAAACGATGGAGCTTGAGGACCATGGGCCTCCAAGACTACGGGGCCCCCAAAACCACGCCCCCCCCCGTAGCTGCGGGCTTTGCGGGCGCTTAGTTACGCCACTGATCACACTCTCGTTTTAGTATTATTTTGACCCATAAAAGCCGTATTCGGTTTTTCTTGATTTCTGTAATATTTGTTTCCGTGGGGTTTTGCATTTAGACGAATAATATATGGATTTCTGTTTCAGGACAACACCCACTTGACTATAACCCTGATCTCTATAATAGTCCTATTCCTGATTACTGAGATCCCTTCCTCCCTAGTAAACAGGACCAGAGCCGTCAGTGTTCTGTTCTCAGGAGACCATGACCGCGCAAAGTCCACGGCCTTGGAGGTCATCCGGCAACTTTGTACCATCCTGGGCGCTGTCAACGTCACCGTCAACTTCTTTTTCTACTATATGTTCTGTCCAGCTTTTTGTAAAGCGTTGGTTAAGGGACTGAAGAACAGGACGGTGGATATCAAAAAGACCATGCACATCAATGTGTTCGTCGTGAATGGCAAATCCAAGGTCACCAGGGTATGTCTCTTTTCTGTGGTCTTGAGACCCAAATACAAACTAGCATAGGTATCTTGTATCATCAGATTTTCAATGGTTTGAAATCGTTTGAGAATGCGCAATGACGAAATGATGTTCGAGAAAGATAAATCTCAGTTTGAAATTATTAGTTCAAGTAACAACAATTTGTAGTCTGAGGAGTGGCGGTCATATGATGAAAGCGTTATAGATTACTGCGTCATTGAATGAACACTCACATTTTTGATGTCTATTTCTGCTAGTTTCTTTCCTATCAGAAAAATCCAAGAGTAGATTAAAGTTTAGGTAAGAGAATCGAGGCGAATATAAAAATTCCCAGCCACAAAACATGGACGATTCAAAACCGTTTGAAACCAGATATCTGACTATGCAGACATGCGCTTTTAAGAAAGAAAATTGGTATCTTAAGACGCATTTAGCCTATGCAACAAGTTGTAAAACAACGTGTTTCAAAACCGTGTTGTGCAACAAGTTGTAAATCCTAATGAAAAACGTTTTAGAACTGATGTGTTTTGACCTGTTTTATAACAAGTTGTCGTGTTTGCCTCTTGTATTGGTAAACATCGCAGAATATGTCCAACATGTTTTAAAACTTGAAAACACATGTCGATATTTTATTGCGCAAACTCATTATGTTAAGTTCTAGTATGCCTTTTAGTCCTAATAGAGGACCTTCCAATCTTAATTTGTTGGTTTCTGTAGCTTTTCTTCAATGCGAAATAAGATTGGGTTCATATTAGTCTCGGTACTGGTGAAAGACTATATCGTAGATAAAGAATCGGGTACCTACAATCGTCCTATCATATCTTGTAATCTCTTCAGATCTTGCAAATGCCTACGAATAATACAATTTAAAATTTGTTCTAATTTTTGCAATACAGTGGTACAATTTTTCTTATTCAGACTGTATGAAAATTTTGGCAATGGAATTCTTTTTAACGCAAATAGGCCATTAAAGGTGACGTGTATACATTTTTAGGTTATAAATACAGAAGTGACGAACATCTGACGATTGACTCAGAGAAACTATCAAACCTGTTGATAAAGGAGGAGCGCAAACTAATACATGTTTCATGGATTCTACCAAGAATGTCTATGATTACATCCGTAAGTAGTATTATCATTCAAATTGTTTCTGTATCAGTATATATGAATAATAAATTAAAATACAACTATATATTTCTTTATTTTCACTTCCGATGCCGTGAATGAGAGCGAGAGAGAGATAGAGAGAAGTACTGATTTTGAGAGAAATTATTGTTTTTTCTTCCTTACTTGATTTTGAGTACCAATTATCAGAAAGAACGAAAATTTCAGAGCTACTCCAAACTTTGTTAGGCATTTTAAGCGTTCTTGATCATTATGCCGACCCTTCACTTGGCGTAGCGTATTCGTGTAGCGGCATCGCTGTATTTATTTTTATGTGCCTGTTATTTGGTATTATTGTAATCTGTGTTTTTTTAATGTGTGTATCGGTAAACATATATATGTTGATATGATACAGTGTTGTTGTGTATGACTACAATTATGACAATTTGTTTGTAAGATAATCTTGAAACATTCTATGTCATCATCTGATGATCCCTGAATAAAGATTTATTATTATTTATTATTATTTGCCCAAATATTTGATGTATTCGCGCAAATATAACAAATATGCCTTCCCTCATTGTCGATCGGCATCGTCGGCATAAATATTCATCTTTTTTTGTGTCCTTTGACGTGTGGTTGAAAACCGATAAATAGACGGAAACGGGTATTTGCCTTATTGCAATATTTTTCTTATTTGCGCAAATAACCCAGCGGACTAGCTCGACCGTGTAGCCCAGACAGATGCCGAACTTCCTCCTTGGAATACCATGGGCGTTAGAGATTGTGCGCAGTGTCCAATCAAAACTCACATGCGTAGGTAACTGCTGCTCTAATAATCATGTTGCATAGTTTGCTTTATCCAACAATCTTAATTTTTGAGTTGCTAAATCGTAATTTTGAATTTTGTTTTAAACACTTGTGTGATTTTCTTCCAGATCATACCCTTCTGTCAAGTGTAGTTCCAAGGTACTTGGCCGAATTTTCCCATCGTTTCCTACCACCACGACTGACTGACTGACGTTGCACACGGGGCATTGCGACGTTCTTAAGAACAGTAGACAGTGTCCCATCAGGATATCAAAAAGAATTAGGTATACCTACCTAATTTCGGAGTTGTTACAGAAAAATCACATTTGAAGTTTTGTTGTAAAGATAATAGAAACGTGTGTGTCCTACCTTAAAGAACGGAAAATCGCTTTCGATTTTACCGCAAATAACAGAGAAAGTCATTTCAAGGGCGTCGATAATGGGAGGGGGGGGGGGTAATGAGGGTAATTCGTCTCTCCAAGAATAACAAAAATAGTACCTAATCCGCTATTTACGTTGAAGTCAGACACATATACGAAACGTTACATAATCTAACCCAAAAAACCAACAACCCCCCCCCGACCAATGTTTTACTGCTGATCATGTAATGCCGCTAAAAAAATACACCCCCTGGCGAATAATATACTGTTGCTGATTATGTAGGGTATTTCCTTTTGACCGATAATGAAATCCTCATTTCTAAATCCGTCCCTGTGCGATTACATTGCAACAGTGGCAAAAAACAAAAAAAAACCTGTTTACAAGAGAATGTTGACGTGTTACATCGGACTTTAAGATTTTAACACCAACAAAAATGGCGCAACCGGTATAACTAATAATTAACTGGTGGACATGATTTTAGTGTACGGTGATGTGGTGAAAGTGAAGTGCCTCTCAGACTTTGCGAGTGTATGCTGACCGTATTTACTATGCACTCTATCGATTTGTCTATCTCGCGCAAAGAATTAGAGGCACAGGATGCTTGTATCATATCATCGTGGACACGCTGGAAGATCTAGACAGCTTCGAGTGGTCCAAAGTGAAGAAGAAATACTTCGCTTTGCAGTTTTGCGCGGCGCGAATTTCGAACACTGTATCTATAAAACCCATTTGAGAGGACCGCACTTAAAACTGCGCAGCGAATAAATATTTAGTATTTTTGGACACATCTTTTTTATTCTTTTGCTGCTCATTCACCGCACATTAGCTTTGTTATTTCAAAGGCAGTGGTTTCTAAAAAGAATAGTCCCAACTTTGAAAACACCCTGTATATAGAACATATTTAAAAGAAACCTTTACCCCCCAAGAAGAAAATTACTCCCACTATGCAAAAAATACCCCCCAAGAAAAAGGTTATCGAGGTCCTTGGGTCATTTATTAGAGTTACGCTAATTAACAGGTCTTTTTAATACGCTTTTAATATTATTTTATTAGCTTCACCTGTATGTTTGTGAGTAACTCTCCTTTGGATTAAGAAGACGGACCGAACATTAAATGCTCCAATTTGGCCATGAGAACGATTTCCCGTCCGATTAGCGGTCGTATCCTCTGACTAAGAGATGGCACAGACACCTTAAACTTTCTTAATATTGAGAGCAGGCGACACAAAAGATTTACCTTTGCGCCATCTGGTACCCGAAGGTAACGGCAAACCAAAGAAAATCGCTGTTAAACAGCAGCAGACTTGTTGGTGGAACGCCACGGCGCGTCCGCTTGGCCGACCAGAAGAGCGCGGTTCTATATGCTGCTGCATATGAAAGCCGATATACGAGGGTTGCTCTATATCTCCTAATATTGCACAGAGGCGTAGCGATGAGAGCTTAAAAGGCGTGACATCCAACTGCTTGAGAAAAATACTAGCGAGATTGTGAAAAAAGTTAGGGCGCTTTGTGCCATATTATTCGTAAATCGAGCGCCTGACGCTTTTTTACAATAATACTAGTATTTCTCGTTCATTTTTATTTTTAGTTCATTTTAAGAATTACCTATGTTTAACTTGTTAGTCTAATGTTCATTAAAATCGTGTTTTTTAGCTTTTTTTAAACTATATTTATTAATGTCTTTGTCGATTATTTACTTCAACTAAGACGCGGCCACACGCACTACTATTTCGCAATGTAAGCGCCGGTGCACGCTTGCGGCTGTTTACCCTCCGGCGCCGTAACGGCACCGGAATTGCGGTCTGAAGTACTAAGCGATAGATTGAAAGATGAACATTGGTGTCCCGCGCCGCTGCGGTGCCGTACGATCTCGGTGCGGCTGTTTCGAGCCGTCGATATCTTTGGAACCGCAGCGGCACCGCAACCGCATCTCCGTGTCTACACTACTACACGATGGCCTGTGAGGACAATCTAGAGGTAGAACTGTTTATAGACAGTATTAAGAATTATCCAGAAATATGGAATAATGCCTCCAAAATGTACCACGACCGTGTAAAAAAGAGGAGTGCATGGATCAAGATTTGCGAAACTTTCTCGGAAGCCTTTGACGAAAGGAATCCTGGGATCGTATCTTACATGAAATTTTCACTGAAAGTTCATCAAATGAGGCAATGCTCATTCGAAAGTAATTAAAACATGTATCCAGATTTGCTTAAATCCGAAAAGGATGTAACAAATGTCCCTCCAGTAAGCCTTAACTCCATAAACGGATGTACCCAATGTCTTCAGTTACTTTTCAAAATAAAATGTTTGTACACTAGGTAAGCAAAAATCGCACGCTTCCTTCTATTTCCATGTTGACGTGTCAAGCGACACGGATTCATGCGGTGCCGTTACAAAGCCGCAGGTAGTGTGCAGCCAAACTCGCGGTGCCGCAACGACGCCGGACGGTAAACAGTCGCAAGTGTGCACCGGCGCTAATTCTGGACATTTTAACTTTTTAACTATTACGGATGCGCCAATTCGAACATGTAATAACATAAGTCGGTGTCAGCAATAACTCCAAGTTTTTGGAATTCGTCCTTTTACACGGTGTATAGAACCTGGGTTTTCTAATGATTACTTTTGATAAGCCATTGATCTGTGTACTTATGTGATTTTGCAAAAGAAAAACGAAAACACATGTTGAGACATATATTAATCTGTGAAAATTCACTGTACTCCTTAAATGAATGTATAAGGGCAAACGATCAAAAATATGTTTACACGTATCCCGCAGTATGGGGGCCATACATCTAACTGAATTGGGTCAACGTTATGTGCAAATAACATCAATTTCGTACTTATCCACTGTGAGGCTTTCAATTAGGTGAGCTTGTTTGCGACGAATCAGGAAATATATTCTCGCTGTTAGCAATTCCAATTTCTTCGTATTTCGTGTAGTCCCGAAGGTAACGTCATGCGGCGTAAACTATAAAAAATTGAGTGAATAAAGTTCTTGATGGTGTTTTAAGTAGCTTATCATCTTCACAACTAGCGTCCATTTACACACCGCCAGAACTCTAATAACCAGGTTTAGATATCGCTCTACTGAATGAAATTAAACGACGATAAAAACATAGAATTTTCTATTCATTCATGAAACGTCATTCTGAACATTGACAAGATGAACAGTCGCCATCTTCCTCTCAGTGGCAGTAATGCTGCGGTTACTTGTCAGAAAAAGTAGATACTAGGTATATCAAAATTAGGGCAATCGAATTTGGTGAATTAGTAAATGCTCTGTGGTAAGTGTCGTCAAGTATAAAGGTGCGATTCATCCTAATGATACATATAATAACAATAGTAAGAATAACCAAAAGTCTTTATTGTACATATTAAATCTAATTAAGCTGCACAGAACAACAGAAAAATTAGTTAAATTAGATTTTCTCAAAAGATTTTTGCTGCATCTACCATGTTTCATGCGATTACTCTATATAAACTTGACGAATATGCGTATACGCTGCCGAAAAAAACAAGCAGATTTGTTTTCTACTGACTGTCGGCCAAGCAAGTCGGTGTACGTCATGCTGGATGGCGCAACTGTGACCGTATTCTTTATTTGCCGCTTTTATTTTTTCTATCGTTGTCGGTCGTGTACGCCAGTGTAAAAAATCCGCAAAAGACGGATGCAGTCTGACCGTAGCCTTACGTCTTTGCAAAATAAAAGTAATTATAGGGTCATTCGTTAATTCTGTTAACTTTCCGGACAACCAGTCAGCTGGAGAGCATATTGAAAAAGCATTTCAGAGAGAATTTATGCAAAACATCGGAAGGGTCCAATTAAAATGCAGAACAGGCGATGTCATGCCAAACTGATGGCGGTATTTCAAAGTGAAATCAACCTACCCTACCGCTTGCGTTTTGTTTAGTTTGTTTAGCAAAAGTTACTCAGCTGTCACTGACTCTTAATCACTAGATTGCGGTGTCAGCTGTCACACATACACTGGCAGGTCAAAGGGGGTTACTCGTCGTGCACATCCCACCCAGACGGACACCAAATAAATTAAACGTATGTTTTATGAGAAAATATTTTAAATTCCGCATTCAAATCCCGCATTGTTTATATAAAAAATGCCCCCTTACTAACAAGTACATAATTTAAAACCTGTTGTTCAAAATAAGGATGAGGTTCTTTGCTCTCAGATATTTCTTGCCACCTTTTGCATATATGAGTTTTGTTTTTATCAAAGACAAGATTTGTATTAGTCCTTAATTACCACACTGGTATGATACCCTAGCATTATTTAAAATCTGCACTGCTTTTGGATTTTGGATAGTATACAGGGTTATTCGACACGGAGCATTATAGCTACATTTTAAAAATATTTTCATGTTATACAGGGTGTCCCAAAAACACGAAATGTATCAAAGTTATGATTTTTTAAATGGAACACCCCATATATTCAGATTCCTTGGAGAATTCTAGTGTGACTGACTTTATGTATCATACTTGGGACTTAAAGCGAACCGTTTAGGTGTAAATCACCATTTTCGGTATAAGTATATATCAGGAAAAAATTGAATATCGCAGAGATCATAAAATTTGGAAGGCTGTCACTTTGCCGTATTACCAAGCATAAAATGCGTCAGCTTTGATGAGACTGTCAAATTTAAATAACGTTTATGCTTGGAGAAATCGGTTGATTAATTAAGGAAACTTCGATCAACGATAACTTGATTTTTTCAAATAGGAATGCCTAATTTTTTTTATTATTCAATAATCATCCCAATACATTGTTTTCACCTAGAAACAATAGAATAGAACATCTACCAGCAAAAAGCTCCAGAATTTTGTTTTCGAAAAGATTAATTTGGGCTTCGCGTCCCATGGTGGATGTGGAAATCAATTTCTTTCAAATTTATTGGCCTAACATTTGGCAAGCAGAATAAAAAAAAGTAGGAAAGTATTTACTTGAGTAAATTCAAACGGCGCTCTCACTGTGAATCGGAAGAGATATTGACAAAACCGGATTCTGCCCGAACTAGTTTTTTCATGCTGATTCCGAATCTGTATTTCATTTTTCTCTAGCATCTGTAGTTTTGGCTATCTTTTGTATACGGACAGAGGGACGGACAGAGGCTCTGCATAAGCTCTCTTACAGTAAGAGCTAAAAAAAAATAAGGTGACGCTGTGCCAGTCATTTCGATAGCTATAGCTTGCTGTTTTGCTTTTTAACCGCGACAAGAAAATATATACTGCAATAACCATCTAAACAGCTTCTTCATAACATACTTCTTCAGTAGAGTAACACTGTAGGATAAAGCCTGTTATGGAAAACTTTGTCCGACTACATTTTTTGTACAAATCCTTAGAGCAGCATAAGAAAAACTAAAGTGATTTTTCTTGATTTGACATTTCTACAAAACGCTGAGTTCTCGACAAAAGTAGCTGGTTTCTTAACATAAGCTGAACATAATAATGGACAAATAATACTAGTATTAATGTGAAAATATCATTGGGCCCATTGTGCCATATTTTTTGTATATCGAGCAATCTGCTTTTTTCACAATAATACTAATTTGTTTGTTCATTACTATTTTAAGCTTACATTAAGAATCATTTGTGACATTTTTGTGCTTTGAAAGCGTGTTCTTAACTATATTTATTTTTCAATTATTGTTCAGGATAATGAGACAAACATTAATTATTGTTGATAAGTGCACAAAGTTTAAATTGAATCTGTTCGTTTAAAGTGACTCAAGATTGAGTCCAAAGGAATTGGTTACAAACATACAAGCAGACATTCAGGTGAAGCTAATATAAAAATCACGAGATACCATATTATGCGTTATATCAAAGCTGAAACGCAATTCCAGTAGATGAAACCTTTTGTAGTGCCAAATCCTAATGCAATAATTGAATACGTTGGAGAAGGCAATATCATAACACAATATATAATTATGTTTCAATATCTAGATCAGAAACATTAAGATTAAGGTTTAATTTGTTAAGCACTTTCACCATTTCTTAAAACAAAAAGAGGTACTTTTCACATTCACCATTTGTAACACTGAGAAAGGTCTCAGAACTTCAATTCTGGCGGGTGATCCTGATCAGGATAATGAGACAAAATTATTGAATTATTGTATTGTCACCGGTTCTTGACAGGTGTACAAAGTTTAAATTAAATCTGTTCGTTTGAAGTGGATCAAAATCGAGTCCAAAGAAGTCAATTACAGACTCAACCTCCCCGTGATTTTTTTTCGGGGGGTAATACTTGATATTACATATTCACGAATATTAAGTTCACTGAAAGAAAGTAGATGAGCTTATAATTATGAGTACTCGTTATATTTTAAAATTAAATAATAGAATTAAACAAAATTAGTCGCTATTCACTTGAGGAAAACTGAGCATGCAAGATAGCCAACCACATTTGATATGTGATGTATTTCATTTAAAACTTATTCTATAACCTTGGTACATATCTTAGTAGAACAAGATTAAGGTTTAATTTGTTAAGCACTTTCTCCATTTCTTAAAACAAAAGAGATACTTTTCACATTCACCATTTTTAACACTGAGAAAGGTCTCAGAACTTCAATTCTGGCGAGCGATCCTGATCAGGATAATGAGACAAAATTATTGAATTATTGTATTGTCACCGGTTCTTGACAGATGTACAAAGTTTAAATTAAATCTGTTCGTTTGAAGTGGATCAAAATCGAGTCCAAAGAAGTCAACTACAGACTCAAACAACCTCCCCAGGATTTTTTTTCGGGGGATGATACTTGATATTACATATTCATGAATATTAAGTTCACTGAATGAAGGTAGTTGAGACTATAGCTTATAATTATGAGTATTCGTTATATCTTAAAATTAAATAACAATAGAATTAAACAAAATTAGTCGCGATTCACTCGAGGATAACTGAGCATGCAAGGTAGCCAACCACATTTGATGTGTGATGTATTTTATTTAAAACTTATTCTATAACCTTGGTACATATCTTGGTAGAACAAGATTATGGTTTAATTTGTTAAGCACTTTCACAATTTCTTAAAACAAAAGAGATACTTTCCACATTCACCATTTGTAACACTGAGAAAGGTCTCAGAACTTCAATTCTGGCGGGTGATCCTGATCAGGATAATGAGACAAAATTATTGAATTATTGTATTGTCACCGGTTCTTGACAGATGTACAAAGTTTAAATTAAATCTGTTCGTTTGAAGTGGATCAAAATCGAGTCCAAAGGAGTCAATTACAGACTCAAACAACCTCCCCAGAATTTTTTTTCGGGGGGTGATACTTGATATTACATATTCATGAATATTAAGTTCACTGAATGAAGGTAGTTGAGACTATAGCTTATAATTATGAGTATCCGTTATATTTTAAAATTAAATATCAATAGAATTGAACAAAATTTGTCGCGATTCACTCGAGGATAACTGAGCATGCAAAGAAGCCAACCACATTTGATGTGTGATGTATTTTATTTAAAACTTATTCTATAACCTTGGTACATATCTTAGTAGAACATAACGAAAATCACTAATCACTAATTTTCGTCGGTCTGTCTATCTGTCGGTCTGTACGCGTTTTTCTAGCCTCATAATCTCAGTAACCGCTGAATGGATCGTGATGAAATTTGGGAAGTGATATGCTGTGGGGTCTTAGTAGGTAATGTTCCTATAATTTTGAAAATCGGTGCATGGGTGGCGGAGTAATTAGCTAAAATCAAAAAAATTCAAATATTCCTCAAACTTCGTTTTATGCGTTTTTGGGTTCCCGATCATTTTCTACTTTTTTTTGCTGGGGGTGAAATTGGGGTGGTTGGGGGTGAGAGGTTGCAAAACTGAAAAATTGTTGTATTTATAGCAGGCTGTCCACCGTCCTGTGAAAGAAAGACCTAGCGTCATGATACACTTTTTTAGGTCCATCCGATCGTTCCGTATAACGTGGTAACTAGTGGATGAATTTTAATGAAATGTTTACGCAGTATTACAATAGCACTAATAAAAACAACAAATATAAAACAGCTCAAGCTTCGTTTTTAGATATTTTATGGGTTCCTTATCATTTTCTATTTTCTTAGTGGGGGTGAAATTGGGAGGGTTGACGTTGGGGGGTTGTAACACTCAAAAAATTGTTGTATTTATAATAGGCTATGCATTGATTCGTGAAAGAAAAACTAGAGGCATGATACATTTTTTTTTTGGTTGGGCGGGCGATGATTTGGTTGCAAGGGGATGTCGGACTGTAGCTTCATGGTATGGGAAAATAATAAACTGTTATCACCGTAATGTGTGGGAAGTACTGAATGAATCAACTTGACTTAATTTTTTTAATGTAATCGAAAATGCGAAACCGCAAAATTTCTGTTCACCTCCATTCATTCTCACCCACTTTCCAACTGAACTGCAGCCGTACGTAGCGTCGAAGCACGTGCAAGCAACAGGTGTGGGAGCGTGGAGGGTGAGAGTGCCAGCGGGCCGGCGGCAACTCCGAACTTCCAACTCCCATCCTCACAACTTCAGTTTCATCTCGGCGGCCGTGGGACGACAAACAGACGTGATACAAGGTCTGCGTTCGTGAAAGTGCGCCACGTGAGAGTAAATTAACATTCGGTTTCTCCGTCCAGGTTCTTGGAATTCTCTGGATTGAGGTGGAGGAAGATTATGGTGAGACACATTAACTCTATGATGACTGAATAAATTAATGGATGACCACACCGTGGACTGTTTTGTAACTCTTATCGTGCTACTAGTATGTAAGTTCTGCCTTTCTATCAGTATAGTATATGGCATCGGGTCCTATTACGCCTTCTGGTTCCGAAGTTCTAGACTCCTAAACGATCTGCCTGTGGAACCCTAACCCTAAGGTCCTACACGTCTTGCAGTAACACAAATTATGTGTTGAGGTCCTTTCTTTTGTTTAACATCGTGCACGCATAGAGTCATTACAAATCCCCATTAAGTGCAGCAGCCTCAGTTGCTCTCTATCTAGAGTAAAAAACAGGTTTTTTCAACGCTAAAAAAATTAATCTGTCTAAAATAGGGCAGCATTCGGAATTAGCTGCTGAAAAGTATATTATGTTGTTCCTTTACAAGGCAATAAAAGCCAACTATTAATACAACGAACTTTTCAGTGTCACAACCTCCACCTCCAAACTAGCCAAACATCAAGTTCCTTGGTTTCTGGCTATCTGTCTGTCTGTTTGCGTTTTCCTAGCATCTTAATATGTTAACCGCTGCATGGATTGTGATGAAATTTGGTTAGCGGTATGCTGAGTGGCCATAGAAGGTAATCAAAAAATAAAAGATATAAAAGCAGCTGAAGTTTCGTTTTTAGACGATTTAGGGTTCCTGATCGTTTTTCACATTTTTTTAGAGAAGGTAAAATTGGGGTAGTTTGGGGGTGGGGGGGTTGTAGAACATTTGTTTCATTCGTAATCGGGCTCTCCATGGCTTTGTAAAGGAACGACCTACTATACTTTTCAGCTTTATTGGAATGCTCCACTACCTTAGGCAAAAAATAGTTTTTAGAATTATATTGCTATAGATAATTTTCAAATGCTATAGATGATAAGCTCAAATATCAGTACAGAAGTGTCCCTCATTGTTATCTTAAAAAAGCGTCTGACACCGCTAACCACACTGACCATCTAAAAGATATAAGAGGACTGAGCTTCAGAGGACTAATACACCTCTTAAAGAAGTACCTACTACAGTAAAAAACATTTATTAATTGTACAATATTAAGTATATTTTATTCAACTTGCACCTGAATAGCTTACTTAATTTCAACGGTATTAAAAACATTATATCTGTTGTAGATCATCCCTCATAATACACAAAGTTGATGTTTAGAGGACTTCAAAACACACTGTTGTAAAACACATCAGATAAATAAACATCATGTCGGTTAACAACGGACCCAAAAATTCTATGCATTACTAGTTGTTTCCATAAGGAAAGGAAAAGAAGTGCTTCATGTATATTTTAAAGGTTTACCTGAGATTGTCTCTTTGTTCCATTTTATTTCATTAGACCTCTAATAAAAACATACAAGCTTGAAATAAACCTGGCTTATGTTTAACTATAAAAATTTGACAAAAAAATCCAGGAGATATACCTTTTGTTGGTCAGTAATTCCCTAACTAACTAATGGTGACTCCGAAAAAAAAGAACAAAGATTGGTGCATTTGCATTGTTGACAAATCAAAAATGAGACCCAGTAATACACGTAAATTAAAAATGCTTAAAAATTTACTAAATATTGAAGAAGCTATACCTTATATTACCAGAGTTCCTAATATGTGTGTACTGACTGCAGAGATCTATAGAAAACTACTTTTGCATCAAAGGAGGGTATATATAGAAATTTCAGGCTAACATAAATATAAACAACTCATTAATTTTTAGAAGAGCTCATGAATAGGAAGTTCTGAGCTGCAGCCCAGACACTGTTAGTCGAAAAACAAAAAAGTCTTTTTGAGGGCCAAAATTAAAATGCCAAACTTCATATTTATTCCTTTAAAATTTCCTTACGTAAAGCCAACAAACATTTTGTTATTGTTTCTTTTTTGTTTTTTCTATGTCGAAAATGCATGAAAAAATCCGAATCAAACTACTTGACGCATATTTTTCTATATACGTCCAATGTTTTTCATTTTAGACTGTAACTAGCTGCTATCTTAAAAATAAATTAACAAAATTGTTAGTCTTTGCCTTTTAATCACCATTCTTGATTATATCGCGATTTTAAATATCGAAAATTATATACGTCATCCAAAGTTGATAAAAAGTAAAAATATGGACTGATTGATATATGACTTACAAAGTGGACTACTTAAGCTTATTCGGAGGATAGCGGCTAAGCCATTAAAGTTACGAAAACGTTTTTTCACAAGAATTGTTCAAAATCGGATGCTCTATCAAATATCATTTTCGCTTCTACAGAGTGTTTCATTAAGGCGAGGCGTAACATAACATTTTTATCCCAAATGGCACACCCTGTATAATAATATACATTTTTGATTTCTACGCTTCATTTAAGGACAAGTTTATTAAATACACGTAGGTTCTGAAATTAACGGCTAGTGAGCTTTTAGCTTGTTTTATGCATTTCTCTCATCATTGGCGCTTTCGAAAAATTTAAATATATCCGAAAATAGAGAATTTTAATAGTTTTGGTTTGTACGTTGTTCTCAGATTAGTTTTGGTTTGAACGTTGTTCTCAGATTAGAAAGCGCTATTTAAAACATTATGAATAAATTTCGTTTCTTCCCCCCAGGGCATAGCTCCTAGCTATTAGGTATACAGGGTGATCAATTTATATTCCGAAGTTTGAATCCTCCATTATTATGGCATATACAAAAAAAACTTTCGAACAAAAGTTGTAGATAAAGCTGAGGCTACCTTTAAAATTATTTTGTAATATACAGGGTTATTGATAAAGTCACGGCTATATATTATCCCGAATTTAAATTGGGCTCATTTTTTCTACTCCGCAGATATAGGGTTTTATCGGGTTATACAGAGTATTTTCAGAGATATGGCCACCTTTGTGTGAAAATCTTAATGAATTCATCACCCTGTATCTTAAAAAATCAATGACTGGAGGCTGGATTCTCAATGCTAGAATAATCTCCTGGTTGTCTAGTTCTGTCTAAAATTATCAATTTTCCGCTATCTTTTGATTTTGTATACAGGGTAAGCAATTTCCAAATATAGATCTTAGCTTTTACAACTTTTATTGGAAAGTTTTTTTGTATCTCTCATAATAACGAAGGTATCAAATTTCGGAGTATACTTTTTAAATGCACTTGCACTATTAAATTTAAAATTGAATTTCCTTTAAATTGATTTCGCACTTCATGGATCTGTCACTGTTAATTGTGGAGAAAATCGGAATTTAATGATATTATTTACACCAACAATATCATAGATAAAAAACACTTCACATTATGTGTTCAATATACCCGCCATTCTGCTGAATGCATAGAATCATCGTCTTCTTAAAGTTTAGCTCTACGTTCTCCAAAATATCAGAAGTCAATTCATTGAATGCCCTGATTATTCTAAGATTTCTTATCATCGACAGTAGTAGGCGGAGAAGCGTAAACTTTATCCTTGATACAGCCCCATTGAAAAAAAACGAAGTCAAGTTGATTGACTCAGTACTTCCCACACATTACTGTGATACCAGTTTATTATTTTCCCATAGCATGAAGCTTCAGTCAGAGATCCCCTTGCAACCAAATCATCGGCAGCCCTCCCCCTAAAATTATCTTATGTGTTATGTCTTTCCTTCACAGGTCACTGGACAGCTTATTGTCAATACTACAGACTTTTCAGCCTTACAACCGCCACCCCCCAACCCCAATTTTATCCCCACCCAAAAAAGGTAGAAAATGATCGGGAACCCCTAAAACATCTAAAAACGATGTTTGAGCTGTTTTCATATCTTTAGTTTTTTGATTATTGCATACGCGTTTTGTATCCTCACCACGGTAGTAATACTATGTCATAATTTCATTAGAATCAATTTAATTTGAAGCTATCTAAAAAATAGATTTAGTTTTAGATGTTTGTATGCCGTAATGTATCACGCGGTTTTACTGTATTTTCTGCTTGCAATATAAAACTTGTGAAACTGCGCTCGTTAACTCGTCGTCTAACATACAAGACTTCTACCCACACCCTGATTGATAAGAAGAAAAGAGTCTAGGCCTTGCGAATAGTGAGGCCCTTTGCACAACCCCCAACCACCTCAATTTCACCCCATCAAAAAAAAAGTTTAAGCAATATTTATTTTTTTTGTTTTTAGCTAATTACTCCGCCGCCTATGCACCGATTTTCAAAATTATAGTAACATTACCTACTACTACCCCACAGCATATCAGACAGACAGGCAGACCGACAGACAGACAGACAGACAGACAGACCGACGGAAATGAGTGACTTGGATTTTCGTTATGTAGACATCACAAAACGCCCAAAAAGCGTATTATCTCAAATTGAAAATTTTCGCGATCACAATAGTCCCCTCACCAATCAGTGTGGGAAGTAAAACCAGACTTAGACAGGTCAGGAGGTCTAGTTCGCCAGTTAATTGGTTCTCTCCGTCCGATTCACTTCACAAAAAGAGTGTCCAACAAATTTTGGACTTCAAGTGTACTGTGAGCTGGAGCCCCGTCTTGTTGTAGCCACATCATTTGCCTAATTACCAGAGAGACGTCTTCCAGTAAGTCGTATAAATTGGTTTCTAGAAATTGCAAGTATTTTTTCCCCGTGAGTTGGCCATCAAAAAAATAAGGACCAATAACTCGAAAACCGAGAACTCCACCGCATACATTCAACGACCATCTGTACTGAGAATATGTTGTTCGAAACTGGTAACGTTGATTGAAGGAAATAGTCAATCAATGCTGGTAAACATTATTCTCTACTCTACTCCTCTACCGTTAGTGATTATGTTCAATGCCATGCTCTGCAGAACCTGCAGGCTTTGCATGTGCATTTTGTCGTGCAAACACTAAGCCGCACATTCGTAGGTAATTGCCGAAGAGAATAATATTTTGAACAGGGATAACACCGGTGTCAAATTTCTTAACATGCGTAATACACGTACTACTCGTTAATGCTATGTTACTAGCTTACCTTATGCTTTTCCCAATAATTATGAACGTTTATGAGAGCAGACGACAGAAGGTTCTGCCGGTGCGCCATCTGGTACCCGAAGGTAACGGCAACCAAAGAAAATCGTTGCTAAACGGCAGCAGACTTCTTGGTGGAAACTCAGAGTGATAATTCGAGAAGAATTATTACTCTGAGGGTGGAACGCCACGGCGCGTCCGCTTTAGCCACCAGAGAGCGCGGTTCTATATGCTGCTACATAATTATGAAAGTCGATATACGATGGTTGCTCTATACCTCCGTCAATCCGCCAGTACGCAGACAGCTGTTTCACGCTTATTAGCGATCATCAGTGCGTCATAGGTCGATTGACGGAAATAGAGAGCACCAGATTTTTCATGTTTACTAAACATGTGAAACATGTGAGAGCAGACGACTTTCATATGCAGCAGCATATAGAACCGCGCTAAAGCGGACGCACCGTGGCGTTCCACCAAGAAGTCTGCTGCTGTTTAGCAGCGATTTTCTTTGGTTGCCGTTACCTTCGGGTACCAGATGGCGCACCGGCAGAACCTTCTGTCGTCTGCTCTCACATGTTTCACATGATTAGTAAACATGAAAAATCTGATGCTCTCTATTTCCGTCAATCGACCTATGGCGTATGCGTACTGGTGGATTGACGAAGATATAGAGCAACCCTCGTATGAACGCTTATCTTTGTTCTTTCTGCTTATATCAGCAACATTCGAATTCGCCATTTCCCTGTTACGATTGTATATGGTTCGGAATATATTTTCAGTAACTCTATTCAGTTAAGATGAAGCGTAACTCTCTTGAGCTTTGTTCTGGTTCCAGGATGAACCGTCCCTGGGCATGCGCATTGATAATTTGCTGTTCTGGTTCCATAAGAACTATTTACGAACTGTGAGTCCTGTGTTCTAGTTTTTCTCGGTCGGTTCTAGGATAGTTCGAGAATCATCCGAAACCAGTACCTGCTTAGGAGCAAGAATCGGTTTAGGATTGTTTCAGAACTGAAATGCTTGCGCATTTTGCTGTTTGCTTTGCGTTTTATGGTCCTTTGCGACTTGTGACTTTTGCTTAACTGTTCTAAATTTTAGGTTATGAACTGTTGACTGTTCAATACATATCTGAAATTCTGAAAATTCAATTATATATCATCATAATGGAACTTGTATTGTCAAATTCATCATCATCATCTAGTGATACGGATAGATAAATCTCCCACTAAAACTAAATTGAGGAATTAAATTTAAGTGATAGATTTATATTGTGATACTAATAGGTACGCTCTATTTTGTATTCTTTGTCTCAAAGAAAACTGGAATCGCTTTTTAGCAATGTATTTAAAATTAAACCGGCAAGACATCAAGCCAGAGCGATACGCAGTTCTCGTTTATGCACATACTGAACCGTTCTAGGCCGGTTATAGAATCATTCTGAGACTGAGCTGCTGCCCATTTAGTTCTGCGCAATCGGTGAATTGTCCGAGAACTGTTTTGATGCTCAAAACCAGAACAAAGCTCTCAACACATGTTCTATTTTATAAGTATATACGTTGAATTTACTTTCTTCTTAGGATGCAATGTGTATAATATAGTTACAATAGTCATTCAGTAAATGTAAGTTAAAAGGTTTGACTTGCCTTCCTCCAACATCTGCTTCTGCTTGCTGACACAGTCACAGCGCGGGAACACTATGACGATCTAAACAAAATAATGAATTTACTACTTTACCTTCGTTGTTAGATAACAACTGTAGATACTATTTTAAACACAACCAAATAATCTAACCATTAAACACTACACCTTTTTACACGCATGTGAAATACCTTTTTTAGCTGAGAAATCTATGCGGAATTTTCATATTTAATTTCTTATAGTGTATTGGAATTCAAGGCTAACACCAATTTTCAGCTCTATGCACATTTTTCTGAATGATTTTTTGCTACAGTAATGGTGATGCGAAGCCACTCAAGTAGGCCACCTTTGGCCCCTTTGCCACAACGAACCAGACCTCTTCACGAATATGTATTTATTGTCCATTGTCCAACCATTTGACTGAGTATGGTGGTGACTTCTACCCGAACTCCGTCGTGCCGAATATCTGAACCCTAAGGTTGCGATACACATCACATCTGCCTAGGAAGTGAAATGCTGTTTCGTCGTCCTCCAGCACCTGGAGCAGGATGGGGTCCTCTGATGAGTAGGTTGAGCGTATCTCTGCCTTTCTGTAAAAGCCATAGCGTTCGGCCCTTGTCAGGGCACGCTATGAATCTTTTAGCTAGCTTGTAGTCATCTCTCTCTAATTAGGTTTTCGATAATTCTTTGCAAGCCCAAGCGTCTATGGCAACACTGACCTGGCGCATGCTAATTCCAGGCCTCTTCCAGGTATACAGGGTGAGTCGAGCTCAACGCCTCGGACTCTTGTGACCTAAAGATACCACTTTTCAGAAAATTAACTTTGCGAGTGTATGTAGGTCGAGTTGGACTGCATTTTAAAAATAATGACTTTTATACAGGGTGTCTAATAAAAGTGTGACATATCAAAGTTATATCTTTTAAATGGAACACCCTGTATATTATTACACATTTAGATTCCAGGGTCAATTCTAGTGTGACCTTATGTATCCCACATGAGTCTTAAAGCGAACTGTTTAGGTGCTAATCACAATTTTTGCTATAAGTAAATATCAGAAAAAAACTAACATCGCAGCGGTTATCAAACTTAGAGGGCTGTGACTTTGCCGTGTCATTAAGCATGTAATGCGTCGATCAACTTAGGTAAGACGGTGAAGTTTGAATTGCACTTGTTATTGGAGAAATCGCTAGATTAAACAAGGAAACTTCAATCAGTGGTAACTTGATTTTTTCAAATGCGAATGATTAATTCTTTTTATATAACCAAATGTACAAATTGATAGGCTTTCTAATCATGATACTACGACACTGACAGATATGATCACTTGGCGGACAGATTTCGAACCGGTCTGCGCATGACGTCACCGTGTGACAAAAGTGTACAAGCACATGGCGCCAAAGCATTGATTTTTGAAAGTTTTATTTCGTTTCCTGTTATATCTGTCTTAGATATTTAATATTCATACAAAATGAAATAGCTCATGCACAGTATAATATAAACGATACATATTGCTCTGTATCTGGATGAAAAATTGGTGAAATAGTTATTCAAAGAATTGATATTAATCGACGCCTGACCCGTTTGCAGTAGTTCCGAGCGTTCTGAATTTTCAAAAATTTGAATCTATGTACTCAAAAAAAATTTACATTGTGGAAAAAGAACAGAGCCAGAGCGGTCTGGACGTATTTTTCTGAAATCTCATATAAGAGGTTGATTGGAGTGCCTAGTGAAACCATCTTTTTGTGGGAAAATTTCTCGGGTAGGGGGTGGAATTTTTATATACTCCATTCAGGAGCCTTTGATTACCGTTCTTATTTTTTATATGTAGATTATGATGTTGCGTCACCAGCTCTTCAAGCCAATTTGCATATGTATTTACTGTATAATTCTCTTAATAAAAGGTAGACAAGAAATAAATAACATGATTTTGTCATTAGAGGTTTTTAAAAATCATGAACAAGCATAATGGCATCATGTTTATGGCGAATGAATATTGACTTTTTTCTGCTAATGATTGGTGGAAAAATACATTACCAGATTTTCTTATTTTTTATTTATTCAAATATATGTCACAACCGTGTATATGTTAAACATAAAATAAAAACATATCACAATACAATAATACAATATCTTTCTGGGCATTGCATTTAGCTAGTACAGGTGAATTCTCGTATACTAAAGATTCCTAGTAATAACAGGTTTTTGATAAATTTTTTTCAAAATGTTTTCATACGATGTATCTGTTTAATAATATGTTTGAATTAAAAAGGTTGGATCCAGTGATGGTTTCTGATGGCCTGGGTATAGGGCACATTATTAAATTTGTTGCTCTCTTGTGTTGTAGTTAGGTATTGATTCTGTATATATGAGTCTATGGGGAAATATATTTTGGACAGACAATAAGAACTGAAAAAGGGGTGAATAAGAGCATATAGAACTAGCCTTTCTCTATATGAACTGAAAATGAAATATCAAAATACGTTCTGCAACCTGTAAATCTCCAACCATCTTTTAGCGCATTTTTATTTTATGTGGCTTTTTCTTATTCCAAATAGGAAAGGCGCTAGGAAAGCTGGATACACCGTCGCAGGACCCTGTATACTTATTACTTTATACTATTTTACAATGTTAGTGAATTTCAGTTTTCTAATATTCGAGGTCTCTCTAATTCCCCTGTCAAGAATTCGTATTCTGAAATACATTTTGCATCTAGAAAACAAGCTCATCTTTGCTTCATCAGTCACATATACATTCTCTGATAATTTGGTTAAATTTGCAAGATAGTTTTTTTTCAATTTTCAAAGCGTTTCCATTATAGTTGGAAAATATATGGCCGAGCTCATTACATTTTGCCAAGAACTCATCTGTATGTTTTTGTAGTCCACCTTCTGTTAAATGGTTGACCCAACTGAGAGAAGTATCTGTGCAATCTGGGATAATAACCCAGTTTCTCCTTATTTTTCAACTTAAATGCAATGAAACCAAATTTTCCAAACCATCCCAAGTAGCGGTAGTGTGACGAATAGTTTTTACTTTTTTATTATTACATCCCACAACCACACAGTAAACCATTGTTCAAACATGTGTTAAACTCCAGAATCGCAAATAATTAATGTTTTATCAAACTTTACTACGGTAAACGAGTAAACTCAAGAAAATAAACTGAAAATGTTCGGCTATAACCTGTAACTAAACGAGTAAACAAACCCCGTTTGTCACACGCTGACGTCACAGGTGGAAGCGAGACGGAAGACATCATGCGCGTGAGCATACCTTCTAAAGTCGTAGTATCATGCTTTCTAATGACATAAGGTTGTCAATATCAATCTCTGGTAGTTTTCATTTAATTTCGAGTTTTCAATCAAACCGGTGTTTTTCAATTTCCCTATATGTTTCTCATTTCCGCAGAAATGGATAATTTTCACAGATTATTAGCTACTGAAATGTATTAGAGATTAACAATTTCCAAAACCACTAAAACCTTTGAAATGGAAGGAAAACATTAAGCGATTATTGCTAGCAGTCTAATACCTTCAGCACGTAATTTCACATTTATTAATGGTATAAAACAGTAGTCATTTCTGTCAAAGTCAAAAGTAATGATACCTTTGACTGTCCGACTGTAGCCCTTCAAACTTTCCAGCATGTATTAGCAAGATCGCAAAAAAAGGAATACTGACAAATCAGATTTTAATTTTCTTCCAAGTAAATTATATTTTATAATTTGAACAAATTTTGAATTCATCCTTAATTTTCGGCGATCTTGCTTACGGGTACTTAAGAATTTACAGAACTCCAGTCAGAGGTGGCGTTACTTTTAACGTGACGGAAATTACTACTTTTTAAATCATTAAATGTGAAATTTTATTCTGAGGCTACTAAACAGCCAACAACATTCGGTGGTAGATTTCCTTTTATATCAAAATTTTTCATGGTTTTGTGAATTGTCAACCTTTGGTGTATTGTAGTAGCTGGTATGCTGTCAAAAATATCCATTGATGTCGTACTAGCTGTTTTTTGACCTTAGATGTTACCTCTGTTATTCTGGTTAGACTTGATTGTTGTAAGTTATTTTTTATGATTTTAACTCTTTACTCTAGTTCGTCTGTATATTTCTGCAAAGTTAGTGGTTTTCTTTCATCTGAACAGTTTTTTGTTTATATTCCATGGCCTGCTAAGTGGATTATAGGTAGGAACATCGAAAAACAGCGGTTTGATTGAAGATTTGAAATTAAATGAAAACTGTCAGAGAATGGTATTTTCAACAGTACCTACCTATATCATTAGAAAGGACATCAAATTTTACATTTTGTTGTATAAAAATAATTAGGCATTCCCATTTGAAAAAATCAAGTTCGAGGTTTCCTCATTTAATTTAGTGATTTCTCTTAGAACAAATGTAATTCAAACTTGGCAGTCTAACCTAATCTAGCAAATTTTACACGGCAAAATCACAGCCCACTAGGTTTTATAATCTCTGCGATATTTAACTGTTTTCTGATATCTACTTATACCAAAAATTGTGACCTGCACCTAAACGGTTCACTTTACGTCCCATGTGTGATGCACAAAGTCACACTAGTATTGTCCCGGGAAGCTAAATATGCAATAATATATATGAAAAACATAACTTTCATATGGCATCCTGTATTGGTAGCCACCTTTGACACTTTTTACTGAGATCACGGAACTAACCCCAAAACACCTTCATGTCCTCTTAGTGAACTCTTTCTTGTCGAACCTACCAGATGGTCTGGTGCAGGTTTGTGTGTCCGACAACCTTCAAACTCCGTCGTATCGTATATCGTATCTGAACGCTGGGCTTGCTATACATTATACTAAACACGTTTGAGTAGTACCCTGTTGTAATTTTTATCACCCTAATTTCTCAAAAAGTTAATTTCCTTTAATGGCCAAAATGAGTAGTACACGCCATAGCGGCGCGTGCCGGATGTTGAGGATAGAACCATCCAGGGCTGCACTAACATTATAGAAGAAAACCAGAAGTGGTGGCTTATTTGATTTTTATTAGATATTTACGTTTCAAAATCTACATTAGATACCATTCCTTATTTGAGAATACAAATGAAAAACGTTTAAATAAAGCACAAGTCAAAATTAGATTCAGATGAGTCGCTATCATTGAGATTGATAAGAATTTCGTTCGGTCGTGTATTTAAAAATGACGACACTACTTTTATTATATTTTTATCGTAGTATCGTCATTTTTTCGAGCTGTTAAAGGTAACTAATGAGCTAATGCTAATAATGCTAATGAGCTTTCTGGGTAATTACTGTACTTTCTTATATTTCTTTATAAATCGCTCCACATTAATTCAATCGTACTAAAAATACAAAAATGGGGTGGAAGTCTTAAAACTTTACACTCACTTATACTGTGTAAGGCTTTCGCGGCCATCGTCCAATGCATTTGTGGTTCTAAAATCATGGTGATGAATTCAAGCCTTGACGAAGAAACCAAAAAGAAGGTATGCAAAAGTGAAGCACTGACTGCTAGGCTTTATGGGTTGCCAAAAGTCCACAAGCCCAACGTTCCACTTCGCCCGATCGTAAGCGCAATAGGTTCGCCTACTTACGAATTAGCAAAACACTTAACTACACTATTACAGCCATACGTTGGAAAAACCGACTCGTACATCAAGGACTCAGCCCATTTCATTTCGAAAATCAAAGGCATACAGCTGGAAGAATCCGGCATGCTGGTCAGCTTCAACGTGGTGTCATTATTCACAAAGGTGCCATTAAACGATGAAATCGAACACATCAAGAACATATTTCCAGAAGACATTACAAACCTTTTCAGAGCTCATGTTAACGACAACCTACTTCGTCTGGGACGCCAACATGTATGAACAAAGTGAAGGTGTAGCTATGGGAAGCCCTCTAATCCCGGTAGTAGTGAACTTTGTAATGGAGAAGGTCGAACAGGCTGCCTTGAACAGCGCTCAATACAAGCTTAAGATATGGCTCAGATACGTGGACGATACGTTCGTCATTTGGAATCACGGAAGAGAAAAGCTAGAAGAATTTCTAGAACACCTGAACAGCGTGCATGAAAACATCAAGTTCACCATGGAGGTAGAAGAAAACAATAAACTCGCCTTCCTTGATGTTCTTCTAACAATAAAAGGAGTTAAAAGGAAATAACAAGAACAATGAGAAGAAAAAGCGCAAAACCAGAACCTAAACCTATAGCAAAAGCTTTTCTACCCTATGTGCCTGGAATAACAGACAGAATAGGAAAAATGTTACGAAAGGAAAACGTCAAGACCATCTACAAGCCCACAAGAAAGATACAGGAATATTTGAGAACGGTGAAGGATAAAAGACACCCACTCACAACACCGGGGGGTTATCGCATACCATGCACATGTGGGAGTGTATACATAACAACAACGAAGCGATTTATAAACACAAGAATTGCAAAACATAAAGCTAGCTGTCGACTAGGCCATATGGACAAATCAGTGGTAGCTGAACATGCGATTAAGGAGGGAAGTCACAGGATCAAGTTTGAAGAAACTCAGGTTCTTGCCGCAACATCTTCATACCATGACAGACTTCACAGAGAAGCCATCCAAATACAAATATTTTTTTTTTTTCAATAGGAAAGAAGAAACACGGAAAGTCAACCGGATATGGGTACCCATCCTAAAGGACCTGAAGACACTACCATATCGCGAAGGGGCGGGGCTACCAACGCTACCCGGTTGGACCACGTCACCATTAGCAGGTATAAATACAGGATCTGCAATCCACCAGCCGTCAGTATTTTGGAAGTCGCCGAAGTGAAATAGCTTCTGAAGATGCCATCCACTCGTGGTGGCGAAACGTTAAGCTTTAACGCTAAACGACGCCGGCCTAAAAACCCAAGAACCACAAATTTATTCACACCCACTACTTCGCAGCTGTTGATCGTCCCCAAGGACCTAAAGGGTAGTGGGCGGACACAACGGAGCGCCGATCCTCGACCTCCGACCATAGCATCGTACCCCAGCTCCGCTCACGAAAAAAATGTAGTAAAGTTGATTGACTCAGTACTTTCCACACATTCCGATGATTCCAGATTCATTATTTTCCCATAGTATGAAGCTATCGTCTAAGATCCTCTTGCAACCAAATCATCGCCCGCCCGACCAAAAAAAATTTGTTATCCTACTAGGTACTTCTTTTCCAGGTCAATGGACAAAATATCATGAATACAATAAATTTTTGAGGTTTACAAAAATTGAACATGATAAGGAACCTCAGAAACGTCTAAAAACGAAATTTGAGGTGTTTCTATATTTTTAGTTTTTTTATTATTGCCGTGCCGCCACTGAAACGATTTCTAGAAACGATACGCGTTTTCCATCCTCGTCATGGTAATACATATATGTGTCAAAATGTCATTAAAGTCAATTCAAAAGTTTGCACGTTACACAATACAGAACGATCTATAGTAATTCTCGTATGTACTTTGTACACATCAGAAAATTCTCTAAGTCCCTTGGTTTCTGTAATCGAAAAGGCAATGTTCGGATGGACCTAAAAAAGTGCACTATGCCGCTAGGTATTTCTTTCACAGGTTAATGGGCAGCCTATTATGAATACAAAAAAACTTCAGTTTTACAATTCCCCATCCCTCAACCACCCCAATTTCACTCCCATCCAAAAAAAGTAGAAAACGATCTGGAACCCCTAAAACGCCTAAAAACGAAGTTTGAGCTGTTTTCATATTTTTAGTATTTTAATATTGCTGCGTCGCCACTGAGACGATTTCTAAAAATCACACGCGTTTCCCATCCTCGCGAAAGGAGTAATACTGTGCCAAAATTCCATTAAAATCAATTCAGTAGTTTCCACAATATAAAATACAGGACGATCTAAAGCGATACTCGTATTTACATCGAAAAAGTCGTTTGGTTCCTCTAATAGACAAGGCAATGTTCGGATGGACCTAAAAAAGTGGTCAGCCTATTACAACAGCCTATACAACAAATTTTTCAGCTTTACCGCCCCCATCCCCAACCATTCCAATTTCACCCCCATCCAAAAAAGTAGAAAATGATCACGAACCCCTGAAACGCCTAAAAACCCTTGAGCCTAGTATAGTCTGCCTGTGATACCCAAGGGCTTCACAGTGACATAGTATGTGTGCCGAGGACTCTTCGTCCTTGCCACAGCGTATACACGTCGGACCACTTGCCACCCCTATTACAAGCGATGTTTGAAGGTGATATGGCAGATAGCAGGCCGACAAGCTACCTTAGACGGCTTCTGTCCAGTGAGAGACGGAACAGAACCGCCCCACGTTGGCCAGAGGTCCGAAAGTAAGTTCTTTAGCTCGACGGTGATGTCTAGAGATTTCTCTCCACCTCATCGGATGCTGATTTTGTAACTACACCTTTGTTTTGGTTCTAATGGTACCTGCAGACAGCGCCACAGCCGGCTTAGGACCCAGGAAATTATTCATCGACCCTCGTCTTGCGAGAGCATCCGCGATGTCATTGCCATAAACTCCAGCATGACTCGGCACCCAAATAAGTGACACCCATAGTGACACCTGATGTCTTGCCGAAATGTCATCCAAGACCTTTCCACACTGCAGAACGAACCTTGATGTAAACCTATAAGGACTTAATGCTTTTAATGCTGCTTAAGTGTTAGAGCAGTTGGTGATCCGCCTGCTAGGCCCCTGAATTTCGTGAATACGAAAGGCCCAAGCTAAAGTCGAAATCGGCGAATTGGTTATCAAAATCACGCGAGACAAGCTTTGAGGCAGACCGCGAAGACTTTGATGCACCTCGTACGTAAAAATCTGCAGATTGGACTCGAGCATTGACAGAGCTGTAACTCGCTGCAGCTGTGAAAGCCGAAATGAGGATATAAAAAGACGGGAACTTGTTTAATCTGACTAATACGTTTTTTCTGTGCGCTTTCCGACACCAGTCTGCATAAACTTCACTCGCCTCAAGCCTGGATTAAGCGAAACGTGAATCACGTGATACTCGAACAAAGTGACACGTGATACCTAAACTGGAGAGAGAGCCCTCTAAAACGCGAAACATTCCTCCTACTCCAATCCCGCATCTCAATAAAACGGGGAATGTGGGTTTGAGCTTTGCACAAAGTCCGCGAAGCTTTGCAGATATACCAAGTACGGGGGGTACGCCGATAATAGTTGATGGAATATTCAGTCTGCAGAGTTCTCTAACAATACAACGGAACGCTGTAACGTGGCGTTAGAATGCCGTACCGCCGCGTTCTACATAGAAAGCCCTCTGACCGGCCTCTAGTTCATCTATGTCTGAATCACTTGACATCTGGACAAAAATTGGCGTAACGTTTTTGCTCAACCCGTCAAACAGGCCTGATTGATATCAACAACGGAGTCCTGTGATGCGGCGCTAGAGAACGCTGTAATGCCGCGTTCTAGAACGCGCTCTGTTTGACCGCACCTTAACTCTCTTACTTTCTCTATACAGGGTGTCCATTTAGCGTGTAATTCTTCAATATCTCTCAACGTATACCTGGTAGAAGAAAATCTCATTGACAAAATTTATTTGGTTGTTTAAGCCACATATTCCAAAAATGTTTTAAAATATACAGGGTGTAGTGGAAAAGCAGGATAGTGATCAACTTGATTTTTTTATATCGAATCTTTGAAATTTTTCAACTACTTTTAGTTTCCATCATTGATCTCTATTATTGACCCTGAGATATTTCTGGAATCGGTTGCGACGTTGCCAAGTTATAATTTATCTTCAATTAATTTCAGGATTTGTAAGGTCCCATGTAATAGGTCCAAAGTCAATATTATTTTGAATGTTACTACATGAGGTTTTAGGGAGAATTTTTAATTATGGTAATTTGAAAGTCATTTCACTTTGTTTTTTTTTAAATGTAACCTCCTGTATGTTTTATTTAAAATCGAAGTATCTACTAATACCATATCTAGACTTAAAATAACTTAAAATATATTTTTTGAGTCTGCGATGATAAATTATTTTGCCAAAATATCAAATAAATATCTCTGATTTGTATTAATAGAACGCACTGTATATGCTATTTAACATCGAAGTACTCTCTAGTAAGGGTTTACCGCTTGAACAAGTTTCAGCTGGTGCTTCTAAGATAATACAACCATTTCCCATGCTCATATGCTATCTATTTCGTATACTGGGTTAGTAAAAAGTACCAAAACTGCTAAATATCCCACAAAGTTTTTGTATATGCCGAATTAAAAATGCTAGCAGTAATGTCGTCAGATTTACCACTTTTACGTTATACGTACGTCATAATTTTGTTATTTTAAATAGAATGCCCTATCTATTTTTGCACATGCCGAATTTAGTACGGTCTCACAATTTCAAAATTTTGTTTTGATTAATTACTGAGATATGGCAATACCGCTTTTTCAGTTAACAGTACTGGAACGCTTAAATATCTCCAAAACTGCCACAGCCAGAACGCAAACATTCAATATCAGGGGTTTTTGAGCGTGCTGAATGAAAAATGTTAACAGCAGTGTTGTCAGATATACCACTTTTAGCGTTTCACATCATTTTTTTTTAATTTATTAATTTATCAAATAGAATACCCTATTTATGACGTGTAACGTAAGAGTGGTAAATCTGACAACACTGATGATAGCATTTTTGAATTGTACATGTTCAAAAAACTGCTAGCATTGAATTTTGTCGTTCGTTCGAGCTGTGGCAGTTTTGCGGATATTTAAGCGTTCTTGTACTTTTTACTAAACCGGCATTCGAAATAGATAGCATACGAGCATGGAAAACTGTTTTATTAGTTTAGGGACAGTAGTTGAACTTATTCCTCCTATAAACTATTACTAAGAAGTACTTCCATGTCAAATGAAATATACAGTGCGTTCTACCCATATGTTTGTTTGATATTATTGAAAATAATTTATAATTTGACAACGCCGCAAATCCGAAAATAAATACTATGAGGTGAGATACGGTATTAGTAGATAGTTCGATTTTAAATAAAGCATATAGGGTGTGTTAAATTTAAAAAAAACAAGGTAAAATGACTTTCAAATTACCATAATTTAAAATTCTTTCGAAAACACCATGTCGACGCACATAGTTCGTAATATCCATAATACAATTCATTTAACATTCAAGTAACTACAAATTGCTTCAATCAGAACATCTGGTGAAAAAAAATTACAATTCACCTTGTCATATTGTATAGTCATATTATGTATTTCTCTTTTTTTCTGGCCACCAGATCTGATGGTGTGTGTGAGCTTACCTCCGCCCATCTTGGAATTATTATTATTATTGATTATCAAACGTCCAAAAAGTGAATATTTTTTTAATATTTTGTTCGACATTTTTTGAGAATGAGTTTAGTTCAGCAAATGGCGCATGTTAGATCAGTTTTGCAAAGCACGGGAAACTACCTAAACAATGGTTATCCATTTTTTAATTAAACCTTTAGGGGTATCCCAACCCCTCAGCTTTGCCGATCCCAATTTTATGCCATTTCCAAAAATTTTGAAAAACCTAATATGCTTAAAACTATCTTGAGCATTTTTCATATGGGATGAGTTTTCAAAAGCTATAAAGCTGTCTCGTCCTTGTCCCCTATTGTGAATAATGTGTATAAACATTGCTTCAGTAAACACCCGTCTATATCTACACCTTTTCCAGCTGTAGTTTCTAGAGCGTCAAGTGATAATTCAAAACGGTCAAGTTAATCTTCCAACAACTCGACACTTGTAATTTCAAACTGTCAGGTGTCATTTATACCTGTCTGTTTGAATACAATTACGAGATGGAAAATTAATTTGACCGTTTTGTATGATCACTTGACGCTTTAGAAACTACAGCTGGAAAAGATATAGAGAGACCAAGGATTACCGAAGAGGTAACAGACAGATTAAAGACACCCAACTTACATAGTTTTTCATATGAAGATTTTAGAAAATGTCAAAAATATAAAATCAAATCTGAAAACTTGCGTTACGACTAAGTTCTTTAGCTCTATCTTTTTGTACATTACTTTGATTAAAAAGAGAGTCATTACGGAAGTTTCACTAAAATCAGGTAAATTTTGAGTTCGAGGGGGCAATGAATAAACATTTTTCAAAAGCTATCTATGAAACTTCCGCTGTTTGACATTCAAAAAATTACAGAGTTTTTTGGTCCTTCTCATAAAGTAACCCACTCTATAGAGAAAGTCAATAATAGCAAATCAGTACAAAATCGAAAAATAAATGGATAAAGACCCTTTTATTACAAATTGAAGCACTGCTTCCGATGTCCGCATATGACCAGGCATACAAATGCAAAAATGCTATAAAATCTTTGTAATGCTTCAACCGTCCATTAGCTGTGTGTCTGCAACAGCACTGGCCATATTTGCTTTTCATTCCAGTCTTGTTTGGTCTTTAAAAATTTACGAAAGGGTGGTCTAACATTACAACATGAGTTTTCCTTTTTATGACTTGCCGACTTGTCCAAGAGGCAGATGCAAAATTACTTTTAATTTTCACGCCTGTGATGTATCGCACTATCATCTAAGAACATGGATGTCGTTTACAAGGGGGATGAAGGGGCACTTGATGTATTGTAATATTATTAATACCTAATATTAATATTATTTTAGTTTTGGCAAAGACGAAGGTGGAAACATAATTCATATTTATTTGTACTTTGTGTTCAAGCTGTCAAACTTGAATTAAATTTAAGTATTATTTATGTAAATGTTAGACTAGATCAAACTGTACAATAGAGAAAATTTATAAAAATTTATTTCACTTCTCATGTAATTCCTAAGCCGAAATTTTTAAGGCTACTTGAAGTGTATCACAATTAGCCATGTCACTCGTGTCTTTTGATTTGTCTGTCGGTCTATTCGGTAAAAGTAAAAAAGTCCTTGCATATGGCAAAATGTGAGAAATTTAACTCTCTCATTGTAGGGTAAGAACACGGATTTTTAATTACCTCGAACACTACTGGTTCTTTCACATACATTTGTGGGGTTTAATTTGTCAGATTTTATCCCGTTTTAGGGGTACCTGATCTTTCCGTTACGACTCTAATTAAGATTTTCTAATTTTTGAATGTTTACATTGATTTTACTCTTCTCCTGCATTATCAAAATTTTTTCAATTTTATTCATCAATTTATAGATGTATACTTTTCTAATTCTAACTTTATTTATTTCAGTGTATCGTTATAGCAAAATTTCTACTTACTTCACTACTGGGTCCCCAATTCGACTACCTCCCCCCCCCTATCAATTGGTATCGCTCTGTCCGTTATGTTATTACAATTCCACGATTTTCGAAGAATATTTGAAAATATAAGCAAAAAAACTCAATTCAATGCCCTTCACAACTTTGAGACATACCCTGTATCACTATCTCTCCACTTTATTTCACGATTTAACTTGGTGAATGATGTGTGCTTAGCTTTCACATAAATAAAAGCTAGATAGAATGTAGGGTTGGTTTTGTACGACCTCATACAGAACTCCGAATTGCTTTCGAATTTAGCATTCAAATCCTTTCTCATGAAAAACATGTGCATCTGTGAAAGCATTCCGCTGAAAACCATTGAAAAATTTGTGCGGATTTTTTTGCTGTATTGTTTTTCAAGATGTGTAGCGCAAAATCGGTTGCATGTAAAAATGCTGCAGTCTCTGGGACTGGTACCTATCTATACCTATGCGCAAACCCAGTAAATAAACTGTTCAGAATGGTAGGGGTTCAGTGGCGTGCCAAAAGAGCCCGCGGTGCGGGGGGGGGGGCGGGCATTCGGAGGGCCCCGGCGCTCAGCCTAGACTGCCTCGAGGAAGCTTTTTACATAGTAATAAGTATAATACTAATACTTATTTTATAGCGGCGGAACATGTATATACCTCATAATTTTCCATAATCAAATTAAATATCTTTTGCCTCATCACTTCATCGGTACCTATTTTATGGCAAAATTTGACAACACGACGACGTGGTCGAACGTAGACTCTAAAACGACTAGAAAAAGTGGCAAAGTTACACTGACCCGGCGCGTATCTGTGCCACTAATTGATGTATAGTCATATTTTACGTAAAATCTATGAACTCTTATTATTCTTAAAAAACTCAAACGAAAAAAAAATCAAAATATAAAGTTGAGGTCACCCCAAATTTTTTGTATCAGTAAACCGATTTGAAATATCACCGTAGACAGTAGTTCCATTTTCACCCAGTATATGCAGATATTTTTCTTATGTAGAGGGGGCCCAGTGAAAAAAATTGCGGGGAGGCCACCGAAGACCTTGGCACGCTACTGTAGGGGTTACTCGTAACATATTAAGTTCTCAAAATAAATTATATAAAATTATGCGACATAAAACACATTGCTGGAGCATTCTGGACAAGATTTTATACGAATCTGTGAATATTAGTGGATATTATTTTCCAGAAAAGAAAATGTAGGTATAGTATGTCGGAATATTGCTGTTAGGTCTCCAAAAACTATGTAACGAACATTTTAACTTTTTTTGTGAACACGAACTGACTTAGGGTCAAATAAAATTTTACGCCAATGCTCTGATGTTATAAATCTTAGCGTGACGACATAAGTCTGCCCACAAGCATAACCTCGGGGTTCTATTGCCATTGACAGATGTTCGTTTAAATCATTTTGTGATCTTCTTCTTCTATCTTTATGGCTTCTGCGTTTCCCGCACAATTAGCCAGAAGATCCAGATGAGTTTGGCTCTGAGCCATTTCCATGAATCTGCAATTTATGTTATAATGTAATAGAATAGCCATCTTTATTCATTGCCTACATGCATTGGTTACATACTGGTATATGGAAAAGACGAGGTTCAGCTTTCGTTCAGTAGTTCTACTGCCGTTCGGCTGATCTTTCACTTACCCTGGTTCCATAAAACTAATATACAACTGTTCTTAGTGAGGCTGAGATTAGGAGATAAAAGGTACATATATAAGTTGAATAGTATAAACGTAGAGAGAATAGAAACAAAAGAAGAAAATAGAAAAAGATAAAAAGAGAAATAAAAACCTTTGAGAAATAAATTACATAATACCAAATAAGCATGTCCAAAAATAAAAGGGAGCCATAATAAAAGATTACAGAATCATTTTCATTGTTGGTTACTTAAGGGGCCTGGGTACTCATAGTTATATATAATGTATTCGTCATGTAAAACACGGATTTTCACTTGTTTTCCAAACTACATACGCAGTATTTCAGAAGGTGTTAGTTAAGACCTTAATGAATGACATCTAAGAGCATTTTTTCAAAAAAGTTTTTTAGTGTGCAAAAAACGCGCAATACAAAATCATACATTCCTCAAATGTCTGTAATTTAACAACCAAAAACGACATCAAAACAAGACCACCACGGTGACAAAGCGCAAGCTTTCTTCTTCAATTTGCTTTTTGAATCATTACTGTAAGTTTGAAGGTACCGTCAGGAACTTGGAGATGCGAAATTCATTTTTATGATGACCTTTGGACCTTACCTTTGGATCCTACCTTTGGAATTTTGGACTTCTCTCCTCATCTTAGACACACATACTGGAGAAAGAGAACAGGCGGCCCACGCCTCCTCGCTAACACGGGAATACGTATTTTGTTTGATTCTTAATTTCGCGCGCTATACCCTAGACCCTTAACAGTGAGATTTCAGGAGCGCGACGTATTGTTCCGCAAAACTTTTCAATGATTTTGATTCCAGACTTTGCGGGACTGAATTGTATGTTTTGGAAATGTTATACTATGAGGTTATATGAGAAAGATCTTTCAAACAGTGTGCATTGTCCATTTCCTCGATTTCGGCATTTTGACGAAAACACAAAAAAAATCACAACACAAACGTAAACACTTGAGCGCTCGACACGGACGTCTAAAACATAACGACTTGGCACAACGGGTCGTAGGGGATGGTGGGGAGGTGGAACTAGTTTTTTTGTAAACAAAGACGCTAAACACGGGAACTAAACCCTGTAGTATATACAGGATGATCTCGAGGACGGGGCTCTCGAGGTATACTTACAACTACAACACATGCAGTGGTTACCGAGCTTACGCGGCAAGAAAAACGCCAACAAACAGACAGCCAGACCGACGAAAATGAGTAACGTAGATTTTCTTTATGTAGATATCATCAAACGCCCAAAAAACGTATTATTTCAAAATCTAAAATTTTCTCGACCACAAGACTGCATTACTGCCTATCGGTGTGGCAAGTAAAATATGGAAAACGATTAGGAACCTCCAAATTGCCTAAAAACGAAGGCTGAGCTGTTTTGATATTTTTAGTTTTTTATAATTGCTGCGGCGCCCCCTCTTGCCCCCCTCAACGATGTCCATGGAACATATCCACTTCAGTATTTTTCACGCAAATAACATCGACAATAACATTTCTCTAACCTACCTTCATGTAAAAATGGATTGTAAATAGCTAATACTACTAGTTCAAGAAAGAAATAGGTACCTTATAGGATCAAAGGGAATGACCAACGACGATAAATAATAATTTAAAATAAATAATTTATCGTCGTTGGGAATGACATTATCGTATCCTTCCTCTGACGTTGGGTATGGGATATATGGCGCACTATCCAAGGTGATTCCAAAGCCAACATTTTAGAGCGGAAAAATCATCTCCAAGCGCAGATGTGCAGGATTCAATATCTGCATAAAATACGTACGAATACTGAGTTGTTTCATAGTTGCTGTCTGAGACAGAGGACGGGGAGCAAATGTACGATTTCTGAAACTAATAGGGTCGGTGAGCGGCGGATATATAAAAAAATTAATTAATAAATAAATAAATGGACTTTTTTACCCCAAATGTAAATAGGCGAAGTGTCAGAGCTAGTAGCTGTTGTCAACTAACCTTTTAAAAACCATATGAAATATAACAAAGAATGAATGAGAGAAAGAATGTAGAAACAAAAAAAATCACACACAATAGATAGACAGATGCATAAAAATATTTGTTAAACGTGCAACAGCATAATAGCCAAAAAGAAGAATTATTAAAAGCAACATGAAAGTAAGCTAACAACGTAGTAAGTCTAAGTAGACGCAGAGAGCCAAGGTTGACCGCATCGATATTTCCGCGATCAAGATGTTCATCGCTGCACGGCAGCACGGTACGCGGTAGTACAGAGAGTAACGTCCCATCTAGAGATTTAGTGACAATAACTATCAGACTGACAGTATAGTTCGACTAAAGCCTCCGAAGTTGTCCGAGCAGCACCTGATGTTTGGTCCGCTTTTCCTTCCTCTTGCAGACAATGGTCACCTCTGTAGGTGCCAAAAACTCGATAACCAAAGTCGTCTTTTTTAGTAATCAAGGGGGATCATGTTGGGCTTATTTCCTTGGACAAGTTCAAGTTTGGGAACGAGGAGGCCCAGTAAATCCATTTTTTTTTCGTTCTCCGGAAAGGACTTTGGTCCCCTGGAGCGTATGGTAGCACCAGAAGCTATAGCGCATGTGTGCCTTAAATGAGATCATATAGGAACGAAATATAATAGAACCAACATGAGAATGGGACGGCAATGCATGTACCTACCGCTGCGGGAAGCCATGCTCAACTTTCTGCAAGGTGACTAACATTAGAGCAGGTTGGTCACTTACATTTTATACTCAAGAAAATGTGACTCGTTCTTGTTTGTCCCTGTCTAAACCTATGATAGGTGATCAATGGCGCAAGGTCCAATTTTTTGGGATACTCATTCGGCAAGCATGAGTTCAACGTACAAATCTACCACGAGATATTAGCAGGTGTATAACTGTAAAGGGAGTAATAAAGGTCTTTTGAACCAATCATCGCATGTTAATATACTTACAGAAAAAAAATAGTACGTTACTATGTCAGAAAAAAAAAGACCAAATAACAAAACTGGTGGGGCAAAAGTTTTGATCAAGTATCTCTAAGGCAAAACAATTTTCCAGAGCAGGTGATAAAATAAAACTCGGTCAAAGGTCTAGACGAATGTATTTCCTTATGTACAAAACAAAAAACATGTATTCAAAACATCAAACATTGACTTATAAGTATATTTACATCCTGACTCATCCTTTCTTCAAATCAGTCAAGTCAAAACATTTAATAATATTAATAGTACTAATAAAGATTAAATATATCACTCAGACTAGTTGTAAACGAGTGACTGCGCCAAAACGTAATTTATAATATTAAAAAAAATACAACTAGTGATATAAATCCAAAATTGTTTGAAAACAAAGATCGGTCAAGGTAACATTTGAGTTTTAATTAATGGTAAAATAGGAAATACAAAAAGTGCTTATATTGAATATTTTCTACTATTTCCCATCGATAAAATAGTTTAACATAATTAATAGAAAACTTTATAGAAGCAAAAAAAATTCTTAAAATTTATATTTTAGCTGGAATATTCCTGTTTTGTAAATTTTCATCTGGTACCATACTGTATGGATTTGAAATATAACATTATTATTTATCAAATAGTTCTTTGTCACTTGCTTTCTAATTTAGCAACTGCCTAAAATGTTTATGCACGTTTTCAATGTAGTATCAGAAAGAGATTAGAAACGAGTTATACAATAAATATTAACAATTTATACTTGAAAAATGATGATGATTTTAGAGAAGAGACGGAATAGTTTTGAAACGTTTTTATACGAAATCAACTTTTTTAATTTTTTTCAATAGGAAATAGAGAAGATATTATACATGGTCCTATATTATCCTATCCTAAATTATCCTAGTATCACTGTGCAAGCTGAGGCGTCAAAATATGTACAATTATATTAAATCAGCCATAAAATCACTTAACATTATATACTGTTTGTAATAACTTTTCGCCTACATATTTTATATATAATCACATATATGTCTATTATTTGTGAAGTGTAAAAAATCTAACAGTGCTTTCTTACATAAACATGAACAATAAATACAATATATTGTAGTTCTTTTAATCAATATTTATTTAAAATTTTCACTATAACATTAGACACTTTTTATCCCCAAATAGAGTTTTATTTGGGAAGATCAAGAATAAATTTCATAAATATTAGGGTTAACGGTTCATTTTTTTGATAAACTTTGCATTTTTGTGCAAAAATTAATCTTGATACAGACAAAACTGGTACAGTGGGCGCAAGCCCATTATTAAAAAAATGCATAGCAACGGTTGGTCATTAAAATGTTTTTATTAATATAAAAAATGAGTCCCGTTTTTCCTAACGAGGGGTAACCTGAAATGTTGGTAAAGTGTAATTTTCCATGCCGTTTTAACATTACGCTAGTTTACATGCAGGTAATGATCAAATGAAGAATTAGATTATCCACAAAATCAGGAAACTTTTTTGGAAAAACGATGTAAATACCTGATATTCTTGTTGCTGTTCCTTCGTAACATGAAAATCAAAGAAATAAACCATTTTTTCGTGACTGCATATCGCATTGCGGCTGAATAAAGATGCCCAAGCACAGATAATAAATTCTGTGAAACTTCTTTTATATACTGTATTTAATTGTTTTAATCAAAGCAGAACTGATTTCGGGAAAGCTGGCATTTTTATAGCTCGGAGATTTGTTTATTGTGGTTTACAAAAAAATCTAAACCACCACATTAACATGCCTTAGCCACAGCATAGTAAACAACCAGCATAATATCTCTGAGGATTTCCCATATAAAAATGGTTCCCACAGAATTTGACCTGGGGATGATTTTACGGATGTGAAGTTTGGGTAGAGATGCGAAAATGAAAATATCGATACCGGTACCAACTCGATATTTTTTCGCCAAATAGGCGCGTTTGGTTCGTACAGAGCATTTTGTGCAACTGATTACACCCCTCAATATTATATAATTATTTTCGATACCGATACAAAAGTATCGATACCAGCTTGGAATGCCTCAAAAAGTATCGATGACAAAAAATACTCGATATTAGTGCAGAAGTATCGAAGTATCGTTAGCATCCCTACAAAAAATCATCCAAAATGGGGGAGACGCGTGTAATTTCTGCCAACCTGAGTTATTGTGCTGGTTGTTTACTATGCTGTGCCTTAGCGCTCAATCAACCACTGCCACCAAAAAATGCAACGTTTATACTTGCTACCTCAACTATCTCTTGAGTATAGAAAATAGGCGCGAAGCTATTTCCTAAAGGTTATCGCCCACTAGAGAAAGAAGCACGACGCGGCGCGACGGAACAGCTTCACTGTATCTTGACTTATTCAAGTCCTTATTTCTGGATCTAATGAGCAGCTGTCCAAGCTTTTATACAGAAATAATTGAAAATCAGTCCGCTCTTGGTGCGTTTCGCCATGTCACGCTTCATGATATAGTGGACGACAACCTTAGTAGGACTTGTTTCTCGCAATACTGTAACTATAATGACAACTATGCTCCATCGTGCTGTAGTGGTTAACAAACAACTCCAAGTCTATTGCGGCAAAACAATTTATTTTGCGAATATCTTCTGTAACCTTAACAGAAGCTAAAATCAAAATTCCTGTTCTACTCCAGAAAGCTTATTGAATTTTATTTTGAATTTATCAACAGATTACTTTATGTTCAAGAATTAAAAGTTATCAAGTAGTTCACACCATTTGACAAAACTGGAAAAAATTATACGATTTCTCTTTTAGATAAGTAAGAAGAGGTGAGTGTTTTTTCGCAAGGGACACACTACTTAAAAAGTATTGGATGTGTTATTTCTAGAGAACAGCGAGCTTTCCAAAATTGATCTCACGGGTCTATGTCCTTGGACGAGAAATAGAAAAGGCAGATGACGCTGAAGACTATTTACGTTGTTTGGCTGCGAGGAATTCTTTTATGGCGGCAGCGGCATCTCCAATCTCTATGTTTGACTGTAAAAGTCTTTCAGCTCAAATATACTACCAAACTCATTAAAACTTCTTTTTTCTATTATCCCCCTTAGGACGACCAATGTTTTCGAGCTTTATTGTGTAGACACAGGACGACTGCCGTACTTGTACGGGCGGCAGATATTTCAGACGTACAATTACGGCGCCCGGCTATGTGTGACCGGGAGGCTGTTGTACAAATACGGCAGCTGGTTTGAAGAACCGAGACACGAAGTCGTACAAGGACTGCACCCGACCGACCTTGGCGACCGTCCTGAAAGGGTTAAATATGGTTTCGGACTCACACAAGATCTTTAAACAGTGCATCTGAGTTATTACGGAATTCTTTTATTATCATTTAGTTCTTGAATCGATAATGACAATGTGATAGTTCATAATAGGGCGGTAATAAAAGAAATTCCACAACGTTATTTATAATGAAAATCCAAAAATGAATCATAAAACTGATTTTTTGGGAGAATCTGCGCGGGAGGTTACACCCTCTACATATATTTTTTCGACAACTTAGCTATAATTTTCTAGAAAAAAAACCTTTGTGTACAAGGCTGTTTTTGGATTACAAATGCTGGTATCTTGAAGATATTTAATTAATATACAGAGTGAGTCCTAAGTTGATACCTTTTTAACTATGTATAGAAGTCGTTAAAATAAACAATCTTTTTAAATCACTTTTTCCGAAAACTTAATAATAAGCGAGATACAGAATCAAAAAAAGTAAGTCTGGACTTGTGTATCAAGATGTACCTAATCTGATCATGTTTAGTTTTTTGCTCGGATGTTGTTTTATCGATCTGGCATTGTGCTATTCAAAAATGGTAAGTCCTAAAAGTTGCGTTCATAATGGTGCAATGCCTAATCGATAGGACAAAAATCCGAGCAAAAAACAAAACATAAACAGACTACCTAGTCTGACGTACCTACGTCTTGATACACAAGCCTAGATTTGCATTTCTTATTTTGTATCTCGCTTATTTTTTATTTTTCAGTTTTCTGAAAAAGGTTATTTGAAAAAGTTGTTTATTTTAACGACTTCTTTACACAGTTAAAAAAGTATCAACTTAGGACTCACCCTGTATGTGTCATATAGAAATCAGTTTCAAGCAAAAAAGGTATCTGATATTTCTTTTCATTAAAGGCTGTTTTTGTCAGAAAAAAAAAATACCTACATAAATATGACATTCAATAATTTAATTTTTTTAAGATAGGTACTATGAATTTTAATAATTTCTTGCCTGTTTTGCACTTTGTAAAAGGTTGGAAAGGTAGTCGGAACATCAATAAACCATTTATGCCTCAACAAAAGTGATTTCTTTTATTAGCCAATGTAGCACGATGAATCAGTGTCGAACCACAAGATAAATTTCATAAGTTAACGATAATTACACGTCTATTCAATCAGACGTCGGTCAAAGGCACATTCCCGGGTTCTGGCTGCACCACTGGGGCCACAAGGCTTCCGCGCCAATACCTCTGGCTACCAGCCGGTCCCTGTGCGTGTTAAGCCTGGTGTACACGTCTTCGTGGATGTTGAATGTGGCCAGGTCCAGCTGAGGGTCCGTCCAGACGCGTTCCGCGAACGCTGCCGCTCGCGGCCAAAGTCGCGCGTCCAGCGAGGATTCGTCCACCTGAAACAAAAGTTATAGTCTAAGAGCCCGCTGAGTTTTTCTACATTGAAGCGACTAACACTTTTGAAATCACGTAATCGATTTGTCATGAAAAGACGTTTTCAAAATGACCACAGTGCTAGTTCCAATGTTGTGGGTTTCCGCTCGAGAGGTGAAGGGGTGGAAACTCTGCTTCGCGACGATTTTCGGAGAATAGCGTCGTTTTGGTGAGTGCTATCGAAAAAAGCGTCAAATGACTTATGGAGAAAACAAAATTCTGCATAGTTATGGTCTATACATTCTTCGTGTGCGACCTATAGTTTCCATTCTAAAATCCACCAAAGTTAGGGGTTGATTTGTGATTTTCATTAAACCAGAATTTTATCGCGGGTTAAGACGAAGAAGATTATCAAAAAGTTCTGTAACTTTTTTTACTGAAAGAATGATATTTTCTTATTTCTGTATTATCTGCAGCTTCATAAACTCAACAAATTTGGTCTTATAAAAAAGTACGGCTTTTCGGAGCGCGACGCTACATACTCTGATCTGAGCTGTTGCGAGAAATATTTTATTTTTTAGAATAGACGCCATATTATTAGTTGACATTTGAGGGTCCGTTTAGTACTATTTTGTGTTTTACAGTTGTTTCAAAGTGAGTGAAAATAATACTAAAACGACAGTACAATCATGTACAGGGTGTCCCATTTTGGACACTTTTACGGGGTATCTCGGTTATTTTTAAAGATAGAGAGTTGCGGTTTTTGCGACACTGTGCTACTTTTTTGTGAAAGTAAAGATGTCGTTAACAAAATTATCATGGCCCTCTTGGTTTTTGAGATACAGGGTGAAATCGAAAACTATCGATTTTCGCACTACCCTCGTATCTCGGTTGTCTTTTATCTTATTGAAAAGTTTAAAAAAATGTCTTATTGGATTTTTTCTGTAGAATCCAGTGGTGTAGTTTGATTTTTTCTTGCTCTAACTATTTTTCAGTTATGAAGCAAACATACATATATTTTTTTATATAGAACACCCTGTATATTATTCTTGAAGTCAATCGGAAATAATTCAAGCTTTTCAAAAATATATATTAGTATTGAGTGATTTTGAAAATTACGCTCAAAATATGATTTTTCCAATTTTTACTTTATTTGTAACAGTAGGCCATGGTTAATCAACTATAAATAATAAGCATCTAAGCAGTTATTACTCTACAAGAGACTTCCTACTCAAATTCGAAAAAACAGAGTTAAAATCCGTCCTTTTAAATAATAATCTCTCATTAAAATGATGAATATTGCGTTATTATGATATTGAGTAGATAGTGGGCTATGACTCAGCTATTAAAAACAAAAAAGCAAATCTGTAAAAAACTTGCGAGCTTTTAATTATATTTTTATTAAATATAGCTTTGTTTTTTCTCTGTTTTCATTTTAATTATTGTCAATTTTCTATAATAATGGCAGCTTAGATACCCAGAGAGACAGCAATTGTTTTCAGACATATTTGCTCGTCTAAAAATAAATATAGTTAGGTACGGATCCTTTATTCAACCACGTCCTAAAACTCATTTGAAGGAGAATAGGGAGCAAAGGGAAACAAACGTATTAGGTTACATAGAAACAACGCATTCATCATCCTGTAAGCACAAAGAAGAAGCTGTAGGGGTACAAAGATCAACTGCAGAAGTAATTCTAAAAAAATACAGTTACCATCCATACAAGTTTAAGATACTTCAATATTTGCATTTAATCGCCATAACACGAAGGAGACCAATGATACTTTTAAAAGCCATTAAAAGAATAAGAAATTGTGCCAGATTTGCATTCGAGAAAATAGCCTCCAAATTCAACTAACATCTCCAAAAGCTCCTCGATATTTTAAGTTTTTATTTTGATTAAAATCCAAATTTAATAGTGTGTTGATATTCTTCAGATATAATGTTGTTTGGTTTTAAGTAAGTAATGTAATACAATAAATAATATTTACTGAATACTATCACAAATAGTAGTTCCTAGCGCATAAAATACAATTAAATAATTGAGTTTAAAAGTATTGAGTATCTAGTATCTTCATAATTGTTTACCTGGATATTGTTCTTAATAGATTAGTCATGGCCTACTGCTACAAATAAAGTAAAAAATGAAATTTTGAGCTCAGTTTTCAAAATAACTTAATACTAATATATATTTTTGAAAAGCTTGAATTATTTCTGATTGACTTGAAAAATAATATACAGGATGTTCCATTTAAAAAATACATGTTTGTTTCATAACTGAAAAATGGTTAGTGCAAGAAAAAATCAAACTACACCACTGGATTCTACAGAAAAAATTCTATGAGACCCTTTTTGAAGTTTTCAATAAGATAAAAGACAACCGAGTTACGAGGGTGGTCCGAAAATCGATAGTTTTCGATTTCACCCTGTATCTGAAAAACCAAGAGGGCCATGATAATTTTGTTAACGGCATCTTAACTTTCACAAAAAAGTAGCACAGCGTCGCGAAAACCGCAACCCTCTATCTTCAAAAATAACCGAGATACCCCGCAAAAGTGCCCAAAATGGGACAACCTGTACACGTTGGTTTAGGGTATTACTGTGTGACCATCGTAAATTAACCAGCGCGGCGTGAGGGGGAGGTTCCCTCAGGTAGCGATCGTCATTATAATGTTGAGTCTAAAAAGGGATTAAGTTTAACAGGGACATTAAATATCGTCTGCTGCGATTATCCAATCTCGATGCTGGACCGTCTTTGAGGTGGAGAATAAAATCTGCTGTTGCCAGTTGCAGTTATAAGTTTTATGAAGTAGATAAATAAGATATTAGGTGGATATAAATTATTTGCCGTTTCATTTATATATCAAATAAAACAAGTCGTAAAAGTAGGAAATAGGATAGAATTATTAAGAGTTATGGCAACGTCATTACTTATTCTTTTCGCTGGTCGGTTTACGTTGGTCACACAGTAGGTGTTAACGCCTCAAAATCTAGATAATCTTTCTGAAATCGAGATTTTAAATTTGGACATGTCGGGTTTTGTGTGATAGGAACTATGACATGTCGTGTTTTGAGTGCTATTTTTGTGGACCTGCATCAAAATAAATGTAAACACTTATCACTTTGGACTTTTTTACTAAATATAAAGGAAACTAAATAAACACTGAGTTCAACGACTGAAACTATAAACACAATGCTAGATATTGAAGTGGATACATTTTAAGGCTTACAAGGTTTAAATCTCAAAATCCAAATTTTCTGACAAGTAGCAACAGCGTTTTCACGATTAGCTTAGACGGGGCCTTAATAGTCACCTTTTTCTGTATTACCTTGTGATACAACAATATTTTGGTCATCCATGTTTCTTAAACTGATAAATAGTTAATTTAAAAATACAAAATAAATACAAAAAACGTGCGTCACAACACGGTATTCTCAACGAAAGGATAAAACACGTAACGGCCCGAATAACCTCCTGTGATCGACATGTGACTTGCTCCCGTTGTTCGTATTGGCTCCTGTGGATATGTCGGTGTTTGCACCTAAGTATAATTTTCTTCACCAAATATTTTTCCTCCCTCTTGTAAGGTAGGGATATTTGTTGACTATGAAACACATGCATAAGTGTTGCTAGCATGAAGTATCCTCAAAAGTGCACATTTGAGGGACGTATATGGATAGGGCCCTTAAATAGTTCTTGAGGATGATTTCGTTCAAGTAGTAGTCATATTTGTGATTGGGAGGCGAAGCCAGGCAAGTAGGCCACCTTTGAGCCTTTATAGCGACCCCGCAGAATCAACACTTAACACCTTAATGGCCTTCTAGAGAATCTTATGTTCAACCCACCTACTTGGTCATGGTCAATATATCAGACGAGTTTACTGAGCATAATAAGGGATCCTCTTTAGATTACGTCTTGCCAAATATCCGAACCCTAATGCTGCAATACGCGTTACCTAGATTTAGCTCCAGAAATACTGAAGCAGTGATACTACGAGGATATAGGATAAAGAGGAAGGACGTGAACTTCCAGCTTAGAGGCAGGATGATAGTCTCCAGTAAGTCCTTGAGGCAACAGTAGAAAAAGGGCAGCCCTTAACGGAATCGTCCAGTCGATCGCCTTCTACGGAGCACCAGTTTTGCACAGGATGCTCAAAAGCGAAAACACGTCAGCAGGAGCTGGACAGGCTGCAATGGAAGCCACTGTTGAGAGTAGCCAGTGCCTACTGCACAGTATCCAGTAAAGCATTGCAAGTGGTGACAGGGTTTCAAACCACGGAGGTTGCGCAGTGGACAAAAAGACTGATACCATAAGTAGGAGTAGGTATGGGTAAACAGCGAGCACAGGACTACCTGCTATTTTCAGGCTCTAATGGCACATATTCGTTCCGTGTCTATCGGAAAAGGCTAGGAAGAGCTACCGACGACCAATTATGCCTTTGCGGACATACAAAAAGCCTGTGCAAACCTATCTGAAGATCTAATGGCAGATATCATAAAGTTTATTGTATTGCATATTGAGGAAAATCCTCAAAGCCATAGAAAGCCAAGAACGTAGAATAGGTAATTAAACCACAAGATCAACGAGACTAGCCCTACACTCATCTTTTTATGTCGTTTGACGAAGGTTCCGAGAGTGGTAAGAGGACCTGATGTAGGTAGAAAAGAGGGAATGGGTTTCAGCCTTTCGGGTCATGGTGGCATGTCAAATGGATGCGTTTGCGTTCGTTTGACCTGACATCAGAGGACTCAAGCTGGTTCAATGTCGGGCAGGCAGACTTTCTCTTACACTTCCGGTTGTGCGAGTGCCTCTGTCCTTGAGATCAAGCCGATTTTCCTAAACCCTCTAGAATAAAAAAAAACATCTGCCCAGGAAATGAAACAAAGTTGAATATTCTTCCCAGCATCTGGAGTTGGGAGTATTTTGCCACTTTCATTAGTGATAAATTTCTTCTCAGCCAGCATTGTATTGTGTACTATAAGGTTAAGCGGTCCTCTCTCTCTGTTCAAAAGTCATATTGTACGGCACTTGTCTGGGACTGCTGTAAACCTTTTTTGCTTGTCTACAATCATCTCTCTTTAACTAGGCTTTCACCAGTTCATTGTAGGCACACTCATCCACCGCAATATTGACCTGGACCTTATGTATGGTGAATATGTCTGCCACGAAGACAGTTGTGCAGGTGCCGATATGACAACAATGTAAATACTGCCTACCTCATATTGCAAAACCGCCACTCCCCAAAAGTAATGAAACATTGAGATGTTCCCTATTTAAGACTCACTCTGTATAGTGTATGCATGCATGCTAAAGGTGTAAGATAGCTTATTATCGTTTGTCCACAAGATACAACCTTAATCCTGACATTATCCTACATGTATGTACGATAATAATTACCGTACGTCTGGCAACCCTGCACAGACATAACACGAGTCACGACGGACAGACCAGCAAAAATGAGTGATACCGTGATGTAAGTGTCAACTTCAAATTCGATTTCGTCCCTATTAAAACACTTCCTCCGCCTACTGGTATGAAAAATGAATTTAGAACAACTTCTCAGAAAAAACAGAATAACTGTCAAAACAAGCACAAAGTTATATTACCTGTTCGGACCACAGACACACCTCCCCTCCCATGATTTGGTTTTTGGGAAGATGGAACTGCTGCCAGGGTCGATGAGAGTAGACTGTCTGCCAAGGACGGTATGGATCACATGCTGCTTCCCCAGTCTCACGCCATCTGAAATACAATACATAATATGTTAAGGCTGTATTAGACTACCATATTTTTGAAATCAGATTTGATTTCATTTCTTGAACTGCTCAAATAGGCTAGTGTAATACACGAAATTGTTTCAAATTGACAGATTGAACCAAAATTGAGATGGAATTTAGAACATGTTCTATTTCCACATCATTTTTAGGCTGGGGGCATGCGCATTTGAAACATAAATGTCATTGCGTCGGGAAAAAGGTAAACAAAAATAAGGACAGTAACCTTACTTTTTAATTTCGGTCGGCTTCTACAGAATGCTCTCTGGTACTAATATAATTTTTTTTTTTTTTTTGTGAGAAAGCTGACATCAGACATAGTCCATTTGTCACAGATTGTTTGTTAAACTAAGATGAACTAGATATATAATTTAATGCTTTGTAAGTGTTCAAACATGACATGGTATACTTTCATGCTTTCCTGTGATAACAATGTGCTAATGTTTAAGGGAAGTTGGAAGCCCAACGCGGAGAGCTTATTTATAAAGTTATCTATGTGGTGTTTGTATTTGTGGCAGCCGAAGAAAATATGATTAAGATCACACACAGCTTGGTCGTCTGGACAGTAGGGGGAATCAATGACCCCGATTTTGTATAGGTGTGAGGCGAATCTTCCGTGATTTAGTCTCAAGCGGGAAATAGTTGAAGCATGTATTTTGCTCATGTTGTAATCATATATGTGACGAGGTTTTTTGGGCAATTTTGTGTTGATAACATAATAGTGGTTAGTTTTGTTCAATCGAATATCGGCCCACTGTTGTTCCCACTCCGATTCCATTTTCTTTCTAAATAGTGAAAAAACATCTTTATAAATTGGGACCTCTATAGCTTGACCAGAGGTTATAGCTCTTTTGGCCTCTTTATCAGCTTTTTCATTTCCTATGATGCCCATGTGTCCTTTGACCCAAATAAATAAGACCTTGGCCCCATTATTAGATAGAGTGTACGCAAGTGATTTAATCTCGCAAATGATAGCGGTGTGTAATCGAGTGTCTGTGCTGGTAAGCGATTGGAGAACTGACTTGGAATCTGATAGGACAGCGATACGCTTGATATTGTGGTTGATGCACCACCTCAACGCAGAAGCGATGGCAACTGCTTCTGCAGTAAATATACTACAAATATCAGGAAGCTTATAACTGCCGAAGAATTCTCCTTCAGGAGTGTAAAACGCACACCCTACCCCGTCTAGAGTTTTGGAACCATCGCAAAAGATGGCGTGTTCTGGTTTAGCTCTGTGTAGAATGCCTTGAATGATTTCCTGATTTTGTGATGGATATTCGCTGTATTGAGGGAAAAGTACATGTGTTTCAGCAATAAAACACTCAAATTTAAAACAGTACAAAGGTAGTTTATCGAAACTTTTGATAAGGTCTGAATAACTATTTAAAGATCTGAAAGCTTTAGCTAAAGGTGCTGATTTCTTTTTCGCCCAATAGGGATTAACTAAGTCCTCGTTATTTAACTTGCTTATCTTATTATACAGTAACAAATTATGAGCCTTAAATCTGACAATTTGTCTACCGGCCAAAAGGTCTCTTCTCAGTTGTAAGGGTGGTTCATGTGCCTCTGCCAGAATTGCAGTGCAAGGCGATGACCTCATGATGCCAAGACATATTCTGATCGCTTGGAATTGTATCCGATCGATTTTTAGGAGATTGGTGTTTGACGCAGTGCCATAGAAGATACAACCATAATCTATTACGGAGCGGATAAACGATCTATAGAACATCAATGCTGTAGAGGGATCGGCACCCCATGACTTTTTAGAGACACATTTTAGGACGTTGATACCCTGTAAGCAGCGAGTTTTGACGTAATCAATATGCTGCGTCCAGAGGAGTTTTGGGTCTAGCACTAGACCCAAATATTTGTATCTCTCGACTACAGGAATTGACCCGTCTGTGGTACCTACTTGTGCAGGTGGACAGAAACGCCGTCTAGTAAAGCACATTATTGCAGATTTTTCCACAGACATGGTAAAACCCATGTCGTTCAACCAGTCTTTTACTACACCAATAGCCCGTAGTAGATCACTTAAACACTCCCGGTATTTTTTATGGCTTGCATATATACATATATCATCGGCATACTGAATTATCTTAGCAGTATCATTCACCCTTCCATGCAGTTCCGCAGTGTACACATTGAATAATATGGGGCTGAGTACTGAGCCCTGTGGCAAGCCTCTATATGCAGTTCTAGGCCCATGAAGTTCATTGTTGTGATCTCGGACATATACCCTTCTACCGTTAAAAATTTGAATGATGTTATAAGCTACAGTCCCGCTTACACCTAACCTAGTGAGCTGTTCACCTAATAGTCTAAAATCGACTGCCTCATAAGCACCTTTTATATCTAAAAAGAGGCACAAAAAGAATTCATTAGATGAAAAGCTTAGTTGAATATCCGTTATAAGCTGAGCTAGTGCATCCGTGGTACCCTTCCCTCTTCTAAAACCATACTGAGATTCTGGAAGTAAAGAATTGGATTCCAGATAGTGATCTAACCTTGCCTTAATCATACTTTCAAAAGTTTTCAGGATGCATGACAATAGAGCTATAGGTCGGAAGGAAGAGGGGAGGTTATGGTCTTTTCCTGGTTTAAGGATGAGAACTAGAACGGTTTGTTTTAAATCATCAATGAATTCGTGGTCTATCCACCACCTGTTGTACATGTCAAGTAGCGTGATTTTTGCCGATAGAGGCAATTTATCAAGCATTTTGTATGTGAAGCCATCTAAACCAGGAGAAGTATTCCGTGAGCGCTTCATTGATGCATTAAGTTCATCTATGGTAAACGGTTTCTCTAATCCACACTTTTGTGAACCCAAAAAATCATCTAACGACACTAATCTCTCCGCTGTAGGTGGTGCGTAGTCATTCAGTACTGAATTTGCTATGTCTTTACTGATATGAGTTTTATTAGATTGACTTCTATTATTAAGAGACCTGACAATTCTCCAAACCTCAGACACAGACGTGCTTTTGTTCAATTTATCCAAAAAATGTTTCCAACTGGCACGCTGTTTTTTTAAGAATAGGCGCTTGGTAGCAGCCGCAATGTTAGAATATTTAATGTAGTTATCCCAATTAGAAAGCCGTTTGTATTCAAATAGGGCACTTTTGCGTAACTGGACTTGAGCGCGGCATTCCCCATCAAACCAAATTGGAGTGGTGGAGGAAGGTATGAAAGGTTTATTCACGTACATGGTATCATTTGCTGTATTAGTTAGAGTTTCAAGAAATGTTTTTGTTTTATCGGTGCCAGATAGGTTACACATATTTAGGTTACGCATAAAAGCATCTAGTGTGTTGCTATAGAGGTCCCAATCCACTCGGGAGTCGTTCCACTTAGTTGCGGGATTTATTTTTTTTAAATCACAGTTACTTTCAACTGATATCAGTATCGGAAAATGATCAGAGCCAAAGTTGTCCGGAAGAAGCTTCCAGTCCACTTTGTCAGAGATGATAGGAGACAATATAGTAAGATCAACTGCCGACTGCCGTTGATTGGGTAGAGAGATTCTAGTAGGGGAACCGTCATTTATACATACTAAGTCAAAATCGTCTAATGCCTCAAGCAGCACGTTGCACTGCGTGGAGTTTGTGGAGCTGCCCCACATGCTGTTTTGACTGTTGAAATCACCGCAAAATATCGTCTTGTTATTGAATTCTGAAAACAGGTTGCCCCAGTCATTTTTGTTGACGGTGAGATTAGGAGGCTTATATATGGAAACCAGATGATATTCACCTCCGTTAATCTCTACGGCACATGCCTCAATACCTGTATCAAATGTTGAGACAATGTCCTTTTGTTTGTGCTTGATTCCTTCAGCTATGAAAATGGCTACACCACCATATCCATCAGCTCTTGGTTTATTTATGAGATTGAAACCTTTAATAGAAAAATGTTGTCGCCTCTTAAGCCATGTTTCTGATAAAATAATAATATTTGTTCCGTATTTTTCAATTATATATGTCAAAGACGCTTTTCTGGATGTTAATGATCTGATATTCCACTGTAGTATTTTCAACTCAGTCCGCGTCGTCATCGTCTAATACTTCAATGGTATCTGTAATATGTAAAGTGTTCTGGGGGGTGGAGTTAGTGATTTCTAGCATGCAATTTACGAAGCTTCTCACAGAGTCTTGGTTGAGCATCTGATTATTTTGGACTATATTGTTTATAAAAGTAAACATCTGGTTAACTAATTGTTCTTTATATCGCATGAAGTCCTCGCGGTGGGGGTTGGGTAGAATTGATTGGCTAGAGCGCTGTCTGGTGAAACTGGTGGAAGGTGTGGGTGAAATAGGCGGAGAATTTTCTATATTTTTTTTACGTTTTATTGGTCTGGGTGATGTATTGTTTGCTAGTTGAGTATTTGCTTTAGGTATTGGTTTTCGAAGGAATATATTACTGTTTTTTGGTTCGGGTAAACTGGGAAAGTTGTCTAAGTTATTTAAAACATCAAACCTATTGTTGGTGGTTATTTTAGCATAGGAAGGGTTCTTTGCTATAATTTCTGCTTCTTTAAATGAAAGATTTTCGGTTGCCATAATTCTCTTAATCGCTTGTTGATTTTTATATACGGGACACTTTTTGTCGATGGATTTGTGTTCATTGCTATTGCAATGCACACAAACAACTTCATCTCCAACACAAGGTTCTCTTTGGCAGCTTTCCTGACCACACGAGATGCATCTTTGCTTTCCCTTACATTGTTTGTTCACGTGCCCGTATCGGAGGCATTTGAAGCATTGAACTACAGGGAATATGTACGGCTCTACGGGGAAGTTTACCATATTTATTTTGACAGATTGCGGTAAAGTATTGCCTACAAATGTAACTACAACTGTCTGCCTGCCCACTAGTTTAACCTTACTAGGGTCACTATCATGGATTCGGCGTCGCATACGTCTCACTTCAGAAACTTTTACGCTGCTTTCTATAGCGCTCAATAAGTATTCGTCTGAGAAAAAAGTATCTACCATTTTAAGAACTCCTTTCCTGTGATTAAAGAAATTTGGAATATAAGCAATTAGACTATTGTTGGTTATAACTTCATGATTAATTAGTTTGTTTGCTACTTCAAGACTTTTGAATATGATTTTGACCCTGTTTAGTCCTACTGACTTAATGTCAATTACATCTTTTTTGAAGAGGTCTACCCCTTGCAGAAAGTAACCTATTCTCACCGGGAATAACCTGCCAATGTTTTTTTCTTTATGCTCGATCATAACATAATATGGACCAACATCGTTTTTATGATATCTGTTAGTCAGATCATATGCATTAGGTTCCTGAAGGTTATTACTGTTGCTCTGAGAACCTGAAGGGTAGTCGTCTATGGGCGGCGGTTCGCCGCCCGAGGTATCACTCATATTATTTATAACTTATATCTAGTTTTAGTTATATTAAATGTTAGGGAATATTCAAACAAATATGAAAATATACAAAAATAATGAAAACAAGAGATACTTATCGATCCGGAATGTGGTTTTTGTCACTACACTAGGAAACAACCTCTCGGTACCAGCGTACGGACAAGACTGACTAATATAAATTGAGAAATCCACATTCGGGTGAACGTGCACCAATAAAAACAAGTAACATGTTAATCCTACGGCCCCAGCTAGTAAATCTCCACCGGACCGGAATGCCCCGCGAACTTTGAGATTTGAAGGATTTTGAACTGGTTATGGAGCATGAAAACCCCCAGCCCCAAGATAGGTGCTTTTGTTACCTTTGTGGCGAGTTTACCAACATTCTTGCGAGTTGTGTGGAAGCAATTGGCAATTTGAAGACAATATAACAGGTAAGATGTTAGTATCTTTGCAATTATGTTTCATATCAATTTCATATACAATAATAGCCCTGATTATATTAAAAGTAAGGTATAGTCCAAATTGCACTATAAAAAATTTGTTTTTACTCAGCAGATTCGGTAGATTTAGTTTGTAATATTGTATTAAGTCCTACATCACATTTTGGATGTATTAACTATTAGTTATGTACAATGTATTGAGTGTATCTAATATTTTGCCTCAGTGTATGGCAACATTGTCACTTTTTATTATGGTGTTTTCCTATGTTTTGTTGTTTTTTTCATATTGCAAAGGTCCTCGATTAAGTAGCCACACTTGACTGCACTGAGGATAACAGAAAGGCATTCAATATTAAGAGTAATATATTTCTTTTGATTTAAGGATGACTGGTCTACTGAACATATATTTCTGCTGATAGAGATATACGAACAACATCCCTGCTTGTATGTGGTCAAGTATGTGTACTACCACAGTAAAATGAAATGGAGTGCTGCTATCACTGCCATAGTAAAGGCTCTGAAACCACTAAGATCTACTGTAACTGAACAAGAGGTACAGAAGAAGTTTATGGGCTTAAGGTCAGCATATGCACAAGAACAGAGGAAAGTTTTAGTCACTTCGCACTAGAATGGGAGAATACGAGGTAAGAGTCTCAGCTTATCATAAATGAAGTGGTGCAGTATTGATATAACAGTGCCAAATTTCTACTAATAACTATTGATTTGTACTTTAAGCCAAAGGAATAACCTAACATGTACTTGAATATATTGTTAAATTTTTTTGCCTTAACTTCCCTATAACTCGAACCTACTTGTAACAATCGTATGTGCATATATTAGGAAGGCTAAACTTTCAATGCAGTATTTTGCTTTCAGACAAGGAATATGAGGTTAGTCATGCTGGGATTCTATCACCCTACAAGCGAACTATCAGATATACCTCAAATTGACTCGCTCGGCTCACAGATACCAAGTACAGGTGGTGTTCAAAAAAGAGGGGGAACAGACTGCATTAGTAACTCACCCAAGTGTATAAAAAACAACAAGTACCAGCAGATGCGGAAATAAAGGTGCTGAAGAATGCTGCTGATGAAACACTGAAAACTTCTCCTCGCTCTACAGTCCACAAAGGGACAACCATTTTGCAACTGCGGATGACCATATGGCGGAGTTTATTGCATCTCAATTGAAATAAATAAAAAATTTAAATACCAAACAGAATGTATATTTTGAATTTCATATAATATTACAAGATACAAGAAAGAAAGAAAAAGTATAATGTTTCCATTTTTAATTCAATTCCTTTAGCCTTATTTTGCCAAGATTTACTAAAGCTCCAAATGTATTCGCAACTGCTGTTCTAGTTCTAAACAACAAATATTTGATTACAATTGGTTCACACAGTTCTGGAACTATCAGACTTATTGTACTCTCATGGCTTCGAGCCGCTGGATGGTTTCACTGGCTAAACATCGAAGAATTATTGCTAGCCTGAAAACGGAAATGTTTATTACTTTTTATTCATAAGGTTTACTGCTAATATTACCTATTTTCTCCTGTTATGCATTCTCATAGATGGTTATCTAGCTTGTCAAATTATGCTAAGTAGCTTACTGAAGATTTTATTATTCATTCATAAAAAGTCCTTCTAATGACCTAGATCTTCTAGTAATAACTCTTCTCTCAACATATGTAGCATACCTGTGCCTTCATCTCTTCTTCTCAGCCGCTTCTTTTGTCAATTTTTTTCCTTTAGTAGTTAGCCTCTTAATTCGCCTGTCTGCGAGTTTTTTTGCAACGTAGATGGATAAATACATGTTCTAGCATTATCTTTTTCCATTGCCGAGGGAGTCAAGTCAAGTGTAAGAATGAGAATTTCAATAAACAGTAGTCGATAAACTACAAACAATTTACAATACCCAAAAAAGCTAGGTTATGATTTTATTTTGACCATTGACATTTTGATACTGACTTCCCACAATCACAAAACATGTTATTGCAAAATACGTCATGTCAGATCTGACAACTTTGACTGTAGAGGACATCTGTGTTCGGACAGTTGACAGATAAGATGTATGTAACCCATGATTCAACGAATGTAATGCGCAGAATCGCAAATCAATTCTTGAACCAAATTTGGTGTAGTGTCAAACAGACAAAATGCTGGGCCACAATTTTTGAGATCATTTTTCATCTCAAATTTGGTTCAAGAAATGAAATCAAATCTGATTTCAAAAATATGGTAGTCTAATACAGCCTTTATGCTTATTTATACCTAGTCTATCTCTTATTAAAATTTGAATTAACATTATGAGCCCGTCCAGATAAAGTGATTTACGCGCGAGTGGACTCGCGCGTAGTCACTCGCGTGTTCCCGAGATACTAGACATTGTTCCGTCCAGTACAACGCGCGAGTCCGTGGCGTGTGGACGTATTTGTTTTTGAAAATGGAGCGTGATAACTTCGATACAGAACTTTCCATTGACGCAGTCGAAAAAAGAGTAGCCATATGGGATATGAAATCATCCGATTATTCCAATAGACTCATAAAACGTAGGAACTGGGAAGATATAGTTGAAACACTTTTCACTGTGTTCTCTCAGCTTTGGGTATAATGTTATAAACATACTGTGCGTCATTCTGTCATGTAGAATTGGATGCATGTTGAATCGTCGCCGTTCTCTTTGTTTACGAAGATTCCATCGCTGGCATGCACGCCACAACACAACTGCTGTATCCAACTTCATGTTTTTAACTAGAAGGAAATCTCTCCCAGCGTAGAAACGCAAGTGAAACGCGACATCTGGACGCAATATAAATTGACTACGCGCGAGTCCACTCGCGCGTAAATCGCTTTATCTGGACGGGCTCTATGACTCAAATCTGATGCAATTTTGCTATTAATATAATCATGCTATTAATGCGGACTAAAAACAATAAAGGGCCAAGTACTGAGCCTTGGAGAATTTTTAATGTAGAGAATACCACTCTAGACTGATTAACCCCATATTCGACGTAATACTAGGAAGGGCTTTTTTAATCTTTTGTCAGGATAATATTTACTGCATACTAATTCAAAACAAAGGTAGGTTGGTTCATTCTCATAGTGCAACCTACTAGATAAAATATTATCCTTTAACCGCCTGAGTACAAAATTTATTAATGAAAATAAAAGCAGCTTTCGAAAGAAATATCTAAATAGAACCAAGATTTGAATGGGAAGGCAATGCGTTTGCCGTTGCGGCATAGCTGCGTGAAGTTGGGCCAGACTTTGTACAAGGCGACTAACATAAGTGTCGGTGTACAGGAAGTGCCATTAATAAAGATTTCGTAAACCATATTATAGCATGTTAACATGCAGGCAAAATGTAGTTGTTGGGTGAGTCAATAGTGCCACATCGCGTCGTTGTTCCATTCGTATAATCGTTTTGATCTACGTCAATAATTGATTCGTTAATTTTAGAGAGCAAGAGTGATGATGAGTGAGAGGCTGGATGATTCGATACATAAGAAGTATCAAATAAATGTCATAAAACTAGTATCTGATATGAAAAAACAGTCCAAATAACCATTATTCATATACATAACTTTCAAAAATACTACAATAATGGGCTAATTTTGACCTGCAATCAGGAAAAATACTCCGGAAATGCCCCAAAGTTGCCCAAACATCATCACAATTATTCGTAGATGTAACGACAGTCCATACACATAACAGACTAGCGCCCCATACACGAGCGGATAATCCGTCATATCTAATGCGTGGCGAGTAAAATTCGTACAGATCTCCGCCCGTCAAAAGTTAACCACGAGCCAGGCATGGCGCGATAAGAATTTCGCACATATTTTTTGCCCTTCCTGACTTGTACTCCCAGTCTGCCGTTAGTGTGCGAACAGGATCGCGCGAACATTGTATAAAAATACTGTTTGTTTGTTTACATCATGGCTGACTGGACAAGGGAAATTTTAAGCAACTTCATCGAATTATATAGGACTCATACTTGTTTAACAAGAACTTGAAAAGTCGGGCATACGATTAGTTGGTAGCCCTTTGCAAGCCCCACTTCCCGAATGCTGATCGTGCTTTTGTAAATTCCGGAAAGAGGCGAATAAAGTGAAATAATCTAAAAGAAGTGGCACCGCTTCCGAAGACGTATAATATGTACCTACCCTCATTCTCTTTTCATATAAATGCTCTGAAATTGCAATAATACCGGCACAAGCAATTGCCTTTCGTTTATGGCTTTGGCAAAACATTTTAATTTGAAGGCACTGAATATTTGGACAGTCCGCACTCAGATCTCTTGGCTGGCCTAAAATACTGCGAGCCAGAACATATCTGTCTAAAATGTAAGATTGAAGTGCACTAACGAACGAATTTGATACGTCGAACCATTCACGAAGACCTGACTCGCGTGATTGGTATTTTGGTTAGTGTACGATGAAAGATTTGGTTCGTCCGATCTGGATCTGGCGAATCAAATCTTCATATCCGATGTGTACAAGTAATCCGCTCGTGTATGGGGCGCTATAGACTGAACGCACGCACTGAACGAGTCCAGCATCTTTTAGATTGTTAGTGCCCTTATTCGCTGAAACTCTTGTAGTTACGACAGAATTACGGTAGACTGGTACAGATTCGAATAAATAATTAGCACTTGTACAAATAAATAACAATTAGGTGACGTGATGTTCAAGCATTTACATCACGCTCATCGGTGTTCATGTTCGGTGTATTGGTATGTAGTATATGTGTGAGGCTGACCTTCCGAAGCCGCAATCGAGGTACCATGCGTCGACGTGAGACAGGATCACCTGGTATCCATCAGCAATGAGGTCGGGCGTATCGGTCCATTGGCTGGCGCCCCAACTCTGTACCACCACGTTCGACTTGTCCAGGTACTTGCTGATGTAAGGCCGCTGGCTCAGCTTGCTCGACCACACTATAACGTGTGGAATCTTGGTCCCGCCGTTTGCCTGCTGCAACCTGCTGATTGCTTTCAACTGGAATTGAAAGAACATGATGTCTACAATATTCAATGGAACATCCAGAAAGTAGCTATTTGATTGTGTATTGTGTGGCGGCGCGGGGGGGGTCTGCATTCACTAGGATGAAGAGATAGATGAAGGCAAAAATCATCATCATAGTCACAATGTCTTAACAGACATGTTGTGAACCCGTAAAATGCATTAAGTCGGAGCTAGAGTATTGCCGACACGAATATTATCAATAGTTTTGAGAACTATAGCTCGCCATCGTTCGCGATTTTCTGTCAGTTCAGTGGCGCTCTTGATACTCATATCTAGCAACTGTTTCGTCGTATCCACCCAGTGTGTAGGGGAACGGCCACGGCCCACGCGGGGTATGACCCTGAACTACAAGTTTCTCCTTATTATCGCTTCTGTGTATATGTCCGAAGAATGTAAGCATTCTCGTCGACACAATGGAGGATAGTCTCTTTGGATTACCAAGCTCATCCAGTATGGAAACATTAGTTCGATGGGCGGTATACGGAATTCTCAGCATTATGCTCCAAGTCCACATTTCAAAAGCATCTATGCGAGCTCGATCTGCCTTTTTAACAGTCCAAGTTTCCGAGGCATACAAAAATATGAAGAACATAAGAGACTGAACCGGCGATATTTTGGTAGCTTTAGTGAAGTTATGGTCACGCCATATTTCAGTAAGCTTTGTCATGGCCACCCGTGCCTGTTGTACACAAAACTATGAATTACCTCACAACCGCCTATTGACTTTATTTCTCGATGATTGTCATGCTCTCTATCTACGGTCATAACCTTGGTCTTGTTGTAGTTAATACTAAGACCATATGCTGCACCTTGTTGTTCTAAAACGTTTAATAGAGCTACTAGTTCTTCCTGAGAAGCAGCAATAAGGGTTGTATCGTCAGCAAATCTTAAGTTAGATATTTTGCTTCCGCCAACAGTTATACCGCCATTCCAGTTGTCCAATACCTGTCTCATCACAAATTCAGAGTAAATGTTGAATAAAAATAAACAGACCAAAACATATTGAAAAGCTGTATTCGAACATTTCGTGTTTGTTTCGGACACACTCAGAGCACTTACCGTAAAGTCCCCCCAGAGATCATGGAGATCGGTATAGTTGTTCGCAACGACGTTCTTCTGAAGATGCTGCGCCCAACATTCCAGATTCACTTCGTCTCCGCCTATGTGGAAAATCTCCCTTTCCCCGCTTAAATCTAATAAATATTTGTACAGATTTTCTAGAACCGTGTACACGGCTGGGTTGTCAGGATTCAGTTGACCGCACGGTGGTTCCCCGCAATAGATGTTCCACGGTTTTTCGTTCACGCACACCGCAAGCTCGCCCAGACCTGCAAAAAAGAAACACTTGATTTAGACGTTTAGATCACCGACAGTAGATAATATAGACACTACTACTTACAAAGAAACAAATAAAATAGAGGCCGATCACGAATACGTTTAGTTTGACCAATTTTGTTAGTTTTCGAGTTACTTATTTGATTATTTCTTTGTCGCCACTGGAGCGACTGTCAAAGGTCGCACACTTTTTCCATCCTTGTCATAATGGCAATAATAACTTGGAAATCAGATTAGAAATTTACAGGTGAGGTCTTTATCGAACTATGTAATATGCATGATACTACGACTTTAGAAGGTATGCTCACGCGCATGATGTCTTCCGTCTCGCTTCCACCTGTGACGTCAGCGTGTGACAAACGGGGTTTGTTTACTCGTTTAGTTACAGGTTATAGCCGAACATTTTCAGTTATTTTCTTGAGTTTACTCGTTTACCGTGGTAAAGTTTGATAAAACATTAATTATTTGCGATTCTGGAGTTTAACACATATTTGAACAATGGTTTATTGTGTGGGATGTAATAATAAAAAAGTAAAAACTATTCGTCACACTACCGCTACTTAGGATGGTTTGGAAAATTTGGCAGGTTTCATTGCATTTAAGTTGAAAAATAAGGAGAAACTGGGTTATATCCCAGATTGCACAGATACTTCTCTCGGTTGGGTCAACCTTTTAACAGAAGGTGGACTACAAAAACATACAGATGAGTTCTTGGCAAAATGTAATGAGCTCGGCCATATATTTTCCAACTATAATGGAAACGCTTTGAAAATTGAAAAAAAAAACTATCTTGCGAATTTAAACAAATTATCAGAGAATGTGTATGTGACTGATGAAGCAAAGATGAGCTTGTTTTCTAGATGCAAAATGTATTTCAGTATACGAGTTCTTGATAGGGGAATTAGAGAGACCTCGAATATTAGAAAACTGAAATTCACTAACATTGTAAAATAGTGTAAAGTAATAAGTATTCAGGGTCCTGCGACGGTGTATTCAGCTTTCCTAGCGCCTTTCCTATTTGGAATAAAAAAAAAAGCTATATAAAATAAAAATGCGCTAAAAGATGGTTGGAGATTTACAGGTTGCAGAACGTATTTTGATACTTCATTTTCAGTTCATATAGAGAAAGGCTAGTTCTATATGCACTGATTCACCCCTTTTTCAGTTCTTATTGTCTGTCCAAAATATATTTCCCCATAGACTCATATATACAGAATCAATACCTAACTGCAACACAAGAGAGCAACAAATAATGTGCCCTATACCCAGGCCATCAGAAACCATCACTACAAGTGGATCAAACTTTTTAATTCAAACATATTATTAAACAGATACATCGTGTGAAAACATTTTGAAAAAAATTGAGGAAAAACCTGTTATTACTAGGAATCTTTAGTATACGAGAATTCACCTGTACTAGCTAAATACAATGCCCAGAAAGATATTGTATTGTTGTATTGTGATACGTTTTTATTTTATGTTTAATATATACGCGGTTGTGACATATATTTGAATAAAAAAAAAATAAGAAAATTTGGTAATGTATTTTTCCACCAATCATTAGCAGAAAAAAGTCAATATTCATTCGCCATAAACATAATGCCATTATGCTTGTTCATGATTTTTAAAAACCTCTAATGACAAAATCATGTTATTTATTCCTTGTCTACCTTTTATTAAGAGAATTATACAGTAAATACATATGCAAATTGGCTTGAAGAGCTGGTGACGCAACATCATAATCTATATATAAAAAAAAGAACGGTAATCAAAGGCTCCTGAATGGAGTATATAAAAATTCCACCCCCTACACGAGAAATTTTCCCACAAAAAGATGGTTTCACTAGGCACTCCAATCAACCTCTTATATGAGATTTCAGAAAAATACGTCCGGCTTTGTTCTTTTTCCACAATGTAAATTTTTTTTGAGCACATACATTCAAATTTTTGTATCTGAAATTCAGAACGCTCGGAACTACTGCAAACGTGTCAGGCGTCGATTAATATCAATTCTCTGTATAACTATTTCACCAATTTTTTATTCAGATACAGAGCAATATGTATCGTTTATATTATACTGTGCATGAGCTATTTTCATTTTGTATGAATATTAAATATCTAAGGCAGATATAACAGGAAACGAAATAAAACTTTCAAAAATCAATGCTTTGGCGCCATGTGCTTGTACATTTTTGTCACACGGTGACGTCATGCGCAGACCGGTTCGAAATCTGTCCGCCAAGTGATCATATCTGTCAGTGTCGTAGTATCATGTGTAATATGTATGAAGTAACTACAGATATACAGAAGTTATTGTGTCAGCTTTCTTTCAAACCAAATAAGACCATATCCGGCTAGTATTATGACTAAACATTTTTTGGGGTAATCTAGAACTAAGGTCTTACCCAAGCCCAATTTATCCTCTTCTACAATCTTTCAAAAATTATCTGTGATCTTTAATATGTCTAAAAGCTAAGATTACGCGTTTTTATATTCTTCATCTTTTTCAATTATCTTTCTACATTGGCTGAAGTTCTAAAATATTAGTTCATCGTTGACATCGAAATTATGTTCTTGATTTATCTTCGCAAAAATCCGATATGGCGTCCATTGCAAATTGCAAATGTCTATGTCAATGGCAATGTTAAGCCTAATTCAAATGCACACGACATCCGACGATACGACGGCACGAAACTGTTTCTATTGGTTGAAATATTCAAAATGATGTCAAATCAAAATATTTCAACCAATAGGAACAGTTTCGCACCGTCGGATGTCGTGTGTATCGAACTAAGCTTAAAGCTAAATTCAGATGCACACGACATCCGACATACGACAAACTGATTCTGTCGTATAATCTAAAATGTATCCATTCACATGAGCCCGACATTTTCATACGAAATTTTGTTACAAATTTGGGGAATTTGTATCTTCATAGTTGGTTACCAACTGTTACCTCTAAGGGTTTGCAACCTATTAACTATATGTATGTATGTTGGGTCGCCTGCCTAAGAGCAAGTTTTATGAAAAATATGAATAGTAAAGATCAGTGTTGAACCTTGGTTGAACCAAACCTATACCTTGTTACCAAAATTGATGGCACCAAATGAATACAAACTACCGACTGGCTATGTTTCATATAATGGGACAAATCGAACTCAAAAGAAGGAAAAAAATAAAAGTTATCCGATTTAAATTTTTAGAATATTTCCGGAAAGCTAAATGTTCATATTGCCTTACATTTAACTAGCAATGCAAAATTATTAGAATATTTGCGTGTATTAACTTTTTTTCACGATAGATAGCAAAAAACTGTCATTTCGGTAACGTCGAATAACTGACAAAAAATCTTGAATACGGATACGTTTAACAGGTTAATACTTATAAAACGTATTTTATAACCAGAGCTAAATTTTTTTTGTCAAAACAGTGTAATTTTTCAGTTACTAATGAGATATTTAAAATGATATTAGATAACTTTGGCCGCAGCTCTTATTTTAAAACTTTAATTTTTCGCTAATAGTTGAATAAATGCTCAGCTCAATACCTTATGAAAATATTTTTTTAGAGGAAAGTAATGTTTTAGCTAAAATGACAGTTCAAGTAAAATAAAAAATTAAATACTGAAGAAAATTCCACTCTTTTAGAATGTTACCGAAATGATAAAATGTTACCAAAATGATTTTTGAATCTCAAAATTGGGGTTTCGTAGCAAATAGAACCATTTTACCAAAAATATATTTTATTTCATTAATTTCAATTTAACAATATATGAAATAAAATAGTCGTATGTTTCCTATAACAACTTGCTCTATCGTTTAACTTTTTTTCGTCCTGTACTTTTCTGATCAGATTTTTTTTCTTCGATTGTTGCAACATCTCTGGTTTCATTCACATTTTTAGGTAAGTTGTCATTTACGACAGCATCGTCTTGAATCAGCTGTTCTTCGGTCATTTTTGATCTGTATTTTGCAACCCTTTTTCTTAAGTCTTCCCTTCTTTGGTTAGTAGTTTGTTCAGAATTTGTTTTTTCTTGCTAACAGATTTCTGTTGGACTTTGCTACGTCTCTGTTCTTTTTTGTTCAATTTAATCTTGAAACTATTATCCACTTTATTATTATTTTGGAACGTAGCTTTATCAATTCCATTCTTAGTTGTCTTTAGCTTTTGGTTTGATTTAGTCTCATTACTCTCTGGTTTTCTTATGATTATTTTGGTACAACATATCTCTTTTTGCTCTTCACATGAAGGAGCATTGTTATTAGTTGCTGTTTTTTTTTCGATAATCGCCTTTCAAAACTTGTTCAAAATCTTCCTTAGTTTTATTCTTGTGCTTTTGTTCTGCCTTTCTTTTTTCTTTTAGGGTTCGTTTTTTAACTAATTTGTTCTCGTATACCTGTTCCCTGTACCTCTTCAGCTTCTTTTTTAGTTCATTAAGCTTCTCGGCATCATCCATTCTGTCCTGTATTATTAAAGAAGTAATTTCTCATTAGTCATTTCGGTAACCAATGAATCATTTCGGTAACAATATAGTGCTACTGTATTTGTTACCGAAATGACGTTACCGAAACGAGGAAATTAGACTAAATTACACACAGCGCCGTCTCTTTCGAAAACTAGAAACACAAAATTTGAGGTTAGAATAACTACCTATATACCTAAACAAATAATTAAAAATATACTCATTAAAACCGTATTATAATTTATTTATTGGTGTTACCGAACTGACTACTAATAAGTGTACGCATCCAAAATTCGAAACAAAAGTAGTAACTGGCAAAAAACTGTATGTTTCAAGCAAAAACTTACCACGCATCTAACGATAAACACTACCGCTCAACTGTTTGTGATAATGTGCACTCGGTTTTAGCTCAATAATAAGTAGATGGCGCTCTATACACTTAGCGATACCGAAATGACGGAAATCTTACCGGACACGTTTAATTCGAAAACAGATGAAACAATTAGGAACAAATATTCACAGAAACGTTTAAAATAAAAATTATATGAGTGATACTCAACGCTTTGAGGGTTTGGTAAATAAACTTCGCAAATATTTCGTGATATTGAGCAATGAATTCGAAATTTCATAAAACGGACAGTTACCGAAATGACGTTTTTTCGCTTTACAACTAATTAACTTATTATTCTACTCTATGTAAGGGTTATTGAAAAAAATGCGCGAAGAAGAATGTTTACCAATTGTTAAGAACAATCAAACAAAAAGGAATTCGAATTAGTTTTTGTAGCGCACCTTCGGACATGCAATTGTCCCATTATGTGAAACAGAGCCGACTATAAACGTAGGTTTATAGTCGGTGGTACAAACTGAGCAAAAGTATTATTGTCAGGCGCCCCTCTCAACAAACCCACTACAGGTTCGCAAATTGTACTAAGATCAGTGTATGGTTAAGCTGTGAATGAAAATCTCTAATCAGTGCTCTGATCCTCCATCTAGTGTCCAAACCACTTAGATATCCGCATGGAGTTGGTGCCATCAATTGTGGTAACGAGGTATAGCGTGATAAATTACGTTACGACAAGTACCTTTTAAAATACAAGCAAAACCCAAGCATAACAGTAGGTACCTATGTCAGTTGCCGAGGTTCTGTCAAAACCATTTAAATTTCTAAATATGTGATTTAAGGTTGTTAGAAATCAAATCCAATCCACCACATACCTCGATTCCTTACCAATATTTCACCACTGTTAGGCGCACGGTTGAATACAGTTAACTGATGGAGGATATCTTTGATAATTAATATGATTTGATAATCCAAGTATGTTTAAAGTTGAAGCACGTCTTTACCCATAAGCACTAGATTCGCTAATACACTAAGTTTTACTCAGCGGTGGACCAATAATTTCAAGCAAGGCATTACTTGGTATTTGTAAATAATTAAAATATTTTTCTATGCCAGATAGCCTCACCTGCTACAACATATTATGGTATGCTTCTTGCTTCTTCTTGTTTCTAAATATATCTCGAACCCAAGATCTTCGCTTTCTTCCTCTTTTCTTCATTTTCATCCATAAGAGGGTCAGAAGTAAAATATTTATTGAATGCACGTATTGCGCTCGCTGAATTACCATTTTCAAATACAAATTCATGGAGATTGTCAGCTGTCAAATTACATACGACATCGGATAAAAAGTTAAAATATTTTCAACTTATCCGACCGTCATATAAAAGTTAAAATCATCGGACATTTCACTTGGCGCCAATCCATTTTGAATATTTCAACCAATAGGAATAGTTTCGTACCGTCATATCGTTGGATGTCGTGTGCATCTAAATTTAGCTCAAACCTGTAATCCGTTTAGGAATTCCACTCCAAATGTGGTCAAAAAAGAAAATAAAAAAAGGATATGTATTCTCATTTTTTGTGCTTCAAGCTATGTGCTTCCCTGGAGGAGAGTGTTGATCAATTGAGGATTACAATGGAATTATTGTTAATGCGTCATGCTAAGACTATCTCTCTATCAAAATGTAGGTCTCGAAGTACATTATTCAGAAATACCAAAAATGACGTACCCGCCTTAGGTCCCCAAGTCCAGCCATTTCCGGCATGCGCAGGAGTGTCTACCTCCAGTAACACCCTAATACCCCGCAACCTTGCGAACTCCACCAATCCCCTCACCTCTTCCGGTGAGTAGGTCATGTCGGGACTGTATGAACCAGTTCTAGAAAATTCGGGGTATCCCGGAACTACCTGAAAGGAAATGTATCAAAATAGACGATTATTGAAGTAATGGTGTCAATTAATTGGACATATACTCCGGTAAAAGAATACAAAATTTAACCAAAACCCCAAAATTAGGAAGGGTGAAAAAGATTCAATAAAAAAATTACACCCGTACATCACTCCCACCCCTCCAAAATAAAAAAGCGTCCCTGCTGGGTCTTGTTTAATGCTTAAAACATTAAAAATGTTTCAAATAAAGAATATAATTTATAAATTTATCAAGAAAATTTATATAAATTTTTTATGTCCTAATCATTTTCCAAGATACAGTTGATTTCTCAAAACTTCAATTTGTGCAAATTTGTTTGTGCTTGCACTTTCACTGTTATGTTGTTTTGGAATAGTCGAAGAGTCACCTTTCACACTTCCACCCATTATTAACCTCAATTGTACGGAAGCCAATATTCTTGCGGAAAAAGAATAACAAATAGGTAATCTTTGAGGCGTGGGAGTTGGGAGTGTAAACTTATTTGGCAGACATACTCATCTAAATCCATACTCATACATACTCATCTAAATCCAAATTTGCTGGTTCTATATTTTTTGAGTTAAATTGTTCTTTTACTGGGCTTATAATTGAAATAGAGTAGTTATACTGGAACCATGAAATAAATATCTTTCATATTTATAATCATACACTCAGCGATACTTTAACTCCAAGACTTTTAATCCTCTCCTAGAGTTCGTGTCCATGAGAATCTTCCATCTCAAGGTAAAATACTGAAAAAATAGGTACAACCAATTTGACGGGTATCTAAATGTTCATTTACTGAGTGCGCGGTCTGTGTAATTTGAGAAACTCTATAGGTATACGTACATTTTCACTATGAAATGTTTTTCCAATTATATATCTATTTTTTGGATTTACTATACCGTCGCCGTCGTCGGTGGGTTTATTACAGGCACAATTTAGGTTCAAATAAGATGTAATCTAATGTCACTTAGATTTAATTTTCGAAAAATTTAAACAAGCAAGGCACAGACCACTCACCAAAGGAAAACTTTGGCTATCAGTGATGTGCCAGTGGAAGACGTTCAGCTTGCTGGCTGCCATAGCCACCAGAACCCGTTTCAAAGTTTCGATGGACATGAAGTTTCTCGAGGTATCCACCATGAGCCCCCTATAGGGAAAAGCGGGAGCATCTTGGACCGTTGCTCCCTTCAGGACTCGCAGAGAACCTCCACCTGGCGCATATTCGTCCCACCTGGAATAGACAGAATTTGATACAGGGAGTTCATTTGACAAATTTCCGCCACGGATTCATCGATAACTACCGATTAAAAGGAAAAACGCCAAGACACGTCAAAAGACTTGTCAAGGGGACAACTTTTTACCCAAAAACGATTCCGCCTTGTACCGTCTGCCTATCAGCGTCATGACCTTAAAAATTTGAAATGACAATTGGTATCGAGCAATACCTCGTAATACCAAAAGTATGTCGAAGAACTTTATTTTGACGTTTTATTTTTTTGAATCGGTCGTTTGTTTTCGAGAAATTTAGAAAAATATTTATGTATATTAATTTTTGTTTAAGTATAAAATAAAACCATACGAAAATCTCACTTTTTATTGCAATGTAAGTGATTAAGTATTCAAAATGGTGAACGTTATTAGCCAAACAATGATACAGATGATATACGAGGGTTGCTCTATATCTCCGTCAATCCACCGGTACGCAGACAGCATTTTCACGCTTATTAGCGATCATCAGTGCGCCATAAGTCGATTGACGGAGATAGAGAGCATCAGAATTTTCATGTCTACCAGACATGGGAAGCATGTGAAACAGGCTGATCTTTTCTGTCGCCTGCTCTCAGATACAGGCGATGTTCAAATTCCTGAGGGGCAGTTGCAAAAAGATGTTGTGGGATATCGTGGCAGCTTTCGATGATGCATTGACGAAGGTCATCCAAACTTTCAGGTTGGGGAGTAAACACAAAAGATTTTAGATTGACCCAAAGAAAAAAGTCTAATAGCGTCAAATACAAAGGTCTAGCAGGATCTCTTTGCCAGGTCCATTTATCTCGAAACACGTCTAGCCATTGCCGAACAAAAACAGGAGGAGTCCCATCAAGTGTAGGGTTTCGGTGATAAACCGATTGATTATGTTTTCCCTACATTAACTTTTTGGACATATTGGTTATGCCTTTCTACAAAAGCATGAGGATTGTCATTGCTCCAATACCTACAGCTATGCTGTGAAGCAGATATTCTTTACATGAACGGTATCATCATTAATCGCTGTAGCCATTAGTTCACAAAATTCAACTTGCCGATCGAAACTTGCACTATTTTCATCTTGAATGGATGAATTTTATGGAGTTTAGTAACTGTGTATATATTCACGTTATCCGACACGGAGCATTATGGCTAAGGTATTCGATAAAAAAGAAAATAATAATTTCGGATGGATAGAGACCCATAAAGGCTACATTTTAAAAATATTTTCATGTTATACAGGATGTCCCAAAGATACGAAATGTATCAAAGTTGTTTTTTTAAATGGAACACCCCGTATATTATTACATATTCAGATTCCCTGGTGAATTCTAGTGTGACTTTATGTATCATACATGGGACTTAAAGCGAACCGTTTAGGTGTAAATCACCATTTTCGGTATAAGTAGAATTCAGGAAAAAATTGAATATCGCAGAGATTATCAAGTTTGGAAGGCTGTGACTTTGCCGTATTACTAAGCATAAAATGCGTCAGCTTTGATGAGACTGTCAAATTTAAATTACGTTTATGCTTGGAGAAATCGGGATTAATTAAGGAAACTTCGATCAGCGATAACTTGATTTTTTCAAATAGGAATGCCTAATTTTTTTATACGGTTAAACGTAGAATTTGATAACCTTTATAATGATATCAGGTTGTGAATATCAATCTCTGTTAGTTTTCATTTAATTTCAAATTTTCAAACAAATCGGCGTTTTTCAATTTTCCTACCTATAAGCAACGTAGCAGGCCATGTAATACCAGTCGCATCCACAATTTTGCGTAATGAAGTATTAGGATTTGTCCCCAATGGCCCAAAATGTTAACTTGATCGGCTTCATCCAAAACTCAGTTTTTTATTTCCATCTGATTCAGTTTGAGTAGAAGAAGTTCAAAATATATCTATGCGAAGTTATCTCCTCTAGGTCTGGCGTTAAGCGTAACGGCATAAATTATAATAGTTTCCACTGTTGTCAAGATTTTGAACATCGTCTATATCATTGTTTGGTCAATAACACACCGTAACATTTTGAACACTAATTGCAGTGAAAAGTGATATTTTCGTGCTTTTTTGTTTTCTAGCAAATTAAGGTACATAAAGATTTTTATAACATTTTCTAAAACTGTCGATTGCGACCGATTGTAAGTGTAATGTTTAATTTGATCTTTGCGGCTGAAAAATTTTAACTTCATAAATATTCATCTCTTACCGTATTATATCTTCATTTGACAAGATGTTTATTGTACCCTCCCCCCCCTCTCCTTGGCGGCGCCCACTGCATTATCCATAAAGTAACTACCCCCCCCCCCCAGACAAACTTCCTAGAAGTGCCACTGGTCAACATAAACAAGCTATTACTGGTACCCCTTGCCATTTGAAATTTTTAATGGGACGACCCTGGGTGGCAGAGGGTACAAGGCGGCAAACAAGTTTTTGGTTAAAAAATCCCGTTTAACAAATCCTTGGACGTCTCTAGGCATATTTTCTCTTAATCAGTGGTTTTCGATAAATCCGAGGTGGGAAGTTTTCGAAGGAAGTCCCAGTATTGGTCGCATGCTTTCAAGTGAGGGTTCATTTTTAGTGAGGGTGTGAGTGAGGAAAAATATATTTTAAACGCCCATTGAGATAAAAACCATTTCGTTGCTAATTTCGGTTTGCCTTCAAGGCTTAATATAGTATAGTATAGCGTAACTTGTGCTTGCTATTATATAATAGAAACAACAAATAAGGGTTAATTCAGGAATATTTATATTTAAATATTATGTATTCTATATATGTATTAGTAATAATAGGTATTGCATATGGCTACAAGTTGGTGAATTTTAATGCGATTATTGTTTACTATCCATTGTTTTAAACCATACTTGCATGAATTTAAAGGCACTAGACATTTTACGCTTTCTGGTATGTCATTGGATAGTCTCGGAGCAAGAAATGTATGACATCGTAATAAAGTATTTTTTCTTGCTTTTGGTACAACATTACATGCATATCTTATATCATATTTATGTTCGTGTTTTGTCAAGTTTGATTTATTTTTATATTGGTAAATCCTTAATGACATGAAAAATGTTTGGCGGCTATCTAGAATTTTTGTTTTAGAAAACAACAAGTCACTAGGATATGTATATTTCACTTTATATACAATTTTTATTAAACGTTTTTGTATAATTTCTATTGCTTTTATATTATTTTTACATGCTGCGCCCCACACCACAATACAATATCGTATATGACTATGAACAAGTGCTTCGTATGCAATGATCATCTGTTCATAGGTAAGTATAGCGGAATGGAGTTTAAATTTGCTTACAACGTAACGAATCTTTTTGACAATATATTCTGTATGCTCCTTCCACTTGATATGGCAATCTAGATATATTCCTAAGTACTTGATACTGGTGACCATTGATATAGGAGCTACCTGTTTACAACTGATTTGTAAGTTGGTATATTTCGGTAAGCCGTTTGCGTACGACGCGAATGGAACAAAGCGAGTCTTGTTGAAATTGACTTTTAAAAGTCGAAAACCATTTTCAGCCTTTGATTTTAATATTTCCCAACTTTCAGCATAAGAAAAATACATGCTCTTTTGTTTTATTTTGTTGTCAGATAGATATTAGATTGATGGTAGAAACTTAATAAAGTATTTAATTTTTGTTTTTTTAAATATTTTCTTGTATTTGGGTAACGACATGTTATGTTATTGAAAAGCGGAGAAAACTCTCTATCATTGAAAGGGTACATTGCTATTAAAAAAAATAATTCGTTGCTAATTTATTTTCTGAAACAAAAACGACTGCTCTATTGTGAGAAATACAAACTTAAACGACCTTTGTATATATAAAAAATTATACAATCATTATTTACTGAGTTACATAATATGCTATATTCCATAGATAAGGGGTTACTGAGTCACATAACATGCTATATTCCATACATAATGGGCACACTGTATAAGCATCTTCCATCATCAGACGACATAAATACGTACCATATAAGTTGCGACAGTGTTTCGAGGCCATGCCTGGCCCCAAAGAAGGTTTTGGCTGTCACGTTGGCGACAATTTCGTCGTTGTAGGCCTTTACTACAACGTTGTAGCCCTCGGACGTGTCCAGTTTTAACCGAACTATTTCCGGGTGATTCACAGTTACTTTGACGATAAATTTCTTGACGTCGGGATGATCTTTCACGTACTCTGCTCGCTGGACCTGAAGCAAAACAGAACAGTTCAAGTAGCCCCTAGAGAAAAAATTGGGAAGAACGGGAAACATTATGCAAAATAATCAAGAGAAATAGAGAAAAAAAGCTATAGAACTCAGGGCAAATCTGGAAAATAGGAAAAAATCGGAAAAACTGATAAAACCCGGGATTAATCGGAAAAAATCTGGAAAAACCCAGAAAATCTAGAACATTAGAACAAAACTGGAAACATTCAGAAAAATTGGAAAGATTCGGAAAAATACGGGAATAGTGAGAAATTGAGAGAAATCTGGAAAAATCGGGAAAAATTAGGAAAATTCTAAGCCTAAGAATCTATTTATCCATTGGCTTAACATGCAGACAAAAATAGCGTGATATAACAAGTCGAATATACAGGGTGGTCCAATAAGCGCGCGGTGCTCTCTAGCGGCCTTACCGTTTAAATTAAAAGAAAATGATTAAAAAAAATAAAAAACGTTTATTTTCAAATGGTCTACTTGCAGAAAATAATTTCTAAGATGACGGACATTCGGATACACCGGAAGTAGGTATCAACTTCCTTATTTTAAATATAACACCCTGTATATTATTACGTTTTTGAATCCAGCATCGATTTTTGGGTCCAGTTTGTTAACCATAGTTTATGTCTACGGAGCCTATTTTCTAAGTTATTCAGCAATCCTTAGAAAATTTGACGTTTGTAGTACTTTAGAAAAATATTAATATCTCGGAAACTAAGTAAGACAGAAATATGCAGTTTTCGGTTTTAAAACGGGCACGTAACATGCTTGTATTTCAGTAAGATCAATGTTTCAAAAGCACATTAAATAAATAGACTAGCAATTTTCAAATGTGGAAAGTTTGAAACGTTAAAAACTTTTTTTAAATGGGATGGGATCATTCTTACATCAGTCGATGCGAAATTAAATTCTCTTTCACTTTTATCTAAGGATATGTGGTTCTATTTTTGTTGGTTTTCAAGATATTTACGATTTTGTAATTATTCCGTAATGGCGTGTAGAAATTGGAAAAATCGTAGGCGGCGTCGTGGCTCGCAGATGAAACAATCGGAGGAAACCTTCCATCCAAAGAGTTTCAGCTTCTAATACTAAAATGTGCATTCGCCCCGTCTAACTGTAGCCACATTATTCTTAAAAACTCCGGTGGTAAATTTTCCAGCAAATTTTCCAAATGTTAATTCAGAAAATTTTGAAAAACGTTTAGTTTATTATGCGGTTTCCAATAATACCACCCCCAATGTTTAGACTCCATGCTGGTTGTCAACAAACCTCTCGAAATTTGGATTTACGTCGGTGTAAAGATGTAAATTGTGCCGATTTACATGGGCGTTAATAATAACGGTAAAGCTACATTATTTCAGAATAAATGATGCTTCATTCATAAATAACAGACTGTTAAAAAGGAGTGCATCTTCTTGGACCCGAGCACGACCCCAATTACAGAAATTCATTCTATTTTTAAGTCTTTTCTTTCTATGGTTTACCTGCATGTGATAAGGATGCTATATGTTCTTCGTTAAGATCATGTTCACAAATGTTTGATCAATGCCCAAATAGCGACTAATTTCTGCTGTAGTGCTGCTATGCGGATCTTCGACTACAACTGCGAGAATGTTAAACTCACGATCTTATTTAACTACATGTTTCCTCCTCTCATATTTTACGCTGACATAGATCCAAATTTTGAGAGGTTTGTTGACAATCAGCATGGAGTATAATCATTTTGGGTGGAATTATTGGAAACCGCAAAATAAACTAATGTTTTTCAAAATTTTCTAAATGAAACTTTGGAAAACCTGCTGAAAAATTTACCACTGGAGTTTTTAAGAATAATGTGGTTACAGTTAAATTGTTTCGGCTGTGAACCACGCCAACTACGATTTTTCCAATCCATACGCACCATTACGGAATAATTACAAAATTGAAAATATCTTGAGAACCATCAAAGATAGAACTACATATGCCTAGATAAAAGTGAAAGAAAATTTATTTTCGCATCCACTGATGTACCACTTCTACCACCCCCTTAAAAAATTTTTTAACGTTTTAAACTTTACAAATTTGAAAATTGCTAGTCTATTGATTTAATGTGCTTTTGAAACAATGATCTTACTGAAACACAAGTATGTTTCTTGCTAGTTTTGAAATCAAAAACCTCATCTTTCCTTACTTTCCTTACTTGGTTTCCGAGATATTCACATTTTTTGTGAAGTACTACAAACGTCAATTTTTCTGAAGATTGCCGAATAACTCCAAAAATAGGCTTCGTAGACATAAACTATGGTTAACAAACTGGACTTAAAAATCAATGCTCAATTCAAAAAAGGGTGTTCTTTTTAAAATAAGGAAGTCGATAGCTACTTTAAAATTATTTTCTGCACAATGATACCATTTTATTATTTTCCATTTGCACGGAGCAGAGAGATCCAGTTGCAACCAAATCATCGCCTGGCCGCCCGCTAAAAACTCTCATAACTAGTTTCTTGCATCTTTCTCCTTAGGAACTAGGACGATACAGTTTTTATTCTGTAATCTTCAACTGCTATCCTACTATCACATGGCATGCCGATTTTCCGATAATTAAAAACTATATTATATTATCAGTATCAATCTTTAAAGGTCATTGACAATTGTTCCTGGTTTTCGCAACCACCCTGTTCGAGACCCCATCCTATCTCGGTTCACTTTAACCACTCAGAAAAAGTAGAAAATGATGGGCTTAGAGATTTCATTGCTACCAGTTTAGCAATAAGCTGGCACATTACCAAATTATCTACAATAATATAATTTCAAAAATTATTTTTTGCCTAAGCTAGGCAGCAGCTGAAAGGTAATTTATGTCGTTCTTTTACAGGTTCACTCCCAAATTACCACAATTTTACACCCTCTGAAAAAATTTGAAAAAGAATCAAGATCCTACCCAAATTTCATCAGAATCAATGCAGTTACTACTATATTATACGGTTTCTACGATAATGAGGCTAGAAAAACGCCAGCAGACTAACAGACCGACAGGCCGACCGACAGACGTGGATTTTTGTTGTGTAGATATCATAAAACGTCCGAAAAATGTATTATCTCCGAATCTAAAATTTTCGGGTTCAGAATATTCACATCATTTTTCGGTTTGGAAGTAAAAAATGTGTAAAAATGAGTAAAAAATTGGAAAAATCTGGTATAAATCAGGTAAACTTGAAACGACTCAGGAAATTTGGGCAAACATCGAGAATGATTGGTAAAATCAGAAAAAACGCAAAAAATTGGAATAACCGGAAAAACGTAGGGGGAAAAATTGACAAAAATGGAGAAATATAGGAAAAAATCGGTAAAAATCAGAGCAAACAAACATAAGGTGGGATTAATCGGGAAAATGCTGAAAAAATCTGGACAAATCGTTAACAACCAGTAACAGATAAGAAAAGCTAGCATTAAAGAATAAATCAGGAAAGAATGAAAACATTGGTGAAAATCCATAAAAAATAACAAATTTTAGACAAATGATAAAAACCGGGGAATCCGAAAAGCTGAGAAAAAATCTCAAGATTGGCAAAAATCGGAAAAATCTGATCAAATCGGAAGAACTAGTAAAATTTGGGGAAAAGTTAGAAAACACCCGCAAGGTCGAGAAAAATCCGGAATATAGAATAGAATAGAATAATTTATTGACCGTTACATTATAATATGTTTACACTCACACATGATCAGTTAGAACTAACAAAGCCTATAAACTCCTGTGTAGAATAAAAACAATGATCTAAAAGTAAAGACTTAATTAATTTCTTAAATCTAAATTTGTTTAATAAATCTATTTTATTTATGAAGCATTTTCTAACTAGGTTCTATAACTGAGGGTCAATCTTAATCGCTTCTTAAGGTATTTGCCGTCCGAGTATTATAGCTATGCATGTCTGAAGACTTTGTGTACTTGAGCAAGTTCATATTAATCCGATGAACTCGAGAAAGTAAAGAAAAATCAATAAAAATCGGAAAATATCAGGAAAAATCGGGAAAATCGACTAAAGGAAAAAAGGAACAAAACGGGGAAACGTTGGGAGAGATCGAGAAAATACGCAAAACGACGAAAGAACCGGGGATAAATCGGGTGAAATGGGGAAAGCTGGATAAAAAATCTGGTAAAATCGAGAGTAGTCTTGAAAACGAGAGGCGCGCCAACGCCAAGACGAGTCGATGCAGGCCGAACAGACCGCAAACCACTTTATCATCACACGATGGCCGCGGAAGTCTAGAATAATTGAGGAGCTTCATATTTCCTGGAATAACTGGTAAGTCGTTAAAGACTGACTACGATAAAGAGCCTTCCCACCCCTGGCACTCACCAAGCTGACGACGCTATCGTTGAAGGCCCGATAGGCCTGTTCGAGCATGGCCTTTGCAGGACCGGCGACGCCATGCATCAGCTCCATCTGCAGGTGGTTGAAGGAAACCGCGCGACTGCCCAAGGTCACGGGTCCTGTAGGCTGCGGCCACAGCTGCATCGAACCGCAGAGCATGCCGCACGTGGCTAGCGATTGCAATTTCGATTGGTGGCTGGTAGTCACGTGGCGCCGCTCGCATCGCTGGTTCACGCACTCCCACGTCCATTGTGGAGGTTGAGGTTTCCTGGAACAAAGGGATCAGACCTGTAGGATTTACTAGAAGGATGTTCTTTACGTAATGGGGTCGAGCTATTGTTTTGTAAATGTATGAAACAAAATTGCTTAATAAAGATGGCATTACAATGCTTTTGCCATATTTATTTGTATTGAATGATAACTAAAAGTTAAATATTAAAATATACATAACTTATTTGACTTATAATATATTCGAAAAATAAGAATATTTAACCTAATGCATTAAATAATAGATAAATAGCGTTAAGTGGATTGACTCAGTACTTCCCACACATTCTCGGCAATAACAAATGGTACATGTGAAGGAAGTCAGGATTTCAAGCAAACAAGGTAATAGTTTTCCAGTTCAGAATTATGAAGTGAAGTATGTATCTATAGATATGTGTCAAATATCGATACATCGATTTTTTTTAGTATCGGATCCGTCGATAACCCGATAACATTTTTTAGCGATCCAATAGAAGCGCTTGAATTACCTCGCCTCGCTCAGCACAGCTCTGGTGGAAACGGCCTAGCGGAGCACAGTTTCTGTACGACAAATGTGTGCTATTAATGTGTTTCGAGAGATGTGTGCTAGAAATGCGTTGCGAGGGATGTGGGCGAGGGACGTGTGCTGTTGATATCTTCTTCTTCTTCTTTCGGTGCCATATCAGGTCCCCCTAACGTTGGCAATTACAATGGCGAGTTGTTCACGGCTTTCGGCTATTCTGAATAGTTGTTCTGCACTGCTTATTCCTGTCTAGTCTCTAATATTCTTGAGCCATGACATCTGTTTCCTTCCAATTCCTCTTCGTCCCTCGATTTTTCCCTTCATTATAAGTTGAAGGATTTTGTATCGGTCACCTTTAAGAACATGTCCCAGATATGATATCTTTCTTATCTTGATCGTTTCGAACAGCTCACGGACTGCATTGGCTCTATTCAATACTGCTTCGTTGGTCTGCATAGCTGCCCACGGTATACGGAGCATTCTTCTATGTAACCACATTTCGAATGCTTCTAGGCGGATGTTTGTAGCGGCCTTTAAAGTCCATGTCTCAGCCCCATATGACAATATAGACCAAATATAACATTTTATCATTCTTTGTCGCAATTTCAGATTTAGGTTGTCATTAGAGAAGAATGATCTCATTTTTAAGAAAGTTGTACGGGCTGCTTCAATCCGGCACTTAATCTCCTTATCTGGATCTAGTTGTTCTGTGATGTAGCATCCAAGATACTTAAAATAGATGACTCTTTCAATGTTCTGCTGTTCTATTTGTAGGGCTGCACCGGCATGTGGTTGACGGTTGAATATCATAAATTTTGTTGATATAGGCGAGCAAAAATAAAACTCTGAAAAGAGCCCGCTACACATCCTCGAAACGCTCATCAGCACACCGTTTCACAGCTCCTCCACCCATCTTCGCACCGCTCATATTCCTAGCACATTTCTGGTGGAAACACCTACACCGTTTCACAGCTCCGCTTCACAGCCTCGCTGCGCACATTTTAATAGGACATCTCTGCATGGGCGTATTTCTTCTAGAGACGGGCGGACCAGTGCTGCCCCGCTCCAATTTCATGATGAGCTTAAAATTGACTCCTATAAATATTACATGCTTCCGTAGGACTCTAGGGGGGGGCGTACGCCTCCCTCGCCCCCATCTAAATCCGCCACAGCATCTCTGGTGGAAATTCAGCATAACACAGGTACTTGTCAAGCTATATGTCACGAGTCAGCTATCTGTGCACCTGTCAGGACACCGTCTCTGTTTGGTCTCTGCCTACTTTCGTGGCTGAAAGCAAGACAGTTCCGCCATGCCGACCGGAGCGGCAGATTGCCACCCCTGTACCTTTAAGGGTATCAAAGGACGGATGGAAATTCACCCCTTGATACCTCGACCTTTCGTGCGAGGTCCCATCACCGACACCGAGAGTCCAAAGTTGGCGTTGGCGTGGGTGAGAGTGAAGGGTTGAGAACCGTCATCTCTCATCTACGGGATGACATTCTACTGTTGGATAACTCATCCGCAGCCTTATTACGTAAAAATTCGCGACAGGCAGAAGGCGAGCTCCATACATTGTTTAGGCGGCTTCAGTTGGGTGAACGTAAATTTTACAAATATTATAGAGAAAAAGAAAAAAAATAAGTTGAGTTGAGTACTTCCCACACGTTACGGTGATACCAGTTTATTATTTTCCCATAGCGTGAAGCTCTAGTCTGAGATCCCCTTGCAACCAAATCATCGCCCGCCCGACCAAAAAAAGTGTGTTATGCCGCTAGGTGTTTCTTTCACAGGTCAATGGATAGCCTATTATGAATTCAAATTTTTTTGAGTTTTATGACTCCCACCCCCCCAAATGCCCCAATTTCACCCCCAACCAAAAAAGTAGAAAATGATTAGGAACCCCAAAAACGCCTAAAAATGAAGTTTGAGCTGTTTTTATATTTTAACTTGTTTATTATTGCTGCGCCGCCACCAACACGATTTCTAAAAACCATAAAGTTTGTCCATCCTTGCTGCGGTAATAATACTGTGTAAAAAATTGATTAAAATCAATCCAATAGTTTCCACGTTATACAATACAGAACGATCTTGGTTTCTGTAATAGACAAGGCAATATTAGGATGGATCTAAAAAAGTGTATTATGACGTTAGATCTTTCGTTCACAGGTTAGTGGACAGCATATTATTCGTATTCATACAACAAATTTTTCAGTTTCACATCCCCTCACCCCCCCCCCCCCCAACCTCGCCAATTTCACCTCCACCAAAAAAAAAGTAGAACCTGATCAGGAACCCCTAAAACGCTTAAAAACGAAATTGAGGAATATTTAATTTTTTTTGTTTCTTGCTAATTACTCCGCCGTCCATACACCGATTTTCAAAATTGTAGTAACATTACCTACTACGATCCCACAGCATATCTCTGCCCAAATTTTATCACAATCCATGCAGCGGTTACTGAGATTACCAGGCTAGAAAAACGCCAATAGACAGACAGATCGACAGACAGACCGACAGAACTGAGTGACGTAATTCCTTAAAAGCGACACATTATTAGAAACACAAATTATAGGATTTAAAAATTTCGAATTAACTACGATAAACTAAAAGTGAATAGTGCACTGATTGACAGGTACAATGCTTGAAGATGAGACAAAAATTCGAGCAAAAACCTAAACATAAAAAGACTAGGTGCGTCTGAATACACAAGTCCAGACCAGGATCCAGACTTACTTTTTTTGATTCTGTATCTCGCTTATTGTTCAGTTTTTGGATAAAAGTTATTTGAAAAAGTTGTTCATTTTAAAGGGGGGCCCTAAATTTGAAGTTACGCCACTGGACAGGTCCATCATAACGTCAATTCCTCCCTACACCCCAACCCGCTCGTCGGGGATGCGAGACATTACAAGCTCACAAACAAACATACAGGTGAAAAACGTGTTAATAAAGGTAAAAAAGGGTAATTTTCTTTGAATATCACCAAAATTTTGAATACCTAAAAATTAGCGGTCTTTGCATAAGCTGCAGAGCTGTATCAGACTCCGAGGTTTCACCTAAAAATTCGGAGTGGTTTGGTGTCCCCCAAAGGCCTCTTCCGCACTATTGGCTTTGATGGAGATTAGGATTGTCGAGGGTAGATTAGCGGTTTTGCGGTGACCGCTTGCCTCTCGCGCTTAGCTTCTGACCAGCCGGTCGATCGAAGGGAATTCATCGGGGAGAAAGCCATCTCATCCCGGGTGCAATCTCAAGCGCTAAATTCATAAGAGGGTTCGTCAGCCGTGGATACTTCGACATAAGCATGCTTTATATACGTCAATCCCCATATGTACGAGGTGCGGCGTCAATACAGGAAGCCGGCGCTTGCTATAGGTAGGTTCTCCAGTAAGGCTGCGATCACACTGAACAATCAGCCATGATCGAGTACAAGTGAGCGAAAGCCGCATCAAGCAGAAATTCTTAGGAGGGGCGGTCTGTGAGTTTACACCGTATACCACGTACTGTGTCATCATCATCATCATCATCATCACATAGCTCTACAACCCCGGGTGGGTCTTGGCTGACTGCATAACTTGCATCCATGTCCTTCGGTCTTCTATTAGCTGGTACCTCCTCCCATACGAGTTTCGCCAGTCTTTCGTTGTTCATTCTGAGGACATGTCCGAACCATCTCAGGCGTTGGGACTTGATTTACTTGACGATGTCTATCTCGCCATACAGTGCTTTAATCTCGGCATTATTTCTAATGCGGTGTCGGTTGGTTTCGGGGTGGTAACGCGGACCGAAATTGTTTCTAAGCCCTTTTCTTTCAAAGCATCTGAGCTTACCCTCGTTTGGTTTTGTCATGGTCCAGGTTTCGCATCCATAGATGATTAAGGGTCGAATCACAGCCTTGTAGATTTTTATTTTTGAGGTTCTTGGTATGACCTTCGACCTAAATATATTGCTCTGTGAAAAAAGGCGGTTTGCGGCTTGGATCCTTCCTTAAACGTACTGTGTGGTCATCGTAAATTGACCGGCAAAAAGAATTCGGTTAAAGAAGTAAGGATGTTGCCCTTTAATTTATTTTAGATATAAAAATTAAAAACTATATGCTGTCTCGAATTCAAAAGCTCCAACGATATAGTTAATTTTAATACTAATTAATGCTATTTCCTTTTTTATTACTTGTTTTATTGTATTTGTAAAAGAAACGACAAACAATTTATATCACTTAATGTCCTGTTTATCCAGTTTATAAATCTTATAACTACAACCGGCAACACCAGATTTTCTTCCCCACCTTGAAGCGTTGATGACACGGGACTAGTTTACGAGCTGCTAGTCGGCGAGTTAAAAAGCTAGCGGGTGAGCGATTGCGAGAGTGTCGATGACATACAGAACTTTCCACTCGCTCATTAGCGAACTAGCTAGCGACCTAGAATCAATGTTGTTTTGCGTGGTATGTTTTTGCGATCTACCGTTTATTTTTTTAAGCTTAAAAATTCAATTCATTCATTTTCAATTCAATTTATTTGCATCAATGAACTACAAATATTTCCACCTCGAAAGCAATGCCTTGTATGAGGTATTGGTATAGGTAGATAGAAACACTATAATTTATCTAACGTACTGCTTGCATTCCATCCAAGTGGCTCTGTTTTGAAAATGACTAGCTTACAAGCCAACACACCTGCGAATGGCAGGTACATTAGCCCGGCTTTCTATTTTGCTCGCAGCGTTTTTACAATCGGATGGCCAATTAGCAGATTGTAAAAAAAGCTGATGACACTGGGCTAGTTTACAAGCTGCTGGCAAGCTAGCTGGCTTGTAGCTCTTAAACGAGCCCTGTGTTATCGACGCTTAAGGACGGTGCAGCATCGTGATTAGATAGTATGTATCTGTTGACAATATTTAATGTCCTTATTTTACTCATTTTCTCTATCCCTTTTTAGACTCGACATGATAATAAGGATCGCTACCTGAGAAAACCTCCCGCTCCTCTTACCGCATACTATGCTGGTAATTTACAAAGGCCACACAGTCAAAGATTATTCTGTAATCTTTGACACAGTAGAGAGCATCTAGTCTGTAAACCCCGCCCGAATTCGCAATATTAAATGATCTTGTTCCTAACAGTATAGTGCGATATACAGGGTGTCCCTGAATTTCCTTGACACGTGATATTATAGTAACAAAAAAAGTTCAAACGAAAACTGAGTGGAATTTTTGGAAGTACTACAGGGTCTATCATACCTCGCTTTCAAAATTTTTTTATGTACAACCCTTAAAACTCACCCTCAACTTTTGTTTTTCAAATAGCATCCAATAGCTTCTTCTACACAAATTAAGTCCTTAGTTTATTTAAAATCCTGTAGCACCTTTGATTATATACAAAAACCTATGTCATAAGCATAAAATAAATAAAATAAGTATTTGCTTGAGGCGTAATATTTTCGTAAGAAAAACAGATAAAAAAGAAAACCAAGTGGGCTTCTCAAGGGTACCGAATTACCTATCATACCGTGCTTTCGAAACATTTTTTTTACTTCAACCCCTAAAACTCACCCCCAACAGTTTTTTCAAACAGCACCCTACGGCTTTTCCTTATAGGCCATCCAGTATCCTTAAAAACCCACTGAGTTTTATTTTTATCCGTTTTTTAGGTCAAACAAATTCTTATTTTGTTTATGTTATGCTTATGATTTTACGAAAAAAAAAAATAAGTATGCACCGTATAAAATTAAAGGTACTACAAGATTTTGAACAAAATAATGACTTAATTTGTGTAGGAAAACTATTTGAAAAAGAAAAGCTGAGGGTGAGTTTCAAGAGTTAAGGTACAAAAAAATGTTTCGAAAGCATTTGCTAAAATTCCACTCAGTTTTCGTTTGAAGTTTTTTTTGTTATGAGAATATCACTTGTCCAGGAAGTTCAGGGACACCCTGTATAGTGTGAAAAAAGCATGGGGGCTTTGTCATATTTTTCGTATATTGAGTAACCCACGCTTTTTTGACAATAATAGCAGTATCTTTTGTTTATTGTCATATTCATCTTAAATTAAGAATTGTATTTTACTTTTTAGTGCTACAAAAAGCGTGTTTTTTTAGTTTTTCTTAACTATATTTGTTATTCACTTTTTAGTTCAGGATAATGGAACAAACTTATTAAATTATTGGACTGTCACAGGTACTTGATAATGGGCCTATACCACATTTTTGGTTTACTGGCTTAAACGAACCCTGACACCCCGTAGATGCCATAAATAATTTTACAAAATTTTTCTATCGTATTTATAACCGAAATTGCTCTACATATTGAATTTTTTGACTCCATACACTTCCCGCCCAGGTCGTGACGTCACCTGTAGGGAACCAATAAGAGCTCACTGGTACAAAACAATAGCATCCGCTCGTAGTCATCGGACCACGAAAGGACGCTTCTCATTGGTTCCCTACAGGTGACGTCATCATCGGCTATTTCAAATTACAGTACAATTTTCTTTTTAGTGTTATCTCATTTGAATCAAGTTTTCTGCTAACGTTTTAACGGTCCTATGTATCATCAAAAATAATACCGCAATAAATAAATTGATCAATTTGAGGTCACGGTATAGGCCCATTGTACATGTTTAAATTGAATCTGTTCGTTTGAAGTGATCAATATCAAGTCCAAAGGAGTCGGCCCAAACACACAAACATACAGGTGAAACTGATATAAAGAGTCTTCATTTGAAAATCTCCCAACACGGATTTATCGAAAACCACTGATTAATAGAAAAAAACGGCGAGACACGTCAAAATATTTGGGAACAACTTTTTAACCAAAAGCTACTTCACCCCTTGTACCATCCGCCCTCCAGGGTCATCCCTTAAATCTTTTTAATGACATTTTATCGGTATATCGGCGTTTAGTTTTTAAAATCGGTCGATTCGTTGTCGAGAAAATTAGAAAAATCTGTATGTACAATATCTTAATTTGTTCAAACAGAAAACAAAAACTTTGGAAAATATCACTTTTTTGTAATAAGTGTTCAAAAAATCCAAACAACGATATAGGCGATGTTTAAATTCCTGACGGACAGTTGCAAAAACATGTTGTAGAATATCATGGCTGCTGTGGATGATATATTGACCAAGGTCATAAAAACTTTCTGGTTGGGGTCTAACCACAATAGATTTTAAATGACCACATAGAAAAAAGTCTCATGGCGTCAAATCAGGAAATCTAGCAGGCCATTCTCTAGACCCTCTTTGCCCTATCCATTTATCTGGAAACGCGTCGTCTAACCATTGTCGAACCAAAAGAACATAGTGAGAAGGAGTGCCGTCTTCCTGGGAATAGATTTCAACCGCATCAAGTATAGGGTTTCCATCCTCTTCGATTTGGTTTTTTCAATGATTTCAGTGATAAGCGGATTGATGGTATTGCCCAACATACCCAAATAAATGTCTCCATTAATAAACAATGACCCAATCACTTTGTTTCTTAAAAAGCCTGCCAAAACATAATTTTTTTGGGGTACTGGGTATGTCAATTTACAAAAGCATGAGTATTTTCATTGCTCCAATATCTCCAGTTATACTTATTAACAAATCCAGTTAGATAAAATGTGCATTCATCAGTTAGGTAGATGTTCTTTACATGAATGGTATTATCATTAATCGCTCTAGTCGTTTTGTTCACAAAACTCAGCACGCCGATCGAAATCGTCTTCGGTTAACTCTGGCATTATGTTCATTTTGATGGATGGAGTTTAGTAACTATCAAATCAAGAAATTTGCAAAAGCAACACAGTCTCAAATGGTAACAGAACGATGATTGCCCAGATAGCCATACTGAATAAGTTTGGATTGCCTAATAATCAAAATCAATCGACGTCTTAGAAGTCAACGTCAACATACATATTTTTATAACATCCACAGCAAGCTTATCTGTCATTGGTTGACGACAACACACGTCAAGATAACCCATACTTTATTTTTGGGTTAACTCAGCTTCTGGTTAACCAAAGCTTTTGACGTAAACCGCCGATTATGAAATGCACTGTTATCACTAACCATAAGCTACTGAATTAACGAACTAACTCCTATTCCAATATTTCATCTGGCAGCAAATCATGTCCATACAATTGTGACAAAAAATAAATCTTTGTGAGTTGTTTGACCGCCCTATAAATTCAAGATGACTTTAAATAGGGTCCATTTTCATCGAGGTGCAGGTTATTTATAGAGAACTGTCATTAAATAATCATGAACGGCGGGGGGTATTTATAGCGGATCGATCGGTTGTGATTCTATTTACGTTGCGATAGTAACAGATGTGCACTTGTTACACGTAATGCTTCTTTTCAATCCGTTCTATCTACATTTTTCTAAAAGGCTATGAATGAATCGTTCAGTATACAGGGCATTTGTTGCAAAAGGAAAAATAACAAGCTATTATTCTTTTATTTTTTATTGAATTACAAATAATATAGTTTAAGATCCCATTGCTTGATCACTGCAGGTACGTTTTTTCTACAGGGTTATTCACGTTATTCGACACAGAGTATTATGGCTAAAGTATTTGATAAAAAAGAAAATAATAATTTGGGATGGATAGAGACCCATAAAGGCTACATTTTAAAAATATTTTCATGTTATACAGGGTGTCCCAACAGCACGAAATGTATCAAAGTTATGTTTTTTTAAATGGAACACCCCGTATATTATTGCATATTCAGATTCCTTGATGAATTCTAGTGTGACTTTATGTATCATACATGGGACTTAAAGCGAACTGTTTAGGTGTAAATCACCATTTTCGGTATAAGTAGATATCAGGAAAAAATTGAATATCGCAGAGATTATAAAATTTGGAAGGCTGTGACTTTGCCGTATTACTAAGCATAAAATGCGTCAGCTTTGATGAGACTGTCAAATTTAAATTACGTTTATACTTGGAGAAATCGGTCGATGAATTAAACTTCGATCAGCGATAACTTGATTTTTTCAAATGGGAATGCCTAATTTTTTTTATACGGTTAAAGGTAGAATTTGATAACCTTTCTAATGATATGAGGTTGTGCATATCAATCTCTGGTAGTTTTCATTTAATTTTAAATTTTCAAACAAATCGGCGCTTTTCAATTTGCCTACCTATAACCAACGTAGCAGGCCATGAAATATAAACAAAAACCTGTTCAGGTAGAAGAAAACAACTAACTTAGCTGAAAAATACACACGAACTAGACTAAAGGGAAAATTTAAAATTAAATGAAAACTACGAGAGATTGATATGCACAACCTTATATCATTAGAAAGCTTATCAAATTCTACGTTTAACCGTATAAAAAAAATTAGGCATTCCCATTTGAAAAAATCAAGTTATCGCTGATCGAAGTTTCCTTAATTCATCGACCGATTTCTCCAAGCATAAACGTAATTTAAATTCGACACTCTCACAAAAGCTGACGCATTTTATGCTTAGTAATACGGCAAAGTCACAGCCTTCCATATTTTGTAATCTCTGCGATATTCAATTTTTTCCTGATATTTACTTACACCGAAAATGGTGATTTACACCTTAACGGTTCGCTTTAAGTACCATATATGATACATAAAGTCACACTAGAATTCACCAAGGAATCTAAATATGCAATAATATATGGGGTGTTCAATTTACAGAAACATAACTTTGATACATTTCGTGTTTTTGGGACACCCTGTATAACATGAAAATATTTTTTAAATGTAGCCTTTATGGGTCTCTATCCATCCCAAATTATTATTTTCTTTTTTATCGAATACTTTAGCCATAATGCTCCGTGTCGAATAACGTGAATAACCCTGTATAAAATTATTTTTAAATGAATTTTGAGAAAGTATAGGATGGTTTAACGAGATAGGTTGCCTTTTAATTAGCCGCAATTACCTGTAATTAGTTTTAGTGTAAATAATTCGCTAATATAACTTGCAGCTATATGTGTTCAGACAATTTTACGTCATTTGAAAGAAAATGATATAAAGAATAGAAAAAAAAATACTTTCCAGCTCTCAGTCAGCCGCACCGTTAGGGTTGCCAGGTGTGAACACGTATATTACTGTTAATTATTTGCACTCCCCTGTTTTTTTTAATTGATGAATGATTTATACTTATTTATCGCACACTACAATGCGTGCATCTTCTCCCTTGCGCTTCCACTTACCAAAAGCAAGAATTGCTCGTGAAAATCATGGCAGTCTCTGTTTGTGGACATTTTCCAACTGACAGCCATGGATTTTTGTAATTAATATGGATGAAACTTCTATTCTAAATTAAAATGAAAATAAAAACAGGTGATTGCATATAATTAACAATAATATACCCATTCACACGAGGCAACCCTAACGCTGCGGCTGATTGACAGCTGGCAACCATTTTTTTTCGATTCTTTACGTCATTTTCTTTCAAACGACGTAAAATTGACTAAAAAGAGATACATTTGCAAGTCATATTAGCGAATTAAATGCACTAAAATTAATTACAGGTAATTGCGGCTAATGTTTAAAAGGCAACCTATTGGTTATCCATTCTATACTTCTCAAGACACATTTTAAATTAATTTTATCAAAAAATCCCTGCAGGATCGGGCAATGGGATCCTGTCGTGCTAATACGATGTAACGGGGTGTAGACGTTCATTCATTTTTTATTTTTTTCTAACCGGACAGCCGCGAAGGCAAAGCTTAAGTACTAGAGTATCGTGCAAGCATACTTGGAGGGGGGCAGATTAGGGTTTGTCACTTTTTCAGTTTACTCTCATCGGGTTGGGGGGATATATTTCATAATTGTGGATTAGATTTTTTGGGCGGCATTCACCGGTTCGGGGGGCCACATCCGGTCCCTTGGGGGTCCAGATTAGGGTTGCCACCTTTTAAATTTGCTCTCGTTGGGGGAGGGGGCATATTTGTGGATTAGATTTTTTGTACATTATACACCGTGTCCCAAATACCAGGACGAATCCCGAAAAAAGAAATCGCACTTAGGTTTCGGAAGGTGAAGCCGATATCAAAAGGAATTATTCTAAAATTCGCATTTGTTTTAAAGAAATCAACTTTTGAAGTTTCGTTGTAAAGATAACTGAAACGTGTGTGGCCTACTTTCACTTTCGGGAAATCCTCGCAAAAACGGAGAAGTCGAATTACGCCAACGGGTATTTTGAATGTTTTTGTTGATTGATTACAGGAAACATCATATGATGTATTGCTTCTACGGTACGAAGATGATAAAGAGGCCCCCCACACATTATCCAATTCGCAATCTACGATTTCAAGATTTTTGCTGTTAAGAATAAAAATATAATTTAATCATATTATATCATACGTAAGTGCCAGAAATCATCCCTTAAAGGTTTCGGGATTCGTACTAGGACACGGTGTATAATGTTTCCCGGGGGGGGGGGGGGGGGATTAGACGCAGCAGTCCCGCCGGTGAATATAACAAGATTGATGATTGACAGAATCATAGAGGATAGCTCAGGTGAGCAGGCTCCGTGTGAAAACCGGTAGCAAGTTTAAAGGTGCGAAAACGACTGCAGCTGCTGAGTTAGGGCTGGGTGACCTATTAGTAGAATTGTTTTCCTCTCGACTGCGTTCATTATGGAGAGGGTAGTAGAAGCAGCAGCTCCTCAGATATGTTTGAGAGCAATACTCCAGGTTGTGCTTTCTGTAGTGTTGGCTCCTAAGAGCTTCAATGAGTGACTTCTTGGCAGAGCTTGATTTTTCATTTGGACCGGGTTCTCACTTGGTTGATAGAGTAGGGTAGTTTTGCAGGAATTGAATTTTACCATATTCTTGAGCCTCCAAGATGTAATGTTAATGTCCAGGTTATTTGACACCAAAACAGCTGCTGTCAGCCCTGTGCATTCCAGCTCGAGATTGGTCATGATGCCTGCATGCGAAGTACTGTCATCCGCAAAACAGTGGATCAGGTTTAGTAGTGGTAAATAGATTGACAGATAGTAGACCACGATAGACATTTTTCGTTCAGAAAGGAAGTTAGCTAACCTTAGTACTGGAAACTCGCCAAACGAATCGATGAGTTTGTTCCACACATGTGTGACGTAAGCTCTGGTTTATGTTGAAATCCATATTATCTGTCGTTGATTAAATAATGAAGCTCAAGATATTTCGTAAGCTCTTGATTAATGCATTTCTTCATTACTTTGCTGATGACTTGTTTCGCTATAGGTCTACCGTTGATTCGATTAGCTTCCCACACCGATAGGTGAGGGGAGTATTGTGATAGCGAAAATTTTCGATTTTGAGATAATACACTTTTTGGGCGTTTTATGATGTCTAATACATAACGACAATCCATGTCACTCATTTTCGTCGTTCTGTCTGTCTGTCTGTCTATCCTCTATCTGTTCGGGTTTTTCTACCCCCGTAATCTCAGTAACTGCTCCATGGATTGCGATGAAATTTGTGTACCGATATGCTGTGGGGTCGTAGTAGGTAATGCTGCTATGATTTTGAAAATTGGTGCAGGTGCGGCGGAGTAATTATCAAAAAACAAAAAAATTAAATATTCCTCAAACTTCGTTTTTAGGCGTTTTAGGGGTTCCTGGTCATTATCTACTTTTCCTTGGGTGGGGCTAAAATTGGGGTGGTTGGGGGGTGGCGGGTTGTAGAACTGAAAAATTTGTTGTATTCATAATAGCCTATCCATTGACCTGTGAAAGAAAGACCTAGCGGCATAACACATATTTTTAAGCCCATACTAACATTATCTTGCATATTACCGAAACTGATGTATACATAGGGGTATTGCTTTGGACCATTCTGAATTGTGTAACAGAACAGTAATTACTGAATTGATTTTAGTGAAATGTTGGCACAGTATTATTATCGTGGCGACGATGGAAAAATCATACGATTTTTAGAAATCGGTTCAGTGGCGGCACAGCAATAATAAAAAACCAAAAAATATAAAAAAAGCTTCGTTTTTAGGTATTTTAGAGGTTCTCGATTATTTTCTGCTTTTTTCGGTAGGGGTGAAATTAGGGTGGTTAGGGAGTAGGGAGTTGTAAAGCTGACATTTTTTTTGTATTGATAGTAGGTTCTCAATTGACCTGCGAAAGAAGAACCTAGCGGCATAATACACTTTTTTAGGTCCATCAGAACATTGCCTTGCCTATTACAGAAACCAAGGGAATTTTCTGATGTATACTCATACATACGGGTATTGCTTCAGATCGTACTGTAACCTGAAATTGATTTTATTGAAATTTCAACACAGTATTATTACCGTGGGAGAATGGAAGATGCGTATGGTTCTTAGAAATCGTGTCAGTGGCGGCACAGCAATAATAAAAAAACTAAAAATATAAAAATAACAAACTTCCCCTAACATAACCTTTTCACAGCAGTAGCGGTACTCTGGTATTTAGGCTCTACCTACGCGGTTTGCTCAGTAGGCTCTACTTACGCGGTTTGCTCAGTAGGCTCTACCTATACGCGGTTTGCTCAGTTATAAGAAAAACGCTGGAATCATCTAACTATTCTAACTTGACTGTCTTAGAATTTTGATACCGTGTTAGTACTTAATACGGCGTGGAAAATAGTGAGAAAGCACTTGATGACATTTTTTTAGACGATGGCTATTCGATTTGAATTTGTGCTATGCATGGTTTCAGAGGATCATCAAAACCACATACACTTTTTGCAGCGTAAGTTGACGGAAAATAAGTGTAAAACTCCAAACATTCTGGGAAACTTCTGCCAATAATCGTTTTTCAGGATTCCACAGAGAGGAGGAGAGGCGACATATGAGGCCTCGACAGAAATGTAACGATAAAAAATGGAAGCGGACGTGTTCTAGTGACATCGGAGTGGAGATTAGAAAACACGGATTCCAACTCTCAGCTCACCTCTTCCCGGAAATAAACTTCCATTACGAGTCATATCAACCTGTCTTCTGCTGTCGTACGGAATCTGATGCCACCTTCTTCCGCCACTTACCTCATAAATATTTACTGTATCCATTTGCTGATGGGGATACAGTGGGGAAAAGAATGAATTCTGAAGCCGGAAAGGATTCGTGCTAAAAAATAATGGGTCAAATGGATTGACACACTGCCGTGCATATGCTGATGCGCGTATCTGCAAAAATGCGGCAAATCGTTAGAAAATGTTAGATGCCAACCGTTTTCAAAACTCATAAGTGGAAGGTAATACAGGGTGGTCCAATAAGCGCACGGTGCTCTCTAGCGGCCATACCGTTTTTCAAATACTCTACATATAGAAAATAATTTCAAAGATGGCGCACTTCCAGATATACCGGAGGTAGGTATCAACTTCCTTATTTTAAATGGGAGACCCTTTATATTATTACGTTTTTGAATTCAGCACCGATTTTTAGGTCCAGTTTGTTAACCATTGTTTATGTCTACGAAGCCTATTTTCGGAGTTATTCAGCAATTTTTACAAAATTTGACGTTGTAGTACCTTACAAGAAAAGTTAATATCTCGGAAACTAAACGCGATAGAAAGATGCAGTTTTCTATTCTGAAACAAGCAAGAAACATGTTTGTGTTTTAGTAAGATTATTCTTTCAAAAGAACATTAAATCAACAGACTAGCAATTTTCAAATTTGAAAAGCTAAAAACGTTAAAGACTGTTTTTTTTTTCAAATGGGATGGTATGATAAGTTTCACATCAGTGGATGCGAAATTAAATTCTCTTTCACTTTTATCCAGACACATGTGGTACTATCTTTGATGGTTTTCTAGATATTTACGGTTCTGTAATTATGGCGTAGGAATTGAAAAAATCGTAGGTGGCGTGGCTCGCAGACCAAACAATTGGCAGGAAACCTTTCATCCAAATTGTTTCGGTTTCTAATAATAAAATGTGCTTTCACTCCATCTAACTGTAACCATGTTATTCTTAAAATCTCCAGTGGTAAATTTTCCAACAGGTTTTCCAGATTTTCATTTAGAAAATTTTGCAAAACATTAGTTTAATATGCGGTTTCCAATAATACCACCCCAAATGCTTAGACTCCATGCTGGTTATCAACAAACCTCTCAAAATCTGGATCTACGTCGGTATAAAAATGTAAATTATGCCAGGTTACATGGCCGTTAATGATAATGCTGTAGCTACATTTCATAAGAAAGAAAATGAAAGAATTTCATAGGAAATGTAGCTTCATTCGCAAACAACACACTGTTGAAAAGAAGTGCACTTTCTTGGACTCGAGCACGACCCTAGTTACAGAAATTCATTTTCAAAGTCTTGCCTTTCAATTGCTTGATTTAGCTGCACGTGATAAGGATGCTATATGTACTCCGTTAAGATCATGTTCACAGATATTTGATCAATGCCCAAATAGCGACTAATTTCTGCTGTAGCACTGCTATGCGGATCTTCAACTACAATTGCGGGAATGTCAAACTCACTATCTTCATGTACTACTACTACATGTTTCTTTCTCTCATATTTTACGCCGACGTAAATCCAAATTTTGAGAGGTTTGTTCACAACCAGCATGGAGTCGAAGCATTTGGCGTGGTTTTATTGGAAACCGCATAATAAACTACTGTCTTCCAAAATTTTCTAGACGAAAATTTGGAAAACCTGTTGGAAAACTCACCACTGGAGTTTTTAAGAATAATGTGGTTACAGAGTTAGATGGAGCGAAAGCACATTTTAATATTAGAGGTCAAAACACCTTGGATGAAAGGTTTCCTGCCAATTGTTTCGTCTGCGAGCCACGCCACCTACGATTTTTCCACTACCTACGCAATAACTACAAAACTGTAGATATCTTGAAAACCATCAAAGATAGGACCACATATGTATTGATAGAAGTAAAAAAAAATGTAATTTCGCATCCACCGATGTGAAACTTATCATACCATCCCATTTGAAAAACAAAAGTTTTTAACGTTTTTAGCTTTTCAAACTTGAAAGTTGCTAGTCTACTGATTTAATGTTCTTTTGAAAAAATGAAGTCAAGTTGATTGACTCAGTACTTCCCACACATTACGCTGATACCAGTTTATTATTTTCCCATAGCATGAAGCTTTAGTCTAAGATCCCTTGCAACCAAATAATTGCCAACCCCCCCCCCCCTAAAATTGTCTTATGCCGCTAGCTTTCCTTCACAGGTCCATGGACAGCCTATTATCGATACTACAAACTTCTCAGTTTTACCCCCACCCAAAAAACTGGTAGGAAATGATCAGGAACCCCTAAAACATCTAAAAACCGAATTTGAGTTGCTTTCATACTTGTCGCGTTCTTTGATTATTGCTACGCTGCCACTGACAAGATTTTTAACAAACATACGCGTTTTCCATTCTCACCACGGTAAAAATATACTGTGTCAAAATTTCATTAGAATCAATTTAATAGTGTCCACGTTACAAAATACAAAACGATTTAGACCAATAAATTCTCGTATAGTATACAGAAAATTCTAAGTCCCTTAGTTTCTGTAATAGGCTAGGCAATGTTCGGATGCACCTAAAAAGGTGATTTGTGTCGCTAGATCTTCCTTCACAGGTTAGTGGACAGCCTATTATGAGTACAAGAGTTTTTTTAATTTTTCAACCCCCAACCCCCCAACTACCCCAATTTCACCCCCACCCAAAAAAACGCAGAAAATGATCAGGAACCTCTAAAACGCTTAAAAACGAAGTTTGAGCTGTTTATATATTTTTAGTTTTTTATTATTTCTGCGCCGCCACTGGCACGATTTATCAAAACCATATGCGTTTTCCATCTTCGCCATGGTAGTAATGCCGTTTCAAAATTTCATTAAAATCAATTCAACAGTTGCCTCGCTACAACGATCTGACGCAATACTCTCGTATGTTTACATAAAAAAAAATTCTAAGTCCTTTGCTTTCTGTAATAGGCAAAGGCAATGTTCGGATGGACCTAAAAAAGTTATTTATGTCGCCACGTCTTCCTTCACAGGTCAGTCGACAGTCCATTATGAAAGCAACAAATTTTTCAATTTTACAACCCCCCACTCCCCAACCACCCCAATTTCACCCCCACCCAAAAAAAAGTAGAAAATGATCAGGGACCCCTAAAACGCCTAAAAACGAAGTTTCAGCAATATTTAATTTTTTTTGTTTTTTGCTAATTACTCCGCCGCCTATGCACCGATTTTCAAAATTCTAGGAACATTATCTACTACGACCCCACAGCATACCGCTGCCCAAATTTCAGACAGACAGACAGACCGACAGACAGACAGACAGACAGACCGACAGACAGACAGACCGACGGAAATGAGTGACGTGGATTTTCGTTATGTACACATCATAAAACGCCCAAAAAACGTATTATCTCAAAATCGAAAATTTTCGCGATCACAATACTCCCCTCACCTATCGGTGTGGGAAGTAAAAACGATCATACTGAAACACAAGAACGTTTCTTGCTTGTTTCAGACCCGAAAACTGCATCTTTCTATCGTGTTTAGTTTACGAGATATTAACTTTTCTTGTAAAGTACTACAAACGTCAAATTTTGTAAATATTGCTGAATAACTCCGAAAATAGGCTTCGTAGACATAAACAATGGTTAACAAACTGGACCTAACAATCGATGCTGAATTCAAAAACGTAATAATATACAGGGTGTTCCATTTAAAATAAGGAAGTTGGCGCCTAATTCCGGTATATCCGGAAGTCCGCCATATATTCCGAAATTATTTTCTGAATGTAGAGCATTTGAAAAGAAACGTTTTTTATTTAAAACATATTCGTCTAATTTAAACGGTATGGCCGCTAGAGAGCACCGCGCTCTTATTGGACCACCCTGTATATGCATTTGTAGTAAATTGCCACAAAATTTTAGTAATTTCTTCAGATTTTGTTTATTGTATTCAGATTTTGATTTATGGCAGATAAGTCTTTTTAGCCTTATTAGTGCTGAGACGCTCATCAATGAAGGAAGGCGTAACTTAGAATGCTGCACATATGCCTATAATATGTTTTAGCAATTTGTTAGTAGCTCTTTAGTATTTACGCAGCCAAAATAGAGTATAGATCTGCCGCGATCAACAATAATAGTTTATCTATAATTATTATGGATGTTGAAATAGTAATTGACTTAGTGAATAGTGCTGGATAAATTGCGTATTCAAAAGGTCGCAAAACTTTTAAATAAAATGTACATTCTATCAAGTTAACACAACATAACTACGAGGGTGGTTCAAATATGATCGAGACAAATGTTCTGACACGTTTATTTGGCATCGAAAAATATTACCAAATCTACAGTTTGCCTATGTACTCTCCCTCACTAGTTACTCATTTTGTCCATCTTTCCGGAGGCTTTTTGATGCCGGTATCGAAGAATTCCTTGGACAACCCGGACAGCCATGTGCGCACGAACCCATCTACCTCGTCGCCGGTGTTGAATCTTTGACTTCCGAGGGCTTCTTTTAGTGGTCCAAACATGTGATAAACGCATGGTGACAAATCCGGACTGTAGGGGGGGGGGTGTTCCAGTAACTCCCACCCCAACTCCCATATTGTATCGAGCGTGAGACGCGCGGAATGAGGGCGCGCGTTATCCTGGAGAAGAATCGCACTTCGTGCTGGAATGCTCCTACGTTTCGAGCGATAAGCGGGCTTGACGTTTTTAGAAGGTTACAGTAATATTCAGCATTGATGGAACGTTGGGTGCGCAGGAAGTCGACGTACAGCACGCCCCGCCGGTCCCAGAACACACTACACATAACCTTACCAGCGGATCTGGCTGTCTTCGATTTGACTGGAACCCCTTCCTCCTTCTTCCTCCACTCTTTGGACGACACCTTGCTTTCGGGAGTGTGATAATGTACCCATGTCTCGTCTGTAGTGAAGATTCGCGTTAAAAAACCCTCCCCCTCCACCTCGTATCGCGCCAGCAAGCGGCGACAAACTTCCAAACGCGTAAATTTTTGCTCGAAGTTCAACAGTTTAGGAACCCATCGCGACATTATTTTGCGATATTGAAGGTATCTGTGAATGATTCATAGTATACACTACCAATACTGATGCCGAGTTTAGCCGAAATGTCGCGAACATGCATCCTACGGTCCTCCAAAATGAGCTGTTCTACGCGGCGAATGTTGTCTGTTGTAATGATGGTTCGCGGTCGACGATCATGCGGCTCATTTTCGACGGTTTTGCGGCCATCTTTGAATGCTTTGGCCCATTTAAACACATCAGCTCTACTCAGGCACTCACCACCGAACTGGTTTCGCAAACGCAGAAAAATTTTCGTATTTTTGACGCCTTCCCATACTAAAAAACGAATAACAATACGTTGCGCAACGGCGGTCGGCACTTGATGTTCAGTCATGGTCGTAGCACGCGCGTGGAACATGCATTCCCGACAAAAACTATGCCACACTGTTCATAAGGGACACAGCTGTCATGTACTCAAGCCACAACCTTCAAAACATACATGCGCGTCATCTACAGCGTTTGTCTCCATCATATTTGAACCGCCCTCGTAGTTGTGTAGATGTTAACCTTAACTCTCCTTCTCTTAATACCCAGACAGAATTTAGGAAAAGGTAGCTTCCCAAAAGTATAACCTGTAACCTATTTCTAGGCATGATTGGTCAGAGTACTGCTAAAATGCATCTGTCTGCTCAAGGTAAAAAATTAAGGAAATCCGTTTTTTTGGAATTTATCTTTAATATGAAAACTACTAAAAAACCTTTCTTTATAAAACATACTGGACGCGTACAAACTTCAGATGCATCATTTTATTTTAGGTAAGACCTGGGACTGATTTTTTTCATTTCATAGGTAGGTAAGATCTAAGTTTTAAAAATCATTGTATTTCTTATTTATTATTATTACTTTGGCTTTCTGGATGGATTCTTCATAGTTAGTAAAAGTTACGAAACATTACGAAATTAAAGGGGTGTATCTGTAGCAACTCATAAAAAAATGTTGAAACAACTATAACGCTGCAATAGTAGGAGCAGTAGTAGTAGTAGTGATGGGGAGGCCAAGCAAGGTAAGTAGGCCACCTTTGGCCCTTTTTGCCAATCCCACTGAACCAATCACTGAAAACGCTAAAATTATATACCCTAGAAAGCTCCTTGTCGGACCTGTCAGACCTCCTGACGAAAGTCAGTTGTCCGACCATTTCGCTGAATATAGTGGCTCCTCACCGAACTCCCTCGTGCCGAATATCTGAACCTTGAGGTTGCGATAAACTGCACATCTGCTCAGGGAGTGGAAAACTGTCTCGTCCTCCTCCCAGCATCTGGAACAAATGGGGTCCCCTACCACTCTCATGAGTGACAAATGTCTATTCAGCCGGCAATGGCCAGTGAGAACACCCAACAGAGGGTTGAGGGTCTCTCTGCCTTTATTCAAAAGCCATAGCGTTCGGCCCTTATCAGGGCCTGCTATGAATCTTTTGGCTTGTAGGCCCAGTTGTCCAGAGCCACATTGACCTGGCGTCTGCTAATTCCCAGCATAGGTTCTGGGGCGATGCAGGGGCTGCCGGCCCCTATCTACACCTTTCCAGCTGTAAATCAGAAAGCATCATATATATGTAGATCAGAATAGTCAAATGAAAATTACAACGTATCAATTGTAAATCAAAGCAGTCAATTGAAAATCAGAAAGGATCATATTATTAATTTCAGAAGGTATCAATTGTATATGAGAAACCATCAATTGTAATTCAGAAGGGGTCAAATGTAAATCAGAAGGAAATGTAAAACTTAGTACATGTATCTTTCTCGATTAGCAGGGAATCTAAAAAAAATAATGCTAGGACGTCGTTGGTGAAAACTAACATTTTGACGTCACACGCGCTTGGTTTTGCTCAGGAGCTGTCGGCGTGTCTTCGGTACTGGCTTCAAAAAATTTTATTTTGATATAACTTTTGAATTATTGTGAAAAAAATGGTTTTGTTATAAAACTTATATATGATAATGTATCACCAAAAAATATATAAATATACATTTTTTTCAACAACCCAATTGACACAGTCCATTGAGGAGCAATTCGACTAATCGGTGACTCTGCCTTGACGTGCCACCTCCAGCTGCATTCTCACCGACGCCGACGTGCGGTAGGTAACCTTTCACTTTGTACCAGTATTCTATGAGCAGTCTTCAATAATTCCGACGTTCACCGAGCCTGATAATCGCCCCCTTGGGACTATTGCATCGCAAAGCGGTAGTCCTTCACACATCTAGAACCTAGCGGTACGACTGCAACGTTGTTCCCAATGTGTCCAGTCCAGGAATGGACTGTCAGAAAACGTTTTTATTGAGCCTCTGAATTCGGTCTGTTCCTGGTCCGCATCAATAACCTAACGCTAACTACCCATATGCAAAGGAGGGTTCTTAATTCAACGCACCCCATCAAAAATTGTTTTCCCAAGCTGTAAAAACGTTCAAAACCGAATTAGGTAACAACAAAAAGGGACGTCGCAAAGGTAAATAAACGTAAAGTACGTGTAAAAAGTTAAATTGCGTAGCTTGACGGGGAATATATTTTCGAGAATACATTCTGAATGTCATGGAAAGCTTTTACCCATGACCAAAACTGCGATTTATGGATTTTGAAAAATCGATGTTGTAACGTCGGCGTAATTAACAAAGAAGGAATATTCATTGGACCCTATGTATTACTCAATGCAATGACGGCAGAGACATTTAAAGAAATATTAAGAAAAACAAACTGAGTTTACTAATTTTTTTAAAAAGAATGCTTGAAAGTGTTTGGGAACTGCTGTCAATAACCAACTACGTCGTGTAGGTATCAAGCTAAATGTCCTAAACTGACTCCATGCGCTAGTACTTAGATTCAAGATTCAGTATATTCGATCTGGTAGCAGAGTGTAGACCTCTGTTATGTGCAAGCTGACTAAAATTGAGATCTGGGAATAACAGGAGCCATGCGAAACGCCTATTACAGCTCTAGAGGCTTTATGTAATATTTTTGCTTTGAACCTCACTAAACTTGTTTTTAAGCCTTTTACTTGCTATAATAGCGTCTTCCATTATTGGTCCCTTACTGATTTCTAACCAATAATTATTCTGATCGATATCCATACTACTATTATTTGTTGGTGTAGGCATAGAAAATATGCTCTCAAGAAAGTCAACAAACGCATTGACTATATACCATCAGGGTCACTATATGAGTTATTTTGATAGTACAGGGTGCCCCATTTTGGGCACTTTTACGGGGTATCTCGGTTATTTTTGAAGATAGAGAGTTGCGGTTTTCGCGACAGTGTGCTACTTTTCTGTGAAACTAAAGACGCCGTCAACAAAATATCATGACCCTCTTGGTTTTTGAGATACAGGGTGAAATCGAAAACTATAGATTTTGGGACCACCCTCGTAACTCGGTAGTCTTTTATCTTATTGAAAAGTTTAAAAAATGTCTTATAGATTTTTTTCTGTAGAATCTAGTGGTGTAGTTTGATTTTTTCTTGCTCTAACCATTTTTCAGTTATGAAGCTAACATATATTTTTTAAATGGAACACCCTGTATATTATTTTTGAAGTCAATCGAAAATAATTCAAGCTTTCCAAAAATATATTAGCATTGAGATATTATGAAAATTACGCGCAAAATTTGATTTTTTCATTATTTAATTTATTTGTAGCAGTATAGGCCATGACTAATCTATTAAAAGCAATATCCAAGTAAACAATTATTAAGATACAAGAAACTCAATACTTTTAAACTCAATTATATAATTGTATTTTATAAGCTATTAACTACTATTTGTTACGATGTCCAATAAATATTACTGGGTGACCATAAAAGATGTTGTAAATTGCAGCGAGGGTCCCTTTCCGGCGCAGTCTACCTGTTTGGAGGTATTCTAAAAATTAATTTGGATTTGTATAGCAAAATATTATATAAAAATAATATTATGTGACAGGTCAAATTAATTTTTATCTAAAGGAACAATTTAGTGGCATTTACTTACCTACTTCTGTTAGTGATCTTGAAAACTATATGACAACACAATGCCTTTTTTAAATTACAAACCCAAAATTTCATTCGCACTTATTGTTATAGAGAATTCTCTACTTAACTAACTAGAACTTAACTGGAAAAGTTAATTTCTTGATACATATTTCCATTATTTTAGGCAATTTCGACAATATCAACAATTATTGTGACAATTTTGATACTTTTTTGCAATTTTCGGAAGGTGATAATATACCCAATGCGCGGTTTTGTTTAGACTGAAACTAATAAATCCTTTTGTTAGAGCAGTTAATAATCAAACAAAAACTATTGACATTGAAAGAAAATTATACTTTTCTAAATTGTTAATTGTTAATAATACATAATATTATGTACAAACATGTTCGTAAATCGTCTTAGATCAATATATACATAAAAAACCATAATTACTAAGGTTCTCACCATAAAAATGGCATACACTTTTTATATATTCTAATCCACTTATCCTATTTTCATTGAGTAATAAACCTATTCTAAGATTCAAAAAATCTTGCGTCTTTTTAGTTGTTGCATTTGGAGCGTGCTTTATTCTGACACTATTCATTTTAATGTATGTGTCTGTTTGAGTATTTATCAAAGACTCTCAAAAATAAACAATGAGGGATGGCTGTTATAAAAACTCATATCCCTAACAGAGGGTCGTCCGCTGCAATTTACATGTTTACCTGAAATGGAAAAATAACCAGCCGCTGCAATTTTCATATCCCGGATTAAGTATACTTGACCATCGCTGCAATTTACAATCGCCGATATTACTTAGTCCATTATTACATTACTTAAAACCAAACAACATTATATCTGAAGAATATAAAAACATTATTAAATTTGCATTTGAATCAAAATAAAAAGGTGTCTTTTTTATGCCAAAAAGTGGTTAACGGTTATACACCGCAGCTGGATATATCGCTCAGTTTAAACCTTAGGGGGGGAACCATTCACATCTGCACTGTGCATACAAAGTACCTATGTACGTACATAAAGTAAAGTGACCATTTTTTTCTGACGCCAATGCGGGACAGCGCGGCGCGTAGAAAGATCTAGCCCGGACACTGCTTCTGTGACGTCACAGCTAAAGATAGAAACACCGCCACCGACGCGTTATTGTAACGTCACATGTCAAAATGTATATGTCACTTTGGGTTATGTGACGCAAAACGACGCGTCGGCGGTGGTGTTTTCATCTTCCGCTATGTCAGCCGCCGTAGAGTGGGGATGAAATTGTTTTTTGAATTAAAAAAATATATGCAAAAAAGAAATATATAAAATCCGGGACATTTTCCGGGACGGTGAAAATGCGGGATGGCTCGGCTGAAAACGGGACAATCCCGCAAAATCCGTGACAAATGGTCACCTTAACATAAAGTCACATGGGATTTCTGGTTTTCTCAACACCGGTTATCTGAATTAAATCCATTGATTTTTCACGACGCCGACGTTTCGGTTTAGTGGTATTTGATGTCTATAATAGAATAACGCTTTACCTTATTTACAAAGGTGTGTGAATTTATAGAATATTGTCGAATCGATAAACCGAAATGTCATGGAAAGTTGAATGAACCGATAAAAAAAAATTATATTTATATGACTATAGTTAAATTCCACATTGCATGATAGCTGCGTCACGCCGGGTAGCAGTGGCGCGCTCGATTTCTTTGAAGGTCTAGATAGGGATTCAGAGCCAGTATACAATTTAAAGCTATCATAAAATTTGTATTCATTTTTTACAAATAGGTGTACCAGATTTTATTTTGAATTGTAAAGATATATTTTTATGATAAAATATTACTTCTCTGAATCATAAGTTATATACTCGGTTATATGTACATATAAGTTGTGACAGTTGTGCTTTGAGCATAGTCTTATCGCATTCTATATTTTTTGACAAGAGCCAGTCATAGACATCCGCTTTTTTCCAATTAGAAGTCGGAAGAGCTTTTATACGCCGACTATGGTAGGACGCGTAATGTTCTCAACAAAACCCGACGAGATATCTTTGGCAGACTTTCATCATTTTGTAATTCCTGTTGGAGTTTTTTTATTGTTGGGAGTCCATTACGGAGATAAAATGAATGGACTTTTCGACGAATCGCATTTTTCACGTCACCATCCAAAACAATCTTTTTAACTCCTCTTTTTTGATTATGTAATGTTACCACAAATACTACGTCGCGCTTTTTTCCTTCAAAATTCTGAAAATTGTTGCAACTGAGACCTTAGTCACATCGCTCCAAAGTTTAACGATTTCCTTCACCGGCCTTTCAGGAAATCGTGTACGTACACCATCGTAAACATTCTTCACTATATTGCGTTTACCGGTTGATAAAACATGTCGTTTGGATGCTGTATTGCTAACCGATGTGCCTTGCTGCATTGATATTAATTGTATCGTCTAATCTCCCGCGCACCTTCTATAACGTTACGCACCTGGCCGAGACTGGAGCGTCCAACCCACGTCAAACCCAACGCTCGGTTGATTTTGCTACGTTGTCAAGCCGTCCGTAATTGGTGCGAAACTGCTGTGATTTCATGGCCCCTCTCACAATGCGTCACAGCGTCAGATCGCGCAAAATACATAAGCGACATGGCGTGAGCCTAAAACTGGTGTCGGTTTTTTGATGAACATCAAAGAAACATACGTGTGCGTTGGTGCTCTAATTGACGGTTTTTTGCTCCTCAGAAATTTTTATCACGATACCGAATATGTCAAGCGACTTGAGTTCGCACAGATATGCGATAGTACAAGTCTACGATGAACGTTCCGAGTGCGAATATATTGAGTACACTCGCACATCTATAGCTTCCCATAGTATGCGTGTTCATGCCTGTGCCGATATTTAGGCTATGACTAAAGGATCTGCACAAAGGGGCAACGCCGAGAGCTCGCATGCCGGTCTTTCAAGCTCTGTTGCCAAGTGTACATATGTTTCAGCAGTTGTGCTACCGTTGGAATACCAACCAATTATATAATTGGACGTGGACTAGGCACATTAGAAATTAAGGATTGCAATTAATGTTTGACTCCACATGGAAAATTGAGAAACATTGTTGAATATTTGCTCACAGATTATGCATACAATAATACATATTCGTTATCTGAGCATCTAAGGGATTTTACGATTTTGTTATCTAAGCGCGTGACAACATTGCTTGCGCTGATTTACCGCTAGCGGAGGTATCATCCAATGTGAAATTTAACTATAGAATCGAATAAGAAATAAATATCAGTGACTTACTTGTAGTTTGGTAAAAAAGCGTGTTCGTAGTTGAAGATAAGCGTTGGTTCCTGTCTGGAGGTTTGTTGCCAGTAGAGATAAAGGAAAAGGACGGCACAGAGCAGTGTAACGACCATCAAGGCACGACGCAGGTCACCCTGTTTCATCCTTTCGCGCCTCTGGAACAAGAGAAAAAATCGTAAAATGATTGTAGATTCATTATGCTTTTGGACACTCTGCCTCTGATGGACAGGGAGAAGGTATCATTTCTTAAACGTAGGTATATTTCAGCAATGGTAAAGTAGAGCCCAGAAATATACCATTTGTGTACGTTTTGCGCTATATAAAAACTGCATACCATCTCTTAGTACAGTTCATCATTTGGAATAGATACAGTTTTTATAATATTGAATGGTTACCATTATTTTACTTTCGTACTCGTAAACAATTCATGGAATGTGCTTTTAACGAATTTTCTAACAAAACGTAACCTTTTAGAATGGTGAAAATGAAACATTAAGTTGTATTTGAACGTAAATCTGTCGGATGACGTTCACTATGTATATTTTGACTGAACTATGATAAGACCGACACATTCCAGGATTATTAGCGACTCGATCGATGAAGAGGACCGGACCGGAGTCAAATTGTTTAGGCAGGTATTGCTACCGTTATTGATAGCAACGCCAGTCTGCCTTTTTTGGAAGTGTGACAGCTAGAGTATGTTTCGGCTTTGGGAAGATAATGGGATTTCACAGCGATGTGAATTACCCTGCAGCAGTGAAGCTACGTCGGCGGTTTGTCATTACGGTGGTGAAAGTAGTGACTATAGTACGGACACTGATAATGAATTTGAACAGAGGGAGGTGGAGGTAGACCAATTAAAACCTCAAAAAATGTCACATCTTAGCGCAGATGCAAAACAAATAGTACTAAATGATAATGAACTAACGAAGGATCCGGAGAATGAAAATGAGGGGAGTATGATCAAAAAGACGTCAATTCTAACACACGTTCCATATCCAACAGTATGTGAAATTTTGAGAAAGGGGCCACAAAAGAGGAAGCGTAGGTTTGATGCTGGTGTTTCAAAAGAACTAGATCCCACGATCACAAAATTATTGAGGAATATTGTGTACGAAAAGTACAAAATTAATGAACTACCCACAATCGAATCCGTTCAAAGACAATTGGCTAGAATGGGGTAACAGTATCCAAGGAGTACATTGCAGTGATGGATTAGGAAGATTGGGTTTAGGTACAGAACTGTGAACAAACGAATGGCTATAATGGAAAGTGCAAGGATTGTGGGATGGCGGCACGATTACTTGCATAAGATAGAGCAATACCGGAACGAGGGGAGGTCAGTATACTACCTTGACGAGACCTGGTATGATACCCATGATACCGCTAAAAAGGGATGAACCGACGGTACAAAGAAGTGTTAGCTAAAAGGCGTTCCACCAAATAAAGGATCCCGTATAGTTATCTTACACTGCGAATCATCTGACGGCTAGGTCGAAAACGCACTCAAATTATGCGGAAAGAAAATTGAAGACTGCAATATATCTCATACCATTAATAAGTGATATATACCTAGCATAAATTATAAACATATGAAAACCCGTTATTCCTGGGCCAGTCCCGAACATTGATGTCATAAATAACAATGTATTGTAAACCTAAATGTTGAAAATAAAGAGAATCTATCTATCTATCTATCTACTGCAATATAGACTACCACAAAAACACGGACTCGGGAATATTTGAGCAATGGTTTGAGTATACCCTTATTCCCAATTTAAAGCCATTTAGCGTCATCGTAATGGACAACGCAAGCTATCACTCCAGACAAAGGTACAAAATTCCGAATTCAACGTCATCGAAGGCGGAAATACAAGATTTTCTCATAAAACAGGATTTGTACTTTGAAGAAACTTACAAAAAAAACTGAATTATTGGAAGTCCTCCACACTGAACAGTTTGAGAAACAATATGTCATAGAAAGCATAGCTAAAAAGTATGGTCATGATGTTTTAAGGTTGCCTCCCTATTTTTGCATTTTCAGTCCTATAGAATTAATTTGGGGACAACTAAAACAACGAATCGAACGTTAAAATTGAGTGTAGAAAGGAATAATTTACCATAATTATGGTTTATATGATCATATTGAAATGTTAATTTATATTATATAATTAGTTACCTCTACCATATATTTATCAACAGATAATAAAGTTTCAAACATCTTGTTCAACCAACTGATGTATGAGCACTTTATTGGATGGAATGAACATTTTCGTTGTTGCCCACTCCAACGAATTCGAATGCCCAGTCCGACCCCGTTCCCTTTCTCTGTCGGCACTTTTTGCGGAGATCCTCACTTTGTAAACAAATGGTATATCTCTGGGCTTTACTATACGACTATTTATTATGTGAAGCACGTTATTATACCAGGACTATATTTTATTCTTGCCTTGAGAGTTTTTACAATGATGGAGTTTTTTGTCTTTGTTTCGTTTTGTAAAAATCCTGTTCATTAGAAATGACCAGATTATGTCCTTTGTCCACATACGTATTATAGTCAACGTTTGAATTGGCACATAAAACGGCAACACTGGAAGGCAGAGACCAATAGCGATTTTGCCTAGTAATTTTGTGTACCTAATGTTTACACATTTAGTAAAAAAATTACCCTCTACCGGGCGTCCAAGAATTTTTTTGATATATCCGTAAAGAAAAACGGTTCAAACAAGAACTGAGTTCTAATCTTTAAGGTACTATCATACCATGCATTCAAAAATTTTTTTTTGTTCGTCATCCCCAAAAACTCACCCCCAACTTTTTATTTTCAAAGAACACCCCATAGGTTTTCCTACATAAATGATATCTCTATTTCATTTAAATTGTCATGGAACATTGAGGATATACGAATTTTTTTTTGTAAAATCATAATCATATTATAAATAAAATAAAAATGTGTTTGACGCCTAATATTTTTGAAAAAAAACGAATAAAAAAGAAAACCATGTGGTTTTTTAAGGGTACCGAATGACTTATCATACCATGTTTTTGGAAGAAATGTCTTTCTTATCCTTTTTTGATTACGAAAATATTATGCCTCAAACAAATCCTTATTTTATTTATTTTATACTTATGACTACAAAAAAATTGATTTGTGTATGAAATCAAAGGCACTACAAGGTTTTAAATAAAATAATGGCCTCATTTATCTAGGAAAAGCTGTGGTGTGCTATTTGAAACAATGAGGGAGAGTTTTGGGAATTAAAGTACAAAAAAATGTTTTGAAAGGTTGGTACATGTCATTTAGTACCCTTGAAAGGCCCACATGGTTTCCTTTTTTATCTGTTTTTCTTACGAAATTATTATGTCTTAAACAAATTCTCATTTTATTTAACTTATGCTTATGATTTACTTAAAATAGACTTGTGCATACAACCAAACGTACTAGAAGATTTTTAATAAAATAAGGACTTACTTCATGTAGGAAGAACTATGGGTGCTAATTGAAAAACAAAGGTTGGGAGTGAGTTTTAAGGGTTGAAGTACGAAAAAACTGTTTTGAAAGCATGGAATAATACCCTATAGTACTTTCAAAAATACAATCCGTTTCGTTTCGTTTGAACTTTTATTTGTTACGAGAATATCACGTGTCACGGAAATTCTGGGACACTCCGTATATCACACTGAGCGTAATTTGGGTGTGAGAGAGAAAGGCACCAAATAGATTGACTAGTACTTCACACAAATTTTAAAGTTTCTTCATGCAAACATTGTGCACTTCATAAACTTTTTCTGTTTAAATTCTGGAGACTCTGGATGAAAAAATAAAAATCTGTGAATTAATAAACTGATGATATGACGCCATAGAAACGTCCACAAACGAAGCTTAATCGATTGTGTACTACTCTGAGTATACTCTTCCATTCTTGCCACGGTAGCAACATTGTATTTTTGTACATTTCATTACAATCAAGTAAAGAGAATTTAAAAGTAATAGGATTATCGAATGTGTATGTACGTATCAAATAATGTCCAGAGCTGATAAAATATGGTTTGTTATTTTCTTTAGATAGAAATGCATGGCTGACAAGCTTTGGAAAGTACTGGATACCACCAGGGCCAAAAAAGTCGTTTATGATTAAAAATTAATTAGGTAAACCTCAGAGTAATAATCCTCTCATAATTGCTGTGAGAGGTTTAATATCATGTTTTGATTGTTATTGATCTATAAATAGCAAGTATAAAAATAATGTATAGTATATATTAGGGGAATTGATTTTATGAATACAGTCACCATTTTAAGAAAACATTGATTTTGGCTAGACATAGGTCAGTTACCGCTGACATTAATATTACGAATAACTATTGCCCTTCGTAGCATGAATGAAGGGCGTTAATAAATTCATGTTCATTGTTTGTTGACAAAATGTACACCAGAGGTAAGCTGATACGAGGGTGGTCCTAAAAATACCCGACTCAACAAGGAAAACACATTTTTTTAATTTTTTAACATACCCCTTTTATATTTATACACTTTTTCCAGCGATCTTCAATAAGTTCGATAGATTTTTATAATAAGAACTGTCTTTTTAAATTCGTACCAGAAAATGTCGGAAAAAGTCGGCTGAAGGCGAGACTCGAACTTACGACCTCCAGATTGGTACTCCGGCGCTCTCACCAGTTGAGCTACGGTCGCCCTGTCTATACTCAACTTCGAAAGCGTCGTCTAGAAGTACGCGGGAACAGGCCTCGCCCGCCGACGACTCTCCCGCGCCATCTTCTGGTACCACTAGCGACCCGCATCTGTGACATCAAGTGATCTGATGGGTCTGTACTGATCTCCGATCCCGTTCGATCTAGACGTCACTCGTCCGGACTGGCACAGCTTTTTCTGTGTAGGAGGGGGGGGGTGTTGAATTTTTGGTGCGAATCCACATTGAGAAATCCACATGCGGATGGTTTGAAAATAAAATCAAAAAACAAAAACAAGAACTCTCTTGCTGTTCAAAATCGCCATTAACTACCGGGAGTCACATCACTCTAACACTTCAATAATCAATTTCTAATACCTAAACGTCAATGGTTAAACAAAGTGTACATTAAAAAAGGGCCCAATAGGACTTTCATAAATCAGTTTGTTATAAAATTTTTCCTTTAAAAGAAGTTACAGTACCAGTCTCGTTATATTTATTTATTCTGATTTATTTATTTATAACACTACACTGCTTGAACAGCAGGAAGCCAGTAAAGGGTTATACAAAATTAACTAACACCGTAACAGGCTACCAACGGTTAAAAAACCATTTTAAGAGTTTCATTGTTGCGACAGAAAATATCAACTTCACTTTTACTTTCACAGACGTTGTTCATAACCTCAGAGTAACAATTGAACATAGAGGTAGTAAACAAACCACTTCAGCATGGCGTGCTCAAAGCCATCATCTTTGACACTTCAGCCCCCAAACATTGCCAACTAAGCTGAAAATTCTTCCAATGCAACCCATGTTACAAACACTGCTCTGCACTGTCCCATCTCGAGAAACTGTTAAAATACACTCGAATATAGCACAGCAAGTCTGTAAAGCTTCACTACAGTTACCAACAAATAGCGAATTCGGTTTTACTAACCAAGCATAAAAGACGCAAACCAAAACAAATGTTTGACAGTCGGAGGTTACCGTATATAGGCGTTGCCAGCTCCTCAAAATTTATGTAAGAGAGAATTTATGTTTATGAGGAAGAAACATGCAGTAACGCAGTAGAGGTCAACATATCTATCGAATTTGCTGTAATCATTCCTGAACCCTCAAAATACCGTCTTTTTTAACGTAGAATGGAATATTTCTGGATACTATACAATTAAGACGATAGTAAACAATTATGATTGCCGTATCTGGTGGTCAATATGACAACGTAAGAAAAGATGTTGACCTATTAGAATTAGTTGTTTACTACCTCTATGTTCAGTTGTTACTCTGAGTTCATAACACAAAGTGGAGAAAATAACAACAAATCTGTCCTCGGAAGAGATAAATAGAACAAAATGTTGCCGCGATGAGGAGTACGTAAATTGGGAATGTTTAAACAAGTTTTCTCTAAGAGTGAGGGACAATCAACACGTCCATCAAACATCATCATCATAGTCACAATATCTTAACAGACATGTTGTGAACTCGTGAAATGTACTCATTTTACGAGTTTCTCTTGGGATAACTTTAAGATCTTTAATGCCGTAGTTTCCCATTTGCTTTCTGCATCCTCATGCCGTTGACCAGATGTATCTACTGGTTCGTCCGCCTTTAGGGACAATTTCTTACCCCAAGGACAAGAAGGTGTCCTGACTCTTTTCAACTCGTCCACCCAAAGCTGTTGGTTAAGAAGAGGTTACTGTTTATACCGACCGTAGTTCGGTTCCCTTTAGTCGCATTTTACGACACGCAGGATATACGATGGGAGATATTCTAACCCGCCCCCACACGGGCAGTCCATCTAACAACATGCACAAAAATATAGCAGTAGCATAATTTCTACGTTTCACTAAATTCAATAAGTTGAATCTACTCAGTAGGATATCATTACGTATACCTCTTTCCGGATAGACATCATCTTCTTTGTATCACAAGTACTGTATAAAGCGGCGTTGGATTCTCTCAATATTATGGACATGAATATAATAAGCAGGGTATCAAATAATAGACCAATATTCAAGGATAGATCTAACAAAAGAAAAGTATAGCAAAGTTAGAGTTTTTGGATCATTCAACTGTCTACTCTTTCTGCTGACGGAACCAAGGTTTTTGTATGATTTAGCTGCAATCATATTTATGTGATCTACCAATGCCACCTTGGAGTCAAACACGACTTCTAAATCTATCTATGTGTTTACTGGTTGAAGCTTATTGCCTCTAATCTCAAAGACAATACATATTGGTTTAATTTTACGTGTGAAAATCATCGAACAACACTTAGTAATATTCAAAGACATATTTTATTATATTTTATTATATTCTCACACAGCTACTGATAGATAAGGTTTAAATCTATTTGAAATTTCATAATATCATCTACAGTTATGATACTTTTAAATACCTTAAGGTCATCAGCATAGTGCAAACACTCACATTGCAGATTATTTATTATGCCTTAAATGAAAACCAAAAACAATAAAGCAAAGCAAAGAAAATATGTTGATATATGCCTGTGTCTTAAATATCCACACCTTGATAATGTAGTCTACTCGTATCGAATTTTCATTCTAAGAATCAACTATTCAATTGCTTCAGTGAAGGAACCTTTCGCAACACTAAACCAGAGCGTATTCCTTTTCCAATTTTTGTTATTTCCGTGTTCTTAATATGTCTACTGGATGTAGAGCTGGGGTGCAATACCGCGGTTGTAGCTTAGTGTACAGCACAGCTTGGTAGATAATAAATTGCATCCAGGACAGACAGTTCGCTCTTGGAAATTTATAGCGTTCCACTGTCGAAATTCCTTCTTTTCCATCTCTGAGGGCGCGGAAGGCCGCTTGGCAGACGACGAGGGAGTATAACGTCATCCTCTCAAAAAATTACAAGATAGATGTTGCAACGTGTTTTATTTGACGGATGATCGTAATGTTTTTATAAAGATACGGAAACAGTTGCGAAGGCGCGGCCTAAATATAAATGTATGATACCTGCTATGAAAACGTGAGATGTATTCTTATGAATTTGGAGAAAAAAATGACAGTTCTAAGTTTGCTTCAAGTCACGAGACTCATCAGCTTGCGTCCAAGAAATAACCGAAGCATTAATATCCGGCATGGAAGCCTATATTCCACATGTCGTCAGGCGTCCCTCCAAAAACAAGCCATGGTTTAATAGGCGTTGTAGTTACCTCTAAAAACCAACAATACAAAGAATGGAGGAAAAATTCAAATGCCAAAAATCACCGCAGTTTTAACGCGTGATTGGCAGCAGCAAGGACAGAACCAAAAAATTAAGAACAAGCTGCTCTCATGTCCTAGGTCGTCCAGAACATTCTGGTCTTTAGCTAAGCTTGTTAGTCAGAAATTTTCCTATTCGTCAATACCACTCTTGCCTTAAGAGTAAAAGTCCATCACTTCTACTCCTAAAGAAAAAGCAGACATCTTAAGGAGACTCTTCGCAGCCAATTTTACTGTAGACTTCCAAGGAAATACTCCGACCACCACCACAAACGTGAACGCGAGAATGGCAGAGGTGAAATTTCAACATCGAGATGTTAAAAGCATTCTCCAAAAACTAAACACGTATAAAGCTACTGGTCCTGACCAAATTCCAGCCATTGTCCTTAAATGCTGTGCTACTGACCTTGCACCTATTCTTTCCTAGCGCTTAAAACTATTGTAATAGCGAGGTGTGTTTCCCGCTGTAAAAAGGCATCCCAGAAGCTTGGAGTTTTGTTCCACTGTAGGGTGCTGTATACACCAGAGCAATTACTGCTGCTCTACAAGGCACAGATTGGACCACCGTTGGAGTATTGCTTCCACGTATGGGGATGCGCTCCGAAGCACTCCCTAAAGCTTAAGGACACTATCAAGGAGAGAGCAAGTAGACTGATCGATACCCCGAACTTCACAAAGGACTCCCACAACGTGGGACATCGAAGAAGGGTGGCTGACCTGTCGTTTTACAGATTCTATCACGGAAGATGTTCGAGTGAGCTCTCCTAGATAACAATACTGAAAGCGTCCAAACAAGGGACACTATAGAGAGGCTCTGCGAGCTCATCCGAACCAGTCTCGTCCAGCCTCCTTCTTTGGAGAACCTTGACGCTGTGGAATGAGCTGCCGGGAAATGTATTTCCCGACGGCTACAACCTGCAGCGTTTCAAATCCAACATGCACAGACACTTATCCTCTCGCAGCGCTTCTTCAGCGCTATAGGATTCCAGCCTATAAATACAGAATACAGCGCCATAGGCTTCCAGCTTCCAGCCTATGGCGCTGTAGAAGCCCCGGGAGACTGACCACAAAAAAAAGTAGATTGCTCTAAAAAGACTGGTTATAATGGTTCAAAGAAGTAGCATATCTCTGAAGGCCGTTGCCCTCTTATTTGTTAAAATTGTTGGAAAACACCCAAAAACGGAGTTTGACCATTTTAGGAACGTACTTCAACAAAACTGCATTTTCCTGGTTCCAGAGGGACCAAGAATTGCAGAGGATATGAAAGCCAGAAAGACAAATCAGGGCAACGTTCCCTACTTGCCTAGCTTCACCTACCACCACCACACTACTACTATTACTTACTACTTTTTCTTCTTCAAGGCTAAAACTTTCTAGTATATCATGGCAACTGTTACAGTTTTTTGGTCACTAATACAGTAATTTCAAGCCTCTTCAGCTTATACTTAAGCTATTCATAGCTTAAAAGTACTCGGACGCCTTCATCTTCTCAGAAGTCGTATTTCTGTATCAGTTCAGTAGAATATATGCAAGTGCAGCTTAAACACCACCCTAGACCACCGCTGATAATCTTCAAATGGTTAGGCATAATTAGGCATGTTTAAGTGTTCAAAGTGTGGTTCAAAAAAATAGGCGTTAAAGAATAATAAATATTTTGACTATGTTGATCTTTTAGCTCATATTTTTGGTGATCGTACCGTGATTTGATAAATTTTAGTAATGTCTTTGATCCATATTATCTGCCATGTTCAGTTTAAGCCTATCAAGGTATCATGATGACATCTGAATAAACGAAATTAATTATGAATTCAAAGCTTCCTTTATAATTTAAGTGAGTTTCCCTATATGCATGCAACTGAAATCAATATTAAAGCGTGGTGTTATTAAGTAATGCATACTTTCTACAACTGTAATGTGGAACTGAGCAACAATGAAATGTGAAATACCACTTTCGGAGTTCTTTCAATAAGGAAATAGTCTGAGGAATGAAATGAATTAAATCTTCACTCTATTTGCAATAAATATTAAATATTTAGTTTTTATTCTATCCCTCTAATAGAGCCGATTTCGAGGAGGAGGGCTAATAATTGAGAAGGAATAATATTACCTTTATTCCAACAAAATTCATAGAGGTAGAAAATAAATAGCCCTGCGCAAAATCTAGTTACAGAACTGTGTGAGTTATTGAAATTTTCTGGATAAAAATAAATATTCATTTATTATTTCATCAGTTTTTGAGGTTGTTGAATCATAAGAAGGCTTATAAATATTGACATGCCATAAATCAATTACGCCTACAGTAAAAAAAAGCCTCTTTCTTCAAAGCGCCCATATGTAATGTTTTTCTTTGTTGAATGGTCAGTGTTATAATATCTCTTTCACGATTACTTAGAAATACTTACTCTTTTTAGTATTACGAAAAGATGGTCAATGCTTCTACCGAACCTGCTCAACACATCTCTAAAAATTGCTGCCGTAACGTTCCAAAAGAAAACCTCAAAAATACTCAGCATCTATTTTTACAATATCTTAAATAAATGTTGTTACTCGAAAATGTTCTATATGTTTTTATCACTTACTACATCATTTTCATTTTGTAACCGAGGTTCAGGTAGAATTCTTGCATAGTCTAGAACTAGAGCAGCTAGTTAAACTGGAGCTGGATAAGGAATGTCAGAAATAATTTATTTCTGCTATACATGAGTGTTTTGCACAACGTAAATTATTAAATAGCATTAGTGGGTATTTCAAATGTTTTGAATAATTACATACTTAACCCATTTTTTAATATTAGGGCGCATGTCCTAGTCTTGTGAAATGTCTGATTGTGTGAAAACTGGGAATTGGGAGACGAACCCAAGGTGCGGTGCTGTTACCAGATCTTAACGTTCAACTATAGAAAGTAACAAGTGATTGTCTTCTGATCTTTTACGATTTTTTAACATTATAAATATATGTTTCTTTATCGATGGAGTTGATTTACATTCCTCAATTTTTTCAAGGGAATCCATGACATCCATATCATTATCTCCGGAGCCGCCCTTGATCTGCCCAAGGCGCGTTTTTTAACCGAAACCCTACCCGAGTATTCGAACGAAATTTAGATAAATTTCGATTATTATCTCAAATCTAGATGTAGTACTAGCAGTAGTAGTGATGAGGAGGCGGAGCCAGACAAGTAGGCCACCTTTGGCCCTTTTTGACAACCACACGGAAGAGAACATTAAAAACCTAGCGTCCTAGAAAGCTCTTTCTTGTCGAAACTACCAGACCCCTTGATGAGAGAGAGTATGTCCCACCAACCCACTGAGTATAGTCCTCCTCAAACTCCGTCGTATACCGCATATCTGCACCCTGACGTTGCGATACACAGCACATCTATCCAGGAAGTAAAATGCTGTTTTGTCCTCCTCTCAGCATCTGGAGCAGATGGCATCCCCTACCACTCTCATGACTGTATTTTTTTATACTGTGTAAGGCTTTCGTGGCCATCGTCCAATAAATTTGTGGTTCTTGTGTTTTTAGGCCGGCGTCGTTTAGCGTTAAGGCTTGACGTTTCGCCACCACGAGTGGATGGCATCTTCAGAAGCTATTTAACCTCGGCGACTTCCAAAATACTGACGACTGCGACTGGTGGATCTGCACCTGGATTTATACCTGTTAACGGTGATGTGGTCCAACAAGGAAGCGTTGGTAGCCCCGCCCCCTTGCGATAAGGCAGTGTCTTCAGGTCCTTTAGGATGGGTACGAATGTCCGGTTGACTTTCTTTATTTCTTCTTTTCTATTTAAATTATTGTGGTGCTTTTTTACTTCGATGGATCCTCTGTGGAGTCTAGCATAGTATGAAGAGGTTGCGGTGAGAACCTGAGTTTCTTCAAATTTGATCCTATGGCATCCTTCCTTAGTCGCATGTTCGGCTACCTCTGATTTGTCCGTATAACCCAGTCGACAGTTAGCCTACTATGTTCTGCAATCCTTGTGTTTATCGATCGCTTCGTTGTTCCTATGTATATGTTACGGTTAAAGTGTTTACTTGGATAGTTTATACACTAGCTGGATATTATACAAACTATCCAAATGTCTGGTTATTTTGATGTAAAATCATGTTTCTATTAAAATATCTATGAATATTGGTTGGTTTGTATACAATCCAGCTAGTTTATAAACTGTCCAAAATATGCCGCTAAAGTATAATACCACAAAGATATCACACATATTAGCCAGTGTTTCTGGTCAGTTTACAACTAACTATCCACATCATTTGGATAAAGTAATCACCTAATGTCTCTAGTAATACATAATAACCAACTCGTTGGTTAGTATGTAAATTAACCAACATTAGTTGGTTAGTATGTAAACTGACTAATTTTCTTTGGTCAATTTAACAGAAAAGTGAGGTTATGTTTATGGCAAGTGCAAGTGTGACGTGTTGGTATTGTTTACTGTCGTGTCTTGTAAAATTTGTTTAAGAACAAGTATCTAGTTACCAAAAATGGATCACCAACAGCAATTTGAAAAGTTACCATTAGAATGGTACGAGAAAAAGTCCCAAAATTCAAAATTAATGAATGACAGTGATTATAATGTACTTCTGCAACATATAAAGAGAATACGCAAACAAGGACCTAACACTAATAACAAGAATGATTATCATGTAATGAATACTTATGATGTACAGAGAATCGAATCGAATAGAAATTGTATGTTTTATCTACGAATAAACTTTACTTTTGATTAAAAAATGTTTTTTTAAACTAAAGTAACCAAAGAGGATTGGTTAGTTTACATACTAACCAACGAGTTGGTCATTATGTATTACTAGTGACATTAGGTGATTACTTTATCCAAATGATGTGGATAGTTTGTAAACTAACCAGGAACACTGGCTAATATGTGTGATATCTTTGTGGTATTATACTTTAGCGGCATATCTTGGACAGTTTATAATCTAGCTGGATAGTATACAAACCAACCAATATTCATAGCTATTTTAGTAGAAATATGATTTTCCATTAAAATAACGAGACATTTGGACGGTTTATATACTAGCTGGATAGTATATAAACTATCAAAGTAAACACTTTAACCGTAACATATACACACCCACATGTCCATCGCAAAGACCATCTACAAGCCCACAAGAAAGATACAGTAGTACTTGAAAACGGTAAAGGATGAAAGAGACCCACTCACAACACCGGGAGTTTATCGAATACCATGCACATGTGTGTATATGTGTATATGTTACGCTCAATACCCGAATTCGGGCAATGCCCGGAAAAAATATGCAGAACTAGTTTTGAGCAAGGAATATTTCCCAAACCCGAAATATGAATTTTATACGGCTATTGAGCATTCCCAAATATGCAGGACTAGTTTTGCGCATCATGAAATACACAGAACTAGTTTTGCGCGACTTGAGATGGACAGGACTAGTTCTGTGTATTTTCTGAATGACCAGCACAAATTTTGCTTCTTCCATTTAATCACGCCAGCGACGGACTCAAATAAATGTAAAGTTAGAAAAGTTAAATATATTTTAATGAATACCAACAGATAATAAATCGCCAACTGAGGCTTGTTTAAATCTTTTATTTGAATGTGTGAGCATCAAACTGGCTTGTGCTTCCTAACCCCTTTTTGCGTTTTCATGATTCGTACTTATACTTGCAGGAACGTTGGCAAAGAAACCTAACCTAACCTAATTTCAAGATCTGCAAAACTAGTTCTGCCTATTTGGTAATGCTGAATAGCCGTATAAAATTAATATTTCGGGTTTGGGACATATTCCTCGCGCAAAACTAGTTCTGTGTATTTTTTTCGGGCATTGCCCGAATTCGGCTATTGAGTGTAACATATACATAGGAACAACGAAGCGATCGATAAACACAAGGATTGCAGAACATAAGGCTTGCTGTCGACTAGGTTATACGGACAAATCAGCGGTAGCCGATCATGCGACTAAGGAAGGATGCCATAGGATCAAGTTTGAAGAAACTCAGGTTCTTGCCGCAACGTCTTCATACTATGCCAGACTCCACAGAGAAGCCATCAAAATACAAAAACACCACAATAATTTCAATAGAAAAGAAGAAATACAGAAAGTCAACCGGACATTCGTATCCATCCTAAAGGACCTGAAGACACTGCCATATCGCAGGGGGGCGGGGCTACCAATACTACCTAGTTGGACCACGTCACCGTTAACAGGTGCAGATCCACCAGCCGTCAGGAAATAGCTTCTGAAGATACCAATCACTCGTGGTGGAGAAACGTCAAGTCTTAACGCTAAACGACGCCGGCCTAAAACCCAAGGGCCACAAATTCACGCTCATGAGTGACAAATGTCTATTCAGCCGGTAATGGCCTGTGAGAACCCCCACCAGAAGGTTGAGTGTCTCTCTGACTTTGGTCAAAAGCCATAGCGTACAGCATTGCCAGGGTCGCTATGAATTTTTTTGCTTGCCTGCAATCAGCAGCCATCCAAGGCAAGATTGACCTGGCGCCTGCTAATTCCATGCATAAAGTTCGGGGCCAATTTACGAGTTGCCGGCCTCTACTCTAGCTAGATGATCCGATCTCGCGATACGCGGTATACATCAATGTGTCCAGGGACCCACAAAAGGGTCACCTCCTTATGACATGCTAGTTTCTGAAGGGCAGCATCTGAAATCTAGATACTTGAAATGTAATATACAATGTGTTCCGCCATCATGTCGACAAACTTTGAGGTATGAAAATACAATTAAAGTTATCGAGAAAAAATGAGAAAAAAAAGAGGTCAACCTTTCAATTAATTTTTATTACATTTTCAATTACTGTATCACGACTCCATGGGTTTGCGCAGTTGTAACGCCATAGCTTGATTATTTATGGACCGATTCACGACTTTTTGAACTCATTTTATAGGGGAATGATTGGGCGTATCAACTAAGGCAAGAACACAATATCTGACAATTTCTAAGGCTAAAAAAATTCAGCAACTTTTTTTGTAATGTACTTGTTTTGGTTCATCATCATCATCATCTATCAGCCATCTCTCATCCACTGCTGGATATAGGCCTCCTCTAGTGTAAACCATCGATCTCTATCTTGAGCTGTGTGTATCCAATTTCCTACAATTTTCTTGACATCGTCACTCCATCTTGTTGGCGGCCTGCCTCTACTTCTCCTATCCATTCTAGGCCTCCACTCCAATATTCTTTTCGTCCATCTATTGTCTGTCATTCGGGCTATGTGGCCTGCCCATTTCCACTTCTTTTGAGCTATAATTTCAACAATGTCCTTAACGTTAGTTAAGAACTAACGTTAAGGACTTGTTTTGGTTACTTCCAAATAATTTGAAAAAAATCCGCATAAATGCCTATTTATTAAGACAGTTTAATGTTTAGCAGGATGTTTTCTGTCTAACCACATACAAGTCGTGTATGTAGCACTAAAATTTTCTACAGAATAGGCCTTTTTGTATTATTACTTCTGTGTCACAGCGCCATGTGTTCACGCAGTTGTAAAGCCATATCTTGATTATTTATCGAGCGATTAACGACTTTTTAGACTCATTTTATAGGGGAATAACTGGGATATCAACCAAGGCAAAAAAACGGTATCTCATAATTTCTAAGGCCAAAAAAATGACCAAACGAAAAAAAAAATTGTAATGCGCTTGTTTCGGTTAATTCCAAATAATTTGACAAAAAGCCCTATTAGTGCCTATTTATAAAAACAGTTTAATGTTTAGCAGGATATTTCCTGTCTAACCACACGCAATTCCTTTATGTAGCACTAAAATCATCGACGGATTAGGCTTTTCTATTATGACTAATTTTGAAATAAACGAGAATTCTGTATGCACATTGTCTTTATTGGTCTTCGGTACAGATTATTACTTAAATGTAATTTACATGAACAAATGTGATTATTTAGTATTTCAATTAATCAATGAAATTTTCAGAATGTCCGCCAATTTCATTTAAGCACGCTTGACTTCTGAAACTAACGCTCTGGGTTACTCGACGCTAAGCTACGCTCCAGTCTATTTTCTTTGATTTCCAAGTGATTTCAACATATCTCATTTAAATGAGTTGCCTTTCAGTCATTTGGTTAAATACCAAATAAATAATACTAAAAATGAAAATAATAAAATTTGTTCATGTAAATTGCATTCAAGTAATAATCTGTACCGAAGACTAATAAGGGCAATGAGCATACCAAATTCTCGTTTATTTCAAGATTAGTCATAATAAAAAAGTCTAATCCGTCGATAATTTTAGTGCTACATAAACGAATTGCGTGTCGTTAGACAGGAAACATCCTGATAAACATTAAGCTGTCTTTATAAATAGTCACTAATAAGGCTTTTTTCAAATTATCTGAAACAAGCGCATTACAAAAAAAAAATTTTCAGTTTGGTGAATTTTTTTAGCCTTAGAAATTGTCAGATATTGTCTGTTTTGCCTTAGTTGATATGCTCAGTCATTTCCCTATAAAATGAGTCTAAAAAGTTTTGAATCGCTCGATAAATAATCAAGATATGGCGTTACAACTGCGCGAACACATGGCGCTGTGATACAGAGGTCATAATACAAAAAGGCCTATTCTGCCTAAAATTTTAGTGCTACATACACGAATTGCATGTGGTTAGACAGAAAACGTCCTGCTAAACATTCAAATGTCTTAATAAATAGGCACCTATACGGCTTTTTTTCAAATTATTTGCAAGTAACCAAAACAAGTGCATTACAAAATTTTTTTTTCAGTTTGGTGAATTTTTTAGACTTAGAAATTGTCAGGTATTGTTTTTTTGCCTAAGTTGATATGCCCAGTCATTGCCCTATAAAATGAGTCCAAAAAGTCGTAAATCGGTCCATAAACAATCAAGCTATGGCGTTACAACTGCGCGAACCCAAGGAGTCGTGATACAGAAATTGAAAATGAAATAAAAAATTAATTAAAAGGCTGATCCCTTTTTTCGCATTTTCTCTCGATAACTTTAATTGTATGTTCATACCTCAAAGTTTGTCGACATGATGGCGGAACACATTGTAGAGTAAGATATACCATATTAACAAAATTTTATTATTATTATAAGAAAGCCACATGCAAACTCGATCACTGATCATAAATATGACACCTGTTGAGGTTGCAGAGCCAGCGAGCGTGTGACGTTACACCGATATGTACCTGTTTATGACTGACGCAAAGCGCATGTTTAATGGTCGCTCTGAGATTATGGATCGAGTTTCGTTAAGCACACCTCGAATATTGTTATTATTGCATTCAAATCTTCATTAAAGAGCATGGTTGATAAACCCATGGAATTAAAAATTATCTTCCTGGTTACTGTATTTAATTTCAAAAAATATTTCGCTTGCCTGCAGTTAATGGCTGAACGTTCTTACCGAGCTTTTTTTGGGATGCGGCGTATATAAAACAGCATTTGCAAAATGAGTCGCCAATAAAAGATACCAAGCATGTCAAACCAACCAATAAAAGTGGTAAAACGCACTTTTACGGGCGCTTTGGGTACCGCGAACGTCATAAAGTGAGCCGTAAATTCGAAGATAAACAACAATTTCGTAGAGAACGCCCAAGTTTATTGACATCGTCTGCTGAGTGTAATTGTATTAAAAGCAGTAAGTCATGTACGCCTATGGAATATTTAACAGGTCCTCATTTTGCATGCACCATTATTACTATTGCGTTGAATCTTGACTTTTCGTCAGGATCCGTTTTGGACACACAAAAAGAAGAAAGCGTTTGTTTTATTTGTTAATTTTCCGGTTTCTGTGAAAATTATCCGTTACTAATGATTTTTTTTTATTTATTAATTGGTATTAAAGTACACTTACGTTTTTACGCATGTCAGATTAAAGCTACATAAATTAAGTCTTGAAGAACGAGTCTAAGGCTTAGTTCAGATGACGCGCGTACGGCGCGCGTCGACGTGGCGCACGTTTGTTGCGTCTGTGTTCAGATGACGCGCGTAGGACTTCGTACAACTTTTAAATAGAGTGAAACTAGGCAATCGAGTGTCAGTGTATTTGTTGTTATTAACGAGAATGGATATAGGAGAAGCTATTTGTGTTTGGTTAGCATATAGAAGAAGGAAACGACGTAGGGGGGAAAGGACACGCTGAATTCACCCAATTTTAAGAAATAGACTTTCTACAAGTTTATACTTTACACTGTATCCCAGCCTGCGAAATCGCGAACCTAAATTTTTATTATCGTATTTGCAAAACATTAAGACCAGTTCCTCCCAGGCGCTCTTTTTTGCCGTCTTATTTGAATATGATTTGGAATGCATGTCCCAAATCATAGGCCTCTTCTCAATTTCATCAACGAAAGCATCTGTGTTGAATTCTTCTGTTTCCATTTCAATAGCATACGTGAGAAATAAATCTTTGCAGAGAGGCACCAGGTATGTCGACTGAACGCTAGAAAAGACGCGTGCTAACTGAACAGGCAATGGGAGCGTCTAGTATTTCAATACGCGCGTCGCCGCTGACGGACGCGCTTATTGAGATTCTCTGCGTCTAGTGGCGTCGTACGCGCGTACAATTTGTCGTGCACGCGTCCATCTGAACAGCTTGAATTAATTATGTGTATTTTCAAAACGAGCGCAACGTCGACGCGCGTCATCTGAACTAAGCCTAAAAGTTTATGGCAGAGTGAGCAAAGCGAGCGAGGTGAATAATTTGGGCAACTCCATAAGCGTAATTATATACGATTTGCATACAAAGCTTGTGTTCGACTGTAATGCAAAAATTTTATTTTTTAGAATGGCAATTATTATATTAGTCGCCTTATTACGAAAAAACATTAGGTGTGCTTTTGTTTTTCTTACCTTAGTAACCAGCGACCTTAGCAACCATAGTAAACAAAGTTGTTTATTTCGTTAATTTTGAGACAAACGTCATAATAATCCAAAAAATGGATAGTGCGGGAGAAGAAACCGTTGAAAATTTAGCAGCAAGCGCCAAAGAATCTCTCTTCTCACTAAATCAAAAGTGCTTATAAAAATATGTATGAATGACAGGGACAGTTGTGTCCAATATAGTAATCAATTACGGACACCAAACGAATTCATAAATCAAGTGTTTATGATGCAGTGGTGCATGAAATAACTCAGAATCCTATATTATTGACATGCCCGTGTGGGGGCGGGTTAGAATATCTCCCGTCTTATATCCTGCGTGTCGTAAAAGGCGACTAAAAGGGACATCGAACTACTGTCGGTATAAGCAGTAACCTCTTCTCAACCAACAGCTTCGGGTGGACGAGTTGAGAAGAGACCTTCTTGTCCTTGGGGTGAGAAATTGCCCCTAAAGGCGGATGAACCAGTAGACACCATCTGGTCAACGGCATAAGGATGCAGAAAGCAAATGGGAAACTACTGCATTAAAGATCTTAAAGATATCCCAAGAGAAACTCGTAAAATGTGTAAATGCATTTTACGAGTTCACAACATGTCTGTTAAGACATTGTGACTATGATGATATTATTGACAAGTCATCACTCTTATTAATAAAATTATATGAAAAAAACCGATATAATTCTATAAAAAAACAAACAGACACACATTGACACATTACAGTATATAAAATAAAAAAATACAGAGCCACTACTTAGGTTCACTGAAAATATGGTTCAGAACTTCTTCGTAGCTATAAAACGCTTGCTTAACAGGTACAAGTTGTTATGTATACCGCATAAACAGACAAATATACAGGGTGGCCGGATATTCCACCGACAACGCTTGACAGGTAATAGACCTCATATTTTTTTGAACATTGAGATAGGAATATGAAGCCTTAAAATGCTTGATTTTCAAGATACAAGGTGTCTAAGTTTTATTTTCGTTTTTTATAAACTTCTCCGCAATAAAATTTCACAACATAAGTCTAAAATTATGTGTCGGGGGTTTTTCTGGGCGAGAAATCCAAATTCGACCACGGTTTCGCTATCATTACTAGAAGGCGCTACCTATGGCACATTGAGCATATTTAATTTATCAAAACTTTTTTCTTGTTTGGTGCATCAATGTGGGCATCAAAGAGTCGTTTCCTCAATATGTTTTACGTGAAAAAAGTATACTTTGTTTAAGTCTCTAGAGGTAACCGTTTTCGACATAACCTTCATTGAAGTTTCCAATGCGACTGAATTATCGGTATTTCCCCACGAATGAATATTAGGCTCATACTTTCATATATTATTTACGAAGCATTTTAAAACTTCAACACCACCTATTTTAAAAGTTAGATATTATGTTTGAAATATGTTTTTGATCCAATATTAATTCGTGCGAGAATACCAATAGTTCTTTTAATCACATTTTACAACTAATTGGGGTGCCTTTTAAATTTCAATAAAAGTTATCTCGAAAACGGTTACCTCTAGGGATTAAAATAAAGTATATCTTTTTTACGTAAAACGTATTGAGGAAACGATTTTTATAATATTCACATTGATGCACCAAACCGAAAAAAAGTTTCGTTAATTTAACCTTAATCTGCCTACACCATCCGCTGGTAGTTTTCCTTTCATTGCAGTAGCAAGTAGGTTGTGAAATGTATCTATTTCTGTCATACTCCAGATTCTCTTTGACCTTAGATATGTTACCGGCGTTGTTTCTGTTAGAGATAATTTGTTGTAATGATTTTTTTAGTTTGGTCTCTTTACTCCAATTCGTCTTTATATTTCTTCTAAGTTACTTGTTTCCTTCCATCTGAACATGTTTTTGTTTATATTTCATGGCCTGCTAGGTTGCTTATACGTAGGAACATTGAAAAACATCGATTTGATTGAAAATTTGAAAATAAATGAAAACTACCAGAGATTGATATTCATAACCATATCATTAGAAAGGCTACCAAATTTTTTATTTAATCGTATAAAAAATAGGCATTCCCGTTTAAAAAGATGAAGTTATATCTGATTGAAGTTTTCTTAATTAATCGACCGATTTCTCCAAGCTGAAACGTAATTCAAATTTGACCGTTTGACTTAAGCTGACTCCTTCCATGTTTAGACCAAAAATGGTGATTTACACCTAAACGGTTCACTTTAAGTCCCATGTGAGATACATAAAGTCACACTAAAATTGACCAGGGAATCTGAATATGCAATAATATATAGGGTGTTCCATTTAGAAAAATGAAGTCAAGTTGATTGACTCAGTACTTCCCACACATTACGCTGATACCAGTTTATTATTTTCCCATAGCATGAAGCTTTAGTCTAAGATCCCTTACAACCAAATAATTGCCAACCCCCCAACCCTAAGTTTGTCCTATGCCGCTAGGCCTTTCCTTCACAGGTCAATGGACAGCCTATTATCGATACTACAAACTTCTCAGTTTTACAACCCCCACCCGCCCCAACCACCTCACTTTCACCCCCACCCAAAAAACTGGTAGGAAATGATCAGGAACCCCTAAAACATCTAAAAACCGAATTTGAGTTGCTTTCATACTTGTCGCGTTCTTTGATTATTGCTACGCTGCCACTGACAAGATTTTTAACAAACATACGCGTTTTCCTTTCTCACCACGGTAACAATATACTGTGTCAAAATTTCATTAGAATCAATTTAATAGTGTCCACGTTACAAAATACCAAACGATTTAGACCAATAAATTCTCGTATAGTATACAGAAAATTCTAAGTCCCTTAGTTTCTGTAACAGGCTAGACAATGTTCGGATGCACCTAAAAAGGTGATTTGTGTCGCTAGATCTTCCTTCACAGGTTAGTGGACAGCCCATTATGAGTACAAGAACTTTTTTAATTTTTCAACCCTCAACCCCCCAACCACCCCAATTTCACCCCCACCCAAAAAAATGCAGAAAATGATCAGGAACCTCTAAAACGCTTAAAAACGAAGTTTGAGCTGTTTTTATATTTTTAGTTTTTTTATTATTTCTGCGCCGCCACTGGCACGATTTATCAAAACCATACGCGTTTTCCATCTTCGCCATGGTAGTAATGCCGTTTCAAAATCTCATTAAAATCAATTCAACAGTTTCCTCGTTACAACGATCTAACGCAATACTCTCGTATGTTTACATCAAAAAAAATTCTAAGTCCTTTGCTTTCTGTAATAGGCAAAGGCAATGTTCGGATGGACCTAAAAAGTTATTTATGTCGCCAGGTCTTCCTTCACCGGTCAGTGGACAGTCTATTATGAAAGCAACAAATTTTTCAATTTTACAACCCCCCCCTCCCAACCACCCCAATTTCACCCCCACCCAAAAAAAAATAGAAAATGATCAGGGACCCCTAAACGGCTTCAGCAATATTTATTTTTTTTTGTTTTTTGCTAATTACTCCGCCGCCTATGCACCGATTTTCAAAATTATAGGAACATTACCTACTACGACCCCACAGCATACCGCTGCCCAAATTTCATCACAATCCATGCAGCGGTTACTGAGATTACGAGGGTAGAAAAACACGACAGACAGACAGACAGACCGACAGACCGACAGACCGACAGACCGACAGACCGACAGACCGACAGACCGACAGACCGACAGACCGACAGACCGACAGACCGACAGACCGACAGACCGACAGACCGACAGACCGACAGACCGACAGACCGACAGACCGACAGACCGACAGACCGACAGACTGACAGACCGACAGACCGACAGACAGACCGACAGACAGACCGACAGACAGACCGACAGACAGACCGACGGAAATGAGTGACGTGGATTTTCGTTATGTACACATCATAAAACGCCCATAAAACGTATTATCTCAAAATCGAAAATCTTCGCGATCGCAATACTCCCCTCACCTATCGGTGTGGGAAGTAAAAGTATAACTTTGATGGGCTTCGTGTTTTGGGGACACCCTGTATATAACATGAAAATATTTTTAAAACATAGCCTTAACGGGTCCCCTTCCATCCGAAATTATTACTTTCATTTTCATCAAATACTTTAGCCATAATGCTCCGTGTCGAATAACGTGGATAACCCGGTATATTTATAAAGTTTGTGAAAATTGCGAAAAATTAGTAAAAATTTACAAAAAGCAAAACATTGATAAAAATCAGAAGAAATCGATGATGCATCAGAAAATATAGTTGAAAGCGAAAGAAATCAGTGTCGGTCACTATAAATAAAAAAATTAAGAAAACTGAGAAAAAACTAAACAAAAAGAAAAAAATTATTCGTGAAAGAATAGTAAAAATCAAGAGCAATCGACGAAAATCGGTTAAAATCCGGAAAAACTAGTAAAATCGGTAAACACTCGCAATAATCGGGATATACAGAGTAAGTTTTAAATATGGAACGCCTTAATTATCTGGGAAACGATTTGCACGATTTTCATGAATTTTGGGGGGTTGCAATACGACCGATCTTACGATGGTATTTACAATGTTGTCAGATCAACCGTTTTTCCGGTAATGCATTAACTTTATCCAATACCTAAATCTCAATAAATTTACATTGCATGCTCCCCAGTTAAAATGACTAAATAAGATGGCTTTCATTACTGTTAAGCAGTCAGGCATGTTGAAAAATTTACTGAAAAGTTTCAAGAATCACATGGCTTGTTGACAACGATTTGAGCATCTGCCGTAACCGCCTTCATGTTTTTCGAAGTTAATATCTTATTTTAAATTGGGTGGACGCAATGTAAATTTAGTTGTATCTCCGAAATTATGACATCAAAATATTATACAAAAAATAATCAGTATTTTCTAAGGATTTCCGAAAGGAATAAATACACATAAGCAATAACAAAGTTTATTATTCTGCCGGAAAAACGGTAGATCAGAAAACACTGAAAATACCAACGCAAGAATGGCCATATTGCAAGATCCCTCTACCCCAAAATTAAAATGAAAATCGTACAAACCGTTTCCGAGGTAATTGATGCGTTCCATTCTTTAGACTCACTCTGTATAGTGAAAAATGGCTGCTCTTATTCAATACTCTATGTTATTTTCTGATTCAAAAAACGTCTTATAAAAGAAAATTAGTTCTTAAAATAAACCTGCAATTCTAGAGTAGATCGATAGAATTTACTTATTGCAAATTATTTTTTATCAACCACTCTTTACTCAGAGCGGTTGCTGAAACAGCCCAGTAGCCGCAATTTATTATATTCGGCTTTTGCGACAGACAGACAAGCAGACAGACAAAGAGAAGAAATTGGACGATGTGGGGTTTTGAGATAGGTATATACTTCATGAAATATGCAAATAGGTATCTCCTATTTTACTTCTATCCTCCTATATATCAAGTCTTGACTACGCGTTAAGCCATTGTTGAATAATTGAGCGAAGTAACGCAAGGAAAGGTCACGCAGGTTGGTGACGTCACACGACGACGGCTGATTGTACTTTTAACCCAGGTCTTTATCGATTATTTCTGGGAGCCAGGGAAAATGGGTAATTTAGTTGTGGAAAAACCGCGCGGTGGAAACACGCTTCCAACCTCGAAGAAAACTTGCCATTGTGCAAAGGGCGGTGTTGATAAATAAATACGAAAATTATTGTCTTTCTTGTCTAACGTGTAGTTATCTTGACAGTGTATTTGGTACTCGGTAATTGGTAAGCACTGTAATTCAAATAATGGTTATTTGATTCTCGGCGCTATCATAAAATATGTCTTTTGTGGCTGGTTTATTGGTACTGTCTAGCTACAAAAATTTGTTGATCCACAGAACACTTTCTGTGGCGTACACTATGATCCTGGTATATGTTCCAGAGAAAATTGTAAATAGGATTATTTCTAAAATAAATACTTGTTGAAATACAAAATAATTTTATACAAAAACATTAAATAAGAGGTATTCTTACTAAAAATTTGTATAGAAGGTAAGATGGCTAACTATGAAAAAGTAAAAAGTCTAAAATTGGTACAACGATCTTAAAACACAAACAAATACTGATAATGTCTCAGATAAAAATTTTTTTTTGGAAACACGGAAACAATATCACAAAAAATTGATAGTATATTCTCCAGTGGGCAATAATGACTGTAATAATTCACGCAGGTAAAGCTTGCACCACGAGCCCTAGGCAAGTGCTGTAAAATAACAAGTGAGTTACTAACATTACCGCGAGTTGAATACTATACTTCGTCTATGACTGAAGCTATGAATAGTACGATTTAAATACATAATAATTATAGAATATTGACAAGTTAGCCTCGCTTCTGTAACTTAAATAAATACTGTTACCATTCGAATTAGCGTTTGACGTTTCACAGCAACATTTGCAGTTATAGCAGTAAACACTGTCTATTTAATCGTATGAATCAGTACTGGTATCCAATAATTCGCGCTGTTTGTTCATAGGTAGGATAACCTGTTCAGAAGAAGTTTGGTCACAGCATAGTAAACAACCAGCACAATATCTCTGGGGATTTCCTATATAAAAATGGTTCCCACAAATTTTGACCTTGGGATGATTTATGGATGATTTTACGGCTGTGAAGTTTGGGAAGAGATGCGAAAATGAAAATAGCGATACCGGTACCAACTCGATATTTTTTAGCCAAATAGGCGCGTTTGGTTCGTACAGAGAATGATTGCACCCCTCAATAATTATATAATTATTTTCGATACCGATACCCCCAAAAAAAGTATCGATACCAGCTTGGAATCGCTCAAAAGGTATCTAAGATAAAAATACTCGATATTAGTGCAGAAGTACAACTATCGAAGTATCGCTAGCATCCCTACAAAAAAATTATCCAAAAGTGGGGACACGCGTGTAATTGCCGCCAACCTGAGTTATTGTGCTGTTTGTTTACTATGCTGTGGTTTGGTAATGGCAGTTTAATTTAGTGGGCGTAGATAAACAGTTAAACCTTTAACAATGGAGTCTTCCTGATAACAACAAAAAAAATTAAAATGTTCCAGAGACCAGACATGTCCGTTTTCAACGCAAATCGCGTTTTTTTTAAGTCCGTACTCTTTGGTATGGTTTCTAGGGCTGGCTGACTTCAGATTTTCCGAAAACACTACATATCTAATATTATTTGGCATATAAAAATGCTGAGTTCAACCAAAGCAAGACATATCCAAATACATTTTTTATAAACAAAAATAAGACAAATGTCATCACATTTGCACGTTATGTTCACAGGTTTGTTTCAAAAACAGACATATCCACACACAATCCTAATAGGCTTATGATTGGTTCTGCTGCGCGGACATGATTGCGTAGCAGTTAACTAGTTTTATTAATGAAGGAACTAAAGAGAACTTTTATAAGAAACTTTGCATCCACTAGAGATAGTGTAATAAAATATATTGGGTTCTTCATTTTTTCGCTTTAAAAAGGTTACAAAATGACAAAACAAAAATACTTACCATTCTTCAAAAGAGGACGCAAAGATAGCCAATTAGACGAATTGCCAATAGGCAAACCAATTCCTCCAGAATGAAAGAAGAACTAAAGAGTAGCAATTTCATTCATTCATCCGAAACCAATCAAAGACGACGTCGGTTCGCTTTTATTAAAGCTCGTCAGTGTGATTTAGGTTTCAGACGAATAAATGAAATTGCAAGTTAGTACCTAGCTGGCAAAACTCATACTAGAAGTAGCAACTTATAGATATTGGAAAGCAGTACTTTGAAAAAGTATTGGTTCGCCATCTATTATTCGTCTGAGACGTAAATCACACTGACGAGCTTTAATAAAAGCGACACGACGTCGTCTGTGATTGGTTTCGGACGAATGAATGAAATTGCTACTCTTTAATTATTGAGTTAAGTTGCTTTTTAGCATAAACCGAATGTCGGGAGTGTTAAATGAGTGTTCCACAAAAAAGAGTCTGTTTGTTGTCGTATCCGCAGGTTTCTATACCTGAATTTTTTAAACGGGTCACATAAGCAGTGCTCGGAGACTCAAATTAAACGCTCGAGTACCGGCTTTGGTATACAGATGGCGAACCAATACTTTTTCAAAGTACTGCTTCCCAATCTATAAAATGCTACTACTAGTAAAAGAAGAATGTTAAGGCTCTCTTGGATAAACAGTTCAATGGCGCAGTTTTAAACTTATTTTGGAAGAAGGTAGTGAGGAAGCGTAGCATGAACAAATTTAAGTAAATGAACTTCTTGATAATGAAGCTTCTGACTGCGTTGAGGATGGCCATTGCATAATATCTAATATATGTAGTAGACTTTAATTTTATGTATTTCGCTTGAAGCTCTAGAATAAATATGTATAGATATAAACATTGTTTAACTCCATTGTGTGCAAGCAAATCCAGACACATCCATTGTGTTCACGCAGAAGTAGACATGTCCAAAAAAAAAATATGCTGAATATATCCCAGAGGAAAAAGGTCTTTTTGGAATATTTTTTCTTTGAGATTTTACTAATATGTTTTTATACTGACACTTTAAATAATGACTTTCATACATCAATCGATTTCTGATTTATAAAACAGTTTTTGGCGTTTTTTTTTCGAGTTTCTACAAAATGGATATATCTGATTTTAATTAAACGCTCCTCACTTAGTCAGATGTTAAAAAATAATATATGAGTGGGTTATTTCTTTCTTGTAAGTGCACAGACACATTCTACATGCTAAAAGTAGCTAATAAAGGGAAAGGCTTTGACTGATCTAAAGTTTTTAATCTACCTAAAGAATGGAAGAACTTTATTTATTTTAAGCATATCTTGAAAATACTCCTACTTCAGAATGCTACTACTTAATAGTGGAATTGTATGATGTCAATTTTTAAATCAGTACGAACTTTTATCTCCAATCACCACCTAATATTTTTAAATTTTTTAATACTCTGTAGTTGAATTTGTAACATTTTTGATCTGAAGGTTTGAAATTTTGTTTTTAATACGAACGTTAGGTTTACTATAACTTATTCTACGTCTACTTATATTTTAAACTAAAAAGATATAGAATGATCCTCAAAAACTGTGGACATACTGATACATCGATCGCGATTACTACTAGGTAAATAAAATCATATTCATTTCAATTACAAGCTTCACTAGTATTTCGGCATCTCAGGTTGCAGCACAAAATTTCTTGAAAAAAAGCTATAACGTGTTGAAAAAATTCAAATTTAGAACCACTGATATATTAGGAACACGTGGAACAATTTGACACACAATAGGGTAACCCGAAGAGAGAGAGAAAATACACATCATCAAAATTAAATCAATGCCCATATGACCAATTCGCCAGTGACCTGTAATCTAATCTGTCTGGATATGCTTAAAGAATCTAATCAATGTTCTCCAAAGTAATAGATTATCGTTTAAAAAATATTAAAATCACTTTGATCTACGGGGTTATTCACGTTATCCGACACGAAGTATTATGGCTAAAGTATTTGACAAAAAAGAAAATAATAATTTCGGTTGGATAGAGACCCATAAAGGCTACATTCTAAAAATATTTTCATGTTATACAGGGTGTCCCACAAACACGAAATGTATCAAAATTATGTTTTTTTCTTTTAAATGGAAAACCCCATATATTATTGCATATTCAGATTCCTTGGTGAATTCTAGTGTGACTTTATGATACGTTTAACCGTATAAAAAAAAATTAGGCATTCCTGTTTGAAAAAATCAAGTTATCGCTGATCGAAGTTTCCTTAATTAATCGACCGATTACTCCAAGCATAAACGTAATTTAAATTTGAAAGTCTCCTCAAAGCTGACGCATTTTATGCTTAGTAATACAGCAAAGTCACAGCTTTCCAAATTTTATAATCTCTGCGATATTCAATTTTTTCCTGATATCTACTTATACCGAAAATGGTGATTTATACCTAAACGGTTCGCTTTAAGTGGCATATATGATACATAAAGTCACACTAGAATTCACTAAGGAATCTGAATATGCAATAATATATGGGGTGTTCCATTAAAAAAACATAACTTTGATACATTTCGTGTTTTTGGGACACCATGAAAATATTTTTAAAATGTAGCCTCTATCCATCCGAAATTATTATTTCCTCTTTTATCAAATACTTTAGCCATAATGCTTCGTGTCGAATAACGTGAATAACCCTGTATACTACCTATACTTTTGTTTGACGTGATTCAGTAAAATTCAGTAAAATTTGTATTCCAGTAAAGCGTGATGGAACATAATCAGTAAGTGTATCTACTTGACAATCTCTTTTAAGAAGTCGATCACAAGAAACGTCCTATAGCGGAATTATTTAGCGCTTTGTTTCTTGCATCTTCTGAAGGCACTTTTTATATTTCAGAAAAGGCGGGAGTGCGCTTCGCCACTTTCGTTATCAAAGCCGCCCTTGATGTGAAGCACCCCACTCGACATCATGAATGTTGAAAGGCCCCGAAGCAGGAGAGGGGGGGAGAGTTGACATGCCAATAAAGCACCAGCACGGCTCTATATAACAGGTAGGCTGGTATACAAGTCGATGTGCGAAAAAAAACATCCATGACAGCATAAATAAACCTAAAAAACGGCTTTATCGAATTTACATTGGATTTATGTGCGCAGGTTTTTTAATAGATGGCGTCACAAAAGGAAAAGTCCTATCGCTGTCCAAGGGCGCAGTTATATGGATCACCGATCCACTAGTCATTTTTGTTAGCGAACATAAAGGCGGCGCCAGATATGCGGCATTTGGCGAATACTATATATACCTTGTTACCATAATTGAGGGCACCAACGACACATGGACATGTAAGTGATTTGAAAGGACTAGGGAAACTCATTCACAGCTTATACATACACTGATCTTAATACAATTTTCCAAAGCTGTAATAGATTTGCTAGAAGTAGCATGACAACATGGCTTTTGCTCAACTTGCATTCATTTGATGCCATCAATTTTGATAACATGTTACAAGCGGCTGCTCGCCGAGTGGTGAGTGGTTGAGCTACTCAGCATGTGTGCAAAGCATAATAAACAACCAGCATAATATCTCTGAGGATTTCCTATATAAAAATGGTTCCCACAAAATTGACCTTGGGAGGATTTATGGATGATTTTACGGCTGTGAAGTTTGGGTAGAGATGCGAAAATGAAAATATCGATACCGGTACCAACTCGATATTTTTAAGCCAGATAGGCGCGTTTGGTTCTTACAGAGCATTTTGTGCAACTGATTACACCCCTCAATAATCAATTATTTTCGATACGGATACCAAGGTATCGACACCTACCAGCTTGGAATGCCTCAAAAAGTATCGATGACAAAAATACTCGATATTAGTGCAGAAGTATCAAAGTATCGTTAGCATCCCTACAAAAAATCATCCAAAAGTGGGGATGCGCGTGTAATTTCCGCCAACTCGAGTTATTGTGCTGGTTGTTTATTATGCTGTGATGTGTGCGCGGACTAATCACAAAGTGGCAAGCATTTATATGAGGTAATCGCGGTTCGTAACGAAACAGAGTCTTTTTGGGAATAACGAATATCGAGACGAATATTCACTATTGGTATAGGTGCTTAATTTCACTTTATTAAAACAGACCCTAAAAGATCCAACCATCAATGCATCCTTTTTCTTTTTCAATTTAGCGACTATGTATGAATTATGACACATTTTGACTTCTATAGATTGGTAGAAATGCATTCCATATTACAGGTTTATTTTCATAACTCTGAAAATCCCAAAACTGTTTCATTAGGCTATGGCCAAGCTTACTACCGGGTCGCGGCGACAGACTGATTTTCAAAACGCCTATATGAGCGTTTTTTAGACGCCGCGACAAATACCCTCTCCACAGTTTCTTATGCAGATGGCCATATTTGCGTTCCGAAGGAGGCTGTCGATGTTGGAACAACCACGTAAACCACGTTTTTATCGGGCTATATGTTACTGCGAGCCTCGCTTGAACTGAAATAGCGTTATTCTTTCTTTCTTAATGGTTTCTGAAAACAGCAAACAATGTGTGAAACTGCCCAGAACTGAGTCTCTGTGCGTTAGTGGATAAATACAATTATTTTCTTTTCCTCCGCGTTGTCTTCAAAACCTCGAAACAATAATTGCTAACAGCAGATCATCATTATCCATCGTTTGGTTTTGAACTGAGGTTGAAAAACGCTGACGCGGCGTGGCCATGTGTAGAGGATTTACAATACAGCGACCCAGTCGCAACGTTTCTGTCGCCGCGATCAGGTTGCAAGCTTGGCCGTAGCCTTAGACCACTCCATTACGACTCTGAGTTGAGCTATGAGGTCAAGCATATGATTTGCGCAAGGCTTTGGATCGGTGAAGTAATTGCTAAGCTTTTCTTGGCTTGGTTAAGGCTTTGTCACAGTGTCGCAATATACAGGATGTTCCTGAATTTCCTTGACACGTGATAATCTCGTAACAAAAAAAGTTCCAATGATAACTGCATACAAAACATTTTTTTGTGTACCTTTATAACTCATCCCCAACTTTTTTTTCAAATAGCAGCTAATATTTTTTCCTACACAAATCTTCTATGTTTGATTTTATACACAAACCTATTTTTTTCGTCATAAGCATAAGGCAAAATAAAATAAGGATTTGTTTGAAAAACAGTTAAAAAGAAAACTAAGTGGGTTTTTCAAGGGTACTGAATGGTCTATCATACCATGCTTTCGAAATATTTTTTTGTACTTCAACCCCTAAAACTCACCCCCAATTTTTTCAAATAGCACCCCACACCTTTTCTTACATAAATGATGTCATTAGCTGATTTAAAATCTTGTAGTGCTTTTATTTCATCCACAAACCAATATCTTTCCCACATTCATAAGCATAAGATGAATAAAATATGGATTTTTTGTAGCGTAATATTTTCGTAATAAAAAAGGACAAAAACGACATTTGTTTTCGAAAATATGTATCAAATGCCCTTTAAAATCCACTTAGTTTCCTTTTTTATCCATTTTGTGTGTCAAAAAAATCTTATTTGATTTATATTATGCTAATGATTTCACGCAAAAAATAAGTTTGCGTATAAAATCAAAGGTACCGCAAGATTTTAAATAAAGTAGGGATATCATTTTGTATGAAAACGTATGAGGTGCTATTTGAAAATAAAAGTTGTGGGTGAGTTTTAAGGGTTGGCGTACAAAAAAAATTAAAGCATGGTATGATAGAACCTATAGTACCTTCAAAAATTCCACTCAGTTTTTGGTTGAACTTTTTTTTGTTACGAGAGTATCACATGTCAAGAAAATTCAGGGACACCCTGTATATTACTCAATATACTGTGGGACTCGAGCTTTCGAGGTTTAACATACGACCTTGTTATTGATATTCAACCACCAATAGAGTACAGGTAGCAAAGACTCGAATAAAAGCCAGCAGTTAAGAAATTCTCAGGACTTTCATCCGTGCATGGATCTTTACTATGTTTATGATATTCCTATGGAGGAGTAGAATCATATCGTAGGTACGTAGTAGCATATTACAACCGCAGTGCTACCTGCGAAAACTGTGATCTAAAATCGCAAAGATCAATAGTAATTCAATATGAATACACTTTTCTGCTATTCGTTAGAACGAAAAATGGGATTCCAGTTTTTGACAGCTACATGCGTCAATGTTGCCGTTTTGGTACATTTTTACTGAATCCAGAGTACAAAAAACCATTCAGCTTTACTTCAAGAACTGCTAAATTTAGTACATAAATGTCAAAGGCATATTAAGCAAAATGTAGTCGAGAAATCTAAAAAAAGATTTGGCAGTGGCGCAATTTGTCTCCGTATATCTGTGAAGCGTTATTTTATAATATACTAGTTTATATGGATTTCTTAAAGTTTGCGGTTAAATAAAGAATTGCTTATTAATTTGACCGCAAATTAAGAAATCGATGTCAAATTTGAATCTTCGGTTATTGGAAATAATCACTATTCATTAGTAGATCAACCGCATTAATAGGTTACTATCGCAACGATTCGAAACTAGAAATCACAATCTCGTTTATCATCGCTATAGTTTATACATGGTATTTGATTGTTGTGTGTTCAGTGGTTATTCAAAATATTTTAAAACGCTACCTTCTCTCTGTGGCCTAAGAAATAAGATAAAATTGCGATGAATATGAACTGAAATATAAATTATGTATGTGTATCTACCTTTATGCGACGAAGGGTGTCCCTTAAAACACACAAGAAGAAAAAGGAACACATGAGGTGCACTGTCTCAACCAAATCGCGCACTCGTTCTACTGTTATGACATTTCCGTCGCCTTTCTAACCTTCTAGATCCTCACATCGATTTTAGTTTTTATTGGCCGCCTACATAATTAATGACAGCATAATTTCAGACCTGTAGCAGTGTAAAGAAAGTTCATGAACGTGGTTTTAATGACACTTCACTCGCCTTTTTATGCACCAGTTTTCACTGAGAATAACAAAAATTGGAAGTTCAAGTTTTCAGGAAACAGATGGTTGGGGTTAGGTCAAGAAAAAGAGGTAGGGGTCTCTTTTACTGCTTCGCCGACGTTTCGGCATTTTTAGGCCATCTTCAGCGCAATCAATGGTGGACTCTTTGAGTCAAATATGGTAAAAAGGCACATGTAGTATAAAAAAATATGAAAGGACAAAACGACACGTAGTAAATAAATAAGACAACAAAACGGAGATTGTATATTATATGTCCATTCACAATCGATGTGTACACCGGACTAAAAAGTTTTGTTTGGATGAACAACCATAATGGGAGTAAATGAGCCCCTAGTTTTGTGTAATAATGATATTCAGGCCAAATACATGCACAGAAATGTATTTTGTACATAAAGTCCTTATGAACCTTCTTCAATATTTTTTAATTAACATGTTTTTCAGCTTCACCTGTATGTTTGTGGGTTTGTAACCCTCCTTTGGATTTAAAGATCGGGTCGAATATTTCACGTTCCAACTTTGCTGCGAAAACGATTCTGACAGCTTCAAATCCGTCGGACCAGCAGTCGTATTCGCTGACTAAGAGACGGCGCATACACTTTAAAGTTTGTTAATACTACACAGAGGTAGGGATTCATCAAGCCAAGTAGCTTGAGCTTTTTCTTAAATACTTGACTTGAAAGCTCAAGCTTTGGAAAATTTGATATTTGACTTGACTTGATTTTCTACTTCTACTTGACTTGATATCAAGTAAAATCAAACTACCTGATATTACTTGATATGGATCTGTAAAATGCGAATCGAAGCGTTAAAATAGGAGAATCACCGAGGTTACGACAGCAAGCTGGCACCCCATGACTTTAAAACTTTAAAGCCAACCGACACAGAATGGTCATTAATTGAACGAATTTGCCAGGACCTTAATGTTTTTAAGAGTATTTCCATCATTTTTGCATTAATATGCTGCTCAATAGACTAGATTCGTGGGCTATGGAACTTGACAATAAACCTGATCGAGATGAAACCGATGAACAGATTATAAATAGTATTCAAGCGGCAAAGGACAGTACTGAAGATATTTTAGAGTGGTGGAAAACACACGAATGTATTTTTCCAAACCTTGCCGCAATGGCCAAAGACTTTTTGGCAACGCCAGCTTCTTCAGCAGTTGAAAGGCAGTTCTCTAGAGCTGCCTTAACTCTTACCAAAAGAAGAAATCGATTAGGTGGTAACTCCGTTAGAAGTCTTATGTGTCTCAAATCATGGATGGCAAATGAGGATATTAATTTTTTTTGCTTCTGTGTCATCAGCATCGAGTGCTTGGTCATTAGCCTCGTGATCTGTGTGGGCTTTTGTTACTGTTTCCCGGCGTCACTCTATAGGAATATCACTGTTAATTAGAAGCCAACAGTGAAGGCTCAGGTGGGGGATTCTTCGCTGAGCTTTTTTTTATGGCTATTTATTTTTGATTGAAAAAACCAGAAATAAATTTCCGCCTTTAACGAGAATCTAACCCGGGACCTTCCGGTCACGAGACCTCGACTCTAACCAGTGAACCAATCCACCCCCATTTGAGTTTTTTGTTTTTATATGTATTATTGTCAGAATTCAGAATATTTCGTATTTTTATTTCATATTATTAAATTCATTATTTAACTAAGTTTGTTGGGTTTTCGTTTTTGGATGTTTTTTTTAAAATAAAAGATTACATCTTTATATACATAGTTTTATACTGTTATTGCGTTTTGGCAGTTAATCGGATTAGTATCAAAAAAGAATTATTTCAAGAAAAGTCAAGTAGTTAGCTTGAAAAACTTGATTTTCAAGTTGCTTGATGTGTAACTACTTGACTTGACTTGAATTTCGAAAAAAATACTTGACTTGATCTTGACTTGATATCAAGTCAAGTCAAGTAGCTTGAAAATCAAGTCAAGTCGTGAATCTCTACACAGAGGCGTAACCAAAAACAATTGTTTATCTTTATCAGACAGCGTATTAATAAATACAGTTTAAAAAATTAAATTTACGAAGAAATTGAAAATAAATATAGTTAAAAAACCTAAAAAATACGCTTTTAAAGCACATCGGACTAAAACTGAAATTACTTTAAAAAAAGCTTTGTGCCATACTATTCGTAAATCGAGTGGCTGATGCTTTTTTCACAGTCACTAGTATTTTTCGTTCATTATTGCTTGAAGCATATTGTATCCGATGTTCTTCAAATGCGGGTTTTTTAGGTTTTGTAAACTATGTTTATTTTTTATGGGTATGCAAAAGACTGTCATTGTCATTTCAATTCTTAACTTATAGCCATCGAAGATAGGAATTTCATGTTTGATGTGTTCCACCATCCTGTCGACAAACTTTGAGGTATGAAAATATAATTAAAGTTATCGAGAAAAAATGCGAAAAAAAAGGGGTCAACCTTTTAATTAATTTTTTATTACATTTTCAATTTCTGTATCACGACTCCATGGGTTCGCGCAGTTGTAGCGCAATAGCTTGATTATTTATCGACCGATTCACAACATTTTGGACTCATTTCATAGGAGAATGACTGGGCTTATCAACTAAAGCAAAAAAAGATAATACCTGACAATTTCTAAGGCTTACCCCAACAACCCCTACTTCAGAATCTTAAATGAGACTCCCATAATTGATACATGATTTTGAAGGAATTCGTTAAAAAATACAACAGTGTAATTAGATTGAAGATTGATTCGCTGTTATGGACGTTAAAAAAATATGGTGATTATCAAAATGAGATGATTTTCACTACGTGAAACATTAATATAAGTAACATTCCAAATGGGAGCTATTTTGTTCCATACAGACGTACAGACGATATTCAAAATGTCTTCGCGTGTCACGGCGTATTTTTTCCAACCATTTGAGAAATAAGGTGGGCGGCAAATTTTAGCTGGGACACACTGTATATGTCTTCCAACAGCAATAAATGAATTCAGTAAATTGGAAATTGATGTTAAATTAAATACTGCGGAAGTTATAAAAGCTTTCCCCGTAAAAGCAGAAACCTTATATTGTAACGGTTCAACCGTTTAAGATTATTTTTATCTTATTTACTTGGCTATACCATACACAAATAGTTCCATTTTTAGCAACTACCTCCTAATTATACCAGTAACGTTTTCATAACTGTTCGCTTTAACTTCTTCCTTTTCCCATCTCCATTTCTTTCAGCTGGAAATATTATTATATTACACAATTTGCGCATACCTAATGAGTGGGGAGTATGCCCCCCTCTCTCACTACCTCTATAAATAAGGTGAAGATACATCACTCGCCCCTTTTCAATCTTTGACAGTTAATACTTATAGTCATGTCTCTCTACAACAATCTTTTGTGTGTGTGCAACATATGTTGTAACCGAGGTAAGGAATTTATATTCCCAATGCAAAATCATGATGATTTGATTGCTATGGTTTCACTTATTTTTATTGCTTCTGTTTTTATTTTACAGCTATGTGTGAATGAGATTTTTCCGATTTGTACATTTTTTTCCATGAACATGTGATGGCGAACATTTTTATTCTTAAATATCAAGTAAATCATGCACTGTATATTTATTAATTATCTAACAAAAGAGTCGCTGAACTTCATTCTGTTTCTAGCCATATATATTTGGTCTAAAATGCCTTATTTTGTGTTTATTTTATATTTGATATTTTTTTTATAATATTCTTTACGTACAGATACCTAGCAGCCAGACTTGCTAATAAAGATGAAAAGATCTGTTGGACATTTGTATAATTTCGTTTTACGAGGGGTGAGGAAAGAGTTTTAGACTTTCGAACGTATTTTATATATTTCTCTATATTTCTTTTTATTCATCACCATATATCTGAAAAGATCCGGTAGGACTATAAATGTAAAGCATTTATGAATCTTTTTTTACTATTGTTCTATCTGTTCGCTCTTGTAAATATATGTATTTTTTAATGTTTGCCATGTGAACATATGAAAGTTGTCTGCTTTTTGGCTTTTTAATATGCCCATGCTACTTCACAGATTTGTTTCTGAAGTATATTAACGCAATTTATCAAAATGTAAGAACACATGAAGATCCATACTTCAAAAACAGATCGTGAAGTCCTGTGAAGTTCTCTACAAGGTGCTAATATCAGCAATCACTCATTCACAGGAAACCACCCTTCTTTGGAGGGGCACCACACTTTTTCGGGGTGCCACCATCAAGACCACTGGAGCATCACTACTTCTCTGGGGCATCACCCTTTTTTGGAGTGCCACTAGCACTTCTCTGGATAATCATACTTCTTTGGGATGTCATCATCACACTTCTTCGGGGCACCACCTTCTCTTGGAAAGGCACCACGAGGGCTACGCCATGGACTTCCCACCGAAGCTAAGTTCTTGTTTTTTAAAAAAACTAGATAAAATATACATATGTATTGCATTCATATATACGAAATAAATCCTTATTAAACCATTGTTGTCCTGTTTTCATTTCTTGACGGCTAGCTAGACTCACGCACACACGCATGCACCCACAGGCCCTTGTTTCATGCAATCTGATTGAGTTGCTGGTTGCTATGGGCAATATATTGGTTGGTGGTTCATCACCAAGCTGCCAATTTATTGTTACAATATGTATATGCAATGGTTAAAGGAAGTTATCGAATTATAAAAGACTGAAGTATTCTAACCTTCTATATTATCAAGTATGTTATTTTCAATATCGTATGTGTTAAATGATAGATATATTACTTTTAAAAACAATTCAGTAAGATTTCTAAAAATCTTTTTAGCAGTAACCCACTTCCACCACAAAAATTTCATCAATATCCTTTTAGTACCTATTTAGTTATAGAGGGATTAAGCATTACCGGAACGACAGACAGACAGACCGACAGAAATGTATTACATGGTTTCTCGTTCTTGATTAAACTTCCTGAAATTTCATCCGGCTAATAGCGTGGAAACACGAAAATTTAATTTTGAATTTCATGTAACGCATATTTCACACTCCAGGTTACACTTCGTGTAACGGTGCCTTAACAAACGTTGGATCAGGATTAAAAGATTATCATTATGTTTTGTTTTATGCAGTGTAAACTTTTAATGTGAGTCTATTTAATGGTCCTCTCATTTAACGTCCCTTTTGTCGTTGTTTTCGCAAATCCAGCTTTATGTGTTTCTTCCTTCCCATCTATTTTTAATGGTCTATAATACGGTGTTTTTTGAATCCTTACGTCAGCATTCAGCTACAGTTTGTAATTTTTATACACGACTGAAGGAACCAAGGCAACTGAATGCTCTTTGAATTCGAGATTTGTTTTTTCCAGTTGTTACACAAAAAATATACAATGTGTCCGGTCATTGGTGTCGGAGCCTTTAGGGGATATATTTTTGATCGAAAAATCACCCCCCATAAGTAGTTTTTCTCCTACCATAATAAAATGGCAGCCTTTTTGTTTTTTGTTTAATTGATGCACGAGTGTTGTACTAATTTAGCCATAGCTACCTATGTAGAAGTTCTATAAACACAAAATAAATCTCATTCGATAGCGAAACGTGTAGACCATCAACTAATGGTAAACATTTTCCAAATTTCGTTTCATATCATGGCAAAAAATTGTTAAAATAATTATTATTTGGCGTTTTTTTACAATTTTAGTTTTTTCAATAAATTTAAGCTGCTAGCCGAAATTTTCTTATTTCTAAGTGATAGTACATGGTGTTTCCTAAAAAAATAGCTGTAAATCATAGCCTTAAGTAAAGTAGTTTGGAAGCTATGATCGTTTGAATTTGACCCTATGTTAGTGCCGTAACGTGAAGCTCGTCATTTCTGAAATTACCAAATTCTAACCCACTATACGCTATCCCAACTATTCATGTTTTAAGGTGCATGGATAAAACAGCACGACGGCTATAACCGTCCATAACCTCCAATGTGATGCATTGACCACGTGAATAGCTGCCATACTGCAAGTGTGTTTTTGTTTGATTTTCATGTTTTTAGTACTGATGGGAGGTAGAGAGCCAGATATTTTCATCCTAAACAGATATTCGTTGTCCACCTTTTATACATATAGAATATATTGTTTCATATCAATACAAAACTCGAAGCACGTGTGAGACATTTTCCAGAGAAGCTGCCCCTACGAGAGGATCATAAAATAAAATCATATTTTCTTAGATACAAACAATGTTTCAAGTCTGGAAAACGCAAAGAAACTAGCTATAGATGCAAGGGTTGTGAAAATAAACCTGCTTTGTGTCCAGACTGCTTTGAGGAGTGGCGTTAACGGTCAAACATAAATTTGTGCCTAAATTCTGTTTTGTTCGGGGATACCTCTGTTTGCTAAGAAATTTAATTTTTTGTTTTTATACAGTCTATATTCTGAGAGATGCGTTTTTATTTATAAATCTGATACAATAAAATAATGTTTTTGTTTTAGCTTTTGTCTCGAAAATTGTCCTTTTCTTCCCACAAGATGTGTTTTACGATTACACTGATCAGACGGCTATAGCCGAGGTTGCCATTCTAGAACATAAAGTCTGCTGTGATATGACACGACGGATATAGCCATCTTTTTTTGTCACCAAAAACCTCAAAAATGAAAAAAAGAGTCAAAAATGATACCCCTAAATATTTTGATAAGGCAAATTATGTAACAAACGCAAAAAAATGGGAATGTTTTGAGGTGCCATATTACGAAGCCTCCCGGCCAGCACAGTGTCCAACAATGTTTTAAATGATCGATATTCGCCGTGGATTGGACGCGGTGGAACAATCGCTTGGCCACCACGTTGACTGGACTTGACCATAGTTGATTTTGGTTGTGGTTGTAATGTAATGTGTTCCTTTTTTCCCAAAATAAATTCCGTGACCACTAAACATAGACAACTGCCGGATTAGATAATTACCATATTCAAACCATCATAGTTTCTAAACTAGTTAGGGCTAAGACGTACAACTATTTTTTAGCAAGCACATAATTATCTTCTTTTACCAAACAATTTTTTGCCCTGGTATGAAATGAAATTTGGAAAATGTTTACCATTAGTTTATTGTCTACATGTTTCGCTATCGAATGAGACTTTATTTTGTGTTTCTAGAACCTCTACTTAGGTAGCTATAGCTAAATTAGTACAACACTCGTGCATCAATTGAACAAAAAACAAAATGGCTGCCATTTTATTATGGTGAGAGAAAAACTACTACTGAGGGGTGATTTGTCGATAAAAATTAACGTATTTTATCCCCCTAAAGGCTCCGTGACTAATGACCGGATACAAGGTATATAAAATGGTTTATTTGACGTACCTTTTTTATGAATATCATGTAATTTTTTCGTTCAGTGTGGCGTTATCCTTGGTATTCTAATTTCCGTTGAAAAATACAAGTTCTGAGCGACTGAAATAAGTTGTGAACTCCGACCACCTGACATTTCCAGAGAAACTGGTTCAAACTGTCGGATGGGATGTCTAGTCGGTTCTGCGATTATTACTTTCCAGTTATTTAGCATAATTTAATTAGAATTCCGTCAGGGTGCGGTTCCGGGGATTTTGGACGCGTACACGTCATCAGCAGGGTTTACAAGCCAACCGAGGGAGATAACAGGGGTGGGCGAATGCCCATTTCATGGTTGTGGTTGTTGCCCGGTAGTGGGGGAATACGAATTTTCCCTAAACGCCCGTCGAAAGTTTTGAATTTAAATTACCTTGCTAAAAGTGTTCTAGTTCCGTGTACACTGCCTCCCTAAGCCTAAAAGACATATGTGAAGAAAACTTCTGACTATGAGCAAATTGACAAATTTGCATTCCGAACCTAGTAGATACAGTTGGATTAAGCAGTTTTTAGTTTCTAACTGTAAGTAGTAGTAACTTTATTTTATGCTTAATAAGTATTTAAAGCAAAATCCTGTCAAACCTCATATTTAACTGAGATGCGCCTATTTTGGGTAGGTACATTATTTGTATAACAAGTAAAAAACAAAAAAAAAATACGCTGCTAAGTATTTATTTTATTTTCATATAAATTTATTACTTGAAGATAAACTTTGACAAGAGTTCAAGCACAATGTACTGGTATGTCTTTTAGGCATTACATTTTTTTTTAAACTTGATCGAAAACTTTGAGAATAGTTTTCATAAGAATGTAGTTACAATAAGGTTTCACTGTAAAACGAATAGCTTACCTCTTCAAGGTGTCAGAAGAGAATTCTGGACCGAAATTAAATGCTACCTTTTCCTATAACATTTTTTCGAAAATTGATGATTAACGGAGTTCAGTTAAATTTTATTTGCAGTTTTTTTGCACGCTCATCATATTCTGAAGAAATGTCATATTTGAGATTTTATCAGGTTGGCGAATACAAATTTGCCCACCGTTTTTTATCTATTATTTTTTGACGATATGGATGTCACCATATTTTTTGGGCTATACTGTATGCGACTTTTCACTGAATATTTTCATACTCCCAGCCTTAGAACATAAAAAAGGTATTCTACTTTGTTTCGATATATCTAACCCTTTTTGGAGAAAACTCCAAAATAACTTTGCTTGCAGGCATTGGAAACATGCATTTATACTGCCATAGAAATAAGTTTTGAGGAAAGTATGAGCCGTTTATAGGAAAGACTACATGAGAAAGTATTTAGGAACCTATGTTCTCCTACACTTTTTGCGATTTTTGATAGTCTCTCATTAAGATATCACCTTCTCCAAACATCTTGCTTAAATAAGACTTTAACATGAAAGGTTGAACTCAAAATGAAAAACGTGATATTCAGAAATAAATAGCTCCAAAAGCTGTGCCTATCATTTTGAGAAGCAAGAATGTTGCACTATTATCGAGAAACAAGATAATTACAAAAATATTGACCGATGTGATAACAGAGAAACTGGATTTGTTGTTGTGTTTATATGCAATAGCCGCTTTAGTGAGTAAGACATGTTTTGTGAGGTCAAGAATAAAAAATCGTAACAAAGGGTATGAAACATTTACTATTTGCTATTAATTTGCCTAAGAATACCATTTTCAGCGTCTACCACGGTATATTTAAAAATAGTTATTGTGTTAAAATATATTAAACCGAGAGAAAAACACCAAAAATGATCCTGCTTCAGGATTCGAACCCCGGACCTTCTGAATGTCATGGCTATATTGTCGACATACGAGTACCTTACAATAAAAATAGTGAAATTTAGAGGTGAGAAAATGAGATGTTGTTATCAAGATAGTTTCTTAAATAACTGCGTCAAGTGTGTAATTTACTAATATTTAATTTAATTTACAATAGGTCTGATTCAGGATTTTTTATTTTAAAAGCCATTACTTTGGAATAAATCGTGGTTTTCAAAATATAATATAATTACAAAACCATTAGAAATCGAAACAGCATCATACCTATTCCACACACCACAACTCTACTTCGCAGAAGTTTTTCATACAATGCAGCCCCTTTTTATAATCGATTAAATAATTCTTTTAAAATACAAGCACTGTCATGTTTTCATACATCTGTTAAAAACATGCTACTTGCTTCAGACTGATTACTGAAGCTAGACTTTTAATCTGTATCTTTTTATTATAAATTGAGTTTAGTATCTTTTTACCATATTAATTAATATTTTTATTTTTCTTCATTAGGTAAGCAACCTAACAAACTTTATGTCACCGTATTATTATTATTAATATATTATGTATTTTTTACATTTATTTTTGTGTATATTACATCGAACATTTTTGTTCTAACAGACATCAGCAGTTAGAATAGCCAAGACTAAACTTCGCAGCTTGTGTCCCTCTTGGTTTTTTGCGAAATAAAGACGACATTATTATTATTAAACCTTTATACTTGAAAGACACAATTTATATTTCTAAAATCAATGAGAACCTAAGAAAATAATAGATAACCATAATTAGTTCTAAAAAAAGATTGCACTAGATTTTTGACCTTAATCCAATGTCAAATTTTTTGAGATAATGGACCGACTTTTAGAATTTTCTTATTCTTTGATATGCAATTCCTTGCCTCTAAAAAAATTACAGACTATCAATTTAGAAAAAAAAATTAGGTAAACATGCTTAAAGTTCTTCTCTTTTATACAGAAAGCAAAAATTATCGATTTTGAAGTCAGTTTCTGAGTTTTGTGGTTAAACGTTTTGAAGGTGTTTAAAGGTTTTGATGATGCTCTATATTAATTAAATCATATTACTTGAGCATCACACAATACCTACGTCTAAGGGGGAAATATATCTTAGGTTTAAATTTGATGTTTCCGAAACAAGTAATTTTTAAAGTTAAATATTAAGTAAAGGATTAAAATATATTAAAAGTCACATCTCACTGGTTAAAAAATTATAATTAAATTAAGGTGAAAAATCAAATGCAGCAGGTTATTAAGATTATGTGTACTTCTCCTAAACCGGACGCGTGTTTGTTTGTATGATTAGTAATAATATCCTAATGAAAATACATAATCCGCATCTTATATTTGTCGTCGTTTTCAATGTAATGTATTCAGAACTATGTTGGTGCTCAGGTATGTCACGTTATTTCTGGTCTCCAACACTGCAAATGTTTTTAGCTAGCAATGTTAAACTCTTAAGGTCTTCATCTTATAGTGAAGAGTGGTAGTTAAAATTGGCTAATATTATTTTCGGTGTCGTGAAACCTAGGTTACAAAAACCTATACTAGAAAGACTGGATTGAATCTCGATTTTTTTTTTGAGCAAAAGTACAGTTTTCAGTGAAGAATAAGTGCTAGTGAATAGTGAGCGTACATTAAGAAGACTTTATTTGTATTATGCTGCAGTTGAAGACTAAATTGGACCCCGCTAGATCCTTATAGGAAATGACTTCCAGTCCCAAATTTTGAAGGCAGATATTAGGGCTCAGCGAGTAGGAAAAAGGTGTCAAGGGAATAAAACTCAAAACTGTACACGTTTCACATTATTTCTCTGCAAAGCTTGATTTTTCTACTTTTAGTTACTTCGTATCGGCCTATAAACATATTGTAATTAAGTTTTTCAATATAATCTTACAAATTCAAGAGTAGGTTAACAAATAAACAAACATGTTTTATTTCTCGCAAAATGGGTAAGATTTTAAGGTAATAAAGTCTTGGACTATGTTTATATCTACATTACGAAAATCTGTCAGATATTTCCGCCCCTCTAGTCTATATGTCTGTCTGTCAGTCTGTCACCATTTTGATTCCGCAATTTGGGATGCGATATGCTGTCGGATCATAATAGATAATAATAATGTATTTTGTTACATCGGCGGAGTAATAAAATTAGAAAAAACAAACATTATTAGAACCGCTTTTAGGCGTTTTACACATTTCTGATGATTTTCCATTTTTTCCAAGATGGATGAAATTAGGGTAATAGGATGGTTAGGGTATGAGGGAATGCCTTGTATTCATAAAAGACCTTCTACTATAAACATTAGGCGATTTCCTTGTTTTTTAAGATGTTTAAATTGGGGTGATAGAACGGTAATAGGATGCTGAAGTAAAAAATGTTTTGTATGAATAATATACAGGGAGAGTCAAGCTTAAACCCTGGGACTCTTTACGATTCTATGTAGGCTGAATTGGACTACATTTTAAAAATAATGGCTTTTATACAGGGCGTCTAATAAAGGCGTGACATATCAAAGTTATGTTTTTTAAATGGAACACCCTGTATATTATTGCATATTTAGATTCCCAGGTGAATTTGAGTGTGACTTTATGTATCACACATGGGCCTCAAAGCGAACCATTTAGGTGCAAATCACAATTTTTGGTAAAAGTAGATATCAGAAAAAATCGAATATCGCAGCGATTATGAAACTGGGGGCTGTGACTTTGCCTTGTCGTTTAGCATGGAATGGGTCAGCTTAGGTTAAGCGGTCAAGTTTGAATTACATTTTTATTTGGAGAAATCGATAGATTAATTAAGGAAACTTCAATCAATGGTAACTTGATTTTCTCAAATGGGAACGTTTAATTTTTTTATACGATCAAATGTGCTATTTGATAGACTTTCTAATGATGCTAGGTTGTAAATATCAATCATTCATTTAATTTCGAGGTTTAAATCAAAACGGTGATTTCCAATTTCCCTACCTATAAACAAGCAGGCCATGAAATATAAACAAAACCGTGTTCAGGTAGAGGAAAACAACTAACTTAAATTGGTGAATGGTTGAATTTGGATTTTGAGCCTTAAAAAACCCTCAATACGTAATTTTATTACGGAATAATTGAGAAAAAACGAAAATAAAATTAAAACTTTGACACCTTGTATCTTAAAAATTAAGCATTTTAAGGCTTTATGTTCCTATATCAATGTTCATAAAAATGTGAGGTCTATCCCCCGTGTGAGGGCGGGTTAGAATATCTCCCATCATATATCCTGCGTGTCGTAAAAGGCGACTAAAAGGAACCGAACTACTGTCGGTATAAGCAGTAACTTCTGCTCAACCAACAGCTTTGGGTGGACGAGTTGAGAAGAGTCAGGTCACCTTCTTGTCCTTGGGGTGAGAAACTGCCCCTAAAGGCGGATCAACCAGTAGATACCATCTGGTCAACGGCATGAGGATGCAGAAAGCAAATGGGAAACTACTGCATTAAAGATCTTAAAGATATCCCAAGAGAAACTCGTAAAATGGGTAAATGTATTTTACGAGTTTACAACATGTCTGTTAAGACATTGTGACTATGATGATGATCACCTGTCAAGCGTTGTCGGTCGAATATCCGGACACCCTGTATATTTGAAAACTCTCTGCTTCAGAAACTCCATACTTAGGCCACAGCATAATAAACAACCAGCATAATATCTCTCAGGATTTCCTATATAAAAATGGTACAAAAGTATCTATACCGGTGTGGAATGCCGCAAAAAGTATCGATGACAAAAATACTCGATATTAGTGCAGAATTATCGAAGTACCGTTACCATCCCTAAAAAAGATCATCCAAAAGTAGGGTTGCGCCTCTAATTTCCGCCAATTTGAGTTATTGTGCTGGTTGTTTATTATGCTGTGCTTAGGCTGTGCAGAACGACTATGTGTTGAAATTATTGTGTTCATTGTGTGTTGTCATTTTTTAACAAACTATAATTAGGTATTATAACTGTGTTAATTAGCAGTGTTGGTTTTCAGGTGTGTGATGTCAATGAAACGACTGGCCATCCTATCTGCGATCCACAATGACGGGAGGTTGAACGCTACCACCGAGATGAACCCCACACCAGCTTCACCCCCTGTCCCTGTACACGGGGTCAATATCATGCTGGGAGGGTGAGTACATACTATCTAAAGTGCTGAGCAGATTTTAAAATTGTTTTTATTTATTATTATTGCTCGAGGTGGACAAAGGGGAAGATATGAAAAGCAGGTTTTAAATAATGTGTTGCCGTAAGGTAATGCCAAGTTAACCTCTGATATATCTATCAAATGCGGCTCTCTGTAGTTGATCAGATAAGGTACTCGTAAATCTCGTGAGCTTTTTGCGTCTCTAAAATTTGGTTGTCTATAGATCTTTCAATTTGCCTTTTGAAATTAAATACTATAGAGGCTGATCAAGTTCTCCTACATAGAAGCAGATGCTCAAAAACAACTAAAAACCTCTGCTAAACTGACTTATTTGCTGCATATGACACCGTATGAGGTAAGTGCAATAGATGTTTTTATAAAAAATACGATGAGCGGCTTAAAAAGGTGTACAACGTCTGCTCAAGAGGTCTGTATGGAATCTTTGCTATTCTGTTTGTCATTCACGTTAGAACATTTGGATATACTGATGGCTGGGTGCCGGGCATGCGATATCGAACATTGGAGGTTATCTAGGATATACTAACAAGTGATTCAAAAAATAAACTGTTAGGTTATACTTCTGTATGTAGCGCTCAATGGTGAAGGATGCCTGTTATTTTTCGAGGGAGCCAGACACTTCATTGATTGCCACAATAATGATTGCCTCCATACAGGCAGTCGTGAATCGGCAATGTTCTCTGCTTTTTGAGTGTAATTCCTCGTTAAAATCATATGTGGATAAAAGCCAGTTCTGTCCAATTACTGCATCAAAATATCGCATTGTACGTTTCTATTCAGATATATTTTTTGGAATATGATCTAAATACTGTTTACCAGGGGGTGTTCACTCCAGTTCACTCCATGTTCACTCTTACGAAGTGACCCTGACGTCTTTGACCGATAATTTTAATTTCCCTCTAAACTGTTGGATGTCACTGACTTCAGATTTGTACTGATCACATTTCTATATCGCGTAAGACTGGTTGCCTGTGTCTATGGTGCAATCACAATCTGCAAAGGATGTTTTAGTTTATTACTAGGATACTAGGAGTGCAACGAAACTTTGCACTGTCTCCCAGACGGAGGTGTACGCCATACTGATGGTGACACACTCGACGAAAGTCGAACAGTATTCAGAACAAAGTATACATGTATATAGGCAGATTTGAAAGCGGTGGCAGGTCCAAGCGCCATATCAGCTCTGGTTTAAGAATGTTCTATCGCCCTTCAGAAACTAGCAAGCCTAACAAGGTGACCCTGTTGTGGGTCTCCGGACAAATTGGTGCACCAGGTAACGAGAGAGTGAACCATCTAGCTAGGATAAGTGCTGGTACCCCGTCCATCGGCCCAGAACCGATGCTTGGAGTTAGCAAGCGCCAGGTCAATTTTGCCCTGGACGACTGGGCCTACAATTAACTAGCGAAAGCCTGGTTAGAGAGAGACGACTGCAGGCAAGCTGAAAGATTAATAGCGGGCCTGGTAAGAGTCGAACGCTATGACTCCTGAATAAAGGGAGAGAAACGCTCAACCTTTTGGTGGGGGTTTTCACTGGCCATTGCCGGCTGAATAGACATTGTCACCTTGGGGGGTAGTAGGGGACACCATTTGCTCCAGATGCTAGGTGGAGGACGAGACAGCGTTCCACCTTCAGCAGATATGCTGTGTATCAGAAACTTAGTTCGGGGAGGAGTCACTTTATTCAGTGGGAATGTCAGACCTACAGACTTTCGTCAAGAGGTTTGGTAGGTTCGACAACGAGCTTTCTAGGACGTAGGCTTTAGTGTTTTCAATGTTGGTTCAGTGGGGTTGGAAAAAAGTGTCAAAGGAGGCCTTCTTGCCAACCCATTACTACTGTTACTGCTTTAGTTATTACTATCCCAAAAAGTGTAATTCTGGAATCGACGTTTCTTTATGTGATCGACCTTTTTGATCAAATTCAATTTTTTTCCTCTTTTCGAGTGTCAGTTGCTCTTTTTCGATAATTGTTATCATAAGTTCCAAGAAATGCAAATAGCCCATCCGTTGCTAAAGAATTTTCTCATCTATCACGGAAAATATGCTCAACTCATAAAATACATTTCTGCTATACATATTTTAACTGGATTATTGGGCTGGCACCATACTGATAAGGAAAACAAACCAGTTTACCAGGATACTATATCTAATTATATTCGAAGTACCCTATAAAACAAACCAATTCTATTTCAACTCAAGGTGTTAGTTCTGAAATAGCTAAGACTTTTTAAATATTAGTGCCAACAGTTCCGTGCAAGACTAAATACTAGAAGTTGAAAAGGTATCTGCATATGCTGAATTTAGTTCAATAAACGAGTCAGACTTTGAATTTGGGGTATTTCAAAGGAACGTGCTGCATATGGTATTAAAATGAAGTGCTCCCATAATTACAGTGTCTATTTAGAATACTGGATAAAAATTCTGGTTCAAAAAACTAAAACAAAAATTATCCACATATTTTTTAATATAACTAAACCCATAATTAAATATTCAAATTTATTTACTATTTAAAATTAGGTTTTTCTGTTTATTCGTTTTTGCTACTCTCTGTATTTGTATAACTACAGTGTAAATTTAGAACACTGGCTGAAAATTTTAGTTCAAAAAACTAAAAGGAATATCCTCATATTTTTTAATATAACGAAACTCATAATTATATATACAAATTTATTTACTATTTAACATTCATTATATATGTTTACATACATTAGGTTTTCCTGTTTATTCGTTTTTGCTACTCTCTATACATATGTATATAACTGTATAAGCAAACGTTAGTGAAATTGCAATCCATACAATATTAACTAACTTGATCAAAATCTATATACTTGACTTCGACTTCATTTGGTTCCTCGTATTTTATTTTGTATTATATAACATGTTACAATACTTACAATAGATATTGAAAGACACATATTGCTAAAAAAATATTATACTTACTATTGAGGATGGTAGAAGATCACTTACCTGGAAATGAAAAATACAGATTTAGTTTCGGTCACAGTTACCAGACATATTTCTGTGCAAAAATAGAGAATAATATGTTATAAAAACTACAAAAATACGTTGTACTCGTAAGTCCAAAACGCTGTTCGCGTACTTCCGATGTTTCCAATTTTTCTCAACCGTCCCTAAAACCAACCTTGGCTTATGGCTAATACATGATAACCGTAACTAACTTAATCCATAACCTGACAAATGTATAACTATTAAACTTGACACTATCTAATTTTTAATTCCTTCTAAAATTATCTAGATATAAAGAAGAATGAAAAAAATAGAATGATGAAACTTTCGGTTTTTTTAAACGCCAACTGCATTTTTTGCTACTTAGTTACGTCAGGTTAATGATTATAATAAAGTATATTGTTCACCGAGCTGTAATGACGGTAATAACTCACGCAGTTGAGGTTTGCAGCAGGGGGAGGGGGGGGGGGGCTAGTGCTGTAAATCAACAAATGAGTTAATACCATTACCAAGAGTTGAATATTGTGCTTTATCTACGACCAAGGCAATTAACCGTATGATTTAAGTCCATAATAATTACGAACCATTAACAACTTAACCTCACTTCTGTCATTGAAATAAATGCTGCACAGCGTTCGAATTAGCATTTGAGGTGTCATAGCCACCTTTGCAGTTATTATAGCTTGTATTTGATATGTACAGTAATGTCCGCCTATAACGAACCCGCTTTTTGCGAACTTTCGTTTATAACGAACCAAATCTAGAGGTACGAAACTTCGGTATTACTAAACGTGTGTTAATTTTTTCGCAAATAACGAACCCTTTTATAACGAACTTTCGGATAAAACGAACCTAAGACTTTGATATTGTTATAAGATCTGTCTTTTATAACGAACCTAAAACGGGATTTTATCGCAGATAGAACATTGAGATTCAAAGGCGAAAAATGTGAAGGCGGAAAGCTTTACAAAGAAAGAATCACTGCCTGGTGGTGGCAAATTTAACAGAAACAGAAAAAAGAAGGTTATTGGTGATTGGGAAATCCAAAAACCCTAGATATTTTGAAAATGTCAAACAGTTGCCAGTAAATTACAAATTCAATAAAAAAGCATGGATGACCTGAGATTTTTAGGAATGAATTGCAGGAATGGGATGGCGAGTTAAGACGTAAACACCGAAGAATTATATTGTTAGTGGACAACTCATTCAGATGTTAGAAATTTAAACTGCATCAAGTTAGTGTTCAAGTCACCAAATACCAGCTCCAAGCTACAGCCTATGGATCAGGGTGTCATCCAAAGCTTAAAGAGCCATTACCGTCGACTTCTTTCGAAAATGGTACATTTTATTGATAGTGGGGGTGAAATTTTTTCTATCAACCTCTTAGATGGAATAAACTTCCTTCATATGGCATGGCAGAGCGTATCAAAACAAACAATTTTTAATTATTTTCAACACGGTGGTTTCCTGAAGGTGGAAAATGATTTGGATTCAGACGATGATTTGACATTAGCCGAATGGCTGAAAAAAGTTGGACAGGTAGATGATAACAATATTCTAGACAATCTTCCTTGCTCGGAAAATGAGTTCAATGAATTTGTCCATATTTATGATAATCTTGTAAGTGTTGAATGCTTGGATGATGATGACATTATCGCTTCTGTGTCTTCTTCAGTTTATATTGATAACAATGAAGAGGCAGAAGATGAAGAACCTGTGAGTGCAGAATTAAGACCAGTTACAACCACATCAGAGGCACTTGATTATATCGATAACGTTCGTTATTTTCTTCAGTCACGAAATACTCCGCAAAGTGTTTTTTTTTAATCAATTAGCTGAAGTAGAATTACATATTAATGACATTCATTTCACAAAAATAAAACAAACTAAAATAAAATATTTTTTTAAGTAGACTCTTAAGAACAGTTGTTAATGTATCTACTATATTACAAAATATATTTTATGTATCCTCATATATGTACATGTATTAATAAAAATACACATCTTTTTTATTTATCGTTTATAACGAACTTCGCTTATAACGAACCGTTTTCGCCGGTCCCATGAAGTTCGTTATAACCGAACATTACTGTATATCCAAGAGATGAGTACTAGTATCTAGTAGGCGTTGTTCATAGCTTGCGGCTGGACCATCAGTTATGAAAAATGATTCACGTAGTAGGTAGTATTACCTATTCAAAAGTAATTTGGCAATCGCTGTATAGCTTAATGGGAGCAGATATAGATACATTGTTCGATGAGCTGTAATGACTATAATAACCCACGCAGCTTAAAGCCTCGGTCAAACAGAGGGCGTTCTAGAACGCGGCGTTCCGGCGTTCTCTAACAATACAACGGAACGCCGTAACGCCGCGTTCTGGATTGCCCTCTGTTTGACCGGGCCTTGAGTTCATTTATGTTTGAATCACTAGACATCTTGACAAAAATTGGCGTAACGCTTTTGCTCAACCCGTCAAACAGGCCTGTTTGGTACAAACAACGGAATGCAGTAATGCGGCGTTGGAGAACGCCGGAACGCCCTCTGTTTGACCGGGCCTTAAGTTTGCAGCATGAGCCGTAGGCATAGGCCGTAGGTGAGGCGTAGAATTTAGTCTAAATCATCAGCTGTAGATGCTAACTCAGAGTTAGCAAAATACTTGTCACGGTTGAAAAATTGTTTTGGCGAGTTGTTAGACTATGTAATGTTAGTATACGAGCATAGTATTATTATTATATATAATATTATTACGTGACATCACAGCATAATCCATGGTTATCTTTGTGTTATTTCATCCAATGATATCCGAGGTGACACTCTCGGAGGGTGGTCTACGTTTGGTGGCTTAAAGTATCATAAAGGTCCAGATAGAGCTCATAAAAAATCAGCACGAAGTGTCAGAATGAAATCAATACTGCAGGATTCACTTGAGATTTCTGTCGGGATTTCATTTTTCTATTATTCTGTTGAATTCCAGAAGCAGTAAAAAGCTGACACAGTACGGAATTACAACTCAATCCACGTTGAAATACCATCAGAATAAGAGCAACTTTTACCATTGTGTTACAATTTTACGAGATTTCATAGAAAATGATGTGAAATGGCTCCACTCCTATGCTAGGTTTCACCTTCCACCCATATTCAACATCAAATGTTATATAGTAGTCAAAATTCTTGTGAAAAAAATGGAGTCAAGTTGATTGACTCAGTACTTCCCACACATTACGGTGATACCAGTTTATTATTTTCCCATAGCATAAAGATTTAGTCTGAGATCCCCTTGCAACAAAATCATCGCCAGTACCCCCCCCCCCCCCAAATAGTCATATATGCCGCTAGGCCTTTCCTGCACAGGTCAATGAACAGCCTATTATCAATAATACAAACTGTTCAGTTGTCAAAATTTCATTAAAATCAATTGAACAGTTTCTTCGTTACATAATATAGAACGATCTAAAGCAATACTCATATATGTATACATCGGAAAAAAGTCCTTTAGTTTCTGTAATAGGCATAAGGCAATGTTCGGATAGACCTAAACAAGTTATTTATGTCGCTATGTCTTCCTTCACAGGTCAGTGGGTAGTCTATTATGAATACAACAAACTTTTCAATTTTACAACTCCCCAACCCCCAACCACCCCAATATCCACTCCCACCCAGAAAAAGTAGAAAATGATCAGGAACACCTAAAACGCCTAAAAACGAAGTTTGGGGAATATTTGAAATTTTTCGTTTTTTGCTAATTACTCCGCCGCCAATGCACCGATTTTCAAAATTATAGCAGCATTACCTATTATGACCCCACAGCATATCGCTGCCCAAATTTCATCTTAATCAGACAGACGGACAGAAAGACCGACAGACAGACAGACAGACAGACCGACAGACAGACAGACAGACCGACGGAAATGAGTGACATGGATTTTCGTTATGCAGACATCATGAAACGCCCAAAAAGTGTATTATCTCAAAATCGAAAATTTTCGCGATTACAATACTCCCCTCACCTATCGGTGTGGGAAGTAAAAGAAAAACGAATAGGTGACCTCTTCCAATAATATTTTGTTTTGAAATATTTCATCCATAATCAATAAGATAGAGAGGATAATTTGATGCTTTAAAATGTTATAGCAACAATTACAACGTCAAATAACGGAAAATGTTTTTACTAGTCCAAAAAGTAGTTTTTGTCTAGTAGTAGTTAGCACCATCGTAAGTATCGTTAACGAGGATTTTCGTTATTTTCGACGTTATTTTAAGCGGTCCAAAAACTTTATAATATCACGTATATAAACACAACATATTATTTATTATGGTCGAGCCATGCGGGCAAGTTTATAGTCGTTGCATGCGACAAATCCAATATAGTCTATATACGTACTTCAAGTTAATGAGCGAGAACAAATTAACTAGACTTTAAGGACCCATAAATAAGTAATGATGCTTGACAACTGGATCGATTTATTAATATTTCAAGTTTAGTACATAATAAATATCAGAATTGCTGCTCTCGGGCGTGTGTAAACGACTACATTACTGCGAAATATTTTCAGTGAAAAGTCAATATTTTATGTTTGCTAGTCTTATCGCTTATCAGCCCACTCTTGTTACTCGCACCTTTAGTCACTGAGTTGCTAATATAATATGGGAAAAATTCATATGATCGATATTTTAATACCAATGCATTATATATTTTCCAGTTAATTTATTCATATGCATGACAAGAAACTAATTATTAAATAAAAGTAACAAACGCTCGATAAATATAGTGAATGCCCTATATCAAATACATTCGCTTCTTAAAATATTATAAATATAGTGAGTGCCCGATATAAAATATATCCGCTTCTTAAAATAATAAAATAATTTCTACATGCCGAATTCATATGCATTCTAAATTATTAAATGTTCGATGTAAACAATATATGCTCAATAAAAACTAATTCTCAGTTCAAATTTAAATGTTTTCTAAATTCAAAAATATTTGTTAAAAAAATAATAAACGCTTGATTAGTTAGGGATCGCTCGCTATTAAATGTTCGATAAATGTAGAGTCAACGTTTAATAATAATTACAATTACTGCATAAACGATAATTCAAATTGTGGACTTTCCTAAATAAATTTCACAAAAATAACAACTTCCTAACAGTTGGATGTCACGCCTCTTAAGCTCTCGTCGCTACGCTTCTGTGCAGTATTAACAAACTTTAAGGCATATTAGGCGCCTTACCTAGTCAGCGGATGCGACCTCTGTTCCAACGGATTTGAAGCCGTCAAAATTGTTTTCGTGGCAAAGTCGGTAGGACCTCTTATTCCAAAGGAGAGTTACAAACTCACAAACAAACATACAGGTGGGGCTAAGAAAGAATAAAAAGACTTAATACCCAAGTTTGAGGTTATATTTGATAGCGCCGTTATAGCAAGAACATGAAAGAAGCTATAAAGTTATATCGAAATGCAAGAGTTGACATCCTAGCTTTTATAACTACTGGTGCGTTTCGTCATATAGCGACTAATCAATTGAACATCAAAATTCCGATAAACTAAATGAAGTGACGTTATCACGAATACAGAAAGAATGGAGTCACCTTGACTGCCTCCGTATTACAAAATATTCTCATTTTTCGTAACGGACTTCGATGGCGTTTCAGCTAAAATATCATCCTTCATAGCTCACTAGACACCTCTAGGCTATTTTATATAAATTGGTATATTATGTTTGTAAAATTTGTAAAATCCAAGGAAAGGTAGCATACTTAATAGTTTTGGATTGGAGGGATATCAAGGATAAGCATCGTAGCAGAGATTATTATGTAGAATAATGTGCGTCAAAAAGACGAAGCATATTCGAGTAGCTGGAAAGAGTGTAGGTTACCTTGATTAATTCATGCCATCAAGTTAATTGGAAAAGATTTTTTTGTATACCAAAAATGTTTCGTTTCCCTCATGTATTTTGCGGGAAGTAAAATTGATCTGTATTTCCTAAATGACTAGAGAGATTGAGTATGAAATGCTTGTTTACTCTAAACTCACATTACCAATCTATTGATTTCTTTTCTAATTTAGCTTCCTTAGATTTAAAGTAGGCATTCGACTTTACCGATTTTCTCATTTGCTAGAAACCAAAATTTATTAAGCTGAGCTGATTTTTAAGATATTTTATAGAAATAATGATTAAAATATTGTGTGCGTCAAACGCTATAGTGGATGGGATTTGTCTTCTGGTCTACCCTTTTACTCTAATCACGATATGATGAGTAGACTTGATTCTGTAATAATGCTTCATTAAATATAAATGATTTATTTATTACGTATACATGCAATTCTATATTCTGTTTATTAAATTGATTAACTTTCTTATGTCTTGAGGACGCATCCGATTTTCTTGGTTGAATAACTAACTGGTCTTCTTTTAACAATTAAAAATTCACTACATCGATAGCCTTGTGAGATAAGCCCACTGGTCTACAATTCTCTCTGACCATGATGTTATTAATTCACAATCTGTGATATTTCCAACTGTACAATCATTCATTGATATATAAATGTACATGAAATTCCACATTGTTGTGGTGTTGATGAAAAAACATTATCTTACGAGAAGCAAAGAAAATATAAGTGTCGACCTTGAACAGTATTACCTACATTTCAGAAAATTGATTATTGGACTCAACAATTAATGTATTTAATGTCTATTGTTCATAGAAAAATTTATTTGATTCAATACAACGATCGATTGTTCTGAAATCACACAAATGGTTGCATAAAATCATGAAAATTCAATTTAGGATATCATAAATATCGGAATACATTTAGTTGTTTTTAGATTTTACTGTGATCTTAAAACTATCCTGGATTTATATGCTCATTATGTCATTTCATAACGATTGACGTTTGTTCTCATGTCTAAAATATTTTTAGTTCTATTTACAACTACTGAACAAAGATGCTTGTTACTTCCCTCACCGATAGGTGGGGCAGGCATAAGAGTTGTCGTCCGTCACCGCACGACCCGATGCTATCCGTCGCACACTTTGCGGCTGACGAAATCAACATACCATTGTGTTTTTAGTACCGTGTAGCAGTCACAGAACACCATGTTTGAGAGCAGCAGTTCTAACGAAGAATTAATAGTAGTGACTGCAGTAATGGCTGAAAAAAGAGCGGAATTTTTTTAATTCCTGCATCTATTTAACGGCCTGAAAGATTTTTCGTCATTCATTTTAAGATCCTCTGTCGCTAGCGAAAAACTGCTGAAACATTGGTAAATAAATTATTCGCTCGCGATGCGCTCACTTGGCCGGTCCGTCACGGTGCGTACCGTTTTTGCCGGGGAGGATCGGACTTAGGGAATCTTTCCGTCGCCGGTTTCGCCGTGCCGTGACGTGCCGGGCAAATGGGCGGTGGTTCAAATTATTTGCATTGTTTTTATCTTTTCCGTATTTTGACGGAACGGGTCGGACCGGACAAGTGAGCAACATTCTTAACACGGTGACAATCCTATTATAGCATAAGTGATGGCTGAGTAGTGCCACAGTACCATGCCACTACTTCAAGTGTTTACAAACATCTACCTTTTATCTCTTTAGCATGTGTATGCCTCGGCAGCTTGGACTGTTAAAAAGGCAGATCGTGCTCCCATAGATGCCTTTTAAATGTGGACGTGGAGGAGAATGCTGAGAGTTCCTTATACCGCCCATCGAACTAACGTTTCCATACTGGATGAGCTCGGTAATCCAAAGAGACCATTCTCCATTGTGTCGACTATGTCGACGAAAATGCTTACATTCTTCGGACATATACACAGAAGCGATAATATGGAGAAACTTGTAGTTCAGGGTCACGCCCCGAGAGGGCGGCGCCGTGGCCGTTCCCCTACACGTTGGGTGGATACGACGAAATAGTTGGTAGGTATGAATATCAAGAGCGCCACTAAACTGACAGTAAATCTGGAACGATGGCGAGCTACAGTTCTCAAAACTATTGGTAATATTCGTGTTGGCAATATTTTAGCTCCGACTTAATGTATTTCACGAGTTCACAACATGTCTGTTAAGACATTCCCACATAACACTATATGGATATGTACATCCACAGAATGTACATTAGATATTCCAGTTTGAACATGTATATTTTGAATATTCATAGGACGTTAAACGTACATATGAAAAATGATATACACTAGTGTAATATACTACGTATGTTCGCGTAGGTATATCCATATGCGAATATACATAAGATGTTGGTCTATGTATCATATATACATCTAGTAGTTTACGTCTGCGCGGAGTACAACTAGTGCCACTATTGCTGATTTCTAGTCATTCCGTCGTTCGACTCGTTCGCGTCCTTCGCGTGTGTGCTGGTGCTGGTTGTGCCTGATTACATGATCGAGTGAAATATTGTGCAATGTTACTTAACTTCTCACTACTGATAACACTCACATGCAGCGTTTGACGGTAAGTCATAAGCGGAACAAACCACCTACAAAATTTTATAACCTTAATTTCTTTGTGATTTTAGACATGCCATTCAACAGAAAAGAGATGACAATCGCAGTAATCGAGTTTGCCAAGTATTATTATTGTAACTATAAATTGAATTAATAACAATACATAACGAAAGTATAAAGTTTGTTTATCTTTCCGCCTCTACATTGAACTTTCATACACTATGCATGTGCATTAAAAGTACATGACTGTACATTTAATGGCTATACCATGGATGTGTAAATTCGCGACAAACGTACATGAAATGTAATTTTTTTATGTTTATTTTACATCCATTAGACATTCATGCTCCATTTGTGAATATACGTATCCATTGTATGTACAATGTATATACTATGCATGTACATTAGACGTCCATATGTACATTCTATGGATATGCCATGGATGTGAAAGTTCGCGACAAACGTACATGCAATGTATATTTTTTTGATGTCTATTTGACATCCATTGGACATTCTTGCTCCATTTGTGGATATACATATCCATTGATTTGTTATCCACCGTATATACAATGTATATACTTTTGTTATGTTGGTTGTGACTATGATGATGATGAACATGTGTATCCTATGCCGCTTTCAGACGTTTTTTCAACAACGAACAACCTGAATCCAATGGGGTTATGGGCTACCACGGATTGGGCAATTTCTTATTATGCCCCGACAGAGTGATATAAATCTTACCAGCATCGCTTGTGAGCAACAGAGATATTAGAGGGATTTTGAGCCACTAAAAATTGTGACGACATTATCCCTAAAACATTATTCTGAGCATGTGCAGAGTGTCTAGAATAACGGATAAGCGTGTGCCTGGTGTGAATTTTTTGTAACCGAAATATGTGACGTGTATCGTTGCGTTATCTTATTCAGATTATCAGAATAGGTTAGGTGAGGTTAGTCATCGTATTCCGAGAATCTCCGTCGTTTTCGAAAGATTTCCATTATTTCCACCTCGTAACAACGCAACAAGTAAACACCACAAACCACAAGCAGAAAATAGATCAATCACATCACAAGTAAAACAAAAATGGGTTACGCAGGATTCCCGAAGCATGACATTTCAGATTTCACTACCATGGTTCCGTCCCGAGATGATCACACGCTGTTGCCGGAGACGCCTAACTTTGTAGCTTTTATTGGATAATTTTGTCAAATAAAATTGACGGAAGAAAACATGATCCTTTTGTACACAATGATAAACCACAAAATAAGTATTGTTGCTATCATCCTCATTGCTGCATAGTGGTTTAGACCTGGCAATACCGCACGTTATAATATCGTACCGTAATCCTTCGTAGCTAGCGTACAACTTTATCGGTTACTAGCCGATTCGGTCATTTCGGGAGAACTACGCATGCCACAGATAACCGATAACGTGAAATAACGTCAGGCAACGGACGTTCAAAATCTCGTTTCGTTCGATGTTTTTTAAAAGCGTGTTTTTTCAGTTTTTTAAATTATACTTATTTCTTTTACGTTCGACAATGTTAATTTTGCATTTGTGCTGTTCCAGAATTGGGTTTATGAAAGTATATCATTGGGCTAAAGATAAATAAAATTGGCACTAGCATTTAGTAATTTGTTGCTAGAACAGAACTGCAAATTAAGGAATTAGGACGCGGTGCCGTAAATTTGATAAAAATGTGTTAAAAACAATTGGATAAGTGGCTGTGCAAGAGTTAAAAAACTGTTTCGTTTTGCTTGTGTTCTATTTAAGGGTCGAAAAAAGGCACGGACGATGTTGGCCATATACAGGGTGAGTCATAAATTGATACTTTTTTTAACTGTGTATAGAAGTTGTTGAAATAAACAACTTTTTTCAAATAACTTTTTTCAGAAAACTGAAAAGTAAGCGACATCCAGAGAAAAGTAAATCTGGACTTGCATATCAAGACATGCCTAGTATGTTTATGTCTATTCTTTTGCCCAGGTTTGTGTCTTATCGATGAGGTTATATACCTGTCAATTACTGCACTAGTACCTTTCAGTTTATCATAGTTAATTTTATAAATTGGTAAATCCTAAGTTGTTTTAGGGTTTATCAATTTAAAATTACCAACGATAAACAAAAAATGACTACTGCACTATCTGACAGGTACAATGCCTAATCGATTTGTTAAAAATCCAAGAAAAAAACTAAACATAAACATCAGACTAGCTACGTCTTGATACACAAGCTCACCTATACTTTTTTTATTCTGTATCTCGCTTAAGAGTTATTCAAAAAAGTTGTTTATATTAACGACCTCTATACACAGTTTAAAATAACTATCAACTTAGGACCCACCCTACGTATAAGAAAAAAAGTTTATATCGCTTTAAAATTTTGGCTCTAACTCTAACACTACCTTCCTAAATTGGTACAAGCCGCCACCGCTTCAAATCATGTCGCACTGTTGTCAAAATAATACAAAAATGTCTAAATAAATTCGATTCACAAATAGTTGGTAGATGTGGAAACTACTTAGCAATACAAAATATTCAAATATTTGCGTATTTAAATAGTGGCTGCATTCTCAACCTATTTATTTTCCTACATATCAATATACGCGATTTTAGAAATTGACTAATCGAAGTAGAAAGAACAGTCGGAAAATATTTTCGAATCGGTTTCATTCCACCCATTACTGATCGAACAAGGTCCAACCATTTTGTTCTCTACTAATATATGAAACTACAAAAAATGACTTGCAATGTACTTTCGACACCACTGACTTTCATCCAATTTTTAAAATCGCGAAGCCCTTAAAGACTTTCAGATTCCATTTTGTATGGCTTTGAACAAACTCAAAAGACCATCCCTTCTGAGAAACACTTCTAGTTCACTGAACGTATTTTCCTTGCGGGTATCTTCAATTTCCTCGTATCTAGCACGAAGGCTGGCTTTTGCGTAAGACTTAATAACAGCTTATAAATAGTGATACACCCGTTTTGTAACTAAACCAATCATAACGACCTCTTCGAATCTGAAGCTTTAACGTGAACTGGAATAAAAATAACTTTTGATTGACGTCAGCTAATGAGCAGCGCAGCTGCTTTGCGGTGACATTTTTGAATGGCCTAAATTAAGCGAATTTGAAAATAGATCAGTGGGAGCATTAATCATGTTATTTGACTAAAATTTGCATTGGCCACTTTTAGATCAGTCATTAGAAAAAAAAATGGAGTCAAGTTGATTGACTCAGTACTTTCCATACATTACGGTGATACCAATAATTTATTATTTTCCCATAGCATGAAGTTATAGTCTGAGATTCCGTTGCAACTGAAGCATTGCCTACCCGCCCGCAAAAAACAACTAAAACTCTCTTAAATAATTTCTAACATTTCCCTCCGTCGGAACTAGGACGACACGGTTTTTATTCTGCAATCTTAAAACTCTTATCTAAATCGCATGGCATGCCGACTTTTCGATATTTAAAAACAGATCGTATTACCAGTATCAATCGCGGGGAACAATGAAATGTGTTTCGGGGTTTCCCAGCTACCCTACCCGAGACCCCATCCTATCTCAGCTCATTTTGAGTACTCAAAAAAAAAGCAGAAAATACAGACTTTATCGATCTCTACGCATAGGCGTAGTTAAGTCCCTGAATCTGGAGGGGCTTGAGTCCTGGATCTGGGGGGTTAAGTCCCCGCGCTAGATACAATAAACTTAACATAACGATTTATTTTTGGATTTTTGGGGGGGCTAATTCCATTCTTAGGGGGGCTTAGCCCCCCAAGCCCCCACCTAACTACGCCTATGTCTCTACGAAGGCCCAGATTATGGTTTAGAAGTTCCGTTTCTATCAATAATATACATTGCAGAATTATCTACATCAATATAATTTCAAAAATTATTGAAATTGAACGACCGGGGTTTCCCAAACACCCCATTTGAGACTCCATCCTACCTCGGCCCATTTTAACCACTCCAGAAAACTGCAGTTTCATCATCCTTAAAGCAATTTTAAAGAACCATAGACTTTATCAATCTCTACCACGGCCACGGTATGGTTTGAAAATTTCATTGCTATCAGTGTAACGATGAGCTACCTACATACATTACAGAAGTATCTACAACAACACAGTTCCAAAAATCCATGTTTTGTCTAACGTGGGGCAGCAGTCCAGCAGTCAAATAAAGTTGAAAAGTTTCTATGTCTGTGCCTTACAGGGCAACGAAGAGCCCACTACGAATACAAATTTCACAACCACCCACTTCCAAACTATCCCAATTTTACCCTCTCTAAAAAATTTGGTTAACGACACGATTTCTAAAAAATGTAATCAAGTTCATTGACTCAGTACTTCCCACACATTCCGATGATACCAGTTTTATTATTTTCCCAAACTATTATGAATACAAAAAAATTTCAGTTTTACCTCCCACCCCCCAACCATCCCAATTTCACCCCCATCCAAAAAAGTAGAAAATGATCAGGAATCCCTAAAACGCCTAAAAATGAACTTTGAGCTGTTTTCATATTTTTTGTTTTTTTTTAATATTGCTGCGCCGCCACTGAGACGATTTCTAAAAATCAGACGCATTTTCCACCCTAGTAGTAATACTATGCCGAAATTTCATTAACATCAATTCAGTTTTCAGTAGTTTCCACATTATAAAATACAGTACGATCTAAAGCAATACTCGTATGTATACATCAGAAAAAGTCCCTTGGTTCCTGTAATAGACAAGGCAATGTTTGAATGGACCTAAAAAAGTGTATTATACCGCTAGGTCTTTCTCTCTCAGGTCAGTAGACAGCCTATTATGAGTACAACAAATTTTTCAGCTTTACAACCCCTCACCCCCCAATCACCCCAATTTCACTCCCACCTAAAGAAAAGTAGAAAATGATCAGGAACCCCTAAAAAGCCTAAAAACGGAGTAGTAGTAGGCATCATAAAACGCCCAAATATATATTTTCTCAAAATCGAAAATTTTCGCGATCACAATACTCCTATCGGTGTGGGAAATAAAATTAATGCGTTTTCCATCCTCGCCCCGTTACTAAGACTGTGTCAAAATTTCATGAAAATCAATTTAATAATTATTGTCGCACCATACAGAATGATCTAAAGCAATACTCGTATGTATAAATTCCCCTGGCTTCTGTAATGGACAAAGCAATGTTCGGGTGGACCTGAAGAAGTAAATTATGCCGCTATGCTTTTATTAAAATTTCACAATTGAATGAAGAGCCCATTATGCATGCAACAAATTTTTGAGTTTTACAACCCTCCAACCCCCCCCCCCCTCCTCCCTTCTAGTCACTTCAATTTCAAAAACAAGAGAAAAGCAACCTCTATAACGCCTAAAAATGAAGTTTGAGAGATATTTGAATATTTTTGATTTTGCTAATTACTCCGCCGCCTATGCACCGATTTTCAAAATTATAGCAGCATTACGTACTACGATCCCACAGCATACCGCTGCCAAAATTTCATCACAATCCATGCAGCGGCTACCTAAGATTACGAGGGTATAAAAACACCAGACAGACCGACAGACAGACATACCGATGGAATTGAGTGACATAGATTTTTATTATGTTGATATCATGAAACGCCCAAAAACTATAATCTCAAAATCGACAACTCCAAAAGTTCCATCGTGTTTCACTGGCCCTATAATAATTATATTAATAGAATTTAGGAAATTTGGCAAATTTTGAGAATTTACAAAATCTAGAAAATTTAAGAATAATAATAACAATGATAGTTGTTTGTGGTTATTTGCATGATATAAATTCACGACAGATAAATTTAGATAAGTTAAAAAATTTACAAAAATTAGAAAGAAAATATAGATAATGTAAAAAATTTTAATAATTTAGAAAATTTTAGACAATTTACTAAATTTAGGTACCTAATTTAGAAAATTTGGAAAATTTATGAAGTTTAGAAAATGTTGCGCCATGCAAATGTTGAATATTACTGATGCACCGGCTGCTTTTACAGTTTTTATGAAAACATAAAATACAGAACAAAGATGACTGGCAATTTATATTTTATGGCTCTGTGATTTTTGACAAATAAAATGTTGTTTTTTTATAGGGCAATGTTGAGCGGAATCATTTTGGTAGTATTCATAATGTGTTACTGCTGTCACAGGACAAACCGAAAATCACAATCAAATCTACCTACTTATTGGAGAGATCCAGGGTTATCCATGGAAATATACACAGTAGAAGCGGCACAAAATGTAAGTAGACATCTCAAAATAGATTTACGTATTAAAACAATCAGAATTATGCCTTTTCTATAATTCTATACTACCATTGATTAAGGTATTAACGTTAATACCTTAATCAATGATACTGCTCGCAAGTGAAATCCGAGCACTGAGAAAAAAAAGGTTGCGGGTAGGACTAAAATACAAACGAACTCATTTGCCATAATTACTTAAAAAAATACAACAGATCAATAATGGGTGACATGTTGACGAATGCACTCCTCTAGCCTTCGTGGCATGCTCGTAATCTGCTTGTTGATAAACTCTAGAGGTACAACCTCTCAAGCTGTCCTCACAGAATGTTCCAGATCGTCAGGCACGTATTTAGAGGGGGGTCCAGGGGGTTCGGACCCCCCCCCGAAACGTTATAAAATGCCGTCTAAAAAATGGAATCCACAAATTTGCACCCCCCCCCCCTCCGCCTGCAAATTAAGGTGGCAACTCTAATCTGGATCCCCCCGAAAGATCAACCAAGTGACACCCAAAATCTAGACCCCCCTCCAAAACCAAATACGTGCCTGCAGATCGTCCACTGTCCAGCGTGGTTGGAGGATTGGGTAAATCGCCTATGTATGGACCCATCAAATCCCATACTTTTTCAATTGGCGATAAATCCGGTGATCGTGGAGGCCAGGGGAGGACCCTGACCGCAGCCCTCCTGAAGGAACCTCATCGATACCCTAGCAATATGAGGACGTGCATTATTTTGCTGGAACGGCAATTGATTCTAACACCTCATTCACATAACGTTGCGCAGTCATCGTGCCACGAATCACAAGCAAAGGTGACTTGCTTTTGAATGCAATGGCACCTCAAATCATCAAACCAATAGGACATGGCACTCAACAGCAAACTGGAGATCACGTCGTTCACCCTGTCGTCGTCTCACGCGTTGGCGTCCTTCATGTGCCCCCAGACAAAACCTAGACTAGTTGGAGAAGGCCGACTGATGCCACTCAGCATGCCATTAGCGCTGCTATTGGCACCAATCTAACCGTTGGCGACGATGAGTTGCAGTGCGTGGAAGCACTATACTGTAATCACAGCCAAGCTAGACCAAATCAAAACAAGCCCGAGTGCGTGATCGGCTCGTGTCGGTGGGATCCCTAATAGTCCAGTACATTATGTGTAAATTGTGTATTATAATCTGGGAAGTCAAAATCTCCAAAGCTGACCGGAAAGTAGATCCAAATATGCAATGTCAAGTGTTCATTGCCTAATGATCATTTCAAACTGGCAACTGGCTACTTTTGAGTTGCAATGGGCTCATAGAGCAACTCTTTTAAATAGTCATATAAAATTTCATAATTGCACTGGACTATAACTGGCGCGTTCGCAGACGTTAGCGGACAGTAACCACGTGAATGTTGCATGCGGCTGTTTATTTGGAGTCTATCTTGAGATTGAATATACTGTAGATGCTGACTATATGATCGTAAGCCTATTCCACTCAATCGTGGTACATCGTGCGGATTCGAATGGGCGTCCCTATAGCTGCACACAAAGTCTCAGAAACAGTAGTCGTAGATGACGATCTTGTCGGTCTGTAGTTCTTCTACGTGCTCCAGAGCCTTTAACTCGCTGCATTCGCCCTTCTGCAATACATGCGCACCATGCTGCTTAACTGCAGCCACGCTACGCCCCATGGTTACACCAATTGCTCTGAAAGAAGCACCACGTTCTCGTTGGCCTACAATCCGACCCCGTTCAAAGGGGCTTAACTGCGTAAACTGCGGCTGTCGTCTTCTAGCATCTTTGCACAACCAATTAATCACTTTTATACAACCAACTGCTCTCTAGTCACATTTGCAACAGACATCATCGTTTTTGAATGCTTTGTTTTTACATGTCTAGAGTTTTTTAGAGATATCATGTAGGTAAATAGCGGTCGAATGAACCATAAGTGTTACACTTATACTAGAGATGGTACTGCCAAGCTGTGGGGAAATGTTCAATGCAAGTATCCCTTTTTTTCTAAGTGTTCGGATGTCACTTGAGGGTAGTATGTATACTTAGCCGTTAGCGAAGGCAAAGCCTATATCAATGTCACGCCACCCAAGGCTCAGGCACAGTGTATGACTCAGGTAAGGAAAATTTGGAACACATAACTCTCATAGACTAGGGAGTACGGAGTTTGATTTAATCGGAACCTATAAATTTGTGTATTACTGCAGTTGTCGTTGCTCCCGACGAAGTGTTGTTTTTGATTTCCACAGATACTACGCAGTACTGAACCTGCAAAAATATATCTGTTTGATCATATGTATTCAAAAATAAAAATAATTTGCCTGGATTGTATTCTAAGAATACAAAATAGCGAAATCTAATAGAGATTGTCGTTTACTTTCCGCTTTCCGGATACTTTATAGTATAATCTCAAGAGTTTCTTGATGACAGCACACATTATGCTATCGTACTATAGCACACATTTTTCCCATCCCTCTTTGGATCCAGCGTCGAACAGTTTCTCAAAGCTCATCCATGCAAAATATCGACTCGATAAACTCAATTCCATTTCCAGCGAATTGACTGTCAATAAACGTCACTTCGTGTATTTCGGTGCCGTAAGACGCAAATAGCATCTTCCAACAAGCTCAAAATTGCAATCTGTTAATTACCTTCCTGTGCCAATTCGGACCTAATTGGCAGCATCGACATAGATATTTGTAGATGTAGAAGGATGTAATTAACTAAGAAAGCCTTCCTAGGCTAATAGGCGGGATGTTGGGTTTCATAATACGTGGGAGACTCCAGAAATCAAATGTTTGGATGCTATTATAACCAGATAGATGCGGGTAACACCGACGTTGAAGACAGTGGTTGAAGATAATTTTGTAAAGCTGGAGAGTTGAGTGTGTGAAAATCAAATGTCAAAATCTTATGTGATATATCATCAGCCAAAAAATATCCTTATACAAGGCGTAACCTTCAAGGATGGTCTTTATTTGTACTTACGTATAAATCAATAATAATAATAATTAGACTTTTCAATTTGTACTAATAAAAAGCTCTATTGCTCACTTGTGAGAAGTATTTTGGAGTATGGCTCAGTAGTTTGGAACCCTGGCTACAAATGTTATGCGGACCGCTTTGAAAGAGTCCAACAAATTTCTTAGAACTGTAGCTTATAAAAGTGGTTATGCACTTATCAGCAGATGAGAAATGCATTAAATATTGATTGATATTGGAAAGGAGGAGGTTTTGTGCTGATTTATATGTTCAAATATCTCGTGCCCCGAACTCTTGTCTTGTTCCACTAAATGTTCCTAATCGAAGGGGTAGATGAACAGAAATTTTTTATGTATCATTCCATAGCACAAACTACGGGTAAAATAACCCAATCGATAGGATGTTGAGAGAGGCAAATGCAGTACAAGGCTCATGTGATATATTTAGAAAATTTAAGCGTTCCCTCAAATATGTAAAATAATGTGATTTAGACTGTGATGTTTGTGGTTGATTTTTATTTAATTTTTGTTTTTAATTTGTACAATTGTATAAAAATTTGATAACCCACTAATGTGTGAAATTATACCCTGTAAAATGGCTGTGCCGTAAATAAACAAATAAAAAAATAAAATAAATGTAATCGCTTATAAATTTGATATACTTCCAAACTGTAAATGAATATAACTGAATAAAATAGTAACTGTGTCAAAATTTCCTAATGAAATCTTGTAGACTTGATATATTACTGGATTATGAATAAAAACCATGTATGCTGAAACATAAGCTTTTTTTATTGACGTTTCAGCTACCTCCTTAGCCTTTAAATTACAAACCACAAGGTAAGTTTCAACAACTACATTTTTTCATAGACTTCGATCTGCAGTTAAATTCCCTGGAAAACAGTAACAGGAAAAAATAAATCGAAACAAAGATAAACTTGCAAAATACACTTCCAACCTAGTTTCGATTAGATTCGATCTTTTGTTTCACATTTTCATAATTTTGTAAAGCTAAATGTTATGTTTGTGTATTTATGCTAATAAATATTTATCAATGTATAGGTACTTGATACCATAAATAAACTTAAAATAGTTTTTTTTGTTTTTGAAAGGGTTTCAAGTTCTTAAAATATTCGTTAAAAATTTGACGTACTATTTTTTGGACATAAGCTTATGGGGAGGGGGCTTTGGTAGTCTGGTAAAAATTTTTTGTTTTATTCAACCACACTTTTGTTCTGTACTATTTTTGTAAGTACTGGAAGTTGTTATGATTTATCCACATTTTGAAGCACCCTGTATATATTTGAAAACTTCCTACCACAAATTTATCGAAAACAACTGATTAAAAGAAAAAACGCCGAGACAGGTCAAAAGATTTGTCCAGGGAGACACTTTTTTAAACAAAAACTACTTTCCCCCCTTGTACCTTCTGTCGCCCAGGGTCATCTGCTTCAGAATCTTAAATAACACGGGGCATCGAGTAGTAGCTTGTTTCAAAGGTATGTCGAAGTCATTAGGCAAAATTGTGTATCCTATGACATTTCATTTGGCTCTATACATACCGTAACTCTAAAAATTTTATCCACTAAAACTGAAAATAGTGCAAGAGTTAATCGGCTAGTTGAGTTTTGTGAACAAATGACTATAGCGATTAATGATGATACCATTCATGTACAGAATATCTGCCTTTTAGATGAATGCACATTTTATATAACTGTATTAGAAGTAAGATGCCGCAATGAACAGGCCAGAAAGGCATTTATGAGTATGCGAAGATTTTTCATAAGGTCATATCTCAGCCTAAAACTTCGGATACGCATGGTCAGATGCTACATTTTCTCGGTTCTCCTGTACGGATGTGAGAGTTGGACCCTAGATGCTACATTGGAGAAGAAAATCGACGCCTTTGAAATGCACATTTATCGCCGTATACTCAGAATATCATGGGTTCAAAGAATAACGAACGTTGAAGTCCTTAATCGTATGAAGAAACAAAAAGAACTCATGCTTACCATCAAGGAACGAAAAACGGCTTATATAGGTCATATCATGCGAGGGGAAAAATACGAACTTCTGCGACTGATTATAGAAGGAAAAGTCCAAGGTAAAAGGTCTGTCGGAAGACGACAAAATTCTTTGTTGAAAGACATCCGAAGATGGTTTGGTTGCTCGTCACTTGACATTTTCCGCATGGCCGTATCTAGGACTACGTTAGCTATTTGGATCGCCAACCTTCGAAAGGAGACGGCAAGAAGAGTTAATAAGCATAACTGCAGGTATTGGAGCTTGAAAATCCTCATACTTTTGTGGAAGGGCATACCCAGTACCCCAAAAAAATTAATGTATGAGCAGGCATTTTAAGAAATTTAAGAAACAAAGCGATTGAGTCATTATTTGGTGCATTGGCAGCGGAGTAATTAGCAAAAAACACAAATTCTCAGATCTGCTCAGTTTTTAGGCATTTTAGGCGCCATTTACCACTTTTATCGGAGGGGGTGAAACTAGGGTGGTAGATGGGGAACTTGAGGATATACCTGTGGACTTGAAATTCTTTCATTCTTGAAAACCAATAGCTTAGCTTAGACCAAAGCCTTTTATATGAAAAGGTCATACTATAAGTAAATATTTTGTTTCACAGTGGCTGATATCCGAGGACCTGTCGTACGAGCTACACCGGCCTGCAACCCCAGGTCCGCCTCCAGCCTACGATGCCGTCGTCCACCACAGCAAAACTGTCAAAGAGGACGAATCCGACCTACCTAGCTACGAGACCGCCATCAGACATTTGGCGCAAGTGCATCCCTATGATGCGCGATTCACACCGCCTGCAACGACCCATATTTACAGGTAAAACTGATCAAGTTTCTATAACAGCCCTCAACTGATATGTATATATATAAGGGAGCTGAGCTTCAGGTCTATGCAATAATACAAATGCTTTTACTTCCCACACCGATAGGTGAGAGGATTATTGTGATCGCGAACATTTTCGATTTTGAGACAGATTTTGGGTGTTCTATGATGTCTACATAACAAAATTCCACGTCATTCAATTCCCTCGGTTTGTCTGTCTGTCGGTCTGTCTGATCTGTCTGTTGGTGTTTTTCTAGCCTCGCAATCTCAGTAACCCCTGCATGGATTGTGATGAAATTTGGGAAGCGATATGCTGTGGGGTCGTAGTAGGTAATGTTCCTATAATTTTGAAAATCGGTGCATGGGCGGCGGGGTAATTAGTAAAAAACAAAAAATTTCAAATATTCCTCAAACTTCGTTTTTAGGCGTTCTAGGGGTTCTTGATCATTTTCCACTTCTTTGGGTGGGGGTGAAATTGGGGTGGTTGGGCGGTGGGGGGCTGTAAAACTGAAAAAATTATTGTATTCATAATAAGTTGTCTACTGACCTGTGAAAGAAAGTCCTAGCGGCAATATACACTTGTATGGTACATCCGAACATTACCTTGCCTATTACTAAAACCAAGGACTTAGAATTTGCAGATGTAAACATTCGAGTATTGCTTTAGATCGTTCTGTATTGTGTAATGTGAAAAGTATTAAATTAGTTTTAATGAAATCTCGATACAGTATGGTTGCCTTGGCGAGGATGGTTTTCAGAAGTCGTGTCAGTGGTGGTGCAGCAATAATGAAAAAACTAAAACTTCGTTTTTAGGTGTTTTAGGGGTATATACTTTTTTTTTTGGTGGGAGTGAAATTAGGGTGATTGGGGGTAGGGGGTTGTAAAAGAAGAAAATTTGTTGTATTTATAATAGGCTATCCATTGACCTGTGAAAGAAAGCGGAATAACATACTTTTTTGTGGACAGGTGAGCGATGATTTGGCTGCAAGGAGGTCTCAGACTATAGCTTCATGCTATGGAAAAATAATAAACTGGTATCACCGTAATGTGTGGGAAGTACTAAGTCAATCAACTTAACTTCATTTTTTTGTCTCTGGGAGCCCCTGTTAATGCTGCAATATTAAGGCTTACTGTATTATAACTTCTAGTTTATAGAGTAGCCACTCCAGCAGTATAGATCTCTGCATTAGTTTATGAAGTTTCCGTACCGGTCCTGGCACTGAGCTAAAATGTATTGGAATTAGCTTAGGCTCTCCAAAGAGTTGTTGTCTCTTGTGATCTATCTCTCCGCACTCACGGAGCACAAGGGCTATATGAATAAATGAATGATTGAAAGGAGAGAGAGAGAGAGAGAGAGAGAGAGAGAAAGGATTTCTGGTGACCAGAACCAGCAGCGAATAGACCTACAAGCGGGCCCTCATGCAACTCTCCTAACCCTAGTTCCCAATTCGAGCCCTCATCGCAAAGATCAGGATGGCCTGGGTGTGTCCTGCTTATCTTTTATCCTGAGGTTAACGGACTTTTGAACTCTTGTCTGTCTGTGATACCCAAGGGCTTCACTGTGACATATTTTATAATGTGTGCCGATGGTGTTCCTCCTTGCCACAACGTGCACACGTCGGGAGGCTTGCCACCCCGTCACATACAAGTAACGTTTGAAAGTGCTATGGCCAGATAACAAGGCCCACATGTAACCTCAGCCGGCTTCTGTCCAGTGAGAGACAGAACCGCCCCACCTTGGCCAGAGGTTCTAAAATAAGTTCTCTAGCTTGACTTAAGATGTCCAGAGATTTCTCATTCATCTCATAAGATGTTGATTTTGCAATCATACTCCAATTTTCCTTCTAATGGTACCTGCTGCCTGTCTCACAGCCGTCTCAGGACCCAGGAAATTGTTTCACAACCCTCACCTTGCAAGCGCATCTGCCGTTTCATTACCGCAAACTCCAGCATGGCTCGGCACTCACACACAAGTGACATCTAACCTCTTGAAGAAATGTCACCTAAGACCTTTCTTCATTGCAGATCGAGCATTGATGTAAACCTATACTCTGTTACCTGATACTTTAAACCGGCTTGACGTCTATTTGATAGGTATCAGCTGACGAAGAAGTGTATATCACATTTAATTTTTTTTTACTTTTTACTAGTGGTGTTGATTGGCAATCCTGTGATCAGGACCGTATTAGTAATATTCTTATTGAATATTTGCCAAAAAGTAATGACTATTGTTGTAAACAAGAAACTGCTTCCATATCCATAAATTCGCAGCCAAAATGGTTAGTTAAAAGAAATAGATTATTTTATTGATGTGTATATTGTTAGAGACTATCACAATAGTCCTATATTTAGCAATAAGGACGATTCAATGGATAGCTTGCATCACTAGTGGGATATTTATTGGTTGAAACGTACAAGGTACAATTGGAGAAAAGTATAAAGTAAGTACATGGAACAAGATTAATATAATATGGTAGTGTAACTGAAGCTTAAGCTAAAAATGCTTTTATCTTCATTCTTACCTCATTTAAAGTGTACCTAATCATCATCATTCAGACCAGCCATACTGATATATTGAAAGACACGCCGGATTTTCCGAGCGAATGTAAAATAAGCATTGACCTCAGAGCATAGATGAAAACGTCACCAAGTTTCAATTACTTGTTATTAGTAATGCTTCCACTCAATACAGCCCTCAAAGCTTAAGATCGATACGTCATGACTCAATCTGGAGTATTTTTAGTTATCACTAGCCGAACAGCTCTTCGCTGTTGACACGGCTGACAGTTTAAAGTATCGGGTAACAGGGTATACAAGCACTCAGTGCTCTTGATGCTGCCTGGCTGTCAGAGCAGATAGCAGTTCGCCTCTAAAGCCTCGTGTCCACTAGCAAATAAAATTGCTAGAGTTACTCTCACAAGTCACTTGCGTAGCGTGTGCACGATGTTATTAGAGAAATATTGCAGCAAAATTACTTGCACATTAAGGACTTGCGACTTGCTGAGAGCTTGTAGTGTACACGGTTACTCTCAGGAAATTAGTTTGCCACAAAAATTTCGAGCCAGTTTCGAAAGTCTTGAAGCAAGGAGTGTTGTATATCAAACATGAGAAGTTCAACTGGACGAGAGAAGACACGTGTCTTTTGACAGAAAATATTGAATTATATCCTGAAGGATTTAAGAACAGATTCAAAAAGCAGAATGTATTACAAAAATTGGCCCTCTTATTCAATACTTCTACAGGGGAAATTTATAGGAAGCTACATCATTTGAGAACGCAAGTTAACCAAGAGTGGAGGAAAATTCAAAAAAAGAAAAGTGGGCATGGGACTAATGAAATATATAAGAGTACTTGGGAGTTCTTTGACTTATTAAAGTTCATGTATCCCTAGAGTAGTTCTACGCTGAAGCCACTTTCTCACCCAACATTTTCTCCGCCTTTTACTATCTTTCTCTTGTTTTCTTTTTTTAATGAAATATATCACAACTACTGCAGCAGCTACAGATTTCATATGACATCTTATCTATTGTGTATACGGAATCAGAACAATCAAGCCCAAGTGAAATTGCGAGAGCAATTTCCTAGATTAAATTTGCGAAAAAATAAAAGATGGTGATAAACAAGCAAGTACTTGCTACAAAAACTATCGCAAGTTACTTGCAAGTGGACACGAGGCTTTAGGCCCCCGAATTTCGTTAATACGAGAGGTAAAAGCTGAAATTGCATATACTTCTGCTTGGAATACCTTGATGTATTCTCCAAGACAGAGAACTTACAACACAAGGGAGGTTCACTCTGTTCCTCTACCACGTAGTCTGCAGTCGAGGTCTTTATCGTAGAGCCCACTCTCTTCAGATGTTCCTTCACGCCACAGTGTTCTATGAGGAGATCAGCTTTTACTCGAAGCTGATTCATGTTCTAAGAGAGCAAAGTCCTTCGGCTATTCTCTGGCAGGGGCCTTTATGTATACTTTTCCATGTGTACATCCAGGCATGAAGTCCCAATATTCCTGGTGCTAGAGTATCAGCCATTCTCCGACCTGGTGCCTAATTGGGCTTTTGGACACCCGAAGGTTGGTTCTCCGCTAATATACAAAGCAGATGATCCTTTTCTTGCAAGCTCACCTGCCTTTCCATTACCATCTATACCTGAGTGTTCTAAGCACACATTCCAGTGTTACTTTGATGTATTCCGCCAGACTACCCAGATCTGATTGGCTTTCCCAAAGTAGTGCAGGAGTGACAGCATCTTAGTGCCCTGTGTCTTCTGACACTCTGTCAGTATTGCAGCATTTTGTTTTTGTATGTATGTTTGCTCAATGTTTATAATTGCACCATGTAGGATGCATACTTCCCTGTCTGACTGCAGAAGCCTATTTTCCGAGCAGAATGCTGTGTCTAGAGTAATGCCCTCTTCCAAAGATTCACACTTCTGTCCTCTGCTCAGTTTTTGATCTCTCTGTGTACTACTAAAGGCTTATCAAACGTCCACCTTTGTGCCCATGCCACAAAATATAGTTGTAATAATAATAAGTCAGCCTTCTACCTGAATCAGACAGGCAAACAGAGAGAGCTAAAATTCCATGTGGACACCGGCCTGCTCACGCATAATTAAACCCCTGAATATCTAGTAGTGTAGTTACATTGGATAGAGCACCTTCAAACATTTTTTTAGCTAACATTGGCTCTAAACTTAAAACAAGATACAGCATAACTCAGAAGCTTTGCGGTATTACATGTGATATTCAGCTCTGGTATTGGTATACTCTGCTGCTAAATACTGTGTTGCAGTTTGAGTGAACAATTCCTTTTAAAGGATTATCCCAAGCACCGAACCGTAAGGGCACCGGCCTTTATGGACCTTAATGTTGAAACAGTGTTGTTAATTTTGATATTAAATTTCGAGAAAAGATTTTGAAGGCTTTAGGACCCGAAACGGAAAGCCCTTTTTAATTAATTTATAAAGGAGGCTCTCATGCCACACCTTATCAATAGCCTTTGACACATCCAGAAGCAAGATGCCAGTACTTTTATCCTAAGTTAATCCAATGATTTCTTCACAAATCAGACTGAGAGGAATGTGTCTTTACTACGGTTGATTAACCGCTATATATTGCTCCGAATATCATTAGAATGTTGATTTTGCTCGATCGTGATCACACGCGGCATCCACTTGCATATAATTTTCGATATCCAAACATTCATGCACGATATGTGTTAGCTATCTCGATCAACTTGGCTTTACGATCACTGAAAAGTATGTTATGGACTTTTTTGTTGTTTTCGTATTCGGTACTTTTTCCAGAATTTTCTGGTAGCATCTTGAATAATGAACTGTTTCAGATCTCAAAGCGATTCTGTGATCAACAGACCACGTCGCAACTCTTGGACTCTCAATCCCATCTGTCGGCCATTTCCACAACTTTCAAATGAAGCATCAAATATGCCAAGGCCAAGTAGTGGAGGAGTGCGGCAGTCTAGGTCTCCTGCGGTCAAGTTAGAGGCTTCTTATTTGAAGGTAAGTCAACACAGTAACATGATACCTAGCCATTATACATGTTGTTCCTTAACCATATGGTAAGGCATGTCTTAAGCTCCGCAACGTTTGAAATACAAGATAGTAAGATGGCACCGACATGATCCTCGCTGTTGTTGTGAAGAACTGTGCACCGGAGCTCGCTCTCATACGTACCCGCCCCTTTTGGATATCTAATTCCGGCACCTTTCCGAAAGACTGGAGGCCAGCTTGTATCCAGGCGATGCCAAAAAAGGGGTCCAATAGCCCTGCTTTAGCTCCATCACTAAATCAGACAGACAATATGGATTCCAATACCAAAGATCAACTGGAGATCTCCTGGCTTACGTCGCACATGTGTGGAGCAAACTCATCCATTCGTTTGGGGAGGCTCACGTCGGTGCTCTCGATATTTCAGAGGCATTAGATCAACTGTGCGGTTCCCCTAAATAGGCTTCCGTGCTACTGCCTGCCCGTTAAACTGAACAGTTGATTAGCAGATTTTCTCTCTGGACGTAGAATATATGTCATGGTAGACGGTTTGTAATATCTAACATCAACACTGGTGTCCTGCAAGGATCGGAATTGGCTCCGACATTGTTTCTGCTCCTCATCAATGATTGCTCTCTAGCACTATAAACCAAATCCACAGTTTTTTGGATGACTGTACTTTGCACAAAGACATCACAATGTCTATACTTGATGCAGTTCAGAGAAGGGCAACTTGACTAATCGTTGACCCAACCTTAACGCGTCACTTCAAGCTTCTTTCTTACTGGCGCGCGGCGTCTAATTGGTGACCTCTCATTTTTCTAGCGATTTTCAAACAGAGTATGCTCCTCTCAGCGGGACTGGTGCATCTCATTCCAAGGAAGTCGTCCTTTATACATCAAGAGCCCCAACTTTGTTTCCACAGTGTCCACGGTTTGGAATAGACGACCAAGAGATGCATTTATTGAGCGTTACGAGTGTTGGCCTATTCAAGTCCCGCGTCAACCTTCTAAACCAGTGTCATCATTTGTAACAGACAAAAAAACGACGTGCTCTTTAAGACACCGATACATCACTAGCTCTCATTCTGGAGTTAACAACTCTAAAGGCGGGTTCATGAAACTTTTCCTATACCGCAATTTAGCCGTAAATTAGCGTTTGTGTTAATTCTAAAGTTGAACCTACCGTCAGTAATGAAATTGTTCATGAAACAGCTTTGCATTTAACTTAAGAATTAGGCGTAAGGATTGACCTTGAAAAGATAATTAACTTCCAACTTTACCTTACCGCAAAAGATAAATCTAAATCTTAGGAGTGTCTGAGCATGCGCGAAACGCACAGAACATAAAATTATGATCTGCCATGAGGCAACTACTCCTGAGATCAACTTACCCTTTTTATTAATCTTTATTTTTGGTCGTAGTTTTAAAAACAAATTTCGCCTTTCGCGAACAGTGTAACCGCCAACGCGCCAAATCTTAAAAATATAACCTCAAAATCAAAACAGACCGTTGAAAACAGACTTTGTGAAACGTCACATCTGTCATCCTTAACGCTAAATTCAAGCTTCATTAACGTCGATTCTCTTACGGCTAAAGTTAAGGATAAAATTAATACTAACGCTCAATTTACGGCAAAGTTACGGCAAAGGAAAAGTTTCATGAACCCGCCTTAAATGTTCTTCAAGAATCCAAGAGTCAGGTTGCAAAAAACAAAAGCTTCTTCTTAATGCAGTCTGTCAAACTTTTTGTACTTTGGTAAAGTCTGTAAAGTCTGTAAAGATGGATGAAACATTAGTAAACAAGTTATTTTTCAACGTATGTAGTTTTATTTATATCACAAATTTTTCCAGGATATAGATAGTTTTTGGTTTTCCATTTTCATTTTCTCTGGACTTCATAACCAAAGTTACAGAGATTAGAAGCACAAAATTATATGCCTTCCCAAAAAATCTTACCTTGTTATAATGCTATATCATAATAATCAGGGTGAGTTTTCTAAACCTAACATCGGCCAGTTTTAGTGGAGTTGTTAATTACAATTTATTATCTGAACCTCTCCACGTATTTACAAATAGGTCCTTGCAGACGAGTGACCGCTAAATACTTTTCAATAGGCTTGGACGAAAGCTCCCATACTAACAAACTTCTTTTTATTAACAGCCCCCAGAAGTCCTGGAAGCTGCAGTCCCTGAACAACATCTACACGTAGATCAACATTACGTCACCAATACCGAAAACGACATAGGGGTAGTTATAGGCAGATCAAATGGTATGTTAGTATTCGACTATGAACATATTGATGAAGGAGTGTCATCGCAACGTCAGAGTGATAACATTAGTACTGATAGGAATGTAAGAATATAAAAACTCACAGTGCCTTGCTACAAGATTATGTATTATGTATTAGTTAAGGCTGCTCCCACGGAGAGCATAAACGGTCATTTTCAAGTGATTTAATCCCAATTCCTGACGCTCTAGTTTTCAATATTTTTGCATGAAATTTTTACATGAAGTTTAAAAGGAAATTACACAGGGGGCTATCGAAGCATTTTTTGAAAAAAATTGATTGAACATGAAATATGATCGCTTGAAGTTGCCTATTTTCTTCGTCAACTTTGTAATTTTTTTAAGAAAAGACCAGAAGCAAGAATAAAAAAGTGCTTCGATATCACTCTGGGCAATTTCCTTTTAAACATTATGTGAAAATTTCATGTAAAAATATTGGAAAATGAAGCGTCAGGAGTTGGGATAAAAAACATCTGCAAATCGCCTTCCTCTTCAATTTTACAAATTTCGGGCGACGCGCTAACATGACTGTTTCCATTTCTTTCTAATGTAGCGCGCACCTGTTTATTTATCACGCCCATCGTCGGTTCCTTTTCAGCTCCCCGCATCTTCCGGAGAAACTATTCCGGATTGTAGGAGCAGCGTCAAAGCATTGCTTTCCAAACTAGGAGCATTTGTTGGGGCGAGAGCGCAGGAAGTTTACTACGTTCCAATTGAGGTGAAAACATGAGATCGACATGGAGTTGTTGACGACCTCTTACGCTGTTCAAAACGGTTTCTTAAACCGTTGGTTCCTAAACTGGGGGGGCGACACCTTCAGGGCGAGAGCGCGTGGAATTTGACTTTTCAGTTCAGGTGAAAGAACGAGAACTATGTAGAGTTGAAGCTTTTTTTACTGTGCATAGTTCACTAAAGCATTAGTTTGCGTTAGTCTCAAACTAGATACGTCCCTCCCCCCCTCCTGAAGGGAGTTAATCTATTTTGGGGGAGAAGCATTAGTTTGTTGAAGCGTTGGTCCCGAAAATGGGACTCATCATCCTTAATGAGCATGAGGCTATTATATGGAGGGAGTGCTCGAGGATAATCTACAACTTTCCAGTTCAGGTGAAGGCATGAGAACCATATGGAGTAGAGGAAACCTGAAATTGATTTTAATGAAATTTCGACTTAGTATTATTGCCGTGGCGAGGATGGAAAATGCGTATACGGTTTTTAGAAATCGTATCAAAGGCGGAGTGGCAATAATAAAAAACTATCGATATCCGAAACTATAGCTTCATGCAACGGGAACATAATAAAATTATGTCACAGTTATGTGTGGGAGGTACTGAGTCAATCAACTTGACTCCATTGTTTTGATATAATTGAAAAGCAGGATTGTGTATTTTGTGAGTGACACCAGATGTGAGTTCACTATCCTAGTAAAAGTCCGACTTGCATACTGGAAAACAAGGCGTTGATGTTTTATAATACTTTTTAAGCCTCTAATAATCTTAGTGATCTAAAATGCTAGTATTTGTTTCTGGAAAAATGCCTAATTTTCACGAGTAATAAAGAAAGCGAATGCAGTAACTTTGACAACTCCTGTATAGTTGAGTGAGATTAAGTTAGTATGAGTTTTTATATTATCTATTTATTACAATATATACCTTGAGCTTATTAGATTTTGGTCATAAATACCAGTAGGAGATGTTAAATGTAAAATTTATATAAATTATGTAATTAAAATTTTACGAACCATCACAAAATACCTATACACTTAGAAAAAAGGCTAAATAGCGAAATATACTGATACTACTACTATAATGTTTCATGTTTCAATATTATATCAACCCAAAAAAATGAATTTTTCTATTTTCTGAACGTAAATTGGTTCGAGTAAGATGTTTTCAAAAACAATGCTTGCAACAAAACCACACGTAAAATGATTACTACAAAATCATAAAAAGTATTAATATATACAATAATAGATTATGTGATTTCTGTGCTTTCTAAGAACCACAAATGCTTAAAATAGAGTTAGCTTATGTTACGGCCAATTTCATCTCAACAGCAGTCAAACACTGTCATTCAAAACATTTTTTTGTGAAATGTTTATACCACAGCATAGTAAACAACCAGCACAATAACTCAGGTTGGCGGTAATTACATGCGCATCCCCCTTTTGGATGATTTTTTGTAGGGATGCTAACGATACTTCGATACTTCTGCACTAGTATCGAGTATTTTTGTCATCGATACTTTTTGAGGCATTCCAAGCTGGTATCGATACTTTTTGATCGGTATCGAAAATAATTATATAATTATTAAGGGGTGTAATCAGTTGCACAAAATGCTCTGTACGAAGCTACGAACCAAACGCGCATATTTGGCCAAAAAATATCGAGTTGGTACCGGTATCGATATTTTCATTTTCGCATCTCTACCCAAACTTCACATCCATAAAATCATCCCAAGGTTAAATTCTGTGGGAACCATTTCTATATGGTAAATCCTCAGCGATATTGTGCTGGTTGTTTATTATGCTGTGGTTTATACCTTGACAAAGGCCGAAACGTAAGTTCCTACGATCTAATTCAAGCACATGTGGTTTTCATTAGAAGGCCATGATGACAAAAAATGGAACAAATAGATTCTGTAGCAAATTCTGACAGCTCTAATTAACTGTAGAGCCGCATAAACTTCTTCCAGTTCTAATATTGGTAACAACGTATGTTTATTGAAAATAATTTGGTATATAGGATAAAAATATATATAGGTCATTCTTACCAAAAACGAAAATATTGGCCACCGCGTGTTATATACAAAAAAAATCTAAAAGCCAAACATTATTGCGTGTGATTGGTGGAGTTTTTAGCCCTTTAAATGTTTCCAATATAGCTAAAAGTCACACTGAGAAAAATATATTAAAAAAACAATAAAGAGAGTAAATATCCCCTCCATTAGCTGTCTCTCCACCTGTTGTTCCGCATGGTGAAGAAATTTTTTGCTGTATTAGTTGTTCATTCTTTTTGAACTAACTTCATGTGATATCCCTGAGGGTTAATTACTATGGGCTATATTATTGATAAAATTTAAAATTAGATTTTCTCGTCAAAATCTCCCTTCCGTTAACGCATTTAATAAATTCATAAAATTCGCTTATAACTGCAGCACCAAGTGGCGAAGCAATAGCAAAGTTAAGAAGCCATCCATGTGAATGACTTCTTGCGATTTTACTGATAATACTATATCTGTACTACTCTCATCCGTTAACCTGTGTAAATGGTCCAATCAAAATAATCATGAACACACATTATTTGTAATTTATATACAGGGTGAGTTTTTAGTACCGGCTCGATCGATAACTCCACTACTGTACAAGATAGCGAAAACAGTTTCATATAAAAATTGTAGCCACGGATATGCTCCTTGCTCAGAAAATATTTAGATTTATACAGGGTAATCCATAACTACGTGGTGATGCAAACATGCATTTTTTAAATGAGACACCCTATATATTATTCCATATTCAAATTCAACTAATGATTTCCGTTCTTTCAATGTAGGGTATTGTTACATTATACAGGGTATTTCAAAAGCTATGACCATTTTTATATCCAAATCGCGGTCAAATGAACGTACTGTATATCAAAAAGTAATGAATCAAAAATTATTTTTTTACACGAAAAGATTAAAAATATCATCTAGTTCTAAAACCGGCTGTAAAAAAAGCCCGCGACGCAAATTCATATATATTGCAAAATTTAGATTTTCTCCCTTTTTTTAAATATAACCCCCAATATTTAATTATACCAAAGAATTGCTTTTAATATGCTCTTTCATCTTTGTATAGCACTTGTTATGGCTGCATTCATTAGTTTCTGAGATGTTTCGATTTTTATACAAATTTTAAATATACCTTCTATTTGTTTACTAAAATTTATGTATTTTGAGAAAATACTATCAAATTTTATTTATGCTTAACAAACAACTAAAATATAAGGCCATAATAGTACTTGATCAAGTCAAAACACTTAATTAACGAGATAGTATAGGTCAAGTGTGCTGAGGAAACAATTTTATAGACGTCATGCATAATTATCAATCAGATGTATCAGATAGGCTATGAAATATTAACGACACAGTCCAAATAAAACGATTCTTCAATCTTTCAAACGCATTAGTTTTAGAGGACCTCCGTTCTGGATATTGCTGTTCATAGGTGATATATTCTAGAGGCAGGTAGACAATTTCTAAAAGATTCTCCTAAATACCCTCAATGGTAAAATTAATTTTTAAGGCTATTTTTTCACACAGTACGGTATTATTGAGCAGGTTATGAAAACTGTCAATTTTTCAAAGCCTACCTGATAAATCTGCTTGATGATTATGCATCACGCTTACAAAATTGTTTCCTCAGCATACCTGACTTTATTATCTCGATGATTTAGGGTGTTGACTTCATCAAATAGTATCATGACCTTTAATTTAGTTGTTCGTTAAATAAAAAACAAATTAGATAGTACGTTCTCCAAATCAATAAATTTCAGTACACAAATAGAAGCTATATTTTAAATTTACCTAAAAATCGAAATATCTCAGAAACTAATGGACGTAGGTACAACAAGTGCTTTACAAAGATGAAAGAGCATATTAAAAGCAATTCTTTGGGATAATAAAATATTGGGGGTTACATTTTAAAAAAAAGAGAAAATCTGGATTTTGCATTCTACATCACCCTGTATACGAATATGTGTCACGGGCTTCTTTTCTAGCCGATTTTAAAACTAGAGGATATTTTTAATCTTTTCGTGTAAAGAAAATAATTTTTGATTTATTACTTTCTGATATACAGTACGTTGATGTGACAGCGATTTGGATAGAAAAATGGTAATAACTTTTGAAATACCCTGTATAATGTACCAATACCCTATATTGGAAGAACGGAAATCATTAGTACAATTTGAATATGGAATAATATGTCTCATTTAAAAAATTGCATGTTTGCATCACCACGTAGTTATGGATCACCCTGTATAAATCTAAATATTTTCTGAGCAAGGAGCATATCCGTGGCTACAACTTTTATATACAACTTTTTTCGCTATCTTGTATAGTAGTGGAGTTATCGACCGAGCCGGTACTAAAAACTCACCCTGTATAAGGATAATCGAGACTCTCTAAAAACAAATTCGAAGTGAGGTGAAATCTCTTGGTTTAGTCAGAATTGTCCTCGATTGTCCCCTCCGTTAACCTATCCTCCGTCAACTTTTAAAGTAATGGAGGAGGAGACTGCTTAACGGACTGGATACTTAATACAAGAGTTTTTAATAATGCTATACTATTTCCTGCAGATACGATAGGCAAGTCACAGGTTAAAGTAGACAATGATAAACAAAACAAAAAAAGGTAATATAAACTATTTTTTTGTAGTCTGTGATATAAACAGAGTCTATGCGTAGACTCCGTATTTTTTTTCCTAAAAATGTATTTTCTGAAAAAAATATTTTGGAGCTCGATGACCTATGAAATTCTATGAATTGGTTCAAGTCAAGTCAGCTGGACCAAAAAGTATAACACAAAAAAATGAATAACTCGCTTATTATAATATTCTGAATTTGGTGAGAATGACCCATATATGATACTGATACGAAGCAAGTGATTGAGATTAAACATTGTTGTGTAAGGTGAACATATTTATGTTCATTACTGGTGGTGCAAAAATTGTTTAATAATTTTTGTGAAACAGTCGTATAACTTTTATCAAGCCTTGTTCCACACAAATACACATTGTATTATAAATATTGTAAGCTTATTATATGTATATTGTTGTATGAATATGTACATAGAAACAAATATAATTTTTTTTAACAGTTGGTGTATTACTAGTTTCCCATGTCAACTTCTATGAAATCTAAACATATGCCCCTTATTTTTGTCGTCTAATTAATAATATTTGATCATTATAAATAATGTCCGGTGGTATGGAGTGAAATTAGTGTGACGGGGAGGGCGTTTTTGTCATACATTTAAATTTAAACCGTATCAGTATCTGTTGTCAAATTATGATAGTTTTGTGGCAAGTCCAATATGGTGGCAGATGTTTCCTATAAAATCGACCAATAAATGCCTAATTTGGTATGCGTAGGTTCACGATCACGACTGAGAAGTCGAATTTACGCAAGCCGCTTCACGTCTTCGTCATATTATTTTACAACTTTGGAAAGAAACATCATATGTCTCAATGTAAACAGTAAGGGTAGTATTGGCCACGGTTCTAAAAATACGATTTTGGCGAAAAAATCAGAACCCAATGATGTTTTAATTCATTTTGGGCAACATGGCTTAAATTGTTCATAACCATGATCTGAAAACAGTAAAAACTAACCCAAGCTTTTAAAAAGTATAATAAGATCAGGAATATAATAATGACCCAAGAAAAAAATGGCGAAACTGAATTAACCCTTTCGGTCCCAATGGGTTACATATGTCCCAAAGACACTTTCATAAATCCAAGTGCCCACATACCCATGTAAAATTGCGCTTGTAGCTATTCCACTGGTAATATAAGCTTCTGTCCCTGTGGTAGTGAATTTATCGGTCAATAGGTGGCATTCTACGTCCTGGTTAATATGGAATTTCCTAACACCTGTATATGGTAGTGCGAAGTCAGACATCTGTTGTCGTACTTGTTATCAAAATAAATAGAATTGCTCAGAATTTATCGGCCAATGATGTCAAATCTACGAGAGAGGTAAATAGTTTCTATAATGGTACTCATGTAACCCACTGGTATTCAACGACGAATTTTTATTTTAGAAAGCGGCCTCTCTCGCAAACCGAATTTGAACAACTAGCTGAGCACTTTAGTGAAGGATTTTCTTCTGATAAAGAGGCATTTCTGGAGAGTGATTCAAAATATGTCTGCTCAAGCTCTGATGAAAGTAGATATGAAATAGGTGGAAAAAACAACAACAGAAACAACTAGGTACATGGCAACAACACAACGGAATCATCGATCCAAAGATATCTGAACAACAGCAAGCTACTGGTCGCTCAACTGCCAAAATAACTCGAAAATGACTATAAAATTGGCCTTCAAGGTCATCGAAAACTTGTCTACACTTAGGAGACCATCTTCCTGTTGAAGGATCGTCTAGAAGCCGTCTCCACAATTGTACAAGAAGAAAAATAGAATAACGAATAAAAACTTTATGCACAGCCTGTGTTGTTCCATTATGTGCGGACTGCATTAAATACACAATATTATATTATTTATTGTAATGTCTTTATTTGAATCAAAACCCACTGGGACAAATGTGACCCACCCAGTAGTCGCGTTGGGACACATAAATCCCGGATTTTTTTGAAACAATTTTGAAGCAGAAAAAAGAACTGGGATCGAAAGGGTTAAACATGTAATACAGGTAGTCATCATTTTTAAATACGCAATGATGGCGGCTCATCTGAATCTGATTTTGAATTGTGTTTACTTCTTTTTATTTGCTCATCTCTTATTTGTATTCTTGAATAATATTGTTATAATGTAAGTTTGAATAGTATTGTACATCTTACAATGTTAATATCTATCAAAAATCGAATAGGAAAGAACGTTTGATTCTCATGTTTAATGTTAATTCGGCTCTGGATGGTTCAGTCCTCAACATCTGGCACGCGACACTGTGCGTTACAACGACAGTGACGTCCTCGTTCGTTGGTGCGTTGTATAATAAATATTTCCATTAAAAGAAATCAACTTTTTTAGAGTCTTAAAATTCACTGCCGGGTGTTTTGACAATATTCAAGGTCATCGAAAATGGTTATATCGAAAAGGAAGAAAAAAATACACCATCACCGGCTGTCGCTTCTTGTCAGTTTTAATAAATATTATCGGGTAATAAAATGAACTACAATGTTTCTGCATTTTCTTCATATAAGTTGAACAAAACTACTAATTTTCCTCTTTCTTTTATCCCCATCCTTATTAGTTGATTGCCATTATAGCATTCAGATTGTAATGTCTGTAACTGTCAAAAATTGAATTTCCATTCAATAAATAAATATAAGTACTGAACAATCATTCTACTGAAGCTGATGAAGGATTTGCGTATATGAACTGTTTTTGTATTGGTAGCTGTTTTGACATTTGTGACTCATCCTTTTATAAAGTCCTCCAAAGGTTATGTTTTTCTCTGCTGCTTTTGCAAGTGATTCTTCATAATTTATTTGGATCTGTTGTTTTAATTTAATACTCTGCCATATGCCATGTCTTATTGGTCCTGGCCTCGAATTTGGAATTGAGGCAAATTAGGAATTATCCACAGCTGCCCAGATGGAATCAAAACTCCATTATATGCACATCTATATTATTACTTCTCAAATTATTGTAGCTACAATTACCTGCAAAAATGGTTGTATTCTGGCTACAATGATATAATATCATTAACCGTGATTATAGACTTAGAGCCAGTGATCAGCAGACTTACGGTATTTTAGCAAACTTGATGTATGTAGATAGAGATAAAGATAGAAGATTTGGATAGGTTTTACAATTACTGTACTGTGAATAGACTTACAATAAATGTAACAAAATGTCACCAGATTCTTTCCTCCCACCTTAAGGAACCTCCATTTAAGCAATTGCAAATTAACAATGATATAATTCCTGTATGTCAACAAGTAAAAGATTTAAAATCACTGGGATTTGTATTAAGGAATACTAAGGACTTTAAACAACATACGTCAATCATCAGACTATACGCGACATTGGTGAGGCCAACACAAGAATACTGTAATACGATTTGGAATCCTACTACGATAAATATGTGAATAACATTGAACCTGGACAGGTAAACTAGTAAGGACATTAAACTACCGTTTCTTCAGATCTCGTTATTGTTACGGCTATGACAATAATTTATCATTTTATAAGCTGAATGAGTTGCACATCAGAAGATAATTTAGTGACATTTTATTCGTGTATAAGGTCTTCAACAACTTAATTGATTCTGAATATTGAACTTGTCAGTTTTAGCAAAAACTGACAAGGCTGCTCTTTTGTGTTCCTGTTCATTCTACCAACTATTATGGTAATTCTCCCTTGATCCGGTGTATAAATGCTTATCAACATAATCTGCCGCTCTGATGTTGACATTTTTTCCTCCAGGTTAATCGTGTTCAATTACATAAATTTATCGAAAATATTAACAAGTTTCTATAGATAAGGGTAATTTGCCTTTTTTTGATACTAGCATAATTAGTAAGTTTTTTGTTTCCGTTTTAGTTAAGTGTAGCTGCTAAAATATTTGCTGATTTATTTCTACTTGTTCAAGCTTTTCTTTCTCTTAGGTTTTAAGACTTAATTTGTGGGTTATTGTTTGAATTCTTTAAATATTAAGTCATTTTGTTTCATCTTGTTATTGGACTCGCAGTTTATGTAGGTCTGTTAGGTGACCATATTTACAAAATAAATAAATAAATAAATACTATTACACATGCCCTAGGTGAAAATGGGGATTCATTATCCCCGGTGGCGGTTCCTTTGGACGTGGGCGGGAGTTCAAAAGTGCAAAAAACTGGGTTCTAAAACGTCATTTTAGCAAGTCTGCCGTTTTAATATATTGAAATATATACCTTTTCTCATACAAAAACACAATGACAGACATTACTCCGGTTCCTACTTAATGCGTTGTATAAAATTTCAAAAATTGAAAATGTGAAAATTTACATTATTTTAGCAAGGATGAAAGTTATATATTTTATTCGAATTATCATTATAAATGAATTTATTGAATGGCGAACACCTAGACGGGTTCCAACATACTAGCAGACGCTATAATGTCTCTCTGACGCGACATGCTAATAATTAAACAGCGTCAAAAGTGGCTTTCACAACGTGATCTTAGTAATAGTTTGCCGTTTTGTAATATTGAAGTAAACACCTTTTTTTATCAAAAACTTAATAGCAGACACTTACTTCGGTTCCTAAAGTGTTTCATAAAATTTCAAAAGTTGCACGATCAGCACGATAGAGAGACATTGTAGCGCCTGCCAGTATGTTGAAACCCGCCTAGATGTCTGCCATACAAAAACTACATTTATAATAATAATAATGTGAGTAACAGATATTGTTTTAATCCCATAACGTAAATTTTCATAAAACCATCAACATTTGACATTTTATAAAACACATTAGGAACCGAAGTAGGTGTCTGGCATTGGGTTTTTGATAAAAAAAGGTATATACTACACAGAGCTGTCATTACTTCAAGTAAAGTACTTGAAAAATGTATTTCAATTACTTTCTGATATTTGAAGTACTGTACTTCAAATACATTGTTTTTGTGATATTTGTACTTGATTCCCCAAATACTCTCTAAGAAGTATTTGTATTTGGTACTTGTAGCACAAAAAATATATTTCAAATACCTGGCATTTTTATTTGAAATACCAAAGAAGTAAAGTACTTGAAAAATTTATTTCAATTACTTTCTGGTATTTGAAGTACTGTATTTCAAATTAATTTTATTTCCCAAAAGCTATAAGAAGTATTTGTATTTGGTACTTCCACACAAAAAATATAATTCAAATTTATACATTTATACTCGAAATACTAAAGTGAGTAAGAAATACATATTAGTATAGCTCGATGATAATATAAAAATACTTGAAATACACATTTCAAGCATTAAATGCTCAAGTATGGACAAATCAACATTACGCATCGCGTCGCCTTGCGCTCTGTCTCTGTCGTACACATAGGATAGTCTACGCGACACTCTGACTCTACAGGACAGTTTCATCACAATCGACACAATCACAAAATATCAGTTCGTCTTGTTGCGTTCAACAAAATGCGTTGTTGATGTTGATTGAGGTTAAAATAATCTGTGAATGTGAGCTGTGAATTTACTGCCATTATAATAATCTTCAAAACTCTGTACTTTGTCGTGGTGGTTATGAATTGCAGATGTAAAAAGGTAATTTTTCTCAAGCATCTCTTTATGAAAAAATTCATATACCGGGTGGCAATGGAATCGTTATACAGAGCTCCCTTCTTTTACAATCCTAGATGGAGGTTTGAAATTTTGGATAATTATATGGTTAACGGAGATACACAATAGCCATGAGAAAACAAATGTATGCTTATTTTGGTTTAGCCGGAAGTGAGGTTAGGCTCTGAATTTTCAATGACACCCTATATATTTTTTCACACATTCGGATTGACATTTGGATTCCCTTGATGAATGAATTTGAATTGTTGTCATTGCTTGGTATTTCTCTTATACTTTTCACGAGTTCTGTGAATTAATGTATGCAAGAATCAAACAAGTGGATATGCTTTTTATTCATTATGTATGCCAGAAAAACGCTAGAAAAGCGGCGCTTTGTATGCTGACAATTCAAATTATTTGATGGATCTGTTAATGTTAAACACCTTCATTTGCATGGCATACGCGACGACTCGCGACGACGCCGCGCCGACTGTACCTTTTATTACTTATCTCTTCTACTTATTTATTAGCATTTTTGAAAAAGCGTATATGCAAAAATTGGGAACGTATTGTCGTTTTTAGGTAATTTCTGAAACTTATCCTGTGGTTTTCTGTTGTAGTCTGTTCGCTCATCTGGCCTTCAATAAATCCACATGATGTGTTGATTCTGGAGTTAACTGACGTTTTGGCAACCTCTGTGGCCTTTTTCAAAGTACAAAAAAATTTCCAATTCAATTTCGTACTTTGAAAAAGGCGACAGACGTGGCCGAAACGTCAGTAAACTCTAGAATCAACACATGTGGTTTTATTGAAGGCCAGATGAGCGAACAGTTATTTTAGGGTGTCATATAATATATAATATTCTTATAGTATAAGTAGTTTTGTGATTCAATCACGTTGCATGTCTTTGTAGTGTCATTCAAACAAAAATCAGTTTCTATTTTTATTGAAATGTATACCGTTTTTCCATTCATAAGGTACTTTTTATTACTCAACAATAATTATGAAATACTTGAAATATCCATCGCCGTATTTGAAATACTATATCAAGTAATTCAAGTATTAGTATGGTATTTGAATTACTTTTTTAAGTACTTGAAATATTAGTATCGTATTTGAACTACTTTATTTGAAAAATCAAGTACCAAATTGAAGTATTTGATACTTGAAGTACTTTCAAAAATAAAAGTACTTGGTATTTGTACTTTGACGCATGCGTCTCTGGTAATTGGTAATTGGTATTTGAAATACTATTTACTAGTACTTGTGACAGCTCTGATACTACAGTATATTAAAACAGCATACTTGCTAAAATGACGTTTTAGAACCCACCTTTTTGCGCTTTTATTGGACTCCCGCCACGTCCAAAGGTACCGTCGCCGGGAATAGTGATACGGTACGGATCGGAGAAAAATACTTTCTATGAAATTTAATGAACCAGCGCACATATGTGCGGACGGTAGGCATCGAATTTTCAAAATCCGGCGAGAATATAGCAACTAGGATTAAATGCCGGTCGATGCGTGCCGTGCGTGCCGATACCGACGTATGTGCGATGCTGATCGGAGATTGCCGAGGCATCGTCGGCATTTTGCAAGTATCTACTTACCATAAACCTTTATTTTGCTCTAATAAGCGGGCGAGATGGATATTTTCCTTCAGTAATCGCTTCTCTTATGACATCCGGTAGAGAATGGAATTTAAAACGCGTCATTCTGAAGCAATTTTTTCGTCATTCACTAAGCCCGAAAATTAATGTACATATTCCTCAAAAACTGCCCTTCTCTGACATACTTGATGAACCCACACCCGTCTACGCTTTCTATATTTTTGAAAATTTTCTTCTTCCAGAACAACTGCCAACTCGTCACCGTTTAAAGACATATTTGCAACTGCCTTCCAATTATTCCGTCGATTCCGATCAGATATGTGCGATACCCTAATGAAAAAACCGTACCGTACTGGCCGTTCCATCCGTCCCGTCCGTCTGATACCAATTATGTGCGCATACCTTAAGTCTGCCGATCACGGACTCTTAGACTATTACATAATAATTTAAAAGTATTATGCCTCGCGTCAAAGATTATGGTGTTTTTCAGCGTTAATTGTTTATTTTCAGATAATACACTTCTGTGAATTATCATTTGTTCGGACAGAGATTCGAATAGTTGAAAGTAAACAATAATTATGCTTTATAGTAATTGGTATGTATACTCCGGCTTCAACAGACACTATGATTAAATAATAATATGTAAGTAAATAGGAAAAAACTCCTCATCAAACAGCTATTGTTTATGTCGTAGCCCTCCTTCATCTATTTTTGTAATCTATTATGTCATCAGTAATAGTTGTGTAGGATATAGCTACAAGGTAATACCAATTAGTAGACGTTGCAATATAATAATATATTTTTGATACCTAAATTATCGTGATGACTGATATGTCCTAGCAATAATCGGAAATGTGATGTGATAATTTTGTACGACTATGTATTAAGGGCATATGTTAAATGATTCGTAAAATTGTGAGGACAGTATTAAAATGAGCGAATGATTGTAAGGTTCAATAAAATGTGGTTTTATCCATTACATAATGTATAACCTCTAAATCACAGATTCAAATAACTAAAACACATCCGCGTGTTTTTTGAAGACGGACATTTATTCTATAATTTATTATCGAATGAAAATGTATCCAAAACGGATAAGTAGCTCCTATTTCAGAATATACAGTATGTTCATTTGAAAACTTCGAACCATGGATTTATCTAAAACCACTGATTGAAAAAAAAACTCCGAGATACGTCAAAAGATCTGTCAAAGGGGACAACTTTGTAACCAAAAACTACTTCACCCCCTTGTACCTTCAGCCCCCCAGGGCCATACCTTTAAAAATTTTAAATGAGAAAGGATATCAAGTAAACGAGGGTTCTCTATATCAGCGTCAATCCACCAGTACGCAGACAGCTGTTTCACGCTTATTAGCGATCATTATAGTGCGTCATAACTCATAGGTCGGCTGACGGAGATAGAGAGCATCAGAATTTTCATGTCTACCAGACCACAGGCAGATCTTTTCTTGTTTCAAAGGTATGTCGAAGTCCTTTATTTTGACGGTTGATTTTTTTAAATCGATTGATTCGTTTTCGACAAAATTAGAAAAATCTTAGTGCATCTTAATTTGTTCAAATAAAAAAAATGGGGGCAAGTTGATTGACTCAGTACTTCCCACACATAACAGGTGCAACCAAATCATCGCCTGCCTGTCGTCAAAAAACATCCAACACAAAAACTAGTAAATAGTTTCCTAAATCTCTCCGTAGGAACTAAAACGACACAATTCAGCTTCAACTGGACGAAACGAAACAATCAGGAACCCCTAAATTGCTTAAAAACGAAGTTTGAGCTATTTTTATATTTTAGTTTTTTTTTATTGCTGCGCCGCCACTGACACGATTTTTGAAAACCATACGCATCTTTCATCCTTGCCGCGGTAATAATACTGTGTCTAAATTTCATTAAAATTAATTCCATAATTTCCATGTTACTAAATTCAGAACGACCTAAATCAATACCTACCCCTACCAATACCAAATACCTTGATTTCTGTAATAGCCTAGGCAATGTTCGGATGGACCTAACAAACGTCTATTATGCCGCTAGGTCTTTCTTTCACAGGTCAATGGACACTATTATAAATGGAATAAATTTTTGAGTTTTACAACCCCCACCCACTAACCACCCCAATTTCACCCCCACCCAAAAAAAAGTAAAAATTGGCCAGAAACCCCTAAAACGCCTAAAAACAAAGTTTGAGCTATTTTTACATTTTTAGTCTTTTTATTATTGCTGCGCCGTCACTGACACAATTTTTCCAAAACATGCGCGTTTTCCATCCTCGCCGTGGCAGTAATACTGTGTCAAAATTTCATTAAAATCCATTCGATAATTTTGGCGTTACGCAATAAAGAACGATCTAAAACAACACTCGGATGTATACATCACAAATTATTCCAAGTCCTTGGTTTCTATTATAAGCAAGGCAATGTTCGGATGGACCTAAAAAATTGTATTATGCCGCTACGTCTTTCATTCACAGGTCATTAGAGATCCCATTATGAATACAACAAATTTTTCAGTATTACAACCCCCTCACCCCCCAACCATCCCAAATTCACCCCCACCCAAGAAAAAGTAGAAAATGATAGGAACCCCTAAAACGCCTAAAAAGGAAGTTTGAGGCGTATTTGAAATTTTTCGTTTTTTGCTAATTACTCCGCCCCCCGTACAACGATTTTCAAAATTATAGGAACATTACCTACTACGACCCCACAGCATAACGCTGCCCAAATTTCATCACAATCCATGTAGCGGTTACTGAGATTACGAGGGTAGAAAAACGCGACAGACAGACAGACAGACCGACAGACCGACAGACCGACAGACCGACAGACCGACAGACCGACAGACCGACAGACCGACAGACCGACAGACCGACAGACCGACAGACCGACAGACCGACAGACCGACAGACCGACAGACCGACAGACCGACAGACCGACAGACCGACAGACCGACAGACCGACAGACCGACAGACCGACAGACCGACAGACCGACAGACCGACAGACCGACAGACCGACAGACCGACAGACAGACAGACCGACAGACAGACAGACCGACGGAAATGAGTGACGTGGATTTTCGTTATGTACACATCATAAAACGCCCAAAAAACGTATTATCTCAAAATCGAAAATTTTCGCGATCACAATACTCCCCTCACCTATCGGTGTGGGAAGTAAAACACACGAAAATATCACCTTTCATTGCAGTAAGTGTTAAAAATATTGTCCGTTATTGGGCAAACAATGATGTAGTCGATTTCCAAATTCCTGACAAGACAGTCTCAAGGACAATGGAAATGATTCCATTTTATGGTGCCCAAAATCAATGTGCTCGGCAAATTGCCGTTCCGTTTAACGCCAGACTTCCGGGGAACATAACTTCGCATAGATATGCTTTAGACCTAGAAGGAAAACTACGTGCGTTTTTAAGGACACTTTATATTACGAAAATATGACCTCTCAAACAAATCCTTATTTTTTATTTACCTTATGTTTATGACTTTACGAAAAAAATAGGTGTATGTATAAAAAAAGGTACCACAAGATTTTAAATAAAGTACTTAATTTGTGGAAGAAAAACTATTGGGCGAGTTATAAGGGTTGAAGCACAAAAAAAATATTTTTAAAGCACGGTACGATAGAATCTATAGTAATTTAAAAAAAATGAAGTCAAGTTGATTGACTCAGTACTTCCCACACAATACGCTGATACCAGTTTATTGCTTTCCCATAGCATGAAACTTTAGTCTAAGATCCCTTGCAACCAAATAATCGCCAGCCCACCCCCCCCCCCCCAAAATTTCTTATGCCGCTAGGTCTTTCCTTCACAGGTCAATGGACAGCCTATTATCGATGCTACAAACTTCTCAGTTTCACAATCCTCCACCCCCCAACCACCTCACTTTCACCCCCACCCAAAAACTGGTAGGAAATGATCAGGAACCCCTAAAACATCTAAAAACCGAATTTGAGTTGTTTTCATACTTTTCGTTCTTTAATTATTGCTACGCTGCCACTGACAGGATTTTTAACAAACATACGCGTTTTCCATTCTTACCACGGTAACAATATACTGTGTCAAAATTTCATTAGAATCAATTTAATAGTGTCCACGTTACAAAATACAAAACGATTTAGACCAATAAATTCTCGTATAGTATACAGAAAATTCTAAAGTCCCTTAGTTTCCGTAATAGACCAGGCAATATTCGGATGGACCTAAAAAGGTGATTTGTGTCGCTAGATCTTCCTTCACAGGTTAGTGGACAGCCTATTATGAGTACAAGAAATTTTTTAATTTTTCAACCCCCACCACCCCAATTTCACCCACACCCAAAAAAACGCAGAAAATCATCAGGAACCTCTAAAACGCTTAAAAACGAAGTTTGAGCTATTTTTATATTTTTAGTTTTTTTATTATTTCTGCGCCGCCACTGGCACGATTTATCAAAACCATACGCGTTTTCCATCTTCGCCTGGTAGTAATGGTCTTTCAAAATTTCATTAAAATCAATTCAACAGTTTCCTCGTTACAACGATCTAAAGCAATAGTAATGGTGTTTCAAAATTTCATTAAAATCAATTCAACAGTTTTCTCGTTACAACGATCTAAAGCAATACTCTCGTATGTTTACATCAGAAAAAATTCTAACTCCTTTGCTTTCTGTAATAGGCAAGGCAATGTTCGGATGGACCTAAAAAAGTTATTTATGTCGCCAGGTCTTCCTTCACAGGTCAGTGGACAGTCTATTATGAAAGCAACAAATTTTTCAATTTTACAACCCCCAACCAACCCAATTTCACCCCCACCTAAAAAAAAGTAGAAAACTATCAGGGACTCCTAAAACGCCTAAAAACGAAGTTTCAGCAATATTTATTTTTTTTTGTTTTTTGCTAATTACTCCGCCGCCTGTGCACCGATTTTCAAAATTATAGGAACATTACCTACTACGACCCCACAGCATATCGCTGCCCAAATTTCATCACAATCCGTGCAGCGGTTACTGAGATTACGAGGGTAGAAAAACGCGACAGACAGACAGACCGACAGACTGACAGACCGACAGACAGACCGACAGACCGACAGACCGACAGACCGACAGACCGACAGACCGACAGACCGACAGACCGACAGACCGACAGACCGACAGACCGACAGACCGACAGACCGACAGACCGACAGACCGACAGACCGACAGACCGACAGACCGACAGACCGACAGACCGACAGACCGACAGACCGACAGACCGACAGACCGACAGACCGACAGACCGACAGACCGACAGACCGACAGACCGACAGACAGACAGACCGACGGAAATGAGTGACGTGGATTTTCGTTATGTACACATCATAAAACGCCCAAAAAGCGCATTATCTCAAAATCGAAAATTTTCGCGATCACAATACTCCCCTCACCTATCGCTGTGGGAAGTAAAATACCCTCAGGTATGAAGTTTTCTTGTTACCAAAATATCACGTATCAATTATAGTCTGGGACACTTGGTATAGTTTATTATTAAAAAATATTTCGAAATTTTTACATTCACTAATGGTGATGGAGAAATAAGTCAGAAGGCTTAGTAAACTGGTATAGGGTAAATAGCAATAGAAATAGTTCCAGCAACAAACAGATAACATGCAAAATCTGCATAACGTCGTTACTTTCATAAGTGTTCAATTATAGGTATTTCAATAATTTCAATTTACCAAACCATTTATACGTTTTTTGTTTTTTATTACAATTACATTGTTATCTAATCGAATTGTAAGCAACAACGCTTACCACAATGATAACAAAATTGTAGTTAAAATGACATAAAATGTGAAAATAGTAGGTAACGATATATTTTTCAGAATGTACTACATATAAATTTCATAAGATGAAATGAAAATAAATGGCTAACACTCATCTATGAAAGCGAGTTGGAAGAAATAATCTAATCGTTGCTTTTTAGAAACAAAACAACTATAGATGTGCACTTTTTTTTTTTTTTTTATGGTCGGCCTCCCGCAAAGGCTGAAAGCCTATGGCGCTGCAGGAGCGCTGCGAGAGGACAAATGTCTGTTCACGTTAGATTTGAAACGCTGCAGGTTGTATCCGCCGGGAAACAAATTCCCCGGCAGCTGATTCCACAGCGTCGAAGTTCTCCAAAAGAAGGAATGCTGGAGGAGACTGGTTCGGGGAGTAAGGACCTCGACCTGGTAAGGATGAGCTCGCAGAGCTTCTCTAGTATTCCTGGTTCGGACGGCCTTTGGTGTTATTATCTGGGAGAGCTCACTCGAACATCTTCCGTGATAGAATCTGTAAAACAGACATAGGTCAGCCACCCTCCTTCGATGTTCCAGGCTGTGGAGGTCCTTTGTGAGGTTAGGCGTATCGATTAATCTAATTGCTCTTTTCTGGATAGTGTCCAGAAGCTTTAGAGAGTGCTTCGGAGCACATCCCCATACATGGGAGCAATACTCCAGCGATGGTCGGATCTGTGCCTTGTAGAGCAGCAGCAGTTGCTCTGGCGTATACAACTTCCTACAGCGGAACAAAACTCCAAGCTTCTGGGATGCCGTTTTAGCAATACTGACGACGTGGTCGTGCCAGGACATGTTATTGTTGATGTTGATTCCCAAGAGCTTGACGGAAGGTGATTCGACAATGGGGTGACCCTCCATTTCCACGGTTGGTAAGCCATCGTGAGACTTCTTTGTCAGTGTTGTTGCCTGAGTTTTTTGCACGTTGAACTGTACTTTATTTGCTAATCCCCACTCTACAATTGTTTTGATATCTGCGTTGATCTGTGAGGCATGCTGCTGTCGCCGACGTAATGTCTCCTGGGATGATAGTGGCTTGCCTGGTTCCATGCAAGACACTAATGTTCTGTCATCTGCGAAGCTGTAGATTGGATTGGATGTTATTTCCAGCAGCTCGTTGATGTACAGCAGAAACAGTGTAGGGGATAGGACAGATCCCTGAGGAACACCGGCGTTTATTGAAAATACGTCTGATGAACAGCCCTCGACTACAACAAACAGAGATCGATGGTTCAAAAAGCTGTTCAGCCACTGGCGCAGGCCAGGTGGTAGTCCATAAGCAGCAAGCTTGACCAGAAGTCCGTCATGCCACACTCTGTCGAAGGCTTTCGATATGTCAAGTGCAACAACACGGGATTCACCATGTTTGTCTATTGCTCTGTTCCACAAGTGAGTGACGTAGGCAAGGAGGTCACCTGTAGACCTGTGCTTGCGGAAGCCATACTGGCGATCATTTATGATGTCATTGTTGTCCAGGTATTTCAGGAGCTGTGTGTTAATGACAGTCTCCATAACCTTAGACATGATGCTGAGAAGAGCCACAGGTCTATAGTTGGTGGGATCAGTTTTTTTGCCTTTCTTAGGGATAGGTTGCACGCAGCCAATCTTCCACGAATCGGGAAACACGCCTCGTTGATACGAAAGTTTGAAGAGCTTGCAAAGAATAGGTGCAAGCTCAGCGGCACAGCGTTTAAGGACAATGGCTGGAATTTGGTCTGGACCAGTAGCTTTATTGGTGTTCAGTTTTTGGAGGATGCTTTTTACATCTCGATGTTGAAATTTGACCTCTGCCATTCTCGAGTTCACGCTTATGGTGGTGGTCGGAGTACTTCCTTGAAAGTCTACAGTAGAATTGGCTGCGAAGAGCTTCCCCAAGATATCTGCTTTTTCTTTAGGAGCAGAAGCGATGGACCCGTCCTCTCCGGTCAAGGGTGGTATTGACGAATGGGAAAAGTTCTGACTAACAGCCTTAGCTACAGACCAGAATGTTCTGGACGAACTAGGACATGAGAGGAGCTTGTTCTTAATTTTTTGGTTGTGTTCCTCCTTGCTGCTGTCAATCACGCGTTTGCAGTGATTTCTGGTGTCGATAAAACTGCGGTGGTTCTCGGCATTTGGATTTTTCCTCCATTCTTTGTAATGGTGGTTTTTAGAGGAAACTGCATCTCTACAGCGCTGATTGAACCATGGCTTGTTTTTGGAGGGATGCTTGACGACATGAGGAATATAGGCTTCCATGCCAGATATTAATACCTCTGTTATTTCTTGGGCGCAAGCTGATGGGTCTCGTGACTTGAAGCAGACGTCGTTCCAGGGAAAGGACTGATAGTATTCTCTTAGGTCGTCCCACTTTGCTGATCTGTAATGCCAGACCCGGCGAGGCTTTGCATGGTGGAGATCTGGAGAATCCATTCTGCATAGCGTTGAGACGGTGTTATGGTCAGACGATCCCAGTGGAGCAGTTACTTTCACTGTGTAGATTGTTGGAGTAGTTGTTAGATATAGGTCCAACAAACTAGCAAAATCTCCGTGGCGGCTGGGTATCCTTGTTGGTTCTTTGACTATCTGCTCCAAGCCGCAGCTAATAGCGAAGGCTTCAGCTTCACGTCCCTCGTCGTCCGTTTTGTTTGAGTGTTTGAGCCAGTAGGAGTTGTGAACGTTGAAGTCACCCAGAAAGACTATCTCTGAATGAGGGTGATCAGATTGCAGCGCGTCCACAGTGGCTGAAAGCTTCTCGAAGAGCTCTTTGCAGTTGTTATTGCTTGGTGGCCTATAAATGCAGCATATAAACTTGGAATGATTTTGGAAGGATATTTTGAGCCATATGATGTCAAATCCTTCCAGTTCGAGCTCCTCTTCTCGATGACAAGAAAGCCCAGATTTAACGTACACGCATACGCCAAACCTACGTCTAAATCGGGTGTATAAGTCATATCCGGGATATCTAAAGCAGTTATCCATTGTTGAAGAGCCGACTTGAGTTTCCGTAAGAGCCAGAATGTGTGGCTTCTCTGCCTAAAGGTGTTGATGGACAGAGTTTATGTTGGAGGCAAGACCTCGTATATTTGTAAAGTCGGCTCTGAACAAGTTTCTCTGGCCTTCGGGCCTGTCGTCAGTGCGAAGTTGCTGCGAAGGACGGCTTCTGTTGTTAGCCTGACGAGGAGTGGCAGCACAATTCTTTAAACAAACTTCGCTTAATGTTCCCCCCCCCCCCCCGGACCACCTGGCACCCGGAGATCCGAACGGCCAGGTATTTTACCTCCGGAAACTTTTGATCCTGGAAGAGCCATTGAGCATTTTTTTACTTTTAATTAATCCAATTTGTCACTTATGAGAAACCGAGAACATCCGCCCAGCGACGGAACATGAACCGTGAGGCCATTTGGCGCCGCCTATTTTCGGGAACCTATTTCTAGTTTCCCGGAAATATTCCGATGTGGGGGTGATTGCACCGCGGGCGAAGCTAAGTGGCTGCACTTCTCCCCCCTGTGGCTGATTGCAGAGATAATAGTACATGATGCACCGTCGTCGGTGCAAGGTGTACCATCACCTCTGGGCGATGGGGTCGCCACATCCCTACGCCTCACCTTTCGGACGAAACTATTTGGAAATGTTTTAAGTTCTTACCAATTTGATTTTTTTCTATGGGATGAAAAGCCACATACTGTCAGGTATACAAGAAACTATTCGACTAAAATCTACAAACAACAATGCCAGCATGACGAATTGCAATATTTCTAAGTAAAATGAGTCAGTCAATGAATGCATGTGTTGTCGAGCAAAGTAACTAAAGCTCAATTCACATGCACACGATTTTCGACGATATGATGGTAGGAAGCTATTGGTTCAAATATTCAAAATGAATTAGCGCTAAACTTGTTCGATAATTTTAATTTTTAAACGACGATCGGACGAGTTGAAAATATTTCAAGTTTTTATCCGTATGTCATTTGACAGCAGACAATTTCTATGAATTTGTATTTGAAAACGATAATACAGCAATCGCGTTACGTGAATTTAAAAAATATTTTACTTTTATTTCTCTTATGGATGAAAATCAAGAATAGAGAAATAAAGCAAAGGAGCTTGCCATAACCTGTTGCAGGAGATGAAGCTAACTAACATAGAAAAATATTTGAATTTTCTACGAATGCCAAGTAATGCATAATTTTTGCTTGAAATCATTGGTCACGGCTGAGTGAAACTTATTGTGCTTGCAAACCTATTTCTTCTGAGGAAAGACTAGCTTTTACTTTGATGTATTTAGGATATCCTGCATCGGTTAACTATTCAACCGTCCACCTAACAGCTATTCAATATTGGAAAGAAATAGAGGTATTTGATGGATTGGATTTGATATCAAACAACCTCAAATCATATATCTACAAATTTAAATTGACAGCCCCTCAGCAACTGGGACAGGTACCAACTATGATGACACAAATTCCGCAAATTTGTAGCCAAATTTCGTACGAAACAATAGGATTCATGTGAAGGGAAATAATTATTTAGATTATACAATAGAATCAGTACGGATACGAATTTTATACCAGAAATCGTATGCATGTGAATTACGAGGCTTACTTCGCTGAACCTATGCTGGAAAAACGGATCTTGCACGGCCTGCGCCAATTTCATAATTTTCCACAATCTTCATTTTCAATGGAAAATTCTATAGTCTTTTTGAGAATACGCTGCAACGTAACCTGAATTATCTCCTCGGCGTTCTCAAAGATCGCCTGAATAATCAAAATCCCATTACAGGCCACATTATCAGAGTTAATCTACTGTAGGCATATATAATGGCCTGAAAAATGAATTTATCATACACCGAGGATTTTTCATGTCACAGTATCGACACGAAACTCATCACGACATTATGACCACGTCGATACCTCATCTTTTCAGTATCTAGTTTTAATTCTCAATTTTTCTTACCACACTATGAATGAGAGGAGTCTTATCATCACAAAGTTACGTCACAAAAACCCATGTCACTAATTTTCGTCTGGCTGCCTGTTGGCACCTTTTTACTCGCCTAATCTCAGTAACCGTTACACGATAATTATCAGAACCTTTACGAACGTCGTTTTTATAATTGTTTCAGGGGTTCCTCATCCACTTGGAGGAAGGAGCAATTCGGATGGTGAGGAAGTTGGAACTATTCATAACTACGAAATTTGGTGCATTTATGTAAAGCTAGATATTGCCTCTTAATGCTAATCTGCAGTTTTCAGACCGTTACAAACAATGCCTTTAAAAAGACGCCGTAGTATCCCTTACGGTTCTTCCGTTGTTCCAACCCATAGTATCTCTTACGCGTTGGACGAACGTCATTTTTTTATCGATCATTATTTAGGGGTTACTGATTATCTTCCACGTTTTTCTGGGAAGTAGTGAAAGTAGGGTGGTGGAGAGGGTACGAGATTGTATAATTCCAAATTATTTTGCCCTAAAAAAGATGGTCCTGAGGACATCTGTGGATATGTGGACAGAATATTTTAATACATCGCACCTCCAATTCAATACTGCCATAAGTGCAATTTTTGTAGATTTTGAGATAAGGCGCTGTTTCACCTTGAAATGTGTCAAACTATCACATGCAATAATGCCACACTTCATGAAGCTATGGAATATGTACATTTGTTACATATGGCTCCATTGAATTTGTAGTTACGTATACTTCAATACAGCCACATTTACATATATGGCAGTAGTTCATCAGAAAGGAGCTGCCTTTTGCTACCATACTACCGCAAATGTATTATGTAGCTGTATTGCACGTAAAGCCACCATAACAATTCCACCATATAACGTAAAATTATTTACTTGTTTTCATCGTTTTACGCTTCTGTCATTATTGGTTAAACTTTTTAAAAAGCACTATGGGTAGGAGTTAACAAAAGAAGATGAGTGCTAGATCCACATTGATTATGCAACATGCTCTGTGGGCTGCGGAGTCTGGATTAGGTCAAAATAGAGGCTTGTGTTAGGCGTACAAAAACAGTAATGAAGAAGAAAAACAAGGCAAGCAAATAGAATAGGAACGTCACCTTAAAAATAAGATAAAAAGTAGGGAAGAGAATAAGAAAGACGTCGCAAAAAGCCGAGAATATAGTGACACTGTTGGATCCAGCTTTGATTTACAAGCAGTGCTACCAACACCTTCTGTTGGTGTTTCCACATTCTTTTATAAATGTAGACTAAACTGCTTAAATTCTTGCTTCACGAAATCGCTCCATGTGTTTTTGAATACCTGTCTAAGTTGCCAGCAGGAAAAGATGTGAAACAATTGGCAATGGAGGGTCACCCCATAGTCGAATCACCTTCCGTCAAGCTTTTGGGGATCAACATCAACAGTAACATGTCCTGGCACGACCACGTCGTCAATATTGCTAAAACCGCATCCCAGAAGCTTGGGGTCATACTCAAAACGAAGGTGACCCTGCATTCCGTTATCGAAAAGGCGAAAAAACGAGCAATCAAAAGCGGACCTATTTATGTTCCCGCGCAATGGCCGCCATTGATAAGAACTTCCAAGAAGGTTGGCAACCCTTACGTGGTAAACGAAATGGGTACTGAGGAGTTTATGGACTTCAAAGGTCTTTTATATTTGGTAACAAATTTTGTAAAAATTCTGAGAATGAAGAAGTAGTTTGGAACGATATACAAGTATTGAGGGTAGAAAAAAATACACTGATAAAGTTTTATACAAAACAGATTTTGATGAAGATACATTTAAAACAATAGTTCTGTCAAGTCGTCGTCCATGTGAACTAAAGCCCTCTTTAAAGGTAGCATATTCAACGCCACCGGTGGTTAAACAGAAAACGAAAGAACATTTATTCCATATTATAAAAATCTGTTAATAGTTTTGCAGAAATAAAATAGTGCTTCCTAAAATTATGATTATATTTACTGATATGGCCCCTATGATTTTATATATACCCCAGCGCAATACTGCCATATGTTACAAAAATCACCCAGTGAATGAAATTTTTTCTGTAATAGTAGATAAATTGGGTTATACTTGTCAAAAGGCTATTACTACCATGCTTTCAATAGTTCAGTCGGAAAACTAGGCCAAACATACAAGAAAATCTCTTAAGCGACATCTAAATGTCTGTTTATCGCAAAACTCTTATATTTGCAGTTACGGCAGTATTGAATTGGGGGTGCGACATTACTTTTGGAAACTATTATCTTCATTGAGATTAATTGTTTGACACTTTATAACTGCCTCGAAAAAAAATGTACAGCATTTTGAAATCATGTCAATGACGGCGACGGCGGGCTAATCAAGAAACAAAAAAAAATCAAACCGCTCAAAAAGTATTAAGGGCTTTCCTATTTGCTTATGCCAGAAGAGTCAAATTGGAGTGGGGGGTGATAGCGGGCTGAAATTACACCACTATTCATTCAACTAATCATGATTATCCTTGCTTTGATTACCCTAATGCAATATAAGCTGTAACTGTCTGTCCTTGATGTATTGTGTAAGACTTTCGCGGCCATGATCCGATGAACTGTTGGTTCTTGGGCTGTTCGGTCGGCGTCGACACACTCCGCCGCCATGGCGCCGGCGTGCTTCGCTGCTGGACATTTCGCCAACACGAGTGGTCGGCATCTTCAGAAGTTGATGTCACCTGTTCGACGTGTTCCGAGGGACTGAGACCGCGTCACTAGAGATGTGTGAAACGGTTCTGATCCGGTTCATTGATCCGGATCTTTAAGGTGATCTAACTGAACCGAATGCTTAATTTAAATTCAACGGGTTAGTCGGGTCACAAATCCCGGGGCTTGTTCGTTCAGAATCACAAAGCAGGATGGTGCGTGCCACGGCGATATATGTCCGTCAGTCAATCTGACGATTGGCGATATGTTCAGTTTTCGGTTCAGTGTTCTGCTGAAGCTAAATGATAGCCATAATGCTTAATGTTCTGGGATCTGAATTTAAAGGAATATTTAGATAGATATTTTAGGGCGAATAATAAATTAATATTTTTCGTGTATGATGAGTTGTGGCTGTTTATAGAAGAGACAAAAAATTACTTTTACGTGCTAGGAGTGTACAAATACGAGAAACTCAAAACTGAATAATTATTTATTAAACGAAATCAAATCTAAACCTTTTATAAAGAATAGTATTAATACATATACATCTTCTAGGTACATACTTATAAAAAAAGTAAATATCATCTGATATAAAAATAAAAAAAAATATACATGAAGTGCATACTGTACTGGCTCATTTCTGTCTGCAACTGAGTACCCAGATTGGGCGGTTCTCTCGTGCTTCGGTCAAGATCGAAGGTGAACGATTGCATTCGCTAGTTAGGTAGTCGGGATCCGACTGACCTGTGAACCGGATCACTGTTCCGGATCTTTGAGGTTTGAGGTGTTCTAGATCCGCTGATCTGCATTTTAAAAAAGACCCGATATACCCATCTCTACGCGTCACATGGCCGGCACCAACGACATCCTACTGATAGACCCCGCATCCAAGGCAAATTGTTTGTCGGCACTCCAAACATTGGGAATATTTTCAATGGTACACCGCAGCGATGCCAACTTGACAATCATTTGGAATTAATATTCAGAAAATGTATGGAACAGTATCGTCAATATGTTGTAAAAAATTATGATTATGGCTTACTCATCTGTAACAGAAAAAGTACTCTGAAAATACTCTTTTGTAAAACACGTGTAATATTGCAATTCTGTTAAGAATTAACCCCATTTTTATATTTTACAAACATTGCTGCATGCCCTAATGCACAACTGGCAACGTCGGGACTGTCTGTGCCAAGTGTCGACCACGTGTCTACTCAGGCGCGTACACAGGATTTTTGCTGGAGGGTGGTTTCAAAAAAAAACGGGATTTCTGTTATTAAAAAAAGCAACATAGGACATGTATGATAGGTAGTTATCAGTGCTAAACCGGTCAGTCGATAGAGGTCCACATCCAGCCAACAAAACAGAACACAACAAAGCTTCAAGTTTTCGAAAACAAAAACAAATTGGCAAATGCGGTCCACATATTTGTAGGCAACAATTAGTGAACTTCGTGGCCGCCGATAGAAAACGTGGCCTGCTCAAAATTGCGAATCGGGTTTTCTTATTATTTACCAAAAAAACGAAAAATTTTTTTGGGTTAGACCCCGCCTAAAAAGAACCGACACAAAAGCTATACTAAGGAATTATTGGAAGATTTATGAAAATGAACGAATGTCTTGGTAGTGCCGGTATTAGTAGAGAAATGCGATATAGCTTCTAGCAAGTACAATTCTGCAATCACATATGGCAACCATAGGTACTGCTTTCCTGATACAATTAAAATTCTTTATTACTATTTATTGATTGACGAGGTTTAGAGTTGAGGCTGACTAGTTTTAGGTTGGTTATTATAAATTTGCTATAGATGCAGATTCAATGCTCTCATTAATAATCAGTGATTTTTTGTGTACCTACTTAATTTACGTAAGAATGTTACTAACCTCAGATTATGTACTGCTGGAAATAATAAAGACATGAATAAAATCCTAGCGCGTTTTTTTCCTTCCAAAAAAATGATCATTTCTACAGACCCTGTCAGAGTAACTATCTAGTTAAAAGACAATTTTGCATATCACTGATACAAATCATCGCCAGATAATGTTTTGATTTCACTGTGACGAACTTCGCGTATCCATTTAGGCATTTTTTTGCCAATGCAATGCTAAGAATTCTGAATACTTATTATAATAACACGTGGTAATTGCACTATATTGGATGAATATACAATTTTATACATACATTTTCTTTGCAGACTTTAGAATTAACATATTTTATGATCAATAAACTAGTATCAATCAAAAAAGTTTTATTCATATATTATTTTTCAAGAATACCACTTTGAATGAGAGAAGCTCATGCAGCAGCTTTATTCTTGTCTGAGCACACAAGCAAGTGGTATGAAAGGGAAAGGAGACACGGATAAATAAAATTTTATTATTTTATGATGTGTATGTGTGTATATATTCAATAATTCTAGTAATCTACGTTTTTTAGCTGTTCCAAATGAACAACAGTCTGACAATTACTTAATACATCTATTATTTCATATTGTTTGAATGTTTATTTGTAAAATTCTGCCATTGTAAAAATTAAATGTCTACGCCACTGACTCGGTGTACGCTCATAAATACAGCTGACGTTCCCCCCTTCCGTCGCATCGCCAGAAACGCTTACAAACATTTGGTATACAAAGCGTAGTCTATCAGTATGACGTCGTTGGCCGGCAGCTATATTCCCCGGATTAGGAGTGGGGGCGGCTGCGCTGTGTACCGCTGATGCCTGTAGAACTCCTGCACATCCCAGAATCACCCAGAATCTTTGCGCCTCTTAAGATGGGTTGGATGTCCATATTCTGTTGAGCTTGTAGGCTTCTTCCTTGCGTGTACTGTCGTCTGCGAAGCTGTAGATTAGACTGGATGTTATTTCCAATTTCGTTGATGTACAGCAGAAATAGTGTAAGGGATACGACAAATCCCTGAGGAACGCCGGCGTTTATTGAAAATACATCTGACGAACAGCCTTCGACTACAACAAACAGAGATCGTTCGTTCAAGAAGCTATTCAGCCAATGACGCAGGCCAATAAAGCTACTGGTCCTGACCAAATTCCAGCCATTGTCCGCCGCTGAGCTTGCACCTATTCTTTGCAAGCTCTTCAAACTTTCGTATCAACGAGGCGTGTTTCCCGATTCGTGGAAGATTGGCTGCGTGCAACCTATCCCTAAGAAAGGCAAAAAAACTGATCCCACCAACTATAGACCTGTGGCTCTTCTCAGCATCATGTCTAAGGTTATGGAGACTGTCATTAACACACAGCTCCTGAAATACCTCGACAACAATGACATCATAAATGATCGCCAGTATGGCTTCCGCAAGCACAGGTCTACAGGTGACCTCCTTGCCTACGTCACTCACTTGTGGAACAGAGCAATAGACAAACATGGCGAATCCCGTGTTGTTGCACTTGACATATCGAAAGCCTTCGACAGAGTGTGGCATGAGGGACTTCTAGTCAAGCTTGCTGCTTATGGACTACCACCTGGCCTGCGCCAGTGGCTGAATAGCTTTTTGAACGATCGATCTCTGTTTGTTGTAGTCGAGGGCTGTTCATCAGACGTATTTTCAATAAACGCCGGTGTTCCTCAGGGATCTGTCCTATCCCCTACACTGTTTCTGCTGTACATCAACGAGCTGCTGGAAATAACATCCAATCCAATCTACAGCTTCGCAGATGACAGTACATTAGTGTCGTGCATGGAACCAGGCAAGCCACTATCATCCCAGGAGACGGTACGTCGGCGACAGCAGCATGCCTCACAGATCAACGCTGATATCAAAACAATTGTCGAGTGGGGATTAGCAAATAAAGTACAGTTCAACGTTCAAAAAACTCAGGCAACAACACTGACAAAGAAGTCTCACGATGGCTTACCAACCGTGGAAATGGAGGGTCACCCCATAGTCGAATCACCTTCCGTCAAGCTCTTGGGAATCAACATCAACAATAACATGTCCTGGCACGACCACGTCGCGTCGTCAGTATTGCTAAAACGGCATCCCAGAAGCTTGGAGTTTTGTTCCGCTGTAGGAAGTTGTATACACCAGAGCAACTGCTGCTGCTCTACAAGGCACAGATCCGACCATCGCTGGAGTATTGCTCCCATGTATGGGGATGTGCTCCGAAGCACTCTCTAAAGCTTCTAGACACTATCCAGAAAAGAGCAATTAGATTAATCGATACGCCTAACCTCACAAAGGACCTCCACAGCCTGGAACATTGAAGGAGGGTGGCTGACCTATGTCTATTTTACAGATTCTATCACGGAAGATGTTCGAGCGAGCTCTCCCAGATAATAACACCAAAGGCCGCCCGAACCAGGAATACTAGAGAAGCTCTGCGAGCTCATCCTTACCAGGTCGAGGTCCTTACTCCCCGAACCAGTCTCCTCCAGCATTCCTTCTTTTGGAGAACTTCGACGCTGTGGAATCAGCTGCCGGGGAATTTGTTTCCCGACGGCTACAACCTGCAGCGTTTCAAATTTAACATGAACAGACATTTGTCCTCTCGCAGAGCTTCTACAGCGCCATAGGCTTTCAGCCTTTGCGGGAGGCCGACCTTAAAAAAAAAAAAAGTGGCAGTCCATCAGCAGCAATCTTGACCAGAAGTACCTCATGCCATACTCTATCGAAGGCTTTCGATATGTCAAGTGCACACTGGATTCGCCATGATTTTCAATTGCTCTATTCCACAAGTGAGTGACGTAGGCGAGGAGGTCACCCGTAGACCTGTGCTCACAGAAGCCATATTGGCGATCATGTGTGGTGTTATTGTTGTCCAGGTATTTCAGGAGCTGTGTATTAATGACAATCTCCATAACCTTAGACATGATGTTGAGAAGAGCCATAGGTGTATAGTTGATGGGATCGTTTTTTTGCCGAACCTACCACCAACAACCAGGGTCAAATACGTTATGAGACTGTTATTAAGTTCAGGAAGTCTTGATGGAAGAAAGGTCGCTAACACAAAAGTTCAGAAACACTCTATTTCTTGAAGAACCGATTACTAGCGCACGTTTCTGGATTTAGGTTCTAAGGTATAGCGCGCGAAATAGAGAATTCAAGAGAAACGTATTCCCGTGTTAGCGAGGAGGCGTGGCCGCCTGTTCCCTTTCTCCAGTGTGTGTTCAAGACGAGGAGAGATAAGTCCAAGAATCCAAAGGTAAGGTAAAAATGTCCAAAGGTAAGGTGCAAAGGTCACCATAAAAATGAATTTCGCATTTCCAAGCTCCTGACATTACCTTTAAACTTACAGTAATGATTCAAAAACCAAGTTGAAAAAGAAAGCTTGTGCTTTGTCGCCTGTTTAGCATTTTTTTGATATTGCGTTTGGTTGTTAAATTACAGACATTTGAAGAGTGTATAATTTTGCTTTGCGAGTTTTTTTGCACACTAAAAAACTTTTTTGAGAAAATCGCAAATAGGTCCTAACTGTCACCTTCTGAAATACTGTGTATGTAGTTTTGAAAAACAAGCGAGTTCTGTTCGAAATAGGAATCGGTGTTTTAACATGGCAAATACATATAATTATGTATAACTGTGTATACACAGGCCCCTTAAGCATGATAATTTTCTACCAGAATCGAAGTGTTTCAAGAAAATGACATTCCGTACAGTGAATATGTAAACATAATTCGACATTGTCTCCTACAAGTCTTACTGTTTTTTTGGAAGATTAACTTCTTGAGAAATTTGTGCCATAAAATTTACTCCCAGGTACATCTGGAAAGTTGTTACTATAAATATAAGATACTCCACAATCTATTTATATCGACAAGAAGTAGGTTTAAAAGAAAAGAATTTCCTACAGTCCACCACCACAGGTGCGACATAACATACATACATTCGTAATGTCATTAATTCATGCCAAGATCCTGAATGATTAAATCAATATTCAGCATCACTTATTATGGCCAGCATAAGAAGTTCGATATTAAATGATGTAATTGCTGCGGAAACATTTGAAATTCATGAGATTGCGAGAAAGTTAACTTCGCGCTAGGAGGAAGGAAATCGAGAACGCATTGCATTTCAAGTAATCCTTTTGTTTTCCTTTTGTATCAGACGTTAATGTTAATACACATATGGCGTTTTCAAATTTGACTTTAATATTGCTAGACTTTTCAAAGGCTTTTGACACTATAGATCACGAACCTCTTTGCATGAAGCTAGCGTAATAGGGGTTTTCGTTCACGTCTCTCCATGTTTTCCAAACGTATCTGTCAGATCGACAAGTGGTAACTATTGATAATAATAAATTTTATCTGCTGAACAACCATTGCCTAACTACTTCTAAACAGGTTATATTACCTATAAGCAAACCGCATGAATTATTTTTCATAACTCACGGTCCAGCCGTGGGTTATGAACACCGCCTACTGGATACCGGTATTGATCTCTTGGAAATGCATACGATTAAATAGACGCTGTAATAATAATTGCAAATGTGGTATGAAACGCCAAATTCGAAGGATGACAATATTTATTTAAGTGACAGAAGTAAGGTTGTCAATAGTTTGTAATCATTATGTATTCAAATAGTGCTATTCATAGCGGCGCGGTCGTAGATAAAGTATAATATCCAACCCGCTTTAATGTAATAACTTACTTGTTGTTTTACAGCCCTTGCTTACGGCTCGTGCCGCAAACATCAGCTGCATCTATTATTACAGTCATTACCGCTCACTGAACAGTATACTATTATACTGATCAATACTGATCCTTCTTTAGTCACTTCTAGGGTTCCTCATGGTGGAACCCTACATTACTCTCAGTTGCTTAATCCCTTCAAATCGGGAAATGTGTTCCAGTCAGTTAAAAATATAAATAATGACATTAAAAATGTATTCTATTACTCCAACAGAAGTAATTTGAAATTAATTGGTCTGAATGTTCTACGTTGTTGTTTTGTCCTGAGGGTAAACGTGAAGTTTTAATAACTCAACTTAATATTAACGTTGGTGGATCAACTTTAGCTATTGTGGATATAGTCTAAGGGCCAGGAGTTCAAAAGCGTCATTTTGGCAAATCTGCCGTGTTAATATAATGTAGCATATATCTTATCTTATACAAAAACCCAATGGCAGACACCTAGTCCGGTTCCTATAATGTGTTTTATAAAATTTCGAAAGTTAAAAGGTTTATGAAAAGGTATGTTATTTTAACAAGGATGAAAATGATATGTGTTATTCACATCATGATTATTATAAATGTAGTTTTTGTTGTTAAAGTTGAAAATTTAATGAACATTTACGGTACTTTAGCAAGGATAACAAAGATATGTTATTCACATACTCCAGTTCCTAATGTATTTTATAAAATTTCAAAATTTGAAAATTTAATGAAAATTTACGGTATTTTAGCAAGGACTACAAAGATATATGTTAGTCACATTATTATTATAAATGTAGTTTTTGAATGGCAGACACGTGGGCGAGTTCCAACATACTGGCAGACGCTATAATGTCTCTCTGTTGTGCTAATTAAACAGCGTCAAAAGCGACTTCTAAAACGTGATGCTAGCAAGTCTGCCGTTTTAATATACTGAAGTTAAACCTTTTTTTATTAAAAAACGCAATGGCAAACACCTAGTCCGCTTCCTAATGTGGTTTATAAAATTACAAAAGGTGAAAATTTTATGAAAATTTATGTTATTTTAGCAAGAATCAAAAACATATATGTTATTCGCATTATTATTATAAATGTGGTTTTTGAATGGCAGACATACCTAGGCGGGTTCCAAGATACTGGCAGACACTATAACATCTCTTCATCGTGCTAATTAAACATCGTCAAAAGTGGCTGAAATTTTATAAAAGACATTAGGAAGCGAACTAGATATCTGCCATTGGGTTTTTGTATAAAAAAAAGGTATATGCGATAATATATTAAAACGGCAGACTTGCTAAATTGACGTAATAGAACCCACTTTTGTACTCCCGTCCACGCCTAAAGGAACCATCGCCGGGGATAGAGAAAGTGAAACGCTTAAATTTCCTATTATCTATTATTAAACCTTGTTATCACAATTCAAGCAGCCAAAGAATGCAAGCTGAGCAAAAGCAATGTTGTCACACACCCTTCTAACAAATCTACTACAGGTTCCCAAATTGTATGGATAAGTTGTAGGTGAGAGCCGTTGGTGATATCAATTGTGGTAACAAGGTACAGCTATTGTACTATTGTTTGGTTTGCTGCCACAAAGAATAGAATTCAAAAGGTTCAGAATAGCTGTTTCAGATTTATGTTTAGTCTAAAGAGATATGACTTAACTTCTGCAAAAATAATTGAGCTTAACTGGCTACGTATAGAAGATATTTCCATATATTCAGTTGCTACTATGACCGATAAAATACTTAGCACTGAGTGTCCTCCTTCTATACAAAGACAAGTTGTCAAACGCCAAAACTAGAGAAAATTAAATCTGTAGCTCAATCAAAGAACTATAAAATAAATACACGTATTCTTCAAACATTGTCAAAAGTAGAGATTTTCGCAGATACTTTTCGTACTGGTTCGGGACTAGTTCGAATAAAAAGCGCATGCACAGTATGATTACGGGCGTGCGCGGTATGTAAATCTTGTATGTAAACTGATCCAGTTTACATCACAGAATCAGTTTACATAAGGATTTGCATACCGTGCACGCCAAACTGTATGTAAACTGGATCAGTTTACATACAAGATTTACATACCGCGCACGCCAGTAATCATACTGTGCATGCACCTTTTTATCCGAACTAGTCCCGAACTGGTTCGGGACGTATCCGCGAAAATCTCTAGTGCCAACAAATAACTAAACCTTTTCCGGCAGTAGCTTCAAAAGGATCAAATTTCTAAAGCGTCAATTATAAATTCGTAGATTACGACTGAAAATGGTAAAGGACCCCAGTCAGATGTTGGAAAAAGAGCGAACATCGTTTCACTTCCTGGCCAGATTTGCTGAGATTTACAACATCAAAATCATGTTCAAAGATTCCTTTACATACATATGAAGATTGTAACAGCTGTGCTAATAATAAATGGTGAATATGTTGACTAAATTATCTGCTTTACGAAATTAATTTATCGTTAATTGCTATAAACTTCCTGACGATTTAGAGTGGATAAAATATCATTCGACGATTCCATAGAGATACATACATAAAAGTTCAATTTAAAAAAGCCTGGTCTGGTTTGAAATAAACCGCGTCCAATCACTTTAATAGCTCAGCGAGCAATCATGTAAAATGTAACAATTTTATACTGTAGCGAAACTAATTGATCAGATCACTTTGTTGTGGGCACTGCCCTTTTTATATATAATTTCCGTCATGCTATATAACACTTTAATGACTGTACGTGGTGGATCTGCTTCTTTATTATTTTTTCTCCGATACATTGGATAAAAGTAAGAATCTTCAAAAAATGCTGAAGGAACGAATTACAGGATTTATTAATAGCATTTCTAACTTTCACTACTTCACCTGTTTCTATGGTAGGTACAAAAAATGGCCAAAAAGGTGTATTACAAGATGGCATGCCAAAATGCCATTACATTTGAGAAATTTTATGTGATCTTCAGTATCACCTGGACACTCCTTGAATGCACCGAAATTTTGGCACATTGTTACCAGCGTGATAAGAAAATTAACGAACTCATAAATTTGCTCCAGAGGGGGAGAAGTAATCATCAAAAAAAAATTAAAACGGAAAATTTTAAAATTGCTCAAAATTTGCTCGGTAATTTCCTTATCGTTGATCATTTTTCTCGATTAAGGTAGGGATACTTGTAGGGAGTAGAACTACTTGGTAAGTGATTGGTACAAAGTATTCCCCAGACCTCACTTTTATTACTTAAGCATAATCAACAACCTATTTATGTCAATTTCTTAATAGTTTCTATAATTCACCCACATTATCGGTATAGGTAAAAGCGTTTCGTGATGTACAGATTTTTTGTATTTATCCGAAATTTTTTGGGAGATTGTCAAACTTGATGCAATTTTTTCAAACAAAAACTTCTATAATAACAATATATTCTGACAACATTAATCAAGTTCTCCATTTAGTTTGAGTATTTGAAATTAATATACGATTTTAGGGCGTTTGCAAATTTGCAATGTATTATTTATTTCCCTTTCTAACCTCCGAAAGCTCAAATTTTTCAACTGTAAGAAAATGTTTTAAAGCAAAGTCGCAAATATCAAATAGATCAAATATTCATAGAATATAGTTTGATTTGCATTGATTTCAATATTTAGGATTAATGTACCGGATAGTTAGATAATACTGCAAAGTGCTGCATCTCGGAAACTATTCGCTATAGAAACTTACGGTGAAAAAAATTATTAAAAAGTCACATCATTAAATTTGCTTTTTAAAGAATATTCGGCAGTTTTCGGCTATTATATCAAAAAGGCGCTCTAGCAGTATCACTAGGAATTAGACATATCATAGGTAGGATGGAGTTGATGGAATAATAAATGTTTTTCCAATAAGACCAAGTTTGTTGAAATTCGTTCAGTCAGTTGGGAATTATAGTTCTTTATTTGAAAAATGGAGTCAAGTTGATTGCCTCAGTACTTCCCACACATAATAATGATACCATTTTCTAGTTTTCCCATTGCATGAAGCTATAGTCTGAAATCCCCTTGCAACCAAATCATCGCCTAACCGCCCGCAAAAAAAAACATCCAATACAAAAACTCTTGCGTCTTCCTCCATAGGAACTAGGACGCTACAGTTTTTATTCTGCATGCTTCAACTGGACGATGCGAAACGATCAAGAGCCGCCAAACCGTCTAAAAAAAAGTTTGAGCTGTTTTTATATTTTTAGTTTTTTTATTATTACTGCGCCGCCACTGACACGATTTTTCCAAAGCATACACGTTTTCCATGCTCGCAGATAATACTGTGTCAAAATTTCATTAAAATCAATTCAATAGTTTTCGCGTTACGTAATATAGAACGACCTAAAACAATACTCGTACTATGTATACATGACAAATTCTAAGTCCATTGGTTTCTGTAATGAGCAAGGCAATGTTCGGATGGACCTAAAAAAGTGTATTATGCCGCTAGGTTTTTCATTCACAGGTCAATGGACAGCCCATTATGAATACAACAAACTTTTCAGTTTTACAACCACCCACCCCCTACCACCCCAAATTCACCCCCACCCAAAAAAAAAGTAGAAAATGATCAGGAACTCGTAAAATGCCTAAAAACGAAGTTTGAGGAATATTTATTTTTTTTTGTTTTTTGCTAATTGCTCCGCCGTCAATGCACCGATTTTCAAAATTTTAGCAGCATTATCTACTACGACCTTACAACATATCGGTACCCAAATTTCATCACAATCCATACCGCGTTACTGAGATTACGAGGGTAGAAAAACGCGACAGACAGACAGACAGACAGACAGACATACAGACAGACAGACAGACAGACAGACCGACAGACAGACAGACAGACCGACGGAAATGAGTGATGTGGATTTTCGTTATGTAGACATCATAAAACGCCCAAAAAGCGCATTATCTCTAAATCGAAAATTTTCGCGATCACAATACTCCCCTCACCAATCGGTGTGGGAAGTAAAAAACATTGAAGTACCCCCTCCCTACAACTTTATCTTAAAAGATACGTCAAAGAATGTCAAACATAAATTACTCCAGTAAATACTTTGAGAGGCACAAATTTTTTGGTAACATTTGGTAGACGGATTTCGGTAAAAAATCACTCCCATGTTTAAGATGGCGGTTACGCCCCCTTAGCCCTTTAGCCTCCTAATTCTGGTATTCAATTTTTAGTGCTATACTCTAAAAATCTTCACTTATATGTTCTCATAATCTTCTAATAAAGGTATGTTGCTGTTATCACCATCGTTGTGACTTTTTTTGTAGTAATCTGATGTAAACAAATATTGATAAGAGGTGCAAAGTCACTATTGGTCTGTGCCGAGGTAGGATCTCCCAACTGAATCTTATGACCATAACTAAGAGACTATCAGTATAGTTCGGCTAAAGCCCGCGAAGTTGAAGATGATCCTGATATTAATTTGCTTCGCTTTTCCTCCTTCTTCACTTCGGCAAGTGCCGAACACTTTAACATCGTCTTTTGTTGGCGGTCGAGGAATACTATGTCGGGCTCATTTGCTTGCTAAGCTAGTATACCCGCCATTTCTCCATAACGGATTCTTATATCTCATTGAGCTTATGGCAGCACTGGTATTTCATGTATGTGTAGTACCGATGAACGTACCCATGGTGTTAAAATTACCCGTCTTGGCAAGCCATTATGAGAAGGCCCAACTGCTCAGACAAGCCAAGTTCTTCTATACCTTTTCCAGCAGTAGTATCAAACGGACCAAATGGACTAGTGTCATGATTTTTTTTTTTTGGTTACATATGATAGAGTACGTTATAAAAAGCATCTCATTTTTTTCTCCGATTTTTTTGGGCACAGGAAAGCCGTGAAAATTAGGAAAATATTTGAATTCTCCTAGGACAGTGACGTTACTGCCCTAAAGGCGAACAGCCAATTATTTAAAGACAGGTATGTGTGCTGTGTTGCCGCATTCTGATGGCGCGCGAAATGCCGGAGCTGAACGCGGGCTGGCTCATCTATCTTGTCTTCTGTTCCCGCCTGCGAGTCGGAGCTGTTCTTGGCAACAATGCACTGCTGATGATTCGCGCGGTTGGCACTGATTGGCTGAATTTGAATTCCTTTCGTTAAACTTGAGAATGGAATTACTAAAAAACAAAATGATGTAGAAAGTAACGAAATGCAGCAGTACGTTTATTTTTGTATGCACTAAGCGGTTATAACAATTAAATCATTGTCCTTAACTTCGTGATACTAGTCCATTGTAAACGCAAACTGTCAGTTGTAATCTAAATCTAACAGTTTAAAATTAGAATTGACGCTTTAGAAATGTAATGTGATCCTTTTACTTCCCACGCCGATAGATGAGGGGAGTATTGTGATCGCGAAAATTTTCGATTTTGGGATAAGACGTTTTTTGGGCGTTTTATGATGTCTACATAACGAAAATCCACGTCACTCAATTCCGTCGGTCTGTCTGTTTGTCTGTCTGTCAGTCTGTCTGTCTGTCTGTCGGTCTGTCTGTCGGTCTGTCTGTCGGTCTGTCTGTCGGTCTGTCTGTCTATCTGTCTGTCGGTCTGTTGGCGTCCTTCTAGCCTCGTAATCTCAGCAACCACTGCATGGATTTTGATGAAATTTGGACAGCAATATGCTGTGTGGTCGTAGTAGGTAATGCTGCTATAATTTTGAAAATCGGTGCATGGGCGGTGGAGTAATAGGCTAAAAACCAAAAAATTCAAATATTCCCCAAACTTCGTTTTTAGGCTGTAACGAAATTTTTGTTAATTTCGTTACACGTCGTCTGTGACTCCTTTATAGATTAATTCTTCCAGAATGGTATTCTAGTGACAGGTAGATATCTGTTCCTCCCGTATGCTTTGCCGTTACGCTATTGGAAGAACCCCTTTTCCGCGCCTATGGATACTGATCATACGCCTGAGAGGTATTCTTTTTCCCGATGGATATGGGGTATATGCAACCAGACTCGCAACTAGGGGCCTGGTGTGATTGGTCAGTTGGCTATTAAAATTCGTGAACTCTCGAGAAGCGTTCGTGGTTTCCGACGAAAAATCATAAATAGGCGTGTCCCTCCCTAGCTTCTTCCTTCTGCGTTAGCTTCTGCGTCTGCTTCTGGTCTCTCAACATCACAGGTCGGTTCTATCCTTTTTGGCCTTCCGCCATCTTTAATCCGTGAATTAGTTACCAGTTTCATTTTGTCGTGTGGGTCAACTTTGAAGTTTATTTACTCTCTTTTCGCGAGGTTTTTATTTGAAGTACCTAACACGGCAATTATTTGTGGAATTCCGCTATTTCGACATTTAGTTTGACTGCCATTGTTTCGCAGTGATTTCGTATTTTTGCTAGCATACCGTTGATATCGAACCTTTAGTATCTAAAATCGATATTGTTGATTTGATTTAGTTTCATTTTCGAGTTAGGTTGTGAACGCCATACTGTGTTATACCTATGTGTTTTCAGCTCAAGTATGTGCATCTGCTTCCTGAAGGAACCGACCTGGTGCTGATGTCAATCTAAGGGAATACAAGCCCCCTTTTCCACCTGCTTCTGAGACCTTGGAAGGACACACAAGAGCGTGACTACAAGCTGTTCCTGCTACTTTGGATATAGAAGGTACGTAAATATTGCTTATTTCAAAATTTGATCGCCATTTTGGCAGCTATCGAGCTATTTTACGTACTTTCGTATCTAGAGTTTGTAGTCACCTCCAAGTGTGACCTTCAGTCCGCTTTTCTTTTTTTTTTTTTTGTTTTGTTGCTCATTTGTACTTTTTTTTGAGAGAGAGAGAGAGAGAGAGAGCACACCTTTCTTTTTATTTGGTAGAGTCTGTGTAAAAAATTGCTTAGTTTATTGTTTCCGCCATTTTGGGCAGCTAATGAGCACTTTTGCATAGGTGTCTAACCTTCTTCAGTTTTCTTTGTACCTCGTACAATTTTAGAGAGAGAGAAAAGCACCTTTCTTTATTTTGGTATAATTTTGATAGTTTTTGAGTGTGCTGACACACACATTTTGCAAATTTTGAGCTATAATTTTGCTGTACGAATTTGATAAATTTTTCCATCTTTACAACCGATACAGCCTGCCGAAGTACATCTATGTGAGACTGAACGTACTCATAGATTTTTTTTGAGCTATAGTTTTAGCAGTGAGAGTATTTATTGAAGTACAGTTGCTTGTACCTTGCAACTACTGTGCATATTATTTCAATTTCCGGATTATTTGTGATATTTGATTTTGAGACATTTCAGTAAACATTTGTGGGCTTGATAATTTTTTTTGTGGTTGTATTACCTTTCAAGATTCTGACTTTCTGGAACACTAGAGCCAGCAGTAACTTAATAGAATCATAGCCTTGATTTCCTCTTAAATCAATTAAACTGCTTTGAACTTAAGTGAACTATAGCCTTGCTCACTTCAAGACTCATATTTTTAAGTTTTATTTTAAGTGTTAGACTTGAAAGGCCTATCAAGTATCTAGGTTAGGTGATACTTTGTGGTTACGATATTGGTCCTTTATTTTAAGATTATTTTTTTTTATATGCAGATTCAATTGTGAACCATTGTGGGGAGATATCTGCTACAGCTTTGTGCTTAACTTTTAAGAAATTTTAGTATAGAATTTAAGCAATTTGTAAGGGATCCTTGTTAAATTTAAGCAGATATTGTTTCAACTAAATTGTTAAATTTAAGCAGATATTGTTTCAACTAAATTGTTGAGGAGGGGGCTTTTAATTGTTCAATTCAAAGCCAAGTAGTACGCCTGAGCTTGCATAACCTCCTACATCCTGGGGTTTTGCCATAGAGGGTCCAGACTCTAATCCTTCTTTTTCCTATACTTTGCATGACGGCGGCCGGAAGTGGTAGCCGAGCCAAACCCAGATACCCCTCAGCCTAAAAGGGGGAAATCAAAGAGTAGGGGTCAGGGCCAAAGGAACCTGAACAGGCTGCCAGTCATCAGAGGGGACCCTCTGAAGGAGCTGTTAGAAGGAGCCCACAAGCCGACCCAGGAGGAGAAGACAACCTCGTTGAGCAAGCCAGGTTGTATCGCTCACTTACAGCAGTCCCCTTTTACCACTGTAAATTAGTCACTACTCACCATTCATATAATTTATATTTTAGCAACCAATATACTTGTTACTGTTTAATTCTCTTTTGATTTTTTTTCTGCTCCCATCCCTTCAGTGTTTCTGGAGAGGTTGGGCAATTTCACTAACTTCCTTGGAGTTTGGAGGTGAAAACTCCTGGCGCCCTTTTTCTTGAAGTTTTTTGAGCCTTTAGAGTAATCTCGTGTTAAAAGTTAGTGATTTTGCCTGACATCTCTTATAAGAGGAAAAGAATAAGTTGCCAAGGATCCACAACCCACCGTAAGTAAACTGAGCAGCCCAAAGGCACCCCAGTTTTAGCCAGCTTGAGGGTCTCAACTTAGTTGGGACTTTCAATCTAGCTTTACACAATTTGGCGCCCGCTGTGAGGGCTCGATTTGGCGATTTGTTCTTTTCTTTCTTCGAGGCCTGAAGAGAGGTGTAGAGTGAACTTTTGAAGTGAGTTGACTAGAGTCAGTTTTTTTTATAGTTTGCCTTTATTCTAAATTTTATTGAATTTTGCTGCAGTTATTTTGCCAATATTTCGAATAACTATTAATCTTTTGAATTTATTTTGATATTTTGACATTTAGATTTTCTCCTGATAGTATCACCTTTGAGAACTATTTATTGCGTTTAAGATTTTATCTTGCCTACATTTTTGAGTATATATTGATTATTGATTCTGATTGATTGCCTACATCTTTGAGTATATAGCCACTGATTATTGATTTTTATTGATTGCCTACATTTTGAGTATTTTTGACTTATTGAATATTCTCTGATTATTACCCATTTATCTTGCTGATTTTGAGTATTTGTGAGTTATTGAATATTTTTGATTATTGACCATTTATCTTATTGACTGCTGTGAGCAGTATATCTTTTGTCGACTTTTGATTACTGATTGATTTAGATTTTGATTCCCAAAATGGACGCAGGTCATTTATTGAGTGCAGAACTAGACTATGAACTCCGTGTGAGAGGTATACAACCATCTGGTAGTATGGATGACAAACGAAAGGTACTGAGAGGGTTGTTCAGTCAAGACCGAGCTCACAGATCTTTCATTGAGTCATTTATAGTTCAGCCTCATGATGACGATGTTGATGCAATCAAAACGTCATTGACCGATTTAGAGCAAAAGATAGCAGCCTTTGTCAGTGCTACGGGTAGTTCTGAACACAAGAGGCTTGTATCTCGTTTGACCCATGTTTCTGGTAGGATCAATCGCTTAAGAACCGATGATGAAAGTCAGGAAGCCATGAAGCAACGTTTGCTTCTGCTTCTTTTAAAATTGGAAGCTGAGCTAGATGAAAAGGTTGCACCTGCAACTAGCACTCCAGTGGAGAGAATGCCTCCAGCTCCAATTTTCTCAAACCCCAAGCCTGTGTTACCATATAAGTGGAATTTGTGTTTTAAAGGGACTTCAAATGAGTCCGTTGTCTCCTTTTTAGAAAAGGTTGAGTCCATGAGACTATCCCACTGTGTACAGAAAAATGAACTATTTCTTTCAGCTGGTGATCTATTCAAGGATAAAGCTTGGATTTGGTTTAATGTTAATAGATCTAGGTTTTCAGACTGGGACAGTTTGGTTGCTAAGTTGAAGGAAGATTTCTTGCCTTATCAGTATCAGGAGGACCTGATGCAGGAGATCAATAATAGAACTCAAGGTTCTGATGAACGAGTCTCTTTATATATTTGTGCTATGGAGGGATTATTTAACCGTCTCCCTGAAAAACCTGATGAGAAGACCATAGTCAACAAAATCAGGCGCAATCTCTTGCCATTTTACGTAGCCCAACTAGCTCTTCATGACATCAATACAGTGTCAGAGCTGACAACTCTGTGCAAAAAGCTAGAAGAGTCTAGAAGTTGGTCCAATAGGTATAAACCTCCTATTCCTAGTAACTCTAGTTTCTTAGAACCAGACTTAGCCTGCCCTTCAACATCTAGGGGTTATCCCAGAGAAAACAAAAGGATGTTTAACAGTAAGTCCTTGGGTGTTTCTTCTATATCTAAGGACGAGTGTTGGAATTGTCATCAAACTGGACATAGGTATTCCAAATGTTCAAGCCCTAGATCAGTATTTTGTTTTGGTTGTGGATCACAAGGCGTGATTAGGACCAAGTGTCAAAAGTGTTCGGGAAACGGGCAGGGTGGTTCCGCAAGACTGGACAACGCAACCACCCCAATTCAAGGTCCAGTGCAGACCGAAGCTCCGACTCAGTCGCCTTCAAACAGACGAAAAAAGTCCCAGAAAGGAGAGCAAAAACAGAAGTAGAGTTTGTTTCTCCTGTAGAGAATCCGAACCCTTGTACCTTATTGGAAGACCCATGTAAGAAGGTCTGTCCCATGTTTGTGTCCAAACCTGGTGATGAAAGACCATATCTAGAAGTCCAAATCTTAGGTGAGACTTTTATAGCTATTGCTGATTCTGGCAGCAGTGTTTCAATTTTGGGAAGCTCTGGTTTTGCCTTGCTTGAAAAATGGAATGTGAATCTTTCTTTAGATTATTCTCTGCAAGTGACAACTGCAGATGGTGTTCCACAGGCTACTATTGGAAAATTTACTGTACCCATCACTCTTGGTAACATGACAAGGGATGTACAAATTTGGGTAATTCCGTCTATTAATTATAGTCTTGTTTTGGGTATTGACTTCTTAAAAGCTTTCAGAGTTCATGCCAATTTCCCAGATAATCAGTATCAGATGTCAGTTTGTGTGGTGAACACTATTTGTCCTGCTGAAAATCTGAATTCCCAACAGAAGGCCAAACTTTCAAAAGTGATTGACCTATTCAAGTCAATTGGCCCTACTGATAGAATAGGAAGAACTCACCTTCTGACCCATCACATTGATACTGGTCAAGCCAAACCAATTAGGCAAAGACAATACCCTTTGTCACCAGCAATGCAGAAACATCTTGACAAGGAAATCGATCAGATGTTAAAGCAGGGTCTTATTCAGAGATCAAATTCCGAGTGGTGTAGTCCACTTTGGCTTGTGAAAAAAGCTTCTGGAGAGTATAGAATCTATTTTGACGGACGCAAGCTTAACTCTGTGACTTGTAAAGATGCATATCCTATGCCCCTCATTGACTCAGTGATTAATAAGTTGAGAGATGCTAGATTCTTGTCATCAATTGACTTAAAATCTGCATTCTTTCAAATCCCTTTAGATGAGAAATCAAGGCCGAAAACTGCTTTTGCTGTTAGAGGACGAGGACTTTTTGAATTTTGTGTCATGCCCTTTGGTTTACCATGTTCCGCTCAGAGTATGTGTCGTTTGATGGACATGGTTATTGGTCCAGCATTAGAACCTTATGTTTTCTATTACCTTGATGACATTGTAATTGCTACACCAGATTTTGATTTGCATTTAGACATTTTGAGAAAACTTTTTGAAAGATTGAAACAGGCTGGTCTTACAGTTAACTTTGAAAAATGTGAATTTTGCATTGAAATTTCTTGGTTTTGTTATTGATGAGAAAGGTCTTCGTACAGATGAATCTAAAGTATCTGCTATTGTTGATTATCCAGTCCCTAAGACCACCACCCAAGTTAGACGTTTGATCGGTTTAGTTGGCTACTACCGACGCTTTCTAAAAAATTTTGCCTCAATCTGTAGTCCCACTTCTGACCTTTTGAAATGACCAAAAAAGGGTCAAAGCATTGAATGGATAGAGGAAGCTGATCGTGCATTTGCTCAGATCAAGGAGAGCCTAACAACTGCTCCAGTCCTAGCTTCACCTGACTTTTCAAAGCCTTTTATTTTATATTGTGATGCTTCAGATACCGGAGTTGGTTCTGTATTATATCAGGAAACTGATGGCATAGAGCATCCTATAGCCTATGCTAGTAAGACCCTGAATAAGTGTCAGAGGAAGTATACCGTTACCGAAAAAGAGCTGTACAGCATTATTGTTGCCATTGAAAAGTTTAGGGGATACATTGAGGGCACACATTTTACTGTAATAACTGATCATGCTTCACTGATTTGGTTAAACAATATGAATAACCCTAGTGGCAGACTAGCCCGTTGGGCAGTTAAACTTTCTCAGTTTGATTTTACAATAGTCCATAGAAAAGGATCCCAGAATGTAGTAGCTGATGCCTTATCTCGGTCAGTAGCAGTTCTTAACTTAGATACAGTAAAACTTGATGGGTGGTACACTAAAATGATTCAGAACGTCCAAGAAAAGCCTGATGATTATCCTTCTTATAAGGTAGAAAATGGCATTTTGTATAAACATATATTTAGTAGAGATCCTTTAGTGAGTAATTTAACAGACTGGAAGATTGTGGTGCCTCGAGCACATCGTAAAGAAGTAATTAAAATGTATCATGATAATGAGACCGCTGCTCATTTAGGTGTTTCTAAGACCATTTCTCGTATATCAGAACTGTATTATTGGCCATTTCTTCATAAAGATGTATATAGATATATTAAGAATTGTAAGACTTGTGCTAGTTGTAAAGTTTCTAATCTGCCTAAAGCAGGTTTAATGGGCTCATATAAAAACATTAATTTTCCGTTTCAATTGGTCAGTTGTGATCTTTTAGGTCCTTATCCTAGATCTAAAAGTGGGAATCAATATCTTTTTGTGGTCATAGATTGGTTTACCAAATTCACGTTAGTTCAGCCCCTTCGTAAAGCTACAGTCCAGCACATTAATAGGTTTTTAGAGAATAATGTTTTCCTTATATTTGGTGTGCCTCAGATTATAGTATGTGACAATGGACCTCAGTTTAGGAGTAAAGATTTCAAAAACCTTATGGAGGAATATAAAGTTCAGAAAATATGGTATAATGCCAGGTATCATGCACAAATCAACCATACAGAGCGTCAAAATAGAGTTATTATCACAGCTATTAGGTCATATATTAAGGAAGATCAGAAAACTTGGGATCAGTCTATTTTCAAAATTGCTCAGGGTTTGCGTTTAGCAAAACATGATGTGACTGGGTATTCCCCAGCTTTCTTAACTTTCGCTAGAAATGTTCCTGTTTCAGGAGACTACTTTGGAAAGATTTCTGATAATGCCAGGAACATTGTTGAAATTTCTGACAAGAACGCCAGGTTAGATGATGTTCAGGGGATGACGGAAATTTTTTCGAAGGTTCGAGAACGAATCAAAAAGGCTTACCTTCGCAATGCTGAAACTTATAACCTAAGGCGTAGGCCCGCCCAATTTTCTGAGGGTGAAAAGGTTTGGAAGGTTAATTATGTGTTATCTAAGGCCGCTGATCATTTTAATGCTAAATTGTCCCCCAAATATGTTCCTTGTATTGTTAATAAGGTTTTGTCCCCTTTGGTATATAATTTGGTGGACAAGTATGGTAACGACTTGGGCAACTGGCATGTCAAGGATCTTAAAAAGGATGATACAGGGCTGGATTCTGATGATGATCCAGATCCAGTTCCAGACTTGGAACCAGCCTCTGAACTAGAGTCTGAAGCCAGTGATGATGGGGGTTAATTGCCACGTCTTTAAGGACATTGCCCTGCTGATAGGGGCTGGCATGGTATGTTTGTGGGGGAAAAGGGAATACTTCTTTCTGCTCAAGCATCAGTGCCTGAGGAATGCTACAGCACCGGAAAATTACCGGGTGGGAGTACAAGTCTTCCAACAGGCTACTTATGGACGAAACAACATCTTTGTCTAATCACCTTAGGTGATTTACGTCCAAACAGCATTGCTGATAGCATCAGTATGCAAGAGTGTCGTTAGGGATTGTTATTGTCTGGTACTTGTGGTTATTTTTGTATATGATGTATAAATTTGGTTTAGGTTCTTTGTTGCAGATATGATTGGTCATAGCGTGAAATGTGACTTGTCATTTTGCTGTAACAACTTATGTTTGATGTTGTTCATTACTATTTGGTTTTTCCCTGATGACTCATCTGCTTATTTGAGTGCTTTCACCGACTTTGTCGTTTGTATATTAGTTCCCGGATTTGACATTTTAGTTATTAGGTATAGTGTCCTGAATGTGAATAGGCACCTTGTATATTAGTTCCCGGATTTGACATTTTAGTTATTAGGTATAGTGTCCTGAATGTGAATAGGCACTTTGTATATTAGTTCCCGGATTTGACAGTTTAGTATAGTGACCTGAAGTGAATAGGCTCTTTTGTTTTTTTTTGGCCATTTTTGCAGTGGGTGCTGGTGAGTTCCGAAGCAACAGCTTTCAGTAGCGATGGGCTCTGGAAGGATAAGTGTTGGGGGGTGACAGTCGGTAGTCAAAGTTCTCACTGGAGACTTGGCGCATGCTTGCTGTCACTACTGTATCCTATCTCAGCTCCTTTGTCCAGGTTGTAGCGGAAGATTGCCAGCAACATTGTTGGACTGAGACCGCGTCATTGTGTGTGGAGGCAGGTTTTGGTTAGTACCCTACAGACTCTCTTTAAACCTGTTCTCTTTTTAGTCTGGTGGATACTATAATTCACTTACTTGTAGTCAAACTACAAGAGTTTTTTTTGTTTTTTTTTTGCTGTCATGATCTTGAAACCAAAGAACCCTTGGCTGGTGCGTTGTTCCCGTCGAGTCCCTGCGCCAATAGACGACTGGTGGCAAGGTGGAACCAAGCCTACGGCGCTGATTTAAGATCTTTTAGCGAAATGGTTTGTTCCAATTGGGTAGTGGCTCGGGGGTGGCGACTCTCCTCCCCTGGTCTATTTGACGTCTGATCTAGATTTCTGATATATGCGAGGATCTCTCCAGTCATGCCTTCAGTAGATCCGCTGTGGTATTTAGGTTAGGTTATTTTGGGTTAATATTATTGACATTCTCACCTTAGTTGTACTTGGGTTAGTGTCGGTTGTCATAATGCTTATGTATAACCTTTGCAAGATTTGTCAGTCATTTTCTTTTGTGCTCGTACTGTGGTATTCTCTAATTTCAGGTTGATTAGTACCTTCCTCTGTAGTTTAGCATCAGTTAGTTTGAAAATTCTCGAATGGCTTCTCGAATTTTTCCTGGTGGGAGGGATGTGTAACGAAATTTTTGTTAATTTCGTTACACGTCGTCTGTGACTCCTTTATAGATTAATTCTTCCAGAATGGTATTCTAGTGACAGGTAGATATCTGTTCCTCCCGTATGCTTTGCCGTTACGCTATTGGAAGAACCCCTTTTCCGCGCCTATGGATACTGATCATACGCCTGAGAGGTATTCTTTTTCCCGATGGATATGGGGTATATGCAACCAGACTCGCAACTAGGGGCCTGGTGTGATTGGTCAGTTGGCTATTAAAATTCGTGAACTCTCGAGAAGCGTTCGTGGTTTCCGACGAAAAATCATAAATAGGCGTGTCCCTCCCTAGCTTCTTCCTTCTGCGTTAGCTTCTGCGTCTGCTTCTGGTCTCTCAACATCACAGGTCGGTTCTATCCTTTTTGGCCTTCCGCCATCTTTAATCCGTGAATTAGTTACCAGTTTCATTTTGTCGTGTGGGTCAACTTTGAAGTTTATTTACTCTCTTTTCGCGAGGTTTTTATTTGAAGTACCTAACACGGCAATTATTTGTGGAATTCCGCTATTTCGACATTTAGTTTGACTGCCATTGTTTCGCAGTGATTTCGTATTTTTGCTAGCATACCGTTGATATCGAACCTTTAGTATCTAAAATCGATATTGTTGATTTGATTTAGTTTCATTTTCGAGTTAGGTTGTGAACGCCATACTGTGTTATACCTATGTGTTTTCAGCTCAAGTATGTGCATCTGCTTCCTGAAGGAACCGACCTGGTGCTGATGTCAATCTAAGGGAATACAAGCCCCCTTTTCCACCTGCTTCTGAGACCTTGGAAGGACACACAAGAGCGTGACTACAAGCTGTTCCTGCTACTTTGGATATAGAAGGTACGTAAAAATTGCTTATTTCAAAATTTGATCGCCATTTTGGCAGCTATCGAGCTATTTTACGTACTTTCGTATCTAGAGTTTGTAGTCACCTCCAAGTGTGACCTTCAGTCCGCTTTTCTTTTTTTTTGTTTTGTTGCTCATTTGTACTTTTTTTTGAGAGAGAGAGAGAGAGAGCACACCTTTCTTTTTATTTGGTAGAGTCTGTGTAAAAAATTGCTTAGTTTATTGTTTCCGCCATTTTGGGCAGCTAATGAGCACTTTTGCATAGGTGTCTAACCTTCTTCAGTTTTCTTTGTACCTCGTACAATTTTAGAGAGAGAGAAAAGCACCTTTCTTTATTTTGGTATAATTTTGATAGTTTTTGAGTGTGCTGACACACACATTTTGCAAATTTTGAGCTATAATTTTGCTGTACGAATTTGATAAATTTTTCCATCTTTACAACCGATACAGCCTGCCGAAGTACATCTATGTGAGACTGAACGTACTCATAGATTTTTTTTTGAGCTATAGTTTTAGCAGTGAGAGTATTTATTGAAGTACAGTTGCTTGTACCTTGCAACTACTGTGCATATAATTTCAATTTCCGGATTATTTGTGATATTTGATTTTGAGACATTTCAGTAAACATTTGTGGGCTTGATAATTTTTTTTGTGGTTGTATTACCTTTCAAGATTCTGACTTTCTGGAACACTAGAGCCAGCAGTAACTTAATAGAATCATAGCCTTGATTTCCTCTTAAATCAATTAAACTGCTTTGAACTTAAGTGAACTATAGCCTTGCTCACTTCAAGTCTCATATTTTTAAGTTTTATTTTAAGTGTTAGACTTGAAAGGCCTATCAAGTATCTAGGTTAGGTGATACTTTGTGGTTACGATATTGGTCCTTTGTTTTAAGATTATTTTTTTTTTATATGCAGATTCAATTGTGAACCATTGTGGGGAGATATCTGCTACAGCTTTGTGCTTAACTTTTAAGAAATTTTAGTATAGAATTTAAGCAATTTGTAAGGGATCCTTGTTAAATTTAAGCAGATATTGTTTCAACTAAATTGTTAAATTTAAGCAGATATTGTTTCAACTAAATCGTTGAGGAGGGGGCTTTTAATTGTTCAATTCAAAGCCAAGTAGTACGCCTGAGCTTGCATAACCTCCTACCTGGGGTTTTGCCATAGAGGGTCCAGACTCTAATCCTTCTTTTTCCTATACTTTGCATGACGGCGGCCGGAAGTGGTAGCCGAGCCAAACCCAGATACCCCTCAGCCTAAAAGGGGGAAATCAAAGAGTAGGGGTCAGGGCCAAAGGAACCTGAAGAGGCTGCCAGTCATCAGAGGGGACCCTCTGAAGGAGCTGTTAGAAGGAGCCCACAAGCCGACCCAGGAGGAGAAGACAACCTCGTTGAGCAAGCCAGGTTGTATCGCTCACTTACAGCAGTCCCCTTTTACCACTGTAAATTAGTCACTACTCACCATTCATATAATTTATATTTTAGCAACCAATATACTTGTTACTTTTTAATTCTCTTTTGAATTTTTTTCTGCTCCCATCCCTTCAGTGTTTCTGGAGAGGTTGGGCAATTTCACTAACTTCCTTGGAGTTTGGAGGTGAAAACTCCTGGCGCCCTTTTTCTTGAAGTTTTTTGAGCCTTTAGAGTAATCTCGTGTTAAAAGTTAGTGATTTTGCCTGACATCTCTTATAAGAGGAAAAGAATAAGTTGCCAAGGATCCACAACCCACCGTAAGTAAACTGAGCAGCCCAAAGGCACCCCAGTTTTAGCCAGCTTGAGGGTCTCAACTTAGTTGGGACTTTCAATCTAGCTTGACAAGGCGTTTTAGGTGTTCCTGATCATTTTCTGCTTTTTTTTGGGGGGGGGGGAGGGTGGAAATTTGGGGTGGTTGGGGGGGGTGGAGGGTTGTAAAATTGAAAAATTTGTTGTATTCGTAATAGACTGTCCACTGATCTGTGAAGGAAGACCTAGCGTCATATATAGCATTTTTAGGTCCATCCGGACATTGCCTTGCTAATTATAGAAACCAAGGGACTTAGAATTTATGATGTATATGTTAAGAGCAAACACCGATTTCGGCCAATGGACGAAAAATATGGCCAAAACGCGTTTTGGCTGCTACCATTTTACCAATGTCCGAATTATCGCTTTCCGACTGTTTAATGTAGCCCAGGACGTGTTTTGGCTCAACTACGATTGCCAAAACGCGTCCTGTTCTAATGCGATTGCCATAACGCGTGGTGGATTTTGTGAGTGCTTCAGCCTGTAAACGATACCTCTGGAGATAGTGTATTCATTTAGTATTTGACCTTTGTGCGGGTTAGACAGTAGCTAGAGAGTGCCATGGAAGACCTGAGGTTACGTTTTAACGATGAACTGCAAAAAGTCATAAGTGGTAGCAATGATCGTAGTAATATTTGTACAAAAGAAAGATACGACCAAACACTCACAGAGGTAAAGGCGGCAAAAGCTTGTAAAATAACGGTGATACAATATCTTCGAAACAAAGACAACGATTGAAAAGGTATGATATTTTAAAAATTGGCTATATCGAAAAGCTAATTGAAAGAAGGACAACGAAACAGCCGAACTGCGTTATTTTTGCATGACCCACGAGTTATTTGACATTATTCATTCCGCTCATGTGGGAGCTGGACATAAGAGATTGTGAGGTATGTTTCTTTCAGTTTTTTTTTTCATGGACCTAAGATCTACAAGTGCTTTATATTCATTTTTTTTCACTTTAGTTACGGATTCTAAGCTCAGAGGAAATATTGTAACAAATCACGGCAAATAATTGAGATTTATTTATTTATAGTAGAATATAGAACGTGTTCTGGCAATCGTAGTTGACCCAAAACGCGTTCTGGGCTACATTGAACAGCCGGAAAACGATAATTCGGACATTGGTAAAACGGTAGCAGCCAAAACACGTTTTGACCATATTTTCCGTCCATTGGCCGAAATCGGTGTTTGCTCCTAACATATACATACGGGTATTGTTTTAGATAGTTCTATATTGCGTAACGCGAAAATTATCGAATTAATTTTAATGAAATTTTTGGCACAGATTTATTACCGCGGCGAGGATGGAAAACGCGTATGTTTTGGAAAACTCGTGGTCAGTGGCGGTGCAGCAATAATAAAAAAACTAAAAATATAAAAACAGCTCAAACTTCGTTTTTAGGCGTTTTAGGGTTCCTGATCATTTTCCATCGCTTTTTGAGTGGGGGTGAAATTGGGGCGGTTGGGGGTGGGGGTTGCAAAACTCAAAAATTTGTTGTATTCAGAATAGGCTGTCCATTGACACGAGGAAGAAGTAATTAGCGGCATATTACACTTTTTAGGTCCATCTGAACATTGGCTTGCCTATTACAGAATCCAATTTTGTGATGTATACATACGCTGATCGCTTCACATCGTGCAGTTGAAGCATGCAGAAAAAAACTGTGAGCGATGACTTGGTTGCAAAGGGATTATAGCTTCATGCAATGGTACAACAATATCATTGTTCTGTGTGGGAAGCAGTGAGTCAATCAACTTGACTCCATTTTTGAAACTACTGCTGGAAACGACATACACAGGTGTGTATAGAAGATTCCACGCGTTTATTTCTGCTTGTGAAGCCTTATAAGAAAATCGACTTCAGCAGCTTCAATGTGGGTTTTCAATTACGCGGGAAATAATGCTGTAACAGACTGTTCACACCTTCGCGTGAAGTCAAGTGTGAGTGAGGCTAAGCTTTTTTGCTGCTCGTGTTGCTGCTCTATTATAATGAAAGGCTTCTTTACTAGCATTACTTTCTCACAAAGTGGAACAGACGATCGGGGTTCCTGGCTACATGGCAGGGAGTGGCCAGTAAAATACCACTCTGTTGGGCAGACGCTCCAAACTCAATAGTCTACGCCCTCCCACTCCTAAGTATGGTTGGGCGTATAATATTAGCTGGGCAGAGGACTGAAAATTGCGCATTATATCCTGTTCACAAATCTTGTTTGTCAACTGCCTGAATATAGATACAGCCAAATACTGTAATTAAAGAATATATGGGAATAATATCAAAAATCAAAACATAACATCTAGTTTCTTTAGCATTTGAATGCAAGTTTGGTAATGGAAGAATTATATTATTAGAACGTGCGTAGATCTATCCATTTACGTTCCAAACTAAATAATCGTGAAAAGGCGAATTATGAGGCTAACGACAAAACGAAAAATTTTTTAGCGGACGCAACAAACACAATCCACTTCGTCCAAATAATAAAGCCGAAATTCGCGTATACATGCACCGGGCTTCGAAATGGTGTGGAATTAAAACTTGTTTTAATTTTTACTTCCCACACCGATAAGTGCGGGGAGTATATTGTGATAGCAAAAATTTTCGATTTAGAGATAATTCGCTTTTTGGGTGTTTAATGATATCGGTTCTGTCTGCCGGTCTGTCTGTCGGTCTGTCTGTCGGTCTGTCTGTCGGTCTGTCTGTCGGTCTGTCTGTCGGTCTGTCTGTCGGTCTGTCTGTCGGTCTGTCTGTCGGTCTGTCTGTCGGTCTGTCGGTCTGTCTGTCGGTCTGTCTGTCGGTCTGTCTGTCGGTCTGTCGGTCTGTCGGTCTGTCTGTCGGTCTGTCTGTCGGTCTGTCTGTCGGTCTGTCTGTCGGTCTGTCTGTCGGTCTGTCTGTCGGTCTGTCTGTCGGTCTGTCTGTCGGTCTGTCTGTCGGTCTGTCTGTCGGTCTGTCTGTCGGTCTGTCTGTCGGTCTGTCTGTCGGTCTGTCTGTCGGTCTGTCTGTCGGTCTGTCCGTCGGTCTGTCTGTCGGTCTGTCTGTCGGTCTGTCTGTCGGTCTGTCTGTCGGTCTGTCTGTCGGTCTGTCTGTCGGTCTGTCTGTCGGTCTGTCTGTCTGTCGGTCTGTCTGGCAGTCTGTCTGGCGGTCTGTCTGTCTGTCGGTATATCTGTCGGTCTGCCTAGCTGTCTGTCGGTCTGTTTGTCATTTGGTGTTCTGCTGGCCTCGTAATCTCATAACTGCTACATGGATTGTGATAATATTTGGGTAGCGATATTCGGTGGGGTGATAGTAGATAATGTTGCTACAAAAAAAATTTCAAATATTCCTTAAACTTCGGGGGGCGTTGAAATTGGGGCGGTTGGAGGGTTGGGTGTTGTAAAACTGACAAATTTATTGCATTCGTATTAGGCTATCCCTTGACCTGTGAAGGAAAGACCTAGCGGCATAACATTTTTTCCGGGTGGGCGGGCAACGATTTGGTTGCAAGGGACAAATAATACAATTTTGAAACTATCTGCTGTACGACACCAGCTAACAGGAAATTTAGGAAATTGTGTAGTCTAATAGTTTGTAGTCTTCTCCCCATCAGTGGCGGCTGGTACTGAAAGGCACGAGGAAAGACCTAGCGGCATAACATTTTTTTCGGGTGGGCGGGCAATGATTTGGTTGCAAGGACAAACAATACAATTTTGAAACAATTTGCTGTATGATACTAGCTAACAAGAAATTGAGGAAATTGTGTAGTCTAAAAGTTTGTAGTCTTCTCCCCAGCAGTGGCGGCTGGTACTGAAAGTCACGTACCCACACAACCGCCCAAAAAATAAAAATAAATATAGTTATCATTCTCAGTGCTTTATTCCTTTATTATTTAATACATTTGCGTTACATCGTTTTACGACTATGCTGTATATAGTATATATCTAATATGCTACATCAAACTTCATTCCTCCGTCCGCTCAAACTTTCCGCAGGAAGCACATCACACCAAACGCGCCGAGTACGACCAAGGCCGTGTTTCATGTGCTTGACGTCCGCAGGGGAACAGTTCAACATGTTCAACATGATTATTTTGCCGATTTGGGGCACGAAGTACCGTGTCTCCAACAACGACTCGAACGCAACGTCTTGATTATTTTCATGTGATAATCACGGTTTATTAGCATTTGCGTATTCTCAATGATGGAGCCCGCAACAGTGAAAGTTAAGCCTGTGATGAACTTTTAATTAAAAAAATAAAGGCCGACTCCTGGTCTTTAAATTAATTATAGTTCCACAAGTAAAACCCGGACTTATAATAAGAGTATTCAACCGGAATATACTTATGAAAAATACGAGTCGATGCGCAGATGTTCACAAATAAAATGAACTATTTTATGTGCCTAATTTTTAAGAAATATCCAGTGCGTGGAATAAACAAGGCTTGGAAACACATTGCGGAAATCGCAAAGAAACAGGAAAATTCGGTTTCTTCTTATGGATTTTAGTGTTTTGGGAAAAGTGAATATAAGTGAACAGTTGGACAGTACTTATTATACTATACAGGGTGTTCCACGACAATTAAGGCAAGCAATATGTCGGAACTGGGCAGTAGTAGAGAACTATAATTTTGGGGGAGTAAATTAGACCAAGTGTTATATCTTTTATTATTATTGTGTTACCCAATGAGGTATTTGTTTTTGGTCACGTGACGTTCGATTCAAAATTGCTAATGGGACACCCTGTATATTTGTGTATATTCGTGCCTTTCTGTGTTCCTCCCGATGAAACAATTCCAACAAACTAGCACACTTAGGGTCTAAAGTGATTAATTCAAGAGCTACAGGTCCTTAGAGGAGTGTACCACTACCATTATGAGACCCAGTTGTACAATGCGAGCTTAAGCTTCGGCTTAAGGTAAGCCGACGTTAAACCACGTCAGTTGTAAAATGTCCGTTGTACAATGCTAGCTTAGCCCCTCACTCCAAGCTTAACACGAGCTTACATAAGCCGAAGCTTAACGCGAGCTTAGCTGAGGTTTCAACCTAACCTGATAGAAGTAACATGATATGTCAAGGAGGAACCTTCAAATTATTTATCACTTTATGGGCCGATTATACAATGCAAGCTTAAGCTTCGGCTTAAGGTAAGCCAACGTTAAACCACGTCAATGGCAAAATGTCCGTTGTACAATGTTGGTTTAACGTCCCACTCCAAGCTTAACACGAGCTTACGTAAGCCGATGCTCAACGCGAGCTTAGCTGAGGTTTAAACCTAACCTGATATAAAAATGACATGATTTGTCAAGGATGAACCTTCAAATTGCTTGTCACTTTATTAGGTCAAATTTTTTGGAAGATTTGTGTCTAATTTAACAAAGAGAGTCAATGAAAGAACAGAGACAAAAACGGTCGTAGCCAAAATTTGACACAAAATGTCATAAGTGCCTAAACAAAAAAGGTAATTTTTCAGATCATTATGTCAGTACGTATTGCTTCATTGATGCCAACTGTAGTAAATTTCATTATCAACCAGGTTTAACTAAGCCGACGATTGTACAACGGGTGTCGACTTTAAGCCTGAGCTTAGCTAAGCTTAGGCTTAACAAAGCTCGTGCTAAACCCGCATTTGTACAACCGGCCCTATTAGATCATATTTTTTGAAAGATTTGTCTCTAATTTAACAAAGAGAGCAAATGAAAGAACAGGGACAGAAGGTCGTTGCCAAAATTATGTCAGTACGTGTTGCTTCATTGATGCCAACTGTAGTGAATTTGATTATCAACCAGGTTTAACTAAGCCGACGATTGTACAACGGGTGTCGACTTTAAGCCTGAGCTTAGGTAAGCTCAGGTTTAACAAAGCTCGTGTTAAACCCGCATTTGTACAACCGGCCCTGAAACACATAATTCAACTGTAGGGGTACATGTTATAATCCATGGTAGTGGTACAAGCCTTAAAGTACCTGTAGCTCTTGAATTAATCACTTTAGATCCTAAGTGTGCTAGTTTCTTGGAATTGTGTTATCGGCAGGAACACAGAAAGCAACAAATATACAGGATGTCCCATTAATAATTTTGAATCGAACCTCACGTGACCAAAAACAAATACCTCATTGGTTAACACAATGACAAGAAAAGACACAGCATTTGCTCTAACTTACATCCCCAAAATTATAATTCTCTACTACTGCCCGGTTTCGGTATATTGCTTGTCTTAATCGTCGTGGGACTGTATATGTTTTTTTGTGCCCACCCTCCGCACGCTCAATTTTTTATATTGAGAAATTGATAGGTACTGTAAAGGTTTGAAATTATCTCCTTCTATACCAATAAGTGGAAAATACTCTTTGCGACTACAATGCCTTACCCTCTTCTGCAGGCGAAGTCAAATGCTCATTTCAAACGTTTCGCTTCATCAATTTCTCTCCGCCAAAAGCACTGCATCGCATCCATATTCACATTCAACACGTATTGTCTGCTTGTCCGCGATATCACACCTGATCTAATCATTAACAACCGTTAGCGCATGCCTATGCATGATGGGGATCACGGAACATGTGTTGCCGCCTCGACAAACAATACAAGTGCCGCTAACCCACTGAAACAAACCAGCATCGAGCCTGCTGCTACCGCGGTACTACTATAATAGATTCGTTCGCGGCCCAAGAAAACAACCAATTTTGAATTAAAATGGAACCATAGCAGAAATGCGCATGTCTAATCATTCATTTATAATGCAGGACTTCGGGGTATTATAACAAAATAAGTTAGTAAGTATTCAAGTTTTTTGTTTGGAATTTAAAGAACTGTGTTATTGCGCAGAATGCCGAGAAGAAAGAGAGAACTTAGCCTCAAACTGGTTGAAGAGAGAACACAATATCTCCACCTCCTGCTTCCGTTTTTTTACAACACGCGTTTGGCGATTTTTGGTGGCGCAAAACACACAATGAGTTAGCGATGATTTTTGGCGATCTCTAACTTCCATTTCATTGGTTTTCCCCTCAAAAATACTTAAAAACGTAAGAATCCCGCAACGTCTGAAAATAAATATTATTTGAAAAGCTGGAGTTGATTCGCGATGAGCAAATGACCCTTAGAAGTTTTAAAATAAATTAATTTCAATGGGCAGTTGTTCTAATTCTAATGAGATAGAGAGAAAGTTAATACTGAGATATTTTTCATTGAAGTATAAAGTATACAGTAATGTCCGCCTATAACGAACCCGCTTTTTGCGAACTTTCGTTTATAACGAACCAAAACCAGAGGTACGAAACTTCGGTATTACTAAACGTGTGTTAATTTTTTCGCAAATAACGAACCCTTTTATAACGAACTTTCGGATTAAACGAACCTTAAACTTTGATATTGTCTTAAGTTCTGTCTTTTATAACGAACCTAAAACTGGATTTTATCGCTGATAGAACAATGAGATTCAAAGGCGAAAAATGTGAAGGCGGAAAGCTTTCCAAAGAAAGAATCACTGTGCTGGTGGTGGCAAATTTAACAGAAACAGAAAAAAGAAGGTTATTGGTGATTGGGAAATCCAAAATCCCTAGATGTTTTGAAAATGTCAAACAGTTGCCAGTAAATTACAAATTCATTAAAAAGGCATGGATGACCTCAGAGATTTTTACGAATGATTTGCGGGAATGGGATGGCGAGTCAAGACGTAAAAACCGAAGCATCATATTGTTAGTGGACAACTGCCCAGCTCATCCACATGTTAAGAATGTGAACTGAATGTGAGTACAGAATTGAGACCAGTTCCAACCACATCAGAGGCACTTGAACATTGTTAACGTTCGTTATTTTCTTCAGTCACGAAATACTCCACGAAGTGTTTTTAATCAATTAGCCGAAGTAGAATTACATATTAATGATATTCATTTAACAAAAATAAAACAAACTAAAATAAAAGACTTTTTTTAAATTATACTCTTAAGAACAGTTGTTAATGTATCTACTATATTACAAAATATATTTTATGTACCCTCATATCTATGTATTAGTAAATGTATTAATAAAAATACACATCTTTTTTATTTATCGTGTATAGCGAACTTCGCTTATAACGAACCGTTTTCGCCGGTCCTATGAAGTCCGTTATAACCAGACATTACTGTACGTAGTAATGTATACAGGGTTGGGATAAAGTATGGAACCAAGCAAATATCTTTGAAACGGAAAGGGTGATATTGCTGAAAATTCGCAGGTGAATGTACAGACGCATAATGCATCTGAAGACATTATGTTAGCTATCAATGTACTTCCGGTCAGACCGAAAGTACATTGATAGCTAACTTTTTTAATTTAAATGGGACACCCTGTATATTTTTGCAGATTTTAATACATCTTTTTTTCAAATACGTCCATAGTAGGTTGAGTATTTGTTTCTGTAAAAATGGGAAAGATAAAGCTTTTTTATTTACCGAAACGCTCATTTTATTTGATGTGTTACAATAAGAAAATTTTAAATGAATTATCAAGGAATTATCTCAGACGTTCAAAATGCCCGCTGTTCACTTCCTGACAATATGCAAGTCTGTTGAAAAATTGCTGAGTTACCTTGTCGAATCAATTCACGTCAGGATCAAGACGTCAGGAGGTAAATGGCCGGCATTTTAAACATATGAAGAAGCTTTATCTTTCACATTTTTACAGAAACTAATACCCAAACCACTGGACGTATTCGGAAAAAAAAAGATGTATTAAAATCTGCAAAAATATACATTTAAATTAAAAAAGTTGACGGTACTTCCGGTTAAACCGGAAATACATTAATAGCTAACATAATGTCTTCGGATGCACTATACGTCGCTACACTTGCATGCAAATTTTCAGCAATATCATTCTTTCCGTTCCAAAGTTATTTGCCTGGTTCCATACTTTATCCCAACCCTGTGTGTATTTTCAACTGTGCCACCAATACTTTCGTGGCCTGGAACTCTACTGAGATATACAGCGTTGCGTGAAGCTAGTAAGTTGAGTGTTGGAACAATCCCATACCAGTTTTGATGTAATCTCCTCTAGGAGTCCGAGGTCTTTTGAGCGGCCTGGGAGTTCGAGAGGATCACAATAGCCCTTAGTGTCCACAATAAATATGACCTCGACTACAGGATAATCATGGGATAATATCAGTTTGACATATTTTTGCAGTTCCGTAGCTAAGAGGTCACCCTCACCCACAGAACGTCATACATACTGGACGTTTCGGTTTTGACATTCACAACCACGACGTCGCCTTTGAGATATCAATGCGCTCCACCGAAACTGCTTTTTACTGTGCCTGGCTGTGAAGGTAGTGGGAATGTATGAGAATGAGGGATTAGGCGTCTCTTTTTAACTCATGGCTTTGCACTGGAGATTTTGCACTCCAGACCCAACTTTGTCAATCGTGTTTATGTCCTAGCATATCAAGTAGCTCTGAAAGCGGTAGCATCTTCGAGGGCTTAGACCTGTTCTGGTACAGGCGTCCAGAAATGCTATGCTGCTTTTTAGAACCTAGCGTGCTACAAGAGTGTGAACCACTGAACCTATTGTGGGTCGCTGGACACGTCAGTGTACCAAGCAACGAGAAAGTGGATCACCTGGCTAGGATAGTGGCTAAGAGCTGCTCCATAGGCTCCGAACCTATGATGGGTATTAGTAGGTGACAGGTATATGTTGCCCTGGATCACTTATCCGCTAATAGTAAGCCCACTTACAAAAAACTGACGGAAGAATGATCAAAGGGAGATGACTGCATGCAAGCCAAAAAATGCATAGTGGGTCCAGAGAAGACCCGTGCGCTACGGTTTTTGAAAAAAAAGGTAGAAAATCGCTCGAATACTCTGGTGGCGGTTCCCACAAGCCGTTGCAGATTGAGCAGACATGTATAACTTTTGAAAGTGGAAAAATCATCGGCTCCATCTGGGGTGGGTAAAACGAAATTAAAAAAATAGTACCAGAATGCTGCATAACAAATAACACCTATCTTTATAAATATGGCTAAAAAGTTCATAAACACTGTTTAGGCTGTCAGGACACTAAATATCATTTTGAACGGACTAACATTTAAAAATCCGTCCGAAACAGGAAAACTAGAGAAGCTCTGCGAGCTCATCCTTACCAGGTCGAGGTCCTTACTCCCCGAGCTAGTCTCCTCCAGCATTCCTTCTTTTGGAGAACTTCGATGCTGTGGAATCAGCTGCCGAGGAATTTGTTTCCCAACGGCTACAACCTGCAGCGTTTCAAATCTAACGTGAACCGATACTTATCCTCTCGCAGCGCTTCTACAACGCCATAGGCTTTCAGCCTTTACGGGAGGCCGACCATAAAAAAAAAGCGACCGCCGATTGCGCATGTCATTCAGTTGAGAACTAATTCAGAATAGTAGCCGCGAACGTAGTGCATATTGCAGCAGGATACGGAAGACAGGAAGTCATTTCATCGTTTAGATGCTGTTTCCTGCGCTACTGCGATTACGTTCGGATATTCGGTAGCTTTGTTTTGATTACTCTGCATGTTGGTCATGTATCTTCTGGATGAGGTTTCTCCGATTGAGCACTATACGGATCAATAATGTGGCAGGTACTGCTTTCATTGGCGCAGCAACAACGAATACTACGTAGTCTACCCAAATGCCAAGCCGATTTTTTCACATCCGTTTTTTACAACCATCATATAGGCGGCGCCAGACAAGCAGCATTTGGCGATCATTAGGCGACTGCTCGCTGAGTGGCCAGTGGTTGAGAAAAAAAGTGTGTTTCACGTTTCAAGCTTTTCAAATGTAAAGTTGCTAGTCTACTAATTTAATGCACTTTTGAAACAATGATCTGACTAAGACACAAGCACCTTAGCACGAAACGAATCGGCATCCAGTTTTACCGGCCCCGAACCGGCGATAGGCATTACAAGGTCTTTGGTAAGAACCACGATAAACAAGTGGGTGCATTCACAGCACCTAAAATACTGGCAACCACATCCAAAGCTCAGACACAGCAAGCTGATGGTGAAACAACCCACACCAAAACTAGCTGAAGAGATCCTAAAACTAAATAGGAAAGAAACTAGGCTAATAACCGGCCTCCTAACCGGACACTGCGGCCTAAGAAAACATCTACACACATTAGGGATTTTCAAAGAAAACCCAATATGCAGACTATGTGACGAGGATGACGAAACAGCCTCTCACATAATCTTTGAATGTGAGGCCCTATGCTGGTGGAGATTCAGACTGATAGGGCCAAACAACCCCAAATCACTCCCCAATCGAGATATCGTGAAGAGACTCTTGGATCTTATCAAGGTCACAAAACTCTTCACGGATTAACAAACGCACAGGACAATACAATAAGCCAATGGCTAACCTAACCTAAGACACAAGCACATTCCTTACTCTTTTGAAAACCGAAAACCGCATGTTTCTGTCGTACTTATTTTCCAACTTATTAACATTTTTTTGGATTACAGATGTCAAACTTGCTAAAGATTGTTGAATAACTCCAAAAATAGACCTCGTAAATATAAACTATGTTAACTAGTTAATAAACTGGACTTAAAAATCGATGCTGAATTCAAAAATGCAATAACATACAGGGTATTTATTCTATTTAAAATAAGTAAGCTGATGCCTACTTCTGGTATATCTGGATGTTCGTCTTCTTTAAAATTATTTTCTTCAAGTTTTTCAAAAGAACGGTTTTTATTCTTCAGGTTTAAACGGTAACGCCAGAGAGCAGCGTACGCTTATTGGACCACCCTGTATAGTACCCCTAAAACCCGTGCCATAATCTTTACGCAATAAAATATTTAGACTAGGACTTACTATCATTACGTCCCTAGAAACGTTCCAAACCACATACAGGAACATCTTACTGCGTTTCTCATCTTCCACTACACTCACAACTCAAACGTAAACTACTACGGCCACAAATCACAAACAAGTCTCCTTTGACCGTCAAACATGATGTACTGAACCACGACCGATTCAAAACAAATGCAGCCCGAGACGAAGGCAGTTGGTCATCAACATCAACTGATCATTGGCAATTAGCTAACCACAATATTTATTATTATCAGACGCGAGATCTGGCGAGACGGAGACGTTCTTAAAACGAGTTTGGCTTTTCCGCTCCACGCTCGAACGTTTACTAATCTACTAATAACAAACGATGCCATGCAGCGCTTGGTCTATTTTTGAAGACCCTTCACTTAGGCCTAAAATACATCTAGCTTTGTACAGTGAAATACGTAACTATCCATTCGTGTCTAAAAATGTTATCTTGATAAAGTATCATAGATATGTCGCGTGTATTTTATTGTTTTTGTAAATTCTTCTTACAATTATTATTCCTCTCGCAATAATGTGGTGCATAATAAAACTAATCTTATAGAGAAGTTAATTTCCTTTAACGGCCACAAACATTTATTATACAACCAGTGTCGCGTGTCGGATGTTGGTCCAGGGCTTCAGTAACATTGAGGAAGAAAACCAAACGTAGTTGCCATTTAGAGTTTTAATAGATATTAACATTACAAATGTACAATGAATACCATTAGTCCAATCGTTACATTATATAAAAAGACACTTGACAGCAACGATTTTCGAAAAATAGCGTCGTTTTGGTAAGTGATATCGAAAAAAGGTTCAAGTTATTTATGGAGAGAGCAAAATCCGCCCCCTGCCTCCCAACCCCAAACGGCAACCCCCGAGGTCGCAAACTGAATTCTCTCAATTGAATCTTTTCTTCGATAGCACACAAGTACAAGCAGAATTTGAACAAACTCTTATCGATGCACTGAAAAAGAAAAATATTACCGAAACTATATCGAAACTCATTTTAGAATCAGTTATGTCGGCAATTACGGATAAATTCAAACACTATGATGATAGAATTGAACAGCTCGAAGCCGAAGTAGCTGATTTAAAATCAAAAAATGATGCATCGAATGTATTAGTTGAACCAAAACAGAAGGCTGTTGAGCAAAAACTGGACGACTTACAACAGCATATTAAAAACAATAACATCCGCATGATGCAAATTCCAGAGGCGGAGAATGAAAATTTAGCCGAAGTAGTCTATGATATTTTCAAGAACAAAATGAAAGTTAATATCGATAAGACGGACATTACTGCTGCTTATCGGGTTGGCCAAAAAGTCGACAATAAGCCTAGACATATTTTGATTACCTTTAGAGATAATGTGTCAAAAATGTCAACGTATAATAGGAAAAGGCTACTTAAAGGTACCAAAATGGTTATCAAAGAAGACCTTACAATCCTTAGACTTCGTGTTTTGAAAACTGCTTCGGATAAATATGGTTTCAGAAATGTGTGGACTGTAAATGGGCACATTTTTGCACGAACTGAGAAGGGAGTGGAGAAGATTAGTGTACATTAGAGACTTTATGTTGTGTCACAGCACGTTTTACTCAATTAAGACTATTTTAGTGTAGGTGTAGTTACTGTATAATTTCTATTTTGATTTAATTATATCATTAAAATACATGGATCTTGAGATAGGACATTTGAATGTGTGTTCGCTAGTTCCAAAAATTGCTAATATTAGGGATCTTATAACAGATAGGGGATATTCTATTTTTGCTGTTTCGGAGACGTGGCTAAATCCAAACATTAAGGATGAAGCAGTATGTATTGAGGGTTATAATTTAGTTAGAGCAGACAGAGGCTCAAGAGGTGGTGGAGTTGCGCTGTATATACATTGTAGCTTGAAATATTCTATTTTAAATGTTTCTACTGACATCGAGCAGCTATGGATAATGGTATCAAATAAAGGTCAATCTTGTGCGGTGGGAGTTATGTACCGTCCTCCTCATACAAATTATAAGCATTTTGTTGATATCCTTGAAGAAACTCTTGCAATATGTACGATAGAAAGTGATAAAGTTGTATGCTTGGGTGATGTAAATGTCAACTTTTTGGATATAGATTTAGCATCTACCAAGTATTTTTCAAACATGTTAGAATGCATTGGTATGCACCAAATTATATCAGAGCCTACTCATATTACTCCTGTATCTTCTACACTAATTGATGTAATTCTAGTCAACGACATTTCTCTATTGCATTCGCACAGTGTCGGAGGTATAGATTTAACGTACCATGAGCTTATTTCATGTAAATTGCATAATTTTAAATCCCTGTTAGTACCTTTTTACTACACATATCGTTCATTCAGTAAATTTGATAACGAATTGTTCTATCAGGACTTATATAGGCTGCCATTAATTGATGTTTGTTATGCAAAAGATATTGACGTGAAACTCGATCTTTTCAACTCTATGCTTCTCTCTCTATTCGATAAACATATCCCTTTGAAGACATCCAAAATCACAAGAAATAGAGCTCCTTGGCTCACTTGCACAATTAAAAATTTGATGAAAGATAGAGACAATGCAAAATCTAAGTTTAAGAAACGCCCAAGTGATCAAAATTGGAGTTCTTACAAAGAGTTGAGAAATAGAGTAAATCACGCAATAGTGCAGGAAAAAAGAAAATACTTTGCTGAAGTAGCTACCAATAGAGATAAGCGTAAGCTGTGGAAAGAACTAAAATGTTTGAATATCAGTTCACAAAACGCAGCGATTCCTCCTCACCTGCAGAATGTCGAAGGCATCAATAATCACTTTATAGATAGCATACCCACGACAGATACAGACGATAACATTATATCATACTATAATGACAACAAAATTTGTAAGTCTGAATTCTCATTTCAACTTGTTTCTGAAGAAGATGTTATCTGGGCATTGTGCAATACAAAGCATAGCGCTCCAGGAACTGACAACTTGGGCATTCATTTGATAAAACTATGCGTCCCTTACATTTTGCCATATCTTATCCACATAATTAATACAATTTTTCTCGAAGGAAAGTATCCAAGTTGCTGGAAAACTTCTTTGATTACACCGATCCCTAAAGCTAAAAATATTCAGACTTTCTCAGATCTTCGACCTATAAGCATTCTACCTGGTTTATCTAAAGTTGTAGAGAAAATAATCGAAAAACAGCTACGACTATATATTAACAGTAATGACATTCTTCCAAAGACTCAATCTGGTTTTCGTCCACATCATAGTTGTTCCACAGCTATCGTCAATATCATTGATGACATTATCCAAGCTAGTGATTCAGGTAATTGTACTGCTCTAATACTACTTGACTACAGTAAAGCGTTCGACACTATCAATCATAATGTACTTATTGCAATTTTAAAATCTTGCGGATTATCAAACAGTAGTTTAGAGTTATTCCATTCATATTTATATAACAGAAAACAATGTGTACGACTCAATGGTAAAATATCTAATGCTAGGGATGTAGTTAGTGCTGTTCCTCAGGGATCAATATTAGGGCCGTTGCTTTTTACAGTTTATACAAGTCAATTTCATAAGTTCATTGAATATTGCAAGACTCATATGTATGCTGATGATACACAGCTGTATCATTCGTTCTCTGGTAGTGACTGGGCTGTAGCTGAACATAGAATAAACTCTGATCTCGACAATATATATGATATATCTGCCCAACACTCACTAATATTGAATCCTAATAAGTCGGCTGTAATTCTCTTTGGCAAAGATAGGACCGTCTTAGCAGATGTGTTGAAATTGAAAATTAATAAGGTACCCATCTCATTCTCAGATTCTGTTAATAATCTGGGATTCATCCTTGATTACAGGCTCAGGTTTCGTGATCACATAGCGCGGTGCATACAACGAGGATATTCTGCGCTTAAACTGCTGTATCCTCACAGGAAATATCTAGATTTACGAACCAAAAGAATGCTGTGTGAAACTTTAGTTTTATCTCAGTTTTCTTATGGTGTTCCAGTTTACTCGACCTGTATAGATGTGGATACAGAATTGCGCATACAGAGGGTACAGAATTCTTGTGTCCGTTATATATTTGGAATCCGGAAATATGATAGAGTAACTCATAAATTAAAGGTCTTAAGGTGGCTTTGTATGAAAAAATATCGTGAACTCTTATTGCTATGTTTTTATCACAAAATTCTGAGTGCAAAGCTTCCTATCTATTTGTATGACAAAATAACTTTTAGATCTGAGGTACATCAGCTCAACACTCGTTCGAAGCACACCATTGCCATTCCTAGCCATCGAACAGCTCTATTTGAAAGAAGTTTCAGGTACAATGTGTATAGGCTCTACAACTCCATCCCCGACTATCTTAAACCATTATCAGGACCACGGTTCAAATTAGCTTTAAAAGAACTTTATAATAGTGAATGTACATAGGTTTGAATAAGTTTATGTAAATTTAATATAGTATTTAGTAGGTAAGAACATGTCTGTACATGGAGAGATATATTTATTAGCAAGGGTGAGTGGAAGAGCACCTTGATGTGAACTCTCCCTTGAGGTTAGTGGGCATTTTTTGTATGTTACGAGTACATTCTTTTATTTTTGTATCATATATGTATTCTTTTTGTCCATTAATAAATGCATTATTACTTACCAAAACGACACTATTTTTCGAAAATTGTCGCGAAGAAAACTTTTCACACCCCCGCCTCTCCAACAGCAACCCCCCGACGCGACGTCGCAAACCTAGGTGTACATTCAGGGGACCAATGTCCTACCATCCCACCAAATTCCGACCTTCTGCGCTCAAAAGCCTTTTTTAGGCCTTATCGATTGGCTCGCCGACTGGCGAATATCGGTATAGTAAGTAGCGATGTGTTCTTAAATGTCGTACTTTTTTAAGCCCAAAATTGTGTTATTTAGGCAGCTGCAGATAATAGATATATGAGAAATGTTATTCTCTTAGCAGAATTTAGTAAAAATTACAAACCACCCCTAACTGGCGGCACTGCAGAATCGAAACTATTGGTCGCACACGAAAAATGTAAAGACCAAAATTGTGAAGGATTGTCTCCATATATTATTTGATTTTTTTCGATAGCACCACAACAGCGCTATTTGTCGAAAAACGCCACCTCATCCCCTCCCCCACCCTTGAGTGGGGAGGTCGCAAATTGAATCCACAGCATAGTAAACAACCAGCAGCATATCTCTGAGGGTTTCCTATATAAAAATGGTTCCCTCAGAATATTATCTTGGGGTGATTCTACAGGTGTGAAGTCTGGGTAGAGACGCGAAAATGAAAATATCGATACCGGTACTAATTCGATATTTTTTAGCCAAGTAGGCCCATTTGGTTCGTACAGAGAATTTTGTGCAATTGATGACACCCCTCAATGATTATATAATTATATTCGATACCGATACCGCTACGAAAGTAGCGATACCAGCTTGGAATCGCTCAAAAAGTATCTAAAATAAAAATACTCGATATTAGTGCAGAAGTACAAGTATCGAAGTATCGTTAGCATCCCTACAAATAATCATCCAAAAGGGGGGATACGCGTGTAATTGCCGCCAACCTGAGATATTGTGCTGATTGTTTACTATGCTGTATTGAATCTTATCTTAATTAAACAACGCCAAGGTAGTATCATTTCCGACTAAATAAGATATTTTTCTCAACAGCTCATATCGGTAGTAGGTAGCGATGTGTTCCTAAATGTCGTATTTTTTTAAACCAAATTCGTGAGTTTAGGTAGCTTCAGATAATAGAGAAATGAATCATTCTTTTAAGGAAAATCACAAACCAACCCTTTGGCGCACTATGAGATGTAAACTATTGGTCGCACACGATAAATGTAAAGACCAAAATTGTGCAGAATTTTGTCCCCTCCATAAATCATTTGAACCTTTTTCGTTATCACTTACCAAAACGACGCTATTTTTCGAAAATCGAAAAGCAGGGCCCGTACTCTGTAACTTAGAAACGTGTTTCGTAAACGTAAACGTAAGATCAGGTGGAGTCGTAAATATGTCAGCGTAGTAGGCACTTTGTGGTCGCCATCCGCAACTGTCGTGGTCGTCATGGTGACAGAAACACGTTTCTATCTCTTAAATACCGGCGCGGCGCGAGCTTACCCCACCACCCTTCGAGCGCCAACCCCCCCCCCCCAAGTCGAAAACTTAGGTGTAGGTTGGGAGGACCAATGTCTACTATCCCTTCAAATTTCATTGCTTTCCGACCTTTTGCTGTTAAAAAAACCCCTACTGCCTGGACTGCATTGAAACTTACATTCTAACAGTATTATTTAAGAAAAATGAGGAAATAAAAAGAAACTAACACCAGTCAAAATCAGATACACATGAGCCGCTATCATTCAGGTTGATAATAACTTCACTCGGTTGTGTATTTAAAAATGATAACTCTACTTACTACTTTAATACAGTTTCGCCATTTTTTTTAATTATTAAATGTACCTGATCTCTAATTAGATTTATAACTGACTTTTTGTTTTAATTTCTGATGAAATTGTGATATTTTGTGTTGTAAGAAATAGGTATTTTTTCCAGTAATCTCGAATGCGTGTTGTTCAAGTTAATTTTCGGCACTGCAGGTGAGAGGAATATAACTTTCGATTTTGAGATAATATTTTTTGTACGCTTCACGAAAATCTATGTCTCTCGTCTCCGTTGATCCGCACACAAAGAAAAGTACTGTTTTAAACAATCATATTTTGACACTATGGCAGCGTTGTGTAATATAACCTATAATACGGTAGAGTCACGATGAGTATACTCTAGTTTGGTATATACGCATCATTGTGAGTAAAGCTATTATCAAGGTGAAACTACCGAGTTTAAATGGTTTACAGTAGTATAATATAAGTCAGCCAAGTAATTTGAACAGTTTGATCTTGCTTTGATTTTGCGATACAGCTTTATTTATTTCATTTTTTTCTATATATCCTACATCTATATTCAATAGATACATCTCTAACCTCTCCATTCTCGGAAATCACTATTCAAACTGGCTCTGTAAGTGTCGCTTGGGGATTAAAGCACAGTCAAGGCCAGCAGAAGGTCCTCATCACTAGAAAACCGCATCTGTTTTAGCTTCATTTGCTAAGCAAAGTCGCAGGAAGCAAGGTCTGGATTGCAGGGAATGTACGCGAGAAGTTTCAATCCTGTCAAATATTCGGTACAGGCTCTGGCGTGGTGAGCTGGAGTATTATCGGGATGACGGGATGGAGAAATCAGGTGTCCATGCTTGACTTTGGCCACAGGTTCTTCATATAGATCCAATGAATTTAGGCAGGCACTGTTCTGTATACCTCTTATCTGAGACTATCTTCTATATATCCAAAACAACACGTTCCACAATTCATACAACAAACAACAACAAACTTTGTTTTGAGCCTTAGTCGGCATATCATAAGGTACATCCAAATATTTCCACCTGTCACGATATTGTTCACATACTGAGATTGTTGAGAATCGAATTGTCGCATCGTATAATTCTACGATGTATGGTGGGCAGTGTATACTCATTTATAGCCTAATTTGAAAGTGTATTATAAACTTGATGCTAGGTTGTTTATACCAAGGTATCATACAAACACGTTATACTCAAAGTTATGATAAGAAGATTAAATCAATACTAAGTTGTTTATCATACAGAAATGTTATACTAAAAGTCAGGATATGAATATCACAATAATTCTAATCGAAGTATTTTTGTAATATAATCTACTTAAACCTAAAGTATTCTTGGATTAGTCCTATATCTGATTATTTCAAGTATATTGTGTCAGATCTAGTCTTCTGATTGAAGTATCATTTGGTTAATTTAAATCTATCTAAGGCTTTACTTGAGTAGTGTAATATTTGAGTTGATGCTATTTCTATAAACCAACATAAAGTCAATTAAAGTACAAGTAGTTGTAGTTGAAGCTTAATTCTAAACTAATTTGCAAATTTGATGCTACCTTTTTTTGTGTGTATCTATCTCTGTATGTCTGTTGCCGATTATCTAACTGCGTAATGAGAGAACTACAATTTTAGGGGAATGTCCATTCTCCTAAACCATTGGCGATATTCTGTACTTTACAACTTTACCGCCCTGTCCGCACACTTCTTTTGAAGACCCAAGCAGCATAAAGATGTCTTATGTTGCGAATATGTCACTTCAACGGCATGGCGTATGTATTTGCATCTAAATGGAGAATTTAGATTCGGGTCGTCTCGACGTCGGGATCTGGTTGTTACTTACCGATTGTCTACTCCGTCTTTACGTTAGATATCCTTTACGGAAGTTACCCTTGGTTGCGTCCTTCTATATACAGGGAGATCAACTTAAACTCCAAAATTTGATACCTCCGTTATCATGATAAATACAGAAAAAACGTTCGAATAAAAGTTATAGATAAAGCTAAGGTCTACATTTCAAAAGTATTCTATAATATACAGGGTTATTGATGAAGTCACGGCATACCAAGGCTTTTTTCAAGCAATTGGCGCTCTGGAAATCTTTCATGGTACACCGTACGGGCTAGCAAGCTATTTTTATGGCATTCACCTAGCATTCAGATTATATCGATTAATTCTTCATTTGAAAAAAATCATCATTCCTCAACTCCAACTGCCATACACGGAGATAAACCAAACCAAATCAAATTTAATTGACAATGGACTAGTATCATGATTTTTTTGGTTGCATATGATAGAGTACGTCATAAAAAGCATCTCATTTTTTCTCCGATTTTTTTGGGCACGGGAAAGCCGTGAAACTAAGGAAAATATTTGAATTCTCCTGTGTGCTGGGTTGCCGCATTCTGATGGCGCGCGAAATGCCGAAGCTGTACGCGGGCTGGCTCATCTATCTTGTCTTTTGTTCCCGTCTGCGAGTCGGAGCTGTTCTTGGCAACAATGCACTGCTGATGATTCGCGCGGTTGGCACTGATTGGCTGAATTTGAATTCCTTTCTTTAAACTTTAGAATGGAATTACCCAAAAACAAAATGCTGTAGAAAGCAACAAAGTGCAGCAGTACGTTTATTTTTGTATGCATTAAGCGGTTATAACAATTAAATCATTGTTCTTATCCTCGTGATACTAGTCCACTACATAGTTGACAAACACAGTATTATTTACTACGTTCTGGCAAACACGTTAGCCTTGGCCAACTCTGAGAAACTTCCAGTATTTGGCAAAAATGTAGTATTATTAGGAATCGTTTCACTTCATAACTGTTACATGTAGGTATAGGCAATGCTTGATAAAAGTGGAGCTATTTTGTAAAAACTTTCTGACGATGTTATAAAATTCAGGGTGTTCCATTTAAACTAACAAATAAAACTGTGCGAATGTTACTCTATATCTCTGTCAATCCACCAGTACGCTTATGAAACAGCTGTCTGTGTAGTGGCGGATTGACGGAGATATAGAGCAACCCTCGTATATCGACTCTCATATGCAATTGGCATAGAAGCGCACCTATCTGGTCAGGTCAAGCGAACGCGCCTTTGCGTTCCACCAAGAAGTTTGCTGCTGTTTAGCAGCGACTTTCTTTGGTTTGCCGTTACCTCCGGGTACCAGATGGCACACAGGCAGATCTTTTCTGCCGCCTACTCTCAACAAAATTGGGGTCACGATTTTTGGTTCACCCTGTATACAAAATCAAAGGTAGCATAAACCTGATAATTTTAGACAAAACTAGACAAACGCGAAATTATTCTAGCATTAAGGATCAAGCTTTCAGTTATTGATTTTCAAGATACAGGGTGATGAAATCATTAATATTATTATAAGATAAGATTAAGTTGCCATACCTCTGAAAATACCCTGTATAACCTGATAAAACCCTACATTTCCGGAATAGGAAAAACGAACACAATTCAAATTAGGGATAATATATAGAATTTTCCATTTGGAAAAGCATAACTTTGGTAAGCCATGACTCTATCAATAGCAATGTATGTCGAAAAATAAGTTTAAAATGTAGACCTTAGCTTTACCTATAACTCTTAATCGACAGTTTTTTTTGCATATTCCATAATAACACAGGTATAGTACGCATCAGAAATATAAGAGCTGTTTACATTTTTTGTCCTCCTGCCGAGTGCCGACACTACAAAGGATCCCGACAAGTGGGGTGACCGTTATCCCTTTCGGTATGTTTTATTGCCCTGGCGATAAAGCTGGCACTGTATTTCAAAATTGTATATGTCTGTGTATAATCAGATGTTAATATACAATAAATAGATCAATTTATTTTGTTTTTATCTATTACAAATTGATATTTTCGATTATTTTGATATAATATATATTTTGTATAGATAATTACGGTTTTTTCATTACTCAGATCTAGATAATATTGTAACTGTACTATAGAAGTGTTGACACTGACAACAATTAGGACACGACGGATCTCCATGTGAGGAGCGGTACTCCGACAGCGTCTGACTCCATGTTAGGGGCGGCTGATAATACACCCGCAGGAAGCCACCCAACATCAGTAGGCTATCCGGTGCGTGGCGACACCGCAGGGTATACCGAAGCCCAAGGATGTAATCCAGCCGGCAACCTTCGCAGGTGCATCCTCAGGAGGCAATTTGGACGGCTGCCTCCGGAAATGTCGTCTGGGGGCCCTAAGGCCAACCACCTCACGGGCCCTATCTTCGGGTTCGACCACCCCGGAAGAAAAGCATCCACACCGAGCCGGTTTCGGAAGCCGGCGTTGGGCAAGGTGGCGGTGCTTCGAATTGCCCTGTTGACGACCCCCGCAATGATATGGGCCGTTTTAGGTGGACGACGGAGCTCAGGGATGACCTACTGAGCTGCTACGAGAGCAGTAGTCCGCGCCGTAGGGGATACATGTCCCGCATGTATGAAAGGTGGTGTGAAATGCACCCAGAGCATAGCACGCTTACCTCTCAGAATTTGCGAGATTATGTATCGTACCTCCGGAGGCAGGGATATGTTCGTGCTCCAGCTCAGCCTGCCCCTTCGGCGGACGGAAGGCCTGTTAACCAGGCTGAAAGTTCACCGGTAAGGCCCGCTGAGAGGGAAATCGACCAAGTCGTCTCACCTGGGGATGTTGTGGGTGAACGTCTATCGGAGACCTCTGACATTTGGAGCATCAATTGCGAAATTTACGCTGCGGCTCTGAGGCTAGCTAGACAGGGGAGAGTGAGAGACTCTCCTGTTGAGAGAGCACAGAGACGGGTGCGCCAAATGGAAGCGAAAATCCAGTTGGCTCGCCAGGAAGCATCCCGTATCCAGTGTGTGATGGAATATGGAGCGGCTGGGAAGCCTTTTACGCGCCGAGTGCGCCAGATAGCCTACGGGTTGAGGCGCGACCATCATACACTCAGTCAAGCGGTAGTGGTTGTTGTCAAGCAACACTGTCTTGACAGGATACGGATGCTAATCGCTGCTAAGCGATCGTTGGTGGCGCGGGCGAGAGGTCTGGAGCAGAACAGAATGTTCTACGAAAGACCTTCTCGCCTTTTCCAACAGCCGCCTCCAGCCATAGAGCAGCCGCCAACTGCTGATCGCGTGGAGGCCTTTTGGAGGGACATTTACGAACAACCCAAACCTCTCTCAGCAGACACTCCGGCCTTGGCGCAGTTTGAGTCCGTTTGTAGGAGGACTCCTAACTTGAATGTACTGCGTCACCCGATAAACGCGGAAGAAATTCTTGACGCCTTACGAGGCGCAAAGAATTTCGCAGCTCCTGGCCCGGATGGCATAAACACCTACTGGTGGAAAAAATTCCCCAGTTGCCACCGGCATTTAGCTAGAGTTTTTAACTCGTGGCTAAATCAGGAGCAGCCAATTCCGGCTTGGTTTGTCGAGGGTCGAACCGTGCTTCTCCCGAAGACCGGAGATTTGTCTGATCCCAAAAACTACAGGCCAATAACATGTCTGAACGCGTGTTACAAGCTCTTCACCAGAATCTTGTACATGCGTATCCTTCAAGCTGTGAATCCTGTATTTCTCGACGTGTATGAACAGAGAGGGTCAAAGAAAGGAGTTGCTGGCTGCAAGGAGAACCTGTTGATTGGCCGATGTGTCACGCAGGACTCTGTGCAGTACAAGCGAAACCTTTCTATGGCCTGGATTGACTATCGCAAGGCATCCGACAGCACGTCTCATGACCTCATTGTGCGGCTGTTGGAATGTCTTTCGGTGGATAATCAGATAGTGGGATGCATCAAACAACTGATGCCACTCTGGAAGACCCGGTTCACCATAACATCAGGTGAAACTCGGGTTCGGACAGAGTTGGTGTCATTGAAAAGAGGTGTCTTCCAAGGAGACTCCTTGAGTCCTTTGCTTTTTTGCATCTCACTTTTGCCTCTGTCCATAGCGCTGAGAAATACTAAAGGATACAGCTGTGGCACGCCCAATAACCGGAGGCACAAGGTCACCCATCTGTTTTATATGGATGACCTAAAACTTTATGCCTCCGGCCAACGCGAACTACAACAATCGCTGAGGGTGGTGCAGGAGTACAGTCATGCTATCGGAATGGAGTTCGGGACAGACAAATGTGCATTGGTTCATCTCAAGAAAGGACGAAGCGGAAATAGTGGAGATGAGGAACAGCTCGTTGATGGGAGCATCTTGCGACAGCTGCATGCCGGAGATACTTATACCTACCTTGGAGTGGCGCAGCGTCATGTCCAAGAGGCAGCATTGGTTAAAGAGTGTCTCCGCCGCAAGTATTTGCACCGACTCCGGCAGATCTGGTCGTCAGAATTGTCCGGCAAGAACAAAGTCGCTGCCACAAACATGCTTGCGGTCCCATTGTTATTATACACCTTTGGTGCTATACACTGGAAAGTGAACGAGCTGAAGGAAATCGACACGAAGACCGCAAAAGGATGAATATGGAGAGAAGCCTGCATCCTAAGTCCTCTGTCCCGCGAATATACCTCCCGCGACACCTGGGAGGGCGTGGACTATTGAGTTTGGAGCGTCTGCACAACAGAGTAGTACTGGCCACTGCCTGCTATGTAACGAACAGCACCGATCCCCTGATCCGCTTTGTGCGAGAGCACGAGAATGCGGGAAAAGGAGCCTTTCTTTTTAGCGCAGCGAAACGAGCAGCCGAGGAGCTCAGTCTCACACTCGACTTCAAGCGGAGGTGTCAGCAGTCCATTACGGAACTTGCTCCCGCAGAATTAAAATCCCACATTAAAACTGCCGAAGTCGACTTCCTCTTCAGACTTCATAAAGATAAGCCAATGCATGTAATCTTCTACAAACATCTAGAAGAGCATGGCTTGTCTGAGCAGTTGACCTTCTCTTTCCTAAGGTCTAGTGGATTGAAGTCGGAGACTGAGGGCTTTATAATGGCTTGCCAAGACGGTGTCTTCAACACCTTGGTGTACCGTAAAAGGGTTATGGGTGTAGATGTACCCGACACCCATTGTAGAACTTGCCGACAGGCGCCAGAACGCTTATGCATCTCTTGTCGGCGTGTAAGACGTACGCTGGGACGGCTTACGTCCATCGGCACAACGCGGCTCTACGAGTGCTCTACTATCACTTAAGGCACTCATACAGTATCGATGAGACACCGGTGCTGCCATACGCTCCAGGGGATATAGAGTCCGTTGTGGAGAACGAGAGATGCCGGATTTACTGGAACTACTCGTTCCCCACGCTCGAGCTTGTACAAGCAAACAAGCCCGACATAGTCCTTCTCGACCACCAACAGAAGACGATGTTCGTTATTGAGTTTTCGGCGCCTGCCGAGGTGAACGTCGTCTCTAAGGAGGAAGAAAAGCGGACCAAATATCAGGAGTTGCTCGGACAACTTCGCAGGCTCTGGCCAGACTACACTGTAAGTCTGCTGGTTATGGTCATTGGATCCCTAGGTGGAATGAGGAATACGCTGCTCCCTGCACTGCGCAAAATACCGGTGTGCCGTGCGGCGGCGCAGATCTTAGCCGCCAAAATGCAGAAGGCAGTCATCCTTGGGTCTCTTCGTCTACTTAGGGCGCACGATTCGCGGACCCAGTGATTGCTCACCTCACGGTGTGAGGAGTAGTCATTGGGTAATGGAACAGCAGCTCGGTGTGTCGGAGCCCGGGCTGCACTTTCTGTTTTTTGAATAATCCGCGAGGGGTTGCTAGATCCCCTCAGTGGCGCCTCCCCAAGGTGGCGGATAGGGGAACGCCTCCCAGATATGGGTGGTACCGGGGAAATCAAATACCCGGGGCGGACCAAAACTAGCACGGTGGAATAGCGTCTGCATCCAGAGGATCGGCTATTCCTCAACAATTAGGACACGACTGATCTCCATGTGAGGAGCGGTACTCCGACAGCATCTGACTCCATGTTGGGGGCGGCTGATAATACACCCGCAGGAAGCCACCCAACATCAGTAGGCTATCCGGTGCGTGGCGACACCGCAGGGTATACCGAAGCCCAAGGATGTAATCCAGCCGGCAACCTCGCAGGTGCATCCTCAGGAGGCAATTTGGACGGCTGCCTCCGGAAATGTCGTCTGGGGGCCCTAAGGCCAACCACCTGACGGGCCCTATCTTCGGGTTCGACCACCCCGGAAGAAAAGCACCCACACCGAGCCGGTTTCGGAAGCCGGCGTTGGGCAAGGTGGCGGTGCTTCGAATTGCCCTGTTGACGACCCCCGCAATGACATGGACCGTTTTAGGTGGACGACGGAGCTCAAGGATGACCTACTGAGCTGCTACGAGAGCAGTAGCCCGCGCCGTAGGGGATACATGTCCCGCATGTATGAGAGGTGGTGTGAAATGCACCCAGAGCATAGCACGCTTACCTCTCAGAATTTGCGAGATTATGTATCGTACCTCCGGAGGCAGGGATATGTTCGTGCTCCAGCTCAGCCTGCCCCTTCGGCGGACGGAAGGCCTGTTAACCAGGCTGAAAGTTCGCCGGTAAGGCCCGCTGAGAGGGAAATCGACCAAGTCGTCTCACCTGGGGATTTCAGAGACCGAAGGGCCTTGCATAACAACGGAAGGTCCTTGAAGCTGGCAGATTTAAAGAGAGAGGATGAGGTTGTTGGTGAACGTCTATCGGAGGCCTCTGACATTTGGAGCATCAATTGCGAAATTTACGCTGCGGCTCTGAGGCTGGCTAGACAGGGGAGAGTGAGAGACTTTACTGTTGAGAGAGGACAGAGACGGGTGCGCCAAATGGAAGCGAAAATCCAGTTGGCTCGCCAGGAAGCATCCCGTATCCAGTGTGTGATGGAATATAGAGCGGCTGGGAAGCTATTTACGCGCCGAGTGCGCCAGATAGCCTACGGGTTGAGGCGCGACCATCATACACTCAGTCAAGCGGTCCTGGTTGTTGTCAAGCAACACTGCCTTGACAGGATACGGATGCTAATCGCTGCTAAGCGATCGTTGGTGGCGCGGGCGAAAGGTCTGGAACAGAACAGAATGTTCTACGAAAGACCTTCTCGCCTTTTCCAACAGCCGCCTCCAGCCATAGAGCAGCCGCCAACTGCTGATCGCGTGGAGGCCTTTTGGAGGGACATTTACGAACAGCCCAAACCTCTCTCAGCAGACACTCCGGCCTTGGCGCAGTTCGAGTCCGTTTGTAGGAGGACTCCTAACTTGAATGTACTGCGTCACCCGATAAACACGGAAGAAATTCTTGACGCCTTACGAGGCGCAAAGAATTTCGCAGCTCCTGGCCCGGATGGCATAAACACCTACTGGTGGAAAAAATTCCCCATTTGCCACCGGCATTTAGCTAGAGTTTTTAAGTCGTGGCTAAATCAGGAGCAGCCAATTCCGGCTTGGTTTGTCGAGGGTCGAACCGTGCTTCTCCCGAAGACCGGAGATTTGTCTGATCCCAAAAACTACAGGCCAATAACATGTCTGAACGCATGTTACAAGCTCTTCACCAGAATCCTGTACATGCGTCTCCTTCAAGCTGTGAATCCTGTATTTCTCGACGTGTATGAACAGAGAGGGTCAAAGAAAGGAGTAGCTGGCTGCAAGGAGAACTTGTTGATTGACCGATGTGTCACGCAGGCCTCCGTGCAGTACAAGCGAGTTATGTATCCAGCCGGACATCGACCCAGCTGACCAGACGGCGCGTGTGGAAGATGAACTCAGGAAATGCTGCGTCAGCTAAGTTTACCTTATCATGTATTTTATATAATTCAGTCAGTCTAGAGCTCAACTTTGTACAATTAACAAATAAATATTTTTTAAAAAGTGATTTGCTGGTTCCTGGAATTTAAGTGGCGCTGCGAACAGGATAACTGCACGACATCCCTAAGGATCATCGGCTCGTTTCTACGACTTGGCAGTTAACCACCGAATACCACAGAACAGGACAATTTGGAGGACCATACAGGGATGATAATCACGGTGATTCGTCTTCTCCTTTTGTAAGTCCATTTTCCGTTTTTCCATGAGTTCTGAGTATCCACAAAATTCGTTAGAAGCTCTTATTGACTCCAGAACCCGAAAATTAGCAAAAGAAAAATTTCGTTTTAAGCCTTATTCAACCCCCTCACTAGAAAATATTCCTCACGAACAGTCAAATATTTCTCTTAATTCTATTCCAGAAGATTCAATCATGGTTTTATCTAATTCTGATATCAATAACTTGTGTAATACTTTGCCAGAATATTCAGCTGGTGACAATTTGTCAACTTTTGTAAATGCTGTTGATAATTTAATCACCTTTTTCTCTCAGCAAGGTGCGGATGCAATCCAAATCTATATTATTAATGCAAATATATTATCTAAGGTTAAGGGTGAGGCCCGTGATTTTTTAAATCTACATAATAAGACTAATTGGGCTGAAATTAAGCCGCTTTTACTTCAAAAATATGGTGATCATCGCACCGAAGAAATTTTATTAACCCAGCTGACTACTACTGTTCAAAAACGTTCAGAATCATACCAAGACTATCATCACCGCATAACATTAGCTCTTAATGATCTTTTACAGCATGTTTCTTTACATGAAGGTAATACACAGGCAGTAGAGTTCAAAGCTTCATTTTTCAAAAATCAAGCACTTAGAACCTTTTGCACTGGTGTGAATAATCCTTACTGTGATCATCTTTCTCATTTCGATTTATCCTCATTAGATGAAGCTCTTCAGAAATGTATATCTCTAGATAATCATAAGCAACAGCAACAATATATGTCTTATTTAAAATCTTCAACCTACCCCCATGAATATCAAAAGAACCCACCACGTCCCACCCAACACAACACGCATCCTCCTCAACATTATCGTAATGTACAATCTTCTTCTCAGCCATCTATGAATCAAAATCATTATAACACACAAAATCAATTCCATCAGCCTCGTCTCCAGAATAATCCATTTTCTCAGCCTTTTACACCTGCTAGAAATTTTGGTGATATCAATAAACCCATACCCCAACGTCAAAATCCTCCCACAAACAGGGAAGTATTTGGTGCTCCTTCTCGACCAAATAATTCTTACAAAAATCAGTTCAAGCCTACTCCTATGTCAATCTCACAAAATATTAGTCGTAAGCCAACTCCAATGTCTACTTCCACTCACAACAGTCGTACTTTCAACCATAATATAGAGTGTGGCCCAGATTCTGTCACACATGCTAACGAAATAGCAAGTCAAGGATATGAAAATTTTGAGTTTTCTGAAAATTTTCAGGAACCAGCCGTTTTAGAACCCCCCGACCCAGAACCATCCAATTGAATAATTTTTCAAAGCACACAAAGTTGCCTTATTTTTACCTGCCCTATTCAAATCTTAAAGTTTTAATTGATTCTGGTGGATCAGATACCGTTATTACTCCAAAAGCTGCTGAAATCTATGATTCTAGATATGAATTCTATGAACCCTTTACCCTTATTTCTATGAAAACTCCAAAAACTTACAATCGAAATCTTTACTATCCCATATTTGATGAAATTGGCATACAGCAACCCCTCACAGTCAGAATTGCCGATTGGCACGATGATTTTGATATTCTCCTTGGTACTAGTGAACTTGATCAATTAGGTGCTAATATTGATTATGAATCTCATATATTTTCCATCAGAAAATTGAACATTGAAATTCCATTCAAAATTATTTATCGTTCGGCTAATCGCCTCAGTATTCCAGTATCTGTGAATAATGGTGAGATAGTTGTCCCAGAAATCGTTCATGAAGGCCAAATTATTTTACCGGAGTCTATACATTGTGCTAAAGATGGATATATTGAAATTCCCAAGTCAGAGGATATTGACTTGCATTTTTCAGAGCCCGTCTCTGTTACCCCTCTTTCAGAATTTGACGAAAAGCTTCCAGATAACCCACCTAGTAATTCTTTCAATATCAACATGATTCGAACTCAGCATTTAAATGCAGAAGAAAAACAAAAAATACTTAGATTATGTCATCAGTACAAGGACATTTTTCATACAGGAGATTCTCCTCTCACTTTCACAGGCTCTGTTAAACATGTTATCCGTACTAAGGATGACAAACCCATTTTTTCTCGAACCTATCGATATCCGAGAGCAATGCTCCCAGAAATTTCATCTCAGATTAATAAATTATTAGAAAACAATATTATACGCCCCTCCATAAGTCCATATTCATCCCCTTGTTGGCTCATCCCCAAAAAGGCTGATGCATCAGGAAAAAGGAAATTTCGTATGGTTATTGATTTTAGAAAGCTTAATGAAAACACTATAGAGGAACGTTACCCAATACCCCGTATAGACGAAATTCTAGATAATCTCGGCAGATGTACATATTTCACTACCCTTGACCTGGCCCAAGGATTTCATCAAATCCAAGTTCACCCAGATTCCATTGAAAAAACTGCTTTTACTGTCCCCCAAGGCCATTTTGAGTATTTAAGGATGCCAATGGGTCTCCGAAATGCCCCTGCCACATTCGAAAGAATGATGGATGAAGTTCTAAGAGATTATATTTATAAGTCTTGCTTTGTATTTATGGATGATGTCATAATTTTTTCTAGAAGTCTTCAGGATCATCTTATTCACATAAAACAAATATTCCAAAAATTTCGTGACGTAAATTTGAAAATACAGCCTGATAAGTCAGAATTTCTTTGTAAAGAAGTGGCATTCCTTGGTCACGTAGTAACTCCAGAAGGCATAAGGCCTAATCCCTCGAAAATTCATGCAATTGAAAATTATCCAATTCCTAAGACAAGGAAAGAAATTCAAAGTTTTCTTGGCCTAGTCGGCTACTACAGACGTTTCATTCATAATTTCTCTAAAATTACTGCCCCCATGACAAAATGTATTCGAAAAGGTGAGAAAATTGACATTAATAATCCACAATATATAGAAGCATTCGAAAAATGTAAGGCCGCCCTAAGTAATTCCCCATACTTCAATATCCAGATTTTTCAAAACCTTTCACACTCACTACAGATGCTTCAGGTATTTCTATTGGTTCTGTCCTGTCTCAAGAAGGAAAACCAGTCGCTTTCTACTCCCGTACTCTCAATACTGCCGAAAGAAATTATTCAACCATAGAAAGAGAACTTCTTGCTATAGTAGACTCTTGCAAACATTTTCGTCCCTACCTTTATGGAGTAAAATTCACTGTAGAAACTGACCATAACCCCATTGTCTGGCTCCACAAAATTCGTGAACCCCATTCTCGCTTAGTTCGATGGAAACTCAAACTTCAGGATTATAATTTCGACATAAAGTATAAGAAAGGTAAAGAAAATATCGTAGCAGATGCTTTATCCCGCATAGAGATCAATATGCATGAAACTGAATCCATTATTGCCAATCCCCCTTCAGAGTCTTCAGATGAATCTTTTGATGACGACCCCTCTGACGTCGATGATTTTGTCAATGAAACTTTCGAAAAGGAAACCGGTCAATCCACCCAACATTCCGCTCTCGAGAATCCAGTTGCCACGGTTCCATTTTCCGAGGAACCCATAAATCATTTCGCAAACCAAATTATTCTGAAATTTGGCGATAAACATTCAATTCGTTACTCTGTCAAGTTCAAAACCAAGCATCAACATCTTGTGACCTTAGTTGAATCAAATTGGAAAAATGATGTCAAGACAACGCTTCACGATATAATAGCCCCCAATCAGCGATATTACATTCTCACTGATAATCCCGATATTCAAAAATATATTTCCGAGTATGTTCGAAATACGTACAATGATACAATTCAAATTTTCTTCTGTACTAAACGTGTACAGGACATAGAAGATTCCGAATCCCAAATTCAATGTGTTAAAAATTATCATAAGAAAAATCACAATGGCATTGTCGAAACTCTCAATCAGTTGAAACTTAAATATTATTGGCCAAATATGCGTTGCACCATATCAAATTTCATTAATCAGTGTGATATCTGTCTACGAAATAAATATGAAAGACACCCTTATAAGCTTCCTTTGAAAGGCCCTCTTCTAGGACAAAAGCCTTTTGATATTTTACATATAGATACCTTTTCGTGTTCCAAAGATAACTTTCTGACAATTATTGATTCATTTTCTAAGTATGCTCAGGTTTACCAAATTTCTGATAAAACGACAGTTACAATTTTAAGTAAATTGAGACATTATTTTTCACATCACAACTATCCTAGAAAAATTGTTTGTGATGCAGGTACTGAATTTTCTAATAATCTTTTCAAGGAATTCATGAAACTCCATTGTATCGAACTCCACTATATCACGGTAAATAATCCAAATTCTAATAGCCCCATTGAAAGATTTCACTCAACTTTCATCGAAAAACTCCGTGTTATGCAAGATGAACGTCCCAAAGAATATTTCAACGATTTAGTAACACATTGTGTCCTAATCTATAATCAATCAATCCATTCTGCTACTGGTTATTCCCCATTTTCTGTTCTTTATGGTCCATATGCCGAAGAAATTCAATTTGACGATGATATGCCAGTATACGAAAAATATAACCAACGTCACAAAGACGAACTTCGACCTTTCATCGACTCCCTTTATCGAAAACTTCATGACAAGGAATCTGCAGTTTTAGAAAAACGTAACGAAAATTTGCCAGATTCTGCCCCAGCCCCCGGACCAGGAGATCCTGTGTATATTCAGAAAAACCCTCGTAACAAACTTACTGCACCCTATGTCTCAGCAAAAGTTACTTCAGCCAAAGAAACCCAAATTGAAGCGGTAACCTCAAAAGATAGGCCCACAAATACGCACCCTAGAAATATTAAACGTTTACGCAAGGCTACCTTGTTACAGGACCGGCCAAATGATGAGCCACAGCCTGGCCCTTCAAGTGCGCCCGATCCCCAATAATGGATACTATCAGGAACTAGTCGGCCAAGCTCAAATGTTTGACCACTACCATCGCCATATAGTAACTATAAATCTTACTTCTATTGATAACTCTCTCAAGGCAGCAATGATTCATCCTCTACTCTTTAACAAAATTCCTACCTCTCCTTATCAAAATATACTTAAAGAATATAGCACCTTATATCAAGAAACATTAGATAATTTTCAAAAAATAGTACGTACACGAAGAAAGCGTGGCTTAATAAATGTTTTAGGTTCAGTGATAAAATCTATCACAGGAAATCTCGACGAAGATGATCGCATATTTTTGGAAAAACACATTGAACCACTTGAGTCAAAACAGTCCGAAATAATTACAGTTGTCAATAACTCCACCACCTACGCTTTAGATACTATAAAAAGGTACAATAATTTTATAACATCTTTTAACAAAAATTCTGTCAAAGTTGCACAAGAAATTAATTCACTCGAAGAAAGTCTGGGAAAATATTTTTCACTCCATAGCCAAATTCTAAGCATAAATAGCTTAAATCAGTTTCTTTTAAAAATTTTGAGAACTATTAGTCTAGCCGCCCTACAACAGTCTAATGTAGAACTTTTCACACTTTCAGAAATTAGTGAACTTGAAGACCATCTAAAATTTTTCTATAAGAAAACTTGCCTTTTATCAGATGATTTACATCCCTTTGAACTAATTGAAAATTCTCATAGCACTATTGTCACAATGGATACCCAGATACTTATTATCCTAAAGATCCCTATCCTAAATGAACGTGAATTCTCACTTTACCACATTTACCCCATCCATAACAAAGACGCAATCATTTTGATACCACCCGCCACCCATTATGGAAATAACCATTGGTACTCTGACTGCAAGCACACTGAAAAGAAAATTATTTGCCAATCAGAGTCAACAGCCAGATGTCAACTGCCAACTTTGGAAAATTGTACTACAGCTGTTAGTGTGGTCCAGCATCCCATCATACACCGAACTGAGAAAAACCTAATAATAGTTAGCACAGCCTATCAGATCCAAATTTTTGAAAACTGTTCCAGAGAAGCTGAAAATATTAGCCAGCCAGTTATTGTCCAATCAACATGTGCTGTAAAAATTGGTCAAAAGTGGTACTTTACGTCAAAGCAGAGTATTCAAGTTCCAGAGGTCATCCCAGTCAAAATTAACCCGAAGTTCCAGATCCAGCTAGACCAGATAGAAAAAATTCAAGAAACACCCCACCTATCAGTTATTGAACATATGCATTTGAAGCCCATTTTCATCTCTTCTACTTCATGGACCATTGCAACCCTGTACGTTATCCTGGTTGCAATGATTATATACTTCACTGCAAGAAAACGCAAGAGGCTGCATACCCTGTTCTTCAAGCCCAGAATTCCCCTGAAGGACCTTCAAGAACTTCAAGCAAGTAACCAGAAGTTCGAGGACGAACTTCCATCTTAAGGAGGGAGGAGTTATGTATCCAGCCGGACATCGACCCAGCTGACCAGACGGCGCGTGTGGAAGATGAACTCAAGAAATGCTGCGTCAGCTAAGTTTACCTTATCATGTATTTTATATAATTCAGTCAGTCTAGAGCTCAACTTTGTACATTTAACAAATAAATATTTTTTAAAAAGTGATTTGCTGGTTCCTGGAATTTAAGTAGCGAAACCTTTCTATGGCCTGGATTGACTATCGCAAGGCATTCGACAGCACGTCTCATGAGCCCATTGTGCGGCTGTTGGAATGCCTTTCGGTGGATAATCAGATAGTGGGATGCATCAAACAACTGATGCCACTCTGGAAGACCCGGTTCACTATAACATCAGGTGAAACTCGGGTTCAGACAGAGTTGGTGTCATTGAAAAGAGGTGTCTTCCAAGGAGACTCCTTGAGTCCCTTGCTCTTTTGCATCTCACTTTTGCCTCTGTCCATAGCGCTGAGAAATACTAAAGGATACAGCTGTGGCACGCCCAATAACCGGAGGCACAAGGTCACCCATCTGTTTTATATGGATGACCTAAAACTTTATGCCTCCGGCCAACGCGAACACCGGTGCTGCCATACGCTCCAGGGGATATAGAGTCCGTTGTGGAGAACGCGAGATACCAGATTTACTGGAACTACTCGTTCCCCACGCTCGAGCTTGTACAGGCTAACAAGCCCGACATAGTCCTTCTCGACCACCAACAGAAGACGATGTTCGTTATTGAGTTTTCGGCGCCTGCCGAGGTGAACATCGTCTCTAAGGAGGAGGAAAAGCGGACCAAATATCAGGAGTTGCTCGGACAACTTCGCAGGCTCTGGCCAGACTACACTGTAAGTCTGCTGGTTATGGTCATTGGATCCCTAGGTGGAATGAGGAATACGCTGCTCTCTGCACTGCGCAAAATACCGGTGTGCCGTGCGGCGGCGCACATCTTAGCCGCCAGAATGCAGAAGGCAGTCATCCTTGGGTCCCTTCGTCTACTTAGGGCGCACGATTCGCGGACCCAGTGATTGCTCACCTCACGGTGTGAGGAGTAGTCATTGGGTAATGGAACAGCAGCCCGGTGTGTCGGAGCCCGGGCTGCACTTTTTTGTTTTAAACATAATAATAATACTAATTATAATAATAATAATTTGGAGCCGCGAGGGGTTGCTAGATCCTCTCAGTGGCGCCTCCCCAAGGTGGCGGATAGGGGAATGCCTCCCAGATATGGGTGGTACCGGGGAAATGAAATACCCGGGGCGGACCAAAACTAGCACAGTGGAATAGCGTCTGCATCCAGAGGATCGGCTATTCCACAATTAATAGGACACGACGGATCTCCATGTGAGGAGCGGTACTCCGACAGCGTCTGTTCTTCATGTTAGAAGCGGCTGTTTTCATAAACCCCCAGGAAGCCGCCCAACATCAACAGGCTATTCGGTGCGTGGCGACACCGAGGGGTATACCGAAGCCAAAGGATGTAAGTCGGTCGGCAACCTTCACAGGTCCATCCTCTGGAGGCAATTTGGACGGCTGCCTCCGGAAATGTCGGCTGCGGGCCCTAAGGCTAACCACCTGACGGGCCCTATCTTCGGGTTCGACCACCTCGAAGGAAAAGCACCCACACCGAGCCGGTTTCGGAAGCCGGCGTTGGGCAAGGTGGCGGTGCTTCGAATTGCCCTGATGACGACCCCCGCAATGACATGGACCGTTTTAGGTGGACGACGGAGCTCAAGGATGACCTGCTGTGCTGCTACGAGAGCAGTAGCCCGCGCCGTAGGGGATACATGTCCCGCATGTATGAGAGGTGGTGTGAAATGCACCCAGAGCATAGCACGCTTACCTCTCAGAATTTGCGTATCGTACCTCCGGAGGCAGGGATATGTTCGTGCTCCAGCTCAGCCTGCCCCTTCGGCGGACGGAAGGCCTGTTAACCAGGCTGAAAGTTTGCCGGTAAGGCCCGCTGAGAGGGAAATCGACCAAGTCGTCTCACCTGGGGATTTCAGAGACCGAAGGGCCTTGCATAACAACGGAAGGTCCTTGAAGCTGGCAGATTTAAAGAGAGAGGATGAGGTTGTTGGTGAACGTCGATCGGAGGCCTCTGACATTTGGAGCATCAATTGCGAAATTTACGCTGCGGCTCTGAGGCTAGCTAGACAGGGGAGAGTGAGAGACTCTCCTGTTGAGAGAGCACAGAGACGGGTGCGCCAAATGGAAGCGAAAATCCAGTTAGCTCGCCAGGAAGCATCCCGTATCCAGTGTGTGATGGAATATAGAGCGGCTGGGAAGCCATTTACGCGCCGAGTGCGCCAGATAGCCTACGGGTTGAGGCGCGACCATCATACACTCAGTCAAGCGGTACTGGTTGTTGTCAAGCAACACTGTCCTGACAGGATACGGATGCTAATCGCTGCTAAGCGATCGTGGGTGGCGCGGGCGAGAGGTCTGGAACAGAACAGAATGTTCTACGAAAGACCTTCTCGCCTTTTCCAACAGCCGCCTCCAGCCATAGAGCAGCCGCCAACTGCTGATCGCGTGGAGGCCTTTTGGAGGGACATTTACGAACAGCCCAAACCTCTCTCAGCAGACACTCCGGCCTTGGCGCAGTTCGAGTCCGTTTGTAGGAGGACTCCTAACTTGAATGTACTGCGTCACCCGATAAACACTGAAGAAATTCTTGACGCGTTACGAGGCGCAAAGAATTTCGCAGCTCCTGGCCCGGATGGCATAAACACCTACTGGTGGAAAAAATTTCCCAGTTGCCACCGGCATTTAGCTAGAGTTTTTAACTCGTGGCTAAATCAGGAGCAGCCAATTCCGGCTTGGTTTGTCGAGGGTCGAACCGTGCTTCTCCCGAAGACCGGAGATTTGTCTGATCCCAAAAACTACAGGCCAATAACATGTCTGAACGCATGTTACAAGCTCTTCACCAGAATCTTGTACATGCGTCTCCTTCAAGCTGTGAATCCTGTATTTCTCGACGTGTATGAACAGAGAGGGTCAAAGAAAGGAGTAGCTGGCTGCAAGGAGAACTTGTTGATTGACCGATGTGTCACGCAGGACTCCGTGCAGTACAAGCGAAACCTTTCTATGGCCTGGATTGACTATCGCAAGGCATTCGACAGCACGTCTCATGAGCTCATTGTGCGGCTGTTGGAATGCCTTTCGGTGGATAATCAGATAGTGGGATGCATCAAACAACTGATGCCACTCTGGAAGACCCGGTTCACTATAACATCAGGTGAAACTCGGGTTCAGACAGAGTTGGTGTCATTGAAAAGAGGTGTCTTCCAAGGAGACTCCTTGAGTCCCTTGCTCTTTTGCATCTCACTTTTGCCTCTGTCCATAGCGCTGAGAAATACTAAAGGATACAGCTGAGGCACGCCCAATAACCGGAGGCACAAGGTCACCCATCTGTTTTATATGGATGACCTAAAACTTTATGCCTCCGGCCAACGCGAACTACAACAATCGCTGAGGGTGGTGCAGGAGTACAGTCATGCTATCGGAATGGAGTTCGGGACAGACAAATGTGCATTGGTTCATCTCAAGAAAGGACGAAGCGGAGATAGTGGAGATGAGGAACAGCTCGTTGATGGGAGCATCTTGCGACAACTGCATGCCGGAGATACTTATACCTACCTTGGAGTGGCGCAGCGTCATGTCCAAGAGGCAACATTGGTTAAGGAGTGTCTCCGCCGCAAGTATTTGCACCGACTCCGGCAGATCTGGTCGTCAGAACTGTCCGGCAAGAACAAAGTCGCTGCCACAAACATGCTTGCGGTCCCATTGTTATTATACACCTTTGGTGCTATACACTGGAAAATGAACGAGCTGAAGGAAATCGACACGAAGACCCGCAAAAGGATGAATATGGAGAGAAGCCTGCATCCTAAGTCCTCTGTCCCGCGAATATACCTCCCGCGACACCTGGGAGGGCGTGGACTATTGAGTTTGGAGCGTCTGCACAACAGAGCAGTACTGGCCACTGCCTGCTGTGTAGCGAACAGCACCGATCCCCTGATCCGATTTGTGCGAGAGCACGAGAATGCGGGAAAAGGAGCCTTTCTTTTTAGCGCAGCGAAACGAGCAGCCGAGGAGCTCAGCCTCACACTCGACTTCAAGCGGAGGTGTCAGCAGTCCATTACGGAACTTGCTCCCGCAGAATTAAAAGCCCACATTAAAACTGCCGAAGTCGGCTTCCTCTTAAGACTTCATAAAGATAAGCCAATGCATGGAATCTTCTACAAACATCTGGAAGAGCATGGCTTGTCTGAGCAGTTGACCTTCTCTTTCCTAAGGTCTAGTGGGTTGAAGTCGGAGACTGAGGGCTTTATAATGGCTTGCCAAGACGGTGTCTTCAACACCTTGGTGTACCGTAAAAGGGTTATGGGTGTAGATGTACCCGACACCCTTTGTAGAGCTTGCCGACAGGCGCCAGAGACGCTTATGCATCTCTTGTCGGCGTGTAAGACGTACGCTGGGACGGCTTACGTCCATCGGCACAACGGGGCTCTACGAGTGCTCTACTATCATTTGAGGCACTCATACGGTATCGATGAGACACCGGTGCTGCCATACGCTCCAGGGGATATAGAGTCCGTTGTGGAGAACGCGAGATACCAGATTTACTGGAACTACTCGTTCCCCACGCTCGAGCTTGTACAGGCTAACAAGCCCGACATAGTCCTTCTCGACCACCAACAGAAGACGATGTTCGTTATTGAGTTTTCGGCGCCTGCCGAGGTGAACATCGTCTCTAAGGAGGAGGAAAAGCGGACCAAATATCAGGAGTTGCTCGGAGAACTTCGCAGGCTCTGGCCAGACTACACTGTAAGTCTGCTGGTTATGGTCATTGGATCCCTAGGTGGAATGAGGAATACGCTGCTCTCTGCACTGCGCAAAATACCGGTGTGCCGTGCGGCGGCGCACATCTTAGCCGCCAGAATGCAGAAGGCAGTCATCCTTGGGTCCCTTCGTCTACTTAGGGCGCACGATTCGCGGACCCAGTGATTGCTCACCTCACGGTGTGAGGAGTAGTCATTGGGTAATGGAACAGCAGCCCGGTGTGTCGGAGCCCGGGCTGCACTTTTTTGTTTTAAACATAATAATAATACTAATTATAATAATAATTTGGAGCCGCGAGGGGTTGCTAGATCCTCTCAGTGGCGCCTCCCCAAGGTGGCGGATAGGGGAATGCCTCCCAGATATGGGTGGTATCGGGGAAATGAAATACCCGGGGCGGACCAAAACTAGCACAGTGGAATAGCGTCTGCATCCAGAGGATCGGCTATTCCACAATTAATAGGACACGACGGATCTCCATGTGAGGAGCGGTACTCCGACAGCGTCTGTTCTTCATGTTAGAAGCGGCTGTTTTCATAAACCCCCAGGAAGCCGCCCAACATCAACAGGCTATTCGGTGCGTGGCGACACCGAGGGGTATACCGAAGCCAAAGGATGTAAGTCGGTCGGCAACCTTCACAGGTCCATCCTCTGGAGGCAATTTGGACGGCTGCCTCCGGAAATGTCGGCTGCGGGCCCTAAGGCTAACCACCTGACGGGCCCTATCTTCGGGTTCGACCACCTCGAAGGAAAAGCACCCACACCGAGCCGGTTTCGGAAGCCGGCGTTGGGCAAGGTGGCGGTGCTTCGAATTGCCCTGATGACGACCCCCGCAATGACATGGACCGTTTTAGGTGGACGACGGAGCTCAAGGATGACCTGCTGTGCTGCTACGAGAGCAGTAGCCCGCGCCGTAGGGGATACATGTCCCGCATGTATGAGAGGTGGTGTGAAATGCACCCAGAGCATAGCACGCTTACCTCTCAGAATTTGCGAGATTATGTATCGTACCTCCGGAGGCAGGGATATGTTCGTGCTCCAGCTCAGCCTGCCCCTTCGGCGGACGGAAGGCCTGTTAACCAGGCTGAAAGTTTGCCGGTAAGGCCCGCTGAGAGGGAAATCGACCAAGTCGTCTCACCTGGGGATTTCAGAGACCGAAGGGCCTTGCATAACAACGGAAGGTCCTTGAAGCTGGCAGATTTAAAGAGAGAGGATGAGGTTGTTGGTGAACGTCTATCGGAGGCCTCTGACATTTGGAGCATCAATTGCGAAATTTACGCTGCGGCTCTGAGGCTAGCTAGACAGGGGAGAGTGAGAGACTCTCCTGTTGAGAGAGCACAGAGACGGGTGCGCCAAATGGAAGCGAAAATCCAGTTGGCTCGCCAGGAAGCATCCCGTATCCAGTGTGTGATGGAATATAGAGCGGCTGGGAAGCCATTTACGCGCCGAGTGCGCCAGATAGCCTACGGGTTGAGGCGCGACCATCATACACTCAGTCAAGCGGTACTGGTTGTTGTCAAGCAACACTGTCCTGACAGGATACGGATGCTAATCGCTGCTAAGCGATCGTGGGTGGTGCGGGCGAGAGGTCTGGAACAGAACAGAATGTTCTACGAAAGACCTTCTCGCCTTTTCCAACAGCCGCCTCCAGCCATAGAGCAGCCGCCAACTGCTGATCGCGTGGAGGCCTTTTGGAGGGACATTTACGAACAGCCCAAACCTCTCTCAGCAGACACTCCGGCCTTGGCGCAGTTCGAGTCCGTTTGTAGGAGGACTCCTAACTTGAATGTACTGCGTCACCCGATAAACACTGAAGAAATTCTTGACGCGTTACGAGGCGCAAAGAATTTCGCAGCTCCTGGCCCGGATGGCATAAACACCTACTGGTGGAAAAAATTTCCCAGTTGCCACCGGCATTTAGCTAGAGTTTTTAACTCGTGGCTAAATCAGGAGCAGCCAATTCCGGCTTGGTTTGTCGAGGGTCGAACCGTGCTTCTCCCGAAGACCGGAGATTTGTCTGATCCCAAAAACTACAGGCCAATAACATGTCTGAACGCATGTTACAAGCTCTTCACCAGAATCTTGTACATGCGTCTCCTTCAAGCTGTGAATCCTGTATTTCTCGACGTGTATGAACAGAGAGGGTCAAAGAAAGGAGTAGCTGGCTGCAAGGAGAACTTGTTGATTGACCGATGTGTCACGCAGGACTCCGTGCAGTACAAGCGAAACCTTTCTATGGCCTGGATTGACTATCGCAAGGCATTCGACAGCACGTCTCATGAGCTCATTGTGCGGCTGTTGGAATGCCTTTCGGTGGATAATCAGATAGTGGGATGCATCAAACAACTGATGCCACTCTGGAAGACCCGGTTCACTATAACATCAGGTGAAACTCGGGTTCAGACAGAGTTGGTGTCATTGAAAAGAGGTGTCTTCCAAGGAGACTCCTTGAGTCCCTTGCTCTTTTGCATCTCACTTTTGCCTCTGTCCATAGCGCTGAGAAATACTAAAGGATACAGCTGTGGCACGCCCAATAACCGGAGGCACAAGGTCACCCATCTGTTTTATATGGATGACCTAAAACTTTATGCCTCCGGCCAACGCGAACTACAACAATCGCTGAGGGTGGTGCAGGAGTACAGTCATGCTATCGGAATGGAGTTCGGGACAGACAAATGTGCATTGGTTCATCTCAAGAAAGGACGAAGCGGAGATAGTGGAGATGAGGAACAGCTCGTTGATGGGAGCATCTTGCGACAACTGCATGCCGGAGATACTTATACCTACCTTGGAGTGGCGCAGCGTCATGTCCAAGAGGCAGCATTGGTTAAGGAGTGTCTCCGCCGCAAGTATTTGCACCGACTCCGGCAGATCTGGTCGTCAGAACTGTCCGGCAAGAACAAAGTCGCTGCCACAAACATGCTTGCGGTCCCATTGTTATTATACACCTTTGGTGCTATACACTGGAAAATGAACGAGCTGAAGGAAATCGACACGAAGACCCGCAAAAGGATGAATATGGAGAGAAGCCTGCATCCTAAGTCCTCTGTCCCGCGAATATACCTCCCGCGACACCTGGGAGGGCGTGGACTATTGAGTTTGGAGCGTCTGCACAACAGAGCAGTACTGGCCACTGCCTGCTGTGTAGCGAACAGCACCGATCCCCTGATCCGATTTGTGCGAGAGCACGAGAATGCGGGAAAAGGAGCCTTTCTTTTTAGCGCAGCGAAACGAGCAGCCGAGGAGCTCAGCCTCACACTCGACTTCAAGCGGAGGTGTCAGCAGTCCATTACGGAACTTGCTCCCGCATAATTAAAAGCCCACATTAAAACTGCCGAAGTCGGCTTCCTCTTAAGACTTCATAAAGATAAGCCAATGCATGGAATCTTCTACAAACATCTAGAAGAGCATGGCTTGTCTGAGCAGTTGACCTTCTCTTTCCTAAGGTCTAGTGGGTTGAAGTCGGAGACTGAGGGCTTTATAATGGCTTGCCAAGACGGTGTCTTCAACACCTTGGTGTACCGTAAAAGGGTTATGGGTCTAGATGTACCCGACACCCTTTGTAGAGCTTGCCGACAGGCGCCAAAGACGCTTATGCATCTCTTGTCGGCGTGTAAGACGTACGCTGGGACGGCTTACGTCCATCGGCACAACGCGGCTCTACGAGTGCTCTACTATCATTTGAGGCACTCATACGGTATCGATGAGACACCGGTGCTGCCATACGCTCCAGGGGATATAGTCCGTTGTGGAGAACGAGAGATGCCGGATTTACTGGAACTACTCGTTCCCCACGCTCGAGCTTGTACAGGCAAACAAGCCCGACATAGTCCTTCTCGACCACCAACAGAAGACGATGTTCGTTATTGAGTTTTCGGCGCCTGCCGAGGTGAACATCGTCTCTAAGGAGGAGGAAAAGCGGACCAAATATCAGGAGTTGCTCGGACAACTTCGCAGGCTCTGGCCAGACTACACTGTAAGTCTGCTGGTTATGGTCATTGGATCCCTAGGTGGAATGAGGAATACGCTGCTCTCTGCACTGCGCAAAATACCGGTGTGCCGTGCGGCGGCGCACATCTTAGCCGCCAGAATGCAGAAGGCAGTCATCCTTGGGTCCCTTCGTCTACTTAGGGCGCACGATTCGCGGACCCAGTGATTGCTCACCTCACGGTGTGAGGAGTAGTCATTGGGTAATGGAACAGCAGCCCGGTGTGTCGGAGCCCGGGCTGCACTTTTTTGTTTTAAACATATATAATAATAGCTTTATTGTCCAACAGGTTTCCATTTATAGGACAATTTTAATGAACTACAAACAAGAAATACAATAACAAAAACGTACAAATAACAATATTACTGACAATAAACTCCTCAGTAATCAAGAAAATTAGACGCAACCGTTGTGATGTTTCTAATTGTAGTTGAAAAGATATCACATGAGCTTCCAATTCGATTCCAATGTGAATACATAACAACTAAAGGAGATTTGAGCAAGATGTTCGTTCTGGCTCTAGGCGGCTTAAAAATCATATGGTTACGTGATGCGAATGATGGCACATAAAATTCAATTTGTTCCAGGAGAGAAGGACAGTCAATCAAATTATTAATCAGTTTGAAAGCAAAAATCATCGAAGAACAAGCCCTTCTCTGCCTCAATGTTAGGGTGTCTAAACGACCACATAATTCCTCATTACTGATACCTCTCTCCGGATAAGTGCCATCAATCTTGAAGCAAACGAATTTTAGGAATCTGCGTTGAACCCTTTCGATTATGACATTATAGCAGTTATAGAATGGATTCCATATGATACTACCATATTCCAGCTTAGATCGAACATACGCGAAATACAAAATTTTTATAGATTTAATATCATGGAAGTTTCTACAAGTTCTAACTATAAAACCGTAGGTTTTCAATGCCTCAGAAACTTTCATAGAAATATGGGCGCTAAAAGTTAGCCTACAATCAAAAATAATACCTAAATCGCTAATAGATGAGCACCTTTCTAAAACAGAATCCTCAACAGAATACGGGTATTCACAGCAAATCTTCTTCCTTGTATAACTAACAACTTTACATTTATTTACATTAAGCTGAAGCTTGTTTGAAACACACCATGACTGAATAACATTCAGCTGAGCTTGCAGATTAATGCAGTCAGTAACGTTATTAATTCTAGAGTATATCTTTAGGTCATCTGCAAAGCAAAGGCGTTCACATTCCATCATGTTGCACAGGTCATTGATAAATATCAAAAAAAGTAATGGTCCCAAATTAGATCCCTGTGGTACACCTGATGGCGCAATATAAGTCTCAGAACGATGTCCGTTATATGTAACAAACTGCCTACGATCATGCAAATACGACCGAAGTAATTCTTTTGCGTCATCAGAGAATCCCATAGAGCTCAGCTTGTTAAGTAAGATGGTATGGTCAATCCTATCGAAAGCCTTCGAAAAATCTGTGTATATCACATCAACTTGTTGGTTTTGATCCATAGCTTCACAAATATATTGTGTTATTATGAATAGATTAGTGACCGTTGATCGATTAGCAATAAATCCGTGCTGAAATAATGAGAGCTGTCCACTAATACTGCTATATATCCGATTATATAAGACAATTTCAAAGACTTTCGAAAAGATACATAATATTGAAATTGGCCTGTAATTTTCAATGTTCATCTTATCTCCATTTTTAAAGACAGGACAGACTTTTGCAACCTTCCATATCTCTGAGAACTTTTTCGATACAATGCAAAGATTGAAAATTTTCGTCAGTACGCCAACAAATGCTTCCTCACAGTCACGCACTAGAAAAGATGGTATACCATCCGGACCCGATGTCATCTTATCTTTTAGCATTTTAATTGCACTTGCTACCTCACTCTCTTCAATAGGAGAAAAATGAACATTTAAATTGCTATGTTTATGGCCATCATCACTAGTCGCTCCAGGAAATATGTAAACACTGCTAAAAAAATCAGCAAAAGCATTCACTATGTCTTGGGGTTGATCAAGGGTAGTATTATGGAATTTCATGGCTCCAGGAATTCTGGTGGTATTGTTCTTAGAGTTTACATATGACCAAAAAGCACTAGGATTTCTTGATAATGAACTCTGAACATTTTCAATATATTGATCATAACCTAGTTTAATCTGACATTTTATTAGTTTCCGTAAACGACGAAATTCACTCAGATCAGAGTTACGACCAAATCTATTGTATTTACTTCTATATTTGGCTTTTAGTTTGATATTCTTAATAATTTGGGCATTGAACCAAGGAGGATATCTACGTCTATAGTTTCTGTACAAAGGTATATGTTTGTCAAAGATATTGAAAACGTTGCTGTAAAAATTATCTACTATATAATTAACATCAGTTCAAATAAACAAAGTGTTCCAGTCAAACTCAAGTAGCTCTAAATATAAATCGAGGAAATTAGCTTTTCTGTAGTTGTAAGTTTTATTATTTTGACTAAATTTGAATGTAGGCTCTTTGATAAACAACTCATGCAAACACACTAATAAGGCTGGGTGGTGATTGTCCTCTGGTACAAGTGGATGTGGGTCACGTGTGACTTCACAGGAAAAACTTGAAAATATTAGATCCAATAGTCTACCTAAATGATTAAGTATCCCATTCGATTGTTTATAATTGAAGACGTCTAAGAAATTTGCAAGACTACGCGTTTTAGCGTCAAGAAGATTATTATTTACAAACTGGGGAATATTGAAATCGCCAAAGAAAATTGGATTGCCATCATGTAAGTAGTCAAGTTGTTCAAGTGCATCGAGAAAACATTCAAAATCATCAACAGCAATTTTGTCTGGTATGTAAACAGTCACTACAAAAAAACTCTTATATGCTACATGACATCTTAATATTAATAGATCAATTAGAGGGAAATTCGCATCAAATGGCGAAACATCTACAACTTCAGAATTGATACATTCTTTGTGTGCCACAAGCACACCTCCACCAAACTCTTTGTCTACTAGTGCAAATTTACGGTCTTTTCTGTGAACAACATATGAGTCAGGGAATAATTCCGAACTCGAGACACTCTCACTCAACCATGTTTCTGTTAAAGCTACTAAGTCAAACTCGCAATCACTAACACCTGAAGAGAACACATCAACCTTGCTGTTTAATCCCCGAACGTTTTGGTAATAACACTGCAGATTAGGTAAATTTGAACTAGCAAAACTGTTGGACGCAGTTAGTTTAACATCACAGGTACAATTTTAGGTATTCCATCAACGTGCTTGATTTTAAACTTTTCAGTACCACTGGCATTTTTTGAATCCAATTCAGCCTTGACTTCCTTGTAATACTGCCGTTGCCTCAGAGTACGATCGAAAGACACTGAAATATTCCTATATTTGCCATTTTTCAGGGCCCTGACGTTTTTCATCGCCAAAAATACGTCGTTATCATGCTGAAGGGTTATTCTTACTGGGCGAACTTTAGTATCCTCGTAGCGACCTAGTCTAACTGGCTTGAAATTACTCGTATCATTTACAAGAGCCTGATCCATAGCAGAAATAATATTCCGAACCTCACTTCCGTGTTTGTCAGCCCGCATCTCTGGCGATAGTCGCTGGTCTTGCTCCGGCAAACCATACCAAATAAGATTCCTTTTGCGCTTGTTGCGCTCATTAATCCCCTGGATGACTTGTTCAAAGTCAAACGCACTTTGAGAAGAACTCCGATTTAGACTTTCACTTTTCAAATCTTGGATTTCCGACTGAAGTTTGAGTATGAGAGGCTTCAGATTCTTCAATTCATGGCCCATCTTCCTACAGTTCATGCAGGACCAATCAAATCCATTATCCTCATTGACAAACAGATTAAGCTGGTCTGCTGATATACTGACACAAAGATGTCTAAATACTTTCGAACACACGGAGCATTTAACCATCAGGCTGGATTTATAAGATTTGTTGCAACAAGAGCAAATCAAGTTGGGTGGCATGGCTGTACGTTACACCACTGGATCTCAAGAATGTGTAATTTATCGTTTTTACTCTTACTTGTTTTGGTTGCAGTACCAAATTACTGCTAATTTCACGTAAACGGTGTGAGATATGAGCAGGAAAATTCTTACCCAATAGGTACACAGCCTAGTCCAACTATGGAATGCACACTCACAAATTAATTCACATTGATACTCGAAATATTAGTCAAAATTCAGGAGCGGTCAAATAAAGCCGGCGCCATATATGCGGTACTCGGCGAGCAACGAACCCCGATTAATTGCTACTCGGCTATGGGGCTGCAGGATTTTACCCGAATACTCGCCATATGCCGAGCACCGAGCATTCAGCCGGCGCCATAGCCGGCGCTACACATGCGGCATTTAGGGAACAACGAACAGCGAATATTCGCAATTCGGCAAACGCCTACTAGTGTGGCTGGAGCAGTTTGTGCGAATGGTCAGAATTTGCCGAACACAAATAAGTACCCGAATACTGACACAGAAACAGGAACAGGGCCGGACTAGAGAATTAAAAACTTTATTCGCATTGTTTATTTGTTAGCATGTTAGCATTTTTGAATTCTGTGTGTTCAAAAACCCCCAAGTATTGAATTTCACCACCCCAGCTGTGGCAGTTTTATACTGAGAAGGCGGTGAGGAACACCAGTTGAAACTTGTTCATGCTGTAAACCATTATTATGGAATACTTCTATATTAAATAAAATATGCAGTGTGTTCTATTAATAAAAATCGGGGATATTTGTTTGTAAATTTAGAAAAATAATTTATAACTTGGCAATGTCGCAAACGCGAAAAAAATTACAAGGCGAGATAGGGTATTAGTAGATATTTCGATTTAAAATAAAACGTACAGGGTGTTACATTTAGAAAAAACAAAGTAAAATGACCTTCAAATTACCGTAATTTAAAATTCTACCAATAACACGCTGCACATTGCTGGTGTCATCCAGAATAATATTTATTTAATATTTAAGTAACTCGCTGTATAATATTTTTGAGAAAAGTTAAAGGAATATATCAATTTGGAGGTATTACTTGCGGCCTTGCAAATCCGGAAATTAATAGAAAATAAATTATAACTTGGCAAGATCACAATAATATTTTAGGTTTTAATAGAGATCAATGATGGAAACTAGAAGAATTTAAAAAAAAGTAATAGTACCATATAAAAAAACCAAGTTGATCACTATCCTACTTTCCCGAAACACCCTGTATATTTCAGAATATTTTTAGGATATGCAAAACTTTGGTGAGAGCTTCACAAACTTCGGGAACGATTTCAGAAATGAGTTGATGTGATATTTTGAATAGATATTGAAGGCTTTGATAACTGTCGCCCGTCGCTAGAAATCGAAGCGTCAGAGCTAGTCGTTCTTTAGCAGGAACACTTTTCTCCATTTTGTGTCTTTTTTTGATATCAGTGGTCCTGTTTTGCTGAGTAGATATTCAAAATCTTCGGAAAGCATTCTGCGAAAATTTTCAAAAAATCCAGACGGTTCTTTTAATACATCGGCAACTAGGTGTGGTCCGCCATACCTGAAAATGTGTTTAACATTGTGGTTTGATGTTATTGCTAATTATTTTATTACCTCTCTCGGCTTCTATCTAATGAGACCATCCACCATCGCCTCCTTCTTGGTTGATTTTTTCTTTTCCTTATTAACATATAAGCACTAAACATAACAAAAACAGCACTTGCTGCCACTATATCATTATTATTTTCCATTGATGATGACGTTGATTCTACTGTCGATAAATTTTAATAATAAATAAGTTTCAATTTGCTACGAATATTCGGGCTTTCCCATTCCCTTTCTTCTCGAAACTAAACATAGCCAACTACGCACATGTAGGGCGATACGTGCCCGCTACTCGGCGAGTAAGGTTGAAAAACGGCGAGTATTGATACTCGGCAAGTACCCGCATATGTGGCGCCGGCTTAAGACTTCTAACTCGGAAACCATAAGCGTACGCGCAGTAGTAGCAGAATATAATTTTGGGGGTGTAAATTAGAACAAATATAGTATCTTTTCTTATTATTGAGTCACCCAATGAGGTATTTGTTTTTGGTCACGTGACGTCCGATTCAAAATTATTAATGGGACATCCTGTATATTTGTGACTTTTTGTGTTCCTCCCGATAAAACAATTCCAAAAAACTAGCACACTTGGGGTCTAAAGTGATTAATTCAAGAGCTACAAGTACTTAAAGGACTGTATCACTACCAATATAAAACTCTACCAAAGTAATTTAACTGAAGGGGTACATGTTATAATCAGGGCCGCCACAAGGGGGGGACAGCTGGGTACTGCTGTCCCGGGCCCGGGCCCCTACGGGGCCCGGTTCTAGCCTGAATCTTAGTAAACGCTTTCGCGCGGACGACTGTTTTTTAACAGTGTATGTCATGTAACATCACAACATCACTAAAGCCTATCAAAATGTCGCTGGTTCAGTCTCTTGTGTTCTCCATATTTTTGTATGCCTCGGAAACTTGGACTGTTAAAAAGGCAGATCGAGCTCGCATAGATGCTTTTGAAATGTGGAAGTGGAGGAGAATGCTGAGAGTCCCTTATACAGCACATCGAACTAACGTTTCCATACTGGATGAGCTCGGTAATCCAAAGAGACTATCCTCCATTTTGTCGACGAGAATGCTTACTTTTTTCGGACATATACACAGAAGCGATAATATGGAGAAACTTGTAGTTCAGGGTCATGCCCCGAGTGGGCGGCACCGTGGCCGTTGCCCTACACGCTGGGTGGATACGACGAAACAGTTGCTGGATATGAGTATCAAGAGCGCCATTGAACTAACAGTAAATCGCGAACGATGGTGAGCTACAGTTCTCAAAACTATTGATAATATTCGTGTCGGCAATACTCTAGCTCCGACTTAATGCATTTTACAAGTTCACAACATGTCTGTTAAGACATTGTGACTATGACTTGAGACGGCTATGGTATTGGGGGCCCGTGGCCAGAATCTGGTCCTGGGCCCAACGTTGTGATGTGGCGGCCCTGGTTATAATCAATGGGACAACCTGTATATCTGACTTCTACTTATACCAAACTTCGGAGTATAAGTTGATCATTCTGTAGACTGACCTGAGTTATACCTAATACGTCATCTTCTGTTTACACTTATTGAAGAAAATAGATGGTAAACCCTAGTTCATAATATTAAGAACGTCATATATGTACTCTCATTAATTGCTGCACCGATTTTGCGTAAATTTGGAGTATGATATAATGTGGGTCACAGTAGGTTATGCTGCTACATGTATAGTATCAAGCAATGGAAATCATAACCTTTGACATGATTTCTTGTAATCTAATCTTATAGAAAATCCAAAAAACAACAAATTCGATATTTTTCACAATAATTACAATACTTCCTCTGCCTACTGCAATGGTAAATCAAATGTATTATGGGTAGCAGCGATGAACTTTCCTACTAGAAATTGCTACCTATTATGATCAGCTAGTCCACTGAAAGTCAGTGCAACAACCGAAGCATTCTAATATACCGTAACAAAACGTTTTTTCCACTGTGTCGCTTTTCAACACAATCTAACAGGCCACGCAGTGAACTGCCATCGCCTACTACGTGATCCCACCATAATCCAACCTGGATTTCATTATTCACTTCATACCATGAGAGAAATAGGGAAAATTAATGTTTCCTATAGGACATACACTTCTAAATGTAACAAAGACGGCTTGTGCCAATTTATAAAGGTAGTGTCAGAATGTTTTTCAATTTTTAATTCTGGTTTTAACCATCCTAATTCTATAATGCGTTTTTCAAAGTGTTGATTTTATTCATTCCCACTCCAACGATATAAAGACTTAAGAGATACCGATTTTAAAACAACATAACCTCAAAATAATAATAAATTTTTATTGTCTATAGATTTTTGTATTAGTACGGGATCCCACTGGTCGATCCTGCAGATATCTGTTTTTTTTTGACATAATTAATTAATTTAAAATGAATCTTGAGAAAGTATAGAATGGATCAATGAGAGGTTGCCTTTAAAAAATTAACCGCAATTACCTGTGATTAACTTTAGAGTAATTAATTCGCTAATATAACTTGCAAATATATGTTTTTTTAGTCAATTTTATGTCATTCAGAAAAATAATATTTAAAAATTTGAAAAAAATGGTTTCCAGCTCTCAGTCAGCCGCAGTGTTAGGGTTGCCAGGTGTGAACAGATATATTGCTGGTAATTATCTGCACTCACCAGTTTTTTTTATTAATTTTAATACAAAATTAAAGTTGTATCTATATTTATTACGATGATCCATGGTTGCCAGTTGGAAAAAAACCGATAAAACTTAGTTTTAAGGCATATTAGGTGTCCCTGATGAATTTCAGTTTTTTGAAATAAATCTGAATGGATGTAGGGGGTTGGAAGAACCACTATATTTTTTTATTATTTACTATCCTCAATAATACCATATAACGTGCAACTATTTGTGCTATGAAGTAATTGTTATCGCATACGTAATCCGATTTTTCATATTAGGTTAAATTTGGTTAGGAGAACCCTCGGGCAAAGTTTCCTGAACATAATATTATGTAACATTGCTTCGGGGGAGCCCAGGAGGGTTGGAGGGGTCGTTTATAAGCGAATACCTTTTACTCTATATAAATTTGATTCTGGTTAATTCCTGTGCCCTTTAAATATAATTAAACATATGCAAAATGCTGATATTCTGTGTATTTCGCTTGTACGCCGCGCCGTCCCAAACACTGCCCTTAGTATGCTGACACCCTTTGCATGTATCATTGCAAATAATATTTTACAAACTTATACAACTATATATTTTGTACGATTATTTATATTTCCGGCATTTCGGTTTTTTACTAATGAGCTCTTAAATGCATTTATAGCTTCGAAAAACAAATTTCAGTGGCGTTCCTTTAATTAAAATTTATTTTATATTGTATTATTATTTAATACATATAATGACCACCGATGTAGGGAAATAAAATTAATTAGTGAAGAGAGTGGGAGATGTGATAACTCCAAAATGAACTGCAGATATTTGAGCTATTCGGCCGGTATCCACACGCTCAGCCGTCTTGGCAGTTATTCGGGAGTCGCCGAACACGTAACAGTTTTTGAGGATGCGTATCGACCAAAACCGAACAGTCTCAAAACCAACAGTTCATCGACACCATGGCCGCGAAAGCTTCATACGATACATAACGCCAAAATTTTGGTTAGTATCGTACACCGAGTATCGAATATGTGTGGAAAGAGCTAAGTCCAATCTTTTTTTTCAACACTTCGTTTTCGACCATTTTTCAAACGTATGCTTGCATTTAGGGTAAACTCTGTTTAGGAACAGTTAACCAAGTTATAAACGGGCCAAATATTATTAGACAGATGACAGACAGGCAGTCAGAAATCCGTGGCATGTTTTCTTCGTGGTGGAAAACATTCAACAAACCTCTCAAATTCCAAATTTTTTGCATCTACAATACGTTTTCCGCCTATCGTAGCGGAAAATGAAAACTGACCTTACTATTACAGAAAAAACGCATCTCTGACAAACCGCAAGTATTATGAGATAAAATAAAACAAACACCAATAAATAACCTCATTTTAACGAGTGGGTTTTCATGTTTGTATATTTAGATTGAAATGATAAAAATAGAAAGCTTGAATTAAAATCACTGGTGGATATGGAACAGACATACAACCAAAATACACAGCTGGGTGTTTTTTTAGTCAGAGGAAATTTGTAAAGTGTCCAATAGTGTCTATTATTGTTTTGAGCCAAATGCGCAGATGCCAAAAAATCATATGCGGAAAACGGAAAAAACAGACTCAGTTTTTGTCCATTCATTTATTAAATAGTATTGAGCTTAAGCTTATGAGCTTATTTACACTTTTTTCCTTTTTTTATTTTTTTATACTACTTCAAACACCGTAAGTGTATTTTAAATTTGTTGAATTCATAAAGGACTCTAAAGCCTTAAGAAATGACAGCGTTATTCTATACTTCAAGTACTTATCCGTGCACTGTCTTTGGAGGCATAATGTATGGACTGCAATTTTTTTGATAGATCCTAATTTTATAACCTGTAACTTTGAATTTCTAATGAATGTATACAAATAGGTTTTGCGAAGAAGATGATTATCTTGTTCAGTGGATATCGCCGTTAGGTGGAATGTTGTCACATATGTAGGAATATGAGATCAACCGAGAAGCATCAGGATGAAATTTTCACAATATTCGGTTAAAAAAAAATTTAAATTGTTTTTCGAAGTTTTTAAATATGTACAAAATTTTCAAACTGTACAGGAAATTTTCAATACAGATTTTGAAGAGCTCAGTCACGTACTTACTATACCATACGTAAAACAAGATTAAAGTAAAAAGTAAAACTTTCAAGAAGCACTGCACTCCGAAGTTTCCTAATTTTAACACATCAATGAAGGTCGAGAACTGCGTCTACGAAGTACTAATGATGCAAATGTGGAAAGATGTACGACTGACGTCTGAGAAACGACAAGCTCTAGGGAATAAAACGAATACACTATATATAGCGTGAAAATCAAACCACACCATTCCTCATAAGAAAAAAATGGAAACTACAATTTGAAAGGCTAAACGTGACAATCACTGATATTCGACGGACACGTCTACAGGCACCGACCGACGTCACTGAACTGGAACACCACGCCGACCAATAGGAAGAAGCCAAAAACGACGACACGTCAGCAAGACGAAATGAGGCAGCGACACCACAGTATAGTAAACAACCAGTACAATAACTCATGTTGGGGGTAATTACACGCGAATCCCCCCTTTTGGATGATTTTTTGTAGGGATGCTAACGATACTTCTGCATTAATATCGAGTATTTTTGTCATCGATACTTTTTGAGGCATTCCAAGCTGGTATCGATACTTTTATATCGGTATCCAAAATAATTATATAATTATTGAGGGGTGTAATCAGTTGCACAAAATGCTCTGTACGAATCAAACGCGCCTATTTGGCTAAAAAATATCGATTGGTACCGGTATCGATATTTCACTTTCACATCTCTACCCAAACTTCACATCCGTAAAATCATCCCAAGGTCAAATTCTGTGGGAACCGTTTTTATATGGGAAATCAGAGATATTATGCAGGTTATTTACTATGCTGTGGCGACACATTGATAAGAGACCATGCCACGCTACGCGATGATACCTGACGTTACGCCACGTCAAAAGGATTTTGCACTCTTACAGCAACACGATGCGGTCAAATCACCGTTTCGGTAATTTGAATGAATCGGTAAAAAACTATCGTCTGAACATTTCGCATGCATACACATTGCCACTAATCACCATCAGGTTTTATTCCCGAATCGACTATTCAGTTTTCGGACTCATCGTGTGAACACGTCCATTTAAATGTACGCTCCACTGCAGTACACGGTAAAAAACGATTCGGTAAAATAGCCGAATCGGTGTCATATGAGCGGGCTCTTATGTATGCGTACGTGCAAGGCGCACATTTGAGACAAAGTATAGCGCGTGTGACATGACACAACAAGTACGTGCCCATACGCGTCGCAAGGTGATCCGCATATTGAGACACAGTTTTGAAGTGACACCACATCGGGAAATGTCACGGACGAAAGACTCTAACAATATGCTGAATGCTTGATGGTTTATGCTTCAAATCCATTTTTTTTGTTTTGTCTCCATATAGTTAGCATCTTCCGTATCGTACAGCTACAGCTCTTTATGCACCCTGACCGCCTCTATCAACTTCTCTTCTGCAATTTTACGTTGTGATACCCAAAAATTGTTTAGAAAATGGAAATCCGGAATAGACCTTACGGAGGATAACATCGTAACCTATAACAGGTCACGTAATGTAAATACTGGCAGTACCCACTTTTGGTAATAGACGGCAAATTCAATATTTAGTATTGTAGCAAGTGACAGAAGGTTCTGCCGGTGCGCCATCTAGTACCCGAAGGTAAAGGCAAACCAAGGAACCGCTGAACATCAGCACAGATTTCCTTGGCGGGACGCCACGGTGCATCCGCTTGGCCACTAGAGAGCGCGGGTTTTTTATACGCTACTGCGTATGAAAGCCGATATACGAGGGTTGCTCTATACCTCCGTCAATCCACCAGTACGCAGACAGCTGTTTCACGCTTATTAGCGATCATCAGTGCGCCATAGGTCGATTGACGAAAATAGAGAGCATCAATTCTTTCATGTCACCCAGACATGTGAAGCATGTTGTAGCAAGTGACAGAAGGTTCTGCCGGTGCGCCATCTAGTACCCGAAGGTAAAGGCAAACCAAGGAACCGCTGAACATCAGCACAGATTTCCTTGGCGGGACGCCACGGTGCATCCGCTTGGCCACTAGAGAGCGCGGGTTTTTTATACGCTACTGCGTATGAAAGCCGATATACGAGGGTTGCTCTATACCTCCGTCAATCCACCAGTACGCAGACAGCTGTTTCACGCTTATTAGCGATCATCAGTGCGCCATAGGTCGATTGACGAAAATAGAGAGCATCAATTCTTTCATGTCACCCAGACATGTGAAGCATGTTGTAGCAAGTGACAGAAGGTTCTGCCGGTGCGCCATCTAGTACCCGAAGGTAAAGGCAAACCAAGGAACCGCTGAACATCAGCACTGCGTATGACCTATGGCGCACTGATGATCGCTAATAAGCGTGAAACAGCTGTCTGCGTACTGGTGGATTGACGGAGGTATAGAGCAACCCTCGTATATCGGCTTTCATACGCAGTAGCGTATAAAAAACCCGCGCTCTCTAGTGGCCAAGCGGATGCACCGTGGCGTCCCGCCAAGGAAATCTGTGCTGATGTTCAGCGGTTCCTTGGTTTGCCTTTACCTTCGGGTACTAGATGGCGCACCGGCAGAACCTTCTGTCACTTGCTACAACATGCTTCACATGTCTGGGTGACATGAAAGAATTGATGCTCTCTATTTTCGTCAATCGACCTATGGCGCACTGATGATCGCTAATAAGCGTGAAACAGCTGTCTGCGTACTGGTGGATTGACGGAGGTATAGAGCAACCCTCGTATATCGGCTTTCATACGCAGTAGCGTATAAAAAACCCGCGCTCTCTAGTGGCCAAGCGGATGCACCGTGGCGTCCCGCCAAGGAAATCTGTGCTGATGTTCAGCGGTTCCTTGGTTTGCCTTTACCTTCGGGTACTAGATGGCGCACCGGCAGAACCTTCTGTCACTTGCTACAACATGCTTCACATGTCTGGGTGACATGAAAGAATTGATGCTCTCTATTTTCGTCAATGGACCTATGGCGCACTGATGATCGCTAATAAGCGTGAAACAGCTGTCTGCGTACTGGTGGATTGACGGAGGTATAGAGCAACCCTCGTATATCGGCTTTCATACGCAGTAGCGTATAAAAAACCCGCGCTCTCTAGTGGCCAAGCGGATGCACCGTGGCGTCCCGCCAAGGAAATCTGTGCTGATGTTCAGCGGTTCCTTGGTTTGCCTTTACCTTCGGGTACTAGATGGCGCACCGGCAGAACCTTCTGTCACTTGCTACAACATGCTTCACATGTCTGGGTGACATGAAAGAATTGATGCTCTCTATTTTCGTCAATCGACCTATGGCGCACTGATGATCGCTAATAAGCGTGAAACAGCTGTCTGCGTACTGGTGGATTGACGGAGGTATAGAGCAACCCTCGTATATCGGCTTTCATACGCACCTGACCTGACCTGACATCGATTTCACCGAGCAGACCATAGGTCTTTAGCTCGTAAGTCTAGATGAAAGGGCCCTTACGGGACCAGCGTAGACCTAACCTGTGGGGAACAGATTAGTAAATACCAAACACAACTTTTTATGGAATGTGATGAGATAGTAAAAATGAATTGGTTTTGTTATTGAAGTGCAAGCCTCGGTCTTTTATGTTTGTGAACATCAGCCACGGTGTAGTTTACGGCCTCCCTAACTAGCGCGTTGGAATGGTTTTGGGCTCTTGCATATGCCTTCGTTGCAAGCTCTTTGATAAATTCACTAAGAGGAGGAACATTCAAATCTGTATGAAGTGTATGATTCGAAACGTACCATGGAGCACCCACAATTGATCTAAGAGCTCTGTGCTGTACCACTTCAAGAGCATGCATATGCGTCTTGGCGACAAAACACCAAGCCGCACAAGCGTACGTCATTGTAGGCCTGATGATAGATTTATACAAAAGCAATTTATTTGAGACTGACAATCGGTTGTTTCCTTTGAGTAGCGGGTATAAACGTTTGAAAATACCCACCGCCTTGTTCTGGGCAGAGAGAACATGAGGTTTCCAGGTTAATTTCCTGTCCAGTATCAGTCCCAAATATTTTACTTCGTTCTGCCATGATACGTTTCGATCAAAGACTCGAAGTTGTCTGAATGGTGCACGCTGTCTGCGTTTTGTTAAAAAGATAGCCTGTGTTTTCTGCGGATTGACACGGATTTTCCACCTGCAGAAGTATTCCTCAAGCTGACACATCGCCTCTTGGAGACAGTCCGCAACCTCATCGGCATGCATAGACCTAGTCACCAGGGCGGTGTCGTCAGCATACAGGAACACCTCAGTGTGGTCGAATCTGGGGATATCTGAGGTGAAAATTAAATATAAAGTTGGAGCAAGGACAGAGCCTTGAGGAACACCTGCCCTAATACTCCTTGTACTTGAAAGATTGTTATCAATTTTGATTCGAAATTTTCTGCCCTCCAAAAAAGATTTCAGTAATTTTGATAGCCAGAAAGGACAATTGAGGTGAATAAGTTTGTAGATGAGACCTTGATGCCAGACTTTATCAAATGCCTTTGCGATATCCAGCAACAATAGTCCACTGCTTTGAGTGTGGGTGAATCCGCAAGTTATCGACTCGACCAATCTCATAGCCTGCAGCTCAGTAGAGTGTTCTTTACGAAAGCCGAATTGTTCCTGAGGAAGGACATCTCCATCCCCAAGAAAATCCTGCAATCGTTCAAGAACAACTCTTTCTACGAGCTTGCTGGGAATAGATAATAAACTAATCGGACGATAGTCTTGCGGATTCGCAGTCATTCCTTTTTTCGGAATCATGATAACATGAGCGACCTTCCAATCAGTGGGGAAGTACTGCAGACGAAGAACGGCATTAACAATTGCTAATAGATAGCTTCTAGCTCGATCGGACAAGAGTTTGACAGCTTTGGAGGTAATTTGGTCACTGCCTGGAGCTTTGCGAATCTTGATGGCGTTGATGTGTCCATCAAGCTCCTCAATACTGCAGAGTGGAATTTGTTGCACGAGTGGCTGATTTAAACGGTTTCTAAAATATTCACAGACATATTGCTCAATATACAATTCTTCATGTCTGTCACCATTCGGATTCTCATTGGGAGAGAACTGTCTCTCCATGACGTCCCCAAAAACTTCCACCTTCTCCGCATCTAGGTAGACTATGCCATTTCCTCCCTGTAGTGGAGGAATTTTCTCCCTTCCTTTCGACCTTAATGATTTTGCTATTCTCCATAGATCCATGCCAGAGTCTAGCAAGGATCCCAGGAAGGAAGACCATTCCTCATTTCTCAGTTCGAAAATGGCATTTCGTACTGAATGAACTAGATTGTTCGCAGCCCTGATATCAGCTGGCGCCCGAGTCCTTCTTGCTTCTTTGACCGCTCGTCGTTTATCGCGGATCATTTGTTGGATATCATATGGTAATCTAGGCCTGTTAGGATGAAGGACATGGGCGACAGATGCAGATTCCATTGCGCCTTGAACAAATCTAGTCCAAGTAATCACTGAAGCATTTAACTCCTGAGTATCAGAGATTGTGGGAGGTTCCGGGAAGTCCGCGAGACAGCTCTTAAAGGTTTCCCAATTGATCCTCCGAACAATGACATCATCACCGTTCTCCATCTGCGTGCCTACTTCCACAATGAGTGGAACGTGATCGCTATGCAGGTCATGCGAAAGCTGAATGTCGATATTGTAATGACAATTTCTGGACACCGCAAAGTCAATGACATCTGGCGCATGTTCAGGATTATAAGGGTAGTGGGTAGGCTCTACAGAAGAGTGAATAAAGTAATTACTACGGAGAGAATGGTTATAAATCCGAATTCCCGATGGACAGTTTCTACGGGAACCCCATGAAATGTGTTTGGCATTCCAATCCCCAGCAGCGATAAGTGGACCCGGAAAGTCCAAAAGGCTGTCCAAGTCCACTTCTTGGATTCGCCCACCACAAAGTCCGTAGGTGGAAATGAGTTTCAGACCATAGCCATCCTCCATATTAACTACCACAGAAGTGGATTCAATAGAAGTCATGATGGGATTCACACCTCTGCAATAGTCAATATTTCTTTTCACTACTACTGCAGTGCCGCCACCACGACCCGTAAGACGGTCACACCTAATCACATCATAATTTGGAATTCTGAGTGAATCACCAGGATTGAAATGTGTTTCCTGTAAGAGAGCCACATCAATCGATAATTCACACAACATTGTAGAAAATTCGCGTTTCTTTGAGACATCCTTTAATCCATCCGCATTCCAAGATAAAATTTTGAGAAACCCAGGCTTCCTTTTAGACATTGTGCCCATTAACAGACAGCGAAGAAAGTTGTGGTAGAGCAGGGAGCAACTTCTGTAGTGCTTGTGTGGCCTCCATTAGGGGCATGAATATTTGTTGTATAGCTGCTATCGCAGCTGATAAATCAATAGGATTTTGGGGCATCGTTTGTGACGATCCTGACGATGCCACATTTGCAAACGATACTCCCTGCTGTACCAACTTGCTCCTCCTCTCAGCAATGATTTGAGCATTCCTTTTAGGAAGAAACCTGCAAACGGAGGCATTTGCAGGGTGGTCGCCACCGCAATTTGCACATCGGCGGCCCTCCTCCAGTTTGCGCGGACAAAGGTGCGTCATGTGTTCTCCTGCACAACGGACACACTTGGGGTTCGCCGTACAGTAACTTTGGGCATGTCCATACCGCTGACACCGGTGACATTGCCCAATCAAACCTGTTGATTTTTGAACCTCGACAGAAATGTCGAGGTTGAAAAGTTTTTTGAGTGAAAAAATGATATTTGTTTTTTCGTTCTTGGGCAATATAGTGCAGTATAGCGGCATGGGCACACCACCGCGTTTTTTCAATCTAACCACATGAACTGGAGGAAAACCAGCCTTTGCTAATTCTTTTTGGAAAGTAGCATCATCTACATGGGTAGGAATGCCGCGTAAAACCACATGTAGGTTCCGCTCTTCTGGAAGAGGAAAGGTATGATAACTGATGCTACTTTCCTTGAAAAGATGAATTATCGCCCTGTAATCCTCGACGCGAGTAGGGAAAATTCTGATGCCGAGATCGATGTTCACAGCACGACTGAACTGGATGTTTTTATCAGTGAATAACTTGGTGACATAGTCCCATTTCTGAGGATCCCTCAACACGACCGGGCACACCTTCTTCTCTAATTTGGTCTGGCCGGTCATTGAAGATGAATCGCCAGAGACAAGATTTGAAGTTGTGGAGTCCTGCCCTTCAATAACGGCATTAATGGTATGAGATGATGAGGGTGAGATAGTATCAGATGGAGGAGGAATTTGTGACACTGATGATTCGTTAACGGTTTTGGCAGTAGTGTTTGGCATTTTACCAACCTGGTCCGATGAATTCTCTATTAGAAGTCTATGCATTTTCCTAGATCGATTTTTACGTTGTCTCCTGGAAGGACCCCGCCATGCAGACTCGGAGCTGGCTTTCATGGATCCATCCATGTCAGATTCAGGGGGCTCAACAAACATATCCTCCCCCGCACCCAAAGAGGACGCGGACGAAGATATGGATTGTCGGCCTCTTTTGCGGCTTTTATTTTCCATCAATTTTGACAGGTTCTTTGACATATTCGAAATTTCATTAGTGAGTCTCTCAATGATCTTATCACGCTCCTCCAGCTGCTTCCGTAGTGCCGCGCACTCCTTCAGCAGCCCAGCTTGTTCATTTTTGAGGTCTCTGCAAAGCACTTCCAATGTATTTGGTGAGTCCGGTCGGCCAACGTCTTCACCTTGATTTCTGCTATCGTCGCCGCCTCCTCCGGGCTCAAACGCTGCGACGATCTCCATTTGGGGTACCGTCCGTACCCAACTGGACACAATCCTCTTTTTCTATATTCAAGTCCAGCAATTCTTCAAAAATTTACTCCGAAGTTTTACAACGCTGACGTCTACCTTACTATTGGAGAATATCAAGCCTCACCGGCTTTCATACGCAGTAGCGTATAAAAAACCCGCGCTCTCTAGTGGCCAAGCGGATGCACCGTGGCGTCCCGCCAAGGAAATCTGTGCTGATGTTCAGCGGTTCCTTGGTTTGCCTTTACCTTCGGGTACTAGATGGCGCACCGGCAGAACCTTCTGTCACTTGCTACAACATGCTTCACATGTCTGGGTGACATGAAAGAATTGATGCTCTCTATTTTCGTCAATCGACCTATGGCGCACTGATGATCGCTAATAAGCGTGAAACAGCTGTCTGCGTACTGGTGGATTGACGGAGGTATAGAGCAACCCTCGTATATCGGCTTTCATACGCAGTAGCGTATAAAAAACCCGCGCTCTCTAGTGGCCAAGCGGATGCACCGTGGCGTCCCGCCAAGGAAATCTGTGCTGATGTTCAGCGGTTCCTTGGTTTGCCTTTACCTTCGGGTACTAGATGGCGCACCGGCAGAACCTTCTGTCACTTGCTACAACATGCTTCACATGTCTGGGTGACATGAAAGAATTGATGCTCTCTATTTTCGTCAATCGACCTATGGCGCACTGATGATCGCTAATAAGCGTGAAACAGCTGTCTGCGTACTGGTGGATTGACGGAGGTATAGAGCAACCCTCGTATATCGGCTTTCATACGCAGTAGCGTATAAAAAACCCGCGCTCTCTAGTGGCCAAGCGGATGCACCGTGGCGTCCCGCCAAGGAAATCTGTGCTGATGTTCAGCGGTTCCTTGGTTTGCCTTTACCTTCGGGTACTAGATGGCGCACCGGCAGAACCTTCTGTCACTTGCTACAACATGCTTCACATGTCTGGGTGACATGAAAGAATTGATGCTCTCTATTTTCGTCAATCGACCTATGGCGCACTGATGATCGCTAATAAGCGTGAAACAGCTGTCTGCGTACTGGTGGATTGACGGAGGTATAGAGCAACCCTCGTATATCAATATTTAGTATTATTTCCCATTATCCAATCTATATTATCAATATTGCATGTGGATGCATAGATATTGGTATGATGTAATATCTGCTGATAAACATAGGGCTTAGTGGCACTGAAAGATTATGCAACATAACAAAAACATAATGCTATGATCGATAAAACCGTTTTTATAAGTACTAAGTGTATATGTATGTACTTTACTAAAGGTTATCACCTTTTTACGCTTTTGAACTAGATAATTTGAAACAGAGATAAAATATATACATACTAATTCCTATACATATCATATTTCATGAAAAAGATCACGAGAAAATGAAAGTAACTTGCCGGAATGTAATGTATCTATCTATACTTCCTCAATAACAAAACCAGTTTCTTATTATTTCATTAGGGAGCGGAGGACATACACAGTGTTAAAAAATAATTCCGATATTTAGGATATTTTCCTGCTTTTTCCAGACATTTAATATACAAATAACCATTATAAAATAAAACGCATTCAAACAATCAGCATCAGAACAAAATGCAATGACGCTCTGTAGAGTTAGCACACCCAACAAAAAGTATTTTCTGACTATGGTCCACGAATAGGTCATAATATTGATGATACAAAAGTAGCAGCATTCAAATAATCAACGGCACGCATTTACGGTCAATTCCAGTGTTACAAAACATAAAAATATGTTGACCATTTCTACAAATTGGTGACTGTAATAATGACCTTTTATAGTAGATTAAAACCGAAATGCTTTGAAATAGACAATAAACAACATTAAACTGTAAACTCAAATGTAATAATGTAAACATCCATTCAATCAACGCTTGGCGATTATTAAACAATGTACTCTAGGTGTATTTCAAATACTTTGTCCTTGATCCATGAAGATGAAGAGCGAACATAAAAAGTACTGAACTGTATGCACTGTCAATTTCATAAACCCAGTCATCAAATTTCAGAAAATGCGATTGTTGATGAGGGCACCCCATAGATCAATCACCGCTGACACTAATAGCATAATTTATTATACAGGGTGTCCCAGAAATAACACGCCAGAGTGACATGGAAGGTAGATTGGCTTTAGATCAATCAGATAACATCGACATGACCTTAGTAAAAGTTTTCTAGTTTTCGAGATATTGCCACTCTTAAGGTTTTTCAAAAAATTCCTACTTTTGCTCTATTTGTTGCCTGGTTTGGCTAAAAGATTTGCGGACTTATTATCTTTTTTTCTTGGCCTACTATTCCTACCTCTATTCATCACTTTGATGCTTACAACAAATTAAAAAGGTCAATGTATCTGGGAGTTTCAGACGTAGAAGTATTACGACTTCTATGACAAAACCTCTTTAGTAAAAAGAACCTATAAATGTTAATACTATTTTTGAAAGAGCATTAAGTAGGTTGGTTTTTAAGAGCGTTTGCTGATTCAGTGTGGTTCATTCGTTTTCACAGTAATCAGTTAAACCTTAGTTAAGGTTTTCCCATTGACATAAAATCTATAAGAATTCGGTTTAACGTACCGTGATAATTTTCAATGAAATAAATACTCTGTCGTCTCAACCAACTATTAGTAGTAGCCCAGGAAAAAAAAGATCATAAGTTCGCAAATCCTTATAGCTATAATAGGCAACAAAAGGAGCAAAAGTAGGAATTTTTTGAAAAACCTTAAAAGTGACAATATCTCGAAAACTAAAAAACTTTCACTAAGGTCATGTCGATGTTATCTGATTGATCTAAAGCCAATCTACCTTCCATGTCACTCTGGCGTGTTATTTCTGGGACACCCTGTATATCGCCATTCGTAATATTATTGACCTGCAGTAATAGAATCATAGTCACTGTTTATTTATACAAGGTGTTCTATGACGAATGGAAAATACTTAGCAGAAGACTGTACAGCTCATTTCAAATAAAAAAAGTCATATAAAGTAGCGTCCGATTTTTAGCTGTTTCAGAGATAAATTGAATTATTAATATTTTCTCAGTGAAAAATAAATCATATTGATATTCGAACTATAATCTCTGAAAAGACAGACAGTAAATAGACTCTTTCAGTTCAGTTCTGATGACTAATAAGGTGTACGGATCGAATTGCTGCATAGGGATAATTTAGAAATAACAGAACTAAAATAGTGGAATAGTGGTAATTTGATGAGCGTGGAAAGCGGAGGTGTTCCACCCGGGAAAAGGAGGAAGGATGCGGATAATGAGTCAAAGGTAAGTATGATTGATTATTCAATTGATTTTAGCGGAGAAAATATAACTAATAAAATAACTACATCCCCCGCACCAGAAATAACACCACAAAAAACCTATGAACGACCGTTTCTTTTGTACGAGCAGACGGACACGGGCCCGTATCACGTTTATGTTGAAAATAGCACAAAAGATGTAGGTAAACTCAATCCAGTCAAGGTGGGCGAACTAATATTAAAATCTCTCCCTGAAATAGATAACCAGATTAAACAAATAGAATCAATAGGATTTAATAGAGTTCGTATAATTTTCAAAAATTCAATGGCAGCCAATAATTTAATCAAAGCAAGAAATGTTTTCAAAGTATACAATTTAGACTTTTATATTCCGAAATTTATGGTTATCAGTAGACAAAGATTTATCGGAAGATTACCTAATGAGTAAAATTCAGCCATTTGATTTTCGTTATAAATTCACAGTCAACTCCGTAAAACGTATGCACAGAAAAGTTGAGGAAAATGGGAAAATAAAATATGTTCCAATAAATAAAATTATTATTAGCTTCCACACCCAAGAACTACCAAAATATGTGACAAAAAACCGCGTCATTTTTGAAGTTACAAACTACGTGCTAAAATGCAGACCTCCAAACGAAAAACTAATAAAGCAAAATTTTATTGTCGGATTTTCTCATTTTTGATATTATTCCTTAGAAAATATATAATACGTCATTATCGAAAAAAAAGAAGTGATCATGTATCAAACACTTTGCGAGATAGTGTCAAAATCAGCATGTGTTGAAAATTCACTTCAAGAAACGCCACAAAAAAATTAATTTATCTTAAAAGATCACTAAATAATAATAATAAACCGTGCACTTTACGGTAAAAACATGCCAATCTTTCTAGTTATACACTGGTACTACAAACTTATTGTAAATGTAGTAAACACAGGCAATAGGATTCAACATTCCATTTAAGCTCTAAAAGCATAAGGATCTCTGAGAGCACAAAGTTTTAACAGAGCGTTTTGGCTAAAACTTGTCATCGGATTTCTAATTTTTGTTATGGGTACTTGAATAATGTACATGATGATTATTCACAAAAAGTGATCGGTTAACCAAAACTTCGGTATAGGGTCTTAAAACTGTATAATTTAAAAAAATATATTAAAGTTGTAACTTGAGATGAGTTCTTCTCCAAAAGTTTTTAGGTAATATCTTAAAAGCTGCTAGGTAATCAAGCGCAACATGCAAGCCATGTTATAAAGTATCATGTATGCGTAGATTTTCACTCATATATAAATGGGAGATAGAAAATCATCCAAACGAAGTAGGTCTGAAATTGAACACGATATCTTAAGTGAGCTATGGATCGATCATGAAGGAACGTACGCTAAAGCTGAAACTATAGATTTTGTGCTATAGATCGACAATAATAAACGCACGCCTCGCAAATTAACATCCAGTGAGTTGTGTCAGCTGCGACTCTACTCTTACAACGGGCGACGGCGCCGGGGTTCATGCACGCGTGCACGAAAATCATCTACAGTTTCTGCTTTAGCGTAAGTACATTCATGATCGATGTACAGGGTGTCCCATTTTGGGCACTTTTACGGGGTATCCCAGTTATTTTTGAAGATAGAGAGCTGCGGTTTTCGCGACAGTATGCTACTTTTTTGTGAAACTAAAGATACCGTCAACAAAATTATCATGGCCCTCTTGGTTTTTGAGATACAGGGTGAAATCGAAAACTATTGATTTTGGGACCACCCTCGTAACCCGGTTGTCTTTTATCTTATTGAAAAGTTTAAAAAGAGTCTTATAGAATTTTTTCTGTAGAATCCAGTGGTGTAGTTTGATTTTTTCTTACTCTAACCATTTTTCAGTTATGATGCAAACATATATTTTTTTAAATGTATATTATTTTTGACGTCAATCGGAAATAATACAGGCTTTTCAAAAATATATATTAGTATTAGGTTATTTTGGAAATTACGCTCAAAATTTGATTTTTTCATTTTTTACTTTATTTGTAGCAGTAGGCCATGACTAATCTATTAAAAACAATATCCAAGTAAGCAATTACTTAGATACAAGATACTCAATACTTTTAAACTCAATTATTTAATTGTATTGTATACGCTATTAACTACTGTTTGCGATAATGTTCAATAAATATTACTTAGTCCATTATTACATTACTTAAAACCAAAAAAATTATATCTGAAGAATATCAACACATTATGAAATTTGAATTTGAACCAAAATAAAAACTAAAAATAGCGAGGAGCTTTTAGAGATGTTGGTTCAAGTTGGAGACTATTTTCTCGAATGCAAATCTGGCAAAATTTCTTATTCTTTTGATGGCATTTAAAAGAATGATTGGTCTCCTTCGTGTTATGGCGATTAAATATCCCCAAACTTGGATCCTGTGCAAATGTTGAAGTATCTTAAACTTGTATGGATGGTAATTGTACTTTTTTAGAATTCTTTCTGCAGTTGATACTACAGCTTCTTTTCTTCTTTGTGCTTACAAGATAATGAAGGCGTTGATTCTATGTAACCTAATACGTTTGTTTCCCTTTGCTCCTTATTCTCCTTGAAATAAGTTTTAGGACGTGGTTGAATAAAGGGGCCATACCTAACTATATTTATTTTTAGACAGCAAATATGTCTGGAAACGGTTGCTGTCTCTCTGGGTATCTAAGCTACCCTTATTATAGAAAATTGACAACAATTAAAATAAAAACACAGAAAGAACAAAGCTATATTTAATAGAAATATAAATAAAAACTGACAGTTTCGCAATTTTTTTACAGATTTGCTTTTTCAATAACACAATCATCATTGTGATGAGATATTATTATTAAAAAAAAAAAAGGTATTTTGATTCTGTTTTTTTCGGATTTGAGTAGGAAGTCTCTTACAGAGTAATAACTGCTTAGATGCTTATTATTTATAGTTGATTAACCATGGCCATCGCCTACTGCTACAAATAAAGTAAAAAATAAAAAAAAATCAGATTTTGAGCGCAATTTTTGAAATAACTTAATACTATTATATATTTTTGAGAAGCCCGAATTATTTACGATTGACTCCAAAAATAATATACAGGGTATTTCATTTAAAAAAATATATGTTTGCTTCATAACTGAAAAATGGTTAGAGCAAGAAAAAATCAAACTACACCGCTGGATTCTACAGAAAACATTCTATAAGTCCCTTTTTTAAACGTTTCAATGAGATAAAAGACAACCGAGATACGAGGGTGGTCCCAAAATCGATAGTTTTCGATTTCATCTTGTATCTCAAAAACCAAGAGGGCCATATAATTTTGTTAACGGCATCTTTATTTTCACAAAACAGTAGCACACTGTCGCGAAAACCGCAAATTTCTATCTTCAAAAATAACCGTGTACAGTGTGTTCACTAGTATACGGCTATACGGTTTATGCAATATCAGTGAGGCGGCTTCTCGCGCGGAATACATAAGGCTATACCTAATTGCAGTCAACCCAACGAAAGAGCTTTTTCTGGGTCTTTTCGACGTCTACGCGAGACAGGAACCTTTCGACGACGTCCCAGTTGTGCCGCTAGGACTCGTCTATATGATCCCGAAGATAAGGACAACATTTTTCGAAATTATGAACAAGATCCTACAGCATCCACCTACTCTGCTGCAAATCGCCTCAATACAGTATTTCGCAGTACAAAGTGTGGTTCACTATGCAAACAACTGGTCTGTGTCCGTACCATTACATGCCAGTACACATTTTGAAGGAAGGCGATCCTATCGGAAGATTGGATTTTTGTAGATTTATGCTTCATGTGGAAGCCGAAAATGCAACTTTTTTACGTAGGAATCTTTGGACAGATGCATGAGTCCATACATACCTCAAAATCTACGGATACTTTATAACGGATCCTGCATGATTTGCTTGCTTGTCTAGCGACTTTTTGAGACGAATCCATTTAAAATGACGACTTGAATATTTATTTTGAAATTATACAATTTTAAGACCAAAGTTTTTGTTAACCGGTCACTTTTTGTGACTAGTCATGATGTAATAGTATATTATTGAAGTACCCATAATAAAAATTAGAAATCCGATTACAAGTTTTATCCAAACGCTCTGTTGAAACTTTGTACTCTCGAATATCCATTATGCTTTTACAGCGTAAATGAAATCTTACTGCCTGTGTTTACTACCCTTACAACGAGTTTGTGATACCAATGGATAACTAGAAAGATGGGCATGTTTTTACAGTGAAATGCACGGTAAATCATTTGGTGATTCCTTAAGATAAATTCATTCTTTTGTGCCGTTTCTTGAGGTTTGATACATGATCACTTTCTTTTAGTCGATAACGTAACAGCATATTTTCTAAGGACTACTGCAAAAAAATCCGAAATCGGACAATAAAATTTTGTTTTGTTAGGGTTTCCATTTGGAGGCCTGCATTTCAATGAAAATATCTAAATTCAATTTAACTCTGGAACAGTTGAAAAACAGTCTTCTGTTAAAGTATTTTGCACTCATCATAGAATGTATAATGCACAGCTGCAATGTATTTCAACCATTCGTGTGTTAATAACCAGCAAACTTGGATCCATACGCGAGAGTCATTGCCACAATGTACAGCAATCGTAGCTTGATGAACACGAAAAATATTGCTTATGTTCTATAATTTGATAATTTTTTTTTTACTTTTTTTCGTCAGTGTAGGTGTCTGAGCTACCACTATTTATAATGCTACGCCAGTGGTGTCTATTTCGTAGGATGCAGTATGATCTACGATTGAGCAAATGGGAACCGCTTGTCGCTAATTGCATCTGAATGACCTCCGTTCTATTTTGTTGACTTGTCGCCGCCGCCGTCACAATAGCGCGTTGTTAGAGACTGTCTATTCAGAAACAACTCACGGCCGTCTCTTCTATTTTTGAATCATCTTTATTTCTTAATACTTAACCAGTCTCGACACCTGTACGTTATTACATACGAGTCTGTCATTCTAACTTCTCGGAAGAGATAGAGACCAAATGAATAAGAATTATTAACAAATTTTCATAATTTATATCTGACGCGACTATTCGTCTTATTATTCTTCTTTAATAGTTATTGTTCTGCGAGCGGTAGTGACTGTAATGACTCACGCAGATGAAGTTTACAGCACAAGTCGTAGGCAAGTGCTGTAGATCTACAAGTGAATTAACGTATGTTGCAAAAGTTTTGAGAATTTTTTTCAAAACTAGGGAGGTAGTTTCACCGTTGGAAATAATTCAGAAATCGTTACCATGGTAGCCAGTCAACATCTAAACGTAACAATAAAACCATTTTGGTTATGATATAAGTTGTCAAAATGTCGTACAAATTAGATATTTGAAAGAGTATTTACAGTCTAGTTGGACGACTTGAAAATAAAAGAAATAGTTCGCCTATATCAAGATCAAAATATTTCTGTTGCCACAATTTATCGAGCGATCCGTGAATGCGGAGAAGGTATGCCTTGTATAAATTTACCAAAAAGTGGACGTCCAAGAGCGTCGAATGCTACTATAGTTCAAAAAATGGTCAACAAAAGTGAACATCGAGTTGGAATTTGACGAAAACTTGGACGCATTTTTCACGTCAATTATAGCACAATCTGTAGAGAAATGAAGAGAAATAACTTAAAATTCCGAAAAAGAAGAAAATGTCCAAAGTATTCCCCAAATCAGTTAGAAAGAATTCCTCAATGCTTCGCAATTTAAGTCGTACTCATTTTGCTGGCAACATAAAAATTATTCTTGACGATGAAAAGTATTTCACATTTTTGAACTCAGAAATGATGAAAGGTAATGATGGTTGTTATACAAGAGACTTTGAAGCCTGTCCAGATATTGTAAAATTTTAAACGAAAAGAAAAGTTAGAAAATAAAGTGTTAGTGTGGTGCGCTATATCAGACAACGGTATTTCACAGCCGTACGTTGGACGAGTTAGGGCCGAAGCGGTTACCGCAGAAGTCTATACTCAAAGATGTTTGCCTAAACTACTCAATTTTATTAATACCCACCATATGCTAATATAATGTTTTGGCCAGATATGGCTTCAAGTCATTATGCTTTGCGTACGAAAAAATTGCCAGAACAACACGGAATACATTCTGTACCGCGAAAAGACAATTCTCCCAATCTTCCTCAAGCAAGACCTATCGAAACTTTTTTGGGCTCAACTGAGTGCCAAAGTTTCTAAAAATGGCTGAGAAGCTCAAAACGAACAGCAGTTTAGAAGAAGAATAATGCTAAAGTTCAGAGAAGTTGACTTAGAAACTGTCCAAAACTTAATGAGGAACAATAAGAGGAAATTGCGAGCCGTGGAAGATCATGACCCATTAGCAGTACTTTAATATCATTTTTATATTAAGAAATAGTTATTTTTTTGTAGTTCTTGTTACAGTTCAAATATAGTATTGTGAGATATTTTTTTAATTTTTTGAAAAACTTTTCCAACATACGTTATTACCAATAATTACAAACTATTGACAACTTAACATCACGTCTTTCTCTGGAATAAATACTGTCAACCTTCAAATTAGCGTTTCACAGTTTTCAGTTATTATAGCATGTACTTGATCATATGTGTTTCCTGGAAGTCAGTACTTTTTCTTATTATAGAGGGTTTAGGAAATCGGCATGATCGCCAGGTAGAAGCACTCCCACACCTGGAAGTGTGAGAGAGAATCTACCCGCTCCGACATTCTACAAGCTTGAGTCCTTTGATGTCATGTCCAAAGGACGCGGTTGCGTCCACCCGACATGTCATCACGGCCCGACCAGTTAAAACCCATTTTCCCTCTCCTTACCTCCTCTAGTACCACGTGCACCGGGCATAACTCACCTGTTGATTTACAGTTCTCGCCTACGGCTCGTGCTGCGTGAGTTATAACCGTCATTACCGCTCGTTGAACAATCTACTTTGTTACTTCATAATTTATTATATTTGGAGTATCAATAGTTTGCATAAATGTTTCTATCGTATTTCATTGTATTCATCTGTTAAGCATAAATTTATTGAAATATCCTGGTGCTTTATTATATAGATACAAATTATATAATAAATATAATGCATTTCTGTTTCTCTGTACATTGCACTCTGACATCCCATAATTATTTAATGATTAAAGCAATTATCATTCAGACGTCAGCGAAAAAATGGTTCAAGGACGATATTAAGTTGATGTTTATGCTTTGAAAGAAAGACGATATACTGTATTCTTGACGTATTCGGTATTTTCTCATTTATCACACGAGTACGAGTACGATAACACTTTAGTTTCGGCAAAGGATAAATACTATAGGTCTTGTTTTCGAAGAATTATTTTATTTTAGAATTAGTCTTTATCTATTCTATTAGATCTATTAGGTAATTTGTTCCCAGTAAGCGTCAAAAAAATGGGAGCCACACAAAATGATATATAAAGGCCTTATATTTAAGGTACTTTCTCTGAAATATAGGAGACAAGTCTTTAGATATCTATTAGGTAATTTGTTCCCAGTAAGCGTCAAAAAAATGGGAGCGACACAAAATGAGATATAAAGGCCTTATGTTTAAGGTACTTTCTCTCAAATATTGGAGACAACGATAAAATTCTGTGTTCGATTAAGTAATACGTCAACTAAAACGTTTGAACTTAACTAAAAGTGCATGATGATATTTGATCACGATTTAGACTATTTAATAGTATAAGAAGTTTATGGACATCTGTGTGAAACTTTGTTTTATCATAATGACGCTGAGTTGAAGTCTCAAAGCATGGAAGCATTACGGCAGCCCAAAACCGCAGGCCAACATTTTTAAAACGGATGGTAAAGTGATGAATCTGATTTTTTTTTGCTAAATGTGTAAACATTTACGATCACATTGTACCTAGAACAGATGTAATCGCTGGAGAGTACTAGGTATAATAATGTAGTTCGAGGACCCTTAAAGGCAGGCGCGTATTTATGGGGGGTCCGGACCGGGAGGTCTCTATAAGACTGTTTAGCGTCAAATAATTTCAAAATTACCCGAAAATGCCTTTAATAAGGAACAGAGCCTGCCAACAGCAACAGCTGATATGGATTTGGAAAGCTTCAATGCATATTACAGCTAATTTATATGCCAACGCATTATCTGCAAACCAAATTGCAGTGAAATTTTCATATATCTTACGGTTTTGGAGAGGCAACAAGTTAGGTACCTATAATGAAAATGTAAAGTTCGTCACACTTAGCATTTACTACAGAGTTCTGAATCATTTTTCAATTTGTTGTTTCATCACAACTTATAGGATTTACCAATTTAAAATCAACTACGGTAATCAAAAAGTGACTATCTGACAGGTACAATGTCTAATCTATTTGACAAAAATCCGTGCAAAAACTAAACATAAATAGCATAGGTTCGTCCTGATACACAAGCCCTTTTTTATTCTGTAACTCGCTTATTTTTCAGTTTTCTGAAAAAAGTGATTTGAAAAAGTTGTTTATTTTAACGACTTCTATACACAGTTGAAAAAAAGTATAAATTTAAGAATCACCCTTTCAGTAATGTTCAATGTTCATCATTGAATGATTTCAACACATTTCGCATATTTATGCAAAATAAAAAAATCACTACGGTATAATTTTATTAATTAAATATTTTATATCGTTTCTATCCATGACCTTTCTAGGGCTTGACATGAGGTACAAATTTGCTTATGTAAATATCTCGGCCACATTCTATACATTTTTTTAATACATATTAGTGGTGAATGGTGTATATAAGAGCTGCGAATTTCATAGAACGCACCTAATGTCAGCCATTTCTATATTCTTCAATATTTTTCATCTAACAAATAATTCCGGCAATAATTCTGGAATATTTATATAAATTACTTCTTCAACGGCTTAAAATAGGTACTGCCAATTTCACGACATGCAATTTTCGAGGGTAGATGACAGCCTACTTGCACGAGGCATCTGGGTGCACAGTATAAGATTTTTGAACCAACCATCTGATTGGCCTAGAGCTGGATGTTGATATACGGCGATATACCGATGACAAGCGGCTGGAGGGCCACAGCACCCAACACATTTGATTTGATCTGGCCGTTCGACCAGGTATTGTTTGTTCAAGTTAAATGTGGCGATTCATTTGAGAATAAATAGGAATTCTACTGAATTTTACAAACCCATTGTTTCAGTTTTGTGATGAAAACAAAATTAAAATTAGAGAGATTGGTCGACCACAAATAAATTAGTGATTCAAGTAGGAATAAACTGTATCAATAATTTATATAACGACATTTTTAGATATCTTAAAGGAGCAGTAGCATTTTTGAATACGCCCTTAATTAAAATTTTAGTAGAGGCGTTCAAAGAAACTGTTGTTATTACAAATAATTAGCACAATTCTATTGAAAACAGCGAAACCAGGAGAACCCCTTTTGACTTCAAAAAGGGTTCAGAGTTTCTTAAGCGTAGGGTGATAGTACCTAGACTGTCTGCACTTTCTATGGTGTCAATAGAAATAGCCTTAAAAATTCAATGTTAATGACAATGTAATCGTCAATTGACAAGTATGCCAATGTTAACCAGACGCATGGATTTTATATACATATAAAAAGTGAGTTGGATGTGTTTTGTTTTGAATATTCACATGTTGCTAGCTTTTGTTTTTCTGCCTTTAGACGTGTTATTGTGTGCTAGTGTTTTTAATAATATACTTTAGCAATGGAACTCCATGTTTGTACTAGAGAAAAAATTGTTCGAGGTATTTTTAATACAGAACTCACCCTTGAACATCCCGCGCGTCGCAACCGAAATAAATTGTAAATAATTATTATTTAAGGAAACCTTATAATAAAGGCAAAACTGCTTAACCATTCTTGGAGCTTCGTAAACCAGAAGTACCACTAAGAAAGGCAGTGGACCAAATCAAAACAGAAGATTAGCCAAAAATAACAAACAATACTAACTGTTTCTTCTGCAGAGTTCATGACCTGCGGTAGTACGAACTACCTGTCACTCTCCCACGAAATCCGACACAACGGCGAACAAATAAACGCGACGACGTACCGCGCGTGGTCGGCGTTGACAAAAACAATCGACGATCACGTCGCTCTTTGTTCGCGTGATTCGCGGAGCGGCAGCGTCGCAACTCGCGCACCCATCTTCCAGCGCCTACTGAGTAGTTTAGTGGTATAGTGGTACCGTCTCTGTCTGGCGTTGCGAGTGGTACCGGTTCGCCGGTACCAGCAGTCGGGGGTAGTACCACGATGCGAGCACGCGTACTCCGCGAATAGATCAGTCGATTTAGACAGTATAAAACGTTATTCTAAGAGATAAATATAGTTTAAAAAAAACCCGCTTTACGCTCAACTTTATTGAATGACACCTTGTAAGTTTGTTATCTCTACACTATATTTCTTATATATAGTTAGAAAACACGCATTTAAAGAAATTAGAACTAAAAAGTTAAAAATAGTTTTTCAAATAAGCTCAAAACAACAATGAACAAAAAATACTAGTATGATTGTGAAAAAAGCATGAGCGCTTTGTGCTATATTAGTCGTAAATCGAGCGCCCGACGCGACGCTTCTTTCACAAGCATACTAGAATGTTTTGTTCATTGTTGTCTTACGCTTATTTTAATAATTATTTTTAACGTTTTAGTTCTAAGTTCTTTAAAAGCGTGTTTTCTAATTTTTTCAACTATATTTGTTTTTAATTTTTTAGGTAACTTTATCATTATTTTTTTTTAACTGTATTTATTTCATTAATTTTACAGTTATAAACTAGCGGTCCTGACAGACGTTATCCTGTTTATAGCGCTGCCTGTCAGACCTTTTGGAAGATACTCCCCGATTAACAACAACTTATTAATTTTAAATTTAGGATTATAAAAACCAACCTCTATTGAAAAATTATACTACAAAAAAGCTAACGACACGCAGTGTTTACAAGCCGTCACCCAAACAAGTACTAACACCGCCCAACGCTGCTTGGCTTCGGCGATCGTCGAGAGAATGCGTTTTCACCGTGACATGAGCGTTACCTAATTAAACGGTTGACTGTGTCCGATATGTCCGATATTCAAGCCTGCTTTGCATGTCAGTCTGTCGATCATTTTGTAACAAGGCGTTAATTGTAAATTGTTTCTGTAATTTTTGTGGCAGGTCGCACAGTTTGTGGTCGACCGGTAGGAGGTTCATCTCCAATTGATAAACTGATTCGGCTATTTGATACAATACCTAAAAGGGGTGATACACGTACGAACTTTAAGTACGCGGTTTTTAAGTTTGCGAACTTACTCGCGGCTCGACGCGGTGACACACGTTGAGCTGAAATCACTCATTTTGATAATTTTCCTAAATAAACAAAACTTTTAACAAACGCCAAACACAACAAGCGTTGCGCATCGATGGCCTGCCAAAACAAAGTGGTGGCTCGCGGCTCGCAGTACGAGCTGAGACCAGCTACGAGCAACATTTCAAACCAGTTGGCTCGCCGGCGGTTTGCGCGACGGTTTTAAAGTACGCGTACTTACGGTGACACAAAGGCGAAAAAGGTCGTCGAGCCATAAGTACGCGTACTTGCTCGTACGTGTATCACCCCTTTAACTGTGATCCGTAGAGCTGCCAACTTTGTTTTAACTATTTTTTGTATTTTTACTTGAACTTAAAGCTACACATCCTGCAAATTTGTTCATTTTGGTACATGGTACTAATTATATTACCATTGTCCTAGTCTAGCCGAGTCGAGAATACAGGGCCATGTTATGTCATTTACAAGACATTGTGAATGTAAATTGTTAATGCAAATCCCAACTCAGGCGAAAGGTGGCGTCCGTACCGTAGGTGGCTATGCACGAAGCGAGTTCTACACTTCTACACATGACACTGTGCCAGTCCGGCCCTGGACGGCCGGCCATTTACGTGATATCTAGAATTGAGTCATCCAGAAGCTTTCGAGAAACGGCGGTAGCGGCGCGATGGTTCTCGGCGTTCAGCAGGCATCTACATAAGCAGCAGTCAGGCAGCCACAGTTACAGTTAGAGTCAATAGAGTGCAGCAGTCAGTGTTCGGTAGTACATAAATTAGTGAAGTGTAGGACCAATATAAATTAGTGTAGTGACTGTAAATAAATTAGACTGTTCAGAGTTAGGCCAGACGTAGTGTACATAGTTAGTGAAAATAAATAGTTAAATCTGTACCAAGTGTTTCCTTGCCCAATCGGACTAAAGACTTGTAACAATACTTTACAGTTTAAGGCGCAGTGTTACAGTTACTACCACGCACCCGACAAAATTCAACAACTATCTTTCTAGGAGCATGCGAGAGCATATCTATCTGAGGTAGGTAGCTATGCTAACTTAATGGAATTTTCGTTTAACGAATTTTTGTGAATATAAATGGAATAACACGAGTGAGCCAACTTGCTATTAATTCATGTGATGTTACAAGCTCACAAACCCACATACAGGTGAAGCTAATAAAAGCATGTTATACATAACATGTTGAAAAAATCATATGTATGTTGTTATTTAATTTATTTATTTGAGTAAATTCAAACGGCGCTCTCACTGTGGAATTTGTTGGTATAAAAATTTAATTTTTTCATTATATTGACAAAACCGGATTTTTCCCGGACTAGTAATCAACAAATTTAACATTTAATCTTGAAAAAAAGAAAAAAAGTTGTTGACCGTGGTGAGATTCGAACCTACGCCCTTTCGGACTGGTGCATAGCGTCTTAGCCGCTCGGCCACGCGACCTGTGGTTCAGGATTATCAATACACCGTACATAATACGTCGTCAGTTATCTGTAGTTATTTAATTCATTTTTTTTAAACCGGAAACGATATTGACAAAACCGGATTTTTCCCGGACTAGTAATCAACAAATTTAACATTTAATCTTGAAAAAAAGAAAAAAAGTTGTTGACCGTGGTGAGATTCGAACCTACGCCCTTTCGGACTGGTGCATAGCGTCTTAGCCGCTCGGCCACGCGACCTGTGGTTCAGGATTATCAATACACCGTACATAATACGTCGTCAGTTATCTGTAGTTATTTAATTCATTTTTTTTTAACCGGAAACGATATTGACAAAACCGGATTTTTTCCGGACTAGTTTTTTCATGCTGATCCCGAATCTGTATTTAGTTTTTCTCTAGTTCCTGTAGTTTTGGCTATCTTTTGTATACGGACAGACAGACGGACGGACAGACAGAGGCTCTGCATAAGCTCTCTTCAATGACTTCAGTGAGTCAGTGAGAGAGCTACGCATCGTGATCCTTTTTAGGCATCTTTTGAACTTTTCACTTCACAAATGTTATTAATAAGTATTTATGATTCTACTGTAAGGGCTACGTATGACGAGCGCCTGAAGCATACAACATGGTGCCTATTATTAATGGAATATAGTGTATATCGTACTATATCTCAGTAAATAATTATTGTATAAAAAACGTATTTATATAAGAGTTGTTTAATATCGTATTTCCTATAAGTTATTTGTAGTGCAGAAAACAAATTAGTAACGTAAAACAATATTTTTTTGAACAGCAGTGTACTATTTCATTAGGCTCATTTGATAGAGGTTTTTCTTTCTTTTCAATTGCATAACATGGTAGTACCTACCCAAATACAAGTGAATGTTAAAAAAAAATTAAAATCTTAATTATGTTGAATACAGCAACAACATTAATCTGTTGTGTATTTCACTTGAAAATAAAACAAATGGAAGGGTCAGTACAAAGGACTGCTAAGTGATACGTAAACTCGCAACTTTTTGACACTTACATACTTCTTGCGCCAAAATAATGATCGAGTGTAACATGTTCATACAGGTTTTTACGTAGCAGGACGCTTCTTCTTGTAAATTGATACCTAACACCTATGTGTGTGGGTATGGCTAAATGCATATAGATGGAGACAGTTAACTCAATTTCTTAAAATGTGGACTTGGCTAATTTTTGCACTGACCCCTTCAAATGAGCCTGTACGTTTTTATTAACCCTTGAAGTCAAAACGAAATTAGTAATGAACCTTATTCTATGTTCAAAATATTCATCGTTAACTGCAAGACAGTAGCTTAACATATCACGAAAAGGTTGAAAGGAATTTCTAAACATTCTGTCGTTTAAAATTTTCAAGGAGATGACTCTGGCCTGCAGAGGGTACAATGAGGTGAAGTAGGTTGAAAAGTTGTCCCTCTCGACAAATCTTTTGACGTGTCTCGGCTTTTTTTCTTCTAATCAGTGATTTTTGATAAATCCGTGGTGGGAAGTTTTCAAATGAACACCCTATATATATTTGTATCAAATTTAAATTGTTGGCACATCATGAAAAATATTAAAGAATAAACCTCAAGTTTATAAACTATTACGCGGAATGAACTAAGCCATCTGGTTGTGTACGTAAATAAGATGTTCATAAGGGCCAACCTTTTCTTTGACGTTACCAGTCAACAGTAGATGATTTGATGGATTGTCTACTGTCGTGGTCAAAACGGTCATGTAAGTGCAAAAATACCTCTCAAATGGCAGTTAAATAAAATGATTATCAATTTTAAACAAATGAATTAAGCAGTATGGTTATATATGGAAGTAAACTTCTTAAAAGCGACAAAGTTTTTTTGACGTTCTCATTGAAACAGGTGACTAGAGTGGTGAATAAAATGTATATGTCAGAAGACTACTTTTTCTGCCTAGTCACTAATGTGTGACACTCAATTTTAACTGAAGTGTGTTAACTGTTAGAATAGTTGATAGTGATTTGGTCAGCTAATAGCAGTTTAATAGTTTCCATTTATTTCTGCCTCAAGTATATAATTTACATGAAAAACTGTTGCGTGTTTTTGATTCAAAGACTTTCTATCAGATTTCAAATTACTTCTAAGGCTGCATTAAAAATTATGTAACAAGAAATTGGTGTTTCATCCTGATCCTCTGTTTAGCGATTCTATTACAAAATTAGAATGAAAATTTTGAAAGGGCCCGTTACACGAGCAAATAGATTTTTTATTCTAAGTACATACAAACAAGATTTCTCCACAACCAGAAAGTCTTTATTTACATCAGACACTGCAAGTTTTCAAATCATGGCTATATGTTTTTCATTAAGCGTAATCTTTTTATAATAATTCTGTCTTATTATACTGCGAAAATACTGTAAAGCATAAAAAGCCAGTGGAGGGAGTGTTTCCACATAAATATTCTAGTTCTAGAAGTATATTCGTGCTTTCCATCATTAAGATTGATTTTTAGTACATTAGTTAATTAATTATAGGTATTTGGCTAAAATTTGGGTGTAAATAATTTTTATCGATTGACAAAAATGCAGAATATTGCATTATTTTATGATTTTATGTCTAATTAACCTGGCCTATCAGCGGCAGGTAGACGCTCCAAGTTTTGCTGGCAACCTTGACCACGGCCAAACAGATGACTGAGTCGCCAGACAAGGAGACTTATCATCATCTACCTATACATACACGCTGGATTGATGCTTTGTATCCAGGACAAAACTCACGGAGAATTTATATATGCAACAAGGTGTAAACCATTATTCAGTTTCAACAAGCCTACGTAACTTCAACTGTAGGCATGTATCTATACATCTTCATATCCAAGCAATAGCTGGGCAAAACTAACACAAGGAAAGAAAGTGGGCACACTCACTGGGCTTATTGACCCTTGACCGAACTTTGACAGCTCAAAACACTGCGGCAGACTTTTTAAAGCCCTATCAGACCTCACTGTGAAGGTTGAAGTCTCCAAGGAAAACTACCTTGTGCATTACAAAAAATATTGTTCATTGTATTAAAGAACGGCAGTTTTTAACTTTTGCTTCATTGGGATAATGAACTGTTTCATTATATCATTGATTTGTCAATTAGCGATTAATACTCTTAATAATTAACAATATGAATCTACGTTCATCAATATAATGCATAACTGAGCATTAAATTAATGTTATATTTTCGTTATATTAACGAACCAAATCGACGATCAGGTGATCGAGTGGTAAGTTAATAATTCTGTTACTCCTTACTGAAAAATACTTTTCTCTTGGTGCAATTTCACTTGCAACTTCCAAGTTTAAGTTTGAAAACTTGAATGTCTTCTCGGGTAGGCGAACATTTGATGAATTTGTTTTTGTTATAATTTGTAACAAATATAGGTATTCCTTTTACAGATGGACCTCAATTTCACAGAACCTCGGTAACGGCAGGGAATGGTTGCTGAAAGAATGGGAACAGTCTTGGGAGAAAAACGTTTCCTCAAAAACCTAGACATCAACTAGAGAAATCTTCTATGGACTTATCATACAGTTAAACTTGTATAATATGTTACAAGCTCCTTTCCAATTTTTAATCCTATGAAATTCAACGCTTGCGTCAAAGCATTTCTCCATGAATATGCGTTTTATACGCGCGACCTGTGAGTAAATGGACTTCCGAAAAACAAATATTTTAAATTTTGTGAAGTAGCATCCTACTTCTAATTTTGTATTGTTATTTTCTATGTTTTTATGTGTATAGGTATCTACGTTTTTACTGTTTTATTTTGACTACAAATGTATATGTTTTATCTATCTATATTACCTATATCTAATGGTTGATTTATTATTTACCTTCTTTAAACATTTTTAAATTTCAATTTAATTGTATCAATGACGACAACTTATTAATGAATATAATTAAAAATCAATCAATTTTATCAATAATATGAAAATATTTCATTAACATGAAAGTTTGTTACATTAAATTAATAAAAAAAGGCATTCATATAATGAATTAGGTACATTAATATTAATATTTCTTGCATTAGATTAATGAACGATGCCATTAACTACAACATTTTATACATTGAATAAATTAATGAAATCTGTTCATTAAAGTATGTTCATCACAATAATCAAACTGTATTCCTCAAATTAATGTGCTAGTTCATTATACTAATGAATAGCGTTTATCGATCTAATGAACTTAGTGATGACAGGGTTAATGAATTACCTTTCAGTATATTGATGAACTCGTTCTTTGGCTCAATAATAATGAATCTGTTCATTGATATAATGAAGTTTTTCATCATATTTAGGGTCAGTTTTGGTTCAGGTTAATATGAATAGTTACTGTTTAGGAAGTAGGACAGATAAACCAGGAGCTTAGTCCAGTTTTTGACTAACGGTGGGCAGTAGAGGTAGCAGATGCATTCCGATGATGACCTAAGATTCAGCTTAAGTCCAGAAGGAATGCGCCGCGAAACGTTTCAGGCGCTGGCGAGAAACTACACACAAAAAGATAGCATCAAATTTGATGATAATGCTTAGGATATACTTCAACTACAACTACGTGTACTTCACTTGAAAATACTTAAATTATAAATATAGCATTAAATCAAATATTACTGTACGTCTACAGTAAAGCTTCAGATAAGTTTAAATCAATGGGTCTATTGAATAAAAAGAAGGTTTGCCTTGAAAGTACTAACTTTTAAATGTAAGCTAACACTGTTAAGTACAAGATATCACTTAACTATAATTGAATAAAAGTGAGATCTTTCTTATAAATTAGTACTGGAAAAACATTCTGAAACTTAAGTAATTAAGTATTTACTTATACTCATAAGCTAAATAGCAAAATAGGTCATACAACTAGTAAATGATATTTGTCAAAAGAGTCAGTTGAAAATATTTTATCGTTAAAACACCGACAATCCAAAATTTATTGAGAAAACGTTTTGGAAACTCGTGAAAACCTAGTAAATATGTCGTCAAGTGAAGAAGAATTGCCTGTCGAGACTGGTTGTCAAAGGCTTATATTTTCAATTTCTTATTCAAATGTTGTTTTGTTTTGTATTTAGAGTTTAATTTAATTGGATAATAAAACTATGAAATGTATTACGTATTTTAGTATTCATTCAAAATTAACCACATTTGAGTAACAAAAATAAAAGAAACACTAAAAACTATATATTTAATTGAGGATTATATTTCAAAAAATATTATTAAACATTGTATCCACTATTGCTTGGCGTTTTTCAGAACCTCTTTGACGAATATTATCGACTTCTTCATCATACTCCAGGATGTGGAGGTCCTCCAGGACTTCCGTGAGTTCCATTCCATTTTCTGGGAGCTCAAAATCATCCCGTAGATGTTTGCACATATTATGTAAGACAGCACAGCAACCAATGATTTTTGGAACTTTGGCCAACGACACTATCATCTTATGTCTTAAAATAGGAAACCTCTGCTTCAGCTGTCCAAACATTCTTTCAATTATGACCCTTTCTCTGGAATGGGTGAAATTGAATAATTCTTCACTTCTTGTAAGTATTTACTTATACTAATAAGCATTTACTTATAAAATTGTTGTGTGTTATTCACGTACACAGAAATACACGTGAAAGGTAAGTCTTAACAGGTCTGCAAACATCCTGATACAGTGCGTAGTGAATTAGTTAGTGAAGCTGAAATTAAGATATGTCGTCAAGTGGAGAAGAATTGGCTGTCGAGACTGGTTGTCAAGGGCTTATGTTTTCAAATTTGCTGATACCTTCTAGTTCAGACTGGAAATTCATCCACTTTTGCAAATATCCTATCAGCTGCATCATTCATGATTTTAGACACCGTCGTATGTTGCACGCCGAAGTCTTCAGCAAGACCTGTTTGAAATCCGGTGTCACTAACATATCGTAGAAATATCTACATTCTTTGTTGAGAGCTGACTGCTTCGTCTCTGGTTTCATCTGGCTGAGAAAATGGCCCGCAAGATAGTCTACAGTTTCACTTTCAAAACGCAAAAAACCTTAGATTTACTGCTACTTATGCTTTTTGTTTCCTTGTACTGTTTAGTATTACCATTGATTAACATTATACAATATGATAATCAATGGTATTTACGAATAAGTCAAAGTCCTCTATGATTTAAATCCAAGAAATTCATTTAGCACAACCACTCTCTCGTGACAAGTATGCGTTAGAGATACCTCAAGAAACTTCAAGACTTACCGGTTCAAGAATACTCTTCTTTTTATTCAACTGAGCAGGAGTAAATATTGAAAAATTTCGAGTGTATCTTTATACCATCAGTAATTACTTGAAAATGAAAGAGTTTACTTAACGCTATAAGTAGGCTCATTTGCAACCAGCTGTCACTGACGTTTTATTCAATGCATGTCAAGTAAAGACTATTATATCAGAGGAAGAATAAGCAAGTACTTGTTTTTATTCAACAGACCCCTTAGATTTACTGGAACTTATGCTCTTTTCTTGTACTGTTTAGTATTACGAACAGGTGTGAAGTCCACCGTGATGTAAATTCAAGAAATGTATTTAGCACAACCACTCTCTCGTAACAAGTATGCGTTAGAGATACCTCAAGAAACTTCAAGTTAACACTTACCGGTTTAAAATTACTCTTATTTATATCCAACTAATCAGGAATAAATACTGGAAAATTTCTAGTGTATCCTTATACTATCAGTAATTACTTGAAAACAGAAGAGTTTACTTAACGTTATAAGTAGGCTCATTGACAACAAGCTATCACTGACGTTTTATTCAATGCATATCAAGTAAAGACTTATATCAGAGGAAGAATAAGCAAGTACGTATTCAATCAGTAGACTAGATCTGGCACTACAATATAATTAAAATAGTCAGATGCAGGACTAATTAAGGAATATTTTAGGTTCAAATAGAGGATATTATAAAATACGTATAACATTTTTGTAATTGTAATTGTAAGACATCTCGGAAATAAACAACGTAGCATGACTTCATCATCATAGTCACAATGTCTTAACAGACATGTTGTGAACTCGTAAAATGCATTTACACATTTTACGAGTTTCTCTTGGGATGTCTTTAAGATCTTTAATGCAGTAGTTTCCCATTTGCTTTCTGTATCTTCATGCCGTTGACCAGATGGTATCTACTGGTTCATCCGCCTTTAGGGGCAATTTCGCACCCCAAAGACAAGAAGGTGTCCTGACTCTTCTCAACTCGTCCACCCGAAGCTGTTGGTTGAGAAGAGGTTACTGCTCATACCGACAGTAGTTCGGTGTAGCATTGACTTAATCTTCCTATAATAACTTTGAGTATAATGTGATATAAACAACCTAGCATCAACTTTATAATAAACTTCCAATTTAGTCTATATGTGAGTACACAGTCCCCGCTATACATCGTAGAATTTCGGTGGTAGAACTATTCGCCGCGACGATTCGATTCTCGACAATATCAGTATGTGTAACATCGCAACAGGTGACGAGACTTTGATGTAGTATTAAGATGTGCCGACCAACGCTCAAAACAAAGTCTGTTGAGAATTGTGGAACGTGCCGTGTTGACAGAAGATAGTCTCAGTTAAGTTGTATACAGAACAGTGTCTAAAGTCATTGGATCTTCAGGGTGAGTCAAGCTCAACGCCTCGGACTCTTGTGACCAAACGATACCACTTTTCGAAAAATCGACTTTGCGAGTGTATGTAGGTCGAGTTGGACTACATTTTAAAAATAATGACTTTCATACAGGGTGTCTAATAAAAGCGTAGGTCGAGTTGGACTACATTTTAAAAATAATGACTTTCATACAGGGTGTCTAATAAAAGCGTGACATATCAAAGTTATGTATTTTTAAATGGAATACCCTGTATATTATTGCATATTTAGATTCCCGGGTGCATTTTAGTGTGACTTTATGTATCACACATAAGACTTGAAGCAAACCATTTAGGTGCAAATCACCATTTTGGTTATAGCTAGATGTCACAAGAAAATTGAATATCGCAGCTATTATAAATCTTAGAGGGCTGTGACTTTGCCGTGTTACTAAGCATGAAATGTGTCAGGTTACGTTAGACGGTTGGTTCGAATTACATTTGTACTTGGAGAAATCGGTAGATCAATTAAGGAAACTTCAATCAAAGCTAACTTGATTTTTTCAAATGGGAATACATAATTTTTTTATACGATCAAATGTGCAATTTGATAACCTTTCTAATGATATGCGGTTGTAAATATCAATCTCTGGTAGTTTTGATGTTTTTCAATTTTCCTACCTATAAGCAACTTAGCAGGCCATGAAATATAAACAAAAAACTGTTCAGATGGAACAAAACAACTAATTTAGCAGATAGTTACAGTCGGACTAGAGTAAAGGGACAAAGTTATCAAAATGATTTACAACAAATCAATTCTAACCAGAAATAGCAGACATAACACATCTAAGGTCAAAAAGCAGCTGGAGTACAACAGAAATGGGTATTTTCACAGCATACCGGCTAAACTACAATATTCTAAAGATTGACGATTCACAAAACCATTGTGAATTTTGAAATAAAAGGAAATCTACCACGTAATGTTGCTGGCAATTTAATAGCTTCAGAATAAAATTTCACATTTCATAATTTAAAAAAATAGTGACCGATACCTCTGACTGGAGTTCTGCAAATTCTTCAATACTCATAAGCAAGATCACCGAAAATGAAGAATAAATTAGAAATCTGCTCAAATTATTAAACATAATTTACCTGGCAGAAAATTAAAATATGACTTGTTTTTTGCGATCTTACTAATAGATACTGAAAAATTTAAAGGACGACAGTGAGAGGTATCATTACTTTTGACTTTGACGGAAATGACTACTGTTTTATACCATTAAATGTGAAATTGCGTTCTGAAGATATTAGACTGAACCTTAGACATGTTACTGCCGTTGTTTTTGGTTAGAGTTGATTTGTTACAGGGAATTTTTATAATCTTGTTCTTTTACTCTAGTTCTGCTGGATCTTTTTGCTAAGTTAGTGGTTTTCTTCCATCTGGATACGATTTTGTTTATATTTTATGGCCTGCTAGTTTGTTTATAGGTAGGGAAATTGAAAAACACTGATTTCATTAAAATCTCGAAATTTGATAAAAACTACCATAGATTGATATACACAACCTGATATAATTAGAAAGCCTATCAAATTGCACATTCGACCGAATAAAAAAAATTATTCATTCCCATTTGAAAAAATCAAGTTACCTTTGATTGAAGTTTCCTTAATTGATCTACCGATTTCTCCAAGTACAAATGTAATTCGAACTCGACCGTCTAACATAAGCTGACATATTTCATGCTTAGTAACACGGAAAAGTCACGGCCCTCTAAGATTTATAATAGCTGCGATATTCAATTTTTTTCTGACATATACCTATACCCAAAATTGTGATTTGAACCTGAACGGTTCGCTTAAAGTCCCATGTGTGATACATAAAGTCACACTAAAATGCACCCAGGAATCTAAATATGCAATAATATATAGGGCGTTCCATTTAAAAACATAACTTTGATATGTCACGCTTTCATTAAACACCCTGTATAAAAGTCATTATTTTTAAAATGTAGCCCAACTCGACCTACATACACTTGCAAAGTCGATTTTTTGAAAACTGGTATCGTTTGGTCACAAGAGTCCGAGGCGTTGAGCTTGACTCACCCTGTATATGAAGCACCTGCGGCCAGAGTCAAGAATGGACACCTGATTTCTCCATCCCAATGATGCTTCAGCTTACCGCGCCCAAGCCTGTACCGAATATTTGACAACGACAGGACTCAAATTTTTCGCGCACCCTCCCTACAATCCAGACATTGACTCCTGCGACTTTGCTTAAACTCTCCATGTGAAAATGAAGCTAAAACGCATGCAGTTTTCTTGTGATGAGAAGATCTGCGAGCTTGGGACCACAACCGTGTTTGAACTCCTAAGTGTTACTTGGCAGAGCCAATTTAAATAGTGGTTTCGGAGAATGGAGAGGTCAGAAGCTCCGACCACTCGTGTTGGCGAAACGTCAAGCAAACCGCACCAACGCTAAGGCGGCGGAGCATGTCGACGCCAGCCGAACAGCCCAAGAACCAACAGTTCATCTTCGAATGATTTGTCGTTGCGAATTCTGATATTTTTGTTTCCACCTGAAATAGCATGAAATGTGGACTACACATAATGGTCAACAGCAGAGATGTTGCTTTTGATCCCGCAGATGTTTTTGAAAGATACTTTGATATCGTTAAAGTTCCCCAGAGGGTGGTGGTTTATAGGCATGTATTGATTCTTCTCTATTTCAAATTTTTCATCCGTCATGCCTTATTTGAAGCGTCAAACTGATACAACTGTTTTTATTTCATAATCTCATCAGCCAGTGATAAAACAGTACAATACTCTAGCGTATCATAAAAATAAAAAATAAATACCTTTTCTACAGCAGTAAGTCTCGTTAAATTTTCAACTAAAGCCATAAAAACTCCTCCAGATCAGATATTGTCCTCCACTCCACCTTACACTGTTGCAAAATTTTAATACAACGCTGCCAATAATAGCTGGTGAAATATACAGATCGCTGCCAAATAAAAAGGATGTTATTGTATGCGATGCTTTTCTGCTCTCATATTTTAATTGTGTGAAGCTGACACTGAAGCAACAAGGTACAACTCGACAAATATAGGAAGAGACTTGAGAATTTCGCCGGTTGCGCACACGAAAGAGTGAGAACGCATTCGGCGGAAAAGACAGAGCAACACAGTGTACACGTACACTCCAAGTAAACAGTTAAACTAAGGCAGATCTTGCTTTATTAAGAAAGGTCCTCAATGTTGATGACAAATAATAAATGATTATTCATCATCATCATAGTCACAATGTATTAACAGACATGTTGTGAACTCGTAAAATGCATTACTCATTTTACGAGTTTCTCTTGGGATATCTTAAAGATCTTTAATGCAGTAGTTTCCCATTTGCTTTCTGCATCTTCATGCCGTTGACCAGATGTATCTACCGATTCATCCGCCTTTAGGGACAATTTCTCACCCCAAGGACAAGAAGGTGCCCTGACTCTTGCCAACTCGTCCACCCAAAGCTGTTGGTTGGGAAGAGGTTACTGCTTATACCGACAATAGTTCGGTTCCTTTTAGTCGCCTTTTACGTCACGCAGGATATACGATGGGAGATACTCTAACCCGCCCCCACACGGGGTGGCATTAAAATGTCTACAGGTTTGAAAGGGCACTTTCACTCTGAATCACTTCCCGAATATGAACTTAGATTTTCTATAAAGTCTGCATCATCACCATCACTGTCTTCCTGCAAGTTTGTTATTAGATCCTTCCCAATCACATCCAAAAATGGTTCTATTTCAGTAAAATAGCGCTCGTAGGAAACTGCATGTTGACACATTTTTTCCAGGCTTCTTGCGAAAATGTGGAAAAAACTCATCACAATATTTTTCTAAGTGTTTAAAATTGAAATCCACGTTTTTTTTCTGAAACATTTTGCTTTAGGGATGCCCATACTAATTCAATTGGATTTAAGTAGGGATGATACGGTGGAAGTCATAAAACAGAATGATCTGCTATAGTCATAATTTTATCTATTTCATAGGTTTTGTATCTGCGTTTGTGCATTTTTATTAAACCGTATAATTCAGCTTTTAACATATATGTCTTCTGAAAAAGTCTGTCTTAACCACTCTTTCATATTATTTTTCCTGGTTGACATAGTAGGACATTTGTTCACTTCAAGATTATGATAAGGCACGTTATCTATAACCAATACACTATTTGCTGGTATATTTGGAATAATTTTTTCCTGAAGCAATTTTTCATAATTTTCATAATTCATTCCGCTTAAACTTAAAATTTAAACATGCATTTTCTATAAAATCCATGTCACCCTTTCAGCATACGTGATTTTGCCCAGAGTGTACCATTTCGTACGCTACGAAATATCTGATGCAAATGGCAACTTCGTTCGCTGTCCACTGCGCATCGAGGGGCGTTCCTTATTTCATACTTCTCACGTCTCTAGCTATTCTTGTCGAGTTGTATTAAAAATTTCAAGAAGTTCTATCTTGGAGTAGCAGTGTCAGGAAAGAAACCGGAACTGCTTAAATCTTTCCATCGAAAAAAACGGACAATGATGTACAACATATGAATTAGCGTTGAGCTTCATCCATCTGAATCGGAGATAATACGTCTTATGATATCTACATTACGAAAATCCACGTCACACATTTCCGTCGGTCTGTCTGTCGTCAGTCGGTCTGTCGGCCTGTCTGTTGGCCTTTTTCTAGCCTCGTACTCTAAGTAACCGCTGCATGCATTGTGATAAAATTTGGGTAGCGATATATTATGGGGTCGTAGTTGTTGGATCGTAGTAGGTAATGGCTTCTATAATTTTGAAAATCGGTGCATGGGCGGAGTAATTAGCAAAAAACAAGGAGATAGTAAAACTGAGAATGTTATATTCGTAATGGGCTATCCATTGCCCTGTGAAAGAAAGATCTAACGGCATAGCACACTTTTTTGCGGGCGGGTGGGCGATGATTTGGTTGCAAGGGGATCTCAGACTATAGCTTCTTGCTATGGGAAAATAATAAACTGGTATCACCGTACTGTGTGGGAAGTACTGAGTTAATTAACTTGACTTCATTTTTTTATTCCCTACTACCGCGTTACCGCGTATAGTATAACAGGTGAGCTGCGCGTGAGGAACTAAGCATACGGTGTTTAATGCTGAAAGTACAAAAGAAGTTTCGTTTTGGAGCATCCTGTTTAATTTTTAGATATCATCATCATAGTCACAATGTCTTAACAGACATGTTGTGAACTCGTAAAATGCATTAAGTCTGAGCTAGAGTATTGCCGACACGAATATTATCAATAGTTTTGAGAACTGTAGCTTGCGATTTACTGTCAGTTCAGTGGCGCTCTTGATACTCATATCCAGCAACTGTTTCGTTGTATCCACCCAGCGTGTAGTGGAACATCCGCAGTACCGCCCACTCGGAGCATGACTCTCAACTACAAGTTTCTCCATATTATCGCTTCTGTGCATATGTCCGAAGAATGTAAGCATCCTCGTCGACACAATGGAGGATAGTCTCTTTGGATTACCGAGCTCTCCTCCACGTCCCCATTTCAAAAGCATCTATGCGAGCTCGATCTGCCTTTTTAACAGTCCAAGTTTCCGAGGTATACAAAAATATGGAGAACACAAGAGACTGAACCAGCGACATTTTGCTAGCTTTAGTGACGTTATGGTCACGCCATATTTTAGTAAGCTTTATCATGGACACACGTGCCTGTTGAATGCACCGTCGAATCTCATTTTCACAGCTACCCGAATTATTGTCGATCAAAGAACCGAGGTACACAAAACTTTGAACTACTTCACAACGGCCTACTGACTTTATTGCTCGATTATTATCGTGCTCTCTATCTACGATCATAAACTTGGTCTTGTTGTAGTTAATACCAAGACCATACGCTGCACTGTGTTGTTTTAGGATGTTTAATAGAGCTACTAGTTTTTCCTAAGAAGCAGCAATAAGGGTGGTATCGTCAGCAAATCTTAAGTTGGATATACATAGTTATTATTGCTATAAGATTACAACATAATTTCATTCCAAAGGGAGGTTTCAATTATTCAAAAACAATAATTCCACCGTGTTGGCTCAAACAAAAAATACTGCGTACTATTAACGTTAATGAAATGTAGCTTAATGCAACAGATCCTCATTGCATTTAACTCGATCCTGATCCACTATACGGTTGGTTTTCAGATGATTATTTACAGTAGAAAGATTTGTCAGAGAACAAGCGCCTTTAAAAATTCAAAACATTTTGCAAATAACGGTAGAACATAATAAAGACAGTGAAGAATGTTAAAGAAATAAAATTTATTTTGTTGTACTATTTTGTAATAAAAATTAAATTCTCTTACTTTTAATTATCAATAGTTCATGAATTGTAGTATTATCTATAAATCTCCTATCTCGTGTTTTAATTTATTTATAATCAGCTTGTTGTGATGCAATGCTGAGCATGTTCATAGTAACACTGCAATAAAAACGATGTATATCCAAAAATTCAACGAGGTAGATAGTATATTCCTCACACTTTATATTTTTGATTGATGTAGTGATAAGCACGTGGATGAAGAATTGAAAAAACAGAAATGAATAGGACAAGATAAGAAAAAGAAAGTCATAAATATAACATTTGGGCAACCTCATAATCATAAATATCATCTTCCGGTTTCAGATAGGTGAAGGTTAGCTACTATGTATTTTGTTGTACTATTTTGTAATAAAAATTAAATTCTCTTACTTTTAACTATCAATAGTTCATAAATTGTAGTATTATCTATAATTCTCCTATCTCGTGTTTTAATTTATTTATAATCAGCTTGTTGTGATGCAATGCTGAGCATGTTCATAATAACACTGCAATAAAAACGATGTATATCCAAAAATTCAACGAGGTAGATAGTATATTCCTCACATTTTATATTTTTGATCGATGTAGTGATAAGCACGTGGATGAAGAATTGAAAAAACAGAAATGAATAGGACAAGATAAGAAAAAGGAAGTCATGAATATAACTTTTGGGCAACCTCATAATCATAAATATCATCTTCCGGTTTCAGATAGGTGAAGGTTAGCTACTATGGGTGAGTCAAGCTCAATGCCTTGGACTCTTGTCACCAAACCATATCTCCAGAAAAATAATTATTTGGTTGTATGTATATTATATGGAGCTATATTTCAAGAATAATGACTTTTATAGAGAATATCTAATAAAAGCGTGATATATCAAAAGTTTTTATCTATCACACGTGGGATTTAAAACGAACTGTTTAGTTGCAAATAGTCTTTTTTGGAATAGGTAGATATCAGAAACCAATGTACCTATGTCGCAGCAACTATAAAGCCTAGGTGGCTATCAGTTTGCCATAAGACTAGGCATGAAATGCGTCAGGCATGAAGTTAGGTTAGACGGTAAAATGTATATTATTTTGTATTTGAGGAATCGGTTGATTAATTAAAAGGGGTTTGAGAAATTTTTTTTATGTATATAAAATTTTATATCATTTCTAATGATATCAGGTTGTGAATATCATACTCTGGTAGTTTAATTTAAATTCAATTTAATTTCAAGTTTTCAATCAAATCGGCGTTGTTTTTATATTTTTTAGTTTTTTGATTATTGTTGTGCCGCCACTCATAGGTATTCTAAGAACCATACATGTTTCCATCGTCACCGCTGTGTCAAAATTTCATTAAAATCAATTCAATAATTACCGTTATCGTTATCCAATACAAGATGAACTGAAACAATAAAAGTCCATTGGCTTATATAAGAGAAGAGAAGAGAAGATAATGGACCTAAAAAGGTGTATTATGTCACTAGACCCTTCTTTCACAGGTCCATGGAGAACCCATTATGAATACAACACATTTAGTCTTACAACCCCCATCCACCGCAATTTCACCCCCAACCAAAAAGAAGTAGCAAATGCTCAGCGACTCCTAAAAGGCCTGAAAACGAAGTTTGAGTAATATTTGCAATGTTTGGATTTTAGTTAAGTACTTTGCCGCCTATGCACTGATTTTCAAAATTATAGGAGCATTACGTACTACGACAGACCGAAGGAAATGAGTAACCTGAATTTTGTAGATATCATAAAACGCCCAAAAAGAGTATTATTTCAAAATCGAAAATTTTCGCAATCACAATACTCCTCACCTGTGTGGCAAGTAAAACATAACTGTGATATGCCAGCTTTTATTAGACACCCTGAATGAAAGTCATTATTTTTAAAATGTAGTTCAACTCGACATACATACACTCGCATAGTCATTTTTTCTGAAAATAGGTATCGTTTTGTCACAACAGTTCGAGGAGTTGAGCTTGACTCACCCTGTATGACACGTGTAAGTAAATTAATGAAAACTTAACACTTAACTAAACACAGATGCATGTTCTATTATGAAGTGGTGATGTCAAAAACCAAACCAAAGATAGTTTAACCTTGGCCTCGGAAATATAGCAGTTCTCCGGAAAAAACGGACAATAATTAGAATCCGTATGCGGAAATTCTTTGAGATACTCGGTACTCGGTGATAAATACGCCACTGTTTGAGACAATGCTGATTTCCTCACATCACAATCCTCGAGATCAACCACGATAAACAAATTCGAGCCGCACTTACGAACGTACACTGCGATTACAGTTCCGATAGTAATCTTTATAATGGCAAGACTGACGGTCTGGCGGATCATAGCGTGTGGATGATGATATGGTTTCCGCTTCCCTATTTTGAAAGGTTTCGTATCTCAATGTCTATAATCTGTTATGGAAACGATGCCAGCGTGCTCCAGTTCACTCTGGAAATAGTAACGCTGCACCCACGACCATGTGTCTGCCTATCAAGGACTGTAGCCAATGTTCTGTTTTTTTTTGTCGGTTTTTAAGGATTTTCTGAACTAAATGTAGCCCTAAAACGACATCAGATCAAGTGAAACTGTTGGTCACCGATAGCACCGATCGGGTGCCGTCGCACAGTGGTCGCACATAGAGGTATTTACATATACAGGGTGTCCCACGACGATTAGGACAAGCAATATATCGGAACTGGGCAGTAGTAACGAATTATAATTTTGGGGGTTTAAATTAGAGCAAATATAGTATCTTTTCTTATTACTGTGTCACCAAATGAGGTATTTGTTTTTGATCACGTGACGTCTGATTCAACATTTTTAATGGGACACCCTGTATATTTGTGACTTTTTGTGTTCCACCCGATAAAGCAATTCCAACAAACTAGCTCACTTGGGGTCTAAAGTGATTAATTCAAGAGCTACAGGTACTTAAAGATGGTACCACTATCATTGATTATAACATTCATTCATTTCATTTATTTGTACTGTACAATACAAATATTGCCACCTCGAAGGCTAGGCCTTGTGTGAGATATTGGCGTTGAAATATACACTAAAATTTTGCTAATTTCATCGCTGCTTCTCCTTTGGACTGTTAGGTTTGTTCACCTTTTAACGATTTGCTTCTCATTCTTCTTGACCTTCTATGGATCTATTGTCAGCAGCAGCATAAATTCTTCTAAAATTTTTTGATGATTTCGAAATTTGAACGTAAAATTTGAATGGGATACGAACTGCGGATGGATGGGATGTCCGAATGACATGTACCCCTACAGTTGAATTACTTTGGTAGTGTTTCATAATGATAGTTGTACAGCCCTTTAAGTACCTGTAGCTCTTGAACTTTACACCCCAAGTGTGTTAGTTTGTTGGAATTGTTTCATCGAGAGGAACACAAAAAGTCACAAATATATAGGGTGTCCCATTAAAATTCTGAATCGGACGTCACGTGATCAAAAACAAATACTACTAACTACTTTACACCCCAAGTGTGTTAGTTTGTTGGAATTGTTTTATCGAGAGGAACACAAAAAGTCACAAATATATAGGGTGTCCCATTAAAATTCTGAATCGGACGTCACGTGATCAAAAACAAATACCTCATTGGGTGACACAATAATAAGAGACGATACTATATTGCTCTAATTTACACCCCCAAAATTATAATTCGCTACCACTGCCCACTTCCGATATATTGCTTGTCTTAATCGTCGTCTTAAAGCACAGATATTTGTGGGTGCCTAAAAAGCAACATACCTATTCTGACGCTCGCCACACTTTGAAACTACTGGAGAAGATTACAACGTTCAGGAAGAAACTACAAGTTTGGATAAAAAAGACGAATGAAGACGGCGGTCAAGATTGCTTTCCACAATTGTATAAATATGCTGGATCCAATGAACTGGTTGTCTCACATGACCTGATGGCCCTTTTCACGCAACAGTTATGGAAGCTCACTGAATGGTTTTCGAAATACTTTGCAGATGATTATGTTGAAAAATTTGCGTGGATCCAAGATCCCTTTCATACGCAAGCTCCGCCAGAATTCTCCAAATCCGATTTGGTGGAGTTTTGGTTATCGATTTAAAATGAATATCCAAACCTAACTTCAAAAGCTTTAAGAATTTTTATTCCGTTCGCAACGTCATATTTATATGACGCTGGATTTTCAGCCGTAGCTGTAATCAAGAACAAATATCGCTCAAGGATCAATGAGGAGCACGAAATAAGAGTCGCAGTGTCGAATGTTATTCCCCGTTTTGAAAAACTATGCGGAGATAACCAAGCTCAACCGTCACATTCGTTTGACTGTCGTATTTTATTTTTGTTTTTCTTGGGTCTTTCTTTTTGTTTTCTGTTTCAATTCTGAATTCTTATAAATATAATAAAATAAACTTCATTTTCTATTGAGGAAGTTTTTATGTTTGTGTCTAATATTATTGTAGATACCTATTTGTTTCGACAGTATCTATTTAAAATAGCTGTCTAAGGTAGGGCGCCGTGACAAAATGCCAAACTTGAAAGTGCGCCGCGGGTTGAAAAAGATTGGGAACCCCTGAACTAGACAGTAGGTGTTCATAAAAAAGTATAGAGGCTGTGTTATTTGGACGGTGACTAAGGTTTCCAATTTTCGAGATTAGGATCATGTTCCGAGATCCCGGAACCCTGGGATCCCGGGATTTAGGGATTAACCCCAATACTTATTTTACGCTCGTTAGTAACAGCAATTATAAAATGGAATCAAGGTGATTGATTCAGTACCACACATAACGGTGATATCGTGTTAATTATTTTCCCATTGCATGAAACTATAGTCTGAGATCCCCTTACAACCAAATCATCGCTGACCGCCCTCAAAAAAAAACATCAAACAGAAAAATTCCTATAAATAGTTTCTTGCATATCTGTGGGAACAAGAGGATGAAACAGTCTTTATTATCTTCAACTGGATGAAAGGTAACGATCAGGAACCCCCAAGTCGCCAAAAAACGAAGTTTGAGGTATTTTCATATTTTTAATTTTTTATTATTGCTGCGCCGCCACTAACACGATTTCTAAAAACCATACATATTTTCCACAGTATATAATAATACTGTGTCGAAATTCCGTTAAAATAATTTAAAGGCACATAATACAGGACGATTTAAAGCAAAAAAAAGTTGAAAATTATCAGAAACCCATTTCCTAAAAACAAAGCAAACAGCTCAAAAGTTATTTTCATATTTTTAGTTCTTTTATTGTTGCTGCGCCGCCACTGACACGATTTTTAAAAACCATACGCGTTTTCCATCCTTGCTACGGTAATAATAATGTGGCAAAGTTCCATTGAAATCAAACAAGCCGCATTTTAGGTATTCGGTTTTTGCAACCTCTGGCCTTCCTAAATGTTGTGCTACGATTCAATCTGGAAGGCAGTTGATGCGATTAAGCAATCTTTTGCTATGAAAATTCATCTTGTCCCTCCACAAAGGTTCAGTAAAGTCGCCTATGTATATACTTACCAACCACCAACCAACGACGGCTGTAACACTTCTAAACCATTCGAGATAAAACAAAATAAGTTAACAGAACAAAAACAAAAGTAAATAGCCAATAGCCATAGCAAACATAGCAAACAAATATGGTGTTTCAATTTTATTGAATGATACCTTGTATATGTTTTATCTCTACACTATAGTTCTTATAAATATAGTTTAAAAAACTAAAAAATACGCTTTCAAAGAGCTTAGAACTGATAAGTTAAAAATAATTTGTAAAATAGGCTTAAAACAACAATGATGAAAAATACTAGTATAATTGTGAAAAAAACGTAGGCGCTTTGTGTCATATGATTCGTAAATCGAGCCCCCGACGCTTTCTTCACAAAGATAATAGTATTTTTAGTTCCTTGTTGTTTTAAATTTTAAAACTTTTCAGTTCTAAGTACTTTAAAAGCGTGTTTTTCAAACTATATTTATTTTTAGTTTTTTAGTTAAGTTTAACATTAAATCTTCTTTTTTATTTTCTTTAAACTGTATTTATTTCATTAATTTTGCAATTATAAACTAGCGGTTTAGAGGCACTTCGGTAGGATTATAAAAACCAACCTCTAGTGAAACATAATATTACAAAAAAGCTAACGACACGCATACAAGCGATCACCCAAACAAGTACAAACCTCGCCCAACGCTGCTTAGCTTCGGCGGTCGTCGAGAGACTACGTTTTCACCGTGACATAACCGTTACCTAATAAAACAGTTGACTGTGTCTGATATTCAAGCCTGCTTTGCAAGTCTGTCCGTCGACCATTTTGTACCAAGGCGTTAATTATTTCTGTAATTCTGGGCAGACGCTAAGCAAATAACCTCAATGGTATCTCCGGAAATTCACGGAAGCAGCTTATATCGCCTGCAACAAGAACGTGTACAGCAAGCCTATATTGTGGAAATTAGATCAAAATAGCAGCCCCTCATAAGAAACATAGGAAAACTGAAATTGGACAGAACAAACTTGGACACAAACGTGTAACGAAGTGACCATCGAACGGCCACAACATCGTCAGTAAGGACCGACGCGCGACGCCACTGAACCAGAACACAACAGCGACCAGCAACCGGTCAGAACAAGCCGCGAAGAACGGCACGTCATCAACAACTGACACACTCAGCAGAACGCGGCACTGACCAATCAGAACAAACCACGAAAAACGCCGCGTCAGCTATAAACGAGAATAGATAGCAACGAAACGGTAACGACAGTCCGAAACAGGCTGTCTGAAACATCTACAGTCTATCCAAAGAAGAGAGAGACCAAAACATAAACAAATTCAATTGTGACCCTTACGTAAACGCCGCTGTGCAGGTGGGCACAACAACTCCTATTGGTCGATTGGGGTGAGCGCCATTACACTCACCCGAATAGGCAAATAGGAGCTATTCTGTCCACCTGCAACGCAGCGTTTACGTAATGATTACGATCGAATTTGTTTATGTTTTGGTCTATCTCTTATTTGGATAGACTTTACTTTGTTTACAAACTTCAAACAACAGTTGCTGTTAGTGTCCCGTTCAAACATGTATGAAGCGTTTATGCGATAAGTCATTAAGGTACTTAAGGACTTTTCGTATTGTAATTTTTAGTTTCTGTTTTGTTGATGAGTTTTAATATATAGATAGAATCCGATCTGGTACATATACATAGACAATTAGTGACTTCTAAAATTGAAAGATACAATGAAACTAAAGTGTAAGATGCAGTTAGTTAATTTTTTCACAAAAAGTCAGTTAGTAACCTTTCGCAGCAATGTGACGATATGGCGAAGTGTTGAAGTTACTATCATACGCCCGACAAAATTCAACATCTATCTTTTCAGGAGCATGCGAAAGCATACTTATCTGATGTAGGCAGATCATGCCAACTTCAAGGATTTTTCGTTAAATGTAACTTGCTATTGATTCAAAAGAGTGTTGAGTGTTACAAGATCACAAACCCACATACAGGTGAAGCTAATAAACGCGATTAAGCGAGTTAAAAAAAATTAAAAATGTGGAACTGAGAAACTTAAAAAAATCATCAAGGGCGCCATGGAATTGAACAACTCCCAAAATAGCAATAGATAAATACTGAAACTAAATCCTTACAAAAAAATCACAATATTTGCTATCAATTTTCAATAAAAAATGATTTATATGAAAACTTTCCAGCAAAATTTTCCCAAAAACATAATAACTATATGATTTGTTATAAATACTGTAAATTGCACTATCCATAGGATTAGGATAATAAAAATAATAAATATTTAAATCTAAACATCTATGTTTATAAAGCTTTTCGGCCTGATTTAGCATCCAGATATCCAAACATATATCCAAACATTTTCTGAAGGTATGTAACAATTTTGAAGGAACTTGTAAGCAATAAGCGATTGTCAATGGTAACCAGTAGTTAATTTAAAAACATATTTGAGCAGATTACCCAAACGCTGTCTATTGTTCTGACAACATTTTCAACAGACAATAAGAAAATTATTTATTTGAAAATATTTACAGCCCAATTTATTGTCACAAACAACTTTTTCGAGAAAATCCCATCAAAACCTACTATAAGATAAGCAGTAAACAATGTTCATTATTTTATTTATTTAAAAACGTTTGACTGGATTTTTTCATCCTTAAGCTAGCTAACGTCATGAGATATTTTACCCGCAATCAAACTTCTTTGGTTCAAACCAAGTTTACAACTTAAAAAGCTACCACCTAAGAGTATATTTATTTACAATCCCTCGTATATCACTCACTGGGCTAAGCGCATTCACCAAAATCTCTACATCTCCTTCACCACACATAATTATTTTTTAGTTTGTTATAAATCCCAGCTAGATCGAACTGATTGGAGCTAATACTAATTCGGATTATTATAGAACTGAGCAACCTTAGTAATCATAACAAAATTATCATCATGCTGAGAATGTGTGGCTATCTACCTTTAAAATAGCGTGGAAACTTTTTCAGCACCATCTCAATCGATGTGCAACCGCTAGGTCATAGTCCATAGGATGACACACAACGAAAACGGAAGTCCAAATCGCGGTTAAACTCACAACCGGAAAGAAAATCGAAAAAACTTGCCGAAAAAATGATAAGGTTAGAAACTTGGTAGTGTACTAGTTAGGTCATGGCCATTCGCGCGACGTTGCCGGTTTTACCCTGCGATATTTCCTCAGATAAAAATACTACTATTCAATATTATGTTTGTAGGTATAACCATTAATTAACGTCTAACAATACTTTAATCAATGGTATAACGAGTAAAATGTTGCATCTTAGGTATGATCGTATGATGGCCAAATATGAAACAGCGAACTGCTAATACAGTACTGAGCAAGGTCCACAGACTTATTAATAGCAGATAGAATAAATCTAAAAAACAAGTTTTATAGACTGCTAATAGCAAATTTTAGAAAGCTCTTGTTTAGAAGTTGCAAAATACTTAAAAAACCCGCAGACGGTGGAACAACCTGAACGCACCAGAAATATAAACTGATAATAATAATATGCCAGTGAGAGAATACGTCATAATACGTATTCATATTGTGACCTATACACAAGGATCACCAGCAGAAGTACAATATATAACATTTACATATATAACATTTAACATTTAGTGGATACTAAATCATCATCATTTTCGTATAAAACATAAGCTAAACTGTAATTTCTAACTTCTATGTATTATATCGCTACTATGTAAGTTCTATATTTATGTATTATAAAACGGGATCGTTCATCTATCCAGTTTTTTTATTCTTTTTTCAAATAGCTTTATCTTCGAATTTCTTTAGTAATTGATGGTAATACACTGTACCTATAGCTTTGAGGATAGGTAAACATATGACCTAAGCATTATACTTATTTGTGAACTATTATACTCCATTTTCGTTCTGCTAACTTGAATTGCACCGAGTTACAAGTTTGTATGTAGGACTCCTTAGTAAGCAAATGTATAATTTATATTATATAATAGATAATTATTACATATTAATTAATAAATTACCCCTACGACTAAGGGCCGGTTTCTGAAAGTTGATCAGTTAAATATTTATCTTGAAGTGAACGATTAATCTGTCAGATACATTGTTTAAACAATTGAAGGTTAAACTTACGAATTCACGTAAATCTTATATGACAGTTGTATCCATAGCAACGCTAACTGGTTGCTACCTATCTGACACTTTTAACTGGACATTGAGAAACCGGCCCTGATGATGGTAGGCAGGACAATGCGCTTGTGACCTATCAATGGCATCGATTAAAGGCATCATAGGCAATGTTGGCAAGTATGCATGATGTATGCAGAAACATCGTTGTGCAATTGATATGTGTTTGCTGGGTATCTTTATCTAGAATAGCTACAAAGTCTTCGGTCTTCCCACATATCACTATGAGAAGTTGCAACTTACTCATCAAAGCATATAAGAACATTCACCATTTTTGGGGTTGGTGTCTGGTGAGGTCGTGATTTCGAGGAAATGAAAAAGACGTATTTCTATTGGAAACAGCGAACTTTATGATAACTGGAAGGTATTGAAGATATGCTATGTATTTTGTACATGCTGAAATGATGGATTGTTGGAACGGTCGCCAAACAAGAAAAATATGAATCATCGAGCTAGTATTTTACGTCTTCGCCACTATACATTACTATACATTACTACTCTGCTTTTACTGTCTTCAAAAAAACTTCGCAATGTTTTAAATTATTTAATTAAATATTTAAACAGATGTAACAATTCCAGTAACTTAATCGTGTTGAGAGATTGTGCACTAAACTAAGGTATGCTTTGGGACCGAGGACAGAACTTTCGTTGCGATATTACAATCTATTTCTGATAAATTATGTTTGTCCTACATTCTTTTCGCATCGCAAATTCAGTAAGCACTTTGTCATTAAAATTGTCTATTTCGATTATGAACTTTTCTCCAATGAATTTCATTGAATTTCTAAGAAACGTTTTTATTCGATTTAGCGTTGAAAAACATCGTTCGGCGTTTGATGTTGGCATGAAAGTTGTACACCTTTCCATTTTTTTTTTAATCTCTTCCAGTGCAACCGCTAGATGATTAAAGTTTACTCTTTATGCTATGATTAAAACTTTTAGAAGCGATATTGCGCCATTCAATGTCCTGCAATCATTTCTTGGATAAATAACAGACTTCACTTCGTTATCGTTCCTTTAAGTAGCTATTTCAATCATTTTCGAACAAGAAAATGTAATTCAAAATTAATTTTATTTTCTTTTATATTATTATACAAGCAGCGAAAACTCCTATAAATTATTCTTCTAACGGCAAAGAATACCGCAAGCTTCAGCATTTTCAAATTTCCAGGGTTCACTGTTTTCTCACGAACGCGAGTCTCCCTGGGTGCACAGAGAACGATTTTTTAAAACAACACGTCAAACCTTCTTAAGTTACGGAAGAAAAACTAAAATTTGTAAATTCTCTTCTCATGTTGGGTTTACAGTGATGTGCGAGTTATTTAGGGCTTCAGAACCACTGATTGCTATCAAACAATGTCACTTAATCCGAATTTCTTTCTTGTCCAATATTTTGTCCTGTAATAAAGGCTACACTGATCATCGAAACTTCAGTAGCAACATTATTTTCTGGCATATTTGGTTTTTTGATGGGCCAGTAAAATGTAATAGATTAACTCTAGCCCTAGAGACCACGCTAACTCATGAAGAAAAAGACCTTTAGAGTATTCTAGTTATGCAATTAGTATCTTATGGTCCATAAAGCAAACGCATCGCTAAGCAAGACATACAGGTGGTTGTGCGATCATAAGCTTCAGTTAGTTTCTGATACAATAGAGGCAATTATAATGTGCGGCCCTATCAACAAGAGAGGAAACGTAATCTTCCAGTTAAAGGCAGTCCAAGTCCCAACAAGCAAGTCCATATTGTACTTCGGAGTCACACTGGAAAACGAGGGGTGTTACGGAGAACACCTTAAAAGAGTAGTGTCAAAGGCAGAGAAGAAGGCGGCAATACTGTCAAGACTGATGCTAAATATAGGAAGGTCTAGGAGCAACAAAAGAGCAGGTTCTACAATCGGTCGTCGTTTACGGAGCTCCTGTGTGGTGTAAAGCTACGAAAAGGAAAAAGTACCAAAGGGTCCTGGACAGCTTGTAAAGAAAGTACCTCCTGAGGGTTCGGCCACGCACGATGTCGACAAGAGTCTTACAAGAGATAACGGCAATACCACCATTATACTTGCCTGCCTTGCCATACTCAGTGGTCAATCAGAAAATGTGATATGTCGCAATGAGGCTAAAAGACTGACAGCATGTAAATGATAAAGCGTATGAAACGAAACCAGTGATGTGATACAGTAGAGGAAACGATTAAAAGAACGGGCGGAATGCAGTCATCGATAGACGCCGTATTTCTTAACTCAGACACTACGGTGCCTACATTGCGAGGTGGAAGACATGGTCGAGCATGCCCTATTTCAGTGCGATCGATGGAGGCCATATACAAACAGGAGGCAAGGCAAAAACTAGAGGGTGGACTAACCCCAGAGGCTACGGTCCCGCTAAGTTTGTCCAGCGTAGAGTCATGGAACATTATACATGGGATGGTAAACAAAATACTATCAGCTAAGGAGAAAGAGGAACGACCACAAGATTAAAAGATCAAATTGTATAATCATTACCTCGTCTTGCACTGCGAAGAATATCGTTGACGATGATGCGCGGTGTAGATAGAGATAGAGCAGACATAAGAAAGAGGGGACGGCTTTTAGCCGGTCAAGCAGTAGTGGCATGTCAGATGGATGCGTTTTACGTCCGCTGAATATGTGATCAGAGGACTCAAGTTGGTTCAAAATAACACTTCCAAGTGTGTGAGTGCGTCGCTTCTGTCCATGCTATCAATTCGATTTTCCTAAGCCTTCCATTATAAAAAATAGCATCTCTCAAGTAAGAATTTCGCTTACTGCGTAGCTAAGGTCATAGTTCGTTTGAAAACGTACAGAGCTGATGACCTACAACAGCTATATTCCATTTTTCCCATGTCTCCGTAGAAAACAGTGCCATCGGCAACGTTGTGACCGCGTGTACGTCGCGAAATCAATTGTTTCAGCGCGTGCGTCATGGCCAATCACATGCGGCTACGTGATTCGCGGTTTCAATCAACGACATCGTTGGTTTCAATTGAATCTCGCGGTGATTCCACTTTATGCGACCTTCAAAAGAATATCGCTTTTTACTGGCAAATAAAATGATGTTTATTCGCTACTTAGTCGTATCATTAATCTCGACTCGCCAACCTTCGTTACTTACAATGTCTTGATTTTTGCAATCAGTTTCTTTACAGTCTTAGGTTCCTGTAAGTAGAATTAATTTTTAAAATTTTGTAGTTTTGCTTGCAAGGATTTTTTTACCGAATTAGTAGATAATAGGTAACTGCTACTATTTATTTAAAAAAACGTTTTTTAAACTACCAAACAACATTATATTTTTCAAAAGTGTCATTTTTCGCATTTTGTATTTCCTCATAATGGCTCTAATGTTTACCATGCAGTGAAATAAGCTACAACCAAAAAGAAACAGTTAAGCGTATAAAGTAAAGCTGTACAGGGTTTTAGTTTAAGTTTAACTTTGGAAATATTCGCTTAGATAAGATATTCAACGTGATGGAAAAATTTTTATCTATGGTTTTAGGGCTTTTAAGTGCTACGAAGCAGTGAACATTTTAATTCTGTCGTTCTCCACTGGCCTTCTAATAAAAGCCACAATTTACTTCAACCCATGTGCTTCTTGAGATAACGAAGGTCGAATGTCATTAAAATCGGTTTTTTGCGCTTCCAACGTATCTAAAAACAAAGCTTACGTAAAATAGTATTATTACTGCTTTTTTTATTGGGTGATAGGGTCCAAATAAACACAACTTTAGCTCAAATTTGCCAACGTTTCGAAAATTATATTTTCATCTTCAGGTCTCCTTTGTGTTAAAAGTTGTGGTAGTCACAAGGTTCTTTAAAATTAAGTACATGCGTGTGCCCTAGATATTGGGATTTTGGTCATTATATTTGCACACACTAACTGAAGGAGAAGTTACTTCTCTTAACGTTACAAACAGACTGTATTGTCTGCAAAATTGTTGATATACATTTTTGTATTATACTGCAGAACTACAACTATAAAAGTAGTTTTCTTAATCTGTAGAAAATTAAATTACCATTATTAAAACCATCTAAAATTGGTTTATTCATAAAAAAATACATAAATTAATATCAAAACAACGTATTACTTTTACACCACTTTTCTAATGAATTACTAAATCTTCCATACATTATAATGCAACAAAAACATTTTTTTCTAATCATTGAAAATAGCCATGGAAGTATTCGAAAAAGAGAGAACAAGAGTTCGTCCTATTGGACAAACTGCCAGATCACCGACAAATTTTCTTAAATTCACCAACACAAGTTCATCTGTCTAAAAGTCTCGACAAATATCGTCTTTGCAAAGGTCATATTTTGTATTGCATGCCTTCACTGTATGCGACACAACATTGGCACTATTTAATAAAGGAAAACTTCAGGTTATGCAAATATTTGACTCACTCGGCTGGAATATTTCAAGCAGAAAACTGCCAGCTACAGTAGATATAGTATTTCAGCCAGCCATGTATGATGCTCCAAAAGATGAAGTGACCCTCGACAAATGTATATACATACACCCAATTCATTGAGGTTACACAACTTAAAGGACATGTTAAATTGTCATCCCTTCCACCTACCAGTAGAGTAGTTCGATAACATATTTATCGGGTCTACTACCAAGTACAGATTTCGCTATAAAATAATCTACAACTCGAAGAATGGGGTTGGGATATAAAGAAGACAACAACACTACTGCCACCGGCTCCAGACGAACTACTATAAAATAGAACATTTTGTAATTTTAGAAAGGGGTGTGGACACAGTGCGGGTGTAGAAAAGTCAGGCTGCTATGCTCCATTTCAACACTCTGTAGATCGGCAACGAAGCGTTTGCGGACCTATGTTTATTAGTGCAGTCTAATAAAAAATAAAGTGGAAAAAATTTATTACAGATATTTTAAAGTTGTAAGGGTTAGAGGGGACCCATAGAATCATAACTGTATAAATCTATACAGCTAATTTTGATCTGATTTGGTCATGGCTTAAGTTGTAAAAATCAATCTTTCGGAAGTAGCAATTATCGACAAAATTGGAAAAATCGACGTTTTTTGCTAAATTAATGATTTTTTATAACCGTGGAAGTAGGAATTATAAATAACAATTCATATCTGAAGAATAACGCCACTATACGTTTTCATAACAGTAAAAAATTTCAGCCAAATCGGTTCGTTAGTTTACGAAATATCTTATTTTTGTTTATCCCAGGGAATAATTGTCTTAACATTTACTCTTGCCCAACCAATGTTCCCAGAAATATTTAATAGAACGGAATGGATGAGACGAAGGTTGAGATTCAAAGCAACTTAAATGTGTCATTCATTTATGATGAAATTGTTGCTAAATTAAGCCCTATAAGAAGGAGTCACTTTTTTGCTAATAACCAAATTTAACTTACGTTTGTCGTCACTTTTTTCCCAATAATGTTTTCTTGGAAAGGCCATTAAAAATCCTTGAATTTGATAAGAAAAGGGCGGCTTTACGACTAATAGGTACAAAGATAACATTTTTTGTTTCCAAAATCATATCACAGCTAATTATAAAAATTTTGAATTGAAATTTGCACAGTTGAAGAACTACGTTTTGCAATGCAATTTATAAATTTATGAATTATGCAATTATTACGTAACCATAGTCCTTCAAAGTGAAGGGATTTTTAAGTGCGAGGTAGTGAGGATGTCATGTCGAGCTGTTTCAGTTTTGGAACCGAACCTCTGCAAAAATCTGTGATATTTCATTTTTTTTATTCTGAGGTATCTCGACGAGATATGAACGTTTGAGTCTTTTCCACTACACTGGAAAATCGGAAACTTCCGGGACAATTACTGTTTTCATTATTGTAAACCTTTTACTTCCCACATCGATAGGTGAGGGGAGTATTGTGAAATTTCAGATTTTGAGGTAATACGCTTTTTGGGCGTTTTATGATGTCTACATAACGAAAATCCACGTCACTCATTTCCGTCGGTCCGTCAGTCCGTCGGTCCGTCGGTCCGTCAGTCCGTCGGTCCGTCGGTCCGTCGGTCCGTCTGTCCGTCGGTCCGTCTGTCCGTCGGTCCGTCGGTCCGTCGGTCGGTCGGTCCGTCGGTCCGTCGGTCCGTCGGTCCGTCGGTCCGTCGGTCCGTCGGTCCGTCGGTCCGTCGGTCCGTCGGTCCGTCGGTCCGTCGGTCGGTCTGTCGGTCTGTCGGTCTGTCGGTCTGTGGGTCTGTCGGTCTGTCGGTCTGTGGGTCTGTCGGTCTGTCGGTCTGTCGGTCTGTCGGTCTGTCGGTCTGTCGGTCTGTCGGTCTGTCGGTCTGTCGGTCTGTCGGTCTGTCGGTCTGTCGGTCTGTCGGTCTGTCGGTCTGTCGGTCTGTCGGTCTGTCGGTCTGTCGGTCTGTCGGTCTGTCGGTCTGCCGGTCTGTCGGTCTGTCGGTCTGTCGGTCTGTCGGTCTGTCGGTCTGTCGGTCTGTCGGTCTGTCGGTCTGCCGGTCTGTCGGTCTGTCGGTCTGTCGGTCTGCCGGTCTGTCGGTCTGTCGGTCTGTCGGTCTGTCCTTCTGTCGGTCTGTCGGTCTGTCGGTCTGCGGGTCTGTCTGTCTGTTGGCGTTTTTCTACTCTCGTAATCTCAGTAACCGCTGCATGGATTCCGATGAAATTTGGGTAGCGATATGTTGTGGTGTCGTCGTAGGTTATGTTCCTATAATTTTGAAAATCGCATGGGCGGCTGAGTAATTAGCAAAAAACGAAAAATTAAAAAACAGCTTAACACGAGCTTACGTAAGCCGAAGCTCAACGCGAGCTTAGCTGAGGTTTAAACCTAACCTGATACAAGTGACATGATATGTCAATGAGGAACCTTCATATTGCTTGTCAGTTTATTAGGTCATATTTTTTGAAAGATTTGTGTCTGATTTAACACAGAGAGAAAATAGAGGAACAGAGACAGAAACGGTCGTTCCCGAAAAAAGGTTTTTTTCAGATGATTATGTCAGTACGTATTGCTTCATTGATGCCAACTGTAGTGAATTTCATTATCAACCAGATTTAACTAAGCCGACGATTGTACAACGGATGTCGACTTTAAGCCTGAGCTTAGGCTTAACAAAGCTCGTGTTAAACTCGCATTTGTACAACCGGCCCTTAGCGTCATAAATAACCTCTTTAGGTCCATTCGAACATTGCCTTGCCTATTACAGAAACCAAGGTACTTGGAATTTTTTTTGATGTAAACATACGAGTATTGCTTTAGATCGTATCGAGGAGACTATAAATCTTTTTGTATGGTTACTGGCATGATACTACGACACTGACAGATATGATCACTTGGCGGACAGATTTCGAACCGGTCTGCGCATGACGTCACCGTGTGACAAAAGTGTACAAGCACATGGCGTCAAAGCATTGATTTTTGAAAGTTTTATTTCGTTACCTGTTATATCTCTCTTAGATATTTAATATTCATACAAAATGAAAATAGCTCATGCACAGTATAATATAGACGATACATATTGCTCTGTAGGTATCTGAATAAAAAATTGGTGAAATAGTTAGGTATACAGAGAATTGATATTAATCGACGCCTGACCCGTTTGCAGTAGTTCCAAGCGTTCTGAATTTCAGATACAAAAATTTGAATCTATGTAGTAAAAAAAATTTACATTGTGGAAAAAGAACAGAGCCAGAGCGGTCTGGACGTATTTTTCTGAAATCTCATATAAGAGGTTGATTGGAGTGCCTAGTGAAACCATCTTTTTGTGGGAAAATTTCGCGGGTAGGGGGTGGAATTTTTATATACTCCATCCAGGAGCCTTTGATTACCGTTCTTATTTTTTATATATAGATTGTGATGTTGCGTCACCAGCTCTTCAAGCCAATTTGCATATGTATTTACTGACATGATATTGTCATTAGAGGTTTTTAAAGATCATGAACAAGCATAATGGCATGTTTATGGCGAATGAATATTGACTTTTTTCTGCTAATCATTGGTGGAAAAATACATTACCAAATTTTCTCATCTTTTATTTATTCAAATATATGTCACAACCGCGTATATGTTAAACATAAAATAAAAACATATCACAATACAACAATACAATATCTTTCTAGGCATTGTATTTAGCTAGTACAGGTGAATCTCGTATACTAAAGATTCCTAGTAATAACAGGTTTTTCCTCAATCTTTTTCAAAATGTTTTAACACGAAATCTGTTTAATAATATGTTTGAATTAAAAAGTTTGATCCACTTGTAGTGATGGTTTCTGATGGCCTGGGTATAGAACACATTATTTGTTGCGCTCTTGTGTTGTAGTTAGGTATTGATTCTGTATATACGAGTCTATGGGGAAATATATTTTGGACAGACAATAAGAACTGAAAAAGGGATGAATAAGAGCATAGAGAACTAGCCTTTCTCTATATGAACTGAAAATGAAATATCAAAATACGTTCTGCAACCTGTAAATCTCCAACTATTTTTAGCGTATTTTTATTTTATGTAGCAATTTTTTTATTCCAAATAGGAAAGGCGCTAGGAAAGCTGGATACACCGTCGCAGGACCCTGTATACTTATTACTTTATACTATTTTACAATGTTAGTGAATTTCAGTTTTCTAAGATTCGAGGTCTCTCTAATTCCCCTATCAAGAATTCGTATTCTGAAATACATTTTGCATCCAGAAAACAAGCTCATCTTTGCTTCATCAATCACATATACATTCTCTGATAATTTGTTTAAATTCGCAAGATAGTTTTTTTTTCAATTTTCAAGGCGTTTCCATTATACAGTTGAAAAATGTATGGCCGAGCTCATTAAATTTTGTCAAGAACTCATCTGTATGTTTTTGTAGTCCACCTTCTGTTAAATGATTGACTCAACTGAGAAAAGTATCTGTGCAATCTGCGATATAACCCAGTTTCTCCTTATTTTTCAACATAAATGCAATGAAATCTGCCAAATTTTCCAAACCATCCCAAGTAGCGGTAGTCTGACGAATAGTTTTTACTTTTTTATTATTGCATCCCACAACCACACAATAAATCATTGTTCAAATATGTGTTAAACTCCAGAATCGCAAATAATTAATGTTTTATCAAACTTTACTACGGTAAACGAGTAAACTCAAGAAAATAAACTGAAAATGTTCGGCTATAACCTGTAACTAAACGAGTAAACAAACCCCGTTTGTCACACGCTGACGCCACAGGTAGAAGCGAGACGGAAGACATCCTGCGCGTGAGCATACCTTCTAAAGTCGTAGTATCATGGGTTACTGGCACTAGGAACTAGTCCCATTAGCCAGAAACAATATGTCTATCTAATGAAATGCTTCAAGGCGAAAAATTACCTCCCTACACAGGACTGCTTCATAAACAACAGGCTCTGGGTTTTTTTTTAATACTAAATTTATACACATCTACGCACACGCAAAAACATTCCTGCAGCTAATAGAATCGTCCTAATTCATGATACCTATCGAGTAGTGAGTATTCTATAGAGGACAACCATACAGAACCCTAAATAGGAGGGATGTGGGATAGGATTAAACAGGGTCACAAGTTCTTCTCGCCTAAGGACCCTTTAATCAAACTACACCAATGGATTCTACAGGAAAAATTCTATAAGATCCTTTTTTGAACTGTTCAATAAAATAAGAGACAACCAATATAGGGGGTTGGTCCCAAAATCGATAGTTTTCGATTTCACCCTGTATCTCAAAAACCAAGAGCGCCATGATAATTTTGTTGACGGCATCTTTAGTTTCACAAGAAAGTAGCACAGTGTCGCAAAAACCGCAACTCCCTATATTCTAAAATAAAAGAGATACCCCGTAAAAGTGCCCAAAATGGGACACCCTGTACATAATTAGGCTTTATGGACTTGCCCAATGATTGACCTCGCTCGCTTTGCTCGCCCTGCCATAGACTTTTGGGCTCGTCCATAAAGACCTAATGTATGTACTTGTTACGTAAATAGCTATTAACGAACTGCTTATTTTTGGAGTATAATCTTTATCGTCCATCTTAAAAGTTACTATTATTTATGCATTCAATATGCTGAATCCACACTTTGGCTTCGGGACAACAACTGGCCGTCGAAAAACATTCGATGGTAGATACGGTGATCGTGATCTGGAACAACGCTGACAAATTTCAAATTCGATGCTGCTTTCCGTTTATTTGGCCGTTGGTAGGGTTACTAACCGTCCTCCAGCTGGGAGGACAGTACTCCTTTACACCAAAAAGTTCAACGTCATCCGCAGCTAGTACAGAGGATGCAATATCTCCTACTTTGCACCAAAATGCTCTAATATCTGAAAAACAGCAAAGTAGGATATGAAAAATTCATAATTTTACACAAAGCATGAAACTTGGCAACGCTGTCGGTCGTAACAATCGTAACAATTGCCACTAAAATTAATTATAAATCAACTGATTTATTTTCTAAAACGTGAGAGGCCTTGGAAATATATTACTACCGGTGATTACTACTTATTCATTTTACTCCAAGCGTCAGAGCCACTATGGCATTTACTGAAAAATAATTTTCTTTAATGAAATGGATATAATAATTCAAATAACAGATGACTTTGGCGTTTCATGAAATATAATAGAATAATGTTTATTATTTGGAAAAACGTACAATAATTATTAAATGATGATTTTTATCATTTTCCGCTAATAAACATCGAAATACTTGTACATCTACGACTGCTGTTGCACTGTGAGCGGAGGATAAAATGAAATAGAAATATAATATTATAAAATAAATAATTAATAATAGCGATGGTGATAATAAGTTAAAACAAAAAAAGACATACACACAAACACACCCGCACACACCCACCCGCGCTCACAAATTAGCCTAGTATTAAAAAATTTTAAGAAAATAATGAATTTGGATGAAGAAAAAGACATTTTATTCACTGTACCATTAAAATAACTAATTTATTTATTACGACTAATCTAGTAGGTATACGTTTTATCACATAATGTTCCGTGTTCAATATTAAATATTTTAAACTGCCATAGAATTTACATTTTGGATTTCTGCTAGTATCAGATACCTAGATATGTAAGAGATCGCTGATCAATAAACTTTGTCATGTAATGAGGAACAAACATTCTAGCTGTGGAATTTTTATAATCTTGCCTCTTTAGTCTAGTTTGTTTGCATCTTTCTGATAAGGCAGTTGGTTTCTTCCATCTGAACAGGTTTCTGGATGGATTTTTCATGACCTGCTAGGTTGCTCATAGGTTGGAACATTGAAAAACACCGATTTGAAAATTTGAAATGAAATGAAAACTAAATGAGGTTGGTATTGACAATCCTACAGTGGTAGAAAGTTTATCAGATTTTACATTTGACGGTATAAACAAAAAGGCATTCCCATTTGAACTAATCAAAGTACCTGTGATTGAAGTTTCCTTATTTAATCTACTGATTTCTTCTAGGACAAAAAGAATTCAAATTTGACCGTCTGCCCTAAGGAGACGCGTTTCATGCTTAGTCGCACTGCAAAGTCACGGCCTTCTAGGTTTTGTAGTCACTACGATATTCAATTCTTTATGATACCTACTTATACCAAAAATAGGGAATTGCACCCAAACGGTTCGTTTAAAGTTCCATATGTGATTCATAAAGTCACACTAGAATGCACCAAGGAATCTAAATACGCAATAATATATAGGGGGTTCTATTCAAGAAAATGTAAGTTTGATATTAATCACCCTGTATAAACGTCAAAATTTCAGTGAAAATATTTTACGGTTATAGCCCTCAAGGCTCTATACCGCGATCAGGTGACAGATTTTTGAAATTCGTTTTAGTAAGCCCACAATTCTCCGTCCACTCACTATTGGCCCACCCTGTATAATGATCTGTGGGATACTGCAGCAAATGTCTGTTTTTATTAAGGAAATGCAGCATTTATAGAAATAAATCTGCCTTATATTAAAAACGTTTACCTCTCCGTAGAGCAAAGTAGTGGAGTATAGAAGAGGTTTGTTCAAAATAATTTTCAGAAAGCCTTTTTGCAGCAACTGCAGTGGTTCTAAATGTTTTTTTTTTGGCCTGTCGAACTTATTAAATAAAGAGGTACTGTTTTATCAAAATTTATTGTGAGGTATCTACTATCTGTCCAAACTGTTGTTTGCGTACTTCATATTTTTGCAATAAAGGTTATCTCGAAAACAAATACCTCTAGGGTCTTAAACAAAGTAAACCTTTTTTTACGTAGAACATATTAAGCAAACGATTTTTTTAATATTCACATTAAAACCGGAAAAAAGTGTTGTTAATTTAAAAGAGTTCGATGTGTCATAGGTGGCGCCCTTTATTCCTGATAGCAGAATAATTGAGAAAAAACCAAAATAAATGTAAAACTTTGACATCCTGTATCTTGAAAATTTATTTTTATCTTAATGTTCATAAAAGTGTGAGGTCTATCACCTGTCAAGCGTGGTCGGTCGAATATCCGGACACCCTGTATATGTTTCAGTATTTAGATCAAAAGCGGTTTAATTTGTTAAGCACTTTCACCATTTCTCAAAAATAAAAGACATATCTATCACATCCACCATTTTTAACATTGCGCGAAAGTTCAATAATGTTCGCGATCCTGATCAAGATAATGAAAGTATTCTTCAATGAAAAAATACTTCGACACACAGCTAGTCCCTTTATCAAAAAATGATAATAAACTACTACTCCAGGTATTTAAAAATAAAAAAATAAAAGGTTAAAGGGAACACTTAGTAAATGCCCATCCCTAGTTCTGCGAAAACCATCGGAAAGATTTAATTGGAGTGAATTGTTAGATTCGTTTGATCATCAAGGAGTTTACCTAGAATTTAAGCTTGTTGATTTCATCAAGGGTTTCAAGGAAATTTAATTTACCCATACACTATACACTAGATATCAAAAAGATATCAATAAGATATCAATAAGATATCAATAAGATATCTGTATTATAAATGGTTAGAATTGCTGGTTCATAATTAAATTTTGTTCGCTTTGTTGACCATATCGGGGAAATATGGTACCTGAAATTAAACATTGTATACCCCGATCTAGACATGTAGAACTGTCCAAGCCGTTTGTAAATATGACTCATTACAGTTTTAAAAATTCGTAGTATATTCAGGAAATTAGTTAACAAAAAATAAAGGGCTGTCTCCTGGAACAGCTGTCGATCAATGCCATTCAAAATTAATGTTTGTCAATTTTTTCATACTGTATTGATATGGCCCTTAGAGATATCCGAAAAGTAAGTAAGGTCTATTTCAAACATGTCCTTTTATTAGAAGGCCGGTAAAACAGCATGGAACAAAAATGTCTTCAAAATAATATAAGTTTTAGAAATTCCGTGAAGCTCGATCTTCATCCTAATAAATTATGGTAGAACACCTTATATTGACCTAAGGTGATTTGGCAGATCTAATTATGTCAAAATTGGTCTAAAATGTGATTTTGATTATCTGGTTGTCAATTGAAAAATGCAAAGTATAAAAAAACTGGGGCGATTTTGTTCATATGAAACTTAGCTGAGCAGTTAAAAACGCATAATCTAATGAGGAATACGGCGTTGAAACATTGCTCTTCAGGTAAATTCTATTGCAGCTAGTTTATCATATAATGCATATTTGTAACGCGGTCTGTCCAGGGTATCCTTAACATTCGGCGGTACACCCACATCTCAAAAGCCTCCAGAAGCACCGGGAAAACATAACATTTGACGAAGCTATATCTTATTTGGACACAAGACACATAGTTTTGTCGCTTAGCAGACTACGCATTTTCAAGAATGTTGTTCTGGTCATCTCGATTCTTGTTCTCATTTCTACATCTGGATTCATGTTCTTTGTAATCCAGCTACCTGAATATCTAAATTTCTGAATCTTTGATATACAGGGTTATTCACGTTATTCGACACGGAGTATTATGACTAAAGTATTTGATAAAAAAGAAAATAATTATTTCGTATAGATAGAGACCCATAAAGGCTACATTTTGTCCCAAAAACACGAAATGTATCAAAGTTATGTTCTTTTAAATGGAACACCCCGTATATTATTGCATATTCAGATTCCTTGGTAAATTCTAGTGTGACTTTATGTATCATACATGGGACTTAAAGCGAACCGTTTAGGTGTAAATCACCATTTTCGCAATAAGTAGATATCAGGAAAAAATTAACGCAGAGACTATAAAATTTGGAAGGCTGTGACTTTGCCGTATTACTAAACATAAAATGGTCAGCTTTGGTGAGACTGTCAAATTTAAATTACGTTTATGCTTGGAGAAATCGTTCGATTAATTAAGGAAACCTCGATCAGCGATAACTTGATTTTTTCAAATGGGAATGCCTAATTTTTTTATACGGTTAAATGTAGAATGGGACACCCTGTATATTAATGCCTTTCTATGTTTCTCCCGATAAAACATTTACAACAAACTAGCACACTTGGGGTCTAAAGCTATTAATTCAAGAGCTACAGGTACTTAAAGGATTGTACTACTACCATTGATTATAACATTTACCATTATGCTAGTGTTCGTTTCATTTTGTGTCTTAGTAGTAATGGTATAATACTTTAAGTACCTGTAGCTCTTGATTTAATCACTTTAGACCGCAAGTGTGCTAGTTTGTTGGAATTGTTTTATCGGGAAGAATACAAAAAGTCACTAATATAGGGGGTGTCCCATTAAGAAATTTGAATCGGTAGTCACGTGACCAAAAACTAATACCTCATTGGGTAACGCAATGATAAGAAAAGATGCAACATTTGCTCTAATTTACACCCCCCAAATCATAATTCTCTACTACTGACCAGTTCCGATATATTGCTTGCCTTAATCGTCGTGGGACACCCTGTATATACAGCTCTTGTCCCGATACTTTCTAATCTTATTGAAGCTACTTAGTGTTCGTATAAATTGTGTATGATCTTCAGACCCAAGCATTGTTATGTTTTACACAGTCAAATGCTTTTTAATAGTCTATAAGACACATTCTTTCGTTAGTCTCTGCATTTTTGTAGCATGGTCAACAGTACAAACAGGCTCTCCCTTTCACCCAGTCCCTCTTGGAAATCCATTTGCCCTCCGCTCACATCTCAACAACTTTAATACATGGCCCATTAAACTGATCAGATAGAACTCATCTCATTTTACCGCTCCCGGTTTTTTGGTTATGGGAACAAATGTTAATCTCAGCCAGTCCTGAGGCTCTGGCGTATGATATTAAAGAGGTATACCACTGTTTTTAGATTTTCCTCATTAGTTAACTTCTGTAATTCTAGATAGATGTTATCTGGGCCTGCAGCTTCTTTGCTTTTAATCTAGTAAGTTTTCTAAATCTACAGTGCAATTAGAATCCTACGTACTAGCATCAAAGTCTTCGCCAAGAATAGTGGGGCCCAATTTTTATTTTAAGAGCTCTTTATGCCTCAGCATTCCTCTTGCCAATTTTGAATCTTAAAAGAAGAAATCTCGCGTCTTGCATTGTATCTGAGATAATAGCCATTAATCGGCCCCTGACTACCATGCTGGGATCATCTGCATAGGCCTCCACGTACAGACCTATATGTAACAATAAAAGGCCCATTTCGCACCAAATCAGTCGGCTACAGTCAAGTCTAGTCTCGTCAGACGCTCCCAGATTCAACTGACTGGAACTTATATTGAAATTACGCATTATATGAAAAATTGCTTTCAGACTGACCGAGTCACGTCCGTACCAGTCCCGTCCTGACGTGATCTGACTGTCTCTGACTCAGCCGATCGAATATTTATGCCAGTCCTGACAAGTCTTTTAAGAAATCTTTCTTCCGGTGTAATAGCTTCTCGGTAATTTGTATTTTGTTTTGTTATATCAGCAGCTATAAAACTCAATAACTGAAAAAATAAATCTGCACTCATTATAAAGTAATTGTAAAATTTTCTTGGGTCGACCATCAGGAAACAAGTGATTAAATGATCCAAAATGTAGCCTTCTTCTGTTAGTGGGATGGATCCACAATCGTTTCTTTTTTTGCCTCATTTTTCTCCTTTGTTGTAATCGGCGTAAAACCATTGCTTGAAGAAACTCGTACATTTCAACTATAATAGATACGGTAGTCTGGTCACAAAACGTTGAACTGACTGGTCGATTTCGTTTGCATGACTTACTTCATGTGAAAGCAATTTATTCCGGTGACTTGATTAAATGTGACTTGACTAGACTTGACTGTTGCTGATTGATTTGGTGCGAAATGGGCCTGGGAGATAAGACTCCGCCTTGCGGGCAACCACGCGCTGCTTCAACGTAATGCGAAATGTCATTCAGCGTAGCGGTAGACACTCGACCCTCTAAGGTAGAGACGATCCATCCCATGAGGGAGGACCTCATCCCATGGTGCCATTAAATGCACTCTCGATGTCTAGGAACGCTATCAAGGCCGCTTCCTTTTGTGCCAACGTCTTTTCTGTCCATAAACTAGCTGGTGAAGGGCAAGTTCAGCTGATTTACCAGCCGGATAAGCAAACTGATAAGCATGAGTGGCACATCCTTCCAGAAGTCCATCTCTTAGGTACCTATCAATTATCCTTTCCAAAGTCTTCAGCAAAAATGAAGAAAGGGTAATCGCTCTAAAGTCTTTCGGGTGTGTATAACTACGTTTGCCCGGTTTTGGTATAAAAACGATCTCGGCAAGTATCCAGCCTCCAGGTGTGAAGTCGGTGGCCAGACAAGCTCTAAATATCTTCATAGGTCGTGGAACGATTTGTTCCTGCCTTTGTACAGCCATCGCTGGAATCAAGCCGTCCAGACCTAGGCCGAAAAGGTTAGCTTTAAGTCCAAGAATTGACCCAGTAATCCAAATATTCAAGTAAAGTATTCTATTTTTAAAATGTAACTTCCATAGAATCACCCCGTATAAAACCCATATTTGAGTGAAGATACCAGTATTTGAGGGGTGTAGATGCAAAAGTCACATTTTCCAATTTTTGGCCACGTTGAGTTAGGGTACGCGCACATAAATCGGCATCGGACGGACATGGAACGGCCGGTACGGTAAGGACTTTTCATTAGGGTATCGCACATAGCTGATCGGAATCGTCGGAAGAATTGGTAATCAGTTGCAAAATATGCATATGATCTGCATGCAGTGTTGCCAGGCAGATCAGATTGAAATTCGCTACTGAGCCGCCTTTAATGTCGCTACGTTGTCGCCCCACAAAAATAACGTATTAATCAGCCTGTGTATAACTTTATTCGTGGGGGGGGTGGTGCAATGGATGTTAGGTATATGCATAATATAATATAACCTTTCATTCAAAAATAGTGGAGCATAGTCTCGACACAGCATAGTAAACAACCAGCAAAATATCTCTGAGGATTTCCTATATAAAAATGGTTGCCACAGAATTTGACCTTCGGATGATTTCACGGGTGTGAAATCTGGGTAGAGATGCGAAAATAAAAATATTGATACCGGTACCAATTTCGATATTTTTAGAGCTGTACACGACAATGGAGGCGCGTTTGGTTCGTAATTCGGTTCGTAATTATTTTCGATACCGATACCGCTACAAAAGTAGATACCAGCTTGGAATCGCTCAAAAAGTATCTAAGACAAAAATATTTGATATTAGCGCAGAAGTATTGATACATTTCAAGTATCGAAGTATTGTTAGCATCCCTACAAATAATCATCCAAAAGGGGGTATGTGCGTGTAATTGCCGCCAACCTGAGATATTGTGCTGATTGTTTACTATGCTGTGGTCTCGACACCAATACAAGACAGTCTGGGCAAAACAGAAAAGAAGAATAGACAAGCAATAATCGGTGGCGAAAAAAAGATAGTAACAGAATTTTTCAAAAAGTCGCTACAAATGGGTTTATTTTGTTAAATCGCCGCTACGTCTCAACGTAATCAAAATGTCGCTATTTTCGCGACAAGTTGCTATGAATGGCAACACTGTTTGCAGGCAGGTAGAAACTTGGAAAATGCCGACGCTGTCTCGGCAATCGCCGATCAGCATCGCACATACGTCGGTATCGGCACGCACGGCACGCATCGGCCGGCTTTATTTCTAGTTGCTATATTTTCGCCGGATTTTGAAAATCCGATGCCTACCGTCCCGACGCGCGACGTATGTGCGATGGTCCATTAAATTTAATAGAAAGTAACTTTTTCCGATCGTACCGTCCGTCCGATGCCGATTTATGTGCATACCACCGTATTCGTCTACTCAAGTCAGATTGGACTATAAAAAGGGGTTTGGGTCAAAAATAACATTTTAAGACTGTCACATTATCCAGTACTTGATTTGCGGCAAAACATTCTCCAATTCATCCAATCAGGCTGCTCATTGCACACGCAAAGCATTATAGAATTTTATTGCGTTCTGTTCATGTTAAAAGCTTTAAGTTTAAGTTTGTCTAATGTTGTAGACTCCAATGCTCCCTGCCATAACCAAGTAATAAATTTCTAAAACATGTTTTAGTAATCCCACTATCTTGTGTCCACACACTGTTAGCCCACCCTGTAATTTTGCAGACAAGTTTAGACTATCTATCCTGCATATGCTTACCAAGCACAGTATTAGTATTGTGAATTTGCCTGGTACATTGCATTCCAATCCATGATAAATTCGAGTTGGCGGTTATTTGTCCAGATATGATTATATATTGAATAACAATGATTATTAATGTTATCATCGTATGGCGTTTCTAGACATGGCTTTGCGAAAGTTGCCTCAGTACGCTGTCAGAGTTGCATCGACTACCACCCAGAAAAACATGGCTTCCGAATCAGGTAAGTATTAGTTTAGTGTTTCATTTTTTTAATGGTGTCTGAGCTACACTTGAATTAATTGGTTAGTATTTATACAGGTTGTCCTTGGATTTTCTTAATACGTGATTTTCTCGTAACAAAAAAAAGTTCAAACGAAAACTGCGTGGAATTTTTGTAAGTGCTATAGGGTCTATCATATCATGCTTTTAAAACTTTTTTTTGTACTTCAGCCCTTGAAACTCTCCCACATTTTGTTTTTCAAATGGCACTAAATAGTTTTTTCTACACAAAAAGTCCTTATATTATTTAAAATCCTATACTACCTTTTATTTTATACGCAAACTTTTTTTTCGTAAAATGATATGGATAACATTAATAAATTAAGAATTTGCTTGACGCATAATACATTTTTTTGAAAACAAATGTCTTTTTTATGCTATTTTGTGACGAAAATATTACGCCTCAAACAAATGCTCATTTTATTTATCTTATGTTAATGACTACGAAGAAAATTGGTTAGTCATACACTAACCAAATCAATGACACTAGAAGATATTAAATAAAATAATGGCCTCATTTATATAGGAAAAGCTATGGGGTGCTATTTGGAAAAAGGTAGGGGGTAAGTTTTAGGGCTTGAAGTAAAAGAAAATGTTTCGAGAGCAAGGTATGATAGGCCATTCGGTATACCCTTGAAAGGCCCACTTAGTTTTCTTTTTTATCTGTTTTTCTTACGGAAAATATTACGCCTCAAACAAATCCTCATTTTATTTGTTTTATGTTTATGACTTTACAAAAAAAAATATTTTTATACATAAATCAAAGGTACTACAATATTTTAAATAAAATAAGGTCTATATTTGTGCAGAAAAAACTATTTGGTGCAATTTGAAAAACAGAAGTTAAGGGTGAGTTTTAAGGGTTGACATATACAAAAAATGTTTTTCGAAAACATGGTATGATAGACCCTATAGTACCTTCAAAAATTCCACTCAGTTTACGTTTCAATTTTTCTTTTGTTACGTTATTTTCACATGTCAAGAACATTCAGGGACACTCTGTAAATATATTAGTATTAGTTAATAAGTAATTGGAGGGAAAAAACATATAAGTAACGATCACAGACGTCACAAGTCAGAAATGATTATCTGCAGATGCTCCTTCCAGTGTCTGGCACACCGCACTGCCGGCCGTGTCGTTTGCCTCCCATAGGTCCTGGAATGCGCGACAGGTTTTCGAAGATGGGCAAGATGGGAGATCCCCCATCGTCTGGTTCCCCCGCAGGCGCATAAGTTTCACTAAATCATCCCCAGACCTGCCCATTTGGCATCTAATCCTGTTGAGGCTTTTCCAGATCCTCCATTCGAGTTGTAATCCGGGAGGCTTTCAGTTGGGTTTCAAGTTGGTATTTGCTTCTCTACTATCCGTGGCTTCCATAGCACCTCTTTGGTTACTGATTTGGAGTCTGTCAGTGGATTTACGCAAATATGAAATTCTTCCTGGATTTAAGTCTGCCATTGTCTTACATAGTTATCATATCTTATATTTTTCTGAAAATATAATGATCTTTGCCATTTTAAATGGATCACACTGTATATTCTTTTATTTTTGAAATCCACACAAAAAGTACTCATTAATTTTTATCATACCCAAATGAATGAATGATTTCCGAGTTCAGCTAAATTTACAATATATCCATCCAAGTTAAAATAAGACACTATAACTTTAAAAAACAGAATGTGAAGGCGGTTACAGCAGATGCTCAAAATGTTGTCCGTTTACTTCAATATAACAAGCCGTGCAATCCTTGAAAGTTCGAAGTACATTTTACAACATGCCTGCTCATGCTCAACTCTTATTTCTACAGAGATGTAATTACACGTTTCTTGTTGTCTTTTATCATTGTGACTCAATCAACACTAACAATTAATCTTTATTGAAACATCAAAGTTGTTATTCTTGCATTAATAGCCATCTTATAATTATTTTAACCTGGTCGGATGCAATGTAAATTTAGTTGTAATTCCAAAATTATGACGTTTAGGTGTAAAAAATATTATACAAAAGTAACCAGTAGTTTTCAAAAAGAAAGAAATTTACAGAGTGAATCATTTAACATACCAAAGCTTATTATATTTGGGGAGAAATAGTAAATATGAAAGCATTGTAAATACCATCGTAAGATCGGCCGTAATGCAAAACCCCCATACCCTAAAATTCATGAAAATCGTTTCCCAGATAACTGAGGCTTTCCATACTCAAGATTCACTCTGTATATGCTTAACTTCCTAAAAACCGTATAAATTTAGAAAAGTATTCTCAAACGTCTTTTCGTGCCTCCTTTTTGTAATGCCTTGGAAAGTAGCCAAAAAAAGCATTTTGATGTAATTTTTTTTATGTTTTTAGAATCCTCGATTTCCTAATGCATTGTCATCATATTTTTTAACTCGATTTTTTGTTTCCTATAATTGGCGTCTTTGGCTTGGTGAATGGTTTTCGTAGTTTCCAGTATTTTGACGTATTTCGAAAATGCGTGAAAAATACTACTCGACTATTTTTTTTATTTCTGTATAATCTAAGTATTATGTTTTAGTTCCTTGTAAGCTGGTAACACCTATGGCCGAGGCCAAAAGATTCATGGTGGACTGTTTCATAGCTGTTGGAGCACCTCAATCACATGCCGAGACAGTAGCTGATAATCTTCTGGAGGCTGATTACAGAGGTCATTACAGTCATGGCATGAATAGGTTAGGTGAGTATAATTTAAACCTCTCTCTAGTAATGGCACTTTGCAAGTTGGAAACAGTTTGCTTCTTAAAAAACAAGAGTATTAGTTGTAAGTAGTTGCCCAAAATGTGCAATAAGAGTGAGGCTAAAGTTACATTTACGAGTGAATCGTATAAGGGTACTCGTACGGGAGTACGAGTACCATTTACATTAATGTTCAGAATAGAATATGCAGAATATGCAATTGAAGTGTAGTTAATATGGCCCCAGTAAAACAAAGCGTGCTGCAATGGTAGGAATTTTAATGTTAATAGTGAAAAAGGAAATAGAATGTGAAGAGATCGTTAGAAAAAAAGGCGAATTTGGGTTAAAATATCCTTACAATCAAAAAACATTGTGAGAATTGAAGAAAAGTTACTAACAGAGTTATTAACTGAGCAGGGATTCGGATTTTATTTACAAAAATATATCGATCCACCTGTTCTCTGAGAAGCAACCATTTTGTTCTTCTCTTGGTTATACGTCGTTATACGTAGTCTTCACTGTTTCCACCGATATGTTTAGAATATCTGCTATTGCAGAATATGCTTTGTTCCTTGCATTGATATTCTCTACTTCTCACGTCCCATAAACTCTTCATATTGTAATATAAGTCGATAAATTGGCGAATCTCCTCAGGCGGTAACTTGTTTTCAGCCATCTTAGATTAACAAAAAGCTATTTCACTCGTAGCTGTACTCGGATCTCTCGCAACTTTGAAACCGACACATATACGAGGGTGGCTATATACTCAAAAACAAATGAAATGAGCGCTGTACGTATAACGAGAAATAAAAGAAAAAAACTAATTCTATCCCACAAATTTATAGTAGGAGCTCTTAAAACAAAGATACAAAATGCAAAATATAAAAATTTTGTATGCAGATATAAAGGATGGTCCACTATAATGGCATAACTTCATGGCATCGTACATAATGTCAAAATAATGAAAGTTTCTCATTACACTTATATCCGGAACAGATTTATTTTCGAGATACAGGATGTTCAAATTAAATCTATATTATTAATAGTTCCTAAAACGCTGCTTAGAAAAATTTTAAATTTGGTACATAGCATAAGCTAAAGATACTCCATGATCTAAGAGATATGATGATAGATTATACATTTTTAAACTCCCACGTCACGGACTTTGCTGGAAATTACAATAATATTGCCTTTTAAAATAAATAAGTATTCTTGCGCTTTTTTCTCACAATAGATCGATTTCGAGATATTTGCTGATTTGCTCAGGGACTCTTAGTAACTGTTAAAATTAACAAGGCATACAACTTCTAATCAAATAAGTTTTAGTGTATGTTTCCACATAAGGGTTAAAGGTTAACTTGCAGATTCCCAGTCAAATGTTAATTCTAAAAAATCCATGCTGAAACTTTCTTGGTCTAATTTGATGAGGATTTTCATGGGCCCATGCAGTCATGTTGATTATGATAATTTACAATCTCACATTGAGTAAAAGATGATTCCTCAATCCGATTAAGAAATCGAGATTTTTGCCCAGTAGCCATCTACAAAATACTATCTTCTGTTCTTTGTCACCCGTTGTAGACCGGGTGTCCGGGGGTTGGCTTGAACTTGGATCCCCATCAAATCCACGCCCTATGCACGTCCGCTGCCTGACGTTATTTCACGTTATCGGCTATTTGTGGCATGCGCAGTTTTCCCGAAATGACCGAATCGGCGAATAACTCGGAATAACCGATAAAGTTGTATGCTATTTACGAATGAAAACGGTACGATATTATTACGTTCGGTATTGCCAGATCTAAAAACCACTATGTGGCAATGAGAACAGAACCGTGATGATTTTGATAGCAATAATACTTACTTTGTGGTTTATCATTGTAAAAAAGGATCAGGTTTTCTTTCATCAGTTTTTATTTGAAAGTATTTTCCAATAAAAGGTACAAAATTACGCGTTTCCGCCGTTTCCGGCAACAGCGCGTAAGCATCACGGAACTGAACCATGAGAACGAAATGTCATGCTTTAGTGGTCCTGCAAAACCTATATGGTTAGCTGTTTATTTGTTCATGATCACGTCCAATATGCCGCCGGTGCCTCAAAACGATATCTAAAGCTTGTTCCATTCTGAGCATTTGCAATACAAGGGCTGTTCCAAATTACGGTTCCATCACCGTCCTAGAATTGTTTTCATCATGCCCCGCCCATTTTACAGTTCTAAAAACGGTGATTGGTTGGTCCGCCAGCGTACCAACCAACCATCGATTCTAGAATCACAATGTCTCTAAAAATAATAAAAAAAAAACACACAGAAAGCTTAGAGCACGAACCTCACTTATTTTACACTACGTTAAACAAAGGTGCGTGCAAAAAGTCAAAATTGTATACTCTACATAGCGTAACGTTAGAATCGTTTGATGACGTCAATAACCGTTAACGTTTTACTACTGACACTTTGGAAAGAGTCGTGCAAAAGGTCCCTATTTTAGCATTCTGTACGTAATCTCTAAGGTGTCAAGTTTTTGATCTGGGTTGTTTTTTATTTCGAGGATTTGTGCTTATTTTGGTTAATTTTTTGCGAAAAAGGTAATTATTCGACAAAATTCAAAAACATGCTAACCATATGCAAACTAAAAGTATTCAATTTTGATAATCTCAGTTTTCAACTGTCACCAGCAAAAGATTCTAATCCGTAGTAGTTCAATGCGCAATTTTGCATCCAATTTGCCCAATTTTGCTAAATATTCGAACAAATGCGCAGTAGTAAATGCGCAGCTATGGTATTCCTTATGCAATTTTTGGTCAAATGTTAAGGATGGAAAATAGGACCGTGACATACAGCCTTAAGGTAGGGCCCTGGATGCATTTAAGCGAAATGTACCACTATATAGTCAATTGTGGGATTCTTTCTGCTGTTATTAGTGCGTTTTGCTGAATGAGACTAAAACCGTATTTTTAGAAAACCCCTATTTTACAAAAATATAGATACAATAAAATACAGCAATAAAAGGCTTTCGGATACAAGCATTATTTCAACAACCCATACAGTGTAGGTATATGTTATGATTGAAGTGTCTACCTAGCTAGCTTGTAAACTAGTTGGATAGTATCTAAACTCAAGTAAAATAGCAGAAAATTTGGTTAGTTTATATACTATCGAGCTAGTTTGTAAACTAGTCAAGAGTTGCCATTGAAGTACAAACTACAAAAGAATTACACAAATTGACTGGGGTTTTTGGCTTGTTTACAAACTTTTCACGGTTTTTCTATAAAGTTTGAACTGAATATTCGTAGTAATACCTACTCTTGTATAATAACCAACTCGCTGGGAAACCCTATTTTTGGCTAACAAATTATTTAAATTAAATTATTTATAGGAGATGACTTAGTTTGCATGCTAATCAATGAGTTAGTTATTGTATATTAGGTACTAGGAATATTAAGTTCACACTTTATCCAAATACTGTGGAAAGTCGGTAAACTAGTCAAAACTCCAGATTAATTTGTGGGATTCTTTTGAGGTTTGTACTTAGCTATAATTCCTGACCAGTTCACAAACTATCTGCATATAACACAAACTACATAATATTATTTGCTATTTTAATTGAAAAATGACTTTCCACTAAAATAACCAGGCGTTTGAATAGATAGTTTGTATTCTGTCCAGCTAGTTTTTATACTAGCCATGCAAACACTTTAACCGCAGCATATATAAGTATTAATGGTTTTAGGCACCTTTTTCCTGACATTGAAAACCAATTTTCTTTTAAAAGTACTTTGTTTGCGTCTCAGAAGATAGAGATCGACCAGATTGCAACCTTCTGCTCCACTAGGTCACACTGACTTTTCTTCTAACGCCGTCCATTGAATGTGTACAGCTGCTCCAGATCGTTTTCTTATCCCAATATTGGTGCCGAATGATCTTAAATATATTTTGAAATCACATCGATTAATTATTGTAGGTGAGGACCGACAGGTTCTGTGTGTTGTTTTTAACGTCCCAATCCATTATAGAAGACGGGCATCAGCGATACTTCTTGAGGCAGTTTATGATGTAGTAGCTGTTTGAATGTGAAAACCGTCTGGAGTACTCTCGTTTTTATTACCGTTACTATTATCAGTATTACATTACATATTGGTAGGCGAGCATCAAATTCTCATTTTTGGGCTCTACCGCCCAAGCCAGTATTGCCATGCTTTAACGGTCATCGGTAGTACTTTCATCCATATTCAAAAAGAAAAAGCAGACACCAGCCTGATACTGATGATACTGATACTACAAAAACTGCAAAACTGAATACCAAAATGTTTTTTAAGCTTTGCTTTTTAGGTTCGGTTTAATATTTTAATAAGGTTTTGTGTTCATAACAGAGTATATTAATAACTTGTGTTTCATTTTAAGAATAAAAAATTCTGATTATTGCAAACAATTGTAACAAATTGTAATAAGGTTGTATTTTTAGCTATTTTTTATCACACTATGTTTAAAAAAACCTAATGACATGTCCGGGTTCTGGACTCTAAAATCCGGGGTTTCTACGCGTATTGTCCTGGTTACAAAATTTTGGAGATCGCAATCCTAGGAAGGCATAGTCCAAACCTTAGATAAGGAAGGAGAGAGGACTGACGTCTCTGTTACCAAAAGTACCAAAGCGCTAGTCCCACTGCCGTAGCTAATGGGATTAACATTATGGTTGAGCTATTTGGAGAAATAATCTATTTTCAAATAAAATTTATTAAAATATTGTTATTCACAAGTTCTGTATGGCCAATTTCACCATCCACAGTTCAACTTTAAGTAATTAACATTAACTTATGATTCGCATGTTAGTGGTACATTTCAAATTATATTTCGGTTACATATATATCTCTGAACTAGATATCGAGATATTTGCATAAATTTCGGATACACCAAAAAAATGAACATAAATTTACCTGTGAAAAGTGATTCCTGGCTCCTTTCTGCTGCTGTGGCTTTTACAACCGTAAGCTGCACACCCTACCATTACGCACACCTCAATATTTCACAATTATTGGTTTTAAAAACGCTAGATATCGCAAAAAACACCACCGTACCAAAATTTTTGTTTTCCACCAAAATTTTGACAGCTATTCGTTTTCTGTCACAGCTAATTCATATAGTATCAGGCTAGCGCGCAGTATCCCCTCTCTTTCCTTATCTAAGGTCCAAACGCTTATTTTGAGGGGCTTCCAAAATCCTATGTTTTGGACGTCCTGAAAAAATTAAAATGCGCTTAGAAAAATCTATAGAACGGAAAGGAGGTATTATTGGCTGTATTTTTTTATTATTCGTCTTACTTATTCCAGAAATGTACGTGAATGACGTCCTAGGCAAACAAACTGATCCAGTGGTATGTCCAGTAATTGAAAAAGAATCTGTTTCAACGGCCTTGGTAGATGGCAAAAATGGCTTTGGAGCAGTGGTGGGGAAGTTTTGTATGGAGGTAGCCATAGAAAAAGCCAAAAAAACTGGTATTGGTCTGGTTGTAGCTCACGGTAAGGAGTTGTTTTATATTCAATTGATTTGAGATTTGAGTCAACAGTCAACAGCTTAATGACAAAATGAAATTTTAGGTTCAAACCACTACGGCATAGCTGCAATGTATGCATTGCAAGCAATAAAAGAGAGATGTTTGGGGATGTCCTTCACAAACACTTCTCCTTTTATGGTACCTACAAGAGCAAAACAGGTAAGTACGTTGTTCTAGCGACGAAAGTAAACCTATCAATTTTACTTTGACTATTGACGAAAATGAGTGACATGGTACCATCGAGGTAGAATCCCAAGGAGACGCTATAAGGTTCAATTTCGCATAACAAAAACGGTAGCAGGAGGCGTGGCCAAGTGTGGTAACAATATGGACGCCTCGCCAGAGCCGGATCATTTTCTTATGTAAATAATTTTGAAAATTCATTACAATGATGATTTAAATATGAAGTATTGGGTTGATTTTTCAATCTAATGCGAAATTCATAGTTAAGTATATGAAAAAAACAGGTTTTGTAGAGACGACATTCATCATCAATTGAATAATACAACTGTATTATTGCTGCGATACGTTACACTTTATTGAGATAAAGATTACAAATGCGGTCTTGTACGTTGTTATTTTTTTGCATACATACACCTATGAAATGTAATTCCTGTCGATTTCTTCTTATCCATGCCATCTCTGCTAGAGCAACTACGATAAGCACATGAAACCATTATTTCCTTCATGAATTAGAACATCACTTAAAAATAACTAAAAATCTCAGTAAAAACACTCAAAAAAAGCAAACACGAAATTATCAAAGAAACGTCAGCTGTTTGACATAAGTGTCGAATCAATATGGCCAACCTGCACCTGCTTTCAGCCACGTTATCGCGCCTCCATGGGATTCTACCTCGATGCATGGTACATATATCATAAAATGTCAAAAAGAGATTTATAAATTATTTAAATTGCGCTTAATAGTCGTAAAATTAATTTATAATTAAAAGGTATGCTTAAGCTCTACGGCCAAAGTAGATCTGTCTGTACAGGGTGTCCCATTTTGGGCACTTTTACGGGGTATCTCGGTTATTTTAGATCATAGAGAGTTGCAGTTTTCGCGACAGTGTGCTACTTTTTTGTGAAACTAAAGATGCCGTCAACAAAACAGTGTGCTACTTTTTTGTGAAACTAAAGATGCCGTCAACAAAATTATCATTGCCCTCTTGGTTTCTGAGATACAGGGTGAAATAGAAAACTATCGGTTTTGGGACCACCCTCGTAACTCGGTTGTCCTATTGAAAAGTTGGAAAAAAGAGTCTTATAGAGTTTTTTCTGTAGAATCCAGTTTGATTTTTTCTTACTCTAACCATTTTTCAGTTATGAAGCAAACATATATTTTTTTAAATGGAACACCCTGTATATTATTTTTGAAGTCAATCGGAAATAATTCAAGCTTTTCAAAAATATATGTTAGTATTAAGTTATTTTGAAAATTACGCTCAAAATTTGATTTTTTTCATTTTTTACTTTATTTGTAGCAGTAGGCCATGACTAATCTATTAAAAACAATATCCAAGTAAACAATAATGATTAAGATACAAGATCCTCAATACTTTTAAACTCAATTATTTAATGGTATCTTATACGCTATTAACTACTATTTGCGATAAAGCCTGAATTATGCCCGACTGACTTCAAAAATAATATACAGGGTGTTCCATTTAAAAAAATATATGTTTGCTTTATGACTGAAAAATGGTTAGAGCAAGAAAAAATCAAACTACACCACTGGATTCTACAGAAAAAATTCTATAAGACTCTTTTTTAAACTTTTCAATAAGATAAAAGACAACCGAGATACGAGGGTGGTCCCAAAATGGATAGTTTTTAATCTCACCCGGTATCTCAAAAACCAAGAAGGCCATGATGATTTTGTTAACGCCATCTTTATTTTCACAAAACAGTAGCACACTGTCGCGAAAACTGCAACCCTCTATCTACAAAAATAACCGAGATACCCCGTAAAAGTGCCCAAAATGGGACAACTAATAACGAAAATGAGTGACATGGTATTGTGGTTATACCGGTTGGACCATTTTTGTTGTTGTTAAAATCCTATGTAGCACGACAACATTCTCGACGTTACACATACGCTGCTACGTACATCTATGCTCCGCTCCATTGTAAAAAGGTGTTTTCGTTTTTGCTATGTTTTGATGCAATCGCACAGGGACGGAATTAGAAATGAGGATTTCATTATCGGTCAATACCTTGATATCCATAAAGATCTCTATTATACGTTACTGGGAAAAATCACTCCTTTTGGCGAGTACTATGTGCGCTTTGAAGAAAAGTCTCAACTTAGGAAACACCCTGTACTTAAGATAATCACGAAAATGAATGACATGATATGCATGTCATAATATGTCAACAGTGGTAGATTTAAGTTATTTTATAAATAAGTAGTATAGTTAAGTAGTATAGTTAAGCTCTAGTCACGAATGTCGATCTCACTGACAATAGATCCACTGAAAGACTGGACACTCTGTGTATGAAAATTTGGCATGGCATTTTTGACTGACATCCGCGCCATCTATTGAAACTGTAGATATTCACGACCCAGGTCAATCTAAAAAGTTTTGTGTACCGACGATAGGTGGGGTAGGTTACGAAAAGAGCGGGCTTTTTGAAATACCATATAAGCTTATTCAGCCTCCAGACAACGTAGTAACTTGTCATAACAATTTACCTTACGCATTCGTTACCTGTTTTGAAAATGGACCTGATTAAAAAAAAATTGAAGCATTAATTAAAAAAAATGGAATTGATAAGTGGCGTAATAATAAATAAAACTAATATTGTTCACGACACGTACTCCATCTTTTTTTTTAATTATTGTTTTAACTTTTCTAATCGGTGCAATTTTCAAAACAGGTGATTAATGAGTTAGGTAAATTTTTGTGACAAGCTACCACGTTGTATAGGACATTCAACTGATTATGTAAGAATGGGAATATATTAGATATGCATTACTGTAATAAAGCAAAACGAACTCTTTTGTAATTTATTTCAATACAATTGCTTAAATAAAATCAGCTACACAAGGTACAAAAACAATTCATATAAAAGTAAAGCATGATTTATTCACTAGAATCACTAATCACTATTTCATGATAATTACAATCCTTTGATGGCATATAATTTGAAGAGTAAAGATGTAATATTCCTTAACTATTCATTTTGATGCAGGCAAGATGTTTGTATATTTGTAGGTTTGGGTTGCCGTTCTAACTAGCGCCTCTGTATACGCTGATCTGATGGGATTTAATGTCTGAAATAAAAAAATGTATTTTTAGAGCATCGGACCTCACCTTCAATGCAATGGTTTGCCAAAGAGGGAATGCTGCACACCTATATGGCAGCGTATGTGATTGTGAATAGTAATACAAGTTATATGAGTATGATTAGTAGTGTTTAGTAATGCATTCAAATGATATATGTATATTTCATGTAGAAATGATCAATCTTGTATTAATTTTGCATCAAAATTCACAATACAAAAATGAGGTGAGCGGTATAAATCAGGCAAATCACTTACCTTCGCACATGCACATTCTTGCAATTTGGCGCAAGACAACCGCGTAAATATTTAAAACCCATTCCTAAATACATATAGACAACAATAGGCAGACAAAAATCTCAAAAGTAGTGCAAAATTGCAAAAAGACGCCAATCGACAAAAGCGAGCAACGATAATGTCAGTTACGACAATGGCTGTCAAAATGACGTTAGGCGTAACAATTGGGCCACTTCTATTCATGCATCTAGGAATCTGTTTGAAACAGAGTTGGCTGATCAATAGTTCACGCAACCCCGCTAGGTGTGCTAGGTGGCTAGCGCTATCGCCGCTACACAGGGTCCTCATTTGAGTTTCACACCCCTGGTCGATCTGTTATTGAATAATGATCAAAATGAGAGACATGGTGTAGAAAAAAAATAGTTCTAGTCTTCTAGTTCTAAAAGTCACCCATTTACGGGAAATACAAAAGATTACAAGAAATAGTAAGTTAATAACAGATAAAAAACAATTATACTTAATTAAGAAAAATACAGTAACATACATAAAATGCAGCAATAGAAGTAGGCAGATACATATGTTAGCAACAAAAAAAAAGTATAAACAAACTATTAAAAATGAAAATACGCATGATGTCGTTCAAGTTGACAGTTGCGATAAAAAGTGAGTAAGCAACTTAAAAAATAAAAAGAATAGACAAAGAAGACAATATCAACTCGTTTAGGTTAAATACAAAAGCGTAGATAAGTGAAATAAAAGGTTAATAATGAAGGGCGCGACATGCAAAACCCGTAACAGCGTGATTTTGACGTGATCCCCTTTTTACAACGTAATCTTTATGTTCTTCATTTTAATTGAAGAGTCCAATGCAAGAACCGGTTAAGTCCAATTTTTAACGGTATTGCGTTATCCACCAGTTCTTGCATAGTTTGAAATTCTGTATCGTTCTTATACTACACGCGATACAGAACAGTATTGTAGGTAGTCTGGTTCTTCATACTGTGCAAAGTCCTGAACTTGACTTGTTCTTGCACAGTATGAAAAGAACCAAGATCAACCAAACCTCTTTCATTTTTGGTACGATATTGAATTTGTTGCTGGTAGGCAGTCTATGTAGCAGAAGTGTAACAGTAGTAACAAATACCGTGTATATTTTTGGGCACTCAAACCGACACTGACGAAGATTATTTGCCGGAAAACGCCAACCCTAACCTCAATTATGATCCAATACCAAAATACAGTGAAATTGATTAGAGAAAATACAAAAAATTATCACATACAGTTTACTTAAGGCACTATCTTTTATAATATTTCATGAAATAAAAGATGCTTTTTCAGATCTACATTTTACTTTGCTTCTTTAATATTGAAAGACCAAAAACTGTGCAAGAACAGGTTAAGTCCAAGTGTTTTTTTATTATGTTAGATTATATATAGATTATTTATAGAACATGACGCTAACCAATTTTCGAATATGAACTTTGTATGGCTGTGCCCACGGTATGCCACGGTCAAAACCTCTACTCCTTCAAAGTTCCTTCAGGCAGGTTTTCTTCCCTCCTGAAAAATTTACTTTAATGGAACCTGTTCTTGCATTGGACTCCTCAATTGAGATAGTTATTTAATTATCCATCTAAAGGTGGGTGTCCAAATTAGACAAAAATCTCACGAGACATTCGTTTCATGAGGAATTTATTTTAGAAAATGTTTCCACCAAACATGATATATTTCTGTGAAACACGTGAGTAATGAAATGTTTATCTGATGAGAGGAGGTATCTCTGAATGTTGTTTCCACTGTACCATATCAAACGCAAACAAAATGTCAACCATTAAATTTAACTAATAACAGTACAGTACCTACATAGAATAAAACAATAAAATAGAATAGATACATGTGTTAGCATTAAAAATAATAATAAAAATACGCATCGTGTCTTTAAGGTTCGCAGTTGCGATAAAAAGTATGTAAACAACTTGAAAGAAAAATAGGAAAACAAAAGAAAAAAACCCTAATATCAAACTTCCAATACTTGCGCGTCAATCAAAAATTCCAGCAATCTAATTGGTGGGGACATTTCCTCCTCAATATTCAAAAATACGGTTTATTATTATCAAGGGAGTGCACATGAGGGAGCAGTCCCTGGGAATGTTCCTCTCCATTTGTTTCAAGAATAGGCCCACATAATTCTAGGCCTCGCACACAAGAACGTACATAATAAAAACGTTTAGTATTATTGTTGTTGACGTTACCGAATATAGATATAACAATAAGGATCACTTATCATCGATTCTTTGAGTGGGTGTCATAGAATCCACCCCTTGAATTCCCAATTGACTTACCGTCGCTAACGTTCGGGTGCCGCCGTGCTGTCTTGTCCTATTACAGGGGCATTCTGTTATGCGTGTTTGCTTCTTATACGATGATCAACAAAAATCTACATAATACGTCATATTTAATGCACAAAGTCACAAAGTTCGTAACGTAATTGCCTTCCGCGTTACCTAAGCCTGTTAGCCTGTACTTCTACCCTAATTTGCTTAGGAAGTCGCGAATCTTAGATCTTCTTGTTGTATCTACGTTCGGTGCTGTAGTAGACCGATGTTCGAAGATAACTTTTTATTTTCAGGCCGCTCTTGGTACAAACCCTCTATCTCTTGGTTGTCCTGGTACTTCTGGTGACAGTTTCCTGCTTGATATGGCTACCACTGCAGTGGCTGTTGGAAAGGTTCGTTGAAATTGATTTTATCACAGCTAATCGGTTTTAGAATGTACCACGAGATACGAACAGATGAATACATCAGTGTACAGGGAGCGCCAGTAATGAAGATCTCGTTAACCCATAATTGCATGTTAACATACATACATACACACTGAATGGTACGTCACTGTGTTAACTGATGGCGTGAGCCCTTCGAATAGGTACTGGCCTCTAGGCGACGAGTATAAGCAGTCTACCGCGCGATCTAAAAAGGGGCCAACGACATCATGTGGTTGGCCCATTCTTATAATGGTTCTAGGCTACAACATGACGTGGACAGAAGTGAGTTACAAAATACGTTTGTGATTATTTGCAGCATACATGCTACTAGCGAATTAGAAGCTTTTAATGGTCGTTTGCACTGCTTCGCTTAACTTTCAATCTGAACCTTATCTTCCGTACGTGCGTTTGGTGTTGGAAAGTTACCGTAGTTTATTTTTCGTTTCGGGAATTTTGGAGAATTGTGGGTAATTATTAAGAACTAGCTTGAATTGTTTCTGGTACGAATTTAAAAAGGACTAGCTTAATTGGACGTTGCTACTTTTATGGAGAATGTATGACGGTTACATAAAGCTTTATATAAATTCAAACGGACTTAATCCAGCAGCATAAACATGAAAATGTTGTAAAAAAGCATTACATAATATCATTAAAAATGTTACCAAAAACCACCCGTTAGAAAGGAACTGAAACGCAGTTTTTCAAGCGAAACTTGCTAATGAATTAAATATAGTTTAAAAAGCTAAAAAACGTTATTTTAAGGAACATCGGACTAAAAAGTTAAAAGTAATTTTTAGAATAACCTTAAGAACAATATAATGAACTAAAAATATTAGTATTATTGTGAAAAAAGCATCAGGCGCTCGATTTACCAATAATATGGCACAAAGTGCCCACGCTTTTTTCACAATCATACTAGTATTTCTCGTTCATTATTGTTTTAAGCTTGTTTTAAAAATTGTCTTCAACTTTTTAATCCGATGTTCTTTAGCGAGTTTTTTAGTTTTTTTGAACTATATTTTTAATTTTTTATCACTAAGATTGCGTTTCCAGCAAAGATGTGCGAAGATATGTTAAGAAGAATGTGTTTTTAACGAACCAATAGAATTAATTGCTTGAATTACCTTGCCTCGCTCAGCACAGCTCACCCACACCGTTTCACAGCTCCGCTACACATCCTCGCTGCGCACATTTTCCTAGCATGTCTCTGCTGGAAACGCAGCGTAAAGCGTGTTTTTTCTAGTTTTTTTAAACCGTATTTATGTAATGAATATGAACGATAATTAAAACTGTCGACTTTCCTGGATAAATTTCACAAAAGTACCGACACCCAACAGTTGGATGCAACGAGTTGGATGTCACGCCTCGCTACGCCTCTAGTCAGCGGATACGACCGCTGGCGCTGGTCCGACGGTTTTGAAGCTATCAAAATCGTTTTCGCGGCAAAGTGTTCAATGTTTGGTCCAAGTTTAGTCTGACTCCTTAATCCAAACATACAGGTAAATAATAAAGGCGTGTTAATAAAAATGGAATTTCACTTCTTTAAGAAATCATAAGAGTATTAAAAAAACAAGTACGTGAACAAAATCTGGTACATTCAAAAACAAAACATACATGCATACACAGCTTTATTGTTAACACTTTGTTATCTAAAGTATTTCCAAATTACTAATTCGGCATATTTTAAGTATTTATGCCCTATTACCTTATCACTAAAAGTTCAGCAGGAATTGTATGCAACGTGCAAGCGAAATTTAGTTGCAAAGGGTCTAAGTCTAAGTGCCATTTTGAACGATTTGGATTTTATTACATAAAGGGGATCTACGGGTGAACCCCGATGTTATAATAAAGAGTCTGAGTGCCAAGGACGCTGGAAAATAATGAATTGTTTAGTCTGTAGTTAGCTCCGGGTCTAAACACAGGTTGTTTTAGGGAACATGGGTTTAAGTGCCACCAGTACAACGTAGTCATTCGCATTGGTAATGCGATATTCCGGGTTGTCCTTCGATTTCTGCAGTTTTTTATTATCACAATGGACGAGGAAAAACGTGTTAAGGAAAGGAAAAGGCTTGAATTTCATTAAATGTATTGAAATCCTCCCAACTTACTGCAAAAGTATGATATCTGCAGAAAAACTAAGTTTGAAACAAATGTAAGACTACATTCCCTTTAAGCATTTTGCTTTCTATCCAAATTTGGTAGAGCAAACCAAAGCACAGAATATCTGAACAATGTATGATTGTCGCATAAATTACTTCTATACATAGACTCTTTGTAGTTGAACTAAGTTTTGCACACAGATTCTTTTGTATTGAAATGGGTATTTGGCTTATTTACTTTTAAGAATGTTCAACTTTGTTCTCATTTTTATACCTATTACGTTATTAATTTGATTTTAATTTTTTTTATATTTAGTATTGTATTAAACTAGAATAACTGTACACCAATTTTTGGTAAAATATACCATTATTTTCCATTAAAAGCATTTTTTCTCAATTATCTTTGAATTCGTTTTTTGGCACTTAGACCCTTTGCAACTTTATGATCTTCAATTGCATTATAGGCTAATATTTGTATTGGAATGCTTGCACATTTATTATTAGAGCGAATATAACATATTTTGAATCAGTTGCTTCGAATCTGGTTTGGATGACACAGATTTGAAGCAACTGTAAATATGTTAGAAGTACCTAAAGGAAACCTATTCAAATACTAACAAATAAAAAACAGCATTTTTTCTGTCTATGTTTTGCTGGTTGTGTAAAAATACTATTTCTATGGTATATATGATGCTGATTGAGCCTATCTGTTAGTTAGAGATCCAGAAAAGGAAAGGCGAACCGCTTCCTGAAGGCTGGGCGATGAACAACGAAGGAAAAGTGGAAACGAATGCTGAGGTAGCATTGGGCGCCAGAAAGCTCATGCCTTTGGGAGGCACCGAAATTAATTCCGGCTACAAGGGATACGGCTTAGGAATGTTGGTAGAAATATTCAGTGGGATTCTCTCAGGTAAGCATGAAGGACACCCAGCCACGTATTCGGAGTCCGAACCCCTCCCCGAAACGTTATATAATGCCATCTAAAAAATGGTATCCACACATTTTTGCTACCCTCCCCCCCCCCCCCCCCGGTCGACAGCAAATTCAAGGTAGCAACTCTAATGTGGACCCCCCTCCCCCGAAAGGTCAAGCAAGTGACACCCATAATCTGGACCCCCCCCCCAAAACCGAATCCAGGATACGTGTCTGAGGACACCCGTATGCATATTCGTATGTAGCGGACGCAAAAGACCAAAATCACGTTTTACAGCCCGTTCACACAACGTGGTTCAAATTACCGTTTCGGTAATTCTAAGAGCCCGTCCACACGACATCGAATCGACTATTTTACCGAATCGTCTTTTACACCGTGTGCACTGCAGTGGTGCGTACATTTAAACGGACGTATTCACACGGTGAGTCTACGGAACGTCTACGACATTTTCGTCGTTTCGGTCTCGTGTTGTCATCGAAACCGAATAACTGATTCGGGAATAAAACCTAACAGGTGATTAGTGGCAATGTGTATTTAATGTGCAAATGTATTCTGAAGATATAGATATTCTACTGCCAGCAACAATCGCTGGTAGTTTTCCTTGCATTTAAAATTTTTTTACGGATTTTGGAAAATTGCCAATAGATAGTAGGCTGTGAAAAGTAAACGTTCTTGTTTCCGTCCGTTTCTGTCGTACTCCAGCTGCTTTTTGACCTTAGATGTTATCTCTGTTGTTTCTGGTTAGAGCTGATATGTTGTAAGAATTTTTTCTAATCTTGCCTCATTACTCTACTTATTATTTGCATCTTTCTGTTAAGTTAGTTAGTTTTATCCATCTGAACAGGTTTTTGTTCATTTTTCATGGCTTGCTAGGTTGCTTATAGGTTGGAAAAATGAAAAACACCAATTTGACTGAAAATTTGAAATAAAATGAAAACTAAAAAAGGTTCATATTGATAATCCTACATTGTTGGAAAGGTTATCAGATTTTCCATTTGACGGTATAAAAAAATTAGGTATTTACATTTGAAATAATCAAGTTACCTGTGATTAAAATTTCCTTAATTAATTACTGATTTCGCCAGGTACAGAAAGAATTCAAAGACCGTCTGACCTAAGATCTTCTAAGTTTTATAATCGCTGCGACATTCATTTTTTTTCAGAGACCTACTTATACCAAAGAGAGTGTTTTGCGCCAAAACGGTTCGTTTAAAGTTCCATATTAAGATACATACTAAACATACTAAACTTCACCAACGAATCCAAGTAGGCACTGATATATAGGTGGTTTTATTAAAAAAAAACTAAGTTTGATATGAATCACCCTGTATAGACGTCTAAATTAAATTGAAAATATTTCAAGGTTATAGCCCTCAAGACGCCCTACCATGATCAGGTGACAGATTTTTCGTTTTAGTAAGCCCACAATCCTCCGTCCACGCACTATTGGCCCACCCTGTATATTAAGTGGCTGATTTGATTATCTTGCTTCGACAAACCTCTTTCTTAACTTCGTGCCGTTACGCTATCCTGTTTATGAATTATTAAGCAGAAACGAAATGGTAATTACCACTTTGACACCCTCTGGTATTTCGGTTACTATCAACATTTGCACTGAGGTAAGTTTAAGTAAATCTCAGTATTTTTGCAGAATCTGCGGTTTTGCTGTGCACCATTAATTAGGAGACACCCCTACAACTTTTCAGCAAAAATTTGAAATTTAGTTAAAAACTCCAATATTCGAATTATACAAGTTATCAAATTGTCAATAGTTGGCTTTTTTCGGCTTAAAAAATCGACCAACTACAGAAGAGGGCAAGAGATTTTCTCCTTCTCTCTTGCAATGACACAGCGGCGTAGCGTCCATTGATGCGGGTGATGCGTCGCATCCCTTCAAAGGAGTGTAATATGTTTTTGTTTATAGAATCGCTAAGATCTCCTACAACAAATTAAAATTCTGAAAATATTTATTCAAATAATTAAATTCAATTTCAGCTATTGAAGGTGTGTGTTGGTCGAGCTTTTTAGATAGCGCTAACGGCTATGCTAAACGCTAAAACTAAAAATATCTCGACAGCGCAATGATGCGAGTGATGCGACTGTCCTGGTCACATCTTGAACGCCGCCGAACGCGATCCGAAATCCACGAATTATAAGCCCGTGATTACGTCTCCACTGTATCTGGTTCGCTGTTTTACTTCGGTGGGTGATGCAGTTTCCTAATCGCATCTCGTTCGCTATACAGAATAAAAAACCGTTGCGCGTCACCATGAATGATTCTGGGTGTGACTAGAAGAATGGATCTTAATTTTAACATTTAACAATTACGTAACATCGATTTAGTTTTTTTTAAATTGGTTTTATCTTTAATTTTATCTTTAATTATCTTTTTAACCTGTTACATTGTTTGTATATTTTATTCATGAGACTTCAAAATTAAAGACTTTAATTTAAAAAAGAAAAAATGTTTATTGTGTTGGTAAAATGTTAATTGCAGTTACTTGTTACATCCCCTTGTTTTAACGCCACGCTACACTGTTGCAATAACAATACTATGAACATTGTTGTATTATTGGTTGTATTGGAGTTGATTGAATCGCTCCCAATTTTATCTGAGGAGAAGGTATAATATTAGCCTAAACGTTAAAAATTGTGGGATTTCCACATTTTTTTACATGAAAAAGGCATACTCTGTGGATGTCTTGCACCTATACAAATTTTCAAATGTAAAATTTGTATTGAAGTAGGCTGCGATTCAATTAGATTTCACTTAACGTGGGTAACAATATTAAGATTTTACCAAACTCTCTTTTTAATCAAAAATGGGGTAATAAACGAAATACAGGGTGTGCCAAAAAATAAAATGTGAATTACAACAATTACAGTAATGTCCGCTTTTTGCGAACTTTCGTTTATAACAAACCAAATCTAGAGGTATGAAACTTCGGTATTACTAACAACAACTGCCCAGCTCATACAGATGTTAGAAATTTGAACTGCATCAAGTTAGTGCTCATGCCACCAAATACCAGTTCCAAACTACAGCCTATGGATCAGGGTGTCATCCATAGCTTAAAGAGCCATTACCGTCGACTTCTTCTTTCGAAAATGGTACATGTTATTAATAATGGGGGTGAAATTTTTTCTATCAACCTCTTAGATGGAATAAACTTCCTTCATATGGCACGGCAGACCGAGGGTATCAAAACAAACAATTATTAATTGTTTTCAACACGGTGGTTTCCTGAAAGTGGAAAATGGTTTGGATTCAGGCGATGACTTGACATTAGCCAAATGGCTGAAAAAAGGAAGATGATAACAATATTCTAGATAATCTTTTTTAATCAATTAGTGGAAGTAGAATTACATATTCATGATATTCATTTCAAAAAAATAAAACAAACTAAAATGGAAGATTTTTTTTAAATTAGACTCAAGAACAGTTGTTAATGTATCTACTATATTACAAAATATCTCATATCTATGTATTAATAAAAATACCACATCTTTTTTATTTATCGTTTATAGCGAACTTCGCTTATATAGCGAACCGTTTCCGCCGGTCCCATGAAGTTCGTTATAACCGAACATTACTGTAGATACCATAAAAATTTTAAATATTCTCTTTAAGAAACCTTACAGAAGATTGGCTCATTCCAGGATCTGCGTACGGTCCTAACATCCGCAAATGGGGAGAACACGACAAAATTGCCAACCTGGGCAACGGATTCTTGGCCGTCGACCATTCGTACTTTGCACCTGGCTTTGAAGAGAGAATGAGCGACCTCATGGACACGATCAGGAACATGGAACCGGTAAGGCTCAATAGGCCGTATTTATAAGAATTAAAATTTCCTTCAAAGGAAAAGGTAGGAGGAAAGCGTAGAACTCACAAGGAAAAGATTTTACTTTTCCTTTTATTTGCAAGCAAATCCTCGCATAAAGAACAAGAGGTTGACACTGATACTGCTAAGTTTTACATAGTGTTTTGAGATTAGGCCGTATTTGCATTTGCTTTTAGTTGTAGAAATCGGAGCATTTACTTCACATTCTGTTCATGAGCAAAAGATGTTGCTCTAAAGGAAAAGGTCATCACATCATAGTCACAATGTCTTAACAGACATGTTGTGAAATCGTAAAATGGATTTACTCATTTTACGAGTTTCTCTTGGGATATCTTTAAGACCTAGTTTCCCATTTGCTTTCTGCATCCTCATGCCGTTGACCAGATGGTATCTACTGGTTCATCCACCTTTAGAGGCAATTTCTCACCCCAAGGACAAGAAGGTGTCCTGGCTCCTCTAAACTCGTCCACCCAAAGCTGTTGGTTGAGAAGAGGTTACTGCTTATACCGATAGTAGTTCGGTTCCTTTTAGTCGCCTCTTACGACACGCAGGATATACGATGGGAGATATTCTAACCCGCCCCCACAGTGGGAAAAGGAAAAGGGAGGTATCACGTTTTTGGTATTTAAAACAAGAGCATTTGCTTGTAAATTGAGGGATTTGCTTCAGAAAATATGCGTCTAGTCCGGAGCAGCTTTTAACCATTCACTTGATTTATGTGTATGCACTTGAAGGGTTAAGGTGTTTTTAGTTGTAGAGTGGGCGCGTGATTTTTTTAATTTAAATTTACCATGGCGGATATAGTGCACCTACGTGCACGAAAAGTGTGCAGTGAGGGACAAAATCCATGAGTGCGATTTACGAACCCTCTTTCGGTTTGAGGAAATAAACGTACCGATTGCCGACCACTTCATTGGCGAAAATCTGGAAACCAGGGGAGGAGAGCTTTTCACCAGTACACAAAATGAAAGTGTTTTTACGATATATGGCTGATATTTTTTTACTTCAATGTCACCGGAATCGACTGCTTTGGTCATTAGCCTTGTGTTCGGTGTAAGCTTTGTTACTGTTTCCCGGCGCCACTCTAAGAATAGCACTGTCAATTAGAAGCCAACAGTGAAGGCTCAGGTAGGAATTCTTGCAGAGACATGGCTGATATTAAAATAAAATGGAAATAAATCGCTGTCCTTGTCACCATCCTCCCCTCACCTACATATATGGTGTGAGAAATATCAGAAATAGAAATTGAACAGCAAGATTTCCGCGACGGTCACAGTGGAGTTCACATCCACTTGCATATTGCTTCCATAATTATAGTATCCATGGAAGTAACGGTGGAATACGATTGTTACCTGTTTTGTTCTTGTCCATTTTCTTCTTTGATCTTTCTTTCATATTGCCCACCTTCTTCATTAAAGCTTTCGAGCTCATGTCTTTCCCATAAAGCTTTGTGTACTCTTCAGCAACTTTTTCAATAGCCATCTGCGTTGTTGCTTTTTTCTCTGGGAATTGCGATTTTTATAATACAGGGTGTCCCACGACGATTAAGACAAGCAATATTCGAACTGGGCAGTAGTAGAGAATTACTTTTGGGAGTGTAAAATAGAACAGATGTTGTATCTTTTCTTATTATTGTATTACCCAATGAGATATTTGTTTTTGGTCACTTGACGTCCTATTCAAAATTGTTGATGGGATACCCTGTATATTTGTGCCTTTCTGTGTTCCTCCCGACAAAACAATTCCAACAAACTAGCACACTTGGGGTCTAAAGTGATTAATTCAAGAGCTACAGGTACTTAAAGGGTTGTACCTCTACCATTATGAAACACTAAACACTAGCAAAATAATTTACCTTTAAGGGTACATAATAATCAATCGTAGTGGTACAATCCTCTAAGTACCTGTATAGCTCTTGAATAGATCACTTTAGACCCCAAGTGTGCCAGTTTGTTGGAATTGTTTTATCGGGAGGAACAGGGAGGAACAGAGAAAGGCACTAATATACAGTGTGTTCCATTAATAATTTTGAATCGAACATTACGCGTCCAAAAACAAATACCTCATTGGGTAACAACAAGAAAAGATAACATTTGCTCCAATTTACATCCCCAACATTATAATTCTCTACTACTGCCCAGTTCCAATATATTGCTTGTCTTAATCGTTGTGGGACACCCTGTATTTTCTTACCCTTTCGCCAATGAACCTACAGTCCGTTTGCTTCTCGGGTGTGTCTTGTACCTCCACTTGGTCTGACAGTTCCTCGTCACCTCGTCACTTCCCATTCTTGTCACAGCTAAATTAAATACAAACTCTAAAGTTAGCAGTACCAGCACACACTCTGTACCTAACCTAACATTAATAAAGCTATGCGCATTACTTGTCTCTGAAACTGCAAGTTGAAACCTGTCGGCTGCAAGTACCCTACCTACCACCCTACCACCCTTGTCTACCTTTTCCTTTTTCCGCGAGGATTTACTTGAAAAGAAAAGGAAAAGGTTATGAATACGAAATAACTTTTCTGAAAAAAGTCCTTTAAATTTGAAGTAAATTCCTAAATACCAAAAAAGTGAAACCTTTTCCTTTTGTTCATGAATAGAATGTGAAGTAAATGCTTCGATTTCTAGAAGTAAAAGCAAATACTCTTCTTTATGAATACTGCACTGCCTAATATATGTGAACCATATGTGTGAGATTTTGAATTTATGGCATTAGAAAACTGTCACAGTATAAATGTATATTTTCTGGATTATGTTCACTAGACAAACAACACAATTTCATTGTGCAGCGTTCAGCGTTAAATACATAAATATAATGTCAGATCGTGTAGTCACTTCTTGTTTATCGTTGTTAATTTTAAACTCAGAGTGACAACTGAACATAGAGGTAATAAACAACTAATTCTAATAGGCCGACATCTTTTCTTACGTTGTCATATTGACCACCAGATACGGCAATCATAATTATTCACTATCGTCTTAATTGTATAGTATCCAGAAATATTCCATTCTACGTTAAAAAGACGGTATTTTGATGGTTCAGGAATGATTACAGCAAAATCAATAGATATTTTGACCTCTACTGTGTTACTGCATATTTCTTCGTCATAAACGCAAATTCTAAAGTCTAAGTAAAATTTTGAGGAGCTGGCAACGCCAATATAATTTTCATGCGACTTATTCACGGTAGAACCTCGACTGTCAAACGTTTGTTTTGTTTGTGCGTCTTTTATGCTTGGTCAGTTAAATCGAATTCGCTATTTGTTGGTAACTGTAGTGAAGCTTTACGGACAATACGGACTTGCTGTGCTATATTCGGGCATAGTTTAACAGTTTTTCGAGATGGGACTCGCAAAGTGCAGTGTTTATTACATGGATTGCATTGGGACACAGCTCATCAATGTTTGGATGCTGAAGTGTCAAAAATTTGTTTATTTACTTAAGATGATGGCTTTGAGCGCGCCATGCGGAAGTGGTTTATTTACTACCTCTATGTTCAGATTTTAAATTATTAGTAAATCCTAAAAGTGGCACATTATTATGAAACAACTTCCATGATTTAGCAATTAGAAATCAACTAAGATACACTGAGACGAGTGACTAGCGCACTAATTGACATGTACAATACCTAATCGATAAGACAAAAATTCGAGCGAAAAACTAAACATAAACCGTTGACACAGACAGACTAGGTACGTCTTGATACACAAGTCCAGATTTACCTTTTTGATTCTGTATCTCGCTTAGTTTTCAGTTTTCGGAGAAAGTCAACTTAGGACTCGACCTGTGTAATACACAGACACAGGTAAATTTATGATTTATTCACAAAAATGACTATAAGACCTGAGCGATTTATCGATTTATACCTATGAACCAAGATTATTATATTTTCGAAGTTACTCCACAAGTTTCATACTGTTTGTATTCCTGATTGAAGTAATATGAGTTCATTTGGAAAATATGGTATGCATACTAAAACTTTATGAAATATTAGATCGAAAGGTACTGAAATCTTAGTTGTGAAAAAATATATTCTTGGTCAGAGCATATTTCTTAAGAGTAGTGAAATCCAAAATATTAGTCTAAGAGCCCTCTAAGTTTTTCTACCTTGAAGCGAGCGACACTTTTGAAATCACGTAATCGATTTGTCATGAAAAGATGTTTTCAAAAAGACCGCTCGAGGGATAAGGGGGATTCGCGACAATTTTCAAAATATAGCGTCGTTTTGGTAAGCGCTATCGAAAAAAGGTTTAAATGACTTTTGTAAAGAACAAAATTCTGCATAATTCTGGTTTTTACATTTTTCGTGTCCGACCAATAGTTTCCATTCTACAAACCCCCAAAGTTAGGGGTTGACTTGTGATTTTCACTGTGTTATTGCGAAAAATATCTTATTTATGGATGAATTCAGTGAAGGTGATGTACTACCTCTGTGTTGTTTAATTAAGACAACATTCGGTTTGCGACCTCTGGGGGGTTGTCGCTCGTGCGGGGAGGGGGGTCAAGGGGGTGGTAGGTGAAGACTGCTTCGCGAAGCTTTTCGAAAAATAGGGTCATTTTGGTAAGTGCTATAGAAAAAAGGATTAAATGACTTATGAAGAGAACAAAATTCTGCACAATTATGGTCTTTACATTTTTCGTGTGCAAGCAATAGTTTCATTCTACAATCCACCAAAGTTAGGGTTTGATTTGTGATTTTCATTAAATCAAAATTTTATCGCGGATTAAGACGAAGAACATTATCAAAAAGTTCTGTAATATTTTTTTTTTCACTGAAAGAATTATATTTTCTCATTTCTACATTATCTGCAGCTGCCTAAACTCAAACCATTTGGTCTTATAAAAAAGTACGGCTTTTAGGAGCGCGTCGCTACATACTCCGATATGTTGTGCTGTTGCGAAAAATACTTTATTTGTGCACCGTGCACGCTTTCAGTGGAGGTGATACTACGACGTCGGTTCCTGAATACCCCACCGTCTTTGTACTTGTCAATAAGTACGTAGTGAATGATAATGCCCCGCATCAGATGTCGATGGAGCACCGCGAGATTGAACGTACATTCATACAAAGTTCGTATACCGTAGAGAGTCCAATGAGTCATAAAATATTATTTCTTTAGAAGACAAACTATTCCATAATTTTTTGGTAGTGATGCTCATGTTAAATTATGATTTTTTTAAAAATTATGAACCAACCCTCAACTTTGGCGTGCTATAGAACGGAAACTATTCGTCGCACACAAAAAACATTATCCCCCTCTCCCCTCGAGCAACAACACTTTGACGTAGACAATCGAATCCTGCCTTGATTAAACAACGCGGACGTAGTATCACTTCCACTGAAAGCGTGCACAAAGAAAATATTTTCCGGAACAGCACATATATCGAGTATGTAGCGACGCGCTCCTAAAAGCCGTACTTTTTTATATGTATAAGACCAAATGTGTAGAGTTTTATGCAGCTGCAGATAATCTAGAAAAGAGAAAATATCATTCTTACAATGAGAAAAAGTTACAGAACTTTTAGATAATGTTCTTCATCTTAATCCGCGATTAAATTCTGCTTCTAGTGAAAATCTCAAATTAACCCCTAATTTTGGTGGATTGTAGAATGGAAACATTGGTCGCACACGAAAAATGTAAAGACCATAGTTGTGCAGAATGTTGTTCTCTCCATAATTCATTTGACATTCTTTCGATAGCACTTACCAGAGCGACGCTATTTATTGGAAAAAGTCGCGAAGCAGTTTTCACCTACCACAACCCTACCCCTCCCCCCCGCCCTCAATCGCCGCGCCGCCACTGACACGACTTTTCAAAAATAGACGCGTTTCCCATTCTCGCCTCGGCAGTAGATTCTGTGTCAAAATGTCATTAAAATCAATTCAACAATTTTCGCATTACACAATATACATAAAATGAAATGAAGCAAAACTCATAGGTATACATCACAAGATTGGTTTCTGTAATAGGCATTGGCTTGCCTGTTCAGATGAACTTGAAAAAGTGTAATATGCCGCTAGGTATTTCTTCCACAAGTCAATGGACAAACTATTATGAATTCAACAAATTTTTCAGTTTTACAACCCTCCCTCCCAATTTTACCCCCACCCAAAAAAAAGTAGAAAACGATCACCAGGAACCCCTAAAATGCCCAAAAACAAAGTTTGAGCTGATTTTGTATTTTTTGTTTTTTTTTATTATTGCTGCGACGCCACTAACACATTTTTTTCCATCCTCGCCACGGTAGTAATACTGTGTCAACATTTCATTAAAATCAATTCAATAATTTTCGCGTCACGCAATATAGAACGATGTAAAACAATACTCGTGTGTATACATCACAAATTCTAAGTCCTTTGGTTTCTATAATAAGTAAGGCAATGCTCGTATGGACCTTAGGAAGTGTATTATGCCGCTAGGTTTTTCATTCACACGTTAGTGGACAGCCCATTACGAATGCAACAAATTTTTCAGTTTTACAACCCTCCACCCCCCAACCACCCCAATTTCACCCCCACCCAAAAAAAGTAGAAAATGATCTGGAACCCCTGAAATGCCTTATAAACGAAGTTTTGGGGAATATTTAAATTTTTTTGTTTTTTGCTAATTAGTCCGCCGCCCATGCACCGATTTTCAAAATTATAGGAACACTACCTACTACTATCCCACAGCATATCGCTACCCAAATTTCATTACAATTCATGCAGCGGTTACTGGGATTACTAGGCTAGAAGAACGCGCACAGACAAACAGACAGACCGACAGACCGACAGACCGACAGACCGACAGACCGACAGACCGACAGACCGACAGACCGACAGACCGACAGACAAACTACAAATAAGATATTTTTCGTAACAGCACATATCGGTGTATGTAGTGACGCGCAGGGCGACGTGCTCCTGAATGTACTTTTTTTAAATAATTTAAAGACCAGAATTATACTGAACTTTGTTCTCTCCAAAAGTCATTTGAACCTTTTTTCGATAGCACTTACCAAAACGACGCTATTTTTCAAAAATCGTCGCGAATCCCCCTCACCTCTCGAACGGCAACCCTTCGACAGCAGTGGCGGCTCGTGCCAACTTAGAGAGGTAGTGCCAGAATGACAGCCAACATTCCAAACCGATATAAAATTGAAAAAAAAATACTTATAACTAGCCGATAAGCCGAATTTAACTGAGTCTTTATCTTCGACTTACCAAGCATCGATAAACTGAAAACATTACTCATATGCACTTTAGATTTTTCATGGGTCTTCATTATCTCCCATATATGAATAAGATCATCTGTGCCTTTTTTCGCCCAAGTGTCACCGCCTCCAAATAGAACACACACAAAACAAAACAGTTTGTTAACTTTTTCACAGTCACTTATCCAATTGTTTTCATCATAAATAGTTTTATTAAATTTACGACGACGCGATTTCTGTCCACTACCAAAAAATGTTTAAAGGGAAGATTACTAAATGAGTTTATTAATGCGCCAATTTTATTAATTATCGCTCCAATGATATATTTTAATTAAACACAAAAGAGATACCGATCCGAAAAGAGCGCACAACTCACTCAAACTAATAAGATCGAAATTTCAAACCTTTAACGAGAAAGCATCAAACATAAACAAATCGAAACTGCTGAAACAAAACAAAAATAGTGAACCATGAATGAAAATATGGGTAATGTGCCTGGCACGATCTACTTCGGATTTTAGTATTTAAAATCTGTCCAAACGCCCAGCATAGCGTTCTCTCTGTCCCTCGTAAGCGTTTGTGATAAGACTTTTCTCACTCTGTTTGTGCCTTGTAAGAAACGGCACCGTAAGTTGTTGTCATCTCGCCGTTTCGTCGGGTCGTCAGGTCTTATCATGTGAGTTGCGACGATGCCACGTGTTTCCTGGTGCAAGCATTTATGCGCTGAGCCGCTATTGCTGTTTCATATAAAACAGAAAAAGTCGTTGGAAACTAACATAGAATAAGAAAAGTTTAAGAGATAGATAAATATGTTTTTGTCGAAAATTAAGGTAGTGCCATGACACTGTGGCACTACCTCACTAGCCGCCTCTGCCCGACAGTATTAAAACTCGCAATGTTGTCATTTTGAAAACGTCTTTTCATAACAAATCGATTACGTGATTTCAAAAGAGTGGGTCGCTTCAAGGTAGAAAAACTCAGCGGGCTCTTAGAGTATACCTATATATCTTTCTTGGTTCAAATTAACCATAATATCCTCGTCAAGTAAATTTTCTCAGAGCGAGAACAGATGTTCTTGTCGCAAGTACATCTTTACAAGATCATCCGAAATCTTGAATGGAGAATGTCTTTTTATGTGTGGAGAATGCTTAGAAAGTAACGAGTCATACTACATGACGGAATTGTTTTCTAGGCGGACCCAGACTTGCCGGTTTTGGCTCACGGGGACAAAGAACTGTTACACATGCATAAAGTGGAGATGGAAGGAGGTCTCTCATACGTTGAGAACCAACATAACACGAACGCGAAGCTGGCTGAGAAGTTGAAGGTTCAACCTATGGCTTCAAAGAGTGTTGCTATTGAACCACGCAATTGAATACATTTTTCCAATTATGTAGGCAAAAAATGATTTAGACAGGTTCTGTCATTATGTTTTTAATAAATATACATCATTTGATTTAAAAAGTTTATTTATTTTGCTGTTGAATGTCATAAAGCTCTGAATGTACCTATCATTGAAGGAAAATTAACTAATTCTTTGTAACGGTTCACCCGTTTTCAAAATTATTTTTATATTATTTACTTGGTTACCATACACGAATAGTTTATAACTTCCATTTTTAGCAACTATTTCCTAATTATACTAGTAACGTTTTCATAACTGTTCGCTTCTAACTTCTTCCTTTTCCCATCTCTATTTCTTTCAGATGGAAATATTTTTATATTGTACAATCTGCGCATAAATTTTGGGAAAATCTAATGAGTGGGGGTATGCTCTCGCCCTCTACCAATGTTTCCTTTTGTATCGAAACACATACCTCTCCCCTTTGCATTTCTGAACTAGAACAGTGAACGCATAAAATAGCTATGCCTCTGTAAGACAATTTTTTGTGTGTGTGCAAGTTATGTTGTAACCGAGGTAAGGAATTTATATTCCCAATGCAAAATCATGACATTCCTTATGTAAAGATACCTAGCAGTCAGATTTACTAATAAAGATGAAAAGATCTGTTGGACATGTGTGTAATTTCGTTTTACGAGGGGTGAGGAAAAAGTTGCAGATTTTCGAACATATTCTATATATACTTTTTTTATTCATCATCATATATCCGAAAAGATTCGGTAGGACTGTAAATGTAAAGCATTCATGAATTTTTTTTAACTATTGTTCTATCTGTTCGCTCTTGTAAATATATGTAATTTTTTTAATCTTTACCATGTGAACATATGAAAGTTGTCTGCTTTTTGGCTTTTTAATATGCCCATGCTACTTCATAGATTTGTTTCTGAAGTATATGAACGCAATTTATCAAAATGTAAGAACGCATGAAGATCCATACTTTAGAAATAGATCGTGAAGTCCTGTGAAGTTCTCTACAAGGTGTTAATACCAGCCATAACTCATTCACAGGAAAACCACCCTTTTTCGGGTGCCACCATCAAGACCACTGGACCATCACTACTTCTTTGGGGTATCACCCTTCTTTGGGGTCCCACCAGCACTTCTCGGGATAATCATACTTCTTTGGGATGCCATCACCACACTTCTTTGGCGCACCACCTTCTCTTGGAAGGGCACCACGAGAACTACACAATGGACTTCCCACCGAAGCTAAGGACATGTTTTTGAAAAGAAAATAGATAAAATATACATATGTACTGCATTCATATATATGAAATAAATCTTTATTAAACCATTGTTGTCCTGTTTTCATTTTTTGACGGCTAGCTAGACTCACGCGCACACGCACGCACACACAGGCCCTTGTCTTATGCAATCTGCTGGTTGCTATGGGCAATATGTTGATTGGTGGTGCATCACCAATCAGCGCATTTATTGTTACATCTTAAGCGGCCTATAGACGTTAATGCAGGCTGCACCTGCAATGCAGGCACCGACTCCTGCGTTTCATGATGCAAGTAGTAGCGTGTGTAGTACTGAATCACGTATTTGGCATCGGCTTCCAGCCATGCAGAGTCTGGAATCCCATTTTGGTCGGTGAACCATGACGCGGAGTCGGTGACGCTAATGTAGGTTTCAAAGTGCATAGTATTGCGTCGATGCAAAGACGATTCCTTCACTCATCTAAAGGTAGTTCCTGTAGTCCGCTGGCTCATGTACTTTTAGCTCTTTCAATAAATTTGCATTTGAATAATGTTTCATGTGGCATATTACAGCAGACTATATGTTCTAAAATGGCAACCACGACTATAGCCGTCTGATCAGTGTAACCGTAAAACACATCTTGTGGGAGGAAAAGGACAATACTCGAAACAAAAGCTAAAACAAAAACTAAATTTTTTTGTATCAAATTTATAAACAAAAACGCATCACTCAGAAATATAGACGTTATCAAAACAAAAAATCAAATTTATTAGAAAACGGAGGTAACACCGAACAAAACAGAATCTAGACATAAATTTATGTTAGATACCACTCTTCAAAGCAGTCTGGACACAAAGCAGGTTTATTTTCACAACCCTTGCATCTATAGCTAGTTTCTTTGCGTTTTCCAGACCTGAAACATTATTTGCATCTAAGAAAATAGGATTTTCTTTTATGATCCTCTGGTAGGGGCAGATTCTCTGGAAAATGTCACACGTGCTTCGAGTTTTGTTTTGATGTGAAACAGTATATTCTATATGTATAATAGGTGGACGACACAGGTGGACGACGAATATCTGTTTAGGATGGAAATATCTGGTTACCTAGGTATCTCCCACTCAGTACTGAAAACATGAGAACCAAACAAAAACACAGTTGCAATATGGCAGTTATACACGTGGTCAATGCATCACATTGGATGTTATGACGGTTATAGCCGTCGTGCTCTTTTACCCATGCACCTTAAAATATGAATAGTTGGGATGGCGTATAGTGGGTTAGAATTTGGCAATTTCAGAAATGAAGAACTTTATATTATGGCACTAACAATGCTTAACAAGGCAAGTATACCGACATTCTGACGGTTGTCGCCGTTATGCCGTAACAAGCAGATAACTTTTTGACTGATATAGCCGTCGCGTCGTGGCGTATCACGATCACTCCCCGCAGACGGCTATAGCCGTTGTGTCCAACAATGTGTTAATACCTATAACCATTGATCTATAACTCATTGTTGATCATCGAGGAGAGCGTCGATATGCATTTTTTTGTATGTCTTTTTATTAGCAATCAAATTTACATTCTATAAGCTAATTTGCTCAAACAGTACCTATATTTTATTTAAAACTAATAATGTACAATAAATAGCTTGGTGAGGTGCATCATCCAGCGACTTCGCCTGGGTTTCTCAAAGAAGATCCATTGGCCAAACTCTTCTTAGTATTTTGTTGCCTGCTCCACGTAGAAGAGGTCTAAGTAATTGATTCATATGATTTTCTAATTTTAGGTGCAGTTTATTGGTTCTCTCATGCATAACTGTCGAAATATAGGGAATTTTGTGGTACCTAAAATAAAAGAAACATACAAACATATATATGTACCTGCGAACCTACCTTTACACTTTACATTTATTAACACTTCATTGCACTTTACAGCATTTTTAGAGTACCTACCTACTTACAAAACATGAAGTCAAGTTGATTGACTCAGTACCTCCCACACATTACCATGATATCCGTTTATTATTTTCCCATAGGATAAAGCTATAGTCCGAGATCCCCTTGCAACCAAATCATCGACAGCCTCCCCCCTCCCCAAAATTGTGTTACGCCACTAGGTCTTTCCTTCGCAGGTCAAAGCACAGCCTATGCTCAATACTACAAACCTTTCAGTTTTACAACCCCCCACCCCCAACCACCCAAAGTTCACCCCCACCAAAAAAAAATTGTAGAAAATGATCGAAAAACAAAGTTTGAGCTGTTTTCATCTTTTTAATTTTTTGATTATTGCTACGCTGCCACTGACACGATTTCTAACAACCGTGCGTGTTAGAAATCGTGTGTTTCCATCCTCGCCACGGTAAAAATACTGGGTCAAAATTTCATTAGAATCAATTAAATAGTTTTCACGTCACAAAAACGCAAAGCGATCTAAAGCAATAAATACTCGTATGAATACGGAAAACTCTAATGTCCCTTAGTTTTGATTTTGGGCACGGCAATGTTCGGATGGACCTAAAAAGGTGATTTATGTCGCTAGGTCTTCCTTCGCAGTTCAGTGGACAGCCTATTATGAATACAGCAAATTTTTCAGTTTTTCAACCTCCCACCCCCCAGCCACCCCAATTACACCCCCACCCAAAAAAAACCCAAAAAATGATTAGGAACCTCTAAAAGATGCTTAAAAACGAGAGCTGCTTTTATATTTTTAGTTTTTTTTATTATTTCTGCGCCGCTGGCAAGATTTATAACTATATCATACGCATCTTCCATCCTCGCAACGATAGTAATAATGCTGTATCAAAATTCCACCAAAATCAATTCAACAGTTTCCTCGTTACAGATCTAAAGCAATACTGCAATAGTAGTATGTTTACAAGAGAAAAAATTCCAAGTCCTTTGGTTTCTGTAATAGGCAAGGCAATGTTCGGATGGACCTAAAAAAGTTATTTATGTCGCTAGGTCTTCCTTCACAGGTCAGTGGACAAACCTGGGACAGACTATTATGAAAGCAACACATTTTTCAATTTTACAACCCCCCACCCCCCAACCACCCCAATTTCACCCCCACCCAAATAAAAGTAGAAAATGATCAGGAACCCCTGAAACGCCTAAAAACGAAGTTTGAGGAATATTAGAAATTTTTCGTTTTTTGCTAATTACTCCGCCGCCCATGCACCGATTCTCAAAATTGTAGCAACATTACCTACTACGACCCCACACCATATCGCTACCCAAATTTCATCAAAATCTATGCAGCGGTTACTGAGATTAGGAGGCTAGAAAAACGCCAACAGACAGACAGACCGACGGAAATGAGTGACGTGGATTTTCGTTATGTAGGCATCATAAAACGCCCAAAAAGTATAGAATAGAATAGAATAGAATAGAATAGACATTTATTGGCTACTAAAATATCTTCAGACAATGTAGCAAGTCAAAACAAAAAGTATGTATAAATATCTGGCAAGACTAAAAAAAAACAGGAACAGTAACGTAAATCAAAAGATTTATAACAAACACATAGAAGTATATAGACAAACAAGGCGCATGAAAATATGACAAATAAGTCCTGCGCAGGTATAACAATGTTTATTGTTGGTCAACAATTCTGTGCGCTAGAAACTCATCAACAGAGTAGAAACATTCATTTAACAAGTACTCCTGCAACGTTTTCTTAAAATCGTAATAATTCAAATCTTTTAAGCCACTTGGTAGATGATTATACAACTTAATATTGATAGAGTTTTCAGCAGACCTTGCCAACCTGAATCTACGGTCTCTTAGCTGAGTTCTAGTTCGTGTGGGATAGTTATGGTATGACAAATTTCTTTCAAATTCGAATACATTTTTGTGTGTTTCCAGTAGTTGGTAATAAATAAACAGCGTTGGCAGGGGCATGATTCGCAGAGACACGAAATGCTTACGACAGGAATCACGATATCCAATTCCAGTAATTATCCGTACAGCTTTCTTTTGTATTTTAAAGATCGCGAGTGCGCCGGTGGAATTACCCCATAGTGTAAGACCATAACTCATACGAGATTGAAACAATGCGTGATAAACGGTTAGCAGTACTTCCTGGTCCACCAATTTTGAGAGCCTACGGAGGGCAAAAATTGCACAAGATAAGGTATTGCATAAATATGTAGTATGAGGTTTCCATGATAGACGATCGTCAAGTATTATTCCTAAAGATTTTACGGTATTACCACTAGTATATTGAGCATCGCTGAAAAAAACAATGTTTTGTGTTTTATTCATGTTGAGCTTAAGGTTGTTGTTGCTAAACCATCTTTCAGCTTTCTGTTCCAAGCATTCCATCTTTAGATGTAGCTGAGTTAATGTTGAATCAGTGGAAACCAATGTTGTGTCATCCGCATAAGAAAAACAAGTATGTGGCTGGAGGTAATCATATAGGTCGTTTATATAGATCAAAAAAAGTAAGGGTCCTAGGACAGAGCCCTGTGGGACGCCGTATTTCAATGTGATAATGTTCGATTTTGTATCATCTACAACCACACACTGCTTCCTTCTTGACAAGTATGACTTAATTAAATTCAAGGGCGCACCCCTTATGCCATATCTCTCTAATTTAGTTATTAATAAGTCTACAGAAATACTATCAAAGGCTTTGCTTAAGTCACATAAGCTAAGACCAATATACTCTCTATTTTCAAATGCATCAATAATAAGACTTACGATTTTTGACATTATAGGTGAACTGTTGAGCGCCCCTTTCTAAATCCAAATTGATGTTTACTAAAAAGATTATGATTTTCAAAATACTTATTTAACCTTTGTGTTATTATTATTTCAAATATTTTTCCCAGGTACGGAATGATAGAGACCGGCCGGTAGTTATTCAGTTCTTCGGGGTCACCCTTTTTGAATATTGGAACAGCTCTAGATAACTTGAATGGTTCTGGGAATTTTCCACTGCTGATACATAGATTGAAGAGATGTGTTAAGGGTCTGGCTAAAAGCGATTTAACGTGTTTAAGTATTCCACTATTGAAATCGTACACATCAAAAGAATTTGAGAATTTCATACCGCTGATAGCAGTCAAAATATCCTTTTCCGTGACTGGTTCAAGGAAAAATGATACCGGTGAGTGGTGACACCGCAATATTTAAGATAATATCGCTTTGAATTACAGGATTTACATTTAATGAAGCAACTATTTCATTAATAATATTGGAGAAAAATGTATTGAAATCGTTAGCTGAAATTTCTTTCCAACTGTCCATTTTGTTGTTAATGTTTCTCTCATGATTGACAATTCTCCAAACACTCTTAGCCTTATTGTCAGAACTATTTATCACGTCAGTGTAAGCAGCTTTCTTAGTGTCTACAATCAGTTTTTTGTACTGTGCATGCAAAATGTTATACATACGCTTACTGTCGTCATCTTTCCTCACACGAGAAATAGTTTATAATATAATAATTATATAATATAATATTATATATTAAAACTCCCTCACCTATCGGTGTGGGAAATAAAAGCAATGTGCCAGCAGAGGATGGGACTTGTTAGAAGAAATAAAATAGGTACCTACCCATATTTTTTTTTTTAGATTTTCGATACTGAAGACAAAAATGTTTGAAATATGTAGAAACTAGAATATTACATTACAAAGGCCTTGCCCAGCCTTGCCTAAAAAACTTTAATTTTAAAATAGACTGTTTTCCTTGTTAAAGAAACAACGGAAATGGGTAGGGAAGTGTCACAGAGCAGCCAATCAGGAAAGAGAAGATAGAAAGAGATAGGCTAATATTTATTGACAGATGGGTAGGTAAAATGAGTGCTACCAATTTAAATTTAGTTACTTTTTTGTTGAATGCCCCAATCCCGCTACTCGTACCAGAGTTCATCGTGTTTTAAATAGTTCTAATTTTTCTGGCCTTAGCGTTTTAGGGTTTTTTGATTAACCGAAACGTCGTGACTGATTTCTATTTTCAAATCACGCTGCATTCTCAATAAGAGAAATATTTAATAAGTAGGCACAAAACCACAGGTGAAAGAATTGAACAGTAACCTCAAGCTTTAACGATTTATTATATTTATGATTATTTAATGTTTTCAAGCCTTAGACACACTATCACAATATCAACAGATGTATGAACAAGTAGATAATACTACCTATATGTTTTTGTCTTGGAATAAAAACAATCTATACAAAAAAATGTGTAATCAAGTTTACTTAGACAGGTGCACAGCGGGATTGAAGATTTAACTCATCCTAGTGTATTTATTGTTATGAGTGTGGCAGTTCTGCACGATAAAGAAAGACAGAGATAAACTTCAACCAGATGTTGAATTTTATCTGTAAGATATCCAGTGTAATTTTATTATAATAATTTCATGTATTTTATAAATACCAACCAAAACTGATAGTCCGTTACGAAACAACCCGACCTTCCTGTTTCCGAGTAAATCTCTAGCTGTGATATATAAATATCGAGTGAATAAGTGATAAGTTGATGAAAGTTAAAATGGCGATTTGAGAGAGCGGAGCAATGGTGGCCATATGAGATTATCAGAAGTTGCAATGGAAGACAATTCGCTGAACCACCAGAACGGGGGCCAAATGGGGCCGCAAGCTGGCGCTGTAGGGAACAACAAGCAAAACGAAGAGGTTAGCACTAAATCCCATTATTCCATACCGGGGATATTGCATTTCATTCAACACGAATGGGCTAGGTTCGAATTGGAGAGATCACAATGGGAAGTTGATAGAGCTGAATTGCAGGTGAGTTCGATGCTCTTTTTTGTCTGATTTTGGTGAGGAATATCTATCCATGTTTATCTAACACATTTTCCTAAATACAAATGATTAACTCTCATATAACAAGTTGATTACGTTTTCTAAATCATAGTTTCACAAAGGGACTGAAAGTTTGTCATAACCAAAACAAAATCTTATTTCAGCATAGTATTTTGTGGGTCACACAATTGTCTTGACGTTAATAAAATACCAAATGATAAACTCAACAACTTCTTTGTCTTGGACAGCAAAACAGTCCTTAATGACATTTGTATGGCTCCATTATTTGTTAAAGGTCTACCTTTGGAAGCATAGTGTTTGTAAAATGCTAAATATCCTCTTCTCATTAGTGTAGTAAGTACAAGGCTGTGTCAAAAAAAGACATAATTCTCATGAAACTATTGTATTTTTTTATGAACTATGACCTTATCTATCGGCAGTTGGGAGGGTATCAACTTTTATTTGCTACTTTTAACTTTTATCTTTGTGATTATATTAATTTGAAGTGTTCCTGTTTTGTTTTGGATTTCTTTTATCATATGTGAAACTTCTAACACTAGTATGAATATTCATTTATTTTTATATGAAGAAATATTTATTTAAACCTAATCAATCAAGTTGATGTCCATACTGTTTTACAAATATATCTTATCTTGTTAACTGCAATGCTGGAATATCTCATACTTTTCATTTTACTCTTCACTCAATGAATAGAAGTAGTTATATAGCTGTGCTTTTAAAATACTTAGAAAATATGTTCTGTTGTTTTTTTACTTCTGTATCATCGTCATTGACTGCTCTAGTCATTAGCCTCATGTTCTGTGTAGGCTTTGTTACTGTTTCTGGGCACCACTCTAGGAACAGCACTGTTAATTAGGAGCCAACAGTGGCTCAGGTGGGGGTTCTTCGATGAGCTTTTTTTATGGATATTTATTTTTTATTGAAAAAACCAGAAAATTTCTGCCTCTAACAAGAATCAAACCTGGGACCTTCTGGTCACGAGCCCTCTTTTCTATCCATTGAGCTAACCTACCCCCATTCTGCTGTTTTAAACACATTTTAAATTTGATGAATGTATCACTGCTAAACTTTGAATCAATTATGTGCCAGTGCTGTATTTCTTGCTGAAAGTCACTGTAAAAACAACAAACCATGCCAGTACTGTCTTTCATGGTGATCAATCTTGTAACCTTACCATAGTCATTAAATGTTTACATGGGGCTCTCAGAGTAACAACTGAACATAGAGGTAGTAAACAGACCACTTCAGCATGGTGTGCTCAAAGCCATCATGTTTGACACTTCAGCCACCAAATATTGATCAGCTGTGACCTCGCAGTGACAGTTCAAATTGTAAACAATGCTGTGTAACACCAACTAACCTGAAAATTCTTACAATGCAAACCATGTCACAAACACTGCACTTTTTGAGTTCCATCTCGAAAATACTGTTCACTACACACGAATATAGCACAGCAAGTCCGTAAAGCCTCACTAGAGTTACCAACAAACAGCAAATCCAATTTTACTGACCAAGCATAAAAGATGCACAAACAATAAACAAAGCAAACATTTGACAGTTGAGGGCATGCAGCATTGCCAGCTCCTCAAAATTATGCAAGACTTCAGAATTTGCATTTATGAAGAAATATGCAGTAAGGCAGTAGAGGTCAACATATCTATTGATTTTGCTGTAATCATTCCTGAACCATCAAAATACCGTCTTTTTTAACGTAGAATGGAATATTTCTGGATACTATACAATTAAGACGATAGTAAATAATTATGATTGCCGTACATGGTGGTCGATATGACAATGTACAAAAAAATGTTGGCCTATTAGAATTAGTTGTTTACTACCTCTATGTTCAGTTGTTACTCTGAGATGGGGCTTCAATTTGAATTGAATTTTGAAATCAAATCTGGTGTTTACATGTTCAGTTTTCAGATTGATTTGAAACCTTTTCATGGTGCACAGATTTTTTTAATGTATTTCAATTGTGGAAGCTTTGTTAAAAATTTTGTGTTTTTTCTTTCTTGTTTAGAATTGAGATTTCAGATTCTGATACCAGTGATGTGTCCTTATTTCATTCCTTATTTCATTCATCTTTCCAAAAATTTCTAGTGCTGCTGGTAGGATTCATTATCTATTTTGCAATTGGTAGTTTGAAATTAAAAAATAAACATTGAGCACAGTCCAAAACACAGATGATTTTCAGTTTATGTATTCTGTTTAAGGCTATCCACAGTTGCTGATTCAGTTGCTTGTTTACATGGTTTTCAGTCTGATCCAATCTACATTTGATCCCAGAAAAGAGTGGTATTGACCTTAACACTCACTTCACTTTTAACCTTTTTTGTACAATTACATACAGGTTCAAATTGAATCCAAAATGTAAACGTAAATAAATATTTTCACAGAGAACTTGCTATAGTTTGTCAGAGGTTAGTGTCAGCAGCTAAATTTGTGTTGTCAAATAACTATAAATGGTGTCTTTAAAAAGTATTTTTTTAAATGTCTGTGCGTTTTTCAAATAATTTTATCATATCGTCTTCATGATAAAATCATTTAGAGTACGATAAAATATCAATATTAATAAAATTTGGAAGTGTAACATATGTGTAGAATATGCCCTTATTGAGGAGCCACCATTCTCTGTTAAGATAGGGTGGAAGTCAATAATTCCTTTGCTGTAGTTTAAACATTAAAAATATTAAGCTAATACAAACATGAGATATTGTCACATATTACGAATTTCCCTGTTTATAAACATCCAGTAGTATAATTTTTAGAATCCTAAGCAAATTCTCAAAATAATTCTTGACATTTGAACTTATACACAACATCTATGATAAAATCTTGTTTTTAAAATACTATCAATTACATTGATTTATGTGTCCTAGAAAGCAGTAGACCATTCTAAAACATATGATGTCAAACAAGTTTTGGTAGCCACATTGTGTTATTGTTTTGTTGAAAACAGCATGATCAGTGATTTAATATTGGTAGTCCAATTGGATGGTCCAGGGTAACTGTATATTTAGATGTATTGTAGTGATTGTTTATAAAATGTGTGGGATAAAAATTTCTAACTGTTCCCCAAAGACAGTCCATTTCTCTATAAATATTTCAGTTTCCAAATCGAACCAGGCAGTTAAATAGTACCAAATATTGTGTAGTTAGCATTCCATAAATGTTTTTAACAGGGTAGGTTTTGAATGATGTTTTTATAACTACACAATCTATGAAAGGGTTTTGTTTATATCAGATGTTATAATTATGTCACAACTCTTAAGTAATAGTTCAGCCCCTTAATTGATTTAAAAACATAAAGGTTTGTACTATAACTATTGTGATCATTTCACACTGAGCAAAGTAATGTTTTCTGCATTGACCTAGTGATTAGGCGATTCTTGCTTTCAAATCCTAATACAACTGAATTTACTCTGTACCTTTCTTGGTCTTCTAAATATCCACTGAAATTAAGATTAGAAAATTGATACTGTCAGTCCTATATAACTGTTTTTAGAGAACTTGTGAAACTAAGTTTCATAACAATCAGAATATTCCTTGTTAATTTAAGTTGTGGGTGATTATAGATGCATACCTCTGATTTGAATGTAAGTATCAAATAGTGTATAGTTAGCAGCTGGTAACATATGATTGAATGAGTAGCTATTTCAAAATTAATTTATGCAGTTATTTAATGATAATTGCTATAAAATCTATGAAACCATTTTGTTGTTTGTATCAGATGTTATAATTAAGTCATAACTCATAAGTACAACCAATCGCAGGCTATACACACAGTGATTGATCCGCCAGTTTGGAACGGAGCAGTTCACCTGGTGGATTTATCTTTGTTTTGTTACCAAAAAATACAAAAACAAATTCTTGTTTCCTAAGTAAATAACTCTAACACCTGTATGCACCGTATGTCAATTGCACAATTAGTTACATAAACCTGGATTAGATTGCTTGTTTACTATGCACCGTAAACTGACAATAATGACATTGTCACTGTCAAACCAATCTTGCGAAGACAACCTTGCCGTATCTGCAATCTGGATCAGTTAATCTCTTGATGGTGCATGGCTAGATCCCAAAGATTAGCAAAACGTGATTATGGAACTAGGATTGGGATCGCCAAACGGTGCATACAGGTGTTAATCCATTTAGAAGGTCCCTTTCTAACACCACTATTTGCGATCATCTGCATATAAATAAATGATCTCACACGCGAGAGCCGGTTTTTTCCTTAGACTAAACATCATTAATACACACAAAACTTTCGTCAAGTTGAAATTCCACAGATACAGTACAGTAATACAGTAATAACTGTCGCAGATCAAACTGTAAGATTTAACTGCAGATTTTTATGCTGCGTTAGTGGACTACAGCAGTTTTAATGGACGGCAGATAAAACTGGCGGATCTATCTGTCGCGGTTACACCTGACAGATCGAACTCTGTGTTTATGGTCAGCTAAATATTGATTTTCAAATATTATAAAGGTTTCACAACACCAAGTGTTACTCTACTGTTAACATTTTATGAAAAGAGTACATTAGGCCTTTCTGCATTTACCTGAGGATGACAACATTCTGTTTTTAAATCCTAATATAATTGAATTTACTTTACCTCCCTCACTCTTCTAAATATTTATTGAAATTACAGTTACAAAATGAATACGGTCGGTCCCATGTAACTGTTGTAAAAGAACTCAAGAAACAAATTTCCATAATAATCAGAATATTCTTTGAGATATGTAATGAAATGTTATCAGATGCCTACTCCTTGTTAATGTATCAAGTTGTAGATGTTTACAGATGCTCTTTGAATCTAAGTTACCATAAACATTTCTAGGTGTTCCAGAACACAATGCATTTCTCTATTAAATATTTCAGTTTCCAAATCCAAACAAGCAATTAAATTGTATCAAATAGTGTATAGTTAAGCATTGCATAAATGTTTTTAAACAGCACAGCCTGTAACGCTTGAGCTACTGTGACACAAGCTTGATTGTTGAAAACTTTCTTTCATACACATACTGGAGTCAGTCAATTGTAGACACTTGCTTGTTTACAGAGTGTATGATTGTGAGTGGTGAGTGATTTTTTGACATGCTGCTGGACATATTTTATTTTTTCTGTATGGGTAAAAAAATGAGATAACATATTTTCAAATGAATGCTTAACAAATTTTTTGCATTATTATCAGTCTAGCTTTTTTAGATTTTATTTTAAATGTTTTAGAAGTTATGTATCATGAACAAATCATCTTACAACTATATCTTTTAATATCTTTGTCACTTATTCATCTGGTACTTCTGCTACTCTACCATATAACAAGGACTGCTTGTATATTGATGAAATGGTAGAAGATTGGTTATCAATATAAAAAAAATTCAGTGGTTCTAGATTTGGGTGGTATAGGAAATTGAGGCATGATTATTTTGACCATTACAGTTTTATTTAGGTGTTATTAGTCTTCATACTGAATGCATTTAGTAAATTTACTGAATGCTAAATTGGCTCTTCTGATTTTGATCATGTGGCTAAGGTGATCAGAATTGTTCTGTCTCTGTTCTGTCAAATTTCCCTAGGGTGACTCATAAATATCACTCACAAGCATAATTGCTAATTGCTTGATTCATAATTTATCTGAATAATAAAAATAGGATTTTTGAGAAATTCACTTTGCCTAAAATATGTTTTAATACATTTTTTAATCCTCTAACATCTGTACAATAACAGTGCACAAGTGTGACTTCTGATGTGTATCTTTCAAAATTAAATATGTTAACAAAAGTATCAATACATTCCTAAAAATTTTTGCTAAGAAATTTTTTCTTGGACTTAACAATGTATCATGATAGTCTGCTGAAAACTCTATCACTATTAAGTTGTATAATCACCTACCAAATGGTTTAAAAAATTTGAACTATTATGGTTTCAAGAAATTGTTGCAGGAGTATTTGTTTAATGAATGTTTCTAGTCTACTCTGTTGATGAGTTTCTAGGGCATAGAATAGTTGACCAATAATCAACACTGTTATACCTACCCAGGCCTTATTTGTCATATTTCCATGTGTCTTGTTTGTATATATACGTCTATGTGTTTGTCATATATCTTTTGACTCATATTACTGTTTCTTTTTTTAATCTTGACAGATATATTTTTTTTAAGTGCTACATTGTCTGAAAACATTTTTAGTAGCCAATAAATGCCCATTCTATTCATGTGGAAACTACAAAAAAATATATGATTTTATTTTCAAGCCGAAGATATGTTCTTTATGCCTGGTTCTCAACCTCTAGGTAGTATTCTTTTGGCAGAGAGGCAGTCACTGCTACTACTGTCTGTCATTTGAATTGCTGTTGTGAAAATAACAAAGTTTAACCAGATTCATGGTATTTTAAATGCCATTAGAGCCAACAAATTTGAATAGGTTAAAAAAAGCAATGCCCATGCTCTAACAGGCATGTGAGTGTTCCCAAGATCCTGTTGTTATTATTTACTGTGTTCACAAACACAATGTTATTTTTTACAGAAATCCGCCGGATTTAAATCTTGTGGAATTGTTTAAAATAGTCCTTTATCACTTATGCACTGTTAAAACCTAAAATTCACTCAAAACTATAACAATTAACCTGAAACGATCAACCTAAACAAAGTTGCTATTTATATTATGCCACCATAATAGTGCTGTTATTTTCAGGGTTTCTTACCTGATATCTCGTCGCAGATATACAAAGGGTATATGGCGATTCAGCGGTCAGTGCGTCAGCATTACCACTTTAGGATTGTGGGGACAAACAAAAACCTTGTTTACTTCTAACCTATTCGAATTTGTTGATTAGAGCAGAGTATAAAAAGTTTGGGAGCCAATACCAATCCCTTCAGACCCCTGTCATCTGGTTTTTTGTCATGTTATCCTTTCAAATTATATGTTTGTTTCAGGCGCGGATCGCGTTCCTTCAAGGCGAGCGAAAGGGTCAGGAGAATCTCAAACATGATCTTGTTCGGAGAATAAAGATGCTCGAATTTGCCCTGAAGCAAGAAAGGGCCAAGTTTCACAAGCTCAAATATGGAACAGATCTGCAGCAAGGTAACTTTATTTCTAATAACACTGTATTTGTAAAAACTTCATTCAAGCTTTTTCATTGTGTTAGTGTTCTAATCTGAACACTTTTTGGACCTATATGGGACTATATAGATCATGAGAATATGCTACACCTCCACTCTGTCACATTCACTTTTCTCACATATGACTTTTGTGTTATTTTTGTTTCATCTTAGGTAAAAAGGCGGGTTTTTAAATTTTATGTAGTATTATTTTCACAATCAGTTTTGAGCAAAAATGTGTTTTGTAAGTAGTAATGTCACAGGACGAATCGCGAAAAAATAAATCGCACATGGGTTTCACAAAGTAAAGCATTAGCAAAAGTAATTGCTCTTAATACACAGTTGCTGCATAGAAATTAATTTTTGAAGTTTTGTTGTAAAGATAATGGAAATGTGTATGGCCCACCCCACTACATCTGAATTTCTTATCTATTTCACAGCAAAAAGTGGGGATGGTGTTTTAATGGGGTTACGCTCACAGCAGTGGCGGCTGGTACTGAAGGGCATAAGGGCACATGCCCACCCAACCTCCCAGAAAAATAACAATAAATATAGTTATCATTCAGTGCTTCATTCCTTTAGTATCTAATATTTTTGCATTACATCGTTCTACAACTATGCATATATATCTAAAACGCTACATCAAACTTTATTCCTCCATCCGTTCATACCTTCTTTCCGCATTAGGCACATCAAATGCAATGAGTGTGGGGTGTGATTGACGTCCGCAGGGAACAGTTCAACATGTACTTATTTTCAACAGTATTCGGTTGGGTTGGGTTTGGTTCGATTTGGGTCACAGAACAATGTGTCACCAACAACGAGTCGAATGCAACATCTTATTTATTTTTATGTGAGGATTGTTAAGAGCAATAGATAAAGAAGATATACCAATGGGAGTGGAGCAATGCAACCGATACTGGTAATGAAGAACAGTCGGATATATGAAATTAATGTGATGTGTATGTCATAATTAATTAATTAAAAAGGAAGGCCTACTCCTGATCTTCAAATTAACTATAGTTCCACAATTAAGTAAAAACTGGACTTATAATAGAGTATTCAACCAGAATATTTATGAAAAATACGAGTGGATGTTCACTTACAAATAAACATTTTGTTTTATGTGCATAACTGTTAAGAAGGATGTCAGTGCGTGGAAAAAATAAGGGTTGGCTAATTTAAAACACATTGTGGAGAGGGCAAGAAACAAACAGTCGGAAAGTACTTATTACATATTATGTTTTTTGTGCCCACCCTCATTCAGAACCCACGAGCCGCCACTGGCTGACAGGACTTTTTGTCAATTGTTCACTTCGACTATCTTAAGTCCATTATGTACCTACCAATATGTAATATCAGTCGTTAAAGAGCCCACAGTATATCTGCAAACTTCACAATCTATTTAAGGGAATTTCAACTATTACAGATAGAAATATAATTTAAACATATTATAACAACAGCAATCATCCTTTAAAACTTTCGGGATTTGTCCTGGGGCACAGTTGTGGGTTTGCAGTTCCATGAAAACAATTTTTTTCCGATTGCTATTGGGGTGGGTTATATGGTAGTATTACAATCCACCAAGATTTTTGTTGTTTGGTTGGTTTTTTTTTTAAAATGACTTGCAGAGCCAGTTGAAAAACATTTAATTGTAAACCATAAAAATTCATAAACACTTATAATCTACAAACTGAAAATCTCAGATCAAAATAGTTTCCACACCTTTTGAAATTGGAGGCAGAAATATCATATACTTTTTTTTTTAGTTTCAATTAGGTATTTGTCAATTCTCGAAATCTCTGGTAGCACATTTATTATTAATTTTTCAAATATGTAATTTTGTATGGATATTGTCAGCACGCATCTTTTAATTATAATCAGTCATGCATTTTAATGCATACATTACCTCATAGGTAATTGAAAAACTTTCATTGTGCGTATTATATGGCCGATCCCAGTATATAATAGATTCATATGGTAGTGAAAGCAATTTCACATTTATAATAATAATGTTGATGCTAATTGAATACGTTAAATTATAAAGCATATTTCCGAAATTATAGCTTGGGTTGGTTAATCTTTATTGAATGATCACTTAAAAAACATTTCTTTCACCGCACACTAGACAAACACTCTGGAAAGCCTAGAACCAATAGACAGCTGAAGCTGATAGAAAATGGGAGGTTTCAATTCTTTCCTAATTGTTGTTTGAAGAGCAAGCAATTCCCTACGTATTCGGGGACACTTCCATGCGTAGGCAATTTTCTCCAAAGGATCACATTTCTGCTCATTTAGCGGATTTATATTATATTTCTTTATTTAATATTTGGTACGCAGCTACCATGTTTTTACAGTCGTCGGATTTTGAAATCCCAACACCCGAATTAATAGCGTTTTAGGTGTTTGTAATTGATTGAATTGAATATACGCCTGAGCAGACTTCTGAGAAATCATGCGGAAAAATTCAACACAATCACACAGAAGCAATTGTATGAAAAAAACCTATCTTGTAATCGACACCGACGATTTAGTTTTCGAAAGGATATGGATATTGCAAAATGGGATTAATAGCATTTCTTCCTTGCGTCATTGTCTCACAGCTAATCAGTTATGCGTCAGTAGTGCAGTAATTGTTTATGTGATGCAGTTTATATATCATTTATATGTTAGGCATATACAATTCTAGCATGAAAGGTTTGTTATGGTTCAATTACTTTCTTGTTTTGAAAATTTGTACTGATGGACTTATTGCTTTCAGATTTTAAATTTTTGGAATCCATTTTCGAAAAAAGCGGAATTGCGCTAATTTAAATCACTTAACTATTCGAATCGTTTATGTTTGATTTGTTTTTGTTTTCATATCACTCTAAGTAATATACCTCAAGTACGTGCTAAATATTCGCCAGAACGCGGTTTTTGCAAGAAAATTTATGTTGCGTCCTGTTCCGTTTTCGATCCATCGAATACGTCTCGCTTATTTAGTTTTGGTGGTTTTTCAAAGAAGTAGAACTGGAGATGAATTTTTTCTTAAGTAAGTTGACTTTTTTAAAACTTTGTATAGAAGTCGTTAAAATAAACAACTTCTTCAAATAAATTTTTTCAGAAAAGCGAAAATTAAGCAAGATACAGGATCAAAAAAGTAAATCTGGGTTTGTGTGTCGAAGCGTACCGGTCGATTTATGTTTAGTTTTCTGCTCCAATTTTTGTCTTATCGCTCAGGCATTGTACCTGTCAATTAGGGCTCTAGTCACTTTCAGTTTGTCATAGTACATTTTGAATTGGTAAATCATAAACGTTTTTTCATAATAATGTGCCACTTTTAGGATTTAACAATTTATAATTAACAACGATAAATAAATAGTGACCACTACTTTATCTGACAGGCACAATGCCTAATCGATTTGACAAAAAAACGATCAAAAAGCTAAACATAAACTGACTAGGTAAGTCTTGATACACAAGCTCAGATATTCTTTTTTTATTCTCTATTTTGACGATTTTTCATTTTTCTGAAAAAACTTTATTTTTACGACTTCTATACTCAGTTAAAAAAAGTATCAACTTAGGACTCATCCTGTATAACGAAAATGCAGAAACATTCATTTTATTAGTTTAAGATTTGTGTTCGATTTTTAGTATTTGATATTATTACATTTTTTTGGGCAACTCAGTAAACAAAAATAAAAAGGTAGTTTTGAATCTGGTTATAAATTCATTTAAAAAATATAATTTTTTATCGTAATAAAGTTTAAATTCTGTTAAAATTATATAGAATGAAAATGCAGGAACAAAGTGTATATTGTTATATAATTATGTTTTTCTACGTCTTTTTTAAGAGTTGTGATCTATTTGCGATAACATTTTTAAGTTGTATTGTTTGTGTCGTTCTCACTAGAAACATTTGAAAAACGAGTTAGTCCTAGATGCCGCTCATAATTTAAGAAAATCGTTTTCAAAATGAATCGAATGTTATCCAACCCTAGATTTTAATGACTGAAACCGTGTAAATCCGCCTTAAGCTTCAAGCTTAGGGAGTCGTTGTAACCGGCCCTAATGTAACTTCCGACCGTGTCCTGTTGCAGGCGACGTGAAACCGCCGGTGATCGAGGAATCTTCGGAGCAGTCTACGGACGCCGACCAGTCGTACGTCCAGGTGACGAACTCGACGTGGAAGCAGGGCAGGCAGCTGCTGAGGCAGTACCTGCAGGAGATCGGCTACACGGACCGCATCATCGACGTGCGATCGACCAGAGTGCGCGCGCTGCTCGGACTGAACAACAACAACGGCGACCACGAGGAGAACCACAACGGGGGTGGCGGAGGCGGCGGCGGTACCGGGGGCGGCGGCGGTACCACCGGCCTCAACGGGAACGAATCGAACAAGAGGGCCAGCGAAACGCAAGGTTGGTTCGTTGTTGTAGAATTGCTACAATAGGTTCCCTTTTTAAGAAACGGGCAGTTACGTAATCTTATGTTTTTTTTTACGAAAAGTTGTGCCTAAAGATACCATCGAAATAGCGATCATTTCACGTGTCATTTCAAGTTGTGGCAATTCCCAGTGTTGAGGAATGGCTCCAACAGCAGCGGCTACGCATTAAGGTCATTTGATCAATGACCTCCCAATTATTCCATTAGGAAATGGATTCTTTCAATCCATCAAACTATAACAATTTGTCCATTTGCAATTTTAATTATTTTTAATTAAGGTACGTACGAGTACAAGACAAGATCTTATCCTATTCCCTGGTACCAACAAAAACGTTGACGTTGGACATTGCCACGTCGCCATCGCATCGTTTTAATACCACGTGGTTAGCATTCTCGCACCACGGCACCACCGGTTGTAGGTCATTCTCGCAAATAGGCATGAAGCTCGGCACTACCCGTTCATAGTAGGTAGACAGCTCATTCATAAAACGGGCAAAAGTTACGTCGAATTACTACTGATCGTCAGCGGTGTCAGCGCCTATTGCAGCAACGAAATTAGAACAGAGGTACGTGTCAGCGTTTTCCAACCCTCTTCAATAGAAAGAGATAAAAGAAGGCGCGATATCAGTATGCTTACTAAATTTCGGAAGAATCATTAGCGTACAATTGTACGTTGAGTCGTTGAATGTTGAATTGTTGAATATCCGAAATCGAATTACGATCGCTGCCATCTGTTATTCTGTTTTTTAAATATCGGTTGTGCAAAAAATTAAGGAGCTTAAAGCCTCAAACGCTCTGACTTTTGAGAGTCGTATGAAACTTAAAACCATTGGTGGGCCAGTGCCAGATCTTCAACTCGTGCAAATGACCAAGGACAAAAATAAGGAAGTGCATCGGAAGTTTCGGAGATGTATGTACGATTTGGCGGATTGGATTGTGGATGTAAAATAACAGAGTCTTTCTATTGTTTTGTGTGTTTATTATTTTCTGAACAATCGCTGTGGTGCCAAGCAGGTGTTAAAGACTTGAAACATTTAAAGGAAAAAATAAAACGGCATCTATTATACCATGGGTAAAGCAAATATCAGGGCCCAACTGGATAGCGCTTATCGTAAATCTATTCAAAATTTTAATGAAACTGTGTCCCAACATCGTGTGATTAACCATTTTGCCCCATTCTGCTATATGGAGGACGAAACAGCGGAGCACATATTGTGCTACTGTCCGGTACTGGAAAAAGCTATTTTTCAGACTTTCGAGTCCACCCAACTGAAACCTATTGACTTCAAGGAAGTTTCACCCAACACGAACATCGCCTTTGTCAAAAAGTGTGGATTGTACGGTGAACTCTAAATAGGTGTGAGCCACAATAGACGCAATAAAGTCGCAGTGGAAGAAATCATAACCTAACCCATGTTGAGAAAGCTGACAGCTTCCATGCCGTGTAACTGCTTTACAGTTTGTAGTTATCTGCAATTTTTGTTGCGATTGTAGTTTGTTTTACAGTCTGCAAGTTTCATTGCACTCCAAGCAGAGCAGCCAACATTATGGGAAAAATTGAGTCCAGTTGATTGACTCAGTACTTCCCACACATTGATGATACCATTTGATTATTTTCCCATTGCATGAAGCTATAGTTTGAAATGCCTTCCAACGAAATCATCGCCCACCCGCCCGCCAAAAAACATTCAACTTAAAAACTCTCGTAAACAGTTTCTTGCGTCTCCCTCCTTAGAAGCTAGGACGCCACATTTTTTTCTGCATGCTTCAACTGAACGATGCGAAACGATCAGGAGCCTCCAAACCATCTAGAAACGAAGTTTGAACTTTTTTATAATTTTAGTTTTTTTATTATTGCCGCGCCGCCACTGACGATTTTTCAAAAACAGACGCGTTTTCCATTCTCGTCGCGGCACTAAATTCTGTGTCAAAATTTCATTAAAATCAATTCAATAATTTTCGCTTTACGCAAAGTACATAGAACGAAATAGAGCAAAACTCGTATGTACACATCACAAAATTGGTTCTGTAATAGGCAGAAATATGCCGGTATATAGGTATTTCTTCCACAGGTCAGTGGACAAACTGTTATGAATACAACAAATTTTTTCAGTTTTACACCCCCCCACCCCCCAACCGCCCAATTTCACCCTCACCCAAACAAAGTAGAAAATGATCAGGAACCCCTAAAATGCCTAGAAACAAAGTTTGAGGTGTTTTTATATTTTTATTTTTTTTATTATTGCTGCGCCGCCGCTAACATAATTTTTCCAAAACATACGCGTTTTCTATCCTCGCCGCGGTAGTAATACTGTGTCAAAATTTCATTAAAATCAATTCAATAATTTTTGCGTTACGCAATATACATAGAACGATCTAAAGCAATACTCGTATGTATACATCACAAATTCTAAGTCCCCTGGTTGCTATAATGAGAAAGGCAATGTTCGGATGGACCAAAAAAAGTGTATTATGCCGCTAGGTTTTCCATTCACAGGTCAATAGACAGACCAATATGAATACAACAATTTTTCTGTTTTACAACCCCCCAGCCCCTAACCACCCCAAATTCACCCCCACCAAAAGAAAAGTAGAAAATGATCAGGAACCCCTAAAACGCCAAAGACGAAGTTTGATGAATATTTGGAAATTTTTGTTTTTTGCTAATTACTCCGCCCCCTGTATAACGATTTCCAAAATTATAGGAATATTACCTACTACGACACCACAGCATATTCGCTGCCCAAATTTCATCACAATCCATGCAGCGGTTACTCAGATCACGAGGCTAGAAAAACGCCAACAGACAGACAGACAGACAGACTGACAGACAGACCGACGGAAATGAGTGACGTGGATTTTCGTTATGTAGACATCATAAACCGCCCAAAAAGTGTATTATCTCAAAATCCAAACTTTTCAGACAGACAGACAGACTGACTGACAGACAGACCGACGGAAATGAGTGACGTGGATTTTCGTTATGTAGACATCATAAACCGGCCAAAAAGTGTATTATCTCAAAATCCAAACTTTTCGTGATCACAATACTCCTCTCACCTATTGGTGTGGGGAGTAAAATGGAACTTGATATACCATAATCTAATATAGGGATTTTGCTTGCGGTTAGTTACTCTGAAACCACCAAAATGTTACCAGAATTGCGGCTGCAGTTCGAGAATTTCTCTGCAGACGCTAATTTCGTGCAAGTCGGTAATTGTCGAGGTCACAACATTGCTCTCAAAATTGCAAACTGTAAAGCGGCTTTTAGGAGAAAAACTAGATATCCAAGGTTATAATGAGTTTACGGAAAAAGGCTGCATTGATGTTGTATTCTGAATATGTTGGAGCACAATACTTTTTTTATGTTCCTAGTATAATATTTTTTTTTGTTGAGCTGCTCCTGCTACTATCAGTGTCTCTTTTTTTCTAATACCCTTACACGTCAGATGGGAAATCCATCTATCTCCCTACTCTGCTTAAAAAATTACTCACACAAACCGCTTCATGCGGCAACAGTGACCGAGCTCAAAACTTGCGTACACAGTGGCTCACCTGAGGGAGGTGAACGAGATGAGCGCGCTCAGTGAAAAAAGCCAAAGCCTACATCGAAAGTAAATAAAATTAACAACAAAACGTATATCAAGGTGCTACGAGAGCCCGACATGCGGGCAATGCCATGAAACATGGTATAACAAAACGTAACCCTCAGCTATGGTACTATTCACAGCCAGTCTTTTGTTGATTGATTGAACAGACCGGAGCAATGCATCACCTCACAGATCAGTTTTTAACATACTCTTTCCTAAGTGACTTGAAATAACATAAAAACGCTTGGGCGATATTTCTTTAAGATACGGTTTGGGTGGCGCGTGTGGTTTCGGTAGTAAAACGCGTCACCTATGAATCCGCCCCAATTAACAAAAGGAGAGCCGCCGAAGCGGTTCTGTTCAAAGTGACTCGTAAAGACTGCTCCTCATTATCCAACATTTTAAAATATTTCATAGGTCGTCAGTTTTCGGCTGATTTAAATCGTTGATGTTTGATTTTCTGATTTTTTTAGTTCAATAAAGTATTAGACTCTGTTTCTTTTCAAATAATCACACATTATTTCAATGCCATTCTAAAAAATATAGTACAATTCAGGCGCAATATATCGGATGGATCATTTATCTTGAGACAAAAATGTATCTCGGTTAGGATCGATTATTACTACGTTCCAAAATCCCATCAAAGACCTCGATTTGCTCTGTAGCGTTTCAGTATTCACTCAACATCAAACTGTCAACAAAAATCTGTGTTCCGTTATTGCATTTCCGAGGCTATGGATATCATCGTTTTGCTCGGAAATCAAATTGAGATTTTAGCGACCTTTGTGTCAATACTGTCAAGAGATATTTTTCACTCGACAGCTAACAACTTAACATAACCTATTCTGCTTTATTTGTATGCATTGACATTCTAACGGGTACGACTACTCTGACACTCTGACTCTGAGAAAACAGCACAGGTTATGTGATATGTCAAAATTGTCAAAAAAATATCTTTGCCGTTTCATAAATATTCCAACATCCCTAACATCTGGAATCACGTGACTATCCTCGAAAATTCATCTGCTCACTGGATAGATGGAATTTTGGAACGTAGTACTTATCGAAAACATGACAGGTGGTTGACGTGACGTATATGACAGCTCTGACATTTTATTCTTATTTTTTTGGCCATAAAATGGGCACCAGGTGTGGGGCATTTACCTTGCGACAACATCTCCTACGGTTGAAATCGATTATGTCGAACAAAGTTTCAAACAAAAGTTGTAGTTCAGATATAAGGATATAAGCCGATAAGAACAAAAAGTGTTTATTTTGCCATTTTTCATCGATATCCACGATAAAAAAAATGGGTGTTTCCACAAAAAAAAACACTTCCGGTCAAAAAAACGATATTTGTCGTCACAAGGTAATGCCCCACCAACTTTGGTGCCCATTTTGTGGGTAAATGTGGGCGAAGTCGACAAACTGTTAATTTTGCCATTTTCCATCGATATCCAGGACAAAAAATGGGTGTTTCCATTTAAAAAATCACTTCTTGTCAAAAAAAGGTACTTTCGGTCTGAACCGGAAGTCGTAATATGGACCATGTAACGGCCGCCCCCTCGGTGTCCTACAACTTTTGTCTGAAACTTTTCTTGATATATTTTGTCTCAAGATAAATGCCCCACCCGGTATTAATTATCATTGACAAATACCTCTCGAGTATTTAGTTGCTAGGTATCTCAAGTCAGTGTAAGACATGTCATTTTTCTTGAACAATTACATAGTGCAAATGTTTAAATGGCCGGGAGAAAAGAACATAGCATTAAAACAACATATCCTAATAGCTCAGGGCGTAGAGCGTCTTGTGAAAACTGTAAGAATAGAGGTTGAAGGCATACGGTGGCCCATTTAAAAATATTATGTTTGCGGACGAAGTAATGAAATACGTAAATGGGTTACGAGGTGGACCTCGCAAAAGGATGAACCGGAAATTGCAAAGCGGTTGTCAATAATACAACAGTTACTGTCTCTAGCTGCTTCCTCAGCGTCAGTATAACAAATTATCAACGCTGTTGGCTTTGTATCTTCTTCTTCAGGTGCCATCTCCATTTAATGAAGGTTGGCGACAATTTCGGCGTACTTATTTCGGTCTTGAGTGGTACGAATTAAAGATGATGTGTTCATACCAGTTCAATCGCGTATGTTTTTAACCATGAATGTTGTCTGCGACCAGGACCACGTTTACCTTCGATTTTTCCTTCTATTATTAGTTTTAGTATATCATACTTGTTGTTCCGGTATACAGAGCGTTACCTTATCTGCTATACAGCCTTAATGCGTCCCTGTACATGAAATGCTGCATATGGCAACAAGGCTTAGAGAGAAAGACAACATATTCCATTGCCCGCTGGATGGCACCACTATTGGCATTTCAAGAGCTCTCTAGGGGCTCTAAAGTGAACTAGTTTCCTAACCTAACTTTTTTATATCCTTTGTTTACATTGTTTACAATGTTCTGTGTTTACCGTCAACTATTATTTTAGCTTTTCGGTTAATTATTTTAGGCTTTACACATTATTTACTGTTACATATTGTATTTTTCAATATAGAAACTACCGACTACTCTGATCATCCTGAACATGGCGTCTAATAACGATTATTGTTGTGTACCACAGTGTAATTCTTGAGCCAGGAAATTTCCACAAATTGCTTGTGCTTGGTCTGGTAGGAGAAGCATTGTCCAGGATAAATATATGGCTAATCTTGTACTTGACATGCCTTGTGTCAAAGCAGCAGTTCCTAGACGTGATGTATTCCTAAATCCAAATGACCAAATGCGCAGAAATCTATATTTGAATACTTTGTTAAAAATTTAGCAAACCTTGCTATTGCGACACAGGTGAGTATACGTGCTGGTAGTCAGCCTCATTTTAAGTAGTCAGGTAGTTATCCATAGAAAAGCATTAAAACATTAAACATTAAAATAGTTCATACAACTTTCAAATGTCTATTAACCATTTTACATTTAAAATATATATTTTAGGAAAGGACGTATCAAGAATCCATCTGAATTAGACACTAATACAACAACTATGCCTATGGAAAACATTGAAGATGAATATGGACATGATGTACGAAAAATCTGCAAGAGAAGCTTTTGTATCAAAGACAGGCCATATTATAGTAGACTGTGGTATGATAGAATCTGCAGGAAATAAATGGCTAGGCTTTTCACCAGATGGTGTGGTGTTAAATTTGAATAGGGAAGCAATAGCTTTATTGGAAATTAAATGCTTGTATTGAGGTAACTATCTTCATTATTATACTATAAGCGATTCCATCAAGCAAGTAATCTGTGTTCACAGGTAATGACTGGTTACAACCAATGTCATCCAAGCGAGTGAAACTATTCCTGGTTATAACTTGATGGCATCATGAACTAGCCCTTTGTATGTCATAACTTTGACATCTTCGTAACCAGTATTTACAATGGTTAGAAGCTTTTTCAAAACATCATAATTGTTATATTATTGTGTACTTTACTATTTCTATTTACTTTGTTTAAGTTGTGCTGATGTGTTTATGTTGTTTGTCGTTTATAGGTTTTTAATTGGATGTAAATTTAATAAATAGGGAAGAAGGAAAGTCTACACATTTTCTTAGAGCAGTTTCAAATATATCAAATTACATTGCTAAAGCGTCAATTGTAGTTTTAAACTGTTGTCCGATGTTATATTCAAAGAAAAAATTCAAATGCAAAATACAGATCAGCTGACTGAAGACAAATGACAATCTGAACCCATACTTCGCTTCTTACATCCAAGCCTTTACAGAAACTGTGATTTTGTTAACCCAATCAGTTCGATCACTGATCCTGGCGTTCAGAAAGTGATCTGGGATCGGTCAGAAATAGGGTAGTTCACTGTTGTACAGTAAGTGATTGCGATCAGATGATTCAGATCAGTAGCTGCTTTACTTTACCATCTATTTTTTGTTGTTAAACCAACTTTTTCGTTGTTCGATGTCCATTAAATTCATGGAATTATAAATGCCACTTTACAGCTGTTTGACATATAACTGATCTATCTGGATCCAGATCAGTGTTTCCATAAAGGCCTTATGTTTATCAAGAAATAGGGTGATTTGAAGGTTAACCAAGGGAATAACCACAACAACTACTGGTTGATCGCTTGGAATCGCTTAATGATCTGTAACCTTGCTAATATTTCACTTTACAGTTTTAAGCTTCTGTGTTTATTTTTTCACGTCTTGCATACTTTAGTCTAAGTATTTTTATTATTTAGGATGTAGAGTGCAGCCATTTAAATATTTGTTTACAAAGTGGAAATGTTCAAAAAAAGCCTACAAGAGTTCACAAACTTATGGTTTTTTTCTACAAGCTGTGTTGTATCATCCTCTCTAGCAACTTGTGGCTCCATAAACAGATGTTACACTATTGGGATTATACTTCATTTACCATCTCTCTAAGCAGCTCATGGTTAAGTGTGAGAACAGTTTGTAGCTTAAGTTTGCCATGGATTTGCTGTCATCTCCATCAGATGTATATCTGTTTCTTAATAAAGGCATTTATTATTATTATGTTCAAATCACAGACCACATTTTTGAATACTCATAAAATTATAACATTGTATTTTAGGTATCACAAAGGCAATTGAAGATAGCTTTCAAGAGTGAAATTTTATTTTAAATGAAAATGGAAGGTACACTTTGAAGAAGAAGCACAAGTATTATGGACAAGTGCAGCTAGGCATGGCCGTACTAAATTTAAGCAAATGTTATGTGTGTTTATATGCAAGCTATGATGGTAGCTGTGAAATTATAACTGTTTACTTTGACTATGATTTTACAAAAACAATGTTAATGAAAATCAAAAGAAACTATTTTTCTGAAATATTATATATAATATGTGACCAAAAAATAGATGGCTAATTTCTTAGTCTACAATAGCATTGTTTCATTTTCAAACCAGAAATTATAAATGTGTATGTTACGGTTAAAGTGTTTACTTGGATAGTTTATATACTATCCAGCTAGTATATAAACCATCCAAATGTCTGGTTATTTTAATGGAAAATCATATTTCAACTAAAATAGCTATGATAATTGGTTGGTTTGTATACTAGCCAGCTAGTTTATAAACTATCCAAGATATGCCGCTAAAGTATAATACCACAAAGATATCACACATATTAACCAGTGTTTCTGGTTAGTTTACAAACTATCAAAGTATGCACCTAATATCTCTAGTAATACATAATAATCAACTCGCTGGTTAGTATGTAAACTAACCAGTCCTTTTTGGTTAGTATATAAACTAACCAATCCTCTTTGGTTAGTATGTAAACTAACTAATTTTCTTTGGTCAATTTAACATAAAAGTGAGGTTTGTTTATGACAAGTGCAAGAGTGATGTGTTGGTATTATTTACTGTCGTGCCTTGTAAAATTTGTTTAAGAAAAGGTATCTGGTTACCACTTTTAGGTAGTGATAGCAATTGTATGTTGCATCTATGAATAAACTTTACCTTTAATTAAAAATTGTTTTTCTAAACTAAAGTAACCAAAGAGGATTGGTTAGTTTACATACTAACCAAAAAGGACTGGTTAGTTTACATACTAACCAGCGAGTTGGTTATTATGTATTACTAGAGATATTAGGTGCATACTTTATCCAAATGAAGTGGATAGTTTGTAAACTAACCAGAAACACTGGTTAATATGTGTGATATTTTTGTGGTATTATACTTTAGCTGCATGTCTTGGATAGTTTATAAACTAGCTGGCTAGTATACAAACCAACCAATATTCATAGCTATTTTAGTAGAAATATGATTTTCCATCAAAATAGCGAGACATTTGGATAGTTTGTATACTATCCAGCTAGTATATAAACTATCCAAGTAAACACTTTAGCCGTAACATGTATAAGAATAATACTGAATAAAAACGTTTTGAGAATAAAAAAAATGTATTTACATAAACATACAATATAGTAGTCAAAAAAAAATTAAAAAACAATTCATCAGAGTAACTTAATTATAAACTAATTCAAATGTGCTCATAAAAATCTTTCGTCAGATAATATAGGGGTTATGCTACAGATAATTAAAAATATTCCATCCATTTTTGAAACTAATGACCATTGCAACCTTCCACTAATAATTTTAAAAAATTTTAATCTCTGATTGGAGATCTTTCAATGTGCACTTGAGCTGCAGCAATCTCTTTATTAGCTGTAGCTTTTTGGTTTTTGAAAATGGGGGGTCTTATTAAGCCAATTCTATACATTACACATAAATCATCAATAAGATAACCTTTATCTACCATAATTGAATCTCTAGTAAGAGATAAGTTTTTGATAAAATCACGTTCTTCAAAAATCAATTTGATGCCCTACCACCATAAGACCTACTAATAAAAGTGATTATACCCCCAGGAGATACACCAGTCTTGAATTTAATTGTTGTAGATTTTTTATATTGTGAATAAAATTTTACTCTATGACATAGGCAGCCTGGTCTTTGCATAAATATTTCTAGGCAATCCAAAACAGCTCTACAATTTTTAAAACATCTTGGCGAGTTTTCTATTGAAGGAAAATAAATGAAATGAAGAACCTGACTTAGAACAGTTAGAAAATCAAAAAATATGTTTTGCACAGCAGACCCGATATATTGAATAATGCACCCAAAGTAACATAACTCGAGTCCAATTTTAATTTTGTCATTGTAAGAGACGATGTGTCCTTAAATCAATTATACAAGATTCATTTATCATATTCACAACACAATCAAGTATTTGAAAGTTATTAATGCCTGTAAAACTTTTTGAGGCAGCATTCGTTTTCAGCAGATCACTCAATGAATTAATTCTATCAGTATTAACTTGCACTTCTGAATCTTGCACTTTTCTGCTTTGTAAAAATATCTGGTGTAGACTTTAGTAATTGCACAAAGTTTGCTGCAGCTTGAACATTTACTTCAAAATCACATTCTTGAGGATCTTCATTTTTGCTTGTGCATGGACCTCTATCTCTCCTTTTATATCTATCAGTTCGATCAGATGAGGTTTTGGTTTTGGAAAACCCACTGTACTAACAGGAAGCTTTTGTGAAGGTTTAAAATTCGACCTCTGCATGGTTAAACCTACAATAAAAGATAAATACATATTCCTTCATTATTTAGAGAGAAGAAATATTAATCTATATGGATTTTTCAAATCACTGACAGTAATCTCAGTCAATTATTACCTTTGTTAAAATGAAGAGAGCACACTTTCATAGATTTGGACACCTGTTTGCCAATTTTTAGTTTAAAGATCGAAGCTTTTCTTTGGTCCATTAAATACTTCCCCATCTCATTTTCTATATAAACTTGCCTAGCATTTGCCTCAGAAAATCTATGAAAGGTTAATTTTCTTTCAGTATCTTTCTTGGCCAAAGAATTACACTGTGGTACACAACAATAATCGTTATTAGACGCCATGTTCAGGATGATCAGAATGGTTGGTAGTTTCTGTATTGAAAAATACAATATGTAACAGTAAATAATAAGGAGTAAAGCCTAAAATAATTATCCGAAAAGCTAAAATAATAGTTGATGGTAAATACAGAACATTGTAAACAAAGGAAAAGGATATAAAATTTATAAAAAGTTAGGTTAGGATGTTAGGAAATAATCTGTCAGAAACAGTTCACTAGAGAGCTCTTGAAATGCCAATAGTGGTGCCATCCAGCGGGCAATGGAATATGTTGTCTTTCTCTCTAAGCCTTGTTGCCATATTCAGCATTTCATGTCCAGGGACGCATTAAGGTTGTATAGCAGTAAAGGTAACGCTCTGTATGTGGCCCAGATAAGCAGTCTTTCTTCGTTTTATTGTAGTAAGTAACTCTCTTTCCCTTCTCATACATCGAAGCACTTCATCGTTAGATATGTGTTGAGTCCATGATATTTTTAATAACCTACGGAAGGTCCACATTTCAAAAGCTTCAAGTCTGTTCATGGTATCCACTTTTAATGTCCATGTTTCTGCTCCATATAAGAGACTGAGTGCACGTATGCCTTTACAAAACGGTATCTTAGGTTTAGGTTCAAGGTTGGGTTACATAACAGGTTTTTCATCTTTAGGAACGTGGCTCTGGCTTGTTCTATGCGTGATCTTACTTCAACGTCAGGGTCTACATTTGTCGTTATGCAGCTGCCAAGATATTTGGATTTCTCAACTTTCTCTATTGCGGTGTCATATATGTTTATGTTCAGTTGTGGGTTTGGAGATCTTGTTATCGCCATTACTTTAGTTTTTGTGACATTAATTCTCATGCCTAGCTGATCTCCTACCTCTACAACTTTGTTGATTAGGCGTTGAAGGGCCTCTGGACTGTCCGCAATGATAACCGTGTCGTCTGCATAACGTATGTTGTTCAAAAATCCTACCGTTGATTTTTATGCCGTCTTCCTCATCGCCTATTGCTTGATTGAATATGTGCTCAGAGTACATATTAAATAGTATTGGCGATAAAACACAACCTTGTCGTACCCCCTTTTCTATACACACCGGTTCTGATGTTGCTTGTCCATATCTCACCGTTGCTTCTTGTTTCCAATAAAGCTTTGGCTTTGTATACTCTGATATATCCAACAGGGTGGGGATAGAAATTTATTATTTTTGTTCAAACTCTATAGCGAAAATGTAGAAACATATAGTTTATGTTATTATTATATTATATTATTATTATATTATATCAAAAGCAGCGTTCTTCATTTTTGCTAATATTTCTACGTTACGTTTTTAGGTTGCTCCCAATAAGAAAATTAAAAATAGGTGTTTGTTTTATTCGCGGTCGTCATTAAAAAATAATGAAATAAAGCAGCACTCTTGATTTTTGATAATATTTCTACGTTACGTTTTTTTTTTGTTGTTGCTCCCAATAAGAAAATTAAAAAGAGGTGTCTGTTTTATTCGTGGTCATCATTAAAAAATAAAGAAATGTGATTGAAAAAAATTGTCGTAGTTCTTGATTATTTTAAATAAAAATCCTATCATCGTATCTTGCACAACCCTGCATTGTAGGGTAAGAATGAAGCATCAACTCACATATCAGTTTTTAATACACTTGTTGGCAAAAAATGCAGGACGTTAATTTAGTTCAATGAAGTACTTCTCACAATCCAGTTTTTTACGTCATTAAAAATATATAGGGCGTTGATCAAATATACTGCAATAATATTGTAAATTGAATTATGTGGATTTATTCCAGTGTAAGCCCTAAAGTATAATCATGTCTTCACTCATGATTGGAGCCGGTGCGTAATTTCCTGCTACTTCGTGGAGGGAGATGTGGGATGGTGGACTACGACGTTTAACATGCTTTTAAAGCCTTTCCTCTATACATATACCGGGTTATTCGACGTTATTTGATAAAAGAAAAATAATTTCTACATTTTAAAAATATTATCATGTTATACAGGGTGTCCCCAAAACACGAAACGTATCAAAGTTATATTTTTTAAATGAACACCCTATATATTATTGCATATTCAGATTCCTTGATGAATTATTATAGTGTGACTTTATGTATCACACATGGGTTTAGGTGTAAATCACCATTTTCGGTATAAGTCGATATCAGAAAAAAATTAATATCCCAGAGATTATAACATTTAGAAGGCTGTGACTGCCGGATTACTAAGCATGAAACGCTTCAGCTTAGGTTAGACGGTCAAATTTGAATTACTTTTGTGCTTGGAGAAATCGGTCCATTTATTAAGGAAACTTCAATCAGAGATAACTTGATTTTTTCAGATGGGAATGCCTATTTTTTATATGATTGAATTTAAAATTTGAAGGCTTTTCTAATGATATTAGACTGTGAACTAGAAGTTACCAAGGAATCTGAATATGCAATAATATAATATAGGGTGTTATATTAAAAAAATATATAACTTTTATATAACGTTTTTGGGGGGGGTCCCGACTTCCTAGATCTCCCCCTAAATACGGGTCTGAAAAGGGGCATGTTTTCCAAATTACGTTATCAGTCGTATTATTCTTTAGTTACTTTAAATCCATACACATTAATCTATAATCTTTGTTTAATTCTGCAGCCAGTATCAGCTTATTTCTCATTTTCCGCCCGCCGTCTTTTGCTGCCAAATAATAAACGTCTGTAGACATAAATTTATGTCAATAGATAATAAAAAAATCACATTAGGTTGACTACTTAATAATTGCTTCCCTGTTTTATCAAGCTTTAATGTGCACATACGATAAAAAAATGATTGATCGTTGATATAAGGATTGGAATTAATAATATTGACCGTATGCCTTGATAACAGTATTAGAAAAAAATGTTCAAGGTGTATTATCGGAGTAACACTACTTGAGCTTACATGTGAATACAAATATACCGGTAATCATATTTGGCGCAGGATATTTCGAGTAACATGCAATTACTTATTCTAATCATACGACCACGTTCATGAATATAAATTAGAAATCTCTTCTTGTTGTTGAACGTTATGATATAATCAAAATTATTTATTAGTGATATATCTGCAACATTTGAATGGTGCTTCATTGAAAACAGTTAACAGAAAAGTATTCGAAATAAATTTCAATGGGTCTGTTAATCACTTAAGTACACTGCACATCCGTTATCAAAATTATCAATGAATCATGTAGATAAGTAGTGCATTTTGCAGTATCTTGCAGTTAGACCCTATGAATTCAGTTTTGAAATGTCATGCATTAAACTTAAGCATCGATTGTACACGTATAATGTGAATACTTAACAGTTGATGAAGCTGAAAAATGATGAATTGCAGGTAACAAGTATATGTTACATACAAATTAGTCAACTACTCTAGTTGGATACTTATCTTCTCTCGACTATTAATGAAGAATTTATTATCAACAGAGACACTTTATTTAGTAGTAGTATCTTGCATAGATCTGTTAACTGATACAAGCTTCAAATAGGCTACATCCTACTTCTGAGCTATTTCATTTATTTGTACTTCACAAGACAAATACTGCCACCTCGAAGGCTACGCATTGTATGAGGTATTGGTATTGACGTATTGAAAATATACATTGGATAGCAAAACAAATGTCCAATTAAATAAAAGATGTGTTCTATATGCCATTATTTATTCTGTATTAGATGGAGGGTGATCTGTCAAGATTGCAGGACTTGGGCTCATTGGGCTCCTTGTAAATTATCCCAAGGGTCTTTTAGATGAGAGTGCGCAGTTATCCCAGCCTAGTGAGAAAGGTGATGATGCAGCTCAACAGGATTCCCTTGGCCTTGGAAGGTTAGCGTTCCCCCATAATGAATGCTCGCATTGGTAAGACAACGCAGCCAATCGACTTGATCGCAACCACAGAAGCACTCGCACACCGCGATGTGTGCGAGAGAGAGAGAGAGAGAGAGAGTCTGTGCGCCCGACATTGAAGCAGCTCGAGTCATCTGATGACATGTTCAAGGAATGCAAACTCGTCCATCCGACATGCCATCACGACCCGACCGGCTGACATCCGTTCCCTCTTTCTTACCTCTGCTCTACTCCGTTTGCACAGGGTATCATCGTGAACGATATTCTTCGCAGTGCAAGATGAGAGGATTATCTTTAGCAGAGAGTATTTTGTTTACTATCCCATGTATAGTGATCCATGCCTCTGCGCTGGACAACATCAGCGGAACCATATTCTCTGGGGTTAGCTCAGCCTCCAGTTTTTGCCTTGCCTTCTGCCTGTATAGCTCCCATCTGTCGCACTGAAATAGGGCATGTTCGACCATGTCTTCGGCCTCGCAGTGCAATCATTTCTCGACCGTCACCCGTCCTATCATTTTTCTATACACTCGAAAAGACCGATGCGCAGACAGTGCCAGCGTTCGGAAATAGGACGTCTGCCGATGGCTGCATTCCTCCCATTGTTTTATCAACTGTTTCATCGACTGTGCGACATCAGTGGCGTCATTCCATACGCTTTGCCTGCTTGACCATGACAAATCAGTGCCCTCTCTTCAGCCAGCAAATATAATTGCGGTATTGCCGTTATCACTTGCAAGGCTCTTGTCGATACCGTGCTATAAGCACTGGCTATCCTCAGCAGAGACTTTATCTGCAAGCTGTCCAGGGCCTTCTGATAGTTTTGCCTTAGTCCCTAATGCCCTTTAATTGCACAGCAAGTGAACAGTTGTAGGTGTGCTTTCTCAACAGTGTTGACATTGCTCCAAAGGGCGATATTTTGGTCTCGACAGCCCGTTTTACCGGCTGATCTGCTAATATATTGCCTTTGGATTGTGAGTGCCCTTTTACCCAGTTAACCACTATTTTGTTGCCGGTAGGTGCATTCACGAGTGCCTGATTACAATTCAATGTTGAGCTCGTCGTTAGCTTAAACCACTTTAGAACTAGTAGCGCTGCTATCTGTGCAAATTCATATATTTTTGTCCGTATATTCATTTGAAAAATTCCTTTGGCTGCTATGGCTATTATGCCTGCCAGCTCGAGCGGAGTTGTGCTGGCATGCTTGTCCATAGGCCGCTTGATATTTATGTGGACACTTCTGGAATGTACTCTGCAGCCTGCTCAATTAATTTTGTTGGATCAGTCTGTGAAGATGTTAATGACTCCCTGTGAGTATCGTACATGGGCGGATACCCTCGGCGACCTGGAGGAGAGGCATGCTCGCATTTAAGGAATTACAATTATTGCGTTGTTCTTATTTAATGAAGGGAATTCTAAAAGCTTTGTAGCTTTTCCGTATATATCTCGAAGTAGATACTGTCTTCTTCGTAACACTAATCTTTTTTTTTTAAATTTAACTTATTTTTTCTCATTTTGTTGTTGTAGTGCACAGATCTACAAATAATGGAATTGGTATTTGATTGATATTGAGACTGTATAATAACAACAGATTCCAATGTGGCCCCAGTAAGACCAATTTTGAGATACATGTATAAGAAAGGTCAATAAACTATCTATCAATCAACAAGTTACCAAAATGCCAATGCTGTGCAATAAGTTTTGTTTTGAATTCAGAAAAACACGCAGTATTTTTGTGAGAAGCAGCTATATTTTTATTTTGATCCAAATTACAAACAATGAGATTAATAATGTAATACGAGATCTGCCATGTCCACCTCGGTTGTTCTTACAGACCGTCACTATTGAAATATTTCATCCGTTTTCGCATAATAGCTGCTATTGCTCTATTGTTGCTCATTTCTTGTCTTTGTAGCATAGTCTCCAAAAACCGATACCTCGTGGCTTTAATCCCTGGGGCCAGTGGACTTTGTAAGACTTTGGGCAAATCCCAATTTCTAGGAGCGTCTTGAAAATGGCAAACCTGAGTTTTCATCTACATTTTCAGCTACAGTTCTTATAATTGCTGCCGACCTGAACGGACGGACACGAGTTTGAGTCCTGACATCACTAACTTGTCCAAGAACTTCAAATTTATTGATTAACATCACTATAGTAAGGCGACAAGGCGCTTCATGATGACCAAACGCAGTGCGAACTTTGCGAACTGTTTCTCCATAATTTTTATAGAGACTTTTGACTATTTCAATGCATTATGCGAGCATAATATTGATCCATTTCTCATAACCTCGTAATGTTCATTTGTCAAATGAAATGTCACTGTCAGCTGTGTTTTGACAATAAAAAAATGTGAACGAGGTAGACCACGTACTAGGAACTTTCCGGACTCAAGTCGTTTGTTTTCATACATTTGAGTATTTCAATTCATTTACTTTTTTTAGCCTCCATTTCACAAAAAAATAACATGTGATAATCATTTTAGACATAAAGACTCATTCTCTTTCAACTGGAGCTATCAAATTTATATGTTGTATTACATTTTTGTGTGTTCCCCCCTCCGCCTCCTCACCGTTTTCCATCCCCATTGTCCGATCCGCACCAAACCCTTTTCAACTCGGTAGGACCTTTATTTATTTCAAGGTGACCAAATTTGGGAGCAATCGCTTGAGGCGTTTTTGAGAGATCGTTGGAGAACCAAATGGTGGACGTACCAAGACGGACATTCTTTAAACAATGGCCATTATAAAAAGGTTTTCATTAGAAACCAACATCTAGTTTTGAGTCTCGCTGCGATGATAAAAAAGGGGTGGGGGTAACTCAACAAGTAATGTCATAACGTGAGATTCTAATGCTACCACCATAAAGAGCATGTTTTCTCATGTCGAAAACGCTACCGCGCATGCCGCAAAATTTTCGAAATGGCGGAATAAAAATTCCTAAAAAGTAGCAGATTTTCGAACTTCAAAATGGCAGTAATTGTCACAAAAATGAGGTTTTATATCTTTTGATCCACTTTTTGTACAAATCTATGATTTAATGGTGAGATAGTGGGGGTTACTCGGAAAAATAATAATATAATAAGCATTTTCTTTCCATAAAATGAGTTAGGAGGTGATTTTACCAAGGAAATGGTACCTCGCACATGGATTTTGGTAAAATTTGCCAAAACGGGCCGATTCTAATAACTTACCCCTCCTTTGTCGGGGAAATTAAAAATAGCGTAAAATTCAAAATTGAACCTTTTGTTGGGAGATTCTGTATTTTTGGTGCATTAAAAAATAGTTTGTGGCGATACGTAATAATTCGAATTTTCGTTTCAGGACGAAGGACTCCTGCGAAGAAGGTCCAACCTAGCTCTCTAGCGGAAGCGATGATATTGGACACAGAAGCGGCCGTGATGGCGAATCTCGATTTTCTTTCCAACACCGACGTCGACATGGAGGACGACGACGACATGAGCGACGATGTCGACATCGAACAGTCTGACGATATGGAGGACGACGTCAAAATAGGAAAGAAAGGTAACGCAAGGTTGTGCGAGCTTTATACAGGGTGTCCCAAAAAATAGTGTCAAGCGGAAGTCCAGAGATAGAGCACACCTAGAAGTATCTGAATCACCCCCATATATGTTATGCAATTTTTTGTAGTTTCCGAGTTATGGATTTTTTTCTGAATTTCAGAGAATCCTCTACCTCGACAACTTAAGACTGTTCCAAAAGAAAAATTAAAAGACTTTTCCAAATTATCTTTTTTGGTAATTAATCTCCAAGAGTTTACTGTTCATACATAAAATAATCGGGTTCGTAACTTTGAAGAAAGTTATAAAAATTTTAGTGTAAATTGAAAAATTTACGATCTGATAATTATGCCTTAAATCTTCGACTCGCAATTAAAATTCCAAAGAGGTGATTTCATAATTTCTAAGCAGGTCTAAAAACTTTTTCAGACTCTCAGCTATCACAATCATTGAAAAAAACTAGTACTTAATGGGGCTACTTTTACTCCATTTGACCTCCAAAGACAAGAGGCAAAATTTCTTGAAATTAGCGATGTGTTTTTCAATTCATCAATAACATATGTTAACGCGTTAATAGCAGATTGATTGTCAGTACCACAATAATAAACGTTAAAAACGTTGCATAAATAAAACATTTATTAAAAAAGATCCTATTTCTTGCCAAAAAACCACAAAAGGAGCGCATTCTTCAAAACCGGTTTTTACCTGAGCACCAACCAAAAGGGCTAACGCTAACGCAGTAAACGATGACGATGTTAGAAAGAGATAGCTATGATATTGTTGTGGCATCTTTTCAAAATGTGTCATTGCATAAATTGTTTTTGTTGTCTTTATTCAGTCGTCTGTCTGTCTTTGCGGCTTTAAAACGATACGCTTTTGTTTGGATTGGTTTTGTTGTTGTCTGACTACTTGGCTATTCCTACGGACCTTGAGTGCACGACAACTGAATTTAACGAGGCAGTTTTCTGCAAGAGACTATGCAACAAATGGATAAGTCGTGGTGGACCCACTGAATGGCCGCCACGGTCACCCGACTTGAATCCGATAGAGCTTAGAGACTACTACAAAAAACCAGTTTATGCTAAAGAGTGTCGAAACATCAGCGAACAAATTAACACAGGCTGAAGAAACAATAAAAAACAATCAAAGAGCTTTTGCTAATTTAAAAAACAATTTTTTCAGATGATGTAGATTATGCATCGAACAAGAAGGTAGACATTTTGAAAATTTCTTGTGAAATTTATTAAACTTAATGAAGAAATTTGACAATTTCGTTTCAGTTTACAATTTCCCACTTACAAAAAAGGAGTAGTACATGTAAAAAGAATCTTAGCAAAGTGACACAGGTGGTCATCTATCGATATTCTGTTCGCACTGAATGTGTTTTATTGCGCCACTGACAATCATTCGGCCTATTAGCGCCCTAAACTTAGTTATTGTTTCATTTAAAATCCCATCGCTAATTTCAAGAAAACTCCACCTCTTGTCGTTGAAGGTCGATTGGAGACAAAGTAGCCCCATTGAGTACGCCTTTTTTTTAATGATTATAATAGCTGAGTGTCTGAGGAAGTTTTTAGACCTGCATAGAAATCATGAAATCACCTCTTTAGATTTTTAATTGCGAGGCGGAAATCTAAGTCATAATTAACAAAACGTAAATTTTTCACTTTACACTATAATTTTCATGACTTTCATCAGATATGCTAAGCCGATTCCTTTATGTAATGAACAGTAAACTCTTAAAGATTAATCAGCAAAAAAGAGAATTTGGAAAAGTCTTTTAATTTTTCTTTTGGAACAGTCTTAAGTTGTCAAGGTAGAGAATTCTCTAAAATTCAGAAAAAAATTCATAACTCGGAAACTAGAAGAAAATGCATAACATATATGGGGGTGATTCAGATACTTCTAGGTGTGCTATATCTCTACTCTTCCGCTTGACACTATTTTTTGGGACACCCTGTATAGGAACTCAATCATAGATAGATAATCCCCTCTGGCAGATGAAAACAGTTAATAGTGACGAATAGGACCGTATTTTAGCCCCACCTGGTTGATTGGGCGGGTATTCATGCTGAAATAAAACGAAACACCACCCAAACGCGCTGTTATCAAGCGGTCACCCACCAACATTATAATTGCATATGGAGTATGGCATAAGAACCTTCTCAAAATTTTTTGCGATTTTTTTTTGCACACAGGAAAGCCGAAAAAAATAAAGAAAATTACCAGCCAATCGGAAGACGGATATGTGTGCCATGTTACCGTTCTACTTGATTTAAGATCGTACGTACGTGTATTGTCTTGTGCTCCCGTTTTATTGATCCGTGATTTGGTGACCGTGATCTAGCTTAAGGTATTTGTATTTTTCTTCTGCAATCCCGACTTATTTCCCTTTTTATTGTAGAGTATTCTTTATTAGTGTTTTGGTTACGCTTTTTCACATATGCGGCCAGTAAAGCAGACCTTACTAACCTAGTTCATATTCGGTTGAAAGGTTCTTGTTCAGATAGAAATAACACGGCAGTCAGGGCAACGTGTGATGAGCATTCACTAATGAGAAAATGTGTAGACTTTTCAAATTCTCAGAATCAATCATTCCCCGCGGAAGATGGAAAATGCCCCGCGGAAGATGGAAAATGCCAGGCGTTTCAAATTCGCCCATCACCATTGGGATCTTGGAAACCATAAGAGATAAAAAGTCAGTAAAATGAAGGCAAAGTTGCGCATATAATTTTGAAAACAGACGGAAAAAATAAATTTGTAGAATGTAATATTTTGAAAATGAGATTTAATGATTATCATCAAGTATTGAGCTGTATAGATTTACATAAGTTCATAATTTCTTAGGGGATTTTGCTGAATTTTGTTGTTAATATTTTTGAAAACCTGAAAGAATCCTTGTTCTATGGTAGGTTTATAGACGAGTGATGCTATTTTATCAGCTCTAGGTGATGATGTGGATGCAATCGCACTGGAAGTGTTCAATGAACTGAATCGATTGTCAGAAGCTGAAAAGAAACAGGACATCAAGACGGAACAAACCGATTGGAACAAAGGTATTATTATATTATTTCACTTTAGAATGTTTGCTCTGACAATAATTACCATCTCAATCACCCCATTGTTATTTTTCAACCGTTTAATATCAGATGCGATCAGTTCAAGTAATCGTACTGCATGTCCTTCACGTTCAGATGTAGTTAAGTAACAAGACAGTCCAAATTCCTAGTTTTTTCTTTCCACCCATAATATCACTAAAATATTTTTTTCCTGCTGGGAGAAAGTGAGGAAGCGGTACAATTGGCAGCTGAATGTTGTTATAGAAGAAGATCTACTTTGAGAATTTTCTCAAACGCCATGTTTTCATTCTCGAATTTTATTTTGGGTATTATTTTTAAGCATAAATGTACATATATAAAATATCTTAGGCCTTTACTATATTTTAAGCGTTAAATAATGAATCCTTTTTTATGTACTTTTTTATTTTTAGCGATACCAAAACGACCGTTGGGGTTAGGCGATGACGATAATGTCGACTCTTCCCTTGGTCTAGGCGAATTGGCGCAATTGACTGTGAATAACGACGCAGAAAATACTTATGAAGTAGCCAGTAGCAAGGAAGCTTGCAGGTAAAATTGGAAATTCCATGTATAAAAAGAAATTTAAACGCTACTACTAGTTATTTGAATGGTAATGAGATTGATTAAAAAAGAGCGATTCTTTATTTCAAGTAGATAAAAATATAATTAATGTATGTTTCACTGGGTATACTAGTGAGTAGATATGTGCTCCCGAGCTTTCATATAATCCAACGTCCTTTTCGCAACAAAATTTACATTTCCGGCAAGCGTGGTGAAAAAATAGTGACAAAAAACTCAACCCTACATCAAAGAGTGTCAGTGAAGAAAACGCTTCTATAAGCGGATGGAGGAGAGAATTCCTCCTCGCCACAGGGTGTACACGTCGGGTCGCTTGCCACCCTCATCACATACAAGAGACGTTTGAAGGTGTTAGCCGGCTTCTGTCCAGTGGGAGACAGAACTGCCCCTCCTTGGGAGTTCCTAAAATAAGTTCTCTAGCTTGACGGAGATGTCCACAGATTCCTCTCCATCTCATAAGATGCTGATTTTGCAACCACACTTCTGTTTTCCTTCTAATGGTACCTGCTGCCAGCCCCACAGCCGGCTCAGGACCCAGGAAATTATTCCTCGACCATCGCCTTGGGAACGCGTCCGACATTTTATTACCGCAAACTCCAGCATGACTCGGCACCCACACATATGTAAGTGACACCCGATGGTCTTGCTGAAATGTCATCCAAGCCCTCAATGCTTTTAATGCTGCCTCGCTGTCAGAGCAGATGGTGATCCGCCTCCTTGGGGCCTGAATTTCGTGAATACGAAAGGCACAAGCTAAAATCGCATATATTTCTCTGCTTGGAATACCATGGAGAATCGCCCAAGAGAGAGGGAAAGTTTTTGTTTTGGTCCACAGATACCAGGGCCGAAGCCTTCGTCGGTAAGTGAATTTCACCCGATGCCGTGAGCATCACCGGTGGTCTCAATCATGCTTCAATCAATGTAGGATTACGAATACCGGCACTGTGGGAAGTTTTATGGTTTTCTTTACTTCAGATTATATTTCATACTATGTCAGTAATGGGGCCTTGTGCGGTAGTTACTAGTTTAGGCTTATGGAATGCATAAAACTAGCAACCTGGTTTGAACATTAAATAAAAATCTATTAATGGTGAGATCATAGGTGATGCTCACGGCATCACGGATATCTAATCATTACTGAGGTGCCATGAGCATCACCGGGGGTCTCAATTTTTTTTTTTTGAAAAAATTGCATTGAACACCTTCTATTTATCGTGTGATATATCCCAAAATGGCTTAAACTATGAATTTTCCACTACGGCCTCTGAGGAATAACTTTAAGGTCCTTATGGCGGCAGTCAACGTGTTAAAAATATAGTGCAGATTCAATAAGATTCAGGACAAATCGAATTTTAATATAGAAAAACTAAATTCTTAGTTAGGTTAAATATCCGCGCATTTGGATTTTGACTTGGGCATATCTAAAAATTCGAACGAGAATACAAGATAATTTTAATTTCTTATTCAACAACGGACAGATCAAATTTCTTACCAATAGGAACTCCGACGTATGAACATAGGGAATGATCGAAATTTATATCAATTTTTATAGTGTGCTTTTAATCCCACCTACGAAAACGCATAACTTAGGTAACCTAGCTTCTAATGCGAGTTTTTTTCATCACAGGAAAACCTGGAACGCGAAATACACGTTGCGGAGTCATTTTGACGCTGTACATGCGTTGGCGTTCCACCCTACCGAACCAGTGTTGATAACTGCCAGCGAAGACCACACCTTAAAGCTGTGGAACTTGCAGAAGACTGTGCCAGCCAAGAAGAGCGCTTCGTTAGACGTGGAGCCTCTCTACACCTTTAGGAGTCATACAGGTTCGTGTTTGGTGGCACCTCATGATTTTTTAGTTTAGTGCAGAGAGATGGGATATATAACATCATGTGCTTCGGAGTTATATCTACAAACTTTGAGAGAGAGAGAGAGAGAGAGAGAGAGAGAGAGAGAAAATGCTGTCAAAGTTGTCGAGAAAAAAAAGTTTCATAAAATGGGTCTTCCTCTTGATTAATTTATTATTACAATTACAAATTTCGTACGAAGATTACATACTCATTCTAAAAAGGAGAATTAGTTGCATGAAAATAATCAAACAGAAAAAAAACAAATCGTCCGAAACACGTGTCGGCAGCTATCGTTGTTTCCTTTTCGCGTGCTTAGCCAGCTATTTGTTTTTTTTTCTGATGATTATATATTCAGTTTTAATATCACATGTTGGGTACTTATCAAGGGATTTAGGCGTTTTTGAATATTTTTTGGGAGTGTTATTATAATGAGACTGGTGCTGTAACTTCTTTCGAACGTAGAATTTTATAACACACAAAATTAGACATGAAAGCCTTATCTTTGATGTATTTTCCCTGAACTAGGTTTCGATTTAACGTTCAACGTTTGTTAGAAATTAATTATTGAAATGTTAGTGCTTTACGTACCCATCGAAAAAATATGAAGCAAATATATGCATCATTTTTTCTTCGGTTGGGTAAAAAACAACTGAAATATTTGAAATGTGCATATCCATCCATCATTACCATGTAGAGTGTTTGAGTGGCATAAGAAATCTAAAAACACTTGTGAATTAGTGGAAGATGAACCTCGGCCCGATCGACCATAAACTGCGTAAACTGTCACAAAGATTGCGGTTCCACGTTCAAAGTTTATGAAGATTTAGGAGTACCGGAAGGTCGCTACAATGTGGATTCCAGAAGTGGTGACCGATGAACGAAAAGCGAATGGAATGACAATTTGTCAGCAGTCAAAGCAACTACAACGTAATATACAGTTTTTAAAGAATGTGGTTACATGACATGTAACGAAAATTGGTTTTATCATTACGATCCTGAGCTGAAGTCTCTAAGTATGCATTGGAAGCACAAATGCAGTCCAACACCGCACAAGTCCAAAACTTAAAATCGCCGGTAAAGTGATTTCTATTGATAAATTAATTCATTTATTTGCAAGAAAACTACAAATAATGCCACTCCTAGAAGGCTGAGCCTTGTGGCGGCGTAGAGGCGTACATAATATTTCACAAAATATTTTATGGTACCATTTTCTAAAGCCTGTGATTATCCAAATCAGAATAATTAACATCTCACCGTTTCGTACCAGAACTGGATCGTGACGACTGGTATCTTAGCAGATGATACCAGTAATGTTCTCATAAGTACTTATGCTGTTAAAAACTAAAAATTTCTAAAATCTGCCAGGGGACTCCGATAACTAGAAAAGTGATATTAGAATCGCTTCATTTCGATTCTAATATTGTTGTACATAAACGAGCTTCGGAACTCTGATGAATCGGTTTATATTTTAGAAATGTGCTCGTGAAAGTTCGAAAATATCGGGATATTTTGTTGCTTATTCAAAAATCATGACAACTTTGACATGATTTTATAGTTATAACCTATACTAAAAGCTTTCTTGAAATTATGAAAATGTCAAAATTCGCTGCGTGAAAATTAAGAAACATTGAGGTAAACGGACGGCTGTGGACTTCCTGGCTTCCATTGCACATTCGTGAGAGGTGAACAGCAGTGGAACAGACGGAGATTAGCGGTGGATTATACCAGAGTGCGAGTACGACACTGAATCAATGGACCAGAAGCCAGCGTTTTAACTAAATTCAAGTATAGTATGTGCTATATGGTTGAGTGGAAGAGCACTATGGTAGTGAACTCCGCCATTTGGAGTATATATCTGTATGCTTCAATAAAGGCTATTATTATTATTATTATTTCGTGTGCGTTGCTTGAATTGATTTTGTGTTGAATTCAGTAGTGGATCTATTGTGACTATTGTGAGTGGCTAAATCTGTTAGTTATTATTTCGGATGGCGCTCTACATAGTCTATCACTACCCATCAATAATCTTGACTGACTCTCATTTTTCTTTTGTCCGTTGATAAAAATAGAGTAGATTAGGTATGAGCCAAGGGAAGCATCAAAAGAACGTGCGCCAAAGTTTGTTTACGGTACGCATTAAATGTTAGGTTAAGTATACCACAGGCTGACAGATGCCATCGGGCGAGAAAGTGAGAGGGCATCTCTCTCTATTAGGATTATTCACTTTAACCCACGTAGGTAAATGGAATTTGATAACAACCAATTTTCCAATTCTCGTTTCGAAGCGTTTCTAAGGGGGACTTACGGGGAAAGAGGGAATCGTAGAAAACTACATCAGAGTACCAACTTTTCCATCATGACGTCAGTTTTAGAAATGCAACGATTCTAATATTACTTTTCTATTTATCGGAGTCTACCTACTAATCTATCAATCGTGTGGAGTTAGTTATGATTACATTGTATCTAGAAGACATACACTAACTGGGAGGTTAAATTCTGATGTACTGCGCGAAAGGAAAAATAAAAGGAAAAACGGCCGCCTTATCAAGACTTATGTTGGACGCTGCGTTAGGACAATGCTTCGGCTCACAAATAAGAGAACAATTGAAGAATTAGATGTGGAAATTATGGCTCACATTCCTCCCCGCCCGAAACTCCCGACGTTCCATCAAGTGACTTCCATTTGTTTCCTGGAGGAATTGAGAGATCGAAGATGAGTGTCGCATTTAGTTTATGACAAGTGGATAAAGCGATGAGATAAGTGTGTTGAACAGAATGGAGTGCTTTAAAAGATAGTTGTTGAAGATACATACTATAACTCTGAGGAACAAAATTATTATAATACCACAACATACTATAACATCATTTAAACGAACTTTTTCATATAACGTTGCTATCATTTATAATTCTATACCAAACACAAATAATATCAATTATCAGTATTTCCACACAAAAAATTAATGTTTTATGTTTAATTCATCGTTTACCTGACAGGTGTATCATAGACGTATTATACAAACTATATTATATCTGTTTTAATCATTTTATCCCTTTTGATAGATTTGTATTTGATATATGTTTTTTGTAACTGAACTCTGAACTGAATTCAAAATAATCTGTAATTTTTAAAACTTGTTGCTAACATCATTGGTCAAGTGTGAGAGTAGCACTAGCTAAATTCCGACAATAAGGTTTTCTATAGTTTTTGTTAAATAAAGACGATTATTATTGTTATTAAATAAATATTTTATTGTTATACTATAGCAGTATAGCACCAGTCCCGTTATTTTCCAATATATCCTTGAACAGCTTTTTTCAGTAGTATTACTCTGTTAACCGACACAACATTGATTTCAGGTCCAGTGCTGTGCCTCGCAGTGTCGAGTACCGGTGAGCAGTGCTACTCGGCCGGTTTAGACGGCACCATCTGCTGCTGGAACGTACCGGGTGCCAACACTGACCCGTACGACTTGTACGAGCCGGACGTACTGGCCGGTACGCTGCACGGACACTCGAACGCCGTCTGGGGTTTGGCTGTTAGGGGCGGTGCAGCCAGTGCCGGCGGGGACGGTCAAGCTAGGCTTGTCAGCTGTTCCGCGGACGGAACTGTCAAGCTATGGGCGCCACACGCCAAGGTAGGTATAGACACAGCATAGGCAAAGAGTAGGTAACTAACAAGAGGAGACAGTCAGACAGAGCGAATAAAATTAGACAGAGATAGAGCTACACCCAAATTTAAAGGGCCTCGAATTCGCCCGAGCTGACCCGAGCTAGTTCGGTGTCAAGCGTTGCCACATTGAGATTTGTATTCGCATTTCCTGCGACGTCATTATTTGGGAGATTGATAGAAAGTAGAAACACTTCGTCGCAATATTGATAATTTAGATATATTTTAACTCTTTTTTTTATTGACCAAAATAAGTAGGTACCTATCTAAATTTACTTTCATTCATAATATTCAAAGATGCGTTTGCTGATGGTTAATTTTTTATTATGTCATTATACCACGTCAATATTATAACTTTATGACAGAAAAAAGATTTGAAGCTAATGAGCAAAGCAGTCGATGCCGATGACACAGAATTTAAAAAAAAAGAAAAAAAGATTTCGTTTCACCATTGGAACATACCACATTACAATTTTGTTTTTATTTTAATATTCGGTAAGATCCGTTTTCGTTCGGTGATATATTAATACAAAAATTTACTGGTATCTTTACTTAATATCATATCTGCTAATTCTCCTGAAGTAAATATAATCAAAAATACACAATGTAATGGACCTAGAGATTTTTACGATAGACCTACAAGAATTGGCAACGGCGCATTGATTCCACGTTCCACGCCAAACCAAGACCAACCGCCGGCGCCGTCCGCCATTGCGTTTGATTTTGTATTGCGTTTTGTTTGTGATTTCGATTTGTATCATTGTGTTTTTCAAAACTTTTGTTTTATTAATTTGTTCTGCTTATTTGTTAAGATATGCTATCACCTCCTTAATATGTGTTTTAGTTCCTTGTTGCCTTTTATTGCAACAAACTGGTGCATACATTGAATAACATGCGTAAAACATAAGCGAACTGTGCTCTGACAGCTAATAGACAAACATTTAAAAGAGATTGTCAGAGATAGGTATCATAATTTATACTTTGAGAAGCGTCACAGACGTCGCGAAAACGTCAGTAAACAGTAATAAAAAGTTCTTTTTCGTTGTTTCATGCATTTGGTTCAACTTATGGGCCAGTTTTTGGCAATAATTTGGAAGAGACAAATCACAGGATAAGTTTCAGGACCCATATTCCCTGTCACTAAAATATTCATGAGCCAAAAAAAATTTAGTATTTTAAATCCAAATCTTCCTAGTTTGGCACCTTTTGACGGTCAGATCTTTAAAAATCACAACTGTTGTGCAATCGTTCATATAGAGTAATGAAACAGAATTTACTAAATTATTTATTTATTTTCAATCCCTTCAGGATACATTCCGTTTAATCCATATTAAAAGTAAGGGTATTACTGAAAAACGGAAATGGCAACATTACTTTTTCCCACTAATTCAGGTATTGCGAGAGATCTGGCAACTACTGCACACCCAAATTTAAAGGTCCGAGGTCAATGGGAGCGGATTGCAAACATAAAAGGAATTCCGCCGGGTGTCTCCTCTTGTTAGTTACCTACTCTTTGGCATAGGCATGTGGCAGCAGCGCTAGTTTTCACAATTATCGGGGTTCGCGCAATGCACGTACATTTTTCTTAATCCTCCTCCCTACATGTCGACAGATTCATCTGCAGACGCATCAGTAGGTAGATTAACACGTCCGCAGGTAAATCAGTCTTTGTTGCGTGTCACAAACCGACAACAAACGGATTGATGGCAAACGCATTCTGCCTACCACAGACGAGCAAAGTACCCCTTCTACACGTCAGCGGACGCATCCGTAGATGAGGTCCGCTGATGCAACTGTCGACGTGTATAGGAAACTAAGGGCAGCGGCGACGAGGCACAGCAACGAGGTGAGCGATGCGACGTAAATTTTGTAGTGCATTGAAATTGAGTCAAACATTGTAGAGATGTTCCCACAGCGTTAGGCGACGAGAAAAGCTGGGCGGCTTGCGCCGAGATAAAAATGGGAATTATTGTCGCGATGACGATGAACGTGCTGTGTCCCGCATTTTCTAGGCTTGGCCCGCTCCCGTTGCCGCTATTCCGTATTGGTTTGAGGAAACCTTTATGATGGCGAGTATTGCGACTAGAGCTGTCTGGGAATAGCTTGTATTCGTACCTAGTATGATCAGTGCCTATAATTCTGGCAGCAGTAATCAATGGCATTTGTAATTAGTCACTTGTGCCAACGATAGTATAATGCAAGCAGCTGCAGTAATTTCAGCTCCAATAATTTTTTGGCAAATACAAAAGTTCTATTTACAAACATCAAAATATTATGAAATAATATTATGTATTACAAATAAAATAAATCAAGAAAAACTTTCAATTGAGATTATTCAAAGTTGAATAAACATTTACTGAGACAAATGACATAAACTAGTGTGGCAATTCTAAAAAACACGCTTTTATGGTAAATGGAACTAAAAAGTAAATAATAATGTTTAACTTGCTAAAATCAAAGTATTTCACAAGTTTAAAATAATAGTGCAGTGCTGCACATACATGGGTTCTTTCGTCTCTCCAATGCGACTTTTTGATCTGTTGATGCTCACACCTATTCACATTTCTTCGAATAAGCCCGACTTAAGGTCGATAAGTATTTTGAGACGCCGAACAAGCACAAGATAAAAAGGGTTACTTATCGTCGGTCCTCTTGCAGTCTGTCCCATGGAGGTGAGACGCTTCAATTCCCAATTGCTTTAGAAAGTACCATCCCCTTTATAGTTCTGAGCTGTATAAATGCCGGTTTAACTCAAGCTTTATTAAACCCAAGCTTAGCTAAGCCTAGGCTTAACGTTGATATCCGTTGTACAATCGTCCGTTTCGTTAAACGTGGTTGATAATAAAATTTACTACGATTGGCACCAATATAGCAATGCATACTTTCATAATTATCTAAAAAAGTAACCTCTTCTGGATTTTCACTGTGACGGTTTGTGTCAAATTCGGGCAACGGCCGTTTCTGTCTCTGTTCTTCCATTTGCTTTGCTCTCTTTGTCAAATTAGATACAAATCTTTCCAAAAATTTGTATCAGGTTAGGTTTAAACCTCAGCTAAGCTCGTGTTTAGCTTGGAGTAGGGGGTTAAGCCAGCATTGTACAACGGACATTTTGCGACTGACGTGGTTTAACGTCGACTTACCTTAAACCGAAGTTTAAGCTTGCATTGTACAACCCGCCCTATATCTTAGAACTATAAAATGGTGGATGGTTATTACTATATCTTAGAACTATAAAATGGTGGATGGTTATTATTAAATGAACATCATCCATTTAATATGCCATCGCCACCGATGGGGTACTGTCGTGTCTAGTTACCTTAATTTACAAAAGTCAAAAGCAACCTGTCTGGCGACATCGCCAATTTTCACGTTACTTCTTGTAAGAAGGTTGCTTAAATTGACAGACAGTAGTCATTTTTTATGTACGCAGTTTGGACACAACACTTAATATAACTGGTTTTTGATGAACTCTGATACATCCAGCCGCCGATGGTCTCGCGCGATACGTTAGCCAGTACTTCTACGTTATATGCTGCATCGGAGCTGAAATTTACAGAGATCTACATCGCCGGTGGAGCTTAGAGTGACCGTTGTTGTTGTGCCTATCTTCGGTGGTTGAGATCCTTTGATCCCTAAGATATACTTGAGACGTACGACTCTTTTCGCTGAGCGTGCTTATTTTGTTCATCTCTCTTCAGTGAACTTTATGGTGATAGCCGTTCAATTGAACGATAGCGCTCTGCGCTCTGCATTATCCATAAGCTCAGATACCTGCTGGCCATGGCCTGGCAGATCGTGCCTAGCGGTGGTGGCACTGACGCGAGTCTCGGGCTCGTTCAGTGTTGCCACAGGTAGCGCTTTGTGGCGTCACATAGGGACTTTTGTAAGCAAAGTAGGGAGATATAAAGATCGACAGTCACTGATGATACATTTTTAATTTAATTCTCCCTAGGACATGTATTTATATTTTTGTTCGTTAAAAAACTATTTTCTGTTTAATAAAGTTATTATTTCTGTGTTAAAAATGACAACTCAAAAGAATGCACCAAAGGTGAGAGGGAGGGGGAAAACTTCCGAGTGTTCCTCTTTCTTGACCATAAGAGAACAGCATATTCGCTGCTCTTTTATTTTTACCATAACACTCACCTCTCCCAGAAAATCCCCCAACGAGTTAGGAAAACAGTCCCTGAGTTGGCAACACTGACGCCCTCCCCACCTCAATGCTCGGCAGTGACATATATTTTCCTGTAGATCTGAGGGAACGGGGAAATAAAGAAGAAATGGCGGCTTTCTCAGCTTAATACAAATCTTATTATACTAAGAACGCTCAAAAAAGGTGTAGTCCTCTAATACATACGAGTTAGAACATCAATAGCATACACATTTTCTTTTTATAAGAGGATAATCTTATGGTTGTGGCCAAAATTTTGAAAATTAGCACGGGTAAGTGCATAAAGGAGACTGGTGTTAACTGCCAAGCTTTCGGATTTTATTGCCATCGTCAGAGCTTTCTACAATAGTTAGAGAGAAAATACGAGTTCAAACTTTTGAGAGATTGAAAATATGTCTATAAAAATATACTCACAACGTTGAGATTTGCTCTCAGAAAACAGCAATGTACGCTGTGTCAAAGACTAAAATGCAATTCTCAAAAAAACTTAAAAAAAGTATTGTTAATTTTAAATTTTTGGTCACAACAACCAACACATAGGCGTGAAATACAAAGTTATAAAAACGACCTTGACATGTTGAAGCGCCCAAAATTACAAAATTCGTGGTTTGATGAAATTAGTTTTTTTTTATTTATAAGGTTGAAAAGGCCTTGGCTCAGGTGAGAAAATGACCGTTACATTCTAAATATGGAGACAGAATGCGGGCGAGGGAAATTGATTGGCATGAATCAGTATAATGACAGTCAATAATGCCAGCTGTAGAAATCTAAATACAAAAAACACCAAACAGATTACCAGACGTAAACGTGAATGTAGGGAGCCCCAAAATAACTAAAGAAAATTATAAATTTTTTTCATAAGCTCATTATTTCCTTGGATGTCTGGACTTTCTCCTAAAATACGCGACAATCCCTACATTTCAGGTACGCAATTAAAATTCCATTCCAATATCTTTTTCTCTATTTATTTTGATACGTCTCAACAATTGTATCCTCTAAAAACCCTTACAAAAATCTCGAGCAACCCCTTATACCACTCAATTTAAACGGCTTGTTCACGAGTGGCACATGGCTATCCCAAGATGTGCTTCACCGTTTCTTCTTCCAAATATTCTGCATCTTCTGCCATGCACAATCTACTCACTTTGATATCATTATATCTTTCCAGAACCAGCTGCAGCTGAACACCTACGTGTCAGAACAGGACGGCATTCCTACAAGCATAGACTTCGTGTACGACGAACCCAACCACATCGTCGCTTCGTACACCAGCGCCCATTGCGTCATCTTCGATCTGGAGACGGGTAAGCCTGTTGTAAGGCTGGACCCTCAGCTGGACCCTAACGTCAATGCAGCTGCCAGGTATTATATCATTCCATTTTTTTAACTCCTTGTATTGTATGCATATCCATAAAAGTTGTATAAAGCTTGTCATATTTGTAGTTAGCGCCTCACTGGCCAATAAATAAAACCTCTTACATTATAATCCTAGGTTTCAAAAATGATGTGTGACTTGATTTTGTTTCTTATTTTTCAGTAGACTGAGCAAGTCCTGTTTGGTTTGATTCAATTAATCCGATAATCAATGCTATCCAAACTAAAAATTGAATTATAAGCTTTCCAGGTTTTCTTTTATTTTGTTCTTAGTTCCAGATTGATGTATTCTTAATATCAGTATCTTGGGAATACGCGGTTATATTATTCTCTCTTATTGCGTTTGGATACCGAGGCATTACTCAGTTCTTTTGTTAAGGGTTATCAACAATCTATATGCAACACACTGTGTTCAATAACATAATCATAGACGTTTGTTCTAGAAAGCGTATAATAGTTATTTCAAATTATTTATTTTTTATCTATAATTTATTGGATAAAGGCTGCTGCCTAAACTACAGAAACTTTTATGATTGCAATTTATTGATATAGCGTCAGCGTAACTCATAGAAAAGGGTTGTCATTATCATTATCTAAAGGCAATGCTTTGTCGGCGCAGCATTTGATGTTTACCCTTTTCAGTTGGCGATATACACGATAAGTTTATCAAATTAGCTTCTTGATGTCTTCAAACCAAAAAAAAATAATACTTTTATTTTTGTATTTGTTAAAGAAAATATTTCCTGAATGTCTGGACAATGCAGTTCTTTTTTGTTGTCTTTGGATGATGCCTTCAGTGATTACACTTTCAAAATAACTATTATCATTGATTAAAGTATTAACAGGAAGATGGGCCACTAGATGCTAAGATCTCGCGCCTAATTTTTGTTTCTCCTGGACTGTCGCCACCTATATGAGCACAAATGTACCTCTACTGATACAACTTTGATAGTATACCAGAACCATCGACTTTTAAGTCTACAGTACCCTACTTGCTACTATTTAATCCACCATCTATAAACGCTAATTACTAAAATTCACTACAGGTGTCGCCATCGTTGGTGACCATTTCGTGTCTCGTGGTTTTGACAGATCGGCTGTTTAGCCGTACCTGTTTTGTGGCCTGATGGGCAAACAAGCTTTTGTTTATTACCTGTTTTGCATACGATTTCGTTGCACGTTGTACTTGTAAAGTGATTTTTGAGCTATTTTCTTTTAATTTCTGGTGATAATGTCTCGTAGTGAGTATTATTCATCGCTTAGTGGCGACATCAAACTTCGTTATGATGAAAAAATGAAATTAACGATGGTGTTGATCCCTATGCTCTGAGGATTGATGAACTTTCGGAAGATGTTAGCTTTTTACCAGCAGTGAAAATCGTGGATCTGATGAATTACTTGGTGCTAACGCATAGTTTTTATACTGGATAGCAGATGAAGGCATACAAATATTTGCAGGCTTTCAAATATTATGAAGCAGGGTATGTCCAACAAACGATGGCAAAAATGATGAACACAAACTGCTATGTTGTCATGGGCAAGGTAAGCTAGTTTGCATATTTAACTGTTTCTTTCACGTGTACTGCTGTAAAATTCACTGTAGATTCTAGTGTATGTGAGATGATTAGCATGTTGATGATTTTTTTATATACCTACCTGCTGAAATACATGTTCACAAGACTTGGTTTCATCATCACTATGTTGAGGAGAGTTGAAAGCTATCATATACAGAATATTGCTTAAAATATTTTAATCTATCAAAAAAAATTGTTTTAGAGATTAGAAAGAACCATCCATCCTGTTTTCGCCCATAAAAGCAAACTATACCTACTAAAACAGCCCTTATTTTGTTACAGGTTATGCACTCACAAAGAAGAAATGATAAACCACTACAGGTATGGATTATCATACTGTCAGATGGTGCTATATCATGTGCTCATTGCACTTGTATGGCAGGATTAAGTGAAGTTTGCAGCCACATAGCAGCAGTTCTTTTCTTCCTTAAAGCACGTCCTAAAAGTGTCGGCCAACAGGAAAGCTATATATACATATTCTAAAAAAAAAGTTGGCATACACAGAGTTGAAGTATCATATTGTTATACATAACAAAATGACAAGAATTTCTGTGAAATTAAAAACATTGTTATAGTTTATAGCTACTTCTAATATAATTAGGGATGCTATTGTATGATTTAGCTACATTATATGAGAATCATCTATCAAAAACTGCATTTTTTGTTTAGGCATTGTTAGTTTCACAGAATTCCTAGTAATTGTGAGGATATAATTTACATATATCTAGTATAAACTTATGTGAACAATATAAATGCATTTGGATATGATGTACAGTTGTGTAAAAAATATTGAGACTAATCAAGTGGAATTTGAGATGGACTAACTCTAGCAATACTACGAGTGGTTTCTATCTCTACTGGGTGAAGTTGCGTCTTACCTTTTGTAAATGCTGGAATATGTAAGTGACCTCCTAGAACTTCAACTGAGTCTCTAATTAAAAAACCTCTATCTGCTAATATTATGTCACCAGGTATAATTAAATTTAAAAAGCCACAATTTTCTGTTAGATGCTTGTCACTTGTCCTTCCACCATAACCATCGAAAATGTAATTCCCCCACTTCTCCATGAAATACCTTACAATGGGCTAACATTCACCGTATGTCACTCAGGTACAAATATTATTTAAAGAAGATTCTACAACTTTTTCAAAATATTGTGGATGTCTTATTAAATATTAACTTATTTGTTTGTTAATTATAGTAGGATATTCCAATTTGCAATTTTTTAGTTTATCAATGTAACATGAAATCTCACGTTTTTTAAGTAAATAAGTGTAAATTTTAATAAATAGCTCAAAATTGTACATGGTGAGTAAACAAATTTTTCGAATTTGAGTTTTTTTTCAGTTTTTTGCATTTTCTGAGAAGATTTTCTATAGTAATGTATATTTTTTTTACACCACCAGAAAATAGAGATTTCAACGAACGAAAGGCTCCCAAACTTTTTGAAAAAAGCTGATATTTTGACGCGAGAATTTTTGATTGAAAAATGGGGTGCATTTTTGATCTTAAGGTCAAATAAGGCGAAAAAAATAAATATTTTAAATCAAATAAATTACAGTGTATTTGGGACATAATAGGTAAGTATTCACCAAATTTCGTAAAAAAAATATTTTTTTGAAAAAGATAAAAATAAAGGACCAAAAACTTGGTTTTTTGAATTTTTCACCAAAATTTTGAGGTTATGTGAAAAAATTGATAATACAAGAGTTGTAGATCTTTTTATTACCTACATCTTTGCCATTCAACTTTTTTCCATAGGACTTGTAGTTTTGCCAGAAATCAAGATAAACCATTTTCTACCCTTAAAAGCTCACCCCCTCCCACTTCCCGATCTCGAATCGACCGTAATTTATTTTTCCTTTTATTCTTATCATATTCTCCTCCTTTTCTAATGAGTTTCATCCTACTGTAATTTTTTTTCACTTTTTATTATTTTTGAAGGCTTCGGCACTGGTCTAAGACAGCTTTTAAAGCAAATGTTGAACTCAGCATGTCAGTCCCGAGATGTATTATCTGTGGTTGTTAAAAATGAAACAAAAATTGTAAAGAAAGATTCAACTGTTTATCATTTAGAATAATAAAATTTTTGAAATGTATCCTGTTTCATTACCTCATCGATACGTTTATGGTTAATTATAATAATAACGTTTAAAATTATGAAGTAATGTGATTATTAAGAACATCATTTAAAATCAAATTTGTTAGCAACATCAGACATGAAATTTGTTTTGAATAAACATAACTATAATATGTGCACAGACAATTACTCTTATGTAAATTATATAGGGATTTTGACATCACTGAATGGTGTTTCACTCATTGCCCTTCGATACATTGAATTATATACTGTTCGGAACAAGCCTTAATACATCGAAGAAATATATATATAATAAATACATAGGAAAATATAACTAATAGTTTTTCATTCAATAATCCTTTAGCTTCTGGTGTGTGCAACAATCAATGGTGCAACTTAACAATCATCCGATGAGTGTTTTTGAGATAGTCACCCTGTTTGATAAGATACAAATTAATCACACTATGTTAAGCAAAGTGCCATTTGAAATACATATTTTCACCTCTCTGTAGCTAGACACCATTTCATGTTACATATTTGGAAAAAAAGTATGAATGTGGGTATAAGCTAATGATATGAAATATTTCCATTTTGATTATGTGAGAAGCATACCCTATAATAATAAATAATTCATTTTAACTCCACCATTTACTAAAAAATATATGGATAGATAACATGAGCATTTATTGGTGCTGTTAGTATACACAGTATGTGGAATAAAGTCAGCACACTCTTCGCCTCCTGGTATCGGTCTGCCTCTTCTGTCTCGAATGCTTGGGAAGCTGGAGAATTTTTTCCACACCTATAATGACAAAAAGGAAGCATTTTGAAATAGTGCGCAAATTATTCGAATAGAGAAGTGAATAGTCATAATGTACCTATTCCAGAAATTCAACTTTTAGGTTATGTCAAAAGATGAATGTATTAAATGATCCATTTTTTGAACTTGCCTATATGTACATAGGTATACAACTAGCAATTATTACCTACGGATGGATGTTTTTGCTACTTTAACATAATCCACCAAAGGTTGGCCACTACAACTTCATTACTTCTATATACTTCACAGATAAAACTTCAAGTAAGAAATGCATTATTTTGGAGTATCAAGTGACAAAAATGCAGTATGACTATAACAACTATCGCTCTAGTGAATGTGATAACTCATGGGATAACTGTAATTGGCGAATAAACGTTTTTTTTCTTTGCTGTTTTCAATATGCATTCAAGTTTTCATCATGCATTATCTCATGAATTACATCATTTTAATTGACAGATGTGCTTACCTGACAAAAAAGGTTCCTTAAAAAACACATCACAACAACAATTATGGTGAAAATGTCCAAGAAATTGTAAAAAACAAATAAAATACGGACAACAAGGTCAACAACCGCTGCCAGCTGATCGCTGATCGGCTGATCATTCCCAAATCCGAAGTTCCGAACACAAAACATATTTCGAATGTTAGGTCCACCGACTAACGGTATTTTTATTGTCGGTGGATAGGTCATTGGCACTTCAAGGTCGTATTTTTATAGCTGGATGCTCCTTTGCTCCATCTATTGGGCATATTTATTATAAAGGATTCAGGAATTTTTGAAGCTTCTGAGATTGGCCCAGAGGGCGCCAGGTGACGGTGTCGGTGGTTTCTATGAGAGTGAGTGAGATAGACTAGATTGTGTGAGATAGACTGCGAGCGCGCGATTTTACTGTGTGGTTGTTCATCTTCCCCTAAATACTTTAATCAATGCTATTATACAGAGTCACCTGTATATCTGGCTCGACTATTACCAAGACTTGATTTACTTTTATGTTTGTTATTTGAAACTGGTATTTGGTTATACTTTGTTACCACAATTGATGATGACCAACGGCATGCAAATATCTAATTGGTTTGGGCACTAGATGGAGGAATACAGACACTAATTCACAGCTGATGCGTACATTGATCTTAATATAATTTGAGAAGCTGTGGTAGATATGTTAGTAGGGCGTGTGACGACAACATTGCTGATTGCTCACCCTGCATTCCTTTGCTGCCATCAATTGTGATAGCCAGGTATAGGTAGTTTAACCTGCTGTTTATTTGTGCTTGTGAATCTGTCAGTAATGCTGTCATCTGATACTGTTAATTTTCTTTAAACTCTGGGAAAGTTCCTCGGTACAATGGGTTATAACTGATGATAATGAGGAGTCCGTTGAAGTATTTTTTGATGATGTTTTCGAACGTTAATCATGATTTTAATCTGTTTGTCCACTATCATCAGGCACATCAACAAGATCGTCTGCCATCCGACACTGCCATTGACTGTGACGGCGCACGAAGACCGTCACATCAGGTTCTGGGATAACAATACGGGCAAGGTAGTGCATTCGATGGTCGCCCATCTCGACGCCGTCACCTGTCTGGCTGTCGATCCCAACGGATTGTATATATTGTCCGGTGAGTATTTGTCTTTCGCTCCACAACTTTTAATTTCGAAGATTTTGCATTTCATTTCAAAATATCTACAATTTAGAAAAAGTCCCTCAATCTGGAAAGATGCCGACAATTTTTAAAATCATGAAATTTTAAATATTTATGTAATCTTTATAATTTCATAAATAAAATAGCTATCAAAATTTGGAAGAATTTCGAAAACTCTGAGAGATTCTAAAAAACTGCATAATACTGCATAATGTACCAATTGAGCCGAACACCTCAATGTAGCCGCTGTTTTTTTATAAGAGAGTGTTCTATGCAGTGTAACTCCGAGATATTCGGGGTTTTTATTGTTCCCCGGCAGTTGTCCCTCAAAGTATATTTCAAACTTATTATTCAGATGAAAACATGTAGCTTCCGGTTTTGTCTCATTCGGTTTTTGCCGCCATCTGCGGAAATATTTTCCTAAGGTGCCTAAGTCTTTAGTGTTGACACACTCATATCTCTGCATATCCAGATTTTCTGTTGTGCTGTATATCTAAGCTAAAGAACGGTGTCGCTAGGACCGACTTCTGCGGTAGACTATTGATCAGCTTCATTGCCCTGCTTTTTGTGTTTCGTTATTGAAATATGATGTGTTGTATAGATTTAATCAATCATTGTAAAAAAAAGTATTGTGAACGTCGCTGAGGTAGAACAACAGAATCTTCTGTAAATAATCGAGAGGGCATCTGCACCCGATCTGTGGCGACGGCCTGTTAATTAGAAATTCAAGTGGTACGCCTCTAAGGGACCCATCTCAAAGGATCAACGGTTACTGATCTTACTTGTTAAGTCTATGTTAAGGGCTAGGGCAACTATCTATAACGAATGATTTTGTAATATCAGGTTCCCACGACTGTTCCATCCGACTATGGAACTTGGACAACAAGACGTGCGTTCAGGAGATCACGGCGCATCGGAAGAAATTCGACGAGAGCATCCTGGACGTCGCCTTCCACCCGTCCAGACCGTACATCGCCAGCGCGGGTGCGGATGGACTGGCCAAGGTGTTTGTCTAAGACAGCAGCAGTCGTATATGAGATGCCCCGGTCCGTAGACCGGGGGTAATGAGTACAGCCACGAACTAACAATGGTCCATTCTAGTTCCGGAAAGAGAGAATTTTTCTATAGAAATGACTGGCTCAGGTGTCCTAGAAGATCCGGACACAATTTTTAACCTTATAAGTTGACCAAGTCCTCTGATTGACAACTAAACATAAGCGGAGTAAACAAATCGTTTCACTACACTACTGCGAATTGAAATATGTAAATAAACTTTCTTGACAAGTAATGTAGCGGTGGCAAATTTATTTCGTCTAATCAACCACATCTATAAAATCGTCGGGTCCATCTTAAACTGAAAATGAAGTCACAACTCTACTAAAGTTAACAGTTCCAAACACTTACACCACTGTCTTAAGACCAAGATTTTGTAACCTATCGTGTCTTTTCAAATTTGTAACAAATCAATCACCAAAATATTCGGTAAAACGTGACTTTGATAGAAATCAAGCTATAATCATATCATAACCAGGTATCTGAAGAAAAGTCGATGTTCAAGTAGCGTTTCCAAATGCATTGATAATCGTGATTAAATATTCAGCGCAACATATCTATGATACTGGTAAAACACATTTGATTCTTCAAATTGCTTGGAACCTTGATGGAAAGAGAAAAACAAAAGTATATCATTTTTAAGAAATAATTGCAGTAGCACCCAGCAGTAATTAATAGCAACTTAGGAATAAGAACTTGTTAACTCCTAAAATGTATAGTTATGAACCTGTGGAATGTAGGTATGACCTCTTAATGTAAATTCTGAAGCTTATCCTGTTACTTTCATGGCCAAAAAGTTGATGAAGCTCCATAAATAAAATTAGTAAAGCCAAAGAAATATTTTTAAATTCTTGCTATATTTTTAAATTCTTGCTATATTCTATAAATTTACTAGATCTGTGAAACTGTGATAGATTTCCATTAGCTGAAATGTTTTGTTCATTTCCTAACGTACGTCGATGAGTATCGATTTACTCGAATTAATGTGACGTGATTAATTATTCAGCAAAAATCTTATGTTGATTATCACTGCCTGTCTCTGCACCTTTGTACGATGGAGGTACGAAAATAATATTTTTAGCCAGCCAGTTGACTCGAATTCTATTCTGAAACCAATTTTTGAATAGTCTTGTGATTAAATACGTTACTGTGTTTTCAGAATTTCTCTGCAGAAAATTATGAAACAAAGAAAAAACTTTTCTGTTTAAAATAGAGTTGTGAGCACCAACGAGTAAATAATAACATTTCTTTGCAGTTCTCCAAAAATTCTCGCTCTCTTTAACTAGGATGGACAACAAAGACGTACTGAGTGTCAAAAATGGCAGAAAGATGTACCAACAAATATTCAAAAATGTCAAGTTGATGAATATCGATAAAATAGGTCAAATACAGTATTCAAATATTTATTATGCAGCTTAGCAAAATACAAATATACAGGATATATCAGATTCATGGTCATCTGAATATGGTGCATCCCGTGTATTGAATTGGAATTAAAAAACGTTGAATATATTTTACTGTTCTTCAAACCTCACTCAAGCATCTAACAAAACGTGTCAGGAAATCATGATTATATGGATTGTAAAATAGATATTCTTGATTCCCACCAATACAAGTACCATCATGTTTTTGTCTATGTATATGCCTATGTCTTCATGATTCCGGTGTATATTGTTACTATAGGGATGAAGAATAATCTTTATCTGGCAAATAATTATTAAAACCACATTATGTTTGAGGGACAACATCTAAAAAGTCCGAATATAAATTAAGATTTGATATTGAATTGACAAAAATCTAGAATAACAGTGTTGAACAAAACACTTTTATTCATGATAAGCTTTACCCAGGATGAGATATGAGCTCTTAAATTTGTTGGTGAATTTTGGACGCCAGAGTGTTGACACGCCCTGTGTAATTCATAACAACTAAAAGAATATGTGTACTGTGAGTTCATTGAAAGGTGATTTTTTCATAATTTTGCTTTTATATATGATTGATTTTATGTATTGGCTAAAAATAGTGACATACAGCAACAAAAAATTGTATACAAGCTGTAAGGTATATAACGATTATCATCACTGGCTGCTGTATTGGTAGTATTTAAGAAGTGAATCAAGTTTGAATTACAGCTTAGCAGTTGTTAGACTCCTCAAGTATCAAAGAGATCAAACTTGTTTCTGTGTTAACCACTAAATGACACATTGGTTATCTGCTTGCGTACAGCGATAAATGTAAGGTTTTCAAAGGTTGATGTGTAGTGCAGTCAACGATAAGAAAATGTAGTTATGGTGACTTTCTGGGGTCTAAACGTAGTGCGGTGCTAAGTATGTAAAGATACAGTCAAATAGGAGCGAATGGCCAATGAAACGGATATTAGTTAGGCTGAAGGTGACTTCCGAAACACATTAGGATTGTGTTTCCAGTAGCGTTTTCAGGCTGATAAAAATAGCTCGTAGTTCACCGTGATATTGTTGCTAAAAGTATATAATATACAAACTCAATTTTATTCACAAAATGTCTGATAACCTCAACTGGATCTACAAACACAATTATTTGCTTGAAGCAAATCACTAGCCATTTTCCAACCGGTTTTATAAACTGTTGGGAAAATTTATTGTGCAATATAATAGGAAAATATATTATTATTTCTTGAGGCCGATTGGCTCTTGTTTGAACTGTATTCGTTAGATAATATAAGACGCTGTCAATGCTGTGAAATACGATCACCATCTTAGCTTTGGCTTTCAAATGCCAATTTTCTCATCGTCAATTCCAGACCATAACCAGAGCAATAATACATGTTTTTGATAAATGTTTCATCAGCATTCCCCCCACTCACCTTAGAACTTCTCTGTATGTATATCTGTGTATAATAATACCCTGTTATCTATGTCAGTTTTGTAATATTCTTGCAATTGTTTTAGGTGTGATTCCTATAGACGAGAGAATCAACTATATAAACTGTTATTTGATTCTACTACGTGGTCAATTTTTGTTGTAACTGTGTTAATAATCGTATAGGAAATAATTTTCTTAGTCTTCGTTTTACAAAGCAGCTCTGAAACTTTCAAAATGTGAATAGTATGACTATTTACACATCAAGTTATAGTGTTCTTTCCGGAGATTTTGCCTTTCTAAAGATAGTCACTAAGTTTTCAGTTCTTTGGTTTCTATAATATTACCTAATTCTCCGCGAATTTTACAAAATTGACCCAAAGATCCAGAAAGACACCTCAGTCACCAGACCTGTCACTATCTTTATCCGATCAAAGTAGATTAGGTGTACATAAGCAATATACTTTTAATATTTTGTATATATTATCCAAGATTTACTTTATACGTATTATTTTTTTAATTGATATTCTTTTGTAAATAAGTTTATTTATTCATAGCTAGCTCTTATGTAATTTTCTTTGTCTACGTCAATATGTAACCATAACGAATTCTAAAAGTATGAGAGATGTAAATATAGAAGTGATTGTCGCTTTGCCCACATCGTAGAGTTCTCAGGCGATGATCATTTCATTTAAGGATTCGATTGCGAGTCGAGTTTTCCACGCTATGTTTAAGGTTATATAGAGTTTTCTCTAATTATTTTTTTGTTTTCCTCAGGATCATTTGCATTATGATGCAAATGCTATAACGATAGGAGGACTAGGTCACTTACTAAGAACAGGCATTGTGTAAGGGTTCAGACTCACTTTGTTTCTGATTCATTCTCCCATTGGCCAATGAATCAAACCACATTACATTATTTGAGTTTTGCAAAGTCTAAAATGATTATCAGTAATTCATCGGTACCTCAGAGTCTCGATGCTGTCTATCTTAAGATCGAACACAACAAAGTGCAACTTCAAGATGACGAGAAAAAAACGCAGTCGGTGTCTAAGACCAAACCTGAAGAAACCCTGGAAAAACATGTTCACTCTGGTTTGGGGGACATTGCTTAGATTCTTAAAACGTATCTAACCACAGTGGATTACAGTCTACTGAGGAGTTAAAGAAATACAGTCACGATTAAGCCGATCTAGAGTTGAATCTTGATTGTATTTCTAATTCGCCGTGTTTTGTTCAGTACGCTTAAGTGAAAATCATGATTCTGATCGTGATTCTGAGGCAACAATGTCGATTAATCTAGGGAGTTCCTTTTGTACTTTGGGAAAACTGACGAGGGAGCCGAACGTTACTAAATTTATTTATATTCTAACGAATGTGGTTTTATCAATGGTCCTGTGAAGTGCTATGAATAAGAAAAACAAAGATATAAGTTTCAGAAGTTACATTACCTATAGCTGTTAGGAATCGTCACCTATAGGAAGTGTACCCCATATATCCATCTCTGGCGTCATCATACTCGTACAAGAGTACGAGTATTTAAAACATCGATAATGTTAATTCGAGGTTTATATTCGTAGAAATTTAGCTCGATTATAGGGAAACTTCCTGATGATCTCAATGATTCAGATCTGTTCGAGTCCTGACTGGTATCTCTGAAATTTTAGCGTGATTCTATATGACAAGTATTTGTTGATTCAGTAAATAGTAAAACCGACTGGCAATCTTATCATCATGTAAACACATTTCGCTAGCGCTGAGAACTCCAAAAATTGGTATCTCCATCATCGCTCTATTTATTGTGTACATTTGTCCTACCATTGTGGTTCAAATACCCCTTAGAAGTATGTAGAATATTGATGTATAAAGCTATCTCGTTTTTGACCCCTTTGCGAAGAAAACCAGCCACTCTCCGATCAAGCCAACGTGTCGCTTTTATATATACAATCGGTGTTCGTTAGATTATTTATTCTTGCTATTTCGTATTTACACACTAGTTTTTATGGGGCGGTTGTTTTCGTTTTTCTTACAAGCTGCTTTGTGACACTTAAAATAACGCTTGAGTGAACAATTTAACACGTAGGTTTTTGTGGAAATACAATACAAATGTCTGATATCCATCAGTTGTAGTTCTATTCTATGACTTATTATTTACTTTTAGCATTTGGATAAAGATAATATGCAGGGAAAGTCAGTCTTGCATTAAGATTTTTGTTCCCTTTTTCAGTTCCGTTCTAGCGAAATTATTGTATCTTTAGATGCAAAATTTGCGAGATATTGCTACTTTCGGGAATAGATTAAATTAGATTTTCAAACTCCTTGTCCGATCTGATTCCTTTTTTGTAATTTTGAGGCCAATGCTGGTACGAGCGGCTTCTTATTTCGGTACCCTTAATCAAAAGGATATTGACATAGAAAATTCTTTCTTAGACCACACCTTCTCAAGATATAGAGTGTACTCAGTATCAAAGAAATCACATAACTTTATTAAATGCTAAAAGACGCGTAAGAAATGCAATTAAATTTGGATTTTTTTATGATTTACCAAGTGTATTATCTAATCCAGCTACTGTGGTTGGTTTAGGTATCATAACTGCCCCTAAGTACATTAAAGTTTTCTGTAAGGAATGCGTAATCAAATCATTCATTCTAACACTCAAACATTTCGTTAAGGGGTTAATAATTATCTCAAAGAATACAGCAGGTTACTGGACCGTTACTTTTAGAATAAATCGATACTTGTTAAGAACAAATAAAAACATCACAATTTTATGTTTGTGTTTGATTGCTTATTGATATTTTTTGTAATCTACCTTACTGTTTTTAAAGAATTATCTCTGTGGTTGGTGACTTCTCACTCTTCGTCGTTCTTCGTACATCAAGACTTGAACGGTACTACTTGATTCCCAGGGTGTCCCAAGGCTTGGAATGGTCTGCCAGATGTAAATAAAGAAAATAACAACAAACATACCCTAACATAACCTTGTCACAGCAGCCGCGAAATATTCCGTTCTACGTTAAAAAAGACTGTATTTTGATGTTTCAGGAATGATTAAAGCAAAATCAATAGATATGTTGACCTCTACTGCGTTACTGCATGTTTCTTCATCATAAACGCAAATTCTGTCTTACATAAATTTTGAGGAGCTGGCAACGCCTATGTAATTTTCCTGCGATTTGTTTACGGTAAACCCCGACTGTTAAACGTTTGTTTTGTGTGTGCGTCTTTTATGCTTGGTCAGTCAGTAAAATCGAATTCGCTATTTGTTGGTAACAGTAGTGAAGCTTTACGGACTTGCTATATTCGAGTGTATTTTAACAGTTTTTCGAGATAGGGCAGTGCAGAGCAGGGTTTGTAACATGGGTTGCATTGGAAGAATTTTCAGGTTAGTTGGCAATGTTTGGAGGCTGAAGTGTCAAAAGATGATGGCTTTGAGCACGCCATGCTGAAGTGATTTGTTTACTACCTCTATGTTCAGTTGTTACTCCCCACCACATAATTCGCCTGAAGCGCAACGGTGGCATGCTCATGCCTTTGGTAGTGACGATTCTGCCAGAGACTGGAAAATCTCAGCAAGTTTTTAATAAGCACGAATTTCTAGTACTGTCTGTCAGAGTTGAGGTAAAAAAGAACTCCCGAACGCTGCCAGCAGTATGGACACGCTCAGTCGTACTGTAGTGCTTCTTCAAAGTGTCTGAAATATGCTCAACACCACATGACATATGTGCCTCAAGCAGGACAAGAGGTGCGCAAATGTGCGAAATATGGTGGGGATCATCCAGCAAACAGTCCCACTTGTAGATTCACTCCTAGGAGAATCTGCAAGTCATCGCACAAAGGCGAACCAATTCATACGCGGACGCAGGCAAGGTTGCAACCTTGACTAGTCCTGCTGCTTCGAGCTCACCTTCGACTGCTAAAGGCATGGACTTGGCAACAGCGCTCAAGTGCAGCAAATAATTAATCCTCTGATAAGCGTCACACAAGCGATTTTGCTGGTAAATGTCTGGATACAATAGTTGACAGCCTGCATTTATCAAAATTTTTTTTGTAATTGTTTATGTCTAAGTGACATTGCCAAAAAATGGGAGTTTCACAAAGTTCTTTTGGATGAAGGTATGCTCTGCATACATTACTAAATCCGGGAGATTGCCCTGCTTTCTCGAATTATGATGTCATCCGCGCTGATAGACTGAATTGACGGCAGTGCTGCTCAAACGTAGCACAAATGCTGAGATGCAAACCATCGAGGCAGCTTCTGTGGTGGTCAATATGGCATCCCGTTGAAGATCACATCGGTGTATGTCAGGTGTGGTGGTGACAGGCTACGTGAAGCGGACTTAGAAGCCCTCTTGGACTATTGGGGCCCTCTTCTCGTGGCAGGGGACTTCAACTGCAAACATCGAGCATGGCATTGCAGGCTAAATTCTACTAGTAGAATTCGGCTGTATAACATGTAGTACGAAATGGGTGTCTCATACACTAGTGATGTCAATATTGTAACTACCCGTTATGAAATACGCGTTACACCAATACTCGGTACCGGGTAAACGCTAAAATAAATACTCGTTACTTCATCCAGCCTCAATCGGTACCGCCGGGCTATTCAAGTGTTACATCGGCAATCGATCGTTGGAAATTCGTTGGATAATCTCTGGATAACACGTCATTTCGTACGCATGCGCCAATTTTGGAAATATCCAGCGAGTGGCAGGCCTGTTAGCCCTATTTTGACAGTTAAACAGTTATGGCTGCTTCCTGTTTCTCAGCAGTCAGCTGATGAGCCTAACCTAAAAGACTTGTTTGTGTTTTGTGTTTGTGCTGTGGTTTGTGGTGCAGATCAGCTGTTAGTCGCTGAACTCTGAGGTCACTGACACCTATTTTGTGTCTGTTTGTGTCGCTGACCAAGTGATGAAGGATCGTACGGTGTTACAAACAAACACAATGTATCGAAGAAAAGGTTAGTGTGATATACTTGGAGTAGGGCTAGAATCGATATGTGACTACTTCAGCGTGTATACTGCCCCCACTACGTCGTGAGCAGTGTGTATCGAAGCTTGGGAGGGAGATCGAAGACCCAGGACTATGCTAGCCGCCTACGCCGAGATCGTCCTGAACAGAACAGGGATATCATCCCATCGCACAGTTAGTGTAGGGCGCACTACAACTGGCTCACGTAGTTAAGTTATTTCAACAGGCTTGGCACGAGATAACACCGTACCTCGAGGACGCACGAAGAAGCACGGCTGTAAGGATAGAGGGCAAGGTGAGCAGTTTTCGTTGTCTGACCAATCATGCTCAGTAAGTATATAGTTTAAGTGCATACCAGAAACTGATTGAGTATTGACATGGTCTTAGCCCACCGACTGGATCAGACACTCTGAGTAAGCAGTAATAGATCCATGAATTCATCCTGATACTGTGACATGACTTATTTATGTCCCTCAGCTGCTATAATCTATGGTTAAAGAGGCAGGGTGGTTATACCAGGTGTTTCGTCATACTTCGCCTCCCCTCTTATCTCTTTTAATTGTAGAGATAGAAACAAGTTTTTATATGAAACTTTTATAGTCTTCTGTTGTCATTTAGAATACAATATGAACAAAAAGATAAAATAATAAAAAACCTGTTTTTTGTATAGATGTATATTTTTTTAAATGGGAAACTTTTTTCTACTACTTCAAATAAAAAAGATAAGAAGATGGCATTGTATGAGGAAACACCCACTACATACATTTGCATAATGTAGCTATCAAATACACGATACAAGCGGCTGCACATGGCCAAGCATATTATGAATTGTTCAATTGCAGAGAATGTTGTGGTGTATTTTGAATAATTCTCAAACATGATTGTATCATGTTAGCCTCAACTGAAACCATCCACTACACACAAGGACTTGTGTATGTGTTCCAGTGTCTAGTACATGATGAAGATATAGTGACACCTTATCAAATGCAGGGGCCATCAACATTAACTACAACGGGGCTACATTGTTACTGACCTGTACTTTGGAAATATGTGCACAACTGCATATACAGTTATGTGAAGCAATGTTGACTAACGTGTGAAGTAAAGAAGTAGACTGGTGCTGAGTTTAAAACAAACAAAAACTACTAATCAATGGCACGTCTGCGTCATGTTAGCAACATTAATATCAATGTTCAAATTCATATTCAAAGTTCATCAGTCAGCGAATAATGCTTGTACAATTTTATTTGCTACATTCAACAAGTGAGTAGGAAACTTTAATCATGCTTTTCTTTTCAGGTCTGCAACAGTGACTTGAGTATTGTAATTGCAGCTTAAAGGTAGTGGAGTGAAAGTATTACAGTGTATAAGTGAAATGTATTATGTTGTAGACTAATAAAAAAGTATTTTGTATAACCCAATCAACTGAACATTATTTCTGCTGCAATTTGGTAGGCTTCATGGCATGATGTGCGACTAGGGCACCCTGTACCTACTTATGCCATCCTAGCATAGGGCCATGCCCCGCAAATGAAAAGGTTATTTACCTTGCAGAGGAAAGCTATAAGAATAGTGGGTAGGTTGAATTATCAGGATGTCTGCAGACATGTTTTCTTAAATATGGGCATACTCACTTTACCAGCGGTTTATATACTTCAAAATTTACTGTGGGTAATAAGGATCAATATAGATTGCACAGTGATGTCCATAGTTATGAAACCAAAAATAGAAAGAAACTTATGCCAATTTCTCAATGTTTAACAAGATGTCAATGTGGTCCAGGATATCTGGCTGTTAAATTATATAATAAGTTACCATTAAGCTACAGCACTGTGCCATAGTTTGAGTTCAAAGTAAAAATAAAACAAATTTTGATATCAGAAGCATTTTACTCATTGATGGTTTTTTTTTATTTAGTAAGATGGGACATATATACGTATGCCCAATACATATAGTAGCCTCGCCTGTTTTTTATCATTGTTTATAAACTATTTTTTGTAGTTTGTTTTTATATGTGCAAGTTTTTAACAATATTCTCATATTTCTAGTTTGTAATTTTACTTTTGTTCACCATATGACTTTTGTAAATATGTTGTATATTATCACCAATAAATTGATTGATCGAAGTGATTTGATGGGCCTAGTTATATTAAGGTTTTTATTAAGAGCTAACCATGATCACAGATAGTTTGTTGGATTCATTTTGTATATTAAAGTACGAATACATGGGATTTATCATTTATTATTAGAAAACAACTTCATATCATATTGTGCTTACACAAAGTTAAAATACATGTTGTAATCATAATAAATAATGTTCTAACTTTGACACAATACACAATCTACCCTGGAAGGGCCCCAGTCCTGTAGCATCTTACTTCATATGTGCTGCTTGAGATGTCACTCGATGTATCATGTCCACCCCATCCTGCAAAAGTGAATTGCATGACTATAACTTAGTAATTACAGTTCATCAATAGCAATAAACTCTTCAAATTAGTTATGAATGTGAATAAAGGTCACATGTGGGGAAAACTGCAGTGTTGAGTTATTATTGATCTTTTCATTTCAGTAATTGCGAAGAACATAACTGCATAGCATAAGGTGCTTTAGGTTACCATCATACAACACAATTCCCCAACTTTAATCACAGTGCTGTGATAAAAACTGTCACCCATACATATGAATAATTGTTGGTTACTACAAATGTAAATATTATACAACACAATGTGAGCATCATAAGACCACTATCATAACTAGTTGACACACTGACAATAACAACATACTACTGTAGAATCGTTTAGAACTAATGCAACATTAAATTCTCATTTAAACACAAAGGCTGGGTAACGAGTACCTATGCATGAGACCCAGGCATGGTAACAATTATTATGAAAACAGGGATTATCCAAAATAAGGTGTATAACCCTATAAGCTCCACGAAGATTATGATGTGCCACAATAATATCTAACATGTAGAGCACAGCCTGACAAATATGAAACTGATTTTGCCCCTTTTATGAGATCACATAAAACACTATCATGCTACTTTACCTGTGTCCAGCACGCACCATTACTTGTAGCTTCAGAACCATGAGTATTGAAACTGTCAGCCGACCCATCCTACTTCTATGGTCTCAGTAAGCTTTCCTAAACTCACTGGCTAATAACAAATGTTCTACCAACCTACGTCCCTCACGTTGGGTCGTTGACTCCGTTTGTTCCAGTGTAGAAAATGAAAAACAACATATGCACTTGTTATCCACACAGTATCTGAGGCGCGAATAAACTATACCTGCACATACCACTTTCACGAACCCCTCTGTCGATCATGTACTGCAGGGGTTCTTCTCACATTACGCACCCGAGAATATGTATATAGCTGTGGTGGCTCGGCTAAAACAACAACAACAATGAACATTGACGTCTTTGGGGGTAAGACGTCAATGACAATAAAAAATAAGTACGGTTAGGTTGTTAGGTTAGGCTCATCAGCTGACGGCTGAGGAACAGGAAGCCGCCATCACTGTCATGACACGCCTCTCAGGATTGCCAGTCGCTGGATATTTCCAAAATTGGCGCATGCGTACGAAATGACGTCTTATCCAGAGATTATCCAACGAATTTCCAACGATCGATTGCCGATGTGACACTTGAATAAGCCCGCCGATTATTACCAAATCCCAAAGCAGCGCGGCGCGCTGCGTATCCTGTGCCGGTACCTCTGCCGGTGGTTTTTACCGTCGTCTTCGGTATCGGTGTACCCTACAAACGCTGACTACTGATTCACCCTGGAACACCGGTAACGGGTACTGGGTACCGGGTACTTTTCACAATATTATACGGTATAGGTAATACAAAAACGTACCTATGATTGACATCACGAACTCTACAAGTCCCTTCTCAGAGAGTTTCCAAACATCCCAATCATAGATGATGAGAATGAAATAGGTGCCGCTCAAATAGAATGGACAGGTTTTGTTCAACAAGCTTTACAACGTGCAGCCGTTCTTCCTGTACGGAGACCGAGCAGAGGGGCAGACCTTTCCTCCCTGCCGACATTAGGCAAAAAATTGTTGACAAATGTCAGCTTGTCCATGAAGTGAGGAACGCACTTCATGAATTCCGAAACGAGAGCAGTGGAGCGACTTTCTGGCGGGAATACTTGACTCAAGTGTACCTCTGTGGAAAGTTGCAAAATCGCTGAGGAATGGCAAACGGGAACGTGTTCCTCATATCCATGGATCCATAGTCCTGGCGGTGTTGTCTTTACGACTGAGGAAAAGGGGGGGTTTTTGCTGATGCCATGGAAGATCAGTTCTCGCCCAACTATGATCTGGATAATGACCTCGACGAGGAGCGACTAATTGTAAGTTCCGTCAGGAGATATTTAGGAGCCAATAGCGTCAGTGACGATGATGCTTCTGTTTTCGCCAAAGGTTTTGACATATCTGGTGGCAATAATTAACGCAATTCTTTCCAAAGGCATGGAAGGTTGCTGATGTGATCATGATTCCAAAGAAGGTGGGTTCGCCTTTTCCGAAGGATTATCGTCCCATTGGTCTACTGTCTGCGCCGTCTAAGCTGGCCGAAATGGTGATTAAACGTTACCTGAGAATTGCTCGTCAGATCACAACACGATTCCTGACGTTCAATTTGGATTTCGGTCTGAGCATTAGCACGGAGTTGTAGGCAAGATAAAAGTACTGGCATCTTGCTTCTAGATGTTTCAAAGGCTTATGTGGCATGAGGGCCTGCTCTATAAATTAATTCAAAAGGGTTTCCCATTTTGGCTTCTAAAACCCTTTCTCGAAGGAAGCAAATTTAGAGTCAAAATTAACAATACTTGATATTGCGGCCCATAAAGGCCGGTGTTCCTCAGGGTTCGGTCCTTGGACCAATCCTTTATTTACTTTTTATACGTGCTGTCCCTTGCCCCCGCAACTGTGAAGTCTATCTCTACGCTGACGACACCGATTGTAGCTCAGTCGTGGACTGGAGATCTTGTTCGCGATGGGCTGCAGCTTGCGGTGGATGAAGTGTTGCGAGTGGACTGATCGGTGGCTCATCAAAATCAATCATTCGAAAACGCAGGCTATATATTGTACCAAAAAGCCTTTTGGTGCCCCGTTATTGAAGGTATCAGTAAACGGTGCTCTGATTCCATGGGAAAATTCTGCCAAATACCTCGGAATTACCGTGGATAAGGCTATGACTTGGCAGAAGCACACTGAATAAGCGTTAAGAACAATTGAAATTACGTTTCGTCAACTCTACCCTATGTTATGTAGAACTTCAAAATTAAGTTTGGTGAATAAAATTTGACTATACAAGATGATTATTACAACGGCAATTATCTACACATGTGGGGCTTGGTGTTTCCTTGCCAAAACAAGCATGCGAAGCCAGCAGGTTCTGCAGAGCAGGACATACTCTTCACAGAGGCCTTGACATCCCTTACTTGATGGATTACTGAACGCAAGAACAACGACGTTATTATAGTCAAGCGGAATCGCACAGCAACCCTCTTGTTGCGCGAGTCAGTAAACTACACAGTCGCAAGCACTCAAGGCGGCCGCGACTCGCATTGTGATCAAAATTGTATCGTGCAATTTTGAAAACTAAATGTTTTCCCTTTCAGGCATGGAACCTCAAAATTAACTCTTTTGGTTAATCCCAAAAATTTACGAACTTTAATCTACTATGTCAAGCTAAACCCTTCAATTGACGAACTTCCTCCTCTTTGCTCTTCTCCTTCCTTCTCCCTGACATTGTCTGGTTTCTGGTAACCAGACTTGACAGACCGATCGACCGACACGACTGTAACTAAGAGCAAAGGTCCACCGGACCTTTCTGACAAGCAATGACGAATTGATGAATAACGCCACTGACTATAAACAATGTTATCAGGCCATGTTGTCTGCACCCGTACGCCATCGTGTGGCATCACTGGCCTTTTTTGATAAGGAACAATATGTACGGTTCATTTCAACTATCAACATGCCAGAGAGAGACGTCATACTTACGAAGGTGCATAGTGTACTCAATCAGAGCTGGTCGGCTGCCATGCAAGAGCGAGGGTTAGATTGATTTGCGGAACATCTTTTGTATCAGAGTTATCTTGTGCGGTTTGTTTTTGATTTTGTGTGGTTTCGTCAACTGTCTCCGAAGAGATACGTTGTGAAGTAACGCACTTATTTTTTGCATTATATTATAATTCGAATTTAGAAAACAATTGTTACGCCTCTGACAGTAAGCAGTGTCACCCGCCATGTTGTCTATGCCGGCGCCGGTACGTCATATACGTCACTGTTATATTTTTACGTGAAATTAGGTGTATACAGGGTGTACATTTTATTCCGTGTAAGAACGTGACAGTGTCGTCACACATATTGATGACGGACCGACGCAAACAACATAGCTTACTGTCACAGGCATATCAATTGTTGTCTCCCTTCGAATTTGAATAATATTATAATGCAAAAAATAAATATGTTACTTCACAATAGCTTACTTCGCAAACATTTTACTTAGGTAAAACGTAGAAGTCTTGAATAAATAGAGAGAGATTTATTGATATAACGTAAATACATTTAGACATTTCTCTACAGTATCGAGTAACGAGTAGTAAGATTTAAGTTATAAAATAAACCAAATTACCAAAAAAACAAAAAAAAATATAAGGGGAAATCAAAAGTATGATTTACAACTTCAATATTGCAAAAAAAGGAATCACAAAAAAATCACGTATCCGTAATATTTATGAATTTTGTCATAAATTCTTCGTCGTACGTTTGTTCTATCAATTATTTATCACTAGAAGCACTTAGCAACTCAATGTTTACAACAAGAGATGCCGGAACTGATATTTCACTAAAACGTGTGTCGTACGTCACCCACTTCTGAACCATTCTTTTCAATACACTCAACAAAAAATTTATTGAACCCATGAATAAATATAAAAACCTAATACTAACTTCCAAAGGACATTCCGGAAATTTGACTGATTGTCCTACGAGAATACAACTCAAAGTGCAAGTTAATTTAGTGAGCAAGACAGGATGATGTATTTTGATGACAAATGAAAAATCCAATTCGACAAATTATTGGGACACTTCACTTGACCAGATTTATGTTACATCACTCAAAAAGTCCTTTACAGCAAGGACAATGAACCCAAATAGACAAATGAAACATACCTTTTAGAATGAATCTATGTACAAGTTGCTTTCCCGCTGACCTTAAGCTTCGTTTATGTTGTATAAGTAACTTAAAGCACAGTCATATCAAGCTTCTTATGGATATTTCGAAAGTAGATGTTCAAAAAATCACGAATGGTATTTCTTACGATCTAGGTACTTGAAAATTCCTGAAATTCATTCACTTTTTCTCAAAAGTTCGCCTCAATTTTATCTATGCCTCGCATTTCTTGGTATGAGTGATACAAGATTTGTATTTGTGTTATTGAACTACTGTGTGTGCATGTACTAAAAAAAGCAGTGATAAAGGAGGTCCAAGCCAACATTATTTATTCTTCAAATAACGACGAACGAAATACTTTCCGAAATTTTTCAAACTTCATTCCTCTCTATTACTGTTATTCGTCATATCGTGATTACATGAAACGAAAACTAAACTTGCTATAAATATATATCTCATAAAAATGTACACCACAGCAGAGAGCAACTAAAAATACAGTTATATTGTTCGTTCATCTAGTGCTTTTACATTGAATACAAATGTATATATGCTCAACGACGGAGATGATCCATCAAAATCTTACATCTACCTTGAATTTTCAAAAAGCCAGGATTTAGTTTTCACACATTTTTGTACATGAGTTTGGGGTGAGTCTAAAACTAAACAAAGTCAGTGCTTATTTAGTTCTAGATTTTTGTGGAGCGGATTAAATTTCTTGAGTAAAGAACTCCAGATATATAAAATGTTCCTGAATTTTTGGTACATGCTGCGTAGGGGACATTCCGCGTAAGATGTAGAAATTGGGATTCTATGTAATTTACATAAACCGCAAACTTTCAAAATGGCGAAAAATGAGAAAAAACTGTAACTTTTAAAATAGCCACCTACAATAAAAGCTGAACCTGAGCCCTGGATACAGTAAAATCCTGCTCTACACAAAATCCAAGGTCATATCAAAAAGTAAGATTTCGAAGAACCGTAAACCGATCGGAGCGAACAGTGTGTCGTTGGCGTGCGACGTTCTGCGACTAATTCAGATGGAACCCTTTCTCCTTGGTGGCGGCCAGGAGTCGTTGCCTGAGCACCTCCTCGGTGGGGTAGTCGGGCAGCTTCAGGTAGTGCACGCAGGTGTTCACCGAAGGGTAGGAACCCTCGCCGGCGTCCACTTTGCGCACGATCGTCAGCCGTGGGTAGAGGTTGGCGAGGCCCCCTGGCGGCAAAGAGCTGCAACCTGTCGTGAACTGTAGGAACGCTTTGCGCTCCTCTGCGGACATCGCCACCAGCACGTTTACGAAACGCAGGAAACCGGGGCTGAAAACGTAGAACAATTTATTAGAATATTGTCCATACGCATTAATACTTAGTTCAGCCTACCCTAGTATTTTAGTAAAATAGCGAGCAATATAGTATTATTTATAAACGTGGCTGAAATCCTAACATATAGTCGAGTCGATCTTTTTGTTCTATTTTTATCGAGCGAGTCGCGCTCCCCACCACGCGTCACTGGTCACTGGCTAAATATATCACAACCTGTTCTGCATCCTAAGCTCAAATTTTTCTCATTTTACATATTTTGTTTGTTGGATAAGTAAACCAACAATAACAAAAATCTCAGCGGCGTTATGGAAAACAGGCTTCGTTTAACAAGTATAACCTAACATTGTTATACTAAATTTAATGTTTTATACTGTCACTAAACCTCCTTTCAAAACGTATGTACTCAATTTGATTAATGAATCTTTTTTCCTTTACCAGCATGTTTGTGCATGGAAATCCGATAGACGAAGGTATCTGTCCCCAGTTTTATATTAAAATCGTAAGCTAAACAGACTAACAGACGTATCTCAGTTTCAATTGAAATAGCACTGCCTCATGAATTGAAAACTGAAATGTTATTATGTAGCCTAACCTCTAAGGAATTTAAAAAAAAATTACCCCAATAGTGATAATTTTTTGAGTCCTTCAGCAAAAAGACGATAAAAGGTTAATAACTCAAAACGTGGATTTGTTGAGATACGTCTTTTTTACTTAGGACGGCAGTGTAGTTTTTGTCAAGTTCATTAGTAGAAACATTGTTTAAATTTGTTTTAAAATATATTAAATATGGGTGCTTGTGGAATATTAAATCCTCATTTATATAGGGATATCAATCAAGTAGATGAAACTATCTGCATACCCGGATTTAGAAAATACGATGGATTTTCGAGTCTAAATATATGTGTAATAGTCTTCAAAACTGTAAGATAGTAAATAACTGTATTTGACGGAATCACACTTCTTAAATGGGTTTACGCAGTCTGAGACTATATTTTTATTAACAGTTTACACAACTTCTTGTCATTTTCAAACTATCGAAGGATTTTTTGGGATATTCTAATAGGAGACGGTACGTCGGCGACAGCAGCATGCCTCACACATCAACGCTGATATCAAAACAATTGTCGAGTGGGGATTAGCAAATAAAGTACAGTTCAACGTACAAAAAACTCAGGCAAAAACACTGACAAAGAAGTCTCACGATGGCTTACCAACCGTGGAAATGGAGGGTCACCCCATAGTCGAATCACCTTCCGTCAAGCTCTTGGGAATCAACATCAACAATAACATGTCCTGGCACGACCATGTCGTCAGTATTGCTAAAACGGCATCCCAGAAGCTTGGAGTTTTGTTCCGCTGTAGGAAGTTGTATACACCAGAGCAACTGCTGCTGCTCTACAAGGCACAGATCCGACCATCGCTGGAGTATTGCTCCCATGTATGGGGATGTGCTCCGAAGCACTCTCTAAAGCTTCTGGACACTATCCAGAAAAGAGCAATTAGATTAATCGATACGCCTAACCTCACGGAGGACCTCCACAGCTTGGAACATCGAAGGAGGGTAGCTGACCTATGTCTGTTTTACAGATTCTATCATGGAAGATGTTCGAGTGAGCTCTCCCAGATAATAACACCAAAGGCCGTCCGAACCAGGAATACTAGAGAAGCTCTGCGAGCTCATCCTTACCAGGTCGAGGTCCTTACTCCCCGAACCAGTCTCCTCCAGCATTCCTTCTTTTGGAGAACTTCGACGCTGTGGAATCAGCTGCCGGGCAATTTGTTTCCCGATGGCTACAACCTGCAGCGTTTCAAATCTAACGTGAACAGACATTTGTCCTCTCGCAGCGCTTCTACAGCGCCATAGGCTTTCAGCCTTTGCGGGAGGCCGACCATAAAAAAAAAAACAGTGCATTCAGAAAGCAACTCGCAGCTTTTCTCATCACTTCTAGTGATGCATTTTCATACGCATAGCCTCTGTTAACTTTGTTAAACAAATTTTCTTCATCACCTCTTGTAAAATAGTAATTACGATAGCTCAACCAGCTTAAGTACTTTATCGCATAAATATGTTACAAAAAACCTCTCACGGATCGGTAGATTTCAGGAAATCCCTGTTACCATACCAGATTGGCAATTTTGAACTTTCAAAATGACCAAAAATCGTCGTCGTTTCTCAAGTATCCCTTAAATATTACTCAAGGGATACTTGAGGGTTACTCAAGGGACCGTCAAGTGTGGCTTTCCTTGTGTATCTGTTTCCTAGACAACATCTATCAGGCGGCGGGTCAAGTCAATTTGTTATGTCTATACATACGCATTTTGATGTTTTCTGTTATGATTTTTTGTTTTGTGCCAGTATTTCGTGTTTTGTGCTGGACATTTTTCCGGATGTGACAGAAACTGACAACACCGTACTCCAAAATTAACCTAAACATTCGCCTTGACTGCAACGAAATGTCATGTTGACATTTCGTTACTTGAGTATTACTCAAGGCAGCTTTACGCAAAGGACCCTCAAGTGAAGTTTCGAAACACAAAACCTTACTTAAGGGACCCCCAAGTATTAAGGGACCCTTAAGTATCGACTATAAATACGACCCTTAGGAAGTTCTGTTGTCGTATATTTTGAACTGGTTTACCAGTTTCACAATCGTTAGTTAACTAGTGGTTAAACTAAAATTAGTAGTTATAGCAAACAATCCATTTCATAATCGGTGGTCTATGTTAAAAGCTCTGGTTAACCGGTAGTTAACTCAAGGACAAAGTAGGGGTTATCTTGATGTTTGTTGTGGTCAACCGATGACAGATATGCTTGCTTTGCAGGTTATAAAAACATTGATTTTGACACTGACGTCTACGACGTGATGGATTTTGATTATAGTCCGTGGTGACACAAGTCAAAAATGTCAATACAAAGGTCAGGTTTCTTTGTTAGAGGGTTAGGTTGTATTTACGGAACACACTTATGGCCTTAGATAAGGAAAGACAGGGAATACCGCACGCCCGTTTGATGCTATATGAATTAGCGGTTATTAGCTGTTACCGAAAATGAATAGCCACCAAAATATTTTTTTATGATATTTAGCGTTTTCAAGACCAATCATTGTAAAATATTGTGGTGTGCATAAAGGTACGGTGTGCAGCGTACGGTTGTAAACACCACAGCAGCAGGAAGGAGCCAGGAATCACTCATCACAGGTAAATTTTGGTACTTTTTTGGTGCCATTTGGTAACAGAAATGTCAGTCGCGCGTTCCGTCCTCTCTCGTTCCTTGTCTAAGCTTATGGCAGTGCCCTGAGACCCATCCGTGGTGCCAACTTAAAGACAAATAAGCTTAACCATTGGTTTTCTTTGTGAAACAAATCTCCCCGATAACTACAGATTAACTTCCATCTCTCGGTTCATTGACTACAAGAGGTTACCAATGATTGTGCTAGGCGTAAAAATTGTAAAACGATTTAATTAACCAAAGATATACTTTTCTTTGTATAACGTCTTCGAAGCATAACGTTCATCTTGGAATGTATTTCGCACGGAACCACGCAATGTTTAATTCAGAGGGATAAGTGTAAAATATTAGAGTCAATATATACAAAAATGGGCCTGTATCTAAATCTGAGAAATAGTTATATTTCGTGAATATAGCTTCAAATATCCCAAAATCCTGATTTGATAAACCAAACTTTTTGTTTGTTTTAGCGGCATCAACTACTGTGGTTATTAGCCGCAATAAACCAAATTTAAATTCGGAGTCTGATTCTAAGAAAAAAAAATTCTAAATTTTTTGCACCAACGAATGCTATTTCATTCATTTGGCCAGTGAATCGAGAAAAATAAAAAACTACATTATATTAACCTACCTGTCTTTGGTATAACCGAGTTTAGGCTCAGTGTAGTTGATGAGATCCTCCCTGGTCCACTCAGGGTTCTGGTCGCCGCACAACATGACGCACATCTCGTCCGGACTGAAAGCTGCCAACTTCTCCATGGGAAACACTGTGGAAAAGCCTCTGTAAAAAGCGTCTAGCTGCCTAGCGATGCCTTTGTCCAGGCAAAAGTTCGTCGTCAGATCGGCGTATTCTTCTACATTTTCTATATTAACCTGAAAATACAAACACCATCAGTATTAGAACGAGTTCAAAGTTCAAAGGCCGGTTACACACGTAACGATTTACCCAACAGGTATGTTATATGTGTACACGTCAGATCACGAGTATAGTCAAATAAAAACGTGTATGCGCCAACACCTGCAGATATATGCATATGTGCGGATAATGAACAAAAACAGGAGCTGAAAAATAGGGAACTAAAACACCGCAATAAAATTAAAAGTTTACGTTGCAACTTGAAGAAAATAAGGACAGGAAATATAGGGTGTCCCACGACAAGACAAGCAATATATCGGAACTGGTCAGTAGTAGCGAATTGTAATTTTGGGGGTGTAAATGAGAGCAAATATAGTATCTTTTCTTATTATTATTGTGTCACCCAATGAGGTATTTCTTTTTGGTCACGTGACGTCCGATTCAAAATTTTTAATATTTGTGACTTTTTGTGTTCCTCCCGATAAATCAATTCTGACAAACTAGCACACCTGTGGTCTAAAGTGATTAATTCAAGAGCTACAGGTACTTAAAGGATGGTATCACTACCATTATGAAACACTACCAAAGTAATTTAACTGTAGGGGTACATGTTATAATCAATGGTAGTGGTACCATCCTTTAAGTATCTGTAGCTCTTGAATTAATCACTTTAGACCCCAAGCGTGCAGTTTGTTGGAATTGTTTTATCGGCAGGAACACAAAAAGTCACAAATATAGAGGGTGTCCCATTAAAAATTTTGAATCGGACGTCACGTGATCAAAAACACATACGTCAATGGGTGACGCAGTAATAAGGAAAGATACTATATTTGCTATAATTTAAACCTCCAAAATTATAATTCGCTACTACTACCCAGTTCCGATATATTGCTTGTCTTAATCGTCGTGGGACACCCTGTATAAGAAAGCGTCGTGTCGGTTGCTTGATACACGAAAAATAGGCATGAAGCGCCCCACAATAATAATAGTATTGTATGCATTATTATTTCCAGCTTACATTAAGAATTATTATTCACGTTTTAGTTTGATGTACTATATGTATATAAAAGCTTGTTTTCTGTTTTTTAAACTATATTTGTTTTCCTTCATAATCCGACGAGTAATGGACAAATCAAGTTCCGCCCCCCAGTGGTCTTACCTAGAGGGGTAAAGCCAATTCAACAGGGTGCACCTGGTTGGCATGACATTAATTTGTATTTACCCTCTTGCATGCCTCCCTCGCAATGAAGTGTCAATACCTATGGAATAGCCCCTTCCCATTTAAACAATGTACCACATTTTCGGACGACATAAGAAAGACAGGTCGGTGAGAGACATAAGAGCTAGACAGGGAAAAAGCATGCATAAGAGAGGTTAGTGAGAGAGATAGAACTAGTCAGGGCAAAAGCACCTACCTCCTAACCAGCTATGTGGCGCATCGGCAAATCTTCTGCCGTTTTCCCTGACTAGCGCTATCTCATTCTAGCCGCAAACGATTGAACGCATGCCCTTTCCATAGGTATTGACACTTGATTGCTCCCTCGGCACGTTTCTTACCAGTATATCAGATTGGGCGATTTAAAATATGCTAATAAAAGCGTGATGAGACAGTCATTGAATTTTATTCTACTGTTACCGATTCTTGATGAGTGTACAAAGTTTAAATTTGTACGTTTACAATGTTACCTTGCCATGACGAGAAGAGTCAATATTGGCGATAAATTCATTTCACCGTTACATACAATCTCCAAATAAAGTTCACCCATAAACTTTTCAATTCTGGTGACCTTTATCGAGATAATGAGACAAACTTATTAAATTACCGTATAGTTACCAGTTCTTGATAAAAGTACAAAGTTTAGATTGAATCTGTTCGTTTAAAGTGGGTTAAAATCGAGTCCAAAGGAGTCTGTTAGAAACATACATACATACATACAATCATACAGGTGAAGCTAATAGGAGCGGTTAAAAAATACTCTCTCCGTCCTTCATCTCTTACCTCTATATCAGCACCATTATGAAGCAAATCGACTGACGTGAATTCGTATACACTAGAACTAGGCAAATAGGTGAAGGTCAAGGCGAGGTCCTCTAGCAACACTGGTCCGCTCGAGTGACTCAGGCAAAGATTCTGGATCTGGTGTGAACGCGCCTCTGTCGACAGCTGGTGGTCTTGCGCGATCTTGTGCTGTAAGAAACAAATTTTTATATGTCACATTATATTTGTCTATGAAAATATACACAATCAATTGAGCCAAATGTAAATAATCTTCACTATCTAGCTTAGCCTGATCAGTAAGGCCCGGTAATTTAGAGTGGAAAGCAAATACCTATCTCAGGTAAAGATATGCTAATATGATAAATATGTAGAAAAGGAAGTTGATACGAATGATCTGTTATGGCACCTTTCTATTGTTAAGGTAAATACTACGAATGCACAACTATCAGCTTTCCAGAAGACAACTAATATAGCAAAATGTAATGCGAACCTCTGTAATAAATTTAATTTTTTAAAACAAAAAAAATTAATTTAAAAATCGAAGTTTCCAATTTACTATAATCATGCATATTTCTGTTCTGCCTAGTCTCAACACCACTCCCAAAAGTGGAAAACAAATACCTGTGTATATAGGAGGACATGTCAGAAAATAACGAGTCTGGTGCCATCACCGACGATAAATAATACAGACACTGCTATTTACAGAGAAAATAGAGGACGACATTCATACACTGCTGCCGGCTCTGCTCTGATAGACAACCAGACACGTAGCGTAGAATAATGTAATTACTCAGGAATTAAGTTTAAGGATAATACATAATGAATATTGCTTAAGTAGCGTCTATACTACATGAAATCTAGATTAAATATGGCAACGTGGTACGCGCTTCGTTACTTCGACGTCCATTCACAGAAGTTCATTTTGTTGTTGTTCGATATTTTGTGTATTTTTGTGCATGTTTCCTAGCATCCTAGCTGTTCCGCTGTTCAGTATGATGTGGTATGTAAAATATATAGCCGCCAGCCTAAGTTACAAAGCTTATTTATCGTTTCATCGGTAAAGAATCCTGTGAAAATTATATATAATATAAAAGTAATTCGAAGTTGTAACTCGAAGTCTTGTCGAATACGGCGGCCATTTTTCCTCTCCCCAAACGTCTCTGTCCCCTCCCCCACAAAAAATTGGTTGCTAGGCGAATGTATTTTAATCAGTGGATGGCAGTGTCCATTTATTTTATCGTTGATGGATAACAATGAAATATTAATTTGAAAATCTTCAACAACTATCCTACACAGCATGGCGTAGGCACATGGAGCAAAGTCAGGGCGGCAAGGGTTGGAGGGCTAACCATAATTTCGTCAATTACCTTTAAGGGTCCTCGAAGTACATTAGTAGTACTCCCCAGACACTGTATTGCCTCTAGGTATCACCAACTTGCATTACATGTAACCTCATTCTTTAAAAACTGCTGATTGTGTTGCAGTTGCCTTTTCCACCTCTGAAAAATTGTCACTCGATTCTCGTTGCGACCTTCCGGTACTCTAAATCTCAATGATTAATTTTTTGAGTGGAATTAACATTTTGAGAAATTCGTTTCATCCCAATCCGACGATCGGTTTGGACCAAGTCGTTAGTTCTGCAATTTTTGTGACAGTTTGCGCAATTTTTGGTCAACCGAGACGAGGTTCATCTTCAACTGATTCACAACCGTCTTTAAACTTGTTATGTCAGTCAAATACTCTACATCTACCGAAGACAAAATTTTATCGCATATCTTTGGTACATTTTCATGTTTTCGGTGGGTATGCAAACACTGACAGTTCATTAATTCATTTCTAACAAGTGCTAAACGTCAAAGACTACTTGAGCGAAAGTACATTAAAGATAATGCTTTCATGTCTAATGTATCTCTCTAAAAGAAAGCCTGTAGATTGCAGAATTTCTTCAGATATCTCGACTAAATGTGAATACGTATTTTAAAAGGTTATAATTAATCATAAGGTAAAGCCTAGTTCTCCTACACTAAAATATGAGTATATGTATGTCTTTTTTTTTCTGTTCTTGATTTTGTTTTATTTCATTAACTATATTTGTTTAATTATTATTATTGTATGTACCTTCTGTCTGATGAGATCGCGCAGTTGCGAGAGGAATGCCGCCCGGATGGGGTCGATCTCGTGGAGGTCCTCCTCGCCCAGAATGCCGTGGTACCAGGGTCGTTTTTCCTCGCAAATCATCTTCGGAGGGTCAAGCTCCAGCTCTTTTTCGCTCTCCTCCGATATGAAAGACGACATCATCGAGTCCTCTTCGTTCCTCTTTACGCCTCCAAACCCTATTCTCTCGTTCACATTATTCTGGAAATCAATAAAATCACTAGTTATTTATAATGAATTTGGTACAAAAATGTCAGTAATGGCAGGAATTCAATCAACCACTAGAAGCATTTAGAAATGGGATTAGGCTACCAAAGTGCTGCGAGTTAAGTTTAGATTTGATCCAAATAATGTAATGAGGTCTGTTTCGTTACACTGCTATATGTCGGCGCTGTTATTAGCCAAAATATTAATTTTTAAGTTAATCGTCAAGACAGATGCCTGAGAGTCAAGATAAACTACAACCAATGATATTTCTTGAGATTAATTTCCTTAACTGAGTTTGATAGCTCGATTAAAAATCGATTGAATAATGAAATCAACAACATACTATACTATATAAGTTTGAGGCAAAAACTAAAAATAATATAATACACTTAAGTTAGAGACCATTTTATGAGGCCTGCAGTATATGAAGTTAAATTTTTATTAAGTTAGTAGAACATCCTCAAACACTATATTATCAATAAACTGATTAGTAGTAAATTTGCAGCTAATTTGTCTTTTTCGTGAACGTGAAAACATAAAGTTTGTCAAACAGCCTGAAAACAAATAGGTATCAATCAGCTTAATAGGAGAACATTTTGCAATTAACTTGTACCTTTAAAAATCAGTGTTCTGATAACAAAATAGTGCAAACCTCTCTACTGGTCACTTTATTCATACATTTATTTGTTAGGGTCGTGCTTCCTCAATTTGATGCGAAATTAGCGAAACAGTGATTCAACAAAGACATAAATTCTTAATTAACGGTCAAATATTGGCAAACTCTCAGTTTTTCACATTTTTATCAATAATGAAAACCAAAACATTAGCAAACTCTCCACCCATTGAGCTTATTGACGCCTTTATTTTTTGAAGCTGTTTACAAAAACCACAAAATTTTCATTTCCTCGATTAATTAACGGAAAATTCTCAACTATTTGGTTTATTGATACCTCAACATTTAAGGTTGTGTGATTAAAAAGAATAAGCTAAAAATGTTTTGTTATTTGTGAGTCATTTTTTTTTTTGTCTTACACAAACTTCTGTTTTGGACAAATATAACACACAAACCTGTTACTCATACTTTAGTCACAGAATAAAAAACAATTATGTGCTCATAGGCGCAGTACCTGTATCTCCCCGTTACACATGAGCTTGAGGAAGCTCTTGCTCAACGGCAAATCCACCAGCCGGTTGTCCTGTAGGATCTTGGCGAGGAAGATGCCTAAGAAATAGAAGTATTTAACCGCTTTATCACAGATGAGGGAGGCCTGCGGTAGGGGAGCGGGGAAGAGGCCGGTGGGACGGCGTACGTAGTAGCCGGGAGGCCGCAGCCCCTCGCCCAGGTCGACGGGCTCTTCGTTCAGACTTATCGCTTCATCGTCGCACAGCCACATGCCTAGGTCGCGCCGTTGAAGCTCGGCAGCCACCAAAGCGTAGAACTCCAGGGTGGGGCCCAAACCTGCAACAGATACGATTTTCAATGGGAAAGGCATTGCAACAATAAACGCCGTTACTTAATAGAAGTCTTACAAGAGGCGAGATGTACATTAATAACTCTTACACCTAACCTTCTATTAAGGCCCGGTTGTACAATGCGAGCTTAACCTTCAGCTTAAGGTAAGCCGACGTTAAACCAGTTGCAAAATGTCCGTTGTACAATGCTGGCTTAACCCCCCACTCCAAGCTTAACACGAGCTTACGTATGTCGAAGCTCAACGCCAGCTTAGCTGAGGTTTAAACCTAACCTGATACAAGTGACATGATATGTCAAGGAGGAACCTTCAAATTGCTTGTCACTTTATTAGGTCATATTTTTTTAAAGATTTGTGTCTGATTTAACAAAGAGAGCAAATGAAAGAACAGAGACAAAAACGGTCGTTGCAGAAATTTGACACAAACTGTCATAAGTGCCTAACCAAAAAAGGTAATTTTTCAGATGATTATGTCAGTACGTATTGCTTCATTGATGCCAACTGTAGTGAATTTCATTATCAACCAGGTTTAACTAAGCCGACGATTGCACAACGGATGTCGATTTTAAGCCTGAGCTTAGCTAAGCTTAGGCTTAACAAAGCTCGTGTTAAACCCGCATTTGTACAACCGGCCCTAAATGATAAATGATATGTAGAACAGGCGAAACAAGTAAGGCCAATATAATGATACACTTTTATAAAGACAAAATAGATTTCCGCCAGCTGAGGTATAACACTACAACTAAGACTAAAGACGGCTGCACAATTGCCCGGGAACGGAAACGGTAAGGAGAACTGGAACGGAAAAAGCATCTAGATACACAATGGTTGCGTTCAGCGACCCTGAGCGCTCTTTCGGAGCGCTTTGCATAGAGCGCTCTGTTAGAGTGGAATACTGAACGGTCCACGTCTAAAGTGTCACACTCAACATATTACATATTAACATGATAATCATGACATACTGACATACATTCATTCGCAACCACCAGATTAACAATTTGTTTTGATTGATGCCCCAAAACTAAATACCATTGAAGAGTTGAAAATGAATCAAGAAGTAATAGCAAGAGCTATTGATCATAGATGAAACTCGTCGCCTTTCTCGTATGATGCTACTGATGATGAAGCTCGGTCGTCCAACACCACAAATACTTTGAAATTGACGGTTCACGTAAAAATAACCATGTATTTATAACTCGCACGAGAATATAAATTAGAGAATCTTAAAGAAACAGCACTCTTAAATAAGCTGTCATCTAGCAATTACTCCGTTTCCATGGGCTTTCAAAACGTTTTCAAAACGTTTTGAGTTTTGAAATATATCGTGAAAACGTAAATTGGATATGTTTTCAAAACGTTTCCTATTCAAGGTCGATTCGCTATTTTTTGTTATAAACTCAAATGTCGTGGAAACACCAGCTGTCACTTTCGTTTTGAAATGGGCCACGCGTAGTGCGTTGCTGTCTAATAACAATAATATTATTGTCAGTTTATTGAAGTTTATTCGAATTCGAAACTAGAGATTCATGATATACAACAAAATTGGTTATAAAACTAGGAAATGACATTTGTGAAGAGTGTCAGTTGAAAACGTTTTGAGTGCGTTTAAAAAATCATTTCCAAACCTATCGTGGAAACACCGACAATCCAAAATCGCAAAACATTTTGAAAACTGTTTTGAAAGCCCGTGGAAACGTAGTAAATGTATTAAATAAGAATACTCGATCAAAGAAACTGTTATTTTTATAAATCATTATAACAATTCTGATGAGAACAGCGGAAGCAGGAAGAACCTTTTCGGCTTAAATAGTTTCCCACACATTACCGTAGGATTATCCACACTTTCTTTGTTGTCATAAAAAATGCCTTCATCAAAAAAGTTTTAGATTTTGACGACAAAATAACTGAGAAGTTTGCCAATGCTAAACAAAAACGTATGGATTTCGTATAAAAAAGTGAATGGTGTCTCTTTTGTTTGAATGTTTACATATTGTTTTGCGTTTGTTTTTATTGCGTGCTGTTGGTGTTAATGTTTTTATATACTTGATCAGAAGGGCTTGATAGGGAAACAGCTATGTCCAGTCATAATTTCTTGCTTGCATACAGTAAGTATTTGTATGCAAAGCACGCCATTAAACACACATCTCACGTATCGCTACTGCTACGTAGACAATTTTTTAATGATATATGGAATTCAATACAGGGGCAGGGGCTAATCACCGTTGACGGGAGCGTTCTTGGTTAAAAGGTAAATATTTCAGCAATTCAATACGCATATGATTGATGAACCGGTACATCGTATAGTTCGAAGGCGTCTGAAAAAAATGGACTAACTTATTATTTCTGAAAATAAGAAACGATTGTGAAAAAGTGCGGTAGTACTCACCGGTGCCTTCCTCCCCGGCGAACTCCACCTCCAGGATGGACTTCCTGGCGGAATGTATCTTCATCACCTGCATGGCCCAGTCGAGCAGCTGCTCGCCCCTCGGCACCTTCACCCTTTCGTGTTTCAGTCTTCCTACGCGGAATTCGTGCGGGTCATCCCTGCGCGGCGACAGGCCCGGCGTCCGCTGTCTCTCCATCGTTACGTCGCGCTGCGTCTGCAGCCACACTATGCTCCTGGACAAACACAAATACAAGCAAAATTAATAATAATTAAACGCAATATCATTCGTCTAAATCCGGAACTCGAATAAAATATAGTCAAAATAGCATTGCAACAAGAGTATGATAATTTACGGTGGTTAGGATGTGTCTTAACGCCCCAAAATCTGGGACAGATAGTTTTTCTGCAATATAGATTTTAAATTTGGACACGTCGGGTTTTGCATGCTAGGAATTGTGACATGTCGTGTTTTGACTGCTATTTTTGTGAGATAGGATCAAAATAAATTAAACCCTTATCACTTTTGACTTTTTTACTGAATGTAAAAAAAAGTAAACAAACACTGAGCGCAACGACTGAAGGTACAAACATAATGCTGGATATTATAGAGAATACATTTTAAAGCATACAAGGTTCCAATCTCAAAATCCAAATTTTCTGACAAACAAAATTATTTAGAATTAGCAACAGCTTCTTCAAGACTAGCTTAGACGAGTCTTACTCTTCTTTTGAGGTGTATTACCTTGTGATTAAATTGAAAAATAATCAATCAGTACATCATAAATCAATCGTAACTGAAAAAAAGTGAATCCACCGCGCGATATTCTCAATGAAAGGATAAAACATGCACCGACCAGAATAACCTCCTGTGATCGACATGTGACTTGCTCCAATGGTTCACCTTCTTATGTCTAATGTCTGATTTTGTGAATAATAAGAAAATGGTAGTACATTTTGAAAAATATGTGACATCTCGAGTTTTGCATTTAGACGACTGATATATTTTATCAATATGAAATGGTGAACACGATCAACAAATCATCAAGAACTGCTGTTTTAATAGCAGGGACCTGCGACCGCGTTATAGAAAACCGCGAGCAAATATTACAAAAATCTGTAGAAATCCAAATTATTACGCTCTTTTGCTTCTCGCTGGTCAACAATCGAGTGATTAGACTACATGAGATCACAACTTTGTGACTTTTCGTGATTTGAGATTTAGTAAGCTACGAACAATCGAATTTTATTCGAAAGATATGGATAACTGCTAGGCGAACTGGTAACTGTATTAGGTTTGCTCTAGGTTTATTGTTACTGATTAAATATAAGATATATTTCAATATTAACCCTCTGGCACCGGCGTGAGGACTCTTAAGTCCACCTCAGATTGTGTTTTCAAATTATTACGGATATTCTCGTCCGTCGAGTCAATGCAGCCGTATATGCTTCAATCGCAACCATCAAAGAAATAGTGCGTGACAAGATCTCAGTAAGTGTGTTTGTCAACGATGATCAGGTAATCGGGAATTCAAGAGTCCGCCGCCAGTAGTGACTCACTATTGTTACTGGATTGCAAATGCTGTATTTTTTTAAATTTGTAGAATTTCTACAGACAAATGACAATATTTGGAGTTTTTAGTTTTATTTAGTTTTTGCATACATTTTTGTAGAAGAGATCATATGAGAGATAGCAGGAATTACTTTATAAGTTAATGTTAGGGTGTCTAGAGGAAAGTGACGAAGAGGTTCAAGATTTAAAGAATCCCAAACAATCCCGAGAAAGAATCTATACTATAATGCTGTATCACGGAAAGGATTTTTGGCCCCGGTTCTAGTCCCCAACTGTAGTGGTGTATAACAGCATCAAGATAAGAAATGGACGTCAATGCTTTTTCCGGCAAAGCTGTGCAAAGACATGCCCAATAGAACAGAGCGTATGTGACTGTCAAGAGAACGTGTCAGATCCTTAAGTTCGTCATTGTTCAAACCGATGAGCGGCATACCAGTTACATGCCGTCCGATAATTTTTTCGATACATGTCATTCGCCAATCGTGATTTCAATACAAGAAGATGAACGTTCAAACGTATCACGAGATCAGATGATCAAAAGTATCAGTGAACAAAGTGAACAGCGCCACTAATAAAGATTTCATAAATCAATAATCAAACACAGTACACTGACAAAATGGTGCATCACTGTGTCAGCTTCGCGATGGCGTGCGCGCATCCAACACTTATCGGTCGCTGGGCACTGAGTGTAACAAACTACCGCGCAAGCTGCCATATGTCTGCCATAATTACCTGGATGCTCCGAAAGCCGTGCAATTGAAATACAGCTGCCTAGTTTCGAAGGGAAATAGGAACGGGCAGGAGTGCGTAAGCTCCTCGCACCAAGCGGGTAGGCTCGCGCTGGACAGTACCAGAGGGTCCTGAATCTGCTGCAACAGTTTGTTCGTGATCTTCTTACTGGAAAACTCGTCGGGCAGCACCTCACCTTGGTGGTCCATTCCCGGAACGATTGTATCCTAAATTTGAATATAACAAAATTGAAATAAGAGCTGAAATTCCATTAATTCATTCAAGGCCAATTAAAGGCGAAGATTACACGAGCATTCTGTTAAATTAGACAAACACGTGTATATCAAAAGATAAAGATGGTTGTGTGTTACTGGACGATTTCAAATACTAAATCAAAATATAGAAAAAATAACCGACCTGAACTTTTGCATTACAACATGACACTTTTTTAAATAAGATGTCAAAATGAGATTTGGGTTTCCCCAAGAATTTACTTCGGACACTTCATAAATTATGACTGTTAATGGTATTTCTCAGTCTGCAATGAAATACATAAAAGATAAAAATTATCCTTTTTTGCCTAGTCTTTATGTTATTCAAGGCCATTAAGCACCTACTCTTACCTGAGAGGCAAGAGACGGTGCTGTCTCGAGACTTGATGTCTTTAAATGCAAATGCAATGGACTAGTATCATGGGTTTGAAAACAATGATTAAATCATTATAACATCTTAGTGTATACAAAAGTAGGTGTACTGATACTTTTCGATACCCTCTACATCATTTTGTTTACTAGTTATTCCATTTTAAATTTTAAACAAGGTATTCAAATTTAGCCAATCAGTGAGAAGCGTGCCATACATCAGCAGTGCATTGTTGCCTCGCCACCCTTCAAATCTCGGTATTGACGCTAGTTTCACGAAACAAACTACTTTGTGTGATTTGTCTTCCGTCAAGGGGTGCCCCTGTGGGTTTCATCTCTTAGCTGTGTCACATGAAGGAAGGTTCTGCGAGAGAAAGCTTTGTTTTGTGAATTGTGCTGTTGGTTGTCAAGTGAAGTTAAACCTAACCTTATAATTTTATAAATTTCCTGTCTAAAATTGAAGCTTTTTGTGTCTTTAGTTATTATGCGGTCAATGATTGAATTGCAAGAATTTGAAAAGTACACATCATTTTCGCATTAGGGGATACACGTTGCCCTTACTGCCGTATTATCTCTATCTGCTAAACACAAACGCTTCAACCGAGTATCAACCAGGTTAGCAAAGTCTTAAGTCTGCTACGCTGGCCGCATATACAGGGTGTCCCACGACGATTAAGACAAGCAATATATCGGAATTGGGCAGCAGTAGCGAATTATAATTTTGGGAGGTAAATAAGAGCAAATATAGTATATTTTCTTATTATTGTGTCACCCAATGAGGTCTTTGTTTTTGGTCACGTGACGTCCGATTCAAATTTTTTAATGGGACACCCTGTATATTTGTGACTTTTTGTGTTCCTCCTGATAAAACAATTCCAACAAACTAGCACACTTGGGGTCTAAAGTGATTAATTCAAGAGCTACAGGCACTTTAAGGACTGTACCACTACCATTATGAAACACTATCAAAATGATTTAACTGTAGAGGGTACATGTTATAATCAATGGTAGTGGCCCCATCCTTTAAGTACCTGTTTGTTGGAATAGGGTACATGCAGAGGTCGTGAAATCGCCTCGGGAGTATACATAGCTTAAAGAAAACCATATCAAAAAGCAGTAGGAAACAAAAAACATGATTTTACTGGCGGCCAAAAAAAGATATTTGCAAAATAAAATAAGGATATATTCAAATTTTTCCACGTGACTTAAAACAAGGGCTGACGTCACAGATATCTTATCGATATCGACAATCGATACTGCTACAGCGCAGGTCAGTGAGATGCAACTGCGCATTCGACTAGAGATGATCTGAATTCTTTAACAATGCGACTCAATTTATTGATACTCAAACATATTTGAAACAGGCAATTAACCCACTAGCATTTTCGTTGCAATACATTTTTATATCTGATAGGTATCACAGTTCATCCTGTTTGTGACCGAGATTCGCAACTAATCGAAGCCATCATTTTATTTCGGCGCATCCCATTATGAATGAATCCAAAGATAGAATCTAATTCAAGCCCATCCCTACAAAGTGAATTAGCAATCTAGCCTAACTTTAAAAGGGCTGATACACGTACGAGCAAGTACGCGTACTTATGGCTCGACGACCTTGTTCGCCTGTGTGTCACCGTAAGTACGCGTACTTTAAAACCGTCGCGCAAACCGCCGGCGAGCCAACTGGTTTGAAACCTTGTTCGTAGCTTGTCTGAGCTCGTACTGCGAGCCGCGAGCCACCACTCTGCTTCGGCAGGTCATCGATCCGCAACGCTTGTTGTGTTTGGAGTTTGTTAAAAATTTTGTTTATTTAGGAAAATCATCAAAATGCGTGATTTCAGCTTCACGTGTGTCACCGCGTCGAGCCGAGTAAGTTCGCGAACTTAAAAACCGCGTACTTAAAGTTCGTACGTGTATCACCCCTTTTATTCTTTTGACTTTTGTACTTTTGTGTGTGACTTTGTTTTGTGGTTATAATGATCAATGTCAAAACGTTAGGTTAGCACTGGCTATCGATATCGAATATCAATACTTTACATCCCATCACTATACGATATTACTGACGTCAGAGGTTGTTTGCGTGGGATTTTCCGGCATTTGAAATAATTTTTGGAATATCTCTCACAGCCGATTCCAAAAAACCAAACAAGTGATTTTGTCATGTTTACTAGGCTCTAAGGAACGCGTAAATGACATAATATTTGTTTCTTCAAGTACCCTATTGTTTTATCAGGAGGAACACAAAAAGTCACAAATATACAGGGTGTCCCATTAAAAAATTCGAATCGGACGTCACGTGATCAAAAACAAATACCTCACTGGGTGACACAATAATAAGAAAAGATACTATATTTGTTCTAATTTACACCCCCAAAATTATAATTCGCTACTAGTGCCCAGTTCCGATATATTGCTTGTCTTAATCGTCGTGGGACAACCTGTATAAAATTATGTATTTTTTCGACAGGGTCACATAAAGGTATGCGTTGAATATTGGGTACTCAAGTTAGAATGGTAACATGGCAGACATACCTGTCTTGCAATTGGCTTTCCCCTATAGAGGGATTCAAATATTTTCCTCATTTTCTCAACTCTACCATGTCCAAAAAATTCCCGCAAAAATATGAGGAGGTTTTTATGCACTATCCTATGCAGTCTTATAAAAATTCATGATACTAGTACCACTGGGCCATATCTATCGAGCAATAACTCCTCAAATGCTACTTTGAATCATTAATTTGATGTTTTATGATTTTGCGAAATTCTTGTCTCTCTGTATTTCTGGATTCGTATACTTTTAGACAACTTCAGAAACCTCAAAAAAAAGTCGAGGGAAAAGGAAGGTGGGTTGACTCAGCGTTTAGAGCAGAGGGCTCGTGACCGGAAGGTCCCAGGTTCAATTCCCGTCAGGGGCGGAAATTTATTCAGGATTTTCAATCAGAAATAAATGCCCAGAATCCCCACCTGAGCCTTCACTGTTGGATAACCCCCTACCAAACACCCAGCAAGTTTTCGCAACTAACCTTAGCTGTGGTTGTGGTGGAGATAACGAAGAGATGCCTGAGCAGCTGCAGCACGTCCTCAACAGTGCAATGAGAAACGGAGGGAGTGCCTGACACCGGAGTGCTAGGCGACAGCGTAGTGCCCGCTATGGAACTACTGCCGCTGCGGGAGGTCTGGCTGATCACCGGTGTCGCGCGACCGTCACAGTCGTATAGGCCGTCGTCGCGCACCTCCTTGTACACGATCCTGAAAACAATTTTTTGTTTCTTGAAAGTGCTAATTTGTCTTTTCAAGCCGTACTTATAAAATCATATTAAAGTATAAGTATTGGGGTTCATGTAAGATATGATTATTAAACCACTATTTGTGTATCAATCAAAAATATGGCTAACTTATAAATGATAGATAGTGGACAAACGAGGAGCGGGCTTTCAAAATGCATTTTGTCCAAATTTTCCATATTTGAGATAGCAGTGGCGCTGTATTCCTATGATTCTTTATGAAAAACAAGACAGTCAAAATGCATGTCTCCGTGTTATTAGGTAGGAAATAGTACCTAGACAAACAAACCGATTCAAGTCTAGTCGCACAGTACTTTCAAAGTGCACTTTGTCCAAAAACATAGACAAAATGCATTTTCATTGAGATTTAATTTTCATGTATTGTAAAAACTACTGATGCAGATGACGAGCACGAACACAGCGTGCTTGTGAATGCGCTGAATCCGAATAATAAGAATGATTTCATATAAAAACAAAATAAAAATCGTCTACTATTACCATATTTTCTTGTTTCAATATAAACTATGTTTTCAAATATTTTACTGTTTTCTGTTTTTGCTACCTACCAATTAAACTCAAATTATACGTAACAGAAACGTGGTTTGAAAGTCAGGACAATGTACATGTTAGGGGCATTTGAACTGTGGACTACGCAAAGGCTTCTGCGTGTTTTAGCCCGGTAAAAAGACAAGAGCTCTATAAAATCGCAAAAATTCTGACATTAGTCAAAAGTGGAACGTTTACGAGATATGGATTTCTAAATGAGCCTATACCGTGATCTCACAGGAAGCAATTTGTGTACTACGGTATTACTTTTGCTGATGAATATAAGCATTTACTATAAAAGGAATGCAGAACACTTGAACCTAATATGAATAATATTATAAAGAATGTTGTGCTCCAAATTATAATAATCTTGAACCCGCCATAAATACGTCACAGCATATAAACTAATAATATTTGTTGTTTCCCCATCACGTTAACGTCCATATGGCAGCAATATGTGAGTTGGAAGTTCGTCGAAAAGTTCAGAGGTCTTCTCGGGTTGTTAGGCCGTCATCTGTTGGAGTTTCTTCCAAACGTTTCACTAGCGCGAGTGACTAGCATCTTCAGAGGTCGGTGTTTTTCCAATGAAAGCTACCTGGCAACTCATAGCTTTCATAACTTTCATATGCAAAAAATGCAAAAACTTAACAAATAATGACGAATAAACCAGAGTTTGGATGATTTAAATCAAACGATTTAAATCGCGGTTAAAATAATAATTTGAATGCCGATTTTTATTAATACTTCTCGCGAATTTAGTTTTTCATAGGACAGGAACTAATGAAAGAAGTTAACTTTTCTCCGACAATAATACATTATGCGAAATCGTTTAAATCACTGGAAGAAGAGCACATAGCATATGGTAGTTTTACATTAAAGCAACGCATTTAAATAAATCAGGGTGTACCACTTTTTGCTTTGTACAGGGATAAAAACGAATCTGCAGATATATGAAGTTTAAAGTATTAATGCGTTCTTCATTTTATTTTTTTAGTTGCGTTCTACTTTTGATTTTAGCTGATATTTTTAAGTTATGTTTCTTGTATTACTCTCAATAAAAATATAATTAAAAAACAAATAGGAGTGTATTTTAAACCGTAAGAAACATTTCTGTATTAAATATTTATAATATTTTTAACCAAAACAAAATTTTGCCCAACACTGGAATAAAGTGTGTACCTCTTTTATTGTGTATTGAATATATATAACGATCAACCAGTAATTATTGTAATTAAACGTCGCAACAGTCGGAAAGAGAAACTCACTGATAGGTAGGCTCCCATATCCTCCTGATCTTCTCCTGTTTGGTGTTGAACTCTGCCATCTGCATTAACTCTTGGACGGCCCTGAAGATGGTCCAGTGGGGGTTGGTGAGTTCGACTTCCACGTCTGGAACGCCAGGCATATTGGGGCCCCGCAACACCAGTTGTAGCTTCGGCTGTGGTAACAGCTCGTGCTCCAAGCTAGAATTACTCTCCTCTTGCCCAGGTGGGGGCACTTCGAGGTCTGGAAAGCATTGCATTTATTAGGTACTGAGCAATGTCGCCCATAGGACAGTCCAAAAAATAGCTAAAAACTGTAGCAAATGCCAGCACAAATGTTAGTTACAATTACTGTGTGGCCAGCGCAGCATGAGGTAAGAGAAGCAGGAGGTTCTCTCAGATAACGATTGTCACTATCATGTTGAGTCTAAAAAGGAATAGAGAAAACAAATAAAACAAGGACTCTGCATTATGTCTACAGAGATTATTCAATTACAATGCTGCATCGTCTTGAAGGTGGAGGAAGAAAATCTGATGTTGCCGGTCGTAGTTATAAGTTTTATGAACTAGATAAACGTAAAAGACGTAAAAGAAGGAAATAGGATTAATTAGTAGTAAAAGTGAGTATATCATTGGAACATTTTAATTCGAGACAGCATACAATTTTTAATTTTTTATATTTAAAATAAATTAAGAGTTACTGGCGCTCCAAGAAAAACTCGTGGGAAAGTGCTATTATATTTCTCAAGAATTTTAGGAAATTTTCATCGGGCGCGTACAAACACGTAAAGAACAGATCCAGATCAGTAAAAAAATATCAGCTATTTTTCTCACTCACTACTATTATTTTGGCAGATTTAAAAGCTTAGGAAATGTTCAAGGACCACGTGAAAACGATGATAAAGTATGTCAAATAATACTCCGTTTCTTGGACATTACTTTGCCATCATTGGAGCATTATTTAAAAACTATATAGCTTTTTCGTCCTAGTCACGTTAGTAATGCACCACAGAAATCCGTCAATTTTATTTAGAATTAATTTATCAATTATCCATAATTATTTGAGTGATCAAAGAACAGATGAATATTTTCCGATTTAAGGAAGGTCCTAGTGTTACCGGACCTATATCATACAGCCGATCGAAATGGGTGACACTAGTACTTCCTATTGAAGTGCTAAGTAATATTATTGTAAATTGTTAAAAAAATTGAGGTAGGCCTGACCCTCTCAATGCTGCCTTTTTCCCTCTGTCTCTGATGATACCCTCTACAGGAAAGAGGGTAGAACTACAAGCTGACGTATCACACAAACCATCACCGGTCAGATATATGACGGGGTTATTAAGGTTATATTAAGCGTTGTGTGCGAACTTCGTACATTAGATATGATGTGTAGATTTTTATTAATCCTTTTACAAGAAATAACGTGAACGTCACCACTGGCCGAATCCTCCTGTAAATAAATGGACCTGATCGGTGGCGATGGTGGCTTGTTAACTGGGAATAAAAGCGGTTCGTCTCCATGACACCCACTCCAAAAGACCGGTGTTAAGCGACCCTTCTTGTGTCTATGTTCGGTGACTTTACTTACCTGTTGTCTGATTGACGTTGGTCCTGCCAGGTCTGGGATCGAAGGCGGGAATGAGGGCGGAGAACTGCCTCTTGAGCACGTACTCGTCGTCCCAGGAGCGCCGTTTGGTGGGCTTCGCCTCGAAGCTCTCTTCTTCCATAAAAGAGAGCAGGTTGCGCGACACCATGGAGGACAACTCCTCGTAGTCGGCGTCGTCCTCGTTCTCGTCGTCGCCGTTGTCCTCCTCCTCGCCCATCTCCTCGTCGTCATCCAACTCGGCGAGGAGGGTCGGGGCGCGGCACGATTCTAGGAAGTCTTCCAGACTCACCTGCAGAGTTTTAATATGTAAATCACTCAGATTGTTTACAACTTATTTAAATAGTCGCTCTCGAATAAATAATCTAAAAGCAGAAATTTAAACAAACTGAATATAGGAGCGGGAGCGCCCCACGGATGAGCTGTGCATTCTATCTTGTTTCTCACTTATATCAATGCTCTAATCAGACTATAGATAAGTGATAACCTTACATTATTCTGGCATGATAATGACATCTGTCAACTTTTTAAGGCAAACATTGAGAATGATATAAAAGACGGCGTCACATAAATCTTTTACGATTCAATATTTTAAAAGTGAAATTCATTCATTGATATTGAACTACCAAGACAAGATTGACATCAACCCCATGAAAAAAATATGAAGCACAATTTCTGGATCCGACATAATATTTCAAAACCTCGCTAGGAATCAAAATTTTTTAAAATCCAAAGGGAGGTAGAACCTGCTATGCATAAAATTAGCGGGATAATTATTTCCGCATAAATTTGACAGATTTACTCAACTAATGGAAGCAATCTCCTACACACATCTTTTCACAATGGCTCCACCTTGAAAATACCGGGCAAAATAGGAAAAACTAACTATTAGGCGTTGGCCAGGTGGTCAAAAATGGACGACTTAATTTCCTCTCTGGGCAGTAAGTGCGACCTACAAATTTAGATTCGTCATGAATGTAGGGTCAATTTTTGGTATGATAATTCGTAAAATTCCGTAGCTTAGTGGCGTTACGACGTCACAAATATGCCCGCCGGGCGAAAATCGTATTTTACCCTTCTAAAGTCTGGTTTCATGTATAAAGAGTAAGAGCATCATACACATTTTGATTCATCATGAAGCTAGGATTAGTGGTTGGTATTATACTTTGTGACATTCGGTAGTTTTGTTACGTTACGACCTCACAAAGAAGGTCGCCGAGCTAAAATTGTATTTTACCATTCTAAGGTCTGGTTCCATTTATACACGATTTAATGTAATTGGAGATTTTTCAATTTTAACGGAATTCTAATAATTACCCAAAATCTGGCATTTTTGTTTAAACAATGAAAAATCTCCTTTAAAAATCAGTAACATGTTCACTTATTTTCATTACGCTTACTCTTATTCAATAACATGATAAATAGGTGAAAAGGTACGATGCTTTAGAAAAAACAATTGAGAAAAATATGAAACAAATCTCTTTCGTTTTCATTTCAACAGAGTCATATCTGGCGCAAAATATTGCCAAGACTCTGCTGTACAAACCTCAGAATCTCAGCTTCTCAAAAAGTTATAAATGTCAAATTGAAAACCTACATTCAGGAGTAAAGCCAGGATTTAAATTCGGGGGGCTGAAAATAGGTGGTCGAGTCGACGACATATTATCCACATGGTGATAAATATTTTTTCTGGAGAGGGTGTAATACATCATAAAGATAGTGAAAATGATTCGAGAGGCTGAAGCACCTCAAGCCCTTCCGGTTACACGAGGTGTCAAGCCCCTCTGGTTATACACGGTGTTCGGTAAATATGCGACAAAAATTGTATTACCGAAAATTATGTAATAAGTTGCTTAATTTACAATAAATGTTCAAAATGAATTCCACCAGCTTAGATATAAGAAGGCAGTCTTGTCATCAGTGATTGCCGAACTCTTTCAAACACACTTGCTCCCTTTTGAATGGAGTTACATCCAGTAATTATGCGATTTTGCAAGTCGTCCAAATTTTCCAATGAAGTAGCGTAAACTAGCGACTTGAATCTAGGACTTTTAAGCGGGCGATCGTGTGTGCTCCATCCCTCCAGTTCAATGATATTTGTATGTTGCTATTAAATATTCACGAGCAACCAAACAAAAATGTGGTGGTGCACCATAATTATTCCTGGATGTCATGGCCCGACAGGAATACATCGAATTACATTAAACCCTATAAGGAGCACCAGTATATATAAACCAGCGCTACAGGCCTTGTAGGCCCTTGGCTTCTATCTTCCGTACTATCTGTCTCCATCTTCTTCTATCAGCTGTATGTTTTCTCCAATCGCCAGAAATGACCTCTTCTATGTCTTTCTGTGTCTCGTACATCCATTTTTTTCTTTGGGCGTCCCTGTCTCCTTTTACCCCCTTCCGCCATGAACAGCACCTTTCTGGTGCATCTTTGCTCTGGCATTCGCATGATATGTCCCAGCCATCGGACTCTTTGAGCTCGTATTTTCCTCGTTATTTTTGGTTTCCCATATAAGACCATTATTTCAACATTTGTGCGTCTCCTCCACTGCCCTTCTTCTGTCCTAGTGCCTCCAAAAATTTTTCTCAATATTTTTCTTTCCCAAACTTCAAGCTTTTTCTCTTCTTGCATAGTCATTGTCCATGTTTCACATACGTATAAGACTACTGGTCGTATTATCGTCTCATAAATTCTAATTTTCGCTTTTCTTGATACTTCTTTAGCTTTCAAGATTTTTGCTAACGACCCAGCAGATCTACTACCCTTCAAAATTCTTTTGTCTACTTCATAACTTTCTTGACATCGGTTTGTTATAGTCACCCCGAGATATTCAAACTGCTCCACCTTTTCAAAATTATATTCTTTATTTTGTGTTTCAAATTTGATACTTTTATTTTGTTGTAGTACATCAGCTTTCATTTCCATATATTTGGTTTTCTCTTCATTTATTAGCAGTCCAAATTTTCTTGCTTCACTTTCAAATCTTCTGAATACCAATTCTAAATGCTTTTTTGATCTTGTAAGTAGTACAACGTCGTCAGCGTATGCAATACATTGTTCCTTATGATGGAAAAGTAGCCCTGATCTTTGTATTTGACTTTTTCTTATTATTTGCTCTAGCACCAAGTTAAATAAATCTGTAGCTAGTGGATCTCCTTGTCTTAGACCTTTTTTTGTAACAAATTGGTTTGAAAGACTCCCTTCTATTAAAATTCTATTGCTTGTCTCTTTTAAAGTCATTCTTATTAGGTCGATCAATTTCTTTGGTATTCTCAGCTCCATCAAAGCTTCGTAAAGTTTTTCTCGAATAATGGAATCATATGCTTGTTTAAAATCTATGAAAAGTAAATGTAGTCCTAAATTTTGTTCATAGCTGTTGTTCTGTATTGATTTTGATGTGAATATCTGTTCTACAGTTGATCTTCCAGCTCTGAATCCTCCTTGGTAATCCCCAATTAATTCTTTGTCATATATTTTTATTCTACTACGTATTAATTTTGCTAGAATTTTGTATGCAACATCCAGTAATGATATCCCCCTGTAGTTTTGGCAAAGAGTTCTATCCCCTTTTTTATATATTGGGCATATAAGGGCAGTGTTCCAGTGAATTGGAATGTTGTTCTCTTTCCACATTCGTAGAATCACATTGTATACTTTTTGTAGCAGCTTTTGTCCTCCTACTTTCCATATTTCTGCTGGTATCCCGTTTTCGCCTGGGCTCTTATTGTTTTCAGGTTCTGCTACTATGGTAAGAAATTCCTCGTATGCTGGTTCCTCTACTTCATGCTCATTATTTTCTTGTTGAATTTTTTGATTTTCCTCTATGTGTTGCCCATGTTCCAATTCTCCACCTAACAGTTCTTCAAAATACTGCGACCATCTATTTAACTTATCTGTTGTTCCACCAAGCAGTAATCCGTCTTTGTCTCTACAATAGAATGCCTTATTCGTTGTCTGCTTTGTCCTTTTTGCTCCTTGGTAGAAGTTTCTTATTTCCTTAGCTGCATAATCATTTTCTAACCTTTGTAGTTGCTTTCCTAGGTATTCTCTTTTTTTCTGCCGACAAATTCTCTTTACTGTTTTTCTTTCTTCATTATAATTACTTATTGTTTTTTGTGTTCTATTTCTTTCCATTCCGTTTTTAGCTTTATTCCTCCTTTCCAAGGCTTTTCTGCAATCTCCGTCAAACCATTCTTCTCGCTTGTTTTGCTCTACTGTTCCCAAGTAAAGATTTGATGCTTCTTTTATAACTCTTTGTATATTTTCCCACTCCTCGTCCGTAGTTAAAATCATAGTATCGACTTCAGTTAATCGCTTTTCAATTTCTCTTTGTAACTCAGTTACTACATTTTCATTTTCTAGCCTGTGTATATTGTATCTCTGTCTCTGATTGTTTATTTTCTTTGGTGCTGGTACCTCTTGCTTTAACTTTGCTACTACTAAATAGTGGTCACTGTCAGCGTCTGCCCCTCTGTAGCTTCTGCAGTCCTTGATAGCCTTCGCGTGTTTGCTTTCTATCAAAACATGATCGATCTGGTTCTTTGTTCTTCCATCAGGGGATACCCACGTTACCTTGTGTACGTCTTTGTGATCGAAGGAGGTACTACATATTTTCATTTGCTTCTCCATTGCAAATTCAATCAGTTTCATTCCATTCTGATTGGTAGTTGTGTGCAGACTTTTCCCTCCGGTTATATTTCTATAGTCTTCTTCTCTACCTATTTTAGCATTAAAATCTCCAAGGACTAGTTTTATATCATATCTTGGTATTCCTTCTAGTGTTTCTTCCAGTTTTTCATAGAATTCATTTTTTATTTCTAAGTCTTTTTCTTCTGTTGGTGCATGTCCGTTGAGTAAACTTATTTTCCTATACTTGCCACGTAGTCTTAAGTAGCACTACCTTTCTGATATTGGTTTGAAGTCTATAATCATTTTGGAGATCTTGCTGCTTACTAAGAAGCCTGTTCCGAAATATCTGTTGTTATTACCACTTTTAAATAGCATATACTTTCCTATTCTTGTTATATCGTTTCCAGGTTGTTTTGTTTCTTGCAGCGTCAGTATGTCCAGATCATACTTGGCCATTACTTCTGTAAGATTTTTTAACGCCCCCCTTTCAAAAGTGCCCCTGACGTTCCATGTACCTATTTTTATTTCTTTTCTATATTTTTTTACAGTTAATTTTGATTGTTCACTCATATACCTTTCCATTGCCAAAAGTTCGTTATCGTTAGCTTCTATCTTTCGTTTTTCACTTAATTCTCCATTTTTTGCAGTTTTCCTTCTGCTCGATTCCACCTCCATGTTTCGCCGTCTATTATTATCTTTCGAAAACCCTGTTTGACTTTTTTTCCTTCACCTTTGGCCTCAATCACTACTTTGCGTATTTCTCCTTGTATTTTTTTCTCCTGCGTCGTTAACTCATCGTTTATGTAAGTTACGAGGAAGAACTAGCTGACGCACCATTAATATGAGAAGATCCAGACGCTCCGCTACCGAGGATATAAATATTCATTTAATGTAAAATTTATTCATTCTTGTCTTGTTGTTGCTACTGTACATTTCAATAAAACTCTTTTTAAAAAAGCTTTTCCGTGTTCGGGAATCGTAACTGGCGCAGCGATCAGTAGGATCAGTACCGTTCACCCGAAAATTCGCGGCATCGTGACCGGTTTCGGGCGCCGAACGTGGGTGTCATCCCTTAAGTACTGGAACCACCACCAAAGAGGGCAGAGCAGCACCAGGGCAGAATCACCGGAGAGGCCAAGAGGAAGAAAAAGGTAGGAGCCAAGTTTTCCTTTTGCCCTTTTTCCGATCAAATAATTTTTCCCCGTATTAGGAAATCTTATTTTAGTGTTAGTTCAATTTATTTCTCCGTTCAAGAAGTAAATTGTAGTTTAAGAAGTCACGAAAAAATCAGAATAATTTTCATCATATGTCAGAAGTTGACGAATTAGTTAGTACTTTAAGAAATATTACCTTAAGTTCAGAATCGAATTCAAGAAATATGGCCACTCAAGCTACCAGTGAAATTCAACCCATTACACTCCAAATGCTGAAAATGTTTGTAGACACCATACCAAATTTTAATGGAAATTCTGACACATTGCCTAGTTTTATTTCTTCATGCGATTATCTGTTTAGTACCTTTACAACCTCAGATCAAACTATTCAAAATTATTTGATTAGAGTAGTACAGACAAAGCTTGTTGGAAGAGCTCAATTATTGGTAGGGTGTCGAACTGAGTTGACTAACTGGAGTTTGATAAAAAGTGCGTTAAAACAATGTTTTGGGGATAATAGAAGTCTTGAGTGCTTAGAACAAGACTTATTTTTAGCATCTCCCTTTAAAAATGAACAGCCTTTAGAATTTGGAAAAAGACTTCAAGTTTTAAGGAGCTGTTTAGCACAAAAATTAACGTTATCTGAACCATCGCCTGTTATTAGAGAAGCTATGCTCAAACAATATGAAGGTGTTTGTTTAAGAGCTTTTATCAGAGGCCTATCAGGTCCTCTACAAACAGTCATAAGATTAAAAAATCCAGATAGTTTAGAAATGGCATTATCATATTTGGTAGAGGAACAGAACTTTCAGTATACGCAAAATATTTTCAAGCATACTAATCAAAGACCTTCTCATTCAAATTTCCAGTCACATAGACCCTCATTTAATCAACCTTTCAACAACAATGTTCGCTTCCAAGCACCTGTTCAACAGCCTCAGCAAAGGTTCCCCAGTGAACCGATAAATATTCAAAGTACCCCAGTTCATAGACATTTTCCCACAAACAGAGAAACGTTTGGACCCCCTAGAAATGTGAATGTTTTCAGGCCTACTGGAAACCCACCCTCCAACCCCCCACAACCCATGTCTGTTTCCACCCGAAACACTTTTAGACCAAGAGCCCCTCAAAGGCAGAACCATTTTAGACCTTCAGGTCCTAGAAATTTTTCATCTGAGGAACTATTCCAAATCGAACAATCAAATTCTGATTGTAACCCACAGCATTTTGAACATTTAGAAACCAATAACGAATCAACAAGGTATTCCGAGATTCAGTCTACTTCAGGTGTACAGGATGAAAATTTTTATCAACAAAGCCTCCAAGACCAAGAAACTTGATTGAACTACATTTCGATTTAGACAACTGTCTACCCTATATAAAAATTAAGCATCCTCCTATAAAACTTCTAGTAGACACAGGTTGTTCTCACCCTATTTTAAGACCTAGTATTGCTGAAAAATATTTTCCTGATCGAATTTATCATTGTACTTCAAAACTGAAAACAGGTGTTGGAGAAAAAGATGTACAATTTAAAGCTGATATTCCATCATTCACAGAATTTCAATGTGATGATGATATAACTTATATTTTATTTGATTTTCATTCCTTTTTCGATGGTATTTTAGGATTGAAACAGTTATTAAAATTAGGTTTAAATATAGACTTACAAAATAAGCTTTTAGTTAGTAATTGCTTAACAATTCCTATCTACTTCCGTGAACCAGACATAGAACCATATCAAATTACGGTACACGCGTATGAAGTTGCTTCGCTAAGAATCCCCGTGTCATTAGATAACGGTGATGTTATAATTCCAGAAACAGAGATAAACGGACTTTATCTTCCAGAAACATTGAGTACAGCAGTAGACGGTTTCGCGGCTACTGAGGTATACAATTACACTGATAGTACAGTCACATTAGAGTTTAGGCAGCCTTTAAAAGTGATTAACTTTTCAGACAGAGTTAAGCAAAATTTTTATATTTTTCACGTAGAGGATATCATAAGCGTTCAAAATTATAGTAAAGTAAGAAAGGAGTCAATTCATCATATCATTAGAACAGAACATTTGAATTCAGAGGAAAAAAATGCTCTACTTCAACTGTGTAGAGAGTTTCAAGATATTTTTCATCACGAAAGTGACAAATTATCGTTTACAAATATCGTTAAACATGAAATTAAAACTACGGACGAACTCCCTGTTTACACTAAAACTTACAGATACCCATTTGCACATAAAAATGAAGTTCAGCGGCAAATTAATAAAATGCTGAACGACGGGATTATCAGAAGTAGCAAAAGTCCATGGAATAGTCCTATATGGATTATTCCTAAGAAAATAGATGCCAGTGGCATACAAAAATGGCGGATAGTCACAGATTTTAGAAAATTAAATAGTAAAACTATAAATGATAGGTACCCATTGCCCAATATTAACGACATCTTAGACAAATTAGGCAGATGTCAATATTTTTCTACTCTGGACCTGGCCTCAGGTTTCCACCAGATAGAAATGCACCCAAATTCTATTGAGAAAACAGCATTCTCGGTAGAAAATGGCCACTATGAGTATACAAGATTACCATATGGCTTGAAAAACTCCCCGGCGACTTTCCAGAGGGTCATGGATAACGTTCTCCAAGAACTCCAAGGAAAAGTTTGCCTGGTCTATATGGATGATGTCATTATATTCTCTTCTAGTCTGACGGAACATATTGCTAACTTGAAGCTAGTGTTTCGCAAGCTCAGGGAAGCAAAACTGAAAATACAACCTGACAAGTGCGAGTTCCTTCGCAAAGAGGTTGAATTTTTAGGACATGTTGTCACTACAGATGGGATAAAACCGAATCCAAAGAAAATTGAGGCCATTCAAAAGTTCCCGATACCTAGGACATCCAAAGAAATTAAATCTTTCTTGGGGTTGCTAGGTTATTATCGACGATTTATTAATAATTTTGCTAAATTAACAAAGCCTTTCACAAGATGTTTAAAAAAAGGTGCAAAAATTGAACACACACCTGAATTCATCAAGACATTCGAACTTTGCAAAACTATTCTTACTAATGACCCCATTCTACAATATCCTGATTTTGAAAAACCATTTATACTGACGACTGATGCGTCGAATTACGCAATAGCCGCAGTATTAAGCCAAGGAAAAATTGGTAGTGATTTGCCGATTGCATTTGCCTCTCGTACTTTAAACTCAGCTGAGTGTAACTATAGTACGATTGAAAAAGAACTGGCAGCTATAGTATTTGGCGTAAAATATTTTAGGCCATACATATTTGGTAGAAAATTTATTATTGTCACAGACCATAAGCCACTACAGTATCTCTTCAATATGAAAGAGCACAACCCCCGTCTCCTCCGTTGGAGACTCCTCTTAGAGCAATATGACTATACTATCCAATATAAACCAGGAAAGTCGAATAGCAATGTCGATGCTCTTTCTAGAGTGGAAATACATGCTATAGATGACGAGACGAATGAATCAGTTATCGTCAGTCCTGGGGATGTAGACGAAGATATCTTCCAATATCTACAGTCTTCGGACGAACAGGTAAACGTAACCCTGGACGACCTACAGGACATAGAGGACTTGCTTGATTCAACGGCGATCAGCAATTCTAATAGAATCAATATAACGTCAGACATTCAAATTGCACCCCCACACTCCCCGGAGACAGACGGTGTAACAGTTCACACCGCAGCAGAAAATCCTGTTTTAGAAATCCCCTATACAGAAAATGTAATTAACAGATACTTGAACCAAATCGTAATAAGTCAAAAGTCCTCCCATCATTATCACATAGTTAGGAGTAAGCCTTTAGAGAATAACAATAGATTAACACTTCATATCAGTAATAATATAGAGGAAGAAATTGTGAAATTTTTCAAAGATTATGTCGATCCAAAAAAGATGTACTGTATATTTATTAAAGACTCTGAAATTACAGATCTTTCTATTCAGATAAGTAAAATTCTGCCAAAATATTTCAAAAATCATTCATATAGGATTTGTTTTTCGAATCAAATGTTAAAAGATGTTTCAGAAATAGAAAGACAAAAAGAACTCATTGTGCATCATCACGAGACAAAAACCTGTCATCGTGGCATAAATGAAACACTAATGGCGCTCAAAAAGAGATATTATTGGAATAATATGCAAAAAATGGTTACAGAGTACATCAATAACTGCGATTTATGTCAAATAGCAAAATACGACAGGCAACCTCCAAAAATAAAATTTTCCTTAACGCCCACGCCTAAACAGCCTCTAGAATCATTGCACCTAGATACATTTCGCTTTTCAAATTCAAAATTTCTCACAATCATTGATGTTTTTTCAAAATATGCACAAGCATATATACTAGAACCAATTTGTACAGCGAGTACAATATATGAAGGATTGCTAACATTTATAAATCATCATGGAATTCCTCAATCCATTACCTGCGACAGTGGCACAGAATATAAAAACTCAATTATAACCGATTTTTGTAAATTGCATAAAATTCAAATTCATTTTGCTACACCTAATAACTCTAACAGTAGCAGTCCTATTAATCGTTTCCACAGTACTCTTTTAGAAATACTTAGAATTTTACGATTAAAATATTCCAAATCTAGTCCAAAAGAGTTAATGCAGCAAGCTATTCTAGCTTATAATTCAACTATTCATAGTGTAACAAAGCAGAGACCTTTTGACCTAATAAATGGACGTTTAGATGCGTTGGACCCTTTCGATTTGTCAGATGAAGTAATTTTAAATCAGTATATTACAGACCGAAAAGAAAGATTGAAATTTTTATATGGAAAGTTACACGAGTCTTCCGTGAATCAAAAAGAAAAAATAATTGAAAAACGTAATGAATCAAGGGAAGACCCGGCCACATTCCAACCAGGAACAAGCGCCTTTGTCAAAGATAAAACAGCAGCCTGGGAAAAAACAAAGCCACGATTTGTCAAAACTACAGTTCAAGCTGATTTAGGAACCAAAATTCGCGGTATAAGTAAAAAACGTAGTAAAATTGCGCATAAGTCTCAAGTACGAAAGCCTAAAAAATATTGTTCTGTTTCACAGGAAAATGCAGCAAGTGAAATTGCTAGTACAAGTAGCAGCCGCCCTTCTTGTAGTAGGGAGAACAAAGACACAAGATGAAATTTCTGTCACATCCCTAAAAGCACCCATATTTCCATACTATGTAGGAAATGCCAAAATTCCTCAAAATTTTCACACATTTATTCATTACATTGATACACTTCCATTAGTACAGCAAATCAGTAACATACAAAGTTGTTATAAACAGCTAGCAGACATATTAAGTTCGTCAGAATCAGATGCTACCAATATTCACGTAAGTTTATCCGGCTCATTAACTCATACAAAAATCTTGATAAAAGAAGCATCACGTAAGTTAAATAACATAATGCCACATCCTCGCCAAAAACGTGGATTACTGAATATAATTGGAACTTCTTCAAAATTTCTTTTCGGCACAATGGACGCCGAAGATGAACAAAAAATTAATAACGCTATTTATGAACTCCAAACCACCGAAGATTCAGTTCGAAACCAGTTAAAATTACAAGTGTCATTAACGAAGGAATTGATTGATAATTATAAATCAACAATTACCTTACTGTCCTCTAATCAAAGATTGATTAAGTCAAAACTATACCTTCTAGAAAATTCTATCAATAAAACGTTAGGCAGTGTTACGAATTATTTGCAGGCTCAGCATATTTGGCAACAAATTATTCTAAATTGCCAGAATTTTATTACATTTTTAGACAATTTGGAAAATGCTATCATGTTTACCAAATTGAACACGTTACATAGTGCGGTGATATCAGCATCTGAATTAGAAAATAACGTAAAGCATATGATCACATTATATGGCAGTAGTAAAGTACCAGAATTCAAGAACTTTAATTCTTTCTATCAAATTGCAGATACAAAAGTCATTTTTTCATATCACAAAATTATATTTTCAATTAGATTTCCAATATTTCTTGATGAAACCTTCCAATTATTCCGACTTTACCCTATTCCTATTAAACAGTCTACCATTTTACCAAGTCACCCTTACTTGGCTCTGGGAACAAGTCGCCAACAGTACGAAGATGAAGAATGCCCAATGATCGAAGATATTTATGTCTGCAAGGACCACCTGGAACCGATACAGGGTTGCTTCTACAAGCTGTTGAAAGAAGCTGAATTTTCTACATGCCAATTCACACGGCTATCAGTCTTAAAGCCTATCATCGAAGCAGTCTCAGAAAATCGTATTTTGGTCATTCCTGCAGAAAAACCAATCAAGGTGATCAAAATATGTCGGCATGAAGAACCACTTCTCATAGAAACACCCAGTCTCATCCAGTTACCAGAAGACTGTGGAGTCCAGATAAATACCTCAAAATTTTGGAACAAAAAGGAAGTGGAAAAAGGAAATCCATGGTTTTTGCCAGAGATAAAATTTTGGGAATCCAAAATTAACTACACTACCAGCACTGCCCTAAAGCTGAATACCATAGACCTAAAGAAAATAGAAAAGATCCAGGAAAAGGCAAATCTTCTCCAAGTACAAGAACAAGCTGTCCATCCTTTAGTTTGGAGTTCAGGAAGCTCAGCGGTTACCATTTTACTGCTGACGTTAATAGCAGTAATCCTCTGGGTCGTTTGGAAAAAGAAAAATCAAGAGAAGAAGACAGAAAAAGTACAAGAAAATAAGAAAAAAGAAGAGAAGAAAGAAGTTTCCACCGAAAACAAAAATGTCCCCTTTTTGTTTTCGACTTAGAGGGGAGGAGTTACGAGGAAGAACTAGCTGACGCACCATTAATATGAGAAGATCCAGACGCTCCGCTACCGAGGATATAAATATTCATTTAATGTAAAATTTATTCATTCTTGTCTTGTTGTTGCTACTGTACATTTCAATAAAACTCTTTTTAAAAAAGCTTTTCCGTGTTCGGGAATCGTAACTTGTATATTCTTTCCGCCTTATGGTGTCTCAGATTATTTTTGATTTGCATAATTTTCGTTTTGTCCATTTCGTTTACTAGTTGTATAAGGCATGTTTTTTCGCCAATTTTGCAGTTGATTTAATTTCAGGTTCAATATTTAAGGTTTTTTTGAACATATTCTTCATCTCTGTTTTCAATACGTCTGGGTCTTGGTTATCGATTTTATATCCTGTTACCACTGTTATTCTTTTTACTGTCTTTTTCTAGAATATCTACTACACCACTAAGTTCTTGCATCTCCCTTTTTGTTTGTTCATTTTCTTTTCTGATTATTTCATTTTCTTTCCTTAATGCTTCATTCTCTTTTCTAAGTTCCAAGATTTCTTGCGTAAACATTTTTTGTTCCTTTTTTATATCTTTTACGTCTAATGCAAGCTGTTGCAAAATTTCCATCATCTTATCTGTTTTATCCGTTTCTTTCTTGACTGCTGTTCTGTTGGTTTTTCTGCTCCTTTTAGAGATGTCTATGTCATCTTCCTCGGATGTTCTTCTTCTTCTTTTACCTTCTCCGTTAACTCGTCTGATGACATGTTTACTACTTTATCTAGGAACCGCGGAAAGAGCTTCGCCCACCTCGACAGTTCGGAAACTAACTCTTATCAGTCCCTAGATTACGTCTCCCCTTTATCAGGAAAAAAATCCCAATCCGGCAACGTCGCAATGAAGTCTTTCGCAGAGTACCTTCTTTTCACTATGATCGCAAAAAACGATTTCACTGATAAGCAATTGTTCATCTTTTTAATTTAATCGATTTCAGCTCTGGCGATTGTTTTTCCACTTTACTTTTTATCTCACTGCACAGCCCATCGTCCAAAATTTATCGGTCACACACGATTGTATTTAATTTTTCGCTACAACCTCCGTTATTTTGGTTTGATTGTAGGCGAGTTATCAAATACGCACTATTCGGCTTAGTGCAGCGTTGCCGTTCAGGAGCACCAGTATCATACAAAATATCGGTGCACCTTAATGCCAGAATTATTTTTTAAGATGATATTTTGTGAAATTTGGGAGCTTAGTGACGTTATAACGTTACAAAGATGGTCTCTGGGCGAAAATCGTAGCTGACACTTCTAGTCTCGTTTCTGTGTAAAGGGCAAGGGTATCATATGAGTTTGTCGAAAAAATGTTAAAGTAAAAATTAATTTTGTCCTTTTTATTTTTAGGCCGCAATAGGGAACTTGTGTGTGTGTGTGTGTGTGGGAGCATGGCATTGGCTTCTGAAGTCCATTTGCCACAAAATGTTGCTAGGAATAGGGAACTTGCCAATTTTGTTTTTATTTCACTAATATGTGTGTTTTTATATGAAAACAGATTATGCCAAGTATCAACCCTTAAATCGCAATACTTATTTCACAATAAATAATTAGAGTTGGAATGGCCGTCGTGCATATTCAAACACGGCAAAATGCGCGCCAGCCTGTGTGACGTCACACCGCAGCAAAGTAGAGCCAAGAGCGGTACACTCATGTATCGTGGAACGGGCGAACAGCACATGGCACGTTACGAGTATTAACAGTCAGTTTAAGCATTTTTTATTGATTTCTTACGGAAACAGCGTCGTTAGCCTCGGTTTTTCATTGTTTAATGTTCAATTTTTGTATCTATTATGGAAAATACTCAGTATAAATACTGTATCGTTCCTTTGCGTACGAGTTCAACTGTGAAAAATCCAGATAAAATTTTGATTCGCGTACCTGAAGATAAAAAGCGACGAATAAAATGGCTGAAAGAAAGATGTGTAGTGGATTATTCTACCAAGGAGTACAAACATTCACGTTTGTGAAGATCATTTCAATGTAAGTATAAATACCTAAATATAAATAATAAGGGTAGGTAGATAGGTAAGTGAACTTGTTACTTTACCAGTAAAGCCTGCAATATATCTTTTATTACCTACATATCGAAATTGAAAATATCTAGATACTAATTTTATTTAAACATAGGTAGCTATCTATCCAGTAAAAATATCCGAGTGCTACCGGCATCAGCATGGCAGTTCTACGCTTTCGCGCTTTCGGTTCACGGCCACCCGCACTCTGATCGAAATACGGCGGTCCTACGTCACAACCAATGGCGGCGCGTTTTAAGACCGGGTAAAATTATTCAAACTTTAAACCTTTATATCTCAGGTAATTTAATTGTTATTGGAATTTTTCTTTTTGTAGGAGCTTCCTTATGGTAATATCTTACGATTGTAATTGTTTTTAAATGATTTTATTTTTTCGGCAAGTTGCCTATTCCAAAGGCATATTTCTGACCCAAATTCAAGTTCCGCAAATCAATCTAACCCACGCCGCTGACGAAGATTTGCATGGAAGCCGACCAGCTGAATATAAGAATATCGATACTCAAAAATGAAACCTTACCTGTTCGCTATCACTGCTGGTGGAGGTGAGACTCATGGTGAGCGCCTGACTGAGGCCCTGAACGGCGCCGGCTGCTGCAGAGATGCCGCCTCCACCACCGCCCCCGCACTGCTGATTGGCCGGGTTGTTGCTAGAAGAGAGGCTCGGGTAACTCTGAGCGGTACTCAGCAGACCGCTGTGAAAGTTCGAAGACAACGCCAGCCTCACCAGGCTCGACACGGAGTTCGGCGCCCGCGGGAAGAAAGATCCAGAATTCTGACCGCCCTATAGTCGATAGAAATACAAAGTGTACCATAGTACAAGATGTTCACTACATAATAACATTATAATAAAACAACCTATATTGTAACAAAATTACAAAAAGCCAAGTTTAGGGTCGTATTCATAGTGGATACTTAAGGGTCCCTTAATACTTGAGGCTCCATTAAGTAACGTTTTGTGTTTCGACAACTACTTGAGGGTCCCTTACGTAAAGCTTGAGTAATACTCAGGTAACGAAATGTCAACATGACATGTCAATATAACATTTCGTTGCAGTCAAGGCGATTTTGTAGGTTAATTTTGGAGTACGGTGTTGTCAGTATCTGTCACATTCCGAAAAATGTCCTGCACAAAACACGAGATACTGGCACAAAACAAAAAAGATAACAGAAAACATTAAAATGCGTAGGCATAGGCATAACAAATTGACTTATATTTTAAATATGACAATCTCGCCAAATGGATCTCGCCGTATCGTAGATGTTGTCTAGGAAACAAAGGGTTCCTTAAGTATCTCTTGAGTGTTATTCATCATAGTCACAATGTCTTAACAGACATGTTGTGAACTCGTAAAATGCATTTGCTCATTTCACGAGTTTCTCTTGGGACATCTTTAAGATCTTTAATGCAGTAGTTTCCCACTGGCTTTCTGCATCCTCATGCTGTTGACCAGATGGTATCTACTGGTTCATCCGCCTTTAGGGGCAATTTCTCATCCCAAGGACAAGAAGGTGTCCTGACTCTTCTCAACTCGTCCACCCAAAGCTTTTGGTTGGGAAGAGGTTACTGTTTATACCGACAGTAGTTCGGTTCCTTTTAGTCGCCTTTTACGAGACGCAGGGTATACGATGGGAGATATTCTAACCCGCCCCCACACGGGGGAGTGCTATTCAAGAGACCCTTAAGTATTACTCAGGGAGCGATTATAAATACGGCCCTTAGTCATCTGACTATTCAACTTAGGGCCTGTTGTACAATGGAAGCTTAAGCTTCGGTTTAACGTATGCCGCCGTTAAGCCACCGAAGTTGCAAAATGTCTGTTGTACAATGCTAGCTTAGCTCCCCACTCCAAGCTCAATACGAGCTTAGTGTAAACTGACGAATCATGTAGCTTAACCTGAGCTTAAATGTGGTTTAAATACTAATGACATGATGCGTCAAGCTGTAACATTCAAATTGCTTGTCATTTTATTAGCTCTTATTTCACACTGAAAAGAGATTTGTCGAATTTGAGAGCCAAACTACACGAGCGGAATTTCCGCGGCGTATTTCACGTGGCGGGATTTCCGTTGAAATTGGCAGCAAATAGAAAGAAAATGTTTTTCTCGTTGAGTAGATACATTCAGTACGAATCCGTCGCACCGTCACCTCCTCTAGTTTACTTCGTACTGAACAACACGTTACGTTGCGCTGACGGAAAGAAACACAACGCGATTTCCCGTTCGTCTAGTTCTAGTGCAAACCGCCGCGTGAAATATGCTGCGGAATTTCCGCTCGCGTAGTTTGGCTCTAACAAAGAATAAATAAAAGATTAAAGACACAGAAACGGCCTTTTGTCGAATTTGACACAAACTGTCACAAGTGACAAACCAGAAAATATCATTTTCTTAGATAACTATGACAGTCGGCACACTTCATGCCAACCGTCATCATCATAGTCACAATGTCTTAACAGACATGTTATGAACTCTTAAAGTGCATTAAGTCGGAGCTAGAGTATTGCCGACACGAATATTATCAATAGTTTTGAGGACTGTAGCTCGTCATCGTTCGCGATTTACTGTCAGTTCAGTGGCGCTCTTGATACTCATATCTAGCAACTGTTTCGTCGCCGCCCACTCGGGGCATGACCCTGAACTACAAGTTTCTCCATATTATCGCTTCTGTGTATATATCCGAAGAATGTAAGCATTCTCGTCGACACAATGGAGGATAGTCTCTTTGAATTACCGAGCTGAATGTAATTATTAACCAGGCTTAACTAAGCCAGCAATAAATTGTACATTTGATATCAACTATAAGCCTTTGCTTAGCTATCTTAGGTTTAATAAAGCTTGTTTTAAACCGGCATTTGTACAACCGGCCCTTAAGGACTTTCATTCGCTACGCTACAGTCAAATGAGTATCAACTTTCTAGGATATTTATTCGAGTTTTTATAAATGCTGCAAAGTATAATAATAACCTTATATATAATTATTCATATCCTTTTTATATAAACTAGATACTTATAAGGGCTCTATTTGAAATATTAGTTATTCTAAATTAGTTATTATTTTGACTCCATTGTAATCATTTAATTAATTTGTCAACAGCGTGTTTCTCAGCATGGACGTCTTAGACGTTTTTAAACATTATTTATTTTTACATCTGCTCTTCAAATATGTTTATTATATCTTTAAATAAAAAAAACGCTAATCTGTCATAAGGGTCCATATTAAATTCCTATTTTCAATCGTTAATAACTTTCTAAAATGATCGATATAAAGTTTCTCTGGACTGCGTTGCAGTGGGTGCCTTCTATGGAGACATATTTGTTGTGCAGGATTATCCAGGAGGCCGAAATCGAAACTGTCGTTTTGCAGAGAATACTATTTGCAGCACGTTTTATTTCCCTGTGAATAGTTTCCAATAACCAAAACAAACACCAAATTTTAGACTCAATCGACAATAGCAGAACCTTGCAGGGGGATACAAGTTTGGCGGTAGAAAACTAATAAAGCGAATACAAAGCCGTCAAATTGCGTCACTTCAATGACATCACATCTATTAACGGCATTGCAGTAGGTTACTGTTGAACGACAGTTTACAGTACAGCGATAAAACATTTCTTTGATCATATTATTTTGTCGAATGTTAAATATGAAAAATAATATCATACAAATCTACACATTTGGAAGCAGCACACACATAAATCCTCTTAATTACTATTTTCATTACTTTTTGATAACCATACTAAACTTGTAATCAATCGTGTTACGAATATTGTTCGTTTTTAATTGCATTATAGTGTTTAGTTCCAATAGCAAAAATGATGAAGCCGTTATACATTGCTTAATAGCCTGTTGTTTTTTCACACTTCCGTCGAGCTCTGATTCTCTGCTTACCTGTGAGTTGCTGTTTAAGGTGTTGTTCTTATTGGTGGAATTGGTCGCGTTAGATGAGGAAACTGTAGCAAGCGTTCGTCTTCTCGTGAGGGCAGCGAAAGTCTCTAATAGGCCTGCAGTGGTTGTCGGCTCGATCTAGGAAGATAAATAAAATCATGTATTATCAGGAAGCTCTCAAAATACTTGAATCTATTCAAGAACTACATCCAAATCAGTATGGGGCTGCAAGAATGTTCTCGGTAGCATAGCAAACAGAAACAAAGTCCATCTACACCTTTTCCAGCTGTAAATCGGAAAGCGTCAGTTGTAATTCAGAAAGCATCATATGTAAATCAGAACGTATCAAATGTAAATCAGAACAGTCAATTGAAAATCAGAATGCGTCATATGTAATCAGAATAATCAAATGAAAATCAGAATGTATTATTCTGATTTACATATGACGCATTCTGATTTTCAATTGACTGTTCTGATTTACATTTGATACGTTTTACGACGATTTACATATGGTGCTTTCTGAATTACAACTGACGCTTTCCGATTAACAACTGGTACAGGTGTAGTATGGATACCAGGACATGCTGAACACGAAACAAACGAGGCCAGTGATCTTCTAGTTGAAATAGAGCGAAAAGTACGCCAACACTGGGAGATATTAACGGAAATATCCCAAGCTAAGGCCCTGTTTTTCAAAGTGTAATTAAGTATAAATTGAAGCTAAACTTGAAATTAGCGCAAAATGAGAGATTTTCAATTGGCAGTTAATTCATAATTTGCTCGCAACTGGGGATTAATTATAAGTTCGGCTAATCAGAGGTTTGAGTTATGATTACTAGGAATAATCTTTAATTAAAATAGATTTGACAATGTCAAAAGTTACGATATTCTGATAACCTATAATCGCTGTTAGTGCATATATATTTATTCACTAATTTTACAAGAACTTCTTCTTCTTGACTAGTGAAGTTTGGTAACCTCTTTCGATGTACATTCTTACCCCTGCACTTGTATGTAAAATTTACACAGCTATATTCTCCGAGGAATTATTGAAAGACAAGAATATGTGATTCACCTACCTATTGTCAGAGTCCATGATCAAATTATGTTTTCATCAAACTTTAATTTGTTTTTTCCAGAAGCGTAAATCACAAAATAGCCGTAAAACTAAACGTGATTTCAAGTGAAATTAGCGAAATAGTATTTCCAAAAGTGACGTTATGATGACTAATTGTAACAGATATCACCACTACAAAGACCAAAATGCCACCGAACAACAAAATTAGACAAATATCGCCCAACTTACAACACACAATTTATTAGAATGGTGATCCCAGTGTAGCCAACATTACGTAATCAAAAATTAGCAAATTATCAGTTTATATGTGCTATGAAATACACTTCTGGATTTCAATTGGTAATTAAGACGTAATTCGTAATTTCGTGATTCTAGATTAATTAATAGTTAATTACAGTTTGAAAAACCAGCCCTAAGTCTTTCATGCCGGATCTAAATCAGAAAAACCTTGAATTCTTAGTAGGATTGTACAGATTACGCCACCACGTAAGCAAGCTGGGCTTTCCACGTAGTCCTACAATGGGTTAGGTCATAATATATAATGTGCTCCGGGCAGACGACACCAATAAGCTTATTAACTTCCTCAGGGAGGCAGACCTATTACAGGACATAATATGGGTAGGTGTGAGCCACACGGGACCAAATAGCCATGTTAGAGGCCCGACTGACTACCCTCTAACTGCAAACATATACCTAAATGTATAACCACCATGAAAAGTAATTTTTCATCTCTGCAACAATATTTCACGTAAAAATTTCAAAAATGAAATGACTGTGAAGTTCTTGATAATGCTGAGTTTTTAGAGCTAGTTTTATTATTCTCTATTGTAATTTTCATATTTACCTGGCTGTTAGACTCACTGCTGGTCAGGTTGGGTACGCTGACGCTCATCGGATTTGTCACGACGATAGAGTTCCCGCTGGTACCGCCGCTACTACCGCCACTGCTATTGTTCTTCGCGTTGTTGGAGTTCACACTTTGTTCTAGCTTGTCGCTGCACGCACTGCTAGCCTTCATAGAATCCGTTTTTTGCCTGCAATATCCAAAGATTGACTCAATAACTTGGGACATATCAACGTTTATTACAGTTCGCAATCTTACCACCTTTACTCGTTAAAGTGTTCGTTTACGGTATAAAGAGTTGAAACCCGCTCTTGAACTGATTACTCGTGTAAGTCAACAAGATTCTTTTTTTTTATTGATGCAGGAAAAAGGTTTTTAATATATAACCGACATGCATTTATGTACTAAAAGCTGCTGAAAATATCGATTTTCTATTATACATATTAGTAGTTGCCCAGCTAAGGAATTGTCTAAGATGATTAAAAAGGAGCATTCTGTACTGTGTGTGCCGAATCGGTGATATAACTTCAAAACGATGTCTAGTAGTATATCAGACTTGCATTCGATTTTTTTCTCACATTTTTGTTACTACTGCTTGCGTTTGACAGTTATACTACGTTTGGGCGTCAAACTGCGGCAGTCACTGGTGATTCTGAAAGATAATTTCTTACAACATAATTATGAGGCATAGGGTAAATACCTACGTTATTAAACTTATCAAAAATGAAAAAAAAACATTAATTTGATCTACTAATCACTCTCGTGATATATTTTTGCGATTACCTAGTATGATTTCGTACAAGAGTTCAATTTTAATACATATTTACAGTGGCGATCAAACTAGCCTGGACAGCCCCCGTTTGCGGTTAGTTACCTCAACGTATGCATCTGTCAAACATCAACAGTGTCGGCACGGTTAAACACAGACTTCCAGTTTCTTAACCCTAACTATTCTGAGCCACTCACCTGGTAGTTTTCTCGTCTTCGGTCTCTGACCCGCTGGAAATCCTGACGGTGGCCGAACCGCTCAGGTTGGACAGCGTGTTGATCTGACTGCTCTGTCCGATGTTTAAAGCGGACTGCAGTAATTCCGCCGAGAGGAAATTATTGGTGTTATTCCGAAGCATGTCGGAACCTTCGCGGATCTTGTCCAGCACTTCCACCGCCTCGACGAAGCTCTGGGCGGCCGCCACAGCGACAGCTGCTTGCGAGTTGCTCACCTTCGAAGAACGGTTAGACTTGTTCGATGACGTGTTGCTTATCGATACCTAAGACCAACAAATTCAGACAAGGTTAGAAGAGGTAAAGCATATGACATGTGTTGGAAATCGTAAAGCTTGCGGGAAAGTTTTGATAACAGCAACGTGGCATTTGTTTGAGAACATTCGTGAACCCAACCGCGATTAGAAAAAGGGGGACATTCTTCCAGACATTAACAGTATTAACACATACGAATCAGAACTCGACCTGCTTGACACGGGTCAGGTCACTTTTCGGCGACGGCGGGTCACTCACTCTTTGCTGCCTCTCACTCTCACTCACGCACGCTATTGCTATTAGGATTTTATGGTTTATACAATAATTAAATTTGGCTGTTTGGCATTGTGCAACCGTAACTGTAAGGTTGATTTGGCCACTTGTGTACAGTGTTAAGGAAATAAAGGTGCTAAGCATTGGACGAGGGGGCATTTTTCTTCTGGGACAACGGGATGGGACAACCACTCAAAATATACAGTCCACTCACAAAATTGGAGAAGGAAGACACACTCACTAAGGCTGGTTTGGCACACATCACACACTTAACAATAGGATATGGAGTTATTTGTTTTTAACTCTGCCTAAACAGGGTGTTCGTCTTACAAAAACGATGTTTTGCAAAGAGCAGACCTAGGACTTTGTACCGGACCCATTTTCAGAACACAAAATTATCAATGAATAACACCATCTACTCGGAAACAGCTTCACTAATTTAAAAAAATGAACTCAAGTTGATTGACTAAGTAATTCCCACACAATACGGTGATCCTAAACGCATGGCTTGTCGATTTTCTAATATTCAAAAACAGGTTAAATTGCCAGTTTCAATCTTTAAAGGGCAATGAAATGTTCTGGGATTTCCCAATCACTGTATCCAAGACCCCATCCTACTCGGCTCATTTTAACTACTTAAAAAAAGTAGAAAATGATCAGAGATGCCTGGAGTATCCAAAAACAAAGTTTGAACGGCTTTTATAGTGTACTGTTTCTTTTTCAATTTGGTTTTACCGCCACTAGCACAATTTACAAAAACCATAGACTTCAGCCACCATAAAGAAGAAAAAAACCACCTATCTTGGACATATTGGGAGGAAAAATAAATATGCCATTCTGAAACTAATAATAGAAGGCAAAATCCAAGGCAAAAGGAGGTCAAGGCGCAGACAAATCTCATGGTTGAAAAATGTCAGACTAGACAGGTCTGGATTCTCATACTCTACTCAGGAGAACACAAAATTTGCCAAAATTGTTGCCGATTTTCACTGAATGGAGTTGGTATCTTAAGAAGAAGATAAGACTTCATCGATCTCTACCACGGTACAGGTTAGAAATTTCACTACTATCAGTTTAGTAATGAGCTACACAAATTACAGAATTATCTACAATAATATAATTTCAAAATTATGTTTTGGCCAAGGTAGGGCAGCAGTCGGATAAAGCTGAAAGGTATATTATGTAGGTCGTTTACAGGGCAATGAAGAGACCACTACGAATAGAACAAATTTTTCAGTTTTGAAACCCCACCCCCAAACTACCCCAATTTTACTCCCTCAAAAAAAATGATCAGGAACCCCCAAATTGCCTAAAAAGGAAGCTGGAGCGGTTTTTATATTTATAGTTTCTTTATTATTGCTGCGCCGCCACTGACACGATTTCTAGAAGTCATACGCGTTTTCCATCTTCGCCACGACAGTAATACTGTGTCAAAATTTCATTAAAATCAATTCAATGATTACCGTTACACAATACAGAATGATCTAAAGCAATAGTCGTATCTCGTGTGTAAACATCCGAAAATTATTCCAAGTCGCTTGGTTTCTGTAATAGGCTGTTGAATAGGCAGGGCAATGTTCGGATGGATCAAAAAATTGTATTATGCCGCTAAGCCTTTCTTTCACAGATCAATGGAGGGCCAATTATAATACACATTTTTCAGTTTTCAACCCCCCACCCCACAACCGCCCAATGTCATCCTCACCCCAAAAAAGCAGAAAATGATCAGCAACACCTAAAACGCGGTTACTGAGATTACGAGGCTAGAAAAACGCCAACAGACAGACAGAAAGACCGACCGACAGACTGACACTTGGATAGACAGACCGACGGAAATGAGTGACGTGGATTTTCGTTAATCATAAAACGCCCAAAAAGCGTATTATCTCAAAATTGAAAATTTTTGCGATCAGAATACTCCCCTCAACTATCGATGTGGAAAGTAAAAATTTGAGACCGTTAAGGCCTTAATTTAATTTTGTTAAATATTCTAGTAACAGAAAGTTAAGGTATGAAAATAATAAATAATAGGCACAATGTTTTTTGTATCTTCTAAAATTGAAATCCAATATTTACGCATATAATTGGTGTTAACTTACCGCTTTCTGTGAATCGCTAGTATTCGAAGCGTTAGTTTTTGAGTTGCAAAGTGCGAGACTCTCCACGATAGTGGCCAGATCTGTGGAATTGTTGATAGTAGACAGGTCGTGGTGGGGATCCCTCAGGGGATGTACTACCACTGACAGACCGCTTTCGTTGCTGGCCATCTGTGAACCACCTGTCAAGCAAAAAAAAAGCGTCGCGTTAGTTGTCCTTTGCGCCGCTATCGACTTAGAAATGTTCATGTTCAAGAGCTACATGATAGATTCCAGTTAACACTGATAAATTTGTGGTGACTAAAAGGTAGAAAATGGCTGTATACAAAAATTACTGTCTTTCCAATGAATGATTAAAATGTTTCAACTTGGTCGAGAATATAGTTATATATTTTGAAAAAGTTACTCGTAGATTTTCTAAGTATCGCTGTTGTATAGAAACTCAGTATTCCCTTTAATAACATGTTTCATCATTTTGTGAAGTGAGTAAAAGTGATTGGCACCTCTATGGAGTAGTCACTCCCAATAAAGACTTATCATAAAAATGCGCGCACTGTTCACCAAATTCAGTAGCATTCATCATTACGCCACATCGGCCATTGGAGCAACAACAATAAATCGGTAAAAACACGATGACGAACACAAAATAATAATACATAAACAAGAAACAGAATAAAACGTTTAGCTTCTAACGTCTGTGTCAATGGACTAGTATCATGAATTTTTTTTTGGTTGCATACGTCATAAAAAGCACCTCATTTTTTTCTCCGATTTTTTTGGGCACAGGAAAGCCGTGAAAATAAGGAAAATATTTGAATTCTCCTAGGGCAGTGACGTAACTGCCCTAAAGGCGAACAGCCAATCAAAAGACAGATATGTGTGCTGTGTTGCCGCATTCTGATGGCGCGCGAAATGCCGGAGCTGTACGCGGGCTGGCTCATCTATCTTATCTTCTGTTCCCGTCTGTTCCTGGCAACAATGCACTGCTGATGCTTCGCGCGGTTGGCACTGATTGGCTGAATTTGAATTCCTTTCTTTAAACTTTAGAATGGAATTACTAAAAAACAAAATGATGTAGAAAGTAACGAAATGCAGTTTAAGTTTTTTCTTGTTACTGTTTACGTTCTCGGGCAATTGTGCAGCGGCCTTAAGTATGAAAAAACGTATACGTTATTTAGAAGATATGTTACCTGTGACTGCGACCAGGGCCTCGTTTCTAGCAACAGAAAGAACGCTTTCAGCAATGGTTTCTGCTGCCTGCTTGGCGGCCAGATTATCTGCGGACGCTGCCTGCTCGGTCGACGCTACCGACGCCTTTGCGTCCGTCGCTTCGGGCAAGCTCGGTGTCGAGCTGCTTTTTCTACTCGTCAATACGCTCTAAAACACAAACAACGAATTTGCAATGTCATTTGGTTACAACTCCGTCAATATCAACTTGGATGTGTTTGATTACTCGGCTTCTATAGTTTCCCAAACTTGCACTGTGCGCGGGACCGGCGAGAAATTGAGAAATCAAGCTAATGACGTACTGTGACATATGCATGGCTAATCTGCGTATTCTAAAATATTATAACCGAGTGACTCTGCTGTACTGTATTTCTTATTCAGTAAAAAAATGATAGGGAAGCCAACAGATGTCGGAATGCAACAAAATTAATACCTATTTTTAACACGCTTTTATTAGCTTCACCTCTGTTTGTTTGTATGTTTGTACAGGCCCTTTGGTCTCGATTTTAGTAGTTTGGCTGGTAGTTTTACTATTATTTAAATTTGAAAAATGAAAATAAGCATTCTTGTTACCGTTGTGCTGTTGTTTCTGGTTAGAGCTGATATTTTGTAAAAAAATTATATTATTATCCCTTTGCTCTAGTTCGTCTGTTTTTGTTTATTTTTCATGGCCTCCTAGATTGCTTATAAGTTGGAAAACTTGAAAAGTGAAAACACCGATTTGACTGAAAATTTGAAATACAATAAAAACAAAAAAAGATTGATATTGACAATTTTATTTTGTTGGAAAGGTTATCAATCCTTACATTTGATAGTATAAAAAATTGGGTATTCCCATTTGAAAAAATTAAGTTACCTGTGATTGAAATTTTCTTAATTATCTACTGATTTCTTGAGTACAAAATGAATTCAAATTTAAAAATTGTAATTTACGCCTATAGGGTTCTTCTAGTCGCATGTGTGATGCATAAAGCTACACTTCACTAGAATTCACCAAGGAATCTGAATATGCAATAAAATATAGGTTGTTCTATTTAAAAAAATGTAAGTTTGATATGAGTCACCCTGTATCTTAGACGTCAAAATTTAAGTGAACATATTTTAACGTTATAGCCCTCAAGGCCCCCTACCATGATCAAGTGTCAGATTTTGAAATATGTTGGCCTACCCTGTATTCTTAATTTTTGCAGTTTTTGAATCCACGCGTTTGTGCATAGAAAATAATATTTCTGATGTATTTCAACGTAATTGTGGACGATGATTTGGGATCTTTTTGTGTTGATTACAAGTTTTTAAAAACAGTTACATCAGACTAAAGCATCGCTAAAATGTTTTAACGGACGACACCTATGCAAAACTACCTTTATTTTATCATATAATGAACAGTTCAGCCCTATATATCAGTAACTAATGATTTTTGGAATCAGTGTCCACTAACGAGTCCATCAACACGTTGCTCAAATTGTCACAGAGTATAATTTACCATTATTCATGTCAGTTATACGTTAGCTTACCTGTTTGTCCTTTTCATTTTTCTGCTTATTCGAATATTTCGAGGACGAGGTAGAGGCAGCTTCCACGTCATATCCTGGCGCCAATTTCAAATCGTATTTTCCTTCTGCGCCCATTCTGTAAGAATTCGAACCACCGTGGTCCCAAGTTACGTCTATCCAACCGCTGTGTAGCTCACCAGTTACTGTACCTACAAAAATAAATCAGTGTGATTCAGTATCTGATCTCTCATCCTACATAGAAAATGTAAGTCACATGACAGAAAATATTTTGGATTCATCAACGTTGAAGACCTGAAGACCTCACAACCTTTCTAGAAAGGGAATTCTCAAAACAAAAGCTGCTATCCTGTGGCAAATAGCAAGTCAATAATTTCGCTTATTCCAAATCGCTTATGTCAAACAACTTGAAGTCAGAATTGTCAGAAAACATTTTTGATTTCTCTTGACAACAGGGGCGGTTCCTCTTTAAGGCGCAATCCCCCCCTGAGCAAAAGAGAAAAAATACTTTTTAGTAGATATGTATGCAATGCTAGTGTGTACCTATGTCTAGCTACAATCGGTTGCCTAATTTGTGTGTAGCACAGTGCTGAGACTATAAAAACTGGCACTTGCAGCACACTAAGGCCGAACTTAACCAGTGCCTCGTCACGTGATTGACTGAATCCGCCAAGCCACGGACGGCACGGACGGTGGACCGAGAGCGCTCCTATTGGTCAATCGAACGTTATTAGCGCTCCTATTGGACAATCACACATCATTCTCATCGGTGATTCTTACCTACTAACCTATTATTTTAAATGGATAATATATCGTTTTCATATTACGTCACTGCGGGCGTGGCTGGTGGAGAGAAATTCGTGCAACTCGACTCCCAAAAATCGTGCAGTCATAAAAATACTATAAGTACATAGCATTTGCACTATTAAAGGGGTGATACACGTACGAGCAAGTACGCGTACTTATGGCTCGACGACCTTTTTCGCCTGTGTGTCACCGTAGTACGCGTACTTTAAAACCGTCGAGTAAACCGCCGGCGATCCAACTGGTTTGAAATCTTGCTCGTAGCTTGTCTCGGCTCGAACTGCGAGCCGCGAGCCACCACTTTGTTTCGGCAGCCCATCGATGGGCAACGCTTGCTGTATCTGGCGTTTGTTAAAAGTTTTGTTTATTTAGGAAAATTATCAAAATGACTGATTTCAGCTTCACGTGTGTCACCGACGTCGAGCCGAGTAAGTTCGCGAACTTAAAAGCTGCAAACTTAAAGTTCGTACGTGTATCACCCCTTCTAAAGAATCGTGAGAATGTACCTTCTATCCGTGAAATAAGAACTAAAATCGTGTAATTACACGAATAATCGTATATTCTGGCAGCACTGTACGAGATTGTACACCAGCCACGCCCACAGTGACGTAATATCAAAATGATCTAAAGGGTGAACGCGTTGCTTAAAATGAACATTGGCCGACTTTCCGCACAACATGAAAATTACGGAAATTATAAATAACATTAAAAAGATGAAAATAGGTAAGTAGATACCAATATAGTGTACAATGTTTTGACAAAATGAGGCAGAAAGCTGCTTGGTTCAGTAGGTAGCGCTGACGTGTTTTATTCAGGCGTTGGCAGTTCGATTCCCAAGTTAGACGACTCTCAAGAAATAACATTTTGTAATGAGTGATAAGCAAAACACTCTTAAGAAGTGACTTTTTGTGATAATAGCAAGAGAAACTTTCAAGAAATAACTGTGGAAACTGAAAACTCCGAGAGGGTGCAGCTGCGGCCTCAACAATCTCTGGTAGGATTTTCGTGCAGTTTTTTTATTTAAAATTTTGTGCGCCTCTCCTTTCAAAAATTTGGAAACCCCCACTGCTTGGCTATGATAAACCGAAATAGAACTAAAATTACAACTAAGTTTTATTCTTTTTTTCAAAATTCAATGTACAGATGAGATGGATAATAATTACATAAAGTTGAAAGGTGGAAAGTGGTTACCTTCTCCGGGCGGATTGCCGTCCTGATCCCTCCACTTCCAATCGACCCCTTTGACCACCCTAGCGCCGACGACCATGTGCTTGAGCAGCTGCGACTTGACCAACCGGCGCTGTTTGCGCAAGTGCGCTTCCTGTTCCTTGTGCGCCTTCCCCATCTCCTCGCAGACGGCTGTTACCCGGCCGTATATCTCGAAACCGCTCAGGCTGAGATAGTGCGTCTGGCCGGAAGCGTTTTTGCCTGCTTGCTGGATACGTACGTGTCGCCATCCTTGTTGTTCCTCCGCGGGGGGCTCCAACGGCCAAGTAGCCGTGCTGCCAGGGTCGTTCAGTGACATGTCCTAAGAACGACAATTTATAGGTATTGAAAAAACTTATATAGGAGTTGTAGGGTTTTTTGGGCATCATAAGCTTCATTGTTTAGGGAGCAACAATCTTTATTATGCGGGGTAGGGCAAAATTTATTTTTTTTTATAAAATTTTTTTTTGAAGAGGTATCTTCTTACTTTTCTTTAAATAAATAACCACGATTTAAAACAAACAAGCCTTTTTAAATATTTTTTTATTGAAACATAAAATACGTAACGTAAAAATATCAAAAATAAAAGTGGAACCAAACTCTCTTAGCACATCTTTAAATAAATAATATGAAGATACAGGGTTATTCACGTTATTCGACACGGAGCATTATGGCTAAAGTATTTGATAAAAAAGAAAATCATAATTTCGGATGGATAGAGACCCATAAACGCTACATTTCAAACATATTTTCATGTTATACAGAGTGTCCCAAAAACACGAAATGTATCAAAGTTATGTTTTTTTAAATGGAACACCCCGTATATTATTGCATATTCAGATTCCTCGGTGAATTCTAGTGTGACTTTATGTATCATACATGGGATCTAAAGCGAACTGTTTAGGTGTAAATCACCATTTTCGGTATAAGTAGATATCAGGAAAAAATTGAATATCGCAGAGATTATAAAATATGGAAGGCTGTGACTTTGCCGTATTACTAAGCATAAAGTGCGCCAGCTTTGATGAGACTCTCAAATTTAAATTACGTTTACGCTTGGAGAAATCGGTCGATTAATTAAGCAAACTTCGATCAGCGATAACTTGATTTTTTCAAATGGGAATGCCTAATTTTTTTTATACAGTTGAACGTAGAATTTGATAGCCTTTCTAATGATGTAAGGTTGTGAACATCAATCTCTGGTAGTTTTCATTTAATTTTAAATTTTCAGACAAATCGGCGTTTTTCAGCTTTCCTACCTGTAAGCAACGTAGTAGGCCATGGAATATAAACAAAAACCTGTTCAGGTAGAAGAAAACAACTAACTTAGCTGAAAAATACACACGAACTAGACTAAAGGGGCAAGATTATAAAAATTACTCACAACAAACAAAGTCTAACCAGAAACAACGGCGGTAACATATCTTTGGTCAAAGAGAAGCTGGAGTATGACAGAAATGGATTTTTTCTCGGCCTACTAGCTACTGCAATGTACTAGAGATTGGCAATTTCCAAAACCATTAAAAATTTTGAAATAAAATAAAAACTACTAGAGAATGTTGTAAGCAATTGATTATTTTCATAATAAAATTTCTCTTTTAATGATATAAAAAAGTATGCAATTCTGTCAAAACTCAAGTCAAAGGTACCTCTGACTGGAGTTCTGAAAATTCTTCAGTACCTATCAGCAAGATCGCGGAAAATGAAGAATGAATTAAAATTGGTTCAAATTATAAAACATAACTTAAATGGCAGAAAATTTAGATCTGATTTGTAAGTACTCCTTTTTTGCAATATTGCTAATAGATATTGAAAAATAGAAGGGCTCCAGTCAGAGGTATCGACTTCGACGCAAATTAGTACTTTTTTACACCATTACATTATTATTTTACATTACATATGATTGATAGTTGCGTGCTGGAGCAACAGTCGCTGGTTCTTTTTGTTTCACATCAGAGTTTTCAATTGTCTTGGAAATTTTTGACCTCTAGTAAATTGCGGTAGCCAGTAGACTGTAAAAAATATCTATTACTGCCATTCTCCAGCTTCTCTCTGACCTTAGAGATGTTATCGCAGTTGTTTCTGGGAGAATTGATTTGTTGTAAGGAATTTTTATAATCTTGTCCCTTTAGTCTAGTTAGTGTGTATATTTCAGCTAAGTTGGCTGTTTTCTTCTACCTGAACAGGTTTTTGTTTATATGTCATGGCCTGCTACGTTGCTTATAGGTAGGAAAATTGAAAATCGCCAATTTGTTTGAAAATTTAAAATTAAATGAAAACTACCAGAGACTGATGTTCACAACTTTACATCATTAGAAAGGTTATCAAATTCTGCGTTTAACCGTATAAAAAAAATTAGGCATTCACATTTGAAAAAATCAAGTTATCGCTGATCGAAATTTCCTCAATTAATCGACCGATTTCTCCAAGCATAAACGTAATTTGAATTTGACAGTCTCATCAAAGCTGACGAATTTTATGCTTAGTAATACGGCAAAGTCACAGCCTTCCGTATTTTATAATCTCTGCGATATTCAATTTTTTCCTGATATCTACTTATACCGAAAATGGTGATTTACACCTAAACGGTTCGCTTTAGGTCCCATGTATGATACATAAAGTCACACTAGAATTCACCAAGTAATCTGAATATGCAATAATATATGGGATGTTCCATTTAAAAAAACACAACTTTGATACATTTCGTGTGTTTGGAACACCCTGTATAACATAAAAATATTTTTTAAATGTAGCCTTTATGGGTCTCTATCCATCCGAAATTATTATTTTCATTTTTATCAAGTACTTTAGCCATAATGCTCCGTGTCGAATAACGTGAATAACCCTGTATAATAACAATACAAACTATATGTTTTTACATTTTAGTTGTAATATTTGTTCAAAAATACAAATCATCAGCAATTTCTGCTCATCCTTTTGTGATGACCACCACTGTATTCTATTTACATGTTTTATTATTTCGCCGACATGATATTTTTAAATCGGTTACAGTGAATATTTGACTTTTTCTTGCAGTTTTTACAATTTACTCTGAATCCTGATTCACTTGGATCTGTTGTTTTAATGTAAAGCTGCGATATGCTATGTTTTTTTCTTCCAGCCATTTAAACGTTTTCACCGAATATCTTATTGCTCATGAAAAATTCACCTCTTCCACTAGTTTCATTGTTTTAAAAAACAAACTAAATATGGAAGACATTCCACAATGACAATTTATAGATAGAATACTCTCGCAAAAAGCACGTTTTGACGAATATTTAGCTTGTAGATTGTAATTATTTGAAAAAGACAGAGACATTTTTTTTTGAAATAATAAAATCTGAAAAGAAAAAAAATAAGTAGTTTAAGTCAACCGAAATATGTTATTGTGTAAGGCATTATTCTAGGCCATCGTCATGCTACTGTTTTGTTACTTGAGTACTGAACGACTGTAAAACACAAAATAGTATTTGGGGGATACTCAGGTATTAAGGAACAATAAAGTGCAAACTATGAATGCGCCCCTAGTTTCTCGGAGATCGCCGAAGATGTCATCTACTCGTGTTGGCGAAACTTCAAGCAGCGAAGCGAACCATCGTCAAGGCGTATCGCCGCAAGGCGAAAAGCTAAGAACCGCAGGCCCTCAATTCTCAAATCAGAAACTTGCGATTTTCACGCTGAGAAAAATGAAAAACTGATATCAATTTACGATCGAATCAGTACACGGTTGAGCATAACGATGTACATGGTTAAATAAAATAAAAAAACACAACATCAATACAACCGTCTGAAGCTCTTTGGAATTTTAAGCGTTGATCAAATAATACTTCAAATACCGAAATAATAACGTACACGATTTATTGTCAATGAAAGTCGCCTAAAGCTCTTCGGAGTAAGGGGTGTTCAAATAATCGTTAAGTTAGCTTCAAGGATAAAAACGATTATTTCTGTGGTTATTCTAAACTTTAAATACTCTTACTCGAAAACTACAAATGTTTGTGTAGGACATTTTCACAATTTCAGCTTTGCTAAAGTGACCTACTTATCTGGCTTGCCCAAAATGTCAAATTCTCACCTGCGAATGTGCGTACAACGTGGTCCAAGTGGTTCCATCCTTGGACATTTGGAAATGCCAGTTCCTTAGAGCCGACCTGCCATAGCCTCTGGCGTGCCTCAACGTGTAGGCAGTGGGCACGATGTAGACCCCCAGATCAATGCTGAACCAGGCGCGTTTGTCGTCGTTCGTGTGACAGTTCAGGGCGGAAGAGTCTCGGGACAAGATGTCCTCCACTCGACCGTAAGGCAGATTCCTGGCATCCGAACTGGTTACCGTCACCAGACCGTACTGGCCCGGGTTCACCCATTCTGAGCTCGTCTTCCCGTTGGTTCCTGTAACACGCAGTAGATGCTATATAGTCGGATGGAATTCGATGCAAAATAGCTCGTTTTTACGCGCAAAAATTATGCTATGGATCAAAATTTGAATTTACGTAGTTAAAACTGTACTAAAACCGAACATTTTAAATATGTCTTTAGTCACCCTTTCATTGATAGCACCCCACATTCCACACAAATAAGTTATTTACTCTTAATCACATTTTCCCAAATATTCTTTTTGGATGATAGGCGCTAACAGAAGTTAGTAGAAGCAACAATGCAAAAAAATATAGGTCGTGATGAGCACGCTACACCATACTTGAAGGAACTATCAGATGTAGGCAGACAAATAGAGCAACAATAAAAAATTCAAGAAGTATCATACTCCGAAGTCGCCTTACGAACACAAATACAAGAATGATGGTCAAGAAACCAAGAACAGCATCGACAAGCGCCATGTAAATGCGATAAAATGAGTTGGGAAAACGAAAACACCCATAGGGCAGAGACAGGACAGTCCAGAATAGCAAACCCGTATGGACTTATACTCGAATCATTATGAATGAGACTATTGCTCCACTGAATTTATTAGCAATTCGGCATTCAGTACGGCATTTGACAACAATCGTAGGTTACGAGGTATATATGTTTTGGTCACCAGCACCACCTTCAGGCACAACTGAGCATGTGTCGTATAGAGGTATAGTGTCAGCGGCAAGCAACCACAATACTTCAAAAATGGTGTGGTACTGCACTAATAAACTGAAAACACTGGGGAAGACTAACAAGATAACATTATCTTGGGTGCCTAGTCACATAGGAGTGGGTGGTAATGAGAGAGCCGTCAGCTGTGCCAAGGAAGGCGCAGAGCTCCCTCTCATCGAATCAGAACCAGCATGTGGTATATCATACAACATGATTCGGACAGCTGTCACCAGATGGGTGTCAAATGAGCACCAGAGGCGCTGGGACAGAATGGTGAGGAATGTTCAGTCTAAGAGGATGCTGAGGGGACCCTTGTGTTTTAATATCGCAGGCGCTCTCAAACTGAGCAGGAAGGCACTACGAAAGGTGGTTGGATTTATAACTGGCTATCAGTGCACACCTGCAAAAGATGGGGATTGAAGTGTTTATGCAGCAAGTGCAGTGAGACAGAGGAAACAGCTAAGCTGTCTGTCTTCGCCAGTCCTGCCCTGAGTGAAAGCAGGACCTCCTTCTGAACGTAGGTCACTAGGAAAGACCAGGAGATCATAGTCCAATGCATCTCAAAGTTGGCAAAGAACTTAGGATGGGACTGTTTGATTTGACTGGGGGTGCACAATAAGCCTTAAGGCTGAGCGGCAACTATTAGGGCAACTGAACCCTCACCTCATCTCTACCAAAAAAAGTCAGCATTCCTTTGAAAAATTATTTCTAGCAAGGGTACGGCATTTATAGAAAAGTTTATTGAAATGTACGAGGATCATCATTCTCTCTGACGCTTAAAGAATGCCATAACAGAGATAAAATAGCAGCAGCTTGGAGTGTCCGATGCAAGAAATTTTAATGGTGTAGTGATAAAGCTCCCCTCAAGACATTACACTGGTTCTGAATTAAAGGAGTAACAGCCGGTAGTAGTTTTAGATAAGTTGTCACATCCATTCTTCAATAATTTCCATAGTCTTGAGGTTCGAAATTTTAATTCTTTTATAAAATTAACGTGGCTATCGTGGTTTATTTCTAACAACCAACCTTTACACCAACATTGTTGCGGTATTTTTTTAAATAAGATAACAATAAGACCTATTGAATCGTCGAGTGAAGATGCCATCGTCGATTAAGAATTGCCACAGGTTAATCTGTCAGGTTTACCTGAACAGGTATACCTTTATTGTATTGCCGCCTTTATTAAATCTAGAACATAACGGGAAAGAGAAAGATGAATCTTGGCCAAATATTCCGTTCTTGTGCCCGAAATATTATTGTGTAAGTTTTGTCTCGTTACCATTCTCGTTCAGACGTCTATTCTTCAAAAAATAACATATATTTCAAACAAATTATATCCGATAACATACCTATAAAATATATCAGTCCGTTCTCGTCGAAATCGTGCGAATGCTTGAAATTCTGATACTTCGCGTCCCTGAGCTTCTTCAAAAACTGGAAAGAGGTACGGTCGTAATCGTACCACTGTTTGGCTACCATCTTCAGCAGATACTTCTCCAGCTGCGCCACGGTGGCCAACGGTTCCATCTTCAAACCGCGACCCGATCTGTCGATCAGCGAGCTTTCACCTGGGGCCTTCTCCAATCGGAATCGTAGCCTCCTGGTGAGGATCTGCAACCCATAGCCGCTACTTGGGGTATCGTACAGATATACGGGCAGCTTCTCGATGCTCTCGAACACCGAGATCAGTTTATGCACCAGGATGGAAACTGAGCTGTTTTCGTCGGTTGCTTTGCCCTTAAAGCATTGCTTGAACACTTGCACTCGCTGCTTTTGGTGCTTGCTCATTTTGCTGGATTTTAGACCTTAAAAAAACGTAGGCGTTAGTATACCAGATGTTTTTGAAATACAAACTTAAATAATACGATTATATCAAGACATTTTTCACTATAAAAATATCGTGTATATGTAGTCTTATTCACTGGTTTATCTTTCATATAGACGTTATGTCTAGAACAAGGTGATTTTTTGACAATAGGAACCCACGTTAATGTCTGTTTCTTTTTGGGAACCTCGTTTGTAAGAAAATGTCATTATCCATTAGAACATTTATTTACTTCGAAGAATAAATTTTCAAATTAGTTCGAAGGATTTTAAAAGATGTAAAGAATGTATTTAAACAAGATTTAAAGTTCATGTTACACCATATATCTCTAATATCCGTCTTTATGGATGAAAACTGAATTTTATTTTATTTTATGGAGGATTTTCGTTTTACGGAACCCCTAAATCACCGTCGGCGTCGAAATCCCGCAGTACTACGGAAGATAGTTTTATCGAACTACAGAAAACTCACGATACATAGCTGTAGCTGCGTTTATATTATAGTTTGGATTCTTTCGATGAATATGTCGACCTGTAGAGGTATTGGAAGCGCAGCTTTAACAAAACAGGTGCAATCGTCGTATGAACGTAAAATCTCTTTGCTTTTTTTTTATGTTTTGCGATGAATGGATGAGGGGTGAGATTAAACTACAGCCCCGCAGTTTAGTTTGCTTCACTGGCGGATAACGCTCTAAGGTGTAGGGATCTCGTGGGGTAGGCTTCTGCTTGGAAGGTAAATGTGCAAAGCTTGAGACCTACTGAAATGATTTGCTGCCCATCAGAAATTAGCGCGTCACAAAACTATGACCGTTGTCTTTCCTGGATACACTGGTGCATCCATCCTGGACCCACACTAGAAATTAGTAGGTGCCAGGTCAATATTGCCCTGGATGAGTGGGCTGCAGGCAAGCTAATAGGTTTATAGCAAGCTCGGACAAGAGGCATAGGCTATGAATTTTGAACAAAGGGAGAGAATCGATCAACCTTTTGGTGGAGGTTCACAAAGGCCTTTGCCGGTTGGGTAAACATCTATCACTCATCAGGAGTGGTAAAATACTCCATCTGCTCCGTTTCATCTCATGGGTAGATATGCTGTTTATCTTTCGCAACCTTAGGGCTCAAAAATTTGACTCGACGGAGTTTAAAGAGGAATCAATATACTCAACTGGTCAGGCATACTGACCTTTACCAGGATGTCTGGTAGATTCGATAAAAAAGAGTTTTCCAGGAGGCCATGAAGGTTTTAGTGTTGGTTTTCTAGGGTGAAGTGAGAGTTGTTTCAAGGGTGACCTATTTGCCTGGCTTCGCCTCCCCGTCACTCGTTTAATGCACGAAACGCCACTGCTGGTCTGTGATTAGCGAAATATTTCGTCAGGTCATATGGGGCAACAGGTCGCAATTATACCAAAAACCTTCAGGCGCAAGTAAATAAGCGTTATTTTATTTTTATTTTTTCATTTTATTTTACTTATTACAATACCCAGCAGTACAAATACCACTTACAGGGTAATATGCCTAAGAGCAATTATTTACAAAAACAGGCTTATTTCAGGAGGTTTTTTATACTGGATATTTTACAATGAAATATGTCTAGCTGGCTACTTTTGAGGTTATAGTTTCTGCACATTTTGAACACTAAGTAACGTACTATTCTAGGAACGTTGAACATTAGTTGACTAGAAATAAATTATTAGCCGAGTTATTAATTAATTTAAATAACATTATCACATACTGGATTGTGCGTCTAGCTTCCAAGCTACCAACAAGATGTCTCTCAAGTAGTTACTCATGGGGTATATCAATAGGCGGATATGTACCATCGAATTTCAAGGACAAATACTTCAGAAAACGTCTTTGAATGGACTCTATTCTATTTATATGAGATATATGGGTTATACCTGATCTAATATAAGAATGAGCAGGTTTTGTTCTGTGCTTCCTATCCCTTGAACCAACACCTATTGACACTACTACGATTACAAAAGACTCACCTTGATCCCAATAGCTGGTGGAGAGGAGGGACAAGAGCGCCTGGACGAGACCTGAGCTGTGCAGCTCGTAGGCAGAAACGACGCCGTCCTCTTTGAGGATGGCGGTGAGGTCATCGAGGGCATGGCGAAGGATGTCCTTCCAACCGTTGTTGCCACCGGAGGACGCCTCCCTGTTGTTGCCGGCCCCGCCACTGCCGTAAGCGCATTGCTTTTGACATGCGCGCTCGATCTGCGCCACGATGTTGCCTAACTTGGCGACGATGCCGCGCGGCTGAGCTTGAGCGGCTCTAAAGTGCTGTTCGTAGATCTGCAAACATATCGCAGTGACATTACAAGTCTTACACTCAGTCGCAAGTATAATAATGATCTCGCTATTATTTATAAATTCTATTTATATAAACTAGATATAGGTCGCTATTTTAAAATATCAGTTAATCTAATTAGTTATTATTTTGGACTCCATTGTATTTGTCAACAGCGCGTTTCTCAGAATTGACGTTTTAGATGTCAATGGCTCAGATAAGTCAAAAGATAACACAAACGATAATCAACAAAGCAACCGAAACTAACCGACGAACACTGCGCAGTTACTTCACTGTCACTATGGCTTTTTGTGAAAAGAGAGAAGGTTATGGATTTGTAAATCAGCACGCTGTTGCCAACTATCAATACGGTCTCGTAATTTCCGAAATAGTTTTAACTACCATTTCTAAAATAATTAATAACTAATTCGAACGGCCATCAACTATACAGGGTGGCCAATCGGGTAACGATAATAATTTTTTTTTAGATAGCCCGTACCGAGACCTAACCAAAACACACCCATGTATGTGTACCGATTATTGATAGTTTTCGAGTTATGATTTTTTTTTGAAAACCTAGAGATTTTCCAGTTTTTCCAAGAAATCGTCAAAAACAAAAACAAGAATGCTTTTTGGCTTTTATTTTTTTTGCAATTATACTCACTATTAGGCCTATTTTAATATCCAATAAAGAGAACCTGTACATCCGAACAATAATTAAGTACATTTTGGGCCCAAAGTTTGAAATCTCTGTTTCTAGTCAGGAGACCAAAACCTTCAAAATAAAATTAAAAATACTTATGCCTGGTTCTGGAGCTTCAAACTAATCTTAAAAACTTTGCGAGACATTGCACTTTCGAAATAATAATGAAAAAGTAGCACTTATGGGGACATTTTGCGCCATACGTGAGTGTTAAAGGTAAAAAGGTGATAATTCACGAATTTCCAAAATGATTTAGAAAACTTTACTACTTTACTTTATTATGACAAATTAAAGAAAAAACTGCTGCTTTGAGATTCGAAAATGAATTTAATTAAGTCAAATTATTTATTTAATTCACAAACAAAATCTGTATTGTGGAATGTTTGTTAAAAGCCGCTCATGTTACGGTTGGGTTAGCATGTTGATTATAAAAAATAATAATTAGGAGTTAGAGTTTTCTCCTGAAAATGCTAACATAGCCAAACACGTGTGGAAAAAAATTGGTTTGGTGAGTTATTAGACTGTGTATTCTTTATTGGTGCTGCGGCATGAATCTAGCAACTTAATATACAAAGACATTTTACATTCAGGGTGTTCATTTGAAAACTTCTCACCACGGATTTATCGAAAACCACTGACTAAAAGAAAAAATGCAATATGAAGATTTTTGTAATTTTCTCGAAAACGAATAGACCTATTTTGAAAAACCAAAATAAAGGACTGCGACATACCTTTGAAATAAGATATTACTTGATACCCCTGTTATTTAAAATCTTTAAGGGGTGACCGTGAGGGGCAGAGGGTACAAGAGGTGTAGTAGTTTTTGGATAAAGAGTAGTCCCCCTTGACAAATATTTTGACGTGTCTCAGCGTTTTTTTCTTTTAATCAGTGGTTTTCGATAAATCCGTGTTGGCAAGTTTTCAAATCAGCACAATGTATGTCTTCAAAAGGTGCTGATTTATTGTATGCTGAGAAGCTGTAGGAGCCAAAGGTCTAATCAAAAACCTCACCTGGTGCGCGAGATACTTGACTTTAAGCTTGGTAGCCTCGCCTTTGGACCGCAGCCGCTTGCCCTTTTTGTTGGTCCAGCTGGTCGAGAACTCTGGTCCAAGGCTGGTCTCGGCGATGAAGGAATGCTTGGTGCCCCTGTTGGACTCGAAGATGAACCCTGGCAGTTCCTCTCTGAGCACCGTCGATTGCTGTTGCCCGTCCGAGTTGTGAATGTGAAGTTCGGCCTCCTTACGGGAGGACAGAGACCAGTTGCCGACCACCAATCGTGTGCCGCCGGGTTTGGATAGGATCGGGATGGAACTGTTAGTGCAGCGGACGGCCGCACGGGCGCGTTGCAGTTTCTCAAGGAACTCGCCGCGGTTCTCTAATGAAAAAAAAAAACGGTGTCAAGTAAATTCTGAACATCATCATAAGTTTGTAGCTATGCCCACAATAGAAGAAGGAAACTGGACAGATATATCAGGCCAACCTTCTTTGGAACAAAACTTCAACTTTCCCAATCAGTAGAATGTCTAGGCGTAATTCTAGACTCGAAGCTGAACTGTAGAAAACATGTAGAACATATAAGTCAATAAGGCACGTAATTCGTTATGGGCACGTATAAGGGTTGTAGGAGTGCATTGGGGGCTGACTCCCAAAGTGGTGTCCTGGCTCTATACCACAGTCGTAAGACCATCCTTATTGTACGGATTACTAGTGTGGTGGCCATGTGTAAGGATGGGAACAATTAAAACAAAGCTATATAAAATTCAACGCTTGGCTTGTGTTAGTATAACAAGTGCAGTACACACGACTCCGTTGGTCGCATTAGAAGCACTGCTGAATTTCGCACCACTTGACTTGGCACTTCAAGAGGAGGCAAGGATGTCAGGGTTCCCACTGTAGAGTGAAGGCACTTGATTCTTTGCGATTCCTGGCAGGGGACACTGTGCCATCCTACGGAACTGCAAAGGGATGACCCTATCCTACATACAAGGAGTGATATTTCTCCTACATATTGCTTCGACTGCAAATTTACGGTGAAGGATTCTTCAGGGGAAGAGTGTAGGTCAAGCGGCAGGTAGAATTTAGAGGAGGCTTCGGCGCTGGGGTCTACCGGCCGAAAACAAAGCTTTCCCTCTCTCTTGGATACACCATATTATAGGAGTACTATATTATGCTCCGACAGCCAAGCAGCATTAAAAGCATTGAGTGCTTGTAGGTTTACATCAAGGCTCACTGTGCTATGTCGAAAGGTCTTGGATGACATTTCGGCAAGACATCGGGTCACTTATGTGGGTGCCGAGTCATGTTCGAGTTAGCGGTAATGAAACGGCGGGCGCGCTCGCAGGGCGAGGATCGAGAAATAATTTCCTCGGCCCTGAGCCCGCTGTGGGGCTTTCTGCAGGGGCCGTGAGACTGCGTTTCCACCAGAGATGCGTTACGAAGATGTGTGGCGGAGCTGTGAAACGGTGTGCAGATGTGCGTTGCGAGGATGTGTAGCAGGCTCTTATCAGACTGCCAGTGAGCGGGGTGCATCTGCCCGTTGTTGGCGTCTCAGTCAATGTCGCCAGATCTACAGTCCCTAAATTCACTCCTAGTCAGCTGCTTTTTGCTGGCCTATTAGTTCATTAAAAACACATTCCTCGTAACACATCCTCGCACATCTCTGGTGGAAACGCAGCCATAGAAGGAAAACAGAGGTGTGGTTACAAAATAAACATCTTATGAGATGGAGAGGAATCTCTGGACATCTCCGTCAAGCTAGATAACTCTCTCACTGGACCGAAGGCGGCTAAGGTTACTACTGGGCCTGCTACCTGGCCAGAACACCTTCAGACGTCTCTTGTATGTGATGGGGGTGGCAAGCGACCCGACGAGTGTACGCTGTGGCGAGAAGGAAGAGTCCTCGGCACACCTTCAATAGGCCTTCTACGGAAAATGTGATCTGGATCCGGATCGATCAGTTATATGTCAAACCACTGTCAAAATGGATTTATGATTCCATGAATTTAACGGACATCGAACAACTAAACAGTTAGTTTAAGAATTAAAAACATATGGTTAAGAAAAACATCTACTGATCTGAATCATCCGATCGCGATGACATACCGTACAAGAGTGAACTGGCCCTATTTCTGACTGATCCTAGATCACTTTCCGAACGTCAGTATCAGTGATCCTTATGATCGGGTTAACTCGATCATAGTTTCCGTAAAGGCATTATGTCGCTGTGCAGCATTGGGTATCACAGGCAGACTATACTAGCTCCAAGGGCCCTTGAAATTGAAAAGATAAGATGGGCAGGACCCAAGGTCACCCTCGCCTTTGCGATGAGGGCTGCACTTGGGAACTAGGGTAAGGAGAGGTGTAGAAGAGTCCACTTGTAAACCTATGCACTGGTGACTCTTGTCACTAGAAAGCCTCTCTCCTATTCTATTCTAGCTAAGCCTAAGAATGACTGAAAATTATTTAAAAAAAAATGGATGTAATTCAACTGGCTCATACATACAGGTAATCAAGTGCATAAATTACCGATATTCCAACCCGCGCATCATTAATCGCCCCAGCAAAAAAGTAAATAATGGTCACGTCAGTATTTTAGTTCAATGAAATGCATTTTATAAATACACGCATTTTCCCCGACCCCCGTTTATTCAACTCACTCAAAATCACTCGCCTCAATTTGACTTCTTCAAAAAAGAAAAAAAATGTTACAGCTTCTACAATACCTTAGACAAGTCTTAAGTGCCAAAATTGCATTACAATAAACTTTTAATAGCTTCAAAGTTGTTATTTATGATTATCAAGTCTACATGTACTTTGGGACAGGTCCGAAGTACACAGGATATCGAGTCGCGGCTTACTGAAGAAAGGTAAACGATACGAGTGCACTCAGTGAAAACAGTCGTATGTCCCAAGCATGATAGATACACGATCGCATATGAAAGAGAAATTGCATTATGCTTTAGCATCTAAATATCTATCAAACTTGTGACGAAATCGGCTTTATTAATTCTTATTTATTTTATAAGAAAGATTATCCTCTTGTCGAAAAGCTTTAGGAAGTTTAAGATTAATTTCATCTATTCGATGACTTCAACAGTGACATAATCTCAAGGAATACATGCGCGCTCCTTTTCGACCATTACCTGAGGTATCAGCGCCCCCTTCCGGCGACCCGCTGGAGTACATCGTGGCAAGTTTACCATCCAAGATGAACCGGAACCAGCCGTTGGAGCCGTTGCTCAATTCCAAGGCAGCCACGTCAGACCAGATGTAAAGACAGTCTCTACCCCTGCATATCGACCAATCGCGCCAATGGTACGCCTTCCCTGGCAAGATCTCCTTCGCATCTTCTATCTGGGTAGTCTCTTGACTTTCTGCAGCCAAATAAATTGAATGTGAAGCTATTCACGATGAAACAATGACAACAATTAGTTTTTATTCATCTTTGTCCAACACTGTTCATTTATTTGAAACTTAATCCAAGCTGATTTTTTTACACAGCACTATGGAGGTAATCCTTCAATCACGTAAAAAAAATCAGTGCTCAATTCTACCCAAAAGGGAGGAAACAAAGTAGATGAAAATTAAAACAGCAACAGCGTCAAAACTATAGGTTGTTATGGAAAATGTTCCAGACAAATGTTGATTATGAATGAGTTTTTGTGAGTGATTTAAAATGTGACCAAGATTGCAATTTTGCATTTTCTGGATAACTCAACAATTATAAGGTCTTGAAGAGCACAGACTGTTGCGTCCGCACTGCATCGCTGACAAATCCAAAATTAGAACTAGGACTGCATCGAGATTCAGAATCAAAGTGTTGCATGTCTTATTAGCACACAAATTTCATAATATTGGAGTATTTTAGATACATACCCTCCGGCGCTTGCGCGTTTTCCTCATTCTCCTGTTGATCTGGTGGTCCGGCCAGAGCTTGCACTTTGGTGAAGATGCCCAGACGAGCGAAATGGTCTAGGAAAACTTCTTGGGATTTGTTCATCAAGTCTTGGATGATGGATAAGACTACCGAATGACCGTCTTCATCCTCCTGTAAGAAATAGTTAAGGTGTCAAACTCTGGAGATTCAGTGGCGTATTTAGGATTTGTGGTGGTCCAAACTAGGACCATATCCCAAGATATTTATGGAAGATTTGGAAGTATTCCCATTCCCATCCATTTTTTTAATATCCCAGCAAGAGTTTAATGTACTTTTATCGCGCTGGAAACCTATCAAACCTACAAAACCACTTGCATATCAACCAAAATTGTTGTAATGGTTCTCAGTACTTGAAAACGTGTCGAAAACTGTCGAGTATACGCCGAGATACGTTGAGCACTAGTGTCGCTATTCGTTGACGCGTACCAATTTTGAAGGCAGACAAAATACGCTATTGCATCAACAGCTTCAGTTGCAGCAACCCTTCCTAACATCTGACACGCCCACCCACACTTCTTCTTTCAGCTTTAAGCTAGCGATCCTAGGTTTATGTACGATTCATATAAGGCAGCTTGTTAAACAACAAAATTTACAACAGTTTTAAGGCTGGATCTTTGTTAATGTTCAAAATTAAACTCAACAACATTAATTCTCCTTAATATTTGTATTCTTTTAATTATCATAATACTCTGTTCTATACTTGCCATCATTTATTCTATTATACAGGGTGGTCCAATAAGCGCGCGGTGCTCTCTAGCGGCTACACCGTTTAAATTAGACGAAAATGTTTTAAATAAAAAACTTTTCTATTCAAATGCTCTACATTTAGAAAATAGTTTCGAAGATGGCGGACTTCCGGATATACCGGAAGTAGGCACCAACTTCCTTATTTTAAATGGAACACCCTGTATATTATTAGGTTTTTGAATTCAGCATCGATTTTTAGATACAGTTTGTTAACCATAGTTTATGCCTAAGATGCCTATTTTCGGAGTTATTCAGCAATTGTTACAAAATTTGACGTTTGTAGTCCTTTACAAAAAAGTTAATATCTCGGAAACTGGACGCGATAGAAAGATACGGTTTTCGGTTTTGAAACAAGAAAGGGACGTACTTGTGTTTCAGTAAGATTATTGTTTCAAAAAAGGATTAAATCAATAGACTAGCAATTTTCAAATTTGAAGAGTTAAAAACGTCAAAAACTTTTTTTTTTCAAATGGGATGGTATGACAAATTCCCCATCGATGGATGCGAAATTAAATTCTCTTTCACTTTTATCTAAGCACATGTGGTTCTATCTTTGATGGTTTTCAAGATATTTACGGTTTTGTAATTACGGCGTAGGAATTGGAAAAATCGTAGGTGGCGTGGCTCGCAGACGAAACAACTGGCAGGAAACCTTTCATCCAAAGTATTTCGGTCTCTAGTACTAAAATGTGCTTTCTCTCCATCTACCTGTAACCACATTATTCTTAAAAACTCCAGTGGTAAATTTTTCAACAGGTTTTCCAAATTTTCATTTAGAAAACATTAGTTTAATATGCGGTTTCCAATAATACCACCCCAAAACCTTAGACTCCATGCTGGTTGTCAACAAACCTCTCAAAATTTGGATTTACGTGGGCGTAAAATATGAGAGAAGGAAACATGTTGTAGTAGTACACGAAGATAGTGAGTTTGACGTTCTCGCAATTGTAGTTGAAGATCCGCATAGCAATGCTACAGCAGAAATTAGTCGCTGTTTGGGCATCGGTCAAATATCTGGGAACATATAGCATCCTTATCACGTGCAGGTAAATCAAGCAATTGAAAGACAAGATTTTGAAAACTGAATGAATTTCTGTAACTGGGATCGTGCTCGAGTCCAAGAAGATACACTCCTTTTCAACAGTGTGTTGTTTACGAACGAAGCTACATTTCTTATGAATTCTTTCATTTTCTTTCTTATGAAATGTAGCTACAGCGTTATCATTAACGGCCATGTAAACTGGCATAATTTACATTTGTATACCAACGTAAAACCAAATTTTGAGAGGTTTGTTGACAACCAGCATGGAGTCTAAGCATTTGGGGTGGTATTATTGAAAACCTTATATTAAACTAATGTTTTCCAAAATGTTTTAATGAAAATTTGGAAAACCTCTTGGAAAATTTACCACTGGAGTTTTTAAGATTAATATGGTTACAGGTAGATGGAGCGAAAGCAAATTTTAGTATTAGAGACCGAAACACTTTGGATGAGAGGTTTCCTGCCAATTGTTTCGTCTGCGAGCCACGCCACCTACGATTTTTCCAATTCCTACGCCATAATTACAAAACCGTAAATATCTTGAAAACCATCAAAGATAGAACCGCATGTGCTTAGATAAGTGAAAGAGAATTTAATTTCGCATCCATCGATGTGAAACTTGTCACACCATCCCATTTGAAAAAAAAAGTTTTTGACGTTTTTAACTTTTCAAATTTGAAAATTGCTAGTCTATGGATTTAATGTTCTTTTGAAACAATAATCTTACTAAACAGAAGTACGCCCCTCACTTGTTTCAAAACCGAAAACCGCATCTTTCTATCGCATCCAGTTTCCGAGATATTAACTTTTTTGTAAAGCACTACAAACGTCAAATTTTGTAACAATTGCTGAATAACTCCGAAAATAGGCATCGTAGGCATAAACTATGGTTAACAAACTGGACCTAAAAATCGATGCTGAATTCAAAAACGTAATAATATACAGGGTATTCCATTTAAAATAAGGAAGTTGATGTCTACTTCCGGTGTATCCGGAAGTCCGCCATCTTTGAAATTATTTTCTGAATGTAGAGACTTTGAAAAGAAGAGTTTTTTATTTAAAACATTTTCGTCTAATTTAAACGGTATGGCCGATAGAGAGCACCGCGCGCTTATTGGACCACCCTGTATAGTTTATTTTAAAGCTTTATTATTGGACTTTTGTTTTTGCTGCAGTCTAAAGGTAGCTCTAGCTAAACTTTGCCACTTCAATTCTACAACTACAGTATACGAGTATGTACTGGTTTTGAATAAATGATTATATAACTAACCTCGTTATCGAGCACAGTGGCGATAACCTCGACGATGAGAGTTCCAAATCCAGGCTGGGTCTCAGACGTACACAGCTCCTCGAGAAGCGCTGGTTGGATGTAGTGGATCATCTTCCTGATCAGGCCCAGACTGGCCTTTCTGACGCTCTGTAGCATGCTGGCCTGGAATGTGTTGCAGAAGACTGGCAGCAGACGCTGCAAGTAGACGGGCGCCATTTCCGGGTCACCTTTCGGTTCGGGGGACTCCTCGCTTTCAGATTCCTGCTGTTTTCTGCTGCCACTGCTGCGATCTTTCTCTACCGGGATCATCCACTCGCCGGGACTCTGCAGGATGGCCGCCACCTCTCTGTGGCCTTCATCCACCTGACCTCAACAACAATTTGTTAATAGATTGCAGACGTTCAGGTAAAAGATATCGTTAAAACTCATTTACGATCAAAAATCTTTGCCACGAAAGTCAATACTTCAGAGCACAGAACAAAAACAGAGGTAGATGCCCTCATTCATAGACCGCCAAGAGGATAATGTCATTAGAGATGTCAGTGCTAGCAAGATCAAGTACTACACAAGGTAAAATGACGGTGGACTAAAAGCGAGATTGCCAAGAGGTTCCATGGAGACGTCTGTAATATTTGGCGAAATAACATGTATTTCATGTGTTCTGAAACCACTGGTAAGTAAATGCTTTAATGTACACGTCTATAAGCAAAAATATTCAGTTCCAATAGGAATATCTGTCTGTTGAAGTTTTTACCTGTCTGTTCTGCAGCAGCATTGGTTTCAACAGATCAAAGCTTAATAAGGTTTTCTATGTTTTTAACATTTTCTTTCTGTTTGGGTGCTGGCACTGCTGACATGTTATGTCATTGAAAAGAAAAATCATATCTAACAAATGAGCCTAATGAAAGGGCACATTGATATTTAAAAAAAATCAATTGTTTTTCGTCACTCATTTGTTTTCTGATACAAAAACAACTGAAGACTGCCGTATTATGGGAAATACAATACTAAACTATTATGTAAAAGAATGTGTATACAATCATTGTTAACTGAGATATATACTATATTACATACATAATGGGCACCCTGTATAAAATATTTATAATCCAGGCTACCTACAAGCAGTGTCATGCGCAGAATGTAAAAGGGTATGTTATAAAAGAGATAAAAGACAACGAATGTAGCGCACGTTTATATGCCGATGTATGAATAGCCTGAATGCTACAGTAATTTATGTTATGCAAAGCATTAAGAACCTCCGAATCGATTGAATTTTGAAATCTCAAATATTATAAGCACCATCAACATCAATCATCATGGCCTAAAGGCAATGGAGAAGTCTCATGATACTCATAATGAAATAAGCAGTTACGTATCCATAAAATATAGACGAAAAGTAATTAGTCAGTGAAAAAATTTTTGAAATCCGTCCATAAATGGCAGAGAAATCAATAATTAAAGTTTGCATATTTTGCGCGAAATAGTTGCCGCCTTCAATTTGGCTGTGACGTCATGTCTCCGCAATCCGCATAGCCAGCCGTCTGTGCCGCGCGCTGCCGTGGAAACTGTAGAGTGTATTGTATCCCACTAAATAAGTTAATTAATGATTGTATGTACAGCTTCTGCAAAACGCATTAGAGCTCAACGCATCAGACCCAGACGTAATTTATTTTTGATTTTTAAATAAGTGTTTTTTAGTTTTTGACCATAACGGAAGAAGGACTTGTAAAAGGACAAAGTGATATTAAAATATCTCTTATTGATCTAGAAACGCTTTAAGATAACAGTTTCGTGAGAAAATAAACGCCTTCCGGTAAACGCAAATAAAAACCAGCATTTGTTGATATTTTTGTTATTGTCTCTTTGCAATACTGAGGGATGACTGTTGTATTTGAAGTATAACTAACTGAACTGTAGCAACTCTTAGATGATACTGATTCCTTTGAAGGAGAACTCTCGGGTGATTGGGGGATGGTCATCAGACATTTATATTCTGTATCGTTCGTTTTTTTTCCTTCTCATGATTGTTTGCACTTTTTGATCTTTTTGTTTAACTTTGATGTCAACTTGCACTTTGTTTAAATTTTGTTGTCGGGATTATATCTGATACATTCACTGTACAATCCTTAGATAGTGGATTTTCTAGTACATCCGGCTCTTTGTATATTGAATCACACTGAATTACTTCGAAAGATTGCCAACTTGAGGTCGATGAAGCATCGTTCTGCAATAAATTTTCTAAACATTCTACGCGTCGCCTTTTTTCATATGCTCTGAGTTTTCTTCTAGGACGAACAACTTTTTGACAGTCAAACTTATGAGGGCAGCCTTCAGTTTTCAGCTTTAATGTACCACCAACTAGTTTATATTTGATTAGATTTTCAGTATCATTTTCAAGCTGTATCAACAAAAACATAAGTTACGAATCCGAAAATATGGAAATATATAACACAGTGAAGTAATTCAGCATACATATTACATTATAAATGTAACTAATTTACTATTACCATTGATTAACTTATTTAGATTCTATTTGGTAAAGTAATCTTTAACAACCAGTGAAGTTATCCATCTATAGTTGTTAGTAGATAAATACAATAGTATACTCGCATCAAAGTGATCCTCACAAACATATTTGATACTTTTTGGTATTATTAGATCCCGTTTCATCACTTTGCACCACTTCTTTTGCATGCAAAGGTACGTGGGAAAAAACTTTATTAGGTGATTTAATCGTTGTGCTCACACACTTTGGAACAATGCATCCTTCTTTAATGTCACTCATCATAGCAATATTATTTGATATGCACTAAAATAGAAAACAAATGAGACTGATTGCTCAGCTCAGTGCTCACGCCACCACCACGCTGTGCCTGTGTGCGTTCTGCGTTGTCTGATAACGTGCGTCGCGTCGTGTGCCTCAGCGGTAGCGGCCGCCCGCACTGGCTACGGAGACATGACGTCACGCCACTCGGTCAGTCGTGCCAAAAATATTTCTGCGGAGCGCGACTTTGAAACATTATAACTTTTTTGTCTTTAGAGATATATTCATATTTCTTTCACGCTTTTCTTTTATTTTTCTTAAACTTTCTTTTGAATCGATAAAAAAAAATTAGTAAACTTCTCCATTAATTGTCGATTTAATCAGTGTTGACCTTTTGTGGTGGTGGTACCTATGAGGTAAATAACATTAGCTCCTTGATGTAATGAAAATATGATTGTCTCGATCTTTATCGTTACTAAATTTCTGCCTTCTAGTTCTTTGAAGACGAAATTATTAGTTTTTTTCCATCTAGGTTATCTGTCATTCTCCTCTTCAATCATATCTCCATCGCTTTCAGTATTTCTCTTATATCCTTTCACTTGCTCAATTTAACAGCCATGAAGTAGTAGTAGTACTCTCATTACTTATTTTTTTATTGGTAAAGTAGCCTTTTTCTTTCTCCAATACTTGCTTGGACAGTGAGACTTATTGTTTCATTTTACAATGTTTTCCCTTTAGTTATTTGATCAGGTCTTTATACTACATATGGAGGATAATAGTTACAAAACAAAAATAAAGGAATCTCCATATAAAGTTCACTCATGGTTGCATTTCTAATTCATCAGTTGAATAAGACTCAGTATGGTTGGATATGCTTCAAGGAAAATCTGATCAATGTTTTCCAAGAATGGGCCGTAAGTTTTTTCCAGGTTATCCTACGGTTTGTTGTTTTATCTCGAATGAGGTGCGGTATTGTCACGTCATGGGATTGCAGTTGCATTATTTATTCGTAAGCCAAGACAGTATCGTGGATCGTGGATAAGACAACGCATGCAACACTGTCTTTTCTTGTATTGTATTCTACTGTGTGCTTTAATTTTCCAATTTGAGAATCAACATTAGTTAGCTATATGGTGTACTGGAACAGCGGTCAGGCAATTTCATTCATGATTGTTTGTTTGTCAGTTTTTTATATTTGATAAAGGCCACAGAGGTGGCCAAAACGTAAGTATGTCGAACATATGTGGTTTTATTAGATCGCGAATGCAACACAGAGACAACCACATGATAAATTTATAATCTACATTAGTGATATTCATCTTTCGATTATTTTATTTTTCTTTACCTTCTCTCATTGGACCTTCAAGGTAGTGGAATTTTTTTATTAGTTGTTTTTTATCACTGATTGGAATGTTGGCAGTTATTTTCTCTTTTCGCTTATGTATCATGACTATCCAGAACAAACAAACAGACCACAAACGATAAACATAAGGAACTTCTGTTAAGTGTATAAACAATTTAGCTGACCGAATTTGCGTTTGTGAAATAACAGACGACGCCGACGTTTTATATTATCAACTCTTTTCGAAAGAGGTTTTACATTAAAAATCTATGTATTATACTATGCTCTGGCACCTATGGTTAAAATCCACGACCTGAATAAATCAGTTAATTGAGAATTACTTAGTACACTAATAACGTGCCTCCTAATGACCCAACTTAGCAATCCTAATCGTAGTTTAGATTTAAGGCTAGTTGTAAATTTATGCTTTCACCACAAAAAAATCTGTATTTTCTGCAAGGGCTGAGTGGAAGAACACTTCGTGTGAACTCCTCCCCCTTGAGATTTCTCTTGGTATTTATTGTCCTGCATTTTTTAAGCTTTAGTATTCATTATTTTGTACTACTAATGGGAATTATCTTTATTATTATTTTATATGTTGTTGACGAACTGTTGATTGTGGTTTCAAATTGGTACCAAAGACTATGAACATTCATTATTACCATAATTAAAGAAGGAAAAGTAAAAACACGATTAATCTGGAGCCAGATCAAATGCTCAGTTAACAGTCCGATTGCAACTGGACAAAGGTTCTATTAAATATTCAAGATGTTCTTACAATTTGATTTGACCTCTCTGTAAATGTTTACCACGAGTGAACACTAGAATACCTCAAAGGTTACAAATCGGATAGAAACATCAATACTTACTTTAAAATGAAATAATAAATAATTAAAAACTAGAAAATTTAGCCAAGCGTGTTATACTGACCCTCTCCCTGGCCTTGTCCAGCGGGGTCTTGCCGTCCTCGTCTCGTAGGTCGGGATTGGCTCCATGCCTGAGCAGCACCTTGGCGATGGCCGGTCGGCCAAAGCAGGCCGCGTAGTGCAGCGAGGAGCTCCTCTGCCCTTTGTTCACGTCGGCCCCCTTCTCACACAGGTACTCCACCATCTCCTGGGTGCCGAATGCCGACGCCCAGTTCAGCAGCGTCTGCCCCACGTCGTCCATGAAGTTCACCTCCACGCCGCCATTTTCGATCGCTTCGATCAGCGCGTCTGTGTCCTTCGATCTAGCAATTATAGAAATAATTTATTAAAAAGTGTATAGTTGTTCCTGTACCATAGTGAGTACATATTACCAATCATCTATTTTTTGGGATCTGTACCTGCCAGACTAGACCGGACTCTTGACGTAGCCCAATAGACATCAAGTTTTATGGGAATATACAGTTCTAATATAATATTACGTTTTGTGTATTCGTTCACTTAACTGTAATTGTTAAAAAAGGTCTATTTCAGTCTTTTCATGACTATTATTCTCGTCTTGCTAACGCGCCGTTCTTCGTGGCTTCTTCCTATTGGTTCCTGCTGAGTGACCATTGTATGATTAATGTCAGCCCCTCTCTGTGTTCGATTTGACCTGTCGCGTTGTAGTTTCCAATTTTTTCTGATGAGGAGGTATCGGTTTGATATCTATGCTAAGTTCGTTGTATACGTTTTTGTTACTGGCGATATCCACTGCTTCTTTGTATTTTCAACGATCATTTTGCGTTACTCAGTTGATGCGTGGTTTTCTATTCCGCACTTTCCTGTTTCTGGTCAACAAAGACGTATACAGCAAATATACAGCAAAATTATTTGGTACGACGCTAAAGACATTGACAGAGGACCTCACTGGTAACGTCTAATACACAAAGAAGCAGCGTATATTGCTAGCACCTCCTCATACCCCACTCATAAGGAAAAATCTGAAACTACAACTTGACAGGTCAACTTGAACATAAACGTGGTCAGCATTAATCATCGCATGGTGACGTCAGCAGGAACCGGATTTCCTCCACACGCAGTCATAATATGTTTATGAATAACATTTGTTGTTCAGGTGCGGAGCAATTTGCAGCCATTTGGTCCCCTTGGAACGACGCCAACATACAGCACTTCAGATTGATTTTCTACGCACTTTGCGTTTAGTTCATGCTATTAACTTTCTATCGAACTCTTGTTTACCTGATGCAATCGATAAGCTGCCTATGTGATTTTTCAGCTGCACTATCCATTCTTCTGATCCTAGGCATCAGTTGTCCGGAAGAAACTCCGGATTTGCCCAAAGCTTTTCGACCTTCAAAAAGCAGCACCAATAATAGATCCACCAGTCTCATAGAGTCTAGCACACATCTTTCGTCACCTTTCAGTGACTTTTCTATTGCGTCCAGCAATTCGGATCTCAAAAGGTCCTGTAAAATGATTTATCATCATTATGTTGACAACTGATACTGACAGATGAGCTATGAACCTCAACCTCCAATCTTAACTTGGAATTTATTGAAAACGGTGAGGGTCACCTCATGGGAGTCGATATTGTAAGCCGAACAATATAAAAAGTAGGTTACGCTGACGTTTTGCAGGTTGTATTGTTCAAAATAGGTTTTTTCAAGCGGCATTACGATGGAAAAATTGTTCAGCTTGAAAAATGCTACAAAAATCATGTATTGATCCTTTTGTCTATGATAGTGTTATACCGTATGGAATATACAACTACAATGTAAAAGGAATTTCCTAATTCAACATCAAAAAAATTATTCCGTTAATTCTTTGTCTAATCAGAAATTAATATGTAGATAGCTCATACTAGGCGGGTACGACGTTGGGCCTATATTTTAACAAAATAATCCTACCCAAGTTTATAGCATTTTCCTAGCTGTTCATCTTTTCCAAACATAGTACCAATAGAATACATTTTTTGAGAACTACATCGATGCCATAAAAGGAACTAAGGGGAGGAGTCCTCATATTTTTTATTTGTCGAACCTCTCCAACGCTTATACGAAACGGGGTCATGCACAATTTTTCCCTGAAACATTTTTCGAGAGAAATGTACTAATACAGGGATGTATCTGAAAATAGCGAGAATAGTGCTCGCGCTTCTCGTTCATTCGTTATGACTTTTGGAATCCACCTCGCCGCGACCTTCTGCTACTTTAAATCCTCCTGAATAATATACAGGATCAAAAAAAAGTAAAGCTGGCTTCTGTAAAAAATTGTCAATAATTGACATCACTAATTATTAGTGCATTAGTCACTTTCAGTTTTGTAATAGTTAATTTTAAATTGGTAAATCCTAAAAGTGTCATGTGCCACTTTTAAGATTAAGGCCCGGTTTCATAATCATTCACCAATGCGTTGATTAGCAAATGTACCTATTAACTAAATCATTAGATTAAAGTGATGCACTTTCATAATGCATTTGGAAACGTCAATTAATTAACAGGCAATAAAATGTGGTTGGTATCCCTGAAAGAAGGTTTTACGCCACATTTTGTGCTGTTTGAACGACATTGACAATTTGCTTGACCTATAACAGTGAATGTGTCAGATTGTGACATAAGTTGTCGTGCTTGCAATTCTATCAATATTATTATAGCATTATTACTCATAAAGAAGGATATGGAGTCAAAGCCACAAAAAGCAAAACGTGCGCGTGGTAGTAACTTTACTAAAGAAGAGGAGCTGCTATTCATTCATGCAGTAGCAATATTCAAAAGCATTATAGAACGCAAATTTACAGATAAAGTGAACAATCAGGAGAATGATGAGTCGTCTACAAATGCATATAGAGATGAATAAAGAAAAGATTATGTAATTTAGATGAATACTTGCTTTTAATTGTGCTCAAAACCAGCTATGAATCGATGTAATCTGTGAAATAAATTTTATAAACACTGATAAAAGTAGAGACCCACTGTCAACTCAACCTTAACCTAATGAAATTCTGATATGTGTGTTAACTCTTAAACGTCATACAAACATGTCAGATTTATAGGTTGATTTTTCAATTAATGCGCTTTAACTGGCGGAGGGCAATTATGTCATTTTAATCTGTCAGTTAGCGATTATGAAAACCATTTATTTCCTAATGCTCGGATCAAACATAATGGGTGAATTAAGTTTGATTATGAAACCGGGCCTTACCAATTCAAAACAACGATAAACAAAAAGTGACTACTGCACTATCTGACAGGTACAATGTCTAATCGATTTGACAAAAATCCGAACAAAAAACTAAACATGAACAGAATCGATACGTCTTGATACACCTATATACTATACTTTTATTATTCTCTATCTCGCTTATTTTTCAGTTTTCTGAAAAAAAGTTATTTGAAAAAGCTGTTTGTTTTAACGACTTCTATACGCAGTTGAAAAAAGTATCAACTTAGGACTCACTCTGTACATCCAGTTCTAAAATCAAAACATTAAAACGATCGGCTGAAAAGAACAGCTATTTGGCATACTGTCAGCACATTATCCATTCGACGTGCGGGTTAAGATTCAAGACGTGACCCGAGAACAACAGAACTGACGAGAAGCAACAGCATAATTTCAATCGTATGCGCATGCGCCAAATATGCTGTTATGCTCAGTTGCTTATTGTCTGCTGTCAGCCGAGAATATTTGTTAGCCTCGGCTGCCAGTATCCTTGTCCGGTCAAGTTCCAAACTACTGTTTTGTGATCTGTCTTCCATGAAGGAGATGCCCTAGGGGTTCCTTCTCTTGGCGGTGTCACATGAAGAAAGGTTCTATGAGAGTAAGCTTTATTTTTTGAATTATGCAGTCGGTTGTTAGGTGAAGATAAACCTAACCTTATAATTTTATAAATCTTCCTGTCTCGAATTGAGGCTTTTTTTTGTCTTTAGTTCTTGTGCTGTGAATGATCGATTCCCAGAATTTGAAAAGTTTACATATTTTCGCATTAGTGTATACTGAACAGCGTAAATTGTAGTTCTCTGCAATTGGAAAAGGAGATATACCTAAAGGACCTGGATATTACTATTACAAATATATAATTATTATGGTAGTTATTATAGCACATCTTATTTAACAAAAAAAGCTTTTACTTTTTTATGACTTTTTTCATGTGTACCATAACCATACGCTAAATAAATAAATAAATAAATAAATAATTTAAATACATATTTTGAAACTTACTAATTAGTTTTCACGTTTTTTATCTCTGTATTGAAGAATTGAATATTATTTGTATAGTTAGTTGTTCACCATATCCACGTCAACCTTAGGCAGATTATCTGAATCGGCTTTAGTGATTCCTCTATCTACTTTACTCATACTTGTTGGTTATGAGAAACTAACTTAAAAAAAGTAACTAAAAATACTGATACTCTACAATAAAAAAAGGAAAGAGTCAGTGTTCCATACGAAAAATAAAAATAGTCAATGCGCCCTGCAACAAATAACGTGCAAACTATCACTGATGAATGCCCACAGTGACAGGACAGACTGCCGCATTACGAACCTTAACCCAGATTATGGTCACCGAATCACGGATCCTTAAAATGGAAACAAGACAATTTACGTACGTACGACCATAGATCAAGTAGAACGGTAACACAAGACACATATCCGTCTTCCAATTGGTTTCAAATATTTTCATTTTCTCAGCTTTCCCGAGCTCAAAAAAAAAATCGAAGAAAAATATGAGAAGGTTCATATGCCATACTCTTATCATATGCAAAAAAATTAAATCCATGATGTATATGTAGAGTAGTTTGCCGCCTCCGGTGAGGGTTCTTTCTTGGTTGAGGCGCTCTTGCCGTTTTAAACTTGATGGACTGTATCTCAATGGTACTGCTTTTATGGTTGATTGTAAGTATAAGGATTACAATCTGTATGAAAAACTTATGTATATTGAACCAACGATTATAACAGATACATTAATGAATTATTATCAAAAACTGAATATATCGACCGACGATTTCGGCACTAATCTGTTATCTTCTGTCACCCTTTTTAAGAACTCATCATCTTGATGGCAACTGCCTTTCACAGGGTGACAAAAATATCCAAAGATAAGGAAATCTCTACACATGATACTAGTCCATTGTCAGCAGTACAATATATGCTGTTTCAACGTCATAAAATGCCATTCAGGTAATCGAAAATCAAGCATTCCACATCAAAGAAAGATCAAATACGCCGCCGCCCGCTGTCGCTTCTTGTTGTAAACAACATTTTATATCGACTTACGTGAGTGATACTGGGTGACCCCCTACATAAGGTGGACAGCAAACTGATGATCGTGGAAACAGAGGCGGCGTTGGATTTTGAATCGGGCAACGAACCAGATGGCGTTCCGGTCGTTGATGGTTTGCCCGGCGTGCTCTGACTGCCCGAAGCTGCTGTTGATGGACCGGCCGCGTTGGATAGGCGCTTCAGGAGTTCATTTACTAAGCCTATAATACAACCATTAATTTTCAGATAGAATGTATGAGTAAAAACTAGATAACATAGCTGCTCCCTGGCATAGGGTGGCGAAGAAATAAAAAACGTGCTGAAAATAGCCACTTGACATTATATACGAAAAGAATCGATAGAAATCGGAATAAGTCATCAAAAAGTCGTTACTTGAAAAAATCATATTATTTGATTATTTAAACTTTAAACTGATAGGGAAATAACATTTTTTTTTATAATAAATGTTCAAATTGTTTACCATCAGCCTCAATATACGCCCTACATCTTTTTAAAAAAGCTTCAGAAATTCGTTCACGCAGCTCGGCTACGCTCTCAATGGGCTTTGAATAAACTTGTTCTTTGAGAACACCCCAATAGAAATGCCAGGGGATTTAAATATAGGGAACGGGCTGGCCACCAGATAGTGCCTGAACCTTCCTTCCACCTTCCCGGATATTCCTGGTCAAGGAAATATCTTACTTGCACTACGTAATGCGCTAGGCAGCCATCTTGTTGATACCACATGTTGCGACGATCTGTTAGTGATACGTCCTCTAACAAAGTTGGTGAATTTTCTCGTAAAAATGTAGGTAATTCGTGCCATTCAAGTTTTCAGGCAGCACAAAAGCCCAACATATTTGTCGTTTAAAATTCCGGTCCATAGGTTTACTTTAAAGCGATACTGGGATTCGTCTTCTCGCATTAAGTGTGCTCGTATAATAAGTAGATCTTTTTTAAGAAGGTATAGGGCGTGTATTGAGGTTGATGTTAACCAATTTGAACATTTATTGTAATAAAAAATGTTATTTCCCTTTCTGACTTTTATTCCAATAAACCTAAACTAAACTAGGTCAAGATTTTCCGTTATTTTATTAATTTTATTTACTTTTGTTGACTTTGGTAAAAGTGGTGTCACTATCTGTCTCGCTCACTCGTGGCAAACATGTCCACTATCCATCTCATCATTTTTCCGTAAAATTAAGAACCTATACCAAGAGCTTGAGCGAATAGAAAACATTCGAACTGAGCAAAAGGGTTAGCAACAATCGGGTTACCTGAGGTTTTTATTTTTTAATCATTTTTTTTTTTGTATGAGACCAACAAGTGTTGTACCATTTTACCATCCTGATTAAATGCGCGAACTCTTAATGCCAGTTACCAAGGCACTTTAGTACATTTTTTTTTTTAAGGAGGATATTTCAAAGTCGATAAACTTTGAAAATTTTAAATTTATAGTTTAACAAATAGTCTTCATTCTAGAAAACTTGAGGCAATTGCGTCATTATTTTTGACTGTGCTTCGAGAAATGTTACGGTTACGGTTACTGAAATATATCCTTTGATCAACGTACCGTGTTGGGCGAGGGGGGCCGGATCGACGCCCCTCCTGGTGAACCTGTCCGCGACCGAAGCGAAGCATCTCAACGCCCCGTCGGCCACGGTGGCGTCGTCGTGCCTGAGCAACGCGCTGAGCGCAGCGACGCACGTCGGCAGCCCGGCGTCTTGGGGCTCCATCTTGGCGCATAGCCTCGACACGACCGCCATCGCGGAGTGCAAGGTGTCCTTGTGGACGCGCTGTCCGTTGTCTCTTACGAAGGGCAGCACGCACGCCAGTCCGCCGCTTTCGAACACGGCGCCCGCTTCCCGCGTACAGATCAGCTCCAGCACCTGTGAAAACATCATGTTATAACATTTTTTTAAGTTTGAAACTATTTATAACATACTACTAGCAAGTGAAATCCGAACACAAAAAAAAGGAGGCGGTTCATTAAATGCGGCTGGACTACAGAATAATAAACGAACCCATTTGCCGCAATTAGTTTATAAAAAATACAACAGGTCAATAATGGGAGGGCCCTCCATGCTGCAGAATACACTCCTCTCGCCTGAGCGGCATGCTCATAGTCCGGCTGTTAATAAACTATAGAGGTGCAGCCTCCCAAGCTGCCCTCACAGCATGTTCCAGTTCGTCCAGCATGGTGGAACGAGTGGGTAAACCGCGAATGTAGCAACCCATCCAATCCATATTTTTTTAATTGAGATAAATCGGGTGATTGTGGAATTTAGAGGAGCACCCTGAACCCAGCTTTCTGTAGGAACCTCATCGACACCCTTACAATATGAGGACGCACATTATCAGGGCCGTAGCTAGGCGTTGACCATGGGAGGGGTTCATGCTGACTTTGGGGGGGTTCATGTACAAAAGAAAAGACTCGACTTTGTAATGTCTTAATTTGTTTGAATACTATTTTGTATTATTTTAGTAGTTATTTCATTCATGGGAATACTCATGGGGGGGGGTTTGAACCCCCTAAGCCCCCCCCCCTTATATACGGCCCTGCACATTATATTTCAGGAAGTAACCCTATTCTATGCCTCGGGTATATGGTACGGCAACTGGTCACCAGACAAAACCTGAACTAGTGTGCTTGGTACCAATCTAACCGTTGGCAACGATGTTTTGCAGTGAGTGGAAGCATTATATGCGGACAATATGGTCATAAGCCCATTTCACGCATTGTGTGGTACACCGTGCTGTTCGAAGAGGCCTCCCTATGACTGCATACCTAGCGTCAGCAACCGCTCGAGTGGATCGCATTCTGTCTCGAAGGCCTAGAAGTCGTAGATAACGATCTCGTCGGTCTGTAGTTCTACTACGTGCTCCAGAACCTCTAGCGCGCTGTATTCGCCCTTCTTCGATCCATGCGCGCCATTATGTTGCAGCTTTACCTACTCTACTCCCCATGATTACAGCAATTGCTTCTTAAAGAAGCACCACGTTCTTTTTCGCCTAAATCCAACTCCGTTCAAAGCAGGCTAAATGCGTAAACTGAGGTTGTCGTCCGCTAAGGGCATCTTTACACCACCAACTAGTCTCTCGCCTCATTTGCAACAGATATAATAGTTTTTGGATCGAATGAAAAGTCATGCTTTGTTTTTACACATATAGAGTTCTTTGGACGAGATATGTAGGTAAATACCATCTGAATGAATATGTTTTAAATGTGTACTAGATAGGGTACAGCCACGATGTGGTAAATTTTCAATGCGAGTATCTTTTTTTCAGATGTTCGGATTTCACTTGACGATTAGTGTATATTAAATGAAGTGAGGTTAAAGGAATTCCCCGTTCGTTATTCTTTAAACCCATGATACTCTTAATATACGGTGGTAAATATAAATTTCAAAGGCGTCTATTTTCTTTTCCAGTGATGCATCTAGAGTCCAACTCTCGCATCCGTACAGAGAACCAAGAAAATGTGGCATCTGACCATGCGAATTCGAAGTATCCAGTTCAGATCCGATCTTATGTGTATTACAAAATTTGCTATTCTTGCCGCTGTGCATCTATAGCCAGCTTTTCGGCTGAAGGCAACTATTCCAGCACATTATTTCTGTCTACGAAAAAAATGCCGCAATAGATTCAATGCCCTTCTAAAGCACAACGCGATTGCCAACTTTCAGCTACCAAGTCCGTAACCGCACCGCGTGGTCGACTCGCTCATTTGAAACGGCTACAAACTGTGACAAACTGTCACTGCTACTAACAGTTCGAGAAATCGCATCACACTTCTAGCTAGAATTCTATAAAATAAAGAGTCTTGCTGCAGGTCTACAATACCTACCTTGATACATTGTTCTGCCAAATCTCTGCTGGTCCTAGAGGAGAGTTCGGCAACGACTAGTCTATTGCAAATGGCCTTAATGGCGCCGTCTATAGCGACGATACGCCTTGTGCATTCCGCTGACACGTCCAGGTAGTAGGTGATCGCCCTAGCTGTCACTTCTAGCACGTTCTCGGGGGCCTGAAATACCACGGACAGTCTTGTTAGAAATGTATCAACCGGAAGAATTACAAAGGTCTACTATTGCCAATAAAATTCAGGTGTACCTCAAGGGTCAATAATTAGATCCATCACGCCTTACTTTTTGATACATCTTCTTCATCTTGCAACTTCAATGGAATTCAAAAGAAATTATATTCTATTTTAAAAAAATATAACTGTAGATGTTTTATAGATAAATTTTACAAACTCAATTTTCACATATTACAATAGACACAAAATTCAGAATAGGGTACTTGCAGAAAAAAATATTATGTCGTTGAGGCGTTCCTTAGAGCCTAGTAAACATGACAAAATCACTTGTTTAGCTTTTGGAATCGGCTGTGAGAGATATTCTAAAAATTATTTCAAATGCCGGAAAATGCCGCGCAAACAACTTCTGACGTCTGATACCGTATAGTGACGGGATGTAAAGTATTGATATTCGATATCGATAGTCAGTGCTAACCTAACATTTTGACATTGATCATTATAACCACAAAACACAGTCATAAGTCATAAGATTATAACCATGAAAATTTACTCTCAAACTCAAACACGTGCACACACAACAAAAGTACAAAAGAATAAAAGTTAGGCTAGATTACTAATTCACATTGTAAGGATGGGCTTGAATTAGACTCTATCTTTGGATTCATTCATAATGGGATGCGCCGAAATAAAATGATGGCTTCGATTAGTTGCGAATCTCGGTCACAAACAGGATGAACTGTGATACCTATCAGATATAAAAATGTATTGCAGCGAAAATGCTAGTGGGTTAATTGCCTGTTTCAAATATGTTTAAGTATCAATAAATTGAGTCGCATTGTTAAAGAATTCAGATCATCTCTAGTCGAATGCGCAGTTGGCAAACCACAAAGAAAATATGGTTGCATTCGAACAGCTGATATGATTTCGTTTTGCACTTTGCATCTCGCAGCATTAATCAATGGGGAACTACGGCTGTAGTAGGATAAAAGAGGTCTCATTTCATTTGGGAATATGTATACCCATATAACAAAACACGCTCGTAAAATAAATTATTGATATATGGCTAACGTGAACGTTTAAAAAGAGATTTTGCAACATCAGAAATAGTTTGCAGTTGAATCTCACTGACCTGCGCTGTAGCAGTATCGATTGTCGATATCGATAAGATACCTGTGACGTCAGCCCTTGTTTTAAGTCACGTGGAAAAAATTGAATATATACTTATTTTATTTTGCAAATATCTTTTTTTGGCCGTCAGTAAAATCATGTTTTTTGTTTCCTGGTGCTTCTTGATATGATTTTCTTTACGCTATGTATACTCCCGAGGCGATTTCACGACCCCTATTGTCGAAAATATAATCATCTCAAAACGAGAACACTAGGCGTGAATCGCACGTAGAGTTCTGATTTTAAAATTTAAGCTTATGAACAATTCTGCTTACTTTATTAAGTGATTGTTTGATTGTTTACCAACCATAATACGGTCAGGTTTCAGAAAGAGCTACATTGTTTTATAAATCACAACCAGAATTTCATACTCGATAAGATACTTTGCGGCCAGTATATTTCAAATCAAAACATGATTTTCACAACAACAAAAGTATAATAGATATGATATCAGAATGTTATAGTACTCAACTACTCTATGTTAACGTGATTTTTCCTATAATACAGCTTATTTTAAAAACTCAACGTGCAACAGTTTTCAAAACATTCAAAATTAAGCTTAAAAAATTTCGATTTCGGTTCGATTCCGATAATTTTTCTATAAAAAACGTTCCGTTCCAAACAGTGTTGGTCTAGGAGAATCAATAAAATGCTTATCTAATATATTCTATCAAAGATATGGACGAAAATAGCTACTTGTAATCGATCGGTCGGATTTTAATAGAATTATTGCAAGAGAATTCTCATTTTGAATTATGAACAAGTCATGACAAGGCAAATGTTTCGGTTGGGAAGTAAAACCAATTTTAGTTTTGATAGCAAGCAAGTTTGAATAAAAATTCTTGACCTACATATCCCACAGATCACTCAATAAAAAAAGCTGGAAAATGCGAGAATTTGTGAAACCAAAAGAGTGAGTGCAAGCAAATTTGGATAAAACGACGAGACAGCTGTTTCATAAGTCAAATAAGATAAAAGATAGAAAGAAGTGGGAGAAGAACATTCAAGAAAACATGATTTAAGTCAGTAGAACTTATTCTGAACTAATATGCACGGTTTTTCCCCGGGCATTTTGAAATTGACGGTTTCCGGTTTCAATGTTTACAAAAAGTAAAATACATATAATGCATTAGAAATACTTGATAAAAAGGCCAATTTTAATGCGATTTGCCTAAATTGATACATTTCAAAGCTCAAAATATGCAATAATTGATAACATGATTTTCACAACAGTCCTGACCGACAATCGACGTTTTCTTCGAGAAGCATAGGCGGCCGGACAGATATTATGTTTTCGTTACGAGATTAATAATTTATGTAGATACATACTACATAGACAATATTTATTGGAATTTCACATTTACTCTATCCAATACGCTTGCTCACTTTGCGCCTTTAAAAGGCTTTTAATGTGTTTGTCTTTTCATCATTTAACAAATTCTACGATCAGTATACACGCCACTTGTTTTCAAGGGTTTTCAAATATTTCATGTTCTAGGATATGTAAAGTGATACCTATTTGTTGCAAATCACAGTAATGCAAATAGGACGACAATTCACGAGTGCCGCAATATAACAGTTACGATAAACTGTCAAAATCATAAACAAAACAGCATATGCTTGCTTCCTCAAATTTTTGTAGCAAATGGCTGTTAAAAATATCATGAAAGTTCCTGGTTTCCTCAAACAAGCGATCTTACGTCATGTTAGTTGTCACACTGACATTCCATCAATTTGATTTGAAGAATTTAAGTTATACCATGTTGTAGCACTAATAGCACTCTACTGATGAAATTCGACATACCTAACTACAAATTAATATAGTCATACAGTTACGCTAACAACTGATATATATTCAAGACAACGCGTTAGCAAAGCACATGTAATTCTTTGTTTCCGAACCCTACAAATTCACGTTCAACATTGTTTGGATCTCCCTGATTGCTTTCTGCAAAAAGCCAGTTTGACATCTAATGCTTTTATTTCAACAAATTCGCTAACTCTTAGGTCAATACGCGCGCTGCTAATGTATTTCCTACCAATAAGGAGGTAGTAGGTCTTCCAAATATTATCGCTTCTCACTATGCAGCGTGTATGCTTGTCGCAGTCAAGCCGTAATTTTTTTGGTTGATTATAACTGAGTATTGGGGGACCTTCAGATGGTTTTCGAGCATGTTTTGCGGTTATTTATTACGTGATTTCGCATACAGTTAATGCACCCTGGTATATCAGCTTGAATAACGTCTAATTCAATTCACAATAACTATACCATACTTGATTAAGATCAGAAAAGCCTATTTGGGAATTTCAGTTTTTTTACGTTTTTAGATAGGTAATTCCGATGAAAAAGACCAGTTTTGGTTTGGTTTGGTTTGCATAAATAGTCATAGTTATTCAGGGATCATAAACCATGATATAGATTATAGAAAGCAGCAAAATAGTAGCATAAACACTTGTATATAAAATAAATAATAAAAACCCATAGAAAACAGTGAACAGCAACCCAAAACATGTAGGTCAACATTTAAACACCACAGTAGTAAAGCAACAAAAAAATAACAACACCTATGCATAACAGTTAAATGGACAAAATTAGGCTATAACTAAACATTTTCATCAAAGAAGAACTTATTAACAGAGTAATAAGCTGTCTTCAGGAATAAAGATTTGACGTTTCCTTTGAACTCATGCAGACCTCCTTGTGTCACATGATTTGAAAGCTTATTAAATAATGATTCCCATGTATTTGAGACTTTTCAGTTATAGATAATCTGCGTGCAAGGATTTGCAAAATAGAAAAAATTCCTGCATTGTAACACTTGTGTGAATTAAGTACATCAAAGCAACTTTTGACATATAGATGCAGTGCAATGTATGTTTGATCTAATTAAATATATGTATTATCAAATGATATTATCATGACCAGAGCATCCTCAAAAAAAACTCTAGGTGATGGGGAAAAACGTAGGTCATTTTCAGGACCATAACGTGTAGTAGGAATGTTGTTAAGGCTCGAAACTACTTTTGTTACATGGAACAGTGTAATCAACATGACTCAAATCAAATGTTATAACGGTCCAACAACTGATAAAAATAATACTCTCAAGGTGACGATGCAACTAGAAGTTTCCAGACTAGTCAACCTCTTCCTCAAAAACCAGTTATCTAATCTACAAAACATATGAGTCATATGCATTTGGAACGGCACGCCGTATAAATTATCGTTTTGCGGAAATAATAATTCTCCTAGCAGACTGCACACTTTTTCCTTTGCATTATTCATCCGTTCAAATTCAATTCAACGCAACTGTCGAATGTTATTAATTCCATTAATAAATGGGTCAATGGAAATATTTACGAAAACAATCGAGAGCGATAGCTGTTCCGCAATATTTTTATCAATATACTGTCTGATAAACAAACAACAGTTATCTTTGGCCTGGGTATATGTATCCAAATATTTGCAGACATTTTGGCTGTTTAAGTTTTATGAGATACAATGTTGTATAAGTTTGAGGTGTTATATGAGCATGTTTTATAATATGGCTGGAGGAACTAATCTGAGTAACATAATGTTGTTGAACTAGCATTTTATTTTGTGGAAATAGATAATGATAATAATCTGCATTATTTATAATGAAACATTATAAATGGTCAAAGTTTACTAGCATTTACTACTAGTATCCAATGATGGCCAATGGCCAAGCATTGGCTCTGATGGCCTTGGCAAGTAACCACTATACTTCAAAAATGGCATGGGACTGCCATAATACCCTAAAGACACTGGCGAAGACCAACAAGGTAACATTATGTTAGGTGCCTAGCCACATAGGAGTGGGTGGTAATGAAAGGGCCAACAGGTGTACCAAGGAAGGCGTAGTACTCCCTCTCATATGACCAGAACCAGCATTTGGTATGTCATACAACTAGGTACGAATAGCTGGCACCAGATAGGTGTCAAAAGAGCACCAGAAGCACTGGGAAAGTGGTGGAGAATGTTCTAATGTCTAAGAGGATGCTGAAGGTGGTGTTCTAATACCACAGAAGCTCTCAGATTGAGCAGGAAGGAACTATGAAAGGTGGTTGGATTTATAACTGGCCATTGGAGGTTCAGTGCACACCTGCAAAAGCTGAGGATTTAAGTGGCAAACCCATTATGCAGGAACTGCAGTGAGGCAGAGGAAACCGCTAAGCATGTTATCTTTGACTGTTCTGCCCTGAGAGAAAGCATGAACTCCTATCTGAATGTAGGCCAGGAGGGAAGAGAGGAGAGCATAGTCCAACGCATTTCAAACTTCACAAAGAACTTAGGATGGGACTGTATTTGTACAATAAGTAGCTATTAGGGGCAACTGAACCCTAACCCCCTGGCTACTAAAAAAAAGTATTGGCCAGGACCAAAACTGACCACAGCTGACATTGTTATAAATTTTAGGTTCCATAAATGATATCAATTTTTTTTGTGTCAAACCAAAATCATTAGAAAATATATTGAAATATATGTATGTTTGTATCACTGTGGTATACAATTTTGAAGAAATTCAGGAAACTCATGTAATACTATTGTATTTGAAAAATTCAGTGCACTGGTGCTGGAATAATTAGCAAATGACAAAAACAAGAGGATATCCAAATTTTGTTTCCAATGTTTTTTGTTTTGAACCACTTCCTTTTCAGAAACATATCCAAATGTGTGCTTCAACACTTAAAAGTGATAAAATGCTCATTTAAATAACCATGTTTACTTTTTTGATACTTATCTTTGATAACCTACATTTCAAAAAACAACTTAGTTTTCTTAGATTGTTACACATAATTTTTGACAATAGCCAATTTTTTTCAAGTCAACAGCTTATTATAATAATTCCATACATAACATTCTGATCATTTTAGGTGAAAAAAAATTGTTATCAAATATCTAATTGAATTCTATGCGTTTCAAAACCTGTCTTTACTGTAGCACTCATCCAGTGTGAAAATGACATCAACATTACTTTAGTATTTTCAGATCCTTAGAACAGATGACAGACAGAGAGAAGAAAATGAGCCACCTTTTTTGCATGATATTATTATTATTAATTTTGTAATGTAATACAAAATAGCGCCACCTCGAAGGCCATGCCTTGTGTGAGGTATAGGCGAATAGCTATATATTATACTACAATTTGCTAGGTATATACACTCAATACTCAATTTGTCCAATATATCACCTTATCTGCAGCTAGTTTGGTCAACCTTACTTTCTGTTTTCTGTTATTTCATTCGCCCTTCTTCGTAAACCATAGACATGGACCACAACTGAAGCTGCAGCAGTATAGGAGGCTATAATTTTCCATATTTACCAATATGTGAACATTTTATACTTAAAATTTTGACGTGATGTGACAAACGTTATGACATTTGCCTTTAATATGGATTTCATAAAACATTCTAAAATTTCATTTTCACATTTAGACATAAAGTGTGAACCTAAAAGTAAAAGCACTAACCTGTTCATCAAGGAAGATCCTACAGAGTGCAGGCAAGAAAGTTCTGGGTGGGCAGCTCTCAAAGCACCTGTCTACATTATCTGACATAAGAAGCAGCATACACAGCTGCTCCAAGGCAATAAGTTGCATGTCCCTTTCATCACCCAGGCCACTGTTCAGCCATTCAAGCAAGGTCTCAGGGTCCGGGTCGGCCATGTTGTCGACTCCTCCTGAGGTATTGGGGAAAGGGGGGCGCTCACCTCTGCTGCAGGTGCAGGTGGTTGTCGGCCCGATTGCCGGCTCACGTCAGCATTTAATATCGTCGCTAAAAATGACTGGTGTCGTAATATATAGCTGGATTGTGTTTTCTGCAATTTGAAATTTATTATTATTAATAAAAAACAACTACCACCTACTTAGGACTGAAGCAAGGGTTTCAAAAATACTCAGCATGTCACAAACAGATGATGTCTAAGACATAAAGTATTTTATGTGAATAATTATTTTAACACAAAGATGCCTCTCTTTTGAACAAAACTATCGTACTTTGATACCTTTTTATATAGACAGTTTATAGGAAACATGATATTATTATGCACTAAGATAATTAAACATTGATGAAAGTTTCCAAATACCTGATAGAAAAAATTACAGCTATCAATAAGAATAATGTGACATATCATAAATATGCAATAATGAAGCTATCAAACGGAAAATAATGACACCTATTGTAGATTAAATTAGGCAGAGGGTAGGGTTGTAATATACCATAAAAGGCTACCAGGCACTATATGAAATATGATTGAGGTATTTCCTACAAAAACAACTGAGGTCCAAAATTTCATATGTAAAGTAGAAAGTGCTAAAACGATTTGGTAACACAGTTTTAGCAAGTTCAGCCTTGTTTTGATTATTCTACAAAAATAACCATGGTCCCCTTGAGTTTTTACAAAAACAGTCATGCTCCCACAAAAGACTAAAATGTTGGTCAGTTTAGTTTTGCTGAAAATGCATGAGTTTTTAAGCTTTAGAATCATTCAGTGCTTTTACAACACAAAATCAGAATTCACACTCTATCAGGAGCACTGAGATGTCACTGAAACCACTTACATGGTGTTGATATCATACAAGCTACAGTGGTTAAATGCTGTGAGCATTATAGCTTGAAAATGTCTTTAAACAATATTCAAACCACCATACTAGTCATACTACAGATAAAATTTTGAAATTGGGTATTTAAGGTATTTAGATTTAATAGGAATTGATGTATTTTATACTTACTTTGTTTTCTTGTATCCTTGAAATATGTATCATTGGTTTGAATACAGAAAAAGAATATGAATTTTGATGCTTGTTTAATTTTTAAACGTTAACATAATCTAGTTTTCTTACAATTAGTGTAAAGCTTGCCTAACATATGTAATGGAAAATTACTTGAAACCTATGTGTCCCTGAATTTCCTTGACACGTGATATTCTTGTAACTAAAAAATGGTTAAACGAAAACTGACTGGAATGTTTGAATGTACTACAGGGTCTATCATACTGTGCTCCTGAAACATTTTTTTTGTACTTCAACCCTCAGAACTCACCCCCAACTTTTTCTTTTCAAATAGCACCTAATAGTTTTTCCTACTCAAAATAAATCCTTATTTTACTTAAAATCTTGTAGTACCTTTGATTCTGTACAAAAAGCGTTTTTTCATAAAATAAATAAAATAAGGATTTGTATGAGGCGCAATATTTTCGTAAGAAAAACAGATAAAAAAGAAATCCCAGTGGGTCTTTCAACGGTTCTGAATGACTTATATCATGCTTTCGAAACATTTTTTTGCTTCACCCTCTAAAACATACCCCCTACTTTTTTCCCCAATAGCACCCCACAGCTTTTCCTACATTATAATGAGGTCATTATTTTATTTAATATCTTGTACTTCATACACAAATCAATTTTTTTTCGTAAAGTCATTAACATAAGGTAAATAGAATGAGCATTTGTTTGAGGCATAATATTTTCGTAAGCATAAATTAATTAAAAAGTAAAAAAAGACATTTGTTTCAGAAAGTGTGTATTATAGGTCATTCAGTACCCTTAAAAACTCAATTAGTTTTATTTTTACCTGTTTTTTGCGACAAGCAAATTCTTTTTTTATTTTATGTTATGCTTATGAATTTACGAAAAAAATAAGTTTGTGTATAAAATCAAAGGTATTGCAAGATTTTAAATAATATAAGCACTTAATTTGTGTAGAAAAAGCTATTTGGTGCTATTTAAAACACAATGTTGAGGGTGAGTTTTATGGGATGAAGTACATAAAAATGTTTTAAAAGTATGGTACGATAGACCCTATACTACTTTCAAAAATTCCACTCAGTTTTCGTTTCAACTGTTTTGTGTTACGAGAATATCATGTGTCAAGGCAAGTCAGGGACACCCTGTATACTTCTATATGTATAATGTACATTTTTGATGTTCCAAAGTTCACCAAAATCTTAGGGGCCTTGACACTGTTTATTTGTGTTAAATGGGAAAAGTCTGACTAAGGGCCGATATCTCAATGTCTAGTTAAATATTCATCTGGAAGTCAATAGTTAACTGTTAGAAAAATTGTTTAAACAATTGAAGGTTAAACTTATAAATTCAGATGAATCCTATCTGACAATAAATATCTATAAAAACGGTAGCTGGCAGCTACCTATCTGACATTTTTAACTTGACATTGAGAAACTGGCCCTTAGGCTAAAATGCTTTTATAATAATAAAAGCTAGGGATGGTTTTAAGGTTTGTGCTTATGAAAATATCTAACACAGGAGTATCGGAGCCCTTTTCTTATGTATGCATGCATCAGTTGGCAAGAATGTACCACTGCCTACTTCTTGTGTCCTTTCCACTCAGTAATAAAATTATGGGCAAACAGTATTCAGCTCTTAACTGTTCATCAATAACCACATGCTAGAAGGTACACTTTTTAATGATGTTTTAGCCATGTCTGTAGCATTTATTCAAGTGTAGAATAACTACATTCTTGCCACCTGTGTAGAATTTATCAAAGTACAAAATAAAGTTACAAAGATTGTCAAAACATCAGCAGGATATCCAGCATATGTGGTTTTATATTGGTGGATCAAGTGTGATAGATTAGATAGGCAAATACATGATGGTTCTGAAATTACATTTACCACAAATATTACTACTTCTACTTCAGGTGCATCACCTATATATAAAAACAGATCACGAGCCATTTCATGTGACACCACCTTTCATAAATGCATAAATGGTTATAGGTATCAGCAATCTTTTGTTAAATGAAACCTTTTAATCAATTTTCCATTTGTGCTACAATGAAAGCGAATAAATCACATTGTTTTATTTTTATTACAGGAACAATGTCCCAGAAAAAAAATAATTTTTGGTTCCTAGAAGACAATTTTGATTAAAGTAGTAAAATACAAGAACATAAATTCTGAAGCTTTGCTTTGTTTCTCACACTGCTGATATGTTGTATTGTATATAAAATATAACTTTGAATAGCATACTTCCTTTGCAAGGTACTGATCTGTACCATTTTATAATGAATCATATAGCACACAAGAAACTGCAAAGTCACTGAAATATCACAAAACTGACAAAACAACAAAGGTGTTCCATTTATTTTCCTATGTACAAGGACTAGACTAAGACTTACCTCTGATTATGACCTTTGCAGTGTTTGGGATGGCAATCCTTGTGGACACCAATCCGCGGCTCACTGAAATGCAAGCCAACCTGATTGTTATTGTTATATGTTAACAGAATGGTTTTTGTATCAATTCAATACTTCTAGAATGAAGATCCAATCAATATCAACAAAAATATTGTGTCTTATCGGTACGAATGCGTTTCCCTTTCTTACTGGATGATTCCATCGACAATGAAACGTTAAAATGGCAAAAATATAACAAACAATAACGATGTGTGAAAATAATGACATTCACCAGAATTTAAGTTCACATTTCTCAAACCAGTCAAATGAATGCTGAAGAAACACGTTGCGTTTTGTCCATTGTTCCGACTTACCTGTGTTGCAAAATATTTCACTTGTCCATTTGTATTACATCTGATGAAATTGCTGTTGGAAAGATATGGATAATGTACGAAATAATAAAGAAAATAAATTAATTCCTATGTCCACTTACGTAGCACGACGATCACTTCACTTTTGTCAATTGCTTTCTGTCACCTGTCAAATAGCAACTGTCAATGCACTGCACTGCATTAAGCATTTTTTCGCGAGATCTCGGTCCAACACTGTGTACTACCGGGTACAGAACTGGAAATTTTCGCGTCAAACGGGGATAGGGGAAGACGGATGTGACGTCTTTCGAATATGACAAGGTCACGTGATACCGGGAACTGAATTCCTACCCGCCAGACGTAGGTGAGGTACTGGCGGGTGACATTTTGTTATGTCAATAGGAAGGCGGTTCCCTTGCGGGAACTAGAACTGCCGTGGAGAGGGAACCCGTTTGTCACCTGGCCATACCCGGTTCATTTTACACCGAGATCTCGCGAAAAAAGCCTTATATTGACATGACTGTAGGAGACAGACGGAGAACACCAGGCGGGTGCGCGTTGAAACCAGATTCATCCAGATGTCGCTACTGTTGTTTAGACCCTACTTCGTACTGTGCTTCGTACTTAGACCCATATAAACGTAGGCACTCTTTCCTAGAAAAGCCTGAATCTACAAGGGATGTTCTCAAAGTTCTGGAAATTTAGCTATAATTTTTATTGTTCAGTTAATTTTCGTCAATATAATCTCCATAATTTCCATTTAACCGAACATTATTCCAAAGATGAACAATTTTTTTCAAGTGTTCCTCAAAGAACTTTTCGGTGTCTCCTCAACCCATCCAATCTAGGAATAGATAATAATCACTGGATGCAAGATCAGGCGAATAAGGTAGGTGCAGAAGTACGCCCATCGTAAATTATTCAAAACCACACTTCCTTTTCTTGCAGTGTGGTTTTTCATTATGTTGCTAGAATATGCGACTTTCCAGACCGTTTTCGACAAATGCCTGTCACTGTGCTCTAGATAATAAATTTGAATGGCATTCTGTGTTAATTGTAGTACCTTTCACCAGATAATCATTAAAAATAATAGTCTCTCCTCAATCTCAGAATACATCAAACATCACCTTCCAACAGACAGAAGTGCACGCGTCTTAAATAGAGTTCCCTTTCCAGGTTTGCGCCATTCTTTAGATTGCCGTTTGGTCTCGGGATTGAAATAAAAAATCCACGTTTTGATAGTGGTTAGTCAAACATCCCTAAGACGTACACTAGGTCCTCTCAGTAGGTCTTCGACGGCAGTAATTCTTCTTTTATTTACGGTCTTGCTTGGGTCCCCCACCCCGTTGGTCGTCTTTTCTGTTCTTCCGCTTTTAAAACGATATATCCATCGATAAACTACTTTTGATTCTGCAGACTCACCCAATACTCCTTGCAAATGCTGAATCATTTCTGATGTTATCACAACTTCTTTTCACAAAAAGAAAGTTATTGCTCCAAGATTTTGCTGCGTTTGCCATAGTTATAAAAACGGTGCTATAAAAATGCGTCTATGATAATCGAACGTCTTACTCAGACCGAACAATGAACAATATTGCACTAGACAGTTGCATGAACATGTAAAAACTAACATATACGTATGGCGTATGTCTGTGTGTATGGACATATTATCTTGCATGTGTGCCGGTGTGCTTGTGGTAACCAGAAATCATCAATGAGAAAAACAATTCCAAACTAGCAAATTTTGAAATAATCATCGGCAGAGTACATATTTATGGGCTGCAACGTAATATCCATAGTACTATAGAGTGGAAGATAGTGAGCTAGACTGTCTTTTCCAAGAAAACGACTTTAACCTTAATACTTCTTCATCTTTGTTGCTATGGACTAGTATTACCCTTAACTTGCTTACCTCAGCTCTTCAATTTTTGTATGTTGGGCAACGATTACTAATCTGAATTCTAGCCTTGTAAGAGTATAAGGACTTTCCTATGCGCAGGCGCGTGGGCGTTCTGATACGGTTTTGTTACGGTTCTCTGCGAGGCTGGAACACAACTATTAGGTACTTTGATCTTAAAATTACCATCTCTATTCGAAAGTTTTGCTTTGATGACAGTCCTGACGTGAGATTTGTGAGATGGGAATTAGGATATTGGGAAATGCAAGACGGAAATTTGTTCACCATTTTTTGTAGTTTGTTTATGTGACGAACACCGTATCGTTTTTTAATCTTTTTAAATGTAATTAGTTGTTGTGTTTGGGAAGATCACTTCCGAAATGACTATCATAGTATTTTTAATCGATACTTCTGCATCGATGTTACAAAGGTATATTTTCAAGATCAACATGGCATGGAGGTTATGTGCTTTCAAAATTTTGATTTTTTTTTTGTAGAACATACATTGGTGGTCGAACAACTCTACTGGACGTTGCTAAATCGGCTGTGGAAACTTTCGTCAAAATTAGGCAAAGGAGTATGGATAGTAGGATAGATAGATATATGTTATTAACTTTTGAAGAATCTCCAAATAACATCAAAGCTGGTAGGTTTTTAATGAATAAATTTCTATTTCATGGTATAATATTATTAATGAAATTAAAGAGTAATCAAGTAACTTCCAAAACTTTATCCCTTTAGATACAGCTTTTCTCACTGCTATTGAATAAGGCCACATTCATTGGAATTAAAAGTGTTTTCTGCATGAAAAAATAACTTCTGGATTAATTACCAATAAAAAAAATTACAAAGATACTTATTTGCAATTTTATTCAATATTGTCTTTTTCAAATTGTTCCTAACATTTTTCTTACTATACTTACATTTTTTAATTTATTTTGGTCTATTTGATGCATTATCAAAAAACCTGAAGTTCATACAGGGTGAGTTTTTAGTACCGGCTCAGTCGATAACTCCACTACTGTAGAAGATAGCGAAAAAAGTTGTATATAAAAGTTGTAGCCACGGATATGCTCCTTGCTGAGAAAATATTTAGATTTATACAGGGTGATCCATAACTACGTGGTGATGCAAACATGCATTTTTTTAAATGAGACACCCTATTTATTATTCCATATTCAAATTCTACTAATGATTTCCGTTCTTCCAATACCGGGTTTTGTTATGTTATACAGGGTATTTCAAAAGTTATGACCATTTTTATATCTAAATCGGGGTCAAGTGAACGTACTGTATATTAAAAAGTAATTGATAAAAAGTTATTTTTTTTACATGAAAGATTAAAAATATCCTCTAGTTTTAAAATCGGCTATAAAAAAAGCCCGTGACGTAAATTCGTATACAGGGTGATGTAGAATGCAAAATCTAGATTTTCTCTATTTTTTTAAATGTAACCCCCAATATTTTATTATACCAAAGAATTGCTTTTAATATGCTCTTTCATCTTTGTAAGCACTTGTTATGGCTGCATTCATTAGTTTCTGAGATATTTCGATTTTTCTACTAATTTTAAATATACCTTCCATTTGTCCACTAAAATTGATTTATTTTGAGAAAATACTATCAAATTCTATTTTTGCTTAACAAACAACTTAAATATAAGGCCATAATAATACTTAATCAAGTCACAACACTGAATTAACGAGATAATATAGGTCAAGTGTGCTGAGGAAACAATTTTGTAGACGTCATGCATAATTATCAAGCAGATGTATCAGGTAGGCTATGAAATATCAAACGACACAGTTCAAATAAAACGATTCTTCAATCTTTCAAACGCATTAGTTTTAGACTGACTCCGTTCTGGATATTGCTGTTCATAGTTGATATATTCTAGAGGCAAGTAGACCATTTCTTAAAGATTCTCCTAAATACCGTCAAAGAAAGAATTAATTTTTAAAGCTGGTTTTTCACACAGTACGGAATTATTGAGCAGGTTATGAAAGCTGTCAATTTTTCAAAGCACATCTGATAAATCTGCTTGATAATTATGCATGACGCCTACAAAATTGTTTCCCCAGCATACTTGACTTTATTATCTCGATGATTTAGGGCTTTGACTTCATCAAATAGTATCATGACCTTATCATTTAGTTGGTCGTTAAACAAAAAACAAATTAGACAGTATTTTCCCAAAATAAATAAGTTTCAGTACACAAATAGAAGCTATATTTTAAATTTGCCGAAAAATCGAAATATCTCGGAAAATGATGGACGTAAGTACAACAAGTGCTATACAAAGATGAAAGAGCATATTAAAAGCAATTCTTTGAGATAATAAAATACTGGGGGTTACATTTAAAAAAAAAGAGAAAATTTGGATTTTTCATTCTACATCACCCTGTATACGAATATGCGTCGCGGGCCTTTTTTATAGGCGGCTTTAAAACTAGAGGATATTTTTGATCTTTTCATGTAAAAAAATAACTTTATTGATTTATTACTTTTTGATATACAGTACGTTCATTTGACCCCGATTTAGATATAAAAATGGTCATAACTTTTGAAATACCCTGTATAAAATAACAAAACCCTATATTGGAAGAACGGAAATCATTAGTAGAATTTGAATATGGAATAATATATGGGGTATCTCATTTAAAAAAATGCATGTTTGCATCACCACGTAGTTATGGATCACCCTGTATAAATCTAAATATTTTCTGAGCAAGGAGCAGATCCGTGGCTACAACTCTTATATACAACTTTTTTCGCTATCTTCTATAGTAGTGGAGTTATCGACCGAGCCGCTACTAAAAACTCACCCTGTATATTATCCATTCAAATTGATATATTATTTTCCTCATGTTTGTTGCTTGTTCTAAATTACTTTTTATCAAACATTTTATACTTTGAGAAAGGTAGTAATAGTAGAAACATTTTTAGTAAGAATTATATACAAGCGCATCTATTGTGCTTGTATTTTTTTAAGACTGCTAAAGTATGTACAATGAATCAGAAAGACGACCACAGGATAAGTTTCAAAAGTTACAGCAGTAATTTTTTGCTAATCAATAGATTTGACCATTATAAATGAATTGCGCTTTGACATGTTTACTAGATATTATAGCAAATTACATAATAGTTTCATGCATTATTATGTATAATACTTATTATAGTGCAATTCAGTGGAACTGATTATTTCAGTTATTCATTTTAAATTTGTTCTTCATAGTAAACAGTAATCTCTTTTTCAGGTTGGAAAGAAAATTTAGCCACATTTATGAATGAATTGAAGAATTTACAGGCCCACTCATTAACAACAATGGGAGTTGCAGTTAAACAAGCCTTTGACATACTAAACATAAATAGGATGACATCTGGAATTGATACTTATGGTCAAGGGAGGTGTCCTTTTTTCTTAGAAACCGCTGTTATAGTGTTGATTACTGATGGTGGAAAATTAACAACAGGTAATTTATAATGAGATATAGATAATATAAGCCAAATGTGTTTTTAATTAGATTTGGTCAATTCATATATATATACAACTTGAGTATAAAATTATACAGGATAAAATGTAACTATAAAAAATGATAATAATAATAATAATAATAATAATAATAACAGTCTTTATTGACATGTAAATACATATCAAAAGGCGGAGTTCAGTAGAGATCATACAATGATCAACTGATCTTCCACTCAACCTTTCTTAGAACTAATTACACTAAATTAATCTAAGCTAATCAAAGTAAACCAACGGAAAAAGAACAGAAAGAGCTATAAATAATTAATGTTTACAATACAGAATTATGAATTTGCGCGATTCGTTATTAATATTCTACATTTGTATTTGAAGGTATGCAGAGACAAATATTTCATTTCGCAAGGTAAGTTGTTATAAAGCTTCCAAATAACATATGTGAAGCACCTTGTAAAAATGGCTGTCTTAAATTGAGGAAGAGATATCTGATTTCTATACCGGACATTTACACTGTGAATGTCAGAGCGATATCTTATTTTATTATGTAGGTAGCAAGGAACTTTATTTTTTACAATTTTATGAAATAAAGCTAAAGAGTGCAATGTTCTACGTTCGGACATAGTCAACCAATTTATTTCTTTATATTTACTTGAGATTGGTTGCCTTCTCTTAATACCGCAGATCAGTCTAAGACAAGAATTCTGAATTCTTTGAATTCTGCCAGCATCTCTCTTGGTAATACATGAATTATATAGCACGTCACAGTGATTGAAATTAGAAAGTACGAGAGAATCGCATAAAAGCTTTTTAGTGCTCTGGTCTAATATTTTTCGTTGAGCATAAATTACCTTCAACTTCGCAAACGCTCTGCCAACGCACGTACTGACATGGCTAGAAAATCGTAATTCCGTGTCCAATGTTACCCCAAGGTTTTTAGCTGAATCCACAATTGGCAAACGCTCCCCGTGGATGCTAACCATAAACTTGTTATCTAAGACCCTTTTTCTAGACTTTTTCCTGCCGAAAAGTAGAACAGAGCACTTTTGAGGATTTAACTCTAAACAGTGATCCTTAGAGATACGAGATAGAGTATTCAAATCCCTGGTAAGCAAGCTACACGCATTGGCTGATTCTTCTTGCGGAAAAGAGCAGTAAACTTGGGTGTCATCTGCGTATAAGTGTGCATTAGCGTATCTTAGACAGTTAAGGAGCTGAGACGTATAGATACAAAATAGGAGTGGTCCCAATATAGAACCTTGGGGCACACCACAAGTGATACTAGCTGGAGAAGATAGCTCGCGGTTTATTTTAACAATTTGATTTCTATCACTCAAGTAACTACGCATAAGACTAATTGAACTTTCGGTAACTCCAATGTACTGAAGTATTGCAAGCAATAAAGAATGGTTAATTCTATCAAATGCCTTACTGTAGTCTAATAATACCAGAGCCGTAACCTGATCTTTATCTATTGCACTGATTATATCATCAACAACGTTGAGTAAAGCAGTCGCACAACTATGTTGAGCTCTGAAGCCAGATTGGCAGGCCGGTAATAAGTTATTATCTCTGAGATAATTAGATAATTGCTCACAAAAAATTTTTTCCGCTACTTTGGATAGCGTTGGGAGGATGCTGATGGGTCTTAAATCATTAAAATCGCGAGGGCTGCTCGTCTTGGGTATAGGTACAACGTAGGATGCCTTCCAAACATTTGGAAATGAATTCGTTTCCACACAGACATTTATTAAGTGAGTAACGACAGGTACAATAAACGGACAACAAAAAATTAGCATATCGATTCCTATGGAATCGACTCCAGCACTTTTAGGCTTTATTTTCATCAGCTTATCCGCCACTTCATCTATCGTCGTCATTTTGAATGAAAATTCTTTTGCTTTCTCATGTTTGGTACTTATGTAATTATTCAATGTACCAATGTCTGGAATAATATTATGATTTAAAATATTATGAAAATAATTGCTAACCTCATCAGGATTAGATAGATGCTGAGGCAGTGTTATTTTACTAGTTTTGGATACATTAGTAAGTCCCTTTAACGTGCGCCACTTATCCTTGCTGGACGCTTTTGATAACTTTTGAGTCAAATACGCTTTTTTTCCCGAACTAGAGAGTTGTTGTAGTAATTCCTCCACTCTTTATACTGATCCCAACTGTTAGCATCCCGAGAGCGCTTAAATTTTCTCAAACATTTATCCCTAATAGATTGTATCAGCTTAAGAGTATCAGTTACCCATGGTTTTCTATTTTTCCTTAACCTAACCTGACGTATAGGGGCATGCTTATCAAATAAGTCTATAATAAAATTATTAAATAACCTCACCTTTTCATCTATACCTTGTGTGTGATATATGTCTTGGAAGGGAATTCTGTGTAGGTCTTCTGTGAAATCATCTAACCTTTATGTTATTTCTAGGATTCATCACATATACATATTATCAATAATAGATTTTATTCTTGCACAAAACCATTCCTAACATTGTATCTACTTTTGTAGAATTTATAAGATAAATAATTTTAGATACTTTTGTTGATTAATTGTAGAAAAAATGAAGTGCAAAGATGATTATCTGAAAATAGCTTCTTAAACATGCAAACTATCAATTATATTGGGTAATATAGAATGTTTGGCTGCATTTATCATTTTTTCATTTACTAATAGTTTTAACAAAGAATTGAATATACAGGGTGTCCCATGATGATTGAGAAAAGCAATATATCGGAACTGGGCACAAGTAGCGAATTAAAATTTTGGGGGTGTGAATTAGAACAAATATAGTATCTTTTCTTATTATTGTGTCACCCAATGAGGTATTTGTTTTTGATCAAGTGACATCCGATTCAAAATGTTTAATGGGACACCCTGTATATTTGTGACTTTTTGTGTTCCTTCTGATAAAATAATTCCAACAAACTAGCACACTTGGGGTTAAAGTGAATAGTTCAAGAGCTATAGGTACTTAAAGGATGGTACCACTACATGTACCCTTACAGTTAAATTATTTTGGTAGTGTTTCATAATGGTAGTGTTACAGTCCTTTAAATACTTGTAGCTCTTGAATTAATCACTTTAGACCCCAAATGTGCTAGTTTTTTGGAACTGTTTTATCGGGGGAAACACAAAAAGTCACAAATATACAGGGTGACCCATTAAAAATTTTGAAACGGACGTCACGTGACCAAAAACAAATACCTCTTTTGGGTGACAGAATAATAAGAAAATATTTGCTCTAATTTACAAACCCAGAATTATCAATCGCTACTACTATCCAGTTCCGATATATTGCTTGTCTTAATCGTCGTGGGACACCCTGTATATAAATACCAAATTTTTATTGAGAATATTGTAAATTTTGTATTTCATCAGATAGGTAATCAAACTTACATTATTGGAACATTATGCCTTTTTACATATTCAATATTCTACAGTTCATAGTTCTAATAATATGTTGTAAGTATTTTAGCTTGTTAACTGTGAATCTACAGGGTTATTCACGTTATTCGACACGGAGCATTATGGCTAAAGTATTTGATAAAAAAGAAAATAACAATTTCAGATGGATAGAGACCCATAAAGGCTACATTTTAAAAATATTTTCATGTTATACAGGGTGTCCCAAAAACACGATATGTATCAAAGTTATGTTTTTTTAAATGGAACACCCCGTATATTATTACGTATTCAGATTCCTTGGTGAATTCTACTTGACTTCATGTATCATACATGGGAGCTAAAGCGAACCGTTTAGGTGTAAATCACCATTATCGGTATAAGTAGATATCAGGAAAAAATTGAATATCACAGAGATTGTAAAATATGGAAGGCTGTGACTTTGCCGTATTACTAAGCATAAAATGCGTCAGCTTTGATGAGAATGTCAAATTTAAATTACGTTTATGCTTGGAGAAATCGGTCGATTAATTAAGGACACTTCGATCAGCGATAACTTAATTTTTTCAAATGGGAATGCCTAATTTTTTTTATACGGTTGAACGTAGAATTTGATAACCATTCTAATGATACAATGTTATGAATATCAATCTCTGGTAGTTTTCATTTAATTTTAAATTTTCAAACAAATCTTCGTTTTTCCATTTTCCTACCTATAAGCAACGTAGCAGGCCATGAAATTTAAACAAAAACCTATTCAGGTAGAAGAAAACAACTGACTTAGCTGAAAAATACACACTAAATAGATTAAAGGGACAAGATTATACAAATTCCTTACAAGAAATCAACTCTCCCAGAAACAACTGCGATAACATCTCTCAGGTCAAAGAGAAGCTGGAGTATGGCAGTAATAAATATTTTTTACAGTCTACTGGCTACCGCAAATTACTAGAGGTTAAAAATTTCCAAGACAATTAAAAACCCTGATATGAAACAAAAACGACCAGCGACTGTTGCTCCAGCACGCAACTATCAATCATATGTAATGGTGTAAAAAAGTACTAATTTGCGTCGAAGTCGATACCTCTGACTGGAGCCCTTCTATCTTTCAATATCTATTAGCAATATTGCAAAAAAGGAATACTGACAAATCAGATTTAAATTTTCTGCCATTTATGTTTTATAATTTGAACAAATTTTAATTCATTCCTCATTTTCTGCGATCTTACTGAAGAATTTTCAGAATTCCAGTCAAAGGTACTTTTGACTTGTGTTTTGACAGAATTGCATACTTTTTTATATCATTAAAAGGGAAATTTTATTATGAAAATAATAACCTGCTTACAACATTATCTAGTAGTTTTTATTTCATTTCAAAATTTTTAATGGTTTTGGAAATTGCCAATCTCCAGTACATTGTAGTAGCTAGTAGGCCGTAAAAAAATCCATTTCTGCCATACTCCAACTTCTATTTGACCAAAGATATGTTACCGCCGTTGTTTCTGGTTAGACTTTGTTTGTTGTGAGTATTTTTTATAATCTTGTCCCTTTAGTCTGGTTCGTGTGTATTTTTCAGCTAAGATAGTTGTTTTCTTCTACCTGAACAGGTTTTTGTTTATATTTCATGGCCTGCTACGTTGCTTATAGGTAGGAAAATTGAAAAACGCCGATTTGTTCGAAAATTTAAAATTAAATGAAAACTACTAGAGATTGATATTCATAACGTTATATCATTAGAAAGGTTATCAAATTCTACGTTTAACCGTATAAAAAAAATTAGGCATTCCCATTTGAAAAATCAAATTATCGCTTATCGAAGTTTCCTTAATTAATCGCCCGATTTCTCCAAGCATAAACTTAATTTAAATTGGACAGTCTCATCAAAGCTGACGCATTTTATGCTTAGTAATACAGCAAAGTCACAGCCTTCCATATTTTATAATCTCTGTGATATTCAATTTTTTCCTGATATCTACTTATACCGAAAATGGTGATTTACACCTAAACGGTTTGCTTTAGGTCCCATGTATGATACATAAAGTCACACTAGAATTCACCAAGGAATCTGAATATGCAATAATATACGGGGTGTTCCATTTAAAAAACAACTTTGATACATTTCGTGTTTTTGGGACACCCTGTATAACATGAAAATATTTTTGAAATGTAGTGTTTATGGGTCTCTATCCATCCGAAATTATCATTTTCTTTTTTATCAAATACTTTAGCCATAATGCCCCGTGTCGAATAACGTGAATAACCCTGTATATATGTATCTTTTGTTTTGTGGCTCTTTGATAGTGAGATCACTAATGTAGAAGCCATATATAACCCTTGTACTCTAATCTTTTTAGTTGCCTGAAGAAATATTGATGTATCATAGAATTTTAACCAATTTCTGTTGTAGTGAATGGTGTACAAGAAGAATTCAATCTTCCAATGAATTCTCCTATTCCTGGCTCAGAGATGACAAGAGAACCATTTAGATGGGATCAAAGGCTATTTGCACTAGTTTTAAGACTCTCAGGTATGTTTGTGATGTGAAGTACTTTTATTTGATTTTAGGAATACATTTTTTTTTGTAGGTACCCCTGCTGTAGAAAGGGACACAGGACTTGTTCCTAGTGATGGTAGTCCAATAGATGCAATGTGCGAGGTAACTGGTGGAAGATCATACTGTATTACATCTCATAGAATGTTAAACCAGTGCATAGACAGTTTAGTACAAAAGGTAAGTACTAAACTCGATCCTGGCAGTATCTTACTCTTGATGTGATTGTAAATTTATAATTAAAAAATGTTTAATAATATACAGAGATGGGTAAGTAACATGCATGACATGCATCATATGATTTTACAGTTGGCACTACCGAATTTGACATCAAACTTGACCACAAATTAGAGCAGGTTCTAAATCCGTGAAGAAATCCATGGACTTATTGACACACACATGGACATTGACTTATTGAACACACCTGAATCCATGAATAAAATGGATTTGTTGTTGATGTAAAATGGGTATTGGACGTCGCAGACTGAATCGGATACATGAACAGACAAGTTGCATGCAGCACAGCATAGTAAACGGTCAGCACAATATCTCAGGTTGGCGGCAATTACACGTGCATCCCCACTTTTGGCTGATTATTTGTAGCGATGCTAACAATACTTCGATACTTGAAATGTATCGATACTTCTGCACTAATATCAAGTATTTTTATCTTAGATACTTTTTGAGCGATTCCAAGCTGGTATCCCTACTTTTGTAGCGGTATCGATACCTATCAAAAATAATCACGAACCAAACACGCCTCCATTGGAGTGTTACTTGGTTAAAAAATATCAAATTGGTACCGGTGTCGATATTTTTAGGTTTGCATCTCTACCCAGACTTCACACCCGTAAAAATCATCCCAAGGTCAAATTCTGTGGAAACCATTTTTATATAGGAAATCCTCAGAGATATTCTGCTGGTTGTTCACTATGCTGTGGTCTAAACGTGCGAAGGTTTTTGACGAACTTAGGCATGAAGCGGAACGTGTTATCGTAATCAGAATCAAATGAAATTTCGGTGGATTATTCCACCCATAATTAGGAACAAGCTTAGATGGTGCTGCACATGATAATACAAATTTCAAAAAATCATATAGGTATATTGTATATTTCCAATATATAATCATGAGGCATTTTTAATTTTGAAGATGTTTCTCAATAAAATGTCTCTAATATTACATTCTTATGTAATGCTCCAATAAACTATTAATACTTATTAATGAATGAGTATCTATACAAAAAGACTACTAAATACTTGGGTATACACAATCACAGACGTCACAGAGTCACAAGTTGAGATAGATTGGCTATACTTGCTTATATCTCAGCATCTGGCAAACTGCACTGCTTGTCATTTTCCCCTGACCTGCCCATCTGGCAGTTACTTGTGCTTTTCAAGGTCCTCCATCCTGGTTGTGATTCAGGAGGTAGGCTTTCAATTGGGTTGAGGTTCTCTATTAGCCGCCGCTTCCAGTGCTTTTACAGTACCTCTTTAGTTACTGATTTTAAATCTGTCCGGATGTTGGAGGCTCTTGCCTATATCATTCAATGACTACTTTGTTCTGCCATACATAAGACTTCTTGCCTGTGATGATCCTACAGGTGTTGTTCAGAGTGAGGTCTGGTTTGTTGGCATGAGTCGATCTTGGACCACACAGGGCAAGAATATTCGGGTGGAGCAAAGCGTTGCAAGAGCTATCTACAGATTTATTTTGCCAACGCCTACGGACATCTGTTTACGACGAGGTTGCAGCCCTGCTTGGAATGTAAGGAGTGACCTAATAAGAATGGACGCCGGCAATATCTCGGTAACCGTTAATCATATAACTTCGAGCAAAAAAATATTATTAGGTAAATCGGCTAAGAGAAATCGCTGGAAATTATTTTAAAATTCCGCAAGTGGCCGCTAGGGGGCGCAACTGTTACGATCAATCAGAAAAACGGCTTTTTCTCAAAAAAATATGCAAATAAAAAAAATATGCAAATAAAGGTATATTATAAATTCTACCATCATGTAGACAGAACAATTTCAATTTTTTTTTGTTAATAGTTTTTTGCTCTACCTTGTAAGATGTATTGGTGGGGGAATGTCAAAAAAGGTTTTATTCTAATGGCCATAACTTTGGTATGAGTTAACAGAATTGAACAAGCTAGGTCTCGTTTGGAAAACCTCTTCTTACCTAATAAATTGTTATATAAAAATTTTCCAAGTTTATCTTGACTTAGTAGCTACGGGGCGGTATTTGACATAACAATTATTACGCATTATTACCAAAATTTGAAATAGTATGCTATACATCTTTCAACATAGATATATAGAGGACGAAATTCTTCCTTTGTGACCAACTCAAATTGATGTTTATTGATAATAAAAATAATAATCAATTTTATACTGTAACTTATTTTTATTTGTTTCTTTTAAAAGTTCCACTATTATGAAAATTGAATACAGCACTTATTGGCAACTACTACGCCACCTGGCGGTTATATGATTTCTAGTAGTTTTACTTGAGTATTATCTATAGAATGATTACGATGTGACGAAGGCTATATTCCGGTTTGAAAATAGATAGGAAGTTGAATCTTGCACTGACTTTTTAAGAATTTCGTCCTCGATATATTTGTGTTAAAATATATATAGCATACTATTTAAAATTTTCGTAATAATGCGTAATAATTGTTATGATGTCAAATACCGCCCTGTAGCTACTAAGTCAAGATAAACTTGGATAATTTTTATACAACAGATTATTAGGTAAGAACAGCTCTTTCAAAAAAGATCTAGCTTGCTTAATTCTGTCAACTTATACCGAAGTTATGGCTATTTGGATAAAAACTTTTTTGACATTCCCCTACTGCTACATCTTACAAGATAGAGCAAAAACTATTAACAAAAAAAATCAGAAATTGTCCTGTCTACATGATGGTAGAATTTATAATATACCTTTACTTGCATATTTTTTGAGATAAGGCCGTTTTTCTGATTGATCGTAACAGTTGCGCCCTCTAGCGGCCACTTGCAGAATTTAAAAATAATTTCTAGCAATTTCTCAGCCGATTTCTTCTTCTTCGGGTGCCATCTTCTATCGTCGAAGGTTGGCGATCAATAGGGCAATTTGAATTTTTGAGACTGCGGCCCGGAAGGGTTGTGGTGTTGTCTGGGCATACCATTTTCTAAGGTTTTTCAACCATGAGTCCCTTCTTCGTCCAGGACCTCTCTTTCCTTGGATTTACGATTTGCCTAATAATATTTTTTGCTGAAAGTTATATGATCAACGGTTACCGATATATTGCCGGCGTCCATTCTTATACTTGTACACTTGTACTTTCTGAGGCACTATCACTAGCCCAAACCAAAGACCATCTTGGTGCAAATTCCAGCCAGTGAGGTGGAGACAAAGATAAGGTCCGGGTTATAGCATCTCTTCCATCTAGCGCTATTGAAGAAGATAGGCTGCTTCTGGTCGAGGCTCAGTTCATTCCCCTCGGCTCATTTTTCCAGCATATCGCCATCTGTGTTTATTTCCTGATAGACTAACGCTTTCGCATGGCAGTTGAAGTCTCCTATGATCACTTGTGGGTGGGTGATCTCCTGATTGAAGATAAAGCTCTTTGTAGATAGAAGAGACTATAATACTTGCAATAGGGGCAGTGATGCTCCGTTATGTTGGTGGAGAAGGTCCGAATATTTGCTACTTTAATGCACAAGACATCACAGGAGTAAATTTTTTACGCGTGGGAGATACATTCTTGTTTACTATATGGATTATATGATTTTCAGACAATCATTGATTGTCACACTTTAGCACTTTATTCATTCCTCTGGGTTCGGTTCGATGCTTCTGTGTAGTATCGTTACCGTTGCCCAAGCCACGCTCGACTGTCTGTAGTGCACACTCTTCGGGGCGGCTCTTTTCGTGTCTTCCATTCTATTAATTGTAATTCTATGATGACAGATTCTCTTCTCACTAATGTTTGAGAAAACCCCTTTTATATTGGAAACTCATTATTTACACATTTTTAACCCTTTGTATAAAACTCATTAACTCATTTTGATTGTTCAGTAACTACACAAAAACTTGGCGTTAAATACCAATAAAATCTGGCATATTCTAGGTTCAAAATGGAGTAGTGATTAATTTTGAAAAAATCGGACCTGATCCTCCCCCACCACAATTTGACAAAGAGGATGGCAAAGATGATATCAAGGAGATCGAAGACGAAAGGGGACTGCCAACAGTCCCATTGAATACCTCATGGCACAATTGTAGAAAGATGATTTATGTACCAAAGACTAGCAAAACATATTGCGTAGGTAATAGAGTTTTTTTATTTGTTGTTAATCTTTCTCTATCAAAACAACTACAAGGTGTACCAGTACGACCCATCAAGCTAATGTTTGTATGTATTGTAATTTTGTAATGTGGAATGATGATGATTGTTTATAGTGGTGGGACTCTGTGTCGTATAGTATTCTACATATCGACTGTATTCTACACAATCGGTACTCCGTGTATCATCGACAAGACGCGACATGAGCCCTCGCTTCGTCTCTATAGGGCCCCACAGACATCGTTCTTTTTCATCAGGTTTGCACGACGTGCCAACCGATCACACTCATTTCGGTCCGTGTGTGCCGAAAAACCGTCGTTTTGACCGTCGTTCCAAAAAATCTGTCCGAGCTTGATTTTACCAGTCGGTTTCGAACGCCATCGTGCAACTCGGTACATGTGTGGCCGTTTATCGTGCAGTCATGACGGGATTTTGCAGTGTCGTTCTGGTTGCCTTCGAGTAAGCGTATCTAGGGTTAGCGACACCACCTATCAAAAATGTGCTGTCAGAGGTTCATGAGGGGAAATACTTTGTCTCATCCAAGTATCCTGTTTTTTTATTAGAGGTGCTATTGAATTAAGTAATTCTAAGTATGTTTCTTCATCCATCCTCAAATAATTGTACCAATCCCCTGGTCCCAGACACAGTTCCTCTAATAGATTTATATGGGAGAATTGGCCTCTTTTTAAAAGCCATGTTTCACCCATTTAGAACGTTTTTTCTTGCTATATTTCACTTTAATAGCTAAAGCCGCCGCTAGTGCTAAAGTATTATCCATGTTAACGGACCAAAAATTTGCGAGAAACTGAAAGAAAACCGAACAGTGTGTGGAGGTATCGTTCCATCGGTTTAACCGACATCGGTTGGCACGTCGTGCAAACCTGATGAACAAGAACGATGTCTGTGGGCCCCTTAGCGGCCACGACCAATTCGAATAGGTTAGAAGAAGCAAACTAGGTTTTGGTTTGTACCCACAATAGTAACGCGGCAGCTGGCACACTGACCGCTGAATCGCTGATAAACCCATACCCTTTGTACGAATAGCAGGTAAATAATCCTAAAAGCACTCATGTAGAGCCATAATATAAATGCTACTTAGTTTTGGTTGATCGTTTCGGGTCAATTTTTATAGTTTTGAATGAATTTTGGGTTTTAACAGTGCACAAGTGTTAAAAGACTATTTTAAACAATTCCATAAAATTTAAATCCCGCAGATTTCTGTAAAAAATAACATCGTGTTTGTGAACACAGTAAATAATAACAACGGGATCTTGGGCACACTCACATGCCTGTTAGAGCATGGGCGTTGCTTTCTCTAACCTATTCGAATTCAACTGTTGTTTGAAATTTGTAGACAAGGTAGATGTTTCAAAAGGCCTGTTTCGGACTTCCATTGTCTATATAATTTTTTTGATTACAACGTTTCGATTGATGTGGTATCTTCAATCATCTTCAGGTAAACGGTCGGACATGTTCCTTTCATTGCTATTTATTCTCGTCTAGCTGACGTGTCGTTTTTCGTGGCTTGTCCTGATTGGTTGCTGCGTGTTCTGCTGAGTGCGTCAGTGACGTCGCTTCTTGCTGATGATGACGTGGTCGTTGATAGTCGAGTCCCACGTTTGTGTCCAAGTTTGTTCTGTCCAATTTTAGTTTTTTTATATTTCTTATGAGGGGCTGCCATATTGGTCTAATTTCCACACTAGGCTTGCTGTACACGTTTTTGTTGCTGGCGATATAAGCTGCTTCCTTGAATTTCCGGCGATACCATTGAGGTTCTTTGTCAATAACCTTTGCATGTTCCCAAATAATTTTATGATGCTCGGTCCAAGCGTGATCTGCTATTCCGGACTTTCCTGCCTCTGCTCTCTGGGTGTTGAGTGTGTGCTCCTTAATTCTCGCTTCCAGGGGTCTTTTCGTTTCACCAATGTATACTTTGCCACATTCACATGATACTTTGTAGATGCAGTTTTTTGTTTCTTGATGTTCATTCCTGGGTTTTGTTTTCGTTAGTAGACTTCGGAGAGTGGTGCTTCTTGAGAATCGTATTTGAATTTTATAGTGTTGTCCTATTCTTATGACTGTATCTGATAGTCCTTTCACGTATGGTATACTTAGTGAATGCCTGTGTTCTTCAGGACCTTTATTTCGGCTAGTATGATTCTCTTGCATTGTTGCTTCCACTAGCCTCTTGGGATATGCGTTCTTTGACAGCTCTCCTTTAATTTGACGTAGTTCTTCTTCTGGTCCTTGTTGTGTGTTGCAAATATTCTTGGCTCGATCGACCTAGGTTCGAATGACTCCTTTCTTTGTTGATGTTGGATGGTTTGAGGTGTAATCAGGTATTGTTCTGTGTGTGTTGGTTTTCTGTACACTCTGGTTTCTATCTCGGTGTTTCTTCTCATTACCAAGACATCCAGAAAAGGAAGGCTGTTATTGTTCTCTTCTTCTTTCGTGAACTTTATCGATGGTCTCATGTTTTTGAGATGTGCAAAGAACGTTTCCAGTTGTTCGTCTCCACGGTTCCAGATTATGAATGTGTCATCAACATAGCGAAGCCATAACTTCGGTTTAACATCAGAGGTTTTCGAAGTCGTTAATCGGCCAGAATGACAATGTTGTCATTTGGTACTTATGCGCGCCGGCGCTGATGGCAAGCAAAAGGATGGGTGATGGCGCGACGTCAAATTCAAGTAGGGTCGCCGGCGGCCTAAAAAAATGCAATATTCAAAAGTAGATAGGACATAACAAAAACAGGTGATCCCATCACCCAATGAGCTCAAAACAACCTCAACGACGGAAAATGCCGGCGGCGAATTAGGGCTCATTATTCGTTATCTATTTGGTACGTGTTTGAGCTGTATTCGGAAAATTGTGCATTTATTATGAATTTCATTGAAATCATGAGGGTCCGTAGTGAGCACTGGCAGGTTATACTGGAGTTTGCCGAAAAAACAATCGTGAGTTAATTACGAAAAAAATTAGTATCAGCCAGGAGAAAAACAAAAATGAACCAACTGTGACTGAAGTTAGCAAATCGGCTGAATCTAAGGGCTGAATACTATCAAAGTACAAAAGCACGAACGCCACAGACCACTGACAAAATTTGACATTTCAGGTTCATTTGACAAACAATCGGAACGCAAATCCAAAGTCACTAGTTTTCCACCATGACTCGTAAATGTGCGAGTCATGCCGAAGGTGACACAGAGTAGGCTATTGTAGAATTCAATGTGTAGAATACTATACGACACACTGCAGGAGACAAAATGTGCCGCTCATTGTAATTATGAAAGTTATTTGAAAAAGATATATAATAACTGCTTCTGTATATGAAAAATCGAACAAAATTGATTGTTCATGAAGTTTGATGCCCTTCAAATATTTGCTATTTTGGGTTGTAATAGTATGTGAGAAGAACGTAATGCTCTTGCTTGGTAGTAGCATTTGATATTTATCCGTTATTATATAATATTAAACTCAAATAATTTTTCAGGTTATTGGCCTATTCCAGAATCTTTTTGGCCAGAAGTTAATGTTTCTGTGTTGCCTCCAAGGTCTGCTCACCCAAATATCAAATTTGCATGCACAAATTCTGAACCAATGGTTATTGAAAATCTTCCATTTGATAAATATGAACTGGAACCATCTCCTCTCACGCAGTACATCTTATCAAGAAAACAGCCTAAAACATGTTGGCAGGTAATTATGAATGATTATGTTTTATTATGCTGCCTACATTATCTTGGTTCAGCTACTTACTACATACGGAATTATTTCACAACCGACTGTTCTCAAAATTCCGAAAAAGCTAAAAAAGATTTGATTATAGCTTGTAATAGGTGATTGAATGTACCTTTTTATACTGTCCCTGATACGATAGTTGACCCGTGCGGAAAGGGAGAAGCAGAACAACGTACGCGTCGCACAACGGCTTTCAGAAACAAATAAGCATGTGATGATAATGATATACCGGGTAGGGTGTCTCACGGTAAAATTAGGATTTTCATGTGGAATTTAAAAAAATTGGCGTAATATAGAAAAAATATTTTAATTCAAAATTATACAACTGACATACGGATATCACTTTTTAAAGCTGAAGCATAGCGGACTCAATATTGTTTACTTCACGGCAGATATTCTCTTTCAACCCGACTATATTATGGGATGAAAGGTACTTGCTTACTCCGCAAGATGGAGATGATTCCAATCATTTGGTTCACAGAAAAATCGGAAAAATGAAGGGTATCGGCTGGATTCGAACCAGCGTCTCCGGCATTCTAGGCCAGCGCGGAGTGGTGGGTGTCGGTGGAGTCGACAACAGGTCGTAGGCGCTGTGTATCGGCTGGTTCGAATCCAGCCGGTACCCTTCATTTTTCCGATTTTTCTGTGAAGCAAATGATTGGAATCATCTCCATCTTGCGGAGTAAGCAAGTACCTTTCATCCCATGAAATCCTGGCCGACTGAGCAGTCGTAGTTCTCAGTAACATAGAGAGCTGTCGTGCAAAACAGCGGTGAGCGATTCACTCTCACCCAACTGCCGACTAGATGCCTCTGGATGACAGAAATACATGGTTCGCAGGAGGATACGGGGGAGTGGTGGGTGTCGGTGGAGTCGACAACAGGTCGTAGGCGCTGTGTATCGGCTGTGGTGCGGAGTACCGTGGCGCAGTTGGTAAACGCGCTGGCCTAGAATGCCGGAGGCGCTGGTTCGAATCCAGCCGGTACCCATCATTTTTCGGATTTTTCTGTGAACCAAATGATCCGACTATATTACTTTGAGCATTGATGTGAACCCTGCTTTTGAGGTACCCCCACAGAAAAAAAAGTCCATGGGGATCAAATCTGGTGATCGCGGAGTCCATGGGATGTCACCATTGCGGGATATTTATTTATTATATCTGTTTTTGTGGAAACAACTGGCGAAGTTGATCGATAGTGGCTCTTGCAGTAAGAGATGTTGCTCTATCCTGATGAACCCACATTTGTGCACCATACCAGTGATATTCTTGAAGTGGGGGTATCAAATAGTTTGATATAATTTGTCGATATGCGGCGCAAGTAACAGTTGCATTGTCGAATTGCTGGCGTTTTCAAAAAAATACGGCCCACTTATTCGTTTCAATGACAGAGCACACCACTGTTATTTTTGGGCTATGCGGTTGTGTTTGTTGTCTCTCCCTAGGATTAGTAAGTGACCAGAAAATTGTCCGTTATTACCTGCACAATCTGGATTTTATATAGGCGGAACGCCTTAAAATTCACTGCACAGTTAAGCTGATGACGTTTAATGACGCTGCTTTTTCGCGTATTGATAAACGAGATCTGCGACGAACACTAACCTCAACTGGATTTATTGTTTCTTCTGCTTTCGAAGTTCTGCTCGGACCCGGACGTGGCTGATTTATGGCAAAACCTAAAGCGCGAAACTTCGTTCGTTTTAATTGCTGCATAAAATCCACCCGAATCAAAATTCAGATGATCCATTACTCTTTCACTAAATAAATTACCATCTTTCTTGACGTCTTCCACATCCTCTTCGGATATATTGGTAATACTGATTGTCCCGGGTTCCTCATTTCATTCTTGGTCTTTTGGTATATCATCCGTATTATCTATGTTGGTGGTTTGAAGGGTAAAGATGTTATCCGAAATTAGGCGCCTTTCCTCTATAGTAAACGTCAATTAACTTATCAATCGAAATTCTGGTTGTGGTGCATGGAATCACTACACCATATAGTTGTGGTTAATAATAAAAGACAACTTACACCTACTTCATATTCGGTATTAGTGTTAATTCTGAACTCGTTTTGGCTGATATCAAAATAATTAAACTCTTTGGCGTTTGAATTAACATAATGGTCAATTTTATTAAACAATTTTTAACAGCTTACACTAACCGCGTGAATAATGCAAGCTAATCAAACTATCGCATACGTCAGGAGGCATATAAACTACCACCGTTAGACTACTTTGATCAGATTCTGCCAACGCAACGGTAGGCGCGAACTCTTGCGACTTCAGCCGAATGCCCTATTATATTGGTAGAAAATAAATATGTTGCCTGGACAGTCACAACTAAACAAGACCACTGTAGGTATTAAATTGCTATAGAGCAGTATTGTAGCCTGTATGGTGCTTCCTTTGAAGTTTGGGTGACCTCTATTTTCAAATACTGATCCGATATTAACATCCTGACCGTTCGGTACTCGTGCCACGTACAGCGCTTGATTTTTCCCATCTTATTGGATCAGTTTTCTATGAATAATAATATGAAAGTAAATTATTATTATTATTCCTAGGATGGCTAAAATATACATAAGAGATTGTACACTGTTAACATTTTACTGACAATAAATACAGTGTGTTCAAAAAATATTGCTATGCAGCCAAATATATTTATTTGTCTCTGTACATATTTTTGTCTTCTCCTTGTAGGTATTTGTAGGAAGCAGTTATAAACATTCAGAAGTAGGTCATCCGTTTGAGTATCTGAAAGCTAATACAAATTTGACTTGTCAAAACCCGAGAAACAGTCTCACTTAACGATTTTTTCTTCTCCTTGTAGGTATTTGTAGCAAACAGCTATAAAAATTCAGAAGTAGGTCATCCGTTTGGGTATCTGAAAGCTAGTACAAATTTGACTTGTGTCAATCTTTTTGTAATGCCATATAATTACCCTGTTTTATTACCATTGCTGGATGAACTGTTTAAGGTAAAGTGTTATATATTGAAAATTTTTTATTTTATCATACCATAATTCTGAATTACATAGATCAATTAATTTTTCGCGTCGAATGTCAAAGTGAAATATTTTTCTTTTAGATACATAGGTGGAAACCAACAAATGAATGGAGGACTCAGTTTCAAAATTACACCAGAACGTTACCAGCATATTATGCAGCACCATTAAGAAGAGCTCTAACAAGAATGGGTATGTTCTTTGCAGAATATTTTGAAATACCATTTGTAGAATCTATTTCGCATTCAAATCCAAAAGGTAGAAATCTGCCACTGACGCTGTTTTAACGTAGGAATCAGAGGAACGCGGGTTCAAATCCCGCAAGTGTCTGATTTTCTTTTCTATCATAATTTGGTTTACTAGGTATTTGTACTTTCTTATCTTTTAAGGCACTCCAGTAGCTCTTGCACAGACGTTGATACCAGAGAATGCTGAGAATGGATTGAGTTTCTCTGTATCAAATTATTTGAAGAGACTGAAAAATCAAGCTAAAATGGAATACGACAAACTATGTAATGAAATTATGCAACGGCAAGCAAATGTAAGTTCATTCTTTAAATATCACTTTAGTAGTCCATTCGTTAAGTGTGAAATTATTATTAGCATAACAAGTTTACAATTTAGTGCTCTACAAGTTGGTGGAAGCTGTGTACAGATTTTAACTATTAAAATGAAGTAACTGAGTTTTGAGAATATTGTTGATCAAATGTTATAGTAGGATGTCGATTTAGCAATGATGAGGTGTTTGTTCTAGAACGGTCTGAAGACAAACTTCAACAATCCAGAGCAAATAAGGGTGATTCCCAAAGTGTCCTTGAAGAAGGATTTGATAAGCCATCCTTGTCTGTTAGATAAATTCACTGCTCAGAGGGAGCAGATCATTGAACAGACCACAAGTTGGACCTGCACATTGGATAAGGAACGGCAAACTGTTAGTTTTAAAAATCCATTTGATATACCACGAAGTAGGCTGATACACCAGGTAAATACATTTAGTTAAAAGGTGAGATAAGGTCAGTGAAAACTTTTTGCGATCTGTCAAAAGAAGATTATATTACATATCAAGATGTTTAGCGGTTTTATTACACCATCTTAAGCCTATATTTAGGTAAAATGATGGTAAAATATCCCTCATTAATGATAACCACTCATCACTATAATTCTTTATTATCTTATTAACCCTTAATTACTAACGTGCTGTCTGTTAAGGCGCTTGCAGATTGACATTAGCGTATTACTAGTTGTTTCCGTCTGATTTCGGCTCTACGCGTCTATCTATCATCTATCGATGTAGCAGTAAGTCAGATATGCGAGCAGTAAGATTTGGGCGCTTTTTATAAAAAAGTTATTTTACGATACAGCACCGATAGCATCTCAGAGACGGTATGTAACATTAAAAAATATATATGATCATGAATATATTCGTCCTAGTACTCCAAATACGGTTCGGTTTGGGGAGAGTAATTTTGAAGAATAGCTTTTAAAGTGGTACGAAGGTATCCCAGAAAAAATTTCTCAAATATAATACGGACAGTTAAAAAAAAAACGCAAGAATTGCTACATATGCCCCCCAATGAGGAAAAGAAGATCTGGATTTTCTTGTTATATGTGCCAAAAATATGTAGCTTAGAACGCACAAAGAATGTGTTTGTACCTTGTCTTTTAACCTTAAAGTTGATTTTGTTACATGTACGTGTTTGATAAAAACATTTTTGAATTGAAGTGTTTCTTAAACGAATGCGAAAATACCAATGGCGTCTCTCAGACAGCGCGTAAGTAACAAATTCCAATAAAATGTAATGTAATACAATTATGTTAAATCAGATATAGAGAATTTATAAATAGCTCTGCTCGAGTATTACATTATCCTTGTTCATTTCTACCTGTCTAAAAACAGTATTACCAAAAGTAAAGATATTATAGGAGTCATAATGTTAGTGGGTCATCCAAAAATATAAGGAAATAATTTATACCTTAGCTAAATAACCACATTTCTGGAAAGTTGTTACCTGTAATTTTAGACCATTTGTACCTGGACACTGAAAATCCTTTATAATCTCTAGTTAAAGCAGATACTTGGGCCTATATAATTTTTTGCAAATGGGTTAAACCTATAAATAAATGTTTTTAGTCTTTATTATATGGATGTGTTGGAAACTATCTAAATATACTGCTGTTATGGTTTGATTAATAATTTAAGCTACACAAGTTAATATTAGTTCATTCTTGATATCTTAGGTGGTACGGATGAGAAACAATTTCCTCCAATCTGATTGGATATCGTTGGACCAAGACAGTGCCCATTCTTTACCAGTATCGCAGATGGGCAACTACCAAGAGTATTTGAAGAAACAGACACCACAACTTAGAGAAATCGAGTCTGCACCTGTTCGACAGCATATGTTTGGAAATCCGTTCAAAATAGATAAGAGGATGATGGTAAGCCTATTATTAACTTCGTTTGTTACAATTTGTAGAAATTCAGAGCTATATAGTATTTACGATTAATCTAAAAAATCATAAATCAAGTTACTGCTATGCATTTGCATTTTGTTGATGATTAAGCATTGCAAAAAATATATCAATATACGTTCAACATTTTTTTGAAAATTCAAAAATTTATCATTGGTTGCACATTTATCATAATCAACATAGGCTTGGAAAATATTTCATTTTATCAAGTCATTTGGTGTATTTTTCATTTCTGTAAATCTCCATTCAAAATGTTAGGTCTAAAGTTAGTTTGATTCTTTATTCTCCAATTTCTACCTGAGATGAGAAAAATGTTATTTTTGGTCTCAGTGATTTTGAAATTGTTTTTCTACATCAGAAAACATTAGATTTATTTTTTGCTGCGTGTCAACAAGTTCTTTGATGTGCATAACATTCTTTGAAAACCGCCGCCAACGTTCATCTCGTATGTCTTGTACATAAAGTTCTGTTACATAAAACTCCATCCTATTTATGTGATAAACTTCATCCAGCTTCTGAGATCCACAATGTGAATACTAGAAACACTCATTTATTTTTGATAGAAAAACATAAAACATCTTTGTATAAACGTTCATTTTTGCAATAATGCAGCTTCAATGTATAATGGAATTCCTACCAATTTTAAAGATCTTCCTAATCACCAAATATTTAAAAATCGGGTTAAAGAACATCTTCTGGCTTTGTAAATTGTGTTTTAATTTTATTTATTACTGTATACTATGCATTTAGTGTAATTTTGATGTGTTTGATCTGTTCAATATTTTAATATTTTACGCGTATGATGTGTTTACCATTTTTTAATACTTTAATAAGTGTATTTTACCTTAATTATTACTGTAAACAATGATTGGTACTCGGTTGAGTAGAACAGCAGCTGCTGGACTCCGCCGAGGATGATTAAAATAAATACCTTTTATCATTATTATTATTCTGGACTTAGCGACTTAGGTTAGTTTATTCTTGATTCCTGACTCTTTAGTGGCCGTCTAAAGTAAAAAAACTGTTTTTGTCATTAATTATTTCAGAACGATATCATATTTATTCATGTTTGATTCGTTTAAGGTGGATGAAGCCGACATTGACCTGGTAGGATCTCCAACGGGCACAACAAGAAACAATAAACGTCCAAACCCAGCTGGAGATACAATGTCAAGATTACCGGCGAAAAAGAAACCCGGACCTTTACCGAAGAATTATAGGTTCATGAAACCCAGCCCAGAATTTATTTCACCATATGTCACACCCCCTTCGCCACTGCCGTCCCCTGTTCCATGGTAATTAAATAAATTGTTATTTTAGTTCTTTTTCCACTTTTTTTCAAATGTGTCTCTATTTTTATACATTCACCGGTAATGTTAATGCTAATTTTTTGTTTCTCCACTTGCGGATACATTTCTGCAGATTTAGTGTTCAAATGTGAGTAATGCAGAAGATTCTGATTGTTTCAGGGTCAACTAACAATTAATATTATCATTGAGACTCATATCTGATTTTATTTCTGCATGTTTCTCAACCTATATCAATTTTTATAATCGTGGAGGAATATACCATAAGAGGTATAATCATTTTTGGAGGTCTGTTCATTACTGGCGGAATAATTAGTTAAAATACAAAACTCCTTTCTCAAACTTCGTTTTCAAGTTAATCGTTATTTTTAAGAGTATTGAATACAAAAATTTGATGACGGTCATAAAGTGTATTAGATTAAATTTTATTTTTAAATATTTCAAACTTTGCATTATACTTGATATGTCCTGGAGTAATATTGAAGCACACGTTATTTAAAAAATGAAGTCAAGTTGATTGACTCAGTACATTTAGGTAATACCAGTTTATTGATGATCTCATGATATCATGAAGCTGTAGTCCGTCCCCTTGAAACCGAACAATGATTATTGCAGCGCCGCCACTGACACGACTCCTAGAAACCATACACGTTTGTTATCCTCGCCACGGTAATAATATTGTATCGAAATTTCATTAAAATCAATTCAAAAGTAGAAAATGATCAGCAACCCTTAAAACGCCTAAAAACTAAGTTTGAGAAGTATCTGAAATTTTCAGTTTTTTACTAATTTTTCTGCCGCCCAAGGACCGATTTTCAAAACTATAGCTGCCTACTACAACCTCACAGCATATCGCCACCCAAATGTCATCACAATCTATGCAGTGGTTACTGAAACTACAAAAACGTCAGTAGACAGACAGACTCGAAAATGACTGACGTGGATTTTTATTATGCAGATATCATGAAACGCTCAAAATCGGAAATTTTCGTGATCACAATACTCCCCTATAACCTATCGGTGTGGGAAGCAAAAATTCTAGGTTCTTTGTTGCTGTAATATGCAATGCAATTTTGGGATGACAGAGAGGCCGACAGACATACTGACCTATAGACAGGCAGACTGAACGGAAATCAGTGATGTGGATCTTGGTTATCTATTAGTGTGGGAAGTAAACTCGTGACTTGTTTCCTGAATACACACTCAACTTAAGTGCGTGTTAAAACTATAGTTGCATAGTTGCTAAAACTATTATCATGTGGTATAGTATAAATGATTCATCAATGTGTTGGAAGCACCAATTCCATCTACGTGACTCCTTTTTGGCAGTACAATCAAATTAATTACAATACATAATAAAACTAAGCTGAGTGTTAGGAAAATCAACGACAGTGGCTAGTTTAAGCACCTAACGTGTAGGATGATATTAGAATTAGAATGATGAAATTTTGTTTGTCGTAGGACAACAATAGTAGAGAAAACAGAACTGCCGAGATTCGATGAGCCCTCCAACCTGGTGAACGGTGTGGAAACGAGTCCTTCGTCCAGTCCTATGAGCGAAAGGTCTCGATCTCCTTCGCCTACAAACATGGAGATGCCTAGTTATAGTCTTAGTGAGGTAAGGGAATGCACCTCTAGTGCAGCAGGTTTTATGAAACCCCAGGTCAAATTATGATAAGCGGAAGTAATGGGTTTCCAAAGATATTTCAATATTATATATTTATTATTTATCATAGATACTGTTTAAGTCAATCATAGTTAATTGCACACGTAAAGATTTTTTGCAAAATATAGATAACTTATAGTCAAGTTAATATCGAATTAACGCAAAAACATTGTTTTGGACAATTTTTTGCACAAATTTTGGATACGACAAAAGCATGGACAAATTCTATGAATCCTCATCACAAGGGATGTAAAAAATTGGAACTTGATGTCTTCTCGAAAACATTCAATTTTTGAAAAAGTACGGGAAAAAGTTATAGAGACAAGTTTACTACTGAAGTCGGTGTTTTGGCATGGGAAATGCAAACAATTGGTGATGATGTCTGGATGCGTACATAGTACCAAAAAAAAAAATGATTTTTTATGTCACTTTGAAATAATTATTAGTCTACAGACATATAGGATTATTTTTTCTGTGATATAACCTTTCGTCTTACAAGAAAAACGATGTAGTGATGTAGTGTAATTGGAATCAGGTTTAAATTCTGCAACCAAAAAAAAAAACAGATTTTATTATGTAACCGAAGAAGGTAAAAACCTTTCTCTGTTGCAGACTTGACATCATAGTATGAATGTTTTCTGTAGGGGGTTTTGAAAGTATATTTTGTGTATAAGGCTTATTACTCTGTCATTGAGTTGTAAAACTAATATTAATGGACTCAAAATACTTGATTATTTTTCGGATATGTAACATACTTAACTTTTTGTCTAATGCGTCACACTTTACTGATCTATCAATAAAATCACATATTCGGGGAAATAAGGTTTTTACTGACGGCATTTATTGATTTGGAATAAAGTTTTGTATTTTTTTTTTAGTTAACTAACTTCCTAAGTAACAGTGAATTCTAAAATCTTGAAAGGTGTGTTACTTTTGCATTATTGTCAAATCTAAAATGAGAGCCTATAATATATCGGTGAGTATCACCATTGATTAACGTATTTAGTATCACGATGATGTTTGTCTTAGGAGCAAATAATCTGGCACACACACTGCAATGTAAGACGAGAAAATACCGCATCTCATTAGGATGTATGGCGTGCGGTAGTGTCCCGTTTTGGCTTCACAGTCTGTGTGTCATATTATTCTCTCATGAGACTTCGTGATCCTATGACACTGATGATATATTACTGGACCCCATTTTGGCATTTCCAACAATGTAGTGAGCCAAGTCGATTATGTCGGATAGTTGCATGCGATATGAGTGGAGTTGATTAACAACTACAATAATCCAACTACTCCGTCAAAATGTAATTTTAAACTTTATACGTAGGTCATATCGAACATTTTTGCAAATTTGATATATTAAAAGGGAATAAGTATTATAATATTTTAGTATTCTCCCCCTTCATTACATTTATTTATTCTGTAAAACTAATCATTAAAACCGGAATGCCACTGCGCGTGAGTTACTTCTTAAACCACGTTTTCGAACGCTGTAAAAGCAGCATTTGCGTTTGAAAAACGCTCACCACGCATTTTATCTTTTAACTTTGGAAATAAAAAGAATTCACATGGTAATAAGTCAGAGCTGTAGGATGAATGGTAAAGTAATTTTACTTCTCAATCTTCCAAAAACTGACGTTTGTTGCGCTGTATGGGATGAAGCATGATCCAAAACAATGTTGCTTGGGGTCAAGGGATTGGGATCAGTTGGAAACATCCATTGAGCCGATTGGCATTTAGATTCTGGTATAAATGCATATAATATATCCATGTTTCGTCTCTTTAATACCACTATGTTGTTTTTGGGCTTCTGAGAGATTGCGACAACAAACTTTCCCGGCTCCGAGACAGTCACGTAAGATCTTTTAAATTACAGTCAGTAGATGAATCGGTATTATCCTCAATCATCTGTCGTACAGCGGCAACATTATCATCAGAAACTGGCCTTCCTTCTCGAAGTTCGTCGAAGAGCTAATTTCGAAAAGGGCAAAAAATTAACAGGAGCAACAACAAATTATTAGTTCAAACTACACCTTTTCCAGTTGTAAATCAGATAGCATCATATGTAAATCACAATAATCAAATGAAAATCAGAAAGGATCATATTAATTTCAGAAGGTATCAATTGTATACGAGACACCATCAATTGTAATTCAAGGAGACAATATAAATCAGAAAGAAAACTACATATACGTACTGAGTGATAATATAAAACACTTAAATCATTGATTTTTACATCAAAGAATTTCTGGTTCTTGAACGTAAAACATAAAAAGGACAACGAGCTGAAAGAAGAAACGATGCAAACGCGGCGTGGATTGAATTACCCTAGCTGCAAATTCCGCAGAAAGTTATGAAACAGAATAGAGGAAGAAGAAAAGAAGAAATACGGATTCGGTACTCTTCGCTGATGCCGCATCGTGGTAACTATCAAAAACGATGCTTGTACCGACAGGATTGTAGTATTTCCTAACGTGGTACACATATGTGAAGAGAATGGTTGAAACATTTTCCTTGGATTACTAAAACACTCGATTTAAAAAAAAGCATCAATTACAATGGTACTATGTGGTGAATCATACACTAATAAATCGTAGAGCACAATTTTTTTGTTTTGCGCAATTCCTCATCAAAGATGAAAAGGAAATAAGACACGGACTCAGAAGTAAAAAAAAAACAGTCGATTACGGATTCTAAATATAACAATCTCTGTTCAGCAACACCTGGCGCTACTACTGGTACTTGAAAATGGGGTTTACCGTTTTAATATAGGATACTATTTTTGACCATACATTTTTAAAGGGATTTAACATCGGCGAATATGGACTAATACGGAAGATACCTGCACCTGTACCTAAAACTTATAGTCCAGGCGGTAGAGGTCTTTTGACAGCAAAAGGTCGGAAAGAAAGGAAATTTGGTGGTATGGTAGCCATTGGTCCCTGAATCTCCACCTATGCCACTTCGGGGCGTGACCACTCGAAGGGGAGGGGCTTCTTCTGCTTCCACCCCCTAACTTTGGGGCACCGTAGAATAGAACCTATTGGTCGCATACGAACAATTTAAAGACGAAAATTGTGAAGAATTTTGTTGCTTCCATATATCATTTGAACTTTTTTTGGATAGCACTTACCACAACGGCGCCCCCCCCCCCCCACCCTAGAGCGGCAACCCCCAGATGTCGCAAATTGAATCTTATCTTAATTAAACAATACCGGGGTAGTATCATTTCTACTAAAAGTATGCACAAATACGATATTTTTCACAACAGCACATAACGGTAGTAGTTAGGGGTGCGTTTCTAAATGTCGTATTTTTTTAACCAAATGCGTGAGGTTAGGTAGCTGCAGATAATAAGAAATATGGGAAGATATTCTTTTAGGGAAACAAAAATGTTACAAGACTTTTTGGTAAATTCTGATTTTAGTGAAAATCACAAACCAACCCCTAACTTTGGGGCACTTTAGAATAGAACCTATTGGTCGCACGCAAAAAAATAAATGACGAAAATTGAGAAGAATTTTGTTGTCTCCATATATCATTTGAACTTTTTTCCGATAGCACTTACCAAAACGGCGCTATTTGTCAAAAAGCCTCACAAAACAGTTTTTACCCCTCCCCCTTTCCACCCTCGAACGGCAACCCCCAGATGTCGCATAGTTGAATCTTATCTTAATTAAACAATGCCGGGGTAGTATCATTTCTACTAAAAGTATGCATAAATACGATATTTCTCGCAACAGCACATAACTGTAGTAGGTAGGGGTGCGTTTCCAAATACCGCTATTTTTTTTAAACCAAATGCGTGAGTTTTGGCAGCTGCAGATAATAAAAAATATGTGAAGAAACAAAAATGTTACACGACTTTTTGATAAAGTTCTTCGTCTTAATCCGCATTTGAATTTTAGTAAAAATCACAAACCAACCCCTAACTTTGACGCAGTGTAAGACGGAAACTGTTGGTCGCACGCGAAAAGTGTAAAGACCAAAATTATGCAGCATTTTGTTGTTTCCATAAATCATTTGAAGCTTTTTTCGATATCACTTACTAAAACGGCGTCATTTTTCTAAAATCGTCGCGAAGCAGTTTTCACCCCCCCCCCCCCCCCCCCCCACCCCTTGGGCGGCAACCCCCCGAGGTGGAGATTCAGGGGCCCAATGGCTACCATCCCACCAAATCTCATTTCTTTCAGACCTTTTGCTGTCAAAAGCCTCTTTTTACGACGTAACGATTGGACTATTCGTACATGTATTTAGATTTCTTTCTGATTTATGTTTGACCCCTTCTGAATTGCAATTGATGGTTACCCATACACAATAATTGATACCTTCTGATATTAATATGACCCTTTCTGACTTTCAATAGACTGTTTTGATTTTCATTTGATTATTCTGAATTACAACTGACGCTTTTTGATTAACAAATGGAAAAGGTGTAGACATAAGTTGGACTTTTGTGTCCAACTTCCTTCATATCCATAGCTGTCTTGATTATATTAGCAGACATTTTCGATGCTACCTACGTGAAAAGCTGATGTTTGAATAATTAGTAAATCATTTGTTTTCATTACCTCTTAGGTGATGTACGGAGCTCGGCCAAACCTGTGCAGCTATACCTCTCCTGGAATGACTGACACGATGACTACGAATACTCTGAACGACTTCTACACGAGTATATCGCCCACGGACGATAAGTTAATTTCGCAGATACTGAAAGAAGCCAATATGAATCATAACAGCACAGCAGCATTGGTCAACGCTGGGTTGGATGTCAAACCAAATACGGTGAGAATAACTGCTCAACATTTACTAAACTATCAATATGCTTCTTGAACCGGATTCTGTCAAATGAAGAAATCTCTAAGGTCCGTATTCATAGTCGTTTCTCAAGTATCCCTTGAGTAATACCCAAGGGATATTTGAGGGTTACTCAAGGAACCCTCAAGTGTATCTGTTTCCTAGACAACATCTACCAGACGGCAGGATTCATTCGGCGACGTTGTCATATTTCAAATATAAGTCATTTTGTTATGCCCATGGCTACGCATTTTGACGTTTTCTGTTAACTTTTTTGTTTTGTGCCAGTATTTCGTGTTTTGTGCCGGACATTTTTCTGGATGTCACAGAAACTGACTACACCGTTCTCCAAAATGAACCTACATAATCGCATTGACTGCAACGAAATGTCATGTTGACGTGTCATGTTGATATTTTGTTACTTGAGTATTACTCAACGGATCCTTACGTAAGAGATCCTCAAGTAAGGTTTCGAAACACAAATCCTTACTTAAGGGACCCTCAAGTATTAAGGGACCCTTAAGTATCGACTATGAATACGACCCTAACATCTGCAGAAATCGAATCATACACCTACTGTCTTCTAGATAGTTGTTGAAACCATAACCCGGCATCCTTTCGATTTGCAGAAAAATTTCAATCAAAAGAATAATCAGCTGCGGCTCAGTCGGTCTTATCTCTGGTCACAATTCACTAGAATGCCTTTTTTCCCGAGCGACTGGTATTATACTATTTGATCAGTTTTCATCTTGCTTCTAAGCAACGAATAAAAAATGTACGGATTGTAGACACTCTATAAAAATACCAGTTAGTACAGGGGTACCACAATAAAATACCATGTATTAAATATATACAGGGTGTTCATTTGAAAACTTCCCACCCCGTATTTCTCGAAAACTGCCAACTAAAAAAAATGCGCCGGGAAAGCGTCAAAATATTTGTCAAGGGGGACAACTTTTTAACCAAAAACTACTTCATCCCCTTGTACCCTCTCCCCCCCTCCCAGGATCATCCCGTTAAAAATTTTAAATGAGCTTGTTTTAAAGGTATGGTGAAGTACTGTATTTTGACGTTTGATGTTTTAAAATCGGTCGATTCGTTTTCGAGAAAATTAGAATCTTTTTGTATCTTAACTTGTTCAAATAGAATACAAAAACACATGAAAATACCACTTTTTATTGCGATAGAGGTCCAAATGTTGTCCGTTATTGGCCAAACAATGATACTAGGCTAGTTTCAAATTCCTGACGGGCAGTTGCAAAAACATATTGTGGGATATCATGGCAGCTTTCGATAATGCGTTGACGAAGGTCATCCAAACTATTTTACTTGGCTGGAGAATACCAGTGTAAGCCAAATCCCTGTGACTTCGTGACGCACTGTGTCGTTTGAAGTTTGTAGAAAAGGCAGCAGCGTAACTTCAAATTCCCCCCCCCCCCTCCCCGCAAGATACTTCACGCCCCCCCCCCCCCGCGAGAATTTTTCGGTGGCTTCTTTTTTCATAATATATCATGTATATATACAGGGTGAGTCCTAAGTTTATTCTTTTTTTCAACTGTGTATAGAGGTCGATGAGATCTTTTTCAAAAAACTTTTTATGCAAAAACTGAAAAATAAGCGAGATACAGAATCAAGCAAAGTAAGTCTGGATCCTGGTCTAGCCTTGTCTTAAGACGTACCTAGTCTCTTTATGTTTAGTTTTTTGCTCGAATTTTTATCTTATCATCAGGCATTGTACCCGATTGTACCTGTCAATTAGTGCACTAGTCACTTTTCAGTTTACCGTAAGTAACTCTAAATTGGTAAATCCTAAAAGTTGCGCATAATAATGTGCCGTTTTAGGAATTAACAAGGATAAACAGAAAGTGACTACTGCACTATCTGCTAGGTCCAATGCCTAATCGATAAGACAAAAATCCGAGCAAAAAACGAAACATATACAAACTAGGTACGTATGTCTTGATACACAAGCCTATATTTACATTTTTTTATTTTGAACCTCGCTTATTTTTCAGTTATTTGAAAAACTAGTTCATTTCAACGACTTCTATACACAGTTAAAAAAAATACCAACTTAGGACTCACCCTGTATATATTAAAGAAAAAGTCTTGGGGTTTGGCCAAAATTTTGAAAAGAAACACGGGTCATTGCATAAAGGAGACTACCAAGTTGCTGCCAAGCCTTCGGCAATATTTATTGCCATCTTCAAGGCTTTAACGTTGAGGTTCGCTCGCAAAAAACAGCCATGTACATTGAGTTACAGACTCTCAAATGCAATTCTCAAACAAAGACGTCAAAAAATTCTTGGCTAATTTAACTCGGTGTCTTCCACAACACAGGTCAGACAAATAACCAACACGTAGGTGTAAAATCCAAATTAAACAGCGACCTTTACATGTTTAAATCGCCCGAAAAATTACAAAATTCGTTGTTTGAAAACACACATTTTTCGATTTAAATTCTTTTAAGAAGGTCGTTGTTTACTTTGTATTGTAGTGTGTTGGTTGTTTGTGTGTCCTGTGTTGTGGAAGATACCGAGCTAAATTAGCCAAACATTTGTTGACATAATGCTGCCTTGCCATATTTTTCCATTTACTGCGGATACTGCGCCGATTTTTAGGGTTTAGTTTAATTGCAACACTATCCCACATTTTCAATGTAAGTATGTATCATGGGGTTCACAGGTATTATTTGTAAAAAATATTAACATACAAGGAAAGCAACCTTTTAATTTAGTACTTTCTTGTTCCACAAACGATGGTGCATGAGAACCATGGGCCTCCAAGACTATGGGGCCCTCAAACCGCGCCCCCCCCCCCCCCCCCCCCCCCGCAGCTGTGGGCCCTTAGTTACGCCACTGAAAAAAGGTAGATGTTTCAAAAGGTCTATTTCAGACTTCCATTGTCAATACAATTTTGAGTACAACCATTGATTAAGGTATTAACGGGACAACGTTTCGATTGATCTACTATCATCAATCGTTTTCAGGTGAACTCAAAATGTTACAAAACATATTGTCATAGATTTTTTAGTAACTGTAAAAAGTGTCTTGTTTTACGACAAGTAAACCTGTATCTACAGGGTGTTCCACCACGATTAAGTCAGGCAATATATCGGAATTGGGCAGTAGCAGCGAATTATAATTTTAGGGGTGTAAATTAGAATATAGTATCTTTTCTTATTACTGTGTTACCCATTGAGGTATTTGTTTTTGGTCAGGTGACGTCAGATTCAAAAATTGTAATGGGACACCCTGTATATTTGTGACTTTTTGTGTTCCGCTCGATAAAACAATTCCAACAAACTAGCACACTTGAGGTCTAAAGTGATCAATCTAACAGCTACAGGTACTTAAAGGACTATACCACTACCATTATGAAACACTACCCAAGTAATTTAACTGTAAGGGGTACATGTTATAATCAATGGTAGTGGTACCATCCTTTAAGTATCTGTAGCTCTTGAAATAATCACTTTAGACCCCAAGTATGCTAGTTTGTTGGAATTGTTTTATCGTGAGGAACACAAAAAGTCACAAATATACAGGGTGTCCCATTAAAATTTTTGAATCGGACGTCACGTGACCAAAAACAAATACCTCACTGGGTGACACAATAATAAGAAAAGATACCATATTTGCTCTGATTTACACCCCCAAAATTATAATTTGCTACTACTGCCCAGTTCCGATATATTGCTTGTTTTAATCGTCGTGGGACACCCTGTATGTATATGTGATGTCAATGATAAATTATTTAGTTCTTGGTTACCTTTTATTGCATTTTTTCCAGGTGGAGAAAGAGAAAGTTAATGAAAAATATTATGAGGAAGATGAAAAAGAAATTGAGATGCAGAACTTTGAAATCAGGAAAAAATTGAACAGGCTAGTGAGAAAACCGGGGAAAAACTTCACGGAACTATTTGAAAACTTAAAGACAATTAAAGGTGATATTGACGTGCAAGTGCAACTAGTGAAATTGATTATAAAGGAATCGTTAAGATTTAAACGGCAACACCTTGCTACTTTACTCGAGGAACACATACAGACTTTAATGACTGTTGAAAATAAGTAATTTTAAGATTTTTTAGATTTGTCCGAACGATTATATTTATTTAAATTATATTTTATGTTATACATTTCTATATCTGTTTTTCCTTTTACTGGTTTTTCTTAGGGAAATTGAATCACTAGCAAATTGTGGAAAGCGCGCCTTACATTTCTGCCACTAAAGGAAGGTCACAATCTTATGTGTATCCATAGGGATATGTAGTGGGGAGGATAATACTAAAGATGTTTTACAAAAGTCTTAGTAGTATATTTTTGGATATGCGTTTGTTTACAAAAATTGTGCAAAATAGACATACAAGATCACTAACTTCACTACTTAAAATACATAGTACAAATATACATTCACTTATACAGCTTACAAAAGTAGACATTCATCTTTTACTACAATCCTTACATACATGAACGAAATGAACAATTAAAGAAGTAAGTTTTGGAGGTAACAGGTGTAAACTTAGTCTAAAAAAAAGAAAATAACTCCATTCTGTATATGAATTACAGGCTACTAAAGATATAGACCATTCTAATGATACTGTTTGAAATATCCTTTGTCCAACATACATTTTTTTCTACAATTATCCTGATGTAATTGAAGTATTTATCTATAATGTCCCAATCACGACACACCGCATCATATTATAGTAAGCAAATTAACAAAAAAAATAATCATTGTATGACAATATCTTTCAGTAGTCTGCAGGTGTAAAGCTTGTTTACAAACAAAAAATTGTTTTCTACAAATATAAAATACCAAATAGCCTAAGATGACCAAATGAAGATCATAAATACTCAATAATGGAATCACATTAAAGCTTACATGCCAGTCTCTGTGTGATGTTGAGTAATTTTGAGCAGAATAACTACTGAATTCCACAATCTAAAGAAATTTCCATTAAGAAATAAATACAATGCAAACTATTTGTGATATTGAAATAACGTTATTTTTAACATTTAACCACAAGAATATTGCTGAGAGATCTCTGGAACAAAAATGTATGGTTGTTTTTTTGATTGATCACACACTTCTGCTGCCAATGAACCGATAGTAGTAGTAGTACAAATTGAATAACGCGAACAATAATACGGAATCACAAACAATATTGAACTTAGGGATTTTACATAAAAAGTTAATATACAAACAAATAAAACGAACAATACTACTTAATCACAAACAACAACTAGAAACATTTAAAATCGGATATTTTTAAATTTACCCGAAAGGTATTCATCAAAAGATGATTTTTGATACTATGTTTGAATTGTGCATGATTTAGAGCTTTAACACTGGCCAAATGTTATAAGGCTTTATATAATGGTAGTTGATTCCATTTTTTGATTTTTCAAGCCTTATTAAGTAGTTCCCATGAAAATTATTTCTGTGCCTTGTATGTATGCTCATTCGAATGTTTGGTGAACTTATGAGGGTAACCTCTAACACAACAGAGGCACTAAAATATGATATTCAAAGTCTATGAGATTTTCGTCTTTGTTCTGTTAGCATCTAGTGTGGAAGAAAGATATGTATATTACAGGATTGAAGAGAGACGTTTCAACGGGTATATTGTGTGGAACGATTTTTTGTGATATAGGTACTTTAGGGAGCAATCAAAAAGCATAAACGTACGCCTATCATCGTCAAATGTACATTAATAGCTCTTAATGGAATTCTCTTCATATTCTCAAACTACAGAGACAACAAAAACTAGATTTCAGATATACATACTAAATTAAACATCTTCAAAAATACCAGGTTTTGCGTATTTTATGACTATTCAGCATGAGATTTGTACCACATTAACAAAGTAATAAAACTTTATCATAAGGATTGGAATGATTGGAACTTTGGAGGACGGATAGATATGTTTTGTACATCAACTTATTATCCATTTATGTTTGTTATGTTATGTCAGTCACCAAATTAGTTGGTGTCTTTCTAGAAAAGTCATTAATACACATCATAAACACCTTCAAATTACAATGGTGGTTTCCAAAACCAAGATAATCCAAAAACTACGCCATTGGTATTTGTATCACTTCAAATAATATATCATTCACCATAAATGAATAATAAATTAAGGTATAGTTTAGTATATTTTATAACCCAGGAAACACAAGCATGCATAAGTGCATTAGTTAGTCCTTAATCTTAGAGGAAGACATTTTTTAGAACACATCTTGGGGTAATTTTTATCAAAACCATAACAAATTACCCTTTTAATATGAGTCCTTCAAATCAGCGCTAGCTATGGCAGCGCCACCTCTTCAGTAATTTATGTAGTGCAATATCCTTCCTGATTTTTATATTTGACAAATATAGGGAACGTTTTATATGATAAATCTATGTCAACCATGATGCTAACAATAACAATGAAGCTACCATTGGACTAAGAGGTTGGAGTTTGCAGAGGACTGTAGAACTCTATTCTTCTACACCAATAGGTCCAGTGGCAAAATTCACAAATACCAACATTAAGTTGCCATAGATACAGGAGTTACAGGACTTGAAAATTTGTCCAGCAAAGTAATAGACTAGAAAATAGATATATAATAAGGTTCAAACTAAACTGAACAAGGGAATAAAAGGAGGCGCCGTCACCTTTCTTAGGGCTGGTTCAAAGATTCATTCTTACAATTCATGTTTGACGATTGAGATGCTGCCATCGTAACTCAGACATGCTATGTATCTCCTGGGCCATGTCCTAGAATCTGTCCTTTCCTGTTAAAAGCTCATTGTCACTTAGCATCTGAAGATCTTGCAGCTGCAAGAATTTCTCTTGGTCTCGTATGTGAGCATAGTTGGCAGACAGACACATCAGGTAATGTACCTGTAATACATAATAAATAATATCAATGTTTCATATATTACGTCATTACATGGAGTGCATACATCTAAACATCTCATGAGAGTCAGGAAACTTCTTTCCGAAGAAGTAGTCCTTACTGAGAATACTGCTAAAATAACTAGTAATTTATTGGAAACATAGTTTCTTCCTAATCATTGCAGCAGTATACAAGGCTCATGAAACGCGTTACAGGTGTGTAGACCTCGCGTCTGTCGTGAGAAAAAATATATTTATTTAAGTACGAATCTGCTATTTTGCTCAATATCCGAGTTTGTATCGCTCGGTCATGCAATAACAAACTGTTTCTAGGGGCAATATACCATAACGCAACCTAAATGGTTTACAAAATAATACGGCATTGCATGTAACAGTGCCATGCCATCTGTTGCACAACACCTCAAACCGCACTTAGTTCACGATTTGAGAAATTTTGATTTTGAAGCGCCAAACTGTCAACATCTGTTCATTCATTCTCAACTTGGAGGTTTCCACTCTCATCTCATTGTAAATACCGAGTGTACCCAGTGTTAGATTGATGACCTCTTTCTGCCCAACGACGATCAATAGTTGGAGCTGCCCCACAGTTTGTGATGGGCATTGCTGTCACAGCCGGCTACAAAAAGAAGCCCACAAGATTCCTCCAGTTCCCTGGACAGGGAAGGATCTCTTGAATCATAACGAATTTACACTGAACACACCACCAAGGCCTTTTCGACCCCTCCCCACTAATGTTCGCGTAAATACCGTTCTATTTTCTTTCAAATTCTTTCTAGCATATGATTTGTTAGATGTTTAATCCTTCATATTTTTGTCGTTTTGGCCGATGATTATCTATTGCTATACTTGTAGATAAACTTTAGATGTATGCTATTGTATGTGTATCTACACCATTTCCAGCTGTAGTTTCTAAAGCGTCAAGTGATAATTCAAAACGGTCAAGTTAATTTTCCAACTCGTCACTTGTAATTTCAAACTGTCAGGTGTAATTTACACCTGTCAGTTTGAATTTACAATTGACAAGATGGAAAATTAACTTGACCTTTGAATTGAATGTCAGATGTGTAATTTATACCTGTCAGTTTGAATTTACAATTTACGAGATGGAAAATTAACTTGACTGTTTTGAATTATCACTTGGCGCTTTAGAAACTATAGCTGGAAAAGGTGTAGTGTTTCTAGTAAAAATATCTGTTGATTTTACTAGTATAATTTTTGAGTTTTCACATTATGCTCTGTTAAGAGTAGATATGTGGTCCATATGTATCCTTTATATTTTAAAACAGAAAGCAAAATTCAATTCAAATTAACATGAAAAGTGGATATGCACTTACCAGACTCAGTATCACTAAAACAGATGCTACTGTTGCTAACACAAACATTAGTTCAGCCTTTTCAACATAATCAATGCAAAATGCCCTTACACCACTCTCTCCTGATACTTTCATGTGTTCTTGCCTTGTGCCTTCAGGAAACAAGAAATCTGAAACCCATTAAACACAGCAATAAGCAAGAATAGTGTTAAAGTGTGATAAGGAAGGTACAAAAAATATGGTATAAGAAATATAATGTGAAGCTGGTAACTGTCTAGCCTTATTAAATATCAGTAATTATCACAACTATATATTTAACATATTGAAAACTTACAGAACTGTGTTAGGTCAATACTGTCTTGATACGTTGATACTCTGGGATTTTCACACATCTTCCAGAAGACTGTAAATACAAATGTCACAAGTACCAAAAAGCAGAACATCAGGATCCAAGCGATTTGTAGAACATATGTAATGCACATGAACTGAAAAAATTGATTAATTAATAGTCAAAGTTATAATCATACCAGCACTAGTCCACAATCACTACTATATTTTTTTATAACTACAGACTACTTATTTGGTTTCTACCTCAGAGTAACAACTGAACATAGAGGTAGTAAACAAACCACTTCAGCATGGCATGCTCAAAGCCATCATCTTTTGACACTTCAGACCCAAACATTGCCAACTAACCTGAAAATTCTTCCAATGCAACCCATGTTACAAACACTGCTCTGCACTGTCCCATCTCGAAAAACTGTTAAACTACACTCGAATATAGCACAGTAAGTCCGTAAAGCTTCACTACAGTTACCAACAAATAGCGAATTCGATTTTACTGATCAAGCATAAAAGACGCACAAACAAAACAAACGTTTGAGAGTCGGAGTTTACCGTAAACAAATCGCAGGAAAATTACATAGGCGTTGCCAACTCCTCAAAATTTATGTATGACAGAATTTGCGTTTATGATGAAGAAACATGCAGTAACGCAGTAGAGGTCAACATGTCTATTGATTTTGCTGTAATCATTTCTGAACCATCAAAATACCGTCTTTTTTAACGTAGAATGGAATATTTTTGGATACTATACAACTAAGACGATAGTAAACAATTATGATTGCCGTATCTGGTGGTCAATATGACAACGTAAGAAAAGATGTTGGCCTATTAGAATTAGTTGTTTACTTCCTCTATGTTCAGTTGTTACTCTGAGGTTTCTACATAGTTTGTTGTTAACCTACAGTAGAATGTTTAAGCATAGCACACTGGGTATATTTAATTTTTAAACATACTACTGTTCAAAATTAGATTAATCTAGGTTGAGGACCCCTGTCAATTGGCTATTAATATGGCTTTTATCAGGTCGGCAACCTTTATGTAACAATTACGCATGTTGTTCAGTATTTATAATTATAAAAAATATTTGTTGTTTGTTCTTGTTATTATCAGCAATCAGCATTTGATGTATATTATGAAATTTGACTCAAATAATGTGTTCATAAATCAATGGTTCATATTGAAAATAATATCCAAAACCTTTGCGGGCAACATCTTTACTTATACTCTGAGGTTGCTGATTGCAGATAAAGCTTTATGTGTGTCCAGATATTTGACTGACAACACTTGGCAGGTAAGAGATCTCACATTTTAAGAACATTGAGATAAGAAGAAGCTTTAAAATGCTTAATTTTCAAGATACAGGGTGTCAAAGTTTACTTTTACTTTTATTTTCGTTTTTTCTCAATTATTCTGCAATAAAGTGGCACAATGATCTAAAATTACGTATTAGGTGGTTTTGTAAGGTGAGAAATTCAAACTCAACCATGGTCTTGCTATCAGGAGAGGACACCACCTACAGTACATCAAACTCTTTTTAAATTAACCAAACTTTTTCCAATTTGGTGCATCAATGCGAATATTAAAAAAATCCTTTCCTCTATATGTTTTACATAAACAAGATATACTTTGTTTAAGCTCCTAGAGATAACCTTTACTTTCAAGGCACCCCATTTAGTTGTAAAATGTGATGGAAGGAATTATTTGTATTCCCGGATATATTAATATTAGATCAAAAAACATGTTTCTAACATACCTAGGGTGACCATTCGTCGGGAAAATTCTGGATATGTCTGGAAATTTGGAACTAAATTCAGTGTCCAGGTGGAATTATAAAAATCCGTAAAATGTCCAGAATATGAGCCCCAATCGAAAATAGTTGGCACAACATACAGCAAAATAAGCAAATACAGTTAACGGTCAGGCAACAAAGGCACTACTGTCCCCCGCCCAGTAAGCCAAGCGTCCGGAATTGATCTGTGAAATATATGGTCACCCTAAACATACCTAATTTTAATATAGGTGGTGTTGAAATTTAAGAATACCTCTAGGGATTTAAACAAAGTATACCTTTCTCACGTAAACCATATTGAGGAAACAATTTTTTTGATACTCACATTGATGCACCAAACAGGAACAAAGCTTTTATTATTATAATTTAAATGAGTTCAATATGCTGTAGGTGGCGCCCTCTATTCATGATAGCAAAACCATTATCAAATTTCGATTTTCTTCCTTAAAAAACTCCTCGATACATAAGTTTATATCGTTGTGCAATTTTATTGCACAATAATTGAGAAAAAACTAAAATACAAGTAAAACCTTGACAACCTGTATCTTGAAAATCAAGCATTTTATGACTTCATGTCCTCTCAGCTCAATGTTCATGGAAAAGTGAGGTCTACCACCTGTCAAGCTTTGTTGGCCAAATATCCAGACACCCTGTAGAAACTTCCTAGTGAAGGCAGCAACTAGTATTGCCAGGTCATGGTTTTCTGCAGATTGTCCCATTTTTTAAAGATACTTTGACAAAAAAATGAATATACTTGACAGCTTATACTAAATAGTATTTTTGCCACATTATCAATATTCGTCACAAATTTGTTGCAATTTGAAAATCCTGATTGTTTTAACCTGATGTCAACATTTGAAACTTTAGACATGGAAACACTAGCTGCAATGTACTTCATATAGGGTGAATGTACCTGTTGTCGGCCGTTTAACCAGATATCAAGATTAAAGTAGCTACATACATGAAATGATTCAGTTTAGCAGAGTTTGGAACATATAAAATATTACCCTATAGTATATTTTGTGATAATAATATATTAAAAATGTGGGATTTTCATGTATAAAATTTGTAAGGAACATTTTTTGAACACATGCAATATATACCTGATCTCGGCCGTCCAGTGCAAATTGTGGGCCATGTATTCGCTGGTTCTCGGCCCCGGGGCTGACAAATGGTTTTTTTCGGCCCTATGATATTCAGATATTCGTTTTTTGATGATACAAGATTGACCATACCCAAATAGGTAGATATATCGGAAAATCTAAAGAAATCGATCATTTTTATATATGATATAAACTAGTTTTTATTAAAACTGGAACAAAATCGACTCTCAGGTAAAAATAAATAGGTAAGACTAAGAAAAAATTAACAATAGCAGGTACTCGCTATCACATCATAGATATTTAGACATTTCACACCTGTTATCCATGTTTGCAACATGTTCTTAAGAAAACCCAGCAAATTCAGTGCAACGTAGATGGTCACAGCCTATATTTTTATCAGAATCTTCTTCTGCTCTACTGTATAAGTCATCTTCACAGAAGAAGCAGTTTAAGTGATTTTTTTTTAGATTGGCTATCTGTTTAGGACAAATCTGATTCTGATCTGATCTGATTCATCTGCATTGAATATTCTACTGCAATCTTCCCATATATCAACGCAGTAGATTTTTTCCAAAAGTTATGTAAAGTACCCTCAGCTTCGTACTGAGATTTTGGATGAAGCTTTAAGAAATTTTTATACCATTTGGCCTGTAAGCGAGCGTACCACTAGTATGTGCAATTTTATAGTAACTGTATCAATTAAAATACCTTTGGTTATTGGAAAACCACACTTCACTATGTCTGTTATCCATTTCAGCAAATCGATTTTCGCCTTCAAAAGTCATAATTGGTTGTGGACCTTGTCTTTTTAAGCAAATCGGCAAATCTACCATATGTAGCCTCTATCAAGAGCTACTACTTTTGGTACCCCATATCTGCCAATAATTCGCCTATTCACAGGTATTATTTTTGTTATAATAAATAATCCTAAGTAATGTTCAAATCTATAACTTGATAATGCATGGTATCAAAAGTGAAACATTGTATTATTGTTTGTTCATAATGCTGATTGTTTACTTAATGGAACTACTTTTATAATGCTTCCGAACGAAGCATCTATCGAAGAGAGCGGTTTCTCTCGATTGGTTTTCTTGTATGTGACATCAAAAAAAATAATCATTTTATTTATCGTGTATTTAAAAAGTAGTGTCCGAGAGGAGGCTGGTTCTCGGCCGTAGCATTTTCTTAAAAATTATTTTGTGTGTAGGCAATCACCTTTCATATAGAATGACGGCCGAAAACTGATCTCAGTTATCTTGCAATAGTAAATAATCAAATGAAACAATACAGCTTAGATGGGAAGCGTCTGATATATTGAAAAAGGATAGAATATTGTCGTTGATTTTAAACATTTCTCGGCCTCCCGGGCCGAGAGAAGGTTTATGTTCATTTTGACGAACCAGTTAACCGGCCATCCCGAATTTTATTATAAAACAATGTTTTTCTAAATTTTATCAATTTAAACTTAATCTTTAATCACCATCCTTCAAGCTGACATACCTAAACATGCATTTAAGCATGAATTCAATAAAATAATTACTATTTCCTAGGGACCTTTTCACTGAATAAAATGCACATATTCAGTTGTCCTCATCTTACCTCAAAGTAACTATCATTTTGAATATTTTCTGAATACTGATGCTTCTTTTCACACGTCAGCGCATTACACATCGAAAATCTCAGATATGCAAGGAACATAAATATACCTGTATATACGAGGTTTAATTGTGCATATATCTATTATATTTGAATTTTGGTGGAAGTGGCCGACAACTGGTGGCGGCCGGACAACCGGTACGTTTACCCTACTTGTTTCACCAATATCTAATTCACTAATACTAACAATTGCACAGCTCAGTCTTCCACTAACTCTGGATCCCCATCCTCTATAAACTTTGTGTCTTGTTGCTCCTGTAGCTAAGAATCCAACCATAAGTATCATTAGTCCTAGTGCTCCCATACAAGCCCCAATCAAAACAAATGTCATTTTCACAGCATCCACCCTACAAGAAGAAGGATATGCTATAACAAATATGGCAAAATAAAAATAGATGGCATTACCAAAACAACTGCATGCTGAAAATTTCACTAAACATCAGTACTGCTAATGTAGCACCTCTATACATTGTGCTGCAGAATATAACAACACCTAAGGCACACATAATCGTTGCAATGAGAGTAGCATATGGGATGCGGGTCATACATTTTTCACAGCAACCTGAAAAAAAGGAGTTTATGCAGCTACTAACAGGTTAGAAGTATTATAATTTCACACCCTTCTCATCTTCTATAGATTCTAACATAGTTTGGGCTGAAAAAACACTTTCTCTAGATCTAGATATTTCATGATCCAAGTTTGTTTCTAACAGTCCTACTGGCCTGCTCTCATGCCTCCAGTTTTCCTGCATGTCTTGTTTTTGAAACCACAAGTTACATGTTTTATGAATGAATGAGTAATCAAGCAATAACAATTAATTTTGATTTACCACACCTTAAGATAAGATAAAAGATTTGAGATAGCAATTTCTAATTAGTCACATACTTACCCATTGTTGTTTGACTTAGAGCTAGTTCGTTGTGTGGAAATTACTGAATTTATTTAAATCAGCAACAAAATATGGGCATTGTCGTCATTTAAACTAGTCATGAAGATCATCGAATGTCGTAATGCTAGCTAAAGACAAAAGTGTAAAATTAAAAATAAATAAAAGATTCCAGCGTTGCCACGTGTTTACGACAGGATGCATTAACGGAAAACAGGCAGGTGGTCGAACCAAGGTATAGTTCAGGCCTTTTAGACAATAGAATATAAATAAATATGATTTAAAGACTGAAAAACACGCTTTTATAGAACTAAAAACGAGAAACAATTCTTTATATAAGCTGAAAATAATTTACGAAAAATACTAGTATAATTCTCACGAAAGCTTGGGGCGTTTTTGTCATATTATTCATCTATCGAGCAACCCGCCACGCTTTTCGTGACAATATACCCAGTATTTCTCGTTCACCATTATTTTGAGCTTACAATAAGTATTATTTTCAGTTATATTGTCCTATAAGCGTGTTTTTTCTATTTATATATTTATTTTTTACTTTTTAGTTCAGGATATTGATCCAGTCGCGTGCCAACGGGTCTTTGAGCTACCCTGCAACTTTTTTCACGGGCCCCCCCCTCTACATAAAAAAATAATATAATGTCTATACTCGGTGAAAACCAGCGGCGTAGCATAGCGTCAATACAAAGGGATGTAATAATAGTAACTGCAATTAACATTTTACCAACAGCAAAGATTTTTTCTTTTTTTGATTGAAGTCTTTAATTTTGAAGTCACACAAATAAAATATACAATGTAACAGCTTAAAAAATAATCAAACCAATTTTAAAAAAGAACTGAATCTACTTTAAAAAAAGAAAATTGTGAACGTAGGTATCTGTTAGAACTTTTAAATTTTGGAATTAATATCACTTCTTCTAGACGCACTCAGAATCGTTCATTGCGACGCGCAACGACATTTTATTTTATACCGCGAAGGAGATGCGTTTAAGAAACCGCATCACTCACAGACATAAAACAGCGAACTAGACACAGTGGAGAACGTAATCACGGCCCTAAAGAACGCGTTCGGTGGTGTTCAAGATGTAGCAGGGCAGTCGCATCATCGCGATATCGAGGTATTTTTATTTTTAGCGTTTAGCATAACGTTATATCTATAAAGCTCGACTATAATATACACGTTCAATATTGAATTTAAGTTTAATTATTTGCATAAATTTGCACATAATTTTAATTTATTATAGATCTTAGTGAATTTTTAATTAAAAAACGTATTAGAATATATTTTGAAGGGAAGCGACGCATTACCCGCATATCAATATGGAAGCAACGCCACTGGTGAAAACGGAACTACTCTTTACGATGATATTCCAAATCGGTTCATAGATAGATTAACCACATTAACGTACTAAACTGAATTTAAATTATCTGCGGCCACGATGAGTTTCTCAAAAATAAAACACAGATATCTATCAAATTCCCAATTTTTTTAATTGCGAACGGTATGAGAACTTCAATTCTGGCGATCCTAATCAGGATAATGATTGAATTATTGTATTGTCAGTGGTTCTTGACAGGTGTACAAAGTTTAAATTAAATTGGTTAGTGAATCAAAATCGAGTCCAAAGGATTTTTCCGATTTTTTGTGAACCAAATGATTGAAATTATCTCCCTCTTGCGGACTAAGCAAGCACCTTTCATTCCATGAAATCCTAGCCGACTAAGGAGTCAGTAAGAAAGAGAGCTGTCGTGCAAATAGCGGTGCGGGAGATCCACACTCACCAAACAGCCGACTAGATCTCTCCGGATGATTGAAATACATGGTTCGCAGAGAGATACGGAGGGGTGGTGGGTGTCGCCGGAATCAGTACCTTGTCGTCGGCGCTGTATATCGGCTACATCACGGGACACCGTAGTGTAGTTGGTATCGCGTCGGCCTAGAATGCCGGAGACGCTGGCGCTGGTTCGAATCCAGCCGGTACCCTTCAGTTTCCGATTTTTCTGTGAACCAAATGATTGGAATTATCTCCCTCCTGCGGAGTAAGCAAGCACCTTTCATTCCATGAAATCCTGGTCGACTAAGGAGTCGTACTTCAGTAAGAAAGAGAGCTGTCGTGCAAATAGCGGTGGGAGATTCACACTCGCCAAACAGCCGACTAGATCTCTCTGGATGACCGAAATACATGGTTCGCAGAGATATGTGGGGGAGTGATGGATGTCGGCGGAGTCGATACCTTGTCGTCGGCGCTGTATATCGGCTATATACATCACGGGGCACCGTAGTGTAGTTGGTATCGCGTCGCCCTAGAGTGCCGGAGACGCTGGTTCGAATCCAGCCGGTACCCTTCATGTTTCCGATCTTTATGTGAACCAAATGATTGGAATTGTCTCCCCCTTGCGGGGTAAGGAAGCACCTTTCATTCTATGCAATCCTGGCCGACTAGGGAGTCGTACTTCAGTGAAAGAGAGCTGTCGTGCAAATAGCGGTGGGAGATTCACACTCACCAAACAGCCGACTAGATCTCTCTGGATGACCGAAATACATGGTTCGCAGAGATATGTGGGGGAGTGGTGGGTGTCGGCGGAGTCGATACTTTGTCGTCGGCGCTGTATATCGGCTACATCACGGGACACCGTAGTGTAGTTGGTATCGCGTCGGCCTAGAATGCCAGAGACGCTGGTTCAAATCCAGCCGGTACCCTTCATTTTTCCGATTTTTCTGTGAACCAAATGATTGGAATTATCTCCCTCTTGCGGAGTAAGCAAGCACCTATCATTCCATCGTCTGTGCATTTGTAAACAAAACTACAAATAATAATAAAATACATGTTTATTTTAGTACACAATTTTCCAAACACTTGGTTTTGGACAATTTCTATCGTCTGAACAAAATACATTGAAAGTTGTATCTTCGTCAAACCCTAAAATCTCCCTACGTTCTTCTATCCTAAATGTAAATGTGCTCTCGTGTGTACCAATAAAATATCTGGCATGGGAGCAGATTATCTGGTCCACAATAGCCACACCTCCATCTTTGTATTTTGATCTAAATGCTTCACTTGCTGTGTATCTCTTCACTTTGTATCTGCTCAGCAAACTAGATAGATGTTCAAATTCTACAATCAAAAAATCAAAACAGATTAGTAATTCTTACTCTTACTCTTTCAAGCATATTTCTTGGTAATCATATAAATATGTGTATACTATTTTATAAAATGGAGGTATACAGTAATTAAAACAAAACTTGAATGGAAAACATATAACAAATTTTATGTTAAAATATAATTTACTTTTGTACTTATTTGTCCATTCAGGAAAAGCTTCTATTCCATTTCTTATATTGTAACAATTGTTTTTTGGTCTTTGGTCTTGTATGTGAAAATTTGTAATCAATTTTTTCATTGACAGTGTAGTTATGGAGAAAGATATCAAATATAGTTAATTTCAAAAGCTGTTACCTCATCATTGAGTTATCCAGTTTTTGAATAGGCTTAAAATTGAAGTCTTTTGCTCACATGTGTTATTTAAAATTACAGACTTTGTACTTCCCAGATAAAAGGAATGGAGCAAATTAATATAGCATAAAAAACATTGTAAAATGAGTCCATATAGAAAATTCTGGTTATATGTTTTCCTCAAAAATAGCACAGGATTTTTTTTTAGACAAGGAGCCAAGTGCATTGACAGTGAAATGTCAGATTCATTGATTGTGACTGTTTTGAATTGGCATACCTTTTGCAGAACCATCAGTAGCCACAAAAACAGTCTGAAGTTTCAGCCTTTGCAAAGTTTTTGATACTTGCTCAGCTACATTCTCCAGGCTAGGTATTTCTTTGGATCTGCTTCTCAAAAAATCTCTTCTCCTCAAATGAATAGCTACATAAGGTCCTCCACGTGGTTTTCTATTTGGCTATCAAATAAAAGACAAGTCTGTTATTCAAAAATCTTTTAGTGCTAAGGTTTTTATGTCATTTAGTATTAAATTAAGTTAATTACAGTGAAGAAGTGCGAAATCTAATGTATGATCCAGTTTTTCAAATAATAATAACAATAAACTTTATTTATAGTCACAGGCTGCACAACTGTGTGGGTAAAATTTACCAGCATTGATATTCTCCCACTTAATCTTACGACCAAAATTGCACTGATTGAAGGAAATGTTTCTCTCTAGGAAGTTGCTATTTTAAATCCCCAAATTAAGGCTGTATAATCAGATAGATTTAGATATAAGTATGTCATTAATTTAGAGAAATAATTTTAACCAGTCTTTGGATTTTTCTGATTGATGTGCCAAAGAGTGTAACATAAACATCACAAATTATATATTTTACCTTTTCATCTTCCCAATTTTTTGGTAACAAAGTTTTGTCTTTCTCATCTGTTGAATCTAAATGTTCTCTTCTAAAATCTGCAGCAATATCAACAAGTTCCTTACTGTACCTCAAACTCCTCCTTGCTTGCCAGTAGACCTTGTTCCCAAAATACTCATGGAGTGATACTTCACCATGGTTTATCAGTATTGAGCTATGAAAATTATCTTATTAGACAGCTGTTACAACAGACAGATCAAAAATTGAGGTCTGTAGCTTTTTTCCAAATATAAAATATCTGAGAAGTGCAGTTAGAGACTTAAAGTATAGAACAAAAAATGCTGTCTTTTTGGTATTTTTTTTGCAAAAATTCATTGAACAGGAAATATCTGGAGAAGGACTATTGTCAGCTATTTATTTTGTTCAATTGAACCATGCTACACAACTTAAGATAAACATTAATATATTCAATTTCTCTCATTAGAATCACTAGTCATTGTTCAAATGTCCTGAATACCTGACATGAATTAAGTCCTATGAAATGATTCAACAATGATGAGATGAATTTGAAATTACCATACAATACATACCTAGCTGTAGTGTTTAAAAACAGTTGTACTAGTTTTGTCACAGGTCCATGGTATGAGAGGCAATGATAGTTATTGGCAGTGATATTGTTATAGAAGAAAAAAGATATATGTTGCTTCTTTCTACATTTGTCAATTTGCATTCTGTCTTCAAAATTTCCTGTTTCAAACATGTCTTCAAAATGTTGTAGAGTATAGACTTCATCTATTGTCACTCTAGAGTATGTTTTAGGGTGCTCTAAAACCATACATGGACAATCAATCTGCATACTGGCAAATGAAACTGAGTATCCATCTAGCAACCTAAAGCTAAGCTATATATTCTAAGATGATTCAAATTTAAAAATTGACTACTGGTAGGTATGTGGACATAAGTAACTAAGATGAATTACTGTTAAATACTACAGAAATTATGAGAATATTAGTTTTATTTCGGTGTAAAATTTGGAAAGACTAACCATTGAAAAACTGGTACATCTCTATGACAGGTGCAAATCTTTTCAAACTATCCAAATCAAAATAATGACCCCAAGGTATATGGTCAGGAGTATCGCTATATTGCCAATGTATAAGATTGGACCAGGGTGGCAGAACAAGTTTGAATCCATTCAGTGTAGGATCAGATGATTTCATCATTTTGTTAGAAAGTATTGCAAAGCGCATATAAACATCTAACCGAAGGTTGAAACCTTCTGGAGGATTCACATCATAAAATAGGTATCTAAAAAACAGTAAAACGTATAATAGAAGTAAAACATGCATTTATAGACATTTTATATACCTGTTTATTTTTTTATCACATTTTATATTATCACTATAACAATAATTCTCATTAGCAGAGGCATAACACTTTATAAAAATAAAAATTAAGCAAATACTTTGGTATCCCATAACTGTCTATAGATGTTTATATTTTATTATCCGAGGACACATTTAAAAATTTGATTTCTATATTATAACGAACATTACGATATTACGAACACAAAACAGGTACGGTGATTACGATTACGAACATGACGAACACATAAACACAATGAAGTGTCAATACCTAATAAACATAAAACATAACATAACGAAAGAGTAGGTAACTAACACATAACTCTACATTGCTACATTTCTGCAAACATGACATGACATGACGCATGACGGTAACATCTGACATCTCATCCTTCATGATCATGACCATGGCCGACTTTACTCACTAGGCCAGAGCATGAAATATGGCAACACTGAATCAGCGGGCCGAGTTTTTATTTGTTGTTAAGTCATGTGTATTCTTCCAGAGCAGAAAATATGGTTGAAAGGTGATTATTAATGTGTTTCTAATTATTTACCTGCACAAACGAAACTATAAAGATAAAAAGATGCCTGCAAAGTGTGTAGTACCAGGAATAGAGGACATACCAAACCATGGCCGAACATAACCTTCCAGAGTAAAAAGAACATTACAAGGTGATTTTTAATGTGTTTCTAATCACTTACCTGCACAAACGAAACTATAAAGATAAACAGATGCCTGCAAAGTGTGTAGTACCAGGTTGTACTAGCAATTGTGCTTCCAGTAAAGGACATAGACAGAAGTGGGTGAACAGCACAAGTGAACAGTATTCCTCGTATGGGGGTTATATTTATAAGAATAAAGACAATACTTTACAAACATTTCAAAGGATAGGACCTATTTTAAAGCTCAATGTGGTACCTACAATGTTTTCTGGACCTCCCAAATATCACAGAAAAATACAGTTAATAGAACTCATCTGGGCATGCCAACGAGGGCATGCATCTGGGCATACCTACGAAAAGATTTGATAGTGAAAGGGAATCAAGACCAGCAAGAATGGCTTCACAGTGACCTAATAGTATAGTAGCAGTAGTTCTAAAAAGTATTTTTCTTAATTTATTAACCGAGATGAACTCTAATACATATAAAATGTAATAATTATTCTGAAACTATAGGCCCACTATTTGACAGCTAAGCCACGTTGCCACATCTAAGGCTCCGGCCTAGTGTAGAGTCGGCCATGTCATGACACAAACGTACCTATTTTTTAATGTGACACAAACTCTACTCTACAGGCCTTTACGGAAACACTGATCTGGATCCGGATAGATCAGTTATACGTCAAACAGCTGTTGAGGGCTGTTCCAAATTACGGTACTATCAGCGTCCCAGAACTGATTTCATCATGCCCCGCCCATTTTACAGTTCTAAAAACACACAAAATGGGCGGAGGATGATGAAAACAGTTCTGGGCCGGTGATAGTACCGTAATTTGGAACAGCCCTCAACAGCTGTTTGACGTATAACTGATCTATCCGGATCCAGATCAGTGTTTCCGTAAAGGCCTTATATTCTACTGTTCCGTTATATGATAGCGATGGGAACACACTACAACAAATCACAGTGACTGGTAACCATATGATATTAGAGGGGCGCACCCTCCCCTAATCCACACAGATCTTTTCGAAAATAGGCGTAGTGCTAAAGAGAAGATGCATAATCCTCATTTTTCTAAATTTCTAAATTAAACGTAGCTTCCGAATAACAAAAATATAAATAAGATAAATAATCAGTGGCGGCTCGTCCAATGACGCAGGTGAAGCGCTGCTTCACCTCTCATTTCCAGGCTTAACATTTTCCATCTAGAAAATTTCTAAGAAAAAGAATTACACCGTTCGCTTCCATGAAATTACATTATGATATATTTGATCATTATAATGTTATTATTTTATAGCGCAGTGAGAACCCTTCTACAACCCGTAACGCGCTATCTGGCTTATCTTGCTGTAAAGCAGTCCGAATGCCCGAATAGTCGTGCGTGAAGCAGGTTCCTCGCATCGTTTTAGCTGCATCACGTAAACAAATTCAGATTGGGCGGTTACCATGGTAACGGCATGAGGCACAGCGCGCTGTCGATTCCCTACATATGCCAAGTGAAGCAAATTTTCATTCTGCGTACATTACCGATATTGTCTTACCGGCCGGGCTATTCATGTCTCGCATCGGCAATCGATCGTTGGAAATTCGTTGGATAATCTCTGGATAACACGTCATTTCGTACGCATGCGCCAATTTTGGAAATATCCAGCGACTGGCAGGCCTGTTAGCCCTATTTTGACAGTTAAACAGTTATGGCGGCTTCCTGTTTCTCAGCAGTCAGCTGATGAGCCTAACCTATAAGACTTGTTTGTGTTTGTGCAGATCAGCTGTTAGTCGCTGAACTCTGAGGTCACCGACACCTATTTTGTGTCGCTGACCAAGTGATGAAGGATCACTTTTGATTTAATAGTCGGTGGTAGTGATCGTACGGTGTTACAAACAAACACAATGTATCGAAGAAAAGGTTAGTGTGATAACGTGATATACTTGGACTAGGGCTAGAATCGATATGTGACTACTTCAGCGTGTATACTGCCCCCACTACGTCGTGAGTAGTGTTGTGTATCGAAGCTTGGGAGGGAGATCGAAGACCCAGGACTATGCTAGCCGCCTACGCCGAGATCGTCCTGAACAGAACAGGGGATATCATCCCATCTGACAGTTAGTGTAGGGCGCACTACAACAGGCTCACATAGTTAAGTTATTTCAACAGGCATGGCACGAGCTAACACCGTACCTCGTGGACGCACGAAGAAGCACGGCTGTAAGGATAGAGGGCAAGGTGAGCAGTTTTCGTTGTCTGACTAATCATGCTCAGTAAGTATATAGTTTAGGTGCATACCAGAAACTGATTGGTATGAGTATTGACATGGTCTTAGCCTACCTCTGGATCAGACACTCTGAGTAAACAGTAGTAGATCCATGAAATCATCCTGATACTGTGACATGACACATTTATGTCCCTCAGCTGCTATAAACTATGGTTAACGAGGCAGGGTGGTTATACCAGGTGTTTCCTCATACTTTGCCTCCCCTCTTATCTGTTTTAATTGTAGAGATAGAAACAAGTTTATATATGAAACTTTTATAGTCTTCTGTTGTCATTTAGAATACAATATGAACAAAGAGATAAAATAATAAAAAACCTGTTTTTTGTATAGATGTATATTTTATTAAATGGGAAACTTTTTTCTACTACTTCAAATAAAAAAGATAAGGATGGCATTGTATGAGGAAACACCCACTACATACATTTGCATAATGTAGCTATCAAATACACTAATACACAATACAAGCAGCTGTACATGGCCAAGCATATTATGAATCGTTCAAATGCAGAGAATGTTGTGGTGTATTTTGAATAATTCTCAAACATGATTGTATCATGTTAGCCTCAACTGAAACCATCCACTACACACAAGGACTTGTGTATGTGTTCCAATGTCTAGTACATGATGAAGATATAGTGACACCTTATCAAATGCAGGGGCCATCAACATTAATTACAATGGGGCTACATTGTTACTGACCTGTACTTTTCGAAATATGTGCACAACTGCATATACAGTTATGTGAAGCAATGTTGAGTAACGTGTGAAGTAAAGAAGTAGACTGGTGCTGAGTTTAAAACAAACAAAAACTACTAATCAATGGCACGTCTGCGTCATGTTAGCAACATTAATACCAATGTTCAAATTCATATTCAAGGTTCATCAGTCAGCGAATAATGCTTGTACAATTTTATTTGCTACATTTAATTAAGTGTACATCTAAACCTCATGTGTGGCTGACTACAGCAGCTGGCAAGTGAGTAGGAAACTTTAATCATGCTTTTCTTTTCAGGTCTGCAACAGTGACTTGAGTATCGTAATTGCAGCTTAAAAGTAGTGGAGTGAAAGTATTACAGTGTATAAGTGAAATGTATTATTTTGTAGACTAATAAAAAAGTATTTTGTATAACCCAATCAACTGAACATTATTTCTGCTGCAATTTGGTAGGCTTCATGGCATGATGTGCGACTAGGGCACCCTGTACCTACTTATGCCATCCTAGCATAGGGCCATGCCCCGCAAATGAAAAGGTTATTTACCTTGCAGAGGAAAGCCATAAGAATAGTGGGTAGGTTGAATTATCAGGATGTCTGCAGACATGTTTTCTTAAATATGGGCATACTCACTTTACCAGCAGTTTATATACTTCAAAATTTACTGTGGGTAATAAGGATCAATATAGATTGCACAGTGATGTCCATAGTTATGAAACCAAAAATAGAAAGAAACTTATGCCAATTTCTCAATGTTTAACAAGATGTCAATGTGGTCCAGGATATCTGGCTGTTAAATTATATAATAAGTTACCATTAAGCTACAGCACTATGCCATAGTTTGAGTTCAAAGTAAAAATAAAACAAATTTTGATATCAGAAGCATTTTACTCAATTGATGAATTTTTTTTTTATTTAGTAAGATGGGACATATATAGGTATGCCCAATACATATGGTAGCCTCGCCTGTTTTTTATCATTGTTTATAAACTATTTTTTGTAGTTTGTTTTTATATGTGCAAGTTTTTAACAATATTCTCATATTTCTAGTTTGTAATTTTACTTTTGTTCACCATATGGCTTTTGTAAATATGTTGTATATTATCACCAATAAATTGATTGATTGAAGTGATTTGATGGGCCTAGTTACATTTAGGTTTTTATTAAGAGCTAACCATGATCACAGATAGTTTGTTGGATTCATTTTGTATATTAAAGTATGAATACATGGGATTTATCATTTATTATTAGAAAACAACTTCATATCATATTGTGCTTACACAAAGTTAAAATACATGTTGTAATCATAATAAATAATGTTCTAACTTTGACACTATACACAATCTACCCTGGAAGGGCCCCAGTCCCTGTAGCATCTTATTTCATATGTGCTGCTTGAGATGTCACTCGATGTATCATGTCCACCCCATCCTGCAAAAGTGAATTGCATGACTATAACTTAGTAACTACAGTTCATCAATAGCAATAAACTCTTTAAATTAGTTATGAATGTGAATAAAGGTCACATGTGGGGAATTGCAGTGTTGAATTATTATTGATATTTATTTTAGGGTACCATCATACAACACAATTCCCCAACTTTAATCACAGTGCTGTGATAAAAACTGTCACCCATACATATGAATAATTGTTGGTTACTACAAATGTAAATATTATACAACACAATGTGACCATCATAAGACCACTATCATAACTAGTTGACACACTGACAATAACAACATACTACTGTAGAATCGTTTTGAACTAATGCAACATTAAATTCTCATTTAAATACAAAGGCTGGGTAACGAGTACCTATGCATGAGACCCAGTCATGGTAACAATTATTATGAAAACAGGCATTATCCAAAATAAGGTGTATAACCCTATAAGCTCCACGAAGATTATGATGTGCCACAATAATATCTAACATGTAGAGCACAGCCTGACAAATATGAAATTGATTTTGCCCCTTTTATGAGATCACATAAAACACTATCATGATACTTTACCTGTGTCCAGCACGCACCATTACTTGTAGCTTCAGAACCATGAGTATTGAAACTGTCAGCCCATCCTACTTCTATGGTCTCAGTAAGCTTTCCTAAACTCACTGGCTAATAACAAATGTTCTTCTACCAACCTACGTCCCTCACATTGGGTCGTTGACTCCGTTTTTTCCAGTGTAGAAAATGAAAAACAACATACGCACTTGTTATCCACACAGTATCTGAGGCGCGAATAAACTATACCTGCACATACCACTTTCACGAACCCCTCTGTAGATCATGTACTGCAGGGGGTCTTCTCACATTACGCACCTGAGAATATGTATATATATAGCTGTAGTGGCTCGGCTAAAACAACAACAACAATGAACATTGACGTCTTTGGGGGTGAAGCTAAATTCAGATGCACACGACATCCGACGGTACGAAACTGCTCTTATTGGTTGAAATATGTTGATTTGACATCATTTTGAATATTTCAACCAATAGGAACAGTTTCGTACCGTCGGATGTCGTGTGCATCTGAATTAAGCATAAGACGTCAATGACATTGAACAATAAAATAAAAAATAAGTACGGTTAGGTTGTTAGGTTAGGCTCATCAGCTGACGGCTGAGGAACAGGAAGCCGCCATCACTGTCATGACACGCCTCTCAGGATTGCCACTCGCAGGATATTTCCAAAATTGGCGCATGCGTACTAAATGACGTGTTATCCAGAGATTATCCAACGAATTTCCAACGATCGATTGCCGATATGACACTTGAATAGGCCCGCGGGATTCGGATATTGTTTCTGTGCGGTGTGTATCTGTTTTCATTATTCTCACAATGTTTCCTGAGTATGATGTAATTTGTGTTTTACTGGAAAAACCGTTTTCGGGGTGGAATGACGATGACAAAAAAGACTTTTTAAACTCTGAAAAGCCCTCCCCCATATTAAATGTAAATAAAATGGCTAAGGTTAAAGACAAGGTGTACAGTCGGAATTTCAAAAAATCCTGGTACAGTGATTATGAATGGTTGTGTGGTAGCTACTATTTAAATAAACTTTTCTGTTTGCCGTGTATCATAATTAGTTGTAAGTCAACAGTGTGGTGCAAGTATGGTTTCAATGACTTCGGAAATGTGACACGTGCTCTTCGTAAACATGAAGGTTCGTCAGATCATATGCGTTGCGCACTAGGATTTTCCAAATTAAAGAAAAATTTGACTACCATTGAGGATGCTTTACGCGAAAATTCTAGACTGTATATCAAACAGTTCAACGAAAACGTGCAACTCAACAGACGTTTCATGGAACTACCAATACGTGCAGTCCTTTATTTGGGAAAACAAGAACTGGCCTTCCGTGGCCATGACGAAGGCACATCTTCAGCTAATCGTGGAAATTTCAAAGAACTTTTGGAAGTCTTTATATCCATAAGCCCTGTCGACATTCAACAGCACTACAAAAAAATTGCTTCAGTATTCGCAGGCAATTCTAAGACGATCCAAAACGAAATAATCGACTGCATTGCGACTTATCTTGAGGAATACGTAGAAAAGGAAATAAAGGATTGTCGATTTTTTTCTATTCAGGTGGATGACACCACAGATATTGCCCAGAAATCGCAGTGCAGCATCATAATTAGATATGTCAATCTTGCTGGGAAGTTGGTGGAGAGATTTTTAGGTTTTTATGATGTAAGCTCCAGCAGGACAGCTGAGACATTATTTAGCTTAGTGTCAGGGTGTCTGGAAAAATTCAATTACAAAACAAAACTTATTGGACAATGTTTTGATGGCGTGTGATGTCCGGACATTTAAATGGCCTGCAAGCTAAAATAAAGGAACAAGCACCCCAAGCAGTTTTTGTTCATTGCCTCGCACATCGCTTGAATTTAGTATTACAACAAAGTTGCAACAGTATTTCAAAGTGCCGCATTTTTTTTGCAACTATCAATGGTTTACCGACATTTTTCCACCATTCTCCGAAACGAACTCATACCGCTGACATAATAATAGGACGTCGAATACCTGTCTCCATTATTACGCGATGGACATCAAACTCAAAAATTGTCGGTCTTATTAATAATGAGTGGGATTCCCTAAAGCAAGTATTTGCTGAAATTATTGATGATCCATCTTCCGATCAAGCCTCAGTTAGACAGAGCGACGGCTTCCTGAATAAATTCAATGATTTCGAATTTGCGCTTTTGGTTGTTGTTTTTAACGAGATTTTTGGGGTTACAGATGTACTGTTCGATATTCTACAAAAGAAATCATTTGATATACATTTTTGCAGTCTACAAATCAGAAATACGCAAACACTCATAAATAACAAAAGAAGTGAAGGCACATTTATGAACATTTTTGATATGGCTGCATCAAGAGTAACTGTTCCAAGGACGTTAAAACAATAGGGGGACGCAGCTATTTACTTTTCGCGATGAAGCCGCATAGTCACATTCTAAGCGCATTGCAAAGTTGCCAAACTAGGCATTTTTCTAAGTAAAACTAAGAAAACAAGCAAGCTTATGAAAACAAAACATCAGCGAAACAAGCAAGCTTATGAACACAAAATATCATATTTAATATAATAATATAATATATTTATGAACAGTGAATTGATGTAATGATTTTTATATATGCAAAACGTTAGGATCAGAGTCTAATTTCGCTCTTTTGCAATATTTGATAGTATGAAGAAATTTTCATATGTCAACCCGGCAACGCCGCTTGGCTCTCATTGCTAGTTGCCATGGGATTTCTACGGTTGCCAAACTGGGCAAATTTCTAAGTAGATTTACGGTCAAATTCGCCCCAAACATCGCGTCATTAAACGAAGAGGTTATGTTGATCCACCCACTCGACAAAGGTGCGAGAAATTCTTGCTATTCCACCGGCAACCCTGTACCGTCAGGGCGGCGGACCAGGGAACGTCAACGGGTGTGAATTTCAATTATATTTGAAATTCCTGAGAACCGTTAAACCTTATTCGAATCTATTTTGTGTTCGAGTATAAATTGTTCTATTGTGAATTACTGAATTCCAACATTTCAAATTCTAGATAATCGTAACACAGACCGTACATTCGTAGGTATCTGTTTTGTGTTCGAGTAGTGTTGAGTGTGTTTCAGTGCTTATTTACCTGATAGGCCCCAAAAACAGGCTGATGATCCGAAAATAGTCATGGGTAGACGCTGCTACAAGTGCTACATATGCAAAAAATGGGATTATCGGCACCCTAACTTGACCTTTTACAGGTAAGTGTATTCGTGCATTCATCTGCAGTAAAATTGATGGTATTATAAAACCTCTAATTTCATTCCTATGTGCTACCTGCTGGGGTACATTTGAAAATAACAGTATACAGTACATATGGGATCTTTCAAATAAGGTGTCTATAAACAGTAAAGTTGGGCTTCATATTTTTAGAAATTATTTTAAACACCTCCAGTTTGCTCCTATTGTCATGTAGGAATACTTTGGTATGTTTACATTTATTGGGCTGGTACTGCATTATATAATTATAATGTCATATTATTTTACCTAGATAATTTGAAAGTGATATTGATATCACATATTATACACAACTGTACCTACATATAAACACACCTAGCCTGATTAGTCTTACTTTCATATTCTTAAACACCTCATCCAGTTTGCTACTGTTGCCATAGGTATAGAATATTTTTGGTATATTTACATATAAATAAACCAAGCTTGAGTGTTACATTCATATTTAACAAAATAAAATAAATTAAAGTATCATTTTTTTGAGCTTTTCTATAATTAATCATATTTTTCAGTATTACCAAAGATATTGTTCTGAGGAGGAAGTGGTTTGATGTAATGGGAGTGACTGAAACAGACCTACCACAATTAAAAGAAGTCTGCTCAGAACATTTTACTAACGATGACTTTGAAACCACACTATCCGGAAAGAAGCGTTTGAAAAAAAAATGTGGTGCCTACTTTGTATACCAAGGAAGAAGATAGAAAACAGCTTAAAGTGTAAGTAGCTATATATAAATAATTAGACTTCAACATTATAGGTAGGATTTAGAATCTGATATAGTAACAAAAAATATAATTTAATCAATGTTACATTCTAAGAAGCATGTTTTTCTTACATCTTTGTTATGTTGGAGATAATCCAAGAAAATCCATTATATCTGTGAGCACAGTCTTTAGTCTGATTATTCTAAATAATGTCAAAGTGGATAGGCTGCTGAACTGTAGACTTTATGGTTCTAATGCAGGAAAATTAATTGGAGTTATGAAATGCTACGATATGCCATCTAGGTGCATGTGAAACTTTTTTTAGTGTCAAGGGTATACTTTTGCTGAGACACGTTGTAAAACTTGTAATGTAATTTTTCTTTGAGGTTTGAAGAAATAGTGAGTAAAAAATCTAGTTGGTGAATTGAATAATGAGGTGTAATTATTTTAGAGCAAAAGATAAAATAGGTACAAGTGTTTAGTAAAAAGTAATAGTAACCCTAAATTGATAAACTGTTGAAAGACCTTAACTGTTACTCTTACTAGTTATTTTAAGGTGATCTTTAGTTTTTAGCATCATATACTAAGTATAAATTATAGGCTGTTTTATTTTCAAGGGAAATATATATACACAATATATTTTGTGCTACATATAAATACTTCAATGTTCTCAATCCTCAACAGTTTTTGCTCAGGAAACAGCTTTCAGATAATTTTTTTCAGAGCATAAAGTGAGCAATTTATTTTTTGAATATAATAAAATAAATAAATAAAAAAATGTACAAAAATAAATACATACAATTAATAATTTTTTACTGTTTAACAGTAATACCATTTATTTTGTTCTAAATTTTCATCACAAAATTATTTTAATGTGTATAGTTTTTTAATCATTTCCCAGAACAGTATTTTGTGTTTCATCACTTGTACCTATCTCAATTTTTTGAAACTTTGTTGCTCGTAAACTATTCTGACCACTGTCTAAATGGGCAATATCACAAACAGACTGTTTTATCTATTGTTTTATAATGTTATAATTATATAGTCATAATGATAATCATAATTCCAATTCTTATATAGAGACCATCCTTTGAAGGTAGCACACAAATGTAATACTGGTGCTTCTCAAGAAGGTAGTGGTTATGAACCAGCTGCAAAGAGGTACCTTTTTTATTTAGTAAAAATATATGAAATATACTGCTTTTTCAAGGATTCTTTGCTGTGTGCCTGTATTTGATCTGATTTTTAACTGTTATTTATATATTTAATATACATACAATATATTTTTTATTAGAGATATATATACTTGCATGTCATTCATAGATTTGCCCAGTAAACAGCTTGCAGAGATACATTTTTTCGGAGCATAAAGTATGCAATTATATTTTGAAAACAATGTGAAAAAATGTACAAAGGCAGTTAAGGCAGTTACATACAATTAATAGCGCCTTACACTGTTTATTTATGATAGTGTTCTAATTTTTATCACTAAATTACTTTACTGTGTAGTATTTTTTGAACATATTGTTTTGTTGTTCATCACTGGTATCTTTATTTTTGGAAATATTTTTACTTTCAAATTCTTCTGTCTCCATGGTCAAATGGATGCTATCACAAATAGAATATTTTATCTAAAATTGTTTTTTGAACATATTGCTAAACAGTATTTTGTTGTTCACCACTAGTATCTTTATTTTTGGAAATATTTTTACTTTTAAATCCTTCTGTCTCGTCTCCATGGTCAAAATGGTTACTATCACAAATAGAATGTTTTATCTATAATTATTTTATCAAGTTATAATTATGTAGTTAATATTATAATTTTATTATGATTTAAATTTTTAGTTGCCACTACCCCTTGAAGGAAGCTTTCTTATCTGCTATTGGTGCTTCTCAAGAAGCGATCTGTGGTGAACCAGCTCCTAAGAGGTATTTTTTTTTAATTATAGTTGTATTAAACATATAAGTTGTCAGCACAATATGGCTTTTTGAGGGTTTTTTGGTGTTACATTGTATACAACAGGAAAGTCCATTTTCTGTTACTTTGTCTTTTTGTGTGCTTTTAATCATTCTGATTTTTGGCTTAATAATGTGATGAAAAAATAACGAGGTTCATTATCTCTGAAGTCCATGATTATTATATGATAATAAATACTACTGAGCATAAAGAGTCTTTCAGAACATATTGGGCTGGGGTATTTTTTTGTAAAAACATAAGATCATACAAAAAAATTAATGTTGAAAGACTTCACAACTGAAGGCATTCATGCTGAACTTGAAATTTTTCAAAAATCCTTACAGAGACGCTGAATATAATAGTCATATACAGATACAATTTGACTTTACAACCACTTATCTGCTACATATACATTGAGTTAGATAAGAAATATAAAAGTTCTACATCCACTACATCCACTGTGTCAGTTTTCTGCCTTGCTGTGGCAGCTGTCAAAAAACTTTTTTAACAAATATAAAGTTTATGAAATTATACGTTCATTCATTATGGGATAAATCCCAGAATATATCAAATTCGTGTTTTTTAAAAATATTAATAATCTAAAATTTTATTTCAAATTCCGATGACCTACCTGTATTATTACTATAGTGTCCCATTATTTATGTTCCGTATTTGATGTTTAATTTTTTGCTGTGCTTCTAGGAATCCAAGGGGTTGAGTGTAAAAGCTATGTGAACTAAGTAGTACCAGTACTACCAGTAGAAGCAGTTTTATTTAGTAAATCATCATATCCGGCACATTTGCAATTTTTCGCCGTTCAACAACACTTAATAGATCCGATGATTTATACTGATATTTCTAATTATTCCCATAATACTGTACCATTGTTTATAATAATCGTTGATAATGTTGGTATACTGCAAAAAGGTGACCAAGTCAGAAAACTAGTTCCTCGTAAATGGTGGCTGTTGAAAGTAATCATAATTTAAGTAACAAATCACTCAACGTGTTTTTTAGAAAACATAGAACTCATAAAAATGTTCACTGCGAGTTATAAAGAGAGCTTGAAGAAATTAGACTATATTTCTGATACTTGGTCAAAATAAACTTTAATTTTCTTGAAATAAGGAACATAAACATAATCAATCACATTTAAATCTAGAATACTGAATCAGATCTAGTTTGGTTTCGGGGCATTGCTTTTCTTGTTCTTATCTACAGGGAGGGATTTATTCCAGCTGTGATAGTCAAGATGGTCACTTTTACGTGATATGTCTCACAATGTAGTGAAGTTGATCATTTTACCTGCTACTTTATTGGACATATTAGACTTAGTCAAAACGAGCTGTTAACCAAACTGGCAAAAAATTCGAGTATTGACTTGGACAAAATCATTTATCGTCGTTTAGTACCAAAAACGTCAAATCGTCGATTTTTGACCTATCACTTTTTGCAGTACATTGACGTATGATGTAATTGATGTTGAATTTTTATATTTCTTTTTTGTTTTGTTTTTAGTGATCCAAGCAGTCGAGTGTAAGAGCTATGTAAGCTATAGGCTTCCCAACATAAATCCTACTACTGTGACTGTGACTACTAGAAGAATATATGCTTTGTTGAATAAATAATGGTAGGATGACAAAGAATGGGGCACAAGCTAATTATGTAATTTAAATTAATATAACGTTATATGTTGCGAAAATTAAAATGAAATTTAAAATATACATGTACATTAAAAATACTTAAATAGTTGTTTTTAAATAAGAGAAACATTTTTTATTACTATTGGTTACATGACATGTGTGTAAACGAATATTAATTTGTGTACAAATATGAATAAAATAATTGTTGCCACAGTTACTATTTTTTTATGTGAAGGCTGTCGATATACTTGCAAATTCGATAATTGGGAAGTCTGATTTTTTATGAAAATTTTAAAGTTTATAGGAAAAACACATAATTGTTCACTGCCTGTCTGCTACTTTAAAAATGTATACACTTGATTTGACGTGATTTAATAAGGTAGTAACTTCCAATTTACATACTGATTTTCGAGCCACTAATATTTTTCTTTGAAATAAGTTGTAATCATTTTCTTTGCCAAAAATAATGGTTAAACCACTGCAAATGGAGCACATGCAATGCTTAGGTACTTATGTATTTCTATCAATACAGTTTGTTACAATAAAAATTACTTCATGATAGTCTTTACTTTTGAGCATGATAGAGTATGGCTATATAAAACTTTTATCTGTAAACGTGATTTAGTACTACATATTTTTTTATTATTTTAAATGGAAGTACGACTCGAGCGTACCTAGCTAACATATTTCGGATGCTACTAATGGTTGTATGACTTATTAAATTATTCTTTTTCGAATTACAATGATAAATTTGATTTCTAATGTGTTTATAACCTCAAAAAATACCAAAACCGTATACTCCTGATGTCATAAGTCAATATTCGAAGGTATAAGTACAAAACTGTACTGAGTGGTGCTTTTTAAGGTACTATAGGGTCTATCATACCTTGCATTCAAAACATTTTTTTGTACATCAACCCCTAAAACTCACCCCCAATTTTTTTTTTCAAATAGCACCCCATAGGTTTTCCTACATAAATGATATCCCCATTTTATTTATAATCTTGTGGTACCTTTAATTTTATATGCAAACTTATTTTTTCCGTAAAATCATAAGCATAAGACAAACGAAATGATAATTTGTTTGACGCCTGATATTTTTGTAACAAAAACGCATAAAAAAGAAAAGTAAGTGGGTGTTTCAAGGGTAGTGAATGACCTATCATTCCTTGCGTATGAACCATTTTTTTCTTACTTAAACCCCTGGAGTCCACCCCTAGCTTGTTTTTCCAAATTTCAAACCACAATTTTGCCTGGAAAAATAAATTCTTTACTTGAATTTAATTATCGTAGTGCCTTACTTTTTATGCCCCTACTGCAATTTATCGTTAATTTTGGCGCCCGTGTGCGGGGCACACCCTGCACACGGGGTTGGCGCGGCCCTAGCCTTTTTTGCACTTAGTTTTGTTGTCACATTTTTTTTATTAGTTGATTCGTGAAAATAAAAGAAAATATTTTCCACACATGTGTTTTAATTAATTTATGTTTACGATTTCATGGATTAAGCGAAAATACGTGTCAAGGAAATTCTGGGACACCCGGTATACAGATACAATTCCACTTATGGCGATTTATTATTTTTTGTTGTGATACCCCAGAAGAATGCACTGCACTGCATTTTGACAACTTCAACAATTTCGCAGAAAACAAAAGAAAGCGCAGACGTAAATATTTTGGCTTCACCATTAATCATCCATTAATACAGGATAGACTGTGACATGCTGCGTCCCCCTATTGTTTTAACGTCCTTGGTTCCAACTGAACATCGTGACGGCAGAACAAGGACGACGTTGACACGAGATCAGCTTGTTGACAAATATAGAGTCCTGTATTATGAAATCCTTGATACCATTTCATTGCAAATTACAACCCGTTTCGAAGATATGGAAAAGCTCCTTTTTGTCACGTTGATGGATACTACCAAACTTCAAATCTATTCTGAAAATTTTCCCAACCAGGCTCTGAATAATTTGAAGGAAATGTACCCTAATATATTCACAGACAGTCAGAGGTTGAAAAATGAATTACAACTGATTTATAGCGATGACCAATATCATAATATGGAAACGCATAGATTAATGGAAACATTATTTGAGAATAACAGCATCTTTAAGGAGGCTTATAAGCTATTAGGCTTAATAGTGACTATTCCGTCTACTAGTGTGTCAGTAGAACGCAGTTTTTCGTGTCTGAAACGAATAAAAACCTACTTGCGAAGTACCATGTTAGAGGATAGGCTCACAAACTTGTCAAGAATTTCTATTGAAAAAGAACTATTAAATGAACTCATAGTTTCGCAACCATTTTACGATGACATTATAAATAAGTTCGCAAATTTGAAGGACAGACGAATTTCTCTCACATACAAACAATGAAAGTGTAGTCGTGCACCTACTATCTACCCGATATTTCGCAGATGTCACTGAATTTAGGTAAGTTTTTTTGTAGGGTATTTAGATAACTAGCGTAGTAGTTTCACTTTATTGATATATGTAGACTAGGGTGACCGCATTCGTCCGGAAAATCAAGGACATGTCCGGAAATTCATACCCTAAATTCGCGTCCGGGCGGAATCATAAAATTAATTAAAATGTCCGAAATATTTCGTACATTATATAGCAAAATTAATTCTTAATGAAGGCTAAAAAAGCACAACGTATGATCTTTTGAAAAAGATTTTTTTCAAACACCAGTGTTAGTGTAGACTATTAAAAAATAGTAGGAGCAATTCTCAGGCGACTCTGCGTCACCTATGTGAAAAGTCACGAGCCGCCACTGTAAATAATATCGCTTATCTGCACCATACTTTGATACTTGTAACTGTGCCTATTTTGTGTTGTAACACTTGTAACCACCGACTATTGTTGTAACTCATTTGCTCATTTTTGATTTGTAGTTACATATCCAACCCCGAGGCAAAGAGTAGGCTTTGCCCGAGGCCCGAGCAGGTGTCGCCGCTGTCTAGCGTTTCACACAACATGTTCTCAACATCGTTGGTTTTGACCATTGGGTTTTGACCACAAAACAGGTACGTTTTGACTGTATACTCTCAGTGTATATGTTTTGTGGTATACTCGCACCACGGTTTTGACGTGGTTTTGGTTGGACACCCTTGGACGGCTTGGACTGAAGGTTTAATTTTGAAATTGAAAATTCCATTACCCAAGTCGCCTTGTTGCCGTCGATGGCCCAACAACGGCTCAACGTCGGGCCCAACCCACAGCTTTATGCACAGCTTTTGCCAACAACGTCCTACTCACGTCCTACTATGGTCCTACGTCCTACTGACTTTGCATTTTCTTGTCTAATGTCAGTGACTCTAATGTTTATGTTTGCTGTCTCAGCTGTCTGTGTTTTCATTGGTGTGATATGCTTTTGATAAAGGTAATTAAAGCCGATAAGCGCACCATTTAAATTCAATTTGTAATGCAAATAGTTAAGCGTTGTGTTATTTTGCGAATTCAGTCAATTTAGCATAACATATCATACATATTAACAAATATAACATCTTAACCTTAACTAATAAACAACTAAGTTTGGAACTCACGTTTGAATAATGTGACATATTAATTTGCTATAGAAGAAAAGTAAGGAAAACCTGTTTCAAGGTGAAAGTTACCAATATAATTTTATCATTTACTTGAACATTCACTTTCAGTAAGTTGAATGATTGTGTGGATATGGATAGGTTGTCTTTTTAATTTGATTTGTATAATTTTTTTAACTTGTTTATTTTTTTTTTCAGTCATCAGGATTTGATTGCCAATTACAATATGAATTTCACAAGGCAGAAGATTGTAAGCCCTATTTCCATACTTATTATTTAAAGAAATTGTATTTTTTTGACATATTCATACTCTGTATCCAAATCCCATGCAAAAAGTTGCTGATGATGATTGAGATGTATATTTCTACAAATAAAATGAAGGAACAATAAAATTCTAACAGTATAGGTATTCACGTCAAAGTGATAAATAACTGAGATTCATTGGGTCAGTAATTTATTTCTAGGAACCATATATGATGTTTAAAAAGTAAAAATATATGACCAGAAATATTTAGATCTGTTAACCCTTAACCGGTAACGTGCAAGTTCGGAGCATAGTTGGTAACGTGCAGTCTGTGAGACTGTAACCTCTTTGAAGCTTAAAAAATCAAATTCTCCTATTTATTTTTTGGAAAAAATGCATAAAGGTTTGTTGGATATATATCCTTTAATAATAATTTTGTACAAAGTAGCAGAACATGTGATGCAAAGAAAAAAATTATGATAATTATTAACTAGAACACACGCACAAATTTGTAGGACCAAGATAATAAAAAAAAATTGACCACACTCAAATCTATATATTTTGTGATTGATAACAAGTAAAGAAGTAAAGCAATACACCTATAAAAATATTTTGGTAAAAAATGACGGACCTGCCATGACTACCAGTTGAGAAAAATTATAACGCAAACCGTAATGTGCCGTCTCACAGACTGAACCAAACTAACAACTAAGCACATCTGGAATGTTGTTTATGCAAACTTATTGATAAACAGGATATAAAAGGGATACCAATGGCTGGTAGATTAGATGAGGTCATTTACCAGAAATGCGGTGAGGTTTTGTTGTAGGGTCGAATTTAAGATTGCTTGCAGTCTCACAGACGGCACGTTACCAGTTAAGGGTTAACCAAACATAAACATATGTTTATACTTAGTAAAATTTTGGGGGTTTTAACCCCCCCCTGGCTATTACATAATATATTATGCTTTGACTGACCCTTTATGTAAGATTATGATGTTATTATTATATTGTAGCTGGGAAACCATCAGATGAGTCTCAGGGCAATATCAAAGGTTTGGAAGAACTCTAAAACAGCTAGCACAAAGACAGCATTTGAAAATAAGTTACATCTACCAAGTTTGCCTGTACCTACTCTGAACCAGACTATTGAGAAGTATGTTAAATCTGTAACACCTTTCCTGAATGAAAAAGAACTGGAAAATACAAAGAAATTATTAAGAGAGTTTAGTGCTGCAAATGGCATTGGTAAGTTGTAAATTAGGATTTATATTGCATCACTAGGTAACAACTCAAAAACACCCATTTTTCTATTTTTTTTTATGAAAAGTCCAGAGTGGGCTATATAATTTTTATTCTTAGATATCAAAAACACATTTGTCTCTATAATGTTCTGCGTTTGAGTGTAATGAATAAATTGGATGTAATTACCGATTTCATTATAATATTCAAAATGCATTTTGTTGTACATTGCAGGTCCTCGATTGCAAAAATTGCTTGAAGAGAAAGCAGGTACAGAGGAAAATTGGCTAGAAGCATGGTGGCTAAACACTGCTTATTTGGAATATAGACAACCTGTGGTGGTCTACTCAAGTCCTGGTTTGGTGTTTCCATTTGAGGATTTTACAAATGAGCAACAACGATTACAGTACACTGCTACGCTCATCTTGGCTGCCTTACAATACAAAACTGATATTTTTGGGTAATTATGGGTGTGTGATAAGGGCATTTGAAGGTTTCAACTTATATTGAAATCCAATGTACCATATCCCTGATTTGTAACTACCCGTATAGGGTGCTAGTATGGTGTAACATTAAATTAAAAAAAATATATGAATATCTGTGGTTGTATCTCCAATTTGAAGCAATTTGCCTCTTAGCAAACATTTACTTTACATTATTTGCAGACTTTGATAATGGTACAAAATCCCAACAAAACTTATTTTTTATTTCCAATGTCAATAGACAGAGAGAGTATTATAATATGTCAATGTTTAGAAGTTTACAAAATAGGTGTTCTTTCATCTCTCCAGCATTTGTTGCTCTATTCTATAATATGTGAAGTACTATTGTAATTTTAGCGACCAAATTCCATTGGAAACAATGGGAGCCTCTCCTTTGGATATGAATCAGTACAAGAAGGTATTTGGCACCTGTCGAATACCAGGGGAGAAGAGAGATAGCCTACAGTTCAATCCAGAATCCAGACACATCATTGTTGCTCGAAATAATCATGTAAGATATAAGCATATTGTTGTATGCCAATAGATAAAGAGGTATAATAATGGCAGGAAACTTTAAATGGATGCAAAAATATCCTTTTTTTGTATGTTTTATGGTACCTATCTTTCTCCTTAAAAAAAAAAGATCTTAAGTATATTGACTCTATGCGTAATTCCCATATGCTTACAAACACTTTTTTATAGCACATTTAACTAAAAAGTGAAACATAATTCTTAACTCAAGCTCAAAATAATAAATGAAAAATACTAGTACCTATTATTGTGAAAAAAGCGTGGGGCAATTTTTGCCATATTTTTCCTATACTAGTATTTTCGTTTGTTATTATTTTTAGCTTATATTAAAAATTATTTTTCACTTTTTAGCTTGATGTGCCATAGAAGCATGTTTGTTTACAGTTTTTTAAATCATATTTATTTTTCATTTTTTTAGTTTGATGTGCTATGATAAAGCATGTTTCTTAGTTTATTTAACTATTTTTATTTAAGTGTGCTTTTTGATCTGTGTGCTCTGGTAATTTCTTTATTTTGTCGATCAATCTTACTCCTCCTCTCTCTGAAATGGATCATCGTTCGACGTTTCACAGCCCACACCACCTTTAATATTCGAAGGTCCACTCAGCAGTCTATGCTCAGCATTTATAGTACTGTGTGACCAACGTAAATTGACCAGCGAAAAGGATTCAGTGAAATAAGTCTGTCGCCATAACTCTTAATAATTTTCCATCTTTTATGATTTGTTTTATTCGATATACAGGGTTATTCACGTTATCCGACACGGAGCATTATGGCTACAGTATTTGATAAAAAAGAAAATAATAATTTCGGATGGATAGAGACCCATAAAGGCTACATTTTAAAAATATGTTCATGTTATACAGGGTGTCCCAAAAACACGAAATGTATCAAAGTTATGTTTTTTAAATGGAACACCCCATATATTATTACATATTCAGATTCCTCGGTGAATTCTAGTGTGACTCTATGTATCATACATGGGACTTAAGCGAACCGTTTAGGTGTAAATCACCATATCAGGTATAAGTAGATATCAGGAAAAAATTGAATATCGCAGAGATTATAACATGTGGAAGGCTGTGACTTTGCCGTATTACTAAGCATAAAATGCGTCAGCTTTGATGAGACTGTCAAATTAAAATTACGTTTATGCTTTGAGAAATCGGTCGATTAATTAAGGAAACTTCGATCAGCGATAACTTGATTTTTTCAGTTGGGAATGCCTAATTTTTTTTATACGGTTAAACGTAGAATTTGATAACCTTTCTCTAGCTCTAGCTCTATTAGATTTTAGTCGAGCATTTGACACGATAAACTATTCGTTGCTTTTGAAAATATTGAAATATATAGGACTATCAGCTTCAGCCGTAGAGTTTTTTGATAAATATTTGAGTAATCGTGTCCAAAGGGTTTTGTTAAACGGGGATAGATCAGAATGAGGAAGTTTCCATTTTTTCAAATGTTAGTTAATCAGATAGTCTTAAAGAGTTAGAGAACAGCGGCGAAAAAATGTTGTAATTATCTCCACTAATAGAAAAGTTATAGTCCTTCAAAGTTTGAATTGCCGTATCCTCCGCGCGAAGCCGCTGTGACGTCACACGACACAACGCAAGCCTGTGTACGCCCTGTCGAGGATGCTGGTCCCGCAAGCCACCGCGCCGCCGCCGGCCTCCTCGTTCATGATGTTATTCCTTGTTTTCAGTAGGGTAGGCTGGGTAGGCTACGCCGACGGTGACAAAACGATACACTGCAGTTTATTGGTACTCGTATTATTAGAATATGTCTAGCCATGGCCGACTCTACACTAGGCCGGAGCCTTAGATGTGGCAACATGGCTTAGCTGTCAAATAGTGGGCCTATAGTTTCAGAATAATTATTACATTTTATATGTATTAGAGTTCATCTGGGTTAATAAATTAAGAAAAAAATGCTTTTTATGCTACTGCTACTAATACCACTTACATCTGATGTCTGGTTCATCATAGTCAGACACTACAAAATAAAAATAAAGCAACCTGTTTCCTGCTGCTACTTCCACTTCCACTTAAATGAACACTCAATTTACTTTGTAAATTGTCACTTGAGCTAGAAAAATTCAATATTAGGTCACTGTGAAGCCATTCTTGCTGGTCTTGATTCCCTTTCACTATCAAATCTTTTCATAGGTATGCCCAGATGCATGCCCTCGTTGGCTTGCCCAGATGAGTTCTATTAACTGTATTTTTCTGTGATATTTGGGAGGTCCAGAAAACATTGTAGGTACCGTCAAGTGGGGTTACTTGAGACAGGGGTCTAACATGGGACGATTCGTCAAATAATCTTTTAAAAATCACAGCGGCAACGTTGGTAGATCTATATGCGCTGGCGCGTCAGGGGATGGTTGTCAATAGTCAAACAGGTGTTTTTCGCCATAAAGTGATATATTTGGCAGAGTAAGTACTTTGTTTTTATATATAAATAGTTCTCCTCTATAATTAGAGAATAATTGAGCCTGTATAACTTCTGTTGCACAGACCATAGATGTTTATTGACAAGCCAACGTTTCCATTACATTATAACCTCACATCATTGTTGTGCTGTTCAAATAGCGATTTTATGCATAGTTGCCAAGTCTTTTAAAATACGACGTATTTCAGAGTTGGCGACACTTCGTGGGGAAACTTGGGACACGTCCCAAGTTACCCCTTCTTGTATTTTTCAGTAATTTTTTTTCAGGTCATGCCACGAATACATAAGCGCAAACTTGGGAGTCGGAAATACCATGACTATACACAAGAGACTCTAGAAAGGGCATTAAATAGTTTGAGAAGAGACGACCTATACGACAGGTGGCTGAAGAATTTGGAATCTCCAAGTCTACACTGAGCCGTCATCGACGTGGACAACAAACAGGCAAAATTGGCAGACCGTGTGTATTCACTGAAGCGCAAGAAAATGTCATTGTTGATTGCATAGCATTGGCCGGCGAGTGGGGATTTCCTTTAGTCCCCTATGATATACGACTTATAGTAAAATCCTACCTAGATAGACAAGGAAAAAGTGAAAGGAGATTTAAGGCAAACCTCCCAGGAATAGAATGGCTACGAGCATTTTTGAAAAGACATAGTAATACATTAACTCAAAAACTATGTCAAAATGTAAAACGTGCCAGAGCCAGTGTTACTCGTGAGGTTATTCTCGATTATTTCACCGAGCTTTCAGTATCATTGGAACATGTAGACCCTGCTATGATAATAAATTATGATGAGACGAATATGACAGACGACCCAAAGCGTCAGAATGTCATAGTACGCAGAGGCTGTCGGCATCCACAAAGGATTGTTGACTCGACAAAAAGTAGTGTATCAGTTATGTTTTCAGCGACAGCCACAGGGCACTTATTACCTCCATACATAGTATATAGATCAGAGCACCTTTACAACACATGGACCGAAAATGGACCAAAAGGTGCAGTCTATAATAGATCTAAAAATGGTTGGTTTAATATGGAGCTATTCGAAGACTGGTTTATCGTGATAGTTCTCCCATATTTCCAAAAATTTGAAAAAGAACTCCCCAAAGTTATGATTGGAGATAACTTGGCCAGCCATGTTTCTCCCAGGGTCATAGAATTATGTCAAGCGAATAGAATCCGCTTTATTTTGTTGCCACCCAATTCTACGGGAGTATGTCAGCCTTTAGATGTCGCATACTTCAAACCATTAAAACATCACTGGAGTAAGGTTTTGACTAACTGGAAAATGAAGCACCGAGGTACTCTTCCCAAAGACACTTTCCCTAGATTATTAAATTCTTGCCTGCAAGACATGGGTGAAGACATTATAAAAAAAAACGTTCTATCTGGTTTTAGAGCAACTGGAATATATCCAGTGGATAGAGATCAGGTTTTAAAGAGATTGCCAAAAGATCTAGAAGATACGAATTCTGACATGACAGACGAATCAACAGCAATTATACTAAGTTTCCAAACCTTTTTGAAAGAAACTCGAACCCTTGAGACTCAGCCTCTCAAAGAAAAAAAAAAAAGAAATTGAATTTAGCTGCAGGGAAAAGTATTGCTCCTGATGCTGTATCACGTGAATCAGGTACAAGCGCAACGAAAAGGCGATCATCATGGGGCAAGAAAAAGGTGAGAAGATTGCTTCATCAGATGAAGACACAGACTCTGAAAATTATTCGCTACATGATTCGGAAGATTCTGACTTAGCATTTTCGGATATCGAAGGATTGGAGCAAGGAATTGAAGATGCAGTAGAACCTATAGATATAGAAGATATTAACAAAGAAAACAAAAGTCTTGATGGGAATAAAGACATTTGGTCAGATGTGACAGAGGGCAAATTTGCACTAGTTAGATATACTTATGACAAAGGTACAAAAAAAGAGTCAAATAAGGTTTTCATAGGGCAAGTCGTAGGTGTTGTTCCTCCAGACACAGTGCGTTTGAAATTTTTACGGCAATCGTCAAAAAACTCGACCATGTATATATTTCCTATAGTAGATGACCATGACGACGTAAAAATCAATGAAGTGTTAAGACTGATTACACCTAAGAAGATCTCCCGAGGAAGATACTTCTTTGATACCTAATTAAATTCTGTTTCGGGGATTCAGGGTTTTCTTTTATTTAAATTTGCTTTACTTATAAACGTCAATATGAATAGAATGTTTGTTTAATTTGCGTTGTTATTTTGATGTGATACTATAGTTCCTGTTTTCTTTGAAACAATGTAAGAATGTTTGTTTAATGAACTAAGAATAATAAATTTTTATTCCTGAATGCTTCTCTTTATCCTGTGTTAAAGGAGACGTTTCTAAATTAGCACTGAGACTTCGAAAATTGATGATTCCATGTTACCCCACTTTATAGTGTAACTTGGGACACTATGAAATTGTAAAAAAAAGGGCTGACGATTTTTATTACATAACAAATAACACCTGGAGAACAAAGTGTAAGGCAAGACTAATGCCTCGGTCACTAAATACTTAAGTTATGATCTCTCAGAAGATGAAAAAATTAATTGAAAGGTGAAAAGTGTCCCAAGTAACCCCACTTGACGGTACCACATTGTGCTCTAAAATAGGTCTTATCCTTTGAAATGTTTGTAAAGTATTGTCTTTATTCTTATAAATATAACCAGCCCATACGAGGAATACCGTTCACCCACTTCTGTTTATGTCCCTTATTGGAAGCACAATTGCTAATGAACACTCAATTTACTTTGTAAATTTTAACTTGAGCTAGAAAAATTCACTATTAGGTCACTTTGAAGCCATTCTTGCTGGTCTTGATTCCCTTTTCAATATCAAATCTTTTCGTAGGTATGCCCAGATGCATGCCCAGATGAGTTCTATTAACTGTATTTTTCTGTGATATTTGGGAGGTCCAGAAAACATTGTAGGTACCACATTGTGCTTTAAAATAGGCCTTATCATTTGAAATGTTTGTAAAGTATTGTCTATGTTCTTTATACTCTGGAAGGTTATGTTCGGCCATGGTTTGGTATGTCCTCTATTCCTGGTACTTCACACTTTGCAGGCATCTTGTTTATCTTTATAGTTTCGTTTGTGCAGGTAAATGATTAGAAACACATTAAAAATCACCTTCCAATCTTATTTTTCACTCTGGAAGATTACACTAATGCCATGACTAATGACTTAACAACAAACAAAATGACGACCCGCAGATTCAGTGTTGCCATATTTCATGCTCCGGCCTAGTGAGTACAGTCGGCCATGGTCTAGCAGACCGAGAAAAACCACCATAAAAACACCAAACAAATATTTCAATGGATAGCCTATTATGAATACAAAAAATTGAGTTTTATGTTTCGTAGTTACACCATACAGAATGATCAGAAGCAGTACTCTCGCATGTATACATCAGAAAATTCTAAGTCGACGATCCGTAATAGCCAAGGTAATGTTCGCATGCACCTAAAAAAGTGTATTATGACGCTAGGCCCTTTTTTTCACAGGTTAGTGGACGGCCTGTTATGAATACAATAATTTTTCAGCTTTCCAACCCCCCACCCCCCAACCACCCCAATATCACCCCCATCCAAAAAAGTAGAAAATGATCAGGAACGTCTAAAACGCCTAAAAAAGTTTGAGGAATATTTAAAATTTTTTGTTTTTTGCTAATTACTCCACCGCCCATGCACCGATTTTCAAACTTATAAGAATATTACCTACTACTACCGCACAGCATATCGCTGCCAAATTTCATGACAATCCATGCAGCGGTTACTGAGATTACGTGGCTAGAAAAACGCGTACAGACAGACCGACGGAAATGAGTTGTGTGGTTTTCGTTATGTAGACATCATAAAGCGTATTATCTCAAAATCGAAAATTTTCACGATCACAATACACCCCTCAATTATCGGTGTGGGAAGTAAAAGTCCATAATCATGTCATCCACTTTAGGAAGATTACTAGAATCACCACGACCTTGCTAATAGGTACTGAAGAATTTTCAGAACTCCAGTCAGAGGTACTTTTGACTTGAGTTTTGACAGAATTGTATACTTTTTTATATCATTGAATGTGAAATTTTTTTATGAAAATAATAAACTGCCTACAACATTGTCTAGTAGCTTTCGTTTCATTTGAAACTTCTTAATGGTATTGGAAATTTCCAATCTCCAGTACATTGCAGTAGCTAGTAGGCCGTGAAAAAATCCATTTCTGCCATACTCCAGCTTCTCTTTGACCAAAGATATGTTACCGCCGTTGTTTCTGGTTAGACTTTGTTTGTTGTGAGTAATTTTTATAATCTTGTCCCTTGTCCCTTGTTCGTGTGTATTTTTCTGCTAAGTTAGTTGTTTTCTTCTACCTGAACAGGTTTTTGTTTTGATTGATTGATTGATTTGGTTGAAAATTTGAAATTAAATAAAAACTATCAGAGATTGATATTCACAACCTTATATCATTAGAAAGGTTATCAAATTCTACATTTAACTGTATAAAAAAAATTAGGCATTCCTATTTGAAAAAATCAAGTTATCGCTGATCGAAGTTACCTTAATTAATCGACCGATTTCTCCAAGCATAAACGTAATTTTAATTTCACAGTCTCATCAAAGCTGACGCATTTTATGCTTAGTAATACGGCAAAGTCACAGCTTTCCAAATTTTATAATCTCTGCGATATTTTTTCCTGATAGCTACATATATCGAAAATGGTGATTTACACCTAAACGGTTTGCTTTAAGTCCCATGTATGATACATAAAGTCACAATAGAATTCACCAAGGAATCTGAATATGCAATAATATACGGGGCGTTCCATTATTATTATACACTATCAACACCGAGTATACAAAATCTCACAGCGTACGCCTATGGATTTTACCTCAGCAATGAACGTCGACCTTGTGTCAATGGGGTCCACCGACGTATATGCCTCTTTTGACAGATACTCACCCAAAATGGCGGGATGCGCATATGATTGCCGCTAACCTGAGATATTCTGCTAATTGTTCGGTATGTTGTGCATGTATATTGTGAAGGATTCTTCACTATTTCGTTGAAATTTGATCCAAGGTAGAGAATCATTTTCGAAGAACTGTTGTAATCCCAATTTGTTGTAACTTCAAGGATAGATTGAAATCTTTTAACATTAATTGGACAGATGCACCTTTCACTGACTAATCAGCTGTCATCAAAAAGTGTATATCATTGAAAATTGTAACTTCTGATAGAGAATCATAATCATCAGACAAAACAGGTTTTTTAATTTTAATGAATCTGCCTACACATTGTGATAAAATGCCTACCGTTGTTTTTTTGAGTTTTGTAATGTGCCTGGGGGAGGGGGGGGGGTGTTTCTGACGTCATATCAAAGCTGAAATGAAATTACAGTGGCTGAAACCTTTAGAGTGGTAAATCTTAAGGCAGTGAAGATGTTGGAGGCAATATTATTTAAAACTAAATATATATGTTTCAACATATAGACGAGACATGTCATGATTAGGATTAATTTGTTAAGCCCTTTTACCATTTCTCAATAATAGAAGACAGATATCTATCACATTCATCATTTTTGGAACTAAAGTAGGAAAGGTCTCCAGGACTTCAATTCTGACGATCCTGCTCAGGAAAATGAGACAAACTTATTCAATTATTGTATTGTCACCGGTCTTTGATAAGTGTACAAAGTTTGAATCAATTATTTTCATTTGAAGTGGTTCTAAATCGAGTCCAAAGAGGTCAGTTACAAACATACAAACAAACATATAGGTGAAGGAGCATCTGAGACTACTATATCCCAAGGTCGTCTTATGACTCGAATATATATTGATGTCTTTTATTATAGTTTTTCAAAATGGAAGTAATTGATTCTAATGGTAACTGGCCAAGCTTAAGCCAACTGAAGAGCGCTTTGGAAGTAGTAGTTCAAGAATCAGAAGAGTACGATGATCCTATTGGTGTTTTAACTACCGAACATCGAGATAAGTGGCACAAGGCATATACAGAACTGAACAAAGGTTTGTGAGCTCATTCTTTTTTGTAGTTATATTTACTATATAGATATATGACCATCTGTGTCACTTTGCTAAGATTTTTTGTTACATGTACGACTTCTTTTTTTGTAAGTGGGAAATTGTAAAATGAAACTAAATTATCAAATTTCTTCACTAAGTTTATTAAATTTCGCAAGAAATTTTCAAAATGTCTACCTTCTTGTTCGATGCATAATCTACATCTTCCGAAAAAAATTGTTTTTTAAATTAACAAAACCTCTTCGATTGTTTTTTATTGTTTCTTCAGCCTGTGTTAATTTGTTGCGTAATTCGCTGATGTTTCGGCGCTCTTTAGCATAAACTAGTTTTTTGTAGTAGTCCCAAACAAAAAACTATCGGATTTAAGTCAGGTGACCGTGGCGGCCATTCAGTGGGTTTACCACGACCTATCCATTTGTTGCATAGGCTCTTGCAGAAAACAGCATCCTTAAATTCAGTTGTCGTGCACTCAAGATCCGTAGGAATAGCCAAGTAGTCAGACAACAGAAACAACACCAATCCAAACAAAAGCGTATCGTTTTAAAGCCGCAAAGACAGACAGACGACTGAATAAAGACAACGAAAACACCTATGCAATGACACATTTTGAAAAGACATCACAAACAATATCATATCTATCCCTTTCTAACATCGCCATCGTTTACTGCGTTAGCGTTAGCCCATTTAGTTGGCGCTCAGGTAAGAATGCGCTCCTTGTGGTTTCTTAGCAAGAAATAGGATCTTCTTTAATAAATGTTTAATTTATGCAATGTTTTTAACGTTTATTATTGTGGTACTTTCAATCAATCTGCTATTAACGCGTTAACATAAGCTATTGATGAATTGAAAAACTAATTTTAAGAAATCCTCGCCTCTGGTCAATTGGAGCAAAAGTAGCCCCATTACGTACTCCCTTTTTTAATAATTATGATAGCTGAGTGTCTAAAGAACTACTTAGAAATCATGAAATCACCTCTTTGGATTTTTAATTGCGAGTCGAAGATTTAAGTCATAATTATCAGATCGTAAATTTTTCACTTTACACTAAAATTTGGAGATTAATTACCAAAAAAGATAATTTGGAAAAGTCATTTAAATTTTCTTTTGGAACAGTTTTAAGTTGCCGAGGTAGAGAATTCTCCGAAATTCAGAAAAAAATTCATAACTCGGAAACTACAAAAAATTGCATGACATATATGGGGGGTGATTCAGATACTTCTAGGTGTGCTCTATCGCTGGACTTCCGCTTGACACTATTTTTTGGTACACCCTGTAGCAAAGGTGCTTTTATATTCTGTCAGATCCGGAGAACGAGCGTAGCCTGAAGGATTTAGCTTCAGCGTTGTTTCTGGTGGCTCTGGACAACCCCATGCCAAAGAGTTCTGGAGACAACTGGAGATCGACAGCTAGCAAACAGTTTATCCATGGAGGAGGCAGCCGAGGGAACTCTGGCAACCGATGGTTCGATAAAACTCTGCAGGTTAATAACAATTTTGAGTTTTTTTTGTGATAAATGGAAAGATCCGATGAGGAGCAGACTTTCAAATTGCATGTTGTCCAAATTTTTCATATTTGAGATAGAGGTTAGATAGATAGATAGATTTTATTAGTCCTCAATGATCACATAGTGATATAGGATATGTGAATATTTATACTATGTACAGTCAACAGTAACAATGACTACAAACGCTTATAATTAAATATATACACATACACTAAACTAAAAGGCAGGTATTTAGATGACAGAATGAACATAAAAAGATACAGTGCAATAAGTATATAAAGAAAATATAAATAATGTAGATGAAATCAAATATGAGTGGCATCCGAAAGATATTCTTCTACAGAATAATAAACTTTCTGTTTTAGGAATAAGTTTAATCTATTTTTGAAATGCTTCGATGGAAGAGCCTTGAACATGCTTGGTAAATTATTGTATAGTCTTACAGCCATAAGTTTAGGGCTGTTTTCTGTTTTAGATAATCTGTGCTTATGAATCTGGATGACGAGTGAATTTCTAGTTGCGTATGTTTTGTGATCATTTAGTTTTGGGAAGTCATGCAGGTTTTCCTTTACATAAACTAGCAATGAAGAAGTTTCCTAAAAAACAAAATTTGGAAAATTCATTACTATCTGATAGTCTATTTCTTCACTTGCAGAATGTCGAAAAAATCATCTGAATATTCCAAAAAACAGCAGTGTTATTCAATTATATTTGCGGAAAGCGACCGCGGTGATGGAATTGCTTATGACGTCACATGTTTTGATTCGTTCGCGGCAGCCACAGTCGGGACTCTGCTATGCATACGCTGCGCTGTACAGTGTGCGATATTTAGACTTGAGTGGAACGGCGGAGTGCTTGTTGTAACGGGCAGCGCCAGTATATTTTTGAAGTATGGAGGAAGGTTACGTTCGTGGTGATTCTAGTAATCTTCCTAAAGTGGATCTCGACATAATTATGGACTTTTACTTCCCACACCGATAGGTGAGGGGGGAGTATTGTGATCGCGAAAATTTTCAATTTTGAGATGATACGCTTTTTGGGCGTTTTATGATGTCTACATAACGGAAATCCACACAACTCATTTTCGTCGGTCTGTCTGTCTGTCGGTCTGTCTGTACGCGTTTTTCTAGCCACGTAATCTCAGTAGCCGCTGCATGGATTGTGATGAAATTTGGGCAGTGATATGCTGTGGGGTCGTAGTAGGTAATGTTCCTATAATTTTGAAAATCGGTGCATCGGCGGCGGAGTAATTAGCAAAAAACCAAAAATTTCAAATATTCCTCAAACTTTGTATTTACGCATTTTAGAGGTTCCTCATCGTTTCTACTTTTTTGGGTGGGGGTGATATTGGGGTGGTTGGGGGGTGGGGGGTTGTAAAACTGAAAAATTATTGTATTCATAATAGGCCGTCTGATGTATACATGCGAGTATTGCTTCGATCCTCCTGTATTGTGTATTTACCGCTGCGAGGATGGAAAATCTTTATGATTTTTAGAAATCGTCTCAGCGACGGGCAGCAATAATAAAAATACCAAAAATATAGAAACAGCTCAAACTTCGTTTTTAGGCGTTTTAGGGGTTTCGTGATCGTTTTCTACTTTTTTGGGTGGGGGTGAAATTGGGGTAGTTGGGGGGTGGGGGGTCATAAAACTCAATTTTTTGTATTCATAATAGGCTATCCGTGGCTAATGACACTTACACTACAGTGTATTGTTTTGTCACCGTCGGGTTCGCCTACCCTACTGAAAACAAGGAATAACAACATGAACGAGGTGGCCGGCGGCGGCGGCGCGGCGGCTTGCGGGAGCAGCATCCTCGACAGGGCGCACACAGGCTTGCGTGATGTCGCGTGACGTCACAGCGGCTTCGCGCGGAGGATACGGCTATTCAAACTTTGAAGGACTATAACTTTTCTATTAATGGAGATAATTACAAATTTTTTTCGCTGTTATTCTCTAACTCTTTATTAGGACTATCTGATTAACTAAAATTTGAAAAAATGGAAACTTCCTCATTCCAGTATATAGACACAAGGCAGTGATAATGTACCTAATTCCCTAAATTAATCTTTATAGCTGGTCCGTCTGCTAATAATACCTGCTATCAGACTTACCACACGATTTTGCATGATAAACGCTGTATTCCTATGATCAAATACTTTACTCTTTATGTACAACAAGACAGACAAAATACATTTAGTCTCTGTGCTATTAGGTAGGAAAGCATACCTAGACAAACGGATTTAAATCCATGGACAAAATGATTTTGATTGGGATTTTATTTTCGTATATTGTACGGCACAGATCGGTAGCCGAAATGATAGCCGCAAATACGTGAAAGACTGTGGTAAACTAGTGATGGATGGAACTACAATGGAACTAGATGTATTTGAATGCACTAAGAATGATCAGAATGATTTCATTAAAAAAAAAAATAGTTATCGTCTATTTTGATTTTTTCATTCTAGTATGCTTCACGGTAAACTTTTTTCCAAATATTTTACAAAATTTTGTTTTTGCTAGTTAACAGTGAAAAATTACAGTTTGTCCAGTAGTGACAAACTAACTGCATTATGCCCACTTAGAGACAAACAAACTGCATTAAGTCCAACAGTTTTTTAATTTCTCCAAGTTATTGTGTACTCTCTTGTACCAAATTTTGCGATTGTGTTCCATATACCCCATAACATTATATTATCCCAAACCTTTGGGATAATGGACAAAATGCAATTTGAAAGTCTGCTCCTCATAATAAGTTTTATAACAAAACTATTTTTTCTTTTGTTTCGCAATAATTCAAAAGGTATATAAGAAAATGATTTTTGAATTCAGTACCGAAGACACGCCGATAGCTCCCGAATAAAACCAAGCGCGTGTGACGTCAAAATGTTATATTTTCACTAACGACGTCTCCGATTCCGATACCTATTACCATTTTACTTCCCACACCGATAGGTAAGGGGAGTATTGCGATCGCGAAAATTTTCGATTTTGAGATAATACGCTTTTTGGGCGTCTTATGATGTCTATACAACGAAAATCCACGTCACTCATTTTCGTCGGTCTGTCTGTCTATCCGTTGGCGTTTTTCTAGCCTCGTAATCTCAGTAACCGCTGCATGGATTGTGATAAAATTTGAGCAGCCTTATGCTGTAGGGTCGTAGTAGGAAATGTTTCTATAATTTTGAAAATCGGTGCATGGGCGGCGGAGGAATTAGCAAAAAACAAAAAATTTTAAATATTCCTCAAAATTCGTGTTTAGGCGTTTTAGGGGTTCCTGATCATTTTCTACTTTTTTTTTCGGTGGGGGTGAAATTGTGGTTGGGTTGTAAAATTGAAAAATTTGTTGCTTTCATAATGGACTGTCCACTGACCTGTGAAGGAAGACCTAGAGACATAAATAACTTTTTTAGTTCCATCCGAACGTTGCCTTGCCTATTACAGAAACCAAAGGACTTAGAATTTTTTCTGGTGTAAACATACGAGTCTTGCTTTAGATCGTTCTATCTTGTGTAACAAGGAAAGTGTTGAACTGATTTTAAAATTTTGACACAGTATTACTACCATGGCGAGGATGGAAAATGCGTATGGTTTTTATAAATCGTGCCAGTGGCGACGCAGAAATACTAAAAAAACTAAAAATATAAAAACAGCTCAAACTTCGTTTTTAAGCGTTTTAGAGTATCCTGATCATTTTCTGAGTGTTTTTGGGTGGGGATGAAATTTGGGTGGTTGGGGAGTGAGGGGTTGAAATACTGAAAAATTTGCTGTATTCATAATAGGCTATCCACAGACCTGTGAAGGAAGACCTAGCGACATAGATCACCTTTTTAGGTCCATCCGAACAATGCCTTGCCTATTACCGAAACTAAGGGACTTAGAATTTTCTGTATACATACGAGTATTTATTGCTTCAAATCGTTTTGTATTTTGTAACGTGGAAACTATTAAATCGATTTTAATGAAATTTTGGCACAGTATTACTACCATGGCGAGGATGGAAAATGTGTATGGTTTTTATAAATCGTGTCAGTGGCGGCGCAGCAAAAATAAAAAAGCTAAAAATATAAAAACAGCTCAATCTTCGTTTTTAGGGGTTTTATGGGTTTCTGATCATTTTCTACTTTTTTTTTGGGTGCGGGAGAAACTGGGGTGGTTGGGGGTGGGGGTTGAAAACCTGAAAAAATGTTGTATTTGTAATAAACTGTTCATTGAACTGTGAAAGAAAGACCTAGCGTCCTAATACACTTTTTTAGGTTCATCTGAACATTGTCTTGCCTACTACAGTTGTATTCATAATAGGCTATCCATTGACCTGCGAGAGGAAAGACCTAGCGGCATAACACACTTTTTTTGGTCGGGCAGGCGATCATTTGGTTGCAAGGGAATTTCAGACCATAGCTTCATGCTAGGGGAAAATAATAAACTGGTATCACAGTAATGTGTGGGAAGTACTGAGTCAATCAACCTGACTCCATTTTTTTCTAGATTCCCAGCTAATCGTGAAAATAGTTTCTATGTTACTTGTGTATTGTTGCGCCACAGGCGTACGACGAACGCAGTTTGCAGCTCGAGACGAAGTGTACGATTGAAATAAATATCATTTTGAACCTCAGAGTAACAACTGAACATAGAGGTAGTAAACAACTAATTCTAATAGGCCAACATCTTTTCTTACGTTGTCATATTGACCACCAGATACGGCAATCATAATTGTTTACTATCGTCTTAATTGCATAGTATCCAGAAATATTCCATTCTACGTTAAAAAAGACGGTATTTTGAGGGTTCAGGAATGATTACAGCAAATTCGATAGACATGTTGACCTCTACTGCGTTACTGCATGTTTCTTCATCATAAACGTAAATTCTGTCTTACATAAATTTTGAGGAGCTGGCAACGCCTATATACGCTAACCTCCGACTGCCAAACGTTTGTTTTAGTTTGCGTCTTTTATGCTTGGTTAGTAAAACCGTATTCGCTATTTGTTGGTAACTGTAGTGAAGCTTTACGGACTTGCTGTGCTATATTCGAGTCTAGTTTAACAGTTTTTCGAGATGGGACAGTGCAGAGCAGTGTTTGTGACATGGGTTGCATTGGAAGAATTTTCAGGTTAGTTGGTAATGTTTGGGGGCTGAAGTGTCAAAGATGATGGCTTTGAGCACGCCATGCTGAAGTGGTTTGTTTACTACCTCTATGTTCAGTTGTTACTCTGAGTTTTGAACCTTTGAATTATCATAGATTACAAATTCCAGTAATAATAGTAAAAGGTTTGGTATGTCTATAATCCACTTAAGGACGTTCGTTTTGATAAGTCTAATCCTCAGTCTAAAAAATTTAACACCTCTTATCGATAATTTCAGTAAATTATTAACGATTAAAAATCACAATTTTAACATGGGCCCTTATGACAGATCAGCGTTTTTTTTGTATTTAAAGGTAGAATAAACATATTTTAAGAGTAGAAAGAAAAATAAATAATGTTTAAAAATATTCTTTGGAAGATGCGGTTTATATTATTACATAAAAAATAGGATTGACGTTCGTTCGAATTAGTAATTAAGTATTTAATGGTAGTTAAAGCTTTTTCGGTTATTACGAGACCATATTGAAAACTGGCAATAGCGCGCTCTTTTACAAACTTCAGACCTATCTCTTTCTTTACAAAAAGCCATAGTGACAGTGACGTAAGTGCGCAGTGTTCGTCGGTTAGATTAGGTTGCTTTGTTGATAATCATATGTGTGTTATGCTTTGATTTATCTAAGAACAATTGTGGTCATTTTGAGAAAAGCGCGCTCGCCAAATTGATTAAGTAATTACAATGGACTCAAAATACTAGCTAATTTAGATTACCTCGTTTTTTAAAATAGAGATCTGATAAATATATAAAAAGAGTTTATAAAGTCCCGAGTAAATTCTAGCGCAGCGAACGAGCGTCCTTAAGTTGTTTTGTTAACTCACTTTAATTATTATTACTAGCAGAGTATTTTTCCACCTCCAGATGTTCGAAATTTAATCGTTATTTTTTTATTGCAGTTCATAATTGGCGAAGATGGCACTGTTGGCTTAACATACGAGCATTCTCCTAGCGAGGGACAACCGATAGCTGTAATGACAGATTACCTGACCGAATACATGTGAGCTATCTAGTTTTATGAATAACAGTCCAGCACAACAGAAAACAACAAAAGTATTTTGCACCTTATATTTTCGGAAATCTTATTTGCCTGACACTTCACTTGCAAGGGAACAGTCTTCATAGCGATTAATGGCTCCTAGTGGCTCCAGCACCTGTCACATAGCCTTGGGAATATACAGGGTGTTACGTAATGTGTGTTACTTCTGCACCTGTTTTAAGGTTTTGTACATGATCACATATTTGACACTACTTGCTCAATTATGCTTTATGCTGTAATTCCAAGGGCGCATTGCTGACGGAGTTTATCAAGGTACAGGGTGTCAAATTTTGGAAAATAATTGATATGAGAATAAAATGGGCCCAAGTCCATATTTTTAAAAATTGATTTAACTGCGCACAATCAAAGTTTACACTTCATTCCATCACTGACCGTGAAAACAGGCCCAAGTCGACGATTGAATCCTGATTTGTGCCGCATGAAAAATGTGTATGAAGTTAAAATCGGGCCCAAGTCCTGGACTTGGATTTTTTATTGTTGCATCACGAGTTTTAGTTATGTTATTCTTTCACTGTCACTGTGGTTTCCTTCGAAATTGATTCTGATAGCGAAATAACGCCTAAAAGAAAGCGAAAACCTGAAAGTTGGACTGTTAATATCAGAAAAAAATGTTTTTTGTAGTTTGAAAATAAAACTGGTCCAAGTCCATATTTTTGTTATATTTTTTTGTGTAGTATTTTGCGAACATTTAATGGCGTGTCCTTTCAGTTTTGGTATCTAAAATAACATATATTTGATGTTAGAAAAGTTGGAAAATATATGATCAATAACAAAAAAATATGGAAGCCAAAAACTGATTTTGTTAATTTTCCAGAATGTTTCCTGTTGGACTTAAGCCCTTTTCATTCTCATATAATCAATTGACTCTTTAGAACACATGTTTATATGCACTTTCCTACTTGAATTTGAGTTAGAAATACGCGCTTATTCATTGTATTTTTAGAAAGTCCAAACAAGCAGACAATTTGCCTGACACTAAGACCGATTGCTATCCGGAGAAGCTGAAGTTTAACATCAACCAAACTGTGGCTGGTTACATACATTCAGCTAATATTCATGTGGATAAGTAAGTATAGAAACCCTTCCATCACATGACATACGAGGTGCGAGGTCTGACGATAAATTAACTGGACTGATTTTGTTTGTCGAACTTGCGGCCACACTGTGAATCTGCAACTCTCGCCGATTAATCCTCTAAATCTCCGCTATCGATAGACTAGTTTATTACCGTCTTGCGATTTTTAGTTCTCAAGCTGTATAGTGTTATTCAAGGTCGTGTTGATTGAGCGTGTTGCGAAAATGGAGCATAGAGCAACGATGCGTTGTTTTATGTGAGTCTGGAAGGGAAACGCTTCATAAAGTGGTTAGTGTGTGGAAGCCATGAGTGGTTCTCAGGTATTCTGGTAGCATATAAACAATGGACTAGTATCATGAAGTCGAAACTACCATTTCCGCATGCAGGACCTTGTATGACAAACAGAAATAGTTGCAAAGGAGCGTTGATTTACTTTTTCAACTCCTAGTATCTTAATAATATGGTTTTGAAATCCAGGAACTGAAATTTAAATGCAGCCAACAGTTGCAAAGCGTGGTTTTGATCGCGCGGCCAGTGTTGCCAAACCTATCCTGCCACTTTCTACTTTACTGATTTTTATTTCTAATTCGAATTGATAAACCTGAGGAAAACTTCAACAGAAACACAAGGAGAAACCGAATAGAAAATTGATAAAAATTAAAAACAGTTCAGTTGACCCCAGAAACACAAAACTAAGTCAAAGAAGGCGTTCTATGCTGCCAACAATACGTTGATAGCATAGAACGAATGGTACTGTCATCGTACATGTGAATAATTGTGATGTTTGGTGGAAATGACAGTTTACTGCGTTTCATTACATTGTGGTTTATGATTTTCATCAACTTTAGTTAACCTTATCTATGTTCCGTGCTCTAGTTTTTTAACCTTACTATTTGAACCCAACGCACAAAATGCGGCGGAAATGAATCATGAATTCAATATTGGCAATATTCTACGCTGTCTTTCCATTTACCGCTGGTCTGTTATAAACGGGTTCCTGACTTATATCTTGTTACACCTCTTCTTCCGTCAGTTTATATACAACAACTTCAACAAACATTCGTATTTTTGGAACACATGCAGCCGTTGTTTGCAGAATAATTAGATATGATTCAATTTCCTCATCATCCGAGGATGACGATGTTAGCAGTTCACCCTACTGCACTTCCCGTACTTTCCGTAACCTATCCTATCATTCATGCTACTATGTGTACTACCCTCAGAGTAACAACTGAACATAGAGGTAGTAAACAACTAATTCTAATAGGCCAACATCTTTTCTTACGTTGTCATATCGACCACCAGATACGGCAATCATAATAAGTTGTTTACTATCGTCTTAATTGTATAGTATCCAGAAATATTCCATTCTACGTTAAAAAAGACGGTTTTTTGATGGTTCAGAAATGATTACAGCAACATCAATAGATATGTTGACCTCTACTGTGTTACTGCATGTTTCTTCATCATTAACGCAAATTCTGTCTTACATACATTTTGAGGAGTTGGCAACGCCTATGTAATTTTCCTGCGATTTGTTTACGGTAACCTCCGACTGTCAAACGTTTGTTTTGTTTGTGCGTCTTTTATGCTTGGTCAGTAAAATCGAATTTGCTATTTGTTGGTAACTGTAGTGAAGCTTTACGGACTTGCTGTGCTATATTCGAGTGTAGTTTAACAGTTTTTCGAGATGGGACAGTGCAGAGCAGTGTTTGTAACATGGGTTGCATTCGAAGAATTTTCAGGTTAGTTGGCAATGTTTGGAGGCTGAAGTGTCAAAAGATGATGGCTTTGAGCACGCCATGCTGAAGTGGTTTGTTTACTACCTTTATGTTCAGTTGTTACTCTGGGATACTACCCCACTACCCAGTTCCGAATTCAAAAAAAAGTTTTCTTTAGGGCTGTTCCAACCTACGGTTCTATTAACGTCCCTGAACCGTTTTCATATGGCCCGCCCATTTTACAGTTCTAAAAACGGTGATTGGTTGATTCGCCAGCGTACCGACCAATCATCGATTCTAGAATCACAAAATGGGCGGGGCATGATGAAAACAGTTCTGGGACGGTAATAGAACCGTAGGTTGGAACAGCGCTTTTGACAAATAAAATAGGTTATAATTAATATTTCATAAACAAAAAACTAGACTAGATTTGCACTCAAATGTAAGACGAACTTAATTTTGACACTTCAGTTCCTACTGGTGCAGTGATAGGGCAATAAGTCGAAAACGCTATTAAACAAAAATCATGATATAAGTCCATTTAAGAACGGCCGAGAAAGCATCGAAGATGAGTAGAGATGCAGAAGGGCTGACAACAACGCTGAGCGTCTGCGCGCTCTTGTACAACAAATCAGACAGATTACTGTGTGTATGCAAAGATGGTTCCAAAACATCTCTTATAGGAGCAAAAACACGACGGATTGAGCAATGCGCAGGATTGCATTGAACATGTTGAATATGATTCAGCCTTTTTCAGTCATGTAATTATTGGCGATGAGAGTTGGTTTTTCCCAAACGATCCGGACACAAAGCGGCAAAGCGAACTGTCGCTCTCCTCTGGCGCCCCCAGACCCAAAAAACCAAGAATGGGTAAATCCAAAGTAAAACAATATTGATTTGATTCTTTGACAGCAAGGAAGTGGTCCATAAGGAGCTTGTACCTCCTGGACAAATCGTAATTCAACAATCCTACGCAGGATTTCTTGAACGGTTGCGAAAAAGAGTCCTTCCAGATATCGCCAAACATGTCGTATCCTTCACCATGACAAAGCGCCATATCATCCTGCCATCAGTGTAACGCAGTTTCTGACCTCACAAAACATTCTAGTGTTGCTGCAGCCCCCATGTTCGCCGGATATACAAATATGAGGCTTTTTTGTTTCCCCGAATTAAACAACTAGTGAAAAGGGTGCATTTCGAGTCAGTTGTAGATATCCAACACTCCGTAACGAGGGCACCCCAGGAGCTTCCAGATGAAGCGGCCCAGGTATGTTATGAAAACCGGAAAAAAACGCTGCAATCAGTGTGTAGCTGCCCAAGGGGACTATTTTGAAGGAGTTCATATTGGTTGTGTTTTAATACTTAAATGTACGTTTTTTATGCAATCAGTCCGGTTAATTTATTGTCGGACCTCCTAATTATTATTAATATAACTCTCGAAACATACCATTTCATGTGATTGTATCTATGACGGTTGCGTTTCACTTACCAATAAATAAAACGATATACATTGAAATTAAAGAAAGTTCATCAACGTTTCGGTTGCAAGTGGATTCCAAAGAAAGAACAAACTGCTTGACAAAAAATCAAGTTTAAGATATCGAATAATGATTTGTACCTGGTCATTTTGAGGATGTAATTTATATTTTCCATTCACTCATAATGAAACCCTCCAAATCTATGAAAAACTGAAAAGTATGAAAGCCTTAAACACCACCTATTTCCGTTCTTTAGTTTATATATGTTACGGTTAAAGTGTTTACTTTGATAGTTTATACACTAGCTGGATATTATACAAACTATCCAAATGTCTGGTTATTTTGATGTAAAATCATATTTCTACTAAAATAGCTATGAATATTGGTTGGTTTGTATACTATCCAGCTAGCTTATAAACTATACAAGATATGCCGCTAAAGTATATACCACAGATATATCACACATATTAACCAGTGTTTCTGGTCAGTTTGCAAACTATCCACATCATTTGGATAAATTATGCACCTAATATCTCTAGTACTACAGAATGACCAACTCATTGGTTAGAATGTAAACTTAAACTAAACCAGTCCTCTTTGGTTACTTTAAGTTAGGACAATAACTTTTAGTCAAAAAGTAAAGCTTATTCATAGATAAAACATACAATTGCTATTCGATTCGATTCTCTGTAAATCATATGTATTCATTACATGATAATGATTCTTGTTATTAGTGTTAGGTCTTTGTTCGCGTATTCTCTTTATATGTTGCAAAAGTACACTATAATCACTGTCATTCATTAATTTTGAATTTTGGGACTTTTTCTCGTAACACTCTAATAGTAACTTTTCAAATTGCTGTTGCTGATCCAATTTTGGTAACTAGATACCTGTTCTTAAACAAATTTTACAAGGCACGACAGTAAACAATACCCACACGTCACACTTGCATTTGCCATAAACATAACCTCACTTTTCTGTTAAATTGACCAAAGAAAACTAGTTAGTTTACATACTAACCAAGAAGATATACTAACCAACGAGTTGGTTGTTATGTATTACTAGAGATATCAGGTGCGTACCTTATCCAAATGATGTGGATAGTTTGTAAACTGACCAGAAACACTGGTTAATATGTGTGATACCTTTGTGATCTATACTTTAGCGGCATATCTTGTATAGTTTGTAAGCTAGCTGGATAGTATACAAACCAACCAATATTCATAGCTATTTTAGTAGAAATATGATTTTCCATCAAAAGAACCAGACATTTAGATAGTTTGTATAATATCCAGCTAGTGTATAAACCATCAAAGTAAACACTTTAACCGTAACATATATAACACATAAACTCACGAAGTGGGGTGTCCATCGTATAACACGTGATTGTTGTAGCGTACGGTATTCTCAGTATTGCTATATTCACTCTCAAATTAATAACCATGTCGAAAGTGGAAGACCTGATTTTGGCAATACATTATGCACCAAGCGTGTGATATAAGTCTTAGCCGCGTGATATTATGTCACACGTTTGTATCTGTCGCTGTCACATACTAATTAGTACGTAAAGACTTAGGTACTTATTTTTCACAGTCGCTGGAAAAGTAGTGTTAATTATAAATGAGAAAATTGTTATCCTTTATCAGGTACTACAACGCAGTCTACACAGTTATTTTGCTTTTTATACCTATGGTGAATATTGAAGTTTTTTTACAGATTGGTAGATAATCTGGATATGGCGAGTTTTCAGTTTAAATGTTTCGGAAAGAACTTCGTGAAATCACATCAGCTGAGTCCGGATAGTTTTGTACAGATGGCGATTCAGCTGGCATTTTATAGGTAAGGAGATTCGGTGTACACGTGTACATAGACGTAATTTATTTCGGTGTCCTCTCACATGTTAAGACCCGATTAAATTAATTTTAAATTTACATGACTTTACAGTAGGAAGTATAGCTTGGTAAGTAAATTTGTGAAGTAAGCTGTAAATGAACTACAATACGTTTCGTTTCATTTTCAACTTCCCTGACAAAGGAGGGGTAAGATATTAGAATCGGACCGTTTTCCAAAAGTTTACCGAAATCAACGTGCGAGGTATCATTTCCGAGATAAAATCACCTCCTAAATCATTTTCTGAAAAGAAAATTCTATGTTATATTATTATTTTTCTGAGTAACCCCCACCACCCCCTAGCATTATATCATAGATTTGCACCAAAAGATAGAGAACAAAAACCTCTTTATGACAGTAAAATTTTGAAATTATTTGGATCATTTTTGTGACAGTTTCTACCATGTTAATCTCCGAAAATTTGCTACTTTTTATGAATTTTTAGTCCGCCATTTTGAAAACTTTGCGGTATGCAGAGTAGTGTTTTTGACATAAGAAAACATGCTCTTTATTGTGGTACATTAGAATTTCACGTTATGACATTGTTGTACTTATTATAACCACTGATATAATTTTGAAGGTGATGTTATAGTTAGATTAGTTGAGTTAAATTTGAATTTTGATTTCGTCATCAGTAACATGTTGAACAAATATGTTTGTTGTCCAGGATCCATCGAGTACCTGGCGCTCAGTACGAATCAGCGTCAACACGGAAATTTATACACGGCAGGACAGAAACAATCCGATCTTGTTCCATCGAATCGGTGGATTTTGCAAAAACTATGCTGGATGCTGGCAAGACAGTAGCTGATAAGGTAGCCGCACTTAAGGAGGCAATCAACAAACATAAAGAATATGCGCAAGAGGTAAGTCTCCAAGTGTTTTTGCGACGATTCCAATTTTATTGATTTTGCAGGTTTGAATCGCAGTGTAAAGCAGTGGCGGCTTATGCCAATTTAGAAAGGTAGTCCCATAGTAATAATAATAATAATAATTTATTCACCAAAAATACAGGGCAAATAAATTGTTTGACCCACAGAAGGTGCTGACCTTGTGCGTGGGTTATAATACATACATATACTTTACAATACGTATATTAAAACTAATGCTAACTATATTAAAAACTTGTAAGTGTGTCAGTTCAAAATAGTGTTAAAAACATTTGAAAAAATATCTCTGTGTCCATTATCCATTCTTTGACTTTTTTTTTGTATACAATATGAGATTTTATGGATTTTAATGAAGCAGGAAGTAAATCGTATATGCAGCAACATAAATATATTAAACTTTTTTGGCCTATTGACTTAAATATGGTCCTATTCTTGGTTCGTGTATTATGCTCATGGCTATTGAAGTTGATGTAATTTTTATGTTTGTGGACGAAATTCAATATGTTATAGCTGTATAGTTGTCGGATATCAAATTTCTGGGATTCTTTAAATAAATTATTTGAGGGGTAAGTGGGTTCTTTATAATAAATAACCTTCAAAACACCTTTTTGCAAGGAACTGATACTCTTCAAATGAGTTTGATGCACTCCTCCCCGACCTAAGATGCCATAATTTAGTTGGGACTGCACAAGAGAATAATACAATGTTTCTAAACAACGTGTGTTTAGAAATTGTCTAAGATATTTGAATTTAGGTAATAGTTGTCTGACTTTTCGCGAAAGAAATTTTATTTGTAAATCCCATTTTAAATGTTTGTCAATTATTATACCTAAGTATTTGACACTATCAGCCTCAAAAATTTGTCTTTTGTCTATTTCAATAGGTCCAAAATTCGGTAACGTATTTTTATATGACGAAAAAGGTAAATAGTAAGATTTATCAAAATTTATCGTAAGAAGATTGGTATCAAACCAATTTTTAATAATTGTTATATCATACCTGATTATTTCTTGGATTTCTTTCCAGCTTGATGCTTGATAGGTTATCACTGTATCATCTGCAAAGCGTTTATATAAATATTGAATAAGAGCGGTCCTAAGACGGTTTCTTGTGGTACGCCGTACTCAAATATTTTGCACTGACTCAAGATATTATCTATTTCAACATGATTTGTGCGATTGTTTAGATAGTTTTCCATTAGCCTGAATGATACTCCACGAAAGCCGATATGCTCTAATTTATTCAATAGAATCCTATGGCTGACAGTGTCAAATGCTTCAGCTAGATCAATAAATACAGATACGGTAGGGATTTTTTTTATCTAACGATTCATATATGTGATTAGTAAGATATAAGAAGACATCTTGAGTGGAAACTCCTTTTTTAAATCCAAATTGGTTCTCAGACAAAATTTTATTATTTTCTTGAAGGATTCAATCCTACTTTTTAATACTTTTTAAAATACCTTAGCTAAACTTGAGAGTCAACATTTTAAATCGATATACACTTTTTTGTTGTTATTATTATGGTCAAGATCGTTAGTCCCTATTTTCTACCAAGTTCCATCCTCTCCAAATAGAACACATGCAAAACAAAACACTTTGTTAGCTTCTCCCTCAGAGTAACAACTGAACATAGAGGTAGTAAACAACCAATTCTAATAGGCCGACATCTTTTCTTACGTTGTCATATTGACCACCAGATACGGCAATCATAATCATTTACTATCGTCTTAATTGTATAGCATCCAGAAATATTCCATTCTACGTTAAAAAAGACGGTATTTTGATGGTTCAGGAATGATTACAGCAAAATCAATAGATATGTTGACCTCTACTGCTTTACTGCATATTTCTTCATCATAAACGCAAATTCTTACATAAATTTTGAGGAGCTGGCAACGCCGATATAATTTTCCTGTGATTTATTTACGGTAAAACTTGACTGTCAAACGTTTGTTTTGTTTGTGCGACTTTTATGCTTGGTTAGTAAAATCGAATTCGCTATTTGTTAGTAACTGTAGTGAAGCTTTACGGACTTGCTGTGCTATATTCGAGTGTATTTTAACAGTTTTTCTAGATGGGACAGTGCAGTGCAGTGTTTGTAACATGGGTTGCATTGGAAGAATTTTCAGGTTAGGGTGCAATGTTTGGAGGCTGAAATGTCAAAAGATGATGGCTTTGAGCACGCCATGCTGAAGTGATTTGTTTACTACCTCTATGTTCAGTTGTTACTCTGAGGCTTCTTCACAGCCATTTATCAAATTATTATCATATTTAATAAATTGACGAAAGCACAAATTTGCTCCAATACTACGTCTTTTAATTTTTAAATCTGGTTTTGGCCGACCTAATTCCTTAATGCAGTTTCTCTCCCAGCTACAGATTACTAAATGTGTTTGTTCTTGTGCCGATTTTATACATTTTCACCCCAATTATATACTTTATTAAACATAAAAGAGACACCGATTCCGGAACAGCACAACATTCACTAATACAAAATTAACATTGCCGTAAAAGAAAAACAGCTGACATCAGTATCAGACGAAAGCAAAGCAAACAAAACGAACAGCTAGACTACGAATGGAAATATTCGGGACACGGCACAAATGTGCTCAGTGGCGGCTCGTGCGAACTTAGAGAGGTAGTGCCAGAATGACAGCCAAAATTTCAAACCGATATAAAATTGATCCGTCTCCTGGGATGATAGTGGCTTTCCTGTTATTTCAATGCGCGATATTAATGTACTGTTGACTGAGAAGCAGTAGATTGGGTTGGATGCAGCTCGTTTATGTACAGCAGAAACAGTGTAGGGGATAGGACAGATCCCTGAGGACACATGCGTTTATTGAAAATACGTCTGATGAACAGCCTTCTACTACGACAGAGATCGGTGCTTCGAAAAGCGATTCAGCCACTGGCATAGGCCGGCTGATAGTCCAAACTTGACCAGAAGTCCCTCATGCCACACTCTGTCGAAGGCATTCGATATGTCAAGTGCAACAACACGGGATTCGCCATGATATGATTTTCAACACTACAAGTGAGTGATGTAGGCCAGGAGGTCACCCGTAGACCTATGCTTACGGAAGCCATACTGGCGATCATTTATGATGTTATTGTTGTCCAGGATGAATCGATTGAAGGATGAAGGGCACATATTGAAGCCAGTACGAATCTAGGTCAAATATATCAGTCCAAAGAGAGACAGCAGTGAAGTTAGGTTAGCTAAATTTTAATGTATATATAACATGCCAATGCCAATACCTCATACAAGGCGTAGCCTTCTAGGTAGCAGTACAGGGGCGGATTTAGGATTTCTTCTAGGGAGGGGCAGACCAGCTCGAATTTTATGTAGCGCTCTGGAAATTGACCCAAATGGATGCGCTGTAATTTTCTGAAGCGCAAAAAAAACTGTCAAACCAACGATTGCTATTTATATAAGTATTCCGTGTTTCTATTACACTTTCCATTCAGCATTCAGGTCTAGGGGGGGGGGGGACGGAGCAGTGCTAACGCGGTCTGAAGAGCAAAAAAAGGTTAATTTTTGCTATTTCTATAAATATAATATGCTTCCGTAGGGCTCTAGGGGCAAAGCATACGCCCCCCTCGCCACCCCTCTAAATCCGCCTCTGTGGCAGTATTTGTCTGTGTAGTACACAAATGAAATTTGCGAGAGCAAGAAACGAGCAAAGGAATTATAACAATACCTGATATAGAAGGCACATTTATTTAACATTACTTTCACAGATAACAACTGAAGTTTGTGATGCATTTCCGCATATTTTTTAAAGACGCCGCCCGAATTTTTTACCACTTAGTGAGCCACCATTTATAATATTAATGTGTATTGAAGAGCATTTACTTAGGCGCTTTTTGGTGATTGAAGGCAGTGAATGGTATGGGAGTGGACAGACACCTGCTGGGCTTGCGGCTGTTGTCAAATGAATGTGGCATCCCTCTGCCAGCCATCTACCAGGACCCCGGCTTCGTCCGCAGCACGCATATGCGACTCTCCACCAGCCAAGTAGCAACCAAATGCGACGGTTTTATGTGCTACGCTCCACTTACCACTGATGGGTTAGTAAATATCCTGCAATATGTTCGACGGTCACATATCGCCAAACCTTGAGATTCCTTAGGGCCGTATTCATAGTCGATACCTAAGGGCCACTTGATATTTGAGGGTCCCTTAAGTATGGTTTAGCTACTTGAGGGTCCCTTCCGTAAGGCTCCCTTGATTAATACTCAAGTAACGAAATGTCAACATGACATTTAGTTGTAGTCAAGGCGATTTTGTAGGTTAATTTTTGAGTAAAAGGTATTAGGGACCTTTTGCACGACCCTTTCCAAAGTGTCAGTAATAAAACGTTAACGGTTATTGACGTCATCAAACGATTCTAACGTTAAGCTATGTAGAGTATACAATTTTGACTTTTTGCATGCAACCTTGTTTAACGTAGCGCAAAATAAGTGAGGTTCGTGCTCTAGGCTTTCTGTGTTTTTTTATTATTTTTATAGTCTTTGTATTGCAAACGCTCAGAATGGAACAAGCTTTGGACATCGTTTTGAGGCGTCGCGTCGGCGGCATATTGGACGTGATCATAAACAAATAAACACCTAACAATATAGGTTTTGCAGGACGACTGAAGCATGACATTTCACTCTCATAGTTCAGTTCCATGATGGTAACACGCTGTTGCTGGAGACGCCTAATTTTGTAGCTTTTATTGGATAATACTGTCAAATAAAATTGACGAAAGAGAACCTGATCCTTTTGTACAATGATAAACCACAAAATAAGTATTGTTGCTACCAAAATCATCACGGTTCTTTTCTCATTGCCGCATAGTGGTTTGTACCTGGCAATACCGCGCGTAATAATATCGTACGTAATCTTTCGTAGCTAGCGTACAACATTATCTATCGGTTATTCGTCGATTCGGTTATTTCGCGAGAACTGCGCATGCCACAAATAGCCGATAACGTGAAATAACGTCAGGCAACGGCAAAGGGTATTAGGGACCTCCCGAAATGACCGAATCGGCGAATAACCGATAAAGTTGTACGCTCTCTACGAAATATTACGGTACGATATTATTACGTTCGGTATTGCCAGGTCTAAAAACCACTATGCAACAATGAGAACAGAACCGTGATGTATTTGATAGCAATAATACCTACTTTGTGGTTTATCATTGTACAAAAGGGTCAGGTTTTCTTTCCTCAGTTTTTATTTGACAGTATTTTCCAATAAAAGCTTCAAAATTAGGCAACATCGCGTTAGCATCACGGAACTGAACCAAGAGAGCGAAATGCCATGCTTCGGTCGTCCTGCAAAATTTATATTGTTAGGTGTTTATTTGTTTATGATCACGTCCAATATGCCGCCGACGCCTCAAAACGATGTCCAAAGCTTGTTCCATTCTGAGCGTTTGCAATGCAAAGACTATAAAAATAATTAAAAAAAACACAGAAAGGCTAGAGCACGAACCTCACTTATTCTACGCTACGTTAAACAAAGATGCATGCAAAAAGTCAAAATTGTATACTCTACATAGCGTAATGTTAGAATCGTTTAATGACTTCAATAACCGTTAACGTTTTACTACTGACACTTTGGAAAGCGTCCTGCAAAGGGTCCCTAATGTCGGCTTCTGTCACATTTGGAAAAAGGTCCGGCACCAAACACGAAATACTGGCACAAAACATTAAGAGATAACAGAATCAAAATGCGTAGGCATAGGTATAACAAACTGACTTATGTATATTTGGAACTGCCCGCTCTCTCGTAGATGTTGTCTAGGAAACAGATGCACGAGAAAGGACACAGTAGAGGTACCCTTAAGTATTACTCAAGGGAACCTCAGGTATTACTCAAGACTATGAATAAGGCCCTTAGAACCCCGCACATTAGATACTCATCAACACCTGCAAACAGGAATAGACAGTAGTCTTAAGAACACTATCCCTAAGTACCGCATATACTCACAAAACCATTTGATTTTGACCAACTATAACAGTCAAGCAGGTCTCAATGTTGTGGTATCTGTGAGGTCTATGATCAGTACTAGTCCAAGAATGCTCAGCTGATCTTCAGAAATTATCACCTCACAAGAATCGGACCCTACTGTGGGTCCTTGGATACGTTGTTGTGTAGGGTAACGAGGGGGCATATCACCTAGGGCGGGACAAACAGCTCCGGCACCGACGCTGAACCAATACTAGGCGCCAGGTCAGTCTTGCCCTAGATGATTGTCCTACAAGAATTGGCGAAAACTTGGTTAGAAAGCGACTGCAGGCAGGCAAAAAGGTTTATAGCAGATCCATATAACCTTTGGTATTACGCTGTGGATTTTGCACAAAGGCAGAGTCACTCTTTTCGTGGGGGTTCTCACAGGCTATTGCGAGCTGAGCAAAGAAGCGGTAAAAAACCCTTGGGAAGAAAACGAAATATCGTTTCACTTCATAGACAGATGTGCTGTGTATTGCAACCTTAGGGTTCAGATATTTGGCATGACAGAGTTTGAAGAGGAATCATTATATACTCAATAGACCCTGCAAATCAGAAGATTTGGTACGTCCGGCAAAAAGGAGTTCTGGCAAAAAGGAGTTCTCCCTGGTCCTCCCGAGACCATGAAGCTTATGAGGGCTACTTGCCTGGCTTTGCCTACCCATCACTACTACTACTGGACCAACTCATATACTCGGACTGGTCTCAACACAATGCGAATGCAACATGCAGAATTGCTGACCGTTTCTTTTAAGCAGGGTTAATCGTTTGATTATTTTGTTTATTATGAAGGAACTTGGACACTTGACAGACGACTATAAATACGGCGCTTAGTGTAGGCAAATTAATTTTTGTATTTGACTGATCCAGTCTGTTGCAACGAGAGTTCTTTTGTAAAAGTATTTTTGTGATTGAGATCAAATAAAAAATAGAACATACTGAAAGACATTCAGTTAGGTAACATGAATTATGTTTATTTCAAAGATTACATTCGTTGACTTAATCATTTTAGGCTTTATGGTTCTGTGCAGATTGATTATAGGGATTTTTGTAGGTATGCTGGAGCATTTCTAGCCTAAATACCGAGAGGTGAGCATCTGATGCCTGATAACTTGTGTTATCATATGTTTTAAGTATACTAACTGAAATCAGAACACCTAGAAAAAAAAGGGATATTTGCATTGAAATTTTGTACACAGCTTGGTAGTACCATCTCTAGTACACATGTAACACTTTTTGTTCATTCAGATGCTGTGAACCTAGCCTATATGACACCTCTAAAAAAACTCTAGACGTGTAGAAATAAAGCATGCCTTTTGTCGATTCAAAAACGATGATATCTGTTGCAAATATGGCAAAAGACTAGTTGGCTGTGTGAAGATGCCCCCTAGAAGACGACAGCTCCAGTTTACGCAGTGAAGCCCCTTTGAACGGGGTCGGATTGTAGGCTAACGAGAACGTGGTGCTTCTTTGGGAGCAATTGCTGTAACCATGGGGCGTAGCGTGGCTGCAGTTGTAGCAGCATGGCGCGCATGGATCACAGAACAGCGAATGCAACGAACTAGAGGTTTTGGGTGCTGACTCTTGGTATGCAGCTATAGGGAGACCCATTTGAATCCGCACGATGTACCACAGATTGAGTTAACTAGGCTTAGGATCATATCGTCCGCATCTAGTGCTTCCACTCACTGCAGCTCATCGTCGCCAACGGTTAGATTGGTGCCAAAAACACCGGTAATGGCATGCTGAGTGGCATCAGACGGCCTTCTCCGACGAGTCCAGGTTTTGTCTGGGGGCACATGACGGACGCCAACGCGTAAGACAACGACGCGGTGAACGACGTGATCTCCAGTTTGCTGTGAGCGCCATGTATACCGTCCTATTGGCTTGATGGTTTTGGGGTGCTATTGCATTCAATAGCAAGTCACCTTTACTTGTGATTCATGACACAATGACTGGGAATGTTATGTGAATGAGGTGTTAGACCCGAGAGCCGTTCCATGTGTCCGAGGCGTGGAAGAGGGTTTATTCCGGCAAGATAAGGGTATCTATGAGGTTCCTACAGGAAGCTGTGATCATGGTACCGGAACATGCTGTGAGGGCAGCTTGGGAGGCTGCATCTCTAGAGTTTATCAACAACCAGATTACGAGCATGCCGCGTAGGCTAGAGAACCGCATTCGTCAACATGGAGGACCCACCAATTATTGATCTGTTGTATTTTTTTATAAACTAATTATGGCAAATGAGTTCGTTTATTATTGTATTTAGTCCTACCACATTTCATCTACTGCCACCCTTTTTTTCTGTGTTCGGATTTCACTTGCGAGTAGGATACTTCCATCCTTGAATTAGATAATGGTGCCGTACAGAAGTTCATCTTGTCCAAAACTTGATGCGCCTGTTATAGATATAATATTCTTGTAGGTATGGTTGTTGTTACAACCCTCGACCGTTGGACATGAATTTTGGCGTCTCAGCATTCGTGGAGTGTCCAGAAACCAGCGCTAGTGACTTCCGGGAAGCTCTAGAAAACAGTTTGAGAGACATGCGAGACGTACTTATGACGGCGAAAGGGGCCAAACTGTGATTCGCGGTGCTAAGAAAAGGTTTTGACACTATGTCAGTTATAAAAAATCATTTTGAAAAAGTGACAACGGCGTAGGCGTCATTGTTGCTTGAAATTGAAATATCCTAAATGTAGGTGTTATGCAAATTGACCAATTTTGGAAATTTTATCCTATGAAAGGTTGTTAGCCGTTAGCGAAAGTGTCCAATACATTATTATGCCCGTCGATTTAGCAGACCTTCAGTTGCCAAACAGTATCAGGAAAATTGAACAGTATTGTTTTGGAGACATATTTTAGCAATATTCACATCATGTCAATGAATCTATAAAACAATTTATGGTCGGAGGTTGAATGATTTTTTCTGTGGTTGAAGATACTGTACCTCAAAAAAACTGTTGTTACAGCACTCTCAAAAACACCAGTAACAATGCTAATAACACTTTTGTGTTCGTTGGTTCGTGGTAACAAATGATTATATACCGGATGTCCCAGAATTTCCTTGACACGTGATATTTTCGTAACGAAAAACGGTTCAAGCAAAAACTGAGTGGTACTTTTGAAGGTACTATAGAGTCTATCATACCATGCATTCAAAACATTTTTTTTGTACGTCAACCCCTAAAACTCACCCCCAACTTTTTTTTTTTCAAATAGCACCCCATAGGTTTTCCTACATAAATGATATCCCCATTTTATTTAAAATCTTGTGGTACCTTTAATTTTATATGCAAACTTATTTTTTCCGTAAAATCATAAGCATAAGACAAACGGAATGATAATTTGTTTGACCCCTGATATTTTTGTAACAAAAACGGATAAAAAAGAAAAGTAAGTAGGCTTTTCAATGGTAGTGAATGACCTATCATTCCTTGCTTATGAACCATTTTTTTCTTTCTCAAACCCCTGGAATCCACCCCTAGCTTGTTCTTTCAAATTTTATTCCACAATTTTGCCTGGAAAAATGAATTCTTTACTTGAATTTAATTATCGTAGTGCCTTACTTTTTATTCCCCTACTGAAATTTATCGTTAATTTTTTTCGTTTAATCCATGAAATCGTAACCATAAATTAATTAAAACACATGTATCGAAAATATTTTTTTATTATCATGAATCAACTAATAAAAAAATGTGACAACAAAACTAAGTGCAAAAACGTGAAAAAGTTTTATGGTTACATCGGGCCGCGCCAACCCCGTGTGCAGGATGTGCCCCGCACACGGGCGCCAAAATTAACGATAAATTGCAGTTGGGGATAAAAAGTAAGGCACTACGATAATTAAATTCAAGTAAAGAATTTATTTTTCCAGGCAAAATTGTGGATTGAAATTTGAAAGAATTAGCTAGGGGTGGTTTCCAGGGGTTTAGGTAAGAAAAAAATGATTCATAAGCAAGGAATGATAGGTCATTCACTACCCTTGAAAAACTCACTTACGTTTCTTTATTATCTTTTTTGTTACAAAAATATCAGGCGTCAAACAAATTATCATTTCATTTGTCTTATGCTTATGATTTTACGGAAAAAATAAGTTTGCATATAAAAATTAGAGGTACCACAAGATTTTAAATAAAATGGGGATATCATTTATGTAGGAAAACCTATGGAGTGCTATTTGAAAAAAAAATTTGGGGGTGAGTTTTAGGGGTTGACGTACAAAAAAATGTTTCGAATGCATGGTATGATAGACCCTATAGTACCTTCAAAAGTACCATTCAGTTTTTGCTTGAACCGTTTTTCGTTACGAAAATATCACGTGTCAAGGAAATCCTGGGACATCCGGTATATGGCAAGACAAGGGTAGAGAAATAGGTAAATTAGGCCTAAAGACCTGGATTACACTCTGCTTTCAATCTTAATGAAAACAGTATTTTGAATAATTTTAGTTGATTTAAAAAGTATGTATATATGTATAAGTTTAGTACATTAACATCATGTTATTATACTTTTGTTGTTTGACTTCAGATTATTCTCAGCAGTTCTAATTTGGCCAGAAAAAATGTATGCAATAAAGATAACGACACTGCTTCAGTTATTGCTGGCTAGCATGGTAGAAATAGAAATGTTTTAGAACTTTTTGGGCCATGAAAGTTCAGTTGTTGATGTGATCTCCTAAGTATGTTGTTTTTATTTCAAATTATTTATTAGGGAAATGAAAACCAAAAATGAAAAAGACTGTAATGACTGTTGGTAAATAATTAAAAAAATTTATTCTGAAATCATCTTATCAAATTTTATTTTTATGTACAGGATCTATATATACAAAACCTCTTATATAGATCTCTTATCATTTTTATCGAATAAAAATTATATATAAAAAGGTATTAAATTTTTACAAACTGTTTTTGTGTTTCATTTGTGTTTATTGCCCTGCAAATAAATATTACTCCACAACAGGTTCAACTTCAGTTACAACAAATTAAAAAAAAAACTGTGTACATCATGATTTCAATTTACTATTTTCAACTACTATTTAACTTAACATTCTTCATTTTACTCATCTGACACTCATATTCCAGTGATGCACAGCTTCTTTCATATTTAAATAATAAGAGGGTGATACATGTTTCAACAGAAAATTGCACTTTTGTTTATCTGTCTGCTTATTCCTAATGTCAAATCAATGAAGTATTCATACTAATGGCCATAGAGATTGTGCTTCGTGAGCAGATTTAAGACTGGAGCATAAATACAGAAAACAATAGATAAAAATCGCAAATACAGTAGACTCTCGATTATTCGACTCTATTTTCCGATCGCTGGATTATCCGAGTTGACTAACACCACCGTTGAAAGCTGTATTAATCGAGCGAGCATTATGCCTAAATTACAGGGAATCCCCTGGGGGAATCCCAGAATTGCAGAAGTAACCCAAACTGACTGACTTGATCAGACTTATTATACAGGGTTGGGATAAAGTAAGGAACCAAGCAAATAACTTTGGAACGGAAAGAGTGATATTGCTGACAATTTGTAGGCAAGTGTAGTGACGTCTAGTGCATCCGAAGACTTTATGTTAGCTATTAATGTACTTCCGGTTTAACCGGAAGTACCGTCAACTTTTTTAATTTAAATGGGACACCCTGTATATTTTTGCAGATTTTAATTCATCTTTTTTTTCCGAATACGTCCATAGTGGGTTTAGCATTAGTTTCTGTAAAAACGGGAAAGATAAAGCTTCTTTATCATTTCAGGTGTGATCGCGTGAGAACTCACAAAGAAGTGTGTCAACTTTTAATGATTTACGTCCCGACAGGAGTCCTATAACACGTTTGACGGTGACTAAAAAAAAAAAAATACAAAAAAATTACCTCAAACGGGAAGACCGCAGACCGCCACGGACAAATTTGTGAGACAAATTTTTTAAGAAACAAATACTAAACCCACTATGGACGTATTCGGAAAAAAAAGATGAATTAAAATCTGCAAAAATATACAGGTTGTCCCATTTAAATTAAAAAAGTTGATGGTACTTCCGGTTAAACCGGAAGTACATTAATAGCTAACATAATCTCTTCGGATGCATTAGACGTCACTACACTTGCCTGCAAATTGTCAGCAGTATCACTCTTTCCATTTCAAAGTTATTTGCTTGGTTCCATATTTTATCCCAACCCTGTATTTCTTCCTACAGACCGTGTTTGCACGTTTTTATAACCTATATACATTATACATATTTATTAATTATAGTGAGTCTCAGACGTATAAGATGGAAAAAAAATAAAAGAAAAAAGAGTAGTATTAACAATTGAGGAAATTATTATAAATATTTTAACTTATGTATTGATATTCATTATTAAATAATACACCTTTAAAAAATATACAGCGTGTCCAGTTAGTGTGTAATTCTTCGATATCTCGCAAAGTATACCTGATAGAAGAAAATGCCAAATACAAAAGTTATTTGGTTACTTAAGACGCATATTCTAAAAATGTTTTGAATTATACAGGGTGTTGCGGGAAAGTAGGATAGTGATCAACTTAATTTTTTTATATGGAACTATACCTTTTTTTTAATTCTTCTAGTTTCCATCATTGATCTCTATTTAACCCTAAAATATTTTTGGGATCGGTTGCGACGATAATTTTCTATTAATTTCCGGATTTGCAGGGTCGCAAGTAATACGTCTAAATCGATATATTCCTTTAACTTTTCTTAATAATATTGTACTGCGAGTTACTTGAATATTAAGTGGATATTATTTTGGATGTTACCAGCAATTTGCATTTTCAGGGTGTTTTTGGCAGAATTTCAAATTACGGCAATTTGAAGGTAATTTTACTATGTTTTTTTAAATGTAACACCCTGTATGTTTTATTCTAAATCGAAATATCTACGAATACCCTATGTCGCCTTGTAATATTTTTTTTCGCGTTTGCGACGTTGCCAAGTTATAAATGTTTTTTCAAATTTTTAAACAAATATCCCCGATTTTAATGTATTTTAAATAGAAACGCAAACGCGAAAAAAAATATTACAAGACGAGATAGGGTATACGGGGTGTTACATTTAAAAAAACAAAGTAAAATGACTTTCAAATTGCCGTAATTTAAAATTCTGCCAAAAACACTCTGTATGTGCAAATTGCTGGTAACATCCAAAATAATATCCAATTAATATTCAAGTAATTCGCTGTATAATATTATTGAGAAAAGTTGAAGGAATATATCAGTTTGGACGTATTACTTGCGACCTTGCAAATCCGGAAATTAATAGCAAATAAATTATAACTTGGCAACATTGCAACCAATCCCAAAAATATTTTAGGGTTGAATAGAGATCAATGATGGAAACCAGAAAAATTTAAGAAAAATTTATAGTTCCATATAAAAAAATCAAGTTGAGGACTATCCAACTTTTCCGCAACACCCTGTATATTTCAAAATACTTTTAGAATATGCGTCTTAAGTAACCGAGAAACTTTTGTATTTGACATTTGCTTCCTTCAGGTATACCTTGCAAAATATCGAAGAATTACACACTAGATGGACACCCTGTATAAAAACAAAATTTAAAAAATCTGGATTATCTGATTATCCAAGCTAGGGTACAGCCAACATTAGCTCAGATAATCGAGAGTCTACTGTAATAGCATTTGTCTCTGAACTAATTGACATATTTTGGCAACTGTTACGAAATATTAATAAACTGTAACAGAAAAAAGGTGTAAAAATATTAAAATATAATGCATTTGTAGCAGTTTTGTTATCAGATTTTGACATTAAACCTTTCAATACACACTTAATTCATTATTCTGATAGAAAAAGATTCGATATTTTAAAAGTATAAGTCACCACCTGAGCATTCACTGTTGGCTTCTAATTAACAGTGCTGTTCCTAAGTGGCGCCGGGAAACAGTAACAAAGCCTACACAGAACACGAGGCTAATGACCAAAGTAGTCGATGCCGATGACACAGAAGTAAAAAAAAAAAAAAAAGTATAAGTCAATGACTACATATATGTATCAGAGTTTTATAACCTAAGTAGGTACTTTGGTTAGAGTTGACAAATTTTCAACTTAATCATAGACGATTTAAGTAAAAATAAAAATACCCATTGGTGCTTTATCAGAATTCTAATTATTTCTAAACACATTCAATCAAAAAATGTAGCATCCTTTCCACCAGCCTTGAAATGATTGCTTTACAAGGTATTTCAGGTATGGTTTGTAGAAAAGAGAGGACTTTTACTGTCAGAAAAGCAGAGGCTATATTAAAAAAAAGAACTCCCATTTAAAAACATTTAGGTACCCCAATTCTTGTAAATTTCAAGATTGATTCTTGTAATGCCATTTTAATAAGCTATTTGTTTTTCAAATGAACAAATCTATAGTACAGCAATCCATAATGTGATATATGCAATCTTTCTTCACTGGAGTAAAACACTGAACCTAATATACCATTGCTCCATATCTGTAATTCAACTCAACTTGCAGTAGTCAATATAGAAAGAATTGGACAGTTCCAGTGCTGCCGTTTTAGTATATTTGTACTATTTCTAGTACATTTCCAACGGCAAAGTACAAAAGTACATTAAGGCTTAATTGTAGTCCATTTTTAGTTTTTAGAAATGGATGAAAAAATCAATATATTTTGCTGTTGCAGTCAGAAAATCGTCGTTTCATAAGTTGGAGCTTCTCAAATGGATGTATAATGCAACAAATTGTATGGTTGCACATGTTTGAGTGCTTTTTTTCGTCAAAAAATTATAGTGCCTCCATATGGGTCAATTTTTAACTTATCACAAACATGGATTTTAGTAGAATCTAGTACATTTTATTGCTTTCAGTCAGTACATTTCAGAAATGCACCAATGCAGCACTGGACAGTTCTCTCCTTTCACTCTGTTATATCTCTATGTTAACAGCCTTTTAGTATCTTTGAATTAAAAATTAATGATATTAATGTTCAGACTCTTCTACGATCAGCTAACACCCTAACAATACAGCCTACACCTGCAATATTATAGATCTTCTCATGCCACAGCAGTAAATGGCCACTGCTACCTTCAGAAGGGTATTCAAAACCCTTGTATATATACTTCATCAGGGTGTCCAGGAGCTCACTGTCCAATCCATTCAAAATATCATCAATCTGAGATGTTTTTATAGATAGGATCACCTTTAGGGCTAGTGTCAATGCATTCTCCTGGAACAACATCTTTTAATATGAATCATGTTTGTTTTTATAGACTTAATTGGTAAAGCACTTTACTAAGGACCAGTTTCTCAATGTCCAGTTAAATATATATCTGCAAGATAACAGCAACTGTTAGATCATGGCCATGGTTAGATAAATTGTTTAAACAATTGAAGGCTAAACTTATGAAGTCACATAAATCTTATATGACAGTTGTATCTATAGCAGCGCTATCTGGCAGATACCTATCTGACACTTTAACTGGACATTGAGAAACCGGCCCTAAATATATTATTGATTATGCTTAGAAGTTAAAAGTTATCCCCTTTCTAATCTATTTCTGACTTTCAAATTACCTTTATTTGTTGGTTTTTCACACCAACAGGGGCATTGATGAGCACAGTCTTCAATGCTTCTAACAATTTTCCTGTATCTGTCAGTTAAGGAAATAAAACTACTACATATCTCAATTACCTGTGAATAATTCATGAATAAAATAACTCAATAGCAGAAGGCATGAACAACATATTTAAACCATTTGCTACAGTTACTGATATGATATTTGCTGATACTAAAAGTTACAATCATCTACTCAGTTCATAAAAGGATATTTTTGCAGTAGAGCATTGACTTCGTTTTCATCAGGGCCTAACATAGGCCCTGAATCAGGCTCGTCTTCTTTGTAGTTATCCTCTGAATACTGATCAACATCTATTTTCCTGAACGCCGAACTTCGAGTGTTTTTTGCCATTATGTATGTAAATTTCCAGTTAGCAAAAAGCAATATCTTTTATCAAAGCTCTCCACCCCTTTTTGAGGTTATTTTCGTGACACAACTGTCACAACACTGTCAACAAGCTGTCACCTCACCTGGAACTAGTGCTGAGTCGATTCTGAAGGAATCGTTTCAAAGCGACAATGCCGCAAAAAATCAACGAATCGATTCCAAAGTCCAATTTGCAATTAAAAAATCCGCATTGCATATAATAGATATAACATATAGACTCTTTTCGGTTGCTTTAATTTACCAATTGTGGCCTGTGATAGTGGGAGAATATTATATTTGTTCCATCACTTTTAGTTATAACCCATCTCTATTCATTGTAACAGTTTTCCTTGGTTTTACCGTACCTGTTTTGTAGTTTTCCTACTGAACATTTTCGTAAAGGAGCGCTCAGCTCAGAGTTACGTAACGTAAGACGTAACAAGTCAAGAAAAAACATTTATCATATTTTGAAATAATCATATGAGAGTCGTATGCCGTAACGTAGGACTTAACATAAGAAAAGAGGAAGAAGAAATTCATTTCTTAGCGACGGAACATCAAATTATGTTATGTTTGGTAGGGGAAAGATTCGAGGCAAAAGAATGCGGAGAAAAATTGGGCTGTTGTCAGATGTTCCGCTTGAAATATGGTTCACGATCTGCTATTTTCAGTATTTTCCTATAGTGTTACTGAACGATGATAAAAATACTCTACATCACATCACATCGTCAACTGAGTGGCCGGACGCCGGAATTTCCCGGAATCAGTCGCTTGCCTGACTGTGTGGCCCCTCCCCCCTTCCTTACCGCCTCATCCGTCTCTCGCGTTATCTGCCCGGGCCCGGGCGATCAACAGAAATGATTTCGGGTGGGAAGTCGGCCAGGATCGCTTAGATATCGTGGAGAAAACATGCGGGAAGTTAGAAATATGCCGTCAAATATGCCAATAAACCAAATTCATTTCTTACGTTACGTCTTAAGGAATCGGGTCAATTCGGCCATGATCGCTAAAATTATAATGCAATCGCCAAAGGTTGGAGTTGGACATGTGATCAAATTGAGCATGAATTGAGCCAACGACTTTTTTCAAAACGTTTGCACACCAAGTCTTGCAGGTCCGGACCAAGTCGTGCAGAACCGGCTTTGGAAGACAGACAGACAAATTACAATTGTTTGTTCACGGATTACGGGCAAACACACTTAAATGCCCTACCACGTAGGTATTCCAGTTTTTCTGTTCTTACATGCATATCTGGCGACAGCTGTAAAGAAATCCTAATAACGGTCATGATCTGATATTTGTACCATGTTGGTTTCTAGCTACGATTTGACGCTAAAAACCGAGCATATACATTTTTACATGATCAATAAGGAATGGTTTCACTAGGAAAACTATATACTCTAGAGAGGGTGTTCACGTGATTGCTGACTGGAATTAGGAAGGATAACTTCCTTTAAAAAATACATGGAACCAACATAGTCTCATCGATATTCTAATTATGATTTTGCTGAGGTTTTATTGCTTTCTGATGTGTATATGAAGAGCTTTAAGGAGTTTCCAAGTACTCTATTGATATGAGTATGTAATGTATAAAAGCATTTTTAGGATTCTCCCATATGTTAAAATTTTTCCTACAATTTGTAACATTTTAACATGTATAACAGATCACTTCTTTCTGATTTAGCTGCAACTCACACTTTAAAGCCTTTTGACATACATTTTAACTGTAAAAGTGGTATACTGTTACGACGAATAAAGAAGTATTATTGTTCATTTAAAAGTTGTATGATGTTCTGAGTACGGACTATTTGTTCATTTAAGATTTAAGAGCATTAATGTGGTTCTAAAGCAGTTCTGACAGAGATGTGTATTTTATTGCAGATTTAAGAGACAAATGAGTTCAATTTTATACTCTGTAGCAACAACAACCAAGTAAAAGTATTTTATTGAAACTGTCAAGAAATAAATAAGTAAATTTTAGGCTCTTTAGCAACAGCAACCGAGTCTTTTATCAAGGTTGGCTAGAATATTTTCAATAGTTTTCTATTGCATCTGTCACAATTTTATCATGACATGACAAAAACAATAGTTTAAAAAGTGGTAGTTTTGATCTGTTTATTATAATAATGAAAAAAATTGTCAGACAGTGAACGATACATACTTAGTTTCCAATTAAATACATGTGAGCAAAATACTTAAATACATAAGTATATACAAAGTATTTTATAAATACAACGCTACAGATACTTCATGTCATTTGTTTTGACATTTTACACTGATGGATTTGACATAGGCATCGATGGATATGTGCACCTTCTAAGCAGGGGAGAAATCTTCTATAACTGCCAATTTTGTAATTTTACCGGAAAAACTGCCCTGCTTTGCTTCAATTTAATTTCACATATATTTTTGTCACACAATCACAAACTGTTTTAACATTCCAGGTATGTGTATGCGTCCATTTCTTCTTTGATTAAACATAGTAAATCACTACATCCTACAAACAGCCGAACTGTCCATTAAATATAAAGGGCACGCCTCACAAGGAACCTTCTTTCAAAACTGTTGGAACAGATATTGCTATACGCTAGTCAGCACTCATTGCAACATGTAAAAATGCGGTTATCTTTAGACTCCATAACTTAATTGCATTTCAGACTATGTGGCTCCTTACCTGTATCCTGTATCAAACACTCACATGTAAATAATGATGCACTACTAAATCCTCAGAGATTCAAAAAAATTCACGTAGTTGAAACAGTTGCAATTTACAAAACCAATATCAACAATTGGGAGATAACCCTCTAGATTCAAAATTTTGACCATGAAACCGCACAAAATACAGTCAGTCACAATACCTGCTCTCCAGATTTAAATGTTAGACGGGATGTAAAACATAAAACAGTCCCATTCCAAACTTGTCGCCTACCACATAAGCCGTTTGCCGGCCCATAAGTCTTACGTGACTATAAATCCCCTTTTTTTCTTACGTTACGTCTTACGTTACGTGACTCTGAGCGCTCCTCAATGGATATAATATATCCGTTACGGAAATGTTGTATTTAGGGCCGCTTGTACAATTGCGGGTTTAACACAAGTTTTGTTAAACCTAAGCTTAGCTAAGCTCAGGCTTAGATGCAAATCTTTCAAAAAATATTACCTAAGTGACAATAAATTTGAACGTTCCTCCTTGACAAATCATGTCATTTATATCAGGTTAGGTTTAAATCTCAGCCACTGACAATAGATACCTCAGCTAAGCTCGGGTTGAGCTTCGGCTTAAGTGAGCTCGTGTTAAGCTTAGAGTGGGGGGATAAGCCAGCATTGTACAACGGACATTTTGCAACAGACGTGGTTTAACGTCGGCTTACCTTAAACCAAAGCTTAAGCTTGCATTGTACAACCGGCCCTTGGTAATTGCAAATTTACCTTTTAGGGCCGGTGTATAAATGCAGGTTTAACACAAGCTTTGTTAAACCTAAGCTTAGCTAAGCTCAGGCTTAAAGTCGACACCCGTTGTACAATCGTCGGCTTAGTTAAACCTGGTTGATAATGAAATTCACTACAGTTGGCATCAATGAAGCAATACGTACTGACATAATCATACGAAAAATTATCTTTTTTGATTAGGCACTTATGACAGTTATTTTTGTCAAATTTCGGCAACGACCGTTTCTGTCTCTGTTCTTTCATTTGCTTTCATTTGCTCTCTTTGTTAAATTAGACACAAATCTTTAAAAAAAAAACGACCTAATAAAGTGACAAGCAATTTGAAGGTTCCTGCTTGACATATCATGTTACCATGATACTACGACACTGACAGATATGATCACTTGGCGGGCATATTTCGAACCGGTCTGCGCATGACGTCACCGCGTGACAAAAGTGTACAAGCACATGGCGCCAAAGCATTGATTTTTGAAAGTTTTATTTCGTTTCTTGTTATATCTGTCTTAGATATTTAATATTTATACAAAATGAAAATAGCTCATGCACAGTATAATATAAACGATACATATTGCTCTGTATCTGAATAAATAATTGGTGAAATAGTTATACAGAGAATTGATATTACTCGATGCCTGACCCGTTTGCAAGCTAGTTCCGAGCGTTCTGAATTTCAGTATGGTCTCAAAAAAAAATTACATTGTAGAAAAAGAATAGAGCCAGAGCGGTCTGGACGTATTTTTCTGAAATCTCATATAAGAGGTCGATTGGAGTGCCTAGTGAAACCATCTTTTTGTGGAAAAATTTTTCGGATAGGGGGTGGAATTTTTATATACTCCATTCAGGAGCCTTTGATTACCGTTCTTATTTTTTATATATAGATTATGATGTTGCGCCGCCAGCTCTTCAAGCCAATTTGCATATGTATTTACTGTATAATTCTCTTAATAAAAGGTAGACAAGAAATAAATAACATGATTTTGTCATTAGAGATTTTTAAAAATCATGAACAAGCATAATGGCATTATGTTTATGGCGAATGAATATTGACTTTTTTCTGCTAATGATTGGTGGAAAAATACATTACCAAATTTTCTTATTTTTTATTTATTCAAATATATGTCACAACCGCGGATATGTTAAACATAAAATAAAAACATATCACAATACAACAATACAATATCTTTCTGGGCATTGTATTTAACTAGTACAGGTGAATTCTCGTATACTAAAGATTCCTAGTAATAACAGGTTTTTCCTCAATTTTTTTCAAAATGTTTTCACACCATGTATCTGTTTAATAATATGTTTGAATTAAAAAGTTTGATGCACTTGTAGTGATGGTTTCTGATGGCCTGGGTATAGGGCACATTATTTGTTGCGCTCTTGTGTTGTAGTTAGGTATTGATTCTGTATATATGAGTCTATGGGGAAATATATTTTGGACAGACAATAAGAACTGAAGCAGGGGTGAATGAGAGCATATAGAACTAGCCTTTCTCTATATGAACTGAAAATGATATATCAAAATACGTTCTGCAACCGGTAAATCTCCAACCATCTTTTAGCGCACTTTTATTTTATGTAGCATTTTTTTATTCCAAATAGGAAAGGCGCTAAGAAAGCTGGATGCACCGTCGCAGGACCCTGTAATCTTATTACTTTATACTATTTTACAATCTTAGTGAATCTCAGTTTTCTAGTATTCGAGGTCTCTCTAATTCCCCTATCAAGAATTCGTATTCTGAAATACATTTTACATCTATAAAACAAGCTCATCTTTGCTTCATCAGTCACATAAACATTCTCTGATAATTTGTTTAAATCGCAAGATAGTTTTTTTTCAATTTTCAAAGCGTTTCCATTATAGTTGGAAAATATATGGCCGAGCTTATTATATTTTGCCAAGAACTTATCTGTATGTTTTCGTAGTCCACTTTCTGTTAAATGGTTGACCCAAGTGAGAAAAGTATCTATGCAATCTGGGATATAACCCAGTTTCTCCTTATTTTTCAACTTAAATGAAATGAAACGAGTAAATTCAAGAAAATAAACTGAAAATGTTCGGCTATAACCTGTAACTGAACAAGTAAACAAACCCCGTTTGTCACACGCTGACGTCACAGGTGGAAGCGAGACGGAAGGCATCATGCGCGTGAGCATACCTTCTAAAGTCGTAGTATCATGTCATGTTACTTGTATGAGGTTAGGTTTAAACCTCAGCTAAGCCCGCGTTAAGCTTCGGCTTACATAAGCTTGTGTTAAGCTTGGAGCGGGGGGGGGGGGGGCAAAACAGCATTGTACAACGGACGTTTTGCAACTGACGTGCTTTAACGTCGGCTTACCTTAAGCCGAAGCTTAAGCTCGCATTGTACAACCGGGCCTAAAAGGTTCCTCCTTGACATATCATGTCACTTGTATCAGGTTAGGTTTAAACCTCAGCCATAGAGAAAACAAAACACAGAGTTTTATGTTATCTCTGACCTCAGCTAAGCTCTCGTTAAGCTTCGGCTTACGTAAGCTCGTCTTAAGCTTGGAGTGGGGGGCAAAGCCAGCATTGTACAACGGACGTTTTGCAACTGACGTGATTTAACGTCGGCTTACCTTAAACCGAAGCTTAAGCTTGCATTGTACAACCGGCCCTTAATAAGTCGAACTGCAATAAATTTGTTATCTAAAAATAAAAATAGAAATATTATTTTCTCGCTTAATTAGCTTTAATCAGAAATTCAGCTGAATAAATGTATTTAGCATCCTTAAAAAAATGAGTGTCGTGGGTCTAACCTGTAGGAGTGGTGGAGCAGAGAGAGTCTTCAGGAGCTCCATGATGGCGCCTATTTGAAGTTTTTGGATTTTGCTCAGAGAAAATAAAATAGTACTATCGAAAGTCGGCAGGAGTAGGGGATAATCGCTACTACCTATACAACAAGTCATTGATGATGTCAACTAAAGAAAGTACCTATTAAAGAGGTGATACACGTACGGACTCATCGATTCCACACACAAATCAGCAGACAGAATCTATAACCTAACCCAACCCAAAATTTTTTTATCTATGGCAGACAGAGTAAAAACACACCAACTTTTTATACCTGGTAAGAACTAATGGTATTTTTATATATTACCAGTGGCGTACGTAAATACTTACAGAACCTGAATTATGGAAGTAAAGTGCAGCAAGTGCTCGATATCTTGTGCCCCAGATAGTAAAGGCATTTTTAACTGTGACATATGTAAAAGGTCGATATGCAAACGATGCTCTGGTCTATGTCCCACAGAAATAAGGGTCATGGAACTTACTGGGCAACGAAACCTGATATATGCTTGTCCAGACTGTGAATCAAAAGCAGATAAAAACAACCTGCCACGAAGAAGAATAGAAGACTCAATTACGGTCGAAATAAAAGACTGCCTGAAAGGAACGTTGGATGAAATTGAATATAAAATCAAGTCATTTGAAAAGCAGAATGCAGCATTCTTACAAAAATGCAAAAAGCTTTTGAAAAGAATGTCAATGAGCTGGAGATCTTCATTGAAAAAAAAACTGGGAAAAAAAGCCCAACCACAGGATTGTGGAACCGGTAATAATTATGAAAACATCAACGGATCGACTCAAGTTACGCAGGGCACTGGGGCCAAAAATCCTATTGTAGATAAACCTGTATTAAAAAAACTACCTAATGCGAACAATCCTCAAAGAAGTAGAAACGTTGCAAGACTGGAGAAACAGCAAAGAAGTACAATGGAGAGCATTATATATGTTACGGTTAAAGTGTTTACTTGGATAGTTTGTATACTATCCAGCTAGTATATAAACCATCCAAATGTCTGGTTATTTTAATGGAAAGTCATATTTCAACTAAAATAGCTAGGAATATTGGTTGGTTTGTATACTAGCCAGCTAGTTTATAAACTATACAAGATATGCCGCTAAAGTATAATACCACAAAGGTATCACACATATTAACCAGTGTTTCTGGTTAGTTTACAAACTATCCACATCATTTGGATAAAGTATGCACCTAATATCTCTAGTAATACATAATAACCAACTCGCTGGTTAGTATGTAAACTAACCAGTCCTTTTTGGTTAGTACGTAAACTAACCAATCCTCTTTGGTTAGTATGTAAACTAACTAATTTTCTTTGGTCAATTTAACAGAAAAGTGAGGAGTTGGTTTACATACTAACCAAAGAGGATTGGTTAGTTTACATACTAACCAAAAAGGACTGGTTAGTTTACATACTAACCAGCGAGTTGGTTATTATGTATTACTAGAGATATTAGGTGCATACTTTATCCAAATGATGTGGATAGTTTGTAAACTAACCAGAAATACTGGTTAATATGTGTGATATCTTTGTGGTATTATACTTTAACGGCATATCTTGTATAGTTATAAACTAGCTGGCTAGTATACAAACCAACCAATATTCATAGCTATTTTAGTAGAAATATGATTTTCCATCAAAATAGCGAGACATTTGGATAGTTTGTATACTATCCAGCTAGTATATAAACTATCCAAGTAAACACTTTAGCCGTAACATATACATAAACTCCGACCATTCGACAGCAAGACCAGTTACCTAGCAACAGCGCTGAGCCTTGGAAAGAAGCGGACGAAAAGCAGACCAAAAATAAGCAGGAAGAAGACGAAAATGAAGAGGGCTTTCAAGCTGTTAAACGCCGGAGGAGTAGACCTCCTCCTAAAATAGGAAATAATCCAGAGGGGCAAAACTTTGGATTTATTGGCTGTGCCCATGAAAAAGAGAAGAAAATTTGGATTTTCTCAAAGCATGTAAGTGATTCAACTACCAGCGAGAACGTAAGAGATTTTATTGCATCAAAAACAAACTCGGAGGGAATCAAAATACAAATTAAGGAAGTAGATACTTATCACAATGTTTCAAATAATAAGTGTTTCCTAATTGGACTAGACCCATCATTAAAAGACAAAGTATATGATTATAGTTTCTGGCCTGAGGGTGTCACATTTGAGAGATTTAATTTCACCAAGGGACAGCGATTTTTGGACAAGAATATTCAGCACAGTGAACATAGACCAAAGGATTTTCACAATTAGGAAAATGGCCCACGAAGCTATCTGTTAATTCAACTCGACAGTTGTATAATATTGATATTATCTACTTAAACATTGAAAGCCTACCGCCAAAAATAGAACTTATTCAAACAGAAGTGATTTGTTATAATCCTGCTGTTCTCATAACTAGTGAAGCAAGAACAACTGCAGAAATAGAAGACTGTGAATTAATGATACAGGATTATCAGCTGATTCGTTGTGACAGCAGCAGCAGACACACAGGTGGAATCGTGATATATATAAGAAACGGAATTGAATATAAAGTAAAGAAGAAAATCATAAGTGATCCCAATTATTGGTTCTCGTGCATCGAAGTGAAGATTAGTGGTCCAAAGTGGTCAATAGGAGGTGTATATCACTCACCAAGTGCTAGTGATGCTGATTTCATAGAGAAACTGGAAGACGTTTTAGATTACTACTTTTCTATGAGTAAATGTATTTTGATAGGGGACGTTAACATAGACTACAGCAACGAAAACAATTTTTATACAAAAAAAATTAAAAGTTTATTCAATGTATATGGTGGTGACCAGGTAGTGTCTGACTACACAAGAGTAACTAATGTTAGCAAATCTTTAATAGATTATGTTATTACTAATATTGAAGGCATAAAGGTGAATGTACACGATACACCAAAGTTGTAGGATCATTCAATTATATCTGTCTGTTTATTCAAGAATACTGCTGATAAAAGTAATAAAATAATTGAGCTTAGAAACATAAATGAGGAAAATTTTTCCAAAATCAACACAGACTTACTATTTTGTAAATGGTTAGTGAACTGTATAAACGTTAATGACATCTACGAGAATCTGTTGGTGAATCTAACAGAAGTAGTAAATGCAAATGCACCCAAGCACACTTTATCAATAAAAGGTAACCAAGTTCCCTATTATGATATTCAGCTTAAAGAGAAAGCTAAAGAACGCGATCTCGCATACAAACAATTTAGTAAAAGTAGTGACTGTAGCGATAGACAGAATAAATGGCATATATATATAAAAAAGTCCGAAATGAATATGTCAACTTACTAAAAGTGAAAAAAAATCCTACTTCGAAGAAAAAATAGACAGTAATAAAAATAATCCAAGCCAGATGTGGAAAACATTGAAATCGTTAGTAAAACCAGAAAAAAACAGCTGTTTAAATCGCATAAGTTTTCACCTGAATGATGGAAAAAGAATTATTTGTAGATCTGAAATTGAAATAGCAAAAAATTTAATACATATTTTGTTAGCAGTATACTTGACATAGTAAAAAACATTCATTCTGATAGTGTAGGGTTAGATACTAATTTTCCATATGGAAAAACAGAATTTCGGAACTTCAGATCCATATCATTCGATGAGCTGAAAGATATAATATTCTCCCTAGAAAATAAAACATACGGGGAAGACATTTTGACTCCAAAAATCCTGAAATATACTTTGTACTCCATTGGCCATGTAATCTTGAATTTTATTAACACCTCGTTAAGTTATGGAATATTCCCAGATCAATTAAAAATTAGTACAGTGACACCTATTCCTAAAGTATCTAACACTATTGAAGCGTCCGATTTTAGACCGATTAACACTTTGCCACCACTTGAAAAAATTCTGGAAATCTGTGTATATAAACAGGTTACAGAGTATTTTGAAAATAATAAGATACTCATGTCAAAGCAATCTGGATTCCGCCAAGGGCATTCGTGTGAAACAGCCCTACAATTTATAATAAATGAGTGGAAAAACTTCATAGACGATAATAACTATATAGTTGCAGTCTTTCTTGATTTCAAAAGAGCCTTTGAAACAATAGACAGGCAAATATTAATACATAAACTTCAACACTATGGTAATGGTGGCACAGTACTGAAATGGATTACAAGCTACTTGTATGATAGACAGCAAAGGACTAAGGTTGGATTTTCATTTTCAGGCACTATTTCCGTTGAATTTGGAGTCCCACAGGGTAGTGTCCTTGGCCCTTTGTTTTTTATCATATATCTGAATGATATGGAACTGGTTCCGCCAAACTGCTCCTTAAATATGTTTGCAGATGATACATTGATCTATTTATCTTGCAAAAACTTAGATGAGGGGGTTAGTATGATGAATGGGGATCTTGCACTCATTGAAGGATATCTAAAATCTAACAGACTAAAACTAAATACTCAAAAAACTAAGGCCATGATAATATCTACAGAGCATAAAAGCAAGGTGGTAATAAAAAGCAGTATTAAAATTGTAGTTGACAATGTAGTCCTGGACATTGTAGATGAAATGAAATATCTTGGATTTATGATAGATAAAAATATAAATTTTAACAGTCACTGTGATTATATTATCAAGAAAATTTCAAAAAAGTTATACTTTTTCTCAAGAATTTCAAAACACCTTTCAATGTTTGCAAGAATCACTATTTATAATACAATAATAGAACCTCATTTTGAGTATGGCTCATCTCTAATGTATTTTATGAATAAAAATAAACTAGGGAGTTTACAAAAATTGCAAAACAGAGGAATGAGAATAATACTGCAATGCTCTAGATATACAAGAATTAACGATATGTTAAACACATTACAATGGCTTTCTGTTAGCCAATATCTTTATTTAACAACTATGGTTTTTATTTTCAAAATTATAAAAGGTATATCACCAAGTTATCTAACTGATCATTTAAGAACAAATAGTGAAGTCCACTCCCATAATACGAGAACTAATTCCAATTTTTACTTAAATAAGACTAATATGAAGAGCACAATGAAATCACTGATGTACAAAGGACTCAGTGAATATAATAAATTGCCCCAGCAAATCAAAGAAGCTACTTCAGTGAAGCATTTCAAATATACGCTAATCAAGTATATAAAAATTAACTGTTTATAGTATATAGTATAGTTTTGTTTATGTGTAGTTAAGAAGAAATATTAGATTTCTAATCATAGTGATAATATTGTACTTGTTTTTGTTACTTAGATTATTGTAATTATGGACTGAAATGCCATCACTATTTGTATTAGGAAATCTTAAATAAAATTGCTACTACTTACTACTTTAAGTACGCGGTTTTTAAGTTCGCGAACTTACTCGGCTCGACGCGGTGACACACGTGAAGCTGAAATCACTGATTTTGATAATTTTCCTAAATAAACAAAACTTTTAACAAACGCCAAACACAACAAGCGTTGCGCATCGATGGTCTGCCAAAACAGAGTGGTGGCTCGCGGCTCGCAGTACGAGCTGAAACCAGCTACGAGCAACATTTCAAACCAGTTGGCTCGCCGGCAGTTTGCGCGACGGTTTTAAAGTACGCGTACTTACGGTGACACACAGGCGAAAAAGGTCGTCGAGCCATAAGTACGCGTACTAGCTCGTACGTGTATCAGCCCTTTTATAGGTCCTTGTAAACACTAACACCGGTTGACAAAAAAGTAAAAATTAAGAGTACTCATTTAAATAGACTTTGATGAAGTTCCAAACGAAATATTGATTTGTCATCGCTGTGAAAGTTATACAGGGTGTTTTCAAAGTTGAGACTTTCATTTTCAGAAACAACTGTCTTTGAAATGGCAAATCTAAGGGCCCTCGCTCACGGCGAATTTTTTTGTAGCGATGCTGTCGCGCGTTCGCATAGATACAGTCGCGAAGCGGTCGCTAGCATTGTGTCCTCGCCCATGGGGATGGGCTCAGATTCAGTTGCGATGCAAACGAGATACTGTCGCGCACAAAAATACCTGCGATCACGATAGTTGCAAGATTGACTCAGTTGAGTCAACATTAGTCACGTTGTCTTTGGTGATGCTTTTACGCATGCAGCCGAAGCATAGGCAACGAAAACAGCGTCAATATTGGATGTCGTCCAACACGGTCGCGCGTTTGCATCGATACAGTCGCGATGCAGTAGCGCGTTGGCATCGCTATTGTAGCGTGTTGCAAATGCGACTAACTTGCGTTAGTAGCGATGCTGTCGCCAGGCCAGATTAGCATCAACTTACGACCTAGACCACAGTCTAAATTACGCCCCTTCCGGGTGGCCTCGGGGTTGTGAAATTTTTGGCTGTAGGACACTAGCGCGCCGCGGTCAGATTGGTCCTAATCCCACCGCTCAAAAGCGCGCAAAATATTTCGGATAAGAGACAAGTATGTGGACACAAGCGCGCGAGACGGTGCTCGTTTACTTTTGTCGTAATACCGTTGATTGAAATAAATTGCAATACGTATGTAATACCATAGATTAGCGGCATTTTCCGTCAGCATTATATATTCGCATAGAACTGCACACGTGGTTTTTTTGCTAACTTGTCGAATGCTGGTAATATTCAATGTATTTAAATAAATAATAGATCTTTTGGATCCAGTGAATAATGGCATAAAAGTATTTTTAAAGCATTCAGCAACCTGATATCATCATCTAGAAATAATAAACCGAAAGTCCATCTCAGCTAACGCCCCACATCAGAATTAGCGTCTTTATATGCTACAATTAAACTTAAGTATTTTTTGAGCCAGGCTTGTATTAGATGAAATCTACACCCATTATTGTACAGTTAGGCCAAACTTGCTTTATTCCTGAATGGATGGCGATTTCAAAATCACAAATTATTTGTGAAGGATTAAAAGACAAATTATTTTCTCCACAATAATCGACAGTTTAAAACCCAAAACATGTGTAGAATTTATTTTTTTAGGTAGCAATATAAACACTACTGGTATGTAATGACCATTTTTGAAAGCGTGGATTATAAATAATTGATAAAAATTTTTCTACAGTAATCAAAAGTGTCATCTACTTATACCTTATTACAGGAGCACAGACATTTTGAATTTGTTTCGCAAGAAAATACAACTAGGTTAAGGTGGTAATTATTAATTATAAAGAATAAAAGGTAGGTTGTCATTAAGAACATCCAAACTTAATTTTCCTCCGGCGCGCAAGTGATCGGTGCCGATTGAGCCACCCTTTTCGAAAACAGGTAAAAATCAAACCGTGCGCGCTTGTGACCGATCACCAAATTTTTGTGCTATATTATCTGTATAACTCGTTTCGTTTTATAGTTTCTTTTGAACTATTATTTATGCTACTAAAACGTTTTTTTTTAGCTTTTTCCGAAAGGATAGTTAATGTCGTTCTAGCACAATACCAGTCAATGACATTTTAAAATATGTATATAAAATCCCAACATGTACCTGCAGTTTGTAGTAAGCAGATATTGAGTAAAAAAGATATTGAACATTACATAGTTTTAAAATTTCTTCTTTCTTGCTTTGACCCACTTAAATGATTGTATCGTGATGGTGGACTTTTTTCCATGTTCAATGCTTGGAAGAGCGAGGACGATGAGCTTTGCTTGAATCATATGTGATCTATGGTTATGCTTGATCTTTTTTAAATAGAAAAATGGCCTTAAACGATACGATTGAGTTGGACACTAACAAACGAATAATACGGTAAGTACTAATAAAAAAAGAAGAATATTAACGCATATGAAGTAATTATAGACTCATAATATATTGAGTGGGTTGACTTGATCTTTTTGTTCACATAACGTGTGGATTAGAAATAAAAAGAAGATTGTCGTTTTTTTTCATGACCTGCGTGCCCGAAAGATTGAGCCCTAGGCCATGGCCTAGGTTGGCCTTATGGGTAATCCGGGCCTGGCTGTCGCGCGTTTAGAAAAAGTCGTTGTGAGCTAGGAGCCCAATGTACGGTTAATCAGCAACAGAAGAATAAAAAAATGGAGTCAAGTTGATTGACTCAGTACTTCCCACACACAATGATGATACCATTTTATTATTTCCCATTGCATGAAGCTATAGTCTAAAATCCCCTTGCAACTAAATTATCGCCCATCCGCCCTCAAAAACATCCAACACAAAAAACCCTCGTAAATAGTTTCTTGCGTCTCCTTCCTTTGGAACTAGGATGCCACAGTTTTTTTCTGCATGCTTCAACTGGATGATGCAAAACGATCAAGAGCCTCCAACCCGTCTAAAAACAAAGTTTGAGCTAATTTTATGTTTCTGGTTTTTTGATTATTGCTGCGCCGCCACTGACACGGTTTTTCAAAAACAAAGTCGTTTTCCATTCTCGCTGCGGTAATAAATTCTGTGTCAAAATTTTATTAAAATCAATTCAATAATCTTCGCTTTACGCAATATAGATAGAACGAAATAAAGCAAAACTCGTATGTAAAGATCACAAAATTGGTTTCTGTAATAGGCAAACCAATGTTCGGATGGACCCAGGAAAGTGTAATATGCCGCTAGGTATTTCTTTTACAGGTCAATGGACAGACTACTATGAATACAACAAATTTTTCAGTTTTACAACCCCCCCACCCCCCCCAACCGGCCCGATTTCACCCCACCCAAAAAAAAAAAAATTGAAAATGCTCAGGAACCCGTAAGTTCGAGCTGTTTTCATATTTTTAGTTTTTTTATTATTGCTGCGTCGCCACTGACACTATTTATCCAAAACATACGCGTCTTCCATCATCGCTGCGGTACTAATACTGTGTCAGAATTTCATTAAAATCAATTTAATAATTTTCGCGTTACGTTAAAAGGCAATGTTCGGGGATGTACGTAAAAAGTGTATTATGCTACTAGGTTTTTCATTCAAAGATCAATGGACAACCCATTATAAGTACAACAAATTTTTCAGTTTTACAACCCCCCACCCTCCAACCACCCCAAATTCACCCTTACCCAAAAAAAACGTAGAAAATGATCAGGAACGCCTAAAACGCCTAAAAACAAAGTTTGAGCTGTTTTTATATTTTTAGTTTTTTTATTTTTGCCGCGCCGCCACTGACCAGATTTTTCCAAAACATACGCGTTTTCCATCCTCGCCGCGGGAGTAATACTGTGTCAAAATTTCATTAAAATCAATTGAACAATTTTCGCGTTACGCGATACCGAACGATCTAAAACAATACTCGTATTTATACATCACAAATTCAAAGCCCCGTGGTTTCTACAGGGTGTCCAGTTAGTGGGTAATTCTTCGATATCTCGCAAAGTATACCTGATAGAAGAAAATGTCAAATAGAAAAGTTATTTGGTTACTTAAGGCGCATATTCTAAAAATATTTTGAAATATACAGGATGTTGCGGGAGAGTAGGATAATGATCAACTTAATTTTTTTTTATGGAACTATAACTTTTTTTTAAATTCTTTTAGTTTCCATCATCGATCTCTATTTAACCCTAAAACATTTTTGGGATAGGTTGCGACGTTGTTGAAGTTATAGTTTATTCCCTATTAATTTCCGGATTTGCAAGGTCGCAAGTAATACGTCCAAATTGATATATTCCTTTAACTTTTCCTAATAATATTATACAGCTAGTTACTTGAATATTAAGTGGATATTATTTTTGATGTTACCAGCAATTTGTATCTTTGGCAGAATTTTAAATTACAGCAACTTGAAGGTTTGTTTGTTTTTTTAACACCCTGTATTTTTTATTTTAAATCGAAATATATACTCTTACCCTATCTCGCCTTGTAACATTTTTTTTCGCGTTTGCGACATTGCCAAGTTATAAATTGGTTTTCCAAATTTTTAAACAAATATCCCCGATTCTAATTTATTTTAAATAGAATCCTCTACTTATTTTTATTGCAATGAATTGCACATGTCGAACTTAGTAAGATCTCACAATTTCAAAATTTTGTTTCTATTAATTACGGATATACGGCAACACCGCTTTTTCAGTAAACGGTACCGGAACGCTTAAATATTCCCAAAACCGCCACAGCTGGAGAGGTGAAATTCAATACTTGGGGGTTTTTGAACATACAGAATTCAAAAACGCTAACATCAGTGTTGTCACATTTACCAATTTTACTTTAGACTTCATAAATGGGGCATTCCATTCAAAATTATGACGCAAAATTGGTAAATTTGACAACACTGATGCTAGCGTTTTTGAATTCTGTATGTTCAAAAACCCCCAAGTATTGAATTTCACCTCTCCAGCTGTGGCGGTTTTGGAAATATTTAAGCGTTCCGGTACCGTTTACTGAAAAAGCGGTGTTGCCGTATCTCCGTAATTAATAGAAACAGAGTTTTGAAATTGAAATTGAAAGTTCGACATGTGCAATTAATTGCAATAAAAATAAGTAGAGGGTACTATTTAAAATAAATTAAAATCGGGAATACTTTTCTAAAAAATTTGGAAAAATAATTTATAACTTGGCAACGCCGCAAACGCGATAAAAAAATTTCAAGGCGAGATAGAGTATTAGTAGATATTTCAATTTAAAATAAAACATGCAGGGTGTTACATTTAAAAAAACAAAGTAAAATGACCTTCAAATTGCCGTAATTCAAAATTCTGCCAAAAACACCCTGTAGATACAAATTGCTGGTAACATCCAAAGTAATATCCACTAAATATTCAAGTAACCCGCTGTATAATATTATTGAGAAAAGTTGAAGGAATATATCAATTTGGACGTATTACTTGCGACCTTGCAAATCCGGAAATTAATAAATTATAACTTGGCAACGTCGCAACCTATAACAAAAATATTTTAGGGTTAAATAGAGATCAACAATGGAAATTAAAAGAATTTAAAAAAAAGTCATAGTTTCATATAAAAAAATTAAGTTGGTCATTATCCTACTTTCCCGCAACACCCTGTATATTTTAAAATATTTTTAGAATATGCGCCTTAAGTAACCAAATAACTTTTGTATTTGACATTTTCTTCTATCAGGTATACCTTGCGAGATATCGAAGAATTACACACTAACTGGACACCCTGTATAATAAGCATGCAACGTTCGCATGGACCTAAAAAAAGTGTATCATGCCGCTAGGTTTTTCATTCACATCAATGGACAGCCCATTACGAATACAACAAATTCTTCAGTATTACAACCCCCCCACCCGCCTTCAACCACCCCAAATTCAACCCCCCAAGAAAAAGTAGAAAATGATCAGGAACTCCTAAAACGCCTAAAAACGAAGTTTGAGGCATATTTGAAGTTTTTCGTTTTTTGCTAATTACTCCTCCCCCCAATTAACGATTTTCAAAATAACATTACCTACTACGACCCCACAGCATAAAGCTGCCCAAACTTCATCGCAATCCACGCAGTGGTTACTGAGATTACGAGGGTAGAAGAACGCGAACAGACCGACGGAAATGAGTGACGTGGATTTTCGTTATGTAGACAGCATGAAACGCCCAAAAAGCGTATTATATCAAAATCGATAATTTTCGCGATCACAATACTCCCCTCACCTATCTGTGTGGGAAGTAAAAATGGTAATATGGTCCTGTCACATGAGTCATATAGATATGTAAGTTACGATTCCCGAACACGGAAAAGCTTTTTTAAAAAGAGTTTTATTGAAATGTACAGTAGCAACAACAAGACAAGAATGAATAAATTTTACATTAAATGAATATTTATATCCTCGGTAGCGGAGCGTCTGGATCTTCTCATATTAATGGTGCGTCAGCTAGTTCTTCCTCGTAACTCCTCCCCTCTAAGTCGAAAACAAAAAGGGGACATTTTTGTTTTCGGTGGAAACTTCTTTCTTCTCTTCTTTTTTCTTATTTTCTTGTACTTTTTCTGTCTTCTTCTCTTGATTTTTCTTTTTCCAAACGACCCAGAGGATTACTGCTATTAACGTCAGCAGTAAAATGGTAACCGCTGAGCTTCCTGAACTCCAAACTAAAGGATGGACAGCTTGTTCTTGTACTTGGAGAAGATTCGCCTTTTCCTGGATCTTTTCTATTTTCTTTAGGTCTATGGTATTCAGCTTTAGGGCAGTGCTGGTAGTGTAGTTAATTTTGGATTCCCAAAATTTTATCTCTGGCAAAAACCATGGATTTCCTTTTTCCACTTCCTTTTTGTTCCAAAATTTTGAGGTATTTATCTGGACTCCACAGTCTTCTGGTAACTGGATGAGACTGGGTGTTTCTATGAGAAGTGGTTCTTCATGCCGACATATTTTTATCACCTTGATTGGTTTTTCTGCAGGAATGACCAAAATACGATTTTCTGAGACTGCTTCGATGATAGGTTTTAAGACTGATAGCCGTGTGAATTGGCATGTAGAAAATTCAGCTTCTTTCAACAGCTTGTAGAAGCAACCCTGTATCGGTTCCAGGTGGTCCTTGCAGACATAAATATCTTCGATCATTGGGCATTCTTCATCTTCGTACTGTTGGCGACTTGTTCCCAGAGCCAAGTAAGGGTGACTGGGTAAAATGGTGGACTGTTTAATAGGAATGGGGTAAAGTCGGAATAATTGGAAGGTTTCATCAAGAAATATTGGAAATCTAATTGAAAATATAATTTTGTGATATGAAAAAATGACTTTTGTATCTGCAATTTGATAGAAAGAATTAAAGTTCTTGAATTCTGGTACTTTACTACTGCCATATAATGTGATCATATGCTTTATGTTATTTTCTAATTCAGATGCTGATATCACCGCACTATGTAACGTGTTCAATTTGGTAAACATGATAGCATTTTCCAAATTGTCTAAAAATGTAATAAAATTCTGGCAATTTAGAATAATTTGTTGCCAAATATGCTGAGCCTGCAAATAATTCGTAACACTGCCTAACGTTTTATTGATAGAATTTTCTAGAAGGTATAGTTTTGACTTAATCAATCTTTGATTAGAGGACAGTAAGGTAATTGTTGATTTATAATTATCAATCAATTCCTTCGTTAATGACACTTGTAATTTTAACTGGTTTCGAACTGAATCTTCGGTGGTTTGGAGTTCATAAATAGCGTTATTAATTTTTTGTTCATCTTCGGCGTCCATTGTGCCGAAAAGAAATTTTGAAGAAGTTCCAATTATATTCAGTAATCCACGTTTTTGGCGAGGATGTGGCATTATGTTATTTAACTTACGTGATGCTTCTTTTATCAAGATTTTTGTATGAGTTAATGAGCCGGATAAACTTACGTGAATATTGGTAGCATCTGATTCTGACGAACTTAATATGTCTGCTAGCTGTTTATAACAACTTTGTATGTTACTGAGCTGCTGTACTAATGGAAGTGTATCAATGTAATGAATAAATGTGTGAAAATTTTGAGGAATTTTGGCATTTCCTACATAGTATGGAAATATGGGTGCTTTTAGGGATGTGACAGCAATTTCATCTTGTGTCTTTGTTCTCCCTACTACAAGAAGGGCGGCTGCTACTTGTACTAGCAATTTCACTTGCTGCATTTTCCTGTGAAACAGAACAATATTTTTTAGGCTTTCGTACTTGAGACTTATGCGCAATTTTACTACGTTTTTTACTTATACCGCGAATTTTGGTTCCTAAATCAGCTTGAACTGTAGTTTTGACAAATCGTGGCTTTGTTTTTTCCCAGGCTGCTGTTTTATCTTTGACAAAGGCGCTTGTTCCTGGTTGGAATGTGGCCGGGTCTTCCCTTGATTCATTACGTTTTTCAATTATTTTTTCTTTTTGATTCACGGAAGACTCGTGTAACTTTCCATATAAAAATTTCAATCTTTCTTTTCGGTCTGTAATATACTGATTTAAAATTACTTCATCTGACAAATCGAAAGGGTCCAACGCATCTAAACGTCCATTTATTAGGTCAAAAGGTCTCTGCTTTGTTACACTATGAATAGTTGAATTATAAGCTAGAATAGCTTGCTGCATTAGCTCTTTTGGACTAGATTTGGAATATTTTAATCTTAAAATTCTAAGTATTTCTAAAAGAGTACTGTGGAAACGATTAATAGGACTGCTACTGTTAGAGTTATTAGGTGTAGCAAAATGAATCTGAATTTTATGCAATTTACAAAAATCGGTTATAATTGAGTTTTTATATTCTGTGCCACTGTCGCAGGTAATGGATTGAGGAATTCCATGATGATTTATAAATGTTAGCAATCCTTCATATATTGTACTCGCTGTACAAATTGGTTCTAGTATATATGCTTGTGCATATTTTGAAAAAACATCAATGATTGTGAGAAATTTTGAATTTGAAAAGCGAAATGTATCTAGGTGCAATAATTCTAGAGGCTGTTTAGGCGTGGGCGTTAAGGAAAACTTTATTTTTGGAGGTTGTCTGTCGTATTTTGCTATTTGACATAAATCGCAGTTATTGATGTACTCTGTAACCATTTTTTGCATATTATTCCAATAATATCTCTTTTTGAGCGCCATTAGTGTTTCATTTATGCCACGATGGCAGGTTTTTGTCTCGTGATGATGCACAATGAGTTCTTTTTGTCTTTCTATTTCTGAAACATCTTGTAACATTTGATTCGAAAAACAAATCCTATATGAATGATTTTTGAAATATTTTGGCAGAATTTTACTTATCTGAATAGAAAGATCTGTAATTTCAGAGTCTTTAATAAATATACAGTACATCTTTTTTGGATCGACATAATCTTTGAAAAATTTCACAATTTCTTCCTCTACATTATTACTAATATGAAGTGTTAATCTATTGTTATTCTCTAAAGGCCTACTCCTAACTATGTGATAATGATGGGAGGACTTTTGACTTATTACGATTTGGTTCAAGTATCTGTTAATTACATTTTCTGTATAGGGGATTTCTAAAACAGGATTTTCTGCTGCGGTGTGAACTGTTACACCGTCTGTTTCCGGGGGGTGTGGGGGTGCAATTTGAATGTCTGACGTTATATTGATTCTATTAGAATTGCTGATCGCCGTTGAATCAAGCAAGTCCTCTATGTCCTGTAGGTCGTCCAGGGTTACGTTTACCTGTTCGTCCGAAGACTGTAGATATTGGAAGATATCTTCGTCTACATCCCCAGGACTGACGATAACTGATTCATTCGTCTCGTCATCTATAGCATGTATTTCCACTCTAGAAAGAGCATCGACATTGCTATTCGACTTTCCTGGTTTATATTGGATAGTATAGTCATATTGCTCTAAGAGGAGTCTCCAACGGAGGAGACGGGGGTTGTGCTCTTTCATATTGAAGAGATACTGTAGTGGCTTATGGTCTGTGACAATAATAAATTTTCTACCAAATATGTATGGCCTAAAATATTTTACGCCAAATACTATAGCTGCCAGTTCTTTTTCAATCGTACTATAGTTACACTCAGCTGAGTTTAAAGTACGAGAGGCAAATGCAATCGGCAAATCACTACCAATTTTTCCTTGGCTTAATACTGCGGCTATTGCGTAATTCGACGCATCAGTCGTCAGTATAAATGGTTTTTCAAAATCAGGATATTGTAGAATGGGGTCATTAGTGAGAATAGTTTTGCAAAGTTCGAATGTCTTAATGAATTCAGGTGTGTGCTCAATTTTTGCACCTTTTTTCAAACATCTCGTGAAAGGCTTTGTTAATTTAGCAAAATTATTAATAAATCGTCGATAATAACCTAGCAACCCCAAGAAAGATTTAATTTCTTTGGACGTCTTAGGTATTGGGAACTTTTGAATGGCCTCAATTTTCTTTGGATTCGGTTTTATCCCATCCGTAGTGACAACGTGTCCTAAAAATTCAACCTCTTTGCGAAGGAACTCGCACTTGTCAGGTTGTATTTTTAGTTTTGCTTCCCTGAGCTTGCGAAACACTAGCTTCAAGTTGGCAATATGTTCCGTCAGACTAGAAGAGAATATAATGACATCATCCATATAGACCAGGCAAACTTTTCCTTGGAGTTCTTGGAGAACGTTATCCATGACCCTCTGGAAAGTCGCCGGGGAGTTTTTCAAGCCATATGGTAATCTTGTATACTCATAGTGGCCATTTTCTACCGAGAATGCTGTTTTCTCAATAGAATTTGGGTGCATTTCTATCTGGTGGAAACCTGAGGCCAGGTCCAGAGTAGAAAAATATTGACATCTGCCTAATTTGTCTAAGATGTCGTTAATATTGGGCAATGGGTACCTATCATTTATAGTTTTACTATTTAATTTTCTAAAATCTGTGACTATCCGCCATTTTTGTATGCCACTGGCATCTATTTTCTTAGGAATAATCCATATAGGACTATTCCACGGACTCTTGCTACTTCTGATAATCCCGTCGTTCAGCATTTTATTAATTTGCCGCTGAACTTCATTTTTATGTGCAAATGGGTATCTGTAAGTTTTAGTGTAAACAGGGAGTTCGTCCGTAGTTTTAATTTCATGTTTAACTATATTTGTAAACGATAATTTGTCACTTTCGTGATGAAAAATATCTTGAAACTCTCTACACAGTTGAAGTAGAGCATTTTTTTCCTCTGAATTCAAATGTTCTGTTCTAATGATATGATGAATTGACTCCTTTCTTACTTTACTATAATTTTGATCGCTTATGATATCCTCTACGTGAAAAATAAAAAAATTTTGCTTAACTTTGTCTGAAAAGTTAATCACTTTTAAAGGCTGCCTAAACTCTAATGTGACTGTACTATCAGTGTAATTGTATACCTCAGTAGCCGCGAAACCGTCTACTGCTGTACTCAATGTTTCTGGAAAATAAAGTCCGTTTATCTCTGTTTCTGGAATTATAACATCACCGTTATCTAATGACACGGGGATTCTTAGCGAAGCAACTTCATACGCGTGTACCGTAATTTGATATGGTTCTATGTCTGGTTCACGAAAGTAGATAGGAATTGTTAAGCAATTACTAACTAAAAGCTTATTTTGTAAGTCTATATTTAAACCTAATTTTAATAACTGTTTCAATCCTAAAATACCATCGAAAAAGGAATGAAAATCAAATAAAATATAAGTTATATCATCATCACATTGAAATTCTGTGAATGATGGAATATCAGCTTTAAATTGTACATCTTTTTCTCCAACACCTGTTTTCAGTTTTGAAGTACAATGATAGATTCGATCAGGAAAATATTTTTCAGCAATACTAGGTCTTAAAATAGGGTGAGAACAACCTGTGTCTACTAGAAGTTTTATAGGAGGATGCTTAATTTTTATATAGGGTAGACAGTTGTCTAAATCGGAATGTAGTTCAATCAAGTTTCTTGGTCTTGGAGGCTTTGTTGATAAAAATTTTCATCCTGTACACCTGAAGTAGACTGAATTCCGGAATACCTTGTTGATTCGTTATTGGTTTCTAAATGTTCAAAATGCTGTGGGTTACAATCAGAATTTGATTGTTCGATTTGGAATAGTTCCTCAGATGAAAAATTTCTAGGACCTGAAGGTCTAAAATGGTTCTGCCTTTGAGGGGCTCTTGGTCTAAAAGTATTTCGGGTGGAAACAGACATGGGTTGTGGGGGGTTGGAGGGTGGGTTTCCAGTAGGCCTGAAAACATTCACATTTCTAGGGGGTCCAAAGGTTTCTCTGTTTGTGGGAAAATGTCTATGAACTGGGGTACTTTGAATATTTATCGGTTCACTGGGGAATCTCTGCTGAGGCTGTTGAACAGGTGCTTGGAAGCGAACATTGTTGTTGAAAGGTTGATTAAATGAGGGTCTAGGTGATTGGAAATTTGAATGAGAAGGTCTTTGATTAGTATGCTTAAAAATATTCTGCGTATACTGAAAGTTCTGTTCCTCGACTAAATATGATAATGCCATTTCTAAACTATCTGGATTTTTTAATCTTATGACTGTTTGTAGAGGACCTGATAGGCCTCTGATAAAAGCTCTTAAACAAACACCTTCATATTGTTTGAGCATAGCTTCTCTAATAACAGGCGATGGTTCGGATAACGTTAATTTTTGTGCTAAACAGCTCCTTAAAACTTGAAGTCTTTTTCCAAATTCTAAAGGCTGTTCATTTTTAAAGGGAGATGCTAAAAATAAGTCTTGTTCTAAACACTCAAGACTTCTATTATCCCCAAAACATTGTTTTAACGCACTTTTTATCAAACTCCAGTTAGTCAACTCAGTTCGACACCCTACCAATAATTGAGCTCTTCCAACAAGCTTTGTCTGTACTGCTCTAATCAAATAATTTTGAATAGTTTGATCTGAGGTTGTAAAAGTACTAAACAGATAATCGCATGAAGAAATAAAACTAGGCAATGTGTCAGAATTTCCATTAAAATTTGGTATGGTATCTACAAACATTTTTAGCATTTGGAGTGTAATTGGTTGAATTTCACTGCTAGCTTGAGTGGCCATATTTCTTGAATTCGATTCTGAACTTAAGGTAATATTTCTTAAAGTACTAACTAATTCGTCAACTTCTGACATATGATGAAAATTATTCTGAATTTTTCGTGACTTCTTAAACTACAATTTACTTCTTGAACAGAGAAATAAATTGAACTAACGCTAAAATAAGATTTCCTAATACGGGGAAAAATTATTTGATCGGAAAAAGGGCAAAAGGAAAACTTGGCTCCTACCTTTTTCTTCCTCTTGGCCTCTCCGGTGATTCTGCCCTGGTGCTGCTCTGCCCTCTTTGGTCGTGGTTCCAGTACTTAAGGGATGACACCCACGTTCGGCGCCCGAAACCGGTCACGATGCCGCGAATTTTCGGGTGAACGGTACTGATCCTACTGATCGCTGCGCCAGTTACGATTCCCGAACACGGAAAAGCTTTTTTAAAAAGAGTTTTATTGAAATGTACAGTAGCAACAACAAGACAAGAATGAATAAATTTTACATTAAATGAATATTTATATCCTCGGTAGCGGAGCGTCTGGATCTTCTCATATTAATGGTGCGTCAGCTAGTTCTTCCTCGTAACTTGTATATGGTTCGAAGTCTTGCCGCGAAACGGAAAAACCAAGTATTTCTTCTTCAATTTGGACCATTCGAGGTTGTTGTCGAGGTCATCTAGCGTGTCCACTATGATGTGAATACAAATATCCTGTGTCTCTAGCTCTTTTCACGAGATAGACAAATCGACGGGGGGCAGGGTGAATACGGTCAGGGCAACGATCAGCATACACTCGAAGTTCGAGAGCGAGGCATTTTGACCACAAACACCTAACTAAAATCATCTACACCAGTGCATTATTAGTTACGCCGATTGCACCACTTTTAATGTTGTTAAAGTCCGATGTAACACGTCAATATTTGAGAGAAGTCAAACGCACGCTGTTACGGACATCTATGCTCCGCTCCATTGTAAATGGGGGTTTTTGCCTCTGTTTTGATCTAATCGCACAGGGATGGAATTGGAAATGAGGATTTCATTATCGGTCAATATCCTGATATCCCTGAACGTTTCGGTTATGTATAACGTTACTGGGAAAAATCACTCCTTTTGGCAAGTATGCCCTTTGAAAAAAGTCCCAAATTAGGAAACACCGCAACGTACTAGCACATACAACAAATTTTTCGGTTTTACCACCCCCCCACCCCCCAAATCACCCCAACATCACCCCCACCCAAAAAAACTAGAAAACGATCAGGAACCTAAAAAACGTCTAAAAACAAAGTATGAGCTGTTTTTATATTTCTAGTCCTTTGATTATTGCTGCGCCGCCACTGACAAAAGCAGACACGTTTTCCATCCTCGCTGCGGTAGTAATACTGCATACTACATAATTTTATTAAAATCAATTCAATAATTTTCGCGTTACGCAATATACTCGTAGAATGATCTAGAGCAATACTCGTGTGTATACATCACAAATTCTAAGTCCCTTGGTTTCTGTAATTAGCAAGGCAATGTTCGGATGGACCTAAAAAAGTGTATTATGCCGCTAGGTCTTTCATTCGCAGGTCAATGGACAGCCTATTATGAATACAACAAAATTTTTAGTTTTACAACCCTCCGCCCCTCAACCACCCAAATTCACCCCCACCTAAAATCAATTTCTAATTGATCAGGAACTTCTAAAACGTCCAAAAACGAAGTTTGAGGAATATTTCAAATTTTTTGTTGACGACCCCACACCATATCGTTATCCAAATTTCCTCACAATCCATACAGCGGTTGCTGAGATTACGACGTTAGAACAACGCCAACAGATAGACAGGCAGACAGACCGACAGACAGACAGACCGACGAAAATAAGTGACGTGGATTTTCTTTATGTAGAAATCATAACACGTCCAAAAAGCGTATTATCTCAAAATTGAAAATTTTTGCGATCACAATTCTCCCCTCACCTATCCGTATGGGAAGTAAGTAATCTACTATAAAGTATAGTATGAATGATTACAGCCTTTGATGCAATTAGAGATGCTCCTGAAGAGTTCGTCAATTTTTTTGTTCATGATTATGCATTGACGCTGAGATCGGTGAACATTTTTTGTAAGATATTACATCAAAAAATGAAAAATCATATTGCAGATATAAACTTGTTGAAGTTAGTATTTATTACTATACTGCATTCACTGAAGAAAAGGAGTAAAAAATTATTTCAAACCCATATTTTGGGGCTTTACTCGGATAAATCGGACTTAATTTTTCTGTTTATAATAACATCACTGCTCTCAGTATGCAGTTTTGTAGACGGTGTGCATATAATCCTTGACCATATAGTAAAAATTTACATATATTGTGCATGGTTACTGCGTTTGTTCGGTGGATAAGGTATAGTTAGTTAGTTTTCGGACGTTTTAGTTCCTGATCAATTTCTACTTTTTTTAGGTGGGGGTGAATTTGGGATGGTTGGGGGGGGGGGGGGGTGGAGGGTTGTAAAACTGAAAATTTAGTTGTATTGATAATAGGCTGTCCATTGACCTGCGAATGAAAGACCTAGCGGCATAATACACTTTTTTAGGTCCATCCGAACATTGCCTTGCTAATTACAGAAACCAAGGGTCAGTGGCGGCGGAGCAATAATAAAAATCTAAAGGACTACAAACGAATTGGTCAGAACATATTTTCGTCAGAATTCGCATGCATAGTAACCGTAGCCTTAGACTGTTGGTCCGTGGCGGCAAAGTTGACGCGGCTGCGCGTACGGAGGGCGCGCGTATCCCGTAGCAGCGTCGCGTCGCGCCGGCCGGTGCGGTGGACCGTTGGAGCGTCGACGGTGACCCAAGCCGCGTCGCAGCGCCAGTTCCACACGGACGCGATTCTGAACGGACACGGTGCGGAGGGGTGCGGAGGCGCGTACCTTGACGGTCTCGCGAAACGACGCGCGTGCCGTCTTCGACGAGGTCGGTCGCGTAAAGGGTCGGAGGTGTTCCTTAGGTTAGGGCCGAACGGTGGTGATGGACCTATACGCACCTGATGCTGACGCTGCTCACCTGGACCTGTTATGCGTCAATTAAGGTAGGATTTGATTGGAACGTACATTCCTGTGAAAAAATATAAACTCAACGAGAAAAACCTATTTCAGATATTTAAAGTCATTTATTTTGGAGCTTACTTGACAAGGGGGGCCATGGAAAATTCGACAGGGGGGCCATGGAAAATTATGTAGCGCTAATATAAGTTACCATGTCCCCCATTTTACAGATATATTGTATAAACGTTATAGTATCAAAACATCTTCCGTGACCGTTGTTTAATGTAAGTTAAAAATATTTAATACATACAAAACTTTTGGGCATTTGCGTTATTAGGATTATGATATAAATATACAAGGTGAGTCCTAAGTTGATACTTTCAGTTCCACAACCACCACCCCAAAACTAACCTATTTTAGCCCCTTCTAAAAAAATGTACAGAACGATCAGGAACCCTCAAATTGCTTAAAAGCGAAGTTTGAGTGGTTTTGATACTTTTAAATTTTTTATTATTGCTCCGCCGACACTGGCTCTTGGTTTCTATAATAGGCAAGGCAACGTTCGGATGGACCTGAAAACGTGTATTATGACGTTAGGTCTTTCTTTCATAGGTCAATGGAGCGCTAAAATTATGAGTACAACATAAATATTTAGGTTTTACAACCCCACACCCCCCAACCACCCCAATGTCACCCCCTCCTTCCAAAAAAGTAGGAAATGATCGGGAGCACCTAAAGCGTTTTAAAACAAACTTTGGGCTGTTTTTATACTTTTAGATTTTTTTTATTATTCCTGTGACGCCACTGACATGATTTCTAAAAACCACTCGCATTTGCCGTCCTCGCCATGGTAGCAATACTGTGTCAAAATTTAATTAAAATCAATTAAATGATTACTGTTATACAATACAGATTGATATAAAGCTATACTCGTACGTATACATCAGAAAATTCTAAGTCCCTTGGTGTAATAATATAGGCAATGCTCGGATCGACCTAAAAATGTGTATTATGTCACTAGGTCTTTCGTTCATAGGTCAATGGACAGCCTATTATGAATATAACAAATTTTGCAGTTTTGCAACCCCCCACCCTCCAACCACCCCAATTTCACCCCAGCAAAAAGAAGTATAAAATGATCAGAAACTCCTAAAACGCCTAAAAACCAAGTTTGAGGAATATTTGAATTTTTTGTTTTTTGCTAATTACTCCGCCGTCCATGAACCGATTTTCAAAATTGTAGCAGCATTACCTACTAAGACCCCACAGCATATCGCCTCCCAAATTTCATCACAATCCATGCACCGGTTACTGAGATTATGAGGGTAGAAAAACGCCAACAGACAGACAGACCGACAGACTTACAGACCGACAGACAAACAGACAGACAGATAGACAGACCGATGGAAATGAGTGACATGGATTTTCGTTATGTAGACATCATAAAACGCCCAAAAAGCGTATTATATCAAAATCTAAAATTTTCGCGATCACAATACTCCCCTCACCTATCGGTGTGGGAAGTAATAGAAGAAACAGACTCGAGCTTATACTTATTCATAGAGCAAACAAGGTTTTCTTTACCGAATCTGAAGTTCGTGGACTACCAACAAGATTCAAGGTCATTTAAAGCTATTTGGCAATCTCATAACATCAAAAAAGGTATAAAAATTCTTGTGCTATATGAATTTATGTTTCAAATAACTTGATTTCGTAAGTTCACTTTATATTTTTTTACAGGATTGTAGGAATCTGAAGAGGAACTTCAATGGATTCAAATAACATACATTAATAACAAAAAAATGGCTCCATGTTTTTGTTTGCTTTGGATCCTCAAGTCCATCTGATCACGAAATCTACTGTAATTATTATTTTAAACCTATTCATGGAGTCTGTCAGCAGACAAATCATAAATTTTCTTGCTCCAGCTATCTGTATCTACTACCAACCTATACGTTTTCCAGCAGTAGTTTCAAAAGGATCAAATTACGTTTCTGAAGCGTCAGTTGTAAATTCAAGCTGCTGGTTGTGTTTTTTTATTATAGAGGGTTTAGGAAATCAGCTTGATCGCAAAGACAGAAACACTCGAACACGAGAAGGTGTGAGAGAGAATCTGCCCGCCCGATGGTGGGCCTTCTAATTTTCATCGATCTTGTACTCGTTCCTCCTCCTTTGCAGAGAGTATTTTGTTGACCATCCCACGTATATGATGTTCCGTATCCCTACGCTGGACAATATCAAGGGGCCATAGTCTCTGGAGTTAGCTCACCCTCTAGTTTTTGACTTGCCTCCTGCCTGTATGGCCTCAATCTGTCGCACAGAAACAGGGCATGCTCGACCGTGTCTTCCGCCTCGCACTGCGGGTATCTCTCGTCCATCACCCGTCCTATCCTTTCCCTATACATTCGAAAAGGCCCATACTCAGACAGTGCCTGCATTAGGAAGCAGGAGGTGTGTAGATGACTGCATCCCGCCCATTCTTTTAACGACGGTATTAGTCGTTTCGTCCACTGTGCGATATCAGTATATATATATATCTCGTTTCATAGGCTTTGCCACTTATTTGCCGTCAGTCTTTTAGCCTCAGGGCGGCATATCGCATTGCCTGCTTGTCCATGTCTGATCAGTGTCCTCTCTTCAGTCAGCAAGTATAATAGGGGTATTGCCGTTATCACCAGCAATGCTCTTGTAGATACAGTATGACAAGCACTGGCCACCCTCAGCAGACACTTTCTCTGCAAGCTGTCCAAAGCCTAATGATTCCTCTTCCTTTCCGTGGCTTTCCACCACACAGGAGCTCCGTATAGGACGACTAACCAGTCGGTTACATAATCATGCAACCTGGCACGGTAGTGCCCTTTTGTTGCTACTAGGCCCTCCTGCATTTGGCCTTGCTTGTTGGGTCTTGCACTGTCTTTAGTTAGAAGGCCACGTTAGCTCTTTTGCTTCTTGGGCCGTGCATTATAATTGCTTATGTTTTTTCGGGAGCCAACTTAATCTTGTGATCGCACATCCACATGTCAATCTTGCACAGCGATGTGTCTGCTTTTTGGACCAGCACTGTCTCTTTATTTTCCACGATAACAAGTGCCAGACCATCTTTATGCCGCTGGCCAGCGAAAGCTTAAGCACCCCATCGTACAGGGTGTTTCAGAGCAACGGCCTTTGAGACCCCTGTTGTAAATTGATCTGAAGTCTAGGTACCTGCTCAAAAATTCCTTAGGTATTTTGAAATCTTCAGCTCTGCCAGTTCTTTCATGATTATGCTCCATGAGGCTGTATTAACAGCACTGCGGATATCCAGCGTTACCAACGCACACCGTTTCTTCTTAGTCTCTTCCGCAATCTTCGTGACCGTTTTCAGGGCATCGATAGTGGACCTACCCGAGCGGAAATCGAATTGGCATGGCGAAAGCCCTGCTGTCTTTCTAATTTCTTTCTCGAGCATAAGTTTTAATATTATATCTGACAGTTTCAATTTATAATTTCCGCTTTAGAAATGTAATTTGGCCCTTTTGAAACTAGTGGTGGAAAAGATATAATAATAGTGGAAAAACAAATCTACACACCTTTCATACCGCAAGCAAAACGTTGAATGGGAAACACGATAATACAAATACACACGCTCTAGAGGAAGGTGCCGGTCATAGTGACTTTAAATACACATACAAGACAGCCAAAAGCAAAGAGTAGATTTGCAACACATAGGGGGAAAGAGAGGAATCATCAATTTGGCTACAGTTACACACCAGTCTGCACATTTTGACTTAGAAAGCGTAACTGATATTTTGTGACTACAAATATTGAACAACCATCACATAGACCTAACCAATGAACTTTTTATTCTAAGGTAAAACAAAGAAGCTTGACTTTGGTCCAAAGGGACGCATAGAGCTTGAACAGCCATAACGTGAAATTTAAGACGACCGCATTATACTGCCACCAAAGGTTTATATCATCACTGTTTTCATCACAACTGCATACTTGCAACAGTTCGACCACAAGCCATTGTAAATGTAATTAATTTAACGGTACTATGCCCAACAACGCATAGATTGGATTCGCTTGTGTCAGATGGTTTCTTTGTTCCAACGTAGTTCTAGGTCGGGAGAGATAGATTTTGCCGTATTGATTGTTACTGTTCCTACAAAAGTTGTTTCATTCGATTTCCCAACACAATCTAATGTTTGATGTTCTCAGGGGGACAATATCCTATTTAAATTACTCAATACAAATGTATAAGATGGGTGTACCTAAGGGATGCTGGAAAGGGGTATTCATATCAAAAGTCCGGACACAATTATTTTTAAATCTCAATTTACTTGAAACAGTATGATTAATTGGAATATGGTTAAAAATTATACTTAGTACGCCAAATGAAGCAATAAAAAACATATATTTTAAAAATTAAGAATATATTTAGAAAAAAAAACATAGAGGCTGTGCTGTGCTGTGCTTATTCAGACAGAGACAAAGAAGATCCTTTTTCTGGGAGTGGGTCTCAAGCCAGTCGTCAGGGGACCCGAGCTGAATAATAATACACTTATTATATCGAGATTGCTAAATTTCCGAACATAATGTTGACGGTATGACAGAAAGTGTTTATTGCGCGTCTCAGCGTCCTCTTCCGTCATAATTGCTATAGGCAACAAAGTCTTTTCAATAACAGTAGATTCATGAAGTAAAATTTTGTGAAGGGTTGGTGTCATTGGATACCACGAATAATTCTACGTCCAGCCTTGCCGTGTCCAAGCAAGAAGTTTCGAGTTTTTGCGAGTTTAGTTTATGGCCGCTTGATATATCCTCTAAAATTACTCCAAGGCGAAAACTGAGACCCAAATCTGTACCAGTTATCTCTGATGGAATCTCATGGTTAGTAAAAAATCTTCGACTTATACAGTGTGGTCCAAAGAGTGTGCAACAAATGGGATTTTTTTTTATTAGCTGCACAATCAAAAATCCAATATTGCCAAAAGTTGGTGCATGTCCGATAACTAATTTAGGTGCACTTAGAGTGGTTCCAAGTTCATCAGTATACGGGGTGAATCAAAAAATATAAAAATTGTACAAGAGTAAAGCACCCTTATTTTCAAAAATTCAGCAAAAATTTTTTTTTGTTTTAGTAAAACTGTTTGATACACTAATTGACATTGAATTAATTTTGTAGAACTTTATTTGAATTCAAGCCTTTTTGTGAAATTTACGTGAGGTTAAAATTTTTTTGGGAATCACAAGCTAAATGTTTGTTGCAAGGATATCCAGATAAACAGGTTCATTATTCAACAGTAAGCCGAATTTTGGTTAATTTTAAAGAAACTGGGTCCCTAAACTACAATTATAAACATGAACATGTTAAAACCGTATGTACTGAAGAAAATCAATTGGAGGTACTTCAAGCAGTTGTCGAAAATCCACGACGATATACCCAAGAGATTTCCGCCTATACGGGTGTGAAGAAAACCAGCGTGAAGAGAATACTCAAGAAAAATAAATATCATGCTTACAAGCCTATGTTCATCTGTACTCTCCAAGAACGAGATTATGATTTGCGGTTCGATTTTTGCATGTGGATTCAAGGCGAAATAGAAGGTCAGCAAGACTTCCATAGGCACATTCTTTTTGGGGATGAATCCACCTTTACAACAAATGGGGTTGTTTCGTCCCAAAATTGTCGATGGTGGTCGGATGAAAATCCAAATTTCGTTATTGCTAATAAAAACCAGTAATATCAGAAAACAAATGTGTGGTGCGGCATAATGAACAATCAATTAATCGGACCTTTTTTTTTCGCGAAAACCTAACTGGTAACACTTATTTACAGTTTTTAGAAAACGAACTAACTGACTTTTTGGACAATTTAAATTTGCAGTTGTGGTTTATACATGATGGATGTCCGGCCCATTCAGCCATAATCATTACTGAATGGTTAAATGGGGAATTTGGAAATAAATGGTTAGGACGAAGTACTAATCCTCGGTGGCCTCCTCGTTCACCGGACCTTACCCCATTAGATTTTTTCTTATGGGGCTATCTAAAACAAAAAGTGTATAAGGATAGACCCTTTTAACAATCTCGAGGAGCTTGAAAACTCAATACGAGTACATTGCCGGAATATACCGGGAAATGTTTTACGATCTACTCTTAGCGAATTTTATAACCGGTCAATTGAACGAGAAGGTGGACATACCGAGACGCGCCGATAATTATTTTATGTTTCTTAACTATGTTTTTCTTTTGTTTCTACTTTTCACATATTTTTTCATTTTAGCTTTCAATTTTTCACTTATGGTAAAATACGGTTATGACATGTTCATTTATTAGAATTATGTATTAATACACACAGTTCACTTTGTTTCCACGCTTTGTTTCCTTCATGGGTATCCATGATTTTTTTAGTAAGATTTCACGTTTGTGGATTAATTTAAATACATGTTTAGAAATAAAAAATTAATAAAAGGTTTGCGGTCCTATTGAGACTTATTCTGATATGCATGTAATTATAAGCAACCTCTTGCCTTAGTAAAAAGATTTTTTCCGAAATTATAAAGCCATATTTAATATCCTTGCAACACACATTTAGCTTGTGATTCCCAAAGAAATTTTAACCTCAGGTAAATTTCACAAAAATGCTTAAATTTAAATAAAGATCTACAAAACTAATAAAATTTCAATTAGTGTATCAAACAGTTTTACTAAAAAAAAAAAAAATTTTGGGAGAGTTATTGCACTTTTTTCAAAAAATTTTTTTTTTCTCAGAGGAGGCCAAGTTTTGGTATTTAGGCATACCTCTTGATTCTAAACAACTTCGATCTACTCTTAGCGAATTTTATAACCGGTCAATTGAACGAGAAGGTGGACATACCGAGACGCGCCGATAATTATTTTATGTTTCTTAACTATGTTTTTCTTTTGTTTCTACTTTTCACATATTTTTTCATTTTAGCTTTCAATTTTTCACTTATGGTAAAATACGGTTATGACATGTCCATTTATTAGAATTATGTATTAATACACACAGTTCACTTTGTTTCCACGCTTTGTTTCCTTCATGGGTATCCATGATTTTTTTAGTAAGATTTCACGTTTGTGGATTAATTTAAATACATGTTTAGAAATAAAAAAATAATAAAAGGTTTGCGGTTTTATTGAGACTTATTCTGATATGCATGTAATTATAAGCAACCTCTTGCCTTAGTAAAAAGATTTTTTCCGAAATTATAAAGCCATATTTAATATCCTTGCAACACACATTTAGCTTGTGATTCCCAAAAAAATTTTAACCTCAGGTAAATTTCACAAAAATGCTTAAATTTAAATAAAGATCTACAAAATTAATAAAATTTCAATTAGTGTATCAAACAGTTTTACTAAAAAAAAAAAAAAATTTTGGGAGAGTTATTGCACTTTTTTCAAAAAAAATTTTTTTTCTCAGAGGAGGCCAAGTTTTGGTATTTAGGCATACCTCTTGATTCTAAACAACTTTTGTTAATAACATGTTGCTGAATTTTTGAAAATAAGGGTACTTTACTCTTGTACAATTTTTATATTTTTTGATTCACCCCGTATACTGATGAACTTGGAACCATTCTAAGTGCACCTAAATTAGTTATCGGACATGCACCAACTTTTGGCAATATTGGATTTTTGATTGTGCAGCTAATAAAAAAAATCCCATTTGTTGCACACTCTTTGGACCACACTGTATTTCCATCAGTGCTGTTACCTACACCAACACAAAATTATTCTTTTTTGATATTACAATACATAAAGCTATTTAGGAATGTTATTCATAAATTTGGACGAAGTTGGAAGCGTTTTATAATGTAGTGCATAGCAGAGACCTGAGTTTGTAATATAAGACAAAAATTAAGCCCAGGACAAATACAAAAGAGTATCAAAACTATTTAACTTTCACTGAAAGAACAATGTTTAGAAGTGTTCATCTTTAATAATTGATAAAAGATTTTTAAAAATCTGTAAAAAACTCCGGAATACTATTACAACAGTTGCACTGAACACAGGTACATGGACTACATGGCTAGCTTCTCATTGAAACTGCTGGCAAGAATGCGCAGCTTCGGAGCAAAAACGAGTCGCTTTTAACCTGACATCTATTCCGAAATATCTGGTGCAAATCAGATTTGGCACACAGGTCATTCTGCAAAATAGACCTTTGTCCGAGTTTTTAGTTCAGATATCCATTCGAATAGTGGCATCAAAGTAAGAAGTCACTAACCACACGCCGGTGAGAAAGGTGCTGGAGATGGGGCGTTGAGGTCGGGTCAGAACTTAGCCGAATTGAGAAAAATTGCTAATAACTTCATTTCTCACATACACGACCATCTTACGGACATAAATATCAATAGACGCTGTTCCCGATTGCCATCTCTTTGAATTGCATTTGAATAGCTTTAATCTTATAAACAGGAGTGCAGCGCAATGGTGTGTATACTAGAAAGAATATCACTAGCTTTGATCTTCTCCTCAGTGAGATTAAAACGCAAGATGTTAGATATGCGGGCTTCCATTTTAAGTATGGTAACATAGTGTTCCCTGAATGTTTATTAAGTTGAGTTTTCAAGTTACTGTTAAATTTGAGTAAATACAGGGGAAGATAAAAAACAAAAATAGTCAATATGTAAAAAACAAATCTCTTTTTCTTTATACAAGAAACTAAACTAAATTGTAAATAATGTGGAGCCAAAGAGCATAAAAATTCATACCATATTTATATAGCCTGCCTCATGCACGTCAAAACCAATATTCTGATCTATGCGATCCACAAAGACACCCACTCACATAATACTCGACATAAAAGAAACATGTATCCTATGCAGCACAGACTTGCTAAAATCAGGAATGCCGTTAGTTATCATATTAGATAAAAGCCTTCGACGGTAAGGAATTCACAGACACTATAAAGGCTCTCCTACTATAAAATGCTTAACATGGATGAGTTCCTCAGTTACAACTTGCATAATCACAATTAGCTTTTAATAGACTTTTCTAATGCCTTTGCTATATATCTTCAGTGTCGTATTGTTTATGTTTGTAACGTATGTTGCAAAAGTTTTGAGAAGTTTTTCAAAGAATTAAAAAATGTCTTACAATAGAAGAAGAAGAAGAAGAAGAATTAAAAAAATGTCTTACAATAATATATTTGAACTGTAACAAAAACTACAAGAAATAACAATATTTCTTAATATAAAAATGATATCAAAGTACTGCTAATGGGCCACGATCTTCCACGGCTCGCAATTTCCTCTTAATGTTCCTTATTAGGTTTTGGACAGATTCTAAATCAACTTCTCTGATCTTTAGCATTATTCTTCTTCTTAACTGCTGTTCGTTTTGAGCTTCCCAGCCATTGTTATAAACTTTGGCACTCAGTTGAGCCCAAAAAGTTTCGATAAGTCTTGCTTGAAGAAGATTGGGAGGGTTGTCGTTTGTGGTACAAAAGGTATTTCGTGTTGTTCTAGCCAGTTTCTCGTACCCAAAGCATAATGACTTAAGCCAGATCTCGCAAAAACATTATATTGCCATTAGCATGGTGGGTACTAATAAAATTGAGTAGTTTAGGCAAATATCTTTGAGTATAGACTTCAGCGGTAACCGCTTCGGCCCTAACTCGTCCAACGTACGGCTGTGAAATACCGTTGTCTGATATAGCGCACCACACTAACACTTGGTTTTCAAACTCTTCTTTTCGTTTAAATTTTACATTATCTGGACAGGTTTCAAAGCCTCTTGTACAAAAACCATCATCACCTTTGATTTCTGAGTTCGAAAATGTGAAATACTTTTCATCGTCAAGAATAATTTTTATGTTGCCAGCAAAATGAGTACGACGTAAATTGCGACAGCATTGAGGAATTCTTTCTAACTGATTTGGGAAATGTTTTGGACATTTTCTTCTTTTTCAGATTTTTGAGCTTTTTCTCTTTATTTCTCTACAGACTGTGCCAGCATTGACGTGAAAAATGCGTCCAAATTTTCGTGTTGAGATTCCAACTCGATGTTCACTTCTGTTGACCATTCTTTGAACTGTAGCAGCATTCAACGCTCTTGGACGTCCACTTTTTGGTAAACTTATAAAAGGAAAACCTTCTTAGCACACACGGATCGCTAGATAAATTATGTGGCAACAGAAATATTTTGATCTTGATATAGGCGAACTATTTCTTTTTTTTTCAAGTCGTCCAACTAGACTGTAAATATTCTTCCGAATATCTAGTTTGTACGACATTTTGACAACATATACCATAACCAAAACCGTTTTATTGTCACGTTTAGATGTTAACTGGTTACAATGGTAACGATTTCTGAATGGTTTTCAACGGTGAAACTACCTCCCGAGTTTTGAAAAAAATTCTCAAAACTTTTGCAACATGCGTTATATCTCTATATTTTTCTTTACTAGTCAACAAATTATTATTATTCTGCTTTCCTAATTTGTCTCGCCTGATTGCGGTAGCAATAAATATTGATGAGCTGTGCAGGCTGTGACGTTATCATTATTGTTATTATTTAAAAAAAATAGTGCAGCCCCAGCTTCGACACACCGAGCTGCTATTCCCTTACGCAGTGACTACTCCTCAAACAATCACGAGGTCCGCGATTCGTGTGCCCAAGTATGACCGCTTTCTGCATTCTGGCAGCTAAGATGCCCGCCGCCTTACAGTACAGAGTGCAGCGTATTCCCGAACCACCTAGGGATCGAATGACAATTACCAGCAGTCAGTGCCATTGTCATTATTATTAATGTATACTAAAACATTCAAATTTGAGTTCAGTTCAATTTGGTTCACCATAGAACTAGTCCTCAGTGTTCTTTGCTGGTTGTTCAATTGAAACTTCATCATGACTCAGGTAAACTAGGCTTAAATCAAAAATAATTTAGAAGAATTGACAATAGCGCAAATTGTCAGTGATTCTGGCTGAAATATGAAACACGCAAGGACAAAATTACGTTTCTGTGATGTGTGATGGTTCTGGGACTCATCAGACACGTGCGGGCGTGGACATCTGTATCACAGCATAGTAAACAACCAGCATAATATCTCTGAGGATTTCCTATATAAAAATTGTTCCTACAAAATTCGACCTTGGGAGGGTTTATAGATGATTTTACGGCTGTGAAGTTTGGGTAGATATGCGAAAATGAAAATATCGATACCGGTACCAACTCGATATTTTTTAGCCTCATAGGCGCGTTTGGTTCGTACAGAGAATTTTGTGCAATTGATTACACCCCTCAATAATTATATACCGATATACCTACAAAAGTATCGATACCAGTCTGGAATCGCTCAAAAAGTATCTAAAATAAAAATAGTCGATATTAGTGCAGAAGTACAAGTATCGAAGTACCGTTACCATCCCTACAAAAAATCATCCAAAACTGGGGATGCGCGTGTAATTTCCGCCAACTTGAGTTATTGTACTGGTTGTTTACTATACTGTGCCCGTATAGTTTTGCATTTAGAGATTTGCATTGTGACTGAGTCATTTGCTCAGTTTGGCTTGTTGTAGATCTTACCCCATCCTTAGGAAATCTAAACCGCTTTAAAAATTCACCATCATCTATTTCGAAATAATTTGTGCTATTTCTGTCATGTCCTCATGCGTCTTCTACATTGTTGAATAATGTTTAAGATTTCCATAAATTCTTCATCATCCGTAAAACCTTCTTTATCTGACCAATGATTTATATTCATTACCGCAATATATTGATGAAGTGCGCGAAAAACTTATAAACTGGCAGGAAATAGTTTTGAAACAGTGATTGTATCTACACCATTTCCAGCTGTAGTTTCTAAAGCGTCAAGTGATAAGTAATTGGAAACGGTCCGGTTAATTTTCCAACTCGTCACTTGTAATTTCAAATAGTCAGTTGAATATTCCAAAGCATCAAATGTAAATTGAAGTAGTCAGTTTTAATGTATAGTAGTCGTAGTTGTACATTTTAAAGTATCATTTGAATATTCAAAAGCGTCAATTGTAAATTAAAAGGTATCGTTTTAAGAATTTTATCTTTGTAATCCAGTAAACATACATTTTTTATGTTGTATCAGATACTGTGGAAGCTACATACATAAATAGTGCGACCTCAGCACAGTTGAAGTTACGTAAATCCCAAATTCCAGTAATAAAGTAACTTAATATAATTTGCAGAAAAACCATGATAGAGCAACGGTTAAAGGCGCTAGCCTCCTATCAAAAATGGTCGGGTTCGAGGTTGGTTCGAGCCCAGGGCATGACATTTTTTCAAAATTTTTTTTTACAAAGAAGATTGATATGCTTTTTGCACATGCTACAAAAATTTTGTTCTACGATCGACATAAATGAAATAAATGTGCTTTTAAATCGAATTTTATTAGACTATTTTACAAGTTTGCACTCTCAGGACCGGTTTCTCAATGTCCAGTTAAATATTTATCTGCAAGATAACGGCAACTGTTAGATAAATTGTTTAAACAATTGAAGGCTAAACTTACGAAGTCACGTAAATCTTATCTGACAGTTGTACCCATAGCAACGCTATCTGGCAGATACCTATCTGACAATTTAGGCCTTTACGGAAACTATGATCGGGTTAACCCGATCAGTTGGATCACTGATCCTGACGTTCGGAAAGTGACCTAGGATCAGTCATAAATATAGCCAGTTCTCTCTTGTACGGTAAGTGATCCCGAATGGGGTATACAGATCAGTAGCTATATTCTTAACAATCTGTTTTTTATTCTTAAAACCAGTTTTTCGTTGTTCGATATCCGGAATGGAATCATAAATCCCACTTGACAGCTGTTTGACAGATAACTGATCGAACCGGATCCAGATCACTGTTTCCGTAAAGGCCTTTTAACTGGACATTGAGAAACCGGCCCTTAGTGAATCTTATCACTCTTTAATTCTCCTATTGTCCAATAGATGGCGGAAGGTAACATCACAGAATAGTAAACAACCAGCATAATATCTCTGAGGATTTCCCATATAGAAATGGTTCCCACAGAATTTGACCTTGGGATGATTTTACGGATGTGAACTTTGGGTAGAGATGCGAAAATGAAAATATCGATACCGGTACCAACTCGATATTTTTTAGCCAAATAGGCGAGTTTGGTTTGTACAGAGCATTTTGTGCAAGTGATTACATCCCTCAATAATTATATAATTATTTTCGATACCGATACAAAAGTATCGATGACAAAAATACTCGATATTAGTGCAGAAGTATCGAAGTATCGTTAGCATCCCTACAAAAAATCATCCAAAAGGGAGGATGCGCGTGTAATTACCGCCAACCTGAGTTATTGTGCTGGTTGTTTACTATGCTGTGGTAACATCATACATATTAGTTGTCAAGTGGGCTTGAGGCTTTTTGTATGTAAGCGATTTACTTTTTGCTTTTGCAGTATATACTGCAAAAAAGTGCCTATAGAGTTATCATGGTAACCAAACAACATACTTGGGACAATAAATTAGTGGCAGTGAAATTATATCGTGTAATAATGAAAGAAAGGTAGTCCAGCTTGGGAACTGATCCCCAGACCTATGGATTAAAGAGACGTTGCGTTATCCACTGGACAAACGATCCTTTGACTTTTAGTTTCTTAAAACTGTAATATTACTATCCATGATGCCATTTTATGTCGCGTTGCAATATAACCATTTTACATTATTGGTAGTATTGGTATAATGCCTACCTACCCACTTCCATCTTTTGTAATGCTATTTATAATTTCAAAGTGTACCAATAAAAGAAACGGCGTAAAAAAGTGAAATTACAAGGGCTCTAAAACGCGTTTTGTTCGAACTTTATCGTAATGTCATAGCGCAATACTGAGGTTACTGTGTGTGTTTGACTTGCGTTAGGCTCTATGTGTAAGAGGCATCTATTTACAGAAGCAATTCGAGATTCGGGATAGAGTAAATGGGATCGACAATAATTCCCCTTGTCTTTACGGGCCATTGAGAATATGCATGTGCGTAGATATGAATGACTTGCACAATAATTTTCGAAAAATCAATATAGAAATGCGAAATAATTTTGTTACGTTTTACCATAATGCACTTATTTCGATAGTATATGCGGACATCAGGCACGTTAGGATATCAAATTGACTTTAGAAACTACAAAAAATGATGACTTAGAACTTTAATATGACTCTTTTGAAAATTGATCTGATGCTTTTGAATATTCAATTGAATATTTGAAACTATGATTGACTAGTTAGAATTTATACAGTAGAACCTCTCTAATCCGTCGCCTTCGGGACTAGGGGTATGATCGGAACGAAAAAAAGGTCGGATTATCCAAATAGCCTTTATTTGTTGTATGAACATGTTTTGCATTGCAATAAGTGATGTACGAAGTTTATAAACATTGTTTAAAAGCAATATATAAATTTAGTTTAGTAAAAAAAAATCAGTAATAGATTTTTGTTTAACATACGAAATTCTAGAGTTAGCTGCAGTGCCTCTCCATTCCTCGATCCACAAAATGTCACTGAAGCAAGGTCGGACTAACCGGAGCGTCGGACTAGCGGAGAGCGGATTAGAGGGGTTCTACTGCAATTGATTGCTTAAAATTACATTTCATGCTTTAGACAATTCACCTGACTGTTTGAATTTACAATTGATGCTTCAGAAATTACTACTGAGTATTTGAATTTACAAGTGACGCCTTAGAAATGTAATTTGATCCTTTAGAAACTACAGCTGGATGGTTTTAGGTACAAGCAGAACAATGACAGTTCCAGATATACAAAAGCTTCTTCTTTGTGTCACGATCATTGATAAAATCTTATTTTTTTTTGAAAAATATCGTTTTATTGGAACTTCTGACGAGGTTAAACTGACAAAATCAGGCGTTCAGCAGTCCAATACAGCATTTAAACTGGGTTTATCCTTGAAGTCAGTTGGTACAACAGCCACTTTTCAAGTTCAACATCTAAGCTGAGTTAAAACTCCCATTGTGCAACTAGGCCTTAATATTATTTAAAACTCTTCAGAGACTATCCAATTTCATTGAGTTACTTAAACAACATCCTCAATTATTATTACTTTTCATTTTTTAGCTTTATAATTTATTATGGGTTACAAACCTGCGTCAGTTAAAATATGATTCCGACCGTTGACTGAATAAGAAAATCGAAGACAGAAGATTAAACGAATTAATTACTCAAATGCCCATCATATTTACAGCCCTGACTGTACTATTTACCTCAATTACATAATTTACTTAGAACTTACTTTTCTTGTAGCCTGCTGAAAAAAGTTTGTACAACTTCTGCAACGCTTAAGAAACTCAATTATGCCATGTTCAGAAAGGTACAACAGAGTAACAAGTCTAAAAACAGCCAACTACTAATTACCACAAGTTGGAGGTAAATGAGTTCCAAAGACACAACTGAAGGCGCTAGAGTAAAGGTAGCGGTAGGAACGACTAGTGCAGATAAGATCCAAAAGGTTCAAATTAATTAATAATTAACTAAAAGCACAGAGTAGGAAAAATACAGAAAGGACAGTCAGACAAAGAAACAAAAATTATAGTGTTGGTATTACCACATATTGTATTAACGATCTATTTTCTGTTGTCTCTAATGGAAAAATTGTAAGCTTTGCAGATGACGCAGCGATTTTCTATTCCGCATTTCCTTGGCACGAATTGAAGATAAATGTTGAGAAAGACTTAGAAAAAATATTTGGCTGTTAGATTGTAAATTTTAATAAAACCAGTTATATTTTTTTCCCTCTGGGAGCCGTCAGCACTTAAGCCTTTAAGGCCTATTGTACTATGACTTCCCAGGGGGGACGGTGCACGGCCCGCACCGTTGGAATGATTACGCCATCATCCCGTCCGGGCCTTCCGGTCGATCATCCAAAGTGCCGGCCGCGTAAGATGCTCCGCTCAGCGCTCGTTTGGGCGACACCAACACGGTCGAAACTGAATGCCCTGTGTATATACAGTCACCCACAACTAGTTATATTCCTCTTGTGAGCTACTCAAGCAGTCTGCCTAATATGACTCCTTTAAAATTAACAACAGTAGAAGAGAAAGTGGTGGAAATTTGTCCCACATTGAATACAAAATATCTGGGCATATTTATTGATTGACATCTCCGCTGGAACGTGCATGTAAATTATGTTGTCAGCAAACTGAGAAGCTTGCTTGGTGTATTCAAAGTATGTAAAGGGTTCTGCACTGTAACTCAACTTAAAGAAATATACTCAGTCACACATAAATTGTGGGATAATAGCTTGAGGTGGAGTGGCAGACTGTTATCTACGAAACTTGGAAGTGATACAAAAATGGCTACGTAAGATAATGTTTAATAAAAAATGACTTATCCGTCTTATCCTTGTATAAGGGAAGCGGAGTGTTTGATCCAAAGCAGGCTTTTGCGATGATACTCTTATTAAAATTGTACAAACAAAGACATTTGGTAAAACCTGTGTGTCACAACAGACATAGGGAAGATAAAAACGTAGAGATTCCTTTCACTAATAAATCGGTAGGTCAAAGCTGTTTTATATATCTGGCACCACGGTTATACAGGGTGTCCCACGACGATTAAGGCAAGCAATATATCGGAACTGGGCAGTAGTAGCAAATTATGATTTTGTGGGTGTAAATTAGATCAAATATAGTATCTTTTCTTATTATTGTATCACCCAACGAGGTATTTGTTTTTGGTCACGTGATGTCCGATTCAAAATTTTTAATGGGACACCCTGTATATTTGTGACTTTTTGTGTTCCTTCTGATAAAACAATTCCAACAAACCTGCACACTTGGGGTCTACAGTGATTAATTCAAGAGCTACAGGTACAGGTCCGTGTCTCTATTTTTTTTTATGTGAGTGTGTCTTACGTTTTTGTGGTGAGTTAAACTTAATGGACAATATATACCTACTGGGACATTTTACTAATTTATTGAGTGAGTAGTAGTCAGTATCGATCTAAACAAATTTAACAGACTGTGATAAATTTTACCGATATGGACTCTCTTACCTAATATATCACTATAAAATGTACGTGCAGATATAGCTTTTGTGAATCCACGCACAAGTTTTACTTTTGTGGATGTTGCATGTTTATTTTCTCTATTTGTGATTGTACATGTATTTAATTAATTTTACCTAAAGAAATAAACATTATTATTATTATTATTATTATTACTATGTTTTTTCAAACTTCTCTCGCATGACTGCGGTGACGACAAATTTAATGTTGACGGGCTAGGCCAGGAACTTTCACCATATTCCAACTACACTTCCAATAATCCCAATGCTTTATGAAGTAGCATTCACCATTTTTGAAGAGATGTTTCGCACAACTGCTGCCAATGGACATCCCACACATACTTTGTTCAATTGGTGCGACGAACCTAGCCCTAGCAACTCTGAGGTATATTTCCACACTAGTAGCCCAGTCATGGTCTAGGAACCTAGTCTATGACAGGCTACAGACAGCGGCGGATGAAGTACTAGCGTGGGCGGATCAGTGGCTCATCAAAATCAACCATTCTAAAACACAGGCTAGCTACTACACCAAAAAGCGTCGCGGCACCCTGCGAGAAATCTCTATCAACGGTACGCTATTACTGTACAGATCTTCCGTCAAGTACCTTGGTATCACCCTAGACAAGGGTATCACATGGCCATTTTATACTGAGATTTTAAAAACAAAATTCCAAATTACAGTTCTGTAGTTTTATTCTTTGCTACGTAGAACTTCAAAATTAATTCTGGTTAACAAAATTCGGCTGCAAAAAGCTATTATTAGACCTGCAATTACCTAAGCATGTGCGGCTTAGTGATATCTACCCAAGACGCACATGCGAGCTTTGCAAGTAATCTAAAGCAGGATCCTGAGAACTATTACAACTGCCTCTTGGTATGTATCAAACGAGATCTTGCATAGAGATCTCGATACTCCTTACTAAGGACCGGTTTCTCATGTCCAGTTAAATATTTATCTGCAAGATAACAGCAACTGTTAGATAAATTGTTTAAACAATTGAAGGCTTAACTTACGAAGTCACGTAAATCTTATCTGACAGTTGTATCTATAGCAACGCTATCTGGCACATACCTATCTGACACTTTAATTGGACATTCAGAAACCGGCCCTTAAAGGACTACATATATCAAACCACAGGCGCAGTGGCGCTATCAACAAGCGGAATCCCATAGCAACCCTTTTCTCCGTGACTCAGTCGAATACACGGTCAAGCAAGTCCGCAAACACTCCCCGCCGCGACTTGCCCTGTAACGAAAATTAAGAAGTGGAATTTTAGATCATACAAATTTACCTTTTAGCAACACATGATACCAGCAATATTGCGTTTAGAGCATCAAAAATACCCTGGTTATTGCCTATTTTAACAACTGCACTCCTCTGTTTGCACCACTCCTTCTTTCCTCTCTTTATCTTTGTTTCCTTTTTCCTCTATAACGTTGTCTAGTCTTCGAGTGACCAGGCTGACAGAACGTCAAAATGACTGACGTACTATGACATAAAGGCAAAGGTCCTTCGGATCGCCTTGACATCCAACGACGACTGATAGTAGGGATTGTATTAAGTAGGTACATAAATTTTATGTCCAGGTAAAAGTCCATTGGCATAGATATTAATTTTTCGTTCACACAAATAATATTAAGCAATATAATATGTATTTAGTGACCAAAAATTGAGCAGTAGCAGTAGTTGTAGTAGTAAACTTTATTGAAATATACAAAACATGCATTTCAAAAGACGGAGTTCAGCATCACCAAATTACAGGAATTTGGCTTTCTGGTCTTCCACTCAACCTTAAGTATTTTTAACGTTTCTCAAGTTTAATATCCGAGTTGTCAGATTGTTATCCATTTGAAACAGATAAAAAACGTAGAACTCTATCGTGTTCATTATGTATGTAACCGGATGAACATCTAAACTACTTGTCAGACTTGAACTTAAAATTTGGAAGACGAATTAAGCTGCAAGTAACGTCTACCAGCCAAGATATTCCGATTAGTTATCTATACTTTTTATGATGCAGCGTCAGCTTGTTTCTTTAAATAGAACTGTGAATGAAAATTGCCATTGCTCCAAGGGTTATTTCATTCTGCATTCACGATTGTAACCATTTGTTCCAAAATATTGCCTATAGACGTAACCTCAAAGTTGGAACAGGCTCAATATCACCGAATATATCTTTTGTCGATCATGACATTTCAATTGCTTATGCAGGATGGCCCACTTTTTAGTTGCAGGACATTAACGCTGAATAGAAAAAATGATTTTAAGTGGGAATTTCATATAAACATAGTTGCGCAAAAGCTTCGTTCTTAAGATACAGAGTATCAAAGTTTGGAAGAAAAATTGATTGTTATTGATTTCTTCAACATCATTGAGCAGATTTTTTTTGTAATTTGGCAGTGTTGTGCACTACAATAAGACGCAAAGAAGATAATTGATCCATTATACTTTTCCGGAGCACCAAATGTGTCCTTCGTGGTATTTGTTGTTTAGTGATTCAAAATCAAAGCTTAGCTTACTAACAAAAATGTTATTAGCATCCCTTCTGATGTATTATTAATGCTGTAATATCATTTTGATTTTCAGGAAAAACAATGAAAAAGTGCAGTGCAGTAGTCTTTCTACGTAACGTGGGTGTTTTGCATGGTATAGTTCTTGTCCCTGAGCATATGCACCACAACATCATAGGATAAACTTGAGTATTTTCTGAGAAATTAAACATTTTACCTTTGTCAATACAATTTCAGGGTTGTCCTCTCTTTTACCTACTTGATGTATATTTTTTTATGAATATAGCAATTTTAACACAACTGTTATAGAGTTTGTCCTAAATGACAAAACATTGCGTTACTACATTGCGTTAGCATAAAAATGGACGTATGATTGTATCCGATCACGTCGATATACGTTTATATACGTCATTCCGACTGAATTTTCCTCCACTCCAGTAAACCGAACAGAAGTTAAAGCGCCTGCCAGTCGGTCGTCATTATCCAAAGAGATGCACGTGTATTTATTGTGTGTGCTGAGTTACCGTTATATTTGGGTAAATATTGTTGTTTTTTAATTATTTACTCTCCTACTTTCATTTCTATTAGTTTCCTAAATTAGTTAATGTAAGTTATCAGACAACTTATTCAAAAACTTAACTGTTTTCTTCAAAACCATGTGAAAATTATAACTGCGTTACTATTCCACCAATAGATTTATTGCAAATATAATTTGCTCCACTCCACGTCCAACTACGTAAATATTTTTGCACTAAGACATTGTCTAAACTAGCTTCTTCTGCATCATTACAATAACAAAACAAATCAACACAGATAACTGTTTATTTGAAAATGTATAAACAATTGCTGCAAATTGGAATATGATGTCGACAACGGTAGCTAATTGAATGACATCAAACGTGAAACGCATCAAAATTATGGATTTTGTAAAATCAATCAATCTGCCTACCGGCGTGTTTGGAGTTGTTTTAAGTTAATTTTCGCTGCAGACTATGAAAAATTAGTGTTTTGGAGAAAAGCAAAATAACTATAATGATGAAAACCGCTCGCAAAGCAGTGCATCAACTATGTGCATAAAAAGGAGTCGAATATAAAAAGGCGGCCTCGCCTCCACTTGGGCTAAAGTTCTATCAAGGTTAGCCCATTGTTTTCAGGGAAGATAAAAGCTATGCAGTTTCTCTAGTATTCACAGTACTGCATGACAAAATTGTTGAACTGTCTGTATTCACTCTTGTTTCCAGCTGTTTAAAAGATCTAAAATGCGGGAGACTCACACTTCAAGTGGTGGAAATAGAGCCTAGCAATGCTTTTGCCCGTAAGATTATCGAGAATAAAGACTAAAAAAAGGCTTGTTCTCCCATAGTGTTTCTATAAGAGTGCGAAGTTCCCAGTCAAGAAAGACCTCGTAGATTAGAGTCAGTTTGGTAACCAAATATCCAATTTAAAGATCTCAAGGTCAGTGGACAATTTGTCTCTTTGAGAATCCGCGAAGTTTCCACTATGTATTGTTCCTCCTCTGTGCTTTTTTTTTTTTTTTTTATGGACAGCCTCCCGCAAAGGCTAAAAGCCTATGTCGCTGTAGAAGCGCTGCGAGAGGATAAGTGTCGGTGCACGTTAGATTTGAAGCGCTGCAGGTTGTAGCCGGCGGGAAACAAATTCCCTGGCAGCTCGTTCCACAGCGTCGAAGTTCTCCAAAAGAAGGAATGCTGGAGGAGACTGGTTCGTGGAGTAGGGACCTCTACCTGGTAAGGGTGAGCTCGCAGAGCCTCTCTAGTGTTCCTCGTTCGGGCGGCCTTTGCTGTTATTACCTGGGAGAGCTCACTCGAACGTCTTCCGTGATAGAATCTGTAGAACAGGGATAGGTCAGCCACCCTTCTTCGATGTTCCAGGCTATGGAGGTCTTTTGTGAGGTTAGGCGTATCGATTAGTCTAATTGCTCTCTTCTGGATGGTATCCAGAAGCTTTAGAGAGTGCTTGGGAGCGCATCCCCACACATGGGAGCAATACTCCAGCGGTGGTCGGATCTGTGCCTTGTAGAGCAGCAGCAGCTGCTCTGGTGTGTACAGCTTCCTACAGCGGAACAAAACTCCAAGCTTCTGGGATGCCGCTTTAGCAATACTGACGACGTGGTCGTGCCAAGACATGTTGTTGTTGATGTTGACCCCCAAAAGCTTGACGGAAGGTGACTCGTCTATGGAGTGACCCTCCATTTCCAATGTTGGTAAGCCAGTGTGAGACTTCTTTGTAAGTGTTGTTGCCTGGGTTTTCTGTACGTTGAACTGTACTTTATTTACTAATCCCCACTCGACAATTTTTTTGATATCTGCGTTGATCTGTGAGGCATGCTGCTGTCGTCGACGTACCGTCTCCTGGGATGATAGTGGCTTGCCTGGTTCCATGCATGATATCAATGTACTGTCGTCTGCGAAGCTGTAGATTGGATTGGATGTTATTTCCAGCAGCTCGTTGATGTACAGCAGGAACAGTGTAGGGGATAAAACAGATCCCTGAGGAACACCGGCGTTTATTGAAAATACGTCTGATGAACAGCCTTCGACTACAACGAACAGAGATCGGTCGTTCAAAAAGCTGTTCAGCCACTGGCGCAGACCAGGTGGTAGTCCATAAGCAGCAAGCTTGACTAGAAGTCCCTCATGCCACACTCTGTCGAAGGCTTTCGATATGTCAAGCGCAACAACACGGGATTCGCCATGGTTTTCAATGGCTCTATTCCACAAGTGAGTGACATAGGCCAGAAGGTCACCCGTAGACCTGTCCTTACGGAAGCCATACTGGCGATCATTTATGATGTTATTATTGTCCAGGTATTTCAGGATCTGTGTGTTAATGACAGTCTCCATAACCTTGGACATGATGCTGAGAAGAGCCACAGGTCTATAGTTTGTGGGATCGGTTTTTTTGCCTTTCTTAGGGATGGGCTGTACGCAGCCAATTTTCCACGAAGCGGGAAACACGCCTTGCTGATATGATAGTTTGAAGAGCTTGCAAAGAATAGGTGCAAGCTCAGCGGCACAGCGTTTAAGGACAACGGCTGGAATTTGGTCGGGACCAGTAGCTTTCTTCGTGTTTAGCTTCTGGAGGATGCTTTTGACATCTCGATGTTGAAATTTGACCTCTGCCATTCTCGAGTTTACGTTTATGTTGGTGGTCGGTTTGCTTCCTTGGAAGTCTACAGTAGAATTGGCTGCGAAAAGCCTCCCTAAGATGTCTGCTTTTTCTTTAGGAGCAGAAGCGATGGACTTGTCCTCTCTGGTCAAGGGTGGTATTGAGGAATAGGAAAAGTTCTGACTAACAGCCTTAGCTACAGACCAGAATGTTCTGGACGAACTAGGACATGAGAGGAGCTTGTTCTTAATTTTTTGGTTGTGTTCCTCCTTGCAGTTGTCAATCACGCGTTTACAGTGGCTTCTAGCGTCGATAAAACTGCGGTGGTTCTCGGCGTTTGGATTTTTCCTCCATTCCTTGTAATGTTGGTTTTTGGAGGTAACTGCTTCTCTACAACGCTGATTAAAGCATGGCTTGTTTTTGGAGGGACGCTTGACGACATGTGGAATATAGGCCTCCATGCCGGACATTATTACCTCTGTTATTTCTTGGGCGCAAGCTGATGGGTCTCGTGACTTGAAGCAGACGTCGTGCCAGGGAAAGGACTGGTAGTATTCCCTTAGGTCGTCCCACTTTGCTGATCCGTAATGCCAGACATGGCGAGGCATTGTATGGTGGGGATCTGGAGAATGCATCCTGCATAGTGTTGAGACGGTGTTATGGTCAGACGATCCTAGTGGAGCGGTTACTTCCACTGTGTAAATTGTTGGGGTAGTTGTTAGGTATAGGTCCAGCAGACTGGCAAAATCTCCGTGGCGGCTAAGGATTCTTGTTGGTTCTTTAACTATCTGCTCCAAGCCGCAGCTAATAGCAAAGGCTTCAGCTTCACGTCCCTCGTCGTCCGTTTTGTTTGAGTGTTTGAGCCAGTATGAGTTGTGAACGTTGAAGTCGCCCAGAAAGACTATCTCTGAATTAGGATGACCTGACTGCAGCGCGTCCACAGTGGCTGAAAGCTTCTCGAAGAGCTCTTTGCAGTTGTTACTACTTGGTGGCCTATAGATGCAGCATATGAATTTGGAACGATCTTGGAAGGATATTTTAAGCCATATGATGTCAAATCCTTCCAGTTCGAGCTCTTCCTCTCGATGACAAGAAAGCCCAGATTTAACGTACACGCATACGCCAAACCTACGTCTAAATCGGGTGTATAAGTCATAGCCGGGATATCTGAAGCAACTATCCATTGTTGAAGAGCCGACTTGAGTTTCCGTAAGAGCCAGAATGTGTGGCTTCTCTGTCTGAAGATGTTGATGGACAGAGTTTATGTTGGAGGCAAGACCTCGTATATTTGTAAAATCGGCTCTGAACACGTTTCTCTGGCCTTCGGGCCTGTCGTCAGTGCGAAGTTGCTGCGAAGGACGGCTTGTGTTGATAGCCTGATGAGGAGTGGCAGCGAAATTTTTTAAACGAACTTCGCTTAATGTTCCCCCCGGACCACCTGGCACCCGGAGATCCGAACGGCCAGGTATTTTACCTCCGGAATCTTTTGATCCTGGAAGAGCCATTGAGCATTTTTTACTTCTAATTAATCCAATTTGTCACTTATGAGAAACCGGGAACATCGGCCCAGCGACGGAACATGAACCATAAGGCCATTTGGCGCCGCCTATTTTCGGGAACCTATTTCTAGTTTCCCGGAAATATTCCGATGTGGGGGTGATTGCACCGCGGGCGAAGCTAAGTGACTCCACTTCTCCTCCCTTTGGCTGATTGCAGAGCTAACAGTACACGATGCACCATCGTTGGTGCGAGGTGTACCATCACCTCTGGGCGATGGGGTCGCCACATCCCTACGCCTACGCTTAAAGGTGATTCCTATATTCTACATTCGAACTTGTACTTTCACAGTATTCCAGTTACGATCGCACTCACGTTGTAGCATTCACCATATTTTGAAGAAAAAAAATCGGACAATTGTTACCAATGACGTCCCTCCCACTCATCCTGTGTTCAATCGTTCCTGCACACAAACAATATTAATATATTCCAGCTTAGCAGGAGGTACCTTCACGATATTCCAACTACTCTCGCAATCGTCACAACCCATCACATAGCACCATATTTTGAAAAAGTATTATCGAACGGACCCATGACGTCCCTAACATTCATGCTTTGTTCAATCGTTCGTTCACACAAACAATATTAATCATTCCAGCTTAGCAGGAGGTACTTTCACGATATTCCAACTACTCTCGCGATCGTCACAATTCATCACGTAGCATTCACCATATTTTGAAAAAGTATTATCGAAAAACTGTTACCCATTTGGGGTCCCTAACACTTAGGTATGCTTTGTTCAATCGTTCGTTCACACAAACAATATTAATCCATTCCAGCTTAGCAGGAGGTACTTTTACAATATTCCAACTACTCTCGCAATCGTCACAGTTCATCTCGTAGCATTCACCATATTTTGAAAAAGTATTATCGGACAACTGTTACCCATTTGAGGTCCCTAACACTCATGCTTTGTTCAATCGTTTGCATCACACAAACAATATTAATACATTGCAGCTTAGCAGGAGGTACTTTCACGATATTCCAACGATGCTCGCAATCGTCACAATTCATCACGTTGTAACATTCACCATATTTTGTTCAATCATTCGTCCACACAATGTCAATACATTCCAACCTAGCAGGAGATACTTTCACCATATTCATCATGTAGTACTCACCATATTTTAAAAACATACTATCGAACAACTATTACCAATGACGTCCCTTCCACTTATGCTTTGTTCAATCGTTCGTTTACACAAACAATGTTAATACATTTCAACTTGGCAGGACGTACTTTCACCATATTCCAACTACTCTCGTAACAGTCACAATTCATCCCGTAGCATTCACCGTATTTAGAGAAAAAATATCGGAAAACTGTTACCCATGACGCGACGTCCCTAACACTCATGCTTTGTTCAATCGTTAGGTCACACAAACAATATTATTACATTCCAACATAGCAGGAGGTACTTTCAACATATTCCAACTACTCTCGTAATCGTCACAATTCGTCCCGTAGCATTCACCGTATTTAGAAAAAAAAAAATCGGACAACTGTTACCCATGACGTGACGTCCCTAACGCTCATACTTTGTTCAATCGTTCGTTTACACAAACAATACTAATACATTTGAACTTGGCAGGAGATACTTTCACCTTATTTCAACTACTTTCGCAATCGTCAGAATTCATCATGTAGCATTCACCATATTTTAAAAACATACTATCGGACAACTATTACCAATGACGTCCCTCCCACTTATGCTTTGTTCAATCGTTCGTTTACACAAACAATGTTAATACATTCCAACTTAGCAGGACGTACTTTCACCATTTTCCAACTACTCTCGTAATCGTCACAATTCGTCCCGTAGCATTCACCGTATTTAGAAAAAAAATATCGGACAACTGTTACCCATGACGTGACGTCCCTAACACTTATGCTTAGTTCAGCCGTTCGTTCACACAAACAATTATTAATACATTCTAACTTGGTAGGAGGTACTTTCATCATATTCAAACTACTCTATCAATCGTCACAATTCATCATATAGCATTCACCATATTTTAAAAACATGCCTTCGGGCAACTATTACCAATGACGTCCCTCCCATGCTCTGTTCAATTGTTCGTTTATACAAACAATATTAATACATTTGAACTTGGCAGGACGTACTTTCCCCATATTCCAACTACTCTCGTAATCGTCACAATTCGTCCCGTAGCATTCACCATATTTAGAAAAAAAATATCGGACAACTGTTACCCATGACGCGACGTCCCTAACACTCATGCTTAGTTCAATCGTTCGTTCACACAAACAATTATTAATACATTCTAACTTGGCAGGAGGTACTTTCATCATATTCAAACTACTCTAGCAATCGTCACAAGTCATCACGTAGCATTCACCATATTTTAAAAACATATCGGACAACTATTACCAATGACGTCCCTCCCATGCTTTGTTCAATTGTTCATTTACACAAACAATATTAATACATTTGAACTTGGCAGGACGTACTTTCCCCATATTCCAACTACTCTCGTAATCGTCACAATTCATCACTTTGTAACGTTCACCATATTTTAAAAACATACCATCAGACGACTATTACCAATGACGTCCCTCCCACTTATGCTTTGTTCAATCGTTCGTTTATACAAACAATATTGATACATTTGAACTTGGCAGGACGTACGTTCATCATATTCAAACTACTCTAGCAATGGTCACAAGTCATCACGTAGTAATCACCATATTTTAAAAACATATCGGACAACTATTACCAATGACGTCCCTCCCATGCTTTGTTCAATCGTTCGTTTATACAAACAATATTAATACATTTGAACTTGGCAGGACGTACTTTCCCCATATTCCAACTACTCTCGTAATCGTCACAATTCGTCCCGTAGCATTCACCATATTTAGAAAAAAAATATATCGGACAACTGTTACCCATGACGCGACGTCCCTAACACTCATGCTTAGTTCAATCGTTCGTTCACACAAACAATTATTAATATATTCTAACTTGGCAGGAGGTACTTTCATCATATTCAAACTACTCTAGAAATCGTCACAAGTCATCACTTAGCATTCACCATATTTTAAAAACATATCGGACAACTATTATCAATGACGTCCCTCCCATGGTTTGTTCAATCGTTCGTTTACACAAACAATATTAATACATTTGAACTTGGCAGGACGTACTTTCCCCATATTCCAACTACTCTCGTAATCGTCACAATTCGTCCCGTAGCATTCACCATATTTAGAAAAAAAATATCGGAAAACTGTTACCCATGACGCGACGTCCCTAACACTCATGCTTAGTTCAATCGTTCGTTCACACAAACAATTATTAATACATTCTAGCTTGGCAGGAGGTACTTTCATCATATTCAAACCACTCTAGCAATCGTCACAAGTCATCACGTAGCATTCACCATATTTTACATTCTAACTTGGCAGGAGGTACTTTCATCATATTCAAACTACTCTAGCAATCGTCACAAGTCATCACGTAGCATTCACCATATTTTAAAAACATATCGGACAACTATCACCAATGACGTCCCTCCCATTCTTTGTTCAATCGTTCGTTTACACAAACATTATTAATACATTTAAATTTGGCAGGAGGTACTTTCACGATATTTCAACTACTCTCGTAATCGTCACAATTCATCACTTTGTAACATTCACCATATTTTAAAAACATACTATCGGACAACTATTACCAATGACGTCCTTCCCACTTATGCTTTGTTCAATCGTTTGTTTACACAAACAATATTAATACATTTGAACTTGGCAGGACGTACTTTCCCCATATTCCAACTACTCTCGTAATCGTCACAATTCGTCCCGTAGCATTCACCATATTTAGAAAAAAAATATCGAACAACTGTTACCCATGACGCGACGTCCCTAACATTCAGGCTTAGTTCAATCGTTCGTTCACACAAACAATTATTAATACATTCTAACTTCGCAGGAGGTACTTTCATCATATTCAAACTACTCTAGCAATCGTCACAAGTCATCACGTAGCAATCACCATATTTTAAAAACATATCGGACAACTATTACCAATGACGTCCCTCCCATGCTTTGTTCAATCGTTCGTTTACACAAACAATATTAATACATTTGAACTTGGCAGGAGGTACTTTCACGATATTCCACCGATGCTAGCAATCTTCACAATTAATTCATCACGTTGTAACATTCACCATATTTTTGTTCAATCATTCGTCCACACAATGTCAATACATTCCAACTTAGCAGGAGGTACCTTCACCATATTCCAACTACTCTCGCGCTCGTCACAATTCATCATGTAGCATTCACCATATTTTAAAAACATACTATCGGACAACTGTTACCAATGACGCCCCTCCCACTTATGCTTTGTTCAATCGTTCGTTTACACAAACAATGTTAATACATTCCAACTTAGCAGGACGTACTTCCACCATATTCCAACTACTCTCGTAATCGTCACAATTCGACACGTAGCATTCACCATATTTAGAAAAAAATATCGGACAACTGTTACCCATGACGCAACATCCCTAACACTAATGCTTAGTTCAGCCGTTCGTTCACATAAACAATTATTAATACATTCTAACTTGGTAGGAGGTACTTTCATCATATTCAAACTACTCTAGCAATCGTCACAATTCATCATATAGCATTCACCATCTTTTAAAAACATACTATCGGACAACTATTACCAATGACGTCCTTCCCACTTATGCTTTGTTCAATCGTTTGTTTACACAAACAATATTAATACATTTGGACTTGGCAGGACGTACTTTCCCCATATTCCAACTACTCTCGTAATCGTCACAATTCGTCCCGTAGCATTCACCATATTTAGAAAAAAAATATCGGACAACTGTTACCCATGACGCGACGTCCCTAACACTCATGCTTAGTTCAATCGTTCGTTCACACAAACAATTATTAATACATTCTAACTTCGCAGGAGGTACTTTCATCATATTCAAACTACTCTAGCAATCGTCACAAGTCATCACGTAGCAATCACCATATTTTAAAAACATATCGGACAACTATTACCAATGACGCCCCTCCCATGCTTTGTTCAATCGTTCGTTTACACAAACAATACTAGTACATTTGAACTTGGCAGGAGGTACTTTCACGATATTCCAACGATGCTAGCAATCTTCACAATTAATTCATCACGTTGTAACATTCACCATATTTTTGTTCAATCATTCGTCCACACAATGTCAATACATTCCAACTTAGCAGGAGGTACTTTCACCATATTCCAACTACTCTCGCGCTCGTCACAATTCATCATGTAGCATTCACCATATTTTAAAAACATACTATCGGACAACTGTTACCAATGACGCTTCTCCCACTTATGCTTTGTTTAATCGTTCGTTTACACAAACAATGTTAATACATTCCAACTTAGCAGGACGTACTTCCACCATATTCCAACTACTCTCGTAATCGTCACAATTCGACACGTAGCATTCACCATATTTATAAAAAAATATCGGACAACTGTTACCCATGACGCAACGTCCCTAACACTCATGCTTAGTTCAGCCGTTCGTTCACATAAACAATTATTAATACATTCTAACTTGGTAGGAGGTACTTTCATCATATTCAAACTACTCTAGCAATGGTCACAATTCATCATATAGCATTCACCATCTTTTAAAAACATACTATCGGGCAACTATTACCAATGACGTCCCTCCCACTTATGCTTTGTTCAATCGTTCGTTTACACAAACAATACTAGTACATTTGAACTTGGCAGGAGATACTTTCACGATATTCCAACTACTCTCGCAATCGTCACAATTCACCACTTTGTAACATTCATCATATTTTGAAAAAATATGATCGGACAACTGTTCCCCATGACGTCTCTCCCACTCATGCTTTGTTCAATCGTTAGTTCACACACACAATATTATTACATTCCAACTTAGCAGGAGGTACTTTCAGCATATTCCAAGTACAATCGCAATCATCACAATTCATCACTTTGTAACATTCACCATATTTTGGAAAAATATTATTGGACAACTGTTTCCCATGACGTCCCTCCCATTCATGCTTTGTTCAATCGTTAGTTCACACGAACAATATTATTACATTCCAACTTAGCAGGAGGTACTTTCAACATATTCCAACTACTCTCGCAATCGTCACAATTCATCACTTTGTAACATTCACCATATTTTGGAAAAATATTATATTGGACAACTGTTTCCCATGACGTCCCTCCCACTCATGCTTTGTTCAATCGTTAGTTCACACAAACAATATTGTTACATTCCAACTTAGCACGAGGTACTTTCAACATATTCCAACTACAATCGCAATCATCATAATTCATCACGTTGTAACATTCACCATATTTATTAGGGAAAATCAAAACTAGTTGGTTTTCCCGGTATGCATAGCATTGCATTATAATGCTTCTCTAGTCCCAGTAGGTTAAACAGCTATTACTAAATTACTTCTAAACAGGTTATAATACTTGTAAACAAACAACGTGAACTACTTTATTATTTTTCATTCATTTATTTGTAACAAGTACAAATATTGCCAGTCTCGGAGGATATCGATACCTTGTATGAGGGTATGGCATAATTATGACTAATCAATACATGCCGTTACGTTAATTTGACATAACTTATTACTCCAACCATACTTACGGTTTAGCCGTTCGTAATGGACACCGCCTACTGGATGTCAGTACCGATCTCTTGGAAATGCATAGGATCAAATAGGCGCTATAACAACTGCAAATGTCGCTATGAAACGTCAAACACCATTTCGAACGGTGACTGTATTTATTTAAGTGAGGTGAGTGAGTCAGGTTAAGTTGTCAATTTTTCGTAATTATACAGGGTTATTCACGTTGTTCGACACGGAGCATTATGGGTAAAGTATTTGATGAAAAAGAAAATATTAATTTCGGATAGATAGAGACCCATAAAGGCTACATTTTAAAAATATTTTCATGTTGTACAAGGTATCCCAAAAGCACGAAATGTATCAAAGTTATGTTTTTTTAAATGAAACACCCCGTATATTATTCCATATTCATATTCCTTGGTGAATTCTAGTGTGACCCTATGTATCATATATGAGACTTAAAGCGAACCGTTTAGGTGTAAATCACCTTTTTCGGTATAAGTAGATATCAGTAAAAAATTGAATATCGCAGAGATTATGAAGTTTAGAAGACTGTGACTTTACCGTGTTACTAAGCATAAAATGGGTCAGCTTTGATAATACTCTCAAATTTAAATTACGTTTATGCTTGGAGTAAGTTTAGTAGGTTTCATTTAATTTTAATATTTCAAACAAATCGGCGTTTTTCAATTTTCCTACCTATAAGCAACGTAGCAGGCCGTGAAATATGAACAAAAACATGTTCAGGTAGAAGAGAACAACTAACTTAGCAGAAAAATACACTACACATGAGCTACACTAAATGAACAAGACTATAAAAATTACTCACAACAAAGTCTAACCAGAAAAAAAGGCGGTAACACTTCTAAGGTCAAAGAGAAGCTGGAGTATGGCAGTAATAGATATTTTTTACAGTCTACTGGCTACCGCAATTTACTAGTGGTTAAAAATTTCCAAGACAACTAAAAACCCTGACATGAAACAAAAACAACCAGCGACTGTTGCTCCAGCACGCAATTATCAGTCATATGTAATGGTGTAAAGAAGTAGTAATTTGCGTCGAAGTCGATACCTCTGACTGGAGTCCTTCTATTTTTCAATACCTATTAGCAATATTGCAAAAAAAGAATACTGACAAATCAGATTTGAACAAATTTTAATTCATTTTTCATTTTCTGCGATCTTGTTAATAGGTGCTGAAGAATTTTCAGAACTCCAGTCAGAGGTACTTTTGACTTGAGTTTTGACAGAATTGCATACTTTTGTATATCATTAGATGTGAAATTTTATTATGAGAATAATGAACTGCCTACAACATTGTCTAGTAGTTTTCGTTTCATTTAAAAATTTTTTAATGGTTTTGGAAATTGCCAATCTCTAGTACATTGCAGTAGCTAGTAGGCCGAGAAAAAATCCATTTCTGCCATGCTCCAGCTTCTCTTTGACCAAAGATATGTTACCGCCGTTGTTTTTGGTTAGACTTTGTTTGTTGTGAGTAATTTTTATAATCTTGTCCCTTTAGTCTAGTTCGTGTATATTTTTCTGCTAAGTTAGTTGTTTTCTTCTACCTGAACAGGTTTTGTTTATATTTCATGGCCTGCTACTTTACTTATAGGCAGGAATATTGAAAAACGCCGATTTGTTTGAAAATTTAAAATTAAATAAAAACTACCAGAGATTGATATTCACAATCTGATATCATTAGAAAGGCTATGAAATTCTACGTTTAACCGTATAAAAAAAATTAGGCATTCCCATTTGAAAAAATCAAGTTATCGCTGATCGAAGTTTCCTTAATTAATCGACCGATTTCTCTAAGCATAAACGTAATTTAAATTTGACAGTCTCATCAAAGCTGACGCATTTTATGCTGAGTAATACGGCAAAGCTACAGGCTTCCAAGTTTTATAATCTCTGCGATATTCAATTTTCTCCTGATATCTTCTTACACCGAAAATGGTGATTTACACCTAAACGGTTCGCTTTAAGTCCCATATCTGATACACAAAGTCACACTAGAATTCAACAAGGAATCTGAATATGCAATAACATACGGGGTGTTTCACTTAGAAAAACATAACTTTGATATATTTCGTGTTTTTGGGACACCCTGTATAAAATGAAAATATTTTTAAAATGTAGCCTTTATGGGTCTCTATCCATCCGAAATTATTGTTTTCTTTTTTATCAAATACTTTAGCCATAATGCTCCGTGTCGAATAACGTGAAACGTGTATATGTATTTAAATCGTACTACTCATAGCTTCGGTCATAGATAAAGTATAGTAGTCAACTCGCGGTAATGGTGTAATAACTCACTGCACCGGCCTATGGCTCGTACTGCAGACTTCAACTGAGTGAGTTTTACAGGCATTACCTCCTTGAACAATATACTACTATTACAAGTGAATAATGACTTCTCGAAAAACACGTTCTTTTCTAATGATTTGATTTGAATGAAAACTTAATTTAACAGTTAATGTGTCCTATACTTATTGTTCAGCTGTGCCGGCAGTTTTACACACTCAGAAATACCCAAGAGTATTTAGAAGTAGTAAATTCGCCTCTAAACTTGCTTGTGTCGGTAAAGCAGCATTAAGGGGTAAACGCCACGACAGGGTTAAGAGACTGCTGCTAACAGCACCATTCCTTATTCCTGCACCTATAAAAGGCTTAATTGCATTTTACCGCGAAGACCGGCGAGGCGGTAGGAGGGCAGAAGGGGAGGGGTAAATGAGGTGCGCACTACATCAAAGGGCCGTTATTGCCCTTGCATGTTAATTAATAATCGATATTCGATGAGAAACGTGCGATCCGCACCGTTGCGTTGGCTTCTGGTGTGTTGCTTTGCGGCTGCAGTTGCCTTATCGCTATTCTTTGAAACCTTGCGTTTCCCTAAAAATAGCCGCAGTATTAGTGCGGTACACACTTAAAATGAAATTATCAGGTCAAGAAAAGTGATAATCTGGTCAACACAAATTACATGTAAAATCGGTCACCACTCTATTTAGTGTATACTGTGACATGTTTCGGTGGACAGTACCTTTTTCAAACAAACAATGAATGGCACTTAAACAATACTGCAAGTTAATATATATCTATATAGACTGGCTATGGAAGGAGGTACAAGTAATTAACATATTAGGCTATTGGGAACTGAGGTATGCGGCCTTTTGGTTTTGGGAACACCTAATTTAAATTGAGTATTGGGAAAATGTTAATGTCTATTGACGTTAAGTGAATTACCAGCATCTTTTAATCTGTTTATTGTTGAAAAGTTCAATTTTCTGCTTTTGGATGCAATATGTAAAATGTGGACATTGAACGGGGTAGACCTCGTTTTAGGAATTTTCCCGACTCAAGTGGTTGTTGTTCATCCACTGTCCTTGTTTTAGTTTCCATTTCATAAAAAATTAAGGGGCCTGGATACACACAGTTATACCATTTGCCATGTAAAACATGGATTCGCATTTCCAACGGGACTCACTTGTTTTTCAGACTACATACACAGTATTTCAGAAGGTGATAGCTGAGACCTTAACGAATGACATCTAAAAGCATTTTTTTCAAGAAAGCTTTTGAGTGTGCAGAAAAACTCGCAATGCAAAACAATACATTTTTCAAATGTCTGTAACTTAACAAGATATTAAAAAAAGGCCGAAACAGTGACAAAGCGCAAGCCTTCTTCTTTTTGCTTGCTTTTTGAATAATTACTGTAAAGTAAAGGTAATGTCAGGAGCTTCGAAATGCGAAATTAATGTTTATGGCCACCTTTGGATTTTACCTTGGGACCTTTTGACCTTACCTTTGGAGGTTTGAACTTATCTGCCCTAATCTTACACACACACACTGCAGAAAGGTAACAGGCGGCCACGCCTCCTCGCTAACACGGAAATACGTATTTTCTTGAATTCTCAATTTCGGGCGCTATACCTTAGACCCTAGACCCTTAACCTGTGATATATCGTTTGAGACATAAAGACACATTCTCTTTCAACTGTTGCTATCAAATTTATATGTTATATTAATTTTTTTTTGTGCACCCGCCACCGTTTTCCGCCTCCCATTATCCGATCGGCACCAAAACCTTCTCAACCCGAAAGGACCTTTATTAATACACGTTGGCGAAATTTCGGAGCAATCGCTTGAGGCGTTTTTGAGTAATCTTTCGATAACGGAATCGCGGACGTATAGACAGACACACACAGACGGACATCAAAAAAAAAAAAAACCAAAGTTTTCCGAATTTATTCAAACTTGGTCACAATAAAAAGGTTATCATTAGAAATATAAATCTAGTTTTGAAAAAAGTGATGCGGGTGGGGGTAACTCAAAAAATAATATCATAACCTGAAATTCTAATGCTATAAAGAGCATATTTTCTTATGTCAAAAACGACACTGCGCATGCCGTAAAATTGCGGAATAGAAATCTATAAAAAGTAGCAAATTTACGAACTTACTCGGTAGAATAATAATATAACATAGCATCTTCTTTTCAGCAAATTATTCAGGAGGTGATCTTACTTTGGAATCGATGCCTCGCACGTTGATTTCGGTAAAATTTTCGACTCTAACAACTTATCCCTCCTTTGTCGAGGAAGTTAAAAATGAAGTCAAGCTGATTGGCTTAGTAGTTCCCACACATCACAGTGATACCAGTTTATTATTTTTCCATAGCATGAAGCTATAGTCTAAGATCCCCTTGCAACCAAATCATCGCCCGCCTGACCAAACAAAGTGTGTTATGCCGGTCTTAGGTCTTTATTTCACAGGTCAATGGACAGCCTGATATGAATACAAGATTTCTTTGAGTTTTATGACCCCCCGAGCCCCAACTACCCCAATTTCACCCCCACCCCAGAAAAATTAGAAAATGATCAGGAACCCCTAAAACACCGAAAGTCGAAGCTTGAGCTGTTTTTATAGGTTTAGTTTTTTATTATTGCTGCGCCACCACTGACACGATTTCTAAAACAATAAACATTTTCCATATTCGCCACGGTAATGATACTGTGTAAAAATTTCATTGAAATTAATCCAATAGTTTCTACATTACACAGTACAGAACGACACCAACGAATATTCGTATGTATACATTAGAAAGTCCCCTGGTTTCTGTAATAAGCAAGGCAATGTTTGGATGGACCTAAAAAAGTGTGTTATGACGCTAGGTCTTTTTTTCACAGGTTAGTGGACAGCTTATTATGAATGCAACAAAGTTTTCAGTTTTACAACCTCCCCAACCACCTCAATTTCATCTTCACCCAAAAAATATAGAAAATAATCAGGAACACCTAAAACGTCTAAAAACGAAGTTTGAGGAATATTTAATTTTTTTTGTTTTTCGCAAATTACTCCGCCGACCATGCACCGATTTTCAACATTATAGGAACATTACCTACTGCGACATCACAGCATATCGCTGCCCAAATATCATCGCAATCCATACAGCAGTTGCTGAGATTACGAGGCTAGAAAAACGCCAACAGTCCGACAGACCGACAGGCCGACAGACAGACCGACGGAAATGAGTGAGGTGGATTTTCGTCATGTAGACATGATAAAACGCCCAAAAAACGTATTATCTAAAAATCGAAAATTTCCGCGATCACAATACTCCCCTCACCTATAGGTGTGGAAAGTAAACATGGAATGTTTGTCTTTGAATTTGGGGTTCTCCTGATCAAATGATTGGCATGGTTTTAATCAGTACCTTGATGTACATTTGTAAATCAAAACACTAATTCAAATTATGCGAAGCATTTGATTTGTAAATACAATACTCGTTCAAATTATGCGAAACATCTGATCACGGAAAATCAAAATTCAAGGACGAATATTCCATGTTACATATTGCACCGGAATGCAGAAAACTGAACTTCTTAGAAGCTTTAGAAATAAACGGATCAAAAGATACAGGTAATATACTTAACGATCAAATAGACTTTAACACTTCCCCTTTACTCAATTCACATCAGTTTCTGTAGGATCAAACGGGCACATCGCTCAGTTCCCAACAGCCCATTATGTTAATTACTTTACCCCTTTCATTTAGTGCGTCTGTATAGATACAGGGTGAGTCAAGCTCAACGCCTCGGACTCTTATGACCAAACGATACGACTTTTCGAAAAATCAACTTTGCGGGTATATGTAGGTCGAGTTGTACTACATTTCAAAAATAATGGCTTTTATACAGGGTGTGTGTCAAAGTGTGACATATCAAAGTAATGTTTTTTTTAAATAGAGCACGCCGTATATTTTTGCATATCTAGATTTCAGGGTGAATTTTATTCTGACTTTATGTATCACACATGGGACTTTAAGAGAACGGTTTAGCTGCAAATCAACATTTTTGGTAAAGATAGATATCAGAAAAAATTCGAATATAGCAAAGATTATAAAACCTAGAGGGCTGTGACCTTGCCTTGTCTCTAAGCATGGAATGTGTCAGCTTAGGTTAGGCGGTCAAGTTTGAATTACAATTGTAGTTGGAGAAATGGATTGGTAACTTGATTTTTTTCATATGGGAATGCTTAATTTTTTTTATACGATCAAATGTGCAATTTGATAGGCTTACTAATGATATCAGGTCGTGAATATCAATCCTGGTAGTTTTCTTTTAATTTCAAGATTTCAACCAAATGTGTTTTTCATTTTTCCTACCTATAAGCAAACTAGCAGGCCATGCAATATAAACAAAAACGTATTCAGATGGAAGAAAACAACTAACTTAGCAAAACAATCCAGAAAAATTAGAGTAAAATGACAAGATTATAAAAATTCCCTACGACAAATCAACTCTAACCAGAAACAACGGCGGTAACATGTCTATGGTCAAAGAGAGGCTGGAGTACGACATAAATGGACATTTTTTTTACAGCCTACAAACTACTGCAATGTTGAGATTGAAAACTTCCTTCCAAATCACTAAAAACTTGGAAGTCAGTCTGATATCTTCAGAACGCAATTTCACATTTAATGGTATAAAACAGTAGTAATTTCCGTCAAAAACAAAAGTAATGATACCTCTGACTGACTGTAATGCTTTAAATTTTTAAGGATCTATTAGCAAGAACGCAAGAAAAACGGAATACTGACAAATCATATTTTAATTTTCTGCCTGGTAAATTATGTTTAATAATTTGAGCAGATTTTTAATTCATTTTCTATTTTAGGCGATCTTGCTTATGGGTACTGAAGCATTGGCAGAGCTCCAGTGAGAGGTATCGGTTACTACCTTTTTAAATCATTAAAAGCGAAATTTTATTCTGAGTTCCCTTCATTTCAAAATTCATAATCACTTTTGACGCAATCTGTCAATTGAAGACATAATGGTTTTGTGGAATGTCAATCTTTAGAATATTGTAGAAGCTGGTATGCTGTGAAAAATATCCATTTCTGTTGCACTCCAGCTGCGTTTTGGCCTAAGATGTGTTACCTCTGTTGTTTCTGGTTAGAGTTGATTTGTTATAAGTCATTTTTATAATTTTGTTCCTTTACTCTAGTTCGTCCGTATCTATCTGCTAAGTTAGCTGTTTCCTTCCATCTGAACCCGTTTTTGCTTATATTTCATGGCCTGCTAGGCTGTTTATCGGTAGGAAAATTGAAAAACACCGGTTTGATTGAAAATTTGAATGAAAACTACCAGAGATTGATATTTATATCCGCATATCATTAGAAAGGCTGTCAATTTTACATTTGATTGTATAAAAAAATTACGCTATCCTATTTGAAAAAGTCAAGTTATCTCTGATTGAAGTTTTCTTAATTGATCTACCGATTTCTCCACTTACAAATGTAACTCAAACTCGACCGTCTAAAATAAGCTGGCGCATTTAATGCTTAGTAACACGGCAGAGTCACAGCCCTCTAAGTTTTATAATAGCTGCGATATTCAATTTTTTTCATCTGCTTATACCAAAAATTGTGATTTGCACCTAAACGGTTCCATTTAAGTCCCACGTGTGATACATAAAGTCACGCTCAAATTGATCCGGGAATCTAAATAAACAAACATAACTGATATGTCACGCCTTTATTATAGGAGCAAAAAGTCATTATTTTTAAAAAGTAGTCCAACTCGACTTACATACACTCGTAAAGTTAGTTGTTTGAATGGTGGTATGGTTTGGTCACACAAGTCCGAGGCGTTGAGATACTATATTGTAAGAAATGGAAAATTTTTGGTGAGCCGCTGCTGGTCACGGAGGGGGTACTGCTGTTATCGTGTCATCAGTCTATGCAGGGCGCTACCCGTCAGTCGATCGTGAGAGTGATGCCACGTAACTCCGTGCTCGGATAACTGGCCGCTCGATTACGTTATTCCGATAATATAATTGTGTTTATTATTGATTGCTAATACAAGTTGCTTATTGGGTAGATCGGTGTGTTATTACATTGTGATTTCTAACAATATATTGTTTGTTTGAAAAAGGTGTCGTACACCAAAACATGTTACAGTATTGACTAGATAAAGTGGTGATCGATTTTACATGTAGTTTATGTTATCATGGATCTTCATCAAGTTTAGTAATGGTCAACTTAGTCCAGTATCTGATAATCTTGTCATGATATACTTACGACAGAAAGGGGTATTTTACAAAAAGAAAAAACATTGAATGTGGATGTTACGTCTCCAAAAACTATGTAATAAACTATAACAGGCTAAACAAGAATATCGTGGTCAGGAAAATTCACCTTATGTTAAACACATCAACCATGCTCTTACTGGTTATCAACATTTTCAACCTTTTATTTGCCAGCCTGTTATTGATATGGATGTGCGATCGCATTTAGCTGGAGCATCTAAAACATTAGCCAAAGAGCTTAGATAAGCAACGGTGTTCCCGAATAGGGCTTCAAAATCGCCAGCTTTTGCTGCCATGCTGAAACAACAGCAGTCGAGTGTTTGTCCGGAAACACGTCGAACCTGAAGGAACCGGCGGCTGGCGTGCTGTTAATTAGCCGTTACGTCTGGCCAGTCTGGTCGTTAATAAAGTTATAATTGCCTTCGGACGTCCAAACTGCACTGACGGGCTGGCCGACTGCAGGTCTGCAAAGCTGCCGAGCCCTGCTTCAAAACAATGCCCTTCGTCTGAGGATTTGCTGCTACCGTCGCGCGTCGGACGGCCGGTGCATTCGTTCCCCGATTCTGCCATTCTGCCGCTCACGCTCGCTTTATGTTAGCTTTGGGAAATTCGTTATAGAATGGTGGATGCGACGCGGCGCCATGTTGCTTAGTAACTGGTTTGTGGTTTTCGGATTTCAAGCGAACATGTAGAAGGTCTAAATGCACTGCATCTACTCCGTGTTCAAAAAGTGCCGGACGAAATGAATAACTAGGGAAGTAGGGGTCGAACAAAAAATAGTCCAGACAAGGGTTCGAAATTTTCTTGGCTATTCGAAGGTGACCTTTATGGTGAGTTTGACCTTAACATTCAGCGTCAAATCAAGGTCATGTCGATTTTCTTAACTCGTAACCCCTAATTGTGACGCCGGTGTGAAAAGCCCGGAAAATTCTACGACCAGATATGAGCTTGACTTTTTGATAAATTTGACCTTGATTGATTTAATCAAGGTCAAAATGTGACCAGAAGAGTATCTTAAATAGTAGGGGTTGCACAAAAAGATAATCAATACAACAGTCGTAGGAACATTTTCTGGCTATCCTGTGATGAACTTAATGCTAACCTTGACCTATCAAGGTCAAGGTAAAACGCTTTTCCTAAATGGAAAACCTTACTTTTGCCACCAGAAATGGAGAAACGGAAAATTTTACGTTCAGATATGAGCTTGACCACTCTTAGAATTTGATCTTGAATTTCAAAGCCAAGGTCACTATAAAGGCCACCATCGGATAACCATGAGAAGTTCCTATGACCTTCGCTTGATTGTATTTTTGCGCAAACCCTACCTCTCAAGATACCCTGCTGGTCACATGTTGCCTTAGACTTAATCGTCCAAGGTCAAATTTTTCAAATGGTCAAGCTTATATCTGGACGTAAAATTTCCCATGGCCTTCATTTCCGGCGTCAAGAGTAGGGGGTCTCCATTTAAGAAAATAGATTTAACTTTGATGTGACCTCTATGTCAAGATCAGGGTCACCATCAGAAAGCCGATAAAATTTCCTACGATTTTTGTCTTAACTAACTTCCCTGATTATTTCTTTGATCAGGTACTTTTTGAACACGGTATAAATACACACAAAGAGAAGTAGTATCAATTTTAAACTAATAATACTGTTTAGATACTATGGTAGCGTTGTATACAGGGTGTCCAAAAAGGTAGTGTCAAGCGGAAGTCCAGAGATAGAGCACACCTAGAAGTATCTGAATTACCCCCATATACAGGGTGTCTCACTACGATTAAGACAAGCAATATATCAGAACTGGGCACTATTAAAGAATTATAATTTTGGGGGTTTAAATTAGAGCAAATATAGTATCTTTTCTTATTACTGTGTCACCCAATGAGATATTTGTTTTTGATCACGTAACGTCCAATTAAAAATGTTCAATGGGACACCCTGTATATTTGTGACTTTTTGTGTTTCTCCCGATAAAACAGTTCCAACAAACTAGCACACTTGGGGTCTAAAGTGATTAATTCAAGAGCTACAGGTACTTAAAGGACTGTACAACTACCATTATGAAAACACTACCAAAGTAATTTAACTGTAGGGGTAAATCTTATAATCAATGGCTGTGGTACCATCCTTTAAGTGCCTGTAGCTCTTGAATTATTCACTTTAGGCCCCAAGTGTGAGGGTTTGTTAGAATTGTTTTATCGGGAGGAACACAAAAAGTCACAAATATACAGGGTGTCCCATTAAAATTTTTGAATCGGACGTCACGTGACCAAAAACAAATACCACATGGCATGAGAATGATAAGAAAAGATACTATATTTGCTCTAATTTACACCCTTAAAATTATAATTTGCTACTGCTGCCCAGTTCCAATATATTGCTTGTCTTAATCGTCCTGGGACACCCTGTACGATATGCATTTTTTCGTAGTTTTCAAATTTCTTATTTTTTAATCCTTGTTTTACAAGAAACAACGGGTCATAGAAGTAGACATTATTGAGATAAATACTTGATATTTCTTGCTTAACTAGGTAAATAGTTTGCCTTGCAAACGCATAAGTATTAGTCGTCAAATTGGATACCATTGCATCCATCCACATCTCTAGAGGAAATGTAAACAATAAAATGCACAGGTCGCTGACCAGTCAACATGTAACGGAAATTTTGACAGCTTGAGGGCATTACCAGTGGTGTACGACTTTATATTAAAATTGGATGTTGATTAATAGATTCAATTATTACTGTGATGTTACAAACTGATACAATAAGTTGTATTAGTATTTAGCTATACTTATAGAGTTACTCTTATTATAATGCTCGGATGGACCTAAAAAAGTAAATTATGTCCCTAGGTCTTTCTTTCACAAACCCTACCCCCACTCAAAATTCCCCCCACCCAAAAAAAGTTGAAAATGATCAGGACCCCCTAAAACGCATAAAAACGAAGTTTGAGCTGTTTTTATATTTTCAGTTTTTTATTATTGTTACGGCGCCCCTGAGACGATTTCTAAAAACCATACGTGTTTTCCACCCTCGCTACGGAATAATATTATGTCAAAACTTCAATAAAATCAATTTAACGATTTTCTCGTTACACAATACAGAACGATGTAAAGCAATACTCGCATACATGTTATGTATACGTCTAAGTCCCGTTTCTGTAGAACGCAAGGCGCAATGTTCCGATGGACCTAAGAAAAGAAATTATGCCGCTAGACCTTTATTTCACAGGTGAATGGCCAGCCTTTAGGAATACAACACATTTTTGAGTTTCACAACCCCCCAACCACCCCAATTTCACCTTTCAGCTGTAATGCATCAAGCCACTTGTTTCTCATCACTATATTCGGGGCAAACCTACATAGATGCACATAATATACATTAAACAACCATTATTATTCCTGAACAGGAGTGAAGTTACTTTTGTTCCCAGTTATCCCCATGTTTTACGTTACTGGAAACCAATACAAAACCTATACTAACCTATGATAAGTGGTGTTCACCGATTCGTCGCTATTGCAGCAAACTATGCACTTTTTATTTCGTCCCATCATGCAATTATGATCATGTTGTTCATAAATAATTTAATTCACACCACAAATAGTCACAAAGTCACTCAAATATAAACTAAAACTACAAAAATCTCAACATACGCAATAACCACAACTTGACAACTACAATGACAGCCACATGACAGCTTAAGGGCGACGCCGATTGTAGGTTGCCAGATTTACGACATATTAGAAGTTATTGCGACATTCCGATATGAAATTTACCATTTTTGAGATGATCAATACAAATTATCTTCACGTAAATCAGTTACATTGCAAGTATATTGGAATGTATAGTTAAATACCCAGTTAAATACTTTGAGGAACATGTGTTCAAACTGCGGAAACTGCCAGATTTTGAAGAAACTAGAAGGTCCTCAAGCGGACGAAGAAGAGTGGCAATAGCGCTATAGATGTTGGCTGGCCAATATTCAAATTAGGCTCCCTCTAGAGATGTTAACTCTGTGATTGCATCATAAAAAAAGTAGGAAAGAATTTACTTGAGAAAATTCAAGCGGCGCTCGCACTGTTGAATTTGTTGGTATAGAATTTTAATTTTTTTATTATATTGACATAACTGGATTCTTCCCGGACTAGTAATAAACAAATTTAGCATTTAATCTTAAAAAAACAGATGTTGACCGCGGTGAGATTCCGACCTACGCCCTTTCGGACTGGTGCCTAGCCGCTGGGCCACGCTGCCTGTGCTTCAGAAATATCAATACACCGTACATAATACGTCGTTAGTTACCTGTCGTAGCTTAATTCAATTTTTTTTAAACCGGAAGCGATATTGACAAAACCGGATTTATTCCGGACTAGTTTTTTCATGCTGATTCCGAATCTGTATTTAGTTTTTCTCTAGCACTCGTGGTTTTGGCTATCATTGTATACAGACAGACGGACGGACGGACAGACAGAGGCTCTGCATGAGCTCTCTTCAGTGACTTCAGTGAATCAGTAAGAGCTAAAGTTATGTGACAGTCAGAGATAGTTCCAATACCGAACATTTAAATTCCTTTATGCGTGAAAAAAAAAACAAAACAAATTCCACATAAACCTTTTGTTAGTCGTCAATGATGAACTGATTAAGCTATCTTTTTTATATCAATTTAAAAGTAAAGTCGAAAAATGCCATTTCTAAAATGGTTGAAAAATAGATCCACGTTTGGACAAAATCCCGTCAATTCATAGAAATGTTGCGGCGTCAAATCGAAAAAAAAACTTTTTGATATAATTGTGTGGACAGACAAGATCTGTTTTGAATGTCGTGGAATATTCAATATCCAAAACGACCAGGCTTGCAGTATGAAAACTCTGCATATGGCACATGCGTTCAATATCCAAAAACAGTTAAAAGAAAATTTGAGGTCTGGGATATTAAACAGAAAATTGACTGGTCTGTTTGAACTACCCGACCGATTGAACAGCAAGGCCCATTTAGCCTTAGAAGACGTAGATCTATGAACCTGTGTTCTGATGGTTCTCTGTGCCACTTTGCGCAGACTGTGAAGCAGTTTTTTGATGAAAGATTTCCAGACTAGTGGGTCGGAGTGGAGAGCCCATTGCATGGCCGCCACGATCCCTAAACTTAAACCCTATCAAATTCTTTATATGGGAATATTACAAGGACTTAACTAAAGTGTTTTGAGCTCTAACACTGAAAAATTTGAAAAAAAAAATTCAGCGTTTTAAACTTTTCAAATTTTAAAATTGCTAGTCTATTGGTTCAATGTACTTTTGAAACCAGCAAGTTTATTGCTCCTTCCAAAACTGAAAATCGCACCCTTCTGTCGTACATAGTTTCCGAGATTCTAATATTTTTTGTAAAGTACTACAAACGTCAAATTTTCTAAAGACTGCTGAATAACTCCGAAAATACGCTTCGTAAACATAAACTATGGTTGACAAACTGGACCTCAAAATCGAGACCGAATTCAAAAACGTAATAATATACAGGGCGTTCTATTTAAAATAAGGAAGTCGATCCCTGCTTCCGGTATATCTGGATATCCGCCACCAAAATTATTTTCTAGGTAGACCATTTAAAAAGAAACTTTTTTTGTCCAAAACATTTTCTTCTAATTTAAACGGTGAGGCCCTTAGAGAGCACCGCGCGCCTATTGGATCACCCTGTATATTGAGGATATAGCTGCAGTTTGTGGTAAGCTGTTCAAAACAAGAATGTGAGGGAAGTGCCAATCAACTTGATTTCACTTACGTCTTGTGAGAAATTATCCACGAAAAAACTTTTTCGTTTGTAAATTGTAACATTTCTGTGAAATATAATGGAAAGTATGGCGACAATATGATAATAGCATTGCAGCCAATTCCAAAGCCGTAACACCTGCAACCTGCAACTGCGATTTAAGCATGGCGATGATTAAATTCTTTACCAGTTTGCCCTTATATTTTAGTTTCGTGGTTAGATGAGTATTTACGGTACTTTTTTGTTTGCGCAAACTTTAATATTGGGATTTATTAAAGCGGTGTTATACCAGAAATGGAAAAATGAGATTGCGCCTTTGCTGTTTTGAAATTCGCTACCCTACTTGTTAATGTGCATTTATGAATACGATATGCGTTTGGATTCATTTTAGGAATAGGCGTGCTTCACTGGTCAATAAACAAAAACCAAATTATACTTAAACATAGGCTTTATTGACATTTCGGTCATCCCTGAGGCCTTTATAAAAGTACGAGGTTTAAAAAAATAATTTTAAACAAGAGACACTCCAGAAAACAGTTTTTCGTTTTTTAGTAAATAGCTTCCTAACAAACTCAAACAGTGTAGCAACTGCATGGTTGATAAATCCAAAATCAAAGCCAGTAATAGGTTAGCGTCGAAGAAACACGATCCTATACGACTTATGAGTTAATAATTTATTAGAATTTGGAATCGTACAATAAACTATAACAAAATTTTCGATCCACCCTTTGGTAGGCGAACATTGGTCGGATTTCCCCTTGAAGATATCCAACCATACTGAGTCACAGTCAACCCATGAATAATAATAATAATAAACGTCTTTATTAGTTTGAAACAAAAACAGATTCATCGTGGCGAAGTTTAGCTTGAGACACTCTTACACTTAATCACCAGTCTGTAGCATATGTTGTTATGTGTACACGTAAATATAACATAGATCGAGAGAATACATAAATTTGACAACATAATTTGAATCTACGTTGGAGAGAAGTTTGGCAAAGAATAGAATATACAATACAAAATAGAAATAATATAAACATAATATAAACAACGACGTATAAACTAAGAATTATTAAAAAAAAAAATAATAATAAAATCATGCGCGCATAGAATTTACGGATAATAAAATAATCGTAAGTAACTACTGACTAAGTACTACAAATCATACAAAAGAAAAGTTTTTGATATGAACACGAAACCGCGACGGGATGTTCTTTATACGTATTATCAATAATGCAGCAACTTGTATGAAAAACTACTCTTGAACAAAGTTCAAGTACCTTTTTGATTAATTGATCCCTCATTTCCCTGTCGTGAATATTATTGAAAATTGTGTTTTTTCTTAAAAAGTTAGGTCTAGAAGGTCTAGATTCTATCAGCAATATGCGAGAATATGTCAATAAGTGACAGTTTACTAGCTTTAGCAATTTCATCCACTTGAGTGACACATATTTGTCTAAGACGTGGTCAAAATTTCTTAGATTGCACGTAAAGCGAACACAATTATTTTTTATAAATTGTAATTTTTTTTGTGCGACTGACCAAACATGGAAAATATACAATATTACTATAACTAAGAACGGACATTACAAAGAACTCACATAGTTTTTTCCTTAATTTTTAGTTCATGATATAATGGTTTGTATATAAAGTTCGCATCCACAAGTAATAAACTAGCGACAAGATCTGCGAATCTTAATTTTTCATCAATACTAACGCCTCCAATATTGTCTGTATCTGTTCTAAAAACTCTTGCTACATTTACATAACGTCAAGCGTAAACCATTAATATGAACCTTGAAAGATGCAGTTAAGTGGCCTTCTATACTCTAGTCATGCCTGCTTGCTAAAACCGCATTTTCTGAGCCATCTGGATGAGAGTAGTGGACTATTTGGGTATCGTCAGCAAAACACTGAATGTGAGAACCAAACCAAGGTCAAAGGTATAAATAATTGAATTGATCTTTGTGGCACACCGGAAGGTATCCTAGTAGTAACTGATGTTTTGTTATTCACAGTAGCATACTGGCGTCTGTTCTTTAAATAACTTTCCAAAAAAGACAACGATATAGCATCACATCCAATATATTGTAGTTAAGGTGTAGAAGAGATAAGAAAAGGAATCGTGATTCCACTTGATCCATCAGATCCATGTTGCCTCTATCCTCCTCATCTAACATAGATATCTGATCCCATTTTACACTGTCTCCTGACTCCTAAACGTGTTTGCTTGGGGCTGATTTTGATATTTTCCTTATAGTTATCTAATCTTGATCTTCTTTGATTATATTTCGGAGAGACCTTGAAGACTCGCCCATATAGCATTTGCCACACGTATAATTTATAGTAGGTATATATAGAATTTTTGAATTAATATCATTTTCATTTGTTGGGGTTCTGTGTTATAACTAAAATAAAGTTTCTGTTGTTCCAAAGATCGTTCTTATATTATATCTGTGACAAATATTTTGTAGTCAATCTAATGTTCTTACACATGGTGACCGACGGGAACCTGACGTTCTTCAAATGGTTAACATCAGACCACTAGCAGTGGTACCGTATGTGCGATGACTCAGACTCACTTGTCTCACCCGTTCGATGCCTTCCAGCGTCCTCGCAGTCTTCGTGAGACCAGGTGGTATTTTCCTCACAATCATTCCTGTTGTCTTTAGACTGTTAAACCACCTTAGAATGGTACTGCGGCTTGATACAATGTCGTGGAGTCCAAGCAGGGGCGTAGCTATCGCCGTATCAAATATACAGGACCGCGGGCGACGAGGCCTCCAATCCATCTTTTTTCTTTTGTAAAAAATCTTTACCCTTCCTAAGGGCCCCCAAACACATTTTTATACGGAGCCCAGTCAAGGCACGCTACGTTTATAAGGTTGAAATATGAACACGGAACGGTCGCTGCGCAATCGTGACCGACTCAGAATTTTTAACATACGCGTCATAAGCGAACATACTGTGCTCTACGGTTCACTGCTCCATAGCTACTAAAATGGCATTATACAGGGCGAGTCAAGTTCAATGCTTTGGACTATTGTGACCAAACGATACCAGTTTTTGAAAAATCAACTTTGCGAGCGTATGTAAGTCGAGTTGGACTACATTTTCAAAATAATTATTACTTTTATACAGGGTATCTAATAAAAGCGTGACATATAAAAGTTATGTATTTTTAAATGGAACACCATGTATATTATTGCATATTTAGATTCCCGGGCGAATTTCGGTGTGACTTTATGTATCACACATGGGACTTTAAGCGTTTAGGTGCAAATCACAATTTTTGGTAAAGGTAGATAGAAAAAATCGAATATCGCAGCGATTATAAAACTTCGAGGGCTGTGCCTTTGTCTTGTCACTAAGCATGTCAGTCAGTCAGTCAGTTTAGGTTGGATGATCAAGTGTTAATTACATGTGTACTTGGAAAAATCGGTAGATCAATTAAGGAAACTTCAATCAGTAGTAACTTGATTTTCTCAAATGGGAATGCTTAATTTTTTCATACGACCAAATATGCAATTTGATAGGCTTTCTAATGATATCAGGTTGTGAATATGAATCTCTGGTAGTTTCCATTGAATTTCTCCAGATTTCAATCAAATAGGCGTTTTTCAAATCCCTACCTATAAATAAACTAGCAGGCCATGGAGTATAAACAAAAACGCGTCCAGATGGAAGAAAACAACTAACTTAGCAAAAAATACGAAAGAACTAGACTAAAAGGACAAGATTATAAAAATTCCCCACAACAAACCGACTCTAATCTGAAACAAGGGCGGTAACATGTTTAAGGTCAAAGAGAAGCTGGAGTACGACAGACATGGATAACTTTTATAGCCTGCTAGTTACTGCGATGTACTAGAGATTAAAAACTTCCAAAATCACTAAAAACTTACCTTACCTTCAGTCTAATATCTTCAGAACGCAATTTCAAATTGAATGGTATAAAACAGTAGTCATTTCCATTAAAGTCAAAAGCAACAATACATCTGACTGTTTGACTGTAGTCCTTTAAAATTTTCAGTATCTATTATTAGCAAGATCGCAAAAAAAGGAATACTGACAAATCATATTTTAATTTTATGCCAGCTAAATTATGTTTAATAATTTGAGCAGATTTTTAATTTATTTTTCATTTTCGGAAATCTTGCTTATGGGTACTGAAGAATTTGCAGAATTCTAGTCAGAGGTTTCGGTTACCTATTACTTTTTTGAATCATTAAATGTGAAATTTTATTCTAAACGGCCAACAACATTCGGTGGTAAATTTCCTTTCATTTCAGTATTCATAATGGTTTTGCAAATTGCCAATCTTTAGAATATTGTAGTAGTTGGTATGCTGTGAAAAATATCCATTTCTGTCACATTCCAGCTGCTTTTTGACCTAAGATGTGTTACCTCTGTTATTTCTGGTTAGAGTTGATTTGTTGTAAGTTATTTTTATAATTTTGGCCCTTTACTCTAGTTCGTCCGTATCTATCTGCTGAGGTTTTTGTGCATCTGAACAGTTTTTTTGTTTATATTTCATGGCCTGCCAATTTGCTTATATGTAGGAGAATTGAAAAAAACCGGTCTCATTGAAAATTTGAAATCAAATCAAAACTACTAGAGATGGATATTTACAACCGTATATCGTTAGAAAGGCCGTCATATTTTACATTTGATTGTATAAAAAAATAGGAATTCCCATTTGAAAAACTCAAGTTATCTCTGATTGAAGTTTCTTTGATTGATCTACCGACTTCTACAAGTACCGATGTAATTTAAACTTGACCGTCTAAAATAAGCTGACGCATTTCATGCTTAGTGACACAGCGGAGTCACAGCCCTCTAAGTTTTATAATAGCTGCGATATTCAATTTTTTTTGACATCTACTTATACCAAAAATTGCGATTTGCACCTAAATGGTTTGATTTAAGTCCCATGTGTGATACATTAAGACAGACTCAAATTGACCCGGGAATCTAAATGTGCAATAATATACAGGGTGTTCCATTTGAAAAAAACACAACTTTGATATGTCACGCTTTTATTAGTCACCCTGTATAAAAGTCTTTATTTTTAAAATGTAGTCCAACTCGGCCTACATACACCTGCAGACCTGCAGGTGGTTTTTTGAATAGTTGTATGGTTTGGTCACAAAACTCCGAGGCATTGAGCTTGACTCACCCTGCATAGCAAGAGGACTGATACCTGAATCCCCTCCCTAACACCGCTAGCGGCTACATACTAACCTTTTGAAAAGCGTCATGTTCCTGTCGGTCACCCTGTACAGGGTAATTCTTAAGTTGATGCTTTTTGTAATCTGTGTATTGAAGTCATTAAAATGAACAACTTTTTCTACTGACTTCTTCCAGAACTGAAAAACAAGCGAGACATAGAATTAAAAAAGTAAATCTGGGCTTGTACATCCAGACGTATCTGGTCTGTTCATCTTTAGCTTTTGCTCGGATTTTTGTCTTATCGATTAGAAATTGTATCTCTCAGCTGTTTATGCTAGTTAATTTAAAATTGGTAATTCCTAAGTGTAGCACATTATTATGAAACAACTTTTAGGATTCACCAATTAAAAATGACAAATGACAACTATGATAATCTCAAAGTAACTAGTGCACTAATGGACAGGTACAATGTCTGATCTATAAGACAAAGATCCGAGCAAGAAACTGAACATAAACAGGCTAGGTACGTCTTGACACAGAAGCCCAGATTTACTTTTTTTGATTCTGTATCTCGCTTATTTTTCAGTTTTCGGAAAAGAGTTATTATTATTACTAAAAGAAATGGATGTGGTTCATGAAATGCGGCAGAACTAAAGACAATAAATAAACGACCCATTTGCCATAGTCTCCTCAGGCATAGGGGTGGAATTGGGATGGCGGGGAGGGTGTATAATTCAAAGATTTTTGTTATTAATGAAAATGAGTGGGAGTCAAGTGACTTGACGCCATTTTACTTCCCATGCCGATAGGTGTTTCGATGTTCAGATAATACTTTCATTGCGCGTTTTATGATACTTACATAACGAAAATTCAAGTCACTCATCTCCGTAATTTCAGTAATCGCTGCATGGATTATGATGAAATAGCGATATGGCTTGGGGTCGAGTATGTAATACTACCCCTCCGAACTTCATTTTTGGGCTTTTCAGGGATTCCTGATTCTTTTCCTTTTTCTGAAGGGGATGAAATTGGGATGGTGGGGGATTTGAAAACTCAAACGTTGGTTGTATTCATAAAATACTCTACATTGTGGTATAAAAAAGGCGACTTTGGTGATATTCTGTGCTTCTTAGATTTATCCGAATGCTGCCTTTGGATTCTATATCTGTGGAATAATTTAATACATACATATTACAATCCTGTCAAGTGTAACTTGGAAACCACGAGCTTGATTGTGAGGAAATTGTGATACCGTACTACTACCATGGTGGAAATGGTAACAATGTTTTTTGTTGGAAATCTTTCCAGTGGTGGAGAAGAAATCAACAAATTTTTTGTTAGCACTGATAATGAGCGGTAATTAGTGGGTCCTTTGTTATTTTTGGTCTTAGGTCTACATAGGTGTGTGAGTGAGTGTGAGCTTCAATCTTTTGCAAATGATACTCAACTTATCCACTACTTTGATACGAGTGATCCAGAACAAACAGAGGCATCGATAAATAATAATATTTACATGATACGTCAATTTTCAAATAACCACAGCCTCTCAATCATTCCAAATGAATCCAGTCTTTAATTTTTTTGTCTAGACCATAAAAGAGATGTAATCGAATCCCAACTGCCAATAAAAATTGACTCTGAAAGAGTGCACCCGGCTGACCAGGTCAAAATTGTTGGAGTAATCATTGACATTAAGCTCAGATGAACAAGGCATATCAAAATCCCTTTTAAAGAAAACCTACTTCAGACTAAGATCACTGTACGCAAACAAATCTGGTTTTAATTTCAAATTAAGGAAAGAATTGTACCCATCATTGATCCTGTCTGTCTTCAGCTATTGTGATATATTCTCCCTGTCTTGAAGCATACACAAAAAATCTTGTCCAAATTGTGCAAAAAACCTGTGTCAAGTTTGTTTGTGAATTTCTGTTTTGACGTTTTGACCATGTTTCTAACAGTCTAATTGGACTCAAGTGGATGGATGTTAAAAATGTCGTTAAATATCATTATTATTTTGTTTTTACCCATAAGCTAAGATCTACCGGCAAGCACATTTATCTAAGAGAAAAGCTAATTTTTAGGAAAGATATATATGACAGGCACATACCTAAGCTTTAGTTTTGTTAAAACTATGCCTGTTCATTCTACAGCTTAATTTCAGAGACCTTTTCATACAATGCTGCAGCTTTATACAACGCCATTGGTATCAGGTATAAAAACATGCCTGTGCAACAATTGAAAAAAGCAGTTAAAAATGTTGATCAACCTATTATAACCTATAATAATTTGTTTATGCACTAGTTTCTTGTAAGATTTTGTTTTTTGCAACTGAACGATTGATGTATGTATGAATGTGACAAATGTGTATATTTTCATATCTTAATAATTTAATCTGCTTTTGAACAACTTAATATGAGGCAGCATTGGTTAAGTGTAAGAGTAGCATGATGCTAAACATCTGCTACACTTCCTGTATACGTTGATACGACTTGAATAAAGGATTATTATTATTATAAGTAGTGAGTCAAAACACCTGACTACAGTTTCTTTTATTGATTAGCGATGGCCATATACAACCACTGCCACATGCTTTTTAACTGCCGTTCTTTGAGAAAAAAATCAAGCAAGATGACCCGGAATTCCGGGCACGCGTTGTTTAACTTGTTGAATATTTAAAGCGATTTGCGGTTTTCCGTTGAATGTGGTCGCAACCCCCAAGTTTAGCAGTGCTGCTGAGATTGTTCCCAGGCTTTTCGCAATCCCAACAGCTTTCGCATTCTCTTCAATTAGTTGCTTTTAATTAATGGCCTAACAAAGACACCGCTAATGTTACGCTGTATTCAGCGCGGGAAGACGCTACCCGATGTGAGCAAATAACAAGGCAGCTATAGCACACAGCCGCGCTATTTTAAGATCTGCAGACGTGAGAGAGGGGTGAATGTTTAACAAATACCTCTTTTTGACCTTAGGTAATTTCTAAATGTCATAAAGTCAGTGATACTTCAGATATCTTCCTAACATGTTGTACGGCGAAAGTAGTCGCCTGAAACCGATTTTTATGTAACGGCAGTGGCGGCTCGTGTTCTAGTAGTTCACTGCTGGGCTACTTTTAGAATAATGATGAAAATATAAAATTTTAAAACTTACCAAAGCATTTTAGGTGATCTGATAGGAAGAATTGCTGTTGTAGTTACTAACCAATGTTAGTCAAGTCAATGTCAATGCAGTATATATTATAGATATCCGGAAAAACTGCACTTTTAGCACACTTTTTGTTAGACCACAATTATACAGGGTGTCCCAAAAAATAGTGTCAAGCCACCCGAAACACCCCCATGTATGTCGTACGATTTTTTGTAGTTTTCGAGATATGAATTTTTTTCTGAATTTTATAGAATTCTCTACCTCGACTACTTAAAACTTTTCCAAAAGAAAAACTGAAAGATTTTTCCAAATTCCCTTTTTTGCCGATTAATCTTCAAAAGTTTACTGTTTATACATAAAATAATCGGCTTCGTAAGTTTGATGAAAGTCATGAAAATTTAGTGTAAATTGAAAAATTTGTGATCTGTTAATTATGACTTAAATTTTCGACTCACAATTAAAAAGCTAAAGAGGTGATTTCATTATTTCTAAGCAGGTCTAAAAACTTCGTCAGACTCTCAGCTATCATAGTCATTGAAAAAAGTAGTACTTAATGGGGCTACTTTGGCTCCAATCGACCTTCAAAGACAAGAGGCAGAGATTTCTTGAAATTAGCGATGTGATTTTCAATTCATTAATAACTGATTTTAACGCGCTAATAGCAGAATGCTTGTTGGTACCGTAATAACAAACGTTAAAAACGTTCCATAAGCATAGCGACAACAAAAAGAGCTAACGCTAACGCAGTAAAAGATATGATATTGCTGTGATGTCTTTTAAAAAAATGTTAGCATAGGCTGCTTTCGTTGCCTTTATTCAATCGTCTGTCTTTGCGGCTTCAGTACGATACGCTCTTGTTTGGTGAATTACTTTGACAACTTGACTTTCTTTATGGACTATTGAGTGCACGCAGATTCGAAATTTGTCTTTCACTACGGGCTCAATTCAATGAAACAACAAAACTGCACACGTCAAATATCCACCTTTAAATAACACACTAGGGCGTATTAGACACAAAGCTAACTTCACACGCTAACGGCTCCACAGCTCTGGACAAACTAACATATCGGACCGCATGCACAGGTCTACATATATCAAAGTAAACTAAATTTAGGTGGATGGCCAAGATATACTATCCAAAATAAAAAAGCAGTGCAGATTTTAAATAATGCCAGGGTCTCATACACCACAGTGTGCTGATTAAGGGTTAAGAATGAACAGCTCGTTTCATTTCCTGCCCTCATAAGCCTCAACCCTAAGTATTACTTGGCGATCCTGCTACAATGCGATTGTCCATATTTCATTTGTAAAATTATCTTCCAGTTACACTATCTCAAAATGCACAAATATCTTCAACCAAGAGCACCAAAAATCTACATGATCTTCGTCATTATCAACAACAATGTCCACCTATCCATCCATCGGGTCGTGTGTCAGAAGCCAGCCTAAACGCCTGTGCAAATTGAATGGTCATTCATGGCAGCTGCGAAATAACGCCATCACAGGAAGTGCACAATCGCAACGTCATTCCAGTGTATGCTCAGATAAAACCGGCCATTATTAATTGTTATCGACAAATTGCAGTTTACGCACCACCTCACCCAATGTGATCATCGAGCGACAGCTGCCGCTACCGCTGGTTTTTACAGATAGCAGACTGGTATCAACTCCCTATTATATACATCAGCCTTGGTCGTTAAATAACGAAATTGATTTTTCATACTCCCACATTTTAATTGTTTTATTTAACGCTCAGCGCCTATACTATGTGTCGCCCTTTATGATAAGCTTCCGTCCTATGGTCATCCCGTCAAACTTCGTTGTTTATTGTTTTAAACGTGAAATCTACTAGAACCAAACTATCTGTGTTGTATACATACAGGATGAGTTTTTAGTACCGGCTCGGTCGATAACTCTACTACTGTAAAAGATAGCGAAAAAAGTTGTACACAAAAGTTGTAGCCACGGATGTGCTCCTTGCTCAGAAAATATTTTGATTTATACAGGGTGATCCATAACTACATGGTGATGCAAACATATATTTTTTAAATGAGATGCCCTATACATTATCCCATTTTTTGATTCTACTAATAATTTCTCTTCTCACAATATAAGGTATTATAACATTAACAGGGTATTTCAAATGTTATGACCATTTTTATATCCAAATCACTGTCAAACGAACGTACTGTATATCAAAAAGTAATGAATCAAACATTATTTTCTTTACATGGGAAGATTAAAGATACCCTCTAGTTTTAAAATCGGCTAAAAGCTCGCGACGCATATTCGTGGTGATGTAGAATGCAAAATCCAGATTTTCTCTGTTTTTTCCCAAATATAACCCCCAATATCTTATTATACCAAAGAATTGCTTATAATATGCTCTTTCATCTTTGTATAGCACTTGTTGTACCTACGTCCATCAGTTTCCGAAATATTTCGATTTTTCGATAAATTCAAAATATAGCTTCTATTTGTGTACTGAAATTTATTTATCATGAGAAAATACTATCGAATTTGTCTCTTATTTAACGAACAACTAAATTAAGGTCATGATAGTATTTGATGAAGTCAAAACCCTGAATCATCGAGATGATGAAGTCAAGTATGCTGAGGAAACAATGTTGTAGGCGTGATGCATAATTATCAAGCAGATTTATCAGATATGCTTTGAAAAATTGACAGTTTTCATAACCTGCTTAATAATTCCGTACTGTGTGAAAATGAGCTTAAAAAATTAATTTTTCCATTGAGGGTATTTAGGAGAATCTTTGCGAAATTGCCTACTTGCCTCTAGATTACTATGAACAGCAATATTCAGAACGGAGGCTCTCTAAAAAGTGCAAACAATGCGTTTGAAAGAGTGAAGAATCGTTTTATTTGGACCGTGTCGTTTAATATTTCATAGTCCACCTGATAGATCTGCTTGATAATTATGCATGACGTCTATAAAATTGTTTCCTCGGCACACTTGACCTATATTATCTCGTTAATCCAGTGTTTTGACTTGATCAAATACTATTATGGCCTTATATTTAGCAAAAATAAAATTTGATAGTATTACGGTCAAAATCATCAGCGAAGAAAAGGCTACAAATAGAAATTAGATATTATGGAATGCAAGAGGTTCTACATATATCCTGCAGATATCCTGACATATAAAATGAAGCAACTCAAACACCAGTGTGGCAGATGGAATGAGCCGAAGTAGCAGCATGTAGGTTAGAGACATAAATTTCAGTTGAATATAAATTATTTCAGCCAATACTCTACACAAGGCATAGCCTTCAGAGTGGCACTATTTGTATAGACCAATACGAATAAAGTAATAATAAATAGAAGGTACATTTAAAATTTGGATTAAAATCGAAATATCTCAGAAACCCATGAATGCAGCCATAACAAGTCCTATACAAAGATGAGAGGGCATATTAAAAGCAATTCTTTGGTATAATAAAATATTGGGTGTTACATTTAAAAAAAGTGAGAAAATCTAGATTTTGCATTCTACATCACTCTGTATACGAATATGCGCCGCGGGCTTCTTTTATAGTCGATTTTAGAACTGGATGATATTTTTTATCCATCCGTTTAAAAAAATGATTTTTGATTCATCACTTCTTGATATACAGTACGTTCATTTGACAGCGATTTGAATATAAAAATGGTCATAACCTTTGAAATACCCTGTATAATGTAACAATACCCTATATTGAAAGAAGGGAAATAATTAGTAGAATTTGAATATGGAATAATATGTAGGGTGACTCATTTAAAAAAATGCATGTTTGCATCACCACGTAGTTATGGAGCACCCTGTGCAAATCAAAATATTTTCTGAGCAAGGAGCATATCCGTGGCTAAAACTTTTATATACAACTTTTTTCGCTATCTTCTACAGTAGTTATCGACCGAGCCGGTACTAAAAACTCACCCTGTATGTATAAGAGGCTACCTCACTAGATACGTAGTTAGGTCATTAGGCCTTTTGGTCAATAAAAGTATATTGTTCAACGATGCGGTAATGACGGTAATAACCCACACGTTGAAGTTTGCAGCACGAGCCAGATACGAGTGCTGTAAATGAACAGGTGAGTGATTACCATGACCGCGAGTTGAATATTATACTTTATCTACAACCGAAGCAATTAATAGTACGATTTAAATACATGATAATTACGAATTATTGACAACTTAACCTCACTTATGTAAAATAAATACTGTACACCGTCGCGCGTCGAATTAGCGTTTGACGTCTTATGTCACGGCCACCTTTGCAGTTATTATAGCGTGTATTCCACCATATGCATTTCCATATGCATTGCGTTGTTCATAACCCACAGCTGGAGCGTGAGTTATGAAAAATAATTCACCTAAAAAAGATCAAGCAAGATGATCGCTGATATCCGGGTGCTGCATCACGACAATGCACCAAGCCACACTTCTCTGTGCGTCTGTGAGGTTCTGGCGAAACACAACGTGGCAACGTTGCCGTAGCCACCCTATCGTCTGGATCTCGCTCCACCCGACTCCTTTCTTTTTCCGAAAATCAAGAATGATCTCAAAACAAACTGCCTTAATCGCATTCAGGATTCCAAAAAGTCTTGAGAATGACTTGGAACAAGGAACAAGGTTCCCGTCGAGACTTACCAAGCATGGGAAAACCTGTGTAAGATGCTAAAGGTAATTACTTTGAGGAATATTAACACTTTGTACAAATGTATCCCATAAACTTTTACGCAAAAATATATTCAATGACTTTCGGCCGTTGAATAACGATTTGTTTTCCATACTCCTATATGCTTATTGTTTTATTTGATACTCAGCGCCTGTACTTTACGGATACCCGGTAATTCAGCTGTGATATTCGGCTCACATGAACAAGCTTCTGTCCTACGACTTACTCTCAACTATGAATTGCCTAAACATAAACTTTCACTCACTGAAAAGATACCAACATATGCCTGTTTGAGATTCTTTAATACGCTACTGCAACGCTGAGAAAAGCCTATCTAGATTTAAAATAAAAATTTTTGATTTAATTAATGAAATTGAGCCATACTCAACCGAGGAGTTCTTGAACAGTAGGAATTCAAATGTCAAAATATTTGCCTAGGTGAATGCTCTTTTTTTAATGTGTTTATGTAATGTTTTGTACCTATTTAATGTGATTAATTTTAAGTGTTTTAATCGTTTTGTGTGAAATTTATAAATTTATTGATCTTGTTTCTAAACAAATATATATAAGATCTATAAGAACAAATTGTAATTCACGCCATTTCACCATATCTGTAGTTTTTACTTTGTAAATTTTATAGATTCTTGTGAAATAAACGATTCTGTATTCTGTATTCTGTATTGTAGTAGTTGGGCTGAAAAGCTTGTATGCTGATACACAGATGGATGGCGTCACTGGAATGAAATATGAATTGAGTTAGTTGTAACCTTAAAAAATGGGCATATAAATTTCACAGCTGTCGGACAATTGAAGACACAAGTGGATAAAGGTGTCATGTCACAAAATAATTATTCTGAGAAATATCGATCTAAACATTTTCGATTGGAACTTTTTTATGCACCACAGTTGAGGCATATAGTTCAAGTATTTTTAAAGCTTAGTTATGTATTTTCTTTTTTAATTTATTTCACGGGAAAATAGACTTTGAATGTACATTACTCCTTTATACGTGAAAAATTGGCATAGCTTGTATTATAAAAGCATATGGAAAAAAGAGCTACATACTCAAAGATTGGTGTTTTTTATTGCAAAAAAAACACAAAACTCGAAACTAATCTAATCACTAATTGGTTTTCTTCTTTGGACGCCATTTGTTGTCTTCAAACATTTTTTCATAGAACCATATTTATACTCTTTCTTACCTTGACTCTCTTATCCACTGTGAAAAGTAAAAAGCATAACATCTTCATCACCTAAATATCGATGTTATTTATGAAAATAACTTAAAAAAATTTTACATGACACCTTTATCCACTTGTGTCTTCAACTGGTTTGTTAGATATAGCATTGTGACTGAAACAACTTTGCTAAAAAATGGATATATAAGAATTTTGTGTCTCGATAACTCAATGCTTTTTGGTGCAAAGGTACATTAGCGAAGCCAAGGCTTGGATTGATGAACTTGGATTGATGAACAATATTATTTAATTGGAGCGAAGTGAGCACCGAGCACCGTTGCACGTAACGGACCCCAAAGAAGCCTGTTACCGACAAAATATCAGAAAAGCCGACAAAATAAATTTGAGTGATTTTAAAGTGAAGTTGATCGAGATAGCTGAGACTCTGATGATATCAAGGAAACGTGTTGGGCATATTGTGCCATGCGAGAGCTATGTGGGTGCCACGTGTGCTCGCAATCGATCAAAGTTCGAAGCAATTTCGAGCAATTATCAACCGCAATGAAGACGAATTTTCCATCGACATATTACAACGGATAAAACTTAGCCCCACCTCTACACTCCCAGGTCTAGTCGACAGAATGGGCAGTATGTTATGAACCGACTCCAAAACGAGGAAAGACTCAACAATCGGCAGGCAAGATTATGACATCACTATTTAAGGATGCGTAAGGTTTTATATTCATCGATAATCACGAAAAGGGAAACAACCAACAGCGATTATTAAATAGCGTTGTTGGAGCGTTTGAATGACGAAATGAGAAAAATACGCCTCCATTTACAGAAGACAACGTGAATTTTCATCAAGACTTTGTCACATATTTATGAGAATGATGACAGAATTGCATGAATGAGGCTACGAATTGCTTTCCCATCCACCGTGTCCGCCAGATTTGGTTACCAGTATTTCTTTCTGTTTGCTGACATCAAAAAATGCTCACATGAAAAATATCCAGGACCAACGAAGAGACAATCGCTCAGACACCTCTTTTTCAGGCTGAATACAAATAGTACTATATCTATTAAGTAATAAAATTGAACTTAATCCAGAACAGGCTTTTCTATGTTGGCGAATTTTTTAGCCCAATTGATACGATATATTATTATGTACGAGTATATAATGTACATGCTTCAATAAAGATTACATATACTATTGAAAACCAATACAATTAAATTGCAATCCCGGATACAATATAACTCCTGTTCCATCATCCAATGATCAGTCCTCACACCGTGGGATGAACACTGGGTTCCCGAATCGTGTGTCCCAGAGAGCCAAGGCATTTGCTGCTGCAAGATACCCCAACATTGTACCCAGCCGCGTATTCTTCAAACTACCTAGGGCTCCCATGGCCATAAGTTGCAGACTAACAGTGTAGTCCTTCGATGTTGTTTGAGGTGCTCCTGATGTTTGGTCCTCTTTTCCTCCTTCTCCGAGACGATGTTCACCTTGGCGGGTGTCGAAAATTCGACTAGGAACTTCGCCTTTTGCTGGAGGTTAAGGAGGAATATGTCAGGCTTATTTGCTTGTATAATATTGAGCGTAGGGAAAGAGTTGTTCCAATAAATCTGGCATATTTTAGTCTCCACAACGGTATCGCTTCTATACCGTATGAGTGCCATGCCAGCGAAACAAGAGTTGCATAAAAGTTTCTAGTGCCTATCGGCATGCTTTACAACGTATTTCGGAGACATCAACACCCATAACCATACGTACGCCAAGACTTTAAAGACACTATCTTGGCAAGCTATTATGAAGCTCTTAGGCCCGATTTTATCATTATGCTCCACTCCAACGAACAGATTCTATTGGTTGATTTTTAACGAACTCTTTCTATTGGGTATTGAGGTCTGTAGTTAATAAGTATCATCCAATAGTATTTTATCAATATTGGAAACAAAATGTCAAAGCTGGATGACACTTTTGTCAAAAATATTTTCAAAATTCATGTATCAAAATCATAGCACAAAATCAGAACAAAGCGATTGATTTGCAAATTAATGCCAGATTTTCCATGTTTACCTTATAATTATTGTATAATTACTAATTGCGAACTGCACGATAGTTTGTGACACAATGATAAAAGTACTATCAATCACAGCCACCTTAATTAATAATAATATCACCTCATGTCATCCTCAGTGAGAAATAATTGATTATAAACACATACATACTTTTATGTCTACTGGATGCATGTTTGTTATAGATCTTCATACATAAATATTCACAGAGATGTAGGTGCAGCTGATTTTCTTTATCCTATATTTCCAATTTATATCAAATGATTCCTTCCTCCATCTATGGTATAATAGTTTTTAAATAATTCAATACCCTGTGTATTCTTTGTAACTCTGTTCCCGTCAAAACAAGGGACGGTTTTTGGCTTTATCCAGACTTGTTTCTAGAAAAACTAATAACAAAGCGTAAAGAAACTTCTTATACGTTGGTAAATTCACAATCTTCACAATTATTATTATTGTATATTTTGTATTTTCACATCTGTTTTCTTGTCAAGTCAAAATCGTTGGGAGGCGGACGTTGGGATGCGTGGGCCCTGCGTTGCCAGATGTAAATTTTACTTTTTACTCTAGTAGGATAAGGCAGATGGAGCTTTGTCAATCTCAACAGTAGTTTTTCTTGAATGTGTTTTTTCCTAAAGCAGACAAAATATAACGCAAAAAATAAACACAGAAAATAGGACCAATCAAACAGGTGAGCTTGATGGTATATACGAATAAAAATCAACTGTGGTAAAAAACTTTTATTTATTTTAAAAATTTTATTGGGTTTCTGATTCTGTTAGCTCTGAAATTTTTTTTGTACATTTTCGAATCTCCTATGTAGCTTCAACAATTCTGTGGAATCAAAAGGCGTACCTAATCTAATTCTTCTTTCGGGTTCTAATTAAAAGAGGTTGATGTGAAGCAAAGAAACAGCGCAAAACTGCAATGGCTCTTTTTCAGCAAATTCATTTGAGAGAATATTCAAAGTTTGCAAAAGACTGAATTAGGTATAATGAAAAACAGGCAAAATTCGAAACACGGGACATTTGTCTACAGAACACTTTTTTTGAGGTAATCCTAAAGTATTTTTCCTCCAAGGGTATTGTGGGTGTAATGTGTAACATCGTATAACAGAAACATTATGTAATAGCTAGTTGCAACAGCAAATTTCAGTGTAAAATGCTTGGGGCTTGATATAGCAAATCCCCCTCAAACAGAGGAGATCTGGTAACGCTGTGAACGGAATGTCAATCGTCAATCCAACAGAGAATTTAGTGATGGGCACTTTGATATGAACTAGGGAATCGAGTAACCACTGAATGAATGGTTGCAACTACCGATTGAATTAATTCGAATAAAAACATTAACTAGACTACCAGCTAAATCAACCAACCTGCGCTGTGGGCATGACTGAATCGACGAATACCCGATTGCCAGACGTTATTGAACAACTATTCAAAAGTATCGAATAGCGTATTTGAGAGGGTAATTAAGGATTTTGAAAACTTTTATTTTTGAAAAAACATCAATATCAGTTCAACTTGAAGTATATATAAAGTGCAGCGTTTTTCGCATAGATCATGGCCGACTCTACATTAGGCCGGAGCCTTAGATGTGGCAACGTGGCTTAGCTGTCACATAGTGGGCCTATAGTTTCAGAATAATTATTACATTTTATATGATTAGAGTTCATCTGGGTTAATAAATTAAGAAAAAAATGCTTTCTAGAACTACTACTATTAATACCACTTACATCTGATGTCTGGTTCATCATAGTCAGACACTACAAAATAAAAATAAAGCTACCTGTTTCCTGCTGCCACTTCCACTTAAATGAACACTCAATTTACTTTGTAAATTGTCACTTGAGCTAGAAAAATTCACTATTAGGTCACTGTGAAGCCATTCTTGCTGGTGTTGATTCCCTTTCACTATAAAATCTTTTCGTAGGTATGCCCAGATGCATGCCCTCGTTGGCTTGCCCAGATGAGTTCTATTAACTGTCTTTTTCTGTGATATTTGGGAGGTCCAGAAAACATTGTAGGTACCACATTGGGGTTTAAAATAGGTCTTATCCTTTAAAATGTTTGTAATTATTGTCTTTATTCTTATAAACATAACCAGCCCTTATGAGGAATACCTTTCACCCACTTCTGTTTATGTCCTCCATTGGAAGCACTAATTGCTAGTGCAACCTGGTACTACACACTTTGCAGGCATCTTTTTATCTTTATAGTTTCGTTTGTGCAGGTAAATAATTAGAAACACATTAAAAATCACCTTCCACTTTTCGTTGTTACTCTGGAAGGTTATGTTCGTATGTCCTTGATTGGCTAGTGCAACCTGGTACTACACACTTTGCAGGCATCTTTTTACCTTTATAGTTTCGTTTGTGCAGGTAAATAATTAGAAACACATTAAAAATCACCTTCCAACCTTATTTTCTGCTCTTTGAACTCGGCCTGCTGATTCAGTGTTGCCATATTTCATGCTCCGGCCTAGTGAGTAAAGTCGGCCATGCATAGATGGAATACGACACATACGCAGATAACAGAATTATTTTATTATTCGACCAAAGCTTACTCTGATCCTTCCAAGCATCAAATAGGTATATTGAAATAATGTAAATTTGGATATGCTGTCATAGTTATAAATGCATAAATATAAGTATAGAGTCCTAATCAAAGGTGTTAATCAACTAATATCCAACATTGTGTATGTAATCGGGGGCACACAAATCGATAGCATATGCCTAACTTCATTCTCTATTGTGTAGATTTCAAAGCCAATTTGCAAAAGAAACTGAATTGTTATTAATTTTTTTTCGATTGTCTAAAACGAATAAATACTCCAGGAAAATCGAATAATTCGTATGAATAGTAACTATCGAAGCCTTCGATAGTTTTTATTCGATAGTTCCCGTTGTACTAATAAATATTATACTAATCACAGATTGCAAGAGGAAGCTGAATGATTCAGTTTTATTGGGTTCTCCAACGAATAAATACTCCAGAAATATCGAATAATGCGATTCAGTAGTAACCATATCGAATTGATATGATATACCAATTGGCAATGTTATGTTGTGTAGGTATAACAAATACCGACTAATAACCACCCACGAAATGATGAATGTCTTTAACAATTAATGCTGAACACCTCACGCTTTTTGTATAATAAAATCATATACATATATTTACCACCTCATTATTATTTAGAAGGCGAATACTTCTGGTTTTGCAGCTAGTTTTATTAATCACAAACTTCAGCAGGCTGCAGAACTTCAATATAGTGACTGACTGATTATTATACAGAATTTCGGTCACGGCCCGCTATTAATTTGTCGTTGGTGGCAGCATTGGCGCCACACGCCACTGGTAGCGGTTACGAAGAGTTCTATTGTCACATCCCTAGCCTAGACAGTAGACACTAACCTCACTAACAGACAGAAACAAAAAACATATGATTTCAAATTTCAAGGCTATCCTATCTGCTCTGGTATTTTACAAAATAGTGAAATTGTTGTCTTTTCCAATTGAAAACAGCTATATTATGTACCTGCGTTTCCAGTAGGGCAAAATGCAAATGTTTACCTTGGAATATCAACAGGTCAACACCCTCTCAAAATATTTGGTAGGACTAATGTTAAATGTTATTAAAAAGAGAACCTGGCAAGGTGGTATAATAGGAAAAACATGAAGTTGGAAGTTGGTGAATGGTGAAGTACCTCCATATATCCTTTTTTACTATGATACAAAGGTATCTCGCAGGTATTTATAATTATTGTAGATAGTAACATTCTAGTTTTATCAGAATTAGGCAGTAGGTAATAATAGTAGATTTTATCTACTACTTGTGTGAGGTGTGATTGGCCAACAGTTAAAATAGTGTGTTTAGCTTTGGAAAATGCAACAAAATGTTTTTTTAGCCATTTTCACTATAATACAAAGGTATATTGCAGGTATTCATAATAATTGTTATAGTTAGTAACATTTTATTCGTCAAAATAATGCAGCTTCTCTTCATTATCATTTTTTAATACATCAACAATCCAGTGATTAGATGGTGGAATCTGATTGGTCTAGATCAATTAATCGTTAGACTGTTCGTTCGTCAAGAAAATGCAAGTTTTCACCCATTTAGGATGGAAAATCAGAGTTGAGAAGACACTAGAGGGTTCATAATGGTCGATTATATATAAAGCATGTCTTTTTTCACCTTTTTGAGGGAAACTTCAAGAGAAATCAATAATTTTCAGAGAACTTTGACAGATGCCATTTCTTGAATGGGCTGCTCTGATTGGTCAAAGCCCTTGTTAGAATGCATGTGTTGATAAAATCGGGCCTTAGCCTCTGACTTACAGCCTCGAGACCTCAGGACTACTGACAGATAGATGTTTGAAGAAGATTCTATGCATGGATTTTTCTGAATCCTTAAAACAAATTCAACTTCAGCAGCTTCAATGTGGGTTTTAAATTGTACGATCGTTCATGATTGAGATCCGTTTACATGGCAGGTTCATCCTGGCAGGATGCGGACTTGGTTTCAAAGCAGATTCGGTACGAGAGACCATGTAAATCGGGTAACTGATAGCAGTGCATCGACAATACGCCACTGCTGCCATCTGGTGTATAATTCGTCACCATTAGTTGATTAAGTAGATGCAACACGTCGCATCTGCGACTCGAAATTGATATCCCATCCAATTCTGCGACTGTGTGCCTACATATATATATTCATATCATAGCCGGGTGCAGTTCGGATTCGAATTATTATTACTGGAATATACCGTCCGCTTTATGCAAACAGTAGACTGTTAAGCTAGTCGCACACTGGAATCGGTGAAATTACATTTAAAACTTTGGAATATTGACTGACTATTTGAACCTACAAATAACGAATTGTAAAATTAACCTTATCATTTTTTATTGTTAACTTGATGGGGTGCAATTCTGGCTCGCGTCCGTGGAAAACTTCCATGCGTGCATCCTGTTGCCAGACTATATCCAGGGTGAGTTTTTAGTACCGGCTCGGTCGATAACTCCACTACTGTAGAAGATATCGAAAAAAGTTGAACATAAAATTGTAGCCACGGATATGCCCCTTGCTTAGAAAATATTTTGATTTATACAGGGTGATCCATAACTACGTGGTGATGCAAACATGTATTTTTTTAAATAAGATTTTTTTTAGATTCTAATAATAATTTCTCTTCTCAAAATATAAGATATTATAACATTATACAGGGTATTTCAAAAGTTATGACCATTTTTATATCCAAATCGCTGTCAAACAATCGTACTGTATATCAAAAAGTAATGAATGAAAAACATTTTTTTTTCATGAAAAGATTAAAAATATCCTCTAGTTTTCAAATCGGCTATAAACAAAGCCCGCGACGCATATTCGTATACAGGGTGATGTTGAATGCAAATTCCAGATTTTCTCTTTTTTTTTAAATGTAACCCCCAATATTTTATTATACCAAAGAATTGCTTATAATTTGTTCTTTCATCCTTGTATAGCACCTGTTGTACCTACGTTCATCAGTTTCCTAGATATTTCGATTTTTCGGTAAATTTAAATTATAGCTTCTATTTGTATACTGAAATTTATTTATTTTGAGAAAGCTAATTTGTTTTTTATTTGATGAACAACTAAATTATAAGGTCATGATAGTATTTTATGAAGTCAAAACCCTGAATCATCGAGATAATATAGTTAAGTATGCTGAGGAAGCAATTTTGTAGGCGTGATGCATAAATTATCAAGCAGATTTATCGGGTAGGCTTTGAAAAATTGACAGTTTTCATAACCTGCTAAATAATTCCGTACTGTGTGAAAAACGAGCTTTAAAAATTAATTTTACCATTGAGGGTATTTAGGAGAATCTTTGAGAAATTGCCTACTTGCCTCTAGGATATATCAACTATAAACAGTAATATCCAGAACGGAGGCACTCTAAAACTAATGCGTTTGAAAGGTTGAAGAATCGTTTTATTTGGACTGTGTCGTTTAATATTCCATAGCCTACCTGATAGATCTGCGTGATAATTATGCATGACGTCTATAAAACTGTTTCCTCACCACACTTGACCTATAATATTTCGTTAATTCAGTGTTTTGACTTAATCAGTACTATTATGGCCTTATATTTTAGTTGTTTATTAAGCAAAAATAAAATTTGATAGTATTTTCTCAAAATAAATAAATTTTAGTGTACAAACAGAAGGTATATTTAAAATAGAAAAATCGAAATATCTCAGAAACTAATGAATGCAGCCATAACAAGTGCTACACAAAGGTGAAAGAGCATATTAAAAGCAATTCTTCCGTATAATAAAATATTGGGGGTTACATTTAAAAAAAGAGAGAAAATCTGGATTTTGCATTATACATCACCCTGTATACGAATATGCGTCGCGAGCTTTTTTATAGCCGATGTTAAAACTAGAGAATATTTTTTATTCATTCGTGTGAAAAAATGATTTTTGATTCATCACTTTTTGATATACAGTACGTTCATTTGACAGCGATTTGGATATAAAAATAGTCATAACTTTTGAAATACCCTGTATAATGTTATGATATCTAATACTGTAAGAAGAGAAATTATTAGTAGAATCTAAAAATGGGATAATATATAGGGTGCCTATTTAAAAAAATACATGTTTGCATCACCACGTAGTTATGGGTTACCCTGTATAAATCAAAATATTTTTTGAGCAAGGAGCATATCCGTAGCTACAACTTTTATATACAACTTTTTTCACTACCTTCTACAGTAGTGGAGTTATCGACCGAGCCGGTACTAAAAACTCACCCTGTAGTTTCTATATAGTACACATGAGTATTCGAGTACGAAATTTCGGTCTTTATCGGGACCATATGACTTTGCATCCAGGTAACTCAATTCGGAGTTGTCAAATAAACATCGAAAGAATGAGTAGATGCAAGAGTGAATATCTCTCGAGACTACTACTTGACAATAATATCGACCCGGCCTTAATTTAAGAACCACATACTGAAACGGAAGCACAACTCCGAGCTCGTGGCAAGATGACTGGATATGATCTCCTTGGTGCCATCCATAATCGCACTTACGGAATGGCTACTTATGTCCGTAACACGATAGAAAATGCTTATCTCCAGGCGGCTGGAGAGGTAGTGCCACAGTGCCATGGCACTACCTTAATTTTCGACAAAAACATATTTATCTATCTCTTAAACTTTTCGTATTCTGTTAGTTTCCAACGACTTTTTCTGTTTAAATGGCAATAGCGGCTCAGCGCATAAATGCTTGCACCAGGTAACACGTGGCATCCTCGCAACTCACATGATGAGAGCGCTGACTAAGCGACGAAACGGCGAGATGGCAACAGTCTACCGTGCCGTTTCTTCTAAGGTACAGAGTGAGAGAAGTCTTATCACAAACGCTTACGAGTGACAGAGAGAACGCTATACTGGACTTTTGGATAGATTTTAAATACGAAAATTCGAAGTAGATCGTGCCAGGCACATTACCCATATTTCCATTCATGGTTCACTATTTTTGTTTTGTTTAAGCAGTTTTGATTTGTTTATGTTGTTGATGCTGATGTCGGCTTTTCTCGTTAAAGGTTTGAAATTTAGATCTTACTAGTTTGAGTGAGTTCTGCGCTGTTTTCGGATCGATATACCTTTTGTGTTTAATTAAAATATATAATTGGAGCGAAAATGAATAAAATTGGCGCATTAATAAAATCATTTAGTAATAATCTTCCGCTGGAAGAAAAATTGAAAAACTTATTGGTAGTGGACAGAAATCGCGTTGTCGTAAATTTAATAAAATTATTTATGATGAAAACAATTGGATAAGTGATTGTGAAGAAGTTAACAAACTGTTTTGTTTTATGTGTGTTCTATTTGGAGGCGATGACACTTGGGCGAAAAAAGATACGGATGATCTTATTCATATATGGGAGAAAATGAAGACCCATGAAAAGTCTACAGTGCATATAAATAATCTTTTCAGTTTATCTATGCTTGGTAAGTCGAACATAAAGACTTAGTTAAATTCGGCTTATCGGCTAGTTATAAGTATTTTTTAATTCAATTTTATATCGGTTTGAAGTGTTGGCTGTCATTCTGGCACTACCTCTCTAAGTTGGCACGAGCCGCCACTGCTCCAGACTGCGAAATTCGATGACAATATTTTCACAATAATTGTAGTTAAAATGGACGAAATACACATGGTTGATGTATGTATACAAACCATCTGCTACAGCTTGACCTACCCATGTTCTCCCTACAGTCCCCTCCCCCGTCATATACATGGGCGATTTAAACAGCCAACGCACGACATGGAAATACCGGGAAAATGACCTAAACGAGGTATGGTCTGAAATTAACAACATGGCTCTAGTTTTCGACGCAAAATATCATGGCACTTTGAAGTCAGTAGCATGGAAAACTAAATCAAACCCGGGCCTATGTTTTGTATCCCACAATAATAATATTAAACCAATTCCCACTACTCGAAGAGTCCTTACGACATTTCCCCACAGTCAACACAGACCTGTCATTATTGAGATAGGAATCCAAATACCTATCATGCTGTTGCTGTTGTCTTAAGACCGCAGCATATAACACCATCTGGAGAGGAGGACCTATACAAGGTGTACAGCTTCATACACTGCAAAACAGTAGGCATCGTAACAAACAATATGCTTTTAGTCAAATCATTCTAGGTTGTCGTGTGCTCCGATAGCAGCAAAGTGAGACATTTAAATAACGGATACCCCAGGGCTCCGTTCTCTCGCCCATCTTGTTCAATATATATACCTCGAACTTGCCTCAGTCAGTTATCCTTCCGCAAAATTCGCTTATGGAGATGACCTAGCTCTAGCGTACAGAAATACCAACTTTGACATTCTAGAGTCCGCACTAACTAACGATCTCTCAATCTTAGGATCATATTTCAGCAGGTGGAAGCTAAAGCCAGGTATGATCAAAACAATAACATCGCATGATGAAAACACTAACATTGAGTACCTGTTTGATTAGTTTACTAGCATTATTAGCAATAAAACTGAAAAATGCCTTCCATGCAAGTCGCGCGTATTTTCCGAAAATACCAAAGAACAGTCAATTCTGATGGTATCTGTTTGTCAGTTGTTATATGTTTGTGAATGTTATATGTTTGATAAACAGTCTTTTGTATTTTAGGCTTACCATTAGAGAATAGTATTATTTATCCATACCTTTATTCATTTTTTTTTGATGACAGTTTTGTAATTTTTATACTTTCTGATACTATATTTTTAATGACCTGTGTAAGCACTTCTGTGTACTACCACTAATAAATTACTACTACTACTAGTACTACCTGTTAGTCGATTCATTTTGCTGTCATAGTTAACGCATGTTATACTCTCATTAGTTTAGACGTCTGTCATTTTTAACGAGTACTTCTCTTTTATTTAGCTCCAACAATTCAAAATCGAAATGAAAGACTGAAAAGGTAATTTGTTTGATCTGGTATCACAGAATCGAAACTTTTTTGTAAATGAATAATTTCTTCCAAATTTCAAAAGAATTGATTTGTTTAAAGATATAAACATAAATACGTTAAAGATACAGTAATGTCTCTATTTCAATTTGTGGTACTTTTAAAAATATTTCTATTACTTAATTACAGCATATGCACCATAACTGCCTATTATTTTGACAACAATGTAATATGGCTAATTTGAGTGCAGATGATACTACTACAATTACAGAAGCACAATACATGAGGCATCCAAACAACTTTATAATCTGTCCTATCAAAAAACGTGTTTCTTCATGGAAAATATTTTAGAATCAATTATAAAGCGAGGCTTGGATTCAATGAATGGTTGTAATTGAAGCACCCGGTGAAATTAAATAGCATTTTGTCGTTGGATCGACAACAGGATATAGTTAGTTACCAAATATATCCTTCATATTGGATAAAACAGTGCTGTATTTGAGGAACACTGAATGCAAAATATCATTTCATCAAAGCGTGAGTAACTGATGAAACGACATATTTTTCTGTTTGCGATTTTTCCAGATTCCAAAAGATAATATCGAGGGAATCGCACAGCCTGCTAGATAGAATAAAAAAAGAGTATGATGTATTTACCATAATCGTAGAAGTTACTGCTTCTCTTCTTCTCAAGGTACGTTGTCTAGAATCAACAACCATGGTCTCTCAGATGGTACCTCTTGATGCTCGGGGGAGGGACGATTTGAAGATGACAAAGTATGTGGTCGATCTGGAAAAAATTAAATGAAAGATGAACTGTACTGCTGCAGGAGGCCTCACACCTATTCCTACCTTTTCGCGTGAATACTATACAATTTTGAGACCCAGTTTCGTGCTAGGATATGTGCGAAAGGCAAGGTTGTTTTTGGAAGAATTAGACAGGGGATTTTTAACTGTTTTGTGTGAGTGGGGAAAGACAGTCCACAGGTTTACCTTAACTTGGAAGCGTGTAGTGTAGCAAGCTTCACTCTCTGTGTTTGAGGGCCTTCATAGGGAAAAATGAAGTAGAGAGCTTTGACTCAGTACCTCCCACACATTATCGATGCTAACAATAAATTTCGAGTTCATCCTTACACCATCCTCATCAAGAAAGAAGACATTGATCAGGGACCTTTGAAACATCTAAAAACGAAGTTTGAGGGATTTTGAAATATTTCGTTTTTTGTTAATTTCTCCTCCGCCACTGGCAAGAGTTCCAACAACATCGTTACCATTTCCTCCATGGTAGTAATATGGTGTCACAGTTTTATTACAATCACGTTCATAATTTCCAAGTCACACGTTATAAATTCATAATATGTACATATTACATACTAAACTTCATCTTTTGAATCTTTGATGCAATAAAGACATATTATTATCATTATTATTATTATATGTATCAAATTATTCCACAGATATAGAATTCAAATGCAGCATTCGGATATGTCTAAAAAGCACACCATATAGCACCAGTCATTTATTTGCAGCTTAATGTCAAGTATTTTATAAAGACAACAAATGTTCGAGTTTCCAAACCTTTCACCCCCATCACCCCGATTTTACCCCCTAAAAATATAAAGGGATTAGGAATTTGTGACACTCCTAAAAACGAAGTACGGAGGAGTTCCGATAATTTTTAGTTTTTTATACATTTCTCCTCCGCCAATGCACCAATTTTCAAAATGATAGCAGCATTACACCTATATTACGACTCCACGGCATGATCGCTACCCACATTTCATCACAGTCCAAGCAGCGCTTACTAAAATAACGCAGCCATATAAACACTTATAGACAGACAGACAAACAGACCGACGGAAATGAGTGACGTGACGTTATGCAGATCATAAAACGCCCAAGAAGCGTATTATCTCAAAATCGAGAATTTTCGTGATCACAATACTCTCATTCCCCCTATTGGAGTGGGAAGTAAAATGTGGAAACTCCAGATCACCTAAAAACGAAGTTTGAGTTATTTTTATATTTTTGGTTTTTACTGCGCTGCCACTAACACGATTTCTAAAAACCATACGAGTTTTCAATTTTCGTCAAGGTAATAATATTGCGCCAAAACTTCATTAAAATCAACTCAATAATTTACCTGTTACACAATACGGAACGATCTAAAGCAATACTTGTACATATTTGTATGTACATCAGAAAAGTCTGTTGGTTTATATGATATGCAAGGCAATGTTCGGATGGAGCTAAAAAAGTGTATTATACCGCTTAGTCATTCTTTCATAGGTTAATTGGCAGCCTATTATGGAAAAAACAAATTATTCAGTTTTTTTCCCCAAACCCCCAACCACTCCAATTTCACCCCCCACTCAAAAAAGTAGAAAATGATCAGGAACCCCTAAAACGTTTGAGTTTGAGGAATATTTGGATTTTTTTTACCTTTGCTAGTTACTCTCCCGCCTATGCACCGGTTTTAAAAATTATATGTAGCAGCATTACCTACTACGACCCCACATCATATCGCTACCCAAATTTCATCACAATTCATTCAGCGGTTACTGAGATTACGTGGTTAGAAAAAGCCAACAGACAGACAGACGGACCGACAAACAGCCAGACAGAATGATAGACCGACCGACGGAAATTATCCCCTCCCCCTCACCTCTCGGTGTGGGAAGTAAAAGTGGCTCCCTCTTATCAGAGATTAATTCTTGCTCCGCCGCTGTGACCGTAACCTTTCCTCGACCGTACTACTTTGATGCAACTGAGCTGCTTTTCATCATTAAAATCGCAGAGAGAGAACATGGTGTGAATATTAGGGAGAGCGTGACAGGGCAATTAACGGGGTTCGAATGCTTCCCCGGCATAGGTACATAGCACATACAGCAAATGTTGTTATGAACTCCATAGAGCGAGCCCAAATCCTCGCGAACAGTTATACAGGAGACTCTCCAGGGGTGCCGCTTGTAGGTAATCACGGCAGTGTTTGGCATTCATACAGACTTTTCTTTATATTAAGTAGCTGCTTTTCGTTCACGATCTCCAAGCAAGATGTTTGTATAATTATTTAGTGAAATAGACATTTGAGAGAAGGAAGGTATAATTTACAAAGGTATTTCACTGGAATCAAATATACATTGAAAACTTTTACCATGGATTTATCAAAAATCACTGATTAAAAGCAAAAAAAATTAAAGAAGAAACGCCGAGACACGTCAAAAGATTTGTCCAGGGGGACAACTTTTTAACTAAAAACTACTTTCCCCCTTTGTACCCTCTGACCACCAGGATCATACCGTAAAAGAAATTTAAATGGCATGGGGTATCGAGAAGTAGCTTGTTTTAAAGATATGTCGAAATCTTTGCACAGGTATCGATGTTTTGGACCTTGAAGAAGAAATTTATTCAAACTTAATCCATTGCAAATAAAAAACGTTGTGTTCCGCATGAAGAATGAAGCTTAAAGCCTATGGCGCTGTAGAAGTGCTGCGAGAGGATTAATGTCTGTGCACGTTAGACTTGAAGCGCTGGAGGTTGTAGCCGTCGGGAAATAAATTCTCCTGCAGCTCATTCCACAGCGTCGAAGTTCTCCAAAACAAGGAATGATGGAGGAGACTGGTTCGGGAAGTAGGGCCCTCGACCTGGTAAGGATGAACTCACAGAACCTCTCTAGTGGACGGCCTTCGGTGTTATTATCTGGAAGAGCTTACTTGAACATATGCACTGTGATAGAATAGAATCTGTAAAACAGGGACAGGTCAGCTACCCTTTTTCGATGTTCCAGGCTGTGGAGGTCCTTTGTGAGGGTATTCATATTGATTAGTCTAACTGCTCTCTTCTGATAGTGTCCAGAAGCTTTAGAGAGTGTTTCGGAGCGCATCCCACACATGGGAGCAATACTCCAACGATGGTCGGATCTGTGCCCTGTAAAGCCGGATAGTGCCCAGAAGCTTTATAGAGTGTTTCGGAGCGCATCCCACAGATGGGAGCAATACTCCAACGATGATCGGATCTGTGCCCTGTAAAGCAGCAGTAGCTGCTCTGGCATGTACGGCTTCTAACAGCGGAGCAAAACTCCAAGTGTCTAATATCGCAATACTTAGTTACGGAAAATTGTGGATCCCACTGATATTTCATTTAGCTCTAACTACACAGTTGTTAAATGCCATAAATTTTATCCATTCAAAAGGAAAATAGTGCAAGAGTTAACCGAAGACGATTTTGATGAGCGAGTTGAGTTTTGTTAATAAATGACTATAGCGATTAATGCTAATATCATTTATTCACTGTCCCTCTGATAACAAACATAATATCCAACAAGAGATGCGACGGGACGGTGCTTCGTCCTTTCCCAAGCAGATGGGGCCTTTCTTGGAGGTTAAGTGATTGTTTGGCTTTGTTCAAAAGCCATAGAGATCTAGACTAGCTATAAACAATTTACTGTAAGCTCGTTCAACTACTGCGTGCAAGTACCTAAACAGCTGTGAAAGCGGTAGCATCTCCGAAGGTCAGATTTGGTCAAGCGGGTTAGCGCGCCACCAGAATGTTCTGGTCTGTAAGATGTGTTCTTTTGTAAGTATCAATAAGTATGTGATATATGCAATATATTTACGTAAGTAGTTGTGAATGGAATATAAACAATGGCGAATCGGTGGACGTAACATATTCATCTAGCTCAAAAGTACAGGTACCATTTTTTATATTCTGTGGTTCTTGGCATCTTATAATATGGATTTGAAGAAATACCATACAACGAAAATTCTCTAATGCCTATACAGATGCCCTTAGATGCTCCAGGGTTCTATGGCCACTAGGAACCAAGTGAGCTGCTGTCCTATAGGGATGCAAATAGTACCAAGCGAATCGATAGTGTACTTTGGGATTGCCGCAGACAACGAGCGAGGTTTCAACGAACATATAAAAAAAACCGTGGTGAAAGCAGAAAGACAGTTGGTATTACTGCCATGTATAATGCCAAACGTAGGCGGCCCAAGTATGAGAAAATGGCAGAGCTTGAACGGAGTTATCCACTCGGTTATGTTATATGGAGCTTCAGTATGGTAAAAAGCGACAGAGAGGGAGAAGCACCAGCAAACCTTAGACAGGGTACAAAGGAACTCGCTAATAAGAGTAGCAAGTGCGTATCACACTGTCTCTGCCAAAGCCCTATAACAGCGATACCAACATTGCATCTATTGGTCAAGGAGATGAGATATATGTATATATATATCGCACAAGGTACACTATCAGAGCGGAGGAGGACCACCAGGCAGAAAACAATGGACGAGTGGTAATGGATGTGGTCCAGAATAACGAAGGTGATGCAGTAGACTAAACGCCTGATTCTAAACATACGTGAGTGGGCAGAATGTAATCACAGGACAACCTGCTATTATATTTTTATATTATATAACACAGGCGTTATGGGCCATGGCCCCCTCGAATATATAGAAACGTGATAGGGCGAACGACCGACGATCGTTGTTGATATTCCGGCCAAAGCGACACAGTCGAGCACACTCTGTCTACGACAGATGGTCCTATATATTTTTTTACTTGTGTGGCATCGGCATCAACTGCTTTGGTCCTATTACAAGCAGGAGGCGATAGTGATCCTGCCTGAGGGCCTGACCCCAGAGAACAGGGTGCCTATGAGCGAGCAACGCTAAGATGGTTCAAGGCGTCTCAAAATGGGACAGCTAGAAGAAGAGCGAGAAGAAGAACGTACTTAACTCATCTTGCACTGCAAATAGTATCACTCACGATGATGCCTGGTGCAGATGGAGATTGAGCAGAGGTAAAAAAAGAGGGAACGAGTTTTAGCCGCTCAGACCATGGTAGCATGTCGGAAAAACGCATTTGTATGGACATGACATCAGAACACTCAAGCTCGTTCAACATAGAGCGGGCAGACTCTCACACATACTTCCGGGTGTGCGAGTTCTTCTGTACTTACAATAAGTTAATTTTCTTAAACCCTCTATAATAAAATAGTTCTACTAGGTGATCCGCTTTCTCATTGCCAAACAGGCCGATGTGTCCAGGGGCTCACAATAGTGTCACACCCTTGAAGTGCTCTAAATTCTGAAGAGCGACACAATACCCTTGGACTAGAGTTAATCTAGTCATCCAAGATGCCATCTCATCTTGACCTGGACTGTATTGGTGTGGTCTACAAAAAGAAGGCAATACTGAATGTCCAACGCTACTGCCCATTACCTCACTTCCGTAAGGAATAACCACAATACTGCTCCGCCTTCTGGCGTGGGGAGTGCAAATATTCCGCCGACTAATAAATCCCCTTTTACTGAGATAGCTTTCACGGTGCATACACTAGAATCACAAAGAAGCTTAATATTATTAACGGTTATAACTAGACGATGCAATAACTCCAGAGATGAAATTCCGGACGTAGAGTAGCAGGTAACATTAAGTTAATCCAGAGGGATTCCGACAACTAGGCACTAAGAAAATACGACGGTGAAGTAAAATAATTAAGTTTCATGTAAGTTATTTTCGAAATGAAAATTAAATTTCTGTGTAGTCGTATTAAGAGCTTCGCCGAGCGGAATAACATACAAAAGATCATGATGAGCTCAACGCTGCTGGTGTGCACGCTAATTCGGTTTCTCCTTCTCCTTTTTGGCCTTCTGCCTTCGAGAAGCGGGAGGGTGAAACCATAAAGACATAGTCCGATTGCTAGAGTGGATATCACGGAATGTGGAACGTTTCTTTTCATTACTCCTCCTCCTCACTACGTAGATAAGGAAAGTACTTTTATTTCGATTTTGAGTTAGGGTAAGAGGTATAGTTGTCGGCACTTTGATACTAGTTGGCACATTTGTCATAAATAATATAATAATACTAAGCACAGGGCCGTAGCTAGGCGTTGACCACGGAGGGGGTTCATGTTGACCCTGGGGGGGGGGGGGGGTTCATGTATAAAAGAAAAGACTTGACTTTGTAATGTCTTAATTTGCTCAAAAATCATATAGATTGTATCGCTGCTAATGTGCTATGAGCGCCGAGGGATTGGTTAGTCGTAGAATAAATCACAAAGCTTGGAGAAAGCATCTTTGATTATATTTATTTTGTACTATTTTAGTAGTTATTTCATTCATGAAAGTATTCATGGGGGGGGGGGTTGAACCCTCTAAACACTCCCCCTTATATACGGCCCTGACTAAGCATACTCTGAGTCTAATTCCTAAAATCTCATAATATTACCCCAACCTCCAACCGTGAGCAATAGTTACCTTGAATAAAGAATTTGTTAAGATTACGATATTACAAAACATTCAATAACTTCTTATGTATTTAATTTCAGTTGCGAAGTGATTATGTATTTGGTACTGCCAGTAAAGTATAAAATATTAATGCAAATCTCTAATATATCCAGGAAACCAGTTCTACTAGGGTACCAACAACTGCAGCATATAAAATACCCTATTTTAGTGGTTGACACTGGGTAGCCCACAACTCTGTTTTTTTAAATGAGTTGAGAAAGTTCTATTGTTGACCGATTTCGGCTAAGTAAAAGTAATCTTTTATAAAATAATATGAAAAATCTTTAAAATGTAGTTATAAATAGTAAGTGGCACCATGCCAGTAATTATTATTATTAAAAATATGTGCCAATAACTGAATGTCATGTTACACAGATATCAGGTGTAGAATTGAGAAAGAAATTACTATAATGAAGTGACAAGTGACCCTTCAAAAAGCAACTCAAGACATTCCAAATGGTGAGTCGAAGAAAAGTGTTCCTAAAAGGGGTGATACACGTACGAACTTTAAGTACGCGGTTTTTAAGTTCGCGAACTTAGTCGGCTCGAGGTGGTGACACACGTGAAGCTGAAATCACTCATTTTGATAATTTTCCTAAATAAACAAAACTTCTAACAAACGCCAAACACAACAAGCGTTGCGCATCGATGGCCTGCTAAAACTAAGTGGTGGCTCGCGGCTCGCAGTACGAGCTGAGACAAGCTACGAGCAAGATTTCAAACCAGTTGGATCGCCGGCGGTTTGCGCGACGGTTTTAAAGTACGCGTACTTACGGTGACACACAGGCGAAATAGGTCGTCGAGCCATAAGTACGCGTAGTTGCTCGTACGTGTATCACCCCTCTAAGACATACAATATTTCTAGGTATACACTTCAGTTTAGGCTTAGTGAAAAGTTTAGTTAAGTTTCACATCGACTTTGAACATTGTCCGGTCTGAACAGTGAACGAATAAAATCTTTTGGTACAATGAATGCCAAAGACTGGCCGCAAGGGTTTGCCTCAAAAAGGGAAAACTTCCGAACTAGCATGAATAATTATCTTGATGAAAACCCGCGACGAAATCAATTTGCTAACAGTACTCCACTAGGTGGAGTACCTTCCTTAATAACGCAAACGGAAATGATGTAGGGAATGATTTGACGAAGTTGGCTGCTACCTGGATGAAAATGGTCTCATGGGGATTACCGACGATCAAATGAGGTTATGCAACAGCGACGAAACGAACCTTCTATTGTACCCCAAAATAAAAACTGCATTGGGATCACAAGGATCACTTAACGTGTAACGTCTATGAGACAGACAGAGGACAAGCAAATCCAAATACGACTGCACTTTTTACGTCTTCGACAGCAAACGAATCAACACCTCTAATAATATTTCCTAACAAGCGTCTTCCACCGAAAGATGTTACATTAGCTCCCAAACTGTGGGGTACATGGCATAATAAATAAAACATAATTCGATTTAAATAAATGAATTTAAATAGTATGTTGTATAGCTTTGAGGGATAAATTTGTATTGATGTGAAACCTACAAGCTGACCAATATTAATGCATATGTGCAACCAGGTCAGTTTATTTGTCGCCATTCGTTGCCCTGTACCTTAAAAAAGAACTTCACATGATTAGATAATTTTTTAAATAAAATATATGACCCAACTAAATGCAGGTTTTCAGAATTGGATATATAGGTTATGCTTTAGAAGCTGATTTGATCTATCCGATATACTTTGGTGACCTAATATTTGTACAATCCGCATAGTTACAATTCCCTATATCCAGTCAACGTCTCGACGGTAACGAGTTGATTGGCTGTCTTTTTCCATGGGGTTGGTTAACCCCATTCTATTGACCGCTAAATTTTTGTGCTAATATTTAGACAGCGCTGATGAGTCCGTGCCACACGTGGGGAAATGATGTTTGTTTAATCGAAGTGCAGCGATCACGATTTAAATACCAGATCACGAGTTTCATTTGAGTGGCAATAGTTCGGAATCGATGATAATAATTTAACTGCTGTACAGGGTATCCCAGAATGTATGAAACTTTGAACAATTCCTCAGATTATGGTGCTAGGAAAATAGACCGAATTGAATGCTTTATTTCTCCCTGTCTCTCTCCCCCCTCTCTCTATTCTTAGACAGACAACATTGTACTTCTAAAGTCCCAATGCACTAATAGTTCATATTTTAGATTCATGAGCCATATATTACACATGAGACTTAAAGTGAACCGTTTAGGTGCAAATCACGATGTTTGGTAGGTATAAGTAGATATCTGAAAAAAGTCGAATCATATAACATCGAAGACTGTGCGGTACAAATAAGCACAAAATGAGTCAGACTAGCTAAGACGGTCAAATTTAGATTACTTTTGTAGATGGAGAAATCCATAGATTAATTAATGTAACATGAATTGGAACGACCATAGTGGAAGATATAGAAAAGAAAATAAGGAATGTTTGTGCAACCATCAGTCCAGAGACGTTGAATAGAGTTCCATATTCCTTCCATGGGAGGATTCAAATGCGGTTGCAATAGTTGAGATGATGTTTTTTCATGTATTTTTTAGCAAAGTTAACTTAGGTATTATAAGTTGACCAGATTTTAATTCAGATTCAGTTTTCAGTAATTACAGCTTTTTTATACCAATCAGTGTGAAATTAGAGCTATTAGTTTTCCTTTCATTTGAAAATGTTTGATCATTATGAAAATTTGTTAATGTCTAGTATGTTTCAGTGGCTAGTATGCTATAAAAAATAAATATTTATATCATACCTAGCCCCCCTTCGACTTTCGTGGTTAGATAGATGGATAGATATATAGATAGATGTATAGATAGATAGATAGATAGCTTTATTGGTCATGTTGATACATTGCGTATATATGACAGGTCACATTGTAAATTTATCTAAAGCTATATGGTCAGGTCAGAATGATATCAATATACATGATCACAATATAATTAGAATACTTAAAACTTAGATTTAGTTAAAATACTTGCTAGAGCTAGAAAAAAATAAAAATAAAATAAAATGCTAAAATTAGACACCTGAAAACTACTACTGCTCTAAAAATTCATTGAGAGTGTAAAATACATGATCAAGTAAATAACATTTCAATTTGGCTTTAAAAACATTATAGTCACTATTAGTCTTTAGATAATGTGGTAGTTTGTTGTGTATTATTGCACAGTCGTAATATGGTGACTTTTTAAGGTGGCTCGTATTGTGCCGTTGAATACAAAGGATTTCACTACTTCGAGTGTTGTATTCATGGTAATGTCCTAGGTTAGTAAAGAGATTTATATTCTTTTTAACAAATAGAGCACATTTAAATATAAAAATTGACGACACAGTTAAAATCCTTTTACATTTAAAAATACCTCGGCATGTTTCTCTAGACTTGATGTTAAATAATAAACGTAAGATACGCTTTTGTGCTATAAATACTCTTTCCTTATCTTTTGAGTTTCCCCAAGCCATAATGTTGTAGCTTATGTGAGAATAAACCAATGCATAGTATACACATATCAACCCTTCTTCGTTTAATAGATCTTTCAGTTGCAAAATCGCATAATATGCTTTGTTAATATTTCTACATAAATTGTCAATATGATGGATAAAGTTTAATTTTGCATCAAAGTATGTACCCAGAAGTTTTGTTGCTTGAGCAATGTCATAGCCATACGTTGTAAGGAAGTTATTGGGTAGTTGTCTTTGAATTGTATAGCTTACGATAACCGTTTTGGTCTCATTCAGTATCAGTCTATTACGTTGGCACCAACCATTGAACTGGTCTAAAATCAGTGCAACATTTTCTTGTAATTCTTCAAGATCCCGTCCCTTAACTGTCATGGTCGTGTCATCTGCAAACATAGTTACTCTTCCATGTGATATATGAAGTGGCAGATTGTTCACTTATAGTACGAAGATCAACGGCCCCAGGACAGAGCCCTGCGGAACACCCATGCTCAATTCTGTGACTGCTGACATGACTCGCCCTATTTTGACCTGTAACTTCCTGTGGGTCATATATGACATTATCAACATTAACTTTCCCACCTATGCCTAGTTATTCCAATTTGTCTTCAAGATATTCTTTATTAATAGTATCAAATGCTTTACTTAAATCGAAATGCATTGAAATTACATACTCACGCTTATCTAAATGTGTATAAATATATTCCATGTAGTGAAATGTGGCTGACTCTATAGATTTGTTAGGCCGAAATCCATGCTGTGATATAGTAAGCAGACCTTCACGCTCTATAAAAGAACTTATTTGGTTATAAATATGTTTTTCCAATAACTTTGACACATTGCTGGTGAGCGAAATCTGTCTGTAATTTTCCAGATCCTCACCGTTACCCTTTTTTGGGATCGGTACCACCCATTTTAGAATTTCTGGGAGACAACCATTTTCAATCGATCTGTTAAATAAGGTAGCTAGCTGATCTTTTATGTCATTTTGTATTGCTTGAAGTATTATGAATGACAATCCATCAAATCCAGATGAGTGTTTATTTTTGCATTTATTCATTAGCCCCTCAATGTCCTGCGCTGTTACGGGTGCAATGGATAAGGACTTTACGTGGGATGAACAATATGTAGAAGGCAATGACAGGTTTTCCCCGAATGCCTGTTTGACACTGTTTGGTGCAGATGTTGAGAAGAAGTCTGAAAATGTATTAGCTATTTGCGTATCATTCAGCTCTTTTTTGATGTTCAGGTTTATGTTTATTGGTTTCTGCTTTGCCTTGCCTAACCTGTAATTGACGGTTGACCATATTTGTTTGGATCTATTGCTGGATTCTGGAATTTTTTTGGTGTAGTACGATTTTTTTAGACCATCTAGGTTTTTTCTATATCGCTGTTTTTCCGCAACATACGCATTTCTTGTTTCCTCAGATGGATAGTTGGTCATTAGCCAGAAAAGGTCTTTCAGATACCTACTTTGATCAAGAACATCTTGGGTAATCCATCCATTGTCTAGTTTCTTTATCCTACCTTGCTCTGTCATTTTCTTAGTTATTGTTTTTATTGGACAACTTACATCATGTGACCACATGAATGTATCAATGACAAACTGGAAGCTATCATTCACGTCCATTTTGTCCATTTTGTACCATTTTGCTTGGGATAGTAAGTGCTTGAAATAATTTATATGACTTTCGGTTACAGGCCTTGTAGAATAGGTAACTATTTCTTCTTTTTTATCAGCTCTAGTTAATTCATATTTTAATTGCAGTAGGTGCCCAAAGTGATCTGCAAGGGTAGGATCAAAAACTAGACAATATCTTTGTTCTTTAGGATAATTAGTTATCATATAGTCAATAGCAGAAGAACTGATATGTGCATTTCTGTTGACAGACACACGAGTTGGCTCTCTAGTTGTAATACTTAAGTCAAAAGAGTCTAAAATATCTATCAAAAGCTTTGTATCTTTTTCATTCTTTAACAAGTCAATGTTAAAATCTCCGAGTTGATATGTTTCAAGGAATTTTTATAATCTTGTTTCATTACTCTAGTGCGGTTACATCTTCCTGCTAAGTTAGTCCTTCTTTTCTATCTGAACAGGATTTTGATTATTTTTTGTGATCTGTTAGGCTACTTGTAGGTGGGAAAATTGAAAAAGACAGATTTGATAGGAAATTTTAAACACATTTAAAGCTGAAACTACAATAGATTGATATTGATTGATATTGATTGATATTGATAATTTATGTCGTTTATAAAAAGAATAGGTATTTCCATGTGAAAGAATTAAGTTATCTCTAATAGACGTTTCCTTAATTGATCTACCGATTTTTTTTTGTATAAAAAGAATTTAAATTTGACCATTTAACCTCAGCTGAAACATTATATACTCAAAGGTTCGTTTTAAGTCCAACAGATACACAAAGTCATACTAGAATTGAGCTATATTATATCGGATGAGCGGAGACGTACAAGACTGCATTTTTTCCATTGATAAAAACAAAAGCAAACGTAAAACAACCCGTATATATTTAAAACAAAAAAGGTTTTGTCTCTATATGCGAACGAACCAAACTTAATAGTTTGTGGAGAGGTAAACAGTCAATAGAATTTATATGCGGTGTCAGTCGAACGAGTCCTTTCATTTTAATATTGTCTTTGTATATGAAAGACCTAAAATTTTGAAATTGCAAGAAAGTAAATAGAATTATATAGTATTTGTCCAAAACATAGATTCACAATTAAATCGAAAAAATACTCGACCGCACGCCAGATAAGTAGTAGTAGTAGTAGTTTTGCCATTCCCGAGTGATGTATTCAGCCCGGCTATAAAATCCTTGGCTTGTTTGCATCCCTCACTTTGCCTCCATTGTTCATCTATGGTATCGCCTATCCACTTTTTGAGGACTGACGTTACCCTTCTGCCTACTTAATCCTATAGCGGGCTCCGGGCCAACAAATTCCTGACCTAGGCGTGCCCTAGTTCTGGGCCCGCAGATGGCTTTCGGTGCCGCATGACTGTCAGAGAAGATGTCAAACTTCTGCTCTGTGCCATTTCTCACCTGCTCATTGCAAGCAGCAGAGAGTGTTGCATATACTTCTGCTTCAAAAATCGTGGTCTGTATGTCTAAAGAGTAACTCTCCGGTACTCCTCGATTCTCCACATACAACCCTGCTCCTAAGGCACGCCAGATAAAGTAATCAAAGCGGATCTGTTGGGTGCTGTAGTACTGCAGTCGCACATCATCCATATATCGCCGCATTAAGCCACGTGCTGCTCTCGACCAACCAAAAGCTTTGTTTTCAAAAGACGTTCAGTGGGCACCTAGGCAGCTATGAGTAAGTGATCGACCGGTCCACGGTAAAAATTTGTATGCCGGTATTCTTTGCCATTTATTGGACACGAAATATTAAAAAAATGAATTCAAGTTGATTGAATCAGTACTTCCCACACATTACTGTGATATTAGTTTATTATTTTTCCATAGCATGAAGCTCTAGCCTGAGATCCTTTGCAACCAAATCATCTGCAGCCCTCCCCACTAAAATTGACTTATGCCTTACGTCTTTCCTTCACAGGTCAATGGACAGTCTATTATCAATACTACAGACCTTTCAGTTTTACAACCCCCCACCCCACAACTACACCAATTTCATCCCCACCCAAAAAAATGTAGAAAATGATCAGGAACCCCTAAAACATCTAAAAACGAAGTTTGAGCTGTTTTCATATCTTTAGTTTTTTAATTATTGCTACGCTGCCACTGACACGATCTCTAACAACCATAGGCGTTTTACATCCTCACCACGGTAGTAATACTGTGTCAAAATTTCATTAGAATCAATTTAATAGTTTCCAGGTTACAAAATATAAAACGATCTAAAGCAATAAGTACTCATATGTATACAGAAAATTCTTAGTTCCTTAGTTTCGGTAATAGGCTAGGCAATGTTCCCTAGGCAATGACCTGATTTATGTCGCTAGGTCTTCCTTCACAGGTCAGTGGACATCCTATTATGAATTCAACAAATTTTTAAATTTTTCAACCCCCACTCCCCAACCACTCCAGTTTCACACACACTCAAAAAAACGCAGAAAATGATCAGGAACCCTTAAAACGCTTAAAAACGAAGTTTGAGCTGTTTTTATATTTTTAGTTTTTTTATTACTTCTGCGCCGCCACTGGCACGATTTATAAAAACCATACGCATTTTCTATCCTCGTCACAGTGGTAATACTTTGTCAAAATTCCATTAAAATCCATTCAACAGTTTCCTCGTTACACAATATAGAACGATCTAAAGCAATAGGTACTCGTATGTTTACACCAGAAAAAATTCTAAGTCCTTTGGTTTCTGTAATAGACAAGGCAATGTTCGGATGAACCTAAAAAAGTTATTTATGTCACTAGATCTTCCTTCACAGGTCAGTGGACATTCTATTATGAAAGCAACAAATTTTTCAATTTTACAACCCCCCACTCCTCAACCACCCCAATTCCACCCCCAACCAAAAAAAAGTAGAAAATGATGAGGAATCCCTAAAACGCCTAAAAACTAAATTTTAGCAATATTTAATTTTTTTGTTGTTTGCTAATTACTCCGCCGCCCAAGTACCGATTTTCAAAATTATAGGAAGCCTACTACGACCTCACAGGACATCGCTGCCCAAATTTCATCATAATCCATGCAGCGGTTGCTGAGATTACGTGGCTAGAAAAACGCGTACAGACAGACCGACAGACAGACAGACAAGACCGACAGACCGACAACAGACAGACCGACAGACAGACCGACGGAAATGAGTGTCGTAGATTTTCGTTATGTAGACATCATAAAACGCCCAAAAAGTGCATTATCTCAAAAATTTTCGCGATCACAATACTCCCCTCACCTATCGGTGTGGGAAGTAAAACACGAATCGCTAAAATTGAGTGTGTACTGTAGTTTCGTGACTCTTGTAAATGAGACGCCACTCGATTTAGGATTTTTTGAGAAACACCATACGTTAGTTGCAACCATCTCCATCAGCTTTTTTCTGGTTCCGTATTACAAATAGGGTGTTCGGGTTCTGCTCGAACTGTTTGCGAACTGTAAATTCTGTGTTCTGGTTTGTCTCGGACGGTTCTGGGATAGTTCAAGACAGTCCAGAATTAGTACCTGCTCGGGAGCAAGAACCGGGTTAGGAGCATTTGCGTATTTTCTTTCCTAGTCACATTGCTTCGATTACCCTTGTAATGGGTCTGTAAGGTCAAAATAGCCTTTGAACCCGCAAAATTTTTTTCGTATTAGGTAAGATGTCAGTTATTTGGCACTTTGGGATGTTTGATTTGATTCCTTCTTGTTTAGCGTCTGGTGGACATAGATTATTTCCCTCTTGTGGTGGGTAGTTTATTGGATTGATATGAATCTGTTATTATCAAGCGCATCTTCATCATCTAGTGATAAAGATGATGACTGCATTGTTATCCACATTATTGAAAATTCTAACAAACCGTCCACTAAAAATAAATGTATGATTTGATATATAAATATGCATAGTGATATCTTGATACCAGCGAGTATCATCACTTAAATATTATTAGACTCCATATAGGTATCCGCAGCTATTCGTTAAAACCCCTCTCACTCCCCACAATAGAACGTCGATTCCTAGAGGATTAATCTGTTTTTTGAAATTTTTCAGGGAAACGCGGGAGAACACATATCACCACAAACAAAGGTTAAGCGTAACACCAACCGTCGGTCAGCAAAAGTGTTTACCACAGAATTTAACACGTTTTTACGTCAGAGTCGCTCTGGCAGTATGTTGGATATCTGGATCTAACTAAAAAACGGTGTGTTTGTTAAGGATTGTGACCTACTGTAATGAACTTCAGTTACTTTTTATAGGATAAGGTCTTTCAAACAAAACTCATTATTTTTCTATATGCGACGTTTCGACTTATATTAAGTCATCCTCAGGCAACTAAAACAATTGACGGTGCAAGATATAAACAAATTAGCTTAAACAACAGAAATACACAAAACCTAACGCTGACTTTTCATTTTTTTATTGAAAAATGATGGATGCCGTTTGCTAAAAAATCAGTAGTGTACCTGGTGTGCAGGCACATTACTGATTTTATTCTGTTCCTGGTTCCTCCTCAGTAATGTGCCTGCACACCAGACACACTACTGAAAAGTGGCATCCATAATTTTTCAATGAAAAAAATGAGATGTCAGTGTTAGGTTTTTTGTATTTCTGTTGTTTAAGTTAATTTGTTCATATCTTGCACCATCAATTGTTTTAGTTGCCTGAGGATGACTTAACATAAGTCGTAACGTCGCATATAGAAAAATAAGGAGTTTTTGTTTGAATGACCTTATCCTACAAAAGATAACTAAAAAACGGTGTTCCAGTTTACTCAAAAATCGAACTGTTCTAGGATGGTTCTGGTATCATTCTTGGACTGAGCCGAGGACTGAGCTATAGCGCAGCCCGTTTACACAATCCGAAAACTGTTCGGGTATGGTTCGAGGACCAAAAACCATAACAAAGCTATCATTTCCCTGCCCTGGCTACCTCAAGTTTAGCTATTCAAGCCCTGAAATAAAACTGTGTTGATCCTAAATTTTCCACGGTGTTGAATCACAATAATCTCATATTGTCTCGCAATACGAGCAGTGACGTTAAGTGAGTAGTAACACTGCAGACGAACGGACATTTGAGCTCATCTAGGTCGACGTCAGGATATCGACGAATATAATACCACTGTGCTGTGTAATATGCCCACTAACTGACGTGAATCGGCAAGACAGCCAATGGCCAGACATTGCGGAGAACTAGAACAATCGCAATAGGCGGTTCTGTGTTAAATATATTACTCGTCATGAAAGCCCACGTTCAAGTTTGCGTTCAGTTGATTTGCTATTAGGTAGCTAGTATTGTACATCTGATTGGTATACAGATGCAAGACGTTACTACTGAGATTAAACTAGATTACATAATGGATATCTATTAAATTAGATTACAGCAACGAATACCTTATGCTCGCTTTCCATCGGACGAATTAGTTTATATATTGTAATATATGCAACGGTATGGTGTTGTAGTGTAAGAGGGTTCAGCCGGGGATGATTGGGAAATTATCCCTGATGATTCCATATATTTACACACTATGGGGGGGGGGCTATCGCCCTCGTAATACAAAACTGAGATGGTCTATCCTAAAGTCAACTGACAATTGATCTTTTTTATTCTAAACGGTATCTAGGTAAATTTAAAAGTAGACAAAGTTCATAAATAAGTTATCTAAATAATTCCAGAACTATTGCGTATATCAGGCAACAATGCCTCGTAACCTTCTTCTAGGTTTAAACATTCCTCAGTGCAGTAATATACCGCGTGTCATCAAATCACTTCACTTTATTAAAACTACATCACACGTTCCTAATATAAGATATATTATACAATGAGTCCCAAGTAAAATTTACCATCCACCTTATCTCTGAAATGATAAAAAAGTAAAATAAAAATCGCTGTCACCCGTCGATTTCTATTTCGAGGGGGGATCTTTTACGGAATACGTCATCATTGTGCTATCAACCCCCTCACCCCCAGCAACCCCATTTCAAAATCCTAACGGCAGCCACCACACTTGTGGGACATCATTTTGAAGACGAAGACAAATACAATAGTGTAATCGAAGTGAAAATTGATTCACCGTTATAGAAATTAATAAAAAATAATGTGATTATCAAACTGAAATATTATTTTTATTGCCTGAAATATTATCGTGCGAAAGGTTTCAAATGGGAGCTATTCTGTTCTATACAGACAGATGATATTCAAAATGTCTTCGCGACATGAAAAGTATCTTGATTTTTTTCAAATAACCGTAAATACCACAATCAATTGCCTACATAAAAACGACGATAATTTACGTGAATGTCAGTGCTGCGAAATATTATAAATATCGCCTGTATGTCTGTATGGAACAAAGTGACTCCCATTTGGAAGCTTTCTTACGACAATGTTTCAGTTAGTTAAGATTCAAAATGATGCGTTACAAGTATGGTGGTCTCATTTAAGATTTTGAAGTAGAGGTTGCTGTGGTTGATAGCACAATGATGACGTATTCGGTGGAAGAATTCCCCTCGAAATAGAAATCGATGTGTCACAGCGATTTCTATCTTTTTTATCACCTCAGAGATAAGGTGGGTGGCAAATTTTAGCTGGGACACACTTTATATACAATGTACATATACCACACTATCATGCTTTATTGGTATCTGTAACTGATTTCAAAATATAAAATGATTGATAAGAAATTAAACTTTGAATTATACTGTCATTGACTGACCATTTGGTTATCCTACAACATCAACTTGTTCTAATAACTAACGTCCTCGATGAGTATGAGCTGTTGAACACAGAGAGTAGTCGCTGATTTATTTCACTCGTCCACATTTTAATCCAATGCGCGCTTAACCATGATGGGTTCATTACAACCCAGATCGCCTACTTTTCAAATATATTTTGGGACATCTATTTCATGAGTAGTCTGTATTTACACGTGAAAAGTTACTACGAATTTTTTTTTAAAACTTATGATGATTTTGAAAATTTGCGAAAATCCGGAAGATTTTTAAAACTTTGAAAACTCTCCCATTCAAGGGTATTTTAAAAATGAGGTTCTACTTGCAAACTAAACATCATTACTAGCCGAGCAAATAATATCCAAGTGGTGATTCAAAATATTTCTCATAAAACCTACCAAAAAGTAATGGAAATCAAGAGAGCTCAGATTTGTGCTAGTTTTAGAGCTATGAGCCCTGACCCTATGTCATACATCACTTCAAACTTCCTTAAAACCTGTTAAGTGAAAAGGATATAATAATTATGAGGCGAGCTTATACCGTATAAACGGTGTTTCAGTTAAAGCACAAGATTATTATTAAAAATTATGTATAAAACAAACTATATTGTAAAGACCGCCGCCGCCGATGCTTTGCTGGCATATTCATACTCTTTTGACAAAGACTGTAAGAACATTATTGTACTCCTATGAGGTCGACTAATTCATACAGCATTTGATTTTGATGTTCATCATATCTGTGACTTCAGATAGCCTCGCAGCTAGATGGCCAAGTATTTTAAACCACAGGAATGTATCACCGAACCAGGAAATGATACGACCAGGAGCAACCTCGTGAAAAATACTAAACGTTTCACGATATGACATTTGGCGCAGTCCTGTAGAAACTATTGTGATCAAATACGAGTAGCAATATGTTTCAATTGAGGTACAATAGCACGATAAGTTCGCCATTCACTGTCAATACCCTTCTGCCTCGTCTTTACAGAAATAGGGCCTAATTACTTCTTCAGACCATAATGCACAGCAAACAGTGCCATGCTTTTAATTTATTGATCCTGATGACTCTTTCCTGGATTAATTGCGTACTACATGCGGCAGTTTTGTGAGCTAACGAAGCCATTGATTTGAAAACGAGACTCAATACCGAACATATCTTTTTGCTAAACCGACATCTCTTGTGTCTATCGAAGAAAATAATTCATGAATTCTCTTCACTGTGCATCATCTATTGGTAATACTTGTTGACTTAATTGGACCTTGTTGGCATGAAGACATAAATCTTTATTGAGAATGTGTTGGTGAGTGGCTGTTGTGGATGATGACGAAGTGGCGTCTCTGAATTTCTGGTCACATTCTCGGGAATGTCCATGACATTTCGTTGTGACCCCATGAGCTCATGTTGTGTGTTTCACATCAATATCTTAACCAATATTTTCGACTTTTCTGCCTAGCCTATTCGCGCAGATGAATAAGGAATATTCTGTCGACCGAATATTGGAAGCACTTTACGAATGATGGCAAACAAAATTTCACCATATTTGATATAATGTTAAATAATCGGGCCGCGCTTTTCGATTAATGTTCCATATTTACCAACTCCCATATATCAACTACCAATCGGTCACATTATTATCATGTATTATTATAACTGCCAAACATGGCACGTAATTCAAATTTTGCGTTTGAATTGAAACACGCTTCGTATGTAAACAAACAGAAACCATGAACTAAAAATGAATATTCTTTCCAATCTACAACTAAATCCATCCTAAAATATGAATCTAGAAGAGAAGCACGTATCGTCAAAATCGATTTGAGAAACATCTCATCGCAAACACGGAGCAAGATGATTATGGAGATGTATAAGCCATTCTTCCCGCTGCAGACATGGCCGTTCCTTATTCAGTTTGCCAGAACCGAAGTGAATATTACAATTCCGCAGCCGTACCAGTGAGTCCTGATGAAAGCTCGATGCCGCGCCGTGCCTTGCCCGTTCGGATGCGTAACAAGTAGATTACAACGTTGCCAATTTTACAATAGTAATATGTATCTGAATAGTAGATGCTATACTTGTTAGGATTCACTTGGAACAATAATTGCAGCAACATTCAAAGAAACACGAAGCAGAAACTGACGCGGCTTACTTCGTCTATCAGGCATCTCTTTTGTGTTCGAACTACTTAGTCTCTCTTTATAGCTCTGATGTAATGCTCCTCAAAATTGAAGTTACTATTCAGATAAAGGAATTTAGAAAAATCGTGTTTTCATTTTGTATATACAGATACCGACTCAATGATTTCACTGAACGTGTAAACTTTGTTTATATAGATACAGACTCAATGATATGACACAATCATCTACCTTACAGCCCGTTCACACGATGCGGTCAAATCACCGTTTTGGTCATTTTAACGTATCGGCGCAAATCGAATGATATGTTCACACAGAAAACAGTTGTAAACAGATTTTTAGTTAATCCTGGGTTTTTGAATAGTTTTCTTGTGAATGGACGTAAATACGTCTATAATTTTGTATTGGATCGTCGAAGGAGGTGCAGATTACTTAACAAAAGCTTTGGATTGTGCTTACGACCGATTAGGCTTTATTCCCGAACCAGCTATTCGGGTTTCGGTGACAACACGCGGCTGAAACGATGAAATTGCCGTAGGCGTTTCACTGTGTGATTTGGCCGCATCGTATGAACGGGCTGTTAATGTTTCAAGCCTCTATGCTTTATAGCTCCGATTTTATACATACTGAGTCAACATTGTTATCCGATGAACAACTAATGTACCATGACCTAACTTACCATTTAGGTAAAGATATAGATTATATGTGTGTATGTGGGAGAGTCGTCTTTTAACTTTGTATATACAGACACAGACGCTTTGATATAACCATTACATTATCTCTGACGTAACGTGCTGTAAAATCCAATGCAACAGGTTATTGCTAGTACCATCAGGAGACTAATCAATGTAGCTGCAGCTTGCAGTTTTGGGAATCTATGAGTCAGAAGGCAACCGAAATATTTAAAATTCGTCTTTTAATCATATCCAAGTGCAATTTGCAAGACATTCCACTTGTCGCATTGATTATGCCTTGAAAACGGTCCATCTCATATTGGAAAAAATGTTTGTGCAAGAATCACGTTTCGTCAAGGGAGGCAATCGAGCCAATAGTGCAAGTCGGTGCCGGTAGGTGATGTTAGCCCTCGAGTAGTTGTTCACATCGTGCCTGGTGCGATTCAGGACATGCTCTGAATAACCATTGTAATATCCTTTTGCTCACTTTAGGTAAGGTGGAAATCACTTCCTGGTCAAATACATGGTTTAAAAAATATACAAAAAAATCTTGCATGAAAGCTTCTGTGGTTAATAGAATGTGTAGTGCTAGGGGACAAAGGAGGTAAAATTTAGTTGCCTTATTATAAATAAATGCACAATATCAATTACAGATCTTCAGGCAATGGTCATAACATTTCAATAATAATATCTTTGGGGTATTGATTCGTTATAGAAGACTAACTACTAGATGATTACGAAAATCAGGCTATAAATTAGGAATGGTATATACACGGTATAAATAAATCCAAATATAAATTACGTTTTAAAATTTCGTGTCACCTATACAGTGCAATACTGAGCAACGGCAACCTAGCTTTCAACCGACAGACTATAGTAACGTGTAACGTTACACGAGGCTGCAGCTACAGCTACAGAGTTTAATTAAGATCTTGTAAATATCCTTGTTTAGATCTATTAATCTTATTCATCCAATTTAATTATACTGCGGTGAATTCGGTGGTTTCGGGGGGTGCTGAGGGAAGAAAGGGAGACTGTATCTTTGTTTGCTTTCATAATGATGCACTCCGAATTGCATACATTAATTTGTATTACAGTTGTTGTATTGTTCTCGTTCCGGGAAAACTAATAGCTATAGAGCTGGATGTAGGATAGAGGCGGCGATGGGCCAGTCCTCCCATCACGAGGTGTCTTAAACTTTTTACGTGGCGCGTGAGATGTTTAAGGGCGTGTACATTGAAAATACCTCAAAAAATATTCAAGCAAAAAAAAATTATTGGACAAACCTGTATCCCTACCAAGCCCTGGTACAAACACATTGCTTTTGATAAACTGAATTAAAAGCAGTATCATCAACAGCACGGAATAACATGTCTGTAGGTACAAAAACAAAAGCAAGCGTAAGCCAACTTAATATTTAAAACAAAAGGGACATAACACACAACTTACTATATTATTAGCAAACCTATCAACTAATATGTCAATCAAATCAGATTTTCTTATATATATGTATAAAGGATGCTTTCTATTGACAACACAGAAAGTGCCGACAATCTACTATTACCCTTGGTAATGCTTAACAAAGTGTTAACCCTTATAAAGTCGAAAAATACATATCTGCTTCCACTGTTGTCATTAGAATTGCTTGTAATCACACCAGTTTCTTTGAACGATTTTCCAAAATTTTTAGAGCGTATTAAAAAATGCTACTTCAAGATTTTAAATATTTTTCTTATAAACTACGGGTATGCCTCCTTTGTACTTGAATCAATAATTTCAATTTTTATCTGTGGTCGACTGAATTGATTGATTTATACTTTGTCTCCACCAACGACGATAGAAAACATAGACCTTTCTATTCATTCATGAAATGTCCTTCTAAACATCGATAAGATACACAGGCTCTTTATCATTCAGTGGCAGACATGTAACATAAATTAGGGCAATTGAATCTGGTACATTAGCAAATGCCTTCAAGTATAATGCCGTGTTCTATAATAATAATATATTAACAATAATAGGAATAATCAAAGGTTTTTATATTTATCTCAGCAGAATCAAGCAATAGTAACTGGCCAAACACTGAACAACATGGATAAGGACGAAACATACAAGTACCTGGGCTTCAATCAGAATGTTTAAGACAGACCACTCACAAGTCAAAGAACAACTAACACAAGAGTTTAGAGACCACTTCACTAAGCTAAACTGAATTCCACAAATCTTACAAAAGCCATTAGCACATTCACGATACCGGTCCTCACATACTCCCCCGGCATCAACAAATGGTCGCACACTGACATAGAAAACATCCAAATCCTCATACGGACAAAATTCGCGAAACACAGAATGTCACATCTAAACGAATGCAAAGAAAGGCTTACCATAGATAGAATACAAGGAGGCAGAGGGATTATAGACATACAGTCACTCCGCACAAAATAAATATACACTCAGACATTTTTTCCAGAGCAATCAAACGAATTTACATAGGGTAATAGTCAAAGCAGACAAGAACTATACATCACTCACCCTCTCCAGTCCAGACTATGCAGCAGACACACACAATCCTATAGAATCACAACAAGAAAAAATAAACACAGAGTCGCAGAAAGCACTCCACGGCAAACATAGATACCGCCTTACACAAGATCACATAAATGGAACACAGTCATACACCTGGCTGCAGGATGGCTTTTCCAGAAACGGAGGGTTTTATGCTTACTATTCAGGACCAAGTAATTGCGACGAGAAACTACAAAAAATACATAATTAAAGATCTATCCATAACCAACGATAATTGCAGAAAATGCCACCAACAGAAGGAAACAATAGACACCTAACAAGTGCTTGCAAAACTCTCGCTGAAACCGAGTACACGGCCAGACATAACTCTGCGGCCAAAGTCATACACCAAGCCCTAGCCACAACTAATAAACTAATCGAAAACACAGATCCATATTATAATTATACACCGACATCGGTACTCGACAACAATCAATATAAACTATACTGGGACGTTGAAATACACACAGACAAAACTATCCCAGCCAATAGACCAGATATGGTTTTTCAGTCGAAGCCAGACAAAGTTACTTATTTAATAGATAGATATTGCTATCCCTAATGATATCAATGTTCAAACCACCTACGCTGGGAAGATATCTAAATACACAGACCTTGCCATAGAAGTAAAACGACTGTGGAAACAAAATAAAGTTGATATTGTCCCCCTAATTGTGTCGGTCTCAGGCCTTACACCTAACACATTCACACCTCACATGCAAAAGTTAGGCCTGGACAAAAAGTTACACAAAGTATTCCAAAAATCTGTCCTCCTGAAAACCTGTAGTATTGTGCGATTCTTCCTAAATTCAGATAGTTGAGGTGTTGACTTGGCACAGCCCGTCACCACTTGTTGCTACCGCTATCATGCGAGATGAACTTAGCAAATCAGAAGAATAATCAAAGGTTTTTATATTTATCTCAGCGGAATCAAGCTAAGTGAATTCGCTGTTCTACAATATTTCAATACTCGTAAGAGTAAACACGTCAGTGTACCCATAAATAACCCGATGCCAAATCCAAATATTCTAGACCACCACTATTTTTATGGTACACTTAACACGTTCTCACTATTGTTTTAGATAGATTTTTTTATTTATGTTATTGGCTCTGATTTTAGATAGATATTATCCATAATATTCTCAAGATATCACACAAACAGCACAAAATTGAAGCACAAAACTGCAGAAGTCCATTAGCAGATACAACCTAGAAAATACGTACCTAAGTACCGGAGTGAGGTTGGTATCGTTGAATTAGTAGTTTCTCATGGAACGTTGCCAAACATTCCACGCGAAAAATATGTTTTTATCGGGTTAAAAATAAGGCAATGTTTACGCACAGTTCTGAGAGACTAAACTAAAGACTTAAAGGTATTGAAGCATCTGAAAAATTATACAAAATACATTTATTTACTATGAGCACCAGCGGTCAGCAGTGAATAACTTGTGACACCGCTTTCACTGATCAACGTTCCGTGTATATATTTTTAATACGTTACACAGTCGATAGAAATATCTATATTTTTTGCTCTTCTTTGGTCTTAACTCACCAAAAAAGGAAACTAAGGGTTTGTGAATGTCAATAGAGTTCGTATTTCCTTCTGAATAGATATCCATAATTAAATCGAAAGAATAATACCCAGTCTAACGCTAGATAGACAAACTAATCAAAGCGAATGTGTTGGGTGCTGTCGCTTTTTAGTCGTTTATTATTCATAAACCGCCTTATTAAACCACGTGCAGCCCTCGACCAATCAGACACTTGCTTTCGAAAGTAGTTCGCTATGCACCCAGGTACTTCGCGTGCATGGGTGACCGGTCTACGCTAGAAGCTTGCAGGACCTGAACTTAACGTTATTTTTGCCATTGGAGACACACTCTATGAGGACCTTAGAAATTATTTTCGGATTTATTTGTTCGAAAAGAAATACTCAAAAAATACGAATTGCTGACATTAGAAGTGTTCTGTAGCACCACAGCTCTTATCCGCTGCCGCCACTGCTCATAAAATACCTTCCAATGTATATAACTTTCTAAACCTTTTTGGTAAAGATATACCTGTGGGCTTACAATTTTATTTCCACACCGTAGTGCTTGTATTCGCTATTATTCTAGATAATTAGTTTTTTGGCCTTACATTGGTCTGTCTGTTGCATCTTTACAGCGTAATTTCAGTGACCGCTTCACCGATTTTATTAAAATTTGGTGTGCAATGTAACACGATATAACAGATGAAAATCGTTGCATATTAGGCGGCGGAGTGGTTATTAATAAACACAAATCCTCAGAAATGCACAATACTTTGTTTTTTTCCGGGTGCCTCGTCTTAGGGATTCCTGATTGTTTTAATTTTTTTGTCAGGAGGTGGTGAAATTGAGTTGGTGGAGAGGGAGGGATTGAGGAGGCCCATATTGATTTGAATTCACAAAGGTCCCTCAATTACGTTAAATAACACCTTGGTAAGACGTCGGATCTATCCGAATATTGTCTTTGACATTTCTATAATGAATAGTAAGTGGATCTATTGTCAGTGATGATAGCATGACAGAGTTTGAAGAGAAGTCACTGAGCGCGAGATAGTGGGACATACTGACTTTCGCCGAGAGGTCTGGTAGGTTCGACCAGGAGGAGTTTTCAAGGAGGCCATGAAGGTGTTTAGTGTTGATTTCGTGGGGTTAGCAAAAAGGTCCACACGCGGCCTGCTTGCCAGGCTTCGCCTCTCCATCTCTACCACTACTACATAATGAGAAACTAGTAGTGTGGTTGTAATGAGATTTTGACAATGAACTACGTGGCAGTGGCTGATGAGTAATAATGAAAAAACGAGAAGTATGAAAACTTCACAAACTTCATTTTTTGGTACCTTAGAGATGCCTGATTATTTATCTTTTTGAGGAGGACCAAATTGGGCTATAAACAGGGAGGATGAAAGTTTACAGAAACTCAAAAACATTGGTTGTGCTCTTGTTGATTCAAATAAAAAACCTCGCGCTTGATAACGTTGTTATTCAGAAACAGCAACTTGATTCACTCAGATTTTTAAGGGGTTGCTACCATCAGATTAGAGTAAAGCGACAGTTTGTTTATTAACATAGCAACAAACAAACACAGCCTTACCATTCGCGCCAAACCGTTTTTTTAAACCGAAATGTTTTAGCATAAACAGAGAAAGACTTGGTTAAGTGATCCTAAATCTGTGTGTATTAAGTCTTCAGTGATTGTGATGAGTGAAGAGTCTTTAAATATTATATTGAAGTTCTAATTTTTTACTGGACCTTTCAGGATTAACATATGGTGTTGTCAGTTGGCTTCGCTATGAGCCACCCTGTGGCGCCACCGAGTGGTAACGGGAGCATCGTTTGGTCTGTCCAGATGGCCCACTTTTGGCAATACAACAGAAAACAACCAAAAATAACACAAAACAAGCGAAAATAACAGAGAACAACAGAAAAACAAAAAACAACAGAAAGCGACCGAGAACAATAGAAAACAACAGAAAACAACCAAAAATAGCACAAAATAACCGAAGACAATAGAAAACGGCAAAATACGACAGAAACTAACAAAAAATAATAGAAAACAATAGAAAACCACAGAATACAACCAAAGATCATGACATCACATCACATCAAACAACCAAAAACAGCAGAACACCATCAAACAAAACAGAAAACAACCGCAAACATCAGAAAACAGCCCAGTACACCAGAAATCAATCAACAGCAACATAAAACAACCGAAAAGAACAGAAAACAGACAAGAATGACAGAAAACATCCAAAAACAACAGGCAGCGACCTAAAATAACAGAAGATAACGAAAAACGACAGAAAACTATCAGAAACAACAGAAAACAGCTCAAAACAGCAGGAGACAACAGACAAACAACAGAAAACAACAACAAACTGCAGTAAATAGGCAGAAACAACAGAAAACCACCAAACACAGCAGAACATCGGAAGCAACAGAAAACAACTGAAAACAGCCGGAAACGACAGAAAACAACTAACATCAACAGAAAATAGCCGGAAGCAACAGAAGACAACCAAACATAACAGAAAACAACAGAATACAACAGAAAATAACCAAAACTAACAGCTAATGTTTCTTCGTCAGAATCTATTTCGAAGCTCAAGTAGCCCACCGGTTAGAATAAAATTATTAGCAAAATAGTGGCGTCGTAAGACCATTCACATCAGGAAACGAGCGGCGCCACTTAGCAGCGCCACTCGGTGGCCTATCCAGATGTGTCACTTTTGGCATTTGCCTTCAGGTCTTCACAATCGTTAGTCTATCCATTCTATTGTAGGTATGAGTTTCTTTTCAGATCCACTTTAAAACTGGTTAGAATAAAACTATTTACCAAAATAGCGGCATGTCGAGACAATTGACAGTAGCGCTACTGGGTGGTGCCACAGTGTGGCCCGTCTGTTAAAGCCCTTAACCAACAGTTTTGTGGCAGCGAATCGTTGTGAAAGCTTCAAGAATAATTTTGAGTTGAGATAACTATTCAAATAAATATTAAAAACAAAAAAAACGTTGTAAATTTCTGGTGGGGGGTAATGCCATCTTTTGCCCCCCAAAACGAACTCCATGGCTAGGGCACAGTCTGAGTTAGTTCGGATAGTCGTCTACTTTACTGAAGCTCTGCTTTTGATACTCATATGCCTTTTTACAATACCATTTTGTCTCACTTCAAGTCAAAAGGAAATACGAAAACAGGGATGGTGCCCCTCCGAGGTTAGTAATATATTTATAAATCCCTGTTGACACGTCTTTATTAGGGCGTGCTTTCAGCCACGCACCACTCTGCTTCCCCTCGCCTTCCTATACACATATCTTTCTCTGATGCTGCCCTTGCGATGTGCGGTGAACAGCTTTTTTAGACAAGGCTTTTTAGATTCTCTTATCTAAAACGAAGGCCTGCTGGAAATGATGGAGTCTTATTAAGGAGATTTATTGAATTATTATAATGCAATTTCCTGCCCTTTATGGAAAAATAATCTGTATTGGGGTAGAGATATTTTAGCAGGAACAGTGACATTTCCGAGAACTTGATCAGATCTGGTTCAGGAATGGCGTTGCCCCTCTTCAGAATCAACGAACATAGACATAACAGGAAGAGCTCTTCTTGGGTCTAAGCTCAATTTTTTATTTTTAATCCTAAATGAAACCTTGCCGTATAGGTATACGTGCGATAAATCTTTTTATATAAATTTCCCATCCTATCATAATAATGAAAAAAAGTGCTTTAGAAATCGTATATTTTACATTTACCGCCAAATCCGTGACGTCACGGACGACTGGCCGGGAGATTTACCAAAGACAGGAGCACTGGTATCTTGCTTCTAGATGTATCAGCAGCTTTTGACAAAGTATGGCATGAAGGTGTCCTCTATAAATGAATCCAAATGGGTTTTCCCTTTTGGCTCCTAAAACGGGCAAAAATCCGCGTCAAACAGTTACTCGCTGTGGTTGCTGGGTGTACTGGCTTCTTCTTAACGATGCGCGAGTTTTCCATGCCCCATATGCGACAATTGGGGTTTTGAATTAAAATAATTTATGTATTTTTTTGTGATAAATGAAAAGATCATATACAGGGTGGGCCAATAGTGTGTGGACGGAAGATTGAGGGCTTACTAAAAAATATTTCAAAAATCTGTTACTTGATCATGGTCGGGATCCTTGAGGGCTACAACGTAAAAATATGTTCACTTAAATGTTGACGTTTATACAGGGTGATTCATGTCAAACTCACATTTTTTTAATAGAACCCCCTATATATTATTGCATATTTGGATTCCTTGGTGAATTCTAGTCTAACTTTATGCATCATACATGGAACTTTAAACAACCGTTTAGGCGCAAATCACCATTTTTGGTATAAGTAGGTATCAGAAAAAGATTGAACATCAGAACGATTATAAAACTATGTCTGACAGTTTGAGTAGAAGACTCGCCACTTTGGAAACAAGTTTTCAATATTTCAAGCGAATAGCGTCCAATTTCATAAATGTTAGAGTTTATACTAAAGCCGCTCACCAGCTGCAATAATCCAAAAAATTTAAGTATTATATTTTCAAGAAACGATAAATAGTCATAGAGTAGTACTAGCTGTAGGGCGGCTGCCTGGAAAGTAAATAATACATAGTAATAGAAGTCAACCATTTATTCAATTTAAGCGATAATGCTGCTTACTGTTATTCTGTTTTGAAACGCTTTCCTCTGAATTCAGTATAAGGTACACAATAACCATCAAAATTCATTTAACCATTACAAACAAATAAAACTGATTGAAAATTTTTGAGTTGCCGTTTTTAAGTCATATCTTTTTTTCATTTTTCTAATGAGACCACAAGAAAAAACTATCAATTAATAGTTACAACCAAATGGTAATGTTAAAGTTTCATAGAAAAAATCTCTTCTCTTATCTCTTCCTGTTTTTTTTTTAATTCCACCAGGACTTGTGCTTGTGAAGGTTCTCATCTAGTTTCTTCTTCACAGCTTGAATCCGCTACCGAATCATTCGATGAAAAATATTCTCCTATATTATATCCTATACATTGAAGATTATCTTCTCTGAGTTCTTCATTTCTATTAACAGCTTCTGAAAACTGCTGAGATCCAGCAGAACGTACAGGGTGTCCCATTTTGGGCATTTTTTACGGGGTATCTCGGTTATTTTAGAATATAGAGAGTTGCGGTTTTCGCAACAGTTTGCTACTTTTTTTGTGAAACTAAAGATGCCGTCAACAAAATTATCATGGTCCTCTTGGTTTTTGAGATACAGGGTGAAATCGAAAATTATCGATTTTGGGACCACCCTTGTATCTCGGTTGTCTTTTATTTCATTGAAAAGTTTAAAAAAGAACCTATAGAATTTCCTCTGTAGAATCCAGTGCTGTAGTTTGATTTTTACTTACTCTAACCATTTTTCAGTTATGAAGTAAACATGCATTTTTTTAAATGGAACACCCTGTATATTATTTTTGAAGTCGATAGGAAATAACTCGAGCTTTTGGTGTTTTTATGGCAGTGTTAGTACACCTGAGTACAATGCAATATTTATAGTTTCTCGGTCTGCTAGACATATTCTAATAATACAAGAACCATCAAACTGCAGTGTATCGTTTTGTCACCGTCGGCGTTGCCTACCCTACTGAAAACAAGGAATAACAACATGAACGAGAAGGCCGGCGGCGTCGGCGGTGCGGTGGCTTGCGGTAGCAGCATCCTCGACGGGTGCACACAGGCTTGCGTGGTGTCGCGTGACGTCACAGCGGCTTCACGCGGAGGATACCGCTATTCAAACTTTGAAGGACTATAACTTTTTTATGAATGGAGATAATTACAAAATTTTTTCGCCGTTGTTCTCTAACTTTTTAGGACTATCTGACTAACTAAAATTTGAAAAAATGGAAATTTCCTCATTGAACAGTAGTCACAAAAGCAGATAAATCTTTCTCGGGGATAGCGACCTTATACTACTATGAAATAAAATAATTGTATATTATTCAACGATGTGGTAATGACGGTAATAACTCACATGTTGAAGTTTGCAGCACGAGCCGAAGGCACATCAGGTGAGTGATTACTGTTACAAGTCTTTTGTCCGATTGGGCACGAAAACACTTGGTACGGATTTAATTATTTATTTTCACTAACTATGTACACTACGCCTAGCCTAATACTTAACAGTCTAATTTATCTACAGTCACTACACTAATTTATATTGGCCCTACACTTCACTAATTTATGTCACAGTTCATTTATTTCGCGCGCGCCACTGGAACGTCGCGTATTACTACCGAACACGGACTACTGCACTGCATTGTATCGACTCTGACTGTCCCCGTCTCTCGTGCGACGGCGCTTTTATATTAGGCGGCGCCATCTCTGGAACCTTCGCAACAGCTCGCGATCATAACAGCAAGAATGAGAAGGAACTTTTCTAGACTTCACGTAGATATACTCGGCCGTCCAGGGCCGGACTGGCACATTACCATTACCGCGAGTTGAATACTATAGTTTATCTACGACCGAAGTAATTGAAAGTGCGACTTAAATACATAATAATTACGAATTATTGACAACTTAATCTCACTTCTGTAAAATAAACACTGTACAGCGTCGAATTAGGGTTCATGCTGTTCGTTTATACGCGATATAACCTGTTCAAAAGTAGTTTGGTAATCGCTGTACAACTTAATAGGAGTAGATACAGATTTGTAACACATAGGTACAAAAATGGCACAAATCGTGTCGTTCATATAGTGAGAAAGCTGGGAACAAGAGTTTACTATTCATGTGGCATTATACAAGCAAGAACGGCACATATCAAAATATTTCATATTTGTTATTACGGTTGGTGTAAAAACTAACATCAACAATCCAACATTTCCGCGTTTTATATGGATTCATAGAATAAAATTCTCGTATTGATCTTCTTTCCAGAAAAACAATTCACTTCAGCAATTACAATATTCTTCATTGTGGCGTCTAAAAGTTCGCAGGAAAATATATACTGTATAATGGCCGATAGTAACGTTTGCAATCCAGCTTTGTAACGGAAGGAGATTTATATTCCAAGGAAACTTTCCTTTTAGGTCAGTACGCATCGGTGCCACTTGCGAAATGTTTCATTAAAATCTCTTCCACCTCAAATATTCAAAACCGAATAGTCTCGGGTATTTCTGGCTACGAGGACGATACCCTGTGTATTATTCAGCAGTCTCTTTTGGATATTAAATTTTGCATAAAACTATTTTGAATGGTGGCGGTGGAGTTTTATGGTACTTCCATAAGCAGAGAGGAGTGAAACGAAAGCTCCCTTTTACTTTTATTTCCTACGTAAGTAGGTGGTGGAATATTCTGAGATGTTAAATTTGTTTCTCACGCTAATGCAAGGATATGTTTTTACTGAGTGTTAGCATATTCAAAGCTTGGACTACCATCAGGCCTGCGCTAGTGGCTGAACAGCTTCTTGAACGACCGATCTCTGTTTGTTGTAGTCGAAAGCTATCCATCAGACGTTTTTTTCAATAAACGCCGGTGTTTCTTTGGGATCTGTCCTATCCCCTACACTGTTTCTGCTGTACATCAACGAGCTGCTGGAAATAACATCCAATCCAATCTACAGCTTGGCAGATGATCAATATCGTGCATGGAACCAGGCAAGCCATTATTATCCCAGGAGACGGTATGTCGGCGACAGCAACATGCCTCACAGGTCAGCGTAGATATCAAAACAATTGTCGAGTGGGGATTAGTAAATAAAATATAGGTTAACGGACAGAAAACTCAGACTACAACACTAATAAAGAAGTCTCACGTTAGCTTACCAACTGTTGAAATGGAGGGTCACCCAGCAGTCGAGTCACCTTCCGTTAAGCTTTTGGGGATTAACATCAACAATAACATGGCACAACTACGTGGTCAGTATTGCTGAAACGGCACTCCAGAAGCTTGGAGTTTTGTTCCGCTATAGGAAGCTATATACACTAGAGCAACTAATGCTGCTATACAAGCCACAGATTCGACCATCGCCATCGTTGGAGTATTGCTCCCATGTGTGGGAATGCGCTCCAAAGCACTCTCTAAAGCTTCTGGACACTATCCAGAAAAGAGCAATTAGACTAACCGATACGCCTAACTTCACAAAAGACCTCCTCAACAGCCTCGAATGTCGAAAAAGAATGGCTAACCTGTCCGTGTTTTACTGATTATGTCACGGAAGATGAGAGTGAGCTCTCCTAGATAATAACACCAAAGGCCGTCCGAACGAGGAACACTAGATATGAATATAATATCTAGATTTGATAGTTAGATGGAAAATAAAATTTGAATTGATATTCAAATCCAGAACTATGATTGAAAGTAGATTGAAAGTAGGAAACAAAAACATATAAACACTGCTGTCGTGTCTATCAGGAAAATAATATTAGGTATTAAAATAACAAATGAAACAGCACAAACAAAAAAGAACTTCCAACTTCTAAGAGGGGGCAAGTGCCCCCTCTGGCCTCTTATAAACGACGCCCATGGTTTGGCGCTGTCTACCATGACCGCTCACACTCCTGATCTGGTCTCAGTTTCTCGGAACATGCCGAACAGGTAACAGCACTCGTGTTGGTGAAACGTCAAGCAGAGAAACGCACCAACGTCAAGGCGACGGAGCGTGTTGACGCCGGTCGAACAGACCAAGAACCAGTAGTTTATCGGATGAAAAGTGGTTTCATTTCCTGGTCAGATGTGGATTACATCACAATCAGGAAACAACTGTTTGGCGCAATGGAGTTCAAGGCAGAAGCGTTATACTTAGCACCGGATGATAATTCATTACTGCAGTTAGAGTAAAAACATAAGTAGTTGCTTTCCTTTTCTGTTGCCAGTTCCACCTTTCTATTTAAAAGTAGAAACAATTACCTTTTCCACCAAAATGAGTAATTTCTCCAATGAGGAAAATGTTGGCATTTTATCATGCTACATTCTATGCCAATGAAATGCTGTTTTAGTTGAAGAGGTATTTGCATAAATACACATACTGTGTTCCCGAAAACACGTTAAGTCAAGAAAAAAGCGTTGAAGAAAAGCCAAATTCAGACTTATTAGCTGGTACTGAGCTGTTACACTGAAATTGTGAAATGTACTTCTCACTTTGTGTTAAAGAAACAAAAATACACGATATTTGGAGAAACGTAGTTACTTTTGTGAGTGGTAAACTAAGGAATATCATGTTGATGCTTCTTTTCCTAGTAACATTATTTGGTGTTTTTAATAAAAAAAATACAAAACTTCCAGACATCAACGCATATTTGGATTCTACACATGGGAAGGAATATAATCATAATATTTTGGGTTATTTATCAACTCAAATGGTAATATTGTCGACAACCTTTTTACATGGTGCCCGAAATTCGCTAAAAGTCCCATAGGAATCTTTTATATTTTAATTTAAACGAACTCGGTTCTAGGACTTTGAGTGCGTCAGCACTCTTTTTGGATTCTTTGAATTCTACACTGTTCATTCTATCCAAGCAAAATTCATACACAAAGTCACAGAAATTGAAGTGACGTAACACTAGTGTATATCAGAGCATAATTTTCATTAATTGAGACAGCAAATGTCAGTGGGAGTAGAGAATTTTCAAGTTAACATATGATGATACAGCAGGTATTCTTATTTTTAATGAGGGGATAAGGATTTGTTTGAGGCGTAATATTTTTGTAAGAAAAACAGATAAAAAAGAAAACTAACTGGGCCTTTCAAGAATACCGAATGACCTATTATACCATGCTTTCGAAACATTTTTTTTACTTCAACCCCTAATACTTACCCCCTACTTCTCTTCTAAATAGCATCCCACAGGTTTTTTTACATTAATGAGGTCATTATCTTATTTAATATCTTGTAGTGTCTTTGACTACAAACGTAAACCAATGTTTTTTCGTAAAGTCATTAACATAATAATAAAAAAGTATATAAAAGACAAAGTTTCCGTATAAAATGAAACGTACTGCAATATTTTAAATAATATAAGGACTTAATTTGGGAAGAAAAAACTATTTGGTGCTATTTGAAAAACAAAAGTTAAGTGTGAGTTCTAAGGGTTGAAGTACAAAAAAGTGTTTTAAAAGCATGGTATAATAGACCCTATAGTACTTTCGAAAATTCCACTCAGTTTTCGTTTGAACTTTGTTTTGTTACCAGAATATCACATGTCAAGGAAATTCAGGGACACCTTGTATTCTAAATCATCTTAGCGCCATTATTCTTGTTTTATCCCTATGTTCAATTTTAAGGTGGAAACTTCAATATCGTAACACTCTAATAATCATAGAATATTCCCTAGATATTCCGAGAACTATTTTAGCTGCACTCTGATAGAAGGATTTTTCGTGAAATCGATACCTACCTGTTTTGAGGCGTCGAGATGCATCTACCATACGATGCAGCTGCTCTAATTATTTCTGCAGCAGCGTTACGGAGCACACCTGGCTTTTCTTTCATCGTTGATATACGAGAGCTATCCTTTCCACACATCTCATCCTGCTATCACCCTTTTTCTATTTGCTGTCGGGAAATTGGGATAGAATAACAATGATGATGGATTCATGTATATGGAGTATGGGTTACGCCGCAGGTACAACTTTTAGAATCTGACTTTTCTTTACTTGATGTGAGGACAAATAGCTTTTATTGTAATTTAGTTACTAATACATTAAAATCACAAATTACTACTGCTACACGACACACCGATGGCTATTGTGATCGCGACGGTTTTGGATTTTCAGGTCGGTCTGTCGGTCTGTCGGTCTGTCGGTCTGTCGGTCTGTCGGTCTGTCGGTCTGTCGGTCTGTCGGTCTGTCGGTCTGTCGGTCTGTCGGTCTGTCGGTCTGTCGGTCTGTCGGTCTGTCGGTCTGTCGGTCTGTCGGTCTGTCGGTCTGTCGGTCTGTCGGTCTGTCGGTCTGTCGGTCTGTCGGTCTGTCGGTCTGTCGGTCTGTCGGTCTGTCGGTCTGTCGGTCTGTCGGTCTGTCGGTCTGTCGGTCTGTCGGTCTGTCGGTCTGTCGGTCTGTCGGTCTGTCGGTCTGTCGGTCTGTCGGTCTGTCGGTCTGTCGGTCTGTCGGTCTGTCGGTCTGTCGGTCTGTCGGTCTGTCGGTCTGTCGGTCTGTCGGTCTGTCGGTCTGTCGGTCTGTCGGTCTGCCGGTCTGCCGGTCTGCCGGTCTGCCGGTCTGCCGGTCTGCCGGTCTGCCGGTCTGCCGGTCTGTCGGTCTGTCGGTCTGTCGGTCTGTCGGTCTGTCGGTCTGTCGGTCTGTCGGTCTGTCGGTCTGTCGGTCTGTCGGTCTGTCGGTCTGTCGGTCTGTCGGTCTGTCGGTCTGTCGGTCTGTCGGTCTGTCGGTCTGCCGGTCTGCCGGTCTGCCGGTCTGCCGGTCTGCCGGTCTGCCGGTCTGCCGGTCTGCCGGTCTGCCGGTCTGTCGGTCTGTCGGTCTGTCGGTCTGTCGGTCTGTCGGTCTGTCGGTCTGTCGGTCTGTCGGTCTGTCGGTCTGTCGGTCTGTCGGTCTGTCGGTCTGTCGGTCTGTCGGTCTGTCGGTCTGTCGGTCTGTCGGTCTGTCGGTCTGTCGGTCTGTCGGTCTGTCGGTCTGTCGGTCTGTCGGTCTGTCGGTCTGTCGGTCTGTCGGTCTGTCGGTCTGTCGGTCTGTCGGTCTGTCGGTCTGTCGGTCTGTCGGTCTGTCGGTCTGTCGGTCTGTCGGTCTGTCGGTCTGTCGGTCTGTCGGTCTGTCGGTCTGTCGGTCTGTCGGTCTGTCGGTCTGTCGGTCTGTCGGTCTGTCGGTCTGTCGGTCTGTCGGTCTGTCGGTCTGTCGGTCTGTCGGTCTGTCGGTCTGTCGGTCTGTCGGTCTGTCGGTCTGTCGGTCTGTCGGTCTGTCGGTCTGTCGGTCTGTCGGTCTGTCGGTCTGTCGGTCTGTCGGTCTGTCGGTCTGTCGGTCTGTCGGTCTGTCGGTCTGTCGGTCTGTCGGTCTGTCGGTCTGTCGGTCTGTCGGTCTGTTTGTTTGTTTGTCTGTCTGTTGGCTTTCTCCTTGCCGCGTATTCTCAGGAACCGCTGCATGGATTGTGATGAAATTAGTGAAATTAGTGAAACTACTGCTGCTATAATTTTGAAAATCGGTGCATGAACGGTGGAGTGATTAGCAAAAAACAAAAAAATTAAATATTCCTCAAACTTAGTTTTTAAGCGTTTTAGAGGTTCCTGATCCTTTTCTACCTTTCTTTGGGCGGAGATGGAATTCAGATGGTTGGAGGGTTGAAAAACTAAAAAATTCGTTGTGTCTGCTACTTAGTATGTAAACATTGTACTTATAAAAAGATTCTGAAATTTCATATTTCTTTGATATATTTTTTCATAGGCTAATACTTTCTATTCTACATTAACTATCCACCAGTGGCATACCAACAATAGGACAAAACACGAGTAAATGAATAAAACTGAAGATTGACAGGATATTTCTTTAGTAATGTTTTACTTGTTTACTAATTTTGAAAAAAGGAAGAAATAGGTATGTCTGTGGTATATCACTCAACATAAGTTGCTATTTAAAAAAACAAGATGGTGGCAGTGCACTGAGTTATGACGTCACACAACTTAGGCTAGGCGCACACTTGCGATTTGCTGTCGCAGCGACTGAAAAATCGTAATCGCCAGTAAAATTAAATATGCGTGCACTTGCGTCTAACTGACCGCAGTAGTATAATGGATTCCGTCAGAACAGCTTGTGTGATAGCCTTATTATTACGTGCAAAGGCTGGAAAACAACGGCGTAAAAAGTATTGGGTGCATCAAATTGTGACCCGGGTGCTCAAAGGGAATTCCACAAAATTCATCATGATTTGTGTGATTACCCCAAAAATTTTTTACAATATTATCGGATGAGCATAGCTAGTTTTAATGAACTACTCAATATTATTGGACCAAAACTAACATATCAAGACACTAGATGACACCACAAAGTACAAAATACACGTATTCCGCGGTCCGCAAATCAAGAAGCGTGTTTAAAAAGTAGCGAGTGAGCGCAGGTTCATGCTTATCCGTATGGTTCATTTCAATCTGCGACAATCGCGTCGCTGCAAAAATAGGGCTAGTTGCATCTTTTTAGTAACTGCTATTTTGCTGTCGCAAGTGCGTGCAGTCCCGTTGTACGTTCTTCGCTTTATTTTGGCGACCAAACAATTGTGCGACAGAAAATCGCAAGTGCGCGCCTGGCCTAACAGGTCCTCCCAAAGACGCAGTATACAATCCCGTTCATAACCCTAAAATTTCATAATTACATTGTCATGACGGCCACTCTTTCTTGCTCCAGAGAATCAAACTTCACTCTCTGCATTCCTTTAATTGAGTTGATCAGTTTATTTTGAAATAGCACATTGATTTATTATTTGCATTTGGTATAGTATACGACATTAATTTCTTATTCTTTTACGTAATGTATTTACTTATCATTTTTGGAAAGAGGAATGAATAAGCTTTTTTGTGATATATCACACTACCTACGTTGTTATTTCTAAAAATCGAGATAGCGGCGGTGCACTGAGTGATGACGTTACAGACAGGCCCAGATTAGCATCAATTTACGCCCTAGGCCACAGTCCTAAATTATGCCCCTTCCGGCTGGCCTCGCGGTTGTGAAACTTTTGACTGTAGGACACTAGTACGCCGCGGTCAGACTGGTCCTAATCCCACTGGTCCAAAGCGCGCAAAATATTTCGGAAAAGAGGCAGGTATGTGGACACAAGCGCGCGAGACGGCGCGGCGCTCGTTTACTTTTACAGCGTTATATTTGCATTGAACTGCATCACGTGGTTTTTTTGCTTGTCGAATGTTGGTAATATTCAATGTATTTAAATAGATAATAGATATTTTGGATCCAGTGGATCCAGTGAATAATGGCAACTAACGCTCAACTTCAGAATTGGTGTATTTATATGCTACAATTAAACTTAAGTATTTTTTTTGAACCAGGCTTGTATTAGATGAAATCTACACCCATTATATTACAGTTAGGCGAAACTTGCTTTATTCTTAAATGGATGGCGATTTCAAAATCGCGGATTATTTGTGAAGGGTTAAAAGACAAATAATTTTCTCCACAACAATCGTCTAACAATTTAAAACCTAAAACATTTAGAACTTAATTTGTTAGGTAGCAATATAAACACTATTGGTATGTAATGACCATTTTTGAAAGCGTGGTACTGGATTTGTATTATTCTTGAGTTGTTTCTCAGTGTACACAATATATTTAAATGGGGCGCGAAATTGTAACGGATGTCTCACCCTTTCCATGTACGCATGTCAGGCAAATGAACCGACATCTACAATACCATTGTTCACTGTTGTCCAGGTACCGAATAAAGAAACATCAGCCGAGATAATCGCTGTTTCATTTAATTCATCGCCGGTCAGAAAGCAGTCAAAGTAGCACGTAAAAACATCACATAATTGGCGACGAGGATATTTTTGTGAAAACCCGCAGTGAAAGCAGTATTTCGGGCCGAAGAAATAAATATCGGTATCAGCATGGCGGAAGTTGGACATTTACGCGAGTTCGCGTTAGAAAATTCCGATTGGCCGGTATTTAAGGCACGTTTGCAAAACTATTTCGTGGCAAACGGTATAAAAGAAGCCCAGGACAGTAAAAAAATGCGTACAGTGCTATTAAATGTGTTGGACGAGCAGGCATATAAGCTGATATTCGACTTGGTAAGCCCTGAAGAGCCGGAAGAAAAAACCTACAAACAGCTGATAGCAGTATTTGATGAGCATTTTAAACCACTGCAGTGTCCGTTTGCGGCTAGGTACAAGTTTTATGCCGCAAAAAAGGAATACGGAGAGACTGCTAATCAGTGGGCAGCCAGACTCCGAGGCCTTGCAATAGGTTGTGACTTCGGTGCAGAGTTGATGGTATGTCTCAGGGACAAGTTTGTGTTCGGATTTGAAAGAGGGCCAATCCAGGGCAGATTAATGGAAGAAAATATCCGTACCACCTTCGAAAGCATGGTTCAGCTAGCAGCATCCAGAATGGCGGTAAAAGATGCGCAAGAGAGCATGGTGAAGCAGGAACCCATTCACCACTTCCGGAACGTGAGCCACAGCGGAGAGACGGAGAAATATGGCAACCATGGTCCGCGTCAACGTCAGCTCCAGTTCCAGTCGCAGTCGTTCGGGCCGTTCCAGAAGCAACAGCCGAAGCAGCAACAGCGCGCGCAGCTGAATAGGCAGGGGGAAGGTGCAGCTTTCGACGTTTGCGGAAGGATGAATCACACGAAAGATAAGTGTTATTTTCGTAATGCTATTTGTTTGCATTGTAAAAGACAGGGTCATCTTGCTGCAGTATGCAGGCAAAGACTAATCGGTAGCAGCAAAAATAATTTTAGAAACCATTTCATTGATGATGTAGAGGCTAGTTCAAGTAGTGTAAATATTGACTCAAATGTAAACAATCATGACAGGGGCTATGATGACACTTGCCTGTTTAATATTTCAAACAAATGCATTTTCAACACTAAGCCCTTCACCGTAAATTTAGTTATAGAAGATAAGGTTGTAACTTTTCAAATCGATTCGGGTAGTGGGGTTTCGTGTTTTTCTTATGATTTTTATGTCAAGAATTTCAAGTGTTTGCCTTTACAACCAACTGATAAAACGTTTCTTTTTTATAATGGACAGCAGGTGAAGCCTGTTGGTACGTTAAAGGCTAAGGTACAGTATCAAAATGAGGTGAACTATATTCAATTTTTTATTATGATGAATGGTGGTCCGCCAATTGTAGGGAGAGATTTTTTAAGATTATACAATGTGGGATTTTCTGTATATAGTTTAAATGAAGCAGAACCAGATGATTTGGTGAATGAATTTACTGCTGTTTTTTCTGATGGGCTTGGCAAGTTTAATAAGGGGATTGAAAAAATTTACATTAAAAATAAGGATGTTGTTCCAAAATTTATTAAGGCTCGACCAGTCCCTTTTGCCATAAAATCTTTGGTTGAAAAGGAAATTAACAGATTATTGTTTCTAGGTATAATATCTCCAGTGGAGTACAGTGTCTGGGCTACCCCTATTGTACCAGTATTTAAGAAAGATGGGAGCATCAGAATATGTGGAGACTTCAAAACCACTGTCAACCCAATCATCGAAGTGGATAAGCACCCTTTGCCCAGAATTGAAGACCTTTTCTGCAAGTTACAGGGGGGAAAGGAGTTTTCGAAGCTAGATTTATCACAAGCATTTCAGCAAATTGAAATTGACGAGCCAAGCAAGGAATTGTTAACGATATCAACTCACTTAGGATTGTTCAGGTACAACCGACTAACTTTTGGCGTTTCTTGTGCCTCTGCAAAATTTCAAAAGGTCATGGATTCTCTATTGGGGCACTTGCCGGGCGTTGCAGTGTTTCAAGATGACATTTTAGTAACGGGGTCAGATAGAAAATCACATTTTGAAAATTTGAGAAAGGTCTTAACAATCTTGCAAGATGCTGGGTTAAAAGTAAATTATAATAAATGTAGTTTGTTCAAAAAGAATATTGAGTATCTGGGATTTATAATAAATGAAGAGGGTTTGCATCTCTCAAAGGAACAGACGATTGTCATTGACAAAGCGTCTAAGCCACAAAGCGTCAAAGAACTACAGTCCTTCCTTGGCTGCATAAACTATCACGGTAGATTTGTCGAAAATATGTCAACCATACTGAATCCGTTATATAATTTGCTAAAAAAAAAGTTAAATGGAATTGGACAATAGAGTGTGATAGAGCGTTTTCCAAAATTAAAGAAATTTTAAAGTCTTCTAAAGTACTGGTGCATTACAATCCAAATTTAGAGCTCAGGCTAATGGTGGACGCATCAGCTGTGGGTGTAAGTGCAGTGTTAAGCCACAAATTTCCTACAGGCGAAGAAAAACCTATCGCTTTTGCATCTAGAACTTTGTCTGAGGCAGAAAAAAAATATTCACAGATAGAAAAAGAGGGTTTAGCTATCATTTTTGGAGTATTAAAGTTTAATCAATATGTCTATTTAAACAAATTCAAATTGGTCACAGATCACAAGCCTTTGCTTACAATATTTGGTGAAAACAAGTCAATACCTCAATTCTCTGCGAACAGATTAAGACGTTGGGCTGTTATCTTATCTGGATACAACTATGAAATTGAATATGTTAGGAGTAACAAAAACAGCGCTGACTGGTTATCTCGAATGCCATCAGAATCAAAAGGTGATTTTCTGGATGATGATCATATTGACATTGACTATTGTTACTTCTTTTCTAGTAATTCTGATATCAATTTAAATATGGAAAGAATTAGAGTTAGTACTGCATCGGACGCACTTCTTAAAGCTGTAGTTTCATTTGTAGAAAAAGGTTGGCCTTCAAAAATCAAGGACCCTAAACTTAAGCCCTATTATGCTAAAAGATTTGATTTTTATATAAGAGATGGTTGTTTGATGTGGTACAATTTGAAATTTTGCAAGAATTACATAGTTCTCATATGGGAATTGTTAAAATGAAAAGTCTTGCTCGTGGCTACGTCTGGTTTCCAAATTTAGACAAAGAGATTGAAAAGATAGCAAAAAGTTGTTATTCATGTAATCTGCATTCAAATAATCCACCTAAGGCACAAATTTGCCCTTGGCCTTGGCCAAAGGGTCCTTGGGAAAGAGTTCATTTAGATTTTTGCGAGCTAGGCAAAAGAAATTTTTTGGTGGTGCTTGATGCATATACAAAGTGGTTGGAAGTTTTTGAAATGTCAAGCATCAATTCTAGTTCAACTATTCAAGCTTTAAGGAGACTTTTTGCTACTTTTGGTCTTCCTATGTTACTAGTGTCAGATAACGGCAGTTCTTTAGTTTCTGATGAATTTGAAAGTTTTTTGTCAAAGAATAATGTCAAGCACATAACAAGCCCTCCTTACTCCCCAGCTGCTAATGGTGCAGCAGAGAACTCAGTGAAAACAGCAAAGTATGCACTTAAAAAGGCTTTAACTGCAAATTCTGGGGAAAGTACGAGCTTATTACTTAGTAGATTTTTATTTGACTATAGAATCACTCCGCACTGTACAACAGGGGTTAGTCCAGCGGAACTTATGTTTGGTAGAAAGTTGAGAACGCGTTTTTCAACTCTTTTGCCTGCGAGTAATTTAGAGAATGACAAAAATAGAGAAAGTAAGCTGCCATCAGCAGAACAAATTCGCAAAAGGGTTGAACGCTCTCAAATAAAACAGGTGGAACATAGTAAACCTGGTAAGATCATAAGTTTTGATTTGGGTGAAACAGTTTTGGTTAAAAATTATAAATATGTTAACGAGCCAACATTTATAATAGGGAAAATTGTAAAAAAGATAGGAAATAAGACTTACTTGGTGGAGGTTCCAAAGCTACAAAAAACATGGAAAAGACATACCAATCAAATAAAAAAATACACTTGCTATCAAAACTTGCCACTCGTGACACCTGTAAGCTCTGAAACCTCTACCACAAAGGAAAGCACGAAGTCCCCACCACATAGAGAAGTTAGGAAAAGTTTAGATTTAGCTGGTTCTAGTAATAGTAACAATAATAAAATTGTAACAATTCGGCTGGTGAAAATGTGATTCGAAATGCTCAGGGCATAGAAACACATTCTTCTATAGATAGGGGTAATTTCAAAATAAATTCTAGTAGTGATAGTGTGCGTGAAAGACCAAAACGTGTTATAAAACCTGTAGAAAGACTTGTTTATGAGTGATTTTTTTTGTAAATTCTAGTAAACCATCATACAATTGTTATATTTTTATAAATTTAGTTATGAAATTTAGCTGTAGCTTTAAAAAATTTTTTTAAGGGGGGAGGTGATGTTATATATTGATTTTGTATATATTATACATGGTACTGGATTTGTATTATTCTTGAGTTGTTTCTCAGTGTACACAATATATTTAAATGGGGCGCGAAATTGTAACGGATATCTCACCCTTTCCATGTACGCATGTCAGGCAAATGAACCGACATCTACAATACCATTGTTCACTGTTGTCCAGGTGCCGAATAAAGAAACATCAGCCGAGATAATCGCTGTTTCATTTAATTCATCGCCGGTCAGAAAGCAGTCAAAGTAGCACGTAAAAACATCACACGGCGCGCAAGTGATCGGTGCCACTGGAGGCACACTTTTCGAAAACAGGTAAAAATCAAACCGTGCGCGCTTGTGACGGATCACCAAATGTTTGTGCTATATTATCTGTATAACTCGTTTCGTTTCGTTTTGAACTATTTATCGCTTCTGAAGATGCCACCCACTCGTTGTGGCGAAACGTCAAGCTTTAACGCTTAACGACGCCGGTCTAAAAACCCAAGAACCACAAATTCATTAACACCCGTATGCACCGTATGGCGATTCTAATCCTAGTTCAATAATCGCGTTTTGCTAATCTTTGGCATCTAGCCATGCACCGTCAAGAGATTAACTAATCTAGATTGGAGATACGGCAAGGTTGTGTTCGCAAGATTGTTTTGACAGTGACAGTGTCAAAATTGTCAGTTTGCGGTGCATTGTAAACAAGTAATCTAATCCAGGTTTACGTAACTAATCGCACAATTGATTTACGGTGCATACGGGTGTAACAGAACGAATTGTTATTTTTGGGGGCTAATCTCATTATTGGGGGGGCCAAGCCCCCCAAGCCCCCACCTAACTACGCTTATACTAGTATAATTTGTTCATAACTCACGACTGGAGCATGGGTTATGACAAATAATTTACACTGTAGCTTGGAAATCGCTGTATAACCTAATGAGATAGATTAAGAACTATACACTTAACAAAGACAAAAATTCGCGAATCCAAATTCCAGCCTAGGTAAACTTTTCCCGGATTTTTATCTTTCTGATTCATATCTCCCGTTGTCGTTGAACATATCGTATTTACCTGTTTTCAATGTTAACACGGCCTAACTCATATTTTATGTATGTATATATGTATGCATAAACGACAGAACATTGTGTGTCGAATTCGAAATTCCAAAATCAGCAGCATAAACATGGCGACTTTATGAGCGAACCAAGCATAAACTTTTATTTAGCCGAACACGTCGGGTTATTAGCGAAATGAAACCGAGCATATCGCAAACCGACATATCTGACCAGCCACTCATCGTCCCTCCCAAAACGCAAATGAAAGTTTTTGCCCGCAGCATTCAACATTCACATCCATATAGAGGCGTAGATGCAAGGCAGAAGAGTGCACGGATCGTTTGAACTCTTAGCTGAGAATCGGATACTCGTAATAATAATCGTAATAATTTCTATTGACATGCAGTATGAATACATGAAAAGGCGGAGTTCAGAAGAGACTGTAGCCATCGTCAGATGGATCTTCCACTTAACCTTTCCTACATTTAACTACTAACTAAATTAAATCTAATGCGCGTGTTCCGAGTAGAGTAGATTAGAGTATATAGGCTCGTTCAGCATATTATTTTTATTGTATATTCTGAAAGAGCGTGTTGAGTTAGGTAATTGTGCAAAATTTCGTAATTTTCTGAGCTCGATTTCATATTTTAATAAACTATCAAAGTGCTGCAAATTTAAAACACGCGGCACTTGCAAGTATGCGCCGGTGACGTCACTGAATCTCTCCGGTCGCTGTGTCAACGCATCGTAAGGGTGCTCGGTAAACAGTAACGCGGCGCCGCTTGCTACTTGCTAGGCAAGTTTTGTGAACTGCATGGACATCTATTGAATCATTTATTTGATTCTTTCATCGACACTAAATACTTACTGAGCATAATAATCTAAGTATGGCAGGGCGACTTGGCTAACTACATTATATGATTGCTAACATTATATTTCTGAAATATAGTTGGAACTCAACAGTAAAGATAAAATAAACTAGTTAATTGAAATTACACTTCTCACAGATTAATTAGTAAGACCAGCAGAGTTATATTACATTTTGGAGAGGTAAGGGATAAAAATGGGTCATATAACGGGTGGTTAGCATTTTTTGAATTATATGATAAATTCTTTCTTCGATATTTCAAGACTAAGATATACATAGTCTTCGCAGGCCTATTTAGGTATCATTTCCCTAGATTCTTATGAAAAAATAGTCAGATCATTGCATTTGCTTTTTTTTGGAGAATTTTGAAGTATATCAAAAACGCGTTTAGCGACATCACTTATCACTGGAAGTTAGACCTATCATAGGTAATATGGGTTTGATGGAATAAATGCTTTTAACACTAAGACCAAGTTTGTTGTTTAGGAGTTGTAGCTGTTTATTTAAAAAAAAACATTGAATTATCCCCCACCACTTTATCTTAATAGATACGCCAAAAAGTGCTACACAAAAATCACTTCAGTAAATCCTAGCCTTGAGAAGTACATATTTTTTGGTAACATATACTAGGTGGCTTTTAGTGATAAACACTTTAAATGGTGAAGACGGCGATTTCGCCCCCTGGTGGCCTTCTTGAAACTCTGAAAACACTTTTGAAGGACTTGTTATAGCCACTTTGGTATACATTTTTTAGCGCAAGCCTCTATGGCGAATAGTTCTGAGATACAGCAGCTTGCATTCTTATCTGACCACACGGTTCATTACATAGTATAAAAACTATACCTATTAATTTAATATCCTCGTATTATACTATAATATTGTATGAAAGACTTACTGCATTTTAACACCTCTCATTTCTGCGCTGATTAAATCTCGATATGTATTGAAATAGTTGATTACAATAACAACATTTACTTCCGACATACATGGGAGGAATCGACTTTAACATAATCCGTATCACACATTTTTGTATTATAAAACAAAAAAACAGCATCAAACAACCAAAAAACTAGCTGAACTTATTATAAATATACGCCTGCCGCTATCGCTGTACAGCCATTAGCCGATCTGGGTTCGGCGACGGATTCTGTGACGTCACAACAGTAAATTTGGGTGTCTGAAATATTTGAATCTTTGAAGTCGCGCAACTTTTTTGGTTATCATTCAATTAAGCTGAAATTTTTTGTATATATTATATTTAAGCAATACTTCATGAAAATGCACAAAAATATGGTTATTGAAATTTTACTGAACGACCCTAATAGTAAGTCAGGCACAATAAAACTACAAAACAATGAAAGAACATTCATACATATGACCTACATTAAATAGATAAAAACAAAAAAAAAAACAGAATAGCAGAGGTGCGTATGTTCTACGAAATTGCTTTCGAAGTATCCTTGAGTTGAATAAAAACATTGTTATTAAATGTTTATATTGAATTTAATAACAAATTATCAAACATTATTGGAGGGTTTCTCTAACCGACTCAGGTAATTTATTGTATGAATGGTAATTTAGTGAATTTATACTTGATTTTCTAAACTCATGGAGAGGTATGGTAATTAGATCAGATCTGAGATTATAAGGGTGATTTTTGGTAGTTGAAGGGAGAGTATAGTAATTATATAAGCAAGGTAGAGACATTATTTTGTGGTCTTGAAATAGGGGCTGACAGTAAGCACGAGAGTGAGCACCACATAAGATCTTAATCATATTTTTCTGTAAGCTGAAAACAGAAATAGCTGCCATACGTTGACATTCTAAGGGGACCGTATATGTAATCCTAGAATAAACCCAAGGGCGGAGATAGCATTCTATTTCAGGAGGGGTAATGGAAAACAATACCTATAATTTATACTTCGATGTCCCCCAATTGATCACAATTATTAGGTTTTATTGCGATTTTATTGCGGTTGCGATAGCGCTGGTTGTCAGTAATAATTTAGTCCAATGTGTATAGGTAGGTAGTAAAAACTAAAGTCAATAAAATCAACAGAAAGTTGAAAACACTAATAATACAGTATAATACTATATATTGAATAACAATATCTATACATTTAGAGTAAACAATAAAAAATTACCGAAATCAAAAACTATAAAAAATATAAGATAAAACATATACATTTGATTTGATGAAAACAGAAACAAAACAAAAAATAACAAGAGAACAAATAAATCAGTCTTTGGAAAACTAAATTTAAGAGCTTGCTAAAAATAAAAAAAACACCTATAAATTAAACAAATCAGTCAAAACATAAAAAATGTCTCTTCCCTTTTATATAACTAAATCTAAAATCCTTTTGTTGCTACTGGCAAATCTGTTTAGCACCGCTTAAGGGCAAGGTTTTATATTCCTCTGAATATGTAAAAGTGGCTACACTACAAGCCTCTCGTGTCCCATAGTGGATGTCAACCAAAATTTGAGCTTTTTTAGTGAAAAAACTTCTTTCGGTCGATGCTACACTTACAGGCAGTGTAAATAGAATTTTTAAAAGTTGACATATTTTTGGATATGTATTAGGATCACACAAAGGTAATGTTTCAGAAGCCGAATTTGGCAGACTAACTTTAGTAAAATTTTCAATTTTAATTTTCTAAAGTTCTATTTCGCTTCGTAAACTAGCAGCTATCAGTTCTCTACTTTCTTTGGTAAATTTGGATAGATCAACACCCTATAAGAATTTCTATTTCAGTATCAGGCCTCGTCATTATAAAAGATACAAATACAAATTATCAGCTTCAAGAGCTTTAAATAAATCGGAATTAAAACGAAAACTAAAATCTTGAAGAATATCATCTAAAAGAGGAATAAATATAGAAATTCTGAAATAGTCTTCAGGCTTTTCCGTGTCAATATTAAACTAATGCTGCTATCGCGTACATATCCGAGATCTTATTTAACGATTAAAATATTTTTTATTTTCTATTTTAGTGGCGTTTTCGTGGTATAACAGCCTAGTTCCCAATGGTTGAGGTTCAGGTTTTTTTGTTTTTTTTGTTCCTAACTACCCCCTCTACCCACCACCTTATCTACGTCGTAGAATAAAACAGCGCAAAATAGCAGGTTTCTAAAATATTGAAACTAACAAAAACACGAAGCTTTCTTATAAAAAATATTACGCTCGATAATGGACGCCCTAAATTATCGGTGTGCTGAGCCCACGAAGGTTTGTCATCTGTAGTGAGTCCCAAAAGCTTTGCTGAATTTTCTTGAGCTAATTTTGAGTTTTTAGGAATTATCAACCTATAGGTTTTGTTTTTAATTAGTCGCAAATTATTAGCCTCAAACAATTTTTCTGCTAGAGTATCATTTGAACTAACGAGTAAACCGAGGAGTAAACCATCAAGAGTCGGGCTGTGGGTTATAAAATTGGTGTCGTTAGCAAATTTGACGCATTTATTCTTGAACATGTGATAGTTTAGACCATTCCCGTAGATAATAAACAGAAAAAAGGCCCAATATTGAGCCTTGAGGGACTCCATAATTTAGATTTATTTGTTCTGACAGTTGGTTGTTGAAAAATACTGACTGAGGCTTATCCTTTAGACAACTCTCGAAAAGCTTTAAAGTGTAGGTGATAGGCTGATAATAAAATCTTTCAGTTCACCAGATAAGTTTTTATAGAGTTTCATCAAATAGCATAAAAGAAGGAACTCATGAAAATAGCCATCCTATATCTGGGAGAGATACTTGATTTTTACACCGAACGTTTACATTGTGAATGTCACTGTCAATGTATCATTGTTCCATCCAGATAACTAGGAAATCTCTTGTTTACAATTTATGGAGCAAAGCTAAATATTGCTATTGTCAGAATAGTGCAATGTTCTACGTTTCGACATCATACTCAATCACTGTATATCCTTATATTTGTGAAATTTGCCTTGTTCTCATACCACAAATTAGTCTGAGATAAGAGTTCTAAATTTTTCAAATTCTGCTGGTATCTCTATCAGTAATACATGAGTTGTATAGTAGTATGTAGTCGTAGTAGTCACAATGGTTGAAGTTAGAAAGCACTAGATAATAGTATAATTGGGGTTTGATTAAAAAAACATTTTTTGTGATAAATGGAAATATCATCTATGTTTTATAACAAATTTAGTCTTGTTTGTAAATAAAAAATAGCAATGATAGATGGTAGCGTCAAGCGCTGATGACTAGTCAGTAACACTTCCAAGTTAATTTTTTTGAACAAACAACCGACAATGATAAACAATCAAGTGAAGGGTTACACTTTTTAGTAAGCTCCCAATTTTTGTTGAGTAATCGATCCGTGAAAATAGTATCCGTACATCTTTGAGTACACATTTTATTTGTAGGTTATATGCAATTACCTTAAGGGATCATTCGAAAATCTGAAAAAAACTTTTTCTGCAATTATAGTATTTGTTTCTGCAATGTTTAGCAGCACACACTTCCAGCACATTGTTTATCCACTTTAAAGATTATACAGGGTGAGTCAAGCTCAACGCCTCGGGCTCTTGTGACCAAACAATAAAAAAAATTATGCATTCCTATTTGAAAAAATCAAGTTACCTTTGATTGAAGTTTCCTTAATTGACCTACCGATTTCCCCAAGTACAAATGTAATTCGAACTCGACCGTCTAATGTAAGCTGACACATTTCATGCTTAGTAACACGGCAAAGTCACAGCCCTCTAAGATTTATAATAGCTGCGATATTCAATTTTTTTCTGACATCTACCTATACCCAAAATTGTGATTTGCACCTAAACGGTTCGCTTAAAGTCCCATGTGTGATACATAAAGTCACACTAAAATGCACCCGGGAATCTAAATATCCATTAATATACAGGGTATTCCATTTAAAAAAAACATAACTTTGATATGTCACGCTTTTATTAGACACCCTGTATAAAAGTCAATATTTTTAAAATGTAGTCCAACTCGCAAAGTCAATTTTTCGAAAAGTAGTATCATTTGGTCACAAGAGTCCGAGGCGTTGAGCTTGACTCACCCTGTATACGATCAGCACCGTATATACAAAATCTCGCAGCGTAGCACCCTGCGTCAATGGTTCCCAATGACGTATATGCTTCTTTTGACAGATTCTAATCCAAAATGGCAGAATGCGCGTATGGTCGCCGCCAACCTGAGATATTGTGCTGCTTGGGTGGACTGCTATGTGCTGTGGTGCTACCTTGATGTACTCAACCACTATGGTCTTCGTATGCTCCGTTAGTATTTTGGTGTACGCCACTGGATCAGATGTTGAGGGAAGCGGAGTGCACTCGATATAACTTTTTGGCATTTGCGGTGGCCGGCAATAATAAAGCGGTCGCAAGCCGACATCATGGACAGTCCGTGATTTGATGAACTCTGCCGTCCTGTCCATCCACAGACCGATGCAGCAACAGCGGCTTGTATATGCAAAACCGACGCCGGAATGCACAGAGGACCTGTACGACCGATCAGGGAACAGTTGGATGGTCTCAGATGGTCAACATTTACATGGCATATAGTATTATGTATTCTGTGAAAGGGAGGACTGCCAAGATCGTGACACTTAAAGCCTCTACGGTAAAAATATGATCGGGTTAACCCGATCACAAGGATTACTGATCAGATCAGAAAGGGCTCTAGTATCAGTTCACTGTCGTACGGAAAGTGATTGCGATCGGGTGATCACCCCAGTTGAGTAGCTGTTTTTTCTTAAAGGGGTGATACACGTGCAAACTTTAAGTACGCGGTTTTTAAGTTCGCGAACTTACTCGGCTCGACGTCGCGTCGGTGACACACGTGAAGTTGAAATCACTCATTTTGATAATTTTCCTAAATAAACGAAACTTTTAACAAACGCCAAACACAACAAGCATTGCGCATCGATGGCCTGCCGAAACAAAGTGGTGGCTCGCGGCTCGCAGTACGAGCCGAGACAAGCTACGAGCAAGATTTCAAATCAGTTGGATCGCCGGCGGTTTGCGCGACGGTTTTAAAGTACGCGCACTTACGGTGACACACAGGCGAAAAATGTCGTCGAGCCATAATTACGCGTACTTGCTCGTACGTGTATCACCCCTTTTAGGGCCGCATTCACATTCACTTTTTTTTTCAATGTCATAAAACGTCAATACCATGCGTCAAAATTTCGAGTATGACATTTTCAAAAGATCAAAGAATATGAGAAGAAATGGCTTCTGACCTGCAGCAGAAGTTTAATTTGGAGAACATGGTTGCTGTTAACAACACGAAGCAAGGAAGCTGGAAACAACACAAATAGATCACTGTTGATGGAGCAGGATAGGTTAGATAAATTTTAATGTGAATTTTTCTATTTAATGCCAATACCTCACACAAGGGTTACCTTCAAGGTACCACTATTTGTATCAATCCGTACAAATAAATGATAAATGGATGATCTCTTGAGTAATACTCAAGGAATATTTAATGTATCCTCAAGTGTGGCCTTTCTTGGGTATCTGTATCCTGGACAACATCTAAGAGACGGCAAGATTCATCTGGGGACGTTGTCATATTTCAAATATAAGTCAATTTGTTATGCCTATGCATTTTGATGTTTTCGGTTATCTCTTTTGGTTTATTGCCAGTATGTTGTGTTCTGCGTTGGACATTTTGCCGCATGTGGTCGAAACTGAAAGCACTGTACTCCAAAATTAACCTACAAAATCGCCTTGACTGCAACGAAATATCACGTTGACATTTCGTTACTTGAGTATTACTCACGGGAGCCTTACGTAAGGGACTCTCAAGTAGCTGTCGAAACACAGAGCCTTACTTAAAGGACCCTCAAGTATTAAGGGACCCTTAAATACCGACTATGAATAGTAGTAGTGATGGGGTGCCGAAGCCAAGCAAGGACACCTTTGATCAAATCTATGTTGCAAACCATCTTGACTTGGAACTCATAAATATTAGCTTACCTGCTCTATTAAATGCTGCTTACATTCTCAGTGCTAATAACAAGATGGTCACATCCAGTTTAATTACATTGATAAATAATATGTTATAATATAAAGATATCATTGTGGCATATTGAATAGTTCATTCTTTGTATCTTACCTGTGCTACATTATTTTCACAAACCGTTTCCCAGTGTTGTTTGTCTAAATCAGTGGTGCCTAACCTTTTAGTGATGAGTGACCATTTGAAAAATGTCATCCCACGGACAACCAACGGATAAAGGGTTTCTTGTTATCAATTTAAAATGAAACTCCCACATCGTTTAAATCCCATGGCACTTAAATCTTTTTGAAACTAAATATGTTTTACTAGCTTCTGAATACTTGATTCAGTGCCTATTATTGTCGAGGAGAACAGTGTTAGGTAACGTATAGCAACGTATCGAATATTCAGGAAATAAATTGCCTTCCAGAAGTCTTCCAAATTAATTCCTGCCCCAAATACATCTCTCCAGATGCTATCGTGTTGCATTTCAGTCAATTCTTCTTGAATTTCATCGGGCACCTCATAAACGTTGATAACAAAAGGATAGCGGATCTGTCCAGACCTTTGTCTTCGCAATCGGGAAAATAGCGATCCAATTCGCTTTTCAAGCTTTGCAAATGGATGGTTCTGTTTCTTTAGAAAAGGCTTTTTTATTCGACTTCATTGATCCATAGCTCAACTTTATCCTAAGCAAAACGTATCTGATATCTGGACTCACAGAACTGATACTACAACTCTCTGTTGTATCCAGTTAAGAATGCTTGTATTGTTTGTACTTTCTAAGGCACAATTGTTTTTCGTTTTATCTTGCCTAGCAGGTTAAATAAATAATATTTTTCAGACGTCTTCTCGGACTACTTAAGGTGCTTCCAGGGACCTCCAGTGGGCCACGGACTAAATAAATGAAATGCTTTGACGGGTCCCTAGGCGAGAGGTGTGTCATCCTGTCCATACCCTAATACTATACCAATTTTCCTACCGTTTAGTTTAGCGTTATGTTGTTCGTCAGTCTCCTAGTAGGATTCCTTTTGGCATTGATATTTGTAACAAAAATCCTGCTTGTTGATTCATATCGCTAACCCCTAGGTCACTCAAGATAAGGTCACTGAGCTACCAACCAACGTATCGCTCATAGCAACCTGCTGCTCAGAAGAATTGCATAAGACCAGGGCATGTGGATGCGTGTGTGTACCTGGTTACCTGTCAAGAAATGAAAACTGAGGATAACAATGGTTTAAAACAGATTTATTTAGGTATATGAGTGGAGCACATTTTATTCAAAGAAATAACTTATCTTTGGCTGTCATCGCTGAAGTCCATGAAGTGGTTGATGCAAGGTGCCTTCAACGATGGAAGAAGGACAAGGAACCTTGTTTCTACCCAAAAGTATGGTTTTCATCTCTAACCCAAGAAGTATGGTGGTAGTCAAAAAGTGGTGGTGGTCAAAAAAAATCTTGTCAAGAAGTGTGATTGTTCTTGTACCTTCACAAAGGTGGTGGTGGCAGTCTAAGAAGGAAACATTGCCAAGAAGTGTAGTTGTTCTTCTAACTTCACAAAGAAGGGTGATTTACTTAATTAGCACATAATTGCACACACAAATTATATTATTTTACAGAGACATAGTTGTGTACAGCTTGAGCTGCAAACTTGAAGAGGGTAGAGTTATATGTTCTTGTTCAGCAGGTAAGATTCGTAGAAAGAGATAGCACAGTCCCTACTAATCAGGCATGCTTAAAAACACGAATAGCTATTTCATTTATTATGTTTGCGCAAATTATATAATACGATACCAATTCCAACTAAAAAAATGTAGTCAAGTTGATTGATTCAGTACTTCCCACACATTCCGATGATATCAGCTTTATTACTTTCCCATAGCATGACGCTATAGTCTAGATACCCTTGCAACCAAATCATCGCTCGCCCGACCAAAAAAAGTGTGTTATTCTACTAGGTACTTCTTTTACAGGTTAATGGACGATCTATCGAGAATACAACCAATTTTTCAGTTTTATAACCCCCCACCCCTGAACCACCCCAATTTCACCCCCACCCAAAAAATATTTGAAAATGATTATATTTTTAGTTTTTTTTTTATTGTGGCTGCGTCGCCACTGAAACGATATCTAAAAACCATAACGCGTTTTTCATCCTCGTCACGGTAAAAAATCTGTTTCAAAATGTCAAGTCCCTTGGTCGAGGCTAGGTCTTTCTTCCACAGGTCAAAGGGCAGCCTAATATGAATACAAAAAAAAATCAGCTTTACAACCCCCCACCCTCAACCACCCCAATTTCACCCCCACCCAAAAAAGTATAAAATGATCAGGAACCCCTAAAACGCACAAAAACGAAGTTTGAGCTGTTTTCATATTTTTATTTTTTTAATATTGCTGCGCCGCCACTGAGGCGATTTCTAAAAATCATACGCGTTTTCCATCCTTGCCAAACTAGTAATACTGTGCCGAAATTTCATTAACATCAATTCAGTAGTTTCCACATTATAAAATACAGAACGATCTAAAGCAATACTCGTATGTGTACATCGGAAAAATTCTAAGTCCTTTGGTTTCTGTAATAGGCATGAGGCAATGTTCGGATAGACCTAAAAAAGTTATTTATGTCGCTAGGTCTTCCTTCACAGGTCAGTGGGCAGTCTATTATGAATACAACATATTTTTCAATTTTACAACCGCCGAAACCCCAAACACCCCAATTTTCACCCCCACCCAAAAAAAGTAGAAAATGACCAGGAACATCTAAAACGCCTAAAAACGAAGTTTGGGGAATATTTGAAATTTTTAGTTTTTTGCTAATTACTCCGCCGCCAATGCACCGATTTTCAAAATTATAGCAGCACTACCTACCACGACCTGACAGCATATTGCTGCGCAAACTTCGTCAAAATCCATGCAGCGGTTACTGAGATCACGAGGCTAGAAAAACGCGCACAGACAGACAGACCGACAGACAGACTGGATTTTCGTTATGTAGACATCACAAAACGCCCAAAAAGCATATTATCTCAAAATCGAAAATTTTCGCGATCACAATACTCCCCTCACCTATCGGTGTGGGAAGTAAAAAAATAAATAGAGATGGGAAAAGGAAGAAATAAGAGGTGGTATGATCGAAGAAGTATGGAAACGTTACTAGTATAATGAAGAAATAGTTGCTGAAAGTGGAACAGTAAGCCAAGCCAAGTAAATAATATAAAACTAACTTTCAAAACGGTTGAACCATCTATTTACACCTTTTCTGGCTTATGGGGCATGTACATAGTGCCAAAAAAAGCTTAGTACGTCGATTTTTCCTGAAGATAATGACGAACGAAGCACGCAGGGTGAGGGAGCGAGGACTCGAAGACGGTCCCAACCTGACGTTTTATTTAACACGTAACACGTGTTCTGTTTTATTTTTAACGGCGGTAGCGCAAGAAAGCAGCCGGTACGCAACTCCGTCGCTACTTACATATTCCGAAGCTTCGCCGCTTTTAATAATATCATAAATAGCAACGGCACTTGACCGTAAAAGATTGTCGGATTTACATAAATGCGAAAACTCACCGAGCGGAGCTGAGAGCCGGGAATAACCGGGATACATTTTTAAATCAAACCCGCCCGCCGAGAAAGCGACGTTGCCGGATAGCTAATCATATGGCGCTCTATGGGATATTTTATAATTTGCTATTTTTTTATTACAGAGGGTTTGGGAAAATCGGTGTGAAAGAGAGTCTGTCCGCCCGACGTTGAACTAGCTTGGGTCCTCTGATCACATGTCTAACGGACGCGAACGCGTCCATCCGACATGCCACCACGGCCCAACCGGCTAAAACCCATTCCCTCTTTTCTTACCTCTAAGTCGTCTTACCACTCAAGGAACCTTCATCGAACGACGTAGCAACATAACTGTAGGGCTGGTCTGAGATCGTTGATCTTAAGGTTTAATTATCGCTTCTACGTTCCTCGCTTTTTTGGCGTTCAGACTTTTCCTCACCATGCAGTGGATGGTCTTCCGACTTTATGGGAGATCATCCGTCTCACCATGTGATCTGCCTTCAGATTTTCAGGTAGGTCTGTATGTCAGCCACCTCTCACACTCGAAGAGCGTACGTTCCGTCGTGTCAAGCTGTCCGCAATGGCGTCTTTGATCATCAGTAGCTCTTCCCATCCTTTTTCAATATACGCGGAATGGGCAATGCGTCGTTAGAGCCTGTATCAGGGAGTAAAAGGTAGTCCTGTGCATGCAGTTTACCCATTCTCATACTGATGGTATGGCCAGTTTTTTTTTGTCCACTGCGCAACATCCGAGTCTGAGACCATATATATCAGCTGCCGATCCTCTATGGTCCGTTATCTGCAGTCCTTTCGCCTCATCTCTGTGTTTTCTTGTGAGACGTAGATGTCTCTTTTCCCTTCAGCTAAGGGTGGTGTCTCTCTCACCACTTGCAAGACTTTACTGGATACTGGCACTGTCTACTTCCTTTGCAGCCTGTCCATTTCTTGGTGGTGTTTTTTCCTTTCAAGTGCGCTGTGCCAAACTGGCGCTTTTTAAACGACAATCGACTGGACGATTCCGTTCGGGAGTGCTCTTTTTCTACTGCTGGGTCCTCCAATATTCGGCATCAGTCTAGGAAGCAGAGCTATTCTAGCTCCTTAATGTGGTCTGAGAAGCACCTTTGGTGCCAGTCATCATCATAGTCACAATGTCTTAACAGACATGTTGTGAACTCGTAAAATGCATTAAGTCGGAGTTCTCACGTTACTCAGTTTACGAGTTTCTCTTGGGATATCTTAAAGATCTTTAATGCAGTAGTTTCCCATTTGCTTTCTGCATCTTCATGCCGTTGACCATATTATGTATGTACTGGTTCATCCGCCTTTAGGAACAGTTTCTCACCCCAAGAACAAGAAGGTGTCCTGATTGTCAACTCGTCCACCCAAAGCTGTTGGTTGAGAAGAGGTTACTGCTTATACCGACAGTAGTTCGGTTCCTTTTAGTCGCCTTTTACGACACGCAGGATATACGATGGAAGATATTCTAACCTGCCCCCACACGGGTTTTTTTTTCGTGCCAGTATTGCCTGTTTAATCATTGAAATGGACTATTTGCACTTAAGTAATTTTTAATGATTGTATTGTTTTTTCTGCATACTTGGAGTCCTTTCAAAAGAACTCATTTAAATCTCTTGAACCTAACGCCCAAGAAAAATTGATTTTTATTCCAGATGTAGATTGATTGAGACTATGTTAATTTGCATCAAGCCTAGATTCGAGTTAGTCGCGTTGTTAAAATGTATTTCTATAAGGGATGTTTTATGTTTATTTTTGTATCGAATAAAAATTCATGTGTGTAGACTAATAGTATATTGTTCAACGATGCGGTAATGAGGGTAATACTCGTAACTTACTTGTTAAAGTTTGCAGCACGAGCAATTACCATTACCGCCAGTTGATCACTATACTTTATCTACGAGAGAAGCAATTAAGTAGTACGACTTACATACAGAATAATTACGAATTATTGACAATTTAGCCTCACTTCCGTGAAATAAATACTGCACACCGATGTCTCACGGCACCTCACCTTTGCAGTTATTTTAGCGTGTATTTAATCATATGCATTTCCAAGAGATAGGTACTGGTATCTAGTAGGCGTTGTTCATAACACACGGCTGGAGCGTGAGTTATGAAAAATAATTCACCTTGTTTGTTTATAGATAGTATAACTTGTTCATAATCGCTGTATAACTAATTGAGTAGATACAAATATCTTATTGCACTGTTATTCTATTTTTACATCACTTTGTAATTAAGAGTTTGCTCAGGATCTCTTGACAATTTTTCCTATTTGCTTTTCACGTCTCTGTCGATTTATCACCAGTATCACGTATACATTAGCCTCCCAATAGGCCACATTCATGGAGAAGAGCATTTGCCTTTACTTGTAGGAATCAAAACACTTACTTTACATTCTATTCATAAGCAAGAAGAAGGAAAAGATTCGGACATGGATGGAAATAGTGTTGGTCTAAAGGAGGAGGTTTCATTTTTTGGTACTTATAAACGGAAGCATTTGCTTCAAGGCTGACGAATTTGCTACAGAAAATACGCATCTAGTCCGGAGCAGCAAGTGTACAAAGAACGACAAAATCCGCGTGAGTGCGATTTTCGAATCTTCTTTCGCTTTGAGGAAATAAACGTGCAGAGATTAGACGGCTATTTCATTCGCGAAAGCCTGGAAACCAGGAGAGACGCGTTTTCGCCAGTACACAAAATTAGTGTTTTTACATTGCTGATCTGGATTTTCAGAGCAGAGCGGTATGGGTGAGGAACTGGGATGTACACAACCTACAGTCTTCAGGATTGTCGATACTGCTCTCTGTCGCATTGTGGGCAAGGCGGCTGACTGGATCAAGTGCCTATCGACTGAAAATGAACTGATGGAAGCCAAAGTGGAACGTTCAGCAAAAAATTTTGCTTCTTTGCTTGTTCCGCTGGAAGTTGAGATTTATCGAATATTTCAGGGTATTGTTTCACCCTTTCGGCAATGACCTTACACTCGGATTGCTCCTCGGCTGAGTCTTGTACCTCTACTTGGCAGTCTGGCAGCTATCAAATGCAGTCTCATGAGTAAAAGCAGTACCTACCAGCAGATACTGTACCTAATAATGCTTCGCGCATTTGCCTCTGTAACTACACCTTGAAACCTGTCGGCGGCAAAATATCCGTAATAGCGCCTGCCTACCCTTTTTCTGTGATGATTTGCTTGCAAAGAAAAGTAAAAGATTATGAATACGAAATAAAGCAAAACCTTTTCTTTCTACCTTTACCTTAGAGGGCAGGCATGTTTAAGACACATAAAAAAAGGAGATCAGATGGCAAAGTAGAGTCACATTCTAAGGATGGCCCCACGAAAGACTTACATCGTCACGCTAAGATTTATTACGTCACAGCTTTGACGCGAAATTTTATATGGGGGGGATTTTAAGTCACTTCGCGTTCACAGAAAAAAATTAACATATTCGTTACATAGTCTTTATACACGTAACATCAATATTCCGTTATACATTTCCTTTTTGAAAAAACCCCATTGTAGTAAGTTTCCGGTTTTTTTAACAGAGCTCTTAAAAAGTTAACTACAGCCTTTTAAATACTCAATATCATGGCTATTCGGTAGCATTCAGGCGGCAGCATCCATTTCCGTAAATTTTTCATTTTCGTTAATCGACCTGCATTCCATTTTTTGTTTTTTGGGCGTAAGCGAAACTTCACACCATATAGATACCTTCATATAAATTTGCCATTGCTTTCAAAACCGGACTTTTTCGGTGTATACATTTACCGTCAAATTCGTAATGACACATGGACTGACCAATAGCAATATAGATTTTCGCAGAGCACGTCCCGGACTGGTACTGATGAGAAGCGCATTCGCAGTATCATTAAGTGGGGCTGTGCTAAAGTGTGATTTTGCTGTCACAGTTCCCACCTGTCTCTGTTCCGTATGTGTCAGTGTGATTAAAACCTGTGACTTTATCACACCAAAACTTATAGCGTTTTCGACTTATTGCCCTATCGTTGCTCTCATAGGAACTTAGTGTCAAAATTATGTTCGTCTTACATTTGAGTGCAAAACTAGTGTGGTTTTTTGTTTTAGACTTATCCGCTTAATTGCACTTGAGTGTAAATTATCGCCACGGACTCTCTGAGCTCGTGGAGATTTCAGTGCATTTTTGACATCTATTAAATATTAATTATAGCGTTTTCGACTTACTGCACTGATTTTAACCACGATTGCACTACAGTGCACATTGAAAAAACTCGTCTGGTGCCCAGAAGTGCAATAAATCTGAACTGGTAAGTCGAACATACACCAAATTTCAGTGCAATTCAAGTAACTGTTCTGTCAGCCAACTGATTACAGTTTGATGACGTTTTGCATCCCGAGAGCTCAATTTCATTCTGTGGTGGTTTTAGAATTTGAATAGTTTGAATCCGCCTTATTCAAACATTTATTCTATTATCGACATAAAAACTAACAGCATTTTATGCAATATGGCTTTTCCACTAAAAATGAATATCTATCTATATCGGTAAAAAATTATTTTCTCTGACAAATAAAAGAGGTTATAATTAATACTTTATAGACGTCAAAAGTGCACTGAAATCTCCACGAGCTCAGAGAGTCCGTGGCGATAATTTGCACTCAAGTGCAATTAAGGGGATAAGTCGAAAACAAAAAACCACACTAGTTTTGCATCAAATCTAAGACGAACATAATTTTGACAGTCAGTTCCTATGAGTGCAGTGATAGGGCAATAAGTCGAAAACGCTATTATAACCTTTCTTACTTGTCAAAGAAAATGATTTTTTGAATCAAGAACTGGGTAGTGGGGTAGTCTACATAGTAGTGTAGATGCTAGGATAGGTTGGAGGGTACGGGAAGTGTAGTTGAAAGAACTGCGAACATCGTCATCTTCGGATGATGAGAAAATTGAAGCATATCTAGTTAAATTGCAAACAACGGCTGCGTGTGTCCCAAAAATACGAATGTTTGTTGAGTATGTTGTTCATAAAATGACGGAAGAAGAGATATAACAAGATATACATAAGTATTTACCGACATAGAAAGATATTCATTTTGGCCAAGCACTAGGCTAGTGCAAAAGCCATATTGCACAAAATGCTGTTAGGTTTTATGTCGATAAATCAATAAATGATTGAACAAGGAGGATTCAAACTATTCAAATTCCAAAACCACCACAGAATGAAATTGAGCTCTGTGCAAAATGACATCAAACTGTCATCAGTTGGCTGACAGAACAGTTACTGAAATTGCACTGAAATTTGGTGTACATATGTTCGACTTATCAGCTCAGATTTATTGCACTTCTGGGCACCAGACGAGTTTTCAATGCGCACTGCAGTGCAATCGTGGTTAAAATTAGCGCAGTAAGTCGAAAACGCTATTAGTCCATATTACAGTCGCCACTGGCAAGTGGCGGTCCAATCGAATCCACGTTAGTGTGTTCTGTGACCTGTGACTACTGTCACTCCTGTGTCTCCTCCGTAGTCACGTCTATCTTAGGTGTGTGTTTGACCTAACGAAGTTTGGTTTTGGTCTATACAATGTTTTTTTATGTACTTCAACTTTTGTTTAAGATACCTACTTTTGTAGAAGTATTTAAACCAATTTTGCTTTTTTTAAGCAGAGTATCCTTATAGGTCCACGTATATTAGAGTGACTCCATACCTGACACCTGAGTAACTAACTAACGTAAATGAGAGCCGCGCGACGGAATGGACTCTGGATGGAGTAAACAGTAACAGTATCCTGCTCCTGAGTCCCAAAGTGACAGCGACTTTGAACCGAATAGGGTTCCGCTGCAAGACGTCACTGTCGCGACTTTTTTGGTCGAAGCGGAGCAGGTCGAGGCTGTGATGGTCTCGGAGCAAAATCACAGGTTGTGAAATCACACCACAGCCCTATCATTAAGGGCGTTCACGGTATGCAAATGGTCTCTTTTATAATTTGCCGCCACACGGCACGGTACGGTACGTTTTTATCGTTACGGTAAAATGAGGGAGCAAAATGTACAGGATTATAATTATGGAGATGCTTTTAATTTACCGTCGACGGTAACGGCATGCCGTGAATGTCAACGTTATGCCGTGCCGTCGTCGTAGCTGTCTTAGCTCCCTATCGTGGCACCGAGCGGGAGAAGCGTATTTGCAACAAGTACGCATGTATTGTGACAAACAAAATGGCGTTTAAGTACGATCGAATAACTTTGTTGGAACTCGTTGAAGCTAGGCCCTGTATTTGGGATGAATCTATATCAGAATTTAAAGACCGAATTCTAATGACCGAAAATAATGAAAAGTTTGCATGGACATCCGGAAGTATTGAAAAACTTCTCTGGATATTTTTCGAGTTTCTCAAAAAGAGTGTAGTACGACCCTTCGAGGTGTTTTACTTTTAGTAACGGGTGTCTCCAATACCTGCTTGTGATTTGTTTCTTTTTACGTCTTAAATACGACAAATAAAGAAGAAGTAACCGCCGTTTGTTCATGAATGATCACTGACGGAAGCAGACTGAAACGATTTTATCGTGGAATTATAAAAGCTTTTCCGACGGTTCATACCGCAACGGTATTCCACGGCACGGAACGACCTACAATATTATCGTGCCGTGCCGTGCAACGGAAAATTATAAAAGCGACCAATCATGTTGTGCATGCGTTTTTTATCCGGACAAGTCCCGAACCAGTCCGGACCCGATCCACAAAAACATCTAATAATAAAATTCTGATTCTGAAGCTTTTGCGTTTTGTACTTGACACATGAAAAGATAAATATAGCATTTTTCCCAGAAGACATTGTTGATCACTTCTTGAAAGGGCGAAGTAACCCACAATAAACACAGCTCGATTGAAAATGGATTACGACTATCTATGAAATTTTCAGTACAGACTTCTATAATGCTAAGCAGATGTCAACTGTCATGTACAGGATGGTCTACTAAGGACGGACGCCGGCAATATCTCAGTAACCGTTAACCGTAAAACTTCGAGCAAAAAATATTATTAGGTAAATCGGTTAAGAGGAATTGCTGGAAATTATTTTGAAGTTCCGCAAGTAGCCGCTAGGAGGCGGAATTGTTACGCTCATTCGAGAAAACGGCCTTTTCTGAAAAATATACAAATAAAGGTGTATTATAAATTCTGCCATCATATACATAGACCAGGCACTTTTCGATTTTCTTTTGTTAATGGTTTTTTGTTCTATCTTGTAAGATATAGTGGTGGGGAATGTCAAAAAAGTTTTTATTCAAATGGCAATAACTTTAGGATAAGTTAACGGAATCTTGTTGTTACACTACGTCATTTTGGTTTGTTTTGCTGTGATATGCCCTTAATTTTTAAGATCTACTCACATTAATTTTTTCATATCTTTGTTGAGTTTATATAACACATAGTGATCAGCTCAAATTGACGTTAAATAATAATAAAAATAACCAATTTTATACTGTAGATAATGTTTGTTCGTTTCTTTTAAAAGTTCCGTTATTACGAAAATTGAATACAGCACCTATTGGCGCCTACTTCGCCACCTGGTGGATATTTCAGGAAGTCAAAATATGATTTCTAGCGATTTTACTTGAGTATTATTTGTAGATAGCGTTGTGACGGAGGCTATATCATTATAGGGCACCAACTGTTTCTGAAACTCACATCACATTTGTCATAATACTTGTTTTATTGACATCTCCGGTTTGAAAATAGAATGGAAGTTGAACACTGCGCTGACTTTTTAAGAATTTTGTTTTAACTGTATTAAAATAGATATAGCATACCATTTAAAATTTTCGTAATAATGCGTAATAATTGTTATGATATCAAATACCGCTATGTAGCTACTAAGTCAAGATAAATATGGATAATTTTTATAGCGCAAATGCAGTGCTTCTAAAACGTGTCACTGCTTGGTATACATTGTGGTCTGGAGCAATAATTGGACAAGGCAACCCATTAACGGCGATTTTTTTGCATATAGAAAATGAAACTCATAATATTGAACCTTGGGGGCCTCAAAACTGCAATGGTTTATTTGTCGGATGAATACCTATTATGGACTATTAGATCACAGTCACCTGAAAAACTGTCACACACAGTAGTGAATATAGTAAATCAAACTAAATGACCGAGGTACAACAACTATAGCCGCATTAACGAATAATTAGGCAAACTTGAAGGAGGTAAGAGAGAAGGGACTGAGAGTTTTTTGTATCATTTGGAACATACTGCTCTTGATGACTTCGTATGGTAGTAGCAGTAGAGAGTAAAACGTTTACTGCCTTGTACGCGTTTACTTTTGCTTGTGACACTTCTTGGCTTGGTGACCAGAATTTTCTGCCAGGTTTTTGTGATTTATTAGCTTTGGAGTTTACCTGGTCAATTGTCATGTTCATCAAAACATTGAAGACCGAAATTAGATGCTGTGCCGATAAAGTACCGCCACATGTAAACAAATCCCAAATTTTGCCAAAAGTGTACGTTTACATCAGCAAAGCTGCGGTGTCCTTTCACAAGACATTTTGTTTCATACACAATTGATTCATTAATTCATATTTCAATACATTGTTGCAGTAAATCCCGTTTTATTGAACTTTACAGTCTTAGGGCCAGCTTCACCACCTCCTGGCAGGTATCGATAGCGCAACCATTTCTGTCACTGATAATGATAAAATATGTAGATAAGCTATCTGACACTTATCAGGCGGTGGTGAAACTGGTTCTTAAGCTTTTGATTCAATGTAATCAGGGTATTTCATGACGGCATACTGGCAACAGTGGTGTTCATACTGAAGTAAGGAAAATTAAAGCAGACATTATTTAAATCGGATGGAATTCAAAAACAGCCAGATAAGAAAAGGCGAGCTTAGAAGTAATAATGGTTGATACAAGGCGTCGCTGGTGTACGACGGCACACTCGACTCGAGTAGAAACGCTCCTTAACGTCTAGTAGAAGTGATTTATTGCTGAATATATCGTTAGGACTTCTAAACCTACCAGGCCGAAATAGCACTGTGTGCCCGAATAGAAAATTTTAGAACGGACAAAAATGGAATCAGGTTGCGTAGCATTTCGCGATACCGTTTTCGCTTAACTAAGTTACCATTGTAACGTGAAATGAAGCTATTCTATCTGTCATCGCACCAACAAACATAGGTATATTCTGAAACATCCAGCAAAAATGTAGAGCCTTAACTACTATGCTTTCAAGTTGATACAGAAAATGCTATAACTTCTCTTATGTAACTCTTAACCGCGTTTAACAATTTGGATAAAAATGTAAAAATTGTATTGATTAAAGGACATACAGGTATACCTTAAAACGACACAGTCGACATACTAGCAAAGATGGCGACTACAGATGGAATATTGATGAGGAATTTCAAAATTACCTATAGTGACCTGAACAGTAAATTAAACAAGAACCTGAAAGAAAAGTGGAGTGAACACTACCATAGAAATCCATCCGAAACGATATACAAACAGATCCAGCAGAACATAAGAACAGAACCCTGGTTTAAGAGAGAAACGAATAGACCACTTGTGAGAACCCTTTGCAGATTGAGGTGTGGTCATTGCTTAAGCCCTCAACACAAAACTAGAATAGGGCTAGACGATGACCCTCACTGCAGATGTGGAGAGATTGGTATTGATCAACACTGTATATTAGAATGCCAATTGATCAGTAATGAGGTAACAGACCTATATCACATATTGTCAAACTATATTCCGTTACCTGCTAATATGATCTCTATACTAGCTGGTGAAAACAACTGTGCATACAAACTATTATATAATAAAAATAATACTGTAACTTTCAACCATAACTAATATAAAACAATGTTTGTATTATTAAGAAAAAATAGAAGTCCATCCAAAATAGAACTGGCCAGGTGATCTCAGATCAGAGCCAATAACATAAATGAGAAAGAAACGCGTTTCGAACCATTAACGAAATCGCATAAATAAAAGGTTCAAGATTCAATGAATGATCAAAGAAAAACCATTTAGATACTGTAATCAAAGGTGTTATGTTGAATATTAGTATATAGGGTGCCCAGTTTGATATTAAATTACTAAGTATACACAGAAAGCACAAAACAAATTCATATATCAAACACAAGTAGAATGATTTTGAGAGCAAACCTTCACCTTCGAGTTTTAAATTAGGGATGTCGAGAATTTATTCTAAGCATAAGAAAGTAGAGAGTTCCTTTCTAAAAATAAATTTAAAATTGTGAATAAACAAAAACAAAAAACGGGGGACATGCTCGCAAACAACAAAAGAGCATAGACGTGTTTTTAAATACGCTCTACGATTAATTCCCGTAATTGTGGGCAATGTGAAGTGCAATATACTGAAATTTGGTATGCAGAAAGACATAAAGTTGAACTACGTGTATTGTGAAATCACAACGAATTCGAATAGGCTAGAAGAAGCAAAGCCAATGCGCTAACAGGCATGTGAGTGTGCCCAAGATCCAGTTGTTATTATTTACCACTTGTTTACAAAGACGATGTTATTGTTTACAGAAATTGAAAGAAATCCGCTGGATTTAAAGAGCTTTTATTATGCAGACATAGGCGTACGTTACATTATTTATGAGGGAGTGATGGTCAGGGTGTGACGGAAGAGCAGCTCGGCGGGCAGTAGCCCGGGCTGCACATTTTTCTTCTTTGTTGTATGTAATAATAATAGTAACAAGATACGTTGAAGGGATAAGCATATAACGGTGTGACTATAAGATAATGACGATGACGTTGAGGATATAGAAAAGAGAAACTATTACAGAGTGATAGGAAACAATGAAAGATGCCAGATCTTAAATACTCGTGGCATAGGATTTACGACCAATCGCAGCCAGTCCAAATTTATTAGACTATTTATGTACCATACGGATCCACTAATTGTTTGAATATTTCCCAACAAGGCAGTATGTTCTCGTTGTTCTATAGTAACGTTACAAGGTGTTTATTTCATATCCATTCATTTGATGTATTCTGATGATGGAAGAAAGGGAACTACGAAACTACTAAGTACTTACATTGGAGTGCATTAAATGAAAACTTAAACTGAACTTTTTCAATATATTTCAATATACATATTTCTATTACCAGATAATGTTGAAAATAAACTTAAATACAACAGACCTATAAAAAATACAACTTGAAGAACTCATCTACTTAGTGATTTTATGATTTGGTATTTGAAAGAATTTGGCCCTGTAAATATATAAAAGAGAGGTCTTATCACCTTTGTCAGGCATCTCACCTTCGGAATGTATGACTCTCATATTGGAGCCACAGGCAGTGCAGTAATAAATTTGCTGCATTACCTATTATGGCCTTAAAAACAGAGACAAATTAACTTTCATATAGGGGAACGGGTACTTATGAGCATTATGTATCGCAATCTTCCCAACTTCGAGACTATCATTACACATCGAAACATTTTGAAGAAGGGAACCTGCAACAGGTAACCGTCTGGTACACAAATAAACAATAATGTTTGAAGACAAGAAACGTATAAAACAAATATATTTAAATTCTACAATTTTTAAAAATTTAGCATATTTAGCATAAATTGTTTACAGCGCAAAATAAATATTTTTTTAATAATTCATTTTACGTAAAACTGGAAAAACAAATTTAAAGTGACATTAACTTCAAACGCTTCTTATTCAATCAAATATTTAATATTTAAACAAATATCAAATCTCAATTTTATGAATCGCGGTTAACTAAAAAAAACTGCATGTTCATGAGAATTAGTTGGAATAGAAACATAAATAAAATGCAAATACATGAATATAATATTCTCTCGCTCCATGAACTACACCCCTTTTGAGACGTCAATGGCATTTCTTACCGATGATAAGGCACGCATCACCCAAAACAAACAATAGAACTCAGCGAGTCCGCTACCTGTCGTCTGGTAAATAAAGGGTGAAAAAAGGAAAGGGCCGTGGTTGGGGCTTTGGTTGGGGTATCTAGGAATTGGGGTTTCCGTTGATGCGACGTTGTCACGTTTTTTCAGAAGTGTTGGCTTGATTTACATAATTTAGCGGAAACAGAAATAGGGTTGAGATTGGTTTGTTTGTGGACGCCACTTCCGGGCCAGTGAAAAACTACTTTGGTATTTTTAAGTTTCAGTAACTAACCTAACTTAACCTCAGGGGTTGGATTGTTGAGGTTAAAATGGTTTAACTGGGGCTTGGTCAATTATTAATCGGCTGGGCTCAGCCCATGCTGTAACAGGTATGTGTATATTGGCAAGACCCAGTTGTTATTTTTTACTGTGTTCACAAACACGATGTTATTTTTTACAGAAATACGCGGGAATTAAATTTTGTGGAATTGTTTAAAATAATCTTTTAACACATTATGTACCGTTAAAACCCAAATTTTACTCTAAACTATAACAATGGACCCGCAACGATCAACCTAAACAACAAAGTTCGACTCAGACGACGTCAAGCCGAGCCGATTTCCATCCATTTTGATTTCTACAGCTCAACCGGTTTAGTTACGTTAGGTTAGGTAATGAAACTTCAAAAGGCCATAGTTTTTCACCAAAACGTTTCGTCGGTCTGGAAGTGGTTTCGTTCGACTAAGGACGTCAAACCGTGAGTCATTTGACTTGATTCTCGACCCCCATTTCGGTCTCCGCTAAAATGAAACTTTACCATTTATACGATATACGACATATTACTTAACCACCGCACCAATAATTATTCTTAAATTGTTCATAGGGCACCTTCTGTGGTTGCTCGGAATAATTACCGTTTTTTTAATATCTTTTACATGGTGAGGCCTAAGTTAATACTTTTTTTTGAGCTGTGTATAGAAGTCATTAAAATAAACAACTTGTTCAAATAACTTTTTTCCGAAAACTGAAAAAGCGAGATACAAAATAACAAAAAAAAACAAGCCTTGATTGTTTATCAAGACGTACCTACCTATTCTGTTCGTGTTTAGTTTTTACCCGGATTTTTGTCAGATCGATTAGACATCGTACCTATGGAAAGAGTATTCAGGCTGCAAAAGAGACGTTTAAGAAATATAGAGAAAAAGTCCTGATTACCTGGGGCTAAAGGTATATAACAAACTAGAATGTTAGTATTCGTAATGTCCATGATAGTCAAATTAAAAAATTGGTATTCAACCTATTGGCCACAAATGCTTACTATTCCATAATTGAATTTTTGTACTCATAGCTTTAATCATAGCTATATTATGTATTATCTTGTATTTATTTGATTTAATTTACCGTATTTTGTAGAAAGCTGCTTGACTCATGTTTAGAATAATTTTTGTCACGTGTTTGTATTGTCTTGACTTTTCCAATACCTGTACAGCTCTACTGGAATAAATACATTATCTACCTATCTGTATATCTATGTAGCTGTCAGAAAGTGCATTAGTAATTTTTTTGTATATCGTTGTTGATTTTAAATTTGTAAATCCTAAAAATTGTAATTATGTGGCTCTTTTAGGATTTAACAATTTAAAATTAACAACGATAAACAAAAAATGACTACTGCACTATCTGAGAGGTAGGTAGGTACTTGTACAAGGTACAATGCCTAATCGACTTGACAAAAATCCTAGCAAAAAATTAAATACAAACAGACTAGGTACGTCTTGATACACATTACACAATCAAGACTTACGTTTTTCGATTCTGTAACTCGCTTATTTTTCAGTTTTCGGAAAAAAGTTATTTGAAAAAGTTGTTTATTTTAACGACTTCTATGTACAGTTGACAAAGAAGTATCACCCTGTATAATAACAAACACATTAATCAGTATCTTCCTTTGGAGCAAAAGTCTATTTTGCGATTTTCCTCACACGCTTTTTTCAGCTTTACTATTACTGCAATGACTGCAAAATATATATTGTCAGTTGTCACAGCTAACGAAAATATAATAGGGTTACCCGGAGACGATCTGGCAACGTGGCCAAATAATCCATTGCTTTTTTGCGTTTTTGCGTACGATCGTCTACCTGCCTAATTGCCTGCTAGGAGCATCAAGCTGCTTGATAAACACAACGATAAACACAATATTTATAATATGCTTCAGATAGTGGGTCCAAACAAAACCCTTGTTTACTGCTTCTACCTATTCGAATTCGTTGTGAAATCAAGAACAAAAAATTCAACGTTAGAAGACCTTTTGCATCACGACATTGTCCGAAAGAATGCAAATACCAATAAAAAGTGGCTTGTAGGTAAATACCACAACATAAAATAACTTTCCATACAAATCAGCCGTCTCCAGTGGCGTACCAATTTATTTCTTGTAAATGAAATAATAACTACAATAACTGTTATACATGAAGGAGGAATCACTTGGTTCATTTAAGTGTTGTAAATCCAAGGAGCTAACATGCTTGGTATGCATAGTATGCTTCAAGTTATTACATAAAAGTTGTGTGGAAAGGAAAGATGTGAAAGACATCATTATTGTTGAGAAGCACAAGATATTATGCGGCAAAGAATGTGAGGAAAATTATGAAAACGATGCCCTTAAGACGCTAAAGGATGAAGTTATCAAACTGAATTTTGAAATATCTCAAAAAGATGACTTTATCAATAGACAAAAGAAAAAATCTCAAGCTTTCGAAGAGGATGCAATTGAATGGGAAAATCAATATCGGAAAGAAATAGAAGATAAAGATAGATCAATCCATTTAATTGAATCGAAATTGCGATCAGAAAATAAAAAAAATAAGGAAGAAATGGAAAGTTACAGAAAAGACATTGATAAATATAAAACAGAAATTCAAGAATTAAATTATAAAATAAAAAGAATGACTCTCTCAAATGATAGTCTTTCAAAAAATGTATCAAGGCTAGAAGATAATGAAAAAGAGCTACTTAAAAAAATTAAAAACTCAGAAAAAATTATAAAAGCTCAAACCATAACGAAGTTATCAACTGCAAGCCAAACAGACGGTCTTCCTCAGTCATCAGTGAATGTCTGCCAATCAAGTAATAGTAAAATTAGTCAACAGAACCGTGACTTCATCATAAACTTGGTGCGAGCGGAGTTCGACGCTTGTGTCCAGAGGTATAAAGCGGAAGGCTATAATCGGGAAGGCACAGCTCCAGATGATGCTGTAGGAACAACCAAAAAGTTTTCAGATGTGACTGCAACAAGATCGAGTGCTTCAAGACACATTTGTCAAGAAGAAAATGATACAAATCTATCAAAATCTATTCCAAAACTAAAACAGCTCAACGCTAGAAGCAGAAGTAGTACGTCCCAAAGAGAATCATCTACAGCTTCTGAATCAAATACGACATTCCTCTCACTGAAACACAAACAACAAGAGGTAATGGAAGCAGTTATCAACTTGACAGCAGATAGCCCCTTCCAGGAGTATCAAAATAATGTTGAAGCACCAAAAGGACCATAACCAAAAAAATGAGAATAAAAATTCATGGGAAAAAAATCGTCAAATATCTCAAAATGTGGAGGAAAACCAGGGATGGAAGACTGTCCAAAGGAGAAAGCAACCTAGGAGAGGAAATCGGCCAGACCCGCTACAAATTCCAGCGCAAGTACCAAGTTGATTGTGGCGCAAAAACAATCTGCAATATTTTTATCTGGACTGGACCCAAAAACTGAGGCACAGCAGATTATGGATTTCCTTAAGCAAGAAAAACTCGACACGGATGTTACTTGTGAAAAAATGAGAACTAGAACAGACAAGTACAAGAGCTCCTTCAAAATCACTTTACCCGAGGTAAAAAAGGGTGAACTTATGAATGAAGCATTATGGCAAAATGGTGTGATCATAAACCATTTTCTGAACATTCAGCGACACCCAAACGAGTCTCATCAAGTGGGTGCGGTGTCTCGTCGAAGCTAAGTGTTATACACCTAAATACACAGTCAATTGGTACGAGCATTGACACTATAATTGAGATGGTAGAATCCAATAGTGAGTGCTTCGCGCTTTGCTTGACAGAGCATTGGAAGACTGAAGATCAGTTAAAAAACTACAACATAAAGAACTACAAACTAGTGTCTGCATACTGCCGAGACGCTAAAGAACATGGTGGATCCGCGGTCTATATAAAAGATACACTGGTTGCTAAGGCAAGAGAAGACATCTCCAAGTTGTCAGAAAAGTCGAACTTTGAATGTGCTGCAGCTGAAGTACATATTGGAAAAACGAAGATCATTATCATGTCAATTTATAGAACAGAACAGCCTCAAATATTAATTAGTAAGCTTGATCAGATTTTAAATGAGTTGGTAGATCAAAATTCTGTTATTTTTTTAGCAGGTGATTTTAACTTAGATATTCTTGGGGATGCGAAATGGCCAGATATTTTCAAAACTTTTCTTTCTTCATTCGATATATTTCCTAGCATTAAAGATTACACACGCATAGATGGACATAGGAGATCTTGCATAGATAATATTTTCACCAATATTGATAATTTTACTTCTGTAATTTTCAACCCGCATACATCTGATCATACTGCACAAAAGCTAACATTCGAATGTGAAGTTACAAATAGCAAACACGCGAAAAAGCGTTTATACACTGCAGAAAATAAAAAACTCTTCAAATATCTGTTGAGTGAAGTAGACTGGAAACCAGTTTTTGATTGTTGTTCCACAAGCATTGATAGTCAGTGGGAGACTTTTATGAACATTTTTCACTCTCTGTTTTCCGACTGGTTTCCTGTAAGAACTTTTACCTCTACAAAAAATAATAGACGAAGTTGGTCAAAATCACCAGCAATAGTGGATTCTAAAAAAAGGCTTGATATTTTTTATTCAATATGTGCAAATGATCAGAGGTATAAGGACGAATATAGAGCAGAAAAGCGTAAATACAATTTCCTCCTCACAGAATCACGAAAAAACTATTATAAATACAGGCTCAACAATTGTGATAATAAAACTAAGGTCTCTTGGCAAATAGTTTCAGAGATAAGGAGTGGTTCTAAAAAATCTGTAAGTAACCTAGGTTTGCAAGGAGAGCCCCAGAGTCTTAGTAATGATATAAACAACCATATGGCAAGTGTAGCAACAAAAGAAATAGAAAAAATCAAACCCGTTGATAATTTTACGTTAAATATAGATGAAAATATAGAATGCATGCACCTTTCAATAGTTCCTGACATGGAAATACTGACTATAATATCGAAGCTAAAAAATACACATAGTTCTGGGTATGATGAGATCTCGACTCACTTAATAAAGTACGTTGCATCGGAAATAACTGCCCCGTTGTCATTCCTAATTAATAATTCTTTTAGGCTTGGCACTTTTCCAAAGCAGCTGAAACTCGCAATGCTTAAACCACTGCATAAAAAAGGTGATCCTTCAAAAATAGAAAATTACCGCCCTATAAGCTTACTCTCATTTTCCAAAATTTTTGAAAGTGCATTGTCTAACAGATTACAGAATTTCTTTCTAAAAAATAATTTAATTTCAAACTCGCAGCATGGATTTTTGCAGGGCAGATCAGTTGAGACTGCAACATATGACTTTATTGCCAAAATCATAGGAACATTAGAAGCAAAAAAGAAAACTTTAGGAGCTTTTCTCGATCTATCTAAAGCTTTCGACAGTCTCGATCATAGTTTGCTTTTAGAAAAACTAAAGCTGTATGGAATACAAGGGCCAGCTTTAAGGTGGATAAGATCATATCTTTCAGGAAGATCTCAAATGGTTTGTCTGGACTCAAAGAACTCAAGTACTCTGTCAGACACTATTAATATTAATTTAGGAATACCACAAGGGAGTCTATTAGGCCCTTTCCTCTTTCTTGTATATATTAATGATCTACCTGATGCTGTCACAAATGATTCTACAAATCTTGTAAACTTTGCAGATGATACTAACACTCTTTTCTCCGCTGCTTCACTTGACGAACTTTTTGAGAATGCAAAAATTGGTTTGGAAAGGGCCGAGAGGTGGTTTAGTGGGAATAAGCTCTTGCTAAACAGTGATAAGACAGTTGCTGTTTGCTTTAGGACCAGACAGTTGCGTGATCAATATCCTGAGACTGTAGAACTCCTCTCCCAGAAAGTTGAATTGTCCCAGTGTGCAAAATTTTTAGGATTTTATATAGACCAAAATTTAAATTGGGACACTCAAGTTCAGAATGTATCAAAAAAACTAAATTCAGCTTGTTATTCCATTAGAATCTTAAAAAATTATGTGGAACAGAATTTATTGCTTTCCATATACTATGCAAACTTTTACTCAATCATGCGCTATGGAATAATGTTCTGGGGAGGTGCTGTGAGAGCACCAGAGATCATGAAAATTCAAAAGAGATCTGTGAGAATAATATTAGGATTGAAAGTCAGAGATTCTTGTAGGGGTAAATTTAAAAGCCTAAACATTTTAACGTTCATTGCCACTTACATATTCGAATGTGTCATGTTCATCCATAAAAATTTTCAACTGTTTTTTCATCTTTTGCCAAATCATGAACACAACACAAGAAGCTCAAACCTAAATATTCCTACTCACAGATTAGCTCTGACTGAGTGTAGTCCAGTTTATATATGTGTAAAACTCTATAATAGAATTCCAGTGGAATTACAATATGAACAAAATTTAAAAACATTTAAAAAAAGACTTTTTTCTTTTTTAGTCAATTTGGAACCATATACAGTAACAGATTACTTACAGTATACTCCATAGTAGTTTAAACTGTTACCTGATAAAAAATAATTCATGTATCCCAACCAAGATTTTATGATATGTATATTGTCCAATAACTTATGTTACGTACTCTATGTTCTTTTAAATGTATTATTTTTTTTTCAAATGCCAGTGCCATAGCATATCTGTCTTTTGATCTTGTTTTCTATCTCATTATATAAATACTAATGTATGTAATTTGTATATATTTTAAGGTTTTGTACATGACACTATTTGTTCAACTATTCTCTTAAAAATTTATGCAAATAAAGCACTACTACTACTACTACTACTACTACTACTACCACTACATATATGGAAAAATCCTTGTTATTTTTAATACAGTAAATTAGATTAGATTCCGCCACAAAAGACTTTAGCTTTACTTACACTACTCATATAAAAAAGCCGTCCTAATACTAACTCCGGGGGGTCACCAACTTATAAACCAGGTCATAGATACGTGACAGCTAACCAAAATTTGCTGATGTTGCGCAATTCTATTTCTGGTGGTAAAGAATTATACATCGGGTTCAAAACGTTCCGGACCAAATTAATAACTAGGGAAGTAGGGATCGACAAAAAAATAGTTAAGACAAAAGTCGCAGAAAATTTTCCTGCCCATCCGATGCCGAACCGATGCCGAAACGTTAAAATGCTTGGGTGACGACGGCATCTCTCTTCTACATAATATTTGTAAGACTGACTGGTCCTCCGGTGTTTGGCCAGATGAATGGTGCACATCAATTTTTGTTCCGTTTCATAAAAAGACAATTATCGCCTGCTTTCGTTAATTTTTCATGCAGGTAAGGTTCTACTATATATTTTACAATCTCGTTTGGAGGGTTTTATTGGCTGGCAAAGTTATCAGGTGCAGGCAGGTTTCGTGAAAGGACGCGGTACGCGTGAACAGATCTTAAACTTAAGACAAATTATTATTGAAAAAGCCAGAGAGCACTATCTTCCAGTTTTTATCTGCTTTGTGGACTATTCTAAGGCGTTTGATAACGTAAAGTGGCCTAAACTGTGGGAAATCCTCATCTCTATGGAAGTTCCTTATCACCTAGTGTTTCTCATACAGCAACTCCACGATTCTAATTCGGCTCGTGTAAGAACTGATGGTAACCTGTCTGGTCAAGCTGCAACCAGAAAGCGAGTGCGTCAGGGATGTGTATTATCTCCGATGTTATTTAATATTTTACTCTGAATTTGTGATGAGATAGATATTAGAGAACTGGAATGGCGCTATAACTATTGGCGGAAGCAAAATATCTAACTTAAGGTTTGCTGACGATACAACCCTTATTGCTGCTTCTCAGGAAGAACTAGTAGCTCTATTGAACGTTTTATAACAACACGGTGCAGCATATGGTCTTGGTATTAACTACAACAAGACCAAGGTTATTATCGTAGATAGAGAGCATGACAATCATCGAGAAATAAAGTCAATAGGCCGTTGTGAAGTAGTTCAAAGCTTTGTGTACCTCGGTTCTTTGATCGACAATTCACAATTCAGGTAGCTATGAGAATGAGATTCGACGGCGCATTCAACAGGCACGGGTGGCCATGACAAAGCTTACTAAATTTTGGCGTGACCATAACATCACTAAAGCTACCAAAATGTCACTGGTTTAGTCTCTTGTGTTCTCCATATTTTTGTATCCATCGGAAACTGATAAAAAGGCAGACCGAGCTCGCATAGATGCTTTTGAAATGTGGATGTGGAGGAGAATGCTGAGAGTTCCTTATACCGCCCATCGAACTAACGTTTCCATAATGGATGAGCTCGGTAATCCAAAGAGACTATCTTCCATTGTATCGACGAGAATGCTTACATTATTCGGACATATACACAGAAGCGATAATATGGAGAAACTTGTAGTTCAGGGTCATGCCCCGAGAGGGCGGCGCCGTGACCGTCCCCCTACACGCTGGGTGGATACGACGAAACAGTTGCTGGATATGAGTGTCAAGAGCTCCACTAAACTGACAGTAAATCGCGAACGATGGCGAGCTACAGTTCTCAAAACTATTGATGTTATTCGTGTCGGCAATACACTAGCTCCGACTTAATGGATTTTACGAGTTCACAACATGTCTGTTAAGACATTGTGACTATGATGATGATGATGGGGGGTGGGGCGTTGTAAAACTGAAAAGTTTGCATTATTGATAATAGGCTGTCCATTTATCACCGTATAATGTGTGGGAAGTACTGAGTCAATCAACTTGACTTCATTTTTTTTCGATAGCACTTACCACAACGGCGCTATTTGTCAAAAATCGTAACGAAACAGTTTTCACTTCCCCCCCACTCTAGCGGCAACCCCCAGAGGTCGCAAATTGAATCTTATCTTAATTAAACAAGGCCAAGGTACTATCATTTCCTTTAAAAGTATGTATAAATGAATTTTTTTTGGCAACACCACATATCGGTAGTTAGGTGCTGCTGATAAATAAAGATAAATAAATGAGAAGATACCATTATTTTAGGGAAACAAAAATGTTACTCGACTTTTTGATAAATTTATTCGTCTTAATCCCTGAAGAAATTCTAATTTTAATTAAAATCACAAACCAACCCCTAACTTTGGCGCACTGTAGGACGGAAACTATTGGTCGCAAATAAAAAATGTAAAGACCACAATTGTGCAGAATTTTGTTCTGTCCATAAATCATTTGAACTTTTTTGATACCAAAACAACGATATTCTCCGAAAATCGTCGCAAAGTAGAGTTTCACCCCCTCACTCCTCGAGCGGCAACCCCCGACAACATTGAAACTGGCACTGATCCCAAGACACATTTTTAGTTTTATCGAAACCTATAGGAGGCTGATACAGTTCAGTATTTCATATCCTTTTAAAGCAAACTTGCTTTAAGAATTTCATTAAGGCAATGATATAACCTCCACACAGCCGGGAGGGCCCACACTTAAGAGAGCTGTCACGGCTTTCGATGAAGCTAGCCTTAAAACCACAAGTACTTGAGCAAGTCTTTGTTAATTCTCCGATAAATACTCATTTTTCTGCTCTTAGAGCTTTGTTAAATCCTTCAGGTTTTAAGACATCACAACTTGAGGCCACGAAATAACTATTTTAGATTAAGATTGCTTTCCTGTAGATATTTTGGTAGACAAAACGACGTATAAAGGTAAGTTGGTTTTATGTACATTTTATCAGTGCTCTATCATGAAAATGGAAAGCCTTTTTATCTAGACACTTACAACCTGGAGTATTGTAGGTATATAGGTATATAGGTAATAGATGCACTATTTTGTTATCATAAATTCCGAATTTTCTCGATTACTATAATGAAAAAATAAAACAAATCACAGTTTATTGATGAAACTTTGTAAGATAGCCCTAAAAAATGAAAGCCCTCCAAATATATTACAATTCTGATGAAAATATGAATTAAAAGATATTCAATTCTTTTAGCCCATTACCACCTTAAAATTCAACTCAACAAAACTCAAAGTCCTTCATATGGATAATATGGACTTAATACTGGCCTAATTGTTTTAAAATAGCTAACCTCAAAATATATTTTTATTCCGTAATATATAGTAAGTAGGTTAACCTGTTAATGTAGGCAATTCTGTGTGACATTGCAATTAACAAACTAAAAACTGAACTGTTTGAAATGACGTTGGTATTTCTTAACACCAAATATTTTTTTTAATTTGCTTTTGAAATGCCCATTTTTATTTACTTTGCACCACTTATTGAGTTTGGATCCCTTGTTAAGTTTTGATTTTATCCAAGCCTATCTAACAAAAACATCTCTATGCTATCATAAGCATCCTTAAAGCCAATAAGTTTGAAGGAAGATTTTAGTTGTGCCTATTTGACTTGGAAAATATATAGTTTTAAGGCGGCTTTATTGAGTATTTTTCTTCAACTGTTAAAACCATTTGGCTTTCTTGAAGGCTTTTTTAAAATCGGTAAGTCTTAAGACAGTCGTAAGGACAAAATAGCTTTAACAGAATTTATATGAGACCACCATAAAGCTTCATTAAAACTTTACAGTTTAAATTGACTATTGGCCGTATGATATAGGTTTTATGGATAGGTACTCCTTATAACCTGTTGATAGGATAATTTGATTCTGAGTGCATTTGGTCATCATTAATGCAGCCATAAAACACAACTCTAATCAAATGTCACCTTAAAACTTATTTAAAACCTCCATGAAGCTAATAGGCTACTGAAATGTTTCTTGGGTTGTCATTTTGAAAATGTATTTTCATGACAAATCGATTAATGATTTCAAAAGTGTCGGTCGCTTCAAGGTAGAAAAACTTAGCGGGCTTTTACAGTATTATTGAAATTGCTTAAAGCAACACGGCTTGATTTAAACAAGAGAACACCGTCGCAATTCGAATCGAATCCCTGCGAAATTCGTTGACAATTGAGAGATGGGGAAGGGACAGTGGGAAATAACTCGGACGTCTCCTTCCGAATAAACGGTTTCTGGCTTGCTGAGACGGAAGAAATAAATGATGCTTCTCAGAGATAAAAGAATGCAATAAATGGAACGTTTCAAATTAACTATTAGTGAGGAAGAAAATTCTCGTATTATATTTGAGTTCCGCCTTCATAGTAATTAGAAAACTGATCTTAAGGGTAACTTTTAGGTATTCCTTATTGTAGAATCATCGAGATAAGATACTAAGGAGGTGCTATTAGCCTTCATTCTATCAGTTTAAAATAGTTCAGTAGGAGGAGGCTATGACCAAACTAATATGGCCAAACTGACAGGTTCAGATTAAAGGCCTTTAATTCGTCTGAAAATAAACTTACTAGGTGAATACATATTATCACCGGATAGGTGATAGACTTCGCATTTTTATGAACATTGAGATAAGGGCATGAATCTTTTTAATGCTTAATTTTTAATCAGGATTTTCAAATTGCAACAAATTTGTGACGAATATTGATAATGTGAAAGCAAAAATACTATGTAGTATATTCACTTTTAGTCAAAGTATCTTTAAAAAATGGGACAATCTGCAGAAAACCATGACCTGGCAATACTAGTTGCTGCCTTCACAAGGAAGTTTCTACAGGGTGTCTGGATATTTGACCAACAAAGCTTGATAGGTGATAGACCTCACTTTTCTATGAACATTGAGATGAGAACATGAAGTCATAAAATACTTAATTTTCCACATACAGGCTGTAAAATTTTTACTTTTATTTTCGTATTTTCTCAATTATTCCGCAATAAAGTGGCACGGTGATCTAAAATTGCTTATTGGGGAGTTCTTAAAGACCAGGAATCCATACTCAATCACGGTTTTGCTATCATGAACACAAGGCGCCACCTACGGTACATCGAATTCTTTTAAATTAACAAATGCTTTTTCCGCTTTGGTGCATCAATGTGAATATAAAAAAAATCGTTTCCGCAATATATGTTTTGCGTAAAAAAGCATCGTTTGTTTATGTCGCTAGATGTAGTCGTTTTTAAGATAACCTTTATTGAAATTTCCAAGCCGCCCTCATTAATTGTAAAATGTGATCGAAAGAATTATCGGTATTCTCAAATGAATTAATGTCAGAATAAAAACATGTTTCATACATCTAATTTCAAAATAGGTGGTGCTGAAGTTATGAGTTCTTCGTTAATGGTATCTAAAAGTATTAGCCTTATATTCATTTGTGCGGAAATACCAATAATTCACTCCAATTGGAAATTTCAATGAAGCAGTGGCGGCTCGTGCCAACTTAGAGAGGCAGCGCCAGAATGACAGCCAAAATTTCAAACCGATATAAAATTGAAAAAAAATATTTATAACTATAGCCGATAAGCCGAATTTAACTGAGTCTTTATGTTAGACTCACCAAGCAACGATAAACTGAAAACATTATTCATATGCATTTTAGATTTTTCATAATAAGATCATCCGTGCCTTTTTTCGTCCAAGTGTCATCGCCTCCAAATAGAACACACACACAAAGCAAAAGGGTTTGTTAACTTCTTCACAGTCACTTATCCAATTGTTTTTATCATAAATAGTTTTATTGAAATTTATGATAAATTAAATTTACGACAACGCAGTTTCTGTCCACTACCAATAGGTTTTTCAATTTTTAAATCAGGTGTTGAACGTCCTAATTCCTTGATCTGCAGTTTTTCTTTAGGGGAAGATTACTAAATGAGTTTATTCACTATTGATTTAATAGTCGGTGAGTTTATTAATGCGCCAATTTTATTCATTTTCGCTCCAATAATATATTTTAACACAAAAGAGATACCGAGCCGAAAACAGCGCACAACTCTCTCAAACTAGTAAGATCTAAATTTCAAACCTTTAACGAGAAAAGTCGACATCAGCATCAAATATAAACAAATCGAAACTACTGAAACAAAACAAAAATTGTGAACCATGAATGGAAATATGGGTAATGTGCCTGGCACGGTCTACTTCGGATTTTCGTATTTAAAATCTATCCAAACGTCCAGCATAGCGTTATCTCTGTCACTCATAAGCGTTTGTGAGAAGATTTCTCTCACTCTGTTTGTGCCTTATAGGAAACGGCACGGTCGCGTCGCGTCGTCAGCTCTTATCGTGTGAGTTACCACGGTGCCACCTGTTGCCTGGTGCAAGCATTTATGCGCTGAGGCGCTATTGCCATATCATATAAAACAGAAAAAGTCGTTGGAAACTAACATAGAATAAGAAAAGTTTGAGAGATAGATAAATATGTTTTTGTCGAAAATGAAGGTAGTGCTATGGCACTGTGGCACTACCTCACCAGCCGCCACTGCAATGAAGGTTATCTCGAAAACGGTTACCTCTAGAGACTTAATCAAAGTATACTTTTTTCAAGTGAAACATATTGAGGAGACAACAACAACACATGTGGTTCTATCTTTGATGGTTTTCAAGATATTTACGGTTTTGTAATTATGGGGTAGGAATTGGAAAAATTGTAGGTGGCGTGGCTCGCAGACGAAACAATTGGCAGGAAACCTTTCATCCAAAGTGTTTCGACCTCTAATACTAAAATTTGCTTTCGCTCCATCTACCTGTAACCACATTATTCTTAAAAACTCTAGTGGTGAATTTTCCAATAGGTTAGACTCCATGCTGGTTATCAACAAACCTCTCAAAATTTAGATTTATAAAAATATAAATTATGCCAGTTTACATGGCCGTTAATGATAACGCTGTAGCTACATTTCATAAAAAAGAAATGAATGAATTTCATAAGAAATGTAGCTTCATTCTTAAACAACACACTGTTGAAAAGGTGCATCATCTTGGACTCGAGCACGACTCCAGTTACAGAAATTCATTCAGTTTTCAAAGTCTTGTCTTTCAGTTGCTTGATTCAGCTGCACGTGATAAGGATGCTATATGTACTCCGTGGAGATCATGTTCACAGATGTTTGACCAATGCCCAAATAGCGACTAATTTCTACTGTAGCACTGCTATGCGGATCTTTAACTACAATTGCGAGAATGTCAAACTCACTATATTCATGTATTACTACTACATGTTTCCTTCTCTCATACTTTACGCCCACGTAAATCCAATTTTGAGAAGTTTGTTGACAACCAGCATGGAGTCTAGGCATTTGGTGTGGTATTATTGGAAACCGCATAATAAACTAAAGTTTTTCAAAATTTTCTGAACGAACATTTGGAAAACCTGTTGAAAAATTCACCACTGGAGTTTTTAAGAATAATGTGGTTACAGTGAGTTGGAGCGAAAGCACATTTTAGTATTAGAGGTCGAAACACTTTAGATGAAAGGTTTCCTGCCAATTGTTTCGTCTGCGAGCCATGCTACCTACCAGTTCCCACGCAATAATTCCAAAACCATAAATATCTTAAAGAAAATTTAATTTCGCATCCACCGATGTGAAACTTATCATACCATCCTATTTGAAAAAAAAAGTTTTTAACGTTTTTAACTTTTTAAATTTGGAAATTGCTAGTCTATTGATTTAATGTTCTTTTGAAACAACGATCTTACTAAAGCACAAGCACGTTCCTCGCTTGTTCCAAAACCGGAAACCGCATCTTTCTATCGCGTTTAGTTTCCGAGATATTAACGTTTCTTGTAAAGTACTACAAACGTCAAATTTTGTAAAAATTGCTGAATAACTCCGAAAATAGGCTTCATAGTTGATACCTACTACCGGTATATTCGGAAGTCCGCCATCTTTAAAATTATTCTCTGAATGTAGAGCATTTGGAAGAAAACCTTTTTTATTTAAAACATTTTCGTCTAATTTAAACGGTATGGCCGCTAGAGAGCACCGCGCGCTTATTGGACCACCCTGTATACATGGATGTATATGTGTAGAATCAATGCTGCGTAGTAGGGTCTGTCACCAGATCTGTGTGTAAATTTGATACAAGTGGTAGACTCCTCAATCGAGCGTTATCTAGTGTAGGATGCCACATTATAATCGAATATTGACACTTTTGAAATCCATAACAATACTTGTTTATAGAAGATACTCACTGAATATCCATTCTGCAAGTTACCTCATTACTCCAGTGTAGAAAAATATAATTGGACCTAGCAAGAGCTTAGAAAGAATCTATCTTCTGTTTTTGAAAGCACTTATGTGATCGTTATGTTTTGTTGAAAGAGTTACGAGGTCAGGGAATATCATAAAAGTTACAAAAAGTGTTTTTCTTATCGTACCGCTACTAGTACACCGTACATTAACAAAGACAAGTAGGGTCACTCGCCGTGCCGATTTTGATGTGAGTCTCACAAATGCGAGCCGCCTCGATTTGAGAGGGGTTCCCTTCGTGCGATCTCGTTTTCTTACAGGGAATCCGACTGTGCGATATTGTCGACGTCAACGGTCGACGTTCACTTTACTTATACGGGAGTCAATAGAACTGAATTCTATAGTATAGGTAGAATATAATTTATTATTCAATAAACCATTCAACACAATAACTGTAGATGCAGCTACTGGGGTGGCAAATAGCTCAAGGAGTATTATAGATCATGTTTTGTCAGAGAGATGTAGTAAATTGAAATGTACGATTCAAGTAGTAAGTAACAGTCTGATCATTCATAATTTGTTGTCAATAACCTTAGGTGTAAACATAAAAGTACTTGCGACAAAATATAGAAAAGAAGTAAACAGAATAGATCATAAAAAATTCATCTCAAAATTTGAAAAGCATATTCAAACTACAGGAGTTCAATCATTTCAGGAACTACTTGACTTAATCACTTCTTGTAAAAAAGATTCGGAATTCAAAAAGACGTATAAGATACGTGAAAATAACGACTGGATAAATCAAGAAATTCTCGAAATGATTGAAAACCGAGTCAAAATTTATAAACAAAAAGTTAAAGAACCGGGAAACACGAATTTAAAAAACTTAAGAATCAAGTCAATGATAAAATTAAAGCATTAAAAAAACAGATATTTTAAAAATCAATGGGAATAAGTAGGCACAAATATAAAAAACAATGGGGCCATATACAGAGCATGTCGCCGGAATGTTTTTGTGAAATACGCGCAAAACGCTCAATAACACACAAACACCGCTTATTTAGGCACCCCGGTAGATCCGACCGATTGTATCCCGTGCACCGTGTCGCGTGTTAGGTGGTGTTAGGTGCACTGACCCTGTAAACCACAGCTGTTAGCGTTCGGCTATCGCTCGAGATCGCCGGGCGCCAGAATTCGCCAGCTTGCGTAGTATCCTAGAGCACAGCTGGAAAGACCACATTGGGGGCGGAGCTTAGAGTGACCCTACTTGTCTTTGGTGTACGGTGCTAGTAGTAGCACGGTGAGACCGGTTGCGTTGAGTGGAGGCGAAGCCTTAGCTTCGCAGCGCACCCAAGTTCGGTCTGCTCTGAACATCCGGAGCGTCAGCATCGTTGAATAGGAGGTCTCGGTTTTGAAATCTCGTCACGACGCGCGATGGCTGATTCAAACGAACAACGGTGGATGATCAAATTTTGTTGAAAGCTCAACAAAACTGCTACCGAAACGCACTCACTGCTCAAAGAAGTTTACGGGGATACAGCTTTAAGCTACGTACAGAGGTTACGAGGTGGGCGAAGAAATTTGAAGAGGTCAGGAAAGGGTGGAGCTGCGACCTGGACGACGCGACGGTGAACAAGCATCATCACCATCATAGTCACAATGTCTTAACAGAGATGTTGTGAACTCGTAAAATGCATTTACTCATTTTACGAGTTTCTCTTGGGACATCTTTAAGATCTTTAATGCAGTAGTTTCCCATTTGCTTTCTGCATCCTCATGCCGTTGATGCCGTTGACCAGATTGTATCTACAGGTTCATCCGCCTTTAGGGGCAATTTCTCACCCCTGGACAAGAAGGTGTCCTGACTCTTCTCAACTCGTCCACCCAAAGCTGTTGGTTGAGAAGGGGTTACTGTTTATACCGACTGTAGTTCGGTTCCTTTTAGTCGCCTTTTACGACACGCAGGATATACGATGGGAGATATTCTAACCCGCCCTCACACGGGGGGTGAACAAGCAGAATCGACTAAAATGTCAATCGTGTTCGTGATTTATGGAATACTGATCGTACCACTACGCAGAAGTTCTGGAAAGATACTTTACTGCTTATCCGTCAGTTCCTAGCGAAGCACAACGTGACATTGCCGCCGCAGCCGCCCTATAGTCCTGACCTCTCTCCGCCCGAATTTATCCTTTTTCCGAAACTCAAAAATGAATTCAAAGGAAACCGTTTTGACAGCATCCAGGCCTTCCAAAAAACTGTAACAATAGACATAGAAAAGCCGGTGTAAAATATTTGTCGATGTTAAAGGTGATTACTTTGAAGAATATGAACACTTTGTGTAAATATATTCATTGACATTAGAAGTGTTACACCAAGAAGGAAGGATTTCCTGAACTTGATTTTTTAACCATGGTATAGTCTTACATCAAGAATAAAACGATAACATTGGCAATATGTTTTGTTAACATATAGTACGAAAAAAAATTAATAATGTGTTTGGCGGCCCCGCAGTTGAATACACTCATGTACACGTCTAGGCACCGACAAGATGAGATGGTCGATGTCTGCTTGTGGCACCTCGTTCCAAGCAAGTTGAACTTCGTGGATTAACTGTGCCAGTGTCTGTGGAGGATGGTGCAAATTGGACAGTCTTCTCTGCATCATATCCCACACATGTTCGATGGGATTTAAATCAGGTGGGGTGGCCACGGCAAACGATCAACGCCAGCTTGTTGGAGGAAGTCCATAGTTTGACGAGCAATGTGGGGGCGTGCGTTGTCTTGCTGAAAAAGGATTTGTGGACGAAGTGAACGGTCATCTAGATAAGGCAGCAAAGTGGCTTGGAAAACTTTATTAACCATAACGTGCAGCTGTCATACTGCCTCGAATAAACACAAGTGGTGATCGGCTACCATAGGCAATAGCCCCCCAAATCATTACTCCAACAGTTCTGTGTACATGCCTCTCAACAACAAACCCAATCTCATGTCGCTCTCCATGGCGCCGGCGGCGCCTCACCCTTCTACGGCCATCGTGCATACCTAGACAGAATCGTAATTCGTCGCTGAATAGAACGTTATGCCATTATGCCTCCCAATGATTTCGTTCTCTGCACCAGTTTAAACGTTGGCGACAGTGGTCCGCAATCAAAGGTAGCACTAATCGTGGACGGTATGAAAAAAAAGTCCAAAGGCTCGAATGCGGCGATGTAAAGTACGCATGGTAACTGGCCTACCTTCTTCTCGAAACCATTGATCAGCAATTTGACGCATAGTAGCAAAACGGTCTCGCAGAGCTAGTTGTCTGAAGCGCCTATCTTGACGCTCTGCCGACCAGTGGTCTTCTTCGTGCTCCTTTGCCTTCTTCTCTCCACGCACGACACACACGCATTACCGCCATTGCAATACAATTAACACGACGACCAATTTCGCGATAGGACAAACCAACATCTCGATAGGCAACAATTCTACCACTGTCAAAATCACTTAGGTGATGATAAATTTGTAGTCTTCGAACCCGAAGCATAATGTTACGCTTAACACAAGTAGACTGACGCCTAATAACTAAAAATATTCGTGATATTCAGGTCTCATAAACGGGTTCCTTCACAAAACATTGAAAGATAAACAATTGTTTTTGCAAAAACCATCAAAGATAAAACGTTGATATTGTTATCATAGCATGCATTGAATATGGTGATCCTGTTGTAAAAAAATCAAATTTATGAAATAATTCCTTCTGGGTGTAACACTTCTAATGTCATTGAGTATATATCCTATACATTTTTGACACTCTCTGTATATACATAGTGTTCGGATACTCAACTAACAATGCTTAACAGGTGCTAGACCTCACATTTTTGTAAACATTCACATAGGAACATGAAGCCTGAAGTTTCACTTTTGTTTTCCTTGTTTCTCAATTAATCCGCTAAAAATGGCACAATGATCTAAAATTACGTATTGGGGGTTTTTCAAGGCAAGAAATCCAAATTCAATCACGGTTTTGCTACAATGGATCCAGGGCACGACCGACGGCCCATCGAACTCTTTTCGATTACCAAAACTTTTGTCCCGTTTGGTGCATCAATACAAACATTAAAAAAATCGTTTCCGCAATATGTTTTACGCAAAAAAGTTGTACTTCGAACAAGTAGCTAGAGGTAACCGTTTTCGAGATAACATTTATTGAAGATTCTCGGGCATCCCAATTAGTTCTAAAATGTGATCGAAAGAATTATCGGTATTCTCGAACGAATAATTTTAGATCAAAAAACATGTTTCAAACATATTTAATTTTAAAATACGTGGTGTTGAAGTATTTAAAAGTATGACCTCTATATTCATTGGTGCGGAAATGCTGAAAATTCAGTTGCACTAGAAATTTCAATGAAGGTTATCTCGAAGACGGTTACCTCTAGGGACTTAAAAATTATACTTTTTCCACGTAGAATATATCGAGGAAACGATGTTTTTGATACTCACATTAATGCACCAAAACTGAAGAATGTTAATTGAGTTCAATGTGCCGTGGGTGGCGCACTCTATTTATGATAGAAAACCCGTTGTTGAATTTGGATTTCTCGCCTTAAAAAAACCCCTCGATACGTAATTTTCGATCATTGTGCCATTTTGTTGCGGAATAATTGAGAAAAAAACGAAAATAAAAGTAAAACTTTGACACCCTGTATCTAAAAGTTAAGGATTTTATGGCTTCATATTCCTATCTCAATGTTCATATAGTAATGTGAGGTCTACCACTTGTCAACAGTTGTCGGTCGAATATTCGGAATATCCTGACACCTTGTATGCTAATAAGTTTTTTTTTTAATTGACGGTAAGAGCGACTATAAAGTATAATAGTCTGTTAGTTCAGGATTAGCCTCTAAGTGACTTCGGAGCTGCAGACCATATCTAATGTAGCAATTTGTATTTCTTAAATATCTTTTATCTAACAAACGAATCCGGGCATAATTCCAGAAAATCCTTCACATTATTATTTTCTCCAATGGCAAAACATAACGCAGGTTTCTTGGCCTGCAAATTTCCAGCGGAGTAGCCCGGTCCCCACGTACGCGAGGTATACGGGGGCACATCGAACGATTGATGACAATAAAGCGTCTGATTGGAGAGCTACACGTGGGTGCAGGATGACATAACCCAGTGCATTCGCTTTGACTATTTTATCTGGAGTGCGGCCGGGTAAGACTTCTTAGATTTAATTTTGGCGATCTATTTAAGAGAAAATATGGATTCTATTGGCCGTTTTATTTGGGCGAAAATTAGCGTAAGGCTGTTCTTACATTTAACCGATATTATAAAAATAAAAATAGGTACACATAAACTAATACCTAAACCTGAGCTAGCAGCAAAACTTGAATATGTATGGGATGAAAGGTGCTTGCTTACTCCGTAAGATGGAGATGATTCCAATCATTTGGTTCACAGGAAAATCAGACCAGCGTCTCCGGCATTCTAGTTGCAGTTGGAAAACGCGCTGGCCTAGAATGCCGGAGACGCTGGTTCGAATCCAGCCGGTACCCTTCATTTTTCCGATTTTTCTGTGAACCAAATGATTTGAATTACCTCCATCTTGCGGAGTAAGCAAGTACCTTTCATCCCATGAAATCCTGGCCGACTGAGCAGTCGTAGTTTTCAGTAACATAGAGAGCTGTCGTGCAAAACAGCGGTGAGAGATTCACACTCACCCAACTGCCGACTAGATGTCTTTGGATGACTGAAATACATGGTTCGCAGGAGGATACGGGGGAGTGGTGGGTGTCGGTGGAGTCGACAACAGGTCGTAGGCGCTGTGTATCGGCTGTGGTACGGAGGACCGTGGCGCAGTTGGTAAACGCTCTGGCCTAGAATGCCGGAGACGCTGGTTCGAATCCAGCCGGTACCCTTCATTTTTCCAATTTTTCTGCAAAACAAATGATTGTGAATATGTATAATATGTATATATGTCTATATAAACAGCAGTAACAGCAATACTGAAAAAACATATCACTCGAAACTGAGCATTGTGCTGGCAATAAAGTGTTTTTCATTTTCCTTATAAATTTGTCAACTGGTAAAGACTTCAAGGTATTATCTATCGCATTATACTGTTTTGCTGCATTATAGGTGAAACACCTTTGGAACATTGCAGACTGGCGTTATGGAATTGTTAACAAACTTCCATGTCTCAGGTTAGGCGCATGAGTATCACCTCGCGGTATTAGTTTTTCCATCAAGACACAAATGCAGTTAAAGAAGTTGATCGATATCAAATAAACTATAATAAACATCGAAATAAGTGAATCAAGTAGACATAAACCGTCTCCGTAATTTATAGGACATATTTTAAAGATCTTTGAGAAGTAGCAGCATTTTTAAAAAATGCAACAAATTCTGGAAGAGTCGTTCAAAGAAACTGTTTTTTCCAAATAATTATACAATTCTACTGACAACAGCGGAAGCCGAACGACATCTTTCGACTTCAAGAAAGGTTAAGACCTTCTCATTCAATCAATGAGTGGTATATTGTCAATAGAAATACGTTGTTTAAAAAACAATCCGATCTTAAGAAGAAAGCAATTGAGAAGTTATTCAAATCTAAAAATATATGTGTGAATCTTCTATAGCAAAAGTGAGTTGGAAGTAGATTTGTTTTTACTTTTGCATGTTGTTGCTTGATGTTGAGACTAGTGTATTTAGTATTCCTTATCAAAAACACTTTATGATTTTGATGCAAGAATACACCCTTGAACGCCTCACGTGCCGCCACTGTGCGTAATTGGGGGGACTATTAGATTTATCTTATCCACCGAATTTAAAAGACAGTAGTTCAGAGACATGAATATTTTTGATGACCTTCAGACAATGATGACGATAGAATTGTAAAATCTAGAGAAAAACTACCACGTTTATCAAAAAGATTGGTCGTTAAGGAAAAAACTTATAAAACCTAATGAATTTCCCTGAAAAAATCCTTTCAAAGTTATACTATAAAGTTTTCAACTTAATTATCGATTCTAAAAAAAGAGAAACAGATTTTAATCCGGACTGATGAACTTTCTAATGATTTATTCAGAATTTAAAATTTCGCATTGTAGGTATAAATTCTCGATATCCGTAATTTAAAACTAGAACGGAAAGTTTTGCTCTTCAAGTAATATTCCTTATGAAAAGAACTTTATGTTTGTACCAGAGCAGAGAGATACAGGTATGTCGAATAATTCTTTTTTGCCTGAATGTTTTTATGAAATATTTTAATGCAAGTACACACCCTTGAGCGCCTTACGCGGCGCCACTGTGTTTATTTAAACGGGAGATCAGATTTGCCTCATATCACCGACTTTAGAAGGCAGTACTTCATACACATGAATAGTTTTAATGACGTATTGCCTTTAGACAATGACGATGGTAGAATTGCAAAATATAGAGCAAAAGCAACCACGTTAATCGAAAAGATTGCTCGTTAAGGAACAAACCTTTTATAGATCGATACCTAATAAATTTCTCTGAAAAGAATCCTTTCAAAGTTATACTATAAAGTTTTCAACTTAATTATCGATTCTAACAAAAGAGAAACAGATTTTAATCCGGACTAATGAACTTTCTAATGATTTATTCAGAATTTTAAATTAATTTTTAGGAAAGAATTCTTCTACTTTCTTATAGTAAGTATAAATTCTCGACATCCGTAATTTAAAACTAGGAAGGAAAGTTTTGCTCTCCAAGTCATTCTTCTCGGTGTGTTTGATATATGAATTTATTTTGTGCTTTCTGTGTATAATTGGTAATTTAATACCAAACTGAATTATGAAAAATATACGCGCGCCATTATCGTTAGTAGGTCTGGGTCAACGCGCTTAAAAGACAATGTAAATACTAATTTTAATCATATTAATTCCATCCAGAACATCTGCTCTGTCTAGTTTAACCAGTGCAGGCATGTACACAATTATAGTCCAATCGTTATGCCGTGTCGTCAAAAAGGCTTTTGACAGTGAATGGTCAGAAAGAAATGAAATTTGGTGGCATGGTAGACATTGGTACCCTGAATCTCCACCTAAGTTTGCCACCTCGACGGGTTTCTGCTCGAGGGGTGGGGAGCAAAAACTCTGCTGCGCGACGATTTTCGAAAAATAGCGTCGATTTGGTAAGTGATATCGAAAAGAGCTTGAAATAATTCATGAAGAGAACAAAATTCTGCATTTTGATCATTACATTTTTCATGTGCGATCAATAGTTTCCATCTTACAGTGCCCCAAAGTTAGATCTTTTTGGCCGCAAAAGACAAAGAAAGTATGTGGCAAGTCAAAATGTACAAGAAGTTATAAGATAAAATTACAATACAATGTTTAATATGGATGCAACCAAGTATTACATAGGCATCCTTAAAAACATATAAATATAAATAAAATTCTAACGATAAAATTAGACAGCACTATGGCACTTACAAAATCAAGAATCCTTAGAAACATATATAAAATACTAACAATAAAATCGGACAAAACAGCACTATACCAGTTATAGAATGATACTTCTCCCAAATTGTGATCCACATATTCGTTTATAGAGTAAAAACAAGTGATCTAGTAGGAGTTTTTTTACTTCAAATTTGAACTTATCATATGAGTTGATTGATCTTATACTCGACAGAAGTCTAGTGAATAATATATAACAATTATAGAAGGGAGAGTGCTTGAAATGAGTTAATAAGTATTTTTGTATTGATAGAAGTTCTTTATGTCTGATGCTGTAAGTATGAAACCCTCCCAACGTACTGAAATGTTTAGGATTGCTTTTTGCGAATGTTACACATCTCATGATGTTTGTGGATGCTAATGTAAGAATCCTGCGCGATTTAAATACATCTCTACAACTTCCTCTGCCCTTAATATCAAATATTAATCTTAGGATTCGCTTTTTGGCAACAAATATCCTTTCAAAATCTCTAGCAGTGCCCCAGGACATACGCATAGTATATATTTAATAGTGACGAGCTATCTAAAGTATCCTTTAGCTGTAATATTACATAAAATGCCTTATTCAGTTGTTTGCTTAAGAAGGTAATGTGCTCACTAAACGAAAGTTTAGAATCAAAATGTGTTCCCTACTAGCTAGCTGACTTTGCATCGTATAATTAATTACTACGGTTTTGTTTTTATTCAGAATAAGTCTATTCCGCTGACACCAGGCACTAAGTTCATCCATGGCAATATTAACATTTAATTGAAGCTCTTGAAGTGAGTGACCTGATACCGTTATAGTAGTATCATCGGCAAACATTGTAACAGAGCCAGAAGATATAAATTTAGGAAGGTCATTGACATACGTATAGCTAAAATAGCAGTGGGCCTAGAACAGATCCCTGAGGTACACCAAGAACCACGTCATACATATCTGAAAAGATATTTTCGACTCTCATTTGAAATTTACGTTCAGACATATAAGATCCACTCACAGGCAATGCCTCTGATTCCCATGGCGTAAATTTTTTCCTTTAGATGTTCTTTAGAGTCAAACGCTTTGGAAAGGTCAAATAGTAAAGAAATCACATAACTGCCATAATCCAGCTGCGTATATTGTTCTATGTATTCTAGGTAACTACAAGAAGCAGTTTCTACTGACTTTTTGGCTTGGAATCCAAGTTTTTGCGTTGATAGTATCTCATATTTAACAGCAAAAGAACTAATTTGTTTGTATATAAATTTCTCGACTTTTTTAGAAACAATACTCAGTAACGAAATTTGACGATAATTTTCAATATGATTTGGATTATTTTTTTATATACCGGAATAACAATAGCATGTTTTAAGATATCAGGAAACATTCCATAAGCAATATATTTGTTTATCAAGCTAACTAACACAGGTACTATATTTTCTTCAACTGCAGATAATACCCGAAGTGTTAAACCATCAAACCCAGCGGATTTTTTCTTCAGTTCCCTCAAAATATTCCTGACACTTTCGTTATCAGCAGGTGTTATGAATATAGTTCTAGGCTGGTTACCAGAAGTTGGATACTGCAAGGATAAGTTATATGAAAATGTTTTATCTACCTCATTGGGTACGCTAGAAACAAATGCCTCAGCAAATTTCTCTGCTATCAGAAATTACATTGTCGTTTATTTGAAATCTTTTCTGGGACTTTAGATTTTCCTAACTTATTATTCACAATATTCCAAGTATCTCTAACTTTGCTATTAGCATTGTTAATTCTGTTCATAAAATGAGATGATTTGGCCTCCACAACATTTTTTTGTAGCTTTCTTTCTCTATACCGTATAAATTTCTTATCCTTTTAGAGTTAAAATTTTTCATTAAATGAAATAAATCCTGCCTTATTATATTATCATCTACAAAACCTTTCCCAAGGTGACTGTTATTATCAGATGCAAACCTGGTTATTGTTCTCAGAGGACAGCTACAATCTAAGCACCACCTCAACGTTTCGATGAAATCTTTAAAACTGTCATCAACTTCCATCCGCAAGTCGCCAGTTAGGGGTTGGTTTGTGATTTTCACTAAAATGAGAATTCCATCCCGGATTAAGGCAAAGAAATTCATCAAAAAGTCGTGTAACATTTTTCTTTCCCTAAAAAAATGACATATTCTCATTTCTTTATTATCTGCAGTAGCATAAACGCAAGCATTTGGTTAAAAAAATACATTTATGAATATACCGCTACCGACTACCGATATGGGCTGTTGCGATAAATATCTTATTTGTTTATACTTTTAGTGGAAAAAACAGCGTCGTTTTGATACTATAAGTGGTATCAAAAAAAGGTTCAAACGATTTATGGGCGGGACAAAATTCACCCATCCTCCCTCCCACCCTTCGAGCGGCACCCTTCGAGGTCGCAAACTTAGGTGTAGGTTCAGGGGACCAATATACGTGTATACTACCCAACAAATTTCATTTCTTTCCGACCTTTCGCGCTCAAAAGATTTTTGTGGGACTTAACGATTGGCTAATATCGGGAGTAGTTAGCGATGTGCTCTCAAATGTCGTACTTTTTTTTAAGCCTGGCCTGGATCGGAACTTACGTCAGTGGTTTAATATAAGAGAGGCCTGCACAATCACAAGACAAAAAATAATTCCAAATGATGGTCTCCAACCTCCGCTGAGGAGATGGTACTAAAAGAAGAAGGTATGGTACCTTCCGAAGTTAGAGGAATTTGATCCTTAACGGATCTGTAAAGTTGAAACAATTTGTGCATGGTTGAAAATCTAGTGGAGATGTTATGCTTCCTAAAAACTCCTGACATTTTGTCAGTCACATTATACGCCTTTACGGAAACTAATGGAAACTAAACTAACACTGACCCTGATGTTCGGAAAGTGATCTGGGATCAGTCAGAAATAGGGTCAGTTCACACTTGTACAGCAAGTGATTACGATCGAATGGTTCAGGACAGTAGCTGTTTGACATATAACTGATCTATCCGGATCCAGATCACTGCTTCCGTAAATGCCTTATGGGTATAGCTTGTATATGTCACCAGATGTCAATGATATCGGTTGACACCACAAACGTCAAAATAACCCATACCTTATCCTTGGGTTAACTTAATTATACCATTTTACTTTGTGATACTTTGTACTGGCTTGACGTCTACTTGATAGGTATTAGTTGATTAAGAAGTGCATCTCAGACTTAATTTTTGGTAGTGGTCTGGGTTGGCAATCCTACAAGTCAGGACTGTCAGAGTAATATTTTTTTATCCTCATTCTTACCTCATTTAAAGCCTAATCATTATCATTCAGTCCAGCGATACTGATACAGGGTGAGGTCACCCACATCAAAGCAAATTTTGAAATATTAACCGTACATGTGAGGCATTGAAAAATAAGATACATTAATAACGTAAAACAAATCTCTCAACTTTGAGGAACATTTTGAGTAGCATAAATTATTTCTGTATTTGTAAACAATAAGAAAAAAGCAAATTTAAGATGCAATGGTTCATTTTAGGCAAACAGGTGCTCAAATTGGACTCCTGGTCTCTTAAACTGAATCTGCCCTTAAATGTTGATGAAGTAGGTATCCTGCTTCCAGGAAAGCAAATTAAACTGAAATGAACTAATTTCTATTTAAAAAAGTCTGTAAATACTTAAGCATATTTTTTTATAATAATTATTAACAAAATATGTAAGAAAATAAGTCACAATTCTATGTTTCTGTACGGCAAGAAAACTTGAATATTTACTTTTTTGGCACCACAGCAACACACTTGCAATGAAACCAGGTATGGCAGTGCAGGCACTGAATCATTTTAACTTAGTCTTCAGTCTTATGTTCAGTACAGAACCACGAAAGTTCAGTAGCGTTAGAAATTTAGATTGGCCTTAATTGAACCAGGAGTTTAATTAGAGGTTCCTTAAGTGGTTCAATATGAGCACTGAGCTGCAATATCAAGATCAACTCCATATGTAAATGAGCTTTTGACAACGCTGTTGTTAGATAGCGCTATAAAATACTGGTATCTAATAGATAAACTATAAAAGTGAAAGAATAAACCTTTCATTGTTTTGGTTAGATTTGAGGCTTTCGACAAGTTCATAAAATATTACTTTGCACATTGTCGAAATCTTCAACATTTCACAGATCTGTATTACGCTGTCCTAATGCAAATATCAACTGAGCAGCAAGAGGGTTCAAGGTGTGATGTCGAATACCCTAAGCAACGCTGCCAAGTTTTACGGGAAGTAACAAAAACGGCAAAGGTTCAATTTGAGAGACAGTTCAACATGGACAACCTTACCCTACTTCTTAGAAAGAAGCGCCGGGTATTCTATGAAAATGTAAAATAAGCATGCAGGAAAACGTCACCAAGTGCTAATTATTGGTCATTAGCAGTACCTGCACAGAGTACGGCCCTGTATTCCTTTAAGGCTTAAAAATGGTATCTATAAAGACCCATTTTGGGGTATTTTTAGTTATCACTAGCCCAAAAGTTGTTTACTCTTGACATGGCTGACAGTACAGGGTGGGGCATAAAAACCAAGTGTTTTTGGTTTAAGTGGCACTCATATATTAGAACAGGGAGGAGCACGCGGTTTATTACAATCCATTCCTTGACTCAAACCACTTGACTTTCTTACTTGCCACTTGCTATCATGGAGCGGTAGACGCTAGAACAACGCGTGGCATATGGAGTGGCATCATTGGCCCATAATTTTTTGGAGAAAATGGGGTCACCGCTACAGTAACATCTGAGCGTTACATTCATATGGTGAATACCTCAGAGTAACAACTGAACATAGGGGTAGTAAACAACTAATTCTAATAGGCCAACATCTTTTCTTTCGTTGTCATATCGACCACCAGATACGGCAATCATAATTGTTTACTTCGTCCTTATTGTATAGTATCAAGAAATATTCCATTCTACGTTAAAAACGACGGTATTTTGATGGTTCAGAGATGATTACAGCAAAATCAATAGATATGTTGACCTCTACTGCGTTACTGCATGTTTCTTCATCATAAACGCAAATACTGTCATACATAAATTTTGAGAAGTTGGCAACGCCTATGTAATTTTCCTGCGATTTGTTTACGGTAAACTCCGACTGTCAAACGTTTGTTTTGTTTGTGAATCTGTTATGCTTGGTCCGTAAAATAGAATTCGCTATTTGTTGGTAACTGTAGTGAAGCTTTACGGACTTGCTGTGCTATATTCGAGTGTAGTTTAACAGTTTTTCGAGATGGGACAGTGCAGGGCAGTGTTTGTAACATGGGTTGCAATAGAAGAAGAATTTTCAGGTTAGTTGGCAATGTTTGGGTCTGAAGTGTCAAAAGATGATGGCTTTGAGCACGCCATGCTAAAGTGGTTTGTTTACTACCTCTATGTTCAATAGTTACTCTGAGGTGAGTACCTTTTTCATATCTGAATTGTGAAGAAGAGGTGTGGATATCAAATGTATGTGGTTCCAGCAAGATGGGGCCACGGCACACACCGCCAGAGCATCCATGGCTGTTCTTCGCCACCTGTTTCCAAATCGTTCAATTTCGAGGTTTTGTGGCATTTTATGACCTCCTCGGTCTCCCGACTTATCAATTTGTGATTTTTTTCTATGGGCGTAACTCAAGTCGCGTGTTTAAAGGGCCAAGCCCCGTACGTTAGACGCAGGGAAGGAAGCGATTCGCCATGGAATCTCTCAAAAATCAACAGAGACATGCTGGAAACAGTGGAGTTCAATTTTCGTGAACGGCTGCATCATATGCCAGATATAATTTTTGCACTTAGATATTTCAAAATGGTTTATTATCAGCTATGTTCTACTACCAATAATTTTTTTTAGAGTAAAAACTAATAATTTTATGATTATTTCAAAAACACTTGATTAATATGCCCCACCCTGTACAAAGTATTGGGTAAAATGGTATAATGGTTAACCGGAGCTTTTGATGTAAATAGCCAATTATGAAATGGATTATTTTTACGAATCACTAGTCAATTAACGATTGTAAAACTGGGCCTTACACTTTTATGTTCTTCAAGCCGTAAATTTTATGAAAACTTAGTTCTAACTTGTAATAAAATATGCTCAGCGTTCTAGGGTCAATAAACATTCTGAATAATAATGCAATGAGTTTTAGGCCATTCCAGCTATAAGGTGCACGGACATATACGAGCTCGGCATGCTTGCGGCACTTGCAGTGCCCATATCATCCCCTTATCTATGGGACTTAATCGGGATTATTGTTTACGTTACAGAACGATGTCGTCCCATTTGTGCTTATCTATTTATAGTTCGTCTGAACTTCGCAATAATCGCAGAGAATTGTGTCCCTAACAATTATCGTCCTCTAACAGTTACCATTAGCTACCCCTGATCTCTCTCCCTGCATTATTTGTTTGTTTTAATCTCTTTCTTTTTATATACTGGTTGTCAATAGAACTAAGTTGTGGTAAATAAGTTTTCTTAGTTTCTCGCACACAATTTTCCATAGGCTGACTTTGGTAATCACAGGGCGGCAAACATTTCCATTGGTAAATATCTACCAGGGCGGTAGAGGTGGAAGGTGGTCCTCACAGAAAGGGTAGAGCTTTATTAATATTTTTTCCATCTTTCAAGGAAGATAACTCCTCATTAAACCCCCACTCAGCACATTTAGTTTGCTCCAGTCTAAGTCTTATGTGATAAGGTCTTATTAAATTTTACCCCCGTCCTCTGCAATTTGTCTAGATACACCACTCATACAAATGGGGTACGTAGGAATAGCGATCAAACCCATCTCCTCAGATCAATTTCACCTGGTTTCAAATTCAGAATGTGCCAAAATATTATTCTTATTTGAACAGTAATGTTTTAATGTATTATTATTAAAAAGCCCAAAGAAATATTAAAGTAATGACATGTAAAAACCACTGACTGGATAAAGATAACAATTTTCTTGCGAAAATAATGAGTTTGGTTCTCTGGTATAGGTACCGGGTGTCCCAGAATTTCCTTGAAACGTGATATTTTCGTAACGAGTGGTACTTTTGAACGTACTATAGGGTCTATCATACCATGCATTCAAAACATTTTTTTTGTACGTCAACCCCTAAAACTCACCCCTAACTTTTTTTTTCAAATAGCACCCCATAGGTTTTCCTACATAAATGATATCCCCATTTTATTTAAAATCTTGTGGTACCTTTAATTTTATATGCAAACTTATTTTTTCCGTAAAATCGTAAGCATAAAACAAATGAAATGATAATTTTTTTGACGCCGGATATTTTTGTAAAAAAAACGGATAAAAAAGAAAAGTAAGTGAGTTTTTCAAGGGTAGTGAATGACCTATCATTCCTTGCTCATGAATTATTTTTTCTTACTTAAACCCCTGGAATCCACCCCTAGCTATTTCTTTCAAATTTCAATCCACAACTTTGCCTGGAAAAATAAATTCTTTACTTGAATTTAATTATCGTAGTGCCTTACTTTCTATGCCCCTACTGCAATTTATCGTTAATTTTGGCACCCGTGTGCGGGGCACACCCTGCACACGGGGTTGGCGTGGCCCGATGTAACCATAAAACTTTTTCACGTTTTTGCACTTAGTTTTGTCGTCACATCTTTTTTTATTAGTTGATTCATGATAATAATAAAAAAAATATTTTTTAATTAATTTATGCTTGCGATTTCATGGATTAAACGAAAAAAATTAACGATAAATTGCAGTAGGGGCATAAAAAGTAAGGCACTACGATAATTAAATTCAAGTAAAGAATTCATTTTTCCAGGCAAAATTGTGGATTGAAATTTGAAAGAACTAGCTAGGGGTGGATTCCAGGGGTTTAAGTAAGAAAAAAATGGTTCATAAGCAACGAATGATAGGTCATTCACTATCCTTGAAAAACCCACTTACTTTTCTTTTTTATCCGTTTTTGTTAAAAAAATATCAGGGGTCAAACAAATTATCATTTCATTTGATTTGTGCTCATTATTTTACGGAAAAAATAAGTTTCCATATAAAATTAAAGGTACCACAAGATTTTAAATAAAATGGGGATATCATTTATGTAGGAAAACCTATGGGGTGCTATTTGAAAAAAAAAGTTGGGGTTAAGTTTTAGGGGTTGACGTACAAAAAAATGTTTTGAATGCATGGTATGATAGACCCTATAGTACCTTCAAAAGTACCACTCAGTTCTTGAACCGTTTTTCTTTACGAAAATATCACGTGTCAAGGAAATTCTGGGACACCCGGTATATAATACTGTACTTCTTGCTACAACAATAGCAATAGTTGCTTAAGGTCTGTGGGCCAAAAATAAAGCTTTCCCTCTATATTGGGGGATACACCACGGTATATTCCAAGTAGAAATATATGCGATTTTAGCTCGTGACTTTCGTATTTTGAAATTTAGGAGCCTAGGAAGAGGACTACTATCTGCTCTGACAGCTAGGCCGCATTAGAAGTCAAGGTGGGGTGCTTCTGTCTCTCACTAGACAGAAGCAGGCTAAGGTTACTTGTGGGCCTGCTCTCTGGCCATAACATATTTAAACGTCACTTGTATGCGATGGGGGCAGGCGAGCCGACGTGTGCACGCTATGGCGAGGAGTCCTCTAAAGCCTCTAAAGCCCTTGAGCATCACAGGCAGACTACTAGGTTCAAGAGTCCTCGAGCTCTTTGCGGCGAGGGCTGGACTTGGAACTAGATTAAGGAGAGGTGCATATGCATGAGGGCCTACTTGTAGGCCTATGCACTGGTGGTTCTGGTCTGAAAGTCCCTCTCCTTCATTCATCCATTCCATGTATTCGATGTACTCTTAGCCATCAAGCAAGCAGCTGGATAACAGAAACAGAGTAATAGGCTGACCGAATAGGGTGTGCTTTGAAGTTGTACAGCACAGCCTGGCCTAGTGTCGTATATTTTAAAATGTTGCTTCTCATGACGATTCTACAGCTGCCTCGGGTGCTCGATCGTCTAATGATTTACAGTCTCCGTCTGATCAAAGTGTGGTAGATGCATGTGAAGCGAACAATTGCGTGTTAAGTGGCTAAGGTATAGCACTGGTATAGCGCGTTAGCTTGAGAATCAAAAAAATACGTATTCTCGTGTTAGAGAGGAGGCGTGGCCAACTGTTCACTTTCTTAAACTAAAATGAGGGGAGTTAAGTCCGAAGGACGTTTTCTCATCGAGGGTCGAGAGCGACCGACCGGTGGCTTACTGATAGTGTTCATCACCATAGTCACAATGTGTTGACAGACATGTTGTGAACTCGTAAAATGCATTAAGTCGGAGCTAGAGTATTACCGGCACGAATATTATCAATAGCTTTGAGAACTGTAGCTCACCATCGTTCGCGATTTACTGTCAGTTCAGAGGCGCTCTTGATACTCGTATTACTGATAGTGTTAAACTTACAGTAATGATTCAAAAAGTGGATTGAAGAATGTATAATTTTGCATTGTGAGTTTATTTGAAAACCAAAAACTTTCTTGAAAAAACCGCTCTGCATTGTCTTTCACTAGGGTGTTAACCAATAAATAATATACGATATGCTGATGACACAGTTTTGTTGGCAGAAACGCTAGAAGACTTACAGACCCTGTTAAATGAAGTGGTGGAAAGCAGTGAAACATATGGACTCTCATTAAACATAAATAAAACAAAGCTTATGATAATATCTAAAGATTGGAAGTCTGTATATACACGACCGTAGCGGTTGAACGTGTTAAGCGATATACTTATCTTGGAGCATGTATAAATGAGAACAAAGATTGCTCTGTTGAAATAAGAATACGCATATAGCAAGCCAGAAATACATTCATGAAAATGAAAAAAGTGCTGAATAGTCGGGATCTAAGCCTGGAATTGAAGATGCGGCTTGTGAGATGCTACGTATTTTCTATATTGTACTATGGGATGGAAAGTTTTGAAATGTGGATATATCGTTGAATTCTGAGAATATCATGGGTAGACAAAGTTACAAACGAAACAGTATTTATACGAATGGAAAAATAAAGAGAAGTGTTGCTTACCATAAAGAAAAGAAAATTACAGTACCTAGGACACGTAATGAAAGGGGAGAAATATCATCTACTTCAAGGAATAATAGAAGGAAAAATCGCAGGGAAAAGAACAATAGGAAGTCGAATACATTCGTGGCTTAAGAATCTGAGGGATTGGTATAATTTCTCCAATAACCAGCTATTTAGAGCGGCGGTTTCCAAAGTTCGAATTCCCTTGATGATTGCCAACCTCCAGAATGGGGATGGCACCTAAAGAAGAAGGGGGAGAAGGGAAAGTTTTATGTATGTAGTTTGAAAAACAAGTGAGCTGTGCATGTACATGCGACTCGGTATTTTACATACAGGGTGCTCATTTGGAAACCTCCCACCCCGGACTTCTCGAAAACCGCTGACTAAAAGATTTGACAAAGAGGACCACTTTTTAACCAAAAACTACTTCACCTCTTGTAGCCTCTGTACCGCAGGATCATCACCTGAAAAATTTTAAATGACAAGAGGTATCGAGTAATGTCCTGTTTCAAACGTACGGTGAAGTCCGTTATTTTGACGTTTGATTTTTTAAAATTAGTACATTCGTTTTCGAGTAAATTGGAATCCTTATGTATTTCAACTTGTCCAAATAGGATACAAACAATTCGAAAATATCACTTTTTATTGCAATAAGTGTTAAAATGTTGCCCGTTATTGGCCAAACAATGATATAGGCAATTTTCAAATTCCTGACTTGCAGTTTGGACGACCTTCGTCAACGCATTATCGAAAGCTGCCATGATATCTCACATCTATTTGCAACTGCCCGATAGGAATTTGAAAATCGCCTAAATTATTGTATGGCCAATAACGGGCAACATTTCAACACTTATTGCATTAAAAAGTGATATTTTCGTATGTCTTTGTATTCTATTTGAACAAGTTAAGATACAGAGAGATTCTAATTTTCTAGAAAAAAATCGACCGATTTTAAAAAATTAAACGCCAAAATGAAGTACTTCGACATACCTTTAAAACAAGATATTACTCGATACCTCTTGTCACTAAAAATTTTGTAAGAGGATCATCCTGGGGTGGCAGAGGGTACAAGGGGGCGCAGTAGTTTCTAATTAAAAAGTTGTCCCCCTTGACAAATATTTTGACGTGTCTCGGCGCTTTTTCTTTTAATAAGCGATAAGGATGTTGTCTCTAACCGACATTGTTCAAGATTTATTTAGATCAATCGTTACAAGAATGGACTAGAAATTGTAAAAATATGGGTCTACAAGTGGGAGAAAGCAAACTACATTCGTTATACTTCGCCGATGATCAAGTAGTAATAACGGAAGATGAACAAGACCTAAACTACATGGTGAGAAAATTACAGGAGGAATATGAGCGAGCAGGAATAAAAATAAATTTCAACAAATGTGAATACCTCATAGTAGGAAATAACACATAGAGTTAAAAAAGGAACAAATAAAGGGGGTAGAGAAATGTAAATACTTAGGTGTAATATTTAATAAACGAGGAACAAGTAATGACGAAATTCAAGAAAGGATTCGTAAAGGAGGACAGGCCATTGGAGCACTAAACTCAATATTGTGGGAAAGAAACATTAGAAAACATACAAAAAAGAGAATATACAATACAATAGTAAAAAGTGTAATTACATATGGGTCGGAAAGTGGGATGTAACCTAGGACAACAGAAGAAAATTATGGGCGACTGAAATGGATTTTATGTGGAGAAGTTGTAGATGATCAAGACTCGAAAGAGTCAGAAATGAAGTTATCAGGAGGGACATGGACCTTGATAGAGATATCATAGACGAAGTTGAGAAGAAGCAACCGAAATGGTTCGGACATACAAAAAGAATGAGGGAGGCAAGATGGCCAAGAAGAGTACTAGAATGGATACCACCGGAACCGAAAAAAAGAGGAAGACCTAGAAGAAGCTGGAGGGATGGTATCAACGAAGCAATGGAAGCTAGAGATTTACAAGAACATATGTGTTATGACAGAAAAGTTTGGATGCTGGGTATGGAGAAGCGGCGACCGCCGTAGAAATCCGTGTGTATATATATAAGCGGTTTTCGATAAATCCGTGGAGCGAAGTTTTCTAATGTACTCGCTGTATGTATCAATCTGTGTATACTCAGCCCCTTTTATTAAAAGGGAGTCCACGTGGGAATCGGGCTTAGCACCGCGTTTTTATCAACGTTCAGTATACAACTGCTCGAAGCTCCATCTCTCTCGCTACATCCGAACGTAATCCCTTGCCGTCGCTCGTTAACTACCAGTTAATAACGGCAATAACGCGCAAGGTTTTTAGGTATGCCATTAGAATCAATTTGTCATGAGCCCTCGTTTCGTGCATTATACACAACACCGCTGTACCGGAATTATCCATTCGCCCCACTCGCTTTATGGGCCCCGGGTCCTTTCGGAATTTGAGCACACTTGACGTTTGTTTCTAGTCTGCAGACACCTTTTGAAGTCGCATTATTTCGTTCGAAGCTCCTTTGCTTAGTAGGAAAAGTTGATTTACATTTATTATTTGTAGGGGATAAAAACAAAACTAAATGATCATTCTGGGCACTGGCGGTCTATAAGGGGGCCATGGCCCCATACTAAAATCTTAAGCAGCTTATGTTTACGTTACTACATGATTATAAATAAAGACCCTTATTTCGTATTTTTAGTTTCAAATCTATTTTTTTATAATTTGTATTAAAAGATATCCATATATTGGCGCATTGTACTGACTTTAGTAAAAACTGTGTGATCATAGAAAATATACAGAGTAAGTCTAAGTATGAAACGCCTCAATTATCTTGGAAACGGTTAGCACGATTTTCATGAATTTTGTGATAGATGGGTTTTGCAATGCGGCCAATCTTGCGATGATATTTACAATTTGTCAGATCTATCGTTTTTTCTTAAATATAATAAAATTGGTTATTTTAAATGGACCGCCCTGTACGTTTATAAATTTTTAAAATCCCTAATAAATACTGATTATTTTTTGTATAATATCCTATACCTAAACGTCATAATTTACGACTAAATTTACATTGTGTCTTTACAGTAATGATATAAATGTGTGTATGAAAGTTTATCAATTGTCTAGCAAACAACAAATTGCCAAATTAGTTGATAAAATAAACCAATAAATGCGTAAATTTTTTTGTTAGTTGTGGAACGTGTCATTTCAGATACACAGAAGGCAGCCTCAGCTAAGTCATATAAAGAATCTGTGGCCAAAGTCAAGAATGGACAACTGATTCTTCAATTCCGATAATGCTTCAGCTCACTGCGCAAAGCTTATACCGAATATTTGACCATAATAGGACCGACATTTTTCGTGCACCCTCCCTACAATCCTTTTTCCTTTAATTCTTAAGCGACATTTGGAGACCAGTTTAAGTGACTTAAAAAAATGAATAAATAAAGCTGTATTGCGAAACTTTAGCAATGATATTATTATAATGAATTAAAAATATGCAAGATCGAATTGATTAAATTATTAGGCACAGATTTAATATTATAAGCATCTATGTATTTCTGATATAATATTCGCCGTTCATCATACAATGACAACTCGCGTTTCGACAAAAGCCTTCAGGCGCAATATTGCTTCGAAATTTAACATGTGTGATATCAGCCTACTATAAGTATTTCGGATTTCCGCAAGAAGAATATCGTGTTGAGCTAAAAGAATGCAAATTGTTTGGAATCTATGAACTTTACGTATCGGAAATGTTTATTTTCATATAAACATTTCCGATTGTGTTTTCATACACAGAGAATCAATCAGACAATCCGACAATACTAAAATATACAGGGCGTCCGTTCCATCTACAGTAATTCGAATGTAACTAAGAAAAACATGGAGTTGAATTAAAAAACTTAAGATAAGATAGATAAGATTTTGGTATTTGAAGAATTGCTTTTTCTAATGACCGTAGCAGACATCCTGTATATTATTTCTCAATAAATATACAAAATATCTTAAATTAAAATTTGCCAGTAGATCTCTTAGATCATAGTAGTAGTGACATGTGTCTTAGGTTAGGTTGAAAGTGAGTGCCTCCTTCCACTGCGATTCAATTGTGACATGTGTCTTACAGAGTGGCTAAAATGTGATTTTAAGATACAACGATTTTTGGAAAAAGTGTGATTCCTATTTGCCCAAGAACCAGATACAATTTGAAAAAAAATTACCGCAGGAATATTTCAAATTAGGAGCGCAATCAGAAAATCGAAAAATATATAGGGTATTCCATTTGAAATAAAATAGTTGACACTGATTCAGGCACAACGGGCCACCCTGTATATACAAAATTCTAATTAAACTAAAGATTAGCTCATATCAAACAACAGTACTTTTCTTTGCCTGTAGTGTAATTATCCGTATATTTAGTTACTCAAACTTTGATTATGAACCTGACCTACTCATTATTGCACAATGTGCAGGTGCTGCAGTCTTCCTTAGGACGGCGCCGGCGGTACTATCACAGCATAATAAACAACCATCATAATATCTCTGAGGATTCCCTATATAAAAATGGTTCCCACAAAATTTGACCTTGGGAGGATTTATGGATGATTTTGCGGCTGTGAAGTTTAGGTAGAGATGCGAAAATTAAAATATCGATACCGGTACCAACTTGATATTTTTTAGCCTCATAGGCGCGTTTGGTTCGTACAGAGCATTTTGTGCAACTGATTACACCCCTCAATAATTATATAATTATTTTCGATACCAATACAAAAGTATCGATACCAGCTTGGAATTCCTCAAAAAGTGTCGATGACAAAAATACTCGATATTAGTTCAGAAGTATCGAAGTATCGTTAGCATCCCTACAAAAAATCATTCAAAAGTGGGGATGCGCGTGTAATTTCCGCCAACTTGAGTTATTGTGTTGGTTGTTTATTATGCTGTGGTACTACGTTGAAAGAAGTTTGACATCATCTAGGATAAATAAGCAATTCAAGGACATTATAGATGAAAATAAGGTATGATGACCTCCATGCAGAGGAATCAGCGTGATTTGAATTAGCGTCTAAAGGAATACCGTCCGTCAACGGATAATTCCGTAATGAGTATAAAAGGTTTGTACCCTTTTTTAGAGTTCTCAATCAATTAACCTTATCTCAGCAATTAAAAGCGTCCTGATGCCGTATTCCAATAAAATCGTCCTCTACCGTATCTGTCAGGACATTAAAGTGCCAAGATTCGGGACAGCTGGGGAGATAATTTTGAAAAAGAGCATTTTTAATATAACTCTGGAAGGTCGCGAGCATTATAAATGAAGGGGTTCTCACCCGCAGCGGCAGCTGCCAGTCTTTGGCTACTTTTTCGTCTCTAAAACGACCGTAAAGAGCAGAATCCCACTTCAATTGTCTTATCTAGAAGGATGGAGCAAAGTACCGAATTAGTTCGGTGTCAGGACCGACTCGTACTTTGACCTTGATAGATAGATAGATTATTATTAGTCCTCAATGATCACAGAGTGATATAGGGTACGTCAATATCTATACTACAGTCAACAGTAACAATAACCACAAACGCTTATAATTAAATATATACACATAGACAAAAAAATAAGTGAAGGGCAGGTACTTAGATGATAGGATTAATATAAAAAGATACACACAATGCAATAAGTACGTAAATAAAATATAAACAATATAGATAAAATCAAATATTCATCTGAAAGATATTCTTCTACAGAATCATAAACTTTTTGTTTTAGGAACAACTTTAATCTATTTTTGAAATGCTTTGATGGAAGAGCCTTGAACATGCTTGGGAATTTATTGTATAGTTTTGCAGCCATAAGTTTAGGACTGTTTTCTGTTTTAGATAATCTGTGCTTAGGAATCTGGATGACGAGTTAATTTCTAGTTGCGTATGTTTTGTGATCATTTAGTTTTGGGAAGTCATGCAGGTTTTGCTTTACATAAACTAGCGATTCAAATATATATACACAAGGCAGTGATAACATACCAAATCTCCTAAATGAATCTCGACAGCTGATCCTCCTGCTAATACCTGCCATCAGACGTACCACACGTTTTTGGATAATAAAAACCCTATGTGCTTTTGCGGATCCTCCCCAAGTGATGATTCCCTAGGCAATTAAGGAGTGTATGTAGGCAAAAGAGTATGACAATGCCAAAGATCTATCAACCACAAGTTGCAGTTGACTAATGCAGTGGATCGGCCAGGCAATCCTTTTGCAAACATAGTCACTGTGGGAGTGCCACCTAAGAGAGCTGGTTAAACTGATGCCCAGGAATTTAGCAACACTGACTTGGTCAACTGAGCATTCAAGTGATTTCACTAACAAACTGTGGTCAAAACGCGATTTGCATGAGAGAAACGTATGCGTTTAGTTTTGTTAGTATTCAGCAGGAGCCCATTATCTTGAAACCATTGCTGCATTCTTCTTAGTCCTTGAGTAGCATTTGTTGTTAGTGATGCAACACTAATCAACGGAGAAGTGTTGTCTGCATACATAACGTGATTTTCGCTATCAAAATCATTGACGAGAACAATATAGAGCAATGGACCCAAGACAGAACTCTGTGGTGCTCCTGCTTCACTTTCAAGAATATCTGATTTGTGGTCGTTCATTCCAACATAATGTTTTCGACGAATTAGGTAGTTGCGGAGCCAATTAAGTGGGAGCCCTCTGACGTCATACTTCCCTAGTTTTGCCAACAGCAAATCATGATTAACATGAATTGATTTGTGATCTGGTAAAGATGACCAGAAAGATGATAAGACTTGAGCTTTTGTGATAACTAATTAACGAAATATATTTTGTGTCTAGTTATAAGTAACAAGATCGTTGACATAAGCATGCAGGGCGAGAAACTACTGCCTCCAGTTTCGGACTATTTGAACCTGTTCAGAGGCGCGTAATCTGAGTTAACCCTTAAGGTACTTGTAATCGACTGTTGGGACATGGTCTGTCGAAAAAATTATCTGTTACTTTGTAATAACAGTAATAATAGTAATTTATTTACCCTTGAGATGCAAAATTAGAAAACAAAAAAGTGTAAGTAAATATTGAAATTTCCATTGAATTACTACGCCTGTATGTATATGAATCAATTGAATGCTTAGCTTATATACAAATGTTATATATACACACATTTAGCTGAAATTAGTCAGTAGTTGAATATGTAATTTTTTTTAAAAGATTAAAAATGAATGGTACTGTGCATTTTCAATGAATTCAAGGGTTTTAAACAAGGTTTTGATATCGAAAATAGAGATATGACCGCTGCATAATTGATGTATTTGTTTTGGGAATGACTGTGGCCCCTAGCTTGTATCTAGTTTGTGGTTGTGGATAATTTATATATCTGCTCATTGGAGTGTCTATGATACCAAGTTACAGTACGAAGAAAATACAATTGAGGTTTTGAATCAATTTTTTTTTTGTCATAAATCGAGAGATCATATATAAGTTTTATAATAAAACTGTTTTTGTTTTCTTTTTTTTCGCAATAATTCAAAAGTTATATCAAAATAAAAATGGGTTTTTGAATCGAGTACCGAAAACACGCCGACGGCTCCCGAACCCGTGTGACGTAATGATGGCGGTTAAGATGCTCCTTTGACCAACGACATCCTACATCGAAACTAGATTCTAGATTCCCAGCCAAACGTGAAAATACTTGCTAGTAACTAGTGTATATTTGTTGCAATATAGCCGATGAATGAAGTTTGCAGCTCAGGACGACCTCTACGATCGAAATAAATATCTTTTTGAATGTTTGAAATCAGATTACAGATTCCAGTAAGTAAGTACCTAATCAAATACGTCTTATTGAAACTATGTGGTGCATGTGCGGCTGGCCTAGTGGTTAGAGTGTTGGCTAGTGGATCCGTTGGTCTGGGTTCAAAGCTCAGCCTGTCCAATTTTTTTTTTATTTTTTTTTCTATCAAATAATTCATTCATGTGCTTTTTGCACTTGTTATTTACATTTTTTTCTACGATCAACATAAATATGTTTTTGAAACAAATTCTATCAGACATATTACTTGCACTGCATAGTGCAAAAACTAAGTACAGGACGCGGTGGACAATTCAAAAAATCAGTTCAAATGGTGTTTGTCCGTCAATATCAACCGCCAATATTTTTTTAAATGTAATAGTTGGTTAATAAAACAAAATTCATTCATTTTTTAAGTTTTTAATATAAACATAAAGTAAGTCAAACTCGTAATCACAACAGTCTTCTGTTTATCACTTGGTATCTTTATTTATTTAACTTTGAGCAATGAAGCTTAATAATTAAATTTTCATAAAAATTTAACAAATAAAAATATAAAAATGCAATGCAAACAAACAAAACTTATTTTTCTATGAGTTTCAATGTTATAATTATCTTCTTGACCAAAACTTAAAATAATTATTTTATTATTTAATATTATTATTGATAATAAATACTTATACGATAAATAAACTATAAGTATAATTATTTTACATAAGAGCTAGCACTTCAAGTAAACAAAAATAGAACTATATTTTTTAGTCCCGAACATAGAAAAAAGTATAAAGCATCTAGGAATATATTTAGACTCACACTTACGTTGGGATGTACATATTAATAATTTATTAAAAAAAATTGGATAAGATGAAATTACTAACAAATATTTTAACAGAAAAGCATCTACGTACAGTAAAGATAATTATAACATTGAAACTCATAGAAGAATAAGTTTTGTTTGTTTGCATTGCGTTTATATATTTTTGTTTGTTAAATTTTTATGAAAATTTAATTATTAAGCTTCGTTGCTCAAAGTTAAATAAATAAAAATACCGAGTGATAAACAGAAGACTGCTGTGATTACGATTTTTATTTTATGTTTATATTAAAAACTTAAAAAATGAATGGATTTTGTTTTATTAACCAACTATTACATTTAAAAAAAATATTGGCGGTTGATATTGACGGACAAACGCCAATTGAACTGATTTTTTGAATTGTCCACCGCGTCCTGTACTTAGTTTTTGCACTATGCAGTGCAAGTAATATGTCTGATAGAATTTGTTTCAAAAACATATTTATGTTGATCGTAGAAAAAATGTACATAACAAGTGCAAAAAGCACATGAATGAATTATTTGATAAAAAAAAATAAAGAAAAAATGGACAGACTGAGCTTTGAACCCAGACCAACGGATCCATTAGCCAGTACTCTAACCACTAGGCCAGCCGAACATGCACCAGATAGTTTCAATAAGACATATTTGATTAGGTACTTACTGACTTACTGGAATCTGTAATCTGATTTCAAACATTCAAAAAGATATTTATTTCGATCGTAGAGGTCGTCCTGAGCTGCAAACTTCATTCATCGGCTATATTGCAACAAATATACACTAGTTACTAGCAAGTATTTTCACGTTTGGCTGGGAATCTAGAATCTAGTATCGATGTAGGATGTCATTGATCAAAGGAGCATCTTAACCGCCATCATTACGTCACACGGGTTCGGGAGCCGTCGGCGTGTTTTCGGTACTCGATTCAAAAACCCATTTTTATTTTGATATAACTTTTGAATTATTGCGAAAAAAAAGAAAACAAAAACGGTTTTGTTATAAAACTTATATATGATCTTTCGATTTATCACAAAAAAAATATATTTTTTTCTTTATTCAAAACCTCAATTGTCTAACGTCATATATTTGTGTCCCTTTATATAAGTCATTGGTAGGATGCATTTTTATTTTATTGAATATTGATTTTAGGATAAATTCTTGGAGTATATTCAAATCATGTAGGTATGTATATTTTACAAGCCCACAACTTCTCACCTGCTGACATTTCTGTGTGCAGTTGTAAAATTTTTTTCACCGTGTCAAGGCTCTAGTTAACACTAAAATATATTTTGCGTAGGCTTTATGGAACCATTTTAGATACATCTACTTGTAAAAGAAAGAAAAGACGACACATTTTTTCAGAAATAATAAATTATTTTATAACATAGGAATAATTAACAGAAGATAGGAGCATTTGTTCTCTTTCCGTTTAGGAACAACTTGATATTGGAGATTTATAAAATAGACTGAATTCAGCCCATTCCATTGCATCAGCTATACACATTTCCCCCTGAATGTAACGGTTGGAAAGTCTCCCATTGATTGGTTAGTTTCATCGACCCTTCTGTCCAGATAAACAAGAGAACAACATGTTTTTCAAAATTAAGCAAAATAAACAGTATCGCAACTCTATGACCGTTTACGTTTTTAGAGTGTGCAGCTTTCAATTTGCAATTCACATGAGTTGTTTTGAACTATTCAAGCTCTCCTGTTTAATACGTGCATTGAAAGCTTAGTTTAAAAACACGTAAACGTTTAGCCAATTTTCGGTTACACAGTAACTGAGCTTCGTTATATTTCGCAGCTTATGAATAAAGCAAAGAGGACTTTATCAACTGTTACAACAATATATGCAGTGACACGAGAAGTGTTGCAATGAAAACCATATTTTTTGACTTGTTTTTACTTCCCACATCGTAACTGAGGGAAGTATCGTAATAGCGACTTGAAAGTTACCCCATGAACTGTTTTTTTGATAATTAAAGATACCTTCGGCAAAATCTATCACTCATTTCCGACAGTCTCTGCATCTGTACCTAGTCTCTTTGTGTTAAATATCTCAGCTGTAAAGCTGCGATACACGAAACACCTGTTCGGAAAGTGAACCCTCTCCCCAAAGTTTGAAGAATATGATATGCACTTATTTATTGACATGGGTTAAATGTTAAATGTAAAAACAGCCTTAAACTAAATTTCGCCCAAATGAAAACGAATAAATAAATAAATAACTACACCAATTTTGATAAAACCCGAGGTGTAATGTGATGTGGAGTCATAATAAGTAAGGTACTGTGTGTGTAGTGGCATAGGAGTAATCAGCAAAAACCGAAAATTGTCAAAATTACTCCAAACTTCGTTATTAGGCGTTTTAGGGGTTCCTATCCTAAAATAATACTAATTTTGACACACTATTAGTACAGTGGCGACGCGCGACGAAAGAAAACGCGTATGTTTTGGAAAAATCGTGTCAGTGGCGGCGCAGCAATAATAAAAACACCAAAAATATATAAACAGCACATACTTTGTTTTTACGCATTTTAGGGGTTCCTGATCATTTTCTACCTTTTTTAAGTGGGGGTGAATTTGGCGTGGGGGGTTGAGAAACTAAAAAAAATGTTGTATCTATAATGGACTGTCCATGTGAATGAAAAACCTAGCGTCATACACTTTTTTAGGTCCATTCGAACATTGCCTTGCTTATTATTGAAACTAGAAACCAAGGGACTTAGAATATCTGATGTATACATACGAGTATTTTTTTAAATCGTTCTATAATGCGTAACGCGAAAATTATTGAATGGATTTTAATAAAATTTTGACACAGTATTACTACGGTGAGGATGAAAAACGCGTATGCTTTGGAAAACTCGTGTCAGTGGCGGCGCAGCAATGATAAAAAAAAACTTAAAATATAAAAACAGCTCAAACTTAGTTTTTAGGCATTTTAGGGGTTCCTAATCATTTTCTACTTTTTTTTTGGGTATGGGTGAAATTGGGGTGGTTGGGGGGTGGGGGGTTGTAAAACTGAAAAATGTGTTCTATACATAGTAGTTTGTCGATTGACCTGTGAAAGAAATACCTAGCGGCATATTACACTTTTTTAAGTCCATCTGAACATTGGCTTGCCTATTACAGAAACCAATTTTGTGATGTATACAATATAAATACGAGTTTTGCTTTATTTCGTTGTAAGTATATTGTGTAAAGCGAAAATTATGGAATTGATTTTAATGAAATTTTTACATAGGATTTACTGCAGCGGCGAGAATGAAAAACGTTGTCTGTTTTTGAAAAATCGTATCAGTGGCGGCGCAGCAATAATAAAAAGACTAAAAATATAAAAACAGCTCAAACTTCATTTTTAGACGGTTTGGAGGTTTCGCATCGTCCAGTTGAAGCATGCAGAGAAAAACTTTGGCATTCTAGTTTCTAAGGAAGGAGACGCAAGAAACTGTTTACAAGAGTTTTCTTGTTGGATGTTTTTTTGCGGGCGGGTGGGCTATGATTTGGTTACAAGGGGATTTCAAACTATAGCTTTATGCAATGGGAAAATAATAAAATGGTACCATCATTATGTGTGGAAAGTACTGAGTCAATCAACTTGACTCCATTTTTTTGAATAATCGCTAGGAAATAAGTGTAAAATGACAATATTATGCAATTTTATTGAGTTAGTTGACTTTTTATTTAGAAGTTACTCATTTCTGTCTCTCTGTCTGTTAGTGTTCTTCGAGCCTCGTAATCTCAGTAACTGCTGCATGGATTGTGACGAAAATTGGGTAGCGATATTCTGTGGGGTCGTAATAGATAGTGCTGCTATAATTTTAAAAATCGGTGCATGGCTGGAGGAGTACTTAGCAAATACAAAAAAATCAAATATTCCGCAAACTTCCTGACTGTTTTCTATTTCTTGGGGTGGTGGTGAAATTGAGGCGGTTGGAAGGTAGGGGATTGTAAAACTGGAAAAATTGTTGTATTCATGATTGGTTGCCCAATGAACTGTGAAAGAATGACTAACGGTTTAATACGCTTTTTTAGATCCATCCGTACATTGTCTTGCTTATTACAGAAACGTACTTTCTTTTTTCTAATATATACATACGAGTATTGTCTTAGATCGTTCTGTGTTGTGTAACATGGAAATTATTGAATTGATGTTGACGAAATTTCAACATAGTATTATTACCGTGGCCATGATGAAAAACGCGTATGGTTTTAGAAGTTGTTTCAGTGGCGACGCAGCAATAATAAAAAAACTAAATGTATAATAATAGGTCAAAATTCCTTTTTAGGCGATTTGGAAGTTCCTGATCATCTTCACACGCCAATAGGAGAGAGGGGGTATTGTGATCGATTTTGGGATAATTCACTTGTTGGGCGTTTTATGATATCTACATAACGAAAGCACGGCTCAACAAACAATCAGCTGTCTCACTCACGGTTTCATTCGCCCTGACAGCGGCGATGTGAAAAAAAGTGTACAACAGGGCAGAATTAAGAAATAATACTCAACCTATGCGGTGTAAAAGGAAGGTAAACATTGAAGATAATATAAAGTTTATGTTGTGACAATGTTTACCTCCCATAAAGTACTAGATTTGCGCTGTGATTTATATTATAAATCTCTATACTCATATTTTATGACATGACTCTGCAGTGCCGCCGCTGTCTCTCTCTAACCCAAAATATCGATGCGCAAAGGGATCGGCGCAAAGCATCTCCAGACCTTGAGTAAGACAGCTGATTGTTTGTTGAGGCGTGACGAAAGTTCACGTCATTTTCGTCAGTCTGTCTGCCTATTGACGTCTTATTATAGCTGCGTAATCTCAGAAATCGCTGGTTGGATTGTGACAGAATTTGGGTAGCGATATGCTGTGAGGTTGCAGTAACCGGTAAAAAACAAAAAAATATTAGAACCCTTCCAATCTTCGTTTTTAGGCATTAAAGGAGTTCCTGATCCCTTTCAACTCTTTGTTGCATTCATAAAACTTGACTTTCTTGATATCTTGTGCTTTTTAGATCTATCTGAATGTTGGCTTTGAATTTTATATCCGTAGAATAATTTCATACATACATATTTGAATTGTTTTTACTATAATGCTTACATTCGTATCTGGACTTCGGGCCGCTGGTGGTACCAGGAGATAGCGCGTGAGAGTCGTCGGCGGGCACTGGCCGGTTCCCGCGTAGTACCAATCGGCGCTTTCGAAGTTGAGCTTACAGGGCGACCGTAGATCAACTGGTGAGAGCGCCGGGGTACAAATCTGGAGGTGGTGAGTTCGAGTCCCGCTGGCCGCCGACTTTTTCCGACATTTTCTGCTACGAACATACATATTTATTATAATCCTATAACCTGTAACTTACGAACTTGGTTTTGACGAGATTGCGAAATCAACAAAAAGAGGGATTTCAACATCGCTCAAGCTTCGTTTTTAGATTTTCAAAAGGTCTCTGATCATTCTCTCGTTGGTGTAGGAACTACTCAGTCAAGACACTTGACAGCATTTTTTGGTATGATTTGTGCGTCTTTTTTATGTTTTAAAATATTACATATTAAGGATTGTAGTTTTAAAATGAACTTGAATGTAATAATAACTTGAACGAATTGGCAAATGTTTCGGTTAAACCACCTGCATAACTTTCTAGTGGCGAATGGACTCAATAAATCGTTAATTAAGATGATCCTGATCAGGATATTAATACAGACTCTTTGAATTATCTTATTGTTAGCAGTTCTTGATATGTGCGCACATTTTTTGTTTCAATCGGTGTCTTAAAATAATGAAAATTACACTCAAAAGTTCCTTTACATAGATGGATAAATACAGTTAAATCCAATAAAAGCGCATTAAAGATAATAAATTTTAACGATCACTAATAACATATTATTTTGCTTGCAGGATAGAATCATCAGGTCTCGTAATGATGGTGTAAACATTTTAATGGTAAGTTTTAGTGAATAATTGAGGTATATTAAGTATCCAGGGTGAGTCAAGCTCAACGCCTCGGACTCTTGTGAGCAAACGATACCACTTCTCCAAAAATTAACTCTGCGAATGTATGTACGTCGAGTTGTGATACATTTTGAAAACAATGACTTGTATTCAGGGTGTCTAATAAAAGCGTGATTATTGCATATTTAGATTCCCGGGTGAATTTTAGTGTGACTTTATGTACCACACATGGGACCTTAAGCGAACCGTTTAGGTGAAAATCACAATTTTTGGAAAAGAAAAAATCGAATATCGAAGCGATTATAAAACCTAGAGTGCTGTGACTTTGCCTTGTCACTAAGCATGGAATGCGTCAGGTTAGTTTAGGTGGTCAAGTTTGAATTAAATTTGTACTTTGAGAAATCGGTAGATTAATTAAGGAAACTTCAATCAGTGGTAACTTGATTTTTTTCAAATGGGAATGCTTATTATTTTTATACGATCAAATGTGCAGTTTAATAGGCATTCTAATGATATAAGGTTGTGAATATTAATTTCTGGAAATTTTCATTCAATTTCGAGATATCAACCAAATCGGCGTTTTTCAATTTCCCTACCTATAAACAGACTAGCAGGCCATGAAATATAAACAAAGACGTGCTCAGATGGAAGAAAACATCTAACTTAGCAAAAAGATCCAGAAAAACTAGAGTAAAAGGAAAAGATTATAAAAATTCTCCACAACAAATCAACTAGGGTAACATGTCTAAGGTCAAAGAGAAGCTGGAGTACGACAGAAATGGATAATTTAGACAACCTACTAGCTACTGCAATGTACTAGAGATTAAAAATTTTCAAAGTCACTAAAAACTTTGAAATCAAAGCAAAACGTTCAGCGATTGTTGCCTTGAGTCTAATATCTTCAGAACGCAATTTTACATTTTTAGTTGTATAAAACAGTAGCCATTTTTGTCAAAGTCAAAATTAACAATACATCTGATTCTCTGACTGCAGGCGATCGGCGATCGGCGATCTTGCTTATGGGTATTGAAGAATTTGCAGAACTCCAGTCAGAGGTATCGGTTACTACCTTTTTAAATCATTAAATGTGAAATTTAATTCTGAAGCTATTAAACTGCCAGCAACATTCGGTGGTAGATTTCCTTTAATTTCAAAATTCATAATGGTTTTGTAAATTGCCAATCTTTAGGATATTGTAGTAGCTGGTATGCTGTAAAAAGTATCCATTTCTGTCGTACTCCAGCTGCTTTTTGACCTTAGATGTGTTACCTCTGGTATTTCTGGTTAGAGTTGACCTGTTGTAAGTTATTTTTGTAATTTTGTCTCTTTACTCTAGTTTGTCCATATCTATCTACTAAGTTAGTTGTTTTCTTCCATCTGAAGAGTTTTTTGTTTATATTTCATGGACTGCTAAGTTGCTTATAAGTAGAAAAATTGAAAAACATCGGTTTGATTGAAAATTTGAAATTAAATCAGAACTATCAGAGATTGATATTTACAACCGCATATCATTAGAAAGGTTGTCAAATGTCACATTTGACTGTATAAAAAAATAAGGGATTCCCATATGAAAAAGTCAAGTTATCTCTGATTGAAGTTTCCTTAATTGATCTACCGATTTCTCCTTGCAGTTGTAATTTAAACTTGACCGTCTAACATAAGCTGAAGAATTTCATGCTGAGTGACACGACAAAGTTACAGCCCTGTAAGTCTTACAATAGCTGCGATATTCCATTTTTTTCTGTTATCTACTTATACCAATGTGTGATACATAAAGTCGCAATCAAATTGAGCCGGGAATCTAAATATGCAATAATATACAGAGTATTAGATTAAAAAAAAATTCGACATGTCACACTTTTATTAGACACCCTGTATAAAAGTCATTGTTTTTAAAGTATAGTCCAACTCGACCTATATATACTCGCAAACTTAGTTTTTGAATAGTGGTATGGTTTGGTCACAAAAGTCCGAAGCGTTGAGCTTGACTCACCCTGTATACCTAAAGGTCTTAGGATGAAAATGCAACTATGTGTTCATTGTAGTTGGATCAGGTGAATGAGAGCCAGTAATACTTCAGCATCTTAGCATTACGATACTCTTGTCTTATGAGTTAAGGATATGGCACACGTGATTTGAAGAACATTGATCAGATTTTTCCTTGAAGCATATCCAACCATACTGCGTCACAGTCAACTAATGACTCAGAAAATTTTTAAGTGACATTAAAAATAGATTAACGCCCTTCAACTTTACAATTACACAACAAAAATTTAGGTTTTCTTGTTCATGGTGCCATGACAACTTAATTCATTCGGGCAACATTTTTGCTGAACAAGGCAAAGTACTCTTTTGGCCATCAGGGTTCTAAAGTCTCGACTGACGAAAAGTTAACTATAGTGGACAGATAAATGAAACTGGGTGAGATTTCTTGGCAATTAGTTGTCAAAGCGCTTATATATGTATAAGAAGGCGATTGAACAACCTAGTACTGCAAAAACAGAAGTATCTGCCTTTCATCATCGCAAAGAGAGAATTAAGAGTGTTCATGGATAACAAATTACTCACTCACAAGAAACATCCTAAATATCTCGGTATTATTCTGGACAGGACGCCTACGTTTAAAGAACATCTGGCAAGAACAGCAGCAAAATTAAGAACACGTAATAACATAATACAGAGACTTTGCGGTACATTTTGGGGCTCTTCAGCGTCTACCCTGAGATCCTCTGCGTTTGGCTTAGTGTATCCAGTTGCAGAATATTGTGCTCCAGTGTAGCTCAATAGCAGACACTCGCATATGGTCGACACTCAATTGAATCTAACTATGCGCACCATATCAGGAACAATAAAGCCAACCCATACAGCATGACTGCCTATTCTTAGCAACACAGCTTCTTCCAACCTGCACCGAGGACAGGCCCTGGTTAGAGAGTTCAATAAAACTATGAGCAACCCACAATTGCATGATGATGTTCCGGACATCCAGCGAAGTAGACTGTGATCGAGACACCCTCCATTGAAAGCTGCTCATGTGCTCCACCAAACCAACTTTGATATAAATGAGCGATGGAGAGAGAAATGGGAACGGGAAGTAGCTCCAGCGTATCACGTCATCCCGTGCATCACCAACGAACCTAAAGGATTCGATCTCCCTCGCAGAACTTGGATATCTCTTAACCGAACCAGAACCAACTGTGGAACATGCGCCGACTCGTTACACAGGTGGGGCAAACTTCCTTCAGCCGCATGCGATTGTGGAGCCGATAGGCAGATCATCAGCCACATAGTGCAAGACTGTCCAATAAGAGCATATGCAGGCAATTTAGAAGATTTCCTAATGACTACACGGGAGGAAAATTGATTATATACCAAAACTGGACATTCGTTTGTGTGTTTGTGAATATAAATATATTATGTTCTGTGATGTAAGCCATACGCAAAATAAATACATAATACAGGAGTATATATATTACGTCTCTGATTACTGCACGTACCTGATTTGTGAACTGTGACTTTAAATACAAACGATGTATAAGAATGGTCAATAAACTATCTATTTATCTATCGATCTATAAAGCAGCGGCGCATCCAAAAATTCTTAGAGGATGCTAGATCGGAGGAATGTGTACTCTACACGTCGTTATTAGAAAAGTGTATATGCTTTTTATTCTACTTCTTCTTTTTGAAAAACAATAATTAAGCAGTGGCGCAATATACGGTAAGGGCTAAAGCGGTTTGACTTTGCGCGAGCGATTTTTCAATTTTATACTGATTTTTATTATTTTATTTAATTATTATAATTCATCGCTTCAACTGTGTTTAAGATAAAAAAGAGAAAATAAACTGAAAAAACTAAACTAACTGAGGAGCTACAAAGCTAAACAGTATATATCAACAGTTTTCTCCACTATATTTTTCCTAATGACGTACTGATGTATGACGATCACGCTAGTTTTTTGATCAACGAAAAATTGCGTATCAGTGATCGTATCCAAAATAGAACAGAACATTGGTACTCCAGCAATCTGTTGCAATTAAATCATAAGACCCATCAGATAAGTTTCTCATCTAATAGTTCAATCCAATAATGGCCCGAATAGCACGTCAAGTTGTAAGGGATAGCAATTTATACTTACCTACTCCACCCGGTGTACAAATGAGAACGTCGCCGTCGTTTGTCAAAAATTAAAAAGTATAATACATCTCCTCGTGTTCTGAAAACGCTACTATAAGGCTCACGGTCCTCTATGCTTCCACATAGTCATGTATCAGCTATGGGGTTCTGCTATGGGAACAATCTGCTGATGTACAGGAGTTTTTCACAAATGAAGGCAATAAGAGCCATAGCTCATAAAAGACCTCGATATGATTGTAATCCACTATTCATTGAATATGGCATTTTGTCTGTACCATATCTTTACAATTATATTTTTATCAATTATTTAGACGCATAACATTCAATACTCTATGCCGAAGGACGGTGACACACATAATTACTTTAGTTGATATAAATATTATTTGAGACCTGCTGGATATGGCGTCACTAAATCAATGAAAAACTTCATTACCGTCCACTACTCCAATATTCTTTCTGTGCAAATATTGTAATAGTCGTGACTTCAAAACAGGCTAAACCGTTTCTTTCGAAACATTGCCTTTATTTAAAAAAGTAATTTGGAAAAGAGTTAAACAGAAATAGAGTGGCAGCTTGAGTGTGCTTGGAGTAAACTATATAACTTTGATTATCAAACACCTCTTTGTTAAATTCTTTTATATTTGTCAGTTTTATGTGAAATTTTTGCAATGGTTTCACTCTTATAGTTAATTTTAGTATGATACTTGTATTTTATGATTCTCGCTTTTGGACCTGCTGGAAGGTAATATTGTGCTTGAAAAGTGTCTCTATCCTTTTTTTCCTCTTCCCCCTTTCCCCTTTCGTACAATTAAAATTTAACCCGTCGAGTTGTGATCTCGAGTTTCTGTAAAAGATTAAAGGACCTAATAATTAATTACAAAGTGACAAATGAAAATGAAAAATGGAGAGTTTACAGGTGCGAGGGAGATTTTGTAGCGTGCCTGGGTAGGGAAATTAAAAGAAAAGTTTATTTTTAAACAGACTTTGGATGGAAGGTTTTTTTAGTGCGGTAAAATGTAAAAGATAACGTTATTTTGTCGGTCTGTCGGTCTGTCGGTCTGTCGGTCTGTCGGTCTGTCGGTCTGTCGGTCTGTCGGTCTGTCGTTCTGTCGGTCTGTCGGTCTGTCGTTCTGTCGTTCTGTCGTTCTGTCGTTCTGTCGTTCTGTCGTTCTGTCGTTCTGTCGTTCTGTCGTTCTGTCGTTCTGTCGTTCTGTCGTTCTGTCGTTCTGTCGTTCTGTCGTTCTGTCGTTCTGTCGTTCTGTCGTTCTGTCGTTCTGTCGTTCTGTCGTTCTGTCGTTCTGTCGTTCTGTCGTTCTGTCGTTCTGTCGTTCTGTCATTCTGTCGTTCTGTCGTTCTGTCGTTCTATCGTTCTGCCATTCTGCCGTTCTGCCGTTCTGCCGTTCTGCCGTTCTGCCGTTCTGCCGTTCTGCCGTTCTGTCGTTCTGCCGTTCTGTCGTTCTGCCGTTCTGCCGTTCTGCCGTTCTGCCGTTCTGCCGTTCTGCCGATCTGCCGATCTGCCGTTCTGCCGTTCTGCCGTTCTGTCGTTCTGTCGTTCTGTCGTTTTGTCTGTCTGTCTGTGTCTGTGCGCATCTCTCTAGCTCAGTACCCGCTACATAGATTATGATGAAGTTTAGGTAGCGATATGGTGTAAGGTCGTAGTAGGTAATGCTGTTATGATTTTGAAAATCGGTGCATGGGTGGCGGAGTAATTAGCAAAAAACAAAAAAATTCAAATATGCTTCAAACTTCGTTTTTAGGTGTTTTAGGGGGGCCTGACCGTTTTATACTTTTTTTTTGGGTGGGGGTGAAATTGGGGTGATTTGGGGGGGGGTTGTAAAACTGGAAAACTTGCTGTATTCATAATAGGCTGTCCAGTGACCTGTGAAGGAAGACCTGGCACCCTAGATCACTTTTTTAGGTTCATCCGAACATTGCCTTTCCTATTACAGATACCCGAGGAAACATACGAGTATTGTTTTAGATAGTTCTATATTGCTTAGCGCGGAAACTATCGATTTGATTTTAATGAAATTTTCATGCGGTACTACTACCGTGGCGAGCACAAAAAATGCACATGGTTTTTTTAAATCGTATCAGTGGCGGCGTAGAAATAATGAAAAAAGTACTACCGCGGCGAGGACGGAAAACGCGTATGTTTTGGAAAAATCGTATCAGTGGCGGCGCAGCAATAATAAAACACCAAAAATACAAAAACAGCTCAAACTTTGTTTTTAGGCGTTTTAGAGGTTCCTGATCATTTTCTACTTTTTTTTGGGTGAGGGTGAAATTGGAGTGGTTGGGGTGTAAGGGGTTGAAAAACTGAAAAATTCTTTGTATCCATAATAGGCTGTCCATTACCCGTGAACGAAAGGCCTAGCGCCATAAGACACTATTTTTCGTTCATCCGAACTTTGTCCTGCGTATTACAGAAACCAAGAGACATAGAGCATACGAGTATCGCTTAAGATTGTTCGATATTGTATAAAGTGGAAATTGTTCAATTGATTTAAATGAAATTTTGATACAGTATTATTACCGTGGCTAGGGTGGAAAGCGCGTATGGTTTTTAGAAATCGTGTTAGTGCTGGCGCAGCAATAAAAAGTATAAATATAGCTCAAACGTCATTTTTATGCGGTTTAGGGGTTCCTGATCATTTGCCACATTCCTTTAGACTGTAAAATTCAGGTGATTTGGGGGTAAGGAGTTGTAAAACTGAAAAATTTGTTGTATTCCTGCCCTACCTTAGACAAAAAATAATTTTTGAAATTATATCGATGTAGATAATTCTGTATATTATTAAACTTAAATAGAAACAGAGCTTCTAAACCATAATGCCTTCTTAGAGATCGATAAAGTCGGTATTTTTTTTGGGACTTAAGGGATCTCTGATCGTTTTCTGTTCTTTTTTTTTTGGAGTATTTATAATGAGCTAAAACAGGATGGGGTCTCGGATAGTGTGGTTGGGAGGCCCCGGAACACATTTCATTGCCCCCCACGATTGATACTGGTAATATGATCTGTTTTTAAATATCGAAAAGTCGGCATACCATGCGATTAAGACAAGAGTTTAAGATTGCAGAATAAAAACTATGTCGTCCTAGTTCCTACGGAGAGAAATGCTAGAAATTATTTAAGAGGGTTTTTTGCGGGCGGGTGGGCGATGCTTTGGTTGCAATGGAGTCTCAGACTAAGTTTCATGCTATGGGAAAATAAACTGGTATCACCGTAATATGTGGGAAGTAATGAGTCAATCAACTTGACTCCAAATACACCGGTTAAACCTTTTTTCCGTAGGAGTTGTCGAAAAAAACATTTCCCGTAAAGTTGCTGCCACGATCCTTATCTTTTACAGTACCCATTCCAGCAATCCTGAGCTCTGTACTACACCTTTTCCAGCTGTTAATCAGAAAGCGTCAGCTGTAGTTCAGAAAGCATCATATGTAAATCAGACCTTTTAAATGTAAATCAGAACAGTCAATCGAAATTCAGAGTGCATCATATGTAAATCAGAATAATCAAATGAAAATCAGAGCGTACTATTCTGATTCACATAAAACGCATTCTGATTTTCGATTGACTGTTCTGATTTACATTTGATACGTTCTGATTTATATAATCATGCTTTCTGAATTACATCTGACGCTTTCCGATTAACAGCTGGAAAAGGTGTTGTTTGTACAGTTTCGCTGCTAGTTCTATTACTGAGTTAAGCCCTATTGGTTCTAGTCGAGATTTAAATTTGAGCAACAAAAGGCTGTGTACTGTCCACATTATTGTACGGAGCTGAGGGATGGAGATTAAAAGCTCGGACCATATCACGTTTGGACTCTTTTGAGATGTGGCTATACAGACGCATATTAAGGATATCATGGACCGAGCGGGTAACAAAAACTAGGGTACTACAGAGAATGAATAAAAAACAGGAACTTTTAACCACAATAAAACGAAGAACAGCAGCATATTTTGGCCATATTTTTATAAATAGTAAGTACGAGTTGTTACAATTGATCGTTGAGGAAAAGATCGAAGGACGACGAGGGATCGGGCGAAAAAAGTTCTCATTGCTTCGGAACTCACGCCAGTGGTTTAATATCAGAGAGGCCTACACAATCATTCGTTTAGCCCAAGACAGAGAAGAGTTCCAAATGATCGTCGCCAACCTCCGCCGAGGAGATGGCACTGAAAGAAGAAGAAGGTTCTAGTATGGGATTACCAAAGAATCTTTGTCTCTTGTAATCTAGCGCTTATCACTGAGAGAGCACAGAAATACAGACTGTATCCGTCTCACACATTGCCTTCAGTTGTGGCGTTGTAGTGGTTTCAGTGAAGTTGCGATGCCATAAGGCGATAGTGTAGGAAGAGAGACAGTATCAGTTAGTCTGACAGATTTTGACAAGGAGTCAGTCGCCTCTATCAGCGGACGGCGAGGTTGCGTTTACGTTCGGGCTATTATTCAATGGTCGCGGTCGGGTTCTATTCTGCTATAATAGTTTTAAGGTATTTGTACCTTCATTGCAAGTAAATAAATTGTATCCTGTCACATCCGCGCTTACTTTCGAACCACGATCCCTGATCCGAAAACCAGGAGTTATTCGGAACCATCACAGTGTCCATCGTGTTCATTCTCTCCATGTATTCCTTCAGGCCAAAATTCCCTGTAAGGATATCAATTGTGGATTTGGAAAACAGCGCGCTATTTCCTGTTTCCAATATGGTCTCTTGATTTCCGTAAGTGTTTTAGCTGCCCTCATTAAAATAATTGGTAACTAATTCAAGCGGTCGTCAACCCTATTTTCTGCGATAATATATACCACAAATTCAAAAAAATACTTTTAATGATCGATAAGAAGAAGAATTTTTGAGTATACTATCAAAACTGAAAAAAGTTAATTTCATATATCAAAAACCCTCGTAAACCAACATCCTTAATGTGGCAAAGAAAGTTTTGTCAAAGCGACAGTTTAATAGCAACAATTAGAGAACTTCAAGCTCCTTCTGGTACAACCTAACTCCATCGCCTCATTATCATCACCGTGCTGGCGTCATTCTGCTAGCCTACAAAGCCCTTCTTGGTGTACGCAAACTCGTTAATTCGCCTGTAGAATTTTAACTTACTAATTTATATTTTAATTATTGGACTGCGAAGACTGGCGAGCACCGCTGTGCATATTAATTCCCAAGGAAAACATTCATTTCCTCAGAAGTTTTCTGCGGGCTTGAGGGTAAACTTACCTGTATCGGCGTAGGAAAGAACACACTGCAGTGGCGGCATGTGGGTTTTTTTGCCTCTGGGAGCCATCAGGACGGAAGCCTTTAAGGCCTATTGTTCTATAACTGCCAGAGGGGGGACGGTTCACGGCCAGCACCACTGGAATGATGCACTATTACAGTTCGATATTTCTTTATCTGAGTCAGTACGCGATTTTCAATTTTGAGACGCCCTGTACAAAAGAAATGATGGGTTGCCTATGTGCAAGATAATGATATTCCCATATATTAGAAAAATATTTGAGAAGCAAAAAAGGGGGAATTTTCGAGATGGCGAAAATGTTGCGGACGTCTTCAGCACTTGCAAATCTGCGTTGTTTTATGGGTGCGTGTTGTGTGTGAAGCCTCATAACATCTAAGGTAATCTATTACAGCAAATCTAGTAGACCTTAAGTTAATTATCATTATTTATTCCGATTTTTTTAGAAATTTATCATCATTGTAGGCTTCTTTTGCCACCGGCACGTGCTCGTGCAGTATGCATGTATTTTCTTATGCCGTCAGCCACCACTACTTCTCGGGAGAAACCTCTGGGCTCAGAATGCTTGGGATCCTTCATCATATGAGTCCCGTTTTGTTGGCGTTATCCCTTAGGGGGTAACAATCTCACCAAGATGATATAAGGTCGTATTCACTCTTTATATTTGGTCAATGAAAAGTCATCCCTGGAATCCAGTTTTTACCATAAATGTCGCGTCAAACATTACCAACAGTTTTTCTCCGTACTGGAATGAACACTAATCCCCTAAGGTCAATGAAGTATTGAAGAACTCTATTGTTTATTTAATATTTGCTCTACTGTAATTTCAACATATTATGAAAATTATATACCTAAATGGGAAACCAATTTAACAGTACTGTTGATGCGGGTCATTTAATCTATAAGTTTGACATATTGCCTATAAGGTTTAAATATTAATCTACTATATCAATTCATTCGAAAATCAGGTTTTTGTGAAAATTACATAATATATTTCTCGTAGCAATTAGGTAATCAGCTTGTTTGTTTCACCCTTTCCGTCGACTATGCCGGCTGGCGCCCTCCTGGCGTCATTCTTATTTAACAGGCTTTAAATAATATTTAATTTAATAACAAAATACCCACAGTCTCGTCTCGTCTCTGACTGAGCTATATAAAAAAAGACGTCAACCCTAAATAGATACGTCACAGCCCCATCATCATCCCATATGGTCCGAAGGGGGTCCCCCGTCCAGTCCATTCGGTCCATCATCCAAAGTGCCGGCCACGCAAGATGATCCGCTCAGCGCTCGTGTGGGCGACACCGACAGCCGGTCGAAACTGAATGCCCGGTGCAATTCAGTCGCCCACCCAAGCGGCATGTGGGATAGTGCCACAGTAATAATTTATCTTTACGACGTCTTTCTCTCTTTTATTTGACATGAGAACCACGCTTCAGCGTACAGGGTGGCCTAATAAGAATGGACGCCGGAAATATTCCGGTAACCGTCAATCATATAACTTCGAGCAAAAAATATTATTAGGTAAATCGGATAAGAGAAATCGCTGGAAGTTATTTTCAAATTCCTCAAGTGGTCGCTAGGGGGCGCAACTGTTACGATCAATCAGAAAAACGGATTTTTCTCAAAAATTTGCAATATTAAAATTCTACCATCATGCAGACTGGACAATTTTCGATTTTTTTTGTTAACCGTTTTTTGCTTTATCTTGTAAGATGTAGTGGTAGGGCAATGTCAAAAGAGTTTTTATATAAATGACCATAACTTTGGTATAGGTTAGCGGAATTAAACAAGCTAGGCCTTGTTTGAAAGAACTAATAATCTGCTATATGAAAATTATCCAAGATTAGTAGCTTTAGGGTCGGTTTCACCGGTTCCTAATAAGTGTCATATAGCCTACCTGACAGATAACTCCATATACATTATATGGGCCTATCTAACAGATAGGCTAGCTGACACTTATCAGGAACTGGTGAAACAGGCCCTTAATGTCAAGTAGCTACAAGGCGGTATTTGACATTATAACAATTATTACGCATTAATACGAAAACTTTAAACGGTATGCTCTATCTCTTTTAACACAGATACATAGACGACAACATTCTTAAAAATTCAGTGCAATACTCAACTTTCTAGCTATTTTCAAACCGGAGATATCAATAAAACAAGTATTATGACAAGTGTGCTGTGAGGTTCAGAAATAATTGCTGTCCTATAGGAATGTAGCCTCCGTCACAACGCTTTAGTAATCATTCTGTAAATAATACTCAAGTAAAACCACTGGAAATCAAATTTTGACTTTCTGAAATAACCTACAGGTGGCGTAGTAGGCGCCAGTTAGTGGTAATTCAATTTTCATAATAATGGAACCTTCAAAAGAAACCTAAAAAAGAATACCGTATAACGTATATTTATTATTATTAAATGTCAATTTGAGCTGATCACAAAGTGTTTTATGAGCTCCACAAGCAAAGATAGTAAGAAAAAATCAGTGTGAATAGATCTCAAAATTTAAGACCAGTTGTCAGCAAAATAAAGCAAAATTAGATGGTATAACAACAAGTGTAACAAACAAAAAATGCATAAACCTGATTAACATGTGCATACTATATCTATTGTTAGTGTTGCCTTAGATGTTCCATGACGTCTATAGTTTTAGGTGCACTTATGGATCCATTCACGCGTAGATAAACCTGTCAGTTTGAGTATCTAGAGCAACACTTTCTTCGTACATCAAGAACCGAGCGGTACAACCGCACATTCATTCTCAGGGTATGCAAGGCTTGGATCGGGCTGCCAGGAGATGTATTTATTGGGCCTGCGAGTATTGGCTCATTCAAATCCCGCGTTGACAAACTTCCCCTAACATAACCCTTTCACAGCGGCCGCGGTACTCTGGTATTTAGGCTCTGCCTGCGCGGTCTGCTCAGTTATAAAAAAACAAATAGGTGTAGTATATGCGGGTGAGTTAGATTTATGTATTTTATCTGTTAACTGTGTTGTTATACCACGTTATTTTGCTTTATTTTGCACATCATTAGCCCTAATTTTTAACATCTATTCACAATGATTTTTTCTTACTATCTTTGCATGTTGAATTCATATAACACTTTGTGATCAGCTCAAATTGACGCTTAATGATTATAAAAATAATAGCCAATTTTATACTGTAGTTTATTTTTATTTGTTTTTTATAAGTTCCATTATTATGAAAATTTAATACAGCACATATTGGCGACAACTACGCTACCTAGTGTTTATTTCAGAATGTCAAAATATGATTTCTAATAGTTTTTCTTGAGTATTATTACTAAACGGTGTGACGGAGGCTGTATCCCTATAGGTCAGCAATTGTTTCATAAACTCACAGCACACTAGTCATAATACTTGTTTTATTGATATCTCCGGTTTGAAAATATCTAGGAAGTTGAGTCTGTACTGACTTTTTAAGAATTTCGTCGTCAATATACCTATGTTAAAAGAGATATACCATACGATTTAAAATTTTTGTAATTACGCGTAATAATTGTTATGAAGTCAAATACCGCCCTATAGCTACTAAGTCAAGAAAAACCTGGATAGCTTTTATGAAAGGGACTATTATATAAGAACATCTCTTTCAAAGGAAACCTAGCTTGTTTAATTCTGTTAAGGGGCCTGGGTAGACACATTTATACGTATGTATTTGCCATGTAAAACACGGACTCACAATTTCCCGCACAACTCACTCTATTTTCAAACTACATATATAATATTTCAGAAGGCGATAGTTACGACATTAATGAATGAGTTTTTTAATGTGCAAAAAAAACTCGCAATGCAAATTCATACATTGTTCAAATGCCTGTAATTCAACAACCAAACACGATATCATAATAAGGCTAAATAGTTGCACAAGCGCAAGCTTTTTTCTTCAATTTGCTCTTTGAGTCATTACTGTAAGTTTAAAGGTAGCGTCAGGAGCTTGGAAATACGAAACTCTTTTTTTATAGTGACCTTTGGACCATTCGACCTTGCCTTCTGATTTTTTGACTTACCTCCCCTCATCTTAGGCACACACACTGGAGAAAGGAAACAGGCGGCTATGCCTCCTCGCTAACATGAGAATATGTCCTTTCTTGGATTTTCAATTTCGCGCGCTATACCCTAGACCCTTAAGTTATACCAATGTTATGGCCATTTAAATAAAAACATTTTTGACATCCCCCTACCACTACATCTTACAAGATAGAACAAAAGAAAATCGGAAATTGTCCAGTCTACATCATGGTAGAGTTTATAATATACCTTTATTTGCAAATTTTTTTGATAAAAAGCCATTTTTGTAATTGATTGCAACAATTACGCCCCCTAGCGGCTACTTGCAAAACTTGAAAATAATTTCAAGCGATTTCTCTTAGCCGATTTACCTAATAATATTTTTTCCTCGAAGTTATATGATTAACGGTTACCGAGATATTTTCGGCGTCCATTCTTATTAGGCCACCCTGTACAAATGAATCGGTGAGTCCAAGAACAGTACAAGTCCAAAAAATGGCGTTTTGACTTAAGATGGCCAAAACATTTAAAATACGAGGATCCATCGGTTGCGCTTAAAAATATTGCAAAATATAAGAGTAACCCATTATACGCACAATCTGTTTACGGCGTTGCGATGAAAAACATTACAAGTGTACGGCGCGGCGTTGCGGATGAAAAACATTACAAGTCCCAGGACATGTACTGATTTTAACGTCATTGATTAACTCGTTGTTGGCTGTCACCGCCATGGTTCGCGATATCGTTAATAATAATAAAACGATTTTTACATACTCAGCAGCCCCTATTGACGTTGTCATAACCTTATCATACGCTGAAACTAAAAAAACACAAAAAAGTCTGTAAAAAGGAGACTGAGTCCCAGAACAGTACAAAGGAATGAACCTTTTTTTTAATAGCTTAGAGGAGAGTGAGACTTTTCGAAATCTATTATGTTGGATTCTCATTAGTCTAAGGAATTACAACAACATTTATATGATGGCGAACACAGTAATTTTACTCGTTTTGGAGTTAATATGTTTCTTTTTCATTCATCTCACTATTTCATTTTTGGACTTGTGCTGCTCTTGGACTCACCGATTCAAATATAACCGCGATGCAGCATGTGGCAACACCCACGCGATACGAGCAGCACGATGGCGATGGCGAAGAACAGCCTGAATGGATATAGAAAACCGCATATCTTGACATTTCTTATTATGGGCGAACAGAGAACAATGTGCTGCATGTTTTTACAGTTGTTAAATATGATCCAAGCAGATTTGTGCCAGACACAATACACACAGTAACAGCGGCAATAGGCGGATATCTTGAATTGGTAGTTTGAATGCTGGTTATAGGAGGGAAAAGCCAAGAAGTAAAAAATGCTTGTGTAATTCAAAAGGTAAACGTAAGAATCGTGATTGATGCTACACAAAACTAATGGAAGTGATTGTCTTGGTACTGAGATTTACAAATCCAAGTCGTTCGCATGAGAACCCCTCCAATTCTTAAATGAAAATGTACTTAGGAAAACAGTAGTCGTAAGTCAAGTAAATTTATTACATCACAAATTAACTGCACTCAGCTGTTTCAAAATTAATACATGATGATACGTTCAGTACTGCTGTACCGCGAGCGAATTGCCGGCGAGATACCGCGTACCTAAAGTTTCACCGCGACTTTAATAATTTTTAAAAACAATAGACTTTATCGGTCTTCACCACGGCCCACGGTACAGTTTAAAAATTTCATTGCTTTTAGTTTCGTGATGAGCTATATACATTATAGAATTATCTACAACAATATAATTTCAAAACATATTTTTTTTTTAAGATCGGGCAGCATTCAGGTAATGCTGATAAGCATATTATGCCATTCCTTTGCAAAGCAATGGAGTGCCCACTACGAACACAGCAAATTTTTCAGGTTTACAACCCCTATCCCCAAAATCCCCTCCAAAAAATGTGAGAATCTACCAGGTAGCCTTAAAACGCCTAAAAACACAGTCTGAGCTGTTTTTACACTTTTAGTTTTTTTATTATTGCTGCGCCACCACTGGCACGATTTCTAAAAGTCATACGTGTCTTCTATCCTCGTCACGATGATAATACTGTGTCAAAATTACATTAACATTAATACATAAACGTCCACATTACACAATACAGAACGATCTAAAGTAATACTCGTATGTATACATCAGAAGTCCCTTGATTTCTGTAATAGGTAAGGCAATGTTCATATTGACCTAAAAAAGTATATTGTACCGCTAGGTCTTTATTTCACAGCTTAATTCACACAATCACTCTAATTTCATCCCTGCCCAAAAAAAGAGTAGAAAACCATCCCCAAAAATGCCTAAAAACGAAATTTGAGGAATATTTGAAATTTTTTGTTTTTTGCAAGTTACTTCGCCGATATTCAAAATTGTAGCAGCAAATTTCATCACAGTCCATGAAGTCGTTACTGAGATTGAGAGGCTAAAAAAATGCCAACAGGCAAACCGACAAACAGACAGATCCATAAACAGACCGACGGAAATACGTGACGTGGACATCCGTTATGTAGACATCGTAAAACGCCCAAAAAGCATATTATATCAAAATCGAAAATTTTCGCGATAACATATCGGAGTGGGAAGTAAAAATTAAACTGCCTATAAATAATTTTGCTTTGAAGCTTAATTATGTTTTTGATGGACATTTTTATTTAATTACCAGCATTTATTGTTAAGCATTATTACTGTCTATTAGTTTATTATTTTTTTTATGACTAGTCTTACATCATACGTGTATGATCAAAAGACAATAAAGAAATACAAATACAAATATATCTCAGTGACATTTACCCAATAGTGCATACATTATTATTATTTCAATTAAAAAGGGTACATGAGCATAAAACTGTCAGTATACTTCTACCGTCTATAAATTGTAACCTAGATTCATCCAGTTCTGTTTGTGCAGAACTATTTCTGTATACCAAGCCCGATTATTTTTCAGTGTACGTTTCAAACGACCTAAAATAGCAACTTATATACATTGTAGGTTTATATACAAGTTTATGGCCCGAAGCAGTGCGAAAAGTGGTCCTTATCCTTCCATCAAATGCGCGTCTTACTCCCTGTAAGGGCAGGAAGTGTCGTTTTACGACCAATCGTACGAAATTGTTATTCCGATTACCTTCCCTTCCTTTTTCCGGCCACACGAAGCTTGTTTCAGCGATTTTAGCATCAATTTAAGATAAGCGATACCCCAATTCCCTTATACACAATTCATGGGACTTGCTGTCTACATGTTTTTCCTGCTTTTGATAATATTCTTGATGTTTTTGTTCTAGCAGTTGCGCTATCATGATTGAATTATCAGTAGATGTAGAAGACGCACAGTAAATAATTGGGTGTAAAATTCTACACTTAGTGAGTGGTGCATATAGATCAAGTGCTTCTAGGTATAAAATATGGTATATTTAGCATACTTAAAACTGGTAGAAGTTATTTTTGGGCGGTAAGCACTTTTACCTTTTTAACACGCGTACAAGTAAAACTAGTCCAACATCATGTGAAAGTAGCATTCCATTGAGTGTAAAACTAAGCAAACTAGGTGTAAAGTAACCTTGGTAGACGGTAGTGTACAGTACAAGTGTAAAAATAAAAAAGCAGGACTGTATATATATGAAGACATCGTAAAACTAGATAAGTCCATAAGTACAAAGCAACAGCATTTCGTTTCTGAGACAAAAAATATAGGAGAAAAGAATAGCAATTTGAATGGGTATTTTATCTTTTTGTGTAGTGGGATACTGTATGAATTTCAAACAAATTCGTATATCATTTGCTTAGTTTCCATGAGCTTACAAAATGGTTTTCAAAACGTATTGTGATTTTTATTTGTATGCGTTTCAAAATGTTTTCAAAACAACTTGACGCAATTTAGGTTTCTGTGGTATATTTTAAAACTCGAAACGTTTTAAACACGTTTTGAAAGTCCGTGAAAACGTAGTAGATATACAGGGTGAGTCGGGAGGAACACACCAAACTCTGGAATTGTATAATGTAAAAAACTGATAAGTTCTGATCCGATTTTAATTTGTCTTCAAGTTATGGCATAGTAACAAATAAACAAATTAACATTTTCTTAATCACAGCGTTCTTTCAATAAGTGACCGAAAATACCACTGCCGACCTCCAAACATTTTCCGTTTCATCTACGAAGAGTGCTTGTTGCTCTCCCAATTGATTCGTTCCTTTCTTTTTAATCCAGAATTCTTAATTCGTCGAATTTGACTTCATTCTTGATCTAGTCCTATAAACAATAGTCTAATAGTGTGAGGTCTAAAGATCTAGCAGGCCAATTAATCGGACCTCCACGACCAAGCCCACGCCCTGGGAAACGTTCGTTCAAATTTTGATTGACTTGACGAGCGACATGTGTAGGAGCTCCATCGTTCTGATAGTATATCTGCATCCTAAAGGTGGAAACAAATCTACGTGCCGCGAACACGCGCTGTGTGTGCGCACGAGCCGTGCGGCGCATATTTGTACGGACCTTAACGCCCAACGAACGCGCGGCGCAAACGCGGCACGCAGATCTGTTTCCACCTTTACAGGAACATCCTCTAGTAGGCCTTGCAATTAATTTTGTGAAAAATTGAAGTAGATGTCTCCTGTTCCAAATAAAAGGGCCAATTAAATAACTGTCGAGCATTCCACACCACGTGTTTACAGCAAACTTATGTTGAAAATTGCTTTCCATTGTTGCGTGGGGATTTAAATAAACGTTCAATTACTGTCCCTGTACACTAACACTTCATCAAAACATCAGAGTTATCAAATGCCTTTGAGTCGTCTCCAGCATGGCATACTTTGATTATGACAATTCAGATGCAAGCGGAAGGCTAAATAAACACTTTTAATTGCGTCCTTGAAATCACATGAGAATTGGATAAGAACACATTATGAAGTCTTTTACATTATTTTCACGCGCATAATACATTTCTAGAGTTTGGTGCGTTCCGACACCGATGACCGGACACAATGTATATACTTTCATTCAAACAACCAGAAGCCACCAACAGGAGCCAAACCAGCACATTTGTGGCTTCCGTCAGGAGCCCTATGTTTATAGGGTTTCGCCCAACGTTATAGCCACGGAGGCCAGCCACTTTCATTCATATATACTATATCTTCCTATATGCGCAAACCCGTGATAATGTTAAACCAGGAATGTGATATCTGTGATCATATAGAATACCGAAATCGTAAATCAACCATGTGCTAATTTTGAAAACAAAACAAAGAATATATCACCTGGCAGTCCATTCCAAGCCTTGGAGACTCTAGGAATAAATGTACGGTCATACGGTTCTTGATGTATGAAGAACGACTGCCTGAAATGCAGCAGTCGCGAGAGTGGATCTGATGAGATTAGTGGATAGTAGCCGTACAGGCTAGCTCCGAGGAGCAGATTTCATTTGAATATCGATAGAAGAGTGGCACGTCAAGGCCGGGTCATCAGTTAGTCGAATTGCCCTTCTCTGAACCGCGTCTAGTATAGACAGAGTACTCCAGGCCAGGTCTTATCTGGGCTTTATATAGTGTGAGTAGGTTAGATGGTGAGAAGTACTTTCCGGTTCTGAATAGGTACCCAAGCTTTTTACCAGCAGCTGTTGCAATCGGCGCAACGTGTTCGTGCCAGATCAGATTTGCTGTAATATTGACTCCTAAGAGCTTGGACGAGCAACTCCATGGCAGTGCCTGACTATTCATAAATATCGGGTGCTGACTGCACCTCTTATTTGATAGGGTGTAGTACTGGGTCTAGTCTAAGCATTAAATTTTGTCATATCCCTGAGTCCCCAGGCGGTAATGATCTCCAGATCCTTTGAAAGGAATCAGCCGCTTCCAGTCTTCTACGTTTCAGCTCGACCACAGAAATCAGATCGGTCTATTACTCATGATGCCTGCATAATCTTGGCGCAAATAGCTCAAGATTTTAGTCTTCTTGGAACAAGCATCTAATTGCATCTGTATAAGCATTCAGCAATTTTACGTAACATGTAAAAAATGCCGATTACCACACAATATAAAGAATATATATCTCTATATTTAAACTAAAAGAATATGTTAGACCCACCAATCCGCCATTGTTTATATTCTATTCACAACTATTTTCATAAATATATAGCATATCACATACTTGGTCCTTACATCCAGACATTTGTATGAGGTCCCCACAACCCCAACTGCGCAAGAATCCTTTCATGAGAGGTTAACGATATACAGACACAGACACAGGTAAAACTAAAATGACTTACAAATTACTTTATGGCCTATGGGATTTCATGATGAGCATAAACCAAGATTATCATATTCTTAATGGCAGTCCACACTTCTCAAATGTTTATATTCTTCATCGAAGTAATAAGTCCGTTGAAAAATATGATATCCCTACTAAAACTTAATAAAACATTTGTATATTCTTCACCGAAGTAATAGGTCAGTAGAAAAATATGATATCCCTACTAACACTTAATAAAATATTTGGTCGAAGAGTATTGAAATTTTAGTTTTGTAGCATATTTTTTTGGAATGGATACTGAAAACTGAAATGAAAAATATACAAAATATACATATTGTACTAAGTACAATTAGTTAAAATTAACCATATTTTTCTCGTCAAGTAAATTTTATAGAACGAAAACAGGTGTTCTTGTAAGTATATTTTTACAAGATTATTAGAATTCTGGGATTGAGAATTTCTCTTTATCTGTATATAAAACCAATTTGTTCACGGATAGTACTTGCCAGAAGATACACAAATCTTATCGTGGATGTCGACAGCGTATCCAACTAGCTTATATCTATAGGTAAATGTTTCACAGCCACTCTATCTCCCGTAACAACTTTAGGGGATAAAACTCCTAGACACTTTCTGGGATTTCTCTCAAGATTAATAGATCCCGTGAAATATAAGACAGCTAGCGTTCCGGTTGAGCCCAGTTCGAAACGCTCGTAGCAACTTTATTATACATTTAGATATGCGATCTACCCTTTCATATAGCCGTAATTTATCGCCACTGGAATCGTTTCTAGATAATCTTTAAATTAAACCCGTACGCGTTTAATTTATGATTACAACTTCATAATGCACGTGTAAGTTTATCCTGAAAATTTTAGTCGCTAGCATATTATTATATTTCGATAACAAAAGTTAAGCTCCCTGTGCTCAGTTACAGTTATATATTTGACTGTTTTGTTTTGTGAGATCCGAGCATACTTTTATTTTGTGATACTCAGCCAATCAGTATGTTCACAAAGTTCAGTTATTTTGCTAATTGAATATGATAGATCTATGAGCAACACAAAGTCATTTACCTCTTATACTTACATTTATTAAGCCCGATTTTATCAACATGCATATTCTAATAAAGGCTTTGACAAATATTTTCTATTGGGTGTTATTTAGCAAAAGCTTTCTATTGGGTGTTGAGGACTATGTTAATAAGTATCAACCAATAGTATTTCAGCAATATTAGAAACAAAACGTCAAACCTGGATGACACTTGTGTCAAAAATATTTTAGAATGCATTGATTAAAATCATAGCAGAAAATTAGAACAAAGCGATTGATTTGCAAATTAATGCCAGATTTTTCATGTTTACCTTATAACTATTGTGCGATAGTATATGACAGAATCATAAAACTAGTATTAATCGTAGCCACCTTAATTAATAGCTAATAATCCCACATCAGTCTGTCAGATTGAATATAGACAAATACATACTTTTATGAAGAAACTTCCATCTACTGGATACATGCTTGTTATAGACCTCCTTAGAGAAATATTCACAGAGGATGTAAAGGTGCAGAGGGGCGGCACTGGGTAATAGGCACCGTAGCGCAAATACTATGAGAAACACATTGTGAGGAATGCGTATGAATAAAAATCCCCCCCACTAGTTCCCCTCTTTCTCTGAAAAGTATACAAAGCACCTGATTCACCTTCTGACTACACGACAGGTTCCCGGTTTACAAAAAATAAGGGTATACTTTTGCCAGCCTGCGAGCTTTGCCGTTAAGAAGGACAGGCAACCAGTAATGCACACTTGTGACACAGATTGACCAATATGGTTGGTTAAATCGTGTGTTTAGCTTAGTGAAATGCAACGAAATGTTATTTTTACTCCTTGTTGCTTAGTACAAAGGTATATTGAAGGTATTTATAATTACAATCGATAGTAAACTATTGTTTCATCAAAATAATGCAGTAATTTGAATTTCTTGTCATCATTGTCATTTGATAGACCAATCATCCAGTGGTCAAATGTACTGCTTTTGTGATTAAGATTAGCTATTGCTAAGCTTTTTGTTAAACAATAAAATGCAACGCTTTACCCATTTAGGTTGGAAAATCCGACTGGAAAAAATATGAGATGGTCCATAATGGTCGACGGTATATAAAGCATGTCATTTTTCACATTACAGAGATGAACTTCCAGAGAAATCAACAATTTTCAGAGAATTTTGACAGATGCATGTTCTTGAATGGGCTGATCTGATTGGTTAAAGCCTTTGTTAAAATGCACGTGTTGATAAAACCGGGCTTTAGTCATAGAAATTACCTGAAGAGGCTAGATAATGTTACCCTGATAAAAGACTATACAGGTGTCGTCATACCGTCGGTATACTGCAAAAAGTAACCATGTAAAAAATTGACGATTTGACGTTTTTGGTACCAAGCAACTAAAAATATTTTGTGTATCTTTGTAAAAAAACTGCCTCTGTCAATACTCACACATTTTTGTAGTTTAGTTAACAGCTAGTTTTGATCATAGAACACATAAAGTAGCAGGTAAAAGTGATCAACTTGACCTGATCATTTATAGATTCTGAGACATATCACGTGAAAAAGACCATATTGACTATCAAAGTTGTTATAAAGTCGCTTCCTGTAGATAGAAACAAGTTAAATAGTGCTTCGGAACGAAACTGTTTCGAATCCGATTCAGACTTCTATTTTTATATATGACTAATCATGTATATTGTCTCAAAGAAAAATAAAATTTATTCTGACCAAGTCCTCAAAGTTCTAGTGAAGTCACTTAACCTGATGTGGATAATAACTATAACTCGCAGTGAAAATTTCTTTGTTTTCCAAAAAACGCGTTGAGTGATTTGTTACTGAAATAATTACTTTCAACAGCCATTTGCAAGGAGCTAGTCTTTTTGAATTGACAATTTGTGCATTGTAAGACATGTTACGTAAAGGCGACTATCTTGACTATCAAAACTGGTATAAAGTCGCTTCCTGTCGATAGGAACAAAAAAACAATGCCCTCGAACCAAACTGTCTCAAATCCTAATCAGAATTCTCGTTTTAAATATGATTAATCATGTACGAGTATATAATCTCAAAAAAAAACTAAATTTGTTTTAACCAAGTCAGTATTAATATATTTTTTTAACACCGAGCATGACCAAGTCAGAAGTATAGTTTAATTTCCAAGGGGCCGGTTTCTCAATGTCCAGTTGAAGTGTCCACAGACCACAGAAACACTTAACAGTGTCAGATAGGTATCTGCCAGATAACGCTGCTATGGATACAACTTTCAGATAAGATTTACGTGACTTCGTAAGTGTAGCCTTCAATTGTTTAAACAATTTATCTAACAGTTGCTGTTATCTTGCAGATAAATATTTGACTGGACATTGAGAAACCGGTCCTAAAAGTTCTTGATCATTAAGTCACTTAATCTTATTTCTATGATAACTATAAGCCGCAGTGAAGATTTATGAGTTCTTCGTTTTCTAAAAAACGCGTTGAGTGTTTTGTTACTGAAATAATTACTTTAAACAACCTTCTGCAAGGAAGATCTTTTTGCCTTGATCATTTGTGTATTGTACGACATATCACGTAAAAGTGGCCATTTTGCTCCCGAACCAAGTCATGTTGACATTTCGTTACTTGATTATCGAAACAGTTCTTGACAGATACTCAAGTATTAAGTAACAGCTGGTTAAGTAGCAACTATGAATACGATCCTAAGTAAATATAGCGTTTGTTTAGGGAGTGAATTATCTGTAGTTGTTTTTCTTATGGCGAACTGGTATTTTTTCCTACTTATCCAAGCCGTATTTCTTTGTGTTTTGAAGTAACAGAAGAGCACGTCACAAAATACCCCAGTTAACTAGTCAAAGGAGGGCCCGAAAAACAAGAGGCTATTAGTTACCGTCTAGATTTACGAAATGTTTCCAGAACTTTGCAGAACCATCAACCTCTCAATATGCAGAGGCCAGTGAGTCAGACACCAGTTTGACATCAAACAAGTGCTCTTTTCAACACACCTGCCGGCCTCGGATACCTATTCAGAGCCAGAAAGTACTTCTCACCATTCAACCTTCTTACGCTGTATAAAGCCCAAATAAGACCTGACCTGGAATATTGCTCTCATGTCTAGGAGGCGGCTGCCCCTACTACCCTGTCTATACTTGATACTTTCCAGAGAAGGGCAATTTGACTTATGGGTGATCCAACATTAACGCGCGATCTCCAGCCTGTATTCCACCGACGTGAGGTTGGTGACCTCTCGCTTTTCTACCGGTGTTTGAAAAGATCTGCTCCTCTGAGCTAAAGTTTTTATATTTTTAATTTTTTTTTTATTATTGCTGCGCCGCCACTGACACGATTTTTCAAAAACAGACGCGTTTTCCGTTCTCGCCGCGGTAGTTAATTCTGTGTCAAAATTCCATTAAAATGAATTCAATAGTTTTCGCGTTTCGCAATATAGAACGATCTAAAACAATACTCTTATGTATAGATTACGAATTCCCAAGTCCCTTGGTTTCTATAATAAGCAAGGCAATGTTTGGATAAACCTAAAAAAAGTGTATTATGCCTCTAGGTTTATCATTCACAGGTCAATCGACAGCCCATTATGAATACAACAAATTTTTTAGATTTACAACCACCCACACCCCAACAACCCCGAATTTACTCCCACCCAAAAAAAGTAGAAAATGATCAGGAACCCCTAAAACGCCTAAAAAAGAAGTTTGAGGAATATTTGAAATTTTTTGTTTTTTGCTAGTTACTCCGCTCCCCGTACAATGATTTCCAAAATTAAAGGAACATTACCTACTACACACCACATATCGCTACGCAAATTTCATTACAATCCATGCAGCGGTTACTGAGATTACCACGTTAGAAAAAGCCAACAGACAGACCGACAGACAGACAGACCGACGGAAATGAGTTGTGTGGATTTTCGTTATGTAGACATCATAAAACGCCCAAAAAGCGTATTATCTCAAAATCGAAAATTTTCGTGATCACAATACTCTCACCTATCGTTGTGGGAAGTAAAAGGAATTACACAGTTTAAAATAATGAAATCTAAAGATGAAATGTTGGTTCTTGGGCTGTTCGACCGGCGTTGGCGCGCCTGGCTGCTTGACGTTTCGCCAACACCAGTGGTTGACATCCTTAGAAGCTGTTACTTGTTACACTGCGGAGGCTCAGCTTCTCGGAACACGCCAAACACGTAATACCTTCTGACGATGCTAATCACTCGTGTTGGCGAAACGCCAAGCAGCGAGACGCGCCGACGCCAAGGCGGCGGAGCGTGTCGACCGCGGCCGAACAGCCCAAAAACCAACAGTTCATCGGATCATGGGCGCGAAAGCTTTACACAGTGCAATGAGATCTAAAGCTTTTACAATGCATTAAAGACACTAAAAAATAAAAATGTCTCATTAAACTTTGTGGTACATTAATAGGTACTTAGAGCTCTGTTCCACCGACTGTAAAACTATATTCTGGCCGCTTACATATTTTTATGTATATATTCATATTTCCATTCCAAAAAATTTTTTGTATTTAAAAATGGGGCGTGGTCCTTTTATTCATACCCATTATGCGTTATGTTATCGGATAGATACCAATAACTATTATATGGAAACAACTGGATCAGGTCTGTGGTCTGCTAATCGGTTATCACCGCTTGTGGTATCGCTCATCCTAAATTGTTGTTTTAGTCGGTATTTTTGATTTTGCATGTGTGATAGTGCTCTCATTAGACATTGCAGTACTCGTAGTACACTTCATGATATAAGGCTACCCGAAAAGGCAAGTAGAAATAGCCGTTTTTCATTGCAAACATACAGCAGTCAAACGTAAACACAGATCCTGCACTTATAAATTGCCATAGACCTTGTAGTCATCAAACTAGACACTATACTATTTAGCTTTGATAGTTTCCGTTTGAGATTGTTAATTTTACATAATCCTGTATTGTGTTGGTTTGGTGTCTTAACAGCTCTGGTTGAGTGTGTGTGTGTGTGTGTATAATATTATTATTATTATTTTTTTTTTGGCATTACCTCTGTTCTTTTACCCTTTTCCTTTCCGTGGTCTACCTGTCTGTGTCGAGAGTCTCTCTTAACGACCCAAGAGAGTGAAGCGTGTCCTTCCTTTACCTATCCCTTTGCCAATCTTTCACACCGACTCAATTAGTCTCGCTTACTACCATGGCTCCAGTTTGCTGTTCTTGCTCTAAGTCTATTACTGCTTCCCAACTAATTGCTTGTTCGTCTTGTCGTAAATCGTTTCATGCTATTTGTGCTAACTTAACTGCTAATGATGTCATCTTCCTGTCTGAAAATAACGAGAAGTGGCTGTGTCCTGTATGCAGCAAACAAGGTCGCACCACCCGCAGCGCTTCCACATCATCTGCGACTACTACTGCACCTGTATCCCAGCTAGGGCCTGATCAACTGTCTGCTATTATGACTCAGCTTGTGTCCATTGCAAATGACGTTAAAGACATCAAAAAAGCCCAATCTAGTTTAGCTAATGATGTGGCCGACTGTAAATCTCTGCTAGATTTACATGGATCAAAACTACAACAACATGATATCTCTATTCAGGGTTGTGTTGATGATATCCAGTCACTCCGCAGCACTCAGACTGATATTCCATCCAGCCTAGCTACACTGGATCAGAAGCTTAGCATCCTTCAGAATAATATGAATACTGCTAGTACCACTGCCCCAACGTCTTCTGTCAATAGTATCCAGCCTACTTCTAACAGCGAGATGATCGAACGATTTTGCCGATCCCATAACATTATAATTAGAAATGTTGATGAGAACATTAATGCTTCTGATGATGGTATCATAACAGAAATTCTTAGTGTCATCGACTCCTCCAGCAATGCCCAACGTTTGTGTATTTCTCGACTAGGTGCACCTCAAGCAAACAGGCCGAGACCCATAAGAGTGTCATTTTCAAACCCTCTTACTGCAAAAAACATTCTTCGTCGCAAAGGGGCTCTGCTCACTCACCCGCGTTTCAGAACTATTGTTGTTCATGATGATAAGACATTACAGCAGATGTCTGAACTTAACCAGCTCCGAGATCAGCTACGCCAGCGGCACTTAGCAGGTGATAAAAACTTAACTATAAAGTTCGTTCGCGGTATTCCTCAAATAGTTCCTATACTAGCTAGTCATCTCAACTCAAAAAACTGATTTCTCTTGATTGGTCTATTTGTTACAGTAACGTCCAGTCTCTGACTTCTAAGTACCTTGAACTACTAGCTTTTGCTAACACCTATTCTCCAACATTTATCTGCTTATCCGAGACCTGGCTGCACTCTGGTTTAACTGACGCTGCTATTAATGTAGGGCTACTCTATTTTCCGCAACGATTCTCGTACCACACCAGGTCACGGTGGGGTCTGTATATTTGTGAACAACATTGTCTTTCAACATTTTTCAGTATCTTCTGTTACTGAACAGCTTCCCGGCATTGACAACGTATTCCTATCAATTGCTGGTCAGGGCTTTAAGCTCAGCCTCGGCTGCATTTACAGACCACGCCCCGCAGATTCCGACAAGGACTTATGCAAAATCATCGAGGGCCTCTCTATCCAATCAAATAATTTGTATGTGACCGGAGACTTCAACCTTCGCGATATAAACTGGCCCATCACAACTATACCTATTTGCAACTCTCGTTCTGCACCTTTTTTGGACCTCCTACGTGACACTTCTATCTCACAGCTGGTTGATCGTCCCACCAGATTTCGCACTGACCAAACTCCTCGCCCTCTGGATCTCATTTTTGTTAACGATGCTGACTTCGTCAGCGACATTGAGTACCTCCCACCTTTTGGTAAATCTGACCATTGCACGCTTTTCTCCAAACTCCAATTCAGCTTACCCAAACTGCAGTCCATTGTCACCAAAACCGTAAGGTATATCAACTATTCTCAGCTTAACCTGACTCTGTCTGATACAAATTGGCTTGCTCTTTTTGAGTCCCAGTGCACGCAGAGGATGTGGGATATCTTCACAGATAAATTAAACCAAGTAGTGGTCGAATGCAGCTTTTATAAAAACATCAAATGCAACCGTTCCAAGCCTTGGATAGACGAAGGTATTTCTAAATTGATACGTCACAAAAAATCGTTATGGCAGAAATATTCCAGAAGCAAATTACAGTCCGACTACACAAGACACCGAGAATTCTCAAACTCTATTACCAAAATACTGGCAGCAGCAAAAACATCTTTCGAAAAACAATTGGTAAACTCAAAAAATACGAAGAAACTCTACAGTTACATCAGATCTTCATTAAACTCCAAAGTATCGACTCCTACAGTACGTAAGACTGATGGAACACTTTGCGCAGATCATTCTTCTTCAGCAGAAGTCCTAGCCGACACCTTCTTTTCTGACGTTAGCAATGTGGCCACTGGTACTCTACCTCAAATTAATTCTCCTCGTTCGAACGTGTCGATAACAGAGATAACCTTTACCACGAATGATGTCCTACAATGTATTGCTGATCTAAATATTTCCACTTCTCCTGGAGGAGACGGCATCACGGCAGCCATCCTAATCAAATGCTCTCAGTCATTAGCGACTCCTCTAAGTCTTATATTGACATCATCTTTTCAAAGTCATTATCTCCCTTCATGCTGGAAGCAAGCAGTGGTTACTCTTGTCTTCAAAAAGGGGGTCGAACACGACGCCAAAAACTACCGTCTCATTAGCCTGACACCCTTAGTTGCCAAGTTAGCTGAAAAGATTATTACGAGTAAGTTGCTTCACTTTTCTTTATCAAATAATTTATTCAACAGCAATCAGCATGGTTTCCTTCCTGGGCGCTCTATCATTACGAACCTGCTTAACTGTGTCAACGATTGGACCAAGCTCTCTGATGATGGAATATCAACTGACGTTGTTTATATTCACTTTTCGAGAGCTTTTGACAAGGTTCCCCACGAGAAACTCCTTTTTAAATTAGACCACCTGGGCATTAGAGGCAACCTTCTTTCATGGATAAGGGCTTTTCTTCACAACAGAGAATTCATAGTGAGGGTTTCCGATTCCTTGTCGACTCCTAGACAAGTTCTAAGTGGCGTACCTCAGGGATCCGTTTTGGGTCCTATTTTGTTTCTCTTATATAGCGGCGATCTACCCAGTTCTTTACAATCTACATGTTCATCATATGCCGATGATACGAAAATATATAATACCCCGCTCAATAATGCTCACATTATCCAAGCCGACATTGATAGACTAGTTGTTTGGTCTAAGGACTGGTCTATTCCTTTAAATTCATCGAAATGTTGTGTGTTGCATATGGGCCGAAACAATCCTATGCATGATTATGTTATCGATGGTCAAACTCTTCCCAGTTCAACTGACCATTGTGATTTAGGTGTATCAATGTCTAATTCTTTATCCTGGTCCGAGCACATACATCATATCTGTTCCAAAGCGAAGAGACTTGTTTACTTACTTGAGAAATCTTTTCATGGTTGTGACCCCACTGTGGCTTCTTTCCTTTACAAAACGTATGTTCGTCCAATCATTGAATTTGCCGGTCCTGTTTGGTATCCAGTCCTCCAAAGGGATCGTGACCTTCTTGAGTCTCTTCAGCGTCGTTGCACCAGAGTTCCGTATGGCGCAAGACGTCCAGCATACGAAGACCGGTTACACATATTCAACCTTCAGCCCTTTGGTGAGAGGCGCACCCGCGGTGATTTAATAATTACCTGCCGAGTTCTGCATGGTCTTTTTGGTGTAGACCTATCTAGTTTATTTCGCCTCAATATAAACAACTTGAGAGGTCACATCTTCAAGCTGAAGAAAGAGCCATTTAAAACTTCCACCAGACAACACTTTTGAAGTAACAGGGTATTTGATCAATGGAACCAGCTGCCTGCGGATGTAGTGAACAGTCCTTCTGTGAACAGTTTCAAAATCAGATATGACAATTGGTGCTCTGTGCATACCTGACTTTGCATAAATCTTATTTTTCTTTTCTCTGTATCATTGTTAGCTGTTAGCATTAGTTCTTTTTTTTAGTTTTTAGTTTGTTATCTGTATCTGTTGATGCTATTAGAGTTTATAGCACTGTGTGCTCAACTCTTGTTGCTATGTAATAATAATAATAATAATAATAAAGAGGGATTGCTAGATCCCCTCAGTGGCGCCTCCCCAAGGTGGCGGATAGGGGAACGCCTCCCAGATATGGGTGGTACCGGGGAAATCAAATACCCGGGGCAGACCAAAACTAGCACGGTGGAATAGCGTCTGCATCCAGAGGATCGGCTATTCCTCAACAATTAGGACACGACGGATCTCCATGTTAGGAGCGGTACTCCGACAGCGTCTGACTCCATGTTAGGGGCGGCTGATAATACACCCGCAGGAAGCCACCCAACATCAGTAGGCTATCCGGTGCGTGGCGACACCGCAGGGTATACCGAAGCCCAAGGATGTAATCCAGCCGGCAACCTTCGCAGGTGCATCCTCAGGAGGCAATTTGGACGGCTGCCTCCGGAAATGTCGTCTGGGGGCCCTAAGGCCAACCACCTGACGGGCCCTATCTTCGGGTTCGACCACCCCGGAAGAAAAGCACCCACACCGAGCCGGTTTCGGAAGCCGGCGTTGGGCAAGGTGGCGGTGCTTCGAATTGCCCTGTTGACGACCCCCCGCAATGTCATGGACCGTCTTAGGTGGACGACGGAGCTCAAGGATGACCTACTGAGCTGCTACGAGAGCAGTAGCCCGCGCCGTAGGGGATACATGTCCCGCATGTATGAGAGGTGGTGTGAAATGCACCCAGAGCATAGCACGCTTACCTCTCAGAATTTGCGAGATTATGTATCGTACCTCCGGAGGCAGGGATATGTTCGTGCTCCAGCTCAGCCTGCCCCTTCGGCGGACGGAAGGCCTGTTAACCAGGGTGAAAGTTCACCGGTAAGGCCCGCTGAGAGGGAAATCGACCAAGTCGTCTCACCTGGGGATTTCAGAGACCGAAGGGCCTTGCATAACAACGGAAGGTCCTTGAAGCTGGCAGATTTGAAGAGAGAGGATGAGGTTGTGGGTGAACGTCTATCGGAGGCCTCTGACATTTGGAGCATCAATTGCGAAATTTACGCTGCGGCTCTGAGGCTAGCTAGACAGGGGAGAGTGAGAGACTCTCCTGTTGAGAGAGCACAGAGACGGGTGCGCCAAATGGAAGCGAAAATCCAGTTGGCTCGCCAGGAAGCATCCCGTATCCAGTGTGTGATGGAATATAGAGCGGCTGGGAAGCCTTTTACGCGCCGAGTGCGCCAGATAGCCTACGGGTTGAGGCGCGACCATCATACACTCAGTCAAGCGGTACTGGTTGTTGTCAAGCAACACTGTCTTGACAGGATACGGATGCTAATCGCTGCTAAGCGATCGTTGGTGGCGCGGGCGAGAGGTCTGGAGCAGAACAGAATGTTCTACGAAAGACCTTCTCGCCTTTTCCAACAGCCGCCTCCAGCCATAGAGCAGCCGCCAACTGCTGATCGCGTGGAGGCCTTTTGGAGGGACGTTTACCAACAACCCAAACCTCTCTCAGCAGACACTCCGGCCTTGACGCAGTTTGAGTCCGTTTGTAGGAGGACTCCTAACTTGAATGTACTGCGTCACCCGATAAACACGGAAGAAATTCTTGACGCCTTACGAGGCGCAAAGAATTTCGCAGCTCCTGGCCCGGATGGCGTAAACACCTACTGGTGGAAAAAATTCCCCAGTTGCCACCGGCATTTAGCTAGAGTTTTTAACTCGTGGCTAAATCAGGAGCAGCCAATTCCGGCTTGGTTTGTCGAGGGTCGAACCGTGCTTCTCCCGAAGACCGGAGATTTGTCTGATCCCAAAAACTACAGGCCAATAACATGTCTGAACGCGTGTTACAAGCTCTTCACCAGAATCTTGTACATGCGTATCCTTCAAGCTGTGACTCCTGTATTTCTCGACGTGTATGAACAGAGAGGGTCAAAGAAAGGAGTAGCTGGCTGCAAGGAGAACCTGTTGATTGACCGATGTGTCACGCAGGACTCTGTGCAGTACAAGCGAAACCTTTCTATGGCCTGGATTGACTATCGCAAGGCATTCGACAGCACGTCTCATGAGCTCATTGTGCGGCTGTTGGAATGCCTTTCGGTGGATAATCAGATAGTGGGGTGCATCAAACAACTGATGCCACTCTGGAAGACCCGGTTCACCATAACATCAGGTGAAACTCGGGTTCAGACAGAGTTGGTGTCATTGAAAAGAAGTGTCTTCCAAGGAGACTCCTTGAGTCCCTTGCTCTTTTGCATCTCACTTTCGCCTCTGTCCATAGCGCTGAGAAATACTAAAGGATACAGCTGTGGCACACCCAATAACCGGAGGCACAAGGTCACCCATCTGTTTTATATGGATGACCTAAAACTTTATGCCTCCGGCCAACGCGAACTACAACAATCGCTGAGGGTGGTGCAGGAGTACAGTCATGCTATCGGAATGGAGTTCGGGACAGACAAATGTGTATTGGTTCATCTCAAGAAAGGACGAAGCGGAGATAGTGGAGACGAAGAACAGCTCGTTGATGGGAGCATCTTGCGACAACTGCATGCCGGAGATACTTATACCTACCTTGGAGTGGCGCAGCGTCATGTCCAAGAGGCAACATTGGTTAAAGAGTGTCTCCGCCGCAAGTGTTTGCACCGACTCCGGCAGATCTGGTCGTCAGAACTGTCCGGCAAGAACAAAGTCGCTGCCACAAACATGCTTGCGGTCCCATTGTTATTATACACCTTTGGTGCTATACACTGGAAAGTGAACGAGCTGAAGGAAATCGACACGAAGACCCGCAAAAGGATGAATATGGAGAGAAGCCTGCATCCTAAGTCCTCTGTCCCGCGAATATACCTCCCGCGACACCTGGAAGGGCGTGGACTATTGAGTTTGGAGCGTCTGCACAACAGAGTAGTACTGGCCACTGCCTGCTATGTAACGAACAGCACCGATCCCCTGATCCGCTTCGTGCGAGAGCACGAGAATGCGGGAAAAGGAGCCTTTCTTTTTAGCGCAGCGAAACGAGCAGCCGAGGAGCTCAGCCTCACGCTCGACTTCAAGCGGAGGTGTCAGCAGTCCATTACGGAACTTGCTCCCGCAGAATTAAAAGCCCACATTAAAACTGCCGAAGTCGACTTCCTCTTAAGACTTCATAAAGATAAGCCAATGCATGGAATCTTCTACAAACATCTAGAAGAGCATGGCTTGTCTGAGCAGTTGACCTTCTCTTTCCTAAGGTCTAGTGGGTTGAAGTCGGAGACTGAGGGCTTTATAATGGCTTGCCAAGACGGTGTCTTCAACACCTTGGTATACCGTAAAAGGGTTATGGGTGTAGATGTACCCGACACCCATTGTAGAGCTTGCCGACAGGCGCCAGAGACGCTTATGCATCTCTTGTCGGCGTGTAAGACGTACGCTGGGACGGCTTACGTCCATCGGCACAACGCGGCTCTACGAGTGCTCTACTATCATTTAAGGCACTCATACGGTATCGATGAGACACCGGTGCTGCCATACGCTCCAGGGGATATAGAGTCCGTTGTGGAGAACGAGAGATGCCGGATTTACTGGAACTACTCGTTCCCCACGCTCGAGCTTGTACAGGCAAACAAGCCCGACATAGTCCTTCTCGACCACCAACAGAAGACGATGTTCGTTATTGAGTTTTCGGCGCCTGCCGAAGAGAACATCGTCTCCAAGGAGGAGGAAAAGCGGACCAAATATCAGGAGTTGCTCGGACAACTTCGCAGGCTCTGGCCAGACTACACTGTAAGTCTGCTGGTTATGGTCATTGGATCCCTAGGTGGAATGAGGAATACGCTGCTTTCTGCACTGCGCAAAATACCGGTGTGCCGTGCGGCGGCGCACATCTTAGCCGCCAGAATGCAGAAGGCAGTCATCCTTGGGTCCCTTCGTCTACTTAGGGCGTACGATTCGCGGACCCAGTGATTGCTCACCTCACGGTGTGAGGAGTAGTCATTGGGTAATGGAACAGCAGCTCGGTGTGTCGGAGCCCGAGCTGCACTTTTTTGTTTTTAACATGAATAATAATAACTTTATGGAACAACGTATTATTGGATGCTTGTCTACTTCAACGTCCTGAACACCTTCAAATCTGTTCAGATCGCCTCCAATCGTTCTATCTGCGTGGAGCTCTGAATAACGCTGTAAAAAATCTTTAGGTAAGAGAAACCGCATGAGCCTAACTCAACTGACTCGACTATTTGGCAAGTCCACTAATATTTGCCTACTTGGCAAATGCACCAGCTTTTTGAACAGCCAAGGCAAGCTGGACACTCTTACGACTTGTACAGGGTGTCCCATTTTGGGCCCTTTTGCGGGGTATCTCGGTTATTTTTGAAGATAGAGAGTTGCGGTTTTCGTGACAGTGTGCTACTTTCTTGTGAAACTAAAGATGCCGTCCACAAAATTATCATGGCTCTCTTGGTTTTTGACATACAGGGTGAAATCGAAAAATATCTGTTTTGGGACCACCCTCGTATCTCGGTTGTCTTTTATTCTATTGAAAAGTTTAAAAAAAGTATTTAGAATTTTTCCTGTAGAATCCAGTAGTGTAGTTTGATTTTTTCTTACTCTAACGATTTTTCAGTTATGATGCGAACATATATTTTTTTAATAGGAACACCCTGTATATTATTTTTTACGTCAATCGGAAATAATTCAAGCTTTACAAAAATATATATTAGTATGATTTTTTTCTGGAAAATAAGCTCAAAATTTCATTTTTTACTTTATTTGTAGCAGTAGGCCATGACTAATCTGTTAAAAACAATATCCAAGTAAACAATTATTAAGATACAAGATACTCAATACTTTTATACTCAATTATTTAATTGTATTTAATACGCTATTAACTACTATTTGTGATAATGTTCAGTAAATATTACTTATTGTATTACATTACTTAAAACAACATTATATCTGAAGAATATCAACACACTATTAAGTTTGAATTTGAATCAAAATAAAAACTAAAAACATGGAGGACCTTTTAGAGATGTTGGTTTAAGTTGAAGACTATTTTCTCAAATACAAATCTGGCACAATTTCTTATTCTTTTAATGGCATTTAAAAGAATTATTGGTCTCCTTCGTGTTATGGCGATTAAAAATTCCCAAACTTGGATCCTGTGCAGATGTTGAAGTGTGGAACTTGTATGGATGGTAATGGTATCTTTTTATAATTATGATGATGAATGCGTTGCTTCTATGTAACCTAATACGTTTGTTTCCCTTTGCTCCCTATTCTCCTTCAAATAAGTTTTAGGATGTGGTTGAATAAAGAAGCCATACCTAACTATATTTATTTTTAGACGAGCAAATATTATCTGAGAACGGTTGCTGTCTCTCTGGGTATCTAAGCTGCCATTATTATAGAAAATTGACAACAATGAAAATGAAAACACAGAAAGAATAAAGCTATATTTAATAAAAATATAATTAAAAGCTGGCAGTCTCGCAAGTTTTTTACAAATTTGCTTTTTTGTTTTTCATAGATGAGTCATAGCCCACTATCTACTCAATATTATAATAGTACAATATTCATCATTTTAATGAGACATTATTATTTAAAAAATGTATTTTGATTCTGTTTTTTCGAATTTGAGTAGGAAGTCTCTTGTAGAGTAATAACTGCTTAGATGCTTATTATTTAGATTAATTTAGATTATCAAATAAAGTAAACATTGGAAAAATGAAATTTTTAGCGTAATTTTCGAAATAACTTAATACTAATATATATTTTTGAAAAGCTTGAATTATTTCCGATTGACTTCAAAAATAATATACAGGGTGTTCTATTTAAAAAAATATATGTTTGCTTCATAACTGAAAAATGGTTAGACTAAGTAAAAATCGGACTACACCACTAGATTCTACAGAAAAAATTCTATAATATCCTTTTTTAAACTTTTCGATAAGATAAAAGACAACTGAGATACGATGGTGGTCCCAAAATCGATAGTTTTCAATTTCACCCTGTATCTCAAAAACCAAAATGGCCATGATAATTTTGTTGACGGCATCTTTAGTATCACAAAGAAGTAGCACACTGTTGCGAAAACCGCAACTCTATCTTCTAAAATAACCGAGATACGTAAAAGTGCCCAAAACGGGACGCGCTGTACACTGACAAGTATGCCAGCACGAACATTGTTATCAAAATCCTTGACAAGTGAATAGAGTTGTACTAAATATGAATAGCGGTAGTCATAAAGTCATAAAAAGTATGCATATACAATTATACAGTTATTATTTGCAAATTCCGTTTAAGCGCGTCGGCGAGTTAACCGAGTACGCACTTGGCAAATATACCAATAATTGTAATTTCTTTGCTTGGATTATTTTTACAGACAGAAAACAGAAACGCGAAGAGTGGAAAATAATTGTACAAATAAACCGCTCACATATGCCAATAACAAATATTTGTCAAGTACTCGAGTGGCTCGAGTTCAGCTTTAGGATTATTGCGTTTTGCAAAAAGGGATGATCTGGGATTGGTTTTACTTCCCACACCGACAGGTGCTTTTTAGATCTACCCGATTGTTGCTTTTCAATTTTATATCTGTGGAATAATTTGATGCACGCGAGCATAGATATATTATAATCCTATCGTGTAAATTGAAAACTACGAACTAGATTGTGATGAAATTGTGACACTTTATTACTACCGTGGAGGAAATAGTAACAGTGTATCGCTATTGGATCTGTTGTCAGTGGCGGAGGAGAAATCAACGAAAAACGAAAAATCTCAGATTCGCTCAAACTTCGTTTTTAGGTATTTCAAAGATCCCTGATCATTGTCTCCTTCTTTATCAGGATGGTGTAAGGATAGAGGAACAGCAAATTTTTTGTTGGTACCGATAATGTGTGGGAAGTAGTAAGTCAAGGCACTTGTCGCCATGTTTGTTTTGAGAAACAGTGCTATTATAAGTTTCGCTATGGTTGTTTTGGTAAATAATAGTCACCGTGGAAGATTTCACTTGATTAGCTTTTGCAAAATGTAACACTGAATTTTGGTTGAGCTCTCATGGATATGAATATTGGAGATCCTCTTCATATCGGCATTAGGGTGGGCCGAGAAAACTATTATTTTTTTTTTCAATTTTTTTACATAACTCCTAGGTAGCGCATCGCACTTGAAATTTCGATTTTTTTTAATCACGACATACTCCAGGATTTTTTTCTAATTTAATAAATAAAGATATTGGATAGCTATAGTTAAAAGCTTACTTAACAAAGGTTGAAAAATACTTAGAAATAATGACACAGTAAAAAATATTTCAGTTCAGCTAGCGCCAAGCACAAAAAATTTCCTAATTTATGCTTTAGTGTCAATAAATTACATAATGCACATTATAATATATGACCTAATAATACAAAAAATTAACATTATAACTCTAATAACTTTCACCAAGAAGACAAAAAACAATCGGCACAGAAAAAATAAAAATTAATGCTTAGACCCTAAAACTTTAAAGCCTTTACATGTTTTTAGGTGTAGGGATATGCCTATTACTATCAAAAAGTGGCATCACACATCTGGAAGTTAAAGTAATTCTAGTGAAACTATATCTGCTTGCCTCGGTGACCAGTTTTATGCATAGGCTTTTAGACTTTGCATTAGGTTGACCATAAAAAAAACCACTTGGCTACTTGAGTGTTACAAGTGAAGTTGTAAAAGTTCCATACCTTGGTTGATGTTATTTTTGCCCAGATCTCTTCGTTATATATCCTTCGCAGCAAAGTTGATGATGAAAGATTCATTGTGATCAAATCAATCATTTCAGTAAGCCCACTTGCTTGAAGGTTTATTTTTGGAGATTGGAATCTTCTAATTGACTTAATTTTGGAAGCTAAGCTTCTAGCTTTCATAATAATTCTTCTGTAACCTAGCTCTCTGATATGATGATTCTTTATGACTTAAAAAATATGCTTTGGGTCATCAGTGAAAAATTTACTTTTTTAATGCAGGCATGTTTGATTTAAGTCTAAATGTGGTCCCTTAAGTTGTTTTTCAATCGTGCGGATTGACTTCAAACCTCAAAAATTAAACTTTCAAGCAAGCGAGTATATCAAAATTATTAATTGGATCACAACCACCCTTTTATCACCATCTTAGATGGGAAGAGTATCTAACGAAGAAACCTGGGCAAAAATCATCAGGTGAAACAGCCAATGAATGGAACTTTGACAACTTCCCTTGTCACACTCAAGCGGTGAAGCGGTGTGTAAAACTAGTTACCGAGGCATCTCAAAAAGTAGTCGGCTTTAATGTTAGAGCTGGTTTCATTAGACGTGCTTTAATCTCTAGAGGGGTGATGCCAGTTATTCATAGTGAGAGGGATTTCGCTACACCTAAAACCAAGTAGAAGCTTCAAAGTTTTAGGGTCTAATCATTAGTTTCTTAATCTTTTGGAAGCACATCTTTTCTTGGTGAAACGCATTTTTTTAAGGGTCAGTAATTATTTATAGATAAGTTCGTTAGTCAGATACATATAGTATATACCTATTATAATGTGCCTCATGCAATTTATTGACATTAAATGCGTAAATTAGGAAATTATATGTGGTTGGCTCTACCTGAACTGAAATATTAAAAACTGTTTTATTATTTTACGTATTTTTCAACCCCTGTTAATATAGTCTTTTGCTATAGCAGTTCAATATGTTCATTTGTTAAGTTGGAAAAAAATCTTTTACGACGTCGCGATTTAGAGAAAAAATCAAAACCTCAACTGCGATGCGCCACCTAGGAGATCCTTTAAAAAAATCCTGTTTGTGTGCTTTTTACTTATCTATCCTAGAGAGAAGTTTTTCGTGGCATAGCGTTTCGAAAAAAAAGAATAGAATACGGTATCGGTTTTCGGTCCACCCTAACCTGCACTCATTTTTCACCGGTGGTATACCTATAATTTTTGGATGTAGGTCCGTCAAATATGGGTAGCACGTGAACAACACTAATTTTTTGTACTCCTTATCTTCGCTGTATGATTGATAGGTAATGTTCTTGGATTAACAAATTTTCCTGGCGCTAATCTCTTAAAGCCGTATCTGAAATAAGCTTCCAGTTACCACGAAGCTTGTTCGGGAGATGCGACTATAAATCGCAGCGCAGATCCCCTAATAATTTCCTGATGAGAGCTGAGAAGATCCGTCGGCACATCGTTGCCTCCCGCGTTAACCACTTTCCAGCTAACACCATCATCGACTGTCAATCAACATTCCTGGCTGGTAATTATGGATACAGGGATTGCCGCCCCTGGCTTCTAGCTACAAATCCTAACGCGCCCGCGGCAGAATTATAGCGCGACGAAATTGACGTTGACGTTAAAAAATGGCGTCAAGCTCATTGACGCAATACTAGTTCCTACACGTTCCGATTTTTTGGTAGCATCAGGCGATACCGGTTCCGTTTTGCTAAACTAACATTATCCCATAGAATGAAGGTGACTGAATGTCAAAATACTGGATATTACGACTTTTTCGATATGTTATAATTTTTTGGATAAAAACAAATTTAATCTTAAAATTGTCTGAGATAATGTAAAGATTAAAAATAAACATTAATAAGGCAAGACAAAAACGATTTCGGTTATTATATTCCATTTTAATGAATTATTTTAGCAAACGCTAGAATCCACTGCAAATGTCCCTAAAAAATAAATACTAAATTAATCTGGTTATAATGCAAATAAGTGGCAAAATAAAACTTTTACTTGGATCAATCTAAGGGTACAAACATAGTGGAACGACGAGGCTAGAGGCACAGCGACGAGGTGAGCGACGCGACTTAAATTTAACCGTGCATTGGAATTGAGTCAAACATAGTAGAGATGTTACTGCAGCGTTAAGCGACGAAACAAGCGACGCGACTTGCGCCGAGATACAATTTGACATTAACTGTCGCGCTGACAGTTTAGTTTAGACAAACAGCGTTATAGGGCACGCGTATCGAGACGGTATTTGCAATGACTGAGCAAGTAAATATAATAGCGTCTGTGTACATACTGATTTGAGTTCGGAAGTCGAGCAATAAATCGCAACTTTTATCTAGGTAATATCGCAAAACGTATCGCTCTACTATAGAATATGTGTTTCATCGCGTTTTTCATCTCGTCGCTAGTCTCTAGCCTCGACGCTCCACTATGTTTGTACCCTTAGACTGCTTTTACATGACGCGGAAGCGGCACAGTATGCTAAGTGCGGATTTTCGTCGCAATACCGCGCTCAAGCTTTTATGCAGATCTACCATATCATGTCACAAAACCAGTATAGTCTCGCGGAAGATTATACTATGGAAGCAATGTGTTTACTTATTTTGATATTAGTAACAAATTGAAAATTCCTCATAGACGGCAGGACTAAAAACAATAATAAACGGACCTATTAGTAGTAATTAGACTATGAAATAGATACAACAAGTTAATCATGGGTGGGCTCTTTAAGTTGACGAATACACTCGTCTAGCCCACGCAGCATGCTCGTAATCTGGCTGTTAATAAACCCTAGAGGTACAACCTCCCAAGCTGCCCTCACAGCGTGTTCCAGTTTGTCTAGCATGGTCGTAGGATTTAGAAAACCGTGAATGTAATGATCCGTTCAATCCCATAGTTTTTTATTTGGCGATAAATCGGGTGATCGTGGAGGCCAGGGGAGCACCCTGACCTCAGCTTTCTGAAGGAACCTAATCGACACCCTTGCAATATGAGGACGCACATTATCATATTGGAAGAAACCCACCCCTTCGTTGCCTCGGACATATGGAACGGTAACTAATCCTAACACCTCATTCATATAACTTTGGGCCGTGATTGTGCCACGAATTACAAGTAAAGGTAACTTGCTGTCGAATGCAATGGCATCCCAAATATGAAACCAATAGGACAGCGTACAGCAAACTGGAGATTACGTCGTTCACCCTGTCGTCGTCTAACGTGTTGATGTCAATCATGTCGTCGAAGAAGGCCATCTTACGCCACTGAGCATACCATTGTCGGTGTTATTGGCACCAATCTAACCATTGGCGACGATTATGTGCAGTGAGTGGAAGCACTAGATGCGGACACTATGATATTAAGCCCACTACACGCAATCTGTGTTACGTCGTGCGGATTCGAAGGGGCGTATACCAAGCGTCAGTCACAGCTTGAGTGGTTCGTATTCTGTCTCAAAGGGCCAGTAGTCGTAGATCTTGCCTGTCTGAAGGGCGAATACAGAACATCTAGTTCTCCGCATTCGCCCTTCTTCTATGCCCCATGGTTACAGCAATTGCTCTGATAGAAGCACCACGTTCGCGTTGGACTGCAATCTGACTGTGTTCAAAGGGCCTTAATTTTGTAAGCTGGAACTGTAATCTTCTAGGGGGCATTTTTACGCAACCATTTGCAACAGATATAGTTTATGGATCGACAAAAATCATGCCTTGTCTTTACATGTACAGAGTTTTATGGAGGTACAACGTAGGTGAATAGCATCTGAATGAACAACAAGTGGCAGACGTGTACTAGAGAGAGTACTGCATTGCTGTGCACGCGTTTTTAATGCGACTATCCGTTTTTTAGCTGTTCGGACTTCACTTCCTAGTAGTATATTTCCCACTACACATATGTTGGGTATACAATTACTAGTTTTTCTGTCGATACGCTAACCTAATCTTTATCCAATTTAAGCAAAACGGTGTCGTCCCCGACTGCATCAGGATTAATAAATGAATGAAATTGAGGTTCTGAATACATTATTTTTGTCATAAATGGAAAGACCATACATAAGTTTTATAACAAAACTGTTTTTGTTTTCTTTTTTTCGCAATAATTCAAAAGTTATATCAAAATAAAAATGGATTTTTGAATCGAGTACCGAAAACACACCTACGGCTCCCGAACCCGTGTGACGTCACCATGGCGGTAAGTATGGCGGTAAGGATCCTCCTTTGACCAACGACGTCCTACTCCGGTACTAGATTCTAGATTCCCAGCCAATCGCGAAAATACGTACTGCTAAACTGGTAACTAGTGTATATTTATTGCAACACAGTCGATGAATGAAGTTTGCAGCTCGAGACGAAGTTTACGATCGAAATAAATATGTTTTTGAATGTTTGAAGTTAAAGTCAGATCACAGATAACAGTAAGTATGTACCTAATCAAATATGTTTCGTTGAAAGGATCTCCTCAATCGAAGGATGGCCCACTGGTTAGAGAGTCCGCTAGTGGATCTCAGGGTCTTTGGATCGAAACCCAGGCCTTCCAACTTTTTTTTAATTTTTTTTATCAAAAAATTTATTGATGTGCTTTTTGTACTTGCTACGCACATTTTTTCTACGATGAACATAAATATGTGTTTGAATCAAATTTTGTTAGACATATTACTTAATTCAAAACCTCAATTGCAACTCCTTTGATATACATTGTTTTCAGTTGGGTGATAGTACCTATATTCACTAATATGTTGCGTATACAACTAGATTTACCTATAAGGTACTAACCTGTGGTTTCGCCTGCGGCCTATTTTAGAACGAAAATCAATGTGGAACTTAGCATCAGATACCTATATGACAAAATATTCTGCCACGTGTAAAGAAATCATACTATTGTGACACCTAAAGGTACAGATATACATGCTTCAATCGAGCACATAAGCCATTAATGAGCAACTGCTACTTCGTAGCATGTATGTACGTACCTTCCTAGACACAAGCATGCTACTTTCGAGCTTGCTCAAGAATCGAAGATCGTGCGATTTTTGAACAAGCTACCTGTAGCGCGGCTGGGAGGGGACAAGCTTTTAGCATGTCTGGACAGGTCTGCTTATTGAGCATGCTCATATCGATCAGTCGCTTGCAGCAAGTACGTGTACACGGTTTACTAATAATATGCCTGGGAGATGATTTCAGATAGTAACTCATCAAATTTGAGTGGTAACATGCGCAAATGATTTTTGTAGCCATTACTATCTTCTTCTCTCATTTCAGCTAGCAATCGAGTACTTACTCAAAGGTTTTCTCTTTTACTCAGCCAATTTCGAACCTAAATCATTCTATTCCTCTTTTTTTTCTTGACGACAGAAGTTTTTGACACATTGTATACCAAACAAAATGATATTATTCAATTCTTGCTTCTTGGTTTTCTATTTTTAACTGGTAGATGGCTTGCTATTAATAAGCATGTGTATCCGGAGTGTGTGCTTTTAGCAGGATCGATAAGAGCATGCTCTAAGAAAGCATGCTAAACAAAAGCAAATGGGCCATTTTCAAGAGCATGCTAATTTTTAGCATGCTTAATAAGCATGTCATTATGAGCATGTGTATCTGTACCTTAACTGATTCTAAACGAGATGACATATTCGCCAAAAATATAGCAAGGAAACATGACAGCAAAGAGGCTGCACCACCACTGTTTTGCGTCACCCTTTGCCGAAACAACGTGAAAATTGAGAGGAGGGCGGGAGAGGTGATGCGAGAGGGGGAAGTTTATTCGCAATGTCACAACCGCATGGATTTATGTCGCCTGGCGGATATTTTTTTTCAGGCCTCTGTGCTGTCGGCGCCCATTCACGGCACTAATTTATAGTCCCACCGAGAAAAATACAGGGAAGATGCACCGGGCCGAGAGTCCTCTGTGTGCAAGTGAGAGAATTATTAGTTTGGTATTGCGCCATTGTGCGGCCTTCTCAAACAGATGAACGTATAATTTACAAAAATTGCAAACTGCATGCCACCTACGATGAATTGGTTTCTGTCCACGTAACCAATTGTATACGATAGCCGTTTCATCCTGAACAAGAGCAGGGTTGGGCAAAGCAACTAAACCCACCTTGTTTTTTATCCCAGGGATGCGGATTTCGGAAATAACGCGACTCGGGCTTCAATGAAAAAAATATATTAGTGGATAATACTGTATACAGAATCTAAAATATAGTTCTAGAAACGAGACGGTAACTCGGACCATACACGGTCATCATCTGTTCATGATAGAGGAACCAGAGCGACTAACTCATCCACTCAACGCCGGATTAAGCTTTTATGGGGCCTTGGGCTATTATAGTTTTAAGGGGCCTTTTATAAACAAATTGCAAATAATAGACCCTGCGGGGCCTCCCTTAACAGCGGGGCCCGAGGCTCCAGCCCCTTTAGCCTCATGTTTGATCCAGGTGTGCATCTACCCAGTGTGATTGACCCAACCCTTTCCTTTCGCGCACTTGATACTTTTCCATAACACTGAACCGCTTTAGTCCTTGGTAGAAACATTAAGTATCGCATGACATAGTTCATGGGACAAGTGCTGGAAAGGAAGTATTTATTTATTAGCTTGGTTTAGAAATATCCACGGGCATTTTTACTAGAAAATCCTTCACTTCCGTATGGAACCTGCATCTGATTTGCGTTAAACGTTGAGCTTTCGGCCACGATTGCGCATGACATCTTCAGGGCACTAGAACGACTGAGGCTTACCATTTATCTAACCTAAATATACCCAACCTCCAGACAGGTGAAGAGAATTAGTGAACCAATATGGTTAATTGTAATTAGGTGGTATCGATTAGCTGTGGTGGATTATCACGGATGAACCAGGGTTTCCAGGAATTTCCCGATTTAGATAATTAGGCTTTCAGAATTTCAATGGTCTCTATAACTTTCCTTTGAGAAGTATATGGCAATATCTTTTCAAAATAAAAAAAAAACCTCTATATGTCCGAATATGATTCTATTCCCTCTGTCAATATGATGCTCTGCAGGAGTAGATTCTGTTGGGTTATATGTATAGTATGCCATTCATGTTACATTAAACGGGTTGCTACGGTCCTACCTGTCTCACGAATATAATTATACTTTACCACAAGAACACGGTATTATGCATACACCTTTTGAGGATACTGAAACAAGATAACCACGAAATTATTCTAGCACTCAGAGTCAAGCCTCCAGTTATTGATTTTTTAAGATACAGCGTGGTGAATTCGTTAAGATTTTCACATAAAGCCTTTATGATAGAGGTAGCCATATCTCTGAAAATACTTTGTATAAACTGATAAAATATATTTCCTACATTTCCGGAATAGGGAATTTCAAATTCGGGATAATATATAGCGTATTCCATTTGAAAAAACACAACTTTGGTATGCCGTGAATAACCTTGTATATTATACAATAACTTTAACATGTAGACCTTCGTTTTACCTATAGCTTTTATTGGAAAGTTTTTTTTTGTATCTTCTACAATAACGTAGGCTAGTTTCGAAGTATAAATTGATGACCATGTATAATATTAAACATTTTCTAAATAAAAATTCGCAATCAAATGAAGAGTTTTACTGTCAAGACGAGAAAAAATACTAATTGAATAGACCTTGTGAAAACCGTCAAAACATATGAAAGCAACAGTATTGGCAGCACTGCATGCTGTCACAAAACCACAGTTTTATTCACAGATGTAAAACACAATCAGTTTGACCTTGAAGAAGACCATGGATTAATCCGAAATAAATTCGCGAAAAAATCGTCAATGTGAAACGGTTATTATACCCAATTTACATCAACAACAAATGCATGGTTTTATTCATCGATTCAGTGCGTGGTCAAATTTGACAAGTGTAAAGCAGAAATTTGACGTCAAATAAGTCCATGAATTTCTTCATTGATTTTCACGAATTTAGAACCTGCTCTAGTTTGTGGTCAAGTTTGACGTCACATTCAGTAGTACCACCCATAAAATCATATGATGCACGTCGTGCATGTTGGATACCCGTTTCTCTATATTATTGAACATTTTCTAAACAAAAATTCGCAATCAAATCGAGACTTTAACTGTCGAGACCACACAAAAAATACAAATTGAATAGATCTTGCGTGAACCAAACAGTATGACACCCACAGTGTTGGGTGAATTTCATGCTGTCACAATATCCACGGTTTTATACACAGTTTGCGAAGAAATCGTCGATACAAAACTGGCATTAAAAGTGAGTTTCAATTAGCATAAATTTGTTGCGTAACATTACCCGAGGTAGTGTGCCGGGAACTTTTCGGCAACATGTTCCGGCGTATGTTGCAACAACATTTGCCGGGATGGAAAAAGTGCGCAGGGTAAGGTGAGAAGGCGCACAACATGTTGCCGCAACATGCCGCGCATGACATTGCGAAATGCCAGAATGGAAACGTACCATAAGTAGACATTGGGAATGTTCTGCATTTTCGCGGCCAAGTTATTCGCTGGAGGGATAGACCATACAGCTCGCAGAACAAAGAGCAGCCTACCGATTCCTCATATTACCCAGAGATCCAAGTCCAAGACTGCAATAACTCTTGTTGATGATCACATTGGGCTTATGTGTTTACACAAGATTCCTCTTATTCCTCCTTTTTATCTATACTTTCCACAATCTTTAAAAACAATCTAAAATTTAACGAATTCCAAAAGTTTCATAGATATACCAAAAATTTCAAAACAACAAAAAATCCAGCGCCCCTCTAAGAACAGAACTGTTAATCAAAACCAAGGAGTGGATGGTCGCTGAGGTAGTGAGGTTTATGGAAATCTACTTCTGATTGAAAAAACCCCGAAATGAGGATATACTTGTGGCGAGATTTTAACATGGGACCTTTTGGTCACATGCCCTTAATTCTACCCAATGAGTCAACCTAACACAAGTTTTAAAATTTCAATTATTTTAATAATTCCTTTGTCAGAATACTATAAGTACAATGATTTCATTTTTCATATTTTCGTAAAGCTCCTGAAAACTTTTGTTATCTATCACACTAAACATCAATCGCTACTTCGTTGAGCACATAAAGCTCTATAGATACTGGAAGTGCTCAGTAATTCATTTTTAATTTTGGACGTATCAATTCCCTTAGGTATTTATAGTCCAGCCGTCATTACAATAATAGCAGTTGTATGTTTCACCCTATTCAATATTTATGTCTATATGCGGACATATCAGTGTGACAAATTGATCGTCCTTTCTGACTGGCGATATATAATATACACATTCCGTTACCCATTATTATTCTTCCAACAAACCCAATCCAACTTACATACTAGTCGTTTGACTTCATATATCACAATGCAATTTCATAAATGTTAAGTGTTTGATTATTTGAATGTTTTAGTAATTTTAGGCGAATGTGGAGAGTGTGTGGAAATTAGTGTGTTAGTAAACTCTATTTTTTAACTACCCTCTAAAAATATGGATTTGAGAACTTATCCATCTTTTGCTTGTCAGAATATTAGAATATAAGAAGCTATGCATCATTGCAATCATTAAAGATATCACATCAATCGAAACGTCGTGAAGCAGAACGTTTTCTCGTCAGTGACGTCTTTAGTGATTACCTTAGGTATACTATGGTCCAGCCACCATTACAGTAATAACAGTTTTATGCTTACCCTACTTAATATCTGTGTACGTATATATGGACCGGTGCGATCATCATCAACTATATACATTCAGTTTCCCTTACTCGCCCAACAAATAGCCCGTTTTATAGGGGCAGTAACTGACTTGTAACAATGCGCCGTAATGTAACACGTTACAATGCGAGCATTCGCTAGTCAGTGCAGTTTGACGAGCGACGAGTTATGAGCTGCATCCACATCCAGTGTAAGTATTGCCGTTATAGGAAACGTATTGTTCAGTATAAAATGGAGTGGTCGCAAGAGAAGATTTTATATTTTATTGAGCAGTATCGTAATAAGTCGATCTTATGGGATCCTTATGATCCTCAAAAAATATCACATTTTATTCAACTTTTAGGTCTGCCACGCCGAACTGACTAAATAAATGTGGAGCATTGATGAGCACAACATTCGAGCTGAGAATTTGCTTCCTCGTGTAAACACGAGTTTTGTAATGTTACGTTTATTACGAGCTCAACGAACATTACGTTTCAAAGCTCGGCTCAAGTCAGTCGCCGCCTTTACACAGCCAAATTGTGGCAAAGTTGTCAGAGGTGGCAAAAATTTCAACAATTTCAAGAATCTCAAAATTTCCAAATTTCCAAAAATTCTAAGAATTTGAAAACCTTCAAAAATTTGCACTAATTTTTGAATTTTAATAATATCAGGAATTTGAAATTTTCCAAGTGTTTTAATAAGTAATTTCACAAATTACAAAAACGTCATGAATTTCTAAAATATCTAAACTAAAAAATTACAATTATTTCAAGTGTTTCATAATTTAAGAAATGTTGAATAGTTTGAGGAATTTCAAAGCTTCAAATATTTAAATTTTTTTTTTCGAAAATATCCAAAAATTTTAAACATTATGAATAACCTGAAAATTTTGAATGAGTTGAAGTTTTCTCTAAACATTTTAATTGATTATGATCTTCTGCTAGTAGTTAAGAAACATTTCTAAAAAAACATTCTTAAGATACCGAAATTTTTGAGTATTGAAAGTTTCGAAAACTAGGCAAAAGTGGTATCGTGGTACACTACGTAAAACTAGAATGCGTGGCAGCACTGAGTCAGTGAACTGGACTCTATTTAGTGATGTAATGATCCTACGGAAACCTGGGTTTGAAACTGCGAATAATAGTCTTAAACATTTTAGATGCTTTCTTCAAGCTCAGTAAATATGCGACAAGAAGTATTATCTATGCATACCAAAGCATCTTTCCATTTGATAACTATTGAAGATATCGTATCAATAGAAACTTCGCATAGTGAAGCACGTTCCATAGCCCGTTGAAGTCCTTAGTGATTCCCTTAAGTATACTATTCAGAACCGTTGTTCAGAACCAATCCCGAAAACTATGAGGAATGATTGCTGGCACCAACTTATGTTAAAATTATATTTTTACCCGTTATAGTTAAAAAGTTGAAATGTCCTCAACTAGATTGCGAAATGGTAGCATGTGGCCGATTTTACGATGGAAGTTTCATATTTGTACTTAATGAATATCTGATAGTTGCAAAAAACAACTACAAAAACATTCAAAAAACCTGCTAGCGTAACCCTACTAAATGACTAAACGACCTGCTCCGCTTTTTGTAATAAAATAGAAAATAATTTCACTTTCTTTAAGGTCTTTCATCCTCGACTTACCCTCCATTATTAGTCTTACAAACTCATATTTGGGACCCCTGTATTCGCCCCACATTGGATATATGTTCTGTCCATAATATTTTGAGCATCCTACGTATTACCTACATCTCGAATGCTTCTAGTCGCCTCATCGAACGGTTTTCCAGAATCCAGGCTCCAGGCTTGTAAAGTAGGCCATACACGTTATAGTTGCAAAAAAAAACTTCAAACGTTTATTTATCTCTAACAAATGCAAATTTAAGAATAATTCCTTTTGCTATCGACTTCACATTCCATTTTTTTCGGGATTCATTCTGGGACACGGTGTATAGTCCAACCATCATTACAATAATAACAGTTTTATTCTTCACCCTATTTAATATTTATGTACGTATACACGGACCGATGTGACAAATTGATCGTTTTTTTGACCGGCAACATACACACCTTCCGTTTTCCATTATTCGTCCAACAAACCCAGCTAATTACATCACCATACCAATCCCCTGCCCTGTTCTATTACAGGACGGAATTATACGCAGTGGGAGTTCTCAGAAATGACAAAAATTCCAACAGTGAATCCCAAAAATTCCATGCTTTCAAAAATTTTAGGAATTTGAGTATCCAGAATTTCTAAAATTTCTAAACTCAAAAATTTCGATTTGTTTAAGCATCCCACAATTTGCTAAATATTTAGTAGTTTCAAGGATGTCCCAACATACAAGAATTTCATAATTTCGCGGGTTTCAAGAATTCCAAAAAATTTTAGGAATTTCCATAATTTTAAAAAGGAAAAGGGGAAGTCGGAGAAAATAATAAAAAAAATCTAAAATACAGAACCTCAAAAGTATAAGGAACTTCAAACATTTCAAATATCTCACAAATTAAAAAAAATGAAAAGATTTTAGAAAATTTCTAAGAATACCAAAAATTTTGAATAAGCTGAAAAGTTCTTTCTAAAAAATCTATCGAAAATCTTGGCGAAAGTTGTATCGTGAAACATCATGCAAAACCAAAATGCACTGAGTCAGTGAATTTGACTCCTTTTCTACGAAAACCCGCGTTTGAGACCATTTTAATTTGCTTGTCAAAATAGTATGCGATGTATGGTCTTGAAAATCTTACATTTCAGCAAGCTTCGTAAAAACGAAGCTGTAGATCAAAAAGCATTATCTATACATATCACAGCACCCTCCTAGGTTTTCCAATTCTCTGGATCGGGATCCCGGGATAAAAGTCTAGATCTGGGGATCCCAGGCTCCCAGGATTTCGGAATTATTCCCAATAATTTTTCTAAACTCTATAAAACAACAAAAACATATTTTACTTTTGTAAAGTAAATATCGACCCAAATCAACCTGGTTATAAAACAAAATTAGTAACGAAAAACAAAAGATGAAAGAAAGTCTTTATTTAAATATGCAATTAATTTTTTTTAAAAATACCTGCGATTTGCTTAGCAACAATAAAGTATGACCTTAAAAAACCAAGGAATCTAGATTCGAGTCTCGTAAGCGCGATCTAAGTTTGTTCGCAAACGAAATCGCTGAAGAAAAGCCTCTTTCAGCTTCCATACCCGTTGTTCGACCGGACAGAGAATGCATGAGACGGATGAGGCGGATGGGAGGGGGGAGAGGGGCCCACAGTTGGGCAAGCGACCATTTAGCTGACGACAGGCTACAGCGTTGCCGGAAGTAGCTCAAATACTTTTCAAGCCTTTTCTTGTTCCGAAATATTTATACTGTTCTTTAAAAACTATATATTGTAAGTATTGTTGTAGATGTACTATATAGTAGTACATGTTATGAAAGTACGTCATGTAGAGTATTTTTATTCTCGATCAGTAACATTATAGGAAAAAATTGAAAATAGCAGATCATGAACTGTAATTCAAGCGAAACATCTGACATCAGCCCTATTTTTCTCCGCATTCTTTTATCTCGCATTCTTTCCCTTGCCAAACAATAGGTAGATGTGCAAGAGCTACGCCACTCTAGGGGACCCCGGGAAATTCCTTGTGAGAGGGGAAGGAGGCGAGTGTGAAGTTATGCCACTGCCGGAACAAACCTAGAATAATACGCGGATAAAAAGAGGAAGAAGCCTAACTGAAATTCTGTCTTTTAAAAAATAGCGGATTCCGTGTTAATTGGCAATTCCAAAAATCGATGAGACCTCTAGCGGCAAAAATCTACACTGACAAAGCAGGTACTCGAATTTCGGACGACACACAATTAACATGCCATTAACCGTTTATATGCCGTTTATGTTTCTTCGTTCAGTCGTCTTTTCGAGTTTTTGCTTTGTTAATTGGTATATAGTGTGTTAGAATATTTCTTCGGACCTTCTTCATAAGCTATTGTCAAGAATATGGCATCTAAATCAGGCTTCAAATCAAGAAAGGCTAGCAAGTTTAATACAAACTGTAGTGTTTATGGTTGCCACTCCAAAAAAGGCTATGATGAAAGCATTCATTGCCACGCATTTCCTCCAAAAGCGTTTCACAGCGTGCAGGATACCTGCTATCCTCCATGTTTGTTTATAAACGCGAGCGCCCTCATCGGTAATTGGAATCGCCAATAGTCACGGGATTTTCAGGATCAAACTATCTCCAGGATTCCACGGTTTCGAGACTACACCTTTCCATCTGATAACTGTTGAAGATGTCGCATCAATCGAACCGTCGCCATCGCGTCGTGAAGCACAATGTATTATAGCCCGTAGAAGTACTTAGTAATTCCCTTGGGTGTATTTTATAGTCGTGTCATCATTACAATAATAACAGTTTCATTCTTGACCCTATTTAATATTTATGGAGGTATATACGGACCGATGTGACAAATTGATCGTTTTTGACGGCAACATTTATTACACACCTTCCGTTTTCCATTATTCGTCCAACAAACCCAGCTAATTACATTACCATACTAATCGCCTGTCCTGTTTTATTACACCGCCGAATTTCCTGCGGCGTACGCCCAAGGAGAAAGGAATTATGGGCTACGGGAAGGTGGGGGGTGGGACGAACAATAATTTTTCACAGCTATCCATCAATCGGGGTGTCGTTCCTAAACCATAAATTTTGATCATAGCGGTGTTAAGCCGAAGCGATACAGCCGGTCATTCGACGCTATCGTGTCACAATGTTCCTATAGAGCTACATGACCTTTTGGCCATGTTGTATGGTTGTATGGAGCGAAATTGATGATGACGTTTTCGATACTTTTTGTTGTTTTATGTATTTAAATCGCGAGGAAAACAAAAATTTTACAATAAAAATTCAGTATTTTATTTACCGTGCGGCTCTTTTCATAGATTGTGTATATACAAAAATGTGCCATTTTTTAAGTATGTTTCCTTTTATTTATTATTCATTTTCTACCAATAATCTATATACGTACAGGGTGTTGGCAGAGTGTCAGCCAAACTTCATGTGCATAGACAAGCCCATTCCAAAGAATGTTCAAAAGTGGACATTTTCTCATCCGTATTTATTTTTTAAATGTTTTGGATATTTATTTTTTGGGCGCTTTTGATCCGTGGAGCATCTTTTTTCAAGCCAAGTAATGATTAGTCACAAATACTACCGAAATAATCTGTTGTGACGTTGCTATCAAATGGGTAAAAAAGATTAGGGAGGTTAACTTCAAATTGATGTAAAAGAATAAATAAATGCAATAAAGTGCTTTTAAAAATTTCTCTACTTATTACTGTCCACAATGATGTATCACCAAGGACCAGTAACTTGTCAAAATTAACGACAGTAAGGAAAAATGCATTCAAGACAAAAATGTATTGCTTTGTTTTTGTAATAAAAAAGCTATACATTTTGTTCAAAATGCGCTCCTCTGCAGGAGTTTCACACATTCCCTCAACTGGCTTCTAACTGTGCTTTTGGGCACCTCCAAAGCAGGTTCTGCGCCAATATACAAGGCGGATGATCTCTTTCTTAGCTCATCTGCCACTATATTACCAGCTATACCTGAGTGCCCTGGTACACACTTAGTGTTGATTTGTTGTATTTAGCCAGCCTACCCAGCTTTTGTTTGCATATCTGACTGGTACTGACTGATAAAGATATAACTTCCCGGCTTGAATGAATGACTGAATGAATCAACAAATGAATTAAATAAGGAGAAAGGCTTTCTGGCACAAGAACCACCAGTGTATAGTCCTACAAGCAGCCCCTTCTGTGCACATCTCCTTACTCTAGTTCCCAAGTCCAGCCGTCATGGTAAAGGTGAGGATGGCCTTGGGTCCTGCCCATCTTATGTGATCAGGTTTAAGGATCCTTGAACCTACTGTACCCTACCTGTGATATCCTAGGGCATCACAGCGACATAGAACGTGTGCCTATCACGACAGCGTGCACAAGTGGGGTCGCTTGTCACCGCCATCACATATACATAAGTGACGTCTGAAGGTATTGTGACCAGATAGCAGACTCACAAGTAACCTTAACCGGCATCTGTCCAGTGAGAGACAGACCTACCCCATCTTGGCCAGATATCCTAAAATAAGTTTTGTAGCCTGACTGAGATGTCCAGATATGCCTCTCCGTCTTATGAGATGTTGATTTTGCATTGCAGGACGAGCCTTATAAACTTACAAGCTCTCAATGCTTTTAATTCTACCTGGCTGTCAGAGAGTAATCCGCCTCCCAGGCCCCTGATTTCGTGAATACGAGAGACACAAGTTCAAATCGCGTATGTTACTGCTTAAAATACCGTGCTACATCTTCCAAGAGAGAGGGAGAGATTTTTTTGACCCGCCGAACCCAGCGCCGGAGCCTTCGTCTGTAAGTGCGCCATGTGTGTGTATCAGACTGACCCTTCTTCTTCAAAAGGCCACCTGCAGCTTGAGCCCCACTCTTCTCTTGTAGGATACTTCACCATATATTTGTAGTCGAAGCAATATGTAAAAATTATATCACTTCTCATGATATGTAGAATAGGGTTATCCCTTTGTAGTTCCAAGAGCATAACAGAGTGTCCCCTGCCAGGATTCACAAAGGACCAACAGCCCTGAATGAATGAATGAATGAAAGAGGGAGAAAGGCTATCTGGTGGCTGGTACCACCAGTGCATAGGCCTACCAACGGGCCCTTTTGCACCTCTCCTTACCTTAGTTCCCAAGTTCAGCCCACATCGCTCAAAATTAACGATGCCAAATGCCATCCTCACTATTGTGAGGATGGCATTTGGTCCTGCCCATCTTATATCATCAGGTTCAAGAACCCTTGAACCGAGTATAGTCTGCCTGTGACACAATGACAAAGAATGTGTACCGAGGATTCTTCCTCCTCACCACAGCGTGTACACGTTGGATCATTTGCCACCCCCATCACATGACGTTTGAAGGCGTTATGACCAGATAGCAGGCCGACAAGTAACCTTAGTCGGCTTCTGTGCAGCGAGAGACAGAACCTTAGCCAGAGGTCCTGAAATAAGTTCTCTAGCTTGACGGAGATGTCCAGAGATTACCAACTGACCTGACTCCACAGTGAACTTCCTAAGTTGATTCAAAAGTCTTTGAAAAACACAGAGTTGCTTGCATTACACCACATGATGCTATTATTGGTATTTTGACAAAGGCTACAGAGATGACCGAACGATGCGATGATTCAGACCATAGAAGGGAGGAATTAAATTATTACTATACTTGTAAAATTTGGTTATACAAGTTGATGATATTTTGAACCAATATGACTCCAATGATACCCTGTGTACTGTATTAACACATTTTAATGACAAACCCATCAATGCGTTTGCCCGCATTAACGTAAATTCTGTATATCTGACATACGCGAACGTTTTAAACTCCCTCTGAATGGCCCATGAACATTTCATCATTTCCAATCGCTTTAGGGTGCTATACAATTCGCGCGCCTGTAGCTTTTACGGCCCTTTATCGGCCCTTAACTGTCCTTGACGCGACTGTAGCACCGTAGCAGGGGCGTGGAGAGGAATTATATCGCCACTCGCCATTTCAGTGCAGTACGGAAACACAACATTCTACTAAAATCTCATGGAAATTCTGAAATACATAGATGAAAATGTGGATTCTAGATGCTGTGTACAGGGCGTCCCATTTTGGGCACTTCTACGGGGTATTTCGGTTATTTTTGAAGATAGTGTTGCGGTTTTCGCGACAGTGTGCTACTTTTTGTGAAACTAAAGATACCGTCAACAAAATTATCATGACCCCCTTCGTTTTTGAGATACAGGGTGAAATCGAAAATTATCGATTCTGGGACCACCCTCGTATCTCGGTTATATTTTATTTTATTGAAAAATTTAAAAAATGGTCTCATAGAATTCCTTCCGTAGAATCCAGTGGTGTAGTTTAATTTTTTCTTACTCTAATTATTTTTCAGTTATGAAGCAAACATATATTTTCTTAAATAGAACACCCTGTATAATATTTTTGAAGTCAGTCGGAAATAATTCATGCTTTTCAAAAATAAGTTATTCTGAAAATTACACTCAAATTTGAATTTTTCATTTTTTACTTTATCTGTAGCAGTAGGCCATGGTTAGTCAACTATAAATAAAAGCATCTAAGCAGTTATTACTCTACAGGAGACTTCCTACTCAAATTCGAAAAAAAAAAGAATCAAACCACGATTTTTTTAATTAATAATGTCTCATTAAAATGATGAACATTGTGTTATTATAATATTGAGTAGATAGTGGGCTACGACTCATCTATTAAAAACAAAAAAGCAAATCTGTCAAAAACTTGCGAGACTGTCAGCTATTAATTATATTTTTATTAAATATAGCTTTGCTCTTTCTGTGTTTTCATTTTATTTATTGTCAATTTTCCATAATAATGGCAGCTCAAATACCCAGAGAGGCAGCAACCATTTTTAGATATATTTGCTCGTCTAAAAATAAATATAGTTAGGTACGGATCCTTTATTCAATCACGTCCTAAAACTTATTTTAAGGAGAATAGGGAGCAAAGCGAAACAAATGTATTAGGTTACATAGAAGCAACGTATTCATCATCTTGTAGACACAAAGAAGAATAGGGGTACAAAAATCAACTGCAGAAATAATTCTAAAAAAATACAATTGCCGTCCATACAAGGTTAAGATACTTCAACATTTGCGCAGGATCCAAGTTTGGGAATTTTTATATAACACGAAGCCAGATTTGTATTCGAGAAAATAGTCTTGAACCAACATCTCTCAAAGCTGTTTTTAGTTTTTATTTTGATTGAAATTCAAATTTAATAGCGTGTTGATATTCTTTAGATATGATGTTTAGAAGGAGTCCGTTCCTGCTCGCTTTAGCTAACGCAGCATTCGAATCGTGCTCTACTAAATTCAAATTTTGCACCTGAACTACAGGCATTATTTCCTGAGCGTTGATATCATCTTCGCTAGAAAACATACAGCTATCCAGTAAGTACATCATACTTTTCCATACTTAGATTGACTAGGACAAATTAACGATAATGGACTAGTATCATGAATTTTATTTCTGGTTGCATATGATAGAGTACGTCATAAAAAGCATCTCATTTTTTTCTCTGATTTTTTTGGGCACAGGAAAGCCGTGAAAATGAGGAAAATATTTGAATTCTCCTAGGGCAGTGACGTCACTGCCCTATAGGCGAACAGCCAATCAAAAGACAGATATGTGTGCTGTGTTGCCGCATTCTGATGGCGCGCGGAGCTGTACGCGGGCTGGCTCATCTATCTTGTCTTCTGTTCCCGTCTGATATGTTTTGTGGTTTTAATGTCGAGTGATCCTAAATTCCAGGGCTGTTTCCAAATTACGGTTCTATCATTCTAGAACTGTTTTCATCATGCCCCACCCATTTTGTGATTCTAGAATCGATGATTGGTTGATACACTGGTGGACCAACCAATCATTGTTTTGAGAACTGTAAAATGGGCGGGGCATGATGAAAACAGTTCTAGGACGGTGATAGAACCATAATTTGGAACAGCCCTCCCGAAAGCTAAGTTAAAGTTCCTGATCCGTCAATCCTGTCAATCAATCGTCATTCGGTCATTTTCATTTTCAACAATCTTAAAGTTATTATTATTTGTTTGCGTTTATTTGTACAGGATATCCTTTTATTCCATTTTACTAGGTTTCAAGTTATTTTATCATAACATAACCAACAAGTATGGGTAAAATCGATATTGGATTCACAAAAGCCGATTCAGATAACCTGCCTAAAGTTGATATGGCTATGGTGAACGACTTTTATGTGGATAATATGCAGTTCTTCAATACGGAGATGAGAAATGTGAAAGCTAAGAAGTGAGTTTCAAATTATTTATAACACTTTGGATAGCAAATAACATGTTTATGTGAAATGTAAATGTTTTGCGAGTCGGAGCTGTTCTTGGCAACAATGCACTGCTGATAATTCGCGCGGTCGGCACTGATTGGCTGAATTTGAATTCCTTTCTTTAAACTTTAGAATGGAATTACTAAAAAACAAAATGATGTAGAAAGTAACGAAATGCAGCAGAACGTTTATTTGTGTATGCACTAAGCGGCCATAATAATTAAATCATTGTTCTTAACCTCGTGATACTAGTCCATTAAAACAATCGCACCATTTCGGCAAAAAGGAGACAGGCCAGAAAAACAGCGGCCCGGAAAGCAGAGGAATTCCAACGATCTCTGGTATTAAAAAACACAGAGACGTACCAAGGAAATGGTACGTAAGAAATTAATTACCATAGAAACATTCTGAATCCAAAATGCCCACCGAAAGTAACCTCACAGAAACCCATACTAGCAGTGAAACTCAATCCTACTCTAATGCTCTAAGACACCAAACCTACAGGTATCCAAGTAAAGAGCAAGCTATCGTGTTCAATTCAATCAATGGAGCTACAATACAAGATTACCTCCTTAAAATTGGGCCATTAGTTAAGCCAGAAAATATACTTTTCTGTTCTCGTATATCAAATAATAGGGTATGCATATATTTATCAAGCAAAGATGTGGTCGACAGGTTCTTAGATAATCATAATGAAATTGTTCTCCAGAATTCTACTATAAAAGTAAGAAGATTAATAACTCCAGCTATCAGGTTGGTAATATCCAACGTTTGCCCCACCATTCCTCACGATATCCTAGAAGACAAACTACAACGATTTGGCCTCAATCTTGTATCGCCAATATCATTCTTAAGAATAGGAGCTACCGTTGCTGAATACAGTCACATCCTTAGCTTTGAAGACAGGTATATATATCTCATACTGAAACAGAAATTCCAGAATCATTTGAAGTAACCCACGAAAACGTCACTTATCGTATTTTCATTTCTTCAGATAATCAAAAATGTTATAAATGCAATACAGCAGGACATATTGCTGCTCGATGCCCAAATAACACACCCAGGTCAGAGCCTCAAATAAATAATATGCAACAAGAACAGAACATAGAAACAGAACAACCTCTAACAGCACATACACCCTCACCAACGTCCAGAAGTACACAACATACACAAGCCGAGCAACAAAGTATCCCAACCACCTCGTCAACATCTACAGAGATAGACCCAGCACCACCTCAGACGACAATTCCACCTCGACAGCCTATGCAATTAGATCTGTCTAATACCATGTCGCCCCAAAATACCACAAACAAGAATGAAGATACCACTACAGTAGGCAAACGTAGTTTTTCTGCAACGGTCACTCCAACCTCAGAGTGTGAAACAGTTTCCAACAAGGCAGATGAACCGTCCTTTTTGAAACCGAAGACCTCCAGCGTGAAAAAATACAAGGCAGATACACCCCCATCACACGTCCCAGAGAGTACACTGCATACACTTAGGGAGTTTATGACTCGAAACTCTGCATCATTAGTCATAAACTGCGACCAACTGAAAAGCATTTTAGAAAACGCCCACGGAAACCATGACATAATAGAAACCGTGAAAGAACACACCAAGGACATAAAAGGACTGATTGAATCAATATTGCTAATATATCCCCACATCACTGACCGAGAAATAAAAAATAGGTGTACAAGGCTAAGGAAAAAGTTAGAACGACATATCGAGAACGACGGAGACGATTCCTGTGGCGACGCTTCCTCTACGGACTCTCTCTGTTTCTAGGAAATGTTCAAATCTTTACTTCAGTGGAATTTGAATGGCTACTTTACCCGACTGAATATGCTCAAAAAATTAGTAGCGGATTACACTCCAGAAATAATATGTATTCAAGAAACCCATTTCAAAGATTCTAAAGTACACTGCCCCAAAAACTACAAAGGATATTTCAAAAATAGAATTAATACAACAGCGAGTGGTGGGGTAGCAATTTTTGCAAAATCAACCATACCCGTGAAACAAATAAATTTGTCTACAAATTTGGAAGCAGTTGCAATTACTATAGAAGACCACGAAAATTTAAGTATTTGTAATGTTTACATTCCACCTAACCATATCACCGATCACAACGAATTACAATCTCTCCTACAACAAATTCCGTCTCCTAAAATCATTATAGGCGATTTTAACGCACACAATCATATTTGGGGTTCATACAAGAACTGCACAAAAGGAAACATAGTAAAAGACATATTAGACACAGAACATTTGTGTTTGTTAAACAATGGAAGCAACACTAGGTTTGATGTAGCATCAGGTAGATTTTCCGCTATCGACTTATCCATCTGCACGCCCAGACTTCTAACCCATCTGGAGTGGAACGTGGCTGACAATTTGTACGACAGTGACCACTACCCCATAATCATTACAAATACAAAGCATGAAACTGCCACTATCACACCAATACAGAAATGGAAATTAAACGACGCCAAATGGGAATACTTTTCAAATTTTATCGAGGCTAACTTTGGAAAAGCCGAAATCAATGAAGATATAAACATAACCTTAGAAAACTTAAACAACCTAATAATAGAAGCTGCCACAAACTCGATAGGTAAAACGCATTACCTAGCGGAAAGAAATGCTGTTCCCTGGTGGAATAAGGACTGCGACCATGCCATAAGAGCTAGCAAAAGTGCTTTAAATAGAATCAAAAAACACAAAACACTCGAAAACATTATAGAATATAAACAAAAGAGGGCAAAAGCTAGACTTACGATAAAGAGGAGCCAAAAGGAATCCTGGAAACTATTTGTCAGCTCCGTTAACTCTTCGACACCTCTCCACAAAGTCTGGAAAAAAGTTAAAAGCATCTCGGGAATAGCACCTTATAGAAAGATAAGCGCAATAAATTTCAACTCCAAAACCTATACGCAAACAAATGATATTGTAGACATATTAGCTAAGAACTTTGCGCAAAACTCCAGTGATGATAACTATAGCAAAGACTTTCTAGAATACAAACAGGTGGTAGATTCTGAACCAACAACTATCAACAACATGTCGGACCCAATAAACGACAAAATTAACGAACAGGAATTCAACGAGGCGCTGCGTGAAATGAAAGAATCATCCCCCGGACCTGATGACATACCAGTCCAATTTCTGAAAAACCTACCAACAATAGCAAAAAAACATCTCCTTGAGATATACAACACAATATGGACAAAACAGGAATTTCCAAAAATGTGGAGGCAAGCCATAACAATACCGATCCTTAAGCCAAATAAGTCACCCCTCGATCCTGACTCCTACCGACCAGTATCACTTACATGTGTCATGTGCAAACTGTTAGAGAAAATCGTAAACAGGAGGCTTCTATGGAGCATTGAGGCAAGAAACTTGATAGCAGATCAGCAGGCTGGGTTCAGACCAGGCAGGTCATCACTGGACAATATTTTGGACCTCGAAAGCTTCGTAAACGAGGCGTTCATAAACAAGCAGCACTGCATTGCGGTATATTTTGACGTGAACAAAGCCTTCGATACCGCATGGAGAAGTAAAATAGTTAATCAACTTCAAATCTGGGGTTACGATGGAAATATGTTGGCGTTTATAAGAAACTTCCTTACAGATAGATCTTTCAGAGTCCGCGCCAATGGATCTCTCTCGTCATCACAAGCCCAAGCAAACGGTACCCCTCAGGGCTCAGTCATCAGCCCTACATTGTTCCTGATTGCAATCAATGATGTTATCAGTAATGCTATGAGCCCCATACAGATCCGTTTATATGCTGATGATATGATAATGTATGTGCGAGGCAAGAACCTAGAAACGAGCTCAAACCTACTTCAGAGCACGCTCAACAAAATTGAGCAATGGTCCAAAGTGTCTGGTTTTCGCTTTTCTCCTGAAAAAACAAAATACATAGTATTTTCCAAAAGAAATATACAACAGCAGCCACTGTTATGTCTATCTGGTAAGCAGCTGGAGCATACAAGTGAGATAAAATTTCTAGGAATAATTTTTGACCAGCAACTAAATTGGAAAAGTCATATAAAACAACTCTCACAGTCATGTCAAAAAGGAATCAATCTCTTGAAATGTCTAACAAATAGACAGTGGGGTGCTGAAGGTAAAACACTACTTACCGTATACATAAACCTAATAAGATCGAAGATAGATTACGGGTGCATCGCCTATGCATCAGCTAAGCAATCACTCTTGAAACAATTAGACACCATACATAACTGTGCTCTACGTATTATTCTCGGCGCTTTCAGAACCACTCCCATCAACAGCCTGTACCAGGAGGCCGGCGAAGCTCCATTATACATGCGAAGACAAATTCTAAGCTTATCCTATGCCACTAAAATAGGTACAAAGCCAAATATACCTACACACAAATATTTATGCTCCAGATCTTCATATAACAGAAACTCTATCGTTGGAATGCCGTTCGATCACAGAATTAAATCTTACATGCAAACCCTCCATATCTCAGAAAATCTTCTGACTGAATCGCAATCATCATCAGCCATACCACCTTGGATCGTACCCACACCGGAAATCATCATGGAGTTGAAAAATTTTGACAAACATAACACACCTGCAACCCTTATCCATCAACATTTTTTAAGAATAATTGATCTTCACCCTGAATATACAACTATCTACACTGATGCATCAAAAAGTGGTCCAAAAGTTGGAGCGGCAATAGTTACGCGCTCACACAAACACACCATAAAACTCCCAGATCAAGCAACCATACTAAGCGGAGAACTTTTTGCCATACTGGAAGCTCTGAAACATGCTCAAACAAGTAACATCAGCAAATATATCATTGCAACAGACTCACTGATCTCACTGGAACTTATTGGAAAAATGTATACAAGAAATCCTATTGTCAATCAAATACAAGAGATAGCATACCATTTGAATACAAATAACAATAAGATCAAATTCTTATGGGTTCCCTCTCACGTGGGCATCACTGGTAATGAAATAGCAGACCAGGCCGCCAAACAAGCAGCTAATATGAATACTCCTCCAATGTACAACCTGCCGACACCAGACATGAAGATTTACCTAGTCAATCTTATTATCAATCAATGGAATGTCAAATGGAAAAGTAACTCATCCAAACTCCAAGAACTGAAACCAGAATTCGGCCCCTGGACTACCGTGACCACGAGCAGAAGACATCAAACACTAGTCAGCCGGCTACGTTTGGGTCATACCAAAGCAACCCACGGCCATCTCATCGCAGGCACAAATGAACCTCTCTGTGACATATGTGACGTGAAATTATCAGTGAACCATTTACTTGTGGAGTGCCCTATGTTAGAAATTTTTAGGCTAAGAAATAACATCAATGGACCACTCAGTGTAATATTAGGCCCAAATTGTAATGTGCAAAATATCATTAAGTACCTGAGAGATATTAATTATCTACATAAACTGTAAATACTCGGCCGCTAATGACCTTTCAGGTTTATGCGGAAAATAAAGAAAAAAAAAAAGATATGATGTTTAGTTTTAAGTAATGTAATAAAATAAGTAATATTTACTGAACATTATCACAAATAGTAGTTAATCGCGTATAAAATAATACAATCAAATAATTGAGTTTAAACTTATTTATCTTGTATCTTAATAATTGTTTACTTGAATATTGTTTTTAATCAATTCATCAAGTCATGGCCTACTGCAACAAATAAGGTAAAAAATGAACTTTTGAGCTTAGTTTTCAGGAAAAATTCATACTAATATATATTTTTGAAAAGCTTGAATTATTTCCGATTGACGAAAAAAATAATATACAGGGTGTGCCTTTTAAAAAAATACATGTTTTCTTCATAACTAAAAAATGGTTGGAGTAAGAAAAAATCAAACTACACCACTGGATTGCAAAAAAACTCTATAAGACCCTTTTTTAAACTTTTTGATAAGGTAAAAGACAACCGAAATACGACGGTGGTCTCAAAATCGATAGTTTTCGATTTCACCCTGTATCTCAAAAACCAAAAGGGCCATGATAATTTTGTTGACGACATCTTTAGTTTCACAACATAGTAGCACACTGTCGCGAAAACAGCAACCCTCTATCTTCAAAAATAGCCGAGATACCCCATAAAAGTGCCCAAAATGGGACACCCTGTACATCAGAAAAGCTTTCAACTATTTTTTTGAAATTAGCAGCATTTATGCAACACTTTAGCTACAGAATCCATATAGCTTATTAATTTTTCTAAATTTGTTGTTTGTGGTCAGCCTGTCCGCTGGAATCTGGACTCCGCATCGTCACCTGATTAATTAGTAATCAGCAATTTAAACGGCTCATCTGATTTGAAAACCGCAACTTTCACGTGAAGATAATTAAGGTTGTTTTTCACAAAAATATGGCGTAGTAAATTGTATTTAAATGAAACTTACCTTGCCATTTACAAAACTCGCGTCAAGTGGCTTAATTCAATATGCTCTATACAGTGTGCCCCAGCAAAATTTGCCACCCATCTTTGAAATGGTAAAAAAATTAAAAAGACAGTAACACGTCGCGTCGATTTGTATTTCGAGAGGGAACTCTTCCACCGAATATGTTATTATTGTGTCATCAACCCCGTCGTCTCCAGCAACCCCATTTATAAGAATAACAAAATATCAATTTAATGATTTAAGTGATATAATCGACAAATACAACAATGTAATCGGATTGAAGATTGATTCACTATTATGGAAGTTAATTAATTAAGTTAATATGTTGATTATTATTATAAAAATGAAGTACTTTTTCATTACCTGGAGTGTTATCGTAAGAAAGATTCCAAATGTGAGCCATTTCGTTCCATACTGACGTATCCAATCCGATTAACTGTTTGTCTTTGAATTCCCTTCAAAATGATCTATAATAAGTATGGTGGTCTCATTTAAGATTTTGAAGTAGAGGTTGCATACGGGGGCGGAGTAATTAGCAAAAAACGAAAAATTTCAAATATGCCTCAAACTTCGTTTTTAGGCGTTTTAGGGGTTCCTGATCATTTTCCACTTTTTCTTGGGTGGGGGTGAATTTGGAGTGGTTGAGGGGTGGGGGGTTGTAATACTGAAAATTTGTTGTATTCGTAATGCGTTGTCCATTGATATATGAATGAAAAACCTAGCGGCATGATACACTCTTTTAGGTCCATCCGAACGTTGCATGCTTATTATAGAAACCACAGGACAGAATTTGTGATTTTGACACAGTATTATTAGCAAGGCGAGGATGGAAAACGCGTATGTTTTGGCAAAATCGGGTCAGTGGCGGCGCGGCAATAATAAAAAAACTAAAAATATAAAAACAAACTTTGTTTTTAGGCGTTTTAGGGGTTTCCAATCATTTCCTACGTTTTTTTTTGGGTGAGGGTGAATTTGGGGTGGTTGGAGCGTGGGGGTTCGTAAAACTGAAAAATTTGTTTTATTCATAATAGTCCGTCTATTGACCTGTAGAAGAAATACCTAGCGTCATATAACACTTTTTTAGGTCCATCCGAACATTGGCTTGCCTATTACAGAAACCAATTTTGTGATCTGTACGTACGAGTTTTGCTGTATTTCGTTCTATGTAGATTGCGTAAAGCAAAAAATATTTAATTGATTTTATTAAAATTTGGACACAGAATTTATTTCCACTGCGAGGGTGAAAAACGACTCTGTTTTTGAAAAACCATGTCAGTGGCGGCGCAGCAATAATAAAAAAACTAAAAACATAAAATCAGCTCAAACTTTGTTTTTAGACGGGTTGGAGGCTCTTGATTGTTTCGCATCGTCCAGTTCAAGCATGCAGAAAAAAACTGTGGCGCCCTGGTTCCTAAGGAGGGAGACGCAGGAAAATATTTACGAGGGTTTTTGTGTTGAATGTTGTTTTTGCGGGCGGATGGGCGATAATTTAGTTGCAAGGGGATTTTAGGCTATAGCTTCATGCAATGGGAAATAATAAAATGGTATCATCATTATGTGTGGGAAGTACAGAGTAAATCAACTTGACTCCATTTTTTTCTGATACCTATTTATACCAAAAATGGTGATTTGCGCGGAAACGGTTTGTTTAAAGTTCCATGTGTGATACATAAAATCACACTAGAATTGACCAAGGAATCCAAATATGCAATAATATTTAGGGGGTTCGATTCTAAAAAATGTAATTTTAATATGAATCACCCTGTATAAACGTCAAAATTTGAGTGAAACTATATTTATGTTAGAGCCCTCAAGGTTCCCTACCATGATCAACTGACAGGTTTCTAAAATATATTTTAGTAAGCCCACAGTCTTCCGTCCACGCACTATTGGCCCACCCTGTATAATAATTGTAAATAATTCTCGAATACCAAAAGCATTAAAAGATAACATTGGGGAAGAAACTGACAGAATACCACCTAAAAGGTTGGAGAAAGTTATGAAAAATGTTTTGAAAAAAGCTCATTATTGCATTAATCCTGGGGGTGGCTATGTGGTCGATATTATTTTTAGTGTGTAGCAAAACAAATTTTTAGGGCTTAATACTTATTTTTTATCCATAATATGACAGTTTTTGTGGACTTTATTTTGCGCCACCTTGTACTTACAGTCCCATATCAAAATGCATACGCCAATGAAAGTAACGACCCTAGGGCAGAGCGAACGGGAACGAACGGAGCGTTTCGACATAATTTACAGCGACGTGTAAATATTTTCGGCGTAAAATTGCCGAGGCTCCTTCCCATCGCTTGCCCTCCTTTCGATAAACTAAAATGTTTTCAATTCGCTCAGAAAATCATCATAAAATATGCATAATTCATGGTAATGGGAGGAGGATCGATCAAACCGACGCAAATTGCTGCCTGGTCCTCTGTATTTGTTAGGTTAGCTCGGTCAAATACCAACCTTATGTAAAAATAAAGCAATGTTATTTTACTTAATTTTAAACATATATATGAAACATAAATGCTAAAGATGAGTTTTATTTTATATCGGTAGCATTTATATGTAGGTTCTTGAATACCCTTTCTTTGTAAAATCCACAAATTTGCGCTTTCCAGTCTTATTCAGATTTAACGTCTTGTAAAGGAGCATCGCTTAAACTTTTTTTTAACATAATTTAGATTACTAATTTCCTGTTACAATTTGACATTAAAGAGTCGGTGTGAAAGAAGATGCACTGACAATAGATCCAGTTTTCCGATATTAAGTCAAAATAAGGCAAAAAAACAAATATTTCAAATCAAATAAATTGCAGTGTATTTAAGACATAAAAAAGTAAGTGCTCTCCAAATTTCGTGAAAAGAAAAAAATTAAAAACCAAAAACTTGGAAGACCTAGTGACATAAGTAACTATTGCCTATTACAGAAACCAAAGGACTTAGATTTTTTTCTGGTGTAAACATACGATCACAGATCGTTATATATTGTGTAACGAGGAAACTGTTGAATTGATTTTAATAGAATTTTGACACCGCATTACCACCGTCGCCAGGATGGAAAATGCGTATGATTTTTATAAATCGTGCCAGTGGCGGCGCAGAAATAATAAAAAAGACTAAAAATATAGAAACAGCTCAAACTTCATTTTTAAGCGTTTTAGAGGTTCCTGATCATTTTCTGCGTTTTTGTTGGGTGGGAGTGAAATTAGGGTGGCTGAGGGGTGGGGGGGGGGGGGGTTGAAAACCTGAAAAAAATATGGTATTCATAATAGGCTGTCCACTAACCTGTGAAGGAAGACCTAGCGACATAAATCACCTTTTTAGATCCATCCAAACATTGCCTAGCCTATTACCGAAACAAAGGGGCTTCTGTATTTAGTATTTATTGCTTTAGATCGTTTTGTATTTTGTAACGTGGAAACTATTAAATTCATTCTAATGAAATTTTGACACAGTATTACTACCGTGGAGAGGATGAAAAACACGTATGGTTGTTAGAAATCGTGTCAGTGGCAGCGTAGCAATAGCCAAAAAACTAAAAATATGAAAACAGCTCAAACTTATTTTCTAGATGTTTTAGGGGTTCCTGATCATTTTTTACCTTTTTTTGGGTGGGGATGAAGTTAGGGTGCTTAGGAGGTGGGTGGTTGTAAAACTGAAAAGTCTTTAGTGTTGATAATAGGCTGTCCATTGACCTGTGAAGGAAAGACATAAGGCATAAGACAATTTTAAGGGGGGGGGGCTGCCGATGATTGGGTTCCAAGGGGATCTCGGACTAAAGTTTCATGCTATGGGAAGTAATAAATTGGTATCATAGTAATGTGTGGAAAGTACTGAGTCAATCAATTGACATAGTTTTTTATGAATCGTGCCAGTGGCGGTGCAGAAATGATAAAAAACTAAAAATATAAAAACAGCTCAAACTTCGTTTTTATGCGTTTTAGAGAATCCTGATCCAGTAAATGCGTTTTTTCTGGATGGGGGTGAAATTGGGGTGGTTGGAAGGTAAGGGGTTGAAAAACTGAAAAATTTGTTGTATTCATAATAGGCTGCCACTAACCTGTGAAGGAAGACCTAGCGACATAAGTCACCTTTTTAGCTCCATCCGAACATTACCCAGCCTATTACCCAAACTAAGGGACTTAGAATTTTCTGTATACATTCGAGTATTTATTGCTTTAGATGGTTTTGTATTTTGTAACGTGGAAACACTAAACTCATTCTAATGAAATTTTGACACAGTATTACTACCGTCGTGAGGGTGGAAAACGCAAGTGATTGTTAGAAATCGTGTCAGTGGCAGCGTAGCAATAATAAAAAAACTGAAAATATGAAAACAGCTCAAATTTGATGAATGATGAATTTGAATGAAATTGGGGTGGTTGGGGGTTGGGAGGGGTTGTAAAACTGAAAAATCTATAGTATTGATAATAGGCTGGCCGTTGACCTGTGAAGGAAAGACATAAGGCATAAGACAATTTTAAGGGGGGGGCGGGGCTGCCGATGATTTGGTTGCAAGGGGATCTCAGACTAAAGCTTCATGCTATGTAAAAATAATAAACTGTTATCACAGTAATGTGTAGGAAGTACTGAGTCAATCAACTTGACTTAATTTTTTATTATATTCTCCTCCTTTTACAATGGATTTCGTTTTTTTTGTTTCAAAAATTATCAGCTCAGGCTTAATAGCAAATTATATCAAAGAGATATTCGGCATTATTAATGTTTGTATTTCAATGAAATGCACGCAGTGCTTCAAAAGATGTGGTGGTTTCAAATAAAAAGGACAAACAAAATTGAACTTTCAATATTAGGAGAAATTTCTAGTCTTTTTTCAGACAGACTGTGGTCTTGTTTCATCCAGTTTCGTTTGTACACTTTACGATGAGACACCCTGTATATCGGGTAAGTACGGGGAATCCCAGAATTGCCGAAGCAGCAAAAACTGACTGACCTAATAGGTACAGATGAAACCTTACTTATTATATTTTTATCTAAGGAAGAGCTGTCTATAGAAAAAATAGCTCCCTCTGAAAAAACTCAATAGGAAAACGAAGGTGAGGAGCAAGAGTTTGTTAAACAGTGTTTATAAAGATGAAGCAGACATAATAAGAAAACCCAGATTATTCAAAGAAGAGTACAGCTCTCATTATCTCGGATGACTGAAAGTTCACTGTATCAAACTTATCATTGATCAACGTCTGGGATTAGAAGAGATCCCAAGGTTCTTTCAAACTTCACTTGAGTCAGCCAGTAGATATGCCAACTGTAGTTAAGGTGCTGGAAATAGAACTACCATCAATACTGCCTCTAAATAGTGCAACTTATAATTAAGTTATTCATAGTTACATGCTTGCCAACCAAATCACTGACATTTGTCACTGTAAAAAGATTACAGTGTTTCCGACACACTTCATGTTCGTACTTTATTAATTCACCGCAAGCGTAATTTTCATTAGGCTGTAATTTATACCATGATGAAATAATTCATACTGCGCTCATATATATATGCGATGATTATGAAATTATAAGCCATTTCATTACCTTGTAGCCATACTTTTGCAGTTTTAAAAAGACTCACCAGCAAGTTAATGGGTACATTAAGCTCTACGTAGCTCTCTATGCAGGGGTGGATTGAAATGGCTTAGAGATTCGATGCATAAATGTAGTTCAGATTTACAATGTTTATTATGCTTTTTGGAATAAATCTAAGATCCATCGTACGTTAATCCCAAATAATCTCGTTGGCAACAAGGATACAATCAACAGCAGCATCAAAGTTCTGGGCCCTGCCCATATGAATCTGTAATATAATTTCTTCAACAAGAAAACCACAAATAAAACAAGATTGTGAACACACAAAGTTTCCAAAGTTCGGCCACTCAAAAAAACTAGGCTAGGTTTTAGTTTGTAGGTTATGTGAGATTTGTATTAGGATCGTATTGACAGCTTGCTCGCGACCCCACGAAACGGATTCAAATCGATCTGGAAACAAATCTTGTAATTTCATAAAACGCCGGACATGTGTATTGCATTTAATTTGTAGTTCCCATGTAAACGTAGTCAATGCTCATTATTGAGTTTTCGGTACGTCTTCTAGAGAAAAAGCGAATCAGGAGCTCCTGGTAATGGTGATATGCTACTTTTTCCACTGCGCGCAATGCTGGTATGCCATGGGGCGCCGCACACTTCAGCCGTCAGAATGCAGAAGGCACTCGTCCTTGGTTCTCTTCGTGTAATCAGGACACACGATTCAGACACACAATGATTGCTCACCTCACTGTATGAGAAGTAGCACTGAGAAATGGTACAGGAGTCCGGGTTGCTTTTCCCTTAATTTTAAATAACAACAATAGCTCGTAATTATTCAACCTATCCATTTACAGGGTACGAATAGATTGTATATAAATAGAAAATAGTGTTAAGAGTACAGGAGGAAGACGTATATAATTGATTACATTCCTTAAATACATCTAAGATGCCTGAGAGGTCGTAATTATTCAAACCACAGTTACTGGAAATGGATTTAAAATTAGAGCACATTACATTAGAATCCTATAAAATGTCTGTCCGTGAAAATGAGATAAATAAGGAATGGTGTAAAACGAATTTAGGTGGAAAGATAACAGTTCTATTCTTCGATCATATATAACTAGATAAATTATGCAGAGGATCGTTCTGAGTCCAAGACAGGGATAGATACACATAAGCGTCAACTCGCGTATGCATTGGTAGATTTTAAATTTGGCGCGCTTTGTCTGTCAACGAAGAAAGAGATAAAGGTTGACCGGCCAGCGTTTAGGCGTCATTTAACGATTTAATCTTTGTTTACGTTGGTGGCTGAGTGTGTTTTGAGTAGTATTGTGCAAATTGTGATTAAAAACAATGGTTGGAACCTGTTCTCTGTGCAAAAAGGAACATATACCGGGTGAGGGTCGATCTTCTCCCACGTAAGTAATGTTTATGTCATATTTGCAGTGGTGTAGCTTTACGGTATGTGCTTGCATCAACAGTCTCTTAGCGCCTGACGTTCCTTTATCAGGGTTCCATTTGAAAAAAGAATAATTATGGGCAGTTAACAAATGCATCTCAGTTTACTATAAATATTTGTAGATCTGCGGAAAAATATCCAGATATCTTTTAAAAAAATGAGTCCACGATTTTTAAACGTAGAGACTTTTTGTTACACCATGCAATGATGAATCTGCCTCATACAGTTTTTGACACATTTGACAATCATTTATCTGATCAGGAGGATCTGATCTAACAAAGCTTGTTTTAAAAAATATTTTAGTTTAAGATTTCACCATGAAACCTCTAAGTTGAAGTCAGTTGAAAGGATCAGAAATATATTCACCAAAACCATTTTATTTAAAAATCAATGAAAAGTATAGCTTGTAGATTAATAATCTTGAAATAGGTAAGGCACGAGCTGATGTAAGTTCTAACTTAGGACATACAGACCTACTTTAAAAATAATAAATTTTGCTGAAGGCAACTTACAATGTCTAATCATCAGAAAAGTAAAGTAGCTTATTATGCGATGAACTTTTCACTTAATGCTAAAATGGCTGAACATTCAATTGAAAAGTTTCAGAATAAGTTGTCTGTACTCTGTATTAGTCCACTGAATATATTGAAATTCATAATCAGAAACTTTCTGTTAGGTAAGACATACTATGAATTGCAAGGATTCTTGAATTATCAACTAGTACTGTGATAACTCCTCAGTTTATTTACTTTTGTTTCATATGAAGTACTGTTGAACCTTTAATGTGAATATGTGTTGTACGCAATTTGACGAATATATGGATGAGTATACAATTTGTATGTTTTCATTAATTTTATTTTATGTATGTAATTTGTCTTATTCTTTTGACAAGTTCTATACCCTAATACGGTTATTTGGAACCAATAAAGATTATCTAACAATCTATATCCTTTTGGTTGTAGATCCAGTGTTCTGATGTCTTTTTTGTCCTCAACTGTAAGCTACTTATTACTTTTAAAGGATTAATAAAATGTTTGTTTTGTATAGTGCTTCATTCATAAGTATTTTGATGTAACAGAGCTAACAATCAACTCCCATATTCAGTATATTGTTTTGTTAAAAGTGGACTGACGACACTGAACACATTTACATATCAATCTCAGATAGAAGTTCGTGAACCCCTTTCAAATGTATAAGCACCCGCCTAGGTCCTGTCTAGGGTAAACATCTTGGATGTTTACAAAATCCACTAAGATGATGCAAGCAAACAATCACTGTGTTGAACAGCTACCATTACTTATCTAGTTATATATGATCGAAGCTTCTATTCAAGAGGCTTGAAGCATCAACTAATTTATGAAACAGTTTATATAAAAACGCAAGTCTAAATCTAACACTACGCAATTCCAAGTATTAAACATTAGAAATTAAAATATATGACATACGCCGCTGAAACTCGACCAGGCACAGCGAAAACTAGACAACTGTTTATAGAGACTACCGAAATGAGAGTACTTTGTAGAATAAATGGGAAAACACTTTTTGATCGAGAGCGAAGTGGAGCCATAAGAAGAAAGTGCAAGGTAGAAAACATCAATGTATGGGTACAAGGTAGAAAAAAGTAATGGAACGAGCACATAAGTAGAATGGACGAAAGAAGACTAGTTAGAATTACACGCGACAAGTCTCCACTAGGTCGCAGAAGTCCAGGACGTTCCCGAAAATGGTGGAGCGACAAGCTAGCAGCGCAGGCAGAGATACGAAGGAATGAAACAGGCGATTTGAATAAACTAAAGAAGGAAGAAGAAGAAGAAGAAAAATAAATGCTGTAAAATAACTTGATCCCGTTGTAGGCAGGGCCGCCGTAAGCGGGCGAGCTAAGCATGCACCGCACAAGGGCAGCAAATCGAGCGACTCGTCACATCCCACCTAATTCAAGTCATTGTCATAATAGCCAGCCCACTTTAACAAAAAAAAAATACATTCATAGACAGCATAGTAAACAATCAGCACAATACCTTAGGTTGGCGGCAATTACACGCGCATCCCCCCCTTTTGGATGATTATTTGTAGCGATCCTAACGATACTTCGATACTTGTACTTCTACACTAATATCGAGTATTTTTATCTTAGATACGTTTTGAGCGATTCCAAGCTGGTATCGCTACTTTTGTAGCGGTATCGATATCGAAAATAATCATATAACTACTGAGGAGTGTAATCAATTGCACAAAATTCTCTGTACGAATCAAACGCGCCTATTTTGCTAAAAATATCGTATTGGTACCGGTATCGATATTTTCATTTTCGCATCTCTACCCAGACTTCACATCCGTAAAATCATCCCAAGGTCAAATTCTGCGGGAACCATTTCTATATAGGAAATCCTCAGAGATAAGGTAAGACCTACGTTCTTGGCAGTTTATATCGACCACCATTAGCAGATGTAGTCAATTGTATGTCGGAACTTGATAATACCTTAGCTAAGTTGCTACCTGACTGTGACGTTCTATTAATTACAGGTGATTTTAATATAAATATTTTGCAGACTGACCGAAAAACCGGCTTGCTGGTTGATTTCATAGAAAGGTATGGCCTGATGCAGTTAGTAGATAGTCCAACAAGGGTAACATCCACAAGTCAAACTCTAATTGACCTGATCATTACGTCTGATTCACAGGCTGTTTGTGTGTCCGATATTGTTGATATAAATGGAATCTCTGATCACTTGGCTGTCTTATCAATGATTCATACTCATAAAAAGAATAATCCAATTAAATATAAGACTTATAGAGATTACACTAACTTTAGTTATGATGCACTTATTGAAGATATTGATAAAGTAAATTGGAACCGTATATACACATTCAATAATATTGATGATATGCTGTCTTATTTCAACCATAATATCTTATATATTTTTAATACTCACGCTCCCTTACGTTCTGTCAGAGTAACAAAGCCACCTGCACCGTGGCTCACTTTCACTATAAAAGAAATGTGTTCGCTGAGAGACAAAGCCTTTAAAAAATACAGAAAGTTAAGAACCAAAGAATCCTGGAATTATTACAAAGACCTACGGAATTATATTAATGGAGCTATTAAACGTGAGAAAGCAGCATATCTTGACTATATTTTAAAACGTAATAATTCAAAGCAAATATGGAACACATTAAGATCTTTGGAAATACTTAGAGAAAGATCTAATATTGACATTCCGGAAAGCCTTGGTGATGTTAATCTATTCAATCAGCATTTTTCCGACACACCGACCGTTAGAAAAACAGACCACCAAATTTCCATTTTACAAAAGTATAGTCCTCCCAATTGTTCTGCTAATTTTGAGTTTCGTCACGTTACCCCAGATACGGTTATTAAATACATTAATCGCATTAAGAGTCGAGCTGTAGGATTGGATGGCATATCATTACGTATGTTAAGTTTAGTAGAGACACATTTAATAGTTTATATCACATATATCTTTAATTTTTCTATACGAACTTCCAGATTTCCAACGGAATGGAAACTGGCGAGAGTGTTACCACTCCCAAAAGTGATAAATCCAAAAAAGGTGTCTGACCTAAGACCAATTAGCATATTACCCACTATTTCCAAGGCCTTCGAATTGATGCTGAAAGATCAAATTCTAACATATGTGAATGACAAAACTTTATTAACCTCGGTTCAGTCAGGTTTTCGACCCCAACACAGTACAGTCACCGCCTTAGCTAGCATTACAGATGACATCTTTCAAGCTCTGGATGAGAAACAGTGTGTCTGCTTAGTATTGCTGGACTTCAGCAAAGCTTTTGACACTATCGACCATATTGTGCTCTGTCGTAAGTTAAAATATTTCGGATTCTCGAGTAGCGCTGTTTCTCTGATAGAGAGTTATCTTTCCAACAGGTTTCAACTAGTTTCTGTTAATAATGATGTCTCTGAGGCTCTTCCATTAAGAGCTGGTGTACCTCAGGGCTCAGTTCTAGGTCCTTTGTTATTTTCACTGTATATAGCTGATTTTCACGAATACATCCTCCACTCAACTATTCACCATTATGCAGATGATACTCAACTATATATAACCTTCTCTTCCAACAATATTGAACAGGCAGAACTAAATTTGAACTCTGATCTTTGTCGTCTGTATGACGTTAGTTGCGCTCACAACCTACAACTAAATTCTAAGAAGTCACAAATCATCATTTTTGGACCTAAAGCAAAACGTTTGGAAGTAATAGAAAGTTTGGTAATAAAAATCAACGACGACGTGATTTCAGCAACCGACAATGTAAAAAATCTTGGATTATGGATCGACTCGGACTTGAGGTTTACCAAACACGTCAATCACCTATGTCAAAGCTCCTACAGTACATTGAAACAGTTGTATCCTAGCAGGCATTTGATGAGTACTAAGCTTAAATTAAATATATGCGAGTCTTTGATACTTTCAAGACTTGCTTATTGCGACTGCATATATGGACCTGCTCTACTACAAGTTGATATAAATAGGCTGCAGACTATTCAAAATTCTTGTCTTCGTTTCGCCTATGGAATTCGCAAATTTGAGCACATAAGTGGTGCCTTTGATCATTCAGGTTGGCTTCGTTTATATCAACTTAGAAAATACCATCACCTATTGTTAGTACACAAAATTATTTTAAACAAATCTCCCTCATATCTCCATAGCAAACTTCTTACTTTCCACCATATCAGAAAAAGAAGCACGCGTAATTCAAACCTCTTTGTTGTGCGTAAACATTCTACCACCTTGTATAAAAGATCTTTCATTTATTACGCTACTACAAACTATAACGCGTTGCCTTGCGAGTTTAGGCACTTCTCTATTTTAAATTTCAAAAAACGTCTAAAAATATTGTTAACATCAGAATAGGATGTGATATGGAACGAATAAATTGATAAGCCATGTTTAAGTGAAATCCAACATGTTTATGATCAATTACGACTCAACGACGACTTATATTTTAAGCTTAATATTTTTTTTTTGTATATTATATATTTCATTCGGATTATCGATTATTTTTCTGTTATTTTTTACGCTGGCCTATATTTGCTAATATCTGAATTGTGTCTTTTATTTTCTTTAAACTAGATAACCACTAAATTACTTATGTAATCGTAATTGCTTGTATACGTGTATTTTAATCTAAGATGTTGTTATTTTGCTGGAAGAGAATATGTTTTTTTTTTTAGGTTGAGTTGAAAAACAACCATGATGGTTGACACTCCGCCTTTTTGTCATATTTGTTATTAGGTACTTTCTTACTTTGTTTTTTTCTCTCAATATGACGAATAAAGACCTATTATTATTATTATTATTATTATTATATTGTGCTGGTTGTTTACTATGCTGTGATCATAGTTTGCAAAAAGATCCGACAGAATGACAGTAACACCGCCATCTATTGGCATTCGTTTAAACGGGAAATAGATTTTCCCCCAAATAATACAATGAGTCCAAGGAAAAAAACAAAACATTTTCACTACAAACACAGTGATGAGGTTTTAGTACTTTCCAAAATCAAATATAGAGTGTAGCTTTATTTTAGAATCCTAGATCAGACAGTAAGTCCTTTAAAGGATAGATTCGACGAATTGAAAACGTTTACTGACGTATTTGGCTTTTTTAGCAATACCAATAACTTATTTAGTTACTCCAATGATGAGTTAATGAAACACTGTAAAGATTTAAATCTGAAACTTAAAGATGATTAAAGTAGTGAATCAGACATTGACGGTGTTGATTCCTTTGATGAAATTATAGCATTAAAGTTGCATCTTGTAGAAAACCAGTCTAATGATCCACAAACCCTATTACAGTATCTTTTACTTCCCATACCGATAGGTGAGGGGAGCATTGTGATGGCGAAAATTTTCGATTTTGAGATAACACACTTTTTGGGCGTTTTATGATATCTACATAACGAAAATCCAAGTCACTCATTTCCGTCGGTCTGTCTGTCTGTCTGTTGGCGTTTTTCTAGCCTCCTAATCTCAGTCACCGCTACATAGATTTTGATGAAATTTGGGTAGTGATATGGTGTGGGATCGTAGTAGGTAACGTTGCTGCAATTTTGAAAATCGGTGCATGGGCGGCGGAGTAATTAGCAAAAAACAAAAAATTTCAAATATTCCTCAAGCTTCGTTTTTAGGCGTTTTAGGGGTTCCTGATCATTTTCTACTTTTCTTTGGGTGGGGGTGAAATTGGGTTGGCCGGGGGGTGGGGGGTTGTAAAGCTGAAAAATTTGTTGTAATCGTAAAAGGCTGTCCACTGACCTGAGAGGGAAACACCTAGCGGTATAATACACTTTTTTAGGTCCATCCGAGCATTGCCTTGGCTATTGCAGTAATCAAGGAACTTAGAATTTGGTGATGTAGACATACGAGTATTGCTTTAGATCGTTCTGTATTTTATAGTGTGGAAATTACTGAATTGATGTTCATGAAATTTCGGCACAGTATTACAATTTTGGCGAGGATGGAAAATGCGTCTGATTTTTAGAAATCGTCTGAGTGGCGGCGCAGCAATATTAAAAAAACCAAAAATATGAAAACAGCTTAAACTTCGTCTTTAGACGGGTTGGAGGCCCTTGATCGTTTCGCATCGTCCAGTTGAAGCATAGAGAAAAAGAACTGTGACGTCCTAGTTCCTAAGGAGGGAGACTCAAGAAACTATTTACTAGGGTTTTTGTGTTGGATGTTGTTTTTGCGGGCGGGTGGGAGATAATTTAGGTGCAAGATTATTTCAGACTATAGCTTCATGCAATGGAAAATAATAAAATGGTATCATCATTATGTGTGGAAAGTACTGGGTCAATCAACTTGACTCCATTTTTTTTTAGAAAATTGTACCTATACGTAAATCTGTAGCTTCTTTAAATCGACGACGAATAAACTGGCAACATTCAGTACACGCACCCTATGAAATCATCAAATGAAATACTTGTCATCACTAGTAACTTGAAATAACACATCCTTAGAAAAAACACTACGTGCAAAATGAGCCTTTGGTATTAAGAGAAGTTTAATGATTTCAGTATATTAATAGTAACACAACGTGATCACACTAGTCACAAACGCATTTGTTAACATAGTACAATGTCATCTGAAACCACAGCCACAGCATACTAAACAATCAGCAGAATACCTCTGCGGATTTCCTATGTAAAAATGGTTCCTACATAAGTCGTTGAGCTTGCCGACGCCATTATGGATTGGAGTTCTGGATAGGGATGCGAAACTAACAAAAGGTATCGGTACCGATACCAATTCGATACTTTTCGGCCAAGTAACGATACTCTACTCCGCGATACCTGAAGATAGGGTATCGACTCTCTTAAGTATCGGTATCAACAACATGGATTATCGAATATTTGCATGTAAAAAAATTAAACTACTTAAAATGCTTTATCAAGTTGGATGTATTTCCACTAGTTTTTACACTCTTAAGATATTTTATTTAAGTAGCTGTAGCTTAAACTTCACTTCTTAAAATAGAACCACTAATGACTTTTTATTACCGGCACATTAAGACGCACTCAATAACGAGTATCGTTGGGAGCACCGCAACCGAGAGAGAAGTCTAGTTTCATTAGGCAGCGGACCACGGCCTGAACTACCCAAATAAATAAAACAAAGAAAAAATGACCTTACAAGCTTAAGAGTCCCTTCTTTATAAATAAAAAATGGAAATAAAACCTTTACCCAATGGATAATACATGACGGTAGTAGTATAAGGATATTTAAAGAAAAGACGTGTATTCGCTTGATTGATCCGATTTCATAGATGGTAGCGTCAAACGCTGATCAATTATTATTCAGTAACACTTCTGAGCTAATTTCAACCAAAAATACTACTGACAATGACAAGCAATCAAGTGAACGGTTACGCCTTTTAGTGAGAGCTCCCAATTTTTGTTCAGTATTTATAAAGAAACATAGGCTTGTATAAAATTTAGCTCGGAAGCGTGCTGGCTTCGTCTCAATAGATCCGTAAAAAGGGGTCCGTACATTTCACGTACCTATATATTTTATTTGTAGGCTATTATTTATGCATTTACCTTACGGGATCATCCAGAAATCTAAAAAACTTTTTCTGCAGTTATAGTACTTATTTCCGCAATATTTAGGCAACTAGCCCTCCAAGACACACAATTTCTTTGCGATGCCTCCAGGGCGTGTCAATTATATAGCTCCAAAATAATATTTTGTCAAGGTATAGCTAAATGGACCAGACTATAACATACATTTTTGTAGTGTAGTTAGCAGTCCGGTATGTAAGCACATAAATTAACCCCTAATATGCTCGTTTTGATAGGTGGAATTCGCTCCAAATTGGCTATAAACCGGTACGTACATATCTGTCTTCATTTCCATTGTCAGAAAGCCTGTTAAGCCCTGAATTGGAAATAAACAGGGACACAGGCAACAAAAATTAGTGCTACCTTCCCTATAGAACAGCAAATTTTAACACGAATGCAATTTGCGTTTCTTAAAAACCTGCTATTTAAAATGACTTTCTAAGAGGAGGTTATAGTACGTACATGAAAGCTGTTTGCAATGGTTCAGCTATAACCATTTTTGGACTATTAATTTTGAGATTTCAGAACCGAAAAAAATAAGATCATGAAGAAAAAGAACGGTTCTAGAGAAATGTCGACGTATTTTTTAAAATTTCCTGATAGACAATTATCAGAAAATTGCCAAAATAGACCTTTTTTTGACTAAACTCACGGTCTCGTTAATCACCCTGTATATACTTATTTTAAAATCTGAATCGACATTTCTCTAGATTGAAGTTTTAAGAAAACGCAAATTAAGTTTTCGTGCCAAAAATTATTAATATACAGGGTCAAAAATAGTAACAGCTAGAGCCTTGCGTTGAAGGATCGCGCGCCTATTGGAACAGTGATAAAGGCGCCACCAATACAAAAGTATGTAAACTACAGCTTATGAGTGAGCTGAAGTTCATTCATTTCTGGAATGAGATGGATATTGTTTTGGGCATCAACTAGGTTTATAGTCGGTGGTTGTGGGTGACTTATTGACATACACTCCAGGCCAAAAGTTAGGAACTACTAAAATTTAAACGAATCGCGGTAATTGGTTTTGAGCAGTTATCATTTTCACGATTACTACGAAATCTTACAATTGTCAACCAGATTTCTAAGTAATTAAAATTTAAACTGCTGACAGGCCCAAGTCTAGAGTCTTGGGCTCACACTTTTTTGCAATAGAAATTACATTTTTTACTTTGTAACATAAACTGATAAATACCTTTCATTTTGATTAACATTTATTCGTTCCAGAAGTCATGTTCCTTTGATAAGTTCTCTACTTCCTCGATTTTTTGTGTTAAGACGGCAAAGTAGCAATAGTCACTTTTTGTGACATGGAACTGCCACTGAACTTGATAAAACCAATAATTGTGGTTTCTCTTTAACGTACCATTCTTCATCCAAAAAGTAATTTTTCTTCTCTGAATACCTTCTTCATCAGGTGTCATATATTAGGTAAAATAAGGACACTATCTTGATGTGGCAGCATTAGAGGTCATACAGGCATCTATTAGAGTCCGCAATTAATACTCGCATTTTTTTAATAATCGCTTAACATCAGAGAAGGCAAATTTTTCTTTTTCTTCGGAGTACATAATCGTCTTGGCATAGGTGCATAGGTATATCTGTGTTGGAGGTGTTATAGATTTCACAGAGTTGTTAAAATGCGTTCTCTTTTTGAATACTTCATCGAAATACCGAATTTGGCGGCTATTATTCAAAATCCAGTAGTTTCACTATGGGGGATATATTTTAGGAGGCCTACCGGTGGGGGAGGGGGGCAAGCATAATTTGGTTTATCTTTCTGGAGTTTGTTATGAATCCAGCAATAATTTTGCTGGCGCCTTCTGGGGGTTCTATAGGCAAAAAGTATAGGACATGATAGTTTTTTTTAATTTATAGTTCACGTCCCCCCTATCCCCCGTTTTACGCGAATTCTGTAATACGTTTACATCTTTCAGTTTTCCAACGGCATTGGCATGTAAAGTGACCCTCACTGAATTTAGCTGCTTTACAAATAACATATACACGCATAATATTGTCATTGGTACTTCTTGTTGATTTTTCATATTTACACCTTATTTTCGCTCTTGTACGTAGGATAAATTCATTTTTTGTGTGACAACTCAGTTGCACTTATAAACAACTCTTTATACTCATATTGTATTTATTATTATGCATATGCCTGAAATACACAGAAAAGGGGTCAACTGTGATGCCAGGTATAAATTATATAATGTCTATTTCTCAACGACGACAACGGACGATCACGACAGGTCTAGGGTCAGCGGGAGCCGGTTCGGCATCACCATCACAGACCCCTCGGTATTTAAACAAAAGAGTGCGGCGCCTACAAATACTTTTTATAACTTGATGGTATATCCTTGTAGTAGGAATAATAAATAGGCCACGCTCCCTCTTCCTCAATCCTCCTAGATGCTCTAGATGCCAACCCTCCTCTATCCTCAAGCAATTTACTATAACCTCCACTTAAAGCTCTATTCACAGTTTGATGCCTCCCAGTTTCATTCAGAGCAGAGCGAAGCTTTCCTCCAAGCAACGCGGGACTGCGAGAACGGGAGCAGGATTCGCACGGGATATAATTGCACTGCGAGAAATACAAGCTACACTATTGTGTGGCCAACGTAAATTGAACAGCCAAAAGAATGCGGTGAGAGTAGTAAGGACGTTGCGATAACTCTTAATAATTTCAGCCTATTTCCTTCTATTACGACTTGTTTTATTTTATATATGAAGGAAACGGCAAATAATTTATATTCACTTAATACCCCTGAATTACAGTTGGCAACAGTCAACGAATTCGCAGATTTTATTCCCCACCTGAAAGAAGGTCCAGCATAGGGATTGGACAACCGCAGCAGACGATATTTAATGTAGCTCTCACACTTATGTGTTTTGTGTCCCTTACTAAGCTCGATATCATAATGACGATCGCTACCTGAGGGAGTCTCCCGGTCTCCTTCCAGCCTTTCCTCATTCCGCAATGTTCAATTTACGATGGCCACACATTCCACACAATAGCAACACTGTGAAATTATTGTGGTTCGCAGCGTGCACTATTCTTCCCGCAGTCTGCACTGTTCCCGCTTGTCATTCAACTAGACCAAACGTCAGTGGACTAAACTAACCTTACTTATTTCGAATACACGTGTGAAATTCGCCTGACATTACGTTCGTCCGCATCATTTTTAACATACCCGTTTGACTGCACAAGATCGTCTTACTTTCCGCATTTCCTAGGCCCATCCCTCTCCTGCTGTCGTTCCCGCAGTCCCGCATTTATTGAGAAAACCTTAACTCAGGCCCAGAAAGGGCTGTGATGGAATGTGCTACTATCGCACAGTTAGCGCCTCGGTATACGGGTTGCTTGGCGATGGGATTTGACGCGATTTCCTCATGCAAAGTATAGGAGCGCCACCAACGGGTCGTTTCATGGTCGTTTCAAGACGCGCATTTTCAATCTCCTCGTTTGCAATCGCATGTGATGAGAATGGAAGTCATACTTCGAGTGGTTTGCGCGTCTCCTCCCTCTTCTATGTAGTAATATGAGGACATTATAAGCTTCTCGAGTCCAGGAGTCCCATGTGCAATCATTAAGGTAAAGATCGAAGCTAAATTGAAATTTATGGACTATTAACCGACTCAGACTTGATCAATGAGGTACTGCAATATACTTTCTTCTTTTTAGTATTGCTCATTGCGAATGTTTTGAATGAAGGTTAGCTTGATGACACATGGAACATTTTCAACATAAAAAAATCCAACAAAAGAACAAAGGGGAGCTCGTACTCAATAAAATTTATATTTTCCCAATAGTAGGTGGGCCAATAGTGCGTGGACGGAATATAGTCACCACCACTTTTATTATAAGTAGATATTGGAGACAAATCGGATAACGCAGTGATAACAAAACTTAGAAAGGTTTGACTTTGCAGTGTGATTAAGTATGAAATGCGACAGCTTACGTTAGACGGTCAAATTTGAATTCTTTTTGTACTTGGAGAAATCGGTAGACTAATTAAGGAAATTTCACCCTATTAGTAAGTTCGCAGCAAATGAAAGCTGCATTAAAACCTATTAAAATGTTTTGTTGTTTTGTTTCTGTTTGGCAGAAAAATGCATGATATAAACACAATTCATATGTGAAATAGTACAGCATTCTAACAAGAATTGTGAAAGGTCAGAGGTATAGTTACTTTTGACAGAAGTTACCCTCTTTCATAATATTAAATTAATGTTTAAGTCTTATTCTGGACATATTAGACTGCCAGCAATAATAGCTGGTAGTTTATCTCTCATTTCAAAATATTTGATCATTCTGTCAAACTCTGTCAAACTCTACTGGTACCACAGAAGAATAACAATGCCTATTCATTATTGGAACTGCTCATTTTTAACTATCTAAAATTGTTTTTTTCTGATTAAGTCATCTGGGTCGACTGAGAGTGAATCAACCTGCGTGCGGATGGCAGCTGCTCCAGTCCCATGGATCGAACAGAACGAGCACCTCATACGACTACAAATGCCATTTTAAAGTAAATAAATAAAAAAATACAGATGAAGATACATTTGGTTGTTAATTCTATTGAGTTTGTAATGAAAACTTCAAATTCAACGAAAATCAGGTATTGGCTCCGTTCATTCTACGAGCATGTTCATTGTATCCTTTGAATCTGTATCCATACCAAAAACTTTGGAATATTTGATACTAGGTTTTGGTGTGCATATCAATGAAGCGAACACAGTGCGTTACATAACCAATAACTCCAACTTCTACCAACACAAAAGGGCCAGTTTTAATTTTTTTGTACATCGGCTTGTCAATTTTCCATTAAGCCATTAAATGGTTCAGAAAGGAAAGGAGATCTGTTAGAAAACATAGCTTTAAGAGAACCTTTCAAGTCCAAATAGACACTGTAATATATTGGTTCTCGGGTGAAAGAAACTAGTTTCATCCCCAAAACTAAGTGTATATTATGAGTTTGAGTTATTCTGAACTGACGTGAACAACTTCCCGCAACCGTCCAATAGCCACGCAGGACATATTGACGTACGACGCCAGCGCAGTACAGAACAAACATATACTATACTACCAAAGTATATAACACTACATCACATTCTCCTCTCACAAAGAAAAAAAAAATCTACAACCTAGTATATATAAGTCGATCAACTGGTTTTATAATTCTTTTTGGTCGCACTGGTGAAGTTTTTTCATTAGAAGTATCTGAATCATCCGACACGTCAGATTCACAAGAAACCATAGTGCTGGTATCCGAAAAGTCATCTGTTGCCTCACTCGTTTCAGCTTCATGAATATGGGACTCACTGAAGTGATATTTCTTAATTTGATTGATATGACGTTTCCAAATTTTATCACCTTCTGAAGGAATTTTAACTAAATATATTGTGCTGCAAATTCTTTTGTAAACAATACCCTTGATCCAAGTTGGTTTTTCCACATTCCTATAATCTTTGACAGTAACGGCATCACCGACTTCCAAACTTAAATATCTTTTACCTGAGTAATACTTTCTTTGTTTAGATTGCTGGACTGCAACTTTATTCTTGAGTGTGTTACACTCAGGTTCATATCTATTAATCTGAGGAGGTAGAAAATTGCTGAAACGGGTGCGCAAAGACCTATTAAACATAATAAAGGATGGACTGAGGCCGGTTGTACAGTGCGGTGTATTTCTACAGTCAAAGAGAAAATTATTGATAGCTGAATTTATGTTAATGCCTGTAGAGGTACCTAAGGCATTTTTCAGTGCGTTTTTAATAGTCTTTACAGCATTTTCGGCCGCCCCGTTAGAGGACGGCTGAAAAGGTGCTGATGTTAAATGTGAAATGTTGTTCAACCTTAAAAATTCTTCAAATTCCTTTGAGCAAAATGTTTTAGCATTATCCGTTACAATTTGTTCTGGCAATCCAAAACGTGCAAACACTGACATCAAAATTTCTATACTATTTTTTGATGTTATAGAATTCATAGGAAACACTTCGATCCACTTTGAGTATGCATCTAAAAGTATGAGAAATTGCTTATTCAAAAATGGTCCCATAAAATCTAAATGCAGACGACACCACACTCTATCTGGCAAAGGCCATGGCTGTAAAACAGCTTTGTCTGGTGTTTTTTTGTTTAGTAAGCAGTTGTTACAAGTGTGGCACAATCTTTCGATATCAGAATTTAAACCTGGCCACCAAAAATAGGACCTCGCCAAACTTTTTGTTTTAACTATACCCATATGGGACTTATGAAGTTCATTTAAGACAGCTTTACGCAAATTAGTTGGAACAATCAGTCGATTATTCCATATCAGGCAATCTGATTCTACAGATATTTCACTTTTAATTCTAAAATAAGGCTTTAGATCATCCTCAACAAAACGAGGCCAAGATCCATCAATAACATATTGTTTAACTTTATTTAAAGTATCGTCGCTGATCATTTCATGCTGTACTATACTAAAATTTATGGGAACATTGTTAATTGAAAAATAATTCATGAAGTTAATGTCCACATTCTCCCAAGAGTCAGAAGGACTCTCTATTGGCAAGCGGGACAAAGTATCAGCATGATTAAGCTCTGACTTAACAAACTGAATTTCATATTCATAATTGCTCAATATCACTGCCCATCGACGTAACCTATTAGCAGAATATTGAGGTATACCTTTCTGAGGATGGAAAATAGAGGTTAGTGCTCTATGATCAGTCACCAAAGTAAATTTACGGCCATATACATACTGATTAAATTTGCACAGCCCAAAAATGATTGCCAATCCTTCCTTTTCAATTTGACTATACTTTTTTTCTGCAGTTGAGAGTGTTCTGGATGCATATGCTAGAGGTTTTTCCGAACCATCCGGCATTATATGTGAAATTACAGCTCCTAAACCATATTCACTAGAGTCAGTTGTGAGTCGAACAGGTAACTCAGGATTGTAATGAACTAAAACTGATGCTGACATTAAAATATTTTTGATCCTTTTAAAAGCTGCTTCACAGTCGTGAGACCAAAACCATTCAACATTCTTTTTTAATAAACTGTAAAGTGGATGCAATATTGCTGCTAGGTTTGGAACAAACTGACCATAGTAAGTAATCATTCCCAGCATAGATTTTAATTGAGTAACATTTTGTGGTCTGGGGGCATGTTTGATAGCAACTATTTTATCCTCAGCTGTATGTAAGCCGTCCTTATCAATAACAAAACCTAAATAAGAGATTTGATTCATAAAAAAACTGCATTTGTTTAATGATATCTTAAAACCAGCATCACTCAAAATGGATAAAACTTTATCTAGCCTCATTAAATGTTCTTCGCGATTTTTTCCCGTGACCAAAATATCATCTTGAAACACAACCACTCCCTCTAAACCACCCAGAAGTGACTCCATTATTTTTTGGAACTTAGCTGGAATACTCGCTATACCAAATGGAACTCGATTATACCTATACAATCCTTTGTGTGTTGATATTGTGACCAACTTTTTGGATTGATCATCTAAACAGAGTTGATTGTAAGCTGTGGACAGGTCTAATTTGGAAAATTCTGTACCACCCTGCAATTTGGCAAACAGTTCGTTTATACGTGGGAGTGGGTATTGATCTATTTCAATAAAAGGATTGAGTGTTACCTTGAAATCACCACAAATACGCACAGTTCCGTCCTTTTTTAACACTGGCACAATTGGCGTTCCCCATGGACTATAATCAACTGGCTCAATAACTTCCAGTTCTTGCAAACGGTCCAACTCCTGCTCTACTTTGTGCTTAATGGCAAATGGTAACGGACGAGCTCTAAAAAATTTGGGAACAACATTATCACATTTAAGTTTCAATGATACAAGACCTTTGGTAAACTTGCCTAACCCAGAAGAGAATACGTATTTGTATTTATTTACCAAAGAATCTAGTTCTTGTGAAACATTAACATAATTCAAGCTATTGATGGTAAGATCAAATAAACTGAAAAAATCACGTCCTAATAAAGGTGGTCCACTACACTTATCTATCACATATATTTCTATTTGATTAACCTTATTTTGAAATTCCAAGTCACAATTTATAGTTCCGATTGGCACAATCTTATCACCATTATACAAACTGAATACCTTATTAGTCGTATTAATTGGCTTTTCTGCAAAATTTTCTAAATAAAATTGCTTAGAAATGACACTGAAACTAGCACCTGTATCTAGGTGAAATTGATAAGCCTTACCTGAAATTTTTACTTTAACCACAATAGGACTAATTTTAGTATCTAAACTAAATAATTGATGTTCATCACATTCCAAATAATTGGTATTTACGTTTGAAAGAACTCGTTTTGTTTTGTTTTGGTTTTTACTAGGACATACGGTAGCAAGGTGTCCTTTTCTATTACACCAATGACAGACGCACTCGCGAAACGAACATCTTTCCGTGGAATGGTTGCGCCTACCACATACTGCGCAACGTGGTGGGAGAGCGATTTCGACGCTACTCGACGTGGAAGCGGTACCAGCAGCAGCTCCAGCAGCTCGCCTCCTGGCTGGTGGTGGTGGGGGATAATGCGTTGATGACGTCGCCGGCGTCGTCGACGTCGCCGATGACGGTGGTGCGCGCACGTGTGCGCGAGATGTACCAGTACCACTACTTCTAGATCTATAACCACTATTTGTGTAATGAAGATCAAGGTCGTCTTCCTGTTCAATTTTAACGGCAATGTTTTGTGGTAGATGTGCGACCGATTTTGCGGCCGCAATTTCAATGACGTCTTGAAAAGTACTACTCTTCTTTTCTTCCATTAAACGATCTTGAACAGCACCTCTGTCATAAGACACTATGAACAGATCGCGCAACACTAGCTGCAACTCACTAGCTCCAAAATCGCATGAACCTGCCAGGTCTCTTAGCCGCGCGGCCCATTCTTTTGCGGTCTCCGTCGAGCTCTTTTTGGCATTATAAAACTTGTAGCGAGCTGAAAACACTGACCCTGTTGGCTTGAAATGTTCGGTTAGAAAACTTACAAGGTCGGCGTATGACTTTTTTTCCGGCTCGTCAGGTAAACATAAATTGTAAACCAACTTATATGATTCTTCGGTGAGTAGATTCAAGAGAATAGCACGTTTCCTTCCTACATCTGTGATGTCGTTGGCTATAAAATAATTTTCCAATCGTCTTTTGTAAATAGACCAATCACTGTTGACCGCATCAAACTCAGATAGATGGCCCACGTTTTCCGCCATATTGAGTCACAAAATCACAACTGAGAATAACACAATGTGGGTCACTAATCGTCGGACTGGATTGTTTAATTTGAAACAAATCCAGTTTTCCAAATTGATGATCCTCGTCGCCACTGTAATATATTGGTTCTCGGGTGAAAGAAACTAGTTTCATCCCCAAAACTAAGTGTATATTATGAGTTTGAGTTATTCTGAACTGACGTGAACAACTTCCCGCAACCGTCCAATAGCCACGCAGGACATATTGACGTACGACGCCAGCGCAGTACAGAACAAACATATACTATACTACCAAAGTATATAACACTACATCACAGACACAAATATCAGTACCCTTCGATCAAAACTATACAAAGGGTCTTGAAACTTTAGAATTGGTCCACGATTTGATAGAGTTATTAGGCAACCCTAAGCTTGACACAGCTGATTAGAGCAATTGACTGTAGTGACTGATGTGCTACATCGGGCACTCAAGGAGAATTATTAGGATTAGAGTTGAAGAACATTTTTAAGGTATCGTAGAAAAAATAAGGCTACCGTAGTTGAACACTTGTGTGACATTGAACATAGGGTAGATTAGTTCGTAGAGTAGATAAAAAAGAAGTGAACTAATGATCAGGAATAACGACCCAACTGCAAACAACTCGCTAACCGTTTTAGTATTAAAGATTCCGCGGTCAGCAGGCGTGGCACCCTGCCATATAACAGTCGCTTATAGGCAGAACATGGTGTGAGGTGGTACCTACTGAATCGATAATCATGCGATTTTTTCACATTCTTGTAATAGTATAGCAGTAGTCACAATAATTGAAATATCTATACCCGCTTGCAACAAAAGTGCAATGTACAAGGGCCGTTAATAGAAACTGTGTAAAGAGCGTACTATATTCAGTTCTTGTCATCGCTTTCTAAAAATATTTCTCAAAGAATCGAATATTCCCTCAGCTTCTGTCACTTGACATAGACTTGATTATATTTCTGTCAGAACTCCAATTTTGGTATGCTCGCTTCAGCTGTAACCCTCAAATATATGTTTGACGTTTATTCATTCAACATTCCTAATGCGGTGATTGCATTGCTGAACGGCGTATTCTTTAGAAGGGGTATTATTTCCAATGTGCACTTTCCTCAGACCACTGATATTCTATATCTACTAACAATAAAAAATTTACCGAGCTTGATGTTAAGCCGGGAATATATCTGACAAACATTGCTATTCGTTTGCATTTGCTGTTATTGCCATCATCGCAGCTCATTCGTGGTCATTCTCGGCAACGTTACTTGGTAGACTGGCACATTTACGAATTACCTGTATAGTTCCATTTATCAAAAAACATTTGCTAGCATTCCATTCATTCGCGGAAAGGCTAGCTCACTCATATTTTTTCCTTCACAAACAAAAATAAAAACACCATTTCTCGTCGAATTGTAGTGAAAATACTTACTATTTACGACACTTCCACATGTGAATGCCTAACAAAGTTTGCAGACATTCGTAATACGGATTTATTTTTGGTCTTTTTTGTTTGACCGACAGACGACAAATAATGTTCGTTCACTGCGCTGGCCATTCGCATCAAAATTTATTCTTTGCGAATGGCTATAAGAAGACTATTTACACGACGAACGAATTCGAACAAGTGCAAGCCAATGTGAACAAGTGGCAAAGCTTCTCAGATGTATCCCCGGCTTTACACAAACATACTATTGCATAGCATTGTCGTCGTCTACCGAAAACCGCTTTCTTTGAGGGAAATGGGAGCATATTTGAGGCTTTAAGAACTAGAGTGGCCTATCAGAAAAACGAGACACGTGGAAAACTTTAAATAGTGAACACTCAGCTCATGTATTTTCAATACTATAATGGCTATATCGCTACATACATCACTATAGCATTGATATAGTTCCTGTTATTTGCAAATCTTTACCAGCGTTTTCTTCAGCTTCTAGATTTTGGGGATAGTCTAGCTCAGGTGGCCTTATAAGAATGGATGCCGGCAATATCTCGGTAACCGTTAATCATATAACTTCGAGCAAAAAATATTATTAGGTAAATCGGCTAAGGGAAATCGCTAAAAATTATATTAAAATTCCGCAAGTGGCCGCTAGGGGGCGCAACTGTTACGATCAATCAGAGAAATGGCTTTTTCTCAAAAAATGTGCAAGTAAGGGTATATTATTAATTCTATCATCATTTGGATGGGGCAATTCTCTTTTTCTTTGTTAACAGTTTCTTGCTCTACCTTGTAAGACGCAGTGGTATGGAAATGTCAAAGATGTTTTTTATTTAACAGAATTGAATAAGCTAGGCCTCTTTTGGAAGAGCTATTCTAACCTAGGAATCTGTTATATAAAAATTGTTCATGTTAATCTTGACCTAGTAACTACAGGGCGTTATTTGACATCATAACAATTATTACGCATTATTACGAAAATTTCAAATCGTATGCTATATCTATTTTAACAAGCATTACGACAAGTGTGCTGTACGATTCAGAAACAATTGCTGCCCTATAGGGAAATAACCTCCGTCATATCGTTTTAGCAATCATTATACAGATAGTACTAAAGTAAACCCACTGTAGCCCTGTAACTACTAAGTCAAGATAAACTTGAATAATTTTTATATAACAGATTATTAGGTGAGAACAGCTCTTCCAAAAGAGACCTAGCTTGCTTAATTCTGTTAACTTATATCAAAGTTATGGCCATTTAAATAAAAACATTTTTGACATTCCCCCACCACTACATCTTACAAGACAGAGCAAAAAACTGGTCACAAAAAAAATCGAGAATTGTCCCGTCCACATGATGGTAATTAATAATATACCTTTACTTGCATATTTTTAAAAAAAGCCGTTTTTCTGATTGATCGTAACAGTTGCGCCCTCTAGCGGCCACTTGCGGAATTTGAAAATAATTTTCAGCGATTTCTATAAGCCGATTTACCTAATAATATTTTTGCCCGAAGTTATATGATTAACGGTTACTGAGATATTGCCGGCGTCCATTCTTATTAGGCCACCCTGTACACTGCCGTCAAATGTTTGTCAGATAAAATAAAGTATACATCATAACAAGTATCTTTACTCTTCATAATCGCTCCACAAGATTTCTAAAAAATGATAAAAGACTGCTAAAATGCCTAAGAAAATGTCTATGTGATTATAATGTATCTCTATACGTATTGCTAACTTACCGTCTCTGAAGTAAACTATTGCAATTTCTAAAAAATGATAAAAGACTGCTAAAATGCCTAAGAAAATGTCTATGTGATTATAATGTATTTCTATACGTATTGCTAACTTACCGTCTCTGAAGTAAACTATTGCAAAAATCTCACTTGTAATATTTTTAGTTATACAGCATCAATAATCGCTGTATAGGTAGACAGACTGACGATAAACAGACAGAGAAGCGGAAATAAGTAAAATTGTTTCTTCTGGTGCAGATAATCGAAACTTTAGACTCCAGAGAGACCGTTCTGAACACGCCTGAAAGTTACAATGTCGATTCAGGAAAAGGAAACAAATCTTGATGGTCTAGAAATTTTAGCATCTAAGTTTGGGTGCTCGATTACATGCAGATCTTTAGAAGCATTCGGTAGTAACAATTTTGATAACCAAAACAGATTACCAGATGGTCGGCATCTAACGAGGTACTCTTAAGTTTTCAGATGGTGCCAGAAAATATCCTTAGAAACACATAAAGATAAATATTTTGGTCATGCAATCCGTCAACCCTATTTGCATAGCATCTCGCTTCAAAGCCAATAGAACTAGGACAAGTAGTTTTCAAAATCAGACTGAATAGCAATTAACTGGAAACGCGGACCGATCACCTAAAGGTTGACATTGCATAGACATCACTAAATATACAAAAACATTGTTTACTCCATGAAAACGTTGAAGATTTCAGTCCTTCCTTCGTGGAAAAGTGAAGAATTGACGAATTATATGAGAAAACCATCTGTAAAGAACTCAACAGGAGTACCTCGTTTTTCTTGATTTTTATTCAGGTTAGGTTGGAAGAGAGCAGGGCGATTATAAATTATTATATATATATTGTGTCTATTATGGCTGACACCAGTGGCATATATAGAAATCGATTTCAGGGGGGGGGGGCATCGGAAAAGTCAAAGTTTATTTCATACGTTATAATATTGACGTTTTATAATCCTAACCTAAATATGAAATAACAATGTACTAATACTAACGAAAATATCTATATATAACACATATGCATATTAGAAATATAAATTTCTTTTTTTATAGATAATAATTCTAAATTGAAGCAAAGAAACCAAGATGTACTTCCTAATCAGACATCTATGATCGTTAAAGTTGCCCTATTTGCTTTATTATTAGATTACATTTTGATGTCGCTGCTAATTTTATTCAGTACTATATTTTTTGACATTACTTCAGCCTCTTCCCAGACGTCAAACCTGAATTCCTGGCTGGTTTCGGGGGGGAGGGGAAGCCCCCCTTATATACGCCACTGGCTGACACTTATTTAGAGTTCACCATACAATCCACACCTCTTTGCGAAGGCGATGCTCGTGTTGGGTGAAACTTCCTTGAAGTCAGTCAGTCTGAAACCTAGCTCTTTTCAGTACTGGAAATAGCGTAGCAGAAACGACAGGCCGTTGTTTATTCAGGACGTATCTTCCGAAAGTGGTTTCTCAGATGATAAAGTGCGCAGATCATTCCTGCTCGGCTGTAGGATCCTCGCGGGTGTCTGACTATAGAGGGTGCGTTATGAGCGCCTTCGAGTGCAGGAGTGCTTTCCTTTCTGCCCAATCTGAGATGGTTTTCTTGGCACTGCTTTTCGCAATGCCCACAAATGGTTCTGGTTTTATGAACACACTCTGTTCCTCATCTGGCAAGCGTGTCGGCCATTACATTGCCTCCCACTCCTTTATGACCTGGAACCCAAACCAAAGTTACTTTGTTACTCGTTTCATGTTCATTGATGATATGTATGCAGTTCTATACGAGTGAGCCCGTTTTAAGCTCAGTACTTTAATGACAGCCAGACTATCTGAAAAGATTTTTAGAAATTTATTTGTCAGGGGACTTTTATACAGCTCACTAACTTCCAACTCTATGGCTATCATTTCTGCTTAGAAAATTGTGGTATACCTCCCAAAGCTTACCTAGATTTCAACTCTTGGATTAGTACTAGCTACTCTTGCTCCTGTCCCCAGTTCTAACTTCGGGCCAACAGTGAATAGCGCAAGATCAGAGGGTGATATCAAATTGTCACTCCACTTAAATTTGTCCCTTCCTGCTTCAACTTATTAAAAGTCCTCACCTACTCGCCTATCTTCGCCTCTTTTTCATCACTACTACTATTAGTATGTGTCTTACGAAGTTATATATCCTTCCATTTCATTTATGGGACCACAAAATGACATACCTTCCACCAACCTCGGAAGTACCACTATCACTTGCATCACTTAAAATTAAATCACTAGTTTCTGTGGGTCTGTTTAACTGTTGCCAATTTTATCTATTCGTAATTTCAATATCTGCAACCATGATTTTGATGAAGTTTAGGAAGCGATATTCTGTAAGGTCATAGTAGATAGCGTTTTGTTCAGGGCAGAACTATAACTCAGTAAAAAAAGTTACTGACCGTAATAAAAAGCATGTTTAAGAAAAACACATAAGGAAAATTGAATAAAAATTAATTTGGTTTAAGAAATGCGATAAGAAAACCAATTCTAGTAAATAAAAGAAGTGGACTAGGTTTAAACAAAGAAGTCTTTCTGGAATTCGTGTGTGTAGATTAAAATAGACTTATTTAAAACCCTCAAGGAAATTAGAATTTTTTGAACCTTTAAAGTCACAAATAAAAAACCTGAATGGTAGTAGAAAACTAGCTAAGGTTATCCAGGAGTTCAAAAAGGCTACTCTTTCTAAGCATCTCTGAATCAATTAAAACATTTTACAGAATCAGTTTCTAGCGACCACTGTCAAGATTCACACTATTATATCCTAAATGAACTGATGAGATGAGATGAATTATTAGAAGAATCAGAAACATAGATAACTACCTTAATATATTGCGCTAATCAAATGCGAGTTGGCAGCAAGACTAAATATTTTCAACATCAACGCAAAGAGTTCTACAGGCTAATAAAGTAGAAATAGGGAGAAAGAAAGCACTGAAAAATATTTACAAAATAGTTGAAATTTCACTCATTCATTCAAAACAACTCACATAATATGTCTCAGATGTAGCAATAAAATCGCAGGATAGTACCTATTTGGAAAACTCAACTTCATAAAAAAGTCAAATTTGCATGAAATTTGTAACGATGTAACAGATGTAAAATACTCGTGGTATGGACTGTTACTGAGTCGACAGAATCAATATTCAGTAAAGAACTGCTATTGCGACGCCCATGTGTGTTAGGACTGCCATTTGAAAGTCTGACTCTTCGCTAGCACCGTTTATTAGATGACGTGCCGTCGCTAGCACAGCAGAAAATTTCAGTCATAAAAATTTTATAGTTGGAAAAGATACATTCCTGATAGCTTATAGTGATCCAATATATTCCAGTGGCGTAGAGCGGAAAGCAAAACTAGGCAGAGTTGAGTTTGTGTTAGTATTCTCCAGGAATTGAAGATTTTCTATAAAAACTAGTGAACATTTGAAAGTTTTGCATCTGAAAGGTGTTCAAAATTCTACAGCTTTCATACACGAGAGAGAAGACTTGGGTAGATAAAGATAAATAATACGTGTCAACAACTTTTTAGTATACAAGCGTATTCCTCCTTTACTTTCCACACCGATAGGCGAGGCGAGTATTGTGATCGCGAAAATATTTGATCTTCAGATGATATGCTTTTTGGGCCTTTTATGATACCTACATAACTGAAATTAATTTCGGCAGGTGTGTCCACCTCTCTGTCGGTCTGTTGGTCTGCCTGTCAGTCTCTCTATTTGTCGGCATGTCTATCTGTTGGCGTTTTTCTGGCTTCGTAATCTCTGTAACCGCTGCATGGATTGTGATGAAGTTTGGGTAGCGATATGCTGTGGGGCCTTATTAAGTAAAGCTACTATATTTTTCAAAAATCGGTGCAATCGGCGGAAAAATTGGTAAAAAACAAAAACTTATTCGAACCCATCCAAACTTCGTTCTTAGGTGTTTCAGGTGTTCCTGATCATGTTTCGTTTGTTTTGGAAAGAGGTGGAATTGGGATGGTGAGAGGGGGGGAGAGGTTGATGACTCAAAAATGACTTGATGATGTCGTGTGCTTTTTGGACGAATTTTGCCTTTGAATTTTATATCTGTGGGATAATTTGATACATACATAGTCTATTCCTATAACTTGTAACCTTTAGACTACGATCTTGATTGTGATGAAACTGTGATACTGTATTATGAACGTGGAGTAAACAGTAACAGTGTAATGCTGTTGGGTTCCATAGCAGTGGCGGAGGAGAAACCAACGAAAAAAACGAAAAACTTCAGCATCGCACAAACTTTGTTTTTAGATGAAAGAAAGAAGAAAAGAAGATAAAACCATCAGAAACAAGTACTCTGAGGGTAAGTACCCCTACCGGCATCAAATTACACTATTGGCTAGAGTGCTTTCTTTGGAAAAACGATTTACACATTACCTGAAGCGAGCTCAAGGACAAACAAGGATTGCGATATGCTTTATTGCTTTCATGTCAGTCTGATACCGGACTTTACCCAGGTTTACCTGATTAGATCCAAAAGATCGAAACTGTACCGTCGTGGACTAGGAACATCGTGCCTGATGCGACTCAGGACATGTTCCAAAGAAGGATTGCGATATACTTGAGCTCACTTCGGGTAAGATGAAAATCGTTTTCTCCGTTTTTAGAGGTTTCAAAGGTCCCTGATAATTGTCTACTTTTTTTGATGAGGATGGTGTACGGACAGAGGGACTCCAAATATTTTGTTAACACCAAAAATGTGTGGGAAGTACTGAGTTAGGAACTTTTCTAAGGGCAAATGCTCGCATCGTTCCTGCATGGACTAGGCATTGAAAGTACAGTATATCTTTATAAGATAAAGTTTTTATATGGCAATTAAAAAAGTTTGCTAAAAATAAATAAATATTTAAATCCACCACTCAGACTCTAAACCACCAACAACGAATTGGTGAATGATGTCGATGTAGCTACTAATATGTGGTAAGCATTGACTTATCTAGTTGACGATACGAGAATAAACACTCTGTTTCATTCAATTTTTCGTTCCAAGATGTTGTTGATGACGTTGTCATGCCTCAGTAGAAGCCTATCTAGTTTCCTGCTAGGGGATATTTCGATTATATAGCTTCTGTTTCATTTCCAAACTTTCTTTTCCATAACATTTTATTGTCCGCTAATAGATTATTTGCTATTATGGGACATTATAAATGGCTTCCATCTGTGAAAAGAAATTTAAAATCGTCATCAAAAGGGTGTAAATAAACTGAGAGTTTAATTAGTCGCCGCAATTCAATTCTAGAATTTTTTTAGTATTATGTTGATAATAAAAGCCTTATAACCTTACGAATCGAAACTGAATCAACGAATCGTAGCGTGGACACTATCAAATTTACCTGACTTGTCCTGAAGGATAAATAAATATAGAACCTGCACTTATTAAGGAGCTACTTGAAACCGATCACCTTCCAGATTTTAAGTTGTACAAACTATTTTCGTTTAGAAATAACCTTAAGCATCTCAAATCCACTACGTGTATATATAAGCACTTTATTGTGTATTTTAAATTCAGCCAGTTCCTAGATTAGTAGCTCTAATCCTACTATATATTTCCGTATCCAATTTGCTAAGGTCGAGGTAAGAAACGCGGAAATAAATGCTTGAATGTTTGTATACATTTGCTAGCCCCAGCTTAGGAATTAACAGCTGGGTGTTAGACGAAAGTGGTAGTTTTTTCTGTAGATAAACTCTTACAAAGGCAAAAAGCTTGTAGCAGCCTAGAAGTGCTATGCGGGTTAAAGTATGTACTTATATTAACCTTAAATTTTATTTGAAACTTCGAATTTCATAGTAACAATTCATTAACAAACTATCACCATCTCTTTAGATATAAAACCTCTATACACCAACGAACTCAGCTTTGAAATACATCAGAATGAGATGAAAGTGGTACAAAGAATCGTGCAAATCTGTTGACAATATTTTTCTTGGAAACTGTTCAGCTTTGCTTCAACGATCAATGGTACAGGATAGAAGGTTTCTCATCTTTAAAGAAATGCGGTCCAATAATATCTCCAGATAACAATATAAAGTAAACAGTGAGACGTTTTGGATGCACTGCTGCTTGATGCATCGTTCGAGGGCTTTTTAAGCTCCAAATCCGGCTTTCTTGCCGATTATCGAAGCCAAAGACATGGAATCTTTGAGCATGATCTTGTTCGCAAAATCGGCGTTCACTTTTGTTCAGTCAAGGATCTAATTGGTGATTTTTCTCCGCTGTCAGTCACCTTATAGGCCTGAAAATGCGAATCTTGGGTGAAAATCAATTGCAAAGTGGCTATTCTAATGTCAAAATTTTGTGCACGAATACGAATCGACGTCTCGTTTTGTACGAGGATGTCAATCAAAGTTTCGTCATTTTTATTTCTCAAGCAACGTACCCTAAGGTTGTCTCTCCCAGGCTTGCATCATGCTTTACTGACCCTCTGATGGAAACCACATATACTTCAGATAAACTTCACTGACTTTTTGCCACTTCTGTGCCCTTTACGGCCTTTGTCAAATTGAAATGTATTCGAATAAATTACAATGTTTAACTAACGTTCTAACTAACAGTAATACTGAAATTCCAAAGAACACAGATTTCCACTATTGAAAAATTCAAAATGAGAGCCAGTAATACATCAGCATCTTAGGATCACGGCAGTGTCCGTTTCCTAAACCAGTAATATGATACACAGACTGAAACTCCAAAACAAGACAATACCGCATCTCATTGTGCCCTGACTAATAATAACATCTTTGTGAAGCAACCTCATTGTTCAAATCTATATTCGACTAGTTTTGGTCTTACTAATTTTTTGCAATGTACCGATCTTTAAGAGTAGAGCATACGGTAGTACTACCTACTATGTCCTCCAAACTTAATCAGATCGGCTATTGATGCTATGCTACGCAGTTACAAAACGCTAATAGGTTATTCCGCAATTATGGTAAATTATGAATACCTTCAATCTGTAAGGAAAAATATATAAAATCATAATCAAAAAGATATAAGGCAATTGAGATATGTCACAAACTTCAATTGTAAATTTCGTTTAGTGCTGAGAGGACCTCAAACTGAGATGTCGTATTTGCGCAAAAATATGATAGATAGGGTGTGAGAAGAAATATTTTGCGAAAAAGAAAGTTCAATAGTCTGTGAGGCTCTCAACATTGCTTTAAAAAACGGAATTCTTGACGGACCTCTCAATACTTTGTAGGTAGGGAGCGTGTTGTGAACGTGCTGATAAAATAATGTTTAACATTGAAGAATTTTGATCTGTCAGGTTATGATCGCAAGATAGCATACTTTTATTTAAGTATGTTCCTATATGCGCAAAACTGTGATAATCTTAAACCAAGGATGTGATCTTTTTAGATCATATAGGTTAAGTAAATACCTCCAATTAAAATTGGCAAAACCTTGAAGGTAAGAATACTGAAATCTTAGATCAAGCATATGATAATCAAAAAAGCAAAGCAATGAATATATCACCTATGAGTATATTAAAGGAGACATTTCATAATCTTGATGCAAATAGCTCAAAATTTTCGTCTTCTTGGAACAAGCATCATAGGATGTCAGGCAATTTTCCGTTGTGAATTCCAATTTATGTAGAAAAATGCGGATTACCACAGAATGTAAAGAATATATATCTGTATTTTTGAATTAGAAGCATATGTTACGCCCAACGGTCCGGAATTGTTTATATTCCCTTCTATTTGCTTACATAAATATTATTATGAACATTTTTATGGATCGGCCCTGTGGAAGATATCGCTGAGGAATCAGGAGGAACTGGAAGCTATGGAAATGGATTTCTGGAGACGAAGTTGTGGAATAACTAGAATGGATAGAACAAAGAACCTACACGTAAGGGAAAAATGGGGCTTATAATTGATGTAATGGACACTATAGAGGGACGAGGGCTTAATTGGTACGGGCATATGAGAAGAATGCCTGAAGACAGATGGTCGTTAAAAATATGGTGCTGGAATCCGCCACAACGGAGGAAAAAACGAAGACCAAGAATGTTCTGGAAAGATGGAGATGTTTGAAGTCCCCACAACCCCAACTGCGCAACAATTCATTCATCAGAGTATACCAATATAACACACAGACACATGTAAGATTAGAATTATTTACAAATGAGGCCTGTAGCAATCTGTCGATGTGCACCAAACTTATCATATCCTCAATAGTACTCCGCAATTCTCGAGCTGTTTGTATTCTTGATCGAAGTTATAGGAGCTCAGATGGAAAATATGTTATTCTTACTCATTATAATAGTAACAATGTCTTAACAGACATGTTTTGAACTCGTAAAATGCGTTAAGTCGTTCCTCACTAAAACTTTGCAAAATACTTGACCAAAGAGTATAGAAAATTACAAATTTTTTCAGAACATGTTTCTCTAGAATGAGTATTGGAATCAAAAATATACAATTTATTTATCTTGGTTCAAATTAACCATAATTTCTTCATTAAGTAAATTTTCTTAGAACGAGAACAGATGCTATTGTCGTAAGTATATCATTACAAGATTATTAGAATTCTAAAACTGAGAATTTATTTCTATCTGTGTATTGAATGACCCTTTGGTATTGGGAAGAAAATGTCTGAAACTTGTCGATATGATGGTGATAGCAACATCAATACTCCGGAGACTGTAGTTAAACAAAATAAAAATTTTCCATGCTGATTTGAACTGGATCATCGCCGTTTGTCAAATACTTTATTCACAGCGGGTGCCGTGCCACTCGAATACAATTCGATACTGCGAAACGCCGGAAATAATTGAAATTCGTTTAAATTTATATCGGCTTTTCAATTATCGATGCATCACGGAAAGTTTGTCTCCGATAATTGAACGACTTTACACAAATTAAAATTGGATTAATTTCATAATGAAGTTCCACAATGGCGAATTTGCGCGGCTTGGACAGATGAGAGGCAGGTACCGCCTTTTCTAATCCGAACTGTAATTACGTGAAGAAATTTAAACAAATAATTCAGGAATTCTGATAATCAAGGAGCTCCTACAGAGTGAGCCTTAGGTATGGAACACCTCAATTATCTCGGAAACGGTTTGCACGATTTTCATTAATTTTGGGATGGGGGGTTTTGCAATACGGCCGATCTTATATGGTATTAACAATGTTGTCATATCTACCATTTTTTCAAAAATATAAATTATATAAATTTGCTTAAATACTAATTATTTTTTTGTATAACATTTTCCTATACCAAAACCTCATTTCTGAGGAAGCTACCATACTACGGAATCAGGGGTAATGCTCTAAATTGGATAGAGTCCTTCATATGTAATGTCAACAATTTGTGTGTATTAACAATGTCACTGTTTCTGATATGCTATCTATTGTTATACAAGGTTCAGTCCTTGGCCCATTTTTATTTATATTGTATCTCAATGACCTGGACAAACTGGATGTGCCGGCAATGTTTACTATGTATGCGGACGACACATCTATTATTATTTCGGATAGGAATGACACAATGTTGGAAAGCAAGTGTAACAGTGCACTCTCAAAGGTGAATGCATGGTTCGTTCAAAATGGCAAAGAGACTGCCCGTCTGTAAGACTTGCCATTGGCAGTCAATCACTTAGTACAAATAATTTTGAAGAAACTGAATTTTTGGGCCTACACTTAGATGCAAATTTAAACCGGAAATCACATTGTGAATATTTAATTTCCAAAATTAATTCCGTATCATATTTATTTAACAATATAAGAGATATTCTTATATCTGGCCAGATACTGATGTTGTATTATGCTCAGGTGGAGAGCAGGTTACGATATGGAATATGTTTCTGGGGAAAGAGTGCGTCAGCTCAGGATGTGTTTATTTCCCAGAAAAGATCAATTAGGTCTATGGCAGGTCTGTCCAGGACAGAAACGTGTAAAACTTTGTTCGTCAAATTCAATATTTTAACAGTTCCTGCGTTGCTAATATTTGAGATGTGCCTTTATGTTTACGAAAATAGAAACAAATTCATTAGCGTGTGTCATGTTCATATGAAAAATACCAGGCAGAAGCAAAAAGTGTATGTTCCATACAGTAAATATGTTCTAGGATACAATTCTCCAGATTGTTTAGGTTTAAGGATGTTCAACAAATTACCATGTAGCATAAGAAACTGTGGATATGAAAGTCTATTATAAATCACGCTTAAAAGAGCTACTCGTCAAAAGTGCATCTACAATGTGGATGATTTTTTTAAAGATTAGGCTCTAAGGTATTATTTGTCAATTACTTGTCAATTACTTATCTATGTATTCTCTCTTTCTTTCTGTCATGTTTTTATTATTATTTATAATTTTGGAGTTACAACTAAATTTACATTGCTTCCGCCCAAGTTAAAATAACTGATTAAGATGGCTATGATTACTGTTGAATATTCACACATGTTGCAAAATGTACTGCGAAGTTTCAAGAATCATATGGCTTGTTGTATTGAAGTAAACAGATAACATTTTGAGCATCTGCTGTAACCGCTTTCATGTTTTTTGAAGTTAAAGTCTTATTTTCATTTGGGCGGATGCAATGTAAATTTAGTTGTAATTCCAAAATTATGACCTTCAGATTCAGAAAATATTACACAAAAGGTATTTTTCAAATATTTAAAAAATGGAAAAGTGATCTATTTGAAATAACACGATTTATTATATTTCCGGTAAAACAGTAGTTTTGACAACATTGTAAATACCATCGCAAGATTGGCCGTATTGCAAAACCCCTCTCCTAAAACTCATAAAAAAGACGTCCTATACTTCAGACTCGCTCTGAGTATTGTTTTCGTTATATCGGAACTCAAAATAACATCTTAGACCTGGACCTGGACCTGGAGATAGAGAAAGCGGGAGGGCTTTCACCATACCAGTTTGGTTTCCGCAGTGGCAGGTCTACAGTTGATGTCTTGGAGGCAGCAACTGGTACCGTAGACATCAAAAAGCTGAAACGGTACGCATTAGTAACGCTTCATGTACGAAATGCGTTCAACTCAGCCCCTTGGAGTAAGATCATGGATGAACTGGGAAGACGTGGAATGTCTAGATATCTCCAAAATCTAGTTAGCAGCTACCGAGACTCCAGGATAGTTAGGATTGCGGTAAAAACCCTCAGTATGACGACTGGGGTTCCACAAGGCTCCGCTCTGGGGCCCTTGCTATGGAACATACTTTACGATGGACTCTTGAGGCTCCGTCTACCTGGAAATACAAAAGCAGTAGGGTGTGCAGATGCACGTTATGAGGGGATACTCAAGCACGTGACAATTAAGTCTATCACATCTATAGCCGGTTGGATGAGGAGAAATAGGAGGCGATTATTTTTCGTGGCTCAAGAGCCAAGAGAGACACCATAGCTTTTCAGAGCGGCTTGAACCAAAAAAGTCAATTGTGTATCTGACAGCCAAAGTGGAAAAGAAGGTGGCAACTCTTTACCGGTCTATGCCAAATATCGGTGAACCTAGTAGCACGAGAAGCGCAATCCTGTGCGCAGTAGTTCAGTCAGTCGATTCCTATTGAGCTCCAGTGTGGAAAAAGCCATTAAGAGGAAAAACTAAGGCTCTACAGGCCAGTTGGGCTGACGCAATTGCGTCCCCTGGATATGACGTCAGAGGATTCAAGTTGGTGTAACGTTGGAACGAGCAGATTCTCTTTCACACTTCCGGGTGTGGTAGTGCTTATTTCTGGCGATCATGCCGATTTCCTAAACCATATATAATAAAAAAAACACACCCAAGTATCGATTTTGGGGAAGCCTTAAACTATGATCCTCAAAACCATCACACTACGGAAGGGGCTGCAGTCACTTGACACTAACAAGGCACTAATAAGTACGAGTATCTATATTAATGTGAGGAGTTGAACACCCCACCTTGCTCCTATACCCGTCTCTTTCTTATGTATAAGTTGCCTAAATTACAGATGCCGAAAAGGCTGTGTGTATCCAGTTGATTCCAAAAAAGTACTCAAAAACTGGCTCACCAACTGCAGACCAAGAGCTGTGCTATCTAGGAGCAGGAAGCTGATGAAGATGGGATGCATCACTCAAGTGCTCCTGGAATATCTTATCATTGACGGACAATATAGATCATTAAAAATCAACTGCAGATCCTTTGGTTTAAGTGGCGACCTCGCGGTTGTGAATGTGAAATTGTCCAGATTGAAACGCCCAGTATGGAACATTCTATGGGTAAGGGCATGATGGGTAAGGGTGACCTGTGACCTACGCAACTGCAAAAATATGTCAAATTGAAATTACCCTATGGTTAAGCTGTGTTAAATGTAATATTTATTGTATAAACTGATGGATGTCATCTCGGACTCTTAAGTCGCTTATAAGGCATTGGACTCTTGGAGGAGATTGCATCAAAACAGGTATGGAGCTGTTTCAACATACTCAGTTTACCAGCTTCACGAAACGCTGTACATCTCAGTTGGGTACCAGGCCACGAAGGTATTGAAGGTACTGGTGACAATGAGTGTAGTTGAAAATACATAAACACGACTATGTATTTGTTTTTTTACTTCAATAAAATAGATTTCAGTCTCAACTTCAGTATTATCTGACTGGAATTAAAACAACTTCCCAGTAAGATTAATTTAAGGCGGGTTCATGAAACTTTTCCTTTGCCGCAGTTTAGCCGTAAATTAGCGTTTGTGTTAATTCTAAAGTTGAACCTACCGTCAGTAATGAAATTGTTCATGAAACAGCTTTGAATTTAACTTAAGAATTAGGCGTAAGGATTGACCTTGAAAAGATAATTAACTCCCAACATTACCTTACCGCAAAAGATAAATCTAAATCTTAGGAGTGTCTGAGCATGCGCCAAATGCACAGAACATAAAATTATGATCTGGAATGAGGCAACCACTCCTGAGATCACCTTACTCTTTTTATTAGTCTTCATTTTTGGTCGTAGTTTTAAAAATAAATTTCGCCTTTCGCAAACGGTATAGCCGCCAAATCTTAAAAATATAACCTTAAGATCAAAACAGACCGTTAAAAACAGACTTTGTGAAACGTCACATCTGTCATTCTTAACGCCAATTTGAAGTTTCGTGAACGTCGATTTTCTTATGGCTGAAGTTAAGGGTAAAGTTAATACTAACGCTCAATTTACGGCTAAGTTACGGCAAAGGAAAAGTTTCATGAACCCGCCTTTATTTTAAAACTTCTAAGGGTTCATTTGTGAATTGCGAATCAACTCCAGCTTTTTAAATGATGTTTGTTGTTGACGTTGGGGCGTTTTTGGACCATCAGAAATAACGAATTTCTTGGCTATCATTATTTTGAGCACTACGGTGAAAATGTAATACAACTGTCAATATCACCACTTCATTCGGCTAGCCCTTATTTTAGACGGGAAACCCAATGAAATGGATATTAGAAATAGCCAAAAGTCGCCAACTCACTGCTTGTTTTGCGCCACCAAAAGACGCCAATAGTCCGGCTACCATTTTTGATCGCTAACCCTGGTAGCACCAACACCTCTCGTCAACTAAAATAGATGCTCGGAAAAGCTGTGGTTCTTATTGAGAACCAGAAAGCATTTATTACCATTTAACCTCCCTTCTTTGTAACAAGTCTAGATAAGGCCTGAGTTAGATGGTTCGTATATCCACCGTACATTAACAAAGACAAGTAGGGTCACTCACCGTGCCGACTTTGATGTGAGTGAGACAAAATATAGAAAAGAAGTAAATAGAATAGATCATAAAAAATTCATCTCAAAATTTGAAGAGAATATTCAAACTACAGAAGTTCAGTCATTTCAGGAACTAATTGACTTAATCACTTCTTGTAAAAAAGATTCGGAATTCAAGAAGACGTATAAGATACGTGAAAATAACGACTGGATGAATCAAGAAATTTTCGAAATTATTGAAAACCGAGTCAAAATTTATAAACAAAAAGTTAAATAACCGGGAAACACAAATTTGGAAATTTTGTATTGTATTTAAAAAACTTAAGAATCAAGTCAATGATAAAATAAAAGTATTAGAAACAGATATTTTAAAAATCAATGGGAATAAGTAGGCACAAATATAAAAAACAATGGGGCCATATACAGAGCATGTCGCTGGCATTCTTTTGTGAAATACGCGCAAAACGCTCAATAACACACAAACGCTACTTATTCAGGCACCCCGGTAGATCTGACCGATTGTATCCCGTGCAACGTGTCGCATGTTGGGTGGTGTTAGGTGGACTGACCCTGTAAACCACAGCTGTTAGCGTTCGGCTACTGCTCGAGATCGCCGGGCGCTAGAATCCGCCAGCTTGCGTAGTATCCGAGAGCACAGCTGGAAAGACCACATTGGGGGCGGAGCTTAGAGTGACTCTACTTGTCTTTGTTAATGTAAGGTGGTATATCTCAGGAGCAGCAGCCTCTACTATCCTGCCTGTATTTGATGCAGTCCATACAACAACTGATGGATTGGCGAAATTTGTCAGATGATGACTTTATTGAGCTTGTCCCGCTTTAACAAGGTTCCCCGATTTTAGTATTTCCAAGTCCTTATTAAGGGCTCTGGATACACACTTTTATACATACTGTCACGACGGCCTCTTTTTGTACACCCAGGGAATCAAACTCGACGTAACTTTCACCGTTTTACTTCACAACTCGATACAAAATCTCTTAACCTTATCTCAACTAGATCTCAACTTAACTGACTCTTGCCACGCTACTCGTGGTGCCTTATATACTTCATCGAACCATCTAGAAGATTCCAGACACCCAGATGACATTCGAGAATGCCGATCTGTCAGTCTAGAAAATTCCAGATGATTCGATGACGTTTACACATCAAAAAAAAATCTAACCTAATCATTGTGAAAGAAACATTAACAAATCCAAATAAGCAATGTAATATACAGGATGTTACACTCTTCCCCCCTTAGCGTTCGGCGTCCTCGACGAACAGTTCGCTTCGATCCTTGTATGGCCACAGGCGATCGCTATGGACGACCTTCGGTTTTCCACTACCCATACGTATCCTGTAGACTACGTCGTTGAGGCGCTTCATCACCACGTAGGGTCCCTCTCAATGGCGTTGTAGCTTCGGACATCTACCCCTTCTCCGTCGTGGATTGTAGAACCATACCAGATCACCTTCGACGAACTTTGGGCTATTTGCTTTCAGATCGTATCTGGCTTTAATTCTGTCACTGGCAGACTGGATGTTTTCTCTAGCAGACTCATGGATATCCCAGAGCGTTTCCTGAAGCTCGCTCACCCATTCGCATGGAAGACGGCGTTCCGTTTCTGGGGGTGGACCAAGAGCTAAGTCCAGAGGCAGCCGCAGTTCTCGACCAAAAATTATCTTCGCTGGGCTCAACCGAGTTGACTCGTTCACCGCTGATCTGTAGGCCAACATTCCCAGAGGAATCTTCGTATCCCAATCAGACTGATGTTCGTTAACGAATTTTGATAGGTAATCCAGGATTGTCTTGTTGAAGCGTTCCACCATACCGTCGGACTGCGGATGAAGAGCAGTTGTTCTAGTCTTCCGAATTCCGAGTTTTCTCATCAGCTGTATGAAGACTTCCGATTCAAAGCTTCGTCCCTGGTCTGAATGTAGTTCATTAGGAACTCCGAATCTGGACACCACGTGTTCTAAAAGAGCCTGTGCCACTGTGCCTGCTTCTTGATTGGGCACAGGAATTGCTTCTGGCCATTTAGAGAAATAATCCATTACAACAAGCAGATACTTGTTCCCAAGGCTGGTTTCCGGCAAAGGACCCAAAATGTCTATGGCGATTCTCTCAAACGGCGATCCAACGTTGTACTGCTGCATGCGTGATCGTTGACGAATACTTGGACCTTTTCTTGAGTTGCAGACATCGCACGTGGAACAGTAATTTTCAACATCTTCGCGACAGCCAACCCAGTAAAATCTCTCCTTTATTCTTTCCAGGGTCTTCCTGATGCCAAAGTGACCCCCACTGCTACTATCATGTAGTTGTTCCATAATTGCTTTCCGTAATTTCCTTGGTACTACAAGTTTTTCTTTAGCATGTCTGCCATCAGTATCCTCCCAGATTCGATACAGGAGGTTACCCCTTACCTTTAGTGAGTCCCATTGTGCTAGGTAGGCTTTAGTGATGGGACTCATAGCACTTATTTCCTGTTGATTAGGCTTATTTCCATTTAATAGCGAACGAATAACTAACCCTAGCTCAGGGTCTTGTGACTGAGCTTGCTTGAAGGTTTCTAGTGAAATCTTGGTTCCTTCCAATTCAAATTCTTCTATTCTTAATGTGTTTATGTCGAATTCTCGTTGTTTCTCTTCTTTCGAACAGTGCTTACAGTCTTCATCACAGGGCCTGCGTGACATAGAATCGGCATTTCCGTGTTGCTTTCCTGGACGATGACGAATTTCAAAGTCATAGCTTTGGAGGTATTCAATCCATCGAGCAAGCTGGCCTTCTGGATTCTTGAACTTCATTAACCACTGCAAAGCTGAATGATCGGTTCTCACGACAAATCTTCTTCCGTACAATAAGTGGTGGAAATTTCCGATCCCTTTCACCACACTGTACAACTCTTTTCGTGTCACACACCAGTTTTTCTGCGCTTTGTGCAAAGTTTTACTGTAGTATCCAATTACCTTTTCGATGCCATCTTGTTCTTGAGATAAGACAGCTCCAACAGCATATTGGCTAGCATCTGTGTCCAAGTAGAAAGTTCCTTCCCTTGTAGGATGAGCTAGTATCGGTGAGGAGGTCAAAGCCGTTTTCAATGCGTCGAAGGCTTCTTGGCAGGTGGAGTCCCAATAAAACTTATTACCATTTTCAGTTAAGGCAAATAATGGTTTGGCGATGGTAGAGAAATCTTTCACAAATCTGCGATAATAACTGCACAGTCCCAAAAAGCTTCGTACCTCATGAGTGTTGGACGGTACTTTCCATTCCTTCACAGCCTGCACCTTCTCTGGATCCGTCCGGATTCCGTCTTTGGTTAACAGATGTCCGAGGTATTTTACTTCCCTTTTGAAAAGATGGCATTTCTTAGGGTTTAGCTTCAAGTTCGCTTCCTTAAGCCGCTGAAAAACTTGTCTTAGTCGGAGTAGCTCTTCTTCAAAATCCTTTCCAAACACAATAACGTCATCGAGATATATCAGTGCTGTCTTCCAAGATAAACCTTGTAGTACAACATCCATTAATCTTTCGAAGGTACTGGGTGCATTGCATAGACCGAAAGGCATTACTGTAAACTGCCATAGCCCAGCACACGATGTAAATGCCGTTTTCTCTTTATCTTTTTCATCCATTTCAACCTGCCAGTACCCACTTTGCAGGTCCAAGGTGGAGAACCATGAAGAATTTCCAACTGCATCCAAAGTGTCGTCAATTCTTGGTAAAGGGTATGAATCCTTTTTGGTCAAATCGTTGAGCCGCCTTTAATACACACAAAACCTCGTTGATCCGTCCTTCTTCCTAACAAGGACTATCGGAGAGGCCCAAGGGCTAGATGATGGCTCGATTACTCCTCGTTTCTGCATATCTTTTACCATATTCTGTACTTCATCAATCCTAGATAATGGAGTTCTTCTTGGGGGCTGCTTGACTGGCTGGGCATCTCCTACATTAATTTTATGACGTACCAGATGGGTTCGCCCTAGGTCATCATTATTTTTAGCGAAAATCGAATGAAATTCTCTTAGTAGCTTCAGGACCTTCCGCTGCTGTTCGGGTCGCAAATGCTCACAGCTTCTATCATACAAATCTTGAAGACTATCTGAGATTTGGGTGAAGTCACTATCATCTTCTTCTTCCGCGCCATCTAGCCTTCGTATCCATGCTACTGGTTCTAGTCTACCCAGTGGCGTACCTTTCTTGATTTGTATTGAATTTTTGGATACATTCACGGCCCTTATTAACATATTTGAAGAATCCGTTATTGTTCTGGCTAATAAAATAGGTTTATTCCAACCTAGCGTAGGATCTGGTTCAAAGACGCACGGGGTAAGGTTATGTTCCAGTGCCTTATGTGCATATATGGGTATAACAATCTCTTTCTGTGGCGGAATTGTAAAATTCCTTGGTGCCATAACGTTCATTTCCTCTAGATGAACAGCTCGGCAGCTAAATGAAATCTCTTCTGAATCCCCAATGCTTAAGGTATTACCAGTGAAGTTTATTACGCAGCCAGAACTCTGCAGAAACTCAGCACCAAGGATGCAATCATTTGTGACTGAAGCTACTAAAATGGGATGCTTCTTACCAAAACTGCCAATCCGTATCTCTAATTCTTCAACACCCAGTACTGGTATACGGTCTCCATTAGCGGTCTTCAGCAACATTCTATCCGTTTGTTTGGTTCTGCTTGGCGACTTCCTTCGAATTTCTTGATATATGTTAGGGCTTATTATACTCACATTTGCTCCGGTATCGACTAACATCTTGCATGGTATATTTTCTATGTAACCTTCAACTACTGGACTCTTCTCAATTTTATTAACCTCAATTTCGATGACCATGGGGCTTTCGTCCTGATGGCCAGCCAGTTTTTGCCCCCTAAAACTGGCCGGCTTTAGTTTTCCGACCCATCAGTATTAGTACTAGCCTCTCTTGACTTCTCTGTCACCTGCATGCGACAGCCTACTCTAAGGTGCCCCTTCTGTCCACATCTCCAGCACGTAAACTTCTCAGGTCCTTCTAGATTGGTGCGAGCTGGGTTCCTTTGAAAGGTACCACCTCTTCTTCTTGGAACGAACGCTGTTGCCCTGACTTCTGCTTCATCATCTTGTTCTACAGAGCGCACCCTCCGTGTCATTCGCGTGGCTTTCGTGGCAGCTTCAATTTCAAGAGCCTTGACTAAAGCATCTTGTAAGGTTCTGGGACTGGATAGCCTTACGATTCGCTGAACGTCCAGGTCCGCAATGCCTTCGACAAACTGACGAGCAGCAACGTATTCCTGTGTCTCGATGGGACTGCTGACGAATGCTCGTTTAGCTAAGCTTTGGATTTCGTATGCAAATGTGGTTAAATCTTCCTTGGGTTGTTGTGTCCGGTTATGCAACTGGCCATGCAACAGCTCTGTTAAGTGTGCATCTCCAAAACGTAACTTTAGTGCAGATGTTATCTTATCATAGTCACGTAAATCTGATGAGCAGATATTTTCCAAAATAGCTGCGGCAGAGTCTCTTAGCATGGATGTAAGCACACAAGCTTTTTCTTCATTTGACCAGTTATTCATACGAGCGATATTTTCAAATTGCATATAATAAATGTCCCAGGACGTTTTGCCGTTGTACGGATAGGGCTTTGCTACTACGCCACTGTGTCTATCAGGAAAAGCGGGTGGTACAGCTGTTAAACAACGCTCACCTGCACCAAGTTCTCGCAGTTCCTCTCTGACGATTTCCTTGACACGATCTTCCACTTGGTGTAGTTGTTCCTCGACGCGTGTCTCTATTGCACTAATACGCTGGTCTTGATTTTCTAATGCCTGACTCACGGCTTGGTTCTGCTCCTCCAGCCTAGCCATCACCAGTTCCTGTCCACTTTTCAAGTCATTCTTCAAACCCGCAACTGCCTCATCCTGGTGTTGTTTTAACTTTTGCTCAAGGTCCTCTTGGTGGTGCTTTAGCTTCTCTTCTAGGCTCACGACTGCCTCGTCCTGGTGGTTCTTTAGCTTTTCTTCCAGGTTCACGACGGTCGCTTGCATAACAGCTGCTTGCTCGTCCTGGTGCTGCTTCAACTTTTCTTCACCCTTTTCGAAGCTGTTTCTCATATCTGCCTTCATTTCTTGTATCATAGCCATCAATGCACTCATTTCGGACGCCATAGCTCTTGTAACTGGCATTAACTGACGTTGTACTCACTTCTTCTTTCCTTTTCCTGGCTCGATTCGTTGGATGATCCCACACTTCCGACACCAATTGTCACGACGGCCTCTTTTTGTACACCCAGGGAATCAAACTCGACGTAACTTTCACCGTTTTACTTCACAACTCGATACAAAATCTCTTAACCTTATCTCAACTAGATCTCAACTTAACTGACTCTTGCCACGCTACTCGTGGTGCCTTATATACTTCATCGAACCATCTAGAAGATTCCAGACACCCAGATGACATTCGAGAATGCCGATCTGTCAGTCTAGAAAATTCCAGATGATTCGATGACGTTTACACATCAAAAAAAAATCTAACCTAATCATTGTGAAAGAAACATTAACAAATCCAAATAAGCAATGTAATATACAGGATGTTACAATACGTATTTGCCATGTAAAACACGGACTCACAATTTCTCGAATAACACACCTTATTTTCAAACTACATATATGATGTTTGAGAAGGCGATAGTTAAGACCTTAATGAATGTCAGCTATTTTCGATTTTCTCAAAAAAGTTTTTTAATGTGCAAAAAAACTCGCAATGCAAAATCATACATTCTATAAATGCCTGTAATTTAACAACCAAACATGATATCAAAAAAGGCTAAATAGTTGCACAAGCGCAAGCTTTCTTCTTCAATTTGCTCTTTGAGTCAGTACTGTTTGAAGGTAACTTCAGGAGCTTGAAAATGCGAAACTCATTTTTATAGCGACCTTTGGACCTTACTTTTGGATTTTTGGACTTATCTGCCCTCATCTTAGACACGCATACTGGAGAAAGGGAACAGGTGGCCACGCTTTTTCGGTAACACGGGAATACGTCCTTTCTTGGATTCTCAATTTCGCGCGCTATACCCTAGACCCTTAATTGTGAGATTTGATACATATTTTTACGTCGTCGATACAGTGTAATACGCGGTATTCATCTTTTTGTGTAATTATTATGATATCTTCGAGTTTTGATTAAGAAGAAGCATAAGTGACGCTCTACTTTCTGAACTGTCTCCGTAATGTGCTGGGTGATTGTACTAGCGCGCAGAAGCCAAAGGATAAAAGAACAAGAAGAAAAACAACGTCCCCCTAACCTAACTTTTACATAGCAGCTACGGTATTATGCTTTTTTTGGATAACTTTTAAAGAACGGTATCAACAAAAAATAGGCAGTATATACATTGAGTCTTGTAGCACTGCAGCATTTAATGATATATCTGAATTCTGTTCTACTTCTTTTAATACAAATATTTTACATTGAAAATTGAAATAACCTACACAGTTTGCCTGAGCTGTTGGGATATGGAAACTCAAAAATTTCGCATATTCGAATTTATAACATCCCTGTGAAATTATCAATAAAAGCGGACTTATGGAAGTGGAAAAATGGCTTTTACTGTAATGATATTTCACAGTTGCAACATGCAAATTCCAATTTATAAATAAAACATCATTCCATTTGGAAAATGTTTATTGGTGAGAGGTTCTCCTTTGTTCAGCAAACACAGTCCAGGATAATAACCCTATTAGCATACCAAATTATGTGGTTTTTCACATTCATATGTAATAAATAGGGTCTAACCAACACTACGGCACAGTTCGGTTAACTTATTTCATCTAAATGCAACGTTCTCCAATCTTTCATATTGTGCGGCCGCTCTGAATCACTGACGCTCCCATTTTGGCTTTGTCAGCAACCCTCTGTGTTCTGTGAGATTTCAATATCATTATTACTCATTTGAAAGTTAGCTAAAAAGAAAACAAAAGCTGCCTCCTGGATCAGCTTTCAAACAACGTCATTCAAAATTAATATTTGTTCAAATTTTATACCTTGTTCAAGGCCACATAGAGAAGGCCAATACGTAAGTAGTCTATCTTAAGTATATGTGGTCTTTATTAAAGGTCCAGTAAAACGCGATGAAACGATACAATCAAAAAATTAGTTTTAGAAATGACATTACCCTAACGTGCGTAACTTTAAAGGCCCGGTCAAATAGAGGGTGTTTTATAACGCGGCGTTACGGCGTTCTGTAACAATACAACGGAGCGGTGGATCGCGGCGTTGGAGAATGCCGTAACGTCGCGTTCTAGAATACCCTCTGATTAACCGGGCCTTGACTTCATCTATGTTTGAATCACTTGACATCTTGACAAACATTGGGGTAACGCTTTTGCACAACCCGTCAAACAGGCCTGTTTGGTACAAACAACGGAATGCTTGAACGCAGCGTTAGAGAACGCTTTAGCGCCGCGTTCTAGAACGCCCTCTGTTTGATCGGGCTTCAAAAGTTACGCTCCACCCAGCTAAACTGTAGTCGGAGAGCAAGAGTTATCTCAGTACTACTAAACTAGACTAGACACTATTCACATCAACAGGCATTGACGAACTGAACATTTATGGCAATTGTGCACACTCCGAATGTACCAGTCATCTAGGGTAAGGTTGAAAAGGAAACAATGTCATAATACAATGTAGTGTGTATATGTTACGATCAATACCCGAATTCTTGCAATGCCCGAAAAAAATATGCAGAACTAGTTTTGAGCAAGGAATATTTCCCGAACCCGAAATAAGAATTTTATGCGGCTATTGAGCATTACCAAATAGGCAGAACTAGTTTTGCTCATCTTGAAATACACAGAACTAGTTTTGCGCAACTTGAAATGCACAGGACTAGTTCTGTATATTTTCTGAATGACCAGCACAAATTCTGCTTCTTCCATTCAATCAGCGCCAGCGACGGACTCAAATAAATATAAAGCTGAAGAAGTTAAATATATTTTAATGAAAATACTAACAAATAATAAGTCGCCAACTGAGGCTGGTTTAAATTTTTTATTTGATTGTGTGAGCATCAAATTGGCTTGCGCTTCCAAACTTTTTTTTCGGTTACGTAAAGAAACCTAACCTAATTTAACCTAACTTAACCTAAACGATAGGTTTTTGCTGGTTTTTGACACACAATGCATAACGAATGTTTACTTTGGTTGTCATTCGGTACCACAGAACTAGTTCTATGCATTCCAAGATGAGCAAAACTAGTTCTGCCTATTTGGTAATGCTCAGTAGCCGTAAAAAAAAATTATTATTTCGGGCTTGGGAAATATTCCTTGCTCAAAACTAGTTCTGCGTATTTTTTTCGGGCATTGCCCGAATTCTGCTATTGAGTATAACATACAGGGTGAGTTTTTAGTATCGGCTCAGCTGATAACTCCACTACTAAAGAAGATAGCGAAAGAAGTTGTATATAAAAGTTTTAGCCACGGATATGCTACTTACTCAAAAATATTTAGATCTATACAGAGTGATCTATAACTACGTGGTGATGCAAACATGCATTTTTTAAACGAGACACCCTATATGTTATTCCATATTCAAATTCTACTAATGATTTCCGTTCTTCCAATACAGGGTATTTCAAAAGTTATGACCATTTTTATATCCAAATCGCGGTCAAATGAACGTACTGTATGTCAAAAAGTGATTAATCAAAAATTATTTTTTTTACACGAAAAGATTAAAAATGTCCTCTAGATCTAAAATCGGCTATAAAAAAGCCCGTGACACATTTTTGTATACAGGGTGATGTTGAATGCAAAATCTAGATTTTCTCTCTTTTTTTAAATGTAACCCCCAATATTTTATTATACCAAAGAATTGCCTTTAATATGCTCTTTCATCTTTGTATAACACTTGTTATGCCTGCATTCATTATTTTCTGAGATTTTTCTACAAATTTTAAATATACGTTCTATTTGTTTACTAAAATTTATTTATTTTGAGAAAATACTATCAAATTTTGTTTTTGCTTAACAAACAACAAAAATATAAGGTCATAATAATACTTAATCAAGTCAAAACACTGAATTAACGATATAATATAGGTCAAGTGTGCTGAGGAAACAATTTTATAGACGAGGGCTGCTCTATACCTCCGTCAATCCACCAGTACACAGACAGCTGTTTCACGCTTATTAGCGATCATCAGTGCGCCACAGGTCGATTGACGGAAATAGAGAGCATCAATTTTTCCATGTTTAATAAACATGTGAAACATGTGTGAGCAGACTGCTGCTAAGCAAAGATTTCCTTGGTTTGCCGTTACCTTCGGGTACTAGATGGCGCACCGGCAGAATTCTTTTTGTTTGCTCGCACATGTTTCACATGTTTATTAAACATGGAAAAATTGATGCTCTCTATTTCCGTCAATCGACCTGTGGCGCACTGATGATCGCTAATAAGCGTGAAACAGCTGTCTGTGTACTGGTGGATTGACGGAGGTATAGAGCAGCCCTCGTATATCGGCTTTCATACGCAGCGGCGTATAGAACCCGCGCTCTCTAGTGGCCAAGCGGATGCACCTTGGCGTCCCACCAAGAAGTCTACTGCTGCTAAGCAAAGATTTTCTTGGTTTGCCGTTACCTTCGGGTACTAGATGGCGCACCGGCAGAATTCTTTCTGTCTGTCTTAATTATCAAGCATATGTATCAGGTAGGCTATGAAATATTAAACGACACGGTCCAAATAAAACGATTCTTCAATCTTTCAAACGCATTTGTTTTAGACTGCGTCCGTTCTGGATATTGCTGTTCATAGTTGATATATTCTAGAGCCAAGTAGACAATTTCTCAAAGATTCTCCTAAATACCCTCAAAGGAAAAATTCATTTTTAAAGCTGGTTTTTCACACAGTACCGAATTATTGAGCAGGCTATGAAAACTGTCAATTTTTCAAAGCACACTTGATAAATCTGCTTGATAATTATGCATGAAGCCTACAAAATTATTTCCTCATACTTAACTTTATTATCTCGATGACTTAGGGTTTTGACTTCACCAAATAGTATCATGACCTTATCATTTAGTTGTTTGTTAAACAAAAACAAATTAGATAGTACTTTGTCAAAATAAATAAATTTCAGTACACAAATAAAAGATATATATTAAATTTACCGAAAAATCGAAATATCTCGGAAACTGATGGACGTAGGTACAACAAGTGCTATACAAAGATGAAAGAGCATATTAAAAGCAATTTTTTGAGATAATAAAATATTGGGGGTTACATTTAAAAAAAATAGAAAATTTGGATTTTGCATTCTACATCACCCTGTATACGAATATGCGACGCGGGCTTTTTTATAGCCGATTTTAAAACTAGACGATATCTTTAATCTTGTCATGTAAGAAGAATAATTTTTGATTCATTACTTCTTGATATACAGTACGTTGATTTGATCACGATTTGGATATACAAATGGTCATAACTTTTGAAATACCCTGTATAATGTAACAAAACCCTATATCGGAAAAACGGAAATCATTAGTAGAATTTGAATATCGAATAACATATAGGGTGTCTAATTTAAAAAAATGCATGTTTGCATCACCACGTAGCTACGGATCACCCTGTATAAATCTAAATATTTTCTGAGCAAGGAGCATATCCGTGGCTACAACTCTTATATACAACTCTTTCCGCTATCTTCTATAGTAGTGAAGTTATCGACCGAGCCGGTACTAAAAACTCACCCTGTATATTTAAAACAAAAAAATTAAACTGTAGAAAAAATGTGAAAATTATAAAACTTAGATAACATGAAAGTTGTGCTGGGAGTGCCCCTGTGTGATTCAGAAAATTGATGGATGCATGACATGATACAAAAAAAAACAGCATAATAGCTGTTACATGACTAAAAATAAATGTGAATATACAGGTGTAATTATCTTGAAAAAGGAATAAAAAGAATGGAAAAAAACTAACCAGATGGTATCCATGGTCACCAGTGATGACTCACACCTTCTGCGACGCAAAGGAGAAGATCGCTCTAGGATGCTCAGTCCTTTTCTGGGGACATCCAACCCCACAGACAGTAACCTGCGGTGACTCAAGGAACCACAAGGCTCGTCTCTCATGGCCAGAGTTCGGAATTTCAACCTCACCCAGCACTTGATGGAGGGAAGACTCAATCCAAAATCAAAGGGAATCAATAGGTATACCTTAATAAACCAAATTCACCTTCGAATTCCAAAACAAGTGTCATTAACACTTTACATTTAAAATAATTCAAATTTCCCGACCAAAACAAAATGGTGCAAGGCGTGCTATTGAGAAAAGAATTATAGGCCAAAGAAAATTATATCTCTACAACTAATTGATGCGTTAACATAACGATATCAGAATGGGTAAAATAGTATCTACCATTATAAAATGATTTGGTATATACAATGCCCTTTTTACTCAGGCATAACGGCCATCCTGTGATCAACCAAAATAGATGTTTATGGTCCGACGGGTCCGACAGACAAAAGTCAAAAGGCGCAGGAAGCACAACGACTTTGTCGATATCAGACGGAAACTCAATTGCGCATGCGCAAAAACGACTGGTACAATGACATAGTTACAATTACAAATAAGAATACTATAGATAGGCCCCATTCCAACAGTATATTATAAACAAATAACATGCACAATCCTAGCACATAAATAAACAAAATGATCGTCTTGCTGTTATGTACAAATTCGCCATCTATCAGACAGTAGTGGCTCTAAGAGTAAGACATACAGGGTGAGCTTTTAGTACCAGGTCGGTCCATAACTGTACTACTATAGAAGCTATATTGGTTTATACATGATTCATAACTAGATAGTGGTGCAAACACATCTTTTTAAATGAGACACCCTATATATTGTCCTATACTTAAATTCTACTATTGATCTCCGCTCTAACAATATTAGGTATTGTAACATTGTACAGAATATTTCAAAATCAAAAAGCACTGGATCAAAAATTATGTTTTTTACGTCGCTAGGTGAAGAATATTGTCTAATTTTAACGACGCGAGGCACGTCTGTAAAAGAGAGTCGACATTCATATACAGGTTGAGATAGAATGCAAAATCTAGATTTTGATTGATTTGAGAAAGTACTATCGAATTTTATTTTTATTCAATGAGCAACTGAAATATATGGTCATAATAGTATTTGATGAAGTCAAAGCCCCCAATTTCTGAGATAATATAGGTCAAGTATGCTGGGGAAATGGCTTTATAGACACGATGCATAATTATCAAGCAGATTTAACAGGTAGGCTTTGAAATCTGGGCTGTTTTCATAACCTTCTCAATGATTTTGTGCTGTGGGAAAACCGAGCTACAAAAATAAATTACTCTATGGAAGAACATCAAATAGAAATGATTTGGGTATTATGAGAATCTTAGAAAAATTGCTTTCTTACCTCTAGAATATATCAACCACAATATCTAGAACAGAGGCACCCTGAAGCCGATGCATTTGAAAGATTCGATAACCGTTTTATTTTTATTGAGTCAGTTAATATTTCCAAGCCTACCTGATAAATCTGCTCAATAATTATGCATCACGTTTATAAAATTATTTCCTCAGCATACTTGACTTAATTATCTCAAAAATTGGGAGTTTTGACTTGACATCAAAACTATTACGGCCTTATATTTTAGTAGTCAGTTAAATAAACATAAAATTCTATAGTACTTTCTCAAAACAAATAAATTCTAAGTAACTGATTAATATAGATATAGAGAATGTAATACAAAGATGAAAGAGCATACAAGCATTTTTGCTGGTGAAATAAAATATGGGGGGGGGGGGGGCTACATTAAAAAAAAAAGAAATATAGATTTTGTATTCTGTCATCCTATACAGGGTGTCCCAGAAAGACGGTCCCATAGAAGAACCCCCATCTCACTGAGTCAAAATATTGCGAATAAACACAACATACCTATATACCAAGTTGCACCGTTTGACCGTGAGAGGGCTTCAAAGTCAAGAATAATATTTCAATTTTTGTTGATAACTTCACGACATTTGCGATTTGAATGAAATTTGGTAAACGTGTAACACCATAAAAATGCAACATTTTAATACTTTTAACTCTAACACTGTGATGTTTTAGCATGGTGAACCGATGTCTTCGCCACTTACATTGACCACTATTTTTCTTATTTTTAGTGCTTTCGGTTTGAAATTTTTCCACAACAAAGATACATCATTGACAAATATTTTTTGACTATAAGTAAATTTTCGTATCTATCACGGTTTAACAGTTAAAAATAATTCTGTGATACTTCAGTAGTAGCGCACTGGTCTATTTTATCCGGAATTTAATTGATTGCATTTTGTTAGTCTTTCGCTTGTAAAATTATCGTTATCAGGGTAAATCAGTTATGCTTCTAAATGTGTCGGTTCGGTACTTTTTCGCACAGATTGACAGTAAATAAATTGAAAAAATGTTATTGATATTTCGCAATTTCAACAAACACTAGATATCAAAAATTGAACGGATAGTAAATTCATTAATGTCAAACTGTACCAAATCAATCTACAAGCAAATCGCAGATGAAGAGTAACAATTTTTGTGATCGGGTTATGAGATCGTGTAAAACCGTTAAATGTATTGACCAAATAAATGTAGGACTAGAGCAGATTCATATTATTTATTTATGTCATCAGTTGTTCAAAATGATCACCATTCACTTCTCTGCATAAATTTATTCTCCTTAAAAAATTGAACTGCATTCTTCTTAGAGAATCGACATTTTGAAGTTGGCGCACGGCGGTTACAATTCTGTTCCATAGCTGTTCTTCTGTGTCTATTCGCTCCTTATAAACCTTGTCAGCTATGGCCCCCCAAAGGAAAAAGTCGCATGGAGTAAGATCTGGCGAGCGCGGTGGCCACTGAATTGGAGCATCTGCACCTCTTCCAATCCATTTTCCAGGATAATGCTCGTGCAAGTGATTTCGTACTGCACGTGTGAAATGTGCAGGTGCACCATCTTGCATGAACCACATATTCCTTCGTAACTCCAGTGGGACATTTTCTAACAGTTGTGGTAAATTGTTTTGGAGAAAATAAAGATAGTTTTCACCATTGATACGTATGGGAAGTCGGAAGGGTCCTATCAACATATTTTCAACAACTCCCATCCACACATTAATGCGAAACTCGTGCTGGAAATGTCTTTCAACAATAGCGTGTGGATTCACGTCTGCATATACGTGTCTGTTATGAAGATTTGTAACTCCACTTCTAGTAAAAGAAGCTTCATCGGTAAAAAGAATTCTTGAAGTGAAATACAAATCTTCTTGCCTTTTGTGTCGAATAATTTCACAAAAGTGAACTTTTGCTGCATAATCTGGAGGTAACAGTGCTTGAACTGGTTAGAGATGATACGGATGCAATTGTTGTTCTCTAGTAACTCTATTCACAGTACTTTTACTGATAGCTAGTTGTGTAGCTATCAATCGAGAACTAGTACTTGGATCTTCTGCCACTAAATTCAAAACGTTCTCTTCTGCTTCTGCTGTTCTCACATGTTTACTACGACCAGACAGTTTTTGCATACCGTGAAAAGATCCTGTTTCACGAAGACGTCTTTCGATTCTGCCAAACGTTTTAGCACATGGTGTTCGTCGATTGGGAAACCTTTCTTGGTAAACGCGTACACTTTCTCTGTAGTTTCCGTCGCAGCGCCCCAGAACTAGCAGCATATCAGTTTGCTCAGAAAAACTGTACTGGTTATCCATTTTAAAACTTATTCAGTCAAAAATGACAGTGGTGTCACTAAATGTTGAAGTAATAAAATGTGCCGTTTTTTCATGTTTTGTTTTTAGGCTCTAGACATTTCAAATGACAATGGCCGCATTCAGCAGACGGAACGGTTGCGTAACAGTTTCCGATCTTTCTGCTGTTCTCTACGCTACGTCTCAACATGTTGCGGATCGGTAGCGATTATTTGTAGCGAAAAATTTTTACGCTCACTTTTGGTAGCTGACAGCTGTACGTCACAACTGACAGCAAACCCGTTTAAATTTGAATAACCGGTAGGTATTAAATGGGTATTTATTAACCACAAATTATCACAACAACTGTCAGTTACTGTCATATTTCTCAACTTGTAGCGTTACATCCAGCAGATTCACGCTACCGCTACATAGCTCAAACGGTAGCAGCTTGCTCTGCTGAATGCGGCCAATGACGTCCAAAAATTATTGCTCGCAACTGTATCTGACGAAAAACAATATTGTTTTTACCATTAAAGCCAACAAAAAGATTTAAACCACCTACATCATTGTCACTTCACTCTGATAACAATAATTTTTCAAGCAAAAGGCTAACAAAATGCAATCAATTGATTTCCGGGTAAAATAGACCCCCGGTATTTTTTGAAGTGCGCTTTTACTAAAGTATCACAGAATTATTTTTAACTGTTAAACCGTGACAGATACGAAAATTTACTAAGAGTCAAAAAATATTTGTCAATGATGTATCTTTGTTGTGGAAAAATTTCAAACCGAAAGCACTAAAAATAAGAAAAATAGTGGTTAATGTAAGTGGCGAAGACATCGGTTCACCATTCCAAAACACCATAGTGTTAGAGTTAAAAGTATTAAAATGTGGCATTTTTATGGTGTTACACGTTTACCAAATTTCATTCAAATTGCAAATGTCGTTGTGAAGTTATCAACAAAAATTGAAAAATTATTCTTGACTTTGAAGCCCTCTCACGGTCAAACGGTGCAACTTGGTATATAGGTATGTTGTGTTTATTTGCAATATTTTGACTCAGTGAGATGGGGGTTCTTCTATGGGACCGTCTTTCTGGGACACCCTGTATATGAATATGGGTCGTCGACTATTTTTACAGTCGGCGTTAAAATTAGGGAATATTTTTTAACTAGCGATGTAAAAAACATAATTTTTGGTCAATTATTTTTTGATATACAGTACGTTCGTTTGACAGTCAGTCGGATATATGTAAAAATGGTCACAACTGTCAAAATACCCCGTATAATGTTACAGTAACCGATATAGTTAAAACGGGAATCGATAGTAGAGGCCAAATGTAGGATAATAGATAATAATAATAACAATGTTTATTTATAAAATTTACAATGCGTGTTCCATATATGTAATAAATTAAATAAACATCAAAAGCCGCAGAAGGTGGAACACCTTGAATGCAGCAAACATGTAAATTGATAATATTATGTAAGTGTACATTTACATAGATAGGGTGTCTTATTTAAAAAAATGTAATGTTCGCATCACCACGGGGTTATGAATCACCCTGTATAAATCAAAATTTCGCTGTCTTCTGCAGTAGAATTATGGACCGATCCGGTACTAAAAACCTACCCTGTGTATGGGGTAACCAGAACAAGGTAGAATAAGGACATGGAGCCCAATTCTAAAATTATACAGGGGTCGTTTTCGCACACCGAGTTAGCACCCTGTATAATGTTATCATACCCGATATAGCTGGAACGGAAATTAATAGCAGAATCCAAATGGAGGATAATAGGGTGTCTCATTAGAAAAAATTTGTTTGCATCACAACGTAGTTATGAATCTTTTGTTTAGTTGTTTTGTATACAACTTTTTTTGCTGTTTTCTGCAGTATTAGAGTTATAGACCGATCTGGTACTAACAACCTACCGTGTGTATGGGACAACCAGAACAGGTATAGAATAAGGACATGGCACCCAATTCTAATATTATGCAGGGGTCGTTCTCGCACGACGAGTTAGTGGCGAGAGATATAAATTAGAGAAAAAAATAAATTTAGATGAAGAAAATCTTGGGGTTGTGGCCAAAATTTTGAAAAAGTCTGGGTCACTGCATAAAGGAGACTCTGGTGTTAACAGCCAAGGTTTCGGCAATGCTTACTACCATCTTCAGGGCTTTAACGTTGAGGTTTACCAATGTAAAAAACAGACACTGTATTGAGTGCAACGACATTCTAATGCCAGCTACAATAATCGTCAGAATTTTTTAAAATTTTTAACTATGCTATCATGGCGTCTTCCATAAACAGGTCAAGAACAAACAACATATAAATGTAAAATTACAAACATACAAACAACCTTTACATGTTAAACTTAAACCCCATGACGTTCTCACGTTCTCAGAGAGAAGAAAGAGCTTATGCAGAGCCTCTGTCTGTTCGTTCGTCTGTCCGTCTATCCGTATACAAAATATAGCCAAAACTGCAGCTGCTAGAGAAAAACTAAATACAGATTTGGAATCAGCATGAAAAAACTAGTCCGGGAAAAATCCGGTTTTGTCAGTATCGCTTTTGGTTTAAAAAACTTTCTGTTTCCGTTTTGGTGTATATAGAAAAAAGTATATCAACTGATAGAGCTTAAAAAACAAAGCCAATAGGTGGTCATATGACCATAAATGAATTAAATTTTTACACCAACAAATTCCACAGTGAGAGCGCCGTTTCAATTTACCCAAATAAATTCTTTCCTACATTTTTTGAAATATAGTCGAGAGTTTAATTTTGGTTAGTTTTCGTGGAGTGCTTTAATTTTTACTATACTAAATTCGCGACGAAATTTTGTTATTCACAGGGCGAGCCGCAGCCTTGCGTGCTTGCGAATATGCTCGACTGATTCGCGCAACAGACGGTTGCTGTGCGATTCCGCTTAACTACAGCGTCGCTGCGCCTGAAGTCCCCTAAATAAGGTGTATCAAGGTTTCTATGGAGAGTCGTTTAAAACGTACCAGGGGGCGTTCATGATTGTGCGTCGCAAGTGCGTTTTGGCAAGAAAACACCAAGGTGCACATGCGTAAGTTATTGCTACCATTTTATAAAGCCGAATCTTGTTGATCAAACTTAATTTTGAATGTCTACACAACAGGGGGTAAAGCTGCCGGGACGTAATTTGGTTTTTAATGCCTTAGTGTGAGAATGACACCGAGATACTTGGCTCAATTTTCCCATGGTATACGAGTGCCATCCACTGAGATCTTAAAAGGGGCTCGGTGACGTTTTTTCGTAGAATAGATTGCCTGCGTTTTAGAACGGTTAATTTTTTAATCAGCCACCTATTCGCCCACTCCGATACTTCTTCCACCGCATCCTGCAGCCTGTCGCGGACTAGCTCACCAGACCACGACTGAGCTACAAGAGCAGTGTCGTCAGCATAAAGATAGACTTCACAGTTGCGTGGGCAAGCGACGTCATGTCCAAAGAGTGAATATATTATTATTGACCCAAGAACCGAAACCTGAGGTACACCGGCCCTTATCGGCAGTATTGTAGATACAGTGTTGTCAATTTTGATCAGAGGAAAGATTTCAAAAGTTTTAGTAGCCAGAAAGGAAAGCCCTTTTGAATTAATTTATAGAGCAGACCACCATGCCACACCTTGTCAAATGCCTTCGAGACATCCAAAAGCAAGATGCCATGATATTTTTGTTGAGGGTGAAACCCTTGGTAACAACGGTTGGCACGTTATATTACAATACCCCTTTGACATACAGTGTGGGAAGTGAAAGCACAGCATAATCAAACGCGCTACTCTTCAAATTGATGCGAGAAACATGCACAAACTTTTTTGAATACTTCCCGATGTGTTCCCGATGCAGAGCGATTGTTGCGCGTTTGTCAGTGTTATTATGGCTGTGATAGAACGAGGAACGCATCGTTGTTCAGCTTCGCTCTGTACAAATACGTCAAAAAACTGTAAATTCAGTCTTTTTTCGATTCCGTCAGACGTTGAAGGGTATGTAAGAATTTTTGGTTTAGTAAAAATAACGTATTCATTATTGCTTCATCCATTATTAGTTGTTTGATTGTTTACTATGCTTTTTAATTGTGTACAAAAAGAAACATTCGTAGTCCTTAAACATGCATTTAGATTACAAAAATAATGTTATACATCTGTAAGTTTTGTTTTATATTTATCAGTATACATGTACGGATATTTTATTGGTATTAGAATGCTGGGATAAGGTTATTCATTCATCAGAAGATATGATATTTTATTATCTAACAATTTGCAGTTTAAGGTATTATCATCCATGTATCCTGTATCATACAATAAAAAATATTAATAGGAATTTTAAGATACCTAATCGAAATAGAAAATTAATTATATGGAAAAACCAGTAAAAAAATGTGAATCGTTTAAACTGAAAATGTCCATTATAGGTACGAATTTTGCTGGTTATAAAATCAAAATATGTGCTAACTTAACAGCAATTTTGTAATTTTATCGTTCAGTATATACTTACTAATTATAAATTATATTATATACACAGAAAAAAATACTGTTGAGTTTTCAATTAATTGTTAGTATTTAGATGTTTTACCATCGCCTTAAGTATATTTGCAGTTGCATGTCATTAAAAGAATTTAATCCTTATATTCGAGGTAATCACAGGAACGCCAATAAATTCAAAATAGTTTTATAGTCGTTCTAATGATATCTGTAATCCTTTTAATACTAGTATTGGTATCTAATGCAATCAAAGCATCCTTTTGTTTTCGAAATTTACCATATGTTTCATTTAAGCAAAGCATACAATTATTCGATGTACAAAAATTATTCGTGTAATAGCAGTTCGTGATAATTCATCTGATAAAAATTAATTTTGTTTCAAAAGGTAATTATTACATGAACAATAACACATGTTCTCAAAACATTGTCTATGCTGTTAGAGAAATTTGTAGCAGTATTCGTACCAACAACATCATATATCGAATTCAATGGTCCTTGTTGTTCGCTGAACTGTAATCAGTATTCGGCGGGACTAATGTCCCGATTCAATGAACGTAAAAGGAAAGAAGAGGAGGATTATCTCAGTGCTATCCGTTATCTGCGCCAACATGGACAAGGTTGTTCGGTAACGGGTTGTTTCATTGTGTTGATTCGTTGTTTGCCGTATTGTGTCATCTCGTGGTTTCACGTATTGCAGCAGCAATTGTGTAATCTAAGTGTGTCGTTATATATTAAATGGAGGACGTACTGAGAAATTGGGGCTTAGAAGCACTAATACCCACATTTGGATGTAAGTATTAAGATTAGTCAGACAGTTATATTTCAGGTAAAAAGACAACAACTGGTGGAGGCTTATGTCTAATTTTTATACCATGTTCCTTATAACCTCATACAAAATCACACCATTATTAAACATCCAAACAAAACGATCAGCTATCCTCGCAATAAAATGTGTTAGTCCAAGGAAAAGAAGGTAGTTTAGAATCAATTAGAAACACACATTCGATTCAACGACAGGCTGCGATTGAATCATTCATTGGAATCCAATGACATCTTGTAGTTGAATCGACAATACGATCTAATTCGTCAGCAACTATACACTTCTCATTGGATAAAACATCGCTGTGTTTGCGGAATGCTGAGTTTAACGTTCCATTGAATCAAAGCGTAAGTCTTTGACAAAACGATAGATTTTTCTGTGTGTATATTATATCATATCGAAATTGTATAAATATTTATTAGCTATTAGTTAGTTATTTTTTGAGAAATCTGAAATACCATCATTAATGATTCCTTTCATGTCCTTTTTTGACCAGCCTTTTGTCCTAAAATGTAATTATTTGCCGTGTACATAATTCGAGAAGGGGCATTCCGAAAATTTATTCATACGTTGCACAATGGGGTTTTTCCGACCGTGCATATAATTATCACTTTGGGATTTTTACGGATATAATATTCTCGCTCAGATCCTGTTCCAATCGCTTCTCTAAGGGTACGCGCACATAAATCGGCATCGCACGGACGGTACGGATGGAACCGTACCGTCCGAATTTTTCATTAGGGTACCTATTGCAAATATCTAATCTGATCGGAATCATGGGAAGAATTGGAAATCAGTTGCAAATATACAAATGATCTGCAGGCAGTGTTGCCAGGCAGATCAGATTGAAATTCTCTACTGAGCCGCCTAGAATGTCACTATGTTGTCGCCACACAAAAATAACGTATATTTCAGCCTATGCTATAACCTTATTCGTGGGGGGGGGAAGGGTGGTTACAATAGACGTTAGGTATATGTATAACACAGCATAGAAAACAAACAGCACAATAACTCAAGATGGCGGAAATTACACGCGCATTCCCACTTTTGGAGGGTTTTTTTTGTAGGGATTGTAACGGTACTTCGATACTTCTGCACTAATATCGAGTATTTTTGTCATCGATACTTTTTGAGGCATTCCAAGCTGGTACCGATACTTTTGTATCGGTATCGAAAATAATTATATAATTACTGAGGGGTGGAATCAGTTGCACAAAATGCTCTGTACGAACCAAACGCGCCTATTTGGCTAAAAAATATCGAGTTGGTACTTAATATAAATACTTAAATACTTTTTGAGGGATTCCAAGCGGGATCGATACTTTTGTGGGGGTATCGGTATCGAAAATAATTATATAATTATTGAGGGGTGTAATCAATTGCACAACATTCTCTGTATGAACCAAACGCGCCTACTTGGCTAAAAAATATCGAGTTGGTACCGGTATCGATATTTTCATTTTCGCATCTCTATCCAAACTTGACAGCCGTAAAATCATTCAAAAACCCTCCCAAGGTCAAATTTTGTGGGAACCATTCTTATATAGGAAATCCTCAGAGATATTATGCTGATTGTTTTCTATGCTGGGTGTATAATATCATATAACCTTTCATTCAAAAACCGACTATGGATTACCCGACCACCGACTATGGATTACCCGATATACATAGTCTCGACACAGCATAGTAAACAACCAGCAGAATATCTCCGAGGATTCCCTATACAAAAATGGTTCCCACAGAGAATTTGACAGGTGTGAAGTCTGGGTAGAGATGCGGAAATAAAAATATCGATACCGGTACCAATTCGATATTTTGTAGCCAAGTATAGAGCTGTATACACCAATGCGGGCGCGTTTGGTTCGTAATTATTTTCGATACCGATGCCGCTACAAAAGTAGTAGATAGCGAAAATACTCGATACTAGTGCAGAAGTATTGACACATTTCAAGTATCGAAGTATCGTTAGCATCCTTACAAATAATCATCCAAAAGGGGGGATGCGCGTGCAGCAGTAATCAGTAGTCAGGCGAAAAAAGATAGTAACAGAATTTTTCAACAAGTCGCTACAAACCGGTTTATTTTCTTAAATGCCGCTAATCTCAACGTAACCAAAATGTCGCTATCTCGCAACAAGTTGCTATGTATGGTAACACTCTCTGCAGGCAGTACAGGTAGAAACTTGGAAAATGCCGACGGTGCCTCGGCAATCGCCGATCAGCATCGCACATACGTCAGTATCGGCACGCACGACACCCATCGGCCAGCTTTATTTCTAGTTGCTACATTTTTGCCGGATTTTGAAAATCCGATGCCTGCCATCCCGACGTATGTGCGATGGTCCATTAAATTTAATAGAAAGTAACTTTTTCCGATCCGTACCGTCCGTCCGATGCCGATTTATATGCGCGTACCATAACGCGACTTGAACACGACGGTTGAAGTGAGACCCGAAAGATTCAAGGTCATCAAAATGTCCTGAAAGATACGGTTTGAGTTTCGCTGCTGGTTTACTCCTTATGCTGTGGTCTGTGGTGAAAGTGTACAATTTTAATCCATCTCGTCGTGGCGTCCCGGTGGCGGCACGTTCAATATCTCATCGTGCGACATGCTCATCCTCATCCGTCGGCCGTGTGCGGCCGCCGCCGCCCGCCGCGTGCCCATCAGAAACCGCCGCCGCCGCCGCGCCGACCGCTTTTTTGCTGACGCGTCTAATTTTCCACCCCGCTACGCCTCTTAATTTTATTTCCCCCATGGAAAAAAATAAAAACGATGAAATATCTCGTCTTCGTTTCCTCGCCAAATGGAATTGTCTCTCTGAGACGGCACGGGCGAGTCGACGGACGGGAAACACCCCCCCTCCCCCACTCCCCCTCCCGCCGCCTCCTCATCCCTTTTCTTCCCTTTCCGCCCCACCAATGATTTATGGGGATTCGGATGCCTTCGCTCGGTCGGAGGGTTTCTGGGGTCGGATAGCGTTTAGCGTAATGTAAATTTTGAAACTTTTCCGGTTGTATTATGAATTGCTCATGTTGGTTGTATGGTCCACTTAATCAAACCGCAACTCATACTTTGAACAGAATTTATGGTTGTTGTGTTTCTAACCCTTCGAATTTCATCAATGGGAACGATTGATGAGGTTTATACTAACTTTGAACAGTGCTATTTTGATGTTTCATGCAAACTATAGCTTGAAATATAATAAGTATAGTTAAAAAAACTAAAAAATATGCTTTCAAAGAACATCGAACTAAAAAGTTAAAAATAATTTCTAGGTTAATTTTAAATAATAATTAAAGAGTAGCAACTTCTTTCATTCATCCGAAACCAATCACAGATGACGTCGTTTCGCTTTTATTGAAGATTGTCAGTGTGATTTAGGTCTCAGACGAATGAATGAAATTGCCTGTTAGTGCCTAGCTGGCAAAACTCGTACTAGTAGTAGTAGCAACATACAGATATTGGGAAGCAGTACTTTAAGAAAGTATTGGTTCGCCATCTATCTGCCAAAGCCGGAACCTGAGCGTTTAATCTGAGGAACCGAGCACTGTTTATGTGACCCGTTTAAAAGCATCAGGTATAGGAACCTGCGGATACGACAACAAACAGACTCTTTTTTGTGGAACACTCATTTAACACTCCCGACATTCGGTTTATGCTGAAAAGCAACTTAACTCAATTAAACAGTAGCAGTTTCATTCATTCATCCGAAACCAATCACAGACAACGTCGTTTCGCTTTTATTAAAGCTCGTCAGTGTTTTCTTACAGTACTGCTTCTCAATATTTGTATGTTACTACTACTTAAATAATAATGAACGATAAATTTAATATTAGTATGATTGTGAAAAATCATCGGGCGCTCGATTTACGAATAATGTGGAATGAACCGCCCACGCTTTTTTGACAATAATGCTATACCGTATTCAAATCCAAGGTGCAGAAGATTGTAAACAAACAGGATACCACGCCCGAGTAGGGCGACATTCATTGCGATTGGCCGAAAGGCAATAAACAACTTGGCGGCTTGCCGCTTTGCTGCCCGTCGGGGTCGTTCAACAGAGTACAGGGTTGTATTTTATTCAGTTGCTCCGTGTGTTTATCATTGTATACGACGCGTCGTTAATGGCGTTAATGATAGCGTACATCGTGCTTTTATCATCGCATACCTGTCGTGTTGTTGTGCGAATTTTAGTGTTATCTGTGTTGTACTGTTGTTTTAATAGCTATTAGTGGTGTTTGTGTTATTCCCCGATAACTTGAAGGAGTTTTGTAAGGATGTCCAGTAGTACAGACATTGCAGATAAATCCATGGATGTGGCTACAAGACAGGATTTAAGTCTATCAAGGAAGAGGCTTAGTAGCACGGACACTGCAGTTGAACCCATGGATATGGCTACAAGCAAAGTTTACGGAATACATATAAGTTGGATCACTCCGCAAAAATATCAAAACAGCCTGCCCCTTGCCCCGTCTCCCCGGTCCACCGGTAGCAGTGTACCGACGTCAGCCGGGAGATACGGAGCGGCGCAAAGTAGTGGTTGAACGTGTGTAACGCGAAGTGTATACAGTGTCTCAAAAATATCGGATTTTGTTATCTCGGATTTGTTTGCAGGAAATGGATAATATTTTCAGAAGTTTGATTTTATCAATTAAATTTATTAACGGATGGAAAATGACAATCAGATCCATCTTTATTTTGTGGTAAACCTTGAAATATAAAGGATATAAATACATGTTTCACGACGATTAGGACACGCAATAGGTCAGAACTGGGCCGTAGTAGAGAATTATATATCCAATGATGTATTTGTTTTTGGTCACGTGACGTCCGATTCAAAATTATTAATGGGACACCCTGTACATTTGCGCCTTTCTGTGTTCCAGCCGATCAAACAATTCCAACAAACCAGCACACGTCTAAGGTGATTAATTCGAGGCCTACAGGCCTACAGGTACTTAACACTTTAGTTTCTACAGTAGCAATTGGAATGACACTGAAAAGCAAAATGTCAATAATATTTATTCACATCCATGTAAAGCATTTCCACATCGTTATCTTTTAAAATTGTACATACGAGTTCCTATATATTATACCATAAATTTTATAAGCTGTCGTCTCAAAAATATGCCAAATAAACAAAACATTAAAGTGAAAATACTTCAGCACCTTTGAACCAATTTTTACGTATCTACGAAACAGCTACAATATGTGAAATCATTTGAGATTCATTAGTAATCGTTTTACTTTACTTTAGTTACCTAGTGCATTAGCAAAATAAACGTTATATTTGTATTTGTCTGTCTAAATCGGCTGTCAATACATAGTCTTTCAATGACCCTCGTATATACGTAAAACCCTGGCGTTAGCAAGTCCCCGCTAAAAGACCCTCGTACTTGGACAAAAACCAACGCAAAAACTAACTGGCGCGTGCGGCCGTGGCATCGCTTTGATATGAGATCTTCAAAGTGCCGACGGAGAGTGATCCAACTTATATTTATTCCGTAAACTTTGCTACAAGTCAGGATTTGAGTCCATCCGGGAAGATGTGAAAAAAGAGCCATTTTGGACGTGAGGCTTAAGGAGGTAATATTAAACGTATATAAATACGAAACCCAGAAAAAATCATTAACAGCTGCTGCTGACGACATTGTGGAAGAGGTTGCACTCAAAATAGGTATCTGCAAACGGAGTGTCTATAAAGTGGTGCGAGAATACAGAACCAGACACTCTTGCTGCACCTTTAACTAATCCGAATCGCAAACGTTGCATTGACCTTGTGGACCATGGCGATAAAAGTGCAATTAGGAGAAAGGTGCATCAGTTTTTTTTCGAAATGAGCTTCCAACTATTGAAAAAGTCCTGAAAGTGGTGAATGGCGATAATGACTTGCCCAATTCTAAGCGGACCACGTTTTATAAGCTATTAAAGAAGCTTAACTTCGTATTTGGGAAACGAGGAAGGAAAAGTATTCTCATCGGTAGGGAGGATATAATTGACTGAAGTATTGACCCCTTCTCAACTTTACCCCTAAAATTGAGGTTCCTAAGGTAAGAATAATATATAAAATCTAAAATATATCAATTCAGCTGTAATGGAAAAATATGATTCATAAATGCTACTCCACATCCGATACTATGAACTGAACTAGTTTTTTTTTATTTTTAACCTTTTAGTTCGAAGTTCTTTAAAAGCGTGTTTTCGAGTTTTCTTTAAACTATACTTATTTTTTTAAATTTATTAGTTAACTTTACCATTGAAGCTTGTTTTTTATAGTTTTTGTAAACTATATTTGAGTCGTTTAGTTTCAAAAACCGCTAAATCCAATTTTCAAATAAATTGAACTAGTAGTGCCATCTTATTGCAAGAGGCCTCAGTAATGCTTTAGAACATGATACATCTTTCAGAACCCTCTAAATCCTGGTCTAAATCAATGTAGATTCTTAAGGTTGGAAACAAAATCCACTAAGTCCATGGGAGAATGAGATTCAAATACCCCTAAATCCATTCGATAACAAAAACCTCTTAATCCATAATAATATTAGCATTTACATGTAAACCATGATCCTTAAGAACAAATCCCACTAAATCCGATAAGTGAGTTTTCTGCTGCTTGCATAACAGCCGTACTACCTATAAATTATCTCATATATTTAACCTAACCTATAATTTGATTTATAAACAGGATGCCTCACGACGAATAAGATAAGCAATATATCGGAACTGGACAGTAGTAGCGAATTATAATTTTGGAGGTTTAAATTAGCGCAAATGCATGTAGTTAGTATCTTTTCTTATTACTATCTCACCCAATGACGTATTTGTTTTTGATCACGTGACGTCCGATTCAAAAATTTTAATGGGAGACCCTGTATATTTGTGACTTTTTATGTTCCTACCGATAAAACAATTCCAACAAACTAGCACGCTTGGGGTCTAAAGTGAGAGCTACAGGTACTTAAAGGATGGTACCACTACCATTGATTATAACATGTACCCCTAGAGTTAAATTACTTTGGTAGTGTTTCATAATGGTAGCGGTACAGTCCTTTATAAGTTCCTGTAGCTCTTGAATGAGTCACTTCAGACCCCAAGTGTGCTAGTCTGTTGGAATTGTTTTATCGGGCAGAACACAAAAAGTCGCAAATATACAGGGTGTTTTTGAATCGGACGTCACGTGGCCAAAAACAAATACCTCATTGGGTGACACATTAATAAGAAAAGATACTATATTTTTATATTTATTTTTTCAGTTTTTTGATCTAATATCAGCTTTCATCTTATTTTGTATATTCTTAAGTCCAACTGCGCAAAATAGGTATGCCATGAAGTACAGTCATATCATGTAAGTTTCGAAGCAAATCCCTCCAAATCCAAATGTATTTCCAAAAACAGCTAAGTCCGGAAGGCTTTACAAGTTTTTCACAAAACTACTAAAGTAGGATTTTGTCCAAAAGACCTTTTAAAGCAGCATGTTACTGTCTATCAATATCTATAGTTACAAATACTATTATTGTTTTTTGAGACTAACAGCAAATTTTCGCGTTTCCTTAAAAATAGTATTGGAAGGATTTAGTGACTTTTGGAACTAGGCGACTCATTTATTGACCAATGTCATAGCATAACCATTATCATCACTGCATAAGCGACTTTAATGTTCATTATAAACTGTTAAATTTCACAAAAATATCAATTCCCAAACAGTTGGATGATACACCTTTTGTCAACTTTTGTGTAATATTAAGGTGTAAGGTGGCGCCAAAGTTCCGCACCGTCAGTTGTAGGTGGCTATCACCGACGATAATATTGACGGTGGTGGCTATCCACGAATCGAGTTAGACACATAACACGTTAAAGTTTAAGACAACAGATAATGCACTATTGCAGTTACTATCACGCGCCCGACAAAATTCAACAACTATTCTTCTAGGAGAATGGGAAAGCACATTTATCTCAGGTAGGCAGCTATGCCAACTTAACGGACTTTTCGTTAGATGTAACGTACTTTTGTGACTAGAAATGGAGTAACGCGAGTGAGCCAACTTGTTTTTGATTCATATGATGTTACAAGCTGACAAAGCCGCAAACCCACATACAGGTGAAGCTAATAAAAAACATGTTAAAAAGAAGCAACATTAGACTATGATCGCAAGACCTGAAGAAATATCTTCTCCCTCAATTATTTTCTTGTCATTGGTCCATGAAGAGCAAACAAAGAATGATAAATGATATGCGTTGTTTCCATGAACACTAAGGCCTTGCTTTTACGAACTCAATCATTAACACATAAAACGCGCTACTGTTACTGGTGGCAAGCTAAGGACCTTTGATGAGCATTACAGATTTTAAGTAAGACAGATTTTGATGTTTCATGGATGTTCTGACGTTTAGTTGGTTTGGTACCTCCATTATGTCTTGCCTCCTGAATCTACGACAAGACTATATACGAGGGTTGCTCTATATCTCCGTCAATCCACCAGTACGCAGACAGCTGTTTCATGCTTATTAGCGATCATCAGTGTGCCATAGGTCGATTGACGGAAATAGAGAGCATCAATTCTTCCATGTTTACTAAACATGTGAAACATGTGAGAGCAGACAGAAAGAATTCTGCCGGTGCGTCATCTGGTTCCCGAAGGTAACGGCAACCAAAGAAAGTCGCTGCTAAAACAGCACCATACTTCTTGGTGGAACGGCACGGCGCGTCCTCTTTGAGCCACCAGAGAAGCGCGGTTTCTATATGCCGCTGCATATTAAAGCCAATATACGAGGGTTGCTCTATATCTATATATGTTTTAGCTGCAATTTTTTTTGGTTGCCGTTACCTTCGGGTACCAGATAGCGCACCGGCAGAATTCTTTCTCTCTGCTCTCACATGTTTCACATGTTTAGTTAACATCGAAAAATTGATGCTCTCTATTTCCGTCAATCGACCTATGGCGCACTGATGATCGCTAATAAGCGTGAAACAGCTGTCTGCGTACTGGTGGATTGGCGGAGATATAGAGCAGCCCTCGTATATCGGCTTTAATAAGACTCTCTGAATTTCGAATTGTTATTGGATACTTTCAACCAAGAAAACGCCTCTACAGTATGAGGTTAAGTATTACATTCCAGTGCAGAGGATGTGAACTGGAATGTGATACTATTGAGCATCTGAGAGCAGACGACAGAAAGGTTCTACCGCCTGCTCTCACATGCTTCACATGTCTGATAGACATGAAAATTCTGATGCTATCTATTTCCTTCAATCGACCTATGGCGCACTGATGATCGATAATAAGCGTGAAACAGCTGTCTACGTACTGGTGGGTTGACAGAGATATAGAGCATTATATTATTGATTGAGTATATTGAGCATCTGTTGTGCTGTCTTATCAATACGAGAATCCATTCTGGGGGAATGCTGGACTTCCATGATCAGGGTTAGGGTAATACCGCTGCGCTGCATCAGCACCTTCCTTTCTCACCAAGTTGGGAGGGCTGAATATTCGGTTCTGAGGGATCTTTGAGAAAATGCGTAAGGGGTTTAATGGTGGTTAAGTGCCGTGATCTTGGCATCAGCCTGCTTCCAATTCAGGATACAGTGAGTTGATACCTTAATAAGCTCTTGCTTGCAAATTGTAGACAAGGTAGACGTTTCAATAGGTCTGTTGCGGACTTTCATTCTCTATATGCTTTTAAATTAGAACGTTTCGATTGACCTGCTATCTTCAGTCGAGTTTACCCGAAGACGGTGGAGAGCTTAGAAGCGTATTATTTTGAATTGCGCTTTTTGCAGCAGTTTTTTATACCACCGACAGCAGATGGGGATTGGCATTTTACAATTACCTGAATTAAATAGCAGTATTTCCTGTATACGTGAATTGTCATATCAGCACATCTGACGGGTAAGTTTTTATAGACTGTTGTGTACTAAACGTTTGTCTGAAAAAGGGCGATACAAATATATCATAAATATAACACATGCTTGTCGTAAAACATTTCGACATTTATGGTTTATCGTTAACCATATTAATTTACATGCATACCGAGATTCATTTGCAACATTGAAAGATCTCAGCTCATTTTTTATTTGTTTCGCTGGCAACTAATTTATATTTAGCAAGCGTCATTGTATTTGGTCTCTAGACATGAATCAACAGCGATCTCGTGCTTCGAAAACTAATTGTCAATTAACCTCCGTGCTTCCACACTGATCTCATAAAACCTTCAAGAAGTTGAGCTAACAGTTAAACTTTCAAGTACATTACCAGCGTCGGATCTTTTGGTACAGTTGATTGACATTGACCGGTGTGTCAAAAAAAGTTTATGCTTTTTTTGCAAACTAACTCCTTAAGTCAGTGGTTGTTTATTAGGATTGTCTTTATTCTGAAATTTAATAAGTGTCTTTCTGCTTGTCGGTATGTCTGCAAATGAAAGTTTTGGTTTAGTAAAACTTTTGCTGAACGTGTGTATTGCATTCACCATTTTTTTAGATGGTGAATCCAAATCTATGGAATGAATCGACATTTATAAGATCTTCAAAAACACGGAGTACTGCATCTGCATTGATAGTTTTTTCTATTTTAGAGGGCTTAGGAAATCGCAAGGACAGAAGCACTCGCATACCCAGAAGTGTCAGAGAGAGATTGCCCGCCCGACGTTGAGCCCGCTTAAGTTATCTGTTGTCATGTCCATCGGGCGCAACCGCGTCCATCCGACATGTCACCATGACCCAACCTGCTGAAACCTGCTCCCTCTTTCCTTACCTCCTCTATATCCTCCGCCTCTCATTACCTCGGAACTGTCAAAGGGTTGACACATCCTCAAGGCAACGGGCTGTCTCCACTTCCTACCCATATCTTCTCTCTGCTTTTGTCGCAGGGATAAGGAGTCCAGTAACCTATTTTCCCAGGTTCTTCGTCTTATTAGCTGGACGCCTCCTACCTCAACCTGTCTTCGTCTCTTTTCTGCTCATGACTCGCCTTACCACGGAGGACTGTCCTCTGGTACATTTGCGTCTATTGCTGACTACTTCTCCCACCAGATTTTGCGCGTTTAGGTTGCTTCAAAATGGTCCTGAAGTTCAGATGTCCGTGCCGCCTATCTGTCGCATATCTAAGGTATCTTTAGCCTAGCAATAACCACATAAGTTGGTCATTGTGATGTTTATTCTTTTAGTATAGGTCCCGAAGTAATCGTGACCTGTCAAGAACTGCGTTAGAAAGTAGTTCAGTGTCCGGTGTTCGCATTTGACCCAATCCCTGATGTCCGGTATAAGTGTTCATGCCTACGATGCCGAGTGGGTATGGTTTTTCCAGGTGTCTTGCCACATGCTTAGTGTCACCTCTCTCTTCCTCTCTCTTACTTTTTGGGTAAGTACCTCGCTGGTTCTATAGAGTCGGCTTTTCTCCTCCGCTAATAGTTTTATAAGAGTACCAGTTACAATTTGTATAGCTGCCGTGGATACTGTACGATATCGACTTGCTACTACTCTCAGGAGGGCATTACGCTGTATTGCGCTCAGCATATCGACAAACCGTTGAGTGCTCATCGCTCTTAAACATATATGGCTGCATATAGAACTGTAGAGTGTATTACTTCAGAAAGCACTGCCCTTTTGGTACTACTAGGGTCTGCTACGTTTGGGAAGGTTCGCGTTAGGGCCCACATACTCCTCTTCGCCTCCACGACCACTTCTTGTTTTGTTGTGGGGACCGAATGTTCTTTTATCGTCCTAAGTAACTCCTAGGTAACTGCCTAGCTGCCTGACTGGGGTAATATTTACTCCAAGAATACTCAAACGCCAGTTGAGATTTCTTTGCGCTAGACCTTCAAGATGATGGCTTCTGGCTTTTTTGGGAATAGGCTCAGCTTGTTACTTTCCATCCCAATTACTATCCTAGATATAGGGCAACATTCGCAATTTCCAATATATGTTCATTTTCGGCTTCCACAAATACGACCAGAGCATCTGCGTAAGCTATAGTCCTTGCTCAATCAGCTTATCTGCATTGATAGTGTAATTCACATAAAGTTGGGCCGTCATTATGCCACCAATCACGAGTAAATGTGACTTATTAAATGTACCCCAATCGATGAAACTAATAGGACGGTATACATGGCGCTCAGCAGCAAACGTTCACCCCATCATTGTCTAACGCATTAGCATCCCTCTTGTGCTCCCAGACAACATCTGAACTCGTCAGAGAAGGCCGTCTGATGACACTCACCATACCATTGCCAGTGTTCTTAGTATAAATAATACCGTTGGTAACGGTTATTTTGCGGTGAGTGGAAGCAATAGATGCGGACGATCTGGTCTGATGTCAGTTTCACGCAATCTGTGGTACACCACGGATTTGCGTATATTGCTGGCTAGTAGTCTTAGATTATGACGATCTTGCCGGTCTGTACGTGATCCAGAACTTCTATCTCGCTGCATTTGCTCTTTTTTGATCTATGCGCGCCATAGTGAAACTGCAGCCATGCTATGCTCGATGGTTACCGCAATTGCTCTGAACGAAGCACCATGTTCTCTTTGGTATATAATCTGACCTCCTTCAAAGGTGGTTGACAGCGTAAACTGTAACTGTTGTTTTTATGGCAGCATCTTTGCACAACCAACTAGTCTCTCACCACATATTCAACAGATATAATTGTTTCGACAAAAAGCCATGCTTTATTTTTACATGTATACAGCTTTTTGGAGGTGCGACGTAGGTAAATAGCGTCAGAACGGACAACTGTTATATGTGTACTAGAGAGAATACTATCAAGCTGTCCACACATTCGAACATCCTTTTTTCTTCAAGTGTTCGGATTTCACTTGCTTATAATATACTTTGTTGTACGAGAAGTGTCACAAATGTTGAAATATTAAGGCGTAGTGAACAGAGTCAACAATGTTAGTCAGTCTTATGTTCTCAAAATGAACATAAAGAAAAGAAAATGTATGGCCATCACAGTATCAGGCACCATAATAGTAGTTTAATAGAGCCAGTTAAATTCTTCGTAGTGATCGATCATAATATTAGTTGAGAACCCCACTTTATTAAGTTATCTCACAAATTGTCCAAGATCACTTTCCTGACACGAAGCCTGTTCTGTTCTGTTCTGTTTCAAAAAACATTTTGTCGACTGCTTATTCTGCATATTTTCACAGAAATATGCAGTACTGCATACATACTTAATTGGGGTCACTCACCAATGCATCTAAAGTGTTTGTAATTCAAAGAAGATGTGTGAGAATTCTGGCAAACTCGAAGTACAGAGATTCTTGTAGACAATATAACATAAACTTAAAGATAATGACGACTCTATATGCACGTATATACTCAAATGTTTGAAGTATGTAAAACAACACTACAATGAATATGCAGCCCCAAGAGATGTCCACGAGTACAACACACGATCAAATCTTGTAATAATTCCTTAGTACATTAGGCTGACTAAAACCAGATGTGGCACAAATTATTTCGGTGTTAAGTTCTTCAATAAGTTACCTGAGATATGTCATCATCTCGATGATAAAAAATTTAAATCTGTTTTAAAATCTTACCTATTAAGTAAGGCGTTCTACTCTATTGAAGAATTTCTAGAAAATGACTTTGGTGACATGACTCTGTGATCTGAATTATTATGTAGTGTATTGTTTGGTTCATTTATTATTTGTTTTATGATTTATCTGTTTTGTATTATATATATTTTTTTAAATGACTTGTGTAAGCACATATCGTGCATATGTGATAAATATTTTCATATTTCTCTTCTGACCTGCGTAAACACATACTTGTGTATAAAACACCAATAAATTGTTATTATTATTATTACTAGATTGAATATTAATAATGTTGAATGAATAGAAATAGACAATCAGGACGTAGAAAGAGTGAGAAGATTTAAATATTTGGGAGGCTGGCTAAATGACAAATGGGATCCTGATGAGATTAAAAGCAGAATCGAAATAAACCCGAAATACTCTTTTCAGAATGAAAACGATACGCTAAAACCGAGATTTACGTTTGATTATTCAATGGCGAGCAATAAAATGCAATGTATGCTGTGTATGTGCACATTATTTATACGGTGTTGAGGGATGAACATCAAAAGCACGGACCATGTCACGTTTGGATTCTTTGAGATGTGGCTATACAGAGGCTTATTGAGGATATCATGGACAGAGCGAGTAACAAACAGTAGAGCCCCAGAAAGAATGGATAAAGAACAGGAACTTTTAGCTACAATAAAACGAACAAAACCAGCATATTTAGGCCATATTTTTAGAAACATTAAGTACAATTTTTTACAGCTGACATAAAAAGTTCTACTAGTTTCGGAACTTAAGCCAGTGGTTAGTGAGTCCTGTTCAATCATTCGTTCAGCACAAGACAGGGCAGAATTTCAAATAATGGTCGCCAACCGCCATTGAAGAGATGGCACTAAAAGAGGAAGGTTAAGCGTATGAATAAAGAAACAGATAGTAGAAACTGTAAAAATGGGAAAACTCTCTTTCCTGGGTTACGGTATGCGTGGAGAAAGGTACCACTTCTATAACTAATAATAAAATGGAAAATACAAGGAAAAGGGAGTGCGGGAGAAAGACGCACTTTACGGCTTAAGAACTTACGAGAGTGGTGTCACTATACATCAATAGATTATTTCGAGCAGCCGCGTCTAAAGCAAGAATCGCCATAACGATAGCCAACCTTCTTAGATGGCACATAAAGAAGAAAAACAGTTTAATCTTACATCTTCTTAGGAAGTGAAATGTACTTACAGGTTCTTTTTCCTGAGCTATTTACTTCCTTTAGATATTATACAAAAAAACAACTATTTGTATGTTTCGTTGTTCAAATCCACACCCCCCCCCCTTCTATAATGTCCAATTTTTATAGCATATTGCTTAGTACATCTATAAGAAATACAACCTAGTTAAAAATATATAAATAAATTTAAAGAATATGTGACATTACCTTGGGCAAAATTAATCTTTATATTTTCCAGTCGTCGCCGGAAATATATTTAAAAGTGGGATCATTTTACCTTTTAGGTGTCTTTATTTTTCTTTTTCATGTCAAGATGATTAAATATTTCGGAGAGATTTGAGAGTTAAGAAGTTAAGATTCAACAGCGACTTTGCTTTTCAGACTGAGTGAAAGCAACGTTTGAACCACTAATTTTCAAAAGGCAAAGTTGCTGTTGAATCCTAACTTCCTAACTCTTAAAACTCTTTGAAATCTTTAATTATTTTGTCATGAAAAAGAAAAAGAAAGTCACCTAGAAGGTGAAATGATTCCACTTTTAAATATATTTCCGGTAATGATTGGAAAACCTAAGGCACATATGGCAATGTCACATATTCTTTAAAATTATTTATATATTTTTAGTTAGGTAGAATTTCTTATAGCTATACTAAGCAATATGCTATAAAAATTGTACATTATAAAAGGGGAGGAGCGGATTTCAATATTTTTTGAAAAAGTATAAGCAGCTGATGAAGTCTGAAACCTCAGATGAAACATCCCAGTAGCTGTTTTGTTTCTTCTGGTATAATATCGAAAGGAAGTAACTCAAGAAAATGAACCTGAAAGAAAAATAGTATACTTTTTCGAAAGTTTTAAGAAAAATAAATGACAAAGAGAGTCGCAGTCCGCCGCTGTGTTAATGTTGAGAAACACAGTCGATCCGTAGAATCCACTGTAAAGAGGTTTCGCTCATCGTCATTCTGGTGGGGTCGCCGTCAGTGTAATGGTATTATTAGGCGGGCCCCCGCGCAAGAATGCGGCTCGAATTTCCTACGGACACGTAGGTGGCGCTGCTGTCGGCAGCCACGACTTGCCGGATCCTGACCCGATCGCACCGGATAACCTGGTTTGCATCGACTCGCCACAAATAAGATCTTTCACACATCTAAAACGTACCCTCGTCCGACCCGTAAAACATGAGACAGACACGGTCGTAGCCATACCTTTCATAAGGGAGTCCAAGTAGCTACACTACCGCTCGAAAGTATCCAGAATTCCAGACAGTGCATTCTACCCAACCGTGCAAGAACTTTAGTCATTTGAGCCATAATAAATAGTTTAAAATATTCATACAGATTAACAAGAAATTTACTAAAAGGAAAAAATGAAGTCAAATTGATTGACTAAGTAGTTCCCACACATTTCTGTGATCCCAGTTTATTATTTTGTCATAGCATGAAGCTTTAGTCTGAGATCCCCTTGCAACCAAATCATCGGCAGCCTTTCCCCTAAAATTGTCTTATGCCTTATGTCTTTCCTTCACAGGTCAATGGACACCCCATTATCAATACTACAGACTTTTCAGTTTTACAGCCCCCTACCTCTCAACCACCCCAATTTCATCCCCACCCAAAAAAGGTAGAAATAGATCAGGAATCCCTAAAACATCTAAAAACGAAGTTTAAGCTGTTTTCATATTTTTAGTTTTTTGATTATTGCAATACGCTGCCACTAACGATTTCTAACAACCATTCGCGTTTTGAATCATCTCCTCACCATGGTAGTAATACTGTATTAAATTTCATTAGAATCAATTTAATAGTTTCCACGTTGCTAAATACAAAACAATCTAAAGCAATAAATGCTCGTATGTATACAGAAAATTGAGGTTTTTAATTAAGAAAAAAAATATTTTTTTTTGTGACAAATGGAAAGATCATATATAAGTTATATAACAAAACTGTTTTTGCCTTCTTTTTTTCGCAATAATTCAAAAGTTATATCAAAATAAAAATGGGTCTTTGAATCGAGTACCGAAAACACGCCGACGGCTCCCGAACCTGTGTGACGTCATCATGGCAGTCAAGATGCTTCTTTGACCAACGACGTCCTACTCCGATACTAGATTCCCACCAATCGCGAAAATACATACTGGTAAATTGGTAACTAGTGGATATTTGTTGCAATACAGTCGATAAATGAAGCTTGCAGGTCGAGACGAAGTCTAAGATCGAAATAAATATGTTTTTGAATGTTTGAAGTTGAAGTCAGATTACAGATTCCAGTAAGTAAGTACCTAATCAAATATGTCTCGTTGAAAAGATCTCCTCAATCGAAGGATCAGTGGTTAGAGAGTTCGATAGTGGATCTCAGGGTCTTTGGATCGAAACCCAGGCCTTCCAACTTTTTTTTAAATTTTTTATCAAAGAATCTATTGATGTGCTTTTTGCACTTGTTACGCACATTTTTTCTACAATCAACATAAATATGTGTTTGAATCAAATTTTTTTAGACATATTACTTGTACTGAACAGTGCCAAAACTAAGTACAGGAGGCGGTGGACAATTCAAAAAATCAGTGGAAATGAGGTTTGTCCGTCAATACCAATCGCCATTAATTTTCTTTTAAATGTAATAGTTGGTTAAAAAAACAAAATCCCTTCATCCACTCAATTCATTCATTTTTGAGTTTTTTAATGAAAAAAAGTAATTCAAACTCGTAATCACATTCTGTTTATTACTTGATATTATTATTTATTTAACTTTGGGCAATAAAGCTTAACAATTGCAATTAGTATGTCTAACAAAATTTGATTCAAACACATATTTATGTTGATCGTAGAAAAAATGTGCGTAACAAGTGCAAAAAATGGAGTCAAGTTGATTGACTCAGTACTTCCCACACATAACACTTGCAACCAAATCATCGCCCGCCTGTCGTCAAAAAACATCCAACACAAAAACTAGTAAATAGTTTCCTAAATCTCTCCGTAGGAACTAAAACGACACAATTCAGCTTCAACTGGACGAAACGAAACAATCAGGAACCCCAAATTGCTTAAAAACGAAGTTTGAACTATTTTTATATTTTTAGATTTTTATTATTGCTGCGCCGCCACTGACACGATTTTTGAAAACCATACGCATTTTTCATCCTTGCCGCGGTAATAATACTGTGTCTAAATTTCATTAAAATTAATTCCATAATTTCCATGTTACTAAATTCAGAACGACCTGAATCAATACCTACCCCTACCAATACCAAATCCCTGTAATAGCCAAGGCAATGTTCGGATGGACCTAACAAACGTCTATTATGCCGTTAGGTCTTTCTTTCACAGGTCAATGGACACTATTATAAATGGAATAAATTTTTGAGTTTTACAACCCCCACCCCCTAACCACCCCAATTTCACCCCCACCCAAAAAAAGTAAAACCTGATCAGAAACCCCTAAAACGCCGAAAAACAAAGTTTGAGCTATTTTTACATTTTTAGTTTTTTTATTATTGCCGCGCCGCCACTGACACGATTTTTCCAAAACATGCGCGCTTTCCATCCTCGCCGTGACAGTAATACTGTGTCAAAATTTCATTAAAATCCATTCGATAATTTTGGCGTTACGCAATAAAGAACGATCTAAAACTAAAACAACACTCGGATGTATACATCACAAATTATTCTAAGTCCGTTGGTTTCTATTATAAGCAAGGCAATGTTCGGATGGACCTAAAAAATTGTATTATGGCGTTAGGTCTCTCATTCACAGGTCATTCGAGAGCCCATTATGAATACAACAAATTTTTCAGTATTACAACCCCCCACCCCCCAACCACCCCAAATTCACCCCCACCCAAAAAAAAGTAAAAAATGATGAGGAACCCCTAAAACGTCTAAAAACGAAGTTTGAAGCGTATTTGAAATTTTTCGTTTTTTGCTAATTACTCCGCCCCCTGTATAACAATTTTCAAAATTATAGGAACATTACCTACTACGACCCCACAGCATAACGCTGTCCAAATTTCATCACAATCCATGTAGCGGTTACTGAGATTACGAGGGTAGAAAAACGCGACAGACAGACAGACAGACCGACAGACAGACCGACAGACAGACCGACAGACAGACAGACCGACGGAAATGAGTGACGTGGATTTTCGTTATGTACACATCATAAAACGCCCAAAAAACGTATTATCTCAAAATCGAAAATTTTCGCGATCACAATACTCCCCTCACCTATCGGTGTGGGAAGTAAAAGCACAATACATCAATAAATCAATCATCAATGATAAAAAAAATAAAAAAAAAAGTTGGAAGGCCTGGGTTTTGATCCAAAGACCCTGAGATCCACTACCGGACTCTCTAACCCCTGGGCCATCCTTTAATTGAGGAGATCTTTTCAACGAAACATATTTGATTAGGTACTTACTTACTGGAATCTGTACTGACTTCAAACATTCAAAAATATATTTATTTCGATCGCAGACTTAGTCTCGAGCTGCAAACTTTATTCACCGTCTATGTTGCAACAAATATACACTAGTTACCAGCAAGTATTTTCGCGATTGGTTGGTCATCTAGAATCTAGTATCGGAGTAAGACGTCTTTGGTCAAAGGAGCATATTGACCGCCATGGTGACGTCACACGGGTTCGGGAGCCGTCGGCGTGTTTTCGGTACTCGATTCAAAAGCTCAGTTTTATTTTGATATAACTTTTGAATTATTGCGAAAAAAAAGAAAACGAAAACAGTTTTGTTATAAAACCTATATATGATCTTTACATTTATGACAAAAATTTTTATTCAAAACCTCAATTCTAAGTCCCAGTTTCGGTAATAATAGGCTAGGCAATGTTCGGATGGACCAAAAAAGGTGATTTATGTCGCTAGGTCTTCCTTCAGTTACTGCAAACTGTGCAAACTGCTATCTCCCTTTTGCGGAGTAAGCAAGCACCTTTCGTTCCATCCTAGCTGTTGTTATTCGGCTTTGTAATAATGCAATTATGTTACTATATAACAGTAAAGGTATTACGATCATATTATTTAACTACACAAATACATATTTAATAGATTGTTATTTGTATCTAATATCTGAATTCTTTATTTGCAGGTGAGTATTTTGCAAAACTTCAGACTCCAAATAGCTTGAAACCTCAGGTAAGTGGAGTTAGGAGTTAGAAGGAAATAACTCCAGCACTGACGAGATACATTAGGGATACTACAATCTTCAGTGGCCCACAGACGCCCCGAAAAGCCTCGGAGGAAAAACTGCACAGTCCTGGCCTCAAGGATTAGTGGAGTGTATGTGGAGGTTCGCCGGTGGTTGCGTCGAACTGTTCAGGCCGCCAGATGTGGAATTGAAAAACCATTCGACATTCGATCGGCCTGCGCAGGCCGCAGACCATACTGTAAATAGCATTATATGTTTCAGAAATTACGTAATCTAGGGCGTGGGGAGATATTATCGTTGAAGGTTTCAAATCTTCATAACTTCTTCCAGTTGCTAAAAACCGTAGTGTTGCTGTTAGTCTCTCCTGAGACAAAATAGATCGTCGCATCATAGTACTATTTTTTTAATTAATGCTGTAACCATAGCCAAAAGCTTCAGAGAAGTTTCTTCATCCATCCTCAGAGTCCAATATGTTGGCGTGACTTCTAATTCTGATTGTAGATTTGTATGCGAAAATGTTCTTTTTTTTTAAACATTCCTTACACCAAATGCTTCTATTAATACGCTTTTTGGTGCTACTTTCACAATTCATTGCTAATACCAAATCAGTAATAGCGAGACAATCGTTTTTTGACGCCATGCTTGCTAGAACTGAACTGAAAGATTTCCTGAGCGTCTATGCAATTGCCTCCAGGCCAGAATTGCGCAGTTTTTCCTCTGAGGTTTATCAGAGAGTCTGTGGACCGCTTTAGACGTTCGTACCATACCCTGTTATGACATTGCCGTCTGAGAAGCCACTTGCGGAGAATAGGGTAGGAGACAAAACAGCGGAGCACATACTTTGCTTCTGTTCAATACTAGAAAGAGCTAGGTTTTAAAGGGGTGATACACGTACGAGCAAGTACGCGTACTTGTGGCTCGACGACCTTTTTCGCCTGTGTGTCACCGTAAGTACGCGTACTTTAAAACCGTCGCGCAAACCGCCGGCGAGCCAACTGGATTGAAATGTTGCTCGTAGCTGGTCTCAGCTCGTACTGCGAGCCGCGAGCCACCACTTTGTTTTGGCAGGCCATCGATGCGCAACGCTTGTTGTGTTTGGCGTTTGTTAAAAGTGTTGTTTATTAGGAAAATTATCAAAATGAGTGATTTCAGCTTCACGTGTGTGACCGCGTCGAGCCGAGTAAGTTCCCGAACTTAAAAACCGCGTACTTAAAGTTCGTACGTGTATCACAGACATTAGACTTTCAGGGTCACCCATCTGAAACCTATTGACTTCAAGGAAGTTTCGCCCATCACAGCCATGGCCTTCATTAAAAGGTGTGCATTATACGGTCAATTCTAAATATGTGTGAGAAACAATAGGTTCGCAGTAGAAGCAAGCATAATCGCAAGAACTTTATCCCTAAATAATGATGACACCAGTGATAAGGGATATGTTCCTTATTGATCACATTGAAAAAATAAGGCCAATATTCCAACATAGACTGCAAAAGCTCAAGAATTGTATTTCTACAGATTGAGCTGACATTCAAGGTACGAATACAATACAGTTTATTCCAACCACCCCAAATTCACCCTCTACACAATTTGAAGGAATGTTTGGAATCAATGTGCTCTTGAAAAATTAACCCAGGGACAATAAGTCGAATTCCAGAGGTCACCGTACTCTTCTTAAGAATCTCTTTATATTTTTTCAAAGTTCCTTCAATTAGATGCAATTCTCAAAGTTTATTATTGTTATAACATCTCCAAACCATTATACACCACCCCTCATTCTTAACTGTTGAAACTGTACAGTTTTCGGCTGCTCTTTGCCCTACCGTCCTTGTTGAGATAAAGTCACAATTGCAGAACGCTTCTCAATTGATATTTCTTTTTTTGCTATTATTCCAACCATTTTTGACCTTAAATTATTTTAATAATTTTTGCTCCCTAATACCAGATTTTCAGTTAACAAACTTCACAACTATCTATTATTTTTACAGACATTTGGTGTTTTACACCAACTGTTACATGTCATTCGAGCAGTTAATCAAAACTGTCAGTTAGTCATAGTCAACGTATATAATCGAACATATTCTTTAACTAATGAGCGGACATTGAAAAAATCGTAATTCTTTATATCATTTGGGCTTTGCACTGCGTATATGTTTCGAAAAACAATCAGACCTAGATCAGAGTATTAATATAAGAAATAAAACCAGATTCTGTCGAAAAGTCGCTCATTCAAGCTTTCAGAGGTCAACATTACAGAAAACATGATTTGGCATGAACAAGTTTCATCAGTGGACTAGTATCATAAACTGTTTCTTACGATTTCATATGAGTAAGGCATACTTTTCCGTGATTTTTTTGAGCACGTGAAAGCCGAGAATATGGGGAAAATAGATATAAAAATAGTATCGTGGCATTACGGTCCTAGAGGGGAACAGCCAATCGGACGACAGATATGTGTGCCGTGTTGCCGTTCTACCAGATCTAAGGCCTCAAGTACGTATATTAGGCCTTTATGGAAACTATGATCGGGTTAACCCGATCACTTGGATCACTGATCCTGACGTTCGGAAAGTGATCTAGGATCAGTCATAAATATGGTAAGTTATCTCTCATACGGTAAGTGATCTCGATTGGGTTATACAGATCAGGAGCTTTTTTCTTAACCATCTGTTTTTTATTCTTAAACAAAAGGCCTTTACGAAAACAGTGATCTGGATCCGGATCGATCAGTTATCTGTCAAACAGTTGTCAAGTAGGATTTATGATTTCATGTATTTAACGGACGAAGAGTATAGCTACTGATCTGTATAACCCAATCGGAATCACTTACCGTATAAGAGAGAACTGACCATATTTATGACTGATCCAGATCACTTTCCGAACGTCAGGATCAGTGATCCAACTGATCGGGTTAACCCGATCATAGTTTCCGTAAAGGCCTCAAGCTTTTCGTTGTTCGATATCCGTTAAATCCAGGGAATTATAAATCCCACTTGACAGCTGTTTGACAGATAACTGATCGATCCGGATCCAGATCGCTGTTTCCGTAAAGGCCTATTGTCTCGTGTTCCCGTTGTACTGATCCGTGATTCGGTACCGTGATCCGTGATCTAGGTTAAGGTTCGTGATCCGTCATTCTGTCCCATCACTGGTCCGTGACAGTTTGCACGTCATCGTCATTCGTTGTGAGGTGCGCTGACAGTGTTTGTCTTTTTCGTCTGGAGTCCTAACTTGTTTTCCTTTTTATTGTAGAGTATTCTTTATCAGTATTTTAGTTACGTTTTTTAAGTAAGTTTATCATAGCCAACAAGGATGAGTAAAGTAGATAGTGGATTCACTGGAGCCGGTTCAGATAATCTGCCTAAGGTTGACGTCAATATGGTGAAGGAGTACCTTTATAAAAAATGTTCAATTCTTCAGTACAGAGATTAAAAGCCCGAAAATTTAGATGTAAATTTCAAAATATTTAAATAACGTTTGCGGTAATAAACAGGATGATTATATCATTAAAACAGTGGTCTGCATTTCCTTTAGGTATGTTTCCATTTCGAATTGCAGAGAACGACATCTTACGCTGTTCAACTTCGACTTGAGACAGGAAATTCATAATATTATAAGGTTAGGTTTAACTTTACCTGACAACCAACCGCATAACTCACAAAACAAAGCTTTCTCTCCCAGAACCTTTCTACAAGAGATGAAACTTACAGGGCTTCTTGTTGGCGGAAAACAAATCACAAAACAGTATTACGTTTCGTAAAAATTGGACGGCCAATATCGTGATTTTCGAGTCGACGAGGCAACACTGCACTGCTGATGTATGGCGCGCTTAGCACTGGTTGGCTAAATTTGAATTCCTTTTTTAAAACTTTAAAAGTGAATTACTAGTGAACAAAATGGTGCACAAAGCAACAAAATGCATCAGTACACCCATTTTTGTATACACTAAGAGGTTATAATAGTTTAGTTGTTATAATAGTTTAATCATTGTTTCCAAACCCATGATACTAGTCCATTGCAACAAGCAAAAGCAAAAGCTCTAATATCTATTCAGAGCCAGAATGTACTTTTCACTATCCAAGCTGCTCATGCTGTATAAAGCCCAGATAACACATGGCCTGAAGCACTGCTCACATAATATCTGGTGAGCTCCTACCCCTACTACACTGTTTATACTTGATGTAGTCCAGAGAAGGGCAATTCGACTAATCTGTGGCCGGGCCTCGACAAACCAACTCCAGCCGATTTCTTACCGGTGCGGTGGTCACCTTTCACTCTTCTACTGATATGCTCCCCCGAGCTATAGTTTATAAATTCGCCGCTCACCAATCGTACTAGGTGCGTATATACAGGGTGAGATTTAGTACCGGCTCGGTCGATAACTACTCCACTACTGTAAAAGATAGCGAAAAAAGTGGAACATAAAAGTTGTAGCCACGGATATGCTCCTCACTCAGAAAATATTTTGATTTATGCAGGGTGATAATTAACTACGTGGTGATGCTAACATATATTTTTTTTCATGTTGTAATGTATATGTTAACCCATTTTTAGATTCTACTAATAATTTCTCTTCTCACAATATTAGGTAGTATAACATTATACAGGGTATTTCAAAAGTTAGGACCATTTTTATATTCAAATTGCTGTCAAACGGACGTACTGTATTTCAAAAAGAAATAAATCGAAAATTATTTTTTTACATGGGAAGATTAAAAATATCCTCTAGTTTCAAAATCGGCTATAAAAAAAGCCCACGACGCATATTCGTATACAGGGTGATGTAGAGTGCAAAATCCAGATTTTCTCATTTTTTTTTTAAATGTAACCCCCAATATTTTATTATACCAAAGAATTGCTTTTAATATGCTCTTTCATCCTTGTATAGCACTTGTTGTACCTACGTCCATCAGTTTCCGAGATATTTCGTTTTTTCGATAAATTCAAAATATAGCTTCTATTGGTGTACTGAAATTTATTTATTTTTAGAAAGTACTATCGAATTTGTTTTTTATTTAACGAACAACTAAATTAGAAGGCCATGATAGTATTTGATGAAGTCAAAACCCTGAATCATCGAGATAATAAAGTCAAGTATGCTGACGAAACAATTTTGTAGGCGTGATGCCTAATTATCAAGCAGCATTATCAGGTATGCTTTGAAAAATTGTCAGCTCTCATAATATAATCTGCTCAATAATTCCGTACGGTCTGAAAAACGAGGTTTAAAAATTAATTTTTCCATTGAGGGTATTTAGGAGAATCTTTGAGAAATTGCCTACTTGCCTCTAGGATATATCAACTATGCACAGCGATATCCAGAACAGAGGCACTCTAAAACTAATGCGGTTGAAAGAATCGTTTTATTTGGACTGTGTCGTTTAATATTTCATAGCCTACCTCATAGATCTGCTTGATAAATTACGCATGACATCTATAAAATTGTTTCCTCAGCACACTTGACCTATATTATCTCGTTAATTCAGTGTTTTGACTTGATCAAGTACTATTATTGCCTTATATTTAGTTGTTTGTTAAGCAAAAATAAAATTTGATAGTATTTTCTCAAAATAAATAAATTTTAGTAAACAAATAGAAGGTATATTTAAAATTTATAGAAAAATCGAAATATCCTGGAAGATAATGAATGCAGCCATAACAAGTGCTAAATAAAGATGAAAGAGCAGATTAAAAGCAGTTTTTTGGTATAATAGAATATTGGGGGTTATATTTAAAAACAGAGAGAAAATCTAAGTGTTGCATTCTACATCATCCTGTATACGAATATGCGTCGCGGGCTTTTTTTGTAGCCGATTTTCAAAACTAGATGATATTTTTTATCCATTCGTGTAAAAATGATTTTTGATTCATTACTTTTTGATATACAGTACCTGCATTTGACAGCGACTTGGATATAAAAATGGTCATAACTTTTTAAATACCCTGTATAATATAACAATACCCTATATTGGAAGAACGAAAATTATTAGTACAATTTGAATATGGAATAATGTATAGGGTGTCTCGTTTAAAAAACCGCATGTTTGCATCACCAGGTAGTTATGGATCACTCTGTATAAATCAAAATATTTTCTGAGCAAGGAGCATATCCATAGCTACGACTCTTATGTACAACTTTTTTCGCTGTTTTTTACAGTAGTGGAGTTATCGACTGAGCCGGTACTTAAAACTCACCCTGTATGTATTGTGCTTTATAAAACTTGATTAAGCATACCCGTGTGCACTACAAAGTGCACAAATGCATACTGGCAATATTAAATTAAACAAATTATTTGTTGATTAATGTTATTGAATTAAATCAACGCTCGATCATGTTAACAACGCAGCAGTTTTAATGGATCCGATGAAAATTCCGTTGAACAGAACTCTCCACTACTAAATATAATAACCGTACACATTTTATACTCGGAAATGATATTAAATGTTGTACACAAATCAGTTTGATTACTGCCAATTGCATTACACTAGTACATTGCGCTATCGCCCAAGTAATTGCGTAGATATTTAGTGGTTGAGTGATTGATCAGGATGCAGTTGATTAAATTTATTATTTTCAATTATCCGTTTTATGACAGCTTGTACATCGTACATAAAAAAAGTAAATAATCTGATTTCTAAGACCTCCTGTTGTTGTTTCTTTATTTCGTAGTGTTTTATTGACCCTCTAACAAAAATCAAGTACAAAATAACAAAAAGCACTTCTGGGACTTAGTGTATACGGGTTGTTCCCAAATATCATGTATGAAATGAAAGGAGGGAAGTCATTCATATTTTTATAACTGAAATTTCAAATAAACATAGGTCCGCAAACGCTTCCTTGCCAATCTACGTTTCATATTTTTCCTTTTCATCTTAACAACCCTCTCGATTTTTGAGATATTTAGCTCAAATTTGGAATATAAGGAACGCAATACAAGTTACATAATTGCACATGTCAAACCGTTGTCTGAATCTATAGGGTGAGTGCAGCTTACTGAGCATTTCAGCAAGTACAGCCTTACAGCCTACTGAATATTGATAAGTCGTGCTTTAGAGACAAGTTATCCTACGAAACCGCTCTTCAAAAAGTAATAAATTATTTTAGATGCTCGTTAGATCAAGGACATGCTATGTTACAGCTTTTGTCGACCTTAAACGTGCCTTTGAAGTTGTCTATAGAAAACATCTTATTCAGAAACTTGATATGTATTTTCGCATAACAGATAGAGTTTATCAGTGATTTTTATCCCAATCTCATCTAGGTATTTTAAAGATATCATGTCACTACGGTGAATGATAAATTTTTAAACAAAATTTTGGTTGACTATGGTGTTTCTCAAGGAAGCGTGTTAGGACTCTCACTATTTATACTTTTTATGATAAGATTTTCTTTGCTCACATTTGGGAGTCCAACATACACCTTTTTGCAGATGATGTAATCATTATATTTATCTGGAGATGATGTGAATCAAATCTTGAACATAATAAATATAACCTTAGAAAGCCTAAGCAGATGTTTTTATAATAATAAGCTAGTGGTTAATACTACTATGTCAAAATATATGCTCATTTCTAACAGGTCAGATATACAGTCTGATATTGGTGTTACACTTAGGCCCAGTTTCACAATCATTGGTAACCTCCTCAACAAACTCGGAACGGGAAACAGGGTAACCCTGATTTGGGCCCGGGTCACAGCGGAGTGGAAGGCAATGTATTGGCCGACGCACTAGCAAAAGGAGGAACTGAATCTGTGTTCATAGGACCAGAACCATTCGCGGGTATTGCAAAAAGCACCGCTAAAAAGACCATCTCGGACTGGGCAGTGAGGAAAGCACTCCTGAAACTGGCGACATACACCAGGGCTACTGCTCTCGAAGGCGTTTATAAGATACCCCTCGAGTCAGGCCCCCCCGAGGATCATGGAATGTAATATGTACGACCTCCGCATTCCGGTCGGTCTGCTGACGGGACATGGTCGTCTAAGGTACCATATGCGGAAGTTGGGTCTTGAACAAACTATAGACTGTCGCTTCTGCTACGTGGAGGATGAAATAGCGGAGCATATTCTTTGCTCCTGTCCAATGCTGGATAATACTAGATTCCAGACATTCGGATTTGCCCAACTGGAACCTCATGACTTCAAGGAAGTTTCACCCTTCACGTTGATCGCCTTCGTAAAGAGGTGCGAACTGTTAGTTAGGGTTAGGGTTATGGGGGTCAAACGTACAGGCCGGGTTAGGTAGCCCCAACACTGCAGCCATTGGCCTATTGTATTGTCCTGTGCGCTTGTTAATCCGTGAAGAGTTTTGTGATCTTGATAAGTTCCAAGAGTCTCTTCACGATATCTCGATTGGGGAGTGATTAGGGGTTGTTTGGCCCTATCAGTTTGAATCTCCACCAGCGTAGGGCCTCACATTCAAAGATTATGTGAGAGGCTGTTTCGTCGTCCTCGTCACATAGTCTGCATATTGGGTTTTCTTTGAAGATCCCTAATGTGTGTAGATGTTTTCTTAGGCCGCAGTGTCCGGTTGGGAGGCCGGTTATTAGCCTAGTTTCTTTCCTATTTAGTTTTAGGATCTCTTCAGCTAGTTTTGGTGTGGGTTGTTTCACCATCAGCTTGCTGTGTCTGAGCTTTGGATGTGACTGCCAGTATTTTAGGTGGTGTGAATGCACCCACTGGTTTATCGTAGTTCTTACCAAAGACCTTGAAATGCCTATCGCCGGTTCGGGGCCAGTAAAGCTGGATGCTGATCCGTTTCGTGCTAAGGTATCTACTTTTTCGTTCCCTTCAATTCCCTTGTGACCTGGCACTCATTTCAGGGTTACCTTGTTCGTGGCACTAAGTTGTTTGAGGTTTTCTAAGCATTCCCAGACGAGTTTGGATTTGATTTGGCAGCCGTTAAGAGCTTTAATCGACGCTTGGCTATCCGAGCAGATAAGCAGATAAGGTGCGGACTGTACGGTGAACTCTAAAAAGGTGTGAGCCACAATAGACACAATTGAGTCGCAGTGGAAGGAGGCAGCTCTGCCCTACTCACTTTCAACCTAACCTAACCTCTGGTAGTTACTTAACTGACAGATGGAAGTTAACCAGTAGTTATCGGAGAGCTCTGTTTCACAAAGAAAACCAATGGTTGAACTTATTTATTTTTAAGTTGGCACCACGGATTGATCTCATAGCACTGCCATAATGGTGTTCCGTGAATAAAAGCTAACCCTTTGACAAAGAAACATAACATAACATATTTTTAATTTATGTCATTACAGAGTATAATCAAAATTCATCGACGTCTTAGACGTCAGTATCAAAATCCATTGTGAATGGTCTAAGTCCAGGTTAATTATATGTAAATATACAATAAGGCAGCCAATATACACAGCTACAACACACGACAAACGTAAGTTTATATAAGATCTACCAAATTGAAAAAGAAATGTATTTGATGGTGGGATGAAATAATAATATAACAAACTTCCTATATATGTATATGTAAAGTGTTCTCCAACGGCTACTGCATTCAGAAAAAGACCTGTATGTGTAACTGTGTAAGTGATCATAGAATTTTTTCTCTTTTTGCTAGTAGTGTATACGTAACCTGTAACATGTAGTATTTTTTAACTTATAATCATCGGTTTAGTGAAGCTCGTGCGTAAACAAGCGTCTATATTACTACTACTACTTAGATTTTGTGCACAAGAATAATATTTGTTCAATGAACAAATTGAAACCATTTCCGAGATTATCAAAAAATTACTACAATATTATCTTGTAGAAGAGTAGACATCTTACTGTTCCTTTGTTTCTTCTAGAGATGAAAAATACTTTATCTATTTCATTTACGCTTTTTTTAAGCTAGTTGGTAGTTCAGATAATCTGCCTAGGTTGACGTGGATATAGTAAACTATTACCTATGTAAATAATATTCAGTTCTTCAAATACAGATATGAAAAACGTGAAAACTAAGAAGTAGACCTCTACAGGACTGGGACTATAGTCATAAAAGTTATCAATTTATTATATGAGCTGAAATACCCCGTATTCCAGCTACGAAAATGATAGCTAACATAAATATACCTTGATTTATTTTCTCTCAATGAATATAGGTATACTTACATTCATATAATGAAGACATAGGACACCGAAAAGCAGTATACATATATTATTTTCTTGCTTGTGTCGCTCAGCTAAAGCAAACAGAAGGATGGTAAATTCTCATCTTTGTAGACAAACTTTCAAGGAAAGACGTACTTTAAGCGATAGGGATGGCGGAGGCAGACGAAATAAGATAAACATCATTTCCAGGTAGAGCCAGTCTTCGGCAACGGTTTCGTATATTTGCTTTGGGCTGGTTCGCACGACTGGCATGACGGATTCGGGACTTCCCTTACAGGGGATTCTTCTCATTTCACGAATTCAATATGCAAAGATATCTCTAAGCATTATATTATTAGTGAAGATTTTAAGGTTCAATGGAAACACGGTTTTCTTTAGCGTGATCATTCTGGGCGATTGTCTCATAAACATTTAATGAGGTAGTAATTCAATCGATAAACAAATGACAAAAATAAATTAAGTAAGAATACAAGTATTCTATCAATAACATACCCAAACTACCTAATTTAACTTTGATAAAAGCCTGAACGTCTATCAGTAAACCAACCAGGTTAGTAATTCTAATATTGTCACAGATAAACATAATTTACTTAATTTATTTATTACTTGTTTGGTGTCTAATCTAAGTCTTTAAATGCCAAACAGGTAGAAATATGTACTGTGCAATTAATTATGTAAAATAACATACAACTCTACGATCTCTACGATCATCAATATTAAGGCTCAACTAACGAAATACCTCACCAAGATATCAAAACAACTAAGGCGGAAAATTATCATGATAACTGTGAGATCTGCAGCACAGACGCTCAAGAATTGTATTTCTCAAGCTCGTTATTTGGTAACAGTTAGGAACGAGCTTTCGGTTTTCGTTAATTTTCAACGTCTTAGGCCCGGTTTCATAATCAAACTTAACTACCCGGTTATCTTTAGCCGGGTTGTTAATGAACGAATGGATTTCGTAATCACTAGCCGGTCGGTTAAAATTATTTAACCGGAGGTTAGGCTAACTGCCCGTAATTCGTCTGTTATGCAACCTTACTGGCCGGTTAAGATAGACGTATCCCGCTTGTACTTTGTAGTAACTGGTTATTCGTGCTTTTCTCTGTTTTTTTTTTGAAATATAGAATCTATAGACAGCAACATAGTAGTTTAAAGTACATTAACAACCCGGTTAAATATAACCGGGTGGTTAAGTTTGATTATGAAACCAGGCCATAGTAACAAAAATATTCACTGAGTACAACATACATAACATGCACATCAAAGTATTATTATTCCAACTGAATATGTGTTTGATTAATTTCATATACATATGCCACATCTAGTTGAAATATTTTATATAGTTTTTTATAGAAAAAGTCGTTGAGATCGTGTGTGGTAGGGTAGAGATAACCAACTTTTTTTTAAAGGTCGAAGTATCAAGCTGGACGTCTAGCTTCTACTGACTCTGAGAATTTATGCAACCGGCAATATTAGTTGCATCTGCATGCAGAATTGTCCATAAAGTTTGCAACTTTGCGATCAATTTACATTAAGATTCCAAGCTCTGATCTGGAGCTAGACACAACTGCAGCAGAATTTTATGCCATCGCAAAGTTTCCTAGGGTCGTCGGAGCAATTGGTTGCACATTGATAAGAATAGACTCTCCAGGTGGTATTGATGCAGAAATTTACAGAACCAGAAAACAATTCTCTGGCATAAATGTTCAAACAGTTTCAGACTCCAAAGAGGAGATTTCCTGTTTTAAAAATAGGAGGCTAAATATTGATACAGTTTTCGCAGTGATTGTTGCCACCGCAGTCTTACATAACCTTGAAATACAAGAAAATGAACATGTGCCAGAAAACTGGATTGAGAATCTAGACACTGATGAAGGTGAAGTTATTGGAAGAAGTAGTGATGGTGGACGCGAACGCTGTTCAGGGTATATTGTTAGGGAATTATTGATAAATGAATATTTTTCAAATTTGTGATATATATTATATTAAAATTGAAATAAATCATTGATTTAACATTTTTTTTTAATTGAGTTTCCAGCTCAAACAGTGCCATTTGTTTTCATATTTCACTCTCAGTTGTTCGCTTGCAACTATTGCTCGCATTGAAATATTCAGCTATCTTTTGCCAAGCATCAATCTACAAAGGAATTAGAACCAATTATTTGTAAATTATCACAAATGTAAATATCCTCTTACCTTATCCTTGTTATTAACTTTGTCGCTGACCTTACACTCTACAATCTTTTTGAATTGTGAGACTATGCGGACTAGTAACAACCCTTGTTCTTTCATGAAATTGTTTCCACGTACCCTTTTGCCCTTATTCAACTCCAGAATAACGCAAACCTCCAAACAACCATTTAGTTCGCTCAATCAAATCAAACAAGACGCATCAATGCCTAGTACACTTACGTTCTAAAAAGCTCTTCCTTGTGCACCTACCGTCTTTTCTAACAGAAGCCACAAATGTTAGATAACTGCTGTGCTAAGGTATTGTTAAGTTGAATTGTATCACTAGACATAAAGGCAGCCCAAGAGAAACTGTATGAGGGTTCGATCGGCCATATTTGTATTGATATTTTGACAGTTCAAGATAAAAACGTCAAGGTCAGTGAAAGTGAACTAAAGTCAATATCTATCCCAATGCCTATGTACATACAGTAGGTCACAATATGAACAGGAAGAAAAGAAATAAAAGTTCTCAAGACACAGATGAAGCTACACCGAATATAACTAAAGATCAAAATGGGTATGAAAATAACATAAAATTATTAACAAAAGAAAATAAATACCTAAAGGAAATATTAGCAGAAAAAGAGAATCTTATATACCAAATTACAAGTGAAAATAAACGTTTACAGGAACAATATGAATTGATTAGACCTAATATTGCGCCAAAAGACTCTATAGTAGACACTTCAGATTCAGTCGTCAAAAGACTTGATGACTTGGAGGAAAAAGGATGCAACAGGTTGTATGCAGAAATCACGAAAAATAATACTTAAAAGAAAGAAAGAAAACTGAAAAGGATCATTGTAAATCCCGACGTAATCCAACCGTGTCATGAAACTAGAAATGACTTAACTAAACACATAAATTTACAAAATCTTAAGCTACGAGTAGGAACCTGGAAGCTAGATGATATATCGTTGTATAAGCTTGATGGATACACATTAGTCTACAATGGCGATACAAAGAATACTTATATAAAAATAAACTTTTAAATGGACTAAAAAATGAATCGTGAAATGAGGTGTATTTCGCTAGTGAAATTTAAAAATCGACAGAAACATTTATTACAACTCTGACTACACACATTAAGAATTGTACAACAAAAGTGAGAACAAAAAAGAACAAACAGAAAAGAAAAGGATGGATCACTGCTGCTTTAATAAATTCCGTGAATGAAAAAATAGGCTTTACAAAATAATGATAAATGATCCGTCAATAGAAAATAAAGAAAAATATAAAAAATATCATAATAAGCTTGCAGATTTAATAAGAGCTAGAAAATTGTCAAGATAAAATTATGAACCATACCAACAATACACAAAAGCTATGGAAATATGTGAATAACGTTATAGGTGTAAACAACTCTGGTAAAGACATTGGTAAAATTATGTCTCAAACTGGAGACATTTTGAACACTAACTTAGATATTAGTAATGAATTTAACCGATACTTTTGTTCTATTGGTAAACATCTAGCAGAAAAAATTAAATCAAGTATCCGATACCTAGACACCCAAACAATCAGACTCCAAACTCAAAATCGTAGCACATCTTATTTCGGAGCCATTCACTAGAATAATTAACTGTTGTAGACAAGTTTCTAGTTCTAGAGAAAAGGGTACTTTTCCATCTATACCCAAAATTGCGACAGTGATACCTGTACCTAAAACTGGTGATGAATATGATTTATCCTATTATAGACCTATATCATTTATCTCCTGTTTGGCAAAGGTTTTTGAAAATATAATAAAGAACAAATTGACAGAATTCTTAGATAAATATAACATACTTTCTGATAAACAGTTCAGTTTAAAAAAAAAATAAATCTACTGAAGATGCGGTGACATGTAACTATGCAAAAATGTAGACAGAAATATTCCAACATTATGTGTCTTTGTTGACCTAGCAAAAGCATTTGACACAGTTGAACATACGATACTCATGAAAACTTTACAAAATTATGGTATACGGGGTCAAATCTATCATCTAATTAAAAGTTACTTAAGTAATAGAACACAAACTGTTGTGATAAATAAATGTTCTAGTTCTCCATTGCCTATAACATGCGGTGTTCCTCAAGGAACGGTACTGGAGCCATTATTCTACAACATATATATATATATATATATATAAGTGACCTATTTGCGGTTGATGTGAGTGGAGATGTAGTGAGTTTTGCAGACGATACAGCTGTTATATTTTCTGCTGAAAGTTGGGAAATATTAAAATCCAAGACTGAAAATGGTTTTAAAAAAATGTTCATCTGGTTCAGTAGTCGACTTTTAACAGTCAATTTCAACAAGACTCACTTTGTTCCATTCGCGTCGTCCGCAAACGGCTTACCGAAATACACCAACTTACAAATCAGTTGTAGACAGGTAGCTCCTATATCAATGGTCACCAGCATCAAGTACTTAGGAATATATCTAGATTGCCATATCAAATGCAAGGAGCATACAGAATATGTTGTCAAAAAGATACGTTACGTTATAATCAAATTTAAACTCCTTTCCACTATACTGACCTATGAACAGATGATCATTGTATACGAAGCACTTGTTCATAGTCATTTACGATATTGTATTGTGGTGTGGAGCGCAGCATGTAAAAATAATATAAGAGCAATAGAAATAATACAAAAACGTTATAAAAAATTTTATATAAAGTGAAATCTACATATCCTAGTGACTTGTTATTTTCTAAAACAGAAATTCTAGATATCCGCCAAACATTTTTCATGTCATTAGGTATTTACCAATATAAAAATAAATCAAACTTGACAAAACACGAACATAAATATGACATGTAATGTTGTACCAAAAGCAAGAAAAAATACTTTATTACGATGTCATACATTGCTTGCTCCAAGACTATACAATGAGATACCAGAAAGCATACAATGTCTAGTGCCTTAAAATTCATTCAAGTATGATTTAAAACAATGGATAGTAAATAAAAATCGCATTAAAATTCACCAACTTGTAGACATATACAATTCCTATTATTACTAATATATATAGAATACATAATATTTTAATATAAGTATTCCTGAATTAGCCCTTGTTTGTTGTTTCTATTTTATAATAATTACCTTGTACACAAGCACAAGTTTTTAACTTTTTTGGGGCACTTGTTGTTTATTGTATTTTATTTATTTTATATTTACAATAAGCGCTATACTAGCCTACTAATTTGACAGCGATTGACCCGATTTAAATAGGGTTGGAGGGTTGGAATCCGAGAATAGCCATCACAGAGAAGCGAAACAGCAAGGACCGATTTTCATAACGCATGCGCGGAGTTATTGTGGACAAATGTCAAACCGTCAAACTCCCTTTGAGGTTATGGTCGTGGAATTGCTCTATATTGTGGATGCGTGTCAGTTCAAGCCGATTCAAGGTCACCAAATAATGACCCGCCGAACATCAAAGGTGCCGACATGTTGTGTCGCTTCTCTGTGATGGCTATTCTCGGGTTGGAATGCCAACTTATTTTAACGGCTGGTTGGTAAACCGACGTTTACAAATGCACTATGAAATGCTCGTCAGTTAACCGGGCGATTCAAGTTAGCCGCTGAGTTATGTAACTGAGAAATCACTGGGTGATTACAAAATCGGGCCTTAGAGATATTATTACTGATAATGCGATTACAACAGAAATGTGAAGATACTATGCTTGTTGAGGACACAACACATTACCCACAATAGATTGAAAAAGCTGGAAAGGGTTTTCAACACCCGAAATGTATTTCCATCCCGATTTTTCTCTGTTGTATATATATATATACGGGCGCATTTATATGCATAGACGTAAAATATGCGCTCAAAAATGCAGAAGCGTGTTGCCTCATGTATATACTGCTAAATGGGTTGCAAATGCACGTAGATGTTTATTTTCCCCATACGTCGTTTATACTGCTACAGGGCTGCGAAAATTAAGTGCTCTTTGCACTTTTTAAAAGTAAATTCAAAGTAGTTGGTATCTTCTCTCTCGTACGTACTTTACTTCCACTGGATGAAGCTTGGCGTCAAGTGTGCTGACTTGGACGTCCCTCTAGAGTCTGAAGACAAAAGGTATCTTTGGCTTTTTCTACCCTGAATGATCGGGATATTATTCACCACAATAAAGTGATTCGTAGAGAATAATATATCGCGATATCGTCATTCGGGGTGTAAGGAGCCAAAGACACCTTAAGTATAGATAATGGATTCTCAATAATCATCCCGGAAAGGGACATTTGGATTGACGGAAAAGGCAAATTTTCACCCCAGAGTCCACTGTACTGCACTGACGGATTACTCTCAAAAGAGTCGAGATCTGGAGGAGCAGGTCTGAAGGGAAAAGCAGTGTAGTGAATTTATTGATGGCGGAATACTCGACGGAAGCCGAACAGTGTTCTGAATAGTGCAGCTCCGACAGCAAGGTCAACTCTGGCTCAAGAATGTTCTGCTGCCCTTCAGAAACTATCAAGTCATAAGAAAGTGACCCTATTGTGGGTCCCCGAACACACTGGTGTAGCGGGTAACGAGAGAGCGGACGGTCTAGCTAGGATAGGGGCCGAAAGCCCATGCCCAGAACCAATACTTCTAATTGGCAGGACGACTGGGCCTACAAGAAACTGGCGAGAGATGACTGCAGGTAAGCAAAGATATTCATAGCGGGCCCTGATAAGAGCCGAACACTATGACTTCTGAATAACGGCAGAGAGTTGCCAAACCTTATGATGGGGGTACTCGCTGGCTATACCTGGGTCTAGCCGGACCGTGCAACTTTCCAACCCGCAGTTCCGCATGCGCATTTGTCATGACTACCGAGGTTGATATTGACAGTTCTGTGTGCCGTTTGCAGAATTAAAAAATGTGTGTTGTTTTGGAAGAATTTATCTGTTATCGTGGTGTTTTCATTTTCTGTATCTACAATCCAGATCCAGCAATGTATAATAAAGTGTTTTGAAAAATGTTTTCCACATTTATGCTATGCGTAGAAAAGTCTAGAAAGTCATTTACTCAAAAATTTCCTTCTTATTGGCATTACTTGACCAGTGTTGAACCCAGAAAATTCAGCTTATTTAGTGAGGATATCATTTCTGTCGCATATGTTTAACTGAAATTGATTTTTTTGAGGCATTCCCTTTTTTACATTAGCATATCTAATATAAGGGAAAGTTGGTGCAAAAGGTAACGAGGAGAGTTATTTCTTCAGAACTAGGTCCAAATTTTTTATATATTTACTGTATACTTCTCCACTAGTCATCCTTTACAACTAATTTAAAACACAGTGATAGGCATAATAATGTACCACATTTGCTCTTTATACAGTAATCCAAAGGGATTAAAGATTTTTTACTTTTACCTTTATGGTTGTGTAAGATGACAAATTTTACTATTTATTGGATGACTCAGACGTTTATTTTAAAATTTGTTCACGAAATATATTATTTTGTAGCCACAAATAATCTTCTATATACAGGGTGAGCTTTTAGTACCGGCTCGGTCGATAACTCCACTACTGTAGAAGATAGCGAAAAAAGTTGTATATAAATGTTGTAGCCACGGATATGTGCCTTGCTAAAAAAATATTCTGATTTATACAGGGTGATCCGTAACTACGTGGCGACGCAAACACGCATTTTTTTAAATAAGACACCCTATATATTATTCCATATTCAAATTCTACTAGTGATTTCCGTTCTTCCAATGTAGGGTATTGTTACATTATACAGTGTATTTCAAAAGTTATGACCATTTCTATATCCAAATCGCTGTCAAATGAACGTACTGTATATCAAAAGTGGTGAAACAAAAATCATTTATTTTACATGGAAGGATAAAAAATATCATCTAGTTTTAAAATCGGCTATAAAAAAATCCCGCGACGCATATTCGTATACAGGGTGATGTAGAATGCAAAATCTAGGTTTTCTCTCTTTTTTTAAATGTAACCCCCAATATTTTATTATACCAAAGAATTGCGTTTTATATGCTCTTTCATCTTTGTATAGCACTTGTTGTACCTACATCCATCATTGTCCGAGATATTTCGATTTTTCGGTAAATTTAAAATATAGCTACTATTTGTGTACTGAAATTTATTTATTTTGAGAAAGTATTATCGAATTGTTTTTTGTTTAACGAACAACTAAATTATAAGGTCATGATACTATTTGATGAAGTCAAAACCCTAAATTATCGAGATAATAAAGTCAAGTATGCTGAAGAAACAATCTTGTGGGCGTGATGCATAATTATTGTCAAGCAGATTTATCAGGTAGGCTTTGAAAAGTTGACAGTTCTCATAACCTGCTCAATGAAAAAATTAATTCTTAAAGCTGGTTTTTCACACAGTACGGAATTATTGAGCAGGTTATGAGAACTGTCAACTTTTCAAAGCCTACCTGATAAATCTGCTTGACAATAATTATGCATCACGCCCACAAGATTGTTTCTTCAGCATACTTGACTTTATTATCTCGATAATTTAGGGTTTTGACTTCATCAAATAGTATCATGACTTTATAATTTAGTTGTTCGTTAAACAAAAAACAATTCGATAATACTTTCTCAAAATAAATACATTTCAGTACACAAATAGAAGCTATATTTTAAATTTACCGAAAAATCGAAATATCTCGGATAATGATGGATGTAGGTACAACAAGTGCTATACAAAGATGAAAGAGCATATTTAAAGCAATTCTTTGGGATAATAAAATATTGGGAATTAGATTTGAAAAAAAGAGAAAATCTGGATTTTGCATTCCACATCACCCTGTATACGAATATGCGTCGCGGGATTTTTTTATAGCCGATTTTAAAACTAGAGGGTATTTTCAATCTTCTCGTGTAAAAAAAATCAGTTTTGATTCATTAGTTTTTGATATACAGTATATTCATTTGACCTCGATTTGGATATAAAAATGGTCATAACTTTTGAAATATCCTGTATAATATAACAACATCCTATATTGGAAGAACGGAAATCATTAGTAGAATTTGAATATGGAATAATATACATATAGGGAACCTCATTTAAAAAAATGCATGTTTGCATCACCACGTAGTTATGGATCACCCTGTATAAATCTAAATATTTCCTGAGCAAGGAGCATATCCGTGACTACAACTTTTATATACAACTTTTTTCGCTATCTTCTACAGTAGTGGAGTTATTGACGGAGCCGGTACTAAAAACTCACCCTGTATAGCCCCAATGTTACACAGAGATAGAGAAAACTTTTACATTATTTACTAAAGTGCCCTACTTTAATTTTTTACATTTTGAACTGTCAATAAAGCCAACTTCTATAGTTTTCCCATCGTTGAAGCGTCTTTTTAGAATAGAGAATATCCATTATCCAATAATTGACATCAGCCCCGTCATGTAATAAAGTCTTGAATCATTCATGTAGAAGACAAACAATAACGTTACGTTAGATTTAAATTTGGCGCCGTTGCGGCATCATCGGATAATAGTTGGAAACCTTCGGCGGTCTTCGGGTCTGCAGGTTGGAAAGTTGCACGGTCCGCCTAGACGCCAGTGCTGGCTATTGCCGACTGAATAGACATTTGTCATTCATTGGAATGGTAGGGGACCCCATCTGCTGCATGTGCTGGGAGGAGGCATTGCACTTCGTTAAGAGGACTGGTAGCTTCGACAAGGTGGTTCCTAGGACGTAGGCTTTAGTGTTTTCAGAGTTGGTTCAGTGGGTTTGGGAAAAAGGGCCAAAGGTGGCCTACTTGGCTGGTTTGTCTCCCCATTACTACTACTACTTTTTTTTCATGGACCGTCGCCGGGCCGCGGAGTGGGTCATGCGAAATACCCTGCATTCCGGAACCGTCGCTTACGACATATCGTCAGAGTGGCAGGATGGTATTTTATGCTTCATCCTCTTCTATTTCCCACAGCATCAATTTCCAGAGTACCCTACTCTCCCGTCCCCCGGCTAGCGGGGATTAGGAGTTCAGGAACACGTAAGTGATGTTTCGTCTTTTTCCTGGGCACCCATGACTTTCGCAATAAACCTTTGAACTTATTGCCACTGCTGTGTACTGCGGCACATTACGGTGATAATGCTACTTGGTGACAGCTGTATCCCTAACTTTCTCATGCAGATCTCTCTTTCGGCCTCCCATCTTATACATCTGAATATTGTATGCTCCACCATGTCCCTATCCGAGCATATGCATATGCTCGGGACATATATCGGTGTTGGATTTTCCTATACGCATTAGGTAGCTCTCGAAACTGCCATGACCTGACAAAGCCTGCGTCAAATATTAGTCCACCTCCCGACGTTCACATTGCACCCATAGCTTTCTGTCCGGAATGAGAGTTTTTGTCCATTGTAATACCGATTGGTTCTCGTCCCACTCCTTTTGCCAGGCTTGTAGGGTTTCAATCCTGGCTTCTCTTCGGACTAGTTCCAGGTGCCCGTTCCCCCCCTCATATATCGCTCTTCTCTCGTGCGCCAACAAATGTATGGGTACAATCCCCGAAATAACCTGAGCTGCCTTGGTTGAAACCGTTCTATACACAATGATTACTCTTGGTGCCATTTTGTGTTGCACTACTACTACTACTACCACTACTACTACAGGGTGTCTCTTATATATGGTCTGTACTGCTACAAGACTCCAAAAATTGAGACCCTATAACATAGACACGGTACATTACTAAGGGTAAGTTTGTGTATACCTTCATCCCAAGTTAGTTGCCATGTTTATGGGATGCAGTGCATATTATGTTGACGTGCTCATCACACATGAGTCCTGCAATAAAATTTTTAATAATCCCCTCCTAAAATCTGGCGCACAGAAATACTATTGTATCCGGAAGCTGTGGATCACAATAAGCGATGGCATACTGTAAGAACATTAGTCAACAATGGAAATAAATACCAATGCGTGGAATTTTGGGAAATTTCGAGGCAACCTCCTACTTGTCTCCATTTAGTGATGAAATTTGTGCTTTGACAGCGACCACACAACCATTGTAATGGAAAACTTTTACCATGTGGCAGAACTGTAATGAAGTAGAAGTAAGAACTGAGCACGTGAAAGGACTACTTGTGCAAACCATTGTATGTTGAAGAAGAAATATATAGGGTGTTTGGCAGAGGAATAACCAACCTTCGTGGGCGTATAAATAAGTCCATTTCGAAGATATTTTATTAACAGACTAAGACTGGCTGTGATTTTTTTATCATGGGTTTTGCAATATTTTTAATAATTTATACTAATAAATATCTTCACTGCTGTAATTGGTTTTAAAATGTTTATTAACTAATTTTCTGTGTGTTTTTGATCTGTAGGGCATCCTTTTTCAACTGAAATAATAAGTAGTCGCAAATATTGCTGAAATAAGTAGTTGTGAGCTAATATTGCTATCAAAAATACATTAAATAATTAAGTTAATTCAAATTTGATGTAAAAAATTAATAAACGCGATAAAGTTATAAAGTTGGTCAAATGCTTATAAAACGTCTCTATTTATTGCTGTTTACAACGATATACTAAGTGTGTCACCAAGCTCATGTAAAAAAAAATCAGGGATCTTCAGGATACGTGCCTGTTGATAAAATATCTTTGAAATAGGCCCACGAAGTTTGGCTGACTCTCTGCCAAACACCTTATATATTTTTATTCGTCAAATTTTGCGTATACACTGGCCTTGATTCCAACATTGTTCTTGTTTTACATCGATTAGCTACTTTGGGCCGAATTCACCAAACATAGTTAAATCTTTATCTGACTGTTAAACTAGCTATCAGCTTGTTAACCATATTTTTGGTATTCACCAATTAAGGTTATTGCCAACCAGCTGATAACTGCTTTGTTAATTTTAACAACCCGATTTTTGTCAGATAATCAAACTCTGGACACATAAAACACAAAATAATATCGAATACCTAGTTATTTGTCATTTAATCGGATGAAAATGGTGTTTTTCACTGACATTCTATTCATCAGCGATTTCCCACATAACACTATATGGATATGTACATCCATAGAATGTACATTAGATATTCCAGTTTGAACATGTATATTTAGAATATTCATAGGACGTTAAATGTACATATGAAAAATGATATACACTAGTGTAATATACTATGTATGTTCACGTAGGTATATCCATATGTGAATATACATAAGATGTTGGTCTATGTATCATATATACATCTAGTAGTTTACGCCTGCGCGAAGATCAACTAATGCCGCCATTGCTGATTTCTAGTCATTCCGTCGTACGACTTGTTCGCGTTCTTTGCGTGTGTGCTGGTGCTGGTTGTGTCTGATTACCTGATCGAGTGAAATATTGTGCAATGTTACTTATCTTCTTACTACTGAACACTCACATCCAGCGTTTGACGGTAAGTCATAAGCGGAACAAACCACCTACAAAATTTTATAACCTTGATTTCTTTGTGATTTTAGACATGCCATTCAACAGAAAAGAGATGACAATCACAGTAGTCGATCTTGCCAAGTATTATTATTGTAATTAGAAATTGAATTAACAACAATACATAATGAAAGCATAAAGTTTATTTATCTTACTGCCTCTACATTGAACTTTCATACACTACGCATGTGCATTAAGAGTACATGAATGTACATTTAATGGATATACCATGGATGTGTATATATCCATTGTATGTACCATGTATATAATATGCATGTACATTAGACGTCCATATGTACATTCTATGGATATGCTATGGATGTGAAAGTTCGCGACAAACGTACATGCAATGTATATTTTTTTGATGTCTATTTGACATCCATTGGACATTCTTGCTCCATTTGTGGATATACATATCCATTAATTTGATATCCATTGTATGTACATTGTATATACTTTTGTTATGTGGGTTTCTCCGCTCAGTTTTCGGTTTATTGAAAATAGCGTTACTTTTTAAGTTTTCAATTATTCAACTAATTGCCAGATCTTTTGCGTTCTCCTTTTTTCATGTTAACAATTAGTACGTTTCCTATGCGAAGAGAATGGCCAGCGATGGTGGAAGTGTTCATGAGTAATATGATTATTAAATAAAGCACAGAAACAAAAAACAAACACAAATGATGAGGTTATCTAGAATCAAGAGGAGGCAGCACAAAACGTTTTATACAGCACAGAACATAAAACTACGCAGTGTTTACAATATTAGAAAAATAAAAAGTTTCGTTATTTCTTTGTTAAGTAACTGGGAGCTGAAAATTCATGGTGAATACGATACTTAGCTATCAGGCAGTTATATTTTAACTGACGGTTACCCAAAAAATTGTGAATACAGGCCTTTATACTACAAACCTAAAACATAGTTCTGCGGATGACAGTTTTTCTCACGCAGGCGTCATGGGCGATAGACCGATCTCCATGGTTGAACCGGAACACCGAAAGCTGTAAGCGGCAGCTTCTCTGTCAAGGGTTTTGAAGACCATTACTGCTTGGCGATTAAAGAATTTTATATATTTCAATGATTTCGAGGCCCAGTACTGCACACTCTATCAAGTAAGAAGTGGCCAAGCTCAGGCTCTTCCAAGAAGTTATTCATTCAAGCTTTTAGAAGTCATTGTTACAGAAAACATTATATGAACACCTTCCGTCAATTGCAGCAGCTGTTGGGAAAAAGGTAGGACAGCTATTCTGAGCCAGAAGGTACCTATCACCATCTAAACTTCTTACTATGTATAAAACCCAGACGAGGCCCGACCTGCTCACAAATCTGGGAAATTACTATCCCTACTACCCTGTCCATATTTGACATAGTCCAGAGGAGATCAAACCGAATACTGAGTGACACGGCCCTATTGCGCCACCTTCAGCCTCTTTCTCTCAGAACCCGCTCCTAGGAGCTATCCTTTATAATTTCGCCATGCGCCGAGTCTGTTAACTGTATTTGCGGGACTACTGCATCTCATCTAAGGTGCTATGACCGCACCTTTCTTTCTAGGGCATGCAGGGCTTGAAACAGACTGCCAGAGGCAGTAGCGGTTCGTGCTGTAGTTCACTAAGGGGCTACTTTTAAAGTAATAATAAACATAAGAAATTTTAAAACTTACCAAAGCATTTTAGGTGATTTGATAGGAAGTATTAAAATTATAAAATAAAAATACATAAGGTTTAAGTCTTTTGGTTGTTTTAATTTGGTAGCACATGTTTTATTTCACCGCACTTTGCATTATAAAGTTTCGTAAAATTTATGTTTTTATCTATTCTGATTTCTCGTAACATAAGTACCTAATAATAACTATTATTCTATGTACACTATATACAGTGTGAGTTTCTGGTAGCGCCTCGGTTGATAACTCCATTACTATAGAATATTGGGGGTTACATTTAAAAAAAAAGAGAAAATCTAGATTTTGCATTCTACACCACCCTGTATACAAATGTGCTTCGCGGGTTTTTTTTATAGCGGATTTTAAAACTAGAGGATATTTTTAATCTTCTCATGTAAAAAAAATAATTTGTGATTCATTACTTTTTGATATACAGTACGTTCATTTGACTGTGTTTTGGATATAAAAATGGTCATAACTTTTGAAATACCCTGTATAATGTAACAACACCCTATACTGAAATAACGGAAATCATTAGTAGAATTTGAATATGTAATAATATATAGGGTGTCTCATTTAAAAAAATGCATGTTTGCATCACCACGTAGTTATGAATCACCCTGTATAAATCTAAATATTTTCTGAGCAAGCAGCATATCCGTGGCTACAACTTTTATATACAACTTTTTTCGCTATCTTCTACAGTAGTGGAGTTATCGACCGAGCCGGTACTAAAAACTCACCCTGTATTACAAATTACAGATTACAAACTTATTTCTTGTAAGTAAAATGAAGTCTTGTGTTCTTCAAGTTTTACAAAATGTTCTATCACTTTTATGAATTCGAATTACGTTGCGAAATACTTCTAAAGCCGGCGCCACATATGCGGGTACTTGCCGAGTATCAATACTCGACGTTTTTCAACCTTACTTGCCGAGTAGCGGGCACGTATCGCCCTACATGTGCGTAGTTGGCTATGTTTAGTTTCGAGAAGAAAGGGAATGGGAAAGCCCGAATATTCATAGCAAATTGAAACTTATTTATTATTAAAATTTATCGACAGTAGAATCAACGTCATCATCAATGGAAAATAATAATGATATAGTCGTGGCAGCAAGTGCCGTTTTTGTTATGTGTAGTGCTTATATGTTAATGAGGAAAAGAAAAAATCAACCAAGAAGGAGGCGATGGTGGATGGTCTCATTAAATAGAAGTCGAGAGAGGTAATAAAATAATTAGCAATAACATCAAACCACAATGTTAAACACATTTTCAGGTATGGCGGACCACACCTAGTTGCAGATTTATTAAAAGAACCGTCTGGATTTTTTGAAAATTTTTGCAGAATGTCTTCCGAAGATTTTGAATATCTACTCAGCAAAACAGGACCACTGATATCAAAAAAAGACACAAGATGGAGAAAAGCTGTTCCTGCTAAAGAACGACTAGCTCTGACGCTTCGAATTCTAGCGACCGGCGACAGTTATCAGAGCCTTCAATATCTATCCAAAATATCACATCAACTCATTTCTGAAATCGTTCCCGAAGTTTGTGAAGCTCTCACCAAAGACGACGAGGATGTTTATTATTATGCACCACTAGAGATGCGTCGGAGAACAGTAGTGAGGATAGTAATGATAGTGACCAATTCAGATTTACAAGATCACACCTTAGCACAGACGCTAAGACAATCATAATATTATACAGGTTGTCCATTTAGTGTGTAATTCCTCGATATCTCGCAAGATATACCTGATAGAAAAAAATGTCAAATAGAAGGTTATTTGGTTACTTAAGACGCATATCCTAAAAATATTCTGAAATATACAGGGTGTTTCAGGAAAGTAGGATAGTGATCAACTTGATTTTTTTATGCGGTACTATTACTTTTTTTTTAAATTTTTCTAGTTTCCATCATTGATCTCTATTACACCCTAAAATATTATTGCGATCTTGCCAAGTTATAACTTATTTTCTATTAATTTCCGGATTTGCAAGTAATACTCCAAATTGATATATTCCTTTAACTTTTCTCAATAATATTATACAGCGAGTTACTTAAATATTAAATAAATATTATTTTGAATGACACCAGCAATGTGCGGGGTGTTATTGGTAGAATTTTAAATTACGGTAATTTGAAGGTCATTTTACTTTGTTTTTTCTAAATGTAACACCCTGTACGTTTTATTTTAAATCGAAATATCTACTAATACCCTATCTCGCCTTGTAATTTTTTTCGCGTTTGCGAGATTGCCAAGTTATAAATTATTTTTCTAAATTTACAAACAAATATCCCCGATTTTTATTAATAAAACACACTGCATACTTTATTTAATATAGAAGTATTCCCTAATAATGGTTTACAGCATGAACAAGTTTCAACTGGTGTTCCTCACCGCCTTTTCAGTAAACAGTACCGGAAGGCTTAAATATTTCCAAAACTGCCACAGCTTTTTGAACACTCAGAATTCAAAAATGCTAACATGCTAACAAATAAACAATGCGAATAAAGTTTTTAATTCTCTAGTCCGGCCCTGTCCCTGTCTCTGTGTCACTATTCGGGTACTTATTTGTGTTCGGCAAATTCCGACCATTCGCACAAACTGCTCCAGCCACACTAGTAGGCGTTTGCCGAATTGCGAATATTCGCTGTTCGTTGTTCCCTAAATACCGCATGTGTAGCGCCGGCTATGGCGCCGGCTGAATGCTCGGTGCTCGGCATATGGCGAGTATTCGGGTAAAATCCTGCAGCCACATAGCCGAGTAGCAATTAATCGGGGTTCGTTGCTCGCCGAGTACCGCATATATGGTGCCGGCTTAACATACTGTCTAATATTTCGTTTTTTATTGTTTTCGAGGTACCTTCAAACACAGTAGTATTTTTTCAAGGTCAAGTTCAGATGTATAGTCAATCGAAAAACGCCACGATTTTTGGAGCTGTCTTTTTTATCTTGGACATTAACGCTGATTCCAGTTTACTGCAAAATTTAATGCGATTTATAATTCTTTTTGAAACATACCTGTTCTTATCTACTTGCTCGTTGTGCTTTATGATATTTTGCCGGTAAGCTGAATCCAACAAAGCAACGATATTAGTAGTACCCAGAAAAGCTAATTCCGCCAAACTATTTACGTGCTTGGTAGATACTACATGCTTCTTAATTTTTTTCAATAAGATGCATTAAATCGCTAAATTCTGCCCTTGCCTTGTAAGTTATCACTTACAGCGGAGTAGAATAATAAACAAGGAAAGCAAAACAATGCATTCACAGTATCATAGCCACATATCCAACTATTTACTTGAAAATCATCTTGTGTAAGGACTTCTTGAAGCTTTATCTGCTTACGTTAAATTTAAATCGGGAGTCAGTCTACTCAGAAGTTTAATACTGCTTTTTCAGCCAGCGAAATCAGTTGTTAAAATATCTTGAATGCTGCTGTCAGTTACACGCGGACGCGACACGACCCTTATAAGATGCAGGCTGCTGCTAGACTGATCTGACTGATTAGGCGACCGCGAGGGCGATAATGTTCGTAGCCTTTCTGTACCTTATAACCCTGTATCTGACCGGGCGAACTGTCCATACGACGCGCCGTGTTCTAGTGCGGGAATTCGTGGCTATAGGATAGATCGCCCACGCACATGCAGGGACGGACTGCCAGGCTATGATCTAATAAACAAAACTGAAGGAGTCGCATGAAAGTTATAAAATAATAAATTATATAAATAACCCGTGGAATATAACATTTTCATCAACACTCGTATGGGTAGGTAAATAACATAATAGGATGATTTTAACTTTATGATTTTATATTTGCAAAAATTGATTTCTTGTATGGGGGGTTCTACTCTATAGCCCTTACAGACAAGTGACCACTGGCCAGGGGATGTATTTATTGAGCCTGCTAGTGTTGGCGTATTCAAGGCCCGCATTAACAAACTTACCCTAACCTAACCTCGTCATGTCACCCACTGCACTCTTGCATTCTGGTGCTTTGCCCATAAAAAATTGCAAACACTATAGTTAATATATTTTTCGATTTGGTGACAGACATGCCGTGTGCTTTATACAACCGTTCTGCGGCAGCGAAATCGAATTTTGTTATTTTTAGCCACCAAATTGGACCTGCATATTGGAGTCTATCAATATTTCCAGCCGCGTATACTCAACATGTTTGCGGAATTAGGTAAACCAATAGTTTCATCAATATCATAACAATAAATCGTCTAGTCTATATATTCGTAAATAGGAAAAATATGGAGATTTGACTTCCATGTACTATCTATACGCTGCTAATGACACAATATCCAGTCAGTAGTATATGCCATACAAATGTAAATTTCTCCCGCATGGGAACGCAACAATCTAACATTTGATTAGAGACCTCCAACTACACATAGTGACATGAAATCTACATGTTAGTATATAGTGGTTGTTTACTTAATTTAGAATCATTGCAATAAGCACCAAATCACCTGTGAACCAGGTCAGCAGTTTCCAGTTTATACAGTTATCAAGAATAATCGATATATACAAAAATGGCATCAAGTGTCTCGACTCAGTACTTCATACACATTATCGGCGCTAAAAAAAATTTGGAGCTCCTCTATCCTTACAGCATCCGCACCACCAAGTAGACAATGACCGTTTAGGACATTTCAAACATCTAAAAACGAAGTTTGACCGATTTTCAAGTTTTTCATTTTTTTTGTAGATTTTCTGTCAGGCATTGGCAAGACTTCCAACAACGATACACTGTTATGGTACAACTATTGTGCATTGAATCACATTTCATTCAAGCTCTTATACCAGGCTGCATTAACTGTATGCGAAATCGCGTAATAAATAAACGAAAAATATGCCCGAAAACTACCTGAATGCCCCCGACACTCAAATACAATCAACCAAAAAAATTACTGCTTGACGGCGACACGCTGCATAACCAGGGAGCCTTAAATAGTTTGCTGATCCACTTTGGATATACGACGCACGGCGTTGATAGAAGACCCCCTTTTGTTGCAGTTTTTATCAGGCGGTGGAGACTATCTACTTATTTGTAGAAAATACATTAGCGGCGCGTGTAATGCTCTAAGAGGTAGCGAAATCATGGAAATAAAAGTATTAGATATCAGAATAGCGTTTCGGAGAGAGCTATTAGGGAGATCCAAACAATATTGAAGGTGAATCTGCAGCTTTTCTATTGGATGTTGCTTAGCAAAAGCTTTCTATTGGGTATTGCGGGCTAGGTTAATAAGTATCATCCAATAGTATTTTAACAATATTGGAAATAAAACGTCAAAACTCGATGACATTTCATTAAAAATATTTTAGAATTCATGGATCAAAATCATAGCAGAAAGTCAGAACGAAGCGATTGTTTTGCAAATTAATGCTACCTGATAATTATTGTATAATTACCAATTGCAATTGCAGTCAGATTGATTATAGACTGGATGCATGTTTGATATAGAATAGACCTTCTTATAAAATATTCACAGAGGATGTAAAGATTGTAGGCACTGCGCAAAAGGCACCGTAGCGCAGAAACACATTTATTTAAAGCACCTCATTGACTTTCTGACTATACGAAAGGTTTCTATGTAGGAAAAATAAGGGTATACGTTATACTTTTGCCAGATCGCAAGGCTTTGCTGTTAAGTAGGATAGGCAACCAGTAACGCACGCTTGCATCGTGTGTGTCTATAATAGCTTTGTGAAATGCAATAAGATGTTATTTTTACCCTTTTTCACTATAATACAAAGGTATATGGGAGGTATTTATAATTATTATCGATTGTAAATTATTGTTTTATAACAATGGTGCAGTAATTTGAATTTCTTGTCATCATCATTAAATTAACAGTACATTTTATCCAGTGATCAAATGTGTCGGTTTTGTGGAATCTGATTGGTTGACATTAGCAATTGCTAAAACAAGACAATGCAAGTTTTTACCCATTTAGGATAGAAAATCAGAGTTGAAAGGATACTAGAGAGTTTACAATGGCCGATTATATATAAAGCATGTCTTTTTTCACCTTTTTGAGGTAAATTTCAAGAGAAATCAATAATTTTCAGAGAACTTTGACAGATGCAAGTTCTTGAATGGGCTGCTCTTATTGGTCAAAACCTTTGTTAAAATGCCCGTGTTGATAAAATCGGGCCTTAGAGTATTATTATATAAGTGCTACAACACAAATGGTATGATGTCAATCTGATAACTGACAGGACGTAAGGTCGCTTGTTTGAAGGAGCTGGTAATTTTCACGTTATTTTTAACAGTCATTTGCTGCAAAAATTCGACCAAACAAACTTATATTGTTTTGCTTATGATTTTGACAGTTCATCGTAACTGTTATTGTGACACTCGTAAATTCTCGTTCTAGTTGCACTACTTGATTTGTAACAAGTAGGTAACACCTTACGTATCCTAGAACATGAAATATTTGAAAACTCCTTATAAATAGGTGGCATGTGGATGTATACTGATCGCATCTACTGATCGTAGTATTTGTTGAAGAACGAAATGGCAACCATATTAAAAGCCTTTAAGAGCGTATTGGAACGACCAAATGTGAAATTTCAATAAATATTTTCCTTCTACTGTATAGCGTATAGAAATGATTAATCTTCTAACGAAAACAAAATATCTGTCCCGCCGCCCATGCTTTTCAAAGAAAATGCCGATTGCTGGTTTTTAAGTGATTCAGTTCACAATAATTAAACCTTACCATTTTCTCTACGGTAGTAATACGGTTCCATAACAATCAAGTTCATAGCTTTCAAGCTATACTTTATAGGATTATAATACGTATTTATCAAATTACTCCACAAATATAAAAATCAAAGCCAACATTCGGCTATGTCTAACAAACACACGATTTTAATATTATGAATTTAACAGTATATGAATACAACAAATGTCTGAGTTTTCAAACCGAAGTTTGAGCTGCTTTTATATTTGTAGTTTTTTTATTATTCCTGCGCCGCCACGGACAAGATTCTTAAAAACCATACATGGTTTCGTTCAAGCCTCGAATCTCTGAATCTTAGCCAGCTGGAGCGTAATAGAGATGTTCTCTGCGCTCGGCCACTAGACCCAGTAGCCATACTGGATCCTGGTTCTGACTACTGCCGTGTATAGCAAGCTTGAGACCTTGGGCTTGAGATCCCAGGTCCTACCAACTACCCTACGCGGCTGCTACATGGCAGCTACAGACTTTTTATATACATGGTGATACACCGTGGAGAGTAAGGGCTTTAAAATCATACACTTTCTTCTGTGAATGAATCGGATCAGCTCAGTCTTCAATGGCTTAATTGACAGTCTTAATTCACACAACACCTGTCTAAAATATTGCAGGCCATCTGCATGCTATTGCAGGCGACAGAGGCTTTGCCACCAGAGAAGAAGAATACTCGATCATCGTGCACAAGAAATAAAAGACATGACCAGCGTAAAACCACCAATAGGCCAAATAGTCCAGGTGGTAGGGTTTTTTTGGCAGCGAAAGGTCGAAAAAGAAAATGATATTTGATGAGATTGTAGACATTAGTCCCCTGAACCTACATATAAGTTTACGACCTCGGAGGGTGCCCGTTCTAGGAGTGGGAGGTGAAAATTCTACTTCGCGACAATTTTCGAAAAATAGCGTCTTTAGTAAGTGATATCGAAAAAAGCTGCAATTTTTACTCAAATCGAAATTTTATCGTGTATTAAATCAGAACTCTAGCAAAAAGTTCTGTAACACTTTTTGCCCTAAGTTAATAATATTTCTCATATCGCTATTATCTGCAGCTGCCTAAATAACTCATCTGGGCTTTAAAAAAAGTAGGACATTTGGGAACACATCGCGACCTACTACCGATACGAGCCAATCGTTAAGTCCTACAAAAGTATTTTGAGCACAAAAGGTCGGAATGAAATGAAATTTGGTGGGATGGTAGGCATTGGTCCCATAAAGTCTATGATCTCGGGTAGTTGCCGCTCGAGGGATGGGGGGATGAAATCTCTGCGAAATCTTCGCGACGATTTTCGAAAAATAGCGTTCTGCTATCCGAAAACGGTTCAATGAGAGAATTTAATTTGCGACCACTGGGGGTTGCCGCTAGAAGGTGGGGGGGGAGGGGGTCGAATTTTTTCTCTTTGTAAATCCGTTAAACCTTTTTTCGACAGCCCTTGCCAGAATGATGGTATTTTTTGAAAATAGTCGCGAAGCATAGATTTCATCCCTCCCCCATCCCTCGAGCGGCAATCCCTCGAGGTCTCAAAACTTAGGTGTAGGTTCAAGTGACCGATGTTTACTATCTCACCAAATTTCATTTCTTTCCGACCATTTGCTGTCAAAAGCCTTTCCTACGATGCGAAGTAACGACTGGATTAAAAAATATCCGATTTATAGGTATTTGTTCCTGGCTAACAATGCGGTGAAAAATGGTGGATAAAAGTATCTCGGATGGGCTACCCGAATCGCAATCCTAAAAAAAAGTGTGGTGAAACCAGGTCTTACATATTTGTTTGACAATCCTCGAACTAGCAAATATTTTGCATATCAGCAAATACGTGATCCTGTCACTATTGGATTTCTAGTTTGCGTTCTGATCCACCTGATTTACAGCACAGATCTAAATAAACACCGAGCCATTATTTTCCTGCTTGTAATCAGTTGTAGTTGTGTTGAAACCATGTCAGTATAGTTAATTATGGAAGGCAAATGCTACCACATTATGTACTCGCTAAAGCAGAATACTAAATCGCTCCCTGGAAATAACTTTGACTTGACATGGTCAATTTCATGGTGTGTAACGCCCATGCCGTGTTGCTAAAATCGTTCTATATCCCTTTATAATTTAGAACAAATAAATGATATTATATTTAGCTAGGAGCTTAGGAACTTTGATTAATACATATACGCTAAGAGACAATGCTTAAAGCAGGAAAAGTCTAAATGTGCTATATTTATATGAATAAATTGCTATAGATAAAGTATGGTGCTCGGATGCCATGACAAAATTTTGCCAAGTCCCTAGGAGTTAGGAATTACCACCGAGAGGGCATGACTTGAAGGAAACACACTGAAGCGTCAAAAACAAAATTCGAAATTATGTTTGTCAACTCTACCCTCTGTTATGTAAAACTTTAAAATTGAGTTCAATGAGATTCGATTTTACAAGACCAGCAATAATACACGCATGTGCGGCTTAATGGTTCCTCACCAAAATGCACATGCAAAACCTGCAGGTTCTGCAGAGCAGAACATTGCGTACAATTACTAACGCCCCATGGTATGTTTCCAACGATACCATGTAAAATTTATCTTTTAGGAAGTTCAAAAATGATCTCGGAATTTTGCTTTAGCCAACAAAATTTATGAACCATGACATCCCTTACTTGAGGGATTACATTAAACAACAGGGGCAACGACGTTATAGTCAAGCGCAGTCGCACAGCAACCCTCTGTTCCGCGAGTCAGTGGACTACACAGTCTAGCAAGTTCGCAAGCTTATAAGACCGCGACTCGCACTGTGATCAAAATCAAACCGAACAATTTTAAAACAATTAAATATCAAACCCAAAATTAACCCCATTGGCTAAACCCAAAAATTACCGAAATCAAATCGACTATGTCAAGCTAGTTCAAAAATTATCTCGAAATTTTGCTTTAGCCAACAAAATTTATGGACCTTGACATACCTTACTTGAGGGATTACATTAAACAATAGGGGCAACGACATTATAGTCAAGCGCAGTCGCACACAGCAACCATCTGTTCCGCGAGTCAATGGACTACACAGTCGAGCAAGTTCGCAAGCTTACAAGACCGCGACTCGCACTGTGATCAAAATCAAACCGAACAATTTTAAAACAATTAAATATCAAATCCAAAATTAACCCCATTGGCTAAACCCAAAAATTACAGAAATCAAATCGACTATGTCAAGCTATACCCTCCAACCGATGAACTTCCTCCTCTTCGTCCTTCCTTCCTTTCCTTTTATTCACTTACTTCTCGCTAACTTTATCAGGCCTCTGGGTAACAAGACCTGACAGACCGATCGACCGATATGACAGTAACTAAGCGCAAAGGTCCACCGAACCGCTCTGACAAGCACTGACGAATTGTTTTTGAGGACGAAATTTCCAGTTATTAGAAGTAAATTAATACATATATCAATATAAGAAAAATACGTGTCAATTTTTTTTGAGGAGTTTGTGTTGAGAATAAATTCGAGGTTAAAATACGACTTTTAGAAATCTTATATCAATCAGGATCACTTACTTCCTTAGCATACATTGATGTACTAGAAAAAACAAAAATAATGCACGACCTTCTGTAGAACCTCTATAGTAATAATTCTTATTCACATTATTTACAATTCATAGTAGTATATCCGCATATCCAGTATATTCCATCATACAGTAGCGCAACTCCCTAGAAATCATGCAGACAATTTGTCTCCGAAAAACTGGCCTCTCATAACCCCACGCCGGCTCCTCACCACGAGCCGCGAGTATTGCCGTTTACATTTTCAGCACAGGATCGGCTTAGCAATAGCGAGTGAAGAAGCGTAATTGTGATGCAATAATTTTAATGAACGTAAATAGAGTAAATTTTGAAAGCAGTGTAATAATGTTGTGATATTCATCGAGATTAGGAATTCTGAATTACAATTTGTAAGTTATATCCATGCATTCGCATTTATTGTAGGTGAAAATGTTTTGTACTAATTCTTCCAATTCATCATGGATTCTTAGCATATAATTAGGGTGTAAACATTTTTTTTAGAAGCAAAACAAGAAATAGTCGGTGTATGAAAGAAAATTGTTAACTCCGAGAAAATAGGTGGCTTTATTGTTTGTAAGTTACAAAAATGCGAGATTTATTCAACCTTATTTTATCTTATCTTACTTAACCTTAAACATTTAAATAAATATAAACACTTTATAATATCTTATATTATTCAAATATGGGTATAGGTATCGACGCAGCGTCCAAAATAACATTTGTGTCTAGTTATTATTATTACTTTATTCGTATTGGTCTATACAAATAGTGCCACTCTGAAGGCTACGCCTTGTGTAGAGTATTGGCTGAAATTATATACAACTGAAATTTATGTCTCTAACCTACATGCTGCTACTTCGCCTCATTCCATCTGCCACTGGTGTTTGAGTTGCTTCATTTTATATGTCAGGATATCTGCAGGATATACGTAGAACCTCTTAGCATTCCATAATGTCTAATTTCAATTTGTAGCCTTTTTTTCACTGATGACTTTGACCGTAATATTTTGAGGTGACATTATGACATTTCTATTATACAACCTTTAAATTTTTCTTCATCAATCATCATAGAAAAACGTTTAGGTACGAAAACATGGCAAACAGCAAAACCGATGAAAACTTGTTAGGTGTGTACATCAAAAATAATGATCAATATATTTATAACAACGATAAAATATACTAAACTAGTCATTATTCATTAAAAACATCGCAAAACTGTTTTTTATCTAGTTCACCAAGACTACCCTTCCTTCTGTATTTGTATATATTACATATGAATAGGCATATTGTAGAAAAGAATCCATGTTTATAGAGGAAAATTATATATTTTTGAAACTAGCATGTTGATTCTTTTTATTATAAACTCTCTATTTGAGCATCCATTAAAATGGACTTTACTTCCTGCTTAAAATTTCATAATGTTGGAATTCGCTTTGTTATATGTATTGTAAAGCTAGATTGAAAGTTCAACTAAGTTAAGACCTCCAATCCAGCTAAACTGGGGTGCCTTTGGGCTGCTCAGTTTACTTACGGTGGGTTGTGGATCCTTGGCAACTTATTCTTTTCCTCTTATAAGAGATGTCAGGCAAAATCACTAACTTTTAACACGAGATTACTTTAAAGGCTCAAAAACTTCAAGAAAAGGGGCGCCAGGAGTTTTCACCTCCAAACTCCAAGGAAGTTAGTGAAATTGCCCAACCTCTCCAGAAACACTGAAAGGATGGGTTCAGAAAAAAAAATTCAAAAGAGAATTAAGCAATAACAAGTATATTGGTGGTTAAAATATAAACTATATGAATTGTGAACATTGACTAATTTACAGTGGTGAAAGGGGACTAATTTACAGTGGTAAAAAAGGGACTGCTGTAAGTGAGCGATACAACCTGGCTTACTCAACGAGGTTGTCTTCTCCTCCTGGGTCGGCTTGTGGGCTCCTTCTAACCGCTCCTTCAGAGGGTCCCCTCTGATGACTGGCAGCCTCTTCAGGTTCCTTTGGCCCTGACCCCTACTCTTTGATTTTTTCCCCTTTTAGGCTGAGGGATATCTGGGTCTGGCTCGGCTACCACTTCCGGCCGCCGTCATGCAAAGTATAGAAAAAAGAAGGATTAGAGTCTGGACCCTCTATGGCAAAACCCCAGGATGTAGGAGGTTATGCAAGCTCAGGCGTACTACTTGGCTTTGAATAGAACAATTAAAAACCCCCTCCTCAACAATTTAGTTGAAACAATATCCGTTTAAATTTAACAATTCAGTTGAAACTATATCTGCTTAAATTTAACAACTTAGTTGAAACAATATCTGCTTAAATTTAGCAACTTAGTTGAAACAATATCTGCTTAAATTTAACAAGGATCCCTTACAAATTGCTTAAATTCTATACTAAAATTTCTTAAAAGTTCAGCACAAAGTTGTAGCAGATATCTCCCCACAATGGTTCACAATTGAATCTGCATATAATTAAAATATAATCTTAAAATAAAGGACCAATATCGTAATCACAGAGTATCACCTAACCTAGATACTTGATAGGCCTTTCAAGTCTAACACTTAAAATAAAACTTAAAAAAATATGAGTCTTGAAGTGAGCAAGGCTATAGTTCACTTAAGTTCAAAGCAGTTTAATTGATTTAAGAGAAAATCAAGGCTATGATTCTACTAAGTTACTGCTGGCTCTAGTGTTCCAGAAAGTTAGAATCTTGAAAGGTAATACAATCGCAAAAAAAAATTATCAAGCCCACAAATGTTTACTAAAATGTCTCAAAATCAAATATCACAAATAATCCAGAAAATTGAAACTATATGCACAGTAGTTGCAAAGTGCGAGCAACTATACCTCAATAAATACTCTCAATTTTAAAACTATAGCTCCAAAGGAAACAAAAATCTATGAGTACATTCAGTCTCACATAGATGTACTTCGGTAGGCTGTATCGGTTGTAAATATGGAAAATTGTCAAAATCGTACAGCAAAATTACAGCTCAAAATTTGCAAAATGTGTGTGTCAGCACACTCAAAAATTATCAAAATTATACCAAAATAAAGAAAGGTGCTTTCTCTCTCTCTAAAAATTGTACGAGGTACAAAGAAAACTGAAGAAGGTTAGACACCTATGCAAAAGTGCTCGCATTAGCTGCCCAAAATGGCGGAAACAATAACGAAGCAATTTTTACACAGACTCTACCAAATAAAAAAAAAGGTGTGCTCTCTCTCTCTCTCTCAAAAAGTACAAATGAGCAACAAAATAATAAAAAAACAAAGAAAAAGCGGACTGAAGGTCACACTTGGAGGTGACTACAAACTCTAGATACGAAAGTACGTAAAATAGCTCGACAACTGCCTAAATGGCGTTCAAATTGAAATAAGCAATATTTACGTACCTTCTATATCCAAAGTAGCGGGAACAGCTTGCAGTCACGCTCTGTGTGTCCTTCCAAGGTCTCAGAAGCAGGTGGAAAAAAGGGGCTTGTATTCCCTTAGATCGACATCAGTACGAGGTGGGCTTCCTCGGGAAGCAGATGCACTCACTTGAGCTGAAAACACATATATACCACAGTATGGTGTTCACAAGCTAACTAGAAAACGAAACTAAATCAAATCAACAATATCGATTTTAGATACTAAAGGTTCGATATCAACGGCATGAAAGGTAATACAATCGCAAAAAAAAATTATCAAGCCCACAAATGTTTACTAAAATGTCTCAAAATCAAATATCACAAATAATCCAGAAAATTGAAACTATATGCACAGTAGTTGCAAAGTGCGAGCAACTATACCTCAATAAATACTCTCAATTTTAAAACTATAGCTCCAAAGGAAACAAAAATCTATGAGTACATTCAGTCTCACATAGATGTACTTCGGTAGGCTGTATCGGTTGTAAATATGGAAAATTGTCAAAATCGTACAGCAAAATTACAGCTCAAAATTTGCAAAATGTGTGTGTCAGCACACTCAAAAATTATCAAAATTATACCAAAATAAAGAAAGGTGCTTTCTCTCTCTCTAAAAATTGTACGAGGTACAAAGAAAACTGAAGAAGGTTAGACACCTATGCAAAAGTGCTCGCATTAGCTGCCCAAAATGGCGGAAACAATAACGAAGCAATTTTTACACAGACTCTACCAAATAAAAAAAAAGGTGTGCTCTCTCTCTCTCTCTCAAAAAGTACAAATGAGCAACAAAATAATAAAAAAACAAAGAAAAAGCGGACTGAAGGTCACACTTGGAGGTGACTACAAACTCTAGATACGAAAGTACGTAAAATAGCTCGACAACTGCCTAAATGGCGTTCAAATTGAAATAAGCAATATTTACGTACCTTCTATATCCAAAGTAGCGGGAACAGCTTGCAGTCACGCTCTGTGTGTCCTTCCAAGGTCTCAGAAGCAGGTGGAAAAAAGGGGCTTGTATTCCCTTAGATCGACATCAGTACGAGGTGGGCTTCCTCGGGAAGCAGATGCACTCACTTGAGCTGAAAACACATATATACCACAGTATGGTGTTCACAAGCTAACTAGAAAACGAAACTAAATCAAATCAACAATATCGATTTTAGATACTAAAGGTTCGATATCAACGGCATCAACGGTATGCTACCAAAAATACGAAATCACTACGAAACAATGGCGGTCAAACAAAATGTCGAAATAGCGGAATTTTCACAAATAATTGCCCGTGTTATTGGGTTAGGTACTTCAAATAGAACTCTCGCGAAAGGAGAGTGAATAAACTTCAAAGTCAACCCCACGGCAATGAAATCGTAACTATTTCATGAAAGTACTGAAAAGATGGCGGAAGGCCAAGAAGACACACAAACCTGACCTGTTGCAGCTGCAGAGAGACAAGAAGGAAGAAGCTAGGGAGGGACGAGCCTATTTATAATTTTTCGTCGGAAGTCACAAAAACTTGGAAAACTTCTCGATTGTTCACGACTTTGCAATAGACAAACTGTCCCTCTCACTCAGAGACTACCCCCTCTCACTCTCACTACCCAAAGGTATGGCAGTGTTGCCACAGCAATCTAGTACTACCAACCCAACCTCAAAGTAACTATAGTCTTAATTGCAACTCGGGACAGAATTACTATTATTAATGAAATAAATTCATAATAGGGAACGAGAAATGCATCAAGGGAATGAAACTAACAACTTTGCAAGGTTAACTTTTACAAATAACGCAATAGTCATATTTACTAACTTCTCATACATTGGCAACCCTGGGTAATCATTCTTCTCTCGTTGGCAACCTTTACGGTGTTGCATATCGCGTCTGTGTTATAGTCCAGTTAGGCTAGAGAACAAATACTATGGGTATCCATAGGCGCGGAAAAGTGGTTCTTTTAATAGCGTAACGGCCAAGCATACGGGAAGAACAGATATCTACCTGTCAATCGGATATAATTCTGGAAGAATTAATCTATAAAGGAGTCACAGACGACGTGTAACGAAATTAACAAAAATTTCGTTACACATCCCTCCCACCAGGAAAAATTCGAGAAGCCATTCGAGAATTTTCAAACTAACTGATGCTAAACTACAGAGGGAGGTACTAATCAACCTGAAATTAGAGAATACCACAGTACGAGCACAAAAGAAAATGACTGACAAACCTTGCAAAGGTTATACATAAGCATTATGACAACCGACACTAACCCAAGTACAACTAAGGTGAGAATGTCAATAATATTAACCCAAAATAACCTAAAATATCCTAACCTAAATACCACAGCGGATCTCTCCAGTCAAATAGACCAGGGGAGGAGAGTCGCCACCCTCGAGTCACTACCCAATTGGAACAAACCATTTCGCTAAAAGATCTTAAATCCGCGCCGTAGGCTTGGTTCCACCTTGCCACCAGTCGTCTACTGGCGCAGGGACTCGACTGAAACAACGCACCAACCAAGGGTTCTTTGGTTTCAAGATCATGACAGCAAAAAAAAAACAAAAAAAAACTCTTGTAGTTTGACTACAAGTAAGTGAATTATAGTATCCACCAGACTAAAAAGAGAACAGGTTTAAAGAGAGTCTGTAGGGTACTAACCAAAACCTGTCTCCACAGACAATGACGTGGTCTCAGTCCAACAATGTTGCTGGCAATCTTCCGCTACAACCTGGACAAAGGAGCTGAGATAGAATGCAGTAGTGACAGCAAGCATGCGCCAAGTCTCCAGTGAGAACATTGACTACCGACTGTCACCCCCCAACACTTATCCTTCCAGAGCCCATCGCTACTGAAAGCTGTTGCTTCGGAACTCACCAGCACCCACTGCAAAAATGGCCAAAAAAAAACAAAAGTGTCTATTCACTTCAGGTCACTATACTAAACTGTCAAATCCGGGAACTAATATACAAAGTGCCTACTCACGTTCAGGACACTATACCTAATAACTAAAAATGTCAAATCCGGGAACTAATATACAAAACGACAAAATCGGTAAATGCACTCAAATAAGCAAATGAGTCATCAGGGAAAAAACCAAATAGTAATGAACAACATCAAACATAAGTTGTTACAGCAAAATGACAAGTCACATTTCACGCTATGACCAGTCATATCTACAACAAAAGAACATAAACCAAATCTATACATCATATATCATATAAAAGGAACGATAACCATAAGTACCAGACAATAACAATCCCTAATGACACTCTTGCATACTGATGCTATCAGCAATGCTGTTTGGACGTAAATCACCTAAGGTGACTAGACAAAGATGTTGTTTCGTCCATAAGTAGCCTGTTGGAAGACTTGTACTCCCACCCGGTAATTTTCCGGTGCTGTAGCATTCCTCAGGCACTGATGCTTGAGCAGAAAAACAAGTATGTCTTTTCCCCACAAACATACCATGCCAGCCCCTATCAGCAGGGCAATGTCCTTAAAGACGTGGCAATTAACCCCCATCATCACTGGCTTCAGACTCTAGTTCAGAGGTTGGTTCCAAGTCTGGAACTGGATCTGGATCATCATCAGAATCCAGCCCTGTATCATCCTTTTTAAGATCCTTAACATGCCAGTTGCCCAAGTCGTTACCATACTTGTCCACCAAATTATATACCAAAGGGGACAAAACCTTATTAACAATACAAGGAACATATTTGGGAGACAATTTAGCATTAAAATGATCAGCAGCCTTAGATAACACATAATTAACCTTCCAAACCTTTTCACCCTCAGAAAATTGGGCGGGCCTACGCCTTAGGTTATAAGTTTCAGCATTGCGAAGGTAAGCCTTTTTGATTCGTTCTCGAACCTTCGAAGAAATTTCCGTCATCCCCTGAACATCATCTAACCTGGCATTCTTGTCAGAAATTTCAACAATGTTCCTGGCATTATCAGAAATCTTTCCAAAGTAGTCTCCTGAAACAGGAACATTTCTAGCGAAAGTTAAGAAAGCTGGGGAATACCCAGTCACATCATGTTTTGCTAAACGCAAACCCTGAGCAATTTTGAAAATAGACTGATCCCAAGTTTTCTGATCTTCCTTAATATATGACCTAATGGCTGTGATAATAACTCTATTTTGACGCTCTGTATGGTTAATTTGTGCATGATACCTGGCATTATACCATATTTTCTGAACTTTATATTCCTCCATAAGGTTTTTGAAATCTTTACTCCTAAACTGAGGTCCGTTGTCACATACTATAATCTGAGGCACACCGAATATGAGAAAAACATTATTCTCTAAAAACCTATTAATGTGCTGGACTGTAGCTTTACGAAGGGGCTGAACTAAAGTGAATTTGGTAAACCAATCTATGACCACAAAAAGATATTGATTCCCACTTTTAGATCTAGGATAAGGACCTAAAAGATCACAACTGACCAATTGAAACGGAAAATTAATATTTTTATATGAGCCCATTAATCCTGCTTTAGGCAGATTAGAAACTTTACAACTAGCACAAGTCTTACAATTCTTAATATATCTATATACATCTTTATGAAGAAATGGCCAATAATACAGTTCTGATATACGAGAAATGGTCTTAGAAACACCTAAATGAGCAGCGGTCTCATTATCATGATACATTTTAATTACTTCTTTACGATGTGCTCGAGGCACCACAATCTTCCAGTCTGTTAAATTACTCACTAAAGGATCTCTACTAAATATATGTTTATACAAAATGCCATTTTCTACCTTATAAGAAGGATAATCATCAGGCTTTTCTTGGACGTTCTGAATCATTTTAGTGTACCACCCATCAAGTTTTACTGTATCTAAGTTAAGAACTGCTACTGATCGAGATAAGGCATCAGCTACTACATTCTGGGATCCCTTTCTATGGACTATTGTAAAATCAAACTGAGAAAATTTAACTGCCCAACGGGCTAGTCTGCCACTAGGGTTATTCATATTGTTTAACCAAATCAGTGAAGCATGATCAGTTATTCTAGTAAAATGTGTGCCCTCAATGTATCCCCTAAACTTTTCAATGGCAACAATAATGCTGTACAGCTCTTTTTCGGTAACGGTATACTTCCTCTGACACTTATTCAGGGTCTTGCTAGCATAGGCTATAGGATGCTCTATGCCATCAGTTTCCTGATATAATACAGAACCAACTCCGGTATCTGAAGCATCACAATATAAAATAAAAGGCTTTGAAAAGTCAGGTGAAGCTAGGACTGGAGCAGTTGTTAGGCTCTCCTTGATCTGAGCAAATGCACGATCAGCTTCCTCTGTCCCTTCAATGCTTTGACCCTTTCTTCGTCCTTTCAAAAGGTCAGAAATGGGACTACAGATTGAGGCAAAATTTTTTAGAAAGCGTCGGTAGTAGCCAACTAAACCGATCAAACGTCTAACTTGGGTGGTGGTCTTAGGGACTGGATAATCAACAATAGCAGATACTTTAGATTCATCTGTACGAAGGCCTTTCTCATCAACAACAAAACCAAGAAATTTCAATGAGGGTCTGCAAAATTCACATTTTTCAAAGTTAACTGTAAGACCAGCCTGTTTCAATCTTTCAAAAAGTTTTCTCAAAATGTCTAAATGCAAATCAAAATCTGGTGTAGCAATTACAATGTCATCAAGGTAATAGAAAACATAAGGTTCTAATGCTGGACCAATAACCATGTCCATCAAACGACACATGCTCTGAGCGGAACATGATAAACCAAAGGGCATGACACAAAATTCAAAAAGTCCTCGTCCTCTAACAGCAAAAGCAGTTTTCGGTCTTGATTTCTCATCTAAAGGAATTTGAAAGAATGCAGATTTTAAGTCAATTGATGACAAGAATCTAGCATCTCTCAACTTATTAATCACTGAGTCAATGAGGGGCATAGGATATGCATCTTTACAAGTCACAGAGTTAAGCTTGCGTCCGTCAAAACAGATTCTATACTCTCCAGAAGCTTTTTTCACAAGCCAAAGTGGACTACACCACTCGGAATTTGATCTCTGAATAAGACCCTGCTTTAACATCTGATCGATTTCCTTGTCAAGATGTTTCTGCATTGCTGGTGACAAAGGGTATTGTCTTTGCCTAATTGGTTTGGCTTGACCAGTATCAATGTGATGGGTCAGAAGGTGAGTTCTTCCTATTCTGTCAGTAGGGCCAATTGACTTAAATAGGTCAATTACTTCTGAAAGTTTGGCCTTCTGTTGGGAATTCAGATTTTCAGCAGGACAAATAGTGTTCACCACACAAACTGACATCTGATACTGATTATCTGAAAAACTGGCATGAACTCTAAAAGCTTTTAAGAAGTCAATACCCAAAACAAGACTATAATTAATAGACGGAATTACCCAAATTTGTACATCCCTTGTCATGTTACCAAGAGTGATGGGTACAGTAAATTTTCCAATGGTAGCCTGTGGAACACCATCTGCAGTTGTCACTTGCAGAGAATAATCTAAAGAAAGATTCACATTCCATTTTTCAAGCAAGGCAAAACCAGAGTTTCCCAAAATTGAAACACTCCTGCCAGAATCAGCAAGAGCTATAAAAGTCTCACCTAATATTTGGACTTCAAGATATGGTCTTTCATCACCAGGTTTGGACACAAACATGGGACAGACCTTCTTACATGGGTCTTCCAATAAGGTACAAGGGTTCGGATTCTCTACAGGAGGAACAAACTCTACTTCTGTTTTGGCTCTCCTTTCTGGGACTTTTTTCGTCTGTTTGAAGGCGACTGAGTCGGAGCTTCGGTCTGCACTGGACCTTGAATTGGGGTGGTTGCGTTGTCCAGTCTAGCGGAACCACCCTGCCCGTTTCCCGAACACTTTTGACACTTGGTCTTAATCACACCTTGTGATCCACAACCAAAACAAAATCTTGTTCTAGGACTTGAACATTTGGAATACCTATGTCCAGTTTGATGACAATTCCAACACTCGTCCTTAGATATAGAAGAAACACCCAAGGACTTACTGTTAAATATCCTTCTGTTTTCTCTGGGATAACCCCTAGATGTTGAAGGGCAGGCTAAGTCTGGTTCTAAGAAACTAGAGTTACTAGGAATAGGAGGTTTATACCTATTGGACCAACTTCTAGACTCCTCTAGCTTTTTGCACAGAGTTGTCAGCTCTGACACTGTATTCATGTCATGAAGGGCTAGTTGGGCTACGTAAAATGGCAAGAGATTGCGCCTGATTTTGTTGACTATGGTCTTCTCATCAGGTTTTTCAGGGAGACGGTTAAATAACCCCTCCATAGCACAAATATATAAAGAGACTCGTTCATCAGAACCTTGAGTTCTATTATTGATCTCCTGCATCAGGTCCTCCTGATACTGATAAGGCAAGAAATCTTCCTTCAACTTAGCAACCAAACTGTCCCAGTCTGAAAACCTAGATCTATTAACATTAAACCAAATCCAAGCTTTATCCTTGAATAGATCACCAGCTGAAAGAAATAATTCATTTTTCTGTACACAGCGGGATAGTCTCATGGACTCAACCTTTTCTAAAAAGGAGACAACGGACTCATTTGAAGTCCCTTTAAAACACAAATTCCACTTATATGGTAACACAGGCTTGGGGTTTGAGAAAATTGGAGCTGGAGGCATTCTCTCCACAGGAGTGCTAGTTGCAGGTGCAACCTTTTCATCTAGCTCAGCTTCCAATTTTAAAAGAAGCAGAAGCAAACTTTGCTTCATGGCTTCCTGACTTTCATCATCGGTTCTTAAGCGATTGATCCTACCAGAAACATGGGTCAAACGAGATATAAGCCTCTTGTGTTCAGAACTACCAGTAGCACTGCTATCTTTTGCTCTAAATCGGTCAATGACGTTTTGATTGCATCAACATCGTCATCATGAGGCTGAACTATAAATGACTCAATGAAAGATCTGTGAGCTCGTTCTTGACTGAACAACCCTCTCAGTACCTTTCGTTTGTCATCCATACTACCAGATGGTTGTATACCTCTCACACGGAGTTCATAGTCTAGTTCTGCACTCAATAAATGACCTGCGTCCATTTTGGGAATCAAAATCTAAATCAATCAGTAATCAAAAGTCGACAAAAGATATACTGCTCACAGCAGTCAATAAGATAAATGGTCAATAATCAAAGATATTCAATAACTCAAAATAGTCAAAATCAGCTAGATAAATGGGTAATAATCAGAAAATATTCGGTAAGTCAAAAATACTCAAAATGTAGGCAATCAATAAAAATCAATAATCAAGATATATTCAAAAATGTAGGCAAGATAAAGTCTTGAACGCAATAAAGAGTTCTCAAAGGTGATACTATCAGGAGAAAATCTAAATGTCAAAATATCAAAATAAATTCAAAAGATTAATAGTTATTCGAAATATTGGCAAAATAACTGCAGCAAAATTCAACAAAATTTTGAATAAAGGCAAACTATAAAAAACTGACTCTAGTCAACTCACTTCAAAAGTTCACCTACACCTCTCTTCAGGCTTCGAAGAAAGAAAAGAACAAATCGCCAAATCGTGCCCCACGTTGGGCGCCAAATTGTGTAAAGCTAGATTGAAAGTTCAACTAAGTTAAGACCTCCAATCCAGCTAAACTGGGGTGCCTTTGGGCTGCTCAGTTTACTTACGGTGGGTTGTGGATCCTTGGCAACTTATTCTTTTCCTCTTATAAGAGATGTCAGGCAAAATCACTAACTTTTAACACGAGATTACTTTAAAGGCTCAAAAACTTCAAGAAAAGGGGCGCCAGGAGTTTTCACCTCCAAACTCCAAGGAAGTTAGTGAAATTGCCCAACCTCTCCAGAAACACTGAAGGGATGGGTTCAGAAAAAAAATTCAAAAGAGAATTAAACAATAACAAGTATATTGGTGGTTAAAATATAAACTATATGAATTGTGAATATTGACTAATTTACAGTGGTGAAAGGGGACTAATTTACAGTGGTAAAAAAGGGACTGCTGTAAGTGAGCGATACAACCTGGCTTGCTCAACGAGGTTGTCTTCTCCTCCTGGGTCGGCTTGTGGGCTCCTTCTAACCGCTCCTTCAGAGGGTCCCCTCTGATGACTGGCAGCCTCTTCAGGTTCCTTTGGCCCTGACCCCTACTCTTTGATTTTTTCCCCTTTTAGGCTGAGGGATATCTGGGTCTGGCTCGGCTACCACTTCCGGCCGCCGTCATGCAAAGTATAGAAAAAAGAAGGATTAGAGTCTGGACCCTCTATGGCAAAACCCCAGGATGTAGGAGGTTATGCAAGCTCAGGCGTACTACTTGGCTTTGAATAGAACAATTAAAAGCCCCCTCCTCAACAATTTAGTTGAAACAATATCCGTTTAAATTTAATAATTCAGTTGAAACTATATCTGCTTAAATTTAACAACTTAGTTGAAACAATATCTGCTTAAATTTAACAACTTAGTTGAAACAATATCTGCTTAAATTTAACAAGGGTCCCTTACAAATTGCTTAAATTCTATACTAAAATTTCTTAAAAGTTCAGCACAAAGTTGTAGCAGATATCTCCCCACAATGGTTCACAATTGAATCTGCATATAATTAAAATATAATCTTAAAATAAAGGACCAATATCGTAATCACAGAGTATCACCTAACCTAGATACTTGATAGGCCTTTCAAGTCTAACACTTAAAATAAAACTTAAAAAAATATGAGTCTTGAAGTGAGCAAGGCTATAGTTCACTTAAGTTCAAAGCAGTTTAATTGATTTAAGAGAAAATCAAGGCTATGATTCTACTAAGTTACTGCTGGCTCTAGTGTTCCAGAAAGTTAGAATCTTGAAAGGTAATACAACCGCAAAAAAAAATTATCAAGCCCACAAATGTTTACTAAAATGTCTCAAAATCAAATATCACAAATAATCCAGAAAATTGAAACTATATGCACAGTAGTTGCAAAGTGCGAGCAACTATACCTCAATAAATACTCTCAATTTTAAAACTATAGCTCCAAAGGAAACAAAAATCTATGAGTACATTCAGTCTCACATAGATGTACTTCGGTAGGCTGTATCGGTTGTAAATATGGAAAATTGTCAAAATCGTACAGCAAAATTACAGCTCAAAATTTGCAAAATGTGTGTGTCAGCACACTCAAAAATTATCAAAATTATACCAAAATAAAGAAAGGTGCTCTCTCTCTCTCTCTAAAAATTGTACGAGGTACAAAAAAAACTGAAGAAGGTTAGACACCTATGCAAAAGTGCTCGCATTAGCTGCCCAAAATGGCGGAAACAATAACGAAGCAATTTTTACACAGACTCTACCAAATAAAAAAAAAAAAGTGTGCTCTCTCTCTCTCTCTCAAAAAGTACAAATGAGCAACAAAATAATAAAAAAACAAAGAAAAAGCGGACTGAAGGTCACACTTGGAGGTGACTACAAACTCTAGATACGAAAGTACGTAAAATAGCTCGACAACTGCCTAATGGCGTTCAAATTGAAATAAGCAATATTTACGTACCTTCTATATCCAAAGTAGCGGGAACAGCTTGCAGTCACGCTCTGTGTGTCCTTCCAAGGTCTCAGAAGCAGGTGGAAAAAAGGGGCTTGTATTCCCTTAGATCGACATCAGTACGAGGTGGGCTTCTTCGGGAAGCAGATGCACTCAGTTGAGCTGAAAACACATATATACCACAGTATGGTGTTCACAAGCTAACTAGAAAACGAAACTAAATCAAATCAACAATATCGATTTTAGATACTAAAGGTTCGATATCAACGGCATCAACGGTATGCTACCAAAAATACGAAATCACTACGAAACAATGGCGGTCAAACAAAATGTCGAAATAGCGGAATTTTCACAAATAATTGCCCGTGTTATTGGGTTAGGTACTTCAAATAGAACTCTCGCGAAAGGAGAGTGAATAAACTTCAAAGTCAACCCCACGGCAATGAAATCGTAACTATTTCATGAAAGTACTGAAAAGATGGCGGAAGGCCAAGAAGACACACAAACCTGACCTGTTGCAGCTGCAGAGAGACAAGAAGGAAGAAGCTAGGGAGGGACGAGCCTATTTATAATTTTTCGTCGGAAGTCACAAAAACTTGGAAAACTTCTCGATTGTTCACGACTTTGCAATAGACAACTGTCCCGCTCACTCAGAGACTACCCCCTCTCACTCTCACTACCCAAAGGTATGGCAGTGTTGCCACAGCAATCTAGTACTACCAACCCAACCTCAAAGTAACTATAGTCTTAATTGCAACTCGGGACAGAATTACTATTATTAATGAAATAAATTCATAATAGGGAACGAGAAATGCATCAAGGGAATGAAACTAACAACTTTGCAAGGTTAACTTTTACAAATAACGCAATAGTCATATTTACTAACTTCTCATACATTGGCAACCCTGGGTAATCATTCTTCTCTCGTTGGCAACCTTTACGGTGTTGCATATCGCGTCTGTGTTATAGTCCAGTTAGGCTAGAGAACAAATACTATGGGTATGCATAGGCGCGGAAAAGTGGTTCTTTTAATAGCGTAACGGCCAAGCATACGGGAAGAACAGATATCTACCTGTCAATCGGATATAATTCTGGAAGAATTAATCTATAAAGGAGTCACAGACGACGTGTAACGAAATTAACAAAAATTTCGTTACAGTATATGTCGTGAAAGATCTTTTGAACGTTGTGGTGCTGTGAGGAAACAGTGAAAAATTATTAAGTGGCTGTATGTCATGTTATGAAAACATATTGTCACGACGGCCTCTTTTTCTTCACCCAGGGAATCAAACTCGACGTAACTTTCACCGTTTTACTTCAGAACTTAATACAATATCTCTTAACCTTATCTCAACTAGATCTCAACTCAACTGACTCCTGCCACGCTACTCGTGGTGCCTTATATACTTCATCGAACCATCTAGAAGATTCCAGACACCCAGATGACATTCGAGAATGCCGATCTGTCAGTCTAGAAAATTCCAGATGATTCGATGACGTTTACACATCAAAAAAATCTAACCTAATCATTGTAAAAGAAACATTAACAAATCCAAATAGGCAATGTAATATACAGGATGTTACACTCTTCCCCCCTTAGCGTTCGGCGTCCTCGACGAACAGTTCGCTTCGATCCTTGTATGGCCACAGGCGATCGCTATGGACGACCTTCGGTTTTCCACTACCCATACGTATCCTGTAGACTACGTCGTTGAGGCGCTTCATCACCACGTAGGGTCCCTCCCAATGGCGTTGTAGCTTCGGACATCTACCCCTTCTCCGTCGTGGATTGTAGAACCATACCAGATCACCTTCGACGAACTTTGGGCTATTTGCTTTCAGATCGTATCTGGCTTTCATTCTGTCGCTGGCAGACTGGATGTTTCCTCTAGCAGACTCATGGATATCCCAGAGCGTTTCCTGAAGCTCGCTCACCCATTCGCATGGAAGACGGCGTTCCGTTTCTGGGGGTGGACCAAGAGCTAAGTCCAGAGGCAGCCGCAGTTCTCGACCAAAAATTATCTTCGCTGGGCTCAACCGAGTTGACTCGTTCACCGCTGATCTGTAGGCCAACATTCCCAGAGGAATCTTCGTATCCCAATCAGACTGATGTTCGTTAACGAATTTTGATAGGTAATCTAGGATTGTCTTGTTGAAGCGTTCCACCATACCGTCGGACTGCGGATGAAGAGCAGTTGTTCTAGTCTTCCGAATTCCGAGTTTTCTCATCAGCTGTATGAAGACTTCCGATTCAAAGCTTCGTCCCTGGTCTGAATGTAGTTCATTAGGAACTCCGAATCTGGACACCACGTGTTCTAAAAGAGCCTGTGCCACTGTGCCTGCTTCTTGATTGGGCACAGGAATTGCTGCTGGCCATTTAGAGAAATAATCCATTACAACAAGCAGATACTTGTTCCCAAGGCTAGTTTCCGGCAAAGGACCCAAAATGTCTATGGCGATTCTCTCAAACGGCGATCCAACGTTGTACTGCTGCATGCGTGATCGTTGACGAATACTTGGACCTTTTCTTGAGTTGCAGACATCGCACGTGGAACAGTAATTTTCAACATCTTCGCGACAGCCAACCCAGTAAAATCTCTCCTTGATTCTTTCCAGGGTCTTCCTGATGCCAAAGTGACCCCCACTGCTACTATCATGTAGTTGTTCCATAATTGCTTTCCGTAATTTCCTTGGTACTACAAGTTTTTCTTTAGCATGTCTGCCATCAGTATCCTCCCAGATTCGATACAGGAGGTTACCCCTTACCTTTAGTGAGTCCTATTGTGCTAGGTAGGCTTTAGTGATGGGACTCATAGCACTTATTTCCTGTTGACTAGGCTTGTTTCCATTTAATAGCGAATGAATAACCAACCCTAGCTCAGCGTCTTGTGACTGAGCTTGCTTGAAGGTTTCTAGTGAAATCTTGGTTCCTTCCAATTCAAATGCTTCTATTCTTAATGTGTTTATGTCGAATTCTCGTTGTTTCTCTTCTTTCGAGCAGTGCTTACAGTCTTCATCACAGGGCCTGCGTGACATAGAATCGGCATTTCCGTGTTGCTTTCCTGGACGATGACGAATTTCAAAGTCATAGCTTTGGAGGAATTCAATCCATCGAGCAAGCTGGCCTTCTGGATTCTTGAACTTCATTAACCACTGCAAAGCTGAATGATCGGTTCTCACGACAAATCTTCTTCCGTACAATAAGTGGTGGAAATTTCCGATCCCTTTCACCACACTGTACAACTCTTTTCGTGTCACACACCAGTTTTTCTGCGCTTTGTGCAAAGTTTTACTGTAGTATCCAATTACCTTTTCGATGCCATCTTGTTCTTGAGATAAGACAGCTCCAACAGCATATTGGCTAGCATCTGTGTCCAAGTAGAAAGTTCCTTCCCTTGTAGGATGAGCTAGTATCGGTGAGGAGGTCAAAGCCGTTTTTAATGCGTCGAAGGCTTCTTGGCAGATGGAGTCCCAATAAAACTTATTACCATTTTCAGTTAAGGCAAATAATGGTTTGGCGATGGTAGAGAAATCTTTCACAAATCTGCGATAATAACTGCACAGTCCCAAAAAGCTTCGTACCTCATGAGTGTTGGACGGTACTTTCCATTCCTTCACAGCCTGCACCTTCTCTGGATCCGTCCGGATTCCGTCTTTGGTTAACAGATGTCCGAGGTATTTTACTTCCCTTTTGAAAAGATGGCATTTCTTAGGGTTTAGCTTCAAGTTCGCTTCCTTAAGCCGCTGGAAAACTTGTCTTAGTCGGTGTAGCTCTTCTTCAAAATCCTTTCCAAACACAATAACGTCATCGAGATATATCAGTGCTGTCTTCCAAGATAAACCTTGTAGTACAACATCCATTAATCTTTCGAAGGTACTGGGTGCATTGCATAGACCGAAAGGCATTACTGTAAACTGCCATAGCCCAGCACACGATGTAAATGCCGTTTTCTCTTTATCTTTTTCATCCATTTCAACCTGCCAGTACCCACTTTGCAGGTCCAAGGTGGAGAACCATGAAGAATTTCCAACTGCATCCAAAGTGTCGTCAATTCTTGGTAAAGGATATGAATCCTTTTTGGTCAAATCGTTGAGCCGCCTGTAATCCGCACAAAACCTCGTTGATCCGTCCTTCTTCCTAACAAGGACTATCGGAGAGGCCCAAGGGCTAGATGATGGCTCGATTACTCCTCGTTTCTGCATATCTTTTATCATATTCCGTACTTCATCAATCCTAGATAATGGAGTTCTTCTTGGGGGCTGCTTGACTGGCTGGGCATCTCCTACATTAATTTTATGACGTACCAGATGGGTTCGCCCTAGGTCATCATTATTTTTAGCGAGAATGGAATGAAATTCTCTTAGTAGCTTCAGGACCTTCCGCTGCTGTTCGGGTCGCAAATGCTCACAGCTTCTATCATACAAATCTTGAAGACTATCTGAGATTTGGGTGAAGTCACTATCATCTTCTTCTTCCGCGCCATCTAGCCTTCGTATCCATGCTACTGGTTCTAGTCTACCCAGTGGCGTACCTTTCTTGATTTGTATTGAATTCCTGGATACATTCACGGCCCTTATTAACATATTTGAAGAATCCGTTATTGTTCTGGCTAATAAAATAGGTTTATTCCAACCTAGCGTAGGATCTGGTTCAAAAACGCATGGGGTAAGGTTATGTTCAAGTGCCTTATGTGCATATATGGGTATAACAATCTCTTTCTGTGGTGGAATTGTAAAATTCCTTGGTGCCATAACGTTCATTTCCTCTAGATGAACAGCTCGGCAGCTAAATGAAATCTCTTCTGAATCCCCAATGCTTAAGGTATTACCAGTGAAGTTTATTACGCAGCCAGAGCTCTGCAGAAACTCAGCACCAAGGATGCAATCATTTGTGACTGAAGCTACTAAAATGGGATGCTTCTTACCGAAACTGCCAATGCGAATCTCTAATTCTTCAACACCCAGTACTGGTATACGGTCTCCATTAGCGGTCTTCAGCAACATTCTATCCGTTTGCGTGGTTCTGCTTGGCAACTTCCTTCGAATTTCTTGGTATATGTTAGGGCTTATTATAGTCACATTTGCTCCGGTATCGACTAACATCTTGAATGGTATATTTTCTATGTAACCTTCAACTACTGGACTCTTCTCAATTTTATTAACTTCAATTTCGATGACCATGGGGCTTTCGTCATGATGGCCAGCCAGTTTTTGCCCCCTAAAACTGGCCGGCTCTAGTTTTCCGACTCATTATCAGTATTAGTACTAGCCTCCCTTGACTTCTCTGCCATCTGCATGCGACAGCCTACTCGAAGGTGCCCCTTCTGCCCACATCTCCAGCACGTAAACTTCTCAGGTCCTTCTAGATTTGTGCGAACTGGGTTTCTTCGGAAGGTACCACCTCTTCTTCTTGGAGTGAACGCTGTTGCCCTGACTTCTACTTCATCATCTTGTTCTAAAGAGCGCACCCTCCGTGTCATTCTCGTAGCTTTTGTGGCAGCTTCAATTTCTAGAGCCTTGACCAAAGCGTCTTGTAAGGTTCTGGGACTGGATAGTCTTACGATTCTCTGGACGTCAAGGTCTGCAATTCCTTCGACAAACTGACGAGCAGCGACGTATTCCTGTGTCTCGATGGGACTGCTGACGAATGCTCGTTTAGCTAAGCTTTGGACTTCGTATGCAAATGTGGTTAAATCTTCCTTCGCTTGTTGTGTCCGGTTATGCAACTGGCCATGCAACAGCTCTGTTAAGTGTGCATCTCCAAAGCGTAACTTTAGTGCAGATGTTATCTTATCATAGTCACGTAGGTCTGATGCGCAGATATTTTCCAAAATAGCTGCGGCAGAGTCTCTTAGCATGGATGTAAGCACACAAGCTTTTTCTTCATTTGACCAGTTATTCATACGAGCGATATTTTCAAATTGCATATAGTAAATGTCCCAGGACGTTTTGCCGTTGTACGGATAGGGCTTTGCTACTACGCCACTGTGTCTATCAGGAAAAGCGGGTGCTGCAGCTGTTAAACTACGCTCACCTGCACTAAGTTCTCGCAGCTCCTCTCTGATCATTTCCTTGACCTGATCTTTCACCTGCTGTAGTTGTTCAACGCTCACCTCAACTAAGTTCTCGCACTTCGTCTCTCACGATTTCCTTCACTTGATCCTTCACTTGCTGCAGCTGTTCCTCAACGATCTTTTGCGATGTCTCTATAGCACTAATACGCTGATCTTGATTTTCTAACGCCTGACTTACGGCTTGCCTCTGCTCCTCCAATCTGGTCATTACCAGCTCCTGTCCACTTTTCAAGTCGCTCTTCAAACCTGCGACTACCTCATCTTGATGTTGCTTGAGTTTTTCTTCTAGGTTCACGACTGCCTCGTCCTGGTGTTGCTTGAGTTTTTCTTCTAGGTTCACGACTGCCTCGTCCTGGTGTTGCTTTAGCTCCACGACGGTTGCTTGCATAACGGCTGCCTGGTTATCTAAGCTGGTTCTCATTTCGGCTGTTTGTTCGATGCTGTTTCTCATATCTGCCTTCATTTCTTGTATCATAGCCATCAATGCACTCATGTCGGACGCCATAGCTCTGGTTACAGGCATTGACTGACGCTGTACTCACTTCTTAACTCCTTTTCCTGGTTTGATTCGATGGATAATCCCACACTTCCGACACCAATTGTCACGACGGCCTCTTTTTCTTCACCCAGGGAATCAAACTCGACGTAACTTTCACCGTTTTACTTCACAACTTAATACAATATCTCTTAACCTTATCTCAACTAGATCTCAACTCAACTGACTCCTGCCACGCTACTCGTGGTGCCTTATATACTTCATCGAACCATCTAGAAGATTCCAGACACCCAGATGACATTCGAGAATGCCGATCTGTCAGTCTAGAAAATTCCAGATGATTCGATGACGTTTACACATCAAAAAAATCTAACCTAATCATTGTAAAAGAAACATTAACAAATCCAAATAGGCAATGTAATATACAGGATGTTACAATATGATTTTCAGAATGCAATCCACACAGCCCGTATGATAGTTTGTACAGATCATCTTTTTCTAGATGCCATAATCCAAATTCTTGCCCTGTAAGGTCAAAATAGTACCAATATGAAACATTAATACATAGACTAGAGCAGATTCAGCTGGCTGACGCAATGCTTAGTTGTAGAAAATAAATAGTTTATGAAATTGGCTTTTAGAATAGGTCTACCATTTATTTTAGGTTCATAATCAAATACCGAAAACACAAAAATTCATGCATGTTGAAGACATTTTATTTTTCTCATCCAGCACGTTGAATCGGTGGACACAACGTGGCTAAATCCGCTATATCGGATGTCCCATTTCGAATTTTGTGATTCTGACTTTAGGCTCATAATTAAAGAACGATTTTCCGTAACGTATTCTAAAAACTGAAAAAAAACACAGCTACCGTAATACCCGACGGACTTTGTTAGAGACAGATGGGGCTATGCTATCACACTTTAATATTATTGGGTAATAAAGGAGCATATTAAACATTGGAGGAATCACTTACCTGGCAGCATCTTGAGGAAACTTAAAAAACGATAGGCACAGTTTTTGGAATTGTTAATACAGCCTACAGCGGCGCAATATTTGACTCCACGCGTCCCGATATCCATATGAGCGTATCACCAAATTCCTTAATCCGGTTCTGTCAAAGACACTACCTTCACTCTCATAGACTGAACACGACTCAGGCGATCGCCGTGCTAAACATCCTGCGAACGATGCGCGAGATGCTATGCGCGAACCACCAAAATTCTGGAGAGTCGCGCTACTGTATAATTTAATTTACTGTGATTCAATCAACCCTACATTATAACCAAAAAGCCAAGATAAGAGTAGAGCAGAACATATCGAACGATATTGAAATAAAGAGAGGAGTCAGACGCGTTCTTCCACCAACTCTATAATTTAATCTATACTCGGAAGATATAATCAGCAGGGCCTTAGAAAAAGTAGAAGATCGTAATATGGGTATCAAAATCAATGGAACAGCAATATACGATATGCTGATGGCAACAGTTTTGTTGACAGAAATCCTAGAAGACTTACAACTCTGTTAAATGGAGTGGTGGATGGTAGTGAAACATAATGGGCTCTCATTAAACATAAATAGAACAAAGCTTATGTTAATATCTTAAACAACATAAAACATTGGAAATCTGTATATTCGCCACGTAGCGGTTGAACGTGTTAAGCGATATACTTATCTTAGAACGTGCATAAATGAGAACAATGATACGCATAGAGAAAGCCAGAAATACATTCATGAAAACGAAAAAAGTGCTGAATAGTCGGGATCTAAGCCTGCAATTGAAAATGGGGCTTGTGAGATGCTACGGGTTTTTTGTATTAGACTGTGGGATGGAAACGTGGACAATGAAAAAAATTGGTACCAAACGCCTCGAAAGTTTTGAAACATGATTATATCGTCGAATACTGAGAATATCATGGGTAGACAAAATTACAAACGAGACAGTATTAATAGGAATGGAAAAACAAAGAGAAGTATTGTTCACCATAAAGAAAAGGAAATTACAGTACCTGGGACGCGTTATGAGAGGGGAGAAGTATCATCTACTTCAAGTAATAATAAAAGGAAGAATCGCAGGAAAATTAACTATAGGAAGGAGAAGACAATCGTGGCTGAAAAATCTGAGAGATTGGTATAATTGCTCCAATAACTAGCTATTTAGAGCGGCGGTTTCCAAAGTTCGAATTGTCTTGATGATTGCCAACCTCCAGAATGGGGATGGTACCTAAGGAAGAAGAATAGGTTGCCAGTCAATAAAATAAATATTCCTGTTAATACGCACTTATACCTTACTGTCTCTAACTCGTTTCAACTTGGATATGTTTGTTTCTCTAGTTTTATTCGTTTCTACAAATTACAAACACTGAAGAAGTTTGCACATGTTGTTCGATATGGCGTGACTTCTGCTTATCGGTGATCTTCGGTAGTCATCGACATGACTTTATAAACGAAGCCAATAGGCTAATGACGGTAGCAGTTGATGCTGATGGCACCAAAATAATGCAGCTATAAATACATGTGTTGCAAAATTGTTACAAACTGCTCATGCCTTCATCATGATCATAGTCACAATGTCTTAATAGACATGTTGTGAACTCGTAAAATGCATTAAGTCGGAGCTAGAGTATTGCCGACACGAATATTATCAATAGTTTTGAGAACTGTAGCTCGCCATCGTTCGCGATTTACTGTCAGTTCAGTGGCGCTCTTGATACTCATATCTAGCAACTGTTTCGTCGTATCCACCCAGCGTGTAGGGGAACGGCCACGGCGCCGCCCACTCGGGGCGTGACCCTGAACTACAAGTTTCTCCATATTATCGCTTCTGTGAATATGTCCGAAAAATGTAAGCATTCTCATCGACACAATGGAGGACAGTCTCTTTGGATTACCGAGCTCATCCAGTAAGGAAACATTAGTTCGATGGGCGGTATAAGGAATTCTCAGCATTCTCCTCCACGCCCACATTTCAAAAGCATCTATGCGAGCTCGATCTGCCTTTTTAACAGTCCAACACAAGAGACTGAACCAGTGACATTTTGGTAGCTTTAGTGATATTATGGTCACGCCATATTTTAGTAAGCTTTGTCATGACCACCCGTGCCTTAGAATAATGCTAATTATAAACGGTCCCGACCATAACCAACATCCATCTTTTTTTAATAGACTCTACTAAATGGGGGAACGTTGGTGTTGATCTGCTACTATTACGCATAGTTTCTTCGAGAGAGTTGTTCATTCTAAAGCTATCTAATGATGAGATAGAGGAATAAGGAAATAGACAAACTGCGTTTAAACTGTTGTAACGACAAACTACTTTAGGTGGATCGACGACCCGAGAGGACTGGGATTGATATTCAGTAAAAGGTTCCCCTTCCGACAATTTTGATAAATATTAGAGCAGTGACGAAGATAAATTGATTGAAATTCAACTCAGTTTGGGGCATCTGGTGTAGGGCAAATTATAACAACCGATGAACGTATATTTTTCATTCGCAGTCAATTTTAATAACTAGAGGAGTACGTGAAAATAAAAAACCGAAAAATACTGTTTATCTACTCTCAACAAGTTATACAATGAATACAAACCATTAACAGACAGGCTGAATAATTTTTCATAACTCACGCTTCAGTCGTGTGTAATAATCTTAGGATGTTTAGGAACACTCTTGCTGTTAGTTGAATACCAATTAGATAGAAAATTACCACACTTCTAAGTTTTATCGGATACTCTAGTTCATCCACTAGTTACAATAAAATCGTCAGCTTTGAAGAGATTTCACCAGAGCTGGCAACATTGACTGCTATTCCCATGGCTCCGGTTCTTGCTGCAAATCCCGGCACCAGTTTTTTCTCAATACCAAGAGGGGTCCTTTCATCCTGCTATATGCAACGAAAGCTTTGCTTTACCTTCCTTTGCTCTGTTTTTCACCTACTATACACGACTAGTCTGCATACACCTTGGATGGCCTCTCCTTTACAGCTGCACGGATATTCAAATTTCCTGATAAACCTTCGGAATAGCGTGACACTACAATGAGCTTTGAAAAGAAGGAGTGTAAGATTAGATACGTCCATTCTATGAGAGAGGGGTAGCCATTGCCGAAACAAAAGCTAGTTAGGTAATACTGAGATGTGGCAAACTATCGCAAAAATGTACCTTGGATATCCTATACAGGGTAGTCTTAGTGAATTAAATTAAATCATGAGTACAACGCGGTATTTTGATGTTAGTATATACCACTAACTATACAGGGTGTTTGGCGGAGGGTTAGCATACAGATACGCCAATTTTAAAGATATTTTATTTACGTTCCTGTGCTCTAAACACCCCTATCCTCTTTAGATCACTGATGTTTGTAATATCTTTTAGATTTTACAAAAATTGGATATTTTCGCTTATGTATTTATTTTTATGTTTCTTAAACTTACTTTTTGGCCGTTTTTGATCTGGGAGTGTCCTTTTTCAATTGAAGTTATAATTAGTTACAAATGCTACCAAAATAATTAGTTGCGAGCTGACATTGCTATTAATTATGTTAAAAGACATCAGAGAGGTTAATTTCAACTTGTTGTTGTTGTTCAACTATTTATTACTGTTTACAATGATGATATGCTAAGTGTATCACCAAGCTCAAGTAGCTTGTCAAAATTAAAGGTGAATGCAGATAAGACAAGAATTTATGGTATAATTTTTGTAATTATAGACCTACTTTTTGTTCAAAGCGCGCTCCTTTGCTTCTGACACGACATCGGATTTCGATCGCGATTATACGGAGCCGCATTCTCTTCCCTCATTGTCTCAAAAGCGGCATCAATTCTTTGAACCAGGTTGTTAATTTTTTTATACTTCGTAAACATGTTCTTTTGCACGTTCCTATACATGAAAATCGAGGAGTCTCAGTTCAGGGAATCGTCGGGCTATGCAATGGAACCTAATGTTCCTATCCACTAGTTTTTTACATAAAGGGGACTAGGAATCTTCGAAAGACGCTCTGGGCTGGCTTTCGTAACTTCAAATGCCACAGCGCGTGCCCGAGTCACCACGCGAGTGCCTGCGGACTACACCCTTTCCCCTCTCTCCACACTCACATCTCTGGAACCGCGTTAGCATTACTACAGAGTGTTAGCTGTCCTATTCTAGTTTTAGTTATACAGTGTTATTCACGTTATTCGACACGGAGCATTATGCTTAAAGTGCTTGATAAAAAAGAAAATAAAAATTTGGGATGGATAGGGACCCATAAAGGCTACATTTTAAAAATATTTTCATGTTATACAGGGTGTCCCAAAAACACGAAATGTATCACAGTTATGTTTTTTTAAATGGAACACCCCGTATATTATTGCATATTCAGATTCCTTGGTGAATTCTAGTGTGACTTTATGTATCATACATGGGACATAAAGTGAACCGTTTAGGTGTAAATCACAATTTTCGGTATAAGTAGATATCAGGAAAAAATTGAATATCGCGGCTATTATAAATCACAGAGGGCTGTGACTTTGCCGCATTACTAACCATAAAATGCGTCAGCTTTGATGAGACCGTCAAATTTAAATTACGTTTAAGCTAGGAGAAATGGGTCGATTAATTAAGGAAACTTCGATCAGCGATAACTTGATTTTTTCAAATGGGAATGCCTAATTTTTTTTATACGGTTAAACGTAGAATTTGATAACCTTTCTAATGATATCAATCTCTGGTAGTTTTCATTTAATTTTAAATTTTCAAACCACGCGGTGTTTTTTTCAAATTTCCTACCTATAAGCAACGTAGCAGGCCATGAAATATAACAAAAACATGTCAGATGGAAGAAAACAAGTAACTTAGAAAAAGATACAGACGCAATAGAATAAAGAGACAAGATGATAAAAATTCCTTACAACAAATCAACTCTCCCAGAAACTACTGCGACAACATCTCTAAGGTCAAAGAGAAGCTGGAGTATGGCAGTAATAGATATTTTTTACAGTCTACTGGCTACCGCAATTTACTAGAGGTTAAAAATTTCCAAGACAATTAAAAACCCTGATATGAAACAAAAACAACCAGCGACTGTTGCTCCAGCACGTAATTATAAATCATATGTAATGGTGTAAAAAAGTAGTAATGTACGTCGAAGTTGATACCTCTGACTGAAGCCCTTCTATTTTTCAATATTTATCAGCAATATTGCAAAAAAGGAATACTGACAAATCAGATTTAAATTTTCTGCCATTTAAGTTATGCTTTATAATTTGAACAGATTTTAATTCATTCTTCATTTTCTGCGATCTTGCTAATAGGTACTGAAGAATTTTCAGAACTCCAGTCAGAGGTACTTTTGACTTGAATTTTGACAGAATTACATTTAGTACATTGTTACATAGTTTTTTATATCATTAAATGTGAAATTGTATTATAAAAATAATAAACTGCCTACAACATTGTCTAGTAGTTTTCGTTTGATTTCAAAATTTTTAATAGTTTTGGAAACTGCCAATCTCTAGTACATTGCAGTAGCTAGTAGACCGTGAAAAAATCCATTTCTGCCATACTCCAGCTTCTCTTTGACCAAAGATATGTTACCGCCGTTGTTTCTGGTTAGACTTTGTTTGTTGTGAATAATTTTTATAATCTTGTCCCTTTAGTCTAGTTCGTGTGTATTTTTCTGCTAAGTCAGTTATTTTCTTCTACCTGAATAGGTTTTTGTTTATATTTCATGACCTGCTACGTTGCTGATAGGTAGGAAAATTGAAAAACGCCGATTTGTTTGCCGATTTGAAAATTTAAAATTAAATGAAAACTACCAGAGACTAATATTCACAACCTTATATCGTTAGAAAGGTTATCAAATTCTACCTTTAACAGTATAAAAAAAATTAGGCATTCCCATTTGAAAAAATCAAGTTATCGCTGATCGAAGTTTCCTTAATTAATCAACCGATTTCTCCTAGCATAAACGTAATTTCAATTTGACGGTCCTATCAAATCTGACGCATTGTATGTTTAGTAATGCGGCAAAGTCACAGCCCTCTATGATTTATAATAGCCGCGATATTCAATTTTTTCCTGATATCTACTTATACCGAAAATTGTGATTTACACCTAAACGGTTCACTTTAAGTCCCATGTATGATACATAAAGTCAGACTAGAATTCACCAAAGAATCTGAATATGCAATAATATATGGGATGTTCTATTCAAAAAAACATAACTTTGATACATTTTGTGTTTTTGGGACACTCTGTATAACATGAAAATATTTTTAAAATGTAGCCTTTATGGGCCCCTATCCATCCCAAATTATTATTTTCGTCTTCATCTGATACTTTAGCCATAATGCTCCGTGTCGAATAACGTGAATAACCCTGTATATGTATTTGTCTGGATATGAAGACTCGCGATGATGCATTTAATACTAATAATGCTATTGGTCTCCAGCATGTGTCTCGTAAATTGAGCGACAGTCAGCCAGTTCATTATGTGTTTAACCAGGTTGTATATGGCGTTAATGTCTTTCAAAGAGTTGTTGCACTCGAGTTTGAGCTGCTCCCATCTGCGGCAATGGAAAAACGTATGCTCTGCGTCGTCTGTCTTGCGGCAGTACCAGCAGGATGGATCGTGACACATCGCAAAGCGCCCTAGATCGTGACGAAGACACCCGTGTCCAGACAACAGCTGGGTTAGGTAAAAGTCTACTTCGCGGAAGGCTCTGGTAGTCCATGTTCTTATATCTGATATGAGCCTTTTCATCCACGCCTCCTTGTCACTTTGAAGGATCCGCCACTTTTCTAGCAGCTCCTCATGGCCTACATACCTCTGGATTCCAGTTTTCTGGTTGCTCGTGCTGATCTGCCCTCATTTTGATCATGAGCTATGGGAGGAATTCCCGCAATAATTTCAGCCGCAACTGCCGAGATGGTGTTACAGGCACTCGAAACCTTGACGACGATTTTTCTATTAATGCATTGCCATTTGTCTCGATATGACCACACCTCCATTGCTGATTTCCATACTGGCGCGGCATATAGCGAAGCTGAGAAAGCCATGGAACTCAGTAATGCCCTTCTGGGCATGAGCCTCATAAGGGCGGCGACTAGTTTCGAAGTCTTTTCGGCTATTCGGTCTATATGTATGTTCACATAATGTTAGCTGGCTATAAAGCCACGTACCAAGATATTTCACCGCCCACTTGTCCCTCCGCCAAGAGGGACACTGGTGCTATTTTTCGCATCTTTCTCAAAAGGGTTGCCAAATTTGCCTTGACTTGCTCCCCTCATCCCCCGCAACCATCTCAATGGCCAGATCGTCAGCATATGCTACAGTGGTGACTGCCCGCAGCATCGTTCAGAATACCATCGTACAACAAGATTCCATAGTGTAGGACCTAGAATCGAGCCCTGCGGAACTCCACTGTTCATATCTATTGCCTTCTCCCCGTACACGACCCTCATTTTCCGATCGCACAGGTAATCAACCAGTAAATCGCAATATAAAATTATGTTTACCTGACATGATACCTTACAATTTACGCACTATCTCGTTTCTTGGAACTGCAATGAATGCATTTCTGATATCTAAAGATATTAAGGGGACTGGGCAACACACATTTATACATAATTATGTATTTGTCATGTAAAACACGGATTCCCATTTCGAACAGAACTCACTTGTTTTTCAAACTACATACATATCTCAGAAAATTATAGCTAAGACCTTAATGAATGACATTTCAGAGCAATTTTTTCAAAAAAGATTCTTGGTGTGCAAAAAAACTCTCAATGCAAAATAATACATTCTTCAAATGTCTGTAATTTAACAACCAAACACGTTATCAAAACAAGGCCACCGAAGTGACATAGCGCAAGCTTTCTTCTATAATTTGCTTCTTGAATCATTACTTTAAATGAAATTTGGGCAACGATATGCTGTGAGGTCTTAGTAGGTAATGTTCTGATAATTTTGAAAATCGGTCCATGGGCGGCGGACTGATTAGCAAAAAACAAAAAAAATTAAATATTCCTGAAACTTCGTTTTTTGGTATTTTAGGGGATCCTGATCATCTTCTACTCTTTTTTGGGGGGGGGGTGAAATTGGGGCGGTTGGGGGGTGGGGGGTTGTAAATCTCAAAAATGTGTTGTATTGATAACAGGCTATCCATTGACTTATAAAAGAAAGACCTAGCGGCATAATAACCTTTTTTAGGCCCATCCGAACATTGCTCTGCCTATTCCAGCAACCTAGGGACTTGATAAATACATACATAGGAATATTGCTTTAGATCGTTTTGTATTTAGTAACGTAAAAGTTATGGAATATATTTTAATGAAACTTTGCCACAGTATTACACCGCGGAGAGGATGGATAACGCGTAACGCGAAAATTATTCAATTGGTTTTAACGAAATTTTGACACAGTATTACTACCGCGGCGAGGATGGAAAGCGGGTATGTTTTGGAAAAATCGTGTCAGTGGCAGCGCAGCAATAATAAAAAAACTAAAAATATAAAAACAGCTCATACTTCGCTTTCAGACGGTTTAGAGGCTCCTGATTGTTTCGCATCGTTCACTTGAAGCATGCGGAATGAAAACTGTGGCGTCCTAATTTCTAAGGAGGGAGACGCAAGAAACTATTTACGAGAGTTTTTGTGTTGGACGTTTTTTTGCGGGCAGGTGGGCGATGATTTGGTTGCAAGGAGATTTCAGACTACAACTTCATGCAATGGGAAAACAATAAAATTGTATCATTATTATGTGTGAGAAGTACTGAGTCAATCAACTTGACTCCATTTTTTATTTTCCCATAGTTCTAATCCATAATAATGGTGCGGTCAAGATCAACATCTATAGGAACCATCTCATCCTCAGAGATACTCTGCTGATTGTTTAGTATGCTGTGGCCTTAGTTTAAATAGATTTAGCAGACGCACTTTGCGTTGCTGACACGTTGTGGCTCTATGTGGTAATATATTTTGGTTTGTTTTTTGGCGCCGAGCATGTCGACGTCGGCCGATGAGCTCAAGGACCAGTATCCACCCAGTTGTGAAGGAGCTTTAATGTCCGCACTGTACTAGTTGCACATAAGGTCACTAAAGCAAGGGGAAATCGGCCTGCGCGGGCGATAATGCTTCCTCTAGTATTGCGGTGGGCGATGGCCGTTTCCTGATTTCGTTCAATATAAATCGTGCTTAGAATTTGTTCCGCGAAGCACTTTCAATCGGTCGAAATATCCAAATACCCGCCACGCCGATGCTGCCTTCAGTCTAGGCGCTGCACCTCATGAATTATGTAGACGGCCGTATACTTAGGACGGGATAAATATGATTTGCGAAAAGGGCCTGGGCCACACACGTATGTACCTAAATAAAAATATGCCACCCAAAGGATGACAGGACATATTTTTTAGCATTTTATTCCTGTAATTGGATATCCATTGATTTGAACAAGATGGACATGCAAATTCTTTATCTCGACGTTCAGCGGCCACTGACACAAGGTATCATTCCGCTCCACCACCGCATCGGCAAACACATAGCACATGCAGTCAAACACAGTGTTATGGTCGAACTCAGTGTCACACTAAATTATCAGCTGTAAACTATATTGAAATAGAAAGTTCACTTTATTACTATTGCGGCGAGAATGAAAATTGTATGTGCTTTCAGTGTGGTGTAGTCGCAGATTTTTTATAAGCTTCTAAACTGTGAAAAAACATTCAGAAATATAGACTGTTTTAGAGCAACCATAACAGGGGCGTATTCAGACATCACTACATCAGTCATGGGGGGCAGCAGGGACTGAGATTTGTGTATGGTTTCACCATTTCCTGTAAACCTTTGTCCAGACAGTTGAGGCAGCATGTGAATGGTACTATTATAACGGAGGAGAAGATAAGCAGCAACTGAAACAGTTGAAGATGGAAAAAATGTATGTAACAATCAATTTTAATTTGATGAAAATCAAAATAAAAATAGAGTACGTATTAGCGTTAATTTAGATGAGAAAATCTTGGGGTTGTGGCCAAAATTTTGAAAAAAGAGACTGGATCACAGCATAGAGGAGACAATGATGTTAACAGCCAAGCTTTCGGCAATGCTTATTGCCTTCTTCAGGACTTTAACGTTGAGTTTTGCCAATTTAAAAACAGCAATTGCATTGAGTGCAAACGACTTCTTAATGCAGCTATAATAATCGTCACATTTCCAAATTTAAAAAAAAAACTATGCTAGCACGGCGTCCTCCAGTAACAGGTCAGGAAGCACACAAAATATAATTGTAAATTACAAACACACAGAAACGACCTTTACATGTTAAAATTTAAACCATAACAAGGGCGTATTCAGACATCACTACATTAGTCATGGGGGGCAGCAGGGACTGAGATTTGTGTATGCTTTCACCATTTTCTGTAAACCTTTGGCCAGACAGTTGAGACAGCATGTGAATGGTACTATTATTACGGAGGAGAAGATAAGCAGCAACTGAAACAGTTGAAGATGGAAAAAATATGTATGTAATAATCAATTTTAATTTGATGAAAATCAAAATAAAAATATAGTACGTATTAGCGTTAATTTAGATGACAAAATCTTGGGGTTGTGGCCAAAATTTTGAAAAAAGAGACTGGGTCACAGCATAGAGGAGACTCTGGTGTTAACAACCAAGCATTCGGCAATGCTTATTGCCACCTTCAGGGCTTTAACGTTGAGGTTTGCCAATTTTAAAAACAGCAATTGCATTGAGTGCAAACGACTTCTTAATGCAGCTATAATAATCATCACAATTTTTCCAGAAAATTTTTAAGAACTATGCTATCATGGCATCCTCCAGTAACAGGTCAGGAAACAAACAACATAGAATTGTGAATTACAAACACACAGAAACGACCTTTACATGTTAAAATTTAAACCCGAAGGTATTATGAAATCCGTGGTTTGAAAACACATATTTTATGATCTAGACTTTCTTAAATAGAGACCTTCTTGGTCTAACAGGTGATTATCTCCATCTTTATTTAAGAAAATCTAGATCATAAAATGTGTATTTCAAACCACGGATTTCATAATACCTTCGGATTCAAATTTTAACATGTAAAGGTCGTTTCTGTGTGTTTGTAATTTACGATTATATGTTGCTTCCTGACCTGAGTGATGACTACTATAGGATAGTTTTTAAAAATCTTTTGAAAAAATTGTGACGATTATTATAGCTGCATTAAGAAATCATTTGTAGTCAATGCAACTACTGTTTTTAAATTCGCAAACTTCAACTTTAAAGCCCTGAAGATGGCAACAAGCATTGCCGAAATCTTGGCTGTTAACACCAGAGTCTCCTCTATGCTGTGACCCAGTCTCTTTTTTCAAAATTTTGGCCACAACCCCAAGATTTTCTCATCTAAATTAAGTTTTTTGGCCATAGGCTTCCTTCGTATTAGCGTAAACATATTATTAGTAAAGTATTAGTAAATATTTTATTAGCACAGATCAAAAAACTAAATCATCTAAAGGCATTATGACCAGTCAAATACACATTAGAACCAAAGTACACCATAATAATCGAAGTTTTGATAGTCAACAGTAGACTGCGAAATAGCCATCGTGCGAACTTTTCATTAGGCTAAATTCTCGCTATTTCTAACAGATGTCAAAAATACGCTAACAACAATTGACAGAAAACAAATATGCTCACTAGCATTTAATGGAAAATGAACGATGCAACGCTCACTAGACCGATGATTCGTTAATTAAGTTTTTTTTAATTACTTGTAATTTCCTAAATCTTTTGTTCCGCAGTGTGGCTAACATTTTCATAGTGCCCTGGACTTTAAGATGTGCAGAATTTTCCGCGTATCATAAAAATGGATGGGAAGTACCGACTCAATCGCTATTTTCTGATGAAACCATAACATTTTTTTTGAAACACTACTTTATCATTCTGCGATGAGCGTATGTAACTATAAAAATACAACCAGCGGCAAAAATGCCATTGTTTTCGAGAAAAATGGACATAATGAAGCTCAGTGCGAGCATAGAGGTGAACGAGTTATATTGTTTTCATGAAAGCGTTTAATGGACGGCAAGGGAACGTTTGTTTTCGACAATTCGACCGAGGTGAAAAATACGTGCCACGTATTATTTAGTTTAGCGCTACATATATTTCCAAATAAACTCTACATCGAAGCCGACGAAATAACATGTTCCGCAAAAATATTTAGAGAGTAATGTTTGCCTCGCTTTTTCTTCCCATGGACCGTAGTTTGTTGAAGGGAATACTGTATAAATGAAAATGTTCGGTTTTGACACCATACGCTTCTGCACGTTTCACTATGTCCATATCACGCAAATCTATGTCACCCATTTCCATCATTATATTTGTATGTCCATATGTCGGTCTGTCTGGCGCCACCGTACTGACACCACAATATAATTGAAACAATAAGTTACAGGACTAACTTAAGAATATTTTAGGCTTAAATAGAGGATATTAGAATAGTATAGTAGTATTTATAGTGGTAGTAGAATAGAATAGTATTGAATCTATTAACAACTACACCAGTTCACATTGATTTAATCTTACTATCATAACTTCGAGTTTACCGTTTTTGTATGATTGTATATGATATAAACAGCCTTAGCAACTTCCAATTTAGGCTATACAGGATGTCCATTTAGTGCGTAATTCTTCGATATCTCGCAAGCTATACCTGATAGAAGAAAATGTCAAATACAGAAGTTATTCGGTTACTTGAGACGCATATCCTAAAAATATACTGAAATATACGGGGTGTTGCGGGAAAGTAGGATAGTGATCAACTCGATTTTTTTATATGGAACTATACTTTTTTTAAATCTTTCTAGTTTCTATCATCGATCTCTATTTAACCCTATAATATTTTTGGGATCGGTTGCGACGTTGCCAAGTTATAATTTATTTTCTATTGATTTCCGGATTTGCCAGGTTGCAAGTAATACGTCCAAATTGATATATTCCTTCATCTTTTCTCAATAATATTATACAGCGGGTTACTTGAATATTAGGTGAATATTATTTTTGATGTTACCAGCAATGTCCATCTACAGGTTTTTGGCAGAATTTTAAATTACGGCAACTTGAAGGTCATTTTATTTTGTTTTTTTAAATGTAACACCCTGTATGTTTTATTTGAAAACGAAATATCTACTAATACCCTATCTCGTCTTGTAACAGCTTTTCCGAGTTTGCGACGTTGCTAAGTTATACATTATTTTTCCATTATTAATAGGAACTTCTGTATATTTTATTTAACATAGAAGTACTCCCCAGTAATGGCTTACGGCGTGAACAGGTTTAAACTGGTGTACCTAAAATAATAAAACCGTTTTCCTTGCACATACTACTATTTCGAATACCAGATCAGTAAAAGGTACAGGAATGCTTAAATATCTTCAAAACTTGCACAGCTGGAACGAGAAAATCGATACCTGCAGGGTTTTGAACATGCAGACTTTAAAAATCCTAACAGCAGTGTTGCCAGATTTACCACTTTTAGGTTACACGTCATAATTTTTTTATTTCAAATATAGTAGAATCTAGTAGAATCCTCTACTTATTTTTATTGCAACGAATTGCGCATGGCAATTTAGTAAGACCTCACAATTTCAACCTGTTGTTTCTATTAACCTATGCCTACTAAAATTTTAGTGTTTCGTACAGATTTTTTTTATGGTCTCGCAAAGGCTGAAAGCCAATGGCGCTATAGAAGCGCTGCGAGTGTGTCTGCACGTTAGATTTAAAACGCTACAGGTTGTAGCCGTCGGGAAACAAAATCTCCAACAGCTCATTCCACAGCGTTAAAGTTCTTCAATAGAAGGAATGCTGGAGAAGACTGATTCGGGAAGTAGGGATCTCGAACTGGTAAGGCTGAGCTCGGAGAGCCACCTTAGTGTTACTTGTTAGGATGGCCTTCGGTGTTAATTGTCTGGGAGTGCTCACTCGAACATCTTCCGTGATAGAAACTGTAAAACAGGAATAGGTCAGCCACCCTTCTTGGATGTTTCAGGCTGTGTAGGTCCCTTGTGAGGTTAGGCGTATCGATTAGTCTAATTGCTCTCTTCTGGATAGTATTTGTGGATAGCTTTAGATAGTGCTTCGAAGCGCATCCCCACACATGGGAGCAATACTCTAACGATGGTCGGACCTATACCTTGTAGAGCAACAGTAGTTGCTCTGGTGTGAAACAGCATCCTACAGAGGAACAAAACTCCAAGCTTCTGGGATGCCGTTTTAGCAATACTGGCGACGTGCTCGCGCCAAGACATGTTATTGTTGATATTGGTCCCTAAAAGCTTGACGGAAGGTGACTCGACTCCATTTCCACAGTTCGTAAGATAACGTGAGACTTCTTTGTCAGTGTTGTTGCCTGAGTTTTCTGCACTTGACTATTGTTTTAATAATTATCTACGTTGATCTGTGAGGCATGTTGCTGTCGCCGGCATACCGTCTCGTGGGATGATAGTGGCTTGACTGGTTGCATGCTCGATATTAGTGAACTGTCGTCTGCGAAGCTGAAGATTGGATTGGATGTTATTTCCAGTAGCTCGTTGATGACAGCAGAAACAGTGTAGGGGATAGGACAGATCCCCGAGGAACACCGACTACAACAAACACAGATCGGTCGTTCAAAAAGCTATTCAGCCACTGTCGCAGGCCAAGTGGTAGTTCGTATGCGGCAAGCTTGACCAGGATTAGCCATAATTTTCAATTGCTCTGTTCCATAGGTGAGTGGCGTAGGCTAAGGGGTTGCTCGTAGACCTATGCTTACGGAAGCTATTTGGCGATCTTTTATGATGTTATTGTTGTTCAAGTATTTCAGGAAATAGATATGGAGGATAAATTTGATTGTTGGCGAGAGTGGTTTTTTTTGCTATTTCCAATAACGTGGATGAAGTACTGAGCTAAATCACTTAACGTCATTTGTTACTTTTCAGTTCAACCTCATCCTAAAACGTATTCCGTTAGATTTGTTATTCTATTATCCGTTAGTGCTTAAAAGGTTAGAGATGCAAAGTGCAACTATCGCACGTACATTCATTACAGAAATAAATTATGAACAAGCCCCAGGCTCGAGAGCAATGCTCCTTTTAATAGTCTACTTTTATGGGCGGGTCGTGACTCGCGCTTGAAAAATGTACGTTATCAAAGAGAATGCACCGAGAGTTTTTACGGAGTTCCGCTGCATTCTGATATTAGTGTAATTACTTATGGCCTGCATATAAACAGGAGATCGAAATGTCCTTCCGTTAAGCATTTTTATCTGTGACAGCAGTCTATCCAATTCGTGAGGACCGACCGTAGTGTTTGATTCTTTGAGCATGAACAGATAGTGTCCCACTATCCAGGATCAAAAACTGGAACTCGTAGTTGAAATAGGTCAAAAATATTGATGGTTGTGATACCAGCGTTATATATTCGAACTTAGTGAAATTCCTAAGTACAGTTTTAGGCGAGCAGATATGTGAATATTGTCACGACGGCGACGGCCTATTTTTCTTTACACCAGGAATCAAATAGAACGTAACTTTCGCCGTTTTACTCCACAACTCAATACAATATCTCTTAACCTTATCTCATCTACAACTCAACTCAACTCAACTGAACTGAACTACCACGCTACCCGTGGCGAACCATCTAGAGATTTCGATGACATTCTAGAACGCCCATCCGTCATTCCCAAAAACTGTAGACTATTCGATGACGTTTACACTTCAAAGATCTAACCTAACACTTTGACCTGACAACTAATACACAATACACGAACAACATAATATACAGTATGTTACAATATTATATAAAGACATCGTAGGTCTGGACTTCACTCCTATATACTCAGTGGGTAATATTGATCAAGCTTGTGATCAGTTCTATGAAATATTATTCTCGGCATTAAATAATTGTTATCCAATTTGGTTTAATACAAGCAATATTTCCAAAATCAAGAAAAAAAGCGATTATGGAAAACATTCAGGGGAACAGGTGATCCTTTATACTATGAAGAATCTAGGGCCGATTTTATCAACACTCATATTTTAACAAAGGCTCTGACAAAGCTTTTCTATTGGGAGTTGTTTAGCAAAAGCTTTCTAATGGGTATTGAGGGCTATGTTAATAAGTATCATCCATTAGTATTTTATCAATACTGGAAACAAAACGTCAAAGTTGGATGACACTTTTGTTAAAAAAATTTAGAAATTCATGGATCAGAATCATAGCAGAAAATCCGAACAAATTGATTAATTTGCAAATAAATGCCAGATTTTTCATGCTGACATTATAATTATTGTATAATTACTAACTGCAAACTGCGATAGTTATTGTATAATTACTAACTGCACACTGCGCTAGTTTGTGATAGAATCATAAAAGTAGTATCAATCAATCACAGCAACCCTATTTAATAATAAATAATCCCACCTCAGTCAGCCAGATCCTCCCTTTCTCTCAAAAGTATATCAAGCACCTGATTCACTTTCTGTTTCTGACTATACGAGTTATACGACAAGTTCCTTGTTTACAAAAAATAAGGTTATCGCCAGCTCGGGACTCTCGGGAGCTTTGCCGCTCAGGATAGTAATGCACACGCACACTTGGGATACTGCTTGACCAACAATTAAGTCGTGTCTTTAGCTTTGTGAAATGTAACGAATTGTTATTTTTACCTCTGTTTACTATAATACAAAGGTATATTGCATGTATTTATTATTATTATTATCGATAGTAGATCATTATTTTATCCAAATAGTGCTTGAATTTCTTGTCTGCTTTATAATTTGACAGACCAACAATCCAGTCATCAAATGTATTGGTTTTGTGGAATCTGACTGGTTGAGACTAGCAATCGCTAAACTCTTTAATAAACAGGAAAATGCAATTTGTCACCCATCTAGGATGAAAAATCAGACTGGAAAAGATACTAGGTGGTTCACAATGGTCGATTGTATATAAAGCATGTCATTTTTGACCTTTTTGAGGTAAACTTCAAGAGAGATCAATAATTTAACATAACATAAGGCTGAAAATTGGTGAGCCTGGTGAGAAGACCCAAAATGAATGGAAGTAGCAGCTACATTTTCAAGGATTTTAAGAAGACTCAAACCGAAATTGCAAAGGAAAGAGACAGACAGACCTTTTTGACACCTGAAGATGGTTTAGATTAAAATAAACCGAGACGTAGTGAAGGAAAGTTATAGTTTCAATCGTTAACCAAAATCCATAAAAAACAACCATAATCAACAAATACCAAAAATTAGGTGTGTTAGCTAACGACATTCGTTATTCCTTTTAACCACCTTTTGGAATGTTTCTTGTTATTTGACCCAAGGAGATATGTTATCCCCGATAGCCCTGAAGAAGGCGTGAAATAAACTTAGAAATGTCAGTTCTTTCAGTAGGAAACCTCTACAGTATTTTTATCCCAAAACCGAAGAACTTTTTCTACGAAATGGCAGTGACATGCAGCGAAAATTAACTGGCAGTAATTTCTGTTTTCTGTTCCTTTCTGTTGTATTCGGTTCCATTTGGTCGTTTTCTGTTGTTTCCCGCTTGTTTTGCATTGTTTTGAGCTTATTCTTGTTCTGTTCTGTTGTATTCGGTTCTAATTGATGGTTTTTTGTTGTTTTTGGTTGTTTCCTATTGTGTTTAGTTATTTTCTCTTGTTTCCCGCTGTTATCTGCTTGTTTTCCATTTTTTCGGTTCTATTTGATGGCTTTTGTTGTGTTTGGTTGTTTTCTGCTGTTTCCCGCTGTTATCTGCTTATTTTCTATTGTTCTGAGCTATTTCACAAATTTTGGAATAATAATAATAATAGCATTTATTGACCAACAGTTGAGCACCATTTATGGGACAATGCACGAAAAAAGATAAATATTAGCATAATTACGTATTACGTTAAAAACTAACAAAACAAAAAATAAACGAATACTAATATTCTAATAGTTGCGATTCTAGTAGTTGCGAGGTGGTTTACAGCAATGTTTAATATTTTGCATAATTCATCAACATTAATGTCACACTCACTACTTATACAATTAAAGCTATTACACATAAAGTGTATGGGAGCTTTAATATACAAATTTGTTTGAGCCCTATCACAATAGAACGTACTAAAACTACTACTACTAGGCATGTATCAGTTTTTTTATGACGCCGACTGTAGTAAGTCGATTAGTGTTCCATTAACCTGTTGTCATACTTAAAGTATCAGCTAATCAATAGTGCATTAGCTTCCATTAATATTTGTAACGCTACTAACGCCCTCAGTGATTCCGGATATAAAGCTATACCGTTGATGACTACTAACCTATTTCAAACATGAAATAATATATGGATGAGCTTACGAGCACAAATTAATGGATCCGAAAGTGGGTCTATTTCACCCTCCCCTGATGCAAACCAAGAAATATTTTCAGTCTACCTAGGGCTAGAAGTTTTCAATATGAACGGTGTTCCCACAAGTACACTCAAGCGAAAGTATAAAAATAGGTCCTCGCAGGTACAAAAAATGTAATTGAGGTTTTGAATTAAGAAAAAAAGTACCTTTTTGTGATAAATGGAAATATCATATATAAGTTTTATAACGAAACTGTTTTTGTTTTCTTTTTTCTCGCAATAATTCAAAAATTCTATCAAAATAAGAATGGGTTTTTGAATCGAGTACCGAAAACACGTCGACGGCTCCCGAACCCGTGTCACCATGGCGGTAAGGATGCTCCTTTGACCAACGACGTCCTACTCCGATACTAGATTCTAGATTCCCAGCCAATCGCGAAAATACGTACTGCTAAACTGGTAACTAGTGTATATTTGTTGCAACACAGTCGATGAATGAAGTTTGCAGCTCGAGACAAAGTCTACGATCGAAATAAATATGTTTTTGAATGTTTGAAGTTGAAGTCAGATTACAGATTCCAGTAAGTAAGTACCTCATCAAATATATGTTTCGTTGAAAAGATCTCCTCAATCGAAGGATGGCCCACTGGTTAGAGAGTCCGATAGTGGGTATCAGGGTCTTTGGGGTCTTTGGATCGAAACACACGTTTTCTAACTTTTATTTTATTTTTGTGCTCTTTGCACTTGTTGCGCACATTTTTTTCTACGATCAACATAAATATGTATTTGAATCAAATTTTGTTAGGCTTATTAATCGCACTACATAGTGCAAAAACTAAGTACAGGAGGCGGTGGACAATTCAAAAAATCAGTGGAAATGAGGTTTGTCCGTCAATATCAATCGCCATAAATTTTTTTTAAATGTAATAGTTGGCTAATAAAACAAAATCCCTTCATCCATTCAATTCATTCACTCATTTTTAAGTTTTTTAATGTAAAAAAGTAACTCAAACGCGTAATCACATTCTGTTTATCACTTGGTACTACTAATTATTTAACTTTGAGCAATGAAGCTTAACAACAATAAATTTTCATACAGATTTAACAAGCACTGTGCAGTCCAAGTAATAGGTATGTCTAACAAAATTTGATTCAAACATACATTTATGTTGATCGTAGAAAAAGTGTGCGCAACAAGTGCAAAAAGCACATCAATGAATTTTTTGATAAAACAAATATAAAAAAAATTTGGAAGGCCTGGGTTTCGATCCAAAGACCCCAGAGACCCTGAGATCCACTACTGGACTCTCTAACCACTGGGCCATCCTTTGATTGAGGAGATCTTTTCAACGAAACATATTTGATTAGGTACTTACTGGAATCTGTAATCTGACTTCAACTTCAAATATTCAAAAACATGTTTATTTCGATCGTAGACTTCATCTCGAGCTGCAAACTTCATTCATCGACTGTGTTGCAACACATATACACTAGTTCCCAGTTTAGCAGTACGTATTTTCGCGATTGGCTGGGAATCTAGAATCTAGTATCGGAGTAGGACGTCGTTGGTCAAAGGAGCATCCCTACCGCCATGGTGACGTCACACGGGTTCGGGAGCCGTCGGCGTGGTTTCGGTACAGTACAAAAACAGTTTTGTTAAAAACTTATGTGTGATCTTCCTATTTATGACAAAAAAAAAATTTATTCAATACCTCAATTGTCAGATATGATACCATTTTGTTTTAATTCATATTTTCACATCTTCAGTGTGATTTAAAAGATACGGGTCGAACAAATTCCATCTTAACCTTATCTACAACTATAGTTATTTTTTTGTCATTGCTTAACCACATGACATTGATGTATCTTTATGGCATCATAACAAAATTTGTTCCCAGACATAATGAATGAAAAAATGTAATTTTTATGAAATGGACCAGTATCATAATTTTTGTTTATTATTGTTTTTGATAGATCATGTCTTGAAAACCTTGCCATTTCTTCCCCGAATTTTTTGAGTCTGGGATAGCAAGAAAATTAAGAAAATACTACAGAAGAACAGCCAATCAGAAGAAGGGTATGTATTCCGTGTTGCTGTTCTAGCATGAGTACCCAATATTTAATACATATAGCCCGACAAGTGTAACAAGAGCCGTGAGAAATATGAAATAGACAAGGATATCAAGAGATGAGAGGATATGAAGTAACGTGTTCGTGTGAGAAAGCGGCGAAATTCCCACTTGTCAGGCTGTATCTTTATGTGATCCTCTACATATGCTAAAAAATTTAATATAGATAGCCAGTGAAACCAACGAATTCGCATATGTTATAATAAGTAAACAAGGATTTTGTTTGTCTGAATAATCCTAAAAGTAATGAATCAGCGGCAGCTTCATGATTGTGGAGGGTCGCTGACTGGCCGCTGATATGGTCAGGGAGGTTGCGTCAAATTTCATCGGACCATTAAACTGGAGCTGGATTTTTTAGTGTAGGCTTTCTGAATGTTGATGAGAAAAAATGTCTATGTTAGCTGGTCTAGATCCGTGACCTAAGATTTTGAGAGCCTGCGTATGTCGCAAAAAAATTTCGGGATATATTACTGAATTTGAAAATTTGCGGATAGTTAGTTGATAAAATTTTCATCACGAAAAAATATGTTGCTACAAAAGTTCTGTGACTTAACATGTTAGCTGCGCGCATGATCATGTATAGAGGACGTATCAAAGATGTGTGGGTGGACGATAGCTACTTCCATATTTAAGATAGGAGAACATGTTTCAAATAAAACATTTAGAGAGCAATAAAATCTATGATAGAAAAATATTTACCATTATACATTTTTGATACAAGTAGATTTAAGAAAAAAAAATTGAATATCGTGTATAAAACATAGAAGGCTGTGTAGTAGTACTCTCAAATTTGAATTTTTTTCTGTACTTGGTGAAGTGACTCATTTGACACCTTTTTATGACTTTAAAATGGAATTACTAGTAAACAAAACGATGCAGAGAGTAACGAAATCCAACCGTATTCCTATTTTTGTATACATTGTAAGAGGTTACAATGATTTAATCATTGTTTTCAAACCCAAGACACTAGTCCATTCTAACAGGAGCATGATCGGAAAACGAAATACTTTTTGTTCATCATCCCATTCTAGTCCTTTCAGAGCTTTGCAAATCAGCCTCTGAAATACATTCGCTAGAAAAAATACGATCTTTTAATCTTTTTACTTGCCACACCGACAGGTGAGGGGAGTATTGTGATCGCGAAAATTTTCGATTTTGAGATAATACACTTTTTGGGCGTTTCATGATGTCTACATAACGAAAATCCACGTCACTCATTTCCGTCAGTCTGTCTGTACGCGTTTTTCTGTCCTCGTAATCTCGGTAACCGCTGCATGGATTGTGATGAAATTTGGGCAGCGATATGCTGGGGGGTCGTAGTAGGTAATGTTCTTATAATTTTGAAAATCGGTGCAGGGGCGGCGGAGTAATTAGCAAAAAACAAAAAAAATTAAATATTCCTCAAACCTCGTTTTTAGGCGTTTTAGAGGTTCCTGATCATTTTTTACTTTTTTTTGGGTGGGGGTGAAATTGGGGTGGTTGGGGGTGGGGGGTTGTAAAATTGAAAAATTCGTTGCTTTCATAATAGACTATCCACTGACCCATGAAGGAAGACCTAGCAGCATAAATAACTTTTTTAGGTCCATCCGAACATTGCCTTGCCTATTACAGAAACCAAAGGACTTAGAATTTTTTCTGGTGTAAACATACGAGAGTATTGCTTTAGATCCTTCTATATTGTGTTACAAGGAAACTGTTGAATTGATGTTAATGAAATTTTGACACAGTATTACTACCGTGGCGAGGATGGAAAACGCGTATGGTTTTTATAAATCGTGCCAGTGGCGGCGCAGAAATAATAAAAAAAAGTAAAAATATAAATACAGCTCAAACTTCGTTTTTAAGCGTTTTAGAGGTTCTTGATTATTTTCTGCGTTTTTTTTGGGTGGGGTGAAATTGGGGTGGTTAGGGGGTGGGGGGTTGAAAAACTGAGAATTTCTTGTATTCATAATAGGCTGTCCACTAACCTGTAAAGGAAGACCTAGCGACATAAATCAACTTTTTAGGTCCATCCGAACATTGCCTAGCGTATGACGGAAACTAAAGGACTTAGAATTTTCTGTATACATACATACGAGTATTTATTGCTTTATATCTTTTTGTATTTTGTAACGTGGACACTATTAAATTGATTCTAATTAAATTTTGACACAGTATCATTACCGTGGTGAGGATGGAAAACGCGTATGTTTGTTAAATATCGTGTCAGGGGCAGCGTATATAGCAACAATCAAAAAACTAAAAGTATGAAAACAACTCAAACTTCGTTTTTGGATGTTTTAGGCTGTCCATTGACCTATGAAGGAAAGACTTAGCGGCATAAGACAATTTTAGGGGAGGGAAGGCTGCCGATGATTTGGTTGCAAGGGGATCTCAGACTAAAGCTTCATGCTATGGGAAAATAATAAACTGATATCACAGTAATGTGTGGGAAGTACTGAGTCAATCAACTTGACTCCATTTTTTCGGTTGAGGAAGAAGTATTCTTCAAAAATAACACAACCTTGGATAACTTTAGGCGTCTTTTTCATTTTTTCTCGGAGGGCAGAGAATACCGTCGAATTGTCATAGTGGACTAGTATCATGAATCTTTTTTTTTTATTAATCCTGGTAAAATTAAAATGTAGACTAATTGTATATGATAGAGTATGGCATAAAAACTTATAATTTTTTTGAGCACCAACAAAGCAGAGAGAATGAGGAAAATGTTATTTGAATCCCTCTAGGACTGTGACGTCACGGTCGACTCGAGGCAGGAAACTATAAGATTATAAAATATTTTTCTTGTGGTTTTTCTTGAGTATTATCTATTGAATGATTACTAAAACGCTGTGACGGAGGCTATATTCATATAGAGCGGCAACTGTTTCCGAATCTCACAGCACACTTGCCATAATACTTGTTTTCTTGATATCTCATCAGGTTTGAAAATAGCTAGGAAGCTGAATCTTACACGGACTTTTTCACAATTTCGTCGTCTATATATCGATATTAACAGAAGTATATCATGCCATTTAAAATTTTCGTAATAATGCGTAATAGCTGTTACGATGTCAAATACCGCCATGTAGCTACTAAGTGAATATAAATTCAGATAATTTTTATATAACAGATTATTAGGTAAGAATAGCTCCTTTAAATGAAACCAGGCTTGCTTAATTCTGTTAACTTATATCAAACTTATGGCCATTTAAATATATACTCTTTTGGCATTCCCCCACCACTACATCTTACAAGATAGAGCAAAAATGGATAAACGAAAAAAATCGAAAACTGTCCAGTCTACACGATGCGATGGTAGAATTTATAATATACCCTTATTTGCATTTTATTTTTTTGAGAAAAAGCCATCTTTCTGAATGATCGTAATAGTTGCGCCCCCTTGCGATCTTTTGCAAATTTTGAAAATAATTTACAGCGACTTATCTTAGCTGATTTACCTAATAATTTTTTTCCCGCAGTTATATGATTAACGGTTGCCGAGATATTGCCGTCGTCCATTCTTATTAGGCCACCCTGTACAAGTACATTAAGCAAGACTGTAATGTTTTTAATTTATTGTGTGTGTGTGTGTTACAATTACAGTAGTCCTTGTTCTTTATCAATAATTATGATTATGCTTATAGTATAGAGAATTAAAATATCCAATAATCAGTGTAGAAAATGCAACTTTGACACGCCAAAATTTTATGACCGACCCTATACAATTATAATTTTTTGTGCTTAGTAGAGTATTTTATACAGGTTGGGATAAAGTATGGAACCAAGCAAATATCTTTGGAACGGTAAGGGTGATGTTGCTGAAAATTTGCAGGTAAATGTAGTGACGCATAATGCATCCGAAGACATCGTTAGCTATTAATGTACTTCCGGTCTAACCGGAGGTAGCGTCAACTTGTTTAATTTAAATGGGACACTCTGTATATTTTTTCAGCTTTTAATACATCTTTTTTTACGATTACGTCCATAGTGGGTTTAGTACTTGTTTCTGTGAAAATGGGAAAGATAAAGCTTTTTTATTTGTCTCACAAATTCGTCCGTGCCGGTCTGCGGTCTTCCCGTTTTAGGTAAATTTTTAATATTCCCAGTTAAATTAAAACGTTTTAGTGTCGAACGTGTCATAGGACTCCTATCGGGATGTAAATCATTGAATAGTTGACACACTTCTTTGCGAGATGTCTTTGAATGGCCGGCATTTTAAACATCTGAAATGACGAAGAAGCTTTATCTTTACCGTTTTTACAGAAACTAGTACTAAACCCACTATGAATATATCCGGAAAAAAAGATGCATTAAAATCTGCAAAGATATGCAGGGTGTCCCGTTTGAATTAAAAAAATTGACGGTACTTCCGGTTAAACCGGAATTACATTAATAGCTAACATAATGTCTTCGGATACATTATACGTCACTACACTTGCCTGCAACTTTTCAGCAATATCGTTCTTTCCGTTCCAAAGTTATTTGCTTGGTTCCATACTTTATCCCAACCCTGTACATATAATAATCGGCTGTTTCCAAACTTCTCTGAAACCCTGTATGCATCTAGATATTCTTGTTGCTCGAGGCATCTTCACTTAAAGACGTCTAAAGTGCATACGGCCATTAACTAACCCAAATGCACGTTCTTCATTGCGACGAATATATCAAGGTAGTTGATTATTCCGGTTAAGCTAATGCACGGGCGTATTCCATTCCAGATATGATTCGCTGTTTTGATTCTCCCTTGGGATAACAGTGGGGCCGTGAAAGCCCCAAAGCGGTTTATCTTCCTCCAGCAATGTGTGCGTTGTGTAGAAACGGGGACAGAATTTCAGGTGCATGCGGCGACAGGTGCCAATGATGTGAAAATATTGAATCAAGCAGGTCGGTTTAGCAATCTGACGTGCAATCGAATAACCTAGTAACTCGAGTTACTAGATTTTTTCTTTGTTTGCATATATTGAACCACCAGCTCGAGCTCTATTGGTAGCTATTAATAGATTGCAAATCAGACTGCTAGCTTCGGAGATATTGACACCTCAGTTTTAGTAAATAGACATACTAAAAATACATATTTTCATATAATAGAGATACTTGAATTCATCGGGATACTTGAATGAGCGGAGTCATATGTGATATCGTAAAACCTAGTAAGTCGAGTTACTTAAAACCTTTACTTGTACAAAATATAGTAAACTAATCTGCTGATTATTCTTAGTTATAAACAAAAAACATAGCAACTACTCATTTGTCTAAGGTATAATGCAACATTACTATACCTGCAGGGGATTGGGAGAAAACAGGACTATTAACGAAATGTTTGTTATAAATGAGAAAGTGTTATACAAGCCAACGTGAGTCTAAAAACAGCGACTGATGCAATCAAAGTGGGGTTCTGAATAGGTAAAAGAAAAAGTGAATGACTTGTTACCCCCTTGTGGAGTAAGCTGCAAAAAATTATCGCGAAAACTCCTACATAAATATCGCCAAACAATATTCGAGTAGTTTGCTGAATCCTATGGAATCAATGAACTTCATCTCCATAATACCCATAAAACTTTTTATGGCACTTTATCAGTTTGCAAGAAGTTGTTTATTCATATATTTGGTTTCAAAACTGACCGACAGACGAAAGAACAATGACTTGCCACGTTTAGGGGATAATGGAGGAAAAACATGCCGATGCAAGCAAATATTATGGACCAGCTGGCCACTTTGAGATGAGGTGGAAGATTCAGTTAAAATAGCGGCCACCACTCAACTTAGTTGTTGCTTGCCAAATGAAAATATGCAATATTGTTAGCTTTTACTGTTTCCTTTAGGTTGTTACATACTTGTTTTGGGAGTGATTTTACGTTTATACAGTTATATCGAAATCTAGTTGATTAGCGGTTTTCAAGTGTATCAAGGTGTATGTTTTTTTAACCTATTTGAGACTATTTTGATGACCTGTTTTTGAATAATGATATAAAAATTAAATATATCCTTACGTATGCACGATAAAGTGTTAGCATAAGATTATAAAATTTTAGTTCAATAAAATTCTAGAAAAAAAATGGGAAAATTACCTAACAACTCAACCCTAGAACAGTTTTACTATGCTGATGACAAAAAAACTAGGCAACTTGATGCACAAAGTATTAAAAATATTATATATAACCAGGGTTACTAATCTGTCTGATCTTAGGCTTGTTTTCGATGAGGTACACCCAAGCCACTTACTATGTTTTTGAGTTGTATACCGTCTAAGTAATATACAGTTAGTAATTCAAAACCTTAAAATAACTATTTTGTGGAAAGCAAATCAAAAAAGTCTTTTCAATAGGCCGGAAGAGAAGAAAAAAATCTATAACAAGTATACATGCGGTTACCAAAAAACTTGTATACAGAGAAGTTATATGCAAAAAAATGTAATAAAACTTCAAAACGATTTTGCCGGAATTGTCGCTTTTTGAGCTACTAGGTTTTTCGATTGCATGGCCGCAATTTCATAGGTCCTCAAAAAAAGTCTGTTTTGGGATTATTCCATTTAACTGCAGCTTAAGCATGTAATTTCTAATACTCATTATATGTTTACTTTCTATACCGGGTGGTCCATATAACTTGGGACAGCCGAATATCGCGAGATCGGTGAGTTCTTAAGACCTAAATTATTATTTTGTTGAGATTTAATCAGCCCAACCCTATTTATACACATAGTCTTATGGTCTTCAAAAGTTTGAGTGCTGGTTCTTGGACTGTTCGGCCGACTGTGGAACACTCCATTTCCTTGGATTTGGTGCGACTCGCATCCTCAGAAGCCGTTACCTGTTCGGCAAGTTCCGAGAAACTGAAATACAGGGATCGGCTGCTTATTACTTGGGTTATATGACTTCTGATGCCGCTGACCCCCGGTTTTGGAGCACGCCGAACCGGTAACGGATCGTGAGGATGCCATCCACTCGTATTGGCGTAACGTCAAACAGCGAGTTGTAGCGTCGCGGGTCAAACAGCCCAAGAACCAGCATTTTTTCATCGGATGTTACATCATACAATAGTTTGAGTGTTGTTACTATCTGCTATTATTATTACATTGCCCTATTCATTGCCCTATTTGAACAAACAGCAGTTTGCAGCTAGTTTTGTTCTTGCCAAGGCCCGACTGTTAAGTATATAAACCCACGGCTCCGTTACAGAGTAAGCCAATCAGGCGAGACAAATGGATTATAAATCCCCAGAACGCGAGTCCGTGGTAACTCCCTAACTCCCCACTTGGAGCTGCCGCCACACCACACGAGCCTTGTGCCGGAGATTATCTGATCACCCAGCTCTTATAAGGAGTTATCGCAAGCACATGCTCCGACTTTCTAACGGCAGACCTACTTGTTACCCACCCGTCTCTATATTTTCCACGCATCCGGGGCGTCGACGTATGTCTTGCGGAATATTTTATGAACTGATCACAGATACCGCAAATTTTCTACAGCCTTGTTGACGTTACCGGATCTCGTAGGCATTCGGTGATAGGCAAGGATAAAAAATGGAAGTATGTAGATTTTAGGTGTCATGGCTTAAATAAGTTCAGACCATTGACGTCTTACCCCCATAGACCTGTCAAGCTATTCATAGATCATTGATTTGTTTTTTACTTCCCACACCGATAGGTGAGGGGAGTGTTGTGATCGCGAAAAGTTTCGATTTTGAGATAATACACTTTTTGGGCGTTTTATGATGTCTACATAACGAAAATCCACGTCACTCATCTCCGTCGGTCTGTCTGTCTGTCGGTCTGTCGTCTGTCTGTTGGCGTTCTTCTAGCCTCGTGATCTCAGTAACCGCTACATTGATTGTAATGAAATTTGGGCAGCGATATGCTGTGGTGTCGTAGTAGGTAATGTACCTATAATTTTGGAAATCGTTATACATGGGGCGGAGTAATTAGCAAAAAACAAAAATTTCCAAATATTCATCAAACTTCGTTTTTGGCGTTTTCTACTTTTCTTTGGGTGGGGATGAATTTGGGGTGGTTGGGTGGTGGGGGGGTTGTAAAACTGAAAAATTGTTGGATTCATATTGGTCTGTGTATTGACCTGTGAATGGAAAACCTAGCGGCATAATACACTTTTTTGGCCCATCCGAACATTGCCTTTCTCATTATAGAAACCAAAGGACTTAAAATTTGTGATGTATACATACGAGTATTGCTTTAGATGGTTCTATATTGCGTAACGCAAAAATTATTGAATTGATTTTAATGAAATTTTGACACAGTATTACTACCGCGGCGAGGATAGAAAACGCGTATATGTTTTGGAAAAATTATGTTAGCGGCGGCGCAGCAATAATAAAAAAGTAAAAATATAAAAACACCTCAAACTTTGTTTTTAGGCATTTTAGGGGTTCCTGATCATTTTCTACTTTGTTTGGGTGAGGGTGAAATTGGGCGGTTGGAGGGTGGGGGGTTGTAAAACTGAAAAAATCTGTTGTACTCATAATAGTTTGTCCATTGGCCTGTGGAAGAAATGCCTAGCGGCATATTACACTTTTCTGAATATTGGCTTGCCTATTACAGAAACCAATTTTGTGATGTGTACATACGAGTTTTGCTTTATTTCGTTCTATGTATTTTGCATAAAGCGAAAATTATTGAATTGATTTTAATGGAATTTTGACACAGAATTTAGTGCCGCGGCGAGAATGGAAAACTCGTCTGTTTTTGAAAAATCATCAGTGGCAGCGCAGCAATAATAAAAAAACTAAAAATATAAAAAAGCTCAAACTTCGTTTCTAGATGGTTTGGAGGCTCCTGATCGTTTCGCATCGTTCAGTTGAGGCATGCAGAAAAAAAATGTGGCGTCCTAGCTTCTAAGGAGGGAGACGCAAGATACTGTTACGAGAGTTTTTGTGCGGGCGGGTGGGCGATGATTTCGTTGCAAGGGATTTCAAACTATAGCTTCATGCAAAGGGAAAATAATAAAATGGTATCATCATTGTGTGGGAAGTGCTGAGTCAATCAATTTGACTCCATTTTTTTCACATATGTCTGTGGCGCAAAGCAGGAGCATTCATCATGAATTAGCAAATATGGCCGACCTCAGCCCCTGATTCCTCTCACGCGTATTAAAGGTGAACAAGTAGATTTCAAATAACAAAGACGTATCATGAGGTACGCTAATTAGGGTTACAATGAACAATACACCGAACATAGAGTTGTTCACCGAAATATTGAAAAGCATGTCCATAAAAATAATAAATACACACAAATAGGAAATCGACTGTTGATTATTTGGCGTGACACTAATTAACACTAAGATTTAGATTAAATCTTCCTCTAAAGATACTAACATAGAGAAATACGGGTCAAGTTTTATAAAATCAGTTCAGTGAGTGGTCCTACTGTACAGTGTTTGTTATATAAACTGAGAACACGCAACAACATTATCCAAAAGCTGTGTGGAACAACGTGGGGTGTCCGGGTCACACTTTACGAACCAGTGCGCTAGCTCTTGTCTATTCGTGTGCTAAGTACTGTGCGCCTGTCTGGATTAACAGCCATCATACCAGACTAATTGACGTCCAACTAAATCACAGTGTGAGACTTATTACGGGTGCAGTAAAGACAACCCCAACCCAATGGCTGCCTGTACCCTCTGGAATAGCCCCACCGCAGCTGCGAAGGACTGATGCCCTTCTAAGGGAGTATAACAAGATTATGGCCAACAACAAACTGCCCATCCACCGAGCAATACCCCCGTTGCAGATAAACAGACTTAAATCACGACAACCGCCAATAAGGGATGCAGAAGTGTTTAGAACCAATAACTTCGACTGCTTAAACCAATGGCGCTCCCAGTGGGAAGGTTTTGCAGAACACCACACACGATGCGCATTTATGGGGGCAGCCTCACTTCCAGGATCAGAACTACCCTGGAAAGAGTGGGTAAAACTTAATAGAGTCCGAAAAGGCCACGGCAGATGTGCCGACTCGCTTTACAAGTGAGGCTATGTGCAATCTCCCTTATGTGACTGTGGCGCGCCCCACCAAACTATAAGCCATATTACGAGCGAATGTGAACTGGGTGCGTTTCAGGGATCGCGAGAAGAGTTCTTCACAGCCACACCGTGGCGCTGAAGTGGTTGAAAGACCTGGATATCAACCTTGTAAACACCAAAGACTATATATCTTAGTTGGTAGCTGTATCAATTTTATTTTAGTATAGGTTACAATTTTTTTTAACTATATTTACTATTGTCAAGTTTTTGAGCCACACGATAAATAAATAAATGTTATATAATACACAGAAAACATGTTTTTTATAAACGGAATATAATTACGACACTCAGAGCCTCCAGTCAAAGCAATATTTTGTATACAAAAAATTAAATTAAAATGTTGCTTATCAGCTAGAATCCAAGTTTTGTTAACTGTTTGCTGAAAAACGGTAAGCTTCTCTTCTCTTCTTGGGTATAGGTGAAAATAGCGTGAGGATATATTTACACCAAACAACAAGGTTTGTGGTAGGTATTGCCTAATATCAAAAAAATTGTTTTTATTCTCTCATAAGTACTCAATTTGGGTCTATTTCAAAATACTGTTATTTTCTCTTTAATACATCCCACCTTGCGAAAGTACAACCAATTATAAAAACAGACTCATGTTGCGAACTGCAGAAAACAAAGATACATTGTTGATATACAGGGTTATTCACGTTATCCGCCACGCAGCATTATCGCTAAAGTATTTGATAAAAAAGAAAATAATAATTTCGGATGGATAGAGACCCATAAAGGCTACGTTTTAAAGATATTTTCATGTTATCCACTGTGTCCCAAAAACACGAAATGTATCAAAGTTATGTTTTTCTTAGATGGAAGCCCCATATATTATTGCATATTCAGATTCCTTGGTGAATTTTAGTGTGACTTTATGTATCATACATGGGACTTAAAGCAAACCGTTTAGGTGTAAATCACCCTTTTCGGTATAAGCATATATCAGGAAAAAATTGAATACCGCAGAGATTATAAAATTTGGAAGGCTGTGACTTTGCCGTATTACTAAGCATAAAATGCGTCAGCATTGATGAGACTGTCAAATTTAAATCACGTTTATGCTTGGTGAAATCGGTCGATGAATTAAGGAAACTTCGATCAGTTATAACTTGATTTTTTCAAATTTGAATGCCTATTTTTTATACGGTTAAATGTAGAATTTGATAAGCTTTCTAATGATATAATGAATATCAGTCTCTGATAGTTTTTATTTAATTTTAAATTTTCAACCAAATCGGTGTTTTTCGATTTTCCAACCTATAAGCAACCTAGCAGGCCATAAAATATAAACAAAAACCTGTTCAGGTAGAAGAAAACAACGAACTTAGCAGAAAAATACACATGAACTCGACTAAGGGCCGGTTGTAAAATGCAAGCTTAAGCTTCGGCTTAAGGTAAGCCGACGTTAAACCACGTCAATGGCAAAATGTCCGCTGTACAATGCTGGCTTAACCTCCCACTCCAAGCTTAACACGAGCTTACGTGAGCCGATGATCAACGCGAGCTTAGCTGAGGTTTAAACCTAACCTGATGTAAAAATGGCATGATTTGTCAAGGATGAACCTTCAAATTGCTTGTCACTTTATTAGGTCAAATTTTTTGGAAGATTTGTGTCTAATTTAACAAAGAGAGTCAATGAAAGAACAGAGACAAAAACGGTCATTGCCAAAATTTGACACAAAATGTCATAAGTGCCTCACCAAAAAAGGTAATTTTTCAGATCAGTACGTATTGCTTCATTGATGCCAACTGTAGTGAATTTCATTATCAACCAGGTTTAACTAAGCCGACGATTGTACAACGGGTGTCGACTTTAAGCCTGAGCTTAGCTAAGCTTAGGCTTAACAAAGCTCGTGCTAAACCCGCATTTGTACAACCGGCCCTAAAGGGACAAGATTATAAAAATCACTCACAGCAAATAAAGTCTAACCAGAAACAACGGCGGTAACATATCTTTGTTTAAAGAGAAGCTGGAGTATGGCAGAAATGGATTTTTTCACGGCCTACTATAGCTGCTGCAATGTACTAGAGATTGGCTATTTCCAAAACCATTAAAAATTTTGAAATGAAACGAAAACTACTCGACTATGTTGTAGGCAGTTTATTATTTTCATAATAAAATTTCACATTTAGTGATATAAAAAAGTATGCAATTCTGTCAAAACTCAAGTCAAAGGTACCTCTGACTGGAGTTCTGAAAATTCTTCAGTACCTATTAGCAAGATCGCAAAAAATGAAGAATGAATTAAAATTTGTTCAAATTATAAAACATAACTTAAATGGCAGAAAATTTAAATCTGATTTGTCAGTATTCATTTTTTGCAATATTGCTAATAGATATTGAAAAATAGAAGGGCTCCAGTCAGAGGTATCGACTTCGACGCAAATTACTGCTTTTTTACATCATTACATATGATTGGTAATTGCGTGCTGGAGCAACAGTCGCTGGTTGTTTTTGTTTCATATCAGGGTTTTTAATTGTCTTGGAAATTTTCAACCTCTAGTAAATTGCGGTAGCCAGTAGACTGCAAAAAATATCTATTACTGCCATACTCCAGCTTCTTTTTGACCTGTTATGTTATCGCAGTTGTTTCTGGGAGAGTTGATTTTTTGTAAGAAATCTTTATCATCTTGTCTCTTTGTTCTATTTCGCCTGTATCTTTTTTCTAAGTTACTTGTTTTCTTCCATCTGAATTAACATGTTTTTGTTATATTTCATGGCCTACTACGTTGCTTATAGGTAGGAAAATTGAAAAACGCCGATTTGTTTGAAAATTTAAAATTAAATGAAAACTACCTGAGATTGATACTCACAACCTTATATCATTAGAAAGGCTATCAAATTCTACGTTTAACCGTATAAAAAATTAGGCATTCCCGTTTGAAAAAATCAAGTTATCGCTGATCGAAGTTTCCTTAATTAATCGACCGATTCCTCCAACCATAAACGTAATTTAAATTTGAAAGTCTCATCAAAGCTGACACACTTTATGCTTAGTAATACGGCAAAGTCACAGCCTTCCAAATTTCATAATCTCTGCGACATTCAATTTTTTCCTGATATCTACTTATACCGAAAATGGTGACTTACACCTAAACGGTTCGCTTTAAGTCCCATGTATGGTATATAAAGTCACACTAGAATTCACTAAGGAATCTGAATGTGCAATAACATACGGGGTATTCCATTTAAAAAACATAACTTTGATCCATTGCTTGTTTTTGGGACACCCTGTATAACATGAAAATACTTTTAAAATGTAGCCTTTAATTAAATAATAATAATAAATAATTGTCCCGAAAATACAGGCAAAAACTAGAAAATTAGTCAACCTCACTAAAACACAACGCACAAGAAAATGCCACCACTAAAGAGCCTAACGGCAACCCGTTACGCACATTGACGTCTTCGTAGTATTATATAGCTACTATTTCGGCAAACATCAATAAACAGCGTTGTCATTTTGTGCCGTATGGAGCATGCACCAAAAATAACAATAATGTATTAACAATGCCGCTGGTTATTATAAATTAAAGTATGCTACATTTGAAGCACAAAACCTCATTCGGGTGTAAAATATTGTTCGATTTGCTTCAAAATGAGCATATCTACTCGTCAATAAAATGGCGGTTACAGTGGGGGCTTCATCAATATACCTGGAAGTTGGGATACGTATAGCAACATGGCAATAAAATTAGCGCATATAGACCGGGTGTTTTGCAAATAACTTTTAATAATAATTCCGGGTCAATTGAGTAAGATGTCAATGGTTAAGACCCATTATAGACACCTATTAAACGCTTTTGTAGTATACAGGGTGTTGATTTGAAAGCTTCTCAACACGGAATTGTCGAAAACCACTGAGCGGAAGAAAATACATTTCAAAGGATTTAACAAGGGGAATAACTTTTTAACTAAAAAAAACTACTTCCCTCGTTTGTATCATCTGCTTTCCAGGGTCGTCCCCTAAAAAATTTTAAATGACAAGGGCTATCGAGTAATAGCTTCTTTTAAAGGTAGTACGTCGAAGTCCTTTATTTTGCCGATCGATTTTTAAAAATAGGTCAATTCGTTTTCGAGAAAATTAGAAAAATCTGGAGCATTATTTTGACAAATATTATTGTGGTAGAGATTAGGTCTTCGTTTGTATATATTGTACATATTGTCCATAGCAATCAGCAGCCCATAGTTATTGTATGAGACCAGGGCATGTGAGTGAGTGTTCCCAGTGATTTAGCTGTTCAGAAATGAAAATACAGCATAACAATTTGACAAAGATTTATTTCCGATATATGATCTATCTTCGGGAAGCCATCGTTAGTTCAAAGATTCTTGGTTCTAAGACATGATGGTCTTGTCGAGAAGTTGGCTCTGCATCAAGAAGGGTGCACTAAGAAGTAGTCTCTCCGAGAAGAGTGGTCTCAAGAGTTGATCGTCCGAGAAGGGTGGCACCAAGAAGTTGATTCTCCAAGAAGGATAGTGCCAATAAGTTGATTCTCTGAGAAGGGCAGTACCAAGAGGTTGATTCTCCGAGAAGGGTGGTCTCCTATAAATTGGTTATTGCTGATATTAGCAGGCATATAAGAGAACTTCATAGAACTTCACGATCTGTTCCTGAAGCATAGATATTCATATGTTCCTATAGTCTACGATCCGATATAAGGTCGACCTTCACCCATCTGTTCACCGAATGAAAATTACATTTGATCAATAAAATATGTTTCCAAACTTCAACCATCAGGCCCTAAAATAAAATGGTCAAGGCTATATTTAATTTAAATAATAAAAAATATGCTAAATAAACTGTAACTCCTAGTAAAATAGACGCTAACTAATCTGCTTACCGAATGATAATTATATTTTATCAACTAAAATATGTTTCTAAACTCTCACCAACAGGGTTGCCTGAAAAAAAAATGTACACAGCTATATTTAATTTGAATTATAAATCATATATTCTTAAAGAATTCACTGTAGAGGATCATAAATAAAATCGACGTTTCCTCATTACAGAATCAAAATCATACTTTATCAAACAAAACATGTTTCTAAACACACATACACACACACCTACAGAGTTTCCTAAAAATATATTCATAGTCTTTACATTTAAATTCAGTTATCCAATATATTTTCAAAAATTCCCTGAAGTGGCTCCCAAGTAACCTAGACATTCAGTGTTCTGGTTGCTGAATATAAATTATATTTTGTTGATTAAGATATGTTTCTAAACACCCACCAACAGGTTTACCCAAAAAAATGCATAGCTATATTTATTTTTAAATTATAAAAGAATATTTTTCAGAGAATCACTTCAAAGGATTCCAAGTAAAATCAACCTTGACTGATCTGATTACCGAATGAAAATTGCATTTTATCAGTTAAAAACCCATCAGAAGGGATGATAAAGGAAAAGTTATAAAAAAATATTTTTCTAAAATTCACTGTAGAGAATTCTGTGAACAGAATAGCCTTACATTTACATTTTGATGTCTGAAGCGCATTTACGAAAATCAAACGAGAACAAATTTGTCCATATGTGTACTTCAGAAATAAATCTATAAAGTAACGAGGGGCAGATATAAAGCCAAAAAGCAGAAACCTTTCAAATGTTCGCATAAAACACATAAAATAAGGCACATTAACACAAAAATACATTGCCCGATATAACAGCTGATGTTCAATAATTCTTTAACTAAATAATTAACAAATATGTAGCGCAGAATTAACTTGATATTCAAAGATGACAAAGTTCATAATAACATGTTGAAATAAAAAGGTACAGATCTTAAAAATGACATTTCTGTACATAAAGTTAAGTCAAAGCAAAAGCAAGCCAAACGCATAAAGATGAATGCGCTAAGACTTTACATGGAAAAGCAAAAATTTTCACCTTAATTAAGACATAATTGCAAAAACAAATTAATTTGCCTTATGAAGTCGTCTTATAATGTCTAGTCAAGCCGACCGCTCAAAGTGGAAAGGAATACTATCATGTTGTTTGTTTCAAGCTAGGATCGGTAACAGGAATAATATCCCCTTTTCAGGAAGGTCGAGTACAAAACCCTAAGAAGCACAAAAGAACTGTTATTTTCTCATTGTGTGTATGTGTGAGGTTTGTTCTTTACTTATCAATAATTACATTGAGCAGTACGTGTCAATTCCAGCTATTTATGTAATTTCATCACTTCAAATGTTAAATGTTATCAAACTGTCAACATGGTTTCATAAAACAAAAATCCGCCATAACTGCAACCCGTGAGTTAAAAAAGTTCATATATTCAATACTAAACAGTAAATAAATTCCGGTAACATTTTTGGACCTAACTCGTTCTTTTGACAGTGTTTACCATAAATTACTGATTGAAAAGTTCCACTGTGTTGGGGTAAGGGGCATACCTAACAAATGGATAGCATCATACCTTAACAATAGAAAACAGACAGTTGACATTAATAACGTAAGGCCTGAATGCAGAGTAGTTCAAGTAGAGCTTCCCCAGGCATCGATTTTAGGATCTACACTGTTCATAATATTTAAAAAAAAATATTGTAATTACCCTAACGCAAAAATATTATATGCAGACGATACAAATTTTTGTGTCAGTGCAAAAAATACCAAAGGAATAACATCAGCATAAGAGACATCTGCGAAAGAATTTTATAACTACTGTTCAAATAATGGCTTGAAAGTTAATACTCCAAAACGTATCTCACTCGCTACCTGCCAAGAAACTCCTGTCCAGATAATTCTGTACTCGTAATAATGAATGGAAAATCGATACAGCAAATTGACAGTATATAATTTTTGGGAATTAAAGTAGAGCCCAGAGATATACCATTTGTGTACGTTTTGCGCTATATAAAAACTGCATACCATCTCTTAGTACAGTTCATCATTTGGAGTAGATACAGTTTTGATAATATTCAATGGTTACTATTATTTTACTTTCGTACTCGTAACCAATTCATGGAATGTGCTTTTAACCAATTTTCTAACAAAACGTAACCTTTTAGAATGGTGAAAATGAAACACTAAGTTGTATTTGAACGTAAGTCTGTCGGATGACGTTCACGATGTATATTTTGACTGAACTATGATAAGACCGACACATTCCAGGATTATTAGCGACTCGATCGATGAAGAGGACCGGACTTAGTCAAATTGTTTAGGCAGGTATTGCTACCGTTATTGATAGCAACGCCAATCTGCTTTTACTTTTGTGCGTCACTTTTCTGTCTGAATCGGACGTTTTTTTCGGAAGTGTGACAGCTAGAGTATGTTTCGGCCTTGGGAAGATAATGGGACTTCACAGCGATGTGAATTACCCTGCAGCAGTGAAGCTACGTCGGCGGTTTGTCATTACGGTGGTGAAAGTAGTGACTATCGTACGGACACTGATAATGAATTTGAACAGAGGGAGGTGGAGGTAGACAAATTAAAACCTCACAAAAGGTCACATCTTAGCGCAGATGCAAAACAAATAGTACTAAATGATAATGATCTAACGAACGATCCAGAGAATGAAAATAAGGGAAGTATGATCAAAAAGACGTCAATTCTAACACACGTTCCATATCCAACAGTATGTGAAATTTTGAGAAAGGGGCCACAAAAGAGGAAGCGTAGGTTTGATGCTGGTGTTTCAAAAGAACTAGATCCCACGATCACAAAATTATTGAGGAATATTGTGTACGAAAAGTACAAAATTAATGAACTACCCACAATCGAATCCGTTCAAAGACAATTGGCTAGAATGGGGTAACAGTATCCAAGGAGTGCATTGCAGCGATGGATTAGGAAGATTGGGTTTAGGTACAGAACTGTGAACAAACGAATGGCTATAATGGAAAGTGCAAGGATTGTGGGATGGCGGCACAACTACTTGCATAAGGATAGAGCAATACCGGAACGAGGGGAGGTCAGTGTACTACCTTGACGAGACCTGGTATGATACCCGTGATACCGCTAAAAAGGGATGGACCGACGGTACAAAAAAGTGTTAGCTAAAAGGCATTCCACCAAATAAAGGATCCCGTATAGTTATTTTACACTGCGGACCATCTGACGGCTAGGTCGAAAACGCACTCAAATTATGTGGAAAGAAAATTGAAGACTGCAATATAGACTACCACAATAACATCGGGAATATTTGAGCAATGGTTTGAGTATACCCTTATTTCCAATTTAAAGCGTCATCGTAATGGACAACGCAAGCTATCACTCCAGACAAAGGTACAAAATTCCGAATTCAACGTTATCGAAGGCGGAAATACAAGATTTTCTCATAAAACAGGATTTGTACTTTGAAGAAACTTACAAAAAAACTGAATTATTGGTCCTCCACACTCAACAGTTTGAGAAACAATATGTCATAGAAAGCATAGCTAAAAAGTATGGTCATGATGTCTTAAGGTTGCCTCCCTATTTTTGCATTTTCAGTCCGATAGAATTAATTTGGGGACAACTAAAACAACGAATCGAGCGTTAAAATTGAGTGTAGAAAAGAATAATTTACCATATGGTTTATACGGTTATATTGAAATGTCTCTACCATATATTTATCAACAGATAATAAAGTTTCAAACATCATGTTCAACCAACTGATGTATGAGCACTTTATTGGATGGAATGAACATTTTCGTTGTTGCCCACTCCAACGAATTCGAACGCCCAGTCCGACCCCGTTCCCTTTCTCTGTCGGCACTTTTTGCGGAGATCCTCACTTCGTAAACAAATGGTATATCTCTGGGCTTTACTATACCATTAACAGTAAATTGACATATTACTAGCATTACAAGTACGCTGAGTTCTGTGTGCGTTATAATGAGACAAATTCATGGAACGGAAACGACAGATATATTAAAACTAGTTTATTTTGGACTCGCACAATCTGTACTCAGTTATGGGCTTATTTTTTGGAAATCCTCCTCACACTTTGATAGAGTTTTGTTCCTCAGAAGAGAGTCATAAGATGCATGATGATCTCCAATTGCTCACTGCAGAAAATTATTCAAAGTCCTTAAAGTATTCACTCTACCGTCACCTTACATTTCTCAATTAATAATAAAATATATGCAGTCTGTAAGCCAACCAATAAGGCTTTCATAATTATAATATCCGTCATAAAAATTGTATAGCCTGGCAATTCTCTAGACTATCTCTAGGGCAAAACTGCCATACGTACCAAGTAAGTATAATTACCATAGATTTATATTGAACTATTTGGAGAGTCTCGGACCATAAATGCATTAGAAAAGAGTTTGTTTGAATGCCTGGTAGGCAAAGGTTTTCACTCTACAAAAGAGTTTTTAGTTTAATATGTTTTTGATGTTTTAATTAGTGCTAAGTTTTGTTTTTTAACTAGCCTGGTAGGTCATATTCATCCACAACATTCATCCTTCAGGTACAACATATGTTGTACCTGAAGGATGAATAAATATTCTATTCTATTCTATTATATTCTATAAAAATATATTCTATAGAATATAATATATATATTATTGTCTTAAACCACTTTTCTACCATCAAATGGTGTAGGGGTGAGTAATACACTTATTTCTCACAATAAACTATTTCACGCCGCTGTTTTTTATCCATGGTCACTCTTCTGGCACTTGACACCATGAGTCCTTTGTCCTCAATGACACTCTGCATTGCCTCATTCCATGATGTAGTCGGTCGCCCTCTTCTTCTGCTCGGTATTGTTTTACTTTCCCAGACCTTTCTGACTTGTCTATTGGTGTCCATCCTACACATATGCCCAAACCACTTCAATTGGTTCCGTTCTATTAAATTACATACTGACTCTACTCCTAGTTCGTTTCTAATTTCCATTGCTTGCAGCTTTTGTTTCATACTTCCTGTTAGTACCCACGATTCTGAACCCCATAACAGTACCGGTATCACAATAGTCTTGTACAGTTTTAGTTTGGTGGAAATTGACACTTCTTTTTACCGAAACACGAGACTTTCAAAGCCCAGTACAACTTGCCAGCAGCGCTGATCCTCTCGTTCAGGTTATGTACCTCTCTTCCACTGGAATAATTTACTGTTCCTAGGTATCTAAATGTGTCTACGTCTTCTAACTGTAATCCGTCTAGTTGTATATTTGTCGATTTATGTTGCCTAGATACTGTCATTGTCTTACTTTTGTTTACGTTGACCTTCATGTTTCTTTGCTTTAGTAGAGTATGCCATATACTCAGGTTTTGTTGTAAATCTTTTTCACTATTTGCGAAGCAAACACACATTCCGATATTTCTACTGGTTGTGGGTTACGATATCCGATTTGTAATCTTTTAGTCTTCTGTCTGGCTAGAATATAATATAGAAAGTATATTCAGAATGGCTAAACCGTTACAATTTGAAACAAACCGTGACGCGTGCTGAAGTAGAACTGCTATCTCGATTTCTTGGAGGTATTTTCCCAGGAACTCATCAATTTTGCAACTTCCTATGCTCGACGAAAATCGATTATAACGGAATTTCTCACACAGCTGGCAGTGTTTAAACTTAAATTTTAACTATTTTCGAACGCGTGGTGCGGTGCGATGGTGGTGGCGTCATCGCGCGAATGACGTATTGCGCCCTTCCCGCTCATTACCCCCAAAATATGTATTCGTGTTCACCGGAGCGTAGATAGAGCACGTCATATAGATGGCGGCGGCTGCGGTGGCAGTCAGTACAGGATGACGCGCGTATCGTCGCTCATGTCGACGTCATTGTATGCTGCGATTGTGCCATCGCAGGCGGCAAAAGCTTTATCTACAACGCGTTTACAACATCGCTAATACCAGTACCGGATCCGCATTACATCTAATAGCGTTTTTCACTGGGCACATTTTAGTGCACTCCGTGCGAGTGCAGAATACTGGAAAGTCCCTTGGTTTCGTGTTAGGCAAGGCAATGCTCGGATGGACCTTAAAAAGTAAATTATGCTTCTATACTCTATCCACTGAAGAAAAGGAGTAAAAAATTATTTCAAACCCTTATTTTGGGGCTTTACTCGGATAAATCGAACTTATTTTTTCTGTTTATAATAACATCACTGCTCTCAGTATGCAGTTTTGTAGACGGTGTGCATATAACCCTTGACCATACAGTAAAAATTTACATATATTGTGCATGGTTACTCCGTTTGTTCGGTGGATAAGGTATAGGTCTTTCATTCGCAAGTCAATGGATAGCCTATTATGAATGCAACAACTTTTTCAGTTTTACAACCCCTCAGAGCTGTTTTTATATTTTTAGTTTTTTTATTATTGTTGCGCCGCCACTGACACGATTTCTAAAAACGATACGCGCTTTCTATCCTCGCCACGGTGATAATACTGTGTCAAAACTTCGTTAAAATCAATTGCAGGTTACACAATACAGGACGATCAAAATCAATACTCGTATGTATACATGAGAAAATTCTAAGTCCTTTCGTTTCTGTAATAGGCAAGGCAATGCTTGGATGGACGTAAAAAGAGTAAACTATCCCCCAGGTCTTTATTTTACAGGCCAATAGACAGCCTATGAGTACAATTCTTTTTCAGTTTTACAACCCACCACCCCCCAACCAGCCCGAAGTTCATCCCCACTCAAAAAGGTAGAAGATGATCAGGAACCCCTAAAACGCATAAAAACGAAGTTTGAGGAATATTTGAAATTTTCGGTTTTTGCTAATTACTCCGCCGCACACAGAAAAATCTGTCGTTCTGTCAAAGACTTACGCTTGGATTTAATGACATGGATTTGGAACAACTGTAAATATATTTAAAGTGATGGAAAAACATCAAAATACTAACAATTAATTGGAAACGCAACAGTATTTTCTTCTGTGCGCCCATGCACAGATTTTCAAAATTATAGTAGCATTACCTACTACGGCCCCACATCATATAGCTGCCCAATTTTCATCAAAATACATGCAGCGTTACTGAGATCACGAGGCTAGAAAAGCGCCAACAGACAGACAGAACAACAGACAGACCGACGGAAATGGACGGAAGCCTATTATCTCAAAATCGAAATTTTTCGCGATTGCAATACTCTCCTCACAAATCGGTGTGGGAAGTAAAAAGTGCGTCATTGATATAAAAAAAATAGTGTGACACTGAATTCTTCGGTACAGCATCCAAAAACACTGTAACCGTCCAGCCACTCTCCAAATCGATTTTTTTCCAAAAGCGAAATGTGGTTCGCTATGTTAGCATTTTGAAGGAAAGATTTAGATTAAACTGTAACACCTAATTGGGCATGTAGAAGGGTTGCAGGACTCAATTGGGGCTGACTCCCAAGATGGTGTCCTGGCTCTGTATTAAAATCATAAGGCTTTCCTTATTATGTAGATCACCAGGGTGGTGGTCACGTGTAAGTATGGAAACAATCAAATAAATAAAATGCACACCTTGGCTTGTATTAGTATAAAAAATGAAGTCAGGTTGAGTAACTTAGTACTTCCCACACGTTACGGTGATACCAGTTCGTTATTTTCCCATGGTATGAAGCTATAGTCTGAGATCGCCTTGCAACATCGCTCACCTGCCCACAAAAAAAAGGAAGTTATTCGGCTAGGTCTTTCTTTCACAGGTCAATGGACACCGCCGCCGCCATTGACACGATTTTCAAAAACCACACTCGCTTTCCGACCTTGCCATGAGAATAATACTGTGTAGAAATTTCATTAAAACCAACCCAATAGTTTCATTACTCGAATGCTTATATCTGAAAATTCTAAGTCTCTCGGTTTCTGTAACAGGCAAGGAAATGTTCGGATGAACCTAAAAAAGTGGATTATGCCGCTAGGTCTTTCTTTCCAAGTCAGTGGACAGCTTATTATGTAAACAACAAATTTTTCGGTTTTATAACCGACCACCCCCCAACCCCAATTTCACCCCCACCCAAAAAATGAAGAGAATGATCAAGAACCCCTAAAATGCCTAAAAACGAAGTTTGAGCTGTTTTTATAATTTTAACTTTTTATTATTCCAGTGCCGCCACTGACACGATTTTTAAAAGCCGCACCCGTTTTTCATCCTTGCCACGAGAATAATCTGTCGAAAATTCGTTTAAACCAGTTCAATAGTTACACAATTACACAATACAGAACGATCTAAAGCAATACTCGAATGTCCTTGCTTTCTCGTAATAGGCAACGCAATGTTCGGATGGACCTAAAAAGTGTATTATGATGCTAGGTCTTTCTTTCATAGGTGGATGGGTAGTCTATTACGGATATAACAAATTTTCCTATTCTACAACCCCCCCCCCTCAACCAACCCAATTTCACCCCCACCAAAAAAAAAGTAGAAAATGATCAGGAACCCCTAAAACATCTAAAAACGAAGTTTGAGGAATATTTGAATTTTTTTGCTTTTTGCTCATTACTCCGCCCATACACCCATTTTCAAAATTATAGGAACATACCTACTACGACCCCAAAGCATATCGCTTCCCAAATTTCATCACAATTCATGCAGCGGTTACTGAGATGACGAGGCTAGAAAAACGCCAACAGACAGACAGACCGACAGACAGACAGACCGATGGAAATGAATGACGTAGATTTTCATTATGTAGGCATCATAAAACGCCCAAAGAGCGTATTATCCAAAAATCGAAAAGTTTCGTGATCACAATACTCCCCTCAGGCAGTTGGCCCTTTGTGAATCCTGACAGGGCGCACTCTGACATCCTCACAGAACTGCAAACAACTGAATACTGTCATTTCATGGGAATTGCAATATTAAACAACTTTCTATATATATGAAAGTTCTTTCTACAATAATTATTTAGTGAGATATATGTATACTATATTCCATACATAATGGGTACTCCGGTTGAAGTAAACTAGCACACGGCTATTCGAGTTTGTTGGTTTGTGCTAATTACAGTAATCGTAAAATAATCAAACATCAGTACTTGGACATTTTTGCCAACTAACAAGCTATTAGGGTACGGTCAGCCATACATCAATCAAAAAGCCCATTAGTCCATTACGTAAACATATATACATACCCTTTATGCTTCTCTCCATAAACACGAGATCCGTCAATCATTCCATTAAAGAAGCAAACTTTCCATAATTATTCAGCCTTTCGTCACTCCTTTACCCACGTTAGCCATTTGACGTATTCAAATAAGCAGACAGGATACCCTGGAGGGATTTGAGAATATATCTTGTTTGAAAAACAGCAACTGGTCTACAGAATATGAAAGACATTGTGTTTCAATATAATTTGGACTGCTCGCTATGTTTGATGGTTATAATGAAACATCACTATAACGTGACAGACCGAAAGTTAGCAAACAATGAACACAGAACAAGGTCCCTTATTGTTATGTATTAAGGTTGTCAAGAACAAAAGAGGTACAGCGCAGGCCCAGATAAACTGGGCTGTTGTTCCACTACTCAGTGACTACTCCTCACACCGTGAGGTGAGCAATCACTGGGTCCGCGAATCGTGCACCCTAAGCCGATGGAACCCAAGGATGACTCTACCACGAACACCGCCTTCTGTTGGCGGTCGATGCGGAATATGTCGGGCTTATTTGGCTATCCAAGCTTGAGCGTATCTGGTAAAGTATATACGAAGTCACTTGAAACAGCATAAAAAAGCTTTTGCGGCATTTCCTTTGTAAGGGCCGAAGGATCCATAGGCGGCGCGCCGTAATTGAAATAATTTTATGATCAAATGCAAGGTGAATATGAAATGAACTAATATTTCTTATTTGAGTATTTAATGAAGAAGGTTCACACAGGGACCTTCTACAGTATATAATAAGTATAAAATATACAAAGGATGTGAACGAATTATTACGTTTTCCTCAAATAAAATCGATTATTATAGTGCCTTATAAAAAATCCTAACGATTTGCAAACACGAGTGACTGGGATCTTCAGAGATCGCTGTCTTCATCACGAGAACTGACTTACAACTCAAGAGTGCAACAAATAACAATAATTGTCGGGTAGCTCTCGCAGTGAAGACTCGTCAGACATCTGAAGATCCTAGTCACCCGTGCTTGTGAAGCGTTAAGAAGAAATTTTAACAAACAACGACCTAAAAACCCGAACAGCACTATGTTCTCTACAGACGACGCAGACGGCATCGCTCAAGTTTTTTTAGATTTCAGGATTTTTTTGTCAAACGCTGAAATAAAAGTAATTCGTTTAGGATACTGCATTTATGTCAAAAGACGGACGATGGACGACTCTCGCCCCTGTTCGGTCCCTCCACCACCCCTGCATCTTGTGAACACATTTGAGGCATCATGATTTTCATTTTTTAGACAATCGTAAATATTTAATATTACTTTTTGTGTCTGTTCTTCTAAATCCTTGTGAAAAAAGTCTTCCCGAATAGGATCCGCATCCACATCTGCCACACTATCACGTGCATTCTCCCAGGGTCTCCAAACGGCCATGATTACGTATTTCCAAAATATAAGAAATGGCGAATTCGCAAAGTTGCGGAAGCAGAGCCTTACAATCCGTATCCGTGAACGGCACTGGTAAGACTGGCTCGACCCCTCGAGTGGACAGTCCCAGCTACCTGCTGAATACAATTCGGCAGGGGTGCTTTGACGGCTGCTTTTGACTGTATACCAGGGATATATGCTGCTAATTCGAGCATTTTCACCAGTGGAATAGCACCGCAAATACCGGTGAATTGATACTACCTCGTATATCGCCGTCACATCGCCGTGTTCCAACTGACATCGTGTTTACTATACGTGGTTCTCTACAACGGACTATATCGCTTGGTGAGTATAGCAGCCTCAGCGTATCATCTATACCAGCGGTTCTCAACCTTATTTTCCTTTATATCAGATGCACTCGCCCCTTAAAAATACGTCACTTATGATTTTAGCTTTTACTAAATTAAAATGTTGATTACAATAGTAATAATAGTATTTAATCACTGAGTGACTACATACGAGTATACTATTGGAAAGAAGGACAAATTCATGTATAATTAACTTACAGCACTACACAGCTTATTTAGGTACGCGCACATAAATCGGCATCGGACGGACGGTACGGATGGAACGGCCGGTACGGTTCGGATTTTTCATTAGGGTTTCGCACATATCTGATCGGAATCGTCGGAAGAATTGGAAATCAGTTGCAAATATGCAAATGATCTGCATGCAGTGTTGCCAGGCAGATCAGATTGAAATTCGCTACTGAGCCGCCTTCATTGTCGCTACGTTGTCGCCCCACAAAAATAACGTGTATAACTTTATTCGTGTGGTGCAATTGTTGTTAGGTATATGTATCATATAATATAACCTTTCATTCAAACATTCAAAAATAGTGGATTACCCGATACATAGTCTCGACACAGCATAGTAATCAACCACCAGAATATCTCTGAGGATTTAATAATAATAATAATAATCACTTTATTTCCCAGATAAAACATAAACATCTTAATGCTTACTTGGCTTGCCTGCCATACTAATAATAATTAGGGGAAACCTCAAGGGCAGAGTTCACACAAAGTGGTCTTCCACTCAACCCTTGGTGTAAATCAAAACAAGTAAATTTAAACAATGTCCAACGTATCTCTAACTAAAATTATCAAATACTATTATTTATTAACTTAACTTATTAAAAACTAGAACCTTAACGAGTAACCACAACAAAACACACAGACAATAATTACTTAGCGATATGGTCATACAAATTTTTCATAACTACATACTTCTACTTATTATACCTACTTATTAATACTTTTGCAGGAAATGGTTCACGACAGCTTTTTGAACCTATAGCTGTTAAATGACTTAAAGATGTCTGGTATGGAATTATAAAGTCGGTAGATGTTAAACCTAAAACACCTCTCAAATAATGTCATTTTATGGCAAGGGGCTAATATTAAGTTCTTATTTCTGGTATTTACATCATGTATACTTGAATTGAAGGATATTTTATTGTAAAGATAGAGGGGTGTCTTAAAAATTAATATTTTATGAAATAAACAAAGAGCGTTAACAACTAATCTATATTTCATACCAAGCCATTTCAGTTCCTTCAATTTGTGTGAAACATGTTCATATTTGCGAATACCAAAAATGAATCGAATACATGGATTCTGCACGCGTTGTATTCTTCCCAAGGTATCTTGATCTATACACGGACCATAAACAGGGGAACAAAAATTAAATTGCGACAACACCAAGGTTTCGCATAGAATCTTTTTAGTCTCAACTGGTAGATAGGCTCTATGAGGATACAAAAGTTGTAATGCAGCATATGCTTTTCGGATGTTAGAGGCAACGTGATCGCGGAACCTCAAGTCGTTGTCTAGAATTAATCCCAAATTTTTCGATTTTTCCACAATTTGGATCTTTTCACCGTTTATCTGGAGACTAACGTTTGAGTACAAATAATCTCGTGCAGTTTTTTTTTGAGAATACAAGTGCAACGGACTTGTCAGGATTCAGGTTAAGTGAATGCATTTTAGAAAAACTTGATAGCGAATCCAGATCCTCATTAATTTCAGAAACTGCAGTCTGTAGACAACTCAAAGGGAATGATCGGTAGACTTGCATGTCATCCGCATACATGTGTACTGAGCAATACTTTATAAATTTTGGAAATTGACATGTATAGAGAGAAAAAAGTAGAGGTCCAAGCACAGAACCTTGTGGCACGCCTGACGCTAGCAGTCTCGGTTTTGAAAGATTTTGTCCAATTTTGACGGCCTGACAACGATTACTTAAGTATGATTGGAATAGTGCTAATGGTTCTGTACATAATCCGCATGACTGCAAGATTGCCAAAAGTGTTTCATGGTTGATCGTATCAAATGCCCTGCTAAAATCCAACATAATTAAAGCCATACACTCACCATCATCTAGAGTATGAATTATATCATCAGTAATATGTAAGAGAGCTGTAGTGCAACTATGACCTTCACGAAAACCAGACTGGGTTGACGGAAGAATGTTGTTTACTTTTAAATACATACTCAGTTGCTTGGCAAAAATTTTCTCAGCTAATTTTGATAATTCGCACAAAATGCTTATAGGTCTCAAGTCAGTAAGTTGTTTTGGATCCCTACATTTGGGGATTGCAATAATGTGGGCACTTTTCCAGATGTTAGGGAATGTAGAGGTAACCATTATGGTGTTGGTAATATTTACCAGATGAGTAAGAATATATGGACAACACATTTTTATTAAGTTTATACTAAGGTCGTCAGCACCTGGAGCAGTATTCTTTAAAGTCTGTAGAGCATTCAAGATCTCAAATTCAGATACTAGACTAAAACGAAATTCAGAATGACATATCTTATTATCTCTGTAGTAATTATTAACTAGATCACAACGTGTACTGCTTGGGATACTATCCACAAAATGGTTATTCAACCATTTTGTTTCCTATATAAAAATGGTTTCCACAGAATTTGACCTTCGGATGATTTTACGAGTGTGAAATCTGGGTAGAAATGCGAAAATAAAAACATCGGTACCAAATAGATATTTTTTAGCCAAGTATAGACCTGTACACCAATGGAGGCGCGTATGGTTCGTAATTATTTTCGATACCGATACCGCCACAAAAGTAGCGATACCAGCTTGGAATCGCTCAAAAAGTATCTAACACAAAAATACTCGATATTAGTGCAGAAGTATTGATACATTTCAAGTATCGAAGTATCGTTAGCATCCCTACAAATAATCTTCCAAAAGAGGGATGCGCGGGTAATTGCCGCCAACCTGATATATTGTGCTGGTTGTTTACTATGCTGTGGTCTCGACACCAATACAAGACAGTCTGGGCAAAACCGAAAAGAATAATAGACAGGCAGTAATCAGTGGCGAAAAAAAGATAGTAACAGAATTTTTCAAAAAGTCGCTACAAATCGGTTTATTTTGTTAAATCGCCGCTACGTCTCAACGTAATCAAAATGTCGCTATTTTCGCGACAAGTTGCTATGAATGGCAACACTGTCTGTAGGCAGTACAGGTAGAAACTTGGAAAATGCCGACGGTGCCTCGGCAATCGCCGATCAGCATCGCACATACGTCGGTATTGGCACGCACGGCACGCATCGGCCGGCTTTATTTCTAGTTGCCATATTTTCGCCGGATTTTGAAAATCCGATGCCTACCGTACCGACGTATATGTGCGATGATCCATTAAATTTAATAGAAAGTAACTTTTTCCGATCCGTACCGTCCGTCCGATGCCGATTTATGTGCGCGTACCCTTAAGGTAGCATTCGGATTTCGGAAGCCGCCACCTGGCAGCGCGACTGACGTTTTGCTGTCATATTATACGGCTGCCCTGGCGGCCCTGGCGCGAGACTAGGAGCATTCGGATAGCAACGTCTGCGACAAAGGCCGCGAACATGAACAGTATTCGCTACATCTCATCTGAGAACAGTAGTGTGCCTCCACGCAGTCATATTGTGGGATATATTTTTTTATTTATTCAACCAATATTATGACTGCTTGTTTGAATACATCAAAACGGAAGCTCAAGAAGCGGCTTCTGGAGGAATGAGAAGAGGACGATGATATTATGATGTTACTCTTTACAAAAAGGAATAAAACCAATCCATTATATAAATTGAGGGTTGACATAGGCTGCTTCGAGGTATTGATAAAAAGAAACTTCAATGGTAGCGAAAAGCAAATTCAGGCAGTACTGTCGATTGAATCAAAAACAGTTTAGATTTGTATTAAGTTTTTGACTGATTTTCGTGGATTTCGGTCAATAGTTCAAACTACACTCTTCTTCACTATGTTTCAGTTTTATACTTAAACCATCATCAGGTGTAATTATATGAGATTTTGGTCACACTTCTGTAAATTCGTTTTTGTGAAACAGCCTCTACGGGTTAAAAGAGCTGAATCCAGCTTCAAACAAATTTACAGAAATGTACCCGACACAGTGGCGGCTCGTGCCAACTTAGAGAGGTAGTGCCAGAATGACAGCTAGAATTTCAAACCGATATAGAATTGAAAAAAAAACTTATAACTAGCCGATAAGCCGAATTTAACTGAGCCTTTATGTTCGACTTACCAGGCATCGATAAACTGAAAACATTTATCATATGCACTTTAGATTTTTCATGGGTCTTCATTTGCTCCTATATATGAATAAGATCATCCGTGCTTTTTTTCGCCCAAGTGTCATCGGCTCCAAATAGAACACACACAAAACAAAACAGTTTGTTAACTTCTTCACAGTCACTTATCTAATTATTTTTTAATTAAATTTACGACAACGCGATTTCAGTCCACTACCAATAAGTTTTTCAATTTTTAAATCAGGTGTTGGACGACCTTATTTCTTAATCTGCAGTTCTTCTTCTAGCGAAAGATTACTAAATGAGTTTACTAATGCGCCAATTTTATTCATTTTCGCTCCAGTAATATATTTTAATTAAACACAAAAGAGATACCAATCCGAAAACAGCACACAACTCACTCAAACTAACAAGATCTAAATTTCAAACCTTTAACGAGAAAAGCCGACATCAGCATCAAACATAAACAAATCGAAACTGCTGAAACAAAACAAAAATAGTGAACCATGAATGGAAATATGGGTGATGGGCCTGGTACTATCTACTTCGGATTTTTGTACTTAAAATCTATCCAAACGTTCAGCATAGCGTTACCTCTGTCACTCATAAGCGTTTGTGATAAGATTTCTCTCACTCTGTGTGTGCGTTATAAGAAACGGCACGGTAGGCTGTTGTCATCTCGACGTCGTGACGCGTCGTCAGCTCTCATCGTGTAAGTTGCCACGATGCCACAGTGCAAGCATTAATACGCTGAGGCGCTATTGTCGTTGCATAGAAAACAGAAAATATCGTTGGAAACTAACATAGAATAATAAAAGTTTAAGGGATAGATGAATATGTTTTTGTCGAAAATTAAAGTAGTGCCATGGCACTCTGGCACTACCTCACCAGCCGCCACTGAACCGACATATCTTATAATTACAAGTGATGATGGTTTAAGTATAATACAGCCTCTACGGATTGAGAGAGCTGAATTAAGCTTCAAACAAATTTACAGAAAAGAAACCGACATAATCGTATAACTACAAATGTTGATGGTTTAAGTATAATGAACGGAAACGTCGTGAAGAAGAGTATAGTTTCAATTACTGACCGAAATCCACGAAAAACATCCATAATTTATAGTCGTGTTCGTTAGAAAAATAAGTTCAAATTTAGATCAACCTTAAATGAGTACGAAATTCAACCAAAGAAAAAGGTACGATCACATTTCCCAAATATTAAAGTCTAGCATCATCGAGAGGTGGATTCTTTGCAGATGTTTCCACCAAAACCACAACATCTTCATCGCAAAAGGATTTTTGTATGCTTCACTGCTTCACTGCTTCTCGAACAGCCCGGTCGCGCTGCACAAGTCGCGTGCTGGCTACCCACCGGCCGCGCGACACAGTCGCTTGCATCAGAAAGCTCTTCATACTGTGTGGCCAACGTAAATTGAACAGCCAAAAGAATGCTGTGAGAGAAGTAAGGACGTTGCCATAACTCTTAATAATTTCAGCACATTTCCTTCTTTTACGACTTGTTTTATTTTATATATAAAGGAAACGGCAAATAATTTATATTAACTTAATAACCCCTGATTCCAATCGGCAACAGCAGATTTTATTCCCCACCTTAAAGACGGTCCAGCATCGGGATTGGATAAGCGCAGTAGACGATATTTAATGTCTCTGTCATACTTATGTGTTTTCTGTCCCTTTTTAAACTCGATATGATAATGACGATCGCTACCTGAGGGAGCCTCCCAGTCTCCTTCCGGCCCTTCCTTATTCCTCAATGTTCAATTGACGATGGTCAATAGTAAAAATGCATACAGAGCTGTGTGGCGACCACGGTCGCCGCTGCCGGGTCGCTACCGCCGGGTCGCGGCTTCTGTGATCGGACGGCTACCTTTAGTGATAAATTTGTGACTGTTTATTTTGAGATGACCCTTTACTGGGCAGCGAAGCGTTTGAAAGAGGGCAACGCATATCATCTTCAACCTCCAACCTAATAATACTTCGTTGTTTTTTTCTTATATGCAGCATGGCTTCGATTCCCGATTCGCAGAGATATATACAAATTGAAGTAATGCACGGATGGCTATTTCTGCTATTAAGGACCAATCTTCTGAAACTGATTTTTTGTCAAACAAATATTTGGCTCCTGAAATTTTTTTGAGCTCCAGGAATTCACCTTGACAATCATCACGAACTTTTTTAACAGACAGTTCAAATAGATTTCGTGATTCATGACAAATCCCACCCTAGAAAATGAAAAATTCCTCCATAGGGGTAAATTCTCCCCGGTTGAGTACCCCTGATCTATACCTGATAAGTGCCTTAAACGAGTAGAGTGCTCATAGAGCCGCGTTGCGCCGTCACAGTGTACGTTTAGGAGTAAAAATATTGTGGAGTAGTTCATCTCGCCGAGAAACAATCGAAGAGAAACGTACCAGAGTAGTGCACCTAGCCTTTCATCTCTCCGCACATCTCCCTGCTTTTCTGTGCTACTGTTTATTAACTACTATGTTTTTGCCCTTACACGCTGACAAAAGATGCATAAGCATATTTGGTGCCCACCGGCAGGCTCCACAAGGGGTATAAACCCACTAAACCTTAGAAAAGAGGAAGTCAACTGCTCAGACAAGCCATGGTCTTTTAGATGGTTATACATTTTATTGGCTTTTCCTATGAAGTATTACAAGAATCGGATTGGAGATCCTCGTCAAACTATTAGCATTACTCTGATCTTCTGAGTTCCTCTCAAATGATTGCGGTAGCAACAAGTGTTGACAGGTTTTGTCAACACCTGGACTATTCTTTATCTGAATTTAGGAAGGATCGTACAATATTACAGGTCACCAGGATTATAAACTTTTCGTCCAGGCCTAACTGTTGCAGTTGTGGTGTAAATGTACCTGAGACCGACATAATGAGGGGGACAATAATACCTTTTTTTGTCTCCAGCATAGGAGTTTTGGATATTCATATCAGTGGGAACGGCGATATCTATCAAATAGGTGATTTTGTTGGCCTTTGACTGAAAAACTATATCTGGTCTCAGTATAGTTTGTATTAATTTTTTTCGATAGTGATGTCGATGGGAAGTTGTAATATGGATCTGTGTTTTCTATTAGTTTGTTTGTTGCGGCAGTTGTGTAGTGTATGATTTTGGCTGCAGAGGTGTCTTGTTGTGAACTCGGTTCCAGCGAGAGCTTTAAATGCGCTTGTTATGTGATATATCGTTTTTTTTTTCTGTTGGCAACACTTTCCGCAATTATCGTCGATTATGGATGGATCTTTAATTATGTATTTCATGTAGCCTTGTGTCCCTATCACTAGGTCCTTGATAGCAAGCATAAAATCCTCAGTTTCTGGAATGAGTTGGCCATCATTCTTATTATTTATTTATTTATTTATTTATTTATTAACGGGTCAAGCCCACTTGTCCAATACAATGGAGCAAAAGTTCTAAATATTTTAAAATTGACAATATAAAACAAAATATTTAAATTAAATACGAAAAACTACTACCTACAAGGTCTTACAATATCAAAGTTACACTATACAGAGATAATACAATCATAATCTGTCTTAATATAACAAAGTAACACTACACAAAGTTAATACAATCACAATTAGTACATAAAAGAAATAGATAACAGGAACCACAATAATTTTTCGAATTTTTATAAAGTTAGACCTTTAACAGTTCTCACAAATGGTTCGCAAGGACAAAAAAAATCTAAATCAGACAACTCGTTGCACAGCCGCAGGGTTCGAGAAATGAAAGAGTGATAAGCGTAGTTAGTTCTATGAAATTCTTGATGGAAAGTTTGTGCAGTACGACTGTTTCGGTATGGAACATGTAATCCAATTCTAGAAGTTAAATAGGGACAATCACTGATAGAGTTTATGAGTTTATAAACAAGTACCAGGTCTCTCTGTTTTCTTCTACAAGAGAGAGTGTCTTAAGTGAAGTGATGTGCAGGGGTGCAGACTAGCTCGCGTCCGTAGCAGGAAGCTACACGTGCACCCTGGGTAACGCTAAATGAGCTAGAGCGAACCTGGCAACCAGACTCTTTTTTTTTTGAGATTTCCTGGTTAAAACATGACGAACATAAGTGCTAAAAACTTACAGACTAGAAATATCGGTAGTTTTATTCGTATTTGTCAGCTAAATGTGGAGAGCATAAGCAGAGCTAAAAGCGAATGCATCTCCAAACTACTTTTGGACAATAAGGTTGATGTCATAGCGATCCAAGAAACTCACGCCGACAGTGAGGAATCACTCACCAGACGGGGACACATTTCCGGTTATACATTACTGGGAGCCACTTACCACCATACTTACGGCGTAGCCTCTTATATTCGCAACAATATTGACAATGCCCAACTCATTTCCAATGACACAAATAACAACATACACAGCGTAATAGTAAAAGTGGGAGAAGTCACAATTGTAAACGTATATAAGCCACCGGCAGCGGAGTGGCCTGAACAACCACTTCCAGTACAACAGCATCCGGCTATATATATTGGAGACTTTAACAGCCACCACCAACGGTGGAGATACCCCGACTGTGACGAAAATGGCACAAGGTTGGCTGACTGGGCTGATGATAATGATATCTTTCTTGTATTTGATGCCAAAGATAAAGGCACTTTCAAATCAGCAGCCTGGAACTCAGAAAGTAACCCTGATTTGTGCTTTGTGAGCTGCAACCGGAAAGGGATCCCTATACCAGCTAACAGAAAAGTCGCACAGGCCTTCCCACACAGCCAACACAGGCCAGTTTTCTTAGATGTGGGAATCCAAATACCCCTAATACGATCCATCCCTCGGCCTCGATGGAATCTTGCAAAGGCGGACTGGTGTAACTACTCACGGGAGCTGGACCGGCTGGTACAGTGGATACCGCCAACATCAAACAATTACAAACGTTTCGTTGGAGCAGTGATGAGCGCTGCAAAAAGGACCATTCCTAGGGGTTACAGGAAGGAATATATCCCTGGGTGGGATGAGCGGTTCGAACTCCTATACGGCGACTTTCAGGAAACCAACAATCCAGATATTGCCGACGAACTCATCTCTGCCCTGGACAGCTCACGAAGACGTAAGTGGGAGGAGACTACGTCGGAAATGAACTTCCAACACTCAAGTCGAAAGGCCTGGAGCCTTCTTAGAAAACTAGGCTCAAGCACGCCATCCACACGGGCATCGTCGGGAGTAACTCCAGACAAGATTGCTGCGCATATTGTAGAAACGTCAAGAGCACCTTCTGATAGAGAGCATACAAAACGCGTGAAGAAGGGATTGACTTTACTGAGGAGGAACGCTCCTACCCAAACAACGTTTTCCCGACCCTTCTCGATCGAAGACATTAATAATGCCATATCAGATGTTAGGCCTGGAAGGGCTCCTGGTTTCGACGGCGTCCTGCCGGAATTTCTCATTCACGCAGGTCAGCAAACAAGAGTGTGGCTATCTCTCTTCTTCACGAACCTCCTTAATACGGGAAACCTCCCACGGGAATTCAAAAGAACGAAGGTCATATCAATATTAAAGCCCGGTAAACCGAACGATCAACCCGCCAGCTACAGACCTATAGCCTTGCTCAGTTGCTCCTATAAATTGCTAGAAAGAGCCGTCTACAACCGATTGAGCGCGACTATCTTAGACCGAGTCCCGATAACCCAGGCTGGTTTCAGACCGGGTCGCAGTTGTTGTGATCAAGTACTGTCCCTCACAACGCATATAGAGGCAGGCTACCAGCAAAACATGAAGACGGGAGTGGCGTTTGTTGACCTCACTGCCGCATACGATACGGTCTGGAGGGAGGGTCTCCTATATAAGTTGCTGCAGGTGATTCCCTGTCAGACCACTACAAGACTCATAAACAACATGTTATGCGACAGAAAGTTCCAAGTAATCCTAAACGAGAAAGCAAGCAGGCAGCGCAAATTGAACAACGGACTTCCACAAGGCTCAGTACTGGCCCCCTTACTTTTCAATCTATATATATCTGACATGCCAGAAACAGTCAGTTACAAGTTTTGCTATGCGGACGATATAGCCATAGCTTTTTCCGATAAGAGCTTCAAGAACGTTGAGCATACTCTTTCTAACGACTTGTTAGCTCTAAACAACTACTTCAAGAAATGGAGACTAGTACCGAGCCCCAACAAAACCGAAGTTTCCTGCTTCCACCTGAATAACAAACTAGCTAAATACGAACTGCAGGTACTTTTTGCAGGCGAACCCCTGAAGCATAACCATTTCCCAAAATATCTTGGAGTAACGTTAGATCGCACCCTCTGCTATAAGAAACATCTCGCAAACACTGCAGGAAAACTCAGAACACGCAACAACATTATCCAAAAGCTGTGTGGAACGACGTGGGGTGCCACTGCTCCAACTCTACGAACCAGTGCACTAGCTCTTGTCTATTCGTGTGCTGAGTACTGTGCGCCTGTCTGGATTAACAGCCATCATACCAGACTAATTGACGTCCAACTAAATCACACTATGAGACTTATTACAGGCGCAGTTAAGACAACCCCAACTCAATGGCTGCCTGTACTCTCTGGAATAGCCCCACCGCAGCTGCGAAGGACTGACGCCCTTCTAAGGGAGTATAACAAGATTACGGCCAACAACAAACCCCCAATACCCCCGTTGCAAATAAACAGACTTAAATCCCGACAACCACCAATAAGGGATGCAGAAGGGCTTAAAACCAACAACTTTGACTCCTTGAACCAATGGCGCTCCCAGTGGGAAGGTTTTGCGGAACACCACTCGCAATGCGCATTTATGGGGGCAGCCTTACTTCCAGGATCAGAACTACCCCGGAAAGAGTGGGTAAAACTTAATAGAGTCCGAACAGGCCACGGCAGATGTGCCGACTCCCTTTACAAGTGGGGCTATGTGCAATCTCCCTTATGTGACTGTGGCGCGCCCCGCCAAACTATAAACCATATTACGAGCGAATGTGAACTGCGTGCGTTTCAGGGATCGCGAGAAGAGTTCTTCACAGCCACACCGCTGGCGCTGAAGTGGTTGAAAGAACTTGACATCAACCTGTAAATACTAAAGACTATGTATCTTAGTTTGTAGCTGTAAATATTTTATTGTAGTATAGGTTATAATAGTTTTTCTTTTAATCTATATTTACTTTTGTCATGTTTTTGAGCCATACGATAAATAAAATAAAAGTGATGTGCATAAGTCAGAATAATGAAATTCATTGTTGTTGTAAAATTTGAAATGAATATATCTGCAGAATCTTCTCTGTACTGATTCGATCCGATGGATATGACATGCATAATTAGGACACCATACAGAAGTAGCATATTCAAGGTGTGATCTGACATAGGAGTAATATAGAGTTCTAATGGCATTAACGGTTGAGAAGCCCCTGGTGCTACGTTTCACAAAGCCAAGCATGCGTAATGCTGTATTGATAATTTTGTTAATATGAGGTGAGAAATCAAGATTGTAGGTTATTAGCACACCTAGGTCATTGATTTGATCAACGCAGCTCAATGGACTGCCATTGATATGATAGACAAAGCTACTGATGTTTTTAGATTTATGGAATTTAATAACTTTGCATTTGAGAGCATTAAGATCCATGCCATTGGCATGGCACCATTGAGACAGTCTATCTAGATCTTACTGAAGTGCAAAAGAATCATCTGGGGTGCTTATTTCTAGAAAAAGCTTCAAATCGTCGGCAAACAAGAGAGAGAGACTATGCTTAAAACAAGATGAAATGTCATTAATTATTATTATTTATTTTTTCTCTCTCATGGTTGCGGTAGTGACAAGTAATGACGGGCTGTGCCAAGTCAACACCTGACGTACTATTATTATGAATTCAGGAAGGACCGGTCAATGCTACAGGTCTTGAGGATTACAGACTTTTGGAAGGATTTGTATTTTTTTTTTCGTCTATTGTCTGGGATGGTTTTGAGTGTATGTATTTTAATATTCCAATTTAGCTTGAATTGATTGTTTGGAAGTATTGAGGTCGGTATGTAATTATAATGTTGACCTGTGCTTTCAGTTAGTTTGTAGTGACTAGTGCTTGGTATATGTCTAGCTGCGTACTCGGTTCCAGCGAAAGTTTTGCATGCACTTGTTAGGTGTTCTACTGTTTTCTTCTGTTGGTGGCATTTTCTGCAATTATCGTCGATGATGGTTGGATCTTCAACTATATACTTCTGGTAGATTCGTGTCGCGATCACTTGGTCCTAGATAGCAAGCATAAAACCCTCCGTTTCTGGAAAGAGCTAGCCATCTTTCAGCGAGGTGTATAACTGCTTTTCATTAATAAGGTGTTGTATAACACGGTATCTGTGCTAGCCGTGAAGTGCCTTCTACGACCAGGTACATATTTATCTTGTTGTGATTGTATGTGATTGTGTGCATTTGCTACGTGGTCTGGACCAGAAAGGGCCAATGGTGTATAGTTTTTGTCTGCCTTATCTAAATGGGTTTGTTTGCTGCTTATTATTAACATTACAGGGATATTGAGCGCCTTTCGGTAAACCATACAAGAGGCTTCGGGTATAATATTATCAGTAGTAGACGTGAATAATATTTTCGCTTGTCAGTACCGGTCAGCTTATCCAATCACACAGTCACGTAAACAAAGCTCCCGAGTATTCGACAAACAAAACCCGCCACTGACCTCCTAGGAATCTGTTGTGTGCGTTAGTTGCCCGGATCATGTGTCAGGTAGAATCACGTGTCCGGATTTCAAGGGGTCCCGTGTCTCGCTCTGGGTAGGCCGTGAAAACGTATCCGGGATATCCGGTAGGCGGGCAGGATATATATCCGGGGTTAGAGGAAAAGTGTCACTGCGGAAAATGGTGTTTCGTGGGGGACGCATTCGAATGAAATGAGGAGTGCACTGATCGGAGGGACGGTTCTCTGATGATAGGGCATTAATAGGAACACGTTCTGAGACCCAACACGTGTCTCTGTTATTAGGATCTCGAACGCGCAATTTGTTAATAAATAGAGTGCCCTAGTTGAAACGTGCCTTACTGTTAGGAAAACAACTTTCGGACGATACCGAGGAACGACAAGATTTTTGTCAGGATGACTTTCGACCTGTACTACATTTTCCGAACGTCTTCACGTTTTACCCTTCAATGTACAGGGTATGCCACGACGATTAAGACAAGCAATATATCGGAACTGGGTAGTAATAGAGAATTATAATTTTGGAGGTGTATATTAGAGCAAATGTTGTGTCTTTCCTTGTCATTGTGTTACCCAATGAGGTATTTGTTTTTGGTCACGTGACGTTAAATTCAAAATTATTAATGGGACACCCTGTATATTTGTGAATTTCTGTGTTCCCCACGATAAAACAATTCCACCAAACCAGCACTACTGGGGTCCAGAGTGATTAGTTCAAGAGCAACAGGTACTTAAATGACTGTACCACTACCATTATGAAACACTAGCAAAATCATTTACCTGTAGGGGTACATGTTATAATCAGTGGTAGTGGTACAATCCTTTAAGTACTTGTAGTTCTTGAATTAATCACTTTAGACCCCAAGTGGTCAGTTTGTTGGAACGGTTTTATCAGGAGGAACACAAAAATTCACAAATATACAGGGTGTCCCATTAATAATTTTGAGTCGAACGTCACGTGACCAAAAACAAATACCTCATTGGGTGACACAATGACAAGGAAAAATACAACATTTGCTCTATAATGTACACCCCCAAAATTATAATTCTCTACTACTACAAAGTTCCAAAATATTGCTTGCCTTAATCGTCGTGGGAGACCCTGTTTTGTTTTATCACAATTCCAACAAACTGACCACTTGGGGTCTAAAGTGATTAATTCAAGAACTACAAGAACTTGGAGGATTGTACCACCACCACTGATTATAACATGTACCCCTACAGGTAAATTATTTTGCTATTGTTTCGTAATGGTAGTGGTACAGTCATTTAAGTACCTGTAGCTCTTGAACTAATCACTTTGGACCCTAAGTGTGCTAGTTTGGTGGAATTGTTTTATCGGGAGGAACACAAAAATTCACAAATATACAGCGTGTCTCATTAATAATTTTGAATCGAACGCATATGACCACAAACAAATACCTCATTGGGTAGGACAATAATGGGAAAAGATACAACATTTGCTCTAATTTACACCTCCAAAATTATAATTTTCTACTGCTACCCAGTTCCGATGTATTGCTTGTCTTAATCATCGTGGGACACCCTGTATTTAGCTTGTGGTCGTAGTGGTAAAGTTACTTTTGTCAAGTGAATCTATCTGGCTAGTTGTCAGTTATGTTTTACTTCCCAGGCTGATAGAGTGGAGTATTGTGATCGCGAAGATTTTTACAGTGGTGAGGTAACGTTTTGAGAAATCGTGTCAGTGGCGGCGCATCAATAATAGAAATCTAAAAACATAACAATGGCTCAAACTTCATTCTTTTTGACGATTTGGGGTTACTTAATCATTTTACACATTTCTTTTGAAGGGGTAAAAATGAAATAAAGCGGGAGTGGGGTCGTATGAAACTGAAACGTTATTGTATTCGTAGCAGGCTCTCCGCTGCCCCCTAAAGGAACGACATAATATACTTTTCTGCTTTATCTGAATGCTGCCCTACCGTAAACAAAAAATATTTTTTTAAAAATCATATTGCAGATTATTCTGTAATGTGTGTAGCCTAACACTAAACTACTAATCTAATCAAATTTCTAAACCGTAGCGTGAGCCGTGGTAGAGATCGATGAAGTCTGTAATTATTGGAAATTGTATTAGCGGAGCTAAAACTAAATTAAAAAAGAAATAGCGCAATATAAAAGTCGTACAAACTATAATTTTTGCGTACATTAGGGATCTCTGATTATTTTCTAGCACTCGAAATATTTCATTGCCCTTTAAAGATTGATACTGATAATATAATCTGTCTTCAAATATCAGAAAATCGGCATGCTATATGATTAGGATATCAATTTGAGGTTGCAGAACAATCAACAACCACTGTGTTGGCTTAGTTCCTACGGATAGAGATGCAATAAACTATTTACGTGAGTTTTTGTGTTGAATTTTTTTTGCTGATTTAGTTGTTAAGAGATCCCAGAGTTCATTCTATGGGAAAATAATAAAATCGTATCAACGTAATGTGTGGGAAGTACCGAGTCAATCAACCTTACCTCATTTTTTTCTTGTACAATACTCACCCAAAGTTAGAAGAACTTTACCACACAAAAAAAGATATCGCAAGAAGCGAAGTATAAGTAATAAAACTAGATAAAAAACTCAGGTCCTGAAAAGCGTAGATACTTACTATATTATACGTAAAAGAAAGTCAGTCAGAAGAAGGGGGTAACAGTCTTCTTATGAAAACAAAACTCAGGAATCATGGTCAGATATAAGTGCGAACTCTACGTTAGCGAAACGAAAATACTTCTAGGAGCGAAAAGCAGGATGCACTTAACTAATTCAACACCCAGCTAGCAGAGACAGGAAAGTCCGAAATAGAAACTACGCATGGATCTAGTACCACAAAACGATTTGAGGTAATGCAAAGACAATTGATAACAAAATTCGAAATTAAGTTTCGTCGACTCTACTTTATGTTACGTAGAACTTCAAAATTGAGTTTGGTGAATGGAATTCGACTATATAAGATAACTGAGGTTTTGAATAAAGAAAAAAATATATTTTTTTTGTGATAAATCGAAAGATCATATATAAGTTTTATAACAAAACCGTTTTTGTTTTCTTCTTTTTTCCCAATAATTCAAAAGTTATATCAAAATAAAAATGGGTTTTTGAATCGAGTACCGAAAACACGCCGACGGCTGCCGAACCCGTGTGACGTAATGATGGCGGTTAAGATGCTCCTTTGTCCAACGACATCCTACATCGATACTAGATTCTAGATTCCCAGCCAAACGTGAAAATACTTGCTAGTAACTAGTGTATATTTGTTGCAATATAGCCGATGAATGAAGTTTGCAGCTCAGGACGACCTCTACGATCGAAATAAATATCTTTTTGAATGTTTGAAATCAGATTACAGATTCCAGTAAGTAAGTAAGTACCTAATCAAATATGTCTTATTGAAACTATCTGGTGCATGTTCGGATGGCCTAGTGGTTAGAGTATTGGCTAATGGATCCGTTGGTCTGGGTTCAAAGCTCAGCCTGTCCAATTTTTTTTTATTTTTTTTTTATCAAATAATTCATTCATGTGCTTTTTGCACTTGTTATGTACATTTTTTTCTACGATCAACATAAATATGTTTTTGAAACAAATTCTATCAGACATATTACTTGCACTGCATAGTGCAAAAGCTAAGTACAGGACGCGGTGGACAATTCAAAAAATCAGTTCAATTGGTGTTTGTCCGTCAATATCAACCGCCAATATTTTTTTTAAATGTAATTGTTGGTTAATAAAACAAAATCCATTCATTTTTTAAGTTTTTAATATAAACATAAAATAAAACTCGTAATTACAACAGTCTTCTGTTTATTATTATTATTATTATTTATTTATACAAGTACCACTACAAATAAAGGCCACCCTTGAAAGTAACAACTTGTATAAAGGTATTGGCCGATAATAATGAAACATTAAATTTTGTACACTTGGTGACGGGTCTAGCAGCGCAGCGATCTTCAGTTCTCCAGATTTACATCTCTTGTACGTCGATGTTACCCTCGTCTGCCTGGCGATCATGGTACCCAGACATTTGGTTTATGGAGTCTTCCATGCATTCGGTCACTCGTAATATAATAAATCCTGCATTTCCCTCTGACTGACAATTTCGAATATTGACAACGTCAAATAAAGAAAAATAAGTTTTGTTTGTTTGCATTGCATTTTTATATTTTTATTTGTTAAATTTTTATGAAAATTTAATTATTAAGCTTCATTGCTCAAAGTTAAATAAATAAAGATACCAAGTAATAAACAGAAGACTGTTGTGATTACGAGTTTGACTTACTTTATGTTTATATTAAAAACATAAAAAATGAATGGATTTTGTTTTATTAACCAACTATTACATTTAAAAAAAATATTGGCGGTTGATATTAACGGACAAACACCATTTGAACTGATTCTTTGAATTGTCCACCGCGTCCTGTACTTAGTTTTTGCACTATGCAGTGCAAGTAATATGTCTGATAGAATTTGTTTCAAAAACATATTTATGTTGATCGTAGAAAAAAATGTAAATAATAAGTGCAAAAAGCACATGAATAAATTATTTGATAAAAAAAAATAAAAAAAAAATTGGACAGGCTGAGCTTTGAACCCAGACCAACGGATCCATTAGCCAACACTCTAACCACTAGGCCAGCCGAACATGCACCAGATAGTTTCAATAAGAGATATTTGATTAGGTACTTCTTACTTACTGGAATCTGTAATCTGATTTCAAACATTCAAAAAGATATTTATTTCGATCGTAGAGGTCGTCCTGAGCTGCAAACTTCATTCATCGGCTATATTGCAACAAATATACACTAGTTACTAGCAAGTATTTTCACGTTTGGCTGGGAATCTAGAATCTAGTATCGATGTAGGATGTCGTTGATCAAAGGAGCATCTTAACCGCCATCATTACGTCACACGGGTTCGGCAGCCGTCGGCGTGTTTTCGGTACTCGATTCAAAAACCCATTTTTATTTTGATATAACTTTTGAATTATTGCGAAAAAAAAGAAAACAAAAACAGTTTCATTATAAAACTTATATATGATCTCTCGATTTATGACAAAAAAAAAATTGATTCAAAACCTCAATTATTAGACCAGCAGTTACCCACGGTTCTTTAGTCTTCTCATCAAAATGCTCATGCGAAACCTGCAGGTTGTGCAGAGTAGGACATTGCGCACAATCACTAACGCATCATGGTATGCTTCCAACTATACCCTTCACACTGAGCTTGAAATCCCTTACTTGGGGAATTACGTCAAACAACAGGCGCTACGACGTTATAGCCAAGCGGAATCGCACAGCAACCCTCTGTCGGCACACAAGGTTGCGGCTCTCACAGTGATCAAAATCAAATCATGCAGTCTAGGAAATAATTAAATGTTTGCCTTTTCAGATATCGAACTTCAAAATTAACCCTTTTGGTTAAACCCAAAAATGACCAAACTCAAATCAAGCTATATCCTGCAACGACGAACTTCTCCCTATTTGCTCTTCTCCTTCCTTTCTTTTTTTCCCTTACTTCTCCATGACTTTGTCTTTCTGGGTAACCAGAGCCGACAGACCGATCGACTTAGAGCAAAGATCCACCGGACTGCTCTGACAAGAATTGGTGAATAGTAGGAATCTTTTTGCAAATCCTCAACTGAAGACTGAAGATAGTAAATCAGTCGAAATCTTATGATACTCAAAAATTGTACAGACTATGGAAGTTCAAAAAAGACCATTTGAAGTATTCAATAATTGGAAAAGGCCAATTTATAAGGGATCTAAAGCTTTTTCAGCAAGGAAGCATTTCACACACTTCCATTTGAAAAAAATTGGGGGACGCCAAACCCTTTTAACGGGTTGAATGGTTACCAGTAGCTTTTGGTAGAAAAGCTGGCCTTTCAAATATATGTGTTTCTAGATCTTTTGAATTTTGTTTTCGAAGCAGCTATGTATTGCAATATATCTTAAGATGAACACTTGTTCAATGCGGACAGGCAATACCAAAGTGTTTACTGGGAACGTAGTAAAACGTGACCTTTTATAAGGTTTTTGTTTATGCGCAGGTATAATATGCAATAAATAATACACCCACGCATGGATTAACCATGGGGCTAAAGGGGCTGAAGCCCCGGGCCCCGCGGTTCAGAGGGGCCCCGCAGAGGCCCTATTGTTATTTAATGTGACAGAGAAAATAGTAGGACAATAGATGAAAACTTAATTTCTAGATTTCAATCAAAACGGTGTTTTTCAATTTCCTTGCATATAAGCAAACTAGCAGGCCATGAAATATAAACAAAAACATGTTCAGATTTCTATCTGAAAACAGATAACTTAGCACAAACATACAAACAAACTAAAGTAAAGGGGCAAGGTTATAAAAATTCCCTAAAGCCAATGAACTCTAACTAGAAATAACGCCGGTAAGATGTCAATGTTAATTTTTACCAGGTAAATTATGTTTTATAATTTGAGTTGATTAGATGACGTTACCTCTGTTATTTCTGATTAGACTTGATTTGTTGTAAGTCATTTTTATAATTTTGACTGCTTACTCTAGTTCGTCTGTATCTTTCTGCTAAGTTTGTTGTTTTCTTACACCTAAATAGTTTTTTGTTTGTATTTCATGGCCTGCTAAGTGGCTTATAGGTAGGAAAATTGAAAACACTGGTTTGATTGAAAATTTGAAGTCAAATGAAAACTGCCAGAGATTGATACCAAATTCTAAATTCGACTGTATAAAAATTATTAGGCATTCCCATTTGAAAAAATCAAGTTAATTCTGATTGAAGCTTCCTTAATTAGTCTACCGATTTCTCAAAGTACAAAAAAATGTAATTCAATCTTGAACGTCGAACCTATGCTGACCAATTTCATGTTTAGACACACGGCAAAGTCACAGCTCTCTAAGTTTTAGAATCGCTGCGATATTGAATTTTTTCTGATATCTAGTTATGTCAAAAATTGTGATTTGCACCTAAACGGCTCACTTCAAGTTCCATCTATGATACAGAAAATCACAATATTGACCGGTAATCTAAATATTCGATAATATATACAAGGTGTTCCATTTAAAAAATCATAACTTTGATATGGCACGCTTTCATTAGACACCCTGTATAAAAGTCATTATTTTTAAAATGCAGTCCAACTCGACCTACATACATTCCTAAAGTTAATTTTCTAAAAAGTGTTATGGTTTGGTCACAAGAGCCCGAGGCGTTGAGCTTGACTCAGCCTGTATAAAAAGAAAATAGAAAATACCTATACCATTGCCAATATAATGAATAAATCGAGGTTGAACCGATATAAAGGCGACGCTCAAAAAAGAAAAGTAAGTTACCAATATAGTGTTATGTCTATGTGCTACATGGCTACAATTTACCAAGATAACTCTAAATAATTATTTTAAGGCTGCTGAGGATAAATTAAAAGCAGTGAAAAAATAAGTTTTTTAAGCAAACCTAAACGCTCCGCTTGAAAAGGATTGCACTGAAAATAGTTTTGATTACTAAGCAAACGCAAACATTGAGAGCAGTGCTGATACTATAAGTGGGACTCATGACGTACTTATAAAAAAAGTGTATAGTAGTTTCTTTTGTTATATCGGGAATATAGTTTCATAAATAATAGTAATTGCATTTTATTTATAAAGGACCCCTAAAATTATAATAGCCTCGGGCCCCATAAAAGCTTAATCCGGCACTGAATACACCTTTATAGCGTTTCTCGGTTATAAAAATTGGGTATTGGGTTCTCCAAACGTCGATAGAATAAGATGATACGTTCTTCTGACTGAAACATTATAATATTTTGTTATTTTACTGGTTTTCCTTGAAAGTCGTGCCCGAAGCTGCTAAAATGGCAACACTGTTTCTAAATTATATCTTCCTTGCCAGCTGCCTTTCCCACATATTTCAAGACCTTTACGATTTTTCTGTAGGCAATATGTGATTTATGAATTTAAATTATACTATTAACCTTCAATCAGAAATTACAGTTTTGGCATCCACTAACCCTTGCGTGGAATAGAGCAGTTTTGAATATAATCTTGTAACAAATTAGGGAAAATTGAATTTCAGATAGGTTATACATAAATATTATTTCCATAAATTGAGGAATAACGAGTATTTTTAAATTTTAAGAAAAGCTGTAAACCATTGATAAATACCTATGACCGCTATAGACAGGTATTTTGTACCTAAACAACCGTTCATTGGTCCGTTGAGGAAGTTATCTGATCCTTTGTCACCTTGAAAACCAAGATGTGTTTAAAATAATTTTTATTTTGGAGTGGAATGGAAATTTATATTGGAATACCGGTAAAAAATTTTACATCAAGAACCGCTCGCTTTTGAGTAAGCGGCTGGATTTGGCGCACCAAGGCGATGTTACCAATTAGTCGAATTGCTTTTCTCTGAACTACGTTCTGTACAAATAGGGTAGTTTGAGTATTTATACTGTTTTCCCTTTCCGGTTTTGAAACGGATACATAGAATATCGCTATTTTGAATCGCGTGCTCAAATGTAAGAATAGCTACTCTAAACTCCACCAGCTCAATTACATATCTTGAAGTGAATTTTATTCTATTTGTCGATGCGTGGTAAAAATCAAACATACTTCTGTCGTATCTGCCGTTTAAAGACTGCGGCATTATGGCCTTTTACATTTTTAATTGCACTGTCTACGTTAAAAAAATATGTCTAATTTTGAACAGAGAGATAGCGAAAACCCGATGTATAGTCTAACACCTGACTTCAATCTGAAATGCTCTGCTGTGCTTCGTCTAGCATGACATCAAAGAGTTCTAGTTAAATTGTATAATGAACTGCCTGAAGCCATTAAAAAGATTAATTTTCTGCCGGCATCTTTGAAAGTTGCTAAGAAAATACTTTTTTGTAAATCATTGCGCTTTTCTGATTCATAAGCAAAATTGCCTCCGGTGGAATAAAAAATGTGTAAGGTACGGTGTACGACTAGAATATAAGAAAAATATTGTCACGACGGCCTCTTTTTCTTCACCCAGGGAATCAAACTCGACGTAACTTTCACCGTTTTACTTCAGAACTTAATACAATGTCTCTTAACCTTATCTCAACTAGATCTCAACTCAACTGGCTCCCTACGCTACCCGTAGCACCTTATATATACTTCATCGAACCATCTAGAGGCTTCGATGACATTTCTAGAATCTATCCGTCATTCTCGAAAACTCTAGACGATTCGATGACGTTTACACTTCAAAAGATCTAACCTAGCACTTTGACTTTACATCATGTTTGACAACCAATGACAAGTAAAACAAATACACGAATACCATAATATACAGTATGTTACATTCTTCCCCCCTTAGCGTTCGGCGTCCTCGACGAACAACTTCGATTCTTGTATCACCACAGACATCAGCATAGTCGACATTCGGTTTTCCACTTTCCGTACATAACCTGTAGACTACGTCGTTGAGGCGCTTCATCACCATGTAGGGTTCCTCCTCATGGCGTTGTAGCTTCGGACATCTACCCTTCCTTCCGTCGTCTGTTGCAAGACCATACCAGATCATCTCGTAACTGCGATATTCTTTGCCCAACTTGCGATTCTCATTTTCAGCTCCAGCAGGATCCTCTTTTCCTAGCTCTGTTATCATTTTCTTCAGTTGCACCTTTTCGCCTTGACGACTGTCACCTCTCGACACTTCCTTCTTCCCATCACTCAGGCTATTCTCCACTTCCTCTATGAGCCTGCTGAGTTCGTCTTCCACCTGCACAATCCTGTTCTTTTGCTTAACATTCTCGCTTTTGAGTTGCGTGGTCTGGTCCAAACCCCATGATGCGTCCTTGAGTGCAGCGCCAAACTCTGCTCCTTTCCTCGGGTTTTCTTTCCTCAGTTGTGCCAATCTCTGTTCTAACTTTACATCGTAAAATGGCTTCGCTAATATTGCGGACACTCCCTTCTTTGTATCCTCAGTAACCTTACTCAGTTCTTTCTTCTTCTTATCGATCTCAATTTCCAGCTGTGTAGTCTTCTGCTCCACGTTACTGTTTTCATTCTTCATATGCTTCATCTTGGAGCTACCATACTCTACTTCAGTCAATGCGTTTTCCAGCTCCTTTTTCAGTCGAGCATTCTCATTTTCCAAATTCATCAGTCGCTGTTTAGTTTTACTATCAACTTCTCTTGCTTTAGACAAATCTTCCTTTCGCTTTTTCGCATCATCGACCTCGGCGCTCAAATCTGTTCTCAGCTTCTTGTTTTCTTCTTCAAGCTGCGCCAACCTTTCTCTCAACTCAATCTTCTTGATACCGACCCTTTTGGCTTTGTCATTCGCTTTGTTCAAGTTCTTTTTACAGAATGCATGCTCAGCCTCCATCTGATTTATCTTCTGTTTGAGCATTGCATTTTCATCTTTAACTTGGTCGTATTCCCTCTCTGATTTCTTCAACTGACTCAAAGCTTTCAATCTCTTGATTTCGCCCTTCAAAGCAGAGACTTCTTTATTGAGCTTCCTCAAGGCTATTTCGTGTTGTTCGTCCTTCTTCAGCAGATTCTTTCTATTCGTTTCAAACTTGCTTTTAATATGCATACTTCTCCTTTCCTGAGAGGCAAGCAACTGCTTCATTCTATCCCTGTCTGCTCTAAGTTCCCTCATGGCTACTCCGTGTTGTTGTTGAAGTTTGGCAATACTTTCTTCATTCTTCTTTACTAAATTCTTTATGTCTCTGTCAAACTGCTCCTTCATTGAGTTTATCGTGTCTTGCATAGATTTCATTTTGTTCGCATATTCATCCGCTTTTACTACACCCGCTTGTATCTTATCAGCCTGGGTGCGGCAGCCTACCCTAAGATGCCCCTTCTGTCCACATTTCCAGCATGTAAACTTTTCAGCTCCTTCTAGGCTTGTGCGAACTGGGTTTCTTTGGAAGCTAGCACCTCTTCTTCCTGAAATAAACGGTGTGGCCCTGACTTCTGCTTCTGTATCTTGCTCGACAGCGCGCACCCTCCTTGTCATTCGCATGGCTTTTATGTCAGCTTCAATTTGCAAAGCCTTGATCACAGCATCTTGTAAAGTTCTGGGACTGGATAGTCTTACGATTCGCTGAACGTCTAGGTCCGCAATGCCTTCGACAAACTGACGAGCAGCAACGTATTCCTGTGTTTCGACGGGGCTGTTGACGAATGCCCGTTTCGCTAAGCTTTGGACTTCATATGCAAACGTGGTCAGATCCTCCTTGGCTTGCTGTGTCCGGTTGTACAGTTGACCATGTAGCAGCTCTGTTAAGTGCGCATCTCCAAAGCGTAACCTTAGTGCAGATGTTATCATAGTCACGTAGATCTGATGAGCAGAGATTTTCCAAAATAGCTGCGGCAGAGTCTCTTAGCATGGATGTAAGCACACAAGCTTTTTCTTCATTTGACCAGTTATTCATACGTGCGATATTTTCAAATTGCATATAATAAATGTCCCAGGACGTTTTGCCACTGTACGGATAGGGCTTTGCTACTACGCCACTGTGTCTATCAGGAAAAGCGGGTGCTGCAGCTGTTAAACTACGCTCACCTACATTAAGGTCTCGCAGCTCCTCTCTGACGATTTCCTTGACACGATCCTCCACTTGATGTAGCTGTTCTTCAACGTACCTTTGTGATGTCGCTAGCTGTTCCTCAACATGCTTTTGTGATGTCGCTATTTGAGTCTCTACTGCACTAATACGCTGGTCTTGATTTTCTAACGCCTGACTTACGGCTTGCCTCTGCTCTTCCAATCTAGTCATTACCAGGTCCTGTCCACTTTTCAAGTCACTCTTCAAACCTGCAACTACCTCATCTTGGTGGTACTTCAGCTTCTCTTCTAGGTTCACGACAGCCTCGTCCTGGTGTTGCTTTAGCTTCTCTTCTAGGTTCACGACTGCTTCGTCTTGATGTTGCTTCAACTTCTGTTCGAGGTTCTCTTGGTGGTGCTTTAGTTTTTCTTCAAGGTTCACAACTGTTTGCTCTTGACTACTTCGAAGACTTTGTTCGAAGCTGGCTTTCATTTCTTGTAGCATATTCATCATTGCACTCATTTCGGACGTCATAGCTCTGGTTATTGGCATGGACTAATGCTGTACTCACTTCTTCTTTCCTTTTCTTGGCTTGATTCGATGGATAATCCCACTTCTGACACCAATTGTCACGACGGCCTCTTTTTCTTCACCCAGGGAATCAAACTCGACGTAACTTTCACCGTTTTACTTCAGAACTTAATACAATGTCTCTTAACCTTATCTCAACTAGATCTCAACTCAACTGGCTCCCTACGCTACCCGTAGCACCTTATATATACTTCATCGAACCATCTAGAGGCTTCGATGACATTTCTAGAATCTATCCGTCATTCTCGAAAACTCTAGACGATTCGATGACGTTTACACTTCAAAAGATCTAACCTAGCACTTTGACTTTACATCATGTTTGACAACCAATGACAAGTAAAACAAATACACGAATACCATAATATACAGTATGTTACAATATGAATTAAATCTACCCAAATACCTCAGATTAAAATTTGAAGAAATACCATTCATGAACTTACATATGAAAATATCAGACAACGTTATCAACAAGTTTTAAATATTGGATTTAAATATTTCATTCAAATGCAACAACATCTTAGGTAACCTTGTCAAAACAATGTATCAAAAACAAATAAATATTCAAAATCAGGTGTATATAAACTAGAACGCATGGACCTGTTCTTAGGTTTGCGTCGGTCAAACAGGAATAACTGTCCAGAAACGAGTTGATGAACATAGAAGATCATTTGTTAGTCAAAATAACGTTTCAATTTGAGCGAACCATTTGATTACAGAAAACTATAAATTCAAAGACGAATATTCCATTTTACGTATTGCACCGAAACGCAGAAAAGTAAACTTTCTAGAAAGCTTAGGAATAAACAGAATAAAAAATACAGGTAATTTACTTGACGATCAAATAAACATTAACACGTCCCCTTTACTCAATTTATATTAGATTTTCCCAAGATCAAACGGCCGCGTGCTTAGTTCCCAATATCTTATTTTGTTGAAGAATGAAACCTGTTAAAAAAATCATAAACATATGTTTAATACAAAATAAAACAAATAAGCCTGTACGTTTGTTTTTAACCCGTGAAGATAAAACGTAATTAGCAGCGAAGCCATTTTCATCACAATAGGCGTTCAACATGTTAAACTTTAACTGCAAGAGCAGCCTAACCTTTCACGAAAAGGTTGAAAAGAATATTTGGGCATCTTGGGAAAATTTTTGAACATCAATGAGATGAAAACAATTTTATTGCTGAATTCGTTTTGTCTTCAAGACTTGAACAGAAAAATACATGTTTATTTGTTTAATTTTGTTATATGATACGCACTAGATTAATGTCACTGATTTAGTAAATATAATAGTTTAGATTATTTTTTAAACATTTTCTTATATTTGGGTATTGACGAGGGTATTGACATGTTTTGTCATTGAAAAGATGAAGAAAACTATTTATCAAATGAGCCTACTGAAAGTGTACATTGCTGTTTGAAGGAAATCAATTGTTTATGTTATGTTATGATATTATCTGAAACAAAAACAATTGAATATTGCCGTATTTTGGGAAACACAACCTAAACCAACTTTTATATAAAAAATTATAGAATCAGTACTTACCGAGGTATATGCTATATTCCATACATATCAATACATAATCAATACTATATATTTGTATACGCTTTTACTATGTTGGTATGTACGGTCTATTTCAACGATTTCAACTATAAACTTGCCAGTATAATCAGCTGGTCGGCTGTCATGCAAGTCTTTGTCAGTAGCGTGGGTTAGATTGGTTTGCGAAACATTGTTTGGTAATTATTATATGCGCCAGTTATCTTGTGCAATTTGTTTTTGATTTTGTATGGTTTAAGTAACGCACTAATTTTTTCCATTATACTATTATTCAAATTCGATTTGAGAAAATATCTGCTACGTCTCTGACTGTTAGCAATTTCATCCGCCATATTGATTGCATTCAGCAGAAAGATCGGGAGCCGCTACTTTTGTAGCCGCTACATCTCAACAGTTGGCGTTCTGCTGAAAAGCATTATTTGTGCGCACTGAGATATCACGATAAATAGTTTGTGACGCCTGTCAGTTGCCAGTGAAATTTCAAATGAGTGATCACATTTGAGGTTATAAAAAATAAAAAGATATGTCAGATTGTATTGTATCAAAGTTTTGGAATGTGTAAGGTAGTGTGGACTTTTTCTTTTAAATATGACAACATAACCTATAACAAGTGTCATGACATGTGACACTCACAAGGTCAAAAGTAGCTTATTCCGCTCCGCTCCAAGTGAGCGTACTTTTCTATCGCTACAAAAAATGGCGACCGCTGGAGCGGTAGCTGCTTGGTAGCGCACGCGTTCAGCAGAAAATTGGGAGCTGCTCCGCAACTGTTGAGTCTGCTGAATGCACCCAATGGTTGCATTCAGCAGAAAGATCGGGAGCCGCTACTTACGTAGCCGCTACATCTCAACAGTTGGCGTTCTGCTGAAAAGCATTATTTGTCCGCTCTGAGATATCACGATAAATAATAGTTTGTGTCAGTTGTCAGTGAAATGTCAAATTAGTGGTCACATTTGATTTGAGGTTATTAAAAATAAAAATATATGTCAAACTGTATCAATGTTTTGGACTGTGTAAAGTAGTCTGGACTTTTTTTTAAAATATGACAACATAACCTATATCACAAGTGTCATAACATGTGACACTCACAAGGCCAGAAGTAGCTTATACCGCTCCGCTCCAAGTGAGCGTACTTTTCTATCGCTACAAAAAATGGCGACCGCTGGAGCGGTAGCTGCTAGGTAGCGCACGCATTCAGCAGAAAATTTGGTAGCCGCTCCGCAACTGTTGTCTGTCATTGTCTATGCCGGTACCTCATCCATTGTGTGACGTCACTATTACATGGAATTGGTCATAGTCCGTTCGGTAATAATGATATTAGCACAAATACGTATCGCTCGGGTTGCCGCCTTTTAATTTCTCTGCTCCTTCACCATTTACTATATTCCAGGTATACCCAGAATACCCACGTTCCTGTGACTGTAATGCCGCATTTCCACGGTTGCCAAGCCTCGACAATCATCCACAAGCACAAGCGTGTTAAGAGGCCGTTTGGCTTGGCTTGCGTGAACTTGAGGACGATTGTATCCGATCGGGACTGGTGTCGGTTTTTTGACACCGATCAAAGGGTGTTTGCGGCAAGCGCTTGCGATGCATTTACACGTTGGTGCGCGTCTAGTAGCCGCTGTGATTGCGTGATCAGCGGACGTATAGTTTTCTATTCAAAATGAGTGGCTGGTCGAACGAAGAGAGTTATAATGTTCTTGAAATATTACCAGAACGAAATGCGTGCCTATCTGGAATCCTAAAGACGTTAATCATAAAGATAAAAAGAAAGTTGCAGATGCTTGGAGTCAGTGTCCACCATGCTTGGATGTCCGTAGCACAATGACGCATTCGCAAGCGTGTAAATGACTTCCAAATGCCAAGCGATATTTGTGAAGGCTTGTCAAGCCTTGGCAGGCGTGGAAACGCACCTTTACAATATTCTCAATAAATTATTTTAATGACCTAGATTTTATTGATTGGTTAATGAGACAAATAAACATTTTATTGATGAGATACTAGTGAACTCTACATATACCTGAAAAGACATTCGGTGTCACTTTGAAAAGCAGCATGTCGAATACATCCAAACACATACGCGCTTAGTACTTGTCCAACGAATTGATTGGAATACTATACGACTGAATTTCAGGCTTGTCTGATAACGCTATAGCGTAGCCCATAATAGCACAGCCGATATCTATTCCCATCGTATATGTGCGTATCAAGTATAAATTTAAATGATCTCCCCCAATCGTAATTGGACATTAATCTATATAAAATGTACACAAATTAATCCTGATATCGCTCCATCTAAATACGGATGTTATATTATACTGGTTTTGTAGTACGTATAAGCATTGACGTGCTGGTCAAATAGTTTAGGGAATGGACAACTAACAGGTAAAGCCTTAGATAAGGAAAGAGAGGGGATACCGCACGCCCATTTGATGCTATATGGATTAGCTGATACCGAAAATGAATAGCTGTCAAAATGCTGGTGGAAAACTGACGGTAGTGTCAAGGTGGTGTTTTTTGCGATATTTAACGTTTTTAAGACCAATAATTGTGAAATATTGTGGTGAGCGTAATGGTGGGGTGTGCAGCTTACCGTTGTAAAAGCCACAGCAGCAGGAAGGAGCCAGGAATCACTTTTCACAGGTAAATTTATGATCTTATTTTTTTGGTGTATCCGAAATTCATGCAAATATCTCGATATCTAGTTCAAAGATATATGTGTATCCGAAATATAATTTGGAATGTACCACTAACATGCGAATCATAATGTTTTTGAGCACGTAAAGTCTAAAAATTATGTTTTTAAGGGATTTTTTGGTTCAAATACAATCAGTTTTCCAGTGGCGTATCTATTATAGCTTACATTTTGAATAGAAATATTATGACTTTGCATTGTAATATATAATATACCAATACCCTTATACAAGGTGTGCATTTCAAGGGTGGCCTTTATTTGTAGTTGTATGAATAATAAAATTAATTTTCTTTCTTCCTCGACAGGTTTCCTAAAGATCTTCCTAGACATGATTTATGGATCAAAAATATGAGGATCGAAGGTTGGAAGCCTACAAGCAACGATAGGCTTTGTTCTAAGCATTTTGAACAGAATTTCCTTCATCAAACAAATCAAAAAGTATATCTTCTGAAAGGAGCAGTCCCCACCATATTTGACGAGCTTCCGGAATACTTACGTCCAAAAATTGTAAGTTATAATTCCTAGCTTACATTGTCTACGCTTAATCAATATTAAAATAATAAACATTCTAGGATTATGATAGATGGATAGATGGATAGATGGATAGATGCATAGATGGATAGATGGATAGATGGATAGATGGATAGATGGATAGATGGATAGATGGATAGATGGATAGATGGATAGATGGATAGATGGATAGATGGATAGATGGATAGATGGATAGATGGATAGATGGATAGTTGGATAGATGGATAGATGGATAGATAGATAGATCGATATACTTTATAGTCTAAGAATTTACAAGATTCTTATTGACAAAGCTATATAATAACAAACAAAACTTTTGGGATGTTCACTAAAACCTGTGAGGAGGAAGTTTGTTATAAATCTTCACTCCATTGTATATAATTGGATCATTAATGAGTTATGATTTGGGTGTGATATTAATTTAAAATCATTCTTATGCCTTATGCCTATATTCTATATTTATGGTCTCAAATTTGGTTTTATATTTGAGTATTAGTGATGACGTTTCCAAAATAAACAGTGCAATAAAGTAAGGAGAAATACGATTACGAATGGCTGAATAACCATTTAAAAATTGATAGCTATGAAAATCAAAAGGCAGCTAACCTCAAAAATGTAATAATTTCTTGTGTTACAGTTACATTATTAAACAACTATATTTAGGTGTGTTTACTCGATACGAAATCAAAACAAAATGTTACTGTCACTTTTCCTATAAGATTCAGTCACTCATTCACATCTACTTAAATCATAAATTAATTTGTTCTGTCTTTCTTTCGGAAATAATGTTTCAAACATTGTCTAATATACAGCTCTGTTATTTTAGGCAAAAGAAAGAAAAAGACCCCGTGAACGTGATGTTCATCCAGAACCATCGCCATCAACCTCAGCTCTGGCTGCACAGGACGACTCTCCCCGGAAAAAGAAACTTAGAAGAGAACTGCTGCTGCAAAAAGATAAGAATAAGGAAAAAACGAAAAAAATCCGTGCCCTTGGTCAATCACTGAAAAGAGCACACAAAAAAGTAGCCTCTTTAAAAATAATTGCTGAGGAATTAGAGCGACAAAATTTACTATCTCAAGAAAATTTAGTTTTAGTTCAAAATATGAGCAAGGTTAACATAGAAATATTGAACAGAAAAATGGGGAGAAATGTTCAATATTCACCTGAACTTAGGAAATTTGCCCTGACATTAAATTTTTTTTCACCAAAGGCATACAACTATGTGAGAGATGTTTTTGACACTTGTCTCCCGCATAGCAAAACTATTGCTAAATGGTTTCAGAATGTGGATGCTGAGCCTGGTTTTACCAAGGAATCAATAAATACCTTAAGAAATAAGGTTCAATCATCTGACAGACCATTAATTTGTTCATTAATTATCGATGAAATAGCCATACGGAAACATTTAGAATGGGATGGAAAAAAATTCCATGGTTATGTGAACTGTGGTACAAATTTAAACGATGACTCTAATGCTTTAGCCAAAGAAGCTTTTGTTATAATGTTGGTTTGCATCAATGGAACTTGGAAATTACCTGTCGGTTACTTTCTTAAAGATTCTTTGAATGGCAGTCAAAAACATTCAATTGTATCTCAATGCATCCATCTGATTGAAGATACGGGAGCCAAAGTTATGTCAATCACATTCGATGGTGCTCCATCTAATACCGCTATGTGTCATAACTTTGGATTCTTATTTAACATTTCAAATATACAGACAAGTTTCAGAGTTACAGATCACAATGTATATATTTTTTATGATCCATGTCATATGATAAAACTTGTTCGCAATGCATTTGGTGAAAAGAAAATCCTAATTGATTGTGATAACAATTTTATTCAATGGAAATACATAGCGCTTCTAGAGAAGCTGCAAACTAGCGAGGGCTTACATTTAGGGATAAGTTACGTCGCGCTCATATTATTTTTTTCAAACAAAAAATGAAGGTTCGGCTTGCAGTTCAGTTACTTAGTGCATCAGTAGCCGATGCTATTGAGTATTGCGAAAAAAAGCTGAATCTTGAGGATTTTAAAGGTAGTCAGGCAACAGTTAAATTTATTAGAATTGTAAATAGCATTTTCGATATTTTAAACAGCAGAACCCTAGTAGCACCAGGTTATAAAAAAGCATTATGTCAAAAAAATATAGATCGATCTGCGGAATTTATCAATAGTGCAATTTTTTATCTTTCAAAGTTGAAATTATCTAATAATGAGCAAGTAATCATGTCTAACAGAAAAACTGGGTTTATTGGATTAATAATTTCATTATCAAGTTCTTTAGGATTGTACAAAGAACTTGTTTCTGAGAGAAAAACATTACTGTACCTTCCGTTGTATAAGATTAGTCAAGATCATTTAGAATTATTCTTTTCGTCAATTAGATCAAGAGGTGGCTGGAATAATAACCCAACCGCTCGACAGTTTCTAGCTGCTTACAAAAGGCTTCTGGTTCGAGCAGAAATTAGAGAGGGCGGTATGGGTAACTGTATTCCATTAGATCAAATCCCTATTCTAAGTAGTTCTACAAAAAATGTAAGGTCTGAAGATGTAATTAATAGTAGTTTATCTAACCATAGTTTAATAGACATAAATGAGCCTTCTGATGATCTAGAAACTATTTGGAAGGATCATGACTACATCATGAATGCACCTGTGATAAGTGAATGTTCATCCCAAATTGTGCAATATATTGCTGGTTATGTTTCGCACCAATTACAAAAAACAATAAAATGTGAAACATGTGTCACAGCATTGATTGGTACTAGAGATCGGTTTCTCAATTCCCTAATTGAATTTAAAAGCCACGGCGGTCTGACTTACCCATCAAATGATGTTATCAAGATATGTTTGAAATCGGAACATTTTCTGAGAGTTAATGAAAATTGTATTCACACCAAACATTTTGTACCTTTGCTGATAAGCAAAATAATATCAAGTTTTCTAGGCACCCCTATTTTCAGCTGCTTAGAACGTCACGTATTAGAAAATGATGTAAATCATATATATTTTTTAATAAAAGCTGTATGCACAAAATACTTAAATATCAGAATCCATTTTATTGTAAAATCTCGATCACAACAGGACAATCCAGTTCGGAGCCAATTAACAAAAATGATTCTGTTTAAAGGGCAGTAAAATATTGGTAGTTTTTGACCTTCGTGACTGTAATATTGACTGCCATCAATTGTAGGAGCAAGCGAAATGCCACGTTCCTACAAAAAAATTATTTTTGTTGAAGCACACAATACTGAGTTTCACCCAAACTTCCCCATAAGTAAATACATAACTGCAATAAATTAGAACTTACTGGAAGCAAGGGGTTAAGTGATAAAATAGAGTTGTAATTTCTATGTAAGTTATAGGACCTCACCTATATTGAATGAATTGTTCGTTTTTATTTACTACTAGCTAATCTAGGAGTCATTTTCTAATTTTGTAAATGTTTTGATTTTGGATAAGATTAAAGGACCTTTGTATTTCTAGCCCAAAACTTACTTTATTTCATGTCTGAGATAATTTTTATGTTTAACCCCCCAGCTTTTTCATTAATTATTGCCACCGTCGCAAAAAGAAGTTATGTATAAAAAAGCCTCGTTGGAGTAATTAAAAATACTGCTCTTCATTACACACTACAAACAGCAAGTAACAGCGTAACAGCAAGTAGATTTTTTTACTGCATATGGGGACTCCGAGATTGAAGGCATCAAATTCCTCAATCTCGTAAGCTAATCTATAATAACAAAAATGTTTTATTGCTGCTTCTGTTTACAGTATGTAATAGACAGTATTTTATATATAAACATAATGTCAATAAATATAAATATACTATAGGTATTATGTATATAAAAAATTGATTTACTACAAACTACAAGCAGTTTTTTTCTTTCTGGGTAGAAGTATAATCGTGTCTTCCATCAGTCATATACTGCAAATGAACATAACATGTTCATGACTGAATAAAATATATACATTATCAATTTTTATATATTATTGGCCACAAAACAGCAGTCGAATGAAAATCACGGTTACGGTAATGTTAGTCACTTAAGTTTTAATTGTGGATGGCGAAATTGGCCATATAGAAACCCTGAATAACAATATTTCATTAAATTTTATTTGAAAAAGATTATTTCTACAAATAGCTCAACCAGAACGTTAATCCCATTAGTTACGCCACTGGGAATAGCGCTTTGGTGCCATTTGGTATCAGAAATGTCAGTCGCGGGTTCCGTCCTCTCTCTTTCCTTGTCTAAGGGTAAAGCGGTCACGTCATGAACACATTACCTACATTTTTGGGTAATTCAATAATATATACGTGCAGTGCAATGATTATAACAAAACATAGTTGACAGCTCATAATAGCCATACACCGTACCATTCACCAACCAGTAAGAAGGATTAGCTTATCCAAATAAATTCGGCTAGATGTCAGTGGCGTTGCTTTCAATACTTGAACAAGTACACCGGACAAATTACGGCAACCTGCCTATAAAGGTATACGGGGTGTTCCAAAAAGCTGGGGTCAAACTTGAGGAGTTTAGAGGGCACAATTCGAAGAACAATTTTACATAAAGATCCCTAGTCGAACTTAAGACGTTTTGGCTACAGAGTCATTTAAAGTTTCAAACAAAAACGTATTGTTCACCTTCCTGACTAAAACACGTCAACATATTTGTACTTGTTATTACAGAGAACGAACGATTTTATAAAAACGTTCAAAATGACGACCACCTGCGTCATTACATAAATTGGTCCTTCGAATCATTATTTCGTGCACCCGTTGGAAGATCTGCGGAACTTGCTCTTTGTACAGTGAGGCTGTCACTCCTCTTCCCAATAATTCCTCTTGAGTAGCTACACAGAAAAAAATACATAAATTTCCATCGCTTTAAATATATTTACAGTTGTTTCACATCCATGTCATTGAAAGAATTCAATCCTTATATTCGAAGTAATCACAGGTACGCCAATAAATTCAAAATAATTTTATATTCGTCCTAACGATATGTATAATCCTTCTAATACCAGTATTTAATGTACAAAAATTATTAATGCAACAGCAGTTCGTGATAATTTATCTGATAAAAATTAATTTTGTTTCAATGGCCCTTGTCGTTCGCTGAACTATAATAATCAGTATTCGGCGGGACTGATGTCCCGATTTAATGAACGTAAGGATCATCTTAGTGTTTATCGCGGCGAACCTGCCAACATGGACGAAGTTGTTCCGTTGTGTTGTTTCGGTGTTGTGTCATCTCGTGGTTTTGCGTATTGCATCAGCAATTGTGTGATTTAAATGTGTCCAGTTATATATTAAATGGAGGACCTACTGAGAAATTGGGACTTAGAGGAGCTAACACCCACATTTAATTGTAGGTATTTAGATTAGCCAGACAGTTATATTTCAGGTAATAGTGCAACAACTGGTGCAGGCTTATGTCTAATTCGTATATCATACTCCTTATAACTTCATACAAAATCACACAATTAAACATCCAAATGAATCAATCAGCTGTCCTCGCAATAAAGTCTGTTAGTCCAAGGAAAAGAAAGTAGTTTAGAATCAATTACCAAACACAGATTCGATTCACCGACAGGCTGCAATTGAATTATTCATTGGAATTCAATGACATCTTGTAGTTGAATCGACAATACCGTACCAACTATACACTTCCCATTGGATAAAACATCGCTGTATTTGAGGAATGCTGAGTGTAATATCCCATTGAATCCAAGCGTAAGTCTTTGACAGAACGGCAGATTTTTCTGTGTATACAGGGGTTGTATACACTAACGAATTCATGTAACCTCAGAGAAAAAAAAGTAGAAAAGAATTTACTTGAGTAAATTCAAACACTGCTCTTACTGTGAAACCGGAAGCGGTATTGACAAAACTGGATTTTTCCCGGGCTAGTCGTTTCATGCTGATTTCGAATCTATATTTTTCTCTGGCACCTGTAGTTTTGGCTTCTTTTGTGACAGAGGCTCTGCATAAGCTCTCTCCAGTGAGAGATAAAATCCAACGGGGTTAAGTGGGGACTCCGCGCTGGTCACCTGATAGAGCCTTTTCTTCCTATCCATCCCCCTGGAAATTGTTGATTTAGGTGATCTTGCACATACGAGCAAAATGTGCAGGTGCACTATCATGTCGGTACCATATCTAGCTCGTATTCCCATAGGAATAAGATGCATGTCCACATATTTTTCAAATCTAAGCTTGACCATTTTTACAGTTTAAAGGCACAATTTTTAAACTTCAATAAAAATTCAGAAATTCGGTAGTAAATTTATTAAGAGAAAAAAAAATGTTTAGTCTTTCTTATGTTTTTTCGTTCACCCCCCAAAAAAAAAAACGCTATTGATAGACCGGGAGATAATGACAAATTTTTAGACACGATTTCAGTCAGTATACCTCTTAGAGATAATTATTGTAACAGTACTTCGTGTTGGAACCACATTCTAGCTCGTAATCCCATAGGAATAAGATGCATGTTCGTATATTCTTCAAATGTAAACTTGTCCATTTCCACAGTTTAAAGGCAACATTTTGTCAATTTCAATAAGACTTCAGAAATTCAGTGTTGTGAATTTGTGTCAAGCGACAAAAAAATGTTTAATGTTCCTTATCTTTTCGTTCATCTCCAGAAAAACTAAAAGCTATGAATATACCGGGATATAATGACAAATTTTTAGACATGATTTCAGTCAGTATATCTTTTAAAGAATATTATTATTATTACCCGTTTTACACTAGAGCAGGTAACAATGACTGCAGCCAAAACGGCGTACCAACCAATCTAATTGCTCTTTTCTGGATAGTGTCCAAAAGCTTTAGAGAGTCCTTTGGAGCGCATCCCCACACATGGGAGCAATACTCCAGCGATGGTCGGATCTGTGCCTTGTAGAGCAGCAGTAGTTGCTCTGGTGTGTACAGCTTCCTAAACAGCGGAACAGAACTCCAAGCTTCTGGGACTGCAGCCAAAACGGCTGCAGTCATCGTTACCTGCTCGGACTAGGGGTACAAATGTTCTCCGCCCACTATAAACTTCTTAAGTCGGGCACCACGTTTTCGGAACACCTTGTGTAATGCTACAATAATACCCACTTACACATAAAAATGTATACACATTTTTTCCCATTCTACACAGCCGTATTATACGCGCCCGAGATCGCGCCGCTACTGTGTCGTAGAAGTACGGGTGACCTCAACGTTGTGAGTATATCTTTTTAGAAAATTTATTCTATATTTTGAAACTAAATTTCTTTTTCTCTTCTAACTATGTAGAAAGCCCTGAAGATGGCAATAAGCATTGCCGAAAGCTTGGCTGTTAGCACCAGAGTCTCCTCTATGCTGTGGCCCAGTCTCTTTTTTCAAAATTTTGGCCACAACCCCAAGATTTTCTCATCTATATATCAACATTATATGTATGATGACACTGGTGCAGTAACTTCTTTCAAACCTAGAGTGTTACAACTCCCAAAATGAGATATGAACGCACCTTAGTGTACTCAAGTTGATTTTTATTTAACGTTTGCCGTTTGTTAAAAATTAATTATTGAAATGTCAGTGTTTTGTTTTACAACTGAAGTACACGCATGTATTCTGTTTACCGCCTACACATATTTATATCTTAGGTAATAAATGCCAACAAACTACCTAATTGCAAAATTGCTATTAACACTATTAACGATTTTATAAAAAAAAACACTCATACCTTATCCCTTGAAAAATGTTCAATGTGGTGTATATTACATATCGGACTAAATACCTTTTTGTTCCACGAGTACACGCCTGGTTTCTATGCAATTAGCATTAGCTAAAATATCGTCATTACATGTATAGCTTTTATATTAAAAGAGATTGTAGGTGTTGAAAAGTATATTTATAAAAAACCCAAAATAACTGAATAAGTTTGTTAAATAATAATAATAACAATAAAGTTTTTAGAGAACTACACGCGCGGTGTATTCTAGGCACCGGACGGACTATCGGTCAAGCTTCACTCGCTCTGCAAAGTTTGTGAGACAACTGACGACTGACGTCGAAGCAAACTTTAGGCAAATACCATGTTTGAGGGTTAGAAAGTACGGCAGAGTGCACGTACAGCACGTGCAGTTTAAGGTTAAAAGCGTAGTGTTTTAGTCGCAAAAGAAATTTAAAGAAGATTGTGCATCAGTTGAAGATACCACAAACTACGCGAACTGTCACAAAAATTGTAGGAATTAACGAATTGATATAATGTGACGCCAGAGTGCTATAAAATTAATTTCTGACAATGTTAGTCTTCAGTCTCAGTCAAAAAATATTTATGGAGATTTAGTGTGCCGAAAGGTCGCGGTAAGATGGATCCCAAAAATGATGATCGATGAACACAAATCGAATCGAGTGGCAATTCGATAGCAGTGGAAAAGGCAACTGCAATGGAATTCACAGTAGTTAAATAATTAGTTACATGTGACGAAGAAGAAGATAAACGCAGCCCAAAACCGCAGAAGGCCAAAGCTATAAAAAGCCTGACTTTTGTTGATGAATTTGTGACCACATTTACATGGAGGACTGGAGGAGGACAGTAACTGGGGAGTACTACTGTTCTAATGTACTTCGAGAACCCTTAAAGGTACCATTAAAAATGCTGCATTACGAGAATTCTTAGGATGACTGATGAGCGATTTGTCAAGATTTAAATAAATATTTAGTTGCTATAGCTATAGCATCAGTTTTCTTATTTTGTGGTACATCTTTATAGAGACATCCAAGTTTTAATGGAAAACTCAAGGAGCAGTTCTAAAAAGCTCAATAATGGTCTGGTCTAGAAGAAGAAGAAGAAGGTATTAGCTACACTGTTGTCTAGGTTATGTAACTCGCCAGATCTGTGGTCTAGAACATCTAGATATGATAATCTCAGGTATTCTTAGCGTTCTTGGCATATTTCTCGATAAACCCTCCAAATTCTAATTTTGGGTTAATATTTGCCTTTTGGTATTTTTTGTTAAAACTTTTACATAATAATTGGTTGATTATTTTTTCATTATTATGTTATGCTTATTCAAAAAGTAAATAATTAATAATGTAGTAATAATTATATACAATATTATGAAATTGGCAGAATGAGCTCACAGCAAGACAGGAAGCACCTGCCTAGGCTGTCCCAAGCTGTACCTAAATGACGTAAATTAAATTAAATTGAAAAAATTAAATTTCGAAGTCGGGGCTCCAGAGTCCAGCCAAATCCGGCCAAAACTGAAGTACCAGGTACGACCATCTCAGCGGCAGACCCTTAGATATTTTCTACCAATAGGACGATTCGGCACTCAAAAAAATGCCGTTCGTAATATTCACGAACGCTCCTTATTAGTTACTTTTACTTCCCACACCGATAGGTGAGGGGAGTATTGTGATCGCGAAAATTTTCGATTTTGAGATAATACACTTTTTGGGCGTTTTATGATGCCTACATCACGAAAATCCACGTCACTCATTTCCGTCGGTCTGTCTGTCGGTCTGTCTGTCGGTCTGTCTGTCGGTCTGTCGGTCTGTCTGTCGGTCTGTCGGTCTGTCGGTCTGTCGGTCTGTCGGTCTGTCGGTCTGTCTGTCTGTTGGCGTTTTTCTAGCCTCCTAATCTCAGTAACCGCTATATAGATTTTGATGAAATTTGGGTGGTGATATGGTGTAGGGTCGTAGTAGGTAATGTTGCTACAATTTTGAAAATCGGTGCATGGGCGGCGGAGTAATTAGCAAAAAACGAAAAATTTCAAATATGCCTCAAACTTCGTTTTTAGGCGTTTTAGGGGTTCCTGATCATTTTCTACTTTTTTTTTTTTGGTGGGGGTGAAATTGGGGTGGTTGGGAGGTAGGGGGTTGTAAAGCTGAAAAATTTGTTGTACTCATAATAGGCTGTCCATTGACCTCAGAGAGAAAGACCTAGCGCTATAATACACTTTTTTAGGTCCATCGGAACATTGCCTTTTGTATTACAGGAACCAAGGGACATAGAGAATTTTCCGATGTATAAATACGAGTATTGCTTTAGATCGTTCTGTATTTTATAATGTTGAAATTACTGAAGTGATGTTAATGAAATTTCGGCACAGTATTACTACTTTGGCGAGGAAGGAAAACGCGTCTGATTTTTAGAAATCGTCTCAGTGGCGGCGCAGCAATATTAAAAAAACTAAAAATATGAAAACAGCTCAAACTTCGTTTTTAGGCGTTTTAGGGATTCCTGATCATTTTCTACTTTTTTTTGGGGTGGGGGTGAAATTCGGGTGGTTGGGGGGGTGGAGGGTTGTAAATCTGAAAAATTTGTTGTACTCATAATGGGCTGTCTACTGACCTGAGAGAGAAAGACCTAGCAGCATAATACACTTTTTTAGGTCCATCCGAACATTGCCTTGCCGATTACAGCAACCAAGGGACATAAGTGTTGTTTTAGATCGATATATTATTATATTGCGTATCGCAAAAATTATTGAATTGATTTTAATGAAATTTTGACACCGTATTACTACCGCGGCGAGGATAGAAAACACGTATGTTTTGGAAAAAATCATGTCAGTGGCGGCGCAGCAATAATAAAAAAACTAAAAATATAAAAACATCTCAAACTTTGTTTTTAGGCGTTTTAGGGGTTCCTGATCATTTTCTACTTTTTTGGTTGGGGGTGAAATTGGGGCGGTTGGGGGGTGGAGGGTTGTAAAACTGAAAAAATTTGTTGTATTCATAATAGTTTGTCCATTGACCTGTTGAAAAAATACGTAACGGCATATTACACTTTTTTAGGTCCATCTGAATATTGGCTTGCCTATTACAGAAACCAATTTTGTGATGTATACATCCGAGTTTTGCTTTATTTCGTTCTATGTATTTTGCGTAAAGCGAAAATTATTGAATTGATTTTAATGAAATTTTGACACCGAATTTAGTGCCGCGGCAAGAATGGAGAACGCGTTTGTATTTGAAAAATCGTCAGTGGCGGCGCAGCAATAATAAAAAAACTAAAAATATAAACACAGCTCAAACTTTGTTTCTAGATGGTTTGGAGGCTCCTGATCATTTCGCATCGTTCAATTGAAGCATGCACAAAAAAAAATGTGGCGTCCTACTTCTAAGGAGGGAGACGCAAGAAACTATTTACGAGAGGTTTTTGTGTTGGATGTTTTTTTGCGAGCGGCTGGGCGATGATTTGGTTGCAAAGGATTTCAAACTATAGCTTCATGCAATGGGAAAATAATAAAATGGTATCATCATTATGTGTGGGAAGTACTGAGTCAATCAACTTGACTCCATTTTTTTATTATATGGACAATTTATTTTTATGGTGCACACCAAACCTCTTTATTGGTCCATGTTCATTTTTGTTAATACAATAAATCGACGTTTATGGAAATAAAATCCGATATGAGTTGTACGTTATGATGAAGCATTAATATAGACAACAATTTATTTGTGCTGATAATTAACAACGTTTAATAATAACAAGAACCGTATTTATGAATTTGAAAACTGTATTTATTAAGGATCCTGAAAGAACAGTAACATCCGTTTATCGTAATAATTAAAGTATTTGTTGTTTCAACAACCGTGATTGTAATACCAATAAACGCTGTTGTGAATATCATAAAACCGTTCAACGAAAGGCTGTTTTGAAAGTGGCGCCACTCGGCTATATCATTTTGAAGGGAATTCAAATTGATCTATCACAAGTATGGTAGTCTCATTTAAGATTTTGAAGTAAGGGCTGCTAGGTGTGAGGGAGCTGATGGCACAGTGTTTGCGTATTCGATGGAAAAAGTCCCTCCTGAAATACAAATCGACGTGTCACGGCAATTTTCATTTGATTTAATAATTTCAGAGATAAGATGAGTGGCAAATTTTAGCTGGGACACACTGTATATTTATTATATCAATAAACTTGCTTTGCTGGAATTTACCAACAGTGTTTATAAAATGCATAACTATTCTTTGTGAATACAGTTAATCACCTTATTGATACAGTATGCAGAATTCGCTGGACCATAAACATTTGTAATTGATTTAATAAATGCGTTTGTGTACATAGTAAACAATAATCACTAAAACCATAACATATATTTATTATATCAATAAACTTACTTTGTGTAATTCACAAGCGGTGTTTGTAATATTCAGAAATTATTATTTGTGAATACAATTACTGAGACACATCTCCCAACAATTCATAAATACTCGTTTATTGGATACATAAAACCGTTGGTTGACGCAAACTTCATAAACAAGCTTGTCATTAGCACAAACTTTTTTATTATAATTACGTACCTTTTTGGTTGAGTTGGGAAACGATCATTAAAAATTCTCTCGGTTCCGTGAAGGTTACGCATCACACCGTAAATAACAATCGCTTCAATTTCTTTTTCCAATGGACGAGGGTTGACCATTTTAGAAATAAGTGACGTGATTAAGTCTATTCAAAACTCTAAGCGATACAGTTCAGCGTTCACTTATCTTTATCGTAATCTTTCAATACCCACTTAGCTGCTTACTGTTTCGGTGCAATCCACGCGGACGCAAAATAAAGTCATTGCTATTGAGTGATCCTGAAAATTCTTTAAGCAGGAACCAATTAGGATACGGGTACAGCGGTCAACGTCCAATCGAAAAAATAGAGTCAATTTGATTGAGTCAGTACTTTCCACACATAACAGTGATATCATTTTATTATATTCCCTTTGCATGAAGCTATAGTCTAAGATCCCTTGCAACCAAGTAATCGTTCGCATGTCCTCAAAAAACATCCAACACAGGAACTAGTAAATAGTTTCAAGTCTCTCCGTAGGAACTAAAACGACAAAATTTTTATTCTGCCAGCTTCAACTGGACGAAACGAAACAATCGAGAACCCCCAAATTGCTTAAAAACGAAGTTTGAGCTATTTTTATATATTTAGTTTTTTTATTATTGCTGCGCCGCCACTAACACGATTTTTCCAAAACATACGCGCTTTGCATGCCCGTCGTGGCAGTGATACTGTGTCAAAATTTCATTAAAATCAATTTGATAATTTTCGCGTTACGCAATATAGAACGATCTAAAACAACACTCGTATGTATATATCACAAATTCGAAGTCCCTTTCTTCTTCTTTCTACTATAAGCAAGGTAATGTTCGGATGGATCCAAAAAAGTCTATTATGCCGCTAGGTCTTTCATTCACAGGTCACTGGACAGCTCATTATGAATACAACAAATTTTTCAGCAAATTCACCCCCACCCAAAAAAAGTAGAAAATGATCGGGAACCCCCAAAACGCCTAAAAACGAAGTTTGAGGAATATTTGAAATTTTTCGTTTTTTGCCAATTACTCCACCCCCCGTACAATGATTTCATAAATTATTGGAACGTTACCTACTACGACACCACAACATATCGCTACCCAAATTTCATCACAATCCATGCAGCGGTTACTGAGATTACAACCTTAGAAAAACGCCAACAGACAGACAGATCGACAGACAGATCGGCAGACAGACAGACAGACAGACAGACAGACAGACAGACAGACAGACAGACAGACAGACAGACAGACAGACAGACAGACAGACAGACAGACAGACAGGCAGACAGACAGACCGACGGAAATGAGTGACGTGGATTTTTGTTATGTAGATATCATAACACGCCCAAAAAGCGTATCATCTCAAAATCGAAAATTTTCGCGATCACAATACCCCCTCACCTATCGGTGTGGGAAGTAAAAAGGACGGCAATGCCTGTGGATTTCCTGAAACGCTTACTCTTGACGTGGATTGAATAATTTATAATCTCTAATCCCAACAAAGGCCGAGTCACTGTATCGTTTAGAGTTTTGAATGAACTTTTTATCTTTTCAGGAATAAAATCGAAAACTTAATAACAATATTTAAACTGAACAACGACGCTAGTTGTCATACTGACATTTTTATCACCTTATCGGCGGACTGCCAATTGACAGGCAGGGAGAAACAAATATTTGTAGAGATATCGATTTTAACGTGTTTATCTCAAGTAATTATTGCATGTTTCGCCATTTTGTAGTAGATGAAGATATTGATTTCATATTTTAGGGCTGTGAAGGATTAGTTAGGAGCTTTAAAAAGCTGTATAACAAGACCCCCATTCTATTTAATTTTTTTTCAAGATGGCGCCAAGCCGCCATATTGCAAGTTTCATCTGTCAATTTTACTACAAAATATAGTATTCATACATCAATATTATTATTTCAAGTTTCAATTGTTTGCCTTGACCTGTTCAAAAAATAAAAGCATTGTATAATTCTGTATGCATTACAATCGAATCCCTTCTTGCTATGATGCGATTTTGTTGTATTCAATGTTGCATTAACGATGACAAACGTAATACATAATAATTATACATGATTAAACTTGTAGAAAGAAATAATGAATGAGTACCGAGTTAGATAGATACTACTTGGATCATACAATTTTGAATTTGAGACGTTCTTATCAAAATACTGCAAGGCCGCAAATACCGGTTTATTAATGATATATTGTTAAGTTTGGAAAACTTGTCATCTGTTGATTTAGTTAATATATCTTTGTAGAGATTATGTCATTTATTTTGAAAATTGGCATAATGATGAATTTAAGACAGTTCTGAAAATCAAAAAAAATTGTGAAAGTGCATACACACACCTTTTAGTTTTACGTGAAGTCGCCAACATCGTTTCGGAAATTTCTGTTGCACTTCAAAAGCAAGTGGACAATGATAAATCATTTAAACTACAATAACAAAAAAGTATTTAATATTTACGTAGGTTCAAGAGCTAGCTATGTATGTATGTGTTTGCCTATTTTGATAAATATTTTGAAGTGCTCTTCTCGCTGTTCTTTTGCCTTGACGAACTTAGATTATATACTGTTCTCTCGTTTCAGGTGACAACCCAATTGTATAGTATAGGACTAGCCAGCTGTCACTTATGGTGAGTGCGATCATAATATTTATCCGCCATTTTGCATTAACCTCTTCATATTTCTATCTTAATTCAGCAGATTGTGATTGTGTTGAGAATACTGCATTTTTAGAGCTTCCGGTGCATAGTCTTGGGGATAAAACCGATAAAATTTATATTTCAGTGATTATTTTATGTTACCCTAACCCTTAGGAAGAATATCCAATGCTCTTTCGAAGACATAATATTGTGAGCTGAGCATTCATGTTTTGGATTTTGAGGCAACTATTTTCGAAATCTAGCATATGTTCAGTGTAGTTTCATTAGTAAATATAAGGTAGACTTGAGTAACTATAAATTGATTTGTAGTGTAGTAAACTTTAGGAAGCTCTACACATAAAAGCTTATGGGTAGCAAAGAGGGTAGAGAGCATAATGGGATAATGGGATAAGGATAAAGGTCTTATTTATAACGATTTGTTTGTCCTAGTTCCCTTAAGACGCCATGTTGTTTGATGTGTCCCTCGCATAAGCTACCAACGCACAGAAAACATTTTGTAAAATCGTATTCGTCACATTTTAAACAAAAATTCTACGATACGGTATACCCTCCATCAATATGGTAAAAACTATATGTATCTGTAGTCGTTAATTCGTTATTAAGACTAAATACTTGCTTCTACTTTATCTAATAATAGGACCAAAGTTCTCTTTATCTGGATCAACAGTTATAACGGCATTATAGAAAACAAAAAAGCTGATGAAGTTGGACACTCGCACAAGAAGAGTTTTTATCTATTTAATTTGAAAGACAGTGTAACGGTTCACCAGTTTTGAAAATTATTTCTACACCATTTACTGATATGTTCCGTTTCCAGCAATTATTTCTCCATTATATTAGTAATGTTTCCATACCTGTTCGATTGTACCACTTCTTATTTCTTCCTTTTCCCATCTCTATTAATTCCTTTCAGTAGAAACTGACATTATATTATATAATTTGTGCACGAAACAGTCATTCTTGTTATTGTGAATTAATGGAGAGTGGGGAGTATGCAGTGTTTTTTTTACAAACTTTGTGACCCTTTATCTGGAAAGCCAGACTTTTTAGGATACATGTTTATATGAACTTTTCTACTTGAATTTTGGTCAGACATGCGCCCTTGGCATTTCGGCCTATGGTTAAATATCAGCCTGTTTATATTTGACTCACCTTCGTACGTCAACCTTGACTCGAGGGAAGAAAATTTATGATAAAAATTGACAATATAGTATCTACAATACGGCTGCTAAGGGCCGATAACCCTCAAGATTCGGTCCTTAGGCCAATACTTGATTCAGTATTTGTCCATGACGTCCCTTGACTACGCAACAGTGAAGTCTATCTTTATTATGACGACACTAGGCATGGGACTTTGAAACAGAAACTGTTCTTTTTGAAACAGGTTTCTGTTTGGAACAGGCTGGAACAAGTGTTTCTCAGTGCATATTCCTGTTTCGACAGAACAGCTTAGTGTCACGAAACAGCGCATGAGCGCAGTGATGAACTGATCCGTGCCAGTCATCGTCTGTTCCTCTTTCTGTTCCCGTCCAGCTACACGTTGTTCCACGCTGCTCGCCGTTGGCTTGCCTGAGATTGCCGATACGAAATAGTTCGGGACTTTTTAATAACAGGCTGAAGAGGTTCGGTCTTCTCTGCACGAATACTGCTGTGAGCTAGTAGTATTGCTAACAGTAGTGTCGCCGCTATTGTCTCCCGTATCTTTAATTCGATGCATTTAAACACCAGATTTTTGGGCAACCTTCACCCTTGGATGATTTTTTTTAAGTTCGTTATCGAATATTTGTATATTTGTAATCCACACATTGCGTTTGTCTGATCAATAACTAAGAAAAAAATCCAAATTGGGCTGCTCTTGCTTCTCATCGAAAAACGTTTAATCAAAAAGCTCATGATGTCGTTAACTATCGCCTGATCACAAACAAGGTTTCGTAAACGCCAGTGGATACAGCGCAACCCTACTGGCAAACCCTGAATCGCTGCAACCAACAATACCAGCTGCCAGCCGCGCCGGTTTGACCGAAACGAACGCTTTGGAACAGTTTGGAACTGAAGCAGTTTTCTTGAAACAGGTATTTCATGAAACTGGAACAGTTTGTCCCTGTTGTTTTAAATAGACTGTTGCATCCAATCCTAGACGACAATACTCTTGCAGCTCAGTTGTGGTCTGGTGTCCTAGTCCGCGACAGGCTGCAGGATACGGTGGACGACGTATTGGAGTGCGCGAATCAGTGGCTGATTGAAATTAACTATTCTAAGACGCGGGCAATCTACTGTACGAAAACAAAATGTCGCGGAGCCCTTACAGAAGTCTCAGTGGGTAACACTCATATACCATGGAAAAATAGTATCAAGTATTTCGATGTTAGGCTTGACGGAGGGATGGTCTGGCGGTATCACACTGAGGCATTGAAAACCAAGTTCCAAATTACGTTCTGGCAGCTGCACCAACTGTTATGTAGACACTCAAAAGTAAGTTTGATCAACAAGATTTGGCTTTATAAAATAGTAGTACGCCCAGCAATTGCTTATGCATGTGCATCTTCGTGTCTCCTTGCTAAAATGCACTTACGAGGTAGAACTTTACGCACAATTTCGAACACCCCATGGTACATTTTACACGAGACTCTCCATAAAGTCTTTGATATCCCTTATTTAGGGACTTCATTAAACAACAGGCGCAGCGACGTTATAATCAAGCAGAATCGCACAGCAACCTTTTGTTGCGCGATCAATGGACTTATCAGTCGAACATATTCGCAAGCACGCAAGGCCGCGACTCGCACTGTGAACTACAAAATTGCATCGCGAATTTAGTATAGTCAAAATTAAAACATTTCACGAAAACTAACCAAAATTGAACACTCGACTGTATTTTAAATAATTGCCGAAACATTTAAAAGTGCCTAAGCGGTTCCTTTCTTCCTTATGTTCCTCTTCTCTCCTTTCTTTGACGTTATCTAGTTACTGGACCTGACAGACTTACGAACTGATACTATGACACAAATGGTCCCACGGACCACTCTGGCAACCAACAATGACTTGACTTGATCAACCTTAACTCAATAAACTCAAAAATTGATACATTATATTAACGACTCACGCCGTTGGAGCAAAACTAATGCTGAAGTTCATTGACTTGATGTACGCTTTTATTAACATCACGTACTATTTTCGTTCAGTGCGGCAATATATCCTGGTGGAAAGACGGCTACGCAACTTTCTGGGTTCCTGTTGTCAGAATTTATAAAGACATCATCGTTGAATTCCAGTAAATACACCGAAGTGCATCGTAATGATGTACAGGGAATTGATCGATGGAGTCATTACCCGCATGTCTACTTGCGCAAAGGTATCAATTATATCAAGTCGGTCAGAATGAGTGCATGCCGTGTCTAAAGGTAATCGGCAGCTAGAAATCACGAATATGCTCCCCGGTTTTCACTCGTTTATCTTTACCTTCCGCAACGAAGAAAACAGATATTAGCGAAGTTCTTAACAGCGTTGCCAGATTTACACCACATAAAAATAACCACTTTAGATGGTCAAGAAATTGATCAAATTTGTGACCTTGAAGAAATTGGTGAAGAAATTAGAGAAAGAGAACACGTTCCAATTTATTGAAGTTGTTTGGGTAATTCCAGAGATATTTTGGTTCTGTCGCCAATACCAACATCGAAATAAAAGATCTTGATTTGCGTTATGTTACAGTATTCAGTATCAGCCTAAAAGGGGTGACACACGTACGAACTTTAAGTACGCGGTTTTTAAGTTCACGAACTTACTCGGCTCGACGCGGTGACACACGTGAAGCTGAAATCACTCATTTTGATAATTTTCCTGAATAAACAAAACTTTTAACAAACGCCAAATACAACAAGCGTTGCGCATCGATGGCCTGTCGAAACAAAGTGGAGGCTCGCTGCTCGCAGTACGAGCCGAGACAAGCTACGAGCAAGATTTTAAACCAGTTGGATCGCCGGCGGTTTGCGCGACGGTTTTAAAGTACGCGTACTTACGGAGACACACAGGCAAAAAAAGTCGTCGCGCCATAAGTACGCGTACTTGCTCATACGTGTATCACCCCTTTAACACTGAACAATCACTACGTTTACACGGCTGATTAAACCGTCTTAATTCTGAAACGGTTCAACTAAAACCGTATTACTCAAGAGTTTACACGTCACTTGTTGGTCAAAAATGTCAAAATAAAAAAGCTTCAACAAAAATAACCTCACTTTTTAGCAAAGGCGTTATCTGAAAGTGTAAATAACTGTATCTGTTTTATGCTGCAAAACTCGACTCTCGAAGCGCAGAAGTTTGTTCTCATTATATTTCAATAAAGCTATCATTGTAAAACAGTAGACGTTAGAAGTAAGGTTAGTTGTCATATACATCAACCTTGAATGTCGCAAACGGGATTTTGAATTTGTAAGAGTTTTCTCTATTTATCCGGAATGTAAAACGGGTTTAAGCCACGTTCTCATTTTTAAAAAGCTTTGAGTTAAACCGTTCTAACGCCTTAAATCGTTTTAGCAAGTGGTCATTCTAATTTATTGTTAATCTGTGGTGAGTTACAAGCCATAATGTCAAAAAGGAAGTTTATGTCATTTAGGTTTGTGGATAGTTGTTCACGCAATTTTTGTTTAAAGAAGCAAGTTAAGTGAGTACCTTTTAGGCTTTGAAAAAGAATTTACTATGTTTTGTGATGTCTGTGGATATGGCATCACTTTTCTTTTTGTGAAAATTTTTGAAAAACAGTTGAAGATGTGCAGTCTGCTAAAATGGGACACCAAGCGGTCAGATAAAGTCGGATACTATCCTGCGGGGAGTAGAACAAGGAAAGTATGCGACAGGCCATCAAAGAGGTTCTCAGGCAAAACAATAACGAACTGCATGTACATGATGAATCGACGAACGACGGTTGGGTGATCTGCCAGGACTGTCGACTTTGAGCTCACGAAGCATGCGTCGGGGTTGAAAACGATGGGTGAGCCGTGCTCGTGTGATTTTTGTCCATGTTAACATGTTTTTATTATAATTATAAATCGCATAATGTTTTCTGTTCTCAATTTCGATAAATGGATCTTACTTTAGTATTTTTTTATTGATATGCAGACACTATCCCATTTTATCCAACGAGGTGGGCAAAACTAGATACTTTACATTAGCTTACAAATATGCTTCTTTCTATTTTATCTACAAATTATTCATAAGCAATTACAATTAAACTGGGAATAAAAATAACGGCGATGTACTAGTTAAACAAAGAGTAAGCGTCAGAAGCATGGCTAGAGAGTTTCGAGTCAAATAGCGTTAGCTATCCCGAATTAGTCAACCCGCCCTTAAACTCTGCTGCAGAAATTATAAACACTGCGCACATCTCCATGAGCTAATAAATTGTCTTTCGGGAAGTTCTTAAAACTGTTGATCGTAAATATGATGTCTGAAATCTGAAATCTTTATAGGTACACTTAGCGATCAGGGATATCCTATTTATGTATTTATCTACTCCCATTAAATTATATGGCGATTATCTTTGCATAGGTACCTATGAACAAAGAGCGTGAGTTATTTTTTATAACATAAATATGTTAATCAATGTTATAACTCACGCTACAGCCGATGGTTATGCACACCCACCGCACTTGTCGCTTTTTGTACTGATAGCCATGCCTGGAAGGTAGGGGGGGGGGCACTCATGGCATGATTTTCGTGGTAAATACAATCAGACGTTATTAGGTGGGGTCGCTGAAGACTCGTGTTGTCATTTAAGGGTTAAGTTGTCCATATTTTGTAATTATTATGTATTAAGGGACCCTTAAGTATCGACTATGAATACGAACCTAAATCACACTATTCATAGCTGCAGTCGTAGAGGATCACTCACTTGTTCACTTACACTCGTCTATGCTTTGTGCTGCAAACTACGACTGCGTAACTTATGTCATTACCACTCATTAAACAATATACTATCACATGTTACATCAGTGTAACTTGGTCATTCTAAAATTTTGACACCACAATATGACGGTCTTAATGAGTATGTAGAAGTGTATAAGTATTTGAAAATCGTGCTAATGGCGGCCTAGTTAACAAAAATTAAAAGCCTTCTTTTTTTGTTGGTGTCTTGGCATCTTTTGTCTTTTTTAGGGAGGAGTCAGAGGGGGGAGGCCAACATTTTTTGATTGATTATTACTTCCGATAATGGTACAACATATACCTGAAAACTTATAACGTGGTTCAAATGAAATTTTGATACGTATTTAAGGCCATTGTTTATATTTTTTATTATTCTGCACGTATCAATATAAATTCAATAGATAATTATGACATATCCCAAATTCTGAATGACACTAATAAAAACTGTTGTTATTTTATCACTGACTGGTCACTATTTGTATCGTGAAAACAGAACTATGGCAAGCAGGCTTTATTTGAGATGTGATGTCATTTGACACTTGTTAGTAAGGTTATGTTATATGTTGTTATTTTGAGCTTAGGTATCAGTCGCTTCCATCGTCTGAGGATTAGATCCGAGCTTCTACTAATATAAAGACTGGATGATTGAAGAATACCTAATTTTTACTGTTCTATTCCAGTGACAATAATTGATATGTTTCTTTTGCGTATGTCCAACCAAATAGTGACAAAAATAGTGCTTTCCAGTATCCAGAATTAAGGACAGGGACAGTCCATATTTAATTACTGAGTTTCCTTATTTTTTACCATGAATACGCTTGCGCAGCTGCCATTAGTGTCAAAATATGGATGCCTATATTACTGACCGTCACTATTTGGACGTGCCATAAAGGGCCGGTCAAACAGAGGGCGGTCTAGAACGACGTTCTGGCGTTCTATAACGCCGCATTACAACATTCCGTTGTTTGTACCAAACAGGTCTGTGTGACGCGTTGAGCAAAAACGTTACGCTAATTTTCATTAAGATGTTTGAATAGTGATCCAAACATAGATGAACTCAAGGCCCTGTCAAACAGAGGACGTTCTAGAACGCGACGTTACGGCGTTCTAAAACGCCGCGTTACAGCGTTCCGTTGTATTGTTAGAGAATGCCGGGACGCCGCGTTCTAGAACGCCCTCTGCTTGACCGGGCCTTAATTCTCCAACAAGGTGGCGACATTTCCAGTATAATGTTGTCAGTGTTCTCATCTAATCATGATACAATTTAGGAATGTGTTCGAAATTACAGCATCATTAAAAATATGTCCCACCCTTCCTAAAATAGAAATGCTCCAAGTTGTTACATGCCTTTTTGTAATTCAAATGTACAACACAAAAGCGTTCCAATAACGCCAAATAAATATGTATACCATACATCAAAATCAACTAAAAATAAATCATTTTACGAAACTGCTGTACAGGAATATTAATCTGAACAGAACGTAATCACTACGATTTGCATCATGGATGTATTATAACAAATATCTGACATATCTCACACAGTAATCAACATTTTGAGCTGGATTAAAGCTATTGAATAAATTGTATTAGCATATATTGTTAATTATAAATGGTTTCATATTTTGGTCATGGTTTCAGTTTTATATGACGGACGCGTAATATTATTACATTATTAAATGCCGAGTAATTAGTTAGGCACGCAGATAAAGTGACAGTTGGGCTTTTGAGAAAAAATTGTTTGTGATAAATGGAAACATCATAATGTACAGCCTGACAAGTGTAGCAAGAGACTTGGGAATTTTATTGCTGTCTCACACGCACACGTTATTTCATATCCTCTCGTCTATTGCTATCCTTGTCTATTTAATATTTCTCACGGCTCTTGTTACATTTGTCAGGTTGTATATTCAGTACCAAAGACACGCTCACATTTCCCGAACAAAACCAAGCGCGGGTGACATCAGAATGTTAATTTTCACCTACGATGCCCTACTAATCATGAAAATAGTAACTTGTGTAACTACTGTATATCAGTTGCACGATAAAGATGAATGAAGTTTGCAGCTCGAGACGTCTACGATCAAAAAAAATATGTTTTCGAATAAAATTAGATCACAAATTCCAGTAATAAAATATCTAATCAAATATGTTTTGTTGAAGCATCTTTTTCGGCGCCATAATAGCTTAACGACTAAGTGCTCAGATTTCCGCCCCACAATGTCCGAACTTGACAGTCTAAAAAAAAAGATGTTAAACCAAACAAATTATTGATGCGCATCTTGCACATGTTACAACAACTTTTTTCTACGACCGAAATACATTGTTTTTAAATCATTTTTTTTTTAGTTATTTTACAGGTAAAGCAGGACCTTTTTGGATTCGGATTACAGTACAGAGGATTTATAAGGTATTTTTTATGAAATAAAACTAATACTACTATGAAACATATTCATCTATAAACATAAAATTTATTAAACTTTTTCAAAGAAATCTGACATTTTAGTTTGTCAAGAGGTATTTAATGACAAATGAAAAGCTTTATCTCGCAATTTACGTAAAAGCATTCTTTATGGCCAATTTATGGCAAAGGTCAGCCCATTCAAAACATGCATTTAAGACAGACATTGTGCTTGAGTCGGAAATGCTTGCATTCGGGTTACAGAGGGGTTCGGATTAGAAGGGGTTCGAACTATAGAGCTCCTGATGTACAACAAAAATTTATAATAATTTTACTTTTTTGACTTAAGTTCCATTTTGATATCGCAATCAGAGCATTTGGCGATTGATATTGACGGAAAAACTTAATTTCCACTGATTTTCAGAATTTTAGTACCTGTGTACCTACTGTGCCTCTACTAGTGCAAGTAAAATGTCTAATCAAATTTGACTCAAAAACATAACATGTGCATGTCAGTGTAATGTTTGATAAAAAAATTAATGAAAACTTTTCAAGTCCTGGGATCGCACCCGGACGTTGTAGAGTAGAAGGCTGAGCGCTTTAGCCTTTGAGCTGCCATAGCGACGATAAAGCTGCTTCAACAAAACAAATTTGATCAGGTACTTTATTACTGGAATTTGTTGTCTAATTTCAAACATTCAAAAACACTTTTGTTTCGATCGTAGACTTCGTCTCGAGCCGCAAACTTTATTGGTCGCCTATCGTGCAACAAATGTGCACTAGTTACACATGCACTATTTTCACGATTAGCTGAGAATCTAAAAAAAAAATAATGGTAATAAGTAGGTCGTCGTTGGTGAAAACTAACATTCTGACGTCACACGCGCTTGGTTTTGTTCGGGAGCTGTCTTCAATACTGGAATCAAAAATGAATTTCTATTTGGATATATCTTTGAATTATTGCGAAAAGAAAAAAAAAGTTTTGATATAAAACGTACATATAATATTTCCATTCATCACACTTTTTTTCAAAAACCCAGTTAATCAAAAGAAACCTAATAGCCCCTTGAATATTACTCGAGGGATACTTGAGGGTTACTCAAGGGACCCTCAAGTGTGGCCTGAGTGTGGCTTTCGTTGTGTATCTGTTTCCTAGACAACATCTACGGGACGGCCGGATTATTTGGCGATGTTGTCATATTTCTAATATAAGTCAACTTGTTTGCCTATGCCTACGCATTTTGATGTTTTCTGTTATCTCTTTTTGTTTTGTGTCAGTATTTCGTGGTTTGTGCGGGACATTTTCCGGACCTGACAGAAACTGACCGTACTCAAAAATTAGCCTACAAAATCGCCTTGACGGCAACGAAATGTTATGCTGATATGTCATATTGACATTTCGTCCCTTACGTAAGGGACCCTCAAGTAAGGTTTCGAAACACAAAACCTTACTAAAGGTACCCTCAAGTATTAAGGGACCCTTAAGTATCGACTATGAATACGACCCTCTTGTAAAGCTGCCAACTAGGTTGACTTAGCACTTCATCAGTACTCAATTTCAAGGCTACTTTTAAAACGATTGTAGATGATCCTAGTTGGTTAATCCGAATCATCAGAAAAATAAGTTTTTGTGACGTTAAACTGTGAAAATTTACAAAATACTTTGCTTCACATACAGTAGGGGCAGCATTGTGATCGCAGCGTTCGATTTCGAGTTGATACGTTTGTTACACGATTTGTCATTTGTCGTTTTAGTGAATCTTCCTGTCGTTCTATCTGTAGCTGTTCTTGTTTTTCAATTATCTCGGTAACCGCCACACCAATAATTTTGATTGAACTTGGGAAGCGAATGCTGTGGCGTCATGATAGGTAATGCTTTGCACACCTAACTGAACATTCTTTGAAGATATATCTGTGGATTTTTTTATAGATATTATCATGATTGTATATTTGTAATACGTACAATCCAAGTATTGCCACATTAGTTGTAATATATAAATATAACTATTCGGTCATTCTTCCTGAAGTTGACTGTGAGCATTATGTTGTTATTCGTGCTTCTTTTTTGTTTTTATACGTAAAAGAGACTCCAACAGCTGATAGCAGGTTTATTTCTTCAATAATTATCGCAATCCTGTAACGTGGAAGCTACTAGTTTGGTTAGAATTAAATTGACGCCTTGCTAAATTCTTGATATACATAGAAATATTGCACACTATTTGAAAATCGTACCAGTGGTAGAAGATACAGAAGGGATGAATTCTTGACTCGTTCAAATTTAGTTTGACTTTAGATGTCCTTGAACATTTTTTACCTTTTTAGGAAGGTCAAATTGGTGTGGAGACGAATAGACGATCAATCTTAAAAAAAGTACGAAGCAATAAATTGCTATTTTCTACAACTATCACATGAGCCACAGTTAAATAAGAATAACTCTATTATACACCCTGTAGTTTCTGTTCAAGAGAGTCACTTTGAAATGTGGCTGTCTTATATAAAATAATACAATACTTTACAGAAACAACAATTTATTAAACACTGTTTTATCACAAAATATGACTATCCTCTAGAAATAACATAAATATGAATGCTCATATTATACATAGATATGTATTTGCAAATTACGCTATGTTGTAATTGTGTTTATTTCATGTAAAATTATAATAATAATTATAAATTATTATAATTACTTACCTTTTACAATAACAGGTATATTTTGATATGTAACGCCTTTGGTAAGATTTAGTTTTACTGGAAACCAAAATAGTGGTCGAGAGAGGTGTCAAACGACTCGGTTTGACGTCCTGAATCGAACGATATCATTCCCAGACCGAGGAAACGTTCCGGTGGAAAACTATGGCATTTTGAAGTTTCATTACCTAACCTAAGTTATCCAAAGCAGTATTGAGGTCAAAATGAGTGTTAATCGACGTAGCTGGACATCGTGACTCAAACTCGACCACTTCCAGAGTGAGGAAACATTCCGTTGAAAATCTACGCCACTTTGAAATTTGGAAATTTCAATATCTTACCTGACATAACCCAACCAAACCGGTCGGTCTAAAAAGAGGTGGCAATTGACTCGGTCTGATAACCTGACTCGAATTGTATCAATCAGTAGACTGATAGAAAACTTTATTTTGATTCTCAATTTAGGAAATTAAGCCAAAAAAAGGTCTTCGTGGGCTTACGCATGGGGCATTTCCGACACACTGTGAAAAAAGTGAACAGGCGACAACCCAACCTGGGTATATGTTGCTAAACATAATTCAACCAAAACTTACCTAATTTTTAGGAACATTAAGAATTGAAAGTGCCATAGCTTTCTTTCCATTTCTTGGTCTTACTTTTGGTTTTGTAAAAAAGTATCGATATTTCGGAGTCGTTTTTGGTTATGTTCGAAATTTCAAAGAGACGTAGATTTTCATCGAGCCGTTTTCTCAGTCTGGGCATGATCTAGTCTCACTCAAGACATCAAATCGAGTCGATTAACACTTCTTCAAACCCCATTTTGATCCATTTTGACCTCGACAACTTGAGCGGTCGGGTTATGTTAGGTTAAGTTATGTTAAGTACCGGAATTTCAAAGTGCCGTAGTTATCGTTATCGTTACAAGTATACTAAAAGCTTAGACAAGGAAAGAGAGAGGACGGAACGCGCGACTGACATTTCTGTTACCAAATGGCACCAAAAAAGTACCAAAACTGACCTGGGATAAGTGATTCCTGGCTCCTTCCTGCTGCTGTGGCTTTTACAACCGTAAACTGCACACCCTACTATTATGCACACTATTTTACAATGATTGGTCTTAAAAACGCTAAATGTCATACAAAAATATTTTGGTGGCTATTCATTTTCGGTAACAGATAATGACGACTAATTCATATAGCATCAAATGGCCTTATCTAAAAGGGGTGATACACGTACGAGCAAGTACGCGTACTTATGGCTCGATGATCTTTTTCGCCTGTGTGTCACCGTAAGTACGCGTACTTTAAAACCATCGCGCAAACCGCTGGCGATCCAACTGGTTTGAAATCTTGCTCGTAGCTTGTCTCGGCTCGTAGTGCGAGCCGCGAGTCACCACCTTGTTACGGCAGGCGATCGATGCGCAACGCTTGTTGTTTGGCGTTTCTTAAAAGTTTTGTTTATTTAGGAAAATTATCAAAATGAGTGATTTCAGCTTCACGTGTGTCACCGACGTCGAGCCGAGTAAGTTCGCGAACATAAAACGCGTACTTAAAGTTCGTACGTATCACCCCTTTTAGACTAAAAGGCTTGAGGCTGTCTTGTTTAAATTTTGTGATGGTATTTCTAGATGTGACATTTCACAGTGGCGTTCTATGATGACACTTGTGACGCTTTTGTATACGAGACTAGACGTTATTTGGAAATGGTACGATACAAAAAGTCAGAATAAGAAAATTTTGGGTTGTAATTCTGTTCTTCCAAACTGACTCATACACGTTGATGCACACAGACTGCAGCCCACCTGTTTGTCTAGAAATACAATCAGGAACTGTCGTAACCATGAACATATGAAGACCTTAGGATGAAACCGTCAACCCGACAAACCACGGTCGTGAATGTTTCCTAAAAGGCCTCGTACTTCGTTAGAGCATTACTCCAATTCTATATACGTTGATGCATGGATGCAGACTGCAGCTTGCACAACAAAACTCCGCAGCAACCAACAACTCTTTTCCGCGAGTGTCGCGCCCGCCCCGGCGCCATTTTGAAAAGCCGTAAGTCAGCCGGGAATCCGGCACAACTTTTGAAATTGCCGACGTTAATTGTTTTAAACGTAATTTACCGCATTTTTAGCGTTAACTCTGCCGCCGACGGCGACGCGGCAGCAGCGTCAGAGGCAGCGGCGTTGTTTGGTTAATAGCTTCTAGTGCTTTAAAACCAATGACGTACGGATTTTGTTTCTTTAAGCCATTGCTATTTTCTGCCCAAGTTGGTAAGCTTAGTAATTAAATAAAGTAATAAGTAAATAAAAAAAAATCGATTTCTTATGAACGTTTGATTATCTATATCTCAAAAATCGGCGTGCTTATTCATTTATTTATTTAACCTAATTAAGTTATACAGCGTTAATCCAACTACTTACTAAAAAGTAATACTACCTATAACAAACATCGAGAATTACTTTTCATAACTCAGCCGTGGGTTATACACAACGCCTACTTATATACCAGTTTTCTTTTATGGCCAGCCTCCCGCAAAGGCTACAAGCCTATGGCGCTGTAGAAGCGCTGCGTTAGATTTGAAACGCTGCAGGTTGTAGCCTACGGGAAACAAACTCCCCGGCAGCTCATTCCACAGCGTCGAAGTTCTCCAAAAGAAGGAATGCTGAAGGAGACTGGTTCGTGGAGCAGGGACCTCGACCTGATAAGTATGACCTCCCAGAGCCTTTCTAGTGTTCCTCCTTCGGACGGCCTTTGCTGTTATTACCTGGGAGAGCTCACTCGAACATCTTCCGTGATAGAATCTGTAGAACAGGGACAGGTCAGCCACCCTTCTTCGATGTTCTAGGCTGTGGAGGTCCTTTGTGAGGTTAGGCGTATCAATTAGTTTAATTACTCTCCTCTGGATAATGTCCAGAAGCTTAAGAGAGTGCTTCGGAGCGCATCCCCACACATGGGAGCAATACTCCAGTGATTGTAAGATCTGTGCCTTTTAGAGCAGCAGTAGTTGCTCTGGTGTCTACAGCTTCCTACAGCGGAACAAAACACCAACATACGAGTACTAAGATCTCTTGGAAAAGCATATGATTGAATACACGCTATAATCACTACAAAAAAAGGTGGCTATGAGACGTCAAACGCTGATTCGAACTGTGCACAATATTTGTTCATTTAGATCGTAATATGAATTCCTTCGGTCTTAGATAAAACATAGTATTCAACTTGTGGTAATGGTAAGAATTCAATTGTTGGCTTTTTTTCAACAAAGAGGTGCAGCGCGTACTCCGACACACCGAACTGCTGTTCCATTACTCAATGATGACTCCGCATACCGTGAGGTGAGCGATCACTGGGTCCGCGAATCGTGCTCCCTAAGTAGTCGAACGGACCCAGGATGGCTGCCTTCTGCATTCTGACGCCTACGATGTGCGCCACCGCACGGCACACCGGCAGTGCGGGCAGTCAGAGAGCAGCGTATGCCTCATTCCACGTAAGGATCCAATGACCATAAGCGTCGGTGCACACTTGCAACTGTTCACCATACGGCGCCGCTACAGCACCGGATTGAAAGATGCACATTGGTGTCCAGCGCCGCTGCGGTGCCGTACGATCTCGGTGCGGCTGTTTCGAGCCATCGATATCTTTGGAACTCCAGCGGCACCGCAACCGCATCTCCGGGTCTACAGTACTACACGATGGTCTGTGAAGACAATCTGGATGTAGAACTGTTTATAGATAGTATTAAGAATTATCCAGAAATATGGAATATTGCCTCCGAAATGCACCACGACCGTGTAAAAAAGAGGAGTGCATGGATCAAGATTTGCGAAACGTTCTCGGAGGCCTTTGACGAAAGGAATCGTATCTTACGCGAAATTTTCACTGAAAGTTCATCAAATGAGGCAATGCTCATTCTAAAGTAATTAAAAAATGTATCCAGATGGGCGGATGTGCTTAAATCCGAAAAGGATGTAACAAATCTACCCCTAGTAAGCCTTAACTCCATAAACGGATGTACCCAATATCTTCAGTTACTTTTCAAAATAAAATGTTTGTACACTAGGTAAACAAAAATCGCACGCTTCCTTCTATGTATTTCCATGTTGACGTCTCAAGCGACACGGATTCATGCGGTGCCGTTACAAAGCCGCAGGTAGTGTGCAGCCAATCTCGTGGTGCCGCAACGACGCCGGACGGCAAACAGCCGCAAGTGTGCACCGGCGCTAATAACCATCAGACTTACAGTGTTGTCTGGCCAGAATGTGCGAAGTTGTCCGAGCGACTGATACTTGGTCCGTAGGAGGAAAACCTCCTGCTTAGAGACGATGGTCACCACGACAAGTGGAAAAAACACTATAACGAATACTGTCCTCTGTTGGAGGTCGAGGCAGTCTGTGTCGGGCTTGTTTGTCTGCACAAGCTTGAGCGTGCGGCTTGCTCCCCACAACGGTCTCTACATTTTATATTCCCTGGAGCGTAGGGCAGCACCAGTACCTCATTCATACCATATGAGTGCCTTAAATGATAGTGAAGCACTCGTAGAGCCACTTTGTGTCGTCTTGGCGTACGTCATACGCTGACAAGAAATGCATAAGGGTTTGTGGCGCCTGTCGGCAAGCTCTACAATAGATGTCGAGTACATCTAAACCCATAACACTACTACAGTATACCATGGTGTTAGAGACACCGTCTTGGTAAGCTATTGTCACAGCAATAATGCTGTGTTACTGTAAAGCCCCCAGTCTCCGACCTCAGCCCAATAGACGTTAGGAAAGAAAAGGTCAACTGCTCAGCCATGCTCTTCTAAATGTTTGTAGAAAATTCCATGCATCGGCTTATCCTTATGAAGCCTTGAAAAAAATTGACTTCGACAGCTTTAATGTGGGCTCTCAATTATGCGAGAGCAACTTCCGTAATGGGCTGCTGACACCTACGAGAGGAGTCGAGGATGAGGCTGAGTTCCTCCGCTGCTTGTGTTACTGCTCTAAAAAGGAAGCCTTGTTTACCCGCATTCTCGTGAACTCGCATAAAGCGGATCAGGACATCAAAGCTCCTCGTAACATAGTAGGCAGTGGCCAATGTTACACTGTTGTGCAGACGCTTCAAACTCAATAGTCCACGCCGCCATCGCAGAAGGTATCTTCACGGGAGATATTCATCCTTTTGCGGGTTTTCGTGTCGATTTGTCGCAGCTCGTTAACTGTCCAGTGGATGGCTCCAAAGGCCTATAATAACAGTGAGTGTACAAGCATGCTTGTGGCAGCGACTTTGTTCTTACCAGATAGTTCTGATGACCACATTTGCCGGAGTCTGTGCAAGTACCTGCGGTGGAGACGCTTTTTGATCATGTTTTCCATGTTTACCTTCTGAACATGACGCTGCGCCACCCTAAGGGAGATATAAGTGCCTCTGGCTCACAGTCGTCACAATATGCTTCCATCCACAAGCTGTTCCTCCTCTCCACTCTCTTCGCTTACATAACCCAGAAAAATGATCAGAAGCCTATAACACCAAAAAATGGCAGAGCGCTTCGGTAAATGAGCATTCATGCTATTTAGTTCAATGCCACTGCCTATTCTTTCTTTCAAAAACATAACAACCTGACCTAGTACTCACCCATAACATACCACCCCCAAATTTCATCAAGATAGGTGAAACGGATTACGACAAAAATATAATTTGAACATTTAATAACAAAAGTAGTTGCTAGTAAGTATTCCTTAAAGTTTAAAGTTTTCGCAATTCGTTCTGGGACACGGTGTATACAAATAATATTAAAGAGTATGCGGCTGTGATTGATGACTGATGAAGTTTGAAACCACACTATTTACCAGTTTTTGCAAAAGTAGACGATTTTTTCAAAGGGTTTAGAAAATATATGTGGTAGCGTTATAGAACTTTAGGAAGCATCAGAGATGTCTAGATTTTCTTTGAAAATATGTCGCTTATTAAACATAAGCTAAGGATACACGGTAGTACATAAATATCGTGTTTAAGTAGATATCTCAGAACATCAGCAGGCAGTCTATTCATTCCACAATCAATTTTTAGTACCTGGATAGCTATGTCGTTGCGTATTTACAACTTTTTTTTTAAACAAGGTACCAAGTACAATAGAGCATCGTATTCACACTTGCCCTAATAATTTTCGATTATTTATTACACAGTGAAATTGGAGTCGTAAATTAATTTGGCCACTCCAAAATTTTCTCAACATGTTATTATTAAGAATTTTTAAAATTTCTCTTTTTTACTATTTCCCCATCACACTAATTATTTTTCATCTTTGCGGTAGGAGATTACCTACCATAAAATTGTTCTACAACACTATGACCAATCTTGGATAATTAGCTTTTTTAATTAATTTAATGCTGTCGAGGCTTTAACAAATAATCTAAGTTTTCTTCTCCTCGTCGATAAAACCGTTGTTGTTCCGTTAACTGAAACACGGAAACTAGGCAAGCTCCGCCTTCCTTGAATACCAGAAGAGTCAGTCCAGTTCGCAGAGGAGGTGAAGTACCTTGACATTATATTGAACGTTAACTCATAGGATCTCCCGTGTGGCGGCGGGTTTGAATATCTCCCATCGTATATCCTGCGTATCGTAAAAGGCGACAAGGAACCGAACTACTGTCGGTATAAGCAGTAACATCTTCTCCACAACAGCTTTGGGTGGACGAGTTGAGAAGAGTCAGGACACCTTCTTGTCCTTGGGGTGAGAAATTGTCCCTAAAGGCGGATGAACCAGTAGATACCATCTGGTCAACGGCATGAGGATGCAGAAAGCAAATGGGAAGCTACTGCATTAAAGATCTTAAAGATATCCCAAGAGAAACTCGTAAAATGAGTAAATGCATTTTACGAGTTCACAACATGCCTGTTAAGACATTGTGACTATGATGATGATGCCCTCGGGACACTCAGAAGGATATGCGACAAATTTTTGGGGCGTCAGTCCCGAGCCGATTCACTGGATATGCCAGACGGTGGTAAAACTAATGACAGTATATAATGCTGTTGTCTGGTGGCAGAAATGCTTACAATGGACAACCAGGACCAAGCTGGCGTCCGGCTGTGCAACGCATCATCTGCTTGGATATTACTGATGCCATGTCTACTACACCAACACTGGTCATGGAGACCCTCTTAAGTGTGAGAGTGTGTGAGAGGTGCCAGAATGGCCACCTACAGACTGCTATCAACTGACAGACAGGACAAAAAGGAATTAGGACAAGACACAACGGATATCATTTATAATAATAATATAATCTGATTTATTTATTAATTTATGTATTTCCTTCCTATACAGGATGGGCCAATAGTGCGTGGACGGAGGATTGTGGGCTTAATAAAAAATATTTCAAAAATCTGTCACTTGATCATGGTAGGGACCCTTGAGGGCTATGACGTAAAAATATTTTCACTCAAATTTTGACGTTTATACAGGGTGATTCATATCAAACTTACATTTTTTTAATATATATATTATTGCATATTTGGATTCCTTGGTCAATTTTAGTGTGACTTTATGTATCACACATGAAACTTTAAATGAACCGTTTAGGCGCAAATCACCATTTTTGGTATAAGTAGGTATCAGAAAAAAATTGAATATCGCAGCGATTATGAAACTTAGAAGGCCGTGACTTTGCGGCACAACTAAGCATGAAATGCGTCACCTTAGGTCAGACGGCTAAAATTGAATTCTTTTTGCACTTGGAGAAATCAGTAGATCAATTAAGGAAACTTCAATCACAGATAACTTGATTTTTTCAAATGGCAATGCCTATTTTGGTTTAAAAAATCGAAAGTAAAATTTGATCACCTTTCTAACGATATCGCATTCTCGATATGAATCTTTTTTGGTTTTCATTTTATTTCAAATTTTCAGTCAAATCGGTGTTTTTCAATTTTCCTGCGTGCAAGCAACCTAGCAGGCCATGAAAAATAAACAGAAGCTCGTTAGTATGGAAGAAACCAACTAACTTAGTAGAAAGATGCAAACTAACTGGAGCAACGAGGCAAGATTACGAAAATTCGTTGCAACATATTAGCTCTAACCGGATACAACAGCCCCAAGATATCTAATGTAAATGAGTAGCTGGGCTATGACAGAAGTATTTGTTTTTCACAGCCTACTAGCTATCGAGGTCTATTAGAGCTTGACAACTTTCCACAACGATTAAAAATTTTGAAACAAAAGGAAAACTACCAGCGATTTTTGCTTACAGTCTAACATGTTTAGAATTTCATATCTGGGATAAAAAGATTAGTCACTTCCGTTTAGTTAAGTCAAAAATGAAATCTCCAACTGGAGCATTCTGAACATCTATTGAAATAATTGCTAGAATTTTTTAATTACGCTATGTTGTAATTGTGTTTATTTCATGTAGTTTTCTGCAAACTAAACTATGTTTTACAATTCAAACAGACTGCAATTCAAGTTTCATTTTCCGCGATTTTGCTAATAAGTAGAAGTACCTACTGAAGAATTTGAAGGGTTCCAGTCAGAGGTATCATTACTTTTGACTTACGGAAATGGCTACCTTTTTATAGCATTAAATGTGGAAATTTATTCAGAAGACATAGATACTATACTGCCAGCAACAATCACTAGTAGTTTTCCTTTGATTAAATATTTTTTTACTGACATTGGAAATTGACTAATAGCTAGTAGGCTGTGAAAAATGAGCGTTCTTGTTACCGCTATTGTTTCTGGTTAGAGCTAATATGTTGTAAGAAATTTTCATAATCTTGCCCCGTTGCTCTAGTTAGTTTGCATCTTTCTACTAAGTTAGTTGGTTTCTTCCATATTAACGAGCTTTTGTTTATTTTTCATGGCCTGCTAGGCTGCTTGCATGGAGGAAAATTGAAAAACACCGATTTGACTGAAAATTTGAAATAAAATGAAAACTAAAAAAGATTGGTATTGAGTATGCTATATCGTTAGAAAGGTAATGAAATATTACATTCGATTTTTTGAACCAAAATAGGCATTGCGATTTAAAAATATCAAGTTATCTGTGATTGAAGTTTCCTTAATTAATCTACTGATTTCTCCAAGTACAAAAAGAATTCAATTTTAGCCGTCTGACCTAAGGTGATGCATTTCATGCTTAGTTGTACCGCAAAGTCACGGCCTTCTAGGTTTTATAATCGCTGCGATGTTAAATTTTTTTCTGATACCTACTTATACCAAAAATGGTGATTTGCGCCTAAACGGTTCGTTTAAAGTTCCATGTGTGATACGTAAAGTCACACTAAAATTGACCAAGGAATCCAAATATGCAATAATATATAGGGAGTTTCATTTAAAAAAATGTAAGTTTGATATGAATCACCCTGTATAAACGTCAAAATTTAAGTGAAAATATTTTTACGTTATAGCCCTCAGGGGTCCCTACCATGATCAAGTGACAGATTTTGAAAATATTTTTTAGTAAGCCCACAATCCTCCGCCCACGCACTATTGGCCCACCCTGTATACTGTATTGTATTGCTTAAATATTGTATTTTTTATTGTGCATTGTTCATTACATAACATTCACAATTTAGAATAACGTTCTATACAAAATAATGTCATGCAATAATATGTGTAAGGCAGTATTATACAGGGTGTCCCAAAAAATAGTGACAAGCGGAAGTCCAGAGATAGAGCACACCTAGAAGTATCCGAATCACCCCCATATATGTTATGCAATTTTTTGTAGTTTCCGAGTTATGCATTTTTTTCTAAATTTTAGAAAGTTCTCTACCTCGACAACTTAAAACTGTTCCAAAAGAAAAATTAAAAGACTTTTCCAAATTATCTTTTTTGCTAATCAATTTCTAAGAGCTTACTGTTCATACATCGGCTTAGTAAATCTGATGAAAGTCATAAAAATTATAGTGTAAAGTGAAAAATTTACGTTCTGTTAATATTATGACTTAGATTTTCGACTCGCAATTAAAAATCTAAAGAGGTGATTACATGATTTCTATACAGGTCTAAAAACTTCTTCAGATGGTTTCACATCACCCCCCGATCTTGCTTTATCCACGGACGGCTCGAGTTAAGAATTGAGGGCAGGAGCGGGAGTAGCTGATACCAACCCAAGAGATGAAATCTCATAAACCTTGAAAGGTATGCCACAATCTTCTAAGCAGAAATGACAGCCATAGAGCTGAGAATCAGATCAAGAGACCCCTGACAAACAAATCGATAAAATATTTTCAGATAGCCAGGCTGTCCTGAAAGCACTGACCTCCAAGCAGGTTGACTCAAGACTCGTATGGAACTTTCCTCACCGAACTTGGAACAAGCAACAAAGTAACTTGGGCTTGGGTTCCAGGTCATAGCGTAGTGGAAGGCTCTATATGGGCCGACATACCAGTAGGAGGAGAAACCGATTCTGTGTTCATAGGACCAAAACCATTCGCGGCCATTGCGAAAAGCACCGTTAAGGAAGCCATCTCAGACTGGGCAGAGAGGAAACACTCCAGCACTGGCGAGATACACAGATACACCAGGACTGGGAATGATCTCCGCATTCTGGTTGGTTCGTTGGTGGGACATCGTCGTCTGAGGAACCACTTGCATTAGTTAAGTGTTCAATAACAACGGACTGTCGTTTCTGCTATGTGGAGGACGAAGCAGAGGTGCACTTTTTATGCTTCTGTGTAGTACTGGAAAGAGCTAGGTTTCAGATATTAGGACTCACCCAACTGGAACCTATTGGCTTCAAGGAAGTTTCACCCACCGCGACTATCGCCTTCGTCAAGAGGTGTAGAGTGGACGGTGAACTCTAAATAGGTGTGAGCCACAATAAGGTCGCAGTGGAAAGACAAATGATCGCCCCGCTCACTTTCAACCTAAAAACCTACGACCCTCTATAATACGCCTATGTACAAATTCAGACAGTTTAATATAACACGCGGTCCTCCCCCGGCGTGCCACTGACAGTTAAACGTCAGGTGGCTGCAGGGGCAAAACGTGAGCTGTAATGCAACATCAAGGGGGAAACTACTCACCATAATTGCCTGTTGTGTTGTGAAAAGGTGTGCGAAGACACATGCACACCGAGGAAATAAAGTATGCGCTTTTCTAGGAAAAACGTACTCACTTCTCGGCAGTAATCCAGTAGTTAGAACTTCTTTTATAGTATAAAACGGGAGCTTTATTGTTACGACCTACTGCAGTTTCTAGTAGTAGTAGTTATGGGCATGTGAAGCCAGGACACCTTTGTTTTGACTTTTTTTTCTGACCCCAAAGGGCCAACAATAAAAACGTTCATGGTTGTACAGGGTTGCCAGATAGATTTGATGGATTTCTCCAGGTCAGGTTTAAAAAGTCCCCCAAACTAAGCATATTTGAAAAAATATCACCCAAAATCTTTTTAACAAAAATATCAAGAAATAAATGAATATTACTTTTTTATGTACCTATTACACGTACACCGAGCGATAGTGAAATGTAGACAAAGTCAAATAAAAGATGTTCTTCTGAAAAACGCATCTTTGTCATTCTTGTATACACTGAGAAAACAATCCGTTGAAACTTAAAAAAGAAATAAAGTTTAAAAAATAAACATTTTAAGTAATGTATTAAATATAGCAAACAAAAAATGTATGAGGTAAAACTATGAAATTTATTCAAATAATATATCTAAGGCATTGTCGTCAGAAACTTTATACATGTATGCGTTGAACCTGACTCTCATTTGGTGTAAAGTTTGCACCTTAGATAAGGAAAGAGAGTAGCACTACCAATTTTCATAGGTGAAATCCTCATAGTAACAACGTTCAGTTGAGTAATGACGTTCAGTTGTTACTCTCGAGGTGAAATCTCACCCTTAGTATTGCCGCAAGTCTGCCAACCCACTTTTGAGAAGGGAGTGTAGAGTTGGGTGTGCCAAAATAAGAAATAGCAAGCGTAAATTTCCAGCTTTGCGTTCTTAAAAACCAAAACAGTACCCCAAAAATTCCTAAGGCTTTATTTTCACCTTCAGAAAATCCCCCAGGAAATAATGATCCCCAAAATTTCTCCCAGTAGCCTGAAAATACCCCAAATTTGGGGAAAATCCCCCAATATGGCAACCCTGGTTGGAAAACTCCTTTTGTTCAAATTACCACAACACTTAATGATGGTCAGTAAGTCATCTCAATTTATTGAGTATAGTTATTTATATTCAACCTTCGTCGTGCCAAATATCTGAACCCTCAGGTTGCGACACACAGCATATCTGCTCAGGAAGTTTTTGTCCTCTAACCAGTAACTGAAGAAGATGGGGTTTTTTACCCCTTTACTTAGCGATAAATGTCTGTTCAGCTTGCAGGGAGAACCTCCACCATGAGGTTAAGCAATACTCTGTCTTTGTCTAAAAGGCTGTACGTCAATTTTTCGAGTACGCTATGAACATCTTTGTTTGCCCGCAACCTCTAACCAAGTTTTCGCCAGTTGCTTGTAAGTACACTCTTCCAGGGAAACATTGAAAGTTTTCGATTTTAAGATATTACGCTTTTTGAGCATTCTATGCTATCTATATAACGGAAATCCACAGCACTTTGCCTCTCTGGTCTGTCTGTTGTTAGTTGGGAGTTCGTGGTCAATCATTTTCCATTTGTTTTTGGGAAGGGATGAAAATGTGATCGTGGGGGGTTTAAAAACTCAATAATTTGTTGTATTTATACATTCTACATAGCGCTGAAAAGATTGACTGGTGATGTCGTGTGGTTCCTAGACTACCTGAATGTTCTATAGCGTGTAACTTGGAAACTAAGAACTTGATTGTCATAAAATTGGGACACCGTGTTACTACCATGGAGGAAATAGAAATATTGTATCGCTATTGAAACACTTGCCAGTGGTGGAGGAGTGATTAACAAATAACTAAAAATTTCAAAATGACTTAAACTTAATTTTTAGATGTTTCAAAGGTCCATGATCATTGTCTACTTTTTTGACAGAGATGGTATAGGAATCAACGAATTTGAATATGTTAGAAGAAGTAAGGAAATATTTTGTTTGTTGGCACCATACCAAAAGTAGTGATTCAGTGTCAGCTTGATGATGGCACACTGGACACTGGTAACCCCGTATACCCTCGACGAGCTAGCAGGCGAAGAACCCTAAAAATAACGGCATGAATAGTGGAATAATATAAATAGTAACTTTGTTTTGGTTCATCGCTTCGAGTTTATTGTTATAGTTTTGAGTGAATTTGGAGTTTTAACAGTACAGTGGTAAAAGACTATTTTAAAATATTCCACAAGATCTAAATCCTGCGGATTTCTGTAAAAACCAACATCGGGTTTGTGAAGCCAGTAAATAATAATAACGGGGTCTCGCCAACATACGCTTATTTTCCAATATATCACGCCCCGAACTGGTAACCTCCTTATTTATTGGAGCAATACAACATACTGGGTGTTACCAGTTCCCTTCACTTTACTAATCTACATCACAACCCTTAATCTATTATAAATATTACATATATACATATCACACCTTCTACACAAACAAAAACAAAAATATTAAAAAAGGTCTGCTCACACATATACAAGAAAATTAATCAAAATATGGTTTGACTCTATTTTTATGTACTTCTTTAGTCTTACGTCCTATATTATTTATAGCAAGGTACTTACATACTACATGCTACGAAGTAGCAGTTGCTCATATATGGCCAGCTTATGTGCTCGATTTGAGCATGTGTATCTGTACCTTTACAGGTGCAAGACATGTTGACATGATTCTTTCAGAACATGTTATTCCGGCAGCGGTATTGGTCCTGGATTTCTTTTCATGCAAGATAACCATGGATTTTCTTCGTGAGCATGAAATTTGTACAACTAATTGGACCCTACCTCAATCCGGTTGATCATCTGGACAGGCGTATTCGTCGCCGCCTCAATCGAAGAAAGGGGCAGTATACCACAAGAGAACATTAGACGACTTGTACGAGCTGCAGGAGGACACTTGCTATACTAAACCCCATAAAAATTAAATAACCAGGCACTAGCTATAGAAAACTATCCGATTTCCGCATTGTTTTTTCTTAGAAACAAATCAATAGTTAAATGTTACATTCTTCGATTTATCATGAGAAAATGTGTTCCTTGTCGTATATGTCTACTCCATTTATACGTAACCAACACTTTAAAAGTTACATGTGCACAAAGAGTTGTTCCGTTAATTTTGTTGAGCAGTGTATTGTGTATGGTGTAAACCTGCGCTCACGTTTTAACACGCTATATGGCATTATATTAGTTCTTCACAACGCGCGACCTATAACTGCTTGACTGAGCAAGCTTCGTGTGCATAGATTTCTCGCAATATTCTGAATATTCAAATTACATTCCGTATAATCTATTTCGTGGAGGTCGTCCGGCCAAGCTACGGGCAGTCTAATGTTAGCGGTGGTTTGTAGGAGTTCATCCCTCTGCGGATTGGTGCATTTTGCTCAGAAATTTACTACATAATCGGAATTCCATAGCCGTATACGGTATTTCCTATTTGCGCTAATTAATCTGTAGATAGGTAGGTGGGTGGTATGTAGGATTAACTGGTCTCCTGGTATTCCTCTAGCATTTACACTAATGCACCAGGATCGTCCCAGAAGCAAATCTGGATAGAAGGTTAGGGTAGGCTTTAAGTGGTAGAATTGCTTTGGAAGCTAAACTTTGCTCGTTTATATAATCTGCGAGTATAATGATAAAGATACCCAGAAATGTATAAGTATACAGCGAAACTGGTGCTGTACACAAATAAAACTAATTCTTGGATAAATGGTATATACTTTCATTCAAGTATACTATATCTTCCTATATTCTCAGTGCTGTAATAATCTTAAGATTGTGATAAACTTGATCTTTTAGGGCAATATTAGGTAAATATTTTCAGTTTAAAACTGGGACAATCTTGAAATTAAGAATACCGAAATCTTAAATCTTAAAACAAATCACCTATACGAATACACAATGTGTCTGCTCATCGGTCTCAGAGCCTTTAGGGGGATATAATACGTTAATTTTTATCGACAAATCACCCCTCAAAAGTAGTTTTTCTCACACCATAATAAAACAGCAGCCATTTTGTTTTTTGTTTAATTGATGCACCAGTGTTGTACTAATTTAGCCATAGCTACCTATCTAGAGGCTCCATAAGCATAAAATAAGCCTCAATCTATAGCGAAACATGTGAACCATAAACTAACGGTAAACATTTTGCAAATTTCATTTCACATCAACGCAAAAAAAATGTTAAAGGAAAATAATTATGTAATTTTTTGCGCTTCTTTACAATTTTAGGTTTTTCAGAAAATCTAAGCTGTTAAGGGGCCTGGGTAGACACCTTTTTACGTATGTATTTGCCATGTAAAGCACGGACTCACAATTTCCCGCACAACTCACTTTATTTTCAAACTATATATGTTTAATATTTCAGAAGGCGATAGTTAAGACCTTAATGAATGATAACTATTTTCGATTTTCTCAAAAAAGTTTTTAATGTGCAAAAAACTCGCAGTACAAAATCATACATTATATAAATGCTTGTAACTTAACAACCAAACACGATATCAAAAAAAGGCTAAATAGTTGCACAAGCGCAAGCTTTCTTCTTCAATTTGCTTTTTGAATCATTACTGTAAGCTTAAAGGTAACGTCAGGAGCTTGGAAATGCGAAATTCATCTTTATAGTGACCTTTAGACCTTACCTTTGGACCTTTTCACCTTACCTTTAGATTTTTGGACTTATTTCCCCTCACTTTAGACACACACACTGGAGAAAGGGAACAGGCGGCCACGCCTCCTCGCTAACACGGAAATACGTCTTATCTTGGATTCTCAATTTCGCGCGCTATACCCTAGACCCTTAACCCATAATTTTTTTATTTCAAAACGACAGTACATTATATTTCCTAAAAAAGATAGCTGTACACGTTAGCCCTAAGTAAAGAGGTTTATAAGCTACGATGGTTTGAATATGACCCTTTTATTTTAAAATCCGGCAGGTAAGAAGGCAATAAAACAAAATAGTTAGTGGTCACGACATTTATTTTGGGAAAAAAAGGAGCAAATATTACAACCATTGTTCGAAACGTCCTACTTAGTGTTGCAGACATGCTGTTGTCCTTACTTACACATGATCATCACTTTGTCACTCCGTAATTCGTTTCCGACTTGAATAATTTTTTTTCCAATAAGCTCCTTGCGTGTATTTGGCACGTCGACATAAACTTTCTGTTTCATTGTACCCCATGAGAAAAAATCAAGTCGATAATGAACGATATGCACCGTGCACTGGACGCGGTAGAGCCACCGCGTTCACCGGACTTGACAACACTTGATATTTTCTTGTGGGGTACAATGAAAGACATAGTTTCTGTCGACGTGTCAAATACTCGCAACGAGCGTTTGCAAAGTTATTCGGGTCGGAAATGAATTATGGAATGACAAAGCGACAATCAGTCGCATCTACACAACCTGTATCAGTAAGAGTAGCAGCATGTCTGCAATACCCAATTCTGCTTTATTGACTTCTCAACTGCCAGATTAAAAAATAAAGGGTCATATACAAACCATCATAGCATCTAAACTACTTTACTTAGGGCTAAGACGTATATAGCTATTTTTTGGAAAACATAATGTTCTATAGCTTAGAAATAAAAAAATTGTAGGTTAATAGCTCAGATCTTTCAAAAAAGCTAAAATTGTAAAAAAAGTAATAAATTACATGATTATTTTCTTTCAACAATGTTTCTTGCCTTTTTATGGAATAAAATACGGAAAATATTTACCACTAGTTTATGGTCTACATGTTTCGCTATCGAAGGAGACTAGGACCTCTATTTGAGTAACTATGGCTAAATTACTACAAAACTCATCCTTCGATCAAAAAAACAAAATGGCTGTCATTTTATTACGGTAGGAGAAAACCTACATATGGGGGATGGTCTGTCGACAAAAAATACTGTATTTCATCCCTTTAATGGCTCCGACACCGATGATGATATATATTGTATATGTTACGGCTAAAGTGTTTACTTGGATAGTTTATATACTAGCTGGATAGTATACAAACTATCCAAATGTCTCGCTATTTTGATGGAAAATCATATTTCTACTAAAATAGCTATGAATATTGGTTGGTTTGTATACTAGCCAGCTAGTTTATAAACTATCCAAGATATGCCGCTAAAGTATAATACCACAAAGATATCACACATATTAACCAGTGTTTCTGGTTAGTTTACAAACTATCCACTTCATTTGAATAAAGTATACACCTAATATCTCTAGTAATACATAATAGCCAACTCGCTGGTTAGTATTTAAACTAACCAGTCCTTTTTGGTTAGTATGTAAACTAACCAATCCTCGTTGGTTACTTTAGTTTAGAAAAACAATTTTTAATTAAAGGTAAAGTTTATTCATAGGTGCAACATACAATTGCTATCACTACCTAAAAGTGGTAACCAGATACCTTTTCTTAAACAAATTTTACAAGGCACAACAGTAAACAATACCAACACGTCACACTTGAACTTGTCATAAACATAACCTCACTTTTCTGTTAAATTGACCAAAGAAAATTAGTTAGTTTACATACTAACCAAAGAGGATTGGTTAGTTTACATACTAACCAAAAAGAACTGGTTAGTTTACATACTAACCAGCGAGTTGGTTATTATGTATTACTAGAGATATTAGGTGCATACTTTATCCAAATGAAGTGGTTAGTTTGTATACTAACCAGAAACACTGGTTAATATGTGTGATATCTTTGTGGTATTATACTTTAGCGGCATATCTTGGATAGTTTATAAACTAGCTGGCTAGTATACAAACCAACCAATATTCGTAGCTATTTTAGTTGAAATATGATTTTCCATTAAAATAACCAGACATTTGGATGGTTTATATACTAGCTGGATAGTATATAAACTATCCAAGTAAACACTTTAACCGTAACATATATATTCATTGTATTGTATGTATTCACTGAAGCATTTCATAGCCTTAGCGCAAGCAGCCCAAGACTTGGATCTTTGTGCAACAAGCGTCTAAGGGCACCTGTATAAGCATTCGACCATTTTACGTTATATAGTATTATTCATCTTGAAAAAAGCCGATTGCTACAGAACATAGAGAATACGTACCTGTACTTTTGAACTAGATAGATATGTTACACTCACCGGTCCGTTATTGTTTATATTCCATTCACAACGATACATACCTACACAAATATATTATTATTATTATTTTGCATTTCTTATTTTTTCTCGCATGGTTGCGGTAGTAACAAGTATTGACGGGCTGTGCCAAGTCAATACTCGACCTATTATTATTCTGAATTCAGGAAGGACCGTACAATGCTACAGGTCTTAAGGATTACAGATTTTTGGAAGATTTTATGTAACTTTTCATCCAGGCCCAATTGTTGCAGGTGTGGCGTAAATGTATTTGGAGTAAGGCCTGAGACCGACATGATGAGGGGGACAATGACCACTTTGTTTTGTTTCCAGAGTCGTTTTATTTCTATGGCGAGATCGGTGTATTTAGATATCTTCCCAGCGTAGGTGTTTTGGATGTTCATATCATTGGGAATCGCAATATCTAATAAGTATGTCACTTTGTCTGTCTTTGACTGGAAAACTATATCTGGCCTGTTTGCTGGGATGGTTTTATCTGTATGTATTTCAATGTCCCAGTATAGTTTGAACTGATTGTTCTCTAGTACTGAGGTCGGTGTGTAGTTATAATATGGATCTGTGTTTTCAATTAGCTTGTTTGTTGTGGCTAGTGCTTGGTGTATGACTTTGGCTTCATAGTTATGTCTGGCTGTATACTCAGTTCCAGCGAGAGTTTTGCATCCACTAGTTATGTGTTCTATTGTTTCCTTCTGTTGGTGGCATTTTCTGCAATTGTCATCAGAGATGGATGGACCTTTCACTATGTACTTCCTGTAATTTCGTGTCGCAATCACTTGGTCCTGGATAGCAAGCATAAAACCTTCCGTTTCCGGAAAGAGCTGGCCATCCTGCAGCCAGGTGTATGACTGCTTTTCATTAATGTGGTCTTGTGTAACACGGTATCTATGTTTGCCGTGGAGTGCCTTCTGCGATCAGGTGTTTATTTTTTCTTGTTGTGCTTGTACGTGGTTGTGTGCGTCTGCTGCGTGGTCTGGACAAGAAAGGGCGAGTGGTGTGTAGTTTTTGTCTGCTTTTACTATTGCTTTATGCAAGTTTGTTTGTTTACTGTGGAAAAAATGTCTGAGTGATTTTATTTGTTTTGCATGAAGTGACTGTATATCTATAATTCCTCTGCCCCCTTGTTTTCTGTCTATGGTGAGCCTTTCCTTGCATGCTTTGGGATGTGACATTCTGTGTTTTGTGAGTTCTGTTCGGATGAGTATATGGATGTTTTCTATGTCAGTGTGCGACCACTTGATAATGCCAAATGAATATGTTAGGATTGGTATAGCAAATGTGTTAATAGCTTTTGTAAGATTTCTAGAATTTAGTTTCGTTTTTAACAGTCTAATAAGGCGGTCTTTAAACTCTTGTGTTAGTTGTGATTTGATCTTTGTGTGGTCTATCTTAGCGTTTTGATTGATACCCAGGTACTTGTACTCGTCGATATATTAAGAAATTATTATTCATCTTTCTAAGTTCCTCTCGCATAATTGCGGTAGCAACAAGTGTTGACGGGCTGAGCCAAGTCAACACCCGGCCTATTATTGATCGGAATTTAGGAAGGATCGTACGATGTTACAGGTCTTCAGAATTACAGACTTTTGGAATGTTTTGTGTAACTTTTCGTCCAGGCCTAACTGTTGTAGGTGTGGTGTAAATGTGTTTGGTGTAAGGCCTGAGACTGACATAATGAGGGGAACAATAGTAACTTTGTCCTGCTTCCAAAGGCGTTTTATTTCCATGGCAAGGACCGTGTACTTAGATATTTTCCCAGCGTAGGTGTTTTGTATATTCACATCATTGGGAATAGCAATGTCTATCAGGTATGTAACTTTGTCGAGCTTTGACTGGAAAACTATATCTGGTCTATTGGCTGGGATAGTCTTGTCTGTATGTATTTGAACGTCCCAGTATAGTTTGTATTGATCGTTTTCGAGTACTGTTTGTTTGTTGTGGCTAATGCTTGGTGGATGACTTTGGCCGCAGAGTTATGTCTGGCTGTGTATTCGGTACCGGCAAGAGTTTTGCACCCGCTTGTTATGTGATCTATTGTTTCTTTTTGTTGTTGGCATTTTCTGCAATTATCGTCAGTTATGGATGGATCTTTAATTATATATTTTTTGTAGTTTCGTGTTGCAATCACTTGGTCCTGGATAGCAAGCATGAAACCCTCCGTTTCTGGGAACAGCTGGCCATCCTGGAACCAGGTGTATGACTGTTTTTTGTTAATGTGGTCTTGGGTGACACGGTATCTATGTTTGCCATGGAGTGGTTCCTGCGACCAGGTGCTTATTTTTTCTTGTTGTGATTGGGTGGGATTGTGTGTGTCTGCGACGTGGTCTGGACATGATAGGTTGAGTGGTGTATAGTTTTTGTCTGCTTTTACTATTGCTCGATGTAAATTTGTTTGTTTGTTTTGGAAGAAATGTCTGAGTGTCTTTATCTGTCTTGTGCGAAGCGACTGTATATCTGTAATCCCTCGGCCTCCTTGTGTCCTGTCTATGGTGAGCCTTTCTTTGCATGCGTTTGGATGTGACATTCGGTGTTTCGTGAGTTCTGTCCGTATGAGGATGTGGATGTTTTCTATATCAGTGTGTGACCACTTGATGATGCCAAATGAATACGTGAGGATTGGTATTGCAAATGTATTAATAGCTTTTGTAAGGTTTCTAGAATTCAGTTTTGTTTTCAGAAGCTTAATGAGGCGGTCTCTAAACACTTGTCTAAGTTCTGCTTTGATTTGTGTGTGGTCGATCTTAACACTCTGATTGAAACCCAGGTACTTGTACGTTTCTTCCTTGTCCATGTTATCCAACGTCTGGCCTGTTACTATTTCCTGTTCGGGATGGTTCTTCCATTGGCCTTTGTTTATGTGTAGCACCTTGCATTTGTTCATCCCGAACTCCATCCTGACATCTGACGTATAAACCTCTGTTATTCTGAGTAATTCTCTCAGTTGCACGTCAGTGGCAGCATATAGTTTTATATCGTCCATGTAGAGGAGATGATTGATTCTGTGTTGATTTACTTTCTGATGTCTGATGTTGAAACCATAGTTTGTGTTGTTCAGTGCGTTGGAGAGTGGATTTAGACAGAGGCAGAACCAAAGTGAACTGAGGGAATCACCCTGGAAGATACCACGTCGTATGTGTAGTTCCTCGGTTTGGATATGGCCATCCTGAGTTGTAAGGTGTATGTTGGTTCGCCATGTCTTCATGGTTTTTGCAAGAAGCTGACGAAGTCCTGGGTTAATTTTATATATTTGCAGAATTTTCGTTAGCCAGCTATGTGGTACAGAATCGAATGCTTTTTTATAATCTATGAAACAGGTATGAAGGTTTCTATGTTCTTTTCTAGTTTGCTCCATGATCACACTATCAATTATAAGTTGTTCCTTGCAACCTTGGCTTTGTTTTCTACATCCTTTCTGTTCTTCAGTGAGGATGTTGTTTTGCGTGAGGTGTTGTTCAATCCTCCTGCATAATGTTGCGGTGATGATCTTATACAAGGTAGGAAGGCAAGTGATTGGGCGGTAATTCGCAGGGTTCTTGGTATCTGCATTTTTGGGTTTTATATACGTTATTCCTTGAGTGAGGAATTTGGGAAGCCTAGCAGGTTGACATATGGCTTTATTGATTTGGTTTGTGAGCACTTCGTATGTTGAGCTGAAATGTTTGTACCAAAAATTCTGCACGTTGTCCACGCCTGGGCACTTCCAGTCGTGGGTATGTTTTATTGTTTCGACTATTTCCTCTTTTGAAAGAACAACGTCTCCCTGTTCTGCTATATGTTGATGTTTTTCCTCTTCCTCTCTGATCCATGGAGCGTCTTCATTATGTGTTTTGGGTTCAGACCACAGGCTTCCCCAAAACTCGGTTAACTCTTGTTTACTGGGAGGTTCTATTGTTGTGATCTGGTTGTCGGCTGTTATCTTTTGATAGAACTGTTTTTCACTAAGAAATATATGTTAAAAACAAAAAAGTGCAGCTCGGGCTCCGACACACCGAGCTGCTGTTCCATTACCCAATGACTACTCCTCACACCGTGAGGTGAGCAATCACTGGGTCCGCGAATCGTGCGCCCTAAGTAGACGAAGGGACCCAAGGATGACTGCCTTCTGCATTCTGGCGGCTAAGATGTCCGCCGCCGCACGGCACACCGGTATTTTGCGCAGTGCAGAGAGCAGCGTATTCCTCATTCCACCTAGGGATCCAATGACCATAACCAGCAGACTTCCAGTGTAGTCTGGCCAGAGCCTGCGAAGTTGTCCGAGCAACTCCTGATATTTGGTCCGCTTTTCCTCCTCCTTAGAGACGATGTTCACTTCGGCAGGCGCCGAAAACTCAATAACGAACATCGTCTTCTGTTGGTGGTCGAGAAGGACTATGTCGGGCTTGTTTGCCTGTACAACCTCGAGCGTGGGGAACGAGTAGTTCCAGTAAATCCGGCATCTCTCGTTCTCCACAACGGACTCTATATCCCCTGGAGCGTATGGCAGCACCGGTGTCTCATCACTAAGAAATTATTATTAATTCAAAAAACAAAAAGTGCAGCCCGGGCTCCGACACACCGAGCTGCTGTTCCATTACCCAATGACTACTCCTCACACCGTGAGGTGAGCAATCATTGGGTCCGCGAATCGTGCGCCCTAAGTAGACGAAGGGACCCAAGGATGACTGCCTTCTGCATTCTGGCGGCTAAGATCTGCGCCGCCGCACGGCACACCGGTATTTTGCGCAGTGCAGAGAGCAGCGTATTCCTCATTCCACCTAGGGATCCAATGACCATAACCAGCAGACTTACAGTGTAGTCTGGCCAGAGCCTGCGAAGTTGTCCGAGCAACTCCTGATATTTGGTCCGCTTTTCCTCCTCCTTAGAGACGATGTTCACTTCGGCAGGCGCCGAAAACTCAATAACGAACATCGTCTTCTGTTGGTGGTCGAGAAGGACTATGTCGGGCTTGTTTGCCTGTACAAGCTCGAGCGTGGGGAACGAGTAGTTCCAGTAAATCCGGCATCTCTCGTTCTCCACAACGGACTCTATATCCCCTGGAGCATATGGCAGCACCGGTGCCTCATCGATACCGTATGAGTGCCTTAAATGATAGTAGAGCACTCGTAGAGCCGCGTTGTGCCGATGGACGTAAGCCGTCCCAGCGTACGTCTTACACGCCGACAAGAGATGCATAAGCGTCTCTGGCGCCTGTCGGCAAGCTCTACAATGGGTGTCGGGTACATCTACACCCATAACCCTTTTACGGTATACCAAGGTGTTGAAGACACCGTCTTGGCAAGCCATTATAAAGCCCTCAGTCTCCGACTTCAACCCACTAGACCTCAGGAAAGAGAAGGTCAACTGCTCAGACAAGCCATGCTCTTCTAGATGTTTGTAGAAGATTCCATGCATTGGCTTATCTTTATGAAGTCTTAAGAGGAAGTCGACTTCGGCAGTTTTAATGTGGGCTTTTAATTCTGCGGGAGCAAGTTCCGTAATGGACTGCTGACACCTCCGCTTGAAGTCGAGTGTGAGGCTGAGCTCCTCGGCTGCTCGTTTCGCTGCGCTAAAAAGAAAGGCTCCTTTTCCCGCATTCTCGTGCTCTCGCACGAAGCGGATCAGGGGATCGGTGCTGTTCGTTACATAGCAGGCAGTGGCCAGTACTACTCTGTTGTGCAGGCGCTCCAAACTCAATAGTCCACGCCCTCCCAGGTGTCGCGGGAGGTATATTCGCGGGACAGAGGACTTAGGATGCAGGCTTTTCTCCATATTCATCCTTTTGCGGGTCTTCGTGTCGATTTCCTTCAGCTCGTTCACTTTCCAGTGTATAGCACCAAAGCTGTATAATGACAATGGGACCGCAAGCATGTTTGTGGCAGCGACTTTGTTCTTGCCGGACAGTTCTGACGACCAGATCTGCCGGAGTCGGTGCAAATACTTGCGGCGGAGACACTCTTTAACCAATGTTGCCTCTTGGACATGACGCTGCGCCACTCCAAGGTAGGTATAAGTATCTCCGGCATGCAGTTGTCGCAAGATGCTCCCATCAACGAGCTGTTCCTCATCTCCACTATCTCCGCTTCGTCCTTTCTTGAGATGAACCAATGCACATTTGTCTGTCCCGAACTCCATTCCGATAGCATGACTGTACTCCTGCACCACCCTCAGCGATTGTTGTAGTTCGCGTTGGCCGGAGGCATAAAGTTTTAGGTCATCCATATAAAACAGATGGGTGACCTTGTGCCTCCGGTTATTGGGCGTGCCACAGCTGTATCCTTTAGTATTTCTCAGCGCTATGGACAGAGGCAAAAGTGAGATGCAAAAGAGCAAGGGACTCAAGGAGTCTCCTTGGAAGACACCTCTTTTCAATGACACCAACTCTGTCTGAACCCGAGTTTCACCTGATGTTATGGTGAACCGGGTCTTCCAGAGTGGCATCAGTTGTTTGATGCATCCCACTATCTGATTATCCACCGAAAGACGTTCCAACAGCCGCACAATGAGCTCATGAGACGCGCTGTCGAATGCCTTGCGATAGTCAATCCAGGCCATAGAAAGGTTTCGCTTGTACTGCACAGAGTCCTGCGTGACACATCGGTCAATCAACAGGTTCTCCTTGCAGCCAGCTACTCCTTTCTTTGACCCTCTCTGTTCATACACGTCGAGAAATACAGGATTCACAGCTTGAAGGATACGCATGTACAAGATTCTGGTGAAGAGCTTGTAACACGCGTTCAGACATGTTATTGGCCTGTAGTTTTTGGGATCAGACAAATCTCCGGTCTTCGGGAGAAGCACGGTTCGACCCTCGACAAACCAAGCCGGAATTGGCTGCTCCTGATTTAGCCACGAGTTAAAAACTCTAGCTAGATGCCGGTGGCAACTGGGGAATTTTTTCCACCAGTAGGTGTTTATGCCATCCGGGCCAGGAGCTGCGAAATTCTTTGCGCCTCGTAAGGCGTCAAGAATTTCTTCCGTGTTTATCGGGTGACGCAGTACATTCAAGTTAGGAGTCCTCCTACAAACGGACTCAAACTGCGCCAAGGCCGGAGTGTCTGCTGAGAGAGGTTTGGGTTGTTCGTAAACGTCCCTCCAAAAGACCTCCACGCGATCAGCAGTTGGCGGCTGCTCTATGGCTGGAGGCGGCTGTTGGAAAAGGCGAGAAGGTCTTTCGTAGAACATTCTGTTCTGCTCCAGACCTCTCGCCCGCGTCACCAACGATCGCTTAGCAGCGATTAGCATCCGTATCCTGTCAAGACAGTGTTGCTTGACAACAACCAGTACCGCTTGACTGAGTGTATGATGGTCGCGCCTCAACCCGTAGGCTATCTGGCGCACTCGGCGCGTAAAAGGCTTCCCAGCCGCTCTATATTCCATCACACACTGGATACGGGATGCTTCCTGGCGAGCCAACTGGATTTTCGCTTCCATTTGGCGCACCCGTCTCTGTGCTCTCTCAACAGGAGAGTCTCTCACTCTCCCCTGTCTAGCTAGCCTCAGAGCCGCAGCGTAAATTTCGCAATTGATGCTCCAAATGTCAGAGGCCTCCGATAGACGTTCACCCACAACCTCATCCTCTCTCTTCAAATCTGCCAGCTTCAAGGGCCTTCCGTTGTTATGCAAGGCCCTTCGGTCTCTGAAATCCCCAGGTGAGACGACTTGGTCGATTTCCCTCTCAGCGGGCCTTACCGGTGAACTTCCAGCCTGGTTAACAGGCCTTCCGTCCGCCGAAGGGGCAGGCTGAGCTGGAGCACGAACATATCCCTGCCTCCGGAGGTACGATACATAATCTCGCAAATTCTGAGAGGTACACCGTGCTATGCTCTGGGTGCATTTCACACCACCTCTCATACATGCGGGACATGTATCCCCTACGGCGCGGGCTACTGCTCTCGTAGCAGCTCAGTAGGTCATCCTTGAGCTCCGTCGTCCACCTAAAACGGTCCATGTCGTTGCGGGGATCGTCAACAGGGCAATTCGAAGCACCGCCACCTTGCCCAACGCCGGCTTCCGAAACCAGCTCGGTGTGGGTGCTTTTCTTCCGGGGTGGTCGAACCCGAAGATAGGGCCCGTCAGGTGGTTGGCCTTAGGGCCCCCAGACGACATTTCCGGAGGCAGCCGTCCAAATTGCCTCCTGAGGATGCACCTGCGAAGGTTGCCGGCTGGATTACATCCTTGGGCTTCGGTATACCCTGCGGTGTCGCCACGCACCGGATAGCCTACTGATGTTGGGTGGCTTCCTGCGGGTGTATTATCAGCCGCCCCTAACATGGAGTCAGACGCTGTCGGAGTACCGCTCCTCACATGGAGATCAGTCGTGTCCTAATTGTTGAGGAATAGCCGATCCTCTGGATGCAGACGCTATTCCACCGTGCTAGTTTTGGTCCGCCCCGGGTATTTGATTTCCCCGGTACCACCCATATCTGGGAGGCGTTCCCCTATCCGCCACCTTGGGGAGGCGCCACTGAGGGGATCTAGCAAACCCTCGCGGAAAAATTATTATTATTATTATTATTATCATGTTCTTTCAAACTTCTCTCGCATGACTGCGGTGACGACAAATGTTGACGGGCTAGGCCAATTCAACACCTGAACTATTACTGGTCGGAATTTAGGAAAGATCGTACTATATTACAGGTCTTAAAGATTACAGACTTTTGGAATATTTTATGTAACCCTTCGTCCAGGCCCAACTGTTGAAGATGTTGTGTAAATGTGTTCGGTGTGAGGCCTGAAACCGACATAATGAGGGGGACAATAATAACTTTATCTTGTTTCCAGAGTCGCTTCACTTCTATGGCAAGGTCAGTGTATTTAGATATTTTCCCAGCGTAGGTGTTTTGAACATTGACATCATTGGGAATAGCAATATCTATTAAGTAGGTAATTTTGTCTGCCTTTGTCTGAAATACTATATCTGGTCTGTTTGCATTGATGGTTTTGTCTGTGTGTATTTCAACGTCCCAGTATAGTTTGTAGTGATCATTATCGAGTACTGATGTTGGTGTATACTTGTAATATGGATCTGAGTTGTGATTAGTTTGTTTTGTGTGGCTAATGCTTGATGTATTATTTTGGCTGCCGAGTTATGTCTAGCCGTGTACTCAGTTCCAGCGAGGGTTTTGCATGCGCTGGTTATGTGGTCTATTGTTTCCTTCTGTTGGTGACATTTTCTGCAATTATCGTTGGTTATGGATGGATCTTTAATTACGTATTTCTTGTAGTTTCTCGTCGCAATAACTTGGTCCTTGATAGCAAGCATAAATCCCTCAGTTTCTGGAAAGAGTTGGCCATCCTGCAGCCAGGTATATGACTGTTTTTCATTTATCTGATCTTGAGTAATACGGTATCTATGTTTGCCATGGAGTGGTTTCTGCGACCAGGTGTTTATTTTTTCCTGTTGTGATTGTATGGGGTTGTGTGTGTCTGCGGCGTGGTCTGGACATGACATTATTATTATTATTATTATGTTTTTTTCAAGCTTCTCTCGCATGACTGCGGTAGCAACAGATGCTGACGGGCAGTGCCAAGTAAACACCAGATCTATTACTGATTGGAATTTAAGAAGGACCTTACTATATTACAGGTCTTAAGAATTACAGACTTTTGGAATTTGTGTAGCTTTTCGTCCAGGCCTAGCTGGTGCAGGTGTGGTGTGAATGTGTTAGGTGTAAGGCCTGAGACCGACATAATTAGGGGTACAGTAACAACTTTGTTTTGTTTCCAGAGTCGTTTTACTTCTGTGGCAAGGTCTGTGTATTTAGATATCTTCCCAGCGTAGGCGGTTTGAACATTCGTATCATTAGGGATAGCAATATCTATTAAATAGGTGACTTTGTCTGCCTTCGACTGAAAAACTATATCTGGTCTATTGGCTGGGATAGTTTTGTCTGTGTGTATTTCAACGTCCCAGTATAGTTTGTATTATTATTATTATTATTATTTATTCATACAAGTACCAGTACAAATAAAGGCGACCTTTGAAAGTAATAACTTGTATAAAGGTATTGGCTGATAATAATGAAACATTAAATTTTTTACACTTCGTGACAGATCTAGCAGGTCTTCAGCAGCGGTCTTCAGTTCTCCAGCTTTACATCTCTTCTACGCCGATGTTACCCTCATCTGCCTGGCGATCATGGTACTCAGATATTTGGTTTATGGAGTCTTGCATGCATTCGGTCACTCGTAATATAATAAATCCTACATTTCGCTCTGACTGACAATTTCGAATATTGACAACGTCAAACATATATACTTGATACTTACATAATTATGAATATCTTTATGAAGTCACTACAACCTCAATTGCGCAACAAGCCTTTCATGAGAGTACAACAATATAACACACAGACACTGGTAAAATTATGTATTATTCACAGATGTCTATAATATAAGGCCTGTGGCGATCTGTCGATGTGCATGAACCAATGTTGTCTTATCCTCAATGGTACCCACAATTCTCAATTTTTTTTTTCATGATCGAAGAAATAGGAGCAAATTTAGAAAATATGGTATCACTAACAAAACTTTATAAAATACTTGGTTGAAGAGTACTGCACTTTTAGTTGTGAAAAAAAAACAATATTCTTGGTCAGAGCATATTTCTTCAGAATTATATTGAAATCAAAAGTATATTTTTCTTGGTTCAAATCATAGTTCCCTCATCAAACAGATTTTCTTAGAGCAAGGGCAGACTTTCTTGTCGCAAGTATATATTCACAACATTATCAGAATTCTTGAATTGAATAATAATTATTTTATGTGTGTAGCTTTTTTCAAAGTCAGAACACAAAAAAAGACATGAAAGCTTTATTTTAAGGTACTTACATAGCCATCGAAAAAACTAAAGTGAAGCGAAGGTATGCGATAAAACTTTGTGTTTGGCTGGATAGAAAACAACTAAAACTTTTGGAATGATTAGAAGTGCATATCCAGATAAAAGTTTATCACGTTATATCTGTGTCGCACCAGTAGCTTGAAGACGATTTTGAATAAGACCGTAACTAAAGAATATTCTAGTGTACTTTGAGGACCGTTAACCCTTAATACACAAACTTAACAGAAGATTTCAAAAAAAAAACTAAAAATATACAAAATACATGATGAACGTAAATTCTCAAGACACACACAAATAAATGAAAACAAAAGAAAAATGAGGTCAAAATAACAAAACTTTTGTGATTCTAGTAATATCTCTATAAAGTAACTTTTTCTAAATTAATAACTTCGTCATTATTTTACATTACACAAATTGAGTCCTTATGTTAGTCACAAGTGGGCTTGGCATATGGGGTTTCCAACAGGGTCCTCCTCTGCATCTTCAACTAAACTATTCTGGATTTTCAACTCTAGTTCTCTCTAGGTCAGAGGGCGGTGATCGAATATTTTATTTTTGGAAATATTCAATGAAACAACAAAACTGCGCACTTGAAATATCCACCTTTAAATAACGCACGTCAATTAGACCCAAAACTTACTTCAGACGGTAAAGGCTCTACAGCCCTGCACAAACTAACATGTTAGACCGCATGCACATGTCTATATCTAAGTAAACTAAATTTAGGTGGATCTCTCTTTCTCTCACTGTGGAATTTTGTTGGTATAAAAATTGTTTTTTTTAATATATTGAAAAAACCGGATTTTTCCCGGACTAGTAATCAACAAATTTAGCATTTAATCTTAAAAAAAGAAAAAAAAGTTGTTACCGCGGTAAGATTCGAACCCATGTTATTTCGGGCTGGTGCTTAGCATCTTAACCGCATGGTCACGCTGCCTGTGCTTCAGGAATATCAATACACCGTACATAATACGTCGTCACTTACCTGTCGTAATTCAATTCAATTTTTTTAAAACCGGAAGCGATATTGACCAAACCGGGTTTTTTCCGGGCTAGTTTTTTCATGCTGATTCCGAATCTGTATTTAGTTTTTCTCTAGCGCCTGTAGTTTTGGCTATCTTTTGTATACGGACGGATAGACAGAGGCTCTGCATAAGCTCTCTTCAGTGACTTCAGTGAGTCAGTGAGAGCCAAAAGCAGTGCAGATTTCAAATAACGCCAGGGTTTCATAGACCCCAGTGTGGTAATTAAGGGTTAATGTATTGTGTAAGACTTTCGCGGCCATGATCCGATGAACTGTTGGTTCTTGGGCTGTTCGGCCGGTGTCGACACTCTCCGCTGCTTGACGTTTCGCGAACACGAGTGGTCGGCAACCTCAGAAGCTGATGCCACCTGTTCGGCGTGTTCCGAGAGTCGCTCGTGTTGTCGAAACGTCAAGCAGCGAAGCGCGCCGACGCCAGAGCGGTGGAGCGTGTTGACGTCGGCCGATCAGCCCAAGAACCAACAGATCATCAATTAAGGATTGAATGCAAAATGAACGGCCACTTTAGCAAGAATTGAGGTTTTGAATTAAGAAAAAAAATATTTTTTTTGTGATAAGTGGAAAGATCATATATAGGTTTTATAACAAGACTGTTTTTGTTTCCCTTTTTCGCAATAATTCAAAAGTTATATCAAAACCAAAATGGGTTTTTGAATTGAGTACCGAAAACACGCCGACGGCTCCCGAATCCGCGTGACGTCACCGTGGCGGTCAGCTGGTAATTAGTGTATATTTGTTGCAGCACAGTCGGTGAATGAAGTTTGCAGCTCGAGACGAAGTCTGCGATCGAAATAAATATGTTTTTGAATGCTTGAAGTTGAAGTCGGATTACAGTTTCCAGTAAGTAAGTACCTAATCAAATATGTTTCGTTGAAAAGATCTCCTCAATTGAAAAATGGCCTAGTTGTTAGAGCGTCCGATAGTGGATCTTAGGGTCTTTGGATCGAAAGCCAGGCCTTCCAGTTTTTTTTATTTTTTTTTATCAAAAAATTGATTGCACTTTTTACGCACATTTTTTCTAAGATCAACATAAATAAATGTGTTTGAATCAAATTTGATTAGACATATTACTTGCGCTGCACAGTGCATAAACTAAGTACAGGAGGCGGTGGACAATTTAAAAAATCAGTGGAAATGAGGTTTGTCCGTCAATATCAATCGCAATTAATTTTTTTTTAAATGTAATAATTGGTTAATAAAACAAAATCCCTTCATCCATTCAATCCATTCATTTTTTGGTTTTTTAATGTAAAAAAGTAACTCAAACTTGTAATTACATTCTATTTATCGCTTGGTACTATAATTTATTTAACTTTGGGCAGTGAAGCTTAACAATTAAATTTTCATAAAAATTTAACAAGCACTGTGCAGTGCAAGTAATATGTCTAACAAAATTTGATTCACACACGGTCAACCACAAACTGCGTGCCCCGATTGCTACAAAAATTGTAGGAATTATTGACTGAGTTGAAGTTTCAAAGTATGGCAATGGAAGCCCCAAGACAGGTCAAAGTTGCAGAAGGCCAAAACTGTTAAAAACTGTAGAGTATTTTGATAAGTGTGGAGTTATTTACGACTATATACCGAGAGGACATAGAGTAACTAAGGTGCAAGTAATATGTCTAACAAAATTAGATTCAAACACATTTTTATATTGATCGTAGAAAAATGTGCGTAACAAGTGCAGAAAGCACATCAATAAATTTTTTGATGGAAAAAATAAAAAAAAAGTTGGAAGGCCTGGGTTTCGATCCAAAGACTCTGAGATCCGCTATCGGACGCTCTAACCACTAGGCCATCCTTCAATTGAGGAGATCTTTTCAACGAAACATATTTGATTAGGTACTTACTGACTGAAATCTGTAATCTGACATCAACTTCAAATATTCAGAAACATATTTTTTTCGATCGTAGACTTAGTCTCGAGCTGCAAACTTCATTCATAGTCTATGTTGCAACAAACATACACTAGTTACCAGTAAGTATTTTCACGATTGGCTGGGAATCTAGAATCTAGTATCGGAGTAGGACGTCGTTGGTCAAAGGAGCATTCTGACCGCCATCGCCGTCACACGGCTCGGGATTCGTCGGCGTGTTTTCGGTACTGGATTCAAAAACCCATTTTTATCTTGATATAACTTTTGAATTATTGCGAAAAAAAAGAAAACAAAAACGGTTTTGTTATAAAACTTATATATGATCTTTCCATTTATGGCAAAAAAAAATTATTCAAAACCTCAATTCGGTTGGACGCTGCATCAAGACAATGTTCCGGGTCATAAATCAGCGATTTGTCAACAAATAATCAACGAATTAGAGATAGAAACCCCACTACTGCTCCAACCTTGCTCCATGTGGCTTCATTTTGTTTCCTGGAGTCAAATAAGAAATGAAATTTCGAAGATTTGAGCGATGACAGGTATACTAAATAGGCTACCACAAAATGGTTTTTCAGAAAATCATGACAAGTGCATAAAGCGATTGTTTAAAAGACTATTGTTGAATGTTTTTGAAAGCATGTCTCATTCTCATTGTTGTATCAGTCTTGTTATTTTCTGATACATAATAATAATAATAATAATAATAATAATAATAATAATAAACTTTATTTAAACTGGCGGGGAGTCTGATAAACAGGTATTAATTCCAACCAGTATATATAAAAAAAGAAAAAGTTACAAGCAAAGTGAGGAAAAGGACGAGAAAGAAAAGAAAAAAGTGACATAAAACGAGAATAACAAAATACTACAGAAACACATTAAAAAAGCGCATCGAAATCAAAAACACAAATATTACAAGACACAATCACATAAATGTATCATATGAATTTTATTATACCCTGGTAATCTACCCTGTACGTGCTAAACTGGATACTAAATGTCTATGGCTTTGGTAATACACAATATTTTTGCTGCATTCTTGAAAGCCAGAAAGCTCAGTGTTTTTAGTGTTGAGGGAACCTTATTGTAATAGTGCACTGCAGCATAAGAAAATGAACATTTATAAATTTCAGTTCTATGACGAGGAATATTCAGTGTCTCATTTACGAACCTGAGACTAGCTAGGTGACATTGATTTCTAAATTTTAACCTTCTAAATAAATAACTAGGCATTTCCTTTAAAATTATCTTATGACATAAGCAAATAAGGTGGAGAATCCATCTTTCATTGAACTTTAGCACTTTATGCGACTCATAAACAGGTGTAATATGAGAACGTCTGGGTGTAATAGTAGCATATCTCATGCATGAGTTTTGCATTTTCTGGATTCGATTTGATGCTGATGTATTCAGGCAAGGTGCATAAACTACATCCCCATACTGAGAAATAGACATTATTAATGACTCTATCAATTTTAACTTTGTATCTGTTGAAAGTACATACTTAAAGTTATACAAATATTTCAATTTACAATACGATTTCTGTACTATGCTAGTCACATGATGATGAAAGGTCATTGTACTGTCAAAGGTTATACCTAAGTTATTTATTTTGTCGACTACAGTTAACTTTTGATCTTTAAGAAACACATTGAAGCTATCAAGGTTTATAACGTTATTCTTGGGGTAAAAGTGCATAACCACTGACTTGGATGGGTTTAACTGCAAACAGTGATCATCCGAAAATTTAACAATATTCATTAAGTCTAGGTTAATATAATCCATTGCCTGGTTCAATTCACTAATTCTATAAGAATGATAAACCTGACCATCGTCAGCGTAATAATGACACTTGCAGTAGTTCACAACAGATGGAAGATCAGATATATAAATTGCAAACAAAATTGGACCCAGAATGGATCCCTGGGGGACGCCCGAATCTATAGAGAGGCTATCTGACTCAACTACTTCACCTTGAGCATCAATTAACTTAACTTTCTGCCTCCGATCAGTCAAATAACTCATAAACCATTTTACGGCACTGTCTTCTAGTCCAAAATGATGTAATTTGTTCAAAAGTAGCTTATGGCTAATGGAATCGAACGCCCGAGTATAATCTAAGAATAACGCAGTAGTGACCTTACTCTCATCAAATCCTTTCAGAATGTCATCTGTCACATCTAAGAGTGCTGTCACTGTGCTATATCCTTGTCTGAAACCTGACTGGTTACATGGCAGGAGGCAATTATTTTTTAAATGTGTAATTAGCTGATCTTGTATAAGCCTCTCCAAAGCTTTAGAAAGGACATTCAACAAGCTGATTGGTCGGCATTCACTGACAGATGAAACATTCTGTTTTTTTGGCAATGGAATCACAACAGCAGCCTTCCAAGCTGAGGGTACAATCCCATGAAGAATAGAGAAGTTGAAAATATGTTTTAACGCATGCAAACAATGTGGCAAAAACAACTTCAAAACAGAGAGGGTAAAACCGTCATCACCGGCAGCATTTGACTTGAGTTTAGATACAGAACGCATAATATCAGTTTCATTTACAATGGCCAGCTTTAATGTAGTAGATACTTTTTCACACAAGGAACGGCCATACCTGTCTAGCGTATCCAATGATGGTTCGCAAGAAGGTACCGATGAGATGAAAAAATCATTGAATTCGTTAGGATTATTAAGATTAGCAGGTAACGATGTGTCACCAGTTTTATGAATATCAAGCACTTTCAGGGTTTTCCACCAATTTTTTGTGTTTCTTAGGCTTCTGAGTTTAAAATCTATATAGGCCTTTTTCTCTTGCCGAATGGAGAAGGTCACTAGATTACGGAGTTGTTTATAATACAACCATTTGCTATTTAAGACATAGGGATCATGATTTAGCTTACGGGACATACATTTATATACTGAGTAGGCCCTATTACGGAGTTTAATCATGTACTTTATGTTCGATGTAATCCACGGTGGTGACTGTCGTCTAATAGTTCTTGTTTTGTATGGTGCGCATACATCTAATACAGACGTAAACGTTTTATTAAGCCATTCTACCTTTGAGTCAATATCTTCAAATTCTTCGACATCTGTCCAATTTACTGTACCGCAGAGTTCATCAAAAAGAGCAACATCAATATCTCTTATATTACGAAAATGAATTGTTCTACAGGTAGTCTTACTTTCAACAGGAGCTTCGAGGCAACAATAAGTTAGCAAGTGATCGCTTATAGACGGCAGCAGCACAGTACCAGTTTTAGTGGGAATACAACCAGAGGTAGTAACGATGACATCAATTAAGGACTCTGTTCCATTAGAAAGCCTAGTTGGTTCATTTATCACTTGCGTAAGGTTATAAGAAGCCAGCAAAGAATTTAAAAAAATTACATCATCTGAGTGTGGTTTGAGTAGATTAATATTTAAATCCCCCATAAAGACTATTTCATTAGAAGTCGGGTATAGTGTGGACAGAGTATCATCTAGGTCATTTAGTGAACTGTAGCTTACGTGGGGAGGCTTGTACAATACTCCTATTACTAATTTTTGCGACTTGATACAAATTTCAATCCATAACTGCTCCAACCCATCACCTGTCATCTGTGGTAACTGACTCATAAGGGACCTATGTTTTATACCTTTTCTAATGAGAATTGCAACCCCGCCACCCCTTCTGTGCTCCCTGTCTTGCCTTATTAAAAAGTACCCCGGAATTTCTATAGCTTTAGATAGAATAGTAGGTTTAAGCCAAGTTTCCGATATGCCGATTACATCAAAGTTTTGCATGAGAACATAATTTTTGAGGTCATCAAAAGTACTGACTATAGACCGACAATTTAGATGAGCTAATAATAAGTTGTGAGAAACAGTTGGAATAATGTCATATTCTGACAAAAACGTCATAATAAATAGGACAAGCGTAAGCGAGCGTACAAGGTAGATACCAAAAATATAAAAAAACGGCTCACCTTTAAAAGAAAGTATACAAGCATAGCAACCGACAAGTGTACATAATATTTCAAATAAAGAAAATTTAGAGAACATAAGTTCAAGTTCATGTAGATACAGTAAGCGAAAAGGTTGTCTAACCCCATCGTACTACAAAACGAAGGGCAAAAATAACGTAAGCGGTATATGAATTTACCAATGTTAACCATAGTCAATTCTAGACTTCAGTTGCTCACATCGCTTAATAAAACATGGACACTTGGTATCTGATGCGGCATGATCAACAGAGACAGTATTATGTTTTACATTACCGGTTTTCTTATTAATAAAACTGTTAAATTTGATACAATTGACACACTTTTTTGTATCAAAATTACATTCCTGATAGCTGTGTTCACCAGAACAACGAGAGCACACTGGTTTTTCCTTACAGTATTTTTTAATGTGTCCATAGCGGCAGCAATTAAAACATCGCGTTACAGATACATAGTCGCCAACCGTACATTTTTGCCAAGACACAAATACATAACCGCGCGACAAAATATTTTTCCTCATCCTCGTAAGTGATCTTCCGGTACCCAATCTATCTGCATATCTGTGTTGCATATGCATTGTTCATAAACCCAATATGAGAACCAGAAATCATATCAAAATCATTCACCTGTGGAGTATTTCAAAAAATCAAAACTTTGAGTTCTGAGAAATAATGCAGGTATAATATTTGGAATGAGATAGCCCATATGTACGAATTTATAGATAGTGTTTATTTCAAATAGGTATCCCACTACAATAGTTGTAATTAATAGAATAGAATAATATATACATAATATATTTGTAAAAGTAAAAAAAAACTCTACGTTTATAAAACATATTCTCTCAACATCCTCTTATCCCTTGTCAGTGTGACGTTTTTGATATTTAATGAAAGGTGGTTGGATTTACTCACAGATTTATGAAATAATGATATTGTGGTACTTTGTCTGTTAATTTTGCAGATGTTAAAATTATTGACATTTTTTGTTCCCTATGAGTGAATATGGCCCCTGAGTATTCACTACGATATGTAGATAAGCTATAAACGAAAACCAAAGTAAGGTGGCATAGTCTCCCTTTTACTAAAAACTACCCCAAGTTAGTTACAGCATTAACGCTGTAGGAGTATAAAGTATAAATTAGAGTGCGGTAAGGTAAGAGGTAACGTAAGACGTAAGAAAATAAACCTGTGGAATCAGATGAGAGTGTTTATAGTCGTAACGTAAGCGCTAACGCAACACTCTCATCTGATTCCACAGGTTTATTACCTTACGTCTTACGTTACCTCTTACCTTACCGCACTCTATTTAGTCCCTTACGGTTGCATCTAGGGATTGTTATCATGCCTTCGTTGAATAAAATTTGCAGATATTAAATTGAGGTTAAATCACCTGAATATCAAACACTAGAACAGTTAATCAAAGTGGGGTTGAATTATGCTTTTAAATACAGTGGTTCTCAAAAATAATGCAAGATACTTACTATGCAATGAGGCTACAGAGAAAATGCATGGTCGACAATTAATCTAAGATATTTTATTTTTCCATTCTATATCTGCATAATACAGTTTTAATTTGAGATTTCTAATATTTAGAGCCATTTTCTGAAACGTAGAAATTTAAAAATTTATAAATTTCTCTTCTACTAAGCAACAATTATAGCCTTCCAATTAGTTAAAAAAGTTACCTCCAGTGCATGCAATTAATATGTCGTCTGCAAAGGAGTTGATAAATTTCAGCCCTTCAATATAATTGGTATCACTCTTAAAAATTATAACAATAATGCTCCAAGTATATTACCTTGTGGTGCCCTATATTTGCTTTTTGGAACATCCTGAAATCTGTTTGTTGAATGTTCCCTAAACCATTTTATAACATTTTTTCAAAACCATAATATTTTAGTTTTTTAGCAATAAATCTCGATTTATTACTTCAAAGGCTCTTCTCAAGCCTTTGCGAAAACTAGATTGGTTTCCAAGAAAAAGGTTTTGTCCATTTAAATATGATACTATTTGATTATAGACTATATTTTTAATACATCGCAGTGTGTATGTACATATATGTAGTGGTCTTTAATTACTTAGGATAGATACCTGTTCTCAACGATGCATTTATAAAATTAAGAACTGCATATCCAGCTCAAAAGCTTTTTCAATCAGAGGTATGATTAGCCATAAATATTATATCCTCAATTCTTTTTGTGAAACATGAATCAAACATACACGCAGCTTCATTTTGACTCTGTACAAGAGTTTGGTTTTTGTTCGTCCGAAATTTATATATTTATAATTCACAGAATCATCGTAGTTTTTTAAGATCTTTGTGAGACATTTCCACATTTCTTTAGAGCCCTTAGAGCCATATCTATTATTGTCAAGCATTAAAATTTGTAGGATGACGCCAAACTTGTCCTGCAATGTTGGGAAAAGGGAAGCCTAAAAGCCAACTGGCTATAGCTGGAACGCCATGCCAAATTCAAACTTATTCTATTACTACCTTTCGCTCGTCTCTCAAGAAAATCGACCAACACGAAGTGCATTTGCTGAGTTTTCTTTGCCTTTTATATATATTTTCGTATTTCGCCGATTGATCGGTTATACGCTTCAGGCAGTATTTGGAACCAGACTAGAAAAGTTTCTGATAACTCCTAGGACAGAGACGTATTGTTCCTATTTATAGGGTGATTATAGTCATGCCACCAAAATTTGTTAGACAAGTTATCTAACAATATTGTCACGACGGCCTCTTTTTCCTCACCCAGGGAATCAAACTCGAAGCAACTTTCACCGTTTTACTTCACAACTCGATACAATATCTCTTAACCTTATCTCAACTAGCACTCAACTCAACTGACTCCTACGCTACCCGTAGCACCTTATATATACTTCATCGAACCATCTAGAGCATTCGATGACATTTCTAGAATCCATCCGTCATTCTCGAAAACTCTAGACGATTCGATGACGTTTACACTTCAAAAGATCTAACCTAGCACTTTGACTTTACATCATGTATGAGAACCAGTGACAACTAATACAAATACACGAATACCATAATATACAGTATGTTACATTCCTCCCCCCTTAGCGTTCGGCGTCCTCGACGAACAACTTCGATTCTTGTATCACCACAGACATCAGCATAGTCAACCTTCGGTTTTCCGCTTTCCGTACATAACCTGTAGACTACGTCGTTGAGGCGCTTCATCACCACGTAGGGTTCCTCTCCATGGCGTTGTAGCTTCGGACATCTACCCTTCCTTCCGTCGTCTGTTGCAAAACCATACCAGATCACCTCGTAACTGCGATATTCTTTGCCCAACTTGCGATTCTCATTTTCAGCTCCAGCAGGATTCCCTTTTTCTAGCTCTGTTATCATTCTCTTCAGTTGCACCTTTTCGTCTTGTCGGTTGTGCACTCCCGACACTCCCTTCTCGTCACTCAGGTTGCTCTCCAGTTCCTTAGTGAGTCTGCTGAGTTTGTCTTCCAGTTGCGTAATCCTGATCTTTTGCTTACCATTCTCGCTCCTGAGTTGCGCGGCTTGATCAGAGCCCCATGACACGTCCTTGAGCGCAACGTTAAGCTTGGTCCCTACCTTCGCGTTTTCTCTCTCCAGCTGCGCCAGTATCTGCTTCAAATCTACATCGTCATTTTGCATCTTTGATATTTCGTATACACCTTTGTTTGCATTTTCAATGACTTTGTTCGGATTCTTCTTTAGCCTATCACTATCCACCTCGCTTTCCATCTGCGTAATCTTCTGCTTTATCTTATTATGTCCGTACTTCAATTGTTTCATCCCAGAACTATCAGCCTGTGCTGCATCCGAAGTGTCTTCTAGCTCCTTTTTCATTCGAACGTTCTCATCTTCCAAATTCGCCAGTTGCTCTCTCATCTTATTGTCAACATCTCTTGGTTTATGCAAGTCTTCCATGACCTTTCTCGCACTATCAAGCGTATCTGTCATATCTGATTTCATCTTCTTGATTTCTGCTTCATGATGCACTAACCTTTCACTCAACCTTGACTCGTCTTCCTTGACCCCGGTCTTTTTGGATTGCACAATCGCGTGGTCCAGGTATTTCGTTAAGGATGCGTTCTCAGCCTCCAGCTGGGTGATCTTCAGTTTCAGCATTGCATTTTCGTCCTTAACTTGGTCACATCTATCCTTCGCTTTCTTCAGCTGATCCAAATCCTTCAATCTCTTGATTTCATTTTTCAAAGCAGAAATTTCTCGGTCGTGTTTTACGTTGAGCTTTCTCAAGGCTGCCTCGTGTTGGTCACTCTTCTTCAACAGATTCTTTTTGTCCCTTTCAAACTTGCTCCTAATACCCATACATTCTCGTTTCTGAGAGTCAAGCAACTGCTTTAGCCTATCCCGGTCTGCTGTAAGTTCCCTCATGGCTACTCTGTGTTGTCCTTGAAGCTTAGCGATAGTTTCCTCGTTCTTCTTCATCAAATTCTTCGCGCCTCTGTCAAACTGCTCCTTCATTGAGTTTATCGTGCCTTGTATAGAATTCATTTTGCTTGCATATTCATCCGCTTTTTCTACATCCACCTGCATCTTATCGACCTGTATCCGGCAGCCTACTCTAAGGTGCCCCTTCTGCCCACATCTCCAGCACGCAAACTTCTCAGCTCCTCCTAGATTTCTGTGAGCTGGGTTTCTCTGGAAGATACCACCTCTTCTTCTTGGAACGAACGATGTGGCCCTGACTTCTACTTCATCACCTTGTTCTACAGAGCGCACCCTCCGGGTCATTCGCGCTGCTTTCGTGGCAGCTTCAATTTCTAGAGCCTTGACCAAAGCGTCTTGTAAAGTTCTGGGACTGGATAGTCTTACGATTCGCTGAATGTCTAGGTCCGCAATGCCTTCGACAAACTGACGAGCAGCAACATATTCCTGTATTTCGACGGGGCTGTTGACGAATGCCCGTTTCGCTAAGCTTTGGACTTCATATGCAAACGTGGTCAGATCCTCCTTGGCTTGCTGTGTCCGGTTGTGCAGTTGACCATGTAGCAGCTCTGTTAAGTGCGTATCTCCAAAGCGTAACCTTAGTGCAGATGTTATCTTATCATAGTCACGTAGATCTGATGAGCAGATATTTTCCAAAATAGCTGCGGCAGAGTCTCTTAGCATGGATGTAGCACACAAGCTTTTTCTTCATTTGACCAGTTATTCATACGAGCGATATTTTCAAATTGCATATAATAAATGTCCCACGACGTTTTGCCGTTGTACGGATAGGGCTTTGCTACTACGCCAACTGTGTCTATCAGGAAAAGCGGGTGGTACAGCTGTTAAACAACGCTCACCTGCACCAAGTTCTCGCAGCTCCTCTCTGATGATTTCTTTGACACGATCTTCCACTTGCTGTAGTTGTTCACGCTCACCTCCACTAAGTTCTCGCACTTCGTCTCTCACGATTTCCTTGACTTGATCCTTCACTTGCTGCAGCTGTTCCTCAACGATCTTTTGCGATGTCTCTATAGCACTAATACGCTGATCTTGATTTTCTAACGCCTGACTTACGGCTTGCCTCTGCTCCTCCAATCTAGTCATTACCAGGTCCTGTCCACTTTTCAAGTCACTCTTCAAACCTGCGGCTACCTCATCTTGGTGTTGCTTTAGCTTCTCTTCTAGGTTCACGACTGTTGCTTGCATAACAGCTACCTGGTTATCTTGGCTACTTCGAAGACTTGATACAGCTTGTTCTTGACTACTCTGAAGATTGGCTGCAGTTCTTTCTAATTTTTGTTCGAAGCTGGCTCTTATTTCGGCTGTTTGTTCTACGCTGCTTCTCATATCTGCCTTCATTTCTTGTATCATAGCCATCAATGCACTCATTTCGGACGCCATAGCTCTGGTTATTGGCATGGACTAATGCCGTACTCACTTCTTCTTTCCTTTTCTTGGCTTGATTCGATGGATAATCCCACTTCTGACAGCAATTGTCACGACGGCCTCTTTTTTCTCACCCAGGGAATCAAACTCGACGTAACTCTCACCGTTTTACTTCACAACTCGATACAATATCTCTTAACCTTATCTCAACTAGAACTCAACTCAACTGACTCCTACGTTACCCGTAGCACCTTATATATACTTCATCGAACCATCTAGAGCATTCGATGACATTTCTAGAATCCATCCGTCATTCTCGAAAACTCTAGACGATTCGATGACGTGTACACTTCAAAAGATCTAACCTAGCACTTTGACTTTACATCATGTATGACAACCAATGACTAGTACAAATACACGAATACCATAATATACAGTATGTTACAATATTATTGGGGTTGTATCACGGAATCTGTTATAAGACTACCTTTCATATATGATGCGTAAAAATAGGATAAGGTTATCTCAAAAAACGTCGTATGAATTGCGTTTAAAATGCCTAAACACGAAGTTTGAGGGATATTTGAACTCTTTTGTTTTTTTGCTAATTACTATTTCCAAATTTATAGCAGCATTACCTACTACGATCCCACAACATGTCTCTGCCCAAATTTCATCACAATCCATGTAGCGGTTACTGTGACGACGAAGCTAGAAATACGCCAACAGATGGATTATCATAAAATGCCCAAAAAGTGTCTTGTCTCAAAATTTAAATTATCGTCATCACAGTACTCCCCTCATCTTTCGGCGTGGGAAGTAAAATAAAGCTATGGTATGGTAATTAAAAATTATTAAGATAAACTATAAAAATTTATACAATAATTACTTATTATTACATTCATAATACATTCATAATTTTTAACCATGGAGACAACTAATTGGAAACCTTCTCAAACATCTGGAGAGTACAAAACCATCCTTAAAATTCAGGAAAGAAACGGAGAATAACAGTCCGCCATTTTTTCATGTTTTAGCAACGAGAATACAGAAAATCGATACAGATGAGAAAATCTTGGGGCTGTGGCCAAAATTTTGAAAAAAGACTGGATCACTGCATAAAGGAGACTCTAGTGTTAACAGCCAAGCTTTCGGCAATGCTTATTGCCATCTTCAGGGCTTTAATGTTGAGGTTTGCCAATGTAAAAAACAGCAACTGCATTGACTGCAACGACTTTCTAATGCCAGCTGCAATAATCGTCACAATTTTTAAAAATTTTTAACTATGCTATCATGGCGTCTTCCACAAAAAGGTCAGGAACAAACAACATGTAAATGTAAAATTACAAACACACAAAACGACCTTTACATGTTAAACTTAAACCCGTTTTGTATGTTTGTAATTTTACATTTTATATTTTGTTTGTTCCTGACCTGTTTGTGGAAGACGCCATGATAGCATAGTTAAAAATTTTAAAAAATTGTGACGATTATTATAGCTGGCATTAGAAAGTCGTTGCACCCAATGCAGTTGCTGTTTTTTACATCGGCAAACCTCAACTTTTAAAGCCCTGAAGATGGCAATAAGCATTGCCGCAAGCTTGGCTGTTAACACCAGAGTCTCTTTTATGCAGTGACCCAATCTTTTTTCAAAATTTTGGCCACAACCCCAAGATTTCCTCATCTAAATTAAGTTTTTTGACCATAAGCTCCCTTCGTATTAGAAAATCAATACACATAGGAAAAAGGTAAAGTATTAAACTGCCAATATAAAGCAAATACTTACTTTATGAGCCTTTTTGTCGACAAATAGGGGTCAAGTTAAAACTTGATGATCAACACAAACGAAACTGGTTGATCATCCAGGGACACCCTGTATAAGAAGAGTCAAATCAACTCTTGTTATCGAGGTTATGCACAGTGCACCGTGTTAGTTACCTACTCTTTGGCACAGTCGTAACAAAACCTACCTGGCTTTCTTTCATGAAATCCTGAGACCAGCGGCGTGCGATAAATGAAAAACGTGAACGTTGCATTTAATTAATGTTTATTGTACTAATTTTATAATAATTAAATACTGGTGGTACGGACCAGGAGCCTAGCTGAGCTGAACATGGTTTAAGAACAATTTTTCAGTCAAATATATTATTATACTTCATACTTCATCTAACAATAATCGGTTGACTATATATTAAACCAACAAATTATGATAAAATATGACTATTATAGAAACAGCGTTCTCTATCAAATTGAATACTAAAATTTGTGTTTAGTTTACCCAAAGTCCCTGTTGAACAGCTCTCTAAAGACGTATTTAAGGACATTTTATAGGGCCTACAGATACCTATGATTGCTAATGAAAGGCTTTAATATGTATGTCATTTCAGAACTGTTGAAATTTGCTATAAGGAATTGTAACTTATATCACGTTTTGGTAAACTTTTACACTTATAATTAATGGATGAATCACAAGTCTACGAGTGGAAAATAGTTTATCAATTATTTTTCAATTAACTAATGATTGGCATTGATATACACATTACCTACCTATAAACATTCGCTATGATATCTCTTGCCTGACTCCGAAGAGCTTTTTCGCGAGTAGATTTGTTCATTTTTACAGAAAAAAGAATCGACAAACACTACACAGGCTAGCCTCTCGTCAAACCCACTTTTTTTAGGTAGCGTCAAAGTTTACGGAATACATATAAGTTGGATCACTCCACAAAAATATCAAAACGGCCTGCCCCTTGCCCCGTCTCCTCGCTACACCGGTAGCAGTGGACCGACGTCAGCCGGGGGATACGGAGCAGCGTAAAGTAGTGGTTGAACGTGTTTAACGCGAAGTGTATACAGTGTCTCAAAAATATCGGATTTTGTTATCTCGGATTTGTTTGCAGGAGATGGATAATATTTTTAGAAGTTTGATTTTATCAATTACATTTATTAACGGACGGCAAATGACGACCAGATCCATCCTTATTTTGTGGCAAACCTTGAAAAGTAAGGGATATAAATACAGCGTGTTTCACGACGATTAAGACAAGCAATAAGTATGTCGGAACTGGGAAGTAGTAGAGAATTATAATTTTGGGGATGTAAATTAGAGCAGATGTGTCTTTTTTTGTCATTTACTACCCAATGAGGTATTTGTTTTTTGTCACGTGACATTCGATTCAAAATTATTAATGGAACGCCCTGTACATTTGTGCCTTTCTGTGTTCTTTCCGATAAAACAATTCCAACAAACTAACATACTTGGGGTCTAAAGTGATTAATTCAAGACCTATAGGTACTTAAAGGATTGTATCACGCTAAGAGCGTATAGTGAGACAAAATATTCATTCGGTGGTGTTACCGTACCACCCAGGGACATTCTAAATTATATTTTAGAGCTCGGAAATATTTTTATGCATAACTTTAAAAATTTAGTTTCTACAGTAGCAATTAGAATGACACTGAAAAGAAAAATGTCAAAAATAATTTATTCACATCCATGTAAAGCATTTCCACATGATTATTTTCTAAAATTGTACATATGAGTTCGGATATACTATACCATAAATTTTTTAAGCTATGGTCCCACAAATAAGCCAAATAAACAAAACATTAAGGTAAAAATACTACAGCATCTTTGAACCAATTTTTACTTATCTACGAAATAGCTACAATATGTGAAATCATTTGAGATTCATAAGTGTATTAGCAAAATAAATGTTATATTTGTATTTGTATGTCTAAATCAGCTGTCAATACCTAGTCTTTCAATGACCCTCGTATATACGTAAAACCCAGGCGCTGTCAACACCCCGCTAAAAGACCCTCGCACTTGGGCAAAAACCAACGCAAAAACTAACTGGCGTGTGCGGCCGCGGCATCGCTTTGATGTGAGTTCTTCAAAGTGCCGACGGAGAGAGATCCAATTTATATGTATTCCGTAAACTTTGGTACCGTTGACTGCTAATGTCATTGGCTGCTTAACTTATCCTACATACAGAAAAGAGACATAAAAACAATATAAAAGGACCACTTTCAGATCCTGAAATACAAGTTTGCTTGTCTTAAAAACGCTAGCAGTTTTTTAAATTCTGTCGGACAAGTTGAGAGGACAGTTTTGAGCTCAGTGCTCAGGTTTGCACTTTGACTGTAGAGGGCATAATTTGGGCAAGATATCAACATATTTTGGACCGTAAGTCTCTGCGTACAGTGTGGACATATTGGGATTTCATCTCCACTAAGCAGGTATAAGTGCGTCATGTTGGTGTGACCAATGCGTAGTCTACACAATAACACCTGTAGTTGTCGGGTTAGATGCTTTGGATAGTTATCCTTTTCCACATTTCTCTTCACCAGCTTCAAGTGTATCGTATCTATCCCATTCTGTTTGCCAGATTCCCCTGCTTCTAATTTTGATATATCTAGCTTGATCACTCAGGGGAATAGGTATACCTTCAGCATATATGCTTGATTTGCTGTTATGTCAGCTTTCTTATTTCCAGGAATACCCGAGTGGCTTGGTATCGATAGAAAGGACACAGCTTTAATTTGCGCAACCAAACTTATCACTTGCTCTACTATCCTAATGATGGAGGGATCTCTTGTAAAATTGTTAGTCATAGCTTTGAGGACGCTGACCAAGTCTGTGGCTATGACACATTTCTTTTGGTCAGAAAAGGAGAAAAAGAGAAGCGCTTGCCAGATTGCAAAGGACTCGGCGGTATATATACTCGCTCTCTGGTCTAAAGTCAATGAATACGCAGAATCATCAACAATGATGGAAGCCCCCACTCCTTCAGTTGTTTTCGATCCATCTGTGTAAACTGCAAGATAGTCCTGATAAAGATGTACCTGTTGGATAAAATCTGACTTATATACTTGTTGTGGAGTTTCATTTTTGCAGTAATGCGACAAATTGAGGTTTATATTTAATTCTGGTCGCAACCATGCAGTGGTATCTTGCTTGGGATGTTCAAGTATGTTGTGGACGGGGATATCATATTTAGTTGAAATTTCTAAGCTGCGTATTCTCGCTGGACGAGTTCTAGTAGGATGCATTGCAAATTCGTTGATGTTACTAAAAAGGTTTTTATTTAAATGTTGAGGTATTGCTTTGTTTTTTGCATCATATATAAGGCTCTGTTAACATAACTTTATACGCAGAGGTATTACAGAAGCTTCACAAAGTACTGAACTTGCTGGGCTAGTACGAAAGGCACCTGTAGCAGCTCTAACTGATGATGCTAGTTGGCGTCGATCTAGTTCTTTAATTCTGGTAGGTCGTGCAGAAGTATAAACTGTACTTGCGTAGTTACTGCGTGATTCTATTACCGTCTGATATAGCTTGATCAAAACCTCTCTATCAGCTCCCCATCGAGTATGAGACATGTACTTGATGAGGTCCAGAGCCTTCCTGCATCGGGTTTGTAAGTAGTCTGTGTGCTGTTTCCAGTACAGTTTGGAGACGAATACAATACATAGAAGATTTACAGAGTCCGTCAGTGATATTTGTTGCCCCTTGAGTGTTATATTGGGCTCTGGATGTTCAGACCGTAATCTACAAAAGTGTATACACGAGGTTTTATCAGGAGAGAAACGATATCCTCTAGATTCCGCCAGCTCATTCAATCTATCCACCTCGTTCTGTATGTTACTATAGTGATCTCTAAGAGAGGATTTGCATAATATTGTAAGATCATCTGCATACAACGCTGCGTAAATATTGTCTGGCATGTTTTCTGTTAAAAAGTTAATGGCAACAGTAAATAAGGTGACACTCAAAACTGAACCCTATGGGACACCATTTTCCTGTAATCTAATTGATGACCTCGAATCTCGAACCTGAACTTGGAAGTACTTGTCCTCTAGGAAGCTTTGAAGCAATGTTGGCAGGTTCCCTCTTAAGCCCCAGTCATGCAACTGTTTTAAAACTCCAAATCTCCAGGTCATGTCGAATGCTCTTTCGATATCGAACTCACTGCTATCGGAATCCTACTTGGCGTTTGGAGACTTTAGCTATTTCGATAGCTATGTTAGCATCTTCAGGGGAAGATTTATACTAAAAACTAACTCCTAATTAGCCCTATTTATACCCAACTTATGCAGCCAACCGCACCATGATTTAATTCTGTTACCTGTCACAGGGACACGTCAGATAAACAAGAAACCAGAGGAATTAAACGGCTGTAGCCTCTTAATCTCTATTCGTTACGTTACCTGACCTCTTTGGAATTTCCAAGGTTTCATATGGATCTAGTTTTTTAACTACGAACTAATTTTAAGTTAGATAAATTCACCTTATGTTCACTTTAGAACGTCTGCTCTGCTACTTTTCTATCCTACCATATCGTAATTGTGTGATATGATATTTAAACCTAGTCCTAATTGACCTCCTACTTTGCCCTATGTAGCATTTATTACAATTGCTACAGCTAATTGCATAATATATATTCCAAAGTTATGAAGTAATAACCTTATATTTTATGTTGCACATTTCCATTCGGCCCGACGTCTTTAATTTTAACATAAACCCTCGAAAAAAAAATTTACCCACGGCTATGATCGGTTGTTAACATTTCCGTCAACCATCTGGAATAATAACGACCGCATTATCATTTATCAAGACTAAAGAGGGACGGAAAAGATGGGATAGACAGAGACATTAAATATTGTTGCCAGATGTAATTATAAGTCCTAGGAACTAGATAAATAGGATATTAAAATGATATAAATTATTTGCCGTTTCCTTTATAAATAAAGTAAAACAAGACGTAAAAGAAGAAAATAGTATTATTCAGTAGTAACATTGAGTATATAATTGGAACATTTTTGATTCGAGGCAACATATAATTTTTGATTTTTTATCTAAGGCAAATTAAGAGTTATGGCAACGCCCTTACTTCTTTCACCGCATTCCTTTGGCTGTTCAATTTACCATGGCCACAGTAGCTAGGTAAGCTATCTACGTACCTGGCCTTAAGCGTAATGATTCTGTGACGTCTCTTTAAATGCTGTATTCAGAATCGTAGATTTCAAGCGATACCTGGTCCATGTTTATCGGATCCTAATCCAAAAGCTTTAATTGTCTATTAACTACCTACCAACTACCGTTGTACTATATATCCCCTGCTTCAGCTTTTGCAGGTAAATCGATTTAAAGTTTGAACAAGTCTAGTCTAGTGTTTTGTGCGTTGGAGTGCAAGTCACCAATAAGGTAAGTAAAAGCTATATATATTGAATAGGAAAACGTTTTTACATTTTAAAGATTTATCCGTTTATTAAAGAACTTACTTCTAAATTGATCATGATTTTCAGGAGAGTGAACCGTAAAATTGCTTCAAAATCAAATCCCACTTTTAGTAGCCTTTTTTTCAAAATTGAAAGACAAATTCCGCATGCGGAGCTTAACAAATGTATTTTGTAGTATTCCTTGTAACAATTAATACATACTAATCAAACTTCTAGATCCCCGAAAGGGAGATTGACTTCGCATAGAACTGATGCTAGTCTACACCACAAAAAGTGTGCGTTGGCCTCTGATGCCAACCAATAATTAGACCATGTTATTAACTATAATTCTGTTAAAATATTGGCAAGTTAAACACTATATAGTATAACAACTTTATTTCTTTCCATTTGTACATACTCTTTAAAGACTATAAAGTACCTAGTATGAGATTCTTACGTATTCTATAGTATTTCACTGGCCCCCTAGTAAAAACCACATACACACATAAAAATTATTTGTTGGACAAAGAACATGTCCGTTTATCAAAATCTTCCCATATGCGCACAACTGTAATAATCCTAAGAACCAAGAATGTGATATTTTTGATCAAATAGGGTTATATTAAGTAAACATTTTCAATGCAAAACTAGAAAGTCTTGAAAGTAAGAATAACGAAATCTTGAATCAATCAGATGATAATTTTGAAAACAAAACAATGAATATATGATCTAGAAGAGTACTGACTGATATTGACTGAAGCATTTCATAATTGTGGCACAAACAGTTTAGGATTTTGGTATTCTTTTACGTAAGTATCCAATCGCATCTGTACAAACCTGCGGCAGTTAGTATTTTTCCAAATTCATGTCGAAAAGTGGCGATTACCACAGAATATAACGAATAGGTATGTACCTGTACTTCTGAATTAGAAGAATATGTTATGCCCACCGGTTCGCCATTATTTATTTTATAGTTCATTCACAACTGTACAGAAGTATATTGCATATCACATACTTGGCAGTCTTGGTACTTACATACGAACATCAATACGAGGTCTCCACAAACACAACTGCGCAACAATCCTTTTGAGTGTAACAATATAACACACAGACACAGGTAGAATTATCAAGTACTTACAACTGACCAAAAGGCCTGTGATGACCTGTCGATGTGCACGAACCAAGATCATATTCTCAATGGTACTTCACAATTCTCAAGCTATTTGTATTCTTGATCCCTCTGGTGGAAAATATGTAATATGATATCCTTACTAAAACTTTATGAAATGCTTGGTCGAACAGTACTGACATTTTAGTTGTGAAGAAAATTATATTTTTGGTCAGAACATATCTCCTGAAAATGAGTATTGAAACCGAAAATATATTTTTCTCGTAATTTCCTCATCAAGTGAATTTTCTTAGAGCGAGAACAGATGTTCTTAAGTATGTCTTTACAATATTATCGGAATTCTTGAATTGAGAATTTATTTTTATGTGTGTACGCTTAAGATAGACTTTTCGCCAGTATTTTGCAGACTTGATCAAAGTGTAAAAAATTCACACAAATCAATTTTTAATGACACAGTTTGATAACTGTTGCAGGAGATAGATTCTGCTTTTTGCTAATTAACTAACAATGACTCTGATATCTCCCACTACCTTTGTCGACAAGTCCAAAATGAGAGCTAGTAGTACATTAACATATTAGGGCCACGATACTGACTGATGAACTGAACTGACTTATGAGTGAGTAGTGCGAAATACATTTTGGAATCCCAAGATGAGACAATCCCACATGTCGTTCGGGATCCAAAGGCAATTCTATAAGGTTTCAGAATAATTGACTTAACTAGAAAGTTAGATCATAAAACACCAAAGGCTTTTCGTGGTACAGCTGTAAAATATCAGTCATTTGAAATTTTTATATTTTCTGATAAATGTTTGGTACTTTCATAAAGGCCCCAGCGGTAGCCGAAATGTCAGTAAATAGTTTCTGTTTCAACGTATGCCACTTTATTGATGCCTTTTGCTAGTTTAAGTTGCTAATTTAGCCAGTTTGCTTAGTTGAAAGTTAAAACTAAATGTGAAACAGCGCTGCTAGAGAAAGTGTAGTTTGTTCAAAAAGCGGCAATTTGTATAACTACTATGCCAAAAAGGTTAATGCGCGTTACCCAGTCACTACTTCAATGTTTAATAAGAATTTTTAACATCGGTTTTTTATTTTTAGCATGCGTTTTGCAAATTGCAATGTAGCTACCAGATCAATATGGGAAAAAAAGCTCCTTCAATACCCCATTTTATTATGTACCCAAAAATAGGTTCCGCCGATCCCACTACATGTTATGTTTGTTTTTTTTTAGCTTGCACCAACTCACTCGCCCCGAACAGTTAATTGCCTAATGTCAACTTCCTTACCTCATCCATATCTCATTTTCATTTCCAATTCCAGATGGCTGATGTAAAAAACTAGACGACTGACATCGTAGCTGGGTGTTTTCAGTACATGTGCCCCCTTTCTGAGTGCATAGTAGGGCACATACATATTTTCTTCCGTAAAGGTAAGACTCCCTATTATTATTTGGCGCATGTAGTGGGAATTTTATTTGAATAACAAGAAAATCCTTTTCTCATAACTTTATTTTCCATTCAACTATGGATTAGTATACTTATTGCCAAGAGTGATAGACCACCATTCACAATAAAAAGGAATAAAATCAAATGGAGAGGGATGAAATATAGAAAGAAATACTTTTTTTTAAAAGTAATAAACTAGCGTGCAGAATTGATTAGAAACTAATAAATACTTCCCTGTTCTAAAATGTGGTCGCTCATTCCTTGCCACTGCTGTTATAGTATATTTAATCCTAATTGATACCGGATAAAAACACAAGCAGCTCTCACATCAACTGCAACGAGTGCCACACGTTATATACAGGGTGGTCCAATAAGCGCGCGGTGCTCTCTAGCGGCCATACTGTTCAAATTAGATGAAAATGTTTTAAATAAAAAACGTTTCTTTTCAAATTCTCTACATTTAGAAAATTTCAAAGATGGCGGACTTCCGGATATACCGGAAGTAGGCATCAACTTCCTTATTTTAAATAGAACACCCTGTATATTATTACGTTTTTGAATTCAGATCGATTTTTAGGTCCAGTTTGTTAACCATAGTTTATGCCTACGATGCCTATTATTTTCAGAGTTATTCAGCAATTGTTACAAAATTTGACGTTTGTAGTACTTCACAAAAAAAGCGAATATCTCGGAAACTGAATGCGACAGAAAGATGCGGTTTTCAGTTTTGAAGCAAGCAAGGAACGTACTTATGTTCCAGTAAGATCACTGTTTCAAAAGAATATTAAATCAATAGACTAGCAATTTTCAACTTTGACAAGCTAAAAACGTAAAATAAAAAAATGTTTGAAAAAACTAAAAGCTTTATTAAGTTTATTACATCAATAACATTGGTCTGGTATGAATCTACCCGTTATCTGGATATCCTGTGTCCTTAAACCATTTCAAAGACTTGCTAGCTACTGACTGTGTGATGGGTTCTCGATTTGGATGATACTCTCATAACCGAGTACACTAAAAACTTCTGTGTTTTGATTCTGTAATTGAACCATTTCTAATTTTTGAGGACCAATTTATTAACAATGTCAGGCATATTGACATATGACATTGAAAATAAACTTCTGTCACATTTACTGGCTGATAAAAAGGCAAATGCGTTGTTAATTAGTGACAAGGTGGTGGCAGCCGATCCATCACTTTTTGTCAAACTTCCTTCGAGATATAGCATGCTTTGAGATGGTAAAGTGTACGAATCTAACTCTTGGATGCCTATACGAATTTCGTCATTGTAATCAAATTTGGTGTTTATGAATGGCTGGTAGGTATGAATCTCCATTTCAGTAATTGAGTTATCTACAAGAGGGGCTTGAGTCACGTTTAAAATACTCATCATGACAACACTTGGAATCCTAGCGACTTCAAAAACGTTTTGTTCTCAGCAGAGAGCTTGGGAGGTTGAAGAGGTGTGTAACCTTTGCCAAGGGGGGGTTTAGATGTACTGACAGAGCGACGCATACATTGCGACTTTTTATACTGATGAGGGGTGTGATGGTCAAAGCACTTGTGGTACTTAATGCCCATTGTTAGCAACGCGCAGATGAAGTCTGATGGTGATAGTTTCGTTACGAAAATTGACGAGGTCTCCGTTCTGATCCGTCACTCGAATGATCAGCGATGTAATTGCTTTGACAGTCACTGGAAAATACAAAACGTTCTGTGGAGACTCCACAATTTTATATCCAGCGGGAACAGTTGGAAAAAACTGATGAATCACGTGACATGTCTGTCCGTTATGAAAAGAGCCTGTAGCAATGCTACAATCTATGCACAAGGCATTAACTTTGAGAATTTCAACAGCATTTACAGATCTCAGATATCTAGATTAATGTTATTTGGTGCAATAAATTTAGTAAAGTTTTTTTTGAAACATTTTCTGTATTTGGGTACGAACATGTTATATCAGTGAAAAGAGAAAAACAATATCTGTCAAATGAACCTAATGAAAGGGTATATTACCATTTAAAAAACATCAATTGTTCTTTACTCATTTGTTGAAAATACGATATTAAACAACTTTTATAAAGAAGGTTTCTTATACAATCATTATTTACTGTTTACTGAGGTTTATACTAGATTCCATACATATTGGGCACACGGTATAAGGTTGTATATTAAAATTATTTTTCTCTAGGAAGGCAACCTTAAAAGAGTATATCCATAATTCTGGTACAGTTTATCGATCATATATCATTTTCCAAAGTTATGACATTTTATGGTTTCAACTAACACTGTCTTTACGCGAATTTTTGCAGACTTAGTTATAGCTTTACTCCTCATAAAAGCTATGATGCCCTTCTTTTTAGTACTTTTACAAGGTATTTTATGAATCTGTCTAAAATAGTATGAAGCCTAGCCCATAACAACTACATAATTTTGTGGGATGTTAGGTATAAGCTTTTCGAGAAAACGTTTTTCAAACAAGTCAGCCGTCAAGCAAGACAATAGCAAGACGTTAGGTATAAAACCATTTTTGTCTCCTTCGCGAAAAGTTATAACAGGCTTTCTTCTGGAACAAGGCCCATTCAATCTACAATTTGGGATTCATTTTCCTTACCATAACGAAGAAGATCGTGTCTCTAACCATGTTTCGTCCAAATATGTTATAGGTTTATTTTGTGATTCATACTCTATTATTTTGTATAAAAAATCATGTCTGAATTGCACTAAGCGCCTTGATTTCATTTTTTCTTCTTCTTTGGGTGCCATACGCTTTGCATCATGTGGGCGGTTATCTGCTCTTGTGGCCGACGATGTGTAGAGTGGGAGTTCTGCTCTTCCCACTATTATTGAGATGCCGTTGACGTGACACCAGTTTGCGACCTGAACCTCCTTCCTTCAATTTTACCCATTAAAATTTCCTTCAGTAGCCTATATTTGGGGTTTCTAAGCATGTGACATGCGAAAGTAAGTTACTTTGGTTTTTTTATGGTTTCCAGTAACCCTTTTTGGGTGGGCGCTCTAATCAATAAATCTTGATTGGTAACACGGTCTGTCCATGGGATTCTTAAAAGCCGACGCGAAGTCACGTCCAAATTTCGAAGGCTTTAATTCTTTTGATTGGTTTGATTTTGAGGAACCAAGTTTCAGCGCCGTACATTATTATGAGCCATATGGGTAGTAAAGTGCCGTATAGCATTTTACTACTTAGAGTCTGAGGTATAAAAATATAATCTTACTGTTAATGTTATTATACCGTGAGGTCGTCTAACAATATATGAGTTTTATTAAAAAATAAAATAACGAAATAACTATTAGATTTAGCTTCAGGGCAGTATATATTCGTGCTATTGAGGGTAAATATTTTTGTCATCTTGCTGGTAAACTGAATGTGTAATTTTTTGCATAGTAATTGTTATTTGGTTATACCTTTTTTTTGTTGAATTTGTAATGCAGAATTTTTATAAATGTAGACCGTAATGCTTTAGTAAATATTATTGGTTCTTGATATAACTAAGCAGAGCATTCTGTTGTTTCAGCAATCGTTATAACGAAACTGGTTCTAACAAGAGCAGTGCAGAGGAAGCAAACTAAGAAGCTCAAAGAGCTGCCCAGAAACGTTCCTTACTCTACCATATCAGCGGAAGTCTCCTACAGAATCTATGGCGAGACGATGGTGCTGAATTTTCAAGACCAAGCCGTTTACTTACCAAACAGGATAACCGAGATTTACAAAAAAAATCTCGACTACTTAAAAATGCAGAAGTACAGTCTATTATATTACGGGGAAGTAAATTGCGGCTTCGAGGCACCATTGCAGTCAATCAAAATAACTAAGAGCTTGAGTTTGGAGTGGAGGGATAGGTGAGATATTATTTTGCACTATACTACAGACATATGGGTGTTTAGTACCGAATCGGTCAATATCTCCACTACTACAAAAGATAACGAAAAATGTTGTATAAAAAAGGCAAGGATATAATCTTTGCTCAGAATATATTTTGATTTATACAGGATGATTCATAATTACGTGATGATGCAAATATGAAATTTACAAAAAAAAAAATTAATTACAATTTTTAATATTTTTTTTAAATGAGATAATCTACAAAAGTGTCTATTTTTATATCACATCGCTGTCGGATGAACGTACTGTATATCAAAAGTAATGGATCAAAGTTTATTTTTTGACATACCAAGATAAAGAATAACCTCTAGTTTTAACGTCGGCTGCAAACAAGTCTCCGACGGCGACGCATATCCATATACGATAGATAAAATTAAAATTCCATAGCACCTCCTCAAAATAAATAAATATCACTACACAAATAGAAGGTATTTTTAGAATTTGCAGAAAGATCGAAATATCTCGGAAACTGACAAATGTAGGTACAGGAAATGCTATACAAAGATAAAAGATCACAGCAAGGGCAATTTTCTGGTAAAATAAAATTTTTGGGGTTAAATTAAAAATAAAAGAGAAATCCTAGATTTTGCATCCTAGCTCACTCTGTATATGGATATGCGTCGTTGCCTTTTTTTCGGCCGACGTTAATACTAGAGTCCATTTTTTATTTTGGCATTGAAAAAAATAAACTTTGATCCATTACTTTTTAATATACAGTACGTTCATTTGACAGCGATATGATATAAAAATAGTTACAACTTTTATAGAGTATCTCAATTAAAAAATGTTGTATGTTTGTATCATCTCGTGGTTATGGATCACTCTATAAAAATCAAAGTATGTTCTGAGCAACAAGTATATCCTTGCCTACAACTTTTATATACTTGTTTCGCTATCTTCTACAGTAGTGAAGCTATCGACCGATTCTGTACTAAAAACTCACCCTGTATATCGCCAGTGCTAAACAAAAAGGTAGTAAAGCAATCTAAAGTTATCAAATACAAAGTGGTAATAAATAAAGTAGCATTTGAAACATATGTCAACTGTTTAGAATAGTGCAAGGAAAATTCCGTTATTCAGCGTTCCATAGTATCTTAGGCACATGACGTTTTCAGTGTAGAATCCTCAAAAATTGCTATGATGGTAATGATTTGCTGATTTGCTACCTAATATCTACGATACTCTTCTTCAGGAGCATCATGATATTGAAGTACATTAAGAAATACCTTTTACTTTCAGGATGGTGCCGGTATTGGAGCTGCTTTGCATCAAAAGTATAAGTAAGAAGGTCAACTCTATTCAGTACCGTGATATACCTTGGTCTGTCTTAAAGCATGTGGCAAAATACTGCCCGAACTGTTGTTGGGTGGATCACGTTGAAACAGATATTTTTGAATTAGATCCTAAGAAATTAAGTGAAATTGATCTTCTTACAGATATTGCGATTATCATTCGATCAGCTGTAATATTTATGACGCCTAGCAAGAAGTGTTCGAATATGATATACTGTGCATGGATCAGCTATTATGATATTACTCAATTTAATTTACGTGTATGTCGAGAATGTGAATATATTTCTGATAAATTCAATAAATAATAATTGTCATAAACGAACATTTCCATCTGATGGTAACACAAATAACTTATATCATCTAAAACGTATTGGTGTCATAATGACTTCTCATCAGTATTATTTGCACTTAATGATAGATAAGATTGCGATATCGACTCTATATTATAAACTGCAACAGATATAGATAAAATACGTCTATCAGTTACATCCATCCCGCAGATATTATTGTATTATTAAACTATAAACTGCATTTGTATATAAATATTCGTAAATAATAAAATTACAAATATTTAATTACCTACTGTGTTATTCCAATCAGCGTTATCCCTTATATCTTACTTCATGTCAGTAATACTTTATTGGTAGTCTCCACTAAGCATCGACTATCGGCTATCGGTAGTCTATCGATAGTACCCGAAAACATCGGCTGATGTTTAAACATCGATGTTTCCGGATAGATTGCAGTTGCACAGATTGTGTATGTCGGTTATAAATTCATTTCGTTTGTTTAGCAATTGCTTCGGCAAGTTATATTTATATATCTTTATAATGAATGCATTTTGGGGTTAAAGTTTGAGATAAAAACTCCGTTATAGTAACACACAAAACATATACATTTATTGATATAATTGTTTTTATACAGAAGTTGTACATAGCACAGTATAGAGACATTATGTTATTTGAACTGGAATCTGAAAGAAATCTTGTTCTCAAATTTTCATTGAATTTACATATTTTTATGAAGCAAAAGTTGCATTGCCCCAGTGTCACATAAGTTCAATGAAATTACCTTTTAGCTGTTTTCGTGTAGATGTTCTCGATTAGCAAATACACAGTTTGAGAGAAAAAACGTAACCAAATAACGGTACCAGCTGGATTCATTCATGAATCCGTGGGAACTCTGTGCAATCTTATACGCTGCAGGAAACATCGATAGGTCTATCGGACTATCGATTGCACATCGATGTTTAGTGAACACTATTTATTGGTACTGCTTTTTTTCAAGCAGCATGCTAAGTGAAACACAGTCACACATAACCTGTTGCTAATAATTTTACTGCATTTGTATTTTTGAAACAGTGTGATGGATAATTAATATTTATTTATGTACCCTAGCAAAGCAGCATCTGCTATCATTCGTTCTAAATCTATCTCTATCTAATGGATATTGTTATCAATAAGCTCTACTTTCTTCAGTATCAAGTGCAATAGCACTCAAGTTACTCATACAGAGGTATCCTTTGAAAGTAATGTTTTTAGTTGCTCTAAAATACTTATTCGAGCATGGAACGTCAAAAAAGTTCCACATGGACTCTCCTGCTTCTGAAATTTTCTTTCTAAACTCATTGTACTTATAGTAAGTACAATGAGAGAAAAAGTAAATGTAACCATCTATATACCTAAACGTTTAGGTTATATCAGTTGGTATGCCTGGAAAAGCATCACCGATTTACCCCCTGCCTACTAATTGTTTAGAATTGTCGTTAAAGTGAATATATGGGACATTATCGAAACAACTGAAAGTTGATCCACTATACGTTTGAAAAATGATGTTAACTTCAGCATTAGCAGATATTTGCAATTCGTACATAGTTCAGATAGTCAAACCAGGAAATGATGTTACATAGTATTCACGATTTTTATTATCATTTGCTATCAAATCAACCAATTAGTTTTGGAAAATGCGTGAAATGGACGAAGGTGCATTCCACAATGATGTAAAATTATTTCGCTTGCCAGGGAATAACAAATTATGCAAATCATGTTTTCATAAGAGTGGGTTATAACTGATATACAGCCCATGGTTGTGGAATTCAGGGGCTGCAGCAATCAACACATTATCAGGATACATTATTTGGTGACACATTGTATTTGGAATTTGTCGTTGACTTTGTAGTATGTTTTGTCGTGTTCGATTAGTCAGTTTCACTGAGCTACTAGGGTTTAGCGTAGCATGATGTCCACAGATTCTAAAGATTGCATCTTCAGCACTAATATCTTGTACTATGATACTATCTTAATACCTACCAAAGTACATAATTGCAAATTTAACATTAATGTGTCCTTGTCCGAGGACGTGACCAATTTTATGAACCATTACCATAAGCAAACTAACTTTATGATCAGAGATATTATCAAGATGTATTTCTATCCTTATAATAGTATTTAATAGTTTAAATATTCTTTGAGAGCATTGCTTAATAAAGCTTAACCGCTTATGTGACAAAAACTATTCAGCTCCATAGCACTTAAATAATTAAGGTAGTTATTCTTATACCAAGACTTAGCTCAATATACAGGGTTATTCGCATTATTCGACACGGAGCATTATGGCTAAAGTATTTGATAAAAAAGAAAACAATAACGTCGGATGGATAGAGACCCATAAAGGCTACATTTCAAAAATATTTTCATGTTATACAGGGTGTCCCATATTCGGATTCCTTGGTGAATTCTAGTGTGACGTTATGCATCATACATGGGACTTAAAGCGAGCCGTTTAGGTGTAAATCACGATTTTCGGTATAAGTAGATATCAGGAAAACATTGAATATCGCAGAGATTATGAAATATGGAAGACTTTGTCGTATTACTAAGCATAAAATGCGTCAGCTTTGATGAGATTGTCAAAATTAAATTACGTTTATGCTTGGAGAAATCGATGACCTTTCTAATGATATCAGGTTGTCAATATCAATCTCTGGTAGTTTTCATTTAATTTTAAATTTTCAAACAAATCGGCGTTTTTCAATTTTCCTACCTATAGGCAACGTAGCAGGCCATGAAATATAAACAAAAACCTGTTCAGGTAGAAGAAAACAACTAACTTAGCAGAAAAATACACACGAACTAGATTAAAGGGGCAAGATTATAAAAATTACTCACAACGAACAAAGTCTAATCAGAAACAACTGCGGTAACATATCTTTGGTCAAAAAGAAGCTGGAGTATGGCAGAAATGGATTTTTTCATGGCCTACTATCTACTGCAATGTATTAGAGATTGTGAATTTCCAAAACCATTAAAAATTTTGAAATGAAACGAAAACTACTAGACAATGTTGTAGGCAGTTTATTGTTTTCATAATAAAATTTCACATTTAATGATATAAAAAAGTATACAATTCTGTCAAAACTCAAGTCAAAAGTACCTCTGACTGGAGTTCTGAAAATTATTCTTCAGCACCTATTAGCAAGATCGCAGAAAATGAAGAATGAATTAAAATTTGTTCAAATTATAAAACATAACTAAAATGGCAGAAAATTTTAATCTGATTTGTCAGTATTCCATTTTTGCAATATTTCTAATACATAGATATTGAAGAACAGAAGGGCTCCATTCAGAGGTATCAACTTCGAAGCAAATTACTACTTTTTGACACCATTACATATGATTGATAATTGCGCGCTGAGGCAACAGTCGCTGGTTGTTTCTGTTTCATATCAGGGTTTTTAATTGTTTTGGAAATTTTTAACCTCTAGTAAATTGCGGTAGCCAGTAGACTGTAAAAAATATCTATTACTGCCATACTCCAGCTTCTCTTTGACCTTAGAGATGTTACCGCTGCTGTTTCTGGTTAGACTTTGTTTTGTTGTGAGTAATTTTTATAATCTTGTCCCTTTAGTCTAGTTCGTGTGTATTTTTCTCCCAATTTAGTTGTTCTCTTCTACCTGAACAGATTTTTGTTTATATTTCATGGCCTGCTACGTTGCTTATAGGTAGGAAAATTGAAAAACGCCGATTTGTTTGAAACTTTAAAATTAAATGAAAACTGCCAGAGACTGATATTCACAACCTGATATCATTAGAAAGGTTATCAAATTCTACGTTTAACCGTACAAAAAAATTAGGTATTGCAATTTGAAAAAATCTAGTTACCGCTGATCGAAATTTCCTTAATTAATAGACCTATTTCTCCAAGCATAAACGTAATTTAATTTTGACAATCTCGTCAAAACTGACGCATTTTATGCTTAGTAATCCGACAAAGTTACGGCCTTCCAAATTTTATAATTTCTGCGATATTCAATTTTTTCCTGATATCTACTTATACCGAATATGGTGGTTTACACCTAAACGGTTCACTTTAAGTCCCATGTATGATACATAAAGTCACACTAGAATTCACCAAGGAATCTGAATATGCAATAACATATGGGGTATTCCATTAAAAAAAACATAACTTTGATACATTTCGTGTTTTTGGGACACCCTGTATAACATGAAAATATTTTTTAAATATAGCCTTATGGGTCTCTATCCATCTAAAATTATTATTTTCTTTTTTATCAAATACTTTAGCCATAATGCTCCATGTCGAATAACGTGAATAATCCTTTATAACATTATAGTAATACCCACAAAAGTTCAGTTCATCTAAGAGTTTAGATCTATGACAGTTTACACTCAAATCATCCCTAATAAGTCTATGTACCTTCTCTTCTGTAATAAAATACCATATTATGTTTGGCTACTGATGGCATTTTTACATCACCGTAAACAAGCTTTGTAACGGTTATGGAATCTCAGCGTAGGTTTACTAGACTGTATTCATCTGGATGTGAAGGGAACAGATCGTTGAGATTGCTCCACGCCGAAAATCCATCAAGGAAACCTATTCAAAACGTCCCTACCCTTAGAGGTATTCACATCGGATGGCTTATGTCCAGTGGTTATAATATGTTTAGTTTGGTGCTTTGTGGTACCATTCATGGAAAAAAATATCTGTAAAGTCGAAATTTCAGTGTTCGTAACTCACGTTCCGCGATGGAAGCTTTCTTGCTGGTATACGTATTGTAGTGGTTAATGTTGTGTTTTATCATTAGGTTTTGAAATTTTGCATTATAAGGCTCAGTCTTCGGATCGATTGGCAAGTTTTTTGGGCAGCGGTTTGTATGTGAAAAGATATCAAATGTATTAGTAATTTCATTACCGGTTTTGGATTTCAGTGGTGGAGTCCCTACGAATTTTAAGTAACAGTCTATAACTACCGTAATCAGCTTGTAATTTTTGTTACAGTTTGCATACTGACGCATTTTCGCTAAATTTATCTGCCACAAGTTATCCAGATATTCGATGATTGGGATCATCTTAAAAAAGCAATGGCATTTTCTGACAAGTTGTTTATTGAGGCCAAAGAAACAACTAATAATTCTTATTCCAATCATATCGCTACAAATAACAGATTTCAGACATTATAAAGTGTCTTTGAAACCACATCCCCACTTCTACCTACTTATTCTCCAATCAGTTACCTTAGTAGATTTTTCCCAAGTCAATATCACTTCAATCGGAAAAATCTTCATAAAAGCACCAATAAAAAATGTAAAGCACAATTCACTGTTTGCATTTCCCTAAAGTCTTCATTCTTTGCAGGACCTACCAATACTCTAACATCCAGTGAAATTAGGCAGTCTAATTTATCTGATAAGGAACGCATCGTAGAGATATCCTCCAAAATTCTTTTCCATATTCCAAATACCTCAGTGAGCTTTGACGAACTTAAAAAAGCTCAAAAACTTTTAGAGCCGAAGTATCATCTATTACAGACAATTCCAATAACTTAACCAAATATATCTTCCCCAATCAAAATAACTTGTTCAAGGTATGAAGTGGATTACTGCTTCCAATCAAAATAGTTTGATTTTTGAAAATGATGTTGACGTGACTCTAATAAGTGAAACTTGGTTTAAATTTAAACACACAATTAAATAACGTTAGAAAAGATAGAAAGGCAGGTGTGGCTATCTATATTAAAAAAGGTATTCAATTCAGAGATTTAACTTTAATGAGGGCATTCTTGTGTGTGGCTTGGTTGTAACGAGCCATAGATTTGAGTTGTCCGTCCTTGCAATATATAGGGTGTAACTAAGTAAGTGTAAAATATTTAAGGGGATGATTCCTCATCGAAAAAAGGATAGGATTTTTCATATAAAGAAACTTCATTGGAGCATCGCTTGTCAAGATACAGCCCCTTAAAGAGGTTACATAAAATTTGTTTAACAATTTTTTTCACAATCACTAAAAAAGTTACAATATTGAAACCTACCATTTTCTGCTACTTCGCCAGTAATTTATTTGGTTTACCTCATGGTTGTAAGGCGTGGAAAACGCAACCCCTAAAATTTATTTCCATTGCAACCGTTTGTCTTATTTTTTGCTTACCATTTAAAAATTTATTTCCGATAGCCTGTTTCACTCTAAACAAAAACTATCTCTTGAATTTTTTGCCCAAAATAAACGAGTTCGCAGCAAAAAATTATTTTACGAACAAGATACACATCTCTTGTATACAGTGTTGCTGTCGTCAACGTGGACTTGATACGAGCCTGTCTTGGCAATAGTTCCTCATTTTAATTGTTCAGGAGATTATTGACAGGAAGTGATTTTGGTGAAGAACCGGTGAATCTGCCATCAGCCTAACCAGTGGAGGACGCACATTTTAAGATTTTACTTTGTATTGTGTAAAGACAAAACATGGAAATACCCAAGGAGCAAACATAGAAAATGTCAGAACTGATTAAGGAGCAAAATGTTAAATAAAGACACACTTATGGAACAACATGTCATATAGTCTTGCGTCTTCCTACAAACAACTGCATTTTTAATCCACTAAAGATGGTTTGGGGTACACTTAAGAAGAAAATACGAAAAAGTAACCAAACACCATAATTAAGCAGATCATTATTATTGATCACTGTAAAAAACGCAGTGACTGAAATTCCCGCTGCAGACCTATGGAAGAAATGTGTTGAACATGTAATTTAAAAAGAAAATGAATACAACCGTGTTTCACCTCTCATTGATCCTGTTATCATTTCGCTAAATAGTAATCCACTTCTGAAAGCGATGGCAATGATGATGTATGAAATAAAATGGAAGTCTTCACATTTTCCTTGATGAGAAGGTACTACCAAAATGAATGTTTAACATTTTAGAACATTAGAACTATGAAAAAATCTTGTACCTTGAAAAAACTTCACTAACAAGCTTTCATATTTTTAGCTAAAACGCACTATTCAGATAATTTTTTTGAAAATATTCATATCTATTGCATAATATATTATTATTATAAGATAGGTAGTGTCTGCGCGCCGCCTATGTATTTGTTGTGCTTCACAAGGGAGATGCCGCCCAAGCGTTTTTTGCTGTTCGAAGTGACATGAATACACTATATGTGAGTCAACAAACCTGGTTGTCATAAACAATGAATCTCCTACGCCTCTTGTGGCTCCAAATCTGTATCAATATTTGCGCCAGATATAACTTTGTGCTCCCCGATATTGCCTAGTTCAGCCATTAGCGGACAACAATAGATTATCTATGTTCTGGCCATTTACCTATTCTAATTTCTATTGCTGTATCTGTTCCGAAGCATGACATGATCTACCCCAACTACAAATGGAACTGTACAATGTACCGTGACATACATACACTGACATAATCGTTTTCCTGAAAAGAGACATTGTTTGATCACAAGAGTCCAGAGTGTTCAGCTTGACTCATCTTGTATATTTAAAATTTTGCACAAAATTCTCCTAATGTTTTCTAGATGGCATTAATCCTAATTTATTTGACCAGACCCGCATCAAAGGCATCGTCGGTACACACCGTCATTCAAACTTTTCCATGCACAAGTGCCGTAATAGCTGCTCTTGCTACCATTGTGTCTTACCCAATAGGCCTGGAATGTTTACATTAAAAGTTATTCGCAAAACATTCGGGCTATGTTTACTTTAATTGCCATGTTGCTAATCGTATCCCATGTATCCATTGCTGCTTGCCGAAATAACTATATAGGACTAAGAGGAAGTCAATGTACATATGTAACTGGTTGCTGTTAAGCTCTTTAGTGGCGGCATTTTCTTGTGCGTTACGTTGCAGTGAGACTGACTTATTTTCTAGTTTTTGCCTGTATTTTTGGAACAATCGTCATAAACTATGGTGAGACAAAGGTGTTACGTGTAAAATGGAAGCAAAAAAAGCTGGAAGTGGAATACTGTCTTTTCATAGGTAGGTTATGTTGTTTGTTAGTCATTGGCGTTGCGTTAGCACTTTCCATTTACCAAATTTTACGTTTAACTTCTACTAAATTACTAAAACGTGTTCACAAAAGATGCCAGGGTTTTTTGACATATTAAAGTATTGGAAACTACATTATTGTTTTTTATATATCTGAACTGTTCTTCTAAACAACTCAAAATCGCAAATTTATATTTTTTACCCCCAAACTGTGCCTATTGTATATCGTCCATAATGTTTGAAAACATATATATCAAAAAATGTATCCTTATTTTCTGTAATTCACGACCTGAGTCTGTTTTCAGTTGATTGCACTTTTTCAAAGTGGGATGAATTTAAGAGAAAATCACAGTACTTGGCAATACATCTAAATTCAGTATTTTTGAGAGAATAACAACGATATACCTATTTTATATCAGGCAATACCTTTTGTTCGTGTAAATATTTTCTCACGCTATTTTCACCTATACCGAAGAAGAGAAGACAAGCTCATCTTTTTTCAACTAACAATTAACAAAATTTGGAAACCAGTTGATTGAGCAAAGTTTCCATTTAATTATATGGAGAAAAAATAATGCGTTCACTGGAGGGTATGAGTGTTTCAAATTCCCTTCATAAAACACATTTTTATGTGCATATGTTACGGTTAAAGTGTTTACTTTGATAGTTTATACACTAGCTGGATATCATACAAACTATCAAAATGTCTGGTTATTTCGATGGAAAATCATATATCTACTAAAATAGCTATGAATATTGGCTGGTTTGTATCCTATCCAGCTAGATTATAAACTATTTAAGATATGCCGCTAAAGTATATACCACAAAGATATCACACATATTAGCCAGTGTTTCTGGTCAGTTTACAAACTATCTACATCATTTGGATAAATTATGCACCTAATATCTCTAGTACTACATAATAAACAACTCGTTGGTTAGAATGCAAACTAACCAATCCTCTTTAGTTACTTTAGGTTAAAACAATAATTTTTAGTCAAAAGTGAAGTTTATTCATAGATAAAACATAAAATTGCTATTCGATTCGATACCCTGTAAATCATACTTATTTATCACGTGATAATCATTCTTCTTATTAGTGTTAGGTGCTTGTTCGCATATTCTCTTTATATTTTGCAGCAGTATATTATAATCACTGTCATTCATTAGGTTTGAATTTTGGGACTTTTTCACGTAACATTCTAATAGTAACTTTTCAAATTACTGTTGCTGATCCATTTTTGGTAACTAGATACCTGTTGTTAAACAAATTTTACAAGTCACGACAGTAAACAATACCAGCACGTCACACTTGCACTTGCCATAAACATAACCTTACTTTTCTGTTAAATTGACCAAAGAAAATTAGTTAATTTACATACTAACCTAACGAGTTGGTTATTATGTATTACCTCATCCAAATGATGTGGACAGTTTGTAAACTGCCAAGAAACACTGGTTAATATGTGTGATATCTTTGTGGTATTATACTTTAGCGCCATATCTTGTATAGTTTGTAAGCTAGCTGGATAGTATACAAACCAACCAATTTTCATTGCTATTTTCCATTAAAATAACGAGACATTTGGATGGTTTGTATAATATCCAGCTAGTGTATAAACTATTCAGGTAAACACTTTAACCGTAACATATATGATAAACACACGACCACCCGCCAAACCGATTTTATCAAACTTGACACGTATTTTGCTAACCACAGCTTCAGTGTTTATTAGTGTTAGCAAAAGAATCAAGAGCCGATCTATTATTTGTGTGTATTTTTTATGCTTTAGGACATGACTCTCAATATTTCGCTTAACAATTCTATATGTTCGGTGTGTCCACTGTAACCCTAGTTGGCGTACCTCCATGATACGCCTTTGTCATTTGAAATCTATTTGTTGACCTTCAACACGCTTCAGAGGAATCGAGGGCTGGTGTCTGGTAATTTATGAGTAAACGTTTCTGTTTTGTGTCATAGATATTATCATATCATATTATGAGAGAGTTTTAAAGAAAATGTCCTCCAATCCTTATTCATCACTAGAGGCCAGACTACAACTTGCGAGCTAGAATATGTATTTGCATATTATAGTTATGTCTGTTTTCGATGGTTGTTGCATATTTTTGTCATAATCACATATTTTCAAGTTTCCTATTCATATTATCTAGTTCATTTTTACATCAAACGCATTTGCGGTTTATGAAGTGCATTAATGCTATTAGGACCATCAATAATGTCACGATTTCAGACTCTATATTTGTTCTGGAAGCCATCATTTAGAACCCTCTCTAAGCATTTTTAATAATAGATTTCTGTCAATATAAGAAATATTTTAACTCATTTGTATAACAACGGGCGTAAAATAAACTATTGTTTGGGTTAAAGGGCATGTAGGTATCAAGGGTAATTAGTCAGCCAATCAAGCAGCTAAATCTGCTGCAAGTTTATGTGCGATATCACATAATATCGCTAAATTCTGATATTATTTTCTAAACAAGTGGGGAGTGAGTAGGAATATGTGTCTTATTCCAGTGATCATTATACGTTAACATATCCCACCCGTCCCAAGAGTAATTCCACATTTAGATGCTTTTCTGGTCAACCGAGAATTCTATTCAATTGCCACTCGTCTAAAATTGAATTACGGTTGCTTTCCAACCTATTTGCATAAAATAAGAATACCAAAATACACATATTATGATATTTGTTCATGCAACACTACTCAACTACCGGTCTGAATTACACCTTTTTCTCTTATTATGAGTTATACGCAGAGCACCTCCGACTTCCGAGAGGTGATTGAAGAACTAGCCGATTTACATATTCAAGTGCCATAACAAGTCTATTATTTACTTTTGATAAAAGACTAGAAGATTCTGTGCATCGACTGTTGGGTTTCTAGAAAGAGCCAAAATTAGTAGTTAAAATAGATTTCGCGTGGAAACAATAAATCAGTGATATATGAATGGCTTGCCAGGTCTATGGGGGTAAGACGTCAATGCCTACTACCTCTTCATAATTTTATTTAGTTCTCAAAGAAACAAAAGCTGGTTCCTGGCCCAGCTGTCGATTAATGTTCTTCATTTCATTTTTTGTTTGAAAACATTTCCTTCGATAAAAACTGCAGCAGCGACCGAAACGTTAGCAAAAAGTAGATATCTCATCAGATGTGGTTTCATTTATGAGCCAATTAAGCCTCCGCGAAGCATCAACAAAGACAAACTGCACTTTTTAATTTAAATAAAGGATGGAGAAACGGAGGCTGAAGAAATTGACAGTATACATTTCAGGTATCCTGAGTAAACGGAGTATTTGCCAGGAGCTTGAAACTTCTCAGCAAATACGGTTCCGATTCCAAGTGAAATCTGAAGTTTCCGATGCCCAAACAAACGAAGTCAGTTAACTGTTTCAAAAGCAGGCGGTGAGGTTGTGTCAACTGGTCTGTTTATTTTGAAATTGTTCGTTATTCTGGCATTCGTTCCCAGTTAGTTATGCCACTTCAACAAGTTGTCGAGCGGGTGGAAGTTTCTGCAAAACTTGGTTCGAAACCGTAACACTAAGTTTATGAACTATGCCCACGTCTACCTGCAGAAGTAGTCGTGGTATTCAATTGAACCATCAGTTTGTGAAAATAGCAAATGTAGCAGTTGATTTTCCTGACAGCTCAAACTATTTTAGGATCCGAATCGGCATATACCGGGTGAGATAGCAGCCCATGAACGAAGATAGTGGACTTACTAAAACATATCTTAAATATTTGTCACTGTATCATGGTGGAGAGCTACGAAGGCTACAAACTTAAAACATTTTCACATTAAATTTGGTGTTTATGCAGAATGATTCATATCAAATTTTAATTTTTTAAACAGAAGTCCCTGTATATTGTTGCTTATTTGGATTCGTTGTCCGATTTCAATTATAGCTGCAGCTATAGCTAGTCGCATTCTTCCGTCTGAACAGGTTTTTATTTAGTTTTCATTGCCTGCTAGATTGCTTATATACAGGGTGTTCCAGAAATAATACGCCAGAGTGACATGGGAGGTAGATTGGCTTTAGATCAATCAGATAACATCGACATGATCTTAGTAAAAGTTTTCTAGTTTTCGATATATTGCCACCTTTAAGGCTTTTCAAAAAATCCTACTTTCGCTCCTTTTACTTCCCACACCGATAAGTGAGGGGAGTATTGTGATCGCGAAAATTTTCGATTTTGAGATAAATACGCTTTTTGGACGTTTTATGATGTCTACATAACGAAAATCCACGTCACTCATTTCCGTCGGTCTGTCGGTCTGTCGGTCTGTCGGTCTGTCGGTCTGTCGGTCTGTCGGTCTGTCGGTCTGTCGGTCTGTCGGTCTGTCGGTCTGTCTGTCTGTCTGTCTGTACGCGTTTTTCTAGCCACGTAATCTCAGTAACGGCTGGATGGATTGTTATGAAATTTGGGCAGCGACATGCTGTAGTGTCGTAGTAGGTAATGTTCCTATAATTTTGAAAATCGGTGCATGGGCGGCGGAGTAATCAGCAAAAAACGAAAACTTTTAAATATGCCTCAAACTTCGTTTTTAGGCGTTTCAGGGGTTCCTGATCATTTTCTACTTTTTTTGGTTGGGATGAAATTGGGGTGGTTGGGGGGTGGGGGGTTGTAAAATTGAAAAATTTGTTGCTTTCATAATAGACTGACCTGTGAAGGAAGACCTAGCGACATAAATACTTTTTCTAGGTCCATCCGAAAATTGCCTTGCCTATTATAGAAACCAAGGGACTTTTTCTGGTATAAACATACGAGTATTGCTTTAGATCGTTCTATATTTTGTATCGAAGAAACTGTTGAATTGATTTTAATGAAATTTTGACACAGTATTACTACCGTGCCGAGGATGGAAAATGTGTATGGTTTTTATAAATCGTGCCAGTGGCGACGCAGAAATAATTTAAATAAAACTAAAAATATAAAAACAGCTCAAACTTTGTTTTTAAGTGTTTTAGAGGTTCCTGAACATCTTCTGAGTTTTTTTGGGTGGGGGTGAAATTGGGGTGGTTGGGGGGTGGGGGCGTTGAAAAACTGAAAAATTTGCTGTATTCATAATGGGCTCTCCACTGACCTGTGAAGGAAGACCTAGCGACATAAATCACCTTTTTAGATCCATCTGAACATTGCCTTGCCTATTACAGAAACTAAGGGACTTTTTTGGTACGAGGTACGAGTATTTATTGCTTTTGATCGTTTTGTATTTTGTAACGTGGAAACTATTGAATTGATTCTAATGGAATTTTGAGGCATTATTATTACTGTGGTGGGGATGGAAAACGCGTATGCTTGTTAGAAATCGTGTCAGTGGCAGCGTAGCAATAATCAAAAAACTAAAAATATGAAAACAGCTCAAAATTCATTTTTAGATGTTTTAGGGGTTCCTGGCCGCTTTCTACCTTTTTTGGGTGGGGGTGAAATTGGGGCGATGATTTGGTTGCAAGGGGATCTCAGACTAAAGCTTCATGCTATGGTAAAATAATAAACTGGTATCACCGTAATGTGTGGGAAGTACTGAGTCAATCAACTTGACTTCATTTTTGTTGCCTGTTATGGCTATAAAGGTCTTTGGACTTATTATCTTTTCTGTCTTGGTTTCCTACTAATAGTTGGTTGATACAACAGAGTATTGGTTTCATTGAAAACTAGCACGGTATGGTAAAAAGAACCAAATTTTTAGATTTTGTTTCAATGCGAAAACCTTAACTGAGGTTTGGCTTTGGGACATTTTCAGTCTCACCATGTTAGTTGCATTCAGATCTTCCGGTAGGCTTGGCCAGGCTTTTTGTCTGTATGTGAGCCACCTTTCACATTCGAAGAGCGTATGTTCCGCCGTGTCTAGCTGTGTCCTCAGTGGTGACCCTGATCATCGGTAGTTCTTTCTATCCTTTTCTGATAGACCTGGAACAGACCACGAGACGTTAGAGTCTGCGCGAGGAAGTAGAAGGTAGTCCTATGCTTGGAGTTTACCCATTCTCCTACTGCCGGTATCAGTCTTCTTGTCCATTGCGCATCCGTTGCTTGAAAACATATCTGCTGCCAGTTCCCTAAGGTGCATTGTCTGTAGTCTTTCCGCCTCGTCCCTGCGTCCCCTTGTGAAACGTAGATGTATCTTCTCTCTTCAGCCAGCAGATGGAAGGGCGGCGTTACTGTCACTACTTGCAAGGCAAGCGATCTGTGACTTTTTTGCAACTTGTTCAGCTCCTGCTGATATTGCTTCCCTTAGAGTGCTCTGTGCCATACTGGAACTCCCTAAAGGACGATTCCGTTCAGGAGTGCCTTTTCCCACTGCTGGGTCCCCCAATATTCGACATCAATCTAGAGAGCATTGCGACTCTAACTTGTGGTTGGTTTATGAAGTTCATTAATGGTATTAGGACCACAACATCAATAATGTCACGATCTCAGGCTCTATACTTGTTCTGGATGCCATCATTAGAACCCTCTCTAAGGATTTTTAATAATAGCTTTCTGTCAATATAAGAAACGTTTTAACTAACTTGTATAACAGTGGGCGTAAAATAAAATACTGTTTGGGTTAAAGGGCATACAGGTATCAAAGGTAATTAGTTAGCTGATCAAGCAGCTAAACATGCTGCAAGTTTAAGTGCGATATCAAACAATATCGTTAAATTCTGACCTAATTTTCTAAACAAGTGGGGAGTGAGTAGGAATATGTGTCTTATTCTACTGATCATTACACGCTAACATATCCCACCCGTCCCAAAAGTATTCCACATTTAGATGCTTTTCTGGTCAACCGAGAATTCTCTTCAATTACCACTCGTCCAAAATTGAATCATGGCTGCTTTTCCAGCCTATTTGCATAAATAAAAATAGTAGAATATACATATTATGATGCATATATTATATGCTCATGCAACAATACTTCAGTTGCCGATCTTAATGACATCTTCTTCTCTTATTATGAGTTATACGCAGAGCACAAAAGGTGATTAAAGGACTAGCCAATTTACATATTCAAATGCCATAACAAGGCTACTATCTACTATTGATAAAAGACTGGAAGAGTCTGTGCATCGACTGTTGGGTTTCTAGAAAGAGCCAAAATTAGTAGTTGAAATATATTTTAGCAACACTTTGTGGCAAATGGATCTGCAATTCAGTGCCATTATTCCCCAAACAGACATACAATTCTTTTTTAACATGCTTTTATTAGGCTTAACAGTACGTTTGCGTTTGTAACTGACACCTTTGGACTTGATTTTGGCCCAGTTTAAAGGAACAGATTTAATTTATCAAAAACCGGTGACAATATAATAATTTAATAAGTTTGTTTCATAATCCAAAACTAAAACGTGAAAAATCAATATACTCAAAAAAACTAAAAGAACATGCTTTTAGAGCAACAAATCGTGAAAGATAATAATTAATATAAGCTGAAAATAATAATGAACACACTTAATAGGTGAGGGGAGTATTGTGGTCGCTAAAATTTTCGATTTTGAGATAATATGGTTTTTGGGCGTTTTATGATGTCTACATAACGAAAATCCACGTCACTCATTTCCGTCGATCTGTCTGTTGGCGTTCTTTTTAGCCTCGTAATCTCAGCAACCGCCGCATGGATTGTGATGAAATTTGGACAGCAATATGCAGTGGGGCCGTAGTAGGTAATGTTCCTATAATTTTGAGAATAATTGGTGCATGGGCGGCGGAGTCGTTAGAAAAAAATACGAAAAATAAATATTCGTCTTCCTTTTTAGGCGTTCTAGGGGTTCCTGGTCATTTTCTACTTTTTTGAGTGGGGGTAAATTGGGGTGGTTGGGGGTTGTAAAACTGAAAATTTTTTTGTATTCATCATATACTGTTCACTGTAAGCCTCATATACACTTTTTTAGGTCCATCCGAACATTGTCTTGCTTATTACCGAAACCAGGGGAATTTTCTGTGTACATAGGAGTATTTATTGCTTCTGACCGTTCTGTATTGTGTAACGTGGAAACTGCTGGATTAATTTTGATGAAATTTTACACAATATTATTACCGTGGCGAAGATGGAAAACGTTTATGACTTTTAGAAATTGTCAGTGGCAGCGCAGCAATAATAAAAACCTGAAAATATAAAAACAGTTCAAGCTAGCAGGCGACAGAAATGTTCTGCCTGCTACAACATGCTCCACATGTCTGATAGACATGAAAGAATTGATGCTCTCTATTTCCGACAATCGACCTATGGCGCACTGATGATCGCTAATAAGCTTGAAACAGCTGTCTGCGTACTGGTGGATTGACGGAGGTATAGAGCAACCCTCGTAGTTCAAGCTAGGTTTTAACTTTCGGTTGTTCCACCGAACACAACTATCGCCTTCGTCAAAAGGTGTGGACTGTACAGTGAACTCTAAATGACTGTGAGTCTCAATAGACACAATAAGATCGCAGTGGAAGGAAGTATATTCGACTGACTCATTCCTAACCTAAATATGTTGAAGACTTTAGGTTAGATTAGATTAACTGTTTATTGACCGATTGCGTACATATAAAAATGCTTACAGCAACGTTTTTTTATGACTGAGCAGGCCGCGTAGGCAGAGCCTAAATACCTGATTACCGCGGCCGCTGTGAAATTGTTATGTTAGGGGAAGTTTTTTAACGCGGGATTTGAATGGGCCAATACCCGCAGGCCCAATAAATACATCTCTTGGCAGTCCATTCCAAGCCGTGGACACCCTGGAAATAAATGTGCGGTTGTACCGCTCGGTAATTAAGAATAGAAGATGAAAAAGTAGAAATCTACAAACAATACCTATAAAGAGGAGATTTAGTAAACTAGGATTATATACTACGTGAAAGTGAAATCCGAACACTGAGAAAAGAAAAACTGTGGTTGATGAAATGCGGTAGGACAATAATAGAAGAACTCATTTACCATAATTAGTTTATAAAAAAATACAACAGATCAATAATGGTTGGGTTCTCCATGCTGACGAATACACTCCTCTATCCTGCGCAGCATGCTCATAATCTGGTTGTTGATAAACTCTAGAGGTAGAGCCGCCGAAGCTGCCCTAACAGCATGCTCCAGTTCGTCCAGCATGATCGGAGGATTGGGTAAATCGCCTACGTATCGAACCATCCAATCCCATACTTTTTCAATTGGCGATAAATCGGATGATCTTGGAAGTCAGGGCAGTACCCTGACCTCAGCCTCCTGTAGGAACCTCACTGATACCCTTGCAATATGAGAACGTGCATTATCTTCCTGTAAGAAACCCTCTTCGGGACCTCGGACATATGGAACGGCAATTGGTTCTAACACCGTATTCACATAACTTTGCGCAGTCATTGTGCCACAATCACAAGTAAATGTGACTTGCTGTTGAATGTAATGGCACCTCAAACCACCAAACCAATAGGACAGTGTACATGGCACTCAACAGCAGACTCGTCGTTCACCCTGTCGTCGTCTTACGCGTTGGCGTCCGTCATGTGCCCCCAGACAAAATCTGGACTTTGAAGAAGGCCATCTGATGCCACTCAGCATCCCATTGTCGATGTTCTTGGTACCAATCAAACTGTTGGCGATGACGATTTGCAGTGAGTGGAAGCATTAGATACGGACGATATGATCCTAAGCCCATTTTACTCAATCTGTGGCACACTGTGCGGATTCGAATGGGCCTCCCTTATAGCAGCATACCAAGCGTCGTCAGCAACAGCTCAAGTGGATCGCATTCTGTCTCGAAGGGCCAGTAGTTGTAGATGTCGATTTTGCCGGTCTGTAGTTCTTTTACGTGCTCCGGAACCTCTAGCTCGCTGCATTAGTCCTTCTGCGATCTATGCGCGCCATGCTGCTACAACTGTAGCCACGCTACACCCCATGGTTACAGCAATTGCTCTGAAAGTTCTCTTTTACACAACGAACTGGTCTCTCGCCACATTTGCAACCGATATCATCGTTTTTGAATCGAAAAAAAGCGATGCTTTGTTTTTAGAGGCTCCATGTAGGTAAATAACATCTGAATGAACAAAAAGTGTTACATGTGTACTAGAGATAGTACCGACAAGCTGTGTACAAAGTTTTAATGCAAATATCCCTTTTTTTCTAGGTGTTCAGATTTAACTTGCGAGTATTATAGTTACGATAAGGTCGTATGTATGTTACAAACTAGTAATGACACTGATTAACCATAAAATGACAAGACAAACAAACAAGGTAACTAACATTAATAATTTCAATGTACAAAACAACTAGAAGTTGAGATTTCATTAGCTTGGTACTATAGGGTAGAAGCAATGATCAAGCAAGAACTTGAGGAATGGGTGCGTGTGCACCTCTGACGATCATTTCGATTAATTACTGTCGAGGAAGTCCACTCAATGATTGGAACTATAAAAACTGATGCTTCCGCGGTAGACAATATCAATCGTGTCATGCTAACATACTGTAGCCCTTTCATTGACAAATATATAGCACATATCATTAGCTGTTGTATTTTAAATTCGTATTATCCTAGACTATGGAAGGAAGCTATAGGTATTCCTATACCCAAAATCTCGAATCCTACAGAGTTCTCAGATTTACGCATTATAAGTATTTTACCAGCTGTATCTAAAATATTTGAAAAATTTATGTTTAATCAAATATACGAATATTTTTCAAGAAACAACTTTTTACCTAATTGCCAAAATGGATTTCGTCCGGGAAGATCTACAATTGATTCTCTAGTGACTGTCACGAACGATATTTTCACGGCGTATGACAATGGCTTGTCCACTTCTTTAGTGCTTTTGGATTTTTCTAAAGCCTTTTACACTATATCTCATGAGCTACTTTGTCAAAAGTTAAAGTACTATAATGTTACTAATCCAGCAGTGGAGTTATCTATTAGGTCGAACGATGACTGTATCTGTCAACGGCAAGTTTTCAACCCCCACAGATATATTATCTGGTATTCCACAAGGATCTATTCTTGATCCCTTACCCTTCATAATTTATACCTCCGACATACTGGACAGTATAACTAATTACCAGATACAAGCATATACTGATGACACACAGCTATATTGCGCACTAGGCACACAAAGATCTTCAGGTGCTAAAGAGGATTCCAAAGGGGACATTTTACTCTTGAGGATGATAAGATTGAAGTAACCTACCAACTGATACAGGGTACTTTAATAAATACACTAACGGTTCGCTCAATTCTGCATGATCATTTGCACGTGCAGAAATTTTGTACCCTCTTGGTGCCTCGTCAACTGACTGAAGAGACAGGTGACGAGACGATGGGTCGACCAAAGCTCAAAACAAAGTTTAGGTCTTTGATGATGAAGAAACATCTGTAACTGTCAGTAAATCACGATCTGTAAAGAAATAATTTTTTTGTTCTTTGGTTATACTTGGTGATGTTTTGAAGACTCGACAATATAACCTTTAGCCACACGTAGAGTCTACTTTTTATATGAACATTTTTTAATTACTTTTTTCATCTGTTACCCAGGACAAAAGTGACCCTTTCGGTATTCTATACTTGACAGGCCTATCCGAACATCGCCTACGAGGAAATTGTTTTGGATTATTCTTGAAACAGATTATTTTTAACACAGATTGCTATGAAATTTTAGGTACCGTCTTAGAATCGTGGTGGAAATAGAAACCTGTGTAAGTTTTGGAAACTGGTGACGGAATAATTAGCAAATAATAATAAGTATCAGCACCCCTCTAAATTTGATACTGAGTTTGATGGCTCGTGGTTATTTTTCTTTTTTATCGCAGTACGTCATGCAAAACGCATTGCACGATGCTGGTAGTACTGAGCCAATAAACTTGATTCCATTCCATTCCACTCAAGAGGGATATTTTATTAGTATTTCTATCCATTAGTAGACTAAGGGACTAAGGGAGGGCGACTGGACATCGAAAATCTCCATATATACAATACCTGCAATCAGTGGTGGCTCGTGGTACGGTAAGCACGCAGATAACAGCGCTAAACAATAGAAAACGACTAAACACAGCCAAATACAGCAAAAAAGAACAGAAAGCAGCTCAAAACTACAGAAATCAAGCAGATAACTGCAAACGGTAGAAAACGACCAAATATAACCGAGTAGAACAGAAAACAGCCCATAACAACGGAAAGCAAGCAGATAACAGCGGTAAACAATAGAAAACGACTAGACACAGCCGAGTACAACAGAAAAGAACAGAAAACAGCTCAAAACAACAGAAAGCAAGCAGGTAACAACTGTAAACGGTAGAAAACAACCAAATGCAACCAAATAGACTCACAGCTAGTTCAAAACAACAGAAAGCATGCAGATAACAGCGGGAAACAACAGAAAACGGCTAAACACAGCCGAATACAACAGAAAAGAACAGAAAACGGCTCAAAACTACAGAAGTCAAGCAGATAACAACTGTAAACGACAGAAAACGATCAATCACAACCAAATAGACCAGAAAATAGCCCATAGCAACAGAAGGCAATCAGATAACAGCGCTAAACAATAGAAAACGACTAAACACAGCCGAATACAGCAGAAAAGAACAGAAAACAGCTCAAAACTACAGAAATCAAGCCGATAACGCAAACAGTAAAAAACCACCAAATACAACCGAATAGAACAGAAAACAGCCCATTACAATAGAAGGCAAACAGATAACAGCGCTAAACAATAGAATACGACCAAACACAGCCGAATACAACAGAAAAGAACAGAAAACAGCTGAAAACAAGAGAAAGCAAGCAGATAACGACTATAAACGGTAGAGAACGACCAAATACAACCGAATAGATCATAGCTGAATTTCAGCAAAGATACCAAATTTATGTGAATGTGACTTTTGTAGGGAAATTAAAATTACTGGTTAAGGGCACTCCATAAGGGTGAACATTTCATGATTTTAATCTAGCATAGATGATCTGCCTCTCTCGCTACCTATCGATCTATAAACCTACTTAAAACGCTTATCATAGATTAGATTAGAGAATCGTAGAATACAGTAGAAAGTAAGTCGGTAAGAGACTAGTCTAATAGAAACAGAATTTTCGAGAGCATGATGTTAAGATAGAGTTTTTTACCAAGAGTTGTTTGCATAGACAACTAGGATTGGAAACACGTCTTGTAACATCGGTCGCCAGAATATTACCTTAGATATTATTTTTAAAACTGTCTGTTCCGTAGAATCCTTTTGTGTTGGCACTTTCACCGAATTGAATAATGTACCAATTCCAAATAAAAAATGCCCGAGAGAGCGTCCTCCTGAAAAGATCGTCTGGATACGCAAACGTCATTAGGGCTGCTATATGGAGGGGAAAATGAGAGTTTCCATGCTCACTCCTGATATCGTCCATAAATATTTATAAGGCTTATTAAACTTTGGATACGCGAGCCGGCGCACTCTTAAAACTCGTTTAAACACTCATCCTTTCCCCAAGATCGACAAATAAATTAAACCTTAATTCATAATGTCGAGGGTCACGAATTCTTCGGATAAGCTCCCGGTTAGGCTGACAGGGCTTTAGGTTAATTTTTCGGCGGTCGTTATTAAGGGTTTTGTGTTCAAGGACTCCTCTGATACGGTAAAGTTAGTCGTAAATCATGATACGTACAAATAGTAGCAACATATAGATGTTGGGAAGCAGTACTTTGAAAAAGTATTGGTTCGCCATCTATCTACCGAAGCCGGTATCTGAGCGTTTAATTTGAGTATCCGAGCACTGTTTATGTGACCCGTTTAAAAGCATCAGGTATAAGGTTCTTTTCAACAGGCCTCAATACCGTACAATGTATCGTCACCGTTCATAAAACGGTCCATAAAGCGTTCCAACAGATTTCGTCACCGTTCATGGGACGGTTTCTGTACGGTCAAGTCGGGACTTGTGAGGACTGACATGCGCAGTAGAAAGTAAATCGCCCGCTTGGCGCACAGTTTCATTTTGTCATTTCTATGTGCCTTCTGTTCTCTTGCTTCCTTGAGTCTTGAGTGTTGAGATTGAGTGTGACTTGATTTTGCGTCTTTTGTTTTTGCTGTTGCTTGTTGTTTGGCTGGCTCGTTTGTTGGCCGAAACCTCACCAAAGCCAAAAATGGAAGGTTCTTTTCAACAGGCCTCAATACCGAACGATGTATCGTCACGGACATGCGCGTTCTGTGACCGTTCATAAAACGGTCCACAAAGCGTTCCAACAGATTTCATCACCGTTCATGGGACGGTCTCTGTACGGTCAAGTCGGGACTTGTGAGGACTGACGTGCGCAGTAGAAAGTAAATCGCCCGCTTGGCGCACAGTTTCATTTTGTCATTTCTATGCACCTTCTGTTTTCTTGCTTCCTCGAGTCTTGAGTGTTGAGATTGAGTGTGATTTGATTTTGCTTTCTTTGTTTTTCCTGTTGCTTGTTGTTTGGCTGGCTCGTTTGTTGGCCGAAACTTCACCAAAGCCAAAAATGGAAATGGAATCAAACAATAATGTTATACATGGTATGATATGTTAAATTAGGTCATTTTTATGGAAAACATAACCCAGGTTCTTTGTTTATAGAGCTACAGGAATACCTGGTTGTGAGTGACAACCATTATTCATGGCTAAAATTACCCAAATAATCCTCATTTTTCGGTTGTGGTTGATAGACTAACACCACACTAACACCAAGTCATCGTCAGAAAACTCAGGCACCGATCAATTTTAATAAAGCTCATGGCGTCTTGGCTTTTGACGGTAGCTTTTGGAATGAAATAGAGGTTAGTTTTTTTTTTGATAGCTGTCAGAACTGACACGAGTCCGGTGCAATGAGAGAAAGAACCGTTCCAACAGATTTTTCTGTTTGTACGGTCACGAAACCATCCAAAATCAACGCATGCGCACCACAAACGATCCGAACAGTTTCGTGACGGTTCAATGGACGGTACAAAATATGCTGTTGGAAAGAACCTATAGAAACCTGCGGGCACGACAACAAACAGACTATTTTTGTGGAACACTCATTTAACACTCCCGACATTCGGTTACGTACAAAATAGAGCAAAGCGGATTTCCTTAGTACTTCGCGAGAACACCGAGCATACATCAATCAAAAGGGTCCTTTGAAGTGGCGAACCGCTTGAATTCACAATTAATAAGATATCGCAACCGCTCGTATACTGTGTTTTACATGAGTATTATATTAATACTATTTATATGGGGTGAGTTTTTAGTACCGGATCGATCGATAACTGCACAACTGTAAAAGATAGCAAAAAAAGTTGTACACAAAAGGTGCAAAGAGTATGCTTCTTGCTCAGAATATATTTTAATTTATAGAGGGTAATCTATAACTACGCGGTGATGCAAACATACATTTTTTTTAAATGAGATTCCCGAGGAGATACCCTATAGATTATCCGATACTTAGATTCTACTAATGATGCCCGTTTTTACAATATAGGTAACATTATATAGCCTGTTCCAAAAGTTATGATCATTTTTACATCTAAATAGCTGTCAAATGAAACTGTATTTAAAAAAATGGAGTTGATTGACTCAGTACTTCCCACGCCTAACAGTGATATCATTTTATTATTTTCCCTTTGCATGAGGCTATAGTCTGAGATCCCTTGCAACTAAATCATCGCCCGCCTGTCCTCAAAAAACATCCAACACAAAAACTAGTAAATAGTTGCCTAAATCTCTCCGTAGAAACTAAAACGATACAATTTTTAATCTGCGAGCTTCAACTGGACGAAACGAAACAATCAGGAACCCTCAAATTGCTTAAAAACGAAGTTTTATATTTTTAGTTTTTTTATTATTGCCACGCCGCCACTCACACGATTTTTGAAAGCCATAACCATAACCATCCTCGCCACGGTAATAATACTGTGTCTAAATTTCATTAAAATAAATTCTATAATTTCCATGTTATTAAATTCAGAACGATCTAAGCAATACTCGTATGCACACATCAGAAAATTCCTTTGATTCCTGTAATAGCCAAGGCAATGTTCGGATGGACTTAAAAAAGGTTAATATGCCGCTAGGTCTTTCTTTCACAGGCCAATGGACAGCCTATTATAAATAGAACAAATTTTTGAGTTTTACAATTTCCCCCCACCCAAAAAAAGTAAAAAATGATCAGGAACCCCTAAAACGCCTAAAAAGGAAGTTTGAGGGATATTTATTTTGTTTTCGTTTTTTGCTAATTAGTCCGCCGCCCTAGTCCTTTAAGTAGCTGTAGCTCTTGAACTAATCACTTTAGACAACAAGTGTGATAGTTTGTTGGAATTGCTTTATCGGATGGAAAACAAAAAGTCACAAATATACAGGGTGTCCCATTAAAATTTTGAATCGGACGTCACGTGATCGAAAACAAATACCTCATTGGGTGACGCAATAATAGGAACAGATACTACATTTGTTCTAATTTACACCCCCAAAATTGTAATGCGCTACTACTGCCCAGTTCCGATATATTGCTCGTCTTAATCGTCGTATATGGTGTCTTATTCAAAAAAATGTATGTTTACCTCACCACGTAGTTATGAATCATCCTGTATAAATAAAATTATTCTCTGAATAGGGAGCTACAACTTTGATATACATTTTTTTGCTATCTTTTTCATTAGTGGTGTTATCGACCGATCCGGTACTAAAAACTCACCCTGTATATATACTGTGGTTGTCTCCTTTATCTATCGTTTCTCTTTGGCCTCCTTATATAAACCAAACCTTGTTCGACTCTGTGGCCTTTATCGAAGCCTAAAAAAAGGCAAGTTGATTGACTCAGTACTTCCCACACATAACAGTGATACCATTTTTTATTTTCACATTTCATGAAGCTATAGTCTCAGATCCCCTTCATCCGCCTTCATCGATTTCCCGTCCGCAAAAAAAACATCCAACACAAAAACACTCGTAAAAATTTTCTTGCATCTCTCCCCGTATGAACTAGGATGAATCAGTTTTTATTCTCCAAGCTTCATCTGGACGAAATGAAATGATCAGAAACCCCAAATCGCATAAAAACGAAGATTGGGCCGTTTTTGAATTTTTGGTTTTTTGATTATTGCTGCGCCGCCTCTGACAAGATTTCTAAAAACCATATGCGTTTGCCATCCTCGTCTCTGTCGAGATTTCATTGAAATCAATTCCAGGTTACACAATACAGAACCATCCAAAACAATTATGCGTTCAGCTGCCAGACTTGTTTATAACATCCCAAATGATTTTAAAAGCTGTTCACTCCTCATTAGCAACATTGAAGCCACCCTAGGATTTATGAAAGTTATTAAAGTCTTTTTGCTACATATGCACACGCGATCGTATGGATAAACCGCGACTAATAACCGAAGCAGTTGATGCCGCTTCATAAAAATGAAAAAAAAACATTAACCCTTTAAGTCCGCATTTAGGAATTTATTTGAATTTCACCGAAAAAATACAAAACATAGCAAAAAAGTGAACAAATAAACTGAAAATCACCTTTGCACTGGTTTAGAAATATATGTTTTTCAAAAAAATGGTGGCCATCTAGGGTAACCAGTAGGACTGTTCAGTACTGTGGTACAGAAAATACTGCGCCGGTACTCTGTAACTTAGAAACGTGTTTCTATGCACTATGTGCTACGGGATCGGGTGGCCTCGTAAATATGACAGCGTGCCGTGACAACGTAGTAGACACGTGATAGGCACCCGAAACTGCCCGATCATCATGGTCGTTATGGTGATAGAAACATGTTTCTATCTTTTAACTTAGAGAGTACCGACCCTGGGACAGTTGTACCCTGAGTAGCACGCAACATATCTGTCATGCATGGCAGAGGTTTGTTGTCACTATTAGCTCCAGTATCTTGAAAAGGTCTTTTGGTGTCTTCTTTTACTTCTGTATCATCGGCATCCTTTGGTCAGTAGCCTCGTGATCTGTATAGGCTTTATTACTGTTTCCCGGCGCCACTCTAGGAACAGCACTGTTAGCTATAAGCCAACAGTAAAAGCTTCGGTGTAATTACTAATATTTTGTATGACTCAAATTTTCGTCAAAGTTCCCAGGCATATCGTTATCGATCTCATCTTCATCCCCAGGTAAATAGTCATCTGCTATTGACTCCCCATCTGAAAGAATTTTTGCTACAATATGATATAGATCATCTACGTCCATCGCTTTGAGCTCCGCAACAGTCCACTGTGTCCTTCCTCGAGTAGTAAAAGACATCTCATTCGATACACCCCTGTATTGAAAATATCTGCTTCGGTCTTCCATTATTTGTATTATCTTGGAGTATCGCAACGTCAGTTCATCTGAAGAGGACTGAATATACTAAAGCAGTCGAAACGTTGTGATACTCATAAAACATATAGACCATGGAAGTCAGAAACATTATAAATTGAAACATCTACGTTGTCTATAAATTTCAAACACAACCCTGTATATTCCTGGTGGTTAGCCGGTATAGCCACCACTAATAACGTGTTCCGAAAAGCACAATTACAATAAAATTATGAAATTTAGGATGATGTGTGAAAACCAACAATAATTGCTATCATTATTTACCAGCCATATCAAATTTCTTTTCGTTTATTTCACAGTAAACAGCTATCAAAGTTTAACGAGTGCACCATGACCCTAAGTGTTCACAATAACGATGAACAACAGATCGAAATAGACGCGAACAGGCTACTGGAATTTTTTTCCTATAAACGGCGCTCTGAATATCACAAAACAGCTGGTGGTTGACCCATCGAACCATTAGGACTGAGCCAACGAATTACTGAATTTGTGGTTACATGACATGGCCAGTAGGACGCAAAGGGTTAAGGTTTACGCGTTTCTGGAGGGTACCGCAAAAAATATAAGCGTTCAATTAAATTTCCTAGTTCTTGCATCTGATGCTGCGAAGTACAAATGTGGTAGGACAACAAATTTTTGTTGAAAATTGGTGATGGAAGTACGTCCCTGATAAACTGGAGCCAATAACATTGAAGCGAGATTGATGAATGCCACAAAAGACTTCTACATTGATAAAGCAACACGTGGATAAGTATAAGCAACATCTTCGATCACACATAAGTGGACATGTAATGACACCTCTAGACAGAAAATAAAGATTTCAAATTTCCGATAGTTTGACTACACTGTAGCCACAAATCTCTATAATGATAGCTTCGCACAAAGGTTTCGTAAAGCCCTTCGAAGTTTTCCTCACGGAATAACGAGTACAAGGTACCGACACGCAATCCTTTTTACGGATACCACTCCATCACGCGAACCGGGAACCTCAATTTTCCCTCCACAAACCGCTAGAGTATATGCCGAAACATGATGTCGCCCAATGCATTTACTTGATTGCTCTTAAATTGAGACAAACAGGTCTGTAAGACAGATGTTATATTCGTACATACTACATAATTATTGATTATTTTAAATTAGCGTGTTGGATCTTATGAGCTGAAAAAGATATAGCCCTGTAAATGCACCTAGTTACCTGATTCTTCTGTGATCCCTCAGATCTGATATGCTACATCGTAGGTGAGGAAATTACTGTGATCGAGAAGGCTTTCAATTTTGAAATAATTTCAGGAAATTTTATATCCATGTCACTCACTGCTGTCTTTGATTAGTCTTCCAGGGGTCTTTAGGCCCTGTAGGTAACGGGTACAGTTGTTGGCACTTTAAGCATAGGATGCCAATAGTTTTATCGTTTGTTTAAAACGATAAGTACACAAGCAATATTTATAATAAAATGCATTCCGGAAGGATTTACAATATTAACGTTGCTTGTAAAATATTTTTTTGAAAACGAGCTACACGATAAATTCAGTTTAATGGAAAATGGGGATTTCAGACAGCTATTGGCTCCGTAGAGTCTGTTAATGGCACTAAGTAGACCAATTGTTGACAGCTATTAGCTTTCACTGCAAAGCATCACAGAAGACATAATTAAAGTAGGTACTTTGTAACTGACAAGAATTATATTTCTATCAAACAAGTAGTAAATGATTACCGTATTAACGGATATGATAATTTCATCAAAATGTATACCTCCTTTTGAGTGTTAATTAAAACTAATTCTAACGGAATTTGAATAATTTATAACAAAAATGTAGCTCTGTATATTGCACATAGTTATGTCCATGCAAATTTAGCCCTCAAAGCTACATTGCATTATATTAATTAATTTATTAAAAATTAAATTGAATTATTTTTTATTTATCATACCCTATATCCTACTGTTTGCGATCTGAGATGACAGCTTCCACGCTGTAAGGAAATATTCTTAGACCTCTAAAAATATACACAATATACACCTGTTAGTCCGACTGCTGTCAAAAATGTAAAAAGCACAGTTCTATTTAGCTTTGCTTGTTTCCTGTCTACCTCATAGACGTTACGTGATCCTCTTGGTCCTAGTACAGTTTTTGTTTTAAGTTGCAATAGAAAATTCGTTTCGTTGCTGTTGGATACCCTCATGGTTGGTAGTCATCACGAGGCCATTTTCTTCCAGGTAGTAGCCAACTTTATCAAATCATCCCCTACATCATTTCCGTTTGCATTTGAGGAAGGTGCTGTACCATCCATGTACTGGAGTATTCTTAATAAATTCATTTGGTTGCGAGTTTTTATCAAGAAATGTTTTCACGCTAATTTGAAAATCTTCGCTTCTTTGAAGGACTACTACTGTATCTGTAGAGTGGGGAGGGTGAGTGGTCCCACTGCACTTAGGCCACAACTGGACCATTGTGCATCCTCCCAGGGAGTTGTTTCCTCAGGTCATCGTCCATCCTGCCAATTGGAAGGTGAACAAGTTGCTGGGGGACATCTCCCTTATGTGGGCAGGTGTAGGCCAAGACTCGCCGAACGCACACTCTCTAATAGAAGATAACTCTGGGCATTCACATATGACGTGTTCCACAGTTTCGTCTTCACTTTCACACATTCTACATATCGGTGTGTCACTTAAACCCATAGTGTGGAGGTGTTTCCTGAGTTGACAATGGCCAGTCAGGAATCCTACTAAGGGACGTGGGTTTGGTCTGGTCATCGCCAAATACTTCTTGGATATTGCCATGTCAAAACCTGCAAGGGTTTCTTTGGTAAATCGACATCCTTGTGGTTCTTCCCATCGTTTTACCATTTGGGCATGGGAGTGTTTTTTGGCTATTTCCAAAATTGTGGTTGTCGACATTCCAGAAAGGTCACATGGTCCTAAAATTCTTTGGTCAGCGGCCTTCCTGGCTAGACCATCCGCTATACGGTTGCCTTTGTTGTTGTTGTGCCCTTTAACCCACCTCAGGACAATATTGTTTTTGTCCGAAGCATGGGCTAAAGATTGGTGGCATTCCATTGCTAGCCCTGAGGTGATACAAGATCTTTTCAGGGTTAGAAGCGCTTGTCTGCTGTCAGTGCAGATTGCTACAGTTTTGCGAGATACATCTCTCCTGGTTAGTTCATTTGCGGCTATCGATATGCTAGCCAGTTCCGTTTGAACGATACTGGCGTGTTTGCCCATAGCCCACTTTGTTCTTAGGTTTAAAGACCTGGAGTATACACCACATCCAGCGCCTTCCCTTGTTTTGGAGCCATCTGTGTATATGCAAATTGCATTTGTCACATTTGGCTCAACATTCTGTTTAATCTCTATTTTATAGGGTTTCTTAAAAACGAATGTTGGTTTAATTGAGTAGCTGGTTGCTTGTAGCATGGGTAGTGCCTTTAGCGCTTCCCGCCATACCAGCTGCCTCAGTCGTCCCATACCTACATCTGGATTAATACCAACCGTGCGAAGTCGTAACATTGACAGTAACGCAACCTCTTTGATGTAAATATCTAGAGGGGTAATGCCAATTATTACTTCCATAGCAGCAGTCGGTGTTGTGCTCATGGCTCCTGTTATATTAATGCAGGCCATACGTTGTATTTTATATAATTTATTAATCGCCGTCGCCTGCAGAACTTTAGGTACCCAGGCAATGGCTCCATACGTTAGCATAGGCCTAATGATTGCGGTATAGATCCAGTGGGTAACTCTTGGCGACAGGCCCCAAGTGCGTCCCACTGTTCGCCGACATTGTTCATAAGCGACATATGCTCTTTTGGCTCTACTATCTAAGTGAGAGTTCCACGTTAGCTTTCTGTCGAGGGTAATACCAAGATATTTCACCTCTTCAGAGAAATGTAGCTTGACACGGAGAAGCTCAGGGGGGTTTAGGCCCCTGATCTTCCTTTTTCTGGTGAACAGAACCATCTCAGTCTTCTTGGGATTGATGGACAATGAGTGTTCTAGACACCACTTTTCTATTGATTTGAGTGCTACTTGGGTGCGTTCACCCAATGTGTTCTCAAATCTTGCCTGTTTGCAGGATGACTATGTCATCCGTATATGCTATTGTGTAGTGTCCATTGCTGTTGAGGTGATTGATGAGGGTATCCAGAACCACGTTCCAAAGCAGTGGTGACAGAACACCTCCCTGCGGACAACCCCTGGTAACAACACCTTTAACAGAAATGTCCTCTACGTTGATTGTTATTGCTCTGTTAGAGAGCATGCTAAGTATCCATTCGCTTACAGTGCTAGGCACGTTCCTAGCCTGGAGTTGCTGGCTAATTTTTGGGAATGTTGTTTTGTCAAACGCTCCCTCAATGTCTATGAATACACCAAGGGTGGATTCTTTGTTGTCCAGTGATCTCACAATTCTGCCAACTACTTGATGTAGTGCCGAGTCGGTGGATCTGCCTGGAGTGTATGCATGTTGATTTGGATGAAGTGGGAAATGAATTAGTACCTCATCTCTTATATACCTCTCGCATAGCCGTTCCATCGTCTTGAGGAAGAACGATGTTAAGCTTATTGGTCGGAATGCCTTCGGTAGGGTGTAGTCCATCCTACCTGGTTTAGGTATGAAGACCACTCTCACCTCTCTCCACCTTTTGGGAATATATTTTAGAGCCAAGGAGGCTCTGAATTATCCCACCAAGTGCGGCATAGGATGATCCAGACTCCATTGAAGTAGGGCTGGACATATGCCGTCTGGCCCTGGTGATTTGAAGGGGGAGAAGCAGGATATGGCCCAGTTTATCTTTTCCTCACTGATTATTTCTCTGGTGAATTGCCAGTCAATCGGTGAGGATGTGTTAATGTCTTCCATCCAGTTCGACGTCGCAGTGACAATTGAACCAGGGAAGTGTGTGTCCATCAGGAGCTCGGCACTTTCCCGGAGGTTGGAGGTTTTACTTCCATCTTCCCTTTTTAGAATGCCGATGCACCGATGTGGATCTTTAGAGAGCATTTTTTGCAGTCTGGATGCTTGTGGGAAATTCTCTATTTCTTCACAGTAGGTTCTCCAGGCAGCCCTCTGTTTTTGTCTACAGACTTTCTTAAACTCTTTGATGTTGGATTGGTACAAGTCCCAATCCTTTTTGAGTTTGGTACGTATTGCTTTGTTGTAAGTTCTTCTTGCTGCTCTCCTGAGGTGTTCCAGTTCGCTGCACCACCAAATATTGGTTTTGCCGCCTTCCTGGACCATCCTTATGGCCTCTTTTGGAGGCGAGGTTTTTGCCACCTGACTCACTGGGCGCCTTCTCCTTTAGTTTTGAAGGGGCTGAGGAGGAGGAGGTAGTTCCTGTGGATGCCGCCTCTTTCGCCTGCCTCGCCTTCCTTCTTCTTTTAGCCTCAGCGCCACAAACTCGGCGACGCTTTGGCCATTGTTTTTTGTGTGGTATATGAGGTGATCCCTCTCGTCCAGCCTCGGTCTGTGCCGCAGCTTGAGGTGAACATTGTCCAGCCCTAGCTGCAGATTCAGGTTGAGGTGAACTTGATGGTCCAGCCTCGGGATTTTGTTTATTGGTTTTTGTGTTATCCATAGTCGTTCCCACGAGTAGCAAGGGAAAGGATGAGTCCACCACTGGCAGAGCCCCGCATGCCAGGGTAAGGCTTATTACAATGGGGTGTCGCCTGGTTCCCCAAGGGGATCGTTTGTGGCCGCATATCACCCTGCGACCATTCAGCCCTCAGCACGATACCTTACACCTTAGCTTTGGGTGGGTTGGTCCACGGCGACAGCTTTCGCAAAAGGATTGAGGGTTTTTAAGCCCTCGTACTCTACTATGGCTGCCACTAAGGACTACCACTACAACACTACAACGGGCGAGAACTAAGTCGATAAGAGTAAAAAATTATCAGATAGTTAGTATTGCGAAAATACAAAATTTATTGAACAGAAGCTCACCTTGATATATTTGTTGGTGTTCCTTTTATTAAAAGCGCTTTTTGTATCATTAACTCACCTTTATTCGATATATTTTCAACAAGCGATAGCAAAAAAGACAACATATACCGCAGTACCCCATTGATCAAGCGATATTTGATTAATAAAAAATTATTAATAAAAAATTCACAAATTTATTTTACCTTAGAAATTTAACAAGCTTGTAATGTCCTCATAGTACTACACACACAAAAAGATATTATCAAACCAAGAATTGTGATAATCATGTAAAAATATACTTGCGACAAGAATATCTGCTCTCACACCCACATAATTTACTTAATGAGGAAATTATGGTTAAGTTGAACCAAGAAAAATGAGCTTTTGATTTCAATACCCATTCTAAAGAAATACGTTCTGACCAAGAATACTGATTTGAAACAAGCTGGTCTGTCTGTCTGTCTGTTTGATGGCGTTTTTCTACCCCCGTAATCTCAGTAACCCCTGCATGGATTGTGATGAAATTTGGGTAGATATATGCTGTGGGGCCACAGTAGGTAATGCTGCTATAGTTTTGGAAATAGGGCGGAGTAATTTGCAAAAAACAAAACACTTCAAACATTTCTCAAACTTCGTTTTCATGCGTTTTAGGGGTCCCTGATCGGTTTCTACTTTTTTTGGGTGGAGGTGAAATTAGGGTGGTACTCATAATGGGCCGTCTATTCACCTGTGAAAGAAAGACCTATGTGAATAATTTACTCTTTTAGGTCCATCGGAACATTATCTGCTTATTACACAAACCAATGGACTTATAATTATCTAATGTATACATACTATATGCGAGTATTGCTTTAGATAGTTTTGTATTGTATAACGGAAAAATCGTTGAGTTGATTTTATTGAAATTTTGACACAGTGGCGGTGCAGCAATAATAGAAAAACTAAACAGCCCAAACTTCTTTTTTCGGCATTTTAGGACGTCCTGTTTGTTTTCTACTTTTATGAATGGGGGTGAATTTGGGGCGGTTTTGTACTTAACAGGCTGTCCTCTGATCCGTGAAAGAAAGACCTAGCGGCATAATTTACTTTTTTTAGATCCATCTGAGCATTACATTACAGAAACCAAGGGACTTAAAATTTTCTGATGTATACATACGAGTATAGCTTTAGATCGTTCTACAGGGTTATTCACGTTATTCGACACGGAGCATTATGGCTAAAGTATTTGATAAAAAAGAAAGTAATAACTTCGGATGGATAGAGACCCATAAAGACTACATTTTAAAAATATTTTCATGTTAAACAGGGTGTCCCAAAAACACGAAATGTATCAAAGTTATGTTTTTTTGAATGGAACACCCCGTATATTATTGCATATTCAGATTCCTTGATGAATTCTAGTGTGACCTTATGTATCATACATGGGACTTAAAGCGAACCGTTTAGGTGTAAATCAGCATTTTTGGTATAAGTAGATATCAGGAAAAAATTGAATATCGCAGAGATTATAAAATTTGGAAGGCTGTAACTTTGCCGTATTATTAAGCATAAGCTGCGTCAGCTTTGATGAGACTGTCAAATTTAAATTACGTTTATGTTCGGAGAAATCGGTCGGTTAATTAAGGAAACTTCGATCAGCGATAACTTGATTTTTTCAAATGGGAATGCCTAATTTTTTTTATACCGTTGAACGTAGAATTTGATAACCTTTCAAATGATATAAGGTTGTGAATATCAATCTCTGGTGGTTTTCATTTAATTTTAAATTTTCAAACAAATCGGTGTTTTTCAATTTTCCTACCTATAAGTAACGTAGCAGGCCATGAAATATAAACAAAAACCTGTTCAGGTAGAAGAAAACAACCAACTTAGCTGAAAAATACACACGAACTAGACTAAAGGGGCAAGATTATAAAAATTACTCACAATAAACAAAGTCTAACTAGAAACAACGGCGGTAACATATCTTTGGTCAAAGAGAAGCTAGAATATGGCAGAAATGGATTTTTTCACGGCCTATTGTCTACTCCAATGTACTAGAGATTGGCAATTTCCAAAACCATTAAATATTTTGAAATGAAACAAAAACTACTAGACAATGTTGTAGGCAGTTTATCAGTTTCATAATAAAATTTCACATTTAATGATATAAAAAAGTATGCAATTCTGTCAAAACTCAAGTCAAAAGTACCTCTGACTGGAGTTCTGAAAATTCTTCAGTACCTATTAGCAAGATCGCAGAAAATGAAGAATGAATTGAAATTTGTTCAAATTATAAAACATAACTTAAATGTCAGAAAATTTAAATCTGATTTGCCAGTATTCCTTTTTTGCAATATTGCTAATAGATATTGAAAAATAGAAGGGCTCCAGTCAGAGGTATCGACTTCGTCGCAAATTACTGCTTTTTTACACCATTACATACGATTGATAATTGCGTGCTGGCGCAAAAGTCGCTGGTTGTTTTTGTTTCATATCAGGGCTTTTAAGTGTCTTGGAAATTTTTAAACTCTAGTAAATTGCGGTAGCCAGTAGACTGTAAAAAACATCTATTACTGCCATACTCCAGCTTCTCTTTGACCTTAGAGATGTCAACGCAGTTGTTTCTGGAAGAGTTGGTTTGTTGTAAGGAATTTTTATAATATTGTCCCTTTAGTCTAGTTCGTATGTATTTTTCAGCTAAGTTAGTTGTTTTCTTCTACCTGAAAAGGTTTTTGTTTATATTTCATGGCCTGCTACGTTGCTCATAGGTAGGAAAATTGAAAAACACCGATTTGTTTGAAAATTTAAAATTAAATGAAAACTACCAGAGATTGATATTCACAACCTTATATCATTTGAAAGGCTATCAAATTCTACGTTTAACCGTGTAAAAAAATTAGGCATTCCCATTTAAAAAAATCAAGTTGTCGCTGATCGAAGTTTCCTTAATTAACCGACCGATTTCTCCAAGCATAAACGTAATTTAAATTTGACAGTCTCATCAAAGCTGTCACATTTTATGCTTAGTAATATGGCAAAGTCGCAGCCTTCCAAATTTTATAATCTCTGCGATATTCAATTTTTTCCTGATATCTACTTATACCAAAAATGGTGATTTACACCTAAACGGTTCACTTTAAGTCCCGTGTATGATACATAAGGTCACACTAAAATTCATCAAGGAATCTTAATATGCAATAATATACGGGGTGTTCCATTTAAAAAAACATAACTTTGATACATTTCGTGTTTTTGGGACACCCTGTATAACATGAAAATATTTTTAAAATGTAGTCTTTATGGGTCTCTATCCATCCGAAATTATTATTTTCTTGTTTATCAAATACTTTAGCCATAATGCTCCGTGTCGAATAACGTGAATAACCCTGTATATTGTGTAGCCTGGATTTGACTTTAATGAAATTTTGACACAATATTATTACAGTGGTGGGTATGGAAAACGTGTATGGCTTTTAATTTGGTCAGTGGCAGCACAGCAATAATCAAAGAACTGATAATATAAAAACAGGTTATACTTCGTTTTTAGGCGATTTGGAAGCTTTTGATTGCTTCGGTTCGTACAGTTGAAGCTTACAGAATAAACTCTGTGTCGTATTAGTTCCTACGGAGAGGGATGAAAGAAACCGTTTACGATAATTTTTGTGTTTGATGTTTTATGCGGAGAGCGAACGATGATTCGGTTGCTAGGGGATCTTGGACTATAGCTTTATAACATGGCAAATAATAAAACGGTTTCACCGTTATGTGTAGGAGGTACTAAGTCAACCAACTTGACTCCATTTTTTCTTCACGATTCACGACCCTACGAACATTTATTCAACTCCTCGTCGTTCACATTTTGTCGAATCGTCTCCGTATGATTGCGCAGTGTCGCCGCTGCCGTTTTGAGCATAATGAAAACATTCGGAACGTGTGCCGTGCCGAGCCGTAAAGGCCCGCGCGCCACTAAAACGCCACATAAAGGGGAGGCGGAAAGCGCCCCTGCTCGTTTAGTGCCTGGCTGTTTGTGCAGTTAACACTTTTAAAATGAACGTTTGCGTCCTATGCCGCGACATTGTGTACGCTTATTGCTGTTATTAACCTTTTAATGGATGCTACTTGGGTAGATTATTACCGGGTTTATTCAGGTCAGTGGTCTGCCCCTGTTTTACAACAGGGGCCATCAATTTGTTGGACAGTAGTGCCGGTATCCTATTATAATTATTGTTTATTAGCTCGGTTTCATTGTGCTTGTTTCTTCTTCTTTCATGCGCCGTATCAGGTCCTCCTGACGTTGGCGATCACTATGGCTAGAGCGGATCTATCTTCCGCCATAAGGAACAGTTTTGCTGCACTGCGTATTTCGATCCATTCTCGTATATTACGAAGCCAAGATTGTTGTCGTCTCCCAGGTCCCCTTTGACCGTCAATTTTGAATTTCAATATTAGTTGTAACAAATGATATTTTTCACCTCTTAGTATGTGGCCCAAATATGCAATTTTACGACACTTAATGGTGGTCAACAATTGTCTCTCTGTATTCGCCCTATGTAAGACTTCTGTGCTTGCTACATGGTCTATCCATGGAATGCGAAGCATCTCGAATGCTTCCAGGCGATTCATAGTTGATACTTTTAGAGTCCACGTTTCCATCGCATAAAGCAGTACCGACCATACATAGCATCGAGTCATTTGTTGTCTCAATTTCAAATTCAAGTTGTTGTCACAAAGTAAAGCTCGCATTCTGTTGAAACTAGCACGAGCCATCCCAATACGATGTTTAATTTCGAGATCCGGGTCCAAGTTCTCCTTGATTATGCTTCCGAGATATCTAAATTGCTCGACTCGCTCAATTCGAGTTCCATCTAGTTGCAGGACTGCATCATCAAACGGTGAGCGACTAAAAACCACAAATGTAGTTTTTGAGATATTTATGTTTAGATCATAAGTGCTTATTTATCAGTCACAAATTATAGAGACAGCAAGTAGCCCCCACTAGAAATGAGAAACTCAAATATTAACGGATGGGACCTTATTTTTGCAGCATCCGGCTAGTTGGGCGGTGGGGGGTATACCAGTGGGGGCTAGTGTCAATTTAAAAAGGTAGCGCGAGAATGAGAGCCCCGTAACTATACCTATTTGCCTCATTCCATTGATTCCCATACAATATCCTGTCTAACAGAAGACTCCGCTCTAAATTTAACACGCTATCCTACATGACGTTAAGTCGATGCAATTGTGTGAGCGTAGCGTCTAGCGTCGCTCATTGATCATTCACCACCACTCAAGTACAGACTCTTTCTCTTTTCTCTCTTTTGCATCATCACTGTGTATTACGGTAAAAAGTAATTTTTATCCTTTATTTGTAATAGAAGAGGTTCGTCCGATGAAACAAAAATAAAATACTGCAGAGGTTTTTTTCTCAGAGCCACGACGTTTCGGCGTTTATTTTACGTCTTTTTCAGGGCGAAAATTAATATGCAGACGAAAAAATATATAAGAAAAAATTTAAACTGTACTACAGTTCTGAAGAGAACGTGACATAAACGTCAAAACGTCGATTCTAAGGAAAAACCTCTGCAGTATTTTATCCCTACATCCGAAAAACCACTTCTTCCAAAAATCATCAGTGTATGACCCAACCAATTCGGTTCGAATCGAACTCTTTGGTGGTCATAGACATTTCAATTTAAGGTCTTGTAGAAAAGCGTCGTTAACACCGATACCTCAATTTAACTAAATTAAAGAGTAGCGATTTCATTCATTCATCCGAAACTAATCACAGGCGACGTCGTTTCGCTTTTATTAAAGCTCGTCAGTGTGATTTCGGTCTCAGACGAACAAATGAAATTAATTGCATGATAGTACCTAGCTGGCAAAACTCGTACTAGTAGTAGCAACATATAGATATTGGGAAGCAGTATTTTGAAAAAGTATTGGTTCGCCATCTATCTACCAAAGCCGGTACCTGAGCGTTTAATTTGAGGAACCGAGTAGTGTTTATGTGACCCGTTTATAAGCATCAGGTATAGAAACCTGCGGGAACGACAACAAACAGACTCTTTTTTGTGGAACACTCATTTGACACTCCCGACATTCGGTTTATGCTAAAAAACAACTTAACTCAATTAAAGAGTAGCAATTTCATTCATTCATCCGAAACCAATCACAGATGACGTCGTTTCGCTTTTATTAAAGCTCGTCAGTGTGATTTAGGTCTCAGACGAATAAATGAAATTGCATGATAGTGCCTAGCTGGCAAAACTCATACTAGTAGTAGCAACATATAGATATTGGGAAGCAGTACTTTGAAAAAGTATTGGTTCGCCATCTATCTACCAAAGCCGGTACCTGAATGTTTAATTTGAGGAACCGAGTACCTACTGTTTATGTGACCCGTTTAAAACCGAATGTCGGGAGTGTTGAATGAGTGTTCCACAAAAAAGATTCTGTTTGTTGTCGTTCCCGCAGGTTTCTATACCTGATGCTTTTAAACGGATCACATAAACAGTACTCGGTTCCTCAAATTAAACACTCAGGTACCGGCTTTGGTAGATAGATGGCGAACCAATACTTTTTCAAAGTACTGCTTCCCAATATCTATATGTTGCTACCTCAATTTAACGTCTTGTAGAAAAGCAACGCTTACAATTATTGTTTTTTGAACACAATTTCGATTTCAAGAAAACACTCCCAAAACCATACTTTTTTTGACTCGTCCTATTGATCCCAATCCAATATCATTCCAAATAAAAGAACTACTACCTGACAAGTGTAGCAAGAGACTTGGGAATTTCGCCGCTGTCTCACACGCGTACGTTATTTCATATCCTCTCGCCTCTTGCTATCCTTGTTTCATATTTTTCACGGCTCTTCTTACAGTTGTCGGGCAGTACAATGGTCTCTCTCTCTTACGCAAAATTTTCTATATGACGTTGCAGTGTTACATTGGATCGGCGGTATAAGCGCCGCTTTTCTACAAAACATTAGATTAAAGTGTCAGTGCACGCGATGACAAATAATAGTCAGCCAAGTTATGATAATTTCAAATAAAAAGGACAAAAAATTGAACTGTTGAACTATTTTATGTATTATTTTTGTTGATAAATTGTGGTCCAGTTTCACTCAGTTTCGTATGAGCACTTTATGCTGTGATATACTGTATATTTAGACTTTAGCAAGGCATTCTGCCGAACGATCAAGGCGGTCACCCTTGCACATGGCCGACTCTACACTAGGCCGGAGCCTCAGATGTGGCAACGTGGCTTAGCTGTCAAATAGTGGCCCTTTAGTTTCAGAATAATTATTACATTTTATATGTATTAGAGTTCATCTCGGTTAATAAATTAAGAAAAATACTTTTTAGAACTACTACTACTAATACCACTTACATCTGATGTCTGTTTCATCACAGTCAGACACTACAAAATAAAAATAAACGCAACCTGTTTCCTGCCGCCACTTCCATTTCCACTTAAATGAACACTCAATTTACTTTGTAATTTATCACTTGAGCTAGAAAAATTCACTATTAGGTCACTGTGAAGCCATTCTTGCTGGTCTTGATTTCCCTTTCACTATCAAATATGCTTTCGCAGGTATGCCCCAGGCCATGCCCAGGTGAGTTCTATTAACTGTATTTTTCTGTGATATTTGGGAGGTCCAGAAAACATTATAGGTACCACATTGTGCTTTAAAATAGGTCTTATCCTTTGAAATGTTTGTCAATTATTGTCTTTATCCTTATTAATATAACCAGCCCTTCCGAGGAATACCTTTCACCCACTTCTGTTTATATCCCTTATCGGACGCACAATTGCTAGTGCAACCTGGTACTACACACTTTGCAGGCATCTTTTTATCTTTATAGTTTCATTTGTGCAGGTAAATAAGTAGAAACCCATTCAAAATCACCTTGCAACGTTCTTTTTAATCTGGAATAAGGTTATGTTGGACCACGGTTTGGTAGTCCTCTACTCATGCCTCTACTGGGCTGCAACCTGGTACTACACGCTTTGCAGGCATCTTTTTATCTTTGTAGTTTCGTTTGTGCAGGTAAATAAGTAGAAACCCATTAAAAATCACCTTGCAACGTTCTTTTTAATCTGGACTAAGGTGATGTTGGGCCATGGTTTGGTAGTCCTCTACTGGGCTGCAACCTGGTACTACACGCTTTGCAGGCATCTTGTTATCTTTATAGTTTCGTTTGTGCAGGTAAATAATTAGAAACGAATTAATAATCACCTTCCAACCATATTTTCTGCAACTGGAAGAATACACATGACATAACAACAAATGAAAACACGGCCTGATCTCCAACGTTGCCATATTTCAATGCTCCGGCCTAGTGAGTAGAGACGGCCGTGCCTTTCAACTTGCAGTTTGCAAAACGTAATCAATGGTCACTTGCCGGCAAAATAATATTTTATGCACCACTTAACGCCTGTTAGCCATAACTAACTGATACATTGGCGTAGATGAGCCGGGAGGGAAATTTGAGCGCAAGTAATTATTTACCAGTTACTCATGTTGAGGAGCCCCAAAATAAAATTTCACAATGCTGATTTCAGATCAGAGCGCATGCCAAAGGACATGAAAAATATTGTCACCAAAAGCAGTGAACGTATAAAATAGTATAAAACTGTTGCGATTCTTTAGTTCTTCTGGAGTCTGGATATCAGATATTTGCTGCTGCGTGTTGTCCTTATAGGAATCTTAGACTTATATACAGGGTGAGTTTTTAGTACCGGCTCAGTCGATAACACCACTACTATAAAAGATATCGAAAAAAAGTGTATATAAAAGTTGTAGCCACGGATGTGCTCCTTGCTCAGAAAGTATTTTGATTTATACAGGGTGATCCATAACTACATGGTGATGCAAACATGCATTTTTTTAAATGAGACACCCTATATATTATTCTATATTCAAATTCTACTAATGATTTCCGTTCTTCCGAAATAGGGTACTGTTACATTATACAGGGTATTTCAAAAGTTATGGCCATTTTTATATCCAAATCGCTGTCAATTGAACGTACTGTATATCAAAAAGTAATCAATCAAAAATCATTTTTTTTACACGGATGGATAAAAAATATCATCTAATTTTAAGACCGCCTATAAAAAAAGCCCGCTACGCATATTGGTATACAGGGTGATGTAGAATGCAAAATCTCGATTTTCTCTCTTTTTTTAAATCTAACCCCCAATATTTTATTATACCAAAGAATAGCCTTTAATATGCTCTTTCATCTTGGTATAGCACTTGTAATGGCTGAATTCATTGGTTTCTGAGATATTTCGATTTTTCTACAAATTTTAAATATACCTTCTATTTGTTTACTAAAATTTATTTATTTTGAGAAAATACTATCAAATTTTATTTTTGCTTAACAAACAACTAAACTATAAGGCCATGATAGTACTTGATCAAGTCAAAACATTGAATTAACGAGATCAAGTGTGCTTAGGAAACAATTCTGTAGACGTCATTCATAATTATCAAGCTGATCTATCAGGTAGGCTATGAAAAAAATATTAAACGACAGTCCAAATAAAACGATTCTTCAATCTTTCAAACGCATTAGTTTTAGAGTGCCTCCGTTCTGGATATTGGTGTTCATAGTTGATATATTCTAGAGGCAAGCAGGCAATTTCTCAAAGATTCTCCTAAATACCCTCAATCGTAAAATTAATTTTTAAAGCTCGTTTCTCACACAGTATGGAATTATACAGCAGGTTATGAGAACTGTCAATTTTTTTAAGCCTAACTGATAAATCTCCTTGATAATTATGCATAACGCCTACAAAATTGTTTCCTCAGCATACTTGACTCTATTATCTCGATAATTTAGGGTTTTGACTTCATCAAATACTATCATGACCTTATATAGTTGTTCGTTAAATAAAAAACAAATTAGATAGTACTTTCTCAAAATAAATAAATTTCAGTACACAAACAGAAGCTATATTTTAAATTTACCGAAAAATCGAAATATCTCGGAAACTGTTGGACGTAGGTACAATAAGTGCTATACAAAGATGAAAGACCATATTAAAAGCAATTCTTTGGTATAATAAAATATTGGGTGTTACATTTAAAAAAAAAGAGAAAACCTGTATTTTGCGTTCTACATCACCCTGTATACGAATATGCGTAGCGCGCTTTATTTATAGCCGATTTTAAAACTAGATGATATTTTTTATCCATCCGTGTAAAAAATATGATTTTTGATTCATCACTTTTTGATATACAGTACGTTCATTTGACAGTGAAATACCCTGTAGAATGTAACAATATCCTATATTGGAGGAACGGAAATCATTATTAGAATTTGAATATGGAATAATATATAGGGTGTCTCATTTAAAAAAATGCATGTTTGCATCACCACGTAGCTATGGATCACCCTGTATAGACCAAAATATTTTCTGAGCAAGAAGCATGTCCGTGGCTACAACTTTTATATACAACTTTTTTCGCTATCTTCTACAGAGTGGAGTTATCGACCGAGCCGGTACTAAAAACTCACCCTGTATATAGGTTTATTGAAACGAGTGACGCGGATTTTCGTTATGTCGACATCACAAAACACCAAAAATACTCCCCTAAGTAAACGAATATTTAAAAAACACGTTAGACACTAACATTTGAACTCATCTGATACTAAGGAGCTTTATGTTTCAATTAGATTGCTGCAGAAGTTGTTGTACAAACAGAAGGTCTGAGGCACCAAACACCATCCAAACACAGTTATTGCAAAAAGACTCAGTCATAATGACAATCTACATGCATTTGCGGTCAACAGTGCAGGATACTAGCAGTTTTGTACCATATATAAAACATAGTTCAAATACAGGATTACTCGATACGTTTTATACGGGCTATACATATGACGGTGGTCCTATAGGCAGGGCCGTTCCTGGGGTCATACGGGCCTGGTGCAAGCTAAAAATTGCCGCCCTCTGCATAGCGGGAGATAAAATGGGGTGTAGATGAATTAGATCTAAAATCAGTAAAATCGATATACTTGTATATTATATTCCAGACCATCCACGTTATTCGACACGGAGCATTATGGCTAAAGTATTTGATAAAAAATAAAATAATAATTTCGCATGGATAGGGGCCCATTAAGGCTACATTTACATCTGATAGGAGCAGTGAGCGGCGGAACGATAGAAAATAGCTCAGAGGAGCAGATTCCGTTGGAACATCGGTAGAAGAGTGAGAGGTCACCAACAACACGTCGGTGAGAAAGTGACTGAAGGTGGCGCCGGAAGGCCGGATCGCCAGTTAGTCGAATTGCCCTTCTCTGGACGGCATCTAGTATAGACAGGGTAGTAGGGGCAGCAGCTCCCCAGACATGAGAGCAATACTCCAGGCAAGGCGTTATCATCTGGGCTTTATATAGCGTGAGGAGGTTACATGGTAAGAAATACTTTCTCGCTCTAAATAAGTACCCAAGCTTTTTACCAGCAGTTGTTGCAATTGACGCGACGTGTTCGTGCCACTTCAGATTTTCTGTAATGTTGACTCCTAACAGCTTGAATGAGTGACTCCTTGGCAGAGCCTTGTTGTTCATCAGAACCTGGTGTTGGCTTGGGAACTTCTTATTTGATAGCGTACAATACTGGGTCTTGGAGGCATTAAATGTAACCATATTCTTAAGCCCCCAAGCGGTAATGGTATCGAGATCCTTTGAAAGTGAAGCTGCCACTGTCAGTCTTCTGCGTTCCAGCTCGACCACAGAGATCGGTCTATTGCTCATGATGCCTGCATGCAGCGTACTGTCATCCGCAAAACTGTGGATTGGGTTTGTAGTGCTAGAGAGTAGATCATTAATATGAAGCAGAAACAATGTCGGAGCCAATACCGATCCCTGCGGAACCCCGGCATTGATGCTATGGAAAGAAGAGGGAAAGCCGTCTACAACGACAGAGATTTTCCGACCTGAGAGGAAGTCTGGGAGCCAACCGCAGAGCTTAACAGGGAGCCCATAAGACGGGAGCTTGTTTAGGAGGGCTGCATGCCACAGTTGATCGAATGCCTTTGAAATATCGAGAGCAATGACGTGAGCCTCGTCAAATGACTGGATGAGTTTGCTCCACACATGTGTGATGTAAGCCAGGGGATCTCCAGTTGATCTTTGGTGTGGGAATCCATATTGTCTGTCGTTGATTAAGTGATGGAGCTCTAGGTATTTAATGAGCTCTTGGTTGACGCATCTCTCCATCACTTTACTGATTACAGAAAGCAGAGCTATAGGTCTGTAGTTGGTCGGATCAGTTTTGGATCCCTTTTTTGGTACCGGCTGGATGAAAGCTGTTTTCCAGTCTTTTGGGAAAATGCCGGAATCGTAAGACATCCGAAAGAGGCGGATAAATATGGGAGCGAGCTCCGGTGCGCACTTATTGACAACAATGGAGGGGATCATCTCGGGCCCATTCGCCTTATTAATGTCAAGTAACTGCAGCACTTTTCGAACTATTTTTGTTCTGAACGTTATTGCGCTCATGGCTTGGGGTACTCTCGGTATGGATGGTAACTGGGCACTGGATGGGACTTTTACAGTGGAGTTTGCTGCAAATGTCTTGGCAAATATTTCGGCCTTGTCCTTGGAAACAGTTGCTACTGTTCCATCCGCACATGTGATCGGTGGGAAGCTACTCCTCGAGAAGTTACCCTCTATTTGTTTGACCAGAGTCCAGGAGGAGCGGCTGCGATTGGGGTGTAACATAACCTTCTTTTTTATTTTGGCATCGTATTGGCTTTTTGCATGTCGGATGGTTTCATTGTATCTGTTCCTGGACTCAATATCAGCCTATCTGTTTTCGACGGTTGGGGTCCTGTAAGTAAGTTCGGTGGGCCAGAACTTTTTGCAGACGAGCTGTATCACAGGACTTGTTGAACCAGCCGTTGGAATCTGGTTTGTATGATTTGGTTGTATGCGGGATGTATGCCTCCATGCCGACATGTATAACCTCTGTGATTTTCGAGCAGACAGTTGATAGATCATGTTTTGCAAAGCAAACCTCGCTCCAGGGAAAACTGGAAAAAAGTCTCTCAGACCATCCCAGTCAGCATGGCCGTAGTGCCAGATTTTGCGGTTTGGGCGAATTTCCGAGGACACATCTGTCGCAGAGGGGAACGTAACTTCAACTAAGCCATGATCGGAGTTGCCTAAAAGAGACTGTATGTCGATCTTGAAGGGGACAGGGTGAGTAGTCAGAAAAAGATCCAGCAGGCTACTAGGGTGAGGGGACACACGTCAAAATGGCACTTAGGTCTCTTTTAACTTATGGTCTTCAATTTTGGACTGTTTTATTTGAAACTCTTAATTTTTGCAACAAACTCGCCACGAAAGGCTTACAAATGTGATTTTTTTATGAAAGTTAGTATATTTTTATGCATTTTTGATCATTAGTAAGCAAAGATTAAAAATCAGAAACATTACAAAAATTCTCAAATTTGGGACTGACTGTACACCTTGTACAAGACTAAAGTCAGTGGTAATAGGTTTTTTCGATCAACGGTTGAACCGTATAAATGTTTACTCCATGCAATTTATCTTCAGATTCTGAACGTGTCGATTGCATAGCTCACATTATTTCAAAAATGGTCGATAGGAGACCATAAGGCGACATACAATTCATCAAAAAGTATTTCTGAATCATTCAGTTGATAACATTCATTTTCTATTTTGATTTTCCAGTAGGACCTCCTTTATTCTCAATATCAACCATTCGACACTCGCAAGAAATATCAAGTACCTATTTGGATATTTGATATTTTCGCTGGCCTGCGCCCGTCATTATTCGTCTCGCATTCGCATTCCCATCCAAAATAATTCAAAATGTGTCGATGCTGATAATAAATCCGTTCAACCGGTCGGTGTCACGGTAGCAGAAAAATGCAAAATATACATAGGATAGGCCGCGTCGCGTGCCCGAATCCTTCCGAAGATGAAATCGCACGAATACGACCGCTTGGCGGAATTTGGCGCTAGCTGCTGGAGTGTCGGGGGGGAAGGGGACTGCAAAGTGAGCCGTCACGACTTTTAACATGGGCTTTGCGTATCTTCCCTATTTTCTTCAATCAACGACAATATGCTTGACGACGGCGACGTCATATTCTTTATTATTTTTGACAGCAATGAGCAGTAAAGGTTTTCAGCGAATTTGTGAAAATGGAGAAAATTGGTCATCGATATAAAAAGTTGAGGCCTTTGCCCAACCAATATGAAAGCTGAAATATATTCTGCTCTAGATGAATCTGTTACTTCGTTTACAAGAGTAAAATACTGGTTAGCAAAGCTTAAATGGAGCCATATGGACTGCCAAGACAAGTATCGTAGTGGTCGACTAAATAAGGAGATGACTCTAGAAATCGTAAAGAAAATCTACAAAGCGGTCCTGAATGATCGTCGACGGAAGGCTTACGAGCCAGCATACATAGAAATCATTTTTCAAAGTCGATATGGATGCCACGTTTGTTCACAATTGAGCAAAAACAGTGCCTTAAAGATGTTTCAATTGAGTGTTTAGCGAGGTTGCACAGCAACAGAACAGAATTTTTGCACCGATTTATAACCATGGATAAAACATTGGCCTGTCGCTTCACACCCGAGACAAAAGGGCAATGAAAATAGTGGACCGAAAATGTAGAACCTTCTTTAAAAATATTAAAAATACGTAATTGCAATAACTAACACTAGTGACTTAAAGTTTAGATTGCTACCTCATGCACCATATTCGCTAGATTTATCTCCTTCGGATTATTATTTTCTGTTTCCAAACTTGAAAAAATGGCTCAATGGCCAAAGATTTTCCATCGATGAAGACTTCAGATAGTTCTTATTATAAAACGTTTATCGATCTGATGTAACATCACTGGGAAAAGTATACAAAGCTGAAAGAAGCTTATGATGAACCTTTTTTTCTAAACTTTTTATGTTTTCTTGTTGAGCCGGGTACTTCTAGGGACACCATTGCAAAATAAACGTAACGTAGATGTATAGTAGAAGTATACGTGTATATAGTAACTCGGTTAGAGTAAAAATTCTGTTTTTCTTTTCCTTCTGCCGCTATCTAATTTTCAGTTTAATTTCATTACATAATTTAGAATGGCACCAAACTCATCCATATGACATACCGTAATGATTTTAAATTAAATCGACAAACATAGCTGGCTTGTCCCTTCCATAGGTAACGCCACTGTAGGGTACCTATTGTCGTTAGCTTCGGATAGAATAGGATGCTCTTTTTGGCTCATATTGGAACGACAACGCGCATTCAAAGCCGACCCGCTGTTCGCTTTATACTGGAACGTTGGGGATTTGCTTCCAGAGCAAATATTTTTTCTTCTTGTATAGGAAAAAAGCGGCCTTCATTTGTATTCGTCGTTGTTCGAGTATTGTACTTCTTTCTAGATGTTCCGCCTGAATAGAAATGTCGTTGCTTGATTTTAAACGTCTCTTCATTTTTTTAGCTTCTCCCACGACTTGAAGCAATATCAAGGGGATCGAATTCATAGACGAAGAAGTGGAATCCGAACACAGATAGAAGTGATATTCGCATTGAAGATGTGTACACAGCTCGTCAATACCCTCTATAGTACATGTCTAATACCTGTGCAAACATTCAGATGCTATTTACCTACATTACCTCTAAAGAAATTACCCTGTTCGTGTAAAAAAGCAAAGTGTCTTCGTTATGAAATAGCTTTAACTGTTATCATTTTGTAATATGTATCAGCATTTTTATTCCAAGGGCTACAAGAAGTATATAGAAATGTGACGGGCTCTGATTCTGTTGAGGCATAGTCACGTGATTTTCTATTGCACAGGTGTAAGGTGAAAGTAGCCTATAGCCATTGATATGCGTAGGTGTTATGCAGCTTCTAGGTAGCAAATACGATGAAGTACGAGGGTGAAAAATATGAACTGCGTCAGTACTCTCTAACTTAAGAGATAGAAACATGTTTCTATCACCATGGCGACCATGACGATCGGGCAGTTTCGGGTGTCTATCACGTGTCTACTACGCTGTCACGGTACGCTGTCATATTTACGAGGCCACCCGATCCCATAGCACATAGTGCATAGAAACACGTTTCTAAGTTACAGAGTACCGGCGCTGGACTTTTATTTCGCAGATTTTATTAGAAAAGTATATACAAGTTTGGATACATGTCACTTTTCTATATGTAATCTCCTACCATATTCACGCACCTCTCCCACAAGTGTTTCTCAATAAATTTCATTCTGTTATTCTTGGGTGAGTGACTTTATTTGGAGCTGTTCCAGACAATTAATTTGACGTCACTCCAAACCAATCCAATCCAAGTTTTTCAGCCAAGAGATTCTTCGTCTTCCTTGGCTTCTCTTGCCCTTGATTTTCCCATCCATAATATTTTGTTTTATTTGGGTCCCCTTATAACATGAACAGGGTACTCTAGTTTTTTTCTTTGTGGGGGTGTTAATCATTTCCTCCTCTTCCTGGATTATCTGTCGTAGTTCTACATTTGAGACCCTATGAGTCCAAAAGATCTTTAGGATTCTTCTAGCTTAGAAGTTTTAAAATGAATTGATCTCACTGGGAAGTTGTTTAAATTCCAATCGGATGAACAAAGAGTTGATATTGAAATACTTTTTTTTGAAGTAAAAAAACAAATATATAGTAATGTTTGTATTTTAACTGCACACTCATTACCACCACTACCTTCGTAGCCAGGAGCCCAAATGAGATGTACGTACAGCGTTGCGTGAAGCTAGGAAGCTGAGAGTGTTGAAACAGTCCCATACCAGTTTTGATGTAATCTGCTCCAGAAGAGAGCGATTCTCTGGGACTCCAAGATCTTTTAAGCGGCCTGGGAGTCCGAGAGAATCACAATAACACAACACATACTACTACTATCCGTGTCATTGTTAGTCAGAGCGGTCCGGAGGACCTTTGCTCTTAGTTGCAGTCATGTCGGTCGATCGGTCTGTTAGGTCGGATTACCCAGAGACCAAACAAAGTCATGGAGAAGTAAGGGAAGAAAAAGAGAGGAAGGAAAGAGAAGAGCAAAGAGGAGTAAGTGTGTCGGTTGGAGGGTATAGCTTATTGACATAGTCGATTTGAGTTCGGTAATCTTTGGGTTTAACCAAAGGGGTTGATTTTAAGGTTCGGTAACTAAAAGGGTAAAAATTTAGTTGTTTCCAAAATAGCACGATTTGATCTTGATCACAGTGCGAGCCGCGGTCTTGTGTGCTTGCGAACTTGCTCGACTGTGTAGTCCACTGACTCGCGCAACAGAGGGTTGCTGTGCGATTCCGCTTGACTATAACATCGTTGCGCCTGTTGTTTAATGTAATCCCTCAAGTAAGGGATGTCAAGGTCCCTGTGAAGGGTTTCGTTAGAAACATACCATGGGGCGTTAGTTATTGTACACAATGTCCTGCTCTGCAGAACCTGCAGGTTTCGCATGTGCGTCTTGGCGAGGAAACACCAAGCCGCACCAGCGTAGGTAATTGCTGGTCTAATAATCATCTTGTAAAGTCGAATTTTATTTACCAAACTCAATTTTGTAGCTGTACATAACGTAGGGTAGAGTTGACGAAACGTGATTTCGAATTTTGTTTTTAACGCTTGAGTGTGTTTCTGCCAAGTCATACCCTTGTCGAGGGTAATTCCTAGGTACTTGGCAGAATTTTCCCATGGAATCCTAGCACTGTTCACTGAGGCCTCTAACGGGGCACCACGACGTTTTTTGGTACAATATACAGGGTGTCCCACGACGACTAAGACAAGCAATATATCAGAACTAGGCAGTAGTAGTGAATTATAATTCTAGGGGTTTAAATAATAGTATCTTTTCTTATCATTGTGTCACCCAATGAGGTATTTGTTTTTGGTCGCGTGACGTCAGATTCCAAATTTTTAATGGGACACCCTGTACGTTTGTGACTTTTTGTGTTCCCCTCGATAAGACTATTCCAACAAACTAGCATACTTGGGGTCTAAAGTGATTAGTTCAAGAGCTACAGGGACTTAAAGGACTGTACCACTACCATTATGAAACACTACCAAAGTAATTTAATTGTAGGGGTACATGTTATAATCAATGGTAGTGGTACAATCCTTTAAGTACCTGTATCTCTTGAATTAATCACTTTAGGCCCCAAGTGTGTAGTTTGTTGGAATAGTCTTATCGAGAGGAATACAAAAAGTCACAAATATACAGGGTGTTCCATTAAAATTTTTGAATCGGACGTCACGTGATCAAAAACAAATACTTCATTGAGTGACACAGTAATAAGAACAGATACTATATTTGCTCTAATTTGCACCCCCAAAATTATAATTCTGTACTACTCCCAGTTCCGACATATTGCTTGTCTTAATCGTCGTGGGACACCCTGTATAGCCTGCGTTTTCGAATGATTAATTTTGATGAGCCACCGATCCGTCCACTCTAACGCTTCATCCACCGCGAGCTGCAACTCATCGCGAACTAGATTTTCAGTCCGCGACTGAGTTACAATTGCAGTCTCGTCAGCGTAGAGATAGACTTCACAGTTGCGGGGGCAAGGGACATCGTGTATAAAAAGAGAATAAAGGATTGGCGCAAGGACCGAACCCTGAGGAACTCCGGCCTTTATAGGCCGTAATGTCGAAAAGGTGTTGTTAATTTTGATTCTAAATTTCGTTCCTTCAAGAAAGGATTTTAAAAGTTTTAGAAGCCAAAATGGAAAGCCCTTTTGAATTAATTTATAGAGGAGGCCCTCGTGCCACATTTTGTCAAGAGCCTTTGATACAACCAAAAATAAGATGCCAGTACTTTTGTCTTGGGTGAATCCGCTGGTTATACGCTCTACCAGCCTGACTGCCTGCAACTCCGTGCTGTGCTCAGACCGAAACCCAAATTGAACGTCAGGAATCATGTTGTGATCACAACACATTAAGGTGATCTTAACCACAGGCTGTCATAGCATATTTGCAGTTTGACATATTTTTGCAGTTCCGTAGATAAGAGGTCACTCTCTTCCACAGAATATGTCATACTGGGCATTTCGGTTCTCACAATTCTCACATTCACAGCCTCACAGTCGCCATTTCTGGCGATTTTTATTTATGCATGCCAAGTATTGGGATTTCTGGCGATTTTCATGCCACAAGCTGGCTGCAAGCATACTCTGACAACATAATATTATATTATAATATTATATTAGCTCTGAGTAAGATATCAACGAGCTCTACCGAAACTGCTTTCCACTGCACCTGGCTGTGAATGTAATTGAAATGTAGGATATATGCGGGATTAGGTGTCTCTCTTCAATTGACAGTTGGCCGTATGTACCTTCTCTGTTAGTTCCACTGGAGATTTCGTACGCCAGATCCACCTTTGCCAATCGTGTATACTCTGTTACCTGATGCTTCAGACTGGCTTGACGTCTACTTGATAGGTATCAGCTGACGAAGAGGGGCATCTCAGATTTAGTTTTTTAGTAGTGATCTGAATTGGCAATCCTCAAGTTGGGTCCGTCTTAGTGATATTTTTAATGAATATTTCATTGCCAAAAAGTAATGACTATTTTTGACAACAACAAGAAATTGATTCAACATCTAAAAATTCAAAACAAAAATGTTTCATCGAAACAAATACATTTATTCGTTTATATATTATTAAGCATAAATTACCCGTCAGTAGCACCGAGTGCAGCCCTGTATGTATGCCGTCAAAGCATGTGCCAAGATTCATTTTGGGGATTTTTAGTTATGACCTCACAGTAACAACTGAACATAGAGGTAGTAAACAAGCCACTTCAGCATGGCGTGCTCCAATCCATCATCTTTTGACACTTCAGCCTCCAAACATTGCCAACTAACCTGAAAATTTCTCCTATGCAGCCCATGTTGCAAACACTGCACTGCACTGTCCCATCTCGAAAAACTGTTAAAGTACACTCGAGTATAGCACAACAAGTCCGTAAAGCTTCACTACAGTTACCAACAAATGGCGAATTGGATTTTACTGACAAAGCATAAAAGACGCACAAACAAAACAAACGTTTGATAGTCGGATTTTCCGTAAATATATCGCAGGAAAATTATGTAGGCGCTACCAGCTCCTCAAAACTCATGTCAGACTTCAGAATTTGCGTTTATGATGAATAAATATGCAGTAACGCAGTAGAGGTCAACATATCTATTGATTTTTTAACGTAGAATGGAATATTTCTGAATACTATACAATTAAGAGGATAGTAAATAATTATAATTGCGGTGATCAATATGACTCTGAGGTTATGACTAGCCGAGCGTCTACGCCTGTTCACTGTTGACACGGCTGACAGTCTAAAGTATCGGGTAACGGGGTGTATATCAAGCCACGGCGTCATTTTCTTCACCTATAGGGCAGTAAACAGAAATGTCATAGACTTAAAGTTGCTCAATTTTTGTGCAAGTGAAAGAACACTACTCCGTGAAACATATATAGTGATTTGGTGTACCGAACGCCACCGTTTCTTATCAATCATATAAAGCTTCCATTTGGACGGGGAACGGAATCGTGCCCCATAACAACTCAATTCCCTCCAATGAAACGGTGTCAAGCAATCTCGCCTGTAGCTCTCTCGAGTCGAATGGAGTGACGGGTGTATGTTTCATGCCAGCCGGTTATTAAACCAATTTCGTAGTTGCCAGCTCGGACACTGCGATGCAATCGTCTGACGAAATAATTTCGTTTTGTGCCGTGCCAGCTCTATTTCTGAACTAGCGCCGAAGTATATCTAAACCGACCTTCGTTTCGTGCCGCTGGTATGGTAAGCGACATGCTAAAAAAAGGCAGAATAATTTAATACTCGGGTCTGAACATAATACTTCAGAAACTCTGTACAGTCTTCAAGTAATAATATCACAACATTTTATTAGAATGAACGTCTGCCCTGGGATCACCTTTTCTTCCTCTAGCTGACATAGAGCTGTGGACCTGTGATCTATCCTAACCACGTTCTATCGCATTTCGTTCTGACACAGAGAGTGTGACCCTGAGTTCATAGAAAATTATTGTGTATTCAATCAACTGTTTGTATTCGAATGCCTTTCCGTTGCTTCAAAAATATATTTACACATGTCGCTACTATTATGATCTAAAAGATCTATTATTGAGATCTAAAAGAAAAAAAAGGAATTCAACATTTTTTATATATTTATTGAGAAATATTATACAGGATGTTTGCTACAGTCATTGCAAGAAGTCATTTTTTCAAACACCGATATCTTATATATATATTCGCGGATTTTTACAACTGTCGTCGCTTCTCCGCCCCCATTTTCCATAATTTACGATTATAGACGATGTTCTCTTCTAGATTTCTGCCTTTAATGGCTTCATTCACGTCGTCTCTCCAGCTTCTCCTGGGTCGTCCTCTCTTTCTTCTTTCGGGTGGTGTCCATTTTAATACTCGTTTAGGCCATCTTTCGTCTGTCATCCTATTAACATGACCAAACCATACAAGCTGTCTTTTTTGAATCTCGTCTATTATATCTCTATCTAGCCCCATTCTGTCTCTTAACTCGTCATTGCGGATTCTGTCCCTCCTTGTCACTCTACAGCTTCTTCTCATAAAATCCATTTCTGTAGCCTGCAGCTTTTTCCTATTTCTGCTACTAACATCCCACACCTCTGCTCCATATGTGACCACTGGTTCCACCATAGATTTATATATCCTCTTTTTTGTTATATTTGAGATTTTCTGACTCCATAGGACTGAGTTTAAGCACTTTGTCATGTTTCTGCCTTTATTTATTCTATTATTGATTTCCTCTTGGCTGTTTCCCCTTTTAGTGAATGTGACTCCTAGGTATTTTATCTGGTTCGCTCCCTTAATATATGTATTTTCTAAGGGCAGGTCCTCAATATCCTCATTCCCAACTACCAAGTATTCGCATTTTTTTTCGTTTATTTTTAGTCCACATTCGATGTAGGTTGTTTGTAGTTTCCTCACCATGTAACTAAGGTCGTCGATGTCTTCCGCCACAAGGATTTGGTCGTCCGCAAAGAATAGGGTATATAGTACATCATCGCCAATATCTATTCCCATATTTTTACATTGCTTCTGCCATTTTAACAGAGACTGGTGTATATAAATCTTAAAGAACGCCTACTATATATTTTTATTTGGCTGAATTCGCTGCTTAATTTCTTTGTATTCTCATATATGCATGTCCTATACCTAAAGCTGTCAGATTACAAGTAAATTGAAGTTTCTTACGTAGTCTTGCCGTCCCAAAACAAAAAAATTCGATTTTTTACCTGTTTATTATATAGCCGCGTGATATAGCCTCTAAAATTACTCTAGGAAAAATGAGCCCCCAATCTATACCAGTTATCTCTGGTGATATTTCATGCTTAGTAAAAAATCATCGACTACAACAATTAACTCAGCTATTTAGGAATATTATTCATAAACTTGGATAAAGTTGGTAAGATTTTCTGATGTGGTGAATAGCAGAGGCTTAAGTTTGTAATATAAGATGAAGATTAAATCCAAGACTCATCCAGGAGAGTATCAAAGCCATTTGAGTTTCACTGGAAGGACGCTGTCCTTTATGCCTGTAAATACGTATATGAGAATAGACGAAATACTCGTATGTTGTACCTGCTCCAGAAGTCACTATATTAGTAATTGGTAAAAGGTTCTTAAAATTCTGTAAAAGCTTCGGAGTATTGTTACGGCAACAACTTCACTGGACACCAAAACATACGACTAACCTTCGACTGAAACTGCTAGCAATATTGCACAGCTACGGATCAAAAAAGAGTTGCTTTTTATCTGGCGTCTATTCCAAAATCTCTTGAGCAAATCAGATTTGCCATACTGCCTTTGTCTGACTTTTTTAATACAAATATCCACATGCGCGTCAGTAATGTTTATCTTTTATTATTAATGTATGTGTTTTTTACCAATAAAGTTGGTTAGGCTGATATAAGTATAGATAGGGTATCATTAGAATGGAATTCTGGCGATTTTTGGTTAATTCTAACCTTAAAATGATATTTGTATAAATTTTACGACAGGGCTATGTTTAGTGATTATCAACCACAATAAGGACGATTCTGTAACTGATAAATATTGTCTAATCGACCAACAGCTGAGTGGTCTGCACGTAACGATTTAACTAAGGGGTTGTGGCATCACTATTTTGGAATGCGCATATCTATCTGTTATCTCTAAACAGCACTATCTAGCATTAGAAAAATGAAATGAAGAAAAATCTGATCCGCATGGAGAAAAAAATATACCTTTTCATCCAAGTAACTCGCCCTGTCACAAATCGATGGAAACCATGGTGAAATTGCATAAATTGGGCTATTAGTTGCTTGTCCGTCCAGGGTATTGTCCAGATCTGGCGCTCCAACGACATTTCCTGTTGACTGACCTCCAAAAATGTTCGCTGTAAAAAACTTTAGCTAATCGTCGAAACTATTGCCTATTTTGAGGCTAAAGGCATGTCGTATTGTAAAAATGGTATCAAAAAGCTGAGTAACTATAGTTTACAAAAAGCAATACATCGCCCTGTATGTTACAAGTAGCATATGTACCAGAAAGATGGTCCAGATAGAGGAATATGCTCTCTCTTTTTACTGCTTTATGATAACATAGCAGCCAAGTCCGGAAGTGGTGCGGGGCACCACAAATCGCCAAGGGGAGAGAAAACGGCGGTAAGATGAAGAGAAAAGGAAAAGCACTCAAGGCTGTAAGACACCCCCAGCGTCGTTGCTGCTCGCCTTTGGATGATTTTATGGATTATGGAGAACAGTTGAGGTCTGGGTTGGAGGCGAAAGGGTATTCTCATTTTTTATCGACGCCCCACTTACCCAGATTGCCATCATAAATGACGCTCCCTGCGTCGTTCTCGTCGAAGTGAAAGGACGTTTGCTGCCAACGTCACTGTAGAGTATGCTGGGTTTTTCGAAACATATATGGTAACTTGCCGAAAATGGAAGGCAGTTTATACACTTATGTATGTATATGTATTGGTATGCCAAAGGGTAGTAAAAGTAGTGTAATCGCGAAAAGTTTATAATGTGAGATACATTGATTGTACTTTCAATAATGTTTACCTCACAAACTACTATAAAACTCATTTCCTTCTGTCAAGTAATAGAAGAAGTAGTTGTATTCGTGGTAGAGAGACGAAGTTAGGCGAGTATGGTACTTTTCACTCTTTTTGATGACACCGCAGAACCAATACTTTAAACCTGCATGGCCTATTGCAGACCTCCTATCCAAGGTTATAATACAAAGTATACCTGCCTAGGTAGTGAAACGAAGTTTAATTTTTTCCGGTGACCTGTTATAACCCTCAAGAGGTTCTATACCTTCGTTCAAAAGACAAAGCGTATGACCCTTGACCAGACCTGCTATAAACATTTTTATCTACTTCTATCAAGTTATAAGGCGATTACCATACTACTTTTGAACAAATAATTCTACCTTTAAACACACAGAGTGAATTATTCTTCATATCTCACCCTCCAGCCGTGGATTATGAACAACGCCTACTAGATACCAGTACCGATCTCTTGAAAATGTAAAATATGAATAAATACACGCTATAATAGCTGCAAAGGTGACCATGCCATGACACGTTATTTTACATAAGTGAAGTCAAGTTCTCAATAATTCGTAATTATTATGTACTTAAGTCATCCTATTAATTTCTTCGGTCGTAGATAACTTACGGAAATGGTAATAACTGACTTATTGATTTACAGCACACAGCCTACGGCTCTTGCTGCAAACTTCAATCGCGTGAGTTATTATCGTCATTACCGCATTGTTAAACAATATACCATTACTTGTTTGCAGCCATCTCTCTCTAACCAAGCTTTCACCAGTCTATTTCTAGCCCACTACCTAAGCCAGCACTGGCTTGTGCCTACTAATTCTTAGTATAGGTTGAGTACCAATGCAGGAGCGTCTAGCCCCTATCCCAACCAGGAGACCGCTCTCTCATTACCCGGGACACCAACATATCCAGGCATCAACGACAGGGTCCGTCTGCTTATATCTCTCTATAACTTGGAAAGTACTGAAGCAATACTGATGCAATCTTAACAGTAGGTTACTGTGATGACAGAGATGAATGCTTTCTGGTCTTAAAAAATCACTCTAGCGGCAGCAGAGTTAGACGTATCTAATAGATTATTTCTGGTAGCCTTTGGGTTCGCAACTAAAGCGCTGTAAAAAAGTTTGAACATGTTCCAAATTTCAGATTCACTTAAACATTGTCAAAAGAATATTTTATTCTAAGGTTTATTTTTCTTAAGGCCGACAACCATTCTTGTTCTACATTCGGTACTTTGGTGTTATAAATTATATACAACTCAAGATTAGCAGTTGTCAAAAATATTATTTGTCTTGGGCATTTCCCTCGTTTTCAAATATTTCATAAGCTTAGTGAAAAATGTCTGAGAGTCTGTACCGTTTATTAGTTTTTTTTATTGTTTCTATCGCATGGGTTCATGATTCTATGATATGGAGTTTTGCGAACGTAACCGGAAAACGCGCAGAAAGTAGTGAGTCTATGTAATCGACGCCATTGTTTTAGGCTAATAACGTATAAGTTACGTTACTTATTTCACTGTCAGATACGGTTTATTGTAAGTTTAGCCTTCAATTGTTTAAACAATTTATCTAACAGTTAACCGTCAACTTCCAGATAAATATTTAACGAGACATTCAGAAACCGGCCCCTAATGAGATAAAGATTATATCCACACATGCTTCCTTAAGAAGAATAAAACTTACAAACTGTATCCTAAATAACAAAAATCAGAGTTAAAAAGTGAACAAGACATGAATAGCAGATCTACAGTCAATTTACATGTTAGCGTTTTCGAGGCAATCCAATGTACTGAAAGGCTTACATAATTCCTGAAGAATTTTAGAGAGAAATGGTTGCTATTCGCACAGGCCTCAGTTGCTTAAACCTCGTAATTATTATGTAGTGAGGGTAAGTTTTATTTTTTGGAAAGATTTTCATTGTACAATGATGCGATTAACCATAGTCATGACTAAAGCGATCGTGACGGTACTTCAAAAAATGCATATAATAGCTGATACCGTTTTCTGTTCCTGTCTATCAATTTCCAGAATTGTTTGCAATTATTTGCTACATTTATTTATATTACATCATGTTAACATTTTCAAAAACGAGTTAATAAATATTCTTAACTGTGTTTTTCATTCATATTTGGAGTTATTTTAAACTACAAAAGACTATTGTGTAGGATCAAAACATGTAAAATTAATAGTTATCCATTGTACCGTGGATAAATACATTTTGTTAGGACTTAAACAACTTATTCAAATCACTACCTAGAAGGACACAAATAGATAAAGAAATACTGGGATAAAAAGGACTACTTCTGTATTCAGACACCGATAGTCTTTTGCAAAAATACTCTCCCAATAGTCTAATCCACTGCACTTTCCATTCTGCCCATACCAATACTGTTACAGTAAATTATTTAGCAGCCATTATGGTCTACTTTAAGTATAAAGCCTCACTACTTCCCTCATATATTCTAATAACAAATGCAATAGGAGGCATTACAAGTGTGTCGGAGGATTTTACGATGCTCTAACCTACTTCATTTCACGCTCTGCAGGATACTAAAGGAGCGAAAAAATATATTCTCAAGTTTTACAAAGGATATGTGGTTATAGCTAGATAGTAGAGAAAGACTTGCAATAAGGAAATTCGATTAGAAATGGTATTTTTCAACCCATTATGTTTCATATACACGATGTTATTGAAAAAGTACATCAAATCAACGGGCGTCAACATTAATTTTGTACAAAAAACGATGGTAGCTAAAATACCACAAAAGGGCATATGTACATACATTTTCGTGTTTATGAATTTGCAGTTGTTGCATATTGACTAAACGACTACCGCCATTGTATTTTACAATAGTGACCAAAAATATATCGTTCTCGGTCGGTAATATTACGAACGACAACAGCTATTCATAATATAAGTTACACCTTACAGCGGTTTGCTGTACATGGATCGATGATAACAAGATCATTGATACAAATATAGAGCACATTGTCAAGCGCTGATTTATTGTGTATTTGCATTAGACTAATTGTATCTTCACCAAGCAATTGCTTTGTGAATTTTAATCATAGTATGATGTTGGTAAAATTAAAAAGCTAGCGGCTTTAACACAATGGTATGCCGTATGAACAGTACAAAATAATAATAACTATATAGTCTTTTTGCTCATTAACATTCATATTTAGAGCATGGGGTTCTAATACAAAGCTGGTTTGAGAAACACTAATTGTTATAATAATAATAATAATAATAATAGGATGAGCTACATATACGACGCGGCATCTTCCAGGGTGACTCTCTTAGTTCACTATGGTTCTGCCTCTGCCTAAATCCGCTCTCCAACACACTTAACAGCACAAACCATGGTTTCAACATCAGACATCATAAGGCAGATCAACACAAAATCAATCATCTCCTGTACATGGATGATATAAAAATATATGCCGCCACAGAAGTACAACTGAGAGAATTACTCAAAATAACAGAAGTTTATACATCAGACATCAGGATGGAATTCGGAATGAGTAAATGCAAGGTGCTCCACATCAATAAAGGCCAATGGAAAAACCAACCCGAAAAGGAAGTAGTAACTGGCCAACCACTGGACAACATGGATAAAGACGAAACGTACACGTACCTGGGCTTCAATCAGAACGTTAGAATAGACCATACACAAGTTAAGGCACAACTAACACAAGAGTTTAAAGACCGCCTCATTAAACTATTAAAAACAAAATTGAATTCTAAAAATCTCACAAAAGGCATTAATACATTTGCGATACCGGTACTCACATACTCCTTTGGCATCATCAAGTGGTCACACACGGACATAGAAAACATCCATATACTTATACGAACAGAACTCGCAAAACACAGGATGTCACATCCGAACGCTTGCAAGGAGAGGCTCGCCATAGACAGAAAACTAGGTGGCATTGGAATTATAGATATACAGTCACTTCGCACAACACAGATACAAACACTCAGACATTTCTTCCACACCAAACAGACTAACTTACATAAAGCAATAGTAAAAGCAGACAAAAACTATACACCACTTAACCTCTCTAGTCCAGATCACGTAGCAGACACATACAATCATATCCAATCACAACAAGAAAAAATAAACACCTGGTCGCAGAAAGCACTGCACGGCAAACATAGATACCGTGTCACCCAAGACCACATTAACCAAAAACAGTCATACGCCTGGTTGCAGGATGGCCAGCTGTTCCCAGAAACGGAGGGTTTCATGCTTGCTATCCAGGACCAAGTGATTGCAACACGAAACTACAAAAAATATATAATTAAAGATCCATCCATAACAGACGATAATTGCAGAAAATGTCAACAACAAAAAGAAACAATAGATCACATAACAAGCGGGTGCAAAACTCTTGCCGGTACCGAATACACAGCCAGACATAACTCTGCGGCCAAGGTCATACACCAAGCATTAGCCACAACAAACAAGCTAATAGAAAACACAGATCCGTACTACAATTACACTCCGACATCAGTACTCGAAAACGATCAATACAAACTATACTGGGACGTTGAAATACATACAGACAAGACTATCCCAGCCAATAGACCAGATATAGTTTTGCAGTCAAAGGCCGACAAAATTATCTATTTGATAGATATTGCCATTCCCAATGATGTGAATATCCAAAACACCTACGCTGGGAAGATATCTAAATACACGGACCTTGCCATGGAAATAAAACGACTTTGGAAACAAAACAAAGTCACAATTGTCCCCCTCATTATGTCTGTCTCAGGCCTTACACCAAGCACGTTTACACAACACCTTCAACAGTTGGGCCTGGACGAAAAGTTACACAAAGTATTCCAAAAGTCTGTAATCCTAAAGACCTGTAATATTGTACGATCCTTCCTAAATTCCGATCAATAATAGTCCGGGTGTTGACTTGGCACAGCCCGTCAACACTTGTTGCTACCGCAACTATGCGAGAGGAACTTAGAAAGTCAGATAATAATAATAAAAAAAGGGTTATGGGTGTAGATGTACCCGACACCCATTGTAGAGCTTGCCGACAGGCGCCAGAGACGCTTATGCATCTCTTGTCGGCGTGTAAGGCGTACGCTGGGACGGCTTACGTCCATCGGCACAACGCGGCTCTACGAGTGCTCTACTATAGTTAAATTTCACATTGCATGATACCTCCGCTAGCGGTAAATCGGCGCAAACAATGTTGTCACGCGCTTATATAACAAAATCGTAAGATCCCTTAGATGCTCAGCTAACGAATAGATATTACTGTATGCTTGATTGTATGCATAATCTGTGAGCAAATATTCAACAGTGTTTCTCAATTTTCTATTATTTGGAGTCAAACATTAATTGCAATCCTTAATTTCTAATATGCCTAATCCACGTCCAATCATACCAACGGTAGCACGACTGCTGAAACATACGTACACTTGGCAACAGCGCTTGAAATGGCGGCATGCGAGCTCTCGGCGTTGCCCCTTTGTGCAGGTCCTTTAGCCATAGCTTAGAGATCGGTACAGGCATGCACACGCATACTGTGGGAAGCTATAGATGTGCGAGTGTACTCAATATATTCGCACTCAGAACGTTCATCGCAGACTTGTACTGTCGCATATCTGTGCGAACTCAAGTCGCTTGATCCATTCGGTATCGTGATAAAAATTTCTGAGGAGCAAAAAAACCGTAAATTAGAGCACCAACGCACATGTATGTTTCTTTCATGTTAATCAAAAAACCGACACCAGTTTTAGGCTCACACCATGTCGCTTATCTATTTTGCGCGATGTGACGCATTGTGAGAGGGGCCATGAAATCACAGCAGTTTCGCAGCAATTACGCACGGTTTGACAATGCCGCAAGATCCGCCGAGGGTCCGGCTTGCCGCTTCGCGGTGGCCGCCCGTTTAGATTTGACGCGCCAGTCTTAGTCAGGTGCGTAGCGATATAGCAGGTGTGGTAAGTTATTCTTGAAGTTTGCGCGGGAAATTAGACGATACAATTAATAACAATGCAGCAAGGCACATCGGTTAGCAATACAGCATCCAAACGACATGTTTTATCAACCGGTGAACGCAATATAGTGAAGAATGTTTACGATGGTGTACGTACACGATTTCCTGAAAGGCCGGTGAAGGAAATCGTTAAACTTTGCAGCGATCTGACTAAGGTCTCAGTTGCAACAATTTTCAGAATTTTGAAGGAAAAGAAGCGCGACGTAGTATTTGTGGTAAAATCACTTAAACAAAAAAGAGGAGTTAAAAAGATTGTTTTGGATGGTGACGTGAAAAATGCGATTCGTCGAAAAGTCCATTCATTTTATCTCCGTAATGAACTTCCAACGATAAAAAAACTACAACAGGAATTACAAAATGATGAAAGTCTGCCAAAGATATCTCGTCGGGTATTATTGAGAACATTACGCGAAATAAATATCAGATATTTGAAAAGAAAGCGGAACAGCGCATTGATTGAAAGAGACGATATAGTATTATGGCGTAGAGAATATTTAAGAAAAATACGTAGTATTCGTAACGCCGGGGGAATAAAAATCTATTACTTGGACGAAACTTGGTTGAATGAAGGGCACACGGTTACTAGGTGTTGGCAGGATTTGAATATAGCGAGTCGTAGACAAGCCCATCTTGAAGGCCTAAGTACGGGATTAAAATGCCCTTCAGGCAAAGGCCGTCGGCTAATAATAACGCATATTGGCAGCGAATCTGGGTTTGTGGATGGGGGATTGAACGTCTTTGAATCTCGGAAAACTGGTGATTATCATGAGGATATGGACGCTGTAGTTTTTGAATCTTGGTTTAAATCCATATTGACAAAATTAGAACCCGGTTCGGTTATTGTATTAGATAACGCGTCCTACCATAGTCGGCGTTTAGAAGCTCTTCCGACTTCTAATTGGAAAAAAGCGGATATCTATGACTGGCTCGTGTCAAAAAATATAGAATGCGATATGACTATGCTCAAAGCACAGCTGTCACAACTCGCGCGTCACCACAAAGAAAGGTATATAAAATTAGCAGTAGACGAAATGGCTAGGGAAAAGGGTTTTACAGTTTTAAGACTGCCTCCGTATCACTGCGAGTTAAACCCAATCGAGTTAGTATGGGCACAAGTAAAAAATGAAGTAGCGCGTAGGAATACAACTTTTAAGTTGGCCGATATACGTATCCTTTTAGAAGAAGCAATCGGTGCGGTAACTGCAGATAACTGGCAGAAATGCGTATCACACGTAAAAGCAGAGGAAGAAAAGTTTTGGAAATTAGATCCCCATATAGATTCCGTAATAGAGCCAGTCATAGTTAACCTTGGCAGTGATACAACCAGTGACAGTGACGAGTCCTTTGACTGTAGTTCTGCTAGTGATGACGAATTTCCACCGCACACGTCCGCAACTGACTGAGATTCAGAACAAGTATATTTATTTACTTTTTATTTGTTTTTGTTGTTTTTTTGTTGTTTATTTTTTTAATTTATTTTAATTTATATATTTACTTTTTTATTCGTTGTTTATTTTTAAGACGTTCATAGACAATTTAGTCAATCACTTTTGTTGCTGTTGCTCCAGTTTCTTAAGCAGAATATATTTTTTGTTCATTGTAACTTTTAAGACTTTACTTCTTACTCTGAATTTAATTTGTTGGATTCTAAGTTCTCCTTTGAAGTTTAGAGAGTTTATTTATTGTTTCATTTTCGTATTCATGCACCTTTTCAGTTTCCTATTCATTTTGTTAAACATAAAAGAAGGGTGGGAGGAGTGGTGGGACTCGATATGCAGCCACCTCCTCGTGGTGAGTCCTGGGTAGTCCGCATAAAGACTAGCTGAGAGCTGCATTACTGTTGTAGATTATTTCAATTCCACTTCCAGTATGACCGAATGTGAGAACTTTACTATTTGAAATCTTTGGCTGACGTCTAACGTAATATAATGTTTCCATTGAAACTGTACCTGTGGTTGCCTGCCCCTACCAAGCCGCTGTGCTGATGGCCAATAATTAAGCCCATAGCTATTTGACAATATCATACTTGCATTTTTGAGAAAGACTGCACATTTATGTAAACGAAACATTAGCAACTACTCAACTAGTTATAACTTCCAATATCTAGTAGCATATATCTAGCTTTGATTCGGATAAGTAATATTTTATCATTAAAATATATCTTTACATTTCAAAATAAAATCGGGTACACCTATTTGTAAAAAATGAATACAGAACGTATAGAATTTTATGATAGCTTTAAATTGTATATTGGCTCTGAATCCCTATCTAGACCTTCAAAGAAATCGAGCGCGCCACTGCTACCCGGCGTGACCAGGCGTGACGCAGGTATCATCGAATGTGGAACTTAACTATATCATTTAAGGCACTCATACGGTATCGATGAGACACCGGTGCTGCCTTACGCTCCAGGGGATATAGAGTCCGTTGTGGAGAACGAGAGATGCCGGATTTACTGGAACTACTCGTTCCCCACGCTCGAGCTTGTACAGGCAAACAAGCCCGACATAGTCCTTCTCGACCACCAACAGAAGACGATGTTCGTTATAGAGTTTTCGGCGCCTGCCGAGGTGAACATCGTCTCTAAGGAGGAGGAAAAGCGGACCAAATATCAGGAGTTGCTCGGACAACCTCGCAGGCTCTGGCCAGACTACACTGTAAGTCTGCTGGTTATGGTCATTGGATCCCTAGGTGGAATGAGGAATACGCTGCTCTCTGCACTGCGCAAAATACCGATGTGCCGTGCGGCGGCGCACATCTTAGCCGCCAGAATGCAGAAGGCAGTCATCCTTGGGTCCCTTCGTCTACTTAGGGCGCACGATTCGCGGACCCAGTGATTGCTCACCTCACGGTGTGAGGAGTAGTCATTGGGTAATGGAACAGCAGCTCGGTGTGTCGGAGCCCGGGCTGCACTTTTTTGTTTTAAACACATAATAATAATAATAGGAAGCCGGCGTTGGGCAAGGTGGCGGTGCTTCGATTTGCCCTGATGACGACCCCCGCAATAACATGGACCGTTTTAGGTGGACGACGGAGCTCAAGAATGACCTGCTGAGCTGCTACGAGAGCAGTAGCCCGCGCCGTAGGGGATACATGTCCCGCATGTATGTGAGGTGGTGTGAAATGCACCCAGAGCATAGCACGCTTACCTCTCAGAATTTGCGAGATTATGTATCGTACTCAGCTCAGCCTGCCCCTTCGGCGGACGGAAGGCCTGTTAACCAGGCTGAAAGTTCGCCGGTAAGGCCCGCTGAGAGGGAAATCGACCAAGTCGTCTCACCTGGGGATTTCAGGGACCGAAGGGCCTTGCATAACAACGGAAGGTCCTTGAAGCTGGCAGACTTAAAGAGAGAGGATGAGGTTGTTGGTGAACGTCTATCGGAGGCCTCTGACATTTGGAGCATCAATTGCGAAATTTACGCTGCGGCTCTGAGGCTAGCTAGACAGGGGAGAGTGAGAGACTCTCCTGTTGAGAGAGCACAGAGACGGGTGCGCCAAATGGAAGCGAAAATCCAGTTGGCTCGCCAGGAAGCATCCCGTATCCAGTGTGTGATGGAATATAGAGCGGCTGGGAAGCCTTTTACGCGCCGAGTGCGCCAGATAGCCTACGGGTTGAGGCGCGACCATCATACACTCAGTCAAGCGGTACTGGTTGTTGTCAAGCAACACTGTCTTGACAGGATACGGATGCTAATCGCTGCTAAGCGATCGTTGGTGGCGCGGGCGAGAGGTCTGGAGCAGAACAGAATGTTCTACGAAAGACCTTCTCGCCTATTCCAACAGCCGCCTCCAGCCATAGAGCAGCCGCCAACTGCTGATCGCGTGGAGGCCTTTTGGAGGGACATTTACGAACAACCCAAACCTCTCTCAGCAGACACTCCGGCCTTGGCGCAGTTCGAGTCCGTTTGTAGGAGGACTCCTAACTTGAATGTACTGCGTCACCCGATAAACACGGAAGAAATTCTTGACGCCTTACGAGGCGCAAAGAATTTCGCAGCTCCTGGCCCGGATGGCATAAACACCTACTGGTGGAAAAAATTCCCCAGTTGCCACCGGCATTTAGCTAGAGTTTTTAACTCGTGGCTAAATCAGGAGCAGCCAATTCCGGCTTGGTTTGTCGAGGGTCGAACCGTGCTTCTCCCGAAGACCGGAGATTTGTCTGATCCCAAAAACTACAGGCCAATAACATGTCTGAACGCGTGTTACAAGCTCTTCACCAGAATCTTGTACATGCGTATCCTTCAAGCTGTGAATCCTGTATTTCTCGACGTGTATGAACAGAGAGGGTCAAAGAAAGGAGTAGCTGGCTGCAAGGAGAACCTGTTGATTGACCGATGTGTCACGCAGGACTCTGTGCAGTACAAGCGAAACCTTTCCATGGCCTGGATTGACTATCGCAAGGCATTCGACAGCACGTCTCATGACCTCATTGTGCGGCTGTTGGAATGTCTTTCGGTGGATAATCAGATAGTGGGATGCATCAAACAACTGATGCCGCTCTGGAAGACCCGGTTTACCATAACATCAGGTGAAACTCGGGTTCAGACAGAGTTGGTGTCATTGAAAAGAGGTATCTTCCAAGGAGACTCCTTGAGTCCCTTGCTCTTTTGCATCTCACTTTTGCCTCTGCCCATAGCCCTGAGAAATACTAAAGGATACAGCTGTGGCACGCCCAATAACCGGAGGCACAAGGTCACCCATCTGTTTTATATGGATGACCTAAAACTTTATGCCTCCGGCCAACGCGAACTACAACAATCGCTGAGGGTGGTGCAGGAGTACAGTCATGCTATCGGAATGGAGTTCGGGACAGACAAATGTGCATTGGTTCATCTCAAGAAAGGACGAAGCGGAGATAGTGGAGATGAGGAACAGCTCGTTGATGGGAGCATCTTGCGACAACTGCATGCCGGAGATACTTATACCTACCTTGGAGTGGCGCAGCGTCATGTCCAAGAGGCAGCATTGGTTAAAGAGTGTCTCCGCCGCAAGTATTTGCACCGACTCCGGCAGATCTGGTCGTCAGAACTGTCCGGCAAGAACAAAGTCGCTGCCACAAACATGCTTGCGGTCCCATTGTTATTATACACCTTTGGTGCTATACACTGGAAAGTGAACGAGCTGAAGGAAATCGACACGAAGACCCGCAAAAGGATGAATATGGAGAGAAGCCTGCATCCTAAGTCCTCTGTCCCGCGAATATACCTCCCGCGACACCTGGGAGGGCGTGGACTATTGAGTTTGGAGCGTCTGCACAACAGAGTAGTACTGGCCACTGCCTGCTATGTAACGAACAGCACCGATCCCCTGATCCGCTTTGTGCGAGAGCACGAGAATGCGGGAAAAGGAGCCTTTCTTTTTAGCGCAGCGAAACGAGCAGCCGAGGAGCTCAGCCTCACACTCGACTTCAAGCGGAGGTGTCAGCAGTCCATTACGGAACTTGCTCCCGCAGAATTAAAATCCCACCTTAAAATTGCCGAAGTCGACTTCCTTTTAAGACTTCATAAAGATAAGCCAATGCATGGAATCTTCTACAAACATCTGGAAGAGCATGGCTTGTCTGAGCAGTTGACCTTCTCTTTCCTAAGGTCTAGTGGGTTGAAGTCGGAGACTGAGGGCTTTATAATGGCTTGCCAAGACGGTGTCTTCAACACCTTGGTGTACTGTAAAAGGGTTATGGGTGTAGATGTACCCGACACCCTTTGTAGAGCTTGCCGACAGGCGCCAGAGACGCTTATGCATCTCTTGTCGGCGTGTAAGACGTACGCTGGGACGGCTTACGTCCATCGGCACAACGCGGCTCTACGAGTACTCTACTATCATTTGAGGCACTCATACGGTATCGATGAGACACCGATGCTGCCATACGCTCCAGGGGATATAGAGTCCGTTGTGGAGAACGAGAGATGCCGGATTTACTGGAACTACTCGTTCCCCACGCTCGAGCTTGTACAGGCAAACAAGCCCGACATAGTCCTTCTCGACCACCAACAGAAGACGATGTTCATTATAGAGTTTTCGGCGCCTGCCGAGGTGAACATCGTCTCTAAGGAGGAGGAAAAGCGGACCAAATATCAGGAGTTGCTCGGACAATTTCGCAGGCTCTGGCCAGACTACACTGTAAGTTTGCTGGTTATGGTCGTTGGATCCCTAGGTGGAATGAGGAATACGCTGCTCTCTGCACTGCGCAAAATACCGGTGTGCCGTGCGGCGGCGCACATCTTAGCCGCCAGAATGCAGAAGGCAGTCATCCTTGGGTCCCTTCGTCTACTTAGGGCGCACGATTCGCGGACCCAGTGATTGCTCACCTCACGGTGTGAGGAGTAGTCATTGGGTAATGGAACAGCAGCCCGGTGTGTCGGAGCCCGGGCTGCACCTTTTTGTTTTAAACATTTATAATAAGTCGTCTTTATTAAGGAAGTGAAGTATGTATGATAAAATGCACATCTTCCTTCTATAGGCGGAGTCTAGATAAAATCTATTCTACTCAACCTATTTAACTAAAAAAGTAGTATACAAATAAACGAGTATAAAATAACCAACGACGTCATACTGATAGACTACGCATCCAAGGCAAATTGTTTGTCGGCATTCCAAACATTGGGAATGTCAACGGAACATTTACAAGCAACGACGTCATTGTTTACAAGTTACATCGCAGCATGCCAAGTTGACAATCATTTGGAATGAATTTTCAGAAAAATGTATGGAACGTATGTTGTAAAAAAGTAAAAATATGATTGTGGCTTGCTTATCTGTAATAGAAAAAGTACTCTGAAGATACTCTTCTGTAAAACACGTTTAATTTTGCAATTCTGTCAAGAATTAACGCCATTTTTATATTTTACAAACATTGCTGCATGCACCAAGCATGCCCTAATGCACAACTGGCAACGTCGGGTGTGTCTATGTCAATACAGCTGATGTTCCCCCCTTCCGTCGCACCGCCAGAAGCGCTTACAAACATTCGGTATACAAAGCGTAGTCTATCAGTATGACGTCGTTGAAAATAACTATCTTCCGAGACGCGACATATTTAAGAAAAAAGAAAGCCAGTCATACATGATGAGCAAAGAAATGTGAAGAATGACATCAAATATAAAAATACTAAAAGGCATGTTCCCAACTAGGGTTAAAAACTTACAGATAATATAAAAACACAGAAACACAAAAAACTAACATTTAGTGCCAGAACCAGTATTTGCGCATAACAACCATGATTTTACATGTCTCTTAAAGCTATTTAAAGGAAAGGATTTTAAATTATCGTCTAGCTGATTATATATTTTGATCGAATTGTACATGAATGAGCGCCGAAACATTGTAGTATTATATGATGGAATTTCCAGACGCCTTTTGAAGCGAAAACTAATGCCGTCCTATCTTCTGCGAGATGAGAATTCTTTGAAAATATAGGAGGAACACGCAGTATTAAGTATTTTATGAGTCATAGTAGCAACTGAATACCTATAAATATCTTCTATGCGTAGCCAATTAAGCTCTATTATTTTTGCAGAAGTTGAGTCGTATTTCTTGAGACCAAACACAAATCGGCAACAGCTATTCTGAAACTTTTGAACTCTACTCTTTGCAGCAGCATCAAGGCAAGGAAAGTAAACAACAATACAATAGCTGATAATGGGAAATATGAGTGTTTCATATAGCTTTTTGCGTGTTTTGTAATCCAAAATGTGTTTGCTGTTGTATAAGCGCTTCAAAACAAAATAGCATTTCCCCAAAGTTATATAGCATTAAATGTGGAAATTTATTCAGAAGACATAGATGTTATACTGCCAGTAACAATCACTAGTAGTTTTCCTTTGATTAAATATTTTTTGCTGACTTTGGAAATTGGCTAATAGCTAGTAGGCTGTGAAAAATGAGCGTTCTTGTTACCGCTATTGTTTCTGGTTAGAGCTAATATGTTGTAAGGAATTTTCATAATCTTGCCTCGTTGCTCTAGTTAGTTTGCATGTTTCTACTAAGTTAGCTGGTTTCTTCCATACTAAAGAGCTTTTGTTTATTTTTCATGGCCTGCTAGGTTGCTTGCATGTAGTAAAATTGAAAAACATCGATTTGACTGAAAATTTGAAATACAATGAAAACTAATAAAGATTGGTATCGAGAATGGTATATCGTTAGAAAGGTACTCAAATTTTACATTTGATTTTTTAAACCAACATAGGCATCCGCATTTGAAAAAATCAAGTTATCTGTGTTTGAAGTTTCCTTAATTAATCTACTGATTTCTCCAAGTACAAAAAGAATTCAATTTTAGCCGTCTGACCTAAGGTGACGCATTTCATGCTTAGACGTACCGCAAAGCCACGGCCCTCTAAGTTTTATAATCGCTGCGATATTCAATTTTTTTCTGATACCTACTTATACCAAAAATGGTGATTTGCGCCTAAACGGTTCGTTTAAAGTTCCATCTGTGGTACATAAAGTCACACTAGAATTGACCAAGGAATCCAAATATGCAATAATATATAGAGAGTTCCATTCAAAAAAATGTAAGTTTGATATGAATCACCCTGTATGAACGTCAAAATTTAAGTGAAAATATTTTTACGTTATAGCCCTCAAGGGTCCCTACCATGATCAAGTAACAGATTTTTGAAATATTCTTTAGTAAGCCCACAATCCTCCGCCCACGCACTATTGGCCCACCCTGTATATCAAGTAAAGAATGGGTCCAAGAATGGAACCTTGAGGAACCCCAGAAGTAACTAAAGAAGGGTCAGAAAGTTTATTATTAATAGTTACTACTTGTAATCGATCTGATAAATATGTTTGGAAAAACTGTAAAGACTTGCCTGAAAATCCATAATACGCTAATTTCATGCACAGAAGTTCGTGGTCTATAGTGTCAAAGGCCTTCGAAAAGTCTAACAATGTTAACGTGGAAGCTTCACCTTTATCATATTGTTTAATGATACCATCTGATACATGTGCTAATGCAGTAACTGTACTATAACCTTGTCTGAACCCTGATTGATATTCAGGTATAATATTGTTATTTGAAAGATATTCACACATTTGGTGCTTGATAACTTTTTCTAAAACCTTTGCAAGAGTAGGTATTTGCGAAATGGGGCGTAAGTCCGGAAAATCCTCAACTTTTTTGACTTTAGGTAATGGTTTAATAAACAAGGTTTTCCACGCATACGGAAAATAGCCAATCTCCAGGCAACAGTTAATCAAATGTGTTAGGGGTAGTAAAATGGTAGGGAGACAGTGTTTAAGCATAACCGCTGAAATACCGTCAATCCCCAATGCATTGGAGCGTAAAGACAATACTATATCCAATACAACCTGCTCACTAACGGGCTTAAACTCGAATGCTATTTTATCATCATACTTTTTGTTTCGAATGGAATTAACTGTATCAGAACAATTGTTTGGAGGTGAGAATACAGAAGAGAAGTATCTATTTATAGCATTTGGGTCTTTAAATTGCTCAGGAATATTAGCAGAATTTTTGGCAATTAAACCAGTAGAATTAAACGCATTCCAGAGTGTTTTATTATCTGAATGTGTAAGATGGTAATTTAAAAAGCTTTTTTTCTCCTGGCGTACAGCATCCGTAGCAGCATTTCTCAACTGACGATAGTATATTAGTTTCTGTATACTTTTCGTGCGTTTAAACTCTTGAGAGGCTTTGTCACGTTTTTTCATAAGCAGTTTAAGAGTTGGTGTTAGCCAGGGAGCTGAAGGCTTCGTTATACGTGCCGTTACAATAGGTGCGTGTACATCAAAAATTGATAAAATACAAGTTGAGAGGCCGTCTGGCCATTGGAGTCACCATCTTCTGCAACAATTGTGCCTTAGATGGTGCTCCCCTGCTACGGTAAGGTCGTAGACCGTACTGCCAGCGCCCGACCTGGGGCATCTTTGTCTTGTCACCTCCCGCATAAGAAGCGGAAAAGATAAAATGCCACCAAATCGTCTGCCCGGTACGGCGCGTGATTATGCTGGTGCTGGCGGAGGGACAGCATCATACGCTTGCTCTTCTGCCACCATCTCCATCATGCGCCGGCCCGCGTAGGGTCCCTGAATTTTGAAGCCGAGTTCAGGGTCTTTTTCAGGCTTCCGTAACCCAAGGTGTCATACGAACCGTGCCGAAGGGTGGATGGCTCTACGACAGTGAGTCGTGAACGGTGTACTCTAGATACCTGGCAACCTCTAGAGTCAGTTAGCCTTGCTGCAGTAAGGGAGCACTGCTGCAGTCGACCTTTAGTTCTTCCCATACTCGTGGGACATAAATGGATGATCCAACAGATAAACAGGCGGAGGCGCCCGACCTCCATAAAACGGGCAAAAACCACACAAGCAAGGCGACGACGGGAAACCTCCCTCGGTACCTTCTTGTAAAGAGAGTGGGAGATGTAAACGAGGAGGGCTTCACAAAGGTCAGTCCGTTTGCTATCTCTAAAGTAATTTATGGATTAATTGGAGATACATTAATGGTAAAGAAAACAAAAGAAGGACTACTAATACAGACAAGGGGAAACGCACAAAGTAAAAGATTATTAGAGATAAAAAGAGTTATTGACTTCGAAGTGGAAGTTTTGCCACATAGGACTCTAAATCAGTCGAAGGGCGTAGTATATTGTAGGGATCTGCTGAATTGTTCAATAGAAGAAATTAAAGAAGAACTTTTTGCGCAAGGAATTATAGATGTAAGGAGAATCAAGACCAGAAGAGAAGGAAGGCTAATTGAAACAGCAAATCATATTCTGACTTTTGACAAACCTAATCTCCCCAAGGAAATAGATGTTGCATTTTATAAGAAGCTTCAAGTGAGACCATATATTCCGCCTCCCTTAAGATGCTTCAAGTGCCAAGAATTTGGACATATGTCTGACAAATGTGAAAAACCAAATATCTGTGCCTGCGGCAAACCACCACAGGGGGAAGCTAACTGTGAAGACCCGAAAACCTGTGTAAACTGTAATGGCCCCCATTCAGCTGGATATAAGGGTTGTCCAAAATATAGGGAGGAAGAAGCAATACAAAGGGTTAAAGTCATAGATAACATAACTTACAGTGAGGCGAAGAAAAAAGTACAAATTAGCACCCCAAAAAATAATACCTCATACGCTGAAGCAGCTGCTAAGTCAACATCCACAACTATAGAGCGTTTAATAGAAGATACTTTATTGCCAAAAATCATACAGGCACTACAAAGCAACCTCACGCAATTATTCACCAAATCTGGAAGTTTTAAAGAACCAAATGTAGTAACACAACGCTTCAGAGAGAGAGAACGAACAGACTCTATGTCCACAAACCAGTCAGAACAAAAAAAAAGAGAATTCAGTGAGACTACATCAGATGAAGAAAGTGGCAGCCAAAAACCGGCAAGAAAGAAAAAAGGCTGGCCAAAAGGTCAACCTCGAAACACTCGAACAAATACTCAGGTTTCGTTATAAAAACATATTGGTAATATTTATAACCTGTGATACTACTCTGTGATAAAACTATATATTTATTACATTACACCTAGAAAGATTTTACCACTTTGTAAATAGTTCTTACGTTATTTATTTGTCTATATATTTATTATCTCTTTATCTGTCTATATATTTGTTTATTTTTTATTCATTTATTTATTTATCTATTTATTTATTAATATAACTATTTATTATAATTTTAACTAGATCTTAGCTAAATACCTTTAATAAGAAACACCTTCACATGAACTTCTCTTTAGAAAATCTTCTTCAGTGGAACTGTAATGGACTGAAACACAAATACTGTGAGCTAAGATCACTTCTAACGGAAAAACAGTCTTTGGGTATTTGCATCCAGGAAACGCACCTCAAAATAAATGAGCCTTTTTCAATAAAAGGTTATAAGGTATACCGTAAAGATGTACTGCATGAGGCAAGAGCCAGAGGAGGTGTAGCCATCCTGCTAAAACATAATATCAGTGCACAAGAAGTACCTATACAAACGGAACTTCAAGTAATTGCAGTAAAGGTATCATATCCTATACGATTAACCTTAGTTAACATATATCTGCCAGACGGTAACTGGACAGGCGAAAACATCAGGAACATTATTCAGCAGCTACCCACTCCATTTCTCATTCTTGGTGACTTTAACGCGCATAATCCTATCTGGGGCTCAGAAAGGCTCGATAACAGAGGGAGACTGATCGAAACTATAATGGATGAGTTCAATTTAGTACTACTCAATTCTGGTGAAGGCACCTACCTCAATTCACGCTCGCAAAAATTATCTGCCATTGATCTATCTCTATGCTCTCCAGAGATAGCGCACCGACTAGTATGGCATACACTTAAGGATGAGTTACCTTCCGATCACGTACCTATTCAAATCCAGTTTGCATCGTCTCGTATAATACGAGAATCTCCAGTTAGATGGAAGATACATGAAGCAAACTGGACGCAATATGTAGAAAAGTTACCACCAATACAGGTAAACGAACAAATAGTGGAATCGGTAACCAAAATAACGGAGGCGATCACTCAAGCAGCAAGTCAGACAATACCAGTTACATCTGTAACCAACACGAAACCAAAGGTTCCATGGTGGAACTCTGATATCGCAAATGCCATCAAAGAACAAAGAAGAGCTCTAAGACGTTTTAGAAGAAACCTCACAATAGAAAACATGATAAACTTTAAGAGAGCAAGAGCATTAGCTAGAAGATTAATTATATCTAGCAAGAAATCATCCTTCCAACATTTTGTTTCAAAGATAACACCTGAAACTACAACCAAAGAAATATGGGACAAAATAAGAGCCATATCAGGCAAACGTTTTCCTGTAGAAATGCCCATCTTACTGGTAGAAGGTACCACACTCCATAATCCCGGTGACACTGCGGAGGCATTTGCAAAATATTTTCAATCCATTAGCTCATCCGAAAATTACCATCCAAGTTTCAAACAAATAAAAAAAGAAAATGAACTCCCCATAGACTTCGACGAAGCAGAAACGTCTGTTTATAATGTCATGTTTACGATAGAGGAACTGGAATGGCAGTTACATCATGCAGAGGATAAAGCTCCAGGACCAGACCGCATCACTTACTCTATGTTAAAAAATTTGCCAAAATGCGCGAAAGAAACATTACTGAGTCTATGCAACTCAATCTGGCATAGTCATGAATATCCTGAGCAATGGAGGGAAGCGTACGTAATTCCTTTTCTAAAACCTGATAAAGATCCACAACTCTTATCCAGTTACCGCCCAATATCTTTAACGAACTGTCTGAGTAAGCTTCTAGAGTCTATGATAAATTTTAGATTAATGTGGCATATAGAAAACAATGAATTGCTGGCATCATCTCAGGTAGGTTTTCGCAAGTTCAGATCAACTTCAGATTCATTAGCAGCCTTAGAGAATACTATACAGACCAGTTTTGGAAAAAGAGAACACGTAACAGCAGTATTTTTCGACCTAGAAAAGGCCTATGACACCACATGGAGGTATGGCATATTAAAAACTCTGTACATGTGGAATGTTAGAGGAAATCTGCCGAAATTTATCCAAAGCTTTCTATCTACAAGAAAAATCAGGGTCAGAATAGGTAGCACACTATCTGAACAATATATATTGGAAAACGGGATACCACAGGGATCTACTCTGAGTGTCACTCTTTTCGCTATAGCAATAAATCCAATATTAGATTCCCTAGAATCTAACATAGGCAGATCATTATTTGTGGACGATCTTGTTATGTACTGCTCGTCAAGGGAATTACAAAATATACAACAGGATTTACAACACGCTATAGATACAGTCAGTCGTGCTGCCCAAAATAACGGATTCTGCTTTTCTAGAACTAAAACAAAAACTGTGCATTTCTGTCGCCTTAGATCATGCGAAAGGCAATGCCAACACACACTGGATGAATTGCCAATAGCTCAGGCACAAGAAATCAAATTTTTGGGTATCACTTTCGACTCCAAACTGCTCTGGAAGTTGCATATGATGGACCTAGCGAACAGGTGTAGGAAAAACCTTAATATAATCAGATGCTTAGCAAGTACGAAATGGGGTGCACATAGGGAGTGTCTATTAGCTCTCTACAAAGCAACAATAATGTCAAAGCTAGAATATGGCTGTCTTACATTTGAAGGAGCAAGAAAAACAACACTGCACGCTTTGAAATCAATTCACTACCAAGGAATAAAGATAGCAATAGGAGCTTATCGCACAAGTTCAGCCAACTCGGTTCTGCACGAATCGGACATACCACCACTAGAGATCAGAATGAGAACTAGATTGTTAAATTATGTAGCAAACATCAGGTCGCAACCAAGACATCCCAATTATAACATAATCATAGCTGATCAGGAAACGCAATCAATCTTTAACAACAGACCAACAATCACAAAACCAATAGGAATCCGAGTAGTTCAAATATGCGAAGAGACAAATATAAATATACCTGACTTATACTCACAAACATATCACGTATCAGCACCATGGACTTATGCCCCTATAAAAATGCATTTAGAGTGCAGTCTATATAGGAAGGAAAATACCTGTGCCGAGTTCTACTGTCAGAAATTTCTAGAAATAGTAAGCAACTACCCTGGAGCAATCCACATTTACACTGACGGCTCAAAGACAGCAGAACAGGTTGGATGTGCATTTGTGGTCAATGATGACGTCTATAGTTGGAAATTACATCCCGCTGCATCCATATTCACGGCAGAACTTTACGCCATATGGCAGGCTCTGAGGTATACCGAGTATGAGCAAAGCAATATGTTTGTTATAGGTTGCGATTCCCTGAGCGCTCTGCAGTCCATACAACAAAAATTCACCTTCGACCCTTTGATACAACAAATCCAAGAGACATATCATTGGCTCACACAGCTCAATAAAAAAGTAATTTTCGTATGGGTACCGGGGCATGTGGGCATAACAGGGAACGAAGCTGCAGACAAGGCTGCGAAGCAAGCTAGCAGCAATAGAAGTGAGGACAAAATCCCACTACGGTTAGATGATATGAAATCATATATAAAATGCGCACTCACTCGTACACCACAACCGCAGCAGGATGGAAATAACTACCAAATTAATAAAGAAATATATAGAGATCTTACAAGAAAAGAACAAGTCATAATAGCTAGATTACGGATAGGACATACACGACTAACACACTGCCACATTTTACTAAATACAAGGGCACCTAGATGTGAGACATGCAGATGCCAACTTTCAATCCAACACATTTTATTCGAATGCCCTGCCTATGCTCCTGCCAGGCAACAGCTCAGGATTCCGACCAACTTGTGTGAATGTCTTCAAGAACCTCATATTAAAAACTTAATAACGTACCTAAAAAGTATAGGATTATTTTGGAAACTGTGAAGAGAAATAGACACACCATAATTGCAGGTAAACATTGAAGAAAGCGGCAATGACCAAAGCAGTTACGCCGCTATAAAAACAAAAAAAAAAAATACAAGTTGAGAAAATTTCAATTTTATCGTCTATGTTGTCCAAATAATAAATGTTACTCCAAGTCTTCTAAAAATGCATTCTTCGAAAAATGTCTAAAATCTCTGTAAAAGATAAATCTGGGTTCAGTTTTACTAGAAGCGATATTAATTTTACAAAATACTGCACTATGATCAGAAATGTCATCTGCTTGTTGCACATGAATATGTGATGAAAAATCATACGATGATATGCAATCAGAAATTAAATTATCACAAAGTTGGTCAATATTAATATCACCAATTAGCACAATATCATCGTATTGAGGTGTAACAAAAGAGAGAATATTATCCAGTTGATCGATAAATTGAGCAATGCTGCTGGAAGGGACTCTATATATTACACAAACAAGAATTTTAATTTTATTTAGAGACAACTCTATTAGTAACTGTTCAATACCAACCGGAGACATAAAATCATTAAATACCTCCTTACATGAATAACAACTTCGAGCATAAAAACCTACACCACCTCCACGGCCTAAACGGTCTTTATGAAAAAAGTTATAGTTCGGTATGTTCAAAATATCTGCTGTTTGGCAACAATTAACCAAGTTTCAGAGACACCCATCATAGTTGTTAGAAGTTATTAAGTGAGTGAAGCTACCGAAATCAGTAAAGAGAGACCTTACATTTAAGTGTCCAATTTTAAATAAAGAATAAGGAGCGTTAGTCATAATTTATATTGTTTTTTTAATTTTTGAAGCTTGACTCTAAAAACACTACAAGAATAGCTACTGGCCTGGTGGTCTGTATTATAATTAGTTTTGAACTTATTATTATAGAACGTACAATTTGGACAAGAAGTAACGGTAGGTTTACAATCCCTGACCTCATGAGGTTCAGAGCACTTAGGACAGACATATATATCACCTCTGCAGTCTTTTTTGATGTGACCAAACTTACAGCACTTGAAACAACGCACAATACTCAACTGCTCCTGGATTCTACACTGACTCCAGCCAATGAAAACGTAACCCTTCTTCAGCAAAGTTTTGAAAGGGAGTGGAGCTAGCTCGATGACCGCATAAATATAATTCTTACTGAAGAAAGTCTTGCAAACTTTCACGTCACTAAGAGTACAATTAAGGTTATTGTCGAAAATTAAGGTGTCAATGAAATCATCCACCAACTGTAGATTGATTCTGGTATCCTTATTTTTTATATAGTCTGACGGGATGTCTTGGATAAGCAGTCTAGGGCGTAGCTTAGTATTCCCTACGATTGTATATTTATTTCCAAAACCCGACTCCAGGGTACTTTTAAGACTTTTGATATCAGCATCATTGTTACAGCTAATCAAAAATCCACTTTTGGTTAGTTTTGCTTCAGTTATATCCACATTTAAAGAGCCTGGAGAATATTTTGCCTTAAAATCATTTTCGACTGTACTATTAGAAACACCATCAGCTGGTTTTATTATCAGGTAAGGATTGTTTGTTGATTTCACAGCTTGGCTATAAGAAATTGGAACTAGTTTTTTGCCACTAGGGGATTCCGGATTACTGCTATCACTTACTTTTCGAACTGCTTCAAGGTCGGAAACTCTTTTTTTCAGTATTTTGACGGTATCTGCTCTCTCCGCTGCTAATGTTGTAACTAATTCCTTTTCCCTAATTAAACAGTCAACTTCTTGTTTTATTGATATTTTTTCGAAACCTCAATAACGTTTAGTTTATACCAAGCACCTACAAGCGTATTTTAACTATCAAATATCTCACTGTCTATATGGAAAATATATACTTATAGAAAAAGTCATTTATCATAAGGTGGTATCCCTCTTACTCTCACTATCAAATGTTCATGAGAAATACTTGATTTATATGCAGAACAAATTCAAATCATATATGAATCTCTGAGGACTGTATGTTAATTTATGAAAATAATGATAATACAATCAGCAAATAGAAACAACGGTCTAATTTTGCTACTGAAGAAGGCGGGCTGGAAAGTTGAATGCCTCAGCAGTACCTTAAATAGTGCTTGGAAATGGAAGTAATGCAGCTAATCTACTTTTCTTAAAAACTTCCTGTTGTGTAAATCTTTTATTTATGATATCATAATAGGTAATAAAAAGCTTTACCGTGCACCTAGTCTCCGCGGTAATTTATACTCTGTTTAATATTTATCGTCCATATATATCTACGTTATCAGGACAAACTGGATATAACTAACTATACAATTTTTATTCACATAGTTTTCAATAATTCTGTATTTTTTGGTTCTTATCCTTCCCAGCTTCCTATTTGCTATACCATTTGATCTCATCTCAATATAGTGAACTGTTGCCTTTCACTATTTTCCGTAGGAGCCGTCCGAAAAGATTGTTCGCATTCTGCAGCCTTAAACTAAATTCAGATGCATACGACATCCGACGATACGACGGTACGAGACTGTTCCTATTGGTTGAGATATTCAAAATTATGTCAAATCAAAATATTTCAACCAATAGGAAAACTTTCGTACCGTCGTATCGTCGGATGTCGTATGCATCTGAATTTAGCTTTAAGGCTTATTCTATTATAAGTCCTATTTCTCCAGTAACCTGACCGTTTCATCAGTCTAGTCCCCTGTACTAAAGTGTTCCTCAATTAGGATAGGTCGATGTTGGCGGCCTATGGCGGCCGTGTGGTTTTGGCAGCGTCGGTTCTAATCTGGTTGTTTATTATTAGTCGCTGAGCACTACTGAGCAGTGCGAACAAATGATAAGACTTTACTATCAAAATGAGTGTTCACTAGTCAGTAATACAAACACTGCGAGCGCGAGCGTTGTACCCATTCTACGGAGGACGCGGTGGTCCTTCAAGGTCGACTTTGCAGCGCTTGGTGGCGAAATTCAACATGACTGGTTCACTTAACAAACAGCTAACATCCGTACGTCAAAGTATTTCCAGATTAGCCGAGAACATCGGCGCTGTCCGTGAAGGCGTCCAGGAAAATCCAAGTCAGTCAATTCCTCGCTGTGCACAAGAACTTGGCATTTCGCAGGCTTCAGTCTAGCGAATTTTGCGTAGGGACTTAAGCCCACATTCATGCAAGATCCAAATTACTCAAGAGCTCAAAGATGATGATCACATACAACGCCGTTTGTTCGCTAACTGGGCGTCGAAACGTTTGGAGGAGACTCCAATTTCGCCCGAAAAATCATCTTTGACAATGCATCCTAAGAAAGTTACTGTTTGGTACGGATTCTGGGCCGGCAGCGTTATTAGTTCGTTCTTTTTCGAAGACGACGTTGGTGAAGCCATAGCCACAGCATAAAGAGTAAACCAGCAGCGCAACTCTTCAAATTGATGCGAGAAACATGCACACACTTTTTCGGCTACTTCCAGATGCGTTCCCGATGCTCAGCGATAGGTTAGTCTTAGTATACGCTTTGCCGTTGACGAGTGTACATCGTGAACTCCAGGGCCGTATTGAGTTGTTTTGTTGTGCGTTTGCCGGTGTTATTATGGATGTGATGGAACAAGGAATGCATTGTTGTTCAGCTTCGCTCTGTACAAACACGTCAAGAAACTGTAAATTCAGCTTTTTTGCGTTTCCGTCAGGCGTTGAACGGCACGTAAGAATTGCTTTAGTAAAAACAATGTATTTATTATTGTTTCATCCAATATTAGTTGTTTGATTGTTTACTATACTTTTTAATTATGTATAAAAAGAAACATTCTCAGTCCCTAAATATGCGTTTAGTTTACAAAATAATGTTATACATTTGTAAGTTTTGTTTTATATTTAATAATATACACATACGGATACTTAATTGGTATCAGAATGCTGGGATAAGGTTATTTATCCATCAAAAGCATATGATATTTTATCATTTAATGATCTGCAGTTTAAGGTATTGTCACCCATGTGATAACTTCCCACTTATATTTTAAGACTATTTTACGCCAGGATACAGGATAAAACGAGTAAAAAATGCAAATCGTTTAAATTGTAAATGTCCATTATAGGTACGAATTTTGCTGGTTATATAATCAAAATATGTGCTAACTTTACAGCAATTTTGTAATTTTATCATTCACTATTTACTTCTCATTATAAATTATATTATATATATTATATCGAAATTGTATACACAAAGGGTGTTATTTTTGGAGACATCTGGAATACCATCATTAATGATCCCTTTCCTGTCCTTTTTTGACCAGGCATTTGTCCTAGAATTTCACTATTTGCCGATTACATAATTCTAAAAGAGGCATTTCGAAAATATATTCATACCTTGAACAATGGGGTTTTTTCGTGCTATTACCTGAACAGATTATTTCTGCATAATCTTTTCATAGTTGTCTTTTAAACGGAATGCCGACCACTGTTCCCAAGTGTGCATATAATTATCACTATGGGATTTTTACGGATACAATATTCTCGCTCAAGTCCTGCACCAATCGCTTCACTAACACGACTTGAACGCGACGGTCGAAGTGAGACCCGAAGGACTCAAGGTCATCAAAACGTCCTGAAAGATTCGGCTTGAGTTTCGCTGCTGGTTTACTCTTTATGCTGTGCCATCGCCATTACCGGCGAGGGGCGGAGGAAATTTCGACACTAAGCAGGTAGCGACTAAAATTTAATGGCAATTTTCGACACCAGCCCCAAGTTCCGTTTTTATCTGACAGGTATATTCGACACCAAATAAATATAGCTGCGAAATAAATAAAATATCATAATTAATTTATTTATTTATTTTAATAAAAATAATGTACATTTTATATTTTTAAAATTAATAATATCTGAATACAATACTACCTAACCTAACCTAACCTAACCTAACCTAACCTAACCTAACCTAATTTTTGTACATTTTATCGTTAATATACTTGTTATATAATTTATTTGCTATTATAGGAATGGTAAGATATAGCTTTTATAAAATCTAACCTACATATTTGTTGGGATCGTAGTTTATCCACCATTTTCTCCATAAATACCAATTTAGCCTTAACGGTATTATCTTTGACTTTTGCTGGTATTTTTAAACTATTTATTTTGACATAAGTCTCTACTTGAAATTCTTTTAACTTTTCAATAAAAATAAAAATAGAAGGATGCGTTGAATAAAAAGAAGAATTAAATTTTGAATGAAAGGATTCACAGGCATTCGTGGTCCTCGCAATAGACGGATTCTGATTAGACCATATGTGCGGTGGAAATAGAGCGCTATCGATTATGTAATTTTCCAGTAAATAGTCTGCATATAAATCAAGTGATGCGTTTTTAGGTTTATATGACATAAGATCATAAACAAAGCAATGTTCAACATCTACTGGATTTAAATAAGTTAAACCAAACGTATGTCTTAACCATTTTCCAATTTCTGAATTTGTATCCTTATATTCTTGTACCAAACCCAAAGATTGAGTTTTTTTAAACCAGTTCTGGTGTAAGTGAAAACGGCATCCACTAATTTTTACATTTGGCCACACAGACAATAAAGCACAGTGAATTGCTTTTTCAAAGTCCACAAATATTTCAGTTGGCTCTAATGATAACTCAATTGTTTCAAAAATCTTTGACTTTAATAAAGAAAATAAATGTTTGTATGTCATTGACAATTTGTCCTTTAACAAACAGTATGCTAAAGGTACATAATGTCCATTTTCAAAGCCATGTATTGTAAATAATTGGAGAAAAAATTTGGTACTGTATGAAAATGTACCATCCATATACAAAGTTTGTAATTTACACAACAAACGAACATTTGTCTCGCATGAAAATACAATTACATTAAATTCAGGATGATTTAAAAAAAAAACTTTCATTGCGACAGGTTTTAGGAGAATAATTACTAACCGCGATATGAACTTCTGATATGCTTCTAGGTAACGGACCTGGTAACAGTTTACGACGACAGTTGTAAATGTTTTTTCTTATGCAAGCTATGTCAGGAACCGTTAGCAAATTGGCATCACACTCAGTAACAGCAGTTCTTGTAAGTTTTGCAGGCTTTTCTGATATATCCTCTTCGGCTTTTCTTTTACATGCATTGGTAACCATCTTTACTTGAAGCTTTTTCGGATCGGCTTCATGATTATGTACCAAATCACGTCTTGTGATGGTGAGGTCATCACAGCCTATTGTAAACACTTTTGCGGAACACTTGGTGTTTCTTTGAATGCAGCGCCAAAATATCTCGCCGCTTTTTAACACTTTCTGTTTTGAGAACGAATGATGCTCCACCACTAATAAATCTCGACCACGGGAACTTTTTATCAAACTCATGTTTAAAATATCTGTACGTGCATTAGTCAACGTCAAACAATAAATGAATTGCAACTGAATAATTTTCGTGTAAATTTAGTCAAAAGTACAGAAGTGACAATAAATATTGGGAAACCCAACTAATTACCTATCTACCTGCTTTAGGGCGCGGTGTCGAAATTTCCTATAATAAAATTTGACCATTCGATTACCACAGGTACAAACACAATTTGGTGTCGAAAGTTCGCCCGCCGCCGGCGAGTGCTACAGAGTGATGATAATGGATTTCTTTTTCCAAATTGAACGACATGGAGGTTGACGACATGTGGTTCCAGCAGGATGGCGCTATCTGCCACACACGGACCTTATGCCAGATCGATTTGAGGGTATGGTTATCTCTTGCAGGGAATACGTGCATTGACCACCAAAATCATGTGGTTTGACCTCACTAAACTTTTTTTGTGGAGCTTTCTGAAGTCATAGGACTATGCCAATTTTTTGAACCTATTTTTTGAATTTATGTGATAGCAATGTCAGTCTGTTTATAAAATATTAACCCTCTGCCAAACACCTTGTATACTATAATTTCTATATGTATAGTACCAGAGAAATTTGGACTGAGATAAAAGTAAAATTGAAAGACGATTTTACAATACAAATGTGAATGTGATTGTCAGAACATGACTACTGAAGTGCGGAATTCTTGTTAAATCTTCATTCTATGGAAACTCATACGCATAACGCGTACACCACAGAGTTTACCGGGGGCGTACGAAACGCATATACAAGGGGCGCACAACACAAAAAGTAGCCTCAAATAATTTAGAGGGAAGTATCCCAAAATGTATATACCCTCTACTGACGTTTCAGTTAACTTCGTAGCAAGTAACAGATAGCAGCGTTTTTTGTTGTTCGACAGCTAACGCTTCAGATAGGTCGGTGTACGTAGACCAAATATTTTTGAGAATTTTGACCATTCCTTAAACAAGATACTGATTTGCATGTTACTTTCGCTCAAGTAACGTTGTCCTTGGTCTAGACATCACTTCCATGTATCTTTGGAAGTAACGCTGCTCTACAAAAATTTATAAAATCAGTGCTGAATAAAAATCTATACTTGTACGCATATTTGCATTTAAGGTATCTCGCTTCTTTGCTGACTCTTGCCGATCCCGAATGTATTCACAATTTGGAGAAAGAAGTAGTGTAGTGTTCTTTAAATTAGGCGTCCTTGTGAACCTGTCCACTAAAATTTGAGTATTAGAAAAGGTATCGGCGGATCGGGATTGCTGCGATTGAGGAGGGTCTATTTAATAATTCGGTCTTTTCATTACTGAGGATGTATGTTGCAACTGTGTGAACCGTAACGAATTATAGATGCAGTTACAGGGACGAGTTTCTGAAATTACACTAAATTAGGTAATTCTATTTAAATCAAGCAGGTCGCTAAAGTTAGAAACACACTAAAGACCTTAAAGCCTTGTCTTTGATTAAAGACCTCTCATTGTGGCTTTACAATCTTGACTAAACTAAGAAGAAATTAACAACCCAGAATAATTAATAAATATAATTACACAGAACCACCATCAATCTTTCATATAAATTTTCCTGCCAATTAAACTAACAATTATTAACGACTAAGGAGATGTACAACATGTACGTGTCTTGTGAAGACAACAAGGTTTAAACACATGCACCGTCCCGAGATATTTTTGATATTAAATTCTCTATGCATTCGATAATTTGGAATTTGTCATTTCACTTTATACTCTTGTGATGTATCCTAAAATAAAATCAAATTGGTATTAATCTTAATCATTTGTTTGAAGTTTATAAACACATTCATAATTCTTAATTTTCAGTTGTTAATTACTAATTCTTACTCCTTAGTTTAGTTGAGTTTTTAACCCCACCATTAGGGCCACTCTCTCAATTGGTGCGACTGAAATATAAAGGCTTTCGGTACACTCTAAAAATTGTTTTGTAAAATTACTAACAAAATCGTAGGCTATTTAGTGTCACCAATTTTGTTAGTAATATTACAAATCAGATTTGTAATTTCATTAGCAATTTTCTAATATTGTAAATTCGCAAAAACGCATTTTTTTAATATCACAACGTTTGTCTGTGATATAACATGATAATTTGTAAAATTATTATGCGATTTTACACAATTTTAAGGATATCATATTGGTTTTTTACATATATATTTTGTAAAACTATTTTGTAAGATATGCAATTTCACATAATTTACTTGTAATATCACTAGATTATATTGTAAAACCATTATATGTTTTATTACAATTTTTTTAATGATTTATTTTGTAATTTTACCCCATTTTATAAATTTACTTTGTAGACTTACAAAAAACCTATTATAATAGGTTTTAAGAAAAGGCTGTCATTATAAACATATTTTTATTTTATGTATGAAAATAAGATAACACAATATTAAAATTCTATACAAACACAAAATAGAAAACCAACTGTTTTAGTCTTATCGGCTCACAAAAAAGCATATTATATGAGCTTGTTGGCCAGGCAAACAGTTAGTTAACGTGCCAGTTTATTAATAAAAGAAATTATTGATTTCCTACTGGGAGTGTGACTTGAATTTCTCTCAAAGTCAAGATGCACTTTAATAAAATATGTTTGAGTCATTTCCAAAGTTACCGAAACATTTTTTGGATTAATCCAGTTAGAATTAAAATATATGACAAATAATAATTTTATTGCTTCTCCAAAGGAACTTGCATTGATGAGCTGGATTTTTTCATTGTAAATGGAAATTTTCTTTTTTCCTTCTTCCATCTGAAATTAAAGAGAATATTGTTCTTAAAGTAAAGTATTATGACTTTTTCATTAATTAACCATATCATATCGAAGAACAATAAAAATGAATGCATCCCTAAATAAATTTGGTATACAGGATGGCCATATTTCCAGGATGGCGGCTTACCTTGTTTAAATGCACTTTATATTCATTTTATCCAATGAGTCTTCAAACCTCAAACACAAATAGCATCACTACACGTTATATACCGGCACTTCCAAAACAGAATCCATAAAATAACGACCCGTCCGCTGTTTCTCTATTCACACAAGCCGATTCTTCTCGCCCGCCAGTGCTACCTTTCATCGGCAACGCGTAATCTGTACTGAGGGCAGGTGGCCATATAAAGCGTTTAAGTCAAATTATTGATACCAACCAAAGAAATCAATTATTTTACTAACATTATTGAAGTATTTTTCTAAAATAATTATAAATTTACAAAAGAAGATTGTAAAAAAAAACAAATATTTTGATAATGGCAAATATCTTGTAATTTTGTCTTACAAAAATGCAACACAGTTTTGTAATTTTACAAATATTTTGTGAAAAAATGAATTATTTGTATTTTTTCTGTAAAATGTTGAACCATTTTTACAAAATTTAGCAAATCTACAAAACTATTGTATTTTTGTTAAACTTTACTGTGGTTTTACAACATGACATAGTAAAATCGCTCCAATAGTGCTTGTAATTGTTTTGTAAAAATACCCACGTTTTTTTCAGTGTAGGCAAAAACTTAAGTATTCACTTTACTGTTGGCGCAAATGGCCCTAAGAAGCTTTATCTCAACTTAGATCTAAATTACAGTGTACCCGCAAATATACTACCCTGTGTACCAAGGGGTCAGTCGCATAGCAGCGGTAGGTAAATGGGTAAACAGCGAGCACGATCCTCTCGTAAAGTTAATGGTAGAGGTAATTAAAAACTTCTAAAATACAGCTAAGCAGGATACAACAGCCAGAAAGCCCGTGAGAGGAAATGAGCTGTCATAAAATATGGAGGACAGGGGATGAAATAGTGGAGGTGCTCAGATTTAGCTGGGGATTGAGATAGACTATGCTACAATGTTCCTGCGGTTGTATGAGGTGAGTCATGGATCTTAAATATGTATATGTACGCGTGGAGTACAATGAGTAGCTCCAAAGTAGGTATATACAAGAAAATCAAAATGAAAGGGAGTATAAAAAATAGATAACGCAGTACCATATAGGTAAGTGAAAAAAAAATAATAACAAAACAGCGCGACAATTCCAGCAGTTCATGTTCATGAATCAAATATGTTGTGTTGTATAAGTGCTTTAAAGGATCGACGCTAAACCAAAGTTACTTTGTACCTTGTTCCAAGTGCATTGAGGAGATGTATGTACTTCCATACGAGTCTTGAGCCTACACATTTGGAACTGAGTGCTTTCAGAGCAGCCCGCCTATCTAAAAAATATTTGTATAGATATACAGGGTGAGTTTTTAGTACCGGCTCGATCGATAATTCCACTACTGTAGAAGATAGCGAAAAAAGTTTTATACAAAAGTTGTCGCCACGGATGTGCTCCCTGCTCAGAAAATATTTAGATTTATACAGGGTAATCCATAACTACGTGGTGATGCAAACATGCATTTTTTAAATGAAACACCCTACATATTATTCCATATTGAAATTCTGCTAATGACTTCCGTTCCTACAATGTAGGACATTGTTACATTATACAGGGTATTTCAAAAGTTATGTCCATTTTTATATCCAAATCACGGTCAAATGAACGTACTGTATATCAAAAAGTAACGAATCAAACATTATTCTTTTTACGTGAAAAGATTAAAAATATCTTCCAGTTTTAAAATCGGCTATAAAAAAGCCCGTGACGCATATTCGTATAGAGGGTGATGTAGAATGCAAAATCTAGATTTTCTCTCCTTTTTTAAATGTAACCCCCAATATTTTATTATACCAAAGAATTGCTTTTAATATGCTCTTTCATCTTTGTATCGCACTTGTTATGGCTGCATTCATTAGTTTCTGAGATATTTCGATTTTTTGGTAAATTTAAAATATAGCTTCTATTTGTGTACTGAAATTTATTTATTTTGAGAAAGTACTATCTAATTCGTTTTTTGTTTAACGAACAACTAAATTATAAGGTCATGATACCATTCCAGATTTACTGAACGCCTCTTTCCATCCATAATTCCACCAACAACTACACTCAAGCGTCAAGCCGACTAAAAGGTAATATAACTAATATGAATGTTGTTCGTAATTCACTCAGCAGTTGCGACTTTAGGTGTGCCGCATGTAGTGAAAAAAAAAATCATAAGGAAAGCCGTTATTGGTGCAAATAGTTGGTTTGTGTCCTGCTCCTGCTCGGCTTGTTTCACACTACACAATAATCTTGTGTGAAAATAAGACTTTTTAGTTTTATTACCATATGTATGGACATAATATGGACTACAATTTTTTGTTTTTATTATTTATTATAAGTTTTGACGTATATATATGCTTTTCCATAATACTGTCCATTTTTATTGGCGCTGCCGTATATATACGATCATTACGATAAGATAATGGAGATGACGATTATATTCGCATGCTTCAAAATAATGGGCCACCTGGAAGGTGTATTTGAATAACTGATGACTCAAGAGGTTAATATATCCAAGAGGGAGTTCCATCAAAATATATACGAGCAATCCACTCTCACTCAAGCAGTGACGTTATAGTGTTAATCAGCTGCTCGACTGCCATCCGTATTGTCGTCAAAAGCATCGATTAGGCTTATTTATTGAATATCGTTCGTGTGTGCTTTATCTTTTGCCTTTGGTTTTTGATTTTGCTGTGGTTCTACGTTTTATCTAGGTACATTGTCCTCGAAGAGAGTTAGTGTGGAGGTAACATACTTACTTTGTTGCATTATACTGCTATTCAAATTTGAATTGATAAAGCATATGTGCTGTACCACTGATTATGAACTATGTCATCCGCATTGCCTCCTGCACCAATTCGGCATCAAATATGTGATGACACTGCTCTTTTCTGAAAAGGAACAATTTGTATACAGGTACTTAACATACATTATTCCTGATTATCAGTTTCGACTTCTTTTTCGGTAGTTCTCTTTTTATTCATTTCGGCAGCTACACTACTATCACAATGAGTAGGTACTTCTGTTTCATTATTTTGGTTGATTAGCAATCTATCTCCAGATGTCGCATAGTATTGGAAATAAATGAGTTGTTTTTCCTTAACACTTTTAGTTCCGTTTTCAGATTTGTCAACTCGCTACTGCGTAAATCATATTTTTCTGAGGCAGCCATTTTTATCAGTTCAAATTTAATATATCATGGATTTCTTCCTTCTCACAAAAATGGTTACTCTTTTCACGAAGGTATGATCCGTAACTGATTAAATGAGTATTCGGTACATACTTTGGTAATTTAAATGGCAGTAGTACGTCGATTGTTCCACCTTTCTTCGATCTATTTAATTTGAATGACAATAGTAAGTCGATAATTCTAATTTTCTTCAATCTATTTAGTTTACTCGTTAGAATGTGGCTGAATCCCATATTGTATATCATTATCATCATAGTCACAATGTCTTAACAGACATGTTGTGAACTCGTAAAATGCATTAAGTCGGAGATGGAGTATTGCCTCACTAATATCAATAGTTTTGAGAACTGTAGCTCGCAATCGTTCGAGATTTACTGTCAGTTCAGTGGCGCTCTTGATACTCATGTCCAGCAACTGTTTAGTCGTATCCACCCAGCGTGTAGGGGCACGGCGCCGCCCACTCGTAGTATGACCCTGAACTACAAGTGTCTCCATATTATCGCTTCTGTGTATATGTCCGAAGAATGTAAGCATTCTCGTCGACACAATGGAGGATAGTCTCTTTGGATTACCGAGCTCATCCAGTACGGAAACGTTAGAACGATGGGCGGTATAAGCAACTCTCAGCATTCTCCTCCATGTCAACATTTCAAAAGCATCTATGCGAGCTCGATTTGCCTTTTTAACAGTCTAAGTTTCCGAGGCATAGACAAAAATATGGAGAACACAAGAGATTGAACCAGAGACATTTTGGTAGCTTTAGTGGGTCACGCCATACTTTAGTAAGCTTTGTCATGGCCACACGTGCCTGTTGAATGCGCCGTCGAATCTCATTTTCACAGCTACCCGAATTGTCAATCAAAGAACCGAGGTACACAAAACTTTGAACTACTTCACAACGGCCTACTGACTTCGTTGCTTGATGATTATCTTGCTCTCTATCTACGATCATAACCTTGGTCTTGTTGTAGTTAATACCAAGACCATTGTATATATATTGTATCGAAAATAAGTCAAGTCACCTTCCCAGGTATTTAAAATCTGCGCTTAATTAAAGAAATTTAGTCAAAGCATTCAATCACAAGACACAATGAAACAATCGACCTACAGTGTTTACTTACGTACGTAACGTTGACCTGTGCAGTAAGTTGGAAGCGGCAGGAGTAGCAGTAGCGGCATAGCGGCCAATTATCTCCCCATAGTCGGCAGTTTCCAAGAGTGGCAATTTAGGATGCACCCCGCCATAACTTACTCGGTAGCAACTAAAAGACAAACTTGCCGTCTACGACGCCGACTCCATAGAGTTGCTGGCTTGGCACGACCGACCGCAGCGGTCCAGGCACCGTGACCATGCCACCTCGACTTCCGGAGTTGTTCCCAGCTACATGTCGATTACGGCCGACTCCTGCATAACGGCATTCAATACCAGTACACTGTTAAACTTTACCGTTGAAGACAATCATTGATAAATACAGGGTGTAACTAAATAAGTGTAAAACATTTAAGGGGTGGTGATTCTTCATCGAAAAGAGGATAGGATCTTTCATATAAAGAAGCTTCATTGGAGCATCCCTTATTAAAAAAAAAGTTACAATATTGAAATTAACCTGATATTTCCTACTACCAAAAAGACACTTAGGCAGTAATTTATTTGGTTTACCCCATGGTTGTAATGCAAATTTTTGTCTTATTATTTGTTTACCACTTAAAAGTTTATTTCCGATAGCCTGTTTCATTCGAAACACACACTGACCCTTGAATTCTTTGCCCAAAATAAACCAGTTCGCAGCAAAAACTTATTCGTTTTATTGCGATATGTATCTTGTTCGTAAAATATTTTTATGCTGCGAACTAGTTTATTTTGGGCAAAAAATTCAAGAAGTATTTTTTATTTAGAATGAAACAGGCTATCGGAAATACATTTTTAAACGGTAAATTAAAAAAAAAGACAAAAATTTGCATTCGAGATAAATTTTAGGGGTAACGTTTTCCACCTCTTACAACCATGGGGTAAACCAAATAAATTAATGGCTAAGTGTCTTTTTGGTAGTAGAAAATGTCAGGTTAAGTTCAATATTGTAACTTTTACTTCCCACACCGATAGGTGAGGGGAGTATAGTGATCGCGGAAACTTTCGATTTTGAGATAATACGCTTTTTGGGCGTTTTATGATGTCTGCATAACGAAAATCTACGTTACTCATTTCCGTCGGTCTGTCTGTCGGTCTGTCGGTCTGTCGGTCTGTCGGTCTGTCGGTCTGTCGGTCTGTCGGTCTGTCGGTCTGTCGGTCTGTCGGTCTGTCGGTCTGTCGGTCTGTCAGTCTGTCGGTCTGTCGGGCTGTCGGTCTGTACGTACGCGTTCTTCTGGCCACGTAATCTCAGCAACCGCTACATGGATTGTGATGAAATTTGGGCAGTGACATGATGTGGGGTCGTAGTAGGTAATGTTCCTATAATTTTGGAAATCGTTTCACGGGGGGCGGAGTAATTAGCAAAAAACAAGAAATTTCAAATATTCCTCAAACTTCGTTTTTAGGCGTTTTAGGGGTTCCTGATCATTTTCTACTTTTCCTTAGGTGGGGGTGAATTTGGGGTCGTTGGGGGGTGGGGGGTTGTAAAACTGAAAAATTTGTTGTATTCGTAATGGGCTGTCCATTGATATGTGAATGAAAAGCCTAGTGACATGATACACTTTTTTAGGTCCATCCGAACGTTGCATGCTTATTATAGAAACCACGGGAATTTGTGATGTATGTATACATACGAGTATTGTTTTATATTGTTCTATATTGCGTAACGCGAAAATTATTAAATCGGATTTAATGAAATTTTGACACAGTATTACTACCGCAGCCAGGATGGGAAACGCGTACGTTTTGGAAAAATAGTGTTAGTGGCGGCGCAGCAATAATAAAAAAAACTAAAAATATAAAAATAGGTCAAACTTTGTTTTTAGGCGTTTCAAGGGTTCCTGATCATTTTCAGTTTTTTTGGGTGGGGTGAAATTGGGGCGGTTGGGGGTGGAGGGTTGTAAAACTGAAAAATTTGTTGTATTCATAATAGTCTGTCCATTGACTTGTAGAAGAAATACTTAGCGGCATATTACACTTTATTAGATCCATCCGAACATTGGCTTGCCTATTACAGAAACCAATTTTGTGATCTGTACATACGAGTTTTGCTTTATTTCATTCTATGTATATTGCGTAAAGCGAATATTATTGAATTGATTTTAATGAAATTTTGACACAGAATTTATTACCGCGACGAGAATGGAAAACGGATGTTTTTGAAAAACCGTGTCAGTGGCGGCGCAGCAATAATAAAAAAACCAAAAATATAAAATCAGCTCAAGCTTCGTTTTTAGACGGGTTGGTGGCTCTAGATCGTTTGGCATCGTCCAGTTGAAGCATGCAGAAAAAACTGTGGCGTCCTAGTTCCTAAGGAGGGAGACACAAGAAAATATTTATTAGGGTTTTTGTGTTGGATGTTGTTTTTGCGTGCGTGACTCCATTTTTTTAGTGCTTGTGAAAAAAATTGTTAAAAAACTTTTATGTACCCCCTTTAAAGGTCTGTATCTTAACAAGGGATGCTCCAACGAAGTTTGTTTATATGAAAGATCCTATCTTTTTTCAATGAGGAATCACCCCCTTAAATGTTTTACTTACATTTATACTTTCGAGGAACCTATCGATGTGATTTTGTAAGGCCGATACCCATACACGCACGGCCGCTATCTGGCAATACCGATATATCAGCCATATTTTTTTTTAGAAAAAGTAACCGGAAAAGGTTGTGAAGTATATTTAAGGGTTGATGTATTTTTGTAAATATAGCTCAATCAGAGACGATGCTGTGGGTACTTTGTTAACAACTCAAATATTATTTAAAGCCCGTATGTTTAATAAAAACGAAGCTAGGGAGGGCGCCAGCCGATTCAATTGACAGGAAAGGGTGAAACAAGCAAACTGACTACAAACTACTAAAAAATATATTAGGTAAGTTTCAAAAAAAAATACGAGATGCTCCAGTACATTAATATTTAATCTTAGTGAATCTATGACGGCTATGAATTAACATGAAACTGAAAGATCAGGTAATAATAATTGCGCCATATACACATACAGTGTTTACCATACAGATCTTTCATTTAAAAACTTCCCACCCGGGATTTCTCGAAAACCGCTGATTAAAAGAAAAAACGCCGAGACACGTCGAATGATTTGCCAAGGGGACAACTAGTTAACTAACAACTACTTCACCCCCTTGAAAATTTTAAATGACAAAGGGTATCGAATAATACCTTGTTTTTAGGGCATGTCAAAATACTTTATTTTGACGTGTAATTTTTTAGAATAAGGCGATTCGTCCTCGAGAAAATTGGTAGTCCTTATGTACATATCTTAATTTGTTCAAATAGAGTACGAAAACATACGGAAATATCACTTTTTATTGCAATATGCACTGAGAGAAAACTTTAATCGCTACGATTAAAATTTTAGTCACCGCAATTAAATTTTGCATCAAAATACGTGACAATTAACTGTTTAATTGCTGCAATTGAATATTGAATTCTGTTTAGAATTAATTGCGGTAGTGAGCTACATCAAATCAGTGGTTGTTAGAAAAATGTCACTGTGACTGTAGCTTAGTTTAATAGTTACAACTAAACCACGTATCCAAGGTTATTCACTTGTTGGTACCCTCAATTAAAGAGAATTATTTATTACGGTTATTTATTTGTGACATTCTTTTCTTTTTCTACAGATAATGAATGAAATTCTTATAATGAAAAACTTAATACCAATACTGATTTTTTCTTAATTTAATACGGATAATTCCTATATTCCATTAGAGGGATTGAAAAAAGCAAATAGATTCAAAATAATCTTCATTCCTGGTAAAATAATTAATTAAAAATCATTATAACTAAAATTAAAATCTTTAGTTTATCATAACAAAGAAGTTATTATTGCACATAAAACGTCTATTACACCTACGAACACATAATCTCATTGGATAATTGTTACATATTTTGATCTTACAGGAAAGTTACCGGAAACGTACGACTCGTGTACTCCAAAGCCATACTTGACCATTCAGGTACATATTCTGTTCCACACACAAAGACACAAGCACGCATAAAACTTATAGGAACACAAAATAGTATGTGATAACAAAACCGAACAGTGAACGCACCTTAGACCTGTCACCGTGCTGTAAGCACTAACGACTAACTGAAGTGTGAAACAACAGTGAAGAGCATCTATCTGTATCGCACTCGCTCACTTGCCCTCTACAAAAAAGAAAAGAGATGGAACATGGTAAACATCCCCCACCTCGGGAAACGACGTTACGCGTATTTCGTGACTTATCACAGCTGAAATATTCTCTAACTCTTGCAGTTAAGATGTTTAATTAGAAATTGCAGTACTTCACCAGTTTAATTGTCATTGTAACCTGAAGTGTCTACAATAGGAATACCCATAACGACAGTTACTGATTTATTTTTATAGTAGCTCTGGTTAATCATTACTATTAAAATGTTTAATTGAAAGTAGTAGTACTTAAACCAGTTTAACAATAATGTGCATTTTCTGTGACAAAATCGAAGTATTAGAATTCAGTTTTTATGACTCACTATGAAGCTACATTTCAGAAACAGCACGCAACTTTAATATAGGCTATTAAAAATGTACCAGTTAAACACTTATTACTATTTAACAGGGCTGGTTTTCTCAGTGTGTGTTCAAATGTTGCCCGTTATCGGTTGAATAATGACATAGGCAATTTTCAAAATCCTGACGGACAGTTTGGATGACATTCGTCAACGCATTACCGAAAGCTGCCATGATATCCCACAACATGTTTTTGCAATTTTTGCCACTGCCCGTCACTCAGCCCGTCAGGAATTTGAAAATCGCCTATATCATTGTTGGGCCAATAACGGGTAACATTTGAACACTTATTGCAATAAAAAGAGACATTTTTTGCGTGTTATTGTATTCTATTTGGACAAGTTAAGATACACAAAGATTCTAATTTTCTCGAAAATGAATCGACGAATTTAAAAAAATCAAACGTCGAAATAAAGTACTTCGACATACCTTTAAAACGAGGCCCTTGTCATTTAACATATTTAAAGGTCTAGGGTATAGCGCGCGAAATTGAGAATCCAAGAAAAGACGTATTCCCGTGTTAGCGCCTGTTCTCTTTCTCCAGTATGTGTGTCTAAGATGATGTCCAAAAATCCAACGGTAAGGTCAAAGGGCCCAAAGGTAAGGCCTAAAGGTCATTATAAAAATGAATTTCCATTTCCAAGCTCCTGAAGTTACCTTTAAACTTACAGTAATGACTCAAAGAGCAAATTGAAGAAGAAAGCGTGCGCTTGTTTGGTTGTTAAATTACAGGCATTTATAGAATGTATGATTTTGCATTGCGAGTTTTTTTGCACATTAAAAAACTTTTTTGAGAAAATCGAGAATAGTTGTCATTCACTAAGGTCTTAGCTGTCGCCTCCTGAAATATTATATATGTAGTTTGAAAATAGAGTGTGTTATGCGAAGAAATGTGGGTCCGTGTTTTACATGGCAAATACGTATGTATAAATGTGTGTATCCAGGCCCCTTAAGGGGATGATCCTGGGGTGGAGAGGGTACAAGGGATGAGATAGTCTTTTGGTCAAAAAGATGTTCCCATTCCCATCCCAAATCTTTTGACGTGTCTCGGTGTTTTTTCTTTTAGTCGGCGGTTTTTGAGAAATCTGGGGCGGGAAGTTTTCAAATGAACACCTTGTATGTTTTAAATGAGCCGCGTCAACAGTACTGTTAAATTAGCGAACAAAGAACTGCTAACATAATATAATATTCATATGTTGATATTACAGGGGATTAAATATTTCAAATTGAGAAACACTACAGTTCCTCAGAACTTCAAAAGCCAACTCTTCTATGACCAGAGGGAATTTCACTTAGAGTTCACTTCAGAACGGCGAAAAACTGTTTATAGTATTTTACATGACGCCGGTGCGGTGGTAAAAAAATGTAATTCCAGGGATGACTTCTACCAAATTTCATTTCTTTCCGACCTTTTGCTGTCAAAAAAATCCTAGTGCCTGGACTATAATGTGACAAACATCCTAAATTACTGTGAAAGCTGATCAGACTGTTCTTTCCAACAGGCCTGAATACCGTACAATGTATCGTCATGGACATGCGCAGAACGTGAAATGTGTTCCAACACGCTTTGTGACCGTTGATGAAACGATCCATAAAGTGTTCCAACAGATTTCGTTACCGTTCATGGGACGGTTTCTGTACGGCCAAATCGGTACTTGATCCAGAGTAAGGACTGTGAGGACTGACATGCGCAGTAGAAAGTAAATCGCCCGCTTGGCCCACAATTTCATTTTGTCATTTCTATGCGTGATTTGATTTTGCTTTGCTACTTTTGTTTTTGCTGTTTCTTGTTGTTTGGCTGGCTCGTTTGTTGGCCGAAACTTCACCAAAGCCAAAAATGGAAATGGAATCAAACAATAATGTTATACATGGTATGTTATGATAAATTCGGTCATTTTTATGGAAAACATAACACAGGTTCTTTGTTTATAGAGCTACAGGAATACCTGGTTATGAGTGGCAACCATTATTCATGGCTAAAATTACCCAGATAATCCTCATTTTTCGGTTGTGGTTGATAAACTAACACCAAGTCATCGTCAGAAAACTCAAGCCCCGATCAATTTTAATAAAGCTCTTGGCGTCTTGGCGTTTGGCGGTGGCTTTTGAAATGAAATCGAGGTTCGTTTTTTTGATAGCTGTCAGAACTGACACGAGTCCAGTGAAATAAGAGAAAGAACCGGTTCCAACAGATTTTCCTGTTTGTACGGTCACGAAACCATCCAGAATCAACGCATGCGCACCACAAACGATCCGAACAGTTTCGTGACGGTTCAATGGACGGTACAAAATATGCTTTTCGAAAGAACCTAAAACAATATCGGCCGGATGTTAAGTTTTTTGTCTTTAGCACGACTGGAATTCTCTCTGGTCTTAATCTATTCGCCTTTATTGCATCGCTTTTGCGTTGTATTACACTCATGGATATTGGTATTTTCGAATTATAAAATTGTCTCACGCTGATATTTCTACCTTTAAAATGACTATTGTTCGGTCTCTAAATGCACCAGATTTATCTTTAAGCCAACTCAAAAAAAAATCGCTTTATACGAACCACCAACTGCATCCCCGTACTGGTACGCTCTAAAGCAGGATTACAAGTGTTACGAATGCCAATTCCTTTTTTATTAATAAAACCCTACAGCTCCACCGGCGTTCGAGTTTTTTTATCAGAATCCACTACCCTGCAGTTGTCAGCCCAAATTAATTCTTGGAATGCCGTCCAGCAACCAGAGGCGTGCGGTTGTGCAGCAAAATAAGAACGCCATACAAATTTAAATGACAGGTCTGTTTTTACAGCAATCACAAACTAGTCAGCGTCAATTTGATTGGCCAGTACTAGTCAGAAATAGTTTGACAACTGCAATGGGGAATACTGATTGGCTCTGACTGGTTTGTGATTCTCTGTAAAAACAGACCTAATATCTAATATATCTCGACTTCCATGGGCAGCTATTTTGGTGAGAAAATTATCATATTTAGAGCCGGTTGTCCAATGCAAGCTTATGATTTGGCTTAAGGTCAAACGACGTTAAACCACGGAAGTAGCAAAACGTCTGTTGTACAATGCTGGCTTGCCCTCCACTTCAAGCTTAACACGAGCTTACTGTAAACCGAAGCTTAACCCGAGTTTAGCTATGATTTAGATATAAATGACATGTTTTGTCAAGCAGGAACCTTCAAATTACTTGTCACTTTATGACACAAACCGTCACAGTGACAAACCAAAGAAGGTTATTTTTTTAGATAATTAAGAGTATTATGACAGCATACATTGATTCATTAGTCCTAACCTTAGTGAATTTTATTATCAACCAGGCTTAACTAAACCGCACTAGACATAGTGCTTTTAAATGGGTCCTACAAATGCGAACCCTTTGAGTTCCAAATTTACAAGCCATTGCCGTCTCAGGGTTATTTAGAGCAGCATTTTGCTGCGCAACGCCACCCACGCTTTTGTTACTTCTCATTCGTGCATTTATAAAAATCTACACAAGACACCATGTTTTAATGCACGAAGACCGCACACAACGCTTGATATGACGTCTATCTGTCAAGAACAGAGGTATATACCCCTACCGATAGGTTAGCTAAAATACGTAAGCATATACAAGGTGTTCAAAAGTTCCCGGCACCCTTCTATCTTAGAAAATACTGACCAGAGAAAAAAAATTGTCAGACCAAATGTATAGGAAATCACTGAGACAGTCTAAGGGACCATGACGTTGACTTTGTTTAGTTCAAAAACAAGTTGATTTACTTAAAATGGACTCTATACTTCTTTTGACCTCGGAAGTAGAAACAGGGAAAACTTTGAAATTTAACAATAATATAGACCATGACCATAACCGTGACCTTGAAGATCACTGTAAGGTCAATTCCGTTGTCTTGAATGCACCCTACTTTTTGGGCCTCAGAAATGGAAAAAAGAAATTATGATGTACAATAATGGTCTTGACCATGGTAAAGCCAATTCTCCAAAAAGGCGCTCCTATACTTTTGACCCAAGGCAAAGAAAAATATAGGGTGCTATTTAAGAAGCCCCACTTGACTTTGAAGTGGTCTTCAAAGTTATTGTCAAGGTTCTGGTCAAGATCATTAGCTGTTACATACTTTTGGTTTCGGTTAATTTATTGGTTTGAATTGATTTTAACCCAAAAGGTCAATAATCACTATTATCTCTCTAGAATGGTGGTAAAAATTCAATCAGCTTTCATTATAACCCTCAACGCTGTGCGTATCAGCCTTAAACTGAAACAATTAATATTGCTATCTACAATTTTGAAAGCAAAATTTTCCCCTTAAATTCAATCAGTAACAAACTTAACATAATTATTCAGGATAATTATCTTTTTATGAAGTAATTTCAAGGTTATCACCCTGACGCATTTTCATACCAAAATGGTATCGTAATGCAAAGATGAAGCTATGCTAGGTCCATCGTGTACTTGGCTTCTGAATATCCCTCTACTCTGAACATTGGTGATTCCCTGTTTTCCAGGTTCCACAGTTTTTGTGACATTCTGTGATTTCCTAAGTAGTTTCTGGATCAACGGATCCTATCTAGCAACTCTTGTTGGCTTTGAGTCTCTCAGCACTTAAATAAATAAATGTATCGATAGGGGCTTGAGTCATCTGATGTCTAACGGACGCAAACATGTCCATCTCACAGCCACCATGGCCTGACCGCGCGAAACCCATTCCCTTTTTCTTACCTCTGATGCTATATCTCCATCTGCCCCGGGCATCATCGTGAGCGAATTTCTTTACAGTGTAAGATGAGGTAATAATTAAACCATTTGGGAATTACTTCTAAACTTCGTTTACACTTGAATTTGTCTGTCCGCCCGACGTTGAAACAGCTTGAGTCTTCTGATCACAAACGCGTCCATGCGACGTGCCACAACGACCCGGCCTGGTAAAACCCGTTCGCTCTTTCTTACCTCTGATGCTATGTTGTCGATCTGCACTGAGCATCATCGTGAATAATATTCTTGACATTGCAAGATGAGGTAATGATTAAAGCATTTAGGTACCTATAACTTCTAATCTTCATTTGCCGTCAAGTCGTTGCTCTTTCGTTATTGCAGAGAGAATTTTGTTGACCATCCCATGTTTGATGTTTCATGCCTTTACGCTGAACAACGTCAGAGGTACCATAGCCTCTTGGGTTAGCTCGCCCTTCAGTTTTTGACTTGTCTCCTGTCTGTATAGCCCCCATCTGTTGCACAGAAACACAACAAGCTCGGCCGTATCTTCCACCTCGCAGTGCAGGAATCTCTCTTCCATCACCCGTCCCATTCTTTTCCTATAGAAAAGGCCCATGCCTAGACCAGTGCCTGCGTTAGCAAATAGGACGTCTGTCGATGAATGCATTCTGCCTATTCTATTATCGACGATATTAGTCGTTTCGTCCACTGTGTCACATCAGTGGTCTCGTTCCATATTATGCTATATACTATGCCTCTTACTTGTTGTCAGCCTTATAGCTTCAACGCGGCATATGGCATCGCCTCCCTGACCATGGCAAATCAGTGCTCTCTCTTAGGCCAGCAAGCATAATGGTGGTATTGCCGTTATGACTTGCAAGGCTTTTCTAGATACGATGCGTTAAGCACTGGCCATCATCTGCAGATACTTTCTCTGCAAGCTGTCTAGGACCTTCTGGTACATTTTCCTTTTCGTGGCATTACACCACTCAGGGGCTCTATATAGGACCACCGACTGTAGCGTACCTTAATTGAATTGAGTTATTGAATTAAATTCTAAAGCTCTACAATACGATATGGAATCTACCAAATAATTGTATCAAACAATCTTATTTGCTGATCTCTCTGACATGCAGCGAAATCAACGGTTCCAAACACCCTGTATAATACAGCGATCACTACCATCAAACTTTACGGGCGGCATCCATAGGAACATTTTTTCCTTCCAACCAATGTACGCCACTGCTAGCGACGGCTCTTGATCGACGAACGGTCTCTGGTCCTTTTTTTGGCACGTTAATGGTCGGAGAGATACAGAAAGCCGTCCAACAAATCATTTTATTGGAGCTTTTCTAAACGATAAAGTCGGATTAGTGCAAAGAGGCAGCCAACAGAAAAACTATTTCGTTTTCGCTCCTTCTGGACGTGAGGCTGGCGAATGGTGTACAGCAACGTTCCTTATACGTTCTTTATTACTTTATCAGCATTGACGTTTGGATGCTGAAGTAGTAGTAGTAGAAGTCGTGATTGGGAGGCGAAGCCAGGCAAGTAGCCATCTTTGAACACTAAACCATCATGATTCTCTGGAAAACTCCTTCTTTTAGAACCTACCAGACCCCCCTGATGAATGTAGTACCTACGCCCGACCAGTTCACTGAGTGTCGTGACTCCTCCCCAAACTCTGTCGTGCCAAATATCTGACCCTGAGGTTGCGGTATACAGCACATCTGGCCTAGAAGTAAAACGATGTTTCGTCTACTTTCCAACAACTGGAACTGATAGGATACTTTACCACTCCCTTGAGTGACAAAGATCTGATCAGCCAGCAGTAGCTTCTAAGAACCCCCACAACAAAATTAAGCATCTTTGTCTTTGTTTAAAAGCCATATCGTACGTCTCTTGTCAGGACCTGTTATAAAACCTTGTGATTGCCTGCAGTCAATCTCTCTCTGATCAACCTTTCGCTAGTTCCTTGTAAGCGCTGTCATCCTGGGTGGCATTGACCTATACCTACTAATTTCAAAAATACGTTAAGGGCTGGTGTTGAAACTCCCTGAATGAAAAAAGTTAGTTACTATCAACAAAAAAGTGCGTCAACGAACGGCAACACTAACTTTGGTCTGATGACGTGGAACTGTTAATACAAAGAAAGGTCGTACCTTAAATTTCGTGTCTAACAACTTACGATTGCAGTACATTGAGGCAAAGGCTACCGCCATGTTTATTAAGGACGGTCGCCGTACTTGTACTGCACCCAAGAAGTACGTTGATGGCCGGTTCCCGTATTTGTACGACTTCGTATCCAATGGCTCCAAACGGCTACCGACTGCATTTAAAATCTTTTTTGTTTTTGACACACCTTCTGCGTTATCTCTGCGACAGCTTCCCGTATACACATAGCCAGGCGACGTAAATGTACGTCTGAAATATCTGAGATGCATGACTGCCACCGTGCAAGTACGGCTGCCGTGCGCATTTTTTTGTTTTTACAGTTCTGTTGCCGTATCTGTACGGCAGACCTTTTACATACAGCCAGGCACCGTAAATGTACTTCTGAAATACATGACTGACGCCGTTAAAGTACTGCAGTCATCCTGCGCCGTTGCATTTTTTGTGCCGTTCTACACAGTAGAGCCCGAAAAAATTGGCCGCACTTGAAGGGTTAATATCACTGATTCAAATAGGTCAAGTTAGTGCAATAACATTACGAAAGATAATATATACTCCTAATATTAATAGATAAATGACAACAAAATCAGTAGTATAATCAGAGAGCATATTGTGTAATAATCGCCAAGAGTTGATTTAATGAATTCGTACACTCTAGATGTTGATAAAGGAAATAGTAATTTTCTTCTTCTTTAATGTTGGCTCCTTTATTGTTTCAATGTATTGGATCAAAAATCTACGAAATAATTGTAACAACTACAGACCCTAAGAATTAGTGTTTTTCATCTTTTTCAATTGCAACAACTAATAATGACATAGTTAGGTTGAACTAAACAACTTATGCAAGTCCCTCTTTATAGTGTTTCGTCGGATTCATATTATGTACGTTCGAATGAATTTGTGGTTCTTGGGTTTTTAGGCCGGCATCGTTGAACGTTGAGGCTTAACATTTGGCCACCACCAATGGCATCTTTAGAAGCTATTGCACATAGGAGACTTCCGATTTTTTTTTTTTTTTTTGAGAGGATGGGGTTCAAGGGGCAGTCCAACCACCGAACACATATGCAGCTGAACTTGGAGAAAACTGGACACTGCGAGAGGAACATTAAAGATCTCTATCATTAAAACGATACGCACAGATAAAGAAATTCTAAATGCAAGAATTCTGATAATCTCATAAAGACATTCTTACAATATGTTCTTGCTCTGAGAAAATTTACTTAATAAGAAAGTTGTGGTTAATTTGAGGCAAGTAAAATGTATTTTTGATTTTAGTCTTCTACGTGCAAGAACACAGACAATAAAATTCTATACGAAGGTACAAATATGATTGTAAAGACCCCATATACTTCTGAAAGGACAGTTTTAGAAGCTACTGAAATGCTGAATAATTTAATTAATCTAAACTGGAACTGCGGTGTTTAGCTGGAAATCTTTGTCTGTTGGTAATAATCCACGTAATCTGGATCAATTCCCACGATGATAATTGGCCGTTTCGCTTATTCTCTTTACCTCTTCCTGCGTTGGGTATATATACAGATTAGGTAGGTGCTAAAGGGTAGTCTCAGTCGCCATAGTGCCCTGAGGATGTACGTTGCAGTCGTGGACGAAATCTCGGCGTTCAACGGAAATCAAACGAAGGAGGAAGTGGAGAAGTTTCGAGTAAAAATGCCTATTGAAATGCCCAAACTAAGACGATAGTCTTAGATCAAAAATATATAAAGGGTGAGTGTTTAGTACCGGATCGGTCGATAAATCCATTACTGCAGAAGATAGAGAAAAAAGCTGTATATAAAAGTTGTAGCCAAGGATATGCTGCATGCTCAGAAAAGATTTTCATTTATACAGCGTGATCCTTAATTACGTGGTGATGCAAACATACATTTTTTTAAATGAGGCACCCTATGTATAATTTCATTATTCAGATTCAACTGATAATTCCCGTTCTTAAAATATAAGGTATTGTGTCATTATACAAGATATTTCAAAAGCTATGATCATTTTAATATCCAAATTGCTATCAAATGGACGTACTCTATATTGGAAGCTAACGAATCAAAAATAATTTTTTTTACATGACAAGAAAAAAAATATCCTCTAGTTTTAACGCAGGCTGAAAAAAGTCGACGACGCATACTCATATATAGGGTGAGACAGAATGCAAAATCTAGATTTTATCTTTTACTTCCCACACCGATAGGTGAGGGGAGTATTGTGATCGCGAAAATTTTGGATTTTGAGATAATACACTTTTTGGGCGTTTTATGATGGCTACATCACGAAAATCCACGTCACTCATTTCCGTCGGTCTGTCTGTCGGTCTGTCTGTCTGTCGGTCTGTCTGTCTGTCGGTCTGTCTGTCTGTCGGTCTGTCGGTCTGTCGGTCTGTCGGTCTGTCGGTCTGTCGGTCTGTCGGTCTGTCGGTCTGTCGGTCTGTCGGTCTGTCGGTCTGTCGGTCTGTCGGTCTGTCGGTCTGTCGGTCTGTCGGTCTGTCGGTCTGTCGGTCTGTCGGTCTGTCGGTCTGTCGGTCTGTCGGTCTGTCGGTCTGTCGGTCTGTCGGTCTGTCGGTCTGTCGGTCTGTCGGTCTGTCGGTCTGTCTGTCTGTCGGTCTGTCTGTCTGTCGGTCTGTCTGTCTGTTGGCGTTTTTCTAGCCTCCTAATCTCAGTAACCGCTACATAGATTTTGATGAAATTTGGGTAGTGATATGGTGTAGGGTCGTAGTAGGTAATGTTGCTACAATTTTGAAAATCGGTGCATGGGCGGCGGAGTAATTAGCAAAAAACAAAAAATTTCAAATATGCCTCAAACTTCGTTTTTAGGTGTTTTAGGGGTTCCTGATCATTTTCTACTTTTTTTTGGGTGGGGGTGAAATTGGGGTGGTTGGGGGGTGGGGGGTTGTAAAGCTGAAAAATTTGTTGTACTCATAATAGGCTGTCTACTGACCTGAGAGAGAAAGACCTAGCACTTTTTTAGGTCCATCCGAACATTGTCTTGTGTATTACAGGAACCAAGGGACCATGGAATTTTCCGATGATGTATACATACGAGTATTGCTTTAGATCGTTCTGTATTTTATAATGTTGAAATTACTGAATTGATGTTAATGAAATTTCGGCACAGTATTACTACTTTGGCGAGGATGGAAAACGCGTCTGATTTTTAGAAATCGTCTCAGTGGCGGCGCAGCAATATTAAAATAACTAAAAATATGAAATCAGCTGAAACTTCGTTTTTAGGCGTTTTAGGGGTTCCTGATCATTTTCTACTTTTTTTTGGGGGGGGGGGGGTGAAATTAGGGTTGTTGGAGGGGTGGGGGGTTGTAAATCTGAAAAATTTGTTGTACTTATAGTGGGCTGTCTACTGACCTGAGAGAGAAAGATCTAACGGCATAATACACTTTTTTAGGTCCATCCGAACATTGCCTTGCCGATTACAGAAACCAAGGGACTTGAACTTTCTGATGCATACAAAATACGTGGAAACTTCTGAATTGACTTTAATGACATTTTGACCCAGATTTATTACCGCGACGAGTATGGAAAGCACGCTTTTAGAAATCATTTCAGTGGCGGCGCGGCAATAATAAAAAACAAAAAATATAAAAAACACCTCAAACTTCGTTTTAGACGTTTTAGGGGTTCCTGATCATTTTAAATTTTTTTCTGGTTGGGAGTGAAATTGGGGTGGTTCGGGGGTGCGGGTTTGTAAAACTCAAAAATTTGTTGTATTCATGATATATTGTCCATTGACCTGTGAAAGAAGCACCTAGTAGAATAAAACACTTTTTTTGCGGTCGGGCGAGCAATGATTTGATTGCAGCGGCATCTAGACTATAGTTTCATGCTGTGGGAAGATAATAAAACTGGTATCATCGGAATGTGTGGGAAGTACTGAGTCAATCAACTTGACTTCATTTTTTTCAATGCAACCCCCATTTTTTATTATACCAAAAAGTTGGCTTTAATATGCTCTTTCATCTTTCTATAGCATTTCCTATATCTATATTCATCGGTTTCCGAGATAATTTGTTTTTTTTTGCAAATTTTAAATATACTTTCAATTTGTGCACTGAAATTAATTTATTTTGAGAAAATACTATCGAATTTAATTTTTATTCAACGAACAACTAAATTATAAGGCCATAATAGTATTTATTGAAGTCAAAACCCTGAACTGTCGAGATAATATAAGTCAAGTATGCTGAGGAAATAATTTTATAGACGTGATGCATAATTAGCAAGCAGAAATATTGGCAGTTTTCATAACCTGCTCAATAATTTCGTACTCTGTGAAAAGCGAGCTTTAAACATGAATTTTTCCATGGGAGAATAAGAAGAGGGTATTTAGGAGAATCTTTGAGAAATTGACTACTTGCCCCTAGAATATATCAACTATCAACAGCGATATCCAGAACAGAGGCACTTTAAAACTGATGCATTTGAAAGATTGAAGAATCGTTTTAATCGGACTGGGTCTGTTAATATTTCATAGCCTACCTGATAGATCTGCTTGATAATTATGCATCACGACGATAAGATTGTTTTCTCAACATACTTAAGCTACATTAGCTCGATAATTCAGGGTTTTGACTCCTTCAAATGCTATTATGGCCATATATTTTAGTTGTTCGTTAAACACAAGTAACATTCGATAGCACTTCCTCAAAGTAAATAAATTTCTGTACACAAATACTCGTAGAGGGTATACTTGAAATTTGCAGAAAAATCGAAATATTTTAGAAATTGATGAATGTAAGTATATGAAATGCATACAAGTATGAAAGAGCATATTGAAAGTAACTTTTTTGTATGATAAAGTATAGAGGGTTACATTTAAAAAAGAGAGAAAATCTAGATTTTGCATTCTACCTTACCCTGTATATGAATATGCGTCGTCGACTTTTTTACATCCTGTGTTGAAACTAGAGGATATTTTAAGGCTTTCCATGTAAAAAAAATAATTGTTGATCAATTAATTTTTAATATACGGTACGTTCATTTGACAGTGATATGGATATAAATATGGTCATAACTTTTGAAATACCATGTATAATGTTACACTACCTTATATTTTGAGAACGGGAATCATTAGTAAAGTCTAAATAAGGAATAATATATGGGCTATCTCATTCAAAAAATACATGTTTGCATCACCACGAAGGTTCACCCTGTATAATAAAAAATTTTTTTTGAGCAAGGAGCATGTCTTTTATATACAACTTTTTTCACTATTCCGCAGTAGTGAAGTTATCGACCGCTCCGGTACTAGAAACTTACCCTGTATAAACATACCATGATCCGATACTCGATTAAGGGCCGGTTTCGCAATGTCCAGTTAAAAGTGTCAGATAAGTAGCTGCCAATTAGCATTTCTGTGGATACAACTGTCAGATATGGTTTACGTGGATTCCTAAGTTTAACTCTCAATTGTTTAAGCAATTTATTTGACAGTTAACCGTTAACTTCCAGATAAATATTTAACTGGACATTGAGAAACCGGCCCTTAGTGTCGTTTCTGTTGCCGCGTCATTTCCATCTCAGAACTCATGCATTTTTAAGATGAGCTTCACAGGCTTCATAGCCATTTGCTAATATTTCATGATTTGACCACGCTCTGTGTGTTATAACATTGTTATATTTTCATGGAAGAGGCTGTTCATGTATGTGATATGCAACTTGTATGTAAGTAGTTGTGAACACATAATGAACAATGGCGGTTCAGAAGTATACATGCATATTTTTTATATTCTGTGATAATTGACTCTTTCCAATATAATTTTGGAGAAATGCTATATGACGAAAAATATGAGCTATGAAATTCCCAAATGCATACAAGATGCTCTTAGATACTTTTTCCAAGGAGAACAAAATCTTGACCTGTTTGCGCCATGTTTTAGAAAATGCTCCAGATTATCATTATGCTTCGTTTAAGATTTTGATGTTCTTACTACTAACACCTCCCCTATTTTGAATTGGAAATATTCTTGGTTTAATACTATCATGGCCCTGAGCTTATATCTGTTTATGACATACTTAAAAAACACATATTGTGTGCCTGATAATTCATTTTTATGTAGGCATGTGTAGGATACTTCATCCCCAATTTTACCCCCTGCCAGAATTCCAGATTTTATTCGAGTAGATCGGCTGTCATTCTGTCATGCTAGCAGATCATTTGAATGACCTTCAAACTCTAGTAAGTCGCGCTAATGAGGAAAGCCAAAAACTGGGTCTAAAGATAAATATCAACTAAATCAAATTCATGGTTGTTAGTAGAAACCATATCCCAAACACCCGAATACATTTGAATGGAGAGGACATCGAACAGGTCAGCAAATTTAAATACTTGGGACATATGGTAAATGAGAGATGGGTACCAGATCAGGAGATAAGATGCAGAATTGAACAAGCTAGGAAAATTTTCCTCAGACTTCGAAAATTTCTTATCAACAAACACTTGAACTTCAGTTCCAGATATAGGATAATGAAATATTATGGACGGAGAGCTCGCTTCGTAAAAAAGTCACACGGTAAAGTAAAAATCTTGTCATTTACAAGTTCGGTAGGTATCAACATATAGGGATAGATGGGTCGTCAGTACTCGCCCTGGATGTATAAAGTAAGGGTGGGGGGTAAAATATGCATTTTTTTGCATAATAAATGATGAAGTACAGCTCTGAAAATTTGCAATACAAACGGAAATATTATAAAAAATAGGGAAAAAAAATTGTCAGAAGTGTAGACGAAAGGTAAAGAGCCGTTAGAGGATGCTCAAGTTGCTAAAAATTTTGCAACACACACAGAAAAATCTGTCGTTTTGTCAAAGACTTACGCTTGGATTCAATGGGACGTTACACTCAGCATTCCTCAAATACAGCGACGTTTTCTACCATGGGAAGTGTATAGTTGACAGCGAATTATTACGTATTATCGATTCAGCTACAAGATGTCATTGGATTCCAATGAATGATTCAATCGCAGCCTGTCGTTGATTCGAATCTGTGTTTGGTAATTGATTCTAAACTACTTTCTTTTCAGCTGATTGATTGATTCGTTTGGATGTTTGATGGTGTGATTTTGTGTGAAGTTATAAGGAGCATGGTATAAGAATTAGACATAACCCTGCACCAGTTGTTGCATTATTACCTGAAATATAACTGTCTGACTAATCTAAATACATACATTCAAATGTGGGTGTTAGCTAGTCCCAAATTCTCAGTAGGTCTTCCATTTAATGTATAACTGGACACATTTAAATCACACAATTGCTGATGCAATACGCAAAACCACGAGATGACACAACACGGCTAACACCGAAACAACACAACGGAACAACTTCGTCCATGTTGACAAGTTCGCGGCGATAGTAGCACTGAGATCATCCCCCTGTTCTTTTATTCTTCCGTTCATTGAATCGGGACATCAGTCCCGCCGAATACTGATTATAGTTCAGCGAACGACAAGGCCATTGAAACAAAATTAATTTTTATAAGATGAATTACTTTTGCAGTAATAATTTTTGTACATTGAATAGATTGCTTTGCTTAAATGAAACATAGGGTAAATTTCGAAAACAAAAGGTTGTCTTGATTGCATTATATGTCAATACTGGTATTAGAAGGATTATACATATCGTTATAACGAATATAAAATTAATTTGAATTTATTGACGTACCTGTGATTACTTCGAATAAAAGGATTGAATTCTTTCAATGAAATGGATTTGAAACAACTGTAAATATATTTAAAGTGATGGAAAAATATCCAAATCCTAACAATTAATTGGAAACGCAACAGTATTTTTTTCTGTGCAGTTATGTCACTCGGTACACTTTTAGCAATTTACATACTCATTCTTTGAGTCAAAATGACACAACTACAAATCGTCATAAGGCTAGGTGGAAGAATATCGGAAATACTACCGATAGTAAGAACGTCGGTGCTCCAATCAATTTATCATTATATCTAGAATTTTATATTTTATTTAATCAAGCTCACTTGTGGTGAGTAGGTATTGACAGTGACAACCAGTGAGTCAGCGTTATTTTGTGATTTCTGCTTTTATTAAGGAAAATTGAGGTATTTAATAAATATAAGTAGTACAAAATTAACTACAACAAATTTTGCGTGTTTCAATGTAAATAGGTGCCCAATAAAACACTGATCTTTACTGAAGAAAAATTAAGACAGTGAAAATGAAATATGGTGACGTTGATCTTCCTGAACACGTCACAGAAACTCAAGGATATCATATTCCATTTGTTGGAAGAATTTCTTAGCTATTCCAAAAAAGTAGTATTAAAATATGATGCACTGAAAGCATCTTAAGAAAAGAAGATCTCATCGGCGGCGTCTGTTGGGGTGTCAGGTTTGTTCAATTCATATTTTGCGCGTCATATCCATCGTTTTCTATGTAAAAATATTGTTCTGTGAATTACTAGTTCCATCAACATCATCGACTTTGAATGTAGGAGAGGAAAATGTTCCAGTGAAGAAACCACTATCATCAGCTGGAAGAGAATCAACTGGTGAAGCAGGTAGCGGTCACGCGTGGAACGTAGAGTTTGATGATGGGGACATGGATAAGGATGGTTATGCGACAGACACATTCGAGTGATATTAAATTAGTATTAACATTGCCGATCCATTGGTATAAGTATTCAATTAAAGTTATTGATATATTTTGTACAAAAGGTATAAATAGGAATTATTTCCATGTTATTTTATAAAAAAAACTAATGCCTTTCTGACTTATGACTGTTGACCAATAGTGTACTGATATAATGGAGATTATGTTAAACAATATTCAAGTCTCACGATGGCTTACCAATCGTGGAAATAGAGGGTCACCCCATAGTCGAATCACCTTCCGTCAAGCTTTTGGGGATCAACATCAACAATAACATGTCCTGGCACGACCATGTCAACAGTATTGCTAAAACGGCATCCCAGAAGCTGGAGTTTTGTTCCGCTGTAGGATGTTGTATATACCAGAGCAACTGTTGCTGCTCTACAAGGCACAGATCCTACCATCGCTGCAGTATTGCTCCCATGTGTGGGGATGTGCTCCGAAGCTTCTGGACACTATCCAGAAAAGAGAAATTAGATTAATCGATACGCCTAGCCTCACAAAGGGCCTCCACAGCCTGGAACATCGAAGGAGGATGGCTGACTTATCCCTGTTTTACAGATTCTATCACGAAAGATGTTCGAGTGAGCTCTCCCAGAGAATAACACCAAAGGCCGTCCGAACCAGGAACACTAGAGCAGCTCCGCGAGCTCATCCTTACCAGGTCGAGGTCCTTACTCCCCGAACCAGCCTCCTCCAGCATTCCTTCTTTTGGAGAACTTCGACGGTGTGGAACCAGCTGCCGGGAAATTTGTTTCCCGACGGCTACAACCTGCAGCGTTTCAAATCTAACGTGAACCAACACTTATTTTCTCGCAGCGCTTCTACAGCGCCATAGGCTTTCAGCCTTTGCGGGAGGCTGACCATAAAAAAAGCTTGATGAAGTAAAGTATAAAATTCTAGATAAAATGATAAATTGAGTGGAGCACCGACGTTCTTACTATCGATAATAACTTAGATATTCGTCCACCTCGCCTTCTGACGATATGTAATTAGTTTTGACTCATAGAATGAGTACATGTAAATTGTCAGAAATCCACCAAGTGAAATAATTATTGCAAATCTTTCCGCAACTTAAGCGCCCTCTGATAGCTCTTTACCATTCGCCTACAGTTCTGATACTTTTTTTCCTACATTTTTATAATATTTCCGTTTGTATTGCAAATTATCTGAGCTGTACTTCATCATTTATACTGCGAAAAAAAATTGCATATTTAACCCTCCACCCTTACTTTATACATCCACGGCGCGTTCTGACGACCCACCTATCCCTATGTTGACACCTGCCGAACCTGAAAAAATTTTTACTTTACCGAGTGACTTTTTTTACGTAAGGATCTCTTAAACTATTATGTCTGGTCTACTCTATTGTACGGCGTGGAAGCATGGACGCTGAAGGCAGCAATTATAAATAAGATCGAAGTGTTCGAAACGTGGGCTCTGCGACGAATGCTGAGAGTGTCCTCGGTCGATCATGTGAGAAATGAGAACATTCTCCAGAAAGCCGGTTTAGCAGAACGAAAACTTTATGAGGTCACAAGGAAGACGAAAATAGCTTACCTAGGACATATAGGGCGTCCATTTAGTGCGTAATTTTTCAATAACTCACAAGGTATACCTGATAGAAGAAGATGTCAAACACAAAAGTTATTTGGTTACTTATGACTCATATTCTAAAAATATTTTGAAATATACAGGGTGTTGCGGGACAGTAGGATAGTGTTCAACTTGATTTTTTATATGGATCTATAACTTTTTTTAAATTCCTCTAGTTTCCATCATTGATTTCTGTTTAACACTAAAATATTTTCGAGATCGGTTGCGACGTTGCCAAGTTATAATTTATTTTCTATTAATTTCCAGATTTGCAAGGTCGCAAGTAATACATCCAAATACTCCAAATTGATATATTCCTTTAACTTATCTCAATAATATTTTACAGCGAGCTACTTGAATATTAAGTGGATATTATTTTGGATGTTACCGCCATCAGTGTTATCAGATTCACCACTTTTACCTTAGACTTCATAAATACGGCATTCCATTCAAAATGATGACGTAAAACGTAAAATTGGTAAATCTGACAACGCTGATGTTAGCATTTTTGAATTCTGTATGGTCAAAAACCCCCAAGTATTAAATTTGGCTGCTCCAACTGTAGCAGTTTTGCAAATATTTAAGCGTTCCCGTACTGTTTACTGAAAAAGCGGTGTTGCCGTATCTCAGTCATTAACAGAAACAAAATTTTGAAATTGTGAGGTCTTACTGAATCCGACATGCGCAATTCATTGCAATAAAAATAAGTAGAGGATTCTATTTAAAATAAATTAAAATTGGGGATACTTGTTTAAAAATTTGGAAAAATAATTTATAACTCAGTAACGTCGCAAACGCGAAAAAAATATTACAAGGTGAGGTATGGTATTAGTAGATATTTCGATTTACAATAAAACATACAGGGTGTTACATTTAAAAAACAAAGTAAAATGACCTTCAGGTTGTCGTAATTCAAAATTCTACCAAAAACACCCTGTAGATACACATTGCTGGTAACATCCAAGATAATATTCAAGTAACTCGCTGTATCATATTATTGAGAAAAGTTAAAGGAATATATCAATTTGGACGTATTACTTGCGACCTTCCAAATCCGGAAATTAAAAGAAAATAAATTATAACTTGGCAACGTCGCAACCGATCCCCAAAATATTTCAGGGTTAAATAGAGATCCACGATGGAAACTAGAAGAATTTAAAAAAAGGCATAGATCCATATAAAAAATCAAGTTGATCACTATCCTACTTTCCCGCAACAGCCTGTATATTTCAAAATATTTTTAGAATATGCGTGTTAAGTAACGAAATAACTTTTGAATTCGACATTTTCTTCTATCAGGTATACCTTGCGAGATATCGAAGAATTACACACTAAATGGACAGCCTGTATAATGCGTGGGAAATGCTATCGCCTCCTATGTTTCATTCTTCGAAAAAAAAAAAGATCGAAGGAGGGAAAAGAGGGATTGGAAGAAGACAGATATCATGGCTGAGAAAAATCCGTCACCTGACAGGTATACGCGACTTTTAAGGGGCCTGGGTACACACATCTATATATATGTATGTACATATTTGCCATGTAAAACACGGATTCCCATATCGAACAGAACTCACTTGTTTTTCAAACTACATACACAGTATTTCAGAAGGTGGTAGCTAAGATCTTAATGAATGACATCTCAGAGCAATTTTTTCAAAAAAGTTTTTTGGTGTGTAAAAAAACTCGCAATGCAGAATCAACTGTCTGTAGATTAAACGACCAAACACGTTATTAAAACAAGACTACCGAAGTGTGAACTGTGTGAAATCCTCATCTCTAGGGAGTTCCTTATCACCTAGTTCTTCTCGTACAGCAATTCTATGAGCCTAATTCGGCTCGTGTAAGAATTGATGGTAACCTGTCTGATCAAACTGCAACCAGAAAAGGAGTTTATCAGGGACGTGTATTATCTCAGATATTATTTAACATTTACTCTGAATTTGTGATGAGGCAGGTATTAGATAACTGGATTGGCGGTATCACTATTGGCGGAAGCAAAATGTCCAACTTAAGATTTTTTGACGATACAACCCTTATTCCTGCTTCTCAGGAAGGACTAGTAGCTTTATTAAACATCTTAGAACAACATAGTACGGCGTATGGTCTTGGTATTAACTACAATAAGACCAAGGTTATGATCGTAGATAGAGAGCATGATAATCGAGATATAAAGTCAATAGGCCGTTTTGAAGTAGTTCAAAGTTTTCTCTACCTCGGTTCTTTGATCGACAATTCAGGTAGCCGTGAAAATGAGATTCGATGGCGCATTCAACAGGCATGTGTGGCCATGACAAAGCTCTAAAATATGGCGTGACCATAACATCACTAAAGCTAAAAAATATCGCTGGTTCAGTCTCTTGTGTTCTCCATATTCTTGTATGCCTCGGAAACCTGGACTGTTAAAAAGGCAGATCGAGCTCGTATAGATGCTTCTGAAATGTGGACGTGGAGGAGAATGCTGAGAGTTCCTTATACCGCCCATCAAAATAACGTTTCCATACTGGATAGGCTCGGTAATCCCCCATTATGTCGACGAGAACGCTTACATTCTTCGGACATATACACAGAAGCGATAACATGAAGAAACTTGTAGCTCAAGGTCATGCCTCGAGTGGGCGGCGCCGTGGCCGTCCCCCTACACGCTGGGTGGCTACGACCAAACAGTTGCTGGATATGAGTATCAAGAGCACCACTGAACTGACAGTAAATCGCGAACGATGGCGAGCTACAGTTTTCAAAACTGTTGATAATATTCGTGTCGGCAATACTCTAGCTCCGACTTAATGCATTTTACGGGTTCACAACATGTCTGTTAAGACACTGTGACTATGATGATAATGACTGAAGTGATATAGCGCAATCTTTCTTCCTTAGTTTGCTTTTTGAATCATTACCGTAAGTTTAAAGGTAGCGTCAGGAGCTTCGAAATTCGAAATTCATTTTTATGGCGACCTTTGGATCTTTTGACCTTACCTTTGGACTTACCTCCCCTCATCTTAGACACACATACTAGAGAAAGGGAACAGGCGGCCGCGCCTCCTCGCTAACACGGGAATACGTATTTTCTTGCATTTTCAATTTCGCGCGCTATATCCTAGATCATTAATAATTACAGAGGGCTGCAATGAATAGTATCGTCTGATGAGAGAAAGGGTGGACGTCTACGCAGGAATCTGCATGGCACCGTAAGAAGAAGAAGATCGGCTTAGCAGGAGGTTATGGTATTTGCAATGGTTCAGCTGTAACCATTTTTTGAGATTACTGAACTGAAAAAAATATGAGCATGAAGAAAAAGTATAGTTCTATAGAAATGTCGACATATTTTTTGAAATTTCCTAATAGACGATTATTAAAAACATGCCAAATGTGGCGGTTTTTTGACTAAATTCACGGTCTTGTCACCCTGTATAATTTTCTTCTAAAATCTGGATCGACATTTCTCTAGATTGAAGTTTTAAGAACACGGAAATCACGTTTTTGTGCCAAACATTATTAATATACATGTTCAAAAATGAAAAATCGAAAATCCACGTCACTCAGTTCCGTCGGTCTGTCTGTCTGTCTGTCGGTCTGTCTGCCGGTCTGTCTGTCGGTCTGTCTGTCTATCTATCGCGTTTTTCTACCCTCGTAATCTCAGTAACCGCTGCATGGATTGTGATGAAATTTGGGTAGGTAACGATATGCTGTGGGATCGTAATAGGCAATGCTGCTAAAATTTTGTAAATCGGTGCATTGGCGGCGGAGTAATTGGCAAAAAACAAAAAAAAATTAAATATTCCTCAAACTTCGTTTTTAGGCGCTTTAGGAGTTCCTGATTATTTTCTACTTTTTTTTTTGATAAATTTGGGGTGGTCAGGGGGTGGGGGGGGGCTGTAAAACTGAAAAATTTGTTGTATACATAATGGGCTGTCCATTGACCTTTGAATGAAAAACCTAGCGGCATAATACACTTTTTTAGGTCCATCCGAACATTACTTTCCTCATTACAGAAACCAAGAAACTTGGAATTTGTCATGTATTGTCATGTCATACGAGTATTGTTTTAGGTCGTTCTATATTACGTAACGCGAAAACCATTAAATCGATATTAATGAAATTTTGACACAGTATTACTACCGCTGCGAGCATGGAAAACGTGTATGTTTTGGAAAATCGTGTCAGTGGCGGCGCAGCAATAATAAAAAAACTAAAAATATAAAAAAAAGCTCAAACTTTGTTTTTAGACGGTTTGAAGGCTCTTGATCGTTTTGCATCGTCCAGTTGAAGCATGCAGAATAAAAACTGTGGCGTCCTAATTCCTATGGAGGAAGACGCAAGAAACTATTTACGAGAGCTTTTGTATTGGATGTTTTTTGTCGGCGGTTGTACTGCAAATAATAATAATAATAATAATAAGGAAGGAATAAGGATAACCCCCATCAGGTGCTAGAACGTTGTCGCTCGTTTGGGGGCTTAGAAAGTGACTTTTTGATGGGCAAGATATGTCGGTTGATGGCTCATCGGAGGCTCTAATACCACCGCGGGGTTGTCATGCCGGCATGGCTCGTGATCAACAAGTCACTTCAACCAAGGCTAGCACACTCAGGAAGCTGTGGGCTAGGTAGACTTTACATCCTCTACCGAGCACAAAGCTTCTTTCCCCAAGCTATCCTGACCTCAGTCAGATAGGGATTTGGCAAATCCGGGGAGAAATGCCACAGAAGGCTGAGCGCCGGTCCTTCTGTCATATACCGTTATTGCGCCCCACACTTCAACGACCTCAGCAGGGCGTGGCTGGGGAACGTTGTGGGGGGTACGCAACCGGGGGGCTTGCCTTAACCGGCCGGCCCGCGAGGAGAAAGCCTCAACAAAACCCGACAGTAAAGTCGCAAATCCTCCGGAGCACCTTGGGCCAACTTCGGAGTAAATATAAGTCCCTTCTCTCCTGGAATGGGCGTCACCCGGGAGAGCGACATTTAGATCGTCCCTACTCGTGGGAACACGATGGATAGAGTTAATTTTATAAATAACCAACGACGGCCTAGGGTACGTCGATTAAACTCACCTGAACCCCAAACCGAAAAAGAACAACCAATAGTAGATAACCCAGTTGCGGATGTTTTGCCGGTAGAGCCGGCAACCACCAAAGCTGGCAAGCCAAGACAGCGCTTACAGTGGACTACTGAGATGAACACATCTGTAATGCACTGTTACTATACCGCCACAAAACTAGAAACAATCTCCACAGGCTACAGGCATGAACTACACAGGCTATTTACAGCACAATACCCACACCTCTCAGCACGGGTAACTGAACAAAGACTTATTGACCAAAAACGTGTCATTACCACAAATAACTGACTTACACCTCAACAACTACAAGCTATAAAGAATCTTGTAGCGGACGAAATAAATACAGTTGAAACGAATGATTCTCTAGTCAATGAATCAATCACGGAAACACAACACGATCATACCCTAAACGATAAGACTCCAAACACAAACACAACCAACACCACCGGCACACACTTAGAAGAAAACCCAGAACATGAGTTTATACCAGATGCCCCAGACACAGTATGCACTAACCGGCCTCCCACAACCACACGAAACCAAAACGTTACACAAACACCTTCCTTCACACAATCTGCCGAACAAGTGATGAACGCACAATTTAACAAATGGTGTGGCACTAACCCTGCACTGCGAGATCCCCTGCCCAGACCAATTTTCAACAGCAACACCCAAAAAATATTACATACAATAAATACCAACGTAATACCACAATTCTTAACAAGCGGCAGTAACCTAGAGGACATCCACACCGTCATATATGCTGCCGCATCAGCCACACTTATAGTTAACGGCCAAAAACTTCCGAAACGGTCTAATAACCACACAAGCAAAAGGTCGAAACCTAAATGGCAAATGCGAATCGAAAACAAAATTACCACAATCAGAAAGGAACTGGCACACCTAGCACAATACACCAACAACAACAACCGTTCAAAACGCATACAGACAACAATAGATATCCTCAAATCCAAGTCGCCCCAAAAATCAATACCAGAAATAACTGATACACTCAAACAAAAACTTGCAGTCTACGCAGCTCGACTACGCAGATACAATGAATCAAACGACAGAAAGGACGCTAATAACCTTTTTCAGAAAAGTGAAAAATAATTCTACAAAAAGATAACAACCGACAATCAGATAACAGCAGTAGAACTTCCTAGTAAACAAGAGTTAACTGAGTTTTGGGGAAGCCTATGGTCAGAACCCAAAACACATAATGAAAACGCTCCATGGATCAGACAGGAAGAGGAAAAACATCAACATATAGTGGAACAGGGAAACGTTATTCTTACGCCAGAGGAAATAGCTGAAACAATAAAACATACTCACAACTGGAAGTGTCCAGGCGTGGATAATATAGAAAATTTTTGGTACAAGCAGTTCAGCTCAGTATACGAAGTGCTCACAGACCAAATTAATAAAGCCATACTCCAACCCAATAGGCTTCCCAAATTCCTCACGCAAGGAATAACGTATATAAAACCCAAAAACGCAGACACCAAAAACCCTGCCAACTATCGCCCAATCACTTGTCTTCCCACCTTGTACAAGATCATCACCGCAACGATATGCAGAAGAATTGAAAAACACCTCACGGAAAACAGCATCCTGACTGAAGAACAAAAAGGATGTAGAAAACAAAGCCAAGGATGCAAGGAACAACTTATAATTGATAGTGTGATCATGGAGCAAACCAGAAAAGAACACAGGAATCTTCATACCTGTTTCATCGACTATAAAAAAGCTTTCGACTCTGTACCCCATAGCTGGCTAACAAAAACTCTTCAAATATACAAGATCAACCCAGGGCTTCGTCAGTTTCTTACAAGAACGATGGAGACATGGCGAACAAATATACACCTTCAAACTGAGGACGGTCATATTCAAACGGATGAGCTACATATACGTCGTGGTATCTTTCAGGGTGACTCTCTCAGTTCACTATGGTTCTGCCTCTGTCTCAATCCGCTCTCCAACACACTTAACAGCACAAACTGTGGTTTCACCATCAGGCACCAGAAAGCAAATCAGCACAAAATCAATCATCTTCTTTATATGGATGATCTAAAACTATATGCCGCCACAGAAGTGCAACTGAGAGAATTACTCAGGATAACGGAAGCTTGTACGTCAGATATCAAGATGGAGTTTGGCATGAGTAAATGCAAGGTGCTTCACATCAATAAAGGCCAATGGAAAAACCATCCCGAACAGGAAGTAGTAACTGGCCAGGCGCTAGCCAACATGGACAAGGATGAAACGTACAAGTACCTGGGTATTAATCAAAACGCTAAGATAGACCACACAAAAATCAAATCACAACTAACACAAGAGTTTAAAGACCGCCTTATTAGACTGTTAAAAACGAAACTAAATTCTAGAAATCTTACAAAAGCTATTAACACATTTGCTATACCAATCCTAACATATTCATTTGGCATTATCAAGTGGTCGCACACTGACATAGAAAACATCCATATACTCATCCGAACAGAACTCACAAAACACAGAATGTCACATCCCAAAGCATGCAAGGAAAGGCTCACCATAGACAGAAAACAAGGGGGCAGAGGAATTATAGATATACAGTCACTTCATGCAAAACAAATAAAATCACTCAGACATTTTTTCCACAGTAAACAAACAAACTTGCATAAAGCAATAGTAAAAGCAGACAAAAACTACACACCACTCGCCCTTTCTTGTCCAGACCACGCAGCAGACGCACACAACCACACACAAGCACAACAAGAAAAAATAAACACCTGGTCGCAGAAGGCACTCCACGGCAAACATAGATACCGTGTTTCACAAGACTACATTAATGAAAAGCAGTCATACACCTGGCTGCAGGATGGCCAGCTCTTTCCGGAAACGGAAGGTTTTATGCTTGCTATCCAGGACCAAGTGATTGCGACACGAAATTACAGGAAGTACATAATGAAAGATCCATCCATCTCCGATGACAATTGCAGAAAATGCCACCAACAGAAGGAAACAATAGAACACATAACTAGTGGATGCAAAACTCTCGCTGGAACTGAGTATACAGCCAGACATAACTCTGCAGCCAAAGTCATACACCAAGCACTAGCCACAACAAACAAGCTAATTGAAAACACAGATCCATATTATAACTACACACCGACCTCAGTACTAGAGAACAATCAATTCAAACTATACTGGGACATTGAAATACATACGGATAAAACCATCCCAGCAAACAGACCAGATATAGTATTCCAGTCAAAGACAGACAAAGTGACCTACTTAATAGATATTGCGATTCCCAATGATATGAACATCCAAAACACCTACGCTGGGAAGATATCTAAATACACCGACCTCGCCATAGAAATAAAACGACTATGGAAACAAAACAAAGCTGTCATTGTCCCTCTCATTATGTCGGTCTCAGGCCTTACTCCAAATACATTTACGCCACACCTGCAACAATTGGGCCTGGATGAAAAGTTACATAAAACCTTCCAAAAGTCTGTAATCCTCAAGACCTGTAGCATTGTACGGTCCTTCCTGAATTCAGAATAATAATAGGTCAGGTATTGACTTGGCACAGCCCGTCAATACTTGTTACTACCGCAACCATGCGAGAAAAAATAAGACATGCATAATAATAAGGATAACACTCAACAAATATTACATACAGTAAATGCTAACGTAATACCACAATTCATAACGGACGACAGTAACCTGGAGGACATCCACACAGTTATATATGCTGCCGCAGCAACCACTCTCATAGTTAATGGCCAAAAACTCTCAAAGCGATCTAAACACCAGACAAGCAATAGGACTAAGCCTAAATGGCAAATAAGAATCGAAAACAAAATTAGCACAATCAGAAAGGATCTGGCACATCTCGCACAATACACCATCAATAACAACCATCCTTCTAGGCACATACAGAAAACAATAAATATATTGAAATCTAAGTCACCACAACAAACAATACCAGAAATTACTGATACACTTAAACAGAAACTTGCAGTTTATGCAGCTAGACTCCGCAGATACAACGAGTCGAATGCCAGAAAGAATGCTAACAGCCTATTTCAGAAAAGTGAAAAACAGTTCTATCAAAAGATAACAGCCGACAACCAGATCACAACAATAGAACCTCCCAGTAAACAAGAGTTAACTGAGTTTTGGGGAAGCCTATGGTCTGAACCCAAAACACATAATGAAGACGCTCCATGGATCAGAGAGGAAGAGGAAAAACATCAACATGTAGCGGAACAGGGAGACGTTATTCTTTCAAAAGAGGAAATAGTCGAAACGATAAAACATACCCACGATTGGAAGTGCCCAGGTGTGGACAATGTGCAAAATTTTTGGTATAAACATTTCAGCTCAACATACGAAGTACTCACAAACCAAATCAATAAAGCCATACGTCAACCTGATAGGCTTCCCAGGTTCCTCACTCAAGGAATAACGTATATAAAACCCAAAAATGCAGATACCAAGAACCCTGCGGATTACCGCCCAATCACTTGCCTTCCTACCTTGTATAAGATCAACACCTCACGCAAAACAACATCCTCACTGAAGAACAGAAAGGATGTAGAAAACAAAGCCAAGGTTGCAAGGAACAACTTATAATTGATAGTGTGATCATGGAGCAAACTAGAAGGGAACATAGAAATCTTCATACCTGTTTCATAGATTACAAAAAAGCATTCGATTCTGTACCACATAGCTGGCTAACGAAAATTCTGCAAATATATAAAATTAACCCAGGCCTTCGTCAGTTTCTTGCAAAAACCATGAAGACATGGCGAACCAACATACACCTTACAACTCAGGACGGCCATATCCAAACGGAAGAACTACACATACGACGTGGTATCTTCCAGGGCGATTCCCTCAGTTCACTTTGGTTCTGCCTCTGTCTAAATCCACTCTCCAACGCACTGAACAACACAAACTATGGTTTCAACATCAGACACCAGAAAGTAAATCAACACAGAATCAATCATCTTCTCTACATGGATGATATAAAACTATATGCCGCCACTGAAGTGCAACTGAGAGAATTGCTCAAAATAACGGAAGTTTGTACGTTAGACGTCAGGATGGAGTTCGGAATGAGCAAATGCAAGGTCCTTCACATCAACAAAGGCCAATGGAAGAACCATTCCGAACAGGAAATAGTAACTGACCAAACCTTGGATAACATGGGCAAGGACGAAACGTACAAGTACCTGGGTTTCAATCAGAATGTTAAAATAGACCACACCCAAGTCAAGGTGCAACTTAAACAAGAATTCAGAGACCGCCTCATTAGGCTACTGAAGACGAAATTGAATTCTAGAAACCTCACAAAAGCAATTAACACATTTGCAATACCAATCCTCACGTATTCCTTTGGCATCATCAAATGGTCGCACACTGACATAGAAAATATACATATACTCATGCGAACAGAACTCACGAAACACAGAATGTCACATCCCAATGCGTGCAAGGAAAGGCTGACCGTAGACAGAAAACAGGGGGGCAGAGGAATTATAGACATACAGTCACTTCACTCAAGACAAATAAAAACACTCAGACATTTCTTCCAAAGCAAACAAATATTTAGTAAAACAATCTTGGGATACGGTCAATTATTATATTTCTAAAATATAATTTTTTTACGACGTTTCGACGCTTCTATTAGGCGTCATCTTCAGGTATTAAAACTAAAATAAAATATCAAAAATGTCAAACAGATACAAGATGACTAACATTCACAATTAATTTTTTTTTTTAAACAAAATTACAATTTAAAACAAATAATTAAAATGCAACAGAAAACTTACATTATACCATAACAGTCATATGTATTATGCCGGGTGGTGTTGGCAATTTGGTTTTCAGTGAGAGACTGGCGTGGTGGAACAAAAATATCCAGCTGATAAAATATCCGTTAAAAAACATATACAAGTACAAAACATAAGAAAATAATTAAATATCGAGGAAGGTAAATATTGATAAGATGGAAGAAAGTATAGGCTATGTTCCATTTATTAAATTTGCATATATGCATGAAAGATTGCTTGTATCTGTCCTGAAATTCATGCTGTTAGAACTTCTTTTTATATGTATCATCTCTAAGATGTTTCTTTTATACCAATCTTTCTCTTTGCATAAAGTTCTAACGTTGTTAAAATCGATGGTATGTTTATTTTCTATAGCATGTTTGCTTAGGGCGGTGGAATTCAGGTTTTTATTTTTAATATCATACTTATGATTATATATGCGTTTATTTAAATATTGTTTAGTTTGTCCTATGTATAAGTTGGGGCAATCTTTACAAGGTATTTCATAAACCAAGTTGCTATGCATGTCCTTTTCTAATGCAGGTTTCAGGCTTGAAAATACTGTACGGGTTGTTGTCGTGGCAGTATGGGCAACATTTACGTTAAATTTATTAAAAATTTTATTAATGTTTTCGGAGAGTCCAGGTGTATAAGGCATTGAAAAATATTTCTTTTTATTATTATCATTATTTGAACGTTGCCGGCGGTTATAAAGTTGATGAACTCTCTTCTTGATAGTGGTGTTTGTGAAGTGCTGGGGGTAGTTGTTTTGGGACAGGATATTCCTTACCTTTTTGAGATTGTCAGGTCTGTTTTTGACGTCAGACAGCAAAATGGCTCGATCGGTGAGACTATTTATTACACTGGTTTTATATGTCTTCGGCACGTTAGAATCGAAGTTAAGGTATCTCCCTGACCATATTGGTTTTGTGAACCAATTTGTTTCAATACAACCATCACTGTCATACTTCAATGTAACGTCAAGAAAATGTAATGTTTTATCATTTTCAACTTCTTTTGTAAATTGTAACCTGGGATGGAAATTATTGAAAACTTCGAATGTTTGCTCAATTTGATCAGAATGTATACAGAGTAGACAGTCGTCAACGTATCTTTTATAGAAGGCAGGTTTGATGGTCAATTTATCAATAACATTTTGTTCTAGTTCTTCCATGACAAGATTAGCGATAGTTGACGAAATCGGTGAACCCATTGCAGTGCCAAAAATCTGCGAGTAATATTGATCTTCAAATCTAAAATATGTGGTATTTAAGCAGAACTTCACTGCAGATTTAAATTCATTTAGAGGGAGTGGTGTATAACATTCTAGATCGCTCCAACGTTTTTCAATACATTCGATGGCCAGGTCGACAGGTATATTTGTAAATAGTGACACTACATCAAAAGAGACAAGTAGATGGTTGCTTGGAATTGTTTGCGATTTAATAAATTCATGGAAATGCCAAGAATCTTTTATATGATAATTGGAATTTCCTAAAATTTTTGAAATAGTATCAGAGAGGTACTTCGAGAGTTGGTATGTAGGTGCTCCAGTGTTGCTCACAATCGGCCGCAAAGGAACATTAGGTTTATGTAGTTTAGGCAGTCCGTAAATATAAGGTGCAACACCGTTGTAGCAACATAGTTTGTTTTTTATATTGTTGTCAATAAAATTTTTTTGATGCCAACTTAGCACCATTTTGTTTAAATAATCTTGTGTTTTACGTGTTGGGTCAAACTTCTCTTTTCTATAAGTTGTAGTATCACTCAATAGATTCAATAATTTATCTTTATAAGAAGATATATCCATGATGACAGTTTTATTACATTTATCTGCACAAAGGATACACAGGTGTGGGTGATCTTTCAAAAAATTTTTGGTTGATTTGAGAAGGAAGTTGTATTTGTTCTTACATGTCTTTTTTGTATTATTCAGTTTATTACGAAAGTTGGTGATAATGTTACAAATCTGATTTCTAGTTTGGTCTTTGTTTATATTTTGAATCAAAGATATTCCTTTTTCAACACTTGCTATAATTTGATTTATTGGTAGTTTCACGTTGGGTAATGAGAAGTTTGGACCCAAACTTAAGAAACGTTTGACATCATCCGGAATACAGGTGTTTGTTAGATTTATGAGCCAATCATCGTTGCCAATTTTTGTCAAGCTACAAGACTGTCTTGTCATTAAATTTTTTATTTTCTTAATGTTTTTGGATTTGGTGGAATTAAACAATTTTTCGTATCTAATTTTCTCAGCTCTAAAAAAGGTGTTAGAAAATTCAGTCCCAAAAGCCTGTACTATAGAATGCGAAGTATGAGCCAAACTTCGTTCAATGTTTTTGAGAGACGAGTATGAATCAGATATGCATAGGTTCAATAGCTGTACATAGAACAAACTCAACAAACTGACATATTTAGATTTCTGATTATGACATTTTACAATGTAACTCTTATCCTTGATTTTTAAGAAATTAGGAACTAGCTCTAGGTTCTTGCATCTTACCAAAAATACTCTTCTGTTTTTCTCTTTAGCCAGCTTCGTTTGTAGTTTTCTGTATTGTCTAACTAGGTTGGTTCTTCCGTGGTATCTGTTCTGGTCCATTTTCACCCAGGACCGTTGTAGAATTTTTTTACTTTTTGAATCCTGACCGTCGGTACCAAATATTTAGTAAAACAATCTTGGGATACGGTCAATTATTATATTTCTAAAATATAATTTTTTTACGACGTTTCGACGCTTCTATTAGGCGTCATCTTCAGGTATTAAAACTAAAATAAAATATCAAAAATGTCAAACAGATACAAGATGACTAACATTCACAATTAATTTTTTTTTTTTAAACAAAATTACAATTTAAAACAAATAATTAAAATGCAACAGAAAACTTACATTATACCATAACAGTCATATGTATTATGCCGGGTGGTGTTGGCAATTTGGTTTTCAGTGAGAGACTGGCGTGGTGGAACAAAAATATCCAGCTGATAAAATATCCGTTAAAAAACATATACAAGTACAAAACATAAGAAAATAATTAAATATCGAGGAAGGTAAATATTGATAAGATGGAAGAAAGTATAGGCTATGTTCCATTTATTAAATTTGCATATATGCATGAAAGATTGCTTGTATCTGTCCTGAAGTTCATGCTGTTAGAACTTCTTTTTATATGTATCATCTCTAAGATGTTTCTTTTATACCAATCTTTCTCTTTGCATAAAGTTCTAACGTTGTTAAAATCGATGGTATGTTTATTTTCTATAGCATGTTTGCTTAGGGCGGTGGAATTCAGGTTTTTATTTTTAATATCATACTTATGATTATATATGCGTTTATTTAAATATTGTTTAGTTTGTCCTATGTATAAGTTGGGGCAATCTTTACAAGGTATTTCATAAACCAAGTTGCTATGCATGTCCTTTTCTAATGCAGGTTTCAGGCTTGAAAATACTGTACGGGTTGTTGTCGTGGCAGTATGGGCAACATTTACGTTAAATTTATTAAAAATTTTATTAATGTTTTCGGAGAGTCCAGGTGTATAAGGCATTGAAAAATATTTCTTTTTATTATTATCATTATTTGAACGTTGCCAAGAAGAGAGTTCATCAACTTTATAACCGCCGGCAACGTTCAAATAATGATAATAATAAAAAGAAATATTTTTCAATGCCTTATACACCTGGACTCTCCGAAAACATTAATAAAATTTTTAATAAATTTAACGTAAATGTTGCCCATACTGCCACGACAACAACCCGTACAGTATTTTCAAGCCTGAAACCTGCATTAGAAAAGGACATGCATAGCAACTTGGTTTATGAAATACCTTGTAAAGATTGCCCCAACTTATACATAGGACAAACTAAACAATATTTAAATAAACGCATATATAATCATAAGTATGATATTAAAAATAAAAACCTGAATTCCACCGCCCTAAGCAAACATGCTATAGAAAATAAACATACCATCGATTTTAACAACGTTAGAACTTTATGCAAAGAGAAAGATTGGTATAAAAGAAACATCTTAGAGATGATACATATAAAAAGAAGTTCTAACAGCATGAATTTCAGGACAGATACAAGCAATCTTTCATGCATATATGCAAATTTAATAAATGGAACATAGCCTATACTTTCTTCCATCTTATCAATATTTACCTTCCTCGATATTTAATTATTTTCTTATGTTTTGTACTTGTATATGTTTTTTAACGGATATTTTATCAGCTGGATATTTTTGTTCCACCACGCCAGTCTCTCACTGAAAACCAAATTGCCAACACCACCCGGCATAATACATATGACTGTTATGGTATAATGTAAGTTTTCTGTTGCATTTTAATTATTTGTTTTAAATTGTAATTTTGTTTAAAAAAAAAAATTAATTGTGAATGTTAGTCATCTTGTATCTGTTTGACATTTTTGATATTTTATTTTAGTTTTAATACCTGAAGATGACGCCTAATAGAAGCGTCGAAACGTCGTAAAAAAATTATATTTTAGAAATATAATAATTGACCGTATCCCAAGATTGTTTTACTAAATATTTGGTACCGACGGTCAGGATTCAAAAAGTAAAAAAAAAGCAAACAAACAAACTTACACGGAACAATAGTAAAAGCAGACAAAAACTATACACCACTTAACCTCTCTTGTCCAGATCACGTAGCAGACACATACAATCACACCCAATCACAACAAGAAAAAATAAACACCTGGTCGCAGAAAGCACTCCACGGCAAACATAGATACCGTGTCACACAAGACCACATTAACGAAAAACAGTCATACACCTGGTTACAGGACGGCCAGCTGTTCCCAGAAACGGAGGGTTTCATGCTTGCCATCCAAGACCAAGTCATTGCAACACGAAACTACAAGAAATACGTAATTAAAGATCCATCCATAACAGACGATAATTGCAGAAAATGTCACCAACAAAGAGAAACAATAGATCACATAACAAGCGGGTGCAAAACTCTTGCCGGTACCGAATACACAGCCAGACATAACTCTGCGGCCAAGGTCATACACCAAGCATTAGCCACAACAAACAAACTAATCGAAAACACAGATCCGTATTACAATTACACTCCGACATCAGTACTCGAAAACGATCAATACAAACTATACTGGGACGTTGAAATACATACAGACAAGACTATCCCAGTCAATAGACCAGATATAGTTTTCCAGTCAAAGGCCGACAAAATTACCTATTTGATAGATATTGCCATTCCCAATAATGTGAATACCCAAAACACCTACGCTGGGAAGATATCTAAATACACGGACCTTGCCATGGAAATAAAACGACTTTGGAAACAAAACAAAGTCACAATTGTCCCCCTCATTATGTCTGTCTCAGGCCTTACACCAAACACGTTTACACAACACCTTCAGCAGTTGGGCCTGGACGAAAAGTTACACAAAGTATTCCAAAAGTCTGTCATCCTGAAGACCTGTAATATTGTGCGATCCTTCCTAAATTCCGATCAATAATAGACCGGGTGTTGACTTGGCACAGCCCGTCAACACTTGTTGTTACCGCAATTATGCGAGAGGAACTTAGAAAGTCAGATAATAATAATAATAATAACTGGACTTTATTTACAAAAGTAAATAGGCGAAGTATCAGCTACAAGCTGTTTTTCAACTTCAACAATGGAATGCTAATACTTCTATCTGGTATAAACTTACAACGAATTTATAATAATTATTATTAATTATCATTAGAGTATACCTACCAACGGCATATCCAAAATCTGTTCAGTGCGAACTATCCGGACTTCATCCGCCTTCCTCAGATTTTCCTATAACACGCACACGGTATAATATTATCATTCATACTTTTTGCACGTTTTTAATACCCTTACCTTATTTTCTATTATATTTTGGTTCTTGTACATACGCAAAATGCTTTTTCTTTGTGACAACTTAGTTGCACTTGTAAACAATTTAGTTTTTTTACCGTAACGCCTACCCATATTGTATATTAATCACGTTATACTCGCAACACAGACAAGGGATCAACTGTGATACGAGGATCTGGCTAGAGGTATAATACACATGTCCATTTCTCAATACTTTTTTCAGGACGCTTCTACCGCCCAGCCGCGCCGCAAGCCGGTTCGGCGTAACACCAAAGGAAGCGGTGCGTAGGTCGTCGAGGGACCGGGGCATCCTAACATTTTTTGTCCGTTAGCGGTATATCTTTATAGTAAAAAGGATTGTAAATAGGCCACGCCCCGGCCTACTCGACTTTTAACCTCTCCCCTTACCCCGCAAATGTGTTGCCGTCAAGCAGTTTACGATAACCTCCACTTAAACTGGTCATAAAAACGTAAAGAACGCCGAGCGGTATCTTAGAGCTTTGTATAGGGTTATAGAATATATCCAGCGCGGCGACAAAATATACCCGACACTCCCCTATACCATCCGAAAGCGACAAATCATTTTATTGTGGCTTTTCCAAATAATATAGAAGGATTAGCGGACCGACAGAAAAACTATTTCAATCGCTGGGGACCACTGTCCGAGAATTGGATTACGAACAGCCGCTCTGGGGAAAATGAAGAATTATATTGTCGACGTGTGCTTGGGTCCGATGGTGCTGAGGTCGACAGAAAAGCGTTATTAGGTTCCCACATGATAAGTACGTTATATAGTCGATATTTTATTGTTACAGCCTGCGATTGTTAGCCGAACTAGTAGATAATTATTATACAGGGTATTTCGTGATGTCTTTGTCAGAATAATGAAGGTGAGCTTTGAAGGTTAGAGGTAGAGGGCTCTAAACGTTGTTATAACTTACACGTCGAAGAACCGTTTAAACGTCTTCCCTAGAGACGGGCGTATCGGGTCATTTTTAAGATGCGGATCAGCGGATCTAGAACACCTCAAAGATCCGGAACAGTGATCCGGTTCACGGGTCAGTCGGATCCCGACTACCCGACTAGCGAATGCAATCATTCACCTTCGATCTTGACCGAAGCACGAGGGAACCGCCCAATCTGGGTACTCGGTGCAGACAGAAATGAGCCAGTACAGTACAGTACACTACATGTATAATTTATTAATTTGTTTTATTTTTATATCAGATGATATTTATTTTTTTATAAAAATGTACCTAGAAGATGCATATCTATTAATACTATTCTTTATAAATTTCGATTTGATATTGATTAACAAATAATTATTCAGTTTTGAGTTTCTCGTATTTATTAAAATACACTCCTGGCACGTAAAAGTAATTTTTTGTCTCTACTATAAACCGCCACAACTCATCATACACGCAAAATATTAATTTATCATTCGCCCTAAAATATCTATCTAAATATTCGTTCAAATTCAGATACCAGAACATTAGGCATTATGGCTATCATTTAGCTTCAGCAGAACACTGAACCGAAAACTGAACATCGCCAATTGTTAGATCGACTGTCCGACATATATCGCCGTCGCACGCACCATCCTGCTTTGTGATTCTGAACGAACGAGCCGCCGGATTTGTGACCCGACTGACCCGTTGACCCATTGAATTTAAATTTAGGATTCGGTTCAGTTAGATCACCTTAAAGATCCGGATCAATGAACCGGTTCACAACTGTTCTACACATCTCTAGTCCTTCCAAACAGTTCATATTTGCATTCACCAAAAGGAAGAAAGTTGAGGGACTAGGACTTCTTCACCTTCTGTATAGTCAAATATAGCTGTCGGGAGAGGTACCAGGGGAGACTAGATTCTGAGTTATTTTGGACCTTCTCACATAACAAAAGTATATACATCGTACATACGTTGGATATCGAATCAATGGATATGTATATCCACAAGAATGTCCAATGGATGTCAAATAGACATCAAAAAAATATACATTTCATGTACGTTTGTCGCGGACTTCCATATCCATGGCATATCCAATGAATGTACCTATTATGTACGTCTAATGTAGATGCATAGTGTATGAAAGTTGAATGTAGAGGCAGAAAAATAAATAAATCTTATATTCATTATGCATTGTTATTAATTCAATTTCTAGTTCCAATAATAATACTTGACAAAATCGATTACTGTGATTGTCATCTCTTTCCTGTCGAAGGCCTTTTCTAAAATCATAAAGAAATCAAGGTTATAAAATTTTGTAGGTGGTTCGTTCCGCTTACGACTTACCGTCGAACGCTGGAGAGTGTTATCAGTAGCTAGAAAATAAGTAACATTGCGCAATATTTCACTTGATCAGGTAATCAGGCACAACCACACACGGTAACTACGATTAAAGACGCGAAAGGTAGAATGGCCAGAAATCAGCAATGGCGGAACTAGTTGTCCTTCGCGCAGGTGTGAACTACTAGATGTATATATGATACTTAAACCAACATCTTATGTATATTCACGTATGAATATATTATATCTGATACCTAGACCAACATATTATGTATATTCACATATGAATATACCTACGTGAATATACATAGTATATTACACTAGTGTATATGCACGTTATTTCAGCCATTTTTGTGTGTGTGGGAACTAAACTGACGGCACTATTTCTCTTGTACACGTGGAACTAAAACAAACCAGCCACTCAATCAATACTGTAGTTCCATAAGCATCTGAGAGCTGAGAGCTGTATAGTCCTTCTATGTTCTCGTTTGTCGTTAAGGCCCTGTTCGTTTTTCTCTTGCCTCTCGAATCGCAAGATGTTCCGATTGTACCACTCCACTCCCACCTCTCCTCCCATACCTGCTATCGGCGCGGCGTGCTCGCAGTTACCGGGGTGTTTCTCTAATGTAAAGGCGACTTATCTGTCAAGGGTAGCTATGCGATATCCTGATCGACAGTACAGGGGGATTTCGTTCCATATGTGTTAGCCTCGATGTTAGCGTTATCTCATACCAGATTTAAATATGAAGTCAAGTTGAATGACCTAGTACTTCTCACAGATGCTATGCCGCTAGATGTTTCTTGCACAGGTCAATGGATAGCCTATTATAAAAACAACAAATTTTTCATCTTTACAGCCCCCACCCCAAAAACCCCAATTTCACCCCTATCCAAAAAGGTAGAAAATAATCAGGAATTCCTCAAACGCTTACATACCAAGTTCGAGCTGTCTTTATATTCTTAGTTTCTTGGTTATTTCTGAAAACTATGCGCGTCTTCCATCCTCGCTATGGTAACAATACTGTGTGAAAATTTCATAAGAATCAATTTAATAGTTTCCACGTTTCACAATACATAACAATCTAAAGCAATACTCGTATGTAATATGTGTACATCAGAAAATTCTAAGACCATTTGTTTCTATAATAGGCAAGGCAATGTTCTGATGACCTAAAAAAAGCAGGAAAAAGTTTACCTGAATAAATTCAAACGGCCCTCTCACTGTGGAATTTGTTGGTATGAAAAAGAGCTTAAACAAAATACGTGCAAATGATATCAGCAATATCAGCAATATAATGACAAATAAGTCGCCTAGCTTGGGCATCGATCTCTGGACCTTTGGATTACAAAACAGAAAATTTACCATAGCACCACGGTGCCTTTACATTTCATTTTCTCAAACGTGTAACATTAATACAGGGACACATAATACTATTTTGTAATATTATTCATGATTTCAAATTGTACCAATAAAAAAAGCGATATTGAGAAATATTGGAAATGTTTCACCTTCTGCGATCCCACAGTACATCGCTGCCCAAATTTCATCACAATCCGTGCAGCGGTTACTGAGATTACGAGGATAGATAGACGCCAATAGATCGTCAGACAGACAAACCAACGGAAAATGAGTGACGTAGATTTTTGTTATGCAGATATTATAAAACGTCCAAAAAGAGTATATACATATAATAAAAATTAAGTAACAACACTGCGCATGGTGCGACTTAAGGCATGGTTATTTGCACAAAATAAAAGTCTCTCGATGACTAAATTGATTTATGATATATTTGTGCGCAACATGATACACATGATCTTAATTGATATGGTTAGATAGATGAAACCCAAAATTGTAGCTTGAATGGGCCTTTTTCAAGAGGAAAGCGTATTATTATAGCTTTTCACGCCAGATGCAGATATGGTTTCGTACAGTCTGAAAAGTGTAGCAAGTGACTTGGGAATTTCGCCGCTTCTATTTCATATTTCTCACGGCTCTTATTACACATGTCAGGCTGTTCCTAATAAATGTCCTGCTATTGCCTGCGAAAAATATTGCACAAGTTGATACAGATATCATAGAACGCCCAAAAACTGTATTTACTCGAAATTGAAAATTTTCGCGACCACACACCCATCGCATCGGTGTGGGAAGTACAAGTAATGGTTTCAAATACAACTCTCCTCTGCTGAGTTTATTTTTAGGTATTACGTTCATCTGCAGTAGTTTTCGCATCGATTTTTACTTCACACGAAGGAAGGGAGGGTGGTCATTGAATATATTTTCAGACGGTTTATGGTATCTGCATGACTAAAATCTATATTTTCTCATTTCCATCAACTCTTCTGTTTGTCGGTATGTCTAACGGTCTGTGTCTGTTCATCTGTCAATCGGCCTATGTCTGCATCTGTCTCTCTGTCTATCTGTCTGCCTGTCCGTCTATCTGCAAGAATCAATCATTATCTCAACCAATTGGATCAAAACAGCAAAGAATAAGACCGTTGAGAGGTTCCTAATATCTCCCGAATTGTTCTGGGTTGCGGTAAATTCAGACGGTTTGGCAGAATAGGGCTGAATTTTTTGTAGTCATGAAGGACATTCTAATACCTTAAAAATGGCATTAGTTTTCTGTACTCTACATACAGATATTTGACAGAAGCATTGTGACCGCAAACATTTTCTATTTCGTGAAAGTAAAGGCGGGTTCTCACACTATTCAGTTTCGCTGAATTAGTTTGACTGACTTAGTGAACTGAAAGCGATGGCGATGTTTGTACTCACTGCTCAGTTTTAATGAATCATTTTAACCTATTTAGCATTAATAAAAGTAACGATTGCATTTATGTTTCAATACTGATTCTGTCAAAATGAATGAAAAGTAGGACTGGTTTTCAGTTTGACTGAAAGCACAAACCCGCTGATCAGTTTTACTGAAAAGGTGTTCTCACGTTCATTATCTGTTCAGTATCACTGAATCAGTCAAACTGATTCAGCGAAACTGAATCGTGAGAATCCGTCTTTATTCTGTTGCATTTTGGACATCACCGCATCTGTGGCGGAGCAAATTAACAAACAATGGAGAAATATCAGAACCCCTCCAGATTAGGATTTCAAGTATATGACGGGATACCGGTTGTTACTCTGTTTTTAGGAAGAGACTAAATTTGGGATTGGAGCAGACTAGCAGACTAGCTAGTTTGGGGGCTTTAAAGCTGTGCTCATGAACGACCTTAGAAATTAGATTCAGGGAAGTCTTCTTCTGTAAACCTAGCGAAACATATACTTATGTTACAAGGGCCCAATGTGGCCAAAGCGTCATTTTAGATAAATGTGGCCTTTAAAATTCCATGTTACGCATTACTTGTTTCATTTTGGATCTTAGCAAGTGGTGAACTTAAAATATGAACATCCTACTACTCCATTCAATATGCTAGTTATGGAAACATGATAGAAATTGTTACCTTTTTTGCTATTACATGAATGTATATATATAAAAATAGTACTTCTAACAGTACCTGTTGGTTTTTTGCTAATTACTCTTGTGCTAATGCATCGATTTTGAAATGTATATTAGTACTGCTACTATGACCCCACAGCATATGTCGCCTCAAGCTATATTAAAATCACTGCATTGGTTATCGACAGTACGCGGTGACAAAAATGGCAAGAGACTGACCATAAAAAATTAGTGTCATACATTTTCGTGACGCAGGCGTCAGGAAACGTCATATAGACCGACATAAGCAAGTGACTTCGTCCCAAAAATATACTACTAGCACGTAGTGGTAAGTAAAATCCGACCACTGAGCAAACAAAAAGTAATGCGGTTTGCCATTTGCCATAATTATTAGTTTATAAAAAAATGCAAACTGACTGAAACCTGAGAGCAGGCGACAGAAAAGATCTGCCTGTACGCCATTTGGTACCCGAAGGTAACAGCTAACCAAGGAAATCGCTGCTAAGCAGCAGCAGACTTCTTGGTGGAACGTCACGGCGCGTTCGCTTGGCTGCTGCATATGAGAGCCGATGTACTAAAATCTGCATGTTACCCATTTCCGTCACCTGTCTGTTTGTCGGTATGCGTAGCTGTGTCTGCCTGATCATCTGTCTGTATATCTGGGGTGCAGACTAGCTCGCGTCCGTAGCAGGAAGCTACACGTGCACCCTGGGTAACGCTAAATGAGCTAGAGCGAACCTGGCAACCAGACTCTTTTTTTTGAGATTTCCTGGTTAAAACATGACGAACATAAGTGCTAAAAACTTACAGACTAGAAATATCGGTAGTTTTATTCGTATTTGTCAGCTAAATGTGGAGAGCATAAGCAGAGCTAAAAGCGAATGCATCTCCAAACTACTTTTGGACAATAAGGTTGATGTCATAGCGATCCAAGAAACTCACGCCGACAGTGAGGAATCACTCACCAGACGGGGACACATTTCTGGTTATACATTACTGGGAGCCACTTACCACCATACTTACGGTGTAGCCTCTTATATTCGCAACAATATTGACAATGCCCAACTCATCTCCAATGACACAAATAACAACATACACAGCGTAATAGTAAAAGTGGGAGAAGTCACAATTGTAAACGTATATAAGCCACTGGCAGCGGAGTGGCCTGAACAACCACTTCCAGTACAACAGCATCCGGCTATATATATTGGAGACTTTAACAGCCACCACCAACGGTGGAGATACCCCGACTGTGACGAAAATGGCACAAGGTTGGCTGACTGGGCTGATGATAATGATATCTTTCTTGTATTTGATGCCAAAGATAAAGGCACTTTCAAATCAGCAGCCTGGAATTCAGAAAGTAACCCTGATTTGTGCTTTGTGAGCTGCAATCGGAAAGGGATCCCTATACCAGCTAGCAGAAAAGTCGCAGAGGCCTTCCCACACAGCCAACACAGGCCAGTCTTCTTAGAGGTGGGAATCCAAATACCCCTAATACGATCCATCCCTCGGCCTCGATGGAATCTTACAAAGGCGGACTGGTGTAACTACTCACGGGAGCTGGACCGGCTGGTACAGTGGATACCGCCAACATCAAACAATTACAAACGTTTCGTTGGAGCAGTGATGAGCGCTGCAAAAAGGACCATTCCTAGGGGATACAGGAAGGAATATATCCCTGGGTGGGATGAGCGGTGCGAACTCCTATACGGCGACTTTCAGGAAACCAACAATCCAGATATTGCCGACGAACTCATCTCTGCCCTGGACAGCTCACGAAGACGTAAGTGGGAGGAGACTACGTCGGAAATGAACTTCCAACACTCAAGTCGAAAGGCCTGGAGCCTTCTTAGAAAACTAGGCTCAAGCACGCCATCCACACGGGCACCGTCGGGAGTAACTCCAGACAAGATTGCTGCGCATATTGTAGAAACGTCAAGAGCACCTTCTGATAGAGAGCATACAAAACGCGTGAAGAAGGGATTGACTTTACTGAGGAGGAACGCTCCTACCCAAACAACGTTCTCCCGACCCTTCTCGATCGAAGACATTAATAATGTCATATCAGATGTTAGGCCTGGAAGGGCTCCTGGTTTCGACGGCGTCCTGCCGGAATTTCTCATTCACGCAGGTCAGCAAACAAGAGTGTGGCTATCTCTCTTCTTCACGAACCTCCTTAATACGGGAAACCTCCCACGGGAATTCAAAAGAACGAAGGTTATATCAATATTAAAACCCGGTAAACCGAACGATCAACCTGCCAGCTACAGACCTATAGCCTTGCTCAGTTGCTCCTATAAATTACTAGAAAGAGCCGTCTACAACCGATTGAGCGCGACTATCTTAGACCGGGTCCCGATAACCCAGGCTGGTTTCAGACCGGGTCGCAGTTGTTGTGATCAAGTACTGTCCCTCACAACGCATATAGAGGCAGGCTACCAGCAAAACATGAAGACGGGAGTGGCGTTTGTTGACCTCACTGCCGCATACGATACGGTCTGGAGGGAGGGTCTCCTATATAAGTTGCTGCAGGTGATTCCCTGTCAGACCACTACAAGACTCATAAACAACATGTTATGCGACAGAAAGTTCCAAGTAATCCTAAACGAGAAAGCAAGCAGGCAGCGCAAATTGAACAACGGACTTCCACAAGGCTCAGTACTGGCCCCCTTACTTTTCAATCTATATATATCTGACATGCCAGAAACAGTCAGTTACAAGTTTTGCTATGCAGACGATATAGCCATAGCTTTTTCCGATAAGAGCTTCAAGAACGTTGAGCATACTCTTTCTAACGACTTGTTAGCTCTAAACAACTACTTCAAGAAATGGAGACTAGTACCGAGCCCCAACAAAACCGAAGTTTCCTGCTTCCACCTGAATAACAAACTAGCTAAATATGAACTGCAGGTACATTTCGCAGGCGAACCCCTGAAGCATAACCATTTCCCAAAATATCTTGGAGTAACGTTAGATCGCACCCTCTGCTATAAGAAACATCTCGCAAACACTGCAGGAAAACTCAGAACACGCAACAACATTATCCAAAAGCTGTGTGGAACGACGTGGGGTGCCACTGCTCCAACTCTACGAACCAGTGCACTAGCTCTTGTCTATTCGTGTGCTGAGTACTGTGCGCCTGTCTGGATTAACAGCCATCATACCAGACTAATTGACGTCCAACTAAATCACACTATGAGACTTATTACAGGCGCAGTTAAGACAACCCCAACTCAATGGCTGCCTGTACTCTCTGGAATAGCCCCACCGCAGTTGCGAAGGACTGACGCCCTTCTAAGGGAGTATAACAAGATTACGGCCAACAACAAACTACCCATCCACCGAGCAATACCCCCGTTGCAGATAAACAGACTTAAATCCCGACAACCACCAATAAGGGATGCAGAAGGGCTTAAAACCAATAACTTCGACTCCTTAAGCCAATGGCGCTCCCAGTGGGAAGGTTTTGCGGAACACCACTCGCGATGCGCATTTATTGGGGCAGCCTTACTTCCAGGATCAGAACTACCCCGGAAAGAGTGGGTAAAACTTAATAGAGTCTGAACAGGCCACGGCAGATGTGCCGACTCCCTTTACAAGTGGGGCTATGTGCAGTCTCCCCTATGTGACTGTGGCGCGCCCCGCCAAACTATAAACCATATTACGAGCGAATGTGAACTGCGTGCGTTTCAGGGATCGCGAGAAGAGTTCTTCACAGCCACACCGTTGGCGCTGAAGTGGTTGAAAGAACTTGACATCAACCTGTAAATACCAAAGACTATGTTTCTTAATTTGTGGCTGTATATATTTTATTTTAGTATAGGTTATAATAGTTTTTCCTTGAATCTATATTTACTATTGTCATGTTTTTGAGCCATACGATAAATAAATAAATGTCTGTATATCTGTCTGTTCGACTAACTGCAAAATTGATGCATTATCTCAACCGCACTGAATCAAAACGTCAAAAAAACAAGACGCTTTAGGGGTTGCTAATATCTCTGTCCCGAGAGCGTGAAGATTTGGACGCTGAAGCAGAATAGGGCAGACTTTTTTGTATTCACAGAGGACTTTCTAGTACCATAAAATTGGCATTGGTTTTCTACCGATTACCGACAGTACGTAGTGACAAAAATGGTAAGAGACAGACCAAGAAAAATTAGTGTCATATATTTTCGTGCTGCAGGTGTCACAAAACGTCCATATAGATCAGTGACACAAACCAGTGGCATCGTCTCAAAAATGTACTACTAAAGCTAAATCCAACCAATGAGAAAAAAGGGATGCAAATTCATGAAATGCGGCAGAACCAAAGATAATAATGAACGAAATTATTTTTGATTCATTGATTTTCAATTTTCACTTGGCAGCGAATTGGATATAGAAATGGTCATAACTTTTGAAATACCATGAGAATCTAAACATGGAATAATATATAGGGTGTTTCATTTAAAAAAATGTATGCATGCATCACCACCCAGTTATGGATCACCCTGTATAAATCAAAATATTTTCTAAGTTAGGAGTATATCCTTGGTTACAACTTTTATATACAACTGTTTTCACTATCTTCTGTAGTAGTGGAGTTATCGACCGATCTGGTACTAAAAACTCACCCTGTATATCTCACCTGTAGTGCGATAAGTAAAAGATAGTTTCTGCACAGACATGAAGCTCGTGCTAACCAGAGTAGCCTTGTTATTTTCTCGACACGGTGTCTACGATTTGCCGTCACCCTTATGTACATTTCAGGCCATCTTTCCTGTCCTATGTTCAAAGAGACTTTGGTAGAGTGTGCATTGAAGGAGGATTATATCAACGAGAAAGCGGCCTCCGGAAGAAACTCCGGGGATCTGAGAAAACAAGTTTCTATTCAATCGGGAATAGGGATTGAAGGAATCTGCCGGATAGCGTAAAGGGGAAAATTTGTATATGAAAGCAGACGGCGAATCTATCAGGGACAAGTTAATATGCAGAAAACATTACAATCAAACTGTTTTATCGTTAAGATTGCGTAGTGATACGGAGTTTGTGCAATCAATCAATTGTATGGTTAAAAAATTCTTTATCTGGTCGCAAACAAAGCTGGTCAGCTGTCTGATGGTGTCCCTCGGGGTGGTCGCACCTCACCCCTGTTGTTCGTTATCTTTCTCAATGATGTGGTTAATTGTTTCTTAAACAGTCAGTGTCTAATGTTTGCCGATGACTTAAAATAACATACAAGATCAGCTGCTTTTGCAGGCCGATTTAGATCGGTTCTGTGATTGGTGCACATAAAATAAGCTGTACTTAAATGTTAGAAAGTGTTGTTACATAAGCTTCTCCCGCAAAGTGAGTCGAATTGAAACAACTTACACTATTAATGATATAACTCTTGAGTACGTTTCATCCATCAATGATTTAGGTGTTACTTTGGATGTAAAATTAACAATGGTTAAACAAAAACTCTATTTCCATGAAATGTAAATATTTTTCAACCACAACTATTAGGGCAGTTTAATGCAGCCTAGTCAGATCTACCTTGGAATACTACTCAGTGGTCCGGTTTCCTTACTACCAAATACAGAGTGACACTTTGGAGAGAGTACAACATAAAGATACTGCACCTATAGGTTTAATTCAGGTATTATAAACCATCAGTACCATAATATTAAGCAACGGTTATCATTACTACCACTCAGTACTAGATGTGACATTTTAGGTGCTGTCTTTGTATTTTAAATTATAACTATGACTCGTCCATACTTTTAAGCGCCTTAAAATTTAATGTACCCAATCAAGGCGTGCAACAAACTACTACATTTATCATTCAATTTCATAGAACGACCTATAGTTTATCCAATCCATTGGACAGATATTGTAGAATTATAAATGATCATGTTGATATTACATAACACTAACTCAGCTGAAAAGATCTCTGTATATGTAATTTGTTAATGTTTAAAACTCTTGTAATTGTAGCGTTAATTTTTTTCATAAACTTTATATACTCTGTATATCTTGCCATCTCAGCGTGACAGTTGTGTTATTATGTACTTTTTACTGTTAATGAGGTTATCCCGTAAGTTTTGAATAAATAAATAACGGCAAAGTTGCGCGTACAGCATACTCATGTAACAGCAGCGCAACTTTCTACGTTCGCACATCGTATCATTGAGTTATTCAATGAACACCTTTCCGAAATTTGCAAAATTTTTAAAACTTTGGTACGCCTGTAAAGTACAGAATATCACTATGGAATTTTTTAGGCTAATAGATAGTACTTCATTAATCCGAAAGATTTTGGAAGTCCTCAATGATCAGGCATCTCTAAAACTTCTTAAAATAAATGTTGCACTAGCTTGTTTTAGAACTTCCCGGTGACATGGTCACTAGAACATTCTTCATTTGTGTTAAACGTCAAGCATTCGTGTATGATTGCCATCGCAGCTGGCGTTGCCATTGACCTTTTTCTTCCTATGACGCCGTCTTCTTTTGCTGGCGATTCAAATAGCTAACGTAGTTAGTTTTCCTGCGGTCAAATGTCTGAATGCAGACAGATCTTTCACGTTTGATCTTTCCTTCTATAACCAATCGTATGTCAGACTGACGAAAATAGGTAGTATTAAATTGGGTCATCATGAAATGCCCAAAAAACATATTTCCTCAAAATCCAAAATTATGGCGATTACAAAATTTCCTTACCTTCGGTCTGGGAATAAAAATGATCCAGACTTGACAAAAAGTATGAAACTTGTTCCATAACTGATAATATTGTTCAAAAATTTATAAATATATTCAACCACCTTAACTGCACTCCCAAATTAGCGGAAATATATATTATTCAACGATAGAATATTGAATCAATGCTTACAAAGGTCCTGTCAGAATATTAGAACAGTCACGTCTATGTCCGACTTCTTTGCTGAAATACATAAAAATATTATAAACTCACCAAATTAATAAATCAATATTTATACTAGTAAAATCTGATAGACATATCTGGTTCAACATGTCTATTTATATGCATAAGTCGTGACCAGACACATATTCAAATTTAATGACAGCATCAGCCATATTTCAGGTTATTCGTCACTAGGTTTTAACGATTGCTTATAATAGAGCACAAATTTTCCCATTGCCATTAGCAAAAAGCTAAACTTGAATATTGCGGGCTTCATCTCCTACGAGTCTAAGGATAGCAAAAGATTTTGGATTTTGTTTTTATCGGCAACGAGTTTTAAAAAAAATATATTGTAACATCCTGTATATGATGGTGTTGGTATAATGTGTTTTAGTTGTCATGTATCGCGTAAAGTCAAAGTGTTAGGTTAGATCTTTGACATGTAAAAGTCATCGAATCATCTGCATCATCTATACAACCGGAGACAGCAAGCCAAGGAGGATCTCACCACGTTTGTATATGAAGTCCAAAGCTTAGCTAAACGAGCATTCGTCAATAGCCCCGCCAAGACACAGGAATGCGTTGCTGCTCATCAGTGTGTCAAAGCTATTGCAGACCTGGACATTCAGCGAATCGTAAGACTATCCAGTCCCAGAACATTACGAGACGCTTTAGTCAAGGCTCTAGAAACTGAAGCTGCCACAAAAGCCACGACAATGACACGGAGGATGGACAAGATGATGAAGTAGAAGTTGGGGCCACATTGTTCGTACGAAGAAGAAATCCAGTTCGCACAAATGTAGAAGGAGCTGAGAAGTTTACGTGCTGGAGGTGTGGGCATAACGGTCATTTTAGGGCAGGTTGCCGCATACAGGTTGATAAGATGCAGGTGGATGTAGAAAAAGCAGACGAATATGCAAGCAACATGAAATCTATGCTTGGCACGATAAGCTCAATGAAGGAGCAGTTTGACATAGACACGAAGAATTGGCTGCAGAAGAGCAAGGAAACTATCGCCAAGCTTCAAGGGCAACACAGAATAGCCAACTTACAGCAGACAGGGATAGGCTGAAGCAGTTGCTTGACTCTCAGAAACGGCAATGTGTGGATATTAATAATAAGTTTGAGAGGGACAAACTAATCTGCTGAATAAGAACGAACAACACGAGGCAGGCTTGAGAAAGCTCAAAGAAAAACACGACAGAGAAGTTTCTGTTTTGAGAAATGAAATTAAGAGGTCGAAGGCTTTGGATTAGCCGACGAAAGTGGAGAAGAGATGTGACCAAGTTAAGGTTGGAAATACAATGGTGAAACAGAAGATTACCCAGCTGGAGGCTGAGAATGCATCCTGAAAGAAAAACCTGGACAACGTGATTGGGGAAGCCGAAAAAACCGGGGTCAGGGAGGACGAGTCAAGGTTGAGGAATGGGTTGGTGCAGTATGAAGCAGAAATCAAGAAGATGAAATCAGATATGAGAGACGCGCTCGAAGATACGAAAAAGACCATGGACGATTCATATAAAGCAATAGATGTGGACAACAATATGAAACAGCGACTGGCGAATTTGGAAAATTTGGACGCTCGAGTAAAACAGGAGCTGGAAGATGCTTTAGCTGAAGCACAGGCTGTTAGCTCTAGGTCGAAGCAAATGAAAGATGAGGATGATAAGATGAAGCAGAAGATTCTGCAGATGGAAGGTGAGGTCAATATGCTGAAGAAGAAAGTGAACGATGTACAGATAAATTATAGACTGGCGCAACGGGAGAGAGAAAACGAGAGGCCAGGAAGCGAGCTTGACGTGGCGCTCAAAGACGCGGCGTCACGGGGCTCTAGTCAAGCCGCGAAACTAAGGTGCGAGAATGGTAAGCAGAAGAACAGGATTGCGCAACTGCAAAACGAACTCAGCAGGCTCACGGAGGAACTGGAAAGCAAGGGAGTGTCGAGAGTTGACAGTCATCAAGATGAAAAGGCGAAACTGAAGAGCATAATAGCAGAGTTAGTAAAGAGAACGCTGCTGGAGCTAAAAATGAGAATCTCAAGTTGAGCAAAGGACAAGGTGATCTGGTGTGGTCTCACAACACATGACGGAAATAATGATAGATGCCCGGAGCTTCAACATCATTTTGAGGGACCTTACTTGGTGAAGAAACGTCTCAATGACTTGATCTATATGATACGTACGGGAAAAGGAAAGCCGTGGTCGAACATACCGATGCCTGTGGCGATACAAGAATCGAAGTTGTTTGCCGAGGACGCCAAACGCTAAGAGGGGAAGAATGTAACATCCTGTATATCATGGTATTGGTGTATTGCGTTTTAGTTGTCATGTATCACGTAAAGTCAAAGTGTTAGGTTTGACGTGTAAATATAATCGAATCATCTGGAGTTTTCAGGAATGATGGATGGGCGTTCTAGAATGTCATCTGGATGTCTCGAATTCTCTAGATGGTTCGATGAAGTGTACATAAGGCGCTACGAGTGGTGTGGCAGTAGTTGAGTTGAGTTCTGGTGGAGAGAAGTTGAGATAAGGTTAAGTATTTCTGTATTGAATTCTGAAGTGAAGGAGTGAAGAGTTCGTCCTGTTTGATTCCTGGTGTGAAGAAAAAGAGGGCGTCGTGACAATATGTTCAACAAAAGGTGTGTAGGGCGTCATTGTTAATGATTAATAGGCAATAGTATTGTAGTCTATCTATCTGTCTGGCTGTCTTTCTGTCGCTAATGATTTGCTTTTATGTAACTCTGAAAGTATTTAAGCATATTAACGTTCTTTTATTCGAGTTATCGAGGGGACAAGAAATACCTCTCCAACTTTTATTGTCACTTCGCCGCCTCAGTATGGATTTCTGAAAACTATAAAGCTTTTGTCCATTTGCTGCAGTTGAAACATTGTTTCAGTGGCTTTTTATTTCTATTGTGTTATTTGCTCTGATCTGAGATCAACTGACCAGTTGTAACGTGGCTGAAACATCAATTTGATCTTAATAACTACGAACAAAATCATATTGTTTTACATCAGTTATAGTTGAAAGTACCAGTGTTGAATTTGAATTTTTTTAGGTACTACGGCATCAACTGCTACGGCTATTAGCCGCAGTTACAGTGTTATTTTTAGTTTTTTGTGTATAACAGTTATATAATAAATAGTTTTATGCATAATCGTTTTCACTAGCTAGTACAGTGGTCATACCAGCAGGTAACGGAATGTAGCTTGACAATCCTTTCTACAGGTCTGTTTTGTATTCAGCGTTTAAGCAATGCCCACACCTCAGTCTGTGAAGGGTTCTGACAAGTGGTCTATTCGTTTCTTTCTTAAACCAGGGCCCTGTCCTTATGTTCTGCTGGATCTGTTTGTATGCCTCTCGGGGTGTATATCTGTGGTTATGTGGTTTGCTCCATTTTTCCTTCAGGATTCTGTTGAATATATTGCACAAGTCGCTGTAGAAAATTCTGAAATTTCTCAGCTTCCATGCTATAGAAGGAATGCGTAGACTGCTGTCAGAGACAGAAACGGACACACGGACTGATAGTAAAATGACATGGTTAGTTTTTCGTAATGCGAATGTCATAAAACAATAAAAAAACATATTTAAATCTCAATATTTTTCGAGATAATAGTACTTGAATTCTCAACCCCTTTCTTGAAAAATGGCGTCTAGTCCTTTCACTCAATCCCTCCTACGCTTTCTTTGTAGTAACGTAGTATCCAAATTTAATTACATCAGGTCAGTGATTACTTCAACGTACAGACTGTATAGCTATCATGGGGGGTAACCCAGAAAATGGGGGTTTTCCACTCCCCAACATCGCTTTAACTGCAGTATGACCTTCTAGAAAAAGGAAAACAGAATATGGAGAGGTTCTGATACCGATCTTAAAAAGTATAGTAAAAAAACTACCTACTATGACCCCACATCATATCCCAAATTCCATCCAAATCAGTTATAACCACAACTAACACCCTATAGATATCCTGATCCCTGAATAGGAAATATGATAGTAATTTTATCCTTCAAGAGAAATTACTGATACCATCTACTTGACCTCATATTTTCTTTCTGGAAAAGCTACAAAACGAACCTAAAGAAACTCATTACCTAGAGCTTTGGTTGTGGTAGTACCTCTCTTCGTTCTACTTCAACGTATGTCCTTTGTTCTGTAAATTAATTTCTCACTAGATTCCCTCAATCTCCTATTCTTCTGAGGATTCAAACAGATGTCCCTACTAGGTACGAACACGTAGTTCGCATCGAAGAAGTACGTGTTGTTATCTTCTGTGATCATCATCTCAGTCACAGTGAACTGCACAACTACCTTGTTAGACGTCTCTGTGATCATAGTGGAAGGCTTGTTAAAAAAAATCACCAAATACAAATTTACTGCACTATATGGAGTACCGACAGATAGCAAAGCCTCAAGCTTCACCTGCAATGTTGGGAGTAACGGCAAGCTGCGGGGACTTAGAATAACAGGAGAGAGAGGTGGTACAATCAAAGCGTCTTGCGAATCTAGAGCCCGGAAAAAAAAGACGAATAACGCCCGGTCTAGCATCGAACAGCAAATGAGAACGGAGAGGCACTCCACAGCGAAATTATCGGAAAAGTTGAAGTGCTAATTGAACTGGGTATTAATTATTAGCGAGTGGTTTGGTAGAACGCGCCAAAAGTGCTACGGTGCCGCTATTTTCAGATCGAAGTTTAACGAAGCATCTGTTCTAAGTAAGAAAACGGAATTTACTAGTGTAGCGTGGAGGTAGTCTTCTAAATAAACGATGCCTCTTAGGCAGACTTCTCTAGTTTTGTAAGTGTTTGGAACTGTAAGATCGGACCAAACTCCACCAGCTATGTGATATTATCTTTTGAAATAGGCAGAGAAACACATTTTACTTCCCACACCGATAGGTGGGGGGAGTATTGTGATCGAGAAAATTTTCGATTTTGAGATAACACTTTTTGGAGGTCTTATGTCTACATACCGAAAATCCACGTCACTCATTTCCGTCGGTCTGTCTGTCGGTCTGTCGGTCTGTATGTCGGTCTGTATGTCGGTCTGTATCTCGGTCTGTATGTCGGTCTGTATGTCGGTCTGTCTGTCTGTCTGTTGGCGTTTTTCTAGCCTCGTAATCTCAGTAACCGCTGCATGGATTGAAATTTGGGCAGCGTTATGCTGTGGGGGGGGGGGTCGGAATTTCGTTTTTAGGCGTTTCAAGGATTTCTGATCATTTTCTACTTTTTGTTGGGTGGGGGTGAATTTGGGGTGGTTGGGGGAGAGGGGTTGTAAAACTTAAAAAATCGGTTTTAATGAAATTTTAACACAGCATTACTACCGCGGCGAGGATGGAAAAGGCGTATGTTTTGGAAAAATCGGGTCAGTGGCAGCGCGGCAATAGTAAAAATAGTAAAAAAAACTAAAAATATAAAACCAGCTCAAATTTTGTTTCTAGGCATTTTACGGGTTCCTGACCATTCTCATTTCATTTTTTTTTGAGGTGGGGTGAAATCGGGGCGGTTGGGGGGTGGGTGGTTGTAAAATTGAAAAAGTTATATGCATAATAGTCTGTTCATTGATCTGTAGAAGAGATACCTAGCGGCATACTACACTTTTTTAGGTCCATCCGAACATTGGCTTGCCTATTACAGAACCCAATTTTGTGATCTGTACATACGAGTTTTGCTTTATTTCGTTCTATGTATATTGCGTAAAGCGAAAATTATTGAATTGATTTTAATAAAATTTTGACACATAGTTTATTACCGCGGCGAGAATGGAGAACGACTCTGTTTTTGAAAAACCGCGTCAGTGGTGGCGCGGCAATAATTAAAAAACCAAAAATATAAAATCAGCTCAAACTTCGTTTTTAGACGAGTTGGAGGCTCTTGATCGTTTTTATCGTCCAGTTGAAGCATGCAGAAAAAAACCGTGCCATCCTAGTTCCCAAGGAGGGAGACGCAAGGAACCATTTACGAGGGTCTTTGTTTTGGATGCTGTTTTTGTGGGTGGGTGGGCGATGGTTTAGTTGCAAGGGGATTTCATACTTTATCTTCATGCAATGAAATAATGAAATGGTATCATCATCATCATCATCATCATCATCATCATCATCATGTGTGGAAAATACTGAGTCGATCAACTTGACTCTATTTTTTATTATACTTTAATACCCGAAAAGGCAAATTCATATATCAAGGGCTTCGCGACAGCAAGAGAATGAGATTTGATTACGGTTATTAGGGTTGGAAAACATTCATTTTTTATTAAATACATACAGAAAGTTAAAAGGAAGAATAAGGAATAAATGGTCGAGAAGTCTCTAATATCCTCTAAATCAATGTATCGCAACTTTCAGTACAATACACCACACTTAGAAGTATCTGAATCCCTCAATTATGTTATGCAATTTTTTTTGTTTTCCAGTTGTGATCTTTTCGTTCGTACTTTTTTCTCAATACTTGACTTGCAAGAAATTATGGGTCACAGAAGTAGCCATTGAGATGCCTACTCAATTTTATTTCCCACACCAAGAGGTGAGGGGAGTATTGTGATCGCGAAAATTTTCGATTTTGAGATAATATACTTTTTGGGCGTTTTATGATGCCTACATAACGAAAATCCAGGTCACTCATTTCCGTCGGTCTGTCTGTCGGTTTGTCTGTCTGTCGGTCTGTCTGTCGGTATGTCTGTGTGTTGGCGTTTTTCTAGCCTCCCAATCTCAGTAACCGCTGCATAGATTTTGATGAAATTTGGGTAGCGATATGGTGTGGGATCGTAGTAGGTAATGTTGCTAATTGCAACATTGGCCTGCCTATTATAGGAATTAAGGGACATAGAGAATTTTCCGATGTATACATACGAGTATTGCTTTAGATCGTTCTGTATTTTATAATGTGCAAACTACTGAATTGATGTTAATAAAATCTCGGCATAGTATTACTACTTTGGCGAGGATGGAAAGCGCGACTGATTTTTAGAAATCGTCTCAGTGGCGGCGCAGCAATATTAAAAAACAAAAAATATGAAAACAGCTCAAACTCCATTTTTAGGCGCTTTAGGGGTTCCTGATCATTTTCTACTTTTTTTTGGGGTGGGGTGAAATTGGGATGGTTGAGGGGTGGGAGGTAAAACTGACATTTTTTTGTATTTATAATAAGTTCGGGAAAATAATAAAACTGGTATCATCGGAATGTGTGGGAAGTACTGAACTTCCAAAAAACTAAATTTTTCTAAATTTTTTGTGTACTAAATTTTGTTGGACAGAGCAAAACGTCGTCAGTCAACTTGACTACATTTTTTTGCTCTATAGGTGAACAGTATGCCTCGCAAACGCATACATATTTATTGTCCAATTTGATACCATTGTACAATAAAAAAATGGAGTCAAGTTGATTGACTCAGTACTTCCCACACATTACTGTGATATCAATTTATTATTTTCCCATAGCATGAAGCTTTAGTCTGAGATCCCCTTGCAACCAAATCATCGGCAGCCTTCCCTCCCCTAAAATTGTCTTATGCCGCTAAGTATTTCCTTCAGAGGTCAATGGACAGCCTAAAATATCTAAAAACGAAGTTTGAGTTGTTTTCATACTTTTAGTTTTTTGATTATTGCTATATACGCTGTCACTGACACGATATTTAACAAACATACGCGTTTTCCATCCTCACCACGGTAATAATACTGTGTCAAAATTTAATTAGAATCAATGTAATAGTGTCCACGTTACAAAATACAAAAAGATCTAAAGCAATAAATACTCGTATGTATGTATACAGAAAATTCTAAGTCCCTTAGTTTCCGTAATAAGCTAGGCAATGTTCGGATGGACCTAAAAAGTTGATTTATGTCGCTAGGTCTTCCCTCACAGCCCCTACCCTACACCCTATTATGAATACAAGAAATTTCTCAGTTTTTCAACCCCCCACCCCTAACCACCCCAATTTCACCCCACCCAAAAAAACGCAGAAAATGATCAGGAACCTCTAAAACGCTTAAAAACGAAGTTTGAGCTGTTTTTATATTTTTACTTTTTTTTATTATTTCTGCGCCGCCACTGGCACGATTTATAAAAACCATACGCGTTTTCCATCCTCGCCACGGTAGTAATACTGTGTCAAAATTTCATTAACATCAATTCAACAGTTTCCTTGTAACACAATATAGAAGGATCTAAAGCAATACTCTCGTATGTTTACACCAGAAAAAATTCTAAGTCCTTTGGTTTCTGTAATAGGCAAGGCAATGTTCGGATGGACCTAAAAAAGTTATTTATGTTGCTAGGTCTTCCTTCATGGGTCAGTGGGCAGTCTATTATGAAAGCAACAAACTTTTCAATTTTACAACCCCCCACCCCCCAACCACCCCAATTTCACCCCCACCAAAAAAAAAAGTAAAAAATGATCAGGAACCTCTAAAACGCCTAAAAACGAAGTTTGAGGAATATTTAATTTTTTTTGTTTTTTGCTAATTACTCCGCCGCCCCTGCACCGATTTTCAAAATTATAAGAACATTACCTACTACGACCCCCCAGCATATCGCTGCCCAAATTTCATCACAATCCATGCAGCGGTTACTGAGATTACGAGGACAGAAAAACGCGTACAGACAGACCGACAGACAGACCGACAGACAGACAGACCGACGGAAATGAGTGACGTGGATTTTCGTTATGCAGACATCATGAAACGCCCAAAAAGTGTATTATCTCAAAATCGAAAATTTTCGCGATCACAATACTCCCCTCACCTATCGGTGTGGGAAGTAAAACCAGGTAATGTCCAGAGGTGGTTCCAATACCAAACATCTAAATTTATTCACGCGTGAACTGAAAAAAAAGCAACAAAACAAATTCCTACCAAAGCATTTTGAAAAACTTGCTAATGATTTCAACGGTTTATTTATTCTGTATATTAAATTAGATTCCCACGCTCGACTTCACATGCAGGCGTCAGCAGTATGGTACGGAACTTGTTTCCGCACAATTAAAAACCTGCATTAAAGCTGCTGAAGTCCAAGTCGCTCAAAAACTTGCACGAAAGCTTCTACAAACATCTAGAAGAACACTGTTTGTCTGAGCTATTGACCTTCTCCTTCATAAGGCCTTTTGGGTTCAACTTGGAGGTTGAGAGCTATATAATAGCTTGCCAAGATGGTCTTTAGTACCATAGTAAACTGGAGCAGTGTTTGCCTACAGGCGCCAGAGATCCTTACGTACCTCTTGTCGGCGTGTAAGGTGTACGCTGGCACTACCTACGCCTAGGCACTTATACCGTATAGATGAGATACCGGTGCTGCCATGCGCTCCAGGGTGGAGAAAAAGATGTGCCGAATTTACTCAAGCTACTCATTCTCCACGCTCAAGCTTATACAAGCAAATAAAAACCCGATATAGTCCTCCTCGACCACTAACAGAAGGCGATGTTTGTTATCGAGTTCTCGTCGCCTGCCGAGGTGGACATCGCCTCTAAGGAGGAGGAAAAGCAAACCAAATCAAGAGATCATTGGATAACCTCGCAGGCTCTGGCCGGACTGCACTATGAGTCTACTAGTAATGGTCTAATGGTCATCGGATCCCTGGTTAGTCTGTGAGAAGCGCTGCTCTCTGCACTGCGCAAGATGCCGGTGTGCCGTGCGGCGGTGCACAACTTAGCGCCAGAATGCAGAAGGCCGTCGTCCATGGGTGCCTTCGTGTATTTAGGATGCACGACTCGTGGACCCAGCGATTGCTCACCTCAAGGTGTGAGGAGTAGTCACTGGGTAATGGAACAGCAGCCCGGTTTGCCCAAGCCCTGTTGCACCTTTTATGTTTCAATATATATATAGTCTGTAGCACATTCGGTGTTCTCGAAACCTTTGTGCCTGCACCACTGTAAGCGCATGCCTCGTTTTCAATTAGAACTGCCATTACTCGGGCCGTAACGAGCCCTAATAACCAAGGCGCATCACACATACTTAGCCACAAGGGCGAACGCAGATCCCGAAATAGGTTCCGGCTCTGGAAACTACGCCACCAGATATATCCAGACTTTCCGTAATGTCGTTACACCGATCGAAGGTATGATATGAAATTTTGAGGTAGCGCGACGCTTCATTCTAAGCACAGCCGCTAAGAGCTACATTGCAGGAAAGGATTTCGACCAAGTCAATTGAGACGGAGCTTGAAACTGTCCACAACTAGTAAAATAGAATTATAAAAGGCCTAAACGCATGTATAGCAGTCGATTAAAGTTGTCTGGAGGACTGTTTGTTGTATTGTAAAACAAAATTGTTGTTCGAGTAAGACAGAAGGAATTCTGCCGGTGCGCCATCTAGTACCCGAAGGTGACGGCAACCAAAGAGAGAAACGCTACTAGCAGCAGTAAACTCTCCTTGGTGGAACGACAAGGCTCGTTCGCTTTTTGCCACTAGAGGCGCGGATTTTGACGCAAGCAGCGTAAAGCCGATATACGAGGGTTGCTCTATACCTCCGTCAATCCACCAGTACGCAGACAGCTGTTTCACGCTTATTAGCGATCATCAGTGCGCCATAGGTCGATTGACGGAAGTAGAGAGCATCAATTTTTCCATGTTTAATAAACATGTGAAAGATGTGCGAGTAAGACAGAAGGAATTCTGCCGGTGCGCCATCTAGTACCCGAAGGTGACGGCAACCAAAGAGAGAAACGCTACTAGCAGCAGTAAACTCTCCTCGGCGGAACGACAAGGCTCGTTCGCTTTTTGCCACTAGAGGCGCGGATTTTGACGCAAGCAGCGTAAAGCCGATATACGAGGGTTGCTCTATACCTCCGTCAATCCACCAGTACGCAGACAGCTGTTTCACGCTTATTAGCCATCATCAGTGCGCCATAGGTCGATTGACGGAAGTAGAGAGCATTAATTTTTCCATGTTTAATAAACATGTGAAAGATGTGCGAGTAAGACAGAAGGAATTCTGCCGGTGCGCCAGCTGTCTGCGTACTGGTGGATTGACGGAGGCTTAGATAAGGAAAGAGAGGGGATACCGCACGCCCGTTTGATGCTATATGAATTAGCTGTTACCGAAAATGAATAGCCACCAAAATATTTTTTTTATGGTATTTAGCGTTTTTAAGACCAACCATTGTAAAATATTGTGCTGTGCATGATGGCAGGGTGTACAGCTTACGATTGTAGAAACCACAGCAGCAGAAAGGAGCCAGGAATCACTTATCGCAGGTAAATTTTGGTAGTTTTTTGGTGCCATTTGGTAGCATAAATGTCAGTCGCGCGTTTCGTCCTCTCTCTTTCCTTGTCTAAGGACGGAGGTATAGAGCAACCCTAGTATATCGGCTTTACGCTGCTTGCGTCAAAATCCGCGCCTCTAGTTGCAAAAAGCGAACGAGCCTTGTCGTTCCACCAAGGAGAGTTTACTGCTGCTAGTAGCGTTTCTCTCTTTGGTTGCCGTCACCTTCGGGTACTAGATGGCGCACCGGCAGAATTCCTTCTGCCTTACTCGCACATCTTTCACATGTTTATTAAACATGGAAAAATTGATGCTCTCTACTTCCGTCAATCGACCTATGGCGCACTGATGATCGCTAATAAGCGTGAAACAGCTGTCTGCGTACTGGTGGATTGACGGAGGTATAGAGCAACCCTCGAAAATTGTTGTTGTAGTAGTATAGTGATCTATACAGTATGTTGTATAATGTATATAAATATAATACCTTATGAGGAACTACGATCAGAAAAATGCTATCTGATAATACCTGTAATCTATTGTATAAGACTTATATAACGTAAAATTTGACATGTATTATTATTGCGCTGAATTGCGCTACTTTATAAAACTCTTTTGAACTTCAGTAAATAATAGTAAGACCCGCTACCTTAAAGTTTTTGAACAAGCGCCGCAAATATGAATTCAGGTCTTTGAGGTTAACTAAAGTAATAAGAAGTCGCATCGTTATACCACCGAGTTATACAATTGAATGATGCAATGCTGCATTTTGATTCTTGAGCTTTTTGGAGCCTGGTTGCCACATCATTCTAAAAGTTTGAAAGTTGCAAAATAATATTATGTATTCACAATTCCATCTACTAATTACTTTTTTGTTTGTATTTGAGTCAATTTAGTATTTGGACGCGTGATCGTCAGGACGAGTTACAACACTGTAGTATATGTTAAATGATCATATACAAATTGTAATCTGGAAGCTTTAATTCTGACCATAACATTTGTGGCAACCTCAACCTTATCGGCAAATTTTCCGTAAAGCTCCTCATCCAGCAGAAAGAGTTATTATTTAAGACAAAATTGTGGTATTGTGGACCGCCATGTTTAAAGAAAAACTATTTGTATGACCTATCGTCACCATTATAGGCATCTCGGTTGAAAATCTCAAAGCAAATATGAAATTTGATTTTATTATAATGATATCAAGGATCATCTTAGAAGGACTGTCGTATGCGGTAATAACTACTTGGAAAAAGTTAAATGAACATAATTTAAAGAAGTGAAATAGAATTGTTGACTAAAATTCAACCGAAATCAAGGCGCTCCATTTTTCTGCCATGTACATACCTATCAATCAATCAATCCGAAATATTTGTTTCGCACAAAAATTCAAACTATACAAGCCTTCCGAATAATTTTATGAGATGTCAAATGTCTCATCAAAGTTTCTAAGTATAAAGCGTTAGAGTGACCAAAATAGTTACATTTTACTAGCTTCGGCGGCTCCATGTATGACCAACATCAACAATTACTTAACCATGATCATATGAAAAAATGACGACTTAGTTGCAAGGAGAGGGGAGGCAGCTAGAAAGCATACTGAATGGTAGGGACAACAAGATCTTCATGATAAGTTAAATAAATGTTAATGTAAAGTTCTAACCTTGATACCAATATCACATAAAAGGTGTTACCTTTGACGTGGTTACATTTATATGGATACAGTCTACATCAATAAAAAATACCCAAATTTATCATTTTGACCAGTCATAGTTTCTACCTTTACAATACACAACTTAGATTTATTTCAGATGATACGCTGAGTATTCTTCACTAAACGATGGATCACTTCCTTAAGGTACTACTCCATATGAAATTGTTTCATTGTGCACACAACAGCTGCTCTATTTAAAAATATACTGCATTATACAACCATTGTATAGTTGCTGTAGTACGCTGCATGAAACAATCGTATAAGAGTTTTGGAAAATGTTTTAATGTTTTACCCAAATAATTAACAGAACGCATGCCGATATTGGAAAAGATATACCTTACTATATGTAAACAAGTATAACACTTAGCGTCTTATATACTGGTATATTGGTTATAAAGAAATCGTAAAACATGCTATCCGTATCCAAGTATAACAATTCGAAAAACTATATGCACCCTACATGCTGCTTGTAAAGGAAGCGATATATCATACTGCCTGTATCTAAGTATAACACTTCACACACACACCCTATATAGTGCTTATGAAGGAAACATGAAGATTAGCGATGCCGAAGGTGCTTAAAAGCAACGAAGCTCGAACTTCACGTTTCAAAGGAGTCTCGCTGAAGTATTCATTCGTACATCAGCTAGTAATGGACTCCTCGTGCACCTCGTCTATGATAAACAAGCAACACATGGAACTCTGAGTTGCAATAATTAATCAACGTGACATTAAAATAAACGAGTTTCTCAGGTAGAAGGCGTAACACAATTACTAAACCCGGTAATTCGCTAGACGTTTATCTCTCCTAGCCCACCCCGTGAAGATCCTCTATTCAGTTATCGCTACACGTTTGACGATTATATAAGGGTAGGTCTAGATGTCAGAATTACGGCTACCGTGCCGTTCTTAAGAAAAAGATCAGTCTTAAGGAGTACCTTATAGTATTTGTCTTGACATGACCTGACGTATTCTGTATTATGCACTAAAGAAGACCAAAAGCCTTTCGAAGAGATAGTTGCTTCAATACAGATAATTAATCAAAAATTCTCATAAGCTTTTCCTGTGAATCAACGTAGGACCTTTAGGGGCCAGGGTATAGCGCGTAAAATTGAGAATCCAAGAAAATACTAATTCCCGTGTTAGCGAGAATGCGTGACCGTCTGTGAGGGGAGGTAGGTCCAAAAATACAACGGTAAGGTCAAAAGGTCCAAAGGTAAGGTCCAAGGGTCGCCATAAAAATGAATTTGGTATTCAGAAACTGCTGACGTTACCTTTAAACTTACGGTTATGACTCAAACAGCAAATTGAAGAAGAAAGCTTGCGCTATGACACGTCTGTGGCTTTGTCTTTGATATCGCATTTGGTTGTTAAATTACAGGCATTTAAAGAATGTATGGTATTGCATTGTGAGTTTTTTTGCACACTTTTTTGAAAAAAGTGCTCAGAGATGTCATTCATTAAGGTCTTAACTATTACCTTCTCAAATACTATGTATGTAGTTTGAAAAACAAGTGAGTTGTGCGTTTACTTGCGAATCCGTGTTTTGCATGGGGAATAAATACATATGAGTATACAAACACTCTCTGGAATGATGTAACAGCAATGTCTAAAATAATTACAGAAAATATCTTTCAAAATGTATATTTACGACCTCCATTCCATTTACTATCTTCAATCCTCTTCAGGTGACAAGTAGCGAACATGCTTCTTTCATGGCCATTTATTCGTGTACTGCTGGAGATCGTTCTTCGTGACTTTTTGTTGTTGTTTCGTGTGGTTTTCCGATACAGTGGCGCCGGTTTAAATGGTGACTCGTGCACATTTGTGATTAGGTTTGGCCTATCGAGTGGTAGGTTCCAAATTTTTCTATTGAGGGGGTTTGATTTTTGCGCAAGTTTGTTGTATACTACAAGTTTATATTTTTCCAAATACTTTTTTGGTCCTCAGTTCATGCGTTGTTTGCTATTCTAGACTTTTCTGTCTCCTTAGGCTTGGTTTTGAGTTGGTATCCCTTGATTGTCACTCCTAGGGGTCTTTTTGTTTATTCGAAACGAATTTTGTCGCATTCAACTGGCACTCCATAGATGCAGTCCTTATTTTCTTTAGCTTCATTACTGAGACTTCGAAGTGTAGTGCTTTCTGAAAATCTTGTTTGTAAAATGTATTGTCATATTCTTCTGATTATAACTGGTTGTCTTTTATATTGTATAATGAGTATCCGCCTACACTATTTACGAGCTATACTTCCGTTGGAAGAATTCTATGGTTACGCTGCTTTCATTAGGTTCCTGGAGTATACATTCATCAGATGGTCTTTAGAGTGATCAAGTTCTTTCTCTAAAATGGGTTGTGTATTGCAAATGATTCCCGTCTTTGTTGATGTAGCTGGAACGCAGAAGGCTGGCAGCGGCTGATTCGCTTTCAAAGGATCTGCAAACCATTACTGCTTGAGGACTCAAGGATATGGTAAAATTTGATGCTTCCAAGACCTAGTATTATACGGTATTAAATAAGAAGTACCCAAGCCACCACCAGGCTCTAATGAACAATCAGGCTCTGCAAAGAAATCACTTATTCAAGCTCTTACAGAAAATCTGATCTGGACGAACACGTTGTGTCAATTGCAGCAGCTGTTAGGAAAAAGCTTGGGTACTAATTCAGAGCCAGAAAGTACGTCTGACCATCCAACCTCTCACCACTATATAAAGCCCAGATAACCTTAACGCCCCCCTCCAGCCACTTTCTCACTGACGTGCGGGTTCTGACCTCTCACTCTTGTACCGATATTCAAATTGAATTCTGCTCCTCTGGGCTATCCTCTATGGTTCCGCTCACTCATCCTATCAGATGCACCACCTATCACCCATTGGATGGACTGCCAAGAGATATATTGATAAATATGTCCGATAAGACATAACCTTTTCACAGAGGTCGCAGTACTCTGGTATTTAGGCTTTGCCTACGCAGTCTGCTCAGCTATAAAAAAGATTTTGAGTAGTTGATGTATAGTGCAGATATTGTCTTGTATACGTAGGTATTTTGTAAACTGCGGTTTATGTTTTGGCGCGCTTTTCATTACAAAAATGACACGCTGCTGTTATTTTTTCTTCTGTCACAAATTTACAGATAGTAAGTTATTAAATAGCTAGATAGTTACTACATCTCATGCCAAAGGCAGTGTATTACTTGCTAAATTGCAGCAAACTCTAACTCGTAAGTGATGATCAGCATCGCTTCTAGAATTTGAATAGGAGATACCTTCTTATATTGGATCCAATCATCCGACCTACCCTCTACTTTTTCTGTTGCAGAATCAAAGCAGACCAATTAACGGAAAACTTTTTGTTTCAGATTTTTTGACTGAAAGAAAACCGAACAATATACGTCATTAAGCGTCTGGTATTTCTAAGGTAAGTTGATGCTTCAATCCCAAAGTGTTTGCTAGGCACTCGGTTCGTTTACTTTCAGACAGCTTGAGGAGGATACAGTTTCAGCGCTAATCACTAAAGTATTGATTGAGTCTATAGTAGCAAGTGGTAGAGGAAGAAGTGATATATAGCTCGAAAAAAGTATCTGGTTAAAACAAAAATTACCAATTCGTTCATTTTAGAGCTTATCGGTTACTACTGGCGCCAATAAAATAGAATATATATATGCCATAAATAAAAACCGGATACATTTGAGATGTTTTTAAAATTGTATACAAAAGCCATCATGTTTGCTCTGAACTAGGCATTAAATACCGACTGCTCTTAGATCTCTGTGATATGGATAGTTTGGAACTCAGACAAATACTGCCTTCTTTTCCTTTTCTGCATAAACTATTAAACAATAGAATCGATTGTCCTCAACTCTAAACGGATGTGCCTCAGTACTACTCTCGACATTATTGCAACTTGTTATTATTCTTCTGCCAGAAGAAATATTCTGTTCAAATCGGCGACCTCGACGTGTGTGAATTTCAATAAAGTGTCTCAACATTTTGATAGCTTCTATAACCAGTAGGTAACTGAGTTAAAATTAACTACTGGAAATGCATTAACTTATAATTATTGTCGAGGTAGAATATAAGTATCTTAGTATTTAAGTATATTTCTTTGTAAAGCGATCTATATCTGTATCTGGGCAACGAAGTACTATTTTTTTACAAACCAGAGCAGTCTGGGCTCCGACACTCTGAGCTGCTGTCTCATTACCCAGTGACTACTCCTCACATTGTGAGGTGAGCAATCTCTGGGTCTACAAGTCGTGTGCCCTAAGTAGACGAAGAGACCCAAGAATGACTGCCTTTTGCATTCTTGCGGCCAAAATGTGCGCCACCGCATCGGCATTGCGCGTATTGCAGAGAGCAGCGTATTCCTATTTGCATCTAGGGATCTAATGACCATAACAAGCCGACTTATAGTGTAGTCTGGCCAGAGTTTGCGAAGTTGCACGAGTACCTTCTGATTATCTGGTCCACTTTTTCTCCTCCTTAGAGAAAACTCTATAACGAACATCATCTTCGACGGGTACTCGAGGAGGACTTGCCTGCAAGCTGGAGCAAGAGGAACGAGTAGTTCCAGTAAATCCAGCATGTCTTGTTCTCCACAACGGATTCTATTTCCCGTGGAGCGTATCGTAGCACCTATTATGTCTCATTCATACCGTATTAGTGCCTTCAATGATAGTAGAGCACTCGAAGATCCCCGATGAACCGATGGACGTAACAGCCCGTTCACACGATGCGGCCAAGTCACAATTCCGGTAATTTTTCATACGGCGAGTCTACGAAACACCTACGGCAATTTCGTCGTTTCGGTCGTGTGCTGTCACCGAAAACCGAATAACTGATTCGGGAATGAAACCTAATCGGTGGTAAGCACCTAAATGAGACCTTTGACGTAAATCCAAAGTTTCCTGTTAATTAACCTACACCTCCTTCTATGATATCAATACAAAATTATAAACGTATTTTTTCAAGTTAAGTATCATCAAAATTTGAATCAAAGATCAGAATTTGATCAAAGATTCTCTGATTAAAGACTCGGCAGATGCTCGACCTGGTACAACTTTTGGTCTTGAGCAAATCCGGACAAACATTGTCCTCTGCTTTGAGTCAATCTACTTGTTTTGCCACAATGATAACAAAATCAACCTTTTGGGTCTCATCAGTTTGGCGAAGAAGCCAAAGAGCTATTTGATTTTGTTATAAACAATATAAACGTATTTACGTCCATTCGCAATAAAACTATCCAAAAATGAACCGAAAACCCGATATCGGCTGAAAATCTGTTTAGAACCGTTTTCTGTGTGAACATAACATTCGGTTTGCGCCGATTCGTTAAAATTACTAAAACGGTGATTTGACCGAACCGTGTGAATGGGCTGTAAGCCGTCCTAGCGTACGTCTTACAGACCAACAAAAGATGTATAAACATCTGTGGCGCCTGTCGGCAGGCTCTACACCCATAACCCTACTGCGATTTACCAAAGTGTTAAAGGCAACGTCCAGGCAAGCCATTATGAAGCCCTCAGCCTCAAACTTCAACCTACTAGACCTGATTAAAGAGAAGGTCAACTGCTCAGACAAGCCATGCTCTTCTAGATGTTTGTAGAGAATTTCAATTGTTGGCTTAACTTAAAAGATAGTCTACTTTGGCAGCCTGAATATAGGCTTTTCATCGTGCGGGAGCAGGTTCCGTAATGGACTACGGAGCCCTCCGCGAGAAGTCGAGTGTGAAGCTGAGTTCCTTCCCGTTGTTTCTCCGAAAAGGAAGGCTCCATCATATTGCAGGCAGTGGCCAATACTGCCCTGTTGTCCAGACGCTCCTAGCTCAATAGTCCACTCCCTCCCAGGTGTCGTGGGTTGTATATTCGCGGGACAGAGTATCGTTATTTAAAAAAACCAAAAAGCGCAGCTCGGGCTCCGACACACCGAGCTGCACTTCCATTCCCAGGGACTGCTCCACGAATCGTGTGCCCCAAGCAGACGAAGGGACCCAAGGATGACTGCCCTCTGCATTCTGGCGGCTAAGATGTGTGCCGCGGCACACCGGTATTTTGCGCAGTTCAGAGATCAGCGTATTCCTCATTCCACCTAGGGATCCAATGACCATAACCAGCAGAAGCTGCGAAGTTGTCCGAGCAACTTCTGATATTTGGTTCGTTTTTCCTCATCCAGACAGACGATGTTCACGTCGGCAGGTGCCGAAAATTCTACAACGAACATCGTTTTCTGTTGGTGGTCGAGAAGGACTGTCAGGCTTGTTTGCCGGTACAAGTGTACAAGCTCGAGCGTAAGGAACGAGTAGTTCCAGCAAATCCGGCATCTCTCGTTCTCGCCTGGAGTATATGGCAGCGCCGGTGTCTCATCGATACCGTATGAGCGCCAGTATTATTACTATTACACAGTATTATTATTATTAGATTCGGTTAGATTTGATTACTTAGTCGAATCTATTGTAGCTTCCCAACAACTGTTTCGATCCCTTATCCTCTAATAAAATCCTCGTACTTTCAGGACTGGGTTTTGTACTACTGGATTTGTGTTACTAAATATATAGAACTCCTGTTCCACAGTTTTTGCAGTGACACTAGAGGTGCGATGAGGTTTTCTCGTGTTTGTTGTAAAACCTCCTTCCGCTACTCCCTTGAGTAACTTAACCAACACAGTCTTACTAATAGATTCTAGTGATGCATCGTTCATGAACGAGTCGTTCGAATTGTATGGCTCATCTAAATGAGCATTGAACGAACGACTCTGATAGCTCCAGGTCAATTGTCCCATAGAGCCGTGCAGTGTACAGTGCACTTACGATTTCAAGCCCTGGCGATTCCCACCTGTGAGTGAGCCATACCAATGCTACCAATGTCAGGGATTTTTGTTTCTTATAAAGACTCAAAGGAAAATTATTGAGAATGATTCTGGAGGGAAAAAAGTTTGCCATGGAACTTTAATTGCATAATTAAAGTAGCGACAGTAAAGGGGTTTTAGAAGAAATGCTAGATACCCAAAGAAATAATAAGCTCGTGGAAAACAGTGCTTATGCCATTGATGTTCTAATCAGTATGTGGGGAAGCAATATACACACGACCATCGCCTTTCGTTAAAAGACGTGAATTGTACGGTGGACTCCAAATAGGTGTGAGCCACAATAGACATAATAGGGTCGCAGTGGAAGGAGTCATAATCGCCTTTCTCACTTACAACCTAACCTACTAATGATAATGCTATCACGTGGGAAATCGCAATATTATTGTAATAAAACTATAGAGCCATATTGCTACCGTGGCCAGACTGGAAAACAGTACTAAACAATAAGACTAAAAAAAATGGATCAAGCCTCGCATTTAGGCGTTTTCCTAGTGCTAGATCATTTATCAAGAGGGGGGTGGTAAATTTGGAAGAAGTTAAAATATTTGAAAACTGTGTAGTGCCGGTAAAGTATCTTCAAATCTGATCTGGTTGCTTTCTCAGTTTTTAGATATTAACAGCATTAAAACTTTAAATAATAGAAACGCCAGCATTTCGCAATATAGGAAAATGTAAAGGAACATATGAAGATTAAAGAAAGATAGTAATGAACTGACACACTGACATGCATGTCGACGCCGGCTAAACAGCCCAAGAACCTACAGTTCATCGGACCATGGCCGCGAAAGCCTTAAGGTGGATACAGACTGCTGTGACGTGACGTGGTAACACATCATGTCAAGCTCCGTAGGATCGCATCAGACGTGCAGCGTTGTTCACTTGAACTGACGTTCAGCACAAGACGTGTACTATAATACATTGCATGATTCTGACAGTTAGCTTTGAGCCTCCAACCATGAATGCCCTCCGTGGTTTTCATATGCTACGAGAAGAGGAAGAAGAAATGGCTGCTCTGTTGATTGCATCCGTTTGTTCATCTAGAGACTTGATGCGTCCTATTAACATGGGGCGATAGAAATGCGGAGAGTTCTAAAATTTGATGCCTCAACTGATAGAAGATGAAGAGCCATTTAAATGGTATCTCCGAATCATAAAAGCTGAATTCTAGTATCTTCTAAGCTAGGTTGGTCCTAAAATCGAGAAGCGTTCCACTGAACTCAGAGAATGTATTCCTGCTGAGATACAATGAAGCAAAACCACCTCAACTCTCTGACGCCTTCACACGACCGACAAAAAAACTAGATTGTTTGATTTGACTCTGACGCGTCAGAAGGCGTGTTGCGTCAGACTGCATCATACTCCACGTTCTCACGTCACGTCAGCACAATGTGAACGTAAATATACAAATCCCGGTGCTGGAATTTTATAAAACACACACTATAGCTTTCTATTGTAGTTTGATAGGCTGACTAGTAAAGTCAAGGACTGTCTCGTTCCTTCTAATATCGATGATTATTTATTGATACTGGCCAACTTCGGACCGACACGAGGAGTCGTATCGATTTACTTGTGTAACCGGTTCTTAGATTCCTCATTAATATATGCTACGACAGATAGGTCTGAAAATACTTGTTCCAGAATTGAGAAATTTTGTGTGCTCAGCATTTTTTTATTAACTGAATGATATTTTACTGTAATAACTTCATATCAATATGGGTCGGGGACCCTAAAACTAAAACCATCCCATCAGTTAAAGTACAACTTTATCCTCTTCCTTATTTTCTTTACAAACATAGTACATCAATACATATGTAGGTCGTTCACTCATACTCGTATGTATACTCAACACACGTGTATCGATAGAGACATAACTTCCACATGAAAAAGTAAGCATATTTATCTATTACTTGTACAGGGTCATACAAGTATTTTCTTACCATATCTGATTACATGTCGGACCTAAACAAAGCTTATCCATTTCCATCTCCGTTTATTTATATTTCGTTCTACGTTACTTTTACATCGTACTAGAATAAGTAACAAATTACTCAAAAAATGTATACATAATAAAGGACTTTCAAATAAGCTGGACATGTATGCTCTAATTATCTAGATAACACTAATCTCACTAATCACCCCCGACAGAGGTGATTGGGTGAGAAGCGAGAGAGTAAGCTCCAGTACCACAGTTTGGTATACTTCACTGATGGAGTCGAAATCTAGTGGAACAGGCTTCTGCTTGGAAGCTTGGAAGGTGAAGGAGTACAAAGAAGCTTTGCGCAAGACACCGGCACCACTATTTTTCAGGGAGAAAATTCACCATATTGATGGTCACAGCCTCAGTAGAACTCGAGCAATATAGGGTTAGATGAGCGGTGGCTCAGAAATGCTCTGCTGCTGCTTCAATCAAACAGTCCATCATTATTAATTTCCAAGACACTATGATACATAGTACAGGAAAAGTTATTACACTGCTTATTTAAAAAAAGTACAAAACAATACAAATAATAAGCAAACAACAAATAAGTAAAATTCAACTTACAAAGACATCAAGTGAGTAATATGCATAACATATTTCAGACTCCTTTTGAAATAGGTTATATTAGATAAACTTTCTGTAGCATTTGGAAAAGCGTCTGAATCTTCACACCCATTATTGGGCGATTTTATAGTAACATGATGTTGCTGTTTGTTTGTTCTCCAGTTCTAGAAAACAACCGTTTGTTCCTGTGTATACACAGGAGTCACTTCATAGATGTACAGACTAGGTACTGTCATTATACCCAGTTTTGGAAAGATCTCGCAACATGGATGAATGTGAAACACACCCAACGACAAAATCCGTACCTCAACCTCGAGTCAATTTGTGTACAGGATTATAATTTTATTTATTCTTAAAATACCTCGAGAATTGCGGAGCGTGTGTGTGAAGGAGCATAGTTTTGACACCAAATTATCAAGGTGAGATGCACAGAGTTAACATCTATAGAGAGAGTGTAAACAACAAAATGCACAGGTCGCTGACCAGCCAACATGTAACGGAAATTTTGACAGCTTGAGGGCATTACCAGCGGCGTACGACTTTATATTAAAATTGGATGTTCATGTTTTTCAAAACATATCTAACAGTGTTCTGAAAGGTAGCCTGTTGGAATGGCTGCATCATGTTTTTACTTCAGCAATAAAATATAATAATTGCATTAGGTAATATCCAGTTCTATAAAATTCGTATAGATAGATTTTCTGTAAGTAAATATAGCATACATTTTTGCATTTCACGTCCTCAAATAGTTTAAAAAAATGGAATTTATTATTGCCGCTGTGGGAACAAGAGTTTTTCTACCAGTTTTTATCAGCTTCATGTGAAAATGCAGGGAGCACACTACTGAATGGTCAGGTATGTCTTTTGCTTTCAACTGTAATGCATCAAGCCACTTGTTTCTCATCACTATATTCGAAGGAAACCTACACAACTGCACATAACATACATTAAACAACCATTATTATTCCTCAAACTGGAGTGAAGTTACTTTTGTTCCCAGCTATCCCCATATTTTACGCTACTGAAAACTAAAACAAAACCTATAGGTACTCACCTATGATAGGAAGTGTTCACCGATTCGTCGCTATTACAGCAAACTATGCACTTTTATGTTGCTTCGTCATGCAATTATGACAATATTGTTCATAAATAATTTAATTCACACCACAAATAGTCACAAAGTCACTCAAATATACAATAAAACCACAAAAATATCGACATCCGCAATAACCACAACTACAATGACAGCCACATGACAGCTTAAGGGCACGCCGATGGTAGGTTGCTAATTTATGACATATTTTAGTTATTGCGACATTCCGTTATGGAATTTACCATTTTTGAGATTTCGTTAAATCAATACAAATTATCTTCACGTAAATCAGTTACATTGCAAGTATATTGAAGTGTATAGTGAAATACCCAGTTAAATACTTTGTGTTCAAACTGCGGAAACTGCCAGATTTTGAAGAAACTGGAAGCGGACGAGCAAGAGTGGCAATAGCGCTATAGATGTTGGCTGGCCAATATTCAAAATAGGCTCCCTCTATAGATGTTAACTCTGTGGTAAGATGTATATGAAAGAGTATCATCAAAATTAATTTCTACAAATTTAGATGTTGAAGCGGGCATTTTAAATGTATTGAAATATAAGCCCTGATTGGGCTTATATAATAATTCATTGCAGCCTCCACTGATGTTATAGTACGTGTGTCTGATGATTAGTTGCAATTACAAAGCAGACATCATCAGCGTAAGTGATATGATGGATATTCTCTACGGCCTCTGTGATGCCATTAATGTACAAAGTAGATAGCACAGGGCCCATCACGGATCCCCGCGGCACCCCACATTTATCGGTAAGGCGTTAGATGTAATCGAATATTCACTACTTAGTGATGAAACTGTCGATAAGCCAGAAACTCCTTACCCACTCTGGAGTGGCCTCGATAAACTGTAATATTTCAATATAAAATATTTTAAAAACTTGTGATACAGTTACTGGCCTAAAGTTGTCCATACATTCCCGGTTGTTTGTTTTATATATAGGGGACACTTTGCCAACCTTCAACATTTCTGGGAAACAAGCTTGCCACAAGAATTTGACCCTGCCGTCAGTCGTGCGGATCACCATCTAGGGTAAGAGCAAAACATTACAAAAAAAAAACAAAATTAGTGGGCGATAGATCTGCCTTGGATGAGTAGGTCTAGAATGAACTGGCGAAAGTTTTGCTAGAATGAGACGACTACAGACAAAAAGGCTTATAGCTGAGCAGCAGAGGGTCGCTCAATATTTTGGTTGGGATTCTCACATGCGATTGCCGGATCAGCACTCACTCATGAGAATGGTAAAATGCTCTATCTGCTCCATAATGTTGGATACAAGACAAAACTTCATTTAATTTCTTTGGCAGGCCTGCTATATGTAGCAGCCTTTTTTTAGTAGCATTGGGTAATGACTCATTCAGCCAAACCATAACGAAAGTAAGAAATTCGCGAGTTAATGTAGCAACCTTAAAGTTCAGATATCTGGCACTAACGAGTTTGAAGAGAAATCATTATCTTCTGACAATTGTCGGACGACATTTATCAGGATATATGATAGGTTCGACAAAATGGCGTTCTCCAGGAGGCCACGAGGCTTCCTAGTGATGGTTCTGTGGCTTCGGCAAAAGGAAGCAAAGAGCCATGCTTGCTTGGATTTTTCTTCCCATCACTACGACTACTACTTCTACTGTATAGAATATCTTTCAGCAGTTTTAAAGAAATCAAACTTAGCTACCATTTGCCGTCTACTGCCGCATCCTCCTGTGTGGCAGATTTTGAATGGCGGATGCTTAAAAACATTCTGTGGACATGCCTGTCGGTTGTGCAGCCTCGGACTGTGTCTGATAATAGGACAATTTGTCGTTTTGAAAGAATGTCACATCAAAATATTCTATCCAAAATCGTCAGTGAAAAAGGCTACAAAGAGAACAATTTTAGATATTATGGACTGCTGAGACGTTCTACGTACCCTACTGCAGATATGAAATTAAGCATCTCAAACACCAGCGGCAGATAATGATAAGATATATAAGGCTGAGTGGCAGTATGTAGGTTAGGGACTCAAATTACTGTTATATAAAATAAATTATTTCAGCAAATACTCTATACAAGGCATAGCCACAGCATAGTAAACAACCAGCACAATAACTCAAATTGGCGAAAATTACACGCGCATCCCCACTTTTGGATTATTTTTTGTAGGGATGGTAACGGTACTTCGATACTAACTTGTACTTCTGCACTAATATCGAGTATTTTTATCTTAGATACTTTTTGAGCAATTCCAGGCTGGTACCGATACTTTTGTAGGTGTATCGGTATATAATTATTGAGGGGTGAGATCAATTGCACAAAATTGTCTGTACGAACCAAACGCGCCTACGAGGCTAAAAAATATCGAGTTGGTACCGGTATCGATATTTTCATTTTCGCATCTCTACCCAAACTTCACAGCCGTAAAATCATCCATAAACCCTCCCAAGGTCAAATTTTGTGGGAACCATTTTTATATAGGAAATCATCAGAGATTTTATGCTGGTTGTTTACTATGCTGTGGCATAGCCAAAGTTTACGGAATACATATAAGTTGGCACACTCCGCAAAAATATCAAAACAGCCTGCCCCTTGCCCCGTCTCCCCGTTACACCGGTAGCAGTGTACCGACGTCAGCCGGGAGATACGGGGCGGCGCAAAGTAGAGGTTGAACGTGTTTAACGCGAAGTGTATACAGTGTCTCAAAAATATCGGATTCTGTTATCTCGGATTTGTTTGCAGGAAATGGATAATATTTTTAGAAGTTTGATTTTATCAATTAAATTTATTAACGGATGGAAAATGACAATCAGATCCATCCCTATTTTGTGGTAAACCTTGAAATGTAAAGGATATAAATACAGGATGTTTCACGACGATTAAGTCAAGCAACATATCAGAACTGGGCAGTAGTAGAGAATTGTAATTTTGGGGATGTAAATTAGAGCAGATGTTGTGTCATTTTTTGTCACTGTTCTACCCAATGAGGTATTTGTTTTTGGTCACGTGACATTCGATTCAAAATTATTAGTGGGACACCCTGTACATGTGTGCCTTTCTGTGTTCCTCCCGATAAAACAATTCCAACAAACTAGCACACTTGGGGTATAAAGTGATTAATTCAAGACCTACAGGTACTTAAGGATTGCTTCACGCTAAAAGCGTATAGTGAGACAAAATATTCATTCGGTGGTCTTACCATACCACCCAGGAATATCCTAAATTATATTTTAGGGATAGGAAATATTTTTATTGATAACTTTAACATTTTAGTTTCTACAGTAGCAATTAGAATGACACTGAAAAGCAAAATGTCAAAAATAATTTATTCACATCCAAGTAAAGCATTTCCACATGATTATCTTTTAAAACTGTACATACGAGTTCGTATATACTATACCATAAATTTTATAAGCTGTGGTCTCAAAAATAAGCCAAATAAACAAAACGTTAAGGTAAAAATACTACAGCACCTTTGAACCAATTTTTACTTATCTACGAAATAGCTACAATATGTGAGATCATTTGAGATTCGTTAGTAATAGTTTTACTAGGTTTTATTTTTGATATCCATTTATGTAGCTTAGTGTATTAACAAAATAAACGTTATATTTGTATTTGTATATCTAAATCGGATGTCAATACATAGTCTTCCAATAATAATAATAATAATAATAATAATAATAATAACCGCGAGGGGTTGCTAGATCCTCTCAGTGGCGCCTCCCCAAGGTGGCGGATAGGGGAATGCCTCCCAGATATGGGTGGTACCGGGGAAATGAAATACCCGGGGCGGACCAAAACTAGCACAGTGGAATAGCGTCTGCATCCAGAGGATCGGCTATTCCACAATTAATAGGACACGACGGATCTCCATGTGAGGAGCGGTACTCCGACAGCGTCTGTTCTTCATGTTAGAAGCGGCTGTTTTCATAAACCCCCAGGAAGCCGCCCAACATCAACAGGCTATTCGGTGCGTGGCGACACCGAGGGGTATACCGAAGCCAAAGGATGTAAGTCGGTCGGCAACCTTCACAGGTCCATCCTCTGGAGGCAATTTGGACGGCTGCCTCCGGAAATGTCGGCTGCGGGCCCTAAGGCTAACCACCTGACGGGCCCTATCTTCGGGTTCGACCACCTCGAAGGAAAAGCACCCACACCGAGCCGGTTTCGGAAGCCGGCGTTGGGCAAGGTGGCGGTGCGTCGATTTGCCCTGATGACGACCACCGCAATGACATGGACCGTTTTAGGTGGACGACGGAGCTCAAGGATGACCTGCTGAGCTGCTACGAGAGCAGTAGCCCGCGCCGTAGGGGATACATGTCCCGCATGTATGAGAGGTGGTGTGAAATGCACCCAGAGCATAGCACGCTTACCTCTCAGAATTTGCGAGATTATGTATCATACCTCCGGAGGCAGGGATATGTTCGTGCTCCAGCTCAGCCTGCCCCTTCGGCGGACGGAAGGCCTGTTAACCAGGCTGAAAGTTCGCCGGTAAGGCCCGCTGAGAGGGAAATCGACCAAGTCGTCTCACCTGGGGATTTCAGAGACCGAAGGGCCTTGCATAACAACGGAAGGTCCTTGAAGCTGGCAGATTTAAAGAGAGAGGATGAGGTTGTTGGTGAACGTCTATCGGAGGCCTCTGACATTTGGAGCATCAATTGCGAAATTTACGCTGCGGCTCTGAGGCTAGCTAGACAGGGGAGAGTGAGAGACTCTCCTGTTGAGAGAGCACAGAGACGGGTGCGCCAAATGGAAGCGAAAATCCAGTTGGCTCGCCAGGAAGCATCCCGTATCCAGTGTGTGATGGAATATAGAGCGGCTGGGAAGCCATTTACGCGCCGAGTGCGCCAGGTAGCCTACGGGTTGAGGCGCGACCATCATACACTCAGTCAAGCGGTACTGGTTGTTGTCAAGCAACACTGCCTTGACAGGATACGGATGCTAATCGCTGCTAAGCGATCGTTGGTGGCGCGGGCGAGAGGTCTGGAACAGAACAGAATGTTCTACGAAAGACCTTCTCGCCTTTTCCAACAGCCGCCTCCAGCCATAGAGCAGCCGCCAACTGCTGATCGCGTGGAGGCCTTTTGGAGGGACATTTACGAACAGCCCAAACCTCTCTCAGCAGACACTCCGGCCTTGGAGCAGTTCGAGTCCGTCTGTAGGAGGACTCCTAACTTGAATGTACTGCGTCACCCGATAAACACGGAAGAAATTCTTGACGCCTTACGAGGCGCAAAGAATTTCGCAGCTCCTGGCCCGGATGGCATAAACACCTACTGGTGGAAAAAATTCCCCAGTTGCCACCGGCATTTAGCTAGAGTTTTTAACTCGTGGCTAAATCAGGAGCAGCCAATTCCGGCTTGGTTTGTCGAGGGTCGAACCGTGCTTCTCCCGAAGACCGGAGATTTGTCTGATCCCAAAAACTACAGGCCAATAACATGTCTGAACGCATGTTACAAGCTCTTCACCAGAATCTTGTACATGCGTCTCCTTCAAGCTGTGAATCCTGTATTTCTCGACGTGTATGAACAGAGAGGGTCAAAGAAAGGAGTAGCTGGCTGCAAGGAGAACTTGTTGATTGACCGATGTGTCACGCAGGACTCCGTGCAGTACAAGCGAAACCTTTCTATGGCCTGGATTGACTATCGCAAGGCATTCGACAGCACGTCTCATGAGCTCATTGTGCGGCTGTTGGAATGCCTCTCGGTGGATAATCAGATAGTGGGATGCATCAAACAACTGATGCCACTCTGGAAGACCCGGTTCACTATAATATCAGGTGAAACTCGGGTTCAGACAGAGTTGGTGTCATTGAAAAGAGGTGTCTTCCAAGGAGACTCCTTGAGTCCCTTGCTCTTTTGCATCTCACTTTTGCCTCTGTCCATAGCGCTGAGAAATACTAAAGGATACAGCTGTGGCACGCCCAATAACCGGAGGCACAAGGTCACCCATCTGTTTTATATGGATGACCTAAAACTATATGCCTCCGGCCAACGCGAACTACAACAATCGCTGAGGGTGGTGCAGGAGTACAGTCATGCTATCGGAATGGAGTTCGGGACAGACAAATGTGCATTGGTTCATCTCAAGAAAGGACGAAGCGGAGATAGTGGAGATGAGGAACAGCTCGTTGATGGGAGCATCTTGCGACAACTGCATGCCGGAGATACTTATACCTACCTTGGAGTGGCGCAGCGTCATGTCCAAGAGGCAGCATTGGTTAAAGAGTGTCTCCGCCGCAAGTATTTGCACCGACTCCGGCAGATCTGGTCGTCAGAACTGTCCGGCAAGAACAAAGTCGCTGCCACAAACATGCTTGCGGTCCCATTGTTATTATACACCTTTGGTGCTATACACTGGAAAGTGAACGAGCTGAAGGAAATCGACACGAAGACCCGCAAAAGGATGAATATGGAGAGAAGCCTGCATCCTAAGTCCTCTGTCCCGCGAATATACCTCCCGCGACACCTGGGAGGGCGTGGACTATTGAGTTTGGAGCGTCTGCACAACAGAGTAGTACTGGCCACTGCCTGCTATGTAACGAACAGCACCGATCCCCTGATCCGCTTTGTGCGAGAGCACGAGAATGCGGGAAAAGGAGCCTTTCTTTTTAGCGCAGCGAAACGAGCAGCCGAGGAGCTCAGCCTCACACTCGACTTCAAGCGGAGGTGTCAGCAGTCCATTACGGAACTTGCTCCCGCAGAATTAAAATCCCACCTTAAAACTGCCGAAGTCGACTTCCTTTTAAGACTTCATAAAGATAAGCCAATGCATGGAATCTTCTACAAACATCTGGAAGAGCATGGCTTGTCTGAGCAGTTGACCTTCTCTTTCCTAAGGTCTAGTGGGTTGAAGTCGGAGACTGAGGGCTTTATAATGGCTTGCCAAGACGGTGTCTTCAACACCTTGGTGTACCGTAAAAGGGTTATGGGTGTAGATGTACCCGACACCCATTGTAGAGCTTGCCGACAGGCGCCAGAGACGCTTATGCATCTCTTGTCGGCGTGTAAGACGTACGCTGGGACGGCTTACGTCCATCGGCACAACGCGGCTCTACGAGTGCTCTACTATCATTTGAGGCACTCATACGGTATCGATGAGACACCGGTGCTGCCATACGCTCCAGGGGATATAGAGTCCGTTGTGGAGAACGAGAGATGCCGGATTTACTGGAACTACTCGTTCCCCACGCTCGAGCTTGTACAGGCAAACAAGCCCGACATAGTCCTTCTCGACCACCAACAGAAGACGATGTTCGTTATTGAGTTTTCGGCGCCTGCCGAGGTGAACATCGTCTCTAAGGAGGAGGAAAAGCGGACCAAATATCAGGAGTTGCTCGGACAACTTCGCAGGCTCTGGCCAGACTACACTGTAAGTCTGCTGGTTATGGTCATTGGATCCCTAGGTGGAATGAGGAATACGCTGCTCTCTGCACTGCGCAAAATACCGGTGTGTCGCGCGGCGGCGCACATCTTAGCCGCCAGAATGCAGAAGGCAGTCATCCTTGGGTCCCTTCGTCTACTTAGGGCGCACGATTCGCGGACCCAGTGATTGCACACCTCACGGTGTGAGGAGTAGTCATTGGGTAATGGAACAGCAGCCCGGTGTGTCGGAGCCCGGGCTGCACTTTTTTGTTTTAAACATAATAATAATAATAATAACCGCGAGGGGTTGCTAGATCCCCTCAGTGGCGCCTCCCCAAGGTGGCGGATAGGGGAACGCCTCCCAGATATGGGTGGTACCGGGGAAATCAAATACCCGGGGCGGACCAAAACTAGCACGGTGGAATAGCGTCTGCATCCAGAGGATCGGCTATTCCTCAACAATTAGGACACGACGGATCTCCATGTGAGGAGCGGTACTCCGACAGCGTCTGACTCCATGTTAGGGGCGGCTGATAATACACCCGCAGGAAGCCACCCAACATCAGTAGGCTATCCGGTGCGTGGCGACACCGCAGGGTATACCGAAGCCCAAGGATGTAATCCAGCCGGCAACCTTCGCAGGTGCATTCTCAGGAGGCAATTTGGGCGGCTGCCTCCGGAAATGTCGTCTGGGGGCCCTAAGGCCAACCACCTGACGGGCCCTATCTTCGGGTTCGACCACCCCGGAAGAAAAGCACCCACACCGAGCCGGTTTCGGAAGCCGGCGTTGGGCAAGGTGGCGGTGCTTCGAATTGCCCTGTTGACGACCCCCGCAATGACATGGACCGTTTTAGGTGGACGACGGAGCTCAAGGATGACCTACTGAGCTGCTACGAGAGCAGTAGCCCGCGCCGTAGGGGATACATGTCCCGCATGTATGAGAGGTGGTGTGAAATGCACCCAGAGCATAGTACGCTTACCTCTCAGAATTTGCGAGATTATGTATCGTACCTCCGGAGGCAGGGATATGTTCGTGCTCCAGCTCAGCCTGCCCCTTCGGCGGACGGAAGGCCTGTTAACCAGGCTGAAAGTTCGCCGGTAAGGCCCGCTGAGAGGGAAATCGACCAAGTCGTCTCACCTGGGGATTTCAGAGACCGAAGGGCCTTGCATAACAACGGAAGGTCCTTGAAGCTGGCAGATTTGAAGAGAGAGGATGAGGTTGTGGGTGAACGTCTATCGGAGGCCTCTGACATTTGGAGCATCAATTGCGAAATCTACGCTGCGGCTCTGAGGCTAGCTAGACAGGGGAGAGTGAGAGACTCTCCTGTTGAGAGAGCACAGAGACGGGTGCGCCAAATGGAAGCGAAAATCCAGTTGGCTCGCCAGGAAGCATCCCGTATCCAGTGTGTGATGGAATATAGAGCGGCTGGGAAGCCTTTTACGCGCCGAGTGCGCCAGATAGCCTACGGGTTGAGGCGCGACCATCATACACTCAGTCAAGCGGTACTGGTTGTTGCCAAGCAACACTGTCTTGACAGGATACGGATGCTAATCGCTGCTAAGCGATCGTTGGTGGCGCGGGCGAGAGGTCTGGAGCAGAACAGAATGTTCTGCGAAAGACCTTCTCGCCTTTTCCAACAGCCGCCTCCAGCCATAGAGCAGCCGCCAACTGCTGATCGCGTGGAGGCCTTTTGGAGGGACATTTACGAACAACCCAAACCTCTCTCAGCAGACACTCCGGCCTTGGCGCAGTTTGAGTCCGTTTGTAGGAGGACTCCTAACTTGAATGTACTGCGTCACCCGATAAACACGGAAGAAATTCTTGACGCCTTACGAGGCGCAAAGAATTTCGCAGCTCCTGGCCCGGATGGCATAAACACCTACTGGTGGAAAAAATTCCCCAGTTGCCACCGGCATTTAGCTAGAGTTTTTAACTCGTGGCTAAATCAGGAGCAGCCAATTCCGGCTTGGTTTGTCGAGGGTCGAACCGTGCTTCTCCCGAAGACCGGAGATTTGTCTGATCCCAAAAACTACAGGCCAATAACATGTCTGAACGCGTGTTACAAGCTCTTCACCAGAATCTTGTACATGCGTATCCTTCAAGCTGTGAATCCTGTATTTCTCGACGTGTATGAACAGAGAGGGTCAAAGAAAGGAGTAGCTGGCTGCAAGGAGAACCTGTTGATTGACCGATGTGTCACGCAGGACTCTGTGCAGTACAAGCGAAACCTTTCTATGGCCTGGATTGACTATCGCAAGGCATTCGACAGCACGTCTCATGAGCTCATTGTGCGGCTGTTGGAATGTCTTTCGGTGGATAATCAGATAGTGGGGTGCATCAAACAACTGATGCCACTCTGGAAGACCCGGTTCACCATAACATCAGGTGAAACTCGGGTTCAGACGGAGTTGGTGTCATTGAAAAGAGGTGTCTTCCAAGGAGACTCCTTGAGTCCCTTGCTCTTTTGCATCTCACTTTTGCCTCTGTCCATAGCGCTGAGAAATACTAAAGGATACAGCTGTGGCACGCCCAATAACCGGAGGCACAAGGTCACCCATCTGTTTTATATGGATGACCTAAAACTTTATGCCTCCGGCCAACGCGAACTACAACAATCGCTGAGGGTGGTGCAGGAGTACAGTCATGCTATCGGAATGGAGTTCGGGACAGACAAATGTGCATTGGTTCATCTCAAGAAAGGACGAAGCGGAGATAGTGGAGATGAGGAACAGCTCGTCGATGGGAGCATCTTGCGACAACTGCATGCCGGAGATACTTATACCTACCTTGGAGTGGCGCAGCGTCATGTCCAAGAGGCAACATTGGTTAAAGAGTGTCTCCGCCGCAAGTATTTGCACCGACTCCGGCAGATCTGGTCGTCAGAACTGTCCGGCAAGAACAAAGTCGCTGCCACAAACATGCTTGCGGTCCCATTGTTATTATACACCTTTGGTGCTATACACTGGAAAGTGAACGAGCTGAAGGAAATCGACACGAAGACCCGCAAAAGGATGAATATGGAGAGAAGCCTGCATCCTAAGTCCTCTGTCCCGCGAATATACCTCCCGCGACACCTGGGAGGGCGTGGACTATTGAGTTTGGAGCGTCTGCACAACAGAGTAGTACTGGCCACTGCCTGCTATGTAACGAACAGCACCGATCCCCTGATCCGCTTCGTGCGAGAGCACGAGAATGCGGGAAAAGGAGCCTTTCTCTTTAGCGCAGCGAAACGAGCAGCCGAGGAGCTCAGCCTCACACTCGACTTCAAGCGGAGGTGTCAGCAGTCCATTACGGAACTTGCTCCCGCAGAATTAAAAGCCCACATTAAAACTGCCGAAGTCGACTTCCTCTTAAGACTTCATAAAGATAAGCCAATGCATGGAATCTTCTACAAACATCTAGAAGAGCATGGCTTGTCTGAGCAGTTGACCTTCTCTTTCCTAAGGTCTAGTGGGTTGAAGTCGGAGACTGAGGGCTTTATAATGGCTTGCCAAGACGGTGTCTTCAACACCTTGGTATACCGTAGAAGGGTTATGGGTGTAGATGTACCCGACACCCATTGTAGAGCTTGCCGACAGGCGCCAGAGACGCTTATGCATCTCTTGTCGGCGTGTAAGACGTACGCTGGGACGGCTTACGTCCATCGGCACAACGCGGCTCTACGAGTGCTCTACTATCATTTAAGGCACTCATACGGTATCGATGAGACACCGGTGCTGCCATACGCTCCAGGGGATATAGAGTCCGTTGTGGAGAACGAGAGATGCCGGATTTACTGGAACTACTCGTTCCCCACGCTCGAGCTTGTACAAGCAAACAAGCCCGACATAGTCCTTCTCGACCACCAACAGAAGACGATGTTCGTTATTGAGTTTTCGGCGCCTGCCGAAGTGAACATCGTCTTTAAGGAGGAGGAAAAGCGGACCAAATATCAGGAGTTGCTCGGACAACTTCGCAGGCTCTGGCCAGACTACACTGTAAGTCTGCTGGTTATGGTCATTGGATCCCTAGGTGGAATGAGGAATACGCTGCTCTCTGCACTGCGCAAAATACCGGTGTGCCGTGCGGCGGCGCACATCTTAGCCGCCAGAATGCAGAAGGCAGTCATGCTTGGGTCCCTTCGTCTACTTAGGGCGCACGATTCGCGGACCCAGTGATTGCTCACCTCACGGTGTGAGGAGTAGTCATTGGGTAATGGAACAGCAGCCCGGTGTGTCGGAGCCCGGGCTGCACTTTTTGTGTTTTGTAAATAATAAATACAGTTGAAACGAATGATTCTCTAGTCAATGAATCAATCACGGAAACAGAACACGATCATACCCTAAACGATAAGACTCCAAACACAAACACAACCAACACCACCAGCACACACTTAGAAGAAAACCCAGAACATGAGTTTATACCAGATGCCCCAGACACAGTACGCACTAACCGGCCTTCCACAACCACACGAAACCAAAACGTTACTCAAACACCTTCCTTCACACAATCTGCCGAACAAGTGATGAACGCACAATTTAACAAATGGTGTGGCACTAACCCTGCACTGCGAGATCCCCTGCCCAGACTAATTTTCAACAGCAACACCCAAAAAATATTACATACAATAAACACCAACGTAATACCACAATTCTTAACAAGCGGCAGTAACCTAGAGGACATCCACACCGTCATATATGCTGCCGCAGCAGCCACACTTATAGTTAACGGCCAAAAACTTCCGAAACGGTCTAATAACCACACAAGCAAAAGGTCGAAACCTAAATGGCAAATGCGAATCGAAAACAAAATTACCACAATCAGAAAGGAACTGGCACACCTCGCACAATACACCAACAACAACAACCGTTCAAAACGCATACAGACAACAATAGATATCCTCAAATCCAAGTCGCCCCAAAAATCAATACCAGAAATAACTGATACACTCAAACAAAAACTTGCAGTCTACGCAGCTCGACTACGCAGATATAATGAATCAAACGACAGAAAGGACGCTAATAACCTTTTCCAGAAAAGTGAAAAACAATTCTACAAAAAGATAACAACCGACAACCAGATAACAGCAACAGAACTTCCTAGTAAACAAGAGTTAACTGAGTTTTGGGGAAGCCTATGGTCAGAGCCCAAAACACATAATGAAAACGCTCCATGGATCAGACAGGAAGAGGAAAAACATCAACATATAGCGGAACAGGGAAACGTTATTCTTACGCCAGAGGAAATAGCTGAAACAATAAAACATACTCACAACTGGAAGTGTCCAGGCGTGGATAATATACAAAATTTTTGGTACAAGCAGTTCAGCTCAGTATACGAAGTGCTCACAGACCAAATTAATAAAGCCATACTCCAACCGAATAGGCTTCCCAAATTCCTCACGCAAGGAATAACGTATATAAAACCCAAAAACGCAGACACCAAAAACCCTGCCAACTATCGCCCAATCACTTGTCTTCCCACCTTGTACAAGATCATCACCGCAACGATATGCAGAAGAATTGCAAAACACCTCACGGAAAACAGCATCCTGACTGAAGAACAAAAAGGATGTAGAAAACAAAGCCAAGGATGCAAGGAACAACTTATAATTGATAGTGTGATCATGGAGCAAACCAGAAAAGAACACAGGAATCTTCATACCTGTTTCATCGACTATAAAAAAGCTTTCGACTCTGTACCCCATAGCTGGCTAACAAAAACTCTTCAAATATACAAAATCAACCCAGGGCTTCGTCAGTTTCTTACAAGAACGATGGAGACATGGCGAACAAATATACACCTTCAAACTGAGGACGGTCATATTCAAACGGATGAGCTACATATACGTCGTGGTATCTTTCAGGGTGACTCTCTCAGTTCACTATGGTTCTGCCTCTGTCTCAATCCGCTCTCCAACACACTTAACAGCACAAACTGTGGTTTCACCATCAGGCACCAGAAAGCAAATCAACACAAAATCAATCATCTTCTTTACATGGATGATCTAAAACTATATGCCGCCACAGAAGTGCAACTGAGAGAATTACTCAGGATAACAGAAGTTTGTACGTCAGATATCAAGATGGAGTTTGGCATGAGTAAATGCAAGGTGCTTCACATCAATAAAGGCCAATGGAAAAACCATCCCGAACAGGAAGTAGTAACTGGCCAGGTGCTAGACAACATGGACAAGGATGAAACGTACAAGTACCTGGGTATCAACCAAAACGCTAAGATAGACCACACAAAAATCAAATCACAACTAACACAAGAGTTTAAAGACCGCCTTATTAGACTGTTAAAAACGAAACTAAATTCTAGGAATCTTACAAAAGCTATTAACACATTTGCTATACCAATCCTAACATATTCATTTGGCATTATCAAGTGGTCGCACACTGACATAGAAAACATCCATATACTCATCCGAACAGAACTCACAAAACACAGAATGTCACATCCCAAAGCATGCAAGGAAAGGCTCACCATAGACAGAAAACAAGGGGGCAGAGGAATTATAGATATACAGTCACTTCATGGAAAACAAATAAAATCACCGAGACATTTTTTCCACAGTAAACAGACAAACTTGCATAAAGCAATAGTAAAAGCAGACAAAAACTACACACCACTCGCCCTTTCTTGTCCAGACCACGCAGCAGACGCACACAACCACATACAAGCACAACAAGAAAAAATAAACACCTGGTCGCAGAAGGCACTCCACGGCAAACATAGAGACCGTGTTACACAAGACCACATTAATGAAAAGCAGTCATACACCTGGCTGCAGGATGGCCAGCTCTTTCCGGAAACGGAAGGTTTTATGCTTGCTATCCAGGACCAAGTGATTGCGACACGAAATTACAAGAAGTACATAATGAAAGATCCATCCATCTCTGATGACAATTGCAGAAAATGCCACCAACAGAAGGAAACAATAGAACACATAACTAGTGGATGCAAAACTCTCGCTGGAACTGAGTATACAGCCAGACATAACTCTGCAGCCAAAGTCATACACCAAGCACTAGCCACAACAAACAAGCTAATTGAAAACACAGATCCATATTATAACTACACACCGACCTCAGTACTAGAGAACAATCAATTCAAACTATACTGGGACATTGAAATACATACAGATAAAACCATCCCAGCAAACAGGCCAGATATCCTGTATCCGGTTCATTTTCAATTTAAGGAAGTTTGGCCATGTATCAAACTACTATAAAATCATCCGCTGGCTTCGGATGCCATACTTGGTTAAATCCCACTATCTAATTTTCATTCATAAACTGATAAAATCTGGAATACCCATATACCTCAGAGAAAAATTGATTTTCCGGTTTAATGTGCATGATAGGGCAATTCGTAAAGCTTCTACCCTTACAATGCCTCGACACACAACGTCGCTCTTTACAAGAAGCTTTAGCTATAATGCTGTTTCTTTGTATAATAGTATTGATTCTTTTTCAAAAGATATGTCACTTTTTAATTTTAGGAAATATATTAAACATATCATGTTTCTGCACTAAACTCCTCTCTCTCTCTCGCTCTCACTCGTACTTCCGATCTTTGTCTTTGTCTTTATTTTTATTTTCCTATAATTGTGTCTGTTTGTATACATGTATAAGCGATAGTTTCTGGAATCTATAACTATATATTTTTTTTTCATTCCTATATATACCAATGCTCTTTCATTTTCCATCGACAGCGGCAAATGGTTAGGTGTAAGAGTAGCTTTTTAGCTAAATCTCGCCATTCTGCTGCCAGTCATTTAGACACCTGACATATACAAGGTGTATCATCTGTAATTACTTAACAATAAAGACGATTATTATTATTATTATTATTATATAGTTTTCCAGTCAAAGACAGACAAAGTGACCTACTTAATAGATATTGCGATTCCCAATGATATGAACATCCAAAGCACCTACGCTGGGAAGATATCTAAATACACCGATCTCGCCATAGAAATAAAACGACTATGGAAACAAAACAAAGTTGTCATTGTCCCCCTCATTATGTCGGTCTCAGGCCTTACTCCAAATACATTTACGCCACACCTGCAACAATTGGGCCTGGATGAAAAGTTACATAAAACCTTCCAAAAGTCTGTAATCCTCAAGACCTGTAGCATTGTACGGTCCTTCCTGAATTCAGAATAATAATAGGTCAGGTATTGACTTGGCACAGCCCGTCAATACTTGTTACTACCGCAACCATGCGAGAAAAAATAAGATAATAATAATAATAATAGCCGCGAGGGGTTGCTAGATCCCCTCAGTGGCGCCTCCCCAAGGTGGCGGATAGGGGAACGCCTCCCAGATATGGGTGGTACCGGGGAAATCAAATACCCGGGGCGGACCAAAACTAGCACGGTGGAATAGCGTCTGCATCCAGAGGATCGGCTATTCCTCAACAATTAGGACACGACGGATCTCCATGTGAGGAGCGGTACTCCGACAGCGTCTGACTCCATGTTAGGGGCGGCTGATAATACACCCGCAGGAAGCCACCCAACATCAGTAGGCTATCCGGTGCGTGGCGACACCGCAGGGTATACCGAAGCCCAAGGATGTAATCCAGCCGGCAACCTTCGCAGGTGCATCCTCAGGAGGCAATTTGGACGGCTGCCTCCGGAAATGTCGTCTGGGGGCTCTAAGGCCAACCACCTGACGGGCCCTATCTTCGGGTTCGACCACCCCGGAAGAAAAGCACCCACACCGAGCCGGTTTCGGAAGCCGGCGTTGGGCAAGGTGGCGGTGCTCCGAATTGCCCTGTTGACGACCCCCGCAATGACATGGACCGTTTTAGGTGGACGACGGAGCTCAAGGATGACCTACTGAGCTGCTACGAGAGCAGTAGCCCGCGCCGTAGGGGATACATGTCCCGCATGTATGAGAGGTGGTGTGAAATGCACCCAGAGCATAGCACGCTTACCTCTCAGAATTTGCGAGATTATGTATCGTACCTCCGGAGGCAGGGATATGTTCGTGCTCCAGCTCAGCCTGCCCCTTCGGCGGACGGAAGGCCTGTTAACCAGGCTGAAAGTTCGCCGGTAAGGCCCGCTGAGAGGGAAATCGACCAAGTCGTCACACCTGGGGATTTCAGAGACCGAAGGACCTTGCATAACAATGGAAGGTCCTTGAAGCTGGCAGATTTGAAGAGAGAGGATGAGGTTGTGGGTGAACGTCTATCGGAGGCCTCTGACATTTGGAGCATCAATTGCGAAATTTACGCTGCGGCTCTGAGGCTAGCTAGACAGGGGAGAGTGAGAGACTCTCCTGTTGAGAGAGCACAGAGACGGGTGCGCCAAATGGAAGCGAAAATCCAGTTGGCTCGCCAGGAAGCATCCCCTATCCAGTGTGTGATGGAATATAGAGCGGCTGGGAAGCCTTTTACGCGCCGAGTGCGCCAGATAGCCTACGGGTTGAGGCGCGACCATCATACACTCAGTCAAGCGGTACTGGTTGTTGTCAAGCAACACTGTCTTGACAGGATACGGATGCTAATCGCTGCTAAGCGATCGTTGGTGGCGCGGGCGAGAGGTCTGGAGCAGAACAGAATGTTCTACGAAAGACCTTCTCGCCTTTTCCAACAGCCGCCTCCAGCCATAGAGCAGCCGCCAACTGCTGATCGCGTGGAGACCTTTTGGAGGGACATTTACGAACAACCCAAACCTCTCTCAGCAGACACTCCGGCCTTGGCGCAGTTCGAGTCCGTTTGTAGGAGGACTCCTAACTTGAATGTACTGCGTCACCCGATAAACACGGAAGAAATTCTTGACGCCTTACGAGGCGCAAAGAATTTCGCAGCTCCTGGCCCGGATGGCATAAACACCTACTGGTGGAAAAAATTCCCCAGTTGCCACCGGCATTTAGCTAGAGTTTTTAACTCGTGGCTAAATCAGGAGCAGCCAATTCCGGCTTGGTTTGTCGAGGGTCGAACCGTGCTTCTCCCGAAGACCGGAGATTTGTCTGATCCCAAAAACTACAGGCCAATAACATGTCTGAACGCGTGTTACAAGCTCTTCACCAGAATCTTGTACATGCGTATCCTTCAAGCTGTGAATCCTGTATTTCTCGACGTGTATGAACAGAGAGGGTCAAAGAAAGGCGTAGCTGGCTGCAAGGAGAACCTGTTGATTGACCGATGTGTCACGCAGGACTCTGTGCAGTACAAGCGAAACCTTTCTATGGCCTGGATTGACTATCGCAAGGCATTCGACAGCACGTCTCATGAGCTCATTGTGCGGCTGTTGGAATGTCTTTCGGTGGATAATCAGATAGTGGGGTGCATCAAACAACTGATGCCACTCTGGAAGACCCGGTTCACCATAACATCAGGTGAAACTCGGGTTCAGACAGAGTTGGTGTCATTGAAAAGAGGTGTCTTCCAAGGAGACTCCTTGAGTCCCTTGCTCTTTTGCATCTCACTTTTGCCTCTGTCCATAGCGCTGAGAAATACTAAAGGATACAGCTGTGGCACGCCCAATAACCGGAGGCACAAGGTCACCCATCTGTTTTATATGGATGACCTAAAACTGTATGCCTCCGGCCAACGCGAACTACAACAATCGCTGAGGGTGGTGCAGGAGTACAGTCATGCTATCGGAATGGAGTTCGGGACAGACAAATGTGCATTGGTTCATCTCAAGAAAGGACGAAGCGGAGGTAGTGGAGATGAGGAACAGCTCGTTGATGGGAGCATCTTGCGACAACTGCATGCCGGAGATACTTATACCTACCTTGGAGGGGCGCAGCGTCATGTCCAAGAGGCAACATTGGTTAAAGAGTGTCTCCGCCGCAAGTATTTGCACCGACTCCGGCAGATCTGGTCGTCAGAACTGTCCGGCAAGAACAAAGTCGCTGCCACAAACATGCTTGCGGTCCCATTGTTATTATACACCTTTGGTGCTATACACTGGAAAGTGAACGAGCTGAAGGAAATCGACACGAAGACCCGCAAAAGGATGAATATGGAGAGAAGCCTGCATCCTAAGTCCTCTGTCCCGCGAATATACCTCCCGCGACACCTGGGAGGGCGTGGACTATTGAGTTTGGAGCGTCTGCACAACAGAGTAGTACTGGCCACTGCCTGCTATGTAACGAACAGCACCGATCCCCTGATCCGCTTCGTGCGAGAGCACGAGAATGCGGGAAAAGGAGCATTTCTTTTTAGCGCAGCGAAGCGAGCAGCCGAGGAGCTCAGCCTCACACTCGACTTCAAGCGGAGGTGTCAGCAGTCCATTACGGAACTTGCTCCCGCAGAATTAAAAGCCCACATTAAAACTGCCGAAGTCGACTTCCTCTTAAGACTTCATAAAGATAAGCCAATGCATGGAATCTTCTACAAACATCTAGAAGAGCATGGCTTGTCTGAGCAGTTGACCTTCTCTTTCCTAAGGTCTAGTGGGTTGAAGTCGGAGACTGAGGGCTTTATAATGGCTTGCCAAGACGGTGTCTTCAACACCTTGGTATACCGTAAAAGGGTTATGGGTGTACATGTACCTGACACCCATTGTAGAGCTTGCCGACAGGCGCCAGAGACGCTTATGCATCTCTTGTCGGCGTGTAAGACGTACGCTGGGACGGCTTACGTCCATCGGCACAACGCGGCTCTACGAGTGCTCTACTATCATTTAAGGCACTCATACGGTATCGATGAGACACCGGTGCTGCCATACGCTCCAGGGGATATAGAGTCCGTTGTGGAGAACGAGAGATGCCGGATTTACTGGAACTACTCGTTCCCCACGCTCGACCTTGTACAGGCAAACAAGCCCGACATAGTCCTTCTCGACCACCAACAGAAGACGATGTTCGTTATTGAGTTTTCGGCGCCTGCCGAAGTGAACATCGTCTCTAAGGAGGAGGAAAAGCGGACCAAATATCAGGAGTTGCTCGGACAACTTCGCAGGCTCTGGCCAGACTACACTGTAAGTCTGCTGGTTATGGTCATTGGATCCCTAGGGGGAATGAGGAATACGCTGCTCTCTGCACTGCGCAAAATACCGGTGTGCCGTGCGGCGGCGCACATCTTAGCCGCCAGAATGCAGAAGGCGGTCATCCTTGGGTCCCTTCGTCTACTTAGGGCGCACGATTCGCGGACCCAGTGATTGCTCACCTCACGGTGTGAGGAGTAGTCATTGGGTAATGGAACAGCAGCCCGGTGTGTCGGAGCCCGGGCTGCACTTTTTTGTTTTAAACACATAATAATAATAATAATTTTGGAGGGACATTTACGAACAACCCAAACCTCTCTCAGCAGACACTCCGGCCTTGGCGCAGTTTGAGTCCGTTTGTAGGAGGACTCCTAACTTGAATGTACTGCGTCACCCGATAAACACGGAAGAAATTCTTGACGCCTTACGAGGTGCAAAGAATTTCGCAGCTCCTGGCCCGGATGGCATAAACACCTACTGGTGGAAAAAATTCCCCAGTTGCCACCGGCATTTAGCTAGAGTTTTTAACTCGTGGCTAAATCAGGAGCAGCCAATTCCGGCTTGGTTTGTCGAGGGTCGAACCGTGCTTCTCCCGAAGACCGGAGATTTGTCTGATCCCAAAAACTACAGGCCAATAACATGTCTCAACGCATGTTACAAGCTCTTCACCAGAATCTTGTACATGCGTCTCCTTCAAGCTGTGAATCCTGTATTTCTCGACGTGTATGAACAGAGAGGGTCAAAGAAAGGAGTAGCTGGCTGCAAGGAGAACCTGTTGATTGACCGATGTGTCACGCAGGACTCCGTGCAGTACAAGCGAAACCTTTCTATGGCCTGGATTGACTATCGCAAGGCATTCGACAGCACGTCTCATGAGCTCATTGTGCGGCTGTTGGAATGTCTTTCGGTGGATAATCAGATAGTGGGGTGCATCAAACAACTGATGCCACTCTGGAAGACCCGGTTCACCATAACATCAGGTGAAACTCGGGCTCAGACAGAGTTGGTGTCATTGAAAAGAGGTGTCTTCCAAGGAGACTCCTTGAGTCCCTTGCTCTTTTGCATCTCACTTTTGCCTCTGTCCATAGCGCTGAGAAATACTAAAGGATACAGCTGTGGCACGCCCAATAACCGGAGGCACAAGGTCACCCATCTGTTTTATATGGATGACCTAAAACTTTATGCCTCCGGCCAACGCGAACTACAACAATCGCTGAGGGTGGTGCAGGAGTACAGTCATGCTATCGGAATGGAGTTCGGGACAGACAAATGTGCATTGGTTCATCTCAAGAAAGGACGAAGCGGAGATAGTGGAGATGAGGAACAGCTCGTTGATGGGAGCATCTTGCGACAACTGCATGCCGGAGATACTTATACCTACCTTGGAGTGGCGCAGCGTCATGTCCAAGAGGCAACATTGGTTAAAGAGTGTCTCCGCCGCAAGTATTTGCACCGACTCCGGCAGATCTGGTCGTCAGAACTGTCCGGCAAGAACAAAGTCGCTGCCACAAACATGCTTGCGGTCCCATTGTTATTATACACCTTTGGTGCTATACACTGGAAAGTGAACGAGCTGAAGGAAATCGACACGAAGACCCGCAAAAGGATGAATATGGAGAGAAGCCTGCATCCTAAGTCCTCTGTCCCGCGAATATACCTCCCGCGACACCTGGGAGGGCGTGGACTATTGAGTTTGGAGCGTCTGCACAACAGAGTAGTACTGGCCAGTGCCTGCTATGTAACGAACAGCACCGATCCCCTGATCCGCTTCGTGCGAGAGCACGAGAATGCGGGAAAAGGAGCCTTTCTTTTTAGCGCAGCGAAACGAGCAGCCGAGGAGCTCAGCCTCACACTCGACTTCAAGCGGAGGTGTCAGCAGTCCATTACGGAACTTGCTCCCGCAGAATTAAAAGCCCACATTAAAACTGCCGAAGTCGACTTCCTCTTAAGACTTCATAAAGATAAGCCAATGCATGGAATCTTCTACAAACATCTAGAAGAGCATGGCTTGTCTGAGCAGTTGACCTTCTCTTTCCTAAGGTCTAGTGGGTTGAAGTCGGAGACTGAGGGCTTTATAATGGCTTGCCAAGACGGTGTCTTCAACACCTTGGTATACCGTAGAAGGGTTATGGGTGTAGATGTACCCGACACCCGTTGTAGAGCTTGCCGGCAGGCGCCAGAGACGCTTACGCATCTCTTGTCGGCGTGTAAGACGTACGCTGGGACGGCTTACGTCCATCGGCACAACGCGGCTCTACGAGTGCTCTACTATCATTTAAGGCACTCATACGGTATCGATGAGACACCGGTGCTGCCATACGCTCCAGGGGATATAGAGTCCGTTGTGGAGAACGAGAGATGCCGGATTTACTGGAACTACTCGTTCCCCACGCTCGAGCTTGTACAGGCAAACAAGCCCGACATAGTCCTTCTCGACCACCAACAGAAGACGATGTTCGTTATTGAGTTTTCGGCGCCTGCCGAAGTGAACATCGTCTCTAAGGAGGAGGAAAAGCGGACCAAATATCAGGAGTTGCTCGGACAACTTCGCAGGCTCTGGCCAGACTACACTGTAAGTCTGCTGGTTATGGTCATTGGATCCCTAGGTGGAATGAGGAATACGCTGCTCTCTGCACTGCGCAAAATACCGGTGTGCCGTGCGGCGGCGCACATCTTAGCCGCCAGAATGCAGAAGGCAGTCATCCTTGGGTCCCTTCGTCTACTTAGGGCGCACGATTCGCGGACCCAATGATTGCTCACCTCACGGTGTGAGGAGTAGTCATTGGGTAATGGAACAGCAGCTCGGTGTGTCGGAGCCCGAGCTGCACTTTTTTGTTTTTAACATATAATAATAATCGTCTTCCTTACGAGGCGCAAAGAATTTCGCAGCTCCTGGCCCGGATGGCATAAACACCTACTGGTGGAAAAAATTCCCCAGTTACCACCGGCATTTAGCTAGAGTTTTTAACTCGTGGCTAAATCAGGAGCAGCCAATTCCGGCTTGGTTTGTCGAGGGTCGAACCGTGCTTCTCCCGAAGACCGGAGATTTGTCTGATCCCAAAACCTACAGGCCAATAACATGTCTGAACGCGTGTTACAAGCTCTTCACCAGAATCTTGTACATGCGTATCCTTCAAGCTGTGAATCCTGTATTTCTCGACGTGTATGAACAGAGAGGGTCAAAGAAAGGAGTAGCTGGCTGCAAGGAGAACCTGTTGATTGACCGATGTGTCACGCAGGACTCTGTGCAGTACAAGCGAAACCTTTCTATGGCCTGGATTGACTATCGCAAGGCATTCGACAGCACGTCTCATGAGCTCATTGTGCGGCTGTTGGAATGTCTTTCGGTGGATAATCAGATAGTGGGGTGCATCAAACAACTGATGCCACTCTGGAAGACCCGGTTCACCATAACATCAGGTGAAACTCGGGGTCAGACAGAGTTGGTGTCATTGAAAAGAGGTGTCTTCCAAGGAGACTCCTTGAGTCCCTTGCTCTTTTGCATCTCACTTTTGCCTCTGTCCATAGCGCCGAGAAATACTAAAGGATACAGCTGTGGCACGCCCAATAACCGGAGGCACAAGGTCACCCATCTGTTTTATATGGATGACCTAAAACTTTATGCCTCCGGCCAACGCGAACTACAACAATCGCTGAGGGTGGTGCAGGAGTACAGTCATGCTATCGGAATGGAGTTCGGGACAGACAAATGTGCATTGGTGCATCTCAAGAAAGGACGAAGCGGAGATAGTGGAGATGAGGAACAGCTCGTTGATGGGAGCATCTTGCGACAACTGCATGCCGGAGATACTTATACCTACCTTGGAGTGGCGCAGCGTCATGTCCAAGAGGCAACATTGGTTAAAGAGTGTCTCCGCCGCAAGTATTTGCACCGACTCCGGCAGATCTGGTCGTCAGAACTGTCCGGCAAGAACAAAGTCGCTGCCACAAACATGCTTGCGGTCCCATTGTTATTATACACCTTTGGTGCTATACACTGGAAAGTGAACGAGCTGAAGGAAATCGACACGAAGACCCGCAAAAGGATGAATATGGAGAGAAGCCTGCATCCTAAGTCCTCTGTCCCGCGAATATACCTCCCGCGACACCTGGGAGGGCGTGGACTATTGAGTTTGGAGCGTCTGCACAACAGAGTAGTACTGGCCACTGCCTGCTATGTAACGAACAGCACCGATCCCCTGATCCGCTTCGTGCGAGAGCACGAGAATGCGGGAAAAGGAGCCTTTCTTTTTAGCGCAGCGAAACGAGCAGCCGAGGAGCTCAGCCTCACACTCGACTTCAAGCGGAGGTGTCAGCAGTCCATTACGGAACTTGCTCCCGCAGAATTAAAAGCCCACATTAAAACTGCCGAAGTCGACTTCCTCTTAAGACTTCATAAAGATAAGCCAATGCATGGAATCTTCTACAAACATCTAGAAGAGCATGGCTTGTCTGAGCAGTTGACCTTCTCTTTCCTAAGGTCTAGTGGGTTGAAGTCGGAGACTGAGGGCTTTATAATGGCTTGCCAAGACGGTGTCTTCAACACCTTGGTATACCGTAAAAGGGTTATGGGTGTAGATGTACCCGACACCCATTGTAGAGCTTGCCGACAGGCGCCAGAGACGCTTATGCATCTCTTGTCGGCGTGTAAGACGTACGCTGGGACGGCTTACGTCCATCGGCACAACGCGGCTCTACGAGTGCTCTACTATCATTTAAGGCACTCATACGGTATCGATGCGACACCGGTGCTGCCTTACGCTCCAGGGGATATAGAGTCCGTTGTGGAGAACGAGAGATGCCGGATTTACTGGAACTACTCGTTCCCCACGCTCGAGCTTGTACAGGCAAACGAGCCCGACATAGTCCTTCTCGACCACCAACAGAAGACGATGCTCGTTATTGAGTTTTCGGCGCCTGCCGAAGTGAACATCGTCTCTAAGGAGGAGGAAAAGCGGACCAAATATCAGGAGTTGCTCGGACAACTTCGCAGGCTCTGGCCAGACTACACTGTAAGTCTGCTGGTTATGGTCATTGGATCCCTAGGGGGAATGAGGAATACGCTGCTCTCTGCACTGCGCAAAATACCGGTGTGCCGTGCGGCGGCGCACATCTTAGCCGCCAGAATGCAGAAGGCAGTCATCCTTGGGTCCCTTCGTCTACTTAGGGCGCACGATTCGCGGACCCAGTGATTGCTCACCTCACGGTGTGAGGAGTAGTCATTGGGTAATGGAACAGCAGCTCGGTGTGTCGGAGCCCGAGCTGCACTTTTTTGTTTGCATTTATAATAATAATCGTCCTTATTGTTAAGTAATTACAGATGATACACCTTGTATATGTCAGGTGTCTAAATGACTGGCAGCAGAATGGCGAGATTTAGCTAAAAAGCTACTATTACACCTAACCATTTGCCGCTGTCGATGGAAAACGAAAGAGCATTGGTATATATAAGAATGAAAAAAATATATATAGTTATAGATTCCAGAAACTATCGCTTATACATGTATACAAACAGACACAATTATAGGAAAATAAAAATAAAGACAAAGACAAAGATCGTAAGTACGAGTGAGAGCGAGAGAGAGAGAGGAGTTTAGTGCAGAAACATGATATGTTTAATATATTTCCTAAAATTAAAAAGTGACATATCTTTTGAAAAAGAATCAATACTATTATACAAAGAAACAGCATTATAGCTAAAGCTTCTTGTAAAGAGCGACGTTGTATGTCGAGGCATTGTAAGGGTAGAAGCTTTACGAATTGCCCTATCATGCACATTAAACCGGAAAATCAGTTTTTCTCTGAGGTATATGGGTATTCCAGATTTTATCAGTTTATGAATGAAAATTAGATAGTGGGATTTAACCAAGTATGGCATCCGAAGCCAGCGCATAATTTTATAGTAGTTTGATACATGGCCAAACTTCCTTAAATTGAAAATTAACCGGATACAGTGATTTTGAACTACTGATATTCTCTCTCTTGTAGCAGGGTAGTACACTATGTTGCAATATGCAAAGACTGATATGACAAGGGATTCGCACAGCTTCTTCCTTACCTTGAAGTTCAACAATGATTTATTCGCATACAGCAATCTTAACCGTACATAGCTTTTCTGTAAGAGACTAGAAACATGTCTGCGGAACCTTAGCTTATCATCTATGAATACCCCAAGGCACTTTATATTCTCAGAATAAGGTAATTGTTCGTTATTCACTTTAAGTGTCAAATTTTTTGTGATGGCCTGCCTATTGTTATCACTGCAGAACAACATTGCCGTAGATTTTTTGCTGCTAATGAGCAGGTTATGTCGCTTAGAATATGAGCATAAGCTTTCAATATCACCATTTATCTCTAGCGTAGTCTCATTTACGTTATCATGGTCAAAAAAGTAAAGAAGCTGCGTATCGTCAGCATAAGACTGAATCACCGAAAATTTGAATGACCCTCGTATATACGTAAAACCCAGGCGTTAGCAAGTCCCCGCTAAAAGACCCTCGTACTTGGGCAAAAAACAACGCAAAAACTAATTGGCGCGTGCGACCGCGGCATCGCTTTGATGTGAGATCTTCAAAGTGCCGACGGGAGTGATCCAACTTATATGTATTCCGTAAACTTTGGCATAGCCTTCAGAGTGGCATTATTTGTAAAACTAAGTATAAATAAAGTAATAATAATAGTATAAGGGAAAAGACAAAAACATTATCATAGTAAATTTCATTGCGTCTAGATTTCTTTCCAGTTTGATCAGATGACCTCCAAATGCAGACTTATGTCACTGTATAAAGATCACGTATAGGTGTAAAATTTAATCATGATATTGACTTTTCAAGACTATGTGCAAGCTAGAGACAGATAGATCGTATGCCATTTTACATATTATATTCCCGAATTATAGCTATGGTTTAACCTAAACCTGTATTGAGCTCTCATGCAATGTTAATCATTAGTAGTTACATTATGTTTATACGCTTACAGTTCAGTTGACCTACATAAGCATCTACAAATAGATTACAGGTGTGTACATACGTGATGTTAAACTATAGTGGCATTGAGTGTTTGGAAATGAAAACAGAATATGTACACTTTTCAATCGGAGCGAATCAAGCTGCCGAAGAACTGATATTCTTTTTTAAGTAATAGAACACAAACTGTTGTGATAAATAAATGCTCTAGTTCTCCATTGCCTATAACATGCGGTGTTCCTCAAGAAACGGTACTGGGACCATTATTCTTTAACATATATATAAATGATCTATTTGCGGTTCATGTGAGCGGAGATATAGTGAGTTTTGCAGACGATACAGCTGTTATATTTTCTGCTGAAAGTTGGGAAATATTAAAATCAAAGGCTGAAAATGGTTTTAAAAAAATGTTCAATTGGTTCAGTAGTCGACTTTTAACAGTCAATTTCAACAAGACTCACTTTGTTCCATTCGCATCATACGCAAACGGCTTACCGAAATACACCAACTTACAAATCAGTTGTAAACAGGTAGCTCCTATATCAATGGTCACCAGTATCAAGTACTTAGGAATATATCTAGATTGCCATATCAAATGGAAAGAGCATACAGAATATGTTGTCAAAAAGATACGTTACGTTATAATCAAATTTAAACTCCTTTCCACTATACTTACCTATGAACAGATGATCATTGTATACGAAGCACTTGTTCATAGTCATATACGATATTGTATTGTGGTGTGGGGCGCAGCATGTAAAAATAATATAAAAGCAATAGAAATTATACAAAAACGTTTAATAAAAATTTTATATAAAGTGAAATGTACATATCCTAGTGACTTGTTATTTTCTAAAACAAAAATTCTAGATATCCGCCAAACATTTTTCATGTCATTAGGTATTTACCAATATAAAAATAAATCAAACTTGACAAAACACGAACATAAATATGACATAAGATTTGCATGTAATGTTGTACCAAAAGCAAGAAAAAATACTTTATTACGATGTCATACATTTCTTGCTCCAAGACTATACAATGAGATACCAGAAAGCATAAAATGTCTAGTGCCTTTAAATTCATTCAAGTGTGGTTTAAAACAATGGATAGTAAATAATAAGCGCATTAAAATTCACCAACTTGTAGACATATGCAATACCTATTATTACTGATATATATGGAATACATAATATTTAAATATAAATATTCCTGAATTGACCCTTATTTGTTGTTTCCATTTTATAATAACTACTTATACCCAAGCACAAGTTTTTAACTTTTTTTGGGTCACTTGTTGTTTATTGTATTTTATTTATTTTATATTTACAATAAACGCTATTATTATTATTATTATTAACACAATATTTACTCACCAATTAGAGACCCACTATACAAGGCGGAGAATAATAATTATAAAAGTTAAAAGAAGTACGCCTATATGAAGTTCAACTATGATTCTGATATTGAATTCTAATGAAAATTGGTGAGATGATAGACATTGGTCCCCTGAACCTATACCTAAGTTTGCGACCTCGCGGGGTTGCCGCTTGAGGGGTGGTTGGGGGGGGGAGGTGTGGGCGAAAACTCTGCTTTGCGACGATGTTCGAAAAATAATGCCATTTTGGTATAAAGCTTTAAGTGATTGATTGAGAGAATAAAATTTTCGTCTTTAGACTTTTTGCTGGCGACCAATAGTTTCCGTACTACAGTGCGCCAAAGTTAGGGGTTGATTTGTGATTTTCACTAATATCAGAGTTTCATCGCGGATTAAGACGAACACATTTGTCAAACAGTTGTGAAACATTTTTGTTTCTTTAAAAGAATGATATCTTCTCATTTCCCTATTGTCTGCAGCTGCCTAAACGCACGCATTTGGTTTGAAAAAATGACGGTATTTAGGAACATACCGCTACCTACTAACCGATATGTGCAGTTGTGAAAAATATCTTATTTTCGCATACTTTTAGTAGAAATAATACTACCTGGGCATTATTTTATTATTATTATGCTCAAATAAGATATTTTTCGCAACAGCACATATCGGTAGTAGATATATGTAGCGGTGTGTTTATAAATATCGTAATTTTTTTTTCAATCCATGCGTTTATGCAGCTACAGATAATAAAGAATCTGGAAGATGTTATTCTTTTAGGGAAAGAAATACGTTACACGATTTTTTGATACAGTTTTTTGCCTTATTCCGCGTTGAAATTCTGATTTTAGTGAAAATCACAAACCAACCCCTAATTTGGCGCACCGCAGGATGGAAACTGTTGCTCGCACATGAAAAATGTAAAGATCACAATTATGCAGAATTTTGTTCTATCTATAAAGTATTTGAAGCTTTTTGCGATATCACCAAAGACGCGCTATTTTTCGAAAATCGTCGCTAAGAAAAGTTTTCACCCCTCACCCCTCGAACGGCAACCCCGCGAGGTCGCAAACTTAGGTATAGGTTCAGGGGATCAATGTCTACCATGCCACCAAATTTTATTTCTTTCCGACCTGTTGCTGTCAAAAGACTTTTTTTACAACGTAACAATTGCAAACGCAAACTATTTAAAATCTATCAACTTTACGTATAGAATCAGACAATCCAAAAATACTAAAGTATACAGGGGGTCCGCTTCACCTACAGTTTATCGAATGTAATTGAGAAAAACATGGCGTGTATAGACAGAGAATTAAGCAGTGAGTTTAACCAAACCAAAATACACAGATTCCATTTGAAATAGTTAAGATATCGATGTTTGAAAAATTGCTTTTTCTAGCAAATACCCTGTATACTATTTCTCAATAAATAAACAAAAATCATGAAATTCCACTTCTCAGTAAATCTCTTAGGTCATAGTAGTAGCGACATGTCAAAAGGTCATTTTTAGAAACCTTAATGTTTAAAAAAAAAAGTGTAATTTCGATTTACATAAAAACTGGACAGAATGAGTAAAAATAAATAAATCTCTTAGGTCATAGTAGTAGCGACATGTCAAAAGGTCATTTTTAGAAACCTTAATGTTTAAAAAAAAGTATAATTTCGATTTACATAAAAACTAGACAGAATAAATATTTGGATTTAAGAGCGTTATCTGAAAATCGAAAAATATATAGGGTGCTCCGTTTGAAATCAAAAAGTTGACATTGATTCAAGCACAACGAACAATGGGCCACCCTGTGTATACGAAATTGTAATAGAATTAAAGTTTATCATATCTAACAACTTTTGTATTCACCTTTTTGTTCTATCTCATATAGTTATAAGTTAGTGGGTCATGTTATGTCATAAACAAAAATCATGAAATTCCACTTCTCAGTAAATCTCTTAGGTCATAGTAGTAGCGACATGTCAAAAGGTCATTTTTAGAAACCTTAATGTTTAAAAAAAAAGTGTAATTTCGATTTACATAAAAACTGGACAGAATGAGTAAAAATAAATAAATCTCTTAGGTCATAGTAGTAGCGACATGTCAAAAGGTCATTTTTAGAAACCTTAATGTTTAAAAAAAAAGTATAATTTCGATTTACATAAAAACTAGACAGAATAAATATTTGGATTTAAGAGCGTTATCTGAAAATCGAAAAATATATAGGGTGCTCCGTTTGAAATCAAAAAGTTGACATTGATTCAAGCACAACGAACAATGGGCCACCCTGTGTATACGAAATTGTAATAGAATTAAAGTTTATCATATCTAACAACTTTTGTATTCACCTTTTTGTTCTATCTCATATAGTTATAAGTTAGTGGGTCATGTTATGTCATAAACAAAAATCATGAAATTCCACTTCTCAGTAAATCTCTTAGGTCATAGTAGTAGCGACATGTCAAAAGGTCATTTTTAGAAACCTTAATGTTTAAAAAAAAAGTGTAATTTCGATTTACATAAAAACTGGACAGAATGAGTAAAAATAAATAAATCTCTTAGGTCATAGTAGTAGCGACATGTCAAAAGGTCATTTTTAGAAACCTTAATGTTTAAAAAAAAAAGTATAATTTCGATTTACATAAAAACTAGACAGAATAAATATTTGGATTTAAGAGCGTTATCTGAAAATCGAAAAATATATAGGGTGCTCCGTTTGAAATCAAAAAGTTGACATTGATTCAAGCACAACGAACAATGGGCCACCCTGTGTATACGAAATTGTAATAGAATTAAAGTTTATCATATCTAACAACTTTTGTATTCACCTTTTTGTTCTATCTCATATAGTTATAAGTTAGTGGGTCATGTTATCATAAACAAAAATCATGAAATTCCACTTCTCAGTAAATCTCTTAGGTCATAGTAGTAGCGACATGTCAAAAGGTCATTTTTAGAAACCTTAATGTTTAAAAAAAAAGTGTAATTTCGATTTACATAAAAACTGGACAGAATGAGTAAAAATAAATAAATCTCTTAGGTCATAGTAGTAGCGACATGTCAAAAGGTCATTTTTAGAAACCTTAATGTTTAAAAAAAAAGTGTAATTTCGATTTACATAAAAACTAGACAGAATAAATATTTGGATTTAAGAGCGTTATCTGAAAATCGAAAAATATATAGGGTGCTCCGTTTGAAATCAAAAAGTTGACATTGATTCAAGCACAACGAACAATGGGCCACCCTGTGTATACGAAATTGTAATAGAATTAAAGTTTATCATATCTAACAACTTTTGTATTCACCTTTTTGTTCTATCTCATATAGTTATAAGTTAGTGGGTCATGTTATGTCATAAACAAAAATCATGAAATTCCACTTCTCAGTAAATCTCTTAGGTCATAGTAGTAGCGACATGTCAAAAGGTCATTTTTAGAAACCTTAATGTTTAAAAAAAAAGTGTAATTTCGATTTACATAAAAACTGGACAGAATGAGTAAAAATAAATAAATCTCTTAGGTCATAGTAGTAGCGACATGTCAAAAGGTCATTTTTAGAAACCTTAATGTTTAAAAAAAAAGTATAATTTCGATTTACATAAAAACTAGACAGAATAAATATTTGGATTTAAGAGCGTTATCTGAAAATCGAAAAATATATAGGGTGCTCCGTTTGAAATCAAAAAGTTGACATTGATTCAAGCACAACGAACAATGGGCCACCCTGTGTATACGAAATTGTAATAGAATTAAAGTTTATCATATCTAACAACTTTTGTATTCACCTTTTTGTTCTATCTCATATAGTTATAAGTTAGTGGGTCATGTTATGTCATAAACAAAAATCATGAAATTCCACTTCTCAGTAAATCTCTTAGGTCATAGTAGTAGCGACATGTCAAAAGGTCATTTTTAGAAAGCTTAATGTTTAAAAAAAAAGTGTAATTTCGATTTACATAAAAACTGGACAGAATGAGTAAAAATAGATAAATCTTTTAGGTCATAGTAGTAGCGACATGTCAAAAGGTCATTTTTAGAAACCTTAATGTTTAAAAAAAAAGTGTAATTTCGATTTACATAAAAACTAGACAGAATAAATATTTGGATTTAAGAGCGTTATCTGAAAATCGAAAAATATATAGGGTGCTCCGTTTGAAATCAAAAAGTTGACATTGATTCAAGCACAACGAACAATGGGCCACCCTGTGTATACGAAATTGTAATAGAATTAAAGTTTATCATATCTAACAACTTTTGTATTCACCTTTTTGTTCTATCTCATATAGTTATAAGTTAGTGGGTCATGTTATGTCATAAACAAAAAATGGAGTCAAGTTGGTTGACTCAGTACTTCCCACACATTACGGTGATACCAGTTTATTATTTTCCCATAGCATAAAGATTTAGTGTGAGATCCCCTTGCAACAAAATCATCGCCAGTACCCCCCCCCCCCAAATTATTGTCATATGCCGCTAGGTCTTTCCTGCACAGGTCAATGAACAGCCTATTATCAATAATACAAACTTTTGTATTGAATTTCACCTCTTCAGCTGTGGCAGTTTTGGAAAAATTTAAGCGTTCCGGTACCGCTTACTGAAAAAGCGGTGTTGCCGTATCTCATTAATTAATACAAACAAAATTTTGAAATTGTGAGATCTTACTAAATTCGACATGCGCAATTCATTGCAATAAAAATAAGTAGAGGATTCTATTTGAAATAAATTAAAATCGGGGATACTTGTTTTAAAAATTTGGGAAAATAATTTATAACCTGGCAACGTCAAAAACGCGAAAAAAAATATTACAAGGCGAGATAGAGTATTTGTAGATGTTTCGATTTAAAATAAAAAAGACAGGGTGTTACATTTAAAAAAACAAAGTAAAACGACCTTTAAGTTGCCGGAATTTAAAATTCTGCCAAAAATATCCTGTAGATACAAATTGCTGGTAGCATCCAGAATAATATCCGCTTAATATTCAAATAACTCGCTGTGTAATATTATTGAGAAAAGTTAAAGGAATATATCAATTTGAACGTATTACTTGCGACCTTGCAAATGCGGAAATTAATAGAAAATAAATTATTACTTGGCAACGTCGCAACCGATTCCAAAAATATTTTAGGGTTGGATAGAGATCAATGATGGACACTAGAAGAACTTGAGAGAAAGTTATAGTTCCATATAAAAAAATCAAGTTTATCTCTACCTTACTTTCCCGCAACACCCTGTATATTTCAAAATATTTTTAGGATATGCATCTCAAGTAACCAAATAACTTTTGTATTTGAGATTTTCTCCTATCAGCTATACCTTGCGAGATATCGAAGAATTACACACTAAATGGACAGCCTGTATACATCGGAAAAAATTCTGTCCTTTAGTTTCTGTAATAGGCATAAGGCAATGTTCGGATAGACTTAAAAAAGTTATTTATGTCGCTAGGTCTTCCTTCATAGGTCAGTGGGTAGTCTATTATGAATACAACAAATTTTTCAATTTTACAACCCCCCAACCCCCAACCACCCCAATTTCACCCCCACCAAAAAAAAAGTAGAAAATGATCAGGGACCCCTAAAACGCCTAAAAACGAAGTTTCAGCAATATTTAATTTTTTTTGTTTTTTGCTAATTACTCCGCCGCCTATGCACCGATTTTCAAAATTATACGAACATTACCTACTACGGCCCCACATCATACCGCTGCCCAAATTTCATCACAATCCATGCAGCGGTTACTGAGATCACGAGGGTAGAAAAACGCGACAGACAGACAGACAGACAGACAGACAGACCGACAGACCGACAGACAGACCGACGGAAATGAGTGACGTGGATTTTCGTTATGTACACATCATAAAACGTCCAAAAAACGTATTATCTCAAAATCGAAAATTTTCGCGATCACAATACTCCCCTCACCTATCGGTGTGGGAAGTAAAAACAAAGTAAAACGACCTTTAAGTTGCCGGAATTTAAAATTCTGCCAAAAATATCCTGTAGATACAAATTGCTGGTAGCATCCAGAATAATATCCGCTTAATATTCAAATAACTCGCTGTGTAATATTATTGAGAAAAGTTAAAGGAATATATCAATTTGAACGTATTACTTGCGACCTTGCAAATGCGGAAATTAATAGAAAATAAATTATTACTTGGCAACGTCGCAACCGATTCCAAAAATATTTTAGGGTTGGATAGAGATCAATGATGGACACTAGAAGAACTTGAGAGAAAGTTATAGTTCCATATAAAAAAATCAAGTTTATCTCTACCTTACTTTTCCCGCAACACCCTGTATATTTCAAAATATTTTTAGGATATGCATCTCAAGTAACCAAATAACTTTTGTATTTGAGATTTTCTTCTATCAGCTATACCTTGCAAGATATCGAAGAATTACACACTAAATGGACAGCCTGTATACATCGGAAAAAATTCTAAGTCCTTTAGTTTCTGTAATAGGCATAAGGCAATGTTCGGATAGACTTAAAAAAGTTATTTATGTCGCTAGGTCTTCCTTCATAGGTCAGTGGGTAGTCTATTATGAATACAACAAATTTTTCAATTTTACAACCCCCCAACCCCCAACCACCCCAATTTCACCCCCACCAAAAAAAAAGTAGAAAATGATCAGGGACCCCTAAAACGCCTAAAAACGAAGTTTCAGCAATATTTAATTTTTTTTGTTTTTTGCTAATTACTCCGCCGCCTATGCACCGATTTTCAAAATTATACGAACATTACCTACTACGGCCCCACATCATACCGCTGCCCAAATTTCATCACAATCCATGCAGCGGTTACTGAGATCACGAGGGTAGAAAAACGCGACAGACAGACAGACAGACAGACAGACAGACCGACAGACCGACAGACAGACCGACGGAAATGAGTGACGTGGATTTTCGTTATGTACACATCATAAAACGTCCAAAAAACGTATTATCTCAAAATCGAAAATTTTCGCGATCACAATACTCCCCTCACCTATCGGTGTGGGAAGTAAAAACAAAGTAAAACGACCTTTAAGTTGCCGGAATTTAAAATTCTGCCAAAAATATCCTGTAGATACAAATTGCTTGTAGCATCCAGAATAATATCCGCTTAATATTCAAATAACTCGCTGTGTAATATTATTGAGAAAAGTTAAAGGAATATATCAATTTGAACGTATTACTTGCGACCTTGCAAATGCGGAAATTAATAGAAAATAAATTATTACTTGGCAACGTCGCAACCGATTCCAAAAATATTTTAGGGTTGGATAGAGATCAATGATGGACACTAGAAGAACTTGAGAGAAAGTTATAGTTCCATATAAAAAAATCAATTTTATCTCTACCTTACTTTCCCGCAACACCCTGTATATTTCAAAATATTTTTAGGATATGCATCTCAAGTAACCAAATAACTTTTGTATTTGAGATTTTCTTCTATCAGCTATACCTTGCGAGATATCGAAGAATTACACACTAAATGGACAGCCTGTATACATCGGAAAAAATTCTAAGTCCTTTAGTTTCTGTAATAGGCATAAGGCAATGTTCGGATAGACTTAAAAAAGTTATTTATGTCGCTAGGTCTTCCTTCATAGGTCAGTGGGTAGTCTATTATGAATACAACAAATTTTTCAATTTTACAACCCCCCAACCCCCAACCACCCCAATTTCACCCCCACCAAAAAAAAAGTAGAAAATGATCAGGGACCCCTAAAACGCCTAAAAACGAAGTTTCAGCAATATTTAATTTTTTTTGTTTTTTGCTAATTACTCCGCCGCCTATGCACCGATTTTCAAAATTATACGAACATTACCTACTACGGCCCCACATCATACCGCTGCCCAAATTTCATCACAATCCATGCAGCGGTTACTGAGATCACGAGGGTAGAAAAACGCGACAGACAGACAGACAGACAGACAGACAGACCGACAGACCGACAGACCGACAGACAGACCGACGGAAATGAGTGACGTGGATTTTCGTTATGTACACATCATAAAACGTCCAAAAAACGTATTATCTCAAAATCGAAAATTTTCGCGATCACAATACTCCCCTCACCTATCGGTGTGGGAAGTAAAATCATGAAATTCCACTTCTCAGTAAATCTCTTAGGTCATAGTAGTAGCGACATGTCAAAAGGTCATTTTTAGAAACCTTAATGTTTAAAAAAAAAGTGTAATTTCGATTTACATAAAAACTGGACAGAATGAGTAAAAATAAATAAATCTCTTAGGTCATAGTAGTTGCGACATGTCAAAAGGTCATTTTTAGAAACCTTAATGTTTAAAAAAAAAAGTATAATTTCGATTTACATAAAAACTAGACAGAATAAATATTTGGATTTAAGAGCGTTATCTGAAAATCGAAAAATATATAGGGTGCTCCGTTTGAAATCAGAAAGTTGACATTGATTCAAGCACAACGAACAATGGGCCACCCTGTGTATACGAAATTGTAATAGAATTAAAGTTTATCATATCTAACAACTTTTGTATTCACCTTTTTGTTCTATCTCATATAGTTATAAGTTAGTGGGTCATGTTATGTCATAAACAAAAATCATGAAATTCCACTTCTCAGTAAATCTCTTAGGTCATAGTAGTAGCGACATGTCAAAAGGTCATTTTTAGAAACCTTAATGTTTAAAAAAAAAGTGTAATTTCGATTTACATAAAAACTGGACAGAATGAGTAAAAATAAATAAATCTCTTAGGTCATAGTAGTAGCGACATGTCAAAAGGTCATTTTTAGAAACCTTAATGTTTAAAAAAAAAAGTATAATTTCGATTTACATAAAAACTAGACAGAATAAATATTTGGATTTAAGAGCGTTATCTGAAAATCGAAAAATATATAGGGTGCTCCGTTTGAAATCAAAAGGTTGACATTGATTCAAGCACAACGAACAATGGGCCACCCTGTGTATACGAAATTGTAATAGAATTAAAGTTTATCATATCTAACAACTTTTGTATTCACCTTTTTGTTCTATCTCATATAGTTATAAGTTAGTGGGTCATGTTATGTCATAAACAAAAATCATGAAATTCCACTTCTCAGTAAATCTCTTAGGTCATAGTAGTAGCGACATGTCAAAAGGTCATTTTTAGAAACCTTAATGTTTAAAAAAAAAGTGTAATTTCGATTTACATAAAAACTGGACAGAATGAGTAAAAATAAATAAATCTCTTAGGTCATAGTAGTAGCGACATGTCAAAAGGTCATTTTTAGAAACCTTAATGTTTAAAAAAAAAGTATAATTTCGATTTACATAAAAACTAGACAGAATAAATATTTGGATTTAAGAGCGTTATCTGAAAATCGAAAAATATATAGGGTGCTCCGTTTGAAATCAAAAAGTTGACACTGATTCAAGCACAACGAACAATGGGCCACCCTGTGTATACGAAATTGTAATAGAATTAAAGTTTATCATATCTAACAACTTTTGTATTCACCTTTTTGTTCTATCTCATATAGTTATAAGTTAGTGGGTCATGTTACGTTCCCCACCCTGTACCTCTACCTCCGCTTCAGCATGAACAGTTTTACATATTAACTTACTGGTACGTTCTGCAAACCGAACAAATACGGAGGACTCTAGTTGGAGGCTGGCGTAATACTGATAAAGTACCTAACACTCGATTTCATGAACATTTCTTGTTTGAGTTTTGTTTTCAGCACCTGCAATGCGATATGCTCAAACAGGCAGGAAATATTTACGTAATGGATAATCTCTACTCCAAGGCTGATCGTATTTTGTATTTATCCATTTAGTTTATTTTGTCGAGGAGAATAGTCCGAGGAAAGACAGCAGATTCGGATAAAAACCTTTGAAATGTATAAAAACAAAGTTTGAGCAATTCTGGAATTTTCCGTTTTTTGTTAATTCTTCTCCGCCACTGGTAAGAGTTCCTGAAAGCCAATGGCCCGATTTTATCAACATGCGCATTTTAACAAAGACCAATCAGAGCAGCCTTTTCAAGAACTGGCATCTGTCAAAGTACTCTGAAAGTTACTGGTTTCTCTTGAAGTTGACCCCAAAAAGCTCAAAAATGACATACTTTATATACAATCGACCATTGTAAACCGTCTAGTATCTTTTCCAGTCTGATTGTCCACCCTAAATGGGTAAAAAATTGCATTTTATTGTTTGATCAAAAGTTTAGCAATTGCTAATCTCAACCAATCAGATTCCAGAGAAGCGGTACATTTGATCGCTGGTTTCATGCTGTACCAAATGATATGATGACAAGAAATTCACTCATTGCATTATTTGGATAAAACAATTTACTATCGATAATAATTATAAATACATGCAATATATCTTTGTTTTATAGTAAAAGGGGGTAAACATTGCATTTTGTTACATTTCAAAAGTTAAACAAACGATTTAACTGTTAGGCAAGCTATTTTCCAAGCGTGCATGTGCATTACTGGTTGCCTGTCCAGAACGGCGTAACTCACTATTTTGCTACGTATATATAACCTTATTTTATATATGCTGCACCTTTAGATCCTCTGTGAACATTTCTATAAGAAGGTCTATAACAAACATGCATCCAGTAAATGAAATATTGATTCTTCATAAAAGTATGTAGGTATTTTTTTCTATAATCCATCTGACTGACGGAGGTCGGATTTGTAGTTATTAAATAAGGTAGTTGCTGTGATTGATACTGGGTACTTTTATGATTCTGTCACAAATTATCGCAGTTTGCAATTAGTGATTATACAATAATTATAATGTAAACATGAAAAATGTGGCATTAATTTGCAAATCAATCGTTTTGTTTTGATAATATCCTGCTATGATTTTGATCCATGAATTCTAAAATATTTTTGACAAAAGCGTCATCCAGCTTTGACGTTTTGTTTTCAACATTGATAAAATATTGAATGATACTTATTAACATAGCCCTCAATACCCAACAGAAAGCTTTTGCTAAATAACATCCAATAGAAAAGCTTTGTCAAAGTCTTTGTTAAATATGCGTGTCGAAAAATTCGAGCCTAAGACTAATACCATTTCCTCCACGGTTGTTATACGATGTCAAAATTTCTTCACAAGTAAGCGGTTTTCAAGTTACGTGTTAGGATTATAATACACGTATGTTCAAATAATTCCACAGTTATAAAATTCAAAGGCAACAATCGGATAGGTTTAAAAATCATAATATTTCAGCAAAATCAAATTTATTTTATCGCAATATAGTATTTTTAGAGTATTTCATAAATATAACAAATTTTTGAGTTTTTAAACACCCCAGTCGCCTCACTACCCCGAATTTACCTCCTGCATAAAAAATGAATAAGGTAAGGAACCCCTGAGACGCCTACATACATAGAAATAAATTTTTGGAAGAAAAATTTTTACTTTTACACAAGTTTACCATATCTTTCTATATGCGAAAAGCTATAATAAGACTGGGAAAGTCTCAAAAAAGAGTGCCGAAATCGAGGATATAATAACCTTAAAAAGAAAACAATGGTTACGTCACCTATAAGAATATTGTATAATAACTGAGCATTGCGCAATCTTGGCTCAGCTCAAGATTTTGGTCTTCTTAGAACAAGCATATAAAGGTACGTTTACACGCTTGCCAAGGCTCGACAAGCATCCAAAAGCCCCAAGCGTTCACAAATGTCGCCTGGTATTTGGAAGTTGTTTACACGCTTGCGAATGTGTCAGTGTGCTACGGACATCCAAGCAAGGCGGACACTGACTCCAAGCATCTGCAACTTTCTTTTTATCTTTATGATTAACGTCTTTGGGATACCAGAAAACTATACGTCCGCTCATGCAATCACAGCGGCTACGAAACGCGCACCAACGTGTAAATGCGTCACAAGCGCTTGCCACAAACACCCTGTGATCTGTGTCAAAAAACCGACACCAGGCCCGATCGGATACAAGCGTCCGCAACTTCACGCAAGCCAAGCCAAACGGCCTCTTTACACGCTTGTGCTTGTGGATGATTGTCTATGCTTCGCAAGCGTGGAAATGCGGCATCAAAAAACCGACACTAGTCCCGATCGAATACAAGCGTCTGCAAGTTCACGCAAGCCAAGTCAAACGGCTTTTTCACACGTTTGTGCTTGTGGATGCTTGTCGAGCCTTGGCAAGCGTGTAAATGCGGCATAAGGGCGTCTGTACAAGCATTCGGAAATTTTACGTTTTATAGTAGTATTCTAAATTCATGTCGAGAAATGCCGATTACCACACAATATAGAGCATATGGACCGTACTTTTGAACTTTGTAGAAGAATATGTTTCGCCCGCCGGACCGCCATTGTATATTATACTCTATTCACAACTACTTGCATCAATAAATTGTATCAAATATTGTCACCTTAAGAGTAGCTGCAAAAAATTTGGACATACATTAAGGAAGGCCTATCACATATGTAATTATTTGCTACAGAGTCACATGACAATACAAGGCTCACCAGTGTCCCTATAATTGCCGTATTACATAACTGATAAGAACTGTTAACAAGTCAAAGAACATAATGCGCAACGATCCTTTCATGAAAGTGTAAAACACACAGACAGGTAAAAGTATGTATTGCTTAAAAATAACTATAAGGCCTGTGGTGATCTTTCGATGTACATGAACCAAGAGTATAATATTCCCAATGGTACTCCAAAATTCTCAAGCTGTTTGTATTCTTGATCGTAGTAATAGGAGCTCAGTTTAAAAATATGACATCCTTACTAAACATTATATTCTTGGTCAGAGAATATTTTTTTAGAATGAGTATTGAAATGAAAAATATACTTTTCTTGCTTGAAATTAACAATAATTTGCTCATGATGTAAATCTTCTTAGCTCGAGGACAGATGTTCTTGTCTCAAGTATCCTTCACAAGAGTTATTGAACTGAGAACAGCAGTTATGGAGGTTACGCGACTAGAAAAATGCAAATAGACAGACAGACCGACAGATAGACCGACATACAGACCGACAGACGGGAATGAGTAACACGGATTTTCGTTACTGTTTAAAACGCCAGAAAGCATATTAACTCAAGATGGGAAACTTTCGCGATTACAATACTCCCCTAACCCCTATCGGTGTGGGAAGTAAAATGTTAAAAATGACCTGGAACTGCCAAATCGCCTGAAAAAGGAGTTTTGAGCTCTGTTTTTATTCTTAGTTTTTTGATTATTGCTTCGCTACCTATGACACGATTTATAAAAGTGATACGCTTTTCCTATTCTCACCCCGGTAATAATGCTGTGTCAAAATTTGATTCAAATTCGAAGTTCCTAGGTTTCTATAATAGGCAAGGCAATGTTTGGTATGGTAAAAGGTGTATTACTCCATTAGGACTTTTGCGCACAGAACAATGGAGCACTTATCATTAATACAACAAAATTTTTCAGTTTTACAACCCCTCACCTCTCAATCGCTCCAAATTCTGCTCCACACGAAAACAGTTTAGCCTTTTCTCAAGCTTTTTGAGGATCTAATGCTATTTGAAGAAACATCCAGTTACACTTCTTCTACTTACTACATCGTAGACGATGGGGATATTATAATTATAATGACTTATGATGCCCACATCACCCATTTCCGTCGGCTTGTATGTTTAAAAATTCGTCTGTCTGTCTGTGTATTTCTTAAGTTATTTAATTTTCTTACTTTAATTTGTGACTTGTACATATTTATACATAAATATTTGGTACTTACCAACTTTTGACCTATGCAAACATTTAATTGTAAACAGCACCAATAAATTATTATTATTATTATTGTAGAAGTAAGCCAAACGACACTGCTTTTGCATCAATTGTGATCACAGGTGTAGTCAAAGATTTGAAGTATTATAATATATCTTTTCGATTTTTAAAGGTTCTTGTCTATCAAACATGCAGTCAAAGAATTTTTGAATCCTTAAAAAAACTAAGCTACATTCTTTCGCATTTTTTGTCGGTCTATGTTAATATGTCGGAAGTACCGAGTCCATCTGCTTGGCTTTTTTATATTTTGTCGCGTTGTTGTTATTATTATTATATCCAACCGTAGTACGTGATATAACTAACAACCACCAGCTAGCGTGTATACGAATATAACGAAACTTATTAGAAGCACCTCTCGCACGGCGTACACCGAAAATAATTGTATCAATTTGCAACGATACTGCGCCTCACCGGTGCCGGTGTGTTGTTCGTATTCCGGGTTTTAGTCCGGGCGCCAGCTGGCTTCCCGTGTTAAGCAAAAACTGAGATCTTGCTTACCACACATTGGCTATCATAGCCAGACTATAGCCCTAAGGTTGGGCAGCCGAGGGACTCCGATAATTAGAAAAGTAATATTAGAATCGCTTCATTTCGATTCTAATATTCTTGTACACAAACGAGTTTCGGAACTCTGATGAATCGGTTTATATTTTAGAAATGTGCTCGTGAAAGTTCGGAAATACCTAGGGATATTTTGTTGCTTATTCAAAAATCATGACAACCTTGACGGTGTGACGTAATTTTATAATTATAACCTATTAAAAGCTTTCTTAATTATGAAAACTTCAAAATTTGCTGCGTGAAAACTATTCTAAGAATTAAGAAAAATTGACGTAAACGGACGGCTGTAGACTTCCTAGCTTCCAGTGCACATCCCTGAGAGGTGAACCAACAGTGGAACAGACGACGATTAGCGGCGGATTATGCCAGAGTACGAGCACGACATTGGACCAGAAGCCACGGGGAATTGTTTTAACTGAATTCAAGTTAACGTTAATGTGCTATGTGATGGTTGAGTGGAAAAGCACTATTGTAGTGAACTCCGCCATTTGTAGTATATATATGCTTCACTAAAGGCTATTATTATTATTTCTGGTGCATTGCTTGAATTGATATTGTGTTGAATTCAGTGGATCTATTGTGAGTGGCTAAATTTGTTAGTTATTATTTCGGATGGCGCTCTACAGAGTCTATCATCACCCAACAATGATCTTGTCTGACTCTCTTCTTTTGTCCATTGATAAAAATAAGTAGATTAGGTATCAATCAAGGAAAGCACCTAAAGAATGTACGCCAAAGTTTGTTTACGGTACGCGTTAAATGTTAGGTTATACCACAGGCTGACAGATGCTCTCGGGCGAGAAAGTGAGGAGGGCATCTCTCTCTCTATTAGGATTATTAACTTTAACCATTGATTAAGGTATTAACGGGAAGATGGGCCACCAGATGGTAAGATCTCGCGCCTAATTTTTGTTTCTCCTGGAGTGTCGCCACCTATATGAGCACAAATGTACCTCTACTGATACAACTTTGACAATATAACAACCATCGACTTTGATACGAATAAAGTACCCTACTTCCAACCATCTATCAACGCTACTTACTATTATCTCCGCCAGGTGTCGCTGAAATAGGAAATTTGACATCTGACATAGTGATGGCAGTGTCATATTTCAATTGTTTAATATTCCGATGTTATTTGGAAAATTTGGGTCAACCACGATCAAAAAATATTGATTGATTGATTTCGATTTATCATCGTTTGTATTGAATTTTTCGCGATTTCGGGAAGCAAAATGGTTTACAGATGTTATTACTATAACTGTCCAAACAACAAAACTCGTAATCCAGAGATGTCGTTCTTTGCTTTCCCAAAAGCAACAGCTATACGTGATATTTGGATCAAGAATAGTGGCAATGTGAATTTGTTCCAATATGTTGGAAAGTCTGACCCACTGCCAAAACAATTAGGTGTCTGCGAACAACACTTCAAAAAGAACTATATCCAGAGATCAGATACAAAGAAATTCTTGGTCAGACACCCAGTACCGTATGAGTATAATTCAGGTAAGTACCTATACCATTGAAACCAAACTATTGCCTTCTATTACTCATCTACATCACTAAAAACTTGAAGCAATACGCAAATTTACCATACTCTGCCGTTTTCTTAAGCCTATGGGGCATTCCACCACAACAATTTCAAACATAACGCTTTTGTATCTTGACTGAACTTATATACTGCCCAGCACAAATGCATCAGCAGAAAGAGTCTTTTCTTCAATGGTCTAATGTTGAATGCCTCAAAAAACCCAGTGATTCATTCTGGTTATTAGGACGATGTTGATACCTAAAATGGATATTGAAAACACCTTCTAAAAATGTTATTCCTACTCAAAATCAGCACCAGCTGACCAACTGCATCAAAATAACTAGGTATTTTTCAATAAATAAAACAAAAACTTTGTGAACACTTTTCAATAAACCAATGCCAGTAACATTTCTCAATGCAGTAACTCCAATTTCATGTCACAATTTAAGCTTGCTAAATATTATGGCAAACAGCAGCAAAATGAATTTCTTTTGAGAATTACTGATCCCAAGAATTTGGCAACAAACAGACAAGAGTGGTTCCAAGGCATGGCATAATCATTATAAAGATGTACGAGTGGCTGATTAATGGTCACTTTAGGTATACTATGCTCAAGCATTGATTAAGATATTAACGCTCAAGCTAATGTGTGGGTTTATTAGTGTGGGTAACAGCATAAATCTGCCATACTTCTGGTATTTCGTTTTGTTTTGTTGACAGTCCAAGGTATCAATGGAGCATTCCAATGATCACTAAACTAGATGCTTGCAATTACAGCTATTTAGAACATGACAACATATGGTTTGTCTCACTAAATTTCAGTTTAAAAAAAGTTGGTGAGAAAAATGCAGAAAAAAATGCTTGTTGTATTGTTAATTTCAGTGGCTGAATCACTAGTGAATACACCTTCCTTTTTTTTCTTGTCAGAAAAAGTAAAAAACATGTCTACTTCTTTATTTCACTCAAAGTTTTACTGGGTGATACAAATAATTGGCCTGAACATTTTTTTATAATTTTATTTTATGCAAAATTAATACAAAAGAACAAGCATGTGTAATGTAGAATATCCTTGTTACATGATATTTATGTCAAGTCAATTTTTCCATGTTGTTATGTGAAGCGAGAACAATCTATCACTCATTGCCCTTCGATGCACTGAATTATATACTGTTCGGAACAAGCCTTAATACATCGAAGAAATATATATATAATAAATACATAGGAAAATATAACTAATAGTTTTTCATTCAATAATCCTTTAGCTTCTGGTGTGTGCAACAATCAATGGTGCAACTTAACAATCATCCAATGAGTGTTTTTGAGATAGTCACCCTGTTTGATAAGATACAAATTAATCACACTATGTTAAGCAAAGTGCCATTTGAAATACATATTTTCACCTCTCTGTAGCTAGACACCATTTCATGTTACATATTTGGAAAAAAAGTATGACTGTGGGTATAAGCTAATGATATGAAATATTTTCATTTTGATTATGTGAGAAGCATACCCTATAATAATAAATAATTCATTTTAACTCCACCATTTATTAAAAAATATATGGATAGATAACATGAGCATTTATTGGTGCTGTTAGTATACACAGTATGTGGAATAAAGTCAGCACACTCTTCGCCTCCTGGTATCGGTCTGCCTCTTCTGTCTCGAATGCTTGGGAAGCTGGAGAATTTTTTCCACACCTATAATGACAAAAAGGAAGCATTTTGAAATAGTGCGCAAATTATTCGAATAGAGAAGTGAATAGTCATAATGTACCTATTCCAGAAACTCAACTTTTAGGTTATGTCAAAAGATGAATGATCCATTTTTTGAACTTGCCTATACGTACATAGGTATACAACTAGCAATTATTACCTACGGATGGATGTTTTTGCTACTTTAACATAATCCACCAAAGGTTGGCCACTACAACTTCATTACTTCTATATACTTCACAGATAAAACTTCAAAGTAAGAAATGCATTATTTTGGAGTATCAAGTGACAAAAATGCAGTATGACTATAACAACTATCGCTCTAGTGAATGTGATAACTCATGGGATAACTGTAATTGGCGAATAAACGTATTTTTTTTTTGCTGTTTTCAATATGCATTCAAGTTTTCATCATGCATTATCTCATGAATTACATCATTTTAATTGACAGATGTGCTTACCTGACAAAAAAGGTTCCTTAAAAAACACATCACAACAACAATTATGGTGAAAATGTCCAAGAAATTGTAAAAAACAAATAAAATACGGACAACAAGGTCAACAACCGCTGCCAGCTGATCGCTGACGCTGATCATCCGAAATCCGAAGTTCCGAACACAAAACATATTTCGAATGTTAGGTCGGTCGGTGGTTAGGTCATTGGCACTTCAAGGTCGTATTTTTATAGCTGGATGCTCCTTTGCTCCATCTATTGGGCATATTTATTATAAAGGATTCAGGAATTTTTGAAGCTTCTGAGATTGGCCCAGAGGGCGCCAGGTGACGGTGTCGGAGGTTTCTATGAGAGTGAGTGAGATAGACTAGAGTGAGTGAGATAGACTGCGAGCGCGCGATTTTACTGTGTGGTTGTTCATATTCCCCTAAATACTTTAATCAATGCTTTAACTCACATAGGTAAATGGAATTCGATAGCAACCAATTCTCGTTTCGAAGCGTTTCTAAGGAGGGCTTACGGGGAAAGAGGAAATCATAGAAAACTACATCACTACTACTACTACTACAAACTTTTCCATCATGACGTCAGATTTAGAAATGAAACGATTCTAATATTACTTTTCTATTTATCGGAGTCCGCCTGCTGTACCCAAGGCCATCTTCACCTTTGCGATGAAGGCTGGACTTACTTGCGTCTAGCCCGACCGTGCAAGTTTCCAACCCGCAGTTCCACATGCGCATTTGACATGACTACCGAGATTGACATTGACAGTTTTTTGTGAGGTTTGCAGAACTCAAAAAGGTGTGTTGTTTTGAGAGAATTTCTCTGTTATTGTAAAAAAGTCGAGAAATTCCTTTATCCCAGAATTTTCTGCTTACTGGCATTACTTGACCAGTATTGAACCCAGAAAATTTAGCTAGTGAGAGTTGAGATTCATTTTGGGTATCATAATTTCTGTTGCATATGTTTCATTAAAATTGAATATTTTTTGAGGCATTCCATTTTTAACATTAGCATAATATGAGAGAAAGTTGAACAAAAGATAACGAGGAGGGTTATTTCTTCCGAACTGGGTCCTCCTTCTTATATATTACGTTTATATTACTTGAGGCAGTTTGCAATCTCTTCACTAATAATCCTTTACAACTAATTTAAAACACAGTGATAGGTATAATAATTATGTATCATATTTGCTCATTATAGAATAATCCCAAGGGATCAAAGATTTTTTTTTAACTTTTAAGGTTAAGGATGAATCATTCTTTTTAATTCTTCTATAATCTTTCATAATATGATAAATTTATTACTGGAATGTGTAATCTAATTTCAAACATTCAAAAAGATATTCATTTCCCGGGCTGCATACTTTATTCATCATTCATCGTCTATGGTGCAACAAATATAGACTAGTTACACTATTTTCTCGATAAGCTGGGAATCTAGAAAAAATAATGGTAATAGGTGTCGAAGTAGGACGCCGCGCCGTTGGTGAAAAGACAACATTCCACAACAAATTGACGTCACACACGATAGAGAGCTGTCGGCGTTCCTTCGGTACTAGATTAAAAAAATGAAGTCAAGTTGATTGACTCAGTACTTCCCACACATTTCGCTGATACCAGTTTATTATTTTCCCATAGCATGAAGCTTTAGTCTAAGATCCCATGCAACCAAATAATCCAATTTCACCCCCACCCAAAAAGACGCAGAAAATGATCAGGAACCTCTAAAACACTTAAAAACGAAGTTTGGGCTGTTTTTATATTTTTAGTTTTTTTTTATTATTTCTGCGCCGCCACTGGCACGATTTATCAAAACCATACGCGTTTTCCATCTTCGCCATGGTAGTAATGCTGTTTCAAAATTTCTTAAAAATCAATTCAACAGTTTCCTCGTTACAACGATCTAACGCAATACTCTCGTATGTTTACATCAGAAAAAGTTCTAAGTCCTTTGCTTTCTGTAATAGGCAAGGCAATGTTCAGGTGGACCTAAAAAGGTGATTTATGTCGCTAGGTCTTCCTTCACAGGTCAGCGGACAACCTATTATTAATACAGCAAACTTTTTAGTTTCTCAACCCCCCACCCCACCAACCACCCGAATTTCACCCCCACTCAAAAAACTCAGTAAGTGATCAGGAACCTCTAAAACACTTAAAAACGAAGTTTGAGCTGTTTTTATATTTTTAGTTTCGTTATTGTTTCTGCGCCGCCACTGGCACGATTTATAAAAACTATACGCATTTTCCATCCACGCCACGGTAGTAATACTGTGTCAAAATTTCATTAAAATCAATTGAGCACTTTCGTCGTTACATAATATAGAACGATCTAAAGCAATACTCGTATGTATACATCGGAAAAAATTCTAAGTCCTTTAGTTTCTGTAATAGGCATAAGGCAATGTTCGGATAGACCTAAAAAAGTTATTTATGTCGCTAGGTCTTCCTTCACAGGTCAGTGGGTAGTCTATTATGAATACAACAAATTTTTCAATTTTACAACCCCCCACCCCCCAACCACCCCAACTTCACCCCCACCCAAAAAAAGTAGAGAATGATCAGTGACCCCTAAAACGCCTAAAAACGAAGTTTCAGCAATATTGATTTTTTTTTGTTTTTTGCTAATTACTCCGCCGCCTATGCACCGATTTTCAAAATTATAGGAACATTACCTACAACGACCCCACAGCATACCGCTGCCCAAATTTCATCACAATCCATGCAGCGGTTACTGAGATTACGAGGGTAGAAAAACGCGACAGACAGACAGACAGACAGACAGACAGACCGACAGACAGACCGACAGACAGACCGACAGGCAGACAGACAGACCGACGGAAATGAGTGACGTGGATTTTTGTTATGTACACATCGTAACATGCCCAAAAAACGTATTATCTCAAAATCGAAAATTTTCGCGATCGCAATACTCCCCTCACCTATCGGTGTGGGAAGTAAAAATCTCGTGTTTATTATGATATAACTTTTGAATTATTGCGCAAAAAACAAAAACAAAAAATTATAAAACTTATATATGATTTTTTCCATTCATTACAAAAAAAAATGTTATTCAAAACATCAATTGTCTAAAACTTATAATTTTTGTTCTAATAATGGCTTCCAATCTACTTTGTCGAAAGCTTTCTGGATGTCGTTGTATCGTGAAGAAGTTTTCTTTCTTTTAGGTACATTCTACTAGCCAGTGAATACTTTTGTGCCTCAAAATTGATCCTCATCAAGGTTTTGTTCGCTCCCTTTCCCCAATCTGACTCTTATCCTGTCCCTAAGTATTTTGGAAGTATGTTATGGTATAGTTATTGTTTTATAGTAGAACCACTGGCTCATCAAAATATCAGGTTTCCCATAATTTCCATGTGGTGCAAGCTAGCTCCCAGACTAGTAGCCGGTGTGTTGTTCGTATTCCAGGTTCCGGATGCTCGCATGAAATGTTTATTTTAATTGTAGGCGAGAGAACTCCCTATTCGCGGCTCCCACTCATTATTTTGATTCAATTTGCAATACGCGGATGAATATTTGTATAGATAAACCCGTCGGGATGTACCGGTACAAATTATTGTTGTCATTATGCGAAAAACACGTCTTTTGTGGTTGGACCGAGCTTACTAAACGAGTGGAATAACATAATATGTTCAGCGTGTGCGACCATTTTTAGAGAGATCGATTGTTAAATTATATCAGACACAGACGCTTCATTAGCTTAGTTAAAATATGCTTTTGACTACGGAAAAACCAGTTGATGGCTGGAAATTCATACAGCTACCAAATATGTTGTCCAGTTGTATCATACCACTTTTTAATATACAACTAGATTTGCTATAACCATCATAATACAAGATTTAGAGTTGCCCTTGACTCACCTCCTTACAATATTGAAATGATTTTCCTTTTAGTTCCACGATTAAATATAGACATATCATGATGAGCTTATCTAATAAATTATGTTGACTATATGATCAATAATCATGTTTCTTTTGATTATTCATCTAAGCGTTAACCAAGTGAGTTTTACACCAAGAAAAAGCTTAAAATACGAGGAATATGTTACACTTAAGCTTGGTCCAGACGCTACGTTTTCTACAACGTGTTGTCTCTGGAATTTCAAAACTGTTTGAAAATGTTACAAAAATAGAGCGTCCATAGGGTGCCTTCTTGTACTATTCATTTTTACGCAGCCTTGGTGGCAGTGCCTTATAAAGAGAAAGAAGCAAATGAAATATTTAAAAAAGTATCCGGCGTTCAAGTTTGTCGAAAAATACACGTGCGAATTAGGTTTATATATTTTATGTGTTAACTTTGTTGTAATACCACCTTATTTTGCTATATTTTGCTGCTAATTGGTCCGATTTTTTAAGATCTATTCACTTTATGATCAACCAAAATGAAATTTAATTATATAATAATCAATTTTAAGCTGTATTTTATCTTTGTTCCTTTTAAAAATTCCATTCTTATGAAAATTGTATACAGCACTTATTGGTGCGTACTGCGCCACCTGGTGATTATATCAGAAAGTCGAAGTATAATTTCTACACTATATTCAACCCCAATATAGACTCCAAATAAACAGTCGCATGCAACATTCGCGTGGTTACTGTCCGCTAACGTCTGCGAACGCGCCAGCTATAGTCCAGTGCAATTATGAAATTTTATATGACTATTTAAAAGAGTTGCCCTATGAGCCCATTGCAACTCAAAAGTAGCCAGTTGCCAGTTTGAAATGAGCATTAGGCAATGAACACTTGACACTGCATATTTCGATCTACCTTCCAGTCAGCCTTAGAGATTTTGATTATATAATATATTATTATATATATTATTATATTATATATTACAGATTATAACACACAATTTACACATAATGTACTGGACTATTAGGGATCCCACCGACACGAGCCGATCACGCACGCGGGCTTGTTTTCATTTGGTCTAGCTTGGCTGTGAATACAGTATAGTGGTTTTACTTGAGTATTGAGTTTTAGAATGATTACTAAAACCTATATCCCTATACGGCACCAATTGTTTCTGAAACTCACAGTACACTTGTCATAATACTTGTTTTACCGATATCTTCTGCTTGGAAGAAGCTAGAAACTTGAGTTTTGCGTTGTTAAAAAAAATATAATAGAATATCATTTAAAATTTTCATAATAATGCGTTATAGTTGTTGTGATGTCAAATACCGCCCTTTAGCTACTATAAGTCTACAACAACGTGGATAATTTTTATACAAAAGATTATTAGATCAGAACAGCTCTTTTAAACGAGACCTAGTTTGTATAAATTCCGTTAACTTATACTGAAGTTATTGCCATTTCAATAAAAACTTCTTGGACGTTCCCCACCACTACATCTTACAAGAGCAAAAACGCTTAACAAAAAGAAAATCTAAAACTCTCCACTTAAATAATGGTGATATTTTTAATACGCTTTTATTTGCAAAAAAGCCTTTTTTCTTATTGAGCGTACAGCCGATTTGCCTGATCGTATTGTTTGCTCGAATATATGTAATTAACGGTTACCGAGGTATTACCGGCGTCCAATCTTAGTAGGCCACCCGGTACACATTGCTTTCAACTTGGGCACTCGAAAAAACACTGCTACTTTTCAGTGTGGAGGCAGAAATGTTTGCGATGGACAGCCAGAACGAAGCTGGCGGCTGTCCAACGAATCCCCAGCCTGGTTATTACTGGTGCCATGTCTACTACACCAACAATGGTCATGGAGACCCTCCTAAGCTTCTTAACTAACTGCCAGATAGGACAAAAAGGAGCTAGGACTAGACACAACGGCTATTATGAGTGGAATCACAAAGCACAATATACTTGGAATGATCTCAGACTCTATAGTTCCCCAAGCGCACGTGGAGAGTTCCTAAAACGTCTTTTGCTCAGGAAGGGAGGAATGGAAGAGGATTGACAATTTCATGTCATCCTCCGACATTACGCTAATCACGGATGGCTCTAAGTCAGAACTGGAGACAGAACCGGGAGTAGCTGGTACCAATCCAAGAGCTGAAATCTCAGTAAACCTTGGAAGGTATACGATAATCTTCCAAGCACAAAAGGTAGCCATAGAGTTGGGGTCAGGGAGCTAAACAAAAGACACCTTATAAACAAATCCATTAAAAACCTTTTCAGATAGCCAGGCTGCCCTGATCCAAGCAGGAGTAGCTCTTGAATCGTATGGAACTGTATACATCCCTTCAACGAACTTGTAACAAGAAACAAGATAACTTTGGTTTGAGTTCCAGCTCCTAGCGAAGTGGACACACACTCGCAAAAGGAGGAACCGAATCTGTGCTCCTAGAACCAGAACCATTCGCGGGCATTGCGAAAGGCACCGCTGAGAAAACCATCTGAGACTGGGCAGAGAGAAAAGAACTCCGGCACTGGCAAGATACACCTACTATACCCAAAGGTGTTCATACCATACCCCTCTCTAGTCAGCCCCCCCGAGTATGATAGAATAGAATAGGAATGACTTGCGCGTTCTGGTTGGTCTGTCAACGGGACACTGTCCTCTGGGGAACCACTTGCGAATATTAGATCTAGAAAAAAAATAGCGGTCTGTCATTTCTGCTACGTGGAGGACGAAACAGCGGAGCACATATTGTGCTCCTGTCCACTACTGGAAGGAGCTAGGCTTCAGACTGTCGGACTCACCCCAACTGGAGCCTACTGACTTCAAGGAAGTTTCACCTAACACGACCATCGCATTCGTCAAGAGGTATATATGGATTGTACGGTGAACGCTAAACAGGTGTGAGCTATAACAGACACAATGGCGTCACAGTGGAAGGAGGCACAATTGCCCCGCGTACTTTCAACTCAACCTAACCTCAACATTAAATCTTGTTTGCAAATAATGCCATGCACACTCAATTGTCACATGTTTGCAAATAAATTTGAGCATGTATGATACGTGTAAACAGTGCAACAAAGCAACCTTTCTGATGCGACGTTGAGTCGGTTTCGGTCACCCTGTGCAAAGGCAACAACGTTAGAGATCCGATGGGCCAGCTCCCAAATCCGATGGCCCGCCTGCCTGGGCAGGGAACGGAGGTCGCGCGGTCGACGGTGTCGGCACTTCTTCACCGATCGCTTCCGGTACATTTGCGTCCGTTGCTATGGTGCTCAGTGCTCACACCGCTGCTCTACTTCTGTTCCCGTTATCGGGACGGCGGCGGCTGTCACATCACTTTCGCACTTGTTCCGCACCGATGACGATGAGGATGGTCCCGCGAATACGCTTCTCCTCTGCCTAATGGACGTTTCTTCAGATGCTGCGGGTGGGGGATGGCAAAGGGGAGTAGCCTAAGATCACACTGCTCGAATCTGCAGGAATCTGTTTTTTGATAAAATTGATTTTAAATGAACCTCGAGGAAGTATAGAATGGATTTTAAAGGAATCTAAAGGAAGTTGGATATTACCATGGCAATCCTAACTTTGTTTGCCGCTGTTCTAAATAGTCTATTTGAGGTCATCCCAAACCAATCCCTCAAGTTTTTAAGTGAAGAGGCTCTTCGTCTTTCCTTCATAATGTTTTGTAGTAGAATATATAATTTAGGTCCCTTTATAATATGACCAAGGTGTAGTATGACTGAGGTGACTTGGTGTATACTGTCGTTACTTGGGGGATAACCCCCTGAATAAAGATTAAAATATAGTCATAAAAGGAGTAGCAGATGAGACAACTGAAAACTACGAGGAAACAAGTGGCAAAATTGTTACAATTATGCAAAAAATGGGTGTAAGTATCAATGCTAAAGAGGATATAGAAGAAGTACGAAGACTTGGAAGATACAACAGAGGAAGAGAAAGACCAATTTTAGTCAAGCTGATGAAAGAGCCTAATGGGTTTACAATTCTGAAGAACACAAAAAAATCTAAAAGGGACAAATGTATGGATTGACGAGGACTATCCAAAGGAGGTGTGAGAAGATAGAATAAAACTGATCCCAGAACTCAAGGAGGCAAGAAACAGAGGATACAGAGCAACGCTAAGGTACAATAAACTTGTAATCAACGTGGAACAAGGAAGCCGAACAGCCGGTGAAGAAACCCACGGTACTGCCGCGAACAAGAGAACAGTGTCTGAAAGATCGCCGGAGGGGGGCAGTTCTACAGAGCAAATCAGTAAAATAACGCGAACAGCTAAAAAAAACTAACACATAAGGATGTGGCGAATTACAAAGCTGACGGACAAGGCAATGGATAAGGAATTGCTCTATTAGGAAGCAATAAGGGAAAATATAGTAAAATACAGTTAGGAAAATGGAACAGGAATGTCCTTAATAATCAAAAAGCGGACTATCGAGATAAAGGAACGCGAGAAAAAGAGTGCAAAATCGGAAAATAAAAAACAGCAAATTGTTAATCGGTACATGGAATGTGAGAGGAACTTACACAGCAGGAGCCCTTAGGCAGGTTATAAGAGAAGCTAAGCAGTATAAGATGGACATCGTTGCCCTACAAGAGACAAAACAATCAGAAACAGATATTGTAAATGTAGATAGTATGATTTTATTTAAAAGTGGTGGAAGATACCGTAGGATGGGAGTGCGTTTTCTAGTAGAAGAACTATTAAAAAGAGCGTGATGAAATTCAGTCCCATAACAGACCGAATGTGTTCTATAAGATTGAGAGGAAAAGATTAAAATATTACTATTATCAATATACACGCCCCCTCGGAAGACAAACAGGAGGACGAAAAAGAACTGTATGATGAAATGTTGGCGGATGAGTATGAAAAAATACAAAAACATGACATAAAAATTGTAATTGGGGATTGCAATGCTATGATAGGGAAGGAGATTATATACAGAACAATAATAGGGATTCACAGTAAACATGACTTGTCGAATGACAATGGGCAGCGATTGATGAATTTTGCAGCAGAACGGGATATGGTAATAAGGAGCACACAAATTCAAAGGAAGGAAATTTATAAAGGAACCTGGAAATCCCCCAACGGAAGAGTAGTAAATGGAATAGATCACGTGCTAATGGAAAGAAAGCACCTACACAGAATTACAGATTTAAGAAGTATGAGAGGAGCTGAGGCTGACTCTGATCACTTCCTCGTTAAAGCCACATGTAAGAACCTATTAGAGAGTTCTAGCAATTTTAAGAAGAACGTAAAGAGAAAAAGGAAATATGATAAAGTTAAAGGCGCCAAGAACAAGAGATAAGTACCAACAAGCTATAAATAGAAGAGAGAAGACGTGCCCAGTAGAAGAAATCGATGTGTAAAGCTAGATTGAAAGTCCCAACTAAGTTGAGACCTTCAAGCTGGCAGAACTGGGGTGCCTTTGGGCTGCTCAGTTTACTTACGGTGGGTTGTGGATCCTTGGCAACTTATTCTTTTCCTCTTATAAGAGATGTCAGGCAAAATCACTAACTTTTAACGCGAGATTACTCTAAAGGCTCAAAAAAAACTTCAAGAAAAAGGGCGCCAGGAGTTTTCACCTCCAAACTCCAAGGAAGTTAGTGAAATTACCCAACCTCTCCAGAAACACTGAAGGGATGGGTGTAGAAAAATTCAAAAGAGAATTTAACAGTAACACCTATATTGATTCTAAACTATAATAAAATGAATAGTGAGTTGTGATCACAATGTACAGATTTATAAGGGGGGCTGCTGGCTTAGAAGAACAATACAACCTGGCTTGCTCAAGTGAGGTTGACGCTCCTAGGACGGTTGACAGGCTCCTTCTGACAGCTCCTTCAGAGGGTCCTCTTTGATGACCGGCAGCCTCTTCAGGTTCCCTAGGCCAGACCACTCCTGCTTGACGTCCCCCCTTTTAGGCTGAGGGGTATCTGGGTCTGACTCGGCTACCACTTCCGGCCGCCGTCATGCAAAGTATAAAAAAAAGAAGGATTAGTGCCTGGACCCTCTATGGCGAAACCCCAGGATGTAGAAGGTTATGCAAGCTCAGGCGTACTACTTGGCTTTGAATTGAACAATTAAAAGCCCCCTCCCCAACAATTTAGTTGAAACAATATCTATATAAATTTAACAAAGATCCCTTATAAATTGCTTAAATTCTATACTAAAAATTTCTTAAAAGTTAAACACAAAGCTATAGCAGATATCTCCCCACAATGGTTCACAATTGAATCTGCATATGTAACAAAGAATATAATTTTAAAATAAAGTACCAATATCGTATCAACAAAGTATCACCTAACCTAGATACTTGATAGGCCTTTCAAGTCTAATACTTAAAACAAAACTTAAAAATATGAGTCTTGAAGTGAGCAAGGCTATAGTTCACTTAAGTTCAAAGCAGTTTAATTGATTTAAGAGGAAATCAAGGCTATGATTCTATTAAGTTACTGCTGGCTTTAGTGCTCCAGAAAGTTAGAATCTTGAAAGGTAATACAACCACAAAAAAAATTATCAAGCCACAAATGTTTACTAAAATGTCTCAAAATCAAATATCACAAATAATCCAGAAAATTGAAATTATATGAACAGTAGTTGCAAGGTACGAGCAACTATACTTCAATAAATACTCTCACTGTTAAAACTATAGCTCTAAAAGAAACAAAAATCTATGAGTACGTTCAGTCTCACACAGATGTACTTCGGCAGGCTGTATCGGTTGTAAAGATGGAAAAATTTGTCAAATTCGTACAGCAAAATTACAGCTCAAAATTTGCAAAATGCGTGTGTAAGCACACTCAAAAACTATCAAATTATACCAAAATAAAGAAAGGTGCCTCTCTCTCTCTCTAGAATTATACAAGGTACAAAGAAAACTGAAGAATGTTAGACACCTATGCAAAAAACAAAATGCTCCTAAGCTGCCCAAAATGGCGGAAACAATAAACTAAGCAATTTTTGCACAGACTCTACCAAATAAAAAAAGTGTGCTCCCTCTCTCTCTCAAGAATGTACAAATGAGCAACAAAAAAAAGGAAAAGCGAAATGAAGGTCACACTTGGAGGTGACTACAAACTCTAGATGCGAAAGTACGTAAAATAGCTCGATAGCTGCCAAAATGGCGTTCAAATTTGAAATAAGCAAATTTTACGTACCTTCTATATCCAAAGTAGCAGGAACAGCTTGCAGTCACACTCCTGTGAATCCTTCCAGGGTCTAGAAGTAGGTGGAAAAAGGGGTGTATTCCTTTAGATTGACATCAGCACCAGGTTAGTTCCTTCGGGAAGCAGATGCACTCACTTGGGCTGAAAACACATATATAACACAGTACGGCATTCACAATCTGACTCGAAAATGAAACTAAATCAAATCAATGATGTCGATTTTAGATACTAAAAGTTGGATATCAACGGTATGCTAGCAAAAATTCAAAAGAGTGGCTGGTTTAACAACGCAGCACACTAAAACAGAAATACAGAATCCAAGAAAAATGGCGGAATATTCACAATTCACAAATAATTGTCCGTGTTACAGGGTTAGGTACTTCAAATAGAAATCTCGCGAAAAGAGAGTTAATAGCTTCAAAGTCTACCCCCACGACAAATAAAAGAATCTATTTCATGAACATGACGGAAGGCCCAAATCAAAAAAAGAAAAACCTAAGTTAAAGATGGCAGAATGCCGGATCGATACACCTGACCTGTTGCAGCTGCAGAGAGAGAGACCAGAAGCCGGAAGCTAGGGAGAGACAAGCCTATTTATAATTTTTCGTCGGAAATCACAAAAACTTGGAAAACTTCTCGACTGTTCACGAACTCAATAGACAACTGACCAATCACACCACCCCCTAGTTAGGCAGTGCTGCCAACGGCACACTACCAACCCAACCTCAAAGTAACTAGTCTTAATTGCAAGTCGGGACAGAATTACTATTATTAACAAAATAAACTCATAATAGGGAACGAAAAATGCACTAAGAGAATGAAACTAACAACTTTGCAAGTCTAAATTCTATAGACAATAATATAGTAACACATTAAAATTACCCCGCAGGTGGGCACCCACATTGCGCCTACATGCGAGTCTGGTTGCATATACCACATACCTATAGGCATACTATGGGTATCCATAGGCGCGGGAAAGGGGTTCTTCCAATAGCGTAATGGCAAAGCACAAGGGAGGAACAGATATCTACCTGTCACTAGAATATCATTCCGTAAGAACTGATCTATAAAAGGAGTCACAGACGACGTGTAACGAAATTAGCAAAAATTTCGTTACATATCCCTCCCACCAGGAAAAATTCGAGAAGTCATTCGAGAATTTTCAAACTAACTGATGCTAAACTACAGATGAAGGTACTAATCAACTTGAAATTGGAGAATATCACAGTAAGAGTGTGGAGAAAATTACTGACAAACCTTGCAAAGGCTAGACATAAGTATTATGACAACCGACACTAACCCAAGTACAACTAGAGTGAGAAAGTCAATAATATTAACCCAAAAATAACCTAAAATAACCTAACCTAAATACCACAGCGGATCTCTCCAGTCAAATAGACCAGGGGAGGAGAGTCACCACCCTCGAGTCACTACCCAATTGGAACAAACCGTTTCGCTAAAAGATCTTAAATCAGCGCCGTAGGCTTGGTTCCACCTTGCCACCAGTCGTCTGTTGGCGCAGGGACTCGACGGGAACAACGCACCAGCCAAGGGTTCTTTGGTTTCAAGATCATGACAGCAAAAAAACAAACAAAAAGCTCTTGTAGTTTGACTACAAGTAAGTGAATTATAGTATCCACCAGACTAAAAAGAGGACAGGTTTAAAGAGAGTCTGTAGGGTACTAACCAAAACCTGCCTCCACACACAATGACGCGGTCTCAGTCCAACAATGTTGCTGGCAATCTTCCGCTACAACCTGGACAAAGGAGCTGAGATACAATCCAGTAGTGACAGCAAGCATGCGCCAAGTCTCCAGTGAGAACATTGACTACCGACTGTCACCCCCCAACATTTATCCTTCCAGAGCCCATCGCTACTGAAAGCTGTTGCTTCGGAACTCACCAGCACCCACTGCAAAAATGGCCAAAAAAATAATACAAAAGTGCCTATTCACTTCAGGTCACTATACTAAACTGTCAAATCCGGGAACTAATATACAAAGTGCCTATTCACATTCAGGACACTATACCTAATAACTAAAAATATCAAATCCGGGAACTAATATACAAACGACAAAATTGGTGAATGCACTCAAATAAGCAAATGAGTCATCAGGGAAAAAACCAAATAGTAATGAACAATATCAAACATGAGTTGTCACAGCAAAATGACAAGTCACATTTCACGCTATGACCAATCATATCTATAACAAAAGAACCTAAACCAAATTTACACATCATATAAAAAATAACCATAAGTACCAGACAATAACAATCCCTAACGACACTCGTGCATACTGATGCTATCAGCAATGCTGTTTGGACGTAAATCACCTAAGGTGATTAGACAAAGATGTTGTTTCGTCCATAAGTAGCCTGTTGGAAGACTTGTACTCCCACCCGGTAATTTTCCGGTGCTGTAGCATTCCTCAGGCACTGATGCTTGAGCAGAAAGAAGTATTTCTTTTCCCCACAAACATACCATGCCAGCCCCTATCAGCAGGGCAATGTCCTTAAAGACGTGGCAATTAACCCCCATCATCACTGGCTTCAGACTCTAGTTCAGAGGCTGGTTCCAAGTCTGGAACTGGATCTGGATCATCAGAAGCCAGCCCTGTATCATCCTTTTTAAGATCCTTGACATGCCAGTTGCCCAAGTCGTTACCATACTTGTTCACCAAATTATATACCAAAGGGGACAAAACCTTATTAACAATACAAGGAACATATTTGGGGGACAATTTAGCATTAAAATGATCAGCAGCCTTAGATAACACATAATTAACCTTCCAACCTTTTCACCCTCAGAAAATTGGGCGGGCCTACGCCTTAGGTTATAAGTTTCAGCATTGCGAAGGTAAGCCTTTTTGATTCGTTCTCGAACCTTCGAAAAAATTTCCGTCATCCCCTGAACATCATCTAACCTGGCGTTCTTGTCAGAAATTTCAACAATGTTCCTGGCATTATCAGAAATCTTTCCAAAGTAGTCTCCTGAAACAGGAACATTTCTAGCAAAAGTTAAGAAAGCTGGGGAATACCCAGTCACATCATGTTTTGCTAAACGCAAACCCTGAGCAATTTTGAAAATAGACTGATCCCAAGTTTTCTGATCTTCCTTAATATATGACCTAATGGCTGTGATAATAACTCTATTTTGACGCTCTGTATGGTTGATTTGTGCATGATACCTGGCATCATACCATATTTTCTGAACTTTATATTCCTCCATAAGGTTTTTAAAATCTTTACTCCTAAACTGAGGTCCATTGTCACACACCATAATCTGAGGCACACCAAATATAAGGAAAACATTATTCTCTAAAAACCTATTAATGTGCTGGACTGTAGCTCTACGAAGGGGCTGAACTAACGTGAATTTGGTAAACCAATCTATGACCACAAAAAGATATTGATTCCCACTTTTAGATCTAGGATAAGGACCTAAAAGATCACAACTGACCGATTGAAACGGAAAATTAATGTTTTTATATGAGCCCATTAAACCTGCTTTAGGCAGATTAGAAACTTTACAACTAGCACAAGTCTTACAATTCTTAATATATCTATATACATCTTTATGAAGAAATGGCCAATAATACAGTTCTGATATACGAGAAATGGTCTTAGAAACACCTAAATGAGCAGCAGTCTCATTATCATGATACATTTTAATTACTTCTTTACGATGTGCTCGAGGCACCACTATCTTCCAGTCTGTTAAATTACCCACTAAAGGATCTTTGCTAAAAATATGTTTATACAAAATGCCATTTTCTACCTTATAAGAAGGATAATCATCGGGCTTTTCTTGGACGTTCTGAATCATTGTAGTGTACCACCCATCAAGTTTTACTGTATCTAAGTTAAGAACTGCTACTGATCGAGATAAGGCATCAGCTACTACATTCTGGGATCCTTTTCTGTGTACTATTGTAAAATCAAACTGAGAAAGTTTAACTGCCCAACGGGCTAGTCTGCCACTAGGGTTATTCATATTGTTTAACCAAATCAGTGAAGCATGATCAGTTATTACAGTAAAATGTGTGCCCTCAATGTATCCCCTAAACTTTTCAATGGCAACAATAATGCTGTACAGCTCTTTTTCAGTTACAGTGTACCTCCTCTGACACTTGTTCAGGGTCTTACTAGCATACGCTATGGGATGCTCTATGCCATCAGTTTCCTGATATAATACAGAACCAACTCCGGTATCTGAAGCATCACAATATAAAATAAAAGGCTTTGAAAAGTCAGGTGAAGCTAGGACTGGAGCAGTTGTTAGGCTCTCCTTGATCTGAGCAAATGCACGATCAGCTTCCTCTGTCCATTCAATGCTTTGACCCTTTTTGCGTCCTTTCACAAGGTCAGAAATGGGACTACAGATTGAGGCAAAATTTTTTAGAAAGCGTCGGTAGTAGCCAACTAAACCGATCAAACGTCTAACTTGGGTGGTGGTCTTAGGGACTGGATAATCAACAATAGCAGATACTTTAGATTCATCTGTACGAAGGCCTTTTCATCAACAACAAAACCAACAAATTTCAATGAAGGTCTACAAAACTCACATTTTTCAAAGTTAACTGTAAGACCAGCCTGTTTCAATCTTTCAAAAAGTTTTCTCAAAATGTCTAAATGCAAATCAAAATCTGGTGTAGCAATTACAATGTCATCAAGGTAATAGAAAACATAAGGTTCTAATGCTGGACCAATAACCATGTCCATCAAACGACACATGCTCTGAGCGGAACATGATAAACCAAAGGGCATGACACAAAATTCAAAAAGTCCTCGTCCTCTAACAGCAAAAGCAGTTTTCGGTCTTGATTTCTCATCTAAAGGGATTTGAAAGAATGCAGATTTTAAGTCAATTGATGACAAGAATCTAGCATCTCTCAACTTATTAATCACTGAGTCAATGAGGGGCATAGGATATGCATCTTTACAAGTCACAGAGTTAAGCTTGCGCCCGTCAAAACAGATTCTATACTCTCCAGAAGCTTTCCTCACAAGCCAAAGTGGACTACACCACTCAGAGTTTGATCTCTGAATAAGACCCTGCTTTAACATCTGATCGATTTCCTTGTCAAGATGTTTTTGCATTGCTGGTGACAAAGGGTATTGTCTTTGCCTAATTGGTTTGGCTTGACCAGTATCAATGTGATGGGTCAGAAGGTGAGTTCTTCCTATTCTATCAGTAGGGCCAATTGACTTAAATAGGTCAATCACTTTTGAAAGTTTGGCCTTCTGTTGGGGGTTCAGATTTTCAGCAGGACAAATAGTGTTCACCACACAAACTGACACACAATTGGCATGAACTCTAAAAGCTTTTAAGAAGTCAATACCCAAAACAAGACTATAATTAATAGACGAAATTACCCAAATTTGTACATCCCTTGTCATGTTACCAAGAGTGATGGGTACAGTAAATTTCCCAATGGTAGCCTGTGGAACACCATCTGCAGTTGTCACTTGCAGAGAATAATCTAGAGAAAGATTCACATTCCACTTTTCAAGCAAGGCAAAACCAGAGTTTCCCAAAATTGAAACACTGCTGCCAGAATCAGCAAGAGCTATAAAAGTCTCACCTAAGATTTGGACTTCTAGATATGGTCTCTCATCGCCAGGTTTGGACACAAACATGGGACAGCCCTTCTTGCATGGATCTTCATATAAGGCACAAGGGTTCGGATTCTCTACAGGGGAGACAAACTCTACTTCTGTTTTTGCTCTCCTTTCTGGGACTTTTTTCGTCTGTTTGAAGACGACTGAGTCGGAGCTTTGGTTTGCACAGGACCTTGAACTAGGGTACCTGCGTCGTCCAGTCTTACAGTTTCTCGAACACCTGTGACACCTGGGCTTGATCACTCCTTGTGACCCACAGCCAAAACAAAAGGACTTGAACATTTGGAATACCTATGTCCAGTTTGATGACAATTCCAACACTCATCCTTAGATATAGAAGAAACATCAAAGGACTTGCTATTAAACACCCTTCTGTTTTCTCTGGGATTATCCCTAAGTGTTGAAAGGTAGGCTAAGTCTGGTTCTAAGAAACTAGAGTTACTAGGAATAGGAGGTTTATACCTATCAGACCAACTTCTAGACTCCTCTAGCTTTTTGCACAGAGTTGTCAGCTCTGACACTGTATTGATGTCATGAAGAGCTAGTTGGGCTACGTAAAATGGCAAGAGATTGCGCCTGATTTTGTTGACCATGGTCTTCTCATCAGGTTTTTCAGGGAGACGATTAAACAGTCCCTCCATAGCACAAATATATAAAGAGACCCGTTCATCAGAACCTTGAGTTCTATTATTGATCTCCTGCATCAGGTCCTCCTGATACTGATAAGGCAAGAAATCTTCCTTCAACTTAGCAACCAAACTGTCCCAGTCTGAAAACCTAGATCTGTTAACATTAAACCAAGTCCAAGCTTTATCCTTGAATAGATCACCAGCTGAAAGAAATAGCTCATTTTTCTGTACACAGCGGGAAAGTCTCATGGACTCAACCTTTTCTAAAAAGGAGACAACGGACTCATTTGAAGTCCCTTTAAAACACAAATTCCACTTATATGGTAAGACAGGCTTGGGGTTTGAGAAAATTGGAGCTGGAGGCATTCTCTCCACTGGAGTGCTAGTTGCAGGTGCAACCTTTTCATCTAGCTCAGCATCCAATTTTAAAAGAAGCAGAAGCAAACGTTGCTTCATGGCTTCCTGACTTTCATCATCGGTTCTTAAGCGATTGATCCTACCAGAAACATGGGTCAAACGAGATACAAGCCTCTTGTGCTCAGAACTACCAGTAGAACTGACAAAAGCTGCTATCCTTTGCTCTAAATCGGCCAATGATGTTTTGATTGCATCAACATCGTCATCATGAGGCTGAACTATAAAGGACTCAATGAAAGATCTGTGAGCTCGTTCTTGACTGAACAACCCTCTCAGTACCTTTCGTTTGTCGTCCATACTACCAGATGGTTGGATACCTCTCACACGGAGTTCATAGTCTAGTTCTGCACTCAATAAATGACCTGCGTCCATTTTGGGAATCAAAATCTAAATCAATCAATAATCAAGAATCGACAAAAGATATACTGCTTACAGCAGTCAATAAGGTAAATGGTCAATAATCAAAAATATTCAATAACTCACAAATACTCAAAATCAGCAAGATAAATGGGTAACAATCAGAGAATATTCAATAAGTCAAAAATACTCAAAATGTAGGCAATCAATAAAAATCAATAATCAGTGGCTATATACTCAAAGATCAATCAATAAGAATCAATAATCAATATACTCAAAAATGTAGGCAAGATAAAATCTTAAACGCAATAAATAGTTCTCAAAGGTGATACTATCAGGAGAAAATCTAAATGTCAAAATATCAAAATAAATTCAAAAGATTAATAGTTATGTGAAATATCGGCAAAATAACTGCAGCAAAATTCAATAAAATTTAGAATAAAGGCAAACTATAAAAAACTGACTCTAGTCAACTCACTTCAAAAGTTTACTCTACACCTCTCTTCAGGCTTCGAAGAAAGAAAAGAACAAATCGCCAAATCGTGCCCCACGTTGGGCGCCAAATTGTGTAAAGCTAGATTGAAAGTCCCAACTAAGTTGAGACCTTCAAGCTGGCAGAACTGGGGTGCCTTTGGGCTGCTCAGTTTACTTACGGTGGGTTGTGGATCCTTGGCAACTTATTCTTTTCCTCTTATAAGAGATGTCAGGCAAAATCACTAACTTTTAACGCGAGATTACTCTAAAGGCTCAAAAAAAAACTTCAAGAAAAAGGGCGCCAGGAGTTTTCACCTCCAAACTCCAAGGAAGTTAGTGAAATTACCCAACCTCTCCAGAAACACTGAAGGGATGGGTGTAGAAAAATTCAAAAGAGAATTTAACAGTAACACGTATATTGATTCTAAACTATAATAAAATGAATAGTGAGTTGTGATCACAATGTACAGATTTATAAGGGGAGCTGCTGGCTTAGAAGAACAATACAACCTGGCTTGCTCAAGTGAGGTTGACGCTCCTAGGACGGTTGACAGGCTCCTTCTGACAGCTCCTTCAGAGGGTCTTCTTTGATGACCGGCAGCCTCTTCAGGTTCCCTAGGCCAGACCACTCCTGCTTGACGTCCCCCCTTTTAGGCTGAGGGGTATCTGGGTCTGACTCGGCTACCACTTCCGGCCGCCGTCATGCAAAGTATAAAAAAAAGAAGGATTAGTGCCTGGACCCTCTATGGCGAAACCCCAGGATGTAGAAGGTTATGCAAGCTCAGGCGTACTACTTGGCTTTGAATTGAACAATTAAAAGCCCCCTCCCCAACAATTTAGTTGAAACAATATCTATATAAATTTAACAAAGATCCCTTATAAATTGCTTAAATTCTATACTAAAAATTTCTTAAAAGTTAAACACAAAGCTATAGCAGATATCTCCCCACAATGGTTCACAATTGAATATGCATATATAAAAAAGAATATAATTTTAAAATAAAGTACCAATATCGTATCAACAAAGTATCACCTAACCTAGATACTTGATAGGCCTTTCAAGTCTAATACTTAAAATAAAACTTAAAAATATGAGTCTTGAAGTGAGCAAGGCTATAGTTCACCTAAGTTCAAAGCAGTTTAATTGATTTAAGAGGAAATCAAGGCTATGATTCTATTAAGTTACTGCTGGCTCTAGTGCTCCAGAAAGTTAGAATCTTGAAAGGTAATACAACCACAAAAAAAATTATCAAGCCCACAAATGTTTACTAAAATGTCTCAAAATCAAATATCACAAATAATCCAGAAAATTGAAATTATATGAACAGTAGTTGCAAGGTACGAGCAACTATACTTCAATAAATACTCTCACTGTTAAAACTATAGCTCTAAAAGAAACAAAAATCTATGAGTACGTTCAGTCTCACACAGATGTACTTCGGCAGGCTGTATCGGTTGTAAAGATGGAAAAATTTGTCAAATTCGTACAGCAAAATTACAGCTCAAAATTTGCAAAATGGGTGTGTAAGCACAATCAAAAACTATCAAATTATACCAAAATAAAGAAAGGTGCCTCTCTCTCTCTCTCTAGAATTATACGAGGTACAAAGAAAACTGAAGAATGTTAGACACCTATGCAAAAAACAAAATGCTCATAAGCTGCCCAAAATGGCGGAAACAATAAACTAAGCAATTTTTGCACCTACCAAATAAAAAAAGTGTGCTCCCTCTCTCTCTCAAGAATGTACAAATGAGCAACAAAAAAAAAGGAAAAGCGAAATGAAGGTCACACTTGGAGGTGACTACAAACTCTAGATGCGAAAGTACGTAAAATAGCTCGATAGCTACCAAAATGGCGTTCAAATTTGAAATAAGCAAATTTTACGTACCTTCTATATCCAAAGTAGCAGGAACAGCTTGCAGTCACACTCCTGTGAATCCTTCCAGGGTCTAGAAGTAGGTGGAAAAAGGGGTGTATTCCTTTAGATTGACATCAGCACCAGGTTAGTTCCTTCGGGAAGCAGATGCACTCACTTCGGCTGAAAACACATATATAACACAGTACGGCATTCACAATCTGACTCGAAAATGAAACTAAATCAAATCAATGATGTCGATTTTAGATACTAAAAGTTCGATATCAACGGTATGCTAGCAAAAATTCAAAAGAGTCGCTGGTTTAACAACGCAGCACACTAAAACAGAAATACAGAATCCAAGAAAAATGGCGGAATATTCACAATTCACAAATAATTGTCCGTGTTACAGGGTTAGGTACTTCAAATAGAAATCTCGCGAAAAGAGAGTTAATACCTTCAAAGTCTACCCCCACGACAAATAAAAGAATCTATTTCATGAACATGACGGAAGGCCCAAATGAAAAAAAGAAAAACCTAAGTTAAAGATGGCAGAATGCCGGATCGATACACCTGACCTGTTGCAGCTGCAGAGAGAGAGACCAGAAGCCGGAAGCTAGGGAGAGACAAGCCTATTTATAATTTTTCGTCGGAAATCACAAAAACTTGGAAAACTTCTCGACTGTTCACGAACTCAATAGACAACTGACCAATCACACCACCCCCTAGTTAGGCAGTGCTGCCAACGGCACACTACCAACCCAACCTCAAAGTAACTATAGTCTTAATTGCAAATCGGGACAGAATTACTATTATTAACAAAATAAACTCATAATAGGGAACGAAAAATGCACTAAGAGGATGAAACTAACAACTTTGCAAGTCTAAATTCTATAGACAATAATATAGTAACACGTTAAAATTTCCCCGCAGGTGGGCACCCATATTGCGCCTACATGCGAGTGTGGTTGCATATACCACATACCTATAGGCATACTATGGGTATCCATAGGCGCGGAAAAGGGGTTCTTCCAATAGCGTAATGGCAAAGCACAAGGGAGGAACAGATATCTACCTGGCACTAGAATATCATTCTGTAAGATTTGATCTATAAAAGGAGTCACAGACGACGTGTAACGAAATTAGCAAAAATTTCGTTACAGATGATATGTGGACACAGCTAAAACAAATAATAGAAGATACAAATGAGACTGTAATACCATCAATAACAATGCAATCAAAGGTAAAAGACTGGTATGATGAAGAATGCGAGAAATGTGAAGCAGAAAAAAGAAGTTAAGGTTACTTATGCTAACAAATGGTAGTGATTGAAATATCGAAGACTACAAGAAAATTAGGAGAAAAATAATGGAAGAATTATGCACAAGAAAGAAGAGACAATCTAATGAAAACGACGTAAGGGAAATAGAAGAAAATTTTTTAAATAAGGAGATTAGTTCTTTCTACCAAGAGGCAAAGAAAATGGGAAGAGGATATTGTAATAGGCAAATATTTTTGAAAAACAAAGATGGAACGTTAATAGCAGACAAATACGAAATACTAAAAACGTGGAAAGATCACTTTGTTGACCTGTTGAATGAGGAAGAGATAGAAAATCAAGAAACTCAATTAGTGACGGACGTTGACGCAGATAGTTTGGAAGTTCCTACATATGAAGAAATAGAAATCATAGTGCAAAACATGAAGAACAATAGAAGCCCTGGAGAAAGCAATATAACAGCAGAAATGTTAAAAGTTGGGGGAGAAATTCTTAGAAGATAAATCCACGAAATGATGAGAGAAATATGGCTAAAAGAACGAATGCCGGTAGACTGGTCAAATGCTTTAATATGTCCAATATATAAGAAAGGTGACCCAACAATAAGCGAAAATTATAGAGGTATCGCCCTTTCAGACACATGCTACAAGGTACTTGGACAGATAATAAGAAAGAGGCTGGACGGTTATGCAGAAACAATTTTAGGAGAATATCAGGCTGGATTCAGAAGCGGCAGGAGTATGACAGATCAAATATTCGTTATCAAAGACGATTCGCGGACCCAGTGATTGCTCACCTCACGGTGTGAGGAGTAGTCACTGGGTAATGGAACAGCAGCTCGGTAAGTCGGTTCCCGGGCTGCACCTTTTTATTTTTAAATATAACAATAAACCAAATTATACAAAATTATTAATTAAAACGAATAAAAATCAACTACAAGTAGTACAGTACCTATCCACATATACAGGGTGAGTTTTTAGTACCGGCTCGGTCGATAACTCCGTTACTGTAGAAGATAGCGAAAAAAGTTGTATATAAAAGTTGTAGCCACGGATATGCTCCTTGCTCAGAAAATATTTAGATTTATACAGGATGATCCATAACTACGTGGTGAGGCAAACATTCATTTTTTTAAATGAGATACCCTATATATTATTCCATACTCAAATTCTGCTAATGACTTGCGTTCTTCCAATATAGGGTATTGTTACATTATATAGGGTATTTTAAAGTTATTACCATTTTTATATCCAAATCGCGGTCAAATGAACGTACTGTATATGAAAAAGAAATGAATAAAAAATTATTTTTTTTACATGAAAAAATTAGAAATATCCTCTAGTTTTAAAATCGGCTATAAAAAAAGCCCATGACGCATATTCGTATACAGGGTGATGTAGAATGCAAAATCAAGATTTTCTCTTTTTTTTTAAATGTGACCCCCAATATTTTATGATCCCAAAGAATTGCTCTTGATATGCTCTTTCATCTTTGTATAGCACTTGTTGTACCTAGGTCCATCAGTTTCCGAGATATTTCGATTTTTCGGTAAATTTAAAATATAGCTTCTATTTGTGTACTGAAATTCATTTATTTTGAGAAAGTACTATCCAATTTGTCTTTTATTTAACGAACATCTAAATTATAAGGCCGTGATACTATTTGATGAAGTCAAAACCCTAAATCGTCGAGATAATAAAGTCAAGTATGCTGAGGAAACAATTTTGTAGGCGTGATGCACAATTATCAAGCAGATTTATCAGGTAGGCTTTGAAAAATCGACAGTTTTCATAACCTGCTCAATAATTCCGTACTGGGTGAAAATCCAGCTTTATAAATTAATTTTCCTATTGAGGGTATTTAGGAGAATCTTTGAGAAATTGTCTACTTGCTTCTAGAATATATCAACTATGAACAGCAATATCCAGAACGGAGGCACTCTAAAACTAATGCGTTTGAAAGACAGAAGAATCGTTTTATTTGGACTGTGTCGTTTAATATTTCATAGCCTACCTGATACATCTGCTTGATAATTATGCATGACGTCTATAAAATTGTTTTCTCAGCACACTTGACCTATATTATCTCATTAATTCAGTGTTTTGACTTGATCAAGTACTATTATGGCCTTATATTTTAATTGTTTGTTAAGAGAAACTAAAACTTGATAGTATTTTCTCAAAATAAATAAATTTTGATAAACAAATAGGAGGTGTACTTAACATTTGTAGAAAAATCGAAATATCTCAGAAACTAGTGAATACAGACATAACAAGTGCTATACAAAGATGAAAGAGCATATTAAAAGCAATTCTTTGGTATAATAAAATATTGGTAGTTACATTTAAAAAAAAGAGAGAAAATCTAGATTTCGCATTCTACATCACCCTGTATACGAATATGCGTTACAGACTTTTTTTATAGCCGATTTTAAAACTAGAGGATATCTTTAGTCTTCTCATGTAAAAAAAAATATTTTTGATTCATTACTGTTTGATATACAGTACGTTCATTTGATCGCGATTTGTATATAAAAATGGTCATAACTTTCGAAATACCCTGTATAATGTAACCATTCCCTATATTGAAAGAACGGGGATCATTAGAAGAATTTCAATATGGAATAATATATAGGGTGTCTCGTTTAAAAAAATGCATGTTTGCATCACCACGTAGTTATGGATCACCCTGTATGAATCTAAGTATTTTCTGAGCAAGGAGCATATCCGTGGCTACAACTTTTATATAAAACTTTTTTCGCTATCTTCTACAGTAGTGGAGTTATCAACCGAGCCGGTACTAAAAACTCACCCTGTATAAATATATAAAAAGCACAAGAAATATGCAAAAAATAGTATTTAGGACACATACATATATTAACATACCAATGATTAAGTAAATTCTACCAAAGTAGAGGACAACCAATGGGATAGCAAAGATTTTGATATAAAAAACAGCATCTCTTAGGGCCGGTTGTACAATGCAAGCTTAAGCTTCGGCTTAAGGTAAGCCGACGTTAAACCACGTCAGTTGCAAATCGTCCGTTGTACAATGCTAGCTTAGGCCCCCACCCCAAGCTTAGCACGAGCTTACGTAAACCGAAGCTTAACGCGAGCTTAGCTGAGGTTTAAACCTAACCTGATACAAGTGACATAATATGTCAAGAAGAAACCTTCAAATTGCTTGTCACTTTATTAGGTCATATTTTTTGAAAGATGTGTGTCTAATTTAACAAAGAGAGCAAATGAAAGAACAGAGACAGAAACGGTCGTTGCCGAAATTTAACACAAACTGTCATAAGTGCCTAACCAAAAAACGTAATTTTTCGGATGATTGTGTCAGTACGTATGGCTTCATTGATGCCAACTGTAGTGAATTTCATTATCAACCAGGTTTAACTAAGCCGACCATTGTACAACGGGTGTCGACTTTAAGCCCGAGCTTAGCTAAGCTTAGGCTTAACAAAGCTCGTGCTAAACCCGCATTTGTACAATCGGCCCTAAGGTGTATAAAAATAAAGACTTAAGCCTTTTCATAAAATTAAGCAGTGTGTAGTTTGTGTATCCATGAGTAAAGTTATTGTAAAGCTTGGCTGCATTATATAAAAAACATCTTTTAAATACCATGCTTTGGGTATTACAAACCTGTGCCTGAATCTTTAAGGAGTGGTGATTTGGCCGTGATTAATTTAAAATAATTCTTTTGTCTTATTTTATATTCTATATTTATGATCTCAAATTTTGTTTTATTTTTAAATACTAGTTATGTGGTTTTTAAAATAGATGGTGCAATTATGGTCATAATTGCATGAAGTTCTAGGTCTACTCTTGGCGATGCTTCTGTAGGACTAACAATTTATTTAAGTAGGTGTGAGAACAGACACCCCAAAATGGAATGCCGTAACTCAACCTACTTTGGAATAATGCAAAATGACAACTTTTGGTACTTTTGGTGGTGTTTCTTCCAAGAGTTTTTGTTAACTGTTCTTATATAGTATGTAACTTACTTTAGCTAACTCATTCATTAGATTATTGATAAACTTCAGTTTTTGACCAATAGTTAGATATTTTATATAATTCTTCGTCGTCTAAGTAAGCCACGTTAAGTGATTTCAGTATCATGCCAGAGTATTGTAGTATCAACTGCAAATACCGCCACTTATTTCCAATGTCATTAGGCAATTAATATATACCAAAAATAATGTGGGACCTAATACAGATCCATGTCGTACTCCATCCCGCATGTTCAAAGTTACATTTTTAGATAGTTTAACAATTTGTGAGCGATTATTCAAATAGCATTTTAATGCTACTTTAGAACAATCATATTGGTCTAATTTCTTGATCAAAATATCATGATTGGCACAATCAAATGCTTCAGAAAAGTCACAGACCAAAGTCGCTGAAATTTGATTTTTATTTCAATTCGAGTATAGCTTATATGGCGGAAAAAACAATGGCATCTGTGGTATTCTTTTGTATTTGAAATCCAAACTGAAAAGGACTTAAGATGTTATTGTTTTTTTTTAAATCAGCCTGATCTGAACTATTTTTTCAATGATTTCCGTTAAAATGCTAATTATACCTATAGGCCTAAAATTCTAGAGTACATCGTTTATTCCTAAATAGGAATGACTATTGATGTTTTTAGGAATTCAGGGTATCTTTCTGATTCAAACGAAAAATTTATCAATTTAGTGAGTAAAACCAGCCAGCGCTTTATATGTGAGATTTAGTATGAAATTCAAGGAGATTTCGTCAATCCCAGATGATACTTTGTTTTTGACGAACTCTAGGACAAGTTTTAGTTATGAATATCCGTTGGTTCAAATATTAGTTTATGCTCTATGTAAATATAAAGAAGCTAATGGGTCGTCAGTACTGTGTACAGAATTTCTAAGTTTCTGTGCTACAGAACAGTATTTATTTAAAATGTTTGGATGAATTGTCGGCATGTTATTAGAAGCAAACGGTTTTCTTTTGATTTCATTCACGGCTTTCCAAGCTTCCTTTGTCTTTGTTTCCAGCTCTGTTGATGTTATGCTTATAATAATCTTGTTTAGCGACCACTAAAAGCTTTTTATATAATTATTCTATGGTAAGACAAACTCCTCCTGTGGGGGCGGGTTAGAATGTCTCCCATCGTATATCCTGCGTGTCGTAAAAGGCGACTAAAAGGAACCGAACTACTGTCGGTATAAGCAGTAACCTCTTCTCAACCAACAGCTTTGGGTGGACGAGTTGAGAAGAGTCAGGACACCTTCTTGTCCTTGGGGTGAGAAATTGTGCCTAAAGGCGGATAAACCAGTAGATACATCTGGTCAACGGCATGAGGATGCAGAAAACAAATGGGAAACTACTGCATTAAAGATCTCAAAGATATTCCAAGAGAAACTCGTAAAATGGGTATATTTTACGAGTTCACAGCATGTCTGTTAAGACATTATGACTATGATGATGAAGACAAACAGTATTTATGAAATTATCTATTATCTACGAATACCGTACCAGCTTAAAATCGAAGCTAATGAAAAGCGTGTTAAAAAATGCCACGCCGCTGCGTCTCAAATTTTCCCTAGTCACAAATATGTAATAAAAATAATAGTAGAGATGGTGGGGGACGGCGCGGCGGCGGCAGCCAGAACGCCGCGTGACGCCAACTGGCTGCGACGCGCTCTCCACAGGACGTCATAAATCGTGCATGGTCGGTTTTTCACCGCCAGAATCGAACGTGGCCCTGCCCGGAGTATTTCAAACGTCGGAGTAGCGTCGCTTCGGCATTTTTCGCTACAAGTACCGCTTTGTTATAATGACGGCGCTCAACGAGGGCTTCTCCTCATTTATCTGGATGGTTTTTTGCGAATGTCATTCCTTACGTAGCAGTAGCGATACGGTTATATTTTCGCGATGTCCTCTCGGTTTAGATTTTACAGAAGAGAGTACTTCTCGTTATGAATTTGGAATAAAGAGCAGAGAGTATGAGGACCAGTATAGATGACTATTAATTAAATCTGTGATGTTCTTCTACATCCGATAAAAATGTAATTACAATGCCAGGTCCAGGATATACGTACACTTTCCAACGTTTTACTTTTTGACGCCATTTTAAACCCAATTGCTCACAAAATTGAGTTTTGTAAAATTTATAGTTTTGAATTCAGACAATTAGCAGTGGAACCTCATATACTGGGTGTTCCAAAATTTTCTTGACATATGGTATTTTTTGTAACGAAAAATGATTCAACCAAGAACTGAGCTATAATTCTAAAGGTACCTTAGGGTCTATCATACCATGCATTCAAAACATCTGTTTTTTGTTCGTCATCCCCGAAGACTCACCCCAACATTTGTTTTCGAATAGACCCAATAGATTTTCCTACATAAATGATATCCCCAATTTATTTAAAATCTTGTACTTATTTTTTCGTAAAATTAGAAGTATAATGTAAACAAAATAGAAACTTGTTTGGCGCTTGATATTTAAAAAAAATGAATAAAAAAGATAATCAAGTGGAGTTTTAAGGGTACTGAATGGTCTATAATACCATGCTTTCAAAAAAATGTCTTTTTTTTACTTTATGCCTCAAACGAATGCTTATTTTAGTTATCTTATGCTTATTGCTTTACGAAAGAAATTAATTTGTGTGTGAAATCAAAAAAACTACGAGGTCTTAGATAATGACTTCATTTATGTCGGAAAAGCTGTGTGGTGCTATTTTAAAAAAAGTTAGGTGTGACTTCTAGGGGTTGAAGTACAAAAAAATGTTTCGAAAGTAAGCTGTGATAGGCCATTCAGTACGCTTGAAAGACCCATTTAGTTTTCCTTTTCATCTATTTTTGTTACAAAAATATTACGCTTCAAACTTATTGTGTTTATCTTATACTTATTACTTTACGAGTTAAATAGATTTGTGTGAAAAATCTACGGTGCTACAAGATTTTAAATAAAATAAGTACATAATTTTTATTGTAAAAACTATTGGATGCTATTTGAAAAAAGAGTTAGGGGTGAGTTTTAAGGGTTGACATATAAAAGAAACTTAGCATATCGTACTTGACCTTTTTTTATTCACGAAAATATCACGTTTCAAGGAAATTCTGAGACATGAAGTATTTATAAGGGATTCCGCCTTCTCCTGCGTGGCATATGGCTGCAGCAACTATAGCCTCCATAGTTAGCATTCTCTGGATCACGTCTTTTCAAGACATTATTAGCGTAAATAAAATTCAGTCATACTCTGGTGATTTTGGTTGCTATTAATTTAATTTAAGGTAACAGATATTGAAATTCAGTACGAGGCACTACCCAAAGCGGTTGTATAAGTCACCAGGGAAGTCCCTGCTAATAACAGCGTTCAGGCTTCCATCCATTGACTAAAGCGGTAAAGTATAGAAAGGATAAGGTAATACAGGAATTAACACGTCTCGCAATGTCCCTTTTGTTCGACTGAAAACTCGATCCTTAGAGGATTCCATAGAATCTGGCTAACACCGTAGGGCCTTACGAGTATTAAATTCAGAAATATAGATTGCAATTTTTATTCCTAGGCTTTTGTGAGATACTTTTTTAAGGCTCTTCCTTTAAACATAACTGCACATAACTTTTGGATTTTGCTTTTGGAAAATCTTCAGCAGGAGGATGCCATATATGCGAAATTGCAAGATTGCATATTACTGTCTGCTTCTGCATATGTATGTATGTATGTAGAATTCTACATATTGCTTTTTATCCCCTAGTGACCATTCAACCTGCAGACTTGATAGTTGGTACTCCGTATCAATTTTTAGACACACAAATATACACTCATATAATTTTCAGTCATCATAAAATTGACATCAAATTATTTTGGCATTGGCATACTGAAAAGTTAATCGTGTGGACAATAAGTCTTGAAGTTCAGATAGGTCCTGCTAGCGAGGCTTCCGAGTTGCTGTAGGGCTTGCGAACGCTTGCCTACAACTTATAGTCTCAGAATATTTAAAAAACACTTATCGTATAGAAAGGCAATCTACGCTACCGTAACTTACCTAAATCCACAAGTTCTGCTATGTCATTTTAAAGCACCAGAAATGACCAATTTCTGACGAACATATTGGTACACGGAGTATCCGTCTATTGGGACAGAATCAATCTGTATAATTCCGTATGAAACCTTGTCTCCTTCCATTTCTAATCACAGCGTCCAAGCATTGATCCATTGACTAAAGCGGGAAAGAAGAGAAACCATAAAGTAATGATACGGTAATTAATACTCCTCGCAATGTTCATTTTGTTTGACCGAAAAATCAATCCCCATAGGATTCCGTGCATTCTGATAAAGGCCTTTGATGCTCTTATGAGTCACTTTATTAAGAAAAATCCTTCAAGAAAGTTCAACGCTCATACATTTAATAGATGCACAGTTCAACAAGTTCAACGCTCATATATTTAAAAGATGCACAGATATTTATAATTTTAAGTTGGGAGAAGTTTTAGCAGTAGGACTCCATTATATACGGAATTCTACATCTTGCTCTTGATTCTTTGGTGACTATTCAAACTGCAGACTAATAGTTGGTACTCTGTTTACTCACATAAACACACCCATACAGTTTCTAGCCATCGCAAACCTTTTTCTTGAAGTTTACATATTGAAAACGTTAGTATGTGGAGAATAATTTATGGTACCCAGATACTGGTAATGGAGCTTCTGGCTTCCCTACCAGTGGAACTTGCGACTCCCATTGTCAACCTAAGGGTATTAAAAAGTTCGCTACTTACCATAAAGGATGGTCCAGGACATGATAGATAACATTAAAATAATGAACTTCAGTTATTTTTTGTAGGATAAGGTCATTCAAACAAAAACTCATTATTTTTCTATATGCGACATTTCGACATATATTAAGTCATCTTCAAGCAACTAAAACAATTGATGGTGTAAGCTATAAACAAAGTAACTCAAACAACAGAAATACACAGAACCTAACACTGACTTTTCATTTTTTTTTTATTGAAAAATGATAGATGCCACTTGCTAAAACGCACGAATGATTTGATTTGTGTTACAGATATTATAAAAAATAAAATATACAAAACCCTCAAAACAATAAAAGATTTTTCCCAATAAGTTAACTTAACCAAAGACGGGTAGGTGGTTGGTGTGCAGGCACATCACTGATTTCATTCTGTTCCTGTTTGTTTTATTTTAATTCGTTTTTATTGTGCGTGTTTTGTGACGTTATATTTTAAAACCGTTGGTAGTGTCTTAATATTCCAATATTTTTATCGATTTAAACTCATGATTATTATCATACCAACCTTGAAAACTTCGTTTTTCTGGTAAGTTAACTTATTGGGAAAATACTTTTATTGTTTTGAGGTTTTTGTATATTTTATAATATCTGTAACACAAATCAAATCACTCGTACGTTTCATCAAGTGGCATCTATCATTTTTCAATTAAAAAAAAATAGAAAAAAAATTTAAAGTCGGTGTTGAGTTTTGTGTATTTCTATCGTTTAAGTCAATTTGTTTATAGCTTACACCATCAATTGTTTTAGTTGCCTGAAGATGACTTAATATAAGTCGAAATGTCGCATATAGAAAAACAAGGAGTTTGAATGACCTTATCCTACAAAAAATAACTGCAGTTTATCACAGCAGGTCAAAATCTTTGACAAATTAAAATAATGATTATATTCATATCCGGGAAAGGTTCGCTTTTGAGATACAAGTTTTAATAAAAATCTATATTATTTTGAATATTTCCTAAAAAAGAAAAACTTTGAATTTGGCACACAAATTACAGAAGCCAGTGGTGGAGGTGTAGATATACGATTACCCTGCAAAAAAATTCACCACTGTTGCATTTTTGGGAGAAGCTTCAGCAGTGGGACAGTGGGGGTGAAATTCTACATCTTCCTCTACCCTTTAGTGATCATTCAACTGCAGACTTATAGTTGGTACTCTGTATCTATTTTCACATATAGACAAACATGCTCATATTGAAAACTTCAGTGTTTGGAGAATTTAATTTCAGGTTGATGTAAAAAAATTAATAAATGCGATAAAGTTGTTCAAGATCAAATGCATGTACTGGTAACGGATCTTCTTCCAGAGAACTTGCAAATCCCACTGTCAACCCCAAAAAATATTAAAAAACTCTCCACTTACCATACAGGGTAGTCCACTTTATAGTGGCATGACTTTAGTACATCATTTATGTAGATAACGTTAAAATAACGATAATCTCTATAGAAGCTCCATTTCTGAGATACAGGGTGTTCAAGTTTTGATAAAAATCTATACGTATTTGAATATTTCATAAACGGCTGCTTAGAAAAACATTAAATTTGGCACACAAATGGCAAAGGCCAGTGGTCCAGTGGTGGAGGTGTGAGTATACATTTGCTCTGCAAAAAAATTCACCAGTGTTGCATTTTTTCGTACAACGAACCGTTTTCAAGATATATTCGGTTATCTCCGCTGACAGCAAATTATATGGAAAAAGGCTGATTTAATTTTGACGTTTTACTAATTCAATATTTCCCACAAATCGTAATAATTACACTATTAATATCGCAAAAACGAACAATCGCCAATTGCGTGATATTGATGGAGAGACAAGACTAGTCAAAGAAGATTAAGTAGAAAACGGGAACTTCTAAAATCATTATTTTAAGAATACTAAAACGGGATCACCGATGTCATCTTCATATACAAAGCATCCACAGTTTACAACCAAAGACGGAGAACAGAAGATAGTATTCTGTAGGTGGCTACTGGGCAACGATCATGATCATGATTTCTTAAAAAATGTTGTGGACGGACGAATCATGTTTTAGTTTTATTCGACGTGGGATTGTAAATTTCCATAATCAACATGTATGAGCACACAAAAATTGCCATCAAATTAGACCACTAAAGTTTCAGCATTAATTTAGTTTTAATATTTGGCTGGGAATCTATAATGGTAACCTTATTGGACCTTAGGTACTTCCACAGCTACTGAATTCTAGAAACTCACTTTAAAACTTATTTGACTAGAAGTTGTACGCCTTGCTATACTTAAAACTACTAACAGTACCTGCGGAAATCGACAAACGTCTCGAAAGCGGTCCGTCGTATAAAAAAAACCCCAAGGAGGTACTTTTTTTATTTTAAAAGGCATGGATCATCGAACAGTATTACTGTTATTTGGAAAAAAGCCAGGGGCGCAGGAGTTTTACAAAAATATGGTAATTGTATAGCCATACCTCTACCACACCACCAGTGGCAATTTATCATCATATTCCTTAGATCATAGAAGATCCTCAGCTGATCCAGTGTACCAAATTTTAAATTCTTCTTTTCCTAAGTAACGGTTTATGAAATATTAAAAATAATATAGATTTTTTCAAATTTCAACAGCCTGTATCTCAAAAACGAAGCTGTCTCGGATACAATTACATTGCATTATTTTAAAATTATCTATGTTCTGAAGTTTTATGCCGTTATAAACTGAACCACTCTGTATAATAAGACAATCGAAGTTAATGTGACTTTCCAAATCCACAAGTCTTGCCATCCCATTTCACTCCTGACGAATATATTCGTACACAGAGTACCAGTCGGGTGGCATGGAATCAATTGATGGAATTCCGCATGAAACAAGGTCTTAGGTCTCTTTCTATTGTTAATCACAGCGTTCAAGCATTGGTCCATTAACTAACGATGAAGCAATGATACGGTAATGAATACTCTTCACAACGTCCGTTTTATTTGATTGAAAACTTAATCGTTACAAGATCCTGTACATGCTGGTTAAGTCTGGAAAGCCTATTACAAGGCCTTTGACGATCCTATGAGACATTTTATAAAGAAAACCCCTCAAAAAAGTTCAACGTTCATATATTCAATAGATGCAGATGCACAGATATTTGTAATATTGAATTGGGAGAAGCTTCAGCAGTAGGAGTCTATATATGGAATTCTACATCTTGCTCTTCATTCTTTAGTGACCATTCAAACTGCAGACTAATAATTGGTACTCTGTATCAATTTTTAAACACGCCCATACAGTTTCCAGCCATCACAGACATTTTCTGGCAGTTTACATACTGGAAACTTGCGAAACCCACTGTCAGCAACAAAATGTTAAAAAAATATCCACTTACCATACAGGGTAATCCCATTTATAGATAACACTGAAATAATGATAATTTCTGTATAATATTCATATCCGGAAAAGCTTCACTTTTCACTTTGTTCAAGTTTTAATAAAAATCTGTATTAATTTGAATATTTACTAAACAGCAAAATTTAAATTTGGCACACATGATAAGCTGAGGATTCTCCATTATTCGGATAATTCAATAATAAATTAGAAAAACTAGTGGTATGCAATTACTCTTTTAAAAATATACACCGCTGATTAAAGATTAAATCAGCAAACATCTTGAAAACAGTATGTCGTAAGAAAAAAATGCAATGTCATGGACCATCGAACAATATTATTGTTATTTGCAAAAAAGTCATGGGCGCAGGAGTTTTTTTAAAGGAATGGTAATTATATAGCCATATCTCTACCACTGGGTTTTGTAATTTATTATCATATTCCTTGGATATTGAAGGATCTAGCTGATACTGTGTATCAAATTTCAGTGTTTTCTATTTAGGGGATTAGGAAATATTCTATTCTACATATATTACTCATAATAACCTGGTGTCTGTGATCTGTGTAGACCACAGTTCCAATTGTTCTACCGTTGACGTGACAGTTTATGGGACTATCATTTTTAACCGTTTTGTTCTCTCTGTTGCGGACTGGACCGATGTTGGTTCTGTGCTGACTGAGGTTAGCTGTCACTCCTTCTTACCTGTTCCACGTCATGGTGAGCTTGTCATAACATTAAAGATGTAAAATGTGAAATCTTTATAGGGTGTATTCCCCTTTGTTTAATCGGTGTGAATCCTATATTTTAAATTTAAATTTTAATATGTTGTGTGTTTAAAATTTTTAACAAGACAAGGGCAGTAGATTTAAGATGATATTTCTGTCTTTCCGACTTTCCGATGACTAGTGACTTTTTGTTAACCTCAAGAAAAGTAAGTAACATTCAGAACTTTTCGATCCATTTGCTTACATTGTTTATTCATATTGTAGTTTTCCTGAAGAAGTCAATAAACATTGACGAAACGTTGAAAAAAATTTCAAAGAGTTTTCTTGAAACTTCTCAGTTGGCCATCTTCTGAGATTGACTGCATATCCCACTAGTATTTCCATAAATGTCAACTTGGGTCAGTCACTAAATTTTCCAACCATTACTCATCATAATATAGATTTTTTTAATGTTTAAAAACGAAGCTGTTCCTGATGTAAGTCTATCGGGGAATTGTCATTATTTTAACATTATCTATGATGTTCTGAAGTTATGCTGTTATAAAGTGGAGCACCCTGTATAATAAGACAAAGGTGATGTGACGTTCGAAATCCACAAGTACTGCTATATCATTTGACTCCTGACGAATATATTCGTACATAGAGAACCACTCGTGTGGGATAAAATCAATCGGTAGAATTCCGCTTGAAGCGGTGTCTCCTCCCACTGCTAATTACAGCGGCCAAGCTTCTGTTCATCGACTGAAGCGGTAAAGTATAGAATGGGTGAGATAATGGTATAGTAATTAACACTCCTCGTAATGCCCCTTTTGTTCGACTGGCAACTCAATCCTTAGAGGATTCCGTACGTTCTGGCTATGTGCCGGGAAGGCCTTTCGAGGAATAAAAAGTCGTGACCCGGCATTAGAATTTGCGGACAAAACCGGCTGACGTATGCAAATGAGGTAGGACGCCGTCCAGCAAGGCAAGCTCAGGATGCGGCTGCATGCATAAAGTCCGTCAGAGGTTTTATCTATTTAGGTTATTAATGTGTGTGAGCATGCATACCGTATCCGAATTTCATTTCGCGGCCGCGCAAGCTTTTAATGTACAGCTTACGTGGCGTAAAAGTTCTTTTAGCGGAGAGAATGCTTTTCTAGACACATGCAAAAAATGCAGCCAAGATAATTGCCTTGGTATCTCTGTTATAGGATACGGCTGTATCGTCTTCGGTTAAGTATAATATCGTTGTCCCAAAGAAGCAGTGAACAAACTATAATAATAACAATAATAATTTAGAGCTTGCCAACAGGCGCCAGAGATGCTTATGCATCTCTTGTCGGCGTGTAAGACGTACGCTGGGACGGCTTACGTCCATCGGCACAACGCGGATCTACGAGTGCTTTATTAGGGACCTTTTGCACGTCCGTTGCCTGAGGTTATTTCACGTTATCGGCTATTTGTGACATGCGCAGTTCTCCCTAAATGACCGAGTCGGCGAATAACCGATAAAGTTGTACGCTCTCTACGAAATATTACGGTACAATATTATTACGTTCGGTGTTGCCAGGTCTAAAAACCACTATGCGGCAATGAGAACAGAACCAGGATGATTTTAATAGCAATAATACTTACTTTGCGGCTTATCATTGTAGAAAAGGATCAGGTTTTCTTCCATCAGTTTTTGTCTGACAGTATTTTCTAATAAAAGCTACAAAATTAGACGTTTCCTCCGTTACCGGCAACACCGCGTTAGCATCACGGAACTGAACCATGAGAGCGAAACGTCATGCTTCGGTGGTCCTGCAAACCTATATTGTGAGGTGTTTATTCGTTTATGATCATGTCCAACATGCAGCCGACGCCTCAAAACGATATCTAAAGCTTGTTCCATTCTGAGCGTTTGCAATAGAAATTCTATAAAAGTAATAAAAAAAACACAGAAAGCCTAGAGCACAAACATCACTTATTCTACGCTACGTTAAACAAAGGTGCATGCAAAAAGTCAAAATTGCGTAACGTTAGAATCGTTTGACGACGTCAATAGCCGTTAACGTTTTACTACTGACACTTTGGAAAGCGTCCTGCTAAAGGTCCCTATTATCATTTAAGGCACTCATACGGTATCAGTGAGACACCAGTGCTGCCATACGCTCTAGGGGATATAGAATCCGTTGTGGAGAACGAGAGATGCCGGATTTACTGGAACTACTCGTTCCCCACGCTCGAGCTTGTGCAGGCAAACAAGCCCGACATAGTCCTTCTCGACTACCAACAGACGATGTTCGTTATAGAGTTTTCGGCAACTGCCGGGGTGAACATCGTCTCTAAGGAGGAGGAAAAGCGGACTAAATATCAGAAGTTGCTCGGACAACTTCGCAGGCTCTGGCCAGACTACACTGTAAGTCTGCTGGTTATGGTCTTTGGATTCCTAGGTGGAATGAGGAATACGCTGCTCTCTGCAGTTCTGCACTGTGCAAAATACCGGTGTGCCGTGCGACGGCGCGCATCTTAGCCGCCAGAATGCATAAGGCAGTCATCCTTGGGTCCTTTAGTCTACTTAGGGCGCACGATTCGCGGGCCCAGTGATTGCTCTCCTCACGGTGTGAGGAGTAGTCACTGGATAATGGAACAGCAGCTCGGTGTGTCGGAGCCCGGGCTGCGCTTTTTTGTTTTTGGTATAATAATAATTTATTCATGTCGCTACACAGATATGTGTTCACTAAATCAGATAAATGCTGAAAAATATTTTAACTATACAACTTACATGTATAGACAATATAATACAGGTCACAATAAGAATAAATAAAAATACCTATCTATACAGAGTATAAGTCAAACATGCATATGTGTACATTCTATGACAAGCATGAAAAAGAGAGAACAGTCATGGAACCGTATAATTGTAATCGTGATTTAGAAATTCGTCCCCATCAGAACACCCACGAGGTTTCTGATTGGCCATTTGCCTTAACTCCGTAGCCATGCTGACCTCGATGTGTTTAGCCCGGCTATAGAATCCTTGGCTTGTTTGTATTACTTTGTCTCTACTGTTCATCTATGGTATATGTCACTCACTTTTTGAGGGCTAACGCTACCTGCTGCAAGAATGTGTGACATGTTGTAGATAAAATCCACGCATATCTACTGCCATTATGGCTGATTTACCTAAAGACCGCATAAATATTTCTCTCCCATTATAATTACTTGCTTAGATCATTTTGAACCTATAATATTAAAGGGTAGAAAGGGTAAAAATTATAAAAAATATAAGGCTTGGATAGTTTCATTTATGTTTCACAACTTAAGCAGTACATGTCGATCTTGTAACTGACTTAACTAGTGAAAATTTCATAGCAGTTTTACGACGTTTTTCTGCAAGACGTGGAATTCCAGCAAAAATATATTCCGATAATGCAACCACCTTCACTGGTGCACAGAAAGAGTTAAAACTATTTTTTACATTTTTATCTCATCATAAAGATTCTATTACAAATTACTGTGCCAACGAAGGTGTTGCATGGAGCATTATTCCACCACATTCTCCGAATTTTGGCGGATTGTGGGAATCTAACATTAAAGGGGTAAAATATCATCTGACACATATCATTGGACAAACTATACTTACGTACGAAGAACTGACATCACTCCTTGTACAGGTAGAGGGACCACTCAACTCCAGACCGTTGTATCAATTGTCCAATGATCTTAATGATTTTGAACCATTAACACCCTCCCATTCTTTAATTCGATGACCTCTAATGTTAGTTCCTGAACCCAAATTTGAAAACAATGTGCGCTTGAATACATTGTCAAGATACCAATTGCTACAACACATGCATCAATGTTTTGGGAAGCAGTGGTCTAAACTATACTTGAATCGACTGCAAGATAGACATAAGTGGAAGCAACCTACTGAGAATCTCCTGATTGGACAATTGGTTATTATAAAGGTTGATGATTTACCACCAAGTCTCAACAGCAATGGACACTACACAATAGCATATGCGGATGACATAGTCATCCTGCAGACAGGTAGATTTGAGAACGCAATGAGTGAACGCACCCAAGTAGCACTCAAATCAATAGAAAAGTGGTGTCTAGAACACTCATTGTCCATCAATCCCAAGAAGACTGAGATGGTTCTGTTCACCAGAAAAAGGAATATCAGGGGCCTAAACCCCCCTGAGCTTCTCAATGTCAAGCTACATTTTTCTGAAGAGGTGAAATATCTTGGTATTACCCTCGACAGGAAGCTGACATGGAACTCTCACTTAGATAGTAGAGCCAAAAGAGCATATGTCGCTTATGAACAATGTCGGCGAACAGTGGGACTCACTTGGGGCCTGTCGCCAAGAGTTACCCACTGGATCTATACCACAATCATTAGGCCTATGCTAACGTATGGAGCCATTGCCTGGGTACCTAAAGTTCTGCAGGCGACAGCGATTAATAAATTATATAAAATACAACGTATGGCCTGCATTAATATAACAGGAGCCATGAGCACAACTCCGACTGCTGCTATGGAAGTAATCATTGGCATTACCCCTCTAGATATTTACATCAAAGAGGTTGCGCTAAAGGCATTACCCATGCTACAAGCAACCAGCGACTCAATTAAACCAACATTCGTTTTTAAGAAACCCTACAAAATAAAAGTTAAACAGAATGTTAAGCCAAATGTGACAAATACAATTTGCATATACACAGATGGCTCCAAAACAAGGGAAGGCACTGGATGTGGTGTATATCCAGGTCTCTAAACCTAAGAACAAAGTGGGCTATGGGCAAACACGCCAGTATCGTTCAAACGGAACTGGCTGGCACATCGGTAGCCGCAAATGAACTAGCCAGGAGAGATGTATCTGGCAAAACTGTAGCAATCTGCACTGACAGCAGACAAGCACTTCTAACCCTGAAAAGACCTTGTATCACCTCAGGGCTAGCAATGGAATGCCACCAATCTTTAGCCCATGCTTCGGACAAAAACAATATTGTCCTGAGGTGGGTTAAAGGGCACAACAACAACAAAGGCAACCGTCTAGCGGATGGTCTAGCCAGGAAGGCCGCTGACCAAAGAATCTTAGGACCATGTGACCTTTCTGGAATGTCGACAACCACAATTTCGGAAATAGCCAAAAAACACTCCTATGCGCAAATGGTAAAGCGATGGGAAGAACTACAAGGATGTCGATTTGCCAAGGAAACCCTTGCAGGTTTTGACAATGGCAATATCCAAGAAGTATTTGGCGATGACCAGACCAAACCTACGTCTCTTAGTAGGATTCCCGACTGGCCATTATCAACTCAGGAAACACCTCCACACTATGGGGCTAAGTGACACACCGATATGTAGAATGTGTGAAAGCGAAGACGAAACTGTGGAACACGTCATATGTGAATGCCCAGAGTTATCTTCTATTAGAGAGTGAGCGTTCGGCGAGTCTTGTCCTACACCTGGCCACATAAGGGAGATGTCCCCTAGCGACTTGTTCACCTTCCTACAATTGGCAGGATGGACGATGACCTGAGGGAACAACTCCCTGGGAGGATGCACAATGGGCCAGTTGTGGCCTAAGTGCAGTGGGACCACTCACCCTCCCCACTCTACAGATACAGATACCACCAAGTAAATGGCATTTAGGCCGCATAGTCCAACTATATCCTGGGATCGACCAAGTCGTACGAGTTGTTGCTGTTAAAATATCATCCGGAGTCGAGAAGAGAGCCATCTCCAAGATATGCCCTTTGCCAGTTATCCATGTAGAGCAGCCATCGATAGCTCAAGAGGGGGAGTATGGTCAAGAAACTTACGTTCTCAACGGCATCGTTAGTGTACTGAGCAACACCTTGTGCACCTGAGTAGAAGAATGCGCTCCGATTAGTAGGCTAGCGTTTCCGTAGCAACAACAATCAATCAATTTAAAAATTTGTATTTATCCGTTTTTGTCAATGTTACTATTTTACAACGAATGTATCTTCTAGAAATAAACCAGCATTGAATACAGTCCACCAAACAATTATTTAGAAGACAATTATTAACAACAACGTATTATATAATCTGTGCATTTACGTATACATTTTCCATCCGTTTCGCTGGACACATCGTATCGGACATTTTATTGACGCGTTGGGTCTGAATAGGCCCTCGTCATTTCTTGGACTACCGACAGCTTTCAGGCTGAACGGGATCGGAAAATCTAATCACGTCACTCTCTTTGGGTTTTCCCGGAAGAACGTGATCCTGGAAGGCACGTTTCTGTCGCTCCACCAACTTTCTGGGAAATATATTTTATAATATCTGATTTGCTGTCCTGTAAATCTTAATCATGTTCCCTATACTAGTATTTGCTTTCTTTATTTGATGTGCATAAACGTTTTGTTAACTTTTCTTGAGATCCATATAACGTCACTTTATATAGGTGAGGAAAATTTTGCGAACACGAGATTATATGCTTTTTCAACCCATTTTGTGTTTGTTCATTTGACGTTTTGGTCGCCGCGTAAGCTCAGCTATGATTACAACGATTTTGTGAAAATTTTGGAAGTAGTATACTGCAGATCTATGGCATTCAAACCTGCTATATACAATGTGTCTGGTTATCGGTGTTGGTGCCTTTAGGGGGACGAAATACAATACTCTTTATCAATAAATCACTCCCCATAAGTAGTTTTTCTCCCAACATAATAAAATGACTGTCATTTTGTTTTTCTTAAACCGAAGCATGAGTGTTGTACTAATTTAGCCATAGTTACCCAAATAGAGGTCCTATAGACACAAAATAATTCTCATTTGATGGTGAAACATGCAGACCTTAAACTAGTGGTAAATAATTTCCAAATTTGATTACATAAAAGGGCAAAAAAATTGTTAAAAGAAAATTCAATAAATCTGAGCTGTTAATCTACAACTTTTTTGTTTCTCAGCAACAGTACATTATTTAAAAAAATAGCTATAAACCATAGTATAAGTATATAAAGTGGTGGTTTAAATATGATACTTCATTGTCTAATCCGGTAGTTGAGAAGGCAATAAAACAAAATACTTCGTGGTCACATTTGGGAAAAAATAAACAAACGTTTTAACCGTTGTTAGAAATATCCTCCTTGGTGCTGCAGGCACGCTGTTGCTTTACTGACATGTGTTGCGTAGAGCGACTGATCATCGCTCTGTCATTCCGTAATTCATTCCCGACTTGCATACATTTGCAAATAAGCTTCCCACGTGTATTTGGCACGTCTACTTTCTATTTCATTGTACCCGATAAGAAAAAATCAAGTGGGGTCAAGTCAGGTGAACGCGGTGGCCAAGCGATTGTTCCACCGCGTCCAATCCACGGCGAATTTGGTTCATTTGAATGGATTCATACATTTGCAGGCATTTGACGACGGGCTGTATCACAGAACCTGTCAAACTAGCCATTGGATCCTGGCTTGGATGTTTTGATTGTATGCGGTGTGTACGCTTCCATGCCTTACGTGAATAACCTCTGTGATTTACGAGCAGACGGTTTGATACATCATGTTTCGCAAAGCACACCCCGCTCCAGGGAAAGCTAGGAGGAAAGAGACCGTCTCAGTCAGCATGGCCGTAACGTTAGATTTTATGGCTTGAGCGAGCTTCCACTGACAGATGTGTCAGCGGAAGGGAAACTTCGACTAAGCCATGATCTGAGTTGCCTAAAGGAGACTATGTGTCGATTTTATGAGGGACAAAATGTGTCGTCAGAAAAAGATCTAGCAGACTGGTGGATTTTGAGGACACTCGCAGCTTGGAAATTTCAGGTGACTTATTAGTGTAGATTCGGAGACTTTTGTTTCCACCAGAAATAGCATAGCATTGATATTGCTGCTGATCTCATAGATGTTCGTGACAGATAGCTTAATGTTCATAATGTTCCCGCACCGCTCTCCTACCGGACATTCTGAATGAGAAGGGGCTTTACGTCCGGACAAAATGTTTGCAGGGTACATCATCAATGTTGGTACTTAGTCTCAAGAAGAAAAAATGAAGTCAAGTTGATTGACTCAGTACTTCCCACACATTACGCTGATGCCAGTTTATTATTTTCCCACAGCATGAAGTTTAGTCTAAGATCCCTTGCAACCAAATAATTGCCACCCCCCTCCCCCCCCTAAAATTGTCTTATGCCGCTAGATCTTTCCTTCACAGGTCAATGGACAGCCTATTATCGATACTACAAACTTCTCGGTTTTACAACTACAACAATATACTGGGTCAAAATTTCATTAGAATCAATTTAATAGTGTCTACGTTACAAAATACAAAACGATTTAGACCAATAAATTCTCGTATAGTATACAGAAAATTCTAAGTCCCTTAGTTTCTGTAATAGGCTAGGCAATGTTCGGATGCACCTAAAAAGGTGATTTGTGTCGCTAGATCTTCCTTCACAGGTTAGTGGACAGCCTATTATGAGTACAAGAATTTTTTTAATTTTTCAACCCCCAACCCCCCAACCACCCCAATTTCACCCCCACCCAAAAAACGCAGAAAATGATCAGGAACCTCTAAAACGCTTAAAAGCGAAGTTTGAGCTGTTTTTATATTTTTAGTTTTTTTATTTTTTCTGCGCCGCCACTGGCACGATTTATCAAAACCATACGCGTTTTCCATCTTCGCTATGGTAGTAATGCCGCTTCAAAATTTCATTAAAATCAATTCAACAGTTTCCTCGTTACAACGATCTGACGCAATACTCTCGTATGTTTACATCAAAAAAATTCTAAGTCCTTTGCTTTCTGTAATAGGCAAAGGCAATGTTCGGATGGACCTAAAAAAGTTATTTATCTCGCCAGATCTTCCTTCGCAGGTCAGTGGACAGTCTATTATGAAAGCAACAAATTTTTCAATTTTACAACCCCCCACCCCCCAACCACCCCGATTTCACCCCCACCCAAAAAAAGTAGAAAATGATCAGGGACCCCTAAAACGCCTAAAAACGAAGTTTCAGCAATATTTACTTTTTTTTGTTTTTTGCTAAAAACTCCGCCGCCTATGCACCGATTTTCAAAATTATAGGAGCATTACCTATTACGACCCCACAGCATACCGCTGCCCAAATTTCATCACAATCCATGCAGCGGTTACTGAGATTACGAGGGTAGAAAAACGCGACAGACAGACAGACAGACAGACCGACAGACCGACAGACCGACAGACCCACAGACCGACAGACCGACAGACCGACAGACCGACAGACCGACAGACCGACAGACCGACAGACCGACAGACCGACAGACAGACCGACAGACAGACCGACAGACAGACCGACAGACAGACCGACAGACAGACCGACAGACAGACCGACAGACAGACCGACGGAAATGAGTGACGTGGATTTTCGTTATGTACACATCATAAAACGCCCAAAAAACGTATTATCTCAAAATCGAAAATTTTCGCGATCACAATACTCCCCTCACCTATCGGTGTGGCAAGTAAAAGGGGAAATCTGATCCGCAATCAATTTGAAGAAACATGCGAACGCTTTACCTCAGCAACAAAAGCAGGATGGTACTACCCAGTGCGACGAGGACCAATGGCGGATACCGTCTGAACCATCTACCATTGAATTTATCAACAATGCAAATTCAACGTACCTCACGTACGAATTAAATTTAATGTTGAATTTTATTAGTGAAGTTATCAGACATTCTTTGATAAGGGCTATATAGGTCTTTCAAAAGGCTTGTTTCGGACTTCCATTGTCTATACAGGGTGGGCCAATAGTGCGTGGACGGAGGATTGTGGGCTTACTAAAAAATATTTCAAAAATCTGTCACCTGATCATGGTTAGGACCCTTGAGGGCTATAACGTAAAAATATTTTCACTTAAATTTTGACGTTTATACAGGGTGATTCATATCAAACTTACATTTTTTTGAATGGAACCCTCTATATATTATTGCATATTTGGATTTCTTGGTCAATTCTAATGTGACTTTATGTATCATACATGGACCTTTAAACGAACCGTTTAGGCGCAAATCACCATTTTTGGTATAGGTAGGTATCAGAAAAAAATTGAATATCGCAGCGATTATAAAACTTAGAAGGCCGTGACTTTGCGTTACGACTAAGCATGAAATGCGTCACGTAAGGTCAAACGGCTAAATTTGGATTCTTTTTGTACTTGGAGAAATCAGTAGATTAATTAAGGAAACTTCAATCACAGATAACTTGATTTTTTCAAGTGGGAATGCCTATTTTGGTTTAAATAATCAAATGTAAAATTTGATTACCTTTCTAACGATATAGCATTCTTGATATCAATATTCTTTGGTTTTCATCTTATTTAAAATTTTAAGTCAAATCGGTGTTTTTCAATTTTCCTGCGTGCAAGCAACCTAGTAGGCCATGAAAAATAAGCAAAAGCTCGTTAATATGGAAGAAAACAACTAACTTAGTAGAAGGATGCAAACGAACTCGAGTAGCGAGGCAAGAACATGAAAATTTCTTACAACACATCAGCTCTAACCGGAAACAACAGCGGCAAGATATCTAATGTCAATGAGTAGCTGGGGTATGACAGAAGTGTTTGTTTTACACAGCCTACTAGCTATTGAGGTCTACTAGAGCTTGGCAACTTTCCAAAACGATTAAAAATTTTGAAACAAAAAGAAAACTATCAGTGATTTTTGCTTACAGTCTAACATGTTTAGAATGAAATTTCACATTTAATGGGATAAACAATAGTCATTTCCGTTTAGTTAAGTCGAAAGTAAAGATATCTCCAACTGGAGCATTCTGAACATCTACTGAAATAATTGCTAGAATTTTTTTATTACGCTATGTTGTAACTGTGATTATTTTATGTAGTTTTCTGCAAACTAATTTATGTTTTACAATTCAAACAGACTGCAATTCAATTTTTATTTTCCGCGATTTTGCTAATAACCAGAAGTACCTACCGAAGAATTTGAAGGGTTCCAGTCAGAGGTATCATTACTTTTGACTTACGGAAATGGCTACTTTTTTATAGCAATAAATGTGAAAATTTATTCAAATTTATTCAGAAGACATAGATATTCTACTGCCAGCAACAATCACTAGTAGCTTTCCTTTGATTAGATATTTTTTTACTAACTTTGGAAATTGGCTAATAGCTAGTAGGCTGTGAAAAATGAGCGTTCTTGTTACTGCTATTGTTTCTGGTTAGAGCTAATAAGTTGTAAGGAATTTTCGTAATCTTGCCTCGCTGCTCTAGTTAGTTTGCATTTTTCTACTAAGTTAGTTGCTTTCTTCCATATTAACGAGCTTTTGTTTATTTTTCATGGCCTGCTAGGTTGCTTGCATGCAGGAAAGTTGAAAAACACCGATTTGACTGAAAATTTTAAATAAAATGAAAACCACAAAAGACTGATATCAAGAATGCTATATCGTTAGAAAGGTAATCAAATTATACATTTGATTCTTTAAACAAAGATAGGCATTCCCATTTGAAAAAATCAAGTAATCTGTGATTGAAGTTTCCTTAATTTATCCTCTGATTTCTCCAAGTACAAAAAGAGTTCAAATTTAACCGTCTGACCTAAGATGACGCATTTCATGCTTAGTCGTACCGCAAAGTCAAGGCCTTCTAAGTTTTATAATCGCTGCGATATTAATTTTTTTTCTGATACCTACTTATACCAAAAATGGTGATTTGCGCCTAAACGGTTCGTTTAAAGTTCCATGTGTGATACATAAAGTCACACTAGATTTGACCAAGGAATCCAAATATGCAATAATATATAGGGGGTTCCATTCAAAAAAATGTAAGTTTGATATGAATCACCCTGTATAAACGTCAAAATTTAAGTGAAAATATTTTTACGTTATAGCCCTCAAGAGTCCCTACCATGATCAAGTGACAGATTTTTGAAATATTTTTTAGTAAGCCCACAATCCTCCGTCCACGCACTATTGGCCCACCCTGTATAATTTACCTGAAGACGATTGGAGATACCATATCAGTCGTAACGTTGTAATCTGAAATTATATAGACAATGGAAGTCCGAAACAGACCTTTTGAAACATCTACCTTGTCTACAAATTTCAAACAACGGCTATATAGGTCATCGAAACGTCAAAAAATAGTTTATCATTCAACATGATATGTTGTTTCAACATACTGAAATTATAAAGGCATAACAAAAATAAGTTTGCACCCTAGACCGAATGCTAAAATCGCCAGATTGAACAAAAAATCTGCTAAACTGCCAACAGTGGCGCCTTCCAAAATTCTCTAATATCGTTTATCAGCATCTGTCGTTTAGTTGCAGTGGTCGTCCATCGACGTCATCGACTTTAAATATGATCGACGTCGTCGTCACGTCCGACAATCGCCCTCCATTCATCAAGAGGGCGTCGGCTGCTACCGCAAAGTGTCGCGACACACGTCACTGTCACCCGCGAGTAATACGAACGACGGTCCCTAGATGGCGTCGCCGCGTGACGGCCCTAGACCGTCGGTTAATTATCTACCTAAACAACTCTATTGTCCGACGTCAAGCTACGCTTACGATGTGCTCGTCTTTTCTTTGAGTAATGGAGGCCACCAATGGGAACATTGGCGGAGATGTACCGTCCATTTGACGCAAGAAGATAACAGTGACGTCATACAATTGATGAAGTACCGGCGGGAACAAAATGGCGGATGACATTGTTTATAGTCAGTGACACAGCATAGTAAACGACCAGCACAATAACTCAAGTTGGCGGAAATTACACGCGCATCCCCACTTTTGGATGATTTTTTGTAGGGATGGTAACGGTACTTCGATACTTGTACTTCTGCACTAATATCGACTATTTTTATCTTAGATACTTTTTGAGCGACTCCAGGCTAGTATCGATACTTTTGTAGGTGTATCGGTATATAACTATTGAGGGGTGTAACAAATTGCACAAAATTCTTTGTACGAATCAAATGCGCCTATGAGGCTAAAAAATATCGAGTTGGTACCGGTATCGATATTTTCATTTTCGCATCTCTACCCAAACTTCACAGCCGTAAATTCACCCATAAACCCTCCCAAGGTCAAATGGGAACCATTTTTATATAGGAAATCCTCAGATATATTATGCTGGTTGTTTACTATGCTGTGGTCGGTGACATACCACTTATGCTATGAGTTCAAATTTGTCTAATTTGCTAGATAAATTTGACGGTATAATGCAAACAATCTAATTTATTATAAATGACTTTTGATTAAATGATATTATGCCTTATAAGTAAAAAACTGGTGATTTACGAATTATTTATGTAAATTAAATAGACATTGGCAAAAGTAAAGAATTTTAGTAGGTCAGGTGGTGCAAGTGATGTTTCACTTATCTTTGAATGATAATTTGTTATCAATGCTTTGCTAATATTAAATGATAGTGGACAAGCAGGTTTGTGGATCAAATATAACTAGGCATTTCTACAAAAATACTCCTATTCTGATAATACCAAACTCGATGTACATTTTCTCTGAACAGATACGTGGACGATATAATAATAGATCTAATAAACGCAATAAGTTGTATATAAATACTGTAGTTGATTAACATACCCCGTAGCATTAAAGCAGAAGCATTTTTGAGGAGTTGGATAGTCGCACAAAGCTCTATACATACTTTTAACGATACAGGCATTCATATGTGTCTATCTATGAAACTATTACGTCACTGTTATCTTCTTGAGTGAAATGAAATATAGAAATGATAATGGGGGTTGTGGTTGAATATGGAGGATTTTTTTAGGAGAAGATGCCAGGAGATGTTATATTCAGGGTTAACCGAAACACGGAACATGGGCATAGCTATAAGTGTCACTCTAAACTCCGCACTCAATGTTGCCTTTCTTTGGCAAATCGTGGAAAATTTCAGTTCTTGTGTATAGTATTATACGGAGTAGTACTGGCATAGGTGTCGCCAGAAAAAAATCCAGGGGGGAAAGGAAATTGGTCGTCATGAATTTCTTTTTGATTGTAAACCAAAAATTACATAGCATCCAAAATAAAAGAGGTAAACATCTTACGAAAACAGAAAAACATGAATAACGCGATTGGAACCATGCTCAGAACAGTCTCTAAATAAAAATCAATAAAAGGACAAAAACAAAACAAAAAATAACGGAACCACAAACAAAAGAAACAAACAAGAACAAAAACAGTAAAAGTACCAGAAAAAGTACATCTAAAAAAATAACTAACTATAAAACATAATTTTGCCTTTTTGTATTAACTGTTATAGAAACAGTGCGTCTCTCATAAAACGATAATAACTGTTGTCGTATTGGCTGTCGGTTAAATTTTCAAAAACGATTGAGAGGAGGAGTAAGTAGCAGTTTTCATGTATTTAATTAGTTAGGTTTTATTTTGCAGAGGGGTGGGGGCAAGTGCCCCCTCTTTCCTCATCCTGGCGGCGTCCATGGGTACGGGCTACTGCAACGTATGAAACCCATTGTCAGTTCCTAAGCTTTTTAAAGGAGGGCGCACAAAATTTGCAATAGAATAACTACACGAAAATCCTATCAGAGATTGAGGCGGCAGCTGTACCCTGCACTAATAAGAGTTTTCAGTTTCCACAGACAGTTATTTCTAGCTAGTATCACAAAAAGTCACTTCATAAGAGTGTTTTGCTGGCACTCATCTCAAAAAAATGTTATTTCTTAAGAGTTTTCTACTTATCGTTCTGCCTAAACAAGAACAAAAAAGTCGTCTAGCATGGAAGTCGGACTCCCAACCCTGATTCCAACAGGTCAGAGCTACCTACTGATCCACGTAGCCGTCTGTCTCATTTTGTCAAAACATTGTATTAGTATCTACTTACCTATTTTCATATTCGTAATGTTATTTATAATTTCCTTAATTTTTATTTTCTGCTCTGAATCGGCCAAAGTCATTGTATATGTTTTTGTTAATTTTCATACAATAAAATACGTAAACGTCGTCGACGTCACACATCACAATGTCCCTGGCAAATACGCGGAATGGCAGGATAGCAGCTGGTCAATGGCCAAGATATTAATTGGAAGTTCAACCGGTTTGCCCTAAGGGACAAACTTCAAAGGACGGACACCAAGTGACCCTTCTTATCATGTATATGTTCGGCGGCCAATACTAGCTAGCGTGAATTCGGCTTCAATTTCACGATATGTATACTAAATAGGGCATCAAGATGTGTCTACAGATGCAAAGTTAGCAACCTTGATATCACTGTAGCTGTAAGTTTGGTATGGTTTAACAATTATTGTAACACAAAAAAGCGTTTACTGAAACCAGCGTACGCTTTTTATTTCATATAGTTATCATAAGAAGAATATTTAAGAAATCATATAGTACAGTAAAACATGCAGCTTCGTTTTACAGGAAAATGACTCAATAGGTACAACAAATTACAAAATACAGAATAACTTTTTTTTTCGTGTATATAACCTCAGACCTCAAATACTTCAAATTTTAATTTATTTAGCATATGGTTATATAGTACACAATCATGAGAATATTCATAAAAAAATGAAATCAGTATTTTTTGCCCTTTTGTTTATTATTTTTTTCTCGTTTTTTAGTTTTTTGCGATCTAAATAGTAACTAGGCTATAGGTTAATATAGAGCTTGGAAATTCATCCTACGGCTGATGATTTGGCTTGGAGGAAGTCCCTGTTGTTGCCTGGATATATTCTAAGGCTACATTCTTGTACTATATGTCTGACAGTTTGGTATTCCTCTCCACAGTCGCATCGTGGGGATTCGCGTTTGCTCCATTTAATGAACCAACCACAGCACACTTCATGTGACGTACGAATTCTGTTTAGGGTCTAAACCAGGGACTTCTTGACCAACAGATAGATTACTGTTCACTTCTTCTAGTGTTTGGGTTGCCCAAATTGGGGCCCATTTAGCTGCAGGGTTAATACAATCGGACTCGAGTTGTGGGGTGTTGTGATTGGTGGTTTTCTGGACCGTCATCTGTGCAAGGAGAGATCAGGTATATCTTCGTGGATTGGCAGTGAGGGATTTGTTATGATTTTGCCTGTGTTGGTAACCAATAAGTTAAATTTAAATGCCTCAAAACTTTTATGTGATAGTGAATTAGATAATATCGGGATGCGACGATGATACGACATCTTGTCACGTTGACCGAGCTAGTGGTACATTTAATTTTCCCGTAGGCTTTTGTCAGTTGATAATAGTTCATATATATTTGTATATGTTTTCCCACATGTTTCGCATTTTTAAAGTATTGGCAAGGTTACGTCACCATTTTACATTTGGCTGTAGTGTATCTAGGCTTCAGTATTATATTGTTAATACGAAAGTGCATAAATTGAAGTTATTATACATTCTGGAACATTGGGTTTCAGGCAAGGAACTACTAATTTATTGTGTCAAACGTATGTAAATGCATATCTAGAATTATAGATAGAGATTTATGTTACTTGTAACATTTTGTGAATGCCCAAATTTTGACTGCTTAATGTCACCTATGCAACATTTAGGACGATACCTCAACATTTATATCGCCACTGTTATCTTGATATTTTCTCTTCACTCTCATTATATTTGCTTCAAATTAAACTTCTATATCTAATTTAATGGATCAGTTAAAGGATATAAGGGTGATAGACCAACCGGATGCATTTAACTAGTTCATAGATAGAGTACATATATCAATGATGCATTGTGTCTATTTTCTTTTCCAGTCTATATATTGAACGATAAATTAACATATTTAAGAAGCCTGGGTAGACACATTTATACATACGTATTTGCCATGTAAAGCATGGACTCACAATTTCCCGCACAACTTTATTTTCAAACTACATATATATTATTTCAGAAGGCGATAGTTAAGACCTTAATGAATGACAACTATTTTCGATTTGCTCAAAAAAGTTTTTTAATGTGCAAAAAAACTCGCCATGGAAAATCATACATTCTATAAATGCCTGTAATTTAACAACCAAACACGATATAAAAAAAGGCTATATAGGTGCACAAGCGCAAGCTTTCTTCTTCAATTTGCACTTTGAGTCATTACTGTAGGTTTAAAGGTAACGTCAGGAGCTTGAAAATGCGAAATTCATTTTTCTGGTGACCTTTGGACCTTTTAACCCTACCTTTGGATTTTTGGACTTACCTACCCTCACCTTAGACACACACACTGGAGAAAGGGAACAGGCGGTCACGCTTCCTCGCTAACACGGGAATACGTCTTTTCTGGGATTCCCAATTTCGCGCGCTATACCCTAGACCCTTAATTTATTATTCCTTACTTATCTATTGGTATATTGACTTGCTATTTTTTCTCGCAGCTATGTAATTTCAATTCATTCCCAATAACGCAGAGATGAGATTGTTTTATTGCTTATGATGACTGAGTGCAAAGTACTGTCATCCGCAAAACTCTGGATTGGGTATATTGTGCTAGAGGGTAGATAATTGTGTTAAGTATAAACAAGGTAGGTGCCACAATCATTCTCCGCGGGATTCCAGCGTTTATGTTATGGGAGGAAGTCGTCAAACCATCTTTCACGACATACATTTTGCGACAGGTCAGAGGAGGTCTGCTAACCAACCGCAAAGCTTTTTCAAGTTAAAAAAATAAAACCACTATATCCAGGAAGCTATGTACTAGATTTAACACCTCCTGATAAGAGTCAGATAGCCTAAGCTTAAGTTTTTGGCACTTTTTTACTTATGTCAAGTGACAAAGGCAAAAAATGTGGAAAAGCTTTCTGACATTTATCAGAAGGAGGTGAAACTGGCCTTTAAGGCTTGTATTGTGGTGTAATGTAACTTTTTATAACAACAAGCTGACAGGAACCTTGTAGCTGAGCCCTCTAAATCAACCAACGTACTTAAATGAATGCATTTGGCGAATATTTTTTGCAGAGTGGTTGTTTAAAATAATACAATAAGCGTATCGTCGAACGTGTAAAGTAAATTGGTTATACGTTTACTAGAAAGCTCTGAATTGAATCGAAAATTTAAAGCTATAGTGAAAGCACGTCTATAATGTATGTAATTTTGTATTGTTTATATGGCTATACCATGTACTAGCTAATATAGTGACATATATACATGAAAACGAAACTCCATTTGGATCAACAATTTTAGTCAACTATTTACAATAATCACATCAATTAACTGCTGGATATTGGCACTTATATTGCTAATGAAGCAGAACTGTTATATGTACGATATGTAATATACATTCTGCATATGCTTCCAAATGCCTATTTGTTTAATGAAAATGTAACTTGGAAACTGTAACACGATTTTTTAGAGTAGAGATTTGATATCCCATATATTTTATCGATCGTTGTAGGGTGAGAATTTGAACAAAACATGAAATTGTGATAGTAGCAGTGTAAATCAATTTTCCGTAAATGATATTCTCAAACAGGGCGCATCTGACTTGTATCCTTGAGCAAATACAAGTTTATGTCAATTTTGCGAATAACATCATCAGCAGGTTGGGTGGGTTGGCTCAGTGGTTAGAGTCGAAGGCTCATGGACCGAAAGGTTCCGGGTTCGATTCTCGTTAGAGGCGGAAATTTATTTCTGGTTTCTTCAGTCAAAAATAAATATCCATAAAAAGAAGCTCTGCGAAGAATCCCCACCTGAGCCTCCACTGTTAGCTTCTAATCAACAGTGCTGTTCCTAAGTGGCGCCGGGAAACAGTAACACAGAACACGAGGCTAGTGACCAAAGCAGTCGATGCCCATGACAAAGAAATAAAAAAAAAACATCATCAGCGAATGAGATCAATGTTCACCTTAATGGCCTCGTGGCTAGATGTTTTAGCAATAGGTCAACTCAAGAGCGCTTAAATCAATAACTGACTATTCATTTGTCTAGAAAATGAAAGTACCAGATACCTGTTTTAGAATAAAAACCTACACACAGCAGATAGAATAACAGAAGAACATAAAGGCAGCACGTGAATCTCTGGGAGAGTATCAGGTGGAGAAAAAACCAGAATGGTGGAACGAAGGTATAAAAAACGAGATTAAAAAGAATAAACAACTACTTAACTAGACTTCAGATACAGATACATATGCTTAAAAAGCATGCTATTAATGACCAATGCTACTTCGTAGTATGTGTATACGCGCCTTGCTCGAAATAAGCATGCTAATTTTGAGCATGCTTAATAAGCATGCTATTTATGAGCATGTGTATCTGTACGTACTTCAAAAACACGACAACGAATCGAAAGAGGCATACAGGAAATCTAATAGCGAAATAAAAAGTAAAGTAGCTAAGAAAAAGAACCAATCCTGAAAGAATAGATGTGACTACACAGAGCAATATATGGGAGGAAAACGAAGCTCAGAAGCATGGAAGACCGTTAAGGCATTAAGAAGATCAAGAAAGCATGGGCAGTATATGAGTAGTATTACAAGCAGGGACTGAGTCAGTCACTTCAAAAAACTATTGGAGGAAAGACGAGGAGAATACTTACAAGAAACAACTACGATACAAGAGACACCGTTTCTAAATCTAGATATTTCTAGAATTCCAAGAGGCAGTAAATTTTACTGAATTGACGAGATCTCGAGGACTAGGAAGTATGTATCAGGAATGTTTCAAATACGGGCACAAGAAACTCATAGAAATGCTAACTGCCTATTCACAAAAAAAGCTCCACAAACGACCCGAAAAATTATCGAGGGATAGCAGCAATAGCAACTACAGGAAAAAATTATTCCAGATTACTGGAAAATCTACTTGAGGAAGATATGCACGATAAACAGCCAGCGCCGGTACTCTGTAACTTAGAAACGTATTTCTATGCACTATGTGCAAGGAGGAACACAACCAAAAAATGAAGAACAAGCTCCTCTCATGTCCTAGTTCGCCCAGAACAATCTGGTCTGTAGCTAAGGCTGTTAGCCAGAACTTTTCCTATTCGTCAATACCACCCTTGACCAGAGAGGACAAATCCCTCGCTTCTGTTCCTAAAGAAAAAGCAGACATCTTGGGGAAGCTCTTCGCAGCCAATTCTACTGTAGACTTTCAAGGAAGTACTCCGACCATCACCATAAGCGTGAACTCCAGAATGGCAGAGGTCAAATTTCAACACCGAGATGTAAAAAGCATCCTCCAAAAACTGAACACCAATAAAGCTACTGGCCCTGAACAAATTCCAGCCATTGTCCTTAAACGCTGTGCCGCTGAGCTTGCACCTATTCTTTGCAAGCTCTTCAAACTTTCGTATCAACGGGACATGTTTCCCGCTTCGTGGAACATTGGCTGCGTACAACCCATCCCTAAGAAAGGCAAAAAAACTGATCCCATCAATTATAGACCTGTGGCTGTTCTCAGCATCATGTCTAAGGTTACGGAGACTGTCATTAACACACAGCTCCTGAAATACCTGGACAACAATAACATCATAAATGGTCGCCAGTATGGCTTCCGTAAGCACAGGTCTACAGGTGACCTCTTTGCCTACGTCACTCGCTTGTGGCAGCTTGAGGCAGTTAAGACAACCCCAACTCAATGGCTGCCTGTACTCTCTGGAATAGCCCCACCGCAGCTGCGAAGGACTGACGCCCTTCTAAGGGAGTATAACAAGATTACGGCCAACAACAAACTGCCCATCCACCGAGCAATACCCCCGTTGCAAATAAACAGACTTAAATCCCGACAACCACCAATAAGGGATGCAGAAGGGCTTAAAACCAACAACTTCGACTCCTTAAACCAATGGCGCTCTCAGTGGGAAGGTTTTGCGGAACACCATTCGCGATGCGCATTTATGGGGGCAGCCTTACTTCCAGGATCAGAACTACCCCGGAAAGAGTGGGTAAAACTTAATAGAGTCCGAACAGGCCACGGCAGATGTGCCGACTCCCTTTACAAGTGGGGCTATGTGCAATCTCCCTTATGTGACTGTGGCGCGCCCCGCCAAACTATAAACCATATTACGAGCGAATGTGAACTGCGTGCGTTTCAGGGATCGCGAGAAGAGTTCTTCACAGCCACACCGTTGGCGCTGAAGTGGTTGAAAGAACTTGACATCAACCTGTAAATACCAAAGACTATGTATCTTAGTTTGTAGCTGTATATATTTTATTTTAGTATAGGTTATAATAGTTTTTCTTTTAATCTATATTTACTACCGTCATGTTTTTGAGCCATACGATAAATAAAATAAACTCGCTTGTGGAACAGAGCAATAAACAATCATGGCGAATCCCGTGTTGTTGCACTTGTTATATCGAAAGCTTTCGACAGAGTATGGCATGACGGACTTCTGGCCAAGCTTCCTGCTTATGGACTACCACCTGGCCTGCGCCAGTGGCTGAATAGCTTTTTGAATGACCGATCTCTGTTTGTTGTAGTCGAGGGCTGTTCATCAGACGTATTTTCAATAAACGCCGGTGTTCCTCAGGGATCTGTCCTATCCCCTACACTGTTTCTGCTGTACATCAACGAGCTGCTGGAGGTAACATCCAATCCAATCTACAGCTTCGCAGATGACAGTACATTAGTGTCGTGCATGGAACCAGGCAAGCCACTATCATCCCAGGAGACGGTACGTCCGCGACAGCAGCATGCCTCACAGATCAACGCTGATATCAAAACAATTGTCGAGTGGGGATTAGCAAATAAAGTACAGTTCAACGTACAAAAAACTCAGGCAACAACACTTACAGAGAAGTCTCACGATGGCTTACCAGCCGTGGAAATGGAGGGTTACCCCATAGTCGAATCACCTTCTGTCAAGCTTTTGGGAATCAACATCAACAATAACATGCCCTGGCATGACCACGTCGTCAGTGTTGCTAAAACGGCATCCCAGAAGCTTGGAGTTTTGTTCCGCAGTAGGAAGTTGTATACACCTGAGCAACTGCTGCTGCTGTACAAGGCACAGATCCGACCATCGCTAAAGTATTGCTCCCATGTGTGGAGATGCGCTCCGAAGCACCCTCTAAAGCTTCTGGACACTATCCAGAAAAGAGCGATTAGACTAATCGATACGCCAAACCTCACAAAGGACCTCCACAGCCTGGAACATCGAAGGAGGGTGGCTGACCTATCCCTGTTTTACAGATGTTTTACAGATTCTATCACGGAAGATGTTCGAGTGAGCTCTCTCAGATAATAACACTACAGGCCGTCCGAACCAGGAAAACTAGAGAAGCTCTGCGAGCTTATCCTTACCAGGTCGAGGTCCTTACTCACCGAACTAGTCTCCTCCAGCATTCCTTCTTTCGGAGAACTTCGACGCTGTGGAATCAGCTGCCGGGGAATTTGTTTCCCGACGGCTACAACCTGCAGCATTTCAAATCTAACGTGAACTGATACTTATCCTCTCGCAGCGCTTCTACAGCGCCATAGGATTTAAGCCTTTGCGGGAGGCCGACCATAAAAAAAATGTACTATGGGATCGGGTGGCCTCGTAAATATAACAGCGTGCCGTAACAGCGTGGTAGACACGTGATGGGCACCCAAAACTGCTCGATCGTCATGGTCGTCATGGTGATAGAAACATGTTTCTATCTCTTAAGTTAGAGAGTACCGACGCAGATGAACAATCGGGTTTCCGAGCAGGCCGATCCACATCTGACAACATATTTACTTTAAAACATTGGAAAAGAGATCGCAACGAGACAGAGAAACTCATATAGCATTGACAGATCTGGAAAAGACATGATGGTTTTTCAATATCACGGTTATGGGAAAATTACAAAATTTGGAAGTAAGACCAACAATTGTTAAAGCTATCCTGCTGTATTATAAGCAAAACACTGGGTTGATTAAAATCGGCTCCCAAATAACAGAACCACCCCAAAACATCAAAAAGATTGAGGCAAGGCTGTTGTCCCTCAACTACAATGTTCAAAATTTATTTAGATCACTCTTTAAGCAGCTGGATAAAAGAATGTAGAACTATGGAGTTTCAAGTAGGTTGAAAATAGACTGTATTCCTTATATTTTGCCAACGACCAGGTGGTGTTAGCGGAGGATGAACTAGATTTGAGCAACATGATCAGAAAGTTAGAGGAAGAATATGATCGAGCAGGACTTAAAATAAATTTTAAAAAATGTAAATATTCCATAGTACGAAACAACATAAATGTGACACGTTGCAACTAAAGAAAGAACAAATAAAGGGGGTAGAAAGGTGTAAATATTTAGGGGTATTGTTTAATAAGCAAGGGACAAGTAACGATAAAATACAAGAAAGCATACGTAAGGGGAGACGGGCCATTTGGGCATTGAACACTTATGTGGAAAAGAAACATAAGGGAGGTAGACTAGAAGATGAACATACGATATAGTGAAAAGTATACTTACATAATGGAGCAGAAAGTTGGGACTTAAGTAAAAACAATAGAAGCAAGTTATTGGCTACAGAAATGGCTTTCTTCAGGAGAAGTTGTAGAAGATCGAGGCTTGAGACAGTCAGGGTTGTAGTTATTAGAAGGGACATGGACGTCGATAGGGATATTATAGACGAAGTTAAAAAGAAACAACCGAGAGGGTTCAAGCATACGAAGAGAATGGGAGAAAGATGGCCAAGAAGAATTTTAAAATGGAGACTGCCGGAACAAAGGAAGAGGGGAAGACCTAGAAGAAGGTGGAGGGATGATGTTGAAGAGGCAAAGGAGAGTAGAAACTTGAATGAGTGTATGTGTTGTGATAGACAAGCATGGAGGCTAGGTAGCGGCGACAGTCGTAAAAATCCAAAAGGCAAAGCATCCAAAACGTCTCACCGTTTGTTTGGTGTGCGTTGTGGTCTGAAGTAATAACTGGATGCATTTTTTAATATGAGGAAGATAATGCGTTAGCGGTGTGCATCAATTGGAACATATTGATCTTGGTGACGTGTTTTTAGCAAGACCATACCACATTTCATACCGGTATGAATAATTCACTGGCCGCTACATTCTCGTGTTTAACACTTTTGGACTTCTGGCTGTGTGATTATCTGAAGTAACAGCCTTATACCAACAAGCGCTCGACCGTCAAAGCATTGAAGGGTAAAATTTATTTATTTTTATTTATTTATTTATTTACGGGTTTACCCCATTAAAGAAAAAAATTACAATAAATTAACAAAGGTATAGGTAAATTATCGTTCCTAATACTGTGCTGTGCTACAGAAAACTAGCAAGCTAGAAACTAAAGCTTATCCTCAAAAAAAAACTATATGTACTTAAATGTGGGTGAATTCACGACACCTTTTTAACGCTACATAACCTTATCAATAAAAAGTAATAGAAATCACTAAGCATTTTGCATAACGTTTTTGCAAATTTAATATGTTCGAAGGTTGACAAATCTACATTAAAAACATCAATATTAAGGTTGTTTAACATAGAGAGATATCAATTGATTGGACTATTGGCCCCCTAGGCTGTTCTGTGAAATGGAATATTGAAAGTAGATTGATTCCTCAAACCATGATAGTAAGGTACATTGAGGTCAATCTGACTCAAAAGAGTTGAAGAGTCTACACCTCCAGATATGATTTTAAATAGAAATATTAATCCAAATCTGTCTCTTCTCAAACATAATGGAGGTAAATTTAAATTTCTTTTCATATGGGTATAGTCATGATCTATAATCCTATCATCATATCTAAAGGCACAAACCCGCAGAAATCTATGTTGTACCCTTTCCAAGGAATCTGAATGGGTATGAAAAAACGGCGACCACATCACCGAACAGTATTCAAGCTCAGACCTTACTAAGGAGCAATAGACCAATCTGGTGACTGATTGAAAAATGTTGTGTGTTTCTTAGAATAAAACCTAGCATCTTTAACCCTTTCATGCAAATGGCATTTATATGCTCAACAAATGAGAGTTTTTCATCAAAGGTGACACCAAGGTCTCTTATTGAAGATTTGTATTGAGGCTGTTGTTCATTAATGACATAATTTGTTTCACTTCTACTAGGTTTACGAAAAAAGCTTGTGAAACAACTTTTCTTTACATTAAGGTTCAACTTGTTTTTTTACACCAGCCATATAAATGATCTAACCTCCCTAAAGAAGAACTTGGTCCCAGATATCCTCAACTTTTCTGCAAAACTTGAGGTCATCTGCAAATGACCACACAAAAAACAGTTTACAATATCATTCACAAAGATATTGAATAGAATAGGTGAACTGTCCCCCTTGGGGCACGCCTGAAGTAACTTGAATTGTGTCTGAGTAACAGCAGCCTATTTTAACTCTCTGTTTTCTATTTGACAGCGAACTTTCCCACCATAACACAAAGTCTGGATTAAAACCTAACAAAAGCAACTTTTCGAACAAGATCTTATGGTCAACAAGATCAAATGCTTTTGAAAAGTCAGTGTAGATAGAATCAGTTTATTTTCCATGTTTTAAAGAATGTCTAGTTGATAGGCTGCTAAGTTGGATAATGTTAACTTGTCCTTTGAAAAGCCATGTTGCTCCTGGCAAATAAGACCTTTACATTGCCAAGTAATTTGTCTTGTGATTAAATAAACATTTTTGGTATAGCTGATTGTATACATATGCTGCGATAATTTTCAATGTTATCTAATTTCCCACTTTTGAAGATGGGAACTATGGTACTTTCTTTCCATTTAGTTGGGAAAATAGATGATTTCAAGGATTTATGGAAAAGACGATACAAAGGAGTCACTAGAGTAAAAATGCATTCTTTTAAACGGAAGTTAGGTATGCCATCAGGGCCTGAAGACAGCTGATTAGGAACAATAATTGTAATTTCCTCGAAAATGTTCATAATTGATATGGTTGTGCAATTTATATTGTTACTTAAATTCATATTTTCAGTTTAATCATGAGATAAATTAACTGGTTCTTGGTTTGCAGTGTACACAGTCTGGAAAAAATATTTAAACAAATTAGCAATGTCTTGACCACATGTAGCCTCATGATTAGAATAAAATAATGAACTAGGTAGATTAGGACTAGATCGTTGTCATTTGTGTATTTCCAGAATGATTTGGAATCTTCGGTTAACTTAGCATCTAGACCTCTAACATAGTTATTGAAACAAATATCTGAGAGTACCTTGCACTGTGAACGTAACTTAGCAAATCTTTCATAACTAATGTTAGAGCGCTCTTTTTTGTATATAGAATGTGCCAGTTTTTTTCCAATGTTAACTTGCGTAGGTTAGTAGAAAACCATTTTGGAAAAGTGGATGTTCGATACTTTTTTAGTGGGATGTAGTCAGCGATACCTGTCAATAGGATTTCGTAAAATAAGTTGGTTGATTCATTGACCGTGGGTTTCCCCTGGACATTCAATCCAATCTATTGATGCTAAATAGGTATTTAATTCAAGATAGTTACCATTCCTAAAATCATTGTTGGAAATCGTGAAGTTGGCAAAAAACCTTAACAACCGTCATTGTGTTTGACATAAACGTCTGACATTACTGATAGTAGTATTTTATACTTGTACAACTGTAAGGCTGATTTGGCCATTAAACTTGTTGTTAAACTTTGGACGAGAGAGCATTTTTTCTTCTGAGACAACTACTCACAATACAGTCCACTCACAAGAAAGGAAGACACACTCCTTAAAGCTGGTTCGGCAAACATCGCAAAACACTTAACATTTCTGGTCGAAATTCGAGCCGGATTGGGGATCTGGAGGATCTATGGAAACTAGGCGAACTCACAAGAGCACTAGGGACTACACACATATCACAGGTGGGACACAGGACACAGGTAACACAGGCGGGAAGAAGACACACCGGTAAGCAGAGCATTTTTTCATACACATTGTTGAGGTTCAGAAGGGCAACAATAGTGCAGGAGTGCTACAAGTGTTGTTGACAGTTGATTCAGTGAATATTTCTGAGATTTTCTATATTTTTGGTCCTTTCAAAATGGACTCGCAAAATACTAACATTGTTAATACTTCTGTAGATTTAATTGAACAAAAACGTGCACTTGTTAACAAAAGAGCCAGGGCTAAGTCTTCCATAACAAGGATAGAGAATTTTGTTAATGATGATGAGCGTTTTTCAGATATTAATGAATATAAAGTGAGAGAGCAATACCTTATTCAGGCATTTGATAAATATTGCACCATTCAAACGGAGCTGGAAGACTTAGACGAGTGCTTTGAAAGTGACAGGGAGGCTATTGAAATGCAATATTTTAGTGTATTAGCTAAATTAAAAAGTAGGATAGGAACTCAAGATCAAAATAACTCAAATTCACGACAAAGTACATCTAACAGTGATGAGAGCTTGCAACATCCTGCTGCCCCACAAATATCTACATTTAAAGTAAATCTACCCAATTTAAATCTTCCAAATTTCTCTGGTAAATTTGAGGAATGGTATTCATTTATCGATTTATTCTCAGCTCTAATAGACAATGATACAACACTTTCACCTGTACAGAAGTTTGTGTACCTGAAGTCCTCACTCTCGGGCGAACCTCTCAAATTAATAAACGAGATGCAATTAACCAATGCTAATTACGCAATGGCGCTTAATACTCTCAGGGAACGATACGAAAATCGTATGTACGTTATCAATACACATTTGAACAATCTTTTCGAAACAGATTATGTAACTGGTAGGGATGGAAAACAACTCAGGGCATATTTGACTCAAATAAAACAAAACGTTAACTCTTTAAAACTTTTAGGGTTACCGGTAGAACAGTGGGATATTATACTCATATATTTTTTCCTCAGGAAAGTAGATATGCACACCAGACAGGCTTATGAATTGGATAGAGCGGACAAAAGTCAGCTTCCGACGCTTGACGGATTTTTAAAGTTCTTAGAAAAACGATGCATTGCCTCAGAAAGCATGAATCCACTAGATACTAAGTCTCATAACAGAACACGCTTAAATACCCCAGGCACACACTCTAACACTCATTTTAGGACAACACATGTTTCAGCAATATCAGCAGGTAATGGCAATCACGCTAAAACAACCATGTTTTGTTTATATTGCAAAAATAAGGAGCATAATATTTATTCGTGTCAAAAGTTTAAATCAATCACCCTACAACAACGCAGAGACTTTGTTAAGGAAAATAGTCTTTGTTATAATTGTATAGGATCAAAACATCGGGTAGCCACATGTTCATCTACAGGGTGTAGAGAATGTAAGAGGAAACACCACACGCTTTTGCATTCATTTGAGGTTACGCAACAACAGAATAATCCCGCGGCGCAAGCGGCAACGTCGCCAACCCCACGTCCGTCAGCTGATCCGCAGACACAAGTCTGTAATACAAATTCTAATAGAGGCATAGACCAAGGTCATCAGGGTCAGGTAGAAAAGGGAAACAGTAGCAACAGCGGTCCGACTGTTTCAATGGTTACAGGGGTCATTTCTCGATCACACACGTGCATTTTGTTAGCTACCGCGCAAATTTATCTTATTGGAAGAAATGGGGTCAAAATACAGGCTCGGGCATTACTGGATTCTGCCTCTCAAAGTACATTTATGACGGGTGATTTGTTACATAGACTAGGGTTAAACGCAGATAATCAGGAGCTCACTGTAGGGGGTGTAGCCAACAAAATAACAAAAATAAATAAATCTGCCACGCTTACACTACAATCACGGGTAGGGCATTATGAAAGGGAATTTAATGCAGGCATTTTAGAGGAGATTACATGTCATTTACCACAAATTGATTTGGGAAATAGGTCACTGTACATACCTCAGGGTATTGTCTTAGCGGATGAGTTGTATTATAAACCAGCAACGATAGATCTGCTTTTAGGCGCGGATATTTACTTTGATCTATTGGAACCGGGAGTAATTAGGCTAGGAGATGATCAGCCCACATTGCAGAACACTAAGGTTGGTTGGGTTATTGCAGGGACTGTGCCCATCTCACCACAGTTAACACCAAGGGTATCGCACATGAATGTATGCTTACACTCCTCATTGGAAAAAGATCATTCGCTCGACGATATGCTCGTAACTTTTTGGCAACAGGAAAATTATGGGGCGGTACAATCCAAGGTACTCACGGAAGATGAGCAAAAGTGCGAATCTATTTTCGTTAATACAACAAAGCGATTACAGGATGGCTCTTTTCAAGTAGATTTGCCGTTAAAAGGCGAATTTGAACATTTAAAGCTAGGTGACTCTTTTAAAACTGCCAAACAGAGATTTTTACGACTCGAGAACAAGTTACGTAATAACTTAGATCACGCAGATCAGTACAAGCGGTTTCTGGATGAATACGTTGAAATGGGACACGGAAAATTTGTAGAATTCGATGAAAATAATGCACTTCACACTTCAACGAGATATTTCTTACCCCAACATTCAGTCATAAAATTGGACAGTGTTAGTACTCGCTTACGGGTGGTTTTTGACGCCGGAAGTAAAACAACTACAGGATTCTCTCTAAACGATATTATGTTCAAAGGATATACCGTACAACCGGAGTTATTTGACATCGTATGTAGGTTTCGGTCTTTTAAATACGTGATCACCGCGGACATACAAAAAATGTATAGGATGGTAAAGATAAACCCAAAACACCATTGGTTGCAATCAATACTGTGGCGTGAATCCCCATCGCAGAAATTGGGCTGTATAGAGCTCCAAACTGTTACTTACGGGACTAATTCAGCTCCTTATTTGGCAACGAGGTGTTTAGTAGAGCTAGCTACGACTGGTAAAGAGAAATATCCTTTAGCTGCGAAAACTTTACTCGAACAAACGTACGTGGATGATATTTTAGGTGGAGCAGATACTTTGGAGCTTGCAGAAGCTTTAAAACAGCAGTTGATTGAACTTTTAGGCTCGGCTAATTTTTTATTACATAAATGGAGATCAAATTTCTCTACCCTGGTAGATCCTGATGGTGATCATTTAGATAATTTGAAGATAAATGAAGGAAATAATAAAGTACTCGGGATATCTTGGCAACATACTACGGATGAACTCATAATAAAACTACCTCGCTATCAAACAACTAGTGACATCACAAAACGAAAAGTTCTCGCATGCATTGCTAGTTTATTTGATCCCTTAGGGCTTGTAGGACCAATTTTAGTTCCCGCCAAGCTACTCATGCAAAAAATTTGGTTGGCTCAAACAGGTTGGGATGACAAACTGCCATCTGATTTGGTTCAACATTGGCTGAAGTTTGTAGCGGATATGTCAAGGGTGACGGAAATCTCGGTACCGCGCTGGTTATTCAAAAACAAACCAATAAATTCCTTAGAACTGCATGGTTTTTCGGACGCGAGCATGACGGCGTACGGAGTTTGCGTTTATTTAAAGGTGTCATATGATGATGGCTCGATACATTCACATCTTTTGTGTTCAAAGTCGCGAGTTGCTCCTGTCAAGGTGATAACATTACCGCGATTAGAACTGTGTGGTGCAGTTCTGTTGGCACGACTAATTGCAAGAGTAAAGACGATTTACTCATTCCACTTCTCTAAAATTTGCTTGTGGAGTGACTCTGAGATTGTTTTGGCTTGGATAAAATCACACCCATCTCGATGGAATACATTTGTTGCGAATAGAGTCGCGGAGATACAACAATTAACGCCTGATTACGAGTGGAGACATGTTAAATCTCAATACAATCCGGCCGATATAGTATCTCGCGGCAGTTCTCCCTTAAATCTCAAGTCCAACACTTTATGGTTTTATGGCCCAAAGGAATTACTCATAGAGTCTGGAAACATTCCAGTTAATGATACGCGTATTCATATAGCGGAAGAGGAGTTACCGGAATTAAAGAAAACGTCCCATGTTAATGTAGTTAAAAATCAGTTCCCTTGGATAAACTTCTCTAAATATTCTCGATTAAAACATACTGTTGCTTATTGCCTAAGATTTATTAACAATTGTAAAAACCCCACGGAAAAGGTTTATGGTATTTTAACTGTTGATGAACTAACTCACTCAGAGGAATTAATTATCAGGCTAGTACAGAATGATCATTTCGCTAGGGAAATAACTCAACTAAAAAATTCAATTATTATTGATAATAAACAGCTGTTAGCATTAAACCCATTTATCGATAAGAATGGTGTACTTAGGGTAGCTGGGCGTCTCGAAAATTCTAACTTGAGGTTTGACGAAAAGTTTCCTATAATATTACCACCCAAAGATCATGTTGTTCGTTTACTAATAAAGCAAGAACATGAAAGACTCTTTCATGCAGGACAACAAGCTGTTTTGACGAGCTTAAGACTTAAATTTTGGATAATTAGTGGCTTGAAAGAAGTCAAAGCGGTTTTGAAGAATTGCGTCGTGTGTCATAGATTAAAGGCAATTACTGCGGAACAGCTCATGGGCGCTCTTCCAAAGGATCGTGTCACTATGTCTCGGCCATTCCTAAGAACGGGAATAGATTTTGCGGGGCCAATCACAATTAAAGAATCTAGGTTACGTAAGAGTATTCAGTACAAATCATATATTGCGGTTTTTGTCTGTATGACCACTCGAGCCATACACTTAGAGTTGGTCACTAGTCTTTCAACTCCTGCCTTTATGTGCACTCTAAAACGATTTATAGCTAGGCGAGGCAACCCATCAATCATATATAGTGACAACGCGACAAACTTCAAGGGCGCTAGCAATCAGTTGAACGAATTGTACGTATTCTTTGAAAATAAAAATAATTTGGACACAATACAAACGCAGTTGGGCGAATCACGGATAAGGTGGAAATTCATACCTCCTAGTAGTCCCCATTGGGGTGGATTATGGGAAGCAGGGGTTAAATCTCTAAAGTATCATTTACGGCGATCAGTAGGGAACATGATGCTTACTTATGAAGAGATGTCTACGGCTTTGAGTCAAATAGAAGCCATACTAAATTCTCGACCGCTTACACAACTGTCGTCAGATCCATCAGATTTTTCATGTCTGACTCCCGCGCATTTTTTGATAGGAGATAGCTTGATGTCTTTCCCGGAGCACGAACTATTTGCACTCCCGATCAATCGTATCAAACAATGGGAACTGTGTTCAAAAATTAGACAGACTTTTTGGAACCGGTGGCATAAAGAATATTTAACCAAACTACAAAAACGGCCCATCTGGTTTAAGCCCTCGGAAAACATAAAGTTAAACTCGCTGGTACTCTTAAAAGAAGACAATTTACCTCCCTTACAATGGCGGTTGGCTCGAGTGACTGAGGTACTTCCTGGTAAAGATGGCAAGGTAAGAATGGTTCGTGTTGTGACAAGAGATGGTTGTTTCACCAGAGCGATTTCAAAAATTTGTCCATTACCATTTGAAAATTAATAGAGTGGACACACCAGTTGTGGGGGCCGGAGGATGTTGGAAATCGTGAAGTTGGCAAAAAACCTTAACAACCGTCATTGTGTTTGACATAAACGTCTGACATTACTGATAGTAGTATTTTATACTTGTACAACTGTAAGGCTGATTTGGCCATTAAACTTGTTGTTAAACTTTGGACGAGAGAGCATTTTTTCTTCTGGGACAACTACTCACAATACAGTCCACTCACAAGAAAGGAAGACACACTCCTTAAAGCTGGTTCGGCAAACATCGCAAAACACTTAACAATCATAGTAAAGTTCATCATATACAAGATAATTAGTTTTTGTTTCTGTTGAGAGCACTATAGAAAATTCATAACTTATATGGTGTAAACTAACATTAAGAAGAGGATCACTTGCCTTACTATCACTACAGTTACATATATACAACACTACATTAGAAAAAATTAGGTCCAAAAAAACATTCCTGTCATTGGGTATACTAATGTGTATACAATGTGAAATTAAATGCTCGTCAGTAAAACACCGTCACATAAATAAATAATGTTTTCAAAAATTTTATCAAAATTATGCATATGCCAGCAAGCCGTGGTAACTGTTATTTCTAAATTTCTAAACACGTACCTACAAATCAATAAATGTTTCGATACTTTGGCACAGAATTTCGTGCTTTATTGACCTTACATGCTTTTAGTCATATTTACATACTTGTAAAGCTATCATAATATGGCTACACAATCCACAAATTCTGATAGGCAAGCATGACACAATATGCATTTCGTGACACCCCTCGTGTATGCGAGATATGCTCTTTTTAGGAAAATTCCATAAGCGCAGGTGTACCACAGGGCTCAGTTTTAGGGAGAATCCTATTCGTAATTCGTTATACGTATTTGGTTTTCCAAATCTGCCCTGTTGAATCATGTAGATGTTACCCAAATTTATTTTTGTTTGCAGTCAGAGAAAAATAAAAATACCACTTCCGCATTAAATACAGATTTACAGTGTACAAGCTACTCGTATAATCTTCGCTTGAATGCTACCGAATCAACATCGCTGCTGATTTTGTTCCGAACGAAATAGAGTACATAAAGTCTGTCAGAAAAATCAAGGGATCATCCGTACATTTTCACAGTTTGCAAAATATTTAGGTTTCTATGTCGATGAATACCCCTGGTTTCAATGTCGAAAACATGAGTAAGGCTTGCTGCTTTATGCTGAGACTCCCATATACAGGGTGAGTTTTTAGTATCGGCTCGGTCGATAACTCCACTACTGTAGAAGATCGCGAAAAAAGTTGTATATAAAAGTTGTAGCCACGGATATGCTCATGCTCAAAAAATATTTAGATTTATACAGGGTGATCCATAACTATGTGGTGATGCAAACATGCAATTTTTAAATGAGACACCCTATATATTATTCCAATTTCAAATTCTGATTCCCGTTCTTCCAATATAAGGTATTGATACCTTATACAGGGTACTTCAAAAGTTATGACCATTTTTATATCCAAATCGCTGTCAAATGAACGTACTGTATATCAAAAAGTGATGAATCAAAAGTCATTTTTTTACCCGAATGGATAAAAAATATTCTCTAGTTTTAAAATCAGCTATAAAAAAGCCCGTGACGCCGTATACAGGGTGATGTAGAATGCAAAATTTAGTTTTTCTCTTTTTTTAAATGTAACCCCCAATATTTTATTATACCAAACAATTGCTTTTAATATGCTTTTTCATCTTTGCACAGCACTTGTTACGGCTCCATTCATTAGTTTCTGAGATTTTTCAATTTTCCTACAAATTTTAAATATACCTCTTATTTGTTTACTAAAATTTATTTATTTTGAGAAAATACTATCAAATTTAATTTTTGCTAGACAAACGACTTGAATATAAGGTCATAATACTACTTGATCAAGTCAAAACACTGAATTAACGAGATAATATAGGTCAAGTGTGCTGAGGAAATAATTTTATAGACGTCATGCGTAATTATCAAGCAGATCAGGCTAAGAAATATTAAACGACACAGTCCAAATAAAGCGATTCTTCAATATTTCATTCGCATTAGTTTTAGAGTGCCTCCGTTCTGGATATTGCTCTTTATAGTTGATATATTCTAGAGGCAAGTAGGCAATTTCTCAAAGTTCTTCCTAAATACCCTCAATGGAAAAATTAATTTTTAGAGCTAGTTTTACCCACAGTACGAAATTATTGAGCAGGTTATGAAAACTGTCAATTTTTCAAAGCCTACCTGATAAATCTGCTTGATAATTGCATCACGCCTACAAAATTATTTCGTCAGCATACTTGACTTTATTTAGTTGTTAGTTAGATGAAAAATAAATTCGATAGTATGTACTTTCTCAAAATAAATAAATTTCAGTACACAAATATAAGCTACCTATATTTTAAATTTACCGAAAATCGAAATATCTCGGACACTGATGGACGTAGCAATTCTTTGGTATAATAAAATACTGGGGGTTATATTTAAAAAAAGAGAAAATCTGGATTTTGCATTCTACATCACCCAATATACGAATATGTGTTGCGGTCTTTTTTTATAGCCGATTTTAGAACCAGAGGATATGTTTAATTTTTCCAAGTAAAAAAAATAATTTTTGGTTCATTACTTTTTGATATACAGTACGTTCGTTTGACAGCGATTTGGATACTAAAATGGTCATAACTTTTGAAATACCCTGTATAATGTTATAATACCTTATATTGTGAGAAGACAAATTATTAGTAGAATCTAAAAATGGGATAATATATAGGGTCTCTCATTTAAAAAATACATGTTTGCATCGCCACGTAGTTATGTATAAATCTAAATATTTTCTGAGCAAGGAGAATGTCCGTGGCTACAACTTTTATGTACAAGTTTTTTCACTATCTCCTGCAGTAGCGGAATTATCGACTGAGCCGGTACTAAAAACTCACCCTGTATGATGAATTTGTGGTTCTTGGGTTTTTAGGCCAGCGTCGTTTACCGTTAAGCTATAGAGCTATAGCTAGAAGCTATTTCACTTCGGCGACTTCCAAAGTACTGACGGCTGGAGGATTTGCACCTGCATTTATACCTGTCAACGGTGACGTGGCCCAATCAGGTAACGTTGGTAGCCCCGCTGGATGATAACTTCCTGGAAATAAGCTAGAGACAGTTAAAGCGTTAGTAAATAGTTCAATTCCACTGAATGTGATTTTATTTATGAGCCAGCAAAACACCATGAATTGTTTAACAATGTTCCCGGCTCTGTGGTTAGAGACTTATAGGTATTTTCTAGCCCCATTAAACGACATGGCTCGGTACGTGTACTACGTGTGAAATGAAAAAGTAATTATTTAAATAATTTCGTACTCCACAAAACTGCCGTGCTAGAGTAATTATACTAGTTAGTGTTTAATTCATTCACTGTTTCCACGTTGTAAGCTTATTATAAAAGCATTTGTCGCTTACGGTTCTAAGCAGCCAGGGCTACGAGAGCAGAAGGGGTAGGATCGTTATCTGACAGCTTTATATATGTATGTTTGTATTTGTTGAAACATAAACGTATCCTTATGGTGACTTACATATGCAGATTAAAAGTATAATATGCATATTCTTACAGAGGCCGGTGCATGGAACAAGACTGGAACCATGACTCCATCCGTACTGATTAACAATCAAAATGGTAATATTTATTCGCCATAACTGCAAATCGCTAGGTAATCAGCAAACTTTTACGGGGTATCTCGGTTATTTTTGATAGATAGATAGATAGTTGCGGTTGTCGCGACAGTGTGCCACTTTTTTATGAAAATAAAGATGCCGTTAACAAAATTATCATGCACCGTAAGTTAGTTGCGCGATTAGTTACCGAAACCTGGATTAGATTATTTGTTTACTATGCACTGCAAACTGAAAATTTTGACACTGTTACTCTCAAAACAATCTTGCGAACACAACCTTGCCGTATCTCCAATCTGGATTAGTTAATCTCTTGACGGTGCATGGCTAGATGTCAAAGATTAGCAAAACGTGATTAGCGAACTAGGATTAGAATCGCCAAACGGTGCATACGGGTGTCAAACATTTTCCCACAATTAGTTTAAAATGGATCATTTCCTTTCTCATCGTATAAAAAACTTTTCTTCAGTTCTCTTGGAAACAGTAAACGCCGAAATTGTTTCATTCTCATTTTCCCAAAATAATAAACAAAAACTCACTCAAACATTTTCCCACAATTAGTTTAAAATGGATCATCTCCTTTCTCATCGTATAAAAACTTGTTTCCTTCCGTTCTCATGGAGACAGTAAACGCCGAAATTATTTCATTCTCACCCGTATTATAAATACACAAACTGAGGTATATACTTTATGTCAAACATTTTCTTATTTCTAAAACCTATCTTGTGGTTGAAAGTGTTGAGACTTTAGCTGACGTCGCCGTCGTCCGTATTGTTGGGGTTCTTAGGTCATCGTCAGACAACAGTTGTCTGGTAGCTCATGAAGCTCTTGACACCGATCTGTGAAGATGCTAGCTATACTTATGCTTGTAAAGTGGTAGGAATAAATTCCAACAAACAATGGCCTAAGAAACCGAACCGAACACTCTATTATCCTGCGGTTGCCCTTTTGATTCATCGTGGTTCACCAATAACTAAAAAGACATCCTTGATTCCATTTGCAGATTAATTGATGACACTTGAGGCATCGTTGGCCCTATGTGTCCTAATTCTGTTGATGCGTCTGATAGGAGCGGACCTCTTTCTGTGAAATGGTAGCTCCAACGCGGTATGGACTATAATATACTGCATCTGGAATTATTTATGGCTTGTGTAAAACCACAAACATGTAGCACTGACAGCTGCTGTAAATAATACACCAACGACTATCCATGCATTTTCAACCAGGCCCGCTGACAAGATTTTCAGACTATACCACAATACGGAACTTGCCAATTTTTTTGTATCAATACTATGACTCAGTTATACCTAAAAGAATAATTCCCCAAATATTATTTCTTAAAAGCTAGTTACTGATTGGGAAAGTTCAAGTCATCTTCTAAACGAAATTGACCTGATATATCCGTCCAGCTTGCTTCTTTCGGTGAACATAACTAGCTCAGTATTCTCGGCATAAGCCTAAAGATCTATCTCCTTACACTACGATTCCTCAATGCGCAAAGCGCCTTGCATTATCTATAAGACAGTACCCACGAATCGACACCTTACTACTATGCTGAGATCATCTGCATAGGCCTGCACACAGTGGCGGCTCGTGCCAACTTAGAGAGGTAGTGACAGAATGACAGCCAAAATTTCAAACCGATATGAAATTGAATTAAGTCGAATTTAACTGAGTCTTTATGTTCGACTTACCAAGCATCGATAAACTGAAAACATTATTCATATGCACAGATTTTTCATGGATCTTCATTTTCTCCTATATCTATATGAATAAGATCATACGTGCCTTTTTTCGCACAAGTGTCATCGCCTTCAAATAGAACACACATAAAACAAAAGAGTTTGTTAACTTCTTCACAGTCACTTATCCAATTGTTTTTATCATAAATAGTTTTATTAAATTTACGACAACGCGATTTCTTTCCACTACCAATAAATTTTTCAATTTTTAAATCAGGTATTGGACGTCCTAATTCCTTAATCTGCAGTTGTTCTTCCAGCGGAGGATTTTAAATGAGTTTACTAATGCGCCAATTTTATTCATTTTTCCTCCAATCATATATTTTAATTAAACACAAAAGAGATACCGACCCGAAAACAGCGCACAACTTGTCATTTAAACTAACAAGATCTAAATTTCAAACCTTTAACGAGAAAAGCCGACATCAGCATCAAACATAAACAAATCGAAACTGCTGAAACAAAACAAAAATAGTGAACCATGCGAATGTGAATATGGGTAATGTGCCTGGCACGATCTACTTCGGATTTTCATATTTAAAATCTATCCAAACGTCCAGCATAACCTTATCTCTGTCACTCATAAGCGTTTGTGATAAGATTTCTCTTGCTCTGTTTGTGCGATGCCACGTGTTGCCTGATGCAAGCACTTATGCGCTGAGGCGCTATTGCCATTTCATATAAAACAGAAAAAGGCGTTGGAAACTAACATAGAATAAGAAAAGTTAAAGAGATAGATAAATATGTTTTTGCCGAAAATTAAGGTGGTGCCATGGCACTGTGGCACTACCTCACCAGCCGCCACTGCCTGCACATACACACCTATATTGCTCAGCCAGTTCATTCACACCACAATAAGGGAGATAAGACTCTACCTTGCGGGCAGCCCCGCGCTACATCAACGCTATGCGAAATGTCACTCCACCCTCTAAGGTGGAGAGGATCCATCCCACGACGGAAGACCCTACCCCATGTCTGCCTAAGGAATGACTTATCGAATCAGAAGTGGTACAGTTAGATGCACCCTCAATGACCAGGAAGACTAGTGGTCGCAGTTTGTTAAATCACGTACGGTGTGACATCACAAGAGGGAATAATAAAAGACTGGACAAGGTCACTGAAAGAGAAGCGTGTATCAGTTGCTTATACAGGGTGGGCCAATAGTGAGTGGACGGAAAGTTGTGGGCTCACTAAAAAATATTGCAGGAATCTGCCACTTGATCATTGTGAGGACCCTTGAGAGCTGTAACGTGAAAATATCCTCACTTAAATTTAGACGTTTATACAGGGTGATTCATATCAAACTTACATTTTTTATTAATAGAACGCACTATATATTATTGCATATTTGGATTTCTTGATGAATTCTAGGGTGACTTTATGTATCACACATGGAACTTTAAACGAACCGTTTAGGCGCAAATCACCATTTTTGGTGAATTGAAATTTTGAATTGAAATTGAATATCGTAGTGATTATAAAACCTAGAAGCCCGTTACTTTGCGATACGACTAAGCATGAAACGCGTCATTTTAGGTCAGACGGTTAAACTTGAATTCGTTTTTGTAGTTGGAGAAATCAGACGATTAATTAAGGAAACTTCAATCGCACACAACTTTATTTTTTCAAATAGGAATGCCTATTTTGGTTTATAGAATAAAATGTAAAATTTGATCGCCTTTTTAGCGATATAAGGTTCCCAATTTCAACATGTTTGGTTTTCATTTTATTTCAAATTTTCAGTCAAATTAATGTTTTTTAATTTCCCTAAGTGTAAGCAACCTAGCAGGCCACGAAAAATAAACAAAAGCCCGTTAATGTGGAAGCAACCGACAAACTTAGTAGAAAGGTGCCAGATTGTGAAAATTCCTTACAAAACATTAGCTCTAACCGGAGACAGCAGCGGCAAAACATCTAATGTCAATGAGAAGTTGGAGTATGACAGAACCGTTTTTTTTCACAGCCTACTAGATATTGAGGTCTACTAGGGTCTAACAACTTTCCAAAACGATTAAAAATTTTGAAACAAAATGGGCATCTATCAAAATAATTGCTAGAATTTTTGTATTACTTAAAGTTGTAATTGTGTTTATTTCATGTATTTTTCTACCAACTAAATTATGTTTTACAATTCACAGACTGCAATTCAGGTTTAATTTTCTGTGATTTTGCTAATAAGTAGAAGGACCTAGCGAAGAATTTAAAGGACTCCACTAAGAGATATCATTACTTTTGACTTAAGAAAATGACTACTCATTTACGGCATTAAATGCGAAAATTTATTCAGAAGACATACATGTTCTACTGCTAGCAACAATCGCTGGTAGTTTTCCTTTGATTAATTTTTTTTTACTTACTAAAATTGGCCAAAAGGTAATAGGTTGGAAAGGCAATGAAATTTTACATTTGAATCTATAAACAAAAATACTCATTTCTATTTGAAAAAATCAAGTTATCTGAGATTGAAGTTTCGTTAATTAACCTACTGATTTCTCCAAGTACAAAAAGAATTAAAATTTTGCCGTCTGACTTAAGCTGACGCATTTCATGCTTAGTCGTACCGCAAAGTCACGGCCTTCTAAGTTTTATAGTCGCTGCGATATTCAATTTTTTTTTCTGGTAACTACTTATAGTAAAAACTGTAGTTTGCGGTTAAACAGTTCGTTGAAAGTTCCATATATGATACATAAAGTCACACTATAATTCACCAAGAAATCCAAATGTGCGATAACATATATAGTTTTATAGGAATCACCCTGTATAGACATCAAAATTAAAGTAGAAATATTTTACGCTATAGCCCTCAGGGTCCTTACCATGATCAAGTGACAGATTTTCTAAATATTTTTAGTAAGCCCACAATCTTCCGTCCACTCACTATTGGCCCACCCTGTATACTCAGATACGCCAGGCGATGTTAAACGTGCATTTTCCAGATGGTGAACCATACAAGTTTGCATACCAACAACTAGACAAAGCTTCTGGTTAATTTGTGGAATGCTTTTGGGGTTTGTATTTTAGCTAGAATTCTTGGCCTAATACCTTTTTCAACACAACATGCTGATTTTGAACTATCTCGCGAAGCTTTTGATATATTACAACCTTCTTTGACAATGACGTAATTGCATATTTTCTAAGGATTAATGCCAAAAACTCCACAATCCGACAATAAACTTTTGTTTTTTTAGAGTCTTCGTTGGTCTGCATTTTTATGAAAATCTCTAAAACTCTCGGAAACCATTAGGAGTTGGACATGGAGTCAATTTATTAGCTTACCACATTTACTATCACCTCCGCAAATTAATGTATCGAATTACCAATCTTCCAGTATAAATTAGCCTTGTAAACACTTTAAGCGCAGCATATATAGCGATACCCGAATAAAGCCTATTATTGTTAATCTACTTTCCTCCATTATCCTAATAGACTAGGTTACATAGCTACAAAGTTGTATGCGTCGAATAGATGCAAATTTTTCTCTTCGATGTAAATCCGCTGGCATCGACGACGACGGTGCACTGCACCTGATATTATTCATGATTTGTGTAAAACCATAAGCGTGTAGCAGAGGCAGCTGCTGCTGCTGCTGCTGCTCTAACCGACCTTCATCATGACCAGCCATCTCTCTGCTAATTACATTTCCATAATTCACTTAATATGCAAATGCATGGCTGGCTGCCATCGCACCACCCTCGGTTTTTGCTTTTTATTTCAAATTATTATTTATAATACCGACCAGCTATTAGTGATAAACTGATCAAAGTCGGCTAGTTTGGTTATTAATCCTGACAGAGCAATTGGCAGTAAAAGTACGAAATTTTTATGAAACTTGTTTGGTTTATTGCTATCTACACTCTTCCAGCCGTAGTTTCAAATAACCAGTTATAATTTCCAAATGATTATTGCAACAACGACGAATCAGGAAAAAAAATGGAGTCAAGTTGATTGACTCAGTACTTCTCACACATTACGGTGATACCAGTTTATTATTTCACCATAGCGTGAAACTGTAATCTGAGGTCCTCTTGTAACCAAATCGTCGCCCGCCCAAAAAAAAGTGTTTTATGCCGCTAGGTCTTCCTTTCACAGATCAATGGATAGCCAATTATGAATACAAAAAATTGGGTTCTATGACGCCCCACCCCCCAAATACCCCAATTTCACCCTCACCCAAAAAAAAGTAGAAAATGATCACGAAACCCCTAAAACGCCCAAAAACGAAGTTTGAGCTATTTCTGTATTTTTAGTTTTTTAATTATCGCTGCGCCGCCACTGACACGATTCCTAAAATCCATAAACGTTTTCCATCCTTGGCACGGTAATAATACATTGGCAAAGTTTCATTAAAATCAATTCAATAATTTTCGCGTTGCGTAATATAGAACGGTCTAAAACAACATTCGTATGTATACATCACAAATTCTAAGTCCCTTCGTTATTATAATAAGCAACGCAATGTTCGGATGCACGTAAAAAGTGTATTATGCTGTTTTTCATTCAAAGATCAATGGACAACCCATTACGAGTACAACAAATTTTTCAGTTTTACTGCCCCCCACCCTCCAACCACCCTAAATTCAGCATCACCCAAAAAAACGTAGAAAATAATCAGACACCCCTAAAAACGAAGTTTGAGGCATATTTGAAATTTTTCGTTTTTTGCTGATTACTCCGCCCCCCGTACAACGATTTTCAAAATTATAGGAACATGAGCTACTACGACCCCACAGCATAACGCTGCCCAAATTTCATCACAGATCATGGAGCGGTTACAGACAGACAGACAGACAGACAGACAGACAGACAGACAGACAGACCGACAGACAGACAGACCGACGGAAATGAGTGATGTGGATTTTCGTTATGTAGACATCATGAAACGCCCAAAAAGCGTATTATCCCAAAATCGAAAATTTTCGTGATCAAAATACTCCCCTCACGTATCGCTGTGGGAAGTAAAAAAATAAATCGAAGATAAGGACAATCTTGAAAAAGGAAAAACCAGCAACGAATAACGCGTCAAGGACAACGTACACTAAAGACATTAGAATAAATATAGTTTGAAAAAACCAAAAAAACAAGCTTTGAAAGAACCTCGAACTAAAAAGTCAAAAATGATTTTTAAAATAAGCTTAAAACAAGAATGAACGAAAAATACTAGTATACTTGTGAAAAAAGCGTGGGCGCTCTGTGCCATTATAATATTCGTAAATCGAGCGCACGATGGTTTTTTACAAGTATACTAATATCTGTCGATCATTGTTATTTGAAGCTTATTTTAAAAATTATTTTTAACTTTTCAGTTCGATGTTCTTTTAAAGAGTGATTTTTTCTAATTTTTTAAACTGTATTTATTTTTAACTTTCTAGTCAATTTCATTATTAAATCTTTTTTGAGCTGTATTTATTTCATTATTTTTGTAGTTATGAACTAGCGGTTCCAACAGACGTTGTACTGATTGTCAGACCTTATGTAAAACACTCCCCGATCACCGACTTATTAATTTTAAATTTAATTAAAGAGGCATTCAGGATGACAAACCAACCTCTATCAAAAAATAGTAATATTACAAAAAAAGACACGCAGTGTTTACAAGAGGTCGCCCAAACAAGTACTGACCGCGCCGGACGCTGCTTAGCTTTGGTGTGGCATGACCGTTACCTAATAACATAGTTGAGTGTGTCCTGTGTTTAAGCCTACTCTGCGTGCCAGTCCGTCGATCATTTTGTACCAAGTCGTTAATTTCTGTAATTTTTCGGGCAGGTCACGCATTTGTAGTCGACCGGTACGAGGTTCATCTTTAACTGATAAACCGATTTGGCGTTGTGACACAATAACTAACTAGAGCTACCAACGTTATTTTAACTATTCTTTGTGTATTTTTAATTGAACTTAAGCTATGAATCCTGCAAAATTGTTAGTTTTGCTAATGGTAATTCTGCTAACTACTGTGGAGAACACAAAGCAGTCTTTTATGTCATGTACATGTACATGTACATGTTAATGCAAATCCCACCATCAGCTGTAGGTGGCTATAATACAAAGCCAGCTGGATAGCTTTTTACAGTTTAAGACAACAGATGGCGCTGTATTGCAGTTACTATCGCACACCTGTGTATGTGTATAAAATTCAACAACCATCTTTCCAGAAACATGGGAAAGGACGCTTATCTGGCGTTGGCAGTATTGTTGGTGAATAGAAACTAGTAGTAAGCCAAAGGAGTGTTACAAGCTCACAAACTCACCGGTGAAGCTAATAAAACTGTGTTAAATAAATATATGTCACTTAAGATATCACCTGCGGATAAAGGAAATGCGATAGTCGTTATGGACACGACAACACACAACCAAAACCTTGAAGGAGTTATGAGGAAAGGAAAATACAAACATCTCTCAAGTGGTCCGACAAGAAAAATCGGAAGACAGCTACACCGAACATTGAAGAAGTACAAAGAGCATTTAACCGACCATGAGAGGTCAACTCTTACGCGACATTACAGCAAACCATCGCACGTCTAACGGCCTACCGAAAATACATAAGGATGGCATACCATTACGACCAACAATTCAAGAGGCTCTCCTAGTTGAAGAGGCACTGGGGGTAATCCAGAAGAGGTTACAAGAAGACCCAACAATGAAAGATAGAATGAATCTTTCAGTGAGTGAAGTAGTGGAGCTTTAAATTCTGTCTGAAGAAAAGCTATTTTCAAGAAAAGGACAAATTTTACATGCAAGAAAAAGGGTTACCCATGAGATCACCACTATCTCCAGTCGTGGTCGCTTCTTATATAGAATGGTTCGAAGCAACTGCCATTGTAAGCGCAAATGTCAAACCAAAGTTATGGCTTCGCTATGTGAATGAAACGTACATAATCCGTAAATGTGGAGAAGAACAACTAGAAACTTTCTTTTAGCATCTCAACAACATGAGTCCATCCATGAAATTAACAAAAAGGAAGAAGCACATTACAACATCCTCCCTTTCTTGGATGTCTTGGTAATGAGAAGAAATACTCAAATAGAAACCAAAGTGCATAGACAACTAACGCATACGGGAGAGCACCTTCATTATAATCTCTAACCACCCAACATCAATAAAGAATGGAGTTATTCGAACCTTGATCATGTGTAATACACAACAGGGGAATGAAGAAGTACTAAATTAAAGAAGATCTATCAAAGAACGCAAATCCCAAGAAGCTAGTAGGAGTAGTAGGGATTGGTACAATACAGCAAAAATATAGACACTGAAAATCGTCGGAATTTAGTCAAGACACCAAACGTGAAAGGTTTATGGGATGCAGTCAGCATAGGGCAAAAATATAAAGTACAAAAGCGATTCTCAATAAGCACTACTCTCCGAAGTCTACTAACGAAGACAAAACCTAAGAATGAAAAACAAGAATCTAAAAACTGCATCTAAGAAGAGAGAGAGAGAGAGAGAAGGGTAGCTGTAATTTTTGTAGTATATAGTGCTAAACTATTTGCCTTGGTATTTAAAAGCTACTAATAACAGTGAACTGACAGATTAATAATAATTGTAAAATTATACAACTGCTATCGTTCCAGTGGCGGTAGAACAAACATAAAAAATGACCAAAAGGTTAGAAGATTCTCATATCTACCTGTCTGACGCTGATATTTATATAATGACTTGGGTAGTAAAAGGAGAACAAATTAATATTGGTACGTAGTGCGCTACCAAAGTATACTCAAACTTCGTTGTTTGTGTTTTTGTCAACCTCACCTTCCGGTATAAGTAAAAACACTAGGAAATACTTTGCTCAAATAAATTGATAATGCATAGCATTATCCCAGCTTTTATTGAAATTCCACTTGTATTTTCAACTTTAAACCTAACGGATTCTATTGCCAATGAAATAGCTCAAACCCGGCCTATACCTAAAACTGCATCCTGATGAGAGCATTCACCAAAATTACAAATCTATACGTTTGATTTATCATGCACATTCACCATTGTTCTCAAAATGAACTTTTGAAAGCTTCACGAGTTCATAGGCCGATATGCATAGTAGTCAATCTCCCACACATCCTTACGCGATTGAATCGCCGGCGCTTCTCCGTTCCGACGTTGCCGGTTGGTGAAATATTTCTGGGAGTTCGCTCAATGTATGCTAGAGAAATTATTTTGCATTGAAATGTTAAAGGTGTTCCCTATATATGTACTTACTACTATAGCGTACTGATAGTGGCAATGTGATTAGAGTACTGGTGCCGTTGCACATATTATTTTACGATATGTACATGGACAACAGGAATCAGCCATTCTTTGGATTTTCCAAGTAACAACTCTGAATGCTGACAAATGTCAGGCTGTAAATACAGCATTAACGTCACTTATTTACCAACATTACTTGTCACAATATAAATATATTTTTAGGTTAGCCTGGCGACTGGTCGGAGATGGCGTCTAGCACATCACTTTCTGTTGGCGGGTGGTTAGTGGTCGAGGAGGACTATGTCGGGCTTATTTATTTGACCACAGACTGTAACCCCTGGAGAGTATGGCAGCACCGGTGTCTCATATATAACGTATAAGTACCTTAAATGGTAGTACAGCGTTCGTAGAGCTGCGTTGTGCCGAATCAGCGCTTTGGCGATGGATGGAGATCCATTGCTGATTGTGTGGTATTAGGTGACTCAGGCTATCCATTGAGAGGATCATTAATCCCTCCAACTGACCTTACTTTGAATGATCTAGCTGTGCAGATATTTAACCGTATACATGAGTCTGGCAGACAGATTATAGAAAAATAATTTGGAATTCTGAAAGAGAAGTATTCTGGTATTAACGGTTTGAGGGTGAACGCAAATTTTTGCCAGTGCAATTATCACATGTTTCGCCTTTTGTAATATTGCAAGAACCTATACTTGTACAACTGTAATTAAAAGTAACTGATAAGATAAACTTGTAAATATTTCACTTGCAACATTCGGCACTCTTGTATAAATGCAGTCATGAAAGGACAGACCGAGCCATTAACAGAACTATCTATCCTCAAGCGAAAGTCTGCTAGGTAATTCAATGACACTTTGAATATTAAATTTCCAACAAATATTCATCAAACGATACCTCTCGCTATACACGCCGATACGAGAAAGGGAGGACTATCAATAACGTGACGTTGACACCCCAAAAATAACTTTCTCCCGTCGACATTACGTGAAAAACCTGATAATAATGCTTATTAATGTTCCCCGATGCTTTTCATTTTTCTCCAGCAGCGACAAGAAAACGATTTTTCATCCGCTGTGTAGTTAGTGTGTTAACATGGAAGGGGATCTGAATACGTCTATGTGAAATTTAGAGTGGCGCATTTAAGAGAGGAGTATTTTGAAGATTTTGGCTTGTATAACCTTAGACTAGCTATAGCGAGAAAGGAAAAACCCACACCCTTCGTATCAATCATTATCTTATTCCATGCCCAGACCCAGTAAGTATATAGTAAATACGATTTTCAGACAAAAACATGAGAAAAGGTAAAATGTAGGGTATTGAGATAAAGGAAAATTGAGACACGCTGTCCATACCAAAAGGTAGCTAGAACGAAAACAAAGGTTATATTGCTAGACGGGACAGCTTATCTCGCAAAAACCTTTCTTATAGTTTCTCTTTGATCTTTGCCGTCTCGAAACGGTACTTGAAAAATTAACTGGATTTAAACGCAAAATAAAAATTGAACAAATATTTTGTAGAAATTAACCCTCTACACTCCTAGATAGAGTAATGGAACGTGGAATTACGCAATGCCTTGTATACTGAAAAAACCAGCTTATTTCCACCTTTACCTGAAAAAATGGACAAACCTTGACAAAAAAATTGCTATTTATGTGTTAATTGCGTGGACACTTGAGAAATATCCTGGTCCCAAGCTACTCCGCAACACTGAGCAACACTTAATAGGATCAGAACCCAACAAGGCAGGTATATAGATATTTTATTGGTTTATTGTACATCGGTCAAAAAATACAAGAAAAGATCAAATTATAAGTGTTTTATTTAACAAACATTTAATATTTTAATAGTTTAGTATAACATACAATTGAAAGTGAAAGAGCTCATTGTGGTCTATTCTATTTTGCTTCTAAAAGGTACATCGTTTGATAAATTGTTCAAGTTTTCTGGAAGCTCATAGAACATCTTTTGCCCTAAGTGACTTAGGCCATTTTTTGTTTTTCCAAGTCGGTAGTAAGGACTGATGAGAACATTTTTGTGTCTTATATCATGATTATGCTAAGAAGGTGTTTCTATTTGGGTGTATGTATTCTAATACAGGGTGGGCCAATAGTGCGTGGACGGAAGATTGTGGGCTTACTAAAATAAGTTTTAGAAACCTGTCACTTGACCATGGTAGCGAACTTTGAGGGCTATAACATAAAAATTATTTTGCTTATATTTTGAAGTTTATACAGGGTAATTAATATCAAAATTACATTTTTTAGAATGGAACTCCCTATATGTTATTGCATATTTGGATTATTTGGTTAATTCTAATGTGACTTTATGTATCACACATACAACTTTAAACGAACGGTTTGGGCGCAAATCACTATTTTTGGTATAGGTGAGTATCAGAAAAAAAATGAATATCGCAGCGATTATGCAACTTAGAAGGCCGTGACTTTGCGTTACGACTGAGCATGAAATGCGTCACCTTAAGTCAGACGGCTAAATTTGAATTCTTTTTGTACTTGGAGAAATCAGTAGATTAATTAAGGAAACTTCAATCACAGATAACTTGATTTTTTCAAATTGCGACTAAAAAACTTTTAATGAAAAAATTGTTTTAAGGTGTCACTCACTAAGGTCTTAACTATCACCTTCTGAAATACTGTGTATGTAGTTTGAAAAACAAGTGAGTTCTGTTCGAAATGGGACTAAGTATTTTACATGGCAAATACATATGTATAAATGTGTGTACCCAGGCCATTTAAGATGTCTCAATATAAAAGCACTGGAGGTAAATATTTTTTTATGTACACGTCCTACTTCAGGAAGAGGTGAGGATCGAAGTTCATACACGCCTAGAAATTTTATTGAAGTGTTTGTTTGGTCATGTGCGTGGAGTCCCCCTTTAAGTCGGATTAAATACCGCCCCCCACTGTAAATCCTACATCACAAGTGTGCTGAGCGGTTACGATGCATGGCAGAGTGATTTTCTGTATGCAACTCCTGTAGCCGATGATGTGCAGAGTTTGCATGTCCGTTTGTGATTATACCACAGGGATCAGATATGGGTCCTTTCTTATTTTCTTTATATATTTCTGACCTCTGAGAATTAATTAGCTGTTGTTGCTTAAATTATTATGCAGATGATATACAGAGATATGCTAAAGCTTTCCTGTTGAAGATATTGTTTACCGTTTAAGTTACATAAACAACGAGTTAAAGATAATCCATGACATTTCTGCTGCACATGATTTAAAGTTAAATGCCAAGAAGTCAAAATTGATGAACTTTCTTCCTAAAGATACCTGCTGTCACGTCAATGAACTTTGTGACATTAACATCAATGTGAAAATAAAACATGTAAAAATTTGGGGCTGTGGTTAAATTCGCAGCTGAGGTTTGAACTTCCATGTAAAAAAAAACTATGTGGATTTTGTGGCTCTAGTCAACTAAAAAATTTATATCCACAAAGGCACGTACTGGACGGTAAATTAGAATTAATGCTTTGTGAAAGATTAATATTGAATTTGAAGAAATTAACCGCTTCACTGTAGACCGCTGTAGAGATTTACGTTTACTATCCTTAGTCCATAGTGGCCCAGTCACCAAAAAGCCTGAACTGTCTGTTTTCTCCTCTTTGGGTAATATTTGTGCTTACTTCATACCTTTTGTTTATAAATAAGATATAGTAATATTCAAAGAATGTATATATTCTTATTATGATTTGTGTACATTTTGCTTTTATTACCTAACAAGTTGAGTCGAAAAACATCACTTGGTAATACTCGACCTTTTCGATTTCTTATTGTCAATCGAATTGCACGGTAATTTGTACAAAATCGAATAAAGACTCTTTATTATTATGCACTTCTTATTTTTTGCATAGTTGCGGTAGTAATAAGTATTGACGGGTTGTGCCAAGCCAGCATTGATTTATTACTATTCTGAATTTAGGAAGGACTGTTGAATGCTACAGGTCTTGAGAATTACAGACTTTTGGAAGGTTTTTTATTTTGTGGTTTGCTTTGTTATTATTATTAAACAGTCTTGAACCAATATAATTGAGAACTCAAAACAAACATGAAGAACCTGCATTCTTTTCAAAAGCTTTTATTTAACTTGCAATGTATGTACGCTTGTTTGGGTGGAATCTTGCAACTCAGTTTTGGAGCAGATATATTCAACCGATTGAGCTGAAATTTTGTATACACGTTTAGTTTGGATGACAATGCACAATAAGCTGTATGACATCGTTCTAAATCCAATACTGGAATAGTTATTTAATGCATTTCTACGATATGGGCATCCATATTGATATAAGAACGCCCAGTAGATGGTAAGGGGAATGACAATCTAATGAAAGGAATTTCATCGCTGACAATAGATCCACTGATGTCATTTTTAGTCAAACGACGAACTCAGATGAACTTTGTTGTGAGAGTTTGGGGAAAATATACTATTCAAAGTCGGCGAGTTGTTTTATCACTGCATGAACCTGACGACCTGAGAGAAGAGAGTTTTTGAATTTGGCGCTCAACTAGAGTCTTGCGGTGTGAGCAAGAATCTGGCAGCAGTCACAGGAGATTCTGAATCGAATTGTACGAGTTCCTTTATACAACCTACGCAGTGGTCATCACCAGGTTGTATTGACGACGGTGACGACATCGACGTGAGGTTAGGGGGTAGCCAACGAACCGCTGGTGCACCGAGCAACCACGAAGGACCGGACAGCCGCTATGTATGATTGTGACGCGACGTAAGTGGTAAAGAAGATCTGCGGTAAGGATTTTCCAATAATAAGTTGTGAAGGAACATTATTTGGGGTGCTGGACTGACTTTAAAGGAAAGTAATAGGGATAAACTCGTGTTGTTAGTGGCAGTTTTAAGGTTATGTTTAGAGTAGGTCTATATTTTCAGTTTAGTTTAAGGTTTTCATGATGTCTAATAAAAGGAAATCCACGAAATTGAGTGGATATCAGGATAGCGCAAATTATAAATTAGAAACTGTCGTTCAAATGATGGCAAATAATATGTATTTTAAGATATAATACGACGTGTTTTGTTGTAAGAGTTTGAGAAAAATATACTATTCAAAGTCGGTGAGTTGTTTTATCACTGCATGATTCTTGTTTACGACCAGAGAGAAGAGAATCTTTGCACAGTGAGAGGGCTTGTTGAGAGTGACTCGAATAATAATGTGACGTCGTTCTAAAACAAATATGGCGGGCCATCCAAGATGGCAGAATAGCTATTTTTAATGCACTTCTATAATATGGGTAACCAATCGAAAAATAATGTGACGTCATTCTAAATCAACTATGGGGGGCCATCCAAGATGGTGAAATAGTTATTTTTAATGCCCTTCTGCAATATGGGTATCAAACAGAAGGGCTTGCCGAGAATAAAGAATTTTTTTTTGATATAAATGCAAGTTAATAACTAAAAAGTAAAAAATAAATTAAAACAATTAAAAAAAAGCTTTTATTTAAATGTTCTAAAGAAAGAAAATAAAATGTTCCTTTAAAGTGTTAACTATCAACCTATAGCTTTATTATACACAATTTATATGATCATAAAAGCTTGTCGCGCGATTTACTTGTGTAAATTAACTAGTACCAATTCAATTGACTAACTTGAATTTTCAGTTTAATTGAATTCTTATAGATACTTACGTAAACCTCGCGACAAGCTTTTATGATCATACCAATTGTGTATAATGAGGCTATAAGTTGATAGTTAACACTTTAAAGGAACATTTTATTTTCTTTGTTTAGAACATTTAAATAAAAGCTTTTTTTTAAAAAGCTTTGTTTTAATTGATTTAGCGTCGTCTCACAGGCCACAGGTCAGTAGCAATGTACCGATAATTGTCAGAACTAAAAGGCTAAATAAATATATGTTATATCACTACATTTAACAGGATTATACCACTTCAGTTAAATGAAAGATATCAATGCTACTACGACTGAACCATAAGCGGGTCAAACTTCAACTAAATACTTTACAAGAACAAGCCGTATAGCATTTCGCGGCCACAAGCAAAACTTAGGACAATTTACGAGGAAATATGACCGGAATAATTTGCGTCGTCGGTTTTTGCTCCGGGCAACAACTTGCGAGTCGTTGGAATGCCCTTAGAGGGCGGGCGGGTCGGACTTTGCGAACCCAAACGCTGCCTCACTACATAAGTCATAAATACCACTTGGAGGGACGGGATACTGAGCTTAGACCGCGAGAAGTGTAATAAATAGGCGCCATTATACAGGGTGTCGGAGTTTGTCATCGGGAGAAATTAAACTGACGACAATAAACAGTGTTTCTTTTTTGTTTGGGAGGGATACAGCATCGCCTACAGTGACCATTAGCCGCTTCAGTATTCAATAGTATGTTGTTCAACGATGCGATAATGATGGTAATAACTCACGCGTTAAAGTTTGCAGCACGAGCCGGAGGCGAGTGCTGTAAATCAACTAGTGAGTTATCAGCATTACCGCGAGTTGAATACTACCCTTTGTCTACGTCCGAATCTATAAATAGCACGATTTAAATACATAATTATTAATCACTTCTCGGTCACATACATCAAGTTTAAACAGCAGATAGAAGAAAAATGGAATCAATGTGAACACATACACCCAGACGGTTCAAAGATGACAAACGGTGTAGGCTGCGCTTTCTACCATGAAAATAAAAAATATCATGAATTATACAAACTTCCTCCAGATTGTTCAATATATACCGCTGAGTTGACAGCCATTCAAAACGCACTAGAATATTTTCTCGGTAATACTGAGCTTAGAGATGTTATAATCTTCAGCGACAGCAAGAGTCCAGCTATGAAATTAGAGCATTTAAGAATTTTACCGACTTTAACCATATCATCTCAAACATAATGAAATTGATTTACAGACACAACAATTTGGATAAAAATGCAAAAATTCTATGGATTAAAGGACATACAGGTATACCTCAAAACGACACAGTCGACATACTAGCAAAGATGGTGACTACAGATGGAATACTGATGAGGAGTTTCAAAATTCTCTACAGTAACCTGAACAGTAAATTAAACAAGAACCTGAAAGAAAAGTGGAGTGAACACTATCATAGAAATCCGTCCGGAACAAGGTACAAACAGATCCAGCATAATATCCTGCTTTAAGAGAGAAACGAATAGACCACTTGTGGGAACACTGCAGATTGAGGTGTGGTCGTTGCTTAACCCCTCACCACAAAACTAGAATAGGGCTAGATGATGACCCTCACTGCAGATGTGGGGACTTTTGCACGCAGAAAACTAAAAATAACAGTGTAACTTTCAACTATAACTAATATAAAACAATGGTCATATTATTAAAAAAAAAATAGGTGTCCATCAAAAATAGAACTGGCCGGTTGATCTCAGATCAGAGCCAATAACATAAATAAAAAAAAATCTCCAATTAGTGTTATTGCCGGTTATATCTCAAACTCTACTTTTGCCTCTGTCTATATCTCTGTCTGTTTTCTAATCTTAGCCTCTGACTTTTCTGTTACTTCTGTCTCTTATTCAGTCTCTGTACCTCTCTCAGAGAGCTGAGACAGAGACGCTTTTCGTCCGAGAAAAAAAAAGGTATCCCAAATGTTTCTATACATACCACACACGATTGGACGCGGACGTCCTGAACGTATGCATATGACGTACTTATGACCAAAGGTTTATATATTGACGAAAATCTCATGATTAATAAATAGGTATATAGAAATCAATAGTGTTGCTGTTTAAGGTTAAGATTGTTATATACTAGTCTATGCTAGTTCCAATATTTCAATCCTGTCTGCCTCTCACGACTTGATACTTACACAAAATATTGGCTGCAAATAATGCAATAATCGGCTGTCTAATAGTAATCTACGTTAGTATGGCCATCTGCAAAATTTAAAGATTATTAAAAGTCCCACAGTCCTATAGATACCTTTTTGTAACGGCACTGTAGCCATACATCAGCTTTCCTTCACACAATTGCTTTGGGCTAGACTGCCTTCTGCACTAATATAATCAAAGTGTTATCGCAAATATTATCTCTGTTACGATAGATAGTACTCCTATTTCCTATTCCTTCTCAGATTTCAATACCGACCGTTATACTTTCTAACACAAGTTCAATCTACGGTTTCGCATTCGAAAGTTATTAGCGGACATTCAGGGCGATAAATCGATCTCGATGATTATACAGGATGTAACTAAATAAGTGTAAAACATTTAACGGGGTGATTCCTCATCGAAAAAGGATAGGATCTTTCATATAGAGAAACTTCATTGGAGCATCCCTTGTTAAGATACAGCCCCTTAACGGGGGTACATAAAATTTGTTTAACGATTTTTTTCACAAAATTGCCTAATTTCATCTAGAATATATCAACTATCAAACAGCGATATAGTACGGAGGCACTCTAAAAAACTATGCATTTGAAACATTGAAGAATCGTTTTATTCGGACTGGGTCAGTTAATATTTCATAGCCCACCTGATAGATCTACTTAATGTATCACGTCTATAAAATTGTTTCCTCAGCATACTTGACTTATATTATCTTGATAATTCAGAATCTTGACTTCATCAAATACTATTATGGCCTTATATTTCAGTTGTTTGTTAACTATAAATAAAATTCGATGGCACTTTCTCAAAATAAATAAATTTTAGTATACAAATAGTAGGTATACCTTAAATTTGCAGAAAAATAGAAACATCTCAGAAACTGATGAATATAAGTATATAAAATGATACAAATATGAAAGGGCATATCCAAAGCAATGTTTTGGTATAATAAGAAATGGGGGATTACGTTTAAAAAAAAGAGAAAATCCAGTCACATAAGTATGCATCGGCGACTTTTTTTTACAGGCTTTGTTAAAACTAGACGATATTTTTAATCTTCCCATGTAAAAAAAAATATTTTTGATTCATTGATTTTCAATATACAATACGTTCATCTGGCAGCGATTTGGATATAACAATGGTCATAGCTTTCGAAGTACGCTGTATGACATTACAATCCCTTATATTTCAGGAACTGGGATTGTTGGTAGAATCTAAATATAGAATTATATATAGGGTGTCTCATTGAAAAAAATATATGTTTGCATCGTCACGCAGTTATGGATTACCCTGTATGAATCAAAATATTTTTTGAGCAAGGAGCATATCCTTGGCTACAACTTTTTTACACAGCTTTTTTCTATCTTTTCCAGTAGTGGAGTTATCGACCTATCCGGTACCAAAAACTCACCCTGTACCTCTTAAACACGTACGTATCGGCTCGGTGTATTGTTGATCCTACATACTTAAAGTCTTGGCAGCTATTAACAATATCCTCCTCCAAATCTAAACCTGCTACCTGTTGTACAATATATAAGTAGGTATTCCTTTTTATTCATACTCATTTTAAGTACCCACATTTCGTATTCTTGTTTGAATTTGCTGCCTGCTTTTAGTTATAAAAATCCAACATTTTTTGTGCTCGAGCTGTACCAGTTCTCATTCTTGGCTCCGGATTGTTTTTGGGCATCTGGATCAATATATGAGGCGATAACTCGCAAACTTTCGTTTACAATAATACCTGATTGTGTTTGCACCTAGTTCAAAGTTAATTCGTTATGTTCTGCCAGTATGCTCAGTTATTTTAAGTATATCCAAACTGTAGCAAAGACGTCTTTTTGAAGGGTTCTAGTGGCCTGAATTTTATATATTTTTATTTTTATATGTATCGATATCGGCGCTCATTAAAATGAGTTGAGTAGAACTTAAGATACGACCCTCAAGATCTTAAATACAAATAAAAATAATAACTGTTCACATTTAAATTACTATCTCCCTCCTAAGCAAGCACAAGTAGCGCCATCATCCAACAAACATCGTTATTGAGATGGAAATAAAGAGAAAAAACCGTCGATCTTTCCCTATAATATAATGAGTCTTCGCTTTGTATACCAGGTTTGAATGTATAATCCGCTTGTGGAGGTACAAGGTTCTTTGAATCCAATCGTTCTTTCATCGGCTATAATTATTGCGCATTGCTTTCATCTTCTTAGTATCTTCCTATCAGCGAGAATTTGATGAGTGTATTTATGAGCTGAAATAATTTTAAGCTTCGTATTTTTACACTGAACGCAACGCGAAGCGTGGCATGAAACGTGTTGGCTCTTTTCTTCCCATTCTATTTAAAAAGGATGGGTGTACACTTTTATTATTGAAGTTGCTCCTCCTGTGACATTTTCTGGAAGTTCTTGTTCACCTTGCTTCCTACCTACATACATCATTAAATTCACAAACGAAACTGTGTGAAACTAGACCACTAATTAAAGACAAATAAACATTTAATATTGGCTCTTTTCTTCTTATTCTATTTGAAAAAAATAAAACAAGAATTTGTTCGACACCAAAAACAGATAAAAAAATGAAGTCAAGTTGATTGACTCAGTACTTCTCACACATTACTGTGATACCAGTTTATTATTTTCCCATAGCATGAAGCTTAAGTCTGAGATCCCCTTGCAACCATATCATCGGCAGCCCTCCCCCTAAAATTGTCTCAATGGACATCCTATTATCAGCACTACAAGCTTTTCAGTTTTACAACCCCCCACTTCCTAAACCACCCCAATTTCGTCCCCACCCAAAAAAGGTAGAACATGGTCGGGAACCCCTAAAACATCTAAAAACGAAGTTTGAGCTGTTTTCGTATTTTTCGTTTTTTGATTATTGCTACGCTGCCACTGTCACGATTTCTAACAACCATACGCTCTTTGCATTCTCACCACGGTAGTAATACTGTGTCAAAATTTCATTAAAATCAATTCAACCGTTTCCTCGTTACACAATATAGAACGATCTAAAGCAATGCTCGTATGTCTACACCAGAAAAGTTCTAAGTTTCTGTAATAGGTAAGGCAATGTTCGGATGGACCTAAGAAGGTGATTTATATCGCTAGGTCTTCCTTCACAGGTTACTGGACAGCCTATTATGAATACAACAAACTTTTTAGTTTTCCAACCCTCCCACTCCTGACCACCCCAATTTCACCCCCACCCAAAAAAACGCAGAAAATTATCAGGAACCTCTAAAACCCTTAAAAACGAAGTTTGAGCTGTTTTTATATTTTTAGTTTTTTTATTATTTCTGCGCCGCCACTGGCACGATTTATAAAAACCATACGCATTTTCCATCCTCGCGACGCGACGGTGGTAATACTGTGTCAAAATTCCATTAAAATCAATTCAACCGCTTCCTCGTTACACAATATAGAACGATCTAAAGCAATACTCGTATGTTTACAACAGAAAAAATTCTCCTTTGGTTTCTCTAAAATAGGTAAGGCAATGCTCGGATAGACCTAAAAAAGTTATTTATGTCACTAGGTCTTCTTTCACAGGTCAGTGGACAGTCTATTATGAAAGCAACAAATTTTTCAATTTTACAACCCCCCACCCCCCAACCAGCCCAATTTCACCCCCATCCAAAAAATAGTAGAAAATGATCAGGAACCCCTAAAACGCCCAAAAACGAAGTTTGAGCAATATTTAACTTTTTTGTTTTTTGCTAATTACTCCGCCGCCCATGCACCGATTTTCAAAATTATAGGAGCATTACCTACACGACCCCACAGCATATCGCTGCCCAAATTTCATCACAATCCATGCAGCGGCTACTGAGATTTGGTGGCTAGAAAAACGCATACAGACAGACAGACCGACAGACAGACCGACAGACCGACGGAAATGACTGACGTGGATTTTCGTTATGTAGACATCATAAAACGCCCAAAAAGTATATTATCTCAAAATCGAAAATTTTCGCGATCACAATACTCCCCTCACCTATCGGTGTGGGAAGTAAAAGAAAACTATGTGGGTTTTTAAGGGTACTGAATGACCTATCATATACATGCTTTCTCAAATAAACGTTTTTTATTACGAAAGTATTACGCCTCAAACAAACCCTTATTTTATTTACCTTATGCTTTGACTTTGCGAAAAACATTCATGTGTATTAAATCAAAGGCACTACAAAATTTTGATTAAACTAATGACCGCATTTGTGTAGGAAAAGCTGTGAAGTGTTATTTAAAGAAAAATGTTGGCCTGAGTTTTAGGGGTTGAAGTACAAAAATTTGTTTGCGAAGTCTGATATGTCCTTCAGTACCCTTGACAGGTCCACTTAGTTTTCATTTTTATCAGTTTTCCTTACTATGCCTCAAAGAAATACTTATATTATTTATATAATGCTTATGGCTACGCAAAAAATGGGTTTTGTGTATGAACGTAAAGCTACTGCAGGATTTTAAATAAAATACGGACTTGATTTGTGTAGCTAGCACTATTGAGTGCTACATGAAGAAAAGCTGTTACGAGAATATCACGTGTCATGGAAATTCTGGGACACCCTGTATACTACAGCTTCTATATCCTCTGTTGCTGGTACGACTACAACTACTTCTACTACTACTACTACTACTACTACTACTGTAGTCATGATAGATGTAGTATGACTGTGTACATAATTTTGTGAATAATAAATAATTTTATATCATTTGGGTGCATTAAGGTCCAACGTTAAACCTTCTTACGTCCTAAAGACTCTAGTTAAATAAATATCAACTAGCTCCTTTCATCACAAATTCGATTTCCTATAAATTTATTCCATTGTATTTTTGACCGTTTTCTCAGTATATCAGGAAAATACTCGTAGCGCCGGAATGTCTTTATTAATCCCTGCAGATACGTCCGGCGACTTGTATGACGTTACACGCAGCAGCATCAGGCCAGATAGCTCTCGAAGGTCCCGGTCAAATGCAAATGACGGACCCTGAACTACTTCCTAACGCTCTTCTTGACTGGTCACGGTTACTTCTGGACCTATACTAAAATATCACATTGACCAGCTATATAATGTGGTTATTGTGGGGCGGAAGACGTGCAAAACTAAGTCAGAGAAGTGGTCAATATCAGGCACAAATAGACCAGAGTAAAATCCTTCGTGAGTCGAGTCATGAGCAGAAAAAGAGATGATAGGCTGAGGTAGGTAGCGTCCACCTAATAAGACGAAGAACCTGGAAACATAGGTCTCCGGACTCCTAATCCCCGCGACGGAAGTAGAGAGAAAAATGAATAGGAAGTAAAGATAGCCCGTTGCCTTGAAAATGTGTCAAGAAAGCAATTTCGTTTTTTCCCGCGTAAAGCGTGCGTTCAAAATTTGGCAACACCCCACCTACATCGGTTATCGCGGACTGCAGGATTTCTTTGTTTAAGTCAAAGCTCTAAAAACACGCTTAAAATCTGAAATGAAAAAAATTCATTCGATTAAGGAATTCATTGAACTATGATATAATTCAATAGTCTTGCATGCAGTTTTCCCGGGGTAACAACAGCATGCTTTTTATTCTTGAGCTTTCCAGCTATAACTGCAATGCTGAAAGAAGTTTTTCAAAATTAAAACTGATAAAAAATTACCTAACAACTTCGATGGGACAGGAACGCCTGTCAGACCTTTCACTATTGTCCCTAGAGGCACAAACCTTAGAAAAATTGAAGTCATCATCAGCTATAAATCAAATCAGTTTGCCGAAAAAAGGGCAAGGAGAGTATATTTAATTTGAATTGTTTTTGAAAATGTTTTTCTTTTGTGAGAAGCCTTTACCCTTCCTAAGGACACCCAAAGAAATTTTTATGCGGGGCTTCGCCAAGGCACGCTATGCGTCTAGGTTGGGAGATACGTTAGCCAACCTCAACCTGAGCGGAAATGCACAAAGCTGTTGACATCAGAGTAAATAACCAAGTGTTCTAATTACGTAAATTTTTCGTGTGAGTTCTATGTTCTGTAATATTGAATCCTCGTTGGAGTAAATGACATCGCTTCAGCCTTGATTCAAAAAGCTCAGCCTTGTTCATCTGTTAGACAATATCTCCTGCGAAATCACACTCAATTCTCTCTTGATGTGTGGGGACTTATATATTGGAAAGAAGAACTAATCGGAACCTTTTGTAAAAAAAGTAGCGATCTTTGAGTCCTAAATTTCTGAATAGAATGCAGACAAGCACTACTGGTTCTCAGGTGCTTCAAGCTTACGAAAACACAAATACAATGTTAAGCTAAGTGAAAGGGGACTCAGGAACCAAAGGCAATATTGAGGCCAGAGCTTCTTTGTGTCTTGCCCTTTGGAGCTACGATAATTATATCGAGAGTGCACCCTTGAAATTTTTAAGGCCACGTGGCATGACACTTTTGGCTGCTCAACTACTAAGGAGCTTCTTAGTTATCCTAGTGAGAAGGTAACTAAGTTGCAACTGGCGTTGTTACTGGACGATATCAGCCAAAAATCACATTTACACTGATATGTATATAATATTAAGGGCCGGTTGTACAAATGCGGGTTTAACACGAGCTTTGTTAAGCCTAAGCTTAGCTAAGCTGAGGCTTAAAGTCGACACCCGTTGTACAATCTTCGGCTTAGTTAAACCTGGTTGATAATGAAATTCACTACAGTTGGCATCAGTGAAGCAATACGTACTGACATAATAATCTGAAAAATTACCTTTTTTGGTTAGGCACTTACGTCAGTTTGTGTCAAATTTCGGCAATGGCCGTTTCTGTCTCTGTTCTTTCATGTGCTTTCTTTGTTAAACTATAAACAAATCTTTCAAAAAATATGACCTAATAAAGTGACAAGCAATTTGAAGGTTCCTCCTTGACATATCATTTCACTTGTATCAGGTTAGGTTTAAACCTCAGCTAAGCTCGCGCTAAGCTTCGGCTTACGTAAGCTCGTGTTAAGCTTGGAGTGGGGGGTTAAGCCAGCATTGTACAATGGACATTTTGCAACTGACGTGGTTTAACGTCGGCTTACCTTAAGCCGAAGCTTAAGCTCACATTGTACAACCGGGCCTAAGTGACCCACCCCTGCACAGAGGGTTGCTGTGCAACTAACCCGCTGTCATATTAATGCGAGAATGCGTTCTGGGGGAGCGCTGAGCTTCCATTTTTAGTATTGGGCGGGCTTATTATATTAAATAAATTAATAAACAAGACTTACCTGGCGGGTAGCAGCAAAAGCTGATATTAATTAATTAATTAAAAATATATTAGTCAATTAAAAATATGCTACATCAAACAATGTGGATATAGATGAAATGATCGTATGAAATTAACTAATCTATCTATATTGGATTGATTAAAAATAAAAAAAAATTCAAACAAGAAATTAAGTGCGTACCTATGTACAATTATAGATGACCAAAGTTCGGAAGCAAGAAACTAGTAATGTCTAGTCGATGTCATCTATCAAGAGTTGTTTTTCTCGATTGTATGGACGTTATACAATGGACTCGTATCATGATTTTTGTTTATTATTTATTATTTTGATAGTGCATCAGAAGTTTGTCTTTTTTTCCGATTTCTTTTGAGCCTGGAATAGCGAGAGGATAAAGGAAAATATTTGGATTTTTCTAGTCGCGTGACGTCATGGGACTAAAATGACATTAGCCAATCAGAAGACGTAGAGGTGTACTACGTTGCCGCACAATGGCAACTTACCCTCACTACTAAGCAGGGAAAAAGTTTTCACTAATTATCATACAAAGCACTTTGAAACTAATCACTAAACCAACTTCTTTGTCCTTTTCATCAACTCTCACAAAAAAATAACCTATACCTTTTTGATTCGTCGTGAAAATGTTCGTGATCCATTTGGCAGGAACCTGTCTATGACAGACCATCAGTAAATGAGAAGTCAGCGTTAAAGTTGCTATTACATGCCAATATAACCAATGTTGAACTTACGATAAATTTCCGCCGCTTTTTGAGCGTCGAGTTGAAATGGAAAGTAAGCGGAAATGTAAGTCATCTTCACAATTATTCACGTGTACTATGACAGTACCATTCGTTCTATGCCGTCAACGTATGCTGTAAACAGTCCGCCTTTTCGCCTAACCTAAACCTAACCCCATCTTTTATCAGAGTTTTATTATATATTTGACATTTCTTTGTGTTCCTAAGTTTTCCTCAGATTTGTCCACTCGCATAATCAATTAGATGAGTAAAGTAGAAAATGGTCAAATCTTATAGCGTTTTTCATTGGTTGGACTCGGGCTGCACTGGATTTCTGTTTTGCATTTCACTGGCAGTTCCAGTGCAAAATTTTTTAAGTGCACTCATTTCACTGGCATTTCTGCATTCTTAGCGGTCGAAGTGAGTGCAACAATCTCGCACCGATCTCAAAGTGAGTGTCGTGGAAGTGAACCTAGAAAATGACAGTAGGTTTGAACGGGAAACTTCAAATCATAGAATTATGTTTCACCTGTTTAAACTTTCAATCGCTGAATACGATAATACCTAGTTGATTTCCACTAATTAGAGTAGAGTGAACAAAGAAATCAAACTTTTAATGTCCTTGTTTGAATTTGCAGAAGCCAGCTCATCTTCTAAGGATGAACAAATAATGTGTTTAGGAAGAAATTCGGAAGAAAAAATTAGCAATTACATGGAAACTATTGAACAGTTTTCAGACAAACGAGTAAGTAGTATATCACTATACATATATGCAAAGATTGTTGTTAAAACAAGTTATTGTTTTTTGATGGGTATTCCATTGGAAGAACCCAGTGCAAAGGTGTTACCCTAGGCGAACTTTTTCAGTATTCTGCACCCGCATGGAGTGCACTAAAATGAGCCCAGTGGAAAACGCTATTAATCACCGTGACGAATGACAGTTTGATATAGTTTTGGGTTTCGAACTAACCTATTGTATGTTCTGTGTTCCACACAGTAGTGACGGCATTAATACGTCTGCATCCTCACATCTTTGAAATTAAGGTGGCGCTGGAATGATCGAATTGCAGCTTAGTGCCCATTTGTATGTATTAGTGAGGTCTCTAGTCAATTTAGCATTCTATAAGCTATCTGTTTAATATATGACCATGTAAGTTTGGTACATTGATATGCTTTTCGTACGTACATTTTCCTGCATATTGGAAAATCGCATATTGGAAAATCACAACGAACGCCATCGAAATTTAACACAAAATGAGCTTCAACTGAAACCAGTTATAATACAGAGTTAACATCTCTAGAGGGAATGTAAACAACAAAATGCACAGGTCGCTGACCAGCTAACATGTAACGGAAATTTTGACAGCTGAGGGCATTACCAGTGGCGTACGATTTTATATTAAAATTGCATGTTCATTAATAGATTCAATTATTACTGTGATGTTACAAACTGATATACAATAAGTTGTATTAGTATTTAGCTATACTTAGCTTAACTTGGTTGTAACAGTTGATAATTTATTATTACCATGAAGTGTTTCCCCATATTTTACGCTACTGAAAACCAAAACAGAACCTATACTAACCTATGATAAGTGGTGTTCTCCGATTCGTCGCTATTGCAGCAAACTATGCACTTTTTATTTCGTCCCATATGATGCAATTATGACAATATTGTTCATAAATAATTTAATTCACACCACAAATAGTCACAAAGTCACTCAAATATACACTAAAACAACAAAAATCTCAACATACGCAATAACCACAACTACAATGACGGCCACATAACAGCTTTAGGGGACGCCGACTGTAGGTTGCCAGATTTACGACATATTGCGACATTCCGCTATGAAATTTACCATTTTTGAGATTTCGTTAAATCAATACAAATTATCTTCACGTAAATCAGTTACATTGAAAGTATATTTTAATGTATAGCTAAATACCCAGTTAAATACTTTGAGGAACATGTGTTCAAACTACGGAAACTGCCAGATTTTGAAGAAATTGGAAGGTTCTTAAGCGGACGAAGAAGAGTGACAATAGCGCTATAGATGTTGGCTGGCCAATATTCAATTTAGGCTCCCGCTAGAGATGTTAACTCTGCGAGTTATAATAGGTAAAATGATGCCATCTAACCTTTTGTGTACCATGGAATTTTTGAAATCAGGATAGGTTTGGCAACATTAGCCGCGCGATCAAAACCGCGCTTTGCAACTGATAGCTGCATTTAAATTTCAGTTCCTGGATTTGAAGACCACTTTATTAGGATACCAACGGTTAAAAGAAGTGACTGAACGCTCCTTTGTGACTATTTCTGCATGCGAAAATGCTACTTTCAGCTTCATGGTACTAGTCGATTCACCGTGTCTGCCTAGTTATAGAACACAGTCCTTGAACCGTGAGTGAACTGGAATAGTAGGTCGAGGACCTCGATACTTTGGAGCAACCTCTCCCTTTTTGTTCGCATTCCGTTCACAACCGGGCTATCCAATTCCTTTTGCCTAATCTATACGATTAATTCTTGCCGATGTGACGTAGCGTCCAGTAACTCGGTGTCGCGCTCGTATATCTTCGCTTAGCGTTTAGTCAAGCGACGCAGATCCACAAATCAATGTCATCGGACATATGCACGTGCACGGCGCTGCTGCTGCTGCTGCCAGTTCCTTTTATTTCTGTCTTTTTATCGGTCGACCGATGCGAATGGTGCACTTTGCGGAGACCGGACGGACGGCAAATGCATTAAGAGGCAATCCGAGCTGTAACTGCAGCAAGCCTTGTAAAGGTGCGTCCAGACCAAGCGCGGCGCGCGTGTGGACGTGGTAGTGCGCACAAACGAGTGGCGCAGCACGTGTTCGCTGTGGTTCCAACAGTTATCGATTCGAAGCATGGCCGACTCTACACTAGGCCGGAGCCTTAGATGTGGCAACGTGGCTTAGCTGTCAAATAGTGGTCCGGTTACCGTAAATTGTTTTATAGTTTCAGAATAATAATTATTACATTTTATATGTAGTAGGAGTTCATCTCGGTTGATAAATTAAGAAAAATACTTTCTAGAACTGCTACTACTAATACCACTTACATCTGATGTCTGGTTTGAAGCCATTCTTGCTGGTGTTGATTCCCTTTCACTATCAAATCTTTTCATAGGTGTGCCCAGATGTGTTCTATTAGAACTGTATTTTTCTGTAATATTTCGGAGGTCCAGAAAACATTGTACGTACTACATTGTGCTTTAAAATAGGTCTTATCCTTGGAAATGTTTGTAAATTATTGTCTTTATTCTTATAAATATAACCAGCCCTTAGGAGGAATACCTTTCACCCACTTCTGTTTATGTCCTTTTTTGGAAGCACAATTGCTAGTGCAACCTGGTACCACACACTTTGCAGGCATCTTTGTATCTTTATAGTTTCGTTTGTGCAGGCAAATAATTAGAAACACATTAAAAATCACCTTGCAATGTTCTTTTTACTCTGGAAGGTTATGTTTGGTATGTCCTTTATTGGAAGCACAATTGCTAGTGCAACCTGGTACTACACACTTTGCAGCCATCTTTTTATCTTTATGGTTTTGTTTTGTGCAGGAAAATAATTAGAAACACATTAAAAATCACCTTCCAATCTTATTTTTTACTCTGGAAGAATTACACTAATGACCAAAGCTCGGCCGACTATTCAGTGTTGCCATATTTCAATGCTCCGGCCTAGTGAGTAGGGTCGGCTATGATCAAAGGAAACTGGAGGCACAGAGGAGAGAAATACCAGAGCGGACACATCGAGAATTCTCTTTGGTGTTCCGACAAATTATCCGTTGACCTTGGACCTTTCTTAAATGCGATGTTGCACTCGACCAAGCACTGACTACAATAGCCTCACTTTTTCTTTAATGGCGCTATGATGCCAGCCCGCTAATTGTCAGTGTCAATACGACTCAATGCAATGTTGCCATACAGCGGCCTATCATCTTCTTAAAAAATGACTTTTGAGTTGAGGGGCCGGGGAAACCATAACAGTTAAGTCTATTAATAAGTGAAATATAATTACAAGAAAGTGGTTTCAATATATCTCCAGTGGCTCGATACCAATGTCTTGTTTAATATTCCCTTAATTATGTTGAAATGTACGTGATTTCCGTAACGATAGCAACACGTGGCAATACAGACTTCCGGACCTTTAAATTGGATATTTTGCTCTGCTCTCCCTAATTTTGGTTTTCTTGTCTGAGTGTCGGCTCGAGTATTTCCCTCCTCTGTGCTGGAGGTGCCTGCGCGGCCGGTTTGGACATAGTAGAAGCAGATATTGCTTTTGAGACGGTACATTCGTCAGGTACTCTCCTCTGCAATCAGAATTTCATTTATCTTTCCTACCTTCGACAGTATTAGAATGACCAATAAAATGCAATTGGAGTCATGAGAAAATTATTATGTTAATACATTTATATGAATGCAAGCCTGAGTTGTTACTTAAAAAACAGAAAAATCGACGCATTCAAAGAAATTGCAAATGCCGTTGATGTGCCTTTGGATATCGTAAAGGGAAAAATAACGTCCTTGTTTTCGTCTTTAGATGTGAAAAGGTAAAAATGAAGCAGTCACAAGGAACTGGTAAAGGGTAAGGTAAGGATTTCCAAAGTTTATTTTATTATTAATTTCACCTGCGGTTTATAGCTCAGTCAACATGTAAGAATTTAGGGAGTACTTTTTTGCTTTAGGCGTCGAAGGGTATGTGATTACCCTCACTTCAGAAAGTTGTGGCTGCCCCGAGTGTTGCATTTTTGTAAAACTATAAAGCTTTTGGATTTAAACGATATTCGCAGAGGAGGGGGGGAGGGGTAAATCATTTGAGAGATTTCTGCCACCATAGTTTTTTCGACGGCTTACTAGTCTGGTAGTTCACCAGCGGCGTATTTTCTTTTTCCTCTATTTTTCCAATGCATCGCGTATTAAAATAGATGCATTGGCGGCAATAGCTCTCGCTACGCGCGTTGGGGAACAGTCAAAAACAAATGTTTGTTGCAGCGCGAAACAGCTTATTTGGATCTTTAGCGCGCAGACGTCAAACAATGCGCGCATGGCGATCAAATACACTGCGCTGCTCGGCGCGGCGCGCTTGGTCTGGACGCACCTTAAGACTGCACGCAAACTCGAGTAGTCGCGAACAAATACTGCACCTACAATGGGATGAAAAAACGCAAACTGGAGCGGTATGCAATGGCGAAGTTCATACATAATTGGCAATCCGGAATCTGGAATGCGCATCGCACGAAGATAGCGAAAATGATAACTTAGCCTTTGATCCCACCCTCCATTTTCTAGAACACGCACATGCAGGGTTGTCAGGTGTGCTGATTTTCCGCCACGTTGGAAATTTCAAAACCGAATTGGCAGCCAAAAATCATAGCGGGGCGATTGGAGAATTTGGTGGCCCAAAACACTTTAGTCAATCATCTCATCTCAATTAAATTGAGAAATCCACATGCGAATGTAAGCATGAAAATAAAAAAATGAACAATTCAAGACCTCCGATAGGTATCTGTAACACTTCATCCATCGCAAGCTGCAGCCCATCGCAGACCAATTTCTAATCTGCGACTGAGCTACAATTACAGTGTTGTCAGCGTAGAGACAGACAGACAGACAGACATTAATAAACCTAAACAAAGGATAGGCCTAAGGACCAAACCCTGAGGGACACTGGCCTTTATGGGCCGTAATGCTTAAAAGATATTATTAGTTTTGATTCTAAATTTCCTTTCTTCGTGAACGGATTTCAAAAGTTTTAGATACCAAAAAGTCTTCTTGAAATAACTTGTATAGAAGGCCCTCATGCGACACCTTATCGAAAGCCCTTGAAACATCCAGAACCAAGATGCTAGTACTTTTTTCATGAGTGAATCCGCTGGTTATACACTCCACCAGCCCGACTGTCTGCAACTCCGTGCTATGCTCTGACCGAAACCCAAATTGAACGTCAGGAATCATGTTGTAACCTGACAAGCAATTCTCGAAGTGACTTTTGAGCACCATTCCGGCAAGCTTAGATGGCGCAGACATTAGACTAATTGGACCATAAATAATTGGACCTGTGGAGAAATCGAATCCATCGTTATGGCTTGTGCGAATATGCTAACACAGTTAGCGAAACGGGTGTTAGGTTTTAAAAAACCCTGGTGGTGCGTGATAGTGATTGTTAGTGTTTACCAAAGAATCCAGGCTCTCATTATTTGAACTGGGGATGCACTGTTTTGCAAATTGGTCCATTGTGTTAACGTCTCTGGAAAGATTCATTCTTTTCACGATTTTGTGATTAACTAAACGTACAAAATTGCATTTTCAAATGATTGATTCTGATGATCCGTGGCACCATCGCAAGCTGCAGCCCATCGCATACCAGATTTCCAGTCCGCAACTGAACTACAATCGCAGTGTCGTTTGCGTAGAGACAGACTTGACAGTTACGACGGCAAGGCACATCATGTTTGTATAAAAGTGAACAAAGGATAGGCCTAAGGATCGAGCCCTGAGGGACACTGGCCTTAATGGGCCGTACTGTTGAAAGATACTGTCAATTTTGATTCTAAATTTCCTTCCTTTGAGAAAGGGTTTTAAAAGTTTCAGAAATCTAAAGGGAAGCTTTTGAATTCATTTATAGAGGAGTTCCTTATACTAAACTTTATCGAAAGCCTTTCAAATATTCCGAACAAATATGAGAGTTTTTTTTCCTGGGTGAATCTGCTGGTTATATGCCCCACCAGCCTAACTGCCTGCAACCTATATTGAACGTCAGGAATCATGTTGTGATTAAAAAGATCTTACAGCATCTACCTACGCTGTTACAAATTGCCTCGGTACGGTATTTCGCACTGGAAGGTGTGATGCACTGCGCAAATGACTGGTCTGAATCCGTACCATTACATGCCAGTACACATTTTGAAGGAAGGCGATCCTTGCAGAAGAATGGATTTTTGTCTATGTATGCTTCAAGTGGACACACACACCGGAGATGCAACTCTTTTAAGTAGGATTCTTTGGACGCAGTCCATACATAACCGAAAATCTACGTATCCAAGATACTTTATAACGTGGCTTGTATATTCTGCTTGCTTGTCTAATGACTTTTTAAGACGGATCCAGTTTAAATTGCAACTTGGAAGTTTTCTTGTAAAATTATACAATTTTGAGACCCTATACCAATGCTTTGGTTAACCGGTCACTTTTTATAGTTAATCATGATGTTGCAGCACATTATTCAAGTACCCATAACAAAAATTGAACATTCTATGACAACCTTTTGCTAAACGGTCTGTTGAAATTTTGTAGTTTCCGAGATCCATTATGCTTTTGTAGCTTAAATGCTATCTTATCGCCTGTGTTTACCACATCTACAACAATTTTGTGGCACCAATATGTAACTAGAAAGATGGGTATGTTTTTACCATAAAGCGCACGGTTAATTCATTGGCGAGTTGTTTGATATATGATCGCTGTCTTTCAGTTGATAGAGATGTCATAGCATATTTTCTAAGGTCTAATGCCAAAAACTTCTAAATCCGACAATAAAATTTCGCTTTATTAGGGTTTTCTTTTGAAGGTCTGCATTTTATTGGAAATCTCTAAAACTAAATTTATCTCTGACACAATTGAAAATCCTTAATTTATAAAAAAAAAATTGTTGGCTGTACAGTCTTTTCCTAAAGTACTTTCCACTCATCATAGAACACCCTGTATAGTGATTGTTAGTCTCCGCCAAATGATCCAGTTTTATGATATTTCAATTGGGGATGAACTGTTTATGCAAAACACACTTTTTACGATTTTGTGGTTAATTAAACAGGCAAACGTTTAAACAATATCAGAAAATACGGGTCGGGATGTTTAATATATCCTTGAAACGCGAGATTTTCATGAAATAATAATAATAATAATATGTATTTTCCAGAAGACGAAATTACATCGTATTGGAATAGTCGAACAGAAAAAAAATATTTACACAAAAGAAATTAAAAAAAAGAGTTGATAGAAATACATCCATAAATAAATTAAATATATCACACAAAGTTAATTTGAAAAAAGTCATTTACATTATAGATACAATGCCCAACGGGCAGTTTTCTTAGACATGACCTAAACAAATTCTTATACATTTCTTAATGCTACATGGTAGTTTGCTGAACAATCTTAAACCTAAAATGTCAGGAAAATTATATCCTACGACATATCTTTCATATGGTACATACACATTTCCTCTTTGTCTGGTATTTATTGTATGGACGTCACAGACACAGGCTGTACTAAATTTATCTCTGTTTTTAAAGATATAAAGGCACATTCCAAGTATTATCAGAGCGGGAATGGTCAAAATATTATATTTAATGAACAATGTTCTACAAGTTTCTCTCTTTGATATGCCTGCCATGGACCTGAGAGATCGTTTTTGAGCGACAAATACATCCTGAGTCGGTGAGCTCATCCCCCAGAAACAAATCCCGTATCGCAGTCTGCTCTCCACCTGAGCATAATACAGCATAAGTAGCTGACTAGATGTAAGCACGTCTCTTAGGTTATTAAGCAAGTATAATACTGAGTTGATTTTCGAAATTAGATGTTCACAGTGTGATTTCCAGCTCAAATTGGCATCTAAATATAAGCCTAAGAATTTAGTATCACAGAAATCTGCTGTACTCACTGTTTGACTGCTAATATTCACAGTTACACGAGGGCAGTCTCTTTGTCTGTGGTGAAAACGAATTGCCGATGTTTTTGCTCCATTAATAAAAAGCCCATTTTCAATGAACCACGCGTTCACCTTAGAAAGTACATCATTTGCCTAGTGTTCTAGTGTTGTGTTACCTTTATGAGAGATAATTATGGATGTGTCATCCGCATACATCGTGAGCATTGCCGAGACGTCAAGTTTATCTAGGTCATTAAGAAACATTATAAATAAAAATGGGCCAAGTACCGAGCCTTGGGCTACTCCCATATTCACGGAAGCTCTATCTGAAATAATACCGCTGTTAATACGTACAAACTGTTGGCGGTTAGATATAAAAGACTTCACCCAATTTAGTGCATTGCCTCTGATACCATATCTGGATAACTTGACCAAGAGCTTTTGATGATCAACACAATCGAATGCTTTACTTAAATCGCAGAAGATTCCAACCGGACATTCACCTTGTTCTATAAACTGAATTAGCGCCTCACATTAGCGCCTCACAGTACGAATGTACTGCCGTAGTAATTGATTTACCACTTAAGAACCCGTGTTGATTCGTTATGAATATACTGTGTTTCCCAGTAAACAATAGCAGCCTATGAATGAAGCCAGCCATATTCAAAAACTTTTGAGAACACCTATGGCGTTGTAATTGGTCTATAATTGTCAATACTCTGATTATCTCCTTTTTTATGAATTGGTATCACAAGACCAATTTTTAACACATTCGGAAATGCACCATTAACAAAAGATAAATTTACTAGGTAAAGTAGAGGAGCAATAGTTAGATGCAGAGCATCCTTAATTAAGAACATTGGCACTTCACCGTATCCTGAGGAAAACTTATTTTTCAATTTTTTGTATAAAATACTATATAGTTCATTACTACTGTAAGGAAACAGAAATACTGTATCGCATGCGTAGTCTGGGATAGTATGTGAATCAGTTTGGTCAGACGGTGCCTGTCGTTTGACAGTCTGAAAGAGCATAATAGGAGCGTTACAGAAGTGCTTATTAAAATGGTTTGCTAATTCTTTAGGATCAACTATATTACTGTTATCGTCTCTCATGTTTGTACCATGTCTTGAAATATTTTTATTCGATAACTGGTTAATCGTTTTCCAGGCAGATTTTACAGGGTAATCTGAGTGGGCTATCCTATTTTGGTAGAACCGTTTTCTTGTGGTTTTTATTAACAGATGGTGTTTTGTTTTCTCGTGTTTATATAGGTCACTGAATTCGGGACAGCAAGTTTTACGACAATAGACGTCTTTTAAAGTGTTACTAGAATTGATGATTTCGTCATTCATCCAAGGTTTATTTTTGCCCGAACGGCTATAGTACCCTCCTCTTAGGAAAGTGCTTATCAAAGTAATACGAAGATATATTATTAAAGTTGTATATGCATCATTTATGTTTAGTACAGTATATAAGTCGGACCAGTTTTCATTAGCGATGTCTTCCAGAAATGATTTTATAGAGTCCGCATTAAAGGATGGTTATGGTTAAACGTTTTAGAGATTTTAATTTAGTTTGTGTCAAGATAATCCAAGAGAACTGTACGATGGTCTGATATTTCATTGTCAATCACAAGCGACGTGGCTTGTGAAGAACAAAGAAGAACAAATGTGGTCAATAACGAACGCGGTACTGCTGGTCACTCTAATTGGCCAAGAAACCCCCGGTGTAAGGTTAAATATGTCTAAAGCCCTACATAGATGTTTAAATTCCTGATGATCGCGACTGGGGTCTACATTTAGGTCTCCTGTCAGGAAGACAGTAGTACCTGGTTTGTACAGTACAGCTAGAACTTCTATTAGTTTATTCAAAAACATTTTAAAATACTGGCAACACTAGGTCAAATATAATAAAGCATGCACAAACCACTTTTGGTGATGAAATATTTCCTGCATCCATCGCCTGGCCTTCTTTTTGAACTACTCGCTTATTTTCACAGTTGTTTAACCAAAATAACTGCAAGTTAGGGCGAGCATCTTCTCAGAGACAACTCATAAATAGCCATCTTTTAGATGGCGCCATGGCACGTACCGCCAACTTAAAGGCATAATAAATAGCCCAGCTGTTATATATAATGTCGACGGCTGTTAAGAGTTGGAAAATGGAATTTTAGGGACGCGACAGCGGCATGAATAAAGCGGGATTTTATCGGACTTTATTGCGATAGAAATTGCAGACCGGGAATCTCCGAGAGTAACGGACGTTGTAAAGCATCTGCAAAGGATATATAGGACATGTACGGAAAATTGAGATCAGTACGATAGATTAGTCTGTATCATGAGAGAGTAAGGTAGGAAGCAAAAGATTGAACAAAAAATGGAAGGAAACGTGGAAAATCGTATGAAGAGATTAGTGTTAATCGCTTTGGTGAGATGAAAACTTTGGCTTTGGCTATTTGTGCTACGCTTGACGGTTGAAAATAACCATTTTTGGCGATTATTGATCTCACTCTCCCTGACCCTTCAACAGGCCAATTCTTGCAAATATGAAATATAATAATTTTACTTCCCACACAGATAAGTGAGGGGAGTATTATGATTGCGTAAATTTCCGATGTTTCCATTAAAAGCCTGTATTGACTAAAACCGCGCGTTGTTTACCTGCTCCAATAAGTCAATACGTGGAAAGGAATAAAGGCAAAGAGACAAACAAGAAGCACATACGGAATTACATTCAAATACAAAACAAAATTATTATCCCTAAGAGACAATAGCTCTCGTTATAAGTGAATTGCCAGAATTTCCTTGAATTATTTAAGCTAAAAGCTTACGAAGTACAATTGAGAGAAATATTAAAAGACTGTCGTTTGAGCTTGTCATGCTTGTCGTGCAAATTTCTCTTGCTTAGACAAAGAGGATAAATAAAGTAGCCATCGCGTTCCACACCGATAGGTGAGGGGAGTACTATTGTGATCGCGGAAATCCTCTATTTTGAGATAATACGCTTTTTGGACGTTTTATGATGTCTACATAACGAAAACTCACGTCACTCATTTCCGCCGGTCTGTCTGTCTGCCTGTCGGTTTGTCTGTCAGTTGCGCTCTTCTAGCCTCATAATCTCAGCAACCGCTGCATTCGGGGTCGTAGTAGGTAATGCTGGTATAGTTTTGAAAATCGGTGCATGAGCGGCGGACTAGTTAGCAAAAATAGAAATACTTAAATATTCCTCAAACTTCGATTTTAGGCGTTTTTGTAGTTCCTTTTCTACTTTTACTTCCCACACCGATAGGTGAGGGGAGCATTGTGATCGCGAAAATTTTAGATTTTGAGATAACACGCTTTTTGGGCGTTTTATGATGTCTACATAACGAAAATCCATGTCACTCATTTCCGTCTGTCTGTCTGTCAGTCTGTCTGTCTGTCAGTCTGTCTGTCTGTCTGTCGGTCTGTGCGCGTTTTTCTAGCCTCGTAATCTCAGTAACCGCTGCATGGATTGTGATGAAATTTGGGCAGCCATATGCTGGGGGGTCGTAGTAGGTAATGTTCTTATAATTTTGAAAGTCGGTACAGGGGCGGCGGCGTAGTTACCAAAAAACAAAAAAAATTAAATATTGCTCAAACTTCGTTTTTAGGTGTTTTAGGGCTTCCTGATCATTTTCTACTTTTTTTTGGGTGGGGGTGAAATTGGGGTTGTTGGGGGGTGGGGGGTTGCAAATCTCAAAAATATGTTGTACTCATAATAGGCTATCCATTGACCTGTAAAATAAAGACCTAGCGGCATAATACCCTTTTTGAGTAACGTAAGTTATGGAATGGATTTTAATGAAACTTTGTCACAGTATTATTACCACGACGGGGATGGAAAACGCGTATGTTCTGGAAAAATCGTGTGAGTGGCGGCACAGCAATAATAAAAAATAAAAAAAAATAAAAACGCCTCAAACCTTGTTTTTAGGCGTTTTAGGGGTTCCGGGTCATTTTCTACTTTTTTTTGGTAGGGGTGAATTTGGGATGGTTGGAGGTGGGGGGTTGGAAAACTGAAGAATTTGTTGTATTCATAATGGACTATCCATTGACCTGTGAATGAAAAACCTAGCGGCATAATACACTTTTTTAGGTCCATTTGCTCAGTATAGAAACCAAGAATTTGTGATGTATACAGACGTATCATACGAGTATTGTTTTAGATCGTTCTATATTGCATAGCGCAATTATTCAATTGATTTTAACGAAATTTTGACACAGTATTACTACCGCGGCGAGGATGGAAAACGTGTATGTTTTGGAAAAATCGTGTCAGTGGCGGCATAGCAATAATAAAAAACTAAAAATATAAAAACAGCTCAAGCTTAGGGGTTCCTGATCATTTTCTACGTTATTTTGGGTGGGGGTGAAATTGGGGTGGTTGGGGGGTGGGGGGCTGTAAAAATGAAAGATTTGTTGTACTCATAATAGTTTGTCCATTGACCTATGGAAGAAATACGTACCGGTGCGCCGCGGCGTATTTTTTTTAAGTCCATGTGAACATTTCCTTGCCTATTACAGAAACCAAGGCCTTATTATTAAATTGATTTTAATGAAATTTCGACACAGAAGTGACTATCGCGGCGAGAGTGGAAAACGCACCAGTGTCTGAAAAGTCGTGTCAGTGGTTGCGCAATAATAAGTAAAAAACTAAAAATAAAAAACAGCTCACACTTTGCTTTCAGACGGTTTAGAGGCTCCTAAAGGCGGGAGACGCAAGAAACTATTTACGGGAGTTTTAGGGTTGGACGTTTTTTTGCGGGAGGGTGGGCGATGATTTCGTTGCAAGGGGATTTCAGACTATAGCTTCATGCAATGGGAAAACAATAAAACGAAATCATTATTATGTGTGGGAAGTACTGAGTCAATCACCTTGACTCCATTTTTTTGGGTGGAGGTAAAATTGGGGTTGTTGGGGGGTGGGGAGGTGCAAAACTGAAAAATGTATCGTATTCATAATAAGCTGTCTATTGACCTGTGAAAGAAAGACCTAGAGGCATAATACACCCGAACATCGCCGTGCTTGTTATAGAAACGAAGGGACAGGAATAATAAAAAACATATAGAAACAGCTCAGACTTCGTTTTTAGGCATTTTAGGGGTTCTCGATAATTTTTTGCTTTCTTTGGGTGGAGGTGGTTAGGGGGTAGGGGGTTATAAAACTGAAAAAGTGTTTGTACTGATAATAGGTTGTCCATTGTCCATTTTCATGAAATTTAGACACAGTATTATTACCGTGGCGAGAATGGAAAATGCGTATGGTTTTTGGAAATTGTATCAGTGGCATCACAGCAATAATAAAAAAATTAAAAGTCCAAAAATTTCTCAAACTTCGTTTTAAGCAATTTGGGGGTTCATGGTCGACACGTTTCGTCCAGTTAAAGCTTGCAGAATAAAAAATGTGTCGTGTGTGTCTTTTTTGAGGACGGGCGGGTAATGATTTGGATACAAAGGGGTTCTGGGGCTCTCATGCAATGGGAAGATGATAAAATGATATCACCGTTATTTGTAGGATGTACTGAGAAAATGAACTTGACTCCATTTTTTTAGTACCTTTGCATAATAGAGAGTATACCAGGCTTGTATTTAGTTCGACTTTGAAACACAACTACAGAGAAAACTGTTGAGACCTAGATTGAACGAATTTTTACATTCCTATCTCGAAAAAATTACAAAAAACATACAAATTTTAAGTTAATCTCAGTAAAGGACTTGTAGCCTACAATCGAGATGGATATACCGGGGCTTTTCGATAAGATTTCTATATTTCTCAACAAGAATTCTCAAAAGCAAGTTAAATCCAAATAAAGGTATTTTCATATACAGAGTGAGTCTAAAGTATCGAACGCCTCAATTATCTCAGAAACGGTTTGCATGATTTTCATGAATTTTGGGATATGGGGGCTTTGCAATACCGTCGATATTACGATGGTATTTACAATTTTGTCACATCTACCGTTTTTGTGCGCCCTGAGTAGAAAAAGGGACCCAAAGATGACTGCCTTCTTAATTCTGGCGGCTAAGATGTGCGCCGCCGCACGGCTGACCGGAATTGCGCGCAGTGCAGGGAGCAGCGTATTCTTCATTCCACTTAGAGATCCAATGACCATAACCAGCAGGCTTACAGTGTTGTCTCGCTAGAGCCTGCGAGTCCAAGCAACTCCTGATATTTGATCCACAAATTAAGATACGAATATTTTTCTAACCTTCTCGAAAAAGAATAGGCCGATGTTAAAAAATCAAAGGTCAAAGTAAAGGACTTCGACGTGCCATTGAAAAAAGCTATTACTCGATACCACTCGTCACTTAAAATCCTCAAGGGCAAGTCTTTTCACATGTCTCGGCGTTTTCTCTTTTTGATTAATCCGTGGTGGAAAGTTTTCAAATGAACACCTTGTATATATGAGTGACAAAACCTGCTACGTATCAATCAATAATTTGGGAACATAAAATTATGATATTCTTTATTACTGCCGATAATATGATTATGTTCTGTCTTCGAGACAGCCTTCATTGTATAATCTTGTAGATAAAATAAGATTCCATAAAATAACAGACCTGCGCTACTGATTGTCCAGTGGGCATTGCATTCGTTACGTTGCAACTCCCTGCTGTGTGCTGCAGGCTGCCGTAACTCACTTCCGTGCGATTTGGGCCCGCTCTAATAAAAGTCCGTTGGAATTATGGCGGAAAGCCGTACGCCATCGAAAATATTTGTCCGTCTGTTGCCCGGTTTTTGCTGACGGCGCCATATCGGAAAACGCGGACATCAGAAGTGGGATATGAAAGTGCCCGCGACGCGCTTTGATTTGTATTTCTCATTCGAGGTTCTCAATGACAGTTTTGGGATTACGTAGGTATTCTGTATATCAGGCGACTGATTGTCGAAATAAAAGCTCGAAATACAGTGTAAATTAGGGATCAGTCGAGGTGCTGGACACAGAAATCAGGTTAATCTCGTCTGTGCCGGATCTTATGAACACTCTTTGGCAACCGAAGGCAATCAAAAATATTTCTGATGCACAGTTTATTGTAAATATAAAATAAATAACTACAATAAACAACAAGTGCCCGGGTACTTGTTATTATTTACTACGAATTTACATTCTTACTAATAATAAGATCTGCACTCATCACGCTAAAATCACCTTTTGCAAATCGCACAGTACTTCACTATCTTCTATAATTGCCTAAAATAGTCCACCAGTCCATGCAACGTTGTCACGTTTTGTGAAAAATAATACGACCTATTACTTGACTACCGCTCCCAATAATTACTCTTTAATTGTTCATACGACACATTCTGTGGTAGAGTAGTTTTGATTGTATTAATTATAACTTGTTTCAATTTTATATACAGGGTGCTTCTAAACGAAGTGAGAAGATTCTTTGGTGCCTCTAAGGACTAAAATCTCAAATAAACATAGGTCCGCAAACGCGTCGTTACCGATGTACAGGGTGTTAAAGTTTCAATATTTTTTCAGTTTTTTCTTAATAACTTTCATTTTTTGAGGTATTTTTGTCAAATTTGGAATACAAATTACGCAATAAAAGTTACACAACTCCTCAAGTCAAACGATTGCCAGAATCTACAGGGTGTTATTTTTTCAATGGTCAAGCCGCCTTTTCTTACCCAAAACTCTTTTGCGGTCCACCTCAGGTAGATTCACCAGAACAAAATGATGTTTTGATCTTGTTTAGAAACTTTTTGTTTTCTATTGGAAACTACATGGTTTTTAGAAATCGTGTCAGTGGCAGCGCAGCAATAGTCAAAAAACTAAGTTGCCTTGAATGAGAATTTGTTTGAAATTGGATACGTTACATTCTTTATACAGTAGTTCTGTAGAATAAACCATATTCATCTTATTTAATACTTCCAAAATTAATATTCTGCGTAGTTTGTAAGATTTGAGTGTTGGTACTAAAAGCGCCCCCTCGCGCAGTGATGCAGTAGCGTAATATCGATTTAACCATGGAGTAATACGGTTTTATCAAGTTTTTTCTATTTAATATATCACTCAAATTAAAAAATTTAGCTGCGATTGCCCTTAAGCGTCTACTTAATTGCAATAAATGCTCTGGCCAACATATTATGTGTTTGTCTACGAAACTACTAAGCTCGCTACTAAGGTATTTATTCCTTTCGACTTTATCAATGGCAAACAGAGAGACAGGATATTTTAGATTATGAAATAATATTGAGAATTGTCTAGGCTGGTCTGCAAAAGTAGGCGAGATTGCAACGGTTTCTGTTTCTTATGGTTAAGGTCAAAGAATTTTGATGTAGCCTCATAGCTCTTTTGAAAGTCAGACTCCGCAGTTCGTTTGTAAACATGCTAGGTATTTTCTTTGAAAACTAAAACTACAAACACAAACACAATGCAAACTCTAAACCTTTTGGATGCATCTTTTGAAGGTCAAAATTAACTAAAGATTATATAAATTTCATTTTATCAACGACACCTATGTGTCACCCTACTAATTTTTCAGCCAAATTATTACATAGATAGCCGTAATGTTGCCCTGGATGACTGGGCCTACAACAAACGGGCGAAAGCCTGGTTGGAGGGAGTGAACTACAAGCAATAAAAAAAATTCATAGCGGGCCCTGATAACAGCCGAATTCTGTGGCTTCTGAATATGCTTAAACTTTTGGTGGAATGTTTCTCACTGACCATTGCCGACTGAATAGACATTTCACACTGATGAGAGTGGTAGGCGATCCCATCTGCTCCAGATGCTGAGAGGAGGACGAGACAGCGTTCCACTTCCTGGGCAGATGGGCTGTGTGTCGCAACCTCAGCGTTCAGATATTCAACACGATGGAGTTCGGGGATGGGTCCTTTATTCAGGACGTGAATGAATGAATGAATGAAAGAGGAAGAGAGGCTATCTGGTGGCTGGAACCACCAGTGCATGGGCCTACCAACGGACCCTTTTGCACCTCTCCTTACCCTAGTTCCCAAGTCCAGCACTCATCGTAAAGCTGAGGATGGCCTTGGTTCCTGCCCATCTTATATCTTCAGGTTCAAGAACCCTTGAACCGAGTATAGTCTGCCTGTGATTTCCAAGGGCTTCACACCTTGAAGATTCCTCGGCACACAAAGAATGTGTGCCGAGGATTCTTCCTCCTCGCCACAGCGTGTACACTTCGGATCACTTACCACCCCCATCACATACAAATGGCGTTTGAAGGTGTTATGGCTGGATAGCAGGCCAACAAGTAGCCTTAGTCGGCTTCTGTCCAGCGAGAGACAGAACCGTCCACCCTTAGCCAGAGGTCCTGAAATAAGGTCTCTAGCTTGACGGAGGTGTCCGGAGATTCCTCTCCATCTGATAAGATGCTGATTTTGCAACCACACCTCTGTTTTCCTTCTGATGGTACCTGCTGCCAGCCCCAAAGCCGGCTGAGGACCCAGGAAGTTATTCCTCGACCCTAGCCTTGCGAGCGCATCCGCCATTTCATTACCACTAACTCCAGCATGACTCGGCACCCACATAAGTGACACCTGATGTCTCGCCGAAATGTCATCCAAGACCTTTCTACATTGCAGAACGAGCCTTGTTGTAAACCTGCAAGCACCATATGTTTGTAATGCTGCCTGGCTGTCAGAGCAGATGGTGATCCACCTGCTTGTCCCCGGAATTTCGTAAGTGCGAAAGACAGAAGCTAAAATCGCATATATCTCTGCTTGGAATACCGTGGTGTTTCCCCCAATAGAGAGGGAGAGCTTTGTTTTTGGCCCATAGACCCCAGCGCCGGAGCCTTCGTCGGTAAGTGAGCCGTCGGTGTACCAGACTGGCCCTCTCCCCTCAAAAGGCCGCCTGCCGCTTAGCCCCCACTCTTCCCTTGTAGGATACCTCACGGTAAATTTGCAGTCGAAGCGACATGTAGGAGGAATTATATCACTCCTCATATGTAGGATAGGGTCATCCCTTTGCAGTTCCGAGAGGATGGCAGAGTGTCCCCTCCCAGGATTCACAAAGGACCAACTGCCTTGACTCCACAATTGGAACGCAGATACCCTCGCCTCCCCTTGAGCTACCAAGTCGAGTGGAGGGAGATTCAGCAGTGCTTCTAACGCGCTCAACGAAGTCGTGCGTACTGCACTTGTTATACTAACACAAGCCAAGCGTTGAATTTTATTTAGCTTTGCTTTGATTGTCTCTATCCCCACATATGGTCACCACACCAGTGATCCATACAATAAGGACGGCCTAACGATTGTAGTATAGAGCCAGAACATCACCTTAGGAGTCAAGCCCCAATTCACTCCTACAACCCTTCTGCATGCCCATAACGAATTACTATAATTCAGGACGTAGGCTTTAGTGTTTTTAGTTTTGGTTCAGTGGGATTGGCAAAAAGGGTCAAAGTGACCTACTTGCCTGGTTTCGCCTCTCCATTACTACTACTACTACTACTAGCCGTAAGCTGTGCAGTGAATCACAGAGACAACTGCAGAATGAGTTTCAGGATACATTTACAATCCATATATACGTATACTATAATATTCAGCCCCGTATGAATACTGCATAACCTAATACTCCACATGATTAGCTTCTAATCATCCTCAATGTCTAAACAGTGGATTTAACGGAGCCTGTCCCAAACGGCATCGCAAATTTGACCAGCCTGATCCTGTTCTAATGAAATTCTGGTAGCGTCGGATATACCGCATGCACCGGGGCTTATCTTGAAGCTTGAAGCTGATTCTTTATTAAATTTGAGCTTCTCTATGCGTGTGTGTACGACCAGTAGCGGAGCTCCTATACTTATATTTTAACGATGCTTTGGTAATGCGGACTCGAAGGAAAAAGAGAATAATGAAAATAAATCTTTCTATGCGAAATCCGAATCCGGCTGCCTTTGTTGCTTATTTGAACACTCTATATGCAAGTCTGTGTAATAATCTAAGCAAGAATTACTATAGTTTTCAACGACCTGCAATAGAGGCAATAACTCGCGCAGTTAAAGTGTGTTGTTACCATTACCGCTTTATTTGCGACCGTATCAATACATAATACGATTTAATCCTTAAATGTCTATGCAGACTCCTATTGACACCCCGGGTGACGATTCCATCTTGTATATTTATATTTGAACATACCGGCAACATCGTGTCTAAAAATGTCTCAGTAAAAAGCTGCATTAGTAAGTAGGGTTTTTTTAAAGTTTCCAGTAAGAATGAATGCATGCCCATCTTATATCCTCAGATTCAAGAACCCTTGAACCGAGTAAAGTCTGCCTGTGATACCCAAGGGCTTTACAGCGACGTAGAATGCGTGCCGGGAATTCTTCCACCCCCATCACATACAAATGACGTTTGAAGGTGTTATGGCCGGATAGCAGGACGACATGGCTTCTTATTCTGTCCAATGAGAGACAGTTCTACCTTGGCCATAGGTCCTAAAATAAGTTCTCAAGCTTGACGGAGATGTCCACAGATTCCTCTCCATCTCATAGGATGCTGATTTTTCAACCACACCTTTGCTTTCCTCCTAATGGTACATACTGCCTAAAGCTGTCTCAGGACCTAGGAAGTTATTCCTCGATCCTTGCCTTGCGAGCGCGTCTGCCATTTCATTGCCACCAACTCCAGCATGACTTGGCACCCACATAAGTGACACCTGATGTCATGCCGACATGTCATCCATTGCAGAACGAGCCTTGATGTAAACCTACAAGCACTGAATGACTGACTTTCGGGTGTGTATAACTACCTCTATCCAGTTTTGGTATTAAAACGATCTTGGCAAGAAACCAGCTTCCAGGTGTGAAGACGTCGGCCAGACAAGCTCAAAATATCGTCAGATTGTGGAAGGATTTGTTCCTACCCTTGTTGTAACCTCACTAGAATCACACTGTCTAAACCTGGGCTATGTGGTGCAATGTATTTATTGCCCATACTACTATGTCGTATGTTACGATCTCGCGTGCCATCATCCAGTCCTCTCTAGAGGGACGACGTGCTGGCAGTTGCCTTGCCTGCCGTCGTACTGCTATCGATCCAGGGAAATGTGTTTCCATAAGCAGCTTCAACGTCTCTTCTTCAGTGGTCGTAATAAGTCCAGAGAAGTGAGTCAAGGACCCTATCTTAAACGAATTGTCCTTGCATAGGATTCTATTCATTCTCGCAGTTGCTCCAATGTAGTTAGCAGATCTACAGAAATTCCTCCATGACTCTCTAGAGGCCTTTCTGATCTCTTTCTTGTACTTCTGCAGTATCTTTTTGTACATCTCCCATTCCGGAGAGTCCTTTCTATGCCTAACCTTTCCAGAAAATTCTTCACTGCTTTACTTTTGTTTTCCAAATTTTTGGCCCAAAAGTTAGCATTGACTACTGCGCTGACCTTGTGCAGGGGGCAGCTAGTTTCAAAAGACACCCTGAGGTCCCTACAAGGAGAATTCACCGCTGTCTCGATGTCATCTCCGCCACTGAGATTATAGTCTATGGGTCCCGGCCTGTTGGCCAAGTTCTGTTTGAATAAAGCCCAATTAGAATGCCTTGGATTTCTAATAAGAATCTCTGTTTTCTCTCCATTTATCTTGAATAGGATGATCTATGATCAGACACGAATAGTTTCAAGGAAACCCTCCAGTCTCTCACCTCATTGCAAATATCGAGTGTACCCAATGTTAGATCGATGACCTCTGTGACATTATTACAAAAAATCGGAGTGTCACCAATATTCAGAATTTCCAAATTAGTGGATATTATGAATTCCATAAGATTATAAAAATTACTCGCAACACATCAACTCTAACCAAAAACAACAGCGGCAACATATTTAAGCTCAAGAAGAAGCTGGAGACGACAAAAATGGATATTTTTTACAGCATACTATTTACTGTCTGGTCAAATAGTAACCAGAAAAGGAGTTCGTCAGGGGTGTGTAGTATCTCCGATGTTATTTAACATTTACTCTGAATTTGTGATGAGACAGGTACTGGATAACTGGAAAGGCAGTATAGCTATTGGCAGAAGCAAATTATCTAATTTAAGATTTGCTGACGATACAACTCTTATTGCTGCTTCTCAGGAAGAACTAGTAGCTCTATTAAACATTTTAGAACAACACAGTGCGGCATATGGTCTTGGTATTAACTACAACAAGACCAAGGCTATGATCGTAGATAGAGAGCATGACAATAATCGAGAAATAAAGTCAATAGGCCATTGTGATGTAGTTCAAAGTTTTGTGTACCTCGGTTCTTTGATCGATAATTCGGGTAGCTGTGAGAATGAGATTCGACGGCGCATTCAACAGGTACGGGTGGCCATGATAAAGCTTACTAAAATATAGCGTGACCATAACATCACTAAAGCTACGAAAATATCGCTGGTTCAGTCTCTTGTGTTCTCCATATTTTTGTATGCGTTGGAAACTTGAACTGTTAGAAAGGCAGATCGAGCTCGCATAGATGCTTTTGAAATGTGGACGTGGAGGAGAATGCTGAGAATTCCTTACATCGCCCATCGAACTAATGTTTCCATACTGGATAAGCTCGGTAATCCAAAGAGACTATCCTCCGTTGTGTCGACGAGAATGCTTACATTCGTCGGACATATTCATAGAAGCGATAATATGGAGAAACTTGTAGTTCAGGGTCACGCCCCGAGTGGGCGGCGCCGTGGTCATTCCCGTACACGCTGGGTGGATGCGACGAAACAGCTGCTAGATATGAGTATCAAGAGCGCCACTGAACTGACAGTAAATCGCGAACGATGGCGAGCTACAGTTCTCAGAACTATTGATTATATTCGTGTCGGCAATACTCTAGCTCCGATTTAATGCATTTTACGAGTTCACAACATGTCTGTTAAGACATTGTGACTATGATGATGATGATGATGATGATGACTTACTGATATATCCTGAAGATTGACGCAGAAACATGACATTGATATGTCATGCTTTTATTAGGCACCCTGCAGCAAAGTTATTATTTCTAAGATGTAGTGCAACTCGACATATATGTACATGAAAAGCGTTACCGTCACAATAGTCGGAAGCGTTGAGCTTGACTCACCCTGTAGAGACGACTGACGATCATCATTTAAACAAACAGGCATTCAACAACAATAACACTCTCAACACTCAACACTCTTTTATCGGTTTTTATTCTTGTGAGTGTCACATGTATCAAAAAGTTTGAGAAAGGTTTTAAAAAGCATGGCGAACCGAGGGATTACAATACCAGACAGCGAGGTAAGCTACTGCCATCCCAATGTAGACTTTATAAGTGCTAAAATATGCCATAGTTTCCAGCTGACTAATTATATAGGTAACAAGTTTCCAGTAGAGTTTAGATTGCTGCATATAGAAGAAGTTATAAAAAATGTAAAAAATGTTAAACAAATTTTAACCAGCAAGGTTTTCTTATTTTTATAATGTATTTGAATTTTTAGCGGACTATAACTATTTTACCTGTGGTCTATAGTATTTGACATTTATTGTGCAGGGCTTTTATGTCTATTATGTATATCTTTAACTATGGTTCTTTAATAATATGCAATACTCGTTTTCGGATTCTTACATATATTTAGACACTGCTACACACTGCTTACTTACAGTCCGTTCACGCGGTGCGGTCTAATCACCGTTTCGACGCATTTTTAAATACCTTTCTTCCACTCAACTGTCGGTACGACAGCTGTATCGTCTGAACACTTTGCATCCATACATATTGCCACTAATCACGAATTAGGTTTTATTCCCTAATCAGTTATTCTGTTTTCGGTGACAACACGTGACCGAAACAACGAGATTGCCGTAGGTGTTTCGTAGACTCGCCGTGTGAACCGTTCATTTAAATGTAAAAAAGACGATACGGTAAAATTGTCGGTCTGTCGGTCTCTCGGTCGCTCGGTCTCTCGGTCTTTCGGTCTGTCGGTCTGTCGGTCTGTCGGTCTTTCGGTCTGTCGGTGTTTCGGTCTGTCGGTGGGCGGCGGAGTAATTAGCAAAAAACGAAAAGCTTCAAGATACAGGGTGGCCAATCGGGTGAAGTTATTAATTTTCTTTTAGATAGCCCGTACCGAGACCGATCCAAAACACCACCATATTATGTGTAGCGATTATCGATAGTTTTCGAGTTATGATTTATTTTTGGAAAATTTAGAGATTTTCCAGTGTATAAAAAATAAAAAAAGCTACTATGTACCCAAATTATTATTTTTAATGTGTTTTGCTACGTACTGTTGAACTTCTGCTAAATTGTATGGAAAGTTAACAGAGGAAAGCAATAATAAAACAATAAATTCTATGGCAGAATTGCCTGGGAAGCGGTGTCGTAGCATACGCCATTCCTTCCTTTCAGAGTAGCTTTTTGCGAGCTCATGTCGGCGAAACGAAGTAGTGTTTTCGTTAATTTTCCTTTTACATTCCTCTAATTATTATCTGAGCTCTTCCACGGTGTTACTGCAACGAGCGTAGACGATTTCCTTGTAATAGCCTGAGATGAAGAAATCAATGGGATTTAAATCTGGACTACGAGGGGGGCCAGCACGACCAATCCACCGGTTGTCTCCAAGTAGTTGCGCACTTCCCTAGCGTAGCGGCATGGAGAGCCATCTTGTTGAAATATTAGATTCCTTCATATCTTCTAATGAGTCGGATAAGTTATTTTGCAGGAATTCTAAATAGGTCGCTCCATCCATCCAGTTCGACGGGGCCTATTAGTTATCCATTCACTACTCCCGTACACAAGATGACACTAAATCTGTTCTGAAGGCTCAATTGTCGGGAAATGTGAGGATTTTCCGTTGCCAATAATGGTAATTGTGAATATTAAACAGTCCTGTTTTCGCAAACCAGGATTTATCGATCCGCAAGATTTTCTTAAAGAAATCGGGATCTTCTCGAATCCTTCGTAACATGAGCTCGCAAAAAGCTACTCTGAAAGAATGCTACGTATGGTACGACGCTGTTTCCCAGGTAATTCTGTCATGGAAGTGAAAGTCAGATAATTGTTTTATTACTCCTATCCTTTGTCAACGTTCCACACAACTTAATTTAGCAGAAGTTCAATACTACAGCACGTCAAAAATCACAATTTAGGTATTAGTTCTTTTATTAAAAGTGATTAAAACATCAATGAATATTGGGGTTATTAGTTGTTACGAGATTTTTTTTTTCTGATTTGTCATAACAAATTAAGATAATAGCTTCTTTTAATCATTTTGGAAATTCGTCAATTATCACCTTTTTACCCTTAACAGTCACGTACGGCGCAAAATGCCCCGATAAGTGCTACTTTTTCATTATTATTCCAGACATTACACTGTCTTGCAAAGATTAGTAAGGAGCTCCAAAACCAGGCATACGTATTTTTAATTTTATTTTGAAAGTTTTGGTCTCCTGACTAAAAACAGTGATTTCAAACTTTGGGCCCAAAATGTACTCAATTATTGGTCGGATGTACAGGTTTTCTTTATTGGATATCAAAACGGGCTTAATACTACGTTTAGTTATAGAAAAAATAAAAGCCAAAAAACATTTTTGTTGTTGTTTTTGACGATTTCTTGAAAACACTGGAAAATCTCTAAATTTTCCAAAAATAAATCATAACTTGAAGACTATCAATAATCGCTACACATACATGGGGGTGTTTTGGATAGGTCTCTGTACGGGCTATCTAAAAAAAATTAATAACGTCACCCGATTGGCCACCCTGTATACCTCAAATATCCTCTTCAAACGTTTTGGGGGTTCTTGATCATTTTCTACTATTTTTTGAGTGGAGGTGAAATTGGGGAGATGTGAAATACTTAGCGGCATGATATGCTTTTTTAGGTCCCTCCTAACCTTGCTTCGGCCATAATAGGAACCAAGGGACTTGTAATTTTCTGATTAATACGAGTATTGATTTAGGTTTGTTTTAATTGTGAATTTTGGAAATTATTGAATTGGTTTTAATGAAACTTCGACACAGTATTATTGCTTTGGTGAGGTTGGAGAACGCATATGGTTTTAAGAAATCGTCTCAGTGTCGACGCAGCAATAGTCGAAGGGCTAAAAATCTAAAAACAACCCAAACTTCGTTTTTAAGCGCTTTAGGGGTTCCTGATCGTTTTCTACTTTTTTTAGGTGGAAGTTAAATTAGGGTGGTTAGGGGCTGAAGGACTATAAAAGTGGAAGATCTGCTGTATTCATAGTAAGCTGTCCATTGCCCTATGAAAGAAAGACCTGGCGGAACAACACACTTCTTTTTGCGGGCGGGCGGGCGATGCTTTGATTGTAAGGCTACCTCAGACTATAGCTTCATGATATAGGAAAATAATAAACCGTAATGTGTGGCAAGTACTGGATCAATCAACTTGACTTCATTGTTTACGTTTGCGCTTTGAATAAATGCCTAAGTAAAATTAAGAGAAGTATAATATACTTCTCTAGGTATATTATACTTCTCTAGGCTCACCTAAATTAATTGATATGTTTGAGTGATAAACAGAAAGTACTTTTACATCTGTGTCATAGACCTTATACTATGTTTGACTCATCAGAAAGACCTATGAGTTCAAACAGATAACACAGGTTATACTTAAATTAATTTTGTTGTAGCCAGATCTCGTGCTGTCATTTAACTTATAAAATAGTTATGATGATCTAAATACTTCAACTTCACTAAATAATTGCTTCTTTCAAACGTACTTCAAATACCTGTATGACATAAAACAAATTTCTTTTTATTTCTTTCTATTAATATTCACTCTTTTGTTCTGGACATTTATCTTATAACTTGCAATGCATACGACCAGCTTTAGGATAAGTTTTACGGCAGAATTATAACTGTGGGGAGATTTCTCAGAATTTCTGTGCATTAGTTGTTCTTGAAGGAAAAAAAGAATAATTACAAATATTTTTCGTATTGTTAAACTGGGTAATGATAGTAGCGTATAAATAATAATTAATTTCAGTTCAATACATTCATTGAATGCTTATGTGAACAATATAAATAAAAGCCACATACCAAAACAAGGCTAGAGTGATATTGCTATATGTTAAAAAGCCAGCACTCAACTTTTGATGAAAATTAACAAATAAATATTTAGATAATGAACATACCAGTTATGTACGTTATTGCATGGATTAAATTAATAATTTATAATTGGATTTTCCAGATTAACAGGAATATCCCGAAATTCCAGGAGAAAATTGAGGTAAATAGTGTTTTGAGTACTGAATATATTTGTTGTGTAAAGGAACATTCTTACCGAAATTCTATATGTGGAATAATATCTAACATTTGGGATCTAAGACGGTTGGTCGATTTTGAAAGTTTTAGTTTTACTTCCCACATCGATATGTGAGCGGAGTATTGTGATCACGAAATCACATCCACTACTATTGTCTTCGGAATCTATAACGACAAAGATTAGATACTGGGTTTGCACTACAAATAATGAAACACCCCCAAGATCAACTATAGCTATCCCTAGAGTCTTGAGGTCTTTTTGAATCCGATAAGATCTCAAAGGTTTCATTTTACTTCCCACATTGATAGGTGTCGATAGGAGAGTATTGCGATCGAAAGTTCGATTTTGAGATGATGCGCTTTTTCTGCATTTTATGAAATCTACATAGCGCAAATTCACATCACTCATTTCCGTCGGTCTGTCTGTCTGTCAGTCTGTTGGTGTTTTTCTATCTTCGTAATCTCAGTAGCCGCTGCATGTATATGTATTGTGATGAAATTTGAGTAAAGATATGCTATAAGCTCGTAGTAAGTAATGCTGCTATAATTTTCGGAGAAGTACTTAACAAAAAACAAAAAAAATCCGCAGTCTGCGTTTTTAGGCGTTTTAGGATTTTCTGATAATTTAAAATTTACATTTGTAAAACTAAAAACTTTGTTGTATTTATAACAGGCTGTCTATTGACCTGTGAAGGAAAGATCTATCGGCATAATATACCTTTTTTGTGGGCGGGTGGGCGATAACTTAAGGGTCTCGGACTATAGCTTCATGCTATGGTAAAATAATAAACTGGTTTCACCGTAATGTGTGAGAAGTACTAAGTCAATCAGCTTGTCTTCATTTTTGATACAGATATCATTCAACAGGTAGCAAGTAATGAGTCTACGAAATAAAGAAGCAGAACCTGTTAGGAAAATAAGTAACAGCCGTTTTGTGTGAAATAGATAGAAAACCAACTCACTGTTAAAACTAATTAATCAATCAACTAGTTTATTAGTGGTAATATACATACGTATTCACACAGGTCACATGGAGAAAAAAGTAAAATATAAACTTGAAATATTATAATTGTAAAAACTTGCATATATAAATACGTACCACAAAAAAAAACTAAAAACAATTATAAAAAGACAAGCGAGGCTACTGTATGCACTAAGTATACTTAGTGATACGTATCAATGAGAGATTTTTAAATAAGGGTAATCTGATAGATAAAATATATAAATAAATAAGAAGACAAGAGGAGACAAGAGAAAATATAAAGACAACCGTGACAGCTTAAGGAGCCTGGATACAACAATAATAACAAATACATACGTATTTGCCATGTGAAACACGGACTCACAATTTCTCGTATAACTCACTCTATTTTCAAATTACATATATAATATTTCAGACGGCGATAGTTAAGACCTTAATGAGTGACAACTGTTTTCGATTTTTTCAAAAAAGTATTTTAATGTGCAAAAAAACTCGCCATGCAAAATCATACACTCCATAAATGCCTGTAATTTAACAACCAAATACGATATCAAAAAAAGGCTAAGTAGTTGCATAAGCGCAAGCCTTCTTCTTCAATTTGCTCTTTGAGTCATTACTGTAAGTTAAAAGGTAACGTCAGGAGCTTGGAAATGTGAAATTCATTTTTATGGTGACCTTTGGACCTTACCTTTGGACCTTATGACCTTACCTTTGGATTTTTGGACTTATCTCCCCTCATCTTAGACACACACACTGGAGAAAGGGAACAGGCGGTCACGCCTCCTCGCTAACACGGGAATACGTACTTTCTTGGATTCTCAATTTCGCGCGCTATACCCTAGACCCTTAATATTATTATAATTCTACTTTTAGCATTACAGTAGAGCCTCGATAACCGAAACATTAACAATGTTTCGGGTTTTTATGTATCTGCTTTAAAAGATGTTTATTAGACTAAAACAGCTTTCAATAATTAAGTTATTGCAAAATTTTAATCAAAAGCATTACGAAAATTAAACAAAAATCCAGAACTGTACGCTAAAGAGTTATGCTGCATTTACGCCATAAAATTTGATCTGAAATTGGAATAAATAAACAACTCGAGCATGTGAAATCGTTTCAGCTGCTTCCAATTCCTCCTAACAATTCATCGTTTTGGTCAGCAGCCTCATTTTGTATTAATTATCTTATCTCGTCTTCGTCACTTAATCACAGTCAATGTTGTCATTGCTTCTAAAAGATATTAATCTTCTGTTCCCCAAGACCTCTATTACAGAAAATGTTTGTTCAGAGATCATCTTCAGGGTTAATTTTATCCAAATCTTAGACAATAGTTTCCTCTGCTTTGAGTAACAAGAGCTACAGAGATAGGCCAAAAATATGGCTTCTGTAACACCGAGCGCGTCTTTGACCTGATGTGCTTTGCTAACAACTAGCAAGTGCAGTTTTTGTATTTCAGTTAGATTTGCGCATGGTATAAATTGGGTCTCTTCCTTTCGAAACCTTGGAACCGAATGCATCACTCTTTGAACCAGAAGCTGAGGTTTTATCTGAAAACTTACATCCTAGGAAGCTCCTTGTCGAACCCCGGCTCTTGACAAAATTTAGTATGTCCGACCATCTCACTGAACATAGTGACTCCTCCTCGAGCTCCGTGTGCCAAATATCTGAACCCAGAGGATACGACAAACAGTACATCTGCCCAGGAAGTGGAACGTTGTTTCGTCCTCCTTCCAACATCTGGAGCAGAAGGGGTCCCCTACCACTTTCATGAGTGGCAAATTCTTGTTCAGTCGGAAATGTGGCCTGTGACCCCCACTGAGAGGGTGAGTTATCTCCCTGCCTTTAATCAGAAGCTATAGAGTACGACCCTTGTGCTGCTGGCCGCTATCCTAGCTAGACGATCTCATTGCTTGATACACCAATGTGTCCGGGTACCCACAACCGAATCACCTTCTTGTGGCTGAAGGACATCAGAGCATTTCTTAGCCAGAGCTGATCTGGCCCATTAATAGCTTGTGTGGTATCATATTTTTATGTTTGCAGCACAAAATTTAACAAACGGTACTCAAGACTTTGAAACTCAATGAGGACAGTTTTAGTGAAAACCTAGGATAGTGTCGCAGATTTGGTCTACCAAAAGCTGACCAATCTAGGAGATCTAGGCCAGTGGAAGTTAAATTTAATAGTTACACATCTAAGCAGGCCGTTTGGGAAGCTAAGGAGAAGCTGAAGGGTACTCATTTCATGATAACCGAATTTATAATTGAAAATATGTTCAATATATACAATGAAGCTAGGAAAGTATTTGGTAACCATAAATGTTGGACAACTAATATGCTAATCCGAGCTGTAATTCCAGATAGGAAAAAACAAATTATAACGACCCTAGCCTAAATAGAGGGTTTCAGGAGAAATAAACCTTATACCAGTGGATACTCTACAAGATCAAGAATTAGCTAAGTGACAGCTATTGAAAAACAATTTTTTTGTATAGTAGTTGTAATTAGATTAAGTAGGAATTATCACGAACAGAATGAGACCTGGGCAGCTAAATATAAGGTCATTGTCAGCGAAGATGAGTCTACTTAAAGAAATAATCCTAGAGGAACAGTATGATATATTTGGATTGACAGAAACTTGGTTATCGCCAGACATTGATACAGATTTACTATATATAGCAGGTTATACATTTATCAGGAGAGACAGAGATAGGCGAGGTGACGGAACAGGTATCTACATAAAAAATAGCATTAGTTCTCTATACTACCCGATGAAAGTGATCTTTTTTTTTTTTTTTTTTTTTTTATGGACAGCCTCCCGCAAAGGCTAAAAGCCTATGTCGCTGTAGAAGCGCTGCGAGAGGATAAGTGTCGGTGCACGTTAGATTTGAAGCGCTGCAGGTTGTAGCCGGCGGGAAACAAATTCCCTGGCAGCTCGTTCCACAGCGTCGAAGTTCTCCAAAAGAAGGAATGCTGGAGGAGACTGGTTCGTGGAGTAGGGACCTCGACCTGGTAAGGGTGAGCTCGCAGAGCCTCTCTAGTGTTCCTCGTTCGGGCGGCCTTTGCTGTTATTACCTGGGAGAGCTCACTCGAACATCTTCCGTGATAGAATCTGTAGAACAGGGATAGGTCAGCCACCCTTCTTCGATGTTCCAGGCTATGGAGGTCTTTTGTGAGGTTAGGCGTATCGATTAGTCTAATTGCTCTCTTCTGGATTGTATCCAGAAGCTTTAGAGAGTGCTTGGGAGCGCATCCCCACACATGGGAGCAATACTCCAGCGGTGGTCGGATCTGTGCCTTGTAGAGCAGCAGCAGCTGCTCTGGTGTGTACAGCTTCCTACAGCGGAACAAAACTCCAAGCTTCTGGGATGCCGCTTTAGCAGTACTGACGACGTGGTCGTGCCAAGACATGTTGTTGTTGATGTTGACCCCCAAAAGCTTGACGGAAGGTGACTCGTCTATGGGGTGACCCTCCATTTCCAATGTTGGTAAGCCAGTGTGAGACTTCTTTGTAAGTGTTGTTGCCTGGGTTTTCTGTACGTTGAACTGTACTTTATTTACTAATCCCCACTCGACAATTTTTTTGATATCTGCGTTGATCTGTGAGGCATGCTGCTGTCGTCGACGTACCGTCTCCTGGGATGATAGTGGCTTGCCTGGTTCCATGCACGATATCAATGTACTGTCGTCTGCGAAGCTGTAGATTGGATTGGATGTTATTTCCAGCAGCTCGTTGATGTACAGCAGGAACAGTGTAGGGGATAAAACAGATCCCTGAGGAACACCGGCGTTTATTGAAAATACGTCTGATGAACAGCCTTCGACTACAACGAACAGAGATCGGTCGTTCAAAAAGCTGTTCAGCCACTGGCGCAGACCAGGTGGTAGTCCATAAGCAGCAAGCTTGACTAGAAGTCCCTCATGCCACACTCTGTCGAAGGCTTTCGATATGTCAAGCGCAACAACACGGGATTCGCCATGGTTTTCAATGGCTCTATTCCACAAGTGAGTGACATAGGCCAGAAGGTCACCCGTAGACCTGTGCTTACGGAAGCCATACTGGCGATCATTTATGATGTTATTATTGTCCAGGTATTTCAGGATCTGTGTGTTAATGACAGTCTCCATAACCTTGGACATGATGCTGAGAAGAGCCACAGGTCTATAGTTTGTGGGATCGGTTTTTTTGCCTTTCTTAGGGATGGGTTGTACGCAGCCAATTTTCCATGAAGCGGGAAACACGCCTTGCTGATATGATAGTTTGAAGAGCTTGCAAAGAATAGGTGCAAGCTCAGCGGCACAGCGTTTAAGGACAATGGCTGGAATTTGGTCGGGACCAGTAGCTTTCTTCGTGTTTAGCTTCTGGAGGATGCTTTTTACATCTCGATGTTGAAATTTGACCTCTGCCATTCTCGAGTTTACGTTTATGTTGGTGGTCGGATTGCTTCCTTGGAAGTCTACAGTAGAATTGGCTGCGAAAAGCCTTCCTAAGATGTCTGCTTTTTCTTTAGGAGCAGAAGCGATGGACTTGTCCTCTCTGGTCAAGGGTGGTATTGAGGAATAGGAAAAGTTCTGACTAACAGCCTTAGCTACAGACCAGAATGTTCTGGACGAACTAGGACATGAGAGGAGCTTGTTCTTAATTTTTTGGTTGTGTTCCTCCTTGCAGTTGTCAATCACGCGTTTACAGTGGCTTCTAGCGTCGATAAAACTGCGGTGGTTCTCGGCGTTTGGATTTTTCCTCCATTCTTTGTAATGTTGGTTTTTGGAGGTAACTGCATCTCTACAACGCTGATTAAACCATGGCTTGTTTTTGGAGGGACGCTTGACGACATGTGGAATATAGGCCTCCATGCCGGACATTATTACCTCTGTTATTTCTTGGGCGCAAGCTGATGGGTCTCGTGACTTGAAGCAGACGTCGTGCCAGGGAAAGGACTGGTAGTATTCCCTTAGGTCGTCCCACTTTGCTGATCCGTAATGCCAGACACGCCGAGGCATTGCATGGTGGGGATCTGGAGAATGCATCCTGCATAGTGTTGAGACGGTGTTATGGTCAGACGATCCTAGTGGAGCGGTTACTTCCACTGTGTAAATTGTTGGGGTAGTTGTTAGGTATAGGTCCAGCAGACTGGCAAAATCTCCGTGGCGGCTGGGGATTCTTGTTGGTTCTTTAACTATCTGCTCCAAGCCGCAGCTAACAGCAAAGGCTTCAGCTTCACGTCCCTCGTCGTCCGTTTTGTTTGAGTGTTTGAGCCAGTATGAGTTGTGAACGTTGAAGTCGCCCAGAAAGACTATCTCTGAATTAGGATGACCTGACTGCAGCGCGTCCACAGTGGCTGAAAGCTTCTCGAAGAGCTCTTTGCAGTTGGTACTACTTGGTGGCCTATAGATGCAGCATATGAATTTGGAATGATTTTGGAAGGATATTTTAAGCCATATGATGTCAAATCCTTCCAGTTCGAGCTCTTCCTCTCGATGACAAGAAAGTCCAGATTTAACGTACACGCATACGCCAAACCTACGTCTAAATCGGGTGTATAAGTCATAGCCGGGATATCTGAAGCAATTATCCATTGTTGAAGAGCCGACTTGAGTTTCCGTAAGAGCCAGAATGTGTGGCTTCTCTGTCTGAAGATGTTGATGGACAGAGTTTATGTTGGAGGCAAGACCTCGTATATTTGTAAAATCGGCTCTGAACACGTTTCTCTGGCCTTCGGGCCTGTCGTCAGTGCGAAGTTGCTGCGAAGGACGGCTTGTGTTGATAGCCTGATGAGGAGTGGCAGCGAATTTTTTTAAACGAACTTCGCTTAATGTTCCCCCCGGACCACCTGGCACCCGGAGATCCGAACGGCCAGGTATTTTACCTCCGGAATCTTTTGATCCTGGAAGAGCCATTGAGCATTTTTTACTTCTAATTAATCCAATTTGTCACTTATGAGAAACCGGGAACATCGGCCCAGCGACGGAACATGAACCATAAGGCCATTTGGCGCCGCCTATTTTCGGGAACCTATTTCTAGTTTCCCGGAAATATTCCGATGTGGGGGTGATTGCACCGCGGGCGAAGCTAAGTGACTCCACTTCTCCCCCCTTTGGCTGATTGCAGAGCTAATAGTACACGATGCACCATCGTTGGTGCGAGGTGTACCATCACCTCTGGGCGATGGGGTCGCCACATCCCTACGCCTCGATCTTGAACAGTTGTAGATTAAAATTAAAGTTGGAAGTACTGACTGGGCAATCGGTTGTGTTTATAGAACACCATGTCTCAACATTCCCAATTTCATAGATCAGCTCGAAACCACTGTTAGTAACTTAGTAGCAACAACTGATGATATTTTATTTATGGGTGACTTGAACATCGATTCGATGAATGACAGTTCACGTGGTGCTACACTTTTTACCAGTCTGTTAGAGTCGGTTGGGATAAATCAAATAGTGACGGAAGCAACTAAAATCACCGTGAATACCCAAACTTTTATTGGTATTATTTTCACGTCTAATTCGGAGCGGATTGGATCATATAATGTTAAGTCAGTTTATGCAATGGGCGACCATGAATTAATTTTTTGTAGCCCTGATCTCAAAAAGGATACTACGCCTATGACTTATACGTTTAGGGATAATTGCAATATTAAAGCACTCACATCTGAATTAAAATCTATACCTTGATAAAAATTTATACGATTCAGCAGATATTGATGATAAAATATACTGTTCCTCTAGGTGAAAATATTGAATGTCATCTCATTACTATGGTCACCTATTCTGCGCTCATTCATAGAAGTTGTAGTCTGTTTAATCTGCTTCTTTTGTATACATCTCCCAGCTTAAAGCAGAACTTCGCCTTTACAACAGAACAAAAATAAGTTTAGCTGGAATTAAAAATGAATATTGTTATTAAAAAATTAATAAATATTGTATTTCCATCGGTGTGTATGAAACTACGAGGCGCATCCAGAAAGTAAGTTTCTCTATTTAGAAAAATGAAGCGACCGACACTTTTGAAATCCTGTAATCGATTTGTCATGAACAGACGTTTTCAAAATGACAACAGTGCCTGTTTCAATGTTGTCGTGGGTTGCCGCTCGAGGGGTCAGGGGGTGAAAACTCTGATTCGTAACGATTTTCGAAAAATAGCGTCGTTTTGGTGAGCGATATCGAAAAAAGCTTCAAATGATTATATGGATAAAGCTAAATTCTGCATAATTTTGGTTTGCACATTTTTCGTGTGCGACCAATAGTTTTCGTCCTACAGTGCGCCAAAGTTAGTGGTTGTTTAGTGATTTTCACCAAAATCAGAATTTCATCGCAGACTAAGACAAAGAACTTCACCAAAAGGTCGTGTAACATTTTTGTTTCCCTAAAAAACGATATCTTCTCATATCTTTATTATGTGCAGCTACCTAAACTCATGCATTTGGTTTAAAAAAAATAAGACATTTAGGAATACACCGCTACCTACTACCCATATGAGCTGTTGCGAAAAATATCTTATTCTAGTGGAAGTGATACTACCTCGCCGTTATTTAATTAAGATAAGATTCAGTTTGCGAGCTCATGGGGTTGCCGCTCGAGGGTGGGGTGGAGGGGAGTGACAAATGTTTCGTGATGCTTTTCGACAAATAGTGCCGTTGTGGTCAGCGCTATCAAAAAGAAGTTTAAATGATATATGGAGACAATAAAATTCTTCACAATTTTGTTCTTTACATTTTTCGTGTGCGACAAATAGTTTCCATTCTGCAGTGCCCTAAAGTTAGGTGGTGGTTTGTAATTTTTACTAAAATCAGTATTTTATCGCCTACTAAGTCGAACAACGCTATCAAAAGGTTCTGTAACACTTTTTCTCATAAGAAAATAACATTTCTCATATCTTTGTTATCTGCAGCTGCCTAAATAACACATTTGGGCTTAAAAAAAGTACGACATTTAGGAACACATCGCTACCTACTACGGACCTTTTGCAAGTTCGTTGTCTGATGTTACTTCACGTTATCGGCTATGTGTGATATGCGCAGTTCTGCCGAAATAACCCAATCGGCTGATAACCGATATAGTTGTACGTTATCTACGGAAGATTACGGTACGATATGATTACGTGCGGTATTGCCATCAAGTCTAAAATGCTATGCGGCAACGCGAAGAGAATCGTGATGATTTTGATAGCAACAATATTTATTTTGTGGTTTGTCAATGTATAAAAGGATCAGATTATAAATCCGACCACATGCTCCTGCTCCTGCTCAGTCTGAGAGTGTCTGAGGTATTAGAGCACAAGGGTCTCCTCAGCATCCTCTTAAACTGAATAATCCCCATCACTCTATCCCAGGCGTTTCTGGTGCTCATTTGACACCTAACTGGTAACAGCTGTCCAAAACATGTTGTATGCTCTACTACCTGCTGGTTCTAGCTCGATGAGAGGGACTTTTGCGTCTTCCTTGGCACACCTGTCAGTCCTCTCATTACCGCCCACTCATATGACTAGGCACCCAACATAGTATTACCTTGTTGGTCTTCGCCAGTATCTTTAGGGTATTGTGGCAGTCCCACACTATTTTTAAAGAGTAGTGGTTACTTTCCAAGGCCCTCAGATCCGCCTGGCTCTCTGGGTGTACATAGGCAGTCTTTTTGCGGTATCCTTTATCTAAGCATATTCTGCCGCATTAGAAAATTGCGACTATTTCTGCATGGAAAATGGATGCACTTCGAAGTTATGAAAACGTCGTTTTCATGAATGCTGAATCAATTGAAATGATTCATTAAAACTGAAGTGAGAAAAAACGTCGCATTTATTAATGCTGAATCAGTCAAACTGATTCAGTGAAACTGAACAGTCAGAACCCGCCTTTAACTTTATATGGGATCTCGGTGTCCGTGAAGCTTACCAGTGCTGCCGCGGTGCGTTTCTGAAATCAAAGCAATAAAATGTACTAGATTGTACTAAAGTCCGTGAATTTCGTTGTGACCTGGAAACCGACCTGTTGAAGAACCAAAGCACACTATAATTTTCTGAAGAGCAAAAAAACGCACAAACCTCTGCAATCGTACAATGTTTTGCATTCTGCATCCATTTCAGCCCCAACGTGTCAAATGAAGAATTTTCGGACCGAAACAATCAAATGATTTGATTTTTTGGTCCATTCTTCGAAAACCGAAAATGTACTAGAATTTGGCTGAAATGTACTTTGGCTTCCAAGATGTACTAGAAATAGTACTAATGTACTAAAACGGCAGCTTACTTTCTGCTCTCTTTGCTAAATAAAAAATCACTCTCACTACTTTTCCGCCATACCTCGTACGTAATCCGGAATGGAATAAAAATGTAATAAGGTTGCCCGAGCAAAGAACACGCCGCTGCTTGTAAGAGAAATCGAGGCCGCTGCATTGTGGCCGCCTAATTCGCCGCGAGGTTTAGCCCAGATGCGCTGGTGAGCTTCTCTGGCAAATGAGCATGAAAAATGAATCCCAATTTGCATGCCAGATGCTGTCACACTAGGACAATGTGTATTAACTACAATCCTGACGCCTGCATGGCAAACCGCTGCTGTTCCGCCCTAATTTCCTATTTGCATTAGCTACCCAGATAATGCTTTTGTATACATATTCAGAATTATGATGTTTCTCTAAACGCTCCTGACAACCCTGTTGGTTTTGTAATGGGAAAGGGATCTGCAGGGCTATAAAATGGGAGAATGAATTTTAGATACGAGCTTTTCGTGCCTCTAATGGGTCAGAGATAGATACATATTTATTTTTAGCCATATTAATGTACAAACTTTAGGGCTAAAGTAAAATCGGGAAACACATATCATTAACGTTTGTTTTGAAAAATCATACTTCCCTGCTTTATGGAAAATAACGGTAGGCATGCCAATGCTTAGAAAACACTTCACAGGAGCGTGTAGATTTAAGGCTGATTAGTATTCCTCCAACAATATCCAAAATACTTCTGTACATGCAGATTTATGACATCTTTATAGCTAATATCGATGTCGCTGTAGGTTTCGGTCAGGTCGAAGTACAGTAACATCTCTAGAGTCAATAACTTCTGATATGTTAACTGCTTAAGATGAAGGTTTTTCTAGTATTTCGATTTTTCAGTGGCTTTCGATACTATTAGTAACGAGTTAATGTATTGCAAGCTAAAGTATCACGGTTTCAGCGAACGATTGGTTTATCTAATTTGGACCTATTTATTTGGCCGAAGTCAAAGAGTAGAGGTGAAAGAGTGTTTTTATGTTCCACTGTGTGTCTCAAGTTTGGTTCTTGGCCCCTCACTTTTCATCATTTAGATATAAAATTTAAGCATATGCTGACGATACAGAACTACTATACTACTGTTTATGTTAGGAAAGCAACCATTGTCAAAATCAACAATAACAAAAAAAAAATAACGAGCTAAGTAAAATGAAGACTATGTCGCAGCAGTATAACATACATTTAAACTCTGACAAATGTAAGGTTTTGTATTTTGGCAACATAAAGGACAAAATAAATTAAAAAAATAATACAATCATCTAAGTTGACACTTCAGTGCTTGAAGTTACTGACTGTGCAAGAAATTTGGGAGTATGATAGAGACCGACATGCTGTTTTCTCCACATATGCGTAATATTGTTGGACAAGCGTTTGCGTTATTGAAATTTTAAAAAAGTTTTAAAATATTTATACAAAAGTCAGCTCCCCCCCCTTCCTCCCTAAAGCGGCAACCCCCGGAAGGGGAAAATTAGATTCTCTCATTTGTAACCTTTTTTTCGAGAGCACTTACGAAAAGCGATGCTATTTTTCGAAAATCGTCGCGAAGCCTCCACCCCTCGAGCGGCAATCGCCGAGGTTGGGTGTACAGGGTGACCTAATAAGAATGGACGCCGGCAGTATCTCGGTAACCGTTAATCGTATAACTTCGAGCAAAAAATATTATTTCGGCCAAGAGAAATCGCTGGAAATTATCTTCAAGTTCCGCAAGTAGCCGCTAGGGGGCGTAACTGTTACGGTCGCTCAGAGAAATGGCTTTTTCTCAAAAAATATGCAAATAAAGGTATATTATAAATTCTACCATCATGTAGACTTAACAATTCTCGATTTTTTTTGTTATTCGTTTTTTGCTTTATCTTGTAAGATGTAGTGGTGGGGCAATGTCATAAAGCTTTTTATTTAAATGACCATAACTTTGGTATAAGTTAACGGAATTAAACAAGCTCGGTCTCGTTTGAAAGAGCTTTTCTTGCCTAGTAATCTGTTGTATAAAAATTGTCCAAGTATATCTTGACTTAGTAGCTACAGGGCGGTATTTGACATAATGACAATTATTACGCATTATTACGAAAATTTTAAATGGTATGCTATATCTCCTTTAACAGAGATATATAGAGGACAAAATTCTTAAAAAATCAGCGAAAGAATCAACTTCCTAGCGATTTTAAAACAGGAGATATCAATAAAACAAGTATTCTGACAAGCGTGCTGTGAGTTTCAGAAACAATTGCCGCCCTATAGGGTTATAGCCTCCGTCTAATGGTTTTAGTAATAATTATATAGATGATGCTCAAGTAAAAACACCACAAATCATACTTTGACTTTCTGAAACAACCACCAGGTAGCGTAGTAGGCACCAATAAGTGCGTATTCAATTTTTATGATAATGGAACTTCTAAAAGGAACAAACAAAAATAAATTACAGTATAAAATTGATTATTATTTTAATCACTATTAAAAGTCAATTTGAGCTGATCCCAAAGTGTTATATGAACTCAACAAGCGCAGATACTCAGAAAAAATCAGTGTGAATAGACTTAAAAATTAATACCAATGAACAGCAAAATAAAGCAAAATAGGGTAGCATAATAACAAGGATGACAAACAAATGATACACAAATGTAATTCACATGCGCATACCATACCTATTGTCAGTGTTGCCAGTGTTCGATGGCGTCTATCGTTTTAGAGCACTTACGCATCCTTTCTAGCGTAGATAAACCTGCCAGTTTGAGCATCTAGAGCAACACTGAAAATGGGTATGGTATACGCATGTGATTTAGGTTTATGTATTTTATCTATTAAAATTGTTATTATACCATCTTATTTTGCTTTATTTTGCTGTTAATTGGCCTTAATTTTTAAGATTATTCACATTGATTTTTTCTTACTATCTTTGCTATCGAATTCATATAATACCTTGTGATCAGCTCAAATTGACGTTTAATAATGATAATCAATTTTATACTGTAATTTGTTTTTGATTGCTTCTTTGAAAAGTTCCATTATTATAAAAATTGAATACAGCAGCTATTGGCGCCTATTACGCCACCTGGTGGTTGTTTCAGAAAGTTGAAATACGATTTGTAGTGTTTTTACTTGAGTAGTATCTATAAAATGATTACTAACACGATTAGACGGAGGCTATATCCCTATCGGGCGGCAATTGTTTTTGAAACTCGCAGCACACTTGTCAGAATACTTGTTTTACTGATATCTCCGGTTTGAAAATAGCTAGGAAGTTGAATCTTTCGCTGACTTTTTAAGAATTTTGTCCTCTATATACTTATGTTGAAAGAGATATAGCATACCATTTAAAATTTTCGTAATAATGCGTAATTATTGTTATGATGTCAAATACGGCCCTGTAGCTACTGAGTCAAGATAGGCTTGGACAACTTTTATATAACAGATTATTGGGTAAGAATAGCTCTTTCAAACGAGACCTAGCCTGTTTAATTCCATTAACTTATGCCAAAGTTATGGCCATTTCAACAAAAAGCTTTATGACGTTCTCCCACCACTACATCTTACAAGATAGAGCAAAAAACGTTTAACAAAAAAAATCGAGAATTGTTCAGTCTACAGGGTTATTCACGTTATTCGACACGGAGCATTATGGCTAAAGTATTTGAAAAAAAAGAAAATAATAATTTGGGATGGATAGAGACAAAAATATTTCTATGTTATACAGGGTGTCCCAAAAACACGAAATGTATCAAAGCTATGTTTTTTTAAATGGAACACCCCATATATTATTGCATATTCGGATTCCTTGGTGAATTCTAGTGTGACTTCATGTATCATACATGGTACCTAAAGCGAACCGTTAACGTGTAAATCACCATTTTCGGTATAAGTAGATATCAGGAAAAAATTGAATATCGCAGAGATTACAAAATATGGAAGGCTGTGACTTTGCCTTATTACTAAGCATAAAATGCATCAGCTTTGATGAGACTGTCAAATTTAAATTACGTTTATGCTTGGAGAAATCGGTCGATCAATTAAGGAAACTTCGATCAGCGATAACTTGATTTTTTCAAATGGAAACGCTTCATTTTTTTTATACGGTTAAACGTAGAATTTGATAAGCTTTTTAATGATATAAGGTTGTGAATATCAATCTCTCGTAGTTTTAATTTAATTTTAAATTTTCAAACAAATCGGCGATTTTCAATTTTCCTACCTATAAGCAACGTAGCAGGCCATGAAATATAAACAAAAATCTGTTCAGCTAGAAGAAAACAACTAACTTAGCTGAAAAATATACACTAACTAGACTAAAGGGACAAGATTATAAAAATTCCTTACAACAAATCAACTCTCCCAGAAACAACTGCGATAACATCTCTAAGGTCAAAGAGAAGCTGGAGTATGACAGTAATAGATATTTTTACTGTCTACTGGCTACCGCAATTTACTAGAGGTTAAAAATTTCCAAGGCAATCAAAAACCCTCATATGAAACAGAAGCAACCAGCGACTGTTGCTCCAGCACGCAACTATCAATCATATGTAATGGTGTAAAAAAGTACTAATTTGCGTCGAAGTCGATACCTCTGACTGGAGCCCTTCTATTTTTCAATATCTATTAGCAATATTGCAAAAAAGGAATACTGACAAATCAGATTTAAATTTTCTGCCATTTAAGTTATGTTTTATAATTTGAACAAATTTTAATTCATTCTTCATTTTCTGCGACCTTGCTAATAGGTACTGAAGAATTTTCAGAACTCCAGTCAGAGGTACTTTTGACTTGAGTTTTGACAAAATTGCATACTTTTTTATATCATTAAATGTGAAATTTCATTATGAAAATAATAAACTGCTTACAACATTCTCTAGTAGTTTTTACTTTATTTCAAAATTTTTAATGGTTTTGGAAATTACCAATCTCTATTACATTGCAGTAGCTAATAGGCCGTGAAAAAAAATCCATTTCTGCCATACTCCAGCTTCTCTTTGACCAAAGATATGTTACCACCGTTGTTTCTGGTTAGACTTTGTTTCTTGTGAGTAATTTTTATAATCTTGTCCCTTTAATCTAGTTCGTGTGTATTTTTCAGCTAAGTTAGTTGTTTTTTTCTACCTGAACAGGTTTTTGTTTATATTTCATGGCCTGCTACGTTGGTTATAGGTAGGCAAACTGAAAAACGCCGATTTGTTTGAAAATTTAAAATTAAATGAAAACTACCAGAGATTGATATGCACAACCTTATATCATTAGAAAGGTTATCAAATTCTACTTTTAACCGTATAAAAAAAAATTATTCCCATTTGAAATCCCATTGGAAAAAATCAAGTTATCGCTGATAGAAATTTCCTTAATTCATCGACCGATTTCTACAAGCATAAACGTAATTTAAATTTGACAGTCTCATCAAAGCTGACGCATTTTATGCTTAGTAATACGGCAAAGTCACAGCCTTCCAAATTCAATAGTCTCTGCGATATTCAGTTTTCTCCTGATATCTACTTATACCGAAAATGGTGATTTACACCTAAACGGTTCGCTTTATGTCCCATGTATGATACATAAAGTCACAATAGAATTCATCAAGGAATCTGAATATGCAATAATATACGGGGTGTTCCATTTATAAAAACACAACTTTGATACATTTCGTGCTTTTGGGACACCCTGTATAACATGAAAATATTTTTAAAATATAGTCTTTATGAGTCTCTATCCATCCCAAATTATTATTTTCTTTTTTATCAAATACTTTAGCCATAATGCTCCGTGTCGAATAACGTGAATAACCCTGTATATGGCGGTAGAATTTATAATATACCTTTATTTGCATATTTTTTGAGAAAAAGCCGTATTTTTTTGATTGACCGTAACAGTTACGCCCCCTAGCGGCTACTTGCGGAACTTGAAAATAATTTCCAGCGATTTTTCTTAGCCGATTTACTCAATAATATTTTTTGCTCGAAGTTATACGATTAAGGGTTACCGAGATATTGCCGGCGTCCATTCTTATTAGGTCACCCTGTACATTCAGGGGAACAATATCTACCGTCCCACCAAATTTTATTTCTTTCCGATCTTTTGCGCTCAAAGGACTTTTGTAGGACTTAACGATTGGCTAATATCGCTGGTAGTTAGCGATGTGTTCCTAAATGTCGTAATTTTCTTAAGCACAAATGTTTTATTTAGGCTACTGCAAATAACATAGATATGAGAAATGTTATTCTTTTAAGAGACAAACTGTCACAGAACTTTTTGATAGCGTTCTTGGACCTAATACGCGAAAAAAATCATAAACCACCCCCGTACTTTGGGGCACCGTTAAATGGAAACTATTGGTCGCACAATAAAAATGTAAAGACCAAAATTGTGGAGAATTTTATGATTCCCATATAAAGGGTGTCCCACGACGATTAAGACAAAGAATATCTCAGAACTAGGCACTAGTAGCGAATTATAATTTTGGGGGTGTAAATTAGAGCACCTATAGTATCTTTTCTTATTATTGTGTCTCCCAATAAGGTATTTTTTTGCTCACGTGACGTCCGATTTAAAAATTTTAATGGGACGCCTTGTATATTTGTGACTTTTTGTGTTCCTCCCGATAAAATAATTCCAACAAACTAGCACACCTGGGGTCTAATGTGATCAGTTCAAGAGCTACAGGTACTTAAGGACTGTACAATTACCATCATGAAACACTACCAAAGTAATTTAACTGTAGGGGTACATGTTATAATCAATGGTAGTGGTACCATCCTTCAGTTACCTGTAGCTCTTGAACTAATCACTTTAGACCCTAAGTTTGCTAGTTTGTTGGAATTGTTATATCGGGAGGAACACAAAAACACAAACACAAATATACAGGGTGTCCTATTGAAAATTTTGAATCGGACGTCACGTGATCAAAAACAAATACCTCATTGGGTGACGCAATAGCAAGAAAAGAAACTATATTTGCTCTAATTTACACCCCCAAAATTATAATTCGCTACTACGGCCCAGTTCCGATATATTGCTTGTCTTAGTCGTCGTGGGACACCCTTACTTGAACTTTTTTTCCAAAAGCATTTGCCACAACGGCACTATTTGTTGATAAACATCACGAAACAGTTTTCACCCCCTCCCCCCCGCGACCGGCAACTCTCAGAGGTCAGAAATTAAATCTTATCTTTACTAAACAACGCCAAGTTAGTATCATTTCCACTAAAAGTATGCACAAATAAGATATTTTTCGCAACAGCACATATCGGTACTGTAGGTAGCCGTGTGTTCATTAATGTTTTTTTTAATCCAAATGCGTGAGCTTAGGCAGCTGCCGATAATAGTAGTAGTAGTAGTGGTGGGGAGGCGAAGCCAGGCAAGTAGGCCACCTTTGACCCTTTTTGCCGACCCCACATAACACACACACACATACTCATTTCCCCCTCTTGGCCATAGCCTGGTGTATTTGTGTTCTGTGTAGGCTTTGTTACTGCTTCCCAGCGCCACTTTAGGAACAGCACTGTTAATTAGAACCCAACAGTGAATGGTCGGGTGGGGAATCTCGCCGAGGTTTATGGAAATTTACTTCTGATTGAAAAATCAGAAAATAAATTTCTGCCTCTGGCGAGATTCGAACCCGGGACCTTGCGGTCACGAGTCCTAGGCTCTACCCACTGAGCCACCCATCGGTTTCTAGCTGCCGATAATAAGGAAATGAGAAGATATCAAATTCTGACTTAAGTGAAAATCACAAACTAACCCCTAACTTTGACGCGTTGTAAGACGGAAACTATTGGTCGCAAACGAAAAAATGTAACGACCAAAACTATGCAAAATTTTATTCTCTGCATAAACCTTTTGATATCACTTGCCAAAAGGACGCTATTTTTCGAAAATCATCGCGGAGCAGAGTTTTCACCCCGCTCTACCCTTGAGCGGTAAACCCCTGTGGTCGCAAACTTAGGTGTAGATTTGGGGGACCAATTTCTATTATCCCTCCAAATTTCATTTATTTCCGACCTTTTTGCTGTCAAAAAACCTCTAACGCCTGGACTATGGATTGTGCGCTGATTCGTTGTATAAATGGAACAAACGCGAATCCCCAAGATGCGACTGCGGAGCTGAGCGGCAAATTGTCAGGCATGTAGTGCAAGAATGTGGCCTTAGAGCATTCCAGGCAACAATATGGACTTCCTTCAAGCCAAGCCTTCAACCGCGAATAGATTTCCAGGCTCAGTATTCACCTATAGATACTTACTATTTAGATCGAGATTTTTGTGTGTTATTTGTCTAAATGTTTTGTATGACTTTTTTCACGTGTACTATAAACATACGCTAAATAAAATAAATGCCGACGAATTGTGACAATTGTATTTGTGCACTTTATGCTGGGACACCCTGTATGTTTCCCGCTTCATGGAATATTGGCTGCGTTCACTCCGTCCCTAAGAAAGGCAAAAAAGCCGATCCCACAAACTATAGACCTGTGGCTCTTCTCAGCATCATGTCTAAGGTTATGGAGACTGTCATTAACACACAGATCCTGAAATACCTGGACAATAATAACATCATAAATGATCGCCAGTATGGCTTTCGTAAGCACAGGTCTACGGGTGACCTTCTGGCCTATGTCACTCACTTGTGGGACAGAGCAATTGAAAACCACGTCGAATCCCGTGTTGTTTCGCTTGACATATCGAAAGCCTTCGGAGTGTGGCATGAGGGACTTCTAGTCAAGCTTGCTGCTTATGGACTACCACATGGCCTGCGCCAGTGGCTGAATAGCTTTTTGAACGACCAATCTCTGTTTGTTGTAGTCGAAGGCTGTTCATCAGACGTATTTTCAATAAACGCCGGTGTTCCTCAGGGATTTGTTTTATCCCCTACACTGTTCCTGCTGTACATTAACGAGCTACTGGAAATAACATCCAATCCAATCTACAGCTTCGCGGACGACAGTACATTAATATCGTGCATGGAATCAGGCAAGCCGTTATCTTCCCAGGAGACGGTACGTCGGCGATAGCAGCATGCCTCACAGATCAACGCAGGTATCAAAAAAATTATCGAGTGGGGATTAGTAAATAAAGTACAGTTCAACGTACAGAAAACCCAGGCAACAACACTTACAAAGAAGTTTCACATTGGCTTACCAACAGTGGAAATGGAGGGTCGCCCCATAAAAGGTCACTCTCCGTCAATCTTTTGGGGATCAACATCAACAACAACAACATGTCCTGGCACGACCACGTCGTCAGTATTGCTAAAACGGCATCCCAGAGGCTTGGAGTTTTGCTCGGCTGTAGGAACCTGTACACACCAGAGCAACAGCTGCTGCTATACAAGGCACAGATCCGACCATCGCTAAAGTATTGCTCCCATGTGTGGGGATGCGCTCCGAAGCACTCTCTAAAGCTTCTGGACACCATCCAGAAGAGAGCAGTTAGACTAATTGAAGAAGGGTGGCTGACCTGTCCCTGTTCTACAGATTCTATCACGGAAGATATTCGAGTGAGCTCTCTCAGGTAATAACAGCAAAGGCCGTCCGAACAGGGAACACCAGAGAGGCTCTGCGAGCTCATCCTTACCAGGTCGAGGTCCCTACTCCACGAACCAGTCTCTTCCAGCATTCCTTCTTTTGGAGAACTTCGACGCTGTGGAACGAGCTGCCGGGGAATTTGTTTCCCCGCCGGCTACAACCTGCAGCGTTTCAAATCTAATGTGCACCGACACTTATCCTCTCGCAGCGCTTCTACGGCGACATAGGCTTTTAGCCTTTGCGGGAGGCTGACCATAAAAAAAATAGGGTATATACTATTTTTAAAATAAGTAGAAGTCCTTCGAAAAGCGAAGGATCGATGTCATAAGCACAACCCTTACTGCGTTTATCATCCTTGTTACGCAAATATCCACTTATAGAGAAATCCGGGATTCGATGGCTTAGATCATCGGTGACAGGGTTGCCCTGCTGACCCCTTGCCCGTCGATGCATCCCCGGTGACCTGTGAAGGACATCCAGTGCGAACTGTTGCCCTTTATTTGTTGAATCCACTTCCATCACTCAGTTGCAAAATCGATGCGATACTCACCCCTCAGCGATAGATTGATTCCAATGTACCCGTACTCTCTTTTGATATGATTTATAAATACGTAGTTGGGTGACCTGTGGCGTTATTATACAGAGTGTCCGGAATTGGTGGAGAATGTATTGGGAGCTTGGCAACTGTAAGAGATAGAAATATGGTTGAATGAAATAAGTTTCAAGGTATTTGAGCGGCAACTCATCGTCGAGATAATTTAAAGATATGAAAAAGTAGCATTTTCGAAAAATTCTGTATTTTTTTTATTTCAAAAACTGTAAAAATATTCAAAGGGAAACTTTTACGAGCAATGCAATCCTGCATTCAGTTTTTAGTTTTGATGTTTGGTTTCAGAGGTGTGGTACCTCCACAAACTTGCATGCTACATCCTACAAGAAGAGCATGGCTTGTCTCAGCAGTTGATGTTCTCTTTCCTAAGGTCTAGTTCTTGATTTTATTTTGTACAGCCAAGCAAGCTCGATATAGTCCTTCTCGACCACCAACAGAAGACGATGTTAGATAGTTTTCGGCACTTGCCGAGGTGAACATCGCTCTAAGGAGGAGGAAAAGCGGACCAAATATAAAGAGTTACCCGGACACCTTCGCAGGCTTTGCTTACACTGTATGTCTGCTGGTTATGGTCATTGGATCTCTAGGTGGAATGAGGAATACGCTGCTATCTCCACTGCGCGAAATGCCAGTGTGCCGTGCGGCAACGCCCAAATTAGCCGCCAGAATGCAAAAGGCAGTCATCCTTGGGTCACTTCGTCTACTTAGGGCGCACGATTCGCGGACCCAGTGTCTGCTCATTTCATGGTGTGAGGAGTAGTCACTGGGTAAAGGAACAGCAGGTGTCTGAGCCCGCGCTGTTCAAATTTTTGTTTGAATTATAATAAATAATAAAAGCAAAGGAATGGAGAGAATGCCACAAACTATTATTTTGAGAATTTCCTGGAAAAAAATTCTGTCACACTTATGAACAACCTACTGCATGGAAGTCTTGAAAAACCTCGACCAAAAAAGTATAAAAAAATAATTCAGATAGGAAGGAAAAATTCAAGAATACTTTTCCGAAATTGCTACATCATCTACACGTGTTGCAAACGAAGAACTTGATATTCCGAGGTCAACCATGCATGACGTTTCAAAAGGAGCGCAATACCGTCCATATACACCCAACCTTGTACAGGGGGTAGTAAGAATTCTTTTCACGGATTGATATAATTTTGCCATTGATATCGAAATAAATGTCAAAAAAACCTATTTTTTTTTCAAAAATGGATAGACGAAACACATTGTGTCATATTTAACAGACACAACCCTCATTACTACGCCGTAGAAAATCCTCAACTATGGGAACAACGAAGGCTGCAAATTCGATTTGGGTCAGCGTATGATAAAATATTAATAATTATTTTCGATCGATCTTTTTGTCAAACCATTATTGTGTTGTTTTTATAGCAGATCGAATAATCGGACCATTTTTTACGAGCAGCCACAGAAAGATATTTTGAAGGGCTACACAGCTCTCAGAAACAAAACTACTAGGATACTACAATATACAATGACATTATTTAAACTATTTTTAATAATTCTATACCCACTACCAGGCATTAAGTTACACCTGCACACATATTATGAAACCCGATATTGTAAAATGATTGAGACTGTTAGATTTTGCATAACTACAAAATCAAGACGTCGAAAGAATTATGTTTAATTTGCCAAAAGCATTGAAATTATAACAAGCGTAACTTTAAGACACAGCATCCCCATCCAGCTAAACTACAGTTGGAGATAAGAGTTAACTCGGTTTTACTAAACTAGACTGGTTTAGTGCATGGGGATGGATTAAGCAAGAATTTTAGTTTTGTCTGACACTATTAACAGGCATTGGCTAACTGAGTATTCATGGCAACTCTTACCTTGAATACTAAAACAATGTACCCTTCATATGTACAAAATTAAAAAATGTAAAATGTGATGAGATGGGTTAAAGGTGAAATTACTTGAAAAGGGAATTAAAAAAAAATCTCGATTGTATTCCAGGTCACTAGCAGTGGAGGTTTGGTCACATCTGCTGGGGCATAAAGGTGGATAGTGCCTCAGGACGCCCTGTCCATTTCTGGGGACATTCAACTCCCAGACAGGAACCTGCGGAGGCCTGAGGGTCCACAAGACTCGCCGGTCCACAAGACTCGCCCCTCGAAGAAGTTATCCTCACCCAGCACATGGTAGGGGAAAGATGACTAATCCATAAATTATATGGAAAAAATGTTGTTTCCTGGAAATAATAGGGGTACCTCAATAAAGCAAATTTGTGAGCGAAGGAGTCATATGAATACAAAGACAGACAGACCTGTCTGTGTTCCAAAACGAATATTAATATAGAGTAATTTAAATTGCCTGACCATAACAAAATGTCGCAAAACGTGCCATTGAGAAAAAAAGGAAAATTGTTGATCAAGGAAAATGATATCTTCACAACTGGTTAATGCATTACCATTAATGGCTAAATTAGTACTTACTAGAACATTCATGATTTGGTATGGACAACGCAGTCCAGGCATAATGGTAATAATGAAATCAACCAAAACAGATTATTTGCTGTTATAAATAAAAGCACTATCTATCGGACAGTAGTGGATATAAGGGTAAGACATATATGGAGCATCAAGAACAGAGTACGAGGATTAGATATGAAATGCGATTCTGGGTTAATAGCGAGAGATATAAATTAGAGAAAAGGGACAAAAATGAAGCTATGTATGCAGGTAAAGGTAGGCATGCTAAAAGTGAAATTTCTTATTAGAATTTCGATAAAAATTCTAATCTTTTACATTTATATCATCATTCGTCTATCTGGTGCATCATAGACAGTACAAAAGCTATATTAAATTTGTTTTAAGCATTTTATCCTTTTTGATAAACTATAAGATTTGTATTCAACTCTTTTTTTGTATGTGAACTCAGACATTTCTATAGAAAAAAGGTTTAGACAACCAAGATATCGAGTTCATTGGAAATCTTCATTGGAACGAAAAAGCAACAGCTAGATATGGACAAACGACATCAGAACCGGTTTGTATAGAAAAGGGGGTACGACAGGACTGCGTTTTGTCTCCAATACTATTTAATATGTACTCAGAGCACATATTCAACCAAGCAATAGGAGACGACGAAGAAGGAATTAAAATTAGCGGTATAACTTGAGCAACATACGTTATGCAGACGACGCGGTGGTTATCATTGCCAGCAATCCAGAAGCCCTTCAACTCCTAACAAATTTGTAGAGGTAGGAGATCAACTATAGGCATGAAAATTAATCTAAAAGAACTGAAGCACTGCAATAGAGAAAGTTGAGAAACTTAAACGTCATGGCAGCTACATAACGGCAAGTGTACATATAATATACCCTGATGCATAGAACAAGCCAAAGCCACATTCTTAATGATGAAACACCTACTACGTAACGCATCCTTGAACTTGAACCTAAGGTATGTTTATCTATAAATTAAAAGTGGATACCATGAATACAATCGAGGCTTTTGAAATGAATATCAAAAATATCATGGACTCAACATATCTATATCTAACGATGCAGTGCTTAGACGTATGAGAAGGGACAAAGAGTTACTGCAATGAAACTAAGAACGACCGCTTATCTGGGCCACACATACCCTAACAACAAGTATAGTATACTAAAATAGAAGCAAAAATTGAAGGAAAATGTGGTCCTGGTCGCGGGCATTCATGGTTAAAAAACATATACCCGACTGGAGTGGAACAAACACATCATCCTTACTTCGTACTACTCGGGACCGAAATTAGGTAGTATACCGAAATTGTCACCAACCTTCATTAAATGGCGATGGCACCTGAAGAAGGAGATCCTTTTTGATAAACTGTAACATTTGTAAACACAAGAAAAAAAATTAAACAATTTTTTTTCTCTCTGAGCTGGCTTGCCTACCACCACTACTACTACTGCGGCATTTGAACAAACTTCTACCTATATATTATTGATCTTTATTCGAAAACATGAGAGTTGCTACTGAAGGCAGAACCACCTCATTTCAGTAGTCTTTTAATTATAGCACTGCTAAATTATTCAGTGAAGTACACGACACCATAAAGGTTCTCTCTAATAGAATTGAATTTGGTCGAGCGAGTCAGTATTTGCTATCATACAAAATTCATTGAATCAGTAACTAGTATTAGGTTTCAGGTTAATTTATTCAATTAAGGTCAGGTGGACACCATAATTTTATGCAATCCTGAGGCGGCGTTACCAGCTCTACTGATTACAGGTTTATTTTTATATAAATATAATTATATGGAATCTATCAGCCGTAATTGTACATTTCTTGATTTAAATATAGCAACTGAATGCACGAGTAGTCCATTCCTTTACGTAACGACCGTATTTCTGTTTCCTTTGATAATTGTTCGTCCTCTCCAACTCAGAAATGAAAAAACCTATGGCATGCTAGGAAATGCTAAAAAACTAGCGCCAAGTAGCTTGATTCGGTACTCCCAACGCAGTTTCTCATAGTGTTGCTCATAGCAAAGTTGACGGAATACATATAAGTTGGATCACTCCGCAAAAATATCAAAACGGCCTGCCCCTTGTTCCGTCTCCCCGCGACGTCAGCCGGGAGATACGGGGCGGCGCAAAGTACAGGTTGAACGTGTTTAACGCGAAGTGTATACAGTGTCCCAAAAATATCGGATTTTGTTATCTCGGATTTGTTTGCAGGAAATGGACAATCTTTTCAGAAGTTTGAGAGTAATCAATTTCGCGAGAAAAGATACTACCAATAAATTTGAATTTATTAATGGATGGAGAATGACAATCAGATCCATCCTTATTTTGTGGTAAAACTTGAAATGTAAGGGATAAACATACAGGGTGTCCCACGACGATTAAGACAAGCAATATGTCGGAACTGAGCAGTAGTAGAGAATTATAATTTTTGAGATGTAAATAAGAGCAGATGTTGTCATTGTACTACCCAATGAGGTATTTGTTTTTGGTCACGTGATTCAAATCAAATTTACTAATAGCACACCCTGTATATTTATGCCTTTCTGTGTTTCTCCCGATAAAACAATTCCAACAAACTAGCATACTTGGAGTCTAAAGTGATTAATTCAAGAGCTACAGGTACTTAAAGATTGTATCACGCTAAAAGCGTATAGTGAGACAAAATATTCATTCGGTGCTCTCACCATGCCACCCAGGGACATTATAAATTATATTTTAGAGCTCGAAAATATTTTTATTGATAACTTTAACAATTTAGTTTCTACAGTAGCAATTGGAATGACACTGAAAAGCAAAATGTCAAAAATAATTTATTCACATCCATGTGAAGGATTATCTTTTAAAATTGTACATACGAGTTCGTATATACTATACCATAAAATTTATTAACTGTGACCTGAAAAATAAGCCAAATAAACAAAACATTAAGGTAAAAATACTACAACACCTTTGAACGAATTTTTACTTATCTACGAAACAGCTACAATATGTGAAATCATTTGAGATTCATTGGTAATAGTTTTACTAGGTTTTATATTCATATCCATTTATGTAACTTAGTGTATTAGCAAAATAAACGTTATATTTGTATTTGTATGTCTAAATCGGCCGTCAATACCTAGTTTTTCAATGACCCTCGTATATGCGTTCAATCCAGGCGTTAGCAAGTCCCCGCTAAAAGACCCTCGTACTTGAGCAAAAACCAACGCAAAAACTAACTGGCGCGTGCAGCCGCGGCATCGCTTTGATGTGAGTTCTTCAAGGTGCCGACGGAGAATGATCCATTATATGTATTCCGTAAACTTTGCTCATTGTGTCGCACAAGATGAAACGTTTTTATTTAAACTCAGAAAGACTTTGGTTTATATTGGAGACTATGAATCAGTAAACTGATGACAAGGGTCAAAAAGTGAAGCTAAGTACTTCTTTAATTTTTCGTTCTCCTTTTTGGCAAATACTCCGTTGTCACAGGAGAGATTTTCAAAATTATTATACTTTACCACCATCGTCACGATAGCAGTAATGTATGAGCAATAAAATTAGGAGATTAAATTTGATATTACTATCGAAGTATGAAGTAGTAAGGGTAAGTCAAGCTTAACGGGTCGAGGTATGTGAGTGCATGTATGTAGAGTTGAACATTTAAAAAAATAATGACTTTTATACAGGGTTTCTAATAAATGCGTGACATATCAAAGTTACGCTTTTTAAATGGTATACATTTTTTTATTTATGTTATTGGCTTTGATCTGAGATCAACAGGCCAGTTCTATTTTGGATGGACATCTATTTTTTCTTAATAAATATGAACATTGTTTTATATTAGTTATAGTTGAAAGTTACAGTTATATTTTTAGTTTTTGTATGCAAAAGTTATATGATAGTTGGTATGCACAGCTGTTTTCACTAGCTAGTATAGAGATCATATTAGCAGGTAACGGGATATAGTAAGACAATCTGTGGTACAGGTCTGTTACCTCATTACTGATCTATTGGCATTCTAATATACAGTGTTGAGCAGTACCAATCTCTACATATCTGTAGTGAGGGTCATCGACTAACCCTATTCTAGTTTTGTGTTGAGTGCTTAGGCAATGACCACACCTCAATCTGCAAGGTGTTCTCACGAGCGGTCTATTCGTTTCTTTCTTAAATCAGGGCTCTGTGATTCTTATTTGAAAAAATCAACTATTCTGTGATTGAACTTTCCTTAACTGATCAATTGATTGCCCCAAATACAAAAGTAATAGAATTTTTGCCGTCTAACTTAAGTTGGCGCATTGCAAGTTTAGTCAGATGGCAAAGTCATAGTCATCTAAGTTTTAAGATATTAATTTTTTTTTCGGATATCTACTAATACCAAAAATGCTTGCATTTGCACGTAAACGAATCACTTGAAGTCCCACGTGTTATACATAAAGTCACACTAGAATTGATCTAGGAATCTAAATATGCAATAATATATAGGATGTTCCATTTAAAAAAACATAATATGACACGACTTTATTATACACCCTGTATAAGGGTGATTATTTTTAAAATATAGTCCAACATTACATACATACACACAAATACCTAAATATTCTTCTGAAAATAGATATCGTATGGACACAAAGGCCGAGACGTTGAGCTTGACTCACCCTGTATTGTATAAGGCCTATAACTATAAAAAAAATTCTTACCTTCTTTAAACGCGTTATAGTCCTGCTGTGAGCAAAATCAGTAGTTACTTCCTACTTCGTCTATTGAAGGATCTTGGGTAAGCTAAAAATCGTTGAGGATTAGGCAACTGTTATCAAACACCGTTGATTTAGGGCACAAATTAGGACGCCATCGTACCCCGGCTGTCATTATCCCTGAGCAATCCTATCAACGTCGTCCTTTATCAATCCTTTATTCCCAGCAAAGTGTATATTAACGAAAGGCAAATCGATTTCCATAATCCCTGGATAAATGTTTCTATCACTCCACCATTGTGCATGGAGCAAAAAAGGTTTTGCAGCACAAAGTGGTTGATCTGTCGTAGTCACAAAGATTATTGGAACAGGTGATAAAATGGCCGTTACCTTGTGAAATGTGGAGACCGAAAGCAGGAAAGGGAAAATGATGACATATGAATTATTATTTATATAATTATTAATTACATTGACAGTTGACGATACCAACTTTGAGAAAACAAAAACCTAAAAAGTCAAAAAACACCAAAGAACCAGGATCTCAGTTGTAAAACGTGAATAAACGGTGGCCTAAAATAGGATAATAAAAATCGTAATGAAAAATATATAAAAGAAAAAATCTGTCGCGATTCCAACACAACTGTTAAGGTCGTGACGGGACCCCGGCAAACCTTTCCCTCTATAAATATTTAAAATATAAGAGTAAATGCAGCTCAAAACATCAATGTCAAACTTCTTGTTTAAATTATTAGGGGTGTTTTTAATATGTACCATTTCCAAAAAAGTTCTTTTAAAATAGTTAGATTCAACATCCGAGATCTTAGCATTGCTCCAAGATACTGTGTGGCCTGTATCAATAGCACGTTGTGTTAAACCACAGCTAGTTACATTATGAATGATGTCACAAGGAATTTTATAAACAACATTGGATTTCTCTAACAATTTAACAGGGGTTTTTAATTTTGAAAAAAGTTTTGAAACTGCAATAACATTTGTCAATGCAATTTTAAGTTGTGATTTTTAAAAATATTAAGTAATCTAGGTGATTGAGAGAGTGGTTTATTTATTGATAAATAATTCTGGTGAGCCGTAAGTGAAAAGAAAGATACAATTTGAAGAGCTTTGACAGTGATAGTAAAATACTGTCAATATTACGGGCTAACTGTAGAAGTAATGAATACATGATAAACATTCAAGACGCATTTATGCAGATTTAGAATGTTTTGCACAGAAATCGCCCCACCTTGACCAGAGGTCCTAAAATAAGTTAGCTTGACGGAGATTCAAAAATTCCTTTCTATCTCATAAGAGTTTGCACATTTCTGTTTTCCTTCTAATGGTACCTGCTGCCAGTCTCACAGGCGGTTTATGCCTTTTTATTATTTCCCAAAGTTCTGCTCTCACACAAAAATCGTCAAACGGAATTCCTTCCTCGCATAGCCATTCCTGCATTTCACTCTTTCGAGACCTCATTGATGTTGGTAAACGCTCATTTCGACGACTGTGGTAGGAAATGCTATCCGTGACGATTATTGAGTTGGATTCAATCATTGGCGTCTTACCCAATAGACCTGGAATGTTTACGTTAGAAGTGATTGGCAAAACACTCGAGCATTATTTACACTAATTTCCATGTCGTTGAACGTATCCCAGCTCCAGGTATATTGATAGAGCCCCCACTGTAACCGGTATTTTATTGATGAGTAAATTATGCTCATTTTCTTGTGGGTTGTGTTGCTGTGAGATTGATTTATTTTATAGCTTTTGCTTATACTCTGGGACAACTATTATAAACTATGATAAGATATAGGTGTTACGTGTGTAAAATGGAAGCAGAAAAAGCTTGAAGTGGAAAAATGTCCCATTATGGGTAGGCTACGTTGTTTGTTAGTCGTTGGCGTGGCGTTAGCACTTTCGTTTAACTTCTATTTTTTAACGTTTAACTTGTATTAAACTATTAAAACGTATTCCAAAGCATACCATATTGTTACCATATTGTTCTTTAAGGATCCCTGCTTTTTGTCTAAGTGACTCAAAATCGCATATTTATACTTCTTACTTTCAAACTGTGCCTATCATATATCGTCAATAATGTCTGAAAACATATATCAAAAATGTATCTTTGTTTTGTAATTCGCAACTTGTGTCTGTTTTTATAATTAATTGAAAATTTTCAAAGCGGTATGAACTTAACAGAAAATCGCAGTATTTGGAAATAAATGTAAATTGAGTATTTTTAGGAGCATAACGATATGTTTGATGGGCAATACCTACCACAAACCTTATTGTTTGCTGTATTCTCATGTTTCTTTCACCTACCCGATTTAAGACCCGACAGGGCCAATAGCTGACAGCCTCGGCTTAAATTTTAGACAAGGTAATCTTTTTTTAAGACTTAATAAATTTGGTTACTAGCTGAATGGGCAACATATTAGTTTAATTTTTTTGGACCAAATAAATGCTTTTACTGGAAGGCCTGAGTGAGTATCTTATAATTCCTTTGTAAAAGACTGAAGTCAAGTTGATTGACTCGGTACTTTTCACACGTTAAGGTGATACCAGTTTATTATTTTGACATAGCATGAAGCTACAGTCTGAGATCGCCTCGCAACTACACCATCGCTCGCCCGATCAAAAAAAGTGTATTATGCCGCTATCTATTTCTTCCACAGGTAGCAGGTAGCAGGATAACATGTCATAAATACAACAAATTTTTGAGTTTTACAACCCCCCACACCCCAAGCATCTCAATTTTAACCCCACCCAAAAAAAGTATCAAATGATCAGGAACCTCTAAAACGTCTAGAATCGAAGTTGACACGGTTTCAAAAACGCATCTTCGCCGTGTTAATAGCACAGTGTAAAAATTTCTTCAAAATCAATCGAATAGTTTCCACGTTACACAATACAGAACGATCAGAAGCAATAATCGGATGTATAAATCAAAAAATTCGCTTGGTTTCTATGTTCAGAAGCACTTAAAAAAGTGTATTATGCCGCTAGGTCTTTCTTCAACCGGCGAATGAACAGCCCATTATGAATACAACATTTTTTTCAGTTCTACAACCCCCAGCCCTCAAGCCATCCCAGTTTCATCCCCACCCAAAAAAAAGTAGAAAACGATTAGGAACCCATAAGATACCTAAAGACGAAGTTTGAGCCGTTTTTATATTTTTAGCTTTTTTATTATTGCTGCACCGCTATTAGCACAATTTCTAAGAGTCATACACGTTTTCCATCCTCGCCACGACAGTAATACTGAATGAAAATTTCGTTAAAATGAATTCAATAGTTTCCACGTTTCACAATACAGAACGGTCTAAAGCAATGCTCGCATGTATACATCAAACGATTCTAAGTCCTTTATTTTCTATAATAGGCGAGACAATGTCTGGATAGACCTAAAAAGTGTATTATGAGGCTAGGTCTTTCTTTCACAGGTCAGTGGACAGCCTATTTTTCAGTTTTACAACCCCTTCTCCCGCCCAACCAACCCAAAATTCACCTCTACCCAAAAAAAAGTAGAAAGCGATTAGAAACCCCTAAAACGCCTATAACGAAGTTTGAAGAACATCTGAAATTCTTCGTGTTTTGCTAATTACTCCGCCGCACATTCACCGATTACCAAAATTATGGAAGCATTCCTACCACGGTCCCACAGCATATTGCTGCTGAAATTTCATCACAATCCATGCATCAGTTACTGAGATTACGAGGCTAGAAAAATGCCAACAGACAGACAGAGAGACCGACAAACAGACCGACAGGCAGACAGACCGACGGAAATGGGTGACGTGGATTTTCGTCATGTAGACATGATAAAACGCCCAAAAAGCGTATTAATCTCAAAATCAAAAAATTTCGCAATCACAATACTCCCCTCATTTATCGTTATGGAAAGTTAAAATTATTTCGCGTATTTAACAAACACTGTGTAGTCCGACCACTGACCAAACCGATTTTTTCAAACTCGACAGGTGTTTCGCTATGTTAGCATCTTTAGGGGAAGATTTAATCTAAATCTGTTTATTAGTGTTACGGCAAAGTATCAAAGGTCGATTGACTATTTATGAGTATTTATTATTTCAATATTTCGCTTAAAAATTCTGTGTTCGCTGTCCTAATTGGCGTATCTCATGATACGCTTTTGTCACTTGAAATCTATTGACCTTCAACACGCAATTTATCAATGAATGTTTCTGTTTCGCGCCACAGGCGTATGTAAAAACAACAAATCAGTGATCTGTGAATGGATTTCTAGACCTATGGGGGTAAGACGTCAATGAGTTCAATGTACTGATGTACACCTTAACACCAATTCTCAAAGCAGATGGTATTAATGTCATTATAGTAACCGCCTCCTTTCTTAGATACAACGATATTACCTAACCTAAAAATTACAAACAATTAGGACTTTAAAATGTAAAAAGTAATCGCTTATTAAGGTGGGTATCACTGTAGGTTTAACCTGTATCCATGTATCAAAAAATATGTATTTCTCACCTGTATTCAAAGCTTTCACAGAAAATGGTGATGACCCGAACTGCAATCGTTTTACTACTTCCCTGGAAAGCGAGCTTTAGGAAATCATACCTTTTCTTTAAAAGTTTCTGAAGTTAGGCCGTATAGAAAGAACGATACATCCGAAAGTTAAAGGCATAAAACAAGAAGGAAATCGGCAAACTTCTCTATTATATTGTTTGTATGTGTGTATTTTCCGTAAGTGCAAAGGAAATGGCCTGGTTTTCTTCAGTCGAACGTTAGTTCAGTGGAATCTACTAAAGAAATGTGCAGTAATTTTAGTCTGCTTTTTCATGACGTGGAAGCGGCACGATATGCCGCAAGCGGATTGCAGGTGCGATACCGCGTACCTCAAAAATATGTTCGTTCAAATGAAATACATTCACATACTCCACGAAGCGATGAGAAAAATATGGTTAAAAGAACGAATGCCGTGAGACTGGTCAAATGCTTTAATGTGTCCAATATATAAGAAAGGTGACCCAGCAATATGCGAAAATTACAGAGATGCTCTTTTGGACACATGCTACAAGATACTTGGAACTTGGACAGATATTAAAGAAAACTAGAAAGTTATGCAGAAACAACTAATATAATATCAGGCTGGATTCAGAAGCGATAGGAGCACGATAGATGAAATATTCGTTCTCAAGGAACTACAAGTAACAGGCTATGAATATAGAATGGAACTACATGTGCTTTTCATAGACTTTGAACAAGTCTATGATAGTCTAAACAGAAAGGGGATGTATGAAGCAATGGTGCAACTAGGAAATCCAGGAAAACTCATATTAGACTAATAAAAATGACATTACCAAGAACAAAATTACATGGAAATTGACAGGAATTTGAAGTGAGAAAAGGGCGATCCCCTATCAACGATACTTTTTAATCTGACGCTTGAAGCAATAGTTAGAAAAAGCAAACCCAAGACAAATGAAACCATATTTTTACTAACGAACACCAATTGCATAATTATGCAGATCTCTTAATAGTAGTAGCAAAAACCAAGAAAGTACTGGAGAAAATTACGGCAGGAATAGCTGTGGAAGGAAGGAGACTTGGGCTGAGGATAAATGAAAATATGGTAATGAGACAAATAGAAAAAACTTCAGATGATCAGCTGAACCTAACTCTTATGGCCTACAACATGAAATGTGCTTTTGAAAGGACTACGGAATTTATGTACCCAGGGGTAATCATAGAACAAAGGGGAGAGGAGAAACAGGAAATACAGGCAAGGATCATCAAAGGAAACCAGAGGTATGGAGCCCTGAGAAATCTTATGAAGTCCAAATGTGTATCCAGAAAGACCAAATAGAGGATTTACACAACTGTTATCAGACCATCAGCGACATATGCTTATGAGACTTGGACTATGAACAAAGAGGTGGATGAAAAAAATTATAAGATACGAAAGAAAAATGTTGAGAGCTATTTATGAAGGCGTGAGAACAAACGAGGGATGGAGGAGAAGAACAAACCAGGAACTGGAAGACATATATAAAAACTCCAACATTATAGTAGTCACCAAAGCGCAGATTATAAGGTGGCTAGCTCAATCGGAGACCAATAGGAAAAAAGAGGAAGGGTACACCAAGGGAGAGATGGCCGAAAGAGGCAGAAGATGATTTAAGGAAAATTAATATTAAACACTGGAAAGAGAAGGCGGCAAACAGAAGTAGCTGGCGTGGAATGGTGCAGAATATACTTAGAAATAGGTGGTGAAACAATGGAAACAATTTTTAGTTACATAAATTTCAGCGGTATAAGATCAGACTCTGTACCCTTTTTGCCCTAGGCTTCCATGGCCTGTTGAGCAAACTAATAATAATAAATACTCATAGCGTGTCAAGCGGGTGGGGGGTTGGAAAACTGAATAGTTTGTTGTATTCACAATAGGCTGTGCATTGACCTGTGAAAGTAAGACCTCTTTTACAGGCTGGCGGACGGTGCTATGGTTGCAAGGGGAGATCTCGGACTATATATTCATGCTAAGGGAAAACAATAAACAGGTCTATAGCCAGACCCAGAAAATGACCGTATGCTATGTCTTTTTAATTAAGATAGAGAGACGCTCAACCTTTTAGTGGGAGTTCTCTCAGGCCATTGCGAGCTGATCAGATATTTATGCTTCATGAAAGATTCCATCTGCTCCAGTTGCTGAAGAAAAGACGAAACTTCGTTTCGCTTCGCAGGTGGACGTGCTGTTTATCGCAAGCTTAGGGTTCATATATTTAGCACGATGGAGTTTGCAAAATCCGACAAGTTTACTGACACTCACCAGGAGGTCTGGTTGATTCGACAAAAAGGAGTTCTCCAGGAAGCTACACACAGAAAAATACATAGTTTCATCAAATACTCATGCTTTGATTCAATAGGACCTTACGTTCAGTATTTCTCAACTACAGCAATGCCCTACTCAATGGGAAAGGTATATTTGGAAACCAATTTTATCCTGTCGACTCAACGACAAGGTACCATTACATTTCAATGAGTGATTCAATTACAGCCCTTCATTGAGTTGAACCGATGGTTTAAAATTGATTCTAAAATGCTTTCATTTCAAACTGAACTTGTTTATACTAAAAGTTGTAATTGATTCAACAGATAAATAAGATAAAATCAATGGAAACTGATTCTTGATTTAAAAACTTTTATTAGTAGTGCCTACTACTTTTTCATAAATAGGTATGTATTTTTGATACAATGACGAAGTTGTTTCCTCAGCAGAATTTGTATTTTTTATTTGGATGCTATAAATAGGTAATCGAAATATTTTTCGAAGTGGGCACTACAAGTTGAAGGGACACTACCATATTAGTTAATTCTATGATTTTAAACAAATCACATCTTTCGAAATGTGTGACAAGTTATTTATTCTAGAAAGAAATTTGCGACTGTGTGAAACCCACTAAATAAATTACCTAATTGGGGTTTTGGATAAAAAATGCTTTTGTGATAAATGGAAAGATCATATACATATTTATAACAAAACTGTTATTTTTTTTCGCAATAATTCAAAAATTATATCAAAATAAAAATTGAATTTTGAATCCAGTACCGAAAACACGCCGGCTCCCGGAACCGTGTGACGTCACCAGGGCGGTCAGGATGCTACTTTGACCAACGACGTCCTACTTCGATACTCGATCCTAGATTCTCAGCCAATCGTGAAAATACTTACTGGTAACTAGTGTATATTTGTTGCAACATAGACGATGAATGAAGTTTGCAGTTCGAGACGAGGTCTACGATCGAAATAAGTGCGTTTTTGAATGTTTGAAGTTAGATTACATATTCCAGTAAGTAAGTACCTAATCAAATATGTTTCATTGAAACGATCTTCTGCATCGCGGGATGGCATATGGTTAGAGTGTCCGATAGTGAATCTGTGGGGGTCTTTGGTTCGAAACCAATTTAATTTTTTTTTCAATAAAATTATTGATATGCTTTTTGCACTTGTTACGCACATTTTTTTCTTTAATCGATATAAATATGTTTTCGAAACAAATTTTATTAGATATTTTACAAGTATTAAATTGGGGTTTTGATTTAAACATTTTTTTTATTAGTTTGTGTTACCTTTTTACATTAAAAAAGTAAAAAAAAAGTAAAAAAAATAATGGATTTTGTATTATCAACCAACTATGTATTACATTTAAAAAAAATATTGGCGATTGATGTTGACGGAGAGACTTCATTTTCACTGATCTTTTGAGTTGTCCACCGCCTCCTGTACTTCGTTTTGCACTATGCAGTACAAGTAATATGTCTAAGAGAATTTGATTCAAACACATATTTATGTTGATCGTAGGAAAAAATGTGCCTAACAAGTTCAAAAAGTAAATCAATAAATTTTTTGATAAAAAAAATAAAAAAAGTTGGAAGGCCTGGGTTTCGAACCAAAGACCCACAGATTCCGCTATCGGACACTCTAATCACTAGGCCATCCAGCGATGCAGGAGATCGTTTCAACGAAACATATTTGATTAGGTAGTTACTTACTGGAATCTGTAATCTGACTTCAAACATTCAAAAACATATTTATTTCAATCGTAGACTTCGTCTCGAGTTGCAAACATCATTCAGTTTATGTTGCAACAAATATGCACTAGTTACCAGTAAGTATTTTCACGATTGGCTGAGAATCCAGAATCTAGTATCGGAGTAGGACATCGTTGGCCAAAGGAGCATCCTGACCGCCCTGGTGATGTCACACGGGTTCGGGAGCCGTCGGCGTGTTTTCGGTACTGGATTCAAAATTCCATTTTTATTTTGATATAACTTTTGAATTATTGCGAAAAAAAAAGGAAACAAAAACAGTTTTATTGTAAAGCATATATATGATCTTTCCATTTATCACAAAAAAAAACTATTATTTTTGTTAATTCAAAACTCCAATGTAAATTCGTTATTTGAGTTTAACATTAAGGACTATGTGAGCATGAAGAAAATTCCAATATAGTGCTGGTCTTATTTCAATAGCTTGCACCATATATGAAAATATGTTTTATCGATTAGGTATACAATTTGCTTGATAATTTCTTCAAATTGTATATAAAAGGACACTAGAACGAATCACAAGAGACACATAAGTCACGGATGTATCACTAAGCTGGGATAAACTGGTGCAAGATTCAAATATGGCTGATGAAATACGTAAGCTGCGCCAACAACGCCACGCTTACAACGTCCCCTCTCCTTGCCTTTGGACTCGTTGAACCAACAACAACAACAAGAGTTATTGAATTTAGTATAACATACTATTGGCGCAAAATAAATTTTTATTGAACTAATTATTAAGAACTGCTATTGTAAGAACGATTTTACTTGTTACAAGTGCCGGTGCACCTTAGATTTGAATCGCTGTATGTTGTAGCCATCGGGAAATAAATTCCCTGGCAGCTCATTCCACAGCGTCGAAGTTCTCCAAAAGAAGAAATGCTGGAGGAGACTGTTTTGGGGAGTAGGGACCTCGACCTTGTAAGAACCAGCCCGCAGAGCCTGTCTAGTGTTTCTCGTTTGGTTATTATCTGAGAGAGCTCACTCGAACACCTTCTGTGATAGAATCTATAAAACAGGGACAGGTCAGCCACCTTCTTCGATGTTCCAGGCTGTGGAGCTCCTTTGTGTTATTAGACGCATCAATTAGTCTCATTGCTCTCTTCTGGATAGTGTCTAGAAGCTTTAGAGAGTGCTTTGGAGCGCATCTCACACATGGGAGCAATACTCCAACGATGGTCACATCTGTGACTTGTAGAGCAGCAGTAGTTGCTCTGGTGTATACAGATTCCTACAGTGGAACAAAACTCCAAGCTTCTGGGATGTCTTGGATGCCGTTTTAGCAATACTGACGACATGGTCGTGCCAGGACATGTTATTGTTGATGTTGATCGCCAAAAGCTTTACGGAAGGTGAAAAATAAAATTATATTTGAGAATTAGAATTTACTACACTCTAAGGACAATTAATGAAAATTTCAAATACATAAATTAATAATATGGCATCACCGGTAATTTCATAATTTTTTAAATTTTTTGTTAATTTCTGCGTTTTTGTACTGTGTACACCTGTGCATGTACAGCCCTACTGATTCGGTACAAATGTACTCATTCAGCACGCAGATATAACAAATACGAAACTGTCCTAATCCAGAAAACGGATTTGATATCCTCTTAGCCTAAAGTATATCGTGATGATATTTTATGTCATTCTAACCTGCTTTTTACAACGTTTCTCTAGAATTCAGTAAATATTTTGGATCAATTTCACTAAATTTCAAAACACGATAGCGCTGTGCATATACAAGACTGACTAGTCTTCCTTATATTTTTATGAATAAAGTTTCTCAACCACTATTAAAAAAGGATCTTCATTTTTTGCAAAAAATCAAGTACGTATATTTTCTATTTCATATTATTCGAATAACAACATAAAATAATAAGAAAAAAATATTACTTAAAAATTTACATTAGTGTCTTGTCTTGTCACCGATACTTTTTAGCGATTCCAAGCTAGTATCTTTGTAGGGGTATCAGTATCGAAAATAATTAGTTATTGAGGAGTGTAATCAATTACACAAAATTCTCTGAACGAACCAAACACACCTTCATTGGTCAAAAAATATCGAGTTGGTATCTGGTATTGGTATCTGTATCGACACTTTTTATTTTCTCACCCATAATGGCGCCGCCAAGATCAAATTCTGTGGGAACCATTTTTATATAGGAAATCCTCAGAGATATTCTGCTGGTTGCTTACTATGCTGTGGTGCTGCCTCTGCCGTTCTACCTAAACCTCAAAGATGGTATTTACTTAAAGCTTGCTCTGCGGTCAGTCGTCAGTTGTCTCACAAACTTTGCCGAGCAGGTAAAGTTTGACCGCTAGACCGTCTGTTGTCTGGTGCATAGAATTCACCACGCGTGTACTCCTGAAACAAAAAGGTATTAGACCGATAATTAATATTCATTACGTTGAACCTTTTTTCCAGGTATAAGGGTTTTTTTGCAAAAAAATCCTTTTTTGTTTTTTTTTCAAATCCTTAATAGGTTTAATACCAATTTTGCAAATAGTTTGTTGGCATTCATCATCTAAGATTTAATAAATATGTAAACTTCATCCAAAATTTTAAGACACAGCGGCTCGCCCTTTGATGGAATTAGAGATTATAATGTCAATCCACTTCAAGTGAAAGCGTACCAGGAGACTCACAGGTCTATTTCTATTGGGCGTTGACCGCTGTATCCGTATCCTAATTGGTTCCTACTTACGGAACGCTAGCGAATTTTATAGCCGATCTACCAATGCAAATCTACTATTTTCAGGAATTACCCAATAGCAATGCTTTATTTCCATCCGCGTGAACTGCATGGGTTTTTCCAAACAGTAAGCAGTTGAGTGGGTATTAAAAGATTACGATAAGATAAGTGAACGCCGAACTGTGTCTCTTAAAGTTTTGAATAAACTTTAGGTGGTGAATAGAATACACCACGCATGCACTTAAGTTTCAAAACAAGGCGCGTGTAACTAAATGTTAGGTATCTAGTTTGACTGTAGTAAAAGTGCTCTATTTCCTGTCAGCCCACTGCATGGCCGTTCATCGCGGTATACTGCACCCCAGATACCATCTATAAAACGTTATATTGCCGTATGGACGTTACGGTGTCGATTTGATCTTATATCATTTCCTCGGCTCGTATAAACGGCCCTTAATGGGTAATTAAATGGCGGCAAATACGCAGACAGCATTTATTTACTATTTCCGCGAGCCTTTAGTTTATGCTGGAACGTTCCAGAATACGACAATGCCGACAGACAATGGCACAACTTAGACAGCAGTTAATGTAATTGTCTTCTAGTCGTCAGAAATGCTGGTGAATAACTCTGTGTATAGCTTAGTTTATAGACCGCATTTACCTAAGCTAGTATTTGGGGTCTCGTATTTTCCATGGTTCGTAGAGAGAATTTATCTCTATTTAGAATCCACTGATGAACTGGGACAAGTTTTTTATACTCTGTTTACTAGCCAGATAAATTTTAATGAGAGACAACCACAGGATAAGGACGTTGTGCTATATAATGTACTTGAAGCGCTATGTGGACCCTATGTTTAACTCCCTGACATGTAATAAATTGTAATTGGGAATTGCTATGCCACTTCCGGAAGGCGCTTGGTAACTGGGTTTCTGAAAGAAAAGTTTTTGAGTCGAAGGGAAAGGCCATATATAATTTTTACAAGATAACATTTTTTCTTTTTCAATCTGAGCAAAAAACTAAACATAGACGTCAAATTAAATAATTCATTACGTAGCGAGTAGTTGTGTCAGCCGTATCACATCCTCTCAAATCGTTTTGCAAAATTTAACGATGTATTTCAAGATTCACATAAAAAATTAAATATCTGTGCTGCGTTATAGCTAGATGTAAACAAGTGGGCAGACGTGACCATACACTAAAATTTCGTATACTTCTCAAAGTTTGACAGTATCGATGTCGGTCTGTAGTCGGTTATGTCAGATTTCTCCATTTTTTAAAATAGGACAGATGTTTGATACCTTCCAAGCAGCTGGGAACCTTAGGGCCGATTTTATCAACAGGCGCATTTTAACAAAGGCTTTGACCAATCAGAGCAGCCCGTTCAAGAACATGCATCTGTCAAAGTTCTCTGAAAACTATTGATTTCTCTTGAAGTTTACCTCAAAAAGGTTAAAAATGACATGACATGAAAAATGGTATTCTCTTGTTTAATGAAAAGTTTAGCAATTGCTAATTTCAACCAATCAGATTCCGCCATGACTGTACATTTGATTGCTGGTTTTTTCTTCTGTTAAATGATAATGATGACAAAAAATTAGGGTTTTGAATAATTTGTTTGTGATAAATGGAGAGATCAAATATAAGTTTTACAACAAAACCGTTTTTGTTTTGTTTCTTTTCGCAATAATCCAAAAGTTATATGAAAATAAAAATGAGCTTTTGAATCCAGAACCGAAAACACGCCGACGGCTCCCGACCCGTGTGACGTACTTCATGAAAATACTTGTAACAGTTGTAACTAAAATGTATATTTGTTGCAACATAGGCGATGAATGAAGTTTCGAGCTTGAGACGAAGTCAACGATCGAAATAAATATCTCTGAATGGTCGAACTTAGATCACAAATCCCGGTAAGAAGGTACCGAATCCCAAATGAAATATGTACCGATGAGGCGATCCGTTCTCCAAGATGGCGGGTGGCGGAGTGGTTACGGTGGCCGACCATGCGTGCCTGTTTTGTGGGATCTGCTGATGGCTGTTGGTTCGAGACCCTGCCCGTGCAACTACTTTTTTTCATTTTTTTTAACCAAAATATTTATTGGTATACGTTTTACTCATATTACAGACATTTTTTTTTGTACCATCGACGTGAATGTGTTTTTGAATCAAATTTTATTACATGTTTTACTAGCACAACAAAAATTCCGAATAATTGTACTTTTTTTGGAATAATTTCATTTTAATACCGCTATCAGAGCAATAATTGGCGATTGATATTGACGAATAAACTTCACTTCCACTGACTGAATTCTCCACCACCTCCGGTACTTAGCTTTTGCAATATGTCAAATAAAATGTCTAATAAAATTTGATTCAAAAACATGTCGATCGTACAAAAAAATTTGTGTAATATGGGTAAAACGTATTTCAATAAATATTTTGGTTAAAAAATAATGAAAAAAAGTAATTGCACGGGCAGGGTCTCGAACCAACAGCCATCAGCACATCCCACAAAACAGGCACGCGTGGTCGGCCACCGTAACCACTCGGCCACCCGCCATCTCGGCTAAGGGATCGCCTCAACGGTACATATTTGATTTGGGATTCGGTACTTTTTTACCGGGATTTGTGATCTAATTTCAACCATTCAAAGAGATATTTCGATCGTTGACTTCGACTCAAGCTCCAAACTTCATTCGTCGCCTATGTTACAACAATAGTTTGATGAAAAGTGTCATCCAGCTTTGACGTTTTGCTTTCAATATTGATAAAATACTATTGGACGATATTTATTAACCTAGCCCGCAATACCCAATAGAAAGCTTTTGCTAAATAACAACCAATAGAAAAGCTTTGTTAAATTCTTTCTTAAACATGCATGTTGATAAAATCGGGCCTTAGTGTTTTCACGGCAAGATTGAACATAAAAGCATTGATTAAGGTATTAAGGGGAAGATGGGTCACCACATGCTAAGATCTCGCGCCTAATTTTTGTTTCTTCTGGAGTGTCGCCACCTATATGAGCACAAATGTACCTCTACTGATACAACTTTGACAGTATAACAACCATCGACATTGATACGAATAAAGTACCCTACTTCCTACCATCTATCAACGCGACTTACTATTATCTCCGCCAGGTGTCGCTGAAATTGGCAATTTGACATCTGTCATATTGATGTCAGTGTCATATTTGAATTGTTTCAATATTCCGATGTTATTTGGAAAATTTCGATCAACCACGATTAAAAAATATTAATTGATTATATTGATTTCGGTTTATCATCGTTTGTATTGAATTTTTCGCGATTTCGGGAAGCAAAATGGTTTACAGATGTTATTACTATAACAGTCCAAACAACAAAACTCGTAATCCAGAGATGTCGTTCTTTGCTTTCCCAAAAGCAACAGCTATACGTGATATTTGGATCAAGAATAGTGGCAATGTGAATTTGTTCCAATATGTTGGAAAGTCTGACCCACTGCCAAAACAATTAGGTGTCTGCGAACAACACTTCAAACAGAACTATATCCAGAGATCAGATACAAAGAAATTCTTGGTCAGACACGCAGTACCGTATGAGTATACTTCAGGTAAGTACCTATACCATTGAAACCAAACTATTGCCTTCTATTACTCATCTACATCACTAAAAACTTGAAGCAATACGCAAATTTACCATACTCTGCCGTTTTCTTAAGCCTATGGGGCATTCCACCACAACAATTTCAAACATAACGCTTTTGTATCTTGACTGAACTTATATACTGCCCAGCACAAATGCATCAGCAGAAAGAGTCTTTTCTTCAATGGTCTAATTTTGAATGCCTCAAAAAACCCAGTGATTCATTCTGGTTATTAGGGCGATGTTGATACCTAAAATGGGTATTGAAAACACCTTCTAAAAATGTTATTCCTACTCAAAATCAGCACCAGCTGACCAACTGCATCAAAATAACTAGGTATTTTTCAATAAATAAAACAAAAACTTTGTGAACACCTTTCAATAAACCAATGCCAGTAACATTTCTCAATGCAGTAACTCCAATTTCATGTCACAATTTAAGCTTGCTAAATATTATGGCAAACTGAGCAGCAAAATGAATTTCTTTTGAGAATTACTGATCCCAAGAATTTGGCAACAAACAGACAAGAGTGGTTCCAAGGCATGGCATAATCATTATAAAGATGTACGAGTGGCTGATTAATGGTCACTTTAGGTATACTATGCTCAAGCTAATGTGTGGGTTTATTAGTGTGGGTAACAGCATAAATCTGCCATACTTCTGGTATTTCTTTTTGTTTTGTTGACAGTCCAAGGTATCAATGGAGCATTCCAATGATCACTAAACTAGATGCTCGCAATTACAGCTATTTAGAACATGACAAAACCGTATCGTCTCACTAAATTTCAGTTTAAAAAAAGTTGGCAAGAAAAATGCAGAAAAAAATGGTTGGTGAGAAAAATGCAGAAAAAAATGCTTGTTGTATTCTTAATTTCAAGTGGCTGAATCACTAGTGAATACACCTTCCTTTTTTTTCTTGTCAGAAAAAGTAAAAAACATGTCTACTTCTTTATTTCACTCAAAGTTTTACTGGGTGATACAAATAATTGGCCTGAACATTTTTTTATAATTTTATTTCATGTAAAATTAATACAAAAGAACAAGCATGTGTCATGTAGAATATCCTTGTTACATGATATTTATGTCAAGTCAATTTTTCCATGTTGTTATGTGAAGCGAGAAGTAGTTTTGTCATGGTTCTCATATGGATATGTTATTATACAATTCGTTAATCAATGATATTACCATTGATTAAAGTATTTAATACTTACTAATAATATACTTGATTAAAGTATTTAATACTTTAATCAATGATATTACATAAAATTATAATGATATAATTATTTTTCGAATTTGATTGCCTCAAATGTGGAGTCGGAAAAGGGACGTATCAAACAATGAACTATTTTAATGTGAGGATTTTTGAAAATGAATGAATGAAACTTGGTAATCATACAGTATCATTGTCTTGGTATTAAATAATGAACATATACACTTTTTTTTAAGAGTGAACTTATGTTGTGAGTATATGAATTTTAACAATTACCTCATACAGCTTAGCTTGGTAAGGGTAGGAATTCAAAGTTGGCAAAAATGAATACAGAAACTTGGGAGGTTTGACCACCGATTAATTTTGTTTGACCACCCGCAGTTTTCAAAAAATATATACATTTGGCTTCTTTCAAATTTCGATTTTGGGAAAACAAATATACACATATAGATTTTTGTTGGATCATGTTTGACCACCAATTGATTTTGACCTCCCGTGGTTTTCAAAAAAAAATTATTTTGATGCTTCTAATTTTTAATTTAGGGAATACGAAAATATACACAGATATATATTTGACCAGGTTTGACCAGTGACTCTAATTAATAAATAATAAAGTATTGGAATAGCCTCCGCAATAGTAAATCCTTCAGCATATTACTGAAAACCATGCATAACCGTAAAAAAAATTGAAATCAGACATCTTTCAAAATCCTAAAAGGAAGCAAATCATCTGGCTCTCAAGTTGATTGATTTGTTAATCATAATGGTAACTTTTTCAATAATATATTAATTATATACATACATCCTTTCTCCTTAAAAAACCTATGTCTATGCTTCCATTATGTCCTAAGGCCCATTTTCCAAATAATGATATATTTATTTATGTTTCAGCAATTCGTTAGCAGAACATGATAATAGATCAGATGCAAGTACAGTGGCTGTGTCAGAATATTTGGAAGGCTATAACAAGGTGAGTTAATGAAACTTCCCCGTATTTGAAACATTCTGGTCATATTACGACTCCCACTGATACTGTAACCTCAAATCCATAGATAAATAACCTTTAGCAATACTAAATCTTTCAATGCACTTTCATTTTTGAAGATCACCTGAAACCCTGGGAACAATTTGAGTTAGACATTAATTGATTGATTTATTGATTATAATTGGTTGATTTTTTGTCAAGATTACAGTGCATGGTCAGGGTACATTTTAATAATATAAATACATTGGGGTGAAATGTGTTATTAGAAAATGTTCATTGGGAAATATTTGAAATGTGAAGTAGAAGCAAGGATTAAAAAATATTGTATCCTCTTGTGAACCCTACAAGGCAGTGACCAGAGCAGTGGATACCAATGACACAGGAGTAAAAAAACACCATGCATGCAAATTTTATCTATATGAATGTACTTTGTTGGTAGTTATCGTGTATTTTATATTGTTTCGTGTTTTCCTTAAATACTCCATGTGTAAGCTGTAAGACTTGATTTGTTTTAGGCTGGAGCTGCTAGATCAATTCTAGTCTTCCTCAAAGCAAAGGTGCTTAAGACATATTCAGATGCTAGTACATTGGACTTCTTTCAGTAGTGCAGAAGGATCTCCTAGTAAAATAAGGTGAGAGTGCTGCCATTGTCTTTGTAATTTTGAAAAAAATCCAAATGTTATGGTTGAGTCCCAAATACTTTAGTTATCTGCTTTATGAAACAAATAAAACATTGGTAACAAGGGGATTTCTGTGGGTGTAGGTAATCCTTAAGTTATACAATGTACTCAGATAATCTTTATCCAGTGACTAATTTGCTTTACAATTAGATTAAGAACCTATTTAGGGCAATGCGTTACTATAGAAATTTGGAATACGATGGTAGCTCCAACATTAATTATTCAGAAGAATGGACAAGTAGAGAATGTCTGTAGATTCATTATCCAAGTCTTTTTGTTCACCCTAACACATTTCTCCCCTTCTGGATATACTTGAGTAAAGAGAAATGCAATTAAATAATACAATTTTTTTCAGAAGGAGAAATTTTACATTACTGATTTGTCAAGTGACGACTTCGCCTTACCAGCAAGAAGGAAGAAAGATAGGAAGCTAATGAAATAAAAAACAATAGTGGACCAACAAGATAAATATGTTATTATTTATTATGTATCAAACATGTGTGTCTACTCTGTAGACTAATACATCTCAGCTGTGAATGTTTCCCCTTTGACTTGTCCAATAGCTTGTGTAAGGTCTCATATGGATCAATAATAATCTAAGCCTGTCGTTCAATATGTTAATATTAGTGTTGTTACTCATTTATATTTAATTTGTATCTTTATATTTTTAAATGTTGATCTTGGAATTATCTTGTTATTGTTGTAACGAAGTGTAAGAGAAAATTGTTAATAAATATGAAATCCCTGTCTATCTCTCTTGTCTTCTCTCTCACTCTCCCCTCTTCTCTCCCTCTCTTCTCTCTCTCTCTTCTCTCCCCCTCTCTCTCTCTCTCTCCTCTCCTCACTCTCTTTTCGCCTTTCTCTCTCCTCTCTCTCTATTTTCGCCTCTCTCCTCTCTCTCCCTCTCTCCTCTCTATCCCTCTTCTCTCCTCTCTCTGTCTCTCTTCTCTCCTCTCTCTCTCTTCTCTCCTCTCTCTCTCTTCTCTCCTCCCTCTCTCTTCTCTCCTCTCTCTCTCCTATCTCTCTCTCTCTCCCTCCTCCCTCCGTCTCTCCCTCTCAACTCTCTCACTCCTCTCTCTCTTCTATCCCCCCTCTCTTCATTATCTCTGTCTCTCTCTCTCTCTCTGTATCTCTTTTCTCTCTCTCTCTCTGTATCTCTTTTCTCTCTCTCTCTCTCTCTCTCTCTGTATCTCTTTTCTCTCTCTCTCTCTCTCTCATTGGCTCTGTCTCACTGTGGGACTTTCTCAATCTGTTTCTCTTTATATCTTTCTCTCACTCTGTGTATCTTTGTCCCCTCTCTCTAGAAATCTTTCGCTATCTCTGTCGTGTGTCTGTCGCACGGTATCTCTCGCTATCTCTCTTTTACTGCAAAGTAATTGATAATTCAACCTCAACTCGCACCCAGTGAATAAAAATGATTACCTATATTACTCTAACATTTTTTTGTCATAATTCACCTCCCTGTATTTATGACCGATAAACTTTCTCATACTGGTTTGTTTATTAACTCTGTCACACTTATTATACTGGCTTTCTAGTTTTTACAATTCAATACTCCAAAAATACATTTCTTGAACAATGTTACAATTTCGCTACCCACATTGCCGTTTCTATGGGACGCCTATGACATTTGTGGAATTTGGTCGCTCAAGGTCAATTTTGTTGACATTTCGCCGTATTTTGCCCCCGTTTGGCCCGATTCATGTGTGCAATGAGAAGAACTGAAATCCATGAATGAGTAAAGGTGTCTATTTGTGTTAATAGTCGGTGGAAAATGCCATTGCTTTGTGTCACTGAGCTCTTATTAATTCCCTGCCGGTGACGTCACGACCTGGGCGGGAAGTGTATGGATTCAAAAAATTCAATATTTAGAGCAATTTTTTTCGGTTATAAATATAGAAAAAATTTGTAAAATTATTTATGGCATCTACGTGGTGTCAGGGTTGGTTTAAGCCAATAAACAAAAAATATGGTATAGGCCCATTATAGCTATTACAAAAAGTGATCAATTACACTTGATCTGTTTACCTATATCACTGAATAACGTGTAATCAATATCTGCAGCTACCGTTTCAGAAACATGAAATTTGTCATTTAAGTTTTTTTAATATCTGCAACGGTTTAGCGGTAGAATGTAATATCGGCAAATATGGTTGCGGTGGGTCTCAAAGGGTTTTCGAGAGCTTGTGTGAAAAGTGCGGTCGACCACCGGTCCACGCTCCTTGAAAAATCGCCGCCGAGATGGTCCCGGCCGAGACCGCTGTTGCCATTTCGTACGACAAATTTTTACCTACGGCGGTATTTGGCGGGCCAGACGTCTGACTTGATCAGCTGATGATCTAGCCTCTTAAAAGAAAGATTCAACAATAAGCGATGCAAATCCTTGATTGAAATGACGTTAATCATTACTAATCATTTTAAACAATCTATCATCTCTTTTATAAAGTCTGCTCAATATCCATGTATATAGTATAATGTTTATTGTACTCTATTTTCCTGTACGTATGCATACCATATCATTGATTAACGTAAATTGTCAATGACCATAGTCAATTATTGAGATAATGAAAAAATCCCTCTTATTGTTAAAATCTGTTGGTCCCCAAAAAACCTGGAAATACGGCAACATAGACAATCTTCCCCAAACTACCGAAATAACTACCAATGTAACTATACTGAAAATTCAAGGTCGTCGTAGAGAACCAGTGGCCTAGTCAGCCAACGAAATGTTTTTTATCGTCGGTGACCTCAAACGTCTAGATCCCAAATCAGCTGATGTTAGGCAAACATTGCTTCTGGCTTGTTTGCCGTATACCGTATAGGGCCATGGAAAATTGAGGACTTATTTGTTTTTTACAGTTTTTTTGGACACTTTTACTATAATTGTTGTTGTGTTATGTTTCAAGGAACCTTTTTTGGCAGGTAAGCAGCTATGTCAATTAAAATGATGTAATTTATGAGATAATGCATGATGAAAACTTGAATGCATATTGAAAACAGCTAAGAAAAAAATGTTTATTCGCAAATTACAGTTATCTCATTCATTAGGGTGACAGGTGTTATAGCATTTTATAGTCATACTGCATCCTTGTCACTCAATCTTTACCAGATCAAGAAAATAAATCGAGCTGTGTCAGTTTTATTTTGTATTTAACAAGGTGCATAATAGCATTGATTAACGTATAGAACACGTTAATCAATGATAATAGGTATATTATGAATAGCTGTCACAGTAGTAATCATTATTTAAAATATTAGAATGAAAGTTCTTACTTGCACTTCGTTTAAGGCATTTTCATCATTTAGCTTTCTTCTATTTTTTATGTTTGTTAAAAATATGATTTATTTCAGGATGTCAGATGGAAGTGAATAACTAGTTTAAGGAACTGGGCAAAACCTGAAGCATCTTTAAGTTTATAGGCATAAACTCAATAGTATCAATAATATTGGCCCATATTGTGTGACTGAGAACTGCAGCAGGACATCACTGAATGGTGTTTCACTTATCGCCCTTCGATACACTGAATTATATACTGTTCGGAACAAGCCCTAATACATCGAAGAAATATATATATATATATATATATACTAAATACATAGGAAAATATAACTAATAGTTTTTTATTCAAGTAATAATCCTTTAGCTTCTGGTGTGTGCAACTTAACAATCACCCAATGAGTGTTTTTTAGATAGTCACCCTGTTTGATAAATGATAAGATACAAATTAATCAAAGTGCCATTTGAAATACATATTTTCACATTGCTGTAGCTAGACACCATTTCATGTTACATTTGGGAAAAAGTATGAATGTGGGTATAAGCCCCTAAACAGGGCTGTATATAAGGGGAGGGGGGTTTGGGGGGTTCAAACCCCCCCTCCATGAGTATTCCCATGAACCGTATAACTACTAAAATAATACAAAATAACAATAATCAAGGATGCTTTCTCCAAGCTTAGTGATTTATTATACTACTAACCAATCCCTCAGTACTCATAACACATTAGCAGCGATACAATCTATACAGACTTTAAGCAAATTAAGACATTACATATTCTTTTATACATGAACCCCCTCCATGGTTATCGCCTAGCTACAGCCCTGCGCCTAAATATGTTAATCAGTGGTATAAGCATTGTATAAGCTAATGATATTGTGAAATATTCTCAATTTGATTATGTGAGAAGCATACCCTGTAATAATAAATACCTAATTCATTTTTCTTCACCATTTATTAAAAAATATATAGATAGATAACATGAGCATTTATTGGTGCTGTTAGTATACACAGTATGTGAAATATACCAGGATCTACTTTCTAGAAAGTCAGCACACTCTTCGCCTCCTGGTATCGGTCTGCCTCTTCTGTCTCGAATGCTTGGGAAGCTGAAGAATGATGACAAAAAGGAAGCATTTTGAAATAGTGTGCCTATTATTTGAATAGAGAAGTGAATAGTACCTATTTTTTTTGGTGCATATTTACATAATTAATATTCTTGTTCCAGTAACTCAACTTTTAGGTTATATCAAAAGATTAATGTTTTAATTGATCCATTCCTTGAACTTGCCTATATGTACATAGACAACTAGCAACTACTACCTACGGATGGACGTTTTTGCTACTTTAACATAATCCACCAAAGGTTGGCCACTACAACTTCACTACTTCTATACACTTCTCTATAAAATTTCACGTAAAGAAATGCATTATTTTGGAGTATCAAGTGACAAAGATGCAGTATGACTATAACAACTGTCGCTCTAGTGAATGTGATAATTGTAATTTGCGAATAATCGTTTTATTTCTTTGCTATTTTCAATATGCATTCAAGTTTTCATCATGCATTATCTCATGAATTACATAATTTTAATTGACAGATGTGCTTACCCGACAAAAAAGATTCCTTAAAAAACACATCACAACAACAATTATGGTGAAAATGACCAACAGATGACCAAGAAATTGTAAAAAAACAAATTCAGGTGCTCAATTTTTTTCCTGGCGTTATACGGACAACAAAAGTTAGATGTTATCTCTGGACAACAAGCGACGTTTGATGTTTGCCACAAACCCACAAAACACAGATGTTTGCGAATATCAGCTGGCAACTTATCCTTTTCGTTTCGGATCGGAATGTTATGTCAGTGGCAATTCAAGGTCGTATTTTTATAGCTGGATGCCCCAAGCTCCATCTATTGGTCATATTTATAAAGGATTCAGGATTTTGCGAAATTTATTTCAGAGGGCGCCAGGTGACGGTGGGCGCTAAAGGATGAAAGAGTGAGTGAGATAGAACTAGAGTGAGTGAGATAGACTGCGAGCGCGCCATCTTAGCATCTGGTGACCCATCTTCCCCTTTAATACCTTAATCAATGATAAAAGTTAAAGTAGCTGTAAGAACCCCAGCGCAATCCTTCACTAAAAAAGAGGGATTCCGTCAGGTCCAGCTATAAGCTTATATTTAAGTTTCTTAATTGCTGTAAATATTGCTTTTCCGGGGATAATAGGAAGAGGAGTATTAATGGAATTGACTGATGACTCAGGTTTAATAACTGTATTCCCAGATTCGGTGTAAACACTTTTGATATAGCTACTGAAGGAGTTCAAAGTTTCCTCAGTAGGCGAGATAGTTCTATCACCAAAAGCCATTATCTATGTAGCTTTTACATGCAGCTTCAATTTTAGATTTAACTATTATTCGAAGATTTCTGAACTCCAGCAAGAATGTTGGGTTTTTAGTAAGTTTATATTTATGATGATATTCAGCCTTTAACTTTATGTTGTGCATTATAATAGGAGTATACCGCTTGGGGTAGGTTCACTTATATACCTTGAAACATAACATACGTTCGAAAGATATGGGTCGTATTCATAGTCGATACTTAAGGGCCCCTTGATTCTTGAGGGCCCCTTAAGTAGGGTTTTGTGTTTCGAAACCTTACTTGAGGGTCCCTTCCGTAAGGCTTGAGTAATACTCAAGTAAAAAGATATGAACGTGACATGTCAACACGGTATTTCGTTCCAGTCAAGGCGATTTTGTAGGCTAAGTTTGGAATACGGTGTTGTCAGTTTCTGTCACATCCGAAAAAATGTCCGGCACAAGACACGAAATACTGGCGCAAAACAAAAAAAAAATAACAAAAAACATCAAAATGCGTAGGCATAAACATAAAAAATTGACTTATATTTGAAATATGACAACGTCGCCAAATGAAACCCGCCATATCGTATATCGTCACACTGCTGCGAAAAGTCACTAACTGACTTTTTGTGTAAAAATTAACTAACTGCATCTTGCATTCTAGTGTCATTGTATCTTTGAGTTTTAAGTTTTAAAAGTGACTAATGGTCTATACGTATCAGATCAGATCATATCTATACCTATATTAAAACAGATCAACAAAATAAAAACTAGAGATTGCAATACGAAAAGTCCTTGAGTAACTTAATGGCTTCTCGCATAAACGCTTCATACACGTTTGAACGGGGCGCGAATGCAAAAACTCACTAACAGCTACTGTTGTTTAAAGTTTTTAGACAAAGCTGACAAAGGTCTGTATCGAATTTCCATTTTCATTTGGTTGCTGTTTATTCTAGCTGACGGGTCGTTTTTGGCGGCTTGTTCTGATTGATTGGTGTCACGTTCTGCGCTGAGTGTGTCAGTTCTTGATGACGTGCCGTTCTTCGCGGCTTTTTCTGGCCGGTCGCTGTTGTGTTCTGGTTAAGTGGCGTCGGTTCTTACTGACGATGACGTGGCCGTTCGATGGTCACTTTGTTCCACGTTTGTGTCCAAGTTTGTTCTGTCCAGTTTTAGTTTTTCTATATTTCTAATAAGATACTGCCGTATTGGTTTAATTTCCACAGTAGGCTTGCTGTACACGTTGTTCTTCCTGGCGGTAGAAGCTGCTTCTTTGAATTTCCGGCGAATTCCATTGAGGTTCTTTGCTTAGCGTCTGCCCAAATAATTTTGTGGTGCAAAGTCACCAGATCACCCATGGACCGAGCACCTTAAAATTATTTGGAAAGTTATTAATAAAGAACCTCACTGGTAATGCCAGATAATATGCCGCCTAAAAATCTAATCCACAAATTTTCACTCCTCTGCGTCTGACTTTGAAACGTGGAAACCCTAATCTAGACCACCCTCAAAACTAAATACACATTATATTATAATGTTGCCCCCCAGACGGTTTCGTAATTGCCCCTCCCCCCCCCCAAAAAAAACAAATACTGGATACGTACCTACCGAGTAGTATTGCTAAATTGCTAAAAAGGAAGAGCTATTAAAACTGTGCCGCAAGAATGTTATACCAGAAGAGCTGGTATCAGTCACTTACAACCTCCGAAAACGTGTCAGATCACCCTACGAAACCTGCCCAAGAGAACGAACAACAAGAAGAATAAGCAGTTTTCCTTTCTGCTCACATTATTTCTTATTCAAATTATAATATTGCTAGTACAAGTGGGCGAATAAATAACTAGTTTCACAGAACATATGTCTTTACTGCGAAAAGTACTCAGTTTGTTTATTTTTTTTTATACTTTAGAGAGAATAAAACTGAATTTTTGCTATTAAAACTAATCAGGCATTTTATTAGCAGAACGCAGAAGCATAGCTTCAGTGAAAAATATAAAAACTGATTTAATAAACAGAAAATAAACTTCAAGTTAAAATATCTCCAAGGTCATTAAATGTTAGCGAATTTTTGCTGGAATAGATACATAAGGAAATCCACACTTGAGGGTCCCTGAAGTATCCCTTTAGTGTTAGTTAAGGGAACCTTAAGTATTACTCATGGTACGACTATGAATACGGCCCATAATACAGTTTATCATAGGAAGCTACTATACAACTATTCATATCGTTAGAAAGCTCCACTCTACATAGAATAGTGCATTATATAAATCAGCAGGCTTACAATTAAATGATCTATTATCATCGTTACTTTTGAAAGCCTCATATTCGTTAGACCAGCTGGAAAGAGACCACCACGACGCCCGCGAATGCGCTGGAAGGATAATATCAGGGCGGACCTCTCAACAATGAATATACCACTCGATCACAGCCTGATAGAGGACCGAAGGACATGGATGCAAGTGGTGCAGTCAGCCAAGACCCACCCGGGGTTGTAGAGCTTTGTGATGATGATGATGATGATGATGATATTCGTTAGACGCTGTAAAAGTAACACATATCTGGATGATATGAATGTTCTGCCACCATAAAGGTGCTATCATGTGAAACTCTAACAATATTGGTGTGATACAACCTTGATATACCGTTCACGATGGCATTAAACTGTTTAAGTTTGAACACATTTAAGAAGTTGTTAAAGGCTACAGGCTTTCCATCATTTAACTGAGATTTTACAAATCCGGGAATATTGAAGTAACCTATAAATATCATATCCGAGCTAAAACACTCCAAATGGTCAAAAGATTCGAGAAACAGTTCAAACTGGTTTGTATCAACACTAGACGGAATATACAGTACAACAATATGAAGATACACTTGTGAGCGATAGTGCATTCAACAATACAAGGGACATCCATATCCACCACGGCCCTCTTTATGGTTTTAGAACTATCAGCAGAAGTTAACTTTATCCAAAACAGCGGATTGCCCATTGACGGGACTAGAGATTATAAAGTCACTCCACTTCAGGTGTAAGCATGCCAGGAGACCCATAAGCTCGCGCTAAGAAAAATTTTATATCGGTGGTGTCGTTTTCGTTTTTTGGTTTATTATTTTATCGTATGAGTTAGTATGAATTATTTCAACTGTAACTGACGATTGACTTTTGTTGTTCTAAGAGTGTTTGTCGACATGGTTGATGTAGCCTTTTATGCCGGCTGTAACCTGCTTTTTTGGCATAAGGTCAAGGGTCACCGGACGAGACTACCTTCACTTCCTGTTATGTAATATAATAGTATGGACAAATAAAGCTAGCTGAATAGTATTCAATGGTATGATTGCTTTTACTTCCCACACCGATAGGTGAGGGGAGTATTGTGATCGCGAAAATTTTCGATTTTGAGATAACATGCTTTTTGGGCGTTTTATGATGCCTACATAACGAAAATCCACGTCACTCATTTCCGTCGGTCTGTCTGTCGGTCTGTCTGTCGGTCTGTCTGTCGGTCTGTCTGTCGGTCTGTCTGTCGGTCTGTCTGTCGGTCTGTCTGTCGGTCTGTCTGTCGGTCTGTCTGTCGGTCTGTCTGTCGGTCTGTCTGTCGGTCTGTCTGTCGGTCTGTCTGTCGGTCTGTCTGTCGGTCTGTCTGTCGGTCTGTCTGTCGGTCTGTCTGTCGGTCTGTCTGTCGGTCTGTCTGTCGGTCTGTCTGTCGGTCTGTCTGTCGGTCTGTCTGTCGGTCTGTCTGTCGGTCTGTCTGTCGGTCTGTCTGTCGGTCTGTCTGTCGGTCTGTCTGTCGGTCTGTCTGTCGGTCTGTCTGTCGGTCTGTCTGTCGGTCTGTCTGTCGGTCTGTCTGTCGGTCTGTCTGTCGGTCTGTCTGTCGGTCTGTCTGTCGGTCTGTCTGTCGGTCTGTCTGTCGGTCTGTCTGTCGGTCTGTCTGTCGGTCTGTCTGTCGGTCTGTCTGTCGGTCTGTCTGTCGGTCTGTCTGTCGGTCGGTCTGTCTGTCGGTCTGTCTGTCGGTCTGTCTGTCGGTCTGTCTGTCGGTCTGTCTGTCGGTCTGTCTGTCGGTCTGTCTGTCGGTCTGTCTGTCGGTCTGTCTGTCGGTCTGTCTGTCGGTCTGTCTGTCGGTCTGTCTGTCGGTCTGTCTGTCGGTCTGTCTGTCGGTCTGTCTGTCGGTCTGTCTGTCGGTCTATCTGTCGGTCTGTCTGTCGGTCTGTCTGTCGGTCTGTCTGTCGGTCTGTCTGTCGGTCTGTCTGTCGGGCTGTCTGTCGGTCTGTCTGTCTGTTGGCGTTTTTCTAGCCTCCTAATCTCAGTAACCGCTGCATAGATTTTGATGAAATTTGGGTAGTGATATGGTGTAGGGTCGTAGTAGGTAATGTTGCTACAATTTTGAAAATCGATGCATAGGCGGCGGAGTAATTAGCAAAAAACAAAAAATTTCAAATATGCCTCAAACTTCGTTTTTAGGTGTTTTAGGGGTTCCTGATCATTTTCTACTTTTTTTTTGGTGGGGGTGAAATTGGGGTGGTTGGGGGGGTGGGGGGTTGTAAATCTGAAAAATTTGTTGTACTCATGATGGGCTGTCTACTGACCTGAGAGAGAAATACCTAGCGGTATAATACACTTTTTTAGGTCCATCCGAACATTGCCTTGTGTATTACAGGAACCAAGGGACTGCAACAATTTTTTCAATTTTACAACCCCCCACCCCCCAACCAACCCAATTTCACCCCCACCCAAAAAAAAGTAGAAAATGATCAGGGACCCCTAAAACGCCTAAAAACGAAGTTTCAGCAATATTTAATTTTTTTGTTTTTTGCTAATTTCTCCGCCGCCTATGCACCGATTTTCAAAATTATAGGAACATTACCTACTACGACCCCACAGCATACCGCTGCCCAAATTTCATCATGCAGCGGTTGCTGAGATTACGAGGCTAGAAAAAAGCGACCGACAGACAGACAGACAGACCGACAGACAGACAGACAGACAGACAGACCGACGGAAATGAGTGACGTGGATTTTCGTTATGTAGACATCATAAAACGCCCAAAAAGCGTATTATCGCAAAATCGAAAGTTTTCGCGATCATAATACTCCCCTCACCTATCAGTGTTGGAAGTAAAAAACTAAAAGTATGAAAACAGCTCAAACTTCATTTTTAGGCGTTTTAGCGGTTCCTGATCATTTTCTACTTTTTTTGGGGTGGGGGTGAAATTATAGGTGGTTGGGGGGGGGGGTGGGGGGTGGTAAATCTGAAAAATTTGTTGTACTCATAATGGGCTGTCTACTGACCTGAGAGAGAAAGGCCTAGCGGTATAATACACTTTTTTAGGTCCATCCGAACATTGCCTTGTGTATTACAGGAGCCAAGGGACTTAAATTTGTCGATGTATACATACGAGTATTGCTTTAGATCGTTCTGTATTTTATAATGTTGAAATTACTGAATTGATTTTAATGAAATTTCGGCACAGTATTACTACTTTGGCGAGGATGGAAAACGCGTCTGATTTTTAGAGATCGTCTCAGTGGCGGCGCAGCGATATTAAAAAAACTAAAAATATGGAAATAGCTCAAACTTCGTTTTTAGGCGTTTTAGGGGTTTCTGATCATTTTCTACTTTTTTTGGGGGTGGGGGTGAAATTAGGGTGGTTAGGGTGGTTGTAAATCTAAAAAATTTGTTGTACTCATAATGGGAGGTCTACTGACCTGAGAGAGAAAGACCTAGCGGCATAATACACTTTTTTAGGTCCATCCGAACATTGCCCTGCCGATGACAGAAACCAAGGGACCTGAACTTTCTGATGCATACAATATACATACGAGCATTACTTTGGATCGTTTTGTATTGTGTTACGTGGAAACTTCTGAATTGACTTTAACGACATTTTGACACAGATTTATTACCGCGACGAGTATGGAAAGCGCGTATGTTTTTTAGAAATCATTTCAGTGGCGGCGCGGCAATAATAAAAAAACGAACAATATAAGAAACACCTCAAACTTTGTTTTAGACGATTTAGGGGTTCCTGATCACTTTAAAAATTCTTTTGGTTGGGGGTGAAATTGAGGTGGTTCGGGGGTGGGGGTTTGTGAAACTCAAAAATTTATTGTATTCATGATATATTGTCCATTGATCTGTGAAAGAAGCACCTAGTAGAATAAAACACTTTTTTGCGGTCGGGCGAGCGACGATTTGATTGCAGGGGCAGCTTCTAGACTATAGTTTCATGCTGTGGGAAAATAATAAAACTGGTATCATCGGAATGTGTGGGAAGTACTGAGTCAATCAACTTGACTACATTTTTTAGATCACATACCGTATATAATATTATGTAATAGAATGGAAACAGTAATATCTAATTGAACACACATTGAAAATAATAATATCATCATTATTACTCATATTAAAAAACGTGTACCACCGACCAGTGTACAGCTTTGCCGTCTACTTCCTCAATTTATAAAATAGAATTTCGTAGTTTCGGAAATGTGCTTTCTGTCTCCAACTATGTCAACTTTTGAGCCACACCTGACTTGAAAACTCACCTCCGGTTTAACCGGTGGCTGCTTAGCTGGCGCCAAGAAAAACCAGTATTAATAAAAGATTCACTCCGACGTATTATAACTGAATCGCAGAACATATTATTTTGATTACGCCTACCTTCTTACGTTGGTCAGTCTCGAATAACTTTTCAAACATGTTTAGTACAATCTGCTGCATTTCTACAGGCAAATGATAGCGCAAACCACGGTGCTTTCCGCTTAACTCGTCTTTTTTTCGAGAGATTCATTATAATTTCGACCCCTATTACGTAGCACATCACCAAATGGTCTCCATAGGATACGCGCACATAAATCGGCATCGGACGGACGGTACGGATGGAACGGCCGGTACGGTACGAGTTTTTCGTTAGGGTATCGCACATAGCACATAGAAATCAGTTGCAGAATATGCAAATGATCTGCATGCAGTATTGCCAGGCAGATCAGCTTGAAATTCGCTACACTGAGCCGCCTTGAATGTCGCTAAGTTGTCGCCCCACAAAAATAACGTATAAATCGGCCTGTGTTTTACTTTATTCGTGGGGGGGGGGGGATGCAATTGATGTTAGGTATATGTATAATATAATATAACCTTTCATTCAAAAATAGTGGAATTACCGGATACATAGTCTCGACACGGCATAGTAAACAACCAGCACAATATCTCTGAGGATTTCCTATATAAAAATGGTTCCCACAGAATTTGACCTTCGGATGATTTCACGGGTGTGAGATCTGGGTAGAGATGCGAAAATAAAAATATCGATCCCGATACCAATTCGATATTTTTTAGCCAAGTATAGCTGTACATGCCAATGGGTCTATGCGATACTTGCCTGTGTAAATCGTATTCGGGAAATTGACGGGTCTAGGAAGCGGATTATGATCTGCCCTGACAGTCAGGCAGCCATCAAAGCACTGAGTGCTTGGAAAATAACGTCGGGACTGGTCCTGGAGTACAGGAGGGCTCTTGACAACATCTCAGCTAAACACAAGGTATCACTGATGTGGGTACCTGGGCACGCTGGGGTAAAGGGTAATGAAATGGCGGATCATCAGCCTTAGGACTGTCTGCAAACTTGATTAGGAAAACAACTGGAGAGTGGATCCAGAATCAACACTCTCTGAGATGGAACAACATCTCTGGTCATCTCCGTCAGGCTCGGGAGCTATTAGCAGGGCCTGCAGAGAGAATAGGACGATTTTGTCTCTCTCTGGATAGGAGTAACTTGAGATTGCTAATAGGCTTATTAACGGGTCACAACACCTTCAGGCGTCACTTGTTTGTGATGAGGGTGGTCAACGACCCAACGTGCACGTGGTGTGGTGAAGAGGAAGAATCTTCGGCACACATCTTGTGTCGCTGTGAAACCCTGGATTATCACAGGCAGACTATGCTGGGCTCAAGAACCTTGGAACCAATAGAGATAAAACGGATAGGACCTAAGAATGTACTTGCCTTTGCCAAAAGGGCAGGTCTTAGGAACTAGCGCGGATAGAGGCGGAAAAGGGCCCATCGTGTGGCCTATGCACCAGCCACATTCCGTGCTGGATAGCCTCTGGTCCTTATTAATTCATTCACATGCCAATGGAGGCGCGTTTGGTTCGTAATTCGGTTCGTAATTGTTTTCGATAGCGATACCGCTACAAAAGTAGCGATACCAGCTTGGACTCGCTCAAAAAGTATCTAAGACAAAAATATTCGATATTAGTGCAGAAGTGTTGATGTATTTCAAGTATCGAAGTATTGTTAGCATCTGTACAAATAATCATCCAAAAGGGGGTATGCGCGTGTAATTGCCGCCAACCTGAGATATTATGCTGATTGTTTACTATGCTGTTGTCTCGACACCAATACAAGACAGTCTGGGCAAAACCGAAAAGAAGAATAGACCAGCAGTAATCAGTGGCAAAAAAAGATAGTAACAGAATTTTTCAAAAAGTCGCTACAAATCCGTTTATTTTGTTAAATCGCCGCTACGTCTCAACGTAACCAAAATGTTGCTATTTTCGTGACAAGTTGCTATGAATGGCAATACTGTCTGCAGGCAGTACAGGTAGAAACTTGGAAAATGCTGACGGTGTCTCGGCAATCGCCGCGCCGATCAGCATCGCACATACGTCGGTATCGGCACGCACGGCACGCATCGGCCGGCATTATTTCTAGTTGCTATATTTTCCACGGATTTTGAAAATCCGATGCCTACCGTACCCGACGTATGTGCGATGGTCCATTAATTTAATAGAAGTAACTTTTTCCGATCCGTACCATCCGTCCGATGCCGCTTTATCTGCGCGTACCAATATGATCACATGTTGACCCACAGGAACATCGAATGGACGCCACAAAGCCACAATCACACGAAAACAAGCTGATGATTGGCGGCCTTGACCTCGTCTACTCGCCTTGGCGTTTCCGTCTTTTCTTCTATTGGACGTCTACCGCTGTATTCGTTTTTTCCCAAACACTAAGCAGTTAAGAGGGTATCAAGAGATTACGATAAAGATAAGCGAATGCCTAACTGTCGCTTAGAGCTTTGAGTAAACTTTACATGTATTGACATGGGAAGTAAAAACTGGTCGCTTCAGTGCAAGCGCTCTTTATCACAGTAGCAGTTCTGAACAGAACTCATCTTAATTGTGAGAAGGATGTAGCACCAACGTGTGTGTTTGGAGCGGCTACAGCTTCATTAGCAGGTCACGCCGCGAACTAACTGAATTTTCCAGCGAAAACAGAAACAAAACCGCACCCGAGGAAACGCCGCATTAATAATAATTATAATCGCTTATGCTCGGCGCAGTTGGAGAAAGGCGAGGAGTGCGAAGAACTCTGGAAAACCGAAGTTCGCCGTTGAAGTTATACCTCAGACTTTATTCATTCCGAGAACATTCAATAACACGGTCTTGGAGTTCAGTGAAAACAACGCAACTTCATTTTCCTTGGCGGTATTATGAGCACTGGGTTTATTCTGTGTAGGTTTGATAGGAGTAACGATAGCAATTCAAGCAATTGAAGCTTCCATTAATAGAATTTCTTACACCGGGTGTCCCAGGATTTCTTTGACACGTGATATTCTCGTAACGTCCAAATTTTGTACTTTGATAAAGGCCACAGAGGTAGCCGAAACATCAGTAAAGTTAATTTTCAAGTATATGTAGGTTCTTATTAGAGTACAATTTGATCATCATCATGGTCACAATGTCTCAAAAGACATTTGTGAACTCGTAAAATGCATTAAGTCGGAGCTAGGGTATTGCCGACATGAATCATTTTGAGAACTGTAGCTCGCCATCGTTCGCGATTTACTGTCAGTTCAGTGGTGCTCTTGATACTCATATCCAGCAACCGTTTCGTCGTATCCACCCAGCGTGTAGGGGAAGGGCCACGGCGCCACCCACTCGGGGCGTGACCCTGAACTACAGGTTTCTCCATATTATCGCTTCTGTGAATTTGTCCGAGATTAAAACTGGCCAGTTGATCTCAGATCAGAGCCAATAACATAAATAAAAAAAAATTTGTCCGAAGACTCGTCGACACAATGGAGGATAGTCTCTTTGGATTACCGAACTCATCCAGTATGGAAACATCAGTTCGATGGGCGGTATAAGGAATTCTCAGCATTCTCCTCCACGTCCACATTTCAAACAAAAGCATCTATGCGAGCTCGATCTGCCTTTTTAACAGTCCAAGTTTCCGAGGCACACAAAAATATGGTGATCACAAGAGACTGAACCAGTGCCATTTTGGTAGCTTTAGTGATGTTATGGTCACGCCATATTTGAGTAAGCTTTTTCATGGCCACCCGTGCCTGTTGAATGCGCCGTCGAATCTCATTCTCACAGCTACCTGAATTATCGATCAAAGAACCGAGGTGCAATTTGATGATTACTCTTCAATAGCGTAATTTGTCTTTTGACTTATACAGTCTACTTTGTATATCGAATTTTTTATATTAAATTTTTTTACTCCAAAATATAGTATTCATGCTTCAATTTAATTAACCTAAGTTTTAGTTTTTTGAGCTGACCCGTTTAAAAAGTGAAAGTTGGGGCTGATATTAAAGAAGGGCTCTGTATATTATACTGTGGTACGCAAAGTTGACAATAATATAGAGGTGCATGTTTTGAGGTTCCAATTGTAGAGCCAGGTCGGCGTGAAGTTATGATTTAAAGAATCGAATATGACAAATTTTTCAATTTCACAACCCACTTCCCAACTATCCTAATAAGCACCCATAAAACGCCTAAAAACGAAGTTTGAGATATATTTTTGGATTTCAGTTTTTTTGTTATCGCTGCGTCGCCACTGACAGGGTTTCTAAAGACCATACACGTAGTAGAACTATTTCAAAATTTCATTAAAATCAATATAATAATAATAATAATAATAATAATAATCCGCGAGGGGTTGCTAGATCCCCTCAGTGGCGCCTCCCCAAGGTGGCGGATAGGGGAACGCCTCCCAGATACGGGTGGTACCGGGGAAATCAAATACCCGGGGCGGACCAAAACTAGCACGGTGGAATAGCGTCTGCATCCAGAGGATCGGCTATTCCTCAACAATTAGGACACGACGGATCTCCATGTGAGGAGCGGTACTCCGACAGCGTCTGACTCCATGTTAGGGGCGGCTGATAATACACCCGCAGGAAGCCACCCAACATCAGTAGGCTATCCGGTGCGTGGCGACACCGCAGGGTATACCGAAGCCCAAGGATGTAATCCAGCCGGCAACCTTCGCAGGTGCATCCTCAGGAGGCAATTTGGACGGCTGCCTCCGGAAATGGCGTCTGGGGGCCCTAAGGCCAACCACCTGACGGGCCCTATCTTCGGGTTCGACCACCCCGGAAGAAAAGCACCCACACCGAGCCGGTTTCGGAAGCCGGCGTTGGGCAAGGTGGCGATGCTTCGAATTGCCCTGTTGACGACCCCCGCAATGACATGGACCGTTTTAGGTGGACGACGGAGCTCAAGGATGACCTACTGAGCTGCTACGAGAGCAGTAGCCCGCGCCGTAGGGGATACATGTCCCGCATGTATGAGAGGTGGTGTGAAATGCACCCAGAGCATAGCACGCTTACCTCTCAGAATTTGCGAGATTATGTATCGTACCTCCGGAGGCAGGGATATGTTCGTGCTCCAGCTCAGCCTGCCCCTTCGGCGGACGGAAGGCCTGTTAACCAGGCTGAAAGGTCGCCGGTAAGGCCCGCTGAGAGGGAAATCGACCAAGTCGTCTCACCTGGGGATTTCAGAGACCGAAGGGCCTTACATAACAACGGAAGGTCCTTGAAGCTGGCAGATTTAAAGAGAGAGGATGAGGTTGTTGGTGAACGTCTATCGGAGGCCTCTGACATTTGGAGCATCAATTGCGAAATTTACGCTGCGGCTCTGAGGCTAGCTAGACAGGGGAGAGTGAGAGACTCTCCTGTTGAGAGAGCACAGAGACGGGTGCGCCAAATGGAAGCGAAAATCCAGTTGGCTCGCCAGGAAGCATCCCGTATCCAGTGTGTGATGGAATATAGAGCGGCTGGGAAGCCTTTTACGCGCCAAGTGCGCCAGATAGCCTACGGGTTGAGGCGCGACCATCATACACTCAGTCAAGCGGTACTGCAACACTGTCTTGACAGGATACGGTTGCTAATCGCTGCGAAGCGATCGTTGGTGGCGCGGGCGAGAGGTCTGGAGCAGAACAGAATGTTCTACGAAAGACCTTCTCGCCTTTTCCAACAGCCGCCTCCAGCCATAGAGCAGCCGCCAACTGCTGATCGCGTGGAGGCCTTTTGGAGGGACATTTACGAATAACCCAAACCTCTCTCAGCAGACACTCCGGCCTTGGCGCAGTTCGAGTCCGTTTGTAGGAGGACTCCTAACTTGAATGTACTGCGTCACCCGATAAACACGGAAGAAATTCTTGACGCCTTACGAGGCGCAAAGAATTTCGCAGCTCCTGGCCCGGATGGCATAAACACCTACTGGTGGAAAAAATTCCCCAGTTGCCACCGGCATTTAGCTAGAGTTTTTAACTCGTGGCTAAATCAGGAGCAGCCAATTCCGGCTTGGTTTGTCGAGGGTCGAACCGTGCTTCTCCCGAAGACCGGAGATTTGTCTGATCCCAAAAACTACAGGCCAATAACATGTCTGAACGCGTGTTACAAGCTCTTCACCAGAATCTTGTACATGCGTATCCTTCAAGCTGTGAATCCTGTATTTCTCGACGTGTATGAACAGAGAGGGTCAAAGAAAGGAGTAGCTGGCTGCAAGGAGAACCTGTTGATTGACCGATGTGTCACGCAGGACTCTGTGCAGTACAAGCGAAACCTTTCTGTGGCCTGGATTGACTATCGCAAGGCATTCGACAGCACGTCTCATGACCTCATTGTGCGGCTGTTGGAATGTCTTTCGGTGGATAATCAGATAGTGGGATGCATCAAACAACTGATGCCACTCTGGAAGACCCGGTTTACCATAACATCAGGTGAAACTCGGGTTCAGACAGAGTTGGTGTCATTGAAAAGAGGTGTCTTCCAAGGAGACTCCTTGAGTCCCTTGCTCTTTTGCATCTCACTTTTGCCTCTGTCCATAGCGCTGAGAAATACTAACGGATACAGCTGTGGCACGCCCAATAACCGGAGGCACAAGATCACCCATCTGTTTTATATGGATGACCTAAAACTTCATGCCTCCGGCCAACGCGAACTACAACAATCGCTGAGGGTGGTGCAGGAGTACAGTCATGCTATCGGAATGGCGTTCGGGATAGACAAATGTGCATTGGTTCATCTCAAGAAAGGACGAAGCGGAGATAGTGGAGATGAGGAACAGCTCGTTGATGGGAGCATCTTGCGACAACTGCATGCCGGAGATACGTATACCTACCTTGGAGTGGCGCAGCGTCATGTCCAAGAGGCAGCATTGGTTAAAGAGTGTCTCCGCCGCAAGTATTTGCACCGACTCCGGCAGATCTGGTCGTCAGAACTGTCCGGCAAGAACAAAGTCGCTGCCACAAACATGCTTGCGGTCCCATTGTTATTATACACCTTTGGTGCTATACACTGGAAAGTGAACGAGCTGAAGGAAATCGACACGAAGACCCGCAAAAGGATGAATATGGAGAGAAGCCTGCATCCTACGTCCTCTGTCCCGCGAATATACCTCCCGCGACACCTGGGAGGGCGTGGACTATTGGGTTTGGAGCGTCTGCACAACAGAGTAGTACTGGCCACTGCCTGCTATGTAACGAACAGCACCGATCCCCTGATCCGCTTTGTGCGAGAGCACGAGAATGCGGGAAAAGGAGCCTTTCTTTTTAGCGCAGCGAAACGAGCAGCCGAGGAGCTCAGCCTCACACTCGACTTCAAGCGGAGGTGTCAGCAGTCCATTACGGAACTTGCTCCCGCAGACCCGCAGAATTAAAATCCCACCTTAAAACTGCCGAAGTCGACTTCCTTTTAAGACTTCATAAAGATAAGCCAATGCATGGAATCTTCTACAAACATCTGGAAGAGCATGGCTTGTCTGAGCAGTTGACCTTCTCTTTCCTAAGGTCTAGTGGGTTGAAGTCGGAGACTGAGGGCTTTATAATGGCTTGCCAAGACGGTGTCTTCAACACCTTGGTGTACCGTAAAAGGGTTATGGGTCTAGATGTACCCGACACCCTTTGTAGAGCTTGCCGACAGGCGCCAGAGACGCTTATGCATCTCTTGTCGGCGTGTAAGACGTACGCTGGGACGGCTTACGTCCATCGGCACAACGCGGCTCTACGAGTGCTCTACTATCATTTGAGGCACTCATACGGTATCGATGAGACACCGGTGCTGCCATACGCTCCAGGGGATATAGAGTCCGTTGTGGAGAACGAGAGATGCCGGATTTACTGGAACTACTCGTTCCCCACGCTCGAGCTTGTACAGGCAAACAAGCCCGACATAGTCCTTCTCGACCACCAACAGAAGGCGATGTTCGTTATTGAGTTTTCGGCGCCTGCCGAGGTGAACATCGTCTCTAAGGAGGAGGAAAAGCGGACCAAATATCAGGAGTTGCTCGGACAACTTCGCAGGCTCTGGCCAGACTACACTGTAAAGGGGGAATGAGGAATACGCTGCTCTCTGCACTGCGCAAAATACCGGTGTGCCGTGCGGCGGCGCACATCTTAGCCGCCAGAATGCAGAAGGCAGTCATCCTTGGGTCCCTTCGTCTACTTAGGGCGCACGATTCGCGGACCCAGCGATTGCTCACCTCACGGTGTGAGGAGTAGTCATTGGGTAATGGAACAGCAGCCCGGTGTGTCGGAGCCCGGGCTGCACTTTTTTGTTTTAAACACATATAATAATAATAAATAATTTGCTAGGTATCGTGCCGCTAAGTCCTTCTTTTACAGGTCAATTGACAGCCGATTTTGAATAAAACAAGTAATGATCATGCTAATTACTCCACCGCCCATGCATCGATTTTTTTAATTATAGCAGCATTACCTACTAACAACCCCACGGCTGCCCAAATTTCACTACAATTTATGCGGTTACTGAAACTGCGAGGCTAGATGAACGCCAACAGACAGACAGACCGATAGACAGATCGACAGACAGACCGACAGACAGACCGACAGACAGACCGACAGACAGACCGACAGACAGACCGACAGACAGACCGACAGACAGACCGACAGACAGACCGACAGACAGACCGACAGACAGACCGACAGACAGACCGACAGACAGACCGACAGACAGACCGACAGACAGACCGACAGACAGACCGACAGACAGACCGACAGACAGACCGACAGACAGACCGACAGACAGACCGACAGACAGACCGACAGACAGACCGACAGACAGACCGACAGACAGACCGACAGACAGACCGACAGACAGACCGACAGACAGACCGACAGACAGACCGACAGACAGACCGACAGACAGACCGACAGACAGACCGACAGACAGACCGACAGACAGACCGACAGACAGACCGACAGACAGACCGACAGACAGACCGACAGACAGACCGACAGACAGACCGACAGACAGACCGACAGACAGACCGACAGACAGACCGACAGACAGACCGACAGACAGACCGACAGACAGACCGACAGACAGACCGACAGACAGACCGACAGACAGACCGACAGACAGACCGACAGACAGACCGACAGACAGACCGACAGACAGACCGACAGACAGACCGACAGACAGACCGACAGACAGACCGACAGACAGACCGACAGACAGACCGACAGACAGACCGACAGACAGACCGACAGACAGACCGACAGACAGACCGACAGACAGACCGACAGACAGACCGACAGACAGACCGACAGACAGACCGACAGACAGACCGACAGACAGACCGACAGACAGACCGACAGACAGACCGACAGACAGACCGACAGACAGACCGACAGACAGACCGACAGACAGACCGACAGACAGACCGACAGACAGACCGACAGACAGACCGACAGACAGACCGACAGACAGACCGACAGACAGACCGACAGACAGACCGACAGACAGACCGACAGACAGACCGACAGACAGACCGACAGACAGACCGACAGACAGACCGACAGACAGACCGACAGACAGACCGACAGACAGACCGACAGACAGACCGACAGACAGACCGACAGACAGACCGACAGACAGACCGACAGACAGACCGACAGACAGACCGACAGACAGACCGACAGACAGACCGACAGACAGACCGACAGACAGACCGACAGACAGACCGACAGACAGACCGACAGACAGACCGACAGACAGACCGACAGACAGACCGACAGACAGACCGACAGACAGACCGACAGACAGACCGACAGACAGACCGACAGACAGACCGACAGACAGACCGACAGACAGACCGACAGACAGACCGACAGACAGACCGACAGACAGACCGACAGACAGACCGACAGACAGACCGACAGACAGACCGACAGACAGACCGACAGACAGACCGACAGACAGACCGACAGACAGACCGACAGACAGACCGACAGACAGACCGACAGACAGACCGACAGACAGACCGACAGACAGACCGACAGACAGACCGACAGACAGACCGACAGACAGACCGACAGACAGACCGACAGACAGACCGACAGACAGACAGACCGACAGACAGACCGACAGACCGACAGACCGACAGACCGACAGACCGACAGACCGACAGACCGACAGACCGACAGACCGACAGACCGACAGACCGACAGACCGACAGACCGACAGACCGACAGACCGACAGACCGACAGACCGACAGACCGACAGACCGACAGACCGACAGACCGACAGACCGACAGACCGACAGACCGACAGACCGACAGACCGACAGACCGACAGACCGACAGACCGACAGACCGACAGACCGACAGACCGACAGACCGACAGACCGACAGACCGACAGACCGACAGACCGACAGACCGACAGACCGACAGACCGACAGACCGACAGACCGACAGACCGACAGACCGACAGACCGACAGACCGACAGACCGACAGACCGACAGACCGACAGACCGACAGACCGACAGACCGACAGACCGACAGACCGACAGACCGACAGACCGACAGACCGACAGACCGACAGACCGACAGACCGACAGACCGACAGACCGACAGACCGACAGACCGACAGACCGACAGACCGACAGACCGACAGACAGACAGACAGACAGACAGACAGACCTCCGTCTGGCAGGGTCAACAAAAGGAAGTTCTCCGGGATTGTTCTGTTGAGGCGTCAAAAAGTATCAAATGCGGCTCATCTTCCTTGTCTCATCTCCTCATTACTACTACTACTACTACTACTACTTTTTTTTTTTTTTTTCTGGGGAACGTACCCAGGCCGCGACCTGGGAAGAGGCTCCCCCTGAACCGCCCCTAACACTGGAACCATCGCGTAGACATATCTTCAGGAGGGGGCTGTCTTTTCTTCCTTCTTCTTTCGAGTTCTTTTTACGCCCTACGTCTCCCCTCCTCCACCGCAGTGGAGATTAGGAGTTCGGGTTTTTGTACTGCTTCGTCGTCCTTGGTCCCCACGTCATTATATATACAGATACCTATATGTACACACATTTATACGCACCATTACACACACACACACACACATACAGGTGCTCGTATTTGCTGTGACATCCATGAATTATCCTCAATTGTGGCCTCATCCAAAACATACCGACTGTTAGAGAGAGAAAAATTTTATCATCACGTGACTCTTTCCCGTTTCTTTTTACACTCCGTGGTTAGGTAGCTGTGTTCGCACGCAAGAACCTGACTTGTGACATCGATGTCACAGCAACTATAAAATTCACGTGTGTAACTTTCTGCTTCTGTATTTGTTGTGACATCTTTAAAGGGATGCCACAGCAAATACGGAATTGAAGTGTGTATAACGAGCTGCATAAAAGCTGTGTTAATAATATGACTTCAGACAATAACCACTTGTTTATTTTTGCAAACTTTATATCATTAGAGATGGAGCAATGAAATTCGGATTCTAGCAAATATCAAAATAAACTGCTGAAACCAGAATTTGAGTGCGCCGAACAGCTCCAATCAAAAAACGAAGCAAGCTCCAAACAGATTACTGCTGTAGCAAAGAACATCGAACAAAGGATTGGAGCCAGAATCGACATCTTAGAATCGAAGATGGAAGAGCAAAAAGAAGATCTGCGAGACAACATCCTGCGAATGCAGCTTCAGGCTGCAAGCGTAATCACACTAAGTGATCTGAAGGCAGGAGATTCGACCAAGCTGAGATTAGAACTTCCCCAGTATGATGGTAATACGTCCTGGCAGAATTACCTCCACTAATTCGGAGCGGCCGCAAACGCTAATGGTTAGTTATCTGGTGAAAAGGCGACAGCACTGAAGGCGAAGCTACAGATGTGCTTCAGAAGCTATCACTGACAGAACGAGGGGACTACGTACAGGTAGTCAGACATCTGGACATGAGATTTGGCCAAGTCAAATTCGGTCACGTTTTCCACGCTCAGCTGAAGAATCGCTGCCAACGATTAAACGAGGCGTTGCAAGAATTTGAAGCAGATGTAGCCTGCTTTGTTCAATATCCGACGCGACGGCTCCAGAAGATCTAATGGAGCGACTAGCTGTGTAGGGCATTAGTAGGTGACCTGCGTGATGGCGAAATGCGTCAAGCTGTAGCTCTGGTACATTCGGAACGTCTGGTGGTCGCACTAGCCAGGGATTTAGAATATGAGGCTGTAGGTTGTGAAAAAGACCTACCACTGCCAGGCCCGAGTTCCGGAATGTGAAGGTGAGACAGAAGTCCTGTCCCTAGTTGAGGAACTGCGGCGGGTAATTATCGAGGCCCGTCCCAAGAAGGAAAGAGAGATCCGATTCTGGAATTGCGGCGAGCTGGGTTATGTTAGAAGCCGCTGCAAGTTAGAGAAGAAGCCACTGTCGAAACCGGAAAAACTATGTCGGGTCGAAGACAAGAGGCAATCCTCAACCCGCGTCCAGAAGGCCGGAGGAAGAACTGCTCGTATGGCCTACGTTGGGCAGCAGATGAAGGACGCCATGACAAGAAGAACCACCGTGGTGGATGATCTCTGGCAGCCTATCGAACTAGAGAAAGACCAAGGGGAGGATTCTAGCGTGAAAATGATCAATCATCGAGTGGAAGAGGGAGGACCAACGACCAAGTTCTTCACCTAAGGTTTCACTTTACTCGCCCACCGTCAAGTCCTACTGGGCTCAGTGGGACACTCTGGTAATGGAGGATGGGATCCTGAAACCAATGGAGGACAAGGGAGGGACCAGAGAAAGAAGACAGACCGTGATGGTACTAAGGGAGATTCGCAGCGGAACCAGTAGAGCTCATCTGGGCTTGGCCAAGATCCTGGAGAAGGTTCGGAAACGGTTCTACTGGTTTAGGTGCAAGGAAGACGTTAAGAAATGGTACAGGAATTGTATAGTTTGTGTTGCCAGCAATGGTTCAAAGAGATGTACGAAGGCTCCCATGCACCAATACAATGTTGGAAGTCCCTTCGAGAGGATCACTATCGACTACTAGCAAATGGGTCGAAGCTTATGCTCTACCAAACCAGGAGGCCGCAACCCTTGCCGAGGCTCTGGCTTAGGACTGGATTTGTCGTTTTGGAGTCCCGCTCGCGCTGCATTCGGACCAGGGAAGGAACTTTGGGTCTGCGCCCTTCCGGAACCTGTGCAAAGCTTTGGGGATTAGGAAAACTCGGACCACGGCGTTACATCCTCAGTCGGACGGCATGGTGGAGAGGACGAACAGAACGGTGAATCGCTATTTGGCCGAGGTTGTCTCGGACCGCCAACGAGACTGGGATAGCTGGCTTCATCTGTTCCTATTGGCGTACCGCTCGGCAGTTCATGATACCACGGGAGAGACACCAGCCAGTATCGTGTTTGGGCGAGAACTCCGGCTAGGATATCATGTATGACCTCATGTTTGGCCGCAAATCAGGGGACGATGTGGCAGGCGAAGGCTACGTTGCCAACCTTCACAAAAGAATGGCCGAGGTCCATGAGTAAGTTCGGCACAATACTTGCACCGCAAGCGATCGGATGAAGGTGACGTACGACGTAGGGTCCAGCGAAACAGGATACCAATCCGGAGTCCTGGTCTGGCTGTACAACCCTCAGAAAGACCGAAGCCTGTCACCGAAACTCCAGAGCTCCTGGGAGGGCCCGTATGAAGTCGTCAAAAAAATCAACGACGTAATCCATCGAATCCAGAATGCCAATGGTAAAAAACCTAATGTCGTGCACTTCAACAGATTGGCTCCATTAGCTGGAGATAATGCGGGCACGCAAGTTAGAGAACTTGAGCAACTCAACCCGGATATGAGTTTCAAAAATTTCATTTCATGGTCACTCACACTCTAGATTTGACCCAAAACCAACAACATCAATAACAATCAGCGCCCATGCGAAACAAAATAAAAACGCTAAAATAAAGGATTATCGTTACTATTATTACTATCGCTGCTAAAAGTAAGACCGTTTACCTATCTTTGGCTGAAATACGCGCTCTTCTCCAATGCTTCACCCTTGGGCACCAAAGTGATGCTGATAGCAAAAGATACGTTTACACACTTTTACGCTCATAGTGAAATGTGTATTCTGTAGAGGGCGCTTCAGAACAGACTTTATAAATGATGTTACAATTCAGGATGAAACCTGTGTGCTACAAACCGAATTGTGACATCACATACACAATCGAGGAAAATATTAAGCACTGAGCGTAGACCAACATCGATGAACTCATCGGCGGCGTTGCCAAATGGTCGTCCCGAAACAGTAGAAAGGATGGATTTAAATGATAAATTAAGAGAGTTATCGCATGTATTGCTGTGACATCGGGGTGTAAGATGCCACAGCTAAGGCAGAGGTCACAGTCCACGATTATTCACGCACACGATGTCACAGCAAATGCAGTACATAAACACACCATCACACACACACACACACACACACACACACACAACACACTCAGCCACCCATACGTGTAACTAAAACTCTCAGAGTTACTGTCACTGTTGACCCTGGTGCCTACGTTCGTCTTTTTCTTTATTTGCCATAATAACCGCAACTAGTTTCTGGACTATCCATGCTGCCTTGTCATCTATCATTAGTCTGATTAGCTCATCGGGTTCAAGAGATTCAATGTCTATGCCGAGCTTCAAAGATGTTTCCTTCCTGGTGGGTGACCACCTCGCGCATTTGAATATGGTGTGCTGTGCATCGTCCATGATTCCACAGTAGAAGCATTTGTCGTCACTGCTCTTACCGATCTTTTTGGTGAAGTGTTTGAATGACCCGTGCCCCGACAAGAACTGTGTCAGATGGTAGTCGACTTCTCTATGTTTGCAATCGAGCCACGGCTGTATGTTCGGGATGAGCTGCTTAGTCCACTGGGCAACCGACGCGGTCGAGTTCCAATCCGCTTGCCACTTCTCTAAGGTTATTTGCCTCTCTGCTTGCTTCGCAGCATCAGTATTTCCGTCTGGTCTGTCATACAACCTTGACCTTTCAGCAATCAGTAGGTCTATAGGCGCGATACCGCCGATCACTTGCAGAGCCTTCGCTGATATGGTCCTATATCCACAAACAACCCTGAGGAGCAACTTTCGTTGTAGGCGTATAAGCGTGCTCTTGTATTTGTCTTTCCTTAGTGCTGTGTGCCAAATAGGTGCGCCATAAGTTACGATTGACTGTACCACGTTATACAGTAGCAACCGTTTTGAGCTCGTTGGACCGCCGATATTAGGCAGAATTCTTGCCAGTTTCGTAACTGTCTGCTCCGCTTTATTGACTACTCTCTTTATGTGTTGCCCAAAAGTCTTTTCCTCATCCACTATTATGCCCAGGTACTTGACGTATTTGGCGGGCTTGATGTGTGCATCCCGAAACCTAAAGGCCATGCTGTCCTGCTTTTTCCTTGAGCCTCTGATGACTACTGCCTCTGTCTTTTCCGGTGCAAGCTCTAGAGCGTGGTCCTTCATCCACTGTTCGATTAGATCTAGTGAAACCTCTGTGCGTTCAATTAATTCTGATTCGCTTCTAGCAGTTACTACCAATGCTAAGTCATCTGCAAAACCTACGGTTGTGGCTCCTTCAGGTAGCTCTAGCTTCAATACACCATCATATAGTATGTTCCATAGAGTTGGGCCCAGGACGGAGCCTTGAGGTACACCCATAAACACGTCCATGGACTCAGCTGCCTCAATGAGTATCTTTCTTTCTCTGAAATAGTCTATTACTATATTGACGATGTATTGCGCGCTACCTCTGCGCTCAAGTTCCTGTATGATTAACTCCCATCTAGCAGTATTAAAGGCATTTTTCACATCGATTGTTATCAGCATAGACCAGGTTTCTCTTCTGCTGCCAGCAGTTAGCTCTAATGCTTTTTGAATAGCCTGAAGCGTCGAACGTCCACGCCTAAAGCCAAACTGGTTGGTTGCTAGAGTTCCATTTAGCTCAAGTTCGTTTTCCAGTCTTTGCCGAACTAAGGTTTCGTAGAGCTTGCACATGCTGTTTAACAGACATATTGGTCTGAATTTAGGTGCTACGCCTTGTCCAGATGTTTTGGGGACCAAAATGAGCTTGGACTGCTTCCAGCTTATAGGGAGCGCCTGCTGGCTTAGTATTTTGTTCATAGCACCTAGTATCCACATTGGACAAGCCTTAGCGGCTTCAATGATGGCCTCAGGTGGTAGGCCATCCAGCCCTGGCGCTTTTCCGCGTTTCATCTTCCCTATCGCATTTTCTAGCTCCTGTTGTGTGAATAACGGTACATTATCTGCCTTGGTGAAATCGCTCAGTGTGTAGGGTGCTACGGGAAATAACTCTCTAGCTATTACCTTCTTCCTATCCACGTCTAGTTCGTAAGGACGAAACATATTTAGTTTTTTCATGGCTATTCTGTATCCTTGGCCCCAAATATCTTGATCTAGCTCACTGCATAGGATTTTCCAGTGTTCTTTCTTTTTTTTGGCTATCGCAGTCTGTAAGGTCTTTTTAGCTCTCTTGTAGGATTCTCTTGCTTCGGAAATCAAAACTTCTGAGGTTGTCTTCCTTCTGCTGGTTCTTGTCAGAATTCTTCTTGCTCGCAGACAATCCTTGCGTTTATTTCGTATGTCCTCACACCACCAGTATGGCATTTTCTGTGGAATTCGAGTTTTTGTTTTCGGGTGGCTATCTTTATATGACTCCTTTATTATGGCTGTTAAAGTTACGCTATCGCACTCCTGATGTATTTTAGCCTTCCATTCCAAAAGTAGCCTGAATTCCTCCCAGTTGATTTCAGGGCGAATTTCCCAGGGATTTCGAGGCAGTTTATCCTTTTTGCCAACTTCGAAGTATATAAAGTGGTGATCGCTAAGCGATTCTTCGTCCAGCACTTCCCATTTAGCGATGTCCTTAGCGAGGTTCGATGTAGATATGGTGACATCAATATATGATTGGGTTAGCCCTCTGTTGAATGTAGGTTTGTTACCTGTATTGTGGACAACAAGGTCTGATGCCGCAATCCACTCAGTAAGGTACAGACCTCTTTTATCTGCAGTAGGTGCACCCCATTGGGGGGACTTTACGTTAAGGTCTCCTAGGATAATGTATTCTCCACCAGCAGATTTAGCGTCATACATTAGCTCATCTAAATAGCTCTTGAACTCTTGAAGAGGGACATTTGGGGAGGAGTAGCAGCAGTATATACGGAAGGATGGTGTATGTACCACCAGATACCCGTCTTTTGTTATCAGGTTCGTAACACGGCATTGTTTCGTTCTGAAGAGGATAGCTACATCTGTTCTTCTATCTATACACCATTTGCTGTTTGTCACAAGATTTCTATTTGGTTCTAAGGCTGTTAGTAAATCTATGTCCTTTTCAGCAGCAATTGCGAACGCGGCATCGTGGCTTACCCGTCTTCTCTGGGTGTTGATTTGTAGGACCCGGATTTTGATTACATTTTCCGGTTAGGTCCACCGCCTTTGAATTGGTGGACGACCTTCCTAAAGTGTGGGCACCTAATGGAGTCCACCCTGTGGCCTTGAACCTTACATTTGGTGCAAAACGTGGGATTCTGGCATTCCTTTGCCTTATGGCCTTTCTGTCCGCAGTTTAAACAGTGGTCTGAGAGATCTGGTCCCGCGCATTTGCTTGTATGGTGCCCGATGTCCAAGCACCTTAGGCATCTTACTACAGGGACTCTTTCTCTTATTCGGCAGTGTACCAATCCAATTCTCACCTTTCCCATTTTAATCAAAGTCTCAGATTCGGATCTTGGAGCAGTCACAGTGACTGCGTAGTTTCCGTTTCTTGTGGGCCTAAGGTCGCCAACATTTATCTGGCACTTGTTTGATCCAATGGCTTTGTGCAGTGCAGACATTATATCATGTTGGGTGGTTGTGGCGTCGATGTCTGTGATATGCAGAGTTTTCTCTCCTCCTTTCACAATGACCTCACTACCATCTATATGGTCTTTGAGCGCATTTGTCAAAGCCTGCGCCATTGTTTTCTCTTCAAGACCGAGAAGCAAGTCACCATTAGCAGTCTTTCTGAGGTTACTGATTTTCACACCAATTTTGTCGATGTCCACATTATCCTTGACTGTCTTGAGGAGTTCAGCATAGTTTTTGCCTCCTGCCTTGACTATTACACTGGTTCGTTGCGCAGCTTTTTCTTTCTGGGCAGATGGTATTCCTCTATCCGCTTGTTTGTGGTTTCGTGGGATAAAGTACTCCACCTCTATTCCATGTCTGTACATGACAAACTCCAGGATTCTGCGAACATACGTTCGGTCCAATCCTTCTGGTGTTACAAGTCCGATGCTTCTGGATCCATTTTCTTTAAGTTTATCCCTTAATGCTGTGAGTATATTGTACGTGTCACGCATATCATTCACACCTACCTCGTCAATAGTGAGAGGTAAAATGTACGTAAATTTACTTTCCATTTCCCCCTCCTTCTTGCGGCTTGTCCTGGTTTCACTTATTATATATTCCACCGCTCCTTCCGTGCATCCTTCCTCGATCATTTCTCTGATCTCAGGAAGCATATCCATGGCATCCTTAATAATACCTTTATCTCCCTTGGTCTTTGGGTCGAGCATAATAGCTATATTTTTCTTTTTTCCACCGCCAAATGGGTTACCTTCCCTAAGTTTTGACGCGCTGAAGGCACCTTCTGGCCATGGTTTATCTAAAAGGCTTGTCAGATCCTCAAAACATTCCCCCTCATTTAGAACCTTTTTAATGTCTTCGATTAGTTCTCTTTCTTTCTCCTCCTCCTCTCTTTTCCTTTCTGAGATCGGCACTGTTTGTGTTTCCGCGCAGTTGCTTTCCACACTATCTGTTTGCGTGGCTACTGACTGGCCTTGAGGAGCAGTTGTGGCTTTCGGTGGATAGGTGTCCCACTCGCTGCACTTTCTGCTCATTTCAAGGATATGCTGAGCCATTTGGTTAATAGACTTTTTTATTTCTGTCTTCGTGTTTGGGATACACTTGACCGTGGCTTGTGCCTCCTTTGCCAGTTGTTCCAATCTCTTCAACATAGATTTGAAATCGAGCAGCTCCTGCTGCTGGTTCTCATCCTCCCTCTCGGTTCTTCTTCTCTTGGTGCCCGTACTGCTGGCACTGCCGACAGAACTTACTGACCCTCTTCTAGACCCCGGTGGTGATCTGGACAGTGAGCTTCGTCTTGCAAATGGATCTGTGACGTCGATCCATCCGTAGCTTGACGTTTCACCTCCAGCGTTTCCTTGTTTCCCGCTCAGTGTTGCAACATCTTCTTGCTCCTCATCTTTCCTTACTGTTTTTTCGAGTTTTAGGTTTAAATTCTCCATTTAGTACCCACGAGTATGGGACGAATATCAGCGTCGCTCCTCCGGGGTGGCGCCCGTTCCGGGGAGAAGGGACTTACTACGGTGAGGTGGCCCAGGTGCCTCAAAGGTTTTAACGACTTCGCTGTCGGTTATTTATAGAGGTTGTCTCCTCGCGGGCCGGCCAGTTAAGGCAAGCCCCGCGGCCACGAGTCCGCACGACGTTCCGCAGCTTCGCCCTACTGTAGTCGCTGAGGTGCGGGTCGTGGTTACGCTATGTGCCAGAGGACTGGCGCAGGGTCCACTGGTTCCAAGTTGACAGCCAATTCGTCGTCCATTTTGTAGCCATAGTCGTCGTCACTGCATCGTAGAGGGTTTGGGATAGGGGGAGGTATTTGGTGGGAGGGTTGAGGAAACACTGCAAACCTGTCCGCCATGGTTGAACCTGCCAGAGATCTCTTCATGTGTGATCTCCGACGGCATAGCTTTGCAGGGGATAGGGTGGGATCTTGGGTCAGCAGGGAAACCGGGATCGTTACACTGCTGGGTGTTGGGCGCCGGTAGTGGGAATGGCAGGCCCTTTTTTCTTTTCCTGTACAGGGTCCATCATTCCCAACATCAGCTCGCCATCGCTGGAGTGCCATTTGGACGCAAGATAAAGGAAACATTTTTCTTTTATTGTGCTGGATCCTATATCTCGCGCACAGCGGTGCCGCATATACCCCCCCTGTATATGACGCGAGTAGGCAGACACTCGACGACTCTTATTCGCCACTCAAAGGAAGTAAACTTCCAAAGGGTGGCCAATGCAAGTCGACCCCGCCACTACTACTACTACTACTACCACTACACTACTACTTTATTTATGAACTAGACTCCAAAAGCATAAGTTGTAGAAAGTAGAAAGATAATATAATATGTATAAGTGTCACTGTACGTATCACGACTGTTACGACTAATGAAGCAGATCAGTTGAAATATCAAATTTCCGAGTTCCCAGGCATAATTTTAAGTGTGATTCGTAGCGCGTATCCTTTAACGTCTCGCCTGATTCGTCGCAAAATCATTCTAATTGAGAAACCTTTAATTATCGAGTCTGCACGGAGAGAATTTCATCCGGTAATATCGCCGGAGTCATAAAACGAAATCAGAACTAACTAAATCGTCGACAGGCACGTAGGACGTTTTAATATCACTCTCCATTATTATTTTTTCTTGAGAATATCCGGAATAGCTTCTATAGCGTAGGACGCTGCAAATTGAAGTTGATAAAGAGGTCATTTGGAGCGGATTCATTGCGTTCTTCTGCTTTATGGAAAGTTTAATAGCTTCCCAAAAATATATGAGTGGGGCATGCTTTACTACTGTATTGTCCATCAGTTGACATTATAAACCGCGGTAATTAAGTACACCATAGATGAGGATAGTACAGTTATAGCATGTTTGATCTTTAATTAATTAGCTTTAGTGCCTAGTCACATCGGAGTGAGTGGTATTAAGAGGGCTGTCAGGTGTGCCAAAGAAGGCATACAAATCCCTCCCATCGGACCAGAACTCAAACAACATGCTAGGGATAACTGTCACTAGATGGACGTCAAATGAGCACCCGAGGCGCTGTGACAGAATGGTGGGGAATGTTTAGTCTAAGAGGATATCACATTTCTTAAAAAGTTGTGTTTGCTATTTACTAATCTGTTCCCCATAAGTTAGGTCTACGCTGGTACCGTAAGGGCCCTTCCGTCCAGACTTACGGGCTAAAGACTTATGGTCTGCTCAGTGAAATCAATGTCAGGTGAGGTCTAAGAGGATTCTGAGGAAAGCTTCGTGTTCTAATACCACAGACGCTCTCAGATTGAGCAGGTGGTAATCACGAAAGGTGGTTCTATTTATAACTGGCCATTGGACGTTCTGTGCACATCTGTAAAAGCTGGGAATTGAAGTGGCAATCCCGTTTTGTAGGAAGTGTGGTGAGGCAGAGGAAACAACCAAGCATGTCTTCTTCGACTGTCCTGCCTTGAGCGAAAGCAGGAACTGCTATCTGAATGTAGTCCAGAAAGGAAGACAGGAGAGCGTAGTCCAATGCATCTTAAAGTTCGCACAGAACGAAACGCCTTCTTCCTTCAACAGGAGAACTTACTCCTCAGTCTGATCATAGACGAAAGGGCCAATGTGATGAGGGGTTAGGTTACACACAAAATTAAACTTTTAAGCAAGCGAATCGAAATGATTCATTGGTTCACAACCCCGCTTTCATGACCACATTTGCTGCGAAGGGTATCTAAGGACAAGATCTGGGCAAAAATAATATCAGGTAAAACAGCCAAGGAATGGAACTTTGACAACTTACCGTGTCATACTCAAGCGGTGCATGAAACTGGTCACAGAGGTATCTCAAAAAGTAGTCGGCTTTAATATCAGAGATGGTTTCATTAGAAATACCTTAATCACTAGAGGTGTGATAGTTATAGGGATTTCGCTATACCTGATAACAAGTAAAGGCTTCAAAGTTTTAGAGTCTAAACTCTAAACATTAATTTTTTATGTTTTCGATGCCAGATTGCATTGTTTTATTTTCTTGGTGAAATGCACTTTTTTAAGTTTTAATATTAATTCATAGACGAGCTTATTGGTTACTAGTGTTATTATGTTAAAGTTTTTGAATTATTATGTCATAGATTATAATGTGCATTTTGTAATTTATTAACATGAAATGCCCAAATTTCAAAATTTTACGTGTTTGGCGCTAGCTGAACTAAAATATTTATTACTGTTTTATTTTTTCTAGGTATTTTTCAACCTTTGCTAATAAAGTCTTTAGCAGCAGTCCCATATATATTTATTTGTTAAGTTAGAAAGAAATCCTGTAGGCCGTAGTGATATATAAAAAATCGGAATTTCAGGTGCGTGTTTGTTTTTACGTAAACTAGAGGTTACGTAAAAGCATTTTTGTTCGTGTGCTTTTCACTTATCTATCCTAGAGGCAAGTTTTTTATGGTATATCGTTTCGAAACAAACATAAAAGGTTTCTTCGACCCACCCTAATAGCTACCATATCACCATCTTTCATCTGTATATTTTACTTTCCTTTTGATTTTATCTCTACCTGTAGATCTACTTTGTAATCTGATGTACACTAGGAGATTTGCATGAACCGGGTATGATGCAAAACAGGCATATTGCCTAGGTACCTAGTAGTGCCTGGTTTTTTGGTTCATACTCAAACTTTTTCAAAATTATTCGGTGACGATGTTGAGTTTTATGTTGTGTTCTTTAATTGTGATCAACCGAAACGAAATGAAATTGCTTCTGTTGCGCTTGGAAACAAACTATAAAAACATGCTCATATAAATACCAATACGTGGCAGTTGCCGAAGCAGTTTACTCGCCTCCGTTATCTATTCCAACATAATACTTTAAAGTTTTGAAGCGCTACAGCCTGGATATCAGTGTAGTTTGAGACTGAGAATACTTTTCTTGTTTTCTAGTTTTTTTGTAAACCATTTGTGCTATAACACTTACTTCTATTGTTTCAGATGCAATTAGGCAGTCTTCTGCCTATTCGATGTGCCTTGGCGCTGTTTTTTCTACGCACTGTCACCTTGAATGTTCTGCTGCCGCCTTGCCCTCCTGAATGCATTTGCCTCTCGCAGTCACAAGTAAGTTAATAGTTAATTTACACCATTCAATAGAGCTAAACAATTTGGATCAATATGAAAAGTTGTCAAATATTTGAGACGTATGATTCATCCACCGTGGAACGAACAATCGAGATATTCGAAAGTACTGGTTAATGATGTGAAACATACGGAACAAGATCGTGATGTTGTTCGCAGAAAAACGTCACGGCAGTTCATGAGACTGAGGCCAACAGCCCGACACGTCAATTTGTTAATGTGTACAGAATTTGAGATTAAAGCAGCCAATCTCCAGGGTATTCTCACCAAATATTTGCACCTACATGCCAACAAACTCCATTGACTCAACAACTTTTGTCAACAGACCATGCACAGCAAGAGAGTTCACCAGTTGAGGCCTTTCTCGGAAAAACACCATTCGTCCAAAACTAAAATATTTGGGAAGACGAAAACACTCTCAGACATTATCAACTTCTAGTAGTGTTTTATATGCATATCTAGAAGAAGTAAACATGTAAAAGACACATCGTCCAGAATCAGTTATAATTCTGTTCTCAAACATATTTGAAAGAAAGCTCAAAAAATACTTGAACATGTGTGATTTTTTTTAAGAGAAAGCTAACTAGTTAGTGTTCTTAATATAAACACTAAAAAAATACCTATAAATGGTCTCTCACACAAAAAACAAATTGTAAGAGACAACTGTCTCTAGTACAAACACTGAATAGTTGAGCATTTACTCTGACTAACAAAAACCACTCTTCGCAGCCACTACTATGTAAATGTACTATTATCTTTTCCGATGACAGTGTTGTCAGCAGTGCAAGTGCTATGGCATTTTGGTTTGATGTCAAGTCCTCATAAAATTTTCTGTTGTTCTGTTTCTATGTAAAAGGGGTAGAAGTTTGTTTACACATCCAGTTTTGTTTTTGTTTTTAATTTGTACTGGCAGATCCTATGCATGATTTGAGCTAATTTTGTTTTTCATCGATACTTTTGGATCTACTAGTATGAACGCCATCCATCAATAGAATTATCTTGGAGAAAACCAATTATATATTATATATCATCAATAACATTATATTTTGATCTCAGACAACCATGCTGATTTTTTTGAGTATTTGAGCACGGAGATTGCCACTTTTAACTATATTTTTGAGAAAGTTTCTCAATATCTATGAAAGAACTGGACAAACTACAATAAATAGCAAATTGGACCGCAAAAAAGATTGCTGGTTTCTCGGACCCTGTACCGTATGTATGATGTATGTACGTATGATAGTGTCCAAATCGTTTGCACAGTCCAATACTCCTTTGCGACAAGCCGCCTAGTGCTGCATTATCGAATAAAATTTAATCTTCCTGTCGAAAAACATTGTAGATACTGATTTGAAAATTTGAGCGCGGAAAGTCGAGCAATAAATCACTCTATAATAGAATATGTGTTTCTTCACGTTTTTCATCAGGTCGCTAGCCTCGCCGCTAGTCTCGAGCCTCGTCGCTCCACTATGTTTGTAGCCTAACTCTCGGGACGCGCGAGAACAGAACTCGCTGTATGTGACAGGCAAGCAGCGAATGAACAGCCATTTTTTACTTGCTGCGAGTCCATCGACCGATGCTTTTGAAACGATTGTGACTTTTTCCTGCCAATGTCGACTGCAAAACGTCGTCCGCATCAACTCGACCTAGTAAAATTGCAATACAAGATTGAAGGGTATACCTGTTCAGGTCATCTCTGCAAGCAAACAGAATGTGCGTGTGATAACACAGACAGCTATCCTTGCCTTATAGAAAATTGTGGGACGCTGTGAAACTGAAAAATTTGTTGTATGCATATAATAGGTTCTCCATTGGCCTGCGAAAGAAAAATCTGGCGACATAAAGCACTTTTTAAGGTCCATCCAAACACTGCCTGACTATTACAAAAAAGTTAGAAAGAATTTACTTGGGTAAATTCAAACGGCACTCTCACGAACTTATTGGCATAAAAATCTAAAGTGTTTTTTTAAACCGGAAGCGATATTGACAAGATCGAATATCTCCCGGGCTAGCTTTTTCATGCTGATTCCGAATCTGTATTTAGTTTTTCTCTAACACCTGTAGCTTTGGCTATCTTTTGTACACGGACAGACGACCGGACGGACAGACAGAGGCTTTGCATCAGCTCTCTTACAGTGAGAGCTAACCAAGGAACTTAAAGTTTTCTGATGTACACATAATATGAGTATTGCTTTAGCTAATTCTGTATTATTGTGTAGCCTGGTAGTTATTGAATTGATTTTAATGAAATTTTGACGCATAATTGCTCCAATGGCTAGCATAGAATACGCGTATGGTTTTTAAAAATTTGTGTCAGTGGGGGCGCAGCAATAATAAAAAAAACTAAAAATTTGAAAACAGCTCAAACTTCAACGGAGATTTGGGGGTTGCTGATCGTTTTCCAAATTTTTTAGAGTGGGTAAAATTGGGGTAGTTTGGGCGTCGTTTGTGAAACGTAAACATTTGTTGTATTCGTAGTGGACTCTTCATTGCTCTGTAAATGGATGACGTAATATACTTTTCAGTTTTATCCGATTGGCGCCCCACCTTAGACAAAAAATAATTTTTATAATTGTGTAATGTGTGTAGCTCTTCACTAAACTGATAGCACTGAACTTTCTAAACCATACCGATATAAACGCGGAGTGGTTAAAATGAGCCGTGGTCCAATAGTATTAATTTTGAGTTAAAATAATGACACAAGCTGATGGATTACCAGGCATAAATTTATACACAAATAGGTACAAACGCAATGCAATACATATATGCAATTAATACCATATGGATGAGTTCATATTTGTGTTCGTTGTGGTTTCTCATTTCTGTTTGCTTTGATATGCAGAAATTAATTAAGGGGATGAAATTTAATGGGTTAAATGGAAAGCAATGATAATCCAAGGATTAAAATCTGAGCTTGACCTTTTGGTCAAAAACCATATCTGGTTGCATGCATTTCTTTTCATCAACTGATAGTTTGACTTTTTGACTGATCCGTAACAAAAAGACCACACTGTAAGGTAAGCAATCATTGGGTTCTAGAATCGTGCGTCCTGAATAGACCTGAAAAGCTCTGTACTGCCTTTTATATTCTCGCATCCAAGATATTTGACACGATAAGAGATAGATAAGATATTTGACAAGATAAGAGCAAACCAGCAGCGCAACTCTTCAAATTGATGCGAGAAACATGTACAAACTTTTTCGCCTGCCTCCGGATGCGTTCCCTAAACAGAGGATTAGGACAATTTCAGTATACGCTTTGCCGTTGTCGAGTGTACATCGTGAATCCCAGGGCGCTATTCAGTTATTTTATTGTGTTTTTGCGGGTTTTCCGGGATTATAGAGTTATTACATGCACAAATTGTGGATTATCTTTTCATAGTTGTCTTTTAATGGTTATGCGGATCATTGTACCTGGGCGTGCATATAATTATAGTCACTATGGGATTTTTTACGGATATAATATTCTCACTCAGGTTCTATATGAATCGCGATGGTCGGCGCGACACCCGAAAAATTAAAAGTCGTCAAAATTTGCTCAAACATTGGGTTTCAGTTGCGCTGCTGGTTTACTCTTTGTCCTATGACAGGGAGCTCCTAGAGCAGACTAAAAGTCTGCGAAGTTGTCCGAGGACCTTCTGATGTTTGGTCCAGTTTTCCTTCTCCTTTAAGACGATTCCAGCCTCGACAAATGCCTAAAACTTGCAACATGATCGCGGGCTGGTGGTTGAGAGAATCGGTGTCGGGCTTTTTGGCTTACACAAGCTCGAGCGTGATGAACGAGTAATTCCAGTAAACCCGGTATTTTTCGAGCTCCACAATGCTCCCTGGGGTGTATGGAAGCACTGCTGTCTTATATGTACCGTATGAGTGCCTTAAATAATGATAATATTACCACTCGTATGGTTGCTTTGAGACGGTGAACGTAGACTGTGCAGGCGTACGCTTTATATGCCGACAAGAGTTGCATAAGAGTTTTGGGCATGTCTTTATCCACAACAATACTACGGTATTCTAAGTTACTAAACTCATTGCCCTGGAAGACACTATAAAGGGCTGTCTCTGATTTAAATCCATTACATATCAGGAATGAGAAAGTCAATTTACCTGACAAGCCCTGCTCTTCTGGATTTTTGTGCCGAAGGAAATCATCCTCAGCAGCTTTAGTGCGAGTTTTGGACTAGATCTGTAACGAGTGTGGTGGCTAATGATGAAAACAAAAGCAAAAAAGATATCCTAAATATATATCACGTACAAAATTTAGACCCCTGGTTGTCATTATTTCGCTTAGCATCACATGGTTTTCTCTCTTAAATATACTACTCGCAAGTGAACACATAAGAAAAGGGATGCGCTTTATGAAATACGGCAGGACTAAAGATAATAATAAACGAACCCATTTGAGATAATTATTTATAAAAAATACAATATGTGCATAACGGGTCGTCCCTCCTTCTTAATAAACTGTAGAGGTGACCGCCTCCCAAGCTGTCTTGCAACATGTTCCATTTCGCCCAGCATTGTCGGAGGAATGGATAAATTGCGAATGTAGCGACCCATCTAATCCCATATATTTTCTATTAGCGATAAATCAGGTGATGGTGGAGGACTACGGAGCATCCTGGCCTCACCTTCCAGTATGAAACCTATCGGCACCCTTACAATATGAGAACGTGCATTATCTTGCTGAAAGGAACCCTCTTCAAGGCCTTGGACATATGGAACGGCAACTTGTTCTCACAGCTCATTCACATAACATTCAGCTGTCATTGTGTCACGAATCAAAAGTAAAGGCGACTTGATGTTTATTGCAATGGCACCATCAAACCAATAGGACAGTGTACATGGTGCTCAACAGCAGCCCCCAGGCAAAACCTGGACTCGTCGGATAAGGCCGTCTGATGCCACTCAGCGTTGTAAGTGGTTTCGACACAAATCTAGCCATTGTCAAGGATGATTTGCAGTGAGTGAAAGTACTAGATGCGGACGATCTGATCTTAAGTGCGTGATACACCATGCGGATTCGAAAGGGCCTCCCTATAGCTGCATACCGAGCATCAGAAACAGCTTGAGTGGATCGCATTCTATCTCGAAGGGAGAGTAGTTGCATATGCCGAACTTTTCGGTCTGTAGTTCACCTACATACTTCAGAACCACTAGCTCGCTACATTTAGACAACGGAGAGGTAGTATCATTTTCACTAAAAACATGCACAAACAAGATACTTTTCGCAGCAGCACATATCGGTAGTAGGTAGCGGTGTGTTCCTAAATATCTATTTTTTTAAACCAAATGCGTGAGTTTAGGTAGCTACAGATGATAAAGGTATAAGAATATATCATCCTTTTAGGAAAACCAAAACGGTACACAACTTTTACTTCCCACACCGATAGGTGAAGGGAGTATTGTGATCGCGAAAATTTTCGATTTTTTTTCTAGCCTCCTAATCTCAGTTACCGCTACATAGATTTTGATGAAATTTGGGTGGTGATATAGTGTAGGGTCATAGTAGGTAATGCTGCTACAATTTTGAAAATCGGTGCATGGGCGGCGGAGTAATTAGCAAAAAACGAAACATTTCAAATACGCGTCAAACTTCGTTTTTAGGCGTTTTAGGGATTCCTGATCATTTTCTACTTTTTTTGGGTGGGGGTGAAATTGGGGTGGTTGAGGGGTGGGGGGCTGTAAAGCTGAAAAGTTTGTTGTACCCACAATAGGTTGTCTACTGACCTGAGAGAGAAAGACCTAGCGGTAAATTACACTTTTTTAGGTCCATCCGAGCATTGCCTTGTGTATTACAGGAACCAAGGGACTTAGAGAAGTTTTCGATGTATATGTACATACGAGTATTGCTTTAGATCGTTCTGTATTTTATAGTGTTGAAATTACTGAACTGTTGATAAAATTTCGGCACAGCATTACTACTTTCGTGAGGATGGAAAACGCGTCTGATTTTTAGAAATCGTCTCAGTGGCGGCGCAGCAATATTAAATAAACTAAAAATATGGAAACAGCTCAAACTTCGTTTTTAGGCGTTTTAGGGGTTCCTGATCATTTTCTACTTTTTTTGGGGTGGGGGTGAAATTAGGGTGGTTGGGGGGTGGGGGGGCTGTAGATCTGAAAAATTTGTTGTACTCATAATAGGCTGTCTGCTGACCTGAGAGAGAAAGACCTAGCGGCATAATACACCTTTTTAGGTCCATCCGAACATTCCCTTGCCGATTACAGAAGCCAAGGGATTTGAACTTTCTGATGCATACAAAATACATTCGAGTATATATTTTGGATCGTTTTGTATTGTGTTACGTGGAAACTTCTGAATTGACTTTAATTACATTTTGACACAAATTTATTACCGCGACGAGTATGGAGAGCGCGTATGGTTTTTATAAATCATTCCAGTGGCGGCGCGGCAATAATAAAAAAACTAAAAATATAAAAAACACCGCAAACTTCGTTTTAGACGTTTTAGGGGTTCCTGATCATTTCAAACATTTTTCTGGTTGGGGTGGAATTGGGGTGGTTCGGGGGTGGGGGTTTGTGAAACTCAAAAATTTGTTGTATTCATGATATATTGTCCATTGACCTGTGAAAGAAGCACCTAGTAGAATAAAACACTTTTTTGCGGTCGGGCGAGCGATGATTTGATTGCAGGGGCATCTAGACTATAGTATCATGCTGTGGAAAAATAATAAAACTAGTATCATCGGAATATGTGGGAAGTACTGAGTAATCAACTTGACTACATTTTTTGATAAGGTTCCTTGTCCTAATCGGGGATGATTTTAGTGAAAATCACAAACCATCCCCTAACTTCGGGGCACTGTTCTCTCCATGAATCATTTGAAGCTTTTTTCGGTAGCGCTTACCAAAACGACACTATTTTTCGAAAATCGTCGCGAAGCAGATTTCACCCCTTCACTGTTATCTTTCTGAAAACGTCTTTTCATGACAAATCGATTACGTGATATCAAAAGTGTGGGTCGCTTCAAGGTAGAACAAGTTACCGGGCTCTTAGACTAGGTATTATATTCATTGTAATACTTCACGTCATTATCGTTTCTACAGTTTGTTTTATGCATATAAAATCATCTTTTGAGAGTAAATTCTAATACCTTGTATTACCCACATTTTACTGTTACTATTTGTGGAAGTATTCACTTTTATAAGTGGAAAACGTAGGTCGTCAGATGTGTACTAGAGAGGATACTACCAAGCTGTGCACATATTTTATATGCGAATAGGGGTTTTCCCTAGGAGTACGCATTTCACTTGCAGGCAGTATAAATAAAATAAATACTGCCACAAGTAACATACCATCAGCTTGAAGTTGTTATATCAGGGATGTTTGGATGTTTCCATTAAAAGCCTGTATTGACTAAAATCGCCTGTTGTTTACCTGCTCCAATAAGTAAATATGTACAAAGGAATAAAGGCAAAGGGACAAACAATAAGCACATACGGGACTACATCCAAATACAAAACAAAATTATTATCCCTAAGAGACAACTGCTCTCATTATAAGTAGATTGTCAGAATTTCCTTGAATTATTAAAGCTAAAAGCTTACGAAGTACAATTGAGAAAAATATTAAGAGAATGTCGTTTGAGCTCGTCATGCGAGAAATTGGTGAGAGCCAAATTTCTCGGGCTTAGACAAGGAGGATAAATAAAGTAGCTTTTACTTCCCATACCGATTGAGGGCAGTATTGCGATCGCAAAAATTTTCGATTTTGAGATAATACGTTTTTTTTGGCGTTTTGTGATATCCACATAACGAAAGTTCACGTCACTCATTTCCGTCGTTCTGTGTCTGTCTGTCTGCATGTCGGTCGGACTGTTGGCGTTATTCTAACCTCGTTACATCAGTAACCGCTGCATGCATTGTGATGAAATTTGGATACCGATATGCTGTGATGTAGTAGGTAATGCTATAACTTTAAAATTCGGTGCATGGGCGGCGGAGTAATTAGTAAAAAACAAAAAATTTCAAATATTCTCAAACTTCGTTCTTAGGCATTTTAGGAGCTCCTGATCGTTCTCCAAGGGAAAATACAAGAAAAAAGAAGTGCGGGGACAAGACGCACTTCGTGGCTGAAAAACTTGTGAGAATGGTATCACTGTACAGGGTGTTCCATTTTGGGCATTTTTATGGGGTATCTCGGTTATTTTTGAAGATAGAGAGTTGCTGTTTTCGCGACAGTGTGCTACTTTTGTGAGAAACTAAAGATGCTGTCAACAAAATTATCATGGCCCTCTTGGTTTTTGAGATACAGGGTGAAATCGAAAATTATTTATTTTGGGACCACCCTCGTATCTCGGTTGTCTTTTATTTTATTGAAAAGTTTAAAAAAGGGTCCTATAGGCCTTTTTCTGTAGAATCCAGTAGTGTAGTTTGATTTTTTCTTTCTCTAACCATTTTTCAGTTAGGAAGCAGACATATATTTTTTAAATGGAACACCCTGTATATTATTTTTCAGGTCAATCGAAAATAATTCAGGCTTTTGAAATACATATATTGGTATCACGTTATTTTGAAAATTACGCTCAAAATTTCATTTTTCCAATTTTTACTTTATTTGTAGCAGTTGGCCATGGTTAATCAACTATAAATAATAAGCATCTAAGCAGTTATTACTCTACAAGAGACTTTCTACTCAAATTCGAAAAAACAGAATCAAAATACATTTTTTTAAATAATAGTGTCTCACTAAAATTATGAATATTGTATTACTATAATATTGAGTAGATAGTGGGCTATGACTCATCTATTAAAAACAAAAAAACAAACCTGTAAAGAGCTTGAGACTGTCAGCTTTTAATTATATTTTTATTTATTATATATTTTATACATAGATTTGTTCTTTCTCTGTTTTTCTTTTAATTATTGTCAATTTTCTATAGTAATGGCAGCTTAGATACCCAGAGAGACAGCAACCGTTTTCAGATATATTTGCTCGTCTAAAAATAAATATAGTTAGGTACGGATCCTTTGTTCCACCACGTCCTAGAACTTATTACAAGAAGAATAGGGAGCATAGGGAAACAAACTTATTAGGTTACACAGAAGCAACGCATTCATCATCTTGTAAGCACAAAGAAGAAGCTGTAGGGGTACAAAAATCAACTGCAGAAATAATTTAAAAGAAGTACAATTACCATCCATACAAGTTTAAGATACTTCAACATTTGCACAGGATCCGAGTTTGGGATTTTTTAATCGCCATAACACGAAGGAGACCAATAATTATTTTAAATGCCATTAAAAGAATAAGAAATTGTGCCAGATTTACATTCGAGAAAATAGTCTTCAACTTGAACCAACATCCCTAAAAGCTCCTCGATGGTTTTAGTTTTTATTTTAATTCAAATTCAAATTTAATAGTGTGTTGATATTATTCAGATACAATGTTTGGTTTTAAGCAATGTAATACAATAAGTAATATTTACTGAACATTATCAGAAATAGTAGTTAATAGCGTATAAAATATAATTAAATAATTGAGTTTAAAAGTATTCCGTATCTTGTACCTTAATAATTGTTTACTTGGATATTGATTTTAATAGATTAGTCATGGCCTACTGCTCAAATAAAGTAAAAAATGAAACTTTGAGCTTAGTTTTCAGAAAACTTCATACTAATATATATTTTTGAAAAGCTTGAATTATTTTCGATTGACTTCAAAAATAATATACAGGGTGTTCCATTTAAAAAAATATATGCTTGCTTCATAACTGAAAAATAGTTAGAGTAAGAAAAAATCAAACTACACCACTAGATTCTACAGAAAAAATTCTGTAGGACCCTTTTTTAAACTGTTCAATAGAATCAAATACAACCGAGATACGAGGCTGATCCCAAAATCGATAATTATCGATTTCACCCTATATCTCAAAAACCAAGAGGGCCATGATAATTTTGTTGACAGCATCTTTAGTATCACAAAAAAGTAGTACACTGTCGCGAAAACAGCAACTCTCTATCTTCAAAAATAACCGAGATAGAAGAAGAAGAAGAATATCGTTTTCAACTTTTCTTTGGGTGAGGATGAAATTGGAATGGTTGGGGGGTGGGGGTTGTGAAACTGAAAAATTTGTTATATTCATAATAAATTGCGCATTGCGCACATTGACCTGTGAAAGAAAGACCTACCGGCATAATACACTTTTTAAATCCATCCCAACATTGCCTTGCCTATTACAGAAACCAAGCGACTTCTGCTGTATGCATACGAGTATTGCTTTGAATAGTTCTGTATTGTGTAACCTAGAAAGTATTGGATTGATTTCGATGAAATTGTGACACAGTATTATTATCGTGGCGAGAGCGGAAAGCGCGTATGGCTTTTAAGTCGTGTCAGTGTCGGCGCAGAGATAAACACAGAACTAAGAATATAAAAACAGCTCAAATTTGTTTTACCACATCTATTGAATGCATTTTAGACCTATCCGAATGTTGCCTTTGAATTTTATATCTGCGGAGTAATGTAATACATACACATTATAATCCTATAACGTGTAACTACGAACTTAACAGTCATGAAATTTTGACACCCTATTACTCTTCTTTCGGTGCCATATCAGGTCCCCCTAACGTTGGCAATTACAATGGCGAGTTGTTCACGGCTTTCGGCTATTCTGAGTAGCTGTTCTGCACTGCTTATTTATGTCCAGTCTCTAATATTCTTGAGCCATGACATCTGTTTCCTTCAATTCCTCTTCGTCCCTCGATTTTTCCCTTCATTACTACCGCGGAGTAAATGATAACAGTGTTTCGTTTTTGAAATTCAGTTAACTTTTTGTAGGATAATGTCATTTAAACAAAAACTCCTTATTTTCCTATATGCGACGTTTCGACTTATATCAAGCCACCCTCAGGCAATAGAAAAACGAAGTTTTCATCGTTGGTATGGCAATAATCATCTTTAGCTAGATAAAAATACTGAGAAAACACTTCCAACGGTTTTTAAAATATAACGTCACACAACACGCACAATAAAACCGAATTAAAATAAACAGGGACAGAATAAAATTAGTAATGTGCCTGCACACCATCCGCCTTTAGGGGCAATTTCTCACCCCAAGGGCAAGAAGATGTCCTGACTCTTCTCAACTCGTCCACACAAAGCTGTTGGTTGAGAAGAGGTTACTGCTTATACTGATAGTAGTTCGGTTCCTTTTAGTCGCCTTTTACGACACGCAGGATATACGATGGGAGATATTCTAACCCGGCCCCACACGGGGTATATTAAGAACGGGGTAGGATAGGCCCTAATATACTGCCATCGGTATAATAATTGAGAATAAAAAAAGCGCATATAGCAGATAGTTTTTTAGGTTTACCTTTATTTTATTTTCATTTCTTTAAGATAATGTGTATATAGAAACACTAAACATGTAATCATAATAGCACCACGTCCAAGGTATTAACACGTATTAATGTAGTTAGACTACAATTTGAGTCGCAGTCAGAAAATGAGTCATCTCACCAGTGGAGGAACGTGGTAGGCACTCTTCCACGATATGTTCCACGGTTTGTCGACGCCAAGGTTGTTCGAGAATGTTTACTTGTATTAAAATATTATTGTTTTTGTTGTTTGTACAAACAGTCAGTCAGTGTGACAACTACTGTCAATAATAAAAAAAGAGTCAGTCGCCAATAAAACATTGTACAAGAAGGGTCGTCAGTATCATTGTTCCTGATTCTCAAGGAACGTAGCAGGGAAAATTGATCCTACCAGTCCAAAGTTATAAAACAGGGAAGCCGTAAGAAGCTCATCGAGATCCAAGGTAAACCCAACACATTTATGGTCCAATCGAGCGCGGATACTAGTGGATCTACACTCCTTGCTACGATTGACAGGCATATTGGCATATAGGGCTCCTTAAATCAAAGTTGAAGTATCGGAGTCAGGAGAACAGGCGACAGAAGTCTACTCCACAACCTGGCGTACCTTTCCTTGATTTGCGTCAGTTACGCGAGAATAAAAGTATTTCGGCGTCAGTTAAATACGCAAAGGTTAATCCAAGTAATAATATAAGTAAATTTAGTAAATATGAGTGAGATTGATTCACTTAAAAATCGTCGGAAGTCATTAAAAGGCTGGTTGACACGCTCGATGAACTTTTTCAATTCATTAGATAAAGCAAACGTTGATGACGAAAAGTATAATGAAGTTGTAAGTAGGCTTTTAAAGATTGAACCCATGTGGGAGGAGTTCAATGAAATTCAAAGTAAAATTGAGGCATTGGAACTTTCTGAAGACGATGAACTTCAGAGACAACAGTTTGATGACACTTATTTCAAATTAGTAGGTCAGATGAAAGCATTCATCAAGAAATGGGAAAATGCCTCTGATGTAGCAAGCAATAGATCATCGGCATCGGTAGTCAGATCAGCCTCTAGTTCAGCATCGCATAATAGTAATGTGAATAATAGCAATCTAGTGAAATTGCCATCTATAAAGATACCTTCCTTTGACGGTCATTACCATAATTGGCTAGAGTTTAAAGATTCATTTTTATCATTAATAGATAGAAATGAGCATTTGTCAGACATCCACAAATTTTATTATCTAAAAACTTGTTTAGAAAGGAATGTCCTTGACACTATAAAATTCATTGAGGTTACTGCTGACAATTATCAAAGTGCTTGGCAGTTCTTAGTAGAAAGGTATGAAAATAAAAGATTGATTGTATTCAACCATATTAAAGCTATTATAGAACATTCAGCGGTCAGTAAAGAAAATCATATGGAGCTAAGGAATTTATATGATAGCGTCATGAAACATCTTAGATCGTTGAAAAGTTTAGGAGAAAAAACGGATGAGTGGGATAGCCTCATTATATACATCATGAGTACAAAGTTCGACTCAATCACTAGGAGAGATTGGGAGAATTTTAAGTATAATGGGGATCTTCCTACAATGGCGGATTTACATATGTTTTTGAAGAAAAAATGTGAAGTTTTGGAAAAATTAGAATTGGTGAAGGGAGATGCCAAGCACTTGGATAAAGGCAAGTTTCACCCAACCTCGAGTCATAGAAAGTCACATATAAGTAGTAGCTTCGCAGCTACTGAGTCTGTTATTGAATGTTTCAATTGCAAAGGCCCGCACTCAATATTCAAGTGCACAACGTTTCTATCACTGCCAATTAGCGACCGCATTTCTACTGTTAAGAGATCGAAATTATGCTTGAACTGTTTGAGAAATAATCATCCTACTTGGAAGTGTAAATTAAGTAAATGCAAATACTGTAGGTTATCACATAACGCATTACTTCATCTAAGTTCTCGCGAAGAAACGACCGTTGGTGAGAAGAATCATCATCGTCCAAACGCGGAACGGCCGGCAGTCGGTTCAGCGCATGCACAATCGCAAACGTTACCGCGACAGAGTGAAGCTGTGTTGCCGTCATTGCCGCCGGCGCCGTCTACTACTACGAATGGTTTCACTTGTGCTAACGTTCGGACAGATAGTTCCCAGATTTTGCTATCTACAGCTTTAGTACAGGTAAAAGATGCTGAAAGCCAATCAGTAATCGTTAGGGCACTGTTAGATTCAGGTAGTCAAAGCAATTTTATCTCTGAAAGGCTTTGTCAAAGGCTTAATTTAAAAATGAGAAAAATAAATCATTCTATTAAGGGTGTGGGACAAACGCTAACAAATATTAACAGAAAGGTTGAAATATCCATCAAATCGAATGTGACTGAGTTTTCCATAGATATAAGCTGCTTGGTAATTCCTCGCATAACTGATAAATTACCGATAGTTTCATTTGACAGCTCTAGTCTTGATATACCAAGTTATATAGAATTGGCCGACCCTCAGTTTAATGTTTCTGGTGACGTGGATTTATTATTAGGTTCTGAAGTGTTTTGGTCAGTAATGGTACCAGATCTGAAATCACATAAACGTCTGATGATTTGGTTACAAAATACGAAGTTGGGATGGTTAGTTGCAGGCAATTTAACTTGGGGAATAAGTAATAATACTACGATTAGTTGTTTGAGTTTAAGTTACTATAGTAGTACAAAATGTAGTATTGATAATAAGCTAGAGAAGTTTTGGCAGTTAGAGGAAGTATCAAATGAAAAAATTATAAAATCAGATGTAGATAGTTATTGTGAAGATTATTTCAAAGAGACTACAAAGCAAGACGAGAATGGTCAATTTATAGTTAGAATCCCATTCAAAGAAAATGTTAAACAGTTAGGAGAGTCACGCGAAATGGCGCTTCATAGATATCAGTCACTAGAGAGAAGGCTAGTAAAAAATCCAAATCTGAGGTTAGAGTATAATGCGTTTATGACAGAATATCGCGATATGAATCATATGGAAGAATTCGACGATAGTTCCGAACATAATAAAGGTTACTATCTGCCTCACCATGCAGTTATAAAGTCATCAAGTATAATTACTAAGTGTAGAGTGGTTTTTGACGCTTCAGCTAAAACTAGTTCAGAATTATCGCTTAATGATACCCAATTTGTGGGACCTAAGTTACAGGATGACCTGTTTGATATTTTAGTTCGATTTAGAAAACATAAATTAGTTATGACAGGGGATGTCTCTAAAATGTATAGGAGAATTTGGATTGCTGAAGATCAAAGACTTTACCAAAAAATTTTGTGGCGTTTTGAAGCTACTGACTGTATTAAATGCTACAAGTTAAAAACTGTCACCTATGGTACTGCATCAGCGCCATATCTTGCGGTAAGGTGTCTTATTGAAATAGCAAATAGGTATGAAAATGAATTTCCAGAAGCTTGTAAGATTATCAAACGGGATTTTTATATGGATGATTTATTGACAGGTTCAGAATCGGCTGTAGATCTATTAAAAATACAGGGTGATGTATCTAACATTTTAAACAGTGTTGGCTTACCATTGAGAAAGTGGTTATGTAATGATAAACAAGTTTTGAATAATTTTGAAACACATGGTGAGACAGATGCTAGTATTTTGGAATTTGGTGAAGATGAACAAAATAAAACGCTCGGTGTGTTCTGGAATGCATATAGTGATATAATTCAGTATAAAGTTGATTTGGATATTCTGTCTAACAATCGCATGACGAAGAGACGTGTATTATCCACAATCTGTCAGATCTTTGATCCGTTAGGTTTAGTAAGCTGTGTGATCATAGTAGCTAAGTTAATGATACAGGAAATGTGGATTAGGAAATTGGAATGGGATGACGAGTTGCCTAACGATTTGCAAAGTAAATGGATTGTATTTCGTGAGGATCTAAAGTGTATAACAGAACTCAGGATACCGCGACGGGCCGTTTTATCAGAATACATGAGTATTGAAATACATGGATTCTGTGATGCGAGTGAGAAGGCATACGCAGCATGTGTATATATTAGATGCACATTTAGCACAAAGGCCCCGATGTCACATTTGGTATGTGCAAAATCCAGAGTTGCCCCGGTTAAACAAATAAGCCTACCACGTTTAGAATTATGCGGCGCGGTTTTAGTAGCGAACCTAATCAGTAAAACTATGACTGTTATAGAAATAAGGTTTAATAAACGTTATCTATGGACCGATTCCATGATAACCCTCGCTTGGATACGAGGGGACTCCAAGAGGTGGAAAACCTTCGTAGCCAATCGCGTAAGTGAAATTCAGTCTCTCACTAAGGCATTAGATTGGCGACACATCAACTCTGCCGACAACCCAGCAGATTTGTTGTCTAGAGGAACGACAGTTGAAACATTGCGAGATTGTCCACTGTGGTGGCATGGTCCTTCCTTTTTGGAATTAGATAACACTGAATGGGATAGGGAAAATCTTGTAATCAATTTTGAGTCAGAAATACCAGAACAACGGAGTACCTTTTCATTAGTGTCAAGTAACGATAAAAATGTCTTTTTGGAATTAATGTATAAGTTTTCAAGATTAAATAAGATTGTCAAAGTAATATGTTATTTGAACAGGTTTGTTAATCACTCTCTCCGAAAACAAAGAAATGTCGGACCTTTGACTCCTATAGAGCTAAATAACTCTTTAAATTTTTTGATTAAGCTTGTACAAAATACATGTTTTTCGACAGAATATAAGGCTTTATTGAATAATGAAGAACTAAATAGTAAAAGCAAGTTGCTTCCTTTGAGACCATTTCTAGAAAATGGCATTATGCGAGTTGGTGGTAGAATACGAAACGCTAAACAGGATTACGATAAAAGACACCCGATAATTTTACCCAAGGGTCATGTCCTCACCTATTTGATATTAAGAGATAGTCACGAAAGGCTACTACATTGTGGGGTGCAAACACTGTTATGTTCAGTAAGAGATAAATATTGGCCTATTTCTGGGAGAAATTCTTGTAAAAATATAGTAAGAAGCTGCGTAACTTGTTTTAAGGTTTCTCCCAAGGTTATACATTATCTTATGGGTGATCTTCCTGAAGTCAGAGTAAATACCTATCTACCCTTCCAGAATATTGGAATAGATTACGGCGGACCTTTCTATGTTAAAGACCGTAAAGGTAGGGGCGCTAAAATTAGTAAGGTTTATATATGTCTCTTTATTTGCATGAGTGTAAAGGCAGTCCATATCGAACTGGTGTCAGATCTGACCACCGATGCATTTTTTGCTGCATTCAACAGATTTTGCAGCCGCAGAGGCAAACCAACTCATGTTTATTCCGATAGCGGAAGTAAATTTCTGGGAGCAAATAATGAACTAAGGGTGCTGTTTAAGTTTTTGAAAGAAAATTCTGAAAAAATAGGTAACCAGTTAGCGATTGAGCGTGTCCACTGGCATTTTATACCTGCTAGAAGTCCTAGCTTTGGCGGACTCTGGGAAGCAGGAATTAAAAGTGCAAAATACCATATACGGCGGGTAATAGGTAAACAACATTTAACGTTTGAGGGATTTAGTACAGTTCTGACGCAAATCGAAAGTATGCTTAACTCCCGTCCTCTATGCCCCCTAACTGAGGATCCAGAGGAAACAGCAGCTCTAACTCCTGCTCATTTTTTGATTGGACGACAGTTGACGGCCCTCCCAGAATTGGACGTGACTTGCATGTCTGTCAATCGTTTGAATACCTGGCAGCAGCTACAGGCGATGACGCAGCACTACTGGAAGAGGTGGAGTAAGGAGTATCTGACGGAACTTCAAACAAGGACCAAATGGAAACGAGATGGAGGAAAACTATTGCAGATAGGCTCCTTAGTCTTACTTAAGGAAGACAACACACCTACGTTGGACTGGAGACTAGGCCGCGTGGTGCGGTTATTTCCGGGTAGTGACGGTATTGTACGAGTATGCGAAGTAAAGGTTAGAGGATTCACCGTGAAGCGGGCTATAAACAGGTTGTGTTTACTTCCTGTAGAATCACAGACTAGTTGTTGAAAGTCCTAATCCTTTCAAGGCGGCCGATATATGTTCGAGAATGTTTACTTGTATTAAAATATTATTGTTTTTGTTGTTTGTACAAACAGTCAGTCAGTGTGACAACTACTGTCAATAATAAAAAAAGAGTCAGTCGCCAATAAAACATTGTACAAGAAGGGTCGTCAGTATCATTGTTCCTGATTCTCAAGGAACGTAGCAGGGAAAATTGATCCTACCAGTCCAAAGTTATAAAACAGGGAAGCCGTAAGAAGCTCATCGAGATCCAAGGTAAACCCAACAAAGGTCGCACTGTGGAAATTGATTTTTCTCCCATCTAAACAGAGAGTCTGCATTCTTCATGATTTGTCCGGGGTCTGTTTAATGAGCTTCAGAATTTTCATGCCAGTTCAAAGCCCGGTGGTTTCTCTATTATACATGGTAGCTCAAGGTATGCAACCGGGGCGTTATTGACCCGATTTGCTGTCCAAGCCTCGGTGGAGTTTAAACTGTCACGATTAAGAGATCTAACTTCCCTAAGGGCCGGTTTCTCAATGTCCAGTTGAATATTTATCTGGAAGTTAACGATCATCTGTCAGATAAATTGTTTAAATAATTGAAGGTTGAACTTACAAATCCACGTAAATCTTATCTGACAGTTGTATCCATACAAACGCCAACTGGCAGCTCTGACACTTTCAACGGGACACTGGGAAACCATCTCTAAGAGGTAGATGGCTACCGATTGCACAGAAAAAAAATAAACTGCATTATTAAAGCAGAAACATACAAGCTCAACAGGATATGGATACCTGCCTTAAGAGACACAAAGATTACCGCAACTTAGTAGTAGTAGGAGTAATTTATCGACCAAAACGACACATAGGTGTAGGCATGTCAATGTAAATAAATATACAATATGGTGGTCTATGAAAATAAGAGGTAGAATGACTCTAGATAATGAAAGTATCTGCGTTTCTAGTGCTGTAGTTGTGATTGAAGGTCAAGATATTGAATAGATTTCGATGTTGTTTAACGAAAGTGACGTACTTTAAAATGTAAATGCTGGTAACAGTTAGTATTCTGTAATTTTTGGGAATAGCTTTACAACTTTCTAACTTTCCCATATTGAAAATCATTCTTAAAATTATTTTCTGTGCAATAAATACTCTTTCAGTCCCTTTAACTGTACCCCATGTCATAATGTTGTAGGAAAGGTATGAATGTGTCAGACTACAATATAGATTCAAGAGTTCCTTTTGATTCAGTACTTGCTTGAGTTGAACTATAGTATTGAATACTTTGTTTAAATTTTTGCATACATATTCAATATGTTCACTAAATGACAAGCTAGCATCAAAGAAGGTACCTTAGCAGCACAAGAGAGTTTGAGATTGTAAATAGATGAAAAGTCAATGGGCAACGACCGCTTATATTTTTAATTTTTTTAATTTATTATAACTGTCTTGCTCTGATTGAGAATCCGTCTATCGCACTGACACCATCCGCTGAGTCGGTCAATCGCCTTCTCAATTTTTATCAGCAGTTCACTTGTACTACCACTAGAGACGGTTATTGTAGTGTCGTCCGCGAACATAGTAACATTACCTACAGATATATACTTCGGAAGGTCGTTTACATATAATTGATAGAGAAAAGGGCCTAATACTGACCCTTGCGGTACGCCAAGTTCGAGATTAAGGGGATCTGATCTTGCTTCTACTATTTTAACTTGGATTTTTCTACTCTCCATATAAGACATTATCCACTCCAAAGCCACTCCTCGAATTCCACCCGATATCAGCTTCTCGGAACTCGAATAGGTGATCAGTACTCCGGTACCCTGTATCTTAGAAACGTGTTTCTATGCACTATGTACTATGGGATCGGCTGACTTCGTAAATATGTCAGCGTAGTAGGCACCACAACATAATAAACAACCAGCACAATAACTCAAGTTGGCGGAAATTACACGCGCATCCCCACTTTTGGATAGGCTTTTTTGTAGGGATGGTAACGGTACTTCGATACTTCTGCACTAATATCGAGTTTTTTTGTCATCAATACTTTTTGAGGTATTCCAAGCTGGTATCGATAATTTTGTATCGGCATCGAAAATAATTATTTAATTATTGAGGGGTGTAATCAGTTGCACAAAATGCTCTTTACGATCCAAACGCGCCTATTTGGATAAAAAAATATCGAGTTGGTACCGGTATCGATATCTTCATTTTCGCATCTCTACCCAAACTTGATAGCTGTAAAATCATCCAAAAACCCTCTCAAGGTCAAATTTTGTGGGAACCATTTTTATATAGGAAGGATAGGAAGATATTATGCTGGTTGTTCATTATGCTGTGGTAGGCACGTCGTGGTAGGCACCCGATCGTCATGGTCGTCATGGTGATAGAAACTCGTTTCTATCTCTAAGTTACAGAGTTCCACAGCTTCTGAGAATGCCAACCGCTCGTGTCGGCTAAATATCAAGCAGTAAAGCGCACCGATGCGATGCCGAGGCGGCGGAGCGTATTGATTCCGGCCGAGCAGCCCAATAACCAGCAGTTCATCGAACCATGGCTTGGGAAAGCCTTACACAATTCACATATAATCCACAGGCAACCTATAATAACAACTGTTAAAGAAAAGCGAATATGGCTCACTGAAATGTCTGCGTGAGTTTGAAAGTTTGAGACAGAGCCTAAGGCTGGTCTGACCTACTGACATTCATCAGGAGGTCTACCAAGTTCTAAAAAGTTATCCAGGAGACCACGAGGGCTTTTTAATGTTGGTACTGTTGAGATAGTATTCGTTAATGGATTTTAACCCGATTAATGAAAATCTTGTTGCTATGCTATGGTAACATATGTAAGTTATTGCAATGTAAGCAGTTAGCATAACAATGGACTTTGATTGGAATTGCATGGAGGGGTTTAATTTTGTACACGTTCAAAACCAAAGGGTTCTTCACCAACAGTATGATGTTGACTGTTTACTTCTTCTGGTGTTTGTGTCGCCCAAATTTCTGCCCATTATCTGCAGGGCTAAAGCCATCTGATTCAAGTTGGGAAGCTGTTGTAATTGATGGTTTTCTGGACCTTAGTCTGCACAAAGAGAGATTAGGGATTAGGTACATCTTCGTGGATCGGCAGTGAGGAATTTGTTCTGATTTTTTTATATTCTTTCAAAAGGACATCTTCTCGACGGATGGGTGGTGGAGATATTTGGTTGAGTTTTGGTAGCCAGTAAGTTCGGGTCAATTTAATGCAACCCGTATAGTTCTCATAGAGGAGTCTGGGCGTCTATCAGTATGTGGGCTGTTTAGCCACACTGGATCCCAAATTCAGTCGCAAAGAAACAGAGGCTCAGGGTAGAAGTACGGAGCGTAGAAACGGAGGCACCCCGTGAGGTTTCACATCATTTTTGCAGGATGTTATTTCCACTGTTTACTTTGGATGCATGGACTAAGTATGTTTTTTAAGCGACAGTGTCTTATGCAGTGTGACGCTTAGGTATTCGGGTGTGAGATTATAGAGCAGCGTGCTGGCTTCCAGGTTATATAGTTCTGGCAAATACACATAGGTATTCTGGTTTAGTACAAGGGAGGTGACGCAGTGGACCAAGCGCTTGATTCCAAACATACAAGACTGGGCAGAGGACAACCTGCCATTACCGAACACAGGCACTGTCGGGCCACGGTCCCTTTCGGATATATAGAAACAACATAGGGCGAGCGGTGGACGATGGTCGTTGACATTGCAACCAAAGTGACAGAGTCGAGCACACCCTGTTTGAGTACGACTATCACAAGCAGGGAACGAGAGCAAATCTGCCTGAGGAGCCGATCCCAGAGAATATGATGACTAAGATTATATCGAACAAACAACGCTGGAAGATAGCCCATAAGATTGGCTGTACCATGTTTCATGCTATTGTCCGCATGTCCGGCTCTCAAACCAAAGTGCTACCAGAAAATGCCGGAAAAAACCGGCTGCCAGCGGAATTCGAACCCTCACCTCCGAAATTCTAGCCCAGCGCTGTTACCAGCTGAGCCATGGTGGTCATGGCGACGCTGCCGCCGAAGCGATCTCAAGAGCCATCGAGTTCTTTTCATGCAGACTGACGGTTCCACCCCCGCCATCTTCTGGTAAAACGGAGCAGCTCGTATCTGTGCATCGAGGAAATCTGTTGGATCAGCATTGATCTCTAACCACGTTCGACTCCAGATATCACCAGACAATATGGATTCCGACACCAAAGATCAACTGGAGATCTCCTGGCTTATGTCACACATGTGTGGAGCAAACTCATCCAGTCATTTGGCAAGGCTCACGCCGTTGCTCTCGATATTTCAAAGGCATTCAATCAACTGTGGCATGCAGCTCTCCTAAACAAGCTCCCGTCTTATGGGCTCCCTGTTAAGCTTTGCGGTTGGCTCGCAGACTTCCTCTCAGGTCGAAAAATCTCTGTCGTGGTAGACGGCTTTTCCTCTTCTTTCCATAGCATCAATGCCGGGGTTCCGCAGGAATCAGTATTGGCTCCGACATTGTTTCTGCTTCACATTAATGATCTACTCTCTAGCACTACAAACTAAATCCATAGTTTTGCGGATGACAGTACTCTGTGGTCGAGCTGGAACGCAGAAGACTGGCAGTGGCAGCTTCACTTTCAAAGGATCTCGATACCATTACCGCTTGGTGGCTTAAGAATATGGAGAAATTTAATGCCTCCAAGACCCAGTATTGTACGCTATCAAACAAGAAGTGCACAAGCCAACACCAGGTTTTAATGAACAACCAGGCTCTGCCAAGGAGTCATTCATTCAAGCCTGTTAGGAGTCAACATTACAGAAAATCTGATCTGGCACGAACACGTCGCGTCAATTACAACAGCTGCTGGTAAAAATCTTGGGTACCTATTTAGAGCCAGAAAGTGTTTCTCACCATGTAACCTCCTCACGCTATATAAAGCCCAGATAAGACCTTGCCTGGAGTATTGCTCTCATGTCTGGGTAGCTGCTGCCCCTACTACCCTGTCTATACTAGATGCCGTCCAGAGAAGGGCAATTCGACTAACTGGCGATCCGGCCTTAACGCGCCACCTTCAGTCACTTTCTCACCGGCGTGGTGTTGGTGACCTCTCACTCTTCTACCGATATTCCAACGGAATCTGCTCCTCTGAGCTATCCTCTATCGTTTCGCCGCTCACTGCTCCTATCAAATGTACCCTTGCGACCGCTGCATCTCATCCTAAGACGGTCGTTCTTCATACATCAAGAACTGAGCGGTATAACCGCACATTTATTCCCAGGGTATCCAAGGCTTCGAATGGACTGACAGAAGATGTATTTATTGGGCCTGCGGATATTGGCCCTTTCAAATGTCGCGTTAACAAACTTCCCCTAACATAACCCTTTCACAGCAGCCGCGGTACTCTGGTATTTAGGCTCTGCCTACGCAGTCTGCTCAGTTATAAAAAAAAGGTCGAGTCAGCACAGATAACTCTGTGTAAGGAATGAATTTTATACCATGTTGCATGCTACTGCCCGCATGTCGGACTCTCAAATCAAATCAAGGCATGTGGAGTCAAACGTCGTCAGAGATCAATGCTGACCCAACAGATTTTCTCGGTGCACAGATACGAGCCACTCCGTACTACCAGAAGATGGCGGGGGTAGAACCGTCAGACTATCGACATTGCTTCTGCTTCACCACTATGATCTACTCTCTAGCACTACAAACCCAATCCACAGTTTTGCGGATGACAGTTCACGATGATGCCTGGTGCAGATGGTGATTGAGCAGAAGTAATAAAAGAGGGAACAGATTTTTTACTGGTCGAGAGATGGTGGCATGTCGGGTGGGCTTTGGAGATGACATCAGCGGACTCAAACTGATTCGGTGTTGTGCGGGCAGATTGTCTCTCATACTTTTGTCTATACGAGTGCTTTGGTACTTGCTATTTTTCCAAACCCTCTGTAATAAAAAAAACTGCTACTGCTACTACTATACCTGAAAGTATCACCTGGTTTTACCAAATTTAGTTTTGTATGGTATTTTCTGGGTGTAATCGAATGCTGTGAAATTGCTGTCGTTTTGTCCAATGGATTTCAAATCGTCTTAGTATAATATGTAGCGTAGCGTAAATGTAGCGTAATTATAATGGTGAATGAACGGCTGTACGTTTATTTGCTCTATTACTGATTATTGTATTTTATTCCTGTGCATTGACGTTTAAAGGCATTTTTTAATGTAACCATTACTCAATAAATATCTGTCAATAAAGTACTCATGGGAATTCAAGCAACTGCTCGACTAAAACATATTTGCGTCGCCCTGTATGGAAACAGATCTGGTTATGGCAGTTTTTTATGCTTATGCGAATGTAAGCGAGGCGACCGCTTTTCCGAGCCCTATAACGCGACTACTTCCCCTTATCTTGGCGCAATTATCGTAAGTGGATAATTTCAGCTAAACGACCCCAAGAAATGTGACTCAGCATATTCCCGGGGTGTATTTTAATGCAACCTTGATTGTTGCGGCTTGGAAGTTGCAAGTGTTGGGTATACTTCAAGGCATACCCGAACTAGGTCAATGTAAATTTGTTTAGTTAGTATTTAACTGAACTTGATTGTACAATATAAAGTTTTTTCCAAATCACTGTACCTTATGACTCCTTTGGGGTTTAACCCCCTCGATGGTAAACTGGCTAATGTCTATTTGAAAATTCTTGATAGCTAAAATTTTATTGCATAGCAGGTAAAATCGAGGGTAGCACCTGAAAACAGTGACGGAGAATTTCTAACATGAAATACTTTGAATTTACCTATATACAAGTATTATTATATACATATAATACATATTTTCAACTTGGTAAACTGTGTGTATAATTTACTTAAATATAACGAAGAGATGGATATACTTAATAAAATTCGATGCTTAGATCTGTCTAAAGATGTATTTTTGATTTCTAGAAAATGTAAACCATAGGACCCCTAAAATACTAAACGTGCTCTTTTAAATGTAAGTTGTGTATAAGCAGGTAATTAGGGATTTCCGCAAAGTATGACGCAGGTACTTTTCCAAGACCTGTATGCAGATTCCCTGTTTAATTTTAGTTAAAATTTACGTTGCGGTCGGTATAGTCGGTATAGTGTAACACGCAGAATTGTTAGTAGTGATATTAATTAGGTGTAATAAAAATGGCACAAACGTTAAATTTTACTCCTGTGAAATTAAAGTGTCAGTTAACGGTGCATTTGAAAACTGTAATATTAAATGTATATGAACATATAATGAAGGTGTTGCGATTACCACCGTACCACTGTGAGCTCAACCCTATTGAGTTAATATGGGCTTAAATGAAGGGATATGCTGCGAGAAACAATACAACATGTAAATTGCAAGATGTGCGTCAACTACTAAAAGATTCAATATCAAAAATTTCATCTAAAAATTGGGAAAATGCTATAAAATATGTCATTGCAGAGGAAGAAAGATTCTGGACACTCGACAATTTAATAGAGGAAACACTAGATCCAATTATCTTTTCTTTGGAAGATGAGGAATCTGACGATGATGCTTTCTTACTGGACGATAATGACGTTGTTATTTAAGTATGTAATTCAGTATTTATATTAATTACTGTTTCATAATAAATTTGTGGTTCTTGGGTTTTTAGGCCGGCGTCGTTTAGCGTTAAAGCTTGACGTTTCGCCACCACGAGTGGATGGCATCTTCAGAAGCTATTTCACTTCGGCGACTTCCAAAATACTGACGGCTGGTGAATCTGCACCTGTATTTATACCTGCTAATGGTGACGTGGCCCAACCAGGTAGCGTTGGTAGCCCCGCCCCTTCGCGATATGGTAGTGTCTTCAAGTCCTTTAGGATGGGTATCCATGTCCGGTTGACTTTCTGTGTTTCTTCTTTCCTATTGAAATTATTATTATGTTTCTGTATTTCGATGGCTTCTCTTTGAAGTCTGGCATGGTATGAAGACGTTGCGGCAAGAACCTGTGTTTCTTCAAACTTGATCCTGCGACTTCCCTCCTTAATCGCATGTTCGGCTACCGCTGATTTGTCCGTATGGCCTAGTCGACAGCTAGCCTTATGTTCTGCAATTCTTGTGTTTATAGATCGCTTCGTTGTTCCTATGTATACACTCCCACATGTGCATGGTATGCGATATACCCCGGTGAGTGGGTCTCTTTTATCTTTCACCGTTCTCAAATATTCCTGTATCTTTCTTGTGGGCTTGTAGATGGTCTTGACGTTTTCCTTTCGTAACATTTTTCCTATTCTGTCTGTTATTCCAGGCACATAGGGTAGAAAAGCTTTTGCTATCGGTTTAGGTTCTGGTTTTGCCCTATTTCTTCTCATTGTCCTTGTTATTTCCTTTTCTGTGTAACCATTTGCCTTAAGAGCATTCTTTAGATGTTCCAGTTCGGTGTCGAGTTCTTCTGGTTCGCACACTTTTCTAGCCCGTTCTGTCAAAGTTCTAATAATTCCGTACTTCTGAGATGGGCGGTGGTTTGATTCTTTATGCAAGTACCGGTCAGTATGAGTTGGCTTTCTATATACCTTGTGCCCTAATCTAGCTCCTTTTCTTGTTAGAAGAACATCAAGGAAGGCGAGATTTTTGTTTTCTTCTACCTCCATGGTGAACTTGATGTTTTCATGCACGCTGTTCAGGTGTTCTAGAAATTCTTCGAGCTTTTCTCTTCCGTGATTCCATATGACAAACGTATCGTCCACGTATCTGAGCCATATCTTGGGCTTGTATTGAGCGCTCTTCAAGGCTGCCTGTTCGACCTTCTCCATTACAAAGTTCGCTACCACCGGGCTTAGAGGGCTTCCCATGGCTACACCTTCAATTTGTTCGTACATGTTGGCGTCCCAGACGAAGTAGGTTGTCGTTAGCACGTGCTTGAAAAGGTTCGTAATGTCTTCCGGAAATATGTTCTTGATGTGTTCTATTGCATCGTTTAATGGCACCTTTGTGAATAATGACACCACGTCGAAGCTGACCAGCATGTCGGATTCTTCCAGCTGTACGTCTTTGATTTTCGTAATGAAATGGGCTGAGTCCTTGATGTACGAGTCGGTTTTTCCAACGTATGGCTGCAATAATGTAGTTAAGTGTTTTGCTAATTCGTAAGTAGGCGAACCTATTGCGCTTACTATCGGGCGAAGTGGAACGTTCGGCTTGTGTATTTTTGGTAACCCATAAGGCCTAGGAGTCAGTGCTTCACTTTTGCAAACCTTCTTTTTGGTTCCTTCGTCAAGGCTAGAGTTCTTCACCATGGTTTTAGTTTTTCTCAATATGGTCTTGGTCGGGTCTTTTGCTAGAGTGCGGTAGGTGCCTGGATCTAGCAATGCTTTTATTTTATTTTTGTAGTCTTCGGTGTCCATCACCACTGTGGCGTTGCCTTTATCTGCAGGCAGAACAGTGACACTTGTGTCCCTATTGATGTCCCTTAATGCTTTTAACTCCTTCGCTTTCAGATTACTTTTTGGCGGTTTTGCTTTTTTAATAATTCTTGCTGATTCTGTCCGGATTTCCTGTGCTTTTTCCTCAGGCAATGATCGTATAGCCGATTCCAGATTAGCAATAATCTCTTCAGTTGGTATTTCTTTTGGTGTAATTGCAAAGTTGCCCCCTTTCGCCAAAACAGAAATTTCATCTTCAGACAGGTTACGTTTGCTTATGTTGACCACTGTTCTTTTGGTGTCCAGTCCGGGTGTAGATTTCTTGTTACTTGCCAGTCTCTCGAACTTTTCCTTCTGGATGTTTGTGTATTTGTCTTGTTCTTTTTCCATGGTTCTAAATGTTATTGAGTCGATCTTATCCCAGTCGGTTCTGTGAAGTTCTGTGCTTAACCGGTAGTGGATGTTCAACAGTTTCTTCCCAATTCTGTCCAGAATAGATCTGGTATTATGAATTCGTTCTCTTAGCAGTGCTCGTTCAGTACGTTCGAATATTCTCCTAGCTTGTTCAGATTTTATCACTGGTCTTATGTGTACAGCTTTGGGTATCACACCTTCATCCCTGCACCGTGACAAGAATGCCAAAGAGGCTAGGAAATGTGCCTTCTTCTTCCGTAGATGTTCCAGTTGACGGTATAATGTCGTAACTTCCTCCCCATAGAGGCGGCAAATATACTGTGTAAGGCTTTCGCGGCCATCGTCCAATGAATTTGTGGTTCTTGGGTTTTTAGGCCGGCGTCGTTTAGCGTTAAAGCTTGACGTTTCGCCACCACGAGTGGATGGCATCTTCAGAAGCTATTTCACTTCGGCGACTTCCAAAATACTGACGGCTGGTGAATCTGCACCTGTATTTATACCTGCTAATGGTGACGTGGCCCAACCAGGTAGCGTTGGTAGCCCCGCCCCTTCGCGATATGGTAGTGTCTTCAGGTCCTTTAGGATGGGTATCCATGTCCGGTTGACTTTCTGTGTTTCTTCTTTCCTATTGAAATTATTATTATGTTTCTGTATTTCGATAACTGTTGAAATGAACTGTTCCATAAAGTTGCCACTGTGTAGTTAAACTATTTTAAATGACGTAATATGGGATTATTTAAAAAATTAGTTTATAAGAATCTGTAAATTTTAATTACGTGACATTTATTAGTACCTAAAATATTTTCAATATAACATGTTAAGACAATGCCCTAACTTAATATGTAATGTAACATTTTTATCATAAAGTAAATTCATGTTCTACGCTACTGAAGCCTACAATTGTTGCTTAACCCGCTAAGGATTCCTAATTTGCATTTATGATGTCTTGTATTCGAGGTATGTCAAGAGTGATCCTCCTAAAGTCTTGTGAAAAACTAAAATGAGAAAGTTTAAATATTTACATTTTTTCTGCTTTGAGCGATCCTGTATTTTACCTAATTAGCACCTATGCCATACAATGTTAGCTATCAATCATTTTCAAATATAGTATATACACTAGGGTAATCAGACCAACCATGGTGTACAGTGCTATTGTATGGTGGTCAAAGATTCATGAAACCACAGCATCTAAAGCGCTCACAAAGGTGCAGTAGGCAGCGCACATCAGCATAGCATGGGCCATAAAGGGTAAAACAACTGCACCATTGGAGGTACTGCTGAATATCCCATCTCTTGACATTAACATAGAGGGACAAGCAAAAATATCTGCATATAGGCAACTGGTTTTACCACCTTGCCATGAAACACACCACGATATTAGACAATCTGTTGCGAGACATAGGTACTTGAGATGCCACCGGAGAGAATGCCAAGAGTCGAGGACACCGGGATCCCATATGACAAAAAATAGCTCCTTTATGGATATACCATATTTTAGAAACAATATCGCTTACAACGGCTCATCGTTGATACCAAAAAGGCTTTCTTCAGAAGAATGAAAAATATGGATTTAAAGAACCGTTTAAAGACATTGTTCTTTTCTGTCATGTTTCCACTTGGAGACCATCACTTGATGCGAAATTTCTTGACAGGAGTCTCCTATACCTTTTTTCGCAATTCTTTGTATATATAAAGGACTTTCTATTGATCTTGAAAAATTACTTTGTTGACTAAGTACAGAAATATGCGAGTATTGTCTTTAAGGACACATTGTACACTCAGTATTGTTTGGTACATATTACACAAGATAGTCCTATAACCTGAAATTCAGAAGTGGAATGGATCGTAGCTTTCCTCAATAACAGTTCTATCACAGTTGATGTTTATCTGCCAACTAGGAGAAAAGTATTGTATAAATTTGAAGATATTATTTTGATTGTTGCAGGTATTGTGTAACTCTGGAGGTCTTCGAGAAATTCCAAAGAAGTTACTTCCACCTACAGTTGAGCATCTATCGTTAACTCGCAACCACTTTCCTCTGATCAAAAGTGATTCCTTTGCAGGATTAAGGTAAGCAGTCACTTTCATCAGCATACTATAATTTCATGCTAGTTATCGTTGCATTAAAAAAACTCTACCCGAATGTACCTTCAAGCACTGAAACTACCTTACAGGGCAGGTACTTCAACTGAAACAAACTAGATAGGGCCAGGGCATGCGTAAAAGCGTGCGTATGATATTTCTTGTAGGCTTTCACTCTCTTTAAGATGTAAAACTAGATTCCACTGATTTATTTAAATGGGATAATGCTAGCTGTGGTACCTTGTTAGACATTCACTGTGGGCTTTGTCCATTTCAACTAGATAGTTTTTATATTTAAAAAATCACGTTGATAAAAAATCAATAATACGGACATACCGTGAAATATTCCAAACCAAGATTTCATTACATTATCTCAACTAGAAACGCATGGTTTTATCTATTCAAATAAATTTGGTTAAAATTTGGTTTATACACTGCCTTAACGAAGTTGTTTGGCCAAGCTAGCCAGAAACTTAAAAAATCGTATAAAAATACAAATTAATCACTTTTAAAAAACATGTGCCTGTCAAAAAGGAACAGGTCGTCTGAAACATCATAAACTTTTAGAAACGCCGTACTTAAGTTTAATCAAAACTATTCATGTAGCAGCTGATCAAGAGAAACCTACAAAAATCACGTAACTGGATTTTCCTGGTATAGATAAGAAGTATCCAAAACTGAGTCAATCAATACCTAATCTTATAAACCCCTGCTAGACCTAAGTAGACCCACCTAAAGTCATTGCTAAATAAAATATTTGTTATTATTTTCTCCACACTTATATTCTAGCAAATTACAAAAATCCGAGGACACGGTTTAACCCTTAACTGGTAACGTGCCGTCTGTGAGACTGCAAGCAATCTTAAATTCGAGCCTACAACAAAACCTTACCGCATTTCTGGTAAATGACCTCATCTAATCTATCTGCCATCGGTATCCCTTTTATATCCCGTTTATCAATAAGTTTGCGTAAACAACATTCCAGATGTGCTTAGTTGTTAGTTCGGTTCAGTCTGTGAGACGGAACGTTACCGTTTACGTTATAATTTTTCTCAACGGGTAGTCATGGCAGATCCGTCATTTTTTACCAAAATATTTTTATAGGTGTATTGCTTTACTTATTATCAATCACAAAATATATAGATTTGAGTGTGGTCAAAGTTTTTTTTTATTATCTTGGTCCTACAAATTTGTGCTGCTAATTTGTGTTCTAGTTAATAATTATCATAATTTTTTTTCTTTACATCTCATGTTCTGCTACTTTATACAAAATTATTATTAAAGGATATATACCCAACAAATCTTCATGCATTTTTTCCAAAAAATAATTAGGAGAGTTTGATTTTTTAAGCTTCAAAGACGTTACAGTCTCACAGACTGCACGTTACCAGCTATGCCCCGAATTTGCACGTTACCGGTTAAGGGTTAACTGCGTCTAAAATTAAAAACATCTTAGGTTTAGTAAACAATACTTACTGTATCAAGACACAATATGAGGTTATGGAGATCTCTACGCTCAGCTATTTTTAAACGCGTTTTCTTTTCTTCAAATTAAATTTTCGATAAACCTAATTGACCATAAAGGTGTAATAATTAAGCTGAGAACAAACAGTGTAGTATTAGCCTTTGTTTGAAAAATCAAAAATCTATAAAATCACAGTTAACGTAGAGGCGTACACAAATAAATATGATTCTTCTCTCTCTACTGTTGTGGAGAACAAGGCCACATTCCTACAGAGCTGTCAGTTTTTTTTCCAACGTTTCGTATCTTGGCAATTCTAAAACTTCCACCATATTTATCATGGCCGGCTCAGTGTGGCATCTCCAAGAACTGGATCAGCTCTGATGTGCTAGGTTTGTTTCACTGCCCTTCAGAAATTACACGCCACAAAAAAGTAACTTTGTAGTGGGTCCCTAGACACATTGATGTACCGGGCAACGAGAGTACGGATTACCTGGTTGGGAGCTAAAAGTTCTTGCAGCGTACTTAAACTTGCTACTCATTACTTCGTTAGTAAACGTCAGCAGATCAGTTTTCCCTGGATGAATGGACCAATCACGGACTGGCAAAAACTTGGTTACAAAGAGATGACTGCAGACAGTCAAAAAAGCTTATAGCAGGCCTTACCAGCGCTATGACTTTGGAACAAGTTGCTTAACCTCTTGGAGCGTATTCTCATAGGCCATTGGCGACTGACCTGACACTTATCACTCATGGAAGTGACAAGAAACCCCAGCTGCTTCAGATGTTGGGAAGAAGACGAAACTTCATCTCACTTTCCTTCATTTAGCGTTCAGATATTGGAGTTTGAGGAGGAATCATTTTACTCAGCAGACTGGTTGGATGTACTCACATTCACTAGGAGGTTCGACAAAAAGGAAGCCATATGAGTATTTTTAGAGTTGGTAAAAGGTATCACATTGGAGCCACTCACCTGGAGTCCTCTTCCTGTCACGACTAAGATAGATAAGTATTCCGAAAAGTGATGAAGACTATTATAATTATTATGATCACAACAAAATATGTGAAAATGGGTTTCGTTTCAAGCTTGTCTCTGAGTTGTAAGTCTCGAGTGTGTCTTTCAAACAATCAGAAATATTCAAATTCATTGTTAACATTCTAAATAATATTATTGTCACTTCTACATTTCCTGCAACTTGTTCACAACTGTTCCAATAGTCAGCAACCCACCAACTTCTGTGCTCTCAGGCCATTTAGTATCTTATGCGATTTGTCAAGATACTACCTAAGCAACTAATACACTTTCTACACAGCAACAAAAATTTGCCTTCCAGATAGTCGGGCTTTCGTAATGATTATAGTTACACTACCGCTTTGCTGGAAGTCACTGACAATATAATCCGTGCTCTAGATAATGATAACATCACCATATTGGTATTGTTGAATTTCAGTAAGGCTTTTGACACTATTCATGACAAAACTTTACTGTCTATCCCTAAGTCTCTCAGTACCCAGACCATTAAACGTGGATCTCGTACATCTCAACCTCAAATAGTAAAAATGGAGTCCCACTGGGACCAGTGCTAAGGCCATTACTTAACACTATGTATACAAGTCAGTTCGTAAAAGTCATTAAAGATTCACTCATTCATTCAATTATTTATTTTCTGTATCGAATCTGGAAGACGCTAATAAAAAAGTTAATGATGATCCGCGTAAGCAGAGCCTAAATAGCGGAGTACCGTGGCTGCTGTGAAAAGGCTATGTTAGAGGAAGTTTGTTAACACGGGACTTGAATAGGCCAACACCCTTAGGCCCAATAAAAACATCTCCTAGTAGTCCATTCCAAGCCTTGGAAACCCTGGGAATAAATTCATCACATATCTGATATCTGTAAGAAACATTCTCTTTTTCTAAATTCTAAAAATTCCGTTGCGCTAATGTTTGCCAAGAAAGCTGTCCGAAATTTTGTACACTCTAGTGTGAATCTGAACATTTGCTGTGAGACTATACAAATGGTGGAAAAATTTAAAAATTTTGAAGTAATCATAGATCAAGACTTGACGTTCAAAATATAAAAGGGGTTTGTGCTTCGATATGAATCATCTTTATTCACTTTAAACGTACCTGTGCACATTCTTCTTCATTCTTCAATTACTGTTCTCCAGTTAAACCATGTTTAGGTTGAGGAACCATAAATAGGATACAGCGTGTGCAGAAGTCCTGTGTAAGATATAAATATGGAATCCACAAATTTGATCGGGTGTCACATAAAACAAAAAGAATTGGCTTGGTTAGCGATGGAACAAAAGCTTGATGTCCAAGTTTTGTGCCTATATCACCAAATGCACTCACAAAAATACCCTCCTTATTTGTGTAGTATGATTTTATTGAGGACAGATATTCACAACGTAGATACTAGAAGCAAAATGTCTATCGCAGCACCAGTACATGAAACAACACTGAAAGTAGTTTCTCTTTTAATATCTATAGGCTATATAACTCAATACCTTCGTATTGCAAATCTTATAGTCCCCATAAATCCAAGACTACTATTATATTACGGGAGCACCATTTTTCTTCTCTATTCTGAATGCAATAACTCACGATGATTTTTCCCTTGTTCAATAGACTAGCATCGTCAACATACATGAACACTTCATTGGGAAATATATGGTGGGAGAATTCGTTGACATATACGACAGATCCGTAACCTGTTTACAAGACTTGAACTATTGTGACAGTTGACTTTCCTGTAGAGGTTGCACATACACCTTTATTTTGGTTGTCTCTTCTAGGTTAGTGACTTTAATTCTTCTTTAGTAGATATTTATAGTAATATGTACAAGGGTTGAGTGGAAGAACACTTCGTGTGAACTTCCTCTTGAGGTTTTTCTCTTTGCTGGTTGTTTTTCATGCATAAATGTTAACATTTCAGCACTTTTTCTACAATGTACTAACAATGAGAAAATGAAGCAGTGTAATCGTTAATTATTATTACGACTTCCGTGTATGCGCTTCTAAGGGACTATGCAAAAAAGAAGTATGAGGGTGTTCCCCAAATTTGAAATTTCCCTGTATACACTATATACAGTGTGTCCCAGCTAAAATTTGTCATCCCCTTATCTCGCAATGACACGTCGATTTGTATTTCGAGGGGGAACTCTTCCACCGAATACGTTATTATTGTATCATCAACTCCTTCACCCCCAGCTACCCCTTCACCTCCAGCAACCCCTACTTCAAAATCTTACTTGCGATACATCGTTTTGATGGGAATTCTTTGACAAATACAACAATGTAATCGGATTGAAGAACATAATGAAAAATATGATTATCAGAATGAAATAGTATTTTCACTACCTGAAATATACTACTTGCAACTGAAATTCGAACACCTAGAAAAAAGGACATTTGCACTGAAAATTTGTACAGAGCATGACAGTGTCATCTCTAGTACACATGTAACACTTTTTGTTCATTCAAATGCTATTTACCTACATGACACCTCTAAAAAACTCTAGACGTATAAAAACAAAGCATGGCTTCTTGGCGATTCAAAATCGATGATATCTGTTGCAAATATGGCAAGAGACTGATTGGTTATGTAAAAATGCCCCCAGAAGACGACAGCCTCAGTTTACGCAATTAAGCCCATTTGAACGGGGTCGGATTGTAGGCCAACGACAATGCGGTGCTTTTTTCACCATGGGGCGTAGCGCGGCTACAGATGTAGAAGTGTGGCGCGCATGTATCGCAGAGGGGCGAATGTAGCCAGCTAGAGGTTCTGGAGCACGTAGAAGAACTACAGACCGGCAAGATTGTCATGTACGACTATTGGCCCCTCGAGACAGAATGCGATTTACTCGAACTGCTGCTGACGCTTGGTATACAGCTATAGGGAGGCCCATTCGAATCCGCACGGTGTACCACAGATTGAGTGAAATGGGTCTAGGATCATATCGTCCGCATCTGGTGCTTTCACTCACTGCAAACAATCGGCGCCAACGGTTAGATTGGTGCCAAGAACACCCACAATGGCATGCTGAGTGGCATTAAACGGCCTTCTCTGACGATTCCAGGTTTTGTCTTGGGGTACATGATGAACGCCAACACGTAAGACAACGACGGGGTGAACGACGTGAACCCCAGTTTGCTGTTGAGCGCCATGTACCCGTCCTATTGGCTTGATGGTTTGAGGTGCCATTGCATTCAACAGCAAGCCACCTTTACTTGTGATTTGTGCCAGAATGACTGCCCAACGTTATGTGAATGAGGTGTTAGAACCAATTGCCGTTGCATATGCCCGAGGCCTCGAAGAGGGTTTCTTCCAGCAAGATAATGCACGTCCTCATATTGTAGGGTATCGACAAGGTTCCTACAGGAAGTTGAGGTCAGGGTACTCCCCTGGCCTCTGCGATCACCCGATTTATAGCCAATTGAAAAGTATGGGATCGTATGGGTCGATACATAGGCGACTTACAGAATCCTCCGACCACGCTGGACGAACTGGAACATGCTGTGAGGGCAGCTTGGGAGGCTATACTCTATATACCTATAGAGTTTTCAACCACCAGATTATAAGCATGCCGTGTAGGCTAGATGAGTGCATTCGTCAACATGGAGGGCTCCCCCATTATTGATCTTTTGTATTTTTGTATAAGCTGATTATTGCAAATGAGGTCCTACCGCATTTCATCAACCGCAACCTTTTTTTCTCAGTGTTCTGATTTCACTTGCGAGTATTATATACTCGTAATCGAAAGAAAGGTTCCAAATGGGAGGCATTTTGTTCTATACGGACATACAGGCGATTCTCAAATTGTCTTCGCAATATCAAAAGTACCTTGATCATCTCGAAATAACCGTATACCCCATAATCACTCACCTACTTGAAAAAGACGATAATTTACGTGAATGTCAGTGCTGAAAAAGTGTCTTACGATAATATTTCAGGTAATAACATATTTCAATTTGATAATCACCATATCTTTTATTAAATAATGTGTTACAAGTATGGTGGCCTCATTTAAGATTTAAAAGTAGGGGTTGCTGGGGGTGAGGTGGTCGGCGGCACAATGGTGACGTATGGAAGAGCTCCTCCTTGAAATACAGATCGACGTGTCACGACAATTTTAATTTTTTTTTTACTATTTCAGAGATAAGGGTGATGGAAAATTTTAGCTGGGATACACTAAATACTGTACAGGGTGTTTCATAAGTTGGGACTTTTTTTCATACAACGGGTAGTACTCGCCAAAATGGGTGTTTTTCCCAGTATCATATAAACGAAATATTTAGAGAAAACAAGATACTGACCGCTAAATAAATTCTTAATTCTAAGTCCGTCCCTGCTCCCTGGGCAATGAAATGACCATGTATTCATTCATACCACAACAAAGCAGCGCCACGCGGCAGCGGTGCCTGTGAGAAAACAGGCAGTTCATCATACGTCGCGTTGCTGTCGCATAGTGTTCGAGAGTGCTTGACGATCAGACAAAAAACAATGGCGCACGCTTATAACAATAATGAACTGGTGGACATGATTTTAATGTATGGTGAGTGTGGTCAAAATACCGCTGCGGCTTCGCGAGTGTATGCCGATCGTTTCCCTAACCGTACTCACCCTGCACCTTGTCAATTTGTCCCGCTCGTGCCTTAGCTCTTCAGCTAGAGACACAGGATGTCTGAATCCACATCGTGGTGGACACCCTGGAAGACCTAGACAACCCCGTATGGTCCAAATTGAAGAAGACATCGTAAGTCGTACTTTTACCTGTAAGATGCCTCTCAAAGGACCGCACTTAAAACTTCGTAGCAACCAAATAGTGAGTACTTGCTTGACATTTTTTTCTACTGTTTTGCTGCTGGTTCACCGTCCATTAGTTTTGCCGTTCCAAGGGCCGTTGCTTCTAAATAGGTCCCAACTTTTAGAACACTCTGTATACAGGGTGTTAATTAAGTATGTTAACAAACTTTAACCACGAATAGTACTCCGAAAAATAGAAAGAAAATGTCATATGAACATGGGTCCGGAAATGCTTCCTAAGAGAGCTACGCTCCTTTGCATGGGGCACCCTGATGACGGTTTTCCCTCGCTATTCTCGAAACCATTCATAACAAAATTACGAGATTAGGTACAGTGGGTTAACTTTTGACGCTGAATCTGATTCTGAATTCAGAATTTCATAATTTTAATCAGAGGCGTATCATACAGGAGCAGTTGAGGGTAAAAATAACCCCATTTTCTAAGTGGTGATTTTTTTGACATTTTGATTTTAGAATATGGTATCTCAGAGATTTCTACGTAAAAATAGTTTCTTGGTACATCTCGATAGGGCTAACCGTTTTCGAGAAAAATGCAAATTATTGAATCGATGCAGGCTATTGTAAATAAATAAATGCATTTTTCTCGAAAACGGTTAGCCCTATCGAGATATACTAAGAGACCATTTTTACGTAGAAATCTCTGAAATACTATATTCTAAAATGAAAATGTCAAAAAATAGCATTTAGAAAATGGGGTTATTTTTACCCTTAACTCCTCCCGTATGATAGGCCTCTGATTAAAATTATGTAATTCTGAATTCAGAATCAGATTCAGCATCAAAAGTTTACCCATCGTACCTAATTTCGTAATTTTGTTATGAATGGTTTCGAGAATTGCGAGGGAAAACCGTCTTCAGGGTGCCCCATGCAAAGGATCGTAGCTCCCTTAGGAAGCATTTCCGGAGCCATGTTCATATGACATTTTCTTTCTATTTTTCGGAGTACTATTCGTGGTTAAAGTTTGTTAACATACTTAATTAACACCCTGTATATCGAAACGTGTACTGGAAACACAGGATCTAAAATACTATTTTAGATCTTCTGAATGTGCTGTTTGTAAATACTACTACCAGCATTTTCTATTTATATGCATCGATCATGTTATATAACTCAATGTAGCCTTGAGCTAGCCATCAAATGTTCCGCTTTCAATAATAATATTCTAAGCATACAAAGTAAATTAAACTGAGCTTATCAAGTTGATCGATCGCTTTAGTTTCACGTTTGATTAAAGCTTGATGGGTTTTTAATGATACCCAGAAATATTACGTACGATAAGCCCATAAAATGGAAATGAAAAGGTTGTTTGTTGTTCAAGCAAAGCCACGTCCTCATAAAAAGCTGGCCAAACATTAGTAGTTCTGGTCACGTATCGACATTTTTTATACGCGAAAGCGTGCATGGAGTGGCTTTTGAGTACAGAGCATTGTGGAATATGGAGTGGTAGACAATTATTTATGTTGATTATAGGTAATCTTGCTTTATGTGTTGTGTAACTAATCACCATGCTGGGTGTTCGCTGAAAGATCAAATGAATACAAATACTACGCCATTTAAACACTCGCTAAACCGATTTTTTCAAACCCGACACATGTTTCACCATATCGGCATATTCAGTGAAGGATTTGGATTAAATTTTAACTCACAACACCATATTTTTCATGCTATTGTCCGTATTTTTAGAGATAAAAAAGAGCAAGCTCTTAACAAAAGCACCTTATTCACAGTTCCTGGTTCCTGGTAATGAGGAATCCGATAGGCTGGCCAGACTCGGCACTGGAGAACAGTTTGTTGGCTCGGAGTTCGTGATAAAATTAAGTAGGTAGTAGGTAACGACAGCCCTCAAAAAGTGGGTGAACGATACCACAGATGCCAAGTGAAGGCAAAGTCAGGGATGCACACAAGCCAAGGATTTTACAGCCGGGCTGAACACATCTAGATCAGCATGGCTACGGAACCAAGGCCGATGGAAGATCAGGAACCTCGTGGGTAGTGCATGCAAAACCGGTCCCGGTTCTCGAATTTTCAGAGCCGGTTCTAAATGCACTTTACCCGGGTACCCGGTTCCGAACCGGTTCTAGGGTACCTACTAAAAAAACTGGATTAACTCATATTGAAGTAATATTTATTTCAAAAGAAAACAACGAAAATAACATGACATAGTTATTAGGGACATAAGTAAGTGTTAGGAACTTGAAATTAAACATAAATAAACATAAAATCGTTCTCGGAACATAAATATTAAAACTATAACATAATCAACGAAAAGATATCATCTTCAATCAGGCTCTCGGTGATCGTAAGACTCAGCCTATTATATTTAGTTTGCCTAAAATTTACCGGTGTGTTAACTTTTTCACCGATTTTTTCTTATTATCATAGAATGACCATAAAATTGATATGGCCGTCAAACTTCGAGCTGAAAACGAAGTGCGGAGCTTATTGCAGATAATACCAGCTGATGAGAATAATTTCTCTAGCTCCACACTAGTGGGCTGAATTGTAAGAAGGTTGTCATAGCCTAAGGACAAGTACCTTCCCCTTTGACCGCCATTTTCGTAGAGGGCCATTTCAAGTCTCATGGCTTGTGTCATGTCGTCTGTTACAGGGTAGCCAAGCTGATGTTTGCAGGTTGCTTTTTGAATTTCTTTATTCAGCTCATCCTCAATTGTTAAAATGCGGTGATCTTGTGGAGGTGTTAGTCACTACGGGCGCGCCAATCACAACCCAGGGCTCATCTAGTTACAAAACACGAAACTGGGCGTGCGAAATTTAAATTTCTTGCGGCACCGTTACGGAACCGAAACACGGGTCTCATCTTTTTCCGAACCGGTTCTGTGGCCTGATGAAATATCCGGGTAGAACCGGGTATTTTGGAACCGGGTAGAACCGGGTGCATACACTACTCGTGGGTATTCTGACGGGGCACTGCAGACTCAGGCGGCATCTATCACTATTAGGAATTTGAGAACACTCCCTATGTATGGGCTGATGTGGAGAGGCCCATGAAATGGCCTACCACCCACTTCCCTGCGGAACGTGAGTTGCTAGGTGGACTGAGATACGAGATCTTTGGATCTGTTAAAGGAATTACCCTCCTATTTTTTAGTAGTCTTTGCTCCCTAAGCTGGCCAACATACTGGCCTTTGTCAAAATGTCGGGAAGGTTTGGCAGAGAGGGGAGGCACTACTATTTACAGTCTTGTTTGTCTTCTTTGCAATCTATGGACTTTTACATGCATTAATCACTTATTACAATCGCCACAGCTAATTTCATATACCTACTCCAAATTATTTAGGCCTGTCAAAGTTGTCCTTCAGGTTTCCACATATTTATCTGTCAGACCATTGGTGCCGGCAGTGTGGGTATCTAGGAGAATATTAAAGGTACAAAGACGGTTGAATGAAGAAAGTTTTAGTTTAGCCACTTGCAGAATGGTTTTGTATCTTTTCGTTTTTGCGATATTTTTGGTATACTAAAATTATGTCTTTCCTTGGATTGGGTGTAACATTTTAGTTTTTCAATATATCTCAAATGTGCGAAGTTATTTTTGCAGCACCTTTTACACAGAATAAGCCTATCCAATCGGATGTTGGACGCAACGTTTTATTTTACTTGGAACCATCAACATCCTTTTTTTATAACAACCATATTGGATTTTTAACTGATAAAAGACACTCAGTTTTATCCTATTAGGATGACAAACATTATTTCAATATGCTGAAAATTGACGGCTTAAAATAATTTCTAGTTCCAACATACATTTATACAATACGAAAATATATTTATTCACTTTGAAAGTAGCATTGGAGAAATATCACAGTTATTGGAAAAGCTATAAAATTTGGATGAAAGATCAACAATAGTTAAAGCTTTCTAGTTGTATTATAAATAAAATACTTCATAGATTAAAATATGCTACCAATTAACACCTACTATGTTTAAAATCTTCAATCTTTAGGCGGATGAACAAAAAAAATGTAGAACTATGGGGCTTCAAGTAGGAGAAATAGACTGTATTCGCGTTACATTTTGCCAACGATCAGGTGGTGTTAGCGGAGGACGAACCAGACTTAAGTTACGTGATCAGAAAGTTAGAGGAAGAATATAATCGAGCGGGACTAAAAAGTAAATTTTGACAAATGCGAATATCTCACAGTAGGAAAGGACGTCATATAATACATTACTACCGGAGAAAGAACAAGTAAGGGTGGTAGAACGGTCTAAATATTTATGGGTATTGTTTAACAAGCGAGGGAAGAGTAACGATGAGATACAAGAAATTATACGTAAAGGGAGGCCACTCTATTTTCAAGGAAAGAACATAAGACTAGAAACAGAATATATGATACGATAGTTAAGAGTATACTTACATGTGGAGCAGACAGTTGGGAATTGAGTTAAAGCAATAGAAGAAAGTTATTGGCTACAGAAATGGATTCCTTGCAGAGAAATTATTGTAGATCAAGGCTTGAGAGAGTCAGAAATGAAGAGAATGCATGAGCGTCAATAGGGATATTATAGACGAAGTTGGAAAGAAACAAATGAAACAGTTTGGGCATACAAAGAAAATTGGAGCAGAGAGATGGCTAAGAGTGGACACCGCCAGAACGAAGAAAGAGGGGAAAACCTACAATAAGCTGAGGGATAATGTTGAAGAGGCAATGAAGATTAGAAAATTGAATAAGTGTGTGTGTTATGATAGATAAGTTTGAAGGCTGGGACGGAGAAGCAGCGACGGCCATAAAATTTCATGTTTCAACCCGTTTTTGTTCTAGGTTTTGTATCGAAAGACAAAAAACGTTTTATTTTAAATCAGATGCCCTGTAATGATACCGCAGATTACTTGTAATTGTAGTTACGTTTGAAACTGTGCTAGGGGTTACTACACGCATCCCATCCTTTAATACTAATGTTCAATTGGGACAAACTCAGGCCATAATAGAGTGCACCACCTTGTATATGTTTTACTATTAGGAATACGCTCGAGTCAAGAAGTCCCAACCTTGACAACACCCTGTATTATAGTTATATTGTGGCCCGAATAGCACAAGAACCCCTAGTTCACCCTATATTACTTTAGTATTGGCTGAAATAATTTATATACAACTAAAATTTATGTCTCTCACCTACATGCTGCTACTTTGCCTCATTCCATCTGCCACTGGTGTTTGAGTTATTTCATTTTATATGTCAGGATATCTGCAGGATATACGTGGAACCTCTTAGCATTCCATAATATCTGATTTCTATTTGCCTTTTCTTCACTGATGATTTTGATCGTAATATTTTGAAGTGACATTCGAATATGTGATTGATGGATTCAATAATATAGTATTTGTGATTTCTATAAGAGATGAGTAGTAGCATTTACATCTTTGTTACAGATACCTGCGAAAGCTATCTTTGGATGGCAACAACATATCTACGATAAAGCCTTTCGCATTTAGAGGTCTGCCAAGGCTTCGCGAGTTGTCAATTCAACACACACCTCTGCAGACTGTGGCGCAGTTCGCTTTCGCTGGACTGCAAAACATCACCGTGATCAATCTGAGCAATAATCGCATCAGGCGGGTGGAAGGGTAAGTTTTCAGATCATCGTGATATTGAGCGAGTTATGATGGGTGGCTCAATAAGAGTGAACTTTTAGGGTACAAACATAGTAGAGCGGCGATGTAAGAGGCACTGTGCAATGGATAAAGTATACAGGGTGTCCCCGAGTTTGCTTGACACGTGATATTCTCGTAACAAAAAGTTCAAAAGGAAACTAAGTGGAATCTTCAAATGTGCTACAGCGTCTATCATACCATACTTTCAAAACATCTTTTTGTACTTCAACCCTTAAAACTCACCCCCAACTGTTATTTTTCAAATAGCACCAAATCGTTTTACTTCCCACACCGATAGGTGAGGGGAGTATTGTGATCGCGAAAATTTTCGATTTCGAGATAATACGCTTTTTGGGCGCTTCATGATGTCTACATAACGAAAATCTACGTCACTCATTTCCGTCGGTCTGTCTGTCGGTCTGTCGGTCGGTCTGTCTGTCTGTCTGTTGGCGTTTTTCTAACGTCGTAATCTCAGTAACCGCTAGATGGATTGTGATGAAATTTGGATAGTGATATGTTGTGGGGTCGTAGTAGGTAATGTTCCTACAATTTTAGAAATCGTTTTACAGGGGGCGGAGTAATTAGCAAAAAACAAAAATTTTCAAATATCCCTCAAACTTCGTTTTTAGGCGTTTTAGGGGTTCCTGATCATTTTCTACTTTTTTTTTGGTGGGGGTGAATTTGGGGTGGTTGAGGGGTGGGGGGTTGTAAAACTGAAAAATTTGTTGTATTCATAATGGGCTGTCCATCGACCTCTGAATGAAAAACCTAGCGGCATAATATACTTTTTTAGGTCCATACGAACATTGCATTGCTTATTTTAGAAACCAAGGGACCTAGAATTTGTGATTTATACATACGAGTATTGCTTTAGATCATTCTATATTGCGTAACGTGAAACTTATTGAATTGATTTTAATGAAATTTTGACAAAGTATTACTACCGCGGCGAGGATGGAAAACGCGTACGTTTTGGAAAAATCGTGTCAGTGGCGGCGCAGCATTAATAAAGACACCAAAAATATAAAAACAGCTCAAACTTTGTTTTTAGGCGTTTTAGGAGTTCCTGATCATTTTCTACTATTTTTTGGGTGGGGGTGAATTTGGGGTGGTTGAGGGGTGGGGGGTTGTAAAACTGAAAAATTTGTTGTATTCATAATGGGCTGTCCATTGACCTCTGAATGAAAATCCTAGCGGCATAATACACTTTTTTAGGTCCACCCTAACATTGGCTTGCTTATTATAGAAACCAAGGGACTTGTTTTAGATCGTTATATATTGCGTAACCCGAAAATGGTTGAATTGATTTTAATGAAATTTTGACACAGTATTACTACCGCGGTGAGGATGGAAAGCGCGTATGTTTTAGAAAAATCATGTCAGTGGCGGTGCAGCAATAATAAAAAAATTAAAACATAAAAGCAGCTCAAACTTTGTTTTTAGGCGTTTTAGGGGTTCCTGATCATTTTCTACCTTTTTTGAGTGGGGGTGGAATTGGGGCGGTTGGGGGTGGGGGGTTGTAAAACTGAAAAATTTGTTCTATTCATAATAGTTTGTCCATTGACCTGTTGAAGAAATACCTAGCGGCATATTACACTTTTGTATGTCCGTCTGAACATTGGCTTGCCTATTACAGAAACCAATTTTGTGATGTATACAGACGAGTTTTGCTTTATTTTCTTCTATTTATATTGCGTAATGCGAAAATTATTGAATTGGTTTTAATGAAATTTTGACACAGAATTTACTGCCGCGGCGAAAACGGAAAACGCATCTATTTCTGAAAAATCGTGTCAGTGGCGGCGCAGCAATAATAAAAAACTAAAAATATAAAAACAGCTCAAACTTCGTTTTTAGACGTTTTGGAGGCTCCTGATCGTTTCGCATCGCCCAGTTGAAGCATGCAGAAGAAACTGTGGCGTCCTAGTCCCTAAAGAGGGAGACGCAGGAAACTATTTACGAGAGTTTTTGCGTTGGATGTTTTTATGCGGGCGGGTGGGCGATGATTTGGTTGCAAGGGAATTTCAAACTATAGCTTCAGGCAATGGAGATATAATAAAATGGTATCATCATTATGTGTGGGAAGTACTGAGTCAATCAACTTGGCTCCATTTTTTCCTACACAAGTTAAATAAAAACGTATTTTTCCGTAAAATGTTAAACGTAAAATAAGTAAGATAAGGATTTGTTTAAGGTGTAATATTTTCACAGAGGAAACAGATCAAAAAGAAAACTAAGCGGGTCTTTCAAGGGTCCTGAATGACCTACTATACCGTGCTTTCGAAACATTTTTTTACTTCAACCCCTAAGTTTCTTATTTATTCCTTTCTCTTGAAAATGCAATGCAGTTTTGAATACCTAATATTTTTATGTATACGAAGCAACAATGCCAGTGATATGAGAACGACCAACGACAAAAAGTAGTCAACGGACCTACTAGTATTGGCAGTAGTTCATTTATGACTAGTTTATACAAGGTTTATAGCTTCTAACTCTATCACCGAAACCGTTAGTGTTTTGTAGTAAAACCGAGAAAACAAAACCCTCTCATTTTGTTCATACTTACGTATGATAATCATACTTTTCTTATACCGTACTCTTTTTAGTATTAGTAGAAATTCTTTGAACCACTGAAGACAATTAGATAAAAATTGAAGTTAGGTTTTTCAATAGAAAAATTTTCATTCACGATTTGCTTTTAGGAGGATTATATTTTCTGTTCCTATTTTGTATTTCAATAAATAATACTGAGTTTGTTTTTTGTTTTCCTGTTTTATGACTTGTTTTTTGTTCGTGTAATATTTTCACTGATGTCAAAGAATATAAGAGTCCGGTTGAAAATCATTATTTTTGAAAGTTTCAATGCATCGGAAATCATTGATGCTTCTTTTGCATGCATCACATCGTACAAAACATCGAGGTTTTCACTCGTGTTATTTCATTTCTATTCACAAAAATTCGTTACCTCTAACGGGAAACCATTAAGTTGGCAGAGCCACCTACCTCAGATAAATATGCTTTTGCTCCTAGAAGGATAGGTGCCTGAATTTTGCCGGGCGCGTGATAGTAACTGCAACACTGAGCCATGTGTTGTATCAAACTGTGCCGTCACATGTGTCAAACGCGCTTCGTGTATACAACTAACTACAACTACAACTAACGTTGCGGAACTTTGGCGCCACCTTTTGTTAATATCACACAAAAGCGTGGCGACGAGAGCTTAAAACGCATGACATCCAACTGTTTGGGAGTTGATACTTTTGTGAAATTTATTCAAATAAGTCGACAGTTTTGATTATTGTTAATGCAATAATGGTAATGATTACGCTGTGAACATTGATCAATAAAAAAATAAAAATAAGTAGCTTAAAAAAACTAGAAAACACGCTTTTAGAGAACATCGAACTATAAAGTTAAAAGTAATTTTTATAATAAGCTTAAATAACAATGAACGAAAAATACCTAGTACTATTGTGAAAAAAGCGTGAGCGCTATGCGCGATATTAGTCGCAAATCGAGCGCCCGACGCTTTTTTCACAAGCATACCTACTAAAGTGGATTCAAATCCGCCGTGCAGTGAAAGTAAATAATATCACGCGAGCAGCGGCTGGCCTGTTGATGTCGGTCGCCAGAGCCGTATTCAGAATAGCAGTCATAAATTCCATGGTATCGGATGTGGAGTAGCACTTATAAATCATATTTTTTCATTACAGCTGTATTGATATATTTTAGATTTCATATCATGTTATTCTCACCTCAGCAACCTTCATTTTGAGGGTAAAGTTGAGAAGGGGTCAATACTTCATCTACATTTGTCCATCTATTCCGAGTGTTTTTTTTGCCTCTCATCTGGAGTGAAGAGTGGTAAAGTATTCTTGAATCAATTTTCAAATGAGTTGTCATTCATATCCTCATGGTAATCTGTAGTTTTTTTTTTGACTCAAATGTCCACAAAGAACCCGGAACAAATCCGTTTTCACTACCGATGTGACAGATTACTAACCTCTTCCCTTTTCCACAAGGGTCTTTCAGTCTTGTATGTTAGGTTAGGTTAGGTTAGGGGGGTCAAACGTACAGGCCGGGTTAGGTAGCCCCAACACTGCAGCCATTGGCTTATTGTATTGTCCTGTGCGTTTGTTAATCCGTGAAGAGTTTTGTGACCTTGATAAGATCCAAGAGTCTCTTCACGATATCTCGATTGGGGAGTGATTTGGGGTTGTTAGGCCCTATCAGTCTGAATCTCCACCAGCGTAGAGCCTCACATTCAAAGATTATGTGAGAGGCTGTTTCGTCGTCCTCGTCACATAGTCTGCATATTGGGTTTTCTTTGAAGATCCCTAATGTGTGTAGATGTTTTCTTAGGCCGCAGTGTCCGGTTAGGAGGCCGGTTATTAGCCTAGTTTCTTTCCTATTTAGTTTTAGGATCTCTTCAGCTAGTTTTGGTGTGGGTTGTTTCACCATCAGCTTGCTGTGTCTGAGCTTTGGATGTGACTGCCAGTATTTTAGGTGCTGTGAATGCACCCACTGGTTTATCGTAGTTTTTACCAAAGACCTTGAAATGCCTATCGCCGGTTCGGGGCCGGTAAAGCTGGATGCCGATCCGTTTCGTGCTAAGGTGTCTGCTTTTTCGTTCCCTTCAATTCCCTTGTGACCTGGCACCCATTTCAGGGTTACCTTGTTCATGGCACTAAGTTGTTTGAGGTTTTCTAAGCATTCCCAGACGAGTTTGGATTTGATTTGGCAGCCGTTAAGAGCTTTAATCGACGCTTGGCTATCCGAGCAGATAAGAATGTTTTTACTTTTATATCCCCTTCTTATGTTTTCTCTCAGACAAGAGTCGATTGCTTATATTTCTGCTTGGAATACAGTGGCGTAAACTCCCAGAGGTTGACTGATGTCACATCTGGGAGATTGACCGCGAATTCCTGCTCCTGTTCCATTGTCTGTTTTGGAACCGTCAGTAAACCAAACTATTTCTTGTTTGGGTGTTTCCTCGAGTTCTCCTTTCCATCCGATTTCGACGCTAAAGGGTTTCTCAAGTGATGTTCTTGGCATCCTGTAATCACTTCCCATGGTTAATATAGGGTGTGTAATTAAATCAGTGATTGCCGCGTGTCCGTTTCGGTACGGGTACCAGTTATTGTTTAACTGGAGGCGGTATGCCCCAATCCTAGCCTCTGCTTTGACAATTAAGTCAATTGGTGGGAGGTTCAGAATTGCTTCCATTGCTGCCGTCGGTGTGCTTTTTAGTGCTCCGGTCACACATATGCATGCTAATCTCTGGATTTTGGTTAGCTCCAGGGTTGCTTGCTTCTGGTTCACCTTCGGCCACCAGACAAGTGCGCCATATGTTATCATGGGTCTTATAACGGTAGTGTACAGCCAGTGTACAACTGTCGGTTTTAGTCCCCATGAGTTTCCAATAGCTCTTTTTAGTGACATTAGTGTCATTTTGCTCTTGGTGATTACCTTTTGAATGTGTTGGTTCCAGGTTAGCTTCGTATCGAGGATGATTCCTAGGTACTTAGCTTCCTTACCAAAACTCAAGGTTTGTTGGAAAAGTCTGGGGGGTATGAGTTCCTCCAGTTTTCTTTTCTTTGTGAAGGGGACGAGTGTTGTTTTGGAGGGGTTTACGCGAGTTATGTATTTTGGTATTCTCCACCACATAATAATTATAAATCTAAAGTGAATATATTCTTAAAGTCCTTCAGACGTCCTAGGTTTATGAACTTGGTATGTTTCTCATATATGTAACATAATACAGGTACGTGCCGTCTAGTCCAGACTTCTACGAATAAAGCTTATGTATACATTTCATCTTTGATAAAACTGGTAATCCGCCTTGTACTTTAATCAGATAGCTACCGACAATCATTGTAGTAGTTAGATTCGCAGCGGTAAATAAACCGATATTTTTTAAAAACTCTTGTTCGCCCTTGGCAAACATAATTGGGGGCTCAACCGGGATCCCTCAAACGGTGAAATCGAAAAATACGGCCGAGCTAAATTTGGAGGCCGTCTTGTCGAATCGTAATATCAACGGCATATCGACAGCATCGATCATCACCGGTCACTTTCAAGTGTTTGAGAGGGATTCGCCAGCCAAGAGGTACCATCACCGGAGACAAGAGGAGACCAGGGCGAAGAAGTCCACTGGCACCCGCCTGGTCAGAAGAATATCACGCCGCTTGGACCTGAGGTCAACCGTAAAGAGAACGAAGAGAAGATCCAACTTTTGGGCGACTTCAACTGCCGAAACGCTCAGAGGGTCAACATCCGGACGTTGGAAAGCTGATCCATCGAGGACGCCGCCCGACTGCCGATGCTAGGAAGAGAAGACGGACCAGGAATGAAGATCATTTTTATGTTCGCTCTGCTCCAGATCCGCAACCTGGTACTAGCAGCCAGAACACATCGGATTGATCCTCACCATGGTTATTTTAAGGAACCACTAGGTCCTGCACGAGTGATAAGTCATTACCACTCAATATATTATTACCATAATATTACACATACGTTACATAATTATTTCTTAGTTCTAGATAGTTATCAGAAAATTAGGGTTCAAATAAACAAAGACGATATAATTGGCCATGCATTACTTCTAGATTTGGGACACACTGTAAATTCTATTGAACAAGAACTATTGAAATTCAATTCAATTCATAAAAGGTCGAGACGTGGTTTAGTCAATGGTCTTGGCACTATAATTAAATACGTTACCGGAAATTTGGATCAGAATGATCTTACTACAATACAAAATAATTTTCATAAGTTGCATAACACGCAAAATCAAATTATAGAACAAGTTAACACTCAGATATCTTTTGCTCACGCCATATCAGCGAAACTGGAAGAGACTATGAACGTGATCGAAAAACGATTATTAAATGCACAAGCCGCCATCAGAGAATTTAAAGAAAATTCCGATAAGCATATGGTCATTAGTAGAATTTTATTTGTTGCAAATCAGCTGTACGAGAATGTAAAGAGCCTTGAAGTGTCACTCACTTTAGCAATGCAAGGAATCCCAAATCTAGGCAGCTTTTCAAGAAGCGAATTAGGTCTGATACAAGACCACCTTTCCAAAATATATACACCAAAAGCTTTGGTAAATATTGAAGAAAATTTGCCATTTCAAATTTTACAGCAAAGTAAATTAAATATTGTGCACACCGACAAAGAGATCCTGTGTATCCTTAAAATTCCTATCCTTCAGAAATTGCTGTTCAATTTGTATTATATACATCCACTACCAAATTCCGAAAATATTATTTTAGAACCACCTACTACATTTTATTTGAGTAATAATGTTAAAGAAGCTTGGACTGACACACCCTGTAAGCGGACTGAAAAATTTTATATCTGCCTGACTACCCAACGAACGAACATTTGCTCTTTAGAAAATTCTTACAAGCATTGTTTATTTCATGAAGTAAAAAACGATTATTTTCTCTATAAAAGACTGTGGAGTCAAAACGCTTTAATTTTTGATTCAAAATCAGCTCAGACCGTAGTTGAAAAGTGCGAGGAAAACGTCAGCAAATTTACATTGAAGGGTTCATATATATTAAATGGCCCGTGTGATATAATAATTGATGAAGAAATATTTTATTTATCAGATGTCAATTTTACCATTCATGAGACTTCTATGAGTCTACCCAATTTAAATATAACTTCCAATACCACAGTCGAATTGAATAATTACCATTTCTTAGATTTAAAAGAATTGAAAACATCTCTAAAGCAAATGAAACCGATTTCGTCTCAAAATTTAAATTTTTATCATACCAGCGTTACTACAGGATTTTCGATACTAGCCGTTATAATAATTTTTGCGATCATTTATTTTATATACAGATATTTTCCAAAACACTTGTTTTTTACAAAAAATTCTAATCCTCCCATGGTAGAAATCAATCTTTCAGAAACAGGAAGAAATCGAAACGAGGACGTTTCAATCTAAGGGGGGAGGAGTTATGTATTTTGGTATTCTCCACCACATAATAATTATAAATCTAAAGTGAATATATTCTTAAAGTCCTTCAGACGTCCTAGGTTTATGAACTTGGTATGTTTCTCATATATGTAACATAATACAGGTACGTGCCGTCTAGTCCAGACTTCTACGAATAAAGCTTATGTATACATTTCATCTTTGATAAAACTGGTAATCCGCCTTGTACTTTAATCAGATAGCTACCGACAATCATTGTAGTAGTTAGATTCGCAGCGGTAAATAAACCGATATTTTTTAAAAACTCTTGTTCGCCCTTGGCAAACATAATTCGCGTAGTTGCTCCTCCTTGCACCAGTCCTCAACAACTTTCAATGCATCCTGCATTAGAATGGATGTTGTTTTGGAAAACCTTCCCCTGACCACAACGACTATGTCGTCTGCGTAGCCCTGGGCGAAGTATCCCAGTTCGTTTAACAACTTTAAGAGTTCGTCAACGACAAGATTCCACAGGAGAGGTGAAAGAACGCCTCCCTGCGGGCAACCCCTGGCCGCTACCACCCTCAAGGAAGTTTCTGCCATAGTCGAGTTTATGTTCCTAAGGTTTAACATGGATTTGATCCATCTGCAGATGGTATCATTTATCGCATGTTGCCTTGCTGCTCTTAATATGGAGTTGAAGGAGGTATGGTCAAAAGCTCCTTCTATGTCAAGGAATGCTGCTAGTGCAATTTCCTTGTTATCAAGTGAGTGCTCTACTCTTGTAACCAGCTGGTGTAGAGCAGATTCACATGATTTTCCTGGTTGAAAGGCGTGCTGGTTTTGGTGAATTGGCCTCTCTTTGAGAGAGGTTTCCCTGATGTGCATCTCAACCAGCTTTTCTATCACCTTTAGCATAAAGGATGAAAGGCTAATAGGTCTGTAGGACCTGGCTTGAGATAGGTCTCTGGCAGGTTTAGGGATAAAGACCGCTTTCACTTCCCTCCAAGACTCTGGAATATAGCCTGTTGCTAGACTGGCCCTGCACAGTCTACAGAGGAGCGGAGTTATGAGCTCCACACCCTCTTGTAGGAGTGCTGGTATTATTCCATCTGGTCCTGGTGATTTAAAACTGTCAAATGAGCTGATGGCCTATTTTATGCCGTTGTAGGTAACCACTTTCTTGGCTAGCTCCCAGTCTTCCTTACTCGCTCTATAGCAGAGCGTGTTAAGGTTTGATGGGTTACTGCTGTTTGGGGTAACTACAGTGGAATCTGGAAAGTGGGTTTGAAGAAGTAAACTTAGTGTTTCTTCCCCATTTTCCGTAAATTCGCCGTCTGGTTTTTCAATTGTTCCAATCGGTTGAACCGGATTCTTAGCCAGAATTTTGTGGATTCGGGTTCCCTCCGAAGCGTTTTCAACTTCGCTGCAGAACCTTCTCCACGATTCCTGTTTTGCTTTCCGGATTTCTTTGTTGTATTCGGTTAGGGTTTGCAGATATGTTTCCCAGTTACCGGTTTTCTTCGCTTTAGTGAAGAGTTTGCGAGTATTTCTTCTGAGCATTTCAAGGTTCGCGTTCCACCACTTGTTGTGATTGTTGGTGGTTTGCCTCCTCTCTACGCAATTTGAATGGTATGGTGTTTGAATGGCTTCTTGCAGTTGCAAGTTTACCTCCTCTATATCAGATGTTGTTTTTATTACTGTTTTGATGTTTCTAAGGTTAAGCTGGAGGTCTACTCGGTATTTCTCCCAGTCAGTATTCCGCGGGTTTCTGAATATTCGCTCTGGTTTGTCGATATGTTTGACTTCCATTTGAATATATCTATGATCCGAGAGGCTCGGCTCATCAGAAACCCTCCAACTGCATATTTGGGAGCTTGTTTCGAGTGACGCCAAAGTTACATCTATACGCTCCTGCCTATTTTTAATTATAAAAGTAGGTTTAGTTCCCCGATTTAAAATTTCCAAGTTGTTAGAAATAATAAAGTCAAGTAAGTTCTCACCACGTTGGTTTATGTTGCTGCTATTCCACGCGGTGTGATGAGCGTTGGCATCTGCACCAATGATGATCTGTAGGTTGTTTTGCCCACAGTACGTCACTAGCCTCTCCAGTTCTTCGGATGGAGGTGGGTTAGGGGAATCATAGGGCATGTACACAGAAGTTATGATCAGCTCCTTTGTGTTACCTGCCTCTAGATATTCCAGCTTTACAGCTGTTTGGTCCCTGAAACAGAAGTGTGTCAGTTTTATTGCATCAATATTATTTCTAATAAGAATGCAACTTCTAACGTTCTCTGAGTTTGAGTTATATATTAACTTACCTCGGATGTTGCCCAGTCCCATGACTCTTTTCCCGGATATCCAAGGTTCCTGTATTAGAGCCACGTCTATTGCCTCTGCTTCAAAGAGTTTGCAGAGGGCAGCTGTTGCAGCCTTCTCATGCTGAAGGTTTATCTGCATTACCCTCAGAATTTTTGGGTTTTGGCTCGAGGTCCCTGAAGGTTACTATAGTAAAGCCAAGATGGAGTTTATACTCCTTCCTGGCCAGCTCCCTCAGAGATGACTCGTCCATTCCCACAATCAGAATGGCGCCTTTTGGTTCTTTCTTAATGTTGAAGACCTTCCAGTTATCGGCGTCGATGCCCTCATTTTGGGTTTTTAGCCGCCGGAGGGTTTGTGTCGGGTCATCAACATTGAGGTGTTCCTTGGGGATCTACACCGACACCCTTACCCTTGGAGCAATTTCTTTGGACGGGAGTGTCCTCAGAACTGCACCTTCCCAGGGTTTAAGTTGCGGTATGATCGTTTTCAGCCACTCCACTGCATGGTTATCAGTGCAGCGTAAGTGGACCATGCCATGTTCCACTTGGCAGTGGTTGAATTTGGGTCCTTTTCCAGGTTGGCAATTCCAGATCTCCTGGAGGATAGCTTCCTGTACCAAGGCACCCTGTACTGGGGTCATCTTCGTTTCGGGTTCGGGCCCTACGAAGACGGACATTTTGATTGCTGACGTGACCCCGCTATAGCTGGCCCCAGACATTTTGCTGGGTTGTGCTGCAGCTGGGTCACGCTTTGCAATCTTTTTGGGGTTCTGGGAAGGGGATGGTGTTGATCCAGAAGAGAGCACTCTCTTCTTTCCCTTGTCCCGCTGGTCTGAAGGGGGCGGAGTTGCGGTTGGTGGCCCCATAGCTCCGTCCACTCCAGACTTATCAGGCTTGGGATCTTTAGCTGCCCGGGGTTTCCTATTTGTTCGCTGTTTGCGAGGTAAAATAGGTTCCCCTTTAGCTACGGCCCGCTCTCTTGCTCTCTTGCGCTTCTGAGCACCAGAGAGTTTTTCCTTGTTTAGGTGCAGCCTGTTAAGGTTAGACCCAAGGTTCCTTGTATCTTCATCCTGGGTCGAGTTATTCCCCATTGATGAATTACCTGGTTCCATGAGGTTGTTGGTGGCCTCTGGTTCCTTTCGGACCGCAGAGATGGGGTTATTCGAGGTTAACCTCTTCCCTTTTCCACAAGGGTCTTTCAGTCTTGTAGAAAGTCGCTCTAAAAATGCTCGCCTGAATGAAGTCACTGTAGTGTCCATCCAAATCGCGTATGGCCAGCATTAATCCATGTCTCATCTGGGTAATAGATTTTCCTTTTTTCTGCCCTAAAAGCCTTAATTTTTCTGAGGTAATCCCTCTTCCATAAAATTATATCCTCCCTATCGATGAGAATACTTTTCCTTCCTCGTTTCCCAAATACAAAGTTAAGCTTCTTTAATAGCTTATAAAACGTGGTCCGCTCAAAATTGGGCAAGTCATTATCGTCATTCACCTCTTTCAGGACTTTGTCAATAGCCGGAAATTTATTTCGGAAAAAGAACTGATGCACCTTTCTCCTAATTGCACTTTTGTCGCCATGATCCACAACGTTTGCGATTCTGATTAGTTAAAGGTGCAGCAAAAGAGTGTCTGGTTCTGTATTCTCGCACCACTTCATAGACACCCCGTTTGCAGATACCTATTTTGAGTGCAATTTCTTCCACAATATCGTCAGCAGCAGTTGTTAATGATTTTTTCTGGGTTTCGTATTTATATACGTTTAATATTACCTCCTTAAGCCTCCACGGACTCAAATCCTGACTTGTAGCCACATCCATGGGTTCATCTGCAGTGTCTGTGCTACTAAGCCTCTTCCTTGGTAGACTTAAATCCTGTCTTGTAGCCACACCCATGGATATATCTGCAGTATCTGTACTACTAGACATCCTTCAATATCTCCTTCAAGTTATCGGGGAATAACACAAACACCACTAATAACTATTAAAACAACACACAACACAACACAGATAACACTAAAATTCGCACAACACGGCAGGTATGCGATGATGAAAGCACGATGTACGGGACGCGTCGTATACAATGGTAAACACACAGAGCAACTGAATAAAATACAACCCTGTACTCTGTTCAACATCCCAGACGGGCGTCAGAGCAGCAAGCCGGCCAAGGTGTTTATTGCCTTCGCAATGAATGCCGCCTTACTCGCGCCTATTTGTTTACAATCTTCTGCACCTTGGATTTGAATATGGTATAGTAGTTTTCGTTCATAATTATTTAAGCTTAATTCAAAAATTATTTTTAACTTTTTAGTTCGATTTTCTTTAAAAGCATGTTTTTTAGTTTTTTTAAACTATACTTATTATTGGTCATTTTCAATTGCTGAATTGTGTTCATACAGTGAAGATTAATTTTGATTGCGCTTTGTGATAAGCAGGTAAAAATTCTAGATAATTTTCAAAAGAAGAGTTATCAACGCCAGTCTTCAGTCGTTCACGTCACAGCATATAGAGATGTGCAATTCTGGATGGATACATGTCCTCATAGCAATATCCGTTGTCGAAATGATAGATGAAAATCCACACGTGGGACTAGCACAGATCATTTAAACCTGTTTAGCAAAGAACAAACGGGGTGGACACTGCTCACGTTATGCAAGAACTTGGGTCTTATAGTCTGTGGAATGACAACATAAGGCCTACATATATCTAATAAATCCTTTTGGCTCGAGATAAATAAATTCTTAATAGTCGCCGCTTCAAATTACCGCGAGCGGTAAAACTCGCCGCTTCTCGCGCATCCACTTGAAATAAGATACAATATACAAATCGCCCTCGTACATCGCCGCTCTGCTATATTCTTTATCTAGGTTGAGATAGTCAAGTTGTATTGTAAAGAAGACCTTTTTCGATTATGTATGGAACAAAATATATAGTAAATGGCCCCCAAGGTAGTTACTAATATTTTCATTGATGTTCGTTATTGAATTTTCGGCGCCTATCAGGAGTTGCTCGGACAACTTCGCAGGCTCTGGCCAGACTACACTGTAAGTCTGCTGGTTATGGTCATTGGATCTCTAGATCTCTGCTCTCTACGCTGCGCAAAATACCGGTGCGCCGTGCGGCGGCGCACATCTTAGCCGCCAGAATGCAGAAGGCAGTCATCCTTGGGTCCCTTCGTCTTCTTAGGGCGCACGATTCGCGGACCCAGTGATTGCTCACCTCACGGTGTGAGGAGTAGTCATTGGGTAATATCATATCATATGAAACATATGCATAAAAGGCGAAGTCTGGCCAAATGGCCACTCAAACTTAACCCCACGCTAAAGATTTATCTGTATAAATAACCAGAACCGACCACGTTGCTTCAAATTTTTTTAATGCTCGTCGAATTTTGGTCACTAGGAAACCTTTCTCGACCTGAAATTCCACAAAGTTTGAGAGCCGTCTCAGAGTGACTAGTTAAATTTGTGTACTGCGATTTCACAATAATGATACATTCCTTATCTTGTGTGACATTCCATTTGTATTAAACGAAGCGACGATAGTTGACAGTTGTCAAATGTCAGAGTTTCCACATGAACGAAAGAAAAGCAACACAAATTTTAAATAGTGCACACCTACTGACACAGCCATTACATTAAAAAGTAGATTTACAACGCAGCAAGTAAAAAAAATCATAATATATATGTAGCAAATACTTTAATGAATGTACAATGCAGTAAAAGGTAAATTATATTTGTCTCTATAAATGGAAGCTTAAGATGCGAACGTTTTTAAAAGACTTGCTAACGTTACTGCATGTTATGAAACATTGAATGGGGTATTTAACTTGGCGTTAGTATTTGTTTATTTTGTACCTTCGTACATACATAAAAATAAATGTTTCTTCCTATATGCGCAAAGCTGTTATTATTTTAAACCAAGAATGTGATATTTTTGATCCTCTATGCCCTAGGGTTATAATATGAAGTGAATATTTTCATTTATTTAAGGTAAGGGTACCAAAATTTTAAATCATGTATATGATAAACAAAACAATACCTATAAGGTTACTACATACTGACTGAAGCATTTCGTTTCTTGGGAGAAGCACCTAAAGGTATTTGTCTAAGCATTCGGCAATTTTACGATATATAGTATTTTTCAGACTTTATTTAAAAAAATATCGATTATAGTAGATTTTAAAACTACATATGTACCTGTATGTACCTGTATTCAAAACAAGAAGAATACAATGTGTTCCGCCATCATGTCGACAAACTTTAAGGTCTGAAAATACAATTAAAGTTATCGAGAAAAGATGCGAAAAAAGGGATCAACCATTTGATTAATTTTATATTACATTTTCAATTTCTGTATTATGACTCCATGGGTTCGCGCAGTTGTAACGCCATAGCTTGATTATTTATGGACCGATTCACGACTTTTTGGACTCATTTTATAGGAGAATGACTGGGCATATGCAATTATTTATATATTTTTTTTCGTATTAAATTATTAATTTTTATTTTTTCATTGCAAGCCAAACTGAAAAAAAAAATGTTTTTTTGTAATGCACTTGTTTTGGTTACTTGCAAATAGTCTGAAAAAAGCTAAATTAGTGCCTATTTATTAAGACAATTTAATGTTTAGCAGTACGTTTCCTGCCTAACCACATGCAATTCGTGTAAGTAGCTAAAATTTTCGACAGAATAGGCCTTTTTGTATTATGACTTCTGTATCACAGCGCCATGTGTTCACGCAGTTGTAACGCCATATCTTGATTATTTATCGAGCGATTCACGACTTTTTGGACTCATTTTATAGGAGAATAGCTAATGTGCTGGTTTCGGTTAATTTCAAATAACTTGAAAAAAACCGTATTAGTTACTGTTTATAGAGACAGTTTAATGTTAAGCAGGATGTTTACTGTCTAACGATATGCAATCCGTTTATATAGCACTAAAATCATGGACGGAATAGGCTTTTTTATTATGACTAATTTTGAAATAAACGAGATTTTGGTATGCACGTTGTCTGTATTGGTCTTCACTTAAATACAATTTACATGAACAAATTTTATTACTTTTATTTTTAGTATTATTTATTTAGTATTCAGCCAAATGAATTTAAATGAGATATGTTGGAATCACTTGGAAATCAAAGAAAACAGACTGGAGTGTAGCTTAGCGTCTAGTAACCCAGAGCGTTAGTTTCAGAAGTCAAGCGTGCCTAAATGAAAATGGCGGACATTTTGAAAATTTCATTGATTAATGTAAATGCTAAATAATCACATTTGGTCATGTAAATTACATTTAAGTAATAATCTGTACCAAAGACTAATAAAGACAATGTGCATAAAAAATTCTTGTTTATTTCAAAATTAGTCATAATAAAATAGCCTATTCCGTCGATAATTTTACTATGTTTACTGTGTTTATAAATGGGCACTAATAAGGCTTTTTGTCGAATTATTTTGAATTAACCGAAACAAGCGCATTACAATTTTTTTTTAGTTTGTAGGTAATTTTTTTGGCCTTAGAACTTATGAGATACCGTTTTTTTGCCTTGGTTGATATACACCGTTATTCTTCTATAAAATGAGTCCAAAAAGTCGTGAATGGCTCGATAAATAATCAAGATATGGCGTTACAACTGCGTGAACACATGGTGCCGTGATACAGAAGTCATAATACAAAATGGCCTATTCTGTCGAAAATTTTAGTGCTACATATACGAATTGCATGTGATTAGACAGGAAGCATCCTGCTGAACATGAAACTGTCTTAATATATAGGCACTAATACGGCTTTTTTCCAAATTATTTGCAAGTAACCAAAACAGGTGCATTACAGAAAAAGTTTTTTTTTTCAGTTTATATAAAACGAGTCCAAAGAGTCGTGAATCGGTCGATAAATAATCAAGCTATGGCGTCACAACTGCGCGAACCCATGGAGTCGTGATACAGAATTGAAAATGTAATAAAAAATTAATCAAAAGGTTGACCCCCTTTTCTTTGCATTTTTTCTCGATAACTTTAATTGTATTGTCATACCTCAAAGTTTGTCGATATGATGGCGAAACACATTGTATGTTACGCCCGCCGACCCGCCATATCATATACTTGGTACTTATATATGAACATTTGGATGAAATCCCCACAACCCCAATTCTGCAACACTCTTGTCATGAAAATATAATAATACAACACACAGACACATGTAAGACTATGAATTATTAACAAAACACTATAAGGCCTGTCGCGATCTGTCGTTGTGTGGACCAAGATATTCTCAATGGAGGTACTCCGCAATTCTCAAGCTGTATGTGTTCTTCATCATCTAATAGGAGCTCAGTTGGAAAATGTTGAATCCTTACTAAAACGTTATGAAATCCTTAGTCGAAGAGCATTGAAATTTTAGTTGTGAAGAAATTTATATGCTTAGTCAGAGCATATTTCTTAAGAATGAGTATTGAACTCAAACTAACCATAACTTCCTCATCAAAAACATTTTCTCAGAGCGAGAACAGCTGTTCTATCGCTAGGATAATAATTTTAAAAGATCATTAGAACTCTTGAGTTGAATTGAATTTTTATGCGCTTTACCAGTACAAAAGGCAGTGACTCCTTCTTTGGCTTTCCCCCCAGTAAAAGCACTGTTTGCTTTCTAGAAATTTAATTAGTTTCTTTTAAAAGATGTCAAATTGCTAGGATAATAAAGAAAATCTCATATTTTCGCGTTTATAACTGTTTCCTTTGAGATTGCTTTTAGCTTATACCGCTGATCACGAGAGTCACAAAATTCGCAAGTTATTAGATCGATTGATATAGTTACGTCAATGATGTATGCTGATATTCATATATCCTGCATACTTTTTTAAACGCTCATTCTAGTTAACGAATTAGAAATAAATAGATATGTATTATATGCAGAAGCATAACATTAAACCAGTAAGACAGTATCTGAAATAATAACATAGCTAATAAGTATGCATATGATACAATTTATAATTCGTTGATAGACATCTAAAAAAGAATTGGCTAGAAAGCCTATCAGAATATGCACTTATTTGGTTCGCCATAATCATTTTTAGTAATTGTAGACTTTTGGCAGAAATTACTCAATCTTGATAAGTCTATAACCTGTAGATGATGAGTGTTACGCTTATATCTGATGATTTTCTTGCAGATACGCTTTTGCTGGCACCACTAACCTGCGCTACTTGTTGCTTGCTAACAACCCCCTACATACACTAGAAAGTAGATCATTCAGTGGTCTTACAAACGTAGAGAGGATCACATTTCCTTCAGGTAAGTATGTTGAAGAATATTGAAACCGTACCATTCCCCCAATCCATTTTAAATTACAACTTGAATATTCTAAAAGTTATACAGTTTTGAGACCCTATGCCAAAGTTTTGGTTAACCGATCACTTTTTATGAGTAATCATGATGTAATAGCCACAATATTCAAGCAACCATAATAAAAATTAGAAATCCGATGACAAGTTTTTGCAAAACGTTTTGTTGAAACTTTGTACTCTCGGAGACCCTTATGCTTTTAGAGCATAAATGCAACCTTATTGCCTGTGTTTACCACCTTTACAACAAGTTTATGATTCCAATGGATAACTAGAAAGATGGACATGTTTTTACCGTAAACTGCACAGTTAATTTGTTATTAGGTGACTTTTTAAAATAAATTCATTTTTTATAACGCTTCTTGAAGTCACTTCTCAACACATGCTGATTTTGACACCATCTCGTGAAGTGTGTGATACATGATCACTTTCTTTTAGTCGATAGTGACATAGTAGCGTACTTGCTGAGGAGTAATACCAGAAATTCCAAAGTCCGACAATAAAACCTTGTTTTATTAGGGTTTTCGTTTGGAGGTCTACGTTTCAATGAAATTCTATAAAATTTAAGTTATCTAGGAAACTACTATGAACTAGATATGTTGTTATATGGTCAATTTTATAACACACCACCTCTAATATCATCTCCCCAAATATATGTATCGAATTACCAATAACACTGTATAGATATAATTTTTTTAATGAAGTAAACTATGGTGGTGGATATCACAGCAAGCTGCTTCTTCTCTGCGTCTGTGTCACCGTCTTTATCGGGCCTCTGCTGTATGAGGAAGTTGGTGTATAGCTTTGTCGGCTAGAAATATAGATGGGTCTACTGAGCCTAATGCCCTGCAGGGCATTATTTTCTCTTATTCCACCAAATTCATTTCTTTCCGACCTTTGACTGTAAAAAACCCCTACCGCCTGGACTATTATTGTACTCTGTTAGAGCCGTGCGTATTGAACGTAGAATAAATTGCTTTGAGAAAATGAACTGAATATTGCAAAACTTTTCTAGCACTTTTTGTATGATCCTATGCGGGCTGTTTCTGTTCCAGGTATCCGATCCATAGAGCGCTCCGCCTTCGAAGGACTAGACACGGTAGGCTTCGTGAAGCTGGCCTTCATGGACCTGCCAGGCATGCGACCTGGCATGTTCCGCGGCTTGACGAACGTGGGCGTTCTGGCAGTCCAGGAGTCAGACCTAGGCATCATAGATGGCTCTGCCTTCGACGAAATGACGAACGTGGCGGCCCTCCACGTGCTCAATAACAAGATCGATGCCATTGAGTTCCTAAATCTTACTAGCGAGCAACATATCGGCAGGCTAGAGATCAGGGGGAACCACATACTGGAGATACCAAAAGCTGAAACACTTATTGTCGAGGTAAGAACTTAGTGAATTTTTCAAAATAAGATATAGTCATGCAACTTGCTAGTTCTGCTAGTTTTAGACGACGTTCGGGGCCACTTTCGTGTTTGTTAATTGCAAAATATTGTTAATGGCACTTCTGAAGCTCACCCTGTGCTTGCATCCTGCTATGCTAACCTTTTCGCTTCCTTTGCACACAGAAAAGTCTGACGTTTTTTCAAATACTCACTCTTTGATTCAATTGCATCTTTCATTTAGTATTCCTAAAATACAGCACTGTTTTAGCCAATAGAAAAGATCTGGTAACTAACTACATCCTGTTGTCTCTCCAACGACAAGGTGACAATTGGTTCGGTTAACATTTAGTGTTTCATATTAAGTCTAGTCTGACTACGAAGCTTGTTGTTAATGATTATTATATCACTATTCTATAGTAATTTGGTTGATTACATTCGATTTATGGTTACGATATGGATTTATACTTGATTCTGTGAACCGAGCGTGTATACACAAGCGGGAGGAAGACTATTGTAACTTACAACGCACGTATACTTGAAGAGATGCACTACATTATACAGGGTGTCCAGTTAGTGCGTAATTCTCCTATACCTCGCAACGTAAACCTGACAGAAGAAAATATCAAATACAAAAGTTATTTGGTTACTTAAGACGCATATTCTAAAAATATTTTCAAATATACAGGGTGTTGCGGGAAAGTAGGATAGTGATCAGCATATTTCTTTTATATGGAACTATACCTTTTTTTTAATTCTTCTAGTTTCCATCATTGAACTCTATTTAACCCTAAAATATGTTTGGGATCGGTTGCCACGTTGCCAAGTTATAATTAATTTTCTATTACTTTCCGGATTTGCAAGGTCGCAAGTAATATTGATTGGATATTATTTTTCATGTTACCAGCAATTTTTATTTACAGAGTGTTTTTGGCAGAATTTTAAATTACGGCAACTTGAAGGTCATTTTACTTTGCTTTTTTAAATATAACACCCTGTACTTTTTATTTCAAATCGAAATACCTACTAATACCCTATCTCGCCTTGTGATATTTTTTTGCGTTTGCGACGCTGCGAAGTTATACATTATTTTTCCAAATTTTTAAACAAATATCCCCGATTTTAATTTATTTTAAATAGAATCCTCTACTTATTTTTATTGCAATGAATTGCGCATGTCGAGTTTAGTAATATCTCATAATTTCAAAATTTTGTTTCTATTAATTACTGAGATACGCCGCCGTTCCGGTACCGCTTTTTCAATAAACGGTACCGGAACGCTTAAATATTTCCAAAACTGCCACAGCTGGAGAAGTTAAATTCAATACTTCGGGGTTTTTGAACATACAGAATTCAAAAACGCTAAAATCAGTGTTGTAAGATTTACCAATTTTACGTCATAATTTTGAATGGAATGCCCTATTTATGAAGTCTAACGTAAAAGTGGTAAATCTGACAACACTGATGTTACGATTTTTGAATTCTGTATGTTAAAAATCGCCAACTACTGAATTTCACCGTTCCATCTGCGGCAGTTTTGGAAATATTTAAGCGTTCCGGTACTGTTTACTGAAAAAGCGGTGTTGGCGTATCTCGATAATTAACAGAAACAAAATTTTGAAATTGTGAGATCTTACTAATTTCGACATGTGCAATTTGCAAAATAAGTAGAGGATTCTATTTAAAGTAAATTAAAATCGGGGATATTTGTTCAACAATTTTGAAAAATAATGTATAACTTGGTATCGCCGCAAACACGAAAAAAAATATTACAAGGCGAGATAGAGTATTAGTAGATATTTCGATTTAAAATAAAATATACAGGGTGTTACATTTACAGAAACAAAGTAAAATGACCTTCAAATTGCTGTAATTTAAAATTCTGCCAAAAACACCGTGTAGATACAAATTGCTGCTAACATCCGAAATAATATCCACTTAATATTCAAATAATTCGCTGTATAATATTATTGACAAAAGTTAAAGGAATATATAAATTTGGACGTATTACTTGCGACCTTGTAAATCCGGAAATTAATAGAAAATAAATGATAACTTGGCAACGTCGCAATCGATCCCAAAAATATTTTAGGGTTGAATAGAGATCAATGATGGATGCTATAAGAATTTAAGTAAAAGTTATAGTTCTATATAAAAAATCAAGTTGATCACTATCCTACTTTTCCGAAATACCGTGTATATTTCAAAATATTTTAAGAATATGCGTCTTAAGTAACCAAATAACTTTTGTATTTGACATTTTCTTCTATCAGGTTTACCTTGCGAGGTATCGAAGAATTACACACTAACTGGACACCCTGTATTTTGTGTAAACGCTTACATAAATCCTACAGTTGCTATTTTTTTATTTTATTATTTTATTTACATCATATCTTTTCTAAATATTCTATACTATATTTATTACAACATATATTCATATTTTTTTTAATAAACGGCAACAGTTTTGCGATTTCTAGCAGTTTCTTTGTTTAAAGTTCGCATATTATTTATTGATAACTCTTACCCTGGATGAAATTATAAGTAATCACATCAAGGACTTGCCAGTGGTCTCCATGATTTGGCTTACATATGAGCATAGTAGCGTAAAACCAAGTGGCGCTCTCACAAAAATCGGTAACTTATTATTTTTGGAGACAGCCTGTTTTCACTGTAGCTAGGGGGTCACTACATGCTTATTGCAGAATTGGACAAGTCGGAGGTAAGCTGTTGAATAAATATAGGAGAATGTCACATTCGCCTATGAACACATGGCTTAACACTCCGAATAAGTTGCATATTTCTCTCATTGTAGGGTTGCACTCTTCTGTGTTACATATTTGCCCATAAGATGGTCAATATCTTTTTCTTATGGTCATCCAGGACAAAATGCCTATGGCGCTGTAGAAGCGCTACGGGAGGATAAGTGTCGGTGTACGTTAGATTTAAAACGCTGCAGGTTATAGCCGTCGAAAAACAAATTCTCCCAAAGAAGGAATGCTGGAGGAGACCGGTTCGAGGAGTAGAGACCTCGACCTGGTAAGGCTCGCAGAGGCTCTCTAGTGTTCCTCGTTCGGACGTCCTTTGGTGTCATTATCTGGTAAAACTCACTCGAACATCTTCCGTGGTAGAATCTGTAAAACAGGGGCAGGTCAGCCACCCTTCCTCGATGTTCCAGGCTGTGGAGATCCTTTTTGAGGTTAGGCGTATGGGTTAATCTAATTGCTCTCTTCTGGATAGTGTCCGGAAGCTGCGGAAAGTCCTTTGGAGCGCATCCCCACACATGGGAGCAATACTCCAACGATGGTAGGATCTCTGCCGTGTAGAGCAGCAGTAGTTGCTCTAGTGTATACAGCTTCTTACAGAAGAACAAAACTTCAAGCTACTGGGATGCCGTTTTAGCAATACTGACGACGTGGTCGTGCCAGGACATGTTGATGTTGATCCTCAAAAGCTTGACGGAAGGTGACTCGACTATTGGGTGACTCTCCATTTCTATAGTTGGTAAGCCAACGTGAGACTTATTGTCAGTGTTGTTGTCTGAGCTTCTGTACGTTAAACTGTACTTTATTTACTAATCCCCACTCGAGACCCCCACTCAGACAATAGGGTCGTTCAGTGAAATTCCAATAACCATATTTATGCGCATTTTCATGAAATATTACTTACATATAACATACAAAAAAATTTCAACTTAATTGGATGAGAATTGAAAAAGTTACGCGCCTTCAAAGATTAAAATATTTCATGCACTCAAAATTCATCGTTGTGACGTCATTGGGTCTGTCGGCGAGCCCAGACCGGCTGGCGCGGGGGCTGGCGGCTGTACAGCGACAGCGCCCAACATACGTTTGTAATACGTTTAAGTGCTTTGGTTGACGCTATCTTTTGTTTGATCGGGTGGTTTTTTCTAACACGTTCAAAAATCCAGATTCTTCTATAATCATTTTATCGGTAGTTCTCAAAACCCCTAGATAAGTAGGAAATAAGCTCATCATGAGTACAGGCTATAAAAAATTTGATAGTGTTACTTTTTTATATTCTGACCAGGAGAATGACTGCAGGATTGGGTTTCTTGGTTTTTGGATGGAAATTCGAATAAATAATTCTAAATGTTCGACTAATTTTGGAACGGTTTTTTTGAATTATTGAGCAAACTGTTGATATATACAGAAATCGTCTGCTATAATTTTATGTGGAAGATTAAGTTTCATTTTTTGTTTGTCAACTTTGTAGCAAGCAAGCATATTAATTATAAATAATGAGTGACTGGGTATCCCGCTATAAATTTTCGGATTATCTTCTATAAGAACAGCAGTTCGCTTTTCTACAAGTTCCTTGTTGAATGATCCGAACTCGAACCACTGGTTAAGGAGTAACATTATTTTGGGATATGTTTTAATGGCATTTGTTTCTGCCTTCCCTTCGTGGCTGCCTTAGTATATTGCACTCATCACATTTTGATATAGCTTTGGCCTTTATATTGACTTGGACTCACTTATCTGTCTTCCAATGTTCCCTCTCTCGTTGTCTTCAGTACATTCTAGTTCTACTTGCGAAACATTGGTGCTAGATTCGCTGCCTGGTGACGAACATCGAGTTTTTTTTGTGCTGGTACTAGGTTCATCTAAATCTCATTTTCGTTGTCTTAAGGAAAACATTCCGAGGATATCTAGCGTCTAAGGCTTGTTGGTCTTTTTGACAAACAAAAATGTGCGGAACTACTTCCGGTTTCATCTCAAGTTTTACATCTTTCATTAGTTTGTAACACATGTAATTTCCAACATCTTCCTCAAACTTAAACAAAATATACAAGACTGAGATACACATTTGATGTAGGGATATTTTGTAGGCTAAGTACCCACGATTTTCTACCCAAAATACAGAAATGTGAGACACAAAGAACTAGATAATATAATATAAAACAATTTTTTCTACATAATCAAAATACATATGAATTTTGGTTACATCAAAGGACTGAAAACAGCCTTTCACATGTTCCACATATCAATGAGAATTGATTTCTCCAATGCTTTTATAATTGTTAGGTATATGATTAGTTCAGTATTTGGATTAAAAAAATCTACTTGTATCTCTTATCGTTTTAGTGTACCAGTACCAGCAAAATCTGCTGACGTCAATATACCTTTAGAATGGCATTCACAAATGCGGATTCTTGATAATAATACAATTCACTTAGTTATAAAAATACCTATATATTAAAATGGTCCTCACAGAGTACTTTGTTGACTTATCGCTCACAAATTCATTCCTACGCATAGCTCTCTGCCACAATTTTCTGAGTTTTATATTTCGTGGCAAACCAATAAAAAATTCATCAGGAGTGGTCACTGTCGTATTTTCACATTGGGGAACCATACAACATTTACAATTTTTCTTCACCTGTTCTCCTACCATTATTATACTCAGTATTAACGAATTCGAATAGCTTGGTAAGTATTCAGTGTCGATGAAACAATTAAATAAATTATCCAATAGACGCGTATGCAGTTTACAAAGCTTGCATAGCAAGTAGGATGCGCCGCAGCGTTATAATTTACCAAGCATCCGTACAATGCGTGGCCAAGATGCCGCGCCGCGCCGGTCGGAGAGGTGTAGTGACGTCACCGTCGCACACTCGCAAGTGCCGCGCGTTTTAAATTTGCAGCACTTTGATAATTTATTAGAATATGAAATCGAGCTCAGAAAATTCTGAAATTTTGCACAGCTGCTAAACTCAATACGCCCTTTTAGAATACGCAATAAAAAAAATATGCTGAACGAGCCTATTGTTTTGACATCTACGTTGATCTGTGAGGCATGTTGCTGTCGCCGAAGTACCGTCTCTTGGGATGATAGTGACTTGCCTGTCTCCACGCAAGATATTAATGTACTGTCGTCTGCGATCATGATTCTTGTCACTATTTCAAATTTATCCCAAATACAAATGCATCCGTTTTATTCGGTAAATCTCATAATCATCTCCTAAAAACCTAGCACATAAAATAGAAGCTGCAATCCTTTCAGTCACACATTTTGTAATTTGAGACAATTTACAAAAACTACTGGTCAAAACCATAGCTAATAGCGAAGCGTATGAGTGATTCATAAATACGTCATTTCTCTTTAATCTCAGAACTTGCACATATTTACGCCCAGCTGTTTCAACTTATATATTGTTGTATACAATATTACTTAATTGTACATTTACAGGAAATATATAATACTGAATACTAGATAGTGGGCAACCATTTATAAGTTAAAAGCGTAAACTGCAAAAGTCTTGTTCCCCACTTCATAAACTTTCAGAGGCTAGGGATAGCTTGAAAAACTGCTCTCTATGTAATAATAGCCGAACTTCTCTCGTAAGCTTTACTAAATTGGGATAATTTTATATAAAATTTCTTTCATAAAAGTTCATTAAGTTGATGAAAGAAGATGCTACTAGTTCCTGGTGAATGTACCAATTTGGACAATATCAGTTTTCACACCACTCACTCCAGTCACTGGACATCATAACTATTGAAAGGCAGCAAAACAGTAGATGAATATTGAATTGAAGTAGAAACGACAATACGTAGAACTAATTGTAGAAGAACAGGTAATTTATTTTGTAATGCTTTCATGATCACGATCCGATGAACTGCTCGTTCTTCGGCTGTTCGGCCAGCGTAGATACATGCGCTTGTCGCTGCTTGACGTTTCGCCAATACGAGAGGATGGCATCTCCATAATCTTCATTAACAGTTACTGACGATGAATCAAACAGAGAAATAAAGAACTGTGCAGTTAGTAAAATACCGTACAGTAAATAAGAAATTAATCACCAATTCCTGACAATCATATCCTTTCTTCCAGGTGGAGACACTGACTGTGATATCCAACCATTTCCCGTGCAACTGCCACATCCATTCTCTCCTGGAGGGTCCATTGGCCAACGGTAGCAGGACTCACTTTATCACCAACAACTTCTGCATTTCTCCATTGGAGGTCAATGGCTTACCCATGACCAGTCTGGACATCGACGCCATTGGCCGCTGTGAGGAGGAAGTGACCAAGGAGAATCTGGAAGCTACCAAAGACGCCAGTGACAGTGTTTCATCTGAAAGAGAATCCAAACTTATGTTAGTGTTGATGTTAGTGCTAATGACGATTTTACAAAGGTGAAGGTGGTGATAGGCTGAGTGGTGGTGACCAGTTTCAGAAAATGTCCCTTTGAGGTGGTTCGTTGCAATTCCAAAAGTTCAATGCGATTTTTGAGACTTATCGTATGGTTGTCTCTTGGACTTCATTCAATTATTTCAAATTATTTTTCAATCACGTTTTGCTTTTTGAGGAAGACGACAGAGGTGGTCGAAACGTTTATGAACTTTGTCAATAAGTGGGCCAGTAAACGTAACTAATCAAAAAGTATAGCTAATACTTCCCCAGCGTCTGCGTCTCTTTTTAAAATAAAAATTACTTTAAAAAGCCAATACGTCAGTATAAAGAACGTGTTGGAGTACCTCAAAATAAATATCCTCATACAATGAGTTAACTGATAAGTAGTGAATTTTCTACAGAGAAAAAGTAGAAATTATACAGGGTGAGTTTTTAGTGCCGGATCGCTCCAAAACTCTACTACTGGAGAGGACAGCGACAAAGTTGAATACAAAAGCTGTAGGCCAGTTTATGATCTTTGCTAAAAAACTATTTTGATCTATACATCCCTGTTCTAACAGTATAAGGCACTACAACATTATACAGGGTATTTCAAAAGTTATGATCATTTTTATATCCAAATCGCTGTTAAATGAATGTACTGTATATGAAAAAGTAATAGATTAAATATTTTTTTACGTGTTAAGATAAAACATATCCCCTAGTTTGAATATCGGCTGTAAAAAAGTCGACGCCGTATATTCATATAAAGGGTGAGCTAGAATGGAAAATCTAGATTTACTTTTTTTCGGAATGTAACCCACCATACTTTGTTTCACCAAAAAATAGCTCTTATAATGCTCTTTCATCTTTTTATAGCATTTCCTAGACCTACATTCATTGGATTCCAAGATACATATTTCGATCGTTCTGCAAAGTTTAAATTTTGCATTCTAGGTCACCCTATAGGTATATGAACATGCGTCGTTGACTTTATTTATAGCCGATATTAAAACTGGAGGATATTTTTTATCTTGCCATGTGAAAAATAGCTTTCGATAAACTCTACCTTCCTTTGACATCGATTTGGATACAAAAATGGTCATAACTTTTAAAACACCCTGTATAATGTTACAATACCTGATATTTTCAGAATAGAGAATCACTATTAGAATCTAAATATGGGATAAGATATAAGATCATATTTAAAAAATGTATTTTTGCATCTCCAAGTAGTTATTAATTGCCCTGTATAAATCAGAATATTTTCTCAGCAAGTAGCATGTCCTTGCCTACAACTTTTTCCACTATCTTCTACAGGAGTAGAGTTATGGACCGATCCGGTACTAAAAAGTCACCCCCTATACTATACAAGAAACGGCTGTCCTCAAACATTTATTTAATCAGAATTTCAAAGACATGATTCTCCAAATTCTCCAACTATGGCTCCAAGACAGTTGCTGACCTATAATATGCAGATATATCTGCGCAGGCAGAGTCAGGCGTGTATGGCAACTAACTGTACAGGTTTTTTAACCTGTGGAGGCCACTAGAGCAGGAAAACAGGATGATACGGTTTCCTCCAATGTAAGATGTAGCCATAAACTATGCTTATATTTATTCATGGCACTGTAAGATTTCAATACTATGGATCTTCTAGGAAATATGTGATCTCAGATGAATTTCTTCATTCAATACAAAAACTGAATCAGGTTAGTATACATTTATTGCTGCAGTGAATCAGATGTGTGTTATTTGGTGTTTTTGCTTTGGAAGGCAGACAATAAATACATTTTACGTTGGATGTATTGCACTGTGAACTTGGGATAGCTATCATAGGTTGCGGTTCACAATGATGAATTGGCATTTTACGTAAGGTGTCTGCGCTAAAATTGTGAAGCCAAAATGCGGGAATGCAACTCCCCTTCCTCTCGACTTCCCTTACAGCCTTAAGTCAAAAAGCTTTGACATATTCCATGTTATAGCCGTAAAGTGTCATCAGCTTCCATTTTCATGGCACAGTACTATGATATATTTTCTATAAGCCATTTGACATTTGAAATGTATTTATTCGGTACACAAGGTGGATCGGGATAGCATAAATTTACTAGTGGGAAGGCACGACGTACGACAGACTTGATGTTCACGCTTTGGTGATCGAAAATCAAAATTTCTAAGAAACATCATTACGTCGAACCTGATCTCTCTGGTGTACCTGACCGACCTACATATGCAGTTGACCTGCGCAGTTCTACCTGCTCAGGCAGATCTCTCCGGTAGATCAGAGCGTCTGTAGCGTGCATAAACATACAGGTGAAACGCTATAGAAGTAACAAATTTTAAATGCCGTGTTACAAACGTAAAGGCAGAGTGAGCTCAGCGCTTCGTAATAATGTGACCAAACGATACCTCTTTTCATAAAAATGATTATGTGAGGGTATGTACGTCGAGTTGGACTACATTTTAGAAATAATGACTTTTATACAGGGTGCCTAATAAAAGCGCGGCATAATAAAGTTGTTTTTTAAAATGGAACACCCTGTATATTATTGCATATTTAGATCCCTGAGCCAATTCTAGCCATTGAGAGCTGTTTAGGTTATTTTCACAAGGTGCTTTTTTACTAATACATTGTCAGCCCCACTTAGATGTACTCACGAGCCGACGCTGTAAGATACTGGAATATTTTGCGCAAACCGTGAGGATTTATTTATGGAGCCCTCACCTAAAAATTAAAAGAGCTATCCTGTTCTCATCAGAGTTGTGTTCCCTTCCTAACAAAACTCTCTTAATAGAAAGAAATTCAATTCGTTAAGAAGGACGAAAAAGTATTTCCGAGTGGCTCATTGTTTCATAAGACAAAGGACGCAAACTTTTTTGGAAGTGGGAAATTATGAAGTTGCTTGAAAGATGGAAAAAGTAGCGAAAACAGTGGAGAAATGGAGAGAGTATATTCATTAAGTGTAACTGACACTGGCTGTAAAGAAGCTGCAACTTAGTAAAATGAGTTGTTTGAAATATTCTCATGTTTCGTATGGCAGCGAATAAACTGAAGACTTTGCACGGATGCTTGAAATAAGGAAACAATTGAGGCATCGTGATCAAAAAAATTGCATCAAGTAGATTGACCCTGGTATTTCCCTCGTATTTTCAAGCTTATTACACAACCAATTTTACAGACCATGAACCGTCTTTATTTAAATACATGAAGTACTGCACAAAACTAGAAAAAAATGGAGTCAAGCTGATTACCTCAGTACTTCCCATACATTACAATGATACCATTATGTTATTTTCCCATAGCATGAGGCTATAGTCTGAGATCCCCTTGCATCAAATCATCGCCCGCCTGCCCGCAAAAAAACATCCAACTCGTACGCAGTTTCTTGCATCTGCCACCGTAGAAACTAGGACGACACAGTTTCTATTTTGCATTCTTCAACTAATATCCTAATCAGAGGCATACCGATTTTCCTATATTTAAAAACAAATTATATTACCAGTATCAGTCTTTACGAGACCCTATCCTACCTCGGCTCTTTTTGACCACTCCACAAAAAAAGCAGGTAATTATCTGGACCCTAGTATACCAGAAAACAGAGTTTGAAATGTTTTTATATTGTACTGTCTCTTTTTTAATTTATCACCGCTACTAACACAACTTTCGAAAACCACAGATCGATCTCTACCATTGTCCACAGTACGGCCTAGAAATTTCATTGCTATCAGTTTAATGATGAGCTACACATATTACAGTATTAGCTACAACAGGTGGATTTCAAAAATTATGTTTTTACAAGGTAGGGCAGCATTCGGATAAAGCGGAAAAGTAAGTGTCGTTCCTTTACAGGCAGTGAGGAGCCCACTACGAATACAAAAAATTTTTCAGTTTCACAACCCCCCAAACTACTCCTATCTTACCCCCTTTAAAAAGATGTGGTGCAACCAAGAACCACCCAATCGCCTAAAAACGAAGTTTCGGCTGGTTTTTATTATTGGTGCGCCGTCACTGACACGATTTCTAAAAAACATATATGTGGGATATGATTTGGTGAAGTGAATGTGACTCGGTTTTAGTGATGTAATAGGTGTATTACTGAACACTTTAAAGTACAAAAATAATTCACGTCGTAATAATATAATCAATATAATGCTCTTGAAGATATATCGATCGCGTCGTTGTGACCATCGTCTTTTGCGTCTTTCGTTGTACGTCTTGACACTTCGACTGACGTCGTGTAACTCATGACTACTTGATCGCTCGATAGGGATTGATCGATTGGGCGCTTCCAGGGCCGTATCCCACACATATGCGTTTTCCGTTCTCGCCACGGTAATAATACTGTGTCGAAATTTGATTAAATCAATTAACAATATACAATACCGAACGATTCAAAGCAATACTCGTACCTATGTTTACATCAGAAAATTCTAAGTTCCTTTGTTCTTGTAATGGACTGGCAATGTTCGGATGAACCTATGCAGCTAAATCTTTTTTTCACAGTTTTACAACATATTGTTTTTGCTAACTACTCTACCACCCATGCAACCCAGTTCATCACAACCCATGTAGCGGTTACTGAGTTTACGAGGCTAGAAAAACGCCCACAGATAGTCAGACACACAGACAAACCGAAAGACATACCGGCAGACAGACCGACAGATAGACCGACACACGAATCGACAGAAAGACCCTCATAAACGAGTGACATGGACTTTCGTTATGTAGATATCATAAAACGCACAAAAAACAATAAGATGGTTATGGCAATAAGAAAATGTACGTGATTTGTTTGAACTATCTACTAGCATATAACTGGAACTACATTTGTTGATACCAAAACATTAACTAACAGTGTTTTAGGTAAACAGAGAATGAATTAGCTAAAAATAACCCACGAATAGGTTTCTTTTTCCACAGTTTAAACCATCTAGGAGTTCTTTCCAACAAGAATCAACGACGAGCAAAAAAATGGATACGATTCCGAGATATAAAAAATCGTTATTCCAACTATTTTCTGAAGTTCTTTTAGATTTTCATTTGAAAAAATATTGATGACAGTGTTTGAATGACGAATGAAGACGATAAGAATATCTCAACAACCGGAACTATGAATGTGCTCTACAGCCTAATGGAAATATCACAAATTTGAAGTGCATTATCATGTCATATCTCCAAGAAACGTTATACATATGGTTCGATAATCTAAACTAAGACTAAAATCTAAGTCGCAGTCTAATGCTTTGAGGCTCTGAGAGTTCTGTGAAAAATTAAATAGACAGTGAAACATAGAGAATAGCAGATAATAACACCAAATGCCGTCCGAACGAGGAACACCAGAGAAGCTTTGCGAGCTCATCCTTACCAGGTCGAGGTCCCTACTTCCCGAACCAGTCTCCTCCAGCATTCCTTCTCTTGGAGAATTTCGACGTTGTGGAGTGAGCTGCCGAGGAAGTCGTTTCCCGGCGGCTACGACCTGCAGCGTTTCAAATCTAACGTGCACAGACGCTCATCCTCTTGCAGCGCTTCTACAGCGCTATAAGGTATCAGCCTTTGCGATAGGCTGACAATAAAAAAGTATCAAAAAGTCATTTCGCCTATATTAACGTGTCAGCACTTACCTTGATGGAAACTTAGGTTGCCACGATTACGTCTCATTCTGATACAAATTCAAGTGTATGTTTGCTAGACTGTTAACTATTTCTACCCAAATGTTAGAATGAAGATAGGCATAGGTAAAAAGCATAATAAGCCAGTGTCAATATTTATTCTTACGGAAGTTTAAGATTATGGGAGAAATCACAAACGGTCATGGCACACTTACGGGTATTTGTACTGAAAAGTCGTACAAATGTCGATTTTGCAAATTGTCCCGTATGACGAATCTGATTTACAACAGAGATATGGGAATAGACGCCAGACAAAAAGCAAATCTTTTCTACTCCGTAGCTCCGTAGCAACTTCGATCGAATTAGTCATGTTTCACCGTCCATGTATCAGTGTTCAGTGTAATTGTTGCTGTTAAGAATGTTTCGGATTTTATACAGATTTTTAAGAATCTTTTACCAAGTATTGAGTATGGACACTTCTGTAGCCGATAAGTATAACACATTCTATGGATAATAATATACAGGGTGAGTTTTTAGTACCGGCTCGGTCGATAACTCCACTACTGTAGAAGATAGCGAAAAAAGCTGGATATAAAAGTTGTAGCCACGGATATGCTCCTTGTTCAGAAAATATTTATATTTATACAGGGTGATCTATAACTACGTGGTGATGCAAACATACATTTTTTTAAATGAGACACCCTATATATTATTCCATATACAAATTCTACTAATGATTTCCGTTCTTCCAATATAGGGTATTGTTACATTGTTCTGGGTATTTCAAAGATTATGCTCATTTTTATATCCAAATCGCTGTCGCGTATATCAAAAGGCGATGAATTAAAAATCATTTTTTTACACGGATGGATAAAAAATTCCTCTAGTTTTGAAGTCGGCTATAAAAAAAGCCCGCGACGCGTAATCGTATACAGAGTGATGTAGAATGCAAAACCTAGATTTTCTCTATTTTTTTAAATATAAACCCTAATATTTTATTCTACCAAAGAATTACTTTTAATATACTCTTTCATCTTTGTATGACACTTGTTATGGCTGCATTCATTAGTTTCTGAGATATTTGGTTTTCCTACAAATTTTAAATATACCTTCTATTTGTTTACTAAAATTTATTTACTTTGAGGAGATACCATCAAACTTCATTTTTGCTTAACAAACACCTAAAATATAAGGCCGTAATGGTACTTGATCAAGTCAAAACACTGAATTAACGAGATAATATAGGTCAAGTGTGCTGAGGAAACAATTTTATAGACGTGTCATGCATAATTATCAAGCAGATCTATCAGGTAGGTTATGAAATATTAAACGACACAGTCCAAATAAGATGATTCTTCAATCTGTCAAACGCATTACTTTTGGATTGCCTCCGTTTTGGATATTGCTGTTCATAGTTGATATATTCTAGAGGCAAGTAGACAGCTTCTCAAAGATTCTCCTAAACAGCATCAATGGAAAAATTAATTCTTAAAGCTGGTTTTTCACACAATACGGAATTATTTAGCGGGTTATAAAAACTGTCAATTTTTCAAAGCCTAACTGATAAATCTGCTTGATAATTATGCATCACGCCCACAAAATTGTTTCCTCAGCATACTTGACTTTATTATAACATGATTTAGGGTTCTGACTTCATCAAATAGTATCATGACCTTATAATTTAGTTGTTCGTTAAATAAAAACCAAATTTGATAGTACTTTCTCAAAATAAATAAATTTCAGTACACAAATAGAAGCTGTAGTTTAAATTTAGGATAGAGGATATTTTTAATCGTTTCGTGTAAAAAAAATATTTTTGATTCATTACTTTATGATACACAGTACTTTCATTTGATCGCGATTTGGATATAAAAATGGTCATGACTTTTGAAATACCTTGTACAATGTAACAATACCCTATATTGGAAGAACGGAAATCATTAGTACAATTTAAATATGAAATAATATATAGGGTGTCTCATTTAAAAAAATGCATGTTTGCATCACCACGTAGTTATGGATCACCTTGTATAAATCTAAACATTTTCTGAGCAAGGAGAATATCCGTGGCTACAACTTTTGTATACAACTTTTTTAGCTATCTTCTACAGTAGTGGAGTAATCGACCGAGCCGTTACTAAAAACTCACCCTGTATATACTGACATTAGGAACACTGTCCTTTTAGTGAACCTTAAATGGTTTTGGTACCCCTGTGGATCAGTTCTGAGTTTAATTTTTGTTTTAGGTCTCCGCTATTCAACACATTTAAAAACAATTCCAAGTTCGTCCAAATTTATGAATAATATTCCTAAATAGCTGTATGTATTGTAGCATGGAGAAAGAATAATTTTGCGTCGGAGTAGGTAATAGCAATGACGGAACTAAAGTCGAAGATTTTTTACTAAACATGAGGCGCTATCAGAGATAACTGGTATAGATTTGGGTCTCATTTTCATCTTACGGTAATTTTAGAGGGTATATCTAGCGGCGATAATATAAATCAGCAAAAATTAGAAACTATTTGTTTGGACACAGTAAGGCTGTCCGTGCAATTATGTTCGTGACATTCAATGACACCAACTCATCACAATAAATGTACTTCATGGGCCTACTGGCTTTGTTACCTTTAGGAATGATGTCGGAAGAGGACGCTGAAGCGCGTTAATTACACCTTCGGTCATACCGTCAACGTTATGCTCGGAAATTCAGCAGAGATTCTTGCAATCTCGATATAATAGAAAGATTATTACTGAGCTCGGATCCCCTGATTACTAGCTTCAGACCCACTTCCAAAAAAATTACTAAACCATTCCTCAAAGAAGCTCTTGCGGTGCTTTTGCCTACAGAAACTGTATATCAGTCTTGCTTATCTTACAATGAAGATGTTAGAGGAAGGACAGATGACGATTGTTCAGATGAATAATGCTTATCGCTGTCCAAATAACACAAACCTTTTTACGAATATTTTTTAGTTTTTCAAAGTTTACACTTATTTCACTTCGTCTACTGAGTACAATTGTTGACCATATTACAATTAATAATTATACGAGGGTTGCTCTATCTGTCGTTTGCTCTCACATGTTTCACATGTTTAGTACACATGAAAAATCTGATGCTCTCTATTTCCGTCAATCGACCTATGGCGCACTGATGATCGCTAATAAGTATGAAACAGCTGTCTGCTTATTGGTGGATTGAGAGCAACCCTCATATATCGACTTTAATATGCAGCAGAATATAGAACCGTGCTCTCTAGTGGCTAAAGCCAGTGGCGTATATAAGGGGGGGGGCCCGGCCCCCCCCCGAAACCAGCCACGCATTCAGTTTTGACGTCTGGTAAAAGGCTGAAGTAGTGTCAAAAAATATAGTGCTGAATAAAATTAGCAGCGACATCAAAATGTAATGTAATAATAAAGCAAATAGGGCAACTTTAACGATCATACAGGGTTACTGGTAACTCGACCACTTTCTTGCAAGAGGTGATAGAGGGACTCAAATGTAATAGATTTAACCCCCGTATGTAATTCCGAAAACCGATATTTTTCGAGATAATTAACATTTAATGTTTTTCTACCAAACGTCCAAATTTCCACACTAGATCCTAAACTAAGAAAAAAACCTGTTGTTGATTCTGATAATTTTTATTTTAGTATTTAACTAACACATACTCAAAGCTAACTTAGTATTAAAATGTTTCAAAATACTAAACAGTTCCAAACTAAATACAAATATTTAAAAAATAATCAACAAAATTTTTACGTTCACCGTGAAAGAAAATTATCTAGCTCAAAAAAAAATTATACAAACGGTTGAACAAATCGCTAAAAAAGCTTTCCTACCTAATAACCTTTTCAGAAAGATTATAAACAGCAATGAATAAAAATCACCTATTCAAGAAGAATGAATGACAGTACAATCATTATTGATAACTCAGTTACATACTAGAATGTTTGCAAATGCGGTCGATGATTTTATCCAAGTAAAACAAATTAAATTCACTCAAAAATTCTAGTGATCTTGCTCAATGTGGTGCCCTTGGTTTCGGATACAAGTACGGATCCGCTTCCTCACCTCGGTTTTTGTAACTCGTGTTGAAAAAGTTCGTTTCATCTCCTCTGCCGCATTGATAATTGTTTGCCTTAGTTCGTCAGCAGTATTAACTGGAGTCTTCTCGTAAACCAATGCTTTCACGTGACCCCAGACGTAAAAATCAAGAAGTGTCAGATCTGGGTTCCGCGCAGGCCATGGGATGGGTTCACCCCTCCCTATCCATTTGTTCGGGTATGTGTTATCCAACAACTGCCGAATTGTGATACGGTAATGTGCTGCACAACCATCATGCTGGAATATCATGTTGTTGATGATTCTGTATTATGTTGATAAATTTTGTTAAATAGTTACTTGTGGTTCTACTGTCATTCTTGTCCTTGGAATAGGCCATCAGATAAGGAAGTTTTTAAAATAATTTGTTTGACTGGTTGTGTATCTTTTTTTGAGCAAGACAGTTTTCTTTCGCGGCGAATGTAAAAATTTTGTTTTTTATTTTTTAAATAATTGTATGTAGTTTGAAACTGTTTAGTATTTTTACACATTTAAATACTAAATTAGATTTGCGTATGTGTCAGTAAAAAATTAAATTGGAAGTTACTAAAATCGACAGCAGGGTTTTTTCTAAATTTGGGGGGTAGTGTGGAAATTTGGACATATCGTTGACAAACATTAAATGTTAATTATCTCGAAAACTATCGGTTTTCGGAATTACATATGGGGGGTTAACTCTATTGCATTTGAGTCCCTTTATCACTTCCTGCAGGAAAGTGGTCGAGTTACCAGTAACCCTGTATATGTCTGATTAGGAAGTACACCTTGGTTTCTTTGCTTCAATTTAGAATGATTATCTATAAAAATAGAAATTTGCATTTCTGATATGCGTATGTGTTATATACCGGGTTATTCACGTTATTCGACACGAAGGATTATGGCTAAAGTATCTAATGAAAAAGAAAATAATAATGTCGGATGGATAGGGACCCATTAACGTTACATTTTAAAAATATTTTCATGTTATACAGGGTGTCCCCAAAACACGAAACGTATCAAACCTGTGTCTTTTAAATGGAACACTCCATATATTATTGCATATTCTGATTCTTTAGTAAATTCTGGTGTGACTTTATGTATCACACCATTGATTAACTTATTGAATGATCACACATGGGATCTAAAGCGAACCGTTTAGGTGTAAATCACCATTTTCGGTATAGGTAGATGTCAGAAGAAAATTGAATATCACAGAGACTATAAAACTTAGAAGGCTGTCGCGTTACCGTATTATTAAGCTTGAAATGCGTCAGTCTAAGTTAGGGCCGGTTTCTCAATGTCCAGTTAAAAGTGTCGGATAGGTAGCTTCCAGTTGGCGTTTCTATGGATACAACTGTCAGACAAGATTTACGTGAATACGTTAGTCTAACCTTTAATTGTTAAACAATTTATCTGACAAATAACCGTTAACTTCTAGATAAACATTTAACTTGACATTGAGAAGCCGGCCCTAAGCCGGTCAAATTTGAACTACGTTTATGCGAAATCGGTCGATTAATTAAGGAAACAAATGGGAATGGCGAATTTTTGTATACGGTTAAATGTAGAATTTAATAACCTTCCTAATGATATAAGGTTGTGAATATCAATCTCTGGGAGTTTTTATTTAATTTCAAATGTTCAACCAAATCGGTGTTTTTCGATTTTCCAAGCTATAAGAAACCTATGGCAGACCATATAAACAGACACCGGTTCAGGTAGAAGAAAACAACTAACTCAATAGAAAAATACACACAAACTAGACTAAAGGGACAAGATTTTAAAAATTACTCACAACAAACAAACTCTAACCAGAAACAATGGCGGTAACATATCTTTAGTCAAAGAGAAGCTGGAGTACGACAGAAATGGAATTTTTTCACGGCCTTCTAGCTACTGCAATTTCCAAGATAAAGTTTTTGAAATTAAATCAAAACTACTAGAGAATGTTGTAGGCAGTTTTTATTTATATAATAAAAAATGTTAAAAAAAGTATGCAATTCTGCCAAGTCAAAAGTACCTCTGGCTGGAGTGCTGGAGATTCTTCAGTACCTATTAGCAAGAAGGCAGAAGATGAAGAATGAATTAAAATTTATTCAGATTATAAAACAACTTAAATGGCAGAAAATTTGAATCTGATTTGTCATTATTTCTTTTTTGCAATATTGCTAATGGATATTGAAAACATAGAAGGGATCCAGTCAGAGATACCGTTCCTTTGACGCAAATTACTATTACATGTGATTGATAATTGCGTGCTGGAACAACAATCGCTGGTTGTTTTTGTTTCATTTCAGGGTTTTTAATTGTCTTGGAATTTTTTAACATCTAGTGAATTGCGGTAGCCAGTAGACTGTAAAAAGTATCTATTACTGTCATACTTCAGCTTCTCTTTGACCTTAGAGATGTTATCGCCGTTGTTTCTGGGAGAGTTGATTTGTTGTAAGGAATTTTTATAATCTTGTCTCTTTACTCTAATTCGTCTGTATCTTTTTTCTAAGTTACTTGTTTTCTTCCATCTGAACATATTTTTGTTTATATTTCATGGCCTGCTAGGTTGCTTATAGGTAGGAAAATTGAAAAACACCGATTTGTTTGAAAATTCAAAATCAAATGAAAACTACCAGAGATTGATATTCACAACTTTACACGATTGCAAAGGTTATCAAACTCTACATTTTACTGTATAAAAAATAGGTATTCTCATATGAAAAAACAAGTTATCTCTGATCGACGTTTCCTTAATTAATCGACCGATTTCTGCAAGCATAAACGTAATTTAAATTTGACAGTCTCAACAAGGCTGACTCATTTTATGCTTAGTAACACGGCAAAGTCACAGCCTTCCAAATTTTATAATCTCTGCGATATTCATTTTTTTCCTGATATCTACTTATACCGAAAATGGTGATTTACACCTAAACGGTTCGCTTTGAGTCCCATGTGTGATACATGAAGTCACACTAGAATTCACCAACGAATCTAAATAAAAAAATACAACTTTGATGCGTTTTGTGTTTTGCGGACATTCTGTATAACATGAAAATAATTTTTAAAATACAATCTTAATGGGTCCCTATCCATCCGAAATTACTATTTTCTTTTTTATCAAATACTTTAGCCATAATGCTCCGTGTCAAGCAACGTGAATAACCCGGTACAATTATTTTAGTTAATATTAGTACATCGTTATTTTATATATAGGTTAGGATTATAATACGCCAACATTATAACGTATGAAAATTTTTCCGATGGGGCCCCCCCCGAAATCGATTTCTATATACGCCACTGGCTAAAGCGGACGCGCCGTGGCGTTCCACCAAGAAGTCTGCTGGTTGCCGTTACCTTCGGGTACCAGATGGCGCACCGGCAGAACCTTTCTGTCGTCTGCTGTCAATTAATAATAAAATTAATTTAATTATTATACTGTTCCAAGTAAATTGAGATTGAAAAATTATTTTGTCCAGACTTTTAATATAAATACTCTTATGTGTGGCGTGTGGAATCTCCGACTTCTGTCGATATATCAACCTTGTTAAAGAATCGAAGTCTGTCACCAGTGTAATTATTGTTTTCTGGGACTGGTCTACCAAAGTAAGTTATGATACAACAGTCTAGTCTGAACATTGTATTTTACATCGGGTGTAAATATTGTATACAACCTTTTTTCTGTAAATAAGTGTTTTGTAGGTATAATTTTCTGTACATAGTTTGAGATTTATTAAATTATATACAGTAACCGCCGACTTGTTATTTCAGTGTTCGATTAAAAATACCAATTTTGTATCCAATACCTGTATATCACAGCAAGACTGAGGAACTCATAAAAAAGTATAGTATAAAAACAAGTAGTTTATCGCACCATGGCATGACAGCCTTACTTATTGCATATCTTTGAAATGATGAAGAATAAATAAATAAATAATGCTTTGTCGTTCAACAGAGAAATCCAGCTAAAGGACAATGAAACACATAAGCCAAAAATAATACAAATAGTGCAAATACTGCAGAGAAAAGATCTGAATCAGAAAAAACCAAAGAGAACCATGCATCCCAAATAGACAATGATATGGCTAATTAATGTACATAAACAAGAGAAACACACAGAACTTCTAAGTATCCGAATACAAACCATGAGTTAGATGAAAATGCTCACTTGATTTATATATTATATTTATAATTGTGCTGCAGTGTATGTTATAAGAATCTGAGAAAAAGTTAAAACAGGAATACATAAAATTTACGGGAGATTTTGCAACGATGTTAGTTCTTGGCATACTTTGATAAAAAGTAGGGCATCTACGCGGGCTGAATTTGGGTACGTACAATTTAAGCCGATTCAACAAAAGAGGGGCATCTGCTTGATTGTGCACTAAGTTGTAAAGAAATTTTAATGCATGGTTCCTTCCTGGGAGTTCTAAGGACTGACCTTCGAACCTCATAATCAATTCAGCAATAACTAGTGCCCCGTGTTAGATAATATCTGTCCGCTTTGAGGACTAGATATTTAAGAAACCGTCGGTGAAGTTTTCTCAAAATACTCGTATAAAAGCTCGGCTGGCTGCTTTTCAAAACGTGGCTCATGTAAATATCTTAAAAGTCTAATAAGCATCCATGTTTGCTTTCCTTCTTTAACGTTAGTGCGGCTCCGGATGGTCGTGATGGTTTGGGCGAGGCCTTCTTTCCTGATTTCGCTCTACTAACCTTCTTCGCCACTGTTTCTGTCTTCTTCGTACCGATAACTGACTTCCTCTTCTATTCGCTGCCCTTAAGAGTGGACGAAGATGGAGTTTCCGAAGACCGGCACGTGCCACTATAGCTTGAGAATTTTTTTTGAGAATTAAGGGTCATGAAATGGAAGCAGGATACAACTTGAAAGTTTTTTGTCTTCATATTTGCTGAATAGCCTTAGGCGGACTAGTTGAAGTAGAAGCATACTGGCAATTTTGGCACCGGAACCATTTTCACTTTTAAACAATATAAAACACCAACTTACGTAATATCAGGTATGCGTAGTAGCAGAGGTACTCAACCATCGGCATCTGGAAATGAAAGGTCAGTAGATATGATTTTCAATGCACACAATGAAATGTTTATTCTACATTCACACTTTCGAAAATAAACAATAGAAGCTGCCAAATCTTCTTAAAAAGTGTAATTCATTACCCATCTTGAAATTGCATACCACTAAGCATTGTTTGGAATATGCCGTCTGTATCAGAGTATATTGTGGGTAAGTTTTATTTAACAGCATTATAACTTTTGTACCTCTTAGGACCGGTTTCTCAAGGTCCAGTTAAATATTTATCTGCAAGATAATAGCAACTGTTAGATAAATTGTTTAAACAATTGAAGGCTAAACTTACGAAGTCACGTAAACCTTATCTAACAGTTGTATCCATAGCAACGCCATCTGGCAGATACCTATCTGACACTTTAACTGGACATTGAGAAACCGGCCCTTAGGGTAAAAATATATTGGAGTAGCTCACCTAGCCGCGTTGCTTGACGATCATATTGCCACGCACAACGCTACACATTTATAGTCTAAGAGCTAGTGATCGGAAGATTTACGGTAATTCTGCAAACCCCATTTTGATGCTAACACATGCTGTAGGCAAAATGGGGATTCATTATCCCCGGCGACGGTTCCTTTGGGCGTGAGCGGAGTTCAGTTACGTCATTTTAGCAAGTCTGAATTATTAATATGTTGTAGTATATACTTACTTTTCTTGAACAAAAACTCAATAGCAGATATATACTCTGGTTCCTAATGTGTTTTAAAAATTGTCAAAAGTTGAAAAATTCATGAAAAGTTACGGTATTTTAGCAAGAATGAAAATCATATACGTGATTCACATTATTATAAATTTGGTTTTTGAATGGCAGACACCTAGGTAGGTTCCAGCCGAGGTTCCAACATGCTGGCAGACGCTGTAGTGTCTCTCTGTCAGCTAATTAAACAGCGTCAAAAATAGCTTCTAAAACGTGATCCTAGCAATTCTGCCGTTTTAATATATTGTAGTATATACCTTTTATTATAAAAACGTCCAATCGCAGAACACCTATTGGTCCGTAAAGTGTTTTAAAAAGTTTCAAATGTTAAAAGTTTTACGAAAAGTTACAATATTTTAGCAAGAATGAAACTGATATATGTTATTCACATAAAAAGTATAAATGCAGTTTTTGAATGGCAGACGACCTAGGTGGGTTCCAACATTCTGGCAGACTCTATAATTCTCTCTGCCGGCTAACTGAACAGCGTCAAAAATAGCGCCTGAGACGTAATATTAGCATGTCCGCCATTTTAATATATTGTCGTATATACCTTTTCTTATACAAAACCCAATGGCAGACACCTACTCCAGTTCCGAATGTGTTTTCCGTAACCTTTCATAAATTTTTCATCTTCTGGGATTTTTAGAACACATTAGGAACCGGAATAGATGTCTGCCAATGGGTTTTTGTATATAATAAAAGGTATATACTACAATATATTAAAACGGCAGACTTGCTAAGATTACGTTTTAAAAGCTATTCTTAACGGTGTTTTCAAATGTTGAAAATTTCATGAAAATTTACGTTATTTTGGCATAGATGAAAATGATGTTATGTTATTCACATTATTATTGTAAATGTAGTTTTTGAATCTCAGACACCTAGGCTCTATCATGCTAACTAAACAGCGTCAAAAGTGCCTTCTAAAGCAATAGGAACCGCAATAAGTGTCTGCCATTGAGTTTTTGAACAAAAAAGAAGGTAGGTGTATACTTCATTATATTAAAATTGCAGTCTTGCTAAATTCTCTATTTAGTAGTCACCTTTGATTCTGTTTATTTAGCATGACAGAGTGACATTATAGCGTCTGTCAGTATGTTGGAATCCACGTAGGTGTCTGTCAATCGAAAACATATATGATTTTCATCCTTGCTAAAACACCTTAACCTTCCACAAATTTTTCATCTTCTGGAATCTTTAAAACAGATTAGGAACCGGAATAGATGTCTGCCAATGGGATTTTGTATAATAAAAGGTATATACTACAATATATTAAAACGGTAGACTTGCTAAGATTACGTTTTAAAAGCTATTCTTAACGCTGTCTTTAATTAGCCGGCAGAGAGACATTATAGCGTCTGCCAGTATGATGAAACCCACCTAGGTGTCTGCAATTCAAAAGCCAAATTTATAATAATAATGTCAGTAACATGTATGATTTCCATCTTTGCTAAATACCGTAACTTTTCATATATTTTTCAACCTTTGAAATGTTTTAAAACACATTAGGAACCGGGGTAGGTGTCTGCCATTGGGTTTTTGTATAAAAAAAGGTATATACTACAACATATTAAAAAGTCTGCCGATCACTGGCTCTCAGTCTATTACATTGGCCGTTGCGAAATGTACACACAAATAAAAGTAGTATTAGTTTTAAACTTATTACCTATTTTGACGCTATGGTAGCATTGTATATAACCTACAATATGGTAGAGGAGCGATGAGTATACTCTAGTTTAAATATGTATTGTATGTTTCTATTAAATATACAGGGTTCCCATGATGAGTGGAAGATCATTTGGAAGACCATCCTGTTGTTTCCAACAAAAGAAGTTATTTAAAGTAGAGTCCAATTTGCAAATGTTTCAGAGATATTCAATTTTTTTTCATTATTTGTCTCACAGCGACTTCGGCCCATGGTTGATAAATTTACGACCGCCCGATGATATGTAGCAAAATACTAAATACACAATGTGGAAAGACATAAAGGCATGAAATTTGATGTAGTAATTTAATAATGAATGTAAATAATCTATCACTATCTGAATTTTTAGACATTACCTAAACTGTTTGTGTTAAAATGGTGAATATTGTATAGCTTGAACTATCCACACTATCAAACAGCAGTATAGAGAACATAATATTAACAAAACCCTTTGTAGGACCGAATAACCTCAACTTGCAGACATGTTGTCTGTTATTTGCTGAAGCTGCAACAAATATACACTAGTTATAAGTAACGATTTCCACAATTTCGATACTGGATTCAAAAGCCCTTTTTCATTTTGATATAAGTTTCGAATTATTGCGAAAAAAAGAAAACAAAAATAGCTTTTTTATAAAACTTATATATGATCTTATCACAAAACGATATATTTTTTTGATTCAGAACCCCAATTTTGGATTATCTGGGTTAGTATAGCCTTATCCATTGCTTTCAATGGTGTCACGGAGTCTCGTAGACGCCATGACATGATTTTTTCGATATTATCGGCAAGAGTCATTTTTAAAGTTTATATTTTTTGTGCTGTTGTTCCACTCCAAAGCTTTATTGGTAATCATACATGTTTTGGTAATAAATTCTTGAATAAAACAAATAATAAAAAACCTATTTCTAAATACCAATCAAGTTCAAATTCAATAAGTCTCTCGAAAATCCATCAATTGTGAAGAATTGAAGTTTTGTAACTTCCTAAACTAAAACAGAATAGAAACTAAAGGCTGATTTGCAATAAAACTGAAACAAATAATCCGTGCATTAGATGAAAAATCGTAATTTTTACCGTTGTGTCAAACAACAGTTCTGGCAACATTTCCTAAAACACTGCAGGCAAATTGGTTTTTTACACAAAAAACAGACATGCGATGTCGTTCTTCTCAATCTTGAGGGGCATGTTTAGCAAAGCTTTCTAGTTTCGAGTTTTTTTCCGTTGCCATCGGTGCGGCTTAGCCAGACATTTATGGTGACACGGGATCTATCAGACTCCGTAACGTCAATTTTCAAACATCGATGTGCAATCGATGGTCCAATAGGCTATCGGACTATCGATAGTTCGATAGGCCTATCGATGTTTTCTGCGGCGTAAGATTGCACGAGTTCCCTCGGATTCATGAATGAATCCAGCCGGTACCGTTATTTGTTTACGTTTTTTCCCTCAAACAGTGTATTTGTTGATCGAGAACATGTACACGAAAACAACTAAAAGGTAATTTCATTTGAACTCATGTGACACTGCGGAAAAGGAAACAGAAAGTGTTTGGACATATCTTGGCAATGCAACTTCTCCTTCATAAAAGTATGTAAATTCAATGAAAATTTGCGAACAAGATTACTTTCGCATTCCAGTTAAAAACAATTATTTCAATAAATTTATATGTTTTGTTTGTTACTATAAAGGAGTTTTTTATCTTAACTTTACCCCTAAATGCATTCATTATAAAGATATATAAATATAACTTGCCGAAGCAATTGCTAAACAAACGAGATGAATTTATAACCTACCAAAACAAACTCAATCTGTGCAACTGCAACCTATCCGGAAACATCGATGTTTGCACATCGGCCCAGCCGATGTTTTCGGGTACTATCGATAGACTATTGATAGCCGATAGTCGATGCTTAGTGAACACAATCACAGATACCTACTAAGTGATAGGAAGATACATAAAGCTGTTTATTTACACTATGCATAAAGCGGCCTGCCACAGAAACAATTATTGTAGTGGGAGAAATTGTGTACCGTACCTATGGCGGAGTCTTCTAGACTCAGTGTCACCAGTTAAGGGGCCTGGATACACACATTTATACATACGTATTTGCCATGTAAAACACAGACTCACAATTTCTCGCATAACTCACTCTATTTTCAAATTACATATATAATATTTCAGAAGGCGATAGTTAAGACCTTAATGAATGACAACACTTTTCGATTTTCTCAAAAAAGTTTTTCAATGTGCAAAAAGACTCGCAATGCAAAATCATACATTCTATAAATGCCTGTAATTTAACAACCAAACACGACATCAAAGAAAGGCTAAATAGTTGCACAAGCGCAAGCTTTCTTCTTCAATTTGCTCTTTGAGTCATTACTGTAAGTTTAAAGGTAACGTCAGGAGCTTGGAAATGCGAAATTCAGTTTTGGTGCATATGGACGTAACCTTTGGACCTTTTGACCTTACCTTTGGATTTTTGGACTTATCTCCTCTCATTTTAGACACACACACTGGAGAAAGTGAACAGGCGGCCACGCCTCATCGCTAACACGGGAATACGTCTTTTCTTGGATTCTCAATTTCGCGCGCTATACCCTAGACCCTTAAAGGTTACACATTTTAAAGATCGCATGAATAATTGCACTTGGTGATCTGTAAAATGTTTTTTTGTCGAATAATGAAAGAAGTAATGGTAAAAAGCCTATAGAAGACTTACGACTTCCTTTGTAGCGTCTCTCTGTCGATCCATTCTGATAGCAATTAGTCTAAAGAACAATCCCGGTTGCTTACAGCAATTTCTAAGTATCCCAGCGAAATAAAAGTATGTCGAAAGAATGTTTTGTTTCCACTCGAAACCGTCGTCATTGACTTTTCAGTCGCTCGACGTAAGCCGTCGGTCTCCCGAGGGATCGGCACGTCGTTATCTTACTTTCCGAACAAATTCCTCGGAGTTGTCATAACCGGAAAGACACAAAAAGGAACTATTTACCGGCCACCGTAGCGTAGTGGCGGTCTTTCGTCTCTTTTTATTTAGTCGTCGGCAACGACGTTGTATGTGTCTCCGGAAGGAGCGAATGAAGATTTTCCTTTGTTAGGAGATTGCATTCCCAGTTGGACAGACTGTCATGGTACAGCGGAGCGGGTTGAGAATTCTCCAGTGCAGTCGGTTGTGCAAATAGTACATGGATTATAAGCAACGGCGTTAGAACTAAAGTGTCACACACACACACACTTGTACAAAAATCAACTATGTAGGAATTGTCACTCACATACTGATTTAATTTGACGTTATCTGTTATTGATACGTATTTTACACACACACATTTTTAATAGTTGAGCGGGCGCTAGAGGTAAGTGAGTATGCAACATGTGAGTGCCGAATTTTGCCAATGGATTTGATTACAGAACTAATCAAAGATTAAGAATGTGGATCTTGCCGGTCAAGTTTTTGGTCCATTATTTTGTTAACCCCCTCTACTCCTCTACTCTTATTCGGACAGGGATTCTATTGAGTACATCAGGCAACATAATTTTAATACATATTTTCGTAATAATTTACAGTTTGTTCTAATGGTAAAAGTCAGGATCGATTCTCATTTAATAAAAAAAACAAAATTAAAGTAATAATTTTTAATTTGTTATTAATAAAAAATATGTTATACAATGTGTCCGGTCATCGGTGTCGCAGCGTTTAGAAAAATGAAATACAGTATTTTTTATCGACCATAGGTAGTTTTTCTCTCACCATAATAAAATGGCAGCCATTTTGTTTTTTTTTTTAATCGAAGCTTGAGTGTTGTACTAATTTAGCCATAATTAGCCATGTAGAAGTCCTAAAAACACAAAAAAATCTCATTGGATAGCGAAGCATGTAGACCATAAACTAGTTTTTACAATTCCAGCTTTTTGAAAAAATCTGAGCTGTAAAGCTGCAATGTTCATATTTCTAAGCCATAGTATATGATGTTTCCTGAAAAAATAGTTGTACATCTTAGCTCTAAGTAAAGTAGTTTAGAAGGTATGATGGTTTGAATATGACCCTTTATTGTTGAGTTGGGAAGGCAATAAAATAAAATACTTACTGGGTATGACATTTATTTTGGGGAAATGAAAGAAACAAATGTTACAACCATTGTTCGAAATGCCCTCCTTGGTGTTGCAGACATGCTATTGCTCTTACTGGCATATGTTGCGTAGAGCGACTAATCGTCGCTGTGTCATGCCGTTATCCATTTCCGACATGAATCATTTTGCAAATAAGCTGTTTGTCACGTCGACATCAACTTTCTGTTTCATTGTACCCCACAAGATAAAATCAAGTGGGGTCAAGTTCAGTGAATGCGGTGACCAAGCAATTGTTCCACCGCGTCTAATCCACGGCGAATATCGTTCATTTAAAGGGTTACATAAACTTGAATTCTACGGCATCAGGGGCCATTCATTAGAATTTTTCCGTTCTTACTTAGAAAACAGATCACAGGCGGTTGACTTGAATGGAACCCTATCAGCTCTAAAACCTAATAATCATGGTGTCCCTCAAGGATCAATATTAGGACCTTTGCTTTTCGTCATTTACTTAAACGATATTTTCCATCACCTTGCGCCAATCAAATGCGTGTGTTTTGCTGACGACACTACTTTAATTCAAATTAATTCTGACTTTACCATTCTGAAAAACTTAGCATTAGACGCAGAAAATAGAGCTGAAGGGTGGTTCACCGGAAATCACTTGAAAATGAACAAAGAGAAATCTAAGGAATTCGTCCTGTCGACCAATAGAAATGTTGTTACCAAAGGCTCAATGACTTTGCTGGGAATAACTGTAGATGAGGCTCTCAAATGGGAACCTCATATAGACACTCTTTGTAATAAATTAAGTAAGAGTCTTTTTGTATTGCGTCAACTTAAGCGAATTTCTTCACAGGAAGGGTTACTAAGTGCTTACTACGGTATCTTCCACAGTCACCTGGTATATGGTATTGTTATATGGGGTGGCTCTTCTCACGCGATCCGAGCTTTTAAGCTACAAAAGAAAGCACTGAGAGTCATAACTGGAGCAAGTTACAATAGTCACTGTCAGCCGATATTTAAAAGTTTGCACGTATTAACAGTCCCTTGTTTGTATATTTACTACTCATTAATTGCCATTCATGTGAATTCCCAGAATTTATAATACCAGAGGATCTGAAGCATTAAGGCCACCAAGATACCGACTAACTACTTCTAAGCAAAGCTCTTTAGATATCAGGTTTTATAACAAACTGCTTCATGACTACCGTCAAAGCAATTTACACACGTTCAAGAAAAAAGTCAAGCAGATGTTACTGGACCACTGTTTCTATTCCACACAGGAATATCTGAGCACCAATATTAAGAGTTCTCACTGAGGTATATATATAATATATATTTTTTTCCTTTTTCTGATTTACTATCACATACATATTACATACATATTAAGTTAGTCTTAATTACTTATAAGTTTTTTTTTACCCTTTCTAGGATTTCTCCATTTTGACACCATAAATGCATTCATTTGGATAAAATGGTCAAATAAATAAATAAATAAATAAAAAAAAGGCATGAGCTGTTTGTACAAAATCTTCAGACGCAGCTTTCAAACATTGCATTTTGCTACTAAATCTGTAAGTAGTGTCGCAACGCTTACAGCATGTAATGCTGGCAAAGCTTTCACCCAGGGATTTAGAAACCACGTGACATCTTAGAAAATATGTGAGAACTGTCAAACCGTAGACCGAGGCAACCCAATATTTGTTAAATATTTCCAGAAATAAACTGCCAAGACGAATACATCTGTATCTGCGCTGATTATTATAATATGAGCAAATTGTCTCCTTACTGTGTGAACTAGTGTGAAAACATTCTTGTATCGGCTTCTAAGTGATTTGATTGTAATTCACGTACCTCACAAATTAAAGATTTTTGAAACTTTAAACATTTAGTTGGATCGTCGAATCGTCCACAAGTATAGATCTCGCAGTCTTTATTTACTTGTGCATATTTTTGAGCATAGTGAAAAGGAATCGAATGGGTTGAAATTTATTAGGAGCGTTAGCAAAAAAATCTGTACAATTAGCAGAAAGTTATGACATTTTTAATGGTCTAGCCTTTACACCGTAATTTTGTCTCAAAAAATTTTATAGAGATGTCATCATATCCCTCAAGTATTAGATCTATTCTATTAAGGCAAGGCAAAGTAAAAAATCCAAAAAAAATTAAAAATCTCTCGGCAAAATCCACATGTATGATTTCTTTAAACTTTAAACAGACACAAAAAATTCACAAAAATACTATCATTTGATAATTATTCAAAAACACGACTTGGAAAAGGACGTCTTTACATCAACATAGTAGGAACACACTAAATGCCTGCGCGCGCTTTGCTTACTGTATGGACGGAGAGGGGCGTGGGAAGGGAGCGAGATGGGACCATAATATCTTACCTTACTTAGGGCTAAGATGTGCTACAATTTTTTTTTTAGGAAACATCATATACTATCGCTTAGAAATAAAAGTATTGTAGCTTAACAGCTCAGATTTTTTGAAAAAGTTGGAATTGTAAAAACACGGAAAAGTCACATAATTATTTTTTTTAATGTTTTTGCTCTTTTATGAAATATTCGCCACTAGTTTAGGGTTTACATGCTTCGTTATCGAATGGGATTTTTTTCTGCTTTTAGGACCTCTACATGACTAACTATGGCTAAATTAGTACAATACTCAAGCTTCGCTTAAAAAAAAACGAAATGGCTGCCATTTTATTATGGTGGGAGATATGTCGATAAAAAAATACTGTATTTCATTTCCCTAAAAACATATGTTTTATTAATAAAAAATTAAATTTGTTACTTTAATTTTGGTTTTTTTGTTAAATCAGAATCATATCTGACTTTCCCATTAGAACAAACTGCAAATTATTAGGAAAATATTTATTAAAATTATTTTGCCTGATGTACAATAGAATCCCTGCCCGAATAAGAGTAGAGGAGTAGCCCGGGTTAACAAAAAAATGGACCAAAAACTTGACCGGCAAGATCCTCATTCTTAATCTTTGATTAGTTCTGTAATAAATCCGTTGGCAAAATTCGGTACTTACATTTTGCAGATTCAACTACCTCTAGGGCCTGCACTATAACCTAAACTACCACTACCCTTTAAAGAAATAGTATACAGAGTATCCTGATATTCGACCAACGATGCTTGACAGGTGATAGACCTCACATTTTTATGATTATAGAGCTAGGAACATGAAGTCTTAAAATGCTTAATTTTCAAGATACAGTGTTTCAAAGTTTCACTTTTATTTTTGTTTTTTCTCAATTATTCGACAACAAATCGGCAAAATGGTCTAAAATTACGTATCGGCGGTTTTTTAAGGCGATAAATGCAAATTGGGCTCAACCGTGGCTACGGTTTTGCTATCTTGAATAGGGGGCGCCACCTACGGCACATTAAATTGATTGAAATTATCAAAACTTTTTTTTGGTTTGGTGTGACATATACTAGAGAATCGTTCTCTCGAAATACTTTACGTGAAAAAGGTATAGGTACTTTGTTTTAGTATCTAGAGGTAACCATTTTCCGGATAACCTTCATTGAAATTTCCAATGCAACTGAATTATCGGTATTTCCGCACTAATGAATATTAGGCTCATAATTTAACATACTATTAACGAAGTATTTCTCAACACCACCTATTTAAAAAATTAGGTATGTTTGAAATATGTTTTTGATCTAATATTAATTCGTGCGAAAATTTAGATAATTCCTTCGATGATATTTTACAACTAATTGAGGTGCCTTGAAAATTCCAATAAAGGTTATCTCAAAAACGGTTAACTCTATGGGCTTAAAGGAAGTATATCTTTTTTTACGAAAAATATAGCGAGGAAACGATTTTTATAATATTCACATTGATGCACCAAACTGAGAAAAAATTTTGTTAGTTTAAAGGAGTTCGATATACCGTAGGTGGCGCCCTCTATTCATGATAGCAAAACGTGATTGAATTTGGAGCTCTCGTCTTAAAAAAAACAAAAAAACGTAATTTTATATCTTTGCGCCAATTTGTTGCTGAATAATAGAGGAAAAACGAAAATAAAATAAAGCTTTGATCTTGATAACTAAGCATTTTAATGCTTCATGTTCCTATCACAATGTTCATAAAAATACGAGGTCTATCACCTGTCAAGCGTTGTCGGTCGAATATTTGGACTTTTACTTTTACATGAAGACTTTATTACTTGTATTTCGCTGAGACTACACTGTTGTCAATTAATTTTGAGCTCAACACATAATAAGGTCCTTCTCCACTAGTAATGTAATATGCTACTATACACAAAACATGCAATCAATAGAATAATTTGAGTAAAATGTCATGAATCAATTAATTCTATACCAGCATGTTTTTCAACATTAGTCCAGTAAAAGTAGACAAAACGTAGAATGTTCATTGAGGAGCCTATTTTTTGATGTTAGTATTAAAGAGGTAATAGTTATTCAATCCTGTTGAGAATCAGTGCCCCATGCGTATCCAAACTTTTAGGTTCAGATCTGACTTTATAAAAAACTTCTTATAATCATAAGCGATAGCCTGTTCAATGCGGCATCTCACTTCTTCCTTTGATTCACATACTTCATTCACAATACACCGTAATATAAATAAAAGTAAAACTTTGACACCCTATACATTGAAAATTAAGATTAATATATTTTAAGGCTTCATGTTCTGATCTCAATGTTCATAAAAATGTGAGACCTCTCAAGCGTTGTCGGTCGAACATCCGGACACCCTGTATACCATTTCCAGCAGCAGTTTCAAAAGGATCAAATGAAATTTCTAAAGCGCCAGTTGTAAATTCAAGCTGTTACGTGTAATTTATACATGACGGTTTGAATTTATAATCGACGCTCTAGAAATGTAATTAAAATTTGAATATTTTTAACTACTGCTGGAAATAAAATAGAAGTACATAACAAAGGTTTTTAGTGAAAACTAGTTTTAATTAAAAAATGTGGACGTTGAACGAGGTAGACCTCGTTCTAGGAATTTCCCTGACTCAAGTGGTTGTTGTTCTTCCCCTGTCCTTGATTTACCTTGTTACAGCAGTTATTGAAATTTGTACAGTTCACCCTATTTAATTTTTTTAGCCGCTATTTTGAGAAAAATGCATTTGATTAACGTTTCTAGCATAAAAGCACTTCGTTTTTTGCCTGGTGCTATCAGATGTACCAATGTGTTATATCACATTCTTTTATGCAACCTCCACCCCCTTTAAGCTTTAAAGAGTCCAATCAAATAGTAGTATTACTTTAAGGTAGACATCTTTAAGTTATTTTGGACTACCCAATATCAAACAATTAAGTGTACAAATACAGCAGTCAATAACATGCGTATTTCCTTTTACCTAATTTTTTTAGCCTCTATTTCAGAAAAAATAACATGTATTATATTGTTTTAGACATAATGACATGTTCTCTTTCACTGGTGCTATCAATTTTATATTTTGTATTAAATTTTCTTTGTGCACCCCACACCCTATTCCAGCAGCCATTGTCCGAAAGGCAGCATAACCTTTTCAAATGAAATAACCTTTAGGGCCGGTTGCACCGCCTAGATTAAGTAAGGCTTAATCTAAGCGAAACCTTAAGTTCGAAATTTCAGTTCCACCACATCTCCTTCAGTACTAAGCAAAGTTTAAGCGGCGTTTAATCTCAGCCGGAAAACTGTCGGGCTTAAAGTAAGATTAGCGAACTTCCTAACCTATACTTGACAGTTTTGTTATGAGTTTTGTGGTGTCACAAGCACCGATACAAGCTTATCTAACGATCACGGTGCTAACGATACAAGGTTGTGTTGTGTCTGCATTATTGCGCCATTGTCAGTTATTATTTTGTGCTGCATTATACAAAAGTTTGTTATGGTTATTTTCCGGGACATAGAGGAGCATAGATGAGATCAATCTCGTTTTATATGGGATATTAAGACGTATCTACGAGAGACCCCAATATTATCATAGTTTTGACGACCTCACTTTATCCAAGGTACACAAATTTACAAACTATTCACAATAAAAACTCAAAAAACTCGAAAACTTCAAAACATGCAGAATGCAGAGTTTCGGCGGACATCGGATCGGTCGATCGGTCACAGTTACAGAGAGCACAAACATCTATGACAGCACAGTGAATTTTTTACAGAACTTGACATCAGTTAGGTTGTACAGGGTGGCACTTTTACGGGATATCTAGGTTATTTATGAAGATAGAGAGTTGCGGCTTTCACGACAGTGTGCTAATTTTTCGTGAAACTAAAGACGCCGTCAACAAAATTATCATGGCCCTCTTGGTTTTTGAGATACAGGGTGAAATCGGAAACTATCGATTTTAGGACCACCCTCGTAACTCGGTTGTCTTTTATCTTATTGAAAAGTTAAAAAAAGGGTCTTATAGAATTTTTTCTGCAGAATCCAGGTGTAGTTTGACTTTTACTGCTACAAATAAAGTGAAAAATGAAAAAATCAAATTTTGAGCGCAATTTTCAAAATAACTTAATACTATTATATATTTTTGAAAAGATTGAGTTATTTTCGATTGGCTTCAAAAATAATATACAGGGTGTTTCATTTAAAAAATTATAATTATGTTTGCTTGAATTGAAAAATGGTTAGAGCAAGAAAAAATCAAGCTATGCCACTGCATTCTACAGAAAAAATTCTATAAGGCCCTTTTTTAAACTTTTTAGTAAGATAAAAAAACAACCGAGATACGAGGGTGGTCCCAAAATCGACAGTCTTTGATTTCACCTTGTATCTCAAAAACCAAGAGGGCCATGATAATTTTGTTAACGGCATCTTCTTACCACAAAAAAGTAGCACACTGTCGCGCAAACCTCAACTCTCTATCTTCAAAAATAACCGAGATACCTCGCAAAATGCCCAAAATGGGACACCCTGTACAAGACCAAAAGTTACTAACAAAGTAGTAGCCAAAATAGTTTGGCAATGTTGCCAAGATAAACCATAACTTAGCCATGCTTGGGTGAAGACGGCATCTCTCTTTTATATAATATTTGTAAGAGGGTCTGGTCCTCCGGTGTTTGGCCAGATGAATGGTGCACATCCATTTTTGTTCCACATAAAAAAGGATCTCCAACAAATCCAGACAATTATCGCCTACTTTCGTTAATCTCTCGTGCAAGCAAGATTCTACTATATATTTTACAGTCTCGTTTGGAGGGTTTTATTGGCTGGCAAATTTCTCAGGCGCAGGCAGGTTTCGTAAAAGGACGCGGTACGCGTGAACAGATCTTAAACTTAAGACAGATTATTGAAAAAGACAGAGAGCATTATTTTCCCGTTTTTATCTGCTTCGTGGACTATTCTAAGGCGTTTGATAACGTAAAGTGGCCTAAACTGTGAAATCCTTATCTCCATGGGAGTCCCTTACCACTTAGTATTTCTCATACAGCAACTGAGTCTAGATCAGCTCGTGTAAGAATTGATGGTAACCTGTCTGGTCAAACAGCAACCAGAAAAGGAGTTCGTCAGGGATGCGTATTATCTCCGATGTTATTTAACATTTACTCTGAATTTGTGATGAGACAGGTATTGGACAACTGGAATTGCGGTATAACTATTGGTGGATGCAAAATATCTAACTTAAGATTTGGTGACAATACAACCCTTATTGCTGCTTCTCAGGAAGAACTAGTAGCTCTATTGAACGTTTTAGAACAACAGAGTTCAGCATATGGTCTTGGTATTAACTACAACAAGACCAAGGTTATTATCGTAGATAGAGAGCATGACAATCATCGAGAAATAAAGTCAATAGGCCGTTATGAGGTAGTTCAAAGTTTTGTGTACCTCGGTTCTTTGATCGACAGTTCAGGTAGCTGTGAGGATGAGATTCGACGGCGCATTCAACAGGCACGGGTGGCCATGACAAAGCTTACTAAAATATGGCGTGACCATAACATCACTAAAGCTACCAAAATGTCACTGGTTCAGTCTCTTGTGTTCTTCATATTTTTGTATGCTTTGGAAACTTGGACTGTTAAAAAGGCAGATCGAGCTCGCATAGATGCTTTTGAAATGCGGACGTGGACGAGAATGCTGAGAATTCCTTATACCGCCCATCGAACTATTGTTTCCATACTGGATGAGCTCGGTAATCCAAAGAGGCTATCCTCCATTGTGTCGATGAGAATGCTTACATTCTTCGGACATATTCACAGAAGCGATAATATGGAGAAACTTGTAGTTCAGGGTCACGCCTCGAGTGGGCGGCGCCGTGGCCGTTCCCCTACACGCTGGATGGATACAACGAAACAGTAGCTGGATATGAGTATTAAGAGCGCCACTGAACTGACAATAAATCGCGAACGATGGCCAGCTACAGTTCTCAAAACTATTGATAATATTCGTGTCGGCAATACTCTAGTTCCGACTTAATGCATTTTATGAGTTCACAACATGTCTGTTAAGACATTGTGACTATGATGATGAGCTAAGCTTCAAGTAAGGGACAGTGGTGCAACGCTAACATAATTTAAGGTGTACTTCAAAGTTAAGTGCGGCTTGGATAAACCGAACATTTAAGAGAGGCGGTGCAAACGGCCTTTATTAATTTAAGTTGGCCAAATTTGGGAGCAATCGTTTGAGGCGTTTTTGAGTAATCATTAGAGAAATAATTGGCGGACGCACAGACAGACACACAGACGGACATCAGTCAATCAACAATCTATTTTTTGGTTCCGCTTCGATGATAAAAATGAGAGGGGGTGGGGGTAACTCAAAAAATGATGTCATAATGTGAAATTTTAATGCTGCCACAATAAAGCGCATATTTTCTTATGTCGGAAACAATGGCGGAATAAAGATTCATAAAAAGTAGCAAATTTTCTATCCTTAAAATGGCAGTGTCTGTCATAGAAATAATCCAAATAATTTTAAGTTTTACTGTCACAAAGAGGTTTTTATTCTCTATCTCTTGGTCTTATTTTTGGTGCAAAATGATTTAATGGTAGGGGTCGTAGGGGTTACTAGGAAAAATAGTACTATAACATAGCATATTCTTTTCAGAAAATGAGGAGGTGATTCTACCCTGGAAATGACACCGCCCACGTTGATTTCGGTCAAATTTGCGAAAACGGGTCGATTCGAATAACTTACCCCTCCGTCGTAAGGAAGCTGAAAACTGGTTCTAACTGCAACTGCAACATCTATACCAAATCTTTTGCTAGTCAGTGTTCCATACCCACTATCAGGACTAAATGAGCACCCACCCACAATCATGTAGAACACAGATCTGGAAGAATTAGAAGTAGTCATATCAGCAGTCAAAGACCTATATTAGGCCAAATGTGAAATATCTGCATTTGATGTGACCACGATGTGACAGAGCACCAATCTCACCACACGGGTTGAGTCATTGAGTCTATAAAACAAATTCGCTCTCATCTGATGCACTCCTAAAATATTCACAACATTGCGATGGAAAAGTGAAAGAGATAGATGTGCATATACCAGCATATGCAAAAATATAAGTCCATTTGGGAATTGATGCCTGAATCGAGGAATAAAATTGATGTAAATAATGCGCTTATACCATTTCGAACGTTCCGAATTCCAGTCATAAATTATTTCAGATGGATGTGCCCCGCCGACTGACCGACCTGTTGGATCGATGGTCTGGCCTTTCACGAACTCGCTGGAAATGTTGATAAATTGCTCCCAATAGGTCTTAAAACCATACAGATCCGAATTTGTAATCCACAAGGGAAAGCGCTTGATCTATAAATAAAAGCACGACAAATATTGCCCTGAAGAAATATGTTTATTTAATGATGATGGTTTTATGAATTATATTGCACAAATTATATCTCATTCAATATACATGAAAAAATTACATCAAACGGGTTTGACTTATATTTCCCCTTTCTCTATTTTCCTTGATACTGTGATTTTTGTGGTTCTATGATTTTTCGCGATTCTGAGATTTAAAGTGATTTGTGATTCACTGTGATTCTGTAACTTTTTGCTATTGTGTAACGAGGTGGTTTTTGTAATTTTCAGTAATTATGTGATTTTACGAGTAAAATACTTCTACTTTCTGTAAATTCGTGTGGTTCTGTGATTTACCGCGATTTTGTATTTTTCTGAGATTCTGCCATTTGCTGAGATTGTATGATTTTCACAGAGTCTGTAATTAGATTTTCTGAGATCCTGTAATTTTTTGGAATCCTGAGACACTCTGCCATTCCCTAATCTTCTTCGAATCTATTATTGTATGTTAATTTGTAATTTTACATGATATTTTGGGATTCTTTGTATTTATTGTCATTCTGTGTTTTTCTAAAATTCCGTAATTTTCTGTATTGTTCGATACTTCGTTGCGATTTCGTGATTTTCTGTGATCAGTCATTATCTCATTATGACATTTTTGCGAAAATTTCCAGGCTTGGTGAATATCTACTACGCTTACGTGTGGAATTCAGTTCGAACTGAATTCGATTTTGGTACTGAATACTGCATGTCAACACTGCAAGATTTCGATAAGAAGTGAATTGACTTTTAAAGTCGATACCGCTCATTTCTGCGATCGAATGTGAATCGAATCGGACTGAAATCTATGCAAACAGGCAACAGTATTGAAACCGAATCGGCGACTGCGCATAAGGTCTCTCTGAATCTGTAATATCATTTCTAAACACGAAAACCACAAACAAAACAAAATCGTGAACACACAATTATTGTAAGTGTTGAGGCTTTTGCGGCCGTGGTCGACTGAAAAATCCATAGATCTTCTCGGGTTATTAGGCCGTCGTCCGTTGGAACTTCTTCCTGATGTTTCGCCAGCACGAGCACTGGCTCAACTCGAGTTGCCAGGTATATTTCAATCCGAAAACACCGACCTCTGAAGACTAGCCACTCGTGCTGGCGAAACGTTAGGAAGAAGTTGCGACAGACGACGGCCTAAAAACCCGAGAAGATCTATGGATTTTTCAGCACACAATTATTGTTTATTGTCTATTAGTTCCAAAGTTCGGGTAGGTACGTTGGTTTTGTTATTCTTGGTCGGGTACCCAACAAAAACTAGGCAAGACAACTAAGAACCATGAAGAGCATCTTAAAAGCCGTAAAACGACCTGGACATATATAACCACTAATAACTATGAAAAGCATCTTAAATCCAATCATCAGACCCTGATTAGATAAGTGATTGTACAGTAGCGATCCTGTAGCACACGTTTGTAGTGCTTCTAGGTGGCATTAGAAAAGAGCAACCGCTTCCACTTGGTACCTCGAGCTATACAGGGTGAGTTTTTAGTACCGGCTTGGCCGATAACTCCCCTACTGTAGAAGACAGCGAAAAAAATGGTACATAAAAGTTGTAGCTCCTTGCTCAGAAAATATTTTGATTTATACAAGGTGATCCATAACTACGTGGTGATGCAAACATATATTTTTTCAAATGAGATACCCTATATATTATCCCATTCTTTAGATTCTACTAATAATTTCTCTTCTCACAATATAAGGTATTATAACATTATACAGGGTATTTCAAAAATCCTGACCATTTTTGTATCCAAATCGCTGTCAAACGAGCGTAATGTATATCAAAAAGTAATGAATCAAAAATTATTTTTTCTTCATGGCAAGATTAAAAATATCCTCTAGTTTTAAAATCGGCTATAAAAAAGCCCGCGACGCATATTCGTATACAAGATGATGTAGAATGCAAAATCCAGATTTTCATTTTTTTTAAATGTCACCCCCAATATTTTATTATACCAAAGAATTGCTTTTCCTTCAATATGCTTTTTTATCTTTGTATAGCACTTGTTGTACCTACGTCCATCAGTTTCCGAGATATTTCGAGCTTTCGGTAAATTTAAAATATAGCTCATATTTTTGTGTACTGAAATTTATTTATTTTGAGAAAGTACTATCGAATTCGTTTTTTATTTAACGAAAAACTAAATTATAAGGTCGTGATAGTATTTGGTGAAGTCAAAACCCTAAATCATTGAGATAATAAAGTCAAGTATGCTGAGGAAACAATTTTGTAGGCATGATGCATAATTATCAAGCAGATTCATCAGGTAGGTTTTGAAAAATTGACAGTTTTCGTAACCTGCCCAACAATTCCGTACTGTGTGGAAAACCACCTTAAAAAATAAATTTTCCCATTGAGGGTATTTAGGAGAATCTTTGAGAAATTGCCTACCTGCGTCTAGAATATATCAACTATGAACAGCAATACCCAGAACAGAGGCACTCTAAAACTAATGCGTTTGAAAGATTGAAGAGTTGTTTTATTTGGACTGTGTAGTTTAATATTTCATAGCCTATCTGATAGATCTGCTTGATAATTATGCGTCATGCATATATAAAATTATTTCCTCAGCACACTTGACCTATGTTATCTCGTTAATTCAGTGTTTTGACTTGACCAGGTACTATTATGGCCTTATATTTTAGTTGTTTGTTAAGCAAAAATAAAATTTGATAGTATTTTCTCAAAATAAAGAAATTTTAGTGAACAAATATAAGTTATATTTAAAATTTGTAGAGAAATCGAAATATCTCAGAAACTAATGAATGCGGCCATAACAAGTGCTATACAAAGTAGAAAGAGCATAGTAAAGGCAATTCTGTGGTGTAGTAAAATATTGGGGGTTACATTTAAAAAAAGAGAGAAAATCTAGATTTTGCATTCTACATCACCCTGTATATGAATATGCGCCGCGGGATTTTTTCAGATTTTAAAACTAGAGGATATTTTTTATCCATCCATTTAAAAAAACGATTTTTGAGTCATCACTTTTTGATAGACATTACGTTCATTTGACAGCGATTTGGATATAAAAATGGTCATCATTTTTGAAATACCCTGTATAATGTAACAATACCATATATTGGAAGAACGGAAATCATTAGTAGAATTTGAATGTGGAATAATATATAGGGTGTCTCATTTAAAAAAATGCATGTTTGCATTACCACGTAGTTATGGATCACCTTGTTTAAATCAAAATGTTTTCTGAGTAAGGAGCATATCCGTGGCTACAACTTTTATATACAACTTTTTTCAGTATCTTCTACAGTAGCGGAGTTATCGACCGAGCCGGTACTAAAAACTCTCCCTGTGTATATACCGACGATAGGGCTATCGCAGTGTAGGCTGGCTCTTTCGAGGAGGTTGAACAGGGACTGAGGCGCTACTGGAGCTCGATCAGTATTTTAGTCGGAGTCAGCTAAAACCTAACCCGACAAAAACTCGAACATGCACCCCTTCACCTGCCAGATGGAGAAGTCTCCAGAAGACTCCAGCTAATATGGTGTACCCTTACGACACTGTAAACACCCAAAGTACCTAGTGTAACAACGAATAGAGCTCTAATGGACCGACAACACTGCAGCAACACTAAAATTAAAGTGTCGGTAAGAAACAACATTCTTCGAAAAATCACGAGTTGAACTTGGGGGCAAACCCACGGGTTTCAAAAACCACAGCTTTATCTCTGTGCTACTCTTTAGCAGAGTACGCCTGTCCCTGTTCCCTTCGGTTCATTATCGGAAGGTAGATGGTGCCCTGAATGAAACCTGTAGACTGGTTACCGGTTGTCTTAAACCAACAACTATCGAAAGGGAATACCATTTGGCTGGTATTTCCCCAGCAGCTGTACGTAGGAAGGCTACATCATCTTATCCGCTTATCAAAGGATAAAATCGACGTAAAGCTATCTTAAATCCGCGAAAGACTTTGAAGTGGCTCCAATAACTAACCTGGATCAGTGGAGAGCTGCCAAAGAACGTCACTGGATGATATCATCTGAAGAGATGGTGCCAGAATATGACAACGGCGGAAGCGTATTGAGATCCCTTAAGAGACTCCGAACTGAGACTCTTTACGATTGTCGTGAGCCCCAAACAGCAAGACATCTGCAACTCTGAAGACCTGACGTTGGCCCAATCGACGCCATTGACGTAGTCCACTTCTCCTATAAACAATTAATTTTAGCGTCGAGAAAGAGATCGGATGATGCTTGGTAATTGAATTCCAGAGGCAGTTTTGTCATTGCACCATAACTCCAAAATGGTAGGGATCGGAGTTAGAGGGGCGTGTTAAAACGTAAAAATATCGTTAAGTAACCGACTGAAAATGCGGTAACATTTTGGCACACCTATACCAGCTATTGCTCCAAAGAATCGTCATCCGAAATCTACGGGCAGTTTGCGCGTACCGACCTTTTTAAAACGAAAATAAAAAAATCGCGACGAAGCCGGTCGGTACTTGATGAAAAATTCTTTGTTTTCTGTAGATAACACAAAAAATACTGTCATCCGTTTCTCCTGGGCAGTTTATTAGCAATTTAAGCTTAAAATTCGATTTTTCACGTCATTTTCGTTAGAAACCGTTAAAAAATTGTTCATATTGTTTGAAACGGATGACGATTTTTACAAAGTTATGTTTTTGGGAGGTCCAACTATAGCATGTATCAATGTCATCTATTTTTCTTTTGTTGAACCCCATTTTTCAACCCCTATAGGGAGTGACATTATTGAAACCATTCTATTTTTCCATTCTTGCCTTAATGTTTTCCAACAAGTTTTAAAACGATATGTTTAGCAAACTTGTTTTGAAACAAAAGTTTGTGAAACTTGTCACATAGTCTAAATGTGCCTTAAGGCTTCGTTTAAGACCCAAATGGGGCACATGTTCATTTTCTGTGGATTCCCATATTTGAGCAATTTCTATCTGGCTTACTAGTTCGATTCACATTCTAATATACCACTAAACAAGTTGAATACTTTGTAGTCTTTCCAAACTTAGTTACGTAGGTATACTGTTTATTACTGATATTCGAGGGAGACGGGATCGCGAAAAGCGATTTATTGCGCGCATTTTATTGGACTCTTAAATTTATGCACATTTTGTAATTGGCTTGCATCGCTTCCCCGATTCCGGAGAAATAAACTGGCATTGAATGCCGGATTGAGCTCTATCGAAAATAACATATATATACGAAATAGTTCGTCGAATAAATTATTTGTGACAACGCCAACTGTAGAAATACGAGAAATCTGTAATATAATCTGCCATGAAACAAAAATGCATTCATAGAGACATACATAAAAATGAATTCTTGGACGAAGAATATATACTTTCATTCAAGCACTCCATATCTTCCTATATCGACAAAGCTGTAATAATCTCAGTATATCATATATCATTATCATATATTTATATTAAGTAGATACTTTCAATTCAAAACTGAAACTCCTAAAAGCTTGAATACCGAAATCTTGCATGCAGCACATGACAATCTTGAAAACAAAACAATGAATATATCACCTACATATACAGGGTGGCCAATCGGGTGACGATAGTACTTTTTTTAGATAGCCCGTACCGAGACCTATCCAAAACACCCCCATGTATGTGTACCGATTATTGATAGTTTTCGAGTTATGATTTTTTTTTGAAAACTTAGAGATTTTCCAGTTTTTCCAAGAAATTATCAAAAACAAAAACAAAAATGCTTTTTGGCTTTTATTCTTTTCCGCAATTACACTCAGTATTAAGTCTGTTTTAATATCCAATAAAGAGAACCTGTACATCCGAACAATAAATAAGTACATTTTGGGCCCAAAGTTGGAAATCTCTGTTTTTAGTCAGGAGACCAAAACCTTCAAAATAAAATTAAAAATACTTATGCCTGGTTCTGGAGCTCCAATCTAATCCTAAAAACTCTGCGAGACATTGCACTTTTGAAATAATAATGAAAAAATAGCACTTATGGGGGCATTTTGCGCCGCACGTGACTATTAAAGGTAAAAAGGTGGTAATTCACGAATTTCCAAAATGATTTCAAAAACTAGTATTTTACTTTATTATGACAAATTAAAGAAAAAAGAACTCATAACAACTAATAAACATGATAATCATTGATGTTTTAATCACTTTTAATAAAAAAAAATTAATACCTGTGCTTTTTGCTGTGTGCTATTGAATTTCTGCTAAATTAAGTTGTATGGAAGGTTAACAAAGGAAAAGAATAATAAAACAACAATCTGATTTCTAATTCCATGGCGGAATTACCTGGTAAGCGTTATTGTAGCATACGCCATCCCCTTTACTTCCCTCACCGATAGGTGAGGGAAGGATTGTGATCGTGAAAATTTTCGATTTTGAGATAATAGGTTTTTTGGGCGTTTTACAATATCTACATAACGAAAATCCGCGTCACTCATTTCCGTCGTTCTGTCTGTCGGTCTGCCTGTCGGTCTCTCGCGTTTTTCTAGCCTCGTAATCTCAGTAACCGCTGCATGGACTGTGATGAAATTTGGGCAGCAATATGCTGTGGTGTCTTAATAGGTAAATTCAAATATTCCTCAAACTTCGTTTTTAGGCGTTTTACAGGTTCTTGATCATTTTCTGCGATTTTTTGGGTGGGGGTGGAATTTGGGTGTTTGGGGGGTGGGGGGTTGAAAAACTGAAAAACTTGTTGTATTCATGATAGGCTGTCTAATGACCGAAAATTAACACAACTGCGCTTCGCCGATATAAGCTCGCAAAAAGCTACTCTGAAAGAAAGGGATGGCGTATGCTACGACATCACTTTCCAGGTAACTCTGCCATGAAATTGGAAGTCAGATTATTGTTTATTATTCCTTTCCTTTGTTAACTTTCGATACAACTTAATTTAGCAGAAGTTTAATAGTACATAGTAAAAACACTTCAAAAATCACAATTTGGGTATTAGTTTTTTTTCTTAAAACTCATCAAAACATCAATGATTATCGGGTTTATTGGTTGTTATGAGTTTTTTTTCGTTAATTTGTCATAACAAAGCAAAATAATAGTTTTTTAAATAATTTTGGAAATTCGTGAATTATCACCTTTCTACCTTTAACACTCACGTACGCCGCAAAATGTCCCCATAAGTGCTACTTTTTCATTATAATTTCGAAAGTGCAATGTGTTGCTAAGTTTTTAAGATTAGTTTGAAGCTCCAGAACCAGACATAAAAATTTTTAATCTCACTTTAAAGGTTTTGGTCTCCTGACTAAAAACAGAGATTTCAAACTTTGGCCCCAAAATGTACTTAATTATTCTTCGGATGTACAGGTTCTCTTTATTGAATATGAAAATAGGCTTAATACTGAGTATAATTGCAGAAAAAAATAAAAGCCAAAAAGCATCCTTGTTTTTGTTTTTGACGATTTCTTGGAAAAACTGGAAAATCTCTAAGTTTTCAAATAAAAAATCATAACTCGAAAACTATCAATAATCGGTACACATATATGGGGGTATTTTGGATAGGTCTCGGTACGGGCTATCTAAAAAAAATTATTATCGTCACCCGATTGGCCACCCTGTAGAAGCATTTTATAATCTTGGCGCAAACAGCTGAAGATTTTGGTCTTCTTGGAACGAGCATCTAAGCATCATGTTGGAAAATGCTGATTATCACAGAATATAAAGGATATGTTCTTGTACTTTTGAATATGTTACGCCCACGCCGTTCTTTATACTGCATTCACAACTATACTCACACAAATGAATTTACATATCACATACTTGGTATGTATAATTATATACGAACATCTGTATGAGGTCCCCACAAACACAACTGCCCGACAATCCTTTTATGACAGTACAACAATACAACACACAGGAAGAGGTAAAATTATAAATTATTTAGAAATGACTAAGGACGGTGGTGCTCTGTCGATGTCTCGGTCGATATATGTGGTTGAAACAAGATTATCATATTCTCAGTGGTGCTGAACCTACATAACTTCAGACCTAGATCAAGATCAAGAAATAAAAACCAGAATTGAAATTGCGAGACAGTCTTTCCTAAGATTTCGAACACTATTTAGCGACAAAAATCTATGCCTTAAAGTAAGATTGAAGTTTATCGAGTACTACGTATGGTCACAACTACTGTACGGAGTAGAAACTTGGACTCTCAAGGCTCGGACCATCAAAAAACTGGAGGCTTTTGAAATGTGGCTTTATCGCAGAATATTAAAAACACCCTGAACGGCTAGAGTTACCAACGAGGAGGTCTTGAGACGAATAGGACAAGAGAGGAAACTATTAATAACAATCAAACGGAGAAAAACAATATACCTCGGCCATATTCTAAGGAATAACAAATACAAACTACTGCAGACTATCATGCAAGGATGAGTAGATGGAAAAAAGGGCATAGGAAGGCAAAAGAAATCCTAGCTGAGAAACATTAGAGAATGGACTGATATGAGTGTAGGAGAACTGTTCCGCATTGCAAAAGACAAAGATGCATTCAGAGAAGTGGTCGCCAATCTCCGTTAGGAGACGGCACTAGAAGAAGAAGAAGAAGAAGCTGCACAATACACAAGTTGTTTATAATCTTGATCGAAGTAATAGGTGCTCAGTTCAAAGATATAGTATTCTTACTAAAACTTTATACCAGATGGTCGAACAAATCTTACTTGTCTTATTCTTAATCGGAGCATATTTCTTTAGAATGAGTATTGAAGTCCAAAATATATTTCTCTTGGTCAAATTGATCATAACTTCCTCATCAAGTAAATTTTCTCAGAGGGAGAACAGATGTTCTTGTCTCAAGTATCTTTACAATATTGTCAGAATTCTTATATTGAGAATTTCTTTTTATGTCTGCAGGTTTCAGAAAAATTAAGCAGTGTGGACCAAAATAATTCACCAACTGAATTGGATATTTCAAGAGTCAGTTGGTAACGCACTCTCCACAATGACTCGAATCTATTCAGTGCTTTTCTTTAATGTTCCTCCACCCCTATAATTTTTTCAACGGGTCAGCTCAAAAGAATGAAACTTAAGATAATGAAATTAATGCATGAATGCTATATTTTGGAGTAAAACCAATAAACGAATCTTTAAATATGGCGACTTGGCGCCATCTTGAAAAAAATTAAGTTTAAAGGGGGGTTGTGACACATCTTTTTAAAGCTCCTGACGAATACTTTACAACCCTAGAACATAAAGTTAATATCTTTACTTACTACAAAATGGAGTAATATATAATAATTGCCTGAATACGTTACAGGAACATCATTGTATTATAAACATGTTGTTTTATCTAAATTAAAATAAGAAAATTTACATTCTGTTTAAAATTTCTACATTTAACATCAAACTTTGATGCATCGATAATAATGTTTATATCAGATAATATTATTTGTCGCCGTTTTGTAGTAGGTGGAGATAGTGACTATACAGGGTGAGCCAATAGTGCGTGGACGGAGGATTGTGGGCTTACTAAAAAATATTTCAAAAATCTGTCACTTGATCATGCTAGGGACCCTTGAGGGCTATAACGTAAAAATATTTTCACTTAAATTTTGACGTTTATACAGGGTGATTCATATCAAACTTACATTTTTTTGAATGGAACCCCCTATATATTATTGCATATTTGGATTCCTGGGTCAATTCTAGTGTGACTTTATGTATCACACATGGAACTTTAAATGAACCGTTTAGGCGCAAATCACCATTTTTGGTATAAGTAGGTATCAGAAAAAAATTGAATATCGCAGCGATTATAAAACTTAGGAGGCCTTGACTTTGCGGTACGACTAAGCTTGAAATGCGTCACCTTAGGGCAGACGGCTAAATTTAAATTCTTTTTGTACTTGGAGAAATCAGAGGATAAATTAAGGAAACTTCAATCACAGATAACTTGATTTTTTCAAATAGGAATACCTATTTTGGTTTAAAGAATCAAATGTAAAATTTGATTACCTTTCTAACGATATAGCATTTTTGATATCAGTCTCTTTTGGTTTTCATTTTATTTCAAATTTTCAGTCAAATCGGTGTTTTTCAACTTTCCTGCATGCAAGCGACCTAGCAGGCCATGAAAAATAAACAAAAGCCCATTAATATGGAAGAAAGCAACTAACTTAGTAGAAAAATGCAAACTAACTAGATTAGCGAGGCAAGATTACGAAAATTCCTTACAACATATTAACTCTAACCAGAAACAATAGCGGTAACAAGAACGTTCATTTTTCACAGCCTACTAGCTATTAGCCAATTTCCAAGGTCAGTAAAAAAATATCTAATCAAAGGAAAACTACTAGTGATTGTTGCTGGCAGTAGAATATCGATGTCTTCTGAATAAATTTTCACATTTAATGCTATAAAAAGTAGCTATTCGCGTAAGTCAAAAGTAAAGATACCTCTGACTGGAACCCTTCAAATTCTTCAGTAGGTACTTCTACTTATTAGCAAAATCGCGGAACATGAAACTAGAATTGCAGTCTGTTTGAATTGTAAAACATAAATTAGTTTGCAGAAAACTACAATAAATAATCACAATTACAACATAGCGTAATTAAAAAATTCTAGCAATTATTTCAATAGTTGTTCAAAATGCTCTAGTTGGAGATATCTTTATTTTTGACTTAACTAAATGGAAATGACTATTTTTTTATCCCATTAAATGTGAAATTTCATTCTAAACATGTTAGACTGTAAGCAAAAATCTCTGGTGGTTTTCCTTTTGTTTCAAAATTTTTAATCGTTTTGGAAAGTTGTCAAGCTCTACTAGACCACAATAGCTAGTAGGCTGTGGAAAACAAACACTTCTGTCATACCCCAGCTACTCATTGACATCAGATATCTTGCCGCTGTTGTTTCCGGTTAGAGCTGCTGTGTTGTAAGAAATTTTCGTAATCTTGCCTCGTTAATCTAGTTAGTTTGCATTTTTCTACTAAGTTAGTTGCTTTCTTCCATATTAATGGGCTTTTGTTTATTTTTCATGGCCTGCTAGGTCGCTTGCATGCAGGAAAGTTGAAAAACACCGATTTGACTGAAAATTTGAAATAAATGGAAAACCAAAAGAGACTGATATCAAAAATGCTATATCGTTAGAAAGGTAATCAAATTTTACATTTGATTCTTTAAACCAAAATAGGTATTCCTATTTGAAGAAATCAAGTTGTCTGTGATTGAAGTTTCCTTAATTTATCCTCTGATTTCTCCAAGTACAAAAAGAATTTAAATTTAGCCGTCTGCCCTAAGGTGACGCATTTCAAGCTTAGTCGTACCGCAAAGTCAAGGCCTCCTAAGTTTTATAATCGCTGCGATATTCAATTTTTTTCTGATACCTACTTATACCAAAAATGGTGATTTGCGCCTAAACGGTTCATTTAAAGTTCCATGTGTGATACATAAAGTCACACTAGAATTGACCCAGGAATCCAAATATGCAATAATATATTGGGGGTTCCATTCAAAAAAATGTAAGTTTGATATGAATCACCCTGTATAAACGTCAGAATTTAAGTGAAAATATTTTTACGTTATAGCCCTCAAGGGTCCCTACCATGATCAAGTGACAGATTTTTGAAATATTTTTTAGTAAGCCCACAATCCTCCGTCCACGCACTATTGGCCCACCCTGTATATTCTAAGGTTGTCAAGTATTCATCAGGAGCTCCAAAAAGATGCGTCACAAGGCACTTACATTTTTTTTCAATTTCACTCCAAAATATAGTATTCATATGCACCAATTTCATTCTCTCAAGTTTCATTTTCTTGCGTTAGTTCGTTCAAGAAATGAAAGGGGGGACATTAAAGCAAAGCACTGTATGTGTACAAGGTCCAATTATTGTTTCGATGCGTCAAGATAATTGACTATCTTTCACGCCGTGAATTTTTGACTCATCGGACCCCGTAACGCTGTTGCTGCTGCTGCTCATATTTAGCTATTAGGCGTATTTCGCATTGAACGAACGTACGTCGCCCACCTTCATTTCGCAAAATGCTAATGCATCCCTGCCAAGGAGTCACTCAGTCAAGCTCTTAGGACTTAACATTACAGAAAATCTGATCTAGTATGAACACTGCGTAAATTGCAACAAGTACCGGTTAACATACTTCTCCTAACATAACCTTTCCAGAGCAGTCGCGGTACTCTGGTATCTAGACTCTGATGCCTACGCGGTCTGCTCAGTTATAAAAAAATCCTGAAAATGTGAATCAAGTTTTATTAGACATCTTGCAAGTACAACAAAAATTACTAATAATTTAATTTTTTTGAATCAAGTTAAATTCTGATATCGCAACCAGGGTAATCCGCGATTGATATTGACAGACAAACTTATTCTTTTCCTCACATCGTCGTTAATCTCACAAACCGGCGTAACTCATTTATGCTCATTTTTCAGGAGAGCGTGTTAAAGATTTTTACATTATTCAATGCAGTATAAAAGTATTAACGATACAAATAATAATTTTTTCGTACAAACATTGCTTTGGAAAAGATGTTCACTTTCAGTTGCTTGAAACTACGAAGCAATGAGAATAGCCGTTTTTGAGATTTTTTGAGAAACATCAGTTACGACCATTTGTGAGATAGGATCAGTTACCATTATAGCGGTATACGTCTTTTTTATTTGAGTGGAAATGGTGATTATGCTGTCAAGACTATACCCATTTCCTTTAATTTTATTTTAATCAACGCAACAACAAACAAAGTAACATTATACAGGGTGTCCCATGACGATTAAAATAAGCAATATATCGGTAGTATAGAATTATAATTTTGGGGGTGTAAATTGGAGCAAATGTTGTACTATTTCTTATTATTGCGTTACCCAATGAGTTAGGTACCTGTTTTTGGTCACGTGACGCCCGATTCAAAATTTTCAATGAGACACTCTGTAAATTAGTGACTTTCTGTGTTCCTCCCGATAAGACAATTTCAACAAACTACCACACTTGGGGTCTAAAGTCATCGGTTCAAGAGCTACAGGTACTTAAAGGATTGTATCACTACCATTAAGGCAAAAAATGAAACGACCACTAGCAAAATAATTTAACTGTAGATGTACATGTTATAACCAATCGTAGTGGTACAATCCTTTAAGTACCTGTAGCTATTGAATTAATCACTTTAGGCCCCAAATCTGCTAGTTTGTTGTAATTGTTTTATCGGGAGGAACACAGAAGGTCGCTAATATATAGGGTGTCTCATTACAAATTTTGAATCGGACGTGACCAAAGACAAAAGAAATCTCATTCGGTTACGAAATAATGAGAAATGATACATTAGCTCAAATTTACACTTCCAAAATTATACTTCTCTACTACTGCCCAGTTTCGATATATTGCTTACTTAATCGTCGTGGGACACCCTGATGTATAAATATTGAAACCAAGTAATAAACACAGGGTGTCCCCCGACGATTAAGACAAGCAATATATCGGAACTGGGCAGTAGCAGCGAATTATAATTCTGGGGATGTAAATTAGAGCACAAAAAGTATCTTTTCTTATTACTGTGTCGCCCAATGAGATATTTGTTTTTGGTCACGTGACTTCCGATTCAAAAATGTTAATGGGACATCCTGTATACTTGTGACTTTTTGTGTCCCTCTCGATAAAACAATTCCAACAAACTAGCACATTTGGGGTTTAAAGTGATTAATTCAAGAGCTACAGGTACCTAAAGGACTGTACCCCTACCATTATGAAACACTATCAAAATAATTAACTGTAGCAGTACATGTTATAATCAATGGTGGTTGTACCATCCTGTAAGTACCTATAGCTCTTCAATTAATCACTTTAGACCCTAAGTGTGCCAGTTTATTGGAATTGTTTTATCGGGAGGAACACAAAAAGTCACAAATATACAGGGTGTCCCATTAAATATATTAAATCGGACGTCACGTGATCAAAAACAAATACTTCACTGGGTGACACAATAACAAGAAAAGATACTATATTTGCTATAATTTAAACCCCCAAAGCTATAATGCGCTACTGCTGCCCAGTTCCGATATATTGCTTGTCTTAATTGTCGTGGGACACCCTGTATAACTAAATTCTATTGTTTATGAGTTTTTCTAATGTGGTAACAAACGATAGAAAATCTTGTGCTCTTCAAGTTTTATTGCCGGCTCATCTCCAATAAACAAGGCTTGTAAGTCATCGTACTTTTCTTGGGAAGGTTTAACCGGTGCAGAATGCCGTTTTTGAACGTTACACATAAAGATCACTGGTCTTTTTTTGGATTTAAAAACCCTCTGGTACGTAGACAATCTGGGCTTGGGCTGACCTTCTGGTAATTCTGGTAAATACAGTAAATACATTTTTGAACACAAAGATCACAGTGTAAATCTGCTGGTGCAGGGAATGGTGCAGCACCTTCAACTGCATGCTGTTCGAGTTGCACGTTTTGTTGCAAGTTTTTGTTTGCAGAGCTAAGTTTCCTGATCGTAGTCTCTTTATTTTTTACTCCATGATGATGTTTGTGTGATGCCGATGACGAAACTATCACAAGGCTAATAGGCTTCCATAGCCGCACACGCACTGGTGGCAAAACGGTTATTTAAGCAACGAAATTTACAAGCTGACAAAAGTCACCCGTGTGCGCTAGCAGTAACGATAAACTGCTGCCGAAACAAGTGTTCACAATGTGTCTATAGTAGAAATATGCAGGTCCAAACAGACATAAAATGAGATACGTCGCTCGTCTATTCGCGATTGTTTCGAATATCTTCTCACAAAACGTCGTATCTCGACTTACGTCTCTTTGTGTGAACAAAATCTTACACATTATGAGATACGATGTTATGTCGTGGTCCCAGATCTAGAAAACTAGACCACTCTCAATTATGTTGGATTCTGGGATGAATGTTCATCCTATATGGAGTCTATTTTTGATCTTAACTAAAAAATCCATTTTTTGAGATACGTCACTTTGTGAGATTAACGACGACATGTACAAAAAGCTTATAAATATATTGTTTGAGGGAAAAAAACAGTCTATCTCTGAGATCGAATCCGGACACTGACTGTAGGATGGAAGGTTGCGCGATTAGCCGTTGGCGTTAAAAAAATTATTCAACAAAGCATATTTGACTAGGGTCTTTACTGGAACTTATGATCTAATTTCAAACATTCAAAAACTTGTATATTCCGTTTCCCAAAAACCCAATTGCTTACACTAAGCGGCCGTCAAGCCGTCAAAAAAAGCATTGCTACAAAGATAAACCGTCGCGCGTCGTCTGTAAATCGAGCCTTGGTGAAGTTTTGTGTAATAAAATTTTTGACAAATACATGACATAGATAAACACCAAGCATATAGTCTCCACTTGGATACAGAACAAATAAAAAATTTGCTTATAAACAAATCATACAAGAAGCTAATTTGGTGCTTCTGCCAAAGTTTACGGAATACATATAAGTTGGATCACTCTCCGTCGGCACTTTGAAGAACTCACATGAAAGCGATGGCGCGGCCGCACGCGCCAGTTAGTTTTTGCGTTGGTTTTTGCTCAAGTACGAGGTTCTTTTAGCGGGGACTTGCTAACGCCTGGGTTAAACATATATACGAGGATCATTGAAAAACTATATATTGACGGCCGATTTAGACATTCAAATACAAATGTAACGTTTATTTTGCTAATACACTAAGTTAAATAAATTTATATGAAAAATAAAGCCTAGTAAAGCTATTACTAATGAATCTCAAATAATTTCACATATTGTAGCTACTTCGTAGATAAGTAAAAGCTGATGGTTCGAAGGTGCTGTAGTATTTTTACCTTAATGTTTTGTTTATTTGGCTTATTTTTGAGATCACAGTTTATAAATTTTATAGTATAGTATATACGAACTCGTATGTACATATTTCAAAAGATAATCATGTGGAAATGCTTTACATGGATGTGAATAAATTACTTTTGACACTTTGCTTTTCAGTGTCATTCCAATTGCTACTGTAGAAACTAAATTGTTAAAGTTATCAATAAAGTTATCAATAAAAATATTTGTGTGATACAATCCTTTAAGTACCTGCAGCTCTTGACTTTAGTGTGCTAGTTTGTTGGAATTGTTTTATCGGGAGGAACACAGGCACAAATATACAGGCTTTCCCATTAATAATTTTGAATCGAATGTCCGTGACCAAAAACAAATACCTCATTGGGTAGTACAATGACAAAAAAAGACACAACATCTACTCTAATTTACATGCGCAAAATTATAATTCTCTACTACTGCCCAGCTCCGACAAATTTCTTGTCTTAATCGTCGTGGAATATCCTGTATTTATATCCCTACATTTCAAGGTTTCCATCCGTTAATAAATTTAAATTGATTGGTAATATCTTTTCTCGCTAAGTTGATCACTCTCAAAGTTCTAAAAAGATTATCAATTTCCTGCAAACAAATCCGAGATAACAAAATCCGATATTTTTGAGACACTGTATACACTTCGCGTTAAACACGTTCAACCTCTACTTTGCGCCGTCCCGTATCTCCCGGCTGACGTCGGTATACTGCTACCGGTGTACCGGGGAGACGGAGCAAGGGGCGGGCCGTTTTGATGTTTTTGCGGAGTGATCCAACTTATATGTATTCCGTAAACTTTGCTTCTACTTAGAATTGTAAATAAAATAAGATGTCAAGACCAAAGTGTCATTACTGTATAGGTAAACACCGCTCCAAATCAATGGAAAAGTTGTTCTTAATTGAAGGTCTGAAAATGTATCGTTTCCTGCGCCTATTACAAACAGCCGCATATATATTTATAGACTTGAAGTTACTAATAGGAATACAAGTAGGTGTGTATTGGAGATATACATATAGGTTGTCATTTGGATACCTGTGGAATACATAGCTCAAAATCGTTAGAGCACAACATAAAGGAGTTATACATAAGGACGCCCCTTTTTATTTTTTTATCATGGTAACCACAGCTGAGGTCTCTAAAATACAGGAGCATCGTGAAATTAAACTCCCTTTGTGTATAGCGCGTATAGACATAACGCTCGGAAGCTCAAATAAAACCGCACCGTAAGTTGTGTTTTACATTTTGCCAGCTACGTTCATTAGCGTACGATCCACTCTTGGAAGGCTATTTCGGAACGTCGCTTCGTGACATTTCATACACGAAAAAGCAGGCTCAGATAAGTTACTGTTAAATTTGGTTGTAACTACTACTACATACTATACTCGAACAAACCTCAATATTTTTAAATGATTCAAAGCTCTAAGAAATCAAACTATCTCGGTAAGATTTAGAAAACAAACACGAGTATTACATGTACAATAGGACCATTGCATCATATACAACATGCACAGATACAGAACTGATCTAGTAAAAGTCGATGGCATGTGATTACAGATCGAGGTATAAATACAAGGCAATGGTAAGATACCTAGCTTTTTGAATAATATTTTGCCGACTATATAAAAAAAGTATCGTCGAAATTTGCGCTCGAAGTACGAACTACTTTTTTTGAAATTTATTACATGCGGCGAACCTCCCCAAATAGTAACATTATATACAAGGTGAGGGCGAAAGACATCAATTAAGCAGATCTGTGAAGCAAGCTATTTACAGAAATTATCTATACAGGGTGTTTATCTTAAAACTACCCACCACGGATTTATCAGAAACCTCTGGTTAAAAGGAAAAACGCCGAAACACGTCAGAAGATATCAGTAGCGTAACTAAGGGCCCGTAGGGCCCGCAGCTGCGGGGGGGCCGCGGTTTTAGGTGCCTCACAGCCTTGGAGGCCCAGGGTCCTCAAGCGCCATCGTTTGTGCAACAAGAAAGTACTAAATTGAAAGGTTGCTTTCCTTGTGTGTACATACATACTACAATAGTACAATACAAACTAACGATCATCTTAAAAAAAATAAACCGAAAAACGCCTATATATGTGTTTTCAAGTCACGAATTTTGTAACTTTTCGGGTCATTTAAACATGTAAAGGTCGTTGTTTAAGTTGTATTTTACCTATGTGTTGGTGATTAGTGTGACCTGTGTTGTGGTGTGTACATGCATTACTGCTTTTTGCGAGCAAATCTCAATGTTAAAGCCTTGAAGATGGCAATAAATATTGCCGAAGGCTTGGCAGTAACTTGGTAGTCTCCTTTATGCAATGATCCGTGTTTCTTTTAAAAATTTTGGCCAAACCCCAAGACTTCTTCCTTAATATATACAGGGTGAGTCCTAAGTTGGTACTTTTTTTAACTGTGTATGGAAGTCGATGAAATAAACTAGTTTTTCAAAAAATTAAAAAAAAAGCGAGATCCAAGATAAAAAATGTACATCTAGGCTTCTGTATCAAGACATACTTACCTAGTTTGTTTATGTTTAGTTTTTTGCTCGAATTTTTTTCTTATCGATTAGGCATTGCACCTATCAGATAGTGCACCAATTTTAAATTGGTAATTCCTAAAAGCGGCACATTATTATGAACGCAACTTTTAGGATCTATCAACGATTACCAATTTAGGATTACCTACAATAAACTGAAAGTGACTCACTGGTAGATACAATCGGTAACAATGCCTGATAATAAGATAACAATTCGAGCAAAAAACTAAACATAAAGAGACTAGGTACGTCTTAACACACACACAAGTCCAGTCCAGGATCCAGACTTACTATTTTTGATTCTGTATCTCGCTTATTTTTGTGTTTTTGCATAAAAGTTATTCGAAAAAGTTGTTTATTTCAACAACCTCTACACACAGTTCAAAAAAAGAATCATCTTAGGAGTCACCCTGTATATATACATGATATATTACGAAAAAAGAAGCCACCGAAAAATTCTTGCGGGGGACCCCGTGAAGTATCTTCCGGGGGGGCCTCAAATTTGAAGTTACGCTACTGGAAAATATGTCAGAGGGGACAACTTTCTAACCAAAAACTACTTCACCACCTTGTACCCTCTGCCCCCAAGGGTCATCCCCTTAAAAACTTTAAATTACAAGGGGTATAGAGTAATATCTCTCTTTAAAGGCATGTCGTAATTCCTTGTTTTGACGTCTGATTTTTCAAAATCGGTCGATTCATTCTTAAGATAATTAGAAAAATCTTAAAATATCTTAATTTGTTCGAATAGAACAAAATACACGAAAATATCACTTTTTTGCAATAACTGTGGAAAAAGTTGCCCATTATTTGCCAAACAATAATATAGGCGGTGCTCATATTCCTAAAGAACAGTAGCAATAGTAGACTAAACGCAACAGACTATAAAAAATCTAATGGCGTCAAATCAGGAGATTTAGCAGGCCATTCTATGGACCCTCTTCATCCTATCCACTTGTCTTCATCAAGTATAGGGTTTCTATGCTTTTCGACATGGTTTTCAATGGTTTCAGTGATAAGCGGATTGATGGTGTTTCCCAACATATGCAAACAAATGTCCCCATTTAAATCTCCATTAATAAATAATGGCACAATCTCTGTGTTTCCTAAAATTCCTGCCTATACATCAATTTTTTGGGGGTACTGGGATATGCCTTTCTACAAAGGCTTGAAGGTTTGCATACCTGCAGATAAGCTTACTAATAAATTCAGTTAGATAACATGAGCATTCATCAGTGAGGCAGACATTATTTACGTGAATGTATTATCGTTAATCACTATAGCCACTTGTAGCTCATCTAACCGATTGAAATCATCTTCGGCTATTCCTTGGCCTATTTTAATTTTGAATGTATGTAGTTTAGTAACTGTCTGTACACAGAAAGGTATAAATGTCGAATTGAAAACCTACATTCAGGATCATAATCAGGATTTAAGGAGGATTGAGTGAAGTTGTTGGATCATGGACCACCTATTATCATTATGGTGATAAATATTTTGCTGTGGGGGGTGCAATGCATCATAAATATAGCGAAAATAAATCGAGGGGCTGAAGCACTTTTTTTTGAAACGTCGTTTATTTCTGGAAATAGTTATGTAACAATAAACTTTAACAATTCTCTAAACAGTACCGAAGGTTCTGGCCTCGAGAACTATAAATATAAACTTATCAACAGTGCTTATTCTGTTTCTCTAACTAGAATGCTACTAGAGTCCTTAACTATATTACATACTACTTAATTAACTACATACATGCCTAGGTGTTGTTTTAAGTTGTAAAAGAACATAACATATTTTAGATCTAATTTCAACTGGTAACTTATTATAAGCTCTAGACGCGGATTGCATTGGACAATTCAAAGCTATATTTGTACGACTGTAAACCGGATATATATTGTTTTGTGGCCTGGTAAAATGATCATGTATTTCACTTATAAAATTATAGATAGTGTTATTCTTTTGCCTGCTATTAATTATTTTATATATTAACTTACATTGTTCAAGTTCTAAGATTTTATCCATCTGAGCAACTCTTGGTTCTGTATGTAACGTGATTGTATTGGTAAGTTTGCTATAATTAAATAGTATGTTCAAAATCTTATTTTGTAAAGTTTGAACATTTTGAAATAAAGTTCCTGGACACGTTCCCCATATTGGAATTAAGTACCTCAAATGTGCAAGAAAAAATGAATTATAAATGCTATATTTGGTTTTCTTAGTGAAGTAATATCGACATTTAAATATTATGGGTAGCATCGGAGTAACCTTTTTAGTAATATGATTTCGATGTGGTTGCCAATTTAAACTTTCATCCACTATCAACCCCAAATATTTCAAGTCAAGTCCTTTTGGTTATACTGGGTCTCTGGTAAACATGCAGCAAAAATTTAAAGGATGATCCTTTGTACCATTTTGGGACTATATTGTTCGTTGATGATTTTTGAACAACAGATCCATTTCAAAGGTACAAGATGATAAAATTACAACAAGTTGCTCAATCTACAATAAATGTTCAAAATGGCTTCCACCAGCTTGGATAAAACCAGCCAGTGATTGTCGAACTCTAAAAAACACAACAGGTCCGTTTTGAATGAAGCTACATCCAGCAATCATGCGATTTCGCCAGTCGTCCAAATTTTACAACGGAGTAGCGCAGACTAGTGACTTTAGATATATACAGGGTGTCCACTGTTTAACTAATAGTCTTCATTCTAGAAAACTTGGGGCAATTGTGTCATTATTTTTGACTGTGCTTCTAGAAATGTCATTTAGGGTTACGATTCCAAAGTTTAAATGGATAAGAATAACAAAAGTTAACCACAGTAGCCGAAAAATTGTTATAATTTGACCAAATTTCTAGGTTTTTTAAATGCCCATAATTTTCAAACTGCATGGGATAGATTTTTTTCTGATTTTTGTCATGATAGTTACAACCAATTCTGTCACCCCGTTGCGGCTTGACGTTGACTTTTGGGACATCCTGTAAATTTACCACCCTGGTTGATCAATCCACCGTTAGACTCACTTCCCCGAATTTAAATCGTGGCTATGCTCCTGAATGTAGGTTTTTTGTTCGACATTCATACATTTTTGAGAAGCTGAGATTATGGGAAAGCTTTTTCTGTGGTTCATATGCAGAGTGTCATAGCAATATTTTGGGCTAGATATGGTTATGTTGAAATGGAAAGGAAAACTAAAATTATTTTATTTTTCTCAATATCTATTTTTTCAAGTATCAGACCTTTTCACCTATTTATGATGGTATTGAATTAGTGTGAGTGTATTGAACGAAAATTGGTGAACATGTTACTGATTTTTAACGCAGATGTTTCACTGTTCAGACAAAAAATGCCAGAATTTGGATAATATTTGGAATTCCGTTATAACTGGAAAATCTCAAAAACCATTGATTTTTGGCCATACATAATGTAACATACTGTATATTATGGTATTCGTGTATTTGTATTACTTGTCATTGGTTGTCAAACATGATGTAAAGTCAAAGTGCTAGGTTAGATCTTTTGAAGTGTAAACGTCATCGAATCGTCTAGAGTTTTCGAGAATGACGGATGGATTCTAGAAATGTCATCGAATCCTCTAGATGGTTCGATGAAGTATATATAAGGCTACGGGTAGCGTAGTTAAGTCAGTTGAGTGGAGATCTAGTTGAGATAAGGTTAAGAGATTTTGTATTAAGTTCTGAAGTAAAACGGTGAAAGTTACGTCGAGTTTGATTCCCTGGGTGAAGAAAAAGAGGCCGTCGTGGCAATTGGTGTCAGAAGTGGGATTATCCATCGAATCAAGCCAGGAAAAGGAAAGAAGAAGTGAGTACAGCGTCAATTAATGCCAGTTACTAGAGCTATGGCCTCCGAAATGAGTGCATTGATGGCTATGATACAAGAAATGAAGGCAGATATGAGAAACAGCTTCGAAAAGAGTGAAGAAAAGTTGAAGCAGCACCAGGACGAGCAAGCAGCTGTTATGTAAGCGACCGCCATGAACCTGGAAGAAAAGTTAAAGCACCACCAAGAGGGTCAGGCAGCCGTTATGCAAGCAACTGTCGTGAACCTGGAAGAAAAGCTAAAGAAACATCAAGACGAGGCAGTCGCAGATTTGAAGAGTGGACAGGAACTTGTGATGGCTAGGCTGGAGGAACAGAAGCAAGTGGTAAGCCAGGCGTTACAGGATCAAGACCAACGTATTAGTGCAATAGAGACGGAGCTGCAGCAAGTGAAAGACCAAGTCAAGGAAATCGTGAGAGACGAAGTGCGAGAACTTAGTGGAGGTGAGCGTGAACAACTACAGCAGGTGAAAGATCAGGTCAAGGAAATGATCAGAGAGGAGCTGCGAGAATTTAGTGCAGGTGAGCGTTGTTTAACAGCTGTACCACCCGCTTTTCCTGATAGACACAGTGGCGTAGTAGCAAAGCCCTATCCGTACAATGGCAAAACGTCCTGGGACATTTATTATATGCAATTTGAAAATATCGCACGTATGAATAACTGGTCAAGTGAAGAAAAAGCTTGTGTGCTGACATCCATGCTAAGAGACTCTGCCGCAGCTATTTTGGAAAATCTCTGCGCATCAGACCTACGTGACTATGATAAGATAACATCTGCACTAAAGTTACGCTTTGGAGATGCACACTTAACAGAGCTGTTGCATGGCCAGTTGCATAACCGGACACAAAAAGCGAAGGAAGATTTAACCACATTTGCATACGAAGTCCAAAGCTTAGCTAAACGAGCATTCGTCAGCAGTCCCATCGAGACACAGGAATACGTCGCTGCTCGCCAGTTTGTCGAAGGCATTGCAGACGCGGAAGTTCAACGAATGGTAAAACTATCCAGTCCCATAAATTTACAAGATGCTGTGATCAAGGCTTTGCAAATTGAAGCTGACATAAAAACCATGCGAATGACAAGGAGGGTGCGCGCTGTCGAGCAAGATACAGAAGCAGAAGTCAGGGCCACACCGTTTATTTCAGGAAGAAGAGGTGCTAGCTTCCAAAGAAACCCAGTTCGCACAAGCCTAGAAGGAGCTGAAAAGTTTACATGCTGGAAATGTGCACAGAAGGGGCATCTTAGGGTAGGCTGCCGCACCCAGGCTGATAAGATACAAGCGGATGTAGAAAAAGCGGATGAATATGCGAACAAAATGAAATCTATGCAAGACACGGTAAACTCAATGAAGGAGCAGTTTGACAGAGACATAAAGAATTTAGTAAAGAAGAATGAAGAAAGTATTGCCAAACTTCAACAACAACACGGAGTAGCCATGAGGGAACTTAGAGCAGACAGACATAGGATGAAGCAGTTGCTTGCCTCTCAGGAAAGGAGAAGTATGCATATTAAAAGCAAGTTTGAAACGAATAGAAAGAATCTGCTGAAGAAGGACGAACAACACGAAATAGCCTTGAGGAAGCTCAATAAAGAAGTCTCTGCTTTGAAGGGCGAAATCAAGAGATTGAAAGCTTTGAATCAGTTGAAGAAATCAGAGAGGGAATACGACCAAGTTAAAGATGAAAATGCAATGCTCAAACAGAAGATAAATCAGATGGAGGCTGAGTATGCATTCTCTAAAAAGAACTTGAACAAAGCGAATGACAAAGTCAAAAGGGTCGGCATCAAGAAGAATGAGTTGAGAGAAAGGTTGGCGCAGCTTGAAGCAGAAAACAAGAAGCTGAGAACAGATTTGAGCGCCGAGGTCGATGATGCGAAAAAGCGAAAGGAAGATTTGTCTAAAGCAAGAGAAGTTGATAGTAAAACTAAACAGCGACTGATGAATTTGGAAAATGAGAATGCTCGACTGAAAAAAAAGCTGGAAAACGCATTGACTGAAGTAGAGTATGGTAGCTCCAAGATGAAGCATATGAAGAATGAAACCAGTAACGTGGAGCAGAAGACTACACAGCTGGAAATTGAGATCGATAAGAAGAAGAGAGAACTGAGTAAGGTTACTGGGGATACAAAGAAGGGTGTGTCCGCAATATTAGCGAAGCCATTTTACGATGTAAAGTTAGAACAGAGATTGGCACAACTGAGGAAAGAAAACCCGAGGATAGGAGCAGAGTTTGGCGCTGCACTCAAGGACGCATCATGGGGTTTGGACCAGACCACGCAACTCAAAAGCGAGAATGTTAAGCAAAAGAACAGGATTGTGCAGGTGGAAGACGAACTCAGCAGGCTCATAGAGGAAGTGGAGAATAGCCTGAGTGATGGGAAGAAGGAAGTGTCGAGAGGTGACAGTCGTCAAGGCGAAAAGGTGCAACTGAAGAAAATGATAACAGAGCTAGGAAAAGAGAATCCTGCTGGAGCTGAAAATGAGAATCGCAAGTTGGGCAAAGAATATCGCAGTTACGAGATGATCTGGTATGGTCTTGCAACAGACGACGGAAGGAAGGGTAGATGTCCGAAGCTACAACGCCATGAGGAGGAACCCTACGTGGTGATGAAGCGCCTCAACGACGTAGTCTACAGGTTATGTACGGAAAGTGGAAAACCGAAGGTCGACTATGCTGATGTCTGTGGTGATACAAGAATCGAAGTTGTTCGTCGAGGACGCCGAACGCTAAGGGGGGAAGAATGTAACATACTGTATATTATGGTATTCGTGTATTTGTATTACTTGTCATTGGTTGTCAAACATGATGTAAAGTCAAAGTGCTAGGTTAGATCTTTTGAAGTGTAAACGTCATCGAATCGTCTAGAGTTTTCGAGAATGACGGATGGATTCTAGAAATGTCATCGAATCCTCTAGATGGTTCGATGAAGTATATATAAGGCTACGGGTAGCGTAGTTAAGTCAGTTGAGTGGAGATCTAGTTGAGATAAGGTTAAGAGATTTTGTATTAAGTTCTGAAGTAAAACGGTGAAAGTTACGTCGAGTTTGATTCCCTGGGTGAAGAAAAAGAGGCCGTCGTGACAATATATTAAACTGAATTTGTTGCATTTTACCTCTTCTATCATACCCCGATAGGAATACGTCGAATTACATTAAACCCTGTAAATGACCTTAATGTTTCCCAAAGACCCAATTAGTTACAAAAGGATCTCAAAACGAGAAGTTCTAGCTTCTTAATGCTCCTGATAAACTCGAATATTCCTTTTTTGATCCGTCAGACTATTTTAGTTATGAATAGCACCATTGTTGGTCAGCTCTGCTAGGGCATATTATGATTTAATCCACCTAAGAGTTCTAGTTTCCCAGCCAGCACGCTATCTCACATTACTACGTACAAATACACACATGCTCATATATATGTATATATACTATATACAGGACATAAATTCAAATTAAATTTTCGTCTAGCACATTTCACAGTGGACTTAGTTCGTTAATTTTTATTAAAGCACTTCGAAGCGGAAAATGCAGTTTCGGGCGGGTTTTGAATTACCGGCAGAACCAGCGCGCACCCCTTGGCAAAAACGGCCGTTTCTTTCAGTGCGAGTTTAGCGGCGCACAAAGTTTGATGCCGGACAAACGTGGACGGATTTTTTTTGTTTCGTTTTTCGGAAACACAGCTGCGCTGGAACGAAACGGTTATATTCGTGTAAAGTGCATTGCGGCTGTTCCTGACTCTAAGCTTCTTTTGCATAGAAAGGGTCCATTTCGCATTTATTTCTCGACACGTCTCTGTATATGTAGAGTGGGAAGGGTGAGTAGTAGGGTAGGTGGATTTTCGTGGCTTTCAAAAATAAAAATCTGCATCTTAAAAGTCCCAAAACCGAAAAACAAATGTTTTTCGTCGGACCAGAAAAAACATTTTTTTCAGTTTGAACTGCCACAATGACATTAATATTAGAGTTTTTGAATTTTATCTATTTCAAATTCTGCATGTTCGTAACTTCTTCAGAACACAAAAAACAAACATTTTGGTTGAATGACTTATTTAGAATTTGCAACTACTGCTACAGGAGCACTGAAATATCAAGGTAAAAAAAACACGAGAAAAAGTACTGAAGTACTGAAGCATCTTTCTTATATGGCTCTTTCTATAGTCCCATCATTTATGGAAAAGCAAACAACAGAAAATAACAAAAACAACAGAATACCACAGAAAACAAAAGAAACGAACCGAAAATAACAACTGACATCCGAAAACAATAGGAAGCAGTAGAAAACAGCCTAAAACAATAGAAGACAACAGCTAAAAACAGATAAAAACAACAGAAAAAAAACGACAAAAACCCTGATACAACGGAAACCATCACAAAATAACGGAAAAAAACCGAAGACAATAGAAAACAACGGAAAACAACAGAACACAACCGATAACAACCGAGAACAACATAATACAACAGAAAATTACAAAGAGCAACAGAAAACAACCAAAAACAACACAAATCAACCGAAACTGACAGAAAGTGACAGAAAACAGCAAGGGACAACACAAAACAACGAAAACAATCGAATACAACAGAAAAAAACAGAATATAGCAGAAAACAACAGAGAACAACGGATAATCATTGAAAATAACCGAAAATAACAAATGGCAAGAGAAAACAGCAGGAAGCCACAGAAAATGGCAAAACAGCTATTGTTTTCTATTGTTTTCGGCTGTTTTTATGAATTAATAGTGTTGTTTTAGATACCCGTATTAAAATTTTTCATTTTGCGTTTTGTAAAACTTATGAGGCCAATTTATAACAAATTAATATGAAATTCATCTTATTTGAATAATATTTTTTCAACACTTCTATGTGATTAGATGGAAAATAAATGTAAATAAAAATTTAAGGAGACTTCTTTGTTGCAGTTCACATCACAAACATAGTAAAATAGCTGTTAAAGGAAATTTGTTTGTTTTCAGGTAATTGATCTTCTAGTTACATACACATTGCAAAAATTTGAATTTTTGGAAATAAAAAATTTAGTGTAATTGTGGCAGTTCTAGAAACTGAAATACTTTTTTCTAATGAAATATTTTACCGATCATGCACACATGATTACTAACAAATTCTCGAATCCTCCATATAAATCCACACCCTAGTTAGTGATCCCACTGCACTTGGGCCACAACTGAGCCATTGTGCATCCTCGCTTTTTGACAGGTATATGCCAATGCTCGCCGAACGCTTACTATCTAGTAGAAGGTAACTCTGGGCACTCCCGTATGACGGGTTTCACAGTTTCGTCTTCGCTTTCATACCTTCTCTATATTGGTGAGTCACTTAACTTCATAATGTAGGGATGTTTCGTGAGTTGACAATGGCCATCCAGGAATTCTACTATGAGACGTAGGTTGCTGTCAGAACACCTCAATCGGGAATGCTAATAACTTTTTATTTGCGTCACAAGAAAGTAATTCGAAATACGTAACTACTGATCTTAGATTTCAGTTTCACACAAGTATAGCTTTGATGATATCAAGTTTCAACAAAAAATCCTATGCAGTCTTGTAAGATTCATAAAAAGACAAAGATATACATTCCTTTCTTTCCTTTCGTGGTAAATGGGCTTTCTTCCAATGCCAGTTTCTCCACAAAAATGCCTAGACTGCATTGCGAAGATGAGATAATGCCGCATCTCGTTAGGAGTCCGACAAGAAACCACAAGGAAGCCTAAAAAAGCGTACGACCCCTCTCTTTGGTTTAGTCACATTTTTCCTTAAAGCATGACTGAGTATACTGAGTCACAGATAACCGATGAACTACATATGCCAGTGGTGGATTCACGAGGGTTTTTGGGTCCAGATCCCTTCCGGCCAAGATAAAATAAATTTTGATGTTCTGTACATCTGGAATTTCACCTATGAAATTCAATTTAGATTACAAGACATAGAGTAGGTGACTGAGATAAGGAAAAACTTTATTACAGCAAACTTCATAAAGTAAGATGTAACAATATCATTTGCAGTTCAAACCTTCAAAAAAGCACTAACAAGCTAATTTCAAGAATTTTTGGACATTCGTGGCTTTTTTAAAAGTTTAGGAAGAGCAGATATTTTCCCCCCATTATCAAAATTCTGGATCCGACCCTGAGAAATGCAATAAAAGGAAGATTCGTATATGTATGTACATAGCAATTATAGAACAATATTTTTATTATTATTTTTCTTCTATAGCAGCTATACTCCTTGTTTGTGATCCTATTTTAGAGTGTCCTAACTGCCAGGCGTATTGCTTAGGGCTGTATTTGATGATTTACGGTCGATTTCACACATTTAGCTCTTTGAATTACCAATGAATGAATAAGAACCAGAGGCTATCCAGCACGGAATGTGGCTGGTGCATAGGCCACACGATGGGCCCTTTTGCGCCTCTATCCGCGCTAGTTCCTAAGACCTGCCCTTTTGGCAAAGGCAAGTACATTCTTAGGTCCTATCCGTTTTATCTCTATTGGTTCCAAGGTTCTTGAGCCCAGCATAGTCTGCCTGTGATAACCCAGGGTTTCACAGCGACACAGGATGTGTGCCGAGGATTCTTCCTCTTCACCACACCACGTGCACGTTGGGTCGTTGACCACCCTCATCACAAACAAGTGACGCCTGAAGGTATTGTGACCCGTTAATAAGCCTGCTAACAATCTCAAGTTACTCCTATCCAGAGAGAGACAGAATCGTCCTATTCTCTCTGCAGGCCCTGCTAATAGCTCCCGAGCCTGCCGGAGATGACCAGAGATGTTGTTCCATCTCAGAGAGTGTTGATTCTGGATCCACTCTCCAGTTGTTTTCCTAACCAAATTTGCAGACAGTCCTAAGGCTGGTTCCGGGCCCACAAAACTGTTTCCGGATCCCATCCTGGCTAGATGATCCGCCATTTCATTACCCTTTACCCCAGCATGCCCAGGTACCTCTCCAGTGTTTTTAGTAAAAACGACGAAAGGGTAATCGGTCTAAAGTCCTTCGGACGAGTATAGTTACCTCTGCCCGGCTTAGGAATAAAAACGACCCTTGAATGCAACCAGCTCTTCGGTGTGAAGCCAGTAGCCACGCAGGCGCGAAATATCCTAACTAGGTATGGTAGTACCAGATCCTGTCCATGTTGTAGCATGGCTGGAATGACTCCATCCTTGCCTGGACTTTTGTATGGAGCAAAAGTATTTATCGCCCATCTTGTGCGGTCATAAGTGACGACTTCTCCTGCCATCTGCCATTCCTCTCTATGAGGACGGCGGAGTGGCCTATGTGCACCTGTCTGCTGAGCGGCAACCGATCCCGGAAAGTGCACACTCATCAGCAGTTCAAGCGTTTCCTCCTCGTTATTGGTTCTATGACCGTTCGAGTCCGTCAAGGTCCCCAACTTGGACTTGGTGTCCTTGCTAAGGATCCTATGCATCCTTGCCGTCCCAGGAATATCATTGATGGACCTGCAGAAGTTCCTCCAAGATTCCCTGGAGGCCCTCCTGACTTCCCTCTTATATTCCTGTAGCTTTATCCTATACTCCTCCCAATCAGGAGTACCTTTCCTGTACCTAACTCTCGTGAGTAGTTTGTGCAGGGACTTTTTCCTGGTTTCTAATTTCTTAGTCCAGAAGGTGGCATTGCCCGCCACGCCCACTTTGCGTAGGGGACAGTTATCCTCAAAGGAGGCTCGGAGGTCCCTACACAGGGAATCAACTGCCGCCTCCAAGCCCTCCCCTTTACTGAGATCCTGCTCTATAGGACGGAGCCTGCTGCCTAGGTCCTCTTTAAAAGAAGCCCAATTTGCTTGCCTAGGATTTCTAACAAGGATTCCCTCTTTTTCCCCGTCAATCCTAAACGTTATATGTCTATGGTCGGACAGTGACGGTTCCAAGGATACTGTCCAGTCCTTGACCTCATTACAAATACCGACCGTGCTCAGTGTTATGTCTAGGACCTCATCCCTCACATTGTTTGAGAAGGTAGGAGTGTCGCCAACATTCAGAACCTCTAGGTTCGACGTCCCTAGAAATTCCATCAGCTCTTCACCACGTCTATTAGTGTTAGAGCTACCCCATAGGGTGTGATGGGCATTGCTATCACACCCCACGATAAGCTCGAGATTATTGTCCCGACAATGAGACACAAGGTCCTCCATCTCTTTTGAGGGAGGAGGATCTCCTGAATCATACGGTAAGTACGCTGAGCATACCACTAAACTTCTTTCGATGCCTTGTTCTCTAAGGCGAATCACCACCGCAACCATGTCCCTAGTTGTAAAGTCCATTAGTTGCCATGCATTCATATTATTACATAATATGCACACTCTAGGCTTTGTCTCCGGAGCGCTACTAAAAATGGTATACCCTGGAATGTTAAGCCCGCTAATAATGCCATTCCTTATCCAGGGTTCCTGAATAAGAGCTATGTCATAGCGACCCCTAGTGATCGTCTGAGTAAGAACCCTAGAAGCCGCTATGCAATGCTGCAAATTAATTTGAATGAAAGAAATGTAACCCACCATTTTTTTTTGGCAGTCCACCCTCGTGTGTTTGTAGCGAACCAACGTCTAGTTCCCCACAGTGGGGCCCCGTTCGTTGCCGCTACCCTCGCTGTGACTGTGGCGTTGATCCGTCTGACACAGCATCCTGGCTCCCTCCAGTGCTGAGTCGGAGTCACTATCGAGTAGCTGCCCCTCACTCACTGGTGTGCTGCTCTGTGGCCCACTAGTTCCTGGTGTGGGCACATCCCTATCCAACTCCGGAGACTCCTGAGGAGTCTGTTCCTGCCGCTCGGTCCCCCTTGGAGGAGCCCGAGCAGCAACAACAGCCTCCCCAGGTGCCAGCTGCCCTTGGTCCCTAGGCTCCTGGCTCTTGCCTGGGCCCTGATCACCGCCGGCAGCAGCAGTCCCGCGTTGCTCTTTATTCTTGCCCAGCAGAGTAAACACTGCTGAGCTCGCTCCGCAGTAGAGCCGCAGCCCCCTGCCTTCGATTACGCCCCAGCTAATGGAGTCAACGCTGAGGACCAGACGTACGCCTTTCGGCTCCATCTTGACCTCCATCACCCTCCACGAGCTGGGGTGTATCCCAGGATTTTGCCTGTCTAACCTCCTCAGGAGGATGTCCCCTTTCACGTGAGGGCCCGGGAACCAAGCCATCACCCTCCTGAAGACGGGCAGGTCCTCAAATCGCATCACACTGAGTCGTGCTCCTTCCCAGGGCCTCAGGTTGCCAACCTGAGCCTGCAGCCACGTCTGCGAGAACTCGTTCTCGCAAACAAAGATGGCCGCCCCCCTCGAGAAGTAGCAGTCAGCGAACCTTGGAAGGGCCCCTTCAAGTGGGAGCCCGTCCATCAGTCCGCTCACTGACTCCTGGATGCTGAAGACTTGCGTCTCCACCAACTGAGCACTAGGGTAGTCCTCGGGAACGAATACTACCCTGTGCCCGGTTTGCGCCACTCTAGCGTAGCTAACGTGAGCGGAAGTGCGAGCTCTCTTCCGCGATGAGGCACCCTCCGGTGTCACACCCGCCGACCTCGGACATTTCCCAGCAATGCTAGGCCCCGCCGAAGCCGCAGCTGCAACACCCGAAGGCGCCCTAGTCCGCACAGAAGCCGCAGCGCCCCCCGAAGCAGATGCCCCCGAAGAGGCATCTCGACTTCCGGAGCCCTGCCCCTCCTGCGCCAGCCTTAGCCTCCGGGCCCGCTTCTTCTGCGCTACCGTCCTACCCTTTTTCTTCAGATTCAAGGTACCCACCCTCTTGGCGAGTTCCCTTGAAATATCTCTCACTTGCTCTTCGCCAGTGAGGGTTCTATCGGGGTCCCCTGGTGAGAGGCCACCCGGTTGCTGTTCGGGGTCTCCTGATGGGGGGCCCCCGGATTTGGGTTTATTATTATTGGGTTTTTTACTCATAATAAATCCCACGAGTAAGGGGGAACTATATGGTCCACACTCGCGGCGCCCCCTGCACGAGTGTAAGGCTTGTTACTCTGGGAGGTCGCCTGGTATCCCAGAGGCTCCGTTAGCGACGGTGCACCCCCACCGCCACGCACCCTTTAGCACGGATCGCATGACACATTGGGTTGGGTTCTTCAGTTATCCTAGAGGACGTTCGGTGCGATCTCCTAGGCAAGGGTGCACTCACTTTTATCGTGAGTACACCCTCCCCCAGGAGCTGGCACCGATACTGGCAATGCTGTTGCCCATTGCCAGGGAGCCTTTCGGGGCTCCAGCCTGGATCCGCCAGGATTAGCTTCGTCAAATTTGACGAAGACAGGGGCCACTACGAGAAAGGTGCATTTCTGCACGGGGTAGGTGACACATTTGTCTCCTATCCACTCCTGGACGGTCTTGGGGGGCCTTGCGACCCCCCCTGAGAGTGAAGAGGCTCGAGTACCTGTAAAACTCTGGTGATCTCGAGCCACCGCACTTCCTTGACCCCCCTTACCAAAATCGTTCGTCGGTTTTGTGTTCAAAGGATTCAACTTACCTTAGTTTATGTCAAGCAAACCAAATCGTCAATTTTTGACCACCTGGCCCAACGCCTATAGGTTTTATAACCTTCTGATCCAAATCTAGACACCTGTCCTACCGATCGATTACTTCGTATGGTGTGCCGATTATGAAAGGTTTTTACAAAAAATTCATTTTGATATAAAATAGTCCCGTACCAAGTTATAGAGGAGCCGCTTTACTTCCAGCTGCATACCCGAATAGCGACAGAAAACAGAATTGTTCTGCCGTTCTGCGCTTCCAGAGTATAATAAAAACTACCGCTTCCGAAGTGACATTTCCATTTACGATGGTGTCTCTTCTGGATTAAATAGTTAATCTGCCTGGCTTTGAGTGTCATACAGTTTATACTGTTTGAATTGCGTTCCTTTAGGGAACGATTGTGTGTCTTTTTGCCATCGCAGTTTGTTGGAAACCAGAACAATTTCCTGGATAAGGGTTGCACAAAAACGTGTTCGGTTTGTCAAGCTTTCATTGTGGGTGTTGGAACTCCTCAAAGCAATATCGACCGAAATAATAATACGTTACTCTACGAACAACTTAAGTATATGTATGTGCCAATATTGCTCTGTAGAAAAAGGTATAAATTAAGTTTTACTTCCCACACTGATAGGTGAAGGGAGAATTGTGATCGCGAAAATTTTCAATTTTTAAGTAACATAGTCCGGGATTCCAGGCCCATTTTCACTACTTACTACTAACAAGCTAATTTTGCGTGAGTAGCTTCATTTTGATGAGACGCCCAACATTTTCCTCTACAAAAATTCTCGATTGTGGTAGCTAACAGGGTTGGGAGGGATAAAATATGTCAATTTGACGAGTGTCAAAAATTAATTACTAACAGTTAGTTTTTCAACTAAATCTTAAGAATGTGATCAACCTTATACAAATTTATTACTAACAGCCTGATTTTTTCGCTATTGCTTCGTTAATATTTATACAATTTGACAGCAACATTGTCCTACAAATCACGTGGTATGTTATCCTGATCCTGCGCTCAGAAGTTGTAGTACAAATCCCGGGTGTAAAAATAATTACTATCAAGTTCAATGTTCGTGGATAGCTTCGTTGCGATTTTTCTATATGAAAATTCTCGATTGTGGTAGCTGACAGGGGTAGCAGGGATAAAGTATGTCTATTTAACGAGTCTCAAAAATAAATTACTAACGGTGGGTCCTTTTAATCAAATCTTAAGGAAGTAATCAACATTATAAAACAAATATTTGTCTTAACAAAATTCAGCACGTATCAATCAGGAGGTCATAATAAATGATTACTAACTTATATTTCACGGTAGCTTAGTTAATACTTAAATAATTTAACAGCCACATTGTCCCATAAATTGATTGGTATGTTATCTGGATCCTAGGCTCTGAAATGATTATTACTAACTGCAGCGCATTGTGTATCATGTATTCCAAGTTGGTGTTGACCATAAGGCTGTCCATGCTTGAGCAGTTTTTTCCAACATGTGAGGAGAGCAGCATTATTTAGATAAATAGATACGTCTATTTTCGGAAGAATGTATAGAACATTGCGTAAAAGGTCAGACATGGAGCAAAAATACAATTTACAGTACAATGATACTATCGTTATTTATAAATTGATTATTTGGCAATTTATATTGTTTATATTATTACAGAGCCAGATATCACGAATAATAATGTACATGTTGGATGGAGGGGGATAATGTGATCAAACCATATATTTTGTAGGACAAACATTTTTTATAATAAAGTTGATCACATTCTTAAGATTTAGTTGAAAAACTGTTAGTAATTAATTTTTGACACTCGTCAAATTGACATATTTCATGCCTGCTACCCCTGTTAGCTACCACAATCGAAAATTTTTGTAAAGGAAAAAGTTGGGCGTCTCATCAAAATGAAGCTACTCACGCAAAATCAGCTTGTTAGTAGTAAGTAGCGAAAATAGACCTGGGATCCCAGACTAACACGCTTTTTGGGCGTTTTATGGTATCTACATAACGAAAATTCATGTAACTCATTTCCGTCGGTCTGTTTGTCGGTCTGTCTTTCGGTCTAATTGTCGGTCTGTCTGTCGGTCTGTCTGTCGGTCCGTCTGTCAGTCTGTCTGCCGGTCTGTCTGTCGGTCTGTCTGTTGGTCTGTCCGTCGGTCTGTCCATCGGTCTGTCTGTCACTCGGTCTGTCGGTCTGTCATTTTTCTCGTGGTTATGGAAAGACCTTTATAATAATTATTACAAACAATTTTAAAGATCTCGCCTTACCACCCTTTTCTTATTGAAAATTATGGGGATCCTCTAAAATACCTAATAACAAAATCCTAAAGAGCTCAGTCGTCTACCTCTTGCTAGAAAATTACAATCAATGACACCCCTAAAAATATGAGAGTAATGGCGGGGAAAACTAGATAGATATAATGCAAAATACTTTTGTTCTGTTTTGTTCTCGTCTTGGGTAAATATAAGCCATGCCGCAGCTGCAGTCACTGAATCCGTCATTTGAGATTCGCTTGGTTGACACCTACTGATCCACTGAACGAAGTGAGTTGCTTTGATATAGATTGTCTATCGCTTGGTACTTGAATCGCTTGATACTGATTTGTGCGACTGATGCCACTTCCAAAAACCGTAGCATAATGCACGTTTCCAGTTGCTGGCTTGGCGAAAGTCCGCTTCAAATATCGCCTTGGCAGTGCCATCGAAAGACTTCCTCGAATTTGGTAGGGTAGTAGATGAGAGCAAGCAATTTGTTAAAAATAAAACTTTACGTTTAATTATCCGTTGAACGATTATTCTGGTGCACGGGCAGTAGTTTTTTAAACCCGAAATCTCCGGCCGAACATTCCGCTGACTATCGCGGCAGTTTCGAGCAAGCGGCAGTCGTTAATCGAAGCTTTAAACATAGTAATTTAGAGGGAGCGAATCGCAGGTCCGCGCCGTAATTCCGAGCGGACCGGACCGCCTGGCCGCCGCCGCGCCGCCGCCGCCGCCGCCGCCGGCTCAGCGCCCGTTCTACCGCACCCGTCTGGCCGCCTCCAAGCAAATCGCCATAAAGAACCCCGCTACCCATGAATTACCGATCCCTCTCTGCCGCCCGTCATTACTACATTCTCAGTTCTCCGGAAAACTAGAAGGGGTTCAGATAACAGCGCAAGATTTGAATTGCTCGATATGTTTGACACACACTGAACCCAAATATGACCCGATTTTTCCCCCATCACCCCTCGTTTGTGGGGGACATCCCTTACTTATTTTTCGCATATTTCACTTATGTTTGTATATTTCAACTTCTAGCCGTTAAACGTACCAAAGCAGGTAATAAAATTTATGGCAAGGTGTATGACAACACTGTTACTATATACACATGGTGGCCCATGACGATTGAGACAGACAATATATCGGAACTGGGCAGTAGTAGATTTGGTAAGTTAGAGCAAATGTTGCATTTTTTCTTATTATTACGTTATCCAATGAGGTATTTGTTTTTGGTCACGTGACGTTCGTTTAAAATTTTTCAATGGGACACCCTGTATATTAATGCCTTTCTGTGTTCCTCCCGACGAAACAATTCCAAAGAACTTGCACACTTGGGGTTTAAAGTGATTAATTCAAGAGCTAGAGGTACTTTTGGACGTTTTATGATATCTACATAATGAACATCCACGTCACTTATTTCCATCCGTTTATCTGTTGACGTTTTCCTAGCCTCGTAATCTCACTAACCGCTGTATGGATTGTGATGTAATTTGAGTAGCAATATGTTGTGGAGTAATGGTGCTATAATTTTGAAAATGGGTGCACGGGCGGCGGGGTAATTAGTGAAAAATAAAACAGTATTAAATATTCTTAACTTCTTTTTAGGCGTTTCAGGGATTCCTGATCAGTTTATACTTATTTTCCTATTCAGTTTCCCTTTTTTTGGAGGTTGGTGAATTTGCGGCGGTTGAGGATGCGGGTTCATACAAACATTGTCTTGCCTACTTCAAAAACCAAAGGACTGATGTCTATATACGACTATTGCTTCAGATTGTTCTGCATTGTGTAATTTGGAAATTATTGAATAGATTTTAAAGAAATTTCGAAAAACGCGTATAATTTCTAGAAATCGTGTCAGCTCAAACTTCGTTTTTAAGCGATTTGGAGCTGCTTGATCCTTCTTCACATTCTTTAAGAGGGGAAGAACTTTAATAGTTTGAGGGTGATAGGTTGTGAAACTGAAAAATTTGTTGTATTCGTAGTGGGCTCCTTATTGCCCTATAAAGGAATGACATAGACTTTTCGGTACCGTGAACCGTAGTGGAGATCGATAATGTCCATGGTTTTTGAAAATTGTTTTTCTCTAGGATGAGGCTTCGGATAGGGTGGTTGGGAAAGCCCAACATTTTTTATATCTTGAGAACTTTTTCTTTACCCTTTAAAGATTAATACTGGTAATATAATCTAATTTCAGATATCGTAAAATTGGCATGTCATGTGGTTGAAATATCAGTTGTAGATTGCAGAATCTAAACTGCGCCACCCTAGTCTTTACGCAAAGACATGCAAGAAACTGTTTACGAGAGTTTTTGTAATGGATTTTTTTTTTTTTGGGCGGGGACTAAGTCGATCAGCTTGACACCATTTTTTTTATTGCCTGTTGAGTATGCCCATCCCATCAGCCATCTTGAATTCGAAATCCCGCTTAAATCTTTGACCTCTCAAATCTTTTTGAGGTCAAAAAACAAATGGAAGTTGCATGGAGCAAAGTTGGGGGAGTAGAAAGGAAGGGGGGGATAAACATAACTTCCATTCTTGATTCTTTCAATTGTTCATTGAAAAATAGCTGATTTGTAAGCCAGAACATTGTCGTGTTGCAGGGTAAACCAAATTATTGATTGAGCGACCGTTTTTGCTCTAATTTTGGATTTTAGGGTCCTAGGTACGAAGTACAATAGTAGTTACCGTCCTCTAGTACATCACAACTTTCAAAAGTGTTGGTCTTCTGTGGTCTTGAGCTGCCTTCATGCTTCCATTGCATACTTTGGGACAACTTATGGTCGTAATGATAAAACCAACAAAAAATGTGGATTATGTTACTTTTTCCTTGTCCACTACTGACAACTTGTGACTCAATTAAATTTCTGTTCATCGAACATCACTTTTGGAAGCCTTCTTTGTTGCTGAGTGTAGCCAATCTGGTCATCATTCTGTTCCAAATTGTTAAGTTCAGAAAATTTTCTAGTACTTCCCATAATCTACGGTCGACCTGGACGAGGTTCACTACAACCATCTTTAAACTTTTTATGCCACTCAAACACTCTACAGTGTGATGAACTATCATCTAGATATAGTACACCTTAAATTATTACAACATTTTCACTTGGTGTTCTCTCCAACTGAACACAAAATGTTACCGCATGCCTTTGTTCCGGATTAATTTCATTTATGAATACGCGATCTTCCAATAATCAATTTCTAACAAACGAAAAACATTAAACCAAAGCTTACTTGAGCATGCATCTAACAGAAGGCTTTTGTGTGTTAAAAAATTATATCTTTGGAAGAATTTACGCCATTAGCTCGTTATTTACTGATATAGCCTCGTAATCGCACAAGATTTTAACGTTAGCGTTCCCGATCCCAATTCTTCTATGCCACCCGCTATTCCTCCATTCTCAGTTTTCCAGAAACTATAACCTGCAATAGCATCCTGGAAAGAAATCGCGAGAAACATTGAGCCATTTGTATTTGGCAATTAATACCAACAGTAATACCTAAGACTAATTTGGGATGGAGATAAATCGAAGTAAGACAAAATATATGGTCATGGGACAAATGAAAATAACTTCCGATGATCAATGGAACCTAACTTTAACGGCCGACAACATGAAATATACTTTCGAGAGGACTACGGAGTTTAGGTAGGGGTAATCATAGAGCAACAGGACAGGAGAAACAAGAAATACAGGCAAGGATTATCAAAAGAAGAAGTACGGAGCCCTGAAAAATCTTATGAAATTCAAATATGTATCCAGAAAGTCCAAAGAGAGAATTTATACAACTGTTATAAGACCAACAGCAACATATGCTTGTGAGACGTGGACTATGAACAAAGAGGAGGAAGAAAAAATCATAAGATGGGTAAGAAAAATATTGAGAGTTATTTATGGAGGCCTAAGGACAAACGAGGGATGGAAGAGAAGAACAAACCAGGAACTGGAAGACATATATGAGAACCCCAATATTATAGCAGTCATCAAGGCGCAGAGAATAAGGTGGCTGGGACATGTGGAGGGGCTGGATGGGTCGAGAATGGCAATAGTTCTCAACCGAAGACCAATAGGAAAAAAAGGAAGGGTAGACCAAGGGAGAGATGGCTGAAGAAGGCAGAAGATGATTTAAAAAAAAATTGATATTAAACACTGGAAAAAGGAGACGGCAGACAGAAATAGGTGGCGTGAAATAGTGCAGGATGTACTAAGAAATAGGTGGTGAAAGTATCCAAAGACAATTTTAAGTTATATAAATTTTAGCTGTATAACATCAGACTGTACTCATTTCTGCCAAGGTCTTCATGGCCTGATGTGCAAACTAATAATAATACCTAACAATACAAAACACTACACAGTTCAATCACTCGCCAAACTGATTTTCTCCAAACCATACTCGTGTTAGCACCTTCAGGGAAAGATTTGGGCTAACTTTAACTTAGTATTGGCTTATATACAGGGTAAGTCCACAGTTGATATTTCTAAGTTCTTATAGACTCACAAAAATAAACAACTTTTCAAAATGTCTTTTTTCCTAAAATTGAAGAATAAGCGAGACGCACAATCAAAAACAGTAAATCTGGGCTTGTGTATCAAGACCAAGACGTATCTAGCCTGTTTGTGTTTAGTTTTTCGCTTGGATCTTTGACTGATCGATAAATCATTGTACCTGTCAAGTAGAGAACTATACCTTATCCACCGAACAGACGGAATAACCATGCACAATGTATGTAAATTTTTACTGTATGGTCAAGGGGTATATGCACACCGTCTACAAAACTGCATACTGAGAGCAGTGGTGTTATTATGAACAGAAAAATTAGGTTGGATTTATTCGAGTAAAGCCCCAAAATATGGGTTTGAAATAATTTTTTACTCCTTTTCTTCTGTGAATGTAGTATAGTCACTTTTAGTCTATCATAGTTGATTTTAAACTGGTAAATCCTAAAAGTTGTTTCATAATAATGTGCCTCTTCCAAGATTTACCATTTTAAAATTAACAATGATAAACAAAAAGTGTCTACTGCACCATCTGACAACTAGAATAACTACTTCGATACACAAGCCCAGATATACCTTTTTTATTCTGTGTCTCGCTTATTTTTAAGTTTTCCGAAAAAAGTTACTTGAAAAAGTTGTTTATTTTAACGACTTCTATACACTGTTAAAAAAAAGTATGAACTTAAGACACAGCCCTTATAATCAACATGTGAAACCAACCATAGCATGCCCTACCTAAGAACATCTATTACCTGTCGGAGGAAAACCTTAAATGACCATGTAATCTTTACGAAATTACACACATAAAAATAATTTCTTAGATGGAGCACAGATGCTTTAATTCAAGTATACCATAACTTCCTATACGCGCAAAGTTATGCTAATCTTAAAGTGAGAATACGATATCTTTGACCATATAAGGGTTAGATTGAGAAAATATCTTCAGTGCAAAACTAGGAAATTCTTGATAGTAAGAATACCAAAATCTTAAATCAAGCATATGGTAATCTTGAACGAAGTATTTCATAATCTTGACTGAAGCATTTCATAACCTTACTTGGGAGCATTTCATAAACTTGACGCAGGTAGCTCAACTTTATTCTAAAATTGTGATATTCTTGGATGAGGAATCTAGTAGTATTAATTTGAGCATTCAAACTGTTCTATGAGCATGTAGAAGTTTTTCTGGAGAAATAGTTCTGCAAAATTTCTCAAACCACATTTAATATACTTGGTACTTATCTAGGAACACCTGAGTCAGGTCTTCGCATCCCAATTTTTTGAATAGCTCATTCATGGTTGGATAGATCCAGTGATAAGGAAGCTGATGGGAACTAGGACCCGACTCAAATGGCGGTGGACCAGCACTAACGGCAGATTCGATGATTGATGTTTGACGGTGGTATCACATGGCAATGGCAATTTATTTAACAGTTTGACTAGATAGATGTGCTATTATGCAGGATCCAGGATGTAGGTATTACGCTACGGTGCTAAAGACGGCGGCGAATGCGACAATCCGAAAACCGATAATGGCGGCGCGGACGCGGACGGGCAATAGGCTGTTGAGCAGAGAGGGTGGAGAGGTTAGAGTTGACCCGTGACACGCTGCGCGCCTGCGCACTCCTACGTTGGTAGACGTCAAATAAATGATTTACTTGATACAAATATAGGGTGTGCTTAACAGCGTTCATTTTCAAACCAAGATTATCATATTGTAAATGAAGGTTCGCATTTGCAAGCTGTCTATATTCTTGATAGAAGTAAACTGGACACCGCTGGAAAAAATGATAATTTTGATATAAAATTATGAAATATTTGTTATTAAATTATTATAGTCGCGGTTGCAAAGAAAATTATATTTTCTTTCGGAGCATATTTCTTTAAAATAAGTATATAAATCAAAAATATATTATTCTTGATACAAATTTTCTATAATTTTCTCATCAAATATTCTTTCTTAGAGTGAGAACAGATATTCTTGTTGTGAGTATGTATTTACAAGAATATCAAAATTCTTGACTGAGAATTACTTTTTATGTGTGTAGAGAGAACAACAAGTTTTTTGTAGCCGGGCCTTCGGGTTCCTGTCCCCATTTATTACGTTGCTTGACTTCTAAGCTATCTACTTTGAGTCTTTCTTATGGACCCGGCTTCTTGAAGTTTACTAAACTGCCAACCAATTTAAAATTAGTTAAAGCTACCTTATGTCCACTGTCAAACACATGTTCAGCTATGCTAGATCTGTTCTACCATAACTTAACCTTTCGACCGTGTGCTGCAAAAGAATAACAATGGTGGTGGGATAGGGTATACCCAATAATTGAAAAACTAGAATTTTACTGCTATGTTTCTCTTATCTCTCTCTTTCAATACTTTACACCATGTCTAGGCGACTGATATCGCCATACCATACGCTCTGTTTGTCTTTCCTCCCCGATCCCCTGACGTTCTTCCTTAAAATTTGTTTCGGGAATACGTTCGATCACGGTTAAAACTTTTAAAAAGGTGGAAAGGATCTTCCACAAGATGTATTGTAGTGCTTCACGCTGAAAGTTGTATTTGTGTCTATATGCCCCGTTCACGTGCCGTGCAGTTGTTTGTCTGCTACCGAACACGATAATGGGAAAACGTGCGGAGTTGCGAATACATTATAATTTTACACCTAATAAGAACTTTACGAGCAAATACAGGGTGTTTTAAAACTTGGGACGTTTCCTTTTCCGAAACAAGTGTCTTTGAAATGACAAAGCTAACGTAGGGTAAATCATCAGGAGCAGAATAAAAAAAAATGGAGTCAAGTTGATTGACTTAGTACTTCCCAAACATAATGATGACACCATTTTATTATTTCTCCATTGCATGAAGCTACAGTTTGAAATTCCCTTGCAAAAAAACATCCAACACAAAAACTCTCGTAAATAGTTTCTTGAGTCTCCCTCTTTAGGAACTAGGACGCCACAGGTTTTTCTGCATGCTTTAACTGGACGATGCGAAACGATCAGGAGCCTCCAAAACGCGTAAAAATGGAGCTTGAGCTGTTTTTATGTTTTAGTTGTTTTGTTATTACTGCACCGCTACTGACATGATTTTTCTAAAACATACGCGTTTTCCATCCTTGCCGTGGTAGTAATACCAGAGAATAGCCATCACAGAAAAGCGACACAGCAGGAATCGATTTTCATAATGCATGCGCGGGGTTATTGTGGACAAATGTCGAACCGTCAAACTCCACGTGCGGCCGCCCAATATCAGCTGATCAAGACGTTTGAGGTTATGGTCGTGGAATCGCTCTATATTGTGGATGTGTGTCAGTTCAAGCCGATTCAAGTTAACCTGTAACCGGTGACGTCCCATTATTGTTACACTCATGGTGACGTGGAGTCTTAGAGACTCCTCCCATATCATTGCATATATTATCAATCCCATACATTATTATCAGGATCTGAGTATGTTTCTCTCAATTTCTAAGCTATTCTGTTGGACTTGACGCAAAAATACTCAGATAATCTTTATTGTGATCCATCTCTATGGCAAAGTCAGAATCAATATCATTAATGTCGCTATTATCAGAGTCCTAGCTGTTATACCCACGCCAAAAAGCTCTCTTCAAAGTTAGGATGTGTTGCAGGAATACCCCGTGACCTACATTGGACGAGTAGCCATTTCAGAGTTCTAAAGCACACAAACAAAGCCCTGACTACATGACATATGTATGTATATACAACAGTCGCAATAATGGTGACGTGGAGTCTGATAGACTCCGACACGTGGTTTACACGAGGTTTACACAACAATGCCTTCCTGTTAACTGACGTCACAAGCGATGCTGCCTCGGACGGTGGTTGTAGAAAGCTACCTGACGTTGCGTTTGTCAAGGTCATCTGGTTTCGAAATTATAGCTATGTTCAACTTCGAAGGAGTCTCCCAGACTCCATGTCACCGGTTACGGGTTAACCAAATAATGACCCGCCGAACATCAAAGGTGCCGACAGATTGTGTCGCTTCTCTATGGTGGCTATTTTTGGGTAATACTGTGTCAAAAGTTCATTAAAATCAATTCAATCATTTTTGCGTTACGCAATATATAATGATCTAAAACAATACTCGTATGTATACCTACATCATGTCAAATTCTAAGTCCCTTGATTTCTATAATAAGCAAGACAATGTTCGTATGGACCTAAAAAAGTATATTATGCCGCTAGGTTTTTCATTCACAGGTCAATGGACAGCCCATTATGAATACAACAAATTTTTCAGTTTTACAACCCTCCACACCTCAACGACCCCAAATTTGCTAATTACTCCGCCGCCCGAACAACGATTTCTAAAATTATAGGATCATTACCTACTACGACTCTGCAACATATCGCTACCCAAATTTCATCACAATCCATGTAGCGGTTACTGAGATTACGACGTTAGAAAAACAGACAGACCGTCAGACAGACAGACAGACAGACAGACAGACAGACAGACAGACAGACAGACAGACAGACAGACAGACAGACAGACAGACAGACAGACAGACAGACAGACAGACCGACCGACAGACAGACAGACAGACCGACGGAAATGAGTGACGTGGATTTTCGTTAAGTAGACATCATGAAACGCCCAAAAAGCGTATTATCTCGAAATCGAAAATTTTCTTGATCACAATACTCCCCTCACCTATCGGTGTGGGAAGTAAAAATTAAAAGAAAATGCTTACTATTCGTTCGCTGCGAAGTTTTAAGTATGGCTCGGTGTAGTCACATGAGTCTAGGTATGGTTGGAAGTTGTGCGAACCAGAAAAGTCAAGCATTTTTTCTTCAATTTGGACCATTCGAGGTTGTTTAGGTCGTCCAGCGTGCCCACTATGATGTGAATACATATATCCTGCGTACTGTGTAAGGCTTTCGTGGCCATCGTTCAATGAATTTGTGGTTCTTGGGTTTTTTAGGCCGGCGTCATTTAACGTTAAAGCTTGACGTTTAGCCACTACGAGTGGATGGCATCTTCAGTATTTTGGAAAACGCCGAAGTGAAATAGCATCTGAAGATGGCATCCACTCGTGGTGGCGAAACGTCAAGCTTTAACGCTAAACGACGCCAGCCTAAAGACCCAAGAACCACAAATTCACAAATACCCTGTGTCTATTGCTCTTTACTCGAGATGGACAAATCGACGGGGGGCAGGGTGATTACGGTCAGGGAAACGATTGGCATACACTCGCGAAGTACGAGAGGCATTTTGACCATATTCACATACATATTCATTATTCATATCCACCAATTCATTATTAGTTATGACGGTTGCAACATTTTTGTTGTTATTAAAGTCGGATGTAGAGCGTCACATCTACGCTCCGCTCCATTGTAAACAGGGTTTTTTTGTTTTTTGCTGCTAGGTACATACACCTATGCTGCGCTTCATTGGAGATGGGGTTCCTTCGTGATTTGCCTCGGTTTTCATCTTATTGTACAGGGACGAAACTAGCAATGAGGATTTCATTATCGGTCAATATATTGATACCCCTAAGCATTTCGGTTGTATGTCACTAGGAAAAAACATCCCTTTTGGCGAGTACTATATGTCCTTTGAAGGAAAGTCTCAACTTAGGGAACACATTGTATATCAAAACGTGCATCCTATGGGGTAACCAGAACTGGATAATGAAAAATAAGGCTTGGTTCAGATGATGCGCGTCCGACGCGCGTTCGCTTGACGCTCGTTTTGAAAATACACGTAATTAATTCAAGCTGACACATGGACGCGCGCACGACAAATTGTACGCGCGTATGACGCCACTAGACTCAGAAAATCTCAATACGTGCATCGTTCAGTGGCGACGCACGTATTGAGATACTAGACGTTTCCATTGCCTGTTTAGTTAGCACGCGTCTTTTTTAGCGTTCAGCCGACATACCAGGTGTTTCTTTGCAAAAATGTATTTCTCACTTATGCTATTGAAATGGAAAGAAAAGAATTGAACGCAGATGTTTTCATTGATGGAATTGAGAAGAGATCTACGATTTAGGACATGCGTTCCAAATTATATTCAAATAAGATGGCAAAAAAGAGCGCCTGGAAGGAACTGGTCCTAATGTTTTGCAAATCCAATAATAAAAATGTAGGTTCGTGATTCCTCAGTGTAAAGTATAAACTTGTAGAAAGTCTATTCCTTAAAATTGGGTGAACCAAGTGTGTCCTTTCCCTCCTACCTCGTTTCCTTCTTCTATATGTCAACCAAACACAAACAGCTTCTCCTACATCCATTCTCATTAATAACAACAAATAAACTGGCTCTCGATTGTCGAGTCTCACTTTATATAAAAATTGTACGAAGTCCTACGCATGTCATCTGAACACAGACGCAACAAACGTGCACTACGTCGACACGCGTCGTACGTCATTTTTATCACTATACGCCACTGTCCACAAAATGTTAAACTATCAAAACGTTTCTATTAATTCCCTAACTTCAATCGCCTCCGGGGAGATTCAAATGTGTCGGACTTATGGACCCACCCCATATTAGCTTTTTTTATTGCAAATAACTTAAAAAGCCTTCATTAGTTGAATCGCAAAACAGAAGTGGGGATAATACATGGAGCTTCGACGGAAAAGGTTGCAAATATACAGGATAACTTTTTAGTACCGGATCGGTCGATGACTCCACTACTGCAGAAGATGGTAAAAAAAGTTCTATAGGAAAGTTGTTGAGGCAAGGATATGCTCCTTGCTCAGAAAATAATGCTACAACATGCACCGTAAACAGCACGTTTTCTTACGTTGAAAACGCTACCGCGCATGCCGCAAGATTTGCAAAACGGCGGAATAAAAATTCATAAAAAGTAGCAAATTTTTAAACTCTAAAATGGCAGTAACTGCTACTCGGAAAAATAATAATGCAACATAGCATTTTCTCTTCAGAAAATGATTCAAGAGGCGACTTTACCTTGGAAATGACACGTAGCACGTTAATTTCGGTAAAATTTGCGAAAACTGGCCGATACTAATAACTTTTCCCTCCTTTGTCGGGGAAGTTAAAGACATACAACGCTTGTGCCCTAAGGGCCGGCTTCACCGGTGCCTGGTAAGTGTCAGATAGCCTATCTGTCAGATAACGCCATATAAATAACATAGACCTGACAGATAGGCTATCTGGAACCGGTGAAACTGGCCCTAAAACTGTAATAGTATATGGTTCAATGAGCGGTAGTAGCTGTAAAAACTCACGCAAATAAAGTTTGCTGTAAATCAACAAGTGTGTTATTACGATTGCCGCTAGTTGAATACTGTACTTTATCTACAACTGAGGCTATGACTATGAACAGTAGGATTCAAATACACCGTTTTAATTACACAATATTGAGAGACAGCTTAACCTCACTTCTGTTATTAAAATAAATACCGTTCGAATTAGCGTTTGTCGTTTCATAGGGACATCTGCAGTTATTATACATACAAACAAACAGCGTGAATAATTTTCATAATACTGTATACCAATACACTTCTGCAAATACATGTGATTAGACAGGAGTTCATGATATAGTAAATACAAAAGTGGTTATGAAACGTCACGCGCTACGAGTTATTCGAAACATGTACGCAGTAGTTTTAGTAACAGAAGTATGGTTGAGTTGTCGACAGATTGTAATTATTTTAATTAAGTATTGCTACGGTTGTGGATAAAGTATAATGTTCAACTCGCAGTAATAGTAATCTCACTTGTTGATTTGCAACCCTCGCTTACGGCTCGTGCGGCAAACTTCATCTGCATAAGTTATTACCATCCTTACCGCTTGTTGAACAATATATTATTGTACTTTGATAAACGTTGAATAATATGAGTTCCTAGGAAATCATGTCAGAAATTTCACAACTAACACGTTGGCTATTACATACTAGACGAAGGAGCTCCTTGATATATCCATCAATTTCATTAGCATTAGTAGTGCAGTTTGAACCAATATGTGGAACTAATCTGAACACCATTAGCTTAGCTCAGTCGGAAACCGCGCTAGCATACACCAATTAAAACCCCCCAAATAAACAAGTCAGGGTTGGGTGGGGGACTCGTGGTGTTGGTGGAATAGGGAGCACTTTAGTGCTTTTAGCGTTAGCAGATTGGGAGGTAATTTTAATTAGGCGTGCACTACTGGTGAACTAGCGTATATCGTTCTGTCCTGCTTGGGAGTTTTGATCAACTTTAAACACAGCTCTTACGGAGAGGAGTACCAGCCCATTTTGTGCAGAAGTGCAGAATTTACTCGCCACAACAAATAACATACACACCGTTTCCTACAATAATGAGGCCCAACTTTGCTACGTGCCAAGTCAACACCCGAACTATAATAATTGATCTGAATTTAGGAAGGGTCATACTATATTTCAGGTCTGCAGGATTACAGACGTTTTTAATATTTTGTGTAACTTTTCGTCCAGGCCTAACTGTGGTGTGGTGTAAAACTGTTTCGTGCACTCTGACGTGCAATTGAATAACCTAGTAGCTCGAGTTACTAGGTTTATGCTTTGTTTGCATATATTGAAGTACCAGCTCGAGCTCTATCGGTAGCTATTAATAGATTGCAAATCGGACTGCTAGTTTCGGAGATATTGATACCTCAGTTTTAGTAAATAGACATACTAAAAATATATATTTTCATATATAGAGATACTTGAATTCGTTGGGATACTAGAATGAACGGAGTCATATGTGCTATCGTAGAACGTAGTAAGTCGAGTTACTTAAAACATTTACTTGTATAAAAGATACTTAACTGATCTGCTGATTATTCAAATTCTTAGTTACAAACAAAGAACATAGCAACTAATCAGTTGTCTAAGGTATAATGCAACATTACTATACCTGCAGGGGATTGAGAGATAACAGGATTATTAGTGAAATGTTTCTTATAAATGAGAAAGTGTTACAAGCCAACGTGAACATAAAAACAGCGACTGATGCAATTAAAGTGGGTTTTAAACAGGTAAAAGGAAAAATTAATGAGTTGTTACCTCCGTGTGGAATAAGCTGCAAAAAATGATCACGTAAACTCCTTCATAAAGATCGCCAAACAATGTTCGAGTAGTTTGCTGAATCCCATGGAATCAGTGAAATTTATCTCCATAATACCCATAAAAGTTTTTATGGCACCTTATGAGTTTGTAAGAAGATATTTATTCATATATTTGGTTTCAAAACTGATGGAACATTTTGTTTCATTAGACGAAAGTCCAATGACTTGCCATGTTTAAGGAAGAACAGGGGAAAAGCATGCCGATGCAAGAAAATATTTTGGATCAGCTGGCCACGTTGAGATGAGGTGGAAGATTAAGTTAAAATAGCAGTCACCACTCCACTTAGTTGTTGTATGCCAAATGAAAATATGCAATATTGTTAGCTTTTACTGTTTCTTTTGGGTTGTTACATACTTGTTGTAGGAGTGATTTTACGTTTATACAGTTATATCGAGTTCTAGTTGATTAGCGTTTCAAGTGTAGACGTATGTTTTTTACCCTATTTAAGACTATTTTTATGACCTTTTGCTGAATAAATGTTATAAGAATTAAATATATCTTTAAGCTTGCACGATAATGTGCTAGCATAAGATTTTAATTCAATAAAAATATAGTGGCAAGGTTTACCTTATACACATAGTCATGCAAACAAGAAAAAAAATGAGAAAATTATCTCTAACAACTCAACTGGAACCGTTTTACTATGCTGGTGGCAAAAAACTAGACAACTTGATGCACAAAGTATAAATAATACTATATAGATCCAGGATTACTAATCTGTCTGATCTTGGGCTTGTTTTCGATGAGTCACTTACTATGTTTTCGTATAGTATATTCAATAAATATTCATCACAAGTAGACTTACTAAGTTTTTGAGTTGTATACCGTCTAAGTAATATACAGTTAGTAATTAAAAACCTTAAAATAACTTTTTTGTGGAAAGCAAATCAAAAAAGTCTTTTCGTTAGGCTGGAAGAGAAGGAAAAAATCCATAATAAGTATACGTGCGATTATACCAAAACCCTTGTATACAGAGAAGTTATATGCAAAAAGATGAAATAAAGCTTCAAAACCATTTTGCCCGAATTGTGGTTTTTTGAGTTACTAGGTTTTTCGATTGCACGGCAGCACTGATACCTACATGTTTCGTTTCCAGAGTCGTTTTATTTCTATGGCAAGGTATGTAGATATATTTGCAGCCTAGGCCTTTCGGATATTCATATAATTGGGAATAGCAATATCTATTAAATAGGTAACTTTGTCTGCCTTTGACTGAAATACTACATCTGCTATATTAGCTGGGATAGTCGTGTGTATGTATTTCAACGTCCCTAGTTTGTATTGATCGTTTTCGAGTGCTGATGTTGGTGTCTAATTGTAATATGGATCTGTGTTTGTACTAGTTTATTTGCTGTGGCTTAAGCTTGCTGTATGAATTTGGCTGTAGAATTATGTCTGACTGTGTACACGGTTCGAGTGAAAGATTTCCATGCGCTTGTTATGTGCTCTATTGTTTCTTTCTATTGGTGACATTTACGTTCGTGTCGCAGTCACTTGGTTCTGGATAGCAAGCATAAAACCCTCAGTTTCTAGAAACATTTGGCCATTCCACAGTCAGATGTATGACTGTCTTCCATTGTTGTGGTCTTGTGTAACACGGTATCTGTGTTTGAGATGAAATTTAATGCTTTCTGCGACAAGGTGCTTCCTTTTACTTCCCACACACAGCTAGGTGAGGGAGTATTGTGGTCACGAAAATTTTCGATTTTGAGATAATACGCTTTTTGGGCATTTTATGATGTCGACATAACGAAAATCCACGTCACTCATTTCCATCGGTCTGTCTGTCTGTCTGTCGGTCTGTCTGTCAGGTTTCTTCTAGCCTCGTAATCTCAGTAACCGCTGCATGGATTCTGATGAAATTTGGGCAGCGATATGCTGTGGGGTGATAGTAGGTAATGTTCTTATAATTTTGAAAATCGGTGCATTGGCGGCGAAGTAATCAGCAAAAAATGAAAAATTTTAAATATCCCCAACTTCGTTTTTTGCCGTTTTAGGTGTTCCTGATCATTTTCTGGTTTTCTTTGGATGGGGGTGAAATTGATGTGGTAGAGCGGTGGGGGGTTGTGAAATTGAAACATTTGTTGATTTCATAATAGACGGTCCACTCACCTGTGAAGGAAGACCTAGCGACATAAATCACCTTTTTAGGTCGATTCGAACATTGCCTTACCTATTACAGAAACCAAGGACAGAATTTTTTCTGTTGTAAACATACGAGTATATTGCTTTAGATCGTCCTATATTCTGTAACGAGGAAACTGTTGAATTAATTTTAATGAAATTATGACACAGTATTACTACCATGGCGCGGATGGCAAATGCGTATGGTTTTTATAAATCCTGCCAGTGGCGGCGCAGAAATAATAAAAAAACTAAAAGTGTAAAAACAGCTCAAACTTCGTTTTTAAGCATTTTAGTAGTTCCAGATCATTTTTGAATTATTTTGTTTGGGGAGAAACTGGGGTGATTGAGGGGTGGGGTTGAAAACTGAAGAGGAAGATATATCGGCCCTTGAGAGCAGAACTATCCTATGTCCAAATTGCCGTATTTTGCGATTTCAACGCCAACATATACATTAAAGATCACCGAATCTACTGCAGAAGTATTCCAAGTCCACACTGGGGGGGAGATAATAAATTCGCAAAATTCAAACTAGTCTATTTGTTCTGTGTTGGAGGTAGACTATTACTGATGTGCCGTTTTGGAGATAGTATACATTGATAATGGACTCACACTAGTTCTGCTTTCGCGAGTTTGGAGGTAGTGCACTCCATCGGAGGTCATAAGTTTATTCTGACCTGTAGTATGTGAGTTAGTGTACCACCAGTGGAGATGGACTTGTCCTAATATATGCTATGTCCACCATTTTCTATAACATAAGGATTGTCCCAATTTCAAGCTGTTGTACCAGTTGTCTCATACGACTATGTAAATTCCATCAAGCAATTTTCCAGTTTACAATAACTCAAAAACAAAAACAAGCTTCTCCTTTAAAATGTGCATTTTGTGAGTATACTTCTGGTCTAAGGAGACGATATATGGGGGCATCTGAAACAGATTAGTAAACAGAATTAGACATGAAACCAATTTCTGAAATAAGGCAAAGGTCATACACGCACACTGGCTTAGTGGAGAGAGATTTAAACTCTCAGAGGGTAATAAAAATAAAAAGTAAATACACATCGTGTAACGCTTGGCACGTAACAAGCAAAGTAAAACAACCTGTCAGCATAAATCAAGGTCATAATTCCAAGAAAATAGGGCTCTTCAATCAAGATCCCCTTTTGACGTGCTTAACAGTGTAGTAAGTAGAAAAGGGTCCCGACCTGAGAGAACGGTCTGCACGTTGAGAGTGACAATTCCGGCTGAGCATGTATTATTTTAATTATGTAATAAATTGCAGTAGTTCCGGCCGACCTGTTTTACGGTTCTCCAGGGAGCACCTTTCCGGATCTTTTACCGCTATAATCCGGGCTCTATCCGACTCTCCAACTTCCTAGATTCCGGAAGCGTGTTTTCTTAACGGGATGGCGCAGCATACGGTCCTCTCCACAGTGCATTATGTTCGATGTTAGACTTCTTCAAAGAAATAACTACGTCGTGGAAGAGATGCTGCAAAACTATTCTGCTTGATTCGACTATGAGCGTTTTCCTTCAGAAGACTTGAGTGTTTGAATTCAATTATTCTCTACCAGATATGTAAACCTAATGGAGGAGCTTCAACTATCTCCTTTATTTTTGCTGTTTTCTATGGAGGTCAATAATTTGAACTATATTATTTTTCACGACGTTTTGGTTTATTATACTTAAACTATGATAAGGTGTCTTTAAATCGTAAAAGTTTTGCGTTTATAATAATAACAAATAGATATTGAATTGTATATGAAAGTAGAAATATAACTAAAAATGTATACAGTACATGGTATGGTATAATGGTATACACTTCTTTGTCAGTTCTCTCGCGATCGCCAAAACCGATCATCATTAAGACTTTAAATGGCCGACATTTTAACCATCTGAAATGATAAAGAAGCTTTATCTTTCCCGTTTTTACAGAAACTAATACTAAACCCACTATGGGCGTATTCGGAATCAAAAAGATGTATTAAAATCTGCAGAAATATACAGGGTGTCCCATTTAAATAAAAAATTTGACGGTACTTCCGGTTAAACCGGAAGTACATTAATAGCTAACATAATGCCTTCGGATGCATTATACGTCACTACACTTACCTGCAAATTTTCAGCAATATCATTCTTTCCGTTCCAAAGTTACTTGCTTGGTTCCATACTTAATCCCAACCCTGTATATGAAATTTGATATATAAATTTAGTAAACATATTTTGATAGAATGAATAAATTAATAATAAAGCGTTTATTGCCCAACAGCTTGCACCATTTATCAATTATTTTTTTATTTTGTAATGTAATACAAAATAGCGCCACCTCGAAGGCCATGCCTTGTGTGAGGTATAGGCGAATAGCTATATATTATGCTACAATTTGCTAGGTATATACACTCAATACTCAATTTGTCCAATATATCACCTTATCTGCAGCTAGTTTGGTTAACCTTACTTTCTGTTTTCTGTTATTTCATTCGCCCTTCTTCGTAAACCATAGACATGGACCACAACTGAAGCTGCAGCAGTATAGGAGGCTATAATTTTCTAGATTTACCAATATGTGAACATTTTGTACTTAAAATTTTGACGTGATTTGATAAACAATAATGAACAATATTAATTTACTTGGGAGTTACAGCATGTTTTGCACTATAATTGAGGAATACAATAAAGTAAAGAAAAGTACGTATAACTTCCATTGAATTTTATTGTTAAATGAGATATCTGGATTTATTCTTTATGTCAGGAAAGCTGCAATTAAATATGTCACAAATACTAGAAAGCTTATTCGCATTTCTGTACATCGGAGCCTTCAATGATAAGTTTGTGTGTGTCCTTTTACATAAAAAGGTAGTAAGTACAATGTCTAGTTGTTAGCCTCAGAACAAAAATATCTATCTGAGATAGAAAAACCGAGCAATCAATGTTTCCGCTTAACAGCTTATGTAGAAATAATACGGATAATCGGTTTCTGCGATTTTCTAAAGACTGAAAGTCAATCTACGTAGCAGCTCATTATAATCGCTTCCTCTACATGGGTATACTCCATAAATTTTGAAACATTAGCATTTTAAGGACCTTTTCTGAAGCTTTTATGTACTCCTTGTATATTGGATTCCATATTAGTGAACCGTATTACAGTTTCGATCTAACTAGACTGAAGTCTAGACGCATACAGCATACAGGTCACTGAAATCTTTACAATTTCGAATGATGAAGCCATAAGTGCGCCCAGCACTCATCATTGTCTGGTTATGCGATAGCTAGATGTTAGCTGACGATCGAAATAGACACCCAGATCTTTAGCACAATCAATTCTTTGTGCTACATTGGCAATAGAATAATCATGAGATATGATGTTAGATTTGTGACTGGTTGTCAATATTCTACACTTATTGATGTTCAAGTGCAGGTAATTGTTTACACACCAGCTTTGCAAATAAGTAAGTTGTTCCCGCAGATTGATACAGTCATCTTCACTGGACACAGATCTATATAATTTCAGATCATCGGCAAACATCAATTCATGACATGTAAGTGAATCTTAAAAATCATTTACATATAATAAGAAGTGTAAGGGACCCAAATTGGGTCCCTGTGGAACACCACCAGTCGGGACAATAGTCTCAGATCTTACATTATGGACACATACGTATTGTTGCTTGTGACCTAAATAGGATCTTAAAAGCATTATATAAGTTGAATGTAAACCTAAACAGCAAAGTTTCTTGAGAAGAATCTCACGACTGATCTTGTCAAAAGTCTTGGAAAAATCAGAATATACATATTACATCAACCTGACCTCTGCAATCTACAGTTTCACATAAATATTGGCTAAATATAGCCAAGTTGGTTATAGATGATCGAGATTTCATGAATCCATGTTGATAGATGGAAACATAATTTTTTGCAGAATGGTATATGCGATCATATATTATAACTTCTGAAAGCTTAGCGATGTTACTGAGAACAGATATAGGTCTATAATTAAGAATGTCTTCAGGATTTTGGCCTTTATAAGCATATTTTAGCTATTTTTATTTTATCGGGGAAAACTGATGTTTTCATAATCAGATTGAATAAAACTTGGATACAGTCTTTTAAAAAAAAGGAAGGGATCTGGTCAGGTCCTGAGGTGCATTTGCTTTTCAACTTCCTACCAGCATTTACAATTTCATTTTCTGTTATCGGTTCACAGCTAATATCATAAGGGAAACCGGATTCAAGGCTTAAGTTGAGATTTTCATGATCAGCATGGGGTAATACGTAAGCACTCCCAAAAAACTGTCGGTGGGATCATTATAGGTTTCGGCACCTTAAGACGTTTTTGCAGGAATTCTTAGTGGTATTATTTTTTTTGATGGGTAAACTACCAAAAGAATTTTGATTCATTTTTCAACTGATTTTGAATATTGTTCAAATAACGTTCGTACGCTTCCTTTATCTTTGATTTTAACGTTATCCAGAGACGGCTGAAATCTTGGTAACAGAAGCATTTCCAGTAGTTGTATACTTTTTATGCATTGATTTCTTTTTATGCCTTTGATTTCACAAGTTTTATTATTTCAGGTGAGTACCAGACGGGACATCTGTGCTTAAAATTTGCATATAGTGGTACATGAGCATCAAGTGTTACATAAAGCTTATCGCAGAAACATTGAATTGCTTGGTTACTATCATTAATATTCTGCATGGTTCCAATTTGTAGACACTAGGTATTCATATAAAGTAACACAATTGGCTTTTCTGAAGTTATAGCGTTTGTAATTAGAGGCGGAACTGACTGGAACATGTTTTACATCTATGTTCTTTAGCTGTATAGATAAAGCCGGGTGATAGGTATCCTCTATCAATAGAGATGAACCTCTTGTAATAATACAATTGGTTATAGTTATTTACCTTGGCTTGATCACACAAAAACGGTCGTCTATCCAATTGTAACCATAAATGTGTGAAACCAGATGGTTGTAATCACTTCACCAGTGGTTATTAAATTTTAACGGACAGTGCAATGCACAAAGTCGCAACTTAATACGGACGAAATTCACTTAGTGCATACCAATACAGTGCCGTATATGGAATTAACATACACAAAATAAACTTGCTGTCAAATCCAAATTTGACCATCTAACCTGAGCTGACGCATTTCATGCTTAGTAATACGGCAAACTCACAGCCATCTAAATTTTATAATCTTTGCGATATTCAATCTCTTTCTGATTTCTATTTAAACCGAGACAGTGATTTACACCTAAACGGTTCACTTTAAGACACATGCGTGATACATAAAGTCACAGTATAATTCACCAAGGAATCTAAATATGCAATAATACCAATCGCCAATAGGGTGACGATAATAATTTTTTTTTAGATAGCCCGTACCGAGGCCTATCCAAAACACCCCCATATATGTGTACCGATTATTGATAGTTTTCGAGTTAAGATTTTTTTTTTGAAAACCTAGAGATTTTCCAGTTTTTCCAAGAAATCGTCAAAAACAAAAACAAGAAAGCTTTTTGGCTTTCATTTTTTTCAGCAATTATACTCAGTATTAAGCCTATTTTAATATCCAATAAAGAGAACCTGTACATCCGAACAATAGTTAAGTACATTTGGGGCTCAAAGTTTGAAATCTCTGTTTTTAGTCAGGAGACCAAAACCTTCAAAATAAAATTAAAAATACTTGTGCCTGGTTCTGGAGCTCCAATCTAATCTTCAAAACCCTGCAAGACATTGCACTTTCGAAATAATAATGAAAAAATGGCACTTATGGGGCATTTTGCGCCGTGCGTGCCTGTTAAACGTAAAAAGGTGATAATTTACGAATTTCCAAAATGATTTAAAAGACTATTATTTTACTTTGTTAAGACAAATTAAAGAAAAAAACGCATAACAACTAATAAACATGATAATCGTTGATGTTTTAATCACTTTTAATAAAAGAAATTAATATCTGTGCTTTTTGCTGAGTACCATTGAACTTCTGCTAAATTAAGTTGTATGGAAAGTTAACAAAGGAAAAGAATAATAAAACAACAATCTGATTTTTAATTCCATAGCGGAATTACCTGGGAAGCGTTATCGTAGCCATCCCTTTTACTTCCCACACCGATAGGTGAGGGGAGGATTGTGATCGTGAAAATTTTCGATTTTGAGATAATAGGTTTTTTGGGCGTTATATAATGTCTGCATAACGAAAATCTGCGTCACTCATTTTCGTCATTCTGTCTGTCGGTCTGTCTGTCGGTCTGTCTGTCGGTCTGTCTGTCGGTGTGTCTGTCGGTGTGTCTGTCGGTGTGTCTGTCGGTGTGTCTGTCGGTGTGTCTGTCGGTCTGTCTGTCGGTCTGTCTGTCGGTCTGTCTGTCGGTCTGTCTGTCGGTCTGTCTGTCGGTCTGTCTGTCGGTCTGTCTGTCGGTCTGTCTGTCGGTCTGTCTGTCGGTCTGTCTGTCGGTCTGTCTGTCGGTCTGTCTGTCGGTCTGTCTGTCGGTCTGTCTGTCGGTCTGTCTGTCGGTCTGTCTGTCGGTCTGTCTGTCGGTCTGTCTGTCGGTCTGTCTGTCGGTCTGTCTGTCGGTCTGTCTGTCGGTCTGTCTGTCGGTCTGTCTGTCGGTCTGTCTGTCGGTCTGTCTGTCGGTCTGTCTGTCGGTCTGTCTGTCGGTCTGTCTGTCGGTCTGTCTGTCGGTCTGTCTGTCGGTCTGTCTGTCGGTCTGTCTGTCGGTCTGTCTGTCGGTCTGTCTGTCGGTCTGTCTGTCGGTCTGTCTGTCGGTCTGTCTGTCGGTCTGTCTGTCGGTCTGTCTGTCGGTCTGTCTGTCGGTCTGTCTGTCGGTCTGTCTGTCGGTCTGTCTGTCGGTCTGTCTGTCGGTCTGTCTGTCGGTCTGTCTGTCGGTCTGTCTGTCGGTCTGTCTGTCGGTCTGTCTGTCGGTCTGTCTGTCGGTCTGTCTGTCGGTCTGTCTGTCGGTCTGTCTGTCGGTCTGTCTGTCGGTCTGTCTGTCGGTCTGTCTGTCGGTCTGTCTGTCGGTCTGTCTGTCGGTCTGTCTGTCGGTCTGTCTGTCGGTCTGTCTGTCGGTCTGTCTGTCGGTCTGTCTGTCGGTCTGTCTGTCGGTCTGTCTGTCGGTCTGTCTGTCGGTCTGTCTGTCGGTCTGTCTGTCGGTCTGTCTGTCGGTCTGTCTGTCGGTCTGTCTGTCGGTCTGTCTGTCGGTCTGTCTGTCGGTCTGTCTGTCGGTCTGTCTGTCGGTCTGTCTGTCGGTCTGTCTGTCGGTCTGTCTGTCGGTCTGTCTGTCGGTCTGTCTGTCGGTCTGTCTGTCGGTCTGTCTGTCGGTCTGTCTGTCGGTCTGTCTGTCGGTCTGTCTGTCGGTCTGTCTGTCGGTCTGTCTGTCGGTCTGTCTGTCGGTCTGTCTGTCGGTCTGTCTGTCGGTCTGTCTGTCGGTCTGTCTGTCGGTCTGTCTGTCGGTCTGTCTGTCGGTCTGTCTGTCGGTCTGTCTGTCGGTCTGTCTGTCGGTCTGTCTGTCGGTCTGTCTGTCGGTCTGTCTGTCGGTCTGTCTGTCGGTCTGTCTGTCGGTCTGTCTGTCGGTCTGTCTGTCGGTCTGTCTGTCGGTCTGTCTGTCGGTCTGTCTGTCGGTCTGTCTGTCGGTCTGTCTGTCGGTCTGTCTGTCGGTCTGTCTGTCGGTCTGTCTGTCGGTCTGTCTGTCGGTCTGTCTGTCGGTCTGTCTGTCGGTCTGTCTGTCGGTCTGTCTGTCGGTCTGTCTGTCGGTCTGTCTGTCGGTCTGTCTGTCGGTCTGTCTGTCGGTCTGTCTGTCGGTCTGTCTGTCGGTCTGTCTGTCGGTCTGTCTGTCGGTCTGTCTGTCGGTCTGTCTGTCGGTCTGTCTGTCGGTCTGTCTGTCGGTCTGTCTGTCGGTCTGTCTGTCGGTCTGTCTGTCGGTCTGTCTGTCGGTCTGTCTGTCGGTCTGTCTGTCGGTCTGTCTGTCGGTCTGTCTGTCGGTCTGTCTGTCGGTCTGTCTGTCGGTCTGTCTGTCGGTCTGTCTGTCGGTCTGTAGTAGGGAGATATTGTACGTTCTGGGGGGGTCAGTGACCTCTGAGGCCTTGACCTAGATATGAAGGATCGATGACCTCGAGACCTTGACCTCCCCCAGAACATACATTCCTTCTAGGGGGTCAAGGCCATCTGATGACCTCATTCATAAACCCTGACCTAGATTAGGAACCTTGACCTGGAAAAAATGATCTTGTACTATATACTCTACGTTCTAGGGGTTTTAATATCATGGGGTTGAAGTGGGGCACCCAGGAAGATGTTCAGAAATAATTTTTTTGGGTGAATAGTAGTGCTGCGAAACTGTTATTGTAATGTCGATGTCTAGCGATCAGGGAGTCGAGACTGAAGTTTCGAGAAAAATTAAAACAGTATGTACAAGGGCGAGCGGTTCGAGAGCGGAGAGGAGGATGGAAGTAGGTCATCTGATAAACTGGGTAGATCTGCAGAAGAGTGACATACAACGTAAACCCTATGGAATGCTGGACGTACATAGTGGAACAGGGGTTAACGTGATACATTCCTTATAGGGACGTCGGATGACCTCAGTCATTGGTTTGACCTAGATAAGTGACTTCATACGTCCTTCTAGGGGTTAAGGATGTCTGATAACCTCCGTTGTTGCCTTGGCCTAGATTAGTGGCCTGGATCTCAAATTTGTCTGCGCGTCATAAAGGAAAAACTGGTTCTGTTAATAAAGCGAGGTATAAAGGTGCAAGAGACCAGAGTTCCGCATCACTTTATGCTTGCGTATAGTCTCAGAGCTCCTAACTAAAATGTCACTAACCACCTTAGAAAAAAGTGTATTGGAACCAGTGAAACAACAAATTGAAAATGAGTTTAATGAGTGGGCGTTGAAAATAGATGTACCCGAACGGCATACTATGACGGAGAAGCTGCGAAGATTGCACAGAGCCCTTACGGACTATGAGGAGGGAAAACTATGTGCTCTGGGTTTGTTCAACCACATAGAATATACCCGAAGATGCGAGTTGTTCTACCCTATTATGAACCAGCTGCCACCGAAACTAGGCGATTTGATAAAGGATCATCACAGTAAGGCCAGCCAGCGACCAACGCAAAACGTGCACCGAGTGAAAAGCATAAGAATTGTGGAAGCTGATGGGAGAAGATTAGTGTTCTTCTGTGATCTGTAGACAATGAGTGAAAAGCGGGTACACTTTAGTGATATCATACGTACGCAACGTTTGGTCGTATGGAAGTATGCAGCAAAAGTGGCGCGAATGGGTAACTGGCAAGAACATGCTGCAGACCGTAGCAGATTTCAACAACGAATATCACAGTATGCTCCCGAACTGAACAGAGTGTTGTGTGTTCAGCATAGGGAGAAAGTCTGGAATGAGCGATTTGATATCTGAAATGTATTTGATTGTAACTAAGTGTAACTGTACTAATCTTTGTATTTTAATATACATGATATAAGCAATGTTTGAGTTTGAATTCAATTTTTTCATTCGCAGTAGGTAACTGGTGAGTAATTCATCAACGTTAGTTTTGATGATAGGGGAATAAAACGTCAAAAGTGAGATAATATCAAAGTTTATCAATGCATAAAGTATGAAAACATAATTATGACATGATAAATTTATCATATAAAAAATAAACATTAGAAAGTGCACAAATGCAGATATCCTTAGTGTGGGCTAGACAGCTTGCAGGTTGAGCGACTATACGAGGATGCTCATCAAATTCGATGATAGGCTTAGCGGAATATTGTCGTAAATAGTCGGCTTTCTCTTTACCCTTGACAAAAATGCGATCAGCCTGCGACGTTAATTCCTGGAGGATCTTCGAAATACTGTGTAGTGGTGTATATCCTGACATCCAGTCAATACAGTGGTAATGTCTCGTTAACCAAGAAGCTTGTTTTTGCAATGCGTCAGGGAGAAGATCCCACGAGAAGGGTTGCTTGAAAATGTAATGACATATTCGAGATCCATCAAAGCCAGCAAGCTCTTTTACTATAAATCTCTTGTTCTCTACTGTGAAACCCTGAACATCTAAGACAAGACTCATAGTTGCATGCGACTGAATCGTTTAAAGACCCAAATTTTGTTGCAGTAAGCGTCAAGAGCTTCTCGTAGAGCTTTGAGTTTTTGACGATGCTGCAAGAGAGCTAGTTTGTATGCGGCAGTCATGATGAGAATGGTAGTCAGTGGGCAAGAGGAAGAATATATAATTGTGGGAGTTAACGCTGTTTTACAATTTTAGTCAAAGGATTGTAAGAAAATACTCGATCATGTAGAATCAAGCAGTATGCCGATGTGTTTTTGGGAATACTTTGACTAGTTTCGAATTCTATGCGCATAACAACGGATGCAGACTGAATGCTCTCCTTTTGCTTAGAACAATCGATGTGTGTTATAGGGGCTACTGACTTAAAGGTGTTAGGGGTAAACAGTGGTTCATTGCCCGTGTGATAGTAGATAGATCGGAATTTAGAGAACATATCATAGAGTGTGGCAAATTTGTTGTTATCGAAATCAAGATGCAAATCGTTGTACGGGAAACGATCTGAATTGAGAAAGACGCGAATGTTGGTTAAATGGCAGTGATCAAAGGTGGACATATTGGAAGTTACCTTATTTTTCTTATCGGTTTGAAATGCGATTAGAACATGTCGAGGTGTTTCAAGCTTCGTGGTCGTTTTGACTGGCCACGTGTGGCGTGTAGTCTCGGAAAGAGAGGGGTATTCTATAAGTTCCCAACTGCGAAAGTAGATTGGGATATCGATATTTTTGTTAAGGAGTTTTGTTAGCGCTAATTGTTGAGGTATGTCGACCGAAACATGAGGAACGCGCCATTGTATTTTGTCAAGAGTAATTTTAGGCAGTTCCTCTATTGTGCTCACCACAGAATCCGAATCAGACGCGCTGCGTATTAGCACTAATTCCTGTTTCATGTTTAGCATAATTTTGTTGTAATCTTCAAAAAAACCCATCCACATGGCTAATGGGATACAAACGTTAAACTTTCCACTATCAGCGATGGTCGTATCTTTGGCAAACCATCCAGCATTTTGCAGACGCAAACTTTCATTTTCGTTGTAGGAGAGATACCCCTTTAACGTGGAGGTAAGACCTACACCGCGCACCGAGTCAATAACAACGCCGTTCAATTCATAACGAATTTCGCGAAATAAAAAAGCGAATGCATTGTTAACGAGTTTTAGAGTCTCAATCTTTGAACCATCACTTTTTGTCAAACTACCTTCGAGATATAGCATGCTCTGAGATGGTAATGTATACGTATCTAGTTCCTGAACTGCAATACGAATTTCGTCATTATAGTCAAATTTGGCGTTGATAAACGGTTGATATGTGTGATACTCCATTTCAGTAATAGAGTTATCTACGACTGGGGGCTGTGTTACATTTAAAATACTCATCACGAATATACTTGAAATCCTAACGACTGCAAAAACTTTTTGTTCTCAGTAGTGAGCTTGGGAGACGTGGAATGCTTGAATCCGTTTCCAACGGTTGTGTTAGATGTACTGACAGGACGGCGCTTCCGTATAGATTTTTTATATTGATGAATGAAACTACTATCAAGCCAGATGTTATGGTTGGTGAATCTAATGCCCATTGCTAACGGCTCTCAAATGGAGGCGAATGGTAATAGTTTCGTTACGAAAATTGACGAGCTCCCCGTCTTGGTCAATTACACGAATCGTTAGCGTTGTGATGGCTTTCACAGTAACAGGAAAATACAGTATGTTCTGAGGCGATTCCACAATTTTATACCCCGCAGAAACGGTCGGAAAAAATTGATGTATGATATGACAGGGTTGACCATTGTGAAAGGAACCTGTGGCGATGCTACAGTCAATAGATACGGCATTGACTTTGAGAATTTCAACTGGGAAATCAGACTCGTGAAATTCGTTCGCCTTTAGGAAACGTGGTTGAAAACCTAAAAGTCTTGCGAAAGTTTTACGTTGAGTAAAATCAATGGGAAAATTGGCATATAGGGAAACAGTTGAGGTGTTGGCATGAGGTATGAGAGAAAGGTTATAGTCTTTCGGAAGATTATGTTGCAGATATTGTTCTAACTCCGCTAACTCATAGGCTCCCGTCGGAATGGTTAGACCACCGTTGCCGTACGGAAAGTAATTGTTGGTTTCATCAATATTCGGAATCATATTGAAACTATCAAAATTGCATAAGCCAATTTCGTAGTCGAAACTTTCTTCAAGATAAAGAGGGGGGTTGAAGTCAGCTGTAAGGATAGATGAATTGCCAGACATGATAAAAGAGAGCGACATTGTGGATCTGCGACGGGTAGCTTCAATCTAGTTAGACAAAAACGGAAGACATCTTATATAGGAATTTCAAGCACAACTGGCCACAATTATGAGCATTGAATTTTTGACTGGAATCATGATTGTATAAGATCTGGTCGATGTCATTGCTACTCATAAAGTAGCGAACAGCTTCTGGAGGTGGCCGTAAGTTACCGTAAGAATCGAAGTATGTGACATTGTCACCATATTTCACGTAGGCAGTCCAGTGGGTCCCAGAACCGGAGGAATGATCCAAATTAATAATACCACTTTCATTTCTGCGAATACGTCTGGGTAGTTGATCGCGCATAAAGACTCCTCGAAAATATGGGATTTTTAGCGATTTAGCACAGATTTCTAGTTCGATGTTAGACATCGCATGACGAGGTAGCTTTATTGGAAGTTTTTTTTAAAAGGGGCTAAGTAAAATCCTTTACCATTGACTGCTTTGCGCATTGACTCTAAAGCGAGATTATGACGTTTCTGCTCGGCCAGTTGAGCTTGCGAAGCTTTAGACTCGTTGACAGCTTTTGCGACTGCAGCAGCACCGCCTCCCAAGGCCCCAATAGCACCAAGGAGAGGGAGGAGCAAGGGGAGAAAGCCTCCTTTCTTAGGCACAGGAATAAGTCGTTGTGAACGTCGCCTACGCTGTTTCGCGTGCAAACCCTGACCGTGTTTTCTTTTACCTTGTTTTCGAGGTTTTCGCGATCCGCGACGTCTCAAACCAAAACCTAATTTTTTCTTTGCCTTCATTGCACTAGCCACTGCAAGTGCTGCGACTCGTTCACCCAAGGATGTGTCGGAATCGACAACCCGGTTCCAGGCTTGTTGACGCAAGACCCCGTCCGCGTAGCTGCGATCACTGTTGTTGTGAGCCTGAGAGTAAGCAATATCGTGCTGTTTGCAATACTCGTCTAAAGGGTTTATTCCAACGTCACCACGTGATAGCCTTGTTTGCAATTTCGTAAATGGACCGCAATAGTTATAAAATGGTAGGTGTACCTCAAAAGGAAATTTGTCGAGTAGCTTAGCGAACAGGCCAGATCCTCTCGCTGCGTATCTTGACGGAATACTGTTACGCGTCAGGTTATGCACAAGCATTATATAATTATGTCTAGCGCACCCACTGGCAATCTTTAAAAATAGTGACTTCGAGCTATAGCGCACAGTCTTATATATAAAGGAACACAATGAAGATCAAAGCAACAGGTCCAAAGCTACCAGTTGTTAATTATGACGAGCCCGCTCAGGAAGCCTCATTTCGGAAACATGGCTCGTTATTTGGAGGCGAATCGAAGAGAGCATTGATTGTAGGAGCGAGTGGATCCGGCAAAACAAATATCATGATCAGTCTCATAATGCACCCGAATGGACTGCGCTTTTCCAACGTCTATATTTATTGTAAATCGCCATACCAACCTAAATACCAATATCTGCGCAAAGTGTTGGACCCTCTAAAGGAAATCGGATATTTCGAGTATACGGACGATAAGAACATCGTGGCTCCGGACAGAATCAAACCCAACTCCATCATAATCTTCGACGACGTCGCTGCATGCCCTCAAGATATTATTCGTCAGTACTTTAGTTTTGGCAGACATCGTAATACGGATTGCTTCTATTTGTGTCAAACATATACCGCCATCCCAAAGCATCTTCTGCGTGATAATGCAACACTGCTCATCGTGTTACCGCAGGACGTCTTAAATTTGAAGCATATATATGAAGACCATTGCAGCATGGATATGACATTTCAGGAATTCAAAGGGATGTGCGGTTTGTGCTGGCGAGACCCTTACGACTTCCTGGTCATTGATAAAGATTCTCCCAAAAACGGTGGCCGATATCGACAAGGATTTGATAAATATATCTATTTCTAAAATGATGGTATAAAAATACATCCCATCAGGATACCTGAAGAGTGTAGTTCTAACTCTGACTGTGAAAAGATGGATATAAAGTTAGCCAAAGAACTGGTGAAAACACGGAAAGCTGTGCAGCAAAAATATAAAGCACTAAAATCTGAACTTGCAGAAACTGAGAGTCAATTGCAGAAACAAATGCAGCCCATTTCTGAACCATTGCAGAAGCTTTTAGACAAAGTAGAGCCACTTAAAATGGAAGCACCTCTCAAAGTAGAAGGCTTTAAGTCCGAATCTGCATCATCTACACCTAAGAAGGGAATGCCTCATGGGGATTTGGACTACCGTTTTCAACCCTATTTACCTTATACTGGATTGAGTTTTTTGGAAGACACCTATTCCAATATACCGCAACTTTCAAATGTTGCAGACATGTCCACTGTGGAGGAAGAAGTACAAGTACCTTCAGTAGTAGAGCATGAGAATAAAACGTTAGAGGATTCTATTGCTGCGAGTCGCGAGAGCTTACGTCATTTAATTGATACTCCTGCTTATAATGAATATCTAGAGTCGTTTCACACTTTGCCAAGAAAATATGTCGATGAATCGATTCGAGGGAATGAAGAAGAGTTTGACCGGTATTATGGATTATCGCATGATTTAACAACTGACGCGTTTACACTGGGCAAAACAGTAGTACGTATTGAAGGTCCAGATGTAGTTCTTCATAACGTGCGATACCCAGGCACAGTAGGACTGTATGAGCTCTTATTTAAAAAGAATCCAGTTGGGTACTCACAAGTCGATTTAGATCATTATATGGATATGTTGAAACGAACTAATGCATATCGACGAAATTTTGACTCAAATTTACAAATACAAGGAACACAGTCTGTAAAATATAAACAAGTAATTAAACCATATTTGTTAAAACACAAGATTCTCAAACATCCCGCATCCATCGCAAGCACATCAGTTTCCTTCGAAAAGCCCTCGAAGCCAAAAACACGTCTACGCCGCACGCAGTCATTCAAACATACAGGCCTTGGGATGATGCAACTAACTAACCAACCCATCGAATATGTTTACTTTGACAATCCAAATGACCTCGCTTATCGCCTGAGATTACTTTTAGCATCTCACGAGGTTGGTAATAACAGTCACAACAATGAAATTCAATCAATTATTGATCAGTTAAAGGAAGGCCGTTTTATAAAGTGAAAGAGCTTTCCTGTTCTTAGTCAATCTACGTAAGTTTATCAGCACACATCTCCGTTGACAATTTTGGTAGTCGTCACAACCTTCCAACACATCTCTGGAAAATCAGTTGCCTCAACAACACAGAGCTGATAAATCTATATAATAAAAAATGGGTTAGACTTCTATACCTGTCCGGTGTCAGACATTCTAGAAAAGATTCGGGGCGCACATATGGTGACTACAGGTGCATAAGTGTCCCATACTGTGCAAACTTACGAACACAAAGCTCTGTTTATTGGAATATTAATTTTTTACCCACTAAGTAACGATCTAGATGAGTGCAATCAAAAAACAGGTGGTCAATGAAATACATAAGCCTGCAAGGAAGAACTTTCAGAGACGTAGAGTAATCATCAGAGGATTGAGAGATTTGGTACAAGCAGATCTGGTGGAAATGTTGCCGTATGCGAAAGATAATAAAGGTTATCGTTATATTCTCGTGCTAATTAATACCTTTAGTAAATATGCATGGGCGCAACCAGTGAAACAAAAAACTGGTAAAGCTGTAGCGGAGGCTATGAAAACCATTTTATCACAGATGAAGTATCTACCGAAACATATTCAAACGGATTTGGGAAAAGAATTTTATAATAAAGAATTTCAATCGCTCATGAAACAAAACAACATTAACCATTATAGCACTTATTCAAACTTAAAAGCAAGTATTGTTGAAAGGCTGAATCGTACACTGAAAACTCGTATGTGGCGACAATTTAGCTTACAAGGATCGTATAAATGGCTACCTGTACTTCAAAAAATTGTGCAAGAGTATAACAACACAAAGCACCGAACAATAAGAATGAAGCCAAAAGATGTGAACATGCGAAATGCGAAGCAGGTGTTACTTCACGCATACAGTCAGTTAAAAACGATTGATCCCAAGAGAGCAAAGTTTAAGGTTGGTGAAAAAGTTAGAATCAGCAAGTATCGGCACGCATTCTCCAAAGGATATACTCCCAACTGGTCCAATGAAATTTTCACAATTAGAAAAGCGCAGTATACAAACCCGAGGACTTACCTATTAGAAGATCAGAATGGGGAAGATATCCTGGGGGGGTTTTACATACAAGAGTTACAAAAAGTGAAACATCCTGATGTGTATCTAGTGGAAAAAGTCTTGAGACGTAAAGGGACGAAAGTGTACGTAAAGTTTTTGGGTTTAAATAAAAATCATAATACTTGGATTAACAAGTCAGACTTATATGAATAAACTATGAAGTAGTCTAATAAATTAAACAACAATTGTTAAACAGCAATCATTTATTATTAATTTTACTTCATCATGCCAAACTTATTTGAGTTAGTTATTTGCGATGGGGTGAGCTCGTTGCATTGTAGTGTGAAAACGTTGCAGTCTTTTTGAAGTCTGGGAGATCAGGATGCAGGTAGGTCAACTCCATCATGGATCGCACATTCTCAGATCTAGGTATGTCTGCCACGTGACGAGCAACAAAATCCCGAACGTCGAGCGGTGTAGATTGCACATCAGTCAACAGTCTATTAAAGTACGTCGCAAACTCTTGCCCTTTGAGCGTGTTGATGGTATAAGCGATCAAACGGTTCAGTTCAAACATTTTCAATACACTTTCCACTCCTAAATAGACGATATTCCTCCAACGATCTTCTAATTTGATTGTGCGAATATCTTGAAACTTGTCAAACGTGATCGTGAACGTGTCATGTGTAATTGGTTGAAACTCCTCCACACAATGAAAATAATTGATTATTACTCCTTCGTACTCCAATAGTTCACTCCACTCGATTTCATTAAACAATACACAATCATTTTTACGCCCTTTTATAATAATTCTAGGTTGAAAATTCCACTCGTATGCTAGCCCAATGCTAATGAATTTAGATTTAGATGGATTCAATGGATAACACCTTTCATTTATAGTGATGAATGACATTGTAGACTGCTTCTGACACGTTGCACTAGCCTCACTGACTGCGCTAGACTGTTTAGTAAACATGTTGCACTGTTCGAAGGTTTGTTGTTTAAACTGGAGTGGATTTGAGCGCTTGTTACTTTATAGATTTCCCCAACCACCTCTCGACCTTGCAGAGCTGCGCAGGCGTCGAGATACAGAAATGAAACATCAACTCTATTCAAACTTTTAATCAGATAGTAGCAGATAGACAGTATAATGATGTAATACATGAAATGGATTCATTCTTAAATATAAATACATTTTGTTGTCTTGGTACGCATCACATATTAAAAATATGAAACTGCATTAGATTAAAATAATTCGTATTATAATCGATTGCTACAAAATCGTTGGTACACGCCACATTTGACACTTTTACTAAGTTATCATGCGAAGGTGATTACAAAAGCATTACTAAGGCTGAATGAAAAAACAAGTATTTTGTTCATACCATCAATATAACATTGGATTGAAAAATAAAGCATTTATTCATACAATAGTGTGATGCACAATCCATAGTGCACATCACGTTTAAAACGTTTATTATGCACTTGTGAGCTATTACAAATGTATCGGTAATATTGAATTGATAAATTAAACATTAATACTATGGATTGATATACAATCGATAGTATGTGCATCACATTTGACGCTTTTACTAATGAACGTATGGCATTAGGTTAAAAATTAAGCAGTTATTAATTAATCAGCTTATCTACATTTTGACATTGCGCAAGCAATAACAATTTAAATATTAAGAAATCATGTCTGAGTGATATCGCATAACATTGCGACATTTACTGAAAGCACAATAGGTAAAATGTAATTAATACATAGTTTTAGTCAAACCTCACAGTCACAGCAAATTAAGATCGAGTTATTTTTGAACATTCTGGCGAAATCGGTACAAAGTCTTTAGAGAATCAAGATAGTCCGCCAACCTCGTTGACGGCCACTTCATACCATCAGGACCTGTAGTCCATCCTAAAGGGAACGTATCTGTGCAACCTTTCTCAATGTTTTTACGTAGCCACTGTAATACTGACTTATGATTCTCGTTTGTTTGAGGATCAAAAACGAATGCGATACACATCTCTGCGACAACGTTACAGAAAATTTCAAGGAGTGGCACGTCAGCCAAATAGGCGATCTTGCAGATGGTTTCGTCAACGTTCTGAAGGGTAGTGCGATAATTTCGTTCAATGTTGGTAACGGGAAAAATATGATCTAAATCTTCACACCACTTTCCACTCAACAAGGTGCAAATATAGTACTGCTCATACACTGACGGTGGACACGACATCTGGCTAAACATCTTATGCAGCCCATTTAAACTGATGTTTGAGCATTGCGTGCTGAGCAATACCGATACAATGTCTTTAATCACTTCATCGAGATGACGTTTTCGCACTAATACCGTCTTTATTACCTCGGGCTCACATGCATTAGATTCAGCAATCCAACGAAATATGTCATCTGGTACCACAGCTTCCTCTAACAACATCGCAAATAAGTCGATGTCGTCATTCGTAGGTGTTTTCCGCACAATCGCTCGTAAGAAATCATTGATGACCGCCACTTGGGCACTACACAACTGTGAAAATAGTGAGTAATACATCTGTGCGTGCATAGCGCGAAACTATGAATTATCCAGCACTGCGCAGAGCATAAATATCCTCTGCGTGACCTCTCCACCTCTACAGTGACCGCCTGAGAAACGTCTCAATTCGGGAGTGCACTGGTCTGAGCAACCAACGCTTCATTAAGCAAGCGCAGGAGCAAGTCCAGACGTTCTTCCTCGGGCGTTTCATAAAAGGCAATATCTTTATGACCCCAGGCCAATGTATCTGTAGACTCTGGTATGCGATATCGTTTGTCATCATGCATTGTTAATGCAACTTTTTTTATATAGTTTGTGTAAATGGTATGCGATACTGATTTAAATACATACATCATACAGTAAACGCTCTCTTGGTTGCCTTCTACAATGTTTTTGTAGTGCACTAAGTCCAGCTGATTCTTAATGCTAGCCTGACTTACACCTTTTGCTTTTTTATCGACCACATCGACTGCATCAATGCAATACGCTTTTGCCCCTGTCCCGTAGAAAGCGGCTATCGCCCTCCCAGCATACTCATCCTTCATGTTTCCTAACACTGACGGATTTTTCGGGATGTTATAGCAATTTGGTTCGGTAAAATTGGATGTGTCAAACAGAGATATATGTTCTTTCATATCATCATAAAAATTTTGTGTTTTGACTAAAATTACCAGACTATCAGTGTCCGTATACAAAATTTTACAATTTTCTCCATACGTAGGCTTTAAAAACTCGTACACAAAGTCATACATCACCGTTTTAGCGAGATCTAAAATACAAAAGCCTACATACGTTGGTCTACAGTAATGAATGAATGTTTTTGCCATCTGAATCGCTACCAGATTTTCATTGAAAATACGCAGCTCTTTGAATGATGGTTTACTGATATAATTAGCAGCCCCCCTTTTGCGTTCATTTTTCTCAAAGGTTGTTGCTAACTTAATATCGACCCTATTTTCTACATTTTCAATCGATTTTCCGAAAATGCAGTTCGCCATATTTTTATACAGATTATTTTCAAACTTGTTTTTAGCCTGATTTCGTAGTTGAGTGTTGAGATCAATGTATGGCTTGAGCCACGCAGCTTGCGCAAAACGAATTCCTTTATGTATCTGTTTCAAAATTAATCCGTGTCTAACACATTGCTGTAATGCGCGGTAATGTATCACATACTTGCGTTTATTATAAAGGTTTGGTATTAACTTCGATCCTTTCCCGCCCGGAGGTATTATCGTTTCAGGGCAAAACGGGTAATCATTAAAGAAGTCATGCAATGCTGTAGGCACATCCAGATCTACTTCAACCACATAACCAACAGGTGAAGTTTCTCGTACTCCCATGAAGCTATTTGAGAAACTCTCAATTTCGTCTAAAGTCATCCATGCAAAATCTCCCAGGGGTAAATACTGTGACATGCTAAAACCGTACAAATTCGTTTTATCTAAGTACATTATGAAGGAATTTGCTTTAGTTGGATCATAGTTAGGTAGATACGGATTATTAGCCTCAGCCTTGCGAGACATGCACGTACTCACTCCCCCACGGACGCCTTTCTTAAAAAAATGAATCATATCGATATCAGACAGAATTTGCAACTGAACACCTGTTTTTTTTAACATAGCATCCCAAGATAAGCCGGGGGCTGTAAAGTAATGTGCTGGATCCAACCGGTATGTCTCGAGACATAATGTTCTATAATTTTCAAAGACGTCTGCCAGCAGCAATACATCGGCAGTTAAATAAAGGTCAGAGTAATCACCTAACGTTTGACAAGCAAAAGATGTCCATACGTTGCACGCATGATTATAATTAATATCAGAGACGTGCTCGTCCCGAAGTTCGTCATAGAAACACTCCCTGGTGGGTAAACTGGTTTCTTTGAATTTCTCAAAGTTAGTCAGATAGGAATAGGGGAACACTCCTTTTTGACACATAAGCTTAAACTGAGTGTCATCGGGAAATGCCCTTCGCACTTCACGACACTGTGAAGGTTCCAACAATGCGGCCAAGGATTCCAGTTTAGTCGGTAGAAACTGATAGGAATCGACGAATCGCATTTGTAATAATACATTTTTTACTCTACCTTCTGAATCTGTATATTGATCCACAGGTAGTAGCTTGCTAAAGGAAATATACTTTTCAAACGTCAGGGGGAGTACTGTTATATCATGCTTATCAGCTCCTAACGATAATAAAAATAGATGGGCGTCGTAAAGTTTAAGATTATGGAGGTAAATGGGTATGTACTTGGGAAGTTTGTGATTTAGATTGCAAATTGAATGTGCTGCTCCTCGATATTTGCCCGTGATATGACAGTGGTCTCGCACTTTACGGTTCAATGGCTCAAACGGTCTATCACAGATATAACACACGGTAGCTGAGTCATATTGAGACACGTCTTGTTGAGACATGCTCATCGGTGTTACTGCTTTTAAATATTTCTTATACAGCTGACGCATATCATTTTGCAAACAATTAACAAATTCATCTGCAGCATTTTCTCCTCTATATTTGTAAAATTTGGATGCTGCATCATCATGTGCTGCTTTTATGAGATATGCGAAAGAGCAAGGAATATGCTGATATTTTTTTATTGTGAACGACTCTTGATTGGAAGGCTCTGACTGGTCAAGTGGCGAAAGTATACACTCAAAATCTGCATATACGCAGAACGGCACTTTCAACTGCTTGTGATAGTTTTCAAATTTTAAGATATCATCTGGAACAGTGTTTCCCAATCGATCGACTCGGGGTTCACGTGTTGGTAATTTAACTGGTAATTTAACTACAATTAGTTTACAATTTTCCTGTACGTGACGATTCAGTGCAGTTTCCGAGTCAAAGTATTGCAAACAACCGTCGCAAAAATGCTTGACTCTATGGTTTGCTGACATTTGTCGTGACAGCAAACGGGAAAAGTTTTTAATCCAACAGTAATGTTGATTCCCTTCACTATCGTCAATCAGCAGTAAATTTAAATGAACTGTTTGCTTTTTAGTAGTGTAGTGCAATGGTCCTACTACGTGATGTTTCCATTGACCATCAACGAGGAGTGGCTCTAACCCGTACACGTTTATTGAAATTTTATTTTCCAGTTCCCACTGCGGGATAGCTTTGAGTGCTACCGGAAATTCAGTATTAGAAAAATTTAGAAATGGTACTTTGCTATAATGCGGGTACAAACTCATATCGCACACACGTCCATTGGGTGTATACAAGCCTGCAACAATTGCCCATGCAAAGCAGTGCACATCAGTATTTTGAATATTAACTATAGCCTTTTTGTTTGCAATATCTTTTGGCAGAGGAATATATGAGGACGCTCTAAGTGGATTATATTTGTTTATGTTAATTTCTAGGTAGAGAATTTTTTCGAGTACCCACCCGCTTTCCCGTTCTGCAAATTCTTTCGACTTTTCATTGAGTATAGCTAAGAATGCATCAAACTCCCTATCTATATCTGAAGATCTAGTTAATATCTTATTTGCTGTGTTGTGAGATTTGATATCTCGCATTTCTTTTGTTGGTAAGATATACAAAGCAAATAGTTCTACGTTAGCCTTAATTGCTGTATGCTTCAATACTTGTTGCTCTAATAACTGGACACTCTTGGATTTAATCGATTGTATGTAGTCCTCAACATTCAATGTTTCTAAATCTGAATTCACTTGATAGCTGACAATTTTTCCTCCAAACGCACTTCGACAAACTCTTACCGAGTCATCCATGGGCGTCCACTCGTGCGCTTTGTGTGACAAACTCCGCAAATGCGCAGAGAAACTCCTGGCTGGAACGTCTCGCTGACAGATGGTGCAGTGTTTTGAGTTCGGTGTCTGTGGAGGTCTCCCTCGTGGGTCTGCTCGAGCTGGAGTAGTTGCTGAGGCTTGGTTGAGAGTTAACCTCCTTAATCCGCTTAGACCGGGCTGGGCTATGAGGTCTGCAGGCGACGGTTCTGAAACAAAGAGAAAATGCGTGTGAAATTGTGAAACATAATTTATTCACGACCAAAACCATTTACACAATAGATACATCTATTAATCTCATTTTTTTAAGTTTAATGAGTGAACTATTGAAAAATCGATATTAGATGGAAGACTATTTTACTTTATTACACATTCATGACAACGCAGAGTAAAAGTCATTACTATTCCGATGAGAAGTTACGTTAAAAATTATAATTTGGCAAATTTTTCTCTCAGCTACATTGAGATTAATTAATGTCAAAAGGACTGGTGAATCAAGATCACTTAAACTTTTCAATTGGATGCAGATATCACAAAAGAATCTCCTTTTTGATGAATAGTTCATATCATATTTTATTATAATAAAGTTGAACACTCCAAATATGCACTCGGAAACTCAACAATCCATTTTTTATAATAAGGGGGCCTTGCAGGACAAGTATATTTTATAGTTGTCCGAACATCTGCACAATATAAACTTTTTATTGTGAATATATTATAGAATTCTTTTAGAGAACGAGTGACGAAGCCAAGTAATTTAAGAGCTCTATTTTACGTGTACAATACGTTGGCTGAATGTAAAATCGTTATTAATGATTATTCAGAGGTATTTTGTTCTCTATTCTCTACTAAGTTGTTTATTATTTATGGTATAAGAGTATGCAATTATTGATCTTTTTTTTTTATCCGGTAAAAACTTTTTTATGCAACATTTAATTATCATATATTCAGGATGTGGAGTGTATGCTTTTATAAGTGAATCTATGTTCAAAAGTTACCTTTTGCATTCGCCAATGACGTCTGACTAAGTTGTCCAGGGGGTTGTCTACCGGCTGTTTCACAAGATGTCGTTTGCGTTTTAGGAGTAGCTGAGTCTTGCATTCGTGCTCGTTTAGCTGGCGGGGTATCCGACATGTTGCAAGCTCGTTAACCTGAATGTGCGGTACTAACTCTGACTTCTGCTATCGACTGCTTATAACACTGTAACAGAAATATATGTTACTATTCCGAATCACATCTAACACCATGCACATTTATTACATTACGTATTCCCAAATATCTGGCTCGGCTGCAATTGAGTACAGTGTCCTGCAAGGTAGTGGTGCTAATTCAGAAGCAAGGATAGGGTCAATTTCATCAGACCCCCTGGAAACTCACAACCCTCAGTTAGAGTAGTTGGGTCGTTGTTCATTGTAGCGCCATGTAGTATCCAGAAGCCAGAAGTTTGCGTAATCATCTAGGATACTGTCCATTTCATCAGGCTCATGGAATGCTCTCTCAACACTATCTTGAGATTGAGGGAAAACACCACTACATAATGGGAGTAGTTCCTCACGTAGTTGTTCTCTATGAGCATCTAGAATCTGTGTGACTGATATCGATTCAAATAATTCATCGTTCGACCACTCTATGACATGATGTGAGTCCCCATCAGTCGTCGAAACACTCTGACTGCTAGAATGTTGCGCAAGCAGCTGTGTTACTGGTATTCTTTCGAATAACTCTTCATCAGTCCACTGTATGTCATGACATACCTCAGTCGGTGGTGATGCAAGCTGATTCACTTCCCTTGCGTGACATGGCTCAGGGGGCGAGCAAATCAACGAATATACTTCCTCACGCATGATTGGGGATACCGAGTGTTCCAAACGATTAGCCTCTATAACCCCGTTCACATGTTCTGGATGTGGTATCTCCTGTTGTGGAGAGAGGAGCTGCGGATTAACATTGCTCACTTGAGTCTGTTCTTGGGAGCGCTCTGTTTGATAGTTTTGCACTACGGGTGAGGTACTCTCTCCCAGACAATCCAAATCGAATGAGTATTGCCCCCAATTCAGTGGCAATTGGCTCATTCTCTCCTCCCAAGATTTTCCTAGATTTGCTTCCAACACTGTCGTCGGAGAATCCAAACTAAATAAAGATTGCGAGTGATTCTGATTTCCTTGGTGCAAATCCGATTCTAATTCTGAATCGACTGCCGTAGGAAGTTCCGAAATGAACGACACACTAGGTCCTTGATCGCTTTCGCACTTTGGACTAGAACTTGTTTGCTCGTCTTGTGAATCAGCTATCACGATCGTCTCTAGGTTTTCCATAGGAGACGTACCCGTGACATGTTTTATAGCTTTACCAGGTCTTATAAGCAGATGTTGCTGAACCCGAATCCTCCTTGAATTACCACCACGCCTTTGCAATGCAGTTTTTACAGTTGCACCGGTCACTGCACTCACTTCTTGCGGAATACGAATACTGTTATTATCCCGTCCGCGAAGCAGGTCTCGCAGGATGGAATGCGGACCATCCGACTGCGACGGTTGCACGTCGGCCTTTTTCAATGAGCAGTACCGACACTTGAAGCTCAAAAAGCACAAACACACGCTACTTGACATCTTGACTCACCTTTCGTACCGGCGACTGTGTTGATACTGCTTCATGCACAGCGGAGCGCGTTTATACACACCACACTAACGGTACATCATGACTACCTTGACCGATTCAGTACTTCGTATCTAGGTCAAGGCTGAAAGTCCAAGCCAATGTTCCAAGTCTAGGCCAAGGCTGCATTTCAAGGTCCAGTTCGCTTATCTAGGTTAGGTTTGATCACGTTTCATTAGAAGTTAGTTTAGGAATGGTTAGATTTGGTTAGATTTGATCAGGTTTCGTAAGTTTGGCTAGGTTTATCAATACAATATCAATACCACTTTTCTAGATTCAGATTGTAGATCTACACGAGAACTAAACAAGGTCGCATCTAATATTATAAAATATATCGTAGATATTAGTATTCTCCATTGACAGTCAGACAGTCACAATGCCTGTTGATAAATTTGGTCGACATATATTCCATTCAAAGCGCAAGACGTCCGCCATTTTAAGCGATTGCCTGGCATCTAAATTATATAGTTATTGCATATTGCCAGTGCACTCTACTTCATCTGCTGACTTATTTTATGCGTTTGGGGACGGAGACAAAAACTTCATTATTCCTGTAGGAGGTATTATAGATAGCATCAATATACCAAACAAAGTGGACGTATTCCGTGATATAAAGAAAGTCGGTATTGGCGCTGAGGTGCGGCAGGGTGACATTCTACGCTTTTACACTTCCCGAGAACCAAGGCCTGATCTAATTGGACATATTGTGATTAGATGTCCCTTGACTACAAATTAAGGATCATTACAAGCCAGTAGCATTTTTGTTAAGGCAGCAATTCAACAGGACGTCTGGTTATCATCCGTTTGTAATTTAGGGTATAAAACAATAAGTGAATGCATATCCATTAGCAAATAAAATATATTTTCATGAATCTTGCCACTCTCACTCTAACGCCTTTTCAATATATAACACACTTACATTATAATTTACTTCACATCTGCAAGACTTGTGATCGTTTTACAAATTTTGTGTAACTATGCATTTGTATGTAAACTTACCCGTTCTACAGTTGTTTGAATCGATCATCACTTATCTAAAGACATTATTTCACACTTTATTACAGAACTGCAGGACTGAGATTTTTGTAAACTTTGCGTAGGTGTGCTTATTTGTAAGGTTATATACCCCATATTATTATCATAAGAGTATATCTAAGAGCAAAGCTTGTTACCCTTCTACTATAGATTTCAATTACTTTTTTTGGTTTTCCAATGTTGCATAAATACATAATTTTAGAGGTGTTTTCTATACCATAGTCGTCACGCAGTAAGTATCTTTCGTATACCTCAACACAATACTTTCTCGTAATTTGATTCTCGGTCGTTCGAAATCTTAACATGACCTATTTTTTTCGGACTTACTCGTTGGAAACAACAACAACAAAAACTCCTACTCTGGAGCTCAATATCCCCCTTATTTCTTATATAGTATGTTTCATTTTTCAACAAAGAGCCTCCCCTTATCTTTTTCTCATACCACCTCAAATAAATGAGAGCTGCTACCCCTAAGCTTTGAAGCTTTTTTTTTACTTTTGACCCTTTTAATCTACGTAGAAGTTGAAAAGTGCTTTTTCTAACACTCTTCCGTCTTCCTCGACTCTTCTAAAATAACAATGCGTGGGCTACATAGCTTCGGATTTATTTCAAACTTCTTTACATAGCAATCTTTCCTCTAACTTACAACTCTAATACATATACATAGTTCTGCCATTTTGCGACACACTTTCACGCATTTGGCCTTTATTCGTTTATCGCAATACAGACACTTTGCTAGACGAATGTCATGCAAATGCATTTTTTTTACATATGCGGTATCGCATACACCGAATAATGCATATCTCGCAGGTGGTAGACAATGCTCACATACTATGGATCCTTTCTCCCTACTACCGATAAAGTTAAACTCTTGACACATTTCCTTACACCATTCGATACCTCTTGTATACGCTTCAACTATTGCGATACTTTCCACGTATGCATTATTCACGTTAACCCCTGTTCCACTATGTACGTCCAGCATTCCATAGGGTTTGCGTTGTATGTCACTCTTCTGCAGATCTACCCAGTTTATCAGATGACCTACTTCCATCCTCCTCTCCGCTCTCGAACCGCTCGCCCTTGTACATACTGTTTTAATTTTTCTCGAAACTTCAGTCTCGACTCCCTGATCGCTAGACATCGACATTATAATAACAGTTTCGCAGCACTACTATTCACCCAAAAAAATTATTTCTGAACATCTTCCTGGGTGCCCCACTTCAACCCCATGATATTAAAACCCCTAGAACGTAGAGTATATAGTACAAGATCATTTTTTCCAGGTCAAGGTTCCTAATCTAGGTCAGGGTTTATGAATGAGGTCATCAGATGGCCTTGACCCCCTAGAAGGAATGTATGTTCTGGGGTAGGTCAAGGTCACGAGGTCGTCGATCCTTCATATCTAGGTCAAGGCCTCAGAGGTCATTGACCCCCCAGAACGTACAATATCTCCCTACTGTCTGTCTGTCGGTCTGTCTGTCGGTCTGTCTGTCGGTCTGTCTGTCGGTCTGTCTGTCGGTCTGTCTGTCGGTCTGTCTGTCGGTCTGTCTGTCGGTCTGTCTGTCGGTCTGTCTGTCGGTCTGTCTGTCGGTCTGTCTGTCGGTCTGTCTGTCGGTCTGTATGTCGGTCTGTCTGTCGGTCTGTCTGTCGGTCTGTCTGTCGGTCTGTCTGTCGGTCTGTCTGTCGGTCTGTCTGTCGGTCTGTCTGTCGGTCTGTCTGTCGGTCTGTCTGTCGGTCTGTCTGTCGGTCTGTCTGTCGGTCTGTCTGTCGGTCTGTCTGTCGGTCTGTCTGTCGGTCTGTCTGTCGGTCTGTCTGTCGGTCTGTCTGTCGGTCTGTCTGTCGGTCTGTCTGTCGGTCTGTCTGTCGGTCTGTCTGTCGGTCTGTCTGTCGGTCTGTCTGTCGGTCTGTCTGTCGGTCTGTCTGTCGGTCTGTCTGTCGGTCTGTCTGTCGGTCTGTCTGTCGGTCTGTCTGTCGGTCTGTCTGTCGGTCTGTCTGTCGGTCTGTCTGTCGGTCTGTCTGTCGGTCTGTCTGTCGGTCTGTCTGTCGGTCTGTCTGTCGGTCTGTCTGTCGGTCTGTCTGTCGGTCTGTCTGTCGGTCTGTCTGTCGGTCTGTCTGTCGGTCTGTCTGTCGGTCTGTCTGTCGGTCTGTCTGTCGGTCTGTCTGTCGGTCTGTCTGTCGGTCTGTCTGTCGGTCTGTCTGTCGGTCTGTCTGTCGGTCTGTCTGTCGGTCTGTCTGTCGGTCTGTCTGTCGGTCTGTCTGTCGGTCTGTCTGTCGGTCTGTCTGTCGGTCTGTCTGTCGGTCTGTCTGTCGGTCTGTCTGTCGGTCTGTCTGTCGGTCTGTCTGTCGGTCTGTCTGTCGGTCTGTCTGTCGGTCTGTCTGTCGGTCTGTCTGTCGGTCTGTCTGTCGGTCTGTCTGTCGGTCTGTCTGTCGGTCTGTCTGTCGGTCTGTCTGTCGGTCTGTCTGTCGGTCTGTCTGTCGGTCTGTCTGTCGGTCTGTCTGTCGGTCTGTCTGTCGGTCTGTCTGTCGGTCTGTCTGTCGGTCTGTCTGTCGGTCTGTCTGTCGGTCTGTCTGTCGGTCTGTCTGTCGGTCTGTCTGTCGGTCTGTCTGTCGGTCTGTCTGTCGGTCTGTCTGTCGGTCTGTCTGTCGGTCTGTCTGTCGGTCTGTCTGTCGGTCTGTCTGTCGGTCTGTCTGTCGGTCTGTCTGTCGGTCTGTCTGTCGGTCTGTCTGTCGGTCTGTCTGTCGGTCTGTCTGTCGGTCTGTCTGTCGGTCTGTCTGTCGGTCTGTCTGTCGGTCTGTCTGTCGGTCTGTCTGTCGGTCTGCCTGTCGGTCTGTCTGTCGGTCTGTCTGCCGGTCTGTCTGTCGGTCTGTCTGTCGGTCTGTCTGTCGGTCTGTCTGTCGGTCTGTCTGTCGGTCTGTCTGTCGGTCTGTCTGTCGGTCTGTCTGTCGGTCTGTCTGTCGGTCTGTCTGTCGTTCTGTCTGTCGGTCTGTCTGTCGGTCTGTCTGTCTGTCGGTCTGTCTGTCGGTCTGTCTGTCGGTCTGTCTGTCGCTCTGTCTGTCTGTACGCGTTTTTCTAGCCTCTTAATCTCAGTAACCGCTGCATGGACTGTGATGAAATTTGGGCAGCAATATGCTGTGGGGTTTTAGTAGGTAATGCTGCTATAATTTTGGAAATCGGTACATGGGCGGCGCAGTAATTAAAACAAAAATTTCAAATATTCCTCAAACTTCGTTTTTAGGCATTTTAGAGGTTCTTGATCATTTTCTGCGCTTTTTGGGTGGGGGGTGGAATTTAGGTGTTTGGGGGGTGGGGGGTTGAAAAACTGAAAAACTTGTTGTATTCATGATAGGCTGTCTACTGACCTGTCAAGGAAGACCTAGCGATATAAATCACCCTTTTAGGTCCATCCGAACATTGCCTTGCCTATTACCGAAAATTCATTAACACAACTGCGCCTCGCCGACATGAGCTCGCAAAAGGCTACACTGAAAGAAAGGGATGGCGTATGCTACGACATCGCTTCCCAGGTAATTCTGCTATGAAATTGGAAGTCCGATTATTGTTTATTATTCCTTTCCTTTATTAACTTTCCATACAACTTAATTTAGCAGAAGTTCAATAGTACATAGCAAAAACACTTCAAAAATCACAATTTAATTACTATCAGTTTTTTTATCAAAAGTCATCAAAACATCAATGACTATCGGGTTTATTAGCTGTTACAAGTTTTTTTCTTTAATTTGACATAATAAAGCAAAATAATAGTTTTTTAAATCATTTTCGAAATTCGTTAATTATCACCTTTTTATCTTTAACACTCACGTATGGCGCAAAATGTCCTCATAAGTGCTACTTTTTCATTATTATTTCGAAAGTGCAATGTCTCGTAAAGTTTTAAGGTTAGTTTAAAGCTCCACAACCAGGCATAAGTATTTTTAATCTTATTTTGAACGTTTTGGTCTTCTGACTAAAAACAGAGATTTCAAACTTTGGCCCCAAAATGTATTTAATTATTGTTCGGATGTACAGGTTCTCTTTATTGGATATTAAAATAGGCTTAATACTGAGTATAATTGCTGAAAAAAATAAAAGCCAAAAAGCATTCTTGTTTTTGTTTTTGACGATTTCTTGGAAAAACTGGAATATCTCTAAGTTTTCAAAAAAAAAAATCGGTACACATACATGGGGGTGTTTTGGATAGGTCTCAGTACGGGCTATCTAAAAAAAATTATTATCGTCACCCGATTGGCCACCCTGTATATAGGGTGTTCTATTTAAAAAGGTATAACTTTGATACGTTTTCTTGTTTTGGGGACACCTTGTATAATATGAAAATATTTTTAAACTGCAGCCTCAATGGGTTCCTATCCATCCGAAATTATTATTCACCAAGTACCTCAGGCATAATGCTACGTGCCGGATAGCGTGAATAACCCGGTATATATACTTTGGGTAAAAAAGATGGCATAATTGCGTATCGTCAGCGTAAACTTGACCCTTAAGCCCATCTATGCTTCCTATGGTGTCTATAGTGTATTAACGATGAGCAGAGGCCCCAGAATAGTACCTTGCGGTACACCAGAGAGGATATCGACACTCGTTAAGTAAGGCCCATTGAAACACATTCTCTGGTTACGATTTAACTGATAGTTCCGTATTAAAAAAAGTGATAAGTTTGGCACAACAGCTCATGGCTAATGGTATCAAACGCTTTCGAAAAGTCAAGTAATACTAATGCACTACATTTCCCTTGATCATATGCTGTTAACATTTCAGTAGTCACAGTTGCTAATGCAGTCTCTGTACTTCTGCCAGCTGTAAATCCACAATGACTATCAGTTAGTAGGTTACTAGCTCAAAGTATTCATAGATTTGGGTATATAAAAACTTTTGCACTGTTTTAGAAACCCTTGGTAAAATACTTTTTACTTTCAAATTGCAACAGTCGGTTACGTTTTTATTATTTTCTTTGGGATGGGAACGTCAATAGCTTCCTTTCAAATACCCGGAAAGTAGCAGAAAGTAGCAGATAGTGTCCGCAAGTATAGATTCAAATTCAGTTGGTGAATAGGATGTAGTCCAAACTTGTTTGTCGTCATTACCGAGAATGTGTGGGAAGCATCTTCCTCTCTCTCTCTCTCTCTCTCTCTCTCTCTCTCTCTCTCTCTCTCTCTCTCTCTCTCTCTCTCTCTCTCTCTCTCAAACCATAAGTCATAAGATGTCATTTATTATTTTAAGTACATGAATAACTGTTCATCGCGTTACACATCTTGACCTTTTGACTAGTCAGGCCGTCATGGGAAACAATACATGTTGCCAAAATATAATCTTGCCGCTGGCGCTGGTAACAAAGAGCAAAGCAAACTATATGCCTATCGACTTTCCTACTTACTGTGATCTAATTCACGTCTAGCTCTCCTGGAACTTCAAAGTGGCGCTAAAAAGTAATTGTCCCATGTATTTTGCAAAGCAGTCAATCCCCATTCCGCAATCGCCTCCCCACTATAAAGGGGTACCGATGCGATGTCGCCAACCCCTTTTCAAAGCAGGCGAATAAACAACCGGTTCATTAAAAGTTTCGACATTTTTCAGTGCGCCTTTCACCGACACAGTACGCTCGCCATTGCAATCGGCTCGCTATCTGACCCTAATTAAAATGTGTAATGTAAACCGAGGCAACACCTCAATGTATGGCCTACTTTTAGAGCGCAAAAATGATGGGGTTTAATAACGTTGCAATGCATTGCATTCATTTCTGTAGAACACCTGGCGATCATCCCACAGTTACCATCAAGGAAGATCAAAATTCTCGAGATAACTCTTGACTTAAAACTTGACTGAAAGGTACATATAGATAGCCTTATTTTAAATTGTAGGAAGACCCTCAATATCATCAGGTGTCTGTCAAGCGTATCTTGGGGGGGAATAAAGATACCCTTCGTGTGTTGGAAGATGGAATATGGCATATTTATTATACTCTGCATACTCTGCATCCTGTGTATAGGATCCTTTCGAACGAGCCCTTCCTTCTCTGAATACCGAATAAAGCTGTTGACAATGAATTACGCAGACAAAGTATGGGCTGAGCCAATGCACCCAATGATGACACAAATGGAATTTTTATGGCAAGACACACAATTACAAGGCCCATTGGTGTACGCTTTCAAGAGTATGTGGACAATCTAGAAGAAGAAATGCCTACGCTGTACTCACTAGAACACGGTAATGCTCCCTCTTACGCCCGAATGTCCCAATAACAAGGCTAGATTGTGCAAAATATATAAAGGATTCTACAAATCCCACGATGACTATCATCCAAAATAGATCATATATACTGATGGTTCTAAAGCACAAACAGCGGTAAGAGCCGCATTTGTAACCCCAAATTAATCTTTTCAATTTTCGCTTTATCCAAAATTCTCTATATACAGCGGAGCTAGTTGCTAGCCTTAAAGCGTTGGAACTCCTCACTAGCTTTGAGTCTGATACCTATATTATCTGTAGTGATTCTCAAAGTGCAACTTTCACCATCAGAAACATTTTTAGCCCAGACCTAATTATCAAGAAGATACTTGATCTTCTTTCCGATCTTAATAGGCAGTCCAAGATTGTTGTATTCGTATGGTGTCAGGTCACATAGGAACACCTGGAAATGAAACAACAGAAAACTATCTCTTAAAAATTGAAGACATCAAAACTTATCTCAAAACAAAAATTTCTCAACACACAACAGCATATGCACAAATCGTTATGGAGGCACGAGGAAAGCCTAACTTGGACGAATAAAACATGGAGAAGGTATCATAGAAGTAGATGGCGTTATTTCTCGCAACGTTTTTTTAATGAGATCAATAAATTATTTAGAGATAAGTGGCAGTGAACAAATGACCTATAACTGGAAAATATTTTTTTAACTATCATCCCATTTTACTCTCAAACTTGTTCTCTCAGTCCAGATCTTGATTTTCCCTTTGGTTATATAATTTCCATATCATTTGATTCTACATTGCACATATGTCTTATAGTTTCACCAGTATAACATATACCACTCATGTAATCTTTTGGTGAACAGAACTTTTTGTTAGACAAAACCACGCAGAGTATTGAAATAGGTATATATTTAATGAATGAAATCATCAATGAAAAGGGTTACTATAAGAATAATTAATTACAGACCATGGATTGCCTGTGTCATTGTACATACCTTCTGCAGCTGATATAAAACTGATATAAAATGGAGCAGCTCCAACACCAGCGGCAGATGTCATGCCTTACATAAGGCGTAGTTAAAACATATGTTTGTCAATACAAGTCTAGTCTTAGAGTGGCACTACTTGTATGATTCAGTACAAAAAAAGCATATATACATAAATGCGAACTCTTTTGACAAAATTTACAATAATATTGTATACATTTGGCAATATTTCATTGTTCAGCGTGCAATTTCAAATTTCAGTGTCTCTGTAGTCGCGGGCTTGTTGCATGAACTTATGACTTCAGATAACACCATAGCCAGAAAGCCATAGGTGTCCAGTCACTAGAATGAGGTGGCCATTGCTGATCACCATAACGGGAAATGACACGACCAGAAGCAAACTCGTACAATATAGTAAATATTTCACGAGTCAAGTGCAACATGCTGCTAAATGATCCTATAGACTGCGTTATCATAGCACCTTCCCCAGATTCGAAGAAATAAGGTCCAGTTATTCGTTCAGGCCACAACACATACCAAACAGTAACGCGTTTTGGATCTATTGGTTTAAAATTAATATTTCGCTTCCGTCAGAACGAACATGGGTCTCATCACCGAAAATAATTTTAGTTGCAAAAAGTTTGTTTGCTCAAAGATTCACTCTTCGCTGTGCATGGTCTACTGACAATGAACTAGTATCATGAGTCTGAAAATAACGAACAATCATTATAACCTCTTAGTGTATACAAAAATAAGTGTAGTGATGCATTTCGTTACTCTCTGCATGATTTTGGTCACTAGTAATTCCATTTTAAAGCTAAAAAAAAAGGAATTCAAATCTAGCCAATCAGTGCGACGGGCACTATTCGTCAGCAGTGCATTGTTGCTTCGTCAACTCCCAAATCGCAATATTGACCCAATTTTTACGAAACAAACTACTGCTTTCTGATTTGCCTTTCGTCAAAGGGATGCCATGTGGGTTCCATCTCTTGGCTGTACCACATGAAAAAAGATTTGTTTTGCGAACTAAGCAGTTAGTTGTCAAGCTAAACCTAACTTTACAATTTTATTAATTTTTTGTCTCGATTCGAAGCTTATTTTGTCTTCAGTTATTATGCGGTGAATGATTGATATAGAGAGTTTGAAAAGCTTACACATTCTCGCTCTACTGGCTCTTCCATACAACCCCCTAACAAAACAAAGTTAAAATACAATAAGCAAGCAACCTAAGTTGTGATACAAGAGACAATAAATCAAAATTAAGAACGCAAAGAAAACAAGTAGGTTTTGACTCTTTTTCGGAATACGTGGGACGTAGTAGCGTCCTAAACATACATAGGTAAAGAATTAAAAAAGGTAGACGCGGTGTAGGAGAATGATTTTTCAAATAGTGCAGTTAAATGTGCTGGAACGCAGTAATTTTCGGAATGCCGCTTATTTCGATCATGCACATGAGACCCTTTCACAAGCTTCATAAAGAGATATCTGGGCATCTGAGTATTATTGATTTTGAAAATAAGGCTTGACATATGCAACTTGAAACGTTCATCTAAATTCAACTAACCAGATTTTTTTCAATACATCACTAAAGTGATCGTATTTCCTCAAGCCGTAAGAAAATTTAATACAAGCGTTTTGAACGTATCTCTACCTGGAAAACACAAATCTTTCAACTGAATATCATTAGCAATGTCTGCTTGGATATTGAAAACCCAAGTTTATTTTTATTTTTAGATAGTAAAATGGAAAAGGTACACTTTATACCTTCATGTTAGAAGAACTTAACCGACATAATCTGTGCTATTCCAAGAACAACATTAATTGTCGTTTTCTCCAGTTGGAAAAGGAGACAGACTTAAAGGACATACATGCATCTTACTATATATACAATACTGCTGTATATTGTCGCAAACGTTATTTAAATATTCCTTCTAGTTTTCATATCTTTCATCTCTGTAGTGAAAAACCGAGTATTGTTCATATTATACATAGTCATTCACTATAATTATCTGAATAGCTTTTATTGAATCTACTTTACTCATCCTTAATGGTTATGAGATACTAACTTAAAATAAACGTTACAAAGCCTGACAAATACTACAACCGTAGAGGGTTTTAAATATTTTCCTCATTTTCTCGACTTTCCCGTGCCCAAAAAAATCGCGGAAAAATATAGGAAGGTTCTTACACCATACTCTATCATGTAAAATCATAAAAAAAATCATAATACTAGTTCAGGACATTGTAGTTCTGTAGACGCAAATATTTAGTAACGGTACGTTTTAAAGTGGCTGTTGACCAATTCTTATGCACGATGACCAATCTGCATTTTTTAATTTTGAGTTACACTTGCAAACCACGAGTTTTGTTGTGAATGACCTTACGAGCTAGATCGTGTGTCTTACGTCACTGACTGAACCAGCAGTTCCACGAATGGTGCCAATAAGACTTTCCACATTTTGATAACAATCAATGTTTAAAAATTCAGGAGGAGTTGCTCTGTTGTGTTATAAGATAAAGGTAAAGGTATGTGGTTATGTATAAACTTTAATATCGATTGTATTTCAAATGTGATTGGATATGTTCTTAGATAGAACTTGATGTGTTTTTGTCACATTCTTTAGTGTTGCATTGTTTGCAATTTGGTTCCCGAAACGTGTCATCAGCAATGACATTCTATACAGGGTGGGCCAATAGTGCGTGGACGGAGGATTGTGGGCTTACTGAAAAATATTTCAAAAATCTGTCACTTGACCATGGTAGGGACCCTTGAGGGCTATAACTTGAAAATATTTCCATTAAAATTTTGACGTTTATACACGGTGATTCATATCAACCTTACATTTTTTTAATGGAACCCCCTATATATTATTGTATATTTGGATTCCTTGATTAATTCTAGTGTGACCTTATGTATCACACATGGAACTTTAGATGAACCGTTAAGGCGCAAATCACCATTTTTGGTATAAGTAGGTATCAGAAAAGAATTGAATATCGCAGCGATTATAAAACTTAGAAGGCCGTGACTTTGCGGTACGTTAAGCATGAAATGCGTCACCTTAGGTCAGATGGCTAAAATTGAATTCTTTTTGTACTTGGAGAAATCAGTAGATTAATTAAAGAGACTTCAATCACAGATAACTTGATTTTTTCAAATGGGAATGGCTATTTTGGTTTAAAGAATCAAATGTAAAATTTGATTACCTTTCAAACGATATAGCATTCTCGATATCAATCCTTTTTAGTTTTCATTTTATTTCAAATTTTCGGTCAAATCGGTGTTTTTCAATTTTCCTGCATGCAAGCAACCTAAAAGGCCATGAAAAATAAACAAAAGCTTGTTAATATGGAAGAAACCAACTAACTTAGTAGAAAGATGCAAACTAACTAGAGCAACGAGGCACGATTATGAAAATTACTTACAACATATTAGCTCTAACCAAAAACAATAGCGGTAACAAGAACGCTTATTTTCCACAGCCCATTAACCAATTTCCAAAGTTAGTAAAAAAATATTTAATTTTTTTAAGGAAAACTACTAGTGGTTGTTGCTGGCAGTAGAGTATCTATGTCTTCTGAATAAATTTTCACATTTAATGCTATAAAAAGTAGCCATTGCCGTAAGTCAAAAGTAATGATACCTCTGACTAGAACCCTTCAAATTCTTCAGTAGGTGCTTCTACTTATTAGCAAAATCACGGAAAATGAAACATGATCTGCAGTCGGTTTGAATTGCAAAAGATAATTTAGTTTGCAGAAAACTACCCTACATAAAATAAACACAATTACAACATAGCGTAATTAAAAAATTCTAGCAATTATTTCAATAGATGTTCAGAATGCTCCAGTTGGAGACATCTTCACTTTTGACTTAACTAAACGGAAACGACTAATTTTTTTATCCCATTAAATTAATGTGAAATTTCATTCTAAACATGTAGACTGTAATCAAATATCGCTGATGGTTTTCCTTTTGTTTCAAAATTTTTAATCGTTTTGGAAAGTTGTCAAGCTCTAGTAGACCTCAATAGCTAGTAGGCTGTGGAAAACAAACACTTCTGTCATAGCCCAGCTACTCATTGGCATTAGATATCTTGCGGCTGTTGTATCCGGTTAGAGCCAATATGTTGTAAGGAATTTTCATAATCTTGCTTCGTTGCTCTATTTAGTTTGCATCTTTCTACTAAGTTGGTCGGTTTCTTCCATATTAACGAGCTTCTGTTTTTCATGGCCTACTAGGTTGCTTGCACGCAGGAAAATTGAAAAACACCGATTTGACAGAAAATTTGAAATAAAATGAAAACTAAAAAAGATTGATATCGAGAATGCAATAATGTTAGAAAGGTAATAAAATTTTACATTTGCTTCTTTAAACGAAAATAGGCATTCCTATTTGAAAAAATCAAGTTATCTGTGATTGAAGTTTCCTTAATTAATCTACTGATTTCTCCAAGTGCAAAAAGAATTCACAGTTAGCCCTATGACCTTTAGTCGTACCGCAAAGGCACGGCCTTCTAAGTTTTATAATCGCTGCGATATTCAGTTTTTTTCTGATACCTACTTATACCAAAAATGGTGATTTGCGCCTAAACGGTTCATCTAAAGTTCCATGTGTGGTACATAAGGTCACACTAGAATTAATCAAGGAATCCAAATATACAATAATATATAGGGGGTTCCATTAAAAAAATGTAAGGTTGATATGAATCACCCTGTATAAACGTCAAAATTTGAGTGAAAGTATCTTTACGTTATAGCCATTAAGGGTCCCTACCATGATCAAGTGTAGTAAGCCCACAATCCTCCGTCCACGCACTACTGGCCCACCCTGTATTTTTTGGATCTTATAATCAATTTTACTATCTTGGAGTTCTCCAAACAAATAAATATAGTTTAAAGAAACTGACAATCATGCTTTTGAAAAACATCGTACTAAAGAGTTGAAGATGACTTTAAAACAAGCAATAACGAATAATTAATACTAGTATGTTTGTGAAAATAGCGTGGGGCGCTTGATTTACGAATAACCGCACAAAGCGTCCACCCTTTTTTCACAATCATTTATACTGATATTTTTCGTTCATTATTTATTTAAGCTTATTTTAAAAATCATTTTCAACTTTTTAGTGTGATGTTCTTTAAAGCGTATCTCTCAGGTTTTTTAAATTATATTTATCATTAATTTTTTAATAACCGTTATCACTGAAGCGTATTTTTTTTAATTTTTTCTCATATCTTTTATAAATACTCTCTATAATGAAGGTGAACAACTATTTTTGATCAATATTCGTAGCATAATCATTAGCATTAGTGCAGAAACGATAACTAAAACTGTCGACTTTCCTGAACAAATTTCACAAATGTAGGTAGGTACCAACTCCAAAACAGTTGGATGTCACGCCTTTTAAGCTCTTGTCGCCAGGTGTCTGTGTACTATCAAAAAACTTTAAGGTATCTGCACCATCTCTCAGTCAGCAGACACGATCGCTGGTCTGACATATTTGAGCCGTCAAAATCGTTTTCTCTGGCAAAGTGGGAGCATTAAATGTTCGGTTCGACCTCTTTATCCAAACGAGAGTTACAAGCTCACAAATAAACATATAAACAAACATACAGGTGAAGCTAATAAAAGCGAGTTAAAAAACAAAGTACCAGTTATCTTGGGACAGCAATCAAGCATTTAATGAAAAATTAAACAGCTCACTCTTTTTGTTTGGGCAACGTCGACTGCTATGATAGCTAGCTGCTATCTAAAAAGTTCTCAAATTTTGTGGTTTCAATTATGGGCTAGTTAATCACGGTGCTGCCATCGCCAATGAGAAACTTAAACAGATTCAATTGCCTATTGGTCGAAATTTTCAGATTCTACTGAAATATTACCCTAAAGCTGTAATGCGAGCTTTCTAGATTCTCACTTTACCTCCAAAAAGACGTTCAGCGAGTGACGGCTAAACGGTAACGGCGACAGGGAACACCAATATATCCTGAAATATCGTCCTATCTGTCATGCAACATCTTGCTCGCTCGACGCGCTCTGTTAGACTATAAATTCCACAGGTAGTCGCGGCTTTGCTCTGGAGGCCAAAGCTGATTTCCATACCACCCGAATAACCCCGTAATTTCAAATTCAAAACGGGGGATTTATGAATAAAGAGTGTGGCGTCATTCTTTAGCCGCCGGCGTGGAGTTATGCTGCGGCTTTTGGGTTATTTGTCACGTCGAAGCTGTGACTATCGATGAAGCTTGCTGTAACATGACTGCATAAAGTGATAGACGGAGAGCTGACTACAGCGCAAGGTACATACCTAGGTTCTCGAAATATGACGATTTTTTTAAATTACTATTATAAGCTAAAACTAAGATAAATTGGGTTGATGTTTCGAAATTCTGCAGGGGTATTTTTCAAGCCAAATGGTAGCATAGTGTGTTCATACTTTCCGTGCTCAACAAATTACCCTGTTTTTTATATATGTCGTAGGCCGTTGCCGAATTTGTCCCGAGGCCGAAATAATTAGACATTTCGCGATCTGCCCAAACTAGATTTGCCAGATGCCGAAACAATGATACATATAGGCATATGACCAACGTATTTTGGCCATGTCGCGAAATGCGCATTTCTACATTACGTCGTTGCCAATCAAATCATAAATAAACAACCTAACCTCATTTTATTATTTTTATTTGTTTCGACACGGAGTACTCGAATGACATTATTACATTTTATCTTACAAATTTGCATTTTTTGTTACCACATTGTCTCCTACGACAGTTGCATCGAATACAACCTTGAGAATAATCAGATTTCTTTGCGGCAATTTTCCCCAAACTGAATTTTGTCTTAACTGGTATATCTGAGAAGGCCGCAATAACAAAACATTTAAAAAATATAAGTCCAACTGTATTATTGATATTGATTCATTTCCTGCGTATAGTTTTTTTAAAACGCCAGTTGATGTACCAAGTTGGTACAAATCATCTTTTTCTGATACAACAACTGCCAAAATATTACGAGGAGTTAAGCGTTCCCTTCCACATCAGGAATTAGGCTTATTATGTTTCGATCGGCAACGGCGTAATGCACAAACGCGCATTTACGACGTGGCTAAATTGGATTAGTCAGGTGCCGAATCGTTGACTGTTTCGGCATATGGCAAATCTAGCTTGGACAGATCGCGAAATGTCTAATTATTTCTGCCTCGGGCCGAATTCGGCATCTGCCTCTAACATGTACAATCAAGAGGCATTTTGAGCTGTTGAAGACTAGCAGCTCAGTCTAACATAGAAAACGTATGTTATGTTTGGAATATCGTCGCGAGTCTTCTTTGCGTTAAGTTTCCTTAAATTTACTTCTATCCCTCCATTTTTCTTGTTTGGGTACAACCCAAACAGGACATGGCTAAGACTAGCTACTTGGTTTGGTAATGTTTTGATAATGCATAAATTTTTCTTGCTTGGGTACGAACCAAACAGGACATGGCCATGGTTACTTACTTGGTCTGGTAATGTTTTGATTATGTATAGCATACGTTTCTTTTTCGACTATCGGTTTGTGAACAAAGGGTTACCTGTACATTTTGAATAAAATGTACTTTCTTTGAGTTTGTGAGTAAAATCAAATGACAACAAGTCATCAACTTACCAATATACCCAATAGTTATTCTTTATTTATTTGGTCGGTATGTATTACATTCGAAATTCTCTGAGAAAGCTCCTAGAATTCTGCTTGTCGAATCCACCAGACCTCTTGACGAAAGTCGATATGTGTTCGACCATCTCACTGCATAAGGTGACTCCTCCCTGAACTCAGTTGTGGCCAATATCTCAACCTAGGGGTTGCGAAACAATCATCATAGTGACAATGTCTTAACAGACATGTTGTGAACTCGTGAAATGTACCTATTTTACAAGTTTCTTTTGGGATATCTTTAAGATCTTCAATGCAGTAGTTTCCCATTTGCTTTCTGCATCCTCATGCCGTTGACCAGATGTATCTACTGGTTCCTCCGCCTTTAGGGACAATTTTTCACCCCAAGGACAAGAAGGTGTCCCGACTCTTGTCAACTCGTCCACCCAAAGCTGTTGGTTTAGAAGAGGTTACTGCTCATACCGACAGTAGTTCCGTTCCTTTTAGTCGCCTTTTACGACACGCAGGATATACGATGGGAGATATTCTAACCCGCCCCCACACGGGCTTTGCGAAACAAAGTCGTTCTCTAATTTTGTATTAAGCAAATTATCGTAGTAAGAGTCAGAACCCACGCATATTTTTTCGACAAAACAGTTGCGCGATCTCAGATGTGACACTCTGAAGTGGAACGGTCGCTTTAGGATAAATGTTTGCATGTAAAACGGTAATAATAACCATAGCTTTCCTGATATACTAACTAAATTATCAGTAGCCACGCCACTGATACCTAGCTGTATTTATCTGAATTTGATTATCCCGACATTTTTATTAGCCAGTTGCTTGTTGATTCGTTTGACATGGATTCGATTCAACTGTTAGCCAATGCAACTTTCAGTGGAAAGGAAAGCAGGGAAAGCATTATAAGCGCAAATAATTTTAGACTAGGAGAAAAAAAACATGTGTGGCGACGCGTCGGTGATGATACGAAAAACCGTGTCACTCTATCAGTCTAAATTCATTCTTATTGTTTGACACATTGATGACAATTTGTGCACCGTAATGTATCCTATGGTCAGAAAAAAATGTAAATGAAAGAACGAGTATCTGTATATCGCAGCTGAACGAACTAATGGGTTTTAACGATTAATATCTCGATTTAATGGTTTTCCATTTCCTGTAGCCTTTGATGACATTGTTTTTCAATACCTACGTGATATATTTGCTGGAGTAGCGCTCCGTACAAAACAGTGGTTGTTAATATTTGATGACTACTCAAGGCGAGTTAATGAAGTACGTGTATAGAAATGCACAGCGAACGGCAAGTGAGTATTAGGCGTGCGAGAAAAAATTATTACCTACTGAATTGGTTGTCTTAATTTGAATTTTTTCTGCAAATGCATGTAAACTGGACGCCACAAGCTGATAATTCATCTGCGTAAATTTTATTTGTACTCACTAGTAAAAACAATAAAACTAGATAAATGGAAACAGTAAACCAACAGAAACAACTACTCCTAGGGCTAATACCCCTACTGGCATTAAATTGCAGTATTAGCTCGAGTGCTTTGGAACATGCCTCGAATCGCATCAGGCACGATGTCCCTATAGTAAACGACAGCGCTCTTTCGATCTTTTGGATGTCATCGGGTGGACCTGGGTAAAGCTCGGTATCAGGCTGATAGAGAGCAGCGAACCAACAAGAACAACTACTCCGAGGGCACATACCCCTACTGGCATTGAATTGCATTATTAGCTCGAGTGCTTTGGAACATGTCTCGAATCGCATCAGGCACGATGTCCCTATAGTAAACGACAGCGCTGGTTTAATCCTTTGGATGTCATCGGGTGGACCTGGGTAAAGCTCGGTATCGGGCTGGCAGAGAGCAGCGAACCAACAAGAACAACTACTCCGAGGGCACGTACCCCTACTGGCATTGAATTGCATTATTAGCTCGAGTGCTTCGGAACATGTCTCGAATCGCATCAGGCACGATGTCCCTATAGTAAACGACAGCGCTGGTTCAATCCTTTGGATGTCATCGGGTGGACCTGGGTAAAGCTCGTCATTAGGCTGATAGAGAGCAGCGAACCAACAAGAACAACTACTCCGAGGGCAAATACCCCTACTGGCATTGAATTGCATTATTAGCTCGAGTGCTTCCTTTGGGGAAACATCAAGAACATTATTTTCATCCTACCCAAAGTGAGCTCAAGGATATCCAATTAATCCTTGTTCGTAACATGTCCTGAATCGCATTAGGCTCGATATACCTAGTACACTACAGCGCTATTTCGATCTTCTGAATCTCATCAGGTGAACTTCTGTTCGTTATCAGGCTGATATGAAAGCAGATAAATCTAAAATGGTATTTAACTCCTTCTGAGTCAGATTTTTGACAAAACGCTATAAATAAAACAAACAACTTGTAAAGTAACTTTAAGGACTTGACTCTATACAGGGTGTCCCAGAAGTCAACGTCAAGCCACGACAGGGTGATAGTGTTGACTGCAATTATCATTAGAAAAATCAGAAAAAAAATCTATCTCGTGCAGTTTGAAAATTATGGGCATTTTACAAAAATCTATAAATTTGGTGAAACTGCAACAATTTTTCGGTTTTTGTGATAAATTTTTATTATTTTTGTCCATTTAAACTTTAGAACCGTAACCCCAAATAACATTTCTAGAACCACAGTCAAAAATAATGACACAATTGCCCCAACTTTTCTAGAACTAAGACTATTTATTAAACTATGAATTTAAAATTTTCAAAATTTGTAGACTTTGAAAGACCCTCCTTCAAAAAAAAGTATACCAAAGTGCCGTGGCAAATGCCATTAAAAGTTCGCGCATTTAACCAGGATTAAAAAATGGTACATAACTTGTTAGTTTCATACTAAGAGAACCAATTAAAAAAATAAAAACCTCAAGTAACCCGATTTATGCTAACCCATTTCACTCAGTTTAAATGTTTTTTATTCGCACAACTTCTTGGTAGGTTCTTAATTTTACGGCAAAATGATGAGAGAGATGGATATTGAACATGTTTGCTATGACTCAGCTAGACAGATAGTGAGCCAAAGTTACCAAAGTCAACAAAAGTACAAAGAAACAAAGAACATATTATAATAAATATTCAAATTGTTTACCATCAGCCTCAATACACGCCCTACATCTTTTTAAAAAAGATCTACTTATTAGCCGGGCATATCCTCGAGAGTTGATGTCCTCAGCAGCTTGTGAAATTCGTTCACGCAACTCGGCTACGCTCTCAATGGGCTTCGAATAGACCTTTTCTTTCAGTATGCCCCAATAAAAAAATCCAGGGGATTTAAGTCTGGAGAACGGGGTGGCCAGGAGATAGTGCCTGAACGTCCAATCCACCTTCCCGGATATTCCTGGTCAAGGAAACCTCTTACTTGCATCGCGTAATATGATGGGCAGCCATCTTGTTGGTACCACACGTGGTGTCGATCTGTTAGTGGTACGTCCTCTAACAGAATTGGTAAATTTTCACGTAAAAAATTTAGCTAATTAGTGCCATTCAAGTTCCCAGGCAGCTCAAAAGGCCCAACAATTTTGCCGTTTAAAATTCCGGTTCACAGGTTTACTTTAAAGCGATACTGGGATCTGTCTTCTCGCATTAAATGTGGATTTGCCACATGCCACTCGTGAAAATTGTGCAAGTTTAAGTAGCCGTCTTTTTTAAATGTAGACTCATCTGTCCACAGAATTTTTTGGATGAATTGGGGATTTTCATAATGTCTCTGTAGCATTGTTCTGCAAAATGAAATCCTTTCAGGGTAACCTTGAGGAAGAAGACTTTGGACTCATTGCATGTGAAACGGATGGATTTCGGCTCTTTGTAAAATACGGTGTGCTGTGCTTTTGGATATTCCTGTTCTTTCTTCAATTCCACGAACGGAAATACTTGGGTCAACTGCGATCCACATTTAATCGAGAAGACAGATCCCAGTACCGCTTTAAAGTAAACCTGTGGACCGGAATTTTAAACGGGAAAGTTGTTGGGCCTTTTGAGCTGACTGGGAACTTGAATGGCACTAATTACCTAAATTTTTTACGTGAAAATTTACCAACTCTGTTAGAGGACGTACCACTAACAGATCGACACCACATGTGGTACCAACAAGATGGCTGCCCAGCACATTACGCAGTGCAAGTAAGAGGTTTCCTTGACCAGGAATATCCGGGAAGGTGGATTGGACGTTCAGGCACTATCTCCTGGCCACCCCGTTCTCCAAACTTAAATCCCCTGGATTTTTTTTATTGGGGCGTTCTGAAAGAAAATGTCCATTCGAAGCCCATTGAGAGCGTAGCCGAGCTGCGTGAACGAATTTCACAAGCTGCTGAGGATATCAACTCTTGAGGATATGCCCGGCTAATAAGTAGATCTTTTTTAAAGAGATGTAGGGCGTGTATTGAGGCTGATGGTAAACAATTTGAACATTTATTATAATATGTCCTTTGCCTATCTGACTTTTATTCCAATAAACCTAAACCAAACTAGTGCAAGATTTTTTATTATTTTATTAATTTTAATTACTTTTGTTGACTTTGGTAACTTTGGCTCACTATCTGTCTCGCTCAGTCATAGCAACCATGTTCACTATCCATCTTTTCCATCATTTTTCCGTAAAATTAAGAACCTACCAAAAGGTTGTGCGAATAAAAAACATTTAAGCTGAGTGAAATGGGTTAGCGTAAATCGGGTTACTTGAGGTTTTTATTTTTTTAATCGGTTTTTTTTAGTATGAAACTAACAAGTAATGTACCATTTTTCAATCCCGGTTAAATGCGCGAACTTTTAATGGCACTTGCCACGGCACTTTGGTACTTTTTTTTGAAGGAGGGTCTTTCAAAATATACAAATTTTGAAAATTTTAAATTCATAGTTTAATAAATAGTCTTAATTCTAGAAAAGTTGGGGCAATTGTGTCATTATTTTTGACTGTGGTTCTAGAAATGTTATTTGGGGTTACGGTTCCAAAGTTTAAATGGACAAAAATAATAAAAATTAATCACAAAAACCGAAAAATTGTTGCAGTTTCACCAAATTTATAGATTTTTATAAAATGCCCATAATTTTCAAACTGCATGGGATAGATTTTTTTCTGATTTTCCTCATGATAGTTATAGTCAATACTATCACCCCGTTGCGGCTTGACGTTGACTTCTGGGACACCCTGTATAATAAAATAGTACAGAGAATTGGGTACAGTAAAGGTTCATCCATTTCCACTTAAATATGCCTTGTTGTTTGTCATCTCGTGATAAGAAATTCACCAAATGAATTACCTTGGAAGTAGTTTGTCTTGATGTGCCAAAAGCTTCAAACATTGCTAAAAGGCTCGAAACCTAGAACCATAAACCGTAACGTAAAATACGACAAACAACAGTCGGTGAATATTTTTTAATAGTATCTAAGCACATTCCCGATATAATGCAAGTGAAACAAAAAACTGCATCAAATTTGATTCATTCGTATGAGAGCTACATACTAATATATTACCCAATCTTTTGCGACACACCTTGGAAGCTGATTACTGATATACTTGATTATAGGTACCCTGTACCCGATATTAATTTTCCTGTAGTTGTGGAGGCGAAGCCTAAATACAAAAGAATCTCGGGTGCTATGAAGAGGTTAGGCTAGGGGATGTTGGTTAACGCGGACATTGTTAGTTAGTTAGGCCCCGAACACACTAGGAACAAATACGGGGTAGTACTGCTCGCTACTTTTCGAGGATACTTGTATCAGCATCTCACGCAATATCAGCTGTCCTGATTTTTATTTTATTATATGTCAAAAAATTCAGAAAAAATATGAAACCACGGGATACCAAGTCCTAACTCCCATACAGAAAGCTTATCTCTTAAAAATACATTTCTGTCAAGAGCAGCACAAAGTTTCGTGTACCTTCTACTGCGCCTTGCCTACCTGAAAATAATGAGGTACGGAGAACCTCCATTTCCCGTTAGGTCAGCGTGTTAACAAGCACCTTAGCTATTGAAAGTTTTGCGACAAGCCAAAATATGCTACTTCACGCAGCAGCTAAAATACACACGTCACCGTCTGCGATGCCATCCAAGCAGCTGCTACCACATGTAGAGATGGTCAATATTGTTGTCACTATCTTAGCTAAACGTCATAAATTATATTTGTCGGTTTATTCAATCGCTTTGATCCAGCTCAAAATGTTTATCACTGTGTGAGATATGTCAGATATTTGTTATAATACATCCATAACGCAAACCATATTGAGTTAGTTCTGTTCAGATTAATATTCCTACAGTTTTGTTAAATGATTTATTTTTACTTGAATCGCATTGTACATGTACAACAAAGCCATAGTTCTTGGGAATTTGTCTGCAACCAAACAACGAACTAAAAACACAATTTCTTGAACAAGGCTTGGTTACGCATTTAGAAAGATACTTCGCACGGAACTGTCCCAAAGACTCTTCTATTGTAACTCATATCTTCAACAGTACCCGTTCCCGTAGACTAAAGCCCTACTTAGGTTTATAAAGTCTCCCTCTTGATCCTGGTACTGAGTTAAACTCTACTGATTTTAGTCTAAGCTTCCCAAATAGTTGTTGTCTCCTGTAATCTAGCGTTTCACACTCATAGAGCATATTATAAAAATCTGGCTCTGTGCCTCCCCCACCTTGTGTTCAGTCGAAGTGAAGTGAATTGTTCCAGGCCAAAATGTGATGAAGGAGACCAATCGTTCTTCGAAGCTGATTCCTACTCAAAAAAGCGCTCTTTCAGCTATTTTCGGGCATGGATTTTGAAAACACGCTTTCATATGCCCACATTCAGTCATCTAGTCGCAATATTCCTTGTGCTGAAGTTGCACTAATTTCTTTATGTGCCTGATCACTGTGCTTTTGGGTACCCTCAACATAGGTTCTGCGCTAATGTACAAGGTGGATTATTCTTTTCTTGCAAGCTTATCTACCTTATCATTACTGGTCTGTTTATGTGTTCCGCCAGCCTACCCATATTTTTGTTAACATTCCTAGTATAGTGCAGACGTCACTCTGAGACTTTCTAGTGCCATAACTGTGATCCAACTGTCTGTGAATAATGCGATCCTTTTGTTTTTGTACGCTCGCTCACTGTTCATCATTGCACAGTGCAGGATGGTTTTGACCTCTTCCTCTGCCTAATGTTATCACCAGAGAGATTCTTAAATATTTGCTGAAGTTGAAGACGTTTTTTTTCAATCAGGATCGTAAAGTTTGACATAAGCATACTTGGAATGCAGAAATTGTACGAGAATAAAACTCGCTGTACTTTTTCTAACAATATCCTACTCAATCCATGCGTACTGTATGATGCTGATAATTTAACTTGTTAGAGTTCAATGAAAATGTTGTTCAAGCATATCACGTCACAAAATAGATCTGGTGAAACATTTGCTGAAAAAGCTAACGCAGAGTTAGTTACAGTGATAGAGTTATGCCTTTATGTTGATTCTCATAATTATTTTCGATTGTATCTACGGTTATTTAGACACTACTTTCAGTGTCCGCAACATATGATTTAACCTGAGTAATAAGAAGCCCAGAGTATGACGACATACTGGCTTTTCTTAATATGGACCCGTCATACTCAAAAATTGCATAGACAACGATAGTCCAAATAAGAGCTTTTGAAACATCTACCTTGTCTACAAACTTCAAACACAACTATAAATTGAACGGTTGCACAGTTTTAGCACAGAAACAGACAAACAACCGAATGGATATTGGATATGATAGCGAATGCAGAATAAGCTATTGTTTGGTAAGCTTAGAAGGAAGATGAGTCAGATACTGTACAAAGGAGCTGATTTTGATTTGTATATCTGTGTGGTGAGATTCTTGATAGCATTTTCCCATAATGTATCAGATCTCAGAAGGATCTCATTTGTCATATGGCACGTATTTCAGCCCTTATACCTTGTGGGTATTCTGCGATTTTTTTTAACATTATTATGTCACTTTATTATAAGAGTGAAATTGTTAAATAGTTGCATAAGCTGAAGAATGAGAATTTTGAAAGCAGAATTCTAGAATCTAGTCACAACCTTATCCAAGAAATTGTATGTGAAATCTATAGCGGAACTTAGAGTTATACCACACTCCCCTCAGCTTAAGAAAGGTAACTCAACTCACGACCTATTTTAATGTTGGCTCTAATTAGAATCCATTAGAATTTTATCGGATCTACCACGATTGAGGCACGTCTTTTAGCTTCGGTCACATATGAGTGAGCTTGAATAATAGAAGATATCCCAGGGGATGACGTTATCATAGCAGGATATCAGAACAAAGCGATTGATTTGCAAATTAATGCCGGAGTTTTCTCAAAATGGATTGGTGATACTCAAATATTATATAGAATACAGAAATCCTAAATCGACTTCTGAAATACAATACAAATGCAAGCATTTACCTACAAATTTAAAACAACAACTATAAGGCCCGATTTTATCAACATGCATATTTTAACAAAGGCTTTGACAAAGCTTTTCTACTGGATGTTATTTAGCAAAAGCTTTCTATTGGGTATTGAGTTGAGGCTATGTTAATGAGTATCATCCAATAGTATTTTACCAATATTGAAAACAAAACGTCAAAGCTGGATGATACTTTTGTCAGAAATATTTTAGAAATTCATGGTGATTCATGGATCAAAATCATAGCAGGATATCAGAACAAAGCGATTGATTTGCAAATTAATGCCGGATTTTTCATGTTTTCATTATAGTTATTGTATAATTACCAACTGCAAACTGCGATAATTTGTGACAGAATCATAAAAGTAGTATCAATCACAGCAACTACCTTATTTAATAATTACAAATCCCACCTCCGTCAGTCAGATGGATCATAGACAAATACATACTTTTATGAAAAATCTTCCATTTACTGGATGCATGTTTGTTATAGACCTTCTTATAGAAATATTCACAGAGGATGTAAAGGTGCAGCGTACACATTGTAAGGCATACATGGGAATGAAAATCCCTCCTGCTAGTTGCTCCATTTCTCTCAAAAGTATATCAAGCACCTGATTCACGCTTGACTATACAAGTTGTACGACAAGTTTTTAGTTTAGGTAGATTAAATAAGGTTATGCGCCAGCTGGCGAGCATCGCCGTTCAGGATAGGCAATCAGAAATTCAGATGCACACTTGGGAAATAGCTTGGTTAACAGTTAAATCGTGTATTTAGCTTTTGAAATGTAACAAATGCTACTTTACTTACCCCTTTTCACTATAAAACAAAGATATATTGCATGCATTTATATATGTCGTAGTCTTATTGTAAAATTAGTCATATTATAATACGCCTAGGTTTTTTTAATACGACTAGGCGTATTGCTATATCGCCGAAATAATCGAGGAACTCACAATTTGACTGACAATTTAAGGCGTATTAGAATACGCCTGTTGCTTATTAGGCTTATTGTCAAATTTCAATAGCGCGCGATTACTCTGGATTCTGATTGGTTATACTCGTCGTATTATAATACGACTGACGACTTGTCAGGCTAATTGTATGTTATTGTGGTTGTGACTTACTGTTCAGTTTCTCTGTGCAGTATTAGTGCAAATGATTGCATTGAAAATGAGTGATGAATCGCTAAGTGTATTTGTCCAGGGACAAGTATTATGAAGAGCTTAAAAAGTTTTACAAAGGTGAGAAGTTGTAATAGCCATACCATACCATAATCTTAAAATTTTAAAAGTTTTAATAGGGAGTTTTAGCTGTTCTGGCAAATTGGGCGGCGTAAGAGTGGATCATGTTCTAATAAATAACCCAAATCTAAAATTATTTATTTTTTTGCCCTATATGAGTGATTTTCATAATTTGCCTGGCACACTGCCAGTCGTATTATAATAAGACGTATTTTATACAGTCAAATTCTAAAAACAACCCCGTACAGATTCTTTTGAACAATGAGACTAAGAAGCGTCAGGCGTATTATGACACGTCTTAAATAATCAGTCATATTGGCATTGGATTTTCATTTACTTTGTTAGTTTTACATTACGCCTAGTCATATTGAAAACGCCTAGGCGTGTTATAATAAGACTGATATTATGATAAGCCTGCGACATATATTCAGATAATGTAGTAATTTGAATGAATTTCTTGTCATCCTTATCATTTGATAGACGAACAAACCAGTGATCAAATCATCAAATGTATCGCTTCTGTCAAATCTGATTGGTTGAGATTAGCAATTCTTAAACTTGAAAAATACAATTTTTCACCCTTTTAGGCTAGAAAATTAGACTGGAAAAGATACTAGATGGTTCACAATGGTCGACTGTATATAAAGTATGACATTTTTGACCTTTTTGAGGTAAACTTCAAGAGAAATCGATAATTTTCAGAGTACTTTGACAGGTGCATGTTCTTAAAAGCCAAGAGCCATATAATCTAAATTGTGTTTTGGAACCATAACATACGTGTAGAGATACCTCTATCTAGTATAGCGCATCTCTAGACGCGTAGCTATGGGAGCAGAGGCAGAATAAGCACTGACTTGGTAAGCTTGGGGGGAACACGGGGGTTTAGAGATTGTACAGTAAACAAAAGACACGACATGTTTCCGGCCTGGTTTCGGTCTGTATCTATGTGTGCCGAGATACTTGATAGAACTTTTCCATGGTGCATCAGACCTCAGTAAGGATTCGTCATTGGTCCGTTGTACGGCAGGAGTTTCCTATACCTAGTGGATGCTTTGCGGATGGTCTTAGAATTATAATGTCATTTTATTTCTGGATAGTTGCAGAAGCGCCGAGGATGCTTCAATATTACAATAATTATGTCTGCATGAAGTGAATTTTGCGAACAGTATCTTAAGTGTCATCGTAAGGATGCGTAGTAACAACAAATTGTACGAAAATGGAATTCACTCTATATCTGTGGAAAACTCTTACTGAACCTAAGTTTTCTGTATATGATATTGCAGTTTAAATTGTCACAGAGTTTGATCAAAAATCTTGTTTAAGAAACTGTATAATCTACAGCAGTCTCTTCAGTATGAGGAAAAGTGTGAAAATATAATGTAGCCGAAGTTATGATACATTTTAATATTTAGTAAAGAAATGCTCAATGGCTCTTCCAGGATCAAAAGATTCCGGAGGTAAAATACCTGGCCGTTCGGATCTCCGGGTACCAGGTGGTCCGGGGGGGGGGGGGGACATTAAGCGAAGTTTGTTTAAAGAATTGTGCTGCTACTCCTCGTCAGGCTAACAGAAGCCGTCCTTCGCATCAACTTCGCACTGACGACAGGCCCGAAGGCCAGAGAAACTTGTTCAGAGCCGACTTTACACATATACAAGGTCTTGTCTCCAACATAAACTCTGTCCATCAACACCTTCAGGCAGAGAAGCCACATATTCTGGCTCTTACGGAAACTCAAGTCGGCTCTTCAACAATGGATAACTGCTTCAGATATCCCGGATATGACTTATACACCCGATTTAGACGTAGGTTTGGCGTATGCGTATACGTTAAATCTGGGCTTTCTTGTCATCGAGAAGGAGAGCTCGAACTGGAAGGATTTGACACCATATGGCTAAAAATATCTTTACAAAATCATTCCAAATTTATATGCTGCATTTATAGGCCACCAAGCAGTAACAACTGCAAAGAGCTCTTCCAGAAGCTTTCAGCCACTGTGGACGCGCTGCAATCAGATCACCCTCTTTCAGAGATAGGCTTTCTGGGTGACTTCAATGTTCACAACTCAGACTGGCTCAAACACTCAAACAGAACGGACGACGAGAGACGTGAAGCTGATGCCTTCGCTATTAGCTGCGGCTTGGAGCAGATAGTCAAAGAACCAATAAGGATCCCCAGCCGCCACGGAGATTTTGCTAGTCTGTTAGACCTATATCTCACAACTACTCCAACAATCTACACAGTGAAAGTAACCGCCCCACTGGGAACGTCTGACCATAACACCGTCTCAACGCTATGCAGAATGCATTCTCCAAATCTCCACCATACACAGCCTCGCCGGGTCTGGCATTACGGATCAGCAAAGTGGGACGACTTTCCCTGGAACGACGTCTGCTTCAAGTCACGAGACCCATCACCTTGCGCCCAAGAAATAACAGAGGTATTAATATCCGGCATGGAAGCCTACATTCCTCATGTCGTCAAGCATCCCTCCAAAAACAAGCCATGGTTCAATCAGCGTTGTGAAGATGCAGTTACCTCTAAAAGCCAACATTACAAAGCATGGAGGAAAAATCCAAATGCCGAGAATCGCCGCGGTTTTATCGAGGCCAGAAATCATTGTAAACGCGTGATTGACAGCAGCAAGGAGGAACATAACCAAAAAATTAAGGACAAGCTCCTCTCATGTCCTAGTTCGTCCAGAACATTCTGGTCTGTAGCTAAGGCTGTTAGTCATAACTTTTCCTATTCGTCAATACCACTCTTGACCAGAGAGGACAAGTCCATCGCTTCTGCTCCTAAAGAAAAGGCAGACATCTTGGGGAAGCTCTTCGCAGCCAATTCTACTGTAGACTTTCAAGGTAGTACTCCGACCACCACCATAAGCGTGAACTCGAGAATGGCAGAGGTCAAATTTCAACATCGAGATGTTAAGAACATCCTTCAAAAACTAAACCCGAATAAAGCTACCAGTCCTGACCAAATTCCAGCCATTGTCCTTAAACTCTGTGTTGCTGAGCTTGCACCTATTCTTTGCAAGCTCTTCAAACTTTCGTATCAACGAGGCGTGTTTCCCGCTTCGTGGAAGATTGGCTGCGTACAACCCATCCCTAAAAAAGGCAAAAAAGCTGATCCCACCAATTATAGACCTGTGGCTCTTTTCAGCATCATGTCTAAGGTTATGTCATTAACACACAGCTCCTGAAATACCTGGACAACAATAACATCATAAATGATCGCCAGTATGGCTTCCGTAAGCACAAGTCTACACACGCCACTCACTTGTGGAACAGAGCAATAGAAAATCATGGCGAATCTCGTGTTGTTGCACTTGACATATCGAAAGTTTTCAACAGAGTGTGGTATGAGGGACTTCTGGTCAAGCTTGCTGCTTATGGACTACCACCTGGCCTGCGCCAGTGGCTGAATAGCGTTTTGAACGACCGATCTCTGTTTGTTGTAGTCGAGGGCTGTTCATCGGACGTATTTTCAAAAAACGCCGGTGTTCCTCAGGGATCTGTCCTATCCCCTACAGTTTCTGCTGTACATCAACGAGCTGCTGGAAATAACATCCAATCCAATCTACAGCTTCGTAGATGACAGTACATTGGTGTCGTGCGTGGAACCAAGCAAGCCACTATCATCTCAGGAGACGGTACGTCGGCGACAGCAGCATGCCTCACAGATTAACGCAGATATCAAAACAATTGTCGAGTGGGGATTAGCAAATAAAGTATAGTTCGACGTACAAAAAACTTCGGCAACATCACTTACAAAGAAGTCTCACGATGGCCTGAGGGTCACTCCATAGTCGAGTCACCTTCCGTCAAGCTTTTGGGGATCAAAATCAACAATAATATGTCCTGGCACGACCACGTCGTCAGTATTGCTAAAACGGCATCCCAGAAGCTTGGAGTTTTGTTCCGCTGTAGAAAGTTGTATACACCAGAGCAACAGCTGCTGCTCTACAAGGCACAGATCCGACCATCGCTGGAGTATTGCTCCCATGTATGGGGATGCGCTCCGAAACACTCTCTAAAGCTTCTGGACACTATCCATAAAAGAGGAATTAGATTAATCGATACGCCTAACCTCACAAAGGACCTCCACAGCCTGGAACATCGAAAGAGAGTGGCTGACCTATCCCTGTTTTACAGATTCTATCACGGAAGATGTTCGAGTGAGCTCTCCCAGATAATAACACCAAAGGCCGTCCGAACCAGGAACGCTAGAGAAGCTCTGCGAACTCATTCTTACCAGGTCGAGGCCCTTACTTCCCGAACCAGCATTCCTTCTTTTGGAGAACTTCGACGCTGTGGAATCAGCTGCCAGGGAATCTGTTTCCCGACGGCTACAACCTGCAGCGTTTTAAATCTAACGTGAACCGACACTTATCCTCTCGCAGCGCTTCTACAGCGCCATAGGCTTTCAGGCTTTGCGGGAGGCTGACCATAAAAAAAAGTGATGGGGCCCTGATAATGATTCTAATTGCTTTCCTCTTTTGGTTTCTGTCAAATATGAGTTAGTCCCCAAGAAGCCCTGGGGATGATGTCACTTGCCTTTTCTTAACTTGCTTACAAGTTTCAGAAATTAAATTATCACGCAGTTTGAGAAAACCTTGTTAAAGTCCAAATCGGCTTTTAGAAGCGTATACTCGAGCAGAGATACTTTTATCTGATACAGCGCATCTCTAGTCGGGTGACTACGGGAGCGAAGCGGAGGCAGAATAAGCAATGGCTTGGTAAGCTTGGTAGGAAGGCGGGTGGGTCAGAGACTGTACAAAGGACACCACATCGTTCCGGCCTGGTTTCGGTCGGTATCTCTGTGTGCCTGTCTCTACCCGAGATAACCCCGGGCATCGCTAATCACCATCAATATGCATACGCTAGCCTCTGTGTGAGACGGCGATGGGAATCCTATGCCGCTGACCGACGATCAACGTTGCCACGCCAAGAACTAACGAATCGACGTGATAATTAAATACCTAATTTACTGGATAACTTTGTATTTAATAAATATTTTTTGTTTTTAATATGCTCTGCATTTTATTTATTTAGCGTATGGCTCAAAAACATGACAATAGTAAATATAGATTAAAAGAAAAGCTATTATAACCTATACTAAAATAAAATATATACAGCTACAAACTAAGATACATAGTCTTTGGTATTTACAGGTTGATGTCAAGTTCTTTCAACCACTTCAGCGCCAACGGTGTGGCTGTAAAGAACTCTTCTCGCGATCCCTGAAACGCACGCAGTTCACATTCGCTCGTAATATGGTTTATAGTTTGGCGGGGCGCGCCACAGTCACATAAGGGAGATTGCACATAGCCCCACTTGTAAAGGGAGTCGGCACATCTGCCGTGGCCTGTTGGTTGGTGGTGGCTGCTAAAGTCTCCAATATATATAGCCGGATGCTGTTGTACTGGAAGTGGTTGTTCAGGCCACTCCGCTGTCGGTGGCTTATATACGTTTACAATTGTGACTTCTCCCACTTTTACTATTACGCTGTGTATGTTGTTATTTGTGTCATTGGAAATGAGTTGGGCATTGTCAATATTGTTGCGAATATAAGAGGCTACGCCGTAAGTATGGTGGTAAGTGGCTCCCAGTAATGTATAACCAGAAATGTGTCCCCGTCTGGTGAGTGATTCCTCACTGTCGGCGTGAGTTTCTTGGATCGCTATGACATCAACCTTATTGTCCAAAAGTAGTTTGGAGATGCATTCGCTTTTAGCTCTGCTTATGCTCTCCACATTTAGCTGACAAATACGAATAAAACTACCGATATTTCTAGTCTGTAAGTTTTTAGCACTTATGTTCGTCATGTTTTAACCAGGAAATCTCAAAAAAAAAGAGTCTGGTTGCCAGGTTCGCTCTAGCTCATTTAGCGTTACCCAGGGTGCACGTGTGGCTTCCTGCTACGGACGCGAGCTAGTCTGCACCCCATGCTCTGCATATTAAAGCAAGATCCCAGAGCCATTTTTCCCTTGCGAGTCGTAGTGTGTAACGGTTCACCCGTTTTGAAAATTATTTTTATATTATTTACTTGGCTGTCATACATCTTCTTTTCTTCCATGTGCCGTATCAGGTCCCACTGACATTGGCGATCACTATGGCTAGAGCGGATCTATCTTCCGCCATACGGAACAGTTGTGCTGCACTACACATTTCCGTCCATTCTCGTATATTACTGAGCCAAGATTGTTGTCGTCCCCTTCGACCGTCGATTTTGCCTTTCAATATTAGGTGTAACAAATGATATTTTTCACCTCTTAGGGCCGGTTGTACAAATGCGGGTTTAACACGAGCTTTGTTAAGCCTAAGCTTAGCTAAGCTCAGGCTTAAAGTCGACATCCGTTGTACAATCGTCGGCTTAGTTAAACCTGGTTGATAACGAAATTCACTATAGTTGGCATCAATGAAGCAATACGTACTGACATAATCATATGAAAAATTGTCTTTTTTTGGTTAGGCACTTACGACAGTTTGTGTCAAATTTCAGCAACGACCGTTTCTGTCTCTGTTCTTTCATTTGCTCTCTTTGTTAAATCAGACACAAGTCTTTCAAAAAATATGACCTAATAAAGTGACAGGCAATTTGAAGGTTCCTCCTTGGCATATCATGTCACTTGTATCAGGTTATGTTTAAATCTCAGCTAAGCTCGCGTTGAGCTTCGGCTTACGTAAGCTCATGTTAAGCTTGGAGTGGGGGGTCAAGCCAGCATTGTACAACGGACATTTTGCAACTGACGTGGTTTAACGTCGGCTTCCCTTAAGCCAAAGCTTAAGCTCGCATTGTACAACCGGGCCTTAGTATGTGGCCCAAATATGCAATTTTACGACACTTAATGATGGTCAACAATTGTCTCTCTGTATTCGCCCTAAGTAAGACTTCTGTGTTTGTTACATGGTCTATCCACGGAATGCGAAGCATTCTTCTTTGTAACCACATCTCGAATGCTTCCAGGCGATTCATAGTTGATACCTTTAGAGTCCACGTTTCTATCGCATAAAGCAGTACCGGCCATACATAGCATCGAGTCACTTGTTGTCTCAATTCAAATTCAAGTTGCTGTCACAAAGTAAAGATCGCATTCTGTTGAAACTAGCACGAGCCATCTCAATACGACGTTTAATTTCGAGATCCGTGTCCAAGCTCTCCTTGATTATACTTGCGAGATATTTAAATTGCTCGACTCGTTCAATTCGAGTTCCATGTAGTTGCAGGACTGCATCATCAAACGGTGAGCAACTAAAAACCATAAATTTAGTTTTGAGACTTATGCTTAGATCATAAGTTTTTCCTGTTACGTTGATATTAGTCAGAAGTTCCTGCAGCTCCCCGAGAGAATCCGACACGATGACTGTATCGTCTGCGTATCTTATTGTAGTCAAGGGTATTCCGTTTACTTTAACACCCAGACGTTGTAAGTTGGCTAATGCTTCTTTAAATATCTGATCGGTGTACAGATTAAATAACAAAGGTGACAGTATGCACCCTTGTCGTACTCCTCGTTGTATGTGTACATCCTCGGTAACAGAATGTCCCACTCTTATGTGAGCTTTTTGTTTCCAATATAGATTTTTTATAACACGAATGTCCTTTTCATCAACTCTGGCTTTGTAGAGCATGTCTATTATTTTGTCATGTCGGACTCTGTCATACATACATAGTTTATATGTTCCACTTTCAGCAATAATTTCTTCATTATACGAATAAGCAGTTCCATACTTGTTCGACTGTACCACTTACTATCCTTTCTTTTTCCCTTCTCTATTAAATCCTTTCAGCTGGAATTGACACTTGGCTAATACAATTTACAAACACAGAATGCACGAAGCAGTTTCTGTTCTTTTCCTTTCTGAAGGTGGGGAGCCTAATATCTCCCACTGAAATTTGCCTTCCAATGCAAAACCTTAGCTTTTTATTGCTTCTACTTTGATTCCTAAGCATAGAAATGTGATTTCTATGTATTTCTTATAAGTTCTGTATATTTTTGTGTGAACATTTGACTGCAAACGTTTTGAACCTTTGAATATCAAGTTATTCATGCACTGAATATTTGTTAATTACTGAACATGAAGTGTTATTTTTAGCCACGTATTTTTGTGTTGAAATGCCCTATTTAGTGTTTATTTTATGTTTTATAGTCTCTACATAAGGTGTAGCTTCTTACTTGCAGTCAGGTTTGCGAATCAAGGACGTACTGAAAAGATCTGTAGGACAATAAACGTTTTAGTAGAGGTAGTAGATCCTGTAGGACTATGAAGAATTTGTAAATCATTTCCTTAACCATTATTTTATGTTTGCTCACGTATATTCATTTTGAATCTTTAGCATGTGAAAATATGAAAAGTGTCTGCTTTTTGGCGTTTAAATCTACACTATGTTACGTCATAGACTTGTTTTGAAGTATGTGAACGCAATTTTTCAAAATGCAAGATTATATGAAGATCCATACTTCAGAAACAGATCTTAAAGTCCTTTGAAGTTCTCTTATATGGTGTTAATATCAACTATAACTCATTCACAGGAGATCAACGTTTCTTGGGTGACCTCCATTCTTCTTCGGGATATGAAGATCACTTCTTGGGGTACCAGCACTACTTTTTGATAAGGGCACAGCTTCTTCGGGGTACATTTTGCGAGGATACAAGGACAACATTTCATTCTGGAGAATCACTACACTTTTTCGAGGGTACAGGAACAAAGTTCTTCATGACTAGGGGCACCATTTATCCTCTTGGTATGAGGAAACCACGTCATGGACTCCAACAGTCCTCAGCATGGATGACATCCGAAGCTAACTCCTTGAAAAAAAAATAATGTACTGCACTTATATACTCAAATAAATCTCTGTTAAATCATTGTTATCCTGTGTTTTCATTTCTTGACAGCTAAACTACTGGGCACACGCATGCACCATATGCCCTAGTTTCATGCACCCTTCTGATCAGATGATTGACATGGGCAGTTGTTGGTTGGTTACTAAGTGACCTAATCCTTAATCCCTAATCAGTATTCTTGTTGCAAGTCTGACATAAAATAGGTTGCAAAGAAATATACGTTATTAAGTACTGCGATCACCCTTCCGACGCTACTTCAGTCTAGTCCTTAATTTAACCAGGCTTGACTCAAACACAGCTCCAGAAGTGTATTGCATTACTTCCTTGAAAGCGAGCACAGTTTAAATTAAAAATGTAGCTTGACAGACAACGCCGAACCCTCCACCTAAGTTTTTGGTGTATTTCGGGTTTTGAAAGAAATGGCTTTAATAATACATCTAGGCTATAGCAGTATTACAAAAATAACCCAGCAACAGGGAAAAAAGTATTCTTGGAATGGTTTCAGCAAAGCAATTAGTAGGAGTTCATATGAAGAGACTACTATAACAATATTACAGTGGACTATGAGTTCCAGAACCAGAAAAATCAACTCAAATCAACATAGGCTTTTGGCAGGTCGTTCTATCATCACCAACTTACTACTATGCGTAGACAGCTGGACTAATTCTGTGGATGATAGGAATCCTGTTGACGTTATCTACCTGGATTTTTCCACCGCCTTCGATAAAGTACCTCATACTCTGCTTCTCAATAAACTGGAGCAATTTGGATTCCGGGGCAATCTTTTGAGATGGATCGAAGCTTTCTTGTCCAACAGAGATTTTGCTGTAAAGTTTGGTAGTAGCCTATCTTCTAATAGACCTGTTGTTAGCGGTGTACCACAGTGCTCCGCCCTCGGACCGATTTTGTTTATTCTGTACACGTGTGATTTACCCAACCTCAGCAAATCAAATTATTCTTCGTATGCTGATGACATCAAAATATTTGATAACCCGCTAGCCAACGCATATGTGTTATAACAGGACTCAAACGAAATTGGAAACTGGTCAAGGAAGTGAACTTCCAAGTGCTGTGTTCTCACCGTATTTACTCTGCATTTACGCCAATTCTGTAATACGTTCACATCTTTCAGTTTTCCAAGGCATTGGTATGTCTAAAGAACTGCTCAATGTAAAGTGAACTTCACTGAATTTAGCTGCTTTACAAATAATATATACACGCATATTTTCATTGTTACTTGTTGATTTTTAATATTTTCACCTTATTTTCCGTCTTATTTTCGCTCTTGTACATACGATAAATTCATTTTTTGTGTGACATAGTTGCACTTATAAACAACTCTATACTCATATTGTATTTATTATTACATATATGCCTGAAATATGCAGAAAAGGGATCAACTGTGATGCCGGGTATAAATTATACAATGTCTATTTCTCAACGACGGCGACGGATGATCAAAAAAGGTCTGACTACTTTTTGCACGACAGGTCTAGGGTCAGCGGCAGCCAGTTCGGCATCACCATCACAGGCCCCTCGGTATTTAAACAAAGGAGTGCCTCGCCTACAAATACTTTTTATAACTTGGTGGTATATCCTCGTAGTAGGAATGGTAAACAGGCCACGCCCCCTCTTGCTCGACTTCTGACCTCTACCTTTACCCCGAAAATGTGTTATCCTCAAGCAGTTTACTATAACCTCCACTTAACGAATATATAATTGCAGTTACACTTCCATCGTCTTAGTTTTGCAGCTTTACCTTAACGTAAATTGTGACTAAATGTGGACAAATTAATATTTAATTTATGTTAAATTGTCTGGTTTTGAAAATACACTCCCAAATGAGCACACATCAAACATCGCGTTCTCCCTTTGCAAGAATCATCGGAAACGATAATAAACTTTTTTTTTACTTAAAGCGCTGTGAATCAGAGAAGCAATTAAATGTCCTCTTTACGTTTTTCCTATGTATTTATAACCTACCGACTGTGTGGCATATGCAGATGATACTCATTTTCTCAATACTTCATGTCAAGAAGCACTAGACCGAGCAACAAATTGGTTCAGAGCCAATTCTTTAGCGATTAAGAATAATAAAACAACAAATATTATATTTTTACAAACAACAATCTAGCGAATGGTAATTCAACAAAGCTTTACCATGTAATCAAAACATCTGTTTGTCTTACGATACTTAAAAGGTTGCTTGATTTAGATACATTGCGTTCTACCTATTTTGCATTGTTACACTCTCATTTGATGTAAGGAACTACTTTATGGGGTAATGAGCACAAAATTTTTGTTTTGTATAAAAAAAGCAACCCGCTTGATACTGGGTGGAGGGTTCAGAGTCAATTGTCAGCCACTACCCAGCATTTTTATCTATTCTGCACTCATTGAGGTTTATAATAACTTCCACCTTTTCAAACATGCTGAGAGTCATCATGAATGTACTCAGACAGCCTGGGTATACACTTACTAAGTCACTGAATGATTCGTTGCGAATGAAACAATCCTTATACTATTAGCAGCCACTTCGATCTTGGAGTAATCGTCAACATTAGTCTTACCTGGTCTTATCATCTCAATGTTCTGTACTCGAAGACCAAAAGGTTTATCTATCTACTCGAGAAGTCGTTTAACGGTTGTGATAGCTCAACATGCTGGCTTCTCTATAAAATCTCCGTAAGACCCCTGATGGAGTTTGCTGCGCCGGTATGGTGTCCTGTACCTGTTTTTGACCAGAAAGCGTTGGAATCAATGCAACGGAGAACTACGCATATTCAATATGGCATGATGCAACCTGATTACATGAAGCAGCTTAGGATTCTTGGTCTCAATCCCTTTTATGATCGCCGTTTTCAGGGTGACTTAATAATAACGGTTCGTGCGGTTCATAATATCTTCGGGGTAGATCTGTGAAAGCTATTCCGACAAAGTACCAGCAATCTACGAGGGCACCAGTTCGAGTAAAAAAGGAAGCCTCCAAGATGACAAAACGGCAGCTCTTTTTTCCCAACAGAATGTTTGACCGCTGGAATAATACTACCAGGATCTCTTGTGAACTCTATGAGTGTGAACAGTTTAGAAAACAATTTGGACAAATTGCTTGAAACATGATACTTTAATTCTACCATCATACTCCTGAACTCTTATTTCATGTTCTGTTCCTGCTCTGAGTTTATAGCCTTCGAGCTCAACTCTTATATGTTAATTAATAATAATAATAATAATAATAACCCCCACGCCCGAGCCCGTACAGGCAAACAAGCCCGACAAAGTCCTTCTCGACCACCAACAGAAGACGATGTTCGTTATAGAGTTTTCGGCACCTGCCAAGATGAACATCGTCTCTAAGGAGGAGGAAAAGCGGACCAAATATCAGTAAGTCTGCTGGTTATGATCATTGGATCCCTAGGTGGAATGAGGAATACGCTGCTCTCTGCACTGCCAAAATACCGGTGTGCCGTGCGGCGGCGCATATCATAGCCGCCAGAATGCAGAAGGCAGTCATCATTGGATCCCTTCGTCTACTTAGAGTACACGATTCGCGGACCCACTGATTGCTCACCTCACTGTGTGAGGAGTAGTCAATGGGTAACGGAACAGCAGCCTGGTGACTCGGAGCCCGGGCTGCACTTTTTTGTTTTTCGTATAATAATATTCATGGGAGGATACCTGTTCTGCATTTGAAAAAACCCTGTTTGCTTAGAAAGTTCTAAGACTGTATGCGATAACTACGGTTCGCATCAATGAAGCTGCCATATGCTACAAATACAAATATTTGCAAATTTCTGTTTTGCTGCACACTTTTGTTTGTTTTAATGTTGTTTAAACTTAATAGTACCGACATATTCGTTAATTTATGTTTTCTCCCTTTATTAGGCCTATAGTATAAAATTATATTTTTTTATAATGTCACGCAGAGGTAATCCTATTATGTGGAGATTATCAGATTTTTTTCAACGTAATTGGTTTATTTTCATGTTTTACCGTTGAATTATGTTTATGTGTTATATTCGCTGAGCAAAATATTTGTTTTGCAACAATTTTTGTTTTATTCGCACGCTTTTAAAGGTAGTAATCTCTTAAACTACACTTGGCCATTGGCGTACCAAATCAGCCACCGGACCTGTTAACGGTCAAGACTTATTGTCCTTTGGTAGTAGTAGTGTTGGGGAGGCGAAGCCAGGCAAGTAGGCCACCTTTGGCCCTTTTTGCCAACCCCACTGAACCAATCACTGAAAACACTAAAATTCTACACTCTAGAAAGCTCCTTGTCGAACCTACCAGACCTCCTGACGAAAGTCAGTATGTCCGACCATTTTGCTGAATATAGTGGCTCCTCCCCAAACTCCGTCGTGCAGAATATCTGAACCCTAAGGTTGCGATAAACTGCACATCTGCCCAGGAAGTGGAACGCTGTCTCGTCCTCCTCCCAGCATCTGGCGAAAATGGGGTCCCCTACCATTCTCATAAGTGACAAATGTCTATTCAGCCGGCAGTGGCCAGTGAGAACCCCCTCCAGAAGGTTGAGCGTCTCTCTGCCTTTACTCAAAAGCCATTGCGTTCGGCACCTATCAGGGCCTGCTATGAATCTTTGGCTTGCCTGCAGTCGTCTCTCTCTAACCAGGCTTTCGCCAGTTCCTTGTAGGCCCAGTTGTCCAGGGCCACATTGACCTGGCGTCTACTAATTCCCAGCATAGGTTCTGGGCCGATGCAGGGGCTGCTGGCCCCTATCCTAGCTAATCGGTCCGCTCTCTCGTTACCCGGTATACCAGTATGTCCGGGGACCCACAGTAGGGTTACCTTCTTATGGTTTGCTAACTTCTGAATGGCGGCAGAGCATTCTTGTGCCAGAGCTGATCTGGCCCTCGGAGCTGCCACTGCTTTCAGAGCTGATTGGCTGTCAGAGCATATATATATGCTCTGTTCAGAACAGCTTTCGACTTCCGTCGAGTATGCAGCCATCAATATCGCATACACTTTCCCCTGGAAGACAGTCGTGCAGGTTCCCAGAGCGAAGCTCCGTCGCACTTCTTTACCCTCCAGACAGAAGCCCGCCCCCCGAATCCTGACTCCTTTAAGATCGATCCATCAGTGAAGCATACCAGACTATTGGGCGGAAACTTGACTTTCCCTCTCATCCAGTCGTCTCTTTCCGGGATGACTAGTGAGAATCCTTTATCTAAATTTAAGATGTCTTCAGCTTTTTCCACCCTAAATGACGATATCGGGATATTACTCTCCGCGAATCGCTCTATTCTGGTGTGGCCAACTAATGGTTCTCGTGCTACCCACGTTCCCCCGTCACGCATTCTCAGGCAGGTCGACATCGCCTCTCTTTTTATCCAGAGGTGCAGAGGCGGCAAGCCCAAGAGTACCTCTAGGGCAGCAGTGGGTCCTCGTGGCACCTGTTATGCTCATTGCTGCAAGCCTCTGAATCTTTTCGAGCTTGAGCCTAACAGAGACCTTCTCTACGCTGGGCCACCAGACCGAGCAGCCATACTGGATGCTAGATCTGACTACTGCCGTATATAGCCAGTTTAGAACCTTGGGTTTGAGGCCCCAGGTTCCGCCGACTACCCGACGCAACTGCTGCATGGTAGCTATAGACTTTTTATACACATAGTCGATATGCTGTGCCCATGTGAGTTTATTATCAATTAACACCCCCAGGTACTTGACCTCCCGTGTTAGGGTCAGCGGTACACCGTGGAGAGTGGGGGCTTTAAAATCATCTATCTTCTTCCTGTGAGTGAATAGGACCATCTTAGTCTTCACTGGGTTGATTGAGTGTCCTGATTCGCCACACCCCCTGTCCAAAATGCTGGTGTCGTCCTTTAACTCCTAGATGAGGGACAATGTTTGCAGCATTGTTGGAATGATGCGATCTTCTCGGATGGTCCGACGGGGTCCCCCGCCCGGACGTCCATCCACGTGCCGACCGCTCATGTAGCTGCTGGGCTCGATTCCCCAGGTCGGCTCCATTCGTCACTTAGTCATACTTATTTTTAGATAGATGGAACCTTTGGGCCTGAGTAGTATCTCATGTACTTAGAACGTTGGCGCACTTACAGAGTTGAATTTGTGACAGGCTCACTTGACTTAACCGGTGTATGTGATTTCATACAGGACGAATCCAGAAATACAAATCGCACTTTGGTTTCGGAATGTGAAGTGTCAAAAGGAATGACTCTTAAATACGAATTTGTTAAAGAAGAAGCACAGATGGTGATTTAGTAGGGTTACGCTCACAGGCCTTTTTCATGTTTTTGTGGATTATTTACTTCACATATCAGGAGTCCAGGTGCTACCAGAAAATGCCGAAAAAAAACCGACTGCTACCGGGATCTGAACCCGCGACCTCAGGAACTCTAGCCCGACGCTCTATTAGCTGAGCTATGGCGGTTATGACAACATAGCCTGCAAAGCGGAGTCGGAGTACCAGAAGATGGCGGCAGTGGAGCCGTGAGTTGGCGTGAAGATCCGACGCATCTGGCGCCAGTGCCACCATCTTCATCTTCCAGCTTTGCAGACTGGGTTGCCATGACCGCCGAGGCTCGGCTAGTGGAGCGTCGGACTAGAATTCCGGAGGTCGAGGGTTCAAATCCCGCTGGCAGTCAGTTCTTTTTCCGGAATTTTCTGATAGCACCTTGATTTGAAAAATGGTAATATCAGAAGTCAATTACGAACAAATATGATACCTCCGTCGTTAAACCTCGTGCAATTTCATTTTTTTTTTCTATTAGGGATAAACATACAATTTCAACTTATTATAACGTAGGTCGGTGCCACCAATCGTTCCTTATAGTTTTCGGGATTCGTCCTGGAACACGTCGGTTATATGATAAAAGTTACACAATAAAAATTGCCGCATTGTTCTATACCTATGTGTACGTGTATAAATAAACAACAGAAGTAAATATCTCCTATATTTGCTGCGGCTTTTGTAACAAATGAATGTTGTAAACTTGAACGTAGTTACGAAGGCGAAAACGGTATCTCAGTATGCTGTACAAAGCGACGACGTATGGGAGGTACTGGGTCAACCAACTTGAATCATTTTTTTTTATTTCGAAGAAGGAGACGTTTTGTTTGCGAACCACCAGTTTTGTAGCAACCGCTAGATACCAAGCAGCTTTTATTTACCACATTGTACGAGGAACTTCAACATATCAAGTATCTATAAAGGATTGTCCATTATCCTAAGAAATGTTCTTCGTGATATTCTGGTCTTTCACAGACCCTGAACGCTGAATTTGAAAACATATGTGGAATTTTTACTCCGCCTATTTTGATCAAATTTGAATTATGAAATGATGTGCGATTAATTATGTTGATACATTTTTGGAAATAAATGCATTATCGGCGGAGTAGCTAGAAAAAAGAGGTTCTCAGAACTGGCCAAAATTATAGTTTTGAGCGCTTTGGCGGTGCCTAGCCATTTTAGATTTTTCCGGATATCAAACTTGAAGACATATCTGTAGATTTTTTGATACGTAACGCACTTCATGATCGTATACCCTCTAAACTTGAAACGTTCTTACAAATTTATTATTTTGTATTTTGAACACTCCTCCCCGGCGTGCAACGTGGTGTCCTGTTTTCTTGCTGGCGGTACCACTCTCGAACGTATTTACAAATTCGGAAATAATTTTAAATGGTGTTCCTCGAATTGAGAAGTCTCTCTGTTTACCTAGCGCGTATTCAAACTTTTTCAATAACAGTTCATTTTATTTATTACAGATAATATCCGCAGACAAGGCGATAAACTTGGGATGGGAGGAAGGTTGAGGATTTTGTAATTCTAAAATGTTTATTATTTATTATTTATTTATTATTAAAAATTGATGTGGTTTATGAAATGCGGAAGGATCAAAGGTAATATTAAAAGAACGCATTTTCCGTAATCAGTCTATAAAAAATACAATAGGTCAATAATGGGTGGGCATTCCATGTCGACAAATCCACTACTTTAGCTAACGCGGGATGTTCGTAATCTGGCTGTTAATAAACTCTAGATGTGCAGCCTCCCAAGCTGCCCTCATGGAATAATCTAGTTCATTCAATGCCGTCGGAAGATTGGCTAAATTAAGAATGTAGCAACATATCCAATACCAAGCTTTATCGACTAAAGATAGATCGGGTAATCGTGGCGGCTAGGGGAGTAGCCTGACATCAGTTTTTTGTAGAAACCACATCGACACCGTTACGATATGAGAACGCGCCTTATCTTGCTGCAAAAGCCTTCTTCGAGTCCTCGGACATATGGAACGGTAACTGGTTCTAATACCTCAGTCACATAACATTGGATCTCCGTTGTGAAAAGAATCACAACTAAAGGTGATTTGCTGTTAAATGCCGTGGCACCAAAAACTATCAAACCAATAGGACGGTGTCCATGGCGCTCGATAGCAAACTAGAGATTACGGCCCTAGACAAAACCTGGACTCATCAGAGGATGCCGTCTGATGGTACTCAACATGCCATGGTCACATTGGTGACGATGACTTGCAGTTTTTGGAAATAGTATATAGGTTGCGGACGATATGATCTGAAGTTCGTTTCACGCAATCTCTGGTAAACCGTGCGGATTCGAAGGAGCCTCTCTATAGCTGCAGACCAAGCGTCAGCAACAACTCGAGTTGATCGCATTCTGTCGCGAAGAGCCAGTACTCGTAGATGGCGATCTTGCTGGTCTATAATTCTCCTACGTGCTCGGGAACCACTAGCTCGCTGCATCTGTCCTTCTCGGATCCATGCGCACCACGCTGCCACAACTGCACCCACGCTACGTCCCATAATTACCACAACCGCCATATTTGCAACGCTTTTTGAAAAGAAAAACAGCCATGCCTTGTCTTTACATGTATAAATCTTTTTGGAGGTAACATGTAAGTAAATAGCGTCTGAATGAACCAGATGTGTTAGAGGTGTGTTAGAGAAGGTGCCACCAAGATATGTACACATTTTCACTGCGAATATACCATTTTGTTCTGGGTCTTTTTTTATTTAGCGTATGGTTATAGTACACATAAAAATAGTCATAAAAAATCAAAACAGGCGATTTTGTTTCTTTTTTTGTTTTTTACGATCTAAATAGTACCTGGGCTATAGATATAATATTGAGCCTGGAAATCCATTTTACGGCTGATAGTTTGGCTTGGAGGAAGGCCTTGTTGTAGCCTGGATATGCTCTAAGGCCACACTCTTGCACTATATGCCTGACAGTTTGGCGTTCCGCTCCACAGTCGCATCGTGGAGACTCACGCTTATTCCATTTAAATAACGAATTAGCGCACACTCCATGCGACATGCGATTCTGTTTAGGGTTGACCATTCCTTTCAGTGGAGCTCAAAACCAGGGGTTCCTTGACGAACACTTAGATGTTGTTCACTTCATTGGTGCTTAGGTCACCCAAATTTCTGCCCATTTAACTGCAGGGTTAAAACCATCAGATCCAACTTGAAGAGCTGTTGTAATTGGTGGTTTTCTGGACCGTAATCTGCACAAAGAGTTACGTATATCTACCTGGATTAGTAGTGAGGAATTTGTTTTGATTTTTTTATATTCTTTTAGGGCATTTTTTCGAAGGATGGGTGGTAGAGCTATTTGGCTGAGTGTTGGTAGCCAGTAAATTGAGGTTGATTTCATGCATCACGTAATCGTGCTCATAGAAGTGTTTAAGTGGGCATGCATCAGTCTATTATGGGAGCTGTTTAGCTACACTAGCGATCAAAATTCAGCCGCAGAGAAACAGAAGCTCAGGGTCGAAGTACGGAGCGTAGAAGCGGAAGCGCCCCAAAAGGTTTCACATAATTTTTGCAGGATGTTACTTCTGCTGTTTACTTTGGCTGCGATGGACTGAATATGTTTTTTAAACGATAGTGTCATATCCAGTGTGACACCTAGATCATTGGGTGTGGGATTATAGGGTAGCAAGGTGCCGTTAAGGTAAATCTTTAAATCTCTGTTTGCTATTTTACTGTTGTAAGGGGAAAACACGATGTTATTTTTTTGCTGATACTTGGCTTTACCTGTTGAATTATGATCCCAGGATTGGAAGATCTGCAGTTAGACTCTAGAATGTCAAAGTTGGTATTTCTGTACGCTGCATATGCGAATTTCCGTGAGGATAACTGAGGAAGGTCCGAGGTATATACAGGGTGGTCCAATAAGCGCGCGGTGCTCCCTAGCGGCCATACCGTTTAAATTAGACGAAAATGTTTTAAATAAAAAAAAGTTTTTTTTTCAAGTGCTCTACATTTAGAAAATAATTTCAAAGATGGCGGACTTCCGGATATACCGGAAGTAGGTATCAACTTCCTTATTTTAAATGGAACATCCTGTATATTATTACGTTTTTGAATTCTGCATCGATTTTTAGGTCAAATTTGTTGACCATTATTTATGTCTACGAAGCCTATTTTCGGAGTTATTCAGCAATTTTTACAAAATTTGACGTTTGTAGTGCTTTACAAGAAACGTTAATATCTCGGAAACTAAACGCGATAGAAAGATGTGGTTTTCGGTTTTGAAACAAGCAAGGAACGTATTTGTGTTTCGGTAAGATCGTTGTTTCAGAAGAACAATAAATCAATAAACTAGCAATTTTCAGATTTGAAAAGCTAAAAACATTAAAAACTTTTATTTTTCAAATGGGATGGTATCATGAGTTTCACATCGGTGGATGCGAAATGAAACTCTCTTCCACTTTTATCTAAGCACATGTGGTTCTATCTCTGATTGTTTTGAAGATATTTACGGTTTTGTAATTATTGCGTAGGAATTGGAAAAATCGTAGCTGGCACGACCTTTCATTTAATTTCGCATCCACCGATGTGAAACTTATGATACCATCCCATTTGAAAAATAAAAGTTTTTAACGTTTTTAACTTTTCAAATTTGAAAATTGCTAGTCTCTTGATTTAATATTCTTTTGAAATAACGATCTTACTGGAACACAAATACATTCCTTGCTTGTTTCAAAACCGAAAACCGCATCTTTCTGTCGCGTTTAGTTTCCGAGATATTAACGTTTCTTGTAAAGTACTACAAATGTCAAATTTTGTAAAAATTGCTGAATAACTCCGAAAATAGGCTTCGTATATATAAATAATGGTTAACAAACTGGACCTAGAAATCGATGCTGAATTCAAAAACGTAATAATATACAGGGTGTTCTATTTAAAATGGGGAAGTTGATGCCTACTTCCGGTATATCCGGAAGTCCGCCATCTTTAAAATTATTTTCTGAGTGTAGATCATTTGAAAAGAAACGTTTTTTATCTAAAACATTTTCGTCTAATTTAAACGGTATGGCCGCTAGGGAGCAACGCGCGCTTGTTGGACCACCCTGTAGATATTGAACAAGACGGGCGACAGATTCTAGATGTATCACTGAGGGTGTAGTGACTCAAGCCACTTGACGACATGTTTTTTATCATGGACTGTAGTTATTTTCTGCATTACTCAACATAGCTACCGAATATCACATAGCCCGTCAAGATATGTGAGTTGAAAATATGCAAACGCCATCAGGGATGCAGTGTATATCTGTGAGAGCATTCTGAATATATTCAAATAACTGGGAATAAACAAGCTTGCCGTTCTCGCGGAAATCGGGACGACGCGCGACCCGAAGCGGCGGCAGCGGCGGCGGCGGCGCGTCAGTTGCTTTATATGCATAGAGATGTCTTCCATATTGGGGCGCGGGGAAAACTCGTTCAAATGAAAACTTTTTCGTTTCGAGATGCTCGTTTTATCTGCACTCTCGTTATATTCTAAACACCCTTTCCGATTTGCATAAATTCGCAACTGGGCCTCTCTCCGCTCTCTTCAAATTGGTAGACGTGCAACAAAACAGGATGCAAATTATTATGATAACAGTATACGAGTATAATGCTATGGCAACTCGACGTTCAGGATTCTAGGTGCCATATCGCATAGGCAAGTTGGAAATTGCCATTGCTACTGTGAAGAGGAATAGGAAGATAGCGAGTTTTACAGGGTGTTTCCTCATGCTTCGCCACCCCTCTTATCCTTTTTGTTTAAAGAGATGGAAAACAGTTTTTATATAAAAGTTTTATAGTTTTCTCTGTTCATTTAGAATTTGATAAAAACTAAAGAAGAAATAATGAAAAATGTTGGTTCTCGTATAAAGTTATATTTTTTAAATAGCACACCCTGCATGTTATATGACTGAAAGAAGTATGTTTTCTGTAGTTCTCTAAAATATATGCGTTTTTGAAATATATAGCTCCTAAGCTTCTAAAATGTGGAAGTAAACCTCAATCTACTATATTCATGGCGGCCGAAAAACAATTGAATGCGGTAATGTCTTATCTCAAGCAAAAAGATAATATAGAAAAGTATTTGGCGAAGCTGTACTGTCAGAGAGCTCATCCAAATAAATGTATACAAAACAAATTCAGATGAGAAAATCTTGGGGTTGTGGCCAAAATTTTTGAAAAAAGAGACTGGGTCACAGCATAGAGGAGACTCTGGTGTTAACAGCCAAGCTTTCGGCAATGCTTGTTGCCATCCTCAGGGCCTTAACGTTGAGGTTTGCCAATTTAAAAACAGCAATTACATTTAGTGCAAACGATTTCTTAATGCAGCTATAACAATCGTCACAATTTTTCCAAAAAAATTGTTTCCTCATCTGTTGGTGGAAGACGCCATGATAACATAGTTTTTAAAAAAACCTGAGGCTGAAACTCAAAACAAAGTCCGGATTTGTAATAAGCACCGTCAAATTATTCATGACACGGGTTTTCGTCGTGATAGGAGGCCAGATAACGATTTTAGATTTTTAGAGTGAACTTGAAGATCTGCGAGGATCTGAAAATTTTTGATTTTTATTACCTGAGGCTGAAACTCAAAACAAAGTCTGGATTTGTAATAATAACCGTCAAATTATTCATGACACGGGTTTTCGTTGTGATAGGAGGCCAGATAACGATTTTAGATTTTTAGGGTGAACTTGAAGATCTGTGTAAAAAAACCAGTGTAAAAGAATAACAACCTGCTAATTTTCATTTGTATCTGACAAACTAAGGCAAACCTGTACTCATTTGACTATATACAGGGTGTTCCAAAGAGATTGTGTCAAACTAAGGGAATTTACAGCGGAAGTTGCGATGAGGATGTTTTGCATAAAGATTCTTATTGAGAAATAAGCCACTCTAGCTTTTTTGGTCACAAATGTATGTTTACCTGCTCAAGCCTAAAATGGGTAATGAAGTTATTCTCTGAAGGGCATACTGACTAAAATCGTGATCAAAAATCTGTCATTATTTCCCGGTCCATTAATAACATTGAGCTTATTTTTGGAGATGAACAATAAACGTTTTTTTGACATAAATTTATTAACGATCGATTCCTGAATTGTTATTGGTGTTTTTCGCGAAATAATGTTGCCTTTAAACTTTGAAAATGGTCGCGTTTACATTTGAAGATGCGGACGTGAATATTATTTATGGCGAAGCAAGGTACAATACCAGAGTAGGTGAGTGACATTATGCTGGGCGATTTTTTAATCTCCAGCATCCTTCTGGAGAAATGTTTGCGGTTGTCCATCGATGATTACTAGTAAAGGGCACTTTCAAACCATCTGGAGGAAGCGGAAATCTCGAAAAGTTGCATTTAAATAAGAGATTTTAGATCAAATGTAGAGTTTCGAAATTAGAGCATATTCGTAACGAAGAAATTAAACGGCGCTCGAAAATGGAAGTCACTGTCAACAACAGGATAGATACACGTCAACTGATCTGGTATGACCATGTGATGAGAATGACAGATGAACGATGGCCAAAAAGAGTTCTCAATTATACACCAAGTGGTAGAAGGAGAAGAGGGAGACCGGCCACAACGTGGAGGCAGGGTATAGAGGAAAACATGAGGTCCAGAGAAATAAAAGATGATGAATGGATGGATAGAAAAGGCTGGAGAATAAAATGTGGGAAGCGGCCACGGCTGTAGGGTACCCGCTATATATGTTCTAAAAGTTGGGACTTCCCTCTTTAGAAGCAACGGCCCTTGAAACGGCAAAGCTAATGCACGGTGAATCAGCAGCAAAACAGTAAAAAAAATTTCAAGCAAGTACTCACTATTTGGTAGCTGCGGAATTTGTAAGTACGGTCCTGTCGCAGGCGCCTTAAAAAGTACGATTTGCGATGTCTTCTTCAATTTGGACCATACGATGTTGTCGAGTTCTTCTAGTGTGACCACCACGATGTGGACTCAGACATCCTGTGTCTCTAGCTCTTTGCACAAGCCAGACAAATCGACGAAGTGCAGGGTGAGTACGGTTAGGGAAACGATCGGCGTACACTCGTGAAGCCGCAGCGGTATTTTGACCACACTCACCGTACATTAAAATCATGTCCACCAGTTCATTATTGTTATAAGCATGCACCATTGTTGTTGTTTTCAAAGTCCGATCGGCAGATGTAGCAACAGCAACGCGACGGTATGATGAACTGTCTCTTTTTCTCACCGGCATCGTCAGTTCGGGCACCACTAGCGCTGCCTTGTTTGTTGTGATATTATGCCTTGGTGCGTCATTGCCCAGGGACGGACTTAGAATTGAGGATTTCTCGAATGGTCAGTATCTCGTTTTCTCTAAATATTTCGTTTATATGTTACTGGGAAAAGAACACTCATTTTGGCGAGTACTGTCCGCTTACGATACACCCTGTATATATCTATAGATCAAAATGCTGAACAAACTAGCACCAGCACCCGTGCAATAGCGAACCAGATGAATACTGCCCACCCAATAGTGTGGCGACTACTTCACGAGCAGCTCCTCAGCCCTACCATCTTCAACAAGTGGTAGCACAGGGTCTTCGAGACTACAAGCCATGGGTAAAATTTTGCTACTGATTTTTGCAATGTATTGCAATAAAACTGGATTTTGGTTCGCCATGATTTCCAGTTGCTCTGTTCAAGTGAGTGACGTAGACCAGAAGGTCACCCATAGACAAATGCTTACGGAGACCATACTGGCGATCATTTGTGATGTTATTGTTGTCCAGGTATTTCAGGAGCTGTGTGTTAATGACACTCTCCATAACCTTAGATATGATATTGGGAAGAGCCACAAGTTTATAGTTGATGGGATCGGCTTTTTTCTTTCTTAAGGATGGTTTGTGCAGCTCATTTTGATACAAAGTGAACCTATGAGGAAATAGGCTTATTAATCCTGCTTGGGCAAGAATGAAAATAACGTCTCCGTAAGACGCGTATATCCGTTCTCATTTTCAGTGTAAACGCAGCTTCATCCTGCTTCCAGCCTCACTGAAACATTCCACCCCTTATTAAAAGAGATGGATAATAAATTGGAAAGCCTGTCGCTCTTAGCGGCTTATAAATTTTCCATTTCAAATAGTAAATATATCGGTGTTTTGAAAAGTTGCTCTTTCCCATGACTGTAGCAAACATTTTAGAAAAGTTTATTTAAAAAAAAAGTGTAACTTCGATTTACATAAAAACTAGACAGAATTTGAAAAAAACTTGACAATAGAAGTATTTAGACTTAAGTGCATAATCTGAAAATTGAAAAACATACACCGTGTCCCAGGACAAATCCCGGAAGCTTTAAGGGATGGTTTCTGGGACCGACTTATGGTATAATACGATTAAGTTATATATTTATTCTTAATAGCAAACAGTTGAAGTTCCCTTAATTAGATCGCGAAATGGTTGACGTGTAGGCCTCTTTATCATCTTCGTACCGTACAAGCAATACATCATATGATATTTGCTGTAAACTATCGACAAAAACATTTAAAATACCCTTTAGCGTAATCCGCCCTTCTCTGTTTTTGTAAGGAATTCCCAAAAGTGAAAGTGGGCCCCACACGTTTCAGTTATCTTTACCACCAATCTTAAAACTTTGATTTCTCTGGAACAAATGTGAATTTCAGAAGAATTTCTTTTGATATAGGCTTTACATTCCGAAAATTAAGTGCGATTTCTTTTTTCGGGTTTCGTCCTGGAACACGATGCATAGGGTGTATAGGAACAGTTGAAACAATTCGCAGAAACAGTGTAACCTAAAGTCTGAAGAGTTGCAGACAAAAAGAGGTTCTTGGGATTCCAAACTAACCAATGATGAATCTAAAATCGTTATAAAATTGGCAGACAATAGTATTGTACATTTGGTATCCAATTTTTCGTCAGTTGTTCCATGCTGTAATGCTGTAACACTTTTAAGGTTCGTGGGTCCCTAGAAACAGCCAAGGTGCTTGGCTTATACTATATCTATATTACCTTAATTGTCGTATACCTGTTGTGTCCGTAAATCTCACGACTCGGCACATAAGTGTGTTTCAAATAACAACGCTTATTCAACAATCCAGTATCCACAATATATGTAATTAGATACCTTACACTATACCTATCACACCTCCTCTCCTACAGAAAAAGAATTTTTATTTCTTAGCATAAAAATTCTTGATAAAAACCAAATAATACACATCTATTATTACATTAATAATTAATTACTAAACTAATTAGAGGAAGAAAGAGAAGCGTAAAGAAAAAAATGGAGTCAAGTTGATTGACTCAGTACTTGCCACACATTACGGTCATATCAGTTTATTATTTTCCCATAGCATGAAGCTTTAGTCTGAGATCTCTTGTAACCAAATAATCGCCAGCCCCCCCCCTAAAATTGTCTTATGCTGCTAGGCCTTACCTTCACAGGTTAATAGACAGCCTATTATCAATACTACCAACTTTTTTCAGTTTTACAACCCCCCATCCCCCAACCAACCCAATTTCACCCCCACCCAAAAAAAGGTAGGAAATGATCCGGAACCCCTAAAATATCTAAAACCGAAGTTTGAGTTATTTTCATACTTTTAGTTTTTTGATTATTTCTATTTACTGACACGATTTTTAACAGACATACGCGTTTTCCATCCTCACCACGGTAATAATACTGTGTCAAAATTTCATCAGAATCAATTTAATAGTATCCACGTTACAAAAGACAAAACGATATAAAGCAATAAATATTCGTATGTATGCAGAACATTCTAAGTCCCCTAGTTTCCGTAGTATAGGCTAGACAATGTTCAGATGGATCTAAAAATGTGATTTATGTCGTTAGGTCTTCCTTCGCAGGTTAGTGAACAGCCTATTATGGATACAAGAAATTTTTAAGTTTTTCAACCTACCCACCCCCCCAACCACGCCAGTTTCACCCCCACCCAAAAAAAAACGCGGAAAATGATCAGGGACTTCTAAAACGCTTAAAAACGAAGTTTGAGCTGTTTTTATATTTTTAGTTTTTTCATTATTTCTGCGCCACCACAGGCACGATTTATAAAAACCATACGCGTTTTCCATCCTCGCCACGGTAGTAATACTGTGTCAAAAGATTTCATTAAAATCAATTCAACAGTTTCCTCGTTACACAATTATACAACGATCTAAAGCAGTACTCTCGCATGTTTACACCAGAAAATTCTAAGTCCTTTGGTTCCTGTAACAGGCAAGGCAATGTTCGGATGGATCTAAAAAAGTTATATATGTCGCTAGGTCTTCCTTCACAGGTCAGTGGATAGTCTATTATGAAAGCAACAAATTTTTCAATTTTACAACCCCCCACCCCCCAACCATCCCAATTTCAGCCCCACCCAAAAAAAGTAGAAAATGATCAGGAACCCTTAAAACGCCTAAAAACGAAGTTGAGCAATATTTTTTTTTTGTTTTTTGCTAATTACTCCGCCGCCCATGCACCGATTTTCAAAATTATAGGAACATTACCTGTACTACGACCCCATAGCATATCGCTGCCCAACCCGACAGACAGACAGACCGACGGAAATGGGTGACGTGGATTTTCGTTATGTGGATATCATAAAACGCCCAAAAAAACGTATTATCTCGAAATCGAAAATTTTCGCGATCACAATACTCCCCTCACCTATCGGTGTGGGAAGTAAAAGTTAATATTGATTCAGGCACAACAGGCCACCCTGTGTATACAAAACAATAACAAAATTAAAGTATAACTCACATCAAACAACTTTTGTATTTAAGTTTTTGTTCTACTCCATATAGTTTCTGAGATAAGGTAGTGGGTTAACTTACGTGTTGGGCACATGGGATACGTACGTATCGTAGAAGTAACACATTTTTTCGATCGCGGCGCAATTTATACTATCGTTTGTAGAAAGCTTGGGGCTGCATTTATGTTTAAGCCACAATTTGACAGGGAACATAGAAGTGGAGAGAAAAGTTTCAAAGGAAGTATCTCTTTAATTAAGTTGGGCGGATTATTTTGATATATAGAGAACCTCTGAGGAAATAGGCTTGCTGACCCTGATTGAGCAAGAACGAAAAGTCAATGACATCCCCGTAAAAGGGGCCTACACGTTCTCATGTTCAGTGCAAACGCAGCTTCATCCTGTTTCCGTCCTCGTTGAAACATTCCACCCCTTATTAAAACGCCGTCAGATAATAAATTGGAAAGTTTGTCGCTCTTAGCGGCTTATAATTTTCCGACATGCATTTGGACGTGTTGCTGGAATTCAGCGAACGCACGACTGCGCTACAGCTCGCTACATACACTAACACGTATCTGCATTTTTATTTCATTTTCGTGCCGGCGCATGAAAATTAACGCCTAAGTTTGACTGGCCGACTGTTCCTCGTGTTTTTTTTTGTTCGTTCCTCTTTAGCCATGGCGTTAATTCCAGAAAATTAAATCCCGGCTAGCAGCTGTTAAACTTAGACCGCCGTTTGCACCCGTTCCATTCCACTTCGTGTATGGCATTTATTTAATTCTAGCTCGTTGAGCAGATGCCCGTATTATAGGCGGTTTTGTGATAAAGCTTTGCATGAATAAATGTAGCTTAAAAAAAGCTGAGAAAACAAGCTTTTAAAGAACATCGGACTAAAAAGTTAAAGGTAACTTTTTAAATAAGCCTAAAATAATAATGAACTGAAAATACTAGTATGATTGTGAGTCAGGCATGGGCGCTTTGTACTACATTATTCGTAAATCGAGCGCTTTTTCCACAATAATACTAGTATTTTTCGTTCTTTGATATTTTAAGCTTATTTTAAAAATAATACTTAACCCTTTGGTGTGATGTTCTTTGAAATTGTGCTTTTAGTTGTTTTAATCTATATTCGTTTTTAATTTTCTAGTTACCTTCATCACTAAAGTGTATTTCTTTGGTTCCTTCAAACTTCATTTATGTATTTTTAATTGAACTTAAGCTGCACGTCGTTCAAAATTGTTCATTTTAGTACCCGTAATTCTGTTACCACCGTCGAAGTGCCGAGAATCTGAATTGTGTGTTATATCATTTACAATTATTTATTGTGAATTGTTAATGCAAACACTGCAAACTCCAAGTTTTATAAACTCAGCCGAAAGGTGGCGCCAAAGTTCCGCAGCGTTAGTTGTAGGTGGCTATAACACGAAGCCAGCTCGACAGCTATATATCATTTTTCAGCCTAACAAAAGATGGCGCATGCATTGCAGTTACGTACGACTGACAAAATTCTACAACTATTTTTTCAGGATCATGTGAAAGCGTACTTGTCTGGCGTGGGCATTTTTGTCAACGTAACAGATTTTCCTTTAGGTCTAACGGATTTTTGTAACTAGAGACGAATTAGTAAATAACAGTAGTAAGCCAACTTAACTTAACTGGCTCTTAATCCCATCGAGTTACTAACAATCAAACAAACAAGCTTACAAACATACAGGTGGAGCTAATAAAAGCGTGTTAAAAATTAACACAACAATAACATATTCTTATCTTTTCACGCTATACACACATACTAAGAAATTCTCAATTCAATCCTCGCTTTAAGAAAATTTACTTAATGTGGAAATTATGGTAATTGCTTAATTTGAACCAATAAAAATATCTTTTTCATTTGAATACTCATTCTGAAGAAATATGCTCTGATCAAGAATATAGTTTGCTTGATAGCTAAAGGTTCAATAGCTACTCTTCGACTAATTGCTACTTAAGCTTTAATTAACAAGGATATCGTATTTTCCATTTGAGTTCCTATTACTTGGATCAAGAATACAAACAGCTTCAGAATTGTGGAGTACCATTGAGAATATGATAATCTTGGTTCATGTACATCTACTGATCGCCATAATCATTTTTAAGGCCATTCTGTTCCACCTCGTGTATGGCATTAATTTAATTCTAGCAAATTTGCACTCACTGAATAGATGATTGTACTATAGGCGGTCTTCTGATAGAGTTTTGTATCTTTTTACACAGCATTTGCTATGGAGATATAGAATAAAATATACGTTTCAACGTTACATTAATGTTTTACATACATCAAAAAACCAAATATTCATATTACATATTTTGTATACTTAAAGACATTTATTTTAAACACGCAATTTATGTCATAGATTGGCACACAAATATTCAAAAGGCTTGCCACTATACAAACCCTTTTTCTGTTAAATTAGTTTCTAAAATATCACATATAGTTTCTGATTAACATGTTTTTGATAGTCTGACATAAATGTTTCTCCGGAAGTGTTTTGATACTATCCGCAAGTTTATTAAAGTAGTTTGGTCCAAAATAATTATAAGCATTTCTCGAGATGTCTAAACGTAAGTACTCTACTAGATATTTTGTCTTTCCCTTATATCCCTTTTACATAAACAACAAATCCATGGTTTTAATGATGGATTCAGTTCAGTTCAGTTCAGTGATCAAATTTGACAAGTATAAAATAGAAATTTAATGTCAAATAAGTCTATGGATTCCTTCACGCCTTTAGAACCATCTCTAATCTATGGTCAAGTTTGACGTCAAATTCGGTAGTGCCAACCATAAAATCATATGATGTATGTCGTGCATGTTACATATCTGTCTCTATATATTGTTAAACATTTTCTAAATAAAAATTCGTATGTCAAGCATGTTACATATCCGTCTCTATATAATATTAAACATTTTCTAAATAAAAATTCGCAACGAAATGTGTTTTATTCTTGCTGTTGAGGCCACAACAGAAAACAAATTAAATAGATTTTAATCACAATCACGATCACTTTGAACTTGAAAGAAGACTATGGATTAATACATAAATAAATTCGTGCGCAAACCGTCGATGTGAAACGGGTATTAAGTCATAATTTTGTGTTTTAGATTTCATAAGGTACCCAACTAAATGGCTTATAACATATAGAAAATATTTTAATATATATAGGGATAGAATTTTAAGTAATTGTATAAGTCGACGAACCTCTTCGTGACCTCGTCGCGGTACCCTAGGCCCTCTGACAATCCTAGGTTGTAACGCAAAAATTCGGCACATATGACATGAATCACCCCAGCTTAAAGTCACATATGCGCGATAAGAAACAAATAAAGCGTGATATCGAGTAAGTAAAAATTCGAAGTCAATTACACTTGCTGGATTACCTATAACTAACACTTTTGTGCAAAATTTTTTTGCCAAATTATCAGTGTGTTCATTCCAAGACATGATGATAGAATCTAACTGAACGCGTAAAAATGTCACACATTCGTTTTCTCATCAGAAATACTTCGATGGCTCAAAATCATTTGTTTGGTTTTAGTTACATCCAAAGGCAGCCTGTTACTGATAAAGCAATCCCTTGCTTGTTTGTACATTTGATCTGCTAATATTTGTATACAATTCCTAAGCCTTCGAGAGCAACATACAAGTTTGAAGACTGTCGATTACTGGGCAACATATCCTGGGAAAATTTTTAAAACCAAGTGTTCATGGTTTTTATCTGTTTACTGAGCAGCAAAGGATGTCACTATAATAAAGTTGTATCGCACCCAGATTTACACTTTTTGAATAGAACTCGCTGCATATTATTGAAAATTTCAATTTTAATTCAAAACTGTAACAAATAGTCCCAAAAATTCCTATAAATCGTTTCTTCAACGGCAAAGAACCACAAAAATTTCTCGACCAGCAAATTTCTAGAGTAGACAGGTCGCCCACGTACGCGCGAGGTGTCTGGGTGCCCAGCGAAATATTTTTGGGAACAAATCGTCTGATTGGTCGAAGGCTGCACGAGACTTAATGTATAGATATATACTGATGATACGGCTGCAGTGCTACAATGTCACTCGCTTTGATCAGTACATCGCTTCTTTTAAGCATGGCGTTAATACCAGGAAATTAACTTTACTTGCATCCATTTTGTTCCACTTCGTGTATAGGTTCTAGTTTTTTGACAGGCTTTGCGTGATAAATTATGTAGCGTTTTAAATTTTTGCATACCAGCCACCCGACTGTGCAGATAGCCTTTTGTATAGAATTACTCAAACACACTACAACTATTACTACAACACACATAAGAAAAAAACAAATAACGACGTTTTCATGGTTTCCATGTATCGACTGGGCGGCAAAAGATTTCGCTATGATAAAGTTGAAGCACGCCAAATGAAGTAAATAGAACACCATGCAAAATATTAAGCCAACGCAACAAATAAATCCGAGAATAGTTTTGTAAAGCCTCTATAAATGATTTCTCCACCGTCAAAGAATATCCCATGTTTTAATGCCTACAAAAACGCTCAGCGTAGACCGGTCGCCCACGTACTCAAGGTACCTGGGTACACAGCGGACAATTTTTGAAAACCAATCATCCGATTGCTCAAAACCTGCACGTGGCTTAATATGACAATATGTAGATAATATTCGGTTACAATCCGAAAGCACCAAATATGCTCTTATAACTTTATACAAATTATTGATGAAACTACTAGGATAACAAGATATAGTTCAACATTGATTGATCATATTTATGTAAATAAACCCGATAACTTTATACAAATCGTTGATGAAACTACTAGGATAACAAGATATAGTTCAACATTGATTGATCATATTTATGTACATAAACCCGATATGGTAGTAAATTAGGGGACATGAACGTGGCTTACATTTCGTATCATAAACTAGTTTTCTGTGAATTATCTACTGTTATAACCAAGCAACAACCTAAATTCGTAACTTATAGAGACTTTAAAAATATTAATTTTGAGGCTTTTAAAAAATGCCTATCTACTATAAATTTTGAACCCATACATTACACCCATAATATAGATACAAAAGCTGAACTATTTTCTGGTATGTTTAAAGATGTATTCGACTTGCATGCGCCTAGACGAATGGCTGGCGTCACAAAGAAGGCCGCACCCTGGCTAACACCTACCCTTAGTAGTATATTAAATCAAAAGACATTGCTGCATGCACTTTTCAGCAGGATCCAAATGACGTTAACTGGGAAAATTACGAGTCGTTAAGAAATTATGCTGTAGCTTCAATTAGGCGAGAGAAAATGGCTTATTTAAATCACCTAGGTAATTTAAACTCAAGCTCGTACTGGAAGCAACATAAAAATTTGAATATATGCCCTCAAAAGTGAACTTATATACCTGCAGAGCTTCTTGAACCGAATGGAAGTCGATAATTATTTTTTACCAAACCGTGCTGCTCACCTTGATAGTCACAATAGAATAATGAGGTCAACTATAGATTATTAAAGGAATAAGTTCCATAAGAACCGACTGGCGTCTTTTACCTTTAAACTGCTAAATCCTGAGGAAGTATTGGATACAATTGCTTCTATAAAGTCTTCTTAAACCGGTAATGACGACATCAACGTTATTATGATTCGCCTCTGTCTTCTCGAAATATTAAAACCAATTACACATATTGTTAACGTTTGCCTCGAGAATGGATATTGTCCAACTGATTGGAAAGACGCGATTGTGATCCCACTCCCTAAAATAGACAAGCCTACCGATCACTCACATTTAAGACCCATCAGTATTTTGAAAGCTCTATCGGAGTTTGGGAGAAAGTTGTATGTTTACAACTGCAGTGCTGTACCTTACAGATAGCATTATTCGCAACTTGGACAATCATATCAATACTATCCTGGTAATGCTAGATTCTCAAAAGCATTTAATTCTGTTAACTACGAAATCCTTTTAAGTGAATTAGAATACTATGGTTTATCTAACACCCCTTTATGTTTTTTCAAGTCTTGCCTCACTAGTAGAAGACAAAGGGTCAAAACGGTAAAAGGTATTTCTGACTACAGAAGTATTCTACGCGGAGCTCCAGGGTTCCATTTTAGGACCTCTCCTGTATTTAATCTACACCTTTGATCTGCAAGAGTCTGTCGAATACTGTGATATCCAAACCTATGCCGATGTTACCCAGATGTCTTTTTATTTTGACTTACTTCATATTCATAAAGTCTCATTTAAAGTCAACGTAGATTTGGCAAACATAAGTGACTATTGCAAAATACACTGCTTAAAAGTAAATCCTTTGAATCAAAGGCCATGTTGTTGTATCCTAAAGAACTTCACTCGCATTTCAACGACAGAGTTTCCTTCCCTTATCGTGAAGCATGCTAGGAATTTAGGTATTACGCTAGACACATCTCTTAGATTTACTGAACACGTACAGCTAAGCGTCTGGCGATGTCTGTTTTAACTAATTCTATTACCACATATTATCCATGTCTTGATCCTGTTAATAAATATAGGTTACAAAAGATTCAAAACAGTTGCTGTATCTTCGTAAGTACAGTCATGTTACTGCCAATATCAAGCAGCTGTAGTGGCTACGCTTGGACCATTTGTATAAATATTTTTTTTTAGCATATGTGCACAGAATCCGAAAAACCAGCTTGCCATCCTACCCGCATGATAAATTAATATCCCAAGGAAATGTTATATCTAGGCCTCAAAGCACAATTATCTTCTCGAAATTCCCATTCATCGTACTTCCTTATTTCGAAGGAGCTTTATATACAACGCTGTTACATTGTATAATGGGATTTGCCAATCTTTCAAAAGTCATCAAATTTTCACCTTCAAGAAAATCATAAAAAGGCAGCTATTAAGTTCGTAGCTTGGTTCTGTAGTCATTTTAAGGATCTTTCATATTTCTTTTTTCTTTTTTATGGGTACGCTCATGTCATAAGTTTCATTATGTAATATCAATATACCATATTAAGATATTTTTGCACAGGATTAAAAATAAATTTCGACAAATGTGAATACCTTATAGTAGGAAATAACACATGCAATACATTAGAGTTAGAAAAGGAACAAATAAAGGGAGTAGAGAAATGTAAATACTTAGGTGTAATATTTAATAAACGAGGAACAAGTAATGACGAAATTCAAGAAAGGATTCGTAAAGGAGGACAGGCCATTGGAGCACTAACCTCAATATTGTGGGAAAGAAACATTAGAAAACATACAAAAAAGAGAATATACAATACAATAGTAAAAAGTATAATTACATATGGGTCGGAAGGTTGGGATGTAACCAAGGACAGCAGAAGAAAATTACGGGCGACTGAAATGGATTTTATGCGGAGAAGTTGTAGACGGTCAAGACTCGAAAGAGTCAGAAATGAAGTTATCAGAAGGGACATGGACCTTGATAGAGATATCATAGGCGAAGTTGAGAAGAAGCAACTGAAATGGTTCGGACATACAAAAAGAATGAGGGAGGAAAGATGGCCAAGAAGAGTATTGGAATGGATACCACCGGAACGAAAAAAAAGAGGAAGACCTCGAAGAAGCTGGAGGGATGATATCGACGAAGCAATGGCAGCTAGAGATTTACAAGAATATATGTGTTATGACAGAAAAGTTTGGAGGCTGGGTACGGAGAAGCGGCGACCGCCGTAGAAATCCGTGTATATATATATATAAGATATTTTTGCGCTGATCCTATATTGCTACCATGGTATTGTTATGATTATATTATTAGTGTATGCGTGTGTTGTCTGCGTAGAGCTTAAGTGGCAGGGTAGCCATCTGGCTAAACTTCGACCCTACCGTAGATCAATCAATAAAGCCATTTATTATTATTATAGTTATTATATTCGTCATGAAAAAGTTGCAAATTGACTCTCTCTTTTAAGAAAATAAATAAATAGAGGTTAATTTGAGAGGTCTGAGGTGAAGTAATGTCAGGGTTGATTTTATCAATTTAGGGTATTAAAAACAGTCTAAAGCTGCATTTTAGCTAAATGCATCTGTAAAACTAATCTTTTCTATATTACCACATAGAAGAGGTATTAACAAAACCTTTATTTTGTCATAATTTCAAAGACTGGCCAACAACAGAATTATACAAAAGAACCCCCTAAATTTCGCACTGAAATCTTTCGCATAATGTGCTTTGAAAACATGTAAGCTTGCCGCCTCACAAAGCTACTTCTATTGAAAAAACCAAACTACCAAAACATTTTCTAATTTTCATTCGCTCCCAGGATTCGAATAATATCAAAGGTTTCCACACGTTTGCAACAATGTACAGACTGAACTACCGAACCTCACCTTTCCGTTTACCTCCGAAAGCTACAGATGCATAAAGGGTATTCACATACGGAAATTACATTTAATATGATTGGTTGAAGTAGCAATACATGCGTGAATACCAAAGGTACAGTTTGTGCTCTCGAACTGCTTTGGGGTTCTAAAATAAAGTTGCTCGGTAGCTTAACAATGCATGCTTTGTGTGCGTTCCAACATATCATTAGTTGGGCATGCAATACGTTGCCAGAAAAGGGGCGAAGTTTAGCGATAACGATATTAATGAGGAAAAGTGTTGGAACAACGAGACATAAAGTATATGGTATGGGGACCAGCAGTGAAACTTTCTAATATTTCAAAGGTGGGTAGCAGAACGTCTGAGCTGGGTTTTGTTAATATCGTTCATTCATAGATGCTTATACCTTATATTATTCTTAATGAATAATAATTATTATACTTATTATCATCCGAGGCTGATGCATAAGAGCTGCGAAGCCTTAGAATACACCTAATTTTACTTGTAAATATTTTACTTGCCACACGTATGATAGGTAAGGGGAGTAGCGTAATAGCAAACAAATTTCGATTTTGTAATAATACGCTTTTAGATCATTTTATGATATTTACATAATAAAAATCCCCGTCACCCATTTCCATCGGACTGTCTTATCTTGGCGTTGGCGTCTTTCTAGCCGCCTAATTTCAGTAACCTCTGCCTGGATTGTAATGGAATTTGGGTAGCGATATGCTGTGATGTCGTTAGCAGGTAATCATGATACAATTTTGAAAGTCGAAGCATGGACGGCGGAGAATAAATAAAAAACAAAAGATTACAAGAACCCCTCCAAATTTTGATCTTTAGGCGTTTCAGGGATTCCTTTGGCATTTTTTTGGGACGGAAATCGAGGTGGTGGGGTAAGTGGGAGTTTTAAAAACTCAAATATTTGTTGTTTTCATAAAATAAACCAGATGTCGCTGGTGATATCTATCTATGTATGTGTCCTATCCGATTGTTGCCTTTGAATGTTATACCTAAGATTATTTTTGTTCAAAAAAGTTGTTGTTACTGCAAGCAGATGTAACAATTTCCAATCACAATAGCGGATACAGAAAGGTCAAGATTTGCTTACGTAATACCATGGGTGACAGTAAATTATCCGCACCATGTTCACAATAGAAAATGATTGCTAGTAATATGGTTTCAAGATTCAACATCACTTTGTTCACAAGGATGTCCTCTAAGGTAGTGATGTGACATCAGAAAAATATGAGTTAAGCTCTCCATAGAAGCCGTAATACTCTGGTGTATAGCCTTTGCTCTTGCAGCAGCTAAGAAATAAAAAAATATAAAATTTCTTGTCTTCTGTGATTAGACTTCCAAAAAAGCAAAACTTTTTAATCGCTTCCATTTTTTTCATCTTCAATTTCTATGTTGGCGAACATTTATTATTTTGTCTTATGTATTACCTCGGGCTTAGTTTTACCAGTTTTTAGTTTTAATTAGTACTGCCTAGTCCATCTTCAAGACAATTCAACGTAACGTTTATTTATGCTTCTGATTCCCATTTGATGGTAACCCACAAGCACAATTAGGTCAGGGAATGCGTTATACTCGAGCAAAAATAAGATTGGAATTTGATGCCTGAATGTAGGCATATGAATGTATTCATTAAAGGTTCATGCCTGAAAATGGCGCTGAAGAATGCTTTCTTTGAACAGGAGTCAGCTTCAAATAACAACTGGCCTTCTAGCAGGATATTGTGGCCTGAAAGGCCTGAAAGGACGAAGGCCATGAGAGCATAGTTAAATGCATCTCAAGTTCACTAAGAACTTACGATGAGACTCTGACTGAACCATAACCCCTCACTGGTCACTACTATGTGTGGTCGGTCATAAAACTGCGCAAAAACTCTGATTAGGGTCCCAAATTACGCTGAACCCACCTAGTACACAGCTTTTTCATGTAAACACTTGTGGTTTTTTTTCATTATTTTCGGAGTCATCGCCTCTTTGGTGCGATGTTTGTCTTGGCAACTCGTGCGGCCCTGTTTAAACTCAGCTACCTAATATTTTATTATCAAAACGAAAGTGCATGCTCCATTTTTACGTGAACTTGTATGCGAAATGCAACAAATAGCGCAGTTAGTGAATAATGATATAGTTTTTAATGATGTAGATGTCACGAAGTATCCAAAAGAAATATAATTTCAGATCAGTAATTTTTTTGCAACTAAAATACTTCCTTCGCCTATCGAACTCTTTTTGGTGTAGCAAAGCGAGTGTGAGTTAAATAGTTGAAATATGTAAATTATTTCGTCCACCTGAAATAGCGGTTATTCGCGCAGCCACAAGGCTACTAACAACCAGTGATTTATTAGTTAAAAAAAACGGTATGAAACAGATGATGCTTCCGATTCGTTGTCGGTACTATTTCCACACGTGCTATATTCGAATATTTGGTGGATGTGCCAGTGTTCGATATTATGGTGAATGCACACTAAATTCATAGTTTGGTGAAGGCCAATCGATGGATCTATAAAATGAATAGTTTTTGTTTTATTACAAAGGGTTTAGAAAAATGGGTCTGATCGCAAGGACAGAAGCACTCCCACGCCCGGCAGTGTGGGAGATAGTCTACCCGACGAATATTGTACCAGTTCGACTCATCCAACGAATTCGATTAGGTTTGAAGAAGTAAACAAGGATATTTTGTTTGTTCCCACAATCCTGAAGCGGTAGCTTGGCAATGCTGACACACTGACCGCTGAATCGCTAAACCCATATACCGTTTGTAAACCTGCGATGAGTTAGCAGGTAAAGAACCCTAAAACTAACAGCACTATTAACCCGTAACCGGTGACATGGAGTCTGGGAGACTCCTTCGAAGTTGAACATAGCTATAATTTCGAAACCAGATGACCTTGACAAACACAACGTCAGGTAGCTTTCTACAATCACCGTCCGAGGCGGCATCGCTTGTGACGTCAGCTAACAGGAAGCCATTGTTGTGTAAACCTCGTGTAAACCACGTGTCGGAGTCTAGCAGACTCCACGTCACCGTTATTGCGACTGTAGTTTATACATATGTATATCATGTGGTCAGGGCTTTGCTTGTGTGCTTTAGAACTCTTTAATGGCTACTCGTCTAAGTACGTCACGGAGTATTCGTGCAACACATCTTAACTTTGAAGAGACCTTTTTGGAGTGGGTATAACAGCTATGACTCTGATAATAGCGGCATTGATGATACTGATCCTGACTTTGCAATAGAGATGGATTGTTATGAAGGTTATCTAAGTATTTTTGCGTCAAGTTCAACGGAATAGCTTAGAATTTGAGAGAAACATACTCAGATCCTGATAATAATGTATGGGATTGATAATATATGCAATGATATGGGAGGAGTCTCCAGGACTCCACGTCACCATGAGTGTAACAATAATGGGACGTCACCGGTTACGGGTTAAGTAACCTAATGAAAATAGCAACTCTGTTTTGGTGCATCGTTTAGTGTCATAGTTTTGAGTGAAATTTCGGTTTTAGCAGTGCATAAGTCTAAAACGACTATTTCAAACAATTCCAGAAGAATTATACCGTGCAGTTTTTTGTAAAAAATAATATCTTCTTGTGAACACAGTAAATAATAACAACGGGATCTTAGGAACACTCACATGCCTGTTAGAGCGTCGGCGTTGCTTTTTCTACCTATTCGAATTCGTCGGACTCCTCTGATGTCATGTCTAACTGACTCAATTATTGTACTAGGGCAGTAGTACAATTAGTTCAACAGACACCAATGGACGAATACTTCCCAAATATATGCTTCAAGTAGGACTTCTAATGCCGTCTAGCACCATCTCGATCTATTTTTAGTTGAATCAGTGTTTTCTAGATGCCACTACAAGTTTACAAAAATCTAGTTCCATTATACAACACGCGATGATATGATAGTTCAAAACAAGCAGCATATAAATCAGACCCAATAAGAAAAGTAAGTGTAAAAATCCCGCATTCTTTGAACATAATTTTCAGGCATTCGTATATTATATAGCTTTTACTTTACAGCTAGTTTTGAGTTCATATTTACTGCTAATTACAATGGAAGATGAAGTTTTCTTCACGTAATTTATATTATTATTAAATTTAGCGTATGGTTTTATAGTATATATGAAGAAAAGTCATAAAGAGTAAAACAGTTTTTTTTTGTTTTTTTTTCTTTTCGCGATCTAAATAGTAACTAGGCTATAGGTTAATATCGACCCTGGAAATATATATTCTACGGTTGATGGTTTGGCTTGGAGGAAGTCCTTGTTGTTGCCTGGATATGCTCTAAGGCCACACTCTTGCACTATATGCCTGGCAGTTTGGCGTAATTTATATTATTAATTGTTCAAGCAATGGATTCCAAGATATCTGATGAACGGGGGATCTTTCGCTGGGAAACTATCAATTTTTGTTTTTAAAAAAGTACGAACTTGTACCTGAAATATTAACAGATTCCAATTTATTCTACAAGCAACAATCCGATAAATTTGCAGGTTCCAGTAGATGAACCGGATATATTGCAAACTCGCTCCAATTTGAGGTTGGATTCCAAAACTGAAACAGCTCGATATGAGATCCCCACCACTGCGTCACCGCGCACTTGTAAAAATACTTTCACTTTGAAGGACTGTAGTTGCATGAACATTCCATAATTCATAAATTTATAAATCAAATTACCAAACTTAGTTTTTTGTATATGACCTGAGCAAACTTTAACTCCAAATGTTTATAAGCGATTTCAGAAACAAAAAATTGTATCTTTGTTCCTATTGGTCGGAAGGTCTTAATGTGCTTTTCAAAAAAAATATTGCAAATAGATGTGACAGTAAACGTAAAAGTTATTGAATTTGTTTGTTAGCAAACGAGAGACTTTATACGGCTTTATTTAACAACCAATCCGTTATGAGTGAATAGGATTTTAAGGTAGGTTCCAATCTCAACCTTCGATGTATCTATTCCGTTCTATTAAAAAATTCTGGAAACATCGGGTACGCAAGTGTAAATTTTCAAACAAATAGTCCATGCGATAAACAAATGAGACACTTCGTAAACTGACAAACCGACCGGCTGAAATTTTATGTTTTCCAGTTATTAGTTATTATTTTTTGTCACTACTTATAATGCTATTCATAATCATTGAATTAGGCAAGATACGTCGTATATTCTAATTTCCTCGAAAATTCATTGATGGATTTTGATATGTATTAAACCAAATTAACTGTCGCTTTAGCTACAACCTTCAATTTAACAACCTTATTCAAAAACTTAATCAAAAAATTCTACGAGCAAAAGATTTATTTTTACAACTTAAACTATGATTTATAAAAAACAAAGCAAATTTAGCTGTAGACATTTATACAATCATCATTCTATCGGTCTCCCCTAACTCAGAGGCCTGCAATATATTTTTCCCACTTTATTTTTTATTGGACTGCTCTATTACAATAAACCTTGAGGCTGCGGTATTAATGGAGACACTTCTGCCTGACGGTTCCTAGGGAAAAAACACTGGACCCTTTTCGCATCAGCAAATACAATGTAGTCTAACCACGCAATTTCTCAAACCAGACATGTGCTTCGCTATTTTAGCATCTTCAGGCGAAAGTTTACTCTAGATCTTCACCTACATATCGTTTGAACAAATCGGTTTGGCGAATAGCTTAGATTTTGTAATGTTTGTTAACTGCCTTCTTCTTCTATTCTGCTACCGCTGATGTACGAGTATATGACAGCTCTTTGGGGCTTGCACAAGGTCATAATAATCATTCTGTATTTTCAGTCGAATTAACGTTCGACTTATTTATAGAGTCCAGCTGCTACTCAAGCTGTGGGAGTTAAATTGAAATCGCTATAACTAATAAGTGTATGCTGGTGACGTGGCGACGTCAGCTTTTGGAAGCGGTAGCTTTGTATGCTGCGGCGATATAAAAGACCACTGCTGCCTTTGCACCAAAGGAAGGGCGAGCTTAAAGTTTCCCAATTATGTTGTTAACCGTCGACTACAAAATGAATTTTAAACAGCCCGAACGACTGTACGGCTACAAAGTTTTCTTGTGGTTTCTATTGGTACTTAAATGCGGCGTTTCTGCTTTTTTTGTGTTACCTGTGTTGGAGATGTAAGTTTCTAAATAATCTCTACAAAGTTCATTCCTCTCGATCAAACAGAATAATGGAGTCAAGATGATTGACTCAACACTTTCCACACATAACGGTGATATCATTTAATTCTTTACCCATTGCATGAAGCTACAGTCTCAAAAAAACATCAACACAAAGGCTCTCCTAAATAGTTTCTTGCATCTACCTCTGTAGGATCTATGACAACACATGTTTTGCTCTACAAGCTTCTTTAACTGGATGAAACGGAACACTCGGAAACCCCCAAACCACCTAAAACGAAGGTTCAGCTATTTTTATATCATTAGCTTTTCATGATTGCTACGCCGCTGACACGATGTCTAAAAAAGCATACGCATTTTCCACCCTCGCCATGGTGATAATACTGTGTTGAAATATCATTAAAATCAATTCTAGGTTACACAATACAGGACGATCTAAAGCAATGCTCGTATATGTATAAGTCCTTTGGTTTCTGTAATAGGCAAAGCAATTTTTCGATGGACCTAAAAAAGTGCTTTATGCCACTAGGTTTCAGTTTTATAACCCTCCCCACCCCCCGAACCACCTCATTCTACCCCCACCAAAAAAATCAGAAAATGAACCCCTAAGGCGCCTAAAAACGAAGCATGAGCTGCTTTTTTATTTTTATTTTTATTTTTATTGTTGCTGCGCCGCAACAGACACGACTTATAAAAACCATACACATTTTAGATCCTTAGCTTTAAGATTCATTAAAATCGATTCCATAGTGTTCACATTACTCGATACAGAACATCTAAAGCAATAGTCGCATAGGTACATCAGAAAATTCCTTTGGTTTCTGTAATAGGCAAAGTAATGTTTGGATGGACCTAAAAAGAGGTAATATGACGCTAGATCTTTCTTTCACAAGTCAATGGACAGCCTATAGTGAACACGACAAACTTTTGAGTTTTACAACCCCTCCCCCCAACCAACCCAATTTCAACCTCACCCAATAAACAAAGTAGAAAACGATCAGAAACTCCTAAAATGCCTAAAAACAAAGTTGCCTACTAGAACTCCACAGCATATCGGTACCCTAATTTCATCACAATCCATACAGTGGATACTAACATTATGAGGGTAAAAATGCGAACAGACAGACAGACCGGTAGAAATCAGTGACGCGGATTTTCGTTATGTAGACATCATAAAACGCCCAAAAAGCGTATTATCTCAAAATCTAGAATTTTCCCAACACTCCCTCACCTATCGGTGTGGGAGGTAAAAAGTGAAGTAAACACATTGGTTGCATTGAAATTATGAGTTGGCTTCTTTTATATTTCTTTATGGTCCCTTAATATAAGGCCTATGGGTCATAGCCAAGGTAACTCGCTCATAAAGACACTACCAGTAAGCATGTGTAATGTTTAAAAGTTTCGATCTATGTTGCCTCAAAAAAAAAAATATGAAAATCTTTTGTTTTGTGCTGGTGCATGTAACAATTTTGTATTTTTTCATTCATTCTGTCTCCATATTTCATAAAGAAGCGGCCATTTTGATCACCTGTTAGACCAAGAACGACTTTATTAAGAACATTTTATATCGAAAAGTGTGTGTATTTAAGCCACGAATTTTTAATGCCTTCGCGTTTAAGTAACATGTAAAGGTCGTTGCGTCTTTGTCATTTTACATTTATATGCTGTTTGTTCCTGGCCTGCTTAGTGTCAAGACACTGATGATAGCATAGTAAAAATTTAAAATTGTTGATTGACTATTATTGTATTAGAGCTGGTATTTAAGACTTTGACTTAATGCAGTGCTGTTTTCTCATTGGAAAACCCCAACCTTAAAGCCCTGAAGATGGCAATAAGCATTGCCGAAAGTTTGGCAGTTAACACCAGAGTCTCCTTTATGCAGTGACCCACAGTCTCTTTTCAAAATTTTGGCCACAACCCCAAGATTTCTCTCATCTTTCTGAATAACTGTATACGGGTTGATTAACGATAGCGTGAATTTAGTAAAAAAAAAGTCATATTCAGCAATATTCAATAATTGTCTATGAGAAAATCTCAGAACGTACGTCGACCTTTTTCTAAAGCTGTTCTTCTCATTCATGTCTATATTTTTTCAGTGCAGAAGTTTTGAAATTAGTAGTCAAAAAATGGTTAAAGCTGAACCATAGCAAACAGATCTCACATACGTATTTTAATGCCCTCTTAACTTTTGGCCTGTATATAATATGAATAACTCACCCAAAACCGCTGAATATAAATTAAATCGGTGCCTAAAACAATATCTATCTCATTAGTGTTTCGTTCACTAATTCCTCAAAGGTATAGTATAGTTTTTGTATAGTATATTAGTAATTTTGTTTTTATATTTTAATTTAAGTTATATACTTAATATTAATATTCCGTACATGATATGTGGGATTGAGCGATACACTATTACGGAACAGACTTCCAAGCCTAATGTGATAGCTATTAGTTCAATCGTCACTTGACCTATATATATGATATTGAATTACACATTATTACATGTCATTATTTTGTCTGGAATATTATTCTAAATTGTAAATGTAATGAACAATAAATAATAAACAAAACAGAATAAATAAAAACAATTCCAGAAATGAATGAACCTCATATCATTTATTAACTGTAGTTTGCATATCTTTGTATCGGTGGCGCTTTTATCAGTGTCCCAATAGGGGCTCGATTCATAGATACAAGGATCTGGCTGTAACCATATATGATTCTCTATATTAATAATTTTCACACAAACTAATGGTCTACGTTTTCTAAAAACTTCAATCTAGATGCATGTCGATCCAGATTTTGAAATAACTATATAAAGGGTGATTGACGAGACCGGGAATTGATTAAAAAAACCACACTTAGCAATTTTTTAATAACTGTATATCAGGAAATTTCAAAAAATACGTCGACGTTTCTCTAGAATTATGCTTTTTCATCATGCTCATCTTTTACGATTCAGAAATCTCAACATTAATAGTCAAAAAAATGGTTACAGCTGAACCATTACAAATAACCCTCATGTACGTACTATAACCCCCTCTTAAAGCATTTTGCCTTGCTGAATGATTCCGTCATCCTCGTCTTCTTTGATGCTTCCATAATTCACTGTGTTGACTGTTCGTTTGTGTCTCGGGGAATAGTAATTTCAAAATTTTATCAAAGGTCTCTTCTCCACTGTAAGCAGACGGAAGACCAATCTTACCACCAGACTTTTTTGGCACTCAATTTTTCGTGCATAATTAAAACAGGTACGCCTGTGTTCTCTACATGCTCTTCATGCATCGATCATTCAAAGACAGTCGTTCACAAGACTTGTTGGTAGAAGAAATTAACTCTTTTTCAATTTTGATCACATAGATATCTACCCTCAAAAATTCGAAACTTCGTATCGATCATTTCAGAAAGTTATCAACGATAAAAAATAAGAATCATAACATAGGCCCTTATGACAAACTAGCGCTTTTTTATACTCAAAGATAGAATAAACGTATTTTAGGAGTGTAGATATACAAAAATAAATACCTAATGCTAAAGAATATTATTCAAAATAAGTAATTCATTTTATTGATTAAAAAAGTAGGGTTGACGATCGTTTGAATTAGTTATCAATCATTTTATTCATGGTAGTTAAAAAATTGTCGGAGATTAAGACACAATTTCTAAAACTGGCAACAGTGCTCTGTTTCACAGACGCACAGCCTTCTCTCTCTTCACAAAAAGCCACAGTGACAATGACGTGCAGTGTCGGTCCGTTAGGTTATATTGCTTTGTTTATTATTATCATTTGTCTGTTGCCTTTTGATTAATCCGAGAACCATTGATGTCTAGAAGGTAATGCTGAGAAATGCGCTGTTGATAAATTGATTGAGTTATTACAGTGGAGTCAAAATAATAACTAATTTGGATTAATTGATGTTCTAAAATAAATACCTTATAAATACCTAGTTTATATAAAAGGAATGTATAAACCATAGCAAGATTATTGTTATACTCTGCAAAATATCCCAAAGAAGTCCCGAATAGATTTCATAGAAGGTTAGGACTTATTTAACTCTAGCATAGCAAATGCATGTCATTAAAGCTATATCGTGGATGTAGCAGGCGACAAAAAGGTTCTGCCGGTGCGCCATTTGGTACACGAAGGTAACGGCAAACCAAGAAAATCGCTGCTGAACAGCAGTAGATTTCTTGGTGGGACGCCACGGCGCGTCCGCTTGGCCACCAGAGAGCGCGGGTTCTATATGCTGCTGCATATGAAGCCGATACACAAGGGTTGTTCTATACCTGCGTCAATCCACCAGTACGCAGACAGCTGTTTCACGCTTATTAGCGATCATCAGTGTGCCATAGGTCGATTGACGGAAATAGAGAGCATCAATTCTTTCATGTCTACCAGACATGTGAGCATGTTGTAGCAGGCGACAGAAAGGTTCTGCCGGTGCGCCATCTGGTACCCGAAGGTAACGGCCAACCAAGGAAATCTCTGCTGAACAGCAGTAGATTTCTTGGTGGGACGCCACGGCGCGTCAATCGACCTATGGCGCACTGATGATCGCTAATAAGCGTGAAACAGCTGTCTGCGTACTGGTGGATTGACGCAGGTATAGATCAACCCACGTATATCGGCTTTCATATGCAGGAGCATATAGAACCCGCGCTCTCTGGTAGCCAAGCGGACGCGCCGTGGCGTCCCACCAAAAAATCTACTGCTGTTCAGCAGCGATTTCCTTGGTTTGCCGTTACCTTCGGGTGCCAGATGGCGCACCGGCAGAACCTTTCTGTCGCCTGCTACAACATGCTCACATGTCTGATAGACATGAAAGAATTGATGCTCTCTACTTCCGTCAATCGACCTATGGCGCACTGATGATCGCTAGTAAGCGTGAAACAGCTGTCTGCGTACTGGTGGATTGACGGAGGTATAGAGCAACCCTCGTATATAGTGGATGTCAATCGTTTGGAGGGCAGGCACCTCCACTCAGGGCGTTAGAAACAATGCTCATGTTTTATGACCAAGGTTAAACTAATTCACTCCATTTTAAACAATTGGAAACCCAGGAGCCAATGTGCTATGCCTTCGTCCAACTCAGCTTTTGGCGCTTACCCTTTTAGCGAATACAAATATTTTATCACTGCTTCAAACTCTTCTTATTCAGTTTCGTAATCAAATGTTTACTATAATCGACAAAACAATTAAATTATGTGATGAAGGCAGCTAAAACTTTAACTGCTGCTTAGTTAAGAGTGCTGTTTACGGATAAAGATTTATCGTCGATACTACGAGCGCCAACTTTTGGATATTTCAAAGAGGTACTTAAAAACGTTGTTAAATGCGCATTGATGCACTGTTCCAGCTACTAGACATACAAATACATAGCTCACAAGTTTAATCATCAAAGATTCATTCCGTCACCGACATCTCTAATTTGAATCGATTCGACGTACTTACAAACAGAGCCCTTTTGCGGCCTAGTAGGTAGGCAACACCGACGTCCAACCGTGCCGATATCTTTTGAGCTCTATACGTTTTATTCTCACTAGGCATTTATTTTGACGAATATAGGAAACAAAAAAATACTGGAGGCGAAACACGGTTGGTGGTTGTAACAATTGCAATTCTATATTTCTGATGATCATCTCAACTCCGTATGCTTACTCTGGTGCATCCTGTTGTAAAAGAAGATTTTTCGTCTTCACATTAAGGCATTTTTCGTTCTTCCAAGTAATTAAAGTAGATGATAGCGCATCATCCCAAAATATCGTAGCCATAACCTTGCTGACCGATTTCACCATACTCCTCATCTTTGGTGATTCCTAAATTAGCTATTTATTTGACCGTTCGTCCATGCTTTCGGTATAGTAATTTCAACGTTTTATCAAAGGTTTATTCTTCACTGTGAGCAGACGCAGGACCCACTATACCAATATGTTTTCACCTTCAATTTTTCTTGCATAGTTAAAGCAAATATGGTTGTGTCCTCTCCCACCTTTTCATCCATCGATCACTTAAAAACAAACTAAATATACCTAAACAACGACTCTAATCATCTAGAAATTGCTCTAACTACTCCGGCTCAAATTCTATAATATTTTACCAGAATATTTCAAAGATCTGAGTCATAAGTTGTTGAAAAAGCTTAAGCGAAGAGTTTCTGAACCATACTTTTAGTGAAGTAGTGGCTCTGTATTTTTTTATTTTATTCCCCGACCTAAGAAGCATCCTGTATAAGAATACAAAATACAGGATATTTCCTAGGTTGGGACTTTTGATCATAGGGCATATACTACTCCCAGTAACATATAAACGAAATGTTTAGGAATGTCAAAATATTGACCGATAATGAAATCTAATGGGCCTATACCACATTTTATTGGCTTAAACGAACCCTGACACCACGTAGATGCCATAAATAATTTTACAAAATTTTTCTATCGTATTTGTAACTGAAAAAAATTGCTCTAAATATTGAATTTTTTGAATCCATACACTTCCCGCCCAGGTCGTGACGTCACCTGTAGGGAACCAATAAGAGCTCACTGGTACAAAACAATAGCATCCGCTCGTAGTCATCGGACCACGAAAGGACGCTTCTCGTTGGTTCCCTACAGAAAGGACGCTGCTCATTGGTTCCCTACAGGTGACGTCATCATCGACTATTTCAAATTACAGTACAATTTTCTTTTTAGTGTTATTCTCATTTGGGTCAAGTTTTCTGCTGACCTTTTACAGTAAGCGGTCCTATGTATCATCAAAAATAATACCGCAGTAAATAAATTGATCAATTTGAGATCACGGTATAGGCCCATTCCGTCCCTGTGCGATTAGATCAAAACACACACAAAAACCCAGTTTACTACGAAACATAGATGTACATAGCAGGGCACGTTTAATGTCTCTCAAATTGTTGACGTGCTAAAGCCGGCTTTAAGAACAACAAAAGTGGTCCAACCGGTATAACTATAATGAACTAGTGGATATGAATTTAGTATACGGTGAATGTGGTCAAAGCGCCCCTCGAACTTCGCGAGTGTATGCTGATCATTTTCCTGTCTGACTATGTACCCTGTCGACCTGTCCCTTTCATGCAAAGAGGTAGGGACACAGGATATTTGTATACACATCAAAGTGAAGTCGCTGGACGACCTAGAAAACCTTAAACGGTCCAAATTGGAGAAGAAATACTTGGATTTTCTGACTCGCGGCGCGAACCACGAACCATATCTATAAGACTCGTGTGATAGGACTGCACTTGAAGCTTTGCAGCGAATCAATAGTAAGTAGTTTCTTATCATTTTTCTTTTCTCTGCTGCTGACTCACCGTACAGTAGTTTTGTCATTTCAAAGGCAGTTGTTTCTAAAAAGGTATGTTCCCAGTACCAACTTTGAAAACACCCTGTATACTGTAATCTGTCAACGTATGTATTGGTTTTTTATATAATTTATTTAATAATGATGTTGATTTAAGAGTGATGACTTTTCAATAATATGGATCACAAATTCTTTGAACTGACATGTGCAAACACGCAAGAGTATACTAACATCAATAAATAAATAAATTGAATAAACATCATAGATGATATACGGCCAAGTTTTAACTCAGTCACTCCCTGTAGACAGTTAGAAACACAAGAGTCAATTTGCCATGCTTTCATCTTACCTTTCGGCGCTAGCACTTTTAATAAGTATAAATATTTACTCACTGCTCGACACTCGTTTTTATCCAGTTTCGTAATCAGGTTCACTTTAATCGACAAAACAATTATTGAACTATGTTATGGATGCAGCTCAAACTTTACTGATGACTGATGCGTGATTAATAGTGCTGGTTAAGACGAAAACACAATGAAATTTTACTGATGACAAGATACAAGACACTAAATTTCATTCCATGGACTCAAATCCTGTAACTATTTGTGACAATCATGAGATACAGTTACAAGTTATTAGAATTCAGGAATGTGAAATTATTTTTCTTGTAACTTGTAATTTACCAATTACAAGCCAAATGCAATGTCTTTCATGATTGACAAGTGATCAACAATACTTGCTTTTAGCCTCCTAACCTCTCCTGCTCTGTTAAATTCGATATACGGATTACGGGTATCGGTTGAATAATAACTCATAAATAAGACAATAAAATGGAATTGAGCCTAGCGTACGGTGAGGGTGAAGACATAGACCTGCAGTCTAAAACAGGGATTAGAGTTAGTTAGAACTTATGATCTGTAGCATGTGGACTATTAGTAACATTCTTATCAGTCTTCCGTTATGCATTTTTGGACTTTAAAAATAATTCTTTACATCACAAAACTTAAATCCTAGTAATCCTACAACAACATCAGATAGTAGTAAGGTCAGGGATAGGAATTTGGAGAATTGTTGCATTTCGTGTATCTGGCCTTTTGTGATTTGATTAAATCTTGCATCTGTCATTCTATTGTGTGTTGACTTTAGTATAGCTAGTACTTGATTCCTTGTTGCTTGTAACTGTTGCTTGTAATTTTCCATTGTGTCTTTACCCTTAATGATGAAAATTTGTTTTCGATACTACGGGCGCCATCTTTTGGAGTTTAAAAAGGTTACTTAGACGTTCGTAAATGCAGTAAATGCACGTTGAGGCACTGTACCGGCTGCTATACATGAAAATACACAGCACACCAGTTTAGTTATCAAAAATTTAGTGAATCTACTCACCGACAGCTTTTATTTGAGTCGATTTGACCGGTAGTTACAAACAGAGCCCTTTTGCTGCCTAGTAGGTAGGCAACATCGGCATTCGACCGTGCCGGTATTAATTCTTCCCGTAGAGCTTAAAACGTTATTACTAATTTAAGTTTTCAAACTCGCTTGCATGCCGCTTGAATATTAATAACTTAAATTAACAGCCCGCTACCGCTACTCTATGAACATAACCAGTGACTTTTAATGGAAGGTTTTTGTTTCGTCGTCGCCTCGGCTTTTGATCTTTATGATGGAATAACGATCAGGCGCAAAGGTTTTTTGAGTCAAAATGCCCTCAAGTAGATTGGCTCAGTATTGCTACATCTATACCTTAATACCACAGTACCGCTGCTGCTATGATGAGGTTACGTTAGAGGGTGGGGTATTGAGTAGAACAACGCTCTTAAGCTCAATAAATACACCTCCTGATAGTCCGTTTCGAACCCTGGACCCCTAGGGATAAAGATGCTCTAGTACCGACGTGGAATGAGATGCAGCAGTCCTGCTAATGCATCTATTATGTTCCGTGAGCGGTGGAATTGTACAGGATAATTCAAAATAGTAGGCTCCGTTTAAATATCGACTTCTCAGATATGTGCCAGGTCTTATCAAGGCTCTATACAGCGTAACAAGATTGGACCGTGAGAAGTACTTGCTGGCTTTGAATAAATATCCGAGTCATTGTCAGTAGCTTGTGCAATCGACGAAGTGTGACCTGTAATGTTTTCTGTAATGATGACTCCTAAAAGCTCGAATAAGGCGTAGGTTGATTGTTCATTAGATCCGGGTGTTCGTTTGAGCATTTCCGTTTGATAAAGTACAACACTGCGGATTGGACGCATTCAGTTTTACCATACCCTTGAGTTCTCAAGCGCACATAGTCTCAAGATCACTTGACAGCGAAGCAACCGCAGTCAGCCCTATGCGCTCCAGCTCAACCAAAGATCGATGCTCATGATCTCGGGTGCAAATTACTGTCATCCATAAATCTGTAGATCAAGTGCCAGAGAATAGCTCATTGATGAAGCAGGAACAGTATCGAAGCCAAGATCAATTCTTGCGGAATCCCAACGTTGATTTTATGGAAGGTAGAGGAGAAGCTGTATACCACAACAGATATCTTGCGACCAGCCGCAAAGTTTAACAGGTAGGCCTTAAGACAAAAGCTTGTTTAGGAGAACTGCATGAAGCAGATGATGTGGGTTTAACAAACACTACAAAGTCTAACGACTTGCTAAATCGATTTTTTCATACCCGACACATTTCTCACTCTATTAGCATCTTCAGGGGAAAATAAAACTCAATCCACACAGTGCGACCTTATCCCGATTAATCCGTAATGGGCTATATATTTGAATGTTGTAAATCTACGGCAGCTTCAAAAAACATAAAAATACAATTTCATAGAACTTTATTATGATGTAGTGTGATATGTGAATATGTAGTCAGTGAATCTATTGAGGCTAGCAAAAAAAAACGATTTTTAGCTTCCACTATCTGCTTATTCACAATTTATTTCAGTTTTTCAATGTGAAAGACCTGTAACTTAGGCTTTTCGTTGTATAGGTACGTAAACCAGGCTATCTGTGTCAATATAAATAACTGCCTCGTCGGATATCAGAACACTAGAATGCGAGAAATATGTGAATAGAGATATGATTTCTGTTTGTGTAGTGTCTGAAGATCTTTTTTCAAGAGATGATTTTGCAGACCATTTTGAACAGCAGCTACTGAGCTTAAGTTTGGAAAAAGCTGTCGTCATAATTATGATCTCGTAAATACCAGCCCTTCGAGGCTAGATGCTACTCATCTTAAAATAAATTTCAATGGCTTTCTTCCTGTAGCGGGTATCAAAAGTTTTATATATTAAATCATAATAAAGTATATAATCTGAGCCAATCTTAAATTTTACAGTGAGAATCCCTACAGGTTACTTCAGCTCTTCATATTTTTATGATTTTTATGTTAAAATACCGGGTACTTTAACATGTCCACCAACTTAAAGTCGTACCTATGTATATCAGTTTCCAGTAACTTGGTAGGTTTAATTATATTCTGCTATTCTCTTCCGTCATGCATACTCACTTAGAAAGCTAAGTACTTTATAAGACTAACAGTACTTCTACCTGACAATTACTAAAATGCTTATTTGACAAATCTAATCATACTATTAAGTCAAAGTGCTACCAAAAAAAGGCTGCAGAAAGAACCGAGAGTCGGCAGGGTTCGAACCCGCGCCTTCGGAATTCTAGTCCGGCGCTCTGCCAGCTGAGCCATGGCGATCACGGCAACCCAGCCCGCGAAGCGATCTCAAGAAGCGTCGAATTCTGTCACGCCCACTGACGGCTCCACTGCCGCCATCCCCTCGTAGCACAGAGCGGCTCGTATCTGTGTCATTGAAGGAAATCTGTTGGGTAGTATTAATCTCCGACCGCATTCGACTCCAGACGCCACTAGGTTGAGCCAGCACAGACAGGGTGTAGGGAGTGAATGTAATACCATTTTTTATACTATTGCCCACATGTCAGGTTCTCAAATCAAGGTGTTACTAGAAAATGCCGGAAAAAGAAGCGACTGCCAGCGGGATTCGAACTCACGCCTTCTGAATTCTAAGTGGTGGCGACAGTGGAGCCGTCAGTTGGCGTAACAGAATTCGACGCTTCTTGAGACCGCTTCGCGGGCTGGCTTGCCGTGATCGCCAAGACTCAGCTGGCAGAGCGTCGGACTAAAATTCCGGCGGCGCGGGTTCAAATCCCGCTGGCAGTTTTTTTTTCGGCATTTTCTGGTAGCACCTTGATTTGAGAGCTCAACATGCGGGCAATAGCATGAAAAATGGCATTACAAATCATACTATCATCAGCAGCTATTCAAACCATGGCTTTAGGTCGATAAAATTAAATAGATCTCAACAGAATTTACCTTCTATGATGTTTTTCTATATTCTAATTTCAGTTTCGCAAAAAACACGTTGTTCATTTTTTTAGAAATCATAAAAGTCTGATATTTTCTGTTATCGTGGAACAATGCAAGTCAATATGAAGCGACAAACCACCGTTTTCAAAGTTCACAAAAGAAATCAGCTGCTGAGGTGCAAACTTGAACAACATCGCATTGCAGCGTAGCCATCTAGCTTTCGCTTACCTTCATCGTGCCCAACTCAATTATGCCGTTTACCAAAATCATGCTCACACACACGTCCGCAATAATAGAGAACACTTGAACTTCAGTCGTCGGCTAAAGCTGCGGAGATGTCAAAAGTTGCCAGCGCCTTCATAGGCATCCTGAAGGGTGAATAGCAAGGAGCATAAACTGGACGCGATATACGTGGTATACAAGGTGTTCTATGACGAGTAAAAGATACCTCAGGAGAAGACTGGACAGCTCATTTCCAACAAAAAAAGTCATATAAAGAAAGGTCCGATTTTCAACTGTTTCAGAGATAACTTGAATTTTAGAGATTTTCATTAAAATGCACGCCTTCAAACGAAAACCCTAATAAAACAAAATTTTATTGTCGGATTTTGGCATTTTTGGTATTAGTCCTTAGAAAATACACTATCACATCATTATCGACAAAAAAAAGGGATCATGTATCAAACACTTCGCGAGATAATGTCAAAATCAGCAAGTGTTGAAAAGTGACTTTAATAAACTTTACAGAAAATAAATTTATCTTAAAAAATCACACAAATAACTAGCCGTGCACTTTACGTCAAAAACATGCCCATCTCTCTAGTTGTCCGTTGGTACCACAAACACTATAAACTTGTTGTAAATGTGGTAATCACAGGCAATAATATTGCATTTAAGCTCTAAAACCAATGAATCTTCGAGAGTACAACATTTTAACAGACCTTTTGGCAAAAACTTGTCATTAGATTTTTAATTTTTGTTATGGATACTTGAGTAATGTGCTATCACATCATGCTCACTCATAAAAAGTGATCAGTTAACCGAAACTTCGCTACGGGTCTCAAGATTGTACAATTTAGAACAAAACCTGTGAAGTTGTAAATTAAAATAAATTCGCCTTAAAAAGACGCTAGGCAAGCAAGCAGAACATGTAGGCTGCGTTATAAAGTATCTTGTATCCGTAGATCTTCAGTTATGTATGGACGACAAATTAATTCTCCTGACAGGATCGCCTTCCTTCAAAATGTGTACTGGGATGTGATGGTACGGATACAGACCAGTTGTTTGCGCAGTGAACCACACCTTCCATTGCAAAATACCGTATTGAGGCGATCTGCAACAGCGTAGGTGGATGCTGTAGGATCTTGTTTGTAATTTCGAAAAATCTTCAGGATCATATATACAAGGCCTACCGGTATCTCTGAAACGTCGTCGAAAGGTTCATTTCTCATATAGATTCAAAAAGTCCCAGAAAAAACTCTTTCGTTGGGTTGACTGCGATTAGGCTATCGCCGTTTGTATTCCACGCGAGCAGCCGCAGCGCTTCCATTGCATAAACTGTTACGAACACAATGTCCGCATATTCTTCATTTGTAAAGAAAATGACCACTAGTGAACACACTGTAGATCGGTCATGAACGTACTTACGCTAAAGCTGAAACGGTGATGAGGTGACGATTTCCGTGCACGCGTGGGCATCAATGCTGTTGCCCGTTCTAAAAGTAGAGACGCAGGCCGTCACAACCCACTAGATCTCAATTTTAGATTTCCGGCCCCTCATTTATAAATGAGTGAAAATCTACGGATACAGTAGGGGCACTCTCTAACATAGAAACGTATTTCTATCTACTATCGACTATCAGATCGGGATTGTTCGGGATTTTATCCTGACCTGAAAACATTGACTCTACAGGAAATTTATAAGGGCTATTCCAATTTACGGCTCTATTACCGACCTAGAACTGTTTTTATCATGCCCCGCCCATTTTACAGTTCTAAAAACGGTGATTGGTTGGTCTGCCAGCGTACCAGCTAATCATCAATTCTATAATCACAAAATGGGCGGGGCATGACGAAAACAGTTCTAGGACGGTAATACAACCGTAGATTGGAATTGCCCTAAAGGCGGGCGATCGTCCGATCTGTCAAAGTGTCAAAATAATCCAAAATGGCTTGTTGTCATGTGAGGCGTGTAATTAAAAGTTGTTTGTGTATTTATTTTCTGAGAATTTCTTTATGTGGAGGGTATTTTGAGCATTATTTTGATTAAAACATAATTATACTATAGTATACGTGTCTGGTGGTTGGGTGTGGATCTTGATCTAACCGAGAAAAACTTAGCTTTGACTCGCAAAAATGAATTATCCCAACAACGCAGTTTTGTTTATAGCTGCAATTAAACGAGATGATCTCATAGAATCAAAACCGAAACATCAAAAATTCATCAGCAAGCATTTTATCACAGGTAAGGCCCTCATCGCCTTACAAAGGCAGTCATTTTACTGTTTCGTTTATATATAGTAAATGTGGTTTGTGTTATGCTTATCCTTCAATTTAATTCAGGTAGACCTACAGATTTGGAGATGATTTGGAGGATAAAAACCATCCTGATTGGGTACCATCACAGAACATGAGACACACTGCTCTAAAGGTTTTAAAATGACATGGAGACGTTGAAAGAAAGGAGAGGCTAGAGAAAATAAGAAAACTGCAAGCTTCTAAGGTCAGTCTTAGTAATAAAATTAGCAGAAAATATTGTCTCATATTGTTCAAACCAAGCTAGGGATTATTTCATACTGGTATATTAAGATATTCATTTCATAGATTTACGGGAATGCTTATGCTTTGGGGTCTGAGCCCTGTGAGGTCTCTCTCTGCAGGCCCATAGCCAGGATTTCACTTCGGGGGGCTCACTAGCTTAATTTTCTGATCTGCGTCAGGGGGGGGAGGGGTTAAAAACTGGGAGCAGTCAGGTATCACCATTTTTCGCAAGCAAAAAAGGGGGCCAGATAGTTAGGTTTCCATTTCTCAAACCATCAAACTTTGTGGAGGAGCAGTAGAGAAGCATCATCATTACAGCAAAACAAAAGCTTGTATGGCTCCTACCTGCTATGAAATAATTGTTCAGGTGGTGGCCCTTCCTAAGGGCAACCTATTGTTTATTCGAAATATTCAAAGCCTGTTTTTATCTACATACCTCCCAAAGCCCCTGGGAGGACTTAAGCTCAATATATTTTTACTGGCTATTATCTATTCTTTGAAATCAAAAAGTAAACTATATCAAATATAGAATTATCAAAGGATATGAAAATAATGCATGTTTTAAGGGTGTTTATATATTATATTATCAAGGAACTAAACTCAACAAATATTCTGTATAGCCTACTTGGGTGTAAAGGTGAAACGTAAAAATGATTTCTTCTCTAAATTCTGAGTGAAAACTTTATGCATCATAATACATAAATAGTAGTACATAAATTCAACTGTTTTTGAATTTTCTTATTTTTATCAACACCAAAATATGCAAATTAGTACATCTAGCTTTTCATTGATGTATCACTAGTTAATAATATCATTAGACATAGTTGTTATTATTGTTTATTTGTCAATTATTTCAATGAGCACCACTTATTATAACTTAGATAGGTGATACCTAGAAACCCCAAAATTTTTGTTTAAATTTGTTTTGTTCCCTTGAATATTTTACCCAGTAAATAATATTGAGATGGTTTTTTCTAAGCTTGTAGCCCAGTAATTTTAGCATAAAAGTTTCAACAGCTTAGAAATATATAAATCACTAAGATAATTTGTAACCTTCCCCCCCCCCCACTACGTGCTTGGCTCTCTGTCTCGTTTTCTTGTATAGAAGGCTATTATTTATAAATGTAAAAGACTATTAAATGGTTTTATATTTGTATTAGTTACTGGAAAATGGTGAGAAGAAGGGAAGGGGTCTAAAAGTTACTAATTATATTTCTAGAAAAACTCAAAGCTGCGACAGTGTGGCGGACAGTGTTGAACCAACTGAAGAGTAGGGTGAGCAAGCAAAGTGGAGTTTCTTCACAGACTGACATGGCAATGAAGGAATTGATAAAACGATTTGAAAGACTTGGTAAAGCAAAAAAATGCAGACCTAGAAGAGAGAGTGGAAAATTCATTACTTGGCCTTATTGGTGCAGATGAAGTGAAATGGAAATAGTATACAGGTTTTTCATATTAATATAGTGAATTGTATAATTTTCCAAAATGTTAAAGATATTGTTATTTCTAGCAGTACAACCACCATCTTCTTTTGCCTTTACTAATACTAATGCTTATTAAATTGAAACTGGATGTGGATTTTAAGGATCTTGAAAATGTTATTCACTTATTATATAACAAATTTGTTATTTTAATAAGGTGGCCAGGCCATTCTACTTTAAAATTAATATCCTCAAATGCTTCAGGGAAGTTTTTCATGATAAAACAACTGTCACTATAAATTTTTATAGGTATTTACTGAAAAACTGAACAGACTTGTTGGTCAAGTTATAAACATCACCAGACAATAAATTAAATTTAGATAGCATCAAGCCAGGTGACATTGTTCTGGCAGATAGGGGATTTTTAATCAGCAATATTTTGAGCATGTACAGGGCAAAACTTGTCATTCCAGCATTCACAAAGGGAAAAAATCAACTGCATCCAATAGAAATCAAGGAGACTAGGCAAACTGATCATGTACGAATACATGTTCAAAGGGTTATCAGTCTTCAAAAAATAAGTTTAGAATATTTAGGGGTACTATTCCAATCAGTATGTCGAAAAAAGGTAGTAGGTCTGAAACGTTTAGCACGCTTGATAAAATTGTCATTGTCTCTTGTGTACTCATAAATTTAGGCCTTCCTATTATTCCATTATAAAAATCTTTGTAGAATTCTGGAAACAAGTCTAAAAATGTAATTTTAAGTAAATTCATTGAAAACTTGTTTTTTGTTGTGATCTGGATAGCTTTTAGTGCACTATATTTAAAAACAACAATTTTGCAGATGACATCGCCATCCTGTGTAGTGCTAAGGGATAATAAAAATACAAGTAATTTAAAAAAATATTATTTATTAACCCTGTTCATGCCATTTTAAAATACCTACATCAATATTAATTTGGTACCAGTAGGTGATATTTTGTCAATAACAAGGAAAAAGATATTTTTCTATAATCTGCAAACACATGTATTTGTTATTATTACGTTATCTATATTATTAATTTATTTGTAATATTAATGAATAAGTTTTATTAATAGAAAAAAATAAATCGATAAAAGTGAATGGAGTTTTAATAATCTTATTGTATAACTGAAAATATAAAAAGTATAATGTTTGATTGATAATACTGATGGTGCTATGAGCAACTCAATAGTAATTAAATGGTCATAGTACTGGGAGTAATCATTTTGACATTATATATAAACCATCTAGTAAATTATTAAGGCAATATTATCAGATACATGCTGCAAAAATATATCTGAATGACAAACATAACAAGCTGTCATTGAATAAACAGAAAAAAAGATTCATATTCATTATATTTAAAACTTGCAAAAACAAATTACCAAATTTGGGCTCACTAAATATAGTTTCAACTATAATAACTAAGGAATCTAGTGCAGTAAAAAGCCTAATAACCCAAATGTAAAGAGCACTTTTCCTACCTTGATAAAACACTTAAAGGGGTCATATCAAAGTTTTGATCAATGACAGGAATTTTATGTACGAAATAATTGTGAATACACGTCGTACTTGTATGATATCAATTATTGTTTTTAAAATTTGTTTTCTTTTTTATACATTCGACTTGCAGTTATAACAGTACCATGGAAAATTAGTGGTATCTTCTAGGTCTACGCATTCAAAATGAAACCATTCTACACAACATTCATCTCCATCATATCTAATGATTGGCACCACCACTACAAATACTATATGTCTATAACTGTATACCCCTCTAAGCGCCTTCTTTTTTGCCTACCTAATAATGCAGGCATTATAACTTCTTTATGAAACTTCATGCCATTTTTTTTTATTTTCCTCCCAGAATTTAAAGTCAGGTAAAATTCTATTTCTGAAAAAAAGATCAGACGACACAGTCACAATAGTTTGTATTTGATACAGAAATTTTCATTTGGCACTGGTAATATAGCCACCACCTTCTTCTATTAGTCATGGTGATTTCATTTTTGGAAAAGTTTTATATGCAAAATATCACTAATGTGCAATAGATATGGACATGTTAGCAATTTTACAAGAATGGCACATTGCCTTTTGTGCATTTTCTAACTGTTCATGGAGTTGTCATGGGCGGAAGAACGAAATCTACTTCAAATACCTACCTATTTCAGAGGATGATATGAAATGCCAAAGACCCATTTTCTATTCCTAATCCAGCTTCTAAATATAATTTCAGACTGAGTAAAGATAAGGAAGCATGTTGGTGTTTGGAAGACACGTTGGAGCTTTTCATGAGGAGTTACAGTTTGCTGATAATATAATTTTGTAGGTACTTGCAATGTTAGATTTTCTGAGTGTCTGGAGGAATAATTTCAGCATAGGTGCTAATAATAGCTCATCTTTCATCCATGAGCAAGACAGTACTCACTAGTTCAATAGAGGAAGTATGTGATTTGGAACCACTGCCGCTTCAGTGGTTGCTTGCGTTGAGGCTGCAAGGACAAGATGCCTGAATGTTGAAAGATATTACGAACCCAAATTATTCAACAAAAAAATTCCAAGAAATTAAAATTGATTTAAAAATTTCGCGTGTTTAAAAAAGAAATCAAAACATTTATACAAAACAATAAAAAAAAATTCATTATTTAAATTTATATCGATTTCTGTATATTTTTCTGAAACACTACTCCTTGGCCACTTCATTCACTAGTTCCTTAAAGGTTAGTAGGTGTAGTTAATATATAATAGTAATTTTGATTCTGTATTTTAATTTAGGTTACATACTTAATATTAATATTCTGTACATGATTTGTGGGATTGAGCAATACACTATTACGAAACAGACTTCCAAGCCTAATGTGATAGCTGTATTAGTTCAATCCCCACTTGACCCACAGATTTATATAATATTGACTTATACATATTATTACATGACATTATTTTGTATAGAATATTATTCTAAATTGTGATTGTATTTGTAAGGAACAATGTACAATAAACAAACAAAAAAAATAATTTCTGAACAAGAGGTGATCCATAAATGTAACTTATTCTGACTGAAAACTACATTCAGTGCTATGATAAGAAACACTAATAGATGATCATTTGCTATAGAAATTTCCAAAGTATTGAAAGGAGCATGTCCAATAATACATAATTTGGCAGATAGACAAACTTACAGACGATTTTTCAAAGAAAGCAATTTATTAACTTTACCTGGACCTTAATAAGTGTATATTATTTCTTATAAAACAATTTCAAAATTATGTCAATTATCCTATTCATTTTTGTCATACACAGAGAAAGGTCCTTTATTCTATGCTATTCTAGCATGAAATTATACTACCAACTGCCTAATGAGATAAAAATTATTTCTAACGTAACACATTTCAGCTTTTGATTATTCAAAGACTTATGTGATATGAAACCATATGCTAAAGAGAATCTTTCTAGATACAATTGTTTGTATAGTCCCGTGTGCTTTATTTTATGTATGCCTATTAGTTTAGAAACTCCTTCAATAGCCTATTTAAAATTTGTAATTATACAATTATTTTGAAGTTCATCTATCTATCCAACGAAATTACAAATTAACTGCTAAAAAAGTGAAATATGAGACTACAGTAAAAGATTAGTGAATGACATATTATATTTTGGAAACATACTTGATGATTATAAATTCTAGAATATACTTGATGATTTGAATCTTATAATCCAAAATATAAGGAGTGATGCATCGGCAAGGCATATTTTATTGCTGAGGTACTGATACTTCTTTGAATTCGTTAACAATGGTTTTATAACAGTCATGTGTTAGAAATTAATGTCTCATTGTTAATTTTTCAACCAAATGCAGAGAATTAGTGTTTTCCTTGTGAATCAGCAATCTAACAAACATTCTGGTCATACTTACCTTTGCAAACAAATTAAAGAAAGGAAACATCAAATTTATCAATAACTTTAAATTATAATAAAGCGATCCAATTTGAATGTGATATTTCACTTTTTGTGGATTTCCCACACCTATCCAAAGCAAAATCCATTTGAGCTTCACTTTGGAAGCTCTACTCTACATATGAAAATATTGTTGTGTAAAATCAAAAGCTAAAAAGTTATTACATTTATTTATGAGCAAATAATTAGGGCATTAGTTGAATCATATTGCACAGATAAAAATTATTCTTTTCTTTCTTCTACTTTGATGTATCTTCATTATTTTCTGTCTCATAAGATTACAATGTCATATTCATACATTATGTACTGCCAATGGCAAAAACTAGTTTTATTTTCTCCATGGTGTAGGTATGTAGTTTGTATTACACACTAGATGAATATAGGTATTATTAAAACAAAATTCGATTTTTTTTTAAGATAAAGGTTTCAAAGTTATACCTGTCAGAGGTAATAGATACATACACATTCTTTCAACTCGTAAACTCATGAAGATCTTTAAATGCCAGACCAGAAAAACATTGATATAACATCACTGCTTTTAATATGTTAGAAATAAAAAATAAGGAATTGTTTAATTTTTCCTTCATTTCTTCTAGCTCCCTCCTTAAAAAATAATTTTAAGCTTCTGTACCTCCATGGTATTTAAAGGCAGCGCATGTTGGGATATGCTATAGCTTTTGGAAGGGTTGATTGCTATCCATTATACTTCCATACTTCTTATGTTATGAGTCTTTCATGAAGCTGTCTCCTTTAAATAGAGATTTAGGAAACAGTTTATACAGAGTCTGAATCGCTACAGTATACACATAATTTGTAACCAGTACCTCGTATTTTTAAATTTTTTATTCATACAACATACAAAATATTTCCTCATGTCTGCCTCTTAGGCTTAGATAATATCAAAAAAGATTAATTAGCAGATGCTTTCTACTAACTTGCAAATAAAATAGTTCAATTTCCTAGGCGTTTTTGTGCCCCTACTTCATAGATTTATGTTCAAAATGGTTGGTCCATTTTTTTATATCCCTGTCCTTGAAATAGCAAGAACAAGAGAATAAATCGAATGTTTGTTTGTTTCCCTGAAAAAATATTATTTTATTAAATCATCAGCGACAAAAGTCAAGGAAGTAGATTCATGAATCAACCCAAACAATTAAATAACCTATTTTTATCTCTTAATTAGAACCGACGTGAGGAATAACAGACAGGGCAATACAACCAAGGTTCAACAATATATAATAATAATTAATATTCGATTACTTACCGAAGTAAGGAAATATCCATTTTTCCTTTCCGTTTCATCTTTGGACAAAACAAAGAATCTACACCATTATTTTTCACAGTAATGCTTGCAATTGAGAGCATAAGGCATCACCGTATTGTAAAATATGATTTTCTCTTCTTGAATATTTTTAAACAAATCAATTAATGCGCTTATTTCAAAGTATCTCAATTTTCAAAAACCTCTGTATTGACATGACCCATTGGCTTACATCTGCCGAACAGATGTTTGTCAGCTCACAAGTCACAGAGACACAGAAGATGACGTTAACGTTAGGGACAGCAGTCCTAATTTCAAAAATTTATTCCACCAACCCAAAACTAATTAAAAAACTATAAAAATCCCCACCGTCGGAATTTGGTGAGGCCGAAATAAGTTGAGCCGTCGAAATGAATTAAAGTAGACCCTCATTATTCATTTTAATAATTTTAAATAACAATAAATAAACAAAATCTAACTAATCAAACATCAATCAGAAATATCAAGTTGAAAACATTGACACATGTGCATCCACTTTATTTTCGATCCATGCACAAAACAGAATTCGCCGGCAGACATAAAACAACATATGCTTCTAACAATTATTTTCCATCCATGCTCACAGGCTAGGCTGAGTCAAATGTTTTCAGTAGGGTAGTACACGTAACCCGAAACTGCCCGATCGTCATGGTTGCCATGGTAATAGAAACACTTTTCTATTTCTTATCTTAGAGAGTACCAATACAGGATACGTTATAACGTGAATGGCATGCTTTGCTTGACTATCTAGCAACTTTTAAGATATTACCTAGCAACTTTTCAAGACGAATCCATCTTAAATTGCAACTTGAATATTAAGTTAAGTAAGTTTTGGTGGTTAACCGATTACTCTTCGTGACTAATCATGATACAGTGCAGTACCCATAACAGAAATTAGAAATCCATGACAAACTTTTGCCAAACGCTCTGTTGAAACCTTGTACTCTCGGAGATCCATTGTGCTTTTAGATCTTAAATGGAATCTCATTGCCTGATTTTACTACAATTACAACAAGGTTGTGGTACCAATGGATAACTAGAAGGATTGTCATGTTTTTATCTAAAGCGCACGGTTAATTATTTGGTGATTTCTTAAGATAAATTAATTTTTTATGGCTTTCCTGGAAGCAACTTTTCAATACATGCTGATTTTGACACTATCTCGCGAAGTGTTTGATATATCGTGGCCTTCTTTTAGTCGATAATGACGTAATAGAACATTTTCTAAGAGCTGATGCCAAAAATTACGAAATCCGACGATACAATTTTATTTTATTGTTGGATTTCGTCAAAAATTTTATTTTATTGTCGGATTTGTTTAGACGTCTGCATTTTAATGAAAATCTCTAAAATTCAATTCATCTCTGAAACAGTTGAAAATCGTACCCTACTTTATATGACTATTTTTTGTTGGAATTGAGCTGTACAGTCTTCTCCTAAAGTATTTTCGACTCGTCATAAAACACCCTGTATAGTCAGACTATTATAAGTTGACGGAACTTGTCTACAATTGTACAGCACTAGACGATATCGTGAGCTTTAAAGTTGTATCATAAGTTTATTTATCTGAAGAAATGTCACTATAACAATGTTATGTCACCCAATTTTGATAACATAAGGAAGCTCATTTATGGTACTTAGAGCCGGTTGGTTGTAGAATGCAAGCTTAAGCTTTGCTTCAAGGTAAGCCGACGTTAAACCACGTCAGTTGCAAAACGTCCGTTGTACAATGCTGGCTTAGCCCCCCACTCCAAGCTTAACACGAGCTTACGTAAGCCGGAGCTCAACGCGAGCTTAGCTGAGGTTTAAACCTAACCTGATACGAGTGACATGATATGTCAAGTAGGAACCTTCAAATTGCTGGTCACTTTATTACGTCATATTTTTTGAAAGATTTGTGTCTAATTTAACAAAGAGAGTAAATGAAAGAACAGAGACAGGAACGGTCGTTGCCGAAATTTGACACAAACTGTCATAAGTGCCTAACCAAAAAACGTATTTTTTCAGGTGATTATGTCAGTACGTATTGCTTCATTGATGCCAACTGTAGTGAATTTCATTATCAACCAGGTTTAACTAAGCCAACTATTGTACAACGGGTGTCGACTTTAAGCCTGAGCTTAGCTAAGATCAGGTTTAACAAAGCTCGTGTTAAACCCGCATTTGTACAACCGGTCCTATGTCCCAAACATGACCAAGTACCACAAAGAAATTCTATCTGAATTCGTTTAGTATGGGATAAATGATGTTGCTGGTAATCTGACTATGTCAGGGAAATGGCAAAGGGCAGCTGACCAACCTACTAATATTTTAAACTACTCATATACACTTACCGCTTAAAAAATTGTCATTGTGACATGTCAAAAATGCAATTTTTAATTTTTTTGGAAATAAATAATTAACATAAATCCCACCAGAAAAAATTTATTATGTACGTAATGCGGATCATAAACGAAGACCATGACACATCTCGTGTTATCGGCTTGTACCACAATGATCGTATTTATGCTCCTTATTACATAAGTAACTATTATTATATCGTATCGCACTTTGCACAAACAAAACATGGCTGTATATTTTTCAATATCTTGTTATAATAAGTGAACTAACGAAACGAAGGTCCAAGCTCAGTATGCAATTAGTTGGTATGAGTTGCGTATAGGATTTTGAAAACTTTAGTTTCAATGCTACTGCTAATATGTGAACTAATCACAAACGAATGTCCAAGCTCAGTAGGTATGCAATTAGTTGGTATGAGTTGCGTATAGGAGTTTAAAAACTTTAGTTTCAATGCTACTATAAGTAGCAGCTCTCAAACCTTTTATAGATCAAGTAACGTTCTACTGAGGTTAAGAAGCTACACTTTTACTGTTTTGCGCCACCATAAGTCTCCTTGGTTATTACCACCTACCTGTATCGATATACAAATCAAGCTATCCGTGTCAATATAAAACACTGCTTGTCGTATACCTGAATGCTAGCAGCGAGGAATATAGGAACAGGATATTATTTATGTGCAGTTCTTTTCCAAAATATCAATACGAAGGAAAGTACAGAATTGAAGCTACTGATGCCGGTGTTAAAACATCTTTGGGTCTGGAAGGTATCTTCATCGACTGGAGAGACTTGAAAAAAATTGTTTCACTGGAAGCATCCGTTTCAATACGGTGAATACTTATCATATATATTTATCTTCCAACACTTCATATGACTGACATATGACTGGTAGTCAATTACTTACTTCAAAATATAAGGATTTCACAAATCTGTGTCACAAGAAATTTACTGGATTAAGTCACTTGTTAGCTGTGATACAATTATTTTTTCTTTAAATGTATCTTTCGATGCTAGCAGATAAGGAATACACGAACGGGGTTATGATTTATGTAGAAGATCATTTCAGAGATTAATACGAAAAACGGCACAGAAGTGCAGCAGCCGATGTTGAGATTAAAACGAGTTCAACTTCTACAAAGTATATTTCTCCCTTCGAGCTGAACATCATTTAAAAAGGTAGTGTCGTCGAAAGTTTTCGATTTATTACGTCCAGTATTATATGTAACAATAAAAATGTAAAAATAGGAATTTTACCAATTCTGGCTGCAAGAGGTTCCTTGGATTTAACTACTAGTTTCCTGTAATGCACTTAATATGGTTTTTCTTGGAATGTTACCTGGAATTATGTGTATTGTATTGTACTGCTTTATTATATTGCAGTCATACACGTACGATGCCATAAAAATAAAAGTAAACATTTAAATAATACAAACTAACTTAGTTTATGTGTGTATGGACATATAAATACGTTTAAATAAACAAGTGCTTTGCCAAATACCAAGATCTTATTAGGTATATAAACATGTAAATATGAGATTTATTCGCGTGTTAAATCAAAAAATATTTTAGAGGACTAACCGAAAATACGGCAGCTACTAATCTTGAACTTAAAACGTATTTTGAATACAAACTGAACTACATACATACATACACTAAAACACACAGGTATGTTAAACATGCAGTTAGCACTATAGGAGGCTATCACAAGCCGCCTGTTTATACCACAGACTAATAACTGATCAGAATCTAGTGTTCCTTTATAGGAAAATTAAATTTAGGACAGATGTACATACGCTTGATAATAGATATAAAGGGCTGCTGTCGCCACCTAAGCATTATCATGAGTATTTTAAACGATCATTCTCCTATCATTTACAGCATTTACAACTGAATTTCCAATGATATAAAGCAGTGTAATATTATTAAATTCAAGTTCAATTAGGGACAGAAACTGCTGGACAGCTACTTAGTGTTTATGGTTTATTTTTGTATCACTATTATTCTAGTTATCGATTTTCTTTTTTTTGCTTATGTTTAAGTTCAGAGCGCAATTAAGGGTAATATATTCTGCGGGTTCAGTATTCCAAGCTGAACTTCGCCCCTTTTATCAAAAAACTCCTGGGGTTCTTTTTTGTTGTTTTTACTTCCCACACCGATAGGTGAGGGGAGTATTGTGATCGCGAAAATTTTCGATTTTGAGATAATACACTTTTTGGGCGTTTTATGATGCCTACATCACGAAAATCCACGTCACTCATTTCCGTCGGTCTGTCGGTCTGTCTGTCGGTCTGTCTGTCGGTCTGTCTGTCTGTCTGTCTGTTGGCGTTTTTCTAGCCTCATAATCTCAGTAACCGCTACATAGATTTTGGTGAAATTTGGGTGGTGATATGGTGTAGGATATGGTCGTAGTAGGTAATGTTGCTATAATTTTGAAAATCGGTGCATGGGCGGCGGAGTAATTAGCAAAAAACGAAAAATTTCAAGTATGCCTCAAAGTTCGTTTTTAGGCGTTTTAGGGGTTCCTGATCATTTTCTACTTTTTTTTGGGTGGGGTGAAATTGGGGTGGTTGGGGGGGTGGGGGGTTGTAAATCTGAAAAATTTGTTGTACTTATAATGGGCTGTCTACTGACCTGAGAGAGAAAGACCTAGCGGTATAATACACTTTTTTAGGTCCATCCGAACATTGCCTTGTGTATTGCAGGAACCAAGGAACTTAGAGAATTTTCCTATGTCATACATAATATACAAGTATTGCTTTAGATCGTTCTGTATTTTATCATGTTGAAATTACTGAATTGATGTTAATGAAATTTCGGCACAGTATTACTACTTTGGCAAGGATGGAAAACGCGTCTGATTTTTAGAAATCGTCTCAGTGGCGGCGCAGCAATATTAAAAAAACTAAAAATATGAAAACAGCTCAAACTTCGTTTTTAGGCGTTTTAGTGGTTCCTGATCATTTTATACTTTTTTTGGGGTGGGGGTGAAATTAGGGTGGATGGGGGGGTGGGGGGTTGTAAATCTGAAAAATTTGTTGTGCTCATAATGGGCTGTCTACTGACCTGAGAGAGAAAGACCTAGCGGTATAATACACCTTTTTAGGCCCATCCGAACATTGCGTTGTGTATTACAGGAACCAAGGGACTTGGAGAATTTTCCGATGTATACATACATACATACATACGAGTATTGCTTTAGATCGTTCTGTATTTTATAATGTTGAAATTACTGAATTGATGTTAATGAAATTTCGGCACAGTATTACTACTTTGGCGAGGATGGAAAACGCGTCTGACTTTTAGGAATCGTCTCAGTGGCGGCGCAGCAATATTAAAAAAACTAAAAATATGAAAATAGCTCAAACTTCGTTTTTAGGCGTTTTAGGGGTTTCTGGTCATTTTCTACTTTTTTTTTGGGTGGGGGTGAAATGGGGGTGGTTGGGGGGGTGGGGAGTTGTAAATCTAAAAAATTTGTTGTACTTATAATGGACTGTCTACTTACCTGAGAGAGAAAGACCTAACGACATAATACACTTTTTTAGGTCCATCCGAAGATTGCCTTGCCGATTACAGAAACCAAGGGACTTGAACTTTCTGATGCATACAAAATACATACGAGTATTACTTTGGATCGTTTTGTATTGTGTTACGTGGAAACTTCTGAATTGACTTTAATGACATTTTGACACAGATTTATTACCGCGACGAGTATGGAAAGCGCGTATGTTTTTTAGAAATCATTTCAGTGGCGGCGCGGCAATAATAAAAAAACTAAAAATGTAAAAAACACCTCAAACTTCGTTTTAGACGTTTTAGGGGTTCCTGATCATTTTAAAAATGTTTTTGGTTGGGGGTGAAATTGGGGTAGTTCGGGGTGGGGGTTTGTAAAACTCAAAAATTTGTTGTATTCATGATATATTGTCCATTGACCCGTGAAAGAAGCACATAGTAGAATAAAACACTTTTTTTGCGGTCGGGCGAGCGATGATTTGATTGCAGGGGCAGCATCTAGACTATAGTTGCATGCTGTGGGAAAATAACAAAACTGGTATCATCGGAATGTGTGGGAAGTACTGAGTCAATCAACTTGACTACATTTTTTTTAATGTATTGTTTTTATTAGTGGTTTGACAAATAATGACATATTATTATAAAAAACCTGATATCATGATGTTTGGGGTATTATATTTGGACATTAGCCCATCAGCCTTGGCTATTTTCTATTTTTCAACTACTAATTGAAACTGCACGCCCTGCTTAAACTACTTTGATATGAAGGAAATTAAGAATGTATAGTTATATAATATAGTGTCACAATGCCATCATAAGGTACGCTGTTTGGGGTCAGTCCTGAATATTGAAACAATTTTCTTTCTGGTAAATGTGCGTATGTTACTGTATGCCAGGACATAGACATACCAAGAAGGGTCAGTTTAACATAGATCCTTCAAGGTGGCACATTGGCGGCTTGTTAGGTAGTGTATCCTATGCCGGTTTTCGACATCTTTTCTGTTTTATTTGAGATGGCAACCATGCTTCAGCGTATAAATGCGGGCACGTTGCAATAAGTGGCAACACCTATACGATGCATGTTAGAGCCCCCGCAGACCACAGACTTTCTATCGGCCGATAGTTTAGTCGGGCTCTTAGTCAGCATGAAGATGTATCTGAGTGCACGAATTACAACAATTGCATATCGGCCGATAAATAAGTTTAATGGGCTACGCGATTGCTTTTAAGAGCCCCGAAAACCACAGACTTTTCAATCGGTCGATAGTTTGATCGGGTTGGGTTGCTAAACTATCAGCCCATAGATAGTCTGTGGTCTGCGGGGGCTCTTACGCGACGCGACAGAGACGAACAGCCTGGACAACCGCGTTCTGGGCACTTTCTGATTATGCCCGGACAGAGTGAGATTAATCTTAAGAGCAGCGCTGGAGAACGGCAAAGATAATCTACATGCTGACCATGTTCACATGTGCTCAAATACGAAAATCTGAGCAGATTTGTGCTGTGCGTCGATATTTCCATTAGCAGTCCGCTAATTCCACTATGCTATTTTTTTTAAAGCTAAACAGTTTCTTTTTTCTTACGTCTGACACTGGTGTCTGGCTTTTTTTTCTTATATATGCGACCATGTTAATGTTGTTTTAGCTAATTTTGTGCTGTTCCGGAACATTTCTTTTGTGTTTATTATTTATCGTTGGGATGAAAGTGAATGAAACTGGCACCAGAACAAGCGTGTTGAGTAATCTGTCCCTGGAACTCTGGAAGAAACAATTACAAATCAAGGAATTGGGCTGCCATAAATTCAATGAAATACGTTAACAACAATCTGATAAGTAGCTGTGAAGATGTTAACAAACTGTTTTATTTTGCCTATATTCTATTTGGAGGGGATGTAACTTGATTGAAAGAACACAGATCGTTTTTGCCATGTATACACTGGCAAGCAAAAAATTTAGGCAACGATAAATGCTATTTGGCATATTTGTTAACTATCAGTTGTTACCAGCATATTTTTGACGTTTGACGAAACAGCGCGAATTTAGCCTAATTAGAATTTCGCACGGTGGCTATTTCCAAGTTTATTGTTCGATATGTTCATTAAACTTGCGTCTTTTGTGAGGTATTTTGGTTCTATTATGTATTTAACTGGTCATAATGCCCTTTGATCCTAGATTTGTGGCTAGAATTGAAGCATTAACGCAAGATGGTCAAGAACAACGAGAAACTGCAAGAATTGTTGGTAAAAGCTGTACAAAATGTGTATCAGCGCTATCAAGAGACGATAACCAGAATATCAGGATCCGGTCGCAGAAGGATTACCATCCAAAGAGAGGATCAATTTTTGGTGCCCGTAAATTTGCGGAATACGACAACTTCTGCGATTTAGCTGCGAAATCAATGTTATGAGGTTAAAGATGTCAATGTTAATAAATGGACCGTTAGAAGAAGGCTTCATTTCGTCTTGTCGAAGAGTGACTACAAGGCCGCGATTGCACCGACGCGACGGCATAGAATTACAAGATTGGCTTCTACCCGAAATCACTGGGGATGGAATGGAATGATCATGAATGGAGCACGGTACTGTTTTTGGATGAATCCCGTTTTCATCTAACTAGGTCGGAAGGACGTTAGAGTGTATGGAGGAGACCTGGAAGGAGATACGCCTCAGTTTGTATTGATGGAAGACTTGGTTTGGGCAGGAATCAGTTCAGAATCACGCACAGAGTTGGTCTTCATACAAAATGGCTCCCTGGCAGCTCACATGTACATCACGTAAATCATGGATGATCATGCTATGCCTCATCTATGGGTGAGGACGGCTTTTTTAAGCATAGTAATGCTAGACGCCACACAGCCAGATTGTCACTAAATATCTGGATAAGGTGGGAATTAGGTAATTTGGTTGGCAAGCACTCAGTCCAGACATGAGTCCCATCGAACATATGGTGTGGGATGAGATGAATCGACGTATTAGAAGGCACACACCAGATGCCGACGGGCTGAGAGAGTAGCTAACGGAGGAATAGAATAACGTCACCAGTATGTAGTCCTGAATTTAATTCAAAGCATGTTTCGTCAACTACAAACAATCATTAATGCAAAGGGAAGCAATATACTCTAAAAATGAACAGGTTTTCTCATTACTGCTAATTATTACTCATTTATTTAGTTAAATATATACAGAGCGTTACCTTATCTGCTATACAACCTTAATGCGTCCCTGTACATGAAATGCTGAATATGGCAACAAGGCTTAGAGAGAAAGACAACATATTCCATTGCCCGCTGGATGGCACCACTATTGGCATTTCAAGAGCTCTCTAGGGGCTCTAAAGTGAACTAGTTTCCTAACCTAACTTTTTTATATCCTTTGTTTACATTGTTTACAATGTTCTGTGTTTACCATCAACTATTATTTTAGCTTTTCGGTTAATTATTTTAGGCTTTACACCTTACTATTTACTGTTACATATTGTATTTTTCAATACAGAAACTACCAACTACTCTGATCATCCTGAACATGGCGTCTAATAACGATTATTGTTGTGTACCACAGTGTAATTCTTGAGCCAAGAAATTTCCACAAATTGCTTGTGCTTGGTCTGGTAGGAAAAGCATTGTCCAGGATAAATATATGGCTAACCTTGTACTTGACATGCCTTGTGTCAAAGCAGCAGTTCCTAGACGTGATGTATTCCTAAATCCAAATGACCAAATGCGCAGAAATCTATATTTGAATACTTTGTTAAAAATTTACCAAACCTTGCTATTGCGACACAGGTGAGTATATGTGCTGGTAGTCAGCCTCATTTTAAGTAGTCAGGTAGTTATCCATAGAAAAGCATTAAAACATTAAACATTAAAATAGTTCATACAACTTTCAAATGTCTATTAACCATTTTACATTTAAAATATATATTTTAGGAAAGGACGTATCAAGAATCCATCTGAATTAGACACTAATACAACAACTATGCCTACGGAAAACAGTGAAGATGAATATGGACATGATGTACGAAAAATCTGCAAGAGAAGCTTTTGTATCAAAGACAGGCCATATTATAGTAGACTGTGGTATGATAGAATCTGCAGGAAATAAATGGCTAGGCTTTTCACCTGATGGTGTGGTGTTAAATTTGAATAGGGAAGCAATAGCTTTATTGGAAATTAAATGCTTGTATTGAGGTAACTATCTTCATTATTATACTATATGCGATTCCATCAAGCGAGTAATCTGTAATGACTGGTTACAACCAATGTCATCCAAGCGAGTGAAACTATTCCTGGTTATAACTTGATGGCATCATGAACTAGCCCTTTGTATGTCATCACTTAGACATCTTCGTAACCAGTATTTACAATGGTTAGAAGCTTTTTCAAAACATCATAATTGTTATATTGTTGTTTACTTTACTATTTCTATTTACTTTGTTTAAGTTGTGCTGATGTGTTTATGTTGTTTGTCGTTTATAGGTTTTTAATTGGATGTAAATTTAATAAATAGGGAAGAAGGAAGGTCTACACATTTTCTTAGAGCAGTTTCAAATATATCAAATTACATTGCTAAAGCGTCAATTGTAGTTTTAAACTGTTGTCCGATGTTATATTCAAAGAAAAAATTCAAATGCAAAATACAGATCAGCTGACTGAAGACAAATGACAATCTGAACCCATACTTCGCTTCTTACATCCAAGCCTTTACAGAAACTGTGATTGGGTTAACCCGATCAGTTCAATCACTGATCCTGGCGTTCGGAAAGTGATCTGGGATCGGTCAGAAATAGGGTAGTTCACTGTTGTACAGTAAGTGATTGCGATCAGATGATTCAGATCAGTAGCTGCTTTACTTTACCATCTATTTTTTGTTGTTAAACCAACTTTTTCGTTGTTCGATGTCCATTAAATTCATGGAATTATAAATGCCACTTTACAGCCGTTTGACATATAACTGATCTATCTGGATCCAGATCAGTGTTTCCGTAAAGGCCTTATGTTTATCAAGAAATAGGGTGATTTGAAGGTTAACCAAGGGAATAACCACAACAGCTACTGGTTGATCGCTTGGAATCGCTTTATGATCTGTAACCTTGCTAATATGTCACTTTACAGTTTTAAGCTTCTGTGTTTATTTTTTCACGTCTTGCATGCTTTGGTCTAAGTATTTTTATTATTTAGGATGTAGAGTGCAGCCATTTAAATATTTGTTTACAAAGTGGAAATGTTCAAAAAAAGCCTACAAGAGTTCACAAACTTATGGTTTTTTCTACAAGCTGTGTTGTATCATCCTCTCTAGCAACTTGTGGCTCCGTAAACAAATGTTACACTATTGGGATTATACTTCATTTACCATCTCTCTAAGCAGCTCATGGTTAAGTGTGAGAACAGTTTGTAGCTTAAGTTTGCCATGGATTTGCTGTCATCTCCATCAGATGTATATCTGTTTCTTAATAAAGGCATTTATTATTATTATGTTCAAATCACAAACCACATTTTTGAATACTCATAAAATTATAACATTGTATTTTAGGTATCACAAAGGCAATTGAAGATTGCTTTCAAGAGTGAAATTTTATTTTAAATGAAAATGGAAGGTACACTTTGAAGAAGAAGCACAAGTATTATGGACAAGTGCAGCTAGGCATGGCCGTACTAAATTTAAGCAAATGTTATGTGTGTTTATATGCAAGCTATGATGGTAGCTGTGAACTGTTTACTTTGACTATGATTTTACAAAAACAATGTTAATGAAAATCAAAAGAAACTATTTTTCTGAAATATTATATATAATATGTGACCAAAAAATAGATGGCTAATTTCTTAGTCTACAATAGCATTGTTTCATTTTCAAACCAGAAATTATAAATGTGTATAAGAATAATACTGAATAAAAACGTTTTGAGAATAAAAAAAATGTATTTACATAAACATACAATATAGTAGTCAAAAAAAAATTAAAAAACAATTCATCAGAGTAACTTAATTATAAACTAATTCAAATGTGCTCAATAAAATCTTTCGTCAGATAATATAGGGGTTATGCTACAGATAATTAAAAATATTCCATCCATTTTTAAAACTAATGACCATTGCAACCTTCCACTAATAATTTTAAAAAATTTTAATCTCTGATTGGAGATCTTTCAATGTGCACTTGAGCTGCAGCAATCTCTTTATTAGCTGTAGCTTTTTGGTTTTTGAAAATGGGGGGTCTTATTAAGCCAATTCTATACATTACACATAAATCATCAATAAGATAACCTTTATCTACCATAATTGAATCTCTAGTAAGAGATAAGTTTTTGATAAAATCACTTTCTTCAAAAATCAATTTGATGCCCTACCACCATAAGACCTACTAATAAAAGTGATTATACCCCCAGGAGATACACCAGTCTTGAATTTAATTGTTGTAGATTTTTTATATTGTGAATAAAATTTTACTCTATAACATAGGCAGCTTGGTCTTTGCATAAATATTTTTAGGCAATCCAAAACAGCTCTACAATTTTTAAAACATCTTGGCGAGTTTTCTACTGAAGGAAAATAAATGAAATGAAGAACCTGACTTAGCACAGTTAGAAAATCAAAAAATATGTTTTGCACAGCAGACCCGATATATTGAATAATGCACCCAAAGTAACATAACTCGAGTCCAATTTTAATTTTGTCATTGTAAGAAGAACTCTTTCTCTCACATTGAGACGATGTGTCCTTAAATCAATTATACAAGATTCATTTATCATATTCACAACACAATCAAGTATTTGAAAGTTATTAATGCCTGTAAAACTTTTTGAGGCAGCATTTGTTTTCAGCAGATCACTCAATGAATTAATTCTATCAGTATTAACTTGCACTTCTGAATCTTGCACTTTTCTGCTTTGTAAAAATATCTGGTGTAGACCTTAGTAATTGCACAAAGTTTGCTGCAGCTTGAACATTTACTTCAAAATCACATTCTTGAGGATCTTCATTTTTGCTTGTGCATGGATCTCTATCTCTCCTTTTATATCTATCAGTTTGATCAGATGAGGTTTTGGAAAACCCACTGTACTAACAGGAAGCTTTTGTGAAGGTTTAAAATTCGACCTCTGCGTGGTTAAACCTACAATAAAAGATAAATACATATTCCTTCATTATTTAGAGAGAAGAAATATTAATCTATATGGATTTTTCAAATCACTCACAGTAACCTCAGTCAATTATTACCTTTGTTAAAATGAAGAGAGCACACTTTCATAGATTTGGACACCTGTTTGCCAATTTTTAGTTTCAAGATCGAAGCTTTTCTTTGGTCCATTAAATACTTCCCCATCTCATTTTCTATATAAACTTGCCTAGCATTTGCCTCAGAAAATCTATGAAAGGTTAATTTTCTTTCAGTATCTTTCTTGGCCAAAGAATTACACTGTGGTACACAACAATAATCGTTATTTTAAACGCCATGTTCAGGATGATCATAATGGTTGGTAGTTTCTGTATTGAAAAATACAATATGTAACAGTAAATAATAAGGAGTAAAGCCTAAAATAATTAACCGAAAAGCTAAAATAATAGTTGATGGTAAATAGAGAACATTGTAAACAAAGGAAAAGGATATAAAATTTATAAAAAGTTAGGTTAGGATGTTAGGAAATAATCTGTCAGAAACAGTTCACTAGAGAGCTCTTGAAATGCCAATAGTGGTGCCATCCAGCGGGCAATGGAATATGTTGTCTTTCTCTCTAAGCCTTGTTGCCATATTCAGCATTTCATGTACAGGGACGCATTAAGGTTGTATAGCAGTAAAGGTAACGCTCTGTATATATATATAACTTCTTCATGTTAAGTCCATAAAAATTCGAAAAAAAAAACACCGACTGACTGACTTCAGCTGACAGATAACAAATATGCCTGCTAGATGATTCATTAATTAGCTTTTGTTCCAAAATTATTTGTAATTTCTTAAGTGACCTAAATTTTTTGCTCGCCATCAGAGAAGAATCGATTTGAAGTTTTGACAGTTATTCATTTCTAAATAGGCACAAGCCGCCACTGATGTGGCTCCCATAGAGGCATACTGCTTGAATTACTACTACTTGTTTTATATTAACAACAAATCAACGGTGTTAATGGTGTACTCAGTTAGTGGTCAAATTTGACATATAAATTACGTCATTTAGGGTCGTATTTATAGGTCTCTAAATACTTGAGAGTCCCTTAAGTAGAGTTTTGTGTTTCGACAGCTACTTAAAGGTCCCGTACGTAAGGCTCCCTTGAGTAATACTCTAGTAACGAAATGTTAACATGACACGTCAACATGACATTTCATTGCAGTCAAGGCGATATTGTAGATTAAAGCTTAATTCAGATGCACACGACATCCGACGATACGATGGTACGAGACTGTTCCTATTGGTTGACATATTTTGAATATTCCAAGCAATAGGAACAGTTTCGTACCGTTGTATCGTCATATGTGGTGTGCATCTGAATTAAGCTTAATTTTAAAGTACGGTGCAGTATGTGTCACATCTGGAAAAATGTCCGGCACAAAACACGAAATACTGGCACAAAACAAAAAAGATAACAGAAAACATCAAAGTGCGTGGCAATAGGCATTACAAATTGACTTATATTTGGAATATGACAACGTCATATTGTCTAGAAAACAGATACACAAGGAAAGCCACACTTCAGGGTCCCTTAAGTATCCCTTGAGTGTTACTTAAGGGAACCTGTGCCAAGTTTGTCGTCAAATTCGGTAGTGCCAACCGTAAAATCCTATAGATATTGCGTGTTGCATATCCGTCCCTGTATATTATTAAACGTCTTCTAAATAAAAATTCGCCAGAGAAACAAGAGTTGTACTGTCAAGATGACAAAAAAGTACAAGTACCCTATGACAGCAATGTATACTGTCACGAAATCCATGATTCTGTACACTACTTGATGTAAACACAATCACTTTGATCTTGAAGACGATCATGGATTTGTCTATGAATAAATTGGCGAAGAAATCGTCGATGTAAAACAATATTATAACTAACAATCCATGATAGCTGACCGGGTGCCATCTCTTATTTACATGGGCATTCTGTCCACGTTATTCCTTGTACTATACTAGGTTCAATGAAAATGTACAAAACGCTTGCTGTTATTTTGCAACATTCCCGATATATGATTATACTCATACATATTTTGGTTTGGTGACTGTGTTCAGCAGATCATAGCTTCGACCAGTAGGTCTGGCAACCTTGACTCAAAGATGCCACGACCAAATTACATAAAATGATCGTTCCGACAGCTTGATGCTACTTCTACGCTCCTGGCAGCCATCATAGCCTTCAACACACGCCAACCACCGCGTGAGATGAGTTGTTCCGGAAGTTGAGCGTTTCATCTCCAGCAGCAGACGTACGCTTAAGCCCGACTCCATGCTCTGAGCGCCGCGCCGTCTGGCTCTAAACACACGTTAAACTCCACTAGTAGCACCATTCACCGAAGTTGCTACTCTCAAGACGAACGATTCGTTTTAATAATAATTCGACCAAGTTTTGTCGGATGTGTGTGTGTGTTAATGGGAGTTGCAATTCGGAATGCGAGCGGATGTTAGGAGATTACAGAGGTTGTAAATTGCGAAGGCGCTGATTGCCATCAAGCCTGTCACATTTTGGTGATTTGGGTACTCGACGGCTGGAGGTCGAATCGCTTAATCGCTGCATTAATCTCAGAACGAACTCAGCAGTACAGAGGATGGTCAAAAGACGTCATGACTATAGTGTTCCGTCAGTTTCTTCAGATTGTGTGGCAATACTGGTGGAACGTAGTACTACAACCGAATGCAAACGAATATGTACAACAGAAAACAAACGGAAAGACAAGAAGTAATCAAAAACACCAGAAAACGAAACAAGACAACACAATACAACAGAAAACAACAGAAAACAGCCGAAAACAACCAAATGCAACAAAAAACAATAGAAAAGAACAGAAAACAGCCGAAAACGAAGAAAACAACATAAAACAACAAAAGACAAAACAAAACAACAGAATACAATCGAACACAACAGAAAACAGCTCAAAACAACAGAAACATCAGAAAAAAGAAACGACAGAAAACGACTGAAAACGGTCCAAAGCAACAGAAAATAACCCCGAAAATAACCAAAAACGACAGAAAACAACAGTAACAACTCACGAAGCTGAAACTTGCAGCACGAGCCATAGTGAGCCAAATGAATTATTACCATCACCGCGAGCTTATCTACGACCGAGGTAATTAATAGTACCACTTAAATACATAATAATTACGAATTATTGACAACTGGACCCCACTTCTTATTCTGGCCACCTTTTCAGTTATTATAGCATGTACTATTTGATTGTATGCATTTCCAAGAGATCGGTACTAGTAGCTAGTAGGCGTTGTTCATAACCCATGGCTGGAGTGTGAGTTATGAAAAATTAATTCATGCTGTTTGTTTATTACCTGTTCAGAAGTAGTTTGGTAATCGCTGTATAACGTAATCGGAGTAGATAAACATTTTTAATCTTTTCGGTCAGCTGATTTGCCTTGATGAATTTATAAGATTTCAAATGTCGCCGAACTCCAAAATTATTTCTTTAGGAAATACTGACATACAGGGTGAGTTTTTAGTACCGGCTCGGTCGATAACTGCACTACTATAGAAGATAGCGAAAAAAGTTGTATGTAAGAGTTGTAGCCGCGGATATGCTCCTTGCTCAGAAAATATTTAGATTTATACAGGGTGATCCATAACTACGTGGTGATGCAAACATACATCTTTTTAAATGAGACACCCTATTTGTTATTCCGTATTCGAATTCTACTAATGATTTCCGTTCTTCCAATATAGGGTTTTGTTATATTATAAAGGGTATTTCCAAAGTTATGACCATTTTTATATCCAAATAGGGTCAAATGAACGTACTGTATATCAAAAAGTAATAAATCAAAAGTTATTTTTTTTACATAAAAAGATTGAAAATATCCTCTAGTTTTAAAATCGGCTATAAAAAAAGTCCGTGACGCATATTTGTATACAGGGTGATGTAGAATGCAAAATCCAAATTTTCTCTTTTTTTTAAATGTAACTCCCAATATTTTATTATCTCAAAGAATTGCTTTTAATATGCTCTTTCATTTTTGTATAGTACTTGTTGTACCTACATCCATCAGTTTCCGAGATATTTCGATTTTTCGGCAAATTTAAAATATAGCTTCTATTTGTGTACTGGAATTTATTTTTTTTGGGAAAATACTATCTAATTTGTTTTTTGTTTAACGAACAACTAAATTATAAGGTCATGATACTATTTGATGAAGTGAAAACCCTAAATCATCGAGATAATAAAGTCAAGAATGCTGAGGAAACAATTTTGTAGGCGTCATGCATAATCATCAAGCAGATTTATCAGGTGTGCTTTGAAAAATTGACAGTTTTCATAACCTGCTCAGTTATTCCGTACTGTGTGAAAAACCGGCTTTAAAAATTATATTTTTCTTTGAGGGTATTTAGGAGAATCTTTGAGAAATTGTCTACTTGCCTCTAGAATATATCAACTATGAACAGCAATATCCAAAACGGAGGCAGTCTAAAACTAATGCGTTTGAAAGATTGAAGAATCGTTTTATTTGGACTGTGTCGTTTGATATTTCATAGCCTACCTGATACAGCTGCTTGATAATTATGCATGACGTCTATAAAATTGTTTCCTCAGCACACTTGACCTATATTATATCGTTAATTCAGTGTTTTGACTTGATTAAGTATTATTATGACCTTATATTTAAGTTGTTTGTTAAGCAAAAATGAAATTTGATAGTATTTTCTCAAAATAAATCAATTTTAGTAAACAAATAGAAGGTATATTAAAAATTTGTAGAAAAATCGAAATATCTCAGAAACTAATGAATGCAGCCATAACAAGTGCTATACAAACATAAAAGAGCATATTAAAAGCAATTCTTTGGTATAATAAAATATTGGGGATTATATTTAAAAAAAGAGAGAAAATCTAGATTTTGCATTCTACATCACCCTGTATACAAATATACGTCACATGTTTTTTTTTATAGTGGATTTTAAAACTAGAGGATATTTATAATCTTGTCATGTAAAAAAAAAATTTTTGATTCATTACTTTTTGATATACAGTACGTTCATTTGACCGTAATTTGGATATAAAAATGGACATAATTTTTGAAATACTCTGTACAATACCTTATATTGAAATAACGTAAATCATTAGTAGAATTTGAATATGGAATAATATGTAGGGTGTCTCATTTAAAAAAATGCATGTTTGCATCACAACGTAGTTATGGATCACCCTGTATAAGTCTAAATATTTTCTGAGCAATTAGCATATCCGTGGCTACAACTTTTATATACAACTTTTTTCGCTATCTTCTACAGTAGTGGAGTTATCGACCGAGCCGGTACTAAAAACTCACCCTGTATTTAGAAAAACATTTTCATAGAGACTACGCATAAGCTTTCTTTTGTTTGTGTTTAATTGTTCGCTTTAATCTGTGACTTGGCAATCGTATCTGCAGGAAACAAGTTATTTTTGTAACCGCATCATTAAAATCTTTTGTGCTGACTATCCACTCCTTTAAGCAGTCTTTATCTCTGTTACCTTAAAATTTAACAAAGGGTAGTTTAATGGAGGAGATAATTTTTTCATTAGAGCACAATTTTTACTAAACCAACAACACTTTACCTAACTTCAAATACATTGTTAGAGAGTCCCGACTATTCTTTATAAATTACAGGTTATGTCGGGTCATGACCATTTACGTAGATCAATGGAAGAGAGAAAGTAGGATGCTTTATAGTTATAGTGGTTCTGCAACAGATCGATCGACAAGCGAACTTTATTAATCTATTAACAGCGTCGACGGAAGAGATATTCTGACGAGAGCCAATACATTTGATATTGCGAAAACTTAATTTCGAATTCCATTAATAATATAGCAAAGCTTAAACAATCATTAAACACTAAGGGTATATAACAAAGTTAGTTTGAAAGGAAATAACAACAAATACAGCAAAGAAATTATTCTTTTTGTGGAACAACAGATGGGAAACACCTAACGGAGGCGAGATTTTACTCAATCATCGATTGTCTTTCATTTTCTTTTCCTCATTGTAACTTTTAGCTATATCGGAAACACTAAAGAGGTTAAAAACTCTAATCTCTATCAATAATACTTAGCTTGTAGTCTTTCTTGTATATAACAGGATGTAACATACCTTTTCGGATTTTGGTGAAAATGGCCTGGTGTTGTTAGATGGTTATCAAAAAGTCGAAGTTTTAGCAGAAGGCCCACCTAAATATTCCTATAAATAGGGATTACCTTATTCACTTTTTGGTGTGCTTAAGTCAAGGCCAAGTGAATGCTTATGTTTATAAATTATTTTTATTTTCCACTCACATTATAGAAGATAATATATCGAGTCAAGGGAGGTTACACTTATTTGGTATTGTTATTATCTTTATACTCAAAAATCGTAGAAATTGCACAACTCCGAAAGTCCGACTCCAAGTCTTTACTTCAACTATAAATACTAACCGGTTACGTGAAAGGATTAATCTCAACATCTAGATATCATGGCCGTAAAATTTTTACAAGTCTATGTACCACAACTAACTATAAAAGTAAAAAGCAAAGTAGCATTTGCAATTCACCAATTCACATTAACAAATTTCAGCCACAGTTAATGAAAAGTCAGACCACTTATAGCTGTGAATAATAAATCACAACGTAGCTCAACTCTAGTACGCAAACTTCTGGCATATCGAACTGTCGTCTCCGCCTCTGCATGACTATCAACGAAATTCCTTTATCCTTCAGCCTCCGCTGTTTACATCTTCTTGATCAGAATATAAAGTAGCAGATGCCGAGCACAAAGGAGAGGCAAGCAGCCTTATCCGAAACTAGCAAGCCACGATAGCCCTCTGAAAATCCCACTCGACAGTTTTACGCTCATACATCAAACAGACATATTATTTCCACTTTCGATTTCTGATATAAGAGAATGATTTCTTAGTGCGAATAATAGTCCTAGCATACATTTGAGCTTCTTGGGCCAAATCATATGATATGTCAAATAAGTTGATATTTGAAAATTCATATTCTCACTAATCACTCCTACTAATTCAGAGGTTATTCAGAATTTTTAAAATTCAAGTTTTTTCTAATCTTTGGAAAATTTTCAAAATTTCCGAAATTTTCTTAGTAAAAAATTATTCAATGCTATGGCATTTTCGAAATCTTTCATGGATTTCCAAATATTCAAAATTTCAAAAATTTTAGAAATCCATGAAAGTTTTTGAACTGTTTAAAATTTTCGATATTTTCCAATTTTTTCATAGAAATTCAAAACTCGAAATCTTTTATAGTTTTAGTTATATAAAGTCATAGATATTTTTCTGAATTTTGAAAGTTTTCCAAATTTTTTGATATTTTCGAAAATTTTACAATTTTTTTCACTCGCAAAAGTTTTCCAAATTAAGATATTTCTTTAAATTTCCGATGTCTTTCTAATTTTCAAAGTTTTCAATATGTTCAAAGTATGTCAAGTTCTTAAAAATTTCTAATATTTTCCAAAATTTTCGACATCTTTCGAAATTATCATAAATTTAGACTTATTTATATTTTCAAAATGTTTGAAAATGTCTTCGAAATATTTGAGGTTTTGCAAAATTCTCGAAATCGCTCATGTTTTCCGGAGAAGTTTAGAACTAGGTGGTTTTTCTGCTACACACCGAATTGGTGTGATACTGCACTATAAAGGTACCCATGTTATCAACTATTTACTATACTAGAAAGTCAGTCAGGTGTAGACGTATTGAGCTTGCACTAGGCATGTGTGGAAAATTATATCGATAGGCTCGATAGATATAACACCTCACATAATCTTTTTATGAACGTATACGACTTCTTTAATTCACTTGTGCTGAGGTACTAGAGACATACTATGATAAACGCTAACAGACGAGGAACGAAGGAATTACCAATGAATGTATGACTATGACTGTCACAGGGATTTAAAAAAACAGAAATCTGCTTTAACTGCCCACCATTTAATTCAATAATTGTTCTTGGTTCCTTTAGCTATACCAGTATGTCGCTATCTGTGTGGAATTGGAGGAACATAGGAAGCAATATATAACTTATATCCTTGTTATATTACAAGATTTTTTGAAATCAATTGTCAAATACGAGTAGTATTTATGTATCCCAAGTAATCAATCAACCGCTAACGTATGAGATAAATACGTACACAGCGATTAAGATAAGCCACCCATATCTCTAAGTACCAGTTCCTTTCGGCATCAGATTATTATTGCCTATTACCACTTTGCTTGACAAAAAATCTAAAAATCAAAACGAAATCAAATTAAAAATTCCTGAAAAATCACCTATAGATCTACGTACATATATATGTAAATAAGTGAATATCATATGGCGTATTCAATCGTATCTGAGCTACACTTGAATCATTTGGTTACTTGTACAAATTTTTTTTAATTTTATTTTATTGAGCTATTTTTTATTTATATTTTTATATACAGGGTGAGTTTTTAGTACTCGATTGGTCGATAACCCCACTACTAAGCAAAAAAAGTTGTGCATGAAAGTTGTAGCCAAGGATATGCTCCTTGCTCAGAAAATATTTTGATTCATACATGGCGATTAATTACTACCTGGTGGTGCAAACATGCATTTTTTTAAATGAGACACCCTATATATTATTCCACATTTAGATTCTACTAGTGATTCCCGTTCTTGAAATATGAGGTATCGTAATATTATACATGGTATTTCAAAAAGTTATGACCATTTTTGTATACAAATCTTTGTCAAATGAACGTACTGTATATTTAAAATTAATGAGTCAATAATTATTTTGTTTCCATGGCAAGATAAAAAATATCCTCTAGTTCTACTGTAAAAAAGTCAACGACGCATATCCATATACAGAGTGAGGTAGAATGGAAAATCTAGATTTTCTCTTTTTTTTTTAATGTAACCCTCCATATTTCATTATACCAAAAAATTGCTTTCAATATGCTCTTCCATACCTGTATAACCTTTCATATACCTAAATTCATTAGTTTCCGAAATCGAGCTTTCAAAATTATTTTTTCCACGGAAGAACGAATTGAGGGAGTTTAGGAGAAACTTTGAGAACATGCATACTTGCGTCTAGAATGTATCTACTAGCAACAGCAATATCCAAAACGGAGGCATTCTAAAAGTATTTCATTTGAAGGATTGAAGAATCGTTTTATTCAGACTGGGCCAGTTAATATCTCATAGCCTACCTGATAGATCTGCTTAATAATTATGCATCACATCTATACATTTCATCAGCATACCTGACATACCTCGATAATTCAGGGTTTTGACATCATCAAATATTATTATGGCCTTATAATTTGGCTGCTCGTTAAATACAAATAAAAGTCGATAGCACTTTCTCTAAATAAATGAATTTCAATACACATGTAATATGTGGTATATTTGAAATTTGCAGAAAATTCGAAATATCTCAGAAACTGATGAATGAAAATACAAAAGGCTATAGAAATATGAAAGAGCATATTATAGACAATTTTTTGGTCTAATAAAAGAGGCGGGGTTGCATTTAAAAAAAACAAAAAATCTAAATTATGCACTCTATATATGAATATATGAATATGTATATAATAATAATAATAATAATAATAATAATACCTTCGCCAGTTCCTTACAAGAACCATGGAGACATGGCGAACCAACATACATCTCAAAACTCAGGACGGCCATATCCAAACAGAGGAGCTACTCATACGACGCGGTATCTTCCAGGGTGATTCGCTTAGTTCACTGTGGTTCTGCCTTTGTTTAAATCCACTCTCTAACGCACTCAACAACACAAATTATGGTTTCAACATCAGACATCAGAAAGTCAATCAGCACAGAATAAATCATCTTCTCTACATGGATGATATAAAACTATATGCAGCCACTGAAGTGCAACTAAAAGAATTACTCAGAATAACAGAAGTGTGTACGTCAGACGTTCGGATGGAATTCGGTATGAGCAAATGCAAGGTGCTCCACATCAATAAAGGCCAATGGAAGAACCAATCCGAACAGGAAATATTAACTGGCGAAACGCTGGATAACATGGACAAGGACGAAACGTACAAGTATCTGGGCTTCAATCAGAACATTAAGATCGATCACACACAAGTCAAGGCTCAACTAACACAAGAGTTCAGAAACCGCCTCCTTAAACTTCTAAAATCAAAATTGAATTCCAAAAATCTTACAAAAGCAATAAACACATTTGCTATACCGGTCCTCACATACTCCTTCGGCATCATCAAGTGGTCACACACTGATATAGAAAACATCCACATCCTCATACGGACAGAACTTACGAAACATCGAATGTCACATCCAAACGCGTGCAAAGAAAGGCTCACCATTGACAGAAAACAAGGAGGCAGGGGGATTATAGATATACAGTCACTTCGCACAAGACAAATAAAAACGCTCAGAGACTTTTTCCAAAGCAAACAGACAAACTTGCATAGGTCGATAGTAAAGGCAGACAAAAACTATACTCCACTAAACCTATCCCGCTCTGATCACTCAGCAGACGGACACAATCACATAGAATTACAACAAGAAAAAATAAATACCTGGTCACAAAAAGCACTCCATGGCAAGCACAGATACCGCGTCACACAAGATCACATTAATGAAAGACAATCATACACCTGGCTGCAGGATGGCCAACTCTTTCCAGAAACTGAGGGTTTTATGCTTGCTATACAGGACCAAGTGATTGCGACAAGGAACTACATGAAATACATAATTAAAGATACATCCATAACCGACGACAATTGCAGAAAGTGCCACCAACAAAAGGAAACAATAGACCACATAACAAGCGGATGCAAAACTCTCGCTGGAACCGAGTACACAGCTAGACATAACTCTGCAGCCAAGGTCATTCACCAAGCACTAGCCACAACAAACAAGCTAATAGAAAACACAGATCCATATTACAATTACACACCGACATCAGTACTCGAAAACAATGAATACAAACTGTACTGGGACGTTGAAATACATACAGATAAGACAATCCCGGCAAATCGGCCAGATATAGTTTTCCAATCGAAGGCAGACAAAGTTACCTATTTGATAGATATCGCTATTCCCAACGATACGAATATCCAAAATACCTACGCTGGGAAGATATCTAAATACACTGACCTTGCGATAGAGATAAAACGACTATGGAAGCAAAACAAAGTTACTATTGTCCCCCTAATTATGTCTGTCTCAGGCCTTACACCAAACACTTTTACACCACACCTACAACAGTTAGGCCTAGACGAAGAGTTACACAAAATATTTCAAAAATCTGTAATCCTGAAGACCTGCAATATTGTACGATCCTTCCTAAATTCCGATCCGTAATAGTTCAGGTGTTGACTTGGCATAGCCCGTCAACATTTGTTGCTACCGCAGTCATGCGAGAGAAACTTGAAAAATCAGAATAATAATACATTTACGAACAGCCCAAACCTCTCTCAGCAGACACTCCGGCCTTGGCGCAGTTCGAGTTCGTTTGTAGGAGGACTCCTAACTTGAATGTACTGCGTCACCCGATAAACACGGAAGAAATTCTTGACGCCTTACCAGGCGCAAAGAATTTCGCAGCTCCTGGCCCGGATGGCATAAACACCTACTGGTGGAAAAAATTCCCCAGTTGCCACCGGCATTTAGCTAGAGTTTTTAACTCGTGGCTAAATCAGGAGCAGCCAATTCCGGCTTGGTTTGTCGAGGGTCGAACCGTGCTTCTCCCGAAGACCGGAGATTTGTCTGATCCCAAAAACTACAGGCCAATAACATGTCTGAACGCATGTTACAAGCTCTTCACCAGAATCTTGTACATGCGTCTCCTTCAAGCTGTGAATCCTGTATTTCTCGACGTGTATGAACAGAGAGGGTCAAAGAAAGGAGTAGCTGGCTGCAAGGAGAACTTGTTGATTGACCGATGTGTCACGCAGGACTCCGTGCAGTACAAGCGAAACCTTTCTATGGCCTGGATTGACTATCGCAAGGCATTCGACAGCACGTCTCATGAGCTCATTGTGCGGCTGTTGGAATGTCTTTCGGTGGATAATCAGATAGTGGGGTGCATCAAACAACTGATGCCACTCTGGAAGACCCGGTTCACCATAACATCAGGTGAAACTCGGGTTCAGACAGAGTTGGTGTCATTGAAAAGAGGTGTCTTCCAAGGAGACTCCTTGAGTCCCTTGCTCTTTTGCATCTCACTTTTGCCTCTGTCCATAGCGCTGAGAAATACTAAAGGATACAGCTGTGGCACGCCCAATAACCGGAGGCACAAGGTCACCCATCTGTTTTATATGGATGACCTAAAACTTTATGCCTCCGGCCAACGCGAACTACAACAATCGCTGAGGGTGGTGCAGGAGTACAGTCATGCTATCGGAATGGAGTTCGGGACAGACAAATGTGCATTGGTTCATCTCAAGAAAGGACGAAGCGGAGATAGTGGAGATGAGGAACAGCTCGTTGATGGGAGCATCTTGCGACAACTGCATGCCGGAGATACTTATACCTACCTTGGAGTGGCGCAGCGTCATGTCCAAGAGGCAACATTGGTTAAAGAGTGTCTCCGCCGCAAGTATTTGCACCGACTCCGGCAGATCTGGTCGTCAGAACTGTCCGGCAAGAACAAAGTCGCTGCCACAAACATGCTTGCGGTCCCATTGTTATTATACACCTTTGGTGCTATACACTGGAAAGTGAACGAGCTGAAGGAAATCGACACGAAGACCCGCAAAAGGATGAATATGGAGAGAAGCCTGCATCCTAAGTCCTCTGTCCCGCGAATATACCTCCCGCGACACCTGGGAGGGCGTGGACTATTGAGTTTGGAGCGTCTGCACAACAGAGTAGTACTGGCCACTGCCTGCTATGTAACGAACAGCACCGATCCCCTGATCCGCTTCGTGCGAGAACACGAGAATGCGGGAAAAGGAGCCTTTCTTTTTAGCGCAGCGAAACGAGCAGCCGAGGAGCTCAGCCTCACACTCGACTTCAAGCGGAGGTGTCAGCAGTCCATTACGGAACTTGCTCCCGCAGAATTAAAAGCCCACATTAAAACTGCCGAAGTCGACTTCCTCTTAAGACTTCATAAAGATAAGCCAATGCATGGAATCTTCTACAAACATCTAGAAGAGCATAGCTTGTCTGAGCAGTTGACCTTCTCTTTCCTGAGGTCTAGTGGGTTGAAGTCGGAGACTGAGGGCTTTATAATGGCTTGCCAAGACGGTGTCTTCAACACCTTGGTATACCGTAGAAGGGTTATGGGTGTAGATGTACCCGACACCCATTGTAGAGCTTGCCGACAGGCGCCAGAGACGCTTATGCATCTCTTGTCGGCGTGTAAGACGTACGCTGGGACGGCTTACGTCCATCGGCACAACGCGGCTCTACGAGTGCTCTACTATCATTTAAGGCACTCATACGGTATCGATGAGACACCGGTGCTGCCATACGCTCCAGGGGATATAGAGTCCGTTGTGGAGAACGAGAGATGCCGGATTTACTGGAACTACTCGTTCCCCACGCTCGAGCTTGTACAGGCAAACAAGCCCGACATAGTCCTTCTCGACCACCAACAGAAGACGATGTTCGTTATTGAGTTTTCGGCGCCTGCCGAAGTGAACATCGTCTCTAAGGAGGAGGAAAAGCGGACCAAATATCAGGAGTTGCTCGGACAACTTCGCAGGCTCTGGCCAGACTACACTGTAAGTCTGCTGGTTATGGTCATTGGATCCCTAGGTGGAATGAGGAATACGCTGCTCTCTGCACTGCGCAAAATACCGGTGTGCCGTGCGGCGGCGCACATCTTAGCCGCCAGAATGCAGAAGGCAGTCATCCTTGGGTCCCTTCGTCTACTTAGGGTGCACGATTCGCGGACCCAATGATTGCTCACCTCACGGTGTGAGGAGTAGTCATTGGGTAATGGAACAGCAGCTCGGTGTGTCGGAGCCCGGGCTGCACTTTTTTGTTTTAAACACACAATAATAAAACGTCTTTATTTAAACTATTTCTGTAACGGGCGAAGTTTAGCCACATGGCTATTCCTCCACTTAACCCTAATTTGTTATATAAAACACAAATATGTATACGCATAAATGTATGAGTATGATGTATACATGATGTATACATGACATATACATACACATTATGCTCAACGAAGGAGAAAAGAAAACACTAAAAGTTATTCTAACATTAATTATCATAACTAGTTCGTTGAAATGACTGAGAAAAGAAAAGTATAAAATTTATTTATGTTGTGATAATAAATATTCTCTAACACAATGCTTGAATTTTCTATAATGTAACTGCTTGAACGGCTCTGGCAAGAAATTAAAATATTTAACAGAGTTATATGTGAAACATCTTTTAAACATCGATGTTTGTATATGTAATGAATACTTTTGACTTTTTTGCAGCCTGCGTTAAAACGAGAGGATATTTTTTATCTTGTCATGTAGAAAACAGTACGTTCATTTGACAGCGATTTGGGCATAAAAATGGTCATAACTTTTGAAATACCCTGTACAATGTTGCAGTTCTTATATTTTAAGGACGGAATCTAAACATGGAATAATATATAGGGTGTCTCATTTAAAAGATGTATGTTTTCATTCATATAGGGCATATAATGCGAGGACAAAAGTATGAGCTTCTGAGAGTAATTATAGAAGGCAAAATACAGGGAAAAAGGTCCATCGGCAGACGCCAAAATTCCTGGCTAAAGGACATCCGCAGATGGTTTGGTTGCTCTTCGCTCGACATATTCCGGATGGCTGTATCAAGGACAACGTTGGCTATTTGGATCGCCAACCTTCGAAAGGAGACGGCGTCATAAGAAGAAGCTGTTTTCATTACCACGTAGTTTTGGATCACCCTGTATAAATCAAACTATTTTCTGAGTTAGGAGCATATCCTTGGCTACAACTTTTATATACAACTTATTTCATTACCTTCTGCAGCAGTAGAGTTATCGACCGATCCGGTACTGAAAACTCACCCTGTATATTATGGCATGCGATGCATACCAATTATTGAATCAAGCTGAGGAAGCTGGGTGAGCTCTGGAAGATTCAGTTGTAGTAGCATATCCCAAAACAACTTAAAAGAGTATTCTTTGCCTCCTGTCCTAATGCCTTTCGACAATCCTTCACGACAGCATTCTCACATATATCACATATATTTCCACTTTCCATTTCGCAAACGGCCGGATTTTGCGTAATTTATACCTTGGTTACAGCGGAATCTGTCCAGAGGGCGCTGTTACCATGACCGACCGAAGGGGCGCACTAAATTCCGCAAAGACAAATGAAGACACACCCGGATGGGAATATAGGGGATGCGTTAGGGGTAGGTTTTGCTTTGCCGCAGAAGCCAAGGGTAGTTTTATGTCATGTCAAGTAGTTTTATGATAAAATTTAAAAAGGTAGGACATGAAGGATAAATCTTATTTATACTATTGAGTCAGCGCATTATGTCTTGCCATTATCTGTTTCCGATTTTATCGTGAAAGTATACAAACACAACATAGTTTCATGAGGATACTGAACAAAGCTTTATTTTTGCTTCCTAACTTAAATAATGTCATTACTAAATATGGACATACAACAATATATTATAATATGGTTATATGTGCATTATTCATGAAAAACGTTACAGTTTAGACTTGACTACTGGTAGGATTTAGCAATGTAATTTTGATGGCAAGTCTTTAAAAACAATCAAAGAACATAAAAGCTGAGTAGGGCGCCACTACATTGATTTTCAAAATTAGTGAGGAGGTTTTCATATTAGCTGCAGTAGTAAGCAACCACAGTTCAGTTGATAGCAGATCAACCCTTCCCACGTGAGATTAGGCTAAGTAATACCCGTTTTCGGTCATTTCTTTTATTTTGTCCCTGCCACAGCAGCTATCCAAAACACAAATCCTCTCAAATTTATACTTTTTTTAAATATAACACCCTGTATATTATTACATATTCAGATTTCTCGGTGAATTCTAGTGTGACTTTATGTATCACACATAGGACTTAAAGCAAATCGTTCAGGTGTAAATCACCATTTTCTGTAAAGGTAGGTAGATGTCAGGAAAAAATTGAATATCGCAGAAATTATAAATCTTGGAAGACTGTAGTATTACTAAGCATGAAATGCGTCAACTTAGGTTAGATGGTCAAAGTTGAATTAGGTTTGTGCTTGTAGAAATCGGTCGATTAATTAAGGACTTCAATCAGAGATAAGTTGATTTTATCAAATGGGAATGACTAATATTGTTTTATACGATTAAATGTAAAATTTGATAGCCTTTGTAATCATATAAGGTCGTGAATATCAATCCCTAGTAGTTGTCGTTTAATTTCAATTTTTCAGTTTTCTTACCTACAAGCAACCTAGCAGACCGTGAAATATAAACAAAAACCTGTTCTTACGTTACTTATGGTAGTAAAATTGAAAAACGCAGATTTGATTGAACATTTGAAATTAGATGAAAACTTCCAGAGATTAATATTCACAGCTTTATATATTATTAGAAAGGCTTTGAAATTTTACATTTAATCGTATAAAAAAATTAATCATCCAGTTATCTCAGATGAAAGTTTCCTTAAGTAATCGACCGATTTCTCGAAGCACAAACGTAATTCAAATTTAATCGTCTAACCCGTAGACTTTAAAATCAATTTAAAGCCGATGGTCTAACCTAACAACCCGTTCACACGATGCGGTCAAATTCGTTTCGGTAATTTTTCACACGGTGACCCTACGAAACGCCTACGGCAATTTCTCCGTTTCGGTCGCGTGTTATCACCGAAAACCGAACAGCTGATTCGAGAATAAAACCTAATCGGTGGTAAGCACCCAAATGAGGCCTTTGACGAGAATCCAAAGGTTTCTGTTAAGTATACTACGCCTCCTTCGACGATACGAATACAAAATTAAAAACGTATTTACGTTCATTCGCAAGAAAACTATTCAAAAATGAACCGAAAACCAGATATCGGCTGAAAATCTCTTTATAACCGTTTTCTGTGTGAACATTTGCGGTTTGCGCCGATTTGTTAAAATCACCAAAACGGTGATCTGACCCTGTCGTGTGAACGAGCTGTAAGCTGGCTCATTTTATGCTTAGTAACATGGCAAAGTCCCAGCCTTCTGAATTTCATAATCTCTGCGAAATTCAATTTTCTCCTGACATCTACTTATAACGAAAATGATGATTTATACCTGACAGATTCGCTCTATGTCCCATGTGTGATACATAAAGTCACTAGAATTCGCCAAGGAATCTGAATATATATGCAATAATATACAGTCTGATCTATTTAAACAAATATTTAACTTCAATATGTTTCGTTTTTTGGGGGCACACTGCATAACATGAAAAAATTACCTTAATGGGTTCATATTCATCCGAAATCACTAGGTATCTTCTTTTTCATCGGATACTTTAAGCCATAATGCTGCGTGTCGTGAATGGCCCAGTATGGAAAGAGGGTATCTTCTTCCGAATAAATTTGGTATTTCCATAAAAGCCTTGGCAAAAACATTACTGAGAAATAAAAAAAAATATGCCGACTAACATAAGTATAAACAGGCGGTGGTGAGTTGGCTCAGCGGTCAGAGTCGAGGGCTCGTGACCGGAAGATCCCGGATTCGATTCCCGCTAGAGGCGGAAATCTATTTCTGGTTTTTTCAATCAAAAATAAATATCCATAAAAAAAGCTCAGCGAGAAACCCCAGTTGAGCCTTCACTGTTGGCTTCTAATTAACAGTGCTGTTCCTAGTATGGCGCCGGGAAACAGCGACAAATCCTATACACAGAACACAAGGCTAATGAGCAAAGCAATCGATGCCGATGACACATATGTAAAAAAAACAATAGACAGGCTTATATTTAACTGTCAAGGAAAATTCACTTGTTCTTAGGTTTAAGGAGATACACCTAGTTGTTCAAAATGAAAAAGCTCTTGGCTGTAATACTTACGTACTGGACATGTTCGTACGCCATCGGCTAAGAAGTGCCATGATCCCGAAGGTACCGAACCACTGGGAAAAATGCGTTCACAAAAAACGTTCAACAGCATTGTTGGAATTTTGAGCTCACACAAATGTTCACCGTTTGCACTAGCAACTACGAAAGTATCTGACCTAACACACATGCAAATTTTTAAAAAGTACCATGTTTCTACGACTCAAAACAATCCAATTGAGCTATGACCGTACCGAAGCGATGCCAGATTCAAACTAAAGCTGATTGAAATAAAAACAATGCAGCAAGAAGTATTGGCGCTCGCTGGCACCTATCGCTAATCATCCTTTCGTTGTGATGTCTCACTGATTTATTCGGGACCTTTTGCACGACTCTTTCCAAAGTGTCAGTAGCAAAACGTTAACGGTTATTGACGTCATCAAATGATTCTAACGTTACGCTATGTAGAGTATATAATTTTTACTTTTTGCATGCACCTTTGTCTAATGTAGCGTAGAATAAGTGAGGTTCGTGCTCTAGGGTTTTTGTGTTTTTTCTTTAATATTTTTATAGTCTTTGTATTGCAAACGCTCAGAATGGAACAAACTTTGGACATCGTTTTGAGGCGTCGGCGGCATATTGAATGTGATGATAAACAAATAAACACCTAACAATATAGGTTTTGCGAGACGACCGAAGCATGACATTTCACTCTCATAGTTCAGTCAGTTCAGTTCTATGATGGTAACACACTGTTGCCGGAGACGCCTAGTTTTTTAGCTTTTATTGGATAATACTGTCAAATAAAATTGACGGAAGAAAACCTGATCCTTTTGTACAATGAGGAACCACAACATAAGTATTGGTGCCACCAAAATCATCACGGTTCTTTTCTCATTGCCGCATAGTGGTTTAGACCTAGCAGTACCGCACGTGATGATATCGTTATTCGCCGATTCGGTTATTTCGGGAGAACTGCGCATGCCACAAATAGCCGAAAGCGTGAAACAACGACGTCCTACTGATAGACCACGCATCCAAGGCAAATTGTTTGTCGGCATTCCAAACATTGGGAATATTTTCAATGGTACACCGCAGCGATGCCAACTTGACAATCATTTGGAATTTATATTCAGAAAAACGTATGGAACAGTATCGTCAATATGCTGTAAAAAATTATGATTATGGCTTACTTATCTGTAACAGAAAAAGTACTCTGAAATACTCTTTTGTAAACATGTGTAATATTGCAATTCTGTCAAGAATTAACCCCATCTTTATATTTTACAAACATTGCTGCATGCCCTTATACACAACTGGCAACGTCGGGACTGTCTATGCCAAGTGTCGACCACGTGTCTACTCAGGCGCGTACACAGGATTTTCGCTGGAGGGTGGTTTAAAAAAAAACGGGATGTCTGGTATTAAAAACAGCAACATAGCACATATAGAATGGGTAGTTATCAGTGATAAACCGGTGATAAACAAAACAGAACACAACAAAGCTTCAAGTTTTCGAAAACAAAAACAAATTGGCAAATGCTGTCTACATATTTGTAGGTAACAATTAGTCAACTTCGTGGCCGCCGATAGAAAACGTGGCCTGCTCAAAATTGCGAATCGGGTTTTCTTATTATTTACCAAAAAACGAAAAATTTATTTGGGTTAGACCCAGCCTAAAAAAACCGACACAAAGGCTATATTGAGGAATTATTAGAAGATTTACGAAAATGAACGAATGTCTTGGTAATGCCGGTATTAGTAGAGAAATGCGATCTAGCTTCTAGCAAGTACAATTCTGCAATCACATATGGCTACCATAAGTACTGCTTTCCTGATACAATTAAAACTCTTTATTACTATTTATTGATTGACAAGGTTTGGGGTTGAGGCTGACTAGTTTTAAGTTGGTTATTATAAATTATTTGCTACTTAATTTACGTAAGAATGTTAGTAACCTCAGATTATGTACTGTTGCAAATAATAAAGACATGAATAAAGTCCTAGCGCGTTTTTTCCTTCCAAAAAAATGATCATTTCTACAGACCCTGTCAGAGTAACTACCTAGTTAAGCTGTGACGAAATTCGCGAATTATTTATGCATTTTTTTGCCAATGCAATGGTAACAATTCTGAATACTTATTAGAATAATAGAATTAACATATTTTATGATCAATAAACTAGTATCATTGAAAAAAGTTTTATTCATATCTTATTTTTCAAGAATACCACTTTGAGTGAGAGAAGCTCATGCAGCAGTTATATTCTTATTTGAGCACACAAGCATGTGGTGTGAAAGGGAAAGGGAAACGGATAAATAAAATTTTATTATTGTACTATGTGTATGTGTGCATATATTCAATAATTCTAGTAATTCTACGTTTTTAGCTGCTCCAAATGAACAACAGTCTGACAATTACTTAACACATCTATTATTTCATATTGTTTGAATGTTTATTTGTAAACTTCTGCCATTGTAAAAATTAAATGTTTACGCCACTGACTCGGTGTACGCTCATACATACAGCTGACGTTCCCCCCTTCCGTCGCATCGCCAGAAACGCTTACAAACATTTGGTATACAAAGCGTAGTCTATCGGTAGGACGTCATTGGCGTGAAATAACGTCAGGCAACGGACGTGCAAAAGGTCCCTATTGTTTTCACACATGTTTATGGCGCGAAACAGCAACATAAATTAGCAATAGGTTACTTACAGAGGTCGTGAAATCGTCTCGGGAATAAACATAGCGTAAAGAAAACCATATCAAGAAGCAGTAGGAAACAAAAAACATGATTTTACTGACGGCCAAAAAAAGATATTTGCAAAATAAGATAAGGATATATTCAAATTTTTCCAGGTGACTTAAAACAAGGGCTGACGTCACAGGTATCTTATCGATATCGACAATCGATACTGCTACAGCGCAGGTCAGTGAGATTCAACTGCAAACTAGAGATGATCTAAATTCTTTAACAATGCGACTCAATTCATTGATACCTTTAAACACATTTGAAACAGGCAACTAACCCACTAGCATTTTCGTTGCAGTACATTTTAATATCTAAAAGGTATCACAGTTCATCCTGTTTGTGACCGAGATTCGCAACTAATCGAAGCCATCATTTTATTTCGGCGCATCCCATTATGAATGAATCCAAAGATAGAATCTAATTCAAGCCCATCCCTACAAAGTGAATTAGTAATCTAGCCTAACTTTTATTCTTTTGACTTTTGTGTCATACTTTTGTGTGTGACTCTGTTTTGTGGTTGTAATGATCAATGTCAAATACTACGTTCCAAAATCCCGTCTATTGAGTGAGCAGATGAATGTTCGAGGATAGTCACGTGATTCCAGATGTTAGGCGGGTTGGAATATTTATGAAACGGCAAAGATCTTTTTTTGACAATTTTGACATATCACATAACCTCAGAGTCAGAGTGAGTGAGTAGTTTCAGTCACAGTTTTTACCATCTGAGCCCTGAGGCTGTTTTGCTTTTGTGAAAATATTTTGTGGTGAAACTGAAAGGACATTCAAATGGATTCAAATATTGAAAATATAAGAATATATGAGCACTGCATCATTATAAGTACATCATGAAAACTGCATAGTGCTGCTAGTAGTTCTCTATAACAATAAAATTCCTTTCTCATGAAGTACCCACCTTCTTTTAAAACTAAAACTTTCTCAGTTTCGGTAATAATTTGATTATTTTCATCCAAAACATATTGAACTCCGTTTTCCATTGTATTTACTTCTAGACCATAGATAAAAATAAAGGGAAAGCATATAAATAAAGCAGAAGAGGCTATGTTAAGTTGTTAGCTGTCAAGTGAAAAATATCTTGACAGTCTTGACACAAAGATCGCTAAAATCTCAATTTGATTTCCGAGCAAAACGATGACATCCATGGCCTCGGAAATGCAATAATGGATCACAGATTTTTGTTGACAGTTTGATGTTGAGTGAATACTGAAACGCTACAGAGCAAATCGAGGTCTTTGATGGGATTTTGGAACGTAGTAAAAATGTTAGGCTAGCACTGGCTATCGATATCCAATATCAATACTTTACATCCCATCACTATAGGGTATCACTGACGTCAGAGGTTGTTTGCGCGGCATTTTCCGGCATTTGAAATAATTTTTGGAATATCTTTCACAGCCGATTCCAAAAAACCAAACAAGTGATTTTGTCATGTTTACTAGGCTCTAAGGAACGCGCAGGAACGCGTAAACGACATAATATTTTTTTCTGCACCCTATTATGGCCGACCTCAGCCCCTGGCACCTGTGACACGGCTCAACAATCAGCTGTCCTACTCACGGTCGGTTCCTTTGTGATGACGTGTTGCAAATATCTGACGTCAGCGACGCCATTTTGGCAGTTTTGTTCGTCCTGACAGGGGCGGAGTAGAAAAAAGTGTACAAAAGGACAGAATTAAGAAATAATACCCAACCTGTGCGGTGTAAAAGGAAGGTAAACATTAAAGATAATATAAAGTTCATGTTGTCCTTAATGTTTACCTCCCATAAGGTACTAGATATGCGCTGTGGTTTATAATATTTATCTCTATACTCTATGTAGATAGTCATGACACTGCCGTGCCGCCGCTGTTGAAATCTCTCTCTCTCTAACCTAAAATACCGATGCGCAAAGCGATCGGCGCAAAGCATCCCCAGACCTTGAGTAAGACAGCTGATTCTTTGATGAGCTGTGCCTGTGACGTGTTTTGAGGTTGAAGGTCAACAAATAGATTTCAAATGACAAAGGCGTATCATGAACTACGCCGATTGGGATTATAGTGGACAATACAATGAACATGGAATTATTAGGCGAAATATTGAAAGTAATATCATTAAACATAATAAATACACATAAAAAGTATATCACCTCTCAATTCTTTGGCGTAGCATTAATAAATACTGAAGGCTAAGATTTAATCTTAGTCTTCTTCTTCTTCTATAGTTAGCGAAAAAATCGGTTTGGTGAATGTCGGACTGTACCGGGTGTTTCCTCATACTTCGCCACCCCTCTTATCTATTTCATTTGAAGAGATAGAAAAAAGTTTTCATATGAAAGTTTTATGGTTTTTTCACATTCAGAATTTGAAAAAAAAAGAGAAAAAATAATAAAGGAGCGTTTTTTTTTTCGCGTAAACTTATATTTTTTAAACGGGACACCCTGTATATTATATCAAGTATATTTTGGAAGGTTCTTAAAGATAAAGCTTCTTTAGCTTCATGGGTTCTAAAATGTGGAAGTAAACCTCAGTCCACTATAGTCATGGTGGCCCAAAAATAGTTGACTGCCGTAATGTTTTGTGTCATTCTGAAATAATGCCGAGGTAAAAAGCATCGCTTTTTTTACAAGTGCAAACAACTTTTGTATTGTATTGCCTAATATCCAACATACCGTCATTATTCTCCCAAAAATACACAATTTAGGTTTATTTCCAAATACTGCGATTTTCTATTGAATTTGTCCCATCCTAAAAAAGTGCAATCAATAATTGTTACCCCAGACGCAAGTTGTGATTCACAAAAAACAACAGACTGAGTTTAAAGTATGGAATGCCTTAATTATCTCAAAAAAAGTTTGTCCGATTTTCATGAATTTTGGGATAGAGGCATTTGGCAATATGGCCAATCTTACGATTGTATTTGAAATATTGTCAGTTCCATCGTTTTTTCAGCAATATACTAAACTTTTTTATTTGAAATGGATCACCCTGTATATTTCTACATTTTTTAAATCCCTGAGTTACAACTAAATTTACATTGCATCCGCCCAAGTTAAAATAAGACATTAACTTCAAGAACATGAAGGCGGGTACAGCAGCTGCTCAAAATGTTGTCTGTTCACTTCAATACAACAAGCCATGTGATTCTTGAAACTTCGCAGTACATTTTGCGAATTTTCAACAGTAAATATAGCCATCTTATTTAGTTATTTGAACTGGTGCGGATGCAATATAAATTTAGTTTGTAAGTCCGAATACATGAGGTTTAGGTATAGGAAAAGCTATACAAAAAATAATGAGTATTTTTCAAGGTTTTTAAAAAGGTAGAAATTTACAGGGTGGTCAATTTCAAATAACAAAGTTTATTATATTTCCGGAAAAAAGGTAGATATGACAATATTGTTTATACCATCGACAGATCGGCCGTATGGCAAAACCTCCATACTCCAAAACTCATTAGGATTTTACAAACCGTTTCCGAGATAATGGGGGTGTTCCATTCTTAAGACTCACACTTTGTAAAGATTTGCGATTTTGGGTCATTTAGAAAAATAGTTCCGATATGTAAGGAACAATAATTTTTTTTTATTTTTATTTTTTATTTATTTATTTGTACTATACAATACAAATATTGCCACCTCGAAGGCTACGCCTTGTATGAGGTATTGGCTGACATATTGAAATTGTACATTGTAATTTGGCTAACCTATCTTTAGCTGCTCCCTCTCTTTGGACTGCAGTCTTTATACGTATTTCAACGGTATTCATTTCATATAGTTCAATATGTCGAAAAAAACCCTGACATCCTGAATACGTTTTAATAACTTAATAGAAGTTATAAATTAAATTTTGTAAACAGAAAGATACTAACGTCACGCCAATAACTAACAAACAGTATAGCCTACCTATGAAAGGATAGTTCTCGACTTCCAGTTTTTCCTGCTTCCATTTTACTCACGTAACAACTTTGTCTCACCATAGTTTATAATTGTCCCGAAAATTCCGGCAAAAAACTAGAAAATAAGTCAATCTCACTGCAACACAACGCTAAAGAAAATGCCGCCACTAAACATCCTAACGTCACCCGTTACGCACGTAGTTTGAACAGAGCTGCCGTTTCCTGCCGTATGGAGCATGGAGCAAACATTACGATGATGTATGGTTCACTTAACAATGCTGCTAGTTATACTAAAATGATCCTAAATTTGCAGAACAATACATCATTTGGGTGTAAAATATTATTCGAGTTGCTTCAAAATGAGAATATCTACTGGTCAATAAAATGCCGGTTAGAGTGGGGGCTCCATCAATATATCTGGAGGCTGATGGATACGTTTAGCAACATGGCAATTAGCGTATAACCAAGCCCTATAGTGTTTTTCGAATAACTATTAATGTTAACATTTCAGGTCTATTGGGTAAGACGTCAATCGTATTCTTTAAGCTGAAAAGATAATCATTCAGATTTTGAGAGAAGAAAGTTTTAAATTCAAAAAATGCGGCTCGTACTGTAAAATTCCCATCATTTCGTCATTACCGCTCATTGAACTACCTACTATTATTTTGAGACATACATTTTAGACTTTTGGCATCAAAAGTGGCAATCAACAGCCAACAAATGAGTTTCTGTAACAATGGACACTACTGTAGCTCTTACCGTGCACTAACGATTGCTTTTCCCGAGGAATAAAACCGAATTTAAAGCAATCTTCCCGGCTGATTCTGCTCGAAAGGTAAAAAATAGAAGAAAACGCGATCAGCGCACACTACTAGCGAGTATGTAATTTGTGGTCGACGTTGTTCTCTTTCTATTTGAACGGCACTCAATATTGTAAGATACAATAGAAATTCGTCTTCAGTCTGCACTCGTTGTTTAATGAATTTTCCTTGCGATGCACATACAGCCGTTGTATATTTTTCTCAGACAAATATTCTCTTTCAATGCAGACACGATGAACGTTTCAAACCGTATGCTGATGTGCGAGGGAGTTTAATATGTTTTGCATTTTGTTAACCCCGGATTTGGAATGGGATTGGTTATCCAACTGCAACTAGCTCAGGGAACGTATCCTAAAGCATATTCTGATTGTCGAAAATTGGTGTCAGTACTTCCCTCGCATTGTCAAGTTTCTAACCCAACCACTATGAAACAATCTCTACATATAAAAATGAGTCCCTTTTTCCCTTGGTCACGGCATCACGTGAGAACGGCTTTACCAATTTCATCCATCTATTTTTTATAAGTTTGCTATTACTTCGTAGAAGGTTCTTACGGGAAGATATCTAAGGAAAATTATTCAGAACATTAGAAAATTTGAAAAAATGTGAGAAAACTTGACAACTACGAAGAGGGTGTAGTGTTAGTGATTTGTTTGTTATTGTTGTCATGTATGACGTTGCTGTCAAAAATACCGGTTAGGTATTAGATGTTTAAACGTCAATTGTGCGTCGTATAAATAATGACAAATGCGTATACAGAGTGTTAATTATTAATAGACCGTAATTTCAAAGGCATATTTATGACTCAAATTCAAATAAAAAAAGCTCATACAGGGTGTCCGTATAATCGATCGACAACGCTTGACAGGTGATAGACCCCACATTTCCATAAACGTTGAGATAGGAACATGAAGCCTTACAATGCTTCATTTTCAAGATACAGGGTGTCAAAATATTTTCTCTTATTTTCGTTTTTTCTCAATTCTTTCGCAATAAAATGGCACAACGATATAAAATTACGTATCGGGGGTTTATTAAGGTGAAAAATCCAAATTCAACCATCGTTTTGCTATCATGAATAAAGGACGCCACCCAAGGAACATTGAACGGATTTAAATTATCAAACCTTTTTTCCGGTTTGATGCATCAATGTATCAAAAAAATCCTCAATATGTTTTACATGAAAAAGGTATGATTTGTTTGAGTCTCTAGAAGTAACTGTTTGCGAGATAATCTTTATTGAAATTTTCAATGCGACTGAATTGTAAATTGCGATCAAAAGAATTATTGGTATTTCCGCAAGAATGAATATGAGGCTTAGGCTCAAAGTTTTAAATACCATTTACGAAGTATTCTCAAATTCCAACACCAACTATTTTAAAAACTAGATATATTTGAAACATGTTTTTTGATCTACCTAATATTAATTCGTGCCACAAAACCGATAATTCTTTGATCACATTTTACAAGTAATTGGGCTGCCTTGCATATTATAGTAAAGGTCATCTCGAAAACTGTTACCTCTAGGGACTTAAACAAAATATACCTTTTTTTCGTAACACATATTGGGGAAACGATGTTTTTAATATTCAGGTTGATGCTCCAAAACAGAAAAAAGTTTCCGTAATTTAAAAGAGTTCGATGTGCCGCAGGTGACGCCTCTAATCATGTTAGCAAAACCGTGGTTGAATTCCCGATACATAATTTTAGATACGTTGTGCTATTTTATTGCGGGATAGTTGAGATAAAACCAAAATAAAAGGAAACATTGACACCCTGTATCTTGAAAATTGGGTGCATATCTGAATGTCCATGATAATGTAAAGTCACCCTGAATAAACAATAGATCGACATGTAGCTTGAAGATTCTGGATTTCAAGATACAGGGTGTGAAAGACTGGAAATGAAATTGTTTTTTTATCAATGACTTAAACATTAATGAGCCGTTTTTTTAATCTGTGGTCTTTTACTGCATTAAGAATCTAAGTCACCACTGACTAGAAGATAATTATCCTTTCCAGTGGCGTGTCGGGGGTCGGGGAGCAGTCCCACGAGAATATTAGCAAAAAGATGTACGCCTCTAACTTTGAAAAAATTAAATGCTGTTTTTCAGATTAAACAGATAACAATACCATTTCTTTTCTTTTAATTTCACTTCGTATCTCACTTTGTTTTGGAACAAATAAATAAAAACCACTTCATTTCATAGCTCCACTTTTTCGACGAGCTATGAAGTGGTTTTTATTTTTTTCCTCCAAAAACAGAGTGGGATACGAAGAGACATCAAAAGACAGAAAAGTTGGATTTTCATCTGTTTCGTCTGAAAAATAATATTTATTTTTTTAAGGTCACTGGCATACATTCTATATTTTCCAAAATTTGGAGACCATACTTTAGGCACATGGTTAAGTGAACTTTTCTACTTGAATTTGGGTCGGAAATACGTTCAGAGAAAAAACGTAAAATTGATTAAAAATACAGGGGAATACAAAAGCGAAGACGTCTTGATTCCACGCATCCCTATGATTTTAAACAACATGCCATTCGACTCTAAGCGGTTGCAATTTTCAGTGCGGCTTGCATTTGCATGACGATAACTAAATAGCAAGGACAGTCGTTGAACATTTGTGGGATCAATCTTGATAATGCATGTTTTCCACATGGTCATTGTAGCCTGTTCCGTGTTAAAATCATCATTATTTATTTATGAGCCCGAAAACGAAACAAAACATGTTGGATATCAAAAAGTATTTCAATGATCGCTATGCTCTTCAGACAGGTAATTATTATTTATTGCAGATTTAAGTTCAATTTCAATATTCATAGCTAAGACAGGACAGCGTCTGTCGGGTCAGCTAGCATAACAATAATAACTGTGATATGTATATATGTATAGTTATAATAGATTAAGGGTTGTGTTGTAGGTTAGTAAAATGAAGGGAACTGGTAACATCCAGTATATTGTATTGCTCCACTTAGGAAGGAGGTTACCAGTTCCGTACGTGAGACATTGGAAAATAATTAGGTATATGTTTAGGTAAGATTGTTTATAAACAGAGTGAGTGTATTAAGTAGGTCAATAGGATGTGGGTTAGATATAAGGTACATCTGTAGTTTGTAACAAGGAAGATCAATATACATCACGTTTAGAGTATTAAGTGGGTTCCCGTAAGCCCCCAGTTTGGGGTAGTGTGTACCAGAGGAGGATACATTACATCAATTGTTATTAATATTGTCACGACGGCCTCTTTTTCTTCACCCAGGGATTCAAACTCGACGTAACTTTCACCGTTTTACTTCACAACTCGATACAATATCTCTTAACCTTATCTCCGGTACAACTCAACTCGACTGAACTCCTACGCTACCCGTAGCACCTTATATATACTTCATCGAACCATCTAGAGCATTCGATGACATTTCTAGAATCCATCCGTCATTCTCGAAAACTCTAGACGATTCGATGACGTTTACAATTCAAAAGATCTAACCTAGCACTTTGACTTTACATCATGTATGACAATCAATGACGACTAATACAAATACACCATGATACTACGACACTGACAGATATGATCACTTGGCGGACAGATTTCGAACCGGTCTGCGCATGACGTCACCGTGTGACAAAAGTGCACAAGCACATGGCGCCAAAGCATTGATTTTTGAAAGTTTTATTTCGTTTCCTGTTATATCTGTCTTAGATATTTAATATTTATACAAAATGAAAATAGTTCATGCACAGTATAATATAAATGATACATATTGCTCTGTATCTGAATAAAAAATTGGTGAAATAGTTATACAGAGAATTGATATTAATTGACGCCTGACCCGTTTGCACTAGTTCCGAGCGTTCTGAATTTCAGATACAAAAATTTGAATCTATGTACTCAAAAAAATTTACATTGTGGAAAAAGAACAGAGCCACAGCGGTCTGGACGTATTTTTCTGAAATCTCATATAAGATGTTGATTGGAGTGCCTAGTGAAACCATCTTATTGAGGGAAAATTTCTCGGGTAGGGGGTGGAATTTTTATATACTCCATTCAGGAGCCTCTGATTACCGTTCTTAATTTTTATCTGTAGATTAAGATGTTGCGTCACCAGCTCTTCAAGCCAATTTGCATATATATTTACTGTATAATTCTCTTAATAAAAGGTAGAAAAGAAACAAATAACATGATTTTGTCATTAGAAGTTTTTAAAAATCATGAACAAGCATAATGGCATTATGTTTATGGCGAATGAATATTGACTTTTTTCTGCTAATGATTGGTGGAAAAATACATTACCAAATTTTCTTATTTTTTATTTATTCAAATATATGTCACAACCGCGTATATGTTAAACATAAAATAAAAACATATCACAATACAACAATACAATATCTTTCTGGGCATTGTATTTAGCTAGTATAGTAAAGCCCAGAGATATACCATTTGTTTACAAAGTGAGGATCTCCGCAAAAAGTGCCGACAGAGAAAGGGAACGGGGTCGGACTGGGCGTTCGAATTCGTTGGAGTGGGCAACAACGAAAATGTTCATTCCATCCAATAAAATGCTCATACATCAGTTTGTTGAACAAGATGTTTGAAATTTTATTATCTGTTTATAAATATATGGTAGAGACATTCCAATATAACCGTATAAACCATGTGGTAAATTATTCCTTTCTACACTCAATTTTAACGTTCGATTCGTTGTTTTAGTTGTCCCCAAATTAATTCTATCGGACTGAAAATGCAAAAATAGGGAGGCAACCTTAAGACATCATGACCATACTTTTTAGCTATGCTTTCTATGACATATTGTTTCTCAAACTGTTCAGTGTGGAGGACCAATAATTCAGTTTTTTTTTGTAAGTTTCTTCAAAGTACAAATCTTGTTTTATGAGAAAATCTTGTATTTCCGCCTTCGATAACGTTGAATTCGGAATTTTGTACCTTTGTCTGGAGTGATAGCTTGCGTTGTCCATTACGATGACGCTAAATGGCTTTAAATTGGAAATAAGGGTATACTCAAACCATTGCTCAAATATTCCCGAGTCCATGTTTTTGTGGTAGTCTATATTGCAGTCTTCAATTCTCTTTCCACATAATTTGAGTGCGTTTTCGACCTAGCCGTCAGATGATCCGCAGTGTAAGATAACTATACGGGATCCTTTATTTGCCTTTTACCTAACACTTCTTTGTACCGTCGGTCCATCCCTTTTTAGCGGTATCATGGGTATCTACCAGGTATCGTCAAGGTAGTACACTGACCTCCCCTCGTTCCGGTATTGCTCTATCTTATGCAAGTAATCGTGCCGCCATCCCACAATCCTTGCACTTTCCATTATAGCCATTCGTTTGTTCACAGTTCTGTACCTAAACCCAATCTTCCTAATCCATCGCTGCAATGCACTCCTTGGATACTGTTACCCCATTCTAGCCAATTGTCTTTGAACGGAATCGATTGTGGGTAGTTCATTAATTTTGTACTTTTCGTACACAATATTCCTCAATAATTTTGTGATCGTGGGATCTAGTTCTTTTGAAACACCAGCATCAAACCTACGCTTCCTCTTTTGTGGCTCCTTTCTCAAAATTTCACATACTGTTGGATATGGAACGTGTGTTAGAATTGACATCTTTTTGATCATACTCCCCTTATTTTCATTCTCTGGATCGTTCGTTAGTTCATTATCATTTAGTACTATTTGTTTTGCATCTGCGCTAAGAACCTTTTGTGAGGTTTTAATTGGTCTACCTCCACCTCCCTCTGTTCAAATTCATTATCAGTGTCCGTACTATAGTCACTACTTTCACCACCGTAATGACAAACCGCCACTACTTTCACCACCGTAATGACAAACCGCCGACGTAGCTTCACTGCTGCAGGGTAATTCACATCGCTGTGAAATCCCATTATCTCCCAAGGCCGAAACATACTCCAATTGTCACACTTCCGAAAAAAACGTCCGATTCAGACAGAAAAGTGACGCACAAAAATAAAAGCAGATTGGCGTTGCTATCAATAACGGTAGCAATACCTGCCTAAACAATTTGACTAAGTCCGGTCCTCTTCATCGGTCGAGTCGCTAATTATCCTGGAATGTGTCGGTCTTATCATAGTTCAGTCAAAATATACATCGTGAACGTCATCCGACAGATTTACGTTCAAATACAACTTAGTGTTTCATTTTCACCATTCTAAAAGGTTACGTTTTGTTAGAAAATTGGTTAAAAGCACATTCCATGAATTGGTTACGACTACGAAAGTAAAATAATGGTAACCATTGAATATTATCAAAACTGTATCTATTCGAAATGATGAACTGTACTAAGAGATGGTATGCAGTTTTTATATAGCGCAAAACGTACACAAATGGTATATCTCTGGGCTCTACTATACAGGTGAATTCTCGTATACTAAAGATTCCTAGTAATAACAGGTTTTTCCTCAATTTTTTTCAAAATGTTTTCACACGATGTATCTGTTTAATATGTTTGAATTAAAAAGTTTGATCCACTTGTAGTGATGGTTTCTGATGGCCTGGGTACAGGGCACATTATTTGTTGCTCTCTTGTGTTGTAGTTAGGTATTGATTCTGTATATATCTGAATTTATGGGGAAATATATTTTGGACAGACAATAAGAACTGAAAAAGGGGTGAATAAGAGCATATAGAACTAGCCTTTCTCTATATGAATGAAAATGAAATATCAAAATACGTTCTGCAACCTGTAAATCTCCAACCATCTTTTAGCGTATTTTTATTTTATGTAGCTTTTTTTTATTCCAAATAGGAAAGGCGCTAGGAAAGTTGGATACACCGTCGCAGGACCCTGTATACTTATTACTTTATACTATTTTACAATGTTAGTGAATTTCAGTTTTCTAATATTCGAGGTCTCTCTAATTCCCCTATCAAGAATTCGTATTCTGAAATACATTTTGCATCTAGAAAACAAGCTCATCTTTGCTTCATCAGTCACATATACATTCTCTGATAATTTGTTTAAATTCGCAAGATAGTTTTTTTTTTCAATTTTCAAAGCGTTTTCATTATAGTTGGAAAATATATGGCCGAGCTCATTACATTTTGCCAAGAACTCATCTGTATGTCTTTGTAGTCTACCTTCTGTTAAATGGTTGACCCAACTGAGAGAAGTATCTGTGCAATCTGGGATATAACCCAGTTTCTCCTTATGTTCCAAATTTTATGCAATGAAATGAAACCTGCCAAATTTTCCAAACCATCCCAAGTAGCGGTAGTGTGACGAATAGTTTTTACTTTTTTATTATTACATCCCACAACCACACAATAAACCATTGTTCAAATATGTGTTAAACTCCAGAATCGCAAATAATTAATGTTTTATCAAACTTCACTACGGTAAACGAGTAAACTCAAGAAAATAAACTGAAAATGTTCGGCTATAACCTGTAACTAAACGAGTAAACAAACCCCGTTTGTCACACGCTGACGTCACAGGTGGAAGCGAGACGGAAGACATCATGCGCGTGAGCATACCTTCTAAAGTCGTAGTATCATGCAAATACACGAATACCATAATATACAGTATGTTACATTCTTCCCCCCTTAGCGTTCGGCGTCCTCGACGAACAACTTCGATTCTTGTATCACCACAGACATCAGCATAGTCGACCTTCGGTTTTCCACTTTCCGTACATAACCTGTAGACTACGTCGTTGAGGCGCTTCATCACCACGTAGGGTCCCTCCCCATGGCGTTGTAGCTTCGGACATCTACCCTTCCTTGCGTCGTGTGTTGCAAGACCATACCAGATCACCTCGTAACTGCGATATTCTTTGCCCAACTTGCGATTCTCATTTTCAGCTCCAGCAGAATTCTCTTTTCCTAGCTCTGTTATCATTCTCTTCAGTTGCACCTTTTTGCCTTGACGACTGTCACCTCTCGACACTTCCTTCTTCCCATTACTCAGGCTATTCTCCACTTCCTCTCTGAACCTGCTGAGTTCGTCTTCCTCCTGCGCAATCCTGTTCTTTTGCTTAACATTCTCGCTTCTGAGTTGCGTGGTCTGTTCAAAATCCCATGATGAGTCCTTGAGTGCAGCGCCAAGCTCTGCTCCTATCTTCGGGTTTTCTTTCTTCAGTTGCGCCAATCTCTGTTCTAACTCTGCATCGTACAATGGCTTCGCTAATACTGCGGACACACCCTTCTTTGTGTCTTCAGTGACCTTATTCAGTTCTCTCTTCTTCTTATCGATCTCAACTTCCACCTGAGTAATCTTCTGCTTCCCGTTACTGTTTCCATTCTCCATATGCTTCATCCTGGAGCTACCGTACTCTGCTTCAGCCAATGCGTTTTCCAGCTCCTCTTTCAGTCGAGAATTCTCGTTTTTCAAAATCACCAGTCGCTGTTTAGTCTTACTATCAACTTCTCTTGCTTTAGACAAATCTTCCTTTCGATTTTTCGCATCATCGACCTCGGCGCTCAAATCTGTTCTCAGCTTCTTGTTTTCTGCTTCAAGCTGCGCCAACCTTTCTCTCAACTCATTCTTCTTGATACCGACCCTTTTGGCTTTGTCAATCGCGTTGTTCAAGTTCTTTTTACAGAATGCATACTCAGCCTACATCTGATTTATCTTCTGTTTGAGCATTGCATTTTCATCTTTAACTTGGTCGCATTCCCTCTGTGCTTTCTTCAACTGATTCAAAGCTTTCAATCTCTTGATTTCGCCCTTCAAAGCAGAAACTTCTTTATTGAGCTTCCTCAAGGCTATTTCGTGTTGTTCGTCCTTCTTCAGCAGATTCTTTCTATTCGTTTCAAACTTGCTTTTAATATGCATACTTCTCCTTTCCTGCGAGGCAAGCAACTGCTTCATCCTATCCCTGTCTGCTCTAAGTTCCCTCATGGCTAGTCCGTGTTGTTGTTGAAGCTTGGCAATACTTTCTTCATTCTTCTTTACTAAATTCTTTATGTCTCTGTCAAACTGCTCCTTCATTGAGTTTATCGTGTCTTGCATAGATTTCATTTTGTTCGCATATTCATCTGGTTTTTCTACATCCGCTTGTATCTTATCAGCCTGGGTGCGGCAGTCTACACTAAGATGCCCCTTCTGTCCACATCTCCAGCATGTAAACTTTTCAGCTCCTTCTAGGCTTGTGCGAACCGGGTTTCTTTGGAAGCTAGCACCTCTTCTTCCTGAAATAAACGGTGTGGCCCTGACTTCTGCTTCTGTATCTTGCTCGACAGCGCGCACCCTCCTTGTCATTCGCATGGCTTTTATGTCAGCTTCAATTTGCAAAGCCTTGATCACAGCATCTTGTAAATTTATTGGACTGGATAGTTTTACCATTCGTTGAACTTCCGCGTCTGCAATGCCTTCGACAAACTGGCGAGCAGCGACGTATTCCTGTGTCTCGATGGGACTGCTGACGAATGCTCGTTTAGCTAGGCTTTGGACTTCGTATGCAAATGTGGTTAAATCTTCCTTCGCTTGTTGTGTCCGGTTATGCAACTGGCCATGCAACAGCTCTGTTAAGTGTGCATCTCCAAAGCGTAACTTTAGTGCAGATGTTATCTTATCATAGTCACGTAGGTCTGATGCGCAGAGATTTTCCAAAATAGCTGCGGCAGAGTCTCTTAGCATGGATGTCAGCACACAAGCTTTTTCTTCATTTGACCAGTTATTTATACGCGCGATATTTTCAAATTGCATATAATAAATGTCCCAGGACGTTTTGCCATTGTACGGATAGGGCTTTGCTACTACGCCACTGTGTCTATCAGGAAAAGCGGGTGGTACAGCTGTTAAACAACGCTCACCTGCATCAAGGTCTCGCAGCTCTTCTCTGACGATTTCCTTGACACGATCCTCCACTTGATGTAGCTGTTCTTCAACGTACCTTTGTGATGTCGCTAGCTGTTCCTCAACATGCTTTTGTGATGTCGCTATTTGAGTCTCTACTGCACTAATACGCTGGTCTTGATTTTCTAATGCCTGACTTACGATACTCTTCAAGTCTGCGACTGCCTCGTCTTGATGGCGCTTCTGGTCCTCCAGCCTAGTCATCACCAGCTCCTGCCCACTCTTCAAACCTGCGACTGCCTCGTCTTGGTGGAGCCTTAGCTTTTCTTCAAGGTTCACGACGGACGGTTGCTTGCATAACGGCTGTTTGTTCTTGTACCATAGCCATCAATGCACTCATTTCGGACGCCATAGCTCTGGTTATTGGCATGGACTAATGCTGTACTCACTTCTTCTTTCCTTTTCCTGGCTTGATTCGCTGGATAATCCCACTTCTGACACCAATTGTCACGACGGCCTCTTTTTCTTCACCCAGGGAATCAAACTCGACGTAACTTTCACCGTTTTACTTCACAACTCGATACAATATCTCTTAACCTTATCTCAGGTACAACTCAACTCGACTGAACTCCTACGCCACCCGTAGCACCTTATATATACTTCATCGAACCATCTAGAGCATTCGATGACATTTCTAGAATCCATCCGTCATTCTCGAAAACTCTAGACGATTCGTTGACGTTTACACTTCAAAATATCTAACCTAGCACTTTGACTTTACATCATGTATGACAATCAATGACAACTAATACAAATACACGAATACCATAATATACAGTATGTTACAATATATTACATGGCGACCTTGCCGAAAAATATGGTAAAGCTCAATAAATATTAATAAGGGACCTGAAGAAGTGAATTTGAAAGTCCGTCCATTCTGCTGAAGAACTAAGTCCAAGCCAAATACAGGAGTAAAACCAAGAGCCAAAATGAGGAAAAAGAGAAGAAGAGAAAAGCTATTCAATCAAGCACGGGGTTAGTGTAGTCCGAAGCCGTAAGTAATGGACAAATGATGCAGTGTCTATCCAACTGGCTAGTGAGAGGAGCTTTGGTCCTGAACATTGTAGCCACTGCTGGATTTGGCTCCTGCTACCGAAGGAGAATACCGAAAATGGAGGCGATGATAGAGGGTTGTCAGAACCAGACAACTTCTTACAGCTGTTGGAGGAAGCTCGAAAGTTTTACAGACTTTTGGAGAAAGACAATATAGTGAGGAAGTAATAGTGATAGAAGTGTTAATAGTAAGGTAATTAGATTCGATAAATCAGAGTACATTAGACCTTTTTGTTACAGATTGCAACAATGCAACAGTTAGGCTTGTGAAAATAAAAATAATTCATTTAGAATATAAAACTCCAGTCCGTTCAATTTTAATCCTTGAATACACAAAAAACGTAGATATAACACAAACATTATCATACAAGAGATACGGACAACAGTTTACAAATGATACAAGTAAATACAGTGAATACAGGTGATCGTCATATATTTTACAGAATTCATCCACAGAGTAAAACGCCCGGTTACCTAAATACGAATATAAACATTCCTTGAATGATGCGCAGTCATTTGGCTCTCCAAGTATGTCTACCAGCCCACTATAGAACATTATTTGTTTATATTGAACACTGTTTTGATATATTTGTAGTCTATAACATAGTTGATATATTTTCCGATTGTTTCTCGTATTATGCGAATATACATCGCTGTTTCTCATCTGTGGATATTCAGAACTTTTCATCAAATCAACAATTGTTAAATAAACATAGGTGTAATGATGGTAATGTGAGTATGGTCATTAGCCAATTTTTTAAACAATCCTCTATACGGTGGTAAAGTGGTAAAGTGGGTTTGACATCAGCTATAATTTTGATAACTGATAACTTTGATATTCTAAACACTTTTGACGCATGAGCGGGATTTCTCCATGAAATAAGATTATTTTCCCTGACAGACTGTACCAAACCAAAGTAAGATTACCTGAGTATGTCTGCACTCGTCGATGTTTTTAATCGCCTAATGACATACCGTTCTATTCAGTTTTAAGGTACTATCATCTATATGGTGTTTCCATGTTATTTTGCTATCCAGGGTAATACCCAGAAGTTTATGAGGTCCAAAATTTGGGACCTCTTTGTCGCACATTATGACTGCTTTTTAAACATAAGAAAGACTTGAATAAAAATAAAGCACACTGTGTATGGTGTTAGTGATAATTTGAAAACACACATTTTTCAATTTAAAGTTTTTTAGTAACATGTAAAGGTCGTTGTTTAAGTTAGTATTTTATACCTATGTGTGTTGTTTGTGCTGACCTGTTCTTGTGGAAGACACCGAGATAAACCAAAAAATTTTTGACGTTTTTGTTTAAGAACTTGCATTTTAAGTCTGTGACTCATTGGAAAGTGCTGTTTTCACGAGATGGCAATAAACGTGGTCAAAGCTTGGCAGTTAACAGCAGAGTCTCCTTTATGCAGTGACCCGTGGTTTCTTTCCAAAGTTTGGGCCACAACCCCAAGATTTTCTCATCTTAACATAAGCTTATGTGTATCGCGATAGATTGATATCTATTCCATTTCAGCGGTCTAATGTCCGCTTCTCATGACTGTCACGTCATCTATAGAGACGTGTGGACGCATAATATTAAGTTGTTAGTGAAGCATAATCTGCGAGCGTCTGATCTGTTCTAAAAATAAATACACTGTATAAATATATAGTACTAAATTGCACTCCTGAGTTAAATATAACTTTGAAAAAATGGCAAGGTAGTCAAAAGAGAACCCATGATAAAATTTGTTGAAGAATACCTCCGACCGAATGCCTGTGCCTCATTAGTGTATTCTCCTTTTTAATGAATACTTCATTTTGCTTAACAGATCATTAAAAGTACCTTCAGACATACGCAGGGCGAGAAATAACTCTTTTGGGTCCTCAGCAGTCTGTTTTTTTTTGAGTTGTCTGGAAGCTACTCCAAGCTCGTTTCTTCCGCTGATTCACTTTTTTACGCATAGATGTTCAGTTCCTTGTACTACTTCTAGGCATATCATCTTTATTTCCTTAACGGTTATCAACAATTGATGGCTCGAAGGGATCGCTTTCCTAGTTCCTTTTTTTTTTAGTCATTGGTCTATTTTACAATAAAAGAGGCTTCACGTTTCAAAATCAGAAATGAAACTTTTTCGTTGATTGGTCTACTTGGCGAAATTACTATACTACTGGATAATGCTAACTACTGTTAAACAGCAGTTACTCTTTGGACCAGTAAGGATAACCACTGGTAACCAAATTTTTCGTTATAACTATACCATCTTACTGATTATGGATGAAATCTTCCAAAATATCATTGGAAGAGGCCACCCATTCGTTTTTTCCACAAGAATGTTGATTACGTGTGGACTACCATACAAGATTTGAGGTTAAATATGGGCGAAACCGTGAAAGGTTGGAGCAGTGGTGGAGCTTCGAAGTATAGCATGATTAGCATTGTACAATTATCTGCCTTGTGCGAAACATTTTTTTCTACTCCGTGTCAAAAATACTGTAAAAATTATTGCTATCCTTAATTCGCTCTAAATAGCGAATCTTAGTTATCGTTATTGGAAATCGTTTATCTACAGGATGGTCCAATAAGCGCGCGGTGCTCTCTAGCGGCCATACCGTTCAGATTAGACGAAAATGTTTCAAACAAGAAAATGTTCCTTTTTAAATGCTCTACATTTAGAAAATAATTTCAAAGATGACTGACTTCCTGATATACCGGAAGTAGGTATCAACTAAACTATTACGTTTTTGAATTCAGCATCGATTTTTAGGTCCAGTTTGTTAACCATTATTTAAGTCTACGAAGCCTATTTTCGGAGTTATTCAGCAATTTTTACAAAATTTGACGTTTGTAGTACTTTACAAAAAACATTACTATCTCGGAAACTGAACGCGATAGAAAGATGAGGTTTTCGATTTTGAAACAAGCAAGGAACGTGCATGTGTTTCAGTAAGATCCCTAAAAATACGTTAATCATTGGTAAGATCATTGTTTCGAGAGGACATTAAATCAAAAGACTAGCAATTTTCAAATTTGAGAAGTTAAAAATATTAAAAACTTTTTTTTTCAAATGGGATGGTATGATAAGTTTCACATCGGTGGATGCGAAATTAAATTCTCTTTTACTTTTATCTAAGCACATATGGTTCTATTTTTGATAGTTTTTAAGATATTTACGGTTTTGTAATTATTGCGTAGGAATTGGAAAAATCGTAGGTGGCGCGGCTCGCAGACGAAACAATTGGCAGGAAACTCTAACTGTAACCACGTCATTCTTAAAAACTCCAGTGGTAAATTTTTCAACAGGTTTTCCAAATTTTCATTTAGAAAATTTTGGAAAACATTAGTTTATTATGCGGTTTCCAATAATACCACCTTAAATGCTTAGACTCCATGCTGGTTGTCAACAAACTTCTCAAAATTTGGATTTACGTGTGCGTAAAGTATGAGAAAAGGAAACATGTAGTAGTAATACATGAAGATAGTGAGTTTGACATTCTCGCAATTGTAGTTGAAGATCCGCATAGCAGTGCTACAGCAGAAATCAGTCGCTATTTGGGCATTGGTCAAATATCTGTGAACATGATCTTAACGGAGTACATATAGCACCTGATCACGTGCAGCTAAATCAAGCAATTGAAAGACAAGACAACTGAATGAATTTCTGTAACTGGAGTCGTGCTCGAGTCCAAGAAGATGCACTCCTTTTCAACAGTGTGTTGTTTACGAATGAAGCTACATTTCTTATGAAATTCTTTTATTTTATTTTTTTGTGAAATGTAGCTACAGCGTTATCATTAACGGCCATGTAAACTGGCATAATTTACATTTTTATACCGACGTAAATCCAAATTTTGAGAGGTTTGTTGACAACTAGCATGGAGTCTGAGCATTAGGGGTGGTAAGTGTGAACACTTACTGAAACTAGTGAACTCTTGAATAAATTACCCTGCTTGGTTCAACTAACATGAATTTTCATCATACAATTTGTCACCTGCCGTTGGAACCTGTGTCTGATTTGCGTTAAGTGTCAAAATTTCGTTATCTCGACTGCATGGGTCATCCTCAGGGCCTTATAACGACTGCATGAGAGCATGAGACTCTACCCTTAACATTTACCTAACCTGTATAATCGGGAGGCCCGTGCCGGGACCGTCGAGAGCTGTCGGGCCTAATGCTGCTGCGTGTGACGTCACACCAGACGCCGCACGTATCTGCAGGGATTAATAGAGAAATTCGGGCGCTACGAGCATTTTCTTGAAATACTGAGAAAACGGTCAAAAATACAAAAGTGATGTATAGGAATGAATTTATAGGAAACTGAATTTGTGATGAATGGAGCCAGTTGAGTCGTTTGGACGTGAGAAGGTTAAAAATTGGTCCTAGCGAACCCAAATGATATAAAATTATCTATTATTTACAAAATGATGTACAGGGTGTCCCATTTTGGGCGCTTTTACGGGGTATCTCGGTTATTTTTGAAGATAGAGAGTTGCGGTTTTCGCGACAGTGTGCTACTTTTTTGTGAAACTAAAGGTGCCGTCAACAAAATTATAATGGCCCTCTTGATTTTTGAGATACAGGGTGAAATCGAAAACTATCGGTTTTGGGACCACCCTCGTAACTCGGTTGTCTTTATCTTATTGAAAATTTTTAAAAAGACTCTTGTAGAATTCAAAATTTGATTTTTTTAATTTTTTACTTTGCTTGTAGCGGTAGGCCATGACTAATCTATATAAAAACAATATCCAAGAAAACAATTATTAAGATACAAGATACTCAATACTTTTAAACTCAATGATTTAATTGTATTTTATACGCTATTAACTACTATTTGCGATAATGTTCAATAAATATTACTTAGTCCATTATTACATTACTTAAAACCAAACAACATTATATCTGAAGAATACCAACACATTACTAAATTTGAATTTGAATCAAAATAAAAACTAAAAACATCGAGGAGCTTTTAGAGATGTTGGTTTAAGTTGGAGACTATTTTCTCGAATGCAAATCTGGCACAATGTCTTATTCTTTTAATGGCATTTAAAAGAATTATTGGTCTCCTTCGTGTTATGGCGATTAAGTATTCCCAAACGTGGATCCTGTGCAAATATGAAGTATCCTAAACTTGTATGGATGGTAATTGTATTTTTTTTAGAATTCTTTCTGCAGTTGATACTACTCCTTCTTCTATGTGCTTATAAGATGATGAAGGCGTTGCTTTTATATAACCTAATACGTTTGTTTCCCTTTGCTCCCTATTCTCCTTGAAATAAGTTTTAGGACGTGGTTGAATAAAGGATCCGTACCTAACTATATTTATTTTTAGACGAGCAAATATATCTGGTTGCTGTTTCTCTGGGTATCTAAGCTACCTTTATAGAAAATTAACAATAATTAAAATAAAAACACAAAAAGAACAAAGCTATATTTAATAAAAATATAAATAAAAAAAGACAGTCTCGCAAATTTTTTACAGGTTTGCTTTTTTGTTTTTAATAGATGAGTCATAGCCACCGACTATTCCATAGCCCACTCTTTACTCAACATTATAATAAAACAATCATCATTTTAATGAGACGTTATTATTTATTTTGATTCTGTTTTTTTGAATTTGAGTAGGAAGTCTCTTGCAGAATAATAACTGCTTAGATGCTTATTATTTATAGTTGATTAACCATGGCCTACTGCTACAAATGAAATAAAAAATGAAAAAATCAAATTTTGAGCGCAATTTTCAAAATAACTTAATACTAATATATATTTTTGAAAAGCCTGAATTATTTCCGATTGACTTCAAAAATAATATACAGGGTATTCCATTTAAAAAAATATATGTTTGCTTCATAACTGAAAAATAGTTAGAGCAAGAAAAAATTAAACTACACCACTGGATTCTATTTCTTATTTCTAAAATTCTGTAAGACTGTTTTTTTAAATTCCCAATAAGATAAAAGACAACCGAGATACGAGGGTGGTCCCAAAATCGATAGTTTTCGATTTCGCCCTGTATCTCAAAAACCAAGAGGGCCATGATAATTTTGTTAACGGGGTATCTTTATTTTCACAAAAAGTAGCACACAGCCCATTCAAGAACATGCATCTGCTTTGATTGGTCAAAGCCTTTGTTAAAATGCGTCTGTTGATAAAATCGGGCCTACTAGCCAGACGTCGGCGACGACGTTTGACGTGACGTTCCACGTTGACGTGAACGTTCGACGTGACGTTCCACGTTGACGACGTCATGACGAGGAGATGTGGCCAGGCCCTAAGCCTGTAACGCACAAAATATAGGATACGGGTTACTATATAAGGCTTTTCACAAAATTTGTGAAATGAAAATGATTCTGGAATAAAATCTGGATTGGGGGTATCACAGCATACCAAACAATTAGCAGAACATCTAAGGTTGGCGAGAATCATACACGCATCTTGCCGCTCATTCCGCCATTTTGGATTAGAATCTATCAAAAGGATAGCATAAAATCATGATACTACGACACTGACAGATATGATCACTTGGCGGACAGATTTCGAACCGGTCTGCGCATGACGTCACCGTGTGACAAAAGTGTACAAGCACATGGCGCCAAAGCATTGATTTTTGAAAGTTTTATTTCGTTTCCTGTTATATCTGTCTTAGATATTTAATATTCATACAAAATGAAAATAGCTCATGCACAGTATAATATAAATGATACATATTGCTCTGTATCTGAATAAAAAATTGGTGAAATAGTTATACAGAGAATTGATATTAATCGACGCCTGACCCGTTTGCAGTAGTTCCGAGCATTCTGAATTTCAGATACAAAAATTTGAATCTATGTACTCAAAAAAAATTTACATTGTGGAAAAAGAACAGAGCCAGAGCGGTCTGGACGTATTTTTCTGAAATCTCATATAAGGGGTTGATTGGAGTGCCTAGTGAAACCATCTTTTTGTGGGAAAATTTCTCGGGTAGGGGGTGGAATTTTTATATACTCCATTCAGGAGCCTTTGATTACCGTTCTTATTTTTTATACATAGATTATGATGTTGCGTCACCAGCTCTTCAAGCCAATTTGCATATGTATTTACTGTATAATTCTCTTAATAAAAGGTAGACAAGAAATAAATAACATGATTTTGTCATTAGAGGTTTTTAAAAATCATGAACAAACATAATGGCATTATGTTTATGGCGAATGAATATTGACTTTTTTCTGCTAATGATTGGTGGAAAAATACATTACCAAATTTTCTTATTTTTTATTTATTCAAATATATGTCAACCGCGTAAATGTTAAACATAAAATAAAAACATATCACAATACAACAATACAATATCTTTCTGGGCATTGTATTTAGCTAGTACAGGTGAATCCTCGTATACTAAAGATTCCTAGTAATAACAGGTTTTCCTCAATTTTTTTTTTCAAAATGTTTTCACACGATGTATCTGTTTAATAATATGTTTGAATTAAAAAGTTTTTTCCACTTGTAGTGATGGTTTCTGATGGCCTGGGTATATTTGTTGCTATCTTGTGTTGTAGTTAGGTAGTTAGGTATTGATTCTGTATATATGAGTCTATGGGGAAATATATTTTGGACAGACAATAAGAACTGAAAAAGGGGTGAATAAGAGCATATAGAACTAGCCTTTCTCTATATGAACTAAAAATGAAATATCAAAATACGTTCTGCAACCTGTAAATCTCCAACCATCTTTTAGCGCATTTTTGTTTTATGTAGCTTTTTTTTATTCCAAGTAGGAAAGGCGCTAGGAAAGCTGGATACACCGTCGCAGGACCCTGTATACTTATTACTTTATACTATTTTACAATGTTAGTGAATTTCAGTTTTCTAATATTCGAGGTCTCTCTAATTCCCCTATCAAGAATTCGTATTCTGAAATACATTCTGCATCTAGAAAACAAGCTCATCTTTGCTTCATCAGTCACATATAGGTACATTGTCTGATAATTTGTTTAAATTCGCAAGATAGTTTTTTTTCAATTCTCAAAGCGTTTCCATTATAGTTGGAAAACATAATATGGCCGAGCTCATTACATTTTGCCAAGAACTCATCTGTATGTTTTTGTAGTCCACCTTCTGTTAAATGGTTGACCCAACTGAGAGAAGTATCTGAGCAATCTGGGATATAACCCAGTTTCTCCTTATTTTTCAACTTAAATGCAATGAAACCTGCCAAATTTTCCAAACCATCCCAAATAGCGGTAGTGTGACGAATAGTTTTTACTTTTTCATTATTACATCCCACAACCACACAATAAACCATTGTTCAAATATGTGTTAAACTCCAGAATCGCAAATAATTAATGTTTTATCAAACTTTACTACGGTAAATGAGTAAACTCAAGAAAATAAACTGAAAATGTTCGGCTATAGCCTGTAACTAAACGAGTAAACAAACCCCGTTTCACTGACAATAGATCCACTGAAAGACTGGACACTCTGTGTATGAAAATTTGGCATGGCATTTTTGACTGACATCCGCGTCATCTATTCGGGTTGCGTGTGTCACTGCAATGCATTCACGAATCGATTACAGGAAACTGTAGATATTCACGACCTGGGTCAATCTAAAAAGTTTGGTGTAGGTGACCGACGATAGGTGGGGTAGGTTTCGGAAAGAGCGGGCTTTTTAAAATACCATATAAGCTTGTTCAGCCTCCAGACAATGTGGTAACTTGTCATAACAATTTACCTTACGCATTCATTACCTGTTTTGAAAATGGACCTGATTAAAAAAAATAAAGCAGTAATTTAAAAAAATGGAATTGAAAGTGGCGTAATAATAAATAAAACTAATATTGTTCACGATACGTACTCTATTTTTTTAAATTGGTGTTTTAACTTTTCTAATCGGTGCAATTTTCAAAACAGGTAATTAATGAGTTAGGTAAATTTTTGTGACAAGCTACCACGTTGTATAGGACATTCAACTGATTATGTAAGAATGGGAATATATTAGATATGCATTACTGTAATGAAGCAAAACAAACCCTTTTGTAATTTATTTCAGTACGACAATTGCTTAAATAAAATCAGCTACACAAGGTACAAAAACAATTCATATAAAAGTAAACCATGATTTAGTCACTAGAATCACTATTTCATGATAATTACAATCCTTTGATGGCATATAATTTGAAGAGTAAAGAGGTAATATTCCTTAACTATTCATATTGACGCAGGCAAGATGTTTGTATACATATTTGTAGGTTTGGGTTGCTAATCCGTTGTAACTAGCGTCTCTGTAGACGCTGATCAGATGGGATTTAATGTCTGAAATAAAAAAACGTATTTTTAGACCATCGGACCTCACCTTCAATGCAATGGTTTGCCAAAGAAAGGGAATGCTGCACACCTTTATCGCAGCGTATGTGATTGTGAACAGTAATACAAGTTATATGAGTATGAGTAGTAGTGTTTAGTAATGCATTCAAATGATATATGTATATTTCATGTAGAAATGATCAATCTTGTATTAATTTTGCATCAAAATTCACAATACAAAAATAAGGTGAGCGGTATAAATCAGGCAAATCACTTACCTTCGCGCATCCACATTCTTGCAGTTTGGCGCAAGACAACGGCGTAAATATTCAAAACCCAATCCTAAATACATATAGACAACAATAGGCAGACAAAAATCTCAAAAGTAGTGCAAAATTGCAAAAAGACGCCAATCGACAAAAGCGAGCAACGACAATGTCAGTTACGACAATGGCTGTCAAAATGACGTTAGGCGTAACAATTGGGCCATTTCCGCCACTTCTATTGATGCATCTAGGAATCGGTTTGAAACAGAGTTGGCTGATCAATAGTTCACGCAACCCCGCTAGGTGTGCTAGGTGGCTAGCGCTAACGCCGCTACACAGGGTCCTCATTTGAGTTTCACACCCCTGCCGCGTTTGTCACACGCTGACGTCACAGGTGGAAGCGAGACGGAAGACGTCATGCGCGTGAGCATACCTTCTAAAGTCGTAGTATCATGGCATAAAATATACGTAGGTATAGACACCGTTGACGCAAGATTGACGCTGGTATTTGCTGAGATAAAGGGCATTATTAATATTTTTTATTTTATGCCATATTAAACTGCTTTTCTGCGGAATTCAGTACATATTTTGGATCAATCTCAATTCATTTCAAAACGTGGTAGAACTGTGCACGCTGTGCAAGTTTCTTAATCACATTTTTTTTGCAAAATATCAAGTATACCTACATATATTTCCTATTTTATGTTATTTGAAAAACAACATAAAAAATTACAAACAGAATACCTAAATATTGCTCAAAAATTGAAATTACTAAACTGTATTCGGCACCCCAATTATTTTGAATCCGCCCCAGACGTCAAATCCACAATGACGCCGTGAATTCTGTAAGAACCTTTTTTATATAGGAAATTTTCAGAGATACTCTCCTGTGGTTGTACTTTATATTTTATTAAAAAAAAATCATGTTCATATAGCTACATTCACCTACATTCCCCTAACCATTACCTAACATTTTCAGCAGCCTGCGTGTTGACATCTATGGGACAGTGTCTCTATTGCAGCTTGGCCATTCGAGTTGCAACTCAGACAACACTTAAATAAAATTCTGTGAGATGGCAGCACAATCAGAAATTTAATTAATAATTATTTATAGGTACATATTCCCAAAAAATTGACAACATTGTACCAGTAATCACTTGAATCTACTTTTAGACATTCTTTATTTAAAACGGATGAATACCCATGTATACCCTGTTACCCGATACTTTAAACTGTCAGCAGTGTCAGCCGTGTCATCAGCGAACAGCTGTTCGGCTAGTGATAACTAAAGGTGCTTTCCTTTTACATCTGCACTTACTCAGATCACTTAAAAATGAGTTGTTTCAGCTCAGTTGGAAACCTCAGATGCTCAGATGCGTTAAAGGAACGTGTTTGTGCAGTTAAATGTCATTCCTCAAAATTTTATAATATGCTATGGTTCTATTATCTGTCGATCCTTGCCATAACCTAGTTTTTTACGTTTCTCGTCACTCACCTTACACTATCGACTATCCATACACCATAAAACCGGAAAATCCTGCTGAAATTCAAACTTACATACAATCCTGACCTCATTTATTTGACATCTAAATGATCTGAGACAAGTGATCTACCTTTCGAGCTTGTGCAGATGGGCTTAAGTGGGGGTAAAATATCTCACTCAGAGATCATCTCACTTTAGTCTCAGTTTCAGAAAACAAAGGGAACGTACATCGAACTGAGTCATGACGTCACAAGTGAGATTTATCAGATAAATCAGGTAAATGGAAAGCGCCTTAAAAATACTCCAGATTGACTCTTGATGTATCAATTTTAAGCTTTTAAGGAATACAGAGCTGTACTGAGTGCAAGATGACAAGTAATAATTGACACTTGTGGTGACGTTTTTCGTCTATGCCCTGTGGTCTATGCTTATTTTACATTTTCTCGGAAAATCCGGCGTTTCTTTCAGTATATCAGTACGGCTGGTCTAAATGATGATGATTACCCTTTAAATGAGGTAAGGATGAAAATAACCATACACAAGCACTCTATGTACTTACTTTATACTCTTCTCCAATTGTTCGTTTTACGTTTTAACCAATAAATATCCCACTAGTGATGCAAGCTATTCATAGAATCGTCCTTATTGCTAAATATAGGAGTATTTTGATAGTCTCTAACAATATACAAATCAATAAATTAATCTATTTCTTTTAACCAACCATTTTTGCTGCAAATTTCTAGTCATTGAAGCGATTTTTTGTTTACAAAAATAGTCATTACCTTTTGGCAACAAAATATTCAGTAAGAATATTACTAATACAGTCCTGATCGCAGGATTGCCAACCAACACCACTAGTAAAAAATTAAATTTGAGATACACTTCTTCGTCAGCTGATACCTATCAAATAGACATCAAACGAGTTTAAAGTATCAGGTAACAGAGTATACACTGATATTGACCCATTTCTATTTAAAATGGGTACTGTAATTTGGCAACACCGCTGACGACCATTGCTACTCGCTTTGCTCTGTGTTAGTGCATGGCCGACTCTACTCACTAGGCCGGAGCATTGAAATATGGCAACACTGAATAGCGGGCCGAGCTGGGCCGACAAATAAAAATTTGTTTTTAAGTCATTAGTGTAATCTTCCAGAGTAAAAAAGAAGACTGGAATTTAATGTGTTTTTAATTATTTACCTGCACAAACGAAACTATAAAGATAAAAAGATGCCTGCAAAGTGTGTAGTACCAGGTTGCACTAGCAACTGTGTATTGTGCTTCCAATAAAGGACATATTAGGGTATTCAATTTTCCTCAACAGAAGTGGGTGAAAGGTATATCTCGTAACGGCTGGTTATATTTATAAGAATAAAGACAATAATTTACAAACATTTCCAAAGATAAGACCTATTTTAAAGCACTACTTTCTGGACCTCCGAAATATCACAGAAAGATACAGTTCTAATAGAACACATCTGGGCACACCCATGAAAAGATTGGATAGTGAAGGGCAGGCACGTATCCAGGATTTGGTTTTGGGGGGGGTCCAGATTATGGGTGTCACTTGGTTGACCTTTCGGGGGGGGGGGTCCAGATTAGAGTTGCCACCTTAAATCCTTAAATTTGCGGGGGGGGGGAGTGCAAATTTGTGGATTCCATTTTTTAGACGGCATTTTATAACGTTTCGGGGGGGTCCGGACCCCCTGACCCCCCCCCCCAAATACGTGCCTGGTGAAGGGGAATCAAGACCAGCAAGAATGGTTTCAATGTGACCTAATAGTGAATTTTTCTAGCTTAAGTGAAAATTTACAAAGTAAATTGAGTGTTCATTTAAGTGGAAGTGGAAGTGGCAGCAGGAAACAGGCTGCGTTTGTTTTTATTTTGTAGTGTTTGACTACGATGAACCAGACATCAGATGTAGGTGGTATTAGTATCAATGGATACAGACATTCCTGTAATCAAGTAAGTTTTTGGGCAATTGCACAAAGCAGTTTTAATAAAAATTGCAAAAGAATACATCAATATACATATAGGTGAGTTTGTTTTAGACACATTTGTTCATGTAACCAACCCCAAACTGATGAAATTCTGCTTGAATTAATGTCTTTAGTGTAGTAAATATTTTTATTAATAATTACACTGAAACAGTTCAAGACAAACTACAGACTGACAAAACTAAAAAGAGGAAATCTAATGGAAATAAGAAATGTCCAACAGAAGGGAAAATCTCTAAATCTAAATACATGTACATTTTTGTACTGATACTACTGGCATTTTTCACCATTCTTATTTTTTCAAAAAGTATTTTTCTTAATTTATCAACTGAGATGAACTCTAATACGTAATAATTATTCTGAAACTACAAAACAAAACAAAACAATTTAAATTTTCCGCGGAATGCCCGCCGTTCGGCCCACTATTTGACAGCAAAGCCACGTTGCCACATCTAAGGCTCCGGGTGTAGAGTCGGCCATGGTTAGTAGCATGTTAAATAAGTCTCTGTTTTGTGCTATATTCGTACATTCTGGGTTCTGGGTTCTTTGACTTTTGACTTTGACTTGACTTTATTTTTCTAACCTATCATGGCAGCTGCCACAGGCACTTATAAAAGAATTTTAAATTTATTAGAAAAGTGGCCACTTGATAAAAACAAATCAGGAAGGTGAGCTATATACATATATATACTGTCATCCGCAATTCGATAATTAATATTATGTTTTCAGAGATCTTGGAGAGTACCTCAGAAATTACATAAACCAGGCATACAAAGAGAACCTTTTTGAAAAGGATCCAAAGTACTGGGACAAACAGTTCCTCTCGATACAGAGACTGGTGAACAACGAGCATAGAGAGAAGTATAAGAGATCTCTGAATTCGTCAGCAACTGGCCTAACAGCTGAGGAGTGTAATATTGCACTTTCGAATGAGTTCCTCAACCAGTTAAAAGAAGAAGAAAAGTCTATATTCAGGCGATTGATTTCCTTCAAGTCTGATAAAGAATAATGTTTCATTTATCAAAGAATTTTAGAAGGTAGGTAGTTAACATTTTGGCTACCTGTATAACAACACCATAGCTAAAAAATCTTTTACAAAATGTAATTCAGGGCCGGTTGTACAATGCAAGCTTAAGCTTTGGTTTAAGGTAAGCTGTCGTTAAACCACAGAAGTTGCAAAATGTCTGTTGTACAAAGATGGCTTAATACCTCACTTCAAGCTTAACACCAGCTTAGCATAAACTAACAAATCGTGTAGCTTAACTGTGGTTTACATATAAATGACATGATGTGAAGCAGTAACCCACAGATTATCAGAATAGGTTGGGTTAAGAAGATGGGACACTCAGTACAACATCTATTCATTATTAGTTCTTACCGCAGTCACAAATGTCGCCACTGTTGCAGATCGTTTTGACAGCTACGTTAGCGGGAAATTTAAATTTCAGACCTATCACCTGCAGGGCTGCTATTCCAATTTTTTTATTGTTTTCATGAAAAAAAAAACCTCAGAAGTGTTTGCAGTATTTTATTTTACTATTATTTTGCCACATACATACATACCAGTCATAAAGTAATACAAAACTAGAAAGCCTAGAATAGTAATTGGCACAGATGCTGGGCATAAAATATATGGCTTGTATAGCTAACCAATTTAAGATTATCTATACCTATACTACAAATATTAAAACAATTATGATGGCTAACAAAGAATACCCACATTTTGCACAGCTAACAACAATAGTAAGAATTAGAAAGATGATTTTTATTACAGTTTTCACATACTCAAGCTCAAACCATAGGACATTGCTTACATTATGGATATTGCAATACGATAAATTAAATATTTGCTGTACTCACCTTAGGATCCTTAGGGAACCTATCCACTTTTTTGTTCTTAAAAGAGCAGTCTTTAACGCAGCACCGTGATACCATTATAATTCGATACTATGAAGGAAAAGCGCAGATACGTTACTTAAAACTGACTTAAAGGTTATAAGTTATAAGGTGACTTACCGTACCTGTTTTGTGGCGCTACCCGTGACTGCGGTAGGAACTAAAAGAGTGTCCAGGGCATGCAGTAACCTTCAGATTGTGTATCACATTGTCAGGTTATATTTTTGGAACAATTTTTATCCTAGCATTTTCGACTTATTGCCCTATCACTGCGCCAATAGGAACTGTGTGTCAAAATTATGTTCACTTATATTTGAGTGCAAAACTATTCAATTATTTTTTTGACTTATTAGCTTAATTGCACTTAAGTGCAAACTGTCACCACAGACTCTCTGAGCGTGTGGCAACTTCAGTGCATTTTTGACATCTATAAAATATTAATTGTAAAGCATTCTATTTGTCAAAGAAAATAATTTTTTCAATCAAAAATTGTGTAATCGGGCAGTATATATAGTACGGATGCTAGGATAGGTTACAGAAGGTACGGTAAGTGTAGTTGGAAGAACTACGAACATCGTCATCTATGGATGATGAGGAAATTGAAGCATATCTGGGTAAATTGCAATGGAAGAAGAGGTGTAACAAGATATAAGTATTAGCTGATACAGAAATCTTAATATGATATTCATTTTTAATGGGCAAAATTCTAGGCTGGTACAAAAGTCATATTGCACTTACAAAAGACTGTCAGGTGTTATGTCAATAAATTAATAAATGATAGAACAAGGCGGATTCAAACTATTCAAATTTGAAAACCAACACAGAACGAAATAGAGGTCTCAGGATTCAAGATGAAATCAAACTTTCATCATTTGGCTGACAGAACAGTTACTTCAATTGCACTGAAAGTTACTGTATGTTCTACTTACCAGTTCAGATTTATTGCACTTCTGGACACCAGACGAGTTTCTAATGTGCACTGTAGTGCAATAGTGGTTAAAATCAGTGCAGTAAGTCGAAAATGCTATAATTTAACATAGAAGGCTAATAAAAGAACACAACAGAAACAGCTATTGCAGGAATTTGATACAAATCAGAAACCAGAAAAGGTTGTTTTTTTTTAATTAAGATGTAGTATGTCTTGATTCATTAGAGCCAAATATTGTGAATTTTATCAACCAGGTTTAACTAGACTTTCGAAAGTAATATTTATTGCTTGATTAGCTAATCCAGGATAGCAGCTTAAATCACTCAACAAATGGGGTGCCCTTGAAAGTCTATCTGATCAACTCAAGCAGATAATATATGATTATGATGTCTTAGTCACACATTCTGTTGGCTTACTCTTTATTTTGGATAATGTTGAAGAGATTTGCACTCCTGTATGTTAGTTTATTTGCTTACAGGACAGAATATAATGATTCTAAGATACTAGTGCATTACTGGTTATCATTTTCATTTTATCAATAATGCAGATGCAACACCTTTGATTGTATCTTAGGTTTATATTAATCCACTATTCCACTCACAGGTTAGGAAAAATATATAGATATCTACCTGAAATTGAGACTAATAAGTTAGCAACAAGAATAAAATGGAGTATAATAAATAAAACTAGAGGTCTTTAAGATTACATCATTAAAACTTAAAATATTGCAGGATTCAGATCTAAAGCTGTTTGCTAATTTGCCTCCTATTTACTGCATTTTATTGATTTTTTCAGCTCTTTTAGAACTTTATGCACAACATGTCAACAAAAGGGAACCACTCTACCTCACATGCCAGTTATGGCAGAAGAAGTCCTGAGCTATATGAAGGTGAACAATGGTCAAACCTTGTTAGACATGACATTTGGAGCAGGGGGCCACAGCAGAAGATTGCTCCAAGCTGTACCTAATCTGAACATTTTGGCATTGGATCGAGATCCAACAGCTCATGGCTATGCTCAGAAGTTGTCTGAGGAATATCCAAATCAGGTATGTACTATGATATTATTAGCTGTGATGAAAGTAAATGAAATCAGTGAACCAACAGAAACAACTATTCTCAGGGCAAATGCCCCTACTAGCATTTGGCTCAAGTGCTTCCTTTGAGGAAAGATGAAGAAAATGATTTCCCCTTTACCCAAGTGAGCTCAAGTATATCTCAATCCTTGTTTGGGACATGTATATGGTTAAGGTGTAATATCTAATGTTCATTCAAACTTGATATTAGGTTGATTTCTTATGATGAAATGGATACATGTGTATCCAACCTGCTGTTTCACTTGCCAAAACTTTTTTAGGTCATGAAATGCTTTGAGACAAACAATATTAAAATTCAATATCACAGGATTTAAATTAATGTAGAGTTTAATGAATAATTTTATACTATACATTTTTGTTTCAACCCATTATATGGTGATATCTTTCTAAGCATTTCCCAAAGGTTTCACTTTATAAACAGATTTGACTGGATAAAATAGGAATCTGATGTCAAATATTCCACAAATTTCTTAATGAAATTGTATCCACTTTAATTTTTGTTATAGTTAGGCCTCCAATTTGTAGTGAATTTCTGCATCTTAAATTCTGAAAATTACAGTGCTTTTCTTTGAAGTTCCCGGTCCATTTATTTTTTGAAATGGTTAACTAAAAAAACTGAAACTAGGGATTATGGAATTGATGCCTGAATATTAAGTTTTGGAGTAAAATAATTGACAAATGAAACTTTCAGGATGGTGACTGGATGCCATTTGGAAAAGAGGATCAAATTGTAAGGGAGAAGGCTTCTAACATACTTTTTAAAGCTCCTGACGAATACTTCACTACCCTAGAATATAAAGTCAACATCTTGACCTACTACGAAATGGTGAAACATTTAATAAATACCTGATACAAACATTAATATTAATACATCTAGAAATATTTGTTTAAAATTTGAAGTGAAACGTAGAAATTTAAAAGAAAATGTAAAGTTATGTTAAGGTTTCATTTTGTTTTGATTTAGATAAAATACTATGCTTATAATACAATGATGTTTCCGTAGCAATGAATTCTGGTAAATATTTAATATTGCGCCATTTTGTAGTTGGTAAAGATATTGACTTTATTTTCTTGCGTTGTGGATTACTCGTTAGGAGCTTTTAAATGATGTCTCACAAGAGCCCCCTTTCAATTTAATGTTTTCTTCCAAGATGGCGCCGAGTCGCCATCTTGAAAGTTTCATGTGTCAGATTTACTCCAGAATAGAGTATTCATCCATCAATAATTACTATCCCAAGATTCCCAAGTTTCAGTTTTTTAAGTTGACCCATTCAAGCAATAAAAGGAGAGGACATTAAAGAAAAGCACTGTATGATTATTATAAACAGGCATTGGTATCACTATAGCATCACGGTCAAAATGCATAAAGTTCTTGAAGAAATGAAAGGATTGAATCTTTTAATACGATCCTGAGAAAATTCTCAATGTAAAACGTGTATAAGAAAAACCTGAAAAACAGCTTGTATGTCATGGATAATATAATTTGGCCAACACTTTTTTTCTTCGCTCCTTATCGTTTTAGATACAAGAAGTGATAAAACACATTTCTTGTTATTGAATTAGGGAGATTATTCAAAAGTTCATGAGAAATTTTAATAATCTCCAATTTCTTCAATTTACTTCTGAATGACTTTAGGCAATTTTAGGGCAAGATTGAGAAATGTATGAAGATGTGGATTTAATTTGCTCCATCTCTTAATAAATCTTTGTTTCTCTTTCTTATTTTGTTGCTTTTATGCCCGTATTATAAACTTGCGAATGAATTTAGGCCAAGGTTGAATATTTTATGAGGGTATGGTCTTTAAATTCACTCCATTTGTTAATAAATCCTTATTTCTTTTTTCAGTTTGTTGCTTTTATGTCCATATTATTAACTTAAACCCTGTTAAATGGAACTTTCTATGACAGCTTCATTTGTAGACATGTAAAACAGAAAATATTTATAGGTGACACCACTATTAGGCAAATTCTCAGATGTCCCAGATTTGATGAAATCTCTTAGCATGAAGAGAAATTCTTTAGATGGAGTGCTATTTGATTTTGGATGCTCTTCAATGCAGTTTGACCAAGCAGAAAGAGGTTTCTCAGTTTCCAAAAATGGGCCATTAGATATGAGAATGGATGGAAACAGATTGCCAGGTATAGATGTTATGTATTCACAAAAGTGGAGATTATATTGAAGAACAACCAAAGAGGATCATTGTAGCATGGATAATTTATTATCAACAGAAGTTCTAAAGAAGCTTGAATATGTTTGCAAGATAGTCTGTTTGCAAGTGAAATCTGAAATTAAGGGCTTTATTACTTCACGGCAAATTGTTTGAACTTGATTGACATTTTGTAACTTATTGTAGAACATTTATTTTAGAGTCACCAACAGCTGCGGATGTTCTAGCGAAAGCAACAGAGGAAGATATTTACAAGATATTGAAGGTATATGGTGAAGAAAAGCAAGCTAAAAAAATTGCAAGAGCTATTATAGAAGCAAGATATATGTTCAAAAACTTGACTACAACACAGGAATTGGCTGATTTAGTAGAAACTGTTGTATCAGGCGATTTCAGGTGAATTAACTCATTCTACTTATAGGGACTTTTTCCTCCCAAATAGCAATCACCCATCTGTGTATTTCTTATAATTTATTTTATAGGTCTTAACATGAGTCATTACTACATTTTTACTATACTATTCAAAGGGGCAGTTTCACCACCTTCTGATAAATGCCAGTTAGCCTAACCTCAGGTTTTTGTCACTTTACTGTGACAAAGACAAAATAGTGGATAAGCTGTCTGGCACTTATCAGAAGGTGATGAAATGCGCGCTAAGACTTTAGATCATTTATCTATATTTGGCTGCGCTTATCTCAAGATTGTAGGTGTCATTAGAAAATGCAATTCTTCGAAATGTTCCTAATATCTTGGGTTGGCTTGCCATTTGTATAATTACTTACAGAAGCGTTATGCACTTTTTTTAAATATAAATCATTTATGTAGCAAACATGCTCCTATTTAGAATTTCAATGCTTTTTATTGTGACAAGAGCTTAAGCTGTGTTATTGCTTTAATTTGTTGTGCCTCTAGTAGAAGGAAGCGAAATTACAGTCTACAGCAATGGTTCGCTAATTTGGGTCAAAATAATATATCATGTATGTACCAAATTTTAACCAAATTATCAAAGTCGTTATGGAGATATAACAAAAAACTGCAGATTAATTTTAGACCTCTCGCAGTTAAATGGTGCAACATGCAACAAAAAACTGCAGATTATTTTTAGACCCCTCGCAGCTAAACGGTGCAACATGATATACTTGTTGGTTCGTTAATTAAAAAATATAAATTACGTTATGCACTCTCCAAAAGCAAGTAGCAGGTCATACGCCTATCACTATGGCAGTTACTTTTTCCTTGAGAGTTATCCGTCAAACTGTGCGTTATTAGCGAGATAAAAATTCTATACTGATTACTCTAGTCCGAAGTGGACATTTTGTTTTCCTAATTCTGCTCTCATTACTTTAGTCGTTCACAATTCATTTTCTCTTCACGCGCGGCGTCAAGAAGTTGAAACTCGTCAGTGATCTTGGCGAACTGCTGTTATTCCCTGGCAACCTGTCCATAAAAACCAATAAATAAATCGAATTATATTCTATACACCAAAAATGTGGGGATTTTGATTTTCTCTGCCTTAGTCATTCCCCAATCCCTACATGTATGTTGCGTTCAGTAGTACTATTTTGATTATTGCTTCGTAGGACTGCCTTGATGAGCACCCTGTATAGTTGAAAGTACTGTTTCAGATTAGATAAACTCCAAAGAAAATCGCATGTTGCCACTAAGACCTTCCAAGCACTGAGAATCTTTGTGAACAATGAATTGAATGAAATTAATTATGGCCTTATACTAGCTCATCATTATTTGAAACTGGGCGGAAGAATAATAGCAATCACGTTTCATTCTCTAGGTGAGTTTTGCTTATGAATTTAAAAATGTAAACGTAGTAGTTATTAAAAACAAATCCAATTCAAAGTCATGGCAATGTGACGCTGTGCATATTTCTTCTTTTAGTTGTGATTCAAACTCTCTCCCTTTTTTTCCAGAAGATACAGTGGTGAAAAGGCACCTGACAGGCAATATAATAGAAAACACAGCCAATCCTTTGCCACTTAAGTACAGCAGCTTTCATCATACAATGGAAGAGGATGTTGTGAGGGAAGTGATGGAATCAAAGTGGAAAATGTTGCACAAACATGTATTGCTGCCAACAGAGGAAGAGGTAGAGAGAAATCCAAGGAGTAGAAGTGCTAAGCTCAGGGCTGCCGTTAAAGTGAAGTAAAATATGTTCAGAACTATATGTAGTGCTGTAAATAGCTTATTGTTTTTAATAAAATTGTTATTTCTTGGTTTCATAATGCTATTTTCTTCAAGGACGTTTTTCTGTACTGTGTGTCCACCGCAAATTGACCAGAGTGCAGCATGGGAAAGCGAAGCGGGCGGTTCCCTCAGCCCCTTAGGTAGCGGCCGTCATTACATCATGTCGAGTTTAAAAAGCTATAGAAAACACAGGTGTAACAGGGACATTAAATATCGTCTGCTGCCATTATCCTATTCCGATGCCGAACCGTCTTTAAGGTGGGGAATAAAATCTGCTGTTGCCGGTTGTAGGTTGTAGTTACATATAACTACAAACATATTTTATGAAAGTAGGTAAATAGGATATTAGGTGAATAGGGTATTAAGTGAGTAAAAATTATTTCCTTTATGATATATAAAATAAATAAAAGAAGGAAGTGGCCGGAGCCTTAGATGTGGCAACGTGGCTGTCAAATAGTGGGCCTATAGTTTCAGAATAATTATTACATTTTATATGTATTAGAGTTCATCTCGGTTAATAAATTAAGAAAAATACTTATTAGAACTACTACTATTAATACCACTTACATCTGATGTCTGGTTCATCGTAGTCAAACCTTTGGTCAAACACTACAAAATAAAAATAAACGCAACCTGTTTCCTGCTGTCACTTCCATTTCCACTTAAATGAACACTCAATTTACTTTGTAAATTGTCACTTGAGCTAGAAAAATTCACTATTAGGTCACTGTGAAGCCATTCTTGCTAGTCTTGATTCCCTTTCACTATCAAATCTTTTCGTAGGTATGCCTAGATACATGCCCAGATGAGTTCTGTTAACTGTATTTTTCTGTGATATTTGGGAGGTCCAGAAAACATTGTAGGTACCACATTGTTCTTTATAATAGGTCTTATCCTTTGAAATGTTTGTAAAGTATTGTCTTTATTCTTATAAATATAACCAGCCCATACGAGGAATACCGTTCACCCACTTCTGTTTATGCCCTTTATTGGAAGCACAATTGCTAATGAACTGTCAATTTACTTTGTAAATTGTCACTTGAGCTAGAAAAATTCACTGTTAGGTCACTGTGAAGCCATTCTTGCTGGTCTTGATTCCCTTTCACTATCAAATCTTTTCGTAGGTATGCCCAGATGAGTTCTATTAACTGTATTTTTCTGTGATATTTGGGAGGTCCAGAAAACATTGTAGGTATCACATTGTGCTTTAAAATAGGTCTCATCCTTTGAAATGTTTATAAATTATTGTCTTTATTCTTATAAATATAACCAGCCCTTACGAGGAATACCGTTCACCCACTTCTGTTTATGTCCTTTATTGGAAGCACAATTGCTAGTGCAACCTGGTATTACACACTTTGCAGGCATGTTTTATCTTTATGGTTTCGTTTGTGCAGGTAAATAATTAGAAACACATTAAAAATCACCTTGCAATGTTCTTTTTAGTCTGGAGGGTTATGTTCGGCCATGGTTTGGTATGTCCTCTATTGTAAGCACAATTGCTATTGCAACCTGGTACTACACACTTTGCAGGCATCTTTTTATCTTTATAGTTTCGTTTGTGCAGGTAAATAATTAGAAACACATTAACACTCGCCTTCCAATCTTATTTTTTGCTCTGGAAGATTACACTAATGACTTAACAAGAAATAAAAGCTCGGCCCCCGATTCAGTGTTGCCATATTTCAATGCTCCGGCATAGTCGGTGGCTCCGGCCTAGCGAGTAAAGTCGGCCATGGATTGCCGCGATTGTTTAATATGCTGTTTTCAGGTTCTGTGAGTTCTGTGACATGTGACACCAATGCTGCGGCAAGGAGCCAAATTACTGTGACGTAATGAATGCTGTACAGTTTCCTGGATAGCTATTGGTTGTTTAATATAATGTATGTTTCATAGATGGCGCTACAAATTATCTTCACAGTAGCCCCATCTGTTTTCCGTTGTTGAATTGTGAACTGATCTCTTGCCCCAAGAGATAACTCAGATAACTGTGAAACACATTGCAAGGGCGGGCAAGGGCGTAGGAAGGATTGACCTTGATGAAATTTGTAGCAGCGCACCTAGCAGCTGGCACATTAACTGAGAAACGCGCGATTTACACGGTGGTCGAAACTCGAAAGTGGCGACAGAGCCTTGCTTGTTTGAACTTGTTTTAATTTTTTGCATGGTTTTTTCTGGTTGGCGGTCAGATAAAACATTGTTAGCTTATTTTACTGCTTTTAGGTTTATTTAAAATTGAATCACCTTCAGGAATTGTAGTTTGCTGTGGGGCTGGATAGGACACACTATAGGTATAGTGTGTCCTATACATGTAGGTACATGTCGAAGTTGTTTCCTCTGGTGGTCTGGTGCACGAAACAGAAATGTCTTTATTCTTCTTCTTTCGTAGGCTGCTACTAACACGAGAAGAATGTCAGTTATACTATTCAGCTTCAGCACTTGTACGATGATGTTTTTTAAATTTATTTCTAAAGAACTAAAGATATATATAAGAGTGACAAGATGATGAGGTTGAGGTAAAAATTGCGCGAGTCGTTTGACTCGGTACTATTCCCAATAAAGGCCTTTATACACCTATAAGAAATCTGAAAGGCTGAGCTGAGCAGCTGAGTTGTAAGGAAATCTAAAATACGAAAAAAGTTCAATAAAGACGACAAACAGAGAACAGACATTTTAACAAGGGTTACAAAAAAACAGCGCACTTGGCAAGCATACAAGTCTGAAGCTAATTTTACGATATCTTCCATTCTTGGCACGGTAGTTAACTATGTGTCAATATTTCGTTGCAATCGAAACAGCTGCTTTGTATAGGTCGTATGCTTATCGAAGTATGGAATACGTATCAACCTAATAAAGGGCACAATTAGTCAGAATTGAAAATAATTCCACTAAATTACTTCCTGTCACCAATATACGAGGATATATCAGTAGGTATGTAACGAAACTGGTGCCGTAACTTCTTTCAAAGCTAACATTTTATAACACACACAAAATGAGGCATGAAAGCCTTATAAAGATAAGGCTTATAAGGCTTACTTTACTTGCTTACTTACTAAGGCGTACTTTAAAGAAAGTACGTAGGCTTTGATATAAAAAATGAGAAGTGGAGCAAAGATATGCAATAAAACTTTGTGTTCGCTTGGGTAAAACAGCAACTAAAACTTTTGAAATCAGAAAAAAGCGTATCCAGGTGATAGTTTATCACGATGTTTGAGTGCCATAAGAAGTCTGAGGATCGTTGTGAATCAGATGAAGTTCGTCCCGAACGGCCACAAACTGCGAGAATTGTCATAAGTACGGTTAGAAGTTAACGTCTTAATACTTGATCATTTTAGAATGATCGCCGGATTCCGAATTGACATAAAACAAATTTCTGATGTAAATTTGTCGTACGGTTCCAATCAAAAAATCATTCATGAAGATTGAGTACCGGAAGGTCGCAACAAAATTGATTCCAAAAGCGATGACCGATCACAGGCGTATACAAGGGGGGGTAATAGGGGTAATTACCCCTCCCAAGATTTTCGAAAAAAAAAACTCAATTCAACTTTGGCTTATTTTATTTGACTTATTTATTATTTAAACAATTGTCGCACTGAAAAAATCTTTTTTGCAGTAACTAAATTACAAAAGGGTTTGTTTTGCATTATTACATTGATGCATATATAATATATTCCCATTGTTACATAATCAGTTGAATGTCCTATACAACGTGATAGCTTGTCACAAAAATTTACCTAACTCATTAATCACCTGTTTTGAAAATTGCACCGATTAGAAAAGTTAAAACACTAATTAAATAAAATAAAGTCCGTTTTGCGGCTACTAGGGTATCTGACTGTTGAGTGTTCATCATCGTTTAATTTTGTATGTTCTCGGATGATACGTATTACATATTATTTCCGTAAAATTAAAATTGATTAATGCATCAATAGATTTTTTATTTCATCTCCCTAAAATACCTGATACTCCACTGTTTCACTTGCTGTTTATATCTTCTTTTCTATTTTAATACTATTAACATTTTCCTTTTCTCCTGCACCAACGTCCTTAGGGATTACAAAAAATGGTGAAAGCACACACAACTTCATGCCCCGCTACCCCCCAAGACTGGGGTCTGGGTACGCCCCTGTGACCGATGAACAAAAAGCGAATCGAGTGACAATTTGTCAGCACTAGAAAAGGCAACTGCATCGTCATCCGTAGTTTTTCATACGCTTTTATTAGCTTTACCTTTGTGTTTGTATGTTTGCCTGTAACCGATTCCTTTGGACTCGATTTAGACTCACTTTGACCGAACAGATTTAGTTTAAACTTTGTGCACTTATTAAAAAATACTCCCCTCACCTATCGGTATGGGAAGTAAAACTGATGACAATACAATTATTTAAAAACTTTGTCTCAATATCCTGATCAAGATCGCCAGAACGATTGAACAATTTAAGAGTGAACTTTATTTGAAGATTCGAAATAATGGTGAATGTGCCAGATAAAAAACCTATAACCCGTTCAAAATGCATTTTGTCCAAATTTTCTATATTTGAGATAGAGGTTAAGTCCATGGACAAAATGCATTTATGGGATTTTATTTTCATATATTGTACGATACAGTTCGGGAGCTAAAATAATAGCTGCAATATGTGAGAAAACTGTGGCAAACTACATAGTGATGCATGGAACTAGAATGGAACTAGACGTTTTTGAAGTTGCTGATTAATGATCAAAATGATTTCATTAAAAAAATAATAAAAATCGTCTACACAACTACTATATTTTGTTGTTTTATTCTAATATGTGGAAATATTTTCTAAATTTTTGTTTTTGCTATTTAACAATGAAACTCAAATTACATTTTGTCCAGTAGTGACAAACAAACTGCATTGTGTCTACTAGAGACAAACAAACTGCATTATGTCCAACAATTTTTTTACATTTTTTCAAGTTACCAATACTTTCAAATGAATTTAGAAGTAAATTGTGATCAACAGTATCAAAACCTTTTTGTAGATCCATAAAAATACAAATAGTAGGTGTTTTATCCTTAAGATTTCTGTAAATTTCATTCACTGTCTTAAAAATCGCGTCGGATGTTGATTTACCTTCTGAAAATCCAAATTAATTTGTACTTAAAATTTCAAATTTGTTTAGATATTTCCGCATTCTAGTGTAATAAATTGTTCAAATACGTTTGCTAAACTGGATATGACTGATATCGGTCTATAACTGTTGTTGTACCATGTGACTTCCATTTGTTTCCTGACGTTCATGAGAAGTAGAGAGTTGATAAGCGAACAGAATGGAGAGTACTTTGAAGGGTAGTTCTTGTGGATTTTTAAATAAATAATTCATCATCGTCCTTGTATTAAATATTTTTGTCGTGTGTTCGCGACGCGCAGATTTGTTTCCACCAGTAGATTAATCCATAGACTTCTTCAAGGTCAAAGTGATTGTGTTTACATCAAGTGAACAAGTAGTAGTAGTAGTAGCTGTGGGGCGGCCCCGCCTCGCAAGTAGGCCTCAGTAGGCCCTTTTTGCCGGTTGCCGGGGTTCCGAGCATGAACCCTCAGTCACCAGCTAACTGCTTCCCCCTCCATTCCAAACCTTCCCGACCCTCAGTATGTTAGCCCAGCTTAGGGAGGGTAATTCCTCGGGCTGGATCTCCAAATATCTCGTATCTAGGCCCGGCTAGTCACATTCTAGATGGAAGTGGTAGGTCATTTCATCGGCCTCTCCACAGTCCTTACATAGAGCGTCATATTTAATTCCTAATAGTGACAGATGCCGTCTAACCTTACAATGTCCCGTCAGAACACCAACGAGGTTTCCCTAGCCATGCTGATCTCGATGTGTTCAGCCTGGCTATAAAATCCTTGGCTTATTTGCATCCCTCACTTAGCCTCCACTGTTCATTTATGGTATATCGTTTATCCACTTTGACGTTACCACCTGCTGCCTCATTAATCCTATAGTGGGTTTCGGGCCAACAAACGGTCTCCCAGTGCCGACTCTGGCCGATAGGCTTATCGGCTTCCTGATTGCCAAGAACTCCTGTATGACCCGGGACCCACAGCAAAGTAACTTTCTTCAGTCTTGCTAGCTATTCCAGTCTCGCCTAGTTCTGGGCCTGCAGATGGCTTTCAGAGCCACCCAAAAGTCAGAACAGATGTTAATCTTCTGTTCTGTGACCTTTCTCACCTCCTCATTGCGTGCACCAGAGAGTATTGCATATACTTGTGTTTCAAAAATCGTGATGTGAGTAACTCTCCCGTACTGCTCGATTTTCCATATATAACCCTGCTCCTGAGGCATATCCTCTACCTAGACAAGAGCCGTTCGTGTAGCATAATCATGGACTTTGTGACAGTATGCAGTGCTTCTAACACTGTTTTTGTCATATGGTTTGGCGGTTTACGCAAGATATATTTAATTTGTATTTTTTTGTGGTCTTGACGGTCTTCTTCTTCTTCAAGTTCCGTCTCCGAGGCGAAGTTTGGCAATCATCATAGCTATTTACTTAGGATGCGGCTACTTTAAAAAGTTGCATCCGTACCACTCCCTCAGATTCTGCAGCTATGAAATTTTTCTTCTGTTTATACTACGTTTTCCCTGAATTTTGCCTTGGAGAATCAACTGCAGAAGTTCATATTTCTTTCCTCTCATAATATGGCCTAGACAATCTAATGTTCATTTTTTGATTGCATCTACAATCTCCTTTTCTCTGCCAATGTGTCTCTGGACTTCTTTCTGAATTTGTTACTTTATCCATCCACGATATCCTGAGAATCAAAGTGCTACCAGAAAATGCCAGAAAAGGAACCGACTGCCAGCTGGATTCTTTTTCCGGCATTTTCTGGTAACACTTTGACATGCGGTCAATAGCATGAAACATGGTATAACATTCTGAGGGTCCTTCTGAACACCCAAATTTCAAATACCTCAATCCTTCTCAGAGTTGTGACAATCAGTGGCTTAACTTCAAAACTTCAAATGCTGCCCCCCCCCGCAAGGTACTTCACGGGGCCCCCAGCAACAATTTTTCGGTAGCCTATTTTTTCATAATATATCACGTATATATACAAGGTGAGTCCTAAGTTGATTCTTTTTCTTAAACTGTGTATAAAGGTCGTTGAAATAAACAACTTCTTCGAATAACTTTTATGCCAAAACTGAAAAATAAGCGAGATACAGAATCAAAAAAAGTAAGTCTGCATCCTGGTCTGGACTTGTGCTAAGACGTATCTAGTCTCTTTATGTTTAGTTTTTTGCCTGATTGTTCCTGTCAATTAGTGCACTAGTCAATTTCAGTATATCGTAGGTAATTCTACATTGGTAAATCCTAAAAGTTGCGTTCATAATATAATGTGCCGCTTTTAGGAATTACCAATTTAAAATTAACAAAGATAAACAGAAACTGACTACTGCACTATCTGATAGTGCAATGCCTAATCGATAAGACAAAATTCCGAGCAAGAAACTAAACATAAACAAACTAGGTAGGTATGTCTTGATACACAAGCCTAGCTTTACATTTTTTATTTTGGATCTCGCTTATTTTTCAGTTTGTTGAAAAACTAGTTTATTTCAAGGACTTCTATACACAGTTAAAAGAAAGTACCAACTTAGGACTCGCCCTGTATACAGGGTGGGCCAATAGTGCGTGGACGGAGGATTGTGGGCTTACTAAAAAATATTTCAAAAATCTGTCACTTGATCATGGTAGGGACCCTTGAGGGCTATAACGTAAAAATATTTTCACTTAAATTTTGACGTTTATACAGGGTGCTTCATATCAAACCTACATTTTTTTGAATGGAACACCCTACATATAATTGCATATTTGGATTCCTTGGTCAATTCTAGTGTGATTTTATGTATCACACATGGAACTTTAAACGAAACGTTTAGGCGAAAATCACCATTTTTGGTATAAGTAGGTATCAGAAAAAAATTGAATATCGCAGCGATTATAAAACCTAGAAGGCCGTGACTTTGCGATACGACTAAGCATGAAATGCGTCACCTTAGGTCAGACGGCTAAGTTTGAATTCTTTTTGTACTTTGAGAAATCAGAGGATAAATTAAGGAAACTTCAATCACAGATAACTTGATTGTTTCAAATGGGAATGCCTATTTTGGTTTAAAGAATCAAATGTAAAATTTGATTACCTTTCTAACGATATGGCATTCTTGATATCAGTCTTTTTTGGTTTTCATTTTATTTCAAATTTTCAGTCAAATCGGTGTTTTTCAACTTTCCTGCATGCAAGCAACCTAGCAGGTCATGAAAAATAAACAAACCTCGTTAATATGGGAGAAAGCAACTAACTTAGTAGAAAACTGCAAACTAACTAGAGCAGCGAGGCTAGATTACGAGAATTCCTTACAACATATTAGCTCTAACCAGAAACGATAGCAGTAACAAGAACGCTCATTTTTCACAGCCTACTAGGTATTAGCCAATTTCCAAAGTTAGTAAAAAAATATCTAATCAAAGGAAAACTACTAGTGATTGTTGCTGGCAGTAGAATATCTATGTCTTCTGAATAAATTTGAATAAATTTTCACATTTATTGCTATAAAAAAGTAGCCATTTCCGTAAGTCAAAAGTAATGATACCTCTGACTGGAACCCTTCAAATTCTTCGGTAAGTACTTCTGCTTATTAGCAAAATCGCGGAAAATGAAACTTGAATTGCAGTCTTTTTGAATTGTAAAACATAAATTAGTTTGCAGAAAACTACATGAAATAATCACAATTACAACATAGCGTAATAAAAAAATTCTAGCAATTATTTCAATAGATGTTCAGAATGCTCCAGTTGGAGATATCTTTATTTTCGATTTAGCTAAATGGAAATTACTATTTTTTTATCCCATTAAATGTGAAATTTCATTCTAAATATGTTAGACTGTAAGCAAAAATCGCTGATAGTTTTCTTTTTGTTTCAAAATTTTTAACCGTTTTGGAAAGTTGCCAAGCTCTAGTAGACCTCAATAGCTAGTAGGCTGTGTAAAACAAACACTTCTGTCATACCCCAGCTACTCATTGACATTAGATATCTTGCCGCTGTTGTTTCCGGTTAGAGCTGATGTGTTGTAAGGAATTTTCATGTTCTTGCCTCACTACTCGAGTTCGTTTGCATCTTTCTACTAAGTTAATTGTTTTCTTCCATATTAAGGAGCTTTTGTTTATTTTTCATGGCCTACTAGGTGCTTGCACGCAGGAAAATTGAAAAACACCGATTTGACTTAAAATTTGAAATAAAATGAAAACCAAAGAAGATTGATATCAAGAATGCTATATCGTTAGAAAGGTAATCAAATTTTACATTTGATTCTTTAAACCAAAATAGGCATTCCCATTTGAAAAAATCAAGTTATCTGTGATTGAAGGTTCCTTAATTAATCTACTGATTTCTCCATGTACAAAAAGAATACAAATTTAGCCGTCTGACATTAGGTGACGCATTTCATGGTCAGTCGTACCGCAAAATCAAGGCCTTCTAAGTTTTATAATCGCTGCGATATTCAATTTTTTTCTGATACCTTCTTATACCAAAAATGGTGATTTGCGCCTAAACGGTTCGTTTAAAGGTCCATGTATGATACATAAAGTCACATTAGAATTGACCAAGGAATCCAAATATGCAATAATATATATAGGGTTCCATTCAAAAAAATGTAAGTTTGATATGAATCACCCTGTATAAACGTCAAAATTTAAGTGAAAATATTTTTACGTTATAGCCGTCAAGGGTCCCTACCATAATCAAGTGACAGATTTTTGAAATATCTTTTAGTAAGCCCACAATCCTCCGTCCACGCACTATTGGCCCACCCTGTATATTAAAGAGAAAGTCTTGAAATCTTGAAAATTTTTGAAAAGGAACACGTGTCATTGCATATAGGATACTACCAAGTTGCTGCCAAGCCTTCGGCAATATTAATTGCCATCTTCAAGGCTTTAACGTTGAGGTTTGCTCGCAAAAAATAGCAATGTACATTGAGTTACAGACTTTCAAATGCAATTCTAAAACAAGAAACGTCAAAAAATGTTTGGCTAATTTAACTCGGTGTCTTCCACAACACAGGTCACACAAAAAACCGACACATAGGTGTAAAATACAAATTAAACAATGACCTTTACATGTTTAAATCACCCGAAAAATTACAAAATTCGTGGTTTGAAAACACACATTTTTCGATTTAAATTTGTTTAAGAAGGTCGTTGTTTAGTTTGTATTGTAGTGTGTTGTTGTTTGTGTGACCAGTGCTGTGAAAGATACCCGGTTAAATTAGCCAAACATTTTTTGACCTATGGTGCCTTGCCGTATCTTTCCATTTACAGCGGATACTACGCCGATTTTTAGGGTTTAGTTTAAAATGCAATACTGGGCCCTTAGTTACGCCACTGGCGACATTCACAGACCATGCTTCCACTTCGTAGAGCAGAGTAGAAAAAAACGTAACACTTAGCTAGACAGGTTTTATTACGAATTTTTATTTACAAAATGGTTAATAAAATATACAGAGATGGATATGCATCATACATGGCATGCATGCATCATAAGATTTTTAGTTGACGTCAAACTTGACCACAAATTACAGCAGGTTCTAATGCTTGAAGAAATCCATGGACTTATTTGACGTCAAATTTCTGTTTTTTTTAAGATTTGACCACTAACTGAATCCATCATTAAAACCATAGACTTGTTATTGATTTAAAACGGGGGTATAAGAACTGAGGAGTTGTAGCTCAAGACACAGGGGATGCTGTATATTTTCAATTTTTGAAGGAGCATTTGATGCCTAAACAATAAGATAACGATAGCTATCTTATCGTTCTCCTTGTTCTTACTTCCGCCGCACAAGACCTTTGATATAACGTCTTCATAACTAAGTTTGTTCAGCCCGACTTGCGGCAACAGAGAGAGGGAGAGAGTCTAAAGGCCCTTTCCGCCTCCGGTCACTCTCCGTAATGGGTCTTAACTGAATCAAGACCCCGAAATTAACCGTCTAATGCACTGAGAAAGTATACACGCTGGACGCGGAGCCAAGAAGTTTCTCCAAGTTGCTACCGAGAAGTTGCTGACAAGACAACGCAAAGCTTTGGCTGATAGCATCTTACAGGGTGGATCAGGTTCGACTTGTCATATCAGAATGATTCGTTAAGATTAAAAATCACAGGAACCTATAATTTAGTAGAAGTGTACAAAGTGTCCAAAAAGTCTGGGGATATCCGAGAAACTAACAATGCCGTATGTGATATCATCATCATAGTCACAATGTCTTAACAGACATGTTGTGAACTCGTAAAATGCATTAAGTCGGAGCTAGAGTATTGCCGACATGAATATTATCAATAGTTTTGAGCACTGTAGCTCGCCATCGTTCGCGATTTGTTGTCAGTTTAGTGGCCCTCTTGACACTCATATCCAGCAACTGTTTTGTCGTATCCACCCAGCGTGTAGGGGGACGGCCACGGCGCCGCCCACTCGGGGCATGACCCTGAACTACAAGTTTCTCCATATTATCGCTTCTGTGTATATGTCCGAAGAATGTAAGCATTCTCGTCGACACAATGGAGGATAGTCTCTTCGGATTACCGACCTCATCCAGTATGGAGACGTTAGTTCGATGGGCGGTATAAGGAACTCTCAGCATTCTCCTCCATGTCCACATTTCAAAAGCGTCTATGCGAGCTCGATCTGCCCTTTTAACAGTCCAAGTTTCCGAGGCATACAAAAATATGGAGAACACAAGAGACTGAACCAGCGACATTTTTGTAGCTTTAGTGATGTTATGGTCACGCCATATTTTCGTAAGCTTTGTCATAGCCACACGTGCCTGTTGAATGCGCCGTCGAATCTCATTTTCACAGCTACCCGAATTATCGATCAAAGAACCGAGGTATATAAAACTTTGAACTACTTCACAACGGCCTATTGACTTTATTTCTCGATAATTATCATGCTCTCTATCTACGATCATAACCTTGGTCTTATTGTAGTTAATACCAAGACCATACTCTGCACTACGCTGTTCTAAGATATTTAATAGAGCTACTAGTTGTTCCTGAGGGGCTGCAATAAGGGTTGTATCGTGAGCAAATATGTGATATGTTCAATGGTATATGTTCTGCATTAATAATACCCCAAGAAATATTGGAACAAATAAGAATTATCGGATGTACTTGAATCCTTGGCAAATTTTGGTACAAGCACGTAGCCTTTTTGATGAAGTATATTAAAAACGCTAATATCAACAGCACACAATAGCATGTCTATAGGCAGAAGAACAAAGGCAAATGTGAAATAACACGTACATAGGGTAAGAGGTACAGCTGATAGTAGTTGGAACATTTGTCATAAATATAATAATATTAAGCAAACAAACGATTTTAAAAAATTTGTGAATATTACTCAACCTCCTTCAGTGGACAACAGTCGCCTTCCCCGTTACAAGCGAAACAGCACCGAGAGGGTTGTGTCCTCAAATATCACGGTAAGAATAAAGAATCTGTTAAGGCCACAAAATATTCTAAAACTATTGATTAAATTCCAATTGCGAAATAATTATATATTTGGTGCTCATAGACACTGTCAGTAAAGTAGAAAATATTCGCATTGGAAATTTCATGTAGGTTATCTCGAAAACGGTTACCTCTAGGGACTTAGACAACGTATAACATATAGAGGAAACGATTTTTTTAATATTCACATTGGTGCACCAAACCGGAAAAAAGTTTTGATAATTCGTTCCCCTATTCGTGATAGCAAAATCGTGGTGAATTTGAATTTCTTGCCTTGAAAAATCCTCCAATACGTAATTTTAGATCGTTGTGCCATTTTGTTGCGGAATAATTGAAAAAAAACCGAAAACAAAACTAAAACTTTGACACATTGTATCTTGAAAATTAAGCATTTTAAGGCTTCATGCTCTTATCTCAATGTTCATAGAAATGTGACGTCTATCACTTGGCAAGCATTGTACGTCGAATATCCGGACACCCTGTATAAAACACCCTAATTTAGTGATTGGCACTGAGGAGCCAACAACTTTGTTCTTTCAATGCGTTGAAAAATGGTTGAATAACGGTATCATTTATAAAACCACTTGAAAAGTCTTTAGAATGTAGTTATAAATAGTAATTGGCAACATGCCAATGATTATCAAAAATATATGCCATTAACTGTATGTCCTGTTTCAGAGATACCAGGTTTTGAATTTATAAACAAATTACTATAATGAAGTGACAACTGACCCTTCAAAAAGCAATTTAAGGTATTCCAAATGGTGAGTCAAAGAAAAGTGTCTTAATATAAGACATACAATATTCCTATGTATACACCTCAGTTTAGGCTCAGTGAAAAGTAGTTAAGTTTCATATGGACCTTGTACCTTTTTCGATCTCACTCACACTCCAGTAGACGTAGCACCTTCCTCAAACGCATACGGAAAGGATGTAGGGGATGATTTGACAAAGTTCGCTGCTATATGCTATATGAGGGAAAATGGCGCCATGGAGATTACATGAAGATTACCAACGTCCAACGATGGTCTTCAATAGCGATGAAACGAACTTTCTACTTTGTACCCAAAAACAAGAACTGTACTAGGACCAAAGTGATCACGTAACGTCTGTGAGGTAGACAGGTGCAAAGTAAAATCAAATACAACTGTGCTTTTTATATTTTTGATAGCAGACGAACTAACACCTCTAATAATATTTCCTTTCAAGCATATTTCAGCGGAAGTTCTCATCTCAATTCCTAAACAATGCTCAACTGCTATATAGCTTTGACAGCTACATTTACACTGATATAGCTATGTGCAATATATATAGATCTACCTACATTTTTGTTATATAACTGACTCTTATCCGATTCATAAACTGTAGTTTGCATATTTTTGTACTGGTGGCGCTTTAGCTGTGTCCCAGTAGGCGCTCTATCTGTACCCGTTTCTGACCCTGTATATTAATAATTGTCGAACAAAAAGATGGTGTTCGTTTTTTTAAAACTTCAATCTTGATCAATGTCGATCCGGATTTTAGAATAAGTTTATACAGTGCGATTAACAGAATCGTGAATTTAGTAAATAAAGCGTCACAATTATCATTTTTTCAATAATTGGCTACTAGGAAATTTTAAAAAAATATCTCGACATTTCTCTAAAACTATTGTTTTTCTTTATGACCATATTTTTTCAGTTCAAAAGTCTTGAAATAAGTAGTCAAAAATGGGTACAGCTGAAGCATTACAAACAGCTTTCACTTTCACTAACCCCCTCTTAAGCTATAATAAGCGCTCGACGTAAGTAACACATTGTTGGACACTCTGCTGGCCGGGAGGCTTCGTAATATGGCACCTCAAAACATTCCCATTTTTTTGCGTTTGTAACATGATTTGCGTTATCAAAATATTTTAGGGGGTATTCATTTTTGACTCTTTTTTTTCATTTATGAGGTTTTTGGTGACAAAAAAAGACGGCTATATCCGTCGTCTCATATCACAGCAGACTTTATGTTCTAGAATGGCAAGAAAAGGACAATTTTCGAGACAAAAGCTAAAAAAAAAAAAACATTTTATTGTATCAAATTTATAAACAAATACGCATCTCTCAGAATATAGACGGTATAAAAACAAAAAATCAAATTTATTAGCAAACAGAGGTATCCCCGAACAAAACAGAATTTAGACACAAATTTATATTTGACGCCACTCTTCAAAGCAGTCTGGACACAAAGCAGGTTTATTTTCACAATTTTTGCATCTACAGCTAGTTTTTTTGCGTTTTCCAGACTTGAAACATTGTTTGCATCTAAGAAAATATGATTTTATTTTATGATCCTCTGGTAGGGGCAGCTTCTCTGGAAAATGTCTCACACGTGCTTCGAGTTTTTTATTGATATGAAACAATATATTCTATATGTATAATAGGTGGTCGACGAATATCCGTTTAGGATGAAAATATCTGGTTACCTATACCTCCCATCAGTACTGAAAACATGAAAATCAAACAAAAACACACTTGCAATATGGCAGCTATACACGTGGTCAATGCATCATATTAGAGGTTATGGACGGTTATAGCCGTCGTGCCGTTTTACCCATGCACCTTAAAACATGAATAGTTGAGATAGCGTATAGTGGGTTAGAATTTGGCAATTTCAGAAATGAAAAGCTTCACGTTACGCCACTAATATTGCTTAACAGGGCGAGTAGACCGACATTCTGACGGTCGTCGCCGTTCTGCCGTAACAACCATATAACTTTTTGACTGACATAGCCGTCGTGGCGTATCACGATCACTCCCCGCAGACAGTTATAGCCGTTGTGTCCAACAACGTGGTAATTTGGGAAAATGAGCCAGTATACCATCTGTTATTCCAAACTCTAACGCACAAAACAATTCCGAAATGAAAGACACTTTTATTGAGCATCGTGAATAAGGTATTCCAGAGCCATGACTACAATTGCAATCTTGTGCCAACTATGACGACAAACGGCGGCTGGATAGTTCTAAGATTAATATTATATTGTCTTGCGCCTCCCAACATCTGCAGATATTAATCTTGTGAATTGCTTTTTGGTTGTTCCAACGGCCAATATTTCTCTTCATTATGGCCTTCCTGATTTATGGAACGTCCCCGGTCCGCTGCAAAACGCAATCAATATTAATAAAATAATAATTCCTGCGCTAGCTAAGAGAGTTTTTAGTGGTGACCAGTAAGTTTGGCAGACATTCTGATGTAAATTGGATTGTATAATATACTGGGCATCATTGAAATTGTAACACACATTGTGAGTAAAATGTGAACTTAAAAGAGTGCTAGAAATGTCTTGCAATATGACGCAACAATGAATTGCAAGAGGCTGATTTTTGTTGTATATTGAGATGAGTCGTTGAGTAGTTATTGATTAGCGGCCAGAGTCTAATCATTTGCACGTGCAGAAACTTTGTTCTCTCTGGGTGCCATTCAACTGACTGGAGGGGGGTGCAAAAATCCAGTGGCATAATACACTTTTTTAGGCCCCTCCGAGCATTACCTTGCCTATTACAGAAACCAAGAGACTGTATTGTGTAACGTGGAAACTGTTGATTGGATTTTAATCAAATTTTGACACAGGATTATTACCGTGGGGCGGATGGAAAACGCGTATGGATTTTAGAAATAGTATCAGTGGCGCCGCGGCAATAATCAAAAATATAAAAATTAGTTCAAACTTCGCTTTTAGGCGTCTTAAGGCTTCCTGATCATTTTCTACTTTTTATTGGATGGAAGTGAAATAGAAATGGTTTTGGGATTGGGGGTTGTTTAGCTGAAAAATTTGTTGCATTTACAATAGGCTATATCCATTGACCTGTGAAGGAAAGACCTAACGGTTTAAAATACTGTTTTACGGGTGGATGGGCGATGATTTGTTTGCAAGGGGATCTCAGACTATAGTTCCATATACTATGGGAAAATAAAAAACTGGTATCACCGTAATTTGTGGGAAATACTGAGTCAATCAACTTGACTTAATTTTTTTAGAAGAGAGTAAAATTGGGGTGGGTGTAAGGTGTAAGGACTAAAGCTGATCATAGTCTCAATGTCTTAACAGACATGTTGTGAACTCGTAATGCATTAAGTCGGAGCTAGAGTATGGCCGACACCAATATTATCAATAATTTTGAGAACTGTAGCTCGCCATCGTTCGCGTTTTACTGCCAGTTCAGTGGCGCTCTCGATACTCATATCCAGCAACTGTTTCATCGTATCCACCCAGCGTGTAGGGGAACGGCCATGGCGCCGCCCACTCGGGGCATGACCCTGAACTACAAGTTTATCGCTATTATTATATATTATATATATTATTATATTATCGCTTCTGTGTATATGTCCGAAGAATGTAAGCATTCTCGTCGACACAATGAAGGATAGTCTCTTTGGATTACCGAGCTCATGCAGTATGGAAACGTTAGTTTGATGGGCGGTATAAGGAACTCTTAGCATTCTCCTCCACGTCCACATTTCAGAAGCATCTATGCGAGCTCGATCTGCCTTTTTAACAGTCGAAGGCATACAAAAATATGGAGAACACAAGAGACTGAACCAGCAACATTTTGGTAGCTTTAGTGATGCTATGGTCACGCCATATTTAGTAAGCTTTGTCATGGCCACACGTGCCTGTTGAATGTGCCGTCGAATCTCATTTTCACAGCTACCCGAATTGGCGATCAAAGAGCCGAGGTACACAAAACTTTGAACTACTTCACAGAACAGCCTACTGACTTTATTGCTCGATGATTATCGTGCTCTCTATCTACGATAATAGCTTGGTGTTGTTGTAGTTAATACCAAGACCATAAGCTGCACTGTGTTATTCTAAGATGTTTAATAGAGCTACTAGTTCTTCCTGAGAAGCAGCAATAAGTGTATCGTCAGCAAATCTTAAGTTGAATATGTTGCTTCCGTCAATAGTTATACCGCCATTCCAGTTGTCCAATACCTGTCTCATCACAAATTCAGAGTAAATGTTAAATAACATCGGAGATAAAACACATCCTTGATGAACTCCTTTTCTGGTCGCAGTTTGATCAGACAGGTTACCACCAATTCTTACACGAGCCGAATTAGACTCGTAGAGTTGCTGTATGAGAAACATTAGCTGATAAGGAACTCCCATAGGGATGAGGAGTTCCCACGGTTTAGGCCACTTTACGTTATCAAACGCCTTAGAATGGTCCACAAACCTGGAAAATAATGCTTTCTGGTTTTTTCAATAATTTGTCTTAAGTTTAAGATCTGTTCACGCGTTCCGCGTCCTTTCACGAAACCTGCCTGCGCCTGAGAAATTTGCCAGCCAATAAAACCCTCCAAAAGAGATTGTAAAATATATAGTAGAACCTTACTTGTATGATAGATTAACGAAAGTAGGCGATAATTGTTTGGATTTGTTGGAGATCCCTTTCTATGAAGTGGAACAAAAATTGATGTGCACCATTCATCTGGCCAAACACCGGAGGACGAGACACTCTTACAAATATTATGGAGACTAAAGCTACCTGACACTATTTTTATTATTCTATTTATCAAAGAGGGATTTATTAATACCTACATACAAACTTACCCGACCCAACATACTCGCCATTCAATCTGGCCGCATTTCATCGCGGCCATTAGCAATGATTAGATTGCGTGTTCGGCAGAAGATAGAGCCGAGACGAGAGAGAGTCGCCATCAACGAGAAGTCGTAAAACTTTCCTCCTCCTCCTCAATGCAAACAGGCAGAGAAACGGCGTTCGAGTCCAGTTATGACTGGAGCTAATCCAACTGGAAATCTCTGGCGAACGACTGCGGAGACGATGTTGCCAGGCTTTGACTGCATGACTACTTAATGGGCGTCGTTTCGTGAAGACTTCATCTGCAAAGATAAATTATTCATTTAAGAAGATTCAATCTCTTGGCGCAGCACTAATAAACATTACACGAATACGAAAATAGCGAAAAATTGGGTTTGAGGAAAAACGTATTTATTTATTCGTCTCCATTAATATTCCTATATACCCTCAATTTAGTGCCCGTTAGATTACGGACCTCTGTCACTTCTTTTTTCCACCTCTCAAACTCAATCTTTGGAGTACAGAGTGAGTCAAACTCAACGCCTCGGATTCTTGTGACCAAACGATACCACTTTTCGAAAAATCAACTTTGCGAGTGTATGTAGGTCGAGTTGGACTACCTTTAAAAAATAATGACTTTTATACAGGGTGTCTAATAAAAGCGTGACATGTCAAAGTTATGTTTTTTGAATGGAACACCCTGTATATTATTGCATATTTAGATTCCAGGGTGAATGTTAGTGTGACTTTATGTATCACATATGGGACTTTAAGCAAACCGTTTAGGCACAAATCACAATTTTTGGTACAAGCAGATATCAGAAAAAATTTGAATATCGCAGCAATTATAAAACTTAAAGGGCTGTGACTTTGCCTTGTCGCTAAGTATAGAATGTGCCAGCTTAGGTTAGTCGGTTGAGTTTCATTTACATTTGTACTTGGACTAATCGGTAGATTAATTAAGGAAACTTCAATAAGTGGTAACTTGAATTTTTCAAATGGGAATCAATCTCCAGTAGTTTTCATTTAATTTCGAGATTTCAATCAAATCGGTTTTTTTCAATTTCCCTACCTATAAACAAACTAGCAGGCCATGAAATATAAAGAAAAACGTGTTCAGATCGAAGAAAACAACTAACTTAGCAAAAAGATCCAGAAGAACTAGAGTATAAAGACAATATTATAAAAATTCCCTACAACAAATCAACTCTAACCAGAAACAACAACAACAACAACAACAACAGCGGTGGTAGCATGTCTAAGGTCAAAGAGAAGCCGGAATATGACAGATACGGACAATTTTTACAGCCTCCTAGCTACTGCAATGTACTAGAGATTAAAAGTTTCCAAAATCACTAAAAACATCGAAATGAAAGCTGAACTTTCAGCGATTGTTGCCTTCAGTCTAATATCTTCAGAACGCAATTTCACATTTAATGGTATAAAACAGTAGTCATTTCCGTTAAAGTCAAAAGTAACAATACCTCTGACTATCTGGTTGTAGACTTTTAAGTTTTTCAGCATCTATTAGCAAGATCAAAAAAAAGGAATACACTGACAAATCATATTTTAGTTTTCTGTCAGGTAAATCTTGCTTAATAAGTTGAGAAGATTTTTAATTCATTCTTCATTATCGGCGATCTTGCTTGTGGTTACTGAAGAATTTGCAGAACTTTAGTCAGAGGTACGGGTTACTACTTTTTTGAATCATTAAGTGTGCAATTTTATTCTGAAGCTATTAAACCGTCAGCAACATTCGGTGGTAGATTTCTTCTCACTTCAAATTTCATAATGCTTTTGTGAACTGTCAATCTTTAGAATATTGTAGCAGCTGGTATGATGTGAAAAATATCCTTTTCTGTCGAACTCCAGCTGCTTTTTGACCTTAGATGTGTTATCTCTGTTATTTCTGGTTAGAGTTGATTTGTTTAAGTCATTTTTATAATTTTGTCTCTTTACCGATACCGTCTGTATCTATCTGCTATGTTAGTTGTTTTCTTCCATCTGAACAGTTTTTTGTTTACATTTTATGGCCTGCTAAGTTGCTTAAAGGTAGGAAAATTGAAAAACATCGGTTTGATTGAAAATTTGAAATTAAATTAAAACTACTAGAGACTGATATTTACAACCGCATATCATTAGAATGGCTGTCAAATTTTACATTTGATAGTTTTTTAAAAAAATAGGCATTCCTAAGTACAAATGTAATTCAAACTCAACCGTCTTATATAAGCTGACGGATTCTATGCTTAGTGACACGGCAAAGTCACAGGTCTCTAAGTTTTATAATAACTGCGCTATTCAATTTTTTTCTGACATCTACTAATACCAAAAATTGTGATTTGCACCTAAATGGTTCACTTTAAGTCCCATTAGTGATACAGAAAGTCACACTAAAATTGACCCAGGAATCTAAATATGCAATAATATACTGTTTAATTTAAAGAAACATAACTTTGATATTTCACGTTTCTATTGGACACCCTGTATAAAAGTCGTTATTTTAAAAATGTATTCCAACTCGACCTACATACACTCGTAAAGTTGATTTTTCAAAAAGTGGTATCGTTTGAACACAAGAGTCCGAGGCGTTGAGCCTGACCCACCCTGTATATGATAAGCGGCCTACAGACGTTGATGCATTATGCTGCGATGCAGGCATCGACTCCTACGTTTCATGATGCAAGTAGCAGATGTGTAGTACTGAACACATACTTGGTATCAGTTGCGGCTTGCAGCAATGCAGAGTCTGGAATCCCACTTTGGTCGGTGAGCCATGACGCCGAATCGGTGACGCTGGTTTCAAGTGTTTCAGCGGGTTTAGCATTGCGTCGAAGCAAAGAAATAACTCCACCCTACTATTTTTGTGTCGCATGAAACGTGCATAAAATATCAAGTCGATTCCGGCATCGCAACAGGTTTCGGTGTAAGTAGGAACTTATGCAACTGATGCAAGTTTCATGAAACCTTGAGTCGATGCCTGCATCGCCGCATGCATGAACGTCTATCAGCCGCTTTAGGATGCGTTGTTCTATTGTATAATTCTCCATAGGCCTTTACGGAAACAGTGATCTGGATCCGGATCGATCAGTTATCTGTCAAACAACTGTCAAGTGGGATTTACGATTCCATGGATGTAACGGATATCGAACAGTGAACAACTTGGTTTAAGAATAAAAAACAGATGGTTAGGAAAAAAGCTACAGATCTGTATAACCCAATCGGGATCAATTACCGTACAAGTGAGAACTGGCCATATTTATGACTGATCCTAGATCACTTTCCGAACGTCGGGATCAGTGATCCGGGTGATCGGATTAACCCGATCATAGTTTCCATAAGGACCTCATATTCTACCCCTGTATATCTGTCACATTATAATGACGTATCATTATGTATTTTGGTAGTATTAAACGACCCACACATTATTAATATAGTTCGACCAGCTATAATACTAGGACAACCATTACATCCTAAAAGAAGACTTTTGAGCGCAAAAGGCCAGAAAGGAATGGAATTTGGTGGAATGGTACATTACATTAATCTCCTGAATCTACGCTTAAGTTTGCGACTTCGGAGATTTGCCGCTCGAGGGGTGGGGGGTGAGAAATCTGCTTTGCGACCATTTTCGAAGAAAAGCATCGAAAAATGGTTCGAATAATTTATGGAGAAAGCAAGATTCTGCATCATTTTGGACTTTACATTTTCCATGTGCGTCGTATAGTTTCCGCCGTACAGTGGGCCAAAGTTAGTAGTGATGTTCACTAAAATCGGAACTTCATCGCGCACTGAGAACTCTGTCAAAAAGTTGTGTAACATTGTTTTCCTAAAAGAATGATATCTTCTCATTACTTCATCTGCAGCTGCCTAAACTCACGCCTTGGTTTAAAAAAATGACGACATTTAAGAAAACATCGCTACCTAGTACTTATGTGCTGTTGCGAAAAATATCTTATTTGTGCATACTTTTAGTGGAGAGGATACTACCTCGGCGTTGTTTAATTAAGATGAGACTCAAATTGCGACCTCTGGGGGTTGCCGAGAGTGGGGGGGAGGGGGGTGAAAACTGCTACGTGGCGCCATTGTGGTAAGTGCTATCGAAGAATAGTTCAAATGACAGATGGAGACAATATCATTTTTCACAACTTTGGTCTTTACATTTTCCTTGTGCGACCAATAGTTTCCACTCTGCATTGCGCCAAAGTTAGCGGTTGGTTTGCGATTTTAACTGAAATCAGAATTTTATCGTGGATTAAGTCGAAGAACGATAGCAAAAAGTTCTGTTAACACTTATTCTCCTAATAAAATATTCATACAAATTTATGATTCAAAATAGTCGCCTCGGATATCATCCTTACAAAAGCTTCTACAATAACCACAGGCACAAAAGGCACGAAAAAGTTCCAGTAGGCTTTAGAAAATGCTAAAGCAGGGCAAACTAGCATTTTCCAGGGCCTATTGGTTCACTTGAATAACCAAATAGCTATCAAGACCCGCACGAGATCCTGTATAAGACTATTATGTATTCAGTAGGACCTACTGGCATAGCCAATCACTAGTCGGCACTTGTTGTACCTTGTTATCACAATTGATGGCACTAAAGGAACACAAGCTGAGCAAAAGAAATATTGTAACGCGCACTTCTAACAAATCTACTACAGGTTTGCATACTGTATTAAGATCAGTGTATGCACAAGCTGTGAATTAAGAGTCTCAAGTCAGTGGCATAACTAAGGTTTTGGGGGCCCCGTAGTCTGGGAGGCCCAGGGTCCTCAAGCGCCATCGTTTCCTTGTATGTTAGTACTTTTCATAAATAATACCTATGATCCCCATGATACATACCTGTCAATCCTATCATTGAAAAAGTGGGACACTATTACATTTTAAACTAAACCCCAAAAATTGTCGCAGTATTCAGTAAATGGAAAAATACGACAAGAAAGCATACGTCAAAATTTTTTTGGCTAATTTAACTCGGTGTCTTCCACAACACAGGCCACACAAACAAGCAACACATAGGTGTAAAATACAAACTGAACAACGACCTTCTAAAAAAATGTAAATCGAAAAATGTGTTTTCAAATCATGAATTTCTAATTTTTCGGGTAATTTAAATATGTAAATGTCGTTGTTTAGTACGCATTTTATATCTATGTGTTGGTTGTTTGTATGATCTCTGTTGTGGACGACACCGAGTTAAATTATTCAAAAATTGTTTGACGTTTTTTGTTTGAGAATTGCACTTGAAAGTTTGTGATTCAATGCAGATTGCCACTTTTTGCGAGGAATACTTCTCACAAGGCCTTGCCTTTGAGGTGGCTATATTTTTATGCACACTTAAATATAATAACATCAAATCTCATCTGAAATATTGGCTCAAAAAGCCGTATCATATGTTACTAACTTTCATAACAAATTTGATCGCAAATTTGATATGAAATTTGATAGCAAATTGCCTTTGAGGTGGCTGTATTTGTATGCACAGTACAGATAAATATAATAACATCAAATTTCATCTGATATATTGGCTCAAAAAGCCGTATCATATGTTACTAACTTTCATAACAAATTTGATCGCAAATTTGATATGAAATTTGATAGCAAATTTATTATCATGTCGTATCGCTCTAAGGCTCGTATTCGCTATATTTTGGATAACCGTCTGTATACTAACGGTTAGTTAGTTAAGTATCGTATTCACCATAAATTTTCAGCGTGAAGTTACTTAACAAAGAGATAACGTATTTTTTTATTTTTCCGTTAGTTCATTTGCAGGCACTGGCATTTTTACCCATAGCCCACTTTGTTTTTAGGTTTAGAAACCTGGAGTACACACCACATCCAGTGCCTTTTGTTATTTTGGAGCCATCTGTGTATATGTAAATTGCATTTATCACATTCTGTTCAATTTCTATTTTCGTAGCATAGGTAGTGCGTTTTGCGCTCCATCTGCTGAGTTACAGTCGTAGTATCGTCAGCGTAGAGATAGACCTCACAGTTACGGGGACAGGGACATCATGTATAAAAAGTGAATAAAGGATGGGCCCGCGGACCGAACCCTGAGGGACACCGGTCCTTATTGGCCGTACAGTCGAAGAGGTACTGTTAATTATATTTCCTTCATCCGAGAAATGAGCTTTAGAAGCCAATATGGAAATGCCATTTTGATTTAATTTATAGAGGAGGCCCTCATGCCACACCTTATCAAAATCCTCCTGGAAGGAAGAGGCCAGTAACTTTGTCATGGCTGAATCCGCTGATTATACGCTCCATCAGTCTGACTGCCAGTCAGAAGAAGTTCGGATGGATGCAGACTTAAAATACTTACTGTGGCTAAAGTGTGCAGTCTTTCGATATGGTGTTCTGGTGCGTGTGTTTGGTCCATGGTGTCTTCTCCTTTCTTCGAGCAATATATCTGCCATTTTTTCTGTGGTGGTAGGCTCATCATGGCAGCTTTATTGGGGGCTGTCAGGTCAAGCTCTTCCTGCAAAAGAAAAATGTTGTTATGATCCAAAGGTTTGATACGATTTCACTAATTGAGCGATTTTTTAGAGATGTGGTATGATACGTTCTATGGAACCACGTATAAAATAATAACGCAGCCAATCGAATACAATCGACTGAACATTTTCAGTTCGTAGGAATAAGTCATCAACCAGCGTTTTGTGGTGCCACCTCTTGTTTCTAAAACGGGTTTGTTTTTGGTTTTTATGTTTTATTTTATAATCATATTACTCATACATATTAATCATGAACATTTGCACCATCGCTGGCCAATCTCTTCGCATAAGAAACGTACCAATTATTAACATGAAAAAGGTAGAACGCAAAAGATCTGCCAATGACTCCCTCTGGTAGCTGAATGCTGAATATAAGCGTACAGGGTTGGGATAAAGTATGGAACCAATCAAATATCTTTGAAACGGAAAGGGTGATATTGCTGAAAATTTGCAGGTAAATATAGTGACACTTAATGCATCCGAAGACATTATGTTAGCGATTAAAGTACTTCCGGTCTAACCGGAAATACCGTCAAATTTTTTTAATTTAAATGGGACACCCTGTATATTTTTGCAGATTTCAATACATCTTTTTTTTCCGAATACGTCCACAGTAGTGTTAGTATTTGTTTTTGTAAAAATGGGAAAGATAAAACTTTTGCATTTGTTTCACAAATTCGTCCATGGCGGTCTGCGGTCTTCCCGTTTTAGGTAAATTTTTAATATTCCCAGTTAAATTAAAACGTTTTAGTGTTATAGGACCCCTGTGGGGCTGTAAATCATTGAAAAGTTGACACACTTCTTTGTGAATTCTCACGCGATCGCCAAAACCAATCATCATTAAGACCTTAAATGGTCGGCATTTTAAACATCTGAAATTAGATTATAAGGAAGCTTTATCTTTTTTGTTTTTACAGAAACCAATACTAAACCCACTATGGACATATTCGGAAAAAAAGATGTATTAATATCTGCAAAAATATACAGGGTGTCCCATTTAAATTAAAAAAGTTGACGGTACTTTCGGTTCAACCGGAAGTAATTAATAGCTAAAATAATGTCTTCGGATGCATTATACGTCACTATACTTGCCTGCAAATTTTCAGCAATATCATTCTTTCCGTTTCAAAGTTATTTGCTTGGCTCCATACTTTATGCCAACCCTGTATAGTTGAATACTTGAAAACTAACACGGTTTTCAAAAGACCGAAAGCTGGACGGAGAAAATCGCTGATGAGTAGAATGTCAGTGAAACACACCGTTTTTATCGATCAAGTGACAAATTACTAGATATTCGATATTATTTTATGTTTTATCAATCCTAAACTGGCGAAAATCGGGTTGTTAAAATTAACAGAGCAGTTACCATTTGGTTAGCGTTAGTCTTAATTGGTGACTATCAAAAATATGGCTAACAAACTGCTGGCTAGTTTAACAGTCAGATAAGAGATTTAACTATGTTTGGTGAATACAGCCCTAAGCCGGTCAAACCACCCAACCTCGTCTAGCGACTCGTTCAGCGACAGCGCCACACATTCTGCAACGATCGGTTGGAGGATCGCAAATACTTGACTTGTACAACCTGTTGTACGATAAATTGCATAGTGTGTGTGCCGTTTTAAGCTAGCTGCTTCAACTGTAGTGGCATCCCAACTTCCACTATACACGCTGTCTAAGATTCCTCGTGCTTGCAGCGTGTAGAAGTTCTCCAAACTCCTGGATCTCAATTAATGCGAAGTTCCTCCAACATGGCAACGCAGTTAATCCAGCCGGTTGCGATTGAAACAGACGTGTAAAGCAGAGCCATGAATAAATTATCTTCGAACAGGAAGGAGTCGGTACGGGAAAGGGGGGCAGGGGAGCGTGTATTAGTGGGGTCCTTACGAGGTCCTTGGGGGACACTTCCCGGTCGCGTCTTACAAGCGCCACAGTTAGTCGCAGTAATTGCCAAGGGCAATGGGGTGCTGAAACTTCGCTGAGGAGGGTAGAGAGGGGATATGACCGCGTGCGAGGAAACTGGGAAGCGTTTTTTGAGTGTTTCTCTTTACAATACGCAACCTAGTTGGAATGAAATGAATGCACTGCAATTTCAGTCAAAAATATCTACCCCGGATAATTTAAACAAGATACTTTTGAAAAGATACACAATACACGATCCCACTGCTCGATCCTGCGGGTATCTGTTTTTTGGATAAAATTAATTTTAAACGAATCTTGAGAGAGTATTAGAATGGATTAACGATAGGCTGTTTTTTGAAAATTATCCGCAAACACATGTAATTTATTTTAGTGTAATTAATTCACTAGCATAACATGCAACTATATGTGTTTAACGTCATTTGAAAGGAAAGTTGAAAAAAATAGTTGCCCGCTCTTAGTCAGCCGCAGCGCTAGGGTTACCAGGTGTGAACAGGTATACTACTGTTAATTATGTGCACTCACCTATTTGTAAGCGAGCTACAGTTCTCAAAACTATTGATAATATTCGTGTCAGCTCCTCTAGCTCCTCTAACTCCGACTTAATGCATTTTACGAGTTCACAACATGTCTGCTAAGACGTTGTGACTATGATTTGTAAGAAAAATTGATACAAAATTAAAGTTTCATCACGTCCTTAAAGTTAGCAGTACAAAGTCAGCAGAACAAATTATTATTAATGCAACAATTTTTACTTAAAAAGTGGAACATTAAAATTTGTATTAGGCTATCTAATTAGCCTATTAGTTGTCACTTCAGTATGGTGTTATCAATTTTTTATTATGACGATTATATACAGGATTGCTCTGCTAACGTTTTCTAAGGTTAGCAGGACATGCGATTTTTACTGAAAAAAGTGGAGCATTAAAATTCTTATTAGGACATTTAATTAACCTTTAATTAACTTTTCAGTATGGCATTATTTTTAATTATGGCCATTATATACAGGGTTGCTCTGCTGACTTCATCTCAAGTTAGCAGAACATGCGATTTTTACCAAAAACAGTGAAGCATTAAAATTCTTATTGGGGCATTTAATTAGCCTTTAATTAGATTAGATCTTCAGTATTATCATTTTTTTAATTATGGACGTAGTTTCATCCTCACTAAACACAAAAATCAATGGGCGCCAGTTGAAAAATGGCTGCAAACAGAGGTTGCCATGATGTTTATTAGCGATTTTCGCTGACGGAAATACACATACAATCAGAAACTCTCGCTACAGTATAAGTGCCACAGCTGCCATGCTTTGTCCTTATTTATCGTACATAACAATCTGTGCAACTTCGCCCTTGCGCTTCCACTAACCTAGAGTCAGAATTGCTCATAAAAATCATGTCAACCTCTGTTTGCGGCCATTTTCCAACTGGCACCCATAGATTTTTGCAAATAGTAAGGATGAAACTTCAATTTTGTATCAAAATTGAAGAAACAATAGGTGCAGACAATTGACGACAATATGCGTGTTCACCTGGCACCCCTAACGCTGCGGCTGACAGAGCTGGTAACGATTTTTTTTTCAATTCTTTACATCATGTTCCTTACATGACATAAAATTGACTAAAAAAAACTTTTAATTGCAAGTTATATTAGCGAATTAATTACACTAAATCAATTACAGGTGAGCACGGCTAATTTTTAAAAGGCAACTTATTGTTAATCCATTCTATACCTTCTCAAGATTCATTCAAAATTAATTTTATCAAAAAAAAAAAAAACAGATACCTGCAGAAACGTGCAGTGGGATGTTGGACTATTATTCAAAAGGGACATCTGGTTCCCCTCCTATATTCTTAACATTCACCCCTTCGTTTCCATTATCAATATCTGATTTTTTTAAAATTAGTTTGAATGAAATTGATACTACTTTTCAAAGACGTATAATAGAGGTGTAAAATGAATCATTCTGGAGTAACAGCTGATTTTACTGGAATTATCTGCAAAATATAAAACAAACTCTGAGGCTAGGAGAAACGCAGTCTGAGATGATTGGTGTAGAGAGTACCACAGTGCTCTATTCCTGGGCCAGTGTAATTCTTCTTTACGTCAAAGACCTCCCCTGAGCTTTAACAAACAGACTGTGTCTTTATGCTGATGATACAACACTTTTAATCAGGGCAGAGGGTTTAAGCGGATTGCTGAGTTATGGTTTGCTATGAAACTAAACTGTTGAGATGCTCCTTTGCCACTACAAATATTGGACATCGCGGTAGTGCCTGCCACCTCTGTAAAACGTTTAGGCATCAATTAAGATTCAAAATTGTGTTACAAAATGCATTCGAATTCACTAGTAAAATAACTATAATAAACAGTATTTGCCTTATGGCAGTTATCACTTCGGGTGTCTTCTGGTATGCTGCGTGTGGCGTATTTTTCAAAACTAAGCTATACTTTACTTCCCTGAGGACATCTGTCAACATTTCCTAGAATAGTTAGACTTCAAAGGAGGGTTGTAAGGGTAGTAGTAAACATACCATACATAGACGATTGATGGGAAGCATCTATCAACTTCAAAATTCTAACCCTCTCGTCACACCATGCGCTGGAATGTTTACTGCTTATTTAGAAATATCAGGATAAGTATGAATTTTATACTCATCAGTATAATACTAAAGTATGCTTCAGAGCTGTCATTCAGGAGACTTATAAAATCAAGTGATGCAGTTTCTCGATATGGTCCAAAATTGTGTAATAAAATGAAACGTGAAGTAAGGTAAGCTTCTGTAACGGTTCAGGACTGCAACAAGGTATTTTTGAGTAACAGGTGCATCCTTTTCTATAAATGACATCTTGCACCATATCAACATTTAGAAATGTTGATTGTGTTTAAATAATGTAACTACCTGTATTGAAATGTACGCCTGAAAATTTACGCCAGTTTTATGGGCATAAACATACAAATATAGCATTTCAAAAGTAAATCAAACCACTGTGCTTGTCCACGCGAAAAAGCTTCACAAACTTGCGATTCCACAACTGGAAAGCTTCACTTTGCAGCAAAACATCTCTCCCAACAGTCATATCTTTATCTGCTTGTACCATATATTATGGTTAACAATTTTCTGTACTCCCATTAACTTAAACAGACATTACCTCTGAACAGCTTATACTACCTATAAACAAACAGCGTGAATTATTTTTCATAGCTCACGGTCCAGTTGTGGGTTATGGACACCGCCTACTGGATACCAGTACTGATCGCTTGGAAATAGACACGATTAAATAGACGCTGTAATAACTGCAAATGTGGCTATGTAACTTCAAACCAAACGTTAATTCGAAGGGTGACAGTATTTATTTTATTGACAAAAGTGAGGTTAAGTTGTCAATAATGCTCGTAGATAAAGTATAGTACACTCGCGGTAATGGTAATAACTCATCTGTTGGTTTACGGCAATTGACTACGGCTCGTGCTGCAAACTTCAACTGCGTGATCATCAGATCATTAAAATGTTTCGTAGCCTCAATTAAGCTTAACTATCGTTATATAAAATTACAAGAGCGAACAAAACAGATTGAAATGTCATTTTTCAAAATGCAATATTTGGGTTAGTTTCCAGCTCAATCAGTTTTCTCCTACTCGTAACGAGAGAACTAGTAGTTCCCTTAAGGGTCTAGGGTCTAGGGTATAGCGCGCGAACTTGAGAATCAAAAAAATGCGTATTCCCGTATTAGCGAGGAGGCGTGGCCGCCTGTTCCCTTTCTCTAGTATGTGTGTCTAAAATGAGGGGAGGTAGGCAAGACCAAAGATTCAAAGGTAAGGTCTAAAGCTCGCCATAAAGATGTATTTCGAACGTAGAAGCTCCTGACGTTACCTTTAAACCTCGCTTTAAACCTAAAGTAATGATTCAAAAAGAAAATTAAAGAATAAAGCTTGCGCTAGGGCAGCACAGTGGCTTTGTTTTGATATCGTGTTTAGTTGTGAATTACAGACATTTGAAGACAAACTAAACAGCTTTTTTAGAAAAGTCGTTCTCTGTTGTCCTTCAATGAGGTCTTAACTACCACCTTCTGAAATTTTATGTATATAGTTTGAAAAACAAGTGAGTTCTGTTCTATATACGAATCCGTGTTTTACACGGCTAATACATATGACAGGGTTGGGATAAAGTATGAAACCAAGCAAATATCTTTGAAACGGAAAGGGTGATATTGCTGAAAATTTGCAGGTAAATGTAGTGACGCATAATGCATCCGAAGAAATTATGTTAGCTATTAATGTACTTCCGGTCTAAACGGAAGTACCGTCAACTTTTTCAATTTAAATGGCACACCCTGTATATTTTTGCAGATTTTAATACATCTTTTTTTCAGAATACGCCCATAGTGAATTTAGTATTTGTTTCTGTAAAAATAGGAAAGATATAGCATTTTTATTTGTCTCACAAATTCGTCCGTGGTGGTCTGCGGTCTTCCCGTTTTAAGCAAATTGTTAATATTCCTCCCAGTTAAATTAAAACGTTTTAGAGTTTTAGTCACCGTCGAACGTGCTATAGGACCCCTGTCGGGATGTAAATCATTGAAAAGTTGACACACTTCTTTGTGAGTTCTCACGCGATCGCCAAAACCGGTCATCATTACGACTTTAAATGGCCGGCATTTTAAGCATCTGAAATGATAAAGATCTTTCCTGTTTTAACAGAAACTAATACCAAACCCACTATGAGCGTATTCGGAAAAAAAGATGTATTAAAATCTGCAAAAATACACAGGATGTCCCATTTAAATTAAAAAAGTTGACGCTACTTCCGGTTAAACCGGTAGCACATTAATAGTTGACATAATGTCTTCTGATGCACACTGATGTACATCACTACACTTGCCTGCAAATTTTCAGCAATATCGTACTTTCCGTTCAAAAGTTATTTGCTTGGTTCCATATTTTATCCCAACCCTGTATGTATAAATGTTGCCCGTTAAAAGCTGCATCTACACCAAACGCGCAGCTTCGCGCTGTCTCCCTCTGTCATTTTTGATATAAATCTTTCAAAGAATACAGTAGCGTCACCTATAAAGAGAACCACGCCTACTTGTCTTGTAACTAGCTCCCCCAAATAGAAGAAATAAGTTGCTGTTATTTTAAAAACATGCGAGGGAATTATAATCAGCATGTGGAAGTGCTGATCCAATATATAGGAGCGTTGTGCTAAAATTTGATGGCTGTTTTTGTCTCGAAACCTTTTCAGCACATTTTGCCTACCACCTTATAGCGGCACCTCTTCTGAAGAAACCGAGGCTTAACAGGTCTTAGAACATCTCCTATACAGCAAAGCGCATCCTGGGCGTAGCAACTTTGTCGCCGTCCTGCTAGATAATAAGTTAAATTAGTTCGACAAGTGTTTATGCTCAGAGCTCACGAGGTATAAAGCGCCCTATGGCAGACCCGTTCACCTAACCCGCCATAGCTATACTTTATATACGCCGACTACAGACTTGCAACTTCGCCCTAACTATAGAGCTTCGGTAAGCTCTTCCAGTTACGGCGGCGGGATACTAATTTGCCCATAAAGCAAACAGAGCTGGAAGTCTTACCCGGAACTTTTGATCCGTCTTAGGCTCGCTTTTTTCCATTCTGACGTCAGAGGAATGAGAGACCGGCGATTAGAGGGATCACGGAAGTTGAGAGGTTCTCCGAAGTACATCTAGGGGCACTGCATGCATATATAGGATGGTAGCAAGATATTGACGTATAATAACATGTTTGTTGTTTATTCTATATTTTATAGAGATGTAACGATAGTTGCGAAAACGTAATGAGTACAAAGTTATTCACATAATCTATTACGATGATGTATCAGACAATAACGTAACTGGGGCTATATTTTTATAATGAAACACTAGAGTAGCATGGGCGTCGTTTGGGGGAGGGGGGACAAGGAGGTGCACTTACGACCCATGGAAGTTGCATAATATATTTTGACTAAGACTACTCAAATGCTATGTCTGGTCTGTGCTCTTGTATGGTGCTGAGTCCTGGACGTTGACGGAAGCGTCCACAAGGAAAATTGAGGCCTTTGAGATGTGGCTATACAGGCGAATTCTCAGAATTTCCTGGGTTAACCACGTGTCCAACAACAGAATTTTAGAAAGACTTCAAAAAGAGGCCGAACTCGTGGGCATTATTAAAAAACGCAAATTGGAATACCTGGGTCACATAATGAGGAACCAAAAGAGATACGGTCTGCTCCAGCTGATACTTCAGAGAAAGGTCTTCGGAAGGAGAGGACCCGGTAGGCGCAGAATTTCCTGGCTGAAAAACCTTAGAACTTGGTTCTCCCTGTCCACACGAGGATTGTTCAGAGCTGCAGGAAGTAAAGTTCAAATTGCTTTGCTTATCGCCAACGTCCGGAACGGATAGGCACACTAAGAAGTAGATTCATGAAATCGATTTCCTTTTCTCTTTAACCACGTTCCAAATTTTTAAACCATTTCCAAGTTTTGGCAATACAGCCGCATATTGATGATTAGGCGGCGGTCTAACTGAGCAAACGCGCACAATTGAGCAAAAACGAGCAAAAGTTGCAAAAGTCGGAAATTCTTTGGGTGGTCAGGTCAAATTAAAAGTAAAAATATGACGTAGACAACTTCGCGGCTGAGTATGCAACGTGGGTATCTTCATGAAAAATGAAGGGAGTACAGAAACCATGAATATCTGTGAATTATTTTTAAGGCGGCTCCTACGGAGAGCATAAACGGTCATTTTCAGGTGATTTCGTCCCAATTCCTGACGCTCTAGTTTTCAATATTTTTGCATGAAATTTTTACATGAAGTTTAAAAGGAAATCACACAGGGGGCTATCGAAGCATTTTTTGAAAAAAATCGATTGAACATGAAATATGATCGCTTGAAGATGCCTATTGTCGTGTCCACTTTGTATTTTTTTTTAAGAGAAGCCCAGAAGCAAAAATGAAAAAGTGCTTTGATATCACTCTGGGCAATTTCCTACTAAACATCATGTGAAAATTTCATGTAAAAATATTGGAAAATGAAGCGTCAAGAATTGGGATAAAAAAACATCTGCACATCGCCTTCCTCTTCAATTTTACAAATTTCGGGCGACGCGCTAAAATGACTGTTTCCATTTCTTTCTAATGTAGCGCGCACCTGTTTATTTATCACGCCCAACGTCGGCTCCTTTTCAGCTCCCCGCATCTTCCGGAGAGACTATTCCGGATTGTAGGAGCAGCGTTAAATCACTCTGCGTTTTACCTGAGCATTCAGAAATGTTTAAAGATATTTTTGACACTTGCACCATCCACATGTTATTCGATCGAACGAACGTTTACGTCTAAAAACACGGCTACGGTCTACAACAACTGTCGCTAGGCTAACCGGCCTATGGTGAAGTATGGTGCGCAACAGCAAAGAAGAGATTACTTCTTCGGTTATGTCGCTAGGCTAACCGGCCTATGGTGCAGTATGGCGCAAAACAGCAAAGAAGGGATTACTTCTTCGGTTATAGACGTTTTTGGTTTAGAGAGACGTAACTTAAAATTTGCATTTTCCACTGTTAGCTCCTGAATCTCCATCTTTTTCATATGAAAAAGAAACTGAACAGCTAACATCTATGATAACTTTAAATACTAATTTTCAGTTCAAGCTTGAGATGTAACATTTTCCTTTTGTATAGGTTATTATGTCTTGTTTTAAGATGTTTTGATTTTTGTATGCACGATTTGATCTCGTCTTGTACCTGTATTTTTTAGCTTGTTTTAATATTTATATGTGCAGTGGGCTCTTATTTTTTGTACCTACATCATCAACAAAATGTATGTCTCATAAACTTCAATTTATTTTCTTGTAGAACTTCTCAGCGAAAAAAATATGGTTTTTGTTTTTGTGTGTGCTGTACTCAATAACCGAATTCGGTCACTGACCGAAATTTATACCCAGTACGCGTTGTGGACTTCGTAATTTCTCACACCGCGTTCCGGATAATCTTTGTATGCACAGAACGGGTTGTGGGTAAATTATAAAGACCCACAATGCGAAACTTCAAATGCTGTCGGAAGCACACGACCATTTTCACATTATGGGCAACAGGAATATAGCCACAAAGCGAGCTTGAAGCTTTATAATCAAAAAATGTAAAACAATGCGTTTTGTAGGCTGTATGCTTGATATCAAACATCTGATCACGATTTAAGTACGAAAAATACAATTTCCTCTTCATTCCTATATTTTCTAGCTCAGTTATTCATTTTGTCCAATTTTAAATAATTCGTATCGATCTAGCTTTCGACATTGTTTAGATGAGAGGTGCTTGCCTAATTTCCACAGTACTTGTGCTTCCTCAACCTCACCAATGATTTTTCAATGGTCACCTTCATAAAGTGTCAGATGACTCTATAATAAAGATTATTCAAACTATTCTCGAATTCTTTGCGAAGAGTTTCTGTCAATTCACTAATTTTACTAAACATTGTTCTGAATAAAGGCAAAAAGGACTTGTTGGGGTTATGCCAGGTTATTAGATTTCCACTCTGTGGGCTATTTGTAGTACCCATAACGCGAAATGGTCGTGCGTTTCCAACGGCATTCGGAGTTTCGTTTTGTGGGTCTTTGGCTTTACCCACAACGTATTCTGCGCATGAAAAAATTACCTGGAACACGATGTGATACGTTTGAGGAATTCACAACGCGTTCTTGGTATAAATTTCGGCCAGAGGCCGAATTCGGTTATTGAGTACAACATATGCATAATTTGATCTCGTTTTGTACCTGTATCTTTAGCTTGTTTTGATATTTGTATGTTGTACAGGGTGTTCTTGTTCTTCTAACCTGTATTATCAACAAACTGTATATTTCGTAAATTTCAGTTTATTTTCTCGAGCAGTTGCTCGCAACGCATCAAGTTGTTTATGCTCGGGGGTGAACCACCGACCCAAAATTTGTAAACCAATGCCCTGTATTTTTCATGCTTAATGCCCGCAATGCACCTACAGTATTCCCAATGCACCAGCAACGTGCCCAGTAATTTTGGCCGTAATGCCTCAAATGCACAGTAATTCCTATAAAGCCAATTATGCATTTTTGTAACTGGATATAGGATAGCTAGTTGGATTCATCCATCTGACCTGGTTTTTCTTTATTTTCCATGGCTCGCTAGGTCGCTTATAGGTTGGAAAAGTTAATATCACTGATTTGACTGAAAATTTGAATCAAAATAAAAACTAAAAAAGATTGGTATTGACAATAATATATTATTGAAAAGGCTACTAAATCTTACAATTGAACGTATGAAAAAAATTAGGCATTCCCATTTGAAAAAAATTAAGTTACCTGTAACTTAAATTTACTTAATTATTCTACTGATTTCTCGAAGTATAAAAAGAATTCAAATTTGGTCGTCTAACCTAAGTTGACACATTTCATGTTTAGTCGCACCGCACAGTCACAGACTTCTAAAAAATGGTTTCTCAAAAGTTGATGATGTGATGGGATAAGTGAACTGAACAAAATGGATAATACTTTGAAGGATAGTTGTTAGATTTTTCAAAAAATTGAACGTTGAACGAAGTAGACCTCGTTCTAGGAACTTCCCCAACTTAAGTGGTTGTTATTCGTACATTTGAGTATTTCAGTTTGTTTAATTTTTTTAGCCTCCATTTTAAAAAAGGTCAAAATGTGATATATCGTTTTAGACATAAAGACAGATTCTCTTTCAACTGATGTGATCAAATCTATACAGGGTGGGCCAATAGTGCGTGGACGGAGGATTGTGGGCTTACTGAAAAATATTCCAAAAATCTGTCACTTGATCATGGTAGGGACCCTTGAGGGGTATAACGTAAAAATATTTTCACTTAAATTTTGACGTTTATACAGGGTGATTCATATCAAACTTACATTTTTTGAATGGAACCCCCTATATATTATTGGATATTTGGATTCCTTGGTCAATTCTAGTGTGACTTTATGTATCACACATGGAACACTAAACGAACCGTTTAGGCGCAAATCACCATTTTTGGTATAAGTAGGTATCAGAAAAAAAAATGAATATTGCAGCGATTATAAAACTTAGAAGGCCGTGACTTTGCGGTACGACTAAGCATGAAATGCGTCACCTTAGGTCAGACGGCTAAAATTGAATTCTTTTTGTACTTGGAGAAATCAGTAGATTAATTAAGGAAACTTCAATCACAGATAACTTGATTTTTTTAAATGGGAATGCCTATCTTGGTTTAAAGAATCAAATGTAAAATTTGATTACCTGTCTAACGATATAGCATTCTTGATATCAACATCTTTTAGTTTTCATTTTATTTCAAATTTTCAGTCAAATCGGTCTTTTTCAGTTTTCCTGCATGCAAGCAACCTAGCAAGCCATGAAAAATAAACAAAAGCTCGTTAATATGGAAGAAACCAACTAACTTAGTAGAAAGATGCAAACTAACTAGAGCAACGAGGCAAAATTATGAAAATGTCTTACAACATATTAGCTCTAACCAGAAACAATAGCGGTAACAAGAACGCTCATTTTTCACAGCCTACTAGCTATTAGCCAATGTCCAAAGTCAGTAAAAAAATATCGAATCAAAGGGAAACTACTAGTGATTGTTGCTGGCAGTAGAATGTCTATGTCTTCTGAATAAATTTTCACATTTAATGCTATAAAAAAGTAGCCACTTCCGTAAGTCAAAATTAATGATATACCTCTGAGTGGAACTCTTCAAATTCTTCAGTAGGTACTTCCACTTATTAGCAAAATCACGGAAAATGAAACCTGATTTGCAGTCTGTTTGAATTGTAAAAGATAATTTAGTTTGCAGAAAACTACATCAAATAAACACAATTACAACATAGCGTGATTAAACAATTCTAGCAATTATTTCAGTAGATGTGCAGAATGCTCCAGTTGGAATATCTTTACTTTTGACTTAACTAAACGGAAATGACTAAATTTTTTATCCCATTAAATGTAAAAGTTCATTCTAAACATGTTAGACAGTAACCAAAAATCGCTAGTAGTTTTCCTTATGTTTCAAAATTTTTAATCGTTTTGGAAAGTCGTCAAGCTCTAGTAGACCTCAATAGCTAGTAGGCTGTGGAAAACAAACACTTCTGTCATAGCCCAGCTACTCATTGACATTAGATATCTTGCGGTTGTTGTATCCGGTTAGAGCTAATATGTTGTAAGGAATTTTCATAATCTTGCCTCGTTGCTCCAGTTAGTTTGCATCTTTCTACTAAGTTAGTTGGTTTCTTCCATACTAACGGGCTTTTGTTTATTTTTCATGGCCTGCTAGGTTGCTTGCACGCAGGAAAATTGAAAAACACCGATTTGACAGAAAATTTGAAATAAAATGAAAACCAAAAAAGATTGAGATCGAGAGTGCTATATCATTAGAAAGGTAATCAAATTTTACATTTGATTCTTTAAACCAAAATAGGCATTCCCATTTGAAAGAATCAAGTTATCTGTGATTGAAGTTTCCTTTATTAATCTACTGATTTCTCCAAGTGCAGAAAGAATTCAAATTTAGCCCTATGACCTAAGGTGACGCATTTCATGCTTAGTCGTACTGCAAAGTCACGGCCTTCTAAGTTTTATAGTCGCTGCGATATTCATTTTTTTTCTGATACCTACTTATACGACAAATGGTGATTTGCGCCTAAACGGTTCGTCTAAAGTTCCAAGTGTGATACATAAAGTCACACTAGAATTAACCAAGGAATCCAAATATGCAATAATATATAGGGGGTTCCATTAAAAAAAATATAAGTTTGATATGAATCACCCTGTATAAACGTCAAAATTTGAGTAAAAATATTTTTACGTTATAGCCCTTAAGGGTCCCTACCATGATCAAGTGACAAATTTTTGAAATATTGATTAGTAAGCCCACAATCCTCCGTCCACGCACTATTGGCCCACCCTGTATGCTGTATTACATGCACCACCCATCTCTATCCACCCTTCCATTATCCAATCGGAGCCAAAACCTTTTCGACTCGAAAGGACCTTTATTAATACAAGTTGGCCAAATTTTGGAGCAATCGCTTGAGGCGTTTTTGAGTATTCGTTGGAGAACGAAATCGCGGACATACAGATCGACTCACAGACGGATATCAAAAAATCAAAGTTTTCCGATTTTCTTCAAACTTGGCCACTATAAAAGAGTTATCATTAGAAACAAAAATCTGATTTTTGAGCCCACTGCAATGGTAAACAAGAGGTAGGGGTGGAGGTAACTCAAAAAATAGTTTCAACGTGAAATTCTAATGCTACCACAATAAAGAGCATGTTTTCTTATGTCGAAAACGCTACCGCGCATGCCGCAAAATGGTGGAAAAAAATTTATAAAAAGTAGCAAATTTCCGAACCTTAAAATGGCAGTAACTGTCACAAAAATGATCCAAATAATTTCAAGCTTTAAGGTCATAAAGAGGTTTTTGTTCTCTATCTTTTAGTCCATTTTTGGTGCAAGTCTATGGTTTAACCACAACATAGTGGTTTAACGGTCGAGGGTTGTGGGGGTTATTCGGAAAAATAATAGCATTAATAGCATTTTCTTTTCAAAAAATGAGTTAGGAAGTGGTTTTACCTTGAAAATGACACCTCGCACGTTCATTTGGGTAAAATTTGCGAATACAAAAAACAATTGTCGGAGAAGTTGAAAATATTTCACTGTTACACTATACGAGCAGTTTTGCTACTTTCTGATATATCCTCGTGGATAGGAAGTAACCATTGCATTGAGTTGTCACAATCAATACTTCACAATTATGAATAAATCAGTTTTGATGTTTCAGGAGTTCTGTTGGGGTACAAACTCCCCTATACATCTAAAAAGAAAGGAACGTGGCTAAACTTGAGAGCCTGGTAATTCTGCAGCCCTGCATGCCATTGGCGTTGGTTATATTGCTCTTTGTTATGAACAGCGATATCATTATGCTGATAATATTGTCATCTGCGAGAACGGGAGGGTGTTATCAAGAAAGTAGCGGCCACCATCTTGAGGGTGGTAGTTAAAAGCGGAGTTAGTGGTAAACCCGCGCTAGCTACTTCGAAGAACAGATTAGTTGGATAGATAACGCTTCAACTTCAACGTAAGCTACTGCTCTGCCAGATTAGATCACGATAAATGAGGCAACGGATGTTGACTGGATTCGTACCAAAGCTTCTGTATAATAATTACAGCCGAACAATTCATAATTATGAAGTTTAGAAGCTTGAGGCATGGTTGAAAATAAAAGTATAAAATTTGAAAACCAAGTAAGTAGATATGAAGACAATTGTTACAAAAATGCATTTTAAATTAAAAATTATCATATGAAAATCATTTTCTGAGTTGTGAAATATGTTTTAGACAAAAGAAAATAGATTTGTCACTATGAGTGATTTAAATACTTTCAAGGAAGGGGCATTTATAATAGATTTCTATTCATCTGCTCCAATAGCCTCTACTCGCTATAGTTATCAGGAAGGAACAAGTATTATTCAGATTACAGTAAACTTATGTACGTAAAAATGAAAAGGTTATTTATAGCATTAAACAACTATAAGAAAATGAACATAAGGCAGTGACCAAATTCTAGCCTATATTTATAAGGACCTAGCTAAATATTTGGCAACACTTCAGCGTTTATTTCCAATCTTGCTCTTAAGGAAAATAAGTTTTCGGATATCATAAAGACAGAAATTAGTACACATGAACACAAAAAATGGCAGCATCAGTATTCGAGTAACTTAAGTTAATCTTCATAATGAGTTTCTTATCTGATCACGAGTTTATTGCAGAGATATCCAATGTATTAAACCTTTGTATGTTGCTTGTCTTTGCTACTGTATTTCGCTATGAAGATTGTAGGATTTCGGTATTACAAAGTTCGTGAAAATAATGCCAAAACTACGGCGTAGGAGGAGGAATAATAACAGTATAATATTTATTGATATTTAGTATTTATTAAACGTATCTCATTATATCCATAAATACACGCATGCAAAAAAATACGCCATTTTAGCAAGGATGAACATAATATATGTTATTTACATTATTATTATTATAAATGTAGTTTTCTGGGGGCAGACACATACGTGAGGTCCAGGATACGGTCTAACTATATAATTTCTGTGTCTGTCGCGCAAATAAAAAAAAGCATCAAAAGTGACTTTTACCCCTATAACGTGATTTCAGCAAGTCTGCGCTTCAATAATCATCTATAACATTTTTTATCCAAAAACTCAATGGCAGACACTTATTCTGGTCACGAATGTGTTTTATAAAATTTCAAATGTTTGGAAACTGGAATAAGTTAAGTGTTTGCCATCGAATTGTTTTTGAGAAAAAAGCTATAACTTTGATATATTAAAACGACAGACTTGCTAAGGTTACGTTTTAGGAGTCACTTTAGTCGCTTTTTAATTAGCACGACAGAGACATTATATTATTGTCTGCAAGTTAGTTAGAATCCACCTTTGTGTAGGTCTCTTGAAAACTATATTTATAATAATAATGTACACTGCACTTTTTGAGTTCCGTCTCAAAATACTGTTAAACTACACTCGAATATAGCTCAGCAAGTCCGTAAAGCTTCACTACAGTTACCAACAAATAGTAAATTCGATTTTACTGACCAAGCATAAAAGACGCACAAACAAAACAGACGTTTGACAGTCGAGCATCTACCGTAAATAAGTCTGAAAAAAATTATGTCGGCATTGCCATCTCCTCAAAATTTATGTGAGACATCAGAATTTGCATTTATGATGAAGAAATATGCAGTAACGCAGTAGAGGTCAACATATCTATTGATTTTGCTGTAATCATTCCTGAACCATCAAAATACCGCCTTTTTTAACGTAGAATGGAACATTTCTGAATACTATACAATTAAGACGATAGTAAACAGTTATGATTGCCATACGTGGTGGTCAATAATTACTACCTCTATGTTCAGGTGTTACTCTGAGGTATCGGCACGCACGGCACGCATTGGCTGGCTTTTATTCTAGTTGTTATATTCTCGCCGGATTTTGATAATTCGATGCCTACCGTCCACACATATGTGCGCTGGTCCATTAAATTTTATAGAAACTATAGGCGATACGTACCGTTCGTCCGATGCTGATTTATGTGCACGTACTTTTAGTCTGTCGATCGCTAGTTCTTAAGCTATTAGTACCTACCACAGGTACTTACCCTGTATCATTGCAAATAATTCTGCTTTACGCGCTTTGAATCTATAATACGAGGAGAAATGCATAAAAGCCATACTTGTATGCTTATTTAAGTTCCGCATGTTCTTTGTAGTTACCTAATTCACTGCCGAAGGTGTTCACCTATCGGTGTGGGAAACAAAAATTTGGTAAGTACGAAATTTTATTATTATCGAGAATGAGTCAAGTCACCTGACGCTATTTTTATCCTTGCAGCTTTCAAGCCTCCATCTATCCAGTCCAGTCGTTATCGACATATTCTGGCAAGTCTTCATCGACAGTCCAGTGTCTAATGCGAGTGCCTGTGACGGGTGCAATGAAGGGACTCACTGCTCTGGAGCGCTGCAGGATTTAATTACGCCCTTTCCAACTGGATAGTTGCAGTGGTGGTGGGTGTGCCTCAAGGAGGTTGACTGCCTGCGGGGATCTGTCTTTGATGTGCCCGGATCCTCCACAGCTTTATGTTTAAGAAACATTCGTTCAAGGCTGAGATTCATTTAGAGCAGATGCCAAACCTTTCTCGTCATGGTATCATTGTTTAATAAACATTTCCTCTTAAAACGACTTGAGCACTTGAATAATTAGAAAAATAAGAGGTTTGGATGATATAAATTTAACGGAACTGGCAGAAGCCTTCAAAGCTACAAAAACCAGAAAAACGACTGGTATGGATGGTATCTATACAGAACTCTGGAAATACGGCGGACTCGTATAACACCTTAGACTACTACACTTATTTAATAAATGCTCTAAAATTGCATTATCCCTGGCGACTGGAAAAGAGCAAAAGTAATACCGCTGTTCAAAAAAGGTGACAAGAATAACCCTCAAAATACCGAGGAATTAGCTTAATTATTACCGCCTATAAAATGTATGCCAGGATACTGAATAATAGACTTAAAATCATAACAGAACAACTAATAGAAGAAGAACAAATTTTAATAGGTTCCAGAAAAGGCAGATCGACAATAGATGGCATATTCACAATACAACAAATTATAGATCAACACACAGAATACAACAGGGAAACGCATATAAGTTTCATAGACTTTGTGAAACCTTTTGACAATGTGAACAGATGTAACCTATGGGATATTATGAAAGAACAGGGGTATTCAACACACTTAATAAGACCGATACAAATTTTTTAGACGGGCCAACAAAACTGCTATAAATATAGGGGAAAAATTAACTCGAGAAATATCAGTAAATAAAGGAGTTAGACAGGGCTGCTGTATTTCACCAACACTATTTAACATATATATATATATAGACGCCATTATAAAAGAGTTGAAAACGGAATGCCCTAAACGTATACGCTTTGACCAAAATACCACCCTCAATTCTATTTTATATGCCGATGACCTAGTACTTTTAGCCGAAACAGAAGACGATCTACAGAGAAAAGTCTACACCCTATAAAAAATCTGTCAAAAATACGAAATGAAAATATCGACAAACAAATCTAAAACCATGGCTTTCTCAAGGTAAGTATCCAACTAGGGCAAAGATTGTCGTAAACGGTGAAGTACTGGAACAGGTAAAACACTTCAAATACTCAGGCTGCGATATATCTTATGACAGAAGCAAAGATATAGAAGATAAAGTTAATAAATAGTTCAATATTTGCGGAACCATCGGCAGAGCATTGAAAGATGCAATAAGGAAAGGTACTCGAATGAAATTTTACAGGACGATAGCTGTTCTAACCCTCTTATACGGTAGTGAAACATGGACAACAAAAAAAGAAGAAAATAGGATACAAGCACAAAAATTGAAATTTCTAAGAAGAGCGAAGGGTTGCACAAAATTAGACAAATTAAGAAATAGAGATATACTAGCGCAATTAAACGTCTTCGATATAAACGAAAAAATAAAAGAAAATAAAACTAAATTTAAAGAACATGTAGAACGAATGCATGAAAATAGGATTCCAGCCAGAGCCAGATTTTATCTATCCTCTGGAAGAAGACATATCGGAAGGCCGAGAATAAAAAATCGTAACAGGAAAAGTGCCTTAAACCTGAAGTGAAAAAGAAAGAGTATTTCTTACATTTTATTGTTGATGGACCGGTGAATTGCGATACAGCAATATGCAACCCACTGCAATGCAACTGTTTTCCTCAAATCACTGCTAGCATCCTCGAGGGAGAATTTAGATTAATTTTTAGCCATTACATATTCTAAATATGAGCTCTTATCAGCTGTCGGAAGTACACGTCAGATAACCACGTAATTATGAAGAAATGAAAGGAGACAGCAAAAAATAACCACTACCGACGTAATAACCATCTAAATCCTACCACCCGCCCCCCCCCCCCCCCCCATGTCATCAAAAATAAGCAAAGCAAATAAGCATAGTCCATAGTGCTTACGTAATAACTGAATGGTCCCACCTTATATTCATTGTCCAATATATGTTCATCTATATTGTACTGGGTAGTCTGAGTAGCATTTGTTGCTGTTGCATCAAATGACCCAATACTACAGCGAGCAACTGGTTTTTGTATATACATCTTTGACAAAAATCTTACTTACTGATATTATTAAATATTTTATAGTCCGATCTTCTCAAAAAGTTTAGCTTCGGTATCTAAACTAAAACTTTGACCCTTTGAATGTCTAAATAATCTCTATTAGTGACTTAACGTATCGACTAAACCAAGGGCTGTTCTCAGTAGGACGTCGTTGGTTCACTCCTATGGGGTGATCTTGACCAGTAATTTGAACTTTCCCCCGAACCGTTGGATGCCACTGGTATCATATAATATGTAATTTGTACAGATCGCATTTCTATATCGCGTTAATTGAATGCCAACGTATATGGTGCAATGACACCCTAAAAAAGTTGCCATGGAACTTCTTCCTTTTTCGAGACCAAGTTACTATTTACCTATGATCGTTGTCCTAGAAATGCAAATATAGAAGAAAGGGCATAGCAAAATCAATGGCAGCAAGGCGATATCTGAAGCTAAGCAGCATCGAGTGCGTCCAGTTTTTGGATGGGTCACATCTTGGGAACACAGCGGTTTCTTTTTTTCATGAATGCCCTCCAATCCACCAGGTGGCGCTATAATGTGATCCTGTACATCGCTATTTGAACACAGCATAATAAACAACCAGCACAATAACTCAGGTTGGCGGTAATTACACGCGCATCCCCCCTTTTGGATGACTTTTTGTAGGGATGCTAACGATACTTCGATACTTCTGCACAAATATCGAGTATTTTTGTCATCGATACTTTTTGAGGCATTCCAAGCTGGTGTCGATACTTTTGTATCGGTACCTATCGAAATAAATATATAATTATTAAGGGGTGTAATTTGTTGCACAAAATGCTCTGTACGAACCAGACGCGCCTATTTGGCTAAAAAATATCGAGTTGGTACCGGTATCGATATTGCCATTTTCGCATCTCTACCCAAATTTCACATCCGTAAAATCATTTCAAGGTCAAATTCTGTGAGAACCATTTTTATATGGGAAATCCTCAGAGATATTATGCTGATTGTTTACCATGCTGTGATTTGAATTTCTTAGCTATCAGAGGGGGTTATCTATTGATTATTATTGGATTGTCTTCTACGAATACTGCCTTATCTTTTTAAGAAATATTGACTGAGCTCAAACTAATTAATAATAGTCATTCTCATGATTCAACTGTGTTGAATTATTGAACGGTCATTAATTTTTGAAACATATACCAATATTTTGGTTGATTGCCATAAAGTAGACCAAACTCACGCCCAAAGATTCAGTTACATAGAGTTTCAAAGAAATGCTTACAAGGGTTCACAATTTGTATAAAAGTTACAAATAAACATAAAAATAATTGAAATAAAGGCTTGTTATGATTCTTTCGACAAGCCATGTTATTGCTCCTCTTTATGCACAACTTCTCACTTGGTAGACAATGTTATATCGTTGGAACGTACTATACATATTAACATATATACCCGTATAGCTAATCAAAGCTCAACTTATTCCGGAAAAGTCCGGGAAAAACGGGACATTGTCAAAAAACTCATATGCGGCCATATAAAAAAAGTTTCTCTAACTCGGGTCTCACTATAATTCATAACCACCGAAAAAACTATGCGACTATAAACAAGCGATTATTTATAGTCCTATTTACGTTCCCCTTTTGTGACAGTCATACACTTCCTATAAGATGTAAAGGATGTCGTATCGACTACGTTTCGCCGTTTGCAAAGCAATAAATTTCTAATAGAAGGGGGCATCTTGGTTTCGTCGGCATTGGATAAAAATTAGAAAGGAAGGGGTGGAGGATGGGTGGAGGGTGTTCTGTATAGGATGTGAGCAGTGAGGGTTTGCAAGCAGAGATGCCGAGAATGCAGCGGTTTTATATGGTAGAAGAAAATGATCGATAGTACTGTTAATGCTAGTAAACACACTATATTTCTCAGAACGCTTGACGTGAAATTTGAGTTACATGCGAAGGGCTGAAACAACAGATGTTATATATAGTTGCCAATATGTGCTTTCGTAATCAAGGTGGCTGCCTTCTGATGGACAACGTCCCAGGACGAATCTCAAAAACTTTAAGGAATAGTGGCTGGCACCAACTTTTAAATTATATGTTTATCCGTTATAGTTATAAAGGTCACACGTCCTTAATTAGATTCCGAAATAGTAGTGTGAGGCCGCCTTAACGACGGAAATATCATATTTGTACGTAATAGTACGACAGTTGAGGTAAACAGTCAACAGAAATATTAAAAAGACCTGCGTAACCCTACTAAATGATATTCTTCGGTTTTTCCTATTAAATTGAAAGTGATTTTCACTTTCTTTAATGTGGGCCACACACGTTTCAATTATTACAATAAAACTTCAAACGTTGTTTTCTGTGTAACAAATGCGAATTTAAGAATAATTCCTTTTGATATCTACTCTACAATCCGAAATGTAAGTGCGATTTATTTTTTCGGAATTCGTCCTGGAAAACGGTTTATAAATTAATGAATTAAAACAATACTTGAAAAAAAAGTACCTAATTTCACAATAGATCCGCAATAGAAAATAAAATAGGTATTACTCACTAAAGATTATCTTGCAAATATATTCGATGCTGTGATAAGCTTTAGTCACAAACAGTTCAGTAATCTGTTTCTTATATGAATTAATTTAAGATGATTATTTTATGGTTGATGGTAGTTTGCTATAGAAAGTGATGCAGCTGTAAAGTGACGATTTTTTAAAATATTCTGTTTTGTGTTTTTAGGTTTGTTTTCGATGTCTAATATTGCAATTTTGTTGCGTAAAATGGTTTTCAAAATCTTCCCAAACTGTCTTATAAACATAAGACGGTGAGGAATTTAAATAGAGAGCACGGTTAGTGAATATTCTCTGTATATGTTGGCCTACCTGCATGTCTCAGAGGGAGCTAAATTAAAAAGTTGTCTTGTCTATTTTATGAGAAATGAAAACTCTTTTACTTGCAGTGCTGTGATTCCAGCCCAGTATATTGAGGGAAATATGCTGAGACGCTAAGGCAGATTTTAGCTCATTTATATCGAGGTAGCTCGTAAGCTGGCTGAGTGCGTAGAAGAAACTAAGTTTTTTACAGACAACGTCAACATGCTTGTTCCAGCTCAAAGAACGTTCCCAGCATCATTAGATAGATCTATTTGGTCTGAATATTCTGGGTTTATGGTAGAGGAAGTACGCATGTGGTGTTGTACTGAAACTATCTTTGAACTGTTCCTACAGCACCAGTCATTAATATCGCATCACTTGAATAATATTTGCAGTTGTTCTGTAGTTTCAAAAGATATTGTAACTAGGTTTACCGAGTTTACAACACTGACGTCTTACCCCCATAGACCTAGCAAGCCATTCACTGATTTGTTGTTTTCACATAAATATGTCCGTGGCGCGAAACAGAAACATACGTTCATAAATTAGCAAATATGGTCGGCCTCAGCCCCGCCATACCTGTGACACATGTTGCGTATCATCAAGTACGACAATAAGGGTTACAATGAACAATACACTGAACATAGAATTTTTAAGCAAAATATTGTCATGTCCTTAAAAATAATCAATACACATGAAGAAGAAGAAGAAAATTTACATTAAATCTTCTTCTAAACATACTAACATAGCGAAACACGCCAAGTTTGAAAATTTGGTTTGTGGAGTGGTACATACCAAAAATGCTTTTTATAAAGGGAATATAAGATACTCAAAACCTCCAGTAAAAACACTCATTTTCCCTACAAAAAATTGAATTAAAATGTTCCTCACTCAGCTGGTAACCAAATTGTTTATTGAGAAAAGACAAGCTTCTCTAAAATTTAATTCAAAACTGTCAGCTATTGACGCTGTCGTCTCTCAAATTGTGTTTGGGTATAGAAGAAAATAGCGTGAGAATATATTTACAGCAAATAACAAGGTTTGTGGTAGGTGTTGCTTAATATCAAACATACTGTCGTTATTCTCTCAAAAATACTCCATTTAAATTTATTTATAAATACTGCAATTTTCTCTTAAATTCAACCCACTTCGAAAATGTGCAATCAGCTATGAAACGCAAGTTGTGAGTTACGGAAAGATACATATTTTGATATTATGTTTTCAAACGTTATTGTCGATACATCCACAGTTTGAGGATAAATAATATAAATCTGCGATTTTATGTCATTTAGAAAAGTAGTTCAGATATTTAGAAAACAGTAGTATAGTTTCCAATATTCCAATATGTAAAAAAACCCTGGCATTCTTTCTGAATACATTAGAAGTTAAACGTTGAATTTTGTAAACAAAAAAATGCTAACTCCTCCTCAATGACTAACAGTCAACATAGCCTACCTATAAAAATATAGTTTTCATTTCTAGCTCTTTCCGCTTCAACTTCACACAAGTAACACCTTTGTCTTACCATAGTTAATAACTGACCTGAAAATACGCTCATAAACTATTTAGATAATAAGTCAATCTCACTATAACACAATACACAGATAAAATGGCCGCCACTAAACGGCCTAACAGCAACCCGTTACGCACGTAGTTGTTTCACAGGTAGTGTTTCGACCTTTATAGAGCAATTCCCTGGCCATAACCTCAAACGTCTAGATCAGCTAATGTTGGGCAAACATGGCTTGTTTGCCGTATACCGCCATGTAAAATTGAAGACTTTTATTTGTGTTTTTTACAGTTCTTTGGACAATTCGCCCTGGTGAATGTGATAACTGTAATTTGCGAATAAAATTTTTTTTCTTTGCTGTTTTCAATATGCATTCAAGTTTTCATCATGCATTATCTCATGAATTACATCATTTTAATTGACAGGTGTGCTTACCTGACAAAAAAGGTTCCTTAAAAAAACACAACACAACAAGAATTAAGCAATTCCAACGCAAATAAAGTTCCTCAATTTTACATGGCGGTGTACGGAAAACAAGCCATGTTTGCCCAATATCAGCTGACCGTGACAGCATGCCGCGCCATCATGGAATTGCTCTATTCAATGAACAGCGTTGCCATTTCATGCTGTATGGAGCAAATATTACGATAGTGTATCGTTCACTTAACAATGCCGCTGGTGATAATAAAGTAAACTATCCTGTATTTGAAAAACGAAATACCATTCGGGTGTAAAATATTATTCGGATTGGTTCAAAATGAGCATATTTACTCTTCAATAAAATGCCGGATACAGTGGGGGCTCCATCAATATACCTTGGGGCTGTAATACGTTTAGTAACATAGCATTTAGCGTAAACCAGGCCCAAATGTTGTGTGCATAACTTTTAATGTAATTGTAAACATGCCAGGTCTATTGGGTAAGACGTCAATGGTACATAACAACATCTTTTAGCCATATATTTTACCTCTCATCACTGAACTACTTATTACGGTTGTTGGTTCTATCCATAACAAAGCAAATTAATATTCTTCTCTCCCATCCTAAATATTATGGATTTTGATATAGCCGCAAGTAGTAATCAACATAAGATCGGCATTCCACCGAATTGAGTTTGGCTGTTGGCCGAAACTTTGACGGCCTTCGGTCCCAACATACTTGAGCAAATTATTAATTATGACTCCCCCTAGGATACTCCGAACTGGACCCGACAGGGATTCTCCTCAAGGAACTTTACGGAATGCGCTAAGAAAAATCTCCTTGGGGAGTCTAACGATATTGATAGGGGAACAGTTCTATTTGTGGATCCGAACATTTTCACGGAGCATTAGATTACGAGTATTTAATGCCCTACAGTGATAGCTATTTACCCTAAATACACTTGAATACGACGGTTTTAATAAAAAAATAAGCGCTTATAAGATCAATTCAGCAACTATTTATGGGGAGACGTCTGCTTCGGTATCACCTATCACTCAACCATTATAGATGGGGTACCTCACATAGTTTTTCAAAATTCTATTCAATTTTTTTAAAAAGGTAACAAATCAATCATATTAGAGGTCCAGCTGATATAAATGTAATAACCTAATAACATAGGCTAATAAAATACGATGATTTTCAAGGAATTTTGTCTTGCCTTGCCTGTAACGAATTGTATCAGAGCACAGTGAAAAACAGAAGTGAGTTGGCTACTGCTTCGGCTATTTCAACCATAATTCAGTGCTTTTTTTAATTGAGAAAGTTGTATTCTTGAAATGTTTCTATATCGGGTGTTTGCTAATAGACGTCGTTGGCTAATACGTTTACTATACGTTGCTGCTGTTGAATATTTTTATTGGTGTATTGTGTTGTTTTGTAAACTAGTCACTGATGTGGTACCAGAAACATCAGCTTACTGCCTGGGCTTGGATAATCATGCGCTGCCTAAAAACACTAGATTATGTTCCGGTCATTTTGAACTTGATGCATTCATCATTAGGACAGATAAGAAGAAGTATTGAAAAAGCATGCGTCTTCCATGACTCTGAAGTGAAATATTTTAGAAATATATAGTGAGTGATTTAGATATAATACGGGTATAACTTATCAGATAATATTGAGCGATGAACATGTTTATTTGAAACAATAGCATAACATAAGTTACTTTCAAAGAAATTATTTAATTAGTACGTTTATAGCCATATTTACAACCCATACGAAATTAATCTTTGAATTAAAATATGTTTTCATGGTTTGTAATCTTTTTAATTAATTGGCAGTCGGTCTTGGACATCTTAAGGTTGTTGTTCATGAAGTTCATCTAATAATTGAATCAGTGAGTCCAAGAACAGTATAAGTGCAGAAGCATAGTTTTGAGATCAATTAAAAAAACGTATTAACTCCAAAACGAGTGAAGTAGCCATCATATGAAAGTTGTTATAATTCTTTAGACCAATGATATTACAACATAATAGATCCGAAAGTCGCACCCTCCTCCAAGCTATTAAAAAAAAATAGTTCATGCCCTTGTACTTGTTCATGAACTCAGTCTTCTTGTTACAGGCTTTTTTGTATTTTTTTAGTTTTAGCGTATTACAAAGTTATGACAACGTCAATAGAGGGTCTAGGTATGTAAAAAATGTTTAATTATTATTAACGGTTTCGCGAACCGTGGCGCTGATCGCCAACAATGAGTTGACCAATGACGCTAAAATCAGTACAAGTCCTGGAACTTGTAATGTTTTTCATCGCAACGCTGTAGGAGATGGTACGTATCATGGGGTTATTTTTATACTTTGTAATGTTTTTAAGAGCAACCGATGGATCTTCGTATTTTAAACGTTTTGGCCATCTTAAGTCAAAATGCCATTTTTTGGACTTGTATGTACTGTTCTTGGACTCACCGATTCAATTAGACTAAAATTATTCATTTTTCATTACTTTGGATGGCTGCTTGAAGTCCCAAAGTAACAACCTGGTAGATTTCCTTTCATTTAGAGGTTCTTAATGATTGTAGAAACTGTGGATCTCTAGTTCATTGCACTTACTAGTAGGTTGTGAAAAATATCCATTTCTGTCATACTCAGGCCTCTCTTTGACTTTAGATATGTTACCGCCGTTGTTTCTTGTTATAATTTGTTGAAAATAATTTTCTTAATCTTGTCCAAGTTTCCACCTGAACACGCATATAGGTTAGGTATAGGTTGCATATATGTATGTAGGAAAATAGAAAAAAACCAATTTCAAAGAAAATTTGAAATTAAACGAAAACTACCCGAGATTGATATCCACAACCTTACACCTTTACATAAGCTATCAAAATTCGCATTTGACCGTATGAAAAATTAGGCATTATCATTTGAAAAAATTAAGTTATATTTGATTACTCCCTTAATTAACAAACCGGTTTCACCAACTACAAAAATAATTCAAATTGGAGCGTCTAGCCTGAGCTGATGCAATTCAAGCGACAAGGTCATAGCCTTCTAGGCTTCATTATCGTTGCAACGTTCACTTTTTTCTACCAAAAATGGTGTTACGCAACTAAGCGGTCCGTTTTAAGTCCCATATGATTGTGATACATAAAGTTACACTAGGATTGATCAAGAAAATTGGATACGCTTTAAGATACAAGGTGTTCTATATAAAAAACACAACTTTGATATGTCAGGCTTTAATTAGACACCCTATATAGAAGTCATTATTTTTAAAATGTACTCCAACTCGGCCTACATACAACTGCATAATTATTATTCTAAAAAGATATATCATTTGGTCATAAGAGTCCAAGGCGTTGAGTTTGACTCACCCTCTATAGGGGTTACACAACACGTATATGCTAGGAGTATAGATTGTGTATGAAAGGAAGATGGGAAGACGTCATTTGAGATAATATTATAGAAAATTTTCTTGAAATGGACAGCGTAGTTGAAGATTGCAGATTGAACCCAAAAAAGCAGATAGAAACAATAAAGGATATACATTGATAGAGCAGGAATTAAACTGTAAGTAGATTAGAAGATTAATTTTTGTTTGAATCCTAAAATACGTAAGAAGTGGAACAGCGACGTTAGTATAAGGGATGCGCAAAATAAATATTAATTGTCAAAATATTTGATGATGTCTTCGTCTTTTTTTTTATGGTCGGCCTCCCGCAAAGGCTGAAAGCCTATGGCGCTGTAGAAGCGCTGCGAGAGGATAAGTATCGGTCACGTTAGATTTGAAACGCTGCAGGTTGTAGCCGTCGGGAAACAAATTCCCCGGCAGCTGATTCCACAGCGTCGAAGTTCTCCAAAAGAAGGAATGCTGGAGGAGACTAGTTCGGGGAGTAAGGACCTCGACCTGGTAAGGATCAGCTCGCAGAGCTTCTCTAGTTTTCCTGGTTCGGACGGCCTGTGGTGTTATTATCTGAGAGAGCTCACTCGAACATCTTCCGTGATAGAATCTGTAAAACAGGGATATGTCAGCCACCCTCCTCCGATTTTCCAGGCTGTGGAGGTCCTTTGTGAGGTTAGGCGTATCGATAAGTCTAATCGCTCTTTTCTGGATAGTGTCCAGAAGCTTTAGAGAGTGCTGCGGAGCGCATCCCCACACATGGGAGCAATACTCCAGCGATGGTCGGATCTGTGCCTTGTAGAACAGCAGCAGTTGCTCTGGTGTATACAACTTCTGCGCTCGGTTTTAGATATGTAGGTTTCAGTGACAGTATATTGTCGTTGTACAATATACATAATTCTCTCTGGAAAGAAAACTTCCCGTTTACATTACTTCTTCCCCGCCAAAGCGCGGAGTTTTATGAGTTTTATGTATCGGAAACTCGTCCCGGAGTAGCGTGGTGGGGGATGTATCAACCCTCGCCCCTTGGCAAAGAAAAAGAGGCAGCATCGTCGTCGCTTTTTGGCAAGAAAGATTAAGGATCGTTATAGTTTGAGACTGCGGCATAAATTCCGGAATAACGGGACGATAAATATATTTCTGGCGACGCCGTCTATTCCGTAGTTTTTATTGTTGGTCGTGGAGGATACATTGTCTAGATGGATTTTCATTGCTTTGTTGTGGAAATAAGGAACCGGTTTTTCTGGAGCAGGCGCGACGAGCCAACTTGGGGTGACTTGGCGGCCGGATGGTATAATGCATCCCGCCGAAACAGAACACAACTGCTTGATCAGTGGTGTAGGTGTGGGGTAGGGCCAGGTGGTCAGCCTCCCCTTAACGAATAATACCAAGTATATAAATTATGATTTTGGTTAGATTTATATGTATATGAATGAGCTGAAAAATTCGTATGGTGACAGATAGATGACGTTACTAGGACGGATTTGGTCCGTGTGGTATTAGCACAGCATAATAAACAACCAGCACAATAACTCAAGTTGACGGAAATTACACGGGCATCCCCACTTTTGGATGGGTTTTTTGTAGAGATGGTAACGGTACTTCGATACTTCAGAAATTATATCGAGTTTTTTTGTCATCGATACTTTTTGAGGCATTCCAAGCTGCTATCGATAATTTTGTATCGGTATCGAAAATAATTATATAATTATTGAGGGGTGTAATCAGTTGCACAAAATTCTCTCTACGAACCAAACGCGCCTATTTGGATAAAAAATATCGAGTTGGTACCGGTATCGATATTTGCATTTTCGCATCTCTACCCAAACTTGACAGCCCAAAACCCTCCCAAGGTCAAATTTTGTGGGAACCATTTTTATGTAGGAAATCCTCAACGATATTATGCTGGTTGTTTATTATGCTGTGGTATTAGTTAAGGCATTGACGCGTAATTTTCGTGTCCAGCAAAAAACCGGCCCCACGTTGGGCGCCAAATGTGGTGGTTCCGAATAATTCCTGGTTTTCGGATCAGGGATCGTGGTTCGAAAGTAAGCGCGGATGTGACAGGATACAATTTATTTACTTGCGATGAAGGTACAAATACCTTAAAACTATTATAGCAGAATAGAACCCGACCGCGACCATTGAATAATAGCCTGAACGTAAACGCAACCTCGCCGTCCGCTGATAGAGGCGACTGACTTCTTGTCAGCATCTGTCAGACTGACTGATACTGTCTCTCTTCCTACACTATCGTCTTATGGCATCGCAACTTCACTGAAACCACTACAAGGCGTACTTTATTTTTTATAGCATTTTTATAAAAAATACTATATATAAACAAAGAAGTGTTGGCAATCCTTATTCAAACCCACCACCCTGATTTCACCTCCTCAAAAGCAAAAAAATGTCAAAGGATCAGAATTTCCTGAAACGCCTAAAGACGGAGTTCTGATAATTTTTTTTACCAATTTCTGTGCCGCCAATGCGCAATGCACCGATTTTCAAAATTATTGCAGCATTACCTCATAGCATATTGCTACCACTCTAAGCACTCCAAGCAGCGGTTACTGAGATTACGCGGCTAAAAGATGCCAATACACCGACAGATAGACCGACGAAAATCTGTGACATGGATTTTCGTTATGTAGATATTATAAAACGCCCAAAAAGTGTTTTATCTCAAAATCGAAAATTTTCAGGATCAAAGACCTCCTCCTGTGACCGCGGCATGTTTTTTCTTACGTTACGCGAGAAGTTTGAGCCTTTACAAGTGTTATTAAATTTGACCAAAACCCTGCATTGGCTACTGAGATACAGCAGTTACAAAAAACATAAAATTTCGAACATCACATTTTGAACTATGCTAGCAAGACCACTTTATTGTCTATCGTCGCTCAAGTATCAAACCGCCTGCTTTCATACAACGTTGTCCATTTCCTTATAACCCTGCTACTCATCTCCGGTAAAATCTTATCTACCCCACTACAGATAATATAATACAACTCGGAGAGAACTGCTACCCTTCTTCGCCATTTCGTCATTGCAAAGGGACTCCCTTGCCCTTCATCTTAACGTTCCTTTTAGGGCTGATTATGGCCCCTTTAAGCAACCCTTCCTGATGCTTGTTATGATTCATCTGTTAATAACCGTTAGCGTGGAAATACATACCGGATGGTCACTGAACGGATACATGAGTTTTTAAAAATAACAGGTGATTAGTTAACATATTTTCATAAACTTATCCTGTGGTTATCTCCTTGATTCATCGCGCTATACCACATACGCTGGAAGAAAAACTTTTACTGAGGCTTCGGTTACCTTCGTAGCCTTGTTTGAAGTACAGCTATCATGACGCTTTAATAATAATAATACAGCTTTATCTCTCATTTTTAAGGAATTGTAGAGAAGGTACTGAAACCAATAACAAATGAAAAACAACCAACAAAGAGAAAACCTCAAGGGGGAGTTCACACGAAGTGTTCCTTCACTGAACCCTTGTATATGTTACTATATATATTTACAAATCAATCAATTAGAATCAAGACAATCAACTGTCACGACTTCACTGATACGAGCAATATACACTTCTCAAATATAAAAACCAAAATCCATCAGCTGAAAAATAAAGGAAGCAATATCATACTAGTATGGGTGAAAGGTCACTGTGGCATAGATGCTAATGAAAAAGCAGACGAGTTAGCAAAGGAAAGCATTTCAATCGGTTCTGCTATAGAGACTCCTCTGAGCATTCACGATGGTTATGTGATCCTGAAACGTAAATTAAATGCAAGATGGCAAGCCAAATGGAGAGAATACTGCTTCACAAATCCTACAAGATATAACCTTATTCATCCTACGCTCTCACAATCTAACTGGCATAATCATTTTAGGATACCAAGGAAATACATATCTTGCATCATTCGTGCTAAAATTGGACATGGCATATTCCCATCACATCTTGCGAGACTCAATTTGAGCCCATCCAATTTATGTGATGTTTGCAGAGTCTATGGGGACCTAGTAAAATGTGGTTTATCTGCCCCTTTAAATACTTCGTACATTTTCTCACTTGAAAGACCCGATGCCATCTCATGTGTTATTAAATTTCTAAAAAACTCTGGTCTTACAATTTAGCTCTCGTTTTAGGTTGACCTTTGTTGTACACCTCTGTATGTGAATATAACCTCCCCCATCCTTCCTTACCGTAGGCCTAATTGTTGTGCGTGAAATGAAAAAATGCCTTGCTGGGCCCCTGGGCGAGAAAAATGTGTGCCCCAGTCAGTACCTTTTCCCTTCCCTACCTCTAGCTTTGTTAATTAGGTTATAGCTTATTGGTCTTATAGGTCAGGTTTCCTTTTTAATATATTTACTGTAGTCATTAAAGTTTGGATGCGACAGCTTTTGAGATGGACAGGATTCAATCGTTCATGATAGCTGGTAAATACCAGAAAGCTAAGACATTACAGTTTGGAGGACCTCCATATGAGTTCTTTTTTCCCTATAGTTTTACTTTCCCCCTACATTTTTATTCCTCTCTTCTATAACTTTTATTACTTTCACTAAATAATCTGGTTCTGGCTGATGGGAAAACATCCTAGTGCCAAAAAAAAACTGTCACGACTTCTTCCAAATAGTGTTGTTTGTTGTGAATAATCTGTTCTCAGTAAAATCTTACTAAAAAGATAAGAACGTTTTGTTCTATCGGTAGTCAAGCCAATTCTTGTAATGTGATATACTTTACACAGGAGTTCTGCGCACGATGTATCCTATTTATGGTTTCACTATCTAGACAAGATTTATAAACTGAATAACATTGATTGAAATGTGACTGTACCAACTACCAAAGTTTCACATAAGGCTTTCTTTGTGCCTGTAGACAGGTACGCTTTATGCAGATAAAGAAGCTTCATCGAAACGTAACCCTTTTCTATATTTCTTAAAACATATTCTTTGAACCTTAAGTCTTAATCCATAATTAGTCCTAAATTTTTACGTCTTTCCATAACTTGTCTAGTCTCACCGCAAATATTCGGATTCACATTTGAGTTTACCAAATTTCCTACAACTTTCACAAATTTAGAAAAAAAGGGTGTTTCTTAGAGACATCAGCTATACGTTTCAAATCATCATTAACTTTTTTATTAGCGTCTTCCAGATTCGACTCAGACAATTAATGAGAGATCTGCGAATCGTCTGCATACATGTGCACGGAACAATCCTTATTGACTTTTGTGAACTGACTTGTTTACACAGTGAAAAGTAACGGCCCTAGCACTAATCCCTGTGAACCCCCATTTTTACTGTTCGAGGTTGAGATATACGAGATCTAAGTTTAACGGTCTGGGTACGATTTTCTAAATAGGATATCAGCAGTGACAGAGATTGAAAAATGAATCGAACATGCCTTAATTTCTCTTCGAAGAAAATGATAAAAACATTTTAATACGCACTTAACCACTAAGTCTGAATTTTGACATCATATAATTGATAAATCATATACTAATAAACATCATCCCAATGATGGCCGAGTGATGAATAAAAAATGAATTACTGACATTTCCTTGATAGAGGGGTTGGATTGAGGTAAATATACAGCGGGTATTTAGCTACAGAGTCCTAGGTTTTTATAAAAATGTTATACAAATTAGCTGATCGTATGGTGCTTCGTCTTGAAACAAAAATAAAACGACCATATCTGTAGCCTGTTTGTTAGTTGCGATTAAATTTTAATGTAGCACTATGTAATCTTGATGGGACATGAAAAAAAAATGTTGACTACGAACCTTTTTATATCGATAGAGACGATCGATATCGATCGACTATCAAAATGGATCTGGTCGTATTCTATAATTTTCAAACTAAGGTAGATGTACTGATTTGTCTTCAAAAAAAAAAATAATTTTTGATATTCAAGCTGTTAACAATTTACTGATACGTTTCACCTATCTTTGACAAGTGTGTACCTTCGAAATTGCTAACCCGCTATTGCTTCCCAATGGCTTTATTTGGTATATGAGTTTGAAATTCCATAATAGGTATTGCAATATTTTAACATAGGCATATGAATACCGATACAGACCATGCACAAAATAGTATTTTACTGGCAGAATTTGATAACGATAACGAAACAGATGTTTTGACCCTGTGTAAGAAATAATTACATACCTATCTGCATCTAAGTCTCATGACCACGAGGAGACTAAAATCTCATGAAACGATTGCTTCGCAATAGATGCATTTCAGATATTCTTTTACATCACACGGGTCATTCGAAGAGCAAAATAATAAATCCAACTCTCATGATGTCGGCACTTGTATTATTTGCCATATTTGCGCAAATAGGGCAAATAATGCAAGTAGGCAAATACCCGTTTTCCTCCCTTGTTGGTTTATTATCAGATATCCAGAGTAGTCAGATAATGCCGGCAGATAATAAGAGAAGCCATACTTGGGGTATATTTGCGAATACATCAAATATTTGGCCAAATGCAACGATGCCGCTACGCGAATACGCAACGCCAAGTGAAGTGCCATGCCGGCAAGAGACACTTTTCAGGCAATAATATCCTTTGTCAGGCCTGTTTTTTCCTCAGACATGTCATATCAAGGACAAAAATATCATGGGACTTAGCCAATTCGCAGCCACGGATTAAAAAATTATTGTGTCAGGCGTGAATAACGAACAATAATTGTTTTAGTGTGGATCTGGGCTGAGGTACCACTTTTTAATGGACATGGGGAAACTAATCACCCTATTCTAACTAACATCAATGTTGCTGAATCTTACATTCTAGTTCAATTTGACTTTCAATTCAACTTCTTTACAACAATCAATTGTGTGATGAAATTATGAGTACATCCCACCCTGTATACAGAAGCCGCGTAGATGTTGGTATATCATACGGAAATGCAAAGACTGTTGAGAATTTCACAGCCGTTTAAATCTTGTAATATAATTTCGGGTTATGGTATTATTAAGGCAGTAATCGAAATCTAAAATGGATGAAGGGGTGATGAGTCATCAGGATATATCCTCAAGATGAAAACGTCTATGGCGAATACTACTGTTTAGCAATGTCCACATGGATTCATGAATACTACATAAAAGTAAAATTATCTTGGTAAGATTTTGTCTTTACGTATTTATAAAGTGCCTACTCGTTTGGCTGTTTCAGAATTACAGTTTTATCATTTGTGTTAAAAACAACAAGCGTATACAGGGTGGGCCAATGGTGCGTGTACGGAAGATTGTGGGCTTACTAAAATATATATTAGAAAACTGTCACTTGATCATGGTAGGGAAGCTTGAGGGCTATAACATAAAAATTCTTTTTATAGTTGGAGAAATCACTAGATTAATTAAGGAAACTTCAATCGCAGATAACTTGATTTTTTCAAATGAGAATGCCTATTTTGGTTTATAGAATGAAATGTAAAATTTGATTACCTTTCTAACGATATAGGATTCTCAATATCAATCTTTTTTGCTTTTCATTTTATTTCAGATTTTCAGTCAAATCGGTGTTTTTCAATTTTCCTCCGTGCAAGCAAGTGGGCCATGAAAAATAAACAAAAGCCCGTTAATATGGAAGAAACCAACTAAATTAGTAGAAAGATGCAAACGAACTAGAGTGACGAGGCAAGATCATGAATTCCTTACAACACATCAGCTCTAACCGGATACAAGAGCGGCAAGATATCTATGTCAACGAGAAGCTGGGGTATGACAGAAGTGTTTGTTTTTCACAGCCTACTAGCTATTGAGGTCTACTAGAGCTTTACAACTTTCCAAAGCGATTAAAAATTTTGAAACAAAATAAAAACTTCCAGCGATTTTTGCTTACAGTCTAACATCTTCAGAATGCAATTTTACATTTAATGGGATAAAAAAATTGGCCGTTTCCGTTTAGTCAAGTCAAAAGTGAAGATATCTCTAACTAGAGCATTCTGAACACCTATTGAAATGACTGCTAGAATTTTTTAATTACGCTATGTTGTAATTGTGTTTATTTAATGTAGTTTTCTAAAAACTAAATTATGTTTTACAATTTAAACAGAATGCAATTCAAGTTTCATTTTCCGCGATTTTGCTAATAAGTAGTAGTACCTACTGAAGAATTTGACGGGTTCCAGTCCGAGGTATCATTGCTTACGGGAATGGCTTTTTTTTATGGCATTAAATGTGAAAATTTATTCAGAAGACATAGACATTCTACCGCCAGCAACAATCACTAGTATTTCTCCTTTGACTAAATATTTTTTTACTGTCTTTGGAAATCGGCTAATAGCTAGTGGGCTGTGAAAAATGAGCGTTCTTGTTATAGCTATTGTTTCTGATTAGAGCTAATATGTTGAAAGGAATTTTCATAATCGTGCCTCGTTACTCTAGTTAGTCTGTATCTTTCTACTAAGTTAGTTAGTTTCTTCCATATTAACGGGCTTTTGTTTATTTTTCATGGCCTGCTAGGTTGCTTGCACGTAGGAGAATTGAAAAACATCGATTTCGCATCGAAAATGCAATATCATTAGAAAGGTAATTGAATTTTACATTTGATTCTTTAAACCAAAATAGGCATTCCTATTCGAAAAAATCAAGTTATCTGCGATAGAAGTTTTCTTAGTTAATTTACTGATTTCTCCAAGTACAAAAATAATTCAAATTTAGCCGTCTGACCTAAGGTGCTTAGTCGTACCCTGAGGTCGTTCCGCAAAGTCACGGCCTTCTAAGTTTTATAATCGCTGCGATATTCAATTTTCTCTGATACCTGCTTATACGAAAAATGTTGAGTAGCGCCTAAACGGTTCGTTTAAAGTTCCATGTATGATACATAAAGGTACACTAGAATTCACCAAGAAATTTAAATGTGCAATAATATATAGGGGATTGCATTCAAAAAAATGTAAGTATGAATCACCTGCATAAACGTCAAAATTTAAGTACAAATATTTTCACGTTATAACCCTCAAGGGTCCCTACCTTGTTCAAGTGACAGATTTTTGAAATATTTTTTAGCAAGCCCACAATCTTCCGCCCACGCACTACTGGCCCGCCCTGTATATTTTTGTTCAGTAATCATTGACAGTGACACATTAGTAATTTCAGTTCTAAAGTTTGAAAATATGTAGGTATATCCTATCAGTGGGAACCTGATTACTACTAAATTTTGTCTTGGGCAAAGCATATATGCTAGGATTTTGAAAATTAGTCCTAGTGGTGGCATAGAGTTATGATGAAAGAACTGAATTTTTAAAATACATATAACCAAACTTTTACTTGCGTTAGGTTACTGAGTGTTCAGTTCAGTTGTTTTAGAAGTTAAATTGGATTGGAATGAATGGAAGTGAGCTGTTGGATGCATACCTTTCACCTTTTACCAATGAGGAACATCGCCAGGAATGGTGAGCGTACTCTGGACAAGTACTAGCCAAAAACTGATTACAGGCCCAAATGAGGGGTTAAGAGGTATCTTGTTAATCAGGTTATTGTCTTTAATTTTTGACATTTTGAACTGCAAGGCATTCAAAGAGAAGAGAAGGGATTTGTTTGGCGTGACGTAGCCAGATGACGAAACTGACCATAGTATTGGGAAAAAGCTTCTGGACCTGGTCAAGGGTACATGAATTGGCTTAATCGACTAAAAGGTTCGGGACAGACAATAAGTTTACTTGCCTGATCAATACATAAAAAAAATAATACACTTTACATACCTTTCAAAGATGATTCCATTTGGAGCGTCTGCAGTTACGTGATAAGTGAATTGTGTATACAACTTTGAATGCGTACACCTATTTCACGCAACAACAATCAAAGGCAACAACTAATTTTACAGTCTGTAGAAACAAATCTAACCTTTCCTGACCGATTCAGGTTTAGAGGTATCCTAGAGGCAACCCTCCCCCAAAAAACCCTATCCAGTTACTTGTTTTCTCATTTTGGCCAGCTTTTTTGGACTTGGTCCCACTGTGCTTCGGATTCGAATGTGGTAGAAAAATCGTATAAAAATAAGATTTTTTCCAGGTTTGCTAAGGTTGAGATTCATCTTTATCTCATCGCTTTGGGACTGCACTAATGTGCGTGCTCGTAAGACATCGTATTTATGAGGCTCTGATAGAGATATCATTTTAAATTTATCAGCATTGTAGATGTAAAACTCTGCATACAAAACTGAATGTAGAGAGAAATACATGTAAGCACTAATTGTTACATTCATACCTATTGAAGATGTTTTTTCAAAACAGTGATATCACAATATCATTATGTGACTCTAATTCCTATGCATCTTCAAGGCATCTCTATAAACTCTATCAGTTATGTTAGCTATAAATGTTAAAATGTAGTGGATACTATTCTCACTGAGGAACATAATGTTATAATCATTTCGCATGAATTCAATGTTAGAATCCTCTATCGTATATAAACCTGTAATTTCAAAAATAGATTCCGAAACTTTTTTTGTAAACAAGGTCGCACCTATGTATCACAAAGTTCACCTGTTTACCAGATGTGTAGAACTTTAAACACAATATGCGATTAAAAACAAACAAAAAAAATAGTCAAACATATTCAACGTAAGCTTATTTATAAATTTTCTGAAATTGCGAATAAATCTGTTATTACTATTACTGAGGATTACTTGAAAGTCAGGGATGATGCGCGTCCACTTTCAGTTTAGCACACACCACATACTTGAAAAATATTTCGCTTTTGCATGAAAATATGAACTATGAGTTATATTTCCAATAAACAACCTTAAATCAAAAATATTTACCATAATTGAAGCATGTAGTTTCTATTTTATGGAACGAGGATTATCTTATATGTTAGTAAAACAAGATTAATCCCTCGAATTTGTTTGAAACCCAGTTTTAAACTTTGATCATACAAAAATTGTACTCACCATTTTCGACAGAACTCCACCATACTCCGTTGACTCCAATCAATACCGAACCATATTCAAAACCAGCTTTCTACATATCCACGACTTCCTTTACAGACTCGAATATGCAAATTCCCAACTCCACGTCCAGATGACGCTAGGCGTATCAAAACTTGAACGAAACTCCTGAAATGAAAAACAGGTGATAGCAGTGGCGTATCAAGTAAGCGTAAATAAAAAAATCACTATTGTTACTGTTTTGCAATGACAAAATCAAAAAAGCTATTAGTCTCCCTAAAAAATTTTTGGAGATCATGTCAAACCTAAATAGCAACATTTTTCCACATTGAAGTGCAATATTTTTGAGACTGGAAATTATTGTTATAGTTGAGTATCATATTAGTTCAATGGTACTATAAGTAAGTTGAACGCATGTCATCAGAGTAGCCTTATTTGTATATGTCTTTCTTCGTAAAAGTACAATACACTCAACTAAAGAGATGATAAGCTTCACCAAGCACCAATGGTAAGCCACAACAATCTGTAAAACTGCAAACCAGTTTCGTGGTATTAGTTTAATATAAAATGATATAGAAACCGGAAACACAAAAACCATAGCAATGATAATAAGAAACTTGCTCAAATAATGACCTGAATGTTACAGAATTTTATTGGTGAAACAGTTTTTTTGTAGCCCCAATCTGCTGAATAAACTTAAGTATATACTAAATCATCGTTTAAAGGTCAGAAGACTAATGTAAATGAAGATTCCTTTGATTTGTGCAACTTCGGCTGACATTTTACAGTACAACAACAATTTATTGAATCGTGAGTTTAGTAACTTAAGGTCCATTAGCAATATGTATATTACAAGCCTAGCAATTTTATAAAACACCCAGAAACAAATTCTTTCTTTCTAAAATGTTTCATCCTCAAGAATATCGTTTCTCAATTCAAAAACCGTTCGAGCAAAAAATATAGTGAAGAAGTTCTTATATGTCTCCTAGAATACTCCTCAAGTGTCCCCAAAATTTAAAAGCATAACACTAAACAAGGTTATATAAAAAATTTCTAATTATAAGGACTAGGGATATTCTGATATTGTTGAGGGTTTACGAATTACGAATCACTTCATGGCTAATGCAGCACTCTTCAAACAAACGGATCTTGGTCTGCAAGTTCATATTATGACTTTTTGTAGATATAGCAGAACTGACAGTAGATGACACAAAGCATTATAAAGAAAAAACGGAAGATACTACAACACACAGGAACAAGATAAAAGACATAAAAAAGTGATACGGTCGCCATGAATGACTTGACTGATTTGTCAATTGGTACAATCCGTTGACAGTTTTTAAATAGCACTACTGAAATGATGAAATCATTTTTTAGGTGGTCTTATTATTCTAATGTTCCGTGATGTGTTTGGTCTTCATTTATGTTACAACTTATATACTTTCAACACTATATATCTACCGGACGGTCGAGTAGTCTGTCTTAGAAAGTTGGCAAATTTATAACTGAAGTTATTGGAAGAAGTCACATCCTGTGACCCTTGAAACAGCCATAGTAACTTTAGATTCAAATTTTGGGTGCCTGCTATGAAAAGAAAAGGAAGAATACCGTTTAAATTCCGTAGTTAAAGTGCTTCAAAAATGTGATGTATAGGTTACCAGTTAGGTCATTTTTATCACATTTGGGAACATCATGTCCAAGTATTTCTGATTTCTACAAAAATTATGAAATATTTACTTTTGGTTACTAGTATTGTAACTACAATTGATTTGCAGACCCATACAGTAAAGTTCATGAAAAGAATCTGATGAAGGATCTTTTGAGCTAACTAAGGTATAGAAAATTTGGAGCATAAAGCTATGAAAAATTACTAAAGAATTTAATATCTAATTGAATTATTTCAAAACTCATTAAATTCTCCGCCTTATCATCAATGTATGATTTTATCAATCTGTTGGATTAAATAACTTGACATTGAAAAAAATGACATGGCATCAAAATATGTAGGTGTTAGAATCACACAATGAAAATACACTTACATGGTGAATCATTAACATTTACGTTAGAACCCAGTAAAGATACACATTAAATTCATTCTACCTTCCACCGCACAATCTTAACAAATACTGAACCCAGTGAGATAAAACACCCCTTACCATATTTTTTCATCTGTATATAAAACAAGCTTTGCTGTCGCTGTATATTAAAAGAGAAATCTGGTATAATAAAAGAGTGGACAGTGGTCACAGAACTGGTCCAGCGAGTGCTAGATGCAGCTTCCCGTTTTATGTTTGGGAAACATCTGCCTAACGTTAGAGTGCGGCGCGTCTTTCAGAGCCACCTGAGGAACTGGTTTTCCCAACGGATTTTTTCGGGATCACGTTTTGGTCACGTACTTGCATCACTGGGGATGAGTTCGGTGGCATTCTTTGTTTTTTTGGTTTTGGTTCAGCGGTGTTAAACGCATATGTAAATCCAACAGGGTAGTTTCTGGTGAAAGCAAAAATAAGTTTAGCAAATAATTACATAGGAAATTCAATCCCTTAAAACTTATCGTGTGGTTATTTCTCGCTTCATTGGCTCACAACTAAAAACAGTTTACTAACATTTTGGTTACTTCTGCAGCCTTTCTCAAAATACCATATCTCGGACAAAAGTAATTTGTATTTTTCATTAAATAATTTAGAATAATTAATATTCATTACATTATGTCGATCATTTTGCACTTTGTGTACGTTAGTACACTATTTATTTCAACGAATATGGTTTTATATACAGGGTACCACGACGATTAAGACAAGCAATATACTGGAATTGGGCGGTAGTAGAGATTTGTAATTTTGGGGGTGTAAATTAGAGCAAATGTTGCATCTTTTCTTATAATTGCGTTACCCAATGAGGTATTCGTTTTTGGTCACGTGACATCCGATTCAAATTTTTTAATGAGAGTATATTAGCGACTTTTTGTGCTTCTCCCGATAAAACAATTCCAACAAACTAGCACACTTGGGGTCTAAAGTGTTTTAACACAAAAAATGAAACGAACGCTAGCATAGGGGTACATGTTATAATCAATGGTAGTGGTACAATCTTTAAGTACCTGTAGCTCTTAAATTAATCACTTTAGACCCCAAGTGTGCTAGTTTGTTGTAATTGCTTTATCGGGTTCGGGAGGAACACAGAAAGACATTAATATACAGGGTGTCCCATTAATAATTTTTAACCGGATGTCACGTGACCAAAAACAAATACCTCATTGGGTAACATAGTAACAAGAAAAGATACATTTGCTCTAATTTATATCCCCAAAATTATAATTCTCTACTACTGCCCATTTCCGATATATTGCTTGACCTAATCGTCGTGGGACACCCTTGTATAAGCTAGTAAAGCAAAGTACTTAATCAAGATGTTCTGAAAGTTGGAATAAATGAATCTTTATCATTTCGATTACTTCTGTAGCCTTCTGTTTACAAAAAATTACTCAGAATCTGTAATTTAATAATTTAGAATGGGCCATATTCATTCTTTATTGTTAATCTTTTTGTACTTTAAGAAAATGGCAGGCGAATCATCAGTTAGTAGTACTTAGTAGTTATACAGGGTGCTGGGAAAGTTGGAAGTTTCCTTATCAGAAACCACTGTGTTTGAAATAACAAAGATAATCTATATATATATAGCGGGGGTCCTACGGTCTTAACCGCTTCCCGCACTTTTGTCTCCACTCGTCTCTATTCCACCAATCATCGTCTTCCATTTCATTTAACCTCATGGCATCTGATAATAAATAAAGATAATCTGCCAAGCAAAATATTAAAGAAGCTGGAAAACGGGGCTACTGCTAATTTTATACATGAAATTTCGAAACAGCTTCATTTCATGCAGGATGTCTCCAAAACACGAAATATATCAAAGTTATATTTTCTTAAATAGAAAGCGCTGTATATTATTGCATATTCAGATTCCTCGGTGAATTCTAGTTTGATTTTATGTAACATACATGAAACTTAAAGTGAAACGTTTATGTGTAAACTCGTGTGTAAATAAACATCTTTGGTATAAGTAGATATCAGCAAAAAACTGAATACCGCGGAGATTATAAAACTTGGAAGACTGTGACTTTGTCGTACTACTAAGCATGAAATGCGGCAGCTTAGGTTGGACGGTCAAATATGAATTACGTTTGTGCTTGGAGAAATCGGTCGATTAATTAAGGAAACTTCAATCAGAGAATGAAGTTCTTTAATTCGGGATCAGAAAAAGTTTAGGGCGCTAAATTTACGAATAATATGACACAAAGCGCCCAAGCTTCTTTCATAATCGTACTAGTATTTACTGTTCTTTTTTGTTTTAATATTTTAAAAAATATTTTTAACCTCTCAGTCCTATGTTCTTTAAAAGCCTGGTTTTTCAGTCTTTTTGAACTATATTTTCGATTGTTTAGTTAACATTATTGTTAAAGCGTGCTTATTTTTAGTTTTTTTCGAAATGTATTTATTAATGAAGCTGAGCAATTGTTTTTGATCAGTATTCATAGTATAATCATTACAATTACTGCATAAACAATAATTAAAACTGTATGCTTTCACGAATAAATTTCACAAAAATACCAACTCCCAAACAGTTGGATGTCACGCCTTTTAAGCTCTTTTCGCTACGTCTCTGTAATATTAACAAACTTTAAGGTATCTGCACCATTTCTTAGTCAGCAGATACGACCGCTGGTCCAACGAATTTGAAGCCGTCAAAATCGCGGCAAACTTGGAGCGTTAAATGTTCTGTTCGACCACTTAGAGTTACAAGCTCACAAATAAACAAAACATATAGGTGAATCCGATAAAAACGTATTAAAAACAAGAACACATGACAAACGCCAATGAACACATAAACCTGTGTATTCTTCCACTGATATTGAATAATCGTTTTGCTCTTCATGTTCTTAGTTCCGGTAAATCCCCGCCTTTCCTATGAGGTCATATCCCATAATTTCGGATAGAACGCTAGAAATAATACGCCGGGCAGAGAGAAACAACGGGTGGGCTAATGTTTAGTCGAAATCAGTCCAACACTTTGTTCCGTTCTAGGAAGCCGATGTAAAGCGGTGTTGAATAATTTGCCTAACCTAACCCGCACAAAGGAGTCTCCCTTCCTGCCAGTGGCGGTTTTAGCAGGGTGGCATTTGGAGTTTGTTAGTCTTGAAATCCCCCCGTGTGGGGGCGGGTTAGAATATCTCTCATCGTATATCCTGCGTGTCGTAAAAGGCGACTAAAAGAAACCGAACTACTGTCGGTATAAGCAGTAACCTCTTCTCAACCAACAGCTTTGGGTGGATGAGTTGAGAAGAGTCAGGACACCTTCTTGTCCTTGGGGTGAGAAATTGTCCCTAAAGGCGGATGAACCAGTAGATACATCTGGTCAACGGCATGTGGATGCAGAAAGCAAATGGGAAACTACTGCATTAACGATCTTAGGATATCTCAAGAAAAGCTCGTAAAATGAGTACATTATACGAGTTCACAACATGTCTGTTAAGGCATTGTGACTATGATGATGACTCTTGAAATAGGGCTGCTAGCCATATTCATAGAAGAGCATCTTCGAAAAAGGGCATTAGTGGCGATGCACTAGAAAAAACAGAACAGTTTCAGGTTTACCTTTAAAGCATCATATTAGGTGTTCCTGATCATGTTATTTTTTGATTTAGGGAGAAGGAGAACGTGAATTGGTGGGGACGGAGGGGTATGGAGTGTGTTCAAAATTGTTTGTATTCACAAGTCACTCCTTTAGTCCGTTGCACTAAAGGAGTGGCTTGGATAAATGGTGATGATCTGCACTTTGTAGATATATCCGAGCATTGCATTTAAAGATTGCGGACCTTTCTTCTGACGGCATGGGTGAGAGAAGTTTTTGAACTCGATAATGATTTTTGTGGTCACAAGCTCTTTTGCAGGGTATGCCGATTGAGCGCAACCATATTATATCCAGAGAAATGACGCGTAATTTTAGTGTCGAGAAAGAAACCGGATAACGCTTTGTATTTGAGTTCTAGAGGCAGTTTGGAAACTTTTTTGTCATTGCACCCCAATATGAAAAGGATCGAAGATAGAGGGGGAGTGCTAAAACGTGAGGAAAATCTTTAAGTAGCCAAATAAAAATGCGGAAGCATTTCAGTACACCTACTATAACTAATGTTCCAAAAAATTGTCATACTGAATCTACGGGCGGTTTGCGCGTACCGATTTTCTTAAAACGACAGCAAAACAATCCCAACGAAACTGGTCGGAACTTGATGGAAAATTCAAGAGAAATTCTTTGTTTTTCCCTCACCGATAGGTGAGAGGAGTATTGTGATCGCAAACATTTTCGATTTTGAGATGATACGTTTTTTGGGCGCATATAAATCCACGTCACTCATTTCCGTCGGTCTGTCTGTTCGCGTTCTTCTACCCTCGTAATCTCAACAACCGCTGCATGAATTGTGATGAAATTTGGGCAACGATATGCTGCGTGGTCGTAGTAGGTAATGCTGCTATAATTTTGAAAATCGGTGCATGGGCGCCGGAGTAATTAGCAAAAAACGAAAAATTTCAAATACTGAAACTTCGTTTTTAGGCGTTTTAGGTGTCCCTCATCATTTTCTATTTTTTTGGGTGGGGTGAAATTTGGGGTGGTTGGGGGATGGGGGGTTGTAAAATTAAAAAATTTGTTGCATTCATAATAGACTATCCACTGACCTGTAAAGGAAGACCTAGCGACATAAATAACTTTTTTAGGTCCATCCGAACATTACCTTACCTATTGCAGAAACCAAAGGACGTGTATGGTTTTTATAAATCGTTCTAGTGGCGGCGCAGAAATAATAAATAAACTAAAAATATAAAAACATCTCAAGCTTCATTTTCAAGCGTTTTAGAGGTTCCTGATCATTTTCTACGTTTTTTTGGGTGGGGGTGAAATTGGGGTGGTTTGGGGGTGGGGGGTTGTAAAACTGAGAAGTTTGTTGTATTTATAATAGGCTGCCCACTGAAATTTGAAGGAAGACCTTAGCTCCATTCGAACATTGCCTTACCTATGAACGAAACTAAGGGACAGAATTTTCTGTGTACGTATGTAAGTATTTATTGCTTTAGATCGGTTTGTATTTTGTAACGTGGTAACTATTAAATTGATTCTAATGAAATGTTGACACAATATTATTACCGTGGTGAGGTTGGAAAACACGTATGGTTGTTAGAAATCGTGTTAGTGGCAGAGTAGCAATAATAAAAAAACTAAAAATATGAAAACAGCTCTAACTTCGTTTTTAGATGTTTTAGAGGTTCCTGATCATTTTATACCTTTTTTTGGGTGGGGGTGAAATTGAGGGGGTGGAGGGGTAGTTTTAGAACTAAAAAAAAATGTTGTATTGATAATAGGTTGTCCATTGACCTGTGAAGGAAAGACCTAGCGGCATAGCACAATTTGGGGGGGGGGAGGGGGCAGCGATGATTTGAAATAATAAACTGGTATCACCGTAATGTGTGGGAAGTACTAAGTCAATCAACTTGACTTCGTTTTTTTGTACTCGTAGATAACACAAAAAATACTGTCGTTGGTTTCCGCTGGGCAGTTTATGAGAAATTTGAGCTTATAGGTCAATTTTTTACGTCATTTTCGTTAGAAATCGGTAAAAAATTGTTCGTACTGTTTAAAACGGATGACGATTTTTGTACATGTTCTTGGAAGATCCAACTCAGTGGGTCCAACTATGACATGTATCAGTGTCATCCGTTTTTACTATGCTTAACCCCATTTTTCAACCCCTATAGGGCGTGACATTATTGAACGCTTTCCGTATCCTTTCAGAACCAGTTCTAACCTCGCTTTTTATAGGGGTTGAAAAATGGGGTTAAACAGAAAAAAAATCGATGACATTGATACAATAGTAGATGGACCTCCCAAAGACGCGTAGAAAAAAGGTCATCCGTTTTAGATAACATTAATAACAATTTTTTAACGATTTTTAATGATAATGACGTAAAAATTCGAACTTTAAGCTCAAATTACTCATAAGCTGCCCAGCAGAATCGGATGACAGCATTTTGTGTGTTATCTACAAAACAAAGAATTTTCCATCAAGCTCCGACCGGTTTCGTCGCGATTTTTTTTTGCGTTTTAAAAAAGATCGGTACGCGCAAACCGCCCATAGATATCGGATGATGATTTTTTGGAACATTATAGTTGGTGTATTAAAATGCTACCGCATTTTCGTTCGATTACTTAACGATTTTTTTTTCATCTTTTATCAACCGATCTCTCCCAATTTGGAGTTATGGTGCGATGACAATAAAATTTCCAAGCTGCCGCTAGAACTCAAATACCAAGCGTCATCCGGTTTCTTTCTCGACATTAAAGTTACGCGTCATTGCGGTAACTACTATACCCCATACGGTTCAGAAATTTTACCTATAACTTTGAGCGCAATGAAAGGATCAAAACCAACGGGTGTAATCAATAGATAATAATTGCATGTGAACAAGATACAATTTTTTGTACTACTTCTGAAATGACGTGACACTTTTAGGAAGCAATACATAACCGCTGTATGGTGCCCAAAACTACGATAAATTGGCTTCATATTTGGCAGGATTTGATGCGAAAAATCCAAAACTTTGGAGATACACCAACAAACAAATCGAAATAGGAAAATGGGTACGTTGGAAGACACTGAGTTTCTAGCTGTTGTAGAACCCCTGATGGCAACTCTGGCTACTGTGCCTGCAGACCTTATAATTACTACTTTCCGTGATTATTTAACGGATAATTATATCAGTGAGTCTGCAAGATTTTGACCAGAAATATGGGCTTTATGTTCGACGAGAGGAGAACGAAGTACCAACACTGCCAACGCATGAGAGTCGCTTCATAGTCACTTCGACGCTAAATTCTATCGAACTCATCCAAATATACAGGGTGCGTCAAGCTGAACGCGTCGGGCTATTGTGGCCAATTGATATCTCTTTTCAGTTGGACTACATTTTAAAAATAATGACTTTTATACAGGGTGTTTATTAAAAGCGTGACATATCAAAGTTGTGTGTGTGTGTTTTTTTAAATAGCACACCGTACAGTATTGCATAATTAGATTCCTGGGTAAATTCTAATGTAACTTTATGTACCAAATATGGGATCTAAAACGAACCTTTCAGCTGCATATCACCATTTTTGGCGTTAGTAGATATCAGAAAAGAATTAATATTGCCAACTGCTATAAAACATAGAAGGCTGCGACTTTGCCACGTGACTAAGCGTGAAATGCGACAGCTCAGGTTAGGTAGTAAATTTTTTATTATTTCTGTACTTAGAGAAACTCCAATCACAGGTAATATCATTTTTTCAAACGGGAATACCTAATCTTTTTTATGCATTTCAATGCAAGATTTGATAGCCTTTCTAAAGATATAAGTTGTGAATATAAGTCTTTGGTAGTTATCATTGAATTTCAAATTTTTTCTCCAAATCGGTGTTTCTTAGTCTTACTACCTATAAGTATATGTACAGGGTTATTCACGTTATTCGCATTATGGCTAAAGTATTTGATAAAAAGAAAGTAATAATTTAGGATGGATAGAGACCCATAAAGGCTACATTTTTTGAATATTTTCATGTTATACAGGGTGTCAAAGTTATGTTTTTGAAATGGAACACTCCGTATATTATTGCATATTCAGATTCCTTGGTGAATTCTTGTGTGACTATGTATCATACATGGGACTTAAAGCGAACCGTTTAGGTGTAAAACACTATGCGTCAGCTTTGATGAGACTGTCAAATTTATCATCATTTTCTACTTTTTTTTTTGGGTGGGTGAAATTGGGGTGGTTGGGGGGGTGGGGGGTTATAAAATTGAAAAATTTGTAGCTTTCATAATAGACTGTCCACTGACCTGTGAGGGAAGACCTAGCGACATATATAACTTGTTTAGGCCCATCCGAACATTGCCTTGCCTATTACAGAAACCAAAGGACAGATTTTTCTCGGGTGTAAACATACGAGAGTATTGCTTTAGATCGTTGTGTATTGTGTAACGAGGAAACTGTTGAATTGGTTTTAATGAAATTTTGACACAGTATTACTACCGTGGCGAGGATGGAAAACGCGTATGGTTTTTATAAATCGTGCCAGTGGCGGCGCAAAAATAATAAAAAAACTAAAAATATAAAAACAGCTCAAACTTCGTTTTTAAGCATTTTAGAAATTCCTGATTACTTTCTGCGTTTTTTTTCTGAGTGAGGGTGAAATTGACGTGGTTGGGGGGTGATGAGGGGTGGAAAAACTGAAAAATTTCTTGTCTCCATAATAGGCTGTTCCCTAACCTGTGAAGGAAGACCTAGCGACATAAATCACCTTTTTAGGACCATCCGAAAGACCATCCGAGTATTGTCTAGCCTATATTACGGAAACTAAGGGACTTTCTGTATACATACGAGCATTTATTGCTTTAAATCGTTTTGAATTTGAATTTGAATAAAATTGGTTCTAATGAAATTTTGACACAGTATTATTACCGTGGTGAGGATGGAGAACGCGTATGTTTGTTAAACATCGTGTCAGTGGCAGCGTAGCAATAATGAAAAAACTAAAAAAATGAATACAACTCAAACTTCGGTTTTATATATTTTAGGAGTTCCGGATCATTTGCTACCTTTTTTTTGGGTGGTGGTGAAATTGGGTTGGTGGGGGGTTGTAAAACTGAAAACTTTGTAGTATTGATAATAATAGGCTGTATATAATAAACTGGTATCACCTAGATGTGTGGGAAGTACTGAGTCAATCAACTTGACTCCATTGTTTCTCAAAGCATTTGCTCTACTTTCGATGACAGCGGCTGTACTAAACCTTCGACCAGGAAGGGAGGAAAATATAACCTTCGGGCAGCTTATCTCCCTGAAGCCTTCGCCTAACAACTTCGCCCGTTCCGGCGACCCTTCCGACTCTGCTGCTGAGCACAGAGCGGAGGAATTGCGCCGCCGGCGGCGGCGTGGCAGGCATCTGGCGTTATCCCGCCGTTTCCTCTTTCTGCTGCTTTCCACCCTTTCGGCCGGTCGCCGAAGGAGGCCATTTTATAGGCGGAGCCGGACGACTCACCCCCTCCTCCGGAGCTCTTTCGCCCTCTTCTACTCGCTCGACCTCCCCTATCGCGTCCCGGTAGGGGTGGATTTTTAGGAGCTGGCGCCGTGCCGCTGCGAAAAAATGAATGAATGCGCCCGCGAACGAGTGGATAAAGAGGGGTAGTTTTTAACGGGCCGTTGTTTTCCTATCGCATAATAGATGGCGCATGGGTGGTAAAAATTCATTTTTATTGTTGCGGATCTTTGGCCTCAAATACTTGGTCTGGATTTTGGTTGCCTTACCAGTGATCTCAAAATCAGCACAGGATTGTTGAATGCTGCTTGGATTTTATTATATAAAATAAAGGAAATAATGAAAAAAATAATAAATAAGAAAAACGGTCGATACAGTATTTTGAATAGACACATTTTGAAAAAGGTAATGTTGGAAATAGAAGAAAAACAAATTTTGTTAGACACAAAGCGTGCAGGTCTTAAGGTACACATACACATGCTTAATAAGCATGCTATTAATGAGCAGTGCTACTTTGTAGCATTGTGTATACGCGCCTTGCTCGAAATAAACAAGCTAATTTTGAGCATGCTCAAGAACCAGCGGTCATGCGATTAAATGGAAATGAGTCAGTGACAGTCGCATGCTAGTTTTGAGCATGCTTAAAAAGCATGTTATTTAGGAGCATGTGTATTTGTAGCATTATTTGGGAAAATCTAGGTAACTTTTTAAATAAATCAAGGTACACTGGTACGGCTTGATGATTTGATGCTACTCATTGTTGAGTCGTTGACTGTGAAATCTTGGGAAACATTCCCTGCATTGTTGATAAATCCAAAATAAGAACCATTAATGTATATGTGGGCTATTCACCGAATTCAGAATATGATGGTAGCCACCTACCATAGTCAGTTCACACTATGAAAATTTTAAATTATTTTGGTTAGCTGATTTGACTTGATGCAATTTATAGGATTTGAAAAATTTTCGAGCTCCCAAACTATTTTTTTTAAAAGTACTGAAATTTTTAGAAAACATTTCCTACAGGGTCTACTCATAGATCCTGTCCATTATCCACTCCATTTAACAGTCTCCCCCTCCGTTATCTTAAACGTTAACGTAAGATAGGTTAACGGAGGGGAGAATTTTTTTGTTCAATGACAATTCTGAATAAACCAAAACATTTCATCTAACTTCAAATACATTGTTAGAGAGCCAGATTGACCTTTATAAATTAAAAATTGTATTTGTTCGTGATTATTTTGTTTGGAGCATTTTATTGGTGAATTTGCAATAATTCTCATCCAAATACAGTAAAATCGCAGGAAATTATTTACACGGATTTTTTCGTTTTTCGTGAGAATGACGCATATTGGTTTTAGGATCTTGATGTTGCTTATACCTATCAGATAGGCTTGATCGAACAATACGAGACACAGCATTGACACCTCGAGATGAGAGAGAGAGAGAGCAAAACTTGGAAAACATTATCGAGCACTCTTTGGTTTGGAAAAAATAACTCAGATTTTTCTGAAGCATAAATAACTGCACTGGGTCACAGTCCACTGATAAATTAGAAATACAATCGTATTTCAACTTAATATTGACAGAATCATTACGTTTTCCAAAGATAGGTATATTTCTGGTTCTCATTATGGATTTCTCAATACAGCAATACAGATGCAACGCTCTGTGTTTTAAAGACTTCAGAATCACTGACTTCCCACATAACACTATATGGATATGTACATCCATAGAATGTACATTAGATATTCCAGTTTGAACATGTATATTTTGAATATTCATAGGACGTTAAATGTACATGTTAAGAATTATATACACTACTGTAATATACTATGTATGTTCACGTAGGTATATCCATATATGAATATACATAAGATGTTCGTCTATGTATCATATATACATCTAATAGTTTACGCCTGCGCGAAGTACAACTAGTGTCGCCATTGCTGATTTCTAGTCATTCTGTCGTACGACTCGTTCGCGTGTGTGCTGGTGCTGGTTGTGCCTGATTACCTGATCGAGTGAAATATTGTGCAATGTTACTTATCTTCTTACTACTGGTAACACTCACATCCAGTGTTTGACGGTAAGTCATAAGCGGAACAAACCACCTACAAAATGTTATAACCTTGATTTCTTTGTGATTTTAGACATGCCATTCAACAGAAAAGAGATGACAATCACAGTAATCGATTTTGCCAAGTATTATTATTGTAATTAGGAATTGAATTAATAACTATACATAATGAAAGCATAAAGTTTGTTTATCTTACTGCCACTACATTGAACTTTCATACACTATGCATGTGCATTAAAAGTACATGAATGTACATTTAATGGATATACCATGGATGTCTATATTTCCATCGTATGTACCATGTATATAATATGCATGTACATTAGACGTCCATATGTACATTCTATGGATATGCCATGGATATGAAAGTTCGCGACAAACGTACATGCAATGTATATTTTTTTGATGTCTATTTGACATACATTGGACATTCTTGCTCCATTTGTGGATATACATATCCATTGATTTGATATCCATTGTATGTACACTGTATATACTTTTGTTATGTGGGTTAGTGTCGAAACTATTAAAAAAATGGCGTTCTGGCGCAGTTGTCAACGTCACTTACTTTTGGTAGAACATTTTGTATCAAAGAGACTACCAGAGATGTTACTTCTTACCCTCATCGCATACTATCTGGATACTTTTTAAAAAAAATATAATATCATTAAGTTGCTTTATGACCAATTTTTTGCGAAACAGAGTACCTATATTCAGGTAATTTGCATTCACGATAGAAATTATGGATAATAATATTGCCTAAGAAAGCGTTATGGGTCTATATAGGGTATAGCGCACGAAATTGAGAACTGAAGAAAATTCATATTCCCATGTAAGCAAGGAGGCGTGGCCTCTTGTACCCTCCAGTATGTGTACCTAAAATGAAGGGAGGTAAGTCCAAAAGTCCAAAGGTAGGGTCAAAAGATCCAAAGGTAAGGTCCAAAGGTCGCCTTAAAAATAAATTTCGCATTTGGAAGCTCCTGACGTTCAGATTGAAGAAGAAAGCTTCGGTGGCCTTGTTTTGATATCGTTTTTGTTTTCTAAATTACAGACATTTGAAGGATGTATGATTTTGCACTGCGAGTTTTTTGTACACTAAAAATTTTTTTTGAAAAGATTGCTCTGAGATCTCACTCATTAAGGTCTTAACCATCACCTCCTGAAATACTGTGTATGTAGTTTGAGAAACAAGTGAGTTCTATTCGAATTTTTTTTTATTCCTACTTAATCACGAATTTCTGTATTTATTTTCGGTGTCAATTGACCGAGCTCTGTAATTTTAGTTTTTTCCTCATATGCCGAAGAATTGAGACGTTGACTTTGTGAAAAAGTAAAATAGTATAATAATATGAAATAGTCATATTTGCTTCAAGATAAATCTACAGTAAAATCGAAAAACCATACCTGGCCACACGCTAGGCAAACTAGTCAAGGCGAATTGTTGGCATCGACGTATCAGACGCTTTATTTTTAAAAATTGTTCGCAGTGCACCTATCAGGTATACTGGGGAACATGGCTGGTCCACACTAGGTCGTGAAGCTTTGGGTATTCGTCGCCGTTAGAGATACTATTTACAGGGATTTTCGAGAATTACTCTCGGATTTATTGGTTAGATAAAGAATATGGAAAACACGAATTGCTGAACATCCCTTATGCTGCAGCCGCCACTGTGTGCAACCGTTTGGGAGAAATACAGCAAGGTGATTGTCATCTTTAATTTTAATTTTTCTCGCCACTACAACAGTTGTCCAGCTAGTGCGCGGTAGGCAAAAAGGAACTAGCCTACGTTATCAAGATCAATACAGGTAATTAATATGCGGTGTCGAGTGTCGGCCGGTGTCCGCTAGTATGCCCTATCCGTATCCATGTATCCATAAAACAACATTATAGAGTGGAAAGCGGATTCGGTTCGGAATTTATGTATTGAAAACAATGAGAACAACGGCCGCCAATCGTGTGATACTCGTGGATCGGAGCTCGATGGTCTAAGGCTGCGCGCACACGTAGACACTGTTGGCCAGAAGGCAACACCATTGGGTATTTCCCATACCGTACCGTCTGTCTGACGGATTATCCGTCGCCAATCTTTTAGCAGCGTCATCTCAGTAACCGCTTGGCTAATTTTGATTAAATTTGGGGAGTGATGTTTCCTTTTAAGGCATTTGATGGTTTCCTGATCATGTTTCTTTTCGCAAAAGGAAGTTAAAGTAAGGGGGCTTCTAACTCCAAAAAATTTTATACAGGGTGGGCCAATAGTGCGTGGACGGAGGATTGTGGGCTTACTAAAAAATATTTCAAAAATCTGTCACTTGATCATGGTAGGGACCCTTTAGGGCTATAATGTAAAAATATTTTCACTCAAATTTTGACGTTCATACAGGGTGATTCATATCAAACAAAGTTACATTTTTTTAATGGAACCCCCTATATATTATTGCATATTTGGATTCCTTGGTTAATTCTAGTGTCACTTTATGTATCACACAAGGAACTTTAGACGAACCGTTTAGGCGCAAATCACCATTTTTGGTATAAGTAGGTATCAGAAAAAAATTGAATATCGCAGCGATTATAAAATTTAGAAGGCCGTAACTTTTCGGTACGACTAAGCATGGAATGCGTCACCTTAGGTCAGAGGGCTAAATTTGAATTCTTTTTGCACTTGGAGAAATCAGTAGATTAATTAAGGAAACTTCAATCATAGATAACTTGATTTTTTCAAACAGGAATGCCTATTTTGGTTTAAAAAATCAAATGTAAAATTTAATTACCTTTCCAACGATATAGCATTCTCGATATCAATCTTTTTTGGTTTTCATTTTATTTCCAATTTTCTGTCAAATCGGCGTTTTTCAATTTTCCTGCCTGCAAGCAACCTAGCAGGCCATGAAAAATAAACAAAAGCTCGTTAATATAGAAGAAACCAACTAACTTAGTAGAAAGATGCAAACTAACTAGAGCAACGAGGCAAGATTATGCAAATTCCTTACGACATATTAGCTCTAACCGGATACAACAGACGCAAGATATCTAATGCCAATGAGTAGCTGAGGTATGGCAGAAGTGTTTGTTTTTCACAGCATACTAGCTATTGATGTCTACTAGAGCTTGACAACCTTCCAAAATGATTAAAAATTTTGAAACAAAGGGAAAACTACCAGCGATTTTTGCTTACAGTCTAACATCTTTAGAATGATATTTCACATTTAATGGGATAAAAAAATTAGTCATTTCCGTTTAGTTAAGTCAAAAGTGAAGATATCTCTAACTGGAGCATTCTGAACATCTATTGAAATAATGCTAGAATTTTTTAATTACGCTATGTTATAATTGTGTTTATTTCATGTAGTTTTCTGCAAACTAAATTATATTTTACAATTCAAACAGACTGCAAATCAAGTTTCACTTTCCGCGATTTTGCTAATAAGTAGAAGTACCTACTGAATAATTTGAAGGGCTCCAGTCAGAGGTATCATTACTTTTGACTTACGGAAATGGCTACTTTTTTATAGCACTAAATGTGAAAATTTATTCAAAAGACATAGATATTCCACTGCCAGCAACAATCAGTAGTAGTTTTCCTTTGATTAAATATTTTTTTACTGACTTTGGAAATTGGCTAATAGCTAGTAGGCTGTGAAAAATGAGCGTTCTTGTTACCGCTGTTGTTTCTGGTTAGAGCTAATATGTTGTAAGGAATTTTCATATTCTTGCCTCGTTGCTCTGGTTAGTTTGCATCTTTCTACTATGTTAGTTGGTTTCTTCCATACTAACGAGCTTTTGTTTATTTTTCATGGCCTGCTAGGTTGCTTGCATGCAGCAAAATTGAAAAACACCGATTTGACTGAAAATTTGAAATAAAATGAAAACTAAAAAAGATTGATATCGAGAATGCTATATCATTTGAAAGGTAATGAAATTTTACATTTGATTCTTTAAACCAAAAAAGGCATTCCCATTTGAAAAAATCAAGTTATCTGTGATTGAAGTTTCCTTAATTAATCTACTGATTTCTCCAAGTACAAAAAGAATTCAAATTTACCCCTCTGACCTAAGGTGACGCATTTCATGCTTAGTCGTACCGCAAAGTCACGGCCTTCTAAGTTTTATAATCGCTGCGATATTCAATTTTTTTCTGATACCTACTTATACCAAAAATGGTGATTTGCGTCTAAACGGTTCATTTAAAGTTCCATGTATGATAAGGTCACACTAGAATTGACCAAGGAATCCAAATATGCAATAATATATAGGGGGTTCTATTTAAAAAAATGTAACTTTGATATGAATCACCCTGTATAAACGTCAAAATTTAAGTGAAAATATTTTTACGTCATAGCCCTTAAGGGTCCCTACCATGATCAAGTGACAGATTTTTGAAATATTTTTCAGTAAGCCCACAATCCTCCGCCCACGCACTATTGGCCCACCCTGTATAAATAAGAGACCCGCCATTATCCTACAAAAATTTACCTTAGGGAGAATATTATGTACTTATACGAAAGTTGCTCTTCAAGATATATCTGCGGTAGTCGCGGTCTCTGATTTCAATATTTACTCTTCAGGTCAACGGAAAAGTGTGAAAAGTAATTATTTTACGATTACAAAATATTTTGCTGTTCTGGTGCTGGTCTTTTGCTAATTGCAATAGCAGGAATGCCCTATTATGGCATAACAGCATACAGCAAATCCAATATTATCCATTAGAACGACGCTTAGGGCGGCCGTAAAAATGTTTATTTTTTGATAATTAGTCCGCTGTCAATACACTTCTAAAATGTATAATACAGTATTATCTACTAAGTCTTCACAGCAAGTCGCACTTTGAACTTTATTGGAATCAGTAAAGCGGCTACTGACATTACGTAAATAGAGAAACTGGGTAACCCGTCAGATCAGCAGTAAAATTGATATAAATGAGTGACATATATACATGTATTTTCACTTTGTGACATCATAAAGCATCTAAAGAACGCATTCTCTCTAAATCAATTAGAATACTTCCACATTTTATGGGGGAAGTCAAACTGCGTCACTCATTTCTCATAATAACAACAAAATATCAACAACGACAAATAGCTTTAAGCTGTTTTTTGTAACAAGCGATCTAGTAAAATTTTGTAATACACATAGGGCACCCCAACACATTTCACACGTTCACAATTTTTTCACATTTTTTCTTTTTTTTAATTTTTAATTATTACTTATCACATTATACTATGAAGTTGTTGCCATTCCAACCTTACCTTGCCATAAATGTTCAATTAGCCAATGCCTGTTGACAGTGTTAAACAGAATTAAAATTGTTGCTTAGCCCGGCCCCTGCACTAAGCTAGTCTAGTTTAGTACCGCTGAGATAAATCTTGCTCACCGACTGTAATTTAGTTGGATGGGAATGTTGTGACATAGAACCTACTCATGTTACAAGGCTATTTTTCTGTCCCTCTTTATAAGTCCTGGTACAGTTCGTCCACCTATATAACCTGGTCGTAGGAAGAAGATCACGATATTGTTCATGTGGTTAATAAGGGTTCACTTTTGGCTGTGGTTCAGGATTTTCCATAGATCTAAGACGGAGTTTATCCAGAGCTGCTCGATGCATGTACACGACCCTTAAGTGGTGGGGGTCTCGATCCATTATTTCCCAAAGTGCAGCCGTGGAGAACGATCTTGGTAGGTTTGCTGCTATACTGTACATTTTCTTAAGATGTACTTCAAGTTTCTTCAGATTCGTCTTGCTCATCCGAGGCAAAAGTGGTATGGTACCATAATCGATGATGGGTTGGATGCATGCGTCAATCACTCGGGGTTTTGTTTCTATGCTACCCGCTGCGTGGTAACCAGTGATTGGCTTCAACTGCATGGTGGATATTGTATTATCTCATCTTAGCTCCGTAGTCTGTGTGTCACTTGATTCATTCGTAAGACAGACAGTATCGTGATCCTAAGGATCGTAATCATAGTCGATATTTGAGCGTTCCTTAATACTTGAGGGTCCCTTAAGTATCCCTTGTGTATTACTTCAAGGGACCTTAACTATTACTCAAGAGACTACTATGAATACGGCCCTAAGACAATGATGTATCATAGGCTTCGATTTTGGTTTTATCGACAATACAGATGTACCGTATTTTGATTCAGTAAAAGCTTTATAATTCGGCAGATACGGATTTAGTGATGGGGTAACAAAGTGCAAAGGAACAGCTATAATTTTATTCCAGCTGTACCACAAGCAGGGGTTAATCTCATTTTTTTATTTTGGAAGGATTGTCTTTAATTATGTATCCGATGCACCCGGAGCACTGCGTGCAGTGCGTTAGGGATGAAGAAATGAAATTAAAAAGCTCTGGATTCGACAAAACATATGCAGATTCCACCCCTTTTGTTTCGGATTGCTGTTTATTAAAAAATTTTAGGAGGCGAAAGAGGATGCGTCGGGTATTGCATCAGACGTGCCTTTGATGTCGGCTGTTGAGGCAGGCAACCCGACTTATTTGGGATGTGGGTAGATATTGTTCGAAAGGATGGTGCGTGTTTTCGATTTTATTTTTTTGCTAATGTAAGCGTCCCTTAATTTAGGGACAGAACGTTGCCCTATCACAACAAAACCAACGTTGTATGTGGGAAGGCATTACATATTTTTTAATTTACTTTGCAGAAAGAACTAAAGAGATATCCTGAATGGTTTATTAAATCACAATTCCACAGGTTTGTCTCCGAGACAAATAACCACTTATAGCAGCACACTATACAGTGCTTTTCTTTAATGTCTCCCCCCCTTACATCTTTTGAAGGTTAACTCAAAAAACTGAAACTTGGTATAGTGAAATTAATGCATGAATACTTTGGAGTAAAATTGACAGATAAACCTTCAAGATGGCGACTCGGCGTCACCTTTGAAAAAAGATTAAACAGAAAGGAGGATCTTGCGACACATCCTTTTAAAGCTCCTGACGAATGCCTTACAACCCAGGATATAAGGTCAATATCACAGCATAGTAAACAACCAGCAGAATATCTCTGAGGATTTCCTATACTAAAATAATACCTACAGAATTTGACCTTGGGATGATTTTACGGATGTGAAGTCTGGGTAGAGATACGAAAATGAAATTATGGATAGCGGTACCAATTCAATATTTTTTGCCAAGTCCGCCAATGAAGGCGCAGAGAATTTTGTGCAATTGATTACACCCCTTAATAATTATATAATTACTTTCGATACCAATACCGCCACAAACGTAGCGATACCAGCTTGGAATCGCTCAAAAAGTATCTAAGATAGAAATACTCGATACTAGTGCAGAAGTATCGATACATTTGAAGTATCGGAGTATCGTTAACATCCCTACAAATAATCATCCAAAAGGGGGGATGCGCGTGTAATTGCCGCCAACCTGAGACATTATGCTGATTGTTTACGTTTACTTTGCTGTGTCAATATCCTCACCTACTACCAAATTCCGTAAACTTTGCTACTACCAAATGGCGGAATATGTAGTAATTACCTGATACAAACTTTGATATCGGTACATCTAAAAATATTTATTTAAGGTTTGAAGTTAAACGTGGACATTCAAAAACGAATGTAAATTTTACTGAGGATTCATTTTTGTTTTAATTCGGAAAAACAACATGTTAATAATATGTTTCTGTAACTGTTTCTGTAAATATGCTTCTGTAACTATATATTCAGGCCATAATTACATATTCCGCCATTTTGTAATATATGAAGATATTGTCTTTATATCTTAGGCTCCTGGAGTGGACCTGATCACAGGCAAAATGTTAAAAGAGCTGCCTAGAAAAGATATTATGAAGCTACTATACCTTTTCAATGCAATTATGAGACTTGATTACTGGCTAAAGCACTTCAAAACTGCGCAAATAATCATGGTTCCCAAGCCTGGGAAAAATTTGTCAGAAGTTTCGTCATATCATCCAATTAGCCTGTTGACAATAATTTCCAAGCTTTTCGAAAGACTCCTTCTTGACAGAATAAATAGAGAATTAGATCAGCAGACGTGGATTCCAGATCATCAGTTTGGGTTCAGACAATTTCACTCAACTATTCAACAGTGTCAGTGGTGGTTAGATCTTCTTCTACCTCTTGCACTATATCATTATTACTTGGACTAAATACTTCTGCAAGGTGTTTTGCAAAAGTATCCGCCTTCTCTGCATCGCTTTTGAAGTCGTACTTGAGTGACCGATGTTTCGAAGTCAGAGTTAATAGTGAAACTTCTAACCGCCCCCTTATAAAGTCAGGTGTCCCTCAAGGAAGCATATTAGGTCCTTTGCTGTACGTCCTATATACAGCCGATCTACCCACAAAAGTCACAACAACAGTAGGTACATTAGCAGACGATACAGCAATTATTTCTACCGATAAAGATCCCGAGATAGCCTCAGATAAACTCCAACAACATCTAAGTGACATGGAGAATGGCTGAATAAATGGAAAATTAAAGTGAATGAAACGAAGTCCAGCCACATAACATTCACCCTCTGCAAAAAACAATGCCCCCCAGTAACCTTAAACCAAGTTGTCATATCTCAGTAGGAAAATGTAAAATACCTAGGATTGCACATGGACAATAAACTCAACTGGAAGACTCATATATCAAAAAAAAAAGAAAACAAATGGATCTGAAAACTAAGCAACTAGACTGGCTCATAGGTCGTAGGTCTAAGCTAGGAATAGAAAACAAACTACTTATATACAAAGCTGTCATCAAACCAATTTGGACATACGGTATCGAACTTTGGGGTTGCGCAAGCAAGTCAAACACAGCAATCATCCAACGAGCTCAATCCAAAATACTCAGAAGTATAGCTGATGCACCATGGTATGTCTCCAATCATACACTCCAACATTCTGATTGCTAATAAAGTTGAGGAGAAAAAAAAATATCTTAGGCTTGTGAAGCATTCGTAAGGAGCTTTAAAAAGAACTTTTTTTGCTCCAAAAAATAGTATTCAGGTATCAATTACCCCTGGTTTCAGTTTTCTGTCGGTCTGTCGGTCTGAAAAATGTGCAGTACTCATAACAAGCTGACCATTATGAATTAAAGACCTAGCGGCATAATACACTTTTTTAGGTCCACCCGAACATTGCCTTGCCTGTTATAGAAGCCAAGGGACTTCGAATTTTTTATACGTAAATGAGTATTGCTTTAGATCGTTCTGTATTGTGTAACGGGGTAATTATCAATAATTGATTTCAATGAAATTTTGGCACGATTTTGTTACCTTGGCGAGGATGGAAAAAGCGTATGCAACAATAATAAAAAAATAAATGTATAAAAACAGCTAAAGTTCGTTTTTAGGCATTTCAGGGGTTCCTGAACATTATCTACTTTTTTGGAAGGGGTGAAATTGAGGTCATTTGAAAGTGGGGGTTGTAAAACTGACTAGGTCTATGTATTTTTAAAAGGGCATCCAAGGAGCTGTAAAAGAAAGACATAAGGTATATTTTTATTAGGTCCAATCGAACATTGTCTGGCTCTAGATCGTTCTGTATTGTGTAACGGTGAAATAATTGAATTGACGATGTGACGATGGAAAAAGCGTATGATTTTCAGAAAGCGTGTCAGTGGTGGCGCAGCAATAATGAAAAAACTAAAAATATAAAACCAGTGGCGGAGGAGATATCAACAAAAAGCGAAATAATTTCAAAGTTTCTCAAACCTCGTCTTCAGATAATATCTTTAAGGCCCTTGGTCAATGTCTACTTTTTCAATAAGGATGATGTAGGGATAAAGCAACTCCAATTTTTTTGTTAGCACCGATAGTGTGTGGGAAGTACTGAGCCAAGACAACTGATGCCATTGTTTGCATCTCTTGGCCAAATCATCTATGTTTTTCCTCAAGTATAGACTTTTTTTTAAAGTAAGCCAAGTATCCTCACGTTGCTAGATAATTTTATGACGGTCTCCTTTGCTCTGCTTTGGGTCGCTATGAGGTCTACATCGTCTATAAGGCGGACTAGTTGTACTCAGGCACACTTCTCGTTGAACCTGATGTTTTGCAATAACTTGTTGACATTTAGTCACCCAAGCCATGGCTCGGTAGGCCAACAATGTTTCAATGTATTCGCCATAGCACAATAGAGATGTGATCCCACACGTGACCTTCACAAGGCTTAACCTTGACTACCCGCATCGCCGCGACGCGTTGGAGAACTCATCGAAGCGCACCCGTGTTTGTTATGGAATCACGTGTTATGTGGTGGAAGAAAAGAGGTGTGCACGGTCCGTGAACCGTATAAGAATGCTCATCGTCGATTCCGGTCCGCCGCTCCGGGCCGATCGACCGGAAAAGGTACAAAGGCAGCAGCAGCAGCGGCCGCAGACTCACACGGAGGGCAGCGCGACCCGCCGGCGACACTCAACACTACTTTTTGTGGCTGCCGATGCCGCCACAGGTGAGACTCTCATGCACAATTGCACATTGCGAGGGAGCCAACCGATTTGTACACGGATTACAAAAGAACCTCAACTGACAGTATTTTGTGTTGCGCTAAATGCTCGTACAGTTGCAAAGCAACACATATGCACACAATTTCCTTATACACGACAATGGTCTACTGTGTGGCCATCGTTAATTGACCAGAGCCATAACCCTAAGTAATTAATCCTATTTCCTTCTTCTACGTCTTGTTTCACTTTAAAAGATTTTATTTAACTTGCAATGTATGTATGTATATACGTATGTATCTATGTTTTTTCGGGTGGAATATTGCTACTCAATTTTGAAGCAGATATCTTCAACCGATTGAGCTGAAATTTTGTATACACGTCTAGTTTGGATGACAATATACGATAAGCTATGTGATGTCATTTTAACTCCATAACAGTGGAATAGTTATTTGATGCATTTCTACAATATCCAATTGATATGAGAACGCCCAGTAGATCGTAAGGGGAATGACAATCAATGCGAGGGCCGTCATCACTGACAATAGATCAACTGATGTAATTTTTAGTTAAGCGAAGGATTTTGTTGTAAGAGTTTGGGAAAAATATATTATTCAAGGGCGGTGAGTTGTTTTATCACTGCATGAACCTTAGGACTTGAGACAAGAGAGTCTTTGCATTTGGCGCGCAACTAGAGGCTTGCGGTGTGACCAAGAATCTGACAGCAATGATAGGGGATTCCAGATCGAATTGTACGAGTTCCTTCATACAACCTACGCAGTGGTCATCGCCAGGTTGTATCGACGACATCGACGTGAGGTTAGGGGGTAGCTGGTGCAGCGAGCAGCCACGGAGGGTAGACCGGACAGCCAGTGTGTCGCTGTGCAGGGGGTACATGAATGAATACCGAATACTTGTAAAGAAGCGGTAAACTGTGATGCTGCGTAAGTGATAAGGAAGATCCGCGGTAAGGATTTTCCAATAATAGGTTGTAAAGGGACATTTGGTGTACTCGACTGACTTTGGGAAAGTAATAGGGATAAACGCGTGTTGTTAGTGGACTCTTATTACCAACACAGTTTTAAGGTTATGTCTAGAGTAGGTCTATATTTTTCGTTTAGTTTAAGGTTTTCGTAATATCTAGTAAAAGGAAATCTATGAAAATGATGATAGCGCAAATTCTGAGTTACAAACTATCGTTTGAATGATGGCAAGTAATATGTATTTTTAAATATAATACGATGTACTTTGTTGTAAGAGTTTGGGAAAAATATACTATTCAAAGTCTGTGTGTTGTTTTATATCTGCATGAACCTTGCTTACGACCTGAGAAAAGAGAGTATTCGCATAAGGAAAGGGCTTGTTGAGAGTAACTCGAAAAATAATGTGACATCATTCTAAATCCAATATGGCGACCATACAAGATGGCGAAATAGTTACTTTTAATGCATTTCTACAATATAGGTATCCAATGAAAGGGCCTGTTGAAAGTAACACGAAAAATAAGGTGACGTCATTCTTAATCAAATATGGCGGACCATCCAAGATAGCGGAATATTTATTTTCAATGCACTTCTACAATGTGTGTATCCAATGAAGGGGCTTGCTGAGAGTAACTCGAAAAATAATGTGACTTCATTCTAAATGCAATATGGCGGACCATCCAAGATGGCGAAATAGTGATCTTTAATGCATTTCTACAATATGGGTATCAAATAAAAGGCCTTGCCGAGAAGAAGTAAATTAAATATTTTGATATAAATGCAAGTCAATAACTAAATAGTGAAAAATAAAATAAAACAAAAAAACTTTAAAAAAAGCTTTTATTTAAAGGTTCTAAAAGGAAGAAAATAAAAAATATAGTCTCATTATACACAATTCATATTATCATAAAAGGTTGTCGCGCGATTTACTTTTGTAAATGAACTAGTACCTACTCAATTTGAGTTCATTTTAGAGAACCTTGAAATTAGGGTCGAAAGGGGTGTCAATCGACGCGGATCGATATCGCTCGCTTAAGTATTAGGCGAGTATAGTACAACGACATAAGCCGCAAACACAAAAATGTAAAATAAAAAAGTTATGATACTTTAAATGCTTAATGGTAAAGCTATTGGGGAAGTATACATAACTACAAATCATGTCAGTTTAGGTTGAATTTGTTTGTTTGTGCACACGTGTAACTAGGGGGTTCTGGGATGTCACTTTCTTCGAATATTTTTAAAACTCTAAGTATCAGGTTCCCCAGGTAGGATTGTCACCTGTTCGGTTTCTTCATAGCGTGCCGGGGTAGGCCCCAGAAGACCTCTTTTTGATTAATTTCCAATTGATAATCAAAATAAACGCTTTTTCAGCTTGATATAGTTCGAGTCAAGATATCAAGCCGAGTCACTTGACACATCTTTTTACCTTGAGGTAGGGTAGGTAGGTAGGGTATTGGAATTTGCAAATTTGAAAGTAGCGTAGATATTCAACAGAACGTTTCTTCACTCTGGGCGGGCCATAACTCGACTCAGGACTTCAAGCTGAGTCGATCAGCACTCAGTTCGACCTGAATCATTTAACCAGTTTGGTTAAGTTAGGCTAGGTTCTGAATTTTCAAAATACCGTAGTTTTCCAACGGAGCATTTCCTAAATCTGGGAGTAGTGTCGATCAACTCAGGACGTCAAGCCGCACCGATGGACACCAATCTCAACCCCGTTTTCGAGTTTCGCTAAAACGAACGCTTACCTCCTATTTATCTACTCCATGAAGCTTATAACTATACAACCGACATCAGCAGATTCTATTCCCCGCCTTAAAGATGGTCCAGCATCAAGATTGGATAATCGCAGCAGACGATATTTAATGTCCCTGTTTTACTTATGTTTTCTATAACTTTTTAGACTCGACATGATGATGACGATCGCTACCTGAGGGAACCGCTCCCTTTACCTCATGCCGCGCTGGTAAATTTACTATGGCCAAGCCGTAGGTGGACCTAGATACATCCTATCATTTGTATAATATATGTACATAGATGGTCGATATTTCAGATTAACCCTTAACTACTAACGTGGTATGTCTGTTACGTTATTAGTAATTTTTTGACAAATACGTTCAAGTAGCAAAGTCAATTTTAAATCATACAAAAATGTATTTTGAGTTTAAGAAGTCAAAAAAATCAATTTTAAATCATATATTAACAGGAATGACTGAGCTTGAAAATACATGTAAATAAAATAGAAATAAATACTAAAAACAAAACCTAACCGTTAATTTTCACTTTAGTACAATCAAATTCGCATGCACCAAATTTACTGCAATTTTTCTGCCCAATTTTTTTGTGCGTTCTTAACCATCAGATTTTTGGCACAGAACACAAAAATCCAGTTCTTGTTTACTTCATTGCGAGGCAAATGAAGCAATTCTTGTATTTTTGTAACAGTCCGGATTTTATTTCAGATACCTAGAAACTCATTCCTATTTTCTCGTAGTTTCAGAAATAGACGAGAATTTTACCCTCTTCTTTATGTCACTTTTTATAACAAAATTTGAATCTGTATCTTTTGATCATCGCTGCCAATTCCTTCGTACCAATTTAGACGCTGCTCCTCAAAATTCCTATCCCCAAAACGAACCGTCTTTGAAGTACTGGGACGAATTTCCACATTTATGTATATATTTTTAAATGTTACATCGACACAACGAAACAACATCGGTATTTCATCGCAAAATAACTTTCTTATAAAAAGCGCTATTACTGCTCGCATATCTGGCTCACTACTAAATCAACCGAAGGTAATACATAGATGCGTAGAGCGAAATCAGAAGAGATCAGCTAGTAATGTGCCGATGTCCCTTTTTAAGCGTCTCACAGACGGCACGATAGTAGTTAAGGTTTAAAAAATGTAAGTTAAATATTCAGGTCCGTTTTCAGAACAGTACATCTACTAAGATAAATGGTTTCTCCCAAAAATCAACAAATAGTATAAACATATAAATCTACCTGAAGAGTAAATATCACAACTGGCACTCAGCGAATGAGTCAGTGCATTGTGTAAAGTGGTATCAGCCTCGATACTTTACAGAAACGACTACAGTTGTGAGACAACTAATCTGCCCAAAATAAGATGTATTTACAGCTTCTCAGTAAACTGTGACCCAGTCAAAGAGATATGGATACTATAATCACCGTCAAAACGTGCCATGGTCAATGCACCAATTTTCAGCGTTATGATACCTTGAACTCTAATGTCAAAGCTGTTGGGAAAGCGCTACCTAAAAGTTAGGTTAGTTTAGGTTGAATTATGTTTTTGTAGTTACGTAAGTAGGGTCGCTGGTTTTGAATATTTTGAATACCCTAAGCAACAAAAGTCCCCAGGCTGGGTTGTCACTTGTTCGGCTTTTTTCATAGCGTGTCGGAGTAGGCCTCAGGCTCTCGAAGACGTTTTCTGGCCTATTTCTCCTATTGAAAATCCAAACAAACGTTTTTTTCAGTTTACTGAAGCTGAGTCGGTTGACGCTCATTTTAATTTCGACCGATTTGCTAAGGCTATGCATTGAGATTTCCAAATTTCAAAGTGGCATATATTTTCACCGGAACGTTTTCTCTGCCTGAAAGTAATGTCGTTTGACTCAGGACGTCAAACCGAGTCGTTTGATACCACTCTCGACCCCCATTTCAGTGTTCGCTAACAGTCTTACTGACTTTCATGATGTTGACATAAATACACTTTCAAAAACCTTAAACCACAAAAATCGGAAAAATTCGCGGAATACAATACTCCTCCCACCTATAGTGCGAACAGTAAAATATGTATTCTGTAAACTGTGGCTAAAGTATTTTACAACGCTGGCTGGTTGTAGGTATAGAGATAAAATCGATAATCTTACGCGTGAAGAATGCCACCCCGACGTGGCCTCGCTCCACATACGCGTCCCGATCGTGTTTTGTCCTCACGCTCCAGCGCCTCCTGCGACGGTCACGCGAGGGCTACGCGTTTTTCCTTGTTCTTAAGTGGACGACATGAAAGGCGGTTGTAATCGTTGCCCTTACGCTTTAACGCGTCTGCTGGATACGCTTGAGTAGGCTCGGCTGGAAATATGAGATTATGCTAAGGGTTTTCTAAGACGAAGCGTGTCAACGATGCAGTTCATCGGCAATAGTTTGAGAAGCAGTCCATTGTAACACTTACCTACAGAAAAATGAAGTCAAGTTGATTGACTCAGTACTTCCCACACATTATGGTAATACCAGTTTGTTATTTTCCCATAGCATAGCTATTGCAATCAAATTATCGCCCGCCTGTCCGCAAAAAAGGTGTGTTATGCCGCTAGGTCTTTCTTTTACAGGTCAATGAATAGCCTATTACGGGTACAACAATTTTCCCAGTTTTACAACACCCCACCCCTTCAACCACCCCCAAACAGCCCAATTTCAATAGGCTCACCCAATAAAAACCAGAATATGTTAAGGAACCCCTAAAATGCCTAAAAATGAAGTTCGAGCTGTTTTTATATTTTTAGTTTTTTGATTATACATTACAAAAATATGTGCTGAAATCTATATTTCATGAATCTAAGCTCTATCCGTCTAACGATTTATACCAAGAAACAAAGATACTCGATACTAGGCAACTTTATTTCTTACATACTAGCAATTTATTCCACAAAATCTGTGTTGATGAAATAAAACAAACATATACATGCATATAGCAGGAGGCACAAATTATGGTCATAGCTCCGAAATTATATTGTGTGTACCATTAACCATAAGGTCCCTCAAATTTGGCAAAAATTTTAAACAAAAACTAAAGGAATGGATTTACTCTGTAGAGCGAATGATTATACATAATATTATTAATCAACAAAACTTGTTCAAGTAATATTTTGATATGTATATTTGAAAACATTTAAATTTTTAAATCTCATTTTATGTCCACCCACAGGCAATGCCTACTGTGGGTTTATTTATGTTTATTTGCTACATTGTACTTATGGTGAATAAATATTATTATTATTATTTCACGGGCTGCCACTGACACGACTCCTAAAAACCACACGCATTTTACACGCACATTACACATACAAAACGATCAAAGCAATACTCGTATATAACATCAGAAAATTCTTCAGTCCCTGTAATAGGCAAGGCAATGTTCGGATGGACCTAAAAAGGTGTATTATGCCACTAAATCTTTCTTTAATAGGTTACGAATACAACAAACTTTTAAGTTTTACAACCCGCCATCCCTCAACCCCACCAAAAAAAGTAGAAAACGATTAAGAACCCCTAAAACGCCTAAAAACGAAGTTTGAGTTGTTTTTATATTTTAGTTCTTTCTATTATTGTTGCGCCGCCACTAATACGATCTGTAATCTTTAATAAGATAGTCTGAGTTGCTATACTTGTTAGTATACTTCTCCTTCTTCTTAGGGTGCCATCCTCTTACGAAGGTTGGCGACCATCATGACAATTTTCACTTTATTAACTGCGACTCTGAATAATTGTTAGTATACAGTATTTTAAAATTTAATTTAAATATGAGCAACCAGCACAAAATCCAAGTGAATTTAGTGATTGTGGTGTTGGATACTTTGGCGCAGCACCTCCAAAAATATTTATCGAATTCAAAAAATGGAAGTATAGCGAATGATTAGAATATATATAGTGACCATAGCAACTTAGTTTTTTTGATTAGAAGTATAACCAAGGATGTTATACCATGTTTCATGCTATTGCCCGCATATCGGGCTCTCAAGTCAAGGTGCTACAAGAGAATGCCGGAAAAAGAACTGACTGCCAACGGGATTCGAACCCGCACCTCCGAAATTCTAGTCCAGCGCTCTCACCAACTGGGCCATGGCAGTCATGGCAATCCTGACGGCATTTCTTGGTAGCACCTTGATTTCAGAGCCCGACATGCGGGCAATAGCATGAAACATGGTATAACATTCATTCCCTACATTTGTGCTGGCTCGATCTGGTGGCGTCTGGGGTCGAACGCGGTCAGAGATCAATGCTGACCCAACAGATTTTCCTTCGATGCACAGATACGAGCCGCTCCGTGCTACCAGGAGATGGCGGCAGTGGAGCAGTCAGTGGGCGTGAAGAGGATTCGATGCTTCTTGGAATCGCTTCGCCGGCTGGATTGCCATGACCGCCATGGCTCAGCTGGCAAGAGTGCCGGACTGTAATTTCGAAGGCGCGGGTTCGAATCCCGCTGGCGGTCGGTTTTTTCCGGCATTTTCTGGTACCACCTTGATATACAAGGATATTGTGTATAATGCATTGCGTTTCACATATCATGTATCATGCACCAGGCATCATGTATCACGTATGATGTATCATGTACCATGCATCATGTATCATGAATCATATATCTTATACTTATATCTTGTATCAAGTAACTTGTGTCATATATCTTGTATCACGCCAAGTATTGTGGCACTGCCTGGGAGTGTGCGGATACAACTGAGACTCACCTTCGATTTAGATCTTAAAGAGTCAATAATCACTGGGCTATTTATTGTTCGTCCTATTGCTGCAGCCAACGATATTTCTGAAGCTGCAGCAATTTGCGGAAGATATTTTCCCAACGGTAGATGTTGACATTAGACTAGCCATCATGCAGGAATCTTCTTAGAAATCAAGTTAAGCAGGTGGCCAGGATTAAGGAAAATGTCAAGACCATCCTATTTTTGAGCTATTAAGAAGCTATCCCACTAGATGCATCCCCTGGGAGTGTGCGAATACCACTGAGACTCACCTTCGATTTAGATCTTAAGGAGCCAATAATCACTGGGCTATTTATTGTTCGTCCTATTACTGCAACCAACGATATCTCTGAAGCTGCAGCAATTTGAGGAAGGTATTTTCCCAATGTTAGATGTTCACATTAGACTAGCCATCATGCAGGAATCTTCTTAGAAATCAAATTAAGCAGGTGGCCAATATTAAGGAAAATGTCAAGACCATCCTATTTTTGAGCTATTAAGAAGCTATCCCACTAGATGCATCCCCACAATCAACTGAAGAGGATTGCACTTGAAACTTATCATAACACTGATAAAGTGTTGCCATTGATTTTGCTGTAGAGCAAAATAGTGATAAGGCCTAGGAAGATATTGAGGAAGGAAGAAATCTAGTTACATCAGTGACGATGCAGAAAACCAAACAATTTGGGCAATATCAACATTTGGGAAGGAAAATTGGACAGAATCGGATCACGTGTAAGGACAAGACAAATACATATATCTTAGAACATCTAATGGAACCTCGTATTTATAACTAAAGAGCACGACACTTATAAAACTTGTGAAATTGTATAGAGAGTGTGCTTAGAATCACATTAATTTGGAACTTAAGAATCCAATTATAGGTACCTACTGCAAGACAATCATATTTTCGGGACTTCATGAATGTAATGGGCATTTTATTCTACCCACAACTAAGGAGGATAGCAATGACTACGTAGGGAATGCATTGCCTTTGGATAATAATTGTGAGGATGTGTTTCTGTTTTATCTTCCATTCTTGACTCAAATATGGTGGCACTGCTTGGGGGCGTGCTAAGACTGATAACTATAGATTTAAACAGCCAATAATCACTGGGCTATATTCATTGTCCTTTCTGCATGCCGAAGATTGTCTTCTACTACAGTACCCAACTATCTTCCTGAAACTGTAGCTATTTGCTAAAGATGCAACAGCGGAGGCTAGCAATAACCTAGTCATCAAATTAAGCAGATGAGTTAGATTAAGGAAAATGAAAAGGCCATCCTATTTTGGAGAAGCAACTAAAAAGGACTGCACTTGGCATCAATCATAACACCGACAAAATGTTGCCATTGATTTCACTGTGGAGGAAAATGATAAAGACTGGCTGAGCAGAGAGCTAAGATAATAGTAGGGTCTTCGAAGAAATTGGGAAAGGAAGAAATCTAGCTACATCACTGGTGATGCAGAAAACCAAACAATTTGGGCATCTGCTAGCATCAACATTTTGGAAGGAAAACTGAACATAATCGGATCAAGTGTAAGGTTAAGACAGATATATTATATTTTAGGGAACCTCATATCTTGTACCAATGATTTGAAACTTGTGAATTTGCTAGCGAATATGCTTAGATTCACATTAATTGGGGTCTTAAGTAGATAATCACAGATAGTGGTAGACAAGCATATTTTCAGGATTTCAATAATCTAATGCGAATTTTCTTGAAGTTGTGTCGAAATACATTAATGACTGCATCGGCAATGCATTATCTTTGGTTGATGGGTTTCTGTTTGATACGACCACGTCGTCAGTATTGCTAAAACAGCATCCCAGAAGCTTGGGGTTTTGTTCCGCTGTAGGAAGTTGTACACACCAGAGCAACTGCTGCTGCTCTACAAGGCACAGATCCGACCATCGCTGGAGTACTGCTCCCATGTGTGGGGATGTGCTCCGAAGCACTCTCTAAAGCTTCTGGACACTATCCAGAAAAGAGCGATTAGACTAATCGATACGCCTAACCTCACAACGGACCTCCACAGCCTGGAACATCGAAGGAGGGTGGCTGATCTATCCCTGTTTTACAGATTCTATCACGGAAGACGTTCGAGTGAGCTCTCTCAGATAATAACACCGCAGGCCGTCCGAACCAGGAACACTAGAGAAGCTCTGCGAGCTCATCCTTACCAGGTCGAGGTCCTTACTCCCCGAACCAGTCGCCTCCAGCGTTCCTTCTTCTGGAGAACTTCGACGCTGTGGAATCAGCTGCCGGGGAATTTGTTTCCCGACGGCTACAACCTGCAGCGTTTCAAATCTAATGTGAACCGATACTTATCCTCTCGCAGCGCTTCTACAGCGCCATAGGCTTTCAGCCTTTGCGGGAGGCCGACCATAAAAAAAATACTCCAATAACGACACTGCTTGAGAGTGTGCTGAAACTGCTGAGCCTTTCTATAGATTTAGATCTTAAGAAGGCAATAATCGCTGAGGCTATTTATTCTTTGTCCTTTCTTACGTCAAAGGCGTCGCATGCGCGTCAAACTTTCGAGTATACAATTTTTAAATAATAGAGGAAGATTAGAAAATATTCCGTAGGTGTGCCGTAGGAGCTTTATTTGTCGGCCACTGGTAATTAGGAGTAGAGCAGACACCACCACTGAACGCAAGGTATTTTAGACTGTCCTCGATGTTATTATGAGAGTCGGAGTCACCGTTAGCCTGTGCTACAGTCAAATTGACAGAAAGGTCCTCCAGATCCTTTCCGATTTTTTCGACTGCTTTCCCCTTGTGTAGAACGAAACTGTTTTGTCCAACGAATTGGTTTTGTCTGAAGCGCCACGTCTGTATTTTCATAATAGATGTGTCTTTATATCCTCTACCAAATCATCTACCGAGACATAGCTTGTGTTTAAAGGTAACCTTGAGGCACTTGATAACAGGGTTAGTACAAGTACAAATTTAAATAACTGATTCGTACCGTCATTGTTAAGCATTGACTCATAAAGTTCAATAGCATTAATTAACTTATTTGTGGTCTCCCATGTAGCATCAACTACAGGAAGTAGACCCACAGCAACTTTTAAATTGAGGGTAGTCATTTTCGGTAAATTTTCGTCAGGATTCAGTTTTGAATATTGCGTTAAGCACAAATATGTAATTTCTGCATAAACCTGCATAAACCCTTTTTATAATTTCTTGCAATAAAAATTTCAGAGTAGTCTAACTCAGACTCGTCAATTTTTGCATTAATAACAGCCACTTCATCATTCAATAATTGTGAAATACAGCTTGCAATCACCCCCACATCGGAATATTTCCGGGAAACTAGAAATAGGTTCCCGAAAATAGGCGGCGCCAAATGGCCTCACGGTTCATGTTCCGTCGCTGGGCTGATGTTCTCGGTTTCTTATAAGTGACAAATTTGATTAATTAAAAGTAAAAAATGCTCAATGGCTCTTCCAGGATCAAAAGATTCCGGAGGTAAAATACCTGGCCGTTCGGATCTCCGGGTGCCAGGTGGTCCGGGGGGAACATTAAGCGAAGTTTGTTTAAAGAATTGTGCTGCCACTCCTCGTCAGGCTAACAACAGAAGCCGTCCTTCGCAGCAACTTCGCACTGACGACAGGCCCGAAGGCCAGAGAAACTTGTTCAGAGCCGACTTTACAAATATACGAGGTCTTGCCTCCAACATAAACTCTGTCCATCAACACCTTCAGGCAGAGAAGCCACACATTCTGGCTCTTACGGAAACTCAAGTCGGCTCTTCACCAATGGATAACAGCTTTAGATATCCCGGATATGACTTATACACCCGATTTAGACGTAGGTTTGGCGTATGCGTGTACGTTAAATCTGGGCTTTCTTGTCATCGAGAAGAAGAGCTCGAACTGGAAGGATTTGACATCATATGGCTAAAAATATCCTTCCAAAATCACTCCAAATTTATATGCTGCATTTATAGGCCACCAAGCAGTAACAACTGCAAAGAGCTCTTCGAGAAGCTTTCAGCCACTGTGGACGCGCTGCAATCAGATCACCCTCATTCAGAGATAGTCTTTCTGGGTGACTTCAACGTTCACAACTCATACTGGCTGAAACACTCAAACAAAACGGACGACGAGGGACGTGAAGCTGAAGCCTTCGCTATCAGCTGCGGCTTGGAGCAGATAGTCAAAGAACCAACAAGGATTCCCAGCCGCCACGGAGATTTTGCTAGTCTGTTGGACCTATATCTCACAACTACTCCAACGGTCGACACAGTGAAGGTAACCGCCCCACTGGGATCGTCTGACCACAACACCGTCTCGACGCTATGCAGAATGCATTCTCCAGATCTCTACCATGCAAAGCCTCGTCGGGTTTGGCATTACGGATCAGCAAAGTGGGACGACCTAAGGGAATACTACCAGTCCTTTCCCTGGAACGACGTCTGCTTCAAGTCACGAGACCCATCAGCTTGCGCCCAAGAAATAACAGAGGTATTAATATCCGGCATGGAAGCCTATATTCCTCATGTCGTCAAGCACCCCCCAAAAAAAAGCCATGGTTCAATCAGCGTTGCAGAGATGCAGTTGCCTCTAAAAACCAACATTACAGAGAATGGAGGAAAAATCCAAATGCTGAGAGCCACCGCAGTTTTATCGACGCCAGAAATCACTGTAAACGCGTGATTGACAGCAGCAAGGAGGAACACAACCAAAAAATTAAGAACAAGCTCCTCTCATGTCCTAGCTCGTCCAGAACATTCTGGTCTGTAGCTAAGGCTGTTAGTCAGAACTTTTCCTATTCGTCAATACCACCCTTGACCAGAGAGGACAAATCCATCGCTTCTGCTCCTAAAGAAAAAGCAGACATCTTGGGGAAGCTCTTCGCAGCCAATTCTACTGTAGACTTTCAAGGAAGTACTCCGACCACCACCATAAGTGTGAACTCGAGAATGGCAGAGGTCAAATTTCAACATCGAGATGTAAAAAGCATCCTCCAAAAACTGAACACCAATAAAGCTACTGGTCCTGACCAAATTCCAGCCATTGTCCTTAAACGCTGTGCCGCTGAGCTTGCACCTATTCTTTGCAAGCTCTTCAAACTTTCGTATCAACGAGGCGTGTTTCCCGCTTCGTGGAAGATTGGCTGCGTACAACCCATCCCTAAGAAAGGCAAAAAAACTGATCCCGCCAATTATAGACCTGTGGCTCTTCTCAGCATCATGTCTAAGGTTATGGAGACTGTCATTAACACACAGCTCCTGAAATACCTGGACAACAATAACATCATAAATGATCGCCAGTATGGCTTCCGTAAGCACAGGTCTACAGGTGACCTCCTTGCCTACGTTACTCACTTGTGGAACAGAGCAATAGACAATCATGGCGAATCCCGTGTTGTTGCACTTGATATATCGAAAGCTTTCGACAGAGTATGGCATGACGGACTTCTGGTGAAGCTTGCTGCTTATGGACTACCACCTGGCCTGCGCCAGTGGCTGAATAGCTTTTTGAACGACCGATCTCTGTTTGTTGTGGTCGAGGGCTGCTCATCAGACGTATTTTCAATAAACGCCGGCGTTCCTCAAGGATCTGTCCTATCCCCTACACTGTTTCTGCTGTACATCAACGAGCTGCTGGAAATAACATCCAACCCAATCTACAGCTTCGCAGATGACAGTACATTAGTGTCGTGCATGGAACCAGGCAAGCCACTATCATCCCAGGAGACGGTACGTCGGCGACAGCAGCATGCCTCACAGATCAATGCAGATATCAAAACAATTGTCGAGTGGGGATTAGTAAATAAAGTACAGTTCAACGTACAAAAAACTCAGGCAACAACACTTACAAAGAAGTCTCACGATGGCTTACCAACCGTGGAAATGGAGGGTCACCCCATAGTCGAGTCACCTTCCGTCAAGCTTTTGGGAATCAACATCAACAATAACATGTCCTGGCACGACCACGTCGTCAGTATTGCTAAAACGGCATCCCAGAAGCTTGGAGTGTTGTTCCGCTGTAGGAAGTTGTATACACCAGAGCAACTGCTGCTGCTCTACAAGGCACAGATCCGACCAGCGCTGGAGTATTGCTCCCATGTGTGGGGATGCGCTCCGAAGCACTCTCTAAAGCTTCTGGACACTATTCAGAAAAGAGCGATTAGACTAATCGATACGCCTAACCTCACAAAGGACCTCCACAGCCTGGAACATCGAAGGAGGGTGGCTGACCTATCCCTGTTTTACAGATTCTATCACGGAAGATGTTCGAGTGAGCTCTCTCAGATAATAACACCACAGGCCGTCCGAACTAGGACCACTAGAGAAGCTCTGCGAGCTCATCCTTACCAGGTCGAGGTCCTTACTCCCCGAACTAGTCTCCTCCAGCATTCCTTCTTTTGGAGAACTTCGACGCTGTGGAATCAGCTGCCAGGGAATTTGTTTCCCGACGGCTACAACCTGCAGCGTTTCAAATCTAACGTGAACCGATACTTATCCTCTCGCAGCGCTTCTACAGCGCCATAGGCTGTCAGCCTTTGCGAGAGGCCGACCATAAAAAAAAAAAAAAATTTTGCTTCATTAAATTCATCTTGCAAAATGTGTTTTTTGTGTCTTTCGGAACTGAGCTTGGATGAACTTCAATCTGAGATAGTTTGTTTAAAATTATGTTAAGCCTATCCCGCATGAATTTATAGATTACATAGGCTTGCTCTTTGGGTCAACATGTTTTTGTAAAATGAAGGAAAGAAGAAAGATGATAAATAAACCATGGACCAGACGCAAACCACGTAAAATAAATCAACAACACTAACATAACTAACTAATAAAATACCTTGCTCCAAACTTCCTTATAGTTCAACACCATTCTAATAGTTTCAGCGCCACTAATAATTCACAACTATGCTTAGAACGCTGTGTCTTTTCCCATTGGTTTAGTACATTTTCATTATTTTTGATATCATCTATATTCCCCTGGTATCACCTTTAGAGATTTGTCAACAGATTTTTGGGGTTGCTGAGAAACCTAAAATTTATATCTGCTGTTCGTCAATTCCACTGGCATGGGATTTCCTCAGCTAATTTTTAGATATTTCTTTTTGTATTGTTTTTCTTAAGACCTTTTTATATCGCCTTTGGAATATATATGTTACGGATATTATACAAACTATCCAAATATCTGGTTATTTTGATGGAAAATCATCTTTCTTCTAAAATAGCTATAGATATCGATTGGTTTGTATGCTATCCAGCTAGCTTACAAACTATAGAAGATGAAGTATAGACCTCAAAGGTATCACACATATTAACCAGTGTTTCTGGTCAGTTTACAAACTGTCCAAATCATTTGGATAAGGTATTCACCTAATATCTCTAGTTGGTTAGTATGTAGGTTAATCAGCTTCTTGACTAGTAGGTGAACAAGAATCTATAAAGACACTGAGATAACATTGCGAATCGCTGTAGGAAAATTTTCACCACTCGGTTCAACCCAAGGTTATGTGCGCTGTTAATACAAGAAGAGTTGCACAAATAAAAAGTGCAAATGCCTTGCTTCTGGATATACGTGTAACAGCAAATGCCACAACAGTGCAACATGCTCTAATAAATAATAATTTTCTTTTTTTGCGGTTTTAGGGTCAAGAGGTTTATTTTATATGAATATTTTGTTGCACAAATAGCATTTTCCGTTTGCCTTACTTATTTTTAGGTAGTAATAGCAATTGTATCTATGAATAAACTTTACTTTTGATTAAAAATTGTTGATCTAAACTAAAGTAACCAAACTAAATAACTAACGAATTGGTTGTTATGTAGTACTACAGATATTAGGTGCATACTTTATCCAGATGGTGTGGATAGTTTGTAAACTGACCAGAAACATTGGTTAATATGTGTGATACCTTTGTGGTCTATACATCAGCGGCATATCTTGTATAGTTTGTAAACTAGCTGAATAGTATACAAACCAACCAATATTCATAGTTATTTTAGTAGAAATATGATTTTTCCACCAAAATAACTAGACATTTGGATTGTTTATATAATATCCAGCTAGTGTATGAACTATCAAAGTAAACACTTTCACCGTAACATATACAATGCAATGACTGCTCCAGCCACTAAAGTGATTAGTAAACCTTCAGACAATGTCCCATTTGATAGCTTACCTGTTGCATCACCGTTTGCTTTTTGGGTAATAGAATTTCTTTTTTTGATTTTGTGATACCCATTTTTGTTACACTTTTAAGGTTCGTTAATTCTTAAGTAAAACTACCATGGTGCTTGGCTTGTACTTTCTAGAGTACCTTAATTGTCTTACACCCCTTGGGAGTGATTCCCACAACTCAGCACATAAGTGTGTTTTAAATAACAACCCTTAGTCACCAATCCAATATCCATAATAATTATATACATACAGGGTTGGGATAAAGTATGGAACCAAGCAAATGTCTTTGGAACGGAAAGGGTGATATTGCTGAAAATTTGCAGTTAAATGTAGTGACGCATAATGCATCTGAAGACATTATGTTAGCTATTAATGTACTTCCCGTCTAACCGGAAGTACCGTCAACTTTTTAATTTAAATGGGACACCCTGTATATTTTTGCAGATTTTAATACACCTTTTTTTCCGAATACGTCCATAGTAGGTTTAGTATTTGTTTCTGTAAAAATGGGAAAGATAAAGCTTTTTTATTTACTGAAACGTTCATTTTATTTGATGTGTTACAATAAGAAAATTTGAAATGAACTGTTAAGGAATTATCTCAGATGTTCAAAATGCCCGCCGCTTACTTCCTGAGAATATGCAAGTCTATTGACAAATTGCTGAGTTACCTTGTCGAATCAATTCACGTCAGGATCAGGACGTCAGGAGGTAAATGGCCAGCATTTTAAACATATGAAGAAGCGTTATCTTTCCCGTTTTTACAGAAACTACCTAAACCACTATGGACGTATTCGAAAAAAAAGATGAGAGAAAGAGAAAGAGATTAAAATCTGCAAAAACATACAGGGTGTCCCATTTAAATTAAAAAAGTTAACGGTACTTCCGGTTAAATCGGAAGTACATTAATAGCTAACACAATGTCTTCGGATGCACTATACGTCACTACACTTGCGTGCAAATTTTCAGCAATATCATTCTTTCCGTTCCAAAGTTATTTGCTTGATTCCATACTTCATCCTAACCCTGTATACCTTGTATACACTACACCTATCACAAGGTTAGCTAAATTGGAACGTTGAGAGCTAGAGCTGTATACCCCCAAAAATTAAGAAGCTAAGAAAAACGCTGATAAAGATTTGTAACCAACAGGAACTATATATGAATGCTGTAATGATGACATATGTAGTGATATCTGTGTAACAGTAGTAAAATCAGCCATACGCGATTAGAGTATTGAAAATAAATGAGCTGAGTGTTCAGCATTTAAAGTTTTCCACATTTCTTGTTTTTGTGGGATAGGTTACTCTAGTTCTCAACGCCTCAATTGTTGTGTACATTTCTTAATAGCCTATACGTCATACAAAGCGTAGTTTTCAAGGTGGCAATATTTGTGGTTCACTATTTATACAAGTAAATAAGGTTATCCTCTACCGAACGATCAATTGCTGATGAGTCAATTTAGCGCTAGCTTCCTGAAGCAGGCGCTATTTGTAGGAGACATTTTCTCCCCGACAGCGGTGGTAATAACCCAGCCATCATGCAGGAATCTTCTTAGGAATCCAATTATGCTGGTGGCCATTACGTCCCGCACATGATGACCCATAAAAGGAGAACATACGTGACATCGCCATTGCCGGGGCCCCGTCATTATCAGATACGCTAAGGATGCAAATCGCCCGGCCGGCTGCCAGTTCTAAGAGTGTAATGAGGCGAAGGGGTCAGAATTAAGCAAGGGGGGCGGGAGGGGGGGGATCGGGGGGCGCGGGAGGGGGAGGCCAAGACGGATTCGATCAATACGGCGGCCGGAGCTTCAAGGATGGCTCTCTCTCTAAGGAAAGGACGTTGTCGTAAGGATTCTGGAGGGTGTCTGCGCACGAAGAAGCTGGCCGTATCGCTTTGGCTGGGCCACGCTGATCGATATATTTCGGCGATCATTTGCACGGCTAAAATGAAGCTTGGGCTTGGACGAGAGGATTCGCGTAAGAGTGGATGGTATCGGCCTTGATATAATGTTCTTGGTTTTCTTAGGAACTGAGATTACTACTTACGGGTTGTTTCTTGGTTATTCCTTCCTCTGAATCTCCTCTTGAATTGTGAAATAAAACACAAATCTGCTTTTCCTAGGACGTTTCGTCTAGGTACCTAGGCTTCATCAGCAATTATATTTGTAACAAAAAAAAATCCTTTTTTAAATGCACCCCCCAAATGTCCAGAGGTTACTTTTGGCCTAGCTTATAAGAGATGCATACTTTTTTATTAGTATATTATTTTTTTATAACTGAGCAGACCGCGCAGGCAGAGCCTAAATACCAGAGTACCGCGGCTGCTGACTCTATAATAATATTTACACATTTTTATTGGTTACTTTAGGCAAAAGTTCGAGAAGTCATTTCTTCATGGCTATTACGTACAAAATATTATTACGTCTCAGTCCATTGGTCATTTGCAGTATTTTTTTCTCTTTTTCTTCATTTTGATGTAATAGTAGGATTTACTGGATACTTTGAGAAACGGAGATTTGAAATTTCGAAATTGTATGTACGATCAACTGTTTAGGTGGCAGATGACAAGTGACATATCGTTGGCATGATAGAAGTAGGGTCTCAAAATTTAGGTATAATCCGGTTTTATATGGAAGACGGTTTAATTATTTTAGACGTTTTACGCCTTAGACTAGCGATCGAAGTAGAAAGTGCTTGTTTTCAAAAAGTGGGATTTCTGAAATTTTGAAAAGATAAAAAAATCATGGTTACTCGTTGCAAGTTTGTGTTAACTTGTTTTATATAATAAATCTTGCCGTACTAGGAAAGCATAATTATTTTTCAAAAAAAAGAAAAAACAAAAACCCCTCTTTATATTCAATCACTCTTCATATAAAATATATCTGAAAATTAATGAAACATCACTTCTTAATAAAAACCCCTCAATTCAGTAACTAACCTCCCTAATAAAAAAATTAACATAAACTTTCAAAGAGTGATAATGATCTTTTTACCCTTTTAAAATTTTAGGTAGCCCCCAATTTATAGAAACACTCCGATCGCTAGTCTAAGGCATAAAACATCTAAAATAATCAAACCGTCTTTCACATGAAATAGGATTATTCCTAAGTTTTGACACCCTACTTCTATCTTATGGCAACAATATGTCACTTGTCACCTGCCACCTGAACAATAAAATTGATCGTACAACTTAATTTCGAAATTTCAAGTCTCCGTTTCTCAAAGTGTTCAGTAAATCCTAATATTTTGAAATGAAAAAAAATTATTGCAAATAACCAATGGACTGGCCCGCAATAATATTTTATACGTAATCTCTATGAAGAAATGATTTCTCAAGCTTCTTACTAAAAACCCGAAATTCAATAATTAGCATCCATTCAATTTAGTTATAAAAAAATAAAAAAATTAACACATATTTTGCGACGAGCAATATTGATTTTTTACCTCTTTTAAATTTTTGTTCATTCCCAATTTTTGAAAACAAACACCTACTCAGACCTCTAGTCTACGACATAAAACATCTAAAATAATCAAACCGTCTTTCACATACAACCGGATTATACCTAAATTTTCACACCCTACTAATATCATGCCAACCACAGAAGCCAGCGGTATGTTACTTGTCAAATGCCACCTAAACAGTTAATCGTACATCTTAATTTCGAAATTTCAAACCTCCGTTTTTCAAAGTATCCAGTATAATCCTACTATTTAAAAATGAATAAAAAGAAGAAATTATCGCAAATAACCAATGGACTGGGCCGTAATAATATTTTATACCTAATCGCTATGAAGAAATGACTTCTCGAACTTTTCTTAAGGGAACCAATATAAATGTCTAAATATTACTATAATATACTCGTTATGTTTTATGTATCTCTTATAGTCCAAAAAACTAGGCCAAAAGTAACCTATGGACATTTGGGCGGGGGGGGGGGGGGGGGGGGGGTATTTAAAGAAAATGTTTTTTTGTTACGAATATAACTGCGTATGAAGTCTAGGTACCTAGACGAAACGTCCTAGAAAAAGCAAATTTGTGTTTTATTTCACAATTCAACTAGAGGCAGGAATAACCAAGAAACAACCCGTGTAGCGACTAGCTTTATTTTTTTAATGCTCCTCCTATGTACCAAATTATTCATACCCGACACTCGTTCTCGGGAAACCGTAAGTAATACGAATCCATTGAATAAATTGATGTAGTTAATAGCGTTTTTTGTAAATTTAAAATAAACAAATAATACAATAAACATCAAGTATCCAAAAAAAGTAAAAAACATGTGCTTGGGTATAAGATAATTATTATAAAATAGAAGCAACAGATAAGGTCAACTCCAGGAATATTTATATTTAAATATTTATTCATTATCCATTCTTTTTAACTATACTTAAATGAGTTCAAAGGCACCAGCCATTTTATGCTATCTGGTATCTCATTGTATATTCTTGGGTCAAGATGTGTATGACTTCGTAATAATGTTTTTTTTTTGCATTAGATACAACACTAGATTTATGTCTTGTCATATTTATGTTTGTGTTCAGCCAAATTTGTTTTAATAAAGACATAAAAATGATTGGCGAATATTTAGTATTTTGTATAATCTCTATTGCGTTTATATTTCTTTTACATGCCGCGCCCCACGCCTCAATACAATAACGTATATGACTATAAACAAGTGCATTATATGCAATAGTCGTGTTTATAGGTAAGTATAGTGGATAGAAGTTTAAATTTATTTATAGCGCAACGTATTTCTTTTTGACAACAAATTCTGTATGTTCCTTCCTTTTGATACGGTAACCTAGATACATTCCTAAGCACTTGATACTGGTTACCATTGATATAGGAGCTACCTGATTACAACTGATTTGTAAGCTGTTGTATTTTGGTAAGATGCTTGCGTAGGATGCGAATGGAACAAAGTGAGTTTTGTTGAAATTGACTGTTAGTTGTCGACTACTGAACCAATCGAGTATTCTTTTAAAACCAACCTCAGTCTTTGATTTTAATATTTCCCAACTATCAGCAGAAAATGTAACAGCTGTATCGTCTGAAAAACTCACTACATCTCCATTCACGTAACCGCAAATAGGTCATTAATATATATGCTAAAAAATAGTGGCCCCAGTACCGTTCCTTGAGGAACACTGCATATTATGCGCAATGGAGTACTAAAAAATTATTTATCACAGTAGTTTGTATCCTATTAAGTATCGTCTAATTGGATGGTACATTTTTCTCCGTATACTAATGATTTTGTAAAGTTTTCATGACTATGATATGATCAACTGTGTCGATTGCGTCTGCTAGGTCTACGAGGACACATATTTTTGGAATATTTCTGTCCAGATTTCTACATAATACTCCTACTGCATTTGCCACCGCATTTTCAGAGATTATTTTTTTCTGAAACCGAACTGTTTATCAGAAAGTATGTTATAGTTCTCTAAGAGTTCTGTCAGTTTGTTTTTTATTATATTTAAAAAAATCTTTGCCAAACAGGAAATAAGTGATGTAGGTCTATAATTGAATAAATTATATTCATCTCCAGTTGTATGTACAGGCTTCTTTACTGCGCTTTCTAGTATAGATGAAAAAAACCTTTTTCAGACAACAGTTACCTATTTTAGTAAATGGCTCTGAAATCAGATGAGCTATGATATGAGTTTGAGTGTTTCAGCAGTTAATTTTTCTATTCCAGGTGTTTTGCCATTTTCCAGTACTATTATTGGAATGATTACTAGAACAAAAGCATTGGTTAAATTTATTACTAATATCTAAGTTAGTGTTCAACATGTCTCCACTTTGAGACATAATTTTACCAATGTCTTCACGAGAGTTGTTCTATAATATTATTCACACTGGCTTCAAAGACATGACAAGGAAAGTGGCAATGAAGTTTTGAAGTTCAGAGTACCTTTGTAGAGAATCCGAAAAACTTGGAATGAAGACATAATTAGACTTGTATCTTGGCCTAGCTTTGAGCCGAAGAACGAGCTCATCAATATAATCGAAAGTAATTGACTATCTCTACCACCATCAAGTTCATTAGATCCATTGAGGTTATTCATTAATACAATGAATGAAGTTTCTTTCACACTGCGTAATTTTTTCTCGTTATTGACATTAATTTCAGGAATGCCGTTCCATTATAGTGATGAACACATCCATTATCTCAATGAACATATTTCATTAATTCAATGCATAAAATGATGTATTTAATAACATCGTTCATTAATCTCACGCAAGAAATTTTATTGTGATTGGTTTACTCGGTTCACACTCTTAGTTCAGCAAGACCTGGTTATAAGAATGTTTTTCAGAGAAATTACGAAGATTTTTCCTGGACTAAATGCGTGGAATAACACAGACACAACCAAATGCAAGGCCAAATGTAACTGAGGTAAGACGGAAGATGTGGCATTTTTAAGTTGTTGTTCGATTCTGATGATTCGGATATCCCGATGCCACGACTCCAAATTGCTGCCGTGACAACGTCACTTTGTTTTAAATTGTCGCAACTTAGGGCCGGTTTCTCAATGTCCATACAAATATTTATCTGGAAGTTAACGGTTATCTGTCAGATAAATTGTTTAAACAATTGAAGGTTAAACTTACGAATTCACGGAAATCTTATCTGACAGTTGTATCCATAGAAACCCTACCTATCTGACACTTTTAACTGGCCATCGAGAAACCGGCCCTTAGTGTTATGGCTCTAAAGTCATAACATAATGAACCTTAAGGCTATTAACACGGGCACTTTCTATGGAAGGCCAGAATTAGGTTAGAAGTCAGTAGGATCCAGTTGGGTGAATTCGAAAATCTGAAACTCCTTCCAGTACTGGAGAGGAGCTCAATATATGATCCGCTGTTTCCTCCTCCGCATAGCAGAAACGATAGTCCGTTGTTTGCGAGATATAACTCCCGCAAGTGGTTCCTTAGACGACCATGTCCTTTCAGCAGCCACCCAGAATTCGGAGATCATTCCTGTTCCATTATATGATCCTCGGAGGGGCCTGACTAGAGGGGTATGGTATGGACGCCTTCGAATGTAGTAACCGTAGTGTATCTTTTTTTTTTTGGCACTAGGATCTTTTCCCATCAGCCAGAACCAGATTATTTAGTGAAAGAAATGAAAGTTATAGAAGAGAGGAATAAAAATGTAGAGGGGAAAGTGAAACTATAGGGAAAAAAGAACTCATATGGAGGTCCTCAAAAATGTAATGTCTTAGCTCTCTGGTATTTACCAGCTATCATGAACGATTGAATCCTGTCCATCTCAAAAGCTGTCGCTTACAAACTTTAATGACTATAGTAAATATATTAGAAAGGAAGACTGACCTATAAGACCAATAAACTATTACCTGATTAACAAAGCTAGAGGCAGGGAAGGGAAAAGGTATTGACTGGGGCACACATTTTTCTCGCCCAGGGGCCCAACAAGGCATTTTTTCATTTCACACACAGTGGTGTATCTTGCCAGTGCAGAAGTGCTTTCGTGTCTGCCCAATCTAAGATGATTTCCTTAGCGGTGCTCCTCTTGCGAGTCTGTCGGCCAATACATCGCCTTTCACTCTGCTATGACCTAGAACCCAAACCAAAGTTTCTTTGGAGTTCAGTGCTTTAAGGGCCGCCTGGTTATCTGAAAGGATTTTTATAGATTTGTTTGCTCAGCTCACTGACTCTGAACTCTATGGCTGTGATTACTATTCAGAGTATTATGGTGCACCTCCTATGGTTCACTGAGATTTCAACTCTTGGATTGGTACCAGCTACTTCCGCTCTTGTCCCCAGTTCTCATTTGGAGCAAGGCTAATGGAAAAAAACACTCAAGTACCGCAAATAGCAGCGTACTTGCTGAACCTACATTCTGCTTTAAATCCGGCCGTAACGACTGGATAATTTCCGTGATGCTGAGAAACGCGTAATCTGTAACACCAACCAGCAGAACAGTAAGTCGTAGGCCGATAAAACTCGGCTTGTAATACAGAAAACTTTTTTATCACGATACGAACGAATGCTCGTCTTTCCGTTGCAAAGTTGCTTGCAACGTTATCGCTTTGCGCATCGGATTAAAAAAGTTGAATTGCACAGCAACCTACTTCGAGCGGCGCCGGCAAACAAAAAGTCGCCGCCACCGCCGCCGCCGCGTTTACTCGTTATCTTGCGGCCGCCTCTAAGCACGTCCAAAAGTTTTAAACTTCAACGCGGCAAATCCAGTTAGCGTCCAATCGATAGCCGGTCAAACATAAATAGAAGGCCGTGGCTGACCAAATTTCTGCTGACGAGGCGGTAAAATAATTTGTTAGTTTACGGAATCATTGGGCATCCGGAATATGGTTGCCTACCGCAATCTTAAAAAAAATGAAGTCAAGTTGATTGACTCAGTACTTTCCTTTACAGGTCAATGGACAACCTATTATCAATAATACAAACTTTTCAGTTCTACAACCCCCCACCCCCGAACCACCCCAATTTCACCCCCACCCAAAACAAGGTTAAAAACGGCCAGGAAGCCCTAAAGCATCTAAAAACGAAGTTTGAGCTGTTTTCATGTTTTTAGTTCTCTGATTATTGCTACGCTGCCACTGACACGATCTCTAACAACCATACGCGTTTTCCATCCTCACCACAGTAATAATACTGTGTCAAAATTACATTAGAATCAATTCAATAGTTTCCACGTTACAAAATACGGAACGATCTAAAGCAACAAATATTCGTATTTATACAGAAAATTCTAAGTCCCTTAGTCTCGGTAATAGGCAAGGAACGTTCGGATGACCATAAAAAGGTGATTTATGACGCTAGGTCTTCCTTCACAGGTCAGTGGACAGCCTATTACGAATACAGCAAATTTTTCAGTTTTTCAACGCTTAAAAACGAAGTTTGAGCTCTTTTTATATTTTTAGTTTTTTTATTATTTCTGCGCCGCCACTGGCACGATTTATAAAAACCATACGCATTTTCCATCCTCGCCATGGTAGTAATACTGTGTTAAAATTTAATTAAAATCAATTGAACAGTCTCCTCGTTACACAATATAGAACGATCTAAAGCAATAGTCTATGTTTATATTGTTTACACCAGAAAAAATTCCTTTGGTTTCTATAATAGGCAAGGCAATGTTCGGATGGACCTAAAAAAGTTGTTTATCGCTGTCGCTAGGTCTTCCTTCATACATACGTCAGTGGATAGTCTATTATGAAAGCAACACATTTTTCAATTTTGCAACCGCCCACCCCCAACCGCCCCAATTTCACCCCCACCCAAAAAAAGTAGAAAATGATTAGGGACCCCTAAAATGCCTAAAAACGAAGTTTGAATGATAATTAAAATTTTTTGTTTTTTGCTAATTACTCCGCCGCCCATGCACCGACTTTCAAAATTATAGGAATATTACCTACTACGACCCTACAGCATAACGCTGCCCAAATTTCATCACACTCCATGCAGCGGTTACTGAGATTACGAGGCTAGAAGAACGCCAACAGACAAACAGACCGCCAGACAGACAGACAGACCGACGGAAATGAGTGACGTGGATTTTCGTTATGTAGATATCGTAAAACGCCCAAAAAGCGTATTTTCTCAAAACCGAAAATTTTCGCGATCACAATACTCCCTCCCCTCACCTATCGGTGTGGGAAGTAAAAATGGAGCCAAGTTGATTGACTCAGTACTTCCCACACATAACGGTGACACCATTTTATTATTTCCGATTGCATAAAGCTATAGTCTGAGATCCTCTAGACAACCAAATCATCGCCCGCTCTCCGCAAAAAAAAAACATCCAACACGAAACTCTCGTAAATAGTTTCTTTCATCTCTCTCCATAGAAAGTAAAACGACACAGCTGTTATACTGCATGCTTCAACTGAACGAATCAAAGCGATCAAGAACTTACAAATCATCTAAAAATGAAGTTTGAGCTGTTTTATATTTATAGCTCTTTGATTATTGCTGCGCTGTCACGGACCCAATTTCTAAAAACCAGAGGTAAGCGCTTTCCATCCTCGCCACGGTAATGATACTTTCATTAAAATCAATTCCAGGTTACACAATACACTAGGATCAAACGCAACACTCGTATGTAAATATCAGAAAATTCCCTTGGTGTCTGTTAATAGGCAAGGCAGTGCTGTGATCAGCCTGAGAAAATAAATTATGCCCCTAGGTCTTTCTTTCACAAGTCGATGGACAGCCTATTATGAGTACAAAAAATTTTTCAGCTTTAGACCCCACCACCCTCAACTACCCCAAATTCACCTCCACCCAAAAAAGTAGAAAATGATCAGGGCCCCTCAAAATGCATAAAAATGAAGTTTGAGCTGCTTTTATATTATTATATTTTTTACTATTGCTGCACCACCACTGTCACAATTTCTAAAAACCATATGCGCTTTCCCCAATACAGAAAGATCTAAAGCACTACTCGCATAATATGTAAACATTAGAAAATTCTAAAAAAGTAAATTATGCCCCTAGGTCTTTTTTCACAGGCCAATAGACGGCATATTATAAGTACAAAAATTTTTTCAGTTATACAAACCCCCATCCCTCAACCGCCCTAATTTCATCCCCAACCAAAAAAAAAGTAGAAAATGTCAGGAACTACTAAAACGCATACAAACGAAGTATGAGGGATGTTTGAAACTTTTAGTTTTTTTGCCAATTACTCCGCCGCCCATGCATCGATTTTCAAAATTATAGCAGCAACGGCCCACAGCATATAGCCACCCAAATTTCATCACAATCCATGCAGAGGTTACTGAGATTACGAGGCTAGAAAAACGCCAACAGACAGACAGACAGACTGACCGACGGAAATGAGTGACGTGGATTTTCGTTATGTAGACAAAACGTCCAAAAAGCGTATTATCTCAAAATCAAAAATTCTTGCGCTCACAATAGTCCGATCACCTATCGGCGTGGGAAGTAAAATCATATTATAGGCACTTTTAGGCACTTTAAGGGTAGGATGCGATTAGTTTTATATGTTTTGTTAATAATTTGTTTAATTTAATTTCAAATTTGCTTGTAAATAGTTTTTTCTGCAAATGAGCTCCACGATGAGTTCAATTTAATGGAAAATGGGAATTTCAGATAGCTACTGGCACCGTAGCGATAGCTAATGGCACTAAGTAGACCAGTTGTTGGCACCTATTAGCTTTCAGTGTAAGCTATTAAAAAATGCATCAAACTAGAGGTACATAAATTATCATATAACGGATATTGTAATTTCGTCGAGATGTAAATACCACCCTTTTGAGTTGAACAAAAAATATCTGTAGCGAAATCCCAATACCCTATAACAAAAATGTAGCGATGTATATTGCACATAGTTATTATCAATGCAAACGAATCTGGCCCATAACGCTATATAGGAGATTATATAAATTAATTTATCTAAAATCAAATGAAATTATTTTTTAATTATTATACTCCATACTCCATTGTTTCGGAACTGAGATGGCAAGTTCCAATGGAAGACGCTTGTAAGGAAATGTCTTCAGTGGTATTGTTTCGTTAGGGGCCGAGAATGTAAAAAGTATATTTATATTTGGCTTTTTGTCCCCTCTCTACCTCATAGACGTTACGTGATCCTTCTGATTCTAGTACAGTTTTTGCTTTTATGTACAACAAGAAGTTCAATTCGTCACTGTTGAATACCCTAGGTGGATCGTTGGTAATGTCCATGAGACCATTTTCATCCAGAAACCAGCCAACTTTGTCAAATCATCCCTTAAATTCTTTCCGGTTGCGTTTGAGGAATGTGCTGCTGTATACTCCCTCTCCTGAAGTATTGTTATTGCATGGATTTGGTCGCGCGTTTTCATCAAGAAAATTGTTCACGCTAATTTGGAAATCTTTCTTTCCTTGAGGAAAACTGCTGTGGCTACTCTCTGTCATCCATTTCACTAACAAATTTTCATTTACTATCTAGATCGGAAAGGTATAAGGTCTATGTGAATCTTAACCAAACTGTTCACTGAGCCTAAATTGAAGTATGCAACTAGAAATTTTATATAACTTGAAGTCACTTTTCGTCACTTATCATTTGGAGTGCCTTAAATTGCACTTTGAATAGCCACTTCATTATAGAAATTTCTTCCTAAATTCTGCATCTGATATCTCTGTAACAGGTCTTACAGTTATTGGTATGTATTTTTGATGATACCAATTACTATTTATAACACTACATTCTAAAAATTTTTCATGTTGTTTTATATATGAGTACCTTTATTTAACCAAAATATGTCAAGAATAAAACATTTGAACTCATTTAAAAATACAGTTGTGGGCTCCCCACTGCCAACCAATAAAATAGTGTGTTTTATATATTGCTGTTATTGACAGCCTAGTAAAACTAGCTTCCCGCGTATATTAGTAATTTCAAATAATATTTTCTACCATACTGGCAGTTGCACTGAGTATCTGATATATAATCACTTCGCAACTGGAAATTTATCAGAAATTATGGCATGCTTTGTGATATCGTAAGCTTAACAAATTCATAATTTCTTACCGTGATATTTGAGGCTGCACTGATACGCCGCACCTCGTGCTCCACTGTCTTTCTTTCTTTCTTTCTTCTGAAAAGATACAGAAGATGTTCAATAATGTCACACCCTACAGGGGATGAAAAATGGGGTTGAACATTATAAAAACGAATGATTTTGATATAATTCATAATTGCACCTCCCAATAACATGTATCATCCATTTCAAACGGTACGTAAAATTACGATTTCTAACGAAAATGACGTAGAAACTCGAACTTCAAGCTCAAATTTCTTATAACCTGCCCTGCAGAAACGGATAACAGCATTCTTTGTGCCATCTGCAAAAAAACAAAGAATTTTCCATCGAGTTCCGACTGGTTTCGCCGCGATTTTTTTATTTTTCATTTAAAAAAAATCGGTACGCGCAAACCGTCCGTAGATTTCCGATGACGATTTTTTTGAACATTAGCTGGTAGGTGTACTAAAATGCTGCCGCATTTTCATACGGACTTTTTTTCACGTTTTAACAGCCCTAACTCCCCTAACTCCAATCCTTCCCATTTTGGGGTTATGGTGCAATGACAGAAAAATTCCAAACTGTCTCTAGAACTCAAATTCCAAGCGTCATCCGTTTCTTTCCCACGACTGAAATTACCCGTCATTGCTTTAACTATAAGTGTGCCAAGACCTTTTTGGCTGGCATCTCTCACTTCGTAATCATACAGCGGCATTGGGCTTTTGCACAACTGAGCGCTTGTTCTATTGGTTAAGCTGATTGTTAGAAAGAGGAACTGAATTCTGTATAAAAACTATTACTATAAGTACTAAGAAGTCATAATTATCAGCGAAGCTATTGTTTCCAATTTCATTAGAGCCATTCATTTACCATCCTACCATCCTGTGTAAATGCTGTCTCACTCCACAACGTTTGTAATAAACCGTCCTGTATTTGAACTATTTCCATCTAAGTAGAACGGGGAGCGGATCTCTTGTCTAGCGTCTATCCTTCGGTTTAGTCCTGTGTCAAAATAATTTACGAGCAAGACTGAAATTTTTGCTAGATTGAGGTTAGAGGAGAACAACTACTAATATCCAGGCTGTTCGCAGTGAGTAATGATCTCGCTTTTCCACAGGGGTGACTCGTCGCTACTGAATTAAGATTTGATTAAATACTTATTGTTATGAAAACAAGCAACACTTCAAATAATAAGTTAGAAACAAGTAACTCAATAAGATTGGATATTTTCTATTGGGCTCAAGATAAGAGCAAATTGACAAACAATAAAATAACAAAATAGATTTTGGGCTGCTTTAAAATACATTTTTATACTAGCTACGCCCAACAATCTAAACCAAGTATCCCACGCTTGACTATAATTCGTTTATAACACGCTTTTATTAGCTTTACCTGTATGTTTGCTTGATTGTTTGTCTGAACGCGATTGCGGTCCATTTAAAATCAATAAACTGATTTAATTCAAGCCTTGTACACTTCTGCCGTGCAATCGAAAAACCTAGTAACTCAAAAAACAACAAATCCGGCAAAATCGTTTTGGAGTTTTATTTTATTTTTTTGCATATAACTTCCCTGTACACAAGTTACAATTTTGTTTCATTTTTTTGCATATAACTTCTCTGTATACAAGTTTGTTGGTAATCACATGTAACTTGTTATAGATTTTTTTCTTCTCTTCCGGCGTATTGAAAAGACTTTTTTGATTTGCTTTCCACAGAAAAGTTATTTTAAAGTTTTTAATCACTAACTGCGTATTACTTCGACGGTATACAACTCAAAAACATAGTAAGTCTTCTTATGATGAATATTTATTGATTATACTATACGAAAACATAGTAAGTGGCTTGGGTGTACCTCATCGAAAACAAGACTAAGATCAGACAGATTAGTAACCCTGGTTAAATATTGTAACATACTGTATATTATGGTATTCTGTATTTGTATTAGTTGTCATTGGTTGTCATACATGATGTAAAGTCAAAGTGCTAGGTTAGATCTTTTGAAGTGTAAACGTCATCGAATCGTCTAGAGTTTTCGAGAATGACGGATGGATTCTAGAAATGTCATCGAATGCTCTAGATGGTTCGATGAAGTATATACAGGGTGTCCCAGAAGTCAACGTCAAGCCGCAACGGGGTGACAGGATTGGTTGTAACTGTCATGAGAAAAATCAGAAAAAAAATCTATTCCATGTAATTTGAAAATTATGGGCGTTTAAAGAAAACCTAGAAATTTGGTCAAATTATAACAATTTTTCGGTTACTGTGGTTAACTTTTATTATTTTTGTTCATTTAAACTTTGGAACCGTAAACCTGAATAACATTTCTAGAAGCACAGTCAAAAATAATGACACAATTGCCCCAAGTTTTCTAGAATGAGGACTATTTATTAAACTATGAATTTTAAATTTTCAAAGTTTGCTGACTTTGAAAGGTCCTCCTTTAAAAAAAATATACTAAAGTGCCTTGGCAAGAGCCATTAAAAGTTGGCGCATTCAACCAGGATTGTAAAATGGTACAACATTCCTTAGTTTCATGCTAAAAAAAACGAGTAAAAAAATACAAACCTCAAAGTAACCCGATTTGGCTAACCCATTTCACTCAGGTCAGATGTTCTTTATTCGCACAAGCTACTGGTAGGTTCTTAATTTTACGGCAAAATGATTTGAGAGATGGATAACGAACGTATTTGCTATGAGTGAGCGAGACAAATAGTGACGCCACTTTTAGCAGTCAACAAAAATAAGTAAAATTAATAAAATAATGAAAAATTTTGACCTAATTTAGTTTAGGTTTATTGGAATAAAGGTCAGACAATAAATATTCAAATTATTTATCGTCAGTCTCAATACATGCCCTACATCTCCTTAAAAAAGAACTACTTATTAGCCAGGCATATCCTCGAGAGTTGATGTCCTCAGCAGCTTGAGAAATTCGTTTACGCAGCTCGGCTACGCTCTCAATGGGCCTTAAATAAACTTTTTCTTTGAGAACACCCCCATAACAAAATTCTAGGCGATTTAAATCTGGGGAACAGGCTAGCCACGAGATGGTGCCTGAACGTCCACCTCCACCTCCCGGATACTTTTGGTCAAGGAAACCTCTTACTTGCACTGCGTAATGCGCTGGGCAGCCATCTTGTTGATACCTCATGTTGCGACGATCTGTTAAGCGGTCTACAGACGTTGATGCATGCTGCGATTCAGGTATCGACTTCTACGTTTCATAACGCAAGTAGCAGCGTGTGTGGTACTGAATGACGAATTTGGCATCAGTTGCTGCTTGCTGCTTGCAGCGATGCAGATTCTGGAATCCTATTATGGTCGGTGAGCCATGTCGCCGAGCCGGTGACGATGATGCAGTGATGCAAGTTTCAACGTGTATAGTATTGCGTCGATGTAAAGAAATAGGCTCACCCTAATATTCTTGTGTTACATGTAACGTGCATGGAATAGCAAGTCGATTCAGGCATCGCAACAGGTTTCAGGTTTTGATTTGAGTAGGAACTTATGCAACTGATGCAAGTTTCATGAAACCTTGAGTCAATTGAGGAATCGCAGCTTACATCAACGTCTGTAGACCGCTTTAGTGGTACATCCTCTAACAAAGTTGGTAAATTTTATCGTAAAAAATGTAGGTAATTCATGCCATTCAAATTCTCAAGCAGCTCAAAAGGCCCAAAAATTTTGCCATTTAAAATTCATGTCCACAGGCTTATTTTAAAGCGATACTGGCATCCGTCTTCTCACACTAAATGTGCATGTAGATCTTTTCTAAGAAAATGTAGGGCATGTATTGAGGCTGATGGTACACAATTTGAACTTTTATTGTAATAAAACATGTTATTTGCCTATCTGACTTCTAATCCAATAATCCTAAACTAAGCTAGGTCAAGATTTTTCATTATTTTATTAATTTTACTTATTTTTGTTGACTTTGTTAAAAGTGGCGTCACTATCTGTCTTGCTCACTCATGGCAAACATATCCACTATCCACCTCTCTCATCATTTTGCCGTAAAATTAAGAACCTACCAAAAGCTTGTCCGAATAAAGAACATCTGACTTGGGTGAAATGGGTTAACAAAAATCGGGTTTCTTGAGGTTTTCCTTTTTTTACTCGTCTTTTTTTAGTATGAAACTAACAAGTATTGTACCATTTTACAATCCTGGTTAAATGTGCCAACTTTTAATGGCACTTGCCGAGGCACTTTAGTATATTTTTTTTAAAGGAGGGCCTTTCAAAGTCGGCAAACTTAGAAAATTTTAAATTCATAGTTTAATAAATAGTCTTCATTCTAGAAAACTTTGGGCAATTCTGTCATTATTTTTCACTGTGCTTCTAGAAATGTTATTTAGGGTTACGGTTCCAAAGTTTAAATGAACAAAAATAATAAAAGTTAACCACAATAACCGAAAAATTGTTATAATTTGACCAAATTTCTAGGTTTTCTTTAAATGGCCATAATTTTCAAACTGCATGGGATAGATTTTTTCTCTTATTTTTTTCATGATAGTTACAACCAATCCTGTCACCCCGTTGTGGCTTGACGTTGACTTCTGGGACACCCTGTATAAGGTGCTACGGGTAGCGTAGGAGTCAGTTGAGTTGACTTCTAGCTGAGATAAGGTTAAGAGATATTGTATCGAGTTTTGAAGTAAAACGGTGAAAGTTACGTCGAGTTTGATTCCCTGGGTGAAGGAAAAGAGGCCGTCGTGACAATTGGTGTCGGAAGTGTGGGATTATCCATCGAATCAAACCAGGAAAAGGAATCAAGAAGTGAGTACAGCGTCAGCCAATGCCAGTAACCAGAGCTGTGGCGTCCGACATGAGTGCATTGATGACTATGCTACAAGAAATGGGAGACAGGTTAGAAAAAAGTGCAGCCGAAACAAGGGCAGAAATGAGAACCAGCTTAGACAACCAGGCAGCCGTTACGCAAGTAACAGTCGTGAACCTAGAAGAGAAGTTAAAGCACCACCAAGAGGGCCAGGCAGCCGTTATGCAAGCAACTGTCGTGAACCTGGAAGAAAAGCTAAAGAAACATCAAGACGAGGCAGTCGCAGATTTGAAGAATGGACAAGAACTTGTGATGGCTAGGCTGGAGGAACAGAAGCAAGTGGTAAGCCAGGCATTAGAGGATCAGGACCAACGTATTAGTGCAATAGAGACGGAGCTGCAGCAAGTGAAAGACCAAGTCAAGGAAATCGTGAGAGACGAAGTGCGAGAACTTAGTGGAGGTGAGCGTGAACAACTACAGCAGGTGAAAGATCAGGTCAAGGAAATGATCAGAGAGGAGCCGCGAGAACTTAGTGCAGGTGAGCGTAGTTTAACAGCTGCAGCACCCGCTTTTCCTGATGGACACAGTGGCGTAGTAGCAAAGCCCTATCCGTACAACGGCAAAACGTCCTGGGACATTTATTATATGCAATTTGAAAATATCGCTCGTATGAATAACTGGTCAAATGAAGAAAAAGCTTGTGTGCTTACATCCATGCTAAGAGACTCTGCCGCAGCTATTTTGGAAAATCTCTGCTCATCAGATCTACGTGACTATGATAAGATAACATCTGCACTAAGGTTACGCTTTGGAGATGCGCACTTAACAGAGCTGCTACATGGTCAACTGCACAACCGGACACAGCAAACCAAGGAGGATCTGACCACGTTTGCATATGAAGTCCAAAGCTTAGCGAAACGGGCATTCGTCAACAGCCCCGTCGAAACACAGGAATACGTTGCTGCTCGTCAGTTTGTCGAAGGCATTGCGGACGCGGAAGTTCAGCGTATGGTAAAACTATCCAGCCCCATAAATTTACAAGATGCTGTGATCAAGGCTCTGCAAATTGAAGCTGACATAAAAGCCACGCGAATGACAAGGAGGGTGCGCTATGTCGAGCAAGATGCAGAAGCAGAAGTCAGGGCCACATCATTCATTCCAGGAAGAAGAGGTGCTAGCTTCCAAAGAAACCGGGTTCGCACTAGCCTAGAAAGAGCTGAGAAGTTTACGTGCTGGAGATGTGGGCAGAAGGGGCATCTTAGGGCAGGCTGTCGCACCCAGGTTGATAAGATACAAGCGGATGTAGAAAAGGCAGATGAATATGCGAACAAAATGAAATCTATGCAAGACACGATAAACTCAATGAAGGTGCAGTTTGATAGAGACATGAAGAATTTCCTGAAGAACAACGAGAAAACTATCGCTAATCTTCAAGGACCACACAGAGTAGCCATGAGGGAACTTACAGCAGACCGGGATAGGCTAAAGCAGTTGCTTGGCTCTCAGAAACGAGAATGTATGGGTATTAAGAGCAAGTTTGAAAAGGACAAAAATAATCTGTTGAAGAAGAGTGACCAACACGAGGCAGCCTTGAGAAAGCTCAGCGTAAAACATGACAGAGAAATTTCTGCTTTGAAAAATGAAATCAAGAGATTGAAGGATTTGGATCAGCTGAAGAAAGCGGAGGATAGATGTGACCAAACTAAGGACGAAAATGCAAGGCTCAAACAAAAGATTACCCAGCTGGAGGCTGAGAACGCATCGTTAAAGGAATACCTAGACCACGCGATTGTGCAGGCCAGAAAGACCGCGGTCAAGGAAGACGAGTCAGGGTTGAGAGAAAGGTTAGTGCATCATGAAGCAGAAATCAAGAAGATGAAATCAGATATGACAGATACGCTTGATAGTGTGAGAAAGGTCATGGAAGACTTGTATAAGGCAAGAGATGTTGACAATAAGATGAGAGAGCAACTGGCGAATTTGGAAGATGAGAACGTTCGAATGGAAAAGGAGCTGGAAGACGCTTTGGCTGCAGCAAACGCTGATAGTTCTGGGATGAAACAATTGAAGTACGGGCATAATAAGATAAAGCAGAAGATTGCGCAGATGGAAAGCGAGGTCGATAGTGATAGGCTAAAGAAGAATCCGAACAAAGTCATTGAAAATGCAAACAAAGGTGTATACGAAATATCAGCGATGCAAAACGACGATGTAGATTTGAAGCAGATACTGGCGCAGCTGGAGAGAGAAAACGCGAAGGTAGGGACCAAGCTTAACGTTGCGCTCAAGGACGTGTCATGGGGCTCTGATCAAGCCGCGCAACTCAGGAGCGAGAATGGTAAGCAGAAGATCAGGATTACGCAACTGGAAGACAAACTCAGCACACTCACTAAGGAACTGGAGAGCAACCTGAGTGACGAGAAGGGAGTGTCGAGAGTGGACAACCGGCAAGACGAAAAGGTGCAACTGAAGAGAATGCTAACAGAGCTAGGAAAAGAGAATCCTGCTGGAGCTGAAAATGAGAATCGCAAGTTGGGCAAAGAATATCGCAGTTACGAGGCGATCTGGTATGGTCCTGCAACAGACGACGGAAGGAAGGGTAGATGTCCGAAGCTACAACGTCATGGGGAGGAGCCCTACGTGGTGATGAAGCGCCTCAACGACGTAGTCTACAGGTTATGTACGGAAAGTGGAAAACCGAAGGTGGACTATGCTGATGTCTGTGGTGATACAAGAATCGAAGTTTTTCGTCGAGGACGCCGAACGCTAAGGGGGGAAGAATGTAACATACTGTATATTATGGTATTCTGTATTTGTATTATTTGTCATTGGTTGTCATACATGATGTAAAGTCAAAGTGCTAGGTTAGATCTTTTGAAGTGTAAACGTCATCGAATCGTCTAGAGTTTTCGAGAATGACGGATGGATTCTAGAAATGTCCTCGAATGCTCTAGATGGTTCGATGAAGTATATATAAGGTGCTACGGGTAGCGTAGGAGTCAGTTGAGTTGACTTCTAGCTGAGATAAGGTTAAGAGATATTGTATCGAGTTTTGAAGTAAAACGGTGAAAGTTACGTCGAGTTTGATTCCCTGGGTGAAGGAAAAGAGGCCGTCGTGACAATATAATATGTTTAATACATTATGCATCAAGTTGTCTAGTTTTTTCGTCATCAGTATAGTAAAACTGTTCTAAGTTGAGTTGTTCTAGATAATTTTTCATTTTTTTTTTCTTGTTAAGATGAATATGTGTATAAGGTAAACCTTGCCAGTATATTTTTATTTTGATCAAAATAGTCTTAAGTGGGGTAAAAAAACATACACCTTGATACGCTTGAAAACCGCTAATAATCAACTAGAACTCGATATAACTGTATAAACGTAAAACCACTCCTAAAACAAGTATGTACTAACCTAAAAGAAACAGTAACAGCTAACAATATTGCATATTTTCATTTGGCAAATAACAACTAAGTTGAGTGGTGGCTGCTATGTTAACTGAATTTTCCACCTCATCTCAACGTGGCCAGCTGGTCCAAAATATTTGCTTGCATTGGCATGTTTTTTCTCTATATTCTCCCTTAAACGTGGCAAGTCATTGTTCTTTCGTCTGTTCATCAGTTTTGAAACCAAATATATGAATAAAAATCTTCTTGCAAACTGATAAGGTGCCATAAAAGCTTTTATGGGTATTATGGAGATGAAGTTCACTGATTCCATGGGATTCAGCAAACTACTAGAATATTGTTTGGCGGTCTTTATGCAGCTTACTCCACAAGGGGGTAACAACTAATTCGTTTTTCCTTTTACCTATTTAGAACCCACTCTGATTGCATCAGTCGCTGTTTTTAGGCTCATGTTGGCTTGTAAGACTTTCTCATTTGTGTTTCACATTGCACTAATAGTCCTGTTATCTCCCAATCTCCTGCAGGTATAATAATGTTGTATTATACCTAAGACAAATGAGTAATTGTTATTTTTTGTTTGTCGCTAGGAATTTGAATAATCAGCAGATCAGTTTACCATCTTTTATACAAGTAAAGGTTTTAAGTAACTCGACTTACTATGTTTTACGATAGCACATATGACTCCGTTCATTTAAGTATCCCAATGAATTCAAGTATCTCTATATATGAAAATATATATTTTTAGTATGTGTCTATTTACTATAACTGAGGTGTCAATATCTCCGAAACTAGCAGTCCGATTTGCAATCTATTAATAGCTACCGATAGATCTCGAGCTGGTGGTTCAATATATGCAAACAAAGCAAAAACCTAGTAACTCGAGTTACTAGGTTATCCGATTGCACGTCAGACTTATCAAAAACCGGTGACAGCACAATAATTTAATAAGTCTCTCTCATTGGCCTGATCAGTATCGTCAGAAGTGAATAATTTAGTTTGAGCTATATTTGAAGATTCGATATAATGGTGAAGGTGATAGCTAAACGTCCTGCATCACTTTTTTCAGAAATGGTGGATGAGATATCCATTTATGGCCAATATTGAGGATCATCAGGGCAGGGTAACGATGTAAATGAGAATATTTAATTCACACTTTGTACACTTATCAAGGACCGGTGACAACATAATAAACAAAATTAAATCTATTATTATGGACACTTCTTTTTAATCCCTTCAGTCAAGTTCTATATTCATTTTCCTTAAGTATGCAGGTCGTTAGAATATTTGTTTTTAATAACTGTTTCTTCTCCACTTTTCTTTCCGCGACGATAGGTGAGGGGAGTATTGTGATCGTAAGGATTTTCGATTTTGAAATAATACGCTTTTTGGGCGTTTTATGTTAACGATAACGAAAATCCACGTCACTCCGTCGGCCTGCCTGTTTGCCTGCCCGTCTGTCGGTCTGTCTGTCTATATGTCTGTATATCTATCGGCCTGTTCGACAGTCTTCCTGTCTGTCTGTTGACCTCGCAATCTCAGTAACCGCTGCATGGATTGTGATGAAATTTGGATAGCGAAATGCCTGTAAGGTCGTATAGTAAATAATGCTACCATATTGTAGCAGGTGACAGAAAGGTTCTGCCGGTGCGCCATCTGGTACCCGAAGGGTTCTATACGCTGCTGCGTATGAAAGACGATATACGAGGGTTGCTCTATACCACCGTCAATTGACCTATGGCGCACTGATGATCGCTAATAAGCATGAAACAGCTGTCTGCGTACTGGTGGATTGATGGAGGTATAGAGCAACCCTCGTATATCGGCTTTCATACGCAGTAGCGTATAGAACCCGCGCTCCCTGGTGGCCAAGCGGACGCGCCCTGGCGTCACACCAAGAAATCTACTGCTGCTCAGCAGCGATTACCTTGGTTTGCCGTTACCTTCGGGTACCAGATGGCGCACAGGCAGAACCTTTCTGTCACCTGCTACAACATGCTTCACATGTCTGGTAGACTTGAAAGAATTGATGCTCTCTATTTCCGTCAATCGACCTATGGCGCACTCATGATCGCTAATAAGCGTGAAACAGCTGTCTGTGTATTGGTGGATTGACGGAGGTATAGAGCAACCCTCGAATGCTACCATAATTTTGAAAATCGCTACATGGTCGGCGGAGCAATTAGCAAAAAAACAAAAAAGAAATCAAATATCCCTCAAACTTGGTTTTTAGACATTTTAGGCTTTCTTGACCATTTTCTACTTTTTTTGGGCGGGGGTGAGATTGGAGTAGTGCAGCATAATAGACTATTTCAGGTCCATTGGAAAATTGCCTTACCTATTACATAAACCAAGGGACTTGACATTTTTTGATGTTTGAATACGAGCATTGCTTCAGATCGTTCTGTATTGTGTAAGGTAGATGCTATTGAATTGATTTGAATGCAATTTTGACACAGGATCATTACCATGGCGAGGATGGAAAGCGCGGTTTTAGAAATCGTTTCAGTGGCGGCACAGCAATAACCAACGGGTGAAATTGGAGTGGTTGGGAGGGCAGGGGTTGTGAAGCTGAATTTTTTGAATTCATAACAGGCTGTCCATTGATCTGTGAAAGAAAGACCTAGGGGCATAGTATACTTTTTTAGACCTAACAGAACATTGTCTTGAATTTTACAGAAACCAAGGACTTGGAATTTTCTGATGTATACATATAAGTATGGTTTTAGGTATTTTGTAACCTGAAAAATGTTGAATTGGTTGTATTGAAATTTGTAGCAATGATAAAAAAAATTAAATATAAAAACAGCTAAAATTTCGTTTTTAGGCAATTTGGGAGTTTCTCATCGTTTTCCACATTTTTTTAGAGGGGTTAAAATTCGGTATTTGGGGGTGGAAGTTGGGGTTGTGAAAACTGAAAGTTTGGTGTATTCGTCGTGGGCTCTTCATTGCATTATAAAGGAATGATATAGTACATTTTTCAGCTTTATCCACCCTAGACAAAGAAACATTTTTTTAATTACATTGATGTAGATAATTCTGTAATGTATGTAGGTTGTCATTAAACTGATAGCGATGGAATTTCTGACCCGTAACGTGGGCCATGATAGAGATTTATAAAGTGTTTGATTTTTGAAAATTGTGTTAGTGTCGGTGAAACTAAATTAAAAAAGAAACAGTGCAATATAAAAGCCGTTTTTGGATATCCTATATGGATCTCAAGTCATTTTCTGTTTTTTCCTTTAGGAGGTCAAAATGAGCTGAGATAGGATGGGGTCGGACAGGGTGGTTGGAAAGATTGACAGATTGACGCTGGTAATATAATCTGTCTTTAAATTTTGGAAAATCTGCATACCATGCAATTAGGATATCAGTTTAGATTGCAAATCAAAAACTGTGTCGTTCTAGTTCCTACCGAGAAAGTAGGTAGGAACTATTTACGAGAGTTTTTGTGGTGGATGTTTTTTATGGCGGGCGGGCGATGTTTTGGTTGCAAGTTGATCTCAAAATATAGCTTCGTGCAATGGAAAAATAATAAAATGATATCACCGTAATATGTGGGAAGTAGTGAGTCAATCAGTAAAATTTTATAAAATTTTAAGTATATTTTGATTATGTACAACAACTGCTTGTTGATGTTCTACATTTTGTATTTTTCGGTTATACCATTTGTATACAAAACACTCATTATAACGTAATACTTACTCTTTGTAAACCATTACAATAAAGAAGATTTTATTCATTATAGAAACCCTGCTTCAGAGCATCTATCGTGCGGGCAATGAAAGGAAGATTTCCAATTCCAATTAGCTATAATATCCAAGTTCTCGATGAGAACATGTTTGAAAGTAGCGTCTGACGTCAATAGGGATATCTGGCATTTCAATCTAACAGAAGCTTCTAGGCGTATAGCTGCAAGCAGCGCAGCTAGCGAGACGACTTGGAATGCATATATCGAAGGCTTTCCTCAAACCTCAAAGCACCGTTTGATGGGAGGATACCATCCAGAGGCACGTGAGCTTTTAATAATGCTAATTGCGAATTCTCAAAGCGTACTCCTGCAACGGGAAGTTTCAGATGTCTGAATACACAAAATCAATATCTAGTTACATGTTCCAATAGGTGGTAATTATGTGTGTTGCAACCTGCTAGAAACTGCGTTTGACAGTTGCAAAATTTCTATACTCTGCACCGGGTTGAAACCCGCCCCTTGCGTCTCGCTTCTCTCTTGACCCCTTTCACATGGACGTGCTTAGAAATATACTAACACTGAGGGAAGGTTTTAGCTTGAACTGAGAAGTTTTGCAGTTTCTGTTGATGCTACTAAGGCTGAATGGGAAACTATGGTTTAAACGGGGTTGGGCGATGTCGGGAATGCATGTAGAATGCCATTTCGACAATAGAATAGGGTACTTGCAGAGGTCGTGAAATCGTCTCGGGAGTATACATAGCGTAACAAAAACCATATCAAGAAGCAGCAGGAAACAAAGAACATGATTTTACTGACGGCCAAAAAACGATATTTGCAAAATAAAATAAGGATATATTCAAATTTTTCCACGTGACTTAAAACAAGGGCTGACGTCACAGGTATCTTATCGATATCGACAAACGATACTGCTACAGCGCAGTGAGATTCAACTGCAAACTAGAGATGATCTGAATTCTTTAACAATGCGACTCAATTTATTGATACTTAAACATATTTGAAACAGGCAATTAACCCACTAGCATTTTCGTTGCAATACATTTTTATATCTGATAGGTATCACAGTTCATCCTGTTTGTGACCGAAATTTTGACCTTTGTACTTTTGTGTGTGACTGTTTTGTGGTTATAATGATCAATGTCAAAATGTTAGGTTAGCACTGGCTATCGATATCGAATATCAATACTTTACATCCCATGACTAGAGAATATCACTGACGTCAGAGGTTGTTTGCGCGGCATTTTCGGGCATTTGAAATAATTTTTGGAATATCTCTCACAGCCGATCTAAGGAACTAAGGAACGCGTAAACGACATAATATTTTTTTTCTGCAAGTACCCTATTGTTAATGCTTCAACTTGTGCGCGTCTACGTGAACTCATAGTTGACGCATGGCTCAACAAACAATCAATTGTCTTACTCAGTGTCGGCTCCTTTGTGATGACATGTTGCAAATATCTGCCGTCAGCGACGCCATCTTGGGATAGTTTCATTCGAAATGACAGAGACGGAGTAGAAAAAAGTGTTATCGGTACAACAGGGCAGATTTAAGAATTATAGTGAGGTGAAGGGAATCGTAGCCTAGCGTCATAATATCAATTTCTATGGCGAACAGAATAAATAATATGTACCTGGAACAATAGTGGTACTTTCTGAAACCTTCATCCTTTTTCAATGGAATTTCCTTTGTAACAGGCATGCTCACAAGTTCCAAAGAATGATATTCATTCTCATGAGCTGTACGGAAACCTCTAGATCAACCTTCTAATGACCTGGATATTGTTGGAATAGCGTTGATTTTCAACCGCTTGCATGTACTGTTTGTAAGCATTATTGGCTCAAAGTGCATACTGCAGAGCCTATAACGTTGGTACAGTCGCGTATCCAGGCCATAATAAGTCTTCTCTCTGACTCTCCATGAGCCATGTTCTGTATACTAATCCGTACACAAAATACTACACTTAAACAGAAAATGAAACAATGCTAAAAATGATGACAAACTATGCAAAAGTCAATAGCAAAACGCAAAACATCTCGAATTACAGCTCTGTTAGGATGCCTTGTTGACATGAAACCTAGGATGCCATGACCCTGACGTGCCGCTGCTGTTGATACCATAACAAATCTAACCCAAAATGGCGATGCGCAAAAGGATCGGCGCAAAGCATCCCCAGACCTTGAGAATAACAGCTGACTGTTTGTTGAGCTGTGGTTGACGTAAGTGTCGACAATCAAAATAATTCAGAACAAGAATTATAGCTACATCTGTCATGGTTGAACATTATATCAATCTACCCTTAAACATAAGGGACAATAGATGTTATGAGCATTCGTAGGTCCGAATTGAAAGCTGGAACAGCCCAAAACTGTTTCCATTGTTCTTGGTTTGTAATACGAAATATAAATGGACCAACATTTTTTAATGTTTAAGAATGACAGTCTATTTCTGAGGGGTGTGTGAACGTCTTCAGTTTGTGAACAACCGCTCTAGTTACGTAGGATGTGCCGGTTTTTTTTTTTAAGCCAAGCTGCTGTTACTGGATACTCTATCTGCGCCATTCTTCAAAATAATACAGGCTTGCATACTTTTTTCTCAAAAATCATAGCAAGTATGGCTGAAAAAATGCTAGTGGCAAGTTTCGTAAAAAGGAAAATGGGAAGCTTTTTTGAGATACTAAACAAAACATTATTGAAAACAAGTATCCGTAGGAATCAGAAAATTACAACACTACTAGACCCCAAACGTCAAGCCTGCAACAGTTGTTGACTTTTATTTCATATCACGGTATGCGCACTTCGATATACTGGTTTGTCGGCAGCTGCTTTAGGTTGGAGATGATAACTAAAGATGGCACTAGTGAGCTGAAAGTTGGAGGCCATTAGAAAAAAACGGGTGGCTGCGGTTGGCTGACAGAAATATGACTAATGCCAATTTTATTTGACTTAATTTTTCAGAAACGGAAGCCATTCGTAGAAACTATCTCGTCCTTTTTAAATTGTGCAGGTTTATGTCTTCAGTCCATTCTGTGTTCAGTGCTTGATTTAAAAGTAAGGCACACCTAACAAATTTCCGTAAGAGTATTGTATTTAACTGATATTATTTATTATTTCCAGGCATCACATTCCTCAAGACCCTTAAATCCAGGAGGTATGGCTGGAGCACACAACAAAAAATTATTCCAAATTATGTAGCTTGGCTCCGAAGTTATGCTGTTTGCATTAACAATTTGATGAATGTGCGAGGGTTTGAGTCCAAAAGTTTGGCAGATCAAGGCAATTTAAGGCTGCTGTTAATAAATATTTTGAGAGCAAAAACAGAAAAATAATATACAATATGTCCTGTCATCCGTGTCGGAGCTTTTCTGGGGATGATATAAAGTTTTTTTTATGGACAAATCACCCCCCATAAGTAGTTTTGCTCCCACCATAATAAAATGGCAGTCATTTTATTTTTTTAATCGAAGCATGAGTGTTGTACTAGTTTAGCCACAGTTACCCATGTAGAGGTCCTAGAAACACAAAGTAAGTCTCATTCGATAGCGAAACATGTAGACCACAAACTAGTGGTAAATATTTTCTAAAATTTATTTCATAAAAGGGCAAAAAAATTGATAAAGGAAATTAACAATGTAATTTTTTGCCTTTTCACTTAACTCTGAGCTGTTAACTTACACTTTTTTATTTCGAAGCGACAGCACATGATGTTTCCTAAAAACAATAGCTGTACTACTTAGCCATAAGTAGTTTAGAAGCAGTTGAAAAGGCAATAAAACAAAAAAAACCCGCAAAATACTTAGTGGTCACGACATTTATTTTGGGAAAAAAAGAAACAAATGTTATAACCATTGTTCGAAATATCCTCCTTAGTGTTACATACATGCTGCTGCTCCTATTGACTAACACATATTGCGTAGAACGACTGCTCATCGCTTTGTCATTCCGTAATTCATTTCCGACTTGAATAATTTTGCTAATAATTTCCTCGCGTGTATTTGGCACTTCTACATAAACTTCCTATTTCATTGTACCCCACAAGAAAAAATCAAGTGGGTCAAGTCCGGTGAACGCGGTGGCCAAGCGTTTGTTCCACCGGCACCGCGTCCAATCCATGCCGAATATTGTTCATTTAAATGGCTTCATACATTTGCAGCGAATGCTCGGTAAATGTTTGGGCAGAAATGATTGATGACATTTTGATTGGCCCACCCATATTGTCAGCAACGATGAATGGTCCTAGATTTCTAGAGCTCTTGGAAACCGAGTTCCTGGACGCCATTATAGAAATACCACTGGCCTATAGATCAAGGGTGATTCTCCAACTGGACGGAGCTCCGGCACACTTCGCTGCAAATGTACGAAGCCATTTAAATGAACGATATTTGACGTGGACTGGATGCGGTGAAACAACCGCTTGGCCACCGCGTTCACCGGACTTGACCCCACATGATTTTTTCTTGAGGGGTACAATGAAACAGGCAGTTTATGTCGACGTGACATATACACGTGAGGAGCTTATCAGCGAAATTATTCAAGTGGGAAATAAATAACGGAATGACAAAGCGATGATCAGTTGCTCTGCGCAACATGGTATTGTGTCAGTAAGAGCAACAGCATGTCTGCAACACCAAGGAGGGCATTTCGAACAATGGTTGTAATTTTGTTTTTTTCCAGAATAAATGTGACCACTAAGTACTTTGTTTTGTTGCCTTCTCAACTGTCGGATTAGACAATAAAGAACGATTCATAAACTTTCCGTTGCAGTCGCCGTTGCCGTTGCCCGTTGCAACATAAATACATTGAAACGCCTAAGACCATTAATAGTCGTCGTTCGCCGTTCCGTCTGCCGTTGGGCCTGCCGTTCGACTTAACTATCTTTTAAATTCTTCCGTTTGCCGTTCGTAGCCACCGTCGTAGCCAGCGTATAAGCCAATCACAGGCGTCGGTACCAGTCATGCGATATTGACGTGTAGCTGTCAAAAGGATTCTGGGTTTTCTGTATTGAATATTTTAGTTCTGACTATGTCCATTTTCACCAGGAAAATTCAAAGATCTTTCACAAAGTCAAAAACACTGATGATAAATCGCGATATCATAAGCATAACGTCATCATCAACTGTCAAAGAACATGTTTACAAACACGATGGGAAAGGTAAGTTAACGGCACTTAGAGGGTTATATTTAAACCATCACAGCTTCTAAACTACTTTACTTACGGCTAAGATGTACAACTATTTTATGTAGGAAACTACAATCGCTTAAAAATAAAAAGGTAGGTTAACAGCTTACATTTTTTTAAAAAACTAATATTGTGAAAACAACCCAAAAAATTACATAACTATTTTATTTTAACAATTTTTTTGCCCTGATATGAAATTAAATTTGATAAATGTTTACCATTAGTTTATGCTGTATATGTTTCGCTATCGAATGCGACTTATTTTGTGTTTGGAGAACCTCTACATAGGTAGCTATGGCTAAATTAGTATAACACTCTTACATTAATTAAACAAAAAACAAAATGGCTGCCATTTTATCATGGTGGGAGCAAAACTACTTTTGAGGGGTAATTTGTCGATAAAAAGTACTGTATTTTATCCCCTCAAAGGCTCCGACACCGATGATCGGACACAATGTATATTTGGGGATTATATTGAAAAATAACTGTTTTTGGTGTTGTTTTGAGCTTTTATACACTAGGCAAATGAATACAGACACAACAAGAAGGACCACTGTGAATTCTACCTTCAATGCTGTGTTTCTCAATGACTGACGTTATTCTTCCTCAGTAAAAGTTTCAGCTCTAGCTAGAAATAGAGGCATATGTATGGCGCGGGACCATCGGCAGACAGATACGATGTCTATTTTCTTGAAAAATAACAGTTATATCAAGCATTGTGTGCTAACTTCGTACATTAAGTATGATATGTAGATTTTTTATTGGTCTCCCTACAAGAATTAACGTGAACGTTGCCGACGATGCATAACAGAATGCTCCTGTAAAAAATGAGATTGCATGAGGGCGTTAACTTGTTAATTAGAAATTCAAAAGAATTGCCTCTATGGACTCATCTCAACGAATCGACGCCAAGTATTCTATTCTGTTATGTCCATATCTAGTGACAATATTCTCCACGCCAAATATTAGGCCATAACTGTTGTCAGGTTTTCCGTTGGTCTGTACTTGGGTCCTGCGTTTGAAGTTTTGTATTTCGCAGTATTTGCAACAGCGCGATTCTAAGTCACCCAAGCATTAGAACTTTTCAGCAGGCCCTCGTATACAGGCATTCTTTACTATAACGTGCACCTGAGAATTGAATCGCACAAAGAACGCAGAGGTGAGTTTGCTTATTTTCTCTCTTCTATGTCCTCACCCTCCGTACGTCCATGTAATTGTACCTCCAGCTGGCGGAAATGTTACAGTTTGAAATGTTAATTGCTTTTCATAAATCAATCAATCCATAATATAATGTGGATTCAGGTGGGAGAGCTTGAAGCGCTCATCTACGAGGTATCATAACCACTCCATGGAACAGTTGTCAATCTTGGATTTGATGCGGTAATCATGGGCATTTCAAAGCACCTATTGGTTGGCAATGAAACCTATCACTTTAATGCCTGTCGGTGAGGCAGGCCAGGGCATAATGTCAGTTGGTATGTTTTTTCACTGTGTGATTGTATTAGTATATCGATCAAATGGTAGTATGGCCGAGTTCTACTGACGCTAGAACCATAAAAAATGATTGTACATTACTTTTGTAAAAAAATTCTTCATGGGGGGTGGACTCCCTAAACCCCCTCAGCTACATTCTTGATGTTATTAGTACCCCTGTCTGCCCCCGCAAATGAAATCCTAGCTACGGCCTTGTGCATCTATATTATAAAGAAACATAAAAACTTTCTGATTTATACATGCGTTTAATTAATTTTTGAAAAACCCGTGGATTAGCTGATATAACTGAATTAATTTTTGTGGTAAGTTTGACTCAAGTTACAAATTTATTGCGTTTCCATTACCTAGTTATTTTTGTTTCATGAATCGAACATTTCGTTCTTCTGTATGGATACGGCAGTGTGAGTCGTGAAGCAGAAAAAACTCTTGACGCATCATATCATAAGACAACATATCAAAAGGAGTAAAAATTTAGGACACTAAATTACAGCATCCTGACTTTGAACTGATATCGCCCCCATAAAATCTAAATTGTGTTATGCTGCCGATCCTAAGTGTGCTAAGACGGTATTACAATTTTGAACTCGATGTACCCTTATATCTTACGCCATCCAATAGGCTGTTAAAGTATTGTAATCGCAAAAAAATCGAATTGGAAATATGGTTTTGGATGAGTATTGTAACCTATTGTGGGCGCCAGTCTAAGAAAATCTGATTGTCCATACCTGATGCCAAAACTCAACTTTTCTATGCCAAGGATTGAGTCCAGTAATGATTTTCTTCTATGCCGTTTTTTTAGAACAAATTTTACTATCCAAATCATTGCTAGCTCAGTCTTGAACGTTAATAAGGGCGCATGTGTTAATGAATAACTAATATTCATTCTGTTTTATTTGGGTTTAGTTTTGATTCCGTTTTTGTGTTATTCTCGTTAATCATAATATGATTTTATTATGATTGTGGTACCAAGTGGCCTACTAAGAACGGACGCCGGCAATATATCGGAAACCGTTAATCGTATAATTTCGAGCAAAAAATATTATTAGGTAAATAGGCTAAGATAAATCTATGGAAATTATTTTTAAGTTCTGCAAGTGGCTGCTAGGGGGCGAACTTTTATAATCAATCGGAAAAACGGGTTTCTCTCAAGGTATACTAGGAATTTTCCCATCACGTGTAGTGGATAATTTTAGATTATACGTTAAGGGAATTAAACAAGCTAGGCCTCATTTGAAGGAGCTGTTCTTACTAAGTAATCTGTTACATAAAAATTATCCAAGTTGACCTTGACTTAGTTGCTAGAGGGCGGTACTTGACATCACAACAGTTATTACGCCCTACTACGAAAGTTTTAAATAGTATGCTATATCTATCTTCTAACATAGATAGAGGAATAAATTCTTATAGTAGTCAGCGCAATATTCAAGCTTTTTGACGTAAAAAAAATCAAAAATTGTCCATTTCATATGATGGTAGAATTTATAATACACCTTTACTTGCAAATTTTGTGACAAAAACCATTTTTTCTTACGGCTACGCCCCCTAGCGGCTACTTGCGAAACTTGAAAATAATTTCCAGCGAACATGCCATCAGTAGGTACATTCGAAGAAACAATCAACTGGATTGTGATAAAATTTAGAAACACTGCTATATTACCATAGACGATACGACAGATTGTATGCCTTTTGCGAAATAAGACTAATATTTATTTGTATACTTAACAAATAAATATATTGATACGGTTTGCTGTATGTATCATTATGCCTCAATATTCTGTTTAGATAACCGTTATATTCTATTGTAGTACAAGTAAGGTACTGTAGAGATTTATATGTACAATTAATAATACAATTTGTTTCACCTTCCAAAGCTATCCGAACATGTCATCAATGCCTTCAAAGAAACGATCACGGCTGGAGTGTGACTTATAGAAAATAATTCACTATGCTTATTTATACATAGTATTGCCTGTTCACAAGTAGTTTGGTTGTACAAATATAAATTAATAGGATTAGATAAAACCGTTTTATGAGCTCTGGTGAAAATGAGGCTTCAATAAACGGCTATTCTGGCAACTCCATTTAAATAGCTGGCAAACGGGCTGATCCAGGTGTAAATGTTCAACGGCAAATCGAAGCAGAATTGAGAGACGATGGTATGGTCGTCGAATAAGAAGGTGGATGCAATTAGAGTTGCAGCCTTCAACCCCTGGTACCAACTCGGTCCAATCATTGCGACTTCCATTACCGTCGCTAACTACATCAAACACTCGATTCGGACCAAGAACCGCAAACACTTCCCTAATTGGAATCGGAAGTCACGGGACTCCGCGCTACTGCTGCCGTTGCCGCTACTGCCAGCGCTCAAGAAATTGATTCATTACGGTTTTAGATTACTTCACTTTGCTGGCCCGGCTAGTTCGCGGTTTGGCAAAGCTTTGTTGTCATGAAGCACAGCTGAGCAGAGCATTTAATCTAGTTCGACTGATGTATTGTGCAGGACTTTCGCAGCCATGGTCCGATGAACTGCTGGATCTTGGACTGTTCGGCCGGTCGACATACTCCGCCGCCTTGCCAAAGGCGCGCCTCGCGGCTTAACGTTCCACCAACACGAGTGAACGATATCGTCAAAAGCTGTTAAGTATTCGTTGTGTTCCGCGAAACGAATTTCTGTGAATTGAGAACCAGCAGTTCATCCATCTAGTTTGACTAATTATTTGCATTGCCTTGATACACCAACTGTAAACTACCATGCCCCTCTCCACCGGTATCCCAACATATTGTTATGCTGAGCTCTCCTTCTCAATTCCTTCAACCTTTGAGCCTGTTGTATGCGTACGTTTTCGGTCAAACAAAATTTGAGGATAAACTATAGTTACTCCAGGTTCCACACCTTTTGACGAAGACGAGGGTCGTATTGGGCGAAACTTCGTTGAAGTCAGTAGGTTCCAGATGAGTGAATCCGAAAGTCTGAAACCTAGCTCTTTCCATGCTCTTTCCAGTACTAGACAGGAGAACAATATGTGCTCCGCTGTTTCATCCTCCACATAGCAGAAACGGCAGTGGTTTCTCAGAAAATGTCCTGTCAACTGACCAAGGAGACTGAGCAGATAATTTCTGCTCGATTTTAGGATCCCTGGAGATTAGGTCTGACTAGAAGAGATTAGAAATTTGTTCTAAAATCAATGATGTGCCGTAATAGTTTGATATGTATCAACGAGTAAATTATCAGAGTTATTGCAATAATTGTTATAAATTTATTTCAGTTTTTTTCGTTACTCCAGAAGTTTTGCCTTCACTATTCCTCGGATATAAAAAATATATTACTACTGCTGCCAGCCCCCAAGAAATTGATTCATTACAGTTTTAGATTACTTCACTTTGCTGGCCCGGCTAGTTCGCGGTTTGGCAAAGCTTTGTTGTCACGAAGCACAGCTGAGCAGAGCATTTAATCTAGTTTGACTGATGTAATGTGTGGGGCTTTCGCTGTCATGGTCCAATGAACTGCTGGGTCTTGGGCTGTTCGGCCGGCGTCGATACGCTCCCCCGCAATGGCGTTGCGTCGACGACCCTTGCTGCTTGACGTTTCTCCAACACGACTGAATGGCATCCTGAAAAGCAGCTGGCGGTTTGGTAAAGCTCTTTTATCGTGAAGCAAAGCTGAGTGCTTAATCCAGTTTGACGGATGTATAGTGCAGCGCTTTCGCAGCCCTGGTCCGACGAACTGCTGGTTCTTGGGCTGTTCAACCGGCGTCGACATGCTCCGCGCCTCGCTGCTTAACGTTTCCCAACACGAGTGATTGATATCGTCAAAAGATGTTACCTATTCGTTGTGTTCCGCGAAACGAGTTTCTGAGAATGGAGAACCAGCAGTTCGTTCATCTAATTTGAGTGATTAGTTACATTGCCTTTATGCACCAACTGTAAACTACCCTATCCTAGGTGGGCGGTCGATGACCTAACACTTCTTTAACGATATTCCACCATATTGTTATGCTGAGCTCTCCTTCTCAATTCTCTCGACCTTTGAGCTTGTTGTATATGTATATGTTTTCGGTCAAACAAAATTTGAGGTTAGTTGTTTCAGGTTAGGTTAGGTTGGTTGGAATTAATATACCTCGTTCTACAGCGACCCTATTGTGTTTATTGTGGCTCACATCTATCTACAATTCAAACCTCTTAACCAAGGGGCGAATGTCGTATCTGGCGAAATCTCCTTAAAGTCAGTAGGTTCCAGATGAGTGAATCCGAAGGTCTAAAACCTAGCTCTTTCCAGTACTTGGCAGGAGCACAATATGTGCTCCGCTATTTCGTCCACCACGTAGCAGAAACGACAGTGGTTTCTCAAACAATGTCCTGTCAACAGACCAAGGAGAATGAACAGATAATTCCTGCTCGAATTTAGGATCCCTGGGGTCAGGTCTGACTAGAAGGGATTAGAAATTTGTTCTAAAATCAATGACGCAACTCAAAATACCATCATAGTTTGACATGTATCAACGAGTAAATGATCAGAGTTGTTGCAATGATTGTTATAAATGTATTTCACTTTTTTCATTACTCCAGATGTTTTGCCTTCACTATTGCTCGGATATAAAAAATATGTTGCTGCTCCTGCCACTGTTGCCAGTGCTTAAGAAATTGATTGATTACGATTTTAGATTACTTCACTTTGCTGGCCCGGCTAGTTCGCGGTTTGGTAAAGCTTTGTTATCATGAAGCAGAGCTAAGCATCTAATCTAGTTTGACTCAAATATTGTGTAGGGCTTTCGTAGCAATGTTTCGATGATCTGCTGGTTCTTGGGCTATTCGGCCGGCGTCAACACACTCCGCTGCCTTGCTGCTTGACGTTTCCCCAACACGAGCAGTTACCATTTCGGCGTGTTCCGTATCTATATCACACATTCCACATTTTTTAATTGAGAAAAATAATCTATCTAGACTCTTCTTTGCTAGAAATAGAAAGACTTTGCTATATACAGGGTGGCGTACTAAGAATGGACGCCGGCAATATCTTGGTAACCGCTAATCATATTACGTCGAGCAAAAAGTATGATTAGGTAAGTCGGCTAACAGAAATCGCTGGTAATCGCTGAAGGTTCCGCAAGTAGCTGTAAGGGGGCGTAACTGTTACGATCAATCAGAAAAACTGCTGTTTCTCGAAAAATATGCAAACAAAGGTATATTATAGATTCTACCATGTATCAATCGTTGCTTGTTCTATCTTGTAAGCTGTAGTGGTGGAGGATCTTAAGAAAAGCCTATATTCAAACGGCAGTAGCTTTGGTACAGGTATAGGTATAGGTTGACGGAACTAAACAAGCTAGGTCTCGTTTGAAGGAGCTGTTCTTACCTAATAATCTGTTATATAAAGATTATCCAAGTTGATCTTGACTTAGTAACTACAGGGCGGTTTTTGACATCATAATAATCATTACACATCTTTACGAAAATTTTAAATGGTATGTTATATCTCTTTTGACATACATAATGAGAGAACAAAATTCTTAAAAAGTCAGTGCCAGACCCAACTTTCAGGTTATTTTCAAACTGAGGTATCAATAAAACAACTGTTGTGACAAATTTGCTGTGTGTTTCAAAAACAATTGGTGCCCTTTTGGGGTATAGCCTCCGTATACCGATTTAATAATAATTCTATATTCATGTATTGATTTAAACGTACAAGTATAGTTAAGAAGATAAGTATTTAAATATAGTGTAGTTTCAGATTGGCCGTATATAAATGTACGAGACCTTTTACAAATGAACTAGACAGTTTGTTCTAAACCAAACTTTCTACACATATGGACTAATATCTTCAGTATTTATATATATGGACTAGCCCTTTCCCTATATGGTCTGTTTTTCATAAACGGTCAGTAACATATACATCAGAAAATGTTCAGTCCCATCATGGTTTTTTCAACAGACAATGTTCGATTGGACCTATATGCTCACCCAACAAAAGTAGAAAATGATCAGCAACCCCTAAAACGCCTAAAAACAAAGTTTAAGGAATATATGAATTTTTTTGTTTTTTGTTATTTACTCCGCCGTTCAGGCACCGATTTTCAAAATTATAGCAGCATCACCTACCACGAACCCACAGCATATCGCCACCCAAATTTTATCACAATACATGCAGCGGTTACTGAGATTACGACGTTAGAAGAACGCCAACAGACATACAAGCCGACAGACGGACATACCATACCGGAATGACGTTGTCTGGTTCCTGGATTTCCAGACCTGACAGACTGACGAACTGATACTATGACACAAGAGCTAAGGTCCCACGGACCGCTCTGATAATCAACAATGACTTGACTTGACTTGACCATACCGGAAATGGGTGATGTGGATTTTAATTATGCAGATGTAACAAACTAATTAGGCCGCCACCTATGCACCGATTTTCAAAATTATTGCTGCATTACCTACTACGACCCCGCAGCATATCGCTACCCAAATTTCATCATAATCCATGCAGCGGTTACTTAGATTACGAAGCTAGAAAGACGGGACAGACGGACAGACCGACGGAAATGAGTGACGTGGATTTTCGTTATGTAGATATCATAAAACGCCCAAAAAGCATATTATCTTAGTATTGAAAATTTTTGCGATTACAATCTTCTCCTCACCTATCGGTGGGGGAAGTAAAAGGGAGGTCGCGAAATATTTTTCGATAGTAAGGGGGGTCGTGTCATGAGAGAGGTTGAAAAACACTGTACTCTAGGACGGAGTATTTCAGAAACTCTAATAACTTATATTCTTTCCAGTATCTTGGACTCTCCAAGCACCAGTTGTAAGTGTTGCAAGTCTCTACTGCACTTGATATCATACCAAAGTTTTGAATTATTAACATCCCTTAAGAAAGTTTGAACCGATAACCAAAAAACACGCAATTATAGCCCTTACGCATACTCTACATAGAGCCGGACCTCCGGTCTCTCACTCCAAGATTCTTCCAGCAGATTCTTACAACGTGCCTGCTGAATATCGACTCAAGAGCAAAGGGAAGGAAGGGGCCCAACAAAGACAGCGGCCGATCTTGGTCGTACGGCAGAGCGAGAGGGTGATGCTCGGAAGCAAGATGGCGTCCGGTTCGTCCCTCGACGGCGTCAGCTTACCACCACCGGCAATAAGATTTTCCTCCGTACAGTTCTGGTCATTAATATACATGAGGGGTTGGGGTGGCTGCGGAGGCCACGGACAGAGAACGGCGACTTTATGGATGGTGCCTGCGGAGATTGTGTTTTGCGCCAGACTATGCCGAACTTCGCTGCTGCCTGCCCAGCCGCCACTATGAATATTTGAATTCCGTGTGGTCGGAGAAGGTGGTTTTCTTGTCTCTGTCGTCCTCGGCATGGGAATGACTTAGAAACTATCACTCCTACGACAGTGCAATTATAACGGTTATAAGTCTAGGAAACATAAAGCATGATCCGGCGATCCTCAGAACTCTAATCTTGGTCCTTTGCTGTTCTGTCTTTTCATTAATGAATTGCTGTATGCTGTATAGTAACTATCTTGAATGTACTCTCATGATAGTCAGCGCGATAGTCGTGTCATAAAAGTCGAGTGTCTACACCACAGCATAGTAAACAACCAGCACAATAACTCAGGTTGGCGGCAATTACACGCGCGTCCACACTTTTGAATGATTTTTTTGTAGGGATGCTAACGATACTTCGATACTTGTACTTCTGCACTAATATCGAGTATTTTTATCTTAGATATTTTTTGAGCGATTGTAGTGGTATCGGTATCGAAAATAATTATATAATAATTGAGGGGTGTAATCAATTGCACAACGCGCCTATTTGGCTAAAAAATATCGAGTTGGTACCGGTATCGATATGTTCATTTCCGCATCTCTACCCAAACTTCAGGGCCGTAAAATCATCCATAAATCATCCCAAGGTCAAATTTTGTGGGAACCATTTTTATATAGGAAATCCTCAGAGATATTTTGCTGGTTGTTGACTATGCTGTGGTCTACGCATTGAAGGGTACTGTGATAGTATCAAGTACAGAACATAGAACTTACAGAGCAAGAAACTTTCTTCAGCATGATCCCGCTTTACTATATTCATGAGGTCTGCCGAATTTTTTTTTTCATTAACATGGACACCTTTGATATCCCTCTAGAAGCTTTAAACATCAAGTCTTTCAGGCATAGAGGCATACTTTATGAAAAGCATTAACAAAACAACATACATTGAAGCCGCCAAACAAGAGAGATATTTCAATTGAACTATCATGTTGTTGTATGCACCGTGACAGCAGACGCGATCTTTCAAACACTATTGTGAGATTACTCTCAACTATCCTGTCAAACGAGATAGTGTGATACCACCGTCGCCACAGCATAGTAAATAACCAGCACAATAACTCAGGTTGGTGGTAATTACACGCGCATCCCCCCTTTTGGATGATTTTTTATAGGGATGCTAACGATACTTCGATACTTCTGCACTAATATCGAGTATTTTTGTCATCGATACTTTTTGAGGCATTCCAAGCTGGTATCGAAAATAATTATATAATTATTCAGGGGTGTAGTCCGTTGCACAAAATGCTCTGTACGAACCAAACGCGCCTATTTGGCTAAAAAATATCGATATCGATATTCTCATTTTCGCATCTATACACAAACTTCACATCCGTAAAATCATCCCAAGGTCAAATTTTGTGGGAACCATTTTCATATGGAAAATCCTCAGAGATATTATGCTGGTTGTTTACTATGCTGTGCCGTCGCGAAAGTGCGATAGCGATTGCGATTGTCACGTTGTCTACGGGGTGACATTTTTTGTGACAGTTGCTATCATGATTTACCCGTGTGGGGGCGAGTTAGAATATCTCCCATCGCATATCCTGCGTGTCGTAAAAGGCGACTGAAAGGAACCGCACTACTGTCGGTATAAGCAGTAACCTTTTCCCAACCAACAGCCTTGGGTGGACGAGTTGAGAAGAGTCAGGACACCTTCTTGTCCTTGGGGTGAGAAATTGCCCCTAAAGGCGGATGAACCAGTAGATACCATCTGGTCAACGGCATGAGGATGCAGAAAACAAATGGGAAACTACTGCATTAAATATCTTAAAGATATCCCAAGAGAAACTCGTAAAATGAGTAAATGCACTTTACGAGTTCACAACATGTCTGTTAAGACATTCTGACTATGATGATGCTGCTTGCATGACAGCAACTATCGCAACAACTATCGCCGTGAAAACGAGGCTTAGCTTATTCAAATCAGTTCAATTGTTGAGGCCAATATGGGTGTTGATCGACGAGGCTGGATGACGTAAGTCTATGCCATTTTGAAATTTGGAAATTTCAATACCTTACCTGACAAAACCTAACCAAATCAGTAGGGCTAAAAAGGTATGTCAATCGGCACGGTTTGATCTCCTGACTTGAATTGTAGCAATAAATATACTGAAAAATATTTATTTTGATTCTCAATAGGAGATTATGCCAAAAAAGGTCTTTGAGGGCCTGCGCCTGGGGCCTATGCCGGCACGCTGTTAAAAAGCTGAATAGGTGACAACCCTACCTAGGGCTATTTAAGCAACTGCGCAAGCCTAATTCAACCTAAACTTACCTAACTTTAATGTTTAGGTATATTGAGAATTCAACGTATCAACCTTTTTATTTTCCATTTCTTGTTGTCGCTTCTGATGCCGTTGTACCCTAATAGTCGAGTAGGTACTTCCGAATTTATAATATATTTCATAAAAAAGTGTCGCAATTTTGAACTCGTTTTCAGGATAGGTTTCAATTTCCAATGTGGCGCAGATTTTCGTCGGAGCATTTACTCCCTCTGGGATTGGTCTAAACTGAACATATATTTCGTGAAAGAGTATCGGAACTTAGAAATCGTTTTTATGTCAGGTTTGCAATTTTAAAGAGGAGTAGATTTTCACCGCAGCGTTTTAAGTCTGGAAATGGTCTAATTCGACTCAGAACGTCAAGCCCAGTCGATTAGCACTTCTTCAAATCCCATTTAATCCATTTTGATGTCAACAACTTGACCGGTCTGATTGAATTAGGTTAGGTACTGAAATATTCAATGGTCATAGTCTTTTACTGGAGCGTTTCATCGGTCTGACTCAGGACGTCAAACCGAGTCGATCAACACTACTCTCAAATCTCATTTTGGTTTGCGGTAAAACAAATTCTGGCCAAAAAGACTAAAAATCTCCATATAAAAGGATCACCTCTGCATCCGGCATTTTGGAGAGCTGTAGCTGTAGCTGAACATGACGTTCCACAAAGTGGGACCTAGAATTGAACCCTGTGGTGTTTCGCTAGATTACATACAGGCTTAGTCCAGTAATGGCAAAGGTCATCAATTTTTCTTCTGGACGCCCTAACACTACCATCTGCGAAGCCAATTGAGGTAATTCCATCTGGCATTTTTGGGCGCAGTAGGTTATCATACATGACGTTCCACAAAGTCGGACCTAGAATTGAACACTGTGGTACTCCACTAGTCATTTCCCGGTCTTCTATTCGACCTCTAGCCTCTAGAATTATTTTCCTGTTTGACAAATAGGAAGCAATAAGGTCTAAGAGATTTCTGTGTATACCTTTTTCCTTACCTTCTTTATCGCGCTTATCAATCAGTCAACCAATTAATATTTATTTAGTGTTATCACAATAAAATGTTTACATATGGCATTTATATAGGTAAACTTACACTAGACAGTTTCTGGTTTAAAATGACACTAAATCAAAATATACACTAATAATAAAACACATGTTTTACATTTACAAAGACATAAAATTAAAACTTGTAGCTCATGTATTCTTCTATTGAACAAAAACTATTTTAGAGCAATATATGTTTGACTTCATTTTTAAACCTATCATAAGGAAGGTTTCTTATATAAAGTGGTAACATTGTAAAATTTTATCGACCAAAGCCCTGGGCCGTCCTGACATCTCTGCAGTCGCCTATGAAATGTGTGTGGTTGTGACCATTTAGCTTTACTAGCGAGATTTGAAGTAGAACCATAAGAATTAAGGAGAATCAATGGTGCCTTAACCTTTTACATAAATTAGTAAATAATGTGATCGACTCGCCAAATTTATTACATCAACTAAATTTTCGCATTCCTACAAGACCATCAAGACAAAACATCACTTTCCTCACAACTACTGCTAAGACAAATTTATTAATTAATTCCCCTTTGTGTGCTCAAACTTCAACATGATTGCTGATTACTGTGACAGCAACTTTTCTAGTCTTAAGGAAATAAGGAGTTCATTTGCGTCATTATATCCCACATTAACCTGAAGATAAATTATTTTTAGGCTGAACTTTTAACTGTTGTTGCTACGGTTGCTATAGTTCAAACTTATTCTTATTGTAAGCTCATTGTATATGATTATATTATCTACTAGTACTTCTACTAATTGTCCTGTAATTGGAATGTATATTCTGTTGGGCAATTAAGCATTAAATAAATAAATAAATGAGAAGGCACCAGATTATTACTGGATCGGGCTTCATAGTTGTGAAGGCCCCCATGGGTTTTAGATGATCCTATATTACGTTTAACGATCAACATATTTTCGAGAACATACAGACTAGGCAAGGTGAGTATCCCCAATTCCCCAAAAGGACCTCTACAATCTTTTTGAAATGCAAGGCCACATCACTCTTATGGCTTTCCACTGGAGGCCAAACAACCTCTGGGCACCGGAAGAGTGTCCCGAAGTAAGAGAGATGGAAGTGAAATAAGGCATAATAAGCTGTTCTTAAAACATCCTTTGACACACATCCTCTCAATCTGTGCAAGAGAAGTCTTTACCAAGCTTGCCAGCCACCCAGGAACTTGACCGAACCCTGGTGTGCATTTGTAAGGTCTCCCATGCAAAAGAGAGTTCTTTCAGTTTTGCCTTTGTTGAGAAGCAGTTTTTTTAAGCAGAACCATATTTCTGCTCTATTCTGGGCCACTAATGAGTCATTCCATGAGTCCTCGGACCTCAGTAGCGTAGGTGGCCGTCACATAGTAATATAACAGTTAGTCCGTCGCTAATTACGAGCTCTTCAAGCCACTGTTTGAGTCCAAGTGACCTCATTTACGGTCTGGACTTATTCGACTTTCAGCACAGCAAGACTCCATAATGGCGCGGCGTAAGACGCCGGTGATAATGGAGAAACGGTGCAGATGAGTAATGGATATATTGGAACATAAAGGCTTAATTTCGCAGGAGGGTTATATTGTGTAATAAAGCATTGTTCTCCGGAGATACGGATTACAATGGTCGGACCTGTCCGATGGGAATCCCCGTTCTTCCCCTCACCCCCACATTCGTCCTTCTCGTAACGGCTGGCGGTTCGGGTTCGTCGACGCTCCTTCTTCTTCCCTTCTACCTTCCTTCTTCTCTCCCGGTGCTCCTTTTGCGCTGCCGGTGGTGTCGAATGCGAAACGGCCAGTGGCGAACGTCGGGGCAATATGCCAAGTGACAGAACATCTATCAGGGGCGGTACCTCCTTAAGAGGAGGTTATAGTACCTACACGAGAGCTGTTTGCAATGGTTTAGCTGTAACCATTTATGGACTATTAACTTTGAGATTTCTGAACTGAAAAAAATACGAGGATGAAGAAAAAGGACGGATCTAGAGAAATGTTGACGTATTTTTTGGAATTTCCTAATAGACAATTAGTAAAATTAGTAGTAAAAAAATTTTGCGGTTTTTTTTTTGGCTAAATTCACGGTCTCGTTAATCACCCTGTATAAAATTATTCTGAAGTCTGGATCACGTCTGGATCGACATTCCTCTAGATTGAAGTTTTAAGAAAACGCAAATCAGATTTTTGTGTCAAAAATTATTAATATACAGGGTCAAAAATGGTAACAGCTAGAGCCTTGCATTGAACGATCGCGCGCCTATTGGGACACTGATAAAGGCGCCACCAATACAAAAGTATGTAAACTACAGTTTATGAATGAGCTGAGGTTTATTCATTTCTGGAATGAGATATTGTTTTGGACATCAACCAAATTTGTATTCGGTGGTTTTGGCTGACTTATTGATATACGCTGCAGGCCAAAGTTAGGAACTACTAAAATTTAAACAAATCGCGTTAATTGGTTTTGAGCAGTTATCATTTTCGGGATTACTGCGAAATCTTACAATTTTCAACCAGATTTGTATGTAATTAAAATTCAAATTGCTGGCAGGCCCAAGTCTAGAGTCTTGGGCTCACACTTTTTTGCGTCGGGAATAGAAATTACATTTTTTACTGTAAAAACCTTGTATTTTCATTAACGTTTATTCATTCCAGAAGTTATGTTCCTTTGCTAAGTTCTCCACTTTCACGATTTTTTGTGTTCAGACGGCAAAGTAGCAATAGTAACTTTTTCTGACATGGAACTGCCACTGAACTTGATAAAACCAATAATTGTGGTTTCTCTTTAACACACCATCTTTCATCCCAGAAGTCATTTTTCTTCTCTAAATACCTTCTTCATCAGGTGTCATATATCAGGTAAAATAAGACACCATCTTGGTGTGGCAGCATTAGAGGTCATATTGGCGTCTATTATAGTCCGCAGTTAATACTCGCATTTTTTATTAATCGCTCAACATCAGAGAAAGCAAATTTTTCTTTTTCTTCAGAGTACATAATCGTCTTGGCATAGGTGCATAGGTATATCTGTATTGGAGGTGTTATAGATTCCACAAAGTTGTTAAAATGCGTCCTCTTTTTGAATACTTCATCGAAATACCGAATTTGGCGGCTTCAATTCAGAATACAGGTAGATATAGTTTCACTATGGAGGGATATATTTTTTGGAGGCCTACCAGTGGGGTTTTTCATATTTTCAACTTATTGTCCGTCTTATTTTCGCTCTTGTACATAGGATAAATTCATTTTTGGTGTGACAGTTGCTCTTATAAACAACTCTTTATACCCATATTGTATTTATTATTATGTATATGCCTGAAATACACAGAAATGGGATCAACTGTGATGCCAGGTATAAATTATACAATATCTATTTCTCAACGACGGCGACGGACGATCTTTTTGCACGACAGGTCTAGGGTCAGTACCGACAGCAGAAGCCGATTCGGCATCACCATTACAGACCCCTCGGTTTATAAATAAAGGAGTGCAGCGCCTACAAATACTTTTTATAACTTTGCAACGAACTCCTTCTCCTCAGGGTTGGCAGTTATATTAGGAATAAGTGAACTGTGAATTAGACTCGTGGTTGAAACACTCGATTTATTTTCTATTAATTTATAGACAACATGATGGTGCGTGAACGGGACAACCGTTACACGACTTTTTCAAAATAACAGAAAGTGAAGTGTCGGACCGAGTCGCCAGACGCAGACTGCCCCTAAAATATAATAATCTAAAATAAAACTACCTGTTCCCACTTGCAAATCGAAAAATACGATCTTTTATGGCCAACGCACCAATGAGGGTTCTCGCATCCGCAGACACTTGTTTAGCCGCCCATTGCCACGTTGCCACATCAATCCGCAGAATACCGGACGTAACAGTTAGGCTCACTACAACTTGGTGATATATCCTTGTAGTAGGAATAGTAAATAGGCTACGCCCCCTCTTACTTGACTTCTTACCTCTGCCCTTACCCCGCAAATGTGTTATCCTCAAGCAGTTTACTATAACCTCCACTTAAAATGCAGTGCCGCGCGCTCACCCTGAGGATTTCTAGCTTAAATCGGTTGCCCGATTTGTAAGTACCACACAATGATCAGAATATAAAAACTGGTACCGTAAACGCGGGCTACTTTGGCCCACTTTTCAGTAATTATTGTATGTACTTTTCTCTAGAAACTGTTGTTTTCACTGCCCAGAAGTTCTGGCAATCTTTTTTACAACTATAATATCTTAAATTTTAATCAGTAATCCTGTTTTTACTTACAAAACGTTTATTAAATTAATATATATTTTTTTAGTTTTGGGCCAATGTTACCCTGCGGTTAGGGTAACTTTGGCCCAAGTCAATTTTTAGCGCTAAAAGCATGATACAAATGGTATGGATACAGAAGGACTTGGGTATTGACTAGAACAGGTTCTTCAACGAAGATTATATTATCAAATGTTACCAAGTTTTGTCATAATTATGAATTTTATCAGGTGAAACATCTTTGACCACCTTTTTCAGATGTTCAATATAGTCTGTGATGATTTGTTCATGAATCTGATTACTATTTATTTTGATCTTCGACGAAAACGTGACAGTCAGTTGAAGGTGTCTCTTTAGAAACGATTTGACCCGTTCACGTCCTGGAACATAGTTGCAAAAACACTGCATAGTCTTCCATTGCCTAGTCAAATAAGATTTTATGATGAATCTTAAATCTAGTTCATCGAGAATGCTAGTTCTTCTTGCGAAAAAACTGTTGCATGGCCTGGTGAACTGGAAAACAAACTTTTCAACTTGTTTTTTTATAGGGGTATCTTGCAATGATCAGCAGCCTGCCTTTGCGTTAGAAGTTGTTCATTGCTATAGCCAGTATATACTGGGCCTCCAGGAAGTCTTTTATTACGGCATCCTGAACAAGCTGATTATGATAAAACGCAATATAAATGAAAAAATAAACTGTTTCAAGGTTTTTGTAGCAATTCATAAATTAATATTATGGGTTTTGGCCAAAAAAAACGTTGGGCCAAAGTAGGACGTTTTTTATAGATTATTGGGTCTGATTTAAAAAAACATGAAAATAAAAAAACCTGTTTAGTTTACCAGTGTTGTAACTAAAGTACGACTTAAAGAAAGGAAAATTGTTTAATAGGGGGTACTTACCGGATTTGTTAAACAAAAAATACGTTTTTTGTAAGTGGAAGTTTGGGAGGTAAAAATTGCACGTGGTTTCGCTAGTCAAGCAACTATAAGTGCTGCTTTCTAGTGGACAGCAAAGGAACCACTGGACTTATCAGACAGCCTGTATAGTGCGGCTACCTACCGGAATGAGCCCGAAGTATTTTAAATACGGTCACAAATATGATTGTAGAGTATGATTTTGTTTTTTTTTCATTTGGGCCAAAGAAGGACGTTAGGGCCAAAGTAGCCCGCGTTTACGGTACTCGTAGCACACTAAACTCGAACTTAACCAGTGTCTCGTCACGTGGTTGACTGAAGGCGCCAAGGCATGGACGGCACGGATAGTGGACCTAGAGCGCTCCTATTGATCTATTGCACGTTATACGCGCTCTTATTGGTCAATTACACATCAATCGACTTTGAAGACTTTGAAAATGAAAAAATAGGCATTTGAAAAAATCAAGTTATCTCTGATTAATGCTTCCTTAATTGATCTACCAATTTCTCCAAGTACAAAATTAATTCAAACTCGGCCGCCTAACATAAGCTGACGCATTTCACTCTCAGTGACACGGCAAAGTCACAGCTCTCTAAGTTTTGTAATAGCTGCGGTATTTTTTTCTAACATCTACCTACTCGTAGATGTATAAAGTCAAATTGACGCGGGAATCTAAATCTGCAATTATATATAGAGTTTTCCATTTTAAAAAAACATGACCTTGATATGTCACGCTTTTATTAGGCACCCTGTATAAAATTTATTACTTTTAAAATGTAGTCCAACTCGACATACATACAGTCACAAAGTTGGTTTTTTGAATAGTGGTATGGTTTGGTCACAAAAGTCTGAGGCGTTGAGCTTGACTCACCCTGTATATTACATGTGTATATGTGTTTGTTTTTTTTATAGTCCTAACAGTAAATTATTGCACTGCTGGTGGGTTTTTTCTATTATACTGGAGGATTTCAGAAAATCGGCTTTATCGCAAGGACAGAACCACTCGCACATCCGGAAGTGTGACAGAGAGTCTGGCTGTCCGATGTTGAACCAGCTTGAGTCCCTTGATCACATGTCCAACTAACGCAAATGCGTCCCTCCGACATGGTACCACGGCCCGACCGGCTAAAACCCGTTCCCTCTGTCTTATCTCTGATGTTCCACCTCCATCTGCACCAGGCATCATCGTGAACGATATTTTTTGCAGTGCAAGACGAATATACCATCCAGGAATACCTTCTGATCTTTATTTAATCTTGTAGTTCTATTCCCATTTCTCATTTGCAGAGATAATTCTGTTGACCATACCATGTACGATATTCCATGCCTCTACGCTGGACAACATCAGCATGGCCATAGTCTCTGGGATTAGCTGACCCTCCAGTTTCTGACTAGACTTCTCTCTACATAGACCCATCTGTCGCACAGAAGCAGGACATTCTCGGCTGTCTTCCGCCTCGCAGAACATGCATCTCTGGTCTATAACCCGCTCTGTCCTTTTTTTATAAATTAGTACAAATCCATGTCTAGACAATAGCTGCGTTAAGAAATAGGACGTCTGTCGATGACTGCATTCCGACCATACCTTTATATAGTCGTTTCGTCCACTGTGCGATATCAGTGGTCTCATTTCATATGCCTTGCCACTTACTTGCTGTCAGTCATTTAGCTTTAGTGCGCATGTCGTATTGATTTTTTGACCATAACAAATCAGTGTCCTCTCTTCAGCCAGCAAGTATAAGGGTGGTATTGCCATTACCACTTGAAAGGCTCCTGTCGATACTCTACAATAAAAACTGGGCACCCTCAGCAGAGACCTTCTATGTAAGCTGTTCAGGACCTTCTGATACTTTTTTCCTTTTCGTGGCCTTATACTTCACAGGGGCTCCGTACAGAACGATCGAGTGTGTAAGCTGGCACAGAGCTGCTCTTTTGTAGCTATTCGGCCCTCCTACACTTGGCACAAGTCGTGGCGGTATTGCTGCCTTCTTCTCTGTCTTTTCTACTACTCTTTTGAGGCGTTCTCCGTAATACCCCACATTGTCCAGTGAGACACCAAGGTACGCTATGGAGTTGCTTGTTGGGACTTGCACTCCCTTTAGTTGGAAGACCACGTTAGCCATTTTGCTCTTTGGGCCGCGCATCACAATTGCCTCCGTTTTCTCAGGAGTACTGCTGATCATCATCATAGTCACAGTGTCTTAACAGACATGTTGTGAACTCGCAGGATGCATTAAGTTGGAGCTAGAGTATTGCCGACACGAATATTATCAATAGTTTTGAGAACTGTAGCTCGCCATCGTTCGCGATTTTCTGTCAGTTCAGTGGCGCTCTTGATACTCATATCTAGCAACTGTTTCGTCGTATCCACCCAGCGTGTAGGGGAACGGCACGGCGCCGCCCACTCGGGGCGTGATCCTGAACTACAAGTTTCTCCATATTATCGCGTCTGTGAATATGTCCGAAGAATGTAAGCATTCTCGTCGATACAATGGAGGATAGTCTCTTTGGATTACCGAGCTCATCCAGTATGGAAACATTAGTTCGATGGGCGGTATAAGGAATTCTCAGCATTCTCCTCCACGCCCACATTTCAAAAGCATCTATGCGAGCTCGATCTGCCTTTTTAACAGTCCAAACTTCCAAGGCATACAAAAATATGGAGAACACAAGAGACTGAACCAGCGACATTCTGGTAGCTTTAGTGATGTTATGGTCACGCCATATTTTAGTAAGCTTTGTCTTGGCACCCGTGCCTGTTGAATGCGCCGTCGAATCTCATTCTCATAGCTACCCGAATTGTCGATCAAAGAACCGAGGTACACAAAACTTTGAACTACCTCACAACGGCCTATTGACCATATTTCTCGATGATTGTCATGCTCTCTATCTACGATCATAACCTTGGTCTTGTTGTAGTTAATACCAAGACCATATGCTGCACTATGTTGTTCGAAAATGTTTAATAGAGCTAGTAGCTCTTCCTGAGAAGCAGCAATAAGGGTTGTATCGTCAGCAAATCTTAAGTTAGATATTTTGCTTCCGCCAATAGTTATACCGCCATTCCAGTTGTCCAGTACCTGTCTCATCTCAAATTCAGAGTAGCTGTTAAATAACATCGGAGATAATACACATCCCTGACGAACTCCTTTTCTGGTTGCTGCTTGACCAGACAGGCTACCGTCAATTCTTGCACAAGCCGAGCTAGACTCATAGAGTTGCTGTATGAGAAATACTAAGTGGTAAGGGACGCCCATAGAAATAAGGATTTCTCACAGTTTAGGCCACTTTACGTTATCAAATGCCTTAGAATAGTACTTCTGATGGTGGATGGAATAAACAAGTAGATAAATAGATAAACAAATAAAAACGTTCAACAAGCAGGCCGTGTCATTCTATTCTATAATGCTCCACGTTTACTAACTCCCATATGTCAATTTTCGATCAGTCACGTTATAATGACTATCACACATGGCACGCAGTTCAAATCTTGCACCCTTATTGATACACCCTTTATTTTATTTTATTAATTCGACTACCCACATTAACTGGACTGTAACCGTCCGGTGACCCAGTTTTTCCTTTTCTTCATCACTTCTTCGTCGAAACCAAAAGTGCGCGGCGTCCCGTCCACACACACGCAGCGGGCTTTTCCGCTTTTCCCACTTCAGGAAAAACGGAAAAACCACACGACGTAGCGCCATGAATGAAATATATCCACGGGCGCAGCAATTTTCCGTCTCGAGGGGGAGCGAGGGGAAGCGACCGAAGTAAGGCGCTGGATGGGAGGGGAAAACTCCGCCTACGGTCCAATGAGAACGGTGCCACGACGGCGATCGATGCAAGAAAATGTTCTCAGAACAGAAAAAGACGTTCTCGTTCAGAAGTTTTGCTTTGCCGGAAAGTAGGGGAGGTGGAACGGCAAGGAAATGAGAAGAGAGGGGAAGCGCTTTGGAGCTGTTTGAAGCCTTTGTTCTAGCGAGGGTTTATAGAGGAAGCTCTTACGTAGCTTGCTGTATAATTTAGGAAGGCCTCAGAACTTATGAGCTGGCACATACTTGAGTACTGTGAGGGTATCGTATATTGGGCTAGAGTTCGTTTTATCGAAACTCGAAACGGGCGTTGGGATTGTTGTCAATCGACGCGGATTGACGCCCTGAGTCGAACGACACCACTCGTAGACTGAGGAAACGCCCCGGTAAAATTCTATGACACTTTAAAGTTTCAGTACCTAACCTCACTTATGCCAAACAGTCAACTTATTGAGGTCAAATTCGGTTTAATTGGTCGTTAAGTAAGTGTTAGTCGATTCTGCTTGATGTCCTAAGTCGAATTAGGCCTCTCCAAGGCTGAGGAAACGCTCCGATGAAAATCTGCGCCACTTTTAAATTTCAAACCTGACCTCAAAATTACTTCGATATTTCGATGACTTTTCATGAAATATGTGGTCAAATTATATATCGTGCGAAAGCGCTAGATGAGTACAACACAACGCCACCACTCGGAAGTTCCTAAAATGGAAAATAAAAAAGCTATGATACCTTAAATGTTTCATGTTAAAGCTATTGAGGAAATATGAATAACCGAAAACGAGGTTAGTTTATGTTGAATTAGGTCTGTGTAAACGTACAGCGGGGGGCCTGGGGGGCTAACCCCCCCAGACGTCACTGTCTGCATATTTTGAACAGTCTAAGCGACACAAGTTTCCCAAGTAGGCTTCTCACCTGTTCGGTTTTTTCCACAGCATGTGGGGGTATGGCCCGGAGGAACTTATTTTGATTAATTTCCAATTGAGAATCAAAATAAACGGCTGTACAATCTAGATTTGGTACAATTTAAGTCAAGATATCAGGTTGAGTCCCTAGACACACCTTTTTACCTCAACTGATTTGCTTACTTTATATTAGGTCAGCTATTGGAATTTGTGAATTTCAAAGTAGCGTAGACTTTCACCAAAATGTTTTCTCGCGCTGGTAATGGTCTAGTTTCTCTCAGGACTTCAAGCCGAGTCGATTAGAACCCATTTCAGCTTCAATAATTGAACTAGTTTGGTTGAGTTAGGTTAGGTTTGGAATCTTCAAAGTGCTGTAGTTTTTCACCGGAGTGTTTCCTCAGTCTGGGAGTGGTATCGTTCGACTTAGGGCGTCAATCCGCGTCGATTGACATCAATATCAACGCTCGTTTCGGGTTTCGCTAAAACGAACCCTTACCGTATATTGACCAGCGAAAATAATTAGGGGAAAGAAGTAACGACGTTGTCATAACTCATAACTCTTACTAATTCTAACGCATTTTCATCTTTTACGACTTGTTATATTTGATGTATAAAGGAAACGGCATATAATTTATATTCTCTTAATATCCTATTTATCTACTTCATATAAATTATGAAAACAACCGGCAACAGTAGCAGCAGACGTTATGTAATGTCTCTGGCATACTTATGTTTTCGGTTTTTTTTTTAAACTTGACATGATGACGATCGCTACCTGAGGCAATTTACGATGGTCACACGGTCTTAGGTACCATAAAAATTTCATGATATCTCGAAATCAAATATTTCAATGATCTTCTCAGCTTTACTACTAACTAATTCAATTTCTTTCTTTTACGACTAGTTTACAATAAAGAAAACGCCAATTACCATTCTGTGCTTCGTAGTCGTTCGATAGTAACTTAAGGGTCCCTCAAGGGCCGTATTCATATAATAGTTGGATCTTAAGGGTTGTTTAGCACTTGAGGGTCTCTCAATTACCGTTCGGTGCTTCGTAGTCGTTCGATAGTCTTTTAAGGCTCCCTCAAGTGCCATGGAATCCGATAGCTTACGTAACGAAATTTTAACATGACGTTACGTTGTACTCGTCATTTTGTAGGTTTGGTAGTTTGGTTTTCTTCTGTGGCATAAAGAAAAATGGCCGGACTACACTGTAAGTCTGCGGTAAATACATCCCATCTGTATCTGTTGCGTCTTGGGCTAGACGACTGAAAGTTCAAATGGTCTTAAAAGCTTAATTCAAGCAAGCATGCAAGGAAACCGGTCGTCCTGAGACACAGTTACGCAGCTAGTTGGTTACCAGACAGGTGAAAAGCGGTAGAAATATATCAGCAATGTGAGGCATTGACGTTTAATAGATTATAATGGGTAATTTGAACCGTTAGACCCGTTCACATGATACCGATTCGGCTGTTTTACCGAATCGTCTTTACGGAACCTTTTTTTTACCGTGTACTGCAGTGGCGCGTACATCTGAATGGACGTATTCACCAATAGGTGATCAGTGGCAATGTGTATGCATGCGAAGTGTTCATATGCTACAGTTTTTGAACCGATAGTGTAGTGAGCAACAGGTCACTGTCAAAATCGATACCAAATTTTGAAATAGCCAAAGTGATCAAGACGTCTAGTGGTGAAATTTAGAGCCCAATGTTGTGTGTGTGCCCGCGATAACCAGATTCTTTTAGCATGCATGTGTACCAACTCAGAGAGAATGAAAAAAAAACACAGAAATGTTATGATATTGTTTTTTTATTACTTATTTCTTAACATTTCTTTTGTATTTATTAATCATGAGTGCTTTGTATTTCATATATTTTACTGGTGAAATATTTATATTGATATGTTGAAATATACGAATCAAGATGTCTTAATAATAGTGGTAAACTGGCTTTTATTACTGATATTTGTATAATAAAGTAATGGTTATAAAAATTAACAGTCTAAATGATAAATAATAATAATAATAATACATGGTGGGCTGGGTCTCTGTTCAACGCCAGGGAGAGAAATATGGATAGGATATGGAAAAATGTAAAATATCAGCATATATTATATAAATAAATAAATATAACCAACACATAAAGGGGTCAATAAAGGATGTAATTGGAATAGGATATCTAAAATGTAAGCATAGCTTAGCAAGCATGGTATATAAGCATATAAATAGATCAGTAAATAAATATAAACAATAAACAACATATAAAAGGGCTGGTTAGAGGAAACCGTATAGCATAAGTGATTAGGCTGTCCCAGCTAACTCGCCACGGTTTCCACAACCATAAAATAAATATCGAATATAAATAAAGAGGATCAGTGAAGTTTGAAATAGATACACCTAAATATCACAAAGGTGTCTCTGCTCACCACCAGCCTGCAATCCCCCAGGACCTAGTACCTAGAGTAGACGTAAATCAGACACTCAACGCCATATATATACAGGGTGTCCCACGACGATTAAGACAAGCAATATATCGGAACTGAGCAGTAGTAGCAAATTATAATTTTGGGGGTGTACATTAGAGCAAATATAGTATCTTTTCTTATTATTGTATCACCCAACGAGGTATTTGCTTTTGATCACGTGATGTCCGATTCAGAATTTTTAATAGGACACTCTGTACATTTGTGACTTTATGTATTCCCCCCGATAAAGCAATTCCAACAAACTAGCACACTTGGGGCCTAAAGTGATTAATTCAAGAGCTACAGGTACTTAAAGGATGGCACCACTACCATTGATTATAACCTGTACCTCTACAGTTAAATTATTTTGGTAGTGTTTCGTAATGGTAGCGGTACACTCCTTTAAGTACCTGTAGCTCTTATATTAATCACTTTAGACCCCAAGTGAGCTAGTTTATTGGAATTTCTTTATAGGGCGGAACACAAAAAATCACAAATATACAGGGTGTCCCATTAAAAATTTTGAATCGAATGTCACGTGACCAAAAACAGATACCTCACTCGGTGATACAATAATAAGAAAAGATACTATATTTGCTCTTATTTACACCTCCAAAATTATAATTAGCTACTACTGGTCAGTTCCGATATATTGCTTGTCTTAATCGTCGTGGGACACCCTGTATAATGTCATCTTAACAGCCGGATGTATAGTATAAATTGTGAAATACTTTAAATATTGTAGCCAGACCACGTTAGTTAATAATACAAAGTCAAAAGACAACATACCTGCAGATATTCATGAAAAAGGCTCCAAAATGCCTTTGTTGAAATTTTGGTGTCTAGCTTCTTACTTTTTCCAAAAACAATCTCCTCTCGTCATCAATAAACAAAACTATGACAACGAGTCTACTAGTGAAAAAGAAAAATAAAAGGCATCACAGAACTGTATCTTTTGCTCAAATTCACGAAAATGAACATGGAACTATTAAGGAATTTTTTGCTCTATGAAAAGTCACTCATGGTCTGACAAATATCAAAATATCTGAACAATATATGATGTAATAATGAATCAAATAAATTACTGAATATCTGAACTTCATCAAACGATTACACTCATACACTTATAATAACAAATTTGGATCGCTTTTCTTTTCTATCATCTGTCAATGCCGTCAATGTCAGTTTTCGGTCCTGAGACAGCTAAAGGTGGGTTCTACCATATGCCAGCCAGGAGCGCGTTCCGGATCACCACAATAGATAAGTGAGTGAGAAAACTATCCAAAAATGAATCGAGCACCCGCGATCGGCTGAAAATCTGTTTGTTGAAATTACCAAAACGGTGATTTGACCGCATCGTCTGAACGGGCTGTAACACTATCAGTGGGAAGCAGATTGAATAAATACACTGACGTGCTTTTTTGCGAAACTACATGGGACTGCTCTAAAAGCAGTGACTAAAGGTGTTTTTCGAACAAGTCGGATTCTCAGTAGAAGTTGAATAGTGAAAAGAGGGCATCGATGAAATCTCACCCTGTAGGAAAGTTTACATAATGATATTTGCGAAGCGTGAAGTGTACATAAACAGAGAGCCAGGGCGTGTTTCGCATAAGCGACTGGCCGACCAATTGACTGTGTTTACTGCTGCTTCATTAACTGCCGCTGGGTTTGTGCTCGCGCTATAAAGTTTAAGATTACTGGCGGTGCGGTGAGGCCATGCTTGCCTCTTTTATTGCATATTTTATTGTTCACGTTAACGCCAGAAATATGGTCGTGTATCGACTGGGCGTATTATAGGAAAAGAAAATGCCGTCTTGGTGCGCAAACACAGTAGGTCGTTTTAGTGTGCGTGCAACTGCGTGCGAAGGCGTGCAGGTACCGCATGCAGGCTAACCTGCTCAACTGTGTTTGCGACCGATTACCAGCGTCGGAAGCCCGCTTGAACCTTTGTAGTAACAGAAATTTAGTTTGCTACCTGGTTTCGTCTGTGCCAGTCGAAGATGAGTATCTATAAAGAGTTACTTATAGCTTCAGTGTCTGCGAAAACCCCTATTTGGGATAAAAGACACAAGCTGCACTATAGCCGCACTGCGATAGAAAAATGTTGGAGGAAATAAGTGCGGTTATGAAAGTAGACGGTTAGTTTATATACAATATTTATTTGGATATATTCATAAGCTTGGAACTGCGGTAATACATCAAGAAATGCGTTATAAATGTGGTAGTGATAGATAAGATAAGAGGTACTCTGCAAAATATTTACCAAGGATATCTCGAATTGTTTTGGCCTCATTTGGAGGCATCTACTGGTAATTACGCCTAATCCATTTTCTAGCCTGAGATAAATAGGTATGTTCAAACTGTATATATACTTCTGTGTATGCTTTAACTATGTCTGATATTCGATATGTAATTCGATATTAACAAAGTAACAATGTACCTGACCAATGATATTTCGAGACCAAAATATATAACGTTAGGCAATTGTGTTTACTACGTACTATGATAGATATACTCAAATGAGCATAACACATTTATACACAACCACAACACTAGATATAGGCTAGGTGCTACAAAATGATACAACGCTTCTACCTTTTGATACCAAAAACTTGTTTACAAAGCGATTCAGTCTCTACCAGAGTAGGTAGCTTCCTTAATAAGAGGCGCACAAGAATTCGTTGAACATGTGTAGTATCAGTCACATATTCATGTGATTGACAAATTTCAACTAAATAGTTCTAATGTATATGATGTGAATCTACATGTGTATGTACTAATAGTTCATTTGACAACTTTCCACCACGGATTTATCACAAACCGCTGATTAAACGAAAAAACGCCAAGACACGTCAAAATATTTGTCCAGAGAGACAACTTTTTAACCAAAAACTATTTTACCCCATTGTACCCTCTAGCCCCTCATAGGAATCATTTACAGTGTTATTGCAACTGTCCCTCATTGTTTTGCCAGTAATTGGCAACATATTGAACCCTTATTGCATGTTTTCTATACCGTGTCTAGATGCGACTGGCCAACCTTTGTACTCTTCTTCTTGTCTGTTTTCACTGTACTATGCACTGGTGTGCTTGGCTGCGTGCGGAACCGGCGTCGGCCTGCTTCTACCTGCCGAGGGGACTCGGCGCTGGCCAACGCACTCCAACGCTCTCAAACGCTTTTCTAACTGCCGCTACTGTGCATGCCTACTTGGTTTGGCGTATCTTGACTCTGTACTTCCCGCACATTCTATGTGCTTACAAAACATTTGGAGTTCCTCTATCCCTACACTATCCTCCTCCAAAAAGTAGAAAATAATCAGAGACTTTGAAATGTCTGAAAACGAAGTTTGAACGATTTTGAAATTTTTCGTTTTTTGATTAATTCTCCTCCGCCACTGGCAAGAATTGCAGAAATGGTACAATGTTACCATTTCCTCCACGATAGCAATACGGTGTCTAAACATCATCACAATTAAGTTAGTAGTTTCCAACAGTGGCAGATTCAGAGGGGGTGAGCGAGGCGTACACCCCCCTATACTGTAAAGGAAATATGGAAGCATTCTATATAATTACCAATCTTTGGCTTTCAAGCAATGCAAAATAATAATGTTTCTAAATTTATATTATTTTTAAGTAACTACGCCTGGCAACAAAGTAAATGCGAGGTCAGAGGCAAGTAGGCGAACCTAGAGATCCGATGCCCCTAGAAGGAATCCTAATGTCGGCTACACACGTTCCGGCAGGCCTGTCAGTTCAAACTGAACGGTCTGCCTGAAGACCGGACGCCTCGCCCCCACACGTTCAGGCAGGCCTGTCAGTTCGAACTGAACAAGGCCGCCTAAAGACCGGTCGCCTCTGATTGGCTGACGCCCCTCCACACGTTCAGGAGAATGTGAAAGATCAATCACTACGTTTCCACGGGCTTTTAAAACATTTTGTGTGTAATTTCTCGATATCTGGCAAGGTATACCTGATAGAAGAAAATGTCAAGTACAAAGGTTATTTGGTTACTTAAGACGCATATCCTAAAAATATTTTGAAATATATAGGGTGTTGCGGGAAGTATTGGATAGTGATCAACTTTTTTTTATATATAGAACTGTAACTTTTTTTAAATTCTTCTAGTTTCCATCATTGATTTCTATTCAACCCTAAAATATTTTTGGGATCGGTTGCGACGTTGCCAAGTTATTATTTATTTTCTATTAATTTCCGGATTTGCAAGGTCGCAAGTAATACGTCCAAATTGATATATCCCTTCACCTTTTCTCAATATTATTATACAGCGAGCTACTTGAATATTAAATGAATATCACTTAGGATGTTATCAGCAATGTGCATCTACAGGGTGGTTTTGGCAGAATTTTAAATTACGGCAATTTGATGGTGATTTTACTTTGTTTTTTTAAATGTAACAATGTATCTTTTATTTTAAATCAAAATATCCACTAATAGCCTATCTCGCCTTGTAATATTTTTTTCGTGTTTGTGACGTTGCCAACTTATAGATTATTTTTCCAAATTTTCAAACAAATATCTCCGATTTTTATTAATAGAACACACTGTATATTTTATTTAACATAGAAGTACTCCCTAGTTATGGTCTATAGCGTAAACAAGTTTTAACTGATGTTCCTAAAATAATAAAACCGATTTCCTTGCACACATACTACTATTTCGAATACCAGGTCAGTAAAAGGTACAGGAACGCTTAAATATCTTCAAAACTGGCACAGCCGGAACGAGAAAATCCATAACTGCAGGTTTTTGAACATGCAGAATTCAAAAATTCTAACAGCAGCGCCAGATTTTACAACTTTTACGTTACTCGTCATAATTTTGTTATTTTCAATAGAATCCTCTACTTATCATTATTGCAATTAATTGTGTATGTCGAATTTAGTAAAGTCTCACAATTTCAAAATTTTGTTTCTATTAATTACTGAGATACGGCAACACTGCTTTTTCAGTAAACAGTACCGGAACGCTTGAATATTTCCAAAACTGCCACAGCTGGAGCGCTGAAATTCAATACTTAGGGGTTTTTGAACTTACAGAATTCAAAAATGCTAACATCGGCGTTGTCAGATTTTCCAATTTTACCTTTCAAGTCATTACTTTGAATGAAATGCCCTATTTATGAAGTCTAACGTAAAAGTGGTAAATCTGACAACACTGATGTTAGCATTTTTGAATTTTGCTGTAAAAAACTCTCCGATATTGATAATTTTCGCTTCAGCGGCGGCAGTTTTGGATATTCAAGCGTTCCGGTACTTTTTACTGAAAAAGTGGTGTTGCCGTATCTCAGTAATCAATAGAAACAAAATTTTGAAGTTATGAAATCCTACTAAATTCGACATGCGCAATTCATTGCAATAAAGATAAGTAGAGGATTTTATTGGAAACAACAAAGTTATGGCGTGTAACGTAAAAGTGGTAAACCTGGCAACGCTGCTGTTATAATTTTTGAATTCTGCATGTTAGAAAACCTGCAGATATAGATTTTCTCGTTCCAGCTGAGCAAGTTTTGGAGATATTTAAGCGTTCGTGTACCTTTTATTGACCTGGTATTCGAAATAGGCAGTATGTGTAAGGAAAACGGTTTTATTACTTTAGGAACACCAGTTAAAACTTGTTCACGCCGTAAACCATTACTAAGAAGTACTTCTATGTTAAATAAAATATACAGTGTATTCTATTAATAAACATCATAGATATTTGTTTGAAAATTTGGTAAAATAATTTATAACTTGGCAACGTCGCAAACGCGAAGAAAAATATTACAAAACGAGATAGGGTATTAGTAGATATTTCGATTTAGAATAAAACATACATTTAAAAAAAACAGAGTAAAATGACCTTCAAATTGCCTTAATTTAAAATTCTGCCAAAAACACCCTGTAGATGCGCATTGCTGATAACAACCAAAATAATATTCACCTAATATTCAAGTAACGTGCTGTATAATATTATTGGGAAAAGTTCAAGAAATATATCAATTTGGACGTATTACTTGCGACCTTGCAAATCCGGAAATTATTAGAAAATAAATTATAACTTGGCAACATCGCAGCCAATCCAAAAAATATTTTATATATATAAAATATGATAATGGAAATTAGAAACTAGAAAAATTAAAAAAAAGTTATGGTTCCATATCAAAAAAATCAAATTGATCACTACCCTACTTTCCCGCAACACCCTGTATAATTCAAAATATTTTTATGTTTTTTTATGTTCGTCTTAACCAAATAACTTTTGTATTTGATATTTTCTTCTATTATTCTATATATTGCGAGGTATCGAAGAATTAGTCACTATACAGTGGAAACATCAACTGGATACGTTTTCAAAACGTTTCCTGTTCAAGGTCGATTCGCTATTTTTTGGGATCTATCGAGATCCAAATCTCGTGGAAACACCAGCTGTCTGTCCCTTTCTTTTTGAATGGACCAATCGTAGTGCATCAGGTCGGCCGGATGGACGAACATATATGTGATTCTTCTCCGGTCGCCTGATCAGTCGTAACTGACAGGTAGACCGGACCATACACACGCTCAGGCGACCGGACGTCAGGCCGGACGGAGGGCCGAACATATATGTGATTCTTCTCCGGTCGCCTGATCAGTCTTAACTGACAGGTAGACCGGACCATACACACGCTCAGGCGACCGGACGTCGGCGGACCATTCAGTTCGAACTGACAGGCCTGCCGGAACGTGTGTAGCCGACATAAATCAGCCCATGGAATTCAAGTTATACGTTAGGATTACAATATGTACCTGTGTATTAAATTATTCCACAGTTATAAAATTCAAAAACAATAATCAGTTATGTCGGCTACACACGTTCCGGCAGGCCTGTCAGTTCAAACTGAACGGTCTGCCTGAAGGTCGGTCGCCTCGCCCCCACACGTTCAGGCAGGCCTGCCAGTTCGAACTGAACAAGGCCGCCTAAAGACCGGTCGCCTCTGATTGGCTGACGCCCCTCCACACGTTCAGGCGAATCTGAAATATCAGTTACGTTTCCACGGGCTTTTAAAACCTTTTGTGTGTAATTTCTCGATATCTGGCAAGGTATACCTGATAGAAGATGTCAGGTACAAAGGTTATTTGGTTACTTAAGACGCATATCCTATAAATATTTTGAAATATATAGGGTGTTGCGGGAAAGTATTGGATAGTGATCAACTTGTTTTTTATATATAGAACTATAACTTTTTTTAAATTCTTCTAGTTTCCATCATTGATTTCTATTCAACCCTAAAATATTTTTGGGATTGGTTGCGACGTTGCCAAGTTATTATTTATTTTCTATTAATTTCCGGATTTGCAAGGTCGTAAGTAATACGTCCAAATTGATATATCCCTTCACCTTTTCTCAATATTATTATACAGCGAGTTACTTGAATATTAAATGAATATTATTTTGGATGTTATCAGCAATGTGCATCTACAGGGTGGTTTTGGCAGAATTTTAAATTATGGCAATTTGATGGTGATTTTACTTTGTTTTTAAATGTAACAATGTATGTTTTATTTTAAATCAAAATATCCACTAATAACGTATCTCGCCTTGTAATATTTTTTTCGTGTTTGCGACGCTGCCAAGTTATAAATTATTTTTCCAAGTTTTCAAACAAATATCTCCGATTTTTATTAATAGAACACACTGTATATTTTATTTAACATAGAAGTACTTCCTAGTATTGGTCTATAGCGTGAACAAGTTTTAACTGGTGTTCCTAAAATAATAAAACCGTTTTCCTTGCACATACTGCTATTTCGAGTACCAGGTCAGTAAAAGGTACAGAAACGCTTAAATATCTTCAAAACTGGCACAGCTGGATCAAGAAAAGCAATAACATGCAGAATTCAAAAATTCTAACAGCAGCGTTGCCAGATTTTACCACTTTTACGTAACTCGTCATAATTTTGTTATTTTCAATAGAATCCTCTACTTATCTTTATTGCAATGAATTGCGTATGTCGAATTGAGTAAAGTCTCACAATTTCACAATTTTGTTTCTATTAATTACTGAGATACGGCAACACTGCTTTTTCAGTAAACAGTACCGGAACGCTTGAATACTTCCAAAACTGCCACAGCTGGAGCGCTGAAATTCAATACTTAGGGGCTTTTGAACATACAGAATTCAAAAATGCTAACATCGGCGTTGTCAGATTTTCCAATTTTACCTTTCACGTCATTACTTTGAATAAAATGCCCCATTTATGAGGTCTAACGTAAAAGTCGTAAATCCGACAACACTGTCGAATTTTGCTGTAAAAAAACTCTCCGATATTGATAATTTTCGCTTCAGCGGTGGCAGTTTTGGATATTCAAGCGTTCCGGTACTTTTTACTGAAAAAGTGGTGTTGTCGTATCTCAGTAATCAATAGAAACAAAATTTTGATGTTACGAAATCCTACTAAATTCGACATGCGCAATGCAATAAAGATAAGTAGATGATTTTATTGAAAATAACAAAATTATGACATGTAACGTAAAAGTGGTAAATCTGGCAACGCTGCTGTTATAATTTTTGAAGACTAGAAATATCGGTAGTTTTATTCGTATTTGTCAGCTAAATGTGGAGAGCATAAGCAGAGCGAATGCATCTCCAAACTACTTTTGGACAATAAGGTTGATGTCATAGCGATCCAAGAAACTCACGCCGACAGTGAGGAATCACTCACCAGACGGGGACACGTTTCTGGTTATACATTACTGGGAGCCACTTACCACCATACTTACGGCGTAGCCTCTTATATTCGCAACAATATTGACAATGCCCAACTCATTTCCAATGACACAAATAACAACATACACAGCGTAATAGTAAAAGTGGGAGAAGTCACAATTGTAAACGTATATAAGCCACCGGCAGGGGAGTGGCCTGAACAACCACTTCCAGTACAACAGCATCCGGCTATATATATTGGAGACTTTAACAGCCACCACCAACGGTGGAGATACCCCGACTGTGACGAAAATGGCACAAGGTTGACTGACTGGGCTGATGATAATGATATCTTTCTTGCATTTGATGCCAAAGATAAAGGCACTTTCAAATCAGCAGCCTGGAACTCAGAAAGTAACCCTGATTTGTGCTTTGTGAGCTGCAACTGGAAAGGGATCCCTATACCAGCTAACAGAAAAGTCGCACAGGCCTTCCCACACAGCCAACACAGGCCAGTTTTCTTAGATGTGGGAATCCAAATACCCCTAATACGATCCATCCCTCGGCCTCGATGGAATCTTGCAAAGGCGGACTGGTGTAACTACTCACGGGAGCTGGACCGGCTGGTACAGTGGATACCGCCAACATCAAACAATTACAAACGTTTCGCTGGAGCAGTGATGAGCGCTGCAAAAAGGACCATTCCTAGGGGTTACAGGAAGGAATATATCCCTGGGTGGGATGAGCGGTGCGAACTCCTATACGGCGACTTTCAGGAAACCAACAATCCAGATATTGCCGACGAACTCATCTCTGCCCTGGACAGCTCACGAAGACGTAAGTGGGAGGAGACTACGTCGGAAATGAACTTCCAACACTCAAGTCGAAAGGCCTGGAGCCTTCTTAGAAAACTAGGCTCAAGCACGCCATCCACACGGGCACCGTCGGGAGTAACTCCAGACAAGATTGCTGCGCATATTGTAGAAACGTCAAGAGCACCTTCTGATAGAGAGCATACAAAACGCGTGAAGAAGGGATTGACTTTACTGAGGAGGAACGCTCCTACCCAAACAACGTTTTCCCGACCCTTCTCGATCGAAGACATTAATAATGCCATATCAGATGTTAGGCCTGGAAGGGCTCCTGGTTTCGACGGCGTCCTGCCGGAATTTCTCATTCACGCAGGTCAGCAAACAAGAGTGTGGCTATCTCTCTTCTTCACGAACCTCCTTAATACGGGAAACCTCCCACGGGAATTCAAAAGAACGAAGGTCATATCAATATTAAAGCCCGGTAAACCGAACGATCAACCCGCCAGCTACAGACCTATAGCCTTGCTCAGTTGCTCCTATAAATTGCTAGAAAGAGCCGTCTACAACCGATTGAGCGCGACTATCTTAGACCGGGTCCCGATAACCCAGGCTGGTTTCAGACCGGGTCGCAGTTGTTGTGATCAAGTACTGTCCCTCACAACGCATATAGAGGCAGGCTACCAGCAAAACATGAAGACGGGAGTGGCGTTTATTGACCTCACTGCCGCATACGATACGGTCTGGAGGGAGGGTCTCCTATATAAGTTGCTGCAGGTGATTCCCTGTCAGACCACTACAAGACTCATAAACAACATGTTATGCGACAGAAAGTTCCAAGTAATCCTAAACGAGAAAGCAAGCAGGCAGCGCAAATTGAACAACGGACTTCCACAAGGCTCAGTACTGGCCCCCTTACTTTTCAATCTATATATATCTGACATGCCAGAAACAGTCAGTTACAAGTTTTGCTATGCGGACGATATAGCCATAGCTTTTTCCGATAAGAGCTTCAAGAACGTTGAGCATACTCTTTCTAACGACTTGTTAGCTCTAAACAACTACTTCAAGAAATGGAGACTAGTACCGAGCCCCAACAAAACCGAAGTTTCCTGCTTCCACCTGAATAACAAACTAGCTAAATATGAACTGCACGTACTTTTTGCAGGCGAACCCCTGAAGCATAACCATTTCCCAAAATATCTTGGAGCAACGTTAGATCGCACCCTCTGCTATAAGAAACATCTCGCAAACACAGCAGGAAAACTCAGAACACGCAACAACATTATCCAAAAGCTGTGTGGAACGACATGGGGTGCCACTGCTCCAACTCTACGAACCAGTGCACTAGCTCCTGTCTATTCGTGTGCTGAGTACTGTGCGCCTGTTTGAATTAACAGCCATCATACCAGACTAATTGACGTCCAACTAAATCACACTATGAGACTTATTACAGGCGCAGTTAAGACAACCCCAACTCAATGGCTGCCTGTACTCTCTGGAATAGCCCCACCACAGCTGCGAAGGACTGACGCCCTTCTAAGGGAGTATAACAAGATTACGGCCAACAACAAACTGCCCATCCACCGAGCAATACCCCCGTTGCAGATAAACAGACTCAAATCCCGACAACCACCAATAAGGGATGCAGAAGGGCTTAAAACCAACAACTTTGACTCCTTGAACCAATGGCGCTCCCAGTGGGAAGGTTTTGCGGAACACCACTCGCGATGCGCATTTATGGGGGCAGCCTTACTTCCAGGATCAGAACTACCCCGGAAAGAGTGGGTAAAACTTAATAGAGTCCGAACAGGCCACGGCAGATGTGCCGACTCCCTTTACAAGTGGGGCTATGTGCAATCTCCCTTATGTGACTGTGGCGCGCCCCGCCAAACTATAAACCATATTACGAGCGAATGTGAACTGCGTGCGTTTCAGGGATCGCGAGAAGAGTTCTTCACAGCCACACCGTTGGCGCTGAAGTGGTTGAAAGAACTTGACATCAACCTGTAAATACTAAAGACTATGTATCTTAGTTTGTAGCTGTATATATTTTATTTTAGTATAGGTTATAATAGTCTTTCTTTTAATCTATATTTACTTTTGTCATGTTTTTGAGCCATACGATAAATAAAAAAATAACTTTTGAATTCTGCATGCTAGAAAACCTGCAGATATAGATTTTCTCGTTCCAGCTGAGCAAGTTTTGGAGATATTTAAGCGTTCGTGTACCTTTTACTGACCTGGTATTCGAAATAGGCAGTATGTGTAAGGAAAACAGTTTTATTACTTTAGAAACACCAGTTAAAACTTTTTCACGCCGTAAACCATTACTAGGGTCTATGTTAAATAAAATATACAGTGTGTTCTATTAATAGAAATCATAGATATTTGTTTGAAAATTTGGTAAAATAATTTATAACTTGGCAACGTCGCAAACGCGAAGAAAAATATTACAAAGCGAGATAGGGTATTAGTAGATATTTCGATTTAGAATAAAACATACATTTAAAAAAACAGAGTAAAATGACCTTCAAATTGCCTTAATTTAAAATTCTGCCAAAAACACCCTGTAGATGCGCATTGCTGATAACATACATAATAATATTCACTCAATATTCAAGTAACGCGCTGTATAATATTATTGAGAAAAGTTCAAGAAATATATCAATTTGGACGTATTACTTGCGACCTTGCAAATCCGGAAATTATCAGAAAATAAATTATAACTTGGCAACATCGCAACCAATCCCAAAAATATTTTAGGGTTAAATAGAGATCGATGATGGAAACTAGAAAAATTAAAAAAAGTTATGGTTCTGTATAAAAAAATCAATTTGACCACTACCCTACGTTCCCGCAACACCCTGTATATTTCAAAATATTTTTATGTTTTTTTATGTTCGTGTTAACCAAATAACTTTTGTATTTGATATTTTCTTCTATTAGGTATATATAGCGAGATGTCGAAGAATTACTCACTATATAGTGGAAACATTAATTGGATACGTTTTCAAAACGTTCAAGGTCGATTCGCTACTTTTTGGGATCGTATCGAGATCCAAATGTCGTGGAAACACCAGCTGTCTGTCCCTTTCTTTGTGAATGGACCAATCGTTGTGCGTCAGGTCGGCCGGATGGACGAACATATATGTGATTCTTCTCCGGTCGCCTGAACAGTCGTAACTGACAGGTAGACCGGACCATACACACGCTCAGGCGACCGGACGTTAGGCCGGACGGAGGGACGAACAATTATGTGATTCTTCTCCGGTCGCCTGAACAGTCTTAACTGACAGGTAGACCGGACCATACACACGCTCAGGCGACCGGACGTCGGCGGACCATTCAGTTCGAACTGACAGGCCTGCCGGAACGTGTGTAGCCGACATTAGGTTTAAAAAGCACAAGATATCACCAGTGTAATTTTTTTCAGCGCAATATAAAGTATTCTATGAATACAACAAATGTTTGAGTTTTCAAACCCGCCCAGTCACCCCGCCTTCAGAAAAAAATAAAAAAGGATCAAGTATCCATGAGATGCCTAAAAACGAAGCTTGAAGGGGCTCTGATAATTTTTTGTTTTTTATGGGTGCGGAGCAGCTACCAAATTTTCTGCTGAACGCGTGCGCATTTTCTGTAGCGATAGAAAAGTATGCTCACTTGGAGCGGAGCGGAATAAGATACTTCTGACCTTGTGAGTGTCACATGTTATGACAATCGTGTTATAGGTTATGTTGTCATATTTAAAAAGAAAAGGTCCACACTACTTTACACAGTCCAAAACTTTGATACAATTTGACATACCTTTTTCCTTTTATTTTTTTAATAACCTCAAATGTGATCACTCATTTGACATTTCACTGACAAATGACAGTCGACACAAACTATTTATCGTGTTATCTAACGTTTTTCAGCAGAACGCCAACTGTTAAGGTGAAGCGGCTACAAAGGTAGCGGCTCCCGATCTTTCTGCTGAATGCAGCCAACCTCTCCGCCGCGATTTTCAAAATTATAATAGCATTACCCACTACAACCCCACAACAACCAAGAAACCGTCCGTTTCCCGAAGAAATCGCCATGCCAGGATCGAATCTGTTCAACCTTGTAAAAGATTACGACAGTACTAAAACTTTAAGTGGTGAGGATAGAATGACTTCTTCCAGAAATTCAATGGGAAAATCAGTCCCCGATAATTACAAGTTCCAATAATTTATTACGCTTTACGTAGGTATGATTACCGAGGGTTCTTGAAGTGCGAGAGAAGTTTTATATTGATGAAGGCTTGTTTATTTATGTACAAATGTTATTTGGAAGATAGAATATTAAACTCGGACAGCTTTCACAATCGACGCTCACAAAAAATAAGGCATCTGAACTTAATTTCCTTTTTCAGCTTCCACTAAAAATACTATTCCGTTTATTTTATCGACACTCTAAAGACACTAATCCTCATAGCCTGGGGGTGTGGTTGTGCGTAACATTAGTGGAGTTGCAACATATTTACTCTGAAACTAGGAGTTTCAAGCTATAAAATTACAAAGCTCAATCAGCAAATATTTTCTTGACCAAGCAACTTACTAGGTAGTGGGTCTATGAAATATAGATAACTCAATCACGTCTATGGAGGAGGAAAGCCGGACCAAATATCAGGTGTTGGTCGGACAATTTAGCAGACTCTAGCCATGCTACACTGTAAGTCTGCTAGTTATGATCATTAGATTTCTGGGTGAAATGAAGAATACGCTGCTCGCTGCACTACGCGCAATGCCGGTGGGCCGTGCGGCAAAATGCAGAAGGCAGTCATCCTTGGGTCCTTTCGACTACTTTTCGACTTGCGTCTAGCCGGACCGTGCAACTTTCCAACCCGCAGTTCCGCATGCGCAGTTGTTATGACCACGCATAATATCTCTGAGGATTTCCCATATAAAAATGGTTCCCACAGAATTTGACCTTGGGATGATTTTAGGAATGTGAAGATTGGGCAGAGATGCGAAAATGAAAATATCGATAGCGGTACCAACTCGATATTTTTTAGCCAAATAGGCGCGTTTAGTTCGTACAGAGCATTTTGTGCAACTGATTACACCCTTAATAATTATTTTCGATACCGATACATAAGTAACGATACCAGCTTGAAATGCCTCAAAAAGTATGGATGACAAAAATACCCGATATTAGTGCAGAAGTTAGCATCCCTACAAAAAATCATCCAAAAGGGGGGATGCGCGTGTAATTACCGCCAACCTGAGTTATTGTGCTGGTTGTTTACTATGCTGTGGTTATGACTAAATATTGATATTGATAGTGACAGTTATGTGTGCGGTTTGCAGAATTCAGAAAGGTGTGTTGTTTTGGAAGAACTTCTGTTTTCATGGGGTTTTCAACCAGATGATATAGATAAAATTGCTATGAAACTGATGTATCCGCCATCCAGATCGATCAATATATAATAAGTGTTTTAAAAAATGTTTTCTACTTTTATGCTATGTGTAGAAAGGTCTAGAAAGCCCTTTACACAAAATGTCTTCTTATTGGCATTACTTGACCAGTATTGAACCCAGAAAATTTAGCTAGTGAGGCTTGAAATTAATTTTGGGTATCATAATTTCTGTCTCATGTGTTTAATTAAAATTGACGAATGTTTTTGGAGGCATCCCATTTTTTACGTTAGTACATCTAATATAAGGGAAAGTTGGTGCAAAAGGTAACGACGAGAGTTACTTCTTCAAAATTGGGACCACCTTTCTTATATATTACATTTGCACTATTAGAGGCAGTTTGTAACTTCTTCACTAATAATCCTTTACAACTGATTTAAAACACAGTGATAGATATATATGTACCACATTCGTTCGTTATAAAGTAATCCAAGATTTTTTCAACTTTTAAGGTTAAGGAAGAATTTTTTTAATGTTTTTATAATTTTTTATAAAATGATTAATTTTAATATTTATTAGACGACTCAGACTTTCGAAATTTGTTCACGAAGTATCTTATTTTTTAACCACAAATAATCTTCCACATCTATCCCCAATGTTGCAGTACCCTACTCTAATTTTTTACATTTTGAACTGCCAATAAAGGCGTTTTTTATCGGTTTTCCCCTGTTGAAGCGTCTCTTCAGAATAGAGGATATCCATTATCCAATAATTGACTTCAGCCCCTTCATGTAATAAAGTCTTGAATCATTCAAGAAGAAGACAAGCAATAACGTTACATTAGATTCAAATTTGGCACCATTGCGGAATCATCGGATAATAGTCGGAAACCTTCGGCGGTCTTCGGAACTGCGGGTTGGAAAGTTGCACGGTCCGGCTAGACGCAAGTCTTAGGGAGCACGATTCGCGAATCCAGTGATTGCTCACTTCACGGTGTAAGGAATAGTAACATTTTGTCATAGTTCGCTTGGAATTTATTCACCTATTGATATGAATTTTTCTCTATTACAATTCCAAGTCATTTCGATTTTCCAATATTTTTTTGCACGGTAAAACCATGTTCCTAGTTTAGCTTACATTTAGGCAAATAGCCATCCAAAGTACGCCCATGGGCACCACACATTAATTGATAATTGAAATTACGTTATCAGATAATAACCAGTTTAACCGTGTTATGCACGGTCAATTGGCACTGACGCGCTAACTATGCTTACTTCTAGGTACAGGGGAGATGTTAATAAGATGTTTATCGATAGTATCGATTTATTGATTTTAAGGTGGTATGATATAAAAAGTGGCTACTATATTGGTAACGTCAAGGAAAGGTTTAGACAAACAGCTACGTAGTCCTTAAGAAGTCAGTGCAAACTACCTGCTGTTCTCTATAGAACCTTTATCTTTATTCATTACATTATTTTTTGCCATCTTCGCTATTTCTGAGCTTTCATATTAGTCCAGCTATAAGTATATGTAGTCTCAATAGATTCTTAATTCTTATATAACTCTTATCACAATAAGAGCTAAAAAGTTTGCTAATCATGTTCTGCTCTCCTAACAAATATTTTAGTTGTGGGTCAGATTTATATAAATTACAAAAATCTTAAAGATCTCTGATAAAGGGTCGCCATTCACAAGTTCAGAAAATATACATTTAGCATCGGGTTGGGTTAATAGCATTCTCGGATCTATGTTTCCAAATTCGCGAAACATGGTTGTTTAACCTCTAACTACAAGCGCTGGTGTACTGGGTACACCTTCGGTTTTAAGTACGTTCAATTTTCTGATGAGATGTAAGGTATCACCCCTGCCGTTCTACCTAACCCTTAAAGGTGGTATTTACTTAAAGCTTGCTTGGTCGTCAGTCGTCAGTGGTCTCGCAAACTTTGCCGAGCAAGTAAAGTTTGACATGTGTAGTTGTGTAAAAAGTATATTAGAATTGTTATTCAACAAACTTATATTCAGCTGTTTTGGGTATTTTATTAATATACTTCTTTGATACCTACAATCCATTTTAATAAGAAAGCTATATAAATGTAATGATGACAATCTCGCGTGTACTAGTGAAACAGAAAGGTATTTATTTCGATATATTATAATATTTACTACGTTGAAGTTTTTCCGAGGGATAAGGTATGAGTGTTTTTTTGTAATAAAATCGTTAATAGTATTAATAATAATTTTGCAATTAGTGTGTTGGCATTTATTACCTAAGATATAATAAACAGGGTGTCCCAAGAGTCAACTAAGCGAGGGCAAGGTTTTTTATTATTTTATTAATTTTACTTATTTTTGTTGACTTTACTAAAAGTGGCGTCACTGTATGACTCGCTCACTCATGGCAAATATGTCCACTATCCACCTCTCTCATCATTTTGCCGTAAAATTAAGAACCTACCAGAAGCTTGTACGAATAAAGAACATCTGACCTGAGTGAAATGGGTTAGCAAAAATCGGGTTACCTAAGGTTTGTAGTTTTTTACAATTTTTTTTAGTATGAAACAAGTATTGTACCATTTTATAATTCTGGTTAAATGCGCCAACTTTTAATGATAGTTGCCAAGGCACTTTAGTACATTTTTTCTAAAGGAGGGCCTTTCAAAGTCGGCAAACTTTGAAAATTTTAATTCGGCGATTGTAAATTGCAGCGATGGTCAAGTATTGTTAATCCGGGATATGAAAATCGCAGCGGCTGGTTATTTTTCCATTTCAGGTACACATGTAAATTGCAGCGGACGACCCTCTGTTAGGGATAGGAGTTTTTATAACAGCCATCCATCATTGTTTATTTTTGAGAGTCTTTGATAAATACTCAAACAGACACATACATTAAAATGAATAGTGTCAGAATAAAGCACACTCCAAATGCAACAACTAAAAAGAAGCAAGATTTTTTGAATCTTAGAATACCTAGGTTTATTACTCAATGAAAGTAGGATAAGTAGATTAGAATATATAAAAAGTGTATGTCATTTTTATGGTGAGAACCTTAGTTAGTAATTATGGCTTTTATGTATATATTGATCTAAGACGATTTACAAACATATTTGTACATAATGTTATGTATTATTAACAATTAACAATTTAGAAAAGTATAATTTTCTTTCAATGTCAATAGTTTTTGTTTTATTATTAACTGCTCTAACAAAAGAAGGATTTATTAGTTTCAGTCTAAGAAAACCCGCGCATTGGGTATATTATCATCTTCCGAAAATTGCAAAAAAGTATCAAAGTTGTCACAATAATTGTTGATATTGTCGAAATTGCCTAAAATAATGGAAATATGTGTCAAGAAATTAACTTTTCCAGTTCAGTTCTAGTTAGTTAAGTAGATAATTGCAAAATCTCTATAACAATAAGTGCGAATAAAATTTTGGGTTTGTAATTTAAAAAAGTCATTGTGATGTCATGTAGTTTTCAAGATCACTAACAGAAGTAGGTAAGTAAATGCCACCAGATTGTTGCTTTAGATAAAAATTAATTTGACCTCTCACATAATATTATTTTTATATAATATTTTGCTATACAAATCCAAATTAATTTTTAGAATACCTCCAAACAGGTAGACTACGCCGATAAGGGACCCTCGCTGCAATTTTCAACATCTTTTATGGTCACCTTTGAGATTTATAGGATTATACCCTAAGCGCGGCTGCAATTTGTATCCGCCCCTCATCGTTTATAAATAGTTTTCATTCTAGAAAACTTGGGACAATTGTGTCATTATTTTTGACTGTGCTTCTAGATATGTTATTTAGGGTTACGGTTCCAAAGTTTAAATGAACAAAAAAAAATAAATGTTAACCACAATAACCGAAAAAATGTTATAATTTGACCAAATTTCTAGGTTTTCTTTAAATGCCCATAATTTTCAAACTGCATGGGTATATTTTTTTTCTGATTTTTCTCATTATAGTTACAACCAATCCTATCATCCTATCATCCTATCCGTTGCGGCTTGACGTTGACTTTTGGGACACCCTGTATACGTATGTAGGTAGTGTACAGAATACATCACGCTTGTACTTAAGTTTCAAAACAAGGCGCGTGTAGCTAAAAGTAAAAAAATTAGCCATTCTGAAATCCTATGAATGTATCACAATGGCCTCCAGGTTTGTTGACCCTGAGCAACACGTGTTTGCACTGTTGAGTATTAAACTATTTGTTAAAAAAGAGACACCGTTATATTCGGTTCTGGTTCAGTATAATCAGCAACATTCTATGTTCCTTAAGATCTTACAACGTATCTAAAGACTTCTTTAAATTACACTACTCCTCGAATAACATTTGCTTCAATTTTTTGAACATTAATTCGAATGAAAATAGAACGATAGAGCATTTTACATATATTACGCTTACACAATCTATTGTTTGAGAAATAATTCAGGATTCTGTGGATAAAATACGGATTTATAGTCAGGTTTCAGATGTTAGAATTATCATACAGCTTCATGTTCTGTGGCACACAAAACAGGTGGTAAAATGTCAACAGCCGAAAGTGCGAAACACCTTTTTTGGTATTCATTTGTTATTATTACATAATTGTTAATCCGCATTAGCCTTAGAATGTAGGTACAACTGTATAGTTTTTCCTACAGATCAACATACTTTCTCTTTACATATTCGATAGTTAATGTTAGAGTATTCTGCATACGGTAGTCGAGCTCTTCGATTGGAAATATGCCTCACGACACAATGACAAGTATTTTTCAAAAGCGCATGCGCCCAGCCTAATGACTGATTCAAAATAGAATGTTCTAAAGCATTTCGGAAGTCACCGAAGTGAAATAGCTGGTGAAGATGCCATCCAGTGGTGTTGGCGAAACGTCAAGCCTCAACGTTCAACGACACCGGCCTAAGAGCTCAAGAATCACAAATTCATTGGACGATGGCCACGAAAGCAGTACAGAACATTCTAAAATTTTGATGGTAGCACCATTCGTAATGAGAATCCAATATTCGACTCACATGCAGACAGATCTACTGTAAAAAGCATAATCGAAAAACTCGAAAGTACCGGGAATGTGGTTAAAGACCAGGCATGCTATTCACGAACACTTTCGAAATTTCGAGCGGATTTTTTCGATGGCGTACAGGATCCACATGGATTCCTAAAAGTGTACGATCGACTACCGAAACTAAGAGAAAATACCAAACAGCAGCGGCAGCAGCAAAACAGCAGGTGTTAGCAATATTCAAATCATATTTTTCCATCGCATGATTTTTTACTTTTCATGTCGGCATAAAACAGATACCCGACTGGCAGGCACCAGAATCGGTTCTACAGTGCAAAATTTCAAAACATATTTTTTGATAGACGAAATGCTGTTTAACCTTTTTTCGCCGATGTCTCCTAAACTGAAGGATTCGCATAATTATATTACCTACTGTCTACCATTTTCAATCAACATTTTCGCATCTATGAAAGTTTCTGTAGCTGTTATTGCTGTATTCATTGTCCACATCCTTAAGAAGGTCAGCCATATTTTACTTCGAAAAACCACTCGACATAACTTTCGTATGAAAAATCCGATTCAGCGTTTCGAGAATGCATTTTCTGTGCTTTGCAGGGTAATAATTCGTAAATAGCTGACATTCGAACGAAACTTTCGATCGCATGAACTCGTTAATAACCCGCCAGAACTCCTTACTCCGAAATTAACCTACAAGAAATCGGCTTGAGTCTTCCTCAACTTGAGTGACCCTCAAGTCGGTTTCGAAAGACTGTGAAACACAAAACAGGCCCCAAAGGCCAAATTCAGACACTTTTGAAGAGAAGTATATACAGAGTGTATCAACGATGTGTGGGTAGACTACAGCTCCTTCCCTATTTGAGATAGAAAAAAATGTTTCAAATAACAAATGTAAAGGGCAGTAAAATCTACGTTCCAAAAATATTTACCATTATACTAGGTGTTCCTTAAATTTGTGACTAATCAAAGTTATATTTTTTAAATACAAGCCCCTGTATTTATTGCATATTTGGATTCCTTGGTTCATGCTAGTGTGACTTTATCTATCACACATGATTCTTAAAATGAATCGTTTAGGCGTAAATCACCTTTTTTGATATAAGTAGATATCAGAAAAAAATTAATATCGCAGCGTCTGTAAAACTTAAAAGGCTGTCACTGCATTGGGACTAAGCATGAAGTGTGTTAGTTTAGGTCATACTGTCAAAATTTGAGCTTTTTGTCCTTGGTGAAATCGATACATTAATTAAAGAAACTTTAATCACCGGTAACTTGATTTTTTCAAATGGGAATGCCTAATTTTTACACGGTTGAATGTAAAATTGGATAGTCTTTCTAACGATATAATATTGTCGATATTAATCTCTTGTAGTTTCCATTTTATTTCAAAATTTCAGTCAAATTGGTTTTTCAAAATTTTTCTCCAACTGACTTAGCAGAAAGATGGGAACGAAGTGGCGTTAATGGGAAAAGATTATTGAAATACTTCATAAAACATCAGCTAAAACCAGATCCAACAACGGCATCATATTTAATGTCAATGAGAAGCTGGAGTATGTCAGAGATGATTATCTTTCGCCCAGTAACTGTTGGATAAATTCCAAAAATCATTGAAAAGTTTTAAAATGAAATGTCGCTGGTAGTCTAATATCTACAGACCACAATTTCACATTTAATGGCATAAGTCAGTAGTCATTTCCGTCAAGTCAATATTAGCAGTACCTCTCACTGGAACATTCTTCAGCTTTTCGTTTACATTTTTATTGTATATGCTGCCGATGTTAGTTCTGGTTATAGCTGATATGTTGTAAGGTATTTATATAATCTTATCTCATTAACTCTACTCTATTTGCATCTTTCTGCTGAGTCAACTGTTTTCTTCCATCTGAACAGGCTTGTGTTTATTTTTTATGGCCTGCTTACAGCTAGAAGAATTTGAAAACCACCGATATGACTGAAATGTTATAATAGAATGGAAACTACAAGAGATTAATATCCATAATTTCATGTCTTTAGAAAGGCTATCCAATTTTCCATTTACCTGTATAAAAAAATTAGGCATTACTAGTTAAAAAAATCAAGTTACCTTGATTGAAGTTTCTTTAATTAATCTATCGATTTTACCAAGGACAAAAAGAGCTTAAAATTTGACAGTATGACCTAAGCTGACACACTTCATGCTTAGTCATAATGCAAAGTGACACCCTTGTAAGTTTTACAGACGCTGCTATATTCAATTTTCTCTGACATCTACTTATATCAAAAATGGTGATTTGCAGCTAAACGGTTCGTTTTAAGTATCATGTGTGGTGCAGGCACTAGAATTCACAAGATTCTCGCCAGAGATCCGGGACAGGAAGTCGGGTCTCTAAAAAGACCAGACGGTACCTACTCGGACTCTGCCAAGGAAACGTTAGAGAAGAACAGGCATGCATTCACACTTCCTCTACCAGGGCGTTGCAGTCACCCATCTAGCGAGGACTGGAAAAATGCAGCCAAAATTGTCACTCCAAATGCAGTAGATTGGGCGATACAGTCCTTCTCACCATACAAATCACCCGGAGAGGACGGAATTGTCCCTGCTCTTCTGCAAAGAGGGCAGGACTTAATAAGGCCGGTCCTGGTGAAGATCTTTAGAGCAAGCCTGGCTTGGTGTTATATTCCGCTAGGGTGGACGTTGGGAAGAACTGTCTTCATACAGAAGGCAGGTAGAGTGGATACGTCTCTGCCCAGTTCCTTTCATCCTATCTGCCTAACATCCTTCTTCTTGAAAACCTTAGAGAGAATCGTGGACAATCACATTAGGGAGGGACCTTTACGGTTAACACCGCTGAGTCCCCACCAATACGCGTACACGGCAGGCAGATCAACTGACCTTGCCTTATTCAACCTAGTGGGCAAAATCGACCAGTCTTTGGGAAACAAAGAAATTGCGTTAGGTGCCTTGCCATTGAAGGAGCGTTCAATAACGCACTCCCTCAATCGCTCCAGGTAGCCCTTGCAAAAAGAGGCGTGGAGAAGATCACCTGCGACTGGATCAGCTGCATGTTGGCAAACAGGAATGTCGTGACATTATTGCATGGTGAGTCGATTAGGTTTAGGCCTGTCAGGGGATGTCCCCAGGGGGGAATTCTCTCACCCCTTCTGTGGACCATTCTGGTGGATGACTTGCTGAACGAGCTCTCCATCAGTGGTGTGTACGTGCAGTGCTATGCGGACGACCTCGTTATTGTAGTCAGAGGGAATCATCAAAAGGACCATCTCTGAACTTCTTCAACAAGCGTTAAACACAATGGACAGCTGGTGCAGGAGGGAACAAATGTCGATAAACCCCCATAAAACAGTTGTCGTTCCGTTCACCAAAAGACGGAAACTAGACAAGCTGCGCTTACCTAGAATAGCGGGTGAGTCAATCCAGTTTGCAGAGGAGGTGAAATATCTTGGTCTTATATTGGACAAAAGACTCACCTTTAACTCTCACCTGGATAACAGGATCGAAAAGGCCCGCCTCGCCCTCTGGACACTCAGAAGGATTTGCGGCAAATCTTGGGGCGTTAGTCCTAAACTGATCTACTGGATATATCAGACGGTGGTCAAACCCATGGTAGTATATGGCGCTGTTGTCTGGTGGCAGAAATACTTACAACGGACAGCCAGAGTCAGGCTGGCGGCGGTGCAATGCACCACCTGTTTGGCCATCACTGGAGCCATGCCTACCACACCAACGTTAGCCATGAAGACCCTTCTAAACTTAACACCTCTGCACATTGAAGTGGAAAGAGTTGCAAAAGTGGTCGCCTACAGACTGCTATCAACCGGCAGATCTGACAAAACGGAACTAGGTCCAGACACAACGGGTATAATGGGTCTCGGACTGTATGGTTCCCCAAGCGCATATACAGGGTTATTCACGTTATTCGACACGGAGCATTATGGCTAAAGTATTTGATAAAAAAGAAAATAATAACTTCGGATGGATAGAGACCCATAAAGGCTATATTTTAAAAATATTTTCATGTTATATAGGGTGTCCCAAAAACACGAAATGTATCAAAGTCATGTTTTTTTAAATGGAACACCCCGTATATTATTGCATATTCAGATTCCTTGGTGAATTCTAGTGTGACTTTATGTATCATACATGGGACTAAAAGCCAACCGTTTAGGTGTAAATCACCATTTTCGGTATAAGTAGATATCAGGAAAAAATTGAATATCGCAGAGATTATAAAATTTGGAAGGCAGTAACCCTGCCGTATTACTAAGCATAAAATGCGTCAGCTTTGACGAGACTGTCAAAGTTGAATTACGTTTACGCTTGGAGAAATCGGTCGATTAATTAAGGAAACTTCGATCAGCGATAACTTGATTTTTTCAAATGGGAATGCCTAATTTTCTTTATACGGTTAAACGTAGAATTTGATAACATTTCTAATGATATAAAGTTGCGAATATCAATCTCTGATAGTTCACGTTTAATTTTAAATTTTCTAACAAATCGGAGTTTTTCAATTTTCCTGCCTATAAGCAACGTAGCAGGCCACGAAATATAAACAAAAACCTATTCAGGTAGAAGAAAACAACTAACTTAGCACAAAAATACTCACGAACTAGACTAACGGGAGGAGCTTATAAAGATTACTCACAACAAACAAAGTCTAACCAGAAACAACGGCGGTAACATATCTTTGGTCAAGGAGAAGCTGGAGTATGGCAGAAATGGATTTTTTCACGGCCTACTAGCTACTGCAATGTACTAGAGATAGGCAATTTCCAAAACCATTAAAAATTTTGAAATAAAACGAAAACTACTAGACAATGTTGTAGGCAGTTTATTATTTTCATAATAAAATTTCACATTTAATGATATAAAAAAGTATGCACTTCTGTCAAAACTCAAGTCAAAAGTATCTCTGACTGGAGTTCTGAAAATTCTTCAGTACCTATTAGCAAGATCGCAGAAAATAAAGAATGAAAAGAATGAATTAAAATTTGTTCAAATTATAAAACATAACTCAAATGGCAGAACATATAATCTGATTTGTTAGTATTCCTTTTTTGCAATATTGGTAATAGATATTGAAAAATAGAAGGGCTCCATTCAGAGGTATCGACTTCGACGCAAATTACTACTTTTTTACACCATCACATATGATTGATATAATTGCGTGCTGGAGCAACAGTCGCTGGTTGTTTTTGTTTCATATCAGGGTTTTTAATTGTCTTGGAAATTTTTAACCTCTAGTAAATTGCGGTATTCAGTAGACTGTAAAAAAATATCTATTACTGCTATACTCCAGCTTCTCTTTGACCTTAGAGATGTTACCGCCGGTGTTTCTGGTTAGACTTTGTTTGTTGTGAGTAATTTTTATAATCTTGCCCCTTCAGTCTAGTTCGTGTGTATTTTTCTGCTAAGTTAGTTGTTTTCTTCTACTTGAACAGATTTTTGTTTATATTTCATGGCCTGCTACGTTGCTTATAGGTAGGAAAATTGAAAAACGCCGATTTGTTCGAAAATTTGAAATTAAATGAAAACTACCAGAGATTGACATTCACAACCTTATATCATTAGACGTTTAACCGTATAAAAAAAATTAGGTATTGCCATTTGAAAAAATCAAGTTAGCGCTGATCGAAGTTTCCTTAATTAATCGACCGATTTCTCCAAGCATAAACGTAACTTAAATTTGACAGTCTCATCAAAGCTGACGCATCTTATGCTTAGCAATACAGCAAAGTCACAGCCTTCCAAATTTTATAATCTCTGAGATATTTAATTTTTTCCTGATATCTACTTATACGGAAAATGGTGATTTACACCTAAACGGTTCGCTTTAAGGCCCATGTATGATGCATAAAGTCACACTAGAATTCACCAGGGAATCCGAATATGCAATAATATATGGGGTGTTCCATTTAAAAAAACATAACTTTGATACATTTCATGTTTTTGGGACACCCTGTATAACATGAAAATATTTTTAAAATGTAGCCTTGATGGGTGTCTATTCATCCGAAATCATTATTTTCTTTTTTATCAAATACTTTAACCATAATGCTCCGTGTCGAATAACGTGAATAACCCTGTAGAGCGATCCTATAAAGTCCTTCTCCCAGGCAGGGACGAACGGAGGAGGGACGATTTTGTATCACCCTCTGATCTTGCGCTATTTAATGATGGCTCCAAGTCTGAACTGGGAACAGGAGCGGGAGTAGTGGGTACCAATCCAAGAGTTGAAATTTCAGTCAACCTTGGGAGGTATACCACAGTCTTCCAAGCAGAAATGATTGCCATAGAGCTGGGAGTCAGGGAACTAATCAAAAGGCCCCTGACAAACAAATCTATAAAAACCTTTTCAGACAGCCAGGCTGCATTGAAAGCACTGTGCTCCAGTCGTGTTGATTCAAGACTGGTATGAAACTGCATGCACCTTCTCAACAAACTCGGAACGGGAAACAGGGTATCCTTGATTTGGGTTCCGGGTCACAGCGGAGTGGAAGGCAATGTATTGGCCGACGCGCTAGCAAAAGGCGGAACTGAATCTGTGTTCATAGGACCAGAACCATTCGCGGGCATTGGAAAAAGCACCGCTAAAAAAGACCATCTCGGACTGGGCAGTGAGGAAAGCACTCCTGAACTGGCGAGATACACCAGGGCTACTGCACTCGAAGGTGTTTATAAGTCAGGCCCCCCCGAGGATCATGGAATGTAATAGGTATGACCTCCGCATTCTGGTCGGTCTGCTGACGGGACATGGTCGTCTAACGTACCATATGCGGAAGTTGGGTCTTGAACAAACTTCAGACTGTCGCTTCTGCTACGTGGAGGACGAAACAGCGAAGCATATTCTTTGCTCCTGTCCAGTACTGGATAATGCTAGGTTCCAGGCATTCGGATTTGCCCAACTGGAACCTCATGACTTCAAGGAAGTTTCACCCTTCACGTTGATCGCCTTCGTAAAGAGGTGCGGACTGTACAGTGAACTCTAAAAAGGTGTGAGCGACAATAGACACAATTGAGTCGCAGTGGAAGGAGGCAGCTCTGCCCCACTCACTTTCAACCTAACCTAACCTAACCTAAGTATCATGTGTGAAACATAAAGTCACACTAGAATGGACACACACACACAGCACAGATTTTACTGACCTCTAGGTTTTTTATTTCAGACAATTTTTCCTATGTCAAATAGGGAAGTAGCTATCGTCCACCCACGGATCGTTGAACACCCTGTACAATAATAATTTTGTCCAGAAATGGCCAATGCATTATATTTATGTACAAATACATCATTTAAACTATAAAATATCCTGAAATCCGACATCACGCCGAATTTGCAAGTCATCCACGTGAGAGAGACACTTATCGTTCGGCATTGTGGATACACGCCGCTCACAAAGTTCTATTCAGAGAGTTCTCTACGTAATACGACAACACGTACACGGAATATGTGTGTACGTACAAAGAGCATTTAACGTATTCAACGCTTTAGCGCTAAGCTCCAGAAAGGAGGTGCATGTATTAAAACTTCCCAAGTGAGCTTTAGTTGGATAAATTACCGGACTGTTTCAAATTGAATTCAGATATTACTTGAATTATTGCAGTTTCGTTAGGCTGCTTGGATAGCAGAGATTCTCTTAAGGTGATTACTTTACTTTTCGTTCCTAATAGTAAGAGGTAGTAGTAATACTTTTAAAATATAAAAAAATGTGAACGTTGAACGAAGTAGACCTTGTTCCAGGTACCTCTCTGACTCATGTGGTTGTTGTTCATCCCCTGTCCTTGTTTTACTATAACCTTATTACACCAGATATCGACATTTGTGCATTTCACGCTATTTAGTTTTCTTAGCAGCTGTTTTGAGAAAAAAAACTGACAATGCGTTATATAACAATTTTTTTGTGCAACCGTCACACCCTCTAATCTTTAAGAGTCCAATCGAATAGTAACATTATTTTGAGGTAGACGTTTTTAAGTTAGCTACGACTGCCTAATATCAAACAATTCAGTGCACAAATACAGCAGTTAATGACATGTGGGTATTCCAATTTATTTAATCTTTTTAGCCTCCATTTCATAAAAAAATAACATGTGATATATGGTTTCAGACATACAGACACATCCTCCTTTAACTGGTGCTATCAAATTCATAATTATGTCGCATTACACCCCTTACCCTTTTCCATTTCCCATTGGCCGACCAGCACCAAGGCCGTTTCAACTCGAAAGGACCTTTATTACCTCAAGTTGGCCAAATTTGGGAGCAATCGCTAGAGGCGTTTTTGCGTAATCGTTGGAGAACGAAATCGCAGACGTATACAAATAGGCACACACACAGACGGACATCAAAAAGTCAGTTTGCCGATTTTCTACAAACTCAATATGCCGCTGCGATGATCAAAAAGGGGTGGAGGTGGGGATAACTCAAAAATAATGTCATAACGTGAAATCCTAATGCGTAGTAATGCAATAAACAGCATGTTTTCTTATGCCGAAAACGCTACCGCACATGCCGCAAAATTTCCAAAGTGGAGGAATAATGATTCATGAAAAGTAGCACATTTTCGAACTTTAAAGTGGCAGTAGCTGTTCGAAAAAATAATAACATAGCATAGCAGTTGCTTTTCAGAAAATTAATCAGATGGTCACTTTATCTTTATCTGAAATGTCACCTCACACGTTGATTTCGGTAAAATTTGCGAAAACGTGCCGATTCTAATAACTTGTCCCTCCTTTGTCGGGGAAGTTAAAAATGATAAACTCTTTGTCAAGCTGTGTAAAAAATATATGAAATACGTGACATTGTCTGATATGGGCGCCAGAAGCAGCTTTCGTATTTTGCACTCTAATTCGCTAAGTTTTTTTTGAAGTTTTAAAAATCATATTGTTTAGCACTTTTTGAGTTATAGAGAGGTCAAGGATTACAGGACAGATAGACGACATACAGACCGATAGAAATGAGTGGCATGATTTTTGGTTGTAGAAGCCTTAAAACGTCTAAAAATGTACGGGGTTCTTTGGTTCGACTTCATAGACGCAAGAAAGTAAGTAGAAATGCGAACTAAAACTGTCGATTCGAGTATCTTATATCTGAGGTTCATCTACGTCATTTATGTATGAAAGATAATATCACTCAAATATGTCACTAACGGTCATATTCGTAGTCGATAATTAAGGGTCCTTAATACTTGAGGGTCCCTTAAGTAAGGTTTTGTGTTTGACATCTACTTGAGGGTCCCTTGCGTAAGGCTCCCTTGGGTAATACCCAAGGACGGTTTAACAGACGATCAGCTGTCTGACCCAATGTCGCTCCCTTTGTGATGATATGTTGCAAATATCTGACGTCAGCGACGCCATTTTGGATTAGTTTCATTCAAAATGACAGGGACGGAGTAGAAAAAGGTGTTACCAGTAAAACAGGGTAGAACTAAGCGGTAATCCTCAGCAGATGTGGTGTAAAAGAGGAGGTAAACATTAAGGATAACATAAAGAATACAATCCAAACGCCCTCAAACCTAGAAGGTAATTTATCAGCACATGTGGTTTAAAGAGGGAGGTAAACATTAAGAATAACAAAGAAAGGATACAATTTAAACGCCCACAAATCTAGACGGTAATTTATTCAACCATCACTTCACAGTATATTCTAGTACCGCTTGCTTATGATAAAACTCTTAAAAAGTAAAAGCTTTGAATAAACTCTCATTTCTGAGTCTTTCAAAATCGCTATGGATAGTTGTCATTACCTCATCTGTACTAACAAATGTTAGTTCTTACCGTGAGGGATTTTTTTTTCTTCGTCTAAACAGCAAACGAACAAATGCTAACAATGACGACAAACTATTCAAAAGTCCGTAGCTCGAATAACAGCTCTTTTATTAGTGATACTACCACTCTCACTACGCCTCTTTAATTAGGTAATTTTCGTTGTTCTTTATTAATTTTACCGCTTCGGTTAACAAATACGTTGTCAGAACCGCTATTTGACAGATAAATAAATAGTTTTCGGAGCAAGACACCACTGTATGATGCCCCCTAACCTTATTTTGAGCTACAACTTTGACACCATAACGTCAAAATAGCAGATGAGTATTGTAAAGGTCCAAACCAGTGTCACTGTCAAAACCAAAACAGGTTATGATCTAATTTTTATTCGTGCTGCGCATATGTCGCTTCGTTAATCGCTATGGCTATCGTCCGTACAATACCGGCATTTAGCGGTTACGATATACGTAAAACGAAATGCAAATTTCAAAGTTGTCAAATAGCGTTAAACGGAACATCACTTTCTGAGTAACGAAAACTGCCTAATATGAAACCTACATAGCCATCATTCTACCGTGCTGCCGCTGTTGAAATCAGAACAAACCTAACCCAAAATGGCGATGCGCAAAGGGATCGGCGCAAAGCATCCCCATCATACCTTGAGAATGACAGCTGATTGTTTGTTGAGCCGTGAGTCAATTAATTAAATGTCAACATGACATGTCAACATGATATGTGAACATGACATGTGTAACGTGACAGTTCGTTGCAGTCAAGGGGACTTTGTAGGTTAATTTTGGAGTTCGGTGTTGTCAGTTTCTGTCACATCCGTAATAATGTCCGGCATAAAACATGAAATTCTGGCACAAGACAAAAAAGATAACAAAAAAAATGTATAGGCATAGGCATAACAAATTGACTTGAAATATGACAACGTCGCCAAATGAATTCCGCCGTCTCGTACATGTGTCTAGGAAACAGATACACAAGGAAGGACACACTTGAGAGTCCCTTAAGTATCCCTTGAGTATTACTTAATGGAAACTAAAGTATTACTCAAGAGACGACTAGGAATATGACCCTTAGATATTCTCCACGACTACGACTACGACTACAGACGTTAACGCGAGAGTTGGAATTTCCGATGACATTTTCAAAAGTAGCGTTTGTCTCTGAAATAATATTGTTTTTAATGTCTTGGACGGTAGCTGGTAGTTCATTGACTCAGTGCTTACCCCAGATTAAGGTGATACCAGTATATTATTTTCCCATAGCATAAAGCTATAATCTGAGATCCCCTTCTAAACAAATGACAGCCCGCCCCCGCAAAAAAGTGTGTTGTGCCGCTAGGTCTTTTCTTTACAGGCCAATCTACAGCCTATTATCAATACAACAAATTCTTCAGTCTTACAGCTCCCCATTTCCCAACCATATCAATTTCACCCCCACCCAAAAAAAAGTAGAAAATTATCAGGAACCCCTAACCCCCCCCACCCCCGCCCAAAAAAGGTTTGAGGAATATTTGAAGTTTTTTGTTATTTACGCCGTCGCTCATATATCGATTTTCAAAATGATATCAGCATCATCTACCACGGACCCACAGCATATCGTTACCCAAATTTCACCACAACCCAAGCAGAAGTTACTGAGATTGTGTGGTTAGAAGAAGGCCAACAGACACACAGACAGACCGCCGGAAATGACTGACGTGGATTTTAATTATATAGATATAACAAAACGTCCAAACAACGTATTATCTCAAAACCGAAAATTTTTGCGATCACAATACTCTCGTCACCTATTGATGTGGGAAGTAAAACACAAAAAATCATATTTCAAACCAAATCAACATTGGCTATAGTACATAAAATCAGGAACAGGGATTAAAAACAAAAATAAATAGAAAAGCATCATTTAGATGTGCAATCAAAGTATCTATGATTTGCATTTGCTTAGTAAAAACAAAATATGATCTCAGAAATGCCAAAGAGTCTAGAATAGAGCGGTCTAGAATAAAGCGGTTTCAGCTTGTAACACTGTTGCATAGTGTAAGCCTCCTAACCCGCCAGTCTCATATGGTGAGATTTCTTTCTTAACGCTAATTTGCCTTTTTTCCAGTGCAGCTTTGAGCCATTGTAGGGGCAACGGAAAATTTCTTGCGGGGGGCCCCGACTTCGAAGTTACGCCACCAAGATTATGGGGATCCCGTTTTATTAACCAAGATTTTCGGAACCAAAATATCCCCGGGATCCTGGATTGGATACCCTAGTTACAGCAGCTGAAATAATGAAGAAATTCGTACTGCAACACATTTTTCGTATTCTCGCCATTTCCATAGCACATTTGAATAACTTTAATATGTCCTTCGATCGAATACAAAATGACACATCGGTGACAGAAAACAGATATAAAACCTTTTTGACCCTGACGATTACATTCCTACATCTCTGTTGGACAACCTTAGAGATATTTTGCATTCACCATCCTTCCATCGCCTATTGTCGGGTGTTGTGAAGCATCTAACAGCCGCACGTTCTAAGTGAAGTTGTCTAGCTCTCGCTTGAGAATCACCGATAGTATCCACCACCCGACCAAAATCGATCCCAACTTCCACCATCACCAGAGCGCAGACTGTACAACTTACATGGAAGTTGCAAGTTACCAGGCGTCGCGGCGGTAGAAGTTGCTGCGTTATTAATGCTGGAACCTCAGGCCTGAGCGGAGAGCGGAGCTTCGAGCGGTCCGAACAAGAGCAACTCCTTTCTGGTTATTAATGAAGGCTGCAAACTCCTTTAATTAATTTCTCACTGTTATCCCCCGCATATTAATCAATACTCTGCAGCTCCAACGTACACGGTCTCAAGTTATGACCTGCGGCGTCTCACCCTTCAGACCACCCTATTAGAAACTGGATGATCTGGGTTTCTGTCCTCATAGGCAGACTTATAAGGAAGGTGCGAGTGGGCTGAAAACCCGCAGTTGAGCTCCGAGTTGTACAGTTAAATATCTTGTACATAGAATCCGTACATCGTTGTCGTAAATTTTTTAGGTATAATTTTATGAATATTCGATTGTTACAATGGTTTGATTACTTAGGCAACATACTGAGACGGTAAAAGAAGCAACATCAAACTTTGAGTGCGAAAGATGGAGAAAGATGGAGAAATTACTATATTTTCCGTCAAATGTTCTATGAATCATCACCTGACGATTATAAACAATGTCCCTCAAGCAAACATAACAAATAGTAAACAATATGCGTTGTTTCAAAGTACACACAGACTAACAAAGGCATTGCTTTTATGTACCTTTTGAGGAGAGAGATATAAAATAGATTATAGAGAACAGAGAAGAATAGGCGATAGAACATAGAGAATACAGAATAAGGGAGAAAAGAGAAAAAGAGAACAGAGAAAGAACAAAGAATGACGGACAGAAGACAGATAATGGAGAATAGAGACTATACAGCATATAGGCTAGACGCAGGCACGTATCCAGGATTTGGTTTTGGGGGGGGTCCAGATTATGGGTGTCACTTGGTTGACCTTTCGGGGGGTCCAGATTAGAGTTGCCACCTTAAATCCTTAAATTTGCGGGGGGGAGGGGGGGGGGTGCAAATTTGTGGATTACATTTCTTAGACGGCATTTTATAACGTTTGGGGGGGTCGCGACCCCCTGAACCCCCCCCCCCCAAAAATACGTGCCTGGCTAGACGATACAGTATAGGGAATAGAGAACACATAATACATAATAGATATAAACAATAAATATACATGGTTAGTTTTTAGTACCGGATCGGTTCATGACTCTACCACTGTATACAAAAATTGTAGATAAGATCATATGATCCTTGCTCAGAAAATATTTTTATTTATACAGTGTGATTTGAAACTACGTGGTGATGCAAACAAACATCTTTTTAGATGAGACACCCTACATCTATTCCCATATATAGATTCTACTTGTGATCCTCGTTCTAATAATATCAGGTATTATAATGCTATACAGGGTATTTTAAAGTTATGACCATTTTTATATCCGAATCGCTGTCAAATAAATGGTTCATCAAAAATTAGTGGAACAGAAATTATTTTTTTTTCCTGCGAACATAAAAAATATTCTATAGTTTACTGTCGGCTGTAAAAAAGTAGACGAAAAATATTTATATACCTACAGGGTGAGAATGCAAAATCTAGGTTTTCTCTTTTGTTTCAAAAGTAGCTCCCTATGTGTTATTTCACCAAAAAATTGCTTTCATCCTGGTTTTACATCTTTGTGTAGCACCTTCTATATCTGAATTTATCAGTTTCCGAGATATTTCAATTTTTCTACAAATTTTAGATGTATTTTCTATTTATGTACTGAAATGTATTTATTCTGAGAAAGGCCATGGAATTTTATTTTTGATTAATGAACAACTAAAATATAAGACCTCGATAGAATTTGATGAAGTCAAAACCCCGAATTATTGAGACAGGTAAGCAATTTCTCAAAGATTCTTGTAATATCTCGATCATATTTGTTTGTTCTTCGGTAGAAAATATAATTCTTAAAGCTCGGTTTTCACACAGTACGAAATCATCTAGAAGCTTACGAAATATTTCACAGCCTGCCTTATAAGTCTGCTTGATAATTATGCATCACGTCTACAAAATTATTTCCTCGGCATGCTTGACTTATTTTATCTAAATAATTTGAGGTTTTACATTAACAAAATAAAATTACATAGTGCTTTCTCAACATAAATAAATTTCAGTGCACAAACAAGGTATACTCAAAATTTTCAGAAAAATCGAAATCTTCTGTAAACTGATGAATGAAGGTATAGAGAATGCTATACAAATATGAAAGAGCAGAATAAAGATTCTACTGGTGAAAAAAAAAATATTGGGAGGTACGTTTAAAGGTAGAGTAAGTCTATTTTTTTGCGTTCTAGCTTACCCTGTATACGAATATGTTTCGCCAACTGTTTTTACAGCCGATGTTAAAACTAGAGGATATTCTTTATCTTGGAATTTAAACAAATAATATTTGCTTCACTACTTTTTGATATAAAGGACGTTTATTTGACGGAGATTTGGATTTAAGGATGGCCATAATTTTTGAAATACCCAGTATTATGTTAAAATACCTGACATAGTTAGAACGGGGATCATTATTATAATCTAAATGAATAATAATAATATATAGGGTTATAGATTAAAAAAATGTTTGCACCACTACGTAGTTATGAATCACCATGTACGAATTAAAATATTTTCTGAGCAAGGAGCAATCGTTGCCTACAACTTTTGTATAGAACTTTTTTAGCTATCTTCTACAGTAGTAGAGTTATGGACAGATCCGGTACAGTAAAAACTGACCCTGTAGAAAGATATATCGCATTCAAAATGTCCCGATATTACATCTCCTTCACCTATTGGCGTGCAATGTAAAACGAAAAAATACTGAAATCTAGCCATGGTAGTATGAGTTTGCATTATTTTATTTCGTAAACAAACGTGTAAGGATGAATGCTTTAGATAATACAATAACACTAACGTACCGTCCCACGTTTATCATTCACACGTTAAGAAGCTGAATTGCAGCATCTTTGTCCGGTTCTCACAGAACGGGTTAGGACGTTACAGCCTCAGGTGAAGGGTCATCACAGTTCCAACGTCTCTCTCACGGTACAGTGGTGCTGACGCGTCTTTTTATATTTTACGATTTCACTAAATTTTTATTCCTTGTGAGTGTCGTATATATTATTTAAGTTTATGATGTGACACTGACTAATTTGGCATAGCAACCACAACCATTCCGCCAATATCGTTTTTGAGAATTTTTCTAGACTTTTAGTTCAAATATTCCCCAGAACATGCAATACAGTGAAACTAGAATTTCGGAATATAAATCAAATTGAAGATTAGGTCAGACGGTAAAATCTGCAGCAGTTAAGCATGCCCTCCAAGAAAGCAGTGGCCACAAGATAAGGTTTGAGGAAACGCAGTTTCTTGCTGCGATCTCCTCTTATAACGCCAGATTGTACAGATAGTATTTAAAAACATAAAAGCAGCTTCAACAGCAAAGAAGAAGCATACAAGGTCAACAGGATATGGATCCCGCCCTAAGAGACGCAAATATCCTAATCCTAATCTAACAAGTGCCCGGTGACGTAAACTACACTTAGAACAACTGCATTCAACCCAAAATCAACTACGTTGATGGTTTCTGGAGATACTAAGAACATTATCAAGTAATTCAGAGGTCTAAGGTTGTCTAAGGGTACCTATGGGTGAATTCTGTAACTCTAAGCGAAGCGATAGCGACATTCTTCCAACGCTTTCGCTCGTTTCGGTATTCCATAGATCCATAGGTCCTCGTTCCGACTAGGACATAACGAACGCAGACGAAGTTTTGACGTTATTATTGCTGTGTGTCAAGGTGAAAATTTGCTTGAATTTATTTGTGTAGGTACGTAATTAACAATCAATGAATTGAAAAAAACTAATCCTTCGCAATGATCGACATTGCTGGATTTTTCAGAGTCTCATCCAGAGATAGTCACGAAATAATTTGCTCGTGAGTGATCGAGCTCCATGCCGAAAGCGTAACGAATCGTTGAACTTTGGTTATGGAATGCCGACAAAAATCATTTTCGTAAATGATTAGCTTCGATTTCGTCTGCCTTCATTACTATAGCGAAAGTTGCAGAATCTACCCACTGCTCCGCAATATGTTTTGAGGGTATTGTCAAATCACCAAAAGATTTTGTGTCCGTGTATGCTTTCAGTTTGCAAAAAACAGTTTCCTCACTTGTCTACACAAATAGTGCAAGTATGCTGAATCAAACATTTTTTCAAGAGGTACCCTGTTACATAAACTAGTTCGTTTTCTTCAGGGCTTCTAAGATTTTGAAAATCGCTCATAAAAACTCTTATTGGGTTTACTTTGGAAACATCTTGCTCAACCAGAATTTCAGAATATTTTTCAGTATTCGAATTAATATTCAACAGTAGGTGATTCACGTCATCTGTACAATTTGCACCTTCAACCTGATCAAAAAATTTCAAGGAAAATAATTTCTTAAACGCTCTGCAAAATTGTATGGGTGTTGGATTTTTAGCATTCCCTGAACAATTTCGAACTTGACCGAAACATTTTTCTAAAGAATCCTGATTTAAACTTCTGGCAAATAAATAATTATAGTTATTTTCTTTTAGTATTTTCCATATTTGTACTTGTACTGCTACAGCCATCTACCGAACATTAAGTAGGCATTTTTGATTCAAATAACCACTGACTGAACACAAGATACTAAATAACACAGCCAACGCAAAATACACCACTATAATATTAAAAGTGAGGACTACTGAGCGTTAATCAATAAACCGTTCGATTCGACCGTCACCCGTATACTGCCAGTCGACAAATAACTCGGCTGGCTTTCGGCTGGCGGCAGGTCGCCTTGGAACCGACAAATATGCCCAAGTGAGGTATCTTATATTTTATTCTGTAATCTTTGCCTATACCAAAGATTACAGAAATATTTTATTCTGTAATCTTTGCCTATACATAATTCATACGAGTAACGATTTTTCTTGTTTATGGATTAAAGGCGCATGAATATGTGTTTGGCAATGAGTGAAAAGCATATTATGCTCAATTTATCAATCGATGATATTTTGGGATGCCTTATGTAACCGATATCTGCAGCTTCTTCTAACTCCAATTTGGCCCCCAAAAATATAAAATTATTGGGTTTCTTTAAGGGACATTGAAAATCTTCTTATGAAGACACAAAATATTTGTCGATTCGACAACCCCCTGCTTCTTCCCATCTCAACTCCATCTCCTGACAAGACTCTGATTAGGGACTCCTAAAACGTGTTTTAGATACTTTTTCACTTTATTTGATGATATATGTAATTTGATACCGCTAAAAACTCCTTTTTCTACAGCTAAAAGCATACATTTTTCTTTACCCAAAAGTAACCGCGGGTAACAGACTTTGTAATGACGCAAATCATTGGAAACAGCAAAAGAGCCAACTAAAGTATGAACACAAAACTTAAATAAATTACGATATTCTCTATACATATAGGGTAAACATTCATTGAGTCAGTGCTTAGTCATCATTAAGCAACTTTTATGACAATGAGTTGTCATTGATTCACGAAGATTAAACAAAAATGGAGTCAAGTCAATTGATTATATAACAGATTTTTCAGTTTTACAGCCTCCAACCACCGCAATTTCACATCAACCCGAAAGAAGTAAAAAACGATCAGGAACTCCTAAAATGCCTAAAATTAATGTTTGACCTGTTTTTGTATTTTTAGTTTTTTTTATTGATGCTGCGTCGCCAGTGACACCATTTCTAAAAACCATAAACGATTTCCATCCACGCCACGGTAATAATACTGTGTAAAAGTCTCATTAACATTAATCCAATAGTTCCCACGTTACACAATACAGAACGATCTAAAGCAATACTCGTATATATACGTCAGAAAAATCTAAGTCCTCTGGTTTGTGTCATAGGCAAGGCAAGGTGTAGGAAGTAAAAAGTAATAAATTATAGGCTTTGCTTCAATGAACAGCACTAAGGCATCGATTTTACGAACCCGTTCAACAACCTTCAGAAAATGCGCTAGAGTTGATGGTGGCAAGCCATAAGTCAATCACCGATGACACAAACATTATGAATAGCTGTCGTCGTTCGTAATGTCAATGAAGGCGATCATAGATTCATGGTTTACTGATGCAAGTTACAGTAGCCGTATGTCAATGGATATCAGGTAATCGTGTTGGTAACCTGGGAACAAGGATCAATACTAAATTTATTTAATTCTATTGTACATGACAAACACAAACATCATGTCATCTTCTTCTTATCAACCAATATCATGCACCTTTCTCATTCAGCGTACATCTCTACTTGAAGCCAAGGTATTTATAGTAACATTGTGAAATTCTTCTCATATACCTCAAAAATAATCCAACCACCTCGTGCTTAGCTAGCCTGCGATGCAGCATCCCTGAATTCCCGTTCACACACAACATGTTTCTGTAAGGGTCAGTCAGCGAGGTCACTTCTTCGATTATTTCATCTAGAGTTTCTTAACGGGCAAGTAAAGGGTGCATATTAATCAGGGTAACGTAAACTGCTGCTGACCAGAAGTGAGCGGTCTGCAGCGTTGCTACCCCTCGAGATTCATGAGAAATACTCGTTAATTTATTTTATGGCTAAATTCGTGAAACTCGAAGAAGGGAGCTAGCTGTGTGCCCCCTTTGAAGTTTCACACCCAACACTTAAATAAAATATGCCTATACTCTATTTTTTGTTTTTGGGCTCAAACAGAACCTTACACCATATTATAGGTGTTATATACAATTTTGTACAAAATTTCGATTATTTGTTATTACTCATATTATCCATTATCAAATAAAATTTCTTTAAAAATCGTTAAATGTATACAGGGAGTCCCAGAATATTCTTAATAGGTGATATTGGGTAACGAAATACGGTTCGAGCAGGAACTGAGTTGTAATTCTGAAGGTAAGGTCTACCAAAACATTTTTTTCTGCAAGTCATCCCCGAAAACTCACCCCCAACATATTGCTTCCAAATAGCGTACCACAGCGTTCCTACATAAATGATATCCCTATTTATTCAAAATCTTGCGGTACCTTTGTTAAACGCAAAAAAGCATAATGTAAATAAAATAAGAATTTATTTTTCGCAAAAAACGGATAAAAAAGGAAACTAAGTGAATGATCTACTTTACATGCTTTCGAAAACAAATATCTTTTTTATCCTTTAATAGTTATTTTATGAACTTTATGCTGATTTTCATTTAGAAAATTTTGAAAACCTGCTTGAAAATTCATCACTGAAGTTTTTAAAAGTAATGTGGTTACACTTAGATAGGGCGCCTTAAAATTTCAGTATTAGGGGCCGAAACACTTTGGATGAAAAGCTTCCGGCCAATTGTTTCGTCTGATAGGGCTTGGTAGCAACCGCCAGGAGATGAAAACATTTTGTAAGCCTGCGACTAACTTAACCTTTTCGTACCAGCCACATGCTCTATAGCCTTTAAGCTTTGCCTTTTTGGCTCATACATGATTATAAATAAGTAATCTTGGCCTGTAACACAGGTGTGGGGACAGCATGACAGAGGCTCATCAGTAAATGTCACCGTTTTTGCTACAAAATCAGCCCCCATAACCAGCTTATCTGCAAGATGCGAGCTCGTAGTCTGAACCCTTCATTTGTACGCACTCTGCCTTCCATTCTCTTAAGTACAAAAGGGGTTGTTATCGATTTTACATTAAGATGGCGACCAGAGCAGAAGGGGTCTTACCACGACAGAAAACGTATTATAGTCCCCTTCACAATTGAATTAGTTTTGATGAAACTAAGATGACTGGCACTACTCTCAGCTAGGACGCTGTTTTCGATAAATCGGGATATAAAGGTCTGAATTACAATCAGTTTCCGTCATTTTGGATCTATCAACAATGCGGATACAATATCTTAAATGCTTCAGTGTACCACGTTAACTAACTTCTTTTCAAAAAAAAAAAAATACAAAAGCTGATTCTCGGCGCAACTATCAATCAACGACACTTATTCTAAATTAGGAATGAGCACCCGGATACCGGAAACGATTTTAGTTCCGGGTACCTTTGCTTAGTACCTAGTACCCTAATACTACCCGAAATTGTATACGTTACTCAAAATAATACCCAATAGTCGAAAATATAGAAACAACTGTTGCCTGAACATTAAAAAAATCGGTTTTATGAGCAGTGGAAGTTAATCTGAGCTGTTTCACCGATTTTACCAATAAAAGAAGTGTTGCAGAATTCATGAGGTAATTTATGTCTAACACAAACTAAAATGCAAACGTCAGCCAGGTAAATACAATGATGGAGTAAAATTCCTAGAAGAGGAACTAGCTAAAAATGCGATAGAAATATTTCGATGAAAATCTATCACTCATTTCTGTGGGTATGCAGCCAGACGACTGCCGCCATCTTAATAATAATAACAACACTTTATTCGTACTGAAAAAGCAATAGAATTTAAAAAAAGGCAGGAAATTAATACATAAATATAAAGGTCTATTCGACAAAAACAGCATCATTCAGAAGTTCTTCAACACTGTAGTAAGCCTTCTGTAAAACAAATATTTTGACAGTTTGTTTACATTTATAAAGAGGAAGATTCCTCGTTGGGCTGGAAAATTTATTACAAACACTCTGTGAAATATATAATTGGCTTTTTCCATACTTTTTAGTCTTATGCTGATTTTCCTTCATAAGTGAGTCATGCCTGGTGTCATAGCTTTGTACCCACGCAGTATCAGTAACCGCTGCACTAAGTTCATTGAAATTTGGAGTACAACGTGGTCTGGCAATCTTTGAGAAATATACTGAGCCAATCAGCTTGATTCCATTTTTTCTATGCAATTTGTTGTCTCTTCTACAAATACATCTTGATCGCTTCTAGCTATTATCTCTCATAGCCTTCCATTGTTCAAGTTTTAAAGCCATATGTCACTTACAACGTTATAATTTTCTTTTGGAACTTATTTAGCTGACTAATAGCGCCTTTCTCTTTTTATAATAATAACAACCAGTTTCAGCAGCAGCATTTGGAACGATTAGACATCGCACCCAAAACCATCAACTGGAAGCAAAAGGCTGCGGGACTAGGAATAATCATCATCATCATCATAGTCACAATGTCTTAACAGACATGTTGTGAACTCGTAAAATGCATTAAGTCGGAGCTAGAGTATTGCCGACTAGAATATTATCAATAGTTTTGAGAACTTTAGCTCGCCATCGTTCGCGATTTTCTGTCAGTTCAGTGGCGCTCTTGATACTCATATCTAGCAACTGTTTCGTCGTATCCACCCAGCGTGTAGGGGAACGGCCACGGCGCCGCCCACTCGGGGCGTGACCCTGAACTACAAGCTTCTTCATATTATCGCCTCTGTGAATATGTCCGAAGAATGTAGGCATTCTCGTCGACTCAATGGAGGATAGTCTCTTTGGATTACCGAACCCATCCAGTATGAAAACATTAGTTCGATGGGCGGTATAAGGAATTCTCAGCATTCTCCTCCACGTCCACATTTCAAAAGCGGCTATGCGAGCTCGATCTGCCTTTTTAACCGTTCAAGTTTCCGAGGCATATAAAAATATGAAGAACACAAGAGACTGAACCAGCGAGATTTTGGTAGCTTCAGTGATACTATGGTCACGCCATATTTTAGTAAGCTTTGTCATGGCCACCCGTGCTTGTTGATGCGCCGTCGAATCTCATTCTCACAGCTACCTGAATTGTCGATCAAAGAACCGAGGTACACAAAACTTTGAACTACCTCACAACGGCCTATTGACTTTATTTCTCGATGATTGTCATGCTCTCTATCTACGATCATAACCTTGGTCTTGTTTTAGTTAATACCAAGACCATGTGTTGTTCTAAAATGTTTAATGGAGATACTAGTTCTTCCTGAAAAGCAGCAATAAGGGTTGTATCGTTAGCAAATCTTAAGTTAGATATTTTGTTTCCGCCAATAGTTATACCGCCAGTCCAGTTGTCCAGTACCTGTTTCATCGCAAATTCAGAGTAAATGTTAAATAACATCGGAGATAATACACATCCCTGACGAACTCTGTTTCTGGTTGCTGTTTGACCAGACAGATTACCATCAATTCTTGCACGAGCTAGACTCATAGAGTTGCTGTATGAGAAATACTAAGTGGTAAGGGACTCCCATAGAAATAAGGATTTCCCACAGTTTAGGCCACTTTACGTTATCAAACGCCACAAAGCAGATAAAAACTGGAAAATAATGCTCTCTGGCTTTTTCAGTAATCTGTCTTAAGTTTAAGATCTGTTCACGCGTACCGCGTTCTTTTACGAAACCTGCCTGCACCTGAGAAATTTGCCAGCCAATAAAACCCTCTAAACGAGACTGTAAAATATATAGTAGAACCTTGCTTGCATGAGAGATTAACGGAAGTAGGCGATAATTGTCTGGATTTGTTGGAGATCCTTTTTTATGAAGTAAAAAGAAATGGATGTGCACCATTCATCTGGTCAAACACCGGAGGACCAGACCTTCTTACAAATATTCCATAAAAGAGAGATGCCGTCTTCACCTAAGCATTTTAGCGTTTCGGCAGAAATAGCATCAATGCCTGTAGCTCTATTAGTTTTTAACTTTTTAACATGTTCCACTTCAGACAAAAGAATATCCGGTTCATATTCAAAATCCAGTGAGGGCCTCCCTCATGCTACAGATCTTCGCAATAATTTCGCCATACCTCAATAACCTCATGCAAGTTGGTAATTAGCTGTCCCTCGGGATTTTTAACAGCCCAAGATTTGGGTTTAAAATCCCGACTGAGGCATTTGACCTTAAAAAACATCTCTTTCGGATGGTTATTATTGGCATGCATCTCTATTTCCTGGCATAATTGCTGTATATAAGAAAGGAATAATAGCGGTTATTTATACATAGCGAGTGCCATTCACCCTTGAGTAATTTCAGATGATAGCAGCAACCCTACTTAGGGTTAAAAAAATAGACGTCTTTATTAATATGGCGAAACTTAGAATATAAAATTTTTTATAATATGATTTTCGTAGAACATTGGTCTCACGTGAGTTGAATTTCAAATTTTCCCCACCCTTCTATCCTCTCCTCCTAGTACTTTTATATTGTCAAATCATTTTTATAGATTAGTTTTAAGGTTGTTTATCATTTTCCGTCATCGTTGGTATATATGGTAGACAGTAGTGGTCCCGACCCAAAATATCTTTACGGATGGCTCCAAGTCAGAACTGGGGACAGGGGTGGGAGTAACTATTACCAATCCAAGAGCTGAAGTCTCAGTAAACCTTGAGAAGTAAACTACAGTCTTCCAAGCAGAAGTGATAGCATTAGAGTTGGGAGTCAGAGAGCTGACCGAAGGCCCCTGACAAACAAATCTATAAAAATCTTTTCAGATAGCTTGGCTGCCCTGCCAGCACTTAGCTCCAAACGGGCTGACTCAACACTCGTACGGAACCGCGTACATCTCCGCAACGAACTTGTAACAAGGAACAAAGTAACTATGGTTTGGGTTCCAGGTCATAGCGGAGTGGAGGGCAACGTGTTGGCAAGAGAAGGAACCAAACCAGAACCATTAGCAGGCATTGCGAAAGGCACCGCTAAAAAAATCATCTCGGATTAGGCAAAGAGGAAAGCACTCCTGCACTGGCGAGATATACCAGGGCTACCACACTCAAAGGCATTCACACGATACTCCTCTAGTTAGGCCTCCGCAAGGATCACAGAATGGGACAGGAATGATCTCCGTATTCTGGTTGGTCTATTGACTGTTGACGGGACATTAACGTCTAATGAACCACTTGCGGAAGTCAGGTCTAGAACAAATAACTGACTAGTAAATGACAGAAAGTTCTGCCATTGTCATTTACTAACACATGTTTCACATGTTTTGTAAACATGAAAGACCTGATGCTCTCTACTTCCGTCAATCGACCTATGGCGCACTGATGATCGCAAATAAGCGTGAAACAGCTGTCTGCGTACTGGTGGATTGACGGAGGTATAGAGCAACCCTCAAATAACTGACTGTCGTTTTGGCTATGTGGACGACGAAGCAGCACAGCACATTTTGTGCTCCAGTACTAGAAAAAGCTAGATTTCAGAATTTCGGACTGACCCAACTGGAACCTACTAACTTAAAAGTTTCACGTATCCCGACGATCACCTTCGTCAAGAGCTTTGAATTGTACGGTGAACTCTAAATAGGTGTGAGCCCCAACATACACAATAGCATCGCAGCGAAAGGAGGCATAATCGGTCCGCTCAATTTCAACCTAACCTAATCGAGATTTTTCTCAAATCTGACTATTTGTCATGGTCTGACAGATAAAAAAATCTAAAAAATGTATGGACATCTCATAAGGATCATGATATTGGAGTTTGGCACATAGCGGATCCATGATGTAAAATGCCTTACAGAGAGAAATTAATCATGTAGCCATATTTACTCCAAAGCTCTGATTGTATTGTTAAAATGCTTATTTGGACAGCACAACATATTGAATGTTAGTTTTTCAGTTTACTTTAATTTTATTTGCTATATACAAATATGAATGCAAAGCAAATGTAATAGGCTATCGTCCGTGATGGAAGGTATAACCTTGTGCACGGCCACCTATCAAGTGACATCCGTGATAGTTTTGGTGTTGGATATATCCCTTGACTACTTATCATCATATTCTACATTTGCTACGCTGCCCGCACCCACACTCGTAAGCACGATGATTGTATACTTCTAAAACTGGTCATAGTGAATTTTTCCCGAAAATTTCCACATTTTTTCTTCTGCTTTATCAGAACTCAAATTTTGACAGGTTATTTGACAAACCTACGTAAACGAATAGGGTAGGTACTTGCAGAGGTCATGAAATCGTCTCGGGAGTATACACAGCGTAAACAAAACCATATCAAGAAGCAGTAGGAAACAAAAAACATGATTGTACTGACGGCCAAAAAAAGATATTTGCAAAATAAAATAAGGATATATTCAAATTTTTCCAGGTGACTTAAAACAAGGGCTGACGTCACAGGTATCTTATCGATATCGACAATCGATACTGCTACAGCGCAGGTCAGTTAGATTCAACTGCAAAATAGAGATGAGCTGAATTCTTTAAAAATGCGAATCAATTTACTGATACTTAAAAATACTTGAAACAGGCAACGAACCCACTAGCATTTTCGTTGCAATCTAATTCAAGCCCATCCCTACAAAGTGAAATAGTAATCTAGCCTAACTTTTATTCTTTTGACTTTTGTACTTTTGTGTGTGACTGTTTTTTGTGGTTATAATGATCAATGTCAAAATGTTAGATTAGCACTAGCTATCGATATCGAAAATCAATACTTTACATCCCATCACTATAGGATATCACTGACGTTAGGGGTTGCGCGGCATTTTCCGGCATTTGAAATAATTTTTTGAATATCTCTCACAGCCGATTCCAAAAAACCAAACAAGTGATTTTGTCCTCTTTACTAGGCTCTAAGGAACGCATAAACGACAATATTTTTTTCTGCAAATACCCTATTATCTAAAGACTGCTTTAGATTAGGCTATTCATTGGACCAGATTTGGTTCAATTTCTTGAAGAATAATCAGAATGAGGGACAGGTTTCAAATCTAAGAATTTTCAATGTCGGCTACCGCATCGGTTATTGTTCTATGGACAAAATAGATGGTACAATGTCAACAATCAAATCGCCTGTATTTTGGATTGTATGTTGTGGCTTTTGTAATATTTGCCATTATTCCATAGTTGGTAATACACCGATTTGTACCATGGAGAGAAACATTGGATTAGCATGTACATCTTTCTGTACATACATACATACTAGGCCTTTACGAAAATTGTGATCGGGTTAACCCGGTCAGTTGGATCACTGATCCTGACGTTCGGAAAGTGATCTGGGATCGGCCAGAAATAGGGTAGTTCACTATTCTACAGTAAGTGACTGCGATCGGATGATTCAGGTCAGTAGCTGCTTTACTTCACCATCTCTTTTTTTTATTGTTAAACCAACTTTTTCGTTGTTCGATGTCCGTTAAATTCATGGAATCATGAGTCCCACTTGACAGCTGTTTGACAGATAACTGATCTAACCGGATCCAGATCAGTGTTTTCGTAAAGGCCTTCTATGTTGCGTCTTTCTCCGTTTACGGTTCATGCTAGAAGCTAGAGTATTTTGCATCATACTTGTGGCACTGTTGGATTGGGATGACCCAGCCCGGCCTACAAATTGAATGAAAATAAAACGTACTTTGTATATTTTTCGCTCAAATTTTGGTTCAATTTTCGTTTCTTTAAACAATTTACTGTACAACAAGTTTAATACAGTTCAAAAAATGAAACTAGATCTTGTTCAAGAAATAGTGTAGTCTAAAGCAGTCTTAATCTTATATTCGAGAAACGTCCAATTACCAAATTATAGACAGACGAACATCGAAAATTCAGCAAAGCGTTACGATTCGAAGCTCCGAAATACATCCTCCGGTCGAGTTGCCTTCATCCTAATATCCACTCTCCACCCCAATAACCCCACGTCCGTTCGGATAATCGAGAGTGTTAAGATGGGGTGGCAGCGCTATGGCCGTCTCTCGTAAATAAGGGCGTCTCCTCCTCCTAGGGTCTGTATCGATCCAGATTCCTTCCGCAGGATGTAAGAAGCATCCCTTACATCCACTATCCCTGACGCTTATCCGCGCTACATGTACGGCCGCTGTGGGATTGACCCAAGGAGAGCGGTTGAGGGCTAGTGGTAGTCTCTTTCTCAGCAGGCTTTCTGCGTCAACTAGAGATCCTGCATCGTAAAATACTTCTGTATTTTTGCACGTTGCTGCGGGTGTCCTTTCTTATTAAATAGCCTTTGTCTTCATGTTTCGAGCGTATTCTTTGCTAAGATCTGTCTAGCAAAATCGGTGATCATGTGTCAGTTTATTTTCGAATTTTTAAGGAATAGCTTAAGTAGCATAAGTTAATTCTATATTTTTAAGCAGGAAGCAAAATTAAGATGGAGTTGCAAATGGTTTATTTTGGGCAACCAGGCGCTCAAACTGAACTCATGGTCTCTTAAATTGAACCTGCCCTCAGATGTTGATAAAGCAGATATAATTTCTATTTAAAAAAAAAGTAAAAATCGAAGCCAATTTTTTCTTCTACTTGCACAAAAAGTATGTAAGAAAATAACACATAATCATACGTTTCTGTACTGCAAGAGAGGAATACTTGAATATTTTCTTATGAACTAATTTCTATTTAAGAAAAATAAAAACCGAAGCCAATTTTTTTCCTAATACCTAGTTGCTAACAAAATAAAAAAAATAAAACATAACTCTATGTTTCTGTACTGCAAGAGAATACTTGAATATTTTCTTTTTCGGACATAAGAATACCAACACACTTGCAATGAAACCAGGTGTGTCACTGAACTATTTCAACTTGGTCTTCAGACTTGTATTCAGTACAGTACCACAAAAGTTCAAGTTCAACGTTAGACATTTAGAATGGCGTCAGCTGAACTAGCAGGATCTTAAATTGAACCGAGGTTCAATTGGAGGTTTCTCAGGTGGTTCAGTATGGACACCTAGCTCCAATATCAAGATGAATCCCACATTTAATAACTTTTTGACAACGCTACTGTTAGGTAGCGTTGTACATATTATGATTTTAGATGAAAGGACCCATATCAGAGAGTTAGGTTATAGAAGAATTATGGAAGCTAGAACCTTAGCTTCCAAAATTAAGCGAAACAAAAATTCCAATCTCCAATATTAAACCTTCAAGCAAGCGAGTATACCGAAATGATTGATTGGATCACAACCAACCTTTCGTCACCTTCTTTGCTGCGAAAGGTATCTAACGAAGAGATCTGGGCAAAAATAACATCAGGTGATACAGCCAAGGAATGGAACTTGTCACACTCAAGCGGTGGACCGGCGCTTAAAACTGATCACCAAGGCATATAAAAAAGAAGTCGATTTTAGGAACAGAGATGGTTTTACTAGAAGTACTTTAATCTCTAGAGGTTAAGTCAAGTCAAGTCATTGTTGAGGATCAGAGCGGTGCGTGGGACTTTAGCTCTTGTGTCATAGTATCAGTGCGTAAGTCTGTCAGGTCTGGGAATCCAGGAACCAGTCAACGTCAAAGAAAGAATAGAAGAGGAAAGTAAGAAAAAAGGGTGGAGAGCAAAGAGGGGGAAGAAAATATTTTAGAATAGGAGGCGCTTAGGCAAAATTAAAAGTTATTTCGGCCCATCCTAATACGTATATATTGCAACCCATCAATCACCTTTAAGCATTTATTTTGTATTTTGTGGCAACTGTATTTGGTGTGAACCAGCTTCATTACTCACAAATTATCATCGATGGCTTGATAAGTGACTGTTTTGTAAATAACATGTTTTGAAAATCGTGTGAAGTTTTTGCGAATTTTATATACAAAACTAATGTTCATTCAATTTGCTTAGATTTCTGTGTTCACTCAATCATAAATGTTCATCTATAAAAGTTCCCAGTAATCAGACCGCAACTACCATTTGTACTGACCAGAGAAAATTAAAGTTTATTTAAGACGTAATAATATTGGCATATTATAATCCTGACGTAAATAAAGGTTGTCCCACGACGATTAAGACAAGCAATATATCGAAACTAGTAGTAGTAGCGAACTATAATTTTTGGGGTGTAAATTAGAGCAAATGTTTTTGATCACGTGACGTCCGATTCAAAAAATTTAATGGGACACCCTGTATATTTGTGACTTTTTGTGTTCCTCCTGATAAAGCAATTCCAACAAATTAGCACACCTGGGGTCTAAAGTTATTTATTCAAGAGCTACAGGTGCTTAAAGGGTGATGCCAATGTACACTCCTACAGTTAAATTACTTTGGTAGTGATAATGGTAGTGGTACAGTCCTTTAAGTACCTGTAGCTCTTGAATGAATCACTTTAGACCCCAAGTGTGCAGTTTGTTGTAATTGTTTTATCGGGAGCAACACAAAAAGTCACAAATATACAGGGTGTCCATTAAAAATTTTGAATCGGACGTCACGTGACCAAAAACAAATACCTCACTGGGCGACTCAATAATAAGAAAAGATACCTACTATATTTGCTCTAATTTACACCCCCAAAATTATAATTCGCTAATACTGCCCAGTTCCGATATATTGCTTGTCTTAATCGTCGTGGGACACCCTGTATAAAATAACAATGTACTAATATCAACGAAAATAATTATATATTTATTTATTTATTTATTTATTTATTTATTTACATTTCGGGATGCTAACAGATAAAATCCAAATCGCACCCACTAGTTACCATTTTTTCCATATGTGATATTGTACAATCAATCATACAATTACTAGTCTTAACAATAATAGAAAATATACACCTACATAATTATATAGAACTAAATTAGTTGAAAAGGACAAAAAAAAATAACAAAAACATTAGTCTAAAGAAAAGGAAATATACATTGACCAATAAAGGAAAATAAAATCTTATTATAAGTACAATAAAAAAATCGTAACAGTTTATTGGTTTGTATTAAAATGACCCTTTATTTTGTTTTTAAACTGACTAAAATGAACGTAAAAAATATCGACATTGCAATAACATTCATTATAAGATTTCTGTGCTCTGTATAGTGGAGAATTCATACCAAGGTTCGTTCGACGATACGGTAATTTGAAAAGGCAGTAATGTCTGTATTGTCTATCTGGTACGTTAAACTGAAGACCAGAGACCATAGAACTACAATTAACAAAGTTATGTATAATTTTATACAGGCAACACACATCAGAGAGAGTTCGTCTATCCTTCAAAGATACGATGTTATACTTTCTCATGATTGGTAGGTAATCGCTGTTAACAATTGTTTCATCTGTTTTTGAGGCTAGCATATGTAGAAACTTGTGTTGAACTCGCTCTATGCGTGTTGAATGTACCGAATAGAAGGGATTCCATACAACAGAGGCAAACATCAGCTTACTGTATATGAACGAGTAATACGAGTATATATACCACATATGCATGTTGGAAATGTAAATTTCTATTTTTATAGATAATAATTCTAAATGGAAGCAAAGAAATCGAGGTGTACTTCCTAATCAGACATCTATGATCGTTAAAGTTGTCCTATTTGCTTTATTATTAGATTACATTTTGGTGTCGCTGCTAATTTTATTCAGTACTATATTTTTTAGCAACTACTTCAGCCTCTTCCCAGACGTCAGACGAGAATGCGTAGCTGGTTTCGGGGAGGGGGGGGGGGGGGCACGCCAGTGGTACCGACTACAGATTAGAGAAAATAGATTTGAATAAGTGACATTGAGACGCCATAAGTCTGCTTTCTACCCCGGGCCATGCCACTGATGCCCCTTCACCTGCGCCTCTGAACACATGTACTGTCCTCCGGGGAGATTATTCCCTTTAATTTAGCTGGGTTGGAGTTGGCGGTCTACAACTTTAACTGTTCTTGGGATGGAAAAGTTTAATAGGTGTACTGCAAATTGAGTACGGAGCCGGAGAAACAGGAGGCAAGCGAGGCATCGCGTCAGATAGGCGGTCCGCAGGATAATAGGGATTGTTATAAACTAAACTGGAGGTTCGTTTATTGCTGATGAGAGATAGTTTCTCGGGTCATCAACGGGAATGTAAAGTGTAGCTGTTACGAAAATCGGAGCAAGGAAGGTTTCGAGGGCTTAGGAGGCATTAGTGATCTAGCGTCCATATTAGGTACGTAGTCACTCTGTATACTGTGGTTGGACCAGGAATAACAATACCAATTGAGGAAATGGTGCTAAAAGAAGAAGAATCGTGTCTTCTTCTTTCAGTACCATCTCTTCAGCGGAGGTTGGCGACCATCATTTGGAAATCTTCTCTGTCTTGTGCTAAACGAATGATTGTGCAGGCTTCTCTGACTTAAGCCACTGGCTTAAGTTCCGAAGGCAGACAAACTTTTTACGGCCGATCCCTCGTCGTCTTTCGATCTTTTCCTCGACGATAAGTTAGTAGTAGAATGTCGTACTTACGTGAAAATATGGCCAAAATATGCTGATATTCTTCGTGTTATTGTGGTTAAAAGTTCCTGTTTCTTTATCCATTCCCTCTAGCGCCCTACTGTTTGTTACCTGCTAGGTCCATTACATCCTTAAAATGCGTCTGTATAACCACATCTCAAAAGAGTCCAAACGTGACATGGCCCTAGCTTTTAATATCCATCCCTCAACTCCATATAATAATGTGGACAGTACGCAGCATTTTGTTACTCGCCATCGAGTAGTCAAATTTAAATCTCGGTTGCAGCGTATCGTTATCATTTTGAAAAAATATTTCTGGCTATTTTGATTCTTCTTCTAATCTCATCATCGGGATCCCATTTGCCATTTGGCCAGCGTTCCAAATATTCAAATCCCTTTAGTCCTTCTACGTCCTAATTATTTATTTCTATTCTAACATCATTAGTTTTTAATCTAGTGATAACTTAGCCTTAACTTTTTTTTCTTTATGATTATGAGACCATAAGATTGACTGACATTGTTGACTCTGTTTATGTACTGTAATACTTTCTCATCGCTAGCTAGGAGCACCAGATCGTCAACATACCGGATGTTATTAATGTAATTACCATTCACCTTTATTCCCATTTCCACATCTATCAAATGTTCTTGGAATAAGGACTGATTTCAATAATAAGTTTTTGGTAATCCTTATGTTCTTTCCATCTAACCCGAGTCGTTTGAGAAAATATATCAATTCATCGTATCGCACGTTATCAAATGTCTTCTCATAACCTATAAAACATGCGAAGACATTTCTTTGCCGATCTAGGCATTTCTGGATTAGAACCTGCATTGAAAACAATGCGTCTCTAGTTCCCAAACCATTTCTTAACCCGAACTCGATTTCACCCATACTTTCCTCATCCTTGTCCACAGTCTGGAGTGCAGGATACGTAAAAAAACTTTTAAAGAATGGCACACAAGGCATATCAGTCGGTATTCATTGCATCTTTTGGAGTTGGGTTTTTTGAGGAGTGTAACAAATGTGGATTGCAGATCTTGCCTGGGACACGATTACACAAATAAATTTGAATCAGTTCGTTAATTTTCGGTTCCACAATCAGTTGTGCAACCTCACACCTCCCAACCACTCCAATTTCATCCCCATCGAAAGAAAAGTAGGAAATGATGAGGCGTTAGCCTAAGAACGAAGTTTAGGGAGTATTTGATGTTTTTTTGCTAATTACTGAGCTGTCAATGTACCGATTTTCAAAATCATAGCAGCATTACTTATTACGACCCCGCAGGATAACGCCGCCCAAATTTCGTTACAATCCAAGCAGCGGTTACTGAGACTACGAGACTAAAAAAACATCAACAGACACATAGACAGACCGACGGAATTGAATGACGTTGATTTTTCATCATGAAGATACCATAAAACGACCATATCGGTGTGAGAAGTAATAGAGGTCACCGTAACGTTAGTAAAAAGTTTATCTCCAGCATCCGTGGTATGATTGATCGGTCATTATAAAGCACTATGGATACTAAAAGTATACTAAAAATGTATTCCTTCTACCAAGACCCTTGAAAATCTACATGAACCGATTCCCGCCAAACCTAAAACCAATGCATTTCTGAGTTACTGTACCGTAAGCTATGCACTACCGCATTTTCGTAGCCCGTCCGGGGTTTTTGTTGTTCCAAACTATCGGAACTATTAGCAGGACAAAAAGCCAAGCACGAACATGCCAGAAGCCTCGAATCCAGCAACTCCCGTGGCCAACAGCCGCCATTAGTAACGCCTTGAAGTTAGGCGGACCCTTACTTCAGAAAGCAAAACACACGTCGGCTACCCTTGTAAAACAAAGACGCATCGGAATTAGTGCTCATAGTCCGGTTGACAAGATGACAAGTAGCGTTTTTGATTTACGCTATATTCAAAAACCACACCTTTTTCAGCTGTAGTTTCTAGAGGATCAAATTACACTTCTGAAGCGTCAATTGTGAATTTAAATAGTCAGTTCTAATTTCTAAAGCGTCAATTTATTGTGAATTAAAATAGTCAGGTGAATTTTCTGAAGCATCAATGTAGTTTCAAGCAATCAGTTGTAAATTCTAACTCGTCAATGTGGTTTCAAATAATCAATTGAATATACAAAAGCATCAGATCAATTTTCGAAAGAGTCAAATTAAAGTTCTTAGTCACCAGTTGTAGTTTCTAAAGTGTCAATTTGATATTATAACGTGATTGAGGTACTCGTAGACCAAAATAAATGCAGTATGGTAAAACTTAACAAAATTATTTTGCATTCCTATATTGATTTTTCGAAAGTTATTGTGCAAGTCATTCATATCTACGCTCATGCATAATCTCAATGGCCCGTAAAGACAAGGGGAATTATTTGCGATCTCATTTACTCTAACCAGAATCTCGAAATGCTTCTGTACATAGATGGATGTCTCTTATATGTAAAACTTTACGCAAATCAGACACACGCAGTAATCTCAGTGTTGCGCCATAAAGTTCCAACAAAATGAGTTTTCAAGCCCTTGTAATTTTACTTCATAGTAAGTAATTACACCTATGTAAGTACAAATGCGGGTACAAATGGACAATAGCAAATAATGCTTTAAAGTTAGCAGTGTTAGCAACCATGAATCGCATTACAAAAGATGAAAATGAATAGGTAGGTATTATACCAATAATGTAAAATGGTTATATTCGCCACGCGACATAAAATGGCATCGTGGATATTATTATTACGGTTTCCAGAAGTTCCCAAGCTGAGCTACTATTTTTTTCATTGCTACACGGTATAAATTCACTGCCACTCATTCGTTTTCCCAAGTATCTTGTTTGGTTACCATGATAACTTTATAGCCACTTTTTTGCACTACATAATTCAAAACGTAAGTGGCTTACAATGCTAAAATGCTTACATACAAAAAGCCTCAAGCCCACTTGACAATTGATATGTATGATGTTTCCTTCCGCCATCTATTGGGCAATAGCCGAATTAAAGAATTATAAGATTGAAATAGATTGGAAGACTTGTAAAATAGTCTAATAAAATTCCATAAAAAGTTTTGTTTGGTATTTACTAATCTGTTCCCCACAGGTTAGGTCGACGCTGGTCCCATAAGGGCCCTTTTATCTAGACTTACGAGCTAAAGATAGTCTGTTTGGTGAAATCGATGTCAGATCAGGTCAAGTCTAATAAAATTCGATTTAAAAACACTTTTATTTCGATCATAGAAAAAAAATTGTGTAGCATGTGCAAAAAAGCATATGAATCAGTTAAAAAAGAAGATGTTATGCCCTGGGCTCGAACCCACCTCGACCATGACCATTTTTGATAGGAGGCTAGCGCCTTTAGCCGTTGAGCTCTCACAGCTCCCAGCACCAACGGAATTGTTTTGTTACAATTTATATTAAGTTACTTTATCACTGGAATTTACGATTTACGTAATTTCAAATATAATATTAAACATGCTGAGGTTGCACCGTTTATGTATGTAGTGTCTACAATATCTGACACAACATAAAAAATGTATGTTTAGTGTATTACGGAGATAAAGTTCTAAAAACTATACCTTGTAATTTACAATTGACGCTTTTGGATATTCAATTAACAATTTGAAACTACAATTGACGTACTAGAATTTGCAAGTGGCTATTTGAATTTACATTTGATGATTTGAAATATTCAACTGACTATTTGGAATGACAAGTGACGAGTTGGAAAATTAACCTAACCGCTTTGAATTATCACTTGGACGCTTTAGAATCTACAGCTGGAAGAGTTGTAGTTACCAACAGTTTTCTACGTTACTGGGTAATAAGGATAATATTAACAGCCGAAGATATAGGTCTGAGATTTGACGTAACGCAGAGGCTTCAGCATACAGCGGTCTAGCTCCCCATAATCGCAAACCTACATTAACCCTTAACCAACCATGTAATAATTTATGACATCGACGACCATGTGGCGTCTGACAGACTTCAACTGTAAACAGAGCAAAATAGTTTTTGTTTTCTGGAAAATATTTATCACATGAGTCAGTAAACGAAAAATGAGCATATCGCTACACATAACTGAGTGAATTTTGGCACCTTCTTACATGAACAATTGTGTACAGTCATTGTTTGGTTGTGAAAATTCAGACACGCCACAGCTCGACTACCATCATCAGATGCATGAAAAAAGCAACTGTAACTCAAAATGTTTTAATTATTTCATGGAAACGGATTCATTATGAAATGAACTTAGTAATACATTACAAAAGAGATGGATATTATATCAAATTTTTCTCCCACTTCTCTAATTTTCATAAACTCACAGGTGGCGTCTGGTAGACTATAGCGGAAAGAAAAGCGCTCTCTTTCGTGTTCAAATGACGCGTACGTAATACAAATCGGACGCCTTATCCTTTACCAATAGGAGGAAGATTAGGTGACGTGATTGGTTGGGGAGCGTAACCGCTTCGAAGATATAGGAGAGTTTGTTTTTCGCGTAGTCTATCAGACGCCACATGGTTAGTTAAGGGTTAAAACTGCTGGAGTCGACTTCTTTTGACAGTTTGTAAAGATAAATCAATGCATGTAATCTTCTAGAAATATATAAAAGAGCATGGATTATCTCTTCTCTCTTCTTACTTCCCAGACTGATAGATGAGGGGAGTATTGTAATCGCGAAGATGTTCGATTCTGAGATAATACAATTCTCGGGCGTTTTAAGATATCTACATAACGGTCTGTGTGTTGGCGTTTGTCTATCTTCGTAATCTCAGTAACCGCTACATAGATTGCGATGCAATTTGGGTAGCGGAGTGCTGTGAGGCTATGCTGTAATTTTGATAATCGGTGCGTGGACGGCGGAACAATTTCCAAAAAACAAAAAATTTCAAATATTCCTCAAATTTCGTTTTTAGGAGGTTCCGAATCGTTTTATATATTTTTTTGGGGTGGTGGTGAAATTGAAGTAGCTCGAGTATGGGAGTTGAAAAACTGGAAAATTTTTTATATTCATAATAGGCATTGATCTTTGAAAGAAAGACCTAGCTGCGTAATGCAGGTTTTTAGATCCATTCGTACAGTGCCTTGCCTATTACATTACATTATAAGGGAATTTCTGATGTATACATACCAGTATTTCTTTAGAACGTTCTGTATTGTGTAACGTGGGAATTATTGAATTGCTTTAATAGTATTTTTACACAGCATTATTACTGAAGAGAGAATGGAAAACGCTTATGGTTTTTAGGAGTCGTGTTAGTAGCAGCAAAGCAATGACCAAAGAACTAAATCGATAAAAACAGCTCAGACCTCGTTTTCAGGCATGGTGAAAATTGGGGTGGTTCGGGCGTGGGGTGTTCTCAATTTGAAAAAAGAGTTATATTCATAATAGGCTCCCATTGACCTGTCAAAGTGTCACATAACTCCATAATACACTTTTTAGGTATATCGGAACATTGTCTGCCTCTTACACAAACAAAGTTATATATTGTGTAACCTGGAAATGATTCAATTGATACATTGCTTCTTTTTCCACATTTTTCAGAGGGGGTAAAATTGGGGTAAATTGGGGATGGGGGGTTGTGAGAGTGAAAAATTTGTTGTATTCATAGTGGGCTCCTCGTTGCTCCGTGAAGGAACTGAAGGAACTGAAGGATACTGTTGTAGATAGTTCTGTAATCGGTACAGCTCATGACTGAGCTGATAGCAATGGAATTTCTAAACCGTACCTTGGGCCGTGGTAGTGATCGATAAATTCTATGATTTTTGAAAGTTGTGTTAGTGGCAGCGAAAATAAATTAAAAAACAGACAATACAATACAAAAGTCATTCAAACTTTGTTTTGGGAACTTTAGGGATATCTGATCATTTTCTACCTTTTTTGTAGTGGTTAAAATGAGTCGAGGTAGGACAGGATGGTTGAGAAACCCCAAAACATTTCGTTCCCTCTAAAGATTGATACTTGTAATATAATCTGCTTTTAAATTTCAGATAATCAGTATGCCAGCTGAATAGGATATCATCTGAAGATTGTAGAAAAGAACTGTGTCATCCCAGTTCCTACGGAGAGTGATGCAAGAAATTGTTTGCGAGAGTGTTTGTATTGGACGTTTTTCTGCGGGTGGGCGATGATTTGGTTGGAAGGTAACTCGGACTGTAGCTTCTTGTTATGGCAAAATAATAGTTATAGTTTCAGTATTAGTTTATTTGCTGTTATACTATAATCTATACAAAGCAAATTAACAGATTTTTTCCGTGGATGGTATCACGTTGTACGGCATTAACCGAATGACGTATGTAAGCGATGAATTTTGCTGTATGTTAGATCCGTTGGTCTCTTTCCTTGATCCTCTCCATCTATCTAGTTCCCGGTAGGTAAGATGTCGGTGCATTACAGAAGCTCACCACAACGATCTCTTCACACAAATTTTTAATTTTTGCTGCAGCTTTCTTAGACACGAAATTTTGACATACCTACTTCAAAATAAAATAAAATGATACCACCGTAATTTGTGGAAAGTACTGAGTTAATCAACTTGACTTCACTTTTACTGATGTCCAGTGGAAGTCGTTAACTGAATGCTTCATAAAGATGACTCACAAAGATAATTCATGTAACGTAGTCTTCTACTAATACGAGTATATGAAAGAGTATGGATTCTCACAGCAGTTAACCCTCCTTTTCCTAAGGTCAAGTGGAAGTCCGAGACTGAGTGCTTCATAATGGCTTGACAAGACAGTGCCCTTAATACCCTTGCATTACGTACCAGGGTTCTTGGTATAAATATTTTCGATTCGAATTATAAACCATACCCACAGGCGCCAGATACTTTTTTGATACATCTCTTGTCAACGTGTGAAGCGTACCGCTTATTATGTCTATCAGTTCAATGCGGCTTTATAGACGTCGTTGGCTCCGGTTCTATACTACCATTAAAAGCACTTATATAGTATAGATGGAGCACGAGTCTTGTCCTCCAGGGTCTAAAGTCTCTCAAGGAACCATTCATTCACCACGCTAAAGCTTGAGCAACCATATAAGACTAACCTTCCATCGTTTCCAAGGAGGAGAAAAGCAGACAAAGTATCACTAGCTCCTCGAACAAACTCGCAGGCTCTGGCGAGAATATACACTGTGTCAGCTGCTTATGGGCATTGAATCCCTAAGTGGTATGAAGAACACTAGACTTGCTCTCTGCACTATGTCACTGCCATACGATGGCGCACATTCTAGCCGCAGTGATGCGCAGAACGCAGTCGTCCTTGACTCCTGCACCCGTCACTTCTCAATTTATACAGGGTGGGCCAATAGTGAGTGGACGGAAGATTGTGGGCTTACTAAAAAATATTTTAGAAATCTGTCACTTGATCATGGTAAGGACCCTTGAGGGCTACAATGTAAAAATATTTTCACTTAAATTTTGACGTTTACAGAGGGAGATTCATATCAAACTTACATTTTTCTTAATGGAACCCCCTCTATACTATTACACATTTGGATCCCTTGGTGAATTCTAGTGTGACTTTAGAGATCATATAATATGGAGCTTTAGCGAACCGAAACCCATGAGAAACAACCATAATAATCTATAGTCGCGGTCACTAGAAAAATAAGCATAAAGTTCTCGGCCCGGTGAGAAGAGCCTAAATGACTGGAAGTAGCAGCCATATTTTCAAGGATTTTAAGAAGACTCAAACCGAAATTGCAAAGAAAAGAAACAGACAAACCTCTTTGACACCTGAAGATGGTTTAGATTAAAATAAACCGAAACGTAGTGAAGGAAAGTTATAGTTTCATTCGTTGACCGAAACCTATGAGAAACAACCATAATGATACCAACTTATACCAAAAATGGTAATTTGCGCCTAAACGGTTCATTCAAAGTTCCATATATGATACATAAAGTTAAACTAGAATTCACCAAGGAATCCAAATATGCAATAATATATAGGGGGTTCCGTTCAAAAAAATGTAAGTTTTATATGTATCACCCTGTATAAACGTCAAAGTTTAAGTGAAAATACTTTTATATGTTATAACCCTCAAAATTCCCCACCATGACCACTCACTATTAGCCCACCCTGCAGAGTTCAAGAAATAGTGTAATCTGAAGGCGTCTTTAGCGTGCTATATTATCGACCGGACTACTTGCTAAAACAAAGACGCGGCATAGCCGCTAGGGAAACCCTCCCCGTATATAATTTAAGCAAACGACGCCGACGGCCCGATAAGGGTTACGTGTGTAAACTATAGCTAATCTAACTCAATAAACTTTATAGTGGCAGGAACGGAGGGCGAGATAGCGCGCGGTAAGGTCGCCGTATAATCCAGGTTGCAATCCCCACCCTTAACGACATCTATGAGAAGTGATAGAGGGCCCTTTGAAGATAACGGCAATGTCTAATGTATCCCGAGGTATAACAGAATGTCACGTATATAAGGTAAAACGAAGATCAATTTTCCATGCGCTAGAATTGTGCGGCAGAATGATCGTAGAACGACAACTGAAGCACATTTTTTAATTTAACTCCCAATTGATTTGTAAAACTAGTCACAATGAGCAAATAGTTTGTTGTACTAACGCTAACATGTAGGGAACAGTGCAGTAACTATTTCCTCTTACATCTTTGCACATACACAAAGCTTAGCACTGGGAACTAAAGCACTTGACAACAAATTTTTTTTCTGACAGCCAGCCGCGCTAAAAGCAGTATGGATAAACAACGCCAGCAAAATATATGTACTATGGATACTTTATTTATTTAATTGTGTCTGAGGTACACTACTTTAAAACACGAAATTATTAATTAGCTTCATATACTTTTTTAATTAATAATTAGTACCTAAACTCTTAGGAATGTAACAATCAGTCAAGTCAGGAATGATTGCCTGTATTGGCTCGTATCTCTTTTAAGTGTCTGTCACACTGCACTGCAATGTCATTTGCCTCCCATAGGTTCTGAAGTGTGGAAGGAGTATTAAAGGATGGGCAATATAGGAGCTGCATTACCGTCTGAATCTCCCCACAGGCCCATAAATCGTTGTCAGCGTATCCTCATCGTGATAGGTTATCCTCAGGCTTCCATATGGCATTCAATTCTGTTTTTTATGGTCAGCCTCCCCAAAAGGCTGAAAGCCTATGGTGCTGTAAAAGCGTGAAGAGGATAAGTGTCTATGCACGTTAGATTTGAAACGCTGCAGGTTGTAGCCGTCTGAAACAAATTCCCCGGCAGCTCATTCCGCAGCGTCGACGTTCTTCAAAAGAAGGAGACTGGTTCGGGGAGTAGGGATCTCGACCTGGTCAGGATGAGTTCGCAGAGCCTCTCTAGTGTTCCTCGTTCGAACGGCCTTCGTCGTTATTATCTGGGAGACCTCACTCGAATATCTTGCGTGATAGAATCTGTAAAACAGGGTACAGGTCTGCCACCCTTCTTTGATGTTCCAGGATATAGAGGTCCTTTGTGAGGTTAGGCTTATCGATTGGTCTAATTACTCTCTTCGGCATAGTGCCCATAAGATTTAGAGAGTGCTTCGGAGTGCATCTCCACACATAGGAGCAATACTCCAACGATGGTCGGATCTGTGCCTTATAGAGCAAGAGTAGTTGCTCTGGTGTGTACAACTCCCTATAGCGAAACAAAACTTCAAGCTTCTGGGATGCCATTTCAGCAACACTGACAACCTAGTTGACAACTGTTTTGATATCTGCGTTGATCTATGTCGCCGACGTACCGTCTCAGGAGACGGATGATAGTGACTTGCTTGGTTCTGTGCACGATATTAATGTAGTGTCGCCTGCGAAGCTGTAGATTGGATTGGATATTATTTCCACCAGCTCGTTGATGTACAGCAGGAACAGTGTAGGAGATGGGACAGATCCTTGAGGAACAGCGGCGTTTATTGAAAATACATCTGATGGACGGTCTTCGACTACAACAAACAAAGATCGATTGTTCAAGAAGCTATTCAGTCACTGGCGCAGCCCAGGTGGTAGTCCATAAGCAGCAAACTTGGCCAGAAGTGTCCCTCGTGCCACATTCTATTAAAGGCTTTCGATATGTCAAGTACAACAACATGGAATTCGCTATGATTTTCAATTGCTCTGTTCCACAAGTGGGCGATGTAGGCCAGGATGTCACCCGCAGACCTACGTTTACCGAAGCCATACACTGGCGATCTTTTATGACTGTTGTTCAGGTATTTCAGGAGCTGTGTGTTAATGACAGACTCCATAACCTTAGACGTGATGCTGAGAGGAGCCACAGGTCTATAGTTAATGGGATCTGTTTTTTTGCCTTTCTTAGGAATTGATTGTAAGCAGCCAATCTTCCATGCAGCGGGAAATACGCCTCGCAAATACGATAGTTTGAAGAGCTTGCAAAGTATAAGTGCAAGCTTAGGGGCACAGAACAATGACATTGGCTGAAATTTGGTCAGGACCAGTAGCTTTCTTCATGTTTAGTTTTAGGAGAACGTTTTTTACATCTCGATGTTGAAATTTGACTTCTAGTATGCTCGGTGTCACGTATATGGTGGTGGTCGGAGTACTTCCTTGGAAGCCTACAGTAGAATTGGCTGCGAAAAGCCTTCCTAAGATGTCTGCTTTTTCTTTGTGAGTAGAAGCGATTGATTTGTCCTCTCTAGTCAAAGGTAGTATTGACGAACAGAAAAAGTTCTGACTCACAGTCTTTGCTACCAGATCAGCATATTTTAGACGAACTATGACATGAGAGGCGCTTGTTCTTCGTTTTTTGGTTGTGTTCCTCCTTGCTGACAACACGCGCTTACAGTGACTTCTGGCGTCGATAAAACTGCGGTGGTTCTTGGTATTTGGATTTTTCCTCCATTGTTTGTAATGTTGGTTCTTAGAGGTAAACGCATCACTACCACGCTCTTTAAACAATTAAACGATTAAACGTTCAATGTATGACTCCTCAAGTGTTTGCTGTTCTGAACACTGTTTTGTGTTTTCCTTCTTCTGAATTATTATAAGGGCTGACCGCAACCGATCGCTCGGTGAAGCCCACTAAATACTTTACATTTTCTGATAGTCTTTTGATGAATCGTTCCACCTTGTATTCGAACGGCACAACGGCATGCAAGCGGTAACATGAGTCGCGCAGGCATCACCAGGATAACTCTCCGGAGGAAAAACAAAACTTGACTCCGTTATGACTTGAATTATTCGCTGTCGTTTACTTTTATGGGCTGTATATCCGCAAGCGTCCGACCAAGTTCCTGAAAGCCGCCAAACAAAATGGCGGCAGTTATGATAAGCTTCCGCGCCACCAATGTTCTGTATGTCGCAGATTTCTGGAATAATTGCTTTTTGATGCATATTTGATGTTGTTCTGGAATTGGGAGCTGAGCGGTATGAGGCGTTCTGCGAAATTGTTGCTCAAGATAAAAGCTATGAATAGGCTTTTGCTCAAGTCTCGAGACAATGTAGGTGGACGCAGTCTGAAAGCTCAAAGCTACTTTATGAATATACCGTATTTTAGTAAGTAAGCATTCTAGGTTGAAATTACCTTACATCGACCACTATATAGGTTACATGACTTAATTTCAACATGGATTCATCATCATAGTCACAATGTCTTAACAGACATGTTGTCAACTCGTAAAATGCATTAAGGCGGAGCTAGAGTATTGCCGACACTAATATTATCAATAGTTTTGAGAACTGTAGCTCGCCGTCGTTTGCGATTTACTGTCAGTAGCGCTCTCGATACTCATATCTAGCAACTGTTTCGTCGTATCCACCCAGCGCGTAGGGGACCCGGAACTGCAAATTACTCCATATTATCGCTTCTGTGAATATGTCCAAAGAATGTAAGCATTCTCATCGACACAATGGTGATTACCGAGCTCATTTAGTAGGGGAACATAATTTCGATGGGCGGTATAAGGAATTCTCAGCATTCTCCTCCACGTCCACGTTTCAAAAGCATCTATGCGAGCTCGATCTGCCTTTTTAACAGTCTAAGTTTCCGAGGCATACAAAAATATGGAGAACAAAAGAGACTAAACCAGCGGCATTTTAGTAGCTTTGTGATGTTATGATCACGCCATATTTTAGTAAGCTTTATCATGGCCACCCGTGCCTGTTAAATGCGCCGTCGAATCTCATTCTCATAGCTACCCGAATTGTCGACCAAAGAACCGAGGTACATAAAACTTTGAACTACCTCACAATGGCCTGCTATTGGCTTTATTTCTCGATGATTATCATGCTCTCTATCTGCGATCATATCCTTGGTCTTGTTGTAGTTAATACCTGCACTATGTTGGTCCAAAATATTTAATAGAGCTACTAGTTTTTCCTGAAAAGCAGCAATAAGGGTTGTATCGCCAGCAAATCTTAAGTTAGATATTTTGCTTCCGCCAATAGTTATACCGCCATTACAGTTGTCCAATACCTGTGTCGTCATAAATTCAGAGTAAATGTTAAATAACATCACAACAACATGGATTATTTACTTCTAAATGTTCAACATTTTCTCAAAGTGGTGAATAAAAGAAAGTAATTTAGAGGTCAATATGAGGACGACGAGGAATTTCTAACCAACATGTCGAGAATATCATGTAGAAATTCTACAGCTATGCACGTCATTTTGAGGTTATCCCCATAGAATAACATAAGTCTGACTTAAATGTACCACCAACAAAGAAAACATGATACTTATATAAATGTATTTTCTGAGGTGGTTGTTAGCTATATAGAACAACATATTTTTTATGTCTTTTTTTTGCTTCTGTGTCATCGGCATCGACTACTTTGGTCATTAGACTCGTGTTCTGTGTAGGCTTTGTTACTGTTTCCCGGCGCCACTTAGGAACAGCACTGTTAATTATACCTTATCCACCGAACAAACTGAGTAACCATGCACAATATATGTAAATTTTTACTGTATGGTCAAGGGTTATATGCACACCATCTACAAAACTGCATACTGAGAGCAGTGATGTTATTATAAACAGAAAAATTAAGTTCGATTTATCCGAGTAAAGCCCCAAAATATGGGTTTGAAATAATTTTTTACTCCTTTTCTTCAGTGGACAGACTATAGAAGCCAACAGTGGATGCTCAAGTGGGGATTCTCGCTGAGCTTTTTTTATGGATATTTATTTTTGGTTGAAAAAACCAGAAATAAATTTCCGCCTCTAACGAGAATCGAACCCGGGACCTTCCGGTCACGAGCCCTTGACCCTAACCACTGGGCCAACCCACCCCCCGATGTCTTTTATTTGTTATTAGATATAGGAGTTAATATATGACTGAATATAAATTGAAAATGTCTGCTTTTAGAATTTCGACCTATATGGATTTTTTCCACCATTTTTAATCAACAACACATTTCCATTTTAAGCAGAAACTAGGTCATGCTGTAGAGTTAGATTCATAGGTGACCATCCATTACAGGTTGTATGACTTGACTTGACAACGTCACACCCACAGAGTTAACATCTCTAGAGGGAGCCTAATTTCAATATTGGCCAACCAACATCTATAGCGCTATTGCCACTCTTCTTCGTCCGCTTCCAGTTTCTTCAAAATCTGGCAGTTTCCGCAGTTTGAACACATCTTCCTCAAAGTATTTAACTGGGTATTTAACTATACATTCCAATATACTTGCAATGTAACTGATTTACGAGAGGACAATTTGTATTGATTTAATGAAATCTCAAAAATGGTAAATTTCATAGCGGAATGTCGCAATAACTTCTAATATGTCATAAATCCAGCAACCTACAATCGGCGTGCCCTTAAGCTGTCATGTAGCTGTCATTGTAGTTGTGGTTATTGCGTGTGTCGAGATTTTTGTGATTTTAGTGTATATTTCACTGACTTTGTGACTACTTGTGGTGTGAATTAAATTATTTATGAACAATATTGTCATAATTGCATGATGAGACAACATAAAAAGTGCATAGTTTGCTGTAATAGCGACGAATCGGTGAACACTTCTTATCATAGGTGAGTATAGGCTTTGTTTTAGTTTTCAGTAGCTTAATATATGGGGATAACTGGGAACAAAAGTGACTTCACTCCAGTTTGAGGAATAATAATGGTTGTTTAATGTATGTTTTGTGCACGCATTACATTCATGTCAATCAACATGAATTTTGCAAATTCCGTTTTTTAAACTATTTGAGGACGTGAAATGCAAAAATGTATGCTACATTTACTTACAGAAAATCTATCTATGAGAATTTAATAGAACTGGATATTACCTAATGCAATTATTATATTTTATTGCTGAAGTAAAAACACAATGCAGCCATTCCAACAGGCACACTTTCAGATATGTTTTGAAAAACACTTCATGCTAATAATAGATTATCAACTTTACAATGAAATTATAATAAGAGTAACTCTCTAAGTATAGCTAAATACTAATACAACTTATTGGTATCAGTTTGTAGCCAAGGTGGCCAACCTGCAGTGAATAAGAAAATGTAACATTTTATTTATTTTTGATTCATCTGTTGAACAAAATTAAATTGTTTGACGCAACCTTAGCTTCAGAATAATTATACAACACTCAAACAGCATACACGGGTGATGGCGATATTTCTGTTTTTCGTATCAGCCTATTCTTTCATTACACTATAATACTGTGATGTACGCTTTATAAACTTTAGGCCGTTTTAGCTTTAAATCTTTTAGTTTAGGCATCTTCAGACAAATTGTATGACCTGAACTGCACAAAATATCACAATGCTGTTGTGCAGGATACAGTATAATGGGGAAAGTAGGTATCCATCATGAAGGGCAATTTTGGGTACCACAACTATGAGAGAGTATTTGCAAGTAGTTTCAACTTCGATCAAGACATTTGTTGTTATAGTTCCATAGAAATAGAGTTTTTGCCCTCAGAGTTAGTACTAAAGTTAAAATTAGGACAAACGCCTACTAAAAATATCCCCGTAAACTCATGGCATTTAAAAGGGCTATTTAGTAAACAGGTCAACCCTTTTTTTATCAATTAATTGTGAATTTCCAAGAAGTTTTTCTAAGCAATATATCGGGTGGTCCAATAACCGCGCGGTGCTCTTTAGCGGTCTTACCGTTTGAGTTAGAAGAAAATGTCCAGAATAGAAAAGTCCTATTTTGAAATCATCTACTTGCAGGAAATACTTTCAAAGGCATCGGACATCCGAATATACCGGAAGTTAGCACCAACTTGTTTATTTTAAATAAAATACCCTATATATGTTTTACGTTTTAGAATTCAGCATCGATTTTTAGGTCCAGTTTGATAACCATAGTTTACCTCTACGAAGCTTATTTTCGAAGTTATTCAGCAATCATTGGAGTAAACATTTCGGTCAAGTGCTTACCCCTCGCACCTACCCTTCACCAACGCTATTCAATGTACTATCGACCCAAGCCTTAAGAAATCACTCTAATCCCTAATTCAATGCTGGGGCCCTTCAGAGTATTCGCCTCCTGAATACAGCAAAGGCAAATCAAATTAGACGATAAGATGGCCGGTTCCAGAAATCTTATTTCATCCGGACCACAGGATATTCCTCTTCCATTACGGCGAACGTAATTAAATATATGCAAATGCACCCCCTCTCAATAATGCCCTTCGATCCCTCTTCAGCTGCTCGAACGAGTTGCCAACATGGCCGACCGTTCGCCGATGCTGGTCACCTTCGGCTAGGAATTTAGAGAAATAATATATGGGAACCTTCAATAAAGGTTTTCTACTAGGAGCCTACAATACAAACAGTATAAGTCAAGTCAAGTAAATTACACAAGTGTAGATATTATACAGGGTGATCAACTTATACTCCGAGATTTGATACCTCCATTATTATGAGAGATACAAAAAAACCTTTCGAATAAAAGTTGTAGGTAAATCTAAGGTCTACATTTTTAAATTATTTTATAATATACAGATTTATTGTAAAGCCACAGCATACACCCTATATATTATCCCGAATTTGAATTGTGCTCATTTTTCCTACATAAATATAGGTTTTTATCAGGCTATACAGGGTATCTTCAGAGATATGACCACTTTTATGTGAACTTCTTAACTAACTCATCACCCTATATCTTGAAAAATCAATAACTGAAAGCTTGATTCTCAATTCAAGAATACTTTCGAGGTTGTCTAGTTTTGTCAAAAATTACCAAGGTTTTGCTATCTCTGATTTTTTATACAGGGTTAACCAAAGCTTATGACCAAGTACAAAAAAAGGAAGTCAAATTTAGCCAATCAGGGCATAGCGCCTCATACATCAGCAGTGTATTATTGCCTCGTCAACTCCCAAATAGCGAGATTGATATATTTTCCACTAAATAAACTATTGTTTTGTGAGTTCCTCTGTCAGGGGATGCCCTGTAGGTTTCATCTCTTGACTCTGTCACAAGAAGAAAGATTTCGTGAGAGAAATATTTACTTTGACAATTGTGCTGTTGGTTGTCAAATGAAGTTATACCTAACCTTACATAATTTTATGAATTTCCTATCTCGAATCGAAGCTTTTTGTGTCCTTAGTTATTGTGCGGTGAATGATTAATTCCGAGAATTTGAAAAGTACACATAATTTTCGCATCAGCGGATACTCATCATACGTTGCCATTGCTGCCGTATTATCTCTACCTGCTAAACACAAATCTCTCAACTAAGTACAAACCAGGTTAGTAAAGTCTACTTGACTTACCGCATATATAGAATTATGTATTTTTTTGAATGTGTAGAGCAGATGTCATCGGTTAGTTTCGCTCGGGATCCATTTTAAAAAATGAGATGACCTTCTGCGGTCTGCACATTTTATAGAAAAAATATTTATTAAACCGAAATAACAAAGGTATTTTTACATACTAATGAGAAAGATGACATTTTTTGTTGCGGTTTATCTGTCTGAAGTTTGGAGTAAAATTGGTGCAAGCTATTGACATTAAGTCCTGGAGAAATTCATCAATAAGTCGAGATAGAAATTTATTCTTAACGAAGTTCATATTCGAAAATGCTGCTTCGCAAATACATGTTGATCCAAACAAAGTAAGAAGTTTCGAAGCTAGTTTTCTCAAAAAAAAAAAATTAAAAAGAATGGCGTCTGTGGGGCCCTTTAGCTCGTTACGTTTTCGAATTATCAAAGGTACTGCAGAGGATACATTTTTATGAAATTACGTACTATGTAGTACATGTTACCGTGTCGTCGTGGTTCGCACATAATGGGTCGGCGGTACGCATGCGGACCACGGTCCGCCATTTGGCGACATCTGATGTAAACCAACCTTTAGATCGGATGGTACTACCACAGCATAGTAAATAACCAGCACAATAACTCAAGTTGGCGGATATTACACGCGCATCCCTACTTTTATATCGACTATTTTTATCTTGGATACTTTTTGAGCGATTCCAAGCTGGTATCGCTACTTTTGTATCGAAAATAATTATATAATTATTGAGGGGTGTAATCAATTGCACAAAATTCTCTGTACGAAACAAACAACATCGAGTTGGTACCGGTATCGATATTTTCATTTTCGCATCTCTACCCAAACGTCACAGCTGTAAAATCGTGCATAAATCCTCCCAAGGTCAAATTTTGTGGGAACCATTGTTATATAGGAAATCATCAGAGATATTATGCTGGTTGTTTACTAAAGGATCCAGTATCACATTGACACATCATGTAACTTGAGAACTTTTAACTTAATTTTAATGAGAATGACTGGGCCACTTGACACCATTTGTTTAATAAACGATGCATTGAAGAAATAGGTATCACAAATAAAGAAAAGTTACGTCCTTTATAACTTTAGCATACTTTGATACGCTACTGGCTGCTTCTAATAAATTTCCGAACACTACTTCAATCAAACTACCAAATTGCTATGTCAAAACCGAAACGTCTTCAAGTACACACACGTCCACTACTGGTGTTGTATTTCAATTTAACATAGGACGCTACTATTTATTCTGCTTAAGTACTTAGTAGAAATCTCAAGAGTATTTGAAACTCTACCTCTATTTGTTTAGGACAGAGGACAGCAAAGGTATACACGTCTCTAAACGTGAACCGTCTAGTTTTACAGTGGATGTAGCTTCCATTCACTTAATTGAAATCTTTCGGGCAATGTGTTGGAGTATGTGTGCCTGGTGCTTTTGTCTGATTTTTGTGACAATTTTTTAGTCAGTCTTTCGGATGAAGTTATTATGCCAGTTCCAAAAATACGTCAAGTAACCATGTACAAGAGAAACTAAAATATAGAAGGCATTCAATATTGAAGTAAAAAATGGAGTAAAGTTTATTAACCCAGTACTTCCCACACATTACGGTGATGCTGTTTTATTATTTTCCCATTGGATGAAACTTTAGTTTGACTTGCAACCAAATCATCGCCCACCCGCCAGCAAAAAAACATCCAGCACAAAAACTCTGGTAAATAGTCTCTCTCCGTAGGCACTAGGATGACAAAGTTATTATTCTACAATCTTCAAATTATATCCTAATCTCATGGCATGACAATTTTTCAATATTTAAAAACAGATTATATGATCATTATAGGTTTTTAAAGGGCAATTAAAACTGTTTCGGAGTTTCCCAACCACCCTATCCGAGACACCGTCCTACCTTGGCTCATTTTAGCCACTCTCAAAAAAAAAGTAGAAAATGATCAGAGAGCCATAGAGTACCCAAAAACAGTGTTTGACCGCCTTTTATATTGTATTGTTTGTTTTTTAATTTAGTTTCACCGCCACTAACACAAATTTTCAAAAACTTTAGACTTTATCGATCTCTACAATAGATTATAAATTTAATGGCTATCTGTCTAGTGATAAATTACACACGTTACAGAATCATCTACAACATAATTTAAGGTGGGGCAACGTTTGGATAAAGCTAAAAAGTATATTTTGTCATTCCTTTACAAAATAATGTGGGGTTCATTATGAATACACAAATTTCTCAGTTTTACATCCCCCGACCTCCATCCACCCCTAATTCACCCCCACCCGACAGAAGTACTAAATGCTTAAAATGCCAAAAGTTTGAGGCATTTTTGACATTTTTTGTTTTTTCCAATTCTTCTGCCGCCCAGTCACCGATTTTCAAAATTATAGCAGCATTACTTACCACGATCACACAACATATCGCTACCCAAAATTCATCCCAATCCGTGTAGCGGTTACTGAGATTACGTGGCTATAAAAACGCCAACGGACAGAAAGACAGATAGCCTGATGCGACAACAATACTCCCTTTACCTGTCGGTGCGGAAAGTAAAAGACGTTTTTTCGCTACATCCAAAGAACTGAGCAATCTGGAGGCAGAAATAATTAAGCATGATGATACTTTGCTACCACCACTCTCTTCCCAAATATTTCCACTCCCTCTAAAATGACTGATGACCATGAACTTTTCCAGAACGGACAGTTAGGAATATCTCTGACTTTTCATTTTCACTTTTTGGTTACCTCTGTTGCCATTGGAGCGCCCATACATTTTCCTTATCCTTGCCATGGTAGGAAAAATAGATTCCGTTTCAATCTAACCAGTATTTCCCGATATGATTATCGAGGTATTTAATATCCTCCTCGTCACAGCATGCATATGTTGGCTCGCCTGGCTAACCCCATCACACACAAGTGACGTCTGAAGATGTTGTGCCCAAATGGCAGGCCCACAAGTAACCTTAGCCGGCTTCTGTCCACGTAGAGACAGAATCGCCCTATCTTGGCCAGATGTCCTGAAATAAGGTCTATAGCTGGACAGAGATGTCCTCTCTATCTCAAAGATGTTGATTTTGCAACCACACCTGTATTTTCTTTCTAATGGTGCCTGCTGCCAGCCCCACAGCTGGCTGAGGATCTAGGAAATTAATTTTTGACCTCGCCTTGCGAGCTCGTCCGCCATTTCATTGCCACCAACCCCAGCATGACTTGGCAACCACATAAGTGACACCTGATGTCTTACCGAGATGTCATCAAAAACCTTTCTACATTGGAGGACGAGCCTTTATGTAAACCTGCAAACACTCAGTGCTTTTAACGCTGCCCGGCTGTTAGAGCAGATAGTGATCAGTCTCTTATACCCCTGAATTTCGTGAATACAAGCTGAAATCGAGCAGATATCTGCTTGGACAGGCAATGTTCGCATAGCGCTGTAAAATATCCTAGAACACAAACGTAATTTTTAAGGGAATGCAGAGTCGAATGACTCATGAGTAAAAAAAAATCAGCTTTTAATTACTGCCACGACCCTACACAATTCTAAAAACATAACATGCCTACCAATTGTTCACTTATATTCTCTTTTCCCAAAACCCTAAAATCCATAGATGCATTCATGTGAGAAACATAACTTTCCTGTATATTTGCCCTCTCCGCAAGATATTTTAAATCTTTCAACCCTATTCAACGATTTGACATCTTTCTTCTTCTATAGACACATAAAACACAACAGTTGATTTGTATGTGAACGTACGCACATCCACTCGTATTTTTCGTAAATATTCCAGCTGAATACCCCACTATAAGTCTGAGTTTTACTTGAGGAACTATAATTAATTTGAAGATCAGGCTTTCCTTTTTTCTTCATTAAAGTTTATCTTCAGAAGTTAGAAATATTTTTAAAAGGTTTTGCTCAGAATTAACTTTAGGTGTCGCGGGCTCCATCACTGAGACTACGCAAAAGCAAATGAACCACGATTATCACATAACAATAAACAAGACTCGTTGTCGGTGCCCCAAATCGACAATACAATCCCGTACAGCATACTGAAACGAACACCGAAATATGTACGCTGAAAGTAGGTACTAATATTGAATTGTCCCCCTGCAGACGTCAAACACACGCCAACCAGTCTTGGTTGCACTCGTCACACTGCGGAAAGGTTTGAGCGTACGAAGGAATAAAGTTTGATGTATCATTACATACAGGGTGGGCCACTCAAGCGTATGCGGAGGATACCGGCTAAACCGATGAAGTCATTAAAAAAATTTATCTCCAAAAAATGTTCGGAATTATCTGTTGCATCACCCAAAATTATTTTCGCTTATACAGGGTGTTTTATTTAGGCTAGATGTGATACAACTTTGTTATTTTAAATAGATCACCCTATATATTATTGCATATTTGGATTCCTTGGTGAATTCTAGTGTGACTTTATGTATCATATATGGAACTTTAAACGAACCGTTTAGGCGCAAATCACCATTTTTGGTATAAGTAGGTATCAGAAAAAATTGAATATCGCAGCGATTATAAAACTTAAAAGGCCGTGACTTTGACGTGCGACTATAAATGAAATGCGTCAGTTTAGGTCAGGCGGCTAAATTTTGAACTCTTTTTGTACTTGGAGAAATCAGTAGACTAATTAAGAAAACTTCAATCACAGATAACTTGATTTCTTCAAATGGGAATGCCTATTTTGGTTTAAAGAATCAAATGTAAAATATTCTAACGATATAGCATTCTCGGTATCAATCTTTTTTGGTTTTCATTTTATTTTGAATTTTCAGTCAAATCGGTGTTTTCCAATTTTCCTGCGTGCAAGCAGCCTAGCGGGCCATGAAAGATAAACAAAACCCGTTAATATGGAAGAAACCAACCTTAGTACAAAGATGCAAACTAACTACAGTGGCAAGGCAAGATTATAAAAATTCCTTACAACACATTAGATCTAACCAGAAACAATAGCGGTAACAAGAACGCTCATTTTTGACAGCTTACTAGCTATTAGCCAACTTCCAAGGTCGGTAAAAGATACTTAATCAAAGGAAAACTACCAGTGATTGTTGCTGGCAGTAGAACATCCATGTCTTCTGAACAAATGTTCACATTTAATGCCATAAAAAAATTAGCCATTTCCGTAAGTCAAAAGTAATGTTACCTCTGACTGGAACCCTTCAAATTCTTCAGTAGATACCTCTACTTATTAGAAAAGTCGCGGAAAATTAAATTGCAGACTGCTCGAATTGTGAAATTTGTAATTTAGTTTGTAGAAAATTACTTGAAATAAACACAATTACAACATAACGTAATTAAAAAATTCTAGCAATCATTTCAGTAGATGTTCAGAATGCTCCAGTTAGAGATATCTTCACTTTTGACTTAACTAAACGGAAACGACTAGTTTTTTCATCCTATTAAATGTCAAATGCCGTTCTAAACATGTTAGACTGTGAGCAACAATCGCTGGTAGTTTTCCTCTTGTTCCAAGATTTTTAATCGTTTTGGAAAGTTGTCAAGCTCTATAGCAGACCGCAATATCTTTTGCCTCGCTACTCTAGTTCGTTTGCATCTTTATACTAAGTTAGTTGGTTTTTTCCATGTTAACGGGCTTTTGTTAATTTTTCATGACTTGCTAGGTTTTTAACACGTAGGAAAATTAAAAAACACCGATTTGATTGAAAATTTGAAAAAAAATGAAAACCAAGCACAAAAAGAATTCAAATTTAGCCGTCTGACCTAAAGTGACGCATTTCATGCTTAGTCGTACGGCAAAGTCACGGCCTTCTAAGTTTCATAATCGCTGTGATAATCAATTTTTTTCTGACACCTACTTACCAAAAATGGTGGTTTGCGCCTAAACAGTTCGTTTAAAGTTCCATATATGACACATAAAGTCACACTAGAATTCACCAAGGAATCCAAATATGCAATAATATGTTTTCCATTAAAAATAACAAAGTTGTATCACGCCTAGCCTAAGTGAAACACCCTGTATAAGCGAAAATTATTTTTTGAACATTTTTTGAGAATAAACTTTTTTTAATAACTTCATCGGTTTAGCCGGTATCCTCCGCATACGCTTGAGGGGCCCACCCTGTATAAATGCATACTGTGTGACCAACGTAGATTGATTTGGCGGAAAGAATTCGGTGAACGAAGTTAGGACGCTGCCATAACTCTGATTCTATACTATTTCCTTATTTTTCGTCGAAATCGATGTAGCGGTTGCTGACATTATGCGGGTAGTAAAATGCCAATAGACAGACAAATAGATAGACCGACAACCAGACAAAACATCTGGAAAACATATCTGGAAATAGAAAATATTCTCGATTGCAATACTTGCCATACCTACGGTGTTGAAAATAAAACATGTATCTGTGATTGAACACAACTCAAGATCGTCAGTCAAACATCCCTATAAAATGAAGACCAAATTACCTCCGCCTAACATACTTATCTGATAACATGAATATATAGCACGTCTGGGCTGAGACGAGCGAATGAAATCGCCGTACCGTTTACAGGGGAAACAGGAAGCACTTTGAAAATGTTCCAGCAACTTTTGGTGCCTCCAGCTACGTGCCGTTATCGAATTATGAAACGCCCGTTAATTTAGTGTTGATTACGGCATTCAAAGTCATACGGCAAACTCTTAACTCAATCTGCGATACGGTGTAGGGGGCTGGCCATCCTCAGCTTTACTGGACGAAGTCAAACTGTAATTCGGTTTTCAAGGATGTAGGTGTGCTGCGTGTGAAGAGCGGGAGCTTATAGACAGCAATAAATAACCTAGACGAGGTCAGAATGCTTGTCACATGGAACGGCGTGAACTGCACCTATTACAGTAGTAGTTTCCAGAGGGTCCAGTGATGGTTCATAATGGTCAGGTTAAATTTACAATTCGACATTTCAGTCGTCCAAGAGCAAAACCCGGCAAGTCCATGGAAACAAATTCCACAGATATCGAGGAAACAAATTCCACAGATATCGAGGAAAACCCCCGTGCGGGGTTGCTAGTCCCCCATCGGGCGCCTCCCCAGGTGGTGGATAGGGGAATGCCTCCTAGATATAGGTGGTACTGGGGAAATGAAATACCCAGGGCGGACCAAAACTAGCACTGGCGTGGGGAAGCAGCAGCGTCAGAACTGAAGTGAGGCAAAGGAAAAATGATTTCCAGGATGGCTCACGCTCAGAAACTTGCAGGCGAAGTCAGTAAGACTCAATCGGCTACAAGGCTGCGATGAGGAAGGCAAGGGGAAACCACCTCATTATAATTCCCGAGTATAGTTAACAATGGCAGAAAACAATACAGAAACGGCCCTTAGTCCCCGGCAGCTCTTAAGTGAGCAGAGGGTGCGAAGAATCATCGGGAGGATCAAAGTTGGCACGTGGAACGTGCGAAGTATATATGAAAGCGGTAAAACACATAATGTCGTAGCTGAAATGAAAAGACTGAGGATTGACATACTGGGTATCAGTGAAACTCACTGGCCTGGCACAGGACAATGTACAATAAAAGGTCATACACTGTACTACTCCGACAATGACACCGCACAACACAGAAATGGAGTCGGCATATTTGTCGCTCCAAACATTATACCGATGGTTAAATCATTCATCCCCTTCTCTGATAGAATGCTGCTACTGCAAATAAAGGCATATCCACTGGACTTAAACATAATTCAAATATATGCTCCAACAGCTGACAAAGACGACGTAATTATCGAAGACTTCTACGAACAACTAGAAAAACTCCTTAGAATGACAAAGAAGAACGAGGTTACACTAATAATAGGTGACTTCAATGCAAAAGTTGGGAAAGGACGAATAGCTGACATCGCTGGTGACTTCGGACTAGGAATCAGGAATGATAGAGGAGACCGTCTGGTACGCTTCTGTCAGGAACAAGAGCTGATGATAAGCAACACGTTTTTCAAACTCCCGCCGCGTAGGCTGTATACGTGGAAATCCCCAGCTGACTCGGCAGAAAGAGTCGTGAGAAACCAAATCGATTTCATAATGATACCAAAAAGATTCAGAAACGCAATAAAATCTGCGAAAACCTATCCTGGGGCGGACGTCCATTCTGATCATAATCTACTGCTCTGTAAACTGGAAGTTAAACTGAGGCGTCTTAAAACGGAGAAACCTAACAACATTAAAATAGACATTAGGAAGCTTTACAATCCTGACATTAAACAACAAGTGCAGGAATCCTTAAACGCAAGCATAACAAATGCAAACAAGTCCACAACAGATGAACTTTGCAAATGGAACAAAATGAAGGACGACATTGAAAAGACATGCCAAACGCTTCTGAGGCAAGACCGAAGAAAGAAAAAGGAATGGATGACAGATGAAATTCTTGATATGATGGAAAAAAGAAGAAATTACAAGATCAGACAAAATATCAAGAGACTCATAAAAGCATAAGAAGGAAAATAAGAGAAGCAAAGGAGAGCTGACTAGCGGAGGAATGCAACGACATAGAGCAATGTGAGAGAAGATACGACTACCATAATATGCACAAAAAAGTTCCAAAACTTACAAATAAAAATAAATCTAACGGCCCACATTCAGGTCTCTTGGACGCGGATGGAAACCTAATATCTGAGAGCTCCGAACTTGTAAACATATGGAAGACTTACATAGAACAACTTTTTGAAGACGAACGTACAAATGAATACTCGCATAATGATGACGTATCGGGACCTCCAATTTTACGATCTGAGGTGGAGAAAGCCATACGGTCCCTAAAGAATGACAAGAAACCGGGTCCTGACAATATACAGGGTGAAATACTGAAATTAATGTGCGAAAACAACCAATTTCTTGATACTCTTACCACTATCTTCAACAACATCTATGATAGAGGAGTGATCCCTGCGGAATGGCTACAGTCAACCTTCATCGCTATACCTAAGAAATCAAATGCGAAACACTGCGAACAACATCGCCTAATTAGTCTCATAAACCACATAACGAAGGCATTTACAAAGGTTATACAAAACCGAATATATACAAAATGTGAAATGAACATATCCGAGACTCAGTTTGGCTTTCGTAGTGCACTGGGTACAAGGGAAGCAATATTCAGCCTGCAGGTCCTTATTCAAAGATGCAGAGACATGAATAAAGACGTATACCTCTGCTTTATCGATTTCTCCAAAGCGTTTGACAATGTAAAACACGAAAAACTCATCGAAGTGCTCAAAAACACGGGCATCGATGGCAAAGATATTCGCATCATCGCTAATATGTATTGGAGCCAAACCGCAAAAATAAAAGTTGGTAATTCGCTTAGCAGCGAAATTGCTATCAGAAGAGGAGTGAGACAGGGTTGCATTTTGTCACCACTACTGTTCAATATATACTCTGAAGAAATCTTTAAAAGAGCACTAGACGAAACATCGGACGGCATCAAAATAAATGGAGAACCAATCAACAACATTAGATATGCGGATGACACAGTAGTGATAGCAAATGACAAGGAGGAACTGCAGAGAATCACGCAAAACATACATGCTGCTAGTAAAGAATATGGACTCTCCCTGAATACATCAAAGACCAAATGGATGATCATCAGCAAAAGTAAACATCCCCCAATGAGACTAACGATAAATGGTCAGGACATAGAGCAAGTCGAAACCTATACGTATCTTGGAACTATGGTTAACTCAAGATGGGACCAGGCATCAGAAATAAGATCACGAATAGAAAAGGCTCGAGCTAAGTTTAACAACATGAAGAAGCTATTTACCAGCAGGGATATTTCGTTGCAACTGAAACTAAGGATGGTCAGATGTTACGTCTTCTCTATTCTGTTCTACGGGGTCGAGGCTTGGACCACAACAGAGGCCATTCTGAAGAAACTGGAAGCATTTGAAATGTGGATATACAGACGCATCCTGAAAATACCCTGCGGACGGACCACATCACTAACGAGGAAGTCATACGCAGACTGGGAAAAGAAAAGGAGGTTATTTTCACGGTGAAGAAGCGAAAGCTCGAGTACTTCGGTCACATTCTAAGACACGATAGATATCGTCTGTTACAACTAATTGTCCAGGGCAAGGTGTATAGCAAGAGGGGACCAGGAAGGAGACGACATTCATGGATGCACAACCTACGCCAATGGTTTGGACTATCATCTGTCGACTTATTTAGGAACGCCGTAAATAAAATAAGAATAGCCGTGTTAATAGCCAACGTCCGTAATCGGATAGGGCAATAGAAGAAGAAGAAGATCGAGGAAAACCGAATATGAGTGAAAATAGTACTAGAACGAGAGTATGTACGCCAATCAAATTAGGATTTTTTCTGGAATTAATTCCCATTAGGCTGGAAATCATCTCAATACCCTTATAGGGTCCTAGATAAGTGTAATCTGGGTTTGCAGTGTCGCAGGTGGAGAGCTTAACTTTTGATAGCCCAAAACTGTCAGATTTTTGCACTTTTTTTAGTTTTTTGGTTATAGCTGGAAAATGATGCGTCGGATGGAAAATGTCGTTCTATGCATTATTGAAAAGGACTAAATTTTACGTCGAATGACATCTAAAACTTATAAGTGAGTTTAGCGGTAGAGCCTAAATCAATAGTTTCACAGCCTAAAAACTGCCAAATTTTTGCACTTTTTTTAGTTTTTTGGTTGTAGCTGGAAAACGATGCGTCGGACGGAAAATATCGTTCTGAGCAATATTAAAAAGGACTAAATTTTGCGTCGAATTGCATCTAAAACTTTTAAGTCGGTTCAGCAGTAGAACCTAAATCAATAGTTAGAAGCGGTGAATTTTTTCATTTCGGTGCAAACTAACACTTTGCGGCCATCTAAGACTACATATCTTTAAAGCTGATACTCCTATTGGACAAACTCATGGAATTAAAGATATAGTAAATAGAATTTTACGTAATATAAAAACCCCAGTCTTTAAAATCGATCACTTTGACGTACAACATTTTGCACAAATTTAAAGTCAGTTTGCTTTTACTTTACCCTTTTGGCTGGACTCTACTTTATTTTACTCCTGGTATTTATGATCAAGCTATATATCATCCGAACGTATTTATTGAGTATAGTACAATAGCATCTCAACGTCTGTAGATGAAAAATGAAAAGTTATGCTACTTTGAATTCCTAAATATTTACTTTACCGCACCACCCGTACATATCTATGGAAAAGATAAGGAACGACATTAGTCCCAATTCCCGGACATGCAAGATAAAAAAAATTATGATACTTCCAATTTTTTATGTTAAGTCTATCGAGGAAATTTAGATAACCAGGTTAGTTTGGGTTTAATGTGGCTCATGCAGGCGTAGTGATAGACCGAAGTATCCTCTTAGCTGGGTTTGGAGGAGGACAGATCTTGGCCTTATCTCCATCACAACTACGAAGGAGCAAGCTCCAGCTGAAATTCTTAATACTGCGTCCTGCAAATGTACAAAGGAGTGTACAGGGAAGTGCCGCTGCCGGAAAGTAGGCATAAAATGCTTAGTAGTATGCCTCATTTGCAACGGCCAGTAATGCTCTAATTCTGCACCCTTTGAGGATGAGGTTGCCGTAGAACCAGAAAAAGTTGAAAATTGTTCCTTTGAAGATGATCCAGCTGGAAAGGACTTCAATATACAACCGCGCTTTCCGAGCTTTTCAAATGCAGGACCATCAACGTCTAAGGAAATGTGAATATGAATGCTGCCACAGAAACATCTGTCGTGACGTCAAATACTCACACTTTGATTCAATGAGATCTCACATTCAGAACGGCAAGAGTATTTGATAGCTAATTGTAGCCTGTTGTCGATCCAATGACAAGGATCACTGAATTCAGTATAAGATACATTTGGTTCAAATACTTCTTACTAATATCTCAAATAGCATAGACAATGTGGTAAAGGCATGAGTTGTTGTGTCTATTAAAGTTGCCTTTTAGACAAGATGAACCTTTTTATTGAACTAATAATTATAAAGAAATGATATTGTAATAATAATTTTCTGTTGCAATAAATTATATGCTTTGCTTAAACAAAACCTAAGATGTATATTGAAAACAAAAGAATGCTTTAAATGCATTATACGCTAATATTACTATTGGAGTGATAGTAGATATCATTAGAATGAATATAACCTATTTTGAAATTATTAGCTTACCTGCAATTGCCTCAATCCTGAAAGGTAAATTGCTTAAATATCATTATTTCAAATGCGCATTGAATCAATAGACTAGCAATTTTCAAATTTGTGAAGCTTAAAACGTGAAAAACTCTTTTTTTGCAAATGAGATGGTATGATAAGTTTTACAGTAAAAACTATATTTTTTTTAATGGAGAACATTCAGTGCTTCAATTGGTTTGATTACAAGGAAACAATAAAATCGACACTCTTATTACCGACAGCCTACGCTGATGATATTCTTGATGATCTCCATGACTGCTGAACCGATTATGATAAATATCAAATATATTTGACCTTCAGCGAATTGCCACTAGGTCTTTTAGAGGAACTAAACCGTTCTAATTCCAAAGATCCTGCAACTCTCAGAACTCAGCAGTAATGCGGTGGAGTGAATATTCAAATCACAAAACCTCAATTTCTCTCTGACACTGCTGCACGCAATTTACGGCGAACAAAAGTTGTTAATAACGGACACCAAGACAAAGTGGTTTAATCCCGGACCCAAAGTTATGGGTGTCCTTGTATAAATTGAATCAGGAAATGAATTCTCTTTGGACAAACGCGCCCTAGGCGGCTCGGCACAACGTCGCGGCGACAGTTTCTCTGGGAACACTTCCTCTCTTTGTTATTTATCTGCCACTTTCCGCTCGTTCTTGCTATTTATTTTGGCACAAACCTCGGCTAGTGTTACTTTGCTGGGAGAGATTTATACGAGCTGCCCGTCATAACTCGACGCTATTCTGAAGGTCAGGCTGAATTCTTAATCTTCAAGCTATATAGAGCAGAGCATTTTTACAACTGAATTGAAGACAAAGCCTAAACGCCAGATTACCATGACCTCTACGTACATAAAAAATTTTTTTGACGGAGAAGATATTTTTTTGTTTAAGTATACTATGGCCCGATTTTATCAACATGCGCATTTTAGCAAAGATTTTGACCAATCAGAGCAGTCCTTTCAAAAACATGCATCTGTCAGAGTACTCTATAAATTATTGATTTCTCTTGAAGTTTACCTCAAAAAGGTCAACAATGATATACTTTATATACAATCAACCATTGTGAACCATCCCTTACCTCTTCCAGTCTGATTTTCCATCCTAAATGGGTGAAAAATTGCATTTTCTTGTTTAACAAAAAGTTTAGCAATTGCTAATCTCAACCAATCAGATTCCAGAGAAGCGGTACATTTGATCACTGATTTCTTAGTGTATCAAATGGTATGATGATAAGAATTATTTCATTCACTGCATTATATCTTAGTTTAATAGTAAAAAGGCGTAAAAATAGTATCTTGTTACATTTCAAAAGCTACACACACGGTTTCATTGTCAGCCAAGTTGTTTCCCCAAAGTATCCATGTGCATTACCGGTTGCCTGTCCGTGGCCTATCCTGAACGGCAAAGTTGACCAGCTGGGAGCAATTAGCAAAAGAGATTCCTTACAATGTGTACGCTGCACCTTTACATCCTCTGTGAATATTTCTATGAGTAAGTATTTGTCTATAATCCATCTGACTGATGCAGGTGGGATTTGTAATAATTAAATAGGGCAGTTGCTGTGATTGATACTACTTTTATGATTCTGTCACAAATTATCGCAATTTGAAATTAGTAATTATACAATAACTATAATGTAAATATGAAAAATCTGGCATTAATTTGCAAATCACTCGCTTTGTTCTGATATTCTGCTATGATTTTGCTCCATGAATCACCATGAATTTCTAAAATATTTTTGACTAAAGTGCCATCCAGCTTTGACGTTTTGTTTTCAATATTGATAAAATACTATTGGATGATACTTATTATAGAATATAGCATACCCAATAGAAAGCTTTTGCTAAATAACACCCAATAGAAAATCTTTGTCAAAGCCTTTATTAAAATATGTAAGTTGGTAAAATCGGGCCTCAATCTTCCTATATGCGGAAAGCTGAAATAATCTTAAACCAAGAGTGTGATATTTTTGATCTTATAAAGTTATATTAAATAAAACTGGAAGTCCTGAAGGTAAGAATACCGAAATTTTAAATCAAGCATATGAGAATCTTGAAAACAAAACCATTAATAGATTGGTCTGTGTGAAAGGAGCATCTAAGAGCATCTATACAAGCATTCGGAAATTGTATGTTATACATTATTTTTCAAAATTCACGTTGAAAGATGCCAATCACCACAAAATATAAAAACGTGTTCCTGTAGGTACTTTTGAACTAGAAGAATATGTTACGCCCTCCGGCCCACGATTATTTATATTTCATTCACAACAACTTTGCATTGCATGTAACATTCTTGGTACTTACATACGAATATCTGTATGAAGTCTCCACAACCACAACTGCGGAACAATCCTTTCATGTAACAATATAAACACCCAAATACAGGGATGACCTATGAGGCCTGTGGGGATCTGTCAATGTGCCATGAACCAAAATTATCATATTCTCAATAGAGGTGCTCTACAATTCTTCAGCTGTTTGTACTGTTGGTCGAAGTAATTGGATCTCAGATGGAAGATATTATATTCTTACAAAAACTTTATGAAATACTTGGCCAAATATATTATGGAAGTTTTAGTTGTGTGAAAAATATATTGTGTATTCTTGGTCAGAGCATATCTCTTTAGAACGAGTATTGAATTCAAAAGTATATTTTTCTTGATTCAAATTAATTATTATTCCCTCAACAGGAAACGTTTTCTCAGAGCAAGAACAGGTGTTCTTGTCGCAAGTATATCTTTACAAAATTATATGAGTTGAGAATATCTTTTTATGTTTGTATATGAAGGCTATATTAAGGGAAGTTTGTTAACTCGGGACTTGAATAGGCCAACACTCACTGGCTCAATAAATATACGTTCTTCTGGAAGTCTACTCCAAGCTCTGGACACCCTGGGAAGGCAGGTGCGGCGGGGAGCGACGCAATAATAGAGGAGAGTTCAGAGGAGCAGACTCAATTTTATTATCGGTGGGCGAGGGCAAGGTCACTAACCACACGCCGGTGAGAAAGGAGCTGGGTATGGCGTGTTAAAGCTGGTTCATTGATTGGTCGAATTGCCTTTCTCTGGACTGCCTCAAGTATAGACGGAGTAGGAGAGGCAGTAGCTACCCAGATATGTGAACAATACTTCAGGCCAGGTCCTACCTGGCCTTTATTTGCAATTGACGATACGTGTTAATACCAGATTATATTTTCTGTGATGCTGATTCCTACAAGCTTGAATGAGGGACCTCTTATTAAAGCCTGATTGTCCATTAGAACTGGGTGCTCGCTTAGACACTTCTTCTTTGACAATGTACAGTACTGGGTCTTGGAAGCTTTAATTTCTACCATGTTCTTGAAATCCCCAAGAGGTAGCGGCCTACAGATCCTTTCCAGAAGCAGCCGCTGCCAGCCTTGTCCGCTGTCCACTATGGAGGACATTGCATTGTGCGGAATAAGTTCCTGTTTAGTGATGATGAATAGTGAAATAAAGCAGAAACGTAAACGTTGGTGGACGCGAGAAGTGTTCGCATAAGGAAATACGTTCGGCAATACATTACTAAACAAATTAAGACTGAAAGACGCCATAGGTTTCTGGAATTTCACCCGGCTGACGCCTACTGATTTTGAAGAGTTGCTTCTGATGGTCGAGTGTTGATAACGAGGCAATAAACAAAACTTAGAGAAACAATTCCAGCTTCTCTTTGACTCGCAGTCACACTGCGTTTCCTACCAAGTGGAGACTCATTCACGAAGCTCATGTACACTCCACTTCCACTCTATGAATCACCCAACTCTGTGTTCTGGTTGCTCTTTGATTCGTTTGCTAGTTGCAGGAATTGCAAATACTCGTACGAAAACCTTTTCGGAGAGGAACCACACCAAGAGCACACATAAACAGTCGAGCGATGCCACTAGGTAGTTGGACTTAGACTGAGATGTCTCGTCTCTAGACTCTGATTGACGTCCACACTATCAAAATGTTACGCAATATGTCTAACGTAGCATGAAGTCTCCCATTCCTGCCGGAATACCATAGACCTGCGACTTTTGGTCTCGCAACAGGCGTAGACGTAGACAACCTTAGACACGTCTCTTACACCAAAATCGCGCAACATGTCTACTAGCGAGTACAAAGCTTTAAAATATCCGTATGCATATCAGAAAAAATAAAATGAGTTATTTATTAAAATAACCAGTCATACCTTGAACATAGCCTGACAATTTGCATTGCATTAATTTAAATGTTTATGAATGCTCAATTGAGCATACCCTCGGATCAGCATTTTTTATGGAATTATCAGACCTCATTAGAAGAGACTACTTGCTGTACAGAACGTTGAAGGGTCCACTTTAATAACCGATAAATCCCAATTCCAAAAATTGATTCTCACAGTTACACTGCAGTTACTTATAATCTTTTGAATTGATCAGCTTACGGTATCCAAGGTGTCACCACGGGAAATCCTTAGACAGTGACACGTGGGCTGTTTGTCGAGCAAACTGCTGACATGCTCGACACGATGTTATACATTGTGTACACCTATGTATTTACTAGAGAATTTCTACAATGCGTCTGTAATAGCCAGAGAGATAGAAAGGGTTTCGTTGTCTTCATTTCTGTAAGCCTAGATTTTTCCTGACAAAGTTTAAAGCACGCTACGAGTGATTAATCTGTCTAATGGTCTCAATAATCCAAAAAATGTATGATTTAAGTACCTCCGTGATACTTTGTCTCCCTTATACAGATCAAAGAGTAATGATTTTTTGGAGCATTTCGAGTTTTACGCCAGGAATTTTCCCATTATCATTGAAGACTGATGACCGGTGTATCAATGCGCAGTAAATGTTATCTGGTAACTGTCGGTTACAGTGTATATCGAGGTGTTGTTATATGCAAACTAAAAGAGTAGAAGTTAAAGTAACTGAAAGTTGAAAATAGCAGTTAACATTCTTATGTGTCAGTTACGGTTAAGGCCATCACAGAACGGTACAGAAAAACAAAAGACAAAAGAAAAACACGCGATCAGATTTTCAGCAAATCACTGACATCCATTTACAAAGCAGTTACCAATCTTCACTAGACTGATAGTTTCGACACTAAAAGTTGTATATATGCAATTGATAAACACAATTTGTCTCAACAACAACTTCAGCCGGTAGTTATCTCTAACTGCCAAAGAGTTAACTACTACATTTTACAGCGCATTATAAACTGGCCCTGAAACCTGTTACTTTTCTTTACGTGAGACAATGACTTGTAGCTAAGGCTAACCCTTCATTTCTTTTGCTCAAGAAAATTCAGCATGCATTTCCAAGTCTCCCATAAATCAAAAGGTAGGTAGGAGCCCTTAAAGAATTTAATTTTGTCTTTTCGTTATTGGTATCGTTTTTGTGCTCTCTGCAAAAAGTTTTAAATTTCGTTTTCGTTATTCGCCGTTTCTGTTTATTCAAGCGTATATTGAAGGTGTAGTAAAATAATGTATGGGTCCTCAAAAAATTAAAAAAATGTAAAGCCACTATGGAGAATCTCATTTATTCAAGACCTTGGAAGGTATTTTATCTGTAACTTGACGATGAACACTTTTGTTGACATGGCAAGCCCAAATTATAGTTACACAGAGATATGTATATTAAAATTCTTCAAGGACCATTGAGAACAAGAAATATAGTGTAAAGTGTCACTTCATCCAAGAACTAACTGCTTCACCCCTACTTAAATAGGAGGTTCACAAATAGGTTATAGATTGCAACCCAGTTGAGAGAATTCTATGCATTCCATAAAGATCATACATGATTGCATGACTCTGCTTTTAGCAGCTTCCTGTCCATTTCTGTCTCCATATTCTTGCAAACTTAAAGCTAGCTAGATGTAGGTGCCTTGCACTTATAAGATATGGATATTTGGAATAGGGTCAATTAAGGAAGTACATGAAGATTGAAGCTTCTAGCAATTTTATCACATTCTTTATTCCGGCATTTGGCCTGCTTTGAATGCGGTGCAAGTACGTGATTTACTAAGTTGATGTACAATTTGTAACAATCATTTACTTTGAACGTCAATATACATATCTCTTATTCATCTGCCGGTCAGTACTAATGATGCAGAATCTAGAAACCAACATCCCTATCTCAAAACCCTTCTATTAGCTAAGTTAGGGAAATCCTCCAGATAGCAGAAATATTCGTATCGGTAACTATTCTGGGAATAAAATCGATGCAATAATAATTGTTGTAATTGCGATTTACGGTTTGGATACAAGAAATTAGTATCTATTGCAAATCACGAAGAAGGTATTTAGGTGTTTCTGTATCAGAGGCCGTTCATTTAATAGTCCCAGAGTAAGTGCAGAAAATACGGACATACCGTAGATAGATAAACATAATGCGTCAAGAAAATCGACTTTGTATTTTCCAAGCTTCGTATTTTTGGCAAAGTTTCTTTCGAGTTTTCTATAAGTCCAGGAAGGAGCGCGGAAAAAAACATTAAAAAATATGAGTTAATTCAATAATGAAAATGTGAAAATATGTATTTTCCTCGCCAGGACAGCAAGGGCATTAAAAATCGTTTTTTCGGAATTTTAACAAATAAGGTGCATGTAAGTATATGTACATATTAGCGCAGAAAGTTAAAATTGACACATAAGTCCAGGTTGGCAGCCAATGTTCCAAAAATGTAAAATACACAATTAAATAAATAAAAGATAAAGACTGAAAGACAGTGAAAGCAGTATAATAAAGAATTGAAAATCCTAAATACTAGGAGTGCAGCAAGACAAGTAAATAAGAAAAAATGGCGCGTCTTGACTCAATACATCTCACTGATCATATCAGTATTAACTAAAAATTTGAAGTTTTTCTATCCCCACATTATTCTTATCAAAAAAGTAGACCATGATGAGGGTACTTGAAATATTTAAATACAAAGTTTGTGCGATTTTGAAATGTTTCGTTTGTCGTTGATTTCTCTTCCGCCACCGGCAAGAGTTCCAAAAACGATACACTGTTACCATTTCCTTTACGGTAGTAACACAGTGTCAAAATTTCATCACAATTAAGTTAGTAGTTTTCAAGCTACACGTTAGAATTATAATTATGTATATTGTACATATCAAATTTTTCCATAGATATAAAATTCAGGCAACAATCGGATAGGTCCAAAATTTTCTTCAGCGCAATGAATACAATAAGTTTTTTGAGTTTTCAAGCCCCTCACCCGTCTTACCACCCCGATTTCACCCCCATCAAAACAAAATTGATTAATAACCCCTGAAATGTCTGAAAACGAAGTTTGGAGAAGTTTTGATGATTTTCTGTGTTTTATCAATTTTTCCTCCGCCAATGCACTGATTTTCAAAATTATAGCAACATCACCTGCTACGACCACATAGAATATTACTACACAAATTTCATCTTAATCCATGCAGCGGTTACTGAGATTACGAGGCTAGAAGAATGCCAACAGACAGACAGATTGACCAAAAGACAGATAAACAGACAGAGAGACAGACAGACAGACCGACGAGTATAAGTGACGTGGAACTCGTTATGTACACCCAAAAAGTATATTATTTCAAAATCGAAAATTTTCATGGTCAACAATACTTCACACACTGATAGGTTTGTTTTTTTGAGTATCTTCAGTTGATTTGCGTTGATGTCAAATTTCTTCTACGAATATGTCCTTTTATAAGGTATTCTCAATCTCAAAATCTTAATTTTTATTTCACTCACCTTTCACGTAAATGTACATAGAATATGTTCCTTCAACCTGGATTGTCTTATTTGCTTTATTCTTAGCTCCGTATGTCACTACAAACTTATCATACACCACTTGTATTCACTATTTATTTCTTCCGATTTTTAATATATTTGAATATCCACCTCACCTTTATTTTTCACACCAATGTAATGTGGCTCCAACAGATGTTTGAAAGGGTCAAAGTCCTAAAGATGTCGGAAAGAGTAACTGAACAAAACAAAAGCATGGCCCGCAACTCACTTGGTTTTTGTTTTTTGTCACTTTGCGTGTTTATTTCTGTATGGTGGCATTTATAATGTCTCTGATGACACTTACACATGTAATACCACTCCAAATTGAAAATTTCAAAACAGCAAAAATTTACCACATAGATCCTCAGACCGTCATATTCTTCAAACTATATCCGCGACCTGTATCGAAATCCGTAAATCGGCCACTCCGTATCAATACCAACATCCCAGCATCGCTTGGGTTCAAGACTGGACCACAGAAATCCATCCGCCTCATTCCAAGCCTCACCTGCGTCTCCTATCCCTAACCTGTTCATGTGTACGCTATTAGATATGCAAATGAGCCCCTTATGATTCTAATTTCTTTGGGAACGGAGATCTTGAAGGGCGACTTGGGGTCGCAGGTCGCCGCAGTCACCGACCGACAGACAGGTTCGGTCAGTAGGGCACAACGCTGGACCACGGTGGAAGCTGGACACCGTGAGAAATCGAAAAAAGAGTTAGATGTGCAGACAAAAGGATTCGCTCGGTTCTTTTTCGATGTCTAACGGCTTTTTCTTACGATCACGTATGGAAGCTGATGTTTAGAAAACAGCTGCACTGAGAAAACCAGCCCAGTTAAAGTATTTAACTGGTGCATTATTAATAGCCTATATTAAAATTGCACGCTGCTTCTGAAATGCAGCTTTATAGTCAGTCATAAAAACTGAATTCTAATACTTCGATTTTGTTATGGAAAACGCATATTATTGTAACAATTAAACTGGTTTAAGTACTACAACTTTCAATTAAACATTTTAATATTAATGATTAACGAGAGTAACTATAAAAGTAAATCAGTAACTGTCGTTATGAGTATTCCTATCGTAGACGCTTCAGGTTACAATGACAATTAAACTGGTCGAAGTACTGCTATTTCCAATTAAACATTTTAATTGCAAGAGTTAAAGTATACTACAGCTGTGATAAGTCACAAAATACGCATAGAATAGGAATAGAATAGGTACCTACAAGGTATAATATGGTTTTGGAGTACACAAATCGTACATTTCCGGTAACTTTGCTGTAATATCAAAATATGTAACAATTTTCCAATAGCATTATGTGTTCGTAGGTGTGATAGACGTTCTATGTGCAATAATAACTTTTTTGTTATGGTGGTTACGATTGGTATTTACCATTTAAAAAATTTTGTATATTCGAATCTCCCGCGTTTTGACTTGCGAGTTTGAAGTCTGACGGTTGACGCGGAAGAAAGAGAGAGTCGTACTTCAACTACCGAGGTGAACGGACGTGTGCGTGATATCCGTCACCCCGTGTGTAGCGGGTACCTCCAATAAGGGCGACCACAGCCTTACATCGCTCAGCTAACTAGGAATCTGGATAGAGCAACGCAGTACCCAGCTGGGGAAGACATCCGACGCCAACCAACAAGGGGTGAGTCAACCGATGCATGATTAACCTTCGATTCTCGTGAGTCATTTGCGGGTATTTGCCAATTTAGTTGGTCCTTCACAATTAATCTCTTGGCTACAATTACTTTATTGATCGAATTGTAACCATTTTTTGGCCCTCCGAGCACGGATAAATAAATCGCGCTATAGTAAAATAGTCTACGTAAAATCTAAATTGGTACGTATCCTTGACAAAAAACGGAGTTTTTTTGTGACATCGGAATTTGTTAGTGTTGCGCGCTGTTTGTAAAAATTGGTTATATTCGAAAACAAGCAACTTTTGGTGTATTGTGTTGGTAATACATATCTGGGGAGTTTTCTGGGCATTTGAAATTGACATTTTGCGAATTGCGTGAGCGCAAAAGTTGTTTTGATTCAGTTGTTTACATTCGGTTGGGGGTTCGAAAACCGGAGTTTCGACAATTGGTGTAGTCGACGGAGATTTCGAAAAAGAATAACAATTGAAAATTTTGTGATTTGTGTGTGGTTGCCGTATTGTTTGTGTAAAGAAGTTGTGTTTACTAGCAGATTGATTCTAAATTTGATTATTTTGGTCTTGTGTTTACATTGAATCGTTACCTGATACCTGAACATGCCTAATGCAAATGTTGTGAAGTTGCAACGGCAACGCGCGCTAGTTTTAAAATCTATTAAAAATGTTCTTGAGGCGGCCAAGAAGGCTCGTGATAATGGCGAGTATCGGACGGAGTTATGGAGAGCTGGATGGGTATGTAACGAGGTTTGAGAATTTGCAATATGAAATAATAGCCTTGGTAGATGAGTCTGCCTTAGAGGAGGAGGAAGCAGTTCATACAATGTTTGATGATATGAGATATTCAATAAGGGGCATTCATAAAGATCTTTCTGATGAGATGATGGCTCGTAGTGAGCATGAAACATCTGCAGTGGTCGTAAGAGAAAATTGTTTGAGGCTTCCCAAAATTGAAATACCGAAGTTTGATGGTGACCTTACAAGGTGGCCTACGTTCATCGACTTATTCAATACTCTTATTCATAGAAATAATTCGCTGTCAAAAATAGAAAAGTTTCAGTTCTTGATTTCTTATTTAGAAAAAGAGGCAGGTCGAATAGTAAGGAATGTGCCCATTACTGAGGATAATTATGAAATAGCCTATAATGCATTAATGAGTCGATATCAGAATGAACGTGTTTTATTGAGCAATTATTGGTTTTCAATTTATAATGCTTCTCCCTCTAGGCATGATTCTGCAGTTGAACTTCGAAAATTGTTGTCAATATTTTCTGAAAATTTGGTGGCTTTAGAGATGAGTAACTTGAACCTATGGGATTTTACCAAATTCAATTTATTGTTGCAGAAATTACCTTCTTCCCTTAAAACGCGATTTGAACTAGAACATAATGGGAATAATGTTCCGGGGTTTGACATGCTTTTTGGATTTGTTGAGAAAACCTGTCGAGCTCTGGAAAATACATCCCTTACTTCCGCATATCAAGGGAGTAATGTGTCTAATGCTAGTGGTGGGTTTAGAAAGAATAATAGTCCTGCTAATCCCAAGGGAAGGCAGACACTTAGTTTTTCGACTGGCACATTAACACAGGAAAAGTGTAATTTTTGCAAGGGTTCACCACATTCGTTGATCAAATGTGATAGATTCTTGCAGGCAGAATGTCGTAAGAGGCATGCCTTCGTCAAGCGGACTAGAATGTGTTTTAATTGTTTGGGAGCTACTCATCTAGTAAATAAATGTAAATCAAAAGAACTTTGTGGGGTTTGTGGTGGAAAACACCATGTACTATTGCATTTTCCGGACACTAAAGTGACAGATTGTGATGTCAGTGGTAGTACCTCTAATGAATCTGAGAGTCATGTTCAAGTCATGGCAAGTAAGTTGTCTGTGCAGCCTAGAATGTTGCTTGCTACTGCACTAGTCTCAATATTGGATTCTGAGGGTAGATCCACCAAATGTCGTGTTTTGTTAGATTCTGCTAGTCAAGCCAATTTTATTAGTGAATCTTGTGTGAGAAGGTTGAATCTTACTCGTAAGGAGTATTCAACCCCTGTTGTTGGCATTAATGGAATGTCATCGAATGTGAGTTCGGGAAAAGTCTCTTGTGTTATCTTTCCCTACAGCAAACCGTATCCTAGCTTCAATTTGGAAGCTATTGTGATACCTCAGATTTGTGAGAAGGTACCTCAAATTCCTGCTGTTGTTCAGAAGTGGAAGTATTTAGAAAATCTTTGCCTCGCAGAGCCTTTGGCTGCACATGATGAAATGGAAATTGATCTGCTTCTAGGGGTAGAAGTATTTGGTGAGATCTTACGTTCCGGTTATGTGAGAGGACAGAATGGTGGGCCACATGCTATTAACACCGTATTTGGGTGGGTGTTAATGGGCAAGTTGGGTGGTGTTTCCACTAATAGTGTGCTGAATTTTCTAACTTCTGTGGGGGAATTGGATTGTACATTGAAAAAATTTTGGGAAATTGAAAGTATCCCTAAGTGTGTCGCATTGTCTGAAGAGGAACAGCAGGCTGAGGAATTCTTTACGTCATCTTGTTGGCGTATGGACTCAGGAAGATATGTGGTGAAGCTTCCCTTTTCTGAATTCCCCCCAGTTCTGGGTGATTCCTATTCACAGGCTTTACATAGATTTAAGCTGTTGGAAGGACGTTTTCGTCGTGATTCCGTCTTACATGAAGCATATTGTGATTTTATGGCTGACTATTTGGAGCAAGGCCACATGTCTGAAGTTGGGAACCAAGTGGGGTCTAATAGTGAGTATTACATTCCTCATCATGCGGTGGTGAAAAGGAATGCGAATGGTGAAATAAAGCTTCGGACTGTCTTTGATGCTTCAGCTAAAACTACCAATGGAAAGTCCTTGAATGATGTTCTTCTAGCAGGTCCCAAGTTACAAAATGATATCGTCTCAATATTGTTATCTTTCAGGTTGTATTTGTATGTGTTTACCGCGGATATACGGCAAATGTTTCGACAGATTTTAGTTGAGGAGTCTCACACTAGTTATCAAACTATTTTGTGGAGACCTAACGGTGACGAGCCTATAAGGAAATATCAGTTGAAGACCGTTACCTATGGAGTAACGTCTAGTCCTTTTCTAGCGATTAGGACGTTGCTGCAACTGTGTAGGGATGAGGGTGAAAGGTTTCCGTTAGCTGTAAATATTTTGGAGAATTTCTGTTATGTTGATGACGCCATTGGAGTAGCAAACTCCAAGGAAATTGCCTTGGATACTCAAAACCAGTTGATTGAATTATTGGCGTTGGGAAAGTTTGAACTGAGGAAATGGGCAAGTAATTGTTCTGAAGTACTTGCTCAGGTACCTGAGGTTCATCAGCAGCCACTTGTATTTGATAAGGATTCTCTTGGAATAAAAGTGTTGGGTTTGCAGTGGTGTCCCACTACGGATTGTTTTTCTTATTCTGTACATCCTCAGATACGGTCCTGTACAAAGAGGAATATTTTGTCAGAAATAGCAAGACTGTATGATCCTCTAGGATTCTTAGCTCCAGTAATCATTGTTCCCAAGCAAATACTTCAGCAATTGTGGGCTTTAGGGATAGGTTGGGATGATGAGCCACCGCTGGAAGTTGCAAACCAGTGGAAAACTTTTGTGGCTGAGTTACCTGAGCTATCTTCGTTGAAAATTCCTAGACATATACTTCATATAGAGGCAAAGTTTACAGAAATTCATGCTTTTTGCGATGCTTCGGAGAAGTCGTATGCAGCTGTAGTTTATCTGAGACAGGTTTCCACGGAGAACAGTATTTCTGTACATTTGGTGTGTGCCAAAACTCGAGTGGCGCCTTTGAAAAGACTGTCGATTCCACGACTGGAATTGTGTGCAGCCTTATTAGCCGCAGAGCTGATTGATTGTGTATCCCATATAATGGTAACACAGAAAATAGATAATGTTTGTGCTTGGACGGATTCGAAGGTAGTTGTGACGTGGGTCAAATCTTCTCCGCATAGGTGGCGGAGCTTTGTAGCCAATCGTGTAGCTATAATCCAGGAGAAGGTAGCTCCTGATTCATGGTATCATGTGGTTGGGAAAGAGAATCCTAGTGACTGTGCTTCTAGGGGGACTTTTCCTCGGCAATTTCTAGAACAACCCTTGTGGTGGGAGGGGCCAACTTGGCTTAAGCTTCCTCGGGATGATTGGCCTGTAACTTGTGTAGGTGAGCCTTCCTGTACAGATGTACAAGAAGAAGCAAAGGTTGTTTGTATTACTATTCACGGCTCTAGTATTGTTTCAGAATTGTTGAATAGATATTCTTCCTTACGCAAAATTGAGCGTGTTGTTGCTTATTGTTTGAGATTTCGTAAAAATTGTTTGTGTCGAAAAAGGGGTTACCCGCGTGAGATAGGTAATTTATCCGAGGCTGAATTGTATGAGGCTATGGTGGTTCTGGTCAAAGACGTGCAAAGAGTTGAATTGGATAATGAACTGCGGAAAGTTCGTCGAGCGGAGGTCTGTCCCAAAGCTATACAGAAGTTAGCTCCTTTCATTGATTCCCAGGGTGTCCTGAGGGTGGGCGGTCGCTTGAGACAGTCTAGTCTAAGCTATGATCGGAAGCATCCAATTCTGCTCCCTAGGAAGCATCGATTGACTTATCTCATTATCCAAAGTGTGCACAATAGGAGTTGTCATCCTGGACCACAAACTTTGCATTATCTGTTAAGGCAGAGATATTGGATACTATCTGCCAAACGGGCTATAGCTTCAGTGTTATCTCGTTGCATAAAATGCTTTAGAGTTAAGCCTCCTCCAGTGGTCCCCATAATGAGTGATTTACCTTCCGTTAGAATTTCGGAAGTCAAACCTTTTTCCCATAGTGGCGTAGACCTTTTTGGTCCTTTGAGGATGTCTTTAGGTAAAAGACGAGGCATTAGTTCTCAAAAGGTGTATGTGTGTCTTTTCGTGTGTATGGCTACTAAAGCAATACATTTAGAAGTTGTGTCAGATCTAACTAGTGAAGCTGTTCTTGCAGCACTTAGGCGTTTTATAGGGCGGCGAGGACGTTGCAGTGATATTTATAGTGATCAAGGTACGAATTTTGTTGGTGCTTATAAAACTTTACAGTTATTGGGTGCTAAAGCTTCTGAAGCTTTGCAAATTAAGTGGCATTTTAATCCTCCAGCTAGTCCTTCCTTTGGAGGTATATGGGAGTCCGGAGTGAAATCTGTGAAAACTCACTTGCGGCGGGTGATAGGTGCGCAAGTGTTGACTTATGAGGAATTGAGCACCACTTTAATCCAAATTGAGGCAATGTTAAATTCGAGACCCTTGTGTAGTTTGAGTTCTGATCCTAACGATGTAGGCAGCTTGACTCCGGGTCATTTCTTGACATTAGAGCCCCTGAATGCTCCGCCTGACGAAGATTTGTTGTGTGTGAAACATAGTCGGTTGAACAGGTGGCAGTTAGTGCAACAGATGCAGCAACATTTTTGGCGGCGCTGGCATATGGAGTACCTCCACACCCTTCAGCAACGACATAAGTGGAATACACCACATAATCCTCCCTCGGTCGGCCAGTTGGTTCTTCTCAAGGATGAAAATACCCGTCCTTTACAGTGGCCATTAGGCAGGATTATTAAGTTATATCCCGGTACGGGAAACGTTTCGAGAGTCGCCCAAGTTAAGACGAGTAAAGGGCTGTTAGACCGTCCTTTATTGAAACTGTGCCCTTTGCCGGCACAATAGGCCATGATTTGCTTGTATATGATAATTTGTTTTTTTTTTCTTTTCGTGTTGTGTTATGGGTGGGATAATTCTACTAATTTTCTTTTGTGGGTAATATAGGAATTACTATGATTGGAAAAAATATTTTTTTTTTATATTTTTTGGTGGGCGGAAAATGGTTACGATTGGTATTTACCATTTAAAAAATTTTGTATATTCGAATCTCCCGCGTTTTGACTTGCGAGTTTGAAGTCTGACGGTTGACGCGGAAGAAAGAGAGAGTCGTACTTCAACTACCGAGGTGAACGGACGTGTGCGTGATATCCGTCACCCCGTGTGTAGCGGGTACCTCCAATAAGGGCGACCACAGCCTTACATCGCTCAGCTAACTAGGAATCTGGATAGAGCAACGCAGTACCCAGCTGGGGAAGACATCCGACGCCAACCAACAAGGGGTGAGTCAACCGATGCATGATTAACCTTCGATTCTCGTGAGTCATTTGCGGGTATTTGCCAATTTAGTTGGTCCTTCACAATTAATCTCTTGGCTACAATTACTTTATTGATCGAATTGTAACCATATGGTAAACCCAAGATTTTAACTTTTTCATCATGTTTATTAATTATTTTAACAAAAACAAAAATTATTTTTGAATCTATTTGCTTTTTTAATCCCTCTAATGGAGTATAGAAATTACCTGTATTCAAATAAAAAAAATCAATATTGGTATTAAAGTAATTCATTATCTGTAGTACAATGACAAATGAATGTCACAAATAAATAGGTTAAACGTAATAAATAATCCTGTTTAACTGAGTGTATTAAACAAGTTAATAACCTTGGACACGTGGTTTAATTGTAACAACTAAACTAAGCTGCAGTCACAGTGACATTTTTCGGCCAACCACTGATGTGATATTGGTCGCTACCACAATTAATTTTGAAAAGAATTCACTATTCAATTGCAGCAATTAAACAGTTTAATTGTCACGTATTTTGATTCAAAATTTAATTGCCGTGATTAAAATTTCAATCGTAGCGATTAAAGTTTTCTCTCAGTGTATCACATCAACGTGAAATAATGTAAAGCTTTTAATTCCCACATATTAGGTGAGGGGAGTATCAGTATTATAATCGGGAAAGTTCGATTTGGACATTTCACGTAATTCAATAACGGCTGCATGCTCCTAAATTCTTGGAAGAAGAATATATACTTTCATTCAAGTATACCATATCTTTCTATCTCCGCAAAGCTGTAATAGTCTTAAACAAAGAATGTGCAAGGAAAGGTACGAATTGGTTGCGGATGCCGAAAAAGTTGATTACATTGTACTGCAGCCTGTTCTGAGTGCAATCATAATAACTGTCTAAACTCTATTCAATCCCTTGCAGAAAAGTATGCAGTGATTTTGGGTTGTTGTTGTTTAATAGACAGATTGACTGAAACAGCTTTTTCGTGATTGTTTTTAGAGTTATGATTTAACTTATATTTGACGCGTTCTATCGAGCCTATTTTATTGAAACATCTAGAGTCTGAACTGTTTCACAATATGTCACTCTAGTATCCGAGTCTGGGAGGATCTCACAATTACTTCATTCGCATTCCTTGTCATCGTTACACTCATTTGCTTGATTACTATTTGCAGTTGGACCTGAACTCTTCTCACGTTGAGCACGAGAAGCGATCTATGAAGTGGGATCTTTAATTCCGGAAATTCAGCATGTTTTAATGTGCATTATTTGGGTTGTCTTTTTATGTATTGCTACACCTTTCAAGAATTTGACATCTTTTGTATTTAACGACGCAAACCTTTACTAGCATATTCACATTCGAAACAGATAAATGATCCGATTTTTCCTCACTTTAGCCATTTCAAGTTCAATGTTTTCATCCTGAAGCGAACAGAGTCATAACAAAGTACATATACAGGGTTATTCACGTTATCCGACACGGAGCATTATGGCTAAAGTATTTGATAAAAAAGAAAATAATAATTTTGGATGGATATAGACCCACAAAGACTACATTTTAAAAATATTCTCATGTTATACAGGGTGTCCCAAAAACACGAAATGTATCAAAGTTATGTTTTTTAAATTGAATACCCCATATATTATTGCATATTCAGATTCCTTGATGAATTCTAGTGTGACTTTATGTATCACACATGGGACTTAAAGCAAACCGTTTAGGTGTAAATCAGATTATAAAATTTGGAAGGCTGTGACTTTGCCGTATTACTAAGCATAAAATACGTCAGCTTTGATGAGACTGCCAAATTTAAATTACGTTTATGCTTGGAGAAATCGGTCGATTAATTAAGGAAACTTCGATCAGCGATAACTTGATTTTTTCAAATGGGAATGCCTAATTTTTTTTATACGGATAAACGTAGAATTTGATGACCTTTCTAATGATATAAGGTTATGAATATCAATCTCTGGTAGTTTTCATTTAATTTTAAATTTTCAAACAAATCGGCGTTTTTCAATTTTCCTACCTATAAGCAACGTAGCAGTACCATGAAATATAAACAAAAACCTGTTCAGGTAGGAGAAAACAACTAACTTAGCTGAACTAGACTAAAGGGACAAGATTATAAAAATTACTCACAACAAACAAAGTCTAACCAGAAAAAACGGCGGTAACATATCTTTGGTCAAAGAGAAGTTGGAGTATGGCAGAAATGGATTTTTTCACGGCCTATTACCTACTGCAATGTACTAGAGATTGGCAATTTCCAAAATCATTAAACATTTTGAAATGAAACGAAAACTACTGGACAATGTTGTAAGCAGTTTATTATTTTCATAATGAAATTTCACATATAGTGATATAAAAAAGTATGCAATTCTGTCAAAACTCAAGTCAAAAGTACCTCTGACTGGAGTTCTGAAAATCCTTCAGTACCTTTAGCAAGATCACAGAAAATGAAGAATGAATTAAAATTTGTTCAAATTGTAAAACATATATTAAATGGCAGAAAATTTAAATCTGATTTGTCAGTATTCCTTTTTGCAATATTGCTAAAAGATATCGAAAAATAGAAGGGCTCCAGTCAGAGGTATCGACTTCGACGCAAATTACTACTCTTATCAGGGTTTTTAATGGTCTTGGAAATGTTTAACCTCTAGTAAATTGCGGTAGCCAGTAGACTGTAAAAAATAACAATTACTGCCATACTCCGGCTTCTCTTTGACCGTAGAGATGTTATTGCAGTTGTTTCTGGGAGAGTTGATTTGTTGTAAGGAATTTTTATAAGCTTGTTCCTTTAGTCTAGTTCGTGTGTATGTTTCAGCTAAGTTAGTTGTTTTCTTCTACCTGAACAGGTTTTTGTTTATATTTCATGGCCTGCTACGTTGCTTATAGGTAAGAAAATTGAAAAACGCCGATTTGTTTGAAAATTTAAAATTAAATGGAAACTACCAGAGACCACAACCTTACATCATTAGAAAGGTTATCAAATTCTACGTTTAACCGTATAAAAAAATTAGGCATTCCCATTTGAAAAAATCAAGTTATCGCTGATCGAAGTTTCCTTAATTAATCGACCGATTTCTCCAAGCATAAACGTAATTTAAATTTGACAGTCTCACCAAAGCTGACGCATTTATGCTTAGTAACACGGCAAAGTCACAGCCTTCCAAATTTTATAATCTCTGCGATATTCAATTTTTTCCTGATATTTACTTATACCGAAAATGGTGATTTACACCTAAACGGTTTGCTTTAAGTCCCATGTATGGTACATAAAGTAACACTAGAATTCGTCAAGGAATCTGAATATGCAATAATATATGGGGTATTCCATTTAAAAAAACATAACTTTGATACATTTCGTGTTTTTGGACACCCTGTATAACGTGAAAATATTTTTAAAATGTAGTCTTTATGGGTCTTTATCCATCCGAAGTTATTATTTTCTTTTTTATCAAATACTTTAGACATAATGCTCCGTGTCGAATAACGTGAATAACCCTGTATACACCAAACTAAAAATGACTGGAATAGAATATCTACTACGTAATGTGCAATCCAGGCAGGCTCAAACGAGTTTGTTTCTCCGTTCGTATTACTATGTTCATATTACAGGGTAGCCTTAGTAAAAAATATTGTGTTCATATTACCGAGCTTGTACTGTAATTATTATAACTTTAACGTATATACAATAAAGAACATAAATAGGTCGTTTTTTTTATTTAACAAGAAACGGCTTAAACTACGCAGAGCTGTTAGCGGCGAAGACGTAGGTATTTGTACTGATTAAATTTAAAAGAGTATATGAAAATCCTTGATAAATTTCAACACATTTTTGGATTATAGCAGACGTACTTCTTTGATGTCGCTAGATAGGTGGTTGGATATTCTCTGGTTCCAATAAAATGTGCATTCCATAAGGATGAGCGTCACTGTAACCCCCTCGTTACACGCTGGGCAGACTGGATATTCAGTTCTTTCAAATATGTGCTTATGTGTAGCTAGAGTGTGTCCTATTCGTAGTCGTGACATAACTATTTCTTCTCTCCTATTCGCAGGGACCGTTAACTAGTGACATTCGGAAGAATTACATGTAATTTAATAGGACTGCTGTTCCATTCTTCTTGCCACTGATTTGTTACATGATCTTTTATCAATTCCTTTAGGTTTGCATAGGGTGCACAAGCTACTGTTCTTTGTTTTGATGCGATTGCTAATGTTGCTGCTCTGTCCGCCTTTTCATTGTCAGGCATGCGACGGGATGCGGTACCCACAGAAACCTTATATTTTTGCCCCTCTTGTCCAATTAGTGTTGACTTTCTTGGATTTCCTTAAGTATGCCGTTGCGAGGATACCACTATCTTATGCCTTTCTTCCCATACACTTTTTGATGATTTTGCTACTAAAGTTTCATATCTATTACTCCAGAAATATATTTAGACATCTTTGCCCAAAACTTGAGTTAAAAGCTCGTCATGCATCAAATAATTGTATGTAATCTTGGCTTGAGTTCGTTTCAGCGAAACTCGAAGTGGGGGTCGGGAGGGGTGCTAATCGACGCGGATTGATGCTCTGAGTCGAACGATACCACTCCTGGACTGAGGAAACGCCCCAGTAAAATTCTACGGCACTTTGAAATTTCAGTACCTAACCTAACTTAAGCTAAACGGTCAACTTGTTGATGTCAAAATGGGTTTAGTTGGTGGTTAAACAGGTGTTGATCGACTCTTGCTTGATGTCCTGAGGAAACGATCCAATAAAAATGTACGCCACTTCAAAATATCAAACCTAAGCTAAAAATGACTTCGATATTTTGATTACTTTTCATGAAATATATGGTCAACCTATATACATATCATGCCAAAGTACTAGACGAGTATAGTCACCAGTCGCAACACCCCAAAATGGAAAGTAAAAAAGTTGATACTTTAAATGTTTAATGTCAAAGCTATTCTGGAAATATAAATAACTGTAAATCATGTTAGCTTTGGACGTTTAGATTGAATTAGGTTTGTGCAGACGTGTAACAAGGGGGGCTTGGCAGGGGGCCGGCCTCCCCAGACACGTCACTGACTCAGAATATTTTTAAATACTCTAAGCAACAGGTTCCCCAGGTGTGGTCATCATCTTATTCAGTTTTTTCATACCGCCCCAGAAAACTTTTTTTGGACTAATTTCCAATTGCGAACCAAAATAACGTTTCTTCAGTCTACTTCAGACATCAATCCGAGTTGCTTGACATCCCTTTTTGCCTCGACCGATTTGGTTAATGTTAGGAATACCTTAGTATTGAAACTTGCGAACTTCAGAGTAGCATACAAGCGTTACAAGAATATTTCCCGACTCTGGGAATAGTCTAGTTTGACTCAGGACGTCAATTTGCGTCGATTGACATCAATCTTAACCCCCAATCCGAGTTTCGCTAAAACGAATCCTTACCGTAATCTTTTTTATATATGCTTATTTTATATAAAACAAAATCCTCGAATCTGAATGAGTAATCTCTATAATATACCTTATCAATGTAACGCAATCAAACGTATTTCACAGTTATTCGTTCAAAGTTAATGTATTCCGAATCGAAGTTGAAATGCCGGGAACAATGCCTGACAGTTATACTCTGGCCGTCACATATCCTAACCCAACTTAACTTCACCAAATATGTCATCTGCATCATTTCTTCATAAATAAGCGCTTCATCGTATGGCCTCGGTATACTACTTATTTGACGATGCTGTTCATACAGAAGACAGTATCGTACGGTACTACGAAGATAACAATGCTGTTGCAAGAAGGGAACACTTCGCTGCCGTGAAAATACAGAAGCACGTTAGAGGATGGCTGGTGAGAAAATGGATCGAACTGCTGAACGAATCCGCTACGTTGATACAGAAGACGTATAGAGGATGGATTGTCAGGTACATTTTAGTTGAGAAAAATCTTTTATTTTATATTTAGTTGGCAAGTTCGGACTGAGGTTCCAAGTTTTTTTAGTCATTGAGCCTGTTAGTTTTTGTGCTTTCCATCGTGATTTGTAGGGACCAGGAGATTCTACTGGTGGCCAGTACTCCAGTAGTAGCTTTTCATTTAGCGTTACCCAGGATGCCGTAGTAAAATACTACGGAAGTATCTGGGCGTCGCTTTGGACTGAACGCTGAGCTAAAGTCAACATCTTCCACTTTTAGCTGAGAACTAGAAACAATATCCTACAGTAATTATGCGGCTCCTCCAGAGGCTCTTCAATTTCTACATTGCGAATATCTGCCCACAATTTGTGGTATAAGTAGATATCAGAAAAAAAATTTAACTTTGCAGCGAGTACAAGATGTGACTTTGCCGTGTCACTAAGCATGAAATGCGTCAGCTTAGATCAGAAGGTCAAGTTTGAATTACATTAATTTGTACTTTGAGAAATCGGTAGATTTCGACGACACTTTACTCTAGTTCGTTTGTATCTTTCTGCTAAGTTAGTTGTTTTCTTTCATCTGAACGTTTTTTGTTTATATTTCATGGCCTGCTAAGTTGCTTATAGGTAGGAAAATTTAAAAACACCGGTTTGATTGAAAATTTGAAATTAAATGCCAGTGATTGAGATTTACAACTGTACACCATTGGAAAAGCTATCAAATTTTACATTAGACTGTATAAAAAAATAGACGTTCCCATTTGAGAAGATCACGTTATCTCTGATTGAAGTTTTCTCAATTAATCTACCGATTTCTCCAAGTACAGATATAATTCAAATTTGACCGTCTAATCTGATCTGATGCACTTCATGCTGAGTGATACGGCAAAGTCACAGCTCTCTATATTTCACAATTGCTGCGATATTCAATTTTTTCTGATATCTGCTTATACCAAAAATTGAGATTTGCACCCAAACGGTTTACCTTAAGTCCCATGTGTGATACATAAACTCACACTAGAATCGGCCCAGAAATCTTAATATGCAATAATATACAGGGTATTGCATTTGAAAAATACAACTTTGATACGTCGAGCTTTTATTAGACGCCCTGTATAAAACTTACTTTCAAAATATAGTTTAACTCGACCTACATATACTTGCAAAGTTAATTTTCCGTAAGGTAACAGGTTCGGTCACAAGAGACAGAGGCGTTGACTCACCCTGTATACCTATTCCTAACTAATCTATCATGTACCACATGATTAAATGTAATTTTCTCTCTCAAACAGTCATGATATGATGTGGTTTATACTTTGTGAATGAATACTAAGTAGTAATATACTACTAATGTGTAGAGCCTGTGCCACTTCAGCATAACATACTTCTGAGACACATGGTCGAATTTTCTCTGCATAATTCGCAGCCTATGATTTATTAGCTGGTCAAGACATGGGAAGAATAAATTTGTTGCAGTAACTCAAATAAATAGGTTAGCAGATCTTCAGGCGTTGAAGTTCGTAGTCTCAGATATGTTTTCTTTGAGATGTTCTTATGTTTATTGAACCTCAATTTAACATTTAGCTGAACCCCTAGGATCTTTGCTGTATCTGTAAGTTACAATGCCTTGTTGCCAATAATCATCATCATAGTCACAATGTCGTAACAGACATGTCGTGAACTCGTAAAATGCATTTACACATTTTACGAGTTTCTTTTGGGATATCTTTAAGATATTTAATGCAGTAGTTTCCCATTTGCTTTCTGCATCCTCATGCCGTTGGCCAGATGGTATCTACTGGTTCATCCGCCTTTAGGGGCAATTTCTCACCCCAAAGACAAGAAGGTGACCTGACTCTTCTCAACTCGTCCACCCGAAGCTGTTGGTTGAGAAGAGGTTACTGCTTATACCGACAGTAGTTTGGTGTTCCTTTTAGTGGCCTTCCACGACACGCAGGATATACGATGGGAGATATTCTAACCCGGCCCCACACGGGCAGTTGCCAATAAACCCCTCCATAAATACATGCCTGGCTTCTACTCCTAGTAATATAATACTATGTATTTGTATTACTATCTATCTTTTCCCTGAAAACTTACTTATATTTGTAGGTACCACCTACCCGATAAACTCCACGAGTACTATGATCGAACGTGTTTGAAACACATCAATTTCTGCGCCGCTAAAATCCAAGCTACTTGGAAGGGCTACCATTTCAGGAAGTATGAAGTCTGCATCAAAGACATCCGCGAAGAAAGGGCAAGAAGGGAACAAGCAAATCTAGAGATGCAGAGAATGATGAAACTGCAGAGGGAGTTGATGATGGGTGGTGTCCTTGGAGGTGAGTTTTAGAGGAGGATTAAAGAAACTGTCGACAGATTTAAACTTTAACTCTTCATCAATATCTGTATGCAATTCTTTGTCATTGTAGCTGTTTGTGCTCCATTTGAACATTTTGAATAGATTTGGAAAATATGTAACTTTAAAAAAATTTTGGGAGTTAAGGAAATTTTGAACATATTGAAACTTTAGAAAATATTTAAAATTCCATCTTCAATCAATTTGTTCTTGGAAGTATAGTATTTTAAATGAGCTGAACATATCCAGATTTTCATTTTCTACATCTTTTGTTATTACAGGGGATAATTAATAAGTATTTCGGTTTCTTCAAAGCCTGCGCAATTTTTTTAACATGCTGTTATTAGCTTCGCCTGTATGGTTGTTTGTTTGTTTGTGAGTTTTTAATTCTTCTTTTAATTAGGAGCAAGTGGGTTACTACTATTGCTAACACGATTCTTTATATCAGGTGCGTCTATCATAAAATAATATGTTATTGGATTTCTCAAATTATTAATATTATTATGTGGCTGTTTATTTATGAATTAACAAAGCAATTTTCACTTATATGCAGCACAGAGTCATTTTGCTCACTTTCACGTAATAACCGACTAGGGACTATGACAATAACATGCGGTGCGAATTTGAACAAGGTTGACCCATTGTATTCATAAATACAGTTTAAGGAAACTAAAAAACAGACTTAAATGATAAAGTTGACAAAAAATAGAAGTAAATATATCTCAAAGAAACTAAAAAACACGCTTTTGAAGAACATCAAACTAAAGAGTCAAAGATATCCAGAAGAGAGCAATTGCACTAATCGATACGTCTAACCTCACAAAGGACCTTCACAGTCTGGAACATCGAAGAAGGATGGCCGACCTGTCCCTGTTTTACAGATTCTATTATGGAAGATGTTCGAGTAAGCTCTCCCAGATAATAACACCAAACGTCGTCTGAACGCGGAACACTAGTGAGGCTCTGCGAGCTCAGTGCTGCCAGGCAGATCAGCTTGAAATTCGCTACTAGCCGCCTCAAATGTCGCTACGTTGTCGCTACAAAACAATACTGCTATTACTGTTCCGACTTTTTTAATTAAATAGCTAATTAGTAATTAGTTAATTAAGGTAACCAATCAGGCGCGTATGCAGCTCAGTAGACTGGACCACCGACTAGACCGGACAAATGTCTGACGAGTGAGTGTATAAAATTTTGCTATAGTGAAATATCGTCAGCATGGCTCATTATACGACTGCTGATTACGCTGTGATGCTCATTCTTTACGGTGGGTGTAACCGTACCACTGAGGCGACTTCACGTCTTTATCGTGAGCGGTTCCCTTATCGCAATTATTATCCAGGCCACAATGTGATTCTCCGCGCAAATCACCGTGGTCGTGAATCTGGAAATTTGATGACAGCGAGTCTCGCTCTAACATCTCCTACTGCTCCCACACTCACTCTATGTAGTAGTTCGCGCCTGATTGGCTACTTTTATTAATTAGTTGCTAATTAATAACATAATCAAAAAACTCCAAGCATGGATTTTTGGGCTCAGAATATTTTTCCTTTTTGATCCCATCAATAATGTACGCGACTTTCAAGATACCCTGTATACAAGACAGTCTGGGAAAACCGAAAAGAAGAATAGACGAGCAGTAATGAGTCGTGTCCGATTTAAAAAATAGAAATTGTTATAGTTTGAAGAAAAATGATTAAGATAAATGCGAGAAATCAATCGATAGAAAAACCTTTCCAAGACTAAAAAAGGCGCTACAAATCGGTTTATTTTGAAAAGTTGCTATTTTCACGACAAGTCGCTACGAATGGCAACACTGTGCGAGCTCATCCTTACCAGGTCGCGGTACCTACTCCCCGAACCAGTCTCCTCCAGCGTTCTTCTTTTTGAGACCTTTGACGCTGTGGAATGAGCTGCCGGGGTATTTTTATCCTGACGGCTACAACCTGCTGCGTTCAGATCTGACATGCGCTGACACTTATCCTCTCGCAGCGCTTCTACAGCGCCATAGGCTTTCAGTCTTTGCGGGAGGCTAACCATTGAAAAAAAGATTAAAACGATAATGAACGAAAAATACTAGTATTATTGTGAAAAAGTTTGAGCACTTTGTGCCATTTTGTTCGTAAATCGAGCGGCGATGCTTTTTTCACAATAATGAATGAATTTTTCGTTTATTATTGTTTTACTTATATTAAAAATTATGTTTAGTTCGATGTTATTAAGTGTTTTTAAACTATAGTTATTCAGGAATGGAAAAAATATCCTTGATTGGTTTAACAAATTCGTGGAATATTAACTTAACAATCCTCCTTTTCAGGCACTACGCCTCAAAATATAAACATGTTAGAAAACATCATTACCGTGTGTCTAGACAGACACCATTTGTTAAGTACCCAGAAGACTAAAGGCGTATTGTCTGCTCCACATTCAGAAGAACTTTCTGAACTGGAAAAAATACTAAAAGCTGTCCCGTGGACTGACTACATGCAGGAGCTCAGAGAGGTAGGTTTATGTTATAATCTGTGGTTCCAACTCCCAAGATACGAGAGAGCCGATTACTTATTTACTGAAAAACCTAAGTTTATCATTTCTGTACCCGCCGGTTTGTGTGAAATCCCTAATTATTCATTTTCTTCAAACACGCCACCAATTCGAAACGGAAGCGGGATTTGTGTTCAGTGGCACCAATTACCCAGCACATGGGTATATCCTGTTCAAGACCAACCAAAAATTCATGTTCATATTTATTTGTTTTTTACTTTGAGCATTGTGATTAGAGACGGGCATATCGGGTCATTTTTAAGATGCGGATCAGCGGGTCTAGATCACCTCAAAGGTCCGGAACAGTGATCCGGTTCACGAGTCACGAGTCAGTCGGATCCCGACTAGCGCATTCACTTTCGATCTTGACCGAAATACGAGTGGAACCGGCCAATCTGAGTACTCGGTGCAGACCGAAATGAGCCAGTACAGTATGCACTTCAAGTATAATTTGTTTTATTTTTATATCAGATGATATTTATTTTCTTTATAAATATGTACCTAGAAGATGCATATATATTTATAATATTCTTTATAAAACGACGTTTAGATTTGATTTCGTTTATTAAATAATTATTCAATTTTGAGCTTCTCGTGTTTGTTAAAATACACTCCTCGCACGTAAAAGTAATTTTTTGTCTCTACTATCAACTGCCACAATTTATCATACACGAAAAATATTAATTTATTATTCGCCATAAAATATCTATCTAAATATTCCTTTAAATTCAGATCCCAGAACATTAAGCATTATGACTATCATTTAGCATCAGCAGAACACTGAACCGAAAACTGAACACATTGCCAATCGTCAGATCGACTGACCGACATAATATATACCCGAGGCACGCACCATCCTGCTTTGTGATTCTGAATGCACAAGCCGCCGGATTTGTGACCCGACTGACCCGTTGAGATTAAATTTACGATTCGATTCAGTTAAATCACTTTAAGGATCCGGATCAATGAACCGGATCAGAACCGTTCTATACATCTCTAATCGTGATCGCGATAATTTTCGATTTTGAGATAATATCCTATTTGGGCGTTTTGTGATGTCCGCATAACGAAAATCCACGTCACTCATTGCTGTCGGTCTGTCTGTCTGTCTGTGCCCCCTAATTATCCATTTTCTTCAAACGCGCCACCAATTCGAAACGGAGGCGGAATTTGTGTTCAGTGGCACCAATTACCCAGCACATGGGTATATCCTGCTCGAGACCAAGCCAAAAAATTCATTATCATATTTATTTGTTTTTTACTTCCCACATCGATAGGTGAGGGGAGCATTGTGATCGCGATAATTTTCGATTTTGAGATGTTTCTTGTGCGTTTTATGATGTCTAAAATAACGAAAATCCACGTCACTCATTTTCGTCTGTCTGTCTGTCGGTCTGTCTGTGTGTCTGTCTCTCTATGCGTGTTTTTCTAGCCTCGTAATCTCAGTAACTTCTGCACGGATTGTAATGAAATTTGGGTATCGGTATGCTATTGGGTCCTGGTAGGTAATACCGCTACAATTTGGAAAATCGGTGCATTGGCGACGAAGTAATTAAATATTACTTAAAGGATTTCCTGATCATTTTCTACCTTTTCTTTGGATGGGCGACGAATTGGGGTAGTTGGGGAGTGGGGATTGCAAAACTCAAAAATTTGTTGTATTCGTAATAGGCTGTCCATTGGCCTGTGAAAGAGAGTCCTAGCGGCAATGCGAAAATTATTGAATTGATTTTAATGAAATTTTGACATAGTATTACTATCACGGCGGAATACATACGAATAGTGTCTTAGATCGTTCTGCATCGAGTAACGTGGGAATTATAGAATTGATTTTAATGAAACTTTCCTAGTAGTATTACCGTGCCAAGGATGGAAAAAGCGTATGGTGTTTAGAAATCGTGTCAGTGGCGGCACAGCAATAGTAAAAAAACTATAAACATAAAAACAGCTCAAGCTTGCCTATTACAGAAACCAAGGGATTAATTTTCTGACATACCACTCATACATAGGAGTATTAATTGCTTTACATCGTTCTGTATTGTGTAACCTGGGATGGATTTTAATGAAATTTCGACACAAAACATTATTACCGCGGCGAGGATGGGAAATGCGTGGTTTTTAGAAATCGCGTCAGTGGCGGCGCAGCAATAATAAAAAATTAGAAATATAAAAATTGCTCAAACTTCGTTTTTAGGCATATTGGGGGTTCCTGACCGTTTCGTTTTATCCAGTTGAAGCTCCCAGAATAAAAACTGTGTCGTTTTAGTTCCTGCGAAGGAAGATGCAAGAAACTATTTACTAGAGTTTTTGTGCTGGTTGTTTTTTGTGGGCAGGCGGTGATGATTTGGTTGCAAAGGGATCTTCATGCAGTGGGAAAATAATAAAATGATGTCACCGTTATGTGTGGGAAGTACTGAGAAAATCAACTTGACTCCATTCTTTTCGCTTTGCTAAGAATTCAAGTGGTTAGGTGTAAGAGAAGCTATGAACGAAACCAGAGAATAACAAAACTGACAAAAAGCGACACCCGGCGGTTTCGTATTTGGTCCTCCTTTGATGTCAAAGGCGTCATTTTCGATGACCTTGAATACTCTCGTTTAGCATAGAGACAGCATATTATGTTTTTGACAATTGTAGTACAAGAACTTGACATGACATTGATACAGACAACCGAGACTAACAAATATTCTCGGCTGACACCCGACTATAAGCAACTAATTGTGAAATAGCATATTTAGCCCATGCGCATACAGGATTGAAAATATGCTGTTGCTTCTCGTCTTTTTGATCCCTGGCTAAACTTTGCTGTTTCAAAACTACACTGTAGTGTATCATGTTGTTTAAATACAGGCGGTAATTTTTGTTACTTGTTTGTAAATTTTAGATCTACAACTCGTCAGCTACTAAGGAAGAAAAACCTCAGCAGTATACATATAAACATCTTAAGCTAAAGAAACAGGAGGATCTCTTGAGACAGAAAGACCCAAACTTAGAGACTCCTCCGCGCCCCTGTTTCAAAAAACCCAAGAAGTATTTTGATGTATATGGTGGTTTGATCAAGGGCAAACCTTACGAAAGGATGATCACAAAATGCGAAAAGTATAGGAAACCTATCACTGCAGTACTTAGAACCTTCGATAGCAGCAAAAACATTTGTGAAAAGGATTTCGATTTGAATATACTGAAGATGGTTGCAAAAGAAGCTGAGGTGCCACCGTACTACATCGATTTCTGGTTATCTAAGTGTAAGAGTCACAACCTGTGAAGTTGTGTATAAGATCTATCGAATAAAAAAAGTATAAGCAGAAAAAAATGAGTCTTTTGCTGCCAGAGACAGATGGTCATTACAGCGCATTCACGCATAGTCGCAGTAAAATTTACACAGACTTTCTTTTCGACTATCTACGACCCTATGGTAACATTGTCCAAGTTGCTTAAGACCGGTTTAGAGATATTCATAGCTAATCGAATGAGGAAGTGTATTTAAATTTTCATTGCAATATGTTCATCATACCCTATAGAGCAAATTTTTAGTCATGGAGTGGTTTTGTTCATTTAGGATTAATAGTTGTTCATTTGCCTTTTCAATTCTGAACTACAATTTGTACGATAAATTCTCTCTTATCATTGTATGTAGACAATTTGGAAATAGTTTTTGCATTCGACATTGCACTTATTCTTCAACTGTCGAGTGCAGATATATCCTGTTCCCATTTTTTTTACTTCCCACACCGACAGGTGAGGGGAGTATTGTGATCGCGAAAATTTTCGATTTAGAGGTGATACGCTTTTTGGGCGTTTTACATAACGAAAATCCACGTCACTTACTTCCGTCGGTCTGTCTGTCGGTCTGTCTGTCTGTTGGCGTTCTTCTAACATCATAATCTCAGTAACCACTGCATGGATTGTGGTGAAAATTGGGTAGCGATATGTTGTGGGATCGTAGTAGGTAATGTTCCTATAATTTTGGAAGTCGTTGTACAGGGGGCGGAGTAATTAGCAAGAAACGAAAAATTTCGAATATTCCTCAAACTTCGTTTTTAGGCGTTTTAGGGGTTCCTGATCATTTTCTTTTTTTTTTGGGTGGGGGTGAATTTGGGGTGGTTAGGGGGTGGGAGGTTGTAAAACTGGAAAATGTGTTGTATGCATAACGGGCTATCCATTGACCTGTGTGATTGAAAAACCTAGCGGCATAATACACTTTTTTAGGTCCATCCGAATATTGGTTTGCTTATTATAGAAACCAAGGGACTTAGAATTTCTGATGTATGTATACCTACATACGAGTATTGTTTTAGATCGTTCTATATTGCGTAACGCAAAAATTATTGAATTCATTTTAATGAAATTTTGACACAGTATTACTATCGCGGCGAGAATGGAAAACGCGTATGTTTTGGAAAAATGGTGTCAGTGGCGGTGCAGCAATAATAAAAAAACTGAAAATATAAAAACAGCTTAAACTTTCTTTTTAGGCGTTTTAGTGGTTCCTGATCATTTTATATCATTTTTTGGGTGGGGGTGAAATTGGTTGCGGTTGGGGGTGGGGGGCTGTAAAGCTGAAAAATTGCTGTATTCATAATAGGCTGTCCATTGACCTGTGGAAGAAATAATTAGCGGCATATTTTTTAGGTCCATGTGAACATTGACTTGCCTACTACAGAATCCAATTTTGTGATGTATACATACATAGGAGTTTTGGTTTATATCGTTCTATGTATTGAGTAAAGCGAAAATTATCGAATTGATTTTAATGAAATTTTGACACAGAATTTACTACCGCGGCGAGATTGGAAAACGCGTCTGTTTTGGAAAACACGTGTCAGTGGCGGCACAGCAATAATAAAAAAACCAAAAATATAAAACAACTCAAACTTCGTTTTTAGACGGTTTGCAGGCTCCTGATTGTTTTGCATCGCCCTGAAGCATGCAGAAAAAAACCGTGGCGTCCTAATTCCTAAGGAGGGAGACGCAAGAAACTATTTACGAGAGTGTTTTTTTTTGCGGGAGGGTGGGCGAATATTTGGTTGCAAGGGAACTTCAGACTGTAGCTTCATGCAATGGAAAAATAATAAAATGGTATCATCATTATGTGTGGGAAGTACTGTGCCAATCAACTTGACTCCATATTTTTATCTTTTAAATCAAATGGTAGTTGATGTGTTCCGTGGTGTTGAATTTTCGTTGAGTTTTATTACTGTGAGCAGTGCTTTCACCAATGTTTAAACATGCCAAATATACATTTACTTACTACAGAAGCACCGCAAAATATCAGCATAAAACGTCAGCAAGAGGAATACGTGTCAGAAATTCGCTCTAAACTGCTGCGCAAAATTACGTTTATGTAAAAACTAGTCAGCGAAAACTGAGGATTTGTAGTGCATCGCATCATCGTATAGACGAGCTAACTTCGTCTGTATAGCAATGAACATTTCAAAAGTCTATCTGGGTTAATAGACTTAATGGTCTGTTTAGACAGTTTGGTAGCAAATGCGTAAACGTCCACTGCAATAATCTAGCGACAGCAAGTTTATTCAGATATAGATGTGTCTGGTTGCCCAACAAACTGGAAGTTGTTGTCTGGATGAGATAGTCATACAAGGTGGCCCCACAGAATTGCAAAAATTGGCATCAAGTTGCTTGACTCAATCCTTCCCAGATATTGTCGGTAAGTATGGGAAGAGTGTGGAAAGGGCAGTAGGAACAGTGAATCCCTAGATTTGTGAGCAATACCAAGCCAAATTGCAATTGACAAAACTTGTTCGTACTAGATAACTAGATCATGTTTCCTGTAATGTTAAGAGGAGCTTCATGGAGCGACTTCTTGGATCAGAATCGGGTGCTAGACTGGGCACTTCTTCTCTGATAGAACCGAAGACAGGGTCTTGAAATCAGTGCGAATTTTATCATATTCTTGTGTCACCAAGCGGCAATGGTCTCCAGATTCCTTGACAGCAGAGCAGTCGCTGTCTGCTTTATGCGTTCCAGCTCGACCACAGGGATCGGTCTATTGCTTATAGTGTCTGCGTGCAAACTAGTGTCATACGAAAAACTGTTGGTCAGGTATGCAGTGCAAGATAGTGGATCATTGGTATGTATGATCACAGCGGATCCCCAGCGTTGATATTATGTAAGGAAAAGTAGAAGCCATCTACCATAAGAGGCATTATCTCCATTAGAGAGAAGTCTGCTAAGCAAAGTTTAACAGGATGGTCGTAGGATGTAAGCTAGTTTAGGAGAGCTACATGCCAAACCTGATCGAATGCCAGCAGTCAGTTTTTGAGCTTCCCAAAATTTAATAAACATCGGTTGTAGACAAACAGATCATCGAAATTTAATTTTAGAGTATCTATAACCAAGCTACATGTATCCAATGTATTTGGATATTATCGATACGAAAATATATGTAAGACGGAGTATCATTGATTACTGATAAAGAAAAAGATACTGGTAAAGACTTTTGACTAGCGGCTTGGAACTAAGGTCGTATCAAGGATATAAAACCCAAACTTATTTTTTAGACGTTCCAAGGGCAACTGAATTTTCTTCAACATTTTTTACGACATAGAATGGGGTGAAAGGTTTGCACTAAAAAGAAAAAAAGTACCCGTAAAAGCACTTTCTATAAACAGGCGAACGAGCTCTCATTTGACTTTAGCCTTTGAAAAGAAATGGGCAAAGTGGTCTTCGACTTGCAGTAGTTGTGGCTTATTGGATGCATTTACATATTTCGGTGATCATATTTTCTGCAAGCTCCTCACTTGATTGCAACGAAACCTTGCCATATTTATTGATACTGCAGGAGAATTGATGCAGGTAGTACAAGACAGAGATGCCCTCGCCATAGTGATCGCCAACGTCAGGGAGTCCGGACAAGGCAAATGAAAGAACAAGCAGAGGTAAGGATAAAAATGTACTGTATTCCAGAGTTACTTACTAAATACGGGAAAAATGTGAGTCAGAGGAAATATTTAAAAAGTAATAAGTATCCTCTAACCTCATTTTTTAGGCATCCTAATTTCGAAATTCCTTTTGCCAATGCCGAAAATTATTTTGACATCATTAATGAATGTTTTTCTAATATCAACTTTCTCAACCATACTGAAATAAATTCCCTATATTTAACACTCCTCCACAGTAAAAGTGAGTGTGGAATTCTACACTCAGTGAGTGGTGCATATAGATCCAGTGCTTAGAGTGTAAAATATGGTATTTTTTACATACTTAAAACTGGTAAAATTTATTACAGACCACGTAAACTCATTTACCTTTTTAACATAGCTACAAGAAAAACTAGACCAATGTCGTGTAAAAATACCACTCAAGCGAATGTAAAACTTAGCAAATTGGGTGCAAAACAACCTTAGTAGAGTGTAGAAGTACACGTTTCAGGATTGTTAATTATACAGTATCAGTACAAAAATTAATGAATGATAATCATCATTTGTAAGGGTGTAAAAATTTACACTCTTAAATTCCACCACTCAAGAAACACCTTTTACCCGCAGCTTATTTTTTAATGTGTAATAGCTTCCAGAAACTTACTAAAAAAGATCATCCATTCCAGTGACTGCTGTCTTGCCTTTCAGCTTAAAACTATTGACTGCTGTCCAAGGTTTGCTCAAAACACAATTTATATATTACATAATGTTTATTTGATTTCCTAGGTCACCTGTCTGTTCACTGCCAATTTTAATTGTTATTGCTGGTTGAATATTCCTGATAAATACTAAAATATGCAAAGAAACCTTCGTATAATCTATACGTTTCAAGATAATAATTGCTGCATAGTTGTTGTGGTCACTGGGGTCTATTGGGAATTCCTGAATTTATATTATTATATATCTTTGATATTGATAAATTTCTCATCAAATATCTATATACGACTGTTTTAATTCATTTTAACAGCAATTAACATTCTTAAGATTTCCCAGTTTCTAGTTAATACCTTCCTTCATTGACGTTGATGGAGCGTCAATATATTATATTCTCATGTTTAACAGTTGTTATTGAATTTGAAGATGCAAAGACATGAAGGACCTACGTGTAATGTTCGATGGTGACCTCGATTTTGTGGAACATATTAATAATATCACCGTTCGAGGTTACTAGAAAAATGAGATCTGTCATTTACTAACATAACCGCACCTCATTGTAATCTCTATTCTTTGAGCCCTAAATCTTCTTCCTCTTAGTGTGCCTATCCATTCCGGACGTTGGCGATAAGCAAAGCAATTTGAACTTTTCTTGCTGCAGCTCTGAACAATCCTCGTGTGGACAGGGAGAACCAAGTTCTAAGGTTTTTCAGCCAGGAGATTCTGCGCCTACCGGGTCCTCTTCTTCCGAAGACCTTTCCCTGAAGTATCAGCCGGAGCAGATCGTATCTCTTTTGGTTCCTCATTATGTGGCCCAGGTATTCAAATTTGCGTTTTTTAATAATGCCCACAAGTTCGGTCTCTTTGAAGCCTTTCTAAAATTCTGTTTTTGGACACGAGGTCAACCCAGGAAATTCTGATAATTGGCCTGTATAGCCACATCTCAAAAGCCTCAATTTTCCTTGTGGACGCTTCCGTCAACGTCCAGGACTCAGCACCATACAAGAGCACAGACCAGACATAGCATTTGAGTAGTCTTAATTTGGTTTGTAAATTAAGATCTCTATTCCTGAACAGGTTTCCCATTCTAACGAAGGTGGCTCTTACTATCTCTATGCGGCATTTTATTTCTGTAGCCCTAAATATTCCAGAAATATGCAAATGCCAGTTAATGTTCAGAGCACAAACCTTAAAATATCTCTCTTCAAAACTAATGGTGCGTATACCCAGCCAAAGTAGTCAAGAACAACATTTCTTTATGCATAGTTTAAAGTTAAAGCGCAGTAATACTTATCATTACACAAGTTAGTTCAAAATTAATTCAAAACGTTAGATTTGTGAAAACCTTTTTGCTACAGTAGTGGAGTTATCGACCGATCCGATAATAAAGACTCACCCTGTACGTATATAAAAAATTATTAATGTCTACTTGGTGATTTATCATATTCTATAAAATATATTTAGATGTCTAGGACTCATGGATACTTATTTCATCCTTGATACTAATAGCAAGAGCGCGTCGTCATCGAGTGCCTGCCTGCTGTCGTAACCTCGGTGAATCCCTATTTTAACGCTTCGATTCGCATTTTACAGATCGATATCAAGTAATATCAAGTAGTTTGATTTTACTTGATATCAAGTCAAGTAGCTCAGATCGAAAATCAAGTCAAGTCAAATATCAAATTTTCAAAAGTCAAGTCAAGTATTTAAGAAAAAACTCAAGCTACTTGGCTTGATGAATCCCTATATGATAGCATAATTGTAGCTGCTAAAAGTATGTTTGATGAAGAAATGGTAGACAACATCATTACACTCCGACAAGACATTTGGGATCAGGTAAGCTTGGCGAAGAGATCTATAACGGAGGCAAAGGGTCAAGATATGTTCTGTTGAATTACAGATAGGACATAGAGGAGCTGTACCGCCTTGAATGATGTGGACATAAGTGAGATTTGTGTGACATATACGTAGACGCGAAAAGGCGGCAAATGACTTGAACAGAGCTTTGTAACGTAATGTTTGCTGAACTCATAATGAGCATTACAAAAATATACCTACCGAGAATAGGTCAGAAGAAGCAAAGGTGGTGGTGGTTGTGGTGTAACAGGCATGTGATTGTTTGCAAGATCATGCTGTTATTATTTATCATGTGTTAAAATTCTTACCTATGATAACACCATCTGCGCTCGTCACATTCAAATCGCCTCCTTGCAAATCGTACCACCATCACCATCTTGTGGATTTGTCTAAAATATTTAATTTTTGTACTTTTGTACTGATAAGATCCAAAACTCAACTCAACAAAATCGCCCAATAAACAAGAGATCATCAAACCAAAACAAAGTGCTGCCACTATCTGTTGTTTACACCTGTTCGCCCAAGGTCGGCGATCGTTCGGTACGATGTTGTCACGTTTTGTGAAAAATAATTGCATACCACATATTACTGGACCACCGACCCAATAACTATTCCTGAATTTTTTAAGTGGCACATCCTATGGTAGCGTAGTTTTGATCGGATATATAACAGCTCTATTGCAACTTCTTGTATAATAACAAATATATTGGATGAGTATCTACGTTTGAGGTAACAGGCTACTTCTGGATCTTCCCGAGATGCTCCTTCACCCATTTTACTATTAGACACAGGAGATGCGGTAACATCCTGTGCCATCATCATCAATCAGAATGGTTCAAACAAGCAAAATCCTTGTTTACTTCTTCCAATCTATTTCAATTGAAATTTGTTAACCGTATCAAAAATGTTTGTTGGGCAGTCACATCTAGGGTGCGGTTTCAAATTTACTTTTTTACACAGTCGACTTTTTTTACACAACATTATGCGCACAACAAGACCTATTTGTTTATTATATGTATAGCGATTAGAGGAAATTGTTTTCTACTAATCTCTTTATATCTGTCAAAATCCCAAGACAACAGTTTGGCATCAAACATTTGGAGTAAGTAATAAAAATAAAGTTTCCTCACCCTCTCCTCTTTGCTAATATAGCGCCCTCTGTTGTATACTAGTACAAGTCCATTCATCCCTACATCACCCTTCGAGCTGCAAGACCCCTTCTGTTTTACAGATTTCTCTAGTCATTGAACGAGAACCCCAGCAATTTCCCAGTTTCTACCCCCGGCAGTAGGGGAGGTTTACCCCCACCTTTCCGACGGCGTGGTGCGCTCACAAGGGTGGGGGGCGAGCCACCAGCTGGATGTTGTTACGGGGTACGGTCGAAAGGATCTACACCTTTGAAGGGTTGGGTGAGACTATAAGAGATGTCGTTACGGTTTGCTTTTTATAATTTTTGGCGTTTCAACAGGCACGCTTCGAATAGGGGTGGATGAAAAAATTTTGTCACGTAGATTGACTCGATTATGACCGTATGAAATACCACAAATTTGCTGGAAATATTACCCTAATTATATACTTATATATAATTACATTACATTACCTCAGACTTTGAGATTCTAGCAACCTTGATCAACATTGCAAGTTAAGTCAGATCGTACTCTTTGTAATGCCATCTCTTCTGTCAACGATAAGTGAAATATAGATAATAATAATACTCAAACACATTAACTTAGTGCCCAATTTATTCGCGTTAGAATACAGTAAAGTATCATACATATATGCTAATAATTCAAATATTACAGCTTGAGAAGGACAAACATAAAGTTAGAGTAATACAATGTAAGTTAGAAGTACTTATATTGCATTCACTATATTAACATAATGCTCTATAAAGAAAAAAATACGCACACATATTAAAGAAATAACCAATTTGTTGAATATATTATTAATATTCATATAAACTTGCAATTAAAAAAATCGTCTAAGGAACAAGAACAGCGTTCAATATTATTTTGGTCAAATTTTCAATCCACCAATTCAATTGTTTTTTCACTGACAGATATACAGGGTGTTCAAAAAGTCCCGGACCGGACGAATAACTTGGGAAGTAGGGGTCACACACAAAAATGGTCAACTTGAGATTCAAGGTCATCTCAAGGTCAAGATGATTTTCTCAAATAGAAACCCCTATTTTTGACACCGGAAATGAAAAGTACGGAAAATTCTACGACCAGATTATTATTTTGACCACTTGAAAAATTTGACCTTGGACGGTTAGGTCAAGGTCAAATTGTGACGTGCAGGGTATCTTGGGAAGTAGGGGTCATACAAAAAAATGGTCAAGGGTAAAGTCGTAGGAAATTTTTCGGGTCATCCGATGGTGGCCTTTATGGTGACCTTGAGCTTGACCTTCAAGGTCATTTCAAGGTCAAGTTGATTTTTTCAAATGGAAACCTCTTTTTTTGACACCGGAAATGAACAGTACGGAAAATTTGACGACCAGATTATGAAATTGACCACTTGAAAAATTTGACCTTGGACGGTTAGGTCAAGGTCGAATTGTGACGTGCAGGGTATCTTGGGTCGTCGGATAACACAAAAAAAATGGTCAATAGAGTGTGTAAAGTCGTAGGAGATTTTCTTGGCTATCTGATAGTAACATTGACGGTGACCTTGACTTTGACCTTCAAGGTCATTTCAAGGTCTGGTGGATTTTCTCAAATGGATACCCCTACTTTGACACCGGAAATGAAAAGTACGCTTAGGTCAAGGTCAACATGTGACGTGCGGGATATTTTGAGAAAAGGGGTCATTCTAGAAAATTGTCAAGATACAAGTAGTACAAATATTCCGAGTTAGATGTCTACGTTTATGAGTTTCACCTTAACTCAAACTTTCATCTTTTTATTTACTGGCCGGGAAGAACGCTTGCCTTGCCTTAATTGGCTGGGACAAGACTTACCTCGCCTTAACTTGCCGGGACAAGACTTGCCTTGCCTTAATTGGCCGGGACAAACGCTTTCCTTGCCTTAACTGGCCGAGAAGACCGCTTGTCTTGCCTTAATTGGCCGGAACAATACATGCCTTGCCTTAACTGGCTGGGAAAAATAGGCCTATTCATTAAAGAAAATCGGCTTGACTTTGAAATGACCTTGAAGGTCAAAGTCAAGGTCACTATCAAGGTCATCATCGGATAGCCCGGAAAATCTCCTACGACTTTACCCTTGACCATTTTTTGTGTGATCCCTACTTCTCAAGATACCCTGCGCATCACAATTTCACCTTGACCTTGACCTAACCGTTCAAGGTCAAATTTATCAAGAGGTCAAGGATATAATATGGTCGAAGAATTTTCCGTACTTTTCATTTCCGGTGTCAAAAATAGGAGGTTCCATTAAAAAAATGGACTTGACCTTGAAATGACCTTGAAGGTCAAGTTCAAGGTCACCATCAAGGTCACCATCGGATAGCTCGGAAAATTTCCTACGAATTTACTCTTGACTATTTTTTTATGTGACGCCTAATTCCCAAGTTATTCATCCGGTCCGGGACTTTTTGAACACCCTGTATATTCGACAAGTAAGTAGTCATATGCTCTGACTCATACTCTAGTTCGACAGCGCTGGAAAACTTCCTCACGAAAAACCCATTAGTTCAAGAAATTCAAGTGTTAATCAAGGAACTCCAAGATCGAGGTACAAAAATAGGACTTATCTGGATTCCAGCTCATCAAGGAATAGTGGGTAATGAAAAGGCAGACTCACTAGCCAAAAAGGCCACGACAACATCGACCCTCAATAGCAACATTCCAGTCACTTTCCAAGAAGTTAAAAAATACTACACTGAGGTTATAAAAAATTACTGGAACGACAAATGGAAATCCTCCAGATCTCATCTCCATTCAATGAGGCAAAACATCCACTCGCCAAGACCATTCATCCCTTCAAATAGAAGAGACCAATGTACAATCACCAGGGCATATAAATGCTTCACATATTCATATCTTCTCAAAAGAAGAACCAAAAAAATGTCCACGCTGTGGACAAAATTTATCAGTGCTACACATTCTAGTGGAATGTACACACCTCACGCCAGCAAGAGAGCAGTTCAACATCCCAGAATCCGTGACAAGTAACCTAGAATCAACGGCCGATTGTCCAAGAACTCTTAAATTCATTAAAGCCATCAACGCTACTCAGTTTATATAATCTACCTTTGTTTGTTTTTTGTTGTCTTCCTCATAACGTTCTTGTACATTCATTTAATATCTGTATAATGTCGTCGCTAAGAACCTTGCTGTTATAAAGCGACTTTAAATAAAAAATAAAAAAAAAGTAATCTGGGCCATCTTACATGATTTTTATCTATGATAGGCTGATATTAGTATGTTTCTTTGTCTAGTATTTTAAAAATGGACCATGCACCTTGCGTTCTGTCCAGTTTATTTTCTATGACCAGAAGCTGAAAATGTGTACTTCATATTATTAACAAAACGAGGCGGTGGATAACACATTCTGGAAAGACTCTGAAGAAAATATTCGAATTTAAGTATTTTGAAAAACGATGTAGGAAAATCTGCTTTTTGAACATTTCTGATAATACATTTTTTCTAGATCATTGTAACAGAAGTACCAGGATAACATATATCATTATTTCTGAAAGAGAAACGTATATGTTTTTATGAAGGCAAAAGGTTGAAAAAATACTATAGGCTGAATTTTATCAAAATTTCCATATTGGGAATGAAAATAACATAAACGTTGAAAACATGTTTATTAATGTCTGAAGTAGTACATTTTCAGTATTTTTAGAATGCTTTCATTATAGACGTCACTTAATTACCAAGTTTATTCATAAAACTATCAAAATAAAAATCTATTCATTAAACAAAATAATTACTCCCAAAATATACAGTTTTTAAAAATATACCTAATCTTTTTTTACCATTTACGTAAAAACTATGTTTTTCTTTGCAGATTGTGCCATTGCGACCAACTTTTCAGTTAGTCGTTTCGAATTATTAATTAATAAGTGAAGCGATATAAAAATGTGACACTTTAATTAACAATGTGTAACGTTTGGAACTACAGGCAGTATCCCATTAGAAAAAAATTTGATCATGCAAATAGTTATATGTATATGTACATAATGAATGCCGCCTGTTATAGACTAAAATGTCTTTCCAAAATTAAAGCTCATCATTGACTGGAATAATTTGGACGTATGAGTTATAAGAACTATAAGGTCAACACTGTCTCTAGTAAACAGGTGTCCTAGAGGGGCTGATGCCCCCCAAGACTGTCTCTAACTCCCCCAGGTAGGGTTGCTATACCTTTCCGGTTGTCGCCCGGACAGTCCGGGTTTTAAACGTCACTTATTTTACTCGTCCTGTCTGTCGGTCTGTCTGTAGGCGTTTTCTTCTAGACCCCTAATCTCAGTAACCGCTACCTGGATTGTAATGAAATTTGGGTAGCTTTATGCTGTAGAGTCGTCATAGGTAATGCTGCTACAATCTTGAAAACCGGTGCATGGGTGACGGTAATTAGCAAAAAACAGAAAAGTATCAAATATTACTTAAACTTCGTTTTTAGGCGTTTTAGGGGGTCCTGATCATTTTCTACTTTTTTTTCAATTGAAAAATTTGTTGCTTTCATAATAAGATATCGATTGACCTTAGAAAGAAAGACCTAGCGGCATAATACACCTTTTTAGGTCCATCTTAACATTGCCTGGCCTATTATTAGACCAAGGTACTTGGAATTTTCTGTTGTATGCATACAAGTATTGCTTTAGATCGTTCTCTATTATGTAACCTGGAATTGACTTTAATCAAATTTCTACACAGTATTACTACCGTGGCGAGGACGAAAAGTATGTCATTACAGTTCGTTGAACAATGTACTATTACCTTCTGGTTGATAGCTTTCCAGAATAATTAGGTAACAAGTCTATTCTCTCTTCCCTCCTATGATACTCCATACTTACTCCTTCACATTCTTTTAACAATATTATCGCTAAGACAAATTCGATCAAGCCTGCATTCCCTCCCTTTTTGTTTAGGATGCAAACTGCTAAAAGCTGAAGGGTGTGGTTGGTACAGTGCTGCCTCTTATTCAGAGGTAACTCAGTTCATTGTCAAACATTTTGAATTTTCACGTCGAGGAACGGTGGACTCACAATCATTTAGTAGTCTATATGTGGACAATGCATGAAAACCTTCGCTTGATGCATTCAAAATAGTAGCTCTTCAGGTTTAGAATGCAATTCAAAAAATTGTACACCGCATTTTGAAGCAAAGAGGAGAAATACCTTATCCACGAAACCAAACTGTGTAAGCGTAGTTGGAAAATATCAAACAGACTGACTAAAAGCTCGATGCGGTCTATAATTTTTTTATAGAATTTTTACAAGGCACACAAGTGAAAAAAAGTTTAATTTATAAGGTTATAATAATTTGCGGTACGTTTGTAGCATATATATTTAGCGGCGCCTATTAAGATGTGATAAGAATTGAAAAAAAAATTGCTCAATTTACGCGTGCGTTTAGAAAAAGTTTTGTTAGGTTTGTTAGAATTTTGTGTCAGCAATTCGATCATAGTTATAATTTTCAGTCCATTGCTCCTCAACTGAGACATGTATTTGTGTGCTTCCTGGTGTTCATGATTGATATGGGTTTACCAGGGGCTTATTTCACGAAAGTCTCAAGTTACTTATTCAGAAATGAAACTTCGTAAACATGTAATTTATTTAAGTTACAAGTGTTTCTTGGAAACAAAGTCACATTTTATATCAGTACTCACTCATTTCGGTATCACAATATTTACAGGTTTACACTCGTTAAAACTATTCAAAGTTTTAATCCGTAGTAATAGCCAGTTGGCTTTTATCGTGTGATATAATTATTATCATAACTGCTATTTACTTCGACTGTTTGCATTAAATTGTTACAAATCACAATGTGGAACTTGCCATCCGATGAAGAGCTTATCCTATGTATCAGGACCCGAGGCGCCGAAAATTTAGAGAAAGAAGACTGAGGATATTTAGGGTAAGAACAAATGTGGATTTCATTAGTATTTATTAACTCAATGAAATATTTCGAATGAGCTCTACCAAAATGGAATCACTTCCACAGGCGTATACAGGGGGGGGGGGGGGTAACAGGGGTAGTTACCCCTCCCAAGATTTTGTTTTGCATTATTACAGTGATGCATATCTAATATATTCCCATTGTTACATAATCAGTTGAATGTCCTATACAATGTGGTAGCTTGAAAATTGCACCGATTAGAAAAGTTAAAACACTAATTGAAAAAATGGAGTACGTGTTGTGGTTACTAGAGTACCTGAATGTTGAGTGTTCATGATCGTTTAATTTTGTATGCTGTTCCAATAAAATGTTCACGGATGATACGTATTACATATTATTTGTATTCCGTAAAATTAAAATTGATTAATGCATCAGTAGAGTTTTTATTTCATCTCCTACCTGATACTCCACTGTTTTACTTGCTATTTATATCTTCTTTTTTATTTTAATACTATTAACGTCTTCCTTTTCTGTTGCATCAATGTCCTTCACGGTGTTACAAAAAATGGTGAAAGCACACATAACTTCATGCCTCGCTACCCCCCCAAGACTGAGGTCTGGATACGCCCCTGATCACTTCTCGAAGACATTGGGCACAGACTAAAACGTGCAATCAAAAGGAGTGAGGCACTATCTGAAAAAGTAATGCTGTGTGGAGAGCTTCATTGGTAAGGTAATGGTGGTCGGTATCACAGGATTGGTGACATGCATGGGACCTCAAAGGCGAGTGTATGTACAGCACAGTGAATCAGTGCTTAGCGCATTGAGGAGAGCTAACCCATTGCTGATTGTGCGATATTAGGTGACTCAGGCTATCCATTGATAGAATCTTTAATCCCTCCAACTGGCCTGACTTTGAGTGATCCAGCTGTGAAGTATTTTAACACATAAGTCTAGTAGACGAATTATAGAAGAATCATTTGGAATTCTGAAAGAGAAGTTTTCTCGTCTTAACGGTTTGAGGGCCAACGCAAATTTTGCCCGTGCAGTTATCAAATGTTTTGCACTTTGCAATATTGCAAGAACCAATGACGATGAAGCACGTCTTTTGCAGATCGACGGACTTGGCGGAGCTGATGAAGGGGCAGTTCGCCCTCAACCACCCTGAGGGTGGAGAGTATTTCTTAATATTTCTTCCGTCTTGGCTGGAACCAATCCTACAGCTACACCTTCTGGTGTATGTTCTTCCACTCTCTTTTTTATCTTCTTTTGTCACCTTATCGGTGAAAGCTCTACGTAGAATTTTCTTAGCATATCTAGCATATTTTAATCAAAATTATTTATCCGCTGTCAATATTACGATTACGATTCAAACTTCAAAACTGGTACACTTGTGATTAAATGAATTACACCTGTAACTTTTTTCACAACTGTTAAAGAACTTGGTGAAACACCTATACTTGTACAATTGTAATTACAATTGTATATATGTCACTTGTAACATTTATGAAACAGGCACCTGTAATACATTTCAACGATTCTACGTGCTGAACCTCATTTTCGCACCTATGCGATTTAAAGAAATGGTGGATCCACATGTGCATTCACCATTTTTCGTACTTCTACGAGATTCATTATCATTTGCCTGGAAAAGGAATTGAAGACACAAGTGGATAAAGGTGTCATGTCACAAAATAATTTTATTATTCTGAGTAAAATCGATTTAAGGATTTTATTTTATAGTTATGTATTTCCTTAGTCTGTTTTTAATTTGGAGACACTTTTATACAGGGTGTCCCACGACGATTAAGACATACCGATATACCGGAACTGGGCAGTAGTAGAGAATCATAATTTTGGGGATGTAAATTAGAGCAAATGTTGTGTCTTTTCTTGTTATTGCGTTATCCAATGAGGTATTTGCTTTTGGTCACGTTACATCCGATTCAGAATTATTAATGGGACACCCTGTATATTAATACCTTTCTGTGTTCCACCCGATAAAACAATTACAACAAACTAGCACACTTGGTGTCTAAAGTGATTAATTCAAGAGATATAGAAACTTAAAGGATTGTGCCACTACCATTGATTATAACATGTACGCCTATGCTAGTGTTCGTATCATTTTTTGTCTTAATGGTAATGGTACAAGCCTTTAAGTACCTGTAGCTCTTGAATTAATCACTTTAGACCCCAAAGTGCTAGTTTGTTGCAATTGCTTTATCGGGAGGAACACAGAAAGTCGCTAATATACAGGGTGACTCATTGAAAATTTTGAATTGTACGTCACGTGACCAAAAACAAATACCTCGTTGGGTAAAGCAATAATGCGAAAGGATGCAACATTTGCTTTAATTTACACCCCCAAAATTATAATTCTCTACTACTGCCCAGTTCCGATATATTGCTTGTCTTAGTCGTCGTGGGACACCCTGTGTTTCACGGGAAAATGGACTTTGAGTGTACCTGACACCTTTATACATGAGAAATTGGCATAGCCTGTATTGAAAGGATGTGGAAAAAAGAGCTACGTACACAAACATTGGTGTTTTTTATTGCAAACGTAACACAAAGCTTGAGATTAATCTAATCACTAATTGATTTTTCTTTTTTTCTTTGGATGCCCTTCGTTGTCTTCAAAAATTTTTTTATACCATTATCATACTCTTTCTTACCTTGACTCCTTTATAATAATAATAATAATAATGTCTTTATTGGCAAGCAAAGATTACATTAAGGTGAAATTTAAACGCTGGCGCCGTTCGACTATGTCGCTCTTCCACGTAACCAGCAATACAAAATGTTAACTCACAATACAAAATCAAATAAGATTCCATCTGGATACTATGATTATAATACGACACATAGATTAGGTCGATAGTAAATGATCTTTAAGTTTTCGCTTGAATGAAAAATAATTTGATGAATTTTTAATAGAGGGAGGTAAGGTATTAAATAGCTTGGTAGCATTATACTGAAAGGATCGTTCAAAAGCCGCAGTAGAATGCCTAGGCACGCTGTACAGATTGCAGTATCGTGTTGACCTTTCATGAATATCACTGCCCCTCGAAAGCTTTTCGATCAGATATTTGGGCTCGTTGTAGTAGTTGAGCTTGAACAATAAACAACCCATCTGCAAATTAAATCTTTGTTGCAGTTTTAGCCATGCAGCATCAGAATAAAAGTGAGAGACGTGATCAAATTTTCGCAAACCATAGCAAAGCCTTACACAAGTATTCTGTATGATCTGTAACGTATATTTATCTCTACTCAAGAGGGCTGGCCAGTAAACTATAGCAGCGTAGCTAAGACATGATAGTATTAGGGACTCACATAGCTTCATTTTGATTCCTTTTGTTAATAGCATCCTATGAGCATATAACAATTTTAGCTTACAATAAGAAAGTTTTACTAAATGAGCAACATGGCTTTCAAACCTCAAATTAGAATCTATATATAAGCCCAGGCATTTTGCAGAATCAACACGTTTGATACTCTTGTGATTGAGAGAAATAGTGAAGTTAGGATCTAAAATCAAGTTATTAGTATTTTTCCCAAACAACAGATATTCAGTTTTATTCTCATTCAGATGTAGTTTATGTGCAGAAGCAAAAAGTGCAATGTTTTGTAAATCTTCATTTATTCTAACAGCTGCCTGCACATAATCTGAAGACAAGAATGAAACATACAACTGTGTGTCATCAGCATACTGATGTGTTTGAGAAAAATGGACGCAAGAGCACAGATCAGAGGAATAAATTGAAAAGAGTATAGGGCCTAAAATACTACCTTGTGGTACACCTTGAGTAATGATTTTAAATTGAGATTTATCTCCACCTAGAACAACCCTTTGGCGTCTGTTAGATAGATAATTGGTAAAGAAAGAGAGTGAAACTTTATCCAAGCCAAAATAACGCAGTTTTTTAAGCAAAATGGAGTGATCGAGGGTATCAAAGGCTTTGCTAAAATCAAGCAATATCAAACAAATATTCAAACCACCGTCTATAGACTCGATTATATCATCAGTTATCTTCAGCAATGCTGTGGTGGTACTATATTTTTCTCGAAAACCAGATTGAGTAGCAGGAATTATTTCCTTAGACAGAAGATAACTGCTTAATTGATTAGAAACGATTTTTTCTAAAACTTTAGAAATCGTAGGCAGTATACTAATAGGTCGATATTGGCTAATGTTTACTGGATTGGCAACCTTTTTTATGGGAATTACGAGAGCATCTTTCCAAGAAGATGGAAAGACGCCCTTTTTGATACAAGTATTGATTATATGGGTAAGGTGAGGCGTAAGATGGGGGAAAACAAGAGACAGCATCTTAAGTGTGATATCATCAGATCCTATAGCATTACTTTTGATTGACCGTATGACAAAGTTGACATCATCAATTGATACTTCTTTGAGTTGAAACGCACCTTCAAGGCCGGGGAAAGTATGCTCATATCTGTCCATTATGTACTGGTAAGAATCGCCATCTGATTGGCTGTTTAAGTTAGATGCGCTATCCAGGAAGTAAGAATTGAATTCATCGGCCGAAGTGTCGGAAACAATATCACCGCCACTACAGTTGTTAGAAATATTAAGGGACTTTAAGGATTTCCAAAAATTTTTAGGATCAGACTTAAATTTTTGTTGCAAATAAGATTTCCTTTCTTGTTTAATACACTCGTTAACAAAATTTCTTAGTTCTCTATACTCTCTTAAAGAATCGGGAGTGCAAGATGCTTTATATCTTTTATATGCCGCTTTGCGAAGTTTGGTCATCAGTTTCAAATTCGGTGTCAACCATGGAGCAGATTTTTTTGTAATTCTGACAGTTTTAAATGGTGCGTGAATGTCAAAAAGGTAAGTAATATTACAGTTCCAAAATTCAACCATGTCATCCACATCCTCAAGGCAAAAAATGTGATCCCAAAAAATTGAGAACAAATCCCCCAGGAAAAAATTATAATTAAATTTAGAAAAATCTCTGTACGTTATAATAACTGGTTTGAATTTGAAACTTTGGATCTTTAAATTGCAAAAAACTAGCGAATGGTCAGACATATCCGACATATCCACAACGTTAGTACTGTAAACGATTGAGGGATCAGTTACAATCATCAAATCAATTAAACTCTTACTAACTTCAGTTACCCTAGTAGGCTTGTCGCATAATTGATGTAAATCATATTTACTTAACAAACTACAAAGCTTAGTTTTTTCGTGGCTACTACTAAGAAAATCCACATTAAGGTCGCCTCCAATAAACACATGATCAAACTCAGGCAAAAGTTCACTGAACTCAGACTCAAATAAAGAAAGACTTTCATTGAATGATGAATGAGGGGGCCTGTAGAGTGTGCCAAAGCAAATATTCTTACCTGATATCTTAGTGGAAACCCAGAGAGATTCGAGTATTTCAGAGCTGGTCATCTTTACAACTTTAACCTTGAAAGAATCCTTAAAATAAAATGCTACACCTCCTCCTCTACTGCTACGATCATTTCTTACAATATTGTAACCACTAATGCTAACCGTACTACTGGAAATGGTATCATTAAGCCACGTTTCTGAGAGACCTATAAAATCAAGTTTTTCATCTTGCAAAAAATTCTGAAATAAATGTAAACTGTTTACTATCGACCTAATATTAAAATGTGCAAACGATAAGCTACCGCTAAAATCAGTCATACTAGTGACGAGCTCCTGATTTAATTCCACTAAAAGAAAAAACACGCATATATGGAACTACATACATAAAACGAAAAACAAATATAATTGCGTCTCTTTGACACATTACTACACTGAATCACGAAGGATGGATTGAAACATAATCATACTAGAGCTACTAATTGCACAGACTGACCTAACCAACATCCAAAGTCATGAAAACAAAAATATAGGCTTAACTGCACCAAAAAGGATCAAGTGAAAACAGTATAAACGATTAGAAACACATGAAAACCAAATTTATAATAAATTATTATTTTAACCGCTAAAAATTAAAGAAATAGCCGCATACGATAACAGTGCAATTATCGATTACATATTCAGTTTTATATCATAACCATCTATTTCATAATTACCACGTTCAAAATAAGCAAAATCGTTACTTGTCCCCTTAACAAAGCAAATATTCCACAACAAAATAATAATAAATCCAAAAGAAATAACTATAGTTTTTGCACCGACATATTTATCTACAAACGAAATGTTTCAGGCACTGGAAATCATACCGATAGTCTAGTAAATGTAGGAAACAATCTGCGGATATTATCGCCATTATCTGACTTCACAAAAATTCGTCCGTTTGCCGTCCACACATTGTTAGAACCATACTTGGTTTTAGCAGACTTGAACTCAGCATATATCTTCTTCGGTAGGTCCTCGTTGATAAAGATCCCCGTGTTTCTCAAGAGGCGTTTGGCTTTGTATATTCTGGTCTTCATCAAGTTGGTAACGAGCTTCAGGATAACAGTTCGTGGTTTATCAGGGGAATCTGATTTTCCAATACGGTACACTGCATCAATGACATCACTGGTTACATCTATTCTTAGCTTATTTTGTAGAAGATCCATAGAGACGCCGACCAGATCTTCATTTGTATTTTCTTTTAGGCCTTCTATACGGAGAGTGTTTACTCGCGCCTGTAGTTCGACTATAGATAGTCTGTCTTCAAGTTCATTGAACCTCTTCTCATTGTCTTGTAACGATTTCTGAATGACTTTAACGTTACTTGACAGATCATTTAATTTGGTTTTTATAGGGCCAATTTGTTCTTCAAGAATTCTCTCAATCTTAGGTAAGAAGACTTTACATACCCTATCCACAATTTCCTCGACCTGCCTGTCATCTATGGACCCCGATCTCGTGGAAACTTTACTCATTTCGACTGGACTATTGCAAAATCAGTCGTCTGGAACAGGATTAAACTAAATTCAATGATCACTGGATTTTTCAAGAACAGCCTTCACATCAACTGATCTCTAGATCACCATGTGCAGCACGAGCTGGTTTATAGAATTTTTGCAAATCTCTAAACCACTAAAATACTTATACAAATCAGGAGCTCACTATACTACGACTTTACGCGACCATGGCTCGACGCTTATCGCTGTGAAAAGTAAAAAGTATTGTACATAACAGCTTTATCACCTAAATATCGATGTTATTTATAAAAATAGCATAACAAAGGAACTTAAGAATGAAATGGAAGCATATTTAAGCTTATTGAATGAAAAATACACATTTTTGAAAAAATGTTACATGACACCTTTATCGACTTCTGTCTTGGGTCATTAATGTATTGTTCTATTTATAAAACAGGATAACCACTGGCATAGTTAACAATTCTTTATTTTATGATGCTAGAGGGTGGGAAGTAACGTAATTGCTAATTTGGTATATAATATATTTTAGACGTTTCACGAAACAATTTTGCACAACAAGGACAATAGGAGTGGTACAGTATACAGCGCAATTTATTTTGCATAAATGACAAGGGATGTATACATATAACATAATTACCTTCAGATTCAGATTCAGATTTATTGTCCATACAAACATAATATTGCAATACCTTACCTGATATAACCTAACTAATACGGTCGGGCTAAAAAGTGTAAAAAGGGGTGTCAGTCGACTCGGTTTGATGTCCTGACTCGAATTGTATCAATTAGTAGAGCGAAAAAACGTTTATTTTGATTCTCAGTTTAGGAAAAAATGTCTTCGAGGGTCTGCCCCTGGAACCTATTCCGGCACACTAAAAAAACTGAACAGGTGGCCTACCCTACCTACCTGGGAGTATGTTGCATAGAGTATTCTAAATTTACAAAATTAGTAACGTCTGGGGGGCAGCCCCCCCAGGACCCCCTATCTATGCAAGTGAACAAACCTAATTCAACTTAAGCGGTCTGGATAGACACATTTATACATACGTATTTGCCATGTAAAACACTGACTCACAATTTCTCGCATAACACACTCTATTTTCAAACTACATATATAATGTTTTAGAAGGCGATAGTTAAGACCTTAATGAATGACAACAATTTTCGATTTTCTCAAAAAAGTTTTTTGATGTGCAAAAAACCTCGCAATTCAAAATCATACATTCTATAAATGCCTGTAATTTAACAACCAAACACGATATCAAAAAAAGGCTAAATAGTTGCACAAGCGCAGGCTTTCTTCTTCAATTTTCTCTTTGAGTCATTACTGTAAGTCTAAAGGTAACTTCAGGAGCTTGGAAATGCAAAATTCATTTTTATAGTGACCTTTCGACCTTACCTTTGGACCTTTTGACCTTACCTCTGGATTTTTAGACTTATCTCCCCTCATCTTAGACACATGTGTATGTGGAGAAGGGAACAGGCGACCACGCCTCCTCGCTAACACGGGAATACGTCTTTTCTTGGATTCTCAATTTCACGCGCTATACCCTAGCCTAGACCCTTAAACCTACCTAAGTTCTAGAAACATTAAGGATTCAAGTTATCATAACTTTTTTATTTTTCATTTCTTGGTGTTGCTTCTGGTGTCATTATACCCTACTCGTCAAGTAATTTCGAATTGACCATATATTTCGTGGAAAAAATATCGAAATCTTAAAGTCGTTCTTAGGTTAGGTTGGAAACTTCAAAGAGGCGTAGATTTTTATCGGGCCTTTTTCTTAGTCTGGGTATGGTCTAGTCTCGCTTAAGGCGTCAAACCGAGTCAATTAACACTCCTTTAAACCCTATTTGACCTCAAAAATTTGACCGGTCGGGTTAAGTTAGGTTAGGTACTGCAACTTTAAAGTGCCGTAGTTTTTCATTGGAGCGTTTCGTCGGTCTGGGAATGGTCTCGTTTGTCTCAGGACGTCAGGCCGAGTCGATTGACACTATAACCCCCATTTCGGTTTCCGCTAAAACGAAGTCTAGCCAATCTGTCACAACTGAGACAAATGATATGTTAATGTCATTCCTATAGCTCATCCTCTCATTGTGACAATGATAAAACAATTCGCCGACTTTGAATTGTATATTTCCCCGAAACTTTTACAACAAAATAAATCGATCGTATTCTAACTTAAAAAATGACTTCCTGCACGTCGGTTGTCATCCTCCCTACCTCTTACTGGGCGTTCCCATGTCAGCCCATATAGCATACCTATTATCTCAAAGTCGTGAATTTAGCACACAAACTAGAGCAACAACACAAGACTATGAAAGTTCCTTACAGCATATCAGTTCCATCTAGAACCAAAAGCGGTAACATCTTCTTAGGGTGCCGCCTCTCTTCACAGGTTGGCAATCATCAAAGTAACTCTAATTTTTGATGTAGCTGCTTTGAACGGGTCTATTGAACTAAATACAATGGAACTAGTCCCGGAGATAACAGAGAACATATCTAAGGTCAAAGAGAAGCTAGATTATGACAGAGATGGTTATTTTTCGCAGACCACTACCCTCTGAAATGTAGTAGAGCTTTACAAAGGTCAAAAATGATTAAAAATTTTGAAACTAAAATAAAAATATCAGCGATTGTTGCTAGCAGTATATCTTCATAATGAAATTTACGCTTAATGGAATAAAAAACATTGTTTTTACCGAGGAGTTCACAGGTCTTCTCGCGTTTTTAGGCCGGCGTCTGTTGGAGTTCCTCCCGAGTGGCTAGCATCTTCAGAGGTCGGTGTTTTCCGGATGGAAGCTACGTGACATCTGACCGTCCTTCTAGCTTCTAGCGCAGGTCTTATTTATATACTAACCGCCGTTAATTAATTATTTCCAGAGAACTTTTTTGGACACGTAGTTGTTTGTTATGTAATTTGTTACTTGCTATATTTTGTTCAGTTTGGGTGATTCCTCTTTTTTGTTAAAACTGTGCGGATATTTGTGAATTTCGATTGCCTCTCTAAACATAAACATTCGCACAATTTCAACAAGAAAAGAATCACTCAAATTGAACAAAATATGGCATCTGGTATAGTACGCGTCAGAAATACAAGAGCTGTTTACATTTTTTGTCGTCCTACTGATTGACGACAGTACAAAGGATTCCTTAATCCTTCAAAAGAAGCTCGACGAGTGGGGTGACCGTTATCCCTTTCGGCATGTTTTACTGGCCTGGCGATAAAGCTGGCACCGTCATTAGTATAGTCAAAATTGTATATATCTGTGTATAATCAGATGTTAATATACAATAAATAGATCAATTTATTTTGCTTTTTATCTCCTATCACCTTCTGAACTGTTATAATATATATTTTGTGTAGATAGTTATGGTTTTATCATTACTCCGGTCTACATAATATCGTAACTGCACTATAGAAGTGTCGACACTGATTGTGAACTGAAAGAAATGTAAACAGCTCATATACAGGGTGAGTTTTTAGTACCGGCTCGGTCGATAACCCTACTACTGTAGAAGATAGCAGAAAAAGTTATATACAAAAGTTGTAGCCACGGATATGCTCCTTGCTCGTAAAATATTCAGATCCGTACAGGGCGATTCATAACTACGTGGTGATGCAAACATGCATTTTTCTGAAATGAGACACCCTATATATTATTCCTTATTCAAATTGTACTAATGATTTCCGTTCTTACAATATAGGGTATTTTTACATTATATAGGGTGTTCCAAAAGTTATGACCATTTTTATATCCAAATCGCTGTCAAACGAACGTCATCATCATAGTCACAATGTCTTAACAGACATGTTGTCAACTCGTAAAATGCATTAAGTCGGAGCTAGAATATTGCCGACACAAAACGTACTGTATATCAAAAAGTAGAGAATCAAAAATTATTTTTTCACACGGAAAGATTGAAAATATCCTCTAGTTGTAAAATTGGCTATAAAAAAGCCCGCAACGCATATTCTTATAAAGGGTGATGTAGAATGCAAAATCCAAATTTTCTTTTTTCTTAAATGTAATCCCCAATATTTTATTATACCAAAGAATTGCTTTTAATATGCTGTTTCATCTTTATATAGCAGTCGTTGTACCTACGACCATCAGTTTCCGAGATATTTCGATTTTTCGTTAAATTTAAATTATGGCTTCTATTTGTGTACTGAAATTTATTTATTTGTTTTCTATTTAACGAACAACTAAATTATAAGGTCATGATAGTATCTCATGAAGTCAAAACCTTAAATCATCGAGATAATAGAGTCAAGTATGCTGAGGAAATAATTTTGTAGACGTGATGCATAATTATCAAGCAGTCTTATCAGGTAGGCTTTGAAAAATTGACAGTTTTCATAGACTGCTCAATAATTCCGTACTGTGTGAAAAACCAGCTTCAAAAATTAATTTTTCTATTGAGTGTATTTAGGAGAATATTTGAGAAATTGCCTACTTGCCTCTAGAATATAGGTATGAGCTGTGAACAGCAATATCCGGAACGGAGGTTTTCTTTGGACTATGTCGTTCAATATTTCATAGCCTACCTGATAGATCTGCTAGATAATTATGCATGACGTCTATAAAATTGTTTCCTCGGCACACTTGACCTATATTATCTCGTTAATTCAGCGTTTTGACTTGATCAAGTACTATTATGGCCTTATATTTTAGCTGCTTGTTAAGCAAAAATCAAATCTGATAGTAGAAAAATCGAAATATCTCAGAAACTAATGAATGCAGCCATAACAAGTGCTATACGAAGATAAAAGAGCATATTAAAAGCAATTCTTTGGTATAATAAAATATTTGGGGTTACATTTAAACAAAGCGAGAAAATCTAGATTTTGCATTCTACACCCTGTATACGGATATGCGTCGCGGGCTTTTTTTATAACCGATTTTAAAAGTAAAGGATATTTTTTATCCAACCGTGTTAAAAAAGTTATTTTTGATGCATCATGTTTTGATATACGGTACGCTCATTTGACAGCGATTTGGATATAAAAGTGGTCATAACTTTTGAAATACCCTGTATAATGTGACAATACCTTACATTGTAAGAACTGAAATCGTTAGCAGAATTTGAATAAGGAGTAATATATAGGGTGCCTTATTTAAAAAAATGCATGTTTGCATCACCAAGTAGTTATGAATCATCCTGTATAAATATAAATATTTTCTGAGCAAGGAGCATATCCGTGGCTACAACTTTTATATACAACTTTTTTAGCTATTTTCTACAGAAGTGGAGTTATCGACCGAACCGGTACTGAAAACTCGCCCTGTATAGTTCCTCAAAACTTTTACAACAAAATCAATCGTATTCTAACTTAGAAAATGACTTTCTACACGTTGCTTGTTATTATCCCTACCTCTTCCTGGGCATTCCCATATCAGCCCATAAAGCATACCTATTATCCCAGTCATAAATTTAGCACACAAACTAGAGTAGCAACACAAGACTATAAAAGTTCCTTACAAAATATCAGGTCTATCTAGAATCAAAAGCGGTAACATCTTCTTAGGGTGCCTTCTCTCTTGGGAGGTTGGCAATCATCGAATCAATTCTAATTTTTGATATAGCTGCTTTGAATGGGTCTATTAAACTGAATACAATGGAACCAGTCCCGAAGATAACACAGAACATATCTAAGGTCAAAGAGAAGCTAGAGTATGACTGAGATGGTTATTTTTCGCAGCCCACTAGCCACTGAAATGGAGAGGTTTACAAACGTCCAAAATGATTGAAAATTAAAATAAAAATATCAGCGATTGTTGCTAGCAGTATATCCTCATAATGAAATTTCACGCTTAGTGGAATAAAAAACATTGTTTTTACCGAAGGGTTCTGAGGTCTTATCGAGTTTTTAGGCCGGCGTCTGTTGGAGTAAGCCTCCAGAGAGGCTAGCATCTTCAGAGGTCGGAGTTTTTCGGATGGAAGCTACGTGACAACTGACCGTCCTTCTAGCTTCTAGCGCAGGTCATATTTATACTAAATGCCGTTAATTAATTATTTCCAGAGAACTTTCTTGAACACGTGGTTGTTTGTTATGTAATTTGTTTCTTAGTACCGGATGCCATATTTTGTTCAGATTGAGTGATTCCTCTTTTTTGTGGAAACTGTGCGGATATTTGTGAATTTCGATTGCCTCTCTAAACATAAACATCCGCACAATTTCAATAAGAAAAAAATCACTCAAATTGAACAAAATATTACATCTGGTATAGTACGCGTCAGAAGTGCAAGAGCTGTTTACGTTGTTTGTCCTCCTTTAGAGTGACGACACTACAAAGGATCCCTTAATCCTTCCAAAGAAGCCCGTCGAGTGGGGTGACCGTTATCCCTTTCGGCATGTTTTATTGCCCTGGCGATAAAGCTGGCACCGTCATTACTGTAGTCAAAATTGTATATGTCTATGTATAATCAGATGTTAATATACAATAAACAGATCAATTTATTTTGTTTTTATCTCCTATCACTTTCTGAACTGTTATAATATATATTTTGTATAGATAATTACGGTTTTATATCTATCTATATCTGCATAATATCGTAACTGCACTATAGAAGTGTCGACAATGACTGAGACCTGAAAGAAATGTAAACAGCTCTCATATATGTCTGAGTTCTACAATATTAAGAAACAAAATACATAACAAACAACCACGTGTCAAAGAAAGTTCTCCAGAAACAATTAATTCACAGCGGTCAGTACAAATATGACCTGCGCTCGAAGGGACGCGAGTCAAGTTGATTGACTCAGTACTTCCCACACATGACAATGACACCGTTTTATTGTTTTCCCATTGCATGAAACTAGAATCTGAAATCCCCTTGCAACCAAATCATCGCCCAACTGCCCGCAAAAAAACATCCAACACAAACATTCTCGTAAATAGTTTCTCGCTTCTCCCTCCTTAGAAAATAGGACGCTGCAGTTTTTATTCTGCATGCTTCAACTGGACGATGCGAAACGATCAGGAGCCTCCAAAACGTCTAAAAACAGAACATGAGCTGTTTTTATATTTTTAGTTTTTTAGTTATTGTTGCGCCGCTATTGACACGATTTTCCAGAAACTAGCACGTTTCCCAGTCTCGCCGCGATATTACATTCTGTGTCGAAATTTCTCAAAAATCAATTCAATAATTTTCGCTTTACGCAATATACATAGAACGAAATTAAGCAACAATCGTATATGTATACATCACAAAATTCTAAGACCCTTGGTTTCAGTACTATGCAAGTCAATGCTCAGATGGACTTAAAAATAATGCCGCTAGGTATTTCTTCCATAGGTCAATGGACAAACTATTATGAATACAACAAATTTTTCAGTTTTACAATCCCCCCCCCCACCGCCCCAGTTTCACCCCCACACAAAGAAAGTAGAAAATGATCAGGAACATCTAAAGCACCTAAAAACAAGGTTTGAGCTGTTTTTATGTCTTTAGTCTTTTTATTACTGCTGGGCCGCCACTGACACGATTTTTCCAAAACACACGCCTTTTCCATCCTTGCTGCACTAGCAATACTGTGTCAAAATTTCATTAAAATCAATTCAATCTCGCGTTACGCTATATAGGACGATCTAAAACAATACTCGTATGTATACATCACAAATTCTGAGTCCCTTAGTTTCTACAATGAGCCAGGTAATATTTGGATGAACCTAAAAAAGTGTATTATGCCGCTAGGTTTTTCATTACAAACACTCAAACAAAACGGACGACGAGGGACGTGAAGCTGAAGCCTTCGCTATTAGCTGCGGCTTGGAGCAGATAGTCAAAGAACCAACAAGGATCCCCAGCCGCCACGGAGATTTTGCTAGTCTGTTGGACCTGTATCTCACAACTACTCCAACAATCTACACAGTGAAAGTAACCGCCCCACTGGGAACGTCTGACCATAACACCATCTCAACGCTATGCAGAATGCATTGTCCAGATCTCCACAGTACACAGCCTCGCCGGGTCTGGCATTACGGATCAGCAAAGTGGGACGACCTAAGGGAATACTACCAGTCCTTTCCCTGGAACGACGTCTGCTTCAAGTCACGAGACCCATCAGCTTGCGCCCAAGAAATAACCGAGGTATTAATATTCGGCATGGAAGCCTATATTCCTCATGTCGTCAAGCATCCCTCCAAAAACAAGCCATGGTTCAATCAGCGTTGTAGAGATGCAGTTACCACTAAAAACCAACATTACAAAGAATGGAGGAAAAATCCAAATGCCGAGAACCACCGCAGTTTTATCGACGCCAGAAATCATTGTAAACGCGTGATTGACAGCAGCAAGGAGGAGCACAACCAAAAAATTAGGGACAAGCTCCTCTCATGTCCTAGTTCGTCCAGAACATTCTGGTCTGTAGCTAAGGCTGTTAGTCAGAACTTTTCCTATTCGTCAATACCACCCTTGACCAGAGAGGACAAGTCCATCGCTTCCGCTCCTAAAGAAAAAGCAGACATCTTGGGGAAACTCTTCGCAGCCAATTCTACTGTAGACTTTCAAGGTAGTACTCCGACCACCACTATAAGCGTGAACTCGAGAATGGCAGAGGTCAAATTTCAACATCGAGATGTTAAAAACATCCTCCAAAAACTGAACACGAATAAAGCTACTGGTCCTGACCAAATTCCAGCCATTGTCCTTAAACGCTGTGCCGCTGAGCTTGCACCTATTCTTTGCAAGCTCTTCAAACTTTCGTATCAACGAGGCATGTTTCCCGCTTCATGGAAGATTGGCTGCGTACAACCCATCCCTAAGAAAGGCAAGAAAACTGATCCCACCAATTATAGACCTGTGGCTCTTCTCAGCATCATGTCCAAGGTTATGGAGACTGTCATTAACGCACAGCTCCTGAAATACCTGGACAACAATAACATCATAAATGATCGCCAGTATGGCTTCCGTAAGCACAGGTCTACAGGTGACCTCCTTGCCTACGTCACTCACTTGTGGAACAAAGCAATAGAAAATCATGGCGAATCCCGTGTTGTTGCACTTGACATATCGAAAGCTTTCGACAGAGTGTGGCATGAGGGACTTCTGGTCAAGCTTGCTGCTTATGGACTACCACCTGGCCTGCGCCAGTGGCTGAATAGCTTTTTGAACGACCGATCTCTGTTTGTTGTAGTCGAGGGCTGCTCATCAGACGTTTTTTCAATAAACGCAGGTGTTCCTCAGGGATCTGTCCTATCCCCTACACTGTTTCTGCTGTACATCAACGAGCTGTTGGAAATAACATCCAATCCAATCTACAGCTTCGCAGATGACAGTACATTAGTGTCGTGCATGGAACCAGGCAAGCCACTATCATCCCAGGAGACGGTACGTCGGCGCCAGCAGCATGCCTCACAGATCAACACAGATATCAAAACAATTGTCGAGTGGGGATTAGCAAATAAAGTACAGTTCAACGTACAAAAAACTCAGGCAACAACACTTACAAAGAAGTCTCACGATGGCTTACCAACCGTGGAAATGGAGGGCCACCCCATAGTCGAATCACCTTCCGTCAAGCTTTTGGGGATCAACATCAACAATAATATGTCCTGGCACGACCACGTTATCAGTATTGCTAAAACGGCATCCCAGAAGCTTGGAGTTTTGTTCCGCTCTAGGAAGTTGTATACACCAGAGCAACTGCTGCTGCTCTACAAGGCACAGATCCGACCATCGCTGGAGTATTGCTCCCATGTGTGGGGATGCGCTCCGAAACACTCTCTAAAGCTTCTGGACACTATCCAGAAAAGAGCAATTAGATTAATCGATACGCCTAACCTCACAAAGGACCTCCACAGCCTGGAACATCGAAGGAGGGTGGCTGACCTATCCCTCTTTTACAGATTCTATCACGGAAGATGTTCGAGTGAGCTCTCCCAGATAATAACACCAAAAGCCGTCCGAACCAGGAACACTAGAGAAGCTCTGCGAGCTCATCCTTACCAGGTCGAGGTCCTTACTCCCCGAACCAGTCTCCTCCAGCATTCCTTCTTTTGGAGAACTTCGACGCTGTGGAATCAGCTGCCGGGGAATTTGTTTCCCGACGGCTACAACCTGCAGCGTTTCAAATCTAACGTGAACCGACACTTGTCCTCTCGCAGCGCTTCTATAGCGCCATAGGCTTTCGGCCTTTGCGGGAGGTTGACCATAAAAAAAAAAAAAAAATTCACAGGTCAATGGACAGCCCATTAAGAATACAACAAATTTTTCAGTTTTACAACCCCCCACCCCCCAACCACCCCAAATTCACCCCCACCCAAAAAAAGTAGAAAATAATCAGGAACTCCTAAAACCCCTAAAAACAAAGTTTGAGGAATATTTTTTTTGTTTTTTGCTAATTACTCCGCCGCCAATGCACCGATTTTCAAAATTTTCGCAGCATTACCTACTAGAACCTCACACCATATCGCTGCCCAAATTTCATCAAAATCCATGCAGCAGTTACTGATATTACGAGCGTAGAAAAACGCGGCAGACAGACAGACAGACAGACAGACCGACAGACAGACAGAAAGACAGACCGACAGGCAGACAGGCAGACAGGCAGACAGGCAGACAGGCAGACAGGCAGACAGGCAGACAGGCAGACAGGCAGACAGGCAGACAGGCAGACAGGCAGACAGGCAGACAGGCAGACAGGCAGACAGGCAGACAGGCAGACAGGCAGACAGGCAGACAGGCAGACAGGCAGACAGGCAGACAGGCAGACAGGCAGACAGGCAGACAGGCAGACAGGCAGACAGGCAGACAGGCAGACAGGCAGACAGGCAGACAGGCAGACAGGCAGACAGGCAGACAGGCAGACAGGCAGACAGGCAGACAGGCAGACAGGCAGACAGACAGACCGACGGAAATTAATGACCTCTGACCTCTGAAGATGCTAGCCACTCGTGCTAGCAAAACGTTAGGAAAAAGCTCCAACAGACGACGGCCTAAAAATCCGAGAAGACCTATCAATTCTTCGATTGACGACGACCGCGAAAGCCTCAACACCTTTTACCGGTAACTTCCAGAGTGAACACTGATGATACCTGGGAGATCGGCTAAGCACAAGAAATGCCCTGCGATTCCATTGAGCCACCCTGTACGCATGGACCCCAGCGCCCCTGCGTTCGAATAACTTATGCAAAGTGAAAATGGCCGACAGAACATTTAAAAAGCCGTAGGCGGGGCCAGCGTCTAGTGCCTGAGCCGCAAAAGTTGTGTGGCAGCTCGAAAAACTTTTCACCCCTTCGCGTTGGGCATAGAGGCCGCTTCACGAGAAAGGCCTTTATACAGATAACTTTAGGGGGCAGTTTTCCCTTACGCTCCCAAGCGATCCGATCTCTTCGTATAATTAACCCCCTTTTGTGCGGATTTGCCATCTAGACCGCTCGCTATAAGGGCGCGTTTCCCTTGACGGCAGCGTTAAAAAGACGCCGCCAAGCGTATAGATTATGTAAGTTTTAATTTTGCCACCGCTTTTTTACTGTCCGGGAAGACGAAGATATATCGGTTTTGGCTGGTATACTTTGTAATAACGTTAGAAGGATACACGCCGAGCTAATTGCCTCTGTTGTTGGAATTAATAGGATGTGCAAATGGACGAAAATACCTCTTAGCAGTAGAGATATTAGGGTTGGATTGCGTTGTGAGCATTTTTTTACTAGCCTTCAAATGAAGTGCTGTGCAAAATGTTATGGATATCTAAAATATTGAGAATGTTCAACAGTTTTTGATCAATAAGACAATATCACAGTCTTATCACTGGTATGAACACACTTCATTAAGGTTACAACTTTTTTTGGACAGGTGGTAGGAGTTCTTTGACAGAAAAAGCCTGATATGATGATAGATGATAGACACTGGGTCCCCTGCTTCGTGACGATTTTAGAAAAATAGCGTCGTTTCGGTCAATTATATCGAAAAAAGTTTCAAATATTTATGGAGGGAACAAAATTCAGCATAATTATTCTTTTAACATTTTTCGTGGGCGACCAATAGTTTCCATCCTACAGTTCGCCAAGGTTAGGGGTTGGTTTGTGATTTTCACTAGAATCAGAAGTTCATCGCTGATTGAGACGAAGAACTTTATCAAAAGGTCAACATTTTTGTTTCCCTAAAAAAATTCTCATTTATTTATTATCTGTAGCTAGACTCTGTTGCGGAAAATATATTATATTTTTGATTGCTTTCAGTAAAAATAATACTACTTCGGCGTTATTTAATTGAGAAAAAATTCAATTTGCGACCTCTGGGGGGTGCCGATCAGTGACAGGGGTGGGGGTAAAAACTGTTTCGTGACGCTTCTCGACAAATAGCGCCATTATGGTGCTATCGAAAAAAAGTTCAAATAATATATGGAGACAACAAAATTCTTCAGAATTTTGGTTTTTTATATTTTTCGTGTGCGACCAATAGTTTTCATTTTACAGTGCCGCATGTGCCGGCGGTTTGCGGTTTTTACCAAAATCATAATTCTATCACGTATTAAGATGAAGAACGCTATCAAAAAGTTCTGTAGCACTTTTTCTCCTAAGAGATATTTCTCGCATCTCTATTATCTGCAGTGGCCTAAATACGTTTGGGCTTAAAAAAAAGTACAACATCCGAGATGAAATTCTGATTTTAGTGAAAATCACAAACCAACACCTAACTTTGGCGCATTGTTGGACGACAGCTATTGGCCACACTAAAAATGTAAAGACCAGAGTTATGCAAAATTTTGTTGTCCACAAAAATTATTTGAAGCTCTTTTTCGATATTACTTACCAAAACGGCGCTATTTTTCGAAAATCGTCACGAAGCAGAGTTTCTACCTTCCGCCACCCTTCGAGCAGACACTCCCTGAGGTCACAAAAATTGGGTTCAGGCCGTTCAGGGGACCAATACCTACCATCCCACCAAATTTCATTTCTTTCCCAACTTTCTGCTGTCAAAAGCCTTTTTTACAATGTGACGATTGGACTAAAAGTATAAGTTTTTTTCAAGAACTAATTTGAGATAAGATAGATATATTTATTAAGCCCCATTCCGTTAACACCATTCAGTACAGATAACTAAACAATGTGTTGAAAACGTAAGATCACCACTCATCAATAGAAGAATCATTGGTCCATTTTCAAAACAACATGTATTGACGTTTCGGTGATCTACAGAGAACAATTTAAGTTAAGTGACTTTGAATGATTTATTTGTTGAGTATCAAGCTCCTAACCAAGAAGATGATTCTTAAGTCTTAAAGAACAGCAGCATTTGTTTTACTAGTGAATCTAAAATGAGGGCCGATAATACAGGGTGAGTCAAGCTCAACGCCTCGGACTCTTGTGACCAAACGATACCACTTTTCGAAAAACTGACTTTGCAAGTGTATGTAGGTCGAGTTGGGCTACATTCTAAAAATAATGACTTTTAAACAGGGTGTTTAATAAAAGCGTGACATATCAAAGTTATGTTTTTTTAAATCGAACACCCTGTATATTATTGCATATTTAGATTCCTGGGTTCATTTTAGTGTGACTTTATGTATCACACATGGGACTTTAAGCGAACCGTGTAGGTACAAATCACAATTTTGGGTATAGGTAGATGTCAGAAAAAAATTGAATATCGCAGCTATTATAAATCTTAGAGGGCTGTGACTTTGCCGTGTTACTAAGCATGAAATGTGTCAGCTTACGTTAGACGGTCGATTTCGAGTTACATTTGTACTTGGAGAAATCGGTAGATCAATTAAGGAAACTTCAATCAAAGGTAACTTGATTTTTTCAAATGGGAATGCATAATTTTTTTATACGATCAAATGTGCAATTTGATAGGCTTTCTAATTAAATCAGGTTGTGAATATCAGTCTATGGTAGTTTTTATTAAATTTTGAGATTTCAATCAAATCAGTGTTTTTCAATTTCCCTACCTATAAACAAACTAGCAGGCCATGAAATATAAACAAATTCGTATTCAGATGGAATAAAACAACTAACATAGCAAAAAGATCTAGCAGAACTAGAGTAAAAGAACAAGGTTATAAAAATTCCTTACAACAAATCAGCTCTAACCAGAAACAGCGGCAGTAATATGTCTAAGGTTAAAGAGAAGCCGGACTACGACAGAAATGGATAACTTTTACAGCCTACTAGCGACTGCAAAGTACTAGAGATTAAAAATTTCCAAAATCACTAAACACTTTGAAATGAAAGCAAAACTTTCAGCGATCGTTACCGTCAGTCTAATATCTTCAGAACGCAATTTCACATTTAATGGTATAAAACAGTAGTCATTTCCGTCACAGTCAAAAGTAATGATACCTCTCACTGTCGTCCTTTAAATCTTTCAGTATCTATTAGCAAGGTCGCAAAAAAAGGAATACTGACAAATCATACTTTAATTTTCTGCCAGTTAAATTATGTTTAATAATTTGAGCAGATTTGTAATTTATTGTTCATTTTCGGCGATCTTGCTTATGAGTATTGAAGAATTTGCAGAACTCCAGGTATCGGTTACTATTTTTTTAAATCATGAAATGTGAAATTTTATTCTGAAGCTATTAAACTGCCAGCAACATTAAGTGGTAGATTTCTTTTCATTTCAAAATTCACAATGATTTTGTGAATCATCAATCTTTAGAATATCGTAGTAGCCGGTATGCTGTGAAAAATACCCATTTTTGTCGTACTCCAGCTGCTTTTTGACCTTAGATGTGTTATGTCTGCTTGTCTGCTATTTCTGGTTAGAATTGATTTGTTGTAAGTCATTTTTATAACTTTGTCCCTTTTCCCTAGTTCGTCCGTAACTATCTGCTAAGTTAGTTGTTTTGTTCCATCTGAACAGTTTTTTGTTTATATTTCATGGCCTGCTAAGTTGCTTATAGGTAGGAAAATTGAAAAACACCGGTTTTACTGAAAATTTGAAATTAAATCAAAACTACCACAGATTGGTATTTACAACTGCATATCGTTAGAAAGCTTATCAAATTGCATATTTGATCGTATAAAAAAAATTATGCGTTCCCATTTGAAAAAATCAAGTTACCTTTGATTGAAGTTTCCTTAATTGATCTATCGATTTCTCCAAGTACAAATGAAATTCGAACTCGACCGTCTAAAGTAAGCTGAAACATTTCATGCTTAGTAACGCGGCAAGGTCACAGCCCTCTAAGATTTATAGTAGCTGCGATTTTCAATTTTTTTCTGACATCAACCTGTACCTAAAATTGTGATTTGCACCTAAACGGTTCGCTTAAAGTCCCATGTGTGATACATAAAGTCACACTAAAATGCACCCGGGAATCTAAATATGTAATAATATACAGGGTATTCCATTTAAAAAAACATAACTTTGATATGTCACGCTTTTATTAGACACCCTGTATAAAAGTCATTATTTTTAAAACGTAGTCCAACTAGACCTACATACACTCGCAAAGTCGATTTTTCAAAAAGTGGTATCGTTTGGTCACAAGAGTCCGAGGCGTTGAGCTTGACTCACCCCGTATATCTTATAATCCACCATATTCTCATTTGGGTTCATACAATAAACTACAAGAAAACCTGGAAAGCTTTGGTTCGGAAAACATTGTTCAAAATCTAGTAAATACAGCCGGCCCCCTTTATTCTTTAAGATTAATAAAAAACAAAATTTTGCATCCTGGAGTTACCGTCAATCAATATCACATACTTCAAATACGTACTTGTCAAATAATAATTTATATATACCTTGAAATGGCTACAGGGGTCGCTGACGTGTCAAAAGATGTGCTTTCAATTATGGTCCAGTAAGGAACGACAAATCAGAAAGACAGCCACAGGGTAGGCTTCAGCAATTACCTAGTCTGATGAGTACTATATTCAGGAATCACAAACTTAACTAGGTAACTAGAATAGCGTCCTTTTGTACAGATCTGAACTTTAGATTTTAGGCAGACCGTTTTTGAATAAACTGAAGGCTTTAAAATGTACTGTTACAGGCGCATACTCAGTATTTTCTGCCTCAACTTAGATGACAAGGTGCCCTGGTCCGGAGATATGAAAACATAATGCACAACGGGCAGCCCAGTGATGAGAAACCGTATTTGAACATTCAAACTGATCAACATTTTACAGTTATAGCCTATCAAAGAGTACTAGGATATCTTGCACAGGACTCTATATTACGTGCAAGGGCGTAACATTCGTTCAGGATTAGAAAGTAGTTCTGAGGGGAATCACACCTTTTTAAAACCTATTTGGCTGGCTTGACCGGAATTGAAAATCCATATAACCTATATACAAGTTTATTACTTTTATCTTACAGATGCACTTTTTTGTCTTCTTGCCCAGTGTTATTGAGATGAGATTGGAATGCGCGATAACAGAGGCACATGTTAACATTAGGGTTCGAATCAAACAACAATACAATTTGAATAGTTTTACTTCTACTTCAGATGACAACACTACAAATTTAATAGCCTTACTCTTTCCAAACTATAGGTATCATAAAATCTTTGCATAAAATAACTAATGCATTATTAAACTTCTTCAAAGATCTAAATTTCTAGTAATATAACCTAGTGAATGCCAGGCCAAACAATACCTAGTTTGCGATTTTGGTTAATTAACTGACACACATTGTCGCCTTACGGTATTAAGATTTATTCTTGTAAGAGATACTTTGCTTTGCATGCTAAAAACATATTTGCCATAAGTTGGTCACTACTACATTATTTGTGGTTCAAAAGTCTCTCCAAAAATATTCTCAAAAGCATCGTTTTTAATTTGATGCCCAAACTCCGAATAACTTCTTACTTCTTGCTATCTGTCACTGTGCTGGTATTCTGAAGTCAACTTTGATCAATCTTCAGTTCCTGCGCAGAGATCGCTTGCTCACTAATGGCAAGTATTTTCGGTTACGACGCCAATTTTTCTGTAACAAAAAAAACTTATCAATACAAAGTACTCCATTTGACTGAAGTTATTTCAGTAATTCAAACTTAGTCTAAATTTGTGAATACCTGGTAGTATACCTAGAGCAAGTTTCAACAATAGTATTAAATCACAGAAAGTTAGAGCAACAGTCAAGTGAGTGGTAATAAATTAGATGTACATAATATGTTTGCAAATGGATTTTCTGATTTTGAAGCATATTGAATTTATAATGTAGCGCAGTACCTATACCGTAAGTTAACCGAGGGCGTATATTTACAAATCAGGTTTCAGGATTAGCTGTACTTTCAAAACACAATAACAAACATTTTAGTGTGGCAATGAAATATACTACTTTTTATAGGAAAGTATACATAGATCAAATTAAGTTAACTATAGTTAGACGAAACTAGAAGATCATTAACACATCAGCCGTCAATAAATTGTCCTAAAATCTTTCATAAATTCTTGAAGGAATAAAAATTTGTATTTTAGCAGCTAAAATTCAAAAAAAAATGCTTTTTTGTCCGTTGCATTTGTTATAATCTAACATTGTAAATAGGAAAAACATTTTATATATTTTTTCATTCATAGTGTAACTGAACATCTTAAAATGTTCAAAACGGTCTTTTTTTCCTTGCTTGTCTTTGCTCTGTTTTCATTTATACTTTAAGAATGAAGCCTCGACTAACATTTTCTAAAAAGCCTGTAGGTATCAGTTCTATTGTAATACTCTATTCAATTTTGTTCTACAATTCGTATTTTATGTAATTGGGATGTATTACAGTCCTTGAAGGTGGCTTAGCTTACAATGATAAAACCTAGGATAAAACGTACCGAAGGATTGTCTTAGACATCGTCACTTCGATTTCTATACCTAAAGCAAAAGTAGTATCTACTAAATTAGTGTATTCAAAATTCAAACAGCCAATTGCCCAGAGTATGCTCATTCTTCAAAGCATAATCTCAAACCTCTTCCAGTGTTCCTTGATAGAACGTCATGTATATACTAAATTAAATTAATAACAATAGAAATAATTAAAAATGCATCCTCGGTTCACGCTGTGCTTTATTTATCAACATATAATTTCGCGAACTGTTTACCTAACTGGACCGAGGCGTATATCACCAGTGCCGTAGCATCCTAGAAAACGGAAGGCAGGAGAAATAATGTTTGTGTTTTTCTTACCTTCCACGCCAAAAATTGGAGAAAGTAAAGGAAGTATCAAGAAACCATGCCATTCATGTTCTATCTGCTTGTGGTTTGCCGAGTAGTCCTTGGTACTTCCACAACTCCGGAAGTGCATTTATACTACACCTTCTGTGTTATTTATCCATGCTTATTATTTTCTGTTTTTTAATGTTTTGAGTTGCTTTATAAGTAATTAGGCGAATGTTCAAATTTTGTACACAGAAAATGGCCGCAAGTTCTGCTTGCTGCGGTAGGAACAATGAATGAGACTCTTCAATAAATTCTTAAAAAGAGGTATGAAAAACACTTCCTTTTAGTTTTCTCAACATCACCTTCTTTCAGCTCTATACATTTTTCTAAGCGCTTTTCAACATTTTTTAGTCCAGCTGTCGTTGGAAGATAAAAGGAGGTACTGGATATAGGAACCAACACTAACTATTATCAACATACAAATGTAATAATAAGTCCTTACGCACATAAAAAGAAACTCTCAATTATTCAAGAATTCTGATATTAAAGATGTATTTGCAATAGGAAGATGTGTTGTCGCTTTAAGAAAATTTACTTGAGGAGGAAATATAATTAATTTGAACACAGAAAAATATATTTTTTTGATTTCAATACTCATCCTAAAGACTCTGCTTTTTATATATCATATAGCGTTTATTGTAAATATAAAACAAATAAAATACAATAAAAAACAAGTGCCCCAAAAAAGTTAAAAACTTGTGCTTGGGTACAAGGTAATTATCATAAAATAGAAGCAGCAGATAGGGGCTAATTCAGGAATATTTATATTTAAATGTTATGTATTCTATGTATAGATATTAGTAGTAATAGGTATTACATATGTCAACAAGTAGATGAATTTTAATGCAATTATTATTCACTATCCATTACTTTAAACCATACTTGAATGAATTTAATGGCACTAGAATTTCTATGCTTTCTGGTATATCATTGTATAGTCTTGGAGCAAGAAATGTATGACATCGTAATAAAGTATTGTTCCTTGCTTTTGGTACAACATTAGATGTATATCTTATGTACTATTTATGTTCGTGTTTTGTCAAGTTTGATTTATTTTTATATTGGTAAATACCTAATGACATGAAAAATGTTTGGCGGATATCTAGAATTTTTGTTTTAGAAAATAACAAGTCACTAGGATATGTACATTTCACTTTATATAATATTTTTATTATACGTTTTTGTATAATTTCTATTGCTTTTATATTATTTTTACATGCTGCGCCCCATAGCACAATAGAATATCTTATATGACTATGAACAAGTGCTTTGTATACAATGATCACCTGTTCATAGGTAAGTATAGTGGGAAGGAGTTTAAATTTGTTTATAACGTTACGCATCTTTTTGACAACATATTCCGTATGCTCTTTCCATTTGATATGGCAATCTAGATGTATTCCTAAGTACTTGATACTGGTGACCATTGATATAGGAGCTACCTGTCTACAATTGATTTGTAAGCGGTGCATTTCGGTAAGCCGTTTGCATACGACGCGAATGGAACAAAGTGAGCCTTGTTGAAATTGACTGTTAAAAGTCGACTACTGAACCAGCTGAACGTTTTCTTAAAACCATTTTCAGCCTTTGATATTAATATTTCCCAACTTTCAGCAGAAAATATAACAGCTGTATCGTCTGCATAACTCACCACATCTCCACTCACATCAACCGCAAATAGGTCATTTATATATATGTTGAAGAATAATGGTCCCAGTACCGTTCCTTGAGGAACACCGCATGTTATAGGCAATGGAGAACTAGAACATTTATTTATCACAACAGTTTGTGTTCTATTACTTAAGTAACTTTATTAGATGATAGATTTGACCCCGTATACCATAATTTTTTAAAGTTTTCATGAGTATCATATGATCAACTGTGTCAAATGCTTTTGCTAGTCCACAAAGACACATACACACATACTTTTGTTCTTATTTTTATTATATACAGATCATTTCCTATTCATTTATAGACACCTGAAGATGGTTTAGATTAAAATAAGCCGAAACGTAGTGAAGGAAAGTTATAGTTTCAATCGTTGACCGAAAAACAACCATAATCTATAGTCGCGGTCACTAGAAAAATAATAATTCCATTTATGTACATGTCATCGAGTTCTAATGAAGCGTTACAATATTTGCACAAGTTATTTATCAATCAGAACAATAATAGCAAGCTTAGCAACATACATTAGTATGCTTAATAGTTCTCTACATTCGACAATTTAATTTCAATTACAATCAATACGGTCATATAATATTAAGCGCTTTCATCAAATCAAATTCTCTTCTTGAATATAAATATTATTTTTACCAACACGATGGATTTTAAAAATCTGTGTGTGCTGGCAAGTAAGTTGTAAATGGAATATAAACAGCGGACCGGTAGGCACATCTTATTCTTCTAGTTCAAAAGTACAGGTATATGTTCTTTATATTTTGTGATAATCGGCATTTTTCAACTTGAATTTGGAAAAATACTATATACCGCAAAATTGTTGAATGCTTATACAGATGCTTGTTCCGAAAACATTAAAATCTTGAGCTGTTTACGCTAAGGTTATGAAATGATTCAGTCAATATATCGTATTCTTGCAAGCAAGAAGAGCTGTGAAAGGCACAAGCCGCCTGAATTGTAGACATTAGTACAGATAAACAGTTTACATTGCGTATTCTTATTGTGTTTCAAGTATTACTAGATTTTAGAACCTTGTCTCCAAAATCGAACAAGTCCAAGGTATAATCCATAAACAACTCAACAAATCCGTGTTGTTCAATCAAAGGCGCACAAGTCCAAGCCATTTTTTTTAAATACTTTTTATTGAAAAATGTGGCATTATTGTTAAAAAACATAAATAGCTTATTTCCCATTCAAAAGTAAATTTAGGTCCATTTTCACCACTTCCTGATAGGTGTCAGATAGCTTGTCTATGTCTTTGTCACCTGACATACGTAAAAACTTGACAAAAACTTACGGTTAGGCTATTAGACATTTATCAGGAAGTGGCGAAACTGGACCTTATACCCGTTTCACATCAACAATAAATCCATGGTTTTAATCCGTGGATTCAGTTCGTGGTCAAAATTGATAAATGTAAAAGAGGAATTTGACGTCAAATAAGTCAATGGACTTCTTCTTGGATTTCTTCACTGATTTAGAACCTGTTCTAATCTGTGGTCAAGTTTGACGTAAAATTCGGTAGTGCCAACCTTAAAAATCATATGATGGTTGTCATGCATATTGCACACCCGTCAGTGTATATTATAAAAACATTTTATAAATAAAAATTGACAATCAAATCAGGAATTTTACTGTCAAGACCACAAAAAAATACAAATTGAATAGATCTTGTGAAAACCGCCAAATCATATGACAGCAACAGTGTTGGCAGCACTGCATGCTGTCACAAAATCCACGGTTTCACACATAAAACACAATCAGTTTAACCTTGAAGACGATCATGGATTAATCCAAGCATAAATGCGCGAGGAAATCGTTGATGTAAAACGGGTATTAGAATACAAAGCTTTTGAGGCTGCTCCTCAAAAATGGCATTTTCCAAACAACTATTAGAAGTGGACATGTTTACTTGTGCGTGCGAGCTACTTATTTATAGCTTCGATGTATATGAAAGTTGAAAAGTATTATTTGATACAATATATCGAATGTCTACATCAAAAGTTAGAACTGCCTTGATGATTGCTAACCTCCGAAGAGAGACGGCACCCCCTAAGGTCGAATGTCTACAAAATTGCCAACGCTAGTTAATTTTACTGGGAAAAAATCATTTTCCATACTACTTGCAGTACCTCCTTTATCTTCAAAATGTACTGGAGTTTTTGTGGTATAATTTGTTGTGTCAGCTTCTATACGCCGCCTATGACGTATAGATTATTTAAACTTGGACCTGACACAGCAGCGCAGAGCAGCTTTATGTCGGAGCTTTATTAAAATTTTACTCAAGTGCCTGGTCCAGCTCTCAAGTATATAAAAAAGAAATAATTAATACTAATCTCGAAAATACTGGCGCTCAGATAGAGTCGCCGGCTATATATTTGTAATTTAATTTATAACTGCTCTAGCCTTATTTTTTAATTAAAATTTTAATTATAGCGTAGCATGGCGACTAGCTGCATTTATATTCCTTTTCATAAATAATGCAAAGGAGGCAGATAGGAATAATAATATCCATTGTCGGGATGTGGGATGAGTTGCACTATCGTCAACCGAACTGTCGGGAAGGGTTTGGAGATAAAAAATTGTAGCTGCTATTTAAAATATTCCGTCCCTTCAACATACAGGGCCTCCAAATAAAAATTACAACAAACTTAGCAGTTTGAGACAAATAGATAGGTCCACACGTTTACAGCCAATAATAGATAATAATACAAAACAAAATAAAAGTTGAAACAAAATCAAATAGTATAAATATGAAAATTAACAAGCACCTTCCTTATAAATTTTCAAGACTGACCAAATACTATCAAAGCTATGTTAAATTCTCTCTGTCCACTAGCAGTTCGATATCCTGCGCTTTAAGTAAAACCGATTGATCCTCTCTCTGGGTAATGACCGTGACTTTTGTAGTATAAATATTTAAAGAATTTCCTTTGAACAGTTTTGATAGCTTGTATGGGAGTCTGGTAGATTGGCGCGCATAACATGTTATAATATACTAACTTCGAGCGAAACTGCTATCAGGGTGTTTGTCTGAATACTTCTCACCACGAATTTATCGTAAACCACATATTAAAAGCAGAAATGCCGAGACAGGTCAAAAGATTTGTCAAGGAAGGTAACTTTTTAACCAATATCTACTCTACCCCTTGTACCCTCTGCTATCCAGGGTCATCTCTATAAATTTTTAAGTCCAAGGGATATCGAGGTATAGCTTGTTTCAAAGGTAAGCCAAAATCCTTTATTTTGACGTATGACCTTCTAAAATCGGTCGATTCAGACCAACAGAATCACACGAAAATGTCAATTTTTATGCAATAAGTGTTCATCTATCGGTGTGGGAAGTAAAAAAATCCAAAACCAGACGATAAGATTTTTTTTAATTTGCGCATTTGAATAAAAATTCTAAAATTCCATTTATCTCGGAAACTGTTAGGAATTGGACATGGTCATAAGATAATAAAATTATTTTTATTAGAATTTTCGCATCTGAATGAAAATACTAAAATTTCATTTATCTCGGAAACTGTGAGGAATTGGACATTGTCAATTTATCGACTTACCACCTCTACTACCACCTCCTCAAAGGAATATATCAAATTACCAATCACTCTGTTTATCCAAATTATTAAAATAACAGAATTTGGCACTCTCAGTCTATTTTCCGAGAGATATACACTTTACAAATATGTTTACGATAGTTGAAATGAAAAGTTAAAGTGATGAAAATGTGAACATGATGATACACAAGATAGACAGATCTCCAGATATAAAGAACGTTATTCAGATTTTAAAAGCAAATGAAAGAAAACCAGAAAGCCACCAATAAATATATTTGTGTCAAACTGCAACAAGTAGCATTATACAAATATAAAGTGGATGTGTACGACAGTTTGATCTGTTCAATTTAGTATGTATATTAACATTAACAAAATACCTTTTATTTATTCTGTTCAATTGCAGCTAGCCGCGAGGTTTACATTTTTATTGAATGGACCGTTTGTGTTCGAATAATTAATGCTAGTCTCATTAAAACAGCATTTTCAATTAATTTTTGATCTAATTAGGTAGGCTGATCGGAGAGGATTGAATATTTACTTTATGCGAGAGCCAGGTAAATCAGTATGGACGTTCGTATTCTGAAAGCACAGATAATTTTATTTTACTGTATTTCGTTAACGAAAAAGTATACACAAACCCTTGTCGATACTATGTTCAGGTTAGGTTAGGTTGAAAGCGAGTGAACAATCCACACCTCTTGACAAAGGCGATGGTCGTGATGGGTGAAACTTCCTTGAATTCGGTTGCAGTTGGGGGAATCCAAAAGTATGAAACCTAGCTCTTTTCAGTACTGGACAGGAGCTCCGCTATTTCGTCCTCCAGACAGCAGAAATGACAGTCCCTTGTTTGTTCCAGATCTAACTTTAGCAAGTGGTTCCTTAGACGACAGTGTCCCGTCAACAGACCAACCTGAATGCTGAGATCATTCCTGTTCCATTCCATGATACTTGGGGGGCCTGTCCAGAGGAGTATCGTATGCACGCCTTCGAGTGTAGTAGCCCTGGCGTATGTCGCCGGTGCATGAGTGCTTTCTTCTCTGCCCAACCTGAGATGGTTTTCTTAGCGATGCTAATGGTTTTGGTCCCCTAAAGACAGATCCTCCTCTTGCAAGTGTGTTGGCTCCGCTATGACCCGGAAGCCAATTTAAAGTTAACTTTATCCTTGTTCCAAGTTCGTTGAGAAAATGTATGCAGTTCCATCCGAGTCTTGAGTCAATCTCTTTGGAGCTCAATGCCTTCAGGGCAGCTTGGTTATCTGAAAAAGTTTTTATAGATTTGTTTGGCAGGGGTCCTTTGATCAGATCCCTGACTCCCAAATCTATGGCCACCATTTCTGGTTGGAAGATTGTGGTATACCTCCAAAGGCTTACTGAGATTTCAGCTCTTGAATTGGTAGCAGCCACTCCCGTTACTGTCCTTAATTTTGACTTTGAGCCATCGGAGGGTGATATGAAATTGCCAGTCCTCTTCCATTCGTCCCTTCCTGGGCTGTGACGTTGTGCGACCTCTGCATGTGCGCTTGGGGAACCATAGAGTCCGTGACCATTCCGAGTATGGGGTGATTTGTAATTTCACTCATGATATCCGTTGTGGTAATATGCTTAGTAATTATTAATCTTTCCAAGTTTCAATGGGAAACTAGATGAGTTAAATAACCATCTGCTCCAAGGATTGGTACTAGCAGCTATGTTATATCATCGGCATAGCAGAACTTCCATGAAATTTGGACCTGTGTTATGATAATAATAATATCTCTGCCCTGCGTGCGTTAACGGTGTGCCGTGCGACGGCAGATACCTTAGCTGCCATGATGCAAAAAGTAGTTATCCTTAGGTCTCTTCATCTACTTAGGCCGCACGACTGGCGAACGCAGTAAGTGCTCACTTCACGGTGTGAGGAGTAGTCACTGGGTAATGGAACAGCAGCTCCGTATACGGAGCTTAAATGCTTGAATAAATATAATATTACTTGCTTTTTCTTGATACAATAAGGGAGAAAGGAAAGGAAAAACATGTGCTCATATAAGTTACGAATACGATACAAAATGGTAAAAAGGTGTTAGATGTTTTTTAATCTGTGAAGAATATTTTTTACAGTTCAAATCACATACAGCTATAACACTTTTTTTTGATAACGCTGTTGCTATGTGTTTACAAACAGTTTTTAGTTAGCAAAATATAATTTGCATCCCGTAATTAGATCAGTGAGGGGCGACTTTTGTTGGGATCCTTTTTTATAATTGGGTATTTAGAAACATATTTTAATTGATAAAGTATTATTTTCATTAGGTAATCGGATCACTGAAGATCAATTTTACTTGAGATCCTTGAGGTGGCCTTTTGAAAAATATTTCATTTAAACTAAATATAGCTACGGGTATATTATTAAGGCAACCCTTATGGTGGGTGCTTAGAAACAGATTTTAAGTGATAAAATATAATTTTTATTCAGTAATCAGTTCAGGTGGAGCACTGGATTTCACTTAAGATTCTCTGCAGTGATTTTTTTAAAAATATTTGTTTATAATTGAAATAAAATATAACTATGAACATTTTTTTAGGTTACCCTTCTGGTGAGTGTTTAGAAACATATTTTCATTGATAAAATATAATTTTCTTTCGCTAAGCACATTCTTGTGATCCTCTACTGTGGATTTTTTTAGAACACCTCTTTATTATTTAAATTAAAGTTAGCCATGACGATTTTTTAAGCAACCTTATTGGTGGCAGTTTGGAAACATATTTTAGTTGATGAAATATAATTTTCATTCGGTCGACAGGTCAATGAAGGTCAATTTTACTTGGGATTATCTAGAGTGAATTTTTTAAAACCATTTCTTTATAATTGAAATTAAATATAGCCAATGCAACTTTATAGGCTACCCTGTTGGTGTGAGTTTAGAAACACGTTTTAATTGATAAAGTATAATTTTTATTCGGTAAAGAGATCAGTGAATGGCTACGCTACTTGAGATCTTAGACTATTAGTGTTCGGTAAAAAGGTCATAGGCGGCCTACTTGCCTGGCTTCGCCTTCCAATCACTACAACATAATACTCTGGAAGGAAATAGCTAAATTTGTAGTCTTATTAAACACCTCATACCTGGAGTTACACCTTTTCGTGATTAAATCCATGGAAGCAAAAATATGCTCGGGGCTGAATAAATCCGCATATCAGAGGGACGGAAGGAAGACAAAAGAATGACAACCATCCATGGAGTGCTTCTTTTGTACGTGACACTAAAAACGCAACTGCCCGCTTGTCTTATTTGGTACGTGACCAGATGATACTCTCGCAAATACCATCTGGTATTACCAGTTCCGAATTTCAAAGGGTTTTTTGCAGAGGTACGATGTGCTCGCCTTTTAAAAATATCGCGTCCTAGCCGTTAGCATAAAAGATAAAAGCCCGGTTTTGCAAGTTTTTGCCAATCAGGGGGATATTGTTACCTCTACCCCTTTTGCGCTTAACCCTACACCGTTATGAAGGAGCGTAGATAAGAAGGGGCGAGAAGGGTAGAACCTGAAATTCGCTGTCTGAGGATTTGTGGAACAGAAAGTAAATCACAAAACAACGTTTTAGGTACATTTGCAAGCGTACACAGTATTGTATGGTATTAATAATAATAATAGCTGCACTCGTTTTGCAAGTGAAGTGAGATATTTCAAACTAAGGTGAGACTGTCGAATCAGTAAATATCAGTTCAACAAAAAAAAGAGCAGTTGAGTATAATAGTGATGTAACCAATTTTCGAATTCGCGGGTTTCCGCATATTTTTACATATTAGCATTCGCGAAATTACCGCGAATGTTTTGCGAATAAAAATCCTTTTTTAATATGTAATAGTCGATTAATGGAACAAGATCAATCCAATTCATTTCTTAGGTTTTTAAATGTAAAAAAGTAACTTAAACTTATAATCAGATCGGTCTTCTGTTTATCACTTGATATTATTTATTTATTTCACTGAAGCTTAACAATCAAATTTTCATAAAAATTTAACAAACATAAATAATTCTTCTATAATTTTTACCTATGTGTTAATGTTACATTTATATTCTTAAACAAAACTAAAACTAAAAATCAATACATACTTCTACAATAAATGAGATATAGGTAATAATTTTACACAAGAGTTTACACTTTAAGCAAGCAAAAATGAAACTAAATCTTTTATTATTTCATTGAACGTAAAACTGAATATTCGTATTCGTGAATGTTGGCAGCAGATTTGTATCCGCGAATGTTCAAAATGTGAGATTCATTACATCATAGCTAGAGCACAGATTATAACCTAAAATTAACAGTTTTCTTTAATGTCATATGAGTTGAGTTTGGATAAAGAGTACACATATCGAACTGAGTAAAACTTTACTCAGTTAGGTGAGCTGAGATTATCTGAAATTGTGTGTAAGAGGAATGCGGCTAATATCAGTTTTATTAAGCGTTCAAAAAGAACAGCTGAGCACAGTAGTGATGTCACGAATATTCGCATTCGCGGATACTCGCATATTTTTGCAGATTCGCAATCGCGAAATTACTGCGAAAGTTTTGTTAACAATTTTTTTAAATGTAACAGTTGGTTAATACAATAAAATCCATTCGTTTTTTAATTTCTTCAATATAAAAAAGTAACTTAAGCTCGTAATCACATTAGTCTTCTGTTTATCACTTGGTATTATTTATCTATTTGAATTTGGCCAATGTTAACAAACAAAATATATACTAAATGCAATGTAAACAAAAATAATTCTTCTATGAATTTTCATCGAAGTTTTAATGTTTATTATTATACTACCGATATTAGTCAAGGGTTGTCCTAAAAAAGGTTTTTGATCGCAAAAGGTAGGAAAGAAATGAAATGTTGTGGGATGGTAGACATTGGTCCCCTGAATGTTCAGCTAGGACCTCAGGGGGTTGCCGCTTGAGGGGTGGGAGAGTGAAAACTTTGCTTCGCGATGAGAGTAGGTAGCGACGTCGTCTTAAATATCGTAATTTTTTTAAGCCTGAGTGTGTTATTTGAAAAATTAAAGATAATAGTGAAATGAGAAATGCTAGTCTCTTAGGAGAAAAAGTGTTATAAAACTCTTTGATAGCATTCCTCGACTTAATACGCGATAAAATTCTGATTTTAGTAACTATCACAAACCTCCCCCTAACTTTGGGACCAAAAATGGAAAGACCAAAATTGTGGAGAATTTTGTTGTCTCCATATATCATTTGAACTTTTTTTTCGATAGCACTTACCACAACGGCGCTATTTATCAAAAAGCGTCACAAAACACTTTTAACTGCCCTCCCCTCCACCCTCGAGCGGCAACCCCCAGATGTCGCAAATTAAATCTTATCTTAATTAAACAATATGAGGGTAGTATCATTTCCACTAAAGGTATGCACAAATACGATATTTTTTCGCAACAGCACATATCCGTCGTAGGTAGGGGTGGGTTTCTAAATGCCGTAATCTTTTTTAAACCAAATGGGTGAGTTTGGGAAGCTGCAGATAAGAAAAAAATGAGAAGATATCATTCTTTTAGGGAAACAAAAATATTACATGACTTTTTGATAAAGCGCTCGGCTTAATCCACCCTTATATTCTAATTTTTGTGAAAACCACAAACCAACCCCTGACTTTGACGCAGTGTAAGATGGAAGCTATTGGTCGCAAACGAAAAATGTGCAGAACAAAATTATGCAGAATTTTGCTCTTTCCGTGAAGCGAAGAGTTTTCATCCCTCCACCCCTCCAGCGGCACCCCCGACGTTGCAAACTTAGGTGTAGGTTCAGGGGACCAATATCTACCATCCCACCAAATTTCATTCCTTTCCGACTTTTTGCTGTCAAAAAATCCCCTATCGCCTGGACTATATTACCTATTGGTACTTCTAGTGACTGTCTTGTAATTGGAATCAGCGCCGATCCTGGGTGGTTGACCGCCCTTGTGTGGATCCGATTTTGGCCGTCCCAAGTATAAGTTCATTTTCTATTTTTCATTACTATACATTATATGATGATGATGATCCTGATTTATTATGCAATATGACTGATATTGATATTATACGTTCAAGTACTTCGGAGAGGTTTGAATTGGTGTGGTGGTGTAGTACAAGAATCTCTATGCTTTGGGCAAAACCGAATGCCAGTATATTTTTAGTTTTGAATAAATTTTGTTTAGGATATAGTGAAAATATCCAAAATGAATAGAAACAGCAATAGATTTAAAATTCGTAAGCATTGCTTCAGATCACATTGCAGTTTTAGGCAACATTTGTAGTAGGTTTGACAATGATGATATTTCTGAGAATTTTATGCGACGATCAGAGAAAAAAGTAAAAAGAGCGTGTTCTCGTCTCTCACAAAGATGAAAAGATAGTAACAGTATTCTTGATAAACAAAGGCACCAACCTTGGCAGCACTATTCTCCTTCTTGTTCTTCTACTATCCTTATGGTTTCTGCGCGTTTGCGCAATCAACCAGCACATTAAGCACTCAAAAGCTGTCTTCTCAAAACCTCCAAAAGTTTATGAAATCCCGAAGCAACCAGGAGGGCAGAGCTTCTTAGGATATCGAAATACATCATTGCGTTCGAAAAAAATATATGCCTCAAATAGGCCTTCTGAGGTGCAGCATGGAACACTGTTGTTAATTGAAGCAGAATGCATGACTGTTCTTCAAAAACAGAAATCTCTTCTCACAGAAGTGCTAAAAGAAAGTCCCTCGCGTCCATCGAAAATGAGAATAGTTTTGTTTGGAAAAGAAAGAGAGCTGTCATTACCGTTCCATCTTTGTGAGATATTAAGACAACATTTTCTTCTTCCTCTGTTCGTCGCATGAAATTCTTAGGAAGGTCACCATTCTCAAATATACTACAAATTTACCTTCTAAGTGCAGACATATTTCCTCATGTCATGCATTGAAGAGATCCTCACTTTAAGAAGTACATAGTTCTGCAACAATCCAACAATAGACTTATATAGCTAAGTGGCATACAGGGGCAAGGGGGCAACTAAATATTACAGATTGTGATTTAGTAGGTTGTATCGAACCAATAGCAAATGCTAGAAACTTTTTTTAAATCCGACCATTTTCTGTTTGTATAAAATGTATTAATATACACATTGCAATTTCAACCGCCTATATGTATTATGTCATTGTCCATCTTGAATGTTACTATTATTTATACATATCTACACTTTATCTTCAATACTTTTTTTTTTTTTTTTTTTTTTTTTTTTATGGTCGGCCTCCCGCAAAGGCTGAAGGCCTATGGCGCTGTAGAAGCGCTGCGAGAGGACAAATGTCTGTTCACGTTAGATTTGAAACGCTGCAGGTTGTAGCCGTCGGGAAACAAATTCCCCGGCAGCTGGTTCCACAGCGTCGAAGTTCTCCAAAAGAAGGAATGCTGGAGGAGACTGGTTCGGGGAGTAAGTACCTCGACCTGGTAAGGATGAGCTCGCAGAGCTTCTCTAGTATTCCTGGTTCGGCCGGCCTTTGGTGTTATTATCTGGGAGAGCTCACTCGAACATCTTCCGTGATAGAATCTGTAAAACAGGCATAGGTCAGCCACCCTCCTTCGATGTTCCAGGCTGTGGAGGTCCTTTGTGAGGTTAGGCGTATCGATTAATCTAATTGCTCTTTTCTGGATAGTGTCCAGAAGCTTTAGAGAGTGCTTCGGAGCACTTCCCCATACATGGGAGCAATACTCCAGCGATGGTCGGATCTGTGCCTTGTAGAGCAGCAGCAGTTGCTCTGGTGTATACAACTTCCTACAGCGGAACAAAACTCCAAGCTTCTGGGATGCCGTTTTAGCAATACTGACGACGTGGTCATGCCAGGACATGTTATTGTTGATGTTGATTCCCAAGAGCTTGACGGAAGGTGATTCGACTATGGGGTGACCCTCCATTTCCACGGTTGGTAAGCCATCGTGAGACTTCTTTGTCAGTGTTGTTGCCTGAGTTTTTTGTACGTTGAACTGTACTTTATTTGCTAATCCCCACTCGACAATTGTTTTGATATCAGCGTTGATCTGTGAGGCATGCTCCTGTCGCCGACGTACCGTCTCCTGGGATGACAGTGGCTTGCCTGGTTCCATGCACGACACTAATGTACTGTCATCTGCGAAGCTGTAGATTGGATTGGATGTTATTTCCAGCAGCTCGTTGATGTACAGCAGAAACAGTGTAGGAGATAGGACAGATCCCTGAGGAACACCGGCGTTTATTGAAAATACGTCTGATGAACAGCCCTCGACTACAACAAACAGAGATCGATCGTTCAAAAAGCTATTCAGCCACTGGCGCAGGCCAGGTGGTAGTCCATAAGCAGCAAGCTTGACCAGAAGTCCGTCATGCCACACTCTGTCGAAGGCTTTCGATATGTCAAGTGCAACAACACGGGCTTCGCCATGTTTGTCTATTGCTCTGTTCCACAAGTGAGTGACGTAGGCAAGGAGGTCACCTGTAGACCTGTGCTTGCGGAAGCCATACTGGCGATCATTTATGATGTCATTGTTGTCGAGGTATTTCAGGAGCTGTGTGTTAATGACAGTCTCCATAACCTTGGACATGATGCTGAGAAGAGCCACAGGTCTATAGTTGGTGGGATCAGTTTTTTTGCCTTTCTTAGGGATAGGTTGCACGCAGCCAATCTTCCACGAATCGGGAAACACGCCTCGTTGATACGAAAGTTTGAAGAGCTTGCAAAGAATAGGTGCAAGCTCAGCGGCACAGCGTTTAAGGACAATGGCTGGAATTTGGTCAGGACCAGTAGCTTTATTGGTGTTCAGTTTTTGGAGGATGCTTTTTACATCTCGATGTTGAAATTTGACCTCTGCCATTCTCGAGTTCACGCTTATGGTGGTGGTCGGAGTACTTCCTTGAAAGTCTACAGTAGAATTGGCTGCGAAGAGCTTCCCCAAGATGTCTGCTTTTTCTTTAGGAGCAGAAGCGATGGATTTGTCCTCTCTGGTCAGGGGTGGTATTGACGAATAGGAAAAGTTCTGACTAACAGCCTTAGCTACAGACCAGAATGTTCTGGACGAACTAGGACATGAGAGGAGCTTGTTCTTAATTTTTTGGTTGTGTTCCTCCTTGCTGCTGTCAATCACGCGTTTGCAGTGATTTCTGGCGTCGATAAAACTGCGGTGGTTCTCGGCATTTGGATTTTTCCTCCATTCTTTGTAATGGTGGTTTTTAGAGGAAACTGCATCTCTACAGCGCTGATTGAACCATGGCTTGTTTTTGGAGGGATGCTTGACGACATGAGGAATATAGGCTTCCATGCCAGATATTAATACCTCTGTTATTTCTTGGGCGCAAGCTGATGGGTCTCGTGACTTGAAGCAGACGTCATTCCAGGGAAAGGACTGGTAGTATTCTCTTAGGTCGTCCCACTTTGCTGATCCGTAATGCCAGACCCGGCGAGGCTTTGCAAGGTGGAGATCTGGAGAATGCATTCTGCATAGCGTTGAGACGGTGTTATGGTCAGAAGATCCCAGTGGAGCAGTTACTTTCACTGTGTAGATTGTTGGAGTAGTTGTTAGATATAGGTCCAACAGACTAGCAAAATCTCCGTGGCGGCTGGGGATCCTTGTTGGTTCTTTGACTATCTGCTCCAAGCCGCAGCTAATAGCGAAGGCTTCAGCTTCACGTCCCTCGTCGTCCGTTTTATTTGAGTGTTTGAGCCAGTAGGAGTTGTGAACGTTGAAGTCACCCAAAAAGACTATCTCTGAATGAGGGTGATCTGATTGCAGCGCGTCCACAGTGGCTGAAAGCTTCTCGAAGAGCTCTTTGCAGTTGTTATTGCTTGGTGGCCTATAAATGCAGCATATAAACTTGGAATGATTTTGGAAGGATATTTTGAGCCATATGATGTCAAATCCTTCCAATTCGAGCTCTTCTTCTCGATGACAAGAAAGCCCAGATTTAACGTACACGCATACGCCAAACCTACGTCTGAATCGGGTGTATAAGTCATATCCGGGATATCTGAAGCAGTTATCCATTGTTGAAGAGCCGACTTGAGTTTCCGTAAGAGCCAGAATGTGTGGCTTCTCTGCCTGAAGGTATTGATGGACAGAGTTTATGTTGGAGGCAAGTCCTCGTATATTTGTAAAGTCGGCCCTGAAAAAGTTTCTCTGGCCTTCGGGCCTGTCGTCAGTGCGAAGTTGCTGCGAAGGACGGCTTCTGTTGTTAGCCTGACGAGGAGTGGCAGCACAATTCTTTAAATAAACTTCGCTTAATGTTCCCCCCGGACCACCTGGCACCCGGAGATCCGAACGGCCAGGTATTTTACCTCCGGAATCTTTTGATCCTGGAAGAGCCATTGAGCATTTTTTACTTCTAATTAATCCAATTTGTCACTTATGAGAAACCGGGAACATCGGCCCAGCGACGGAACATGAACCATGAGGCCATTTGGCGCCGCCTATTTGCGGGAACCTATTTCTAGTTTCCCGGAAATATTCCGATGTGGGGGTGATTGCACCACGGGCGAAGCTAAGTGACTCCACTTCTCCCCCCTGTGGCTGATTGCAGAGATAATAGTACATGATGCACCGTCGTCGGTGCAAGGTGTACCATCACCTCTGGGCGATGGGGTCGCCACATCCCTACGCCACTTCTTGTTGTAGCACGATGAATAAGAAAAACTGACCGTCGAAAAATCGAAAAACATTCGATAAGAGATAACGTGATTTGAAACAACGCTGATAAATTTCAAACTAATTGCTGTGGTCTGTTAATTTGGAATATTGCCAATATGTTGTGCGCAAATTTAACTCAAAACTAAAATGTACCGGAAATAGCTTGTGGCAAAAATTTAGGGGTTCTTGTACCACTGCACGTTGGTGCGGCGGCCCTGCAAATTTGGCCGCCCACTTGCGGTGCACCTTTTTGCGTTCGGAATATACATAAATACTCTGTTGGGCAGTAAAGCATTAAAATTAATATTAAGTTGAAGTGCCTTATTCTGCCCGGTGTACGCCTCTGCCCTTATGAAGGGCGATACGAAAATTTTTGCAGGAGCCTGGCCGCAGCGTGCCAATCGAGCACGAGTATGCTGTTAAATCGAGCAAGGGTTCAGGTGCTAGGGTTTTTTACCAAGGTATAATGCTATGGGGAACGCAAGAGATAATGGCGAAACCGTTATTTGCAGACGACTCCGCTATATGCAAATATTCTTGCTTCATGGCTGCCTTGGGGTTGCCAATGAAAAAGGGGTGACTTTCTGCAGATTAAACTGTCTAGGGATGCAAAACTTATGCTGGACTACCATTAATTTGGCGACCTGACGGGTTGGATTACGAAAGGGTCTAACTGTTAAGACATGTAGGGTTTAGGATATGGGCATACTACAGTATTTATAATCTGGGATAAATTTTATTTCCTGCGACAATGTACGGAAAGGACAATCTTGTTGAAATAACACATCTTTTGAATACAAGCGAGCACAGATTAAGTAACCGGTAAGCTAATTGAGTTGAATAAGTGAGTAAGTATTATTAGTAAAAACAGTATACGGTTAGTAAAAACGAAACGCTTAAATGTCTCCAAAACTGTCAAAGCTAAAATGATAAAATTCAATGCCTGGCGGTTTTTGAATATGCAGAATTTAGAAATGCTAACAATATTTTCAGTTTCACCATACTTTACCTTACACGTCACACTTTTGTTATTTTTAATGGAATGCTCTATTATTATTGTAATAACTGCAGATGTCGTATTTAGTAAGGTCTCGTTACTTCATAATTTTGTTTGTATTCATTACTGAGAAACGACAACACCGGTTTTCCAGTAAAAACTACCAAAACGCTTAAATATCTCCCAAACTAAAATTTAATGCCTAGAGGTTTCTGAGCATGCCAATGCTAATAGCAATCTTCACGTAATACATGCTATAAATATGGCATTTCATTTAAAATAACAAAGTTATGACTTGAAATGGAAATGTGATAAATCTGACCAGATGACTGTTAGCATTTTTGAATTCTGCATGTTCGAAACAGGCACGCATCCAGGATTTGGTTTTGGGGGGGGTCCAGACTATGGGTGTCACTTCGTTGACCTTTCGGGGGGGGGGTCCAGGCTAGAGTTGCCACCTTAAATTTGCGGGGGGGGGGGGGGTGCAAATTTGTGGATTCCATTTTTTAGACGGCATTTTATAACGTTTCGTAGAGGGTCCGGACCCCCTGGACCCCCCCTAAATACGTGCCTGGTTCGAAAACTACCAGATATTGAATCTTACAGTTGTAGCAGTTTTTGGAGGTATTTAAGCGGTGTTGGTCTCAGTAATTAATAAAGTTTGATATTACAAGACCTTATTCAATTCGACATGCGGAATTCATTAGAATAAAAATAAATGAATAAATAAACAAATAAATAATTAAAATAATAATGTTATGACGTGTAACGTAAATGTGGTAAATCTGGCAACATTGCTGTTAGCATGTTGTGAGTTCTGTATGTTCAGGTATATAATTTCATAGTCACAGCTTTGGCATTTGTAAGTTCGTCGTAGACGACATTGGCCGGAAATTAACCTTAGAAGCTAAATATTCATGCCAATATCGTTGTTACCTTGGCTGTAACGAAAATGCCCGTCAGTCGTGGAGAGTGTTAAGATCACCTTAGTTTTAAAAGTAAAATGAAATATTATACTTGTAAGCTTCTTTAATAAAAATACGTGAACTTAAAATATAAACACATTGCTAGAGAAAACAGATGGACACATTTACTGAACAGTTTTATTGGAATATGACACTGATCCATGACACTTTTTGAATTGCAAAGCTTTTTATCAGAACGATAATTGCGTTGTTTCGCCCTTATCCCTGCACTAGCAACGGTTACACTATTGCCCTCCAAAAATGGCGTTTTATGATACGGCTACCCTAAGTGAGATATATTTTCTTTTCTGATCATGTCATTATAAAAGCTTTTACAAACGTAGTTTGAACTCAAATCTTGTAAATAAGATAAGCTATATTTTATTCAAATCATGACAGCCCACACTTGGATAACGTCCGAGCAAGGTGATTCAATTTACAGATTATCAACATTGCTCAGTCTAGATAGATATTTAAGCTATTGGCCGATCATTATCAGTAATGTTCAATTTAGGAAATGGTCTGCCAGCATCGTTCAAGATCGAAATATCTGCATCTCTATCATACTAGAATAGGAATTTCAATTTGGTTTCATAGAAGAGATTCCTTAAACACCTTTGCTTCAATATTACAGATCCGTTAAGGATCAAATTCATCTAGCTTCAGAAAGTGTGTACAAAACGTCATGTTCTTGTGTGGAAGCATATATTGGTGATACAGGTAAAACCATAGCAACTTGTTTAAACGAACATAAATATACTAGACTTATAAATGCGATAGGAAGTCATCATATTGACATAGGCCCCAAGAACCCATTCCGATTCCAAGAGGCAAATATAATTGCTAAAGCGCCATATACTTTTCGAGGGAAGGTTCTAGAAGCCATTGAAATTCTGAAAAATTTGTCTTTTCAAAATCAAGATTGTTTTGTGTACCTGCCTGGAAATCCTTGTTTAGAAGAAATAACCCACGTTATCTACACCGATACCTAACTCATGACAATTGAACTCTGCCGAAGCTGAGCATATATACAGGTTAGGTAAGTGCAAAGAGTAGTCTACTAGCCTGAGGATGTGAAGAACATGCCTGTCCAAATTTTCACTCTTCACATAACTCTGGATTTCAGCTGTTTAATTACCATGTCACCCAGCGTATCCAAATCAATGAGACCTAGCGTTTTGTAGAAATGTCATGAAAGTCTTCCCTATACAGTGGGACACGTATACGTATGGATATCGCTATAGATAGATTATAGTCTCCTGATTGTTTATGCTAAACTGCAGTCTTCCAAGAGGCTGTTTACACTATTTCGTCATATCTTGCATTCGCTACTGTAAGCAAATTTTAATGAGCGTAAGTGTAAGATAATTAGAAAATTAGAGCTCGAAAGAATTTGATCGTGGGTACGCTACAGTAACCGTAAACTCCTTATATATGGGCATAACAACAAGGACGGAAACGGAAAAGAGAAGAGGGGAGAGAAGGGAGGATGGAGTTTTGATACAAATTAAATATATTTTTTGTTAATCTAGGGCATTTCGTTATTTTAATTTGACTCCAAAACTAACTGAAAATGTGCTTATATGGCTTGAATAAAAATTACTGTAATTTTTGATCCCTTTGTATATTTTAATACATGATATTTATTGTTTATAACGCACTATTACTAAGTAATAACTGACTTGCTTCACTTGAAGTTTGTTCAGTTTTCAATGAAGTGGAAGAAGGTAGATACGGGAACCACTCTAGATGGCTGTGACCTAAGAACGTGATGACTCACTGACATTTCTGGTTGAGTACGCCATGACAAAGGTTGTTACATTTTCTGCATGATCAATAACAGGGTAAAGCACTCAATTTTTTTAGTTCAGGAAGAAGAAGAGGAAGAACAAACAGGCATTTGCTCTTGTAACCAATTATTTCCGGTTGAGCGGTGATATTTATTGAGAGGGAATCTCATGATATAGCTTCATTTAACAAGAATGTGTAAGAACTGCAGTGTCAATTAACTGGATTCCATTTTTTGGCATGGCTAGAATATTGTAGTAGGTAAGCCAGAAAGATAAGATTTTATAAGGTGATGTTGCAACTCCGACTCACTTGTTACCATACAGGGTAAGCATTCAATACTAAAAAGTTTGTAGCTAACTGAGCCTCAAGGATGAGCGAATATTGCCTTCGCAGCAAACATTGTTTACAGCTGAGCAAACATGAGACTGAGACTTAACAAATACATCTCCTGGCAGTCCAATCCAAGACTAAACATCCTGGGAACAAATGCGAAGGTGTACACTTCGGCCTTCGGTGCTTGAGGGCCTAGAGGAGCAGATTACATCAGTTGAAGGGTGAGGGGTCACCAATCTCATACTAGTGAGAAGGTGGTTGGAGGTACCCACTGTTCGAATTGCTCTTCGCAAAACTGCATGAATTATAAAAAGGCTAGTAGGGACAGCAGCTCCCCCAGATTTGCGAGCGATACTCCAGGCCAGGTCTTATGATCTTGGCTATATATAGAGAGTAGGTTGAATCTTGTAAAGTACTTCCTGACCTTGAATAGCTGTCCGACCTTCTTTTCTAACAGCTGTTGAAATTGACGATCACATTTTCCGTAGTGTTAAGTCCTAAAAGCTTGAATCAGTGACTTCTCGGAGTCAGGATTTTTCATTATAGCCGCTTGGGTACTTCTTGTCTGGTGGCATGCAGTAGGCCCTGGAAGCATTTAATTTTACCATATTTTTGAGTCCCCAAGAGGTAACGGGAATGGTACCAACCTTCTGCATTACAGTTATAATTATGCCTTCCAAGCATTACTATGTCTTTGTTGCTCCATACAAAAAGATGAATATATCTTTTTGCCATAAAGAAGTAATTATATAAATAAAGCCCATTCGGAAAAGTGGTTTGGAAGTCTAGAATCCTAGGCCTATAAAAAAATTGAGTCCTAATAATTTTGTTCCTTTTGACAGCGTTGACACCAAAAGAGGTGTCAACTCCATTATTCTTTTACGGCTTACTTTTACGCGCAGTTTTGATATTAAATTTGCTATTGTTTAGACCTCATTCTAAATAATTTGATATTAAATTTGTTCGCAAATTTGATGTGAAATTAGTATCGTGTCACACGGCTCTTAGACTAAATTGGAAGAAAAACTTTGATTTTAAAATAATATGGACACAGAAGAGTTCGGTTCCAAGGCGGCGATATCTAGCACCGGATTCATCTAGTAAAACTATATAAAATGGCGCGAGGCCGGCGGTTGCCATGCGATGCCTTCCCACTTCCCGGTTCGCGTCGTAGGCTGATACGGACGCACGTACATATCCCAACTCATTAGCAAAACTGTTTAAAACAGGGAGGGGGTGGCGGCGGCAGAGGCAGCGGGGGGGGGGCGATGCTGCTACGGCCCTGCGGCGCCCTACGAAAAAATCAATTCGCCCAAAAACTCTCTTCTGGGCATGCTCCAAAACACCACTGTCAAATGGAGGCCTCTCTTTTTGCCGCCGCGTCCTGCATGGCGTTTACAGGGCCGGACCGGTTTAGGCATAGGCCGTATTGTTACTGCAAATTACGTTCGTATTACTGAAGTTCATCAGAGATACACAATACCACTAAATATGTGTAAAACATTTAAGGGGTGATTCCTCATCGAAAAAATAGGTTGGGGTCTTTCATATAAAGAAACTTCATTGGAGCATCCCTTGTTAAGATACAGCCCCTTAAACACTGTATAACAATTTTTTTCACAAGCACTAAAGAAGTTTAAAATTAATTGATATTTAAATTAACCCGACATTTTGTAGTACCAAAAGTCACTTAGCCTGTTATTTATTTGGTGTACCCTAAGGTTATAACGGGTGGAAAGCGCAACCCCTAAAATTTATTTCCAATGCAACTTTTTGTCTTATTATTTGTTTATCATTTAAAAATTTATTTAATCATTCTGAACAAAAAATGTTTCTTGAATTTTTTGCCCAAAATAAACCAGTTCGCAGCAAAATAAAATTTCGTAAAATAATTAAATAAAAAGAAATATAAAATAATGCTTGGCTGCGAACTAGTTCATTTTGGGAAAAAAATTCAAGAGACTCTTTTTGTTTAGAATGATGAAACAGGCTATCGGAAATAAATTTTTAAATAGTAAACAAATAATAAGACAAAAAGATGCATTGGAAATAAATTTTAGGGGTTGCGCTTTCCACCCGTTACAACCATGGGGTAAACCAAACAAATTTCTGGCTAATTGTCTTTTTGGTAGTAGAGAATGTCAGGCTAATTGCAATATTGTAACTTTTTTAGTGCTTTGAGAAAAAAATTGTTAAACAAATTTCATGTATCCCATTTAAGTGGCTGTATTTTAACAAGGGGTGCTCCAATGAAGTTTCATTATATGAAAGATCCTATCTTTTTTGTTGTTGTTTGTTTTACACTTATTTAGTTACACCCTGTAGTATTTAGCACTACAAGCTACATTTATCATTAGCAGAAGATCGATCTCTATAGTGAAGCTGGAGCGCAAAATGATGGTAGCGACTCCTTCGCCAAGAAAACCGTTACTGCTTGTGGTAAAATGGCAAAATTCAATGCTTCCAAGACTAAGTACTTTTTTACTGTTCACGAAAATCGGCTTGATTGCAAAGACAGAAGTACTTACACTACCGGATGCATGAGAGAGTGTCTGCCTGCCCCACGTTGTACCAGCTCATCTGGTTTCACGTCCAACGGACGCAATTTCGTCCATTTGAGATGCCACCATGAGCTTACTGGTTAAAACCTGTTCCCTCTTTTCTTATCTCCATGCCCTTCTACCACTTACTGGATATTCTTACGAACGACATAACAACATACGAGTAGGCTAGTCCGTGTTAGTCTTGTGGTTTAATTACCGTTTCTGCGTTCTTCGGCTTGTTTGATGCTCAAGATTTTCGTCACCCTGAAGTGGATGGTCTCTCAATACACCTTATGGGAGATCATCAGTGTCACCATGCTAGAATTAAGATCTTCAGGTACGTTTACATAGACTTCTTGTCTGTATGTGAGTCATTTCTCACACTCGAAGAGCTTGTGTTCCGCGGCGTCTAGCTGACCGCAATGGCGGCATAGGAAATAGCAGATATACTATGCTCACAGTTCAAGCATTCTCTAAATGATGGTATCAGCCTTTTTTATCCATCGAGTATTGCTCATATATCTGAGGAGCTGGTCTCTTTGCCACTCTGTCAATACTTGTTGCAGCCTAAATGAGATCATTCGAGTGATCAGTGATCCGGCCTTAACGTACCACCTTCAGCAGCTGTGTCACCAGTGTGCAGCTAACGACCTCTCACTTTTCTAACAGCATTCTAACGGGGCCTGCTTCTTTGTTGTTTAATTGAAGATATGGAAACCCGCCCTAAGAGGTATGGAGATTCCAAGATGCGGGGGAGAAATACAAAGATCGGCATTGCCTAGTACGACCTGCTCCACTCTTGATCCTCGGTATAGCAGTAATGACAACGCTGAAGTGGTTTCAGTCGCCAAACAAGTAAAAGCTTCTGAGGAGGTCCTTCACTCCTGTTGATGAAACGTCAAGCAGTAAAACGCACCGACCCCATCGCGCAACCAGCAAGCCATGGGACCAAAGACTTTCAACCTTCCTGCCCCATACACCCTCATTTTACCATTATCCCCCTCTTCAAAATTAACCTCTTATAGTTTTAGCTTTCATCGCATCAATTTTGACTACAATAGTAACAATAATATTTTATCAGAAAAAAACTGACTATACTATTGAACAATACTGAACAGGTTTATGTATGATCAACTTACAACATTAGAAATCTTCTTTCGTACTCATTCAAGTTACTGAGAGATTTGTGCAACTCTTGAATGCACGGTAATGCTTTTTAGGTATTACAACCCATATCATCCTCAAACTCCAACCTATACTTCGTTGGTTTATTTTGCTAAAGTGCAATATATTATTTATTTTAATATTAATATTGTAACATACTGTATAATATGGTATTGGTGTATTATCTGTTAGTTGTCATATGTGACGTGAAGTCAAAAGCATAGGTTAGATTTTTGATGTGTAATTATCTAGATGGTTCGATGAAGTATATAATATAAGGCGGAGGTAGTAGTAGTACTTGAGAGAAGTTAAGTTGAGATAAGGTTAAGTGATTTTGTATTCAGTAGTGAAGTAAAGAAGTGAAACTACGTACAGTTTGATTCCCCAGAGAGCAGAAAGAGCAATCGTCCATCGTGACAATATATTCATAGAATTTTTATTGTTTTTAACTTTTTATTTGGTCAATCGATATGGTATTTTTTCCCTGAAAAAAGAAAAACTCTCTCGTAGATTTGAATTCCGCCCAGGTTAAGAACCTCTAACGATCCAGTGCTATGAGGAAAGCTACAGGGATAGCCACGACAATAATAAAGATTTTATATTTCAAGAAATTTGGACCTATGGACCGGTAAATCGCCCTTAGTTGGCGTAACAAGAGAATGAAGGCAAGTTTCATAAACTGTAACCCAAAAGATCTTATGTTGCAGTCAACACCCAGGGTGATAGTCAGTAAAGAAGTAACTCATTAGGTTAAGCACCCCAACACGTTTATTTCCTTCTTCATAAGCTTGTTTCATAAAGGACCTTAATGTTTAATTTAATGTGGTACATAATCTAATCTAATTCTATAATGATCGTCAATTTTAATAGGAAAAAATCTTTCTTGAAGATGTAGTGCATATGAGTGCCTACCACTGAGAAGATACTTCTGTAAAGTGCGATAAAATTTTCCAGTGAGTTCTACTTCGGGCATGGAAGACAAGAGGTTCTTGTCGTGATATCAAATTATCATGGACTGACTCCTAGAAAGCCAATAGTGGTGATACTCTTTTTTGTTCGCTGAGAAGTTACTCTTGTGAAGTGCGATCAAATTCTCTGGGGAGTGCCAGTCCTGGCATGGAAGCCAAGAGGCTTTTGGCGTGATATCAAATTATCATGGACTGACTGCTAGAAAGCCAATAGTGGTGATACTCTTTTTTGTTCGCTAAGAAGTTACTCTTGTGAAGTGCGATCAAATTCTCTGGGGAGTGCTAGTCCGGGCATGGAAGCCAAGAGGCTTTTGGCGTGATATCAAATTATCATGGACTGACTCCTAGAAAGCCAATAGTGGTGATACTCTTTTTTGTTCGCTGAGAAGTTACTCTTGTGAAGTGCGATCAAATTCTCTGGGGAGTGCTAGTCCGGGCATGGAAGCAAAGTGGCTTTTGGCGTGATATCAATTATCATGGACTGACTCCTAGAAAGCCAATAGTCGTGACACTCTTTTTTGTTCGCTGAGAAATTACTCTTGTGAAGTGTGATCAAATTCTCAGGGGAGTGTTAGTCCGGGCATGGAAGCCAAGAAGCTTTTGGCGTGATATCAAATTATCATGGACTGACTCCTAGAAAGCCAATAGTCGTGATACTCTTTTTTGTTCGCTGAGAAATTACTCTTGTCAAGTGCGATCAAATTCTCAGGGGAGTGTTAGTCCGGGCATGGAAGCCAAGAAGCTTTTGGCGTGATATCAAATTATCATGGACTGACTCCTAGAAAGCCAATAGTCGTGATACTCTTTTTTGTTCGCTGAGAAATTACTCTTGTGAAGTGCGATCAAATTCTCTGGGGAGTGCTAGTCCGGGCATGGAAGACAAGAGGTTTTTGCCGTGATATCAAATTATCATGGACTGACTCCTAGAAAGACAATAGTGGTGATAGATACTCTTTTTTGTTCGCTGAGAAATTGCTCTTGTGAAGTGCGATCAAATTCTCTGGGAAGTGCTAGTCCGGGCATGTAATCCAAGAGGTGTTTGCCGTGATATCAAATTATCATGGACTGACTCCTAGAAAGCCAATAGTGGTGATACTCTTTTTTGTTCACTGAGAAATTACTCCTGTGAAGTACGATTAAATTTTCCAGTGAGTTCTACTCCGGGAATGGAAGACAAGAGATTTTTGCCGTGATATCAAATTTTTATGTACTGACTCCTAGGAAGCTAATAGTGGTAATACTCTTTTTTGTTCACTGAGAAATTGCTCTTGTGAAGTGCGATCAAATTCTCTGAGGAGTGCTAGTCCGGGCGTGGAAGACAAGCTGTTTTTGCCGTGAGGCAGGCAGCTGGTGGGTTCTCTCCAGACTCTCATAATTTAGGTATTTTCGCTTTAATTATTGCAAATTAGGTAAAATACATTAACCATTTATGAGCATTTAATTGCCATGGCCTTTGCTAATATCAACTCCTAGCATTTATATAGGCCAAGTAATTTTGAATGCTGCTGACACAAGTCTCGAGCTTAATTTGTATGTGTTTCATGGAACAGCCTTTATTTTATGCATGGCATTATTTGAGTGTGGTATAAAATTACATAGCTTTGGACGGTTGAGAGATACTATAAACAACCAATTTGCCTAATCAAATTACTCTAGCACTGGAGAAGCTTCAGTTATCGCCTTTTTTAAGAAGAAGGATCAGCTTCACGAGTTCAGCTCAATCTTTTTTTATAAAAAGCGCTGTCTGATTATAATTTTGATCTCTGGCGTACATACAGACTTCAAAACTTTAAAATCACCGACTCCTAAAAACTACAAGGTTAGACAATTGGGATTCATAATACATCATTTTGTTGATTTGGGCTTGCAGTGTTTTGAATGCTGACCTCAAAAAGCCAAACATACACCGATGAAGAAGAAGTATTTCATTGCTCTTCGCTGGCTCACAACTCGACCTACAAATAAACAGACTAAAATTCAGCCAAAACAATTATGTCAAGTTGATTGACTCAGTACTTTCCACACAAAGGTAATACCAATTTATTATTTCTCTGAGATGCCCTTGCAAACCAAATCATCACCCGCCCGCCCGCCCGCCCGCAAAAAGGTATGTAATGTGGCTAGGTCTCGCACAGGTCAATGAATATTATGAATACAACAAATATATCAATTTTACAACCCTCCAACCTCCAACCACCCCAATTTTTCCCCCACCCAAAAAGCAATAAATTGTCAGGAGTCCCTAAAACGCCTAAGAACGAAGTTTGAGGAATATCTGAATTTTTTTTTCTAATTATTCCGCTACAAGATAACGAGGCTAGAAAAACGCTAACAGACAGACAGACCGACAGCAGACCAACTGAAACGAGTGAGGCGAACTTTTGTTATGTAGATGTAAAATGCCCAAAAAGCGTATTATCTCAAAGTCGAAAAATTTCGCGATCACAATACTCCCCTCACCTATGGCTGTGGGAAATAAAATGTTAAATTGACTCAACCCGTTTCCCGGCAAGTATATCTTTCAAAATGTGATGTATTGATTACGATATAAGGACTATTTCTGACCCTATATTATTTTTTGCAAAACGACAATCTATTTTGAGAAGGGCTGCAGAATTGCTTCAAGTTTTAGTAAACAGTGCAACGCAATCTCCAAAATTCGTTCCATCTATCGCGGTGTCCATCTTGCACACTTCTGTCATGTCCAAAATTTCAGAAGTAATATGCAATATATTTGAAATGCCTACTATGTCTGCTGGCTTGCGCACTTTCAGTCGATGGCATCAGTACTGCTTTCTGGATTTTCTGCACCCTTTCTGGCACAGAAATTTAAAAAATTAACGACTTGATACAAAATATCTCCGAATTGTCCAAAAAGGAATTTCGTGTTCCACGGTTCGACTAAAAAAATATTTACGAGGACTTGGAGGGAGTACGGGAGAATCATGCGATAAATCCTCAGCAGAGGAAAAAGCAACTGCAACGCAATACACAGTTCTTGAATAAAAATGGTTACATGTAAAGAAAGTTGGTTTTAACATAACGACCCCGAGTTGAAGACTCAAAGTATGTAACGAAAGCATAAAGGCAATTCAAAACTGCAGAAGGCCAAAACAATTAAAAGCGCTGCGAAAGTGGTGCACCTGACTGCTGTTGATAGATAAGGAGTTATTGATCCTATCTGAAAGAAAATAAAGTAATAATTGTACTATTTCAATGCACTTCGAGGACCCTCAAAGGCAAATTTAAAGCAAAAATGAAATTACCAGGAATTGGCTTGGCTGCATCATGGCAGTGCTGTCTGACAGACTAGATATTTGTTAACGAACAAATCTATCTTTCATCAGTAGCCAACCAACATATTATGGACATTACCACTCTCACTTGAAATACTGCACCATCTTGTCAAAATACTATTTTCGCTACAGAGTATTAGAATATCATCTCATTTTATTTATGATACTTGTTGCAAAATAGTTTGTTATTTACGTAACAAGTCCCGAAAGTGATATTTTATGGGATGAGTAGGCAGTTTCCAGGGCGAGCCGTAGCAGTATGGTTAATATTCATAAGTTCACCACACATTCTGGTGAGTATACATGTAACACAAGGAACAGAAATAATTCTCATGGGAACTTCCTAAGACTTGACAAATCTAGAATTGAGAACTATCATTGTAAAGAGTTTTATAGCATTTTCCCAAACATTGTTAAAGCTCTAATTGATGCACAATTGAAGCGTAGCATCAAAAATTAATTTCAGTTAAAGGCATTTTATTCTTTTGATGAATACATTTTCGTTACATTTAAAGAAATGAATTAAGATATTTTTGACTACCGTATTCTGTTGCATTATAATATATACTTGTTAATGGTTAGCGGTCAGGTTATTTGAGAAAAATCTTTTTTACTTTTTTACTATTGACGACGTTTTGGTTTATTCTACCTTAAACCATCTACTTCTAGCTGCTGTTTGTGATTTTAAAGATTATTTTTCGTTTTATCAAGTTTGTATATTAGCTTTTTATGTAAGATATCTTGCCTAAATATTATTTGTGATTATGTATTTTTGTTTGCTTTATTCAATATTTACCAATTTTGACGTCCGCTAGCCATCTTTATGCAAAAACACAAATAAACTGCTAATGCTACCGTTACAGTAGTCTATCACTTATGGGTCACCCATCCTACTCCCTCAACCTTCCTTCTTGTGACTTCCACTTGTTTCGTGAGTCAACAAAGAATTGAGAGGTTGACGATTTGAGCCGGAAAAGTAGTTTATGACAAGTGGATAAAGTGACGGTATACCTTTCATCATCATAGTCGCAATGTCTTAACAGACATGTTGTGAACTCGTAAAATGCATTTACTCATTTTACGAATTTCCCTTGGGATATCTTTAAGATCTTTAACGCAGTAGGTTCCCATTTGCTTTCTGCATCCTCATGCCGTTGACCAGATGGTATCTACTGGTTTGTCCGCCTTTAGGGGCAATTTCTCACCCCAAGGACAAGAAGGTGTCCTGACTCTTCTCAATCCGTCCACCCAAAGCTGTTGGTTGAGAAGAGGTTACTGCTTATACCGACAGTAGTTCGGTTCCTTTTAGTCGCCTTTTGCGACACGCAGGATTTACGATATTCTAACCCTCCCCCACACGGGGATATACCTTTAAGGATAGCTAAGTAAAACATGTTTTACTGTTGGACATTGCTCGACACATCCTCGTATACATCTCTAATATCCTATATTGATTGTACGATTCGTGAGGAAGATAAATTTTCATATTAGAACTATTTTTGAAGCCATACGGGCATATAAGGCCATTCCGTGAAAAACCGGCATCACGAAGCATTTCATTTTTCATTTTTGGACTTTAAAAACTTTAACAAAAAAATGGAACGTCACGTCGCTGACCCTATAATTGCACGTCATTTATTAAACAAATCCGTTTATTCATGAGCGAGTCGTATAGCGTAGACCAGACTTCATACTCTTTTAATACCGCTGGCCACGGATCTATAGCGGATCTAGTTCGGTATTTATGTAAAGTCATCCGCGCTTTCTGACACCGCCATCCAACTCAGGAATTAATAATGCGCAAAATAAGCTGCTAATTTGAAAAATGGCACTGTCAACGGCCATTTTCTCTTTGCCGACTGACTACTTCGCTATGCCGGTATCAGCGATATGGAACTGTATAGAATCGGACTATTAAAATTCGCTAAAAAAAACCGATGTGGACAGTCTCCGTCAGTGGCGTCTAGCCAGTTTCTGGAGGGTAAGAAAATTTAAATTTTCCATCTTGGGTATGCAAGGTCGGAGGACTTTGTGAAAAAAATGGAGTCAAGTTGATTGGTTCAGAACTTCCCACAAATTACGGTGATACCGTTTTATTATATTCCCGTTGGATTAAGCTATAGTTTGAGATTCCCTTACAAGCAAACCATCCCAGTCCGCCAGCAAAAAAAAAACATTTAATACAATCGCCCTCCTAGGAGCTATGACAACACATTTTCTATTCTGCAACTGACATCCTAATCACTTGGCATACCGATTTTCCGATACTTAAAACCATCCTACCTCGGCAAATTTTAACCACCCAAAGAAAAGTAGAAAATGATCAGAGATCCTTGGAGTCCCAAAAAAAAAGAAGTCAAGTTAATTGACTCAGTACCTCCCACACATAACAGTGATATCATTTTATTTATATTCCCTTTGCATGAAGCTATAGTCTAAGATCCGTTGCAACCAAGTAATCGTTCGCATGTCCTCAAAAAACATCCAACACAAAAACTAGTAAATAGTTTCTCCGTAGGAACTAAAACGACACAGTTTTTATTCTGCCAACTTCAACTGGACGAAACGAAAGAATCAGAAACCCCCAAACGAAGTTTGAGCTATTTTTATATTTTTAGTTTTTTTATTATTGCTGCACCGCCGCTGACAGATTTTTAAAAACCATACACATTTTTCATCCTCGCCACGGTAATAATACTGTGTCTAAAGTTCATTAAAATCAATTCCATAATTTCCATGTCACTAAATTCAGAAAGATCTAAAGCAATACTCGTATGTATACATCAGACAATTCCAGGTCCCTTGATTTCTGTAATAGTCAAGGCAATGCTTGTATGATCGGATGGACCTGACAAACGTCTATTATGCCGCTAGGTCTTTCTTTCACAGGTGAATGGACAGCCTATTATGAATAGAATAAATTTTTGAGTTTTACAACCCTCCACCCCGTAACCAACCTAGTTTCACCCCCACCCCCAAAAAAAAAGTAAAAAATGATCAGGAACCCCTAAAATGCCTAAAAACAAAGTTTGAGCTATTTTGATACTTTTATTTTTTTTATTATTATTAGGCCGCCACTGACACGATTTTTCCAAAACATACGCGTTTTCCATCCTCGTCGCGGCAATAATACTATGTCAAAATTCCATTAAAATCAATTTGATTATTTTCGCAATATAGAACGATCCCTTGGTTTATATTATAAGCAAGGCAATGTTCGGATGGACCTAAAAAAGTGTACTATGCCGCTAGGTCTTTCATTCACAGGTCGTTGGATAGCCAGTCATGAATATAACAAATTTTTCAGTCTTACAACCCCCCACCCTCCAACCACCCCGAATTCACCTCCACCCAAAAAAAAAGTAGAAAATGATCAGGAACCCCTGAAACGCCTAAAAACGAAGTTTGATGAATATTTGAAATTTTTCGTTTTTTGCTAATTAATCCACCCCCGTACAACGATTTCCAAAATTATTGGAATATTACCTACTACGACACCACAGCATATCGCTGCCCAAATTTCATCACAATCCATGCAGCGGTTACTGAGGTTACGACGTTAGAAAAACTCCAACAGACAGACAGACAGACAGACAGACAGACAGACAGACAGACAGACAGACAGACCGACAGACAGACAGACCGACGGAAATGAGTGACATGGATTTTCGTTATGCACGTTATAACACGCCCAAAAGGCGTACTATCTCAAAAAAATTTTTGCGATCACAATACTCCCCTCACCTATCCGTGTGGGAAGTAAAAAAGAGTTTGAACGGCTTTTATATTGTACTGTTTCTTTGTTTAATTTAAAAATCCACAAATTGTCTAAAAATGAAGTTTGAGCTGTTTTTATGTTTTTAGTTTTTTTTATCATTGCTGCACCACCACTGGCACGATCTCTAAAAAACCATGCACGTTTTCCATTCTCGCCACGGTAATAATACTGTCAAAATTTCATCAGAACTAACTAAATAATTTTCACTTTATATAATATAGAACGTTCTAAAGCAGTACTCATATGTATACATCATAAAGTCCCTTGGTGTCTGTCCTGGGCAAGTCAATGTTTGGATTCACGAGGGTTGCAGAATTCCTTCTGCCTACTCGCACAATGTTTGGATTTACCTAAGAAAGTGTATTATGCCGCTAGGCCTTTCTTTCATAGGTCAATGCACAGGGTATTATGAACACCACAAATTGTTCAGTCTTACAACCAACCAACCTCAGCCAATCCCAACCAACCCAATTACGCCCCCTTCCCTCTAAAAATTGTAGAAAAAGATCAAGAATCCCTAAAACATATGAAACCTATGTTTCAGCTATTTTATATCTTTTAGTTTTTTGATTATTGCTACCCAAATTTCATCACAATGCATGTAGCCGTTAATGAGATTACAAGGCTAGAACAACCCAACAGACAGAACGACAGACAAACGGACTGACGGAAATTTGTGAATCTTCGTTATGCAGATATCATAAAACATAACTGTGTGGGAAGTCAAACGAACGAACTATTATTTAAATGACTATAATTTGATCTATTTTGTATACAGCTAATGACTTTGGAATTGAGAAATAAATAAACACTTCGACATCATTTTATTCATGTGTTACAGATATATCTATCCTATTTGCGTCCACGTAGAAACTTAAATGCTGTTTATGCACGAAAAGCTCCCTTTTATATAGTGAATAATTTAATACTTTTCCCACCAGACGCTCCAATTGGGTATAATTATGCAGCCCAATTTCATTAGACATTTATTTTATTTACCCACATTTAAAATATAAGCAGGGCAAGCATTGACGTCACACCCAAATATATAGAATGTTCATTTATAACCTTTTAGAAATATTTGGTTTTTTTCTAGAGGATATGGTTAAATTCCACAAAATTCAAATTCCAAACAAAAATCAGCTATACACTAGAGCTGATTTCTTCTCAAGTATAAAGTCCTAAGTTGCCGTCCAAGCACAAAATCCTCAGAGCGCTTTGTGTCGGCCAAGCCCAAAGCTATAAAAACTACTGATTGCGTCAAAACAACCAGCTTGAGACTCTAGATAACCTGCTAAATGCTTTCAAAATTAGTAATACAGAAAAGTATGTTTTATTGAATTCATCTGTAGTTATGTGTTTGACATCAAATTGGCGTCTGATTTCCAAAAATCTGTTTCTGTCATTCATGTTTTATCTTTGTTTTTTGCAGTTTTCCTTTAAAATCTAGACCTTTGGCGTCCTTACGTCCTCTGTGTAGTACTAGTAGAAAACAAGAGCAAGCCAACACAAAAGCATTCACTTATCAGACCAACCAGTTGACAAAACAGTTTATTGAGTAGTGTTTTTCTTCCGCTGTCTCAAATATCTGATCCCCAAGACTGCTGTATACAGCACATTTTTCCAGTGGAACGAGGCTTCGTCGTTTTCTATAGTCTCAAGCAGATGGATTATTTCTTACTTTCAGTAAAAAGTATCTGCTCAGCCTACAGCAGCCTATCAGAATCCCTACCAAAAGGTTGACCAGGTCACCATCTCTGAGAATTTTTTGGCTTGCCTTCAATTATCTCTTCCTTACAACCCCTTCGTCAGTTCGCTGCAACCCACTCAACCAAAGGAAGATATTAGAGATCCTCTTCATCCTGCTACCTCGTCGTCAGTATATAAATAAAATATATTACCTTTTTCCCCGTTCCACAGAAGATACCTTTTCACTAGTGTTCTCATGTCTGGGAAGCTGCTGCCCCTACTACCCTGTCTATACTTGATGCCGTCCAGAGAAGGGCAATTCGATTAATTGGCGAACCGACCTTAACGCGCCACCTCCAGCCACTTTCTCACCGGCGTGTTGTTGGTGACCCCTCGCTCTACTAACGATATTCAAACGGAATGTGCTGCTCTGAGCTATCTTCTATCGTTCCGCCGCTCACCGCTCCTATTAGATGCAGCCATGCGACCGCTGCATCTCATCCTAAGGCGGCCGTTCTTCATTCATCAAGAACCGAGCGGTACAACCGCACATTCATTCCCAAGGTATCCAAGGCTTGGAATGGACTGGCCAGGAGATGTATTTATTGGGTCTGCGGGTATTGGCCCATTCAAATCCCGCGTTAACAAACTTCCCCTAAAATAACCCTTTCACAGCAGCCGCGGTACTAACGGTACGGTAAAATGTGTAGGCTGTATGTATGCAGGTATGTGCATATTGACCAGAACAGATGAAAAATATCAGCCTTGACTCAGTATTTATTTAGCCTGAAATAGTGTTTGACGTTCCATTAACACATTGTTGGACACTCTGCTGGCCGGGAGGTTTCGTAATATGGCACCTCAAAACATTCACTTTTTTGCATCTGTAACATGATTTGCGTTATCAAAATTTTTAGGGGCATTCATTTTTGACTCTTTTTCTCATTTTTGAGGTTTTTGGCGACAATAAAAAAAGACGGCTATATCCGTCGTGTCATGTCACAGCAGAGTATGTTCTAGAATGGCAACCACGGCTATAGCCGTCTGATCAGTGTAATCGTGTGTAATCAGATCTTGTGGGAATAAAAGGACAATTTTCGAGTCAAAAGCTAAAACAAGAACAAAATTTTATTGTATCAAATTTATAAACAAAAACGCTTCTCTCAGAATATAGGCGGTATCAAAACAAAAAATCAAATTTATTAGCAGAGGTATCCCCGAACAAAACAGAATCTAGACACAAATTTATGTTTGATGCCACTCTTCAAAGCAGTCTGAACAAAGCAGGTTTATTTTCACAGCCCTTGCATCTATAGCTAGTTTCTTTGCGTTTTCCAGACTCGAAACATTGTTTGCATCTAAGAAAACAGGATTTTATTTTATGATCCTCTGGTAGGGCCAACTTCTCTGCTTCGAGTTTTGTATTGATATGAAACAATATATTCTATATGTATAATAGGTGGACGACGAAAATTTGTTTAGGATGAAAATATCTAGTTACCTACCTCCCACTCAGTACTGAAAACATGAAGCCAAACAAAAACACAGTTGCCATATAGCAGCTATACACGTGGTAAATGCATCACATTGGAGGTTATGGACGATTATAACCGTCGTCGTGCTGTTTCACCCATGCCCCTTAAAACATGAATAGTTGGGATAGTGTATAGTAGGTTCAAATTTGGCAATTTCAGAAACGAAAAGCTTTATGTTACGGCACTAACATTGCTTAACAAGGCAAGTATACCGATATTCTGACGGTCGTCGCCGTTTTGCCGTAACAAGCAGATAACTTTTTGACTAATATAGCCGTCGTGGCGTATAACGATCACTCCCCGCAGACGGATATAGCCGTTGTGTCCAAAAACGTGTTAAGTACGTCAACTGAAACGTAAATATTATCATCTACACGTTCATATTCAGGATAAGACCTTGCTATAATTTTAACATCACCTCTTAGCTCTTCAAAGAAAGTAGAAAAACATTACCTTTCAACAGCTGAAGCACCTTATCAATACGACAAAGTAGCTCCACTAAGCCAGAGCATAGTTCATCAGATACAAGTATCTGCCTAGGTAACCTGGCTATCGTTTTTCAAGCAGAAATATCAGCAATTTTGGAATGCGGCAGACTATGCATAGATAAAGGACACAGCAAAAAGACTATCTATGTAAATACAGATAGACTTAACAAATAGTATGGGACCGAAAACCAACAAGGTAACATTATCTTCTGGCAGTTATTTTTTGTAGGATAAGGTCATTAAAACAAAAACTCCTTATGTTCCTATCTGCGACGTTTCGACTTATATTAAGTCATCCTCAGGCAACTAAAACAATTAATGGTGAAGGCTATAACAAATTAACATAAACAACAGAAATACACAAAACCTAACACTGACTTTTCATTTCTTTTTTTTTTATTGAAAAATGATGGATGCCACTTGCTAAAACGCACGAGTGATTTGATTTGTGTTACAAATAGTACAAAATATACAAAAGACCTCAAAAACAATAAAAATATTTTTCCCAATAAGTTGACTTACTAGAAAGACGAAGTTTTTATCGTTGGTATGGCAATAATCCTCAGAGTTTAACTAGATAAAAATACTGGAAAATACGACACTGCCAACGGTTTTAAAATATAACATCACACAACACGCACAATAAAAATGAATTAAAATAAACAGGAACAGAATAAAATTGGTAATGTGCCTGCACAACCAAAGACGTGTAGGTCGCTTAATATCTCCTTTTACTCATACCTACCCGTCATTGGTTGTGCAGGCACATTACCAATTTTATTCTGTTCCTGTTTATTTTAATTCGTTCTTATTGTGCGTGTTGTGTGATGTTATATTTTAAAACCATTGGCAGTGTCGTACTTTCCAGTATTTTTATCTATTTAAACATTGAAGATTATTGCCATACCGACGATGAAAACTTCGTTTTTATGGTAAGTCAACTTATTGGGAAAAATATTTTTATTGTTTTTGAGGTCTTTTGTATATTTTATACTATTTGTAACACAAATCAAATCAGTCGTGAGTTTTAGCAAGTGGCATCCATCATTTTTCAATAAAAAAAATGAAAATTCAGTAATAGGTTTTGTGTATTTCTGTTGTTTATGTTAATTTGTTATAGCCTTCACCATCAGTTGTTTTAGTTGCCTGAGGATGACTTAATATAAGTCAAAACGTCGCAGATAGGAAAATAAGGAGGTTTTGTTTTAATGACCTTATCCTACAAAAAATAACTGAGGTTCATCACAGTAGGTCAAAAACCTTTACAAAACTATCTTCTGTGATAGGCCAGCTGTCAGCAGTTGAGTGTCACATGAGCACTGGGACAGGATGGTGGAAAGTGTTCAGTGTAAGCGGATGCTGACGGGAAGGAACTAGAAAAGTTGGTTGGATTTATAACTGGCCACTGGACATTCAGTGCACGCCTACAAAAGCCGAGGATCGGTGTGGTAGATCCATGATATAGGAAGTGCGGTGAGGCAGAGATAACAGCTAAGCAAGTTATCTTCGACTGTCTTGCCTCAAGTCAAAGCACGATCCTCTATCTAGGCCAGAACGGACATAGGAGAACATAGTCCAATACACCTCAAAGTTCACAGAGAACTTTGGATGGCACTTTTTTTGATCCCTTTGACCAGGAGTGCACAATAAGCCTCATGGCTGTGCGGCAACTATTATGGCAACTGAACCCTAACCTCCTCACTACTAAGTAAAAGGTGAGAACGTATTCCATCTACAAAAAAAAAACGTTTTAACTCTCAAAGTTGATCAGTAAATAACTTATATTTGTTTTTCTGCCTTCTTCCCAAACTATTATTGAACTATAAATGCTGCTTATATGCCAGCGATTTCATTCTATGCGGTGAATAAATCGTGCAGACGAATTCATTGGGCATTCATCTTATTTACGTTCATTTAGAATCTCAAATGGTGTTTATGCCGACCTGTCTATTTTATTAACGTGCCATCTCCTAATGGTCTCACTGGCAACACACCGTAACCGCTATATTGACAGAGTCTCTGCTAGTTCAAGTTGCAAATTTGATTTTAATCTCTGATCTGTTTACCGTTCCTATAGACTGTCATCAAGTCGAGAAAATTTAACAAGGGAAGTACATTTACTAATCATAATGTCTGATACGCTAGACCCGACATAATATAGCTCTTATGCTCAGAATACTGGAGCTATATCGTTGCTATACGTGAAGGTGGCCACACGCTTTGGGCGTTTCCTGAAACTTTGTGCAACTCAAACGAGGTCCGCTGTTGATCCGGCCTAAAGATGATGTAGCAGTTGAGGTACACAAAAATATTCCAAGTGTGTTATTGATTGGTATAAGAAGAGCTCCCAATGCAGCGCTACAGATTATATGAGACTTCACTGAAGTAACATATCACTAAAGGCCAAGCTATCTTTAAATAGGCCCATGGATGTAGTAGTCCAACGGCGCAGCTATAATGGGAGCATCCTTGTTATAATTTATATCTGGTTATCATGGCAACAATTTGCCAAATAGAATTAATTGCTATATAAGCCTGCAAGAGAACTAGGAGCATCAGTGATTCATAGACATGTATTTATATAACCAGACTGCACTAAAAAAAAAACTGAGATAGAATAGTTCCTAAAAGACCTGGCAATATTTCTTGATCTGTGTAGCTGTGCAACAAATCGATGGAAATGAGATACTTTGTAGAAAAAAACCCGAGTTTTTGATATGTATATAAATAGACTAGAAATCTTAAAATAATAAAAGAGCATACCAAGAATGGCAGAGGCAAAAATGTTAATAGCAGTACAAAAGACAGGTTTCATGAGGGAAGAGCAGAAGAGGCCTTTTGCTTTTTATGCTATAATAAATATCTGGCTTTACAGAAATTTAATTTATTTATGCCCGATTTTATCAACATAGGCATTTTAATAAAGGCTTTGACCAATCAGACCAGCCCATTCTAGGACATGCATCTGTCAAAGTTCTCTGAAAATTATTGTTTCTCTTGAAGGTGAAAAATGACATGCTTTATATACAATCGACCATTATAAACCATCTACTATCTTTTAGACTCTGATTTTCCATCATAAATGGGTGAAAATTGCATTTTCTTATTTAACAGTGTAGCAATTGCTAGCATCAACAAGTCAGATTCCACAAAAGTAGTAGGTTTGAGCACTGGATTGTTGGTCTATCAAATGATAATGATGACAAGAAATTCAAATTACTGCATTATTTTGATGAAACGATAACTTACTATTGATAATAATTATAAATAACTACAATATCCCTTTGTATTATAGTAAAAAGGGGTAAAAATAACATTTTGTTGCAATTCACAAAGCTAAACACACGATTTAACTGTTGTGTGCATTACCGGTTGCCTATCCTTAACCGCAGAGCTCGCGGGCTGGCAAAAGCATAACCTTATTTTTTGTAAACCAGAAACCTGTCGTATATAGTCAGAAAGTGAATCAGGTGCTTTATATACTTTTTAGAGAAAGGGGGGAACTAGCAGGGGGGATTTATGTGCATGTCCTAAAATGTGTTTCTGCGCTACGGTGACTTTTACCCAGTGTCGCCCCGCTGCACCTTTACATCATCTGAGAAAATTTCTATAAGAAAGTCTATAACAAACATGCATCCAGTAGATGAAAATTTCTTCATAAAAGTATGTATTTGTCTATAATCAATCTGACTGACCGAGGCGGGATTATTAATTATTAATTAAGGTGGCTGTAATTAATACTACTTTTATGATTCCGTTACAAACTATCGCAGTGTACAACTAGTAATTATACTATAATCTAAACATGAAAAATCTGGCATTAATTTGCAAATCAATTGCTTTGTTCTGATTTTTTGCTATGATTTTGATCCATGAATTCTAAAATATTTTTGACAAAAGTGTCATCCAGCTTTGACGCTTTGTTTCCAATATTGAAAAATACTATTGGATGATACTTATTAGTATAGCCCTCCATACTCAACAGAAAGCTTTTGCTAAACAACATCCAATAGAAAAGCCTTGTCAAAGCCTTTGTTAGAATATGCATGTTGATGAAATCGGGCCTTAGTAATATAATGCCAACACTGCGCTAGAAGTGACTGTAGACATGGTAGATGTTGCAAAAGATCTGTTTCAGACTTCCATCGCCTATACAATTTTAAGCACAATAATTTGATTGATCTGCTGTGTTCAATCGTTTTCAGGTGAACTGTCCAACATGTTTCTTTCGGTGCTATTTATTGACGTATCGTTTTTTGTGGGTTGTTCTAGTTGGTTGGCGTCACATTCTGCTCAGTGCGTCAGTTCGTTAGTTCTTGATGATATGTCATTTCTCGCGGCTTGTTGTGACCGATTTTCGTGGTGTTGTGGTTTAGTGGCGTCGGTTCTCACTGACGTGGCCATTCGATAGTCCCTGCGATCCACGTGTGTGCCCCAGAGTTTGTTCTGTCCAATTTTAGTTTCTCTATATTTGTTAAGAGGGGCTGCCATATTGGTCTGATTTACACACTAGGCCTTGCCGTACACGTTCTTGTTGCTGGCGATATAAGCCGCTTCCTTGAATTTCCGGCGATACCAGTGAGGTTCTTTGTCAATAGCCTTAATGTCTTTCTAAATAATTTTGTGGTGCTCAGTTCATGCGTGGTCTGCTATTCCTGACTTTCCTATCTCTCCATTCTGGGTGGTGCTCCTTAATTCTCGCTCCTAGAGGTCTTTTAGTCTCGCCAAAGTGTACCTTGCCACATTCTTTGCCTCGTAAATGCAGTTTCTAGTTTCTTGATGTTCATCTTTGGATGATTTTGTCTTCGTTACTAGAATTCGGGGGGTGGTGCTTCTTGAGAATCGCGTTTGAATATTATATTCTCGCCCTATTCGTCTGATTGCATCTGGTAATCCTTTCACGTATGGTATACTGAGTAAATGCTTGTGTTCTCCAGGATCTATATTTCTGGTAGCACCATTACCTTGTACTGTTGCTCCCACTAGTTTCCTGGGATATGTTCTTTGACAGATCTTCTTCAATGTGACGTAGCCTTTCTTCCCCCCCCCCCCCTGTTGTGTATTGCAAATGTTCTTGGCTCGATGGACCAAGGTCCGAATAACTCCTTTTTTCGTTAATGTTGAATGGTTTGAAGTACAGTGCAAGTACTGTCCTGTGTGCATTGGTTTTCTATAGACTTTGTTTTTATTTGAGAATTTCTTTTCATGTCATACACATAACTATGGTTTGACGTTTGAGCCTTTAGTTAGTATAGTTTAGTTACGTTTTGGTCACCTCTGGAACCATTATCAAAGTGACAAAAAATAACTTTGAACAAAATTTGTTTGACAGCTGTTTCAGGAGACATTTTTTTGTTAACCAACTAACGGCGACTCCGAAATCTTAAAGAACAAAGAGCTTTACATTCATATTGTTGATAGATCCAAAATGAGAGATAATAATACATCAGCATTTTAAGATCATGATACTGCCTGCCTTATGTGGGAAAAATGTGACATACGGACTGAAATTAAAAGACAATACCGCATCTCACTCGAGGTCCAGCAACAAAACATAAAAAAACTTACCGCACACTCTTTGGTTTAGACAATTTTCAAAAACCATACTGACTCTCAGTCAACTGATAAGTTAAAGTGCGGGAGTCCAGATTCGATTGGGTCGTCGTGGCTTAGCTCAGTGACCAACCTTAATATCACCCGTATGCACCGTTTGGCGATTCTAATCCCAGTTCCCTAATCGCGTTTTGCTAATCTTTGGCATCTGGCCATGCACCGTCAAGAGATTAACTAATCGAGATTGGAGATACAGCAAGGTTGTGTTCGCAAGATTGTTTTGACAGTGACAGTGTCAAAATTGTCAGTTTGCGGTGCATAGCAAACAAGTAATCTAATCCAGGTTTAGGTAACTAATCGCACAATTGACTTACGGTGCATACGGGTGTAAAAGAATCTATCTGATCTTATCTAAGGAAGCGACATTACGATAATAAGGAGGGACTGACACTACTGACAGAAGTCAGCTTATACGCATGCGCTTTGCTGCCTTTCTACCATATTAAAATACTTGTATCGCCTTACTTCTACCGATAACTAGAACAATACGAAACGCTACAACATACTACTCGATCTGAACTTTAAATTATTTTTAGAGTCATCCATATCTACTATAAAAGAATCATAGTTACTTCCATACCTGACAGGAGTATTTTAGGAAATAGACAGCATACGACCAATAGTTTTTAAATGCTGCATTAACATTGATAAGACCAAACAAGTTCCAAGAATGCCGTCACATTATTTACAAATTAGACAATCCACTAACATGTATACCCTAAATTTTAGGCACAAGACAGTGGGCCAAAGAAACCTTACGTATTTAGGCAAAAGCCATACAATCTGGTACCGGTTGAGATTAGGTCTACAAATTCACTGTCTATGTTTAAAAAAAGACTGAAGGAGGTATATATGCAAAATGTTTGTTACGAAAAATTACATCTTATAATAAATCAAAGCAGAAGCAATTCTTATATTCATGATAATGTCTACAAAATATACTGATATGGACATTACCACATAGACAACATTTCTAGCTATTAAAATATGTACTATACTTATGGTTGTATCTTGCGCCTATTTTTGTATTATTCTAGTTCATGTGATCGTTTATGTTTATGTTGGGCAGAAATATTTTGTGCCAATAAACATATTCTGTATTGTTTTATTTTCATTTCAGTTACAAATTCCTCGAAGCGATATTTGAGCTGGTGTTAGGAAAATCCTTAACGTGTGCGGCTACCTTTATAGTGAGAGAGACCGATGTGAGTTGCATTAGGGGCGGTTGATGGGCAATGAATTGACAGGAAAATAGAGATGTTCCAAGGTTTACAGTCACGATATAGGAAGCACACCATACCCATCTAGAGCACTCTGATCGTAGGCCTATTCACCGCCATTTTGGTGTTGCTAAGAGAGTGGTTGGGTTGATGTTATTAGGAACACGGAGATCTTATCTTAGAGGTATGCTTAGAAGCATAAGTATTTCAGTATGTTAAAAAATTTAATGACCCCTATTAACAAATAACAACTTCATGTTTTTTCTTCAGTCATATTTAAGAAGACTCTCGATTATCTATCACACTAGAACAACTACATCAAAGTCAGTCATCTGTTTCGGTGCTAACATTATTGTAGATGGGCACACTCAACACATGTACATAAATAGATGCATAGTTACGTTGACTGCCTTTTGCGTGGGGGGGGAGGGGGGGGGGGCAAGGGAGTTAGAAATGTCAACGTCGCAAAAGTGAACCAAAGACAGCAAAACCGCAATCTCCTACCAATTGACCTGCAACCGAGAAAGGATGATAATAAATAAAATTAGCTACTATTACTTAAAAGCACAAAAGAGCAGTCAGGAGAAAAGAAAAGAAAATAGAAGGGGTCTAGGATAAAATAAAATACTTAAAGTCTCGCTTTGAATAGATAAAGACATGATCGAAATTACGGCCAATACACACTGAGCGATTATGCGCCAAAGTAGTAGACGTACCGCCGTCTTATATTTCTGACAAGCTAATATTTGGTTGGACAATTCCAATATGACAGATCTGCCATCACTGAAGATCCGCTCAGAGTGTAATGAGTGCAAATTAGATGGACTAGTATCATGAATTTTTTTGTTGCATATGATAGAGTACGTCATAAAAAGCATCCCATTTTTTTCTCCGACTTTTTTGGGCACAGGAAAGCCGTGAAAATAAGGAAAATATTTGACTTCTCCTAGGGCAGTGACGTCCCTGCCCTGAAGGCGAACAGCCAATCAAAAGAAAGATATGTGTTCTGTGTTACCGCATTCTGGTGGCGCGCGAAATGCCGGAGCTGTACGCGGGCTGGCTCATCTGTCTTGTCTTCTGTTCCCGTCTGATATGTTTTGTGGTTTTAATATCCCGTGATCCGAAATTCCGAAAGCTAGGTTAAGGTTCCTGATCTGTCAATCCTGTCAATCGTCATTCGGTCATTGTCATTGTCATTTCCAATTTCCATTGGGCTTTGGCCATGATACTACGACACTGACAGATATGACCACTTGGCGGACAGATTTCGAACCGGTCTGCGCATGACGTCACCGTGTGACAAAAGTGCACAAGCACATGGCGCCAAAGCATTGATTTTTGAAAGTTTTATTTCGTTTCCTGTTATATCTGTCTTAGATATTTAATATTCATACAAAATGGAAATAGCTCATGCACAGTATAATATAAACGATACATATTGCTCTGTATCTGAATAAAAAATTGGTGAAATAGTTATACAGAGAATTGATATTAATTGACGCCTGACCCGTTTGCAGTAGTTCCGAGCATTCTGAATTTCAGATACAAAAATTTGAATCTATATACTCAAAAAAATTTACATTGTGGAAAAAGAACAGAGCCAGAGCGGTCTGGAAGTATTTTTCTGAAATCTCATATAAGAGGTTGACTGGAGTGCCTAGTGAAACCATCTTTTTGTGGGAAAATTTCTCGGGTAAGGGGTGGAATTTTTATATACTCCATTCAGGAGCCTTTGATTACCGTTCTTAATTTTTATATATAGATTAAGATAATGCGTCACCAGCTCTTCAAGCCAATTTGCATATGTATTTACTGTATAATTCTCTTAATAAAAGGTAGAAAAGAAATAAATAACATGATTTTGTCATTAGAAGTTTTTTAAAATCATGAACAAGCATAATGGCATTATGTTTATGGCAAATGAATATTGACTTTTTTCTGCTAATGATTGGTGGAAAAATACATTACCAAATTTTCTTGTTTTTTATTTATTCAAATATATGTCACAACCGCGTATATGTTAAACATAAAGTAAAAACATATCACAATACAACAATACAATATCTTTCTGGGCATTGTATTTAGCTAGTACAGGTGAATTCTCGTATACTAAAGATTCCTAGTAATAACAGGTTTTTCCTCAATTTTTTTCAAAATGTTTTCACACGATGTATCCTGTTTAATAATATGTTTTAATTAAAAAGTTTGATCCACTTGTAGTGATGGTTTCTGATGGCTTGGGTATAGGGCACATTATTTGTTGCTCTCTTGTGTTGTAGTTAGGTATTGATTCTGTATATATGAATCTATGGGAAAATATATTTTGGACAGACAATAAGAACTGAAAAAGGGGTAAATAAGAGCATATAGAACTAGCCTTTCTCTATATGAATGAAAATGAAATGTCAAACTACGTTCTGCAACCTGTAAATCTCCAACCATCTTTTAGCGTATTTTTATTTTATGTAGCTTTTTTTTTTATTCCAAATAGGAAAGGCGCTAGGAAAGCTGGATACACCGTCGCAGGACCCTGTGTACTTATTACTTTATACTATTTTACAATGTTAGTGAATTTCAGTTTTCTAATCTTCGAGGTCTCTCTAATTCCCCTATCAAGAATTCGTATTCTGAAATACATTTTGCGTCTAGAAAACAAGCTCATCTTTGCTTCATCAGTCAGATATACATTCTCTGATAATTTGTTTAAATTCGCAAGATAGTTTTTTTTCAATTTTCAAAGCGTTTTCATTATATTTGGAAAATATATGGCCGAGCTCATTACATTTTGCCAAGAACTCATCTGTATGTTTTTGTAGTCCACCTTCTGTTAAATGGTTGACCCAACTGAGAGAAGTATCTGTGCAATCTGGGATATAACCCAGTTTCTCCTTATTTTTCAACTTAAATGCAATGAAACCTGCCAAATTTTCCAAACCATCCCAAGTAGCGGTAGTGTGACGAGTAGTTTTTACTTTTTTATTATTTCATCCCACAACCACACAATAAACCATTGTTCAAATATGTGTTAAACTCCAGAATCGCAAATAATTAATGTTTTAAATTTTACTACGGTAAACGAGTAAACTCAAGAAAATAAACTGAAAATGTTCGGCTATAACCTGTAACTAAACGAGTAAACAAACCCCGTTTGTCACACGCTGACGTCACAGGTGGAAGCGAGACGGAAGACATCATGCGCGTGAGCATACCTTCTAAAGTCGTAGTATCATGGGCTTTGGCTGTAATTTTCAACAATCTTAAAGTTATTATTATTTGTTTGCGTTTATTTGTACAGGATATTCTTTTATTCCATTTTACTAGGTTTCAAGTTACTTTATCATAACATAACCAACAAGTATGAGTAAAATCGATAGTGGATTCACAAAAGATTCACACAGATAACCTGCCTAAAGTTGATATGACTATGGCGAACGACTTTTGTGTGGATAATATGCAGTTCTTCAATACGAGATGAGAAATGTGAAAGCTTGAAGTCAGTTTCAAAATATTTATAACACTTGGGATAGCAAATAACATGTTTATGTGAAATGTAAATGTTTTGCGAGTCGGAGCTGTTCTTGGCAACAATGCACTGCTGATGATTCGCGCGGTCTGCACTGATTGGTTGAATTTGAATTCCTTCCTTTAAACTTTAGAATGGAATTACTAAAAAACAAAATGATGTAGAAAGTAACGAAATGCAGCAGTACGTTTATTTTTGTATGCACAAAGCGGTTATAACAATTAAATGATTGTTCTTGACCTCGTGATACTAGTCCATTTGAATAAACTAAATGGTTTATCCTCCCATACTAATACTTCTTGCTTAATAAAGGTTACTATGAGCAAAGTGCTTGAAACCTATTGAATATGGAAATCGTAAGGTAGACTAATCACAAAAAGTTGAACTATGAGCTGTATAATAAAATAGAAGTAATTTTCTTGATGAAGTTTCTCTTTTTTAAAACACTGGGCTGTATAAAAGCTACTTGGAAGAGAGGTCTCTAATTTTCGCTATATGTATAAATAAAGCTCTGATAACCATTAGTTACAGCTCGCCTGCAATCAGGTGTAGCCTGGTAAAACAGCGTTTTGGGTATATTTAAAATGATTTATATTTGTGCAGTTGCAAATCGAACTACTGGTTCAAATAGACTGAAGTTATTCTATGACACATTCAGTTCACAATTGAGTCATAAAGGACAGGGAATAGTATCGATGTATAAAAGTACCAAGATAGACATTGTGTTCCTCAGAAAATTGATTTTGAGTAAGTTACATCATTTGACAGAAGACAGTCTCTATTTTTTTTTGATAAGCCCCTTCCGACAAGTAGCCAACAGTGGTTCTGATATTTCAGAGAATTCAGAGTGCTGCATTCGTAATGTTAATTTTTAATGTTTTGCATATGCTAAATGGGTTAGGTGTTTCGCAGCTTAGATATAATTAGTGGTCTTATGGGATGAAGAGCTGACGACCTTTAAATTTAGATAAAACGTCCGTACAGCAGTTTCAAGGAATTCAAATGAACCTGAGTAAGTACTACAAGAAAAAAAGGCATGCTACAATTTTTGTTGCAAAGAGACCTCTATGAGCAACAGTGCTAAACTTGATAAAAATCAATATCCGCTCCGAAAAGCACAAACGCCCGGACTAAATAAGATTCCAAGCGTTATCTCTTTCAATCAACAATTTCAATATATGGCGATATGATTGCCAGATACTTCACTCTACTTAGTAGATGAAACTTGAGCAGTAGCCGGTTAAACATTTCGCGGGACGTGGACTAATGAGGCACTTGCTTGTTAAAGCAATTCATCATTATTCTAGGTACCTTATGCATTTAGGTACCTTGAAAAATATATAATTTCTACTATATTATCTAGTGATACCTTGTGGATGGTTTCGTTTAGCCAAGTTCCAGTATCGCCAACTTTGGAAAAACATAAAGAACAAAGAAAAGAAAATGGAACTTCTTAGTTGTACAACCTAACAAAACCACCTGTTTTTTTGCAATATGTAATCATCACAGCTGTTTATAAATGTTGATTATGGGTCCAAAGATATTTCAGAAATACCATAGATCCTTGTCTCCAGCTCCTGCTCTAAATAAGACGTAAAAAAACATATTTTGCAAACTCCAATTTTCAAAACCCTTCCAGTAGCTTGCATAAAGTCGTTTTTTAAACGACTTTCTGAAAAAATTATCGACAAAATGGTGATGAGTAATCATAATCGATGTGAGCACAAAATTAGCCGCCATTTTCAAACTATGTTTGAGTGACATTGAACTTCCAGATAAACGTGCTTCAAGTTTCTTATCTATAAAACTAACCTAGCTGTGTTTTGAGTTAGTCGGTCTGATAAGATGGAGGTGCCTGAGCAGAGTGTGAAAATTTACACAGTGATATTAAAGAAAATCTTCGGACATGTAGAACATACAAACTTTTCGCCTTATCCGTTGTAACAATAAAAATGTTGCTTGGTCATGAACGACCAGCCAACACTTTTATTACTCATAGCAACCAGTAGCTCAATCAGTTTGCATGAGACTAGGGTATGTAGGTGCGTGCGTGTGTGCGTGAATGTGTGAGTCTCGTTAGCCGCCAAGAAATGAAAACTAGGACAACAATGGTTTAATAAAGATTTATTTTAGTATGTATACGAATGCAGTACATTTTATTTTTTTTTTAAAAAAAAGAACTTAACTTCAGAAGGAAGTCCTCGTAGTAGTGCCCTTCCGAAAGGAAGGTGGTGCTCCAGAGAAGGCTGGCTTTTTCAGGAGTTCAGGTGGTGCCCCAAAGGTGTGGTGTCTTCATTTTGGCAACTCGAGAAAAAGAAGGTGGCTTTGGTCTTCATGGTGGCACCCCGACCAAGAAAAGGTGGTCTTCATTGAGGCACCCCGCCAAAAAAGGGTGGTTCTCCTTGATTAAGACATAATGGCACAGACACAAAAGATTGTCTTAGAGAGACATAATTACGTTAGCTGTTAACTGTTTGAGTTCAAAACGCAAAAAAAAGGAGATATGTGTTTCGACATAAAAGGTAACCTTGGTGGAGAGCAAGAGCATATCCCCACTCATTAGATATGCGCAGGCGGTGTAATATAAATATCGTTCCATTTGAAAGAAAGTAGAGATGGGAAAACGGTAGGGGTGAGAAGCAAAATAGTTATAAAAATGTACTAGTATAATGAGGAAGCAGTAGCTAAAAATGGAAGTTGTAAACTATTTGTATATGGTAGCCAAGTAAATAATATAAAAATAATTTTGAAAACGGGTGAACCGTTACACTCGGCCCCACTTAACGAAAAAAAATTTGAGAAGCATTCGAGAATTTTTTTTTTTTAAAGAGAGTAAACTTAAAGTTATCACTGAGGGATCAAAATCAACCATTCGTCCTGATAACAAAGTCAGATTATGTTTTCGTGCTTCCCCATGCAAATCTCAAGAATTTGTAGTAATCTACAACCTACAAAGTCTATCAAGGTGCATGAAAGAGCAAGAAGACGCAGGTAGAAAACAAAAATGTTGGAAGAGAAATGGGAAGAAAAAGAGATAGCTTCAAGTCTACCAAACAAGAGGGATGGTTATAGCACCAACTCGCTTACAAGTACAGTGAAGCTGCACTGAATATGTACTACACAATGAAGGTAATAAATTGTGAAGTAAAAAAAACAAATGTACGCAACCTATCAAACCCTAATATTCTTAAGACCTAAAAAAAAACTCGTCAAAACTTTGACAAAAGACAAAGAGTTTCAAGACTTACTAAAATAACTATAAGGTCGAAGCCTGTAAAAAAAATCTAAATACCCTAAATAACCATGAGTAATACTCAAATAAAACTGAGATAACCTTAATATTCTCAACAAAAGATTGTAAAATATTCCACTGAACAGACTTGAGAGAAAATTCAGATATCTAAAGCATAAGTATGAGACCAAACTATTTCCATTTATGAAATACGAAATAAAAAAAAATTGTAACACCATAAGTGTTTCTATGAAGACCAAAAAAATTAAAAATTTTGATCAAAATATTTTCTAAGTACTAACTATAATTCAGTAATGTTCTGATTCAAGAAAAAAAATTTGTAATCAGGTGATGTTCTGATTCGACAAAAGATCTTGCTATAATCCAGTAATGTTCTCATTCGATAAAGAGCATTATGATTCAGTGATCAACAAAAAAAAAGTTGGGCGCCAGCAGTCTAAAATAAGACTACAAAGAAAAATGTAATCAAACATCTTAAGTGCTTGAGTGATATCAAGTCAAATACCTACATGAAATTTTTCAAATAATAAACAACGAAGTAAATTCAAAGAAGTGTTGTGTCATAATAGATTCAAAAGAATGAATTCACAAAGGCTTAACAAGATTAAATTCAAAAATCAATTCAGGGAAAATTTACACATCATATTAAATTCGAAAAGAAGATTCAGGGAAAATTTGTTCCTCAAATTGAATTCAAAAATAAATTTAGGGAAAATTATACATCCTGTGACAATTTAAAGTAGGCAAAATTGCTTAAGTGAAGTAAGTATCACAGATCTAATGTTCATTAATAAATTGATTCCAAAAAAAAAAAATTCAAACATCAGTGTAGGTTTAAGATCTAATCAAGAAAAATATTTTAAAGATCGCATAAGCCAATACAATAACAATAATCAAAAGCTTGAACTATTTGTGAGCATGTAAGCACAAGGATCTAAGTCGATTAAGATTTCGAATAAGCAAAAAGCGAGGATTAAATACAAAATGGCAAGAAATGTTAAGCATAATTTCAGTCTATCAAACATCAGATTACTAAAATTGTAACAAACTCATATCAAGTTATGAGTGCAAAGTGAAAATCGTAAAGTTATAAATTCAAAGTGATTTAAAAAACTAAACTGTGATAAGCAGATCATATGAAAGAAACTAAACATGAAAATCTCAGGCCTACAAAAGTCATTCCAAGTACGCTGCAGATTTATAGAAACGCATACCAGGATAACTAAAGAGGATGGAGACAATCAGGGGTAATTTCATTCATGAGAGCTAAGTGAATTTTTTTTTTAAAGCCGTAAATCTTAAAGTGATTTTAAAGTCATAAGAAATCTACTATAATGAACATTGAACAAGTACTATGAAAACAAATCACACATGAAAATCGCAAACCTACAAAAGCTATTTCAAGTACGCTGCAGATTTATAGAAACGCATACCAGGATAACTAAAGAGGACAGCAACAATCAGGGATGATCTTATTCATAAGTAAAAATTTTAAAATTTACATAAAGTTGAAATGACATGACATGGCATAAATGAACATAGGATTTCAGAAATCTACCAACAAACAAAGTACATTACAATGTACCATATCAGAAGTGTTTCTTCTACGCCAGAGGTTTCAAGAGCTGCCCGAAATACGCCAGATTTATAAGTATGCATATTACGACAGACAAGTGAACAGAAAATGCATACAAGAAAAGCGCTTTCGATCCAAGAAACGTCATAGGACTTACATCAGTCTCTATAACACAAAATTTGGAAAAAAATTCCATAACAAATAATATTTCTGAAAACATGTTACAATATGCTACGAAATGCAATAAATTTATACTACAAATTAAATCGATTAATCAAAGTCTTAAGAACTATCAAAAATATCAGTAAAAATTCAAAAGAGTGTGCTCACAAAAGTTCAGTAAGGTTAAATTTAAATTTGATCAGAGAAATTGAAAAATGATGTCAAATTATAATAGTCACATAAGAATTTTTGGACTAACGTACTTCAAAAAGTTGATTACCAACGGTCTTAAATGTCCTAAGGGGATCTATTGGCAGACTCTTACTGCCGCCTAGAATTTTTAAGGGGCGCTGGCTAATTCTTTCTCTGACACTGACGCTTGAAGGGAGAATAACAGCGCATTTTCCTTTCAGACGTCTCGCATCTTCGCCCAGTACAGCAGGGCGCATGAAATTTTGGGACTATGGTAGTTCATAAAGTTGCATAACAACGGTTATAAGTGTCCTAATGAGATCTATTAGCAGGCTCTTACTGCTGCCTAGAATTTTTGAGAGGCGCTGGCTAATTCTTTTTTGGATACTAATGCTTGAAGTGAGAATGGTGGTACATTTTCCCTCCAAACATTAAGCGTCCGCGCCCAGTACAGCAGGGCGTTTGAAATTTTGTAACTGGGACTTATAAACAGACAAAAGTACTGATCACTATCTGAATCTGAACTCGCTTAGGCATAGTTACCTTTAAAAAAACCTCAACTAGAAAATGGAGAGACAAAAGCTAACAAGAAGTGCAATACTAAAAGTATTAGACACTTCGTCAAAAGATAAAAAAAACTCGAGCATGTATGTACTTGAAAACTTTATAAACTAGTATTCTGGAGTGATACTCAAAACATTGTTTATCTGGCCTCAACAAATACGACTGCCCTTATCAGTCTTTCAATCAAAACAAAACAGAGACTCAAATGCTCTAACTAACATCAAAAATATTTGCCAGATAAAACAGCTACACATCAATAAAACTCCAGAATGAAAACAATCGTAACACAGAAAAAAACAAAGTACCTACAAGCATTTACTTAATAAAAGATCAAAAAAAATTATTTTTTTTTTTGACATATCAATATATTTTATATGTGTGTGTGCCTCAATTTATGTGTTAACCAAGAAAATTAAATATATATGCAAGTATATAATTGCACATATATAACCACCCTTCTATAAATAACAAAAAACTAAAGTCAGCTTATGAAAATTTTCAACTGTAAATGAGTTACTAAATGAATGTACCTAAATAACAAATTACCAAAGAAAAATGTAGTGAATTGTTGTCCAAATACCATACAAAATGTATAGCTACAAAAAAGGAGCAAACCATACAAAAAACTATAGGTATATGTTTATGACCTGTGAATAATATCCAAACGCCAGATATCTTAGAGAAACATTTACAACATACGCTCAGATTTATAAATTAACGCATACGCGAAATGTCTCAAGACAGTACAAAAAAATAACGCATTAGGAAATCAAATCTCAGTCATAAATGAAATACACTAATCGACAAAAATCAATAGAAAAATTTAAATGTCTTCAAATATACCTCAATAAAAAAAATTTTGAAAATAGAAAATTTGGACCAACAATCACCCTGAAAACTACAAAAAAAAATAAGCTGATAATAGTTAAAGAAAATTAAATAATAAAATATATATGCCAAATGAAAGTACTGCATCCAAAAAAAAAATTAAAAATGGAATTTTGAGTCAATGAGCCGAAATGGAATTTTGAAAAAGGTTGTCCAATTTTCACCTCAAGACAGCTCCAAGACTCACAACGCACAAAACCAGACATACCCATGTCTGGCCACACGTTGGCAGCGCCAATTTGTAACAATAAAAATGTTGCTTGGTCATGAACGACCAGCCAACACTTTTATTACTCATAGCAACCAGTAGCTCAATCAGTTTGCATGAGACTAGGGTATGTAGGTGCGTGCGTGTGTGCGTGAATGTGTGAGTCTCGTTAGCCGCCAAGAAATGAAAACTAGGACAACAATGGTTTAATAAAGATTTATTTTAGTATGTATACGAATGCAGTACATTTTATTTTTTTTTTTTAAAAAAAAGAACTTAACTTCAGAAGGAAGTCCTCGTAGTAGTGCCCTTCCGAAAGGAAGGTGGTGCTCCAGAGAAGGCTGGCTTTTTCAGGAGTTCAGGTGGTGCCCCAAAGGTGTGGTGTCTTCATTTTGGCAACTCGAGAAAAAGAAGGTGGCTTTGGTCTTCATGGTGGCACCCCGACCAAGAAAAGGTGGTCTTCATTGAGGCACCCCGCCAAAAAAGGGTGGTTCTCCTTGATTAAGACATAATGGCACAGACACAAAAGATTGTCTTAGAGAGACATAATTACGTTAGCTGTTAACTGTTTGAGTTCAAAACGCAAAAAAAAGGAGATATGTGTTTCGACATAAAAGGTAACCTTGGTGGAGAGCAAGAGCATATCCCCACTCATTAGATATGCGCAGGCGGTGTAATATAAATATCGTTCCATTTGAAAGAAAGTAGAGATGGGAAAACGGTAGGGGTGAGAAGCAAAATAGTTATAAAAATGTACTAGTATAATGAGGAAGCAGTAGCTAAAAATGGAAGTTGTAAACTATTTGTATATGGTAGCCAAGTAAATAATATAAAAATAATTTTGAAAACGGGTGAACCGTTACACCGTTATATCATCAAACCCATAAAAAATATAAATTTAGAACAATAACTTTAAATACATATAAAAAGTATCTATTTTCTGTCAAAATGCACGAAGTCACGACCAGTCTTACAAAATGACTTAGCGTTTTAAAATACAAAACTTTAGCGACATGATTGGAATAGCGGCTAGACATTGAAATTTAATTAACAAATATAGTTTATAATTGATCCAATTACGTCTACAATTCGCTGAAATTTGAAGAAAAGTGTGATTTTTAACCAGAATTGGAACATGTAAGAATTCAAGATGGCTGTCAAATGATATCTAGTTTAAGAATGTGCCTACGCAGTAATGTCAGCCTGTATATGTTGGTCCAAATTTTAGAGTTGGGGTTTTGGGGATCACCAAAGCAAACGTACATGTCTTCTAAATTGTTCGAGCAATTGCATATCCTGAGAAATGTGAGATTCTAAAATTTTGACAGCCAAGCAGCACTATATATTGCAAGCCAGGGGTAAATATATACTAAAATAATATAACAAAGTGCCTTTACTTAGCCCTGATGGTAAATCACTTGATATTTGATGTAACTACTGACATTGTAAATCACATTTGCACGCATATCGGTAACAGATTTCACTAAATGTGGGAGCGAAGCCTATATAGCCGACTACCTCTCATGAAACCTAGCATAATAACTATCAACAAATACAGCTGATCTATCCATTTTCTATTGAAACTGCCCATACGAACCTTCAGCCATGTCCAAAGCTCCGTGCCGTCCATTCACTTCCATCGACGCCGCAAGCTGCGCACAAAAACGGTCGCACGACAAAAATGCCCAACAAAAAACACACGGTACGGTCCTGTATACGTTCAAGACCAACCCGGAGTAACGGTAAGATGTCCGTCGTGGCTCCGTCTGTCACCTAGCACTGAATCCCGCGGGACGCTGCCTGCGACCGCCCGACATATCGGTCGGATTCAAACAACGTTGAAGAATCAATCGTTACATTTGTAAACAGGCTTGTCACTGGAGAGGCGAACGGCCCCCTCCCCCTCCCTGCCGCGCTCGCTGGCTCTCTCCCTCGTACTCCCATTTGGTTATTGGCTCATTGCTATCATTGATTGAGTATTATTGTTTTGGAATGCGCGTTTTTAAAACTCTCGACAAACATGCATGCCGGGCGCGTGTGACGTATAGCCGAGTCCTCTTTTTTGTTTTTCCTGCTCTTCTATTTTTTATCGGAAACTTTCATTTTATTTGGCGGCGTTGATGTTTGGCGTACGCGGTATTTTTTCAACAGATGATTTTGTTATTGCTGCTACAGTGGCGCGCATTAGATGTTTTCTCCTTAATGTCCCGATACTGATATACTTTGAAATAGATTCTTTGCGTTTTATACTTAGATACGGATTCTTTGATCTTCCTCTTAATGATTGTTTATTTACTATACATTGACATGTATTCCCTTATATTCCTTTATTCGGTAATATTTCGTGTTGGACAAAAAACTTGTCTATGTCCCTATACGTTTAAAGAGCAAAGTACATCGTCAACAGAATAGAAAATTCCAGCAGTTTAAATAGAATACGTACTTAGTATAGTTGTGAGATATTTCAAAAGTGCAAAGCGAATCCATAAACTTAGATATGTCCAGATTGTTCTCGGATTTTCTTGAATAGCTACTTACTATCTGGAGTACTTAAACCATGAATTGCAACTGAGTATTGCCATGCAAGAATGAAATAAACGGGTGTCGAGTTCCAGGAAAGATACATGGTCAAGTGCTGGTCGACTGCTTTTGATAATTAATTTCTCACCCGTTGCACTAGAGTCTACAGGGTATTTATTGAAGTCGATTACAGATTCTTATTCAATAGTATAATTGTTATACATTGACGCGGATTCTTCGATACCATTCCAGGCGATAAACTTTCGGCCTAGATAAGATGCCTGTCACTCGACAGGGCCGAAACTTGCTTCCAGTACAATCGAAAACTGGGAAAAGTAAACGCTTCAAAAGGAAAAAAGTTTGAGAAACAGGTATGTGCAAGGAAAAAGAAAACTCTAAGGAGAATAGAAAACTTGACAAAACTTGAACCTATGTTTACATCTGCTGGAACAATTTAGCTGACAATAATTATTACTGTATTACTGATTTATTTTTGTTGAGTACTGGTTGGCTGTGATTCTGATTTCAGAATATCCTTTATTTTTTGTAGACACCTGTACTGAACTGTTTTGATTAAAGTTTCTGTAATAACTACACTTGTTTCTTCATACAAAAGTTAAAATCAATCGAATACCTATTTTAAACCACTACATTTAATACAAAAAACGTAGTGCCAATAATTAGCATTATCCAGTGCCAACCATGGGGGAAAGGGTGCCAATAATACGGAATTTGCAACTGTTTGTATGTTTTGTCTCATTCCTTGGTCTTTCAGCTTGCTGCGAAATTATTTCTCATCAGTTCAAAACTACGTAAAATACTGAGAAGGATATATGGCCCTAAAGTGGATGAGATAACCGGAAAATATCGATACAACTGAAGATCTGGAAAGAATGTTTAACAAACCAATCATCACCAATGAAATAAAAGCTCAAAGGCTTAGACATGTTCTGAGAGCCCAAAACGAACGCCTCATTAAACGAGTATGAGAGGAGAACCCAGACGGTAAGAGACCACTAGGAAGACCTCGACTTAAATGGAAGGACAACATCGAAAAAGGCATGGAGGCCGCAGGAATACAAGAATGGAGAGAGAGAGAGCTATGGACCGCAATAGATGAAGGGATATCGTGCTTGCAGCAAAAACCCATGAAGGGTTGTGACGCTAGAGAGAGAGAGAGAGAGAGAGAGAGAGAGAGAGAGATTTCCTGCATTTATGAAAGCAGTTATCGTCATCTTCCAGGAAATGATACTTTAATGTGCCAACAATTGGAGGTTCTACTCTACATGTTTTTGTTATTACTGCTACAATGGCGCGAATCAAATCCTCTCCTTTTGTTGTCTTAACCAATCATCTGAACATTGATCTGATTTGGCAAAGATTATTTTTTTTTTGTTGCATGTTTCATACTCCGATACGAATTAATTACTCTGCTTTCAGGGACATTGATGTTACTGCTTGATACGGATTCCTTGGAATCCTATCAGACCAGTAACCTTTCGTGCTAGACAAGGCATTTTTCATTGGGACACCTAAGTAGATTGTCAAGAATTCAGTACAAATGCGACACGTGGCAACTTTAATTGACGCTGTACCTTAAGTAAGTATTTAAGATATCGTAAAACAGAAATATGCACATGCAGAAGTATAAAGCACTAATTATTTGGCAAAGATTCTTCTGTGGCGCGATGTACTAGAGTCTGCAGAGCGAATCCCTGAAGTAGGAGATTCTTAGATTCCAGTGTCATTTTATCTGACTCTTTAGGTATTGGTTGATCTATGAATTATACCACATTTTTTGTCAGTGAGATCAGCTGACGATTTGCTAAAACTGGTGGAGTATTATTGACTTGGAATGCGCGTTTTTAGAATTCACAGCAAATATGCATGTAGACCGGCTACATATTTTTAGGATATCATGTCAAATCTGCTCAAGTATCATCTGCTCAACCCTATAAAATATCTAGAACTATCCACTCACTGCATTCTCTCAACTTATTCTGGATTTTAACGAAGGCAGCGCTAATCCTAATTTCTGTCTGGGATTTTCTAGATCTCAAACCGCTCATTAATTTCCTGGGCTAAGCTGGCTAATTCCAGATAATCTCCATCACAAAAAATCCAGTCTTCGATCGAAGCATTAGCTATCCTGAGGGATGATTCCCAATATTAGTCTGCCAAAGCTGGCGAAGGATCCTCCTACGACGTTGAAAAAGACCTAGCTTAACCGGAGATTTGGACGCCGTTTGCTGTTAAGCTTCTCACGATCCAATGAGGGTTTCCTCATATTGGCCAGCTTTTATAAAGTAGCTGAGTGAAATTCAAGTTGGCTATGGTAATGAAACTTTGTCAAGCGGATTTATTCGGAGGGAGTTTTATCAACTTCATGTCGAATGAACATAAAAGCTTTACAGATAAAAGAAATATTGCTCGATGAGCACGACTAATTAGATAATCCTAGCGAAGGGCGTAAGTTGATGTTTTCTAATTTCCAACTTTCTAATTTCTAAAAATTATTTAAGTACCTACTACCCTCAACGGAGAACGATCTGAAATAAGGGTTGTTTAATGTATAACCATGTATAGCTGTAGTTTTGGGAGATTAACTTTTGAGACATTGAGTGCCATACAATTTTCTGCCGGGTATATCTAGAACGTGGTTATATCGTTTCGGAATACGAGTTTTTTTTTTCCAGGAGTCGTCCGACATTGCTGTCCCCGTCAATACTTAAGCCTTAAGGCCTATTGTATTATTGCTCCTCTCTTTTACAGTATCCACTCCAGCAATCTGGATCCCTGCATAAGTTTATGCAGTTTACCTACTGGTCCTGGTGCTGAGCCGTACTCCATTGGTTCTAGCTTGGTCTTCCCAAAGAGCTGTTGTCTCTTGTGATCTAGCGCTTCGCACTCACAGAGCACATGTAGGGCTGACTCGGTTCCTCTTCCACACAATCTGCAGTTGAGGTCTCCATTGTAGAGTCCCATTTTATTCAGGTGTTCCTTCAGGCCACAATGTCCTGTGAGGAGACCCGTCGTTATTCGGAGCTGATTTCTACTCAAGGAGAGCAGTGTTTCAGCTATCTTCTTGCATGGAGCTTTAATGAATGTTTTTCCATGAACACATCCTGGCAACAAGTTCCACTGCTCCTTGTGCTGATGTTTCACCCATTCTCCCACCTGGTGTCTGATTGTGCTTTTAGGCACCCCCAGGGCAGGTTCTGCTCCAATGTATAGGGCAGACGAGCCTAGTCTTGCTAGCTCGTCCGCTCTTTCATTGCCTCTTATACCTGAGTGTCCAGGAACCCACTCCAAAGTTACTTTGTTGTGTTCTGCCAGTCTTCCCAGTTCCTGTAAGCATTCCCAGACTAGAGCAGACGTAACTTTGGGCGCTTCTAGTGCCCTAAGTGTAGCCTGACTGTCTGTAAGTATTGCGATCCTCTTGTTTCTGTAGGATCGTTCATTATTGATCCTTGCACATTGCAGGATGGCGTACACCTCTGACTGAAATACCGAGGCGTATTTTCCTAGCGGAATGCTCTGTCTAGTTCCTCTTCCAAAGATTCCCGCTCCTGTGCCTTGCTCGGTCTTTGATCCATCTGTGTACCAGACTATTTCCCGATGCAGGTTGTTTACTTCACAGAGTTCTCGATCTCTTATTATAGTTTCGAATTTCTTGTTGAAGATGTATTTCGGAGTTATGTGATCCTTTCTAGCATCCATTATGGTGTGCCCCACATATTCTGCGATTTGGTTGTGTCCAAGATCCTTGTAAATTCCTCTTGGTAGGGTTTGTAGTCTAGAGTAGCCCATTCTCGCCTCACCCATTATTACAATTTGCAACGGAGGGAGGTCCAGGATGGTCTCTAAGACTGCAGTGGGTGCGCTTTTCATTGCCCCTGTTATGGAAAGACAAGCAAGTCTTTGCACCTTGCTTAGTTCTGCTATAGCAGCTCGCTGTTTCATCTTTGGCCACCAGACCAAGGACGCATATGTAATCATGGGTCTCACCACCATTGTGTATGTCCAATGCACCATGGCTGGACTTAGACCCCATGTCTTACTATGCGAGCGCCTCGATAGCACTAATGCCATCTCGGCTCTTCTTTTGACTCTTTTGGGCTGAGGGTTCCAGGTTAGCTTAGAGTCTAGTACTACTCCTAAGTATTTAACCTCCCCTGACAGCTGTATTTGGTTACCCAGAAGTTGTAGAGGTCCTAGTCCCTCGACTTTTTTCCTTCTGGTGAAGGCAATTATGGACGTTTTGGAGGGGCTGACGTTCAGTCCCTCCTTATGGGTCCAGCTTGTGACAGCATTTAGAGCCCTTTGCATTTTGTCTCTAACCGTGCTGTTGAATTTTCCTTGCTCTAGAATTACCAGATCGTCCGCATAACCTAGAGTTCTGTGTCCATCCTTGTCTAGAAGACTGATTAGCTCGTCAACAACGAGGTTCCAGAGTAATGGCGATAGTACGCCGCCTTGAGGGCATCCCCTCGTGACTCGAGCCATCATAGTCTCTTCCATGATAGTTGTGTATACCAGTCTCCCTTTTAGCATGCAGTCAATCCACGACTAATTAGATAATCCTAGCGAAGGGCGTAAGTTGATGTTCTCTAATTTCCAACTTTCTAATTTCTAAAAATTATTTAAGTACCTACTACCCTCAACGGAGAACGATCTGAAATAAGGGTTGTTTAATGTATAACCATGTATAGCTGTAGTTTTGGGAGATTAACTTTTGAGACATTGAGTGCCATACAATTTTCTGCCGGGTATATCTAGAACGTGGTTATATCGTTTCGGAATACGAGTACTTTTATTACTCAAAAAGCAAAACAAGCATCTTAAAATCAGAAGCACCTACTGAAATACAGTTCGCAACTATGTAAAAGTACAAGAAATCAAAAAATTAGTACTACAAGAGATTATCAACAGGCGGTAAGAAAACAAAGGAATCGAACCAAGTATTTATTGCCATATACGGAGTACTCAATTCCGGCAGCAATCCCTTGATTGATACAGCAATACATTAGAGCCAACCAATATAACTTCACCTAAATCGTCTTCTCAGTAAATGCACCGCAACAAAGCTCCAGCAGTTTGGTACGTGTCTGGGATTTGTAGAATTGCAGAGGTAAATTTATTTCAAAAGTAGTGTTACACCTTCTTTACGATAGGACGACGATGCAGTCCAGGAAAACTAGATTCCAGTTCTTCATATGGCTGTTCCTACTTACATACATAGTCAAGGTTGGGAAAGCTACTAATTTTATTGTACTGTACTACAGTATTTTAGAAGCTTCAAAAAGGTGCCCAAGCTGCTCTGGTAGCGACTAGATAGTTCTTGAGAAAAGTATTTATCATATAATGTCCTTTTTGGTGATGAGACTACGGGACAGTTTAGTGAAGCTAGATTTCTAGGGCTGTTTTATAGCAGAATTCTCCAAAAGCAGATTGATAAATCTAAAGAGAGTTGCGAAAACATGTTTTAATTGTAGTTTAATTTAATTTAATTGTTGAGGTATGAAATTGCCTAAGGGTAGCTTTTAGATAAAATATTTGGGTCTAATACAGAAGCACCTATGGTAGATAAAAATAAGTTACTAAAAGTACCTGTGTTACTCAAATGGTGTACAAAGAAGGTACAGTATTTGAAATCAAATTTAATAATCACTACGCTAATTTTTTCAGCGCATTTTACAAGACAAATCTACTTGAGATAGGATATCTAGGTTCATTTCTGGATCAGGTTTATTAAAGAAATATTAGCACAAAAAACTGCTTTATTTAAAAAACACAAAAAAACGAATTTACTTTATAATGTATAATAATAATCCATAAAAATATTATGCCTCCGATATTTATTTTAATCAAGACTTAATATAGTTGAATCACGATTGTATTTCTAATCAAGCAGTGAATTGTAATTGAAAATTAGAAATGATCCAGGAAAAAGTCTGGCCAATATTCGCCAAACTAGAGAGCGGACCATAAGTATTTCTAATTTTCCTTATGGTTTGCTGTTGAATGCTGAATAAGATAAGGTTTTTGTCTGCATGTATATCGATCTTTGGGTTGTAGTGCTGTATGTCTCATTAGTTGCTCATTAGACTAACAGCATCGTGATAGTAGGAAACTGGCATATTACTCGCTCTTATTTAGGATTTATCAGCTACAAGAATTCATCTCTCTGTGTCGTTTGAGACTTCATGGTCACCGGCTTGGTTAGGATGAGCCTACTGCTTATGTAAAGTCATTTCAAAATGGTTAATGCACAATATAACACTAATTGTTGTACCCCTTTGTACGAATAACCTGAAATTACTAGTTATTTGTTTTGTTGACTAGTAACAGCATATTAAATCAACTATCTAGACATAGGTGGTCAACTACAGAGCAAAATTTTACCATTACTTTTGGTGTTTTTGATACACATTGTCTTTACAGTCATCTTTATATTACCAAGCACTTAGATGACGTTCTTTCATCCATTTATGTATGAGTTCTTTTATTATATACTTAATAATAGTAATAATAATAATACGCTGATCGCGTGGAGGCCTTTTGGAGGGACATTCACGAACAACCCAAACCTCTCTCAGCAGACACTCCGGCCTTGGCGCAGTTCGAGTCCGTTTGTAGGAGGACTCCTAACTTGAATGTACTGCGTCACCCGATAAACACTGAATAAATTCTTGACGCCTTACGAGGCGCAAATAATTTCGCAGCTCCTGGCCCGGATGGCATAAACGCCTACTGGTGGAAAAAATTCTCCAGTTGGCACCGGCATTTAACTAGAGTTTTTAACTCGTGGCTAAATCAGGAGCAGCCAATTCCGGCTTGGTTTGTCGGGGGTCGAACCGTGCTTCTCCCGAAGACCGGAGATTTGTCTGATCCCAAAAACTACAGGCCAATAACATGTCTGAACGCATGTTACAAGCTCTTCACCAGAATCTTGTACATGCGTATCCTTCAAGCTGTGAATCCTGTATTTCTCGACGTGAATGAACAGAGAGGGTCAAAGAAATGAGTAGCTGGCTGCAAGGAGAACCTGTTGATTGACCGATGTGTCACGCGGGACTCCGTGCAGTACAAGCGAAACCTTTCTATGGCCTGGATTGATTATCGCAAGGCATTCGACAGCACGTCTCATGAGCTCATTGTGCGGCTGTTGGGATATCTTTCGGTGGATAATCAGATAATGGGATGCATCAAACAACTGATGCCACTCTGGAAGACCCGGTTCACTATAACATCAGGTGAAACTCGGGTTCAGACAGAGTTGGTGTCATTGAAAAGAGGTGTCTTCCGAGGAGACTCCTTGAGTCCCTTGCTCTTTTGCATCTGTCCACAGCGCTGAGAAATACTAAACGATACAGCTGTGGCACGCCTAATAACCGGAGGCACAAGGTCACCTATCTGTTTTATATGGATGACCTAAAACTTTATGCCTCCGGCCAACGTGAACTACAAAAATCGCTGAGGGTGGTGCAGGAGTACAGTCATACTATCCGAATGGAGTTCGGGACAGACAAATGTGCATTGGATCATCTCAAGAAAGGACGAAGCCGAGATAGCGGAGATGAGGAACAGCTCGTTGATGGGAGCATTTTGCGACAACTGCATGCCGGAGATAACTATACCTACCTTGGAGTGGCGCAGCGTCATGTCCAAGAGGCAGAATTGGTCAAAGAGTGTCTCCGCCGCAAGTATTTGCACCGACTCCGGCAGATCTGGTCATCAGAACTGTCCGGCAATGACAAAGTCGCTGCCACAAACATGCTTGCGGTCCCATTGTTATTACACACCTTCGGTGCTATACACTGGAAAGTGAACGAGCTGAAGGAAATTAACACGAAGACCCGCAAAAGGATGAATATGGAGAGAAGTCTGCATCCTTAGTCCTCTGTCCCGCGAATATTCCTCCCGCGACACCTGGGAGGGCGTGGACTATTGAGTTTGAAGCGTCTGCACAACAGGGTAGTATTGGCCACTGCCTGCTATGTAACGAACAGCACCGATCCCCTGATCCGCTTTGTACGACAGCACGAGAATGCGGGTAAAGGAGCCTTTCTTTTTAGCGCAGCGAAACGAGCAGCCGAGGAGCTCAGCCTCACACTCGACTTCAAGCGGAGGTGTCAGCAGTCCATTACGGAACTTGCTCCCGCAGAATTAAAATCCCACATTCAAACTGCCGAAGTCGACTTCCTTTTAAGACTTCATAAAGATAAGCCAATGCATGGAATCTTCTACAAACATCTGGAAGAGCATGGCTTGTCTGAGCAGTTGACCTTCTCTTTCCTAAGGTCCAGTGGGTTGAAGTCGGAGACTGAGGGCTTTATAATGGCTTGCCAAGACGGTGTCTTCAACACCTTGGTGTACCGTAAAAGGGTTATGGGTGTAGATGTACCAGACACCCTTTGTAGAGCTTGCCGACAGGCGCCAGAGACGCTTATGCATCTCTTGTCGGCGTGTAAGACGTACGCTGGGACGGCTTACGTCCATCGGCACAACGCGGCTCTACGAGTGCTCTACTATCATTTGAGGCACTCATACGGTATCGATGAGACACCGATGCTGCCGTACGCTCCAGGGGATATAGAGTCCGTTGTGGAGAACGAGAGATGCCGGATTTACTGGAACTACTCGTTCCCCACGCTCTAGCTTGTACAGGCAAACAAGCCCGACATAGTTCCTCTCGACCACCAACAGAAGACGATGTTCGTTATTGAGTTTTCGGCGGCTGCCGAGGTGAACATCGTCTCTAAGGAGGAGGAAAAGCGGACCAAATATCAGGAGTTGCTCGGACAACTTCGCAGGCTATGGCCAAACTACACCGCAAGTCTGCTGGTTATGGTCATTGGATCCCTAGGTGGAATGAGGAATACGCTGCTCTCTGCACTGCGCAAAATACCGGTGTGCCGTGCGGCGGCGCACATCTTAGCCACCAGAATTCAGAAGGCAGTCATCCTTGGGTCCCTCGTCTACTTAGGGCGCACGATTCGCGGACCCAGTGATTGCGCACCTCACAGTGTGAGGAGTAGTCACTGGGTAATGGAACAGCAGCTGGGTGTGTTAGAGCCCGGGCTGCACTTTTTTGCTTTTTTGTTTTTACTTCCCACACCGATAGGTGAGGGGAGTATTGTGATCGCGAAAATTTTCGATTTTGAGATAATACACTTTTTGGGCGTTTCATGATGTCTATATAACGAAAATCCATGTCACTCATTTCCGTCGGTCTGTCTGTCTGTCGGTCTGTCTGTCGGTCTGTCTGTCTGTCGGTCTGTCGGTCTGTCTGTACGCGTTTTTGTGTCCTCGTAATCTCAGTAACCGCTGCATGGATTGTGATGAAATTTGGGCAGCGATATGCTGGGGGGTCGTAGTAGGTAATGTTCTTATAATTTTGAAAATCGGTGCAGGGGCGGCGGAGTAATTAGCAAAAAACAAAAAAAATTAAATATTCCTCAAACTTCGTTTTTAGGCGTTTTAGAGGTTCCTGATCATTTTTTACTTTTTTTTGGGTGGGGGTGAAATTGGGGTGGTTGGGGGGTGGGGGGTTGTAAAATTGAAAAATTTGTTGCTTTCATAATAGACTGTCCACTGACCCATGAAGGAAGACCCAGCAACATAAATAACTTTTTTAGGTCCATGCGAACATTGCCTTGCCTATTGCAGAAACCAAAGGACTTAGAATTTTTTCTGGTGTAAACATACGAGAGTATTGCTTTAGATCCTTCTATATTGTGTTACAAGGAAACTGTTGAATTGATGTTAATGAAATTTTGACACAGTATTACTACCGTGGCGAGGATGGAAAACGCGTATGGTTTTTATAAATCGTGCCAGTGGCGGTGCAGAAATAATAAAAAAAGTAAAAGAATAAAAACAGCGCAAACTTCGTTTTTAAACGTTTTAAAGGTTCCTGATCATTTTCTGCGTTTTTTTTGGGTGGGGTGAAATTGGGGTGGTTAGGGGGTGGGGGGTTGAAAAACTGAAAAATTTCTTGTATTCATAATAGGCTGTCCACTAGCCTGTGAAGGAAGAACTAGCGACATAAATCAACTTTTTAGGTCCATCCGAACATTGCCTAGCGTATTACGGAAACTAAGGACTTAGAATTTTCTTTATACATACATACGAGTATTTATTGCTTTAGATCTTTTTGTACTTTGTAACGTGGACACTATTAAATTGATTCTAATTAAATTTTGACACAGTATTATTACCGTGGTGAGGATGGAAAACGCCTCGGAAAACGCGTATGTTTGTTAAATATCGTGCCAGTGGCAGCGTATATATAGCAATAATCAAAAAACTAAAAGTTTGAAAACAACTCAAACTTCGTTTTTAGATGGTTTAGGCTGTCCATTGACCTCTGAAGGAAAGACTTAGCGGCATAAGACAATTTTAGGGGAGGAAAGGCTGCCGATGATTTGGTTGCAAGGAGACTAAAGCTTCATGCTATGGGAAAATAATAAACTGATATCACAGCAATGTGTGGGAAGTACTGAGTCAATCAACTTGACTCCATTTTTTTTATAATAATACGTCTTTATTCAACAAAAATACACTAATATGTATGTAAACGAAGAAGAAAAAAAAGCTTGCCGAGAGGGCGAAGTTCAGTTACGCAACACACAGGTGATGCAGAACTGTTCTGTCACTTAACCCAAGAAAAAAAACGTTTTATTCTAATTCTGTACACTAACTAGTAATAGTATAGTATACCCACATATAAAGAATTACAAAATAAAAATGTTAACTTATGCCACCTTTACTCAAACTTGTGTCTGTCTCTTTAACAATACTTGCTTAAATTTTACTTAAAAAGTATAATCGTAAAGCCGTTTGTTATCTTCCGGTAAACTATTGTAGACACTGCATATCTGATATTTATAGCTCCTCTTAAAAAAATCATGATATAAAAGTGGTGGTGGTGATATAACCAATTATTTTGTAATATAAACAAGCCGCATGTAACAGCCTTTTGTTAAGTCTTTAGTGTTTCACCGCCTTACTCAAGAAATACATCACTGGTTAATAGTATGGATTTTTCGTTTCCTGGTGCTTCACACACATGAAATTTGAAGCTACCTTGGCTTCCTGCCCTACGGAGTGAGCTAAGTGCTAATTGTAGTTAACTAAAGTTAGGTGGCGCCCATTCAAATTTCTAACTCACATATCTCTACACTCTTTAACATCTTCATAGTTTGCAATAGAGACCATCGGTTCACGAGCCCAGCTCTCCTCCCAAAACCTGAGTGCTATTCGTATATGTGTAACCTAACACGTTACACTATGATTCTGCATTGCTATAAGTACAACATGCATCGATAGTGTAGAAATAAATATAGTTTAAAAAACTAAAAAATCATGTTTCCATACAACTTCGAACTGAACAGTTAAAAAGAATTTCAAAAATAAGCTTAAAACAACAATGAACGAAACAAGCTAGTGAGATTGTAAAAAAAGCGTGGGCGACTTGTGCCGTATTATTCGTAAATCGAATGCCCGACGTGTTTTTCACAAATATACTAATATTTTTAGTTCATTGTTTTAAGCTTATTTTAAAAATTATATTTAACTTTTTAATTCGAAGCTGATTAAAAGGGTATTTTTTAGTTTTTTAAACTATATTTATTTTTTATTTTTTAGTTTTAATAAATGCTTTTTTTTTAATTTTTTGTAAACTAATTTTGTAGTTGTAAACTAGCAGTCCTGACAGACGTTGTACCGATTGTACAGCTACCTGCCAGACTTTATGTAAAGCACACCCCGATTAACAACAACTCATTAACTTTAAATTTAATTAAAGGGGCCACCTCTATCAAAAAATGATATTACAAACAAAAAAGCTAACGACACGCAGAGACAAGCGGTCTCCCAAACACGTACAAACCGCGCCCAACGCTGCTTAGCTTCAGCGATCGACGAGAGTTTAGATTTAGCTTTAGAACATTTTTATTAAGAAATATTGGTACAATATGTATGCCTTATCTTATGTATTTACATTGTATGTGCAAATAATATTTGCAGCAGTATCTCCTCCAGGGAAACAAGTACAATGTTACTTGTTGAAACTCTGGAGGTGCCTGGTGGTAAGTAGTGACATATTCAACAGGCATTTAACATGTGTTCATTAAATACCCTCTCCTGGTATAAGGTAATTATTTATAATTTTATAATCTATAGACTATGAAAATTGAAAACTAACCCAGTTTTTCTGGTCGATCGACGAGAGTCGGCGTTTTCATCGTGGTATGACCGTTAGCTTATAAAACACCTGTGTTCGGTATTCAAGCCTGCTTTGCATGTAAGTCGGTCGATAATTTTGTACCAAGACGTTAATTGTTTCTGTAACTTTGGTGGCAGGTCGCGCAGTTTGTGGTTGACCGGTACAAGGTTCATCTCTAACTGATAAGCTGATTCGGCGAAATAGGGGAGTCACTGAATAATTCCTGCTATGTTGGCAAATTTTACCCATATGGAACATACATAGTAAAAGTGGGCACCACATAATAAGTATCATGTAAAATAATATCAATTGACGGATTGGCTTAAACTACACCTGTTAATCTCCTCACTGTAAAGAGGAATACAAACCCTAAGGATCACGTGGTTACTGGTCTATTTAAGATTTGCGTTTCATGGATGGCTGATAGTCAACTGAATAAATACTATAATTCCGGTAGGGACAGCAAAAACTATAGTTGCCGAAGTGAAATAAGCTCGAGTATCTACTTCTATCATCATGATAGTCACAATGTCTTAACAGACATGTTGTGAACTCGTAAAATGCATTACCCATTTTACGAGTTTCTCTTGGGATATCTTAAAGATCTTTAATGCAGTAGTTTCCCATTTGCTTTCTGCATCCTCATGCCGTTGACCAGATGTATCTACCGGTTCATCCTCCTTTAGGGACAATTTCTCACCCCAAGGACAAGAAGGTGCCCTGACTCTTGTCAAATCGTCCACCCAAAGCTGTTGGTTGAGAAGAGGTTACTGCTTATAGACAGTAGTGGGGTTCCTTTTACTCGCCTTTTACGACACGCAGGATATACGATGGGAGATATTCTAACCCTCCCCCATACGAGGGATCTACATCTATACCGTTAGCGAATATGTGATATGCTCGTACTACGAAGCCTAATGGTCCAATTGCCATTATAGCATAAATTATCCCCAATGTTCCAAAAGCTTCTTTTTTCCCTTTTTCGTGACTGATGGTACGAGAAATTATTCCAGATCTAGGCAAAATTGAAATATAAACTTCTGGCTGTCCAGAGAATCAAAATAAGTGTTGATAGAGAATAGGGCTCCCCCTCCTCCTGGATCGAAAAGTGAAGTACATATGTTAAAAGTATAGTAATAGCCTCACCTAGTACTGCAAGGGAAAGAAGGAGAATAATTGCTGTAATTGTGACAGCCTGCGAATATGGAGGTATACTGTCTATTTTGATTCCGCTGGGTCGCCTATTAGTTACAGAAGTAACAAAAATTTACTGCTCCTATAATAGAGGAGATCCCGGCTAAATGAAGCCTAAAAATGGCTTAACCGTCAGAAGATCCGCTATGAGCAATATTTCTAGCTATAGGAGGGTTTGCAGATCAACCAGTGCCTGTCCCCTTTTCTACTAATCTTCTTAATAAAAGAAGAAGTAGTGAATGAGGTAAAAGTGAGCATCTTATATTTTTTATTTGTGGAAAGACCATATCTGGGGCTCCGGGTATAAGAGGTACCGATCAGTTTAACAGATCCCCCAATCATAATTGATATAACTTTAAAAAAATTATAATAAAAGCATTGGCAGTTTCAATAAGAGAGCCGGGATTACCTAGTTCAGCTCGAATTAGTATCCTTAGTGATGTGCCTGATGGTATTCAGGCAAAAGGTGGCGCCAAAGTTCCGCACCGTCACTTGTAGGCGGCTGGATAGCTATATACAGTTTAAGACAACAACAGGTGAAGCTTATAAAAGCGTGTTAGAAAGAGTCCAGCTTTCCTGAAGCATTAGCATGCGTTTCATTTGTAGGCATCACAGGGAAGCAGCCGTCGTTACAAATCGCCACGGACGATGGCCAGATTAGAGCCAGTTACGATCGACACGAACTAACCGGTATACATCGAAGCAGCGCCTCCAAGTGACAGATTACCGGAGAAGGATTTAGAGAGGTGATACGGTAGTATAGCACGTGCACAAAAAGAGGGTTGAGAAGGCAACTGTAGGTCTTAAGAGGCATTTATAGCTACAGCACATTTTAACGCGTCATCAATATCCCTGATGCATTTACTTGGAATGCCTAGGACATCGAGATCTTATATAAAAGGTTTGCTTATGTATAGAGCCATACCTCTTAAATATATTCAGCGATATAATAACTATAATAACAACAACAAAAGCAGACAAGAACTATACACCACTCACCCTGTCCTGCTCAGTCCACAGATACCATTCCACACAAGATCACTTAATGAAAGACAGTCATTCACTTGTCTGCAAGATGACCACCTCTTTTCAGAAATTTACGGCTTTGTGTTTGCTATCCAGGGCTGAGTGATTGCAACACGAAACTACATGAAATATATAATACAGATCTATCCACAACCGGCGATGATTGCAGGAAGTGTCACAGAAAGAAACAATAGATCACATAACCAGCGCATGCAAAACTCTCGCTGGAACTAAGTACTTTGATAAAACTTTGCATCCAAAGTCATACACCGAGCGCTAGCCACAGTAAACAAGCCAATAGGAAACACAGATCTATATTAAAATTACACACCCGTACCCGAAAACAATAAATACAAACTATACTGTGACGTTGAAATACGTACAGAGAAGACTATCCCAGCAAATAGGCCAGATATAGTATTTTGGTCAAAGTTACCTATTCGATAGATTTTGCTAATCCCAATGATATGAATATACAGAGCACCTATTCTAGGAAGATATCTACACTGACATTACCATAGAAATGAAATACTCTGGAAACAAATCTAATTTACTATTGTCCCCTTATTATGTCGGTCTCAGACCTTACACCAAACTGATTTACACCAAACCCACAGGCGTAGACGATAGGGTTATACAAAATGTTCCAAAAGTCTGTAATCCTGAAGACTTATAATATTGTACCATCCTTCTAAAATTCGAATCAATAATATTTCAGGTGTTAACTTGGCACTTCCCGTCCCGAAACTTTGAAAATCAGGAGAATAATACACATTTGCGATACCAGTCCTCACATACTCTTTTGAAATGATCAAGTGGTCTACATTGAAAATATACCTATACACATACGAACAGAACTCACGAAGCACAGAATGTTGCATCTGAACACATGTAAGGAAGGACTTACCATAAATAGAAATCAAAGCAGGTAGGTATACCTCAAAACACAGTTGACAGATTAGCAAAGACAGATGGAATACCGATGAGAAATTTAAAAATTCCCTACAGTGACTTGAGCAATATGTTAATCAAGAATTTGAAAGGAAAATGGGGCGATTATTACTATAGAAATCCATCTGGAGCAACATATAAACAGATCCCGCAGAAGATAAGAACAGAGCCCTGGTTTAAAAACGAAACGAACAGACCACTTGTGAGAACCCTTTGCACACTGAGATGTGGGCATTGCTTAAGTCCTCACCACAAAACTAGAATAGATACAGACGATGACCCTTACTGCAGATGTGGAGAAATTGGTAATTATACACTGTATAATTAGGATGGCAATTGATCAGTAATTAGGTAACAGACCTGTATCACAGATTGTCAAACTATATTCCGTTACCTGCTAATATGATCACTATACTAGCTAGTGAAAACACCTGTGCATACAAACTATTATATAATTGTTGTACACAAACAGTAAAAATAACAGCACTGTAACTTTCAACTATAACTAATGTAGAACAATATAATTGTGTTCATAGTTATTAAAAAAAAGTAGATGTCTCATCCACAATACAACTGGCCAATTGACCTCAGATCAGAGCCAATAACCCAATAAAAAAATCAAGGCTGGCAGAGGAATTATAGATACACAGTTACTTCACTTCAGGTCAAATAAGGTCCAGTTAGAAAAAAGGGTGCGGTGAATAAGGAATATTAACCATTAGGTAGAGGTAGATAGTGAATAGTGCTGAACTGACCGCTATCCTCTATTGAATGAAGAAAATACTATCGAAGGGAGAGAACATAAACAAAAATATTACTTACAAACGACGATCTGAACCATATATTTGGTTGCGAGGAAGCACGGTAGTAAGAAGGTGAGCGCCTTCCGACAAAAGAGGTCGCAGTGGATACCGCGAGCGAAGAAATTAGATGCACTACATAGTCAAAACGAGTCCAAGAGCTCGTAAACGCTTTGAAGCTAGTATAGTCTGCTTGTGGTGTGGCTCACTGAAAACAGGTTACAAGTTATGCAAAACAACTGCGCCAGATCTATATTTAAAGTGCGAAAATTTGATCACATCCCTGGTGTCTATATTACACTAAACTGGATGAAACTTCCTTAGCTTGGATCATGCCATTACATGGTATTTCTTCACAAGTTATTAATAGCATCTCGTCCTATTTATCTTATCTTCCGAAGAGACATCCATGTCTTAAATATTAGATATACCAATTCGATCGCTATACCTCACCACAGCTTTTCTCTGTTTCAGCGTGGTTTCACTTACGATGCAGCCATACTGTACAATAGTATTGGTTCCATGAATAAAAAAATGTCTATAAATTGCTTCAGAAACAATGTAAAAAGGTTACTATCCAGCTCAGAGTCGTTCGCTATAAAACCTATATACTAATGTTCTTACGTACAATGCTGTTTCTTTTTGCCTTTATTTGTATGCGTCGCTAGCGTCTCGCTAAATCTCGCCCGTAATGTGTCCACTTGTACTTTGCATGTAGTGGACAATTAACGACGATATCATTGTTATTACTCTGATTTTCCAATTTCCCTCGCATGACTGCGGTAGTAACAAATGCTGACGGGCTGTGCCAAGTCAACACCTGTACTACTACTGATCTGAATTTAGGAAGGATCGTACGATATTACAGGTCTTCAGAATTACAGACTTTTGGAATATTTTGTGTAACCTTTCGTCCAGGCCTAGCTGTTGTAGGTGTGGTGTAAATGTGTTTAGTGTCAGGCTTGAGACCGACATAACGAGGGGAACAATAGTAACTTTGTCCTGCTTCCAAAGTCGTTTTATTTCCATGGCAAGGTCTGTGTATTTAGATATTTTTCAAGCGCAGGTGCTTTGAGTATTCACATCATTAGGAACAGCAATGTCTATCAAGTACGTCACGTCTTTGTCGAGCTTCGACTATTTTCTTTTTTTATAGGCAGCGTCGACTACTGTGGTCATTGGCTGCCGTTATCACTATTTACAGTATAGCGAGTTCTACTTTACAATCTCCAGTAGAGTCCCAAATTTTTGATGTACAGCAGAACGTTCTTAATCTTATCTGGGCTATTAAAACAACTATGTACGTCATGAGGTATTTCATACAGTTGACGCAGGTGACGCAGAGATGGACACTCCCAGATTATGTGGAGGATGGTCAGACGGGTACCACAGAAACTACAATCGGGAGTATTGGTGCCGAGTAAAAGATGGGTGTGGGTGAGGGCAGTGTGTCCGATACGCAATCGATGCAATCGGACTCTATCTGCGCGGGGAAGTATAATGGGGGGTGTCCATGGGGTAACTGTCCTTTTTGAGTTTTTAAGAAATGTGTTCTCAGTATCCCACTGTGATTGCCATAGATCACGGATGCATCGTTTCACCAGGACTTTGAGTTCATCTTTTTTGACATGGGGATTATCGATATCTACTGTTAGACAAGCTGCCTGGCGGGCAGCGCGGTCAGCGGCTTCATTGCCATGTATTCCTGCGTGTCCGGGAATCCAAACAAAAACTACCTTCTTACCGACGTCTGCCAAGGATTTCAACAAAGATAGAGATTTCTGGATAAGTGGATCTAGTGAGTTTCGATTTCTCAAAGCTCTTAGTGCGTTAAGGGAATCGCTTATAATTGCTGCAGAGGGTGACGTTGGATCCATTTCAAATGATTGCAAGGCTTGAAAAATTGCATGCTGCTCCGCAGAGAAGATTGAAGTCATCGGTGACAGTGACCAGGAATGCACAATGCCGTTGATAAAGAAGGAACAACCTACCCCGGAGTCTGTCTTCGAGCCGTCTGTGTAAAATATTTTTGTATCTCCAAGGTTGTCTATTATTATTATATTGAAACTACGAAAAAATTAAGTAAACGGTAGACTCATTTTTTAAACAATTTTTATGGATAGACTTACATCTCAAACCTTGCTCAAAAGATATGATTGTGAAACGCAGTCTATTTTTTTTTGAGGTTCCATATGAGGTATACGCAGGGTAGTCATTAAACTTCCAGATGAAATATGAAATGAAAAATAAGATAAAAGGCGAGTCCCAGACGCGAATTCATTAAACACAGAATAAACTCCTAATTATTATAATTAATTAAATACCCCTGTTTCCAACAGTACTGATTAAAGACCGTACAATGAAGCAATTTATCTGAAAAGGGCGGACAGCAAGCCAGCGAACTAGAAGTTTCCAATTTCCGTCGGAGTAATGAATTTTTATCCAGAATGAAGCAATTGGTCACTGTCAATTCCCCGAAGATACGGTCGCATTAAAAATGTACTTGGGGATGGAAAAAGTTTCTGGAAAAAGGAACACGCTGGAATACGGAGTTTAGAGTTCGTGGAGCTGCGGGGAAAAGATGGATGGTAACGTTCGTGTTGCTTTTTTGTTGGAGATATACGACTCTCTTCTGATTCAGACGGAAAAGCTTTTATAGCTCATGTAGATGGAGAAATGGTTAACGGATTGTTTTTGTTATGCTCATCATCTGATCAAACTGTGAATTTCGTCTAGTTGGTACTATGCTCTGAAAATTAATAAATATAATTCCATTCTGGATTATTCTCCCGTTCAATGTTGTTTAACAGACATATTTAAGTGAAATCATTTTTATATTATAGCCCTCAAGGTTCCCTACCATGATCAAGTGGCAGGTTTCTAAAATATATAAACCGGCCCACCGTAGTTTATACAGGGTGTCCCACGACGATTAAGACAAGCAATATTATCGGAACTGGACAGTAGTAGCGAATTATAGTTTTGGGGGTTTAAATTAGAGCAAACATGGTATCTTTTCTTATTACTGTGTCACCCAGTGAGGTATTTGTTTTTGATCACGTGACGTCTGTTTCAAAAATTTTAATGGGACACCTTGTATATTTGTGACTTTTTGTGTTCCTCCCGATAATACAGTTGCAACAAACTAGCACACTTGGGCTCTAAAGTTATTTATTCAAGAGCTACAGGTACTATTTGCTCCAATTTACACCCCCAAAACTATAATTCGCTACTACTGCCCAGTTCCGACATATTTCTTGTCTTAATCGTCGTGGGATACCCTGTATAAGGAGAAATAATATACCTAAGAACCCTACTAAATTTTTGAGCTTTTTTTCTCTCGTCGTCTGATCAAATTGTGAATTTCGTTTATTTGGTACTATGCTCTGAAAATTAATAAATATAATCCCATTCTGGATTATTCTCTCGATCAATGTTGTTTAGCAGAGGGAGCATAAGGAGAAATAATATACCTAAGAACCCTCCTATATTCTTGAGCCCCTTTTTCTCAAATATATGTATGTAATTTGAAAAAAACTAAAAAAACATGCTTTTAAAGAACATCGAAATGAAAAGTTGAAAATAGTCTTTAAAATAAGTTTAAAACAATAATGAATGAATAACACTAGTATTATTGTGAAAAAAAGCATCCGACGCTCAATTTACAAATAATATGGCACAAAGTGCTCATCCTTTTTTCACAATAATACTAAGTAGTATTTTTCGTTCATTATTGTTCTAAGCTTATTTTGAAAATTGCCTTTAACTTTTTAGTTCAAACGTATATATACTTTTTTAATTATAGTTATTTTGAAATTTTTAGCTAACATTATCATTAAGGCGTGTTTTTCGGGTTATTTTGAACTGCATTTATTAATATTCTGTATATTAAAGATGAAAAATTGTTTTGATCAACATTCGTAGCATAATCGTTACCATTACTGCATAAATGATGGTTAAAGCTGTCGACTTTCCTGAATCAATTTCACAAAAAAAGGCTCACATACAATTGGATCCCACGTCTTGTTGTGGCCATGTAGTTTATTTTCCTTTTTTATATTTTTTTACTATTTCCGCTTTCAGTCGAAGCGTTAAATTTGTTTTTGTTATAAAATTTATTATTACCTTACTCGCGTGATGTCAAGGCATTTTTTCCCTTTGTCTTTGTCTTTTCCCGCATGCTACGCCACTCCTTTTTCTTCTTAAAACGGAAGCAGCCATAAGTGTCAAAAATGAGAAGGAAGTAATATGGCTGACCACGTGACCAGTCGCTGTAACCGTACCTGTTGTAAGAGTCGCCGCACGTCGCCGTTCCGCATAAGACGTAACTCCACTAAACGCTCTAACCCTCGGTCTAACCTTACTACGGCCACGCCGCAAAGATCGGATTCAACGGTCCAGGGTCCTGAAGACCCACGGAGTGCATCAGGGGCCTCCCAACTCCGACCGCAACCAGGATTGTCCTGCTAGACGCCGCCAGACCACGTTACGAAAGCAAGGTAAGGGAATTACTGTGCCTTGACTTATCTTTCTACTCTCGTTCTTTTAATTACCATACGTTTTTTCTAAATTATTATTATTTAACGCTTGGATAATTAACTGTCGAAAGGATCTTAAACTTGTCCATTCATCTCTCCTCTGGAGTTAACTTTTCGCCAGTTGAGACTTTAGAGCCTTAATTGGGGAACGCGTGCTTTTCACAACACGTCTTTTAAGCTCTCGTCGCTACGCCTCTGTGTAATATTAACAAACTTCAAGGTGTCTGTGCCATCTCTTAGTCAGTAGTGTCACAGGTTGTCTATAAATGTGCAAAATCCCAATGAGTCGATTTTGTTTACATCCGCACGTGTCGTTGACACCCTAGTCAGTTATTACGAAAAGTGAGTAAGATGACTCTGAGCTGCATGGAAGTGAAAATTGATTTGTTGGTATTTAAATAAACAGCCCCAGAATTGTTAGTTATTTGAGAAGTCTAAAAACATATGATAGACGCACCTTATATAATAAAAGCTTGTTAATAACAGTAGTAAGTCACTTACTCTTAATCTAAAGGAGAGTTACAAACTCACAAACAGACATACAGGTGAAGCTAACAAAGGCGTGTTAAAAGGGTTACTGACGTGTTAAGTAATTTAATCGAATTTCTGACATTTGGACCTCTACAGAAATATATAGCCATTACTATACTATTTTATAATCTGTTGTACCCGAAAGAAACTACTGCAACCTTATTAATGTTCTGTTATATATAAGCTCTTGAATTTGGTTGGCTTAAGTTGTTTACTTTAACAGAACGTTCTGTGTGCTGCCAAAGATGGCGCTTTGAGCTACTCTTAGATATGCATAACCCTATCACATGGATATTCAAGTCGCTCATCAACAGGTTGATGTATATGACAAATCACGCAGAGAGAAACTCAGTCTTTAAGATTTTGTGAGAAGCAAAAAGAAGGATTTACACATTTTATAAAGGCGAAGGCAATTCATCTTCCGAATTAATATGAAAATCAGCCCACGGGCTGCCACAGTCCTCAACAAAGTACCGCTTGCGTCTCAGCTTGGTGCACTTACCTCCTTCGCTTCCCTCAGCTACGCCACTGTTCTTTTGAACTCCATGAACCATAGAGTATACATTTTGTAGTTAAGCAAATATTTCCCAGTCATGGAATGAGTTAATGTGCAATGCGACTAAAGTATCATTTTTCCCCAGATCTGGACACCTCATGATGAATTCTAACGTCCGCGTCCCCAAAAAGTCAGATCCAGTTTAAAATCACTACATTCGGAAAAAAATTGATGTTTTACCCTCGACTGAGGTCAAAAAATATCTTATCTCAAATCATTGTTTGACAAAATCTGCGGTGCGACATGCTTGAGGTACTACCCAACCATGGCCGACTTTACTCACTAAGCCGGAGCATGAAATATGGCAACACTGAACCAGCGGGCCGAGTTTTTATTTGTGGTTATGTGTATTCTTCCAGAGCAGAAAATATGGTTGGAAGGTGATTATTAACGTGTTTCTAATTATTTACCTGCACAAACGAAACTATAAAGATAACAAGATGCCTGCAAAGCGTGTAGTACCAGGTTGCAGCCCAGTAGGGGACATGCCAAGCCATGGCCCAACATAACCCTATTCCAGAGTAAAAAGAACGTTGCAAGGTGATTTTTAATGTGTTTCTACTTATTTACCTGCACAAATGAAACTATAAAGATAAAAAGATGCCTGCAAAGTGTGTAGTACCAGGTTCCACTAGCAATTGTGCGTCCAATAAGGGACATAAACAGAAGTGAGTGAAAGGTATTCCTCGGAAGGGCTGGTTATATTTGTAAGGATAAAGACAATAATTTACAAACATTTCAAAGGATAAGACCTATTTTAAAGCACAATGTGGTACCTATAATGTTTTCTGGACCTCCCAAATATCACAGAAAAATACAGATAATAGAACTCATCTGGGCATGCATCTGGGACATACCTACGAAAAGATTTGATAGTGAAAGGGAATCAAGACCAGCAAGAATGGCTTCACAGTGACCTAATAGTGAATTTTTCTAGCTCGAGTGACAATTTACAAAATAAATTGAGTGTTCATTTAAGTGGAAGTGGAAGTGGCGGCAGGAAACAGGTTGCGTTTATTTTTATTTTGTAGTGTCTGACTGTGATGAAACAGACATCAGATGTAAGTGGTATTAGTAGTAGTAGTTCTAAAAAGTATTTTTCTTAATTTATTAACCCAGATGAACTCTAATAGATACAAAATGTAATAATTATTCTGAAACTATAGGCCAACTATTTGACAGCTAAGCCACGTTGCCACATCTAAGGCTCCGGCTTAGTGTAGAGTCGGCCATGACCCAACAGAACGTCGGGGTACTGAGATCCCATACAACTTGAGTGACAGATCAGAATGGGCTCTAGGAGAACATCGACACAATTATGTTGAATGGTATCACCTGGTTCACTGATGGCTCCAAATATCTATCAGGTATAGGAGGAGGCATATACGGTGGAAGGCCTAAGAGGAATGTGAGTATCCTAAGCAAACTGACTACTGTCAACGCCGGATTAAGCTTTTATAGGGCCCGAGGCTATTTTTGGTTCAAGGGGCCTTTTGCTCTCTTACATTTCACAAAAGTAGGGCCTCTGGGGGACCCCACTAAACTGCGGGGCCCGAGGCTCCAGCCCCTTTAGCCCCATGATTAATGCAGGCATGACTACTGTTTTCCAAGCAAAAATAGCCGCAATTATGGAATTTGGTACAACATAGTAAAAAGAATATCTATGTAAATATAAACAGCCGGGATACTTTGATGTCCTTGGCAAGTAATCACTATACCTCAAAAATAGTGTGGGAGTGCCATAACACCCAAAGACACTGGCGAAGATTAACATGGTAACACTATCTATGTGTCTAGTCACATAGGAATAGATAGCAATGAGAGGGCCGACATGTGTCTCAAAGAAGGTGCAGAACTCTCTCTCTCTCTCTCTCTTTTATATACAACATGGTAGGGACATATGTCATCAGTTCGGTGTCAAATGCGTTAGGACAGAGTAGTGCTGAAGGGAATCTCCTGTTCTAATACCGCCGACACTCTCAAACTGAGCAGTGCACACCTGCAAAAAAAGTTGGGGATCGATGTGGCAAATCCTTTATGCAGGATGTGCGGTAAGACAGAGGCAACAGCTAAGCATGTTGTCTTCGACTGATCTGCTTTGACTGAAAGCAGGAACTCCTATCTGAATGTAGGCCAGGAGGGAAGGCAGGAGAGCATCGTCAAATGCACCTCAAAATTCGCAAAGAACCTTTGACTGGGGGTGCACAGTAAGCCTGGATGAGCAGCAACTATTGAGCTAACTGAAGCCCTCAGAGTAACAACTGAACATAGAGGTAGTAAACAAACCACTTCAGCATGGCGTGCTCACAGCCATCATATTTGACACTTCAGCCCCCAAACATTGATCAGCTGTGACCTCGCAGTGACAGTTCAAATTGTGAACAATGCTGTGTAACGCCAACTAACCTGAAAATTCTTCCAATGCAACCCACTGCACTTTTTGAGTTCCATCTCGGAAAACTGTTAAACTACACTCGAAGATAGCACAGCAAGTCCATAAAGCTTCACTACAGTTACCAACAAATAGCAAATTCGATTTTACTGACCAAGCATAAAAGATGCACAAACAATAAACAAAGCAAACGTTTGACAGTGGAGGGCATGCGACGTTGCCAGCTCCTCAAAATTATGCAAGCCATCAGAATTTGCGTTTATGATGAAGAACTATGCAGTAACGCAGTAGAGGTCAACATATCTATTGATTTTGCTGTAATAATTCCTGAACCATCAAAATACCGTCTTCTTTAACGTAGAATGAAATATTTCTGAATACTATACAGTTAAGACTATAGTAAACAATTAAGATTGCCCTATCTGGTAGTCAATATGACAACGTAAGAAAAGATGTCGGCCTATTAGAATTAGCTGTTTACAACCTCTATGTTCAGTTGTTACTCTGAACTGAATCCCTCACTACCAAGAAAAAATTTTGTTAAGTGTTTGTTAATTTGAGAAATAGTGAAGATATATAACCCGAAACATAGTTTTAATTAGAAGCACAATACGTCAGAGAGACAGCCACAGGTAAGTTCCAGAAATAAAAAAATAATGAAGTACCTTAACCAGAACGGAACTCACATGCGTAGTCTAATGAGATCAGCCTTTATTGATTACTGGGTAGGTGGAAGTATAGGGAAAATTGCGACAATTAATATCAGTGCGAGCCGGCGTAGCAGACAGCAAAGTGGATAACCCCTTGTACCTGGAACCGAGTCCCATTTTTCTTGCCAGCTTAACTATTCCCCGGGATAATGAGCGGCAATTTTTCGGGATAGCCCCAAACATACTCCACTAAAAGCGCGCGGTTTCCAGTTTGTCCAAACAACGGCCAGCCGGCATTAAATTACTCTCATATTTTTTGCAGTGTGCCGTGGAGCCTGGCTGGCCGGTTCAACCAGTGCTGTCCCACAGCGGGCCGCGGAAGGCTCTTCCACCTTTTGTAATTACGTTCCGATCTTTCACCTCGAACTTGACTTGTTAGTGAACTCCAAATAAAAGCACAGCATATACAAGATTGGCAAGGTTGGAGCTGGAGGATACATATGGGCAAAGCCATCAGTTAAAAGAGACACATAACCCCTCATACATCCTACATTCCCACTACATTATATTCACAGCCAGGCGCAGTAAGACGGTGGAGCACATTCACGCATTGACGTCTTACGCTAAGCGAGTATCGCATGTTGTAGCTACTCATTACTATGAAAATCGCCAGTAATGCAGACTACGTGGCAGTGGCGTAACTAAGGGCTCACAGGGCCCGCCGCTGTGGGGGGCCCTGTCGTTTTGGGGGCCCCGTAGTCTTGGGAGCCCAGGGTCCTCACGCGCCGTCCTTTGTCGACTACTTCGTCGATACTACGTTAAAAGGTCGCTTCCTTGTGTTAGTATATTTTACAAAAAATACCTCTGAACCCCATGACACATACCTATCATTGAAAAAGTGGGACAGTATTGCGTTTTAAACTAAACACTAAAAGTTGGCGCAGTATGCGCAGTAAATGTAAAAATACGGCAAGACAGCATACGATAAAAATTTTTTGGCTAATTTAACGCGATGTCTTTTACAACATCGGTCACACAAACAACCAACACATAGATGTAAAGTATACAAACTAAACAACGACCTTCTAAAAAAAATTAGATGTGTGAAACTGTGTGTGTCTTCAAACCACGAATTTTGTAAGTTTTCGGGTGATTTAAGCATCAAGGTCGTTGTTTCGTTTGTCTTTTATACATCTATGTGTTGGTCGTTTCTGTGACCTGTGTTGTGGAAGACACGGAATTAAATTAGCCAAAAATTGTTTGACTTGTTTTGTTTGAGAATTGCATTTAAAAATCTGTGACTCAATGCATGTTTCTGTTTTTTTGTACGAACAAACCGCAGCCGCGAAGATGGCAATAAACATTGCCTAAAGCTTGGCAGTTTCCTATATGCAGTGACCTGTGTTTCTTTTCAAAATTTTGGTCACAACCCCAAGATTTTCTCTTTAGCGTGAGGCCTAAGATGATACTCTTTATAACTGCGTATAGAAGCCGTTGAAATAAACTAGTTTTCCCATATAATTTTTTTCAGGAAACTGCAAAATAAGCTAGATTGAAAATAAATAAAAATCTAGGGTTGTGTATCAGACTCTGTCTACGTTTAGTTTTTTGTTCAGAATTTTGTCTTGTCTATTAGGCGTTGCACCTTCCAGATAGTGCAGTAGTCACTTTCTACTTAAATTTGTTAATTTTAAATTGGTAATTCCTAAAAGCGACAAATTATTATAAACGCAAGGGGGGCCCCGGGAAGTATCTTGCGGGAGGGCACCGAATTTGAAGTTACGCTACTGCTACGTGGTTGTGAATATCAAAGCCGAAATGCCCAGTATGACATATTTTGTGGGCGTGGGTAACCTCTGATCTGAACTGCAAAAATATGTCAAACTGATACTATCCTATTATTAGCCTGTGGTCAAGGTCATATTTATTGTAGAAAGTAAGGGCTACTGTTATCCTCTCGGACTCCCACGCCGCTTAAAAGGTTTTTGACTCCAAAGAGATTACATCAAAACTGGTATGGGACTGATTCAATACTCTCAGCTTACTAGCTTCACGCAACTCGGTTCAACTCCACCTTTTCAAACAATTTTAATTTTGGGACACTGGAACGTTTTTGGCCAACCATAAATAAAAAATTTCGTTGCTATCGCTATTTTGAGCGTGTGTACTAATAAAAAATAGGTGAATGGTTACCAACAACCATAACGTAGGTCGACCAATGTTACTTCCCTTCTCTCTCATTCTCTCTGTCTCACCTTAAAGAGTCACTATGGTCAAAGTGTCAATTATAACACAACCGGCAAGATTGCCGCTTTATGTGGCTAGCCCTTATTTGTGAGGGGAAATCCAAATGGATGGAAATTAGAGATAGCCAAATCTCGTCAACTCACTGTATGTTTTGCGCCACCAAAAGTCGCCCAGCTACGATTTTTGGCGGCCAGCTTGGTTATGAAATCGCCATTTTGGCGAAACATCGGCACACTTGGCAATCTTACGAGTAGCGCGTGAAGAATGGAAGGTGATAGGTAGGGGATATTGTGTTCCCTGTTCAACCTGTTAGAGGTTAGGCTAGCTTGGTAATCGTGTATGTATGTATGTATGTAATAGTATATTGTTCAAGGATGCGGTAGTGGCGGTAATAACAAGTGAGTTATTACCATTACCGCGAGTTGAATAGTATGCTTTATCTACGGCCGAAGCAATTAATAGTACGACTTGAATACATAATAATTACGAATTATTGTCAACCCAACCTCACTTCTATGAAATAAGTACTGTAGACTGTCGAATTAACGTTTGACGTCTCATAGCATGGCCACCTTTGCAGTTATTATAACGTGTCTTTAATCATAACACGTTTCCAAGAGATCGGTACTCGTATCTAGTAAGCGTTGTTGATAACCCACGGATGGAGCGTGAGTTATGAAACATAATACTCGTACACGCTGTTTGTTTATAGGTAGTATTACTTGATCAAAAATGGTTTGGTGAATGGTGTATAACTCAATGAGGGTAGACAAAAATTATTATACTCGTACCATACTAAATTGAGCACAAAAAACTAATATTTGAGTGAGTGTCAGGACACTCAGGTATAGCTGGTAATAAAAAGGCAGATGACCTTACAATAAAAGGAACATTTACTTTGTACATTGTCTCACAACCTGCCTTGGGGATATTCAAATGCACAAATAGGCACCCGTTAGAGAATGGCTGAAGCTCCTAGCGATTCATCAAATCAAGTAGCTTGCTGTTTTTATAAACTACTTGACTTGTATTGAAAACCAAGAATTTTAGAAATTCACTACCTGAGTTGAATTTCAATCGTTACTACTTGACTTGATATCGCAATTAAAGGCGGTAAGGCGATTCTATTCCTGACTGGGCTATTCTATAACGACAAACGATGCGTAAACTTAAATAACCAGTAAGCTAGTATTTCAAATAGTATTTTTGGCGTAGTGCATCGGACTTGCCTTCCGATAAAGGTGTTGTTTCCAATTGTCAAAACTGAACTGTAAAATGAGTGAATTTCCCGAATGGGTTTAGAGCCGTTTCATAGCAGTAGATCAAAACACGTGTTAAATAGGGGTGAGAAGAAGAAAAGGATTATAGACTACATCACTTTCGAGAAGGATCCAAATAGTAAAAACAAGACTGAAAAATAAATAGTGTGCACCTCATATTCCACGAAATCTGAGTCTTTCCTCGCTCATAGGGAGAAAATGACTGGGTGGCCTGAAATTGACAAATAATTATCCACGAGCTACTTGTTCCGATAAAACTTTACAGTTACAAACTTAAACAATGACCATTATATGTTACTTCACCCGAATATTACATAATTTGTGGATTTTTGGATTTAAAATTTTATAAAAAAGACCTTCTTAGTCAACAGCTGAGTAAAATGAGTTTGTACATATTTTACAGCTATGTGTGTTATTTGTGCTGATCTATTGTTGTGGAAGACACCGTAGATAAACCAACAAATTTTTGACGTTTTTGTTTAAGCACTTGCATTTTAAGTCTGCGACTCAATGCAAAGTACTGTTTCTCTACTATAAACCTCAACGTTAAAGCCCTGAAGATGGCAATAAGCAATGTCGAAAGCTTAACAGTTAAGACCAGAGTCTCCTTTATACAGTGAACCTTATGTCTTTTCAAAATTTTGGGCGCAACCCTAACATTTTCTCATCTTAGCTATTATTTTAATCTAGGGTACACGTTTGTTATTGCTATCATATCATATCAAATCACGATTAGTACAAGTTAAGTAGTCAAGTATTATCGAAATCAAGTAAATGTGACCAACTACTTCACTTTTCCAGTTTCTTGAAATTATAAACAGTTAAGTTGAATTGATTTGAAGTCAATACACGTCAAGTAACTTGAAGACCACGTAATGTGGTGAAGCCCTTGAAACTCCAGCATGAGCATGGGACATGGTACCTGGATGTAGGCATGGTATTCATCAAAGGCCAATATAACAACTGGTCTCCCTATAGCTGAACATTTTTTCAGTTAAAACGTGTGCTTTGAACAATGTAGAAAGCCCTGAAGATGGCAATAAGCATTGCCGAAAGCTTGACTGTTGACACCAGAGTCTCTTTCATGTAGCAATCCTCGTTTTAACTTCAACATTTCTGACCACGTCCCCAAATTCTTCTCCTCGTCTCAACTAGATTCTTGGTCAAGGACTATATTTGTTCTTAAAATTTAGTGTAATTTCAGTGTTCATAATGTCCTTTAAACCGTTATAATGAAGCATAGGTACTTTCGTTCATTCTATTAGGCAAGAATTTCTCTATTCTGACCTTATGCGCTGAAACATGCATGTGGAGATGTTAGAGCAGCCTGCGCAAGGTCGTGTGGAGGTCATGACAACTTTAAATAGTCTATTTGGTTTATATAGGCAACAATAAAGCAAAGCAATCTTAATAAATAGCTACCAGGTGGTAGGTAGCGTCACAGTTTCAGGAATTTTCGAATCGAGTTCTATAACACGTTGGTTACTTGATCTTGGAACGTGGTGTCCAGTTGAATCATTCGATCATTTATTTCAGCGAAGAGACAAGTATAGAGCTTTGTGACTCAGAATTAGATAAATTTTTAATTTAGAGCAAACATGCAGAGATGTTTTAAGTGAACACAAAATTTTGATTTCATAAATATGCGGTTTTTGTAAATAGGTAATGAATTTGTTTTCTACTTTGTGACAGTGTCACTCTTCCAATACTACACCCTTTCCAACATTAGTTTTCAAAAGCGTCAGGTAATAATTCAAAACGGTCAGGTTAGTTTTCCAATCCGTCATTTATTGTTCCAAATAGTCAAATATATTCATATATTTCAAAGCGTCAAATGCAAATTCAAATAGTCAATTTTTAATTGAGATACGTCAGTTGTAGTTTCAAATCGTTAAAATTGAATATTCGATTGCGTCAAATGTAATTTCCAATAGTCAGTTGTAAAGGGTCATTTGGAAATTCTAAAGTATCATTTGAATATTCAAAAGCGTCAATGGTAAATTACAAGGCATCTTTTTAGAAGTTTATCTCTGTAATCCAGTGAAAAATTTTTATGTTGTGTCAGATATGACAGTCACTATATACATAAATAGTGCGACCTCAGCATGTATAATGCCAAGTTTGCTACCTCGAGCGTCAACTACAACATAGTCAAAAAAACATTTATTGTATTATATGTAGCACTACCGACTTCCGAGCGTGCGTAAATATGTAGATATTTGTGTGCAAGGGTTCAACACAACACACAGCATTTTTACTATGATTTAGAATTTCTTAATGAATGTGTTTTTGAATATTTGAGAGCACAGATTCCAGTAATAAAGTAACTAAGTATATTTTGTAACAAAACAATTTTCTCGGTACCATGATAGCCCAACGGATAAGCACTAGCCTTCCACCAGTAGATGTTCAGGTTCGAGCCCAGGGAACCTACTGAAGTCATGAGCCTTCCGATCTCATTTTATCAAAACTGTAATATTAATACCCATGATGTAATTTTATGTCGCATTGCGAATGTAGCCGTTTTACATTAATAGTAGATACCTACTTATTTCTATCTTTTGTAAGGCGATTTATGATTTCAAAGTGTATCAATAAGAAAGATAATGTAAAGTGCGCGATTTTTTGGGCACAAAAAAGTCGAGAAAATGAGGAAAATATTTGAATCCCTCTAGGACCGTGACATCATGGTCCTATAGGAGAACAGCCAATCGTAAGACGGGTATGTGTGCCGTGTTGGCGTTCTAACTTAAGTCCCAATATTCAATGCGTACCTTTATGTGATCCTCTAAAGGATATATAGTTTGATATATACGGCCAGTGAAGCCAACGAATTCGCATAGGTTAGAAGGAATAAACAAGAACTATGTCTGTTTGCACACTCCTAAAAGAAACGATTCATCGGCAGCTTCATGATCGTGGAAGGTCGCACAGTGGCCGCGACATGGTCCGGGAGGTGGCGTCAAATTTCATCCGACAATTAAACTGAGGCTGCGTTTTTTAATGTAGACTATCTTAATGTTGATTAGAAAAAATATCCGTGACCTAAGATTTTGTGAGCCTGCGTAAGTGGCAAAAAAGGAGACCCACGTGGCTGCGCTATAAACAGCGTCTGCCTTCGATAGTGGGGCAGCAGCAGCCTTGTGCACGGTTAGCGCTTGGGTGGGTGACTGAATTGCACCGAGCGCACAGGCATTCAGTTTCTATCCCGTGAAAATTGCGTCAATACCGCGATTTTGAAGTTGACGAGGCAACAATGCACTGCTGTTGTATGGCGCGCATCGCACCGATTGGATAAATTTAAATTCCTATTTTTAAACTTTAAAATGGAATTACTAGTAAACAAAACGATGCAGAGAGTAACGAAATGCAACAGTACACCCATTTTTGTATACACTAAGTGGTTTTAATGATCTAATCATTATTTTGAAACCCATGATACTAGTCCACTCGAGCTAGACAACATGGGTTCGCAAATAACTCCCCTTAGACCAGGCGGTAGGGTTTTTTTCACAGCAAAAGGTCGGAAAGAGATCAAATATGGTGGGATGGTAGACATGTGTTCCCCGAATCTACGCCTAAGTTTGCGACCTCGGGTGAAAACTGTTTCGTGACGCTTTTCCACAAATAGAGTCGTTGTGGTTAGTGCTCGAGTGGCAATCCCTAGAGGTCGCAAATTGAATCTTATCTTAATTAAGCAACGCCAAGGTCATTTTCACTAAAAGTACGCACAAATAAGATATTTTTCGCAACAAAACATATCAGTGTGTTCCTAAATATCGTAATTTTATTTTAAAACCAAATGCGTGAGCTTAGGCAGCTGCAGATAATAAAGAAATGAGAACATATAATTCTTATAGAGAAACAACGCTACACGACTTTTTGATAAAGTTATTCGACTTAATCCGCGATGAAATTCAAATGCTCAATGCTCAAAGGGCAAAACTATGCAGAATTTTGTTCGCTCCATACATCATACCAAGCTTTACCAAAACGACACTTTTTTTTCGAAAATCGCCGCGAAGCAGAGTTTACACCCTCCACTTCTCCAGCGGTAGTCCCCTGAGGTCACAAACTTAGATGTAGGCTCAGGGGACCAATGTCTACCAACCCACAAAATTTTATGTCTTTCCGACCTACACAGAGTATATGACGAACGATAACTTTTGCTCTATTCAAAAACAACCGAACATGTCGAAACTACCTGTTTTACCATACGGTATTGATCTGATGCTTTTGAATATTCAATTGATTATTTGACACTACATTTAATGCTTCAGCACATTCACCCCCCATTCCAATTTATAATTGACGCTTTGGAAATTACAACTGACCATTTTAAACTACGAAAGACGCTATATGTAGAAGTGATTAGATCATTTGAAAACAAATGCTAGAAAAGGTGTAGACATGAGGAACTTCTGTTCATTCAATGCATTGTATTAGGTATATAATAAGTTGACAACCTATACTGTATAACTCCGATAGATTTGTCCTTAGGTGCAAATACAGGTCGTCATGCCTTAGAAGCGACGTAGAGGCCGACGTTCGAACAGACTATGCCCAACGCAAAATAACGTCCTTATCCTTATGCTGGTTGGGGTTGTTCCTATCTGCATGTGGTGATTCAACCGCCCCCAGGCTAAAAGAGCTGTCGCGCCTCTGTGCGAGGGCTTGTATGTGTGTGCGTTCTAAGCAGGCTGTGCGGAAAAGAGAGATAGAAAGAGAGCAGGTAGAGAGCAGAGTGTGTCAGCGGTGTAGGCGTGTCCCGGCAGAACTTTCCATTGGCGGAAAACTCTGAAAAAATGCTAGCAACTCCCTCTAGATACGCGGGGCGCAAACATTATTTTTGGCGTGGCCGTAAATTCAGCCGGGACGGGCTCGGGCCCAGAATAAATATTTTCGGAAAGAGTAAAATGTTAAGGACTTTTCATTATGCCGGGCGTATATAAAGTTTTAAGGCTATTATGTGGGGCCTATTAGCATAAAGGAATATTTCAGTTAATTGGTCTTGACTTTCTGGTCGGAAATTTCAGGAAATGCTAGGGAATTATGGAGGTTTTATGCAAAATACGGCGGCGCCGGAGCTTCGCCGGACTCCGGACTTTTTTGTTTAAAATTACTTGGGCCGGGCCCTTTGTGCCGTTTCAAAGGATAAATTGTACAATGCCGTCTGTTCTTTTGAGCATTAAGGCTCTAATGCGGCTATTTTCGTACATTTGTTAATTATATACGATTCACATGGAAACAGGATACGGACTCCATTTATGTGTGTGTGTGTGCTGGAGGACCATTCGGTTTTACTTCAGTCCTTCGCATTTAGGAGCCTTATAGATCTCTTTCGACGAGACTTTGTTCACATGGAACATTATTTGCGAATCACGAAACATTTGCTTATTAATTTATTTTACATTGTGCCCTTCTGCACAGCAAACACAAATGATATCTAACAGTCTAACCATACTCGCCACAACGATTTTTTTTCTAAAGACAATACGTGCTTTGCTATGTTACCATATTTAAGGAAAGATTTAGGCCTTGCACAGTTTTTAAAAAATATTTAGATATACCTCAGACTTCCCCTCAAATTTCTTAAATACTTGGCAAAATACGCGAAGGTTTAGACTATTTAGAGCAGGGGCTCCCAACTGATGGGGGGCGCGGCGGGCCAGGCGGGTGGAATTCATCCCAAGGGGGGAGTCTTTGTTTTCTAGGGAGGGAAGTGAAAGACGATTTAATAATTTCATCAAAATAATCATATCAGGAGAAAAATATAGACGTTATAAAATTTACAGACAGCTTAAAAGCTTTACTGGCAAGTTAGAAAACTGGAAAAGGAAGGTTAAGGAAAACAATGTTGAAATGTCTGTAGAACCTACAATGGTTCTTTCTGCTAGCAGTGAAAGTCATGCTATTCCATAATTTATACAAAGTGAAGTTTCACAACACCTGGAAGCATTAGAAGTTGAATTTATTCAATATTGTCCAGAACTAAGAGAAAAAGATTTGGATTTGGAGAAATCCATTACTGTCTGATGAAAAAGTACCTGATGATTGTCAAGATGAATTTTTCGAGCTCAAAAATGATTCCCCTACCGAATATTTAATTGACGAAAGATCTGCTTCAGAAGTTTGGCCCTTATTGTACGAATCCTATCAAAAAATAGCAGAAATAGCCATCCGTCCATTACTTTAATTTGTATCGACATATCTTTGCGAAACGGCATCTTCAGTCATGCTACAAATAAAAACAAAACAACGAAGTGAGTTAGATAGTTGTTTAGTGATTAATTACTATTATTACTATTATAATCAACATTTATACAATAAAAGCTAAATTATAAGGAAGGTTTTTTGCGAATGGCGTACGGTATGATGGTAAAAAGAGGTGCATTGAGTCGGAAAGAAAAAAAATTTGTTTAGAGACTATATAAGTTTTGGCATGAAAATACAACAATTGAGAAACAATTATTAGATGACGTATTTGGTGGAAAAGTTATCCCTCGAAACACAAATCGTCGTGTTATGGCGATTTTCACTTTCTTTTATCATTTCAGAGATAAGGGGGCTGGCATATTTTAGCTGGGACACCCTGTAGACACACGTGTTCTATGTGGGCCAAAATTCTTCTTTGCATCTAATGCACCCTGATTCCTTAAACCGTTTCCATTCCTTTTGGTGCCGATTAATTGCTAATTAGTCTTGTTATTTCAAGTGCAGCCATTTTTTGAGAAAATCCTAACTTCAAAGACACAACCAGAAATCTTAGGCCCAGTTTCACAATCAATAGTAACCTCTGGTAGTCGCTTAACCGACAGGTGGAAATTAACCAGTAGTTATCGGGGAGCTCTGTTTCACAAAGAAAAACAACGATTAAGCTTATTTATCTTTAAGTCCGCAACATGGGTTGGTCTTAGAGCGCTACCATAACGGTGTTCCGTGAATACAACCTTCCCCTTTGACAAAGAAACCTAACCTTTCTTTTCATATTGTTGATTTATGTCATTACAGAGTATAATCAAAACACATCGACGTCTTAGACGTCCGTGTCAAAATCCACGTGTTTATAACCTCGGAAGCTGTCATCTGTTGATCACAACAAACGTCAGAGGTCAGAGATAACCCATACTTCATCCTTGGGTTAACATAACTACTGGTTGACCAGAGCTTTTGACGTAAACCGTGGATTATGGAATGGATTATTTTCGCTAACCATTAGTTCTTCTTTTGACCACTAGTTAACTAACTGGGTCTTAGTGTTCTGGTTTTGACCGATATTATACGGCCTCTTAGCCCTTCTCTTCAGCAAAGAGTATTGATTAAACCACACAGCTCATTGTACTTAAACCGTATACCCCTTCATTTGTATCCATCTTTGGTCGTTTTTTCCTATTTTTTGCTAATGCAGGGTGGAGCCAGAGCTCCATTGTGTAATCGTTCTTTGCCAGGAGGTGGGAAGTAAAGGGATGATTAATGACGTCCATTGTTCCGGCTTTACTTGTAACCGCGAATAAAAAGAACACCAGCTCTGTACGGGCTGATGTCTTAACCGCACTCTCCACTATTCTCACAGGAATACAATGAGTAATTGATGATCGGTTCTTTTAAGCGCCAGGTTTCACAATGCCATACTTTCTTTTTCTTTTTCCAGTGAGCTATTTTAAGCTGGATCGGATAGGAAATTGAAAAAAGTTTGCAGAGCTATTTGTTTCCATTGTATATATCTCCTTCATACTATAATTAATGTCTATAATGCACAAATACAGGGTCCAGTTAGTGTGTAATTCTTCGATATCTTGCAAGGTGTACCCGATGGAAGAAAATGTCGAATACAAAAGTTATTTGGTTACTTAAGACGCATATTCTAAAAATATTTTGAAATATAGAGGGTGTTGCGGGAAAGTAGGATACTGATCAACTTGATTTTTTTATATGGAACTGTAACTTTTTCTTAAATTTTTCTAGTTTCCATCATTGATCTCCATTCAACACTAAACTATTTTTGGGATCGGTTGCGACGTTGCCAAATTATAATTTATTTTCTATTAATTTCCGGATTTGCAAGGTCGCAAGTAATACGTCCAAATTGATATATTCCTTTAACTTTTCTCAATAATATTATACACCGAGTTACTTGAATATTAAGTAGATATTATTTTGGACGTTACCAGCAATTTGTATCTACAGGGTGTTTTTGGCAGAATTTTAAATTACGGAAACTTGAAGGTCATTTTACTTTGTTTTTTTAAATGTAACACCCTGTATGTTTTATTTTAAATCGGAATATCTACTAATACCCTATCTCGCCTTTTAATATTTTTTTCGCGTTTGCGGCATTGCCAAGTTATAAATTATTTTTCCAAATTTTTAAACAAATATCCTCGATTTTAATCTATTTTGAATAGAATCCTCTACTTATTTTTATTGCAATAAATTGCATATGTCGAACTTAGTAACATCTCACAATTTCCAGGTATAGTTCCATATAAACAATTAAGTTGATCACTATCCTACTTTCTCGCAACACCCTGTATATTTCGAAATATGTTTAGAATATGCGTCTTAGGTATAAAAATAAGTTTTGTATTTTAAATTTTCTTCTATCAGGTATAACTTACGAGATATCGAAGAATTACACACTAACTGGACACCCTGTGTATGTCACATATTTCCATAGGTCTGTCACTCTGTCCTTGTAACTAATAGCGCCCTTGCACCAAAAAAAATTGGCATATGGTAGATATTCTAACGTATTAAGCTCGTCGCTCATTTGCCCGTCACGTCACGACCAGATGCTATAATCCGTCGCCCACTTTGCGCAGACGAAATCAACACACCGTTGTGTTTTTAATACCGCATAGCAGTCACAAACGTAACATGTTGAGAGTAGCAGTACTGACATTGAATTAATAATAGTAGCTGCAATATTGACAGAAGAAGAAAGTAGCAAAAGGGGCATGCGGGTCCAGCCCATTAATAAAAAAAGAGCGGAATTTTGGGAAATCCAACATCTATTTGATGACCTGAAAGATTTTTGTTGTCCATTTTAAGATACTTTGTCCTCTGTCACTATCAAACAAGTGCTCAAATAATGCTAAGCCTACTTCGAAAGGCCCGCGACGGCCGACGATGCGCTCACTTGGCTGGTCCGTCACGGTGTTTCGTTTTGCCAGGGAGGATCGGATACCGGTAATCCTTTCCGTAATCGTCCTCACCGTGACGTTAGGTGCCGGACTAATAGGCGTTTATTTGCATTGTTTTTATCCTTTCCGTATTTCATCGGAACGGTCCGGGACGGACCGTGATGGGCAAATGAGCGACAACCTATAGGCGTCATAAATTAGAAGCTTTTGATTTTTTAAATTGCTTACGAGACTAGTTTCAAATACAAATTTTAACTTGTGACAACAGCGCGAAAACAACTTCTGACGTCACAGGCACATTATAAGAATAGGATGTAAGGTATCGTAATCACTTTTTAGCAGATACATTTGGTTGCCACCATTACAGCATTTCATTAAGATTAGGCATATCGAGTATTTCATTTCGATTCAGCGTCAAAAAGTCAAAATTATAATTATATAATAAAGTTGCGGCTCCTCTACCTGCGTCGGTCAGTCTGCTACTCTGTTTTCTCTGGAGTCGTTGTAACCGCGTACTCTCAGTAGCTGCTATTAAGGGGCGATCTGAAAGCTGCAAGCAGGTTGAATTAGGGGTGCCTAATATCATGAATCCACTTCCATTGAATGAATTTTCAAAAATAAGTAAAGTTGATAATACTACCTTACAGTAAGAGTATTATCAAAATCCTTCAGTGATTTTCAAATTACAGAGGATCAATGATTGACGAAATACATGCAATACTTCCACCCCCTATACAGGTTGTAATTAAAAATTGAATCACTATAAGCTATCGATTAAATTAATGTAGAACTGAAATTTCCATTAATAAAAATAGTATTTTACAAGCTCTGAGCAACATTTTGTTTTTTAATCCTTTGAATTAATGTAAATGGACCTACAAAAAAGCTATAATGCTTTGCAAATGAAATGCATTTCCATATTGCACGCTTTCATGGTAGTTTCGTTTTTTAAATGCGTTTTAAAGTCGACCTGTATAATTATAACGTATTTTAAGACAGTAAATTTCGAATTACCCCAGCATAACAATGGGTGTGGATTTTCCACGGCACGGTGGATAGCTTTGCTCTAGGCTTTGGCTGTGGAAAAATATATTTTAAAACTATGCACAACTTTAAGGGCGTTAAAAACACAGGACCGACTAGTACAAAAAGCGTTTGTTTTCTAACTTTGTGTGGAATTGAAAAGTGCATTAGCTGTATGACGTTCATAAAAGCCAGAAAGTACTTTTTTTTATTTTTTACGTAGTTCAAACTGGCTCAGTTATAACCTGAATATTAAAAAAATTTCAACAAATACTGGTATAAAATAAAGTTAAAGAATTATTGTCTACTTTTTAATACCTTATTATTCTGTTAGTTCACCACAGTACAGTTGGCTAAGGTGTTACGCTTCTTCAGTTTTTTTTAGATTTATCGATTAAAAAAAAGCCGGAAAAATTCACAAGTTTATACTATAAAGGTCGATTCCCGTTGAAGCAGCATCAAGCAGCGTGTCGCAGCACGTTTTTGAGATAGTATTTCCAATTGAGCAGCATATTTGGCAGCAAAATGAGGTAACAAGCAGCAAAATACAGGGTGCCCGTTGTGTATGGAATATAGTATATAACTCCGTAAATAACGATTGTATAAAAACAGTTGCTTAATATTGCATTTCTCGTAATACGGTAATATTCTGTTGTTTCATTTCATAAAACAAATGAGTAGCAAAAAACATCTGATTTTTTTAATTAGGCTCATTTGATAGAGATTTTATTACTCTTTTCAGTAATACAGGGTTTCGCATCCAACGATGTGAAACTTATGATACCATCCCATTTAAAAAATAAAAGTTTCTAACGTTTTTAACTTTTCAAATTTGAAAATTGCTAGTCTATTGATTTAATGTTCTTTTGAAACAACTATCCTGCTCAAACACAAACATGTTCCTTGCTTGTTTCGAGACCAAAAACCGCACCTTTCTATCACGTTTAGTTTTCGAGATATTAACGTTTCTTGTAAAGTACTACAAACGTCAAATTTTGTAAAAATTGCTGAATACTCCGAAAATAGGCTTCGTAGACATAAACAATGGTTCACAAACTGGGCCTAAAAATCGATGCTGAATTCAAAAACGTAATAATATACAGGGTGTTCCATTTAAAATAAGGAAGTTGATGTAACTTCCGGTATATCCGGAAGCCCGCCATCTTTGAAATTATTTTCTAAATGTAGAGCATTTGAAAATAAAAGTTTTTTATTTAAAACATTTTCATCTAATTTAAACGGTATGGCCGCTAGGGAGCACCGCGCGCTTAATGGACCACCCTGTATAACATATCCGTATCCAAATGTAACCAAATGTTTCAAAAAAAAAAAAAAATAGAAACTTTCAAGTTTCTTACATAAATAACATTAATTGAAATCAGTTAATAGGCCAGTAAATAGCGACAGAAACTTCTTGTCATATGTCAGTACATCTGATATTGTTAATAAACGTCATCTAAGATCAGGAATTATTCACTTAACAGATTCTAAAAATATTTCCTTCTATTTAGGTACTAACATGTTGTCATTGAAAGGGGAAAAATATTTATCAGATGAGCCTACTGGAAGGGTATATCGATGTTAAAGAAACAAAAACTGCTGAATACTGTCGTATCATGGAAAATACAACATTAAGCAACTTTTATATAGAAAAAATAATATAGTCATTATTTACTGAGATATATACTAGGTATATGCCATACATAATGGGCACCCTGTAAGGTTTCGTGTGTAGTGGTTTATTCTATAATAATTTTGACAGTATATTTTCGCGCAATCAACTATTGGTAAGTGAACAACTGCAAGGTGCATTTTGCTGCGACGCGCTGCTTGATGTATCAGCCTTAATCAAAGGATAGTAATGGAAAAACGCGAAACTTGCTTTTTTCAACTTTTGATATACCTACTCTATCAACATTCTTAATGAAATATTCTTTTCTATAACAGATTCATATTCCACTTACCCAAGGACCAATATGAAGCTCGGCGTGTATGAAATGTAAATCGGTTAGAGTCTTAGATAATATCTTCAATCAAGATGGTATTGAAGAATTTACAAATGATGCGTGTTGAAGGAATGTTACTACTTTAGACTTGTATACAATTCTTCGATACGTATCGATACGGAAGTCAAAAATAGATTTTTGAAACATCTACAAATTTCCAGTACCATCGGTATGGTCGTAAAAAATTAATGTTTCTTCCGTCTTTAAGACCAAATTTTGAAAACTAATTAGAGTGTGGCTAATTATAGAACAGTATTCCTAGTATGACAGGCTCCGAATAATTATTTATACGTATACAAATTTTCAGCGAATTATTTCATCATTCTAGATAAGTTAGCTCGGAGTACAAGATTGAGAACAGTAAAATTATTTGTAACAGCAGTAAGGATATTCCTTCACTTAGATTTTACATCACAAATTCATCCAGGATGTTCGACCAAGGTTGTATTAGGTCCCTTTTAAAATAAAATTTAAAAATGTAATAGTTGTCAAAATAAGCGATACTATTAGCACTTTCTGTTAGGAGACATTTGATACATTATTTTTTATAAGGTACTTATACCGAAAAAAATTATAAATCAAATAAGTAATAATAAGTAAGTAATAAAATTAAAATAAGCACTGCTGGACAATTTAATTTCTCAACGGGAAAACGTGCAAAGAAGCATACACAATTACACATATAATATTAGCTGATGTTTCGCCAAAAAACTGCTACAACGTCGCAAATTTTTCATGTTTTTTTCTAAAACTATGGGTTTTTCGCTCTCCCTTTTTTAGGAAGAAGATGGAGAGATATTCAGAGTAGTATATATTTGTTGCAGTTTGGAAAAAACAGCTAAAGTAACAAATTTTTCTGTCGCTAACTTGGAAACGCGTTTACAAAAGAGGTCATAGTTATGTCTGTAATGCCTATTTTCCCCAGAAGATATATATTTCATTCTGTGAGTGTTTTGCCAGAAGTAAAGCTAGAAATACCTGCTATAATTTGTTGAAAACAACAAGACCATTCGTAAAGCATACTTGGATACATATTTGAGTGAACGTATTCATTTGCATCATTTTCAATGTATTAGAAAAAACAACGTTTCAATTTTCTAAAAACCCTTAGATACAAGTATGAAAACTAATTCCTTTGAAGCTACATTTTCTAATTTTTATAAAACTAGACACTCCTACATGCATTTATCCATATGATGATATTTCTATCAAACTACAGCTAGATTTAAGTAACTTAAAATTAGTGCACAGTTTAGTGAACTTCAATGAGCTATAACATCTTAGAAATCAGCAAATCAGTTAAACAATGTAATGACAGGGATTGAGCCTCAATTACAAAACGGCTTGCTTTGTTTTAGCTTTTCAAGGATTACATATGGTTCCATATGACATGTCTTTCCGTTGGTAGTAGGCCCTCAGAAGAAGCGCTATAGTTGGTTACATATGTTGGGTATACAAATCAACGATTAGGAGTTAAAATTTGTTTGTGGAGTTAGTTAGACTATGTACCTAGTATTAGTTGTTGCTACGCCAAAGGACCTAGCAAAAGCAAAAAAAAAGATTACGGCACTTAGCGCCAGTGGTAGTGACATAGCAGAGAGATATATCAAGCAAAGTAGGAATTAACATATCCGGTGCCGGTCAGTAACTTTGCGCATATCCCTAATGAATATTGCATTTGGAGCGTTCGCTTAGAAAACGGACGGCGCGGCAGGGGGTACGGCGTGGGGCGCACTTATTTCCGAATTAAAACTAAGCCAGCGGCCATAAATAACGAATAAAACTTTTTTAACGTCGGCGACAAAATGCACGCTGCGAATATTTCCGCTTTTCCGCCTCTCGTAAACACATGGCCGTGAACGGGGACTGTTCAAAAGGGAATTACTGTGCTTTTTGCGCTAGCCGGTGACACTGCCCCGACGCGCCATCTCCAGCTGCTTTATCGGCTTTGAGGTGTGGTTGAACTGTCACTTTCTTACCAATGGAGCAGGCACGAATCCAGGATTTGGTTTTGGGGGGGTCCAGATTATGGGTGTCACTTAGTTGACCTTCCGTGGGGGTCCAGATTAGAGTTGCCACCTTAAATCCTTAAATTTCTGGGAGGGGGAGGGAGGGGTGCAAATTTGTAGATTTCTTTTTTTAGTCGGCATTTTATAACGTTTCGGGGGGGGGGGTTCCGGACCCCCCTGGACCATCCCCTGCAACGGAGCCTTCCGGACGGAAGTATCATTGAAGTATCTAAAAATAATAAGGGCTCAATAATTTCTATACAGGGTGGGCCAATAGTGCGTGGACGGAGGATTGTGGGCTTACTGAAAAATATTTCAAAAATCTGTCACTTGATCATGGTAGGGACCCTTGAGGGCTATAACGTAAAAATATTTTCACTTAAATTTTGACGTTTATACAGGGTGATTCATATCAAAGTTACATTTTTTTGAATGTAACCCCCTATATATTATTGCATATTTGGATTCCTTGGTCAATTCTAGTGTGACCTTATGTATCACACATGGAACTTTAAATGAACCGTTTAGACGCAAATCACCATTTTTGGTATAAGTAGGTATCAGAAAAAAATTGACTATCGCAGCGATTATAAAACCTAGAAAGCCGTGACTTTGCGGTACGACTAGGCATGAAATGCGTCATCTTAGGTCAGAGGGGCAAATTTGAATTCTTTTTGCACTTGGAGAAATCAGTAGATTAATTAAGGAAAATTCAATCACAGATAACTTGATTTTTTCAAATGGGAATGCCTATTTTGGTTTAAAGAATCAAATGTAAAATTTGATTACTTTTCTAATGATATAGCATTCTCGATATCAATCTCTTTTAGTTTTCATTTTATTTAAATTTTTCAGTCAAATCGGTGTTTTTCAATTTTGCTGAATGCAAGCAACCTAGCAGGCCATGAAAAATAAACAAAAGCTCGTTAATATGGAAGAAACCAACTAACTTAGTAGAAAGATGCAAACTAAATAGAGCAACGAGGCAAGATTATGAAAATTCCTTACAACATATTAGCTCTAACCAGAAACAATAGCGGTAACAAGAACGCTCATTTTTCACAGCCTACTAGCTATTAGCCAATTTCCAAAGTCAGTAAAAAAATATTTAATCAAAGGAAAACTACTACTGATTGTTGCTGCCAGTAGAATATCTATGTCTTTTGAATAAATTCTCACATTTAATGCTATAAAAAAGTAGCCATTTCCGTAAGTCAAAAGTAATGATACCTCTGACTGGAACCCTTCAAATTCTTCAGTAGGTACTTCTACTTATTAGCAAAATCGCGGAAAGTGAAGCTTGATTTGCAGTCTGTTTGAATTGTAAAACACAATTTAGTTTGCAGAAAACTACATGTAATAAACACAATTACAACGTAGCGTAATTAAAATATTCTAGCATTATTTCAATAGATGCTCAGAATGCTCCAGTTGGAGATATCTTCACTTTTGACTTAACTAAACGGAAATGACTAATTTTTTTATCCCATTAAATGTGAAATTTCATTCTAAGGATGTTAGACTGTAAGCAAAAATCACTGGTAGTTTTCCTTGTCATTCCAAGTTTTTAATCATTTTGGAAGGTTGTCAAGCTGTAGTAGACATCAATAGCTAGTATGCTGTGAAAAACAAACACTTCTGCCATACCCCAGCTACTCATTGGCATTAGATATCTTGCGGCTGTTGTATCCGGTCAGAGCTAATATGTTGTAAGGAATTTGCATAATCTTGCCTCGTTGCTCTAGTTAGTTTGCATCTTTCTACTAAGTTAGTTGGTTTCTTCCATATTAACGAGCTTTTGTTTATTTTTCATGGCCTGCTAGGTTGCTTGCACGCAGGAAAATTGAAAAATGTCGATTTGGCAGAAAATTTGAAATAAAATGAAAACCAAAAGAGACTGATATCGAGAATGCTATATCGTTAGAAAGGTAATCAAATTTTACATTTGATTCTTTAAACCAAAATAGGCATTCCCATTTGAAAAAATCAAGTTATCTATGATTGAAGTTTCCTTAATTAATCTACAGATTTCTCGAAGTGCAAAAAGAATTCAAATTTAGCCCTCCGACTCAAGATGACGCATTCCATGCTTAGTCGTACCGCAAAGTCACGGCCTTCTAAGTTTTATAATCGCTGCGATATTCAATTTTTTTCTGATACCTACTTATACCAAAAATGATGATTTGCGCCTAAACAGTTCGTCTAAAGTTCCATGTGTGATACATAAAGTCACACTAGAATTAACCAAGGAATCCAAATATGCAATAATATATAGGGGGTTCCATTAAAAAAAATGTAAGTTTGATATGAACCACCCTGTATGAACGTCAAAATTTGAGTGAAAATATTTTTACATTATAGCCCTTAAGGGTCCCTACTATGATCAAGTGACAGATTTTTGAAATATTTTTTAGTAAGCCCACAATCCTCCGTCCACGCACTATTGGCCCACCCTGTATATCATCGTTTCCCATAAACATGGTAATGTTTGGTGTTATATGAGCATTACAATAAAAATTGCTGCTCATAGTGTCGACGAGTTCTCGTTGCACATTTTGTAAATATCAACATTATTACAACGCTTTAACTTCGTAAAATGCTTTGAATAAATATAGTTTAAACGTACTAAATAACAAGCTTTTAACACATTGACTGCCGCCATAAGGACCTTAAAGTTATTCCTCAGAGGCCATAAAACTGCCCACAGTGCCGGTATTCGTAATCCGACATTAGAGTGAAGCATGATTGAGACCACCGGTGATGCTCACGGCATCGGATGAAAATTTTTTCGTGAACCACCGGTGATGCTCATGGCAGTTAACGTGTTAAAGGACAAAATAAGCTTAAAACAATAGTGAACGAAAAATACTAGTATGATTTCGTAATAACGGCCCTGTAAACTGGCATAATTTACATTTTTACGCCGACGTTGATCGAAATTTTCAGAAGTTTGTTGACAACCAGCATGGAATCTAAACTTTTGTGGCGGTATTATTGGAAACCGCATAATAGACTAGTGTTATCCAAAATTTTCTAAATGAAAATTTGGAAAACTGCTAGAAGATTTACTACTGGAGTTTTTAAGAACAATGTGGTTTGGTGAGTTAGATAAGTTATAGATGGAGCGGCTGCACATTTAAGTACTAGAGGCCCAAACACTTTGGATGGAAAATTTCCAGCCAATTGTTTCTTCTGCGAGCCACGCCACCTACGATTTTCCCAATTCCTACGCTCTATTACGGAATAATTACAAAATCGTAAATATCTTGAAAGGCATCAACGATAGAATCACATACGCCTTAACGAAAGTGAAAGAGAATTTAATTTTGCATCCACTTACGTGAAACATTCTATCCCATTTGAAAAACAATTTTTTTAACGTTTTAAACTTTTAAATTTGAAAATTGCTAGTCTGTTGATTTAAATTGCTTTTGAAACAACCCTCATAACAAAAGTACATACAATGGATATCAAATCAATGGATATGTATATCCACAAATGGAGCATGACCGTCTAATGGATGTAAAATACACATCCTTGCACTCTTAGGGTACGTAAGAATTAGTTTGTATTGTGTCAGATTCTGTTTCAGCTGTGTCAATTATCCGGTATACAGGATGAGTCAAGCTCAACGCCTCGGACCCTTGTGACCAAACGATACCACTTTTCGAAAAATCAACTTTGTGAGTGTATGTAGGTCGAGTCCTCGGTCGAGTCGAACTACATTTAAAAGTAAAGACTTTTATACAGGGTGTCTAATAAAAGTGTGACATACCAAAGTTTTGTTTTTTAAATGGAATACTCTGTATATTATTGCTTATTTAGACTCCTGGGTGAATTTTAGTGTAACTTAATGTATCACACATGGGACTTTAAGCGAACCGTTTAGTTGCAAATCACAATTTTGGTATAAGTAGATGTCAGAAAAAAATTGAACATCGCAGCTATTATAAAACCTAGAGGGCTATGACTTTGCCATGTCACTAAGCATGAAGTGCGTCAGCTTATGTTAGACGGTCGACTTTGAATTACATTTGTACTTGGAGAAATCGATAGATCAATTAAGAAAATTTCACACTAAAAATCACCCGGAAATCTAAATACGCAATAATATATAGGGTGTTCCATTTAAAAAAAAACTTTGATAAGTCACGCTTTTATTGGACACCCTGTATAAAAGGAAATATTTTTAAAATTTAGTCCAACTCGACTTACATACTCCCGCAAAGTTAGTTTTTTGAATAGTGGCATGGTTTGGTCACAAAAGCCCGAGGCGTTGAGCTTGACTCACCCTGTATATACAGAGTGACTCCTAAGTATGGAATGCCTCAATTATCTTGAAAATGATTTGTACGATTTTCATGAGTTTTGGGATATGGAGGTTTTACAATACGGCCGATCTTGTGTTATTTACAGTGTTGTCAGATAAAAAAAGTTACATTTCATGTACGTTTGTCGCGAATTTACACATCCATGGTATATCCATTAAATGTACATTCATGTACTTTTAATGCACATGCATAGTGTATGAAAGTTCAATGTAGAGGCAGTAAGATAAACAGACTTTCATTATGTATTGTTATTAATTCAATTTCTAATTACAATAATAATACTTCGCAAAATCGATTACTGTGATTGTCATCTCTTTTCTGTTGAAAGGCATATATAAAATCACAAAGAAATCAAGTTATAAAATTCTGTAGATGGTTTGTTCCGCTTATGACTTACCGTCAAACGCTGGATGTGAGTGTTATCAGTAGTGAGAAGATAAGTAACATTGCACAATATTTCACTCGATCAGGTAATCAGACACAACCAGCATTAGCACACACGCGAAGGACACGAACGAGTCGAACGACGGAATGACTAGAAATCAGCAATGGCGGCACTAGTTGTACTTCGCGCAGGCGCATACCACTAGATGTATATATGATACATAGACCAACATCTTATGGATATTCACATATGGATATACCTACGTGAACATACATAGTATATTATACTAGTATATATCATTTTTCGTATGTACATTTAACGTCCTATGAATATTCAAAATACACATGTTCAAACTGGAATATCTAATGTACATTCTATGGATGTACGTATCCATATAGTGTTATGTGGGAATGATCTATCTTACTAAAACAAGTATGTTTTTTGCTCAATTTAAAACCGAAAACCACATTTCTCTGTCGTGCTTAGTTTTTGAAATACTTACTAACATTTTTTTTCAAGTACTGCAAACGTCAACTTTATAAAGATTTCTGAATAACTTCGGAAATAAACTTCGTAAACGTAAACTATGATTAACAAACTGGACCACAGAATCAATGCTGAATTCAAAAACGTAATAATATTCAGGGTGTTCTATTTAAAATAAGGAAGTTGATACCTACTTCCGGTATATCCGAATGTCCGCCATCTTTGAAATTATTTTCTACAAGTCGATCATTTGAAAAGAAATGCTTTTTATTCAAAACATTTTCTTCCAATTTAAGGTCGCTAGAGGGCACCGCGCGCGTATTGGACCACCCTGTGTATAAGCTCAAGCTAATACAATCAAAATTAGTTATTTATGAAAAACAGTTGTGAACCTCTTTCGACGCCACTGTCTCAGCCTTAGTCTCCCTTAGACGTTGATGTGTTACTGAAGATGGTGTATTGTTATATTAGCGGTATGTACGCTCAAATCAAGGAGTGATAATTAGAGATATTCCAAAGATTAATTATTTATTAGAACATATGAGAACCTCCTGGGCACTTTTCGACGCCACTGTCTCTAGATAAGAGCCCGCCAGTTTCTGCACGTTCCAGAGGGAGGAAAAACTTTAATTTTCCAGGAAAACTCCCGGTAAAATATTGCTTTAATCTCTGCAAAAATGTGAAAAATAACACGTCTCCTCGCCTTAGCTGAATTTAAATTACTTGGCATTATCCAGATATAAAAACGGGAAATGTTCTGCCGCTGTTCCAGAACCCATTTTTAATTCTTTTGCTTTTACTTACTTCTCCTAGGAAGGCTAAATTGCACTCGTATATATTTCGATGACAGAGAAGTATGAGTGGGGAGAGTGTGCTCTAAACTTTCAAAATGAAAGATAGTCCAGACTAGATAAGTCTGAAAGATGCAAGGAAAATACTACTATGGATTTCAATGAAGGCTCATTTTAAATTCTTCTTATGGCTGGTTTATAAAATTTGAGATAGAAACGTACTAAATACATACGCTGCCCTAGTAAGGCGACAGCGGAAAGACATGAGCACAAAATGAAGCCTTAGCTGCTCTATATTGCAATTCCAAGCCATAAGAATGTTGGACTAAAAATGAAGTTCATGTAGTTTATTTGAATTTGTTACTTTTTTAAGTCTCTGTTATTGACTGGATCTTCACACTGATATGATACTTTGCTTAAAGACAAGTCTGCTGATCTGCCATATCAAACTCTGTTGTGGCTTACCCATACCCACACAGCATTCGACATCCACCGTATGGTCCCAGGCTGTCCTTAAAGGGATATACAAAATGTCCCAAGGAAAGCCATATCATGGACGACTTGCCAAGGGACAGCCTATAAATATCCCGATGGGACTTTATTAGACCGCCATGGGTAAGCTTATAGGGAAATCCTCAGGTTGGCCCAAAATATTATCATTTAGTCTGCCGTAGGTTAGCAATAGGTAAATTCTTAGGATGTCCTAAAAGATATCAGTACAGACCGCCATGGGTCGCCTTATGCGAAACACTTAGGTTACTCGAAAACAACGGGATTATTTTTCTAGAACTGTTTTCCCTATACTCCTCTGGCTTACAAGCCGGGTTATTCTGGGCACAGATTAGCTAATGTGGCACACTTTTCACTAGCACCATCACCATCTAAAGATCCAAGAGCTTCCACCCGAGTGTTTAACACAATTCAATCTAACCTCATCCTGTTCCATTCCTTCATGAAGTGCATCGTGATATAAAGTTTTGTCATTAAACTTTCCTCTTCTTTTTTAATATTCCTATAAAATGTTGACTTGGAAAATTCTACACCCACCTTGCGAAAATAAACAGGTTATCGAATGATTATCTGACTTGTAATTTGTGGTTTGTACTTGGGGGCCCTTAGCGTGTCGGGCGGTACCAACGGGCGGTACAAATCACAGGTACAGATGGTAAAGATATTGGAAGATATGATAAACGGCGGAAAATGATCCAGGAACCAGGAACTACTGCAAGCTGCTCAACTTTGCTGCAAGTCACCTCCACCTTTCACCTCTTCCGTCTTTCTAACGCCAACACTGTCAAATGTCAAATTTTGTATAAAGAAGGGTATGGTCTTGAAGTGATATCACTTGAACTGCCTCATAGTATACAAGCTAAGGATTTCCAAAGCCGTCAACCTTAGGATATTCCAGTGATCGACGGTATGGCGGGATATCCGAAGGATGTCCAGGCCTGCCTGCCTCAGGATATTCCAAACAAGTTATCCTAGGGCTAACCTAGGACAACCCAGGATAGCCTACAGATAACCTGTCATTCTGGTCTTAACCCAAATTTAGGCGATACGGCTTCATTTAGGATGTCCTAGGGATATCGGGTACTGTAAGGGTCCGTTTTTTGGAAAAGAACAAAACCAAGTAGATTCTCCAGTATACATAGCATTTCGTGATACTCTTTACCCCATGCCAGTTTTGGTGTAATCTCTTCGGAGTCCAAGGCATTTTAATATCGGTCAAATCACCCTTCTCTCGACGGCATAAACTATAGACAGGGTAGTAGGGGCAGCAACTCCTGATTCTTGTGCTCGATTGCCTGTACTAACACGTGCAGCTTTACCCCTGAAAAATTAATTAAAATGTTCTACGCTTTCGGGTGCACACTTAAGGTACAACTCCTTTGAGATGCTCCTCCACTCGTTGAAGTTTGATGGAATTCATTATGCGGAGCACAGCCTGCTGCGAATGAGAACTCTCCGGCGAATCTGATTTGCATAGAGCCAGCCGCCAGGCAGCTTTTGCAATTGAAATTATCTTCCGAAAGTTATGTATACAGAAAGAGGAGGGGCGGAAACTTCGTATGTAATCAGTTTTTTTTTTGTATGAGGAGGGCAATGCAAATATAATCCCTAGGCATCACCTCAGGTGATGAGTTTCTTTATTATATGGCCTTCTAGCGATTACATTGTTATTATAACATACAGAGTGAGTTTTTAGTACCGGATCGGTGGATAATCCACTACCGCAGAAGATAGTGAAAAAAAGCTGTATATAAAAGTTGTAGCCAAGGATATGCTCCTTGCTCAGAAAATATTTTGATGTATACAGGGTGATCCTTAACGACGTGGTGATGCATATTTTTTTTTAAATGAGACACCCTTCATGTTTAGTTGCTAGTGATAATTCCCGTTCTCAAAATATAACGTTATACAGTGTATTTTAAAAGTTATAACCATGTTTATAACCAAATCGTTTCCAAATGAACGTACGAATTGAAAATCAATGAATTAAAAATTATTTTCTTTTCATGAAAAGATAAAAAGTATCATCTGGTTTCAACAAAGGCTGTAAAAAAGTCGTCTACGCATACTCATATACATGGTGAGGTAGAACGCAAAACTAGATTTTCTCTTTTTCCAAATGTAGCCCCCCACATTTTATTAAACCAAAAAGTTGCTTTTAATATGCTCTTTCATATTTGTATAGCATTTCATATACTTGCATTCATCAGTTTCTGAGATATTTCGATTTTCCTGCAAATTTGAAATATACCTACCTTCCATTTGGGTACTGAAATTTATTTATTTTGAGAAAGTGCTCGAGAAAGTGCTACCGAATTTTATTTATTTTCAACGAACAACTACAATATAAGGCCATAATAGTATTTGATGAAGTCAAAACCCTGAATTATCGAGAGAGTATAAGTCAGGTATGCTGAGGAAATAATTTTACAGACGTGATACATAATTATTAGGCAGATCTATCAGGAAATTATTGAGCAGATTATGAAAACTGTCATTATTTTAAAGCCTACCTGATAAATCTGCTTGATAATTCTGGATCACGTCTATAAAACTGTTTCCTCAGATTACTTGATTCACTTGACCTCGATAATTCGGGATTTTGACTCCATCAAATACTGTTGTGGCCTTATAACTTAGTTGTTCGTTAAATAAAAACAAAATTCGATAGTACTTTCTCAAAATAAATAAATCACAGTACACAAATAAATAGTATACTTAAAATTTGCAGAAAAATCGAAATATCTCGGAAACTGATGAATTTAGGTATATGAAATGCCATAAAAATGATATGATAGATTCATGAATAGCGATTTGAATATAGAAATGGTCATAACTTTTGAAATAACATGTACAATGTTACAATACCTTATATTTTAGGAACAGAAATCATTAGCAGAATCCAAATCTGGAATAATATATAGGGTATCTGATTTAAAAAAATCTATGTTTGGATCACCACGTAGTTATGGATCACCCTGTATAGATCAAAATATTTTCTGAATAAAAAGCATATCCTTGTATACAACTTTTGTCGCTATCTCCTGCAGTATTGGAGTTATCGATCGATCCGGTAGTTCCGGTACCTACTAAAAGCTCACCCTGTATATACACGATTGGTAATCCGGAAACTAGAGCGCCCAGCAGATAAGATAACTTAGCCTTTAACAGGTTGAACAGAGAACACAATATCGCTTAGCTCCCATCTTCCATTCTCCACGCGCTACTCGCAGGATTGCCAGGCATGCCAATTTTCCGCCACTTCAAAACCGAATTGGTCACCAAAATGTGTAGCTGGACGATTAGCGACTTTGACGACTATTCTGATCTATATATTTTTTTATTCAGATTACTACTTAACTACATCCGCCGTAGCGTAACTAAGGAGTTCCTTAGGAGTTAAACAGCATCAAGTATCATCCCACGTAGTCATAGGTACTTTGTGAATGCACTCTCTTGACGGTGTTGTCATATCTCTGGAGGGCAAGACAATGAGACTTGAGCCGCAAGATTTTGGTCTCGGTAGCCCTTCTTGTCAGCTCATCTGCTCAAAATTCGTTGGGTCTGCTGGAATATTACCCAGCTAATCTTTTTTTTTGTCGGTTGATGCATTCACTAGTGTCTCATGACAATGAATCCTAAGGTTCCTCATTAGCTTAAAGTACTTGAGAACCTGTACCGCTTGTCTTATATCTTTTCTGATTCTGATATTTTTACCTGTGATGTTCATGTTCCGTTGGACAATTTTTTTGACTACTATGGTTATGCCGGCCAGTTAGAGCTGAGTTATACTGGCATTTTTGTCCATGGGCTACTAAATGTTTACGTGGAGACTTTGGAATATTCTTCGCAGAGTCTACTCTATTAATATCCTTGGTTCCATTCGTGACAAATGCTAATGACGTCTTCCGCGGACTGAATTTTAGTTGTTGTGAGTATCCTCGATACGCGATATACAGGTGAAGCCATCAGTTAAAAAGGGACACCTAACTCCTCATACATCCTTGGGTCTTTAGAGAGTAAGACTAAAGAGACTTTGGGGTACTGGTTGTTAGGCCGTATACTTAGTACCACAAAAATCTCGCCGCTAACATATTTATCTCTCTCTTTTTTTCATGGTCAGCCTCCCGCAAAGGCTGAAAGTCTATGGCGCTGTAAAAGCGCTGCGAGAGGATACGTGTCGGTTCACGTTAGATTAAAAACGCTGCAGGCTGTAGCCGTCGGGAAACAAATGCCCTGGCAGCTGATTCCACAGCGTCGAAGTTCTCCAAACGAAGGAATGCTGGAGGAGACTGGTTCGGGAAGTAAGGACCTCGACCTGGTAAAGATGTAAAACAGGGCTAGGTCAGCCACTCTCCTTCGATGTTACAGGCTATGGAGGTCCTTTGTAAGGTTAGGCGTATCGATTAATCTAATTGCTCTTTTCTGGATAGTGTCCAGAAGCTTTAGAGAGTGTTTCGGAGCGCATCCCCACACATGGGAGCAATACTCCAGCGATGGTCGGATCTGTGCCTTGTAGAGCAGCATCAGTTGCTCTGGTGTATACAACTTCCTACAGCAGAACAAAACCCCAAGCTTCTGGGATGCCGTCTTAGCAATACTGAAGACGTAGTCGTGCCAGGACATGTTATTGTTGATGTTGATTCCCCAAAGCTTGACGGAAGGTGATTCGACTATAGGGTGACCCTCCATTTCCACGGTTGGTAAGCCATCGTGAGACTTCTTTGTAAGTGTTGTTGCCTGAGTTTTTTGTACGTTGAACTGTACTTCATTTGCTAATCCCCACTCGACAATTGTTTTGATATCTGCGTTGATCTGTGAGGCATGCTGCTGTCACCGACGTACCGTCTCCTGGGATAATAGTGGCTTGCCTGGTTCCATGCACGACACTAATGTACTGTCATCTGCGAAGCTGTAGATTGGATTGGATGTTATTTCCAGCAGCTTGTTGTTATACAGCAGAAACAGTGTAGGGGATAGGACAGATCCCTGTGTCCCACCGGCGTTTATTGAAAACACGTCTGATAAACAGGCCTCGACTACAACAGAGATCGGTCGTACAAAAAGCTATTCAGCCACTGGCGCAGGTCAGGTGGTAGTCCGTAAGCAGCAAGCTTGACCAGAAGTCCCTCATGCCACACTCTGTCGAAGGCTTTCGATATGTCAAGTGCAACAACACGGGATTCGCCATGATTTTCTATTGCTCCGTTCCACAATTGAGTGACGTAGGCAAGGAGGTCACCTGTAGACGTGTGCTTACGGAAGCCATACTGGCGATCATGTGTGGGAATCTGTTGTCCAGGCTTCTTCTCCATCCATGAAGATATCATATGATAGCTTTCCACGAGTTACTCTACCAACTACCGGATCTCGTGCACTGATCATGCAATCCTAGATAGACCGACATCACTTCATGCTTTATCCAGTAGTACAAAGGCGTCAAATTCAAAAGTATCTGACGCCAGACTATACTGGAATCTTCATCTAGATTGAAGACTAAAGAAAGCGCAGATATCCTATGAGCAGTGCCATAGAATAATTGGTAAAACAAGGGACATGAAACCCCATGTTGCAATTGGATATACACTGCTATAATCAAACCAATCAATGATAGCCTATGGAACCGTAGCTTGGGTGGCTAAGTACCAAGAAGTTAATACATAAGTTCTGCTAAGTCACGTACAACGGTCAGATTGCCTCGATAACTGGTTCTATGTGAAAGAATCCAACTAGGGCAATGGAAGTGATGATGTTTTTGGATGAAGTGGCCTTGGTCACGATGGCACGCTTCAAGTCCGATGGCATACAACGTAGGTTGTAGGGTGTCCAGAGATTGTATATATACGTATGGCTGTTACAAGCATGCCTCTTCAGCATGCTGGTCCACCTTCAGATACGAATCCAAGCTAATTAGAAGAGCAGGCTGCAGATTATACTCCAGAAGTCTCTACGTAAACATCAAGTGGCTGCTAGGGTAACTGTCCAAGCAGTCAAATAAATTGTCCAAAGGAACATTTGTGCTGACAGTGAGTCAAGCTTGGATTGCCATTAGGCATAAATGCATCTATCAACAACAGATGCGTAAAAGGCTACTCACAATCGAAAGCCAATATTTTAATGGACGGTTGTAGACTGCTGAGGTAGTTCTTAGCTGCCCTAGTGCGGAGGAAGCAAAGTACTAGCAGTCCATTCATGTAATACCTCTTAATTGTAACTGGTGCTGTTACTGCATACCACCAGCTAAGGAAGCACCTCTACAATATAACTGATACCCCTGTACCGGGGATGCAAACAGGACGACCAGCCTGATGAGTACCTTCTGTTCGATTCTGGAGGAACGCTGGCCTTGCAAGGCCAGGTTAAAAGGAATTTCTCTGAGCTGTCTCACCACCTTTCTCACTAGATTGAGATGACTGAACATTCAGTTCGGCGTGATCTTTGGAACGATATACAAGGGAAGCAATGGGACCCAGGTGCAGGTATCAATAGAGGATACAAAGGTTTATATTAATTCGTAGGTTCCTTAGTTTCATATCAAATCTTTATTCTGATCTCGATACAGAACCCAGTATCCAACATTCCACGCGAAATATGTACAAACAACCCTACAGAGGAAAGTCGATAGAGGAGGCAATTTTATACTCATTAATGGATGCATAGAATAAATAATAATATTGAGGTCATCAGTTGAAAGCGAAACGGACATAAAAACCAAATAGTAAAAAAATAAAACTAACGGGTAAATAATGAATTATTAAAATCAATATACGCGTACGCTAGCGCACTGCATTGCATTTCAAAGAAAAAATTCATTCATAAAATTGAAATAAACAAATATAAATTAATTTAAAATGCAAAATTAAAACGCGGCATATTAAAACGCGCAGACCTAATAATTTATTATTTAGTTAAAACATATTGCAAAATCAATAAAAACTTTCATTTTTCCGGCGCATCAGCTGAAATATATAATGTTTACAATTGTACGATTTTTTCAGTCGGCGACCGTGACAAACGCCATTGAAACAATTCATTTAATTTTATTCCAATACAGTTTTTCAATGGATGTACTTTTTTATTTTATTTTAATGACGTGACACACTTTCACTCGACGTCGATTTAAATAAAAAAATAAAAACGTGTATCAGTTTTTTTATGTGTGAGCTTTGTTGTGATCGATCCATGAGCGGCGTGATGCTTTGGCTTATTGGGTGTACTAGTGACTTATTATTTGAAAGACGGTTAGTGATGTTTGAAGTTTGTAGACACCGTAGATGAACTGTTGGTTCTTGGGCTGTTCGGCCGGTGTCGACACGCTCCGCCGTGTAGTGTTACACAATACAGACAACGTGGATGCTTCAAAAGGTTTGGTTTGGATTTCCATAGTCTATATAATTTTTTTAAAGACAATCGAAGTCCGAAATGGACCATTTGGAATGCTTAGTGATATTTGAAGTCCTATATCGGAGGGGATAATTTCTTGAGCTCAATATTCCGGCTATACTGCTTACTATAGCTGAAGCGTGCTGTGACAGTATCTGACTTAGAAATGTGTTGACCAAGAGCTCATGAAATACTTTGAGCTCCGTTACCTAATCAAAGACAGACAACATGGACTCCGACATAAGATCAACTGGAGATCTTCTGCCTTACGTTACATATGTGTGGAACAAACACATCCATCCTTTTGGCGGAGCTCACGCCATATCTCTCGATATTTCAAAGGCATTCGATCAACTATGTTAGGCAGCACTCCTAAACAAGCATTCGTCCAACAGTCTTCCCGTTAAATTGTAATGTTGGTTAGCAGATTTCCTCTCTGATCGCAAAATCTCTGTGGTGGTTGACGGCTTCTCCTCTTCCACAACATTAACGCTAGAGTCCCGCAGGGATCGGTGTTTGATTCGACATTGCTTCTGCATCTCTCTACATCAACGAGCTCTAGCACTATAAATCCAATCCGTAGTTTTGCGGATGACAGTACTTAGCACACAGGCATCATAAGCAGTAGGCGGATCTCTGTGGATGAACTCAAACATAGAGGGCTAGCAGCGGCTGTTTGGCTGTCAAAGGACCTAGAGATCATTACCACTTGGAGACTTAAAAATATGGTAAAATTCAATGCCTGTAAAACCGACAAACAGTACTGTAGGTTTATAGACCAAAAAGTGTCCAAGCGAGCAATCGGTTATAACGAACAATCAGGCACTGAGAAAAAGTTAGTCATTGAACACCAAATGCCGATTCAGAGCTAGAAAGTACTTTTCGCCATCCATCCATCTCACGCTGTATAAAGCGTTATATCAGAAGGAATAATTTCTTGAACTCAGTATTCCGGCAACAGTATCTGAAGCGTGCTACGATAATTTAATGGAGAAATGAGTTGACCAAAAGTTCATGAAATGCCTTGAGCTCCGTTAGTTGATCAACAATATGGACTCAGACACAAGGTCAACTGGAGATCTTCTGGCTTGTGTCACAAATATGTGGAATAAACGCATCCATCCTTTTTGCGAGGCTCACGTTGTAGGTCTCGATATATCAAAGGCATTCGATCAACTGTGGTATGTAGCTCTCAAACCTTCCGACCAACAGCCTTCCCGTTATACTGTGCTGTCATGGTAGACATCTTCTCCTCTTCCTTCTATAGCATCAACGCTGGAGTCCCATAGGGATCGTTATTGGCCCCGACATTGCTTCTGCTCCGCATCAATGATCTGCTCTTCAGCACTATAAATCCAATCACACTTTTGCGGGGACAGCTAGTACTTTGCTCGCAAGCGTCATGTGCAACAGACTCTGTGGATGCGTTCGAACATAGAAAGCTAGCAGAGGCTGCTTCGCTGTCAAAGGACCTAGAAGTCATTGGCACTTGGAGACTTAAGGATATGGCAAAATTCAATTTTTCCAATACCCACTTACGGACAAAAAATGCCCAAGCGATTATCCAGTTGTAATAAACAATCAGGCATTGATAAGAGGTCACTCATCAAAACTTTTTAGGAATGAAGATTACAGAAAACATGACCTGGCAAGAACACGTTTCAACAATTGCAACAACTGCTGCAAACGCTGAAACCCTATGGCGCTGTAGGGTAGGCGCTGGTAAGGAAGAGCTCTCAGATCCTCTCTAGTGTTCCTCGTTCGAGCAGCCTTTGGTGCTATTATCTGAGAGAGCTCACTCGAACATCTTCCGTGATAGAATCTGTAAAACAGGGACAGATCAGCCACCCCCATTCGCTGTTCCAGGCTGTGTTTGTCACTTGTGACATTAGGCGTATCGGTTAATCTAATTGCTTTCTTCTGGATAGTGTTCAGAAGCTTTAGAAAGTACTCCGGAGCGCATTCTCACACATGGGAACAATTTTTCAACAATGGTCGGATCTGTGCCTTGTAGAGCAGCAGTAGTTGCTTCCTATAGCGAAACAAAACTGCAAGCTTCTGGCATGCCGTTTAAGCAATACTGACCACTTGGTCATACCAGGACATTTATTGTTGATGTAGATCCCCAAAAGCTTGACAGAAGGTGACTGTTGGATGCCGTCCATTTCCACAGTGGGTATGGGTAATCCAACGTGAAACTTTGTCAGTGTTATTGCCTGAGTTTTCTATACGTTAAACTGCATTTTATTTACTAATCCCCACTCCACAATTGTTTTGATCTGTAATGATGGTGGCTTGCCTGATTTCTTGCATGCTATTAATTACTCTTTATGCTGTGATACTAATGTATATTAATGTCGTCTGCGAAGCTGTAAATTGGATGGTATGTTATTTCCAGCAGCTCGCTGATGTACAGCAGAAACAGCGTAGGGGATAGGACAGAAGACTGAGGAGCACCGGCGTTTGTTTAAAATACGTCTGATAAACATGAGAAAAGCCACAGGTCTATAATTGATGGGATAGGTTTTTGCCTTTCTTAGGAATGGGTCCTTCGGTAGAATTGTTTTGTATCTTACTACTACTTTTACTTTCATCAGTGTGATGAAGTTCTTCTAACCTAGCTTGTGTATCGCAAATGTCCTTGGTCAAATCTGTCATGGTCTTAATAATTCCCTTTCCGTTCATATTGGGTGGTTTAACGTATGATGCAGCTACTGAATTTCAGCCAAGTTATACGACTAACTTTTTTTTTGTTAGCGATATACGGTACTTCTTCACTGATCGGCTATAACATGAGGTTCTTTGTCGATATCCTTAGCGCTGTCCATAATAGGTTTTTGGACCGTCCTGTTTCTGCTCGCTGGATATTGAATCGGCGTTCCCCAATTCTCGCAACTAGAGGCCTTTTAGTTACTCCAACGTATATTGGCATATCATTTCATAGTTTTTTAATCTTAATTTCAGGGACTCCTTTCTTCAGAAGTAACGTGTTGCTTTGACTTTTTGATTGTATTTTGTGAAATCATTGAGGTTTAAAATATGCTTAATAAAATTTTAGGTTTTATATCCATACTCCAATAACGTAATTATACTCTTTATTTTTTTGTGACGCAACCGGTTCATGCTAGCTGATTAGCATCGACTGATACTAATATTATACAGGGTGTCCCACGACGATTAAGACAAGCAATATATCGGAACTGGGCAGTAATAGCGAATTATAATGTTGGGGGTGTAAATTAGAGCAAATGTTGTATCTGATTCTATTATTGTGTCAGCCAACGAGGTATTTGTTTTTAGTCACGTGACATCCGATTCAAAATTATAAATGGGACACCCTGTATATTTGTGACTTTTTGTATTCCCCCCGATAAAACAATTCCAACAAACTAGCACACTTGTGGTCTAAAGTAATTAATTCAAGAGCTACAGGTACTTACAGGATGGTACCACTACCATTGATTATTACATGTACCCCTACAGTTAAATTATCTTGGTAGTGTTTCATAATGGTAGTGGTACAGTCCTTCAAGTACCTATAGCTCCTGAATTAATCACTTTAGACCCCAAGTCGGCTAGTTTGTTGGAATTGTTTTATCGGGAGGAACACAAAAAGTCACAAATATATAGGGTGTCCCATTAAAAATTTTGAACCGGACGTCACATGACCAAAAACAAATACCTCACTGGGTGACTCAATAATAAGAAAATATGCTATATTTGCTCTAACTTATACACCCAAAATTATAATTCGCTACTACTGCCCAGTTCCGATATATTGCTTGTCTTAATCGTAGTGGGACACCCTGTATATCGCGCCTCAGCCTAGTTGTGCCCAAGTGTGAGAAATGCCTGACATTAAATTATCACTGTTAGCAATTTTGACACGGTAAATTGTGTGAACAGAAATAGGTTTTTAAATACAAGAATATACTAGATGCTATTGAACTGGTTGGAGTTACTACAACTAGAATCATAATTAAGTATACTTACTTTCTTTCAATGTCTATTGTCTCAAAAACAGCGCTGAAATTTCTGTGTACCCATTCACGTCTGATGCCTTTACCTTGGTAGATGCTTTCTGAGTGACCTGTAAGAGATATAATATTATGTTGAACTTGTTCTGAATTAGTAGGTATAAAATTTTATTACTTCGAAAAAGCTTCATATGTATAAGTTCAATAACATAGTAATCGTCTCCATACTCACTGACTTGAATTACAGATATTCAAATGTTAACAGCGATATGTCGAACAGTACAGACCAAACTTTCTATGCCTTGTGGATGATAAAAATAAAGGAATAGTTATACAATAATTGGTCCCGTGTGGGGGCGGGTTAGAGTATCTCCCATCGTATATCCTGCGTGTTGTAAAAGGTGACCAAAAAGGAACCGAACTACTGTCGGTATAAGCAGTAACATCTTCTCAACCAACAGCTTTGGGTGGACGAGTTGGGAAGAGTCAGGACACCTTCTTGTCCTTGGGGTGAGAAATTGCCCCTAAAGGTGGACGAACCAGTAGGTACCATCTGGTCAACGGCATGAGGATGCAGAAAGCAAATGAGAAACTACTGCATTAAAGATCCTAAAGATATCTCAAGAGAAACTCGTAAAATGAGCAAATGCATTTTACGAGTTCACAACATGTCTGTTAAGATATTGTGACTATGATGATGATACAATAATTGATGTCGATGCATATGTGATCTTCCTGGTGCATGGTGGTATCACACTCTTTCAAAACACATAATGCGGTAATTAATAAAAGTACTACTGTGATATGTTTTTTGACAAGTACATATTCCGGGGGATATATTAATACGATACTTATCTATATCCATATCCATGGAGCATTTATCATCATAATTATTAGTAAACAGGAGTTTCCTAGCCTCAATTTCATAACCTCAACCTTGCTGTCTTGCTTGCTTTTGTCTTTCGTAGTTCAACAGAGGGTCACCGGTGCGGTGTGAGAACGCAACCATTATTTATTTATTTTTTTCACCTTCCTGTTTATCGTATATAACTCAATTATGTAATGAACTATAATATGTTATTGAATGGCTTTTGTGCCTTGTTACTTATTCTATCCTGTACAGATATCCCATTGCAAGGAAAGGTATTTCATATCGCCTTATAGTTAAGTGGATCATTTCGTTGTCTGTATAATTTTTGAGTAAGACATTTGTTGTAAATACGTTTTTGTTTTTGGTTTTTAGAAATTGCATCACATCGAGAAAATACGCATTTCGGGCGTTTTACGATATATACATAACGAAAGTCCACTGTCCACATCTATCGGCTTTCTTCTAGCTGCGTAATCTCAGTAACCACTGCTTGGAGTGTGATGAAATTTGGGTAGCGACATGCTGTGGGGTCGTAGTAGGTAATGCTGATATGATTTTGAAAATCGGTGTATTGACGGCGGTGAAATTTTCAGAAAACAAAAAATTATCAGAACCCCCGAGCTTCGTTTCTTGCATTTTAGAGGTTCCTGGTCCGTTTCCATTAGTTTTTGGGAGGGGTGAAATTGGGACAATGGGTTGTTTGAACTCATACAATCATCTACATTGCGCTGAAAAAATTGACCTTGGTGATATCGTGCGCTTTTTAGACCTACCCGAATGTTGCCTTTGAATTTTATATCCGTGGAATAATTTCATACATGTATAATACATACCTATTTAATCCTATAAGGTGTAACTTAGCAACTACTAGCTTGATTGTGATGAAATTGAGACACCGTATTAGGTACTACCGTGGAGGAAATAGTAACAGTGTGTCGTTGTTGGAACTCTTGCCAATGGCGGTGGAGCAATCAACAAAAAAGCAAAAATTACAAAATCGCTCAAACTTTGTTTCTAGATGTTTCAAAGCTCCCTGATCATTATCTTTAGCACCAATAATGTGTGGAAAATACTGGACCAGACACTTGACGCCATTTACTTCCCACACGGATAGGTGAGGGGAGTATTGTGATTCGGAAAATTTCCGATTTTGAGATAATACGCTTTTTGCGCGTTTTAGGATGTATATGTCGCAGGCTTATCATAATATCAGTCTTATTATAATACGTCTAGGCTTTTTCAATATGACTAGGCGTAATGTAAAACTATTAAAGTAAATGAAAATCTGACAATATGACTGATTATTTAAGACGTGTTATAATACGCCTGACGCTTCTTAAGTCTCATTGTTCAAAAGAATCTGTATGCGATTGTTTTAAGCATTTGACTATGAAATACGTCGTATTATAATACGACTTGCAGTGTGCCAAGCAAATTATTATGAAAACGCTCATAGGGCAAAAAAATGAATAATTATAGATTAGGGTTATTTATTAGAACACGATCCACTCTTATGACATTTACTTATACATTTGGTTAAGTGTGGTAGGTTATGGTAATATTTCTCTATTACAATTTCTCACCTTTGTAAAAACTTTTCAAGTTCTTCATAATAGTTGTATTGTGGATAAATACACCTAGCAAGTCACCATTCATTTGCAATGCAATAGTTTGCACTAATATTGCACAAAGAAACTGAACAGTAAATCACGATAACAATAATATACAATTAGCCTGATAAGCCGTCAGTCGTTTTATAATACGATGAGTATAACCAATCAGAATCCAGAGTTATCGCGCGCTATTGAATTTTGAAATAAGCCTAATAAGCAACACGCGTATTCTAATACGCCTTAAAGTGTCAGTCAAATTGTGAATTGCTCGATTATTTCGGTGATATTGCAATACGCCTAGTCGTATTGGAAATGCCTAGGTGTATAATAATATGACTAATTTTACAATGAGACTACGACATATACATAACGAAAATCCACGTCACTCATTTCCTGACCGTTTTCTACCTTTTTCTGGATGGGGGTGAAATTAGGGGTGGTTGGGGGTGGGGGGTTGTAAAACTGAAAAATTTGTTGAATTCACAATAGGCTGTCTAGTGACCTGCGAAGGAAGACGTAGCGACAAAAATAACTTTCTTAGATCCATTCGATGATTGCCTTAACAATTATAGAAACCAAAGGAATTGGAATTTTTTGATGTGTACATACGAATATTGCTTTAGATAGTTCTGTACTGTGTAACGACGAAACATTAAATTGATTTCAATGAAATGTTGGCAAAGTATTACTACCGAGGCAAGGGTGAAAAACGCTTATGGTTTTTATGAATGGTGTCAGTAACGGCACAGAAATAATAAAAAAACTAAAAATATAAAAACAGCCCAAACTTCGTTTTTTAGGCGTTTCAGGGGTTCCTGATCATTTTCTATTTTTTTTTTGAGTGGGTGTCAAATCAGGGTGGTTGTGGGGTGGGGCACAAAACTTAAAAATTTGTTGTATTCATAATAGGCCATCCATTGACCTGTGAACGAAATGCCTAGCGCCACAATAGACTTTTTTAGATCCATCCGAACATTATCTTGCCTATTACGAAAACAAAGGGACTAAAATTTTCTGACGTAACATACGAATATTGCTTTAGCTCGTTCTGTATTGTGTAAGGTGGAAACTATTGGACTGATTTTAATGAAATGAAATAATGCTATGCTGTTATTACCGTGGCGAGGATGGAAAACGTTTATGGATTCTAGAAGTCGTGTCGGTGGCGGCGCAGCAATTATAAAAAACTAAAAATATAGAAATAGCTCAGGCTTCGTTTTTAGGTATTCTAGGGTTTTCCTGTTCATTTTTTTCATTATTTGAGGGGTAGGGGATTATAATACTATTTTTTTTGGTATTCGTAATATGCTATCCTTAGACCTGTGAAAGGAAGACCTAGCAGCATAACACGCTTTTCTTTTTTCGGGCGGGTGATGATTTGGTTGCAACGGGATCTCAGGCTATAGCTGCACGCTATGGGAAAATAACAAAGTGGTATCACCGTAATGTGTGAGAAGTACTGAGTTAATCAGCTAGACTTAATTTTTTTATTCTTATACTAGTACCAGCTTCAACAGTTCATCTACTAGTTTTAACCATAAATTTATAATTATTACAGTTCACTATAAGCTGGTTATCATAATAGGTGTTTAATCAGATCGAACCCTAGATCGAACTAAGCCCTCCAGGCAGTTGCCACGTTCATGTTCCGTTGTTAAAGCGTATGTTGTTTATATTATAAATTATCGGAAGCCATAGGCGTTTTTTATTTTCCGGAGCACGCGGTGGCCTCTGCGCAGTTTTTTTCTATTTTCCGATCGATTGATGTCGGCCGGCAACGGCCAGTGCCCGGGTTTTTTCTCCTATTTTTTCGGCCTCTCCATAGTCCACACACGGACACGCTCGGTTGTAGTCGCTTCGCTCTTCCGTCGCCCGACTATTGTGCCGATCGTCCCTTTCTATTCGACTGCCAATATTCCTACACACTTATTTGTCAACCCCCCTTTCCGATTTTCATTTTTCGATCAGATTCGCCCCAGTTACACTTTCTCGCCCATTGATTAGTTGGCTGGCTGAATTTGCGGCAGGTGCTCCCGGACTTAGGGATGACTTCGAAAGCAGATAATAAAATTTTATTTATTAATTTGTTTAGTAACAAAGCATATATAGACGCTCTGACAGTCTCAGACAGTCAGACAGCTCTGAAAGCGGTGACAGCTGCAAGGGCCAGATTAGCTCGGTCAAGAATGTTCTGTCGCCCTTCAGAAACTAGCAAGCCACAAGAAGGTGACCCTATTATGGGTCTCCGGACACATTCTTGTACCGGGTAACAAGAAAGGGAACGTTCTAGCTAGGATAGGGGTCGGCTGCCCCCTGCATCAGCCCAGAACCGATGCCTGGGACGGGCAGGCTCTAGATTAATGTTGCCCTGGACGTCTGGGCCTGCAAGGAACTGGCAAAAGCCTAGTTAGTGAGAGATGACTGCAGGCATGTTAAAAGATTCATAGCGGGCCCTGATAAGGGCCGAATGCTCAACCTTCTGGTGGGGGCTCTCACTAGCCATTGCCGACTAGATAGAAATTCGTTTTTCATGAGGGTGGTAGAGGACCCCACTTCCTGGATAGATGTACTGGGTATCGCAACCTCAGGGTTCAGCTATTCGACACAATGGAAGTCGGATAGGAGTCACTATATTTAGCGAGATAGTGGGATATACTGACTTTCGTCAAGAGTTTTGGCAAGTTCGTTAAGGAGCTTTCGATGGCGTAGGCTGTAGTGTTTTCAGTGTTGGTTCAGTGGGGTTGGTAAACAGGGCCAGAGGTTATCTATTTGCCTGACCTCGCCTCCGCCTCACTACCACTACTACTATTTATTCGTTATTTCGCTTTTTAAATAGACTATTTAAACGTTTCTTCTATTTGTGCCACAAATTTGGTTCAGCGGTTCAACCCTAGGAAAAAATCGTATATAAGGTGAATAGATTTAGGTTTTAACTCTGAGGCAATAGACATTAATTGCAGCATCCGCGAACATGGAATAAAAAAGTTATTGACGTTTAGGTATGCTCGACACTGACCCGAATACGTTAATATTTCCAATGTTATCTATTATATTTTTACCAAATTTAGCCCACACTGTTTGAATAGAGTCGATAGAAATTACCTTCAGTGTCCACAGAGGATAAAAAAGAAGTCGCTGGAATATGTGCAGAAACACTACTTCTTGATGAAATTTTTGCTACGTATTCAATCTAAACATGCTCTGCACCTAACACAACCTAACCAAAAGTTAAATACTTTTGCTGACTGATTAGCTTAGGTTTAGCGGTCAAAGACATTTCTATGGAACACCGCGTGGAGACAGTCAGCTTCACTCTCCTCCCCTGGTTAGGTTTTTTTTAACATCGTTCGTTTCTTGATAATAATTTAAACAGTACCGAAGGTTCTAGCCTCGAGAATAATAAACAATAAATATACCAAATTCACGTATTTTGTCCTTAACTAGATTAAAATTTGTGCTCAATTACTAACATGGTATTTGATTAGCTATATGCTCATGTATTGATTTAGATTGTACAAGATGCTGTTATAATATGGTTTAGATCTAATTTCATCTGATAATATATTATGGGCTCTAGACGCAGATTGCATTGGACAGGATTTATATTGTTGTTGTATGTTTAATAGAGCTACTAGCTCTTCCTGAGGAGCAGCAATAAGGGTTGTATCGTCAGCAAATCTTAGGTTGGATATTTTGCTCCCGCCAATAGTTATACCGCCATTCCAGTTGTCCAATACCTGTCCCATCACACATTCAGAGTAAATGTTAAATGTTCATAAATGTTAAAATGATTTTAAAATGACCATGTATTTCATTTGTAAAATTACAGTTCCTGTTGCTTTTTTGTCTGCTATTAACTATTTTGTATCTTAGCTTACATTGTTCAAGTTCTAAAATTTTATCCAGCTGAGCAAGTTTTAGTTCTGCACCCGTTTCTGCATATTACATGATCTGGTTAAATGCTGAAGGAGCTAATAGGGGAATAGTAACTGAGAATAGCAAAACTAGCGGGAGCCATTTTGGATGATTTTAAGTTTTCTCATTTGACGTTGAAACAGCATGTTTGTTGCTGACAGTTATGGTCGGGAGCTTGACCTGACGCGAATACAAGCAAGAGAGGCTAACAAATAGCCGGGTCTGACACAGGACTATAAGTAACTGGCTGTAAAACAGCATGTTTATTATTCAAGGATAGCAATGCGGACATGTTTGAAATTGTCACCTGTAACCTTGGGCAGTGTCTAAAATTGAAAAAAAAATAGAAGGAATGCCTGTAGTGTTTTACTAATACTACTTATCCTTGTAGTCATTGTAAACGGTCCTGAAAAATTGTTCGTATATAACAGAAATAACATTATTTTGACACTAGGAACTTCATTATAAGCGGATTATATAACTACTCTTGAAATAAAGTATTCATAGATGTTCATATGAAGAACCGATGCTTGGAACTAGCAGGCCAGGTCAATCTTGCCCTAGGCTACTTACTGGGTCTACAAAGAACTGGCGAAAGCCCGGTTAGAGAGAAATGATTGCAGACAAGCCAAACGATTCATAGCGGACCCTGATAAGAGCCGAATGCTATGACTTCTGAATAAATAGAGATGCTTTGGTGGGGGCTCTCACTGGCTGAATAGAAATTTGTCACTCATGAGAGCGGCAGAGGACCGTCTGCTTCAGATGCTGGGAGGACAGCGTTCTACTTCCTGGGTAGATGTGATGGGTATTGCAACCTCAGTGTTCAGATATTCGACACAATGGAGGTCGGGAAGGAGTCACTATATTCAGCGAGATGGTGGGACATCCTGACTAACGTCAAGAGGTTTCCATAGATTCGAAAAGGAGCTTTCGAGGACGTAGGCTTAGTGTTTTCAGTGTTGATTCAGTGGGGTTGGTAAAAAGGGCCAAAGGTGATCTACTTGCCTGGCTTCGCCTCGCCATAACATATACTACCACTACTGTTTATTTGTTATTCAGCAGGGCTCTAGGCCTTTACGAAAGCACTGATCTGTATCTGGATCGATCAGTTATATGTCAAACAGCTGGCAAGTGAGATTTATGATTCCATGGATTTAACGGACATCGTACAAGGAAAAAGTTGGTTTAAGAATAAAAAACAGATGGTTAAGAAAAACAGCTACTGATCTGAATCATCCGATCGCGATCACTTACCATACAAGATTAAACAGACCCTATTTCTGACTGATCCTAGATCACTTTTTGAATGTCAGGATCAGTGATCCTGGTGATTGGGTTAACCCAATCATAGTTTCCGTGAAGGCGTATAGTCTGTTTAAACGTTAAACATTTTTATGTTTACGGTACAAATTCTGCTCAGCGGTCCAATCCTAGAAAAAAATCGTGTACACGGAACGATTCAACATTCAATTCTGAGTCGATCAACACTAATTCCAGTATCTGAAGATGTCAAATAAAAAAGTTATTGACGTTTAAGTTAGCTCGGATTAGGACCCTCCTTTCGGCCTTGACGCGGATACGTCAATATTGTCTCTGTTATATAATGTTTTTACCCAAACTTAGACTACGCTCTCTAAAGGTAGTCGATTGGCCTTACTTTCAGGGCCCACAGAGAAAAAAAGAGTCGCCAGGAAATGTTCAAAAACACTATTTTTTGATGATATTTGCTCCTCACTGATGCTCCGCACGTAACCTAACCTAATTTGAAGTTAAATACCTGTGCTGACTGTTTAGCTCAGGTTTAGCGGTCAAAGTCGGTTTTTTGGGAACACCGCGTGGAGACAATCTGCTTCATTTTTCTCTCCAGAGTCCATGTTAGCTTTTTTTGAAACGTCGTTTATTGCTACATAAAAATTACATAAAACAATCAGATTGGACAATACTCTAAACAGTACCGAAAGATCTGGTTTCGATAATAATACACAATAAATATATCAACGGTACGTATTTCTTCCTTAACTAGATTTGTGCTTAATTACATTACATACACCCTGTTACCTGAAGCTATAGACTACCAGCCGTATCAACAGCGAATATATATGGTCGGCTAGTGATAACTAAAAGTCACTCAGAATGAATCTTGACACATGCTTTGATGGCATACGTACAGGGCTGCACTTGGTATTTGTTTCGCTTTAGCATCTTTGCTATGAATTTCTAGATATTAAATCAATTTCTTGTTTTCAAAATTAGTAATTATTTTTTGGCAATGCGATATTTAGTCAAAATACTACTAAGACGGTCCTGACTTGCAGGAATGCTGATTCAGACTACTACTAAAAATTAAATCTGAGATGAAGTCTAGGTACCTAGACGGAACGTCCTAGGAAAAGCAGATCTGTGTTTCATTTCACAATTCATCCAGAGGAAGGAATAACCAAGAAACAACCCGCAAGTAATAATCTCACTTCCTAAGAAAACCAATAAGAACATTATAGTATTTTACTAATACTGCTTAGCTTGGTAATCATTGTAAACCATCCTGGAAAAAATAACAGTCATAATATTATTGTGACACTCGCAACCTCATCATTAGCGGACTATATACCTACTCTTGAAGTACAGTTTTCATAGATGTTTATATGAAGACGTGCCTTACACATTTACTCAAATGCGTGACGGTGAGTAAACTGAGGCGTTCATAATTACCCGCATATTTATGGCCTCCAGCTCAGAACGTAGCGACTATCATTCCCATTCACCCTCGCACATATTTTTGCAGCACAGTGTTTTTCCACCATTTCAGAAAACATCTACGATGGGGCGTAGGCCTTTGTTCCCCCTTGTGGGTGGCTGCAGAGTCTCACCCGCCGCAGTCTAAGGTATGGGGTGATGAATGACCTAAGGGGGTAAGCACCCGCCTTTTCCATTTGCTTGCCTCATGCTCGCAAGGACCGGCGCATCATCTTTTTTTCATTAAAGCCAACGCCACTGTAAACTGATGGTAGGGTTGGATCTCTTTTGATAAATAAATATATTTTCATTTTTTAGATTATACTTTACTTTTTATGCCTACACTGTACTGAAAAAATGAGTTAGGATGTTATTAAGCCTCCTAGATGTTTTATAATTTAAAGGACAGTTTAGTACCATTTTACGTACTATATTTTTTTCTTTTCACGATGACTTACTCACATTCTTATAAGATTTGCTCAGACGTTTGATTTTTCTAAAGGAATGTATCACACCTGATTAAATTTTGACTGAGTTTTATGGCAAGACTTAATAATATGTATCGGATGTACTCATGTTGTTTCATGATTTATTTTTCGGTTACTTGAGGATACTGTAATAAAAAAATTGAACTGTATACTTCTCTAAAATAGACTTTTTTGAGCTTCTTCGTAAACCATGTTGGAAGCAGATGTACACATTTTCTGTGAATATTGTTAGTCCAAGAAAATTCACGATAGGTGTAGCAAGCAATTGTTCCGAGTTTTTTTAATTTAAAAATATTTTCTGTAGATTTTCTCCGACAATCCTAAAAGTTTTCAATGTTTTTTTGAAAGTTTATAATTAAGTGTTTTACATATAATGTAATTGTGTATAACGTACGTAAATAATATATATATTTATATGACTCTTGATTTCTCACATACTAGAGCGTACTTATTGCTGGCAACTTAATAGTTTTGCACCGTCTGTTATGTTTTTCAGATGTTTAATATAATTTAATATTTTTTTAAGAATGATCTGCTATTTGCGCTATGTTGCTTGTTTTCATCACAATCTATTATATAATTTGTTTTACGACCTTGAATATTTTGAGGTTTATTGCAATTCATAATTTATATTAAAACAACGTGTAACATTCTATTAGGCATACTATTAATTTTTTAAGGGGAATGAGGTTTATTGCAAATCTTGCAAGCTCAGAGAAAATCTATTTTAAGGGAAAAAATATTAATATTTTGCAGCTCTTTGGGAGTTTCTAGTTAGTACTCTTCATTTGAAGTGAAATAATATAGTTAATAGTTCGATACTAGCCTCAATAAATATTGTACTGTATTTCGATGTACTGCAGGTTTTCGAGCTGTTCGGCCGGAGTCGACACCAAGAAACTTTCTCTAGAACATGCAAAACAAGCTTCTCCTCCACTCATGGCGTCGGAATGTCAAGCAACGAAGCGCACCGACGCCAAGACAGCAGAGCGTGTCGACGCCGGTCGAACAACCCAAGCGTCAGCAGTTTATGTAATAAACGTTTTAGGTCATACGATACTATTGTGCTGTGTCTAACATACAATTAACGACCTTCCAAGGTCATAGATTAAGAGCTGAGGTCTTAAAACTTCAAAATAGAGGAGCTAGTATATGACAGATATCCTCTAACGTCAACCCATCCACCAATAGTTGAGGGACTATTCAAATCTAATTAAACTCTCTGAAAAAATAGTGTGCATTATTATTCGAGGCCCTATCTTAAGGAAGAAGAGTATTGGTTGGTAATCCTGTATGCAGAAGAAATGACAAATGTACGTAACCTCAATAATAGCTCAAAAGTCTCGAATTCATTAAAACTGCGAAACAAGAATAATTCCCCTCTTCAATTTCATCTACAGGCAAGCATTACCCAATTTATATCCAATTGATGGCATCCACGCCATGTGGATATTTAAGTGGTTTGGGCACTAGGTGTAGGATTAGAGACTTCCATTCACAGCTTATGCATACCCTGATCTTAGTACAATTCCCGAACCAGTAGTAGGTTTGTTAGAGGGTCACCTGACAATATTACTTTTGCTCAGTTTGTACTCATTTGGTGCCACCAATTTTGATAACAAGATGCGGTACAATCCTAACTGCATTATCTGTGGAAAATTGTAAAGTAGTGCAGGATGGCATTATACTTATCATGGAGGCATATGTACACTTTGAGACAAACATCTTTGAGTCCCCTAAATCTCACCTGGAATTACTTATTCAGAAAAAGAATCATGAGTGAACATGAATAGTATCAGACTTGGATTATTTAGATAAATTGGTCCAAACCTTAAGCAGAAAAGATTGACAAATGAACCGCCGATCATTATATGGCTCTGACGTTTCGCTTAGATCGTAACAAATTACCTCGAATCGAAAATTACAGAACTTCCCTCGACGATGAGACTCCATGTTGGCCTTAATGAAAGAGAGGGGCCTTGTGAGAAGGGAGGCAGCGCGGTGGCAGGCGGCAGCGGGGCAGAGGGAGGCTACCCCTCAGGTCATCCATCACCTCACACCTAAGAACTGTAGCGGGTGGGATCCGCAGCCACCCCCAGAAGGGGAGCCGAAAGGCCCGAACGGGTGGTTTCCACCCTCTTCCTCATCCTTCTGCTGGGCTGCGGTGTGGTCGGAACGAAGGTTGGGAGAGAGCGGCAACGAATTAGAAAAGGGTCCAAGAGCGGAATACATTAAAAGTTCCCGGAACGGCGGTCTGGATTCTACGAGGGGATACTTTTGGAGCAAACCGTGGGGTAACACATACTGATACAACAATTTAAATTGAAAAAAAAACTTGATTAACTCAGTACTTCCCACATATAATGGTGATACGCCGTTTTAGTATCTCTTATTGCAAAAGCTATTGTCTGAGATTCTCTTGCAGCCAAATCATCGCCCGCTTGCTCGCGAAAAAAATTCAACAGGAAAACTCTGGCGAATAGTTTCTTTCATCTCTCTCCATAGGGATTAAGACAAAACAGCGTTTATTCTGCAAGCTTCAACTGAACGAATCGAAGCGATCAGGAAATTCCAAATCACTCTAAAACGAAGTTGCTGCGCCGCCACTGGCCCAATTTCTGAAAACCATAATAGTGTTCAATCCTCGCTATGATAACAACACTGTGTTAAAATTTCATTAAAATTAATACATAAGGCTACATAATACAGATCGAGCCTAAGCAATACTGGGATGTATACATCAGAAAATTATCACTCCCACTCCTTTTCTGTAGGCAATGTACGGAAGGACATAAAAAATTAAGTTTCGCCCCTACCAAAAAAAAATAGAAAATGATCAGGAACCCCTAAAAGGCCCAAAAACGAAGTTTGAGGCGTTTTTATATTTTTAGTTTTTTTTAACTATTGACTTCTTGACAAGATTTCTAAAAACCATACGCGTTTTTCGTCCCCGCCATGGTAATAGTACTGTGTCAAAATGTCGTTAAGATCAATTCACTGATTTAGAACCGACACAATACAGAACAACCTATATATGTATGTATGCATCAGAAAATTCTAGGTCCCTGGGTTTCTGTAATAGGCAAGGCAATGTTCGGTTGGATCTAAAAAAGAGTACTATAGTGCTAGATCCTTTTTATAGGACACTGGACATCCTATTATGAATACAACCCCACTCCCCAACCACCCCAATTTCACCCCCATCCAAAAGATAGTAGAAAATGATCATTTTTTTGTTTTTCGCTAATAATTATTCCGCTGTGCGTGCACAAATTTTCGAAATTATAGACCTACTATGACCCCGCAGCATATCGCTACCCAACAGACAGACATACCGACAAACAGACAGACAGACTGACAGACAGTCCGACGGAAATAAGTGACGTCTATTTTTGTTATGTAGACATCATAGAATGCCGACAAAGTATATCTCAAAATCTAAAATTTTCGGGATCACAATACTCCTCTCACCTATGGGTGTGGGAAGTAAAGTCGAGACTAGGGTAACTTTGTCTTGTGAAATATCAATTATTTATTTCTAAAAAGGGAAGTGTTACACTTATAAGCCATAAACCATAAGTTCCTGTATATTTGTTTTTGCCAATTTATTAGCCATATATAGGGTGAGTTTTTAGTAGCGGATCGCTTCGTAACCCTACTACTGATATACTATATTTTGACTTATACAGGGTGATTCATAACTACGTGGGGATGCAGACATACATTTTTTATATGAGACGCCCTATATAATATCTCACATTTTTATTCTATTAATAATCCTCGTTATTCTAACAATATTATAACATTATACTGGGCATTTCAAAAGTTATGACTACTCCTATATCCAAATTGCTGTCAAATGAGCGTACTCTATATCGAAAACTAATGAATCAATTCTTTTTAAAGTATACCTTCTATTTGTGTACTGAAATTTATTTATTTTGAGAAAGTGCTATGGAATTTAATTTCTATTTAGTGAATAACTAAAACATATAGCCATAATAGCATTTAATGAAGCCAGACATACGAGATATTAGGATAATATAAGTCAAACATGCCGAGGGAATAATTTTATAAACGTGATGCATAATTATCAAGTAAATTTATCAAGCAGGCTTTGAAATATTGACTTTTCTTATAACCTTCTCATTGATTTCGTACAGTGTGAACCTAGCTTTAAAAATATGACTTTTTCTTTCGAGCAACAAGCAGGTATGATTTGGGTTTTAGCAGAATCTTTGAGAAATTGCCTACTTGCCTCTAGAATATATCAAAAGCGATATCCAGAATAGAGGCACCCTGAAAATGATGCACTTGGAAGCCTGAAACATCGTTTTATTTGTACTGGGTCCGTCAATATTTCAAAGCCGACCTGATAAACGTATTTGATAATTACCTACGCATCACGTCTAGAAAGTTATTTCCTCAGCATACTTGACTTTGACTATCTCAAAAATTCGGAGTTTTGACTTCGCCAAATATTATTATGGTCGATGTTTTAGGTGTTTATTAAATAAAAATAAAATTACGTAGTACTTTCTCAAAATAAATTTCACTACACAAATAGAACATTTTGGAGACTGATAAATGCAGTATAAGAAATACTATACAAATATGAAATACCAAAATGAAGGTAATTTTTTGGTAAATTAAAACATGGGGCGGTTACGTTTAAAATAAAAGAGAAAATACAGATTTTGCATTCTAACTCACCCTGTATGAATATGTGTCGTCGACTTTTTTTTACAGCCGCCCATTTGAATAACTTGAGTGCGTTGTCGGCTTTTAGATGCATTTGTACTGGAACCATTGCCTCTAGCGGTTTGGACAAGGTATACCTTTCTTGCGTATAAAGGAGGGATAACAATTTTTTTCAGTCAAAAATGACATAAAGTGTATAGCAAAAAGGTTAGAGCCGATTCAATAGAAATGAAACCCTGTATGTAGCGTCCTCTCTTAGTAATCACAAAACTAAGGTCGAATTTAAATTTAGCATGATACCACATTTTATCCATTTCTTGCATCTCTGGATATAGATATTACAAAAAACCCTAAACAAAATTAAAATTAAATCTTTTGTCTTTTAACCGAAGGCCTTGGGGACCCATGTTCACAGGAATTCTTTTGTTATTTTAGTTCCTCTATTTCTAAAACTTTCGCGGCCATGATCCGATGAACTGACGCCAAGGCGTCGGAGCGTGTCGACGCCGGCCGAAAAGCCCAAGATCGATATAAAAATGGTCATAACTTTTGAAATACTCTGTATGATGTTACAACACCTCCCATTGTTAGAACGGAAATTATTAGTAGAATTTAAATATGGAATAATATCGGTCTGTCGGTCTGTCGGTCTGTCGGTCTGTCGGTCTGTCGGTCTGTCGGTCTGTCGGTCTGTCGGTCTGTCGGTCTGTCGGTCTGTCGGTCTGTCGGTCTGTCGGTCTGTCGGTCTGTCTGTCTGTACGCGTTTTTCTAGCCACGTAATCTCAGTAACCGCTGCATGGATTGTGACGAAATTTGGGCAGCGATATGCTGTGGTGTCGGAGTAGGTAATGTTCCTATAATTTTGGAAATCGTTATACGGGCGGCGGAGTAATTAGCAAAAAACAAAATAATTCATATATTCCTTAAACTTCGTTTTTAGGCGTTTTAAGGGTTCCTGATCATTATCTACTTTTTTTTAGGTGGGGGTGAATTTGGGGTGGTTGGGAGATGGGGTGTTGTAAAACTGGAAAATTCGTTGTATTCATAATGGGCTGTCCATTGATCTTTGAATGAAAAGCCCAGCGTTGTAATACACTTTTTACGTCCATCCGGACATTAACTTGCTTATTATCAAAGCCAAGGGATTTGTGATGTATATGTTACGGTTAAAGTGTTTACTTTGATAGTTTATATACTATCCAGCTAGTATATAAACCATCCAAATGTCTCGCTATTTTAATGGAAAAACACATTTCTACTAAAATAGCTATGAATATTGGTTGGTTTGTATACTATCCAGCTAGTTTATAAACTATACAAGATAAGCCGCTAAAGTATTATACCACAAAGATATCACACATATTAACCAGTGTTTCTGGTTAGTTTACAAACTATCCAGATCATTTGGATAATGTATGCACCTAATATCTCTAGTACTACATAATATCCAACTAGTTGGTTAGTATGTAAACTAACCAATCCTCTTTGGTTACTTTAGTTTAAAAAAACAATTTTTAATCAAAAGTAAAGTTTGTTCATAAATACAACATACAATTGCTATAATTACCTAAAAATAAGTAAATCAAACGGAAATACTACTTGTGTAACAAAATATTCATATAAAATAAATCTCTAGACCCTGGGCAGCCTTAATGGCATCATAGGTTTCACTCAAACGTAAAATAATCTTTCCAGATCTTTTATACTAGATTACATAAGATGATTCGGTTTTCTGTAAATCATAAGTACTTATTTCATGAGAATCAATCTTGTTATTAGTGTTAGGTCCTTGTTCGTGTATTCTTTTTATAAGTTGCAGAAGTACATTGTAATCACTGTCGTTCATTAATTTTGAATTTTGGTACCTTTTCTCGTAACATTCTGATAGTAACTTTTCAAATTACTGTTGCTGATCAATTTTTCGTAACTAGATACCTGTTCTTAAACAAATTTCACACGACAGTAAACAGTACCAAGACGTCACACTTGCACTTGCCCATTGACCTTCTAACGCACTTGTCATAAACATAACCTCACTTTCTGTTAAATTGACCAAAGAAAATTAGTTAGTTTATATACTAACCAAAGAAGATTGGTTAGTTTACATACTAACCAACGAGTTGGTTATTATGTATTACTAGAGATATTAGGTGCATACCTTATCCAAATGATGTGGATAGTTTGTAAACTAACCAGAAGCACTGGTTAATATGTGTGATATCTTTGTGGTATATACTTTAGCGGCATATCTTGCATAATTTATAAACTAGCTGGCTAGTATACAAACCAACCAATATTCATAGATATTTTAGTTGAAATATGAGTTTCCATCAAAATAACGAGAGATTTGGGTAGTTTGTATACTATCCAGCTAGTATATAAACTATCAAAGTAAACACTTTAGCCGTAACATATACATACGAGCTTTGTTTTTGATCGTTCTATATTGCGTCACGCGAAAGTTATTGAATTGATTTTAATGAAATTTTGACACAGTACTACTACCGCGGCGAGGATGGAAAACGCTTATGTTTTGGAAAAATAGTGTCAGTGGCGGCACAGCAATAATGAAAAAACTAAAAATATAAAAACAGCCCAAACTTTGTTTTTAGGCGTTTTAGGGGTTCCTGATCATTTTCAATTTCGTTTAGGTCGGGTGAAATTGGGGCGGTTGGGGGGTGGAGGGTTGTAAAACTGAAAAATTTGTTGTATTCATAATAGAAATACCTAGCGGCATATTACACCTTTTAGGTCCATCTGAACATTGGCTCGCCTATTACTGAAACCAATTTTGTGATGTGTACGTTTTGCTTTATTTCGTTCTATGTATGTTGCGTAAAGGAAAAATTATTGGATTGATTTTAATGAAATTTTGACACAGAATTAACTGCCGCGGCGATAATGGAAAACGAAGCTGCTTTTGAAAAATCGTGTCAGTGGCGGCCCAGAAATAATTGAAAAGCCAAAAATATAAAATCAGCTCAAACTTGTTGTTAGATTGGTTGGAGGAGGGTTTTTGTGTTGGATGTTTTTTTGCGGGCGGGTGAGAAATAATAAAATGGTATCATCATTATGTGTGGGAGGTACTGAGTCAATCGACTTGACTCCATTTTTTTTTGAGTGTTTTCTAACGGTTTCGAAGCCTCCTTAAATAGGTTACAAATAACATAAAATAATTTCTTACTTGAATACGTCATGTGCAATAAGTACACACTTGCCCGTCTTTTTTAAGATGAAAATGATCCCCTCGTATACTGAAAGTTGCCCAGCATCGTGGCTGCTACGTAGAGTCGGGAGATGGGTAGGACGGCCATTAATTTTGTATATAGGAAACCTATTCATTATGCGCTGCCTCTCTCTCTAGAACCGGGTCAATATTTTATCAGGGAGAAGATATTAGAACGGCTTTATCCGAGCTCTTTGTAGGAAATGGCGATCATTAATCTTCCCACTTACCACTTACCGCATGCAAATTCTAGGCAAAAAATTGCCGGTGTTTTCGTGCGACAGAGATTAAGGATTTGGATTGTTATTCTGCGGAAGATAACCCACGCTTATTATGGGTTTCTCTTATCAAAAGGGAGTATTAGGAACGCTGGATTTTGACAAAAATGGTTAAATAGACAATGATGCTTCTGATGCCTGTCACTAGCGATTTTATTCTAATAAATATAGCTTAAAAAATAAAACCACGCTCTCAAACATCGAATTTAAAAGTTAAAACTAAGCTTAAAACAATAATAAATTTTGAAAAGGTTGGGTCGTGTAAGATAAACGTCTCCATAAGTACAAGTATGTATCTTCAAAAACTTGCGAAATATCACTGTCCGAAGCAGTAGCGTGCCAAGGCCTTCGGGGCCCCCCCGCAATTTTCCTTACAGGGCCCCCCTCTACAAAGAAAAACATCCTGCCTATACTGAGTGAAAACGGAATTCATTGTCTACGGTGATATTTCAAATCGGTTCATAGATAGACAAAATTGATGTGAACTCAACTTTATATTTTAATTTTTTTCTTTCAAGGTTTTGAAGAATAAGAATTCATAGACCTTACGTGCAATATGATTATACATCGATTAATGGCACAGATACGCGTCTTGCCACTTGTTTTAACGGTTCTGGGTTCTATGTTTGACCACGTTCTCGTGTTCTCAAACTTACTCATAAGGCAAAATATATTTATTTTGATTATGGAAAATTATGAGGTATCCCGCCGTTATAAAATAAATATAAGTATTATAGTTATTACTATGTAAAAAGCTTGCTCGACGTAGTCAAGGCTGAGCGGATGCCGGATGCCCGGGGCCTCCCTGGGGGCCCTTTCGACACGCCAATGGTCCGAAGTTGAAACTCTCCTATACATATTATTATTCTTAAATTCGTGTCTGTACCTTCGCCATATTTTTAAAAAGGTATGAAATATTTCAAACAATGTTGAAGGTGTATGTATAAAATTTGGAAGTAATATCTCTAAAGATTTTGAAGATAGAATAGAGTGCCTATATTATTGCTAACTACCAAACCTATAAAGAACGATACCTTTTGTATACTAAATCGACAGATAATAGCAGTATTCTTCAAAGGTATAAGCAGATGCAGTCCTTAAAAATATAGAATAATAAAAAAATGCCAGTGTCATTATGAAAAAAGCATGGGACACTTGATTTACGATTTTTTTTTTGGCACTATACCTCCATTACTCCATTAATGATAATTAAAGCTGTCGGCTTTCCTGAATAAATTCCACAAAAATACCAACGTCTGAACATTGGATGTCACACCTTTTAAGCTCTTTTCGCTACGCCTCTGTATAATATTAACAAACTCTGTCTACAGATGCGAAAACTCCCACGAGCACAGTTGCCAGGTCTAGTGAAATTACACTAGATCCAGTGATTTTTCTATAATTTAGTGATTTAGTGAAAACTTTTATAAAAATACCATATTCTAGTGATTTTTTCACACTGGCATATTGCGTCACACATTTTATTACTTTTAGTATCTTGATCTTATAACATGGTATGCATGTTTGCTTGATTACATAGCAATTTTTTAAGACGAATGAAAGCTTGAATGTTTCTATTAAAATTATACAATTTTGAGACCCTATACCGAAGCTTTGGTTAACCTAACCTATCGCTTCTTATGACTGATTATGATGTATTCAGCAGACTATTCAAGTACCCATAACAAAAATTAGAAATCCGATGCCAAGCTCTTGCCGAATGCCCTGTTGAAGCTTTTTACTCTCAGAAATTCATTATGCTATTACAGATTAAATGCAATCTTACTGCCTGTGTTTACCACACTCACAACAAATTTGTGGTACCAATGGATAACTAGAAAGATGGGCATGTTTTTATCGCAAACTGCACAGTTAGTTATTTGGTGCCTTTTTAAGATAAATTAATTTTTTTGTAATATTTCTTGAATTCACTATTCAACATTTGCTGATTTTGACACTAACTATCTCACGAAGTGTTTGATACATGATCATTTTCTTTCAATCCATAATGACGTAATAGCAATTTTTTAAGGGCTTATACCAAAATTTCCAAAATCCGACAATAACATTTTGTTTCATTAGTTCTCGTTTGGAGGTCTGCATTCTAATGGAAACCTCTAAAATTCAATTTATCTTGGAAACTATTAGGAATTGGACATGGTCAATTTATTAGCTTACTACCTCCCCTCAACTTAAACTATGAATTACCAACCATAGTTTAAGTTGACTTTTACATATGTACTAAATATATGTATTTTGGCATTTTCATTTTCACCCCCCCTCCCCCACCTCCAGCAGAGGCAGCAAAGCAAATATAAACCTAGTGAAATTCTACTGATTTTTTTAAGCGTCATCTAGTGAATTCTTGAATTTTGACCTGACAACACTGCCCTCAAGGCACTTTTACATCCGCAGCGCATGTCGTTGACCAAGTCCCTAGTCAGTTATTACGTATAAAGTGAGCAAGACGACTCTGAGCTGCACGCAAAAGAAAATTGCTTTGTTTCGTTTTAAATAAACAATCACACATGTGTTAATTATAATATAATGAAAACGTGTCAATAGCAGTAGTAAGCCACTTACTCTTAATCCAAACCAGAGTTATAAACTTACAAACACACAAACTCACAAACAAACGTACAGGTGAAGCTAACAAAAGCGTGTTAAAAAAGGGTTGTAGTAGCGATTATGCTACATTATCCTAATTAAAAAATAAACAATTGATCAAATTTGATAGTGCCTTCATATATTGAAATTCAGTCTGTCTTCTGATGCTCAGAAGACAGCTTAGGCTTGGCCAGCTTCTGAGGGAGGGGAGAAATCTGATAGAACCTACGGATGTAAATAGGTTAGAAGAAACAAAACACATGCTCTAACAGGCATGTGAATGTTTGCAAGATCATGCTGCTATTGACAGCAGGCGACAGAAAAGATCTGCCTTGTGCGCCATCTGGCACCCGAAGGTAAAGGCAAACCAAAGAAAATCGCTGCTGAACGGCAGCTTCTTTTCTTGGTGGAACGCTACGGCGCGTCCGCTTGACCAACCAGAAGAGCGCGGGTTCTATATGCTGCTGCATATGAGAGTCGATATACGACGGTTGCTCTATATCTCCGTCAATCGACCAGTACGCAAATAGCTGTTTCACGCTTATTAGCGATCATCAGTGCGCCGTATGTCGATTGACGGAGATAGAGAGCACCAGAATTTTCATGTCTACTAGACATGTGAAGCATGTGAGAGCAGGCGACAGAAAAGAACACGATGACATTCACGATGATCTGGATGGGGTTGCGGTTGTAGTTTCCAATGAGCACCTGGCATAGATAGTACCTAACTCTTGATAGATGGCGAAGTAAATACTAGTTCCCATTATAAATGCGGTGTATAATTCCGTAGCCTTCGTTAAGGGAGCTTCTTGTTCACCCTGTATTTTAATGCACCGCTCCAACTTTAAATCCTTGTTAGTCCCCGCATCGAGGGAGAACACCAAGCAAGAGTGTTTACCATGAACCGCTCCCCCACAAAAGGCGGTGGGGTACCGTCCACAGAGTGCGTCCGTTGCCTAGTGACGTCTCGCAGACTGAAGTTTCACGCCAACGTGCTGCCAGAATCTTTGTTCGAAATCGTTAACATGCCATGTTATGCAGTTCTCTTCTTACAAACTATTTTTTATGAATCCCATTACGTCAGCATCATGTGGAAATATATTAAGTTCTAAATGAGTAACGTCCGGCTTTTCGGACAAAACTCAAATGTTTAAGCCTTCAATATGTCTTTCCTTCGATAGACAAATTCCTTGCCTTCAACGATAGCAGTGGAAAAACTCAAAACTTTCTTTTTAAGACGTTTTTATTAGCTTCACCTGTATGTTTGTTTGTATGTTTGTAACTGACTCTTTAGACACGTTTTTATCCCGCTTTAAATGCACTTATGAACGGTTGACAATACAATAATTTAATAAGTTCGTCTCATCATCCTGAGCTAACAAGTGAAAAATAAATATATTTTGAAAAAGCTGGAAAAAAACTTCTATAGCACTAAAATGCCAAAAATAAATCCTAATATGAGCTGCAAATAATAATAAATGAAGAATACTAGTATTCTTCAAACTAATGTGAGCCATACTTTTGATTTTGAAAACACCACAATACTTAACTACAGAAAAACACAAAAAAACGTGAATTCAAAGAAATGATTCATATTAAAAATGAAAAAAAAGCTTAAAACGATAGAACAGAAATTAAAAGCCTTAGTATAATATATTATAATCTGCTAAAGCCCAAATAACAGAAGAACTGAAAAATCCATGGATCTTGTCGGGTTTTTAGGCCGTCGTCCGTTGGAACTTCTTCCTAACGTTTCGCTAGCACAACTGAGTTGTCAGGTAGATTTCGATCCGAAAACACCGACCTCTGAAGATGCTAGCCACTCATACCAGCAAAACGTTAGGAAGAAGTTCCAACGGACGATGGCCTAAAAACCCGAGAAGATCTATGGATTTTTCAGTTGACGGCCGCGAAAGCCTCAACACTTACAACAGAAGAACTATTTCTAGTTGCATTCCCATCTGAGGAAAATTTGTACTTCATGTATAAAACAATAGAACACCTCAATTACATAACATTCTATGTCAAAATGTGATATGCAATTTGACAGTTATTTCTTTTGATTATCCCTAACATTGATTTCAATCAGTTTGTTTACCTTATCACTTTCATTTTCGAAAGAGACAGTCACCGTCGAATCTTAATTTCACACATATCTCTGAAGTCTTTAATTATCTTAAGATGGAATAGAAAAAGAGAATCACCTAAGAGGTGAAAATATCCCGGTCTAAATATATTTATGGGAGAAATGGAAAATCTAAGTATCAATTTTTGCCTAAGGTAAAGTCACATGTTCTTATAAAATTATTTATGCATTTTTAACTAGGTTGTATTTCTTATAGATAAACTAATCAGTCTGCTATAAAGATTAGTAAATTGAACATTATAGACGGGGAGGGGGGGGGTAGTGGATTTTAACATTCTTTTTCTAAGTCTAAGCAGCTGATCAAGTCTGAAACCTCAAACGAAACGTCCAAATAGTTGTTGTAATATCTAAGGAAGTATAACTCAAGAAACCTGTACCTGTATGTAAATAAATATCTCACTTCCTAAGAAAACGTGTGAATAAAGTGTAATTATAAATATAGACTCAAGTAACTACATAATGTATTTTCTCGTGTTGATAGACGGGGCTAGACCACAATGATGTGGCTTGGATCATTTTTGCGGGAAAGGGTATGACTTATATTACAAGATTATGCTATAAACAGAAAATCCTGCAAGTTGGTTCCTTTCTGCAAAAAATCATGTGTTTTTTATGAAGTATGCTTCTATAATGAGCTTTTTCAATTTATTGACCGATTTTAAAAATGGAATAACCTGGCCTATCGCACTTTGCTGTCCCATCAGTAAAATTCGGCCACACTTGTTGCCCTTAACAAGCGAGGAAGCTTTTGATTGTTTACGAACTGACTTTTTGACTCTAAATATCTAATTTGGAGCTGGTTATATATCGGTGTCTTAGGAACATGTTGCTGGTTCTTAAGAACGTATAATACATACTACTACAGCCCCAAGAGAAGCCAAAACTGCGCCTCATTCGGGATCCAACAGAAAACCATAGACAAATTCGAAAATCTAATGGCCCATTCTTTGGTTTTGAGAACAGATTTTTCTCATACACATATTCTACTATACTGACGCAGAGTCTACGGAATTAATTATAAGTACAATGATAAAATTGACACAGGTGGATTTCTTTACTTTTCTCTAAAAAGTAGTTATTACCTTACTTGTATGTTACCATAGGCGTATAGGGGAGGGGGGTAACAGGGCTAATTGCAACCAGGGGCGTATCCAGACCTCAGTCTTGGAGGGGGTAGCTGGGCATGAAGTCGTGTGTGCTTTCACCATTTTTTGTAATACCTTTGTGAAGGACGTTGATGCAAGAGAAAAGGATTTGTTAATAGTATTAAAATAAAAAAGAAGATATAAACAGCAAGTGAAACAGTGGAGTGAGTATCAGGTATTTTTTAGGGAGATGAAATAAAAAATCTATTGATGCATTAATCAATTTTAATTTTACGGAATACAAATAATATGTAATACGTATCATCCGTGAACATCTTATTGGCACAGCATACAAAATTAAACGACCATGAACACAGTCAGGTACCCTGGTAGCCACAACACGTACTCCATTCTTTTTTTAATTTTTGTTTTAACTTTTCTAATCGGTGAAATTTTCCAAACAGGTAGGTACCTAATTAATGAGTTAGGTAAATTTTTGTGACAAGCTACCACGTTCTACAGGACATTCAACTGATTATGTAACAATAGGAATATATTAGATATGCATTACTGTAATAATGCAAAACAAACCCTTTTATAATTTAGTTACTGCAAAAAAGGTTTTTTTTCAGTGCGACAATTGCTTAAATAAATAAGTCAAATAAAATAAATGAGTTTTTTTCGAAATCTTGGGAGGGGTAATTACCCCTGTTACCCCCCTTATATACGCCTGTGATTGCAGCAGTACAAGTAAACATGTGAACATTTGGATACCTCGACGCTGTGCAGAAATGTACTCTTATTCATGAGATTGTGACAATTATTTCAGTAGTATCCTGGAGAGGAAACTTTCTGCAATAAGGGTTGTTTAGTATATAACTGTGGTTTTGGGAGATTAGATTTTTGAGTGACTAGTGCCATAGACTTTACAGCCGGGTATATCTCGAACGTTGTTTCTGTAGTTATCAGGAGAAAAAATGGCTTTATAGCGGTCTCTACAGATATCTTTTTCAACCACAGAATATCACTTAAAGGCTTCTACAACATTTTAAAGCAAGTATGTCGGTTTTCCTTGCAGACTTTCACATCCAGCTATTCCGTCCACCAGCAAGTGAACAACCACCTGTCAACTCGCCTTCCACCTATGCATAAACAAGCTCCCCATTAAATCACCTCACAGTGACTGCGCCATTCATTATTGCTTAAACTTGGGTCCATAAATCAGGTAGCACCAGTCATTAATTTCCATCAGGAAAGTAAAACTATCTTTCGGAATGTATCAGGTGTATGATATCGGTCACGTTCGATGGTCTTGGTCTAAGGGCCGGGGTGATTTGCGAAGTTTGATACTCCATTAACATTTTGTAGTCAAGCATACAGTTGTCGTCAAACATATAATGAAAACAAAGCAGAAAGTAATTCTTATCCCAGTTTTTTTAGCACAACAGGAGGTCTTTGGGCTTTGGAATAAAGTGCAAGAGGTTTTTTACTAAAAGAGCTAACGTTTCGGCGTTTATTTTACGCTTTCTTCAGGGCTATCAAGCACACCCTTATAGCAAAAAGGGATAGCATGCCCATTTGGGTCAAAAAACAAAAAACATTTCCATAAGATGAGTTACAAGAATAACAAATGCAGTTTGTCAACAGACCTGATTTTCGTATCTGCTGATATATACTGAAGCATGTAATGTGTGAAGGGAAAAGTGTGAAGTGTACTGCATCAGATACCAAAAATCAGGTGTGTTGACAAACGGCGTTTGTTATTATTTTTAGTCATATTCTGGAATGTTTTTTGTTTTTTGACCCAAAGGGATATGTTGTCCCTTGTTGCTATAGGTGTATGCTCGATAGCCCTGAAGAAGGCGTACCTTATATCAAAATCTAAAGAACATCAGAACCCCTTCTACTATAATGAAAAAGTAATAGCTGTAATGGAACCTGACAGTCCATAGCCACCTGAGAATAGAATCGTTTACTCAACATTTCGACACTTCAAGGATTTGACTTAGGTAGATGGAGGTTTTAATATTTAAAGAAAGCAAGAATGTATCATGAGCATAATATGAACTAGCTTTTTAATCTGCGTATTTTACTCCTCTAGTTTCTGTCCAAGTTTGGCTGATCTGTGTTAAAGTCAAACATATACTTATTGCGTTGAAAAGCAATAGGTGAAACATAGAGAAAAGCTAGCTATCAATCTGAAGTAACTGTGTGACAATATCGGATCGTCAAACTAACCAAATCCTACCTATGATAGCAGTACACATTTTTAGGTATTCTCCTTTATGCCATTATTATTTAAAGTTTTGATAGCGAAATGCAGCACAGATTCTAATTCAGAAGCCATTCAAAAAAAGAGAAGTATGTGGGTACTGACCTGATATATTCACCATTTAAGGTTTTCTTCGATTATCAATAGCAGTTTCTAGAACAGAAAAACACAGTCAGGACACAAATGCTACTGAAATGTTTTACAAGTGAAAAAAATTGTTAAGTAAGGACCGTATTCGCAGTCGTCTCTTGAGTAATACTTAAGTCTCCTTTAAGTAGTACTCAAGGGACACTTAAGGGACCCGCGAGTGTCGATTTGCTTGTGTATCTGTTTCCTAGATAACATCTACGAGACGGCGGGATTCATTTGGCGACGTTGTCATTTTGATGTTCTGTTATCTCTGTTTGTCTTGCGCCAGTATTTCGTGTTTTGTGCCGGACACTTTTCGGGTTGCGACAGAAACTTACGACACCGTACTCCAAAATTAACCTACAAAATCGCCTTGACTGCAACAAAATGTCATGTTGATATATCGTTACTTAAGTATTACTCTCAGGCAGAACTAGTAGCTCTATTGAACATTATAGAACAATACAGTGCAGCATAATTATGGTCTTGGTATTAACTATAACAAGACCAAGGTTATTATCATAGATAGAGAGCATGACAATCATCGAGAAATAAAGTCAATAGGCCGTTGTGAGGTAGTTCAAAGTTTTGCGTACCTCGGTTCTTTGATCGACAATTCAGGTAGCTGTTAGAATGAGATTCGACGGCGCATTCAACAGGCACGGGTGGCCATGACAAAGCTTACTAAAATATGGCGTGACCATAACATCACTAAAGCTACCAAAATGTCACTGGTTCAGTCTCTTGTGTTCTCCATATTTTTGTATGCCTCGGAAACTTGGACTGTTAAAAAGGCAGATCGAGCTCGCAAAGATGCTTTTGAAATGTTGACGTGGAGGAGAATGCTGAGAGTTCCTTATACCGCCCATCGAACTAATGTTCCCATATTGGATGAGCTCGGTAATCCAAAGAGACTATCCTCCATTGTGTCGATGAGAATGCTTACATTCTTCGGACATATTCACAGAAGCGATAATATTGAGAAACTTGTAGTTCAGGGTCACGCCCCGAGTGGGCGGCACCGTGGCCGTTCCCCTACACGCTGGGTGGATACGACGAAAAAGTTGCTAGATATGAGTATCAAGAGCGCCACTGAACTAACAGTAAATCGCGAACGATGGCGAGCTACAGTTCTAAAAACTATTGATAATATCCGTGTCGGCAATACTCTAGCTCCGACTTAATGCATTTTCCGAGTTCACAACATGTCTGTTAAGACATTGTGACTATGATGATGAAGTATTACTCAAGGGAGCCTTACGTAAGGAACCCTCAAGTAGCTGCCGAAACACAAAACCTTATTTAAAACTTTAAAACCTCAAGTACAAGGGACCCTTTATGGTGTCGACTATGAATACGACCCATGGAATTCGCAGACAAGCCCTATTGCAGTACATTCTGGAGGTGGTTGTCTCCTGGAGATATATTGCATAAAATTTTCATAATCTAAAATTCAAATATTCGATTTATATATCCAGTATTTTAACCACTAACGTTTTAATATCAAAGGCAGAGAAGAAGTAGTATGGCTAAGGCCGAAACAAAGCGCTAAATGTGCTGAGTTAGTGTTAGCTGAAGGATTAAGATTATATCATGATAGTAAAGACATCAAAACTGATTTGATTGATTTGCTTAATTCCCATGGATGTCAACATTATTTTGCCTCCTGACGAGTGCTGAAACTTACGAACATCCTTACGAAAAGAGCTTGGTGTAGCTCAGCTTTAATTATTCCCTTTAATAAAAACTCCTGGTTCAATGTTACACAGGCCCCAAGTTGAGGCTGTTTATGAATGAGTGAATGAAAGACGTACATAGGCTTTCTGGTGACAAGAGCCACCAGTGAATAGGCCTACAGGCAAGCCTTTCTGCACCTCATCTTACTCTACACCTTTTTCCAGCTGTAGTTTCTGAAGCGTCAAGTAATAATTCAAAACGGTCAAGTTAATTTTCCAACTTGACACTTGTAAGTTCAAACTGTTAGGTGTAATCTATACCTGTCAAGTGATAATTCAAAACGGTCAAGTTAATTGTCCAACTCGTCACTTGTAATTTCAGACTGTTAGTGTAATCTATAGCTGTCAGTTTGAACTTACAATTGACGAGTTGGAACATTAACTTGACGGTCTTGAATTATCACTCGACGCTTTAGAAACTGAAGCTGGAAAAGGTGTAGTTGTCAAGTTCAGCCCTTACCGCAAAGGCGAGGATGGCCTTGGGTCCTGCCCATATTATGCCTTCAGGTTCAAGGGCCTTTGGGCATAAAATAGTCAGCCTGTGATACTCAAGGGCTTCACATCGACATAGAATGTGTGCCGAGGACTCATCCTAGGACAAGTTATGAAACTCGAAGACAAGCCATATCGTAGTACCTTCTGGAGATGATTGTCTGCTGGAGATATATTGTATTTATATTATATACAGGGTGTCTGAAAATTCGACCTCAATAAAGTAGCAAATTGATCGGAGGGTTTTTTATAAGACGAAAAATCCAAACTCAGTAAAGGTTTTCCTATCATGAATAGAGGGAGCCAACTACAGCACATTGAATCATTCAAACTATCAAAACGTTTTCCCGTTTTGGTGCATCAAAAAATCATTTCCACGATATGTTTTACGTAAAAAAGGTAAAAAATTATTTTACGAACAACTATAGAGATACATCGTCATAAATGCAAACTGGAATTGTTGTTATTTTGTGGTTACTACTTGCATTAAATGATTAAATGGAATAAACAAAACTGATTTATTAATAAAAAAACATACAACATGTAGAAATCATAATAAATGTTCAATATCTCTACCTTCAGACATTACGCATGCGTCTAGACGTCGGCGCATGGAGCCACGTATTCACTCAAATATTCCTGGAGTCTCTCTTATTACTATGCACGCATAGATGATGCGGTTTCTTAAGGGTCTAGGGTAAAGCGCGCAAAATTGAGAATTAAAGAAAAGACGTATTCCCGTGTTAGCGAGGAGGCGTGGCCGCCTGTTCCCTTTCTCGAGTGTGTGTGTCTAAGATGATGGGAGATAAGTCCAAAAATCCAAAGGTAAGGTCAAAAGGTCCAAAGGTAAGTTCCAAAGGTCACCATAAAAATGAATTTCACATTTCCTAGCTCCTGACGTTACCTTTAAACTTACAGTAATGACTCAAAGAGCAAATTGAAGAAGAAAGCTTGCGCTTGTGCAACTATTTAGCCTTTCTTTGATATCGTGTTTGGTTGTTAAATTACAGGCATTTATAGAATGTATGATTTTGCATTGCGAGTTTTTTTGCACATTAAAAAACTTTTTTGAGAAAATCGAAAATAGTTGTCATTCACTAAGGTCTTAACTATCGCCTTCTGAAATATTATATATGTAGTTTGAAAATAGAGTGAGTTATGCGAGAAATTGTGAGTCCGTGTTTTACATGGCAAATACGTATGTATAAATGTGTGTATCCAGGCCCCTTAAGTCCTCTACATCGCGAACGTTTCACTTAAATGCTGACGTGCTACTTGACTAAATTGGGCGGGAGCCCTATCATGCATAAAAACATATCCTTTCCGACGCCCAAAGGAACTTCCTCCAGCAGTACGGGATGCACTTCTCTTAAGAATTGAACGTATGCCTCACCATTTAATCGAGGAGATAGAAAATGAGACACAATTAAATAATCCCCAATAATTCCGACCCACAGGTTAAGAGAAAACTGTTCTTGATGGTTAGTTTCGACAAATAACGTGAGGGCATTCCTGAGCCCATAACTATACATATATGTGGTAATTATGAAAATTAATAATCTTGTCCCGAGAAAAGCTACATTCGTCTTCAGAAAGTCACGATTTCTTTTAATCATCTCCAGCATCAAATTGCAAAACCCAAGACAGTTCGGATAGATTCGCAGTAACACTGCCTGTATTAGTTGCAGATGGTAAGGCTATAAGAGTTGTTCCTTCAACATTCGAAACACCGTCATATGATCAACAGTTAGCTGGAAAGCAGTCTTTCTAGTAGTGGTAGTAGGTTGTTCTCCAATCAAATTAAGTACTGCTTCCTCAAGCTGTGGTGTTCTTACTTCTCGATGGCGACCACAATCCTGCATTCTTTTGTCCAATGAACCCCAATGAACCATATTCTCGTAATCGTTGATGAACTCTGGCAAATATTCTATGTGAAGGATGCTGCCGTTGAGGATACATTTCAGCATAATTATCTTCTAGAAGCTTCTAGCCTATTCTCCTGTGACAGACCGTAACCGTACAACCTGACAAGTGTAACAAGAGCCGTGCGAAATATGAAATAGACAAGAATAGCAAGAGACGAGAGGATATGAAATAACGCGTGCGTGTGAGACAGCGACGAAATTCGCAAGTCTCTTGCTACACTTGTCAGGCTGTATAGTGCATATTAGCCATTTCCTCATTTGTATATGCCATTTTAATAACAAGTGAATTACTAAAGTAACAAATTAATAACAGAACAAAAATGCACAATTAGTATTACTTTAATATCAAAAATTTACAAACTAATAACTGCTTGATACCAACTTAATTGTCACTATCGCTAATAGCGGCCTGTTAAATAAATTAGTTTCGTATTTTCGTTTTATGGCCATATATGCATCTTGTTCGTAAAATAATGTTTTGCTGCGAACTGGTTTATTTTGGGCAAAAAATTCAAGAGACGTTTTTTGTTTAGAATGAAACAGGCTATCGGAAATAAATGTTTAAATGGTAAACAAATAATAAGACAAGTTGTATTGGAAATAAATTTTATGGGCTACGTTTTCCAACCCTTAAAATCATGGGGTAAACCAAATAAATGACTGGCTAAGTGTATTTTTGGTAGTAGAAAATGTCAGGTTAATTTAAATATTGTGACTTTTTTAGTGCTTGTGAAAAAAATTGTTAAACAAATTTTATGTACCCCCTTTAAGGGGCTGTATCTTAACAAGGGATGCTACAATGAAGTTTCTTTATATCAAAGATCCTATCTTTTTTCCGATGAGGAGTCACCCCCTTAAGTGTGTTACACATATTGACCTATTTATTTATATTATAATATAAGGAAAAATTTGCATAATACAGAATGTGAGTTTAGCCCAATTTTTTTACAACCTTCTTGCATAGATACTTCTGCGGAACGTAAGCATTCTATACAGGTAATAAAGGCAGAAACCGAATTCTTTTTCGGATCCATATACCTATAGGTATAAGGATACGATATACCTATAGGAGTATAGCTATCTGGATACGAGGTAAATATTACAGACCGTTTATGAAGAACAGACCGCATACAAAAGGACTGGCCCGTATATACCTATAAGAACTAAAGATATTAGTCCATATATCTATGAGCTTGTCTTAGAACAAACCATCTATAGTCCATTTGTAAAAGGTCTCGCTCATTTATTTACAGCCAATCTAAAACTGCGCCATATGTATACATATCTCGATAATTTAATGATGTATTTTCTTAACTAGTTAATTGTATGTTTAAATCAATACATGAAAATGCGTACTATTATACGTAAAAACACAAATTAGATCAATCAAAATGTTTTTTGTTATTTGTTTTGTACAGGTCGGCTTCAGATTTACATAACATCGACAACTACACTTTTTCGATTGACATTTAGGGCCGGTTTCTCAATGTCCAGTTAAATATTTATCTGGAAGTTAATGGTTATCTGTCAGATAAATTGTTTAAACAATTGAAGGCTAAACTTACGAAGTCACGTAAGTTTTATATGACAGTTGCATCCATAGAAACGCTAACTGGCAGCTACCTTAACTGGACATTAAGAAACCGGCCTTTACACTTACAATTATACTTTTTAAAACCTTGCTCCTTGCCCATGATGCGCTGTGCAAGGCTGAGCAGTAGCCACCGATCTAAGAAGGGATTATTCTCACAGTATGACTTGGACAGAACACTTTATAAGAGCATTAAAAGCATACCCGGGGCCCGAATCGCAATAGTCCGTATGTAAACGGTCTAGTCTGTATAATACAATACCATGTTTTTTGCATGCGGTCTGAGCAACTCAGGCCGTATACATATTTACATATAAGGCCTAGGCCATACACTTGTATATACGGTCTGATTTCACATATGGTCTATAACATATATACAATTCCATCTTTTACATTAACGTCATTAACTAACTTAAAAGAGTGGTGAACGTATCTTTTACAGTTTGTATATCATTGCGTAAATTCAAGGCAATGATTTTAATTATGTTTAAAGAGGATGCGTCCGAAAAAAATTATCTTCCCTTCAGCTCAATATTGAAACTCACCGATCCGAGCATAAGCTGTAAATAAGACCGGACAAAGAGTTCGAAAATCCCCCCAGAAAACATCCAAAGCTCCACTTTAAACATTCCCCGACCGCAAAAACCTTCATCAATCCTTCTTTCCAGCGTTTCACCCCTCCCGACTCACCCCCTTCAACCGAAAAACCGGCGGCGGCCCAAAACTGCCTTTCCCGGCGTTGCCGAATGGCGCACATGTATTTTTCAAGCCGTCGGGATCAAGAGGGCTCTGCCCCACTCGAAAAATAGCGGGCGTGCTGCGGAGACTCCGCCTCCTCTTCCCCCATTGGTCGGAAAAAGTTCGCGGACCCGCATCTCATTACGGCGACTTTGGAATTTTACCTCGGACGTATAAATCAAGCACACCGCCGGGGTAGTCCGGTGTAGGGGGGAGGGGGAGACCGTAGGGGTGAAAATCGCGCAGCAAGCGTCGTGCTAATATCACGTCCAGAGATGGTCTTCAGGATAACGGCGGGAAGCAGCTTTGGGAGCTGGGGGAGCGCTAAACTCGCAGATAGAGGACCACCAAGGAAAGTAATTTTCAAACTATGCGTTAGTTTCCTACATATGATAAACGAGTGTTATAACAAACTTTCAAATGCCAGTTAAAAGTTTCCGTGGCCGGACCCTACCGGCATAACTCTGAGATATGCATTTGCTTCCTGAAACTTTTATCATTTCCGTTCTAGCCGAATGCTTGACAAGATTAATAAATACGGCCATATAGTTGCACTCTCGCGAGAGCCACTACTGCAAAATATAGAGGTAAACTAAAATAATATATCACGAAAATGTTTTCATCGTTAAAACTGCATTCACAAGCCATTTTTCATTGTAGGTAATGGCCCTAATAATGACCCTTGAGTCAAGTTTTGTATCTTCTTCTGATGTATACAAGAAAAATCAAATTCTTACTGTTTATAGATATATGCATTCTATTAATTTAGAGGAAAAGTACGACAATTTATCCTGGAACCGTTTGTGGTCTTGAAGCTCAATAATAGAGAGATTTTCCCTATCATAGCACCAAAACTTAGAGGTCTCTCTCAGTAACATTAAATTAGTGGTATTTCACTCAGTAATTATACAGTAGCGCAACTTCAAATTCGCTCTACCCCCCCCCCCCCCGCAAGATACTTCACGGGGCCCCCCGCAAGGATTTTTCGGTGGCTTCTTTTTTGATAATATATCCTGTATATATACAGGGTGAGTCCTAAGTTGATTCTTTTTTAACTGTGTATAGAGGTCGATCAAATAAACAACTTTTTCAAATAACTTTTATACAAAAACTCAAAAATAAGCGAGGTACAGAATCAAGCAAAGTAAGTGTGGATCCTGGTCCGGGCTTGTATTAAGACGTACCTAGTCTCTTTATGTTTAGTTTTTTGCTCGAATTTTTACCTTGTCATCAGGCATTGTACCCGATTGTATTACCAATTTAAAATTAACAAAGATCAACAGAAAGTGACTACTGCACTATCTGACAGGTACAATGCCTAATCGATAAGATAAAAATCCGAGCAAAAAACGAAACATATTCAAACTAGGTACGTGTATGCCTTGACAAACAAGCCTAGATTTACATTTCTTATTTTGGACCTCGCTTGTTTTTCAGTTTCTTGAAAAACTAGTTTATTTAAACGACTTCTATACACAGTTAAAAAAAGTACCGACTTAGGACTCACCCTGTATATATTAAAGAGAAAGTCTTGGGGTTTGGCCAACATTTTGAAAAGAAGACGGGTCATTGCATAAAGGAGATTAGCAAGTTGCTGCCAAGCCTTCGGCAATATTTATTGCCATCTTCAAGGCTTTAACGTTGAGGTTTGCTCGCAAAAAAAGTATATTGAGTTACAGACCTCCAAATGCAATTCTCAAAAAATATTTGGCTAATTTAACTAGGTGTCTTCCACACCACAGGTGACACAAATAACCAACACATAGGTATAAAATTCAAATTAAACAACGAAAAATTACAAAATTCGTGGACTGAAATCACATTTTTCGATTACATTTTTTTTAAGAAGGTTCATATTTGTTTTGTATTGTAGTGTGTTGGTTATTTGTGTGACCTGTGTTGTAGAGTTAAGTTAGTCAAAAATTGGTTGACGAATGCTCCCTTATCGTATATATTTCCATTTAATGCGATACTGTGGGTTTAGTTTAAAATGCACTGTCCCACATTTTCAATGTTCATAGGTATTATTTGTAAAAAATATTAACACACAAGGAAAGCAACCTTATTACTTTCTTGTTGCACAAACGATGGCGAATGAGGACCCTGGGCCTGCAAGACTACGGGGCCCCTAAAACCGCGGGGTCCCCCCGCAGCTGTGGGCCCTGCGGGACATTAGTTACGCCACTGAGTAATTACTAGAATTATTACTGTTTTTCGTTACAACACTTTCTATGGTATTATACACGAATGGTAAACCAAGTTCTAAAATGCCGATATAAACGCCTCGGACGCAGACAGCCGATAGCTTTGAACAGGTTGAAGAGATAACACAATATCCCCTACCTCCAACGAATTCGTAGGTATAGCTTAGGAAGACCAACGTCCATGCTCTAATAGGCATGCATGATTGCGTTCGGAAGACCCCGTTGTTATTTTTTACTGTTTTCACAAGCACATAAATCCGCAGGACTTAAATCTTGTGGAATTGTTTAATGTAGTTTCTTAATACCTATGCGCTGGTAAAAACCAAAATTTATTTCTGGACTTCTTTACCTGCTATATTGTCGAGGGAGTACAGAGAGTATACGGGTTTATCAGCGATTCAACGGGCAGTGTAACACCATCCATCAAGCTGCCGCTTTAGAATTGTGGGGACAAACAAACTCCTTGTTTACTTTTTCTAACCTATTCGAATTCGTTGCCTACCTCCCACTTCCATTCTTCAAAAGACCTTGTTCTGTAGAGTTGTAGAGTTGCCAGCAGTAGCGTGCCAAGGTCTTCGCCCCCCCCCCGCAATTTTTTTCTTGGGGCCCCCTTTACATAAAAAAATCTACTGCCTACACTGTCTACAGTGATATTTCAAATCGGTTTATAGATAGAAAAGAATTGGTGTGACCTCAACTTTGTATTTTAATTTTTTTTCTTTCAAGTTTTTGAAAAATGAGAATTCATAGACCTTACGTATTACAATATGATTATACATCGATTAACGTGACATGCTCGTCGCGTCAGTTACTATACGTTTCCACGGCTTTCAAAACGTTTTTAAGACGTTTTGAGTTTCGAAATATATCGTGCAAACGTCAATTGCATGCGTTTTCAAAACGTTTCCTTTTCAAGGTCGATTCGCTAATTTTTCGGATTATATCAAGATAGATGTCGAAATGTCATGGAAACACCAGCTGTCACATCAAAACGTTTTGAAATGATCTATGCACAGTAAGTAGCTGTCTAATGTTGCTATCGTTAGTTTATTGAAATTTATTCGAACTAAATATTATAACTAGGAAAAAAAATTTGTCAAGGGTGTCACTTGAAAACGTTTTAAAATCGTTTCGAAACCTATCGTGGAAACACCGGCAATCCAAAACATCAAAACGTTTGAAAGCCCGTAGAAACGTAGTAAGTGTAACGTTTCCACTTGGCCAGCCGTTTTGGAGTCTACGTACGATCACGTTGTCGTGTTGTCAAATTTTACCATTAAATAGGCACTGATAAGGCAAAACTGCAAAATATATTTAATTTGATTATAGAAAATTATGAGGTATAGATATATATTCCGAGGCTATAAAATAAGTATAAGTATTATAGTTATTATTATTTAAGAAGCTTGCTCGAGGTAGTCGAGACTGAGAGGATGCTCGCCCCCCTCCGCACTGCAGGCCCTGCGGGACCTTTCGGCACGCCACTGGTTGCCAGGTGCGGCAATTTTGCCCAAAGTGGCGATTTGTGATCGGCAACACTTGCTGGCGCAAAAAACACCGGGAGTTGGGATCTTTTGCCTATTTCTAACTTCCATTTCATTGGTTTTCCGCTCAAAAATTAGGACTAGCCGCATAATTGCGGCAACATTGTCAATTGCTTTACAGTTGACACTTTGACCATAGTGACTCTTCAAGGAAAGAGAGCAGGCAGGTAAAGATGGTGAGACTTCGTTATCGTTATCGGGCATCATTTACCTATTCCTTATCACGTTGACGGACAGTCATTAAGACCCGACCGGAATAATTTTGACACCAACTCTTTTTCCTGTTTTTGTGTGATATAATTTTTTCGTATCCCCACATAGCACTGGATATTCTATGAAAATTCTTTAAATCTCCTATGTGTTCCATGAATATTCAGTAGAATCATCGAATATTCGTTATTTTTCTTGATTATTCTGGATTATTAAGATAATATTCTTTATAGGGTATTATTATTTTATCCACTTAGGATAATCAGGGATTATTCGCTTAATGTCTGAATTATTCCAGAATATACCAGTAATATTCTTCATAGAATATTATTTAAATAATTTACTAAGAACAAGGTATAGCTATTTTCTGACGAACATTTAGTAATATGTGTAATAGAAATATGAAATATCTGTAAGTATAGGCAAATATTCAATATGAGGTATTATTAATTTATATTTGCACGTTTCTTAGTAAATTAAAAAACCCTCATTCGTTTTGCGTTCATCCTAAATATACCTAGTAAGTATTATGTGCAATTTTCAAAAGTTTATTAGTCATTAGTCATTGCCAGCAATACAGATACGGCATCCACCGACGATAAAGTGACAGCATCTTATGCTGATGTATGTATGTGGTGTCGTCAGTTGTCAATCTTGTCTGGTTGTCACTCGCTTCAAGTGTTCTGTCATTCTGTGCTTCAACATGTGGATGTCGGCATTTTAGCAATTCACGAATTCACGAGTTTTATTCCTGAAAGGCCTGCATTAAAACCCCATTTTGTACAATAAAGTTGCTGGTTGTTATAAAGTCTGTGACAGTGTTCCAAATTATGGTCACCTACTATGGTGTAAGCTTCATTATATAATGTGAGTAGAATTTTGAGGTTAAATGCAACAAGTTTACATTTTAGGCATCTGGACTGAGATGTCTAACCACTTAACTTTTGTGACCATTTGCCATTATTTTTGGAACGGTATCCATAATTCCCTAAAAATGTTTCGTATACGAGATAATTTAGACAAAATGTTCATAGAATATTCAAAAACATTCTACTACGATTGTTCATGTAATATCCGTGCGGAATATTCGGTGGAATATTCTAGGAATATAGCGTGTTTTTCCCATTTCGAACGTTTACAGAAGATTCTGTAAATATTCCAGTTATTCATGGAATTTTCCCAGAATATTCATAATATCGGTAGTGAATATGAACAGAATATTCTCATATCATCCGGAGCTATGTGGGTCAGCAACCGATCCATGAAACATAAGGAGTCTGTTTTTATTTGAAATTTTGAAAGCTAATATTTGACGTCATACGACGTCCTCTCTTATCTTAACGATATTACACCTGATAAAAGCGATAAGACGTATATATACGTCTAACTCCCATATGGGCATACTTTCTTTCAGCGGACATTCTGGAGGAAGGGATAAACGTCAAGACGCTTATAGACATTTAAAATGAAACAACAGTATTATGATAAAAATATTTTATTTGTACTTTTGTTTGGCAAACAATAATATAAAAGAAGACACAAAAAAGTACAACAATTTCAAACAATATGATCCAACGAAAGAGCTTCACTATGAACAACGTCTAAATCTAGGGGTTCTAATATGAAAAAAGACACAAAAAGACGCAGGATAAATACCTTGGACATTTACAAAATCCACTAAGATGATGCAAGCAAACAATCACTTTGTTGAATAGCTACCATTACTTATCTAGTTAATATATTATGATCGAAGATTATCTCAAAATCGGAAATTTTCATTATATTATATCATTGCGATCCTGAGTTGAGGCTTAAAAGTATCTATAAAATAGCAGCATAAAAGCAACCCAAAGCCTCAAAAGGCAAAAACAGTTAAAAGCGCTGGAAAAATGACGCACATGATTTTTTTGATAAGTTTAGTTTTAGTTTTTTTTATTTGTAAGAAAACCTCAAATAATGCCACCCCAAGAAGGCTAAGCCTTGTGGCGGGGTAGAGGCGTACATTAGAAAATTATAATACTTCTCAAAATTTTGAATTGTTCATCTTCTAAAGCCAGTGGCAATCCTAATCAGCACATTGTAGCCAGAAAGCATACCGGGGAGTACCTTCTAATGTACTTCGACGACCCTTAAACGCAAATTTAATGCAACAACGACTTTTTGTTCTTTGTTAACTAATTTCTTACTTAACCAACTGTGATTTTGAATTCTTAAACAGCATTGTTAACTGACGGGAATAAATGACGTGGTGACAGAGGAAAAATTAAAGCAAAAAAGGCCGCTTTGAATGACACTTTAGGCCTTTACGGAAACACTAATCTGGATCCGGATAGTTTAATCATATGTCAAACAGCTGTCAAGTGGGACTTACGATTTCATGAGGGCTGTTCCAAATTACGGTACTATCACCGTCCCAGAACTGATTTCATCATGCCCCGCCCATTTTACAGTTCTAAAAACGGTGATTGGTTGGTCCGCCAGCGTACCAACAAATAATCGATTCTAGAATCACAAAACTCACTTACTTGAGATCCTCTACACAGATTTTTTTTAAATTTTTTTTCTTCTTTCCATGCCGTCTTCTCATAGAAGGTTGGCGACCACTTTCCTAAATTCTTCTCTGTCTTTTGCAACATGGAACAATTCTCCAACGCCAAGATTTGTCCACTCTCTAATGTGTTTAAGTTTTTTTCGAATTATCTAAATTAAGTTAGCCATGACCATTTTATTTCAGGCAACCCTGTTGGTAAGAGTTTAAAAACATACTTTAACAAATAAAATATGATTTTTATTCAGATCACTGAATGTCGATTTTACTTGGGATTATCTATAGTGATTTTTTGAAAATGTTTTTGATAAATGGAATTAGATATAACTATGAACATATTTTTAGGCAACCCTGGTTGGTGTATGTGCTTAGAAACATATTTTGTTTGAGAAAGGTTTTCATTCGGTAATCAGATCAGTGAAGGTTGATTTTATTTGGGATCCTCTACACTGATTTTTTTTAAATAGTTGTTTTATAATTTAAATTAGATATAGCTATGAATCAACAGGCAACCCTGTTGATGAGTGTGTGGGACAAATTTTAGTTGACATTATATCATTTTGGTGGCAATTTTTAAACAGTTTGTCTAGACACTATTATGCAGGATCCAGGATGCAGGTATTACGCTACGATGCTAAAGGCGGCGGCGAATGCGACAATCCTAAAACCGATAATGGCGGCGCGGACGCGGACGGGCAACAGGCTGTTGAGTTGAGAGGGTGGAGAGGTTAGAGTTGACCCGTGACACGCTGCGCGCCTGCGCACTCCGACGTTGGTAGACGCCAAATAAATGATTTACTTGATACAAATATAGAGTGTGCTTGTAAAACAGCGTTCATTTACAAACAGATTATCATATTGTAAATGAAGGTTCGCATTTGCAAGCTGTCTATATTTTTGATAGAAGTAAACTGGACACCGCTGGAAAAAATGATAATCTTGATATAAAATTATGAAATATTTGTTGTTAAATTATTATAGCCTTGGTTGCAAAGAAAATTATATTTTCTTTCGAGCATATTTCTTTAAAATAAGTATATAAATCAAAAAAAATATATTATTCTTGATACAAATTCTGTTTGTGAGTATGTGTTTCCAAGAATATCACAATTCTTGACTTGAGAATTTCTTTTTATGTGGGTAATACTTAATCGAACCATCTTTATGTTTCTGACAAACGGATAAGGTGACGGGATACGTTATTGAACAACAGAATAGAGACTACCTTGGTGGATAGCTGTTCATCATCTTTAAATACATAATTGATTGTTATGTACCAGTTTTATTGTTTCATTATTTTCTGATAGACTCTCATCAAGGTCAAAAAAGTTACAATTGATTGAAGTATTACTTCCCACACCGATAGGTGAGGGGAGTAGTGATCGCGAGAATTTTCGATTTTGAGGTAATACGCTTTTTGGGTGTTGTATTGTGTCTATATATACCAAAAATCACGTCACTCATTTCCGTCGGTCTGTCTCTCTGTCGGTCTGTCTGTCTGTTGGCGTTTTTCTAGCCTCGTAATCTCAGTAACCGCTGCATGGATTGTGATTAAATTTGGGCAGCGATATGCTGTGGTGTCGTAGTAGGTAATGTTCCTATAATTTTGGAAATCGTTGTACGGGGGGCGGAGTAATTAGCCAAAAACAAATATTTCCAAATATTCTTCAAACTTCGTTTTTTGGCGTTTTAGGAGTTCCCGATCATTTTCTACTTTTTTTTGGGTGGTGGTGAATTTGGGTTGGTTTGGGGGTGGGGGGCTGTAAAACTGAAAAAATTATTGTAGTCATAATGGGCTGTCCATTGACCTGTGAATGGAAAACCTAGCGGCATAATACACTTTTTCAGGCCCATCCGTCCATTGCCTTGCTTATTATAGAAACCAAGGGACTTGGGAGTTTTAGGGGTTCCTGATCATTTTCTACTTTTTTTGGGTCAGGGTGAAATTGGGGCGGTTGGGGGGTGGGGGGTTGTGAAACTGAAAAAAATTGTTGTATTCATAATAGTTTGTCCCTTGACCTGTGGAAGAAATACCTAGCGGCATATTACACTTTTTCAGGTCCATCTGAACACTAGCTTGCCTATATTACAGAAACCAATTTTGTGATACCTAGCGGAATCTCATACTTTTTTAGGTCCATCTGAATATTGGCTTGCCTATTACAGAAACCAATTTTGTGATGTATACGTACGAGTTTTGCTATATTTTGTTCTATGTATATTGCGTAAAGCGAAAATCATTGAATTGATTTTAACGAAATTTTGACACAGAATTTAGTGCAGTGGCGATATCTAAAAACAGGTCTGTTTCTGAAAAATCGTGTCAGTGGCGGCGCAGCAATAATAAAAAAACTAAAAATATAAAAACAGGTCAAACTTCGTTTTTAGACGTTTTGAAGGCTCCTGATCGTTTCGAATCGTCCAGTTGAAGCATTCAGAAAAAAACTGTGGCGTCTTAGCTTCTAAGAGGGAGACGCAAGAAACTATTTACGAGAGTTTTTGTGTTTGATGTTTTTAGCTTCATGTAATGGGAAAATAATAAAATGGTATCATCATTATGTGTGGGAAGTACTGAGTCAATCACCTTGACTCCATTTTTTTTCTATTGTAAAGCAACCTAATGGATTGTTCCCTTGCCTCACACGACGTTTGTTTACGCAAATCCGGTGGAAAACAGCGACCGCACGTCAACTGTTTTTTCGCCAATCACGTCTCGATAATTCCTTCACGCGCTTTCAACCCACCCATAACAACATCGGACACCGGATTGAACGACCTTAGGTCCTCCACGCTCCGAGGTTGGCCGGCTTGATAAACACTGCCAATCATTGCTTGATTAAACAGCTTTAGCTTTAATTATCGTCATTCTTGAGTTGGCGCGGATTATGCGGACATCACAAAATGGCGGAGATACGAGGTGAGGTAAACAACTGACGTAATATGGTACGAAATTCAAGGGAAATTGGAAGACACTTGAACCTTCCTGACACTGTCCTCCTCACCGGCCCATAAATAAAACTATGTCTGTTGATGTAAGTGGATTACTAACATTTTGGTTACCTTTAAGCCAGTAGCAGCACGGTAGGTGTTCAAGGGTGCGTTCTGCATTGAAAGTACCTCAACATATATTCGAACAAAAAATGGCATCATTTGTCTTGAGTTAGAACTTCCCATAAATTATCGGTCTTAACAAAAAATTGAGCTTCTCTATTCCTACTCCATCTTCATCAATTGGACAATGATCAGAGACCTTTGAGATATTTGAAATTTTTTGTTTTGTCCTCGATATACACTGTCATCATTTCCTCTACGGCAGTAATGCGTTTTCAAAAATTTAATCCTAATTAAGCTAGTTGTTTCCAAGTTACACGTTAAGATTGTAATATGTATGTATCCACAGGTATAACATGAAATAGAAGGCTGATGTATAAGCATTTCGGTAGCCTTCAATTATAAATATCCCTTTACCTCAAAATTTCTCATAACCACTTTACACGAGAAATCGATCGACTTTTTGATCTTGAAGGAATCCAACAAATTATAGCTTGTTCGATTTATTGATTTTTTTTTTGGGAATTCTAGGGATATTTGAGCCTTCCGACAATACGAACTTCCTAATTACAGGTCATGATTTGCGGCATTTATCTGTGGTGCCTTTGACGTGTCTCCAATAGAGCGATTCCATGATGACGCGGCGTGCTGTCATGATCAGCTGATATTGGGCAAACATGGGTTGTTTTCCGTATGCCGCCATGCAAAATTGAGGACTTTTATTTGTGTTTTTTTTATCATAATTGTTGTTGTGTTGTATTTTTCAAGGAACCTTTTTTATCAGGTAAGAACGTCTGTCAATTAAAATTATGTAATTCATGAGATAATACATGATAAAAACTTGAATGCATATTGAAAACAACAAAGAAAAAAACGTTTATTCGCAAAATACAGTTGTCACATTCACTAGGGCGACAGTTGTTATAGTCATACTGCATCTTTGCCACTTGATACTCGAAAGTAATGCATTTCTTTACTTGAAATTTTATTTGAAAAGTAGAAGTAGTGAAGTAGTTCATTGCAGAGGCCAACCTTTGGTGGATTATGTTAAAGTAGCTAAAACGTCCATTCTTAGCTAATAGTTGCTAGTTTTATATATGCATATATGCAAGTTCAAGGAATGGATCAGTTAAAACATTAATCTTTTGACATAACCTAAAAATTTAGTTTCTGAAACAAAAGATAACATAATGTAAATATGCACCAAAAACGTAGGTACATATATTATGACTATTCACCTGTTTATTAAAATAATTTGTGCACTACTTCAAAATGCTTCCTTTTTTTCATTACACGTGTGGAAAAAATTCTCCGAAGTATTTGAGACAGAAGAGGCAGACCGATACCAGGAGGTGAAGAATGTGATGACTTTCTAGAAAGTAGATCCTGGTGTATTCCACATACTGTGTATATTAACAGCACCAATAAATGCTTATGTTATCTACATTTTTTTTTTTAATAAATGGTCGAGAAAAATAAATTATTTATTATTATAGGGTATGCTTCTCACATAATCAAGTTGGAAATATTTCATATCATTGGCTTATACCCACATTCATACTTTTTTTCCAAATATGTAAGATGAAATGGTGTTTAGCTACAGCAAGGTGATAAAATATGTATTTTAAATGCCACTTTGTATAACATAGCGTGATTAATTTGTATTCTATCAAACAGGGTGACTATCTAAATAACACTCATTGGGTGATTGTAAAGTTGCACACACCAGAAGCTATGGTGGATTATCACTCGAATAAAAAACTAGTAGTTATATTTTCCTATGTATTTATTATATATATATATATTTTCCTTCGAAGTATTAGGGCTTGTTCCGAACAGTATATAATTCAGTGTATCAAAGGGTGATGAGTGAAACGCCATTCAGTGAAGTGCTGCTGCAGTCCTCAGTCGCAAAGTATGGCCAATATTATTGATACTATTGAGTGTATGCCTACAAACATAAAGATGCTTCGGGTTTTGTTCAATTCCTTAAAGTAATAAAAGTAGTAGTACTTCCATCTGACATCCTGAAATAAATCATATTTTTAACAAAAATGAAAAATATAAGAAAGCTAACTGATGAGTGATGAAAATGCATTATACATAGTACAAGTAAGAACTTTCATTCTAATATTTTGGATAATGATTACTACTGTGACATCTTCATATACCTATTATGCATCTTGTTAAATACAAAATAACTGACACAGCTCGATTTATTTTCTTAATCTGGTAGAAATTGGGTGACAGAGATGCAGTATGACTATAACAACTGTCGCTCTATTGAATGAGATAACTGTAATTTGCGAATAAACGTTTTTTTCCTTGCTGTTTTCAATATGCATTCAAGTTTTCATCATGCATTATCCCATAAATTACATCATTTTATTTGATATGGCTGCTTACCTGTCAAAAAAGGTTCCTTGGAAAACACAGCACAAAAACTGTAAAAGAACACAAATAATAGTCCTCAATTTTACATGGCAGTATACGGCAAACAAGCCATGTTTGCCCAACAACAGCTGATCGAGACGACTGAGGTTATGGTAGTGGAATTGCTCTATTGCGTCATAGTTTCAATCTGTTTTCTGTATTCTGTGGCGGTACTAGATAGATGCAAATATTTTGTGATCGTTATTTAGTTGAAAAGTTGTGTTGAAAAGCTTTGACTAATTAATAGTTATGACGACACCATAAGATAGAAATAATTAAGAAATGAATGGATACACTGTAAATCGCAAAACACATACATTGCACAGTCAACTACAAAACACATAGATGTGAGATTGCCACTGAACAATAACAGTTGGCTTTATTACAATATCCCATAGTATATTGGCAGACCTTTATAAATGAAAATAAATCGTCGGATTTTCACCGATTTCTTCAAGGTCACAAAATCGATCGATTTCTTGACCATGTAAAGTGTTTATCACAAACGTAACGTTTCATTTTTTATTTCTTCTATTTGACGACTCTTTCACTATCTCTGGATTAATGAGAAATAGACACGTCGACATAAATGAGTAACATAGATATTAAATCGCTTAAAATATTATGTTTCACATCAAATGTTACCACAAATAACAATGTGGAAATATGTAGATCTGCCTTGAGGACAGTTAGGACATTAGATTTATTCATTAAGCATTTTGACAAATAAGACTTAGTGAAAACTGTAGAGAGCCAACCTTAAATTCATAATGAATATGTATTAGCGTAGAAATTTAAAAGTGACACATAAATCCAAGTTGGCCGCAACTGCTCCAAAAAATGTAAGATATACAAACAGTAATAAAAAAATTCAAATCATAAATTCTATAAATGCTACAAGATGCTTGATAATAATAATATAATAATGGAAGCAAAACAAAGTTCCTCTAATTATGTCGGTCTCAGGCCTTACAGCAAACAATTTTACACCACACCTACAACAGTTAAGCCTGGACGAAGGGTTGCACAAAATATTTCAAAAGTCTGTAATTCTGAAGACCTGTAATATTGTAAGATCCTTCCTAAACTCCGATCAATAATAGTTCAGGTGTTGACTTGGCACAGCCCGTCAACATTTGTTGCTACCGCAGTCATGCGAGATACACTTGGAAAATCAGGATAATAACAATAATAATAAGGTCATTGGATCTCTAGGTGGAACGAAGAATACGCTGCTCTCTGCACTGCACAAAATACTGGTGTGCCGTGCGGCGGCGCACATCTTAGCCGCCAGAATGCAGAAGGCAGTCATCCTTGGGTCCCTTCGTCTACTTAGGGCGCACGATACGCGGACCCAGTGATTGCTCACCTCACGGTGTGGGGAGTGGTCGCGGGAAGGTGGAGCAGCGGCTCGGTGTGTCGGAGCCAGGGCTGCAGTGTTTTGCTTTTTTTTTTATTATAATATTGCTACCGCTATCGTGAGAGATGAACTTTGCAAATCAGAATAATAATAGTCAGGTGTTGACTTGGCACAGCCCGACAATACTTGTTACTACCGCAACCATGCGAGAAAAAATAAGAAATGCAAAATAATAATAGTAGACCTGTATTATTGTGCGATCCTTTCTAAATTCCCATCAATAATAGTCCGGGTGTTGACTTGGCACAGCCCGTCAACACTTGTTGCTACCGCAATTATGCGAGACGAACTTAGAAAGACAGATAATAATAAAATGTCTTTAATGAGGAAAAATAAGAAAAAAATGGCGTCAAGTACCTTGAACCAGTACTTGTGGCAAAAAATGTTGAGCTCCTTTATTACTGCACCATCCTCGTCAAAAAAGAAGACATGATCAGGGGCATTTGGAACATCTAAACACGAAGCTTGAGCATAGGCGTAGTTAGGTGGGGGCTCGGGGGGCTTAGCCCCCCAAGAATGAAATTAGCCCCCCAAAAATGCAAAAATAATTCGTTCTGTTAAGTTTATTGTATCTAAGGCGGGGACTTGAGCCCCCCCAGATCCAGGGACTTAAGCCCCCCCAGATTCAGGGACCTAACTACGCCTATGAGATTGAGCGAATTTTTCAAATTTTGGTCCTCCGTTGATTGCTCCTCCGTTCCCGGCAAGAGTTCCGGAAACGATACACAGTTATCATTTCCTCCACGGTAGTAATATGGTGGTGGTAAATCATGCCGCAGGCAAGCATATTTCTTTAGAATGAGTATTGACATGAAAAATATTTTATTCTATTTTCTTAGAGCGAGAACAGATCTTTTTGTCACAAGTGTATCTTTACAAGATTATCAGAATTCTTGAATTGAGAATTTATGCTTATGTGTGTAAAGTATGCGAACAAAAATGTTATGCTTTAGATATGTCAACAAGTCCAAAAATGAATTCCTTAATGACAACTGCCCAAAATAATAGGTACATATCGACTGTCCCCTGTATGTGAACAGAGGAAAAAATGAGGAATAGGCGTCTGAAGAGAAAATCCAGTGAGCGGGCTTACAAAAGCGGTTTTTCTTTGTTAAAGCGACTGCTTCCAGGATTACCGTTCCCGAATGACTTTATGATTGTGGAGATTGAAAAATGGGGACTTGATTATTAATTGGTGCTCGATGGTACTTTGGACAAATGAGTTATCTTGAAATGATTGGAAAAAAGATTGGATTTCCATCCCAGGCGAGATTACCATACGTTAGGGTTAGGAAAGGTGTCGTATGCGATATACATTTCCTCCAGCTCTGACGTGTCTCTCCACATTCCGATCTCTTCTAAAAAAATGAGACTACGTGATTTGCTAATGTTCTTGTCAGTCTAATGAATCATATAATCTAGTTGAGAATAGGTACGAGCCACAAAAATCATACTTTCAACTATCTGGTATCAACCACGTTCTTTGACTTATCAAGGATTGTCTCTTATCTTAATTAGAGTTGATAAAAAGATTCTTAACACTATGGAAAGTTTCATAAAAAAATGTTCTCGATTTACCTCAATCTTCAACCTCGCAAGAGTCATCGTTGTTATTTATTATGTTCTACACGGTTTTGCGCAGTTCTGTAATTTCACTTTTCCGATTCTTCATACCTTATTTTTTTTCGTCCATCTGATTTTTGGTATCTCTAATTTAATCGACCAGATTGTTATAGTCTTACTAATCCTAATTAAAACCAACTAAACTACCGGGTCTGTTCAATATACCGGGTGTCCCAGAATTTCCTTGACACGTGATATTTTCGTAACGAAAAACGGTTCAAGCAAGAACTGAGTGGTACTTTTGAAGGTACTATAGGGTCTATCATACCATGCATTCAAAACATTTTTTTTGTACGTCAACCCCTAAAACTCACCCCCAACTTTTTTTTTTCAAATAGCACCCCATAGGTTATCCTACATAAATGATATCCCCATTTTATTTAAAATCTTTTGGTACCTTTACTTTTATATGCAAACTTATTTTTTCCGTAAAATCATAAGCATAAGACAAATGAAATGATAATTTGTTTGACCCCTGATATTTTTGTAACAAAAACGGATAAAAAAGAAAAGTAAGTAGGTTTTTCAAGGGTAGTGAATGACCTATCATTCCTAGCTTATGAACCATTTTTTTCTTAAACCCCTGAAATCCACCCCTAGCTTGTTCTTTCAAATTTCAATCCACAATTTTGCCTGGAAAAATGAATTCTTTACTTGAATTTAATTATCGTAGTGCCTTACTTTTTATGCCCCTACTGTAATTTATCGTTAGTTTTTTTCCTTTAATCCATGAAATCGTAAGCATAAATTAATTAAAACACATGTATGGAAAATATTTTTTTATTATCATGAATCAACTAATAAAAAAATGTGACAAAAAAACTAAGTGCAAAAACGTGAAAAAGTTGTATGGTTACATCGGGCCGCGCCAACCCCGTGTGCACGGTGTGCCCCGCACACGGGCACCAAAATTAACGATAAAATGCAGTAGGGGCATAAAAAGTAAGGCACTACGATAATTAAATTCAAGTAAAGAATTCATTTTTCCAGGCAAAATTGTGGATTGAAATTTGAAAGAACTAGCTAGGGGTGGGTTCCAGGGGTTTAAGTCAGAACAAAATGATTTATAAGCAAGGAATGATAGGTCATTCACTACCCTTGAAAAACCCATTTACTTCTCTTCTTTATCCGTTTTTGTTACAGAAATATTAGGCGTCAAACAAATTATCATTTCATTTGCCTTATGCTTATGATTTTACGGAAAAAATAAGTTTGCATATAAAATTAAAGGTACCACAAGATTTTAAATAAAATGGGGATATCACTTATGTAGGAAAACTTATGGGGTGCTATTTGAAAAAAAAATGTTGAGAGTGAGTTTTAGGGGTTGACGTACAAAAAAAACTGTTTTGAATGCATGGTATGATAGACCCTATAGTACCTTCAAAAGTACCACTCAGTTTTTGCTTGAACCGTTTTTCGTTACGAAAATATCACGTGTCATGGAAATTCTGGGACACCCGGTATATCGTAACGTGTGCTATGTAAATAGCTAGTATAATCCATATTAAAAATGAATAAATCACATCTCGTGTTTCTTCCTCGATATACATTAAGACAAAAAAAAACTTAAAAAAAGCTTTTACTTAAATGTTCTAGAAAGAAGAGAATAAAATGTTCCTTTAAAATGTTAACTATCAGCTCATGGCCTCAATATGCACAATTTATATTACCATCAACAACTTCACAGAAAAAATACTGTTGCGTTTCCAATTAATTGTTAGTATTTGGATGTTTTTCCATCGCTTTAAATATATTTACAGTTGTTTCAAATCCATGTCATTGAAAGAGTTCAATCTTATATCCGAAGTAATCGCAGGTACTCAAATAAATTACAAAATAATTTTATATTCGTTCTAACGATATGTATAATCCTTCTAATACCAGTACTGACATATATGTAATGCAATCAACACGTCCTTCTGTTTTTGAAATTTACCCTATGTTTCATTTAAGCATAGTATACAATCTATTAAATGTACAAAAATTTTTACTGCAACAGCAGTTCGTGATAATTCATCTGATAAAAATTAATTTTGTTTCAATGGCCCTTGTTGTTCGCCGAACGTAAAAAGAAAGAACAGGGGATCATCTTAGTGTTATCATCGCAGTCAACCCGCCAACATGGACGAGGTTGTTTCGCTTTGTTTCGTCGAGTTGTTTCGGTGTTAGCCGTGTTGTATCATCTCATGGTTTTGCGTATTGCATTAGATGCAATAACTGGTGCAGGCTTACATATGTCTAATTCTTATATCATGCTCCTTACAACTTTATACAAAATCACACAATTAAACATCCAAACGAATCGATCAGCCGTCCTCGTAATAAAATCTGTTGGTCCAAGGAAAAGAAAGTAGTTTAGAATCAATTACCAAACACAGATTCGATTCAACGACAGGCTGCGATTGAATTATTCTTTGGAATACAGTGACATCTTTTAGTTGAGTCGACAATACGATATAATTGGTTACCAACTATACACTTCCCATTGGATAAAACATCTCTGTATTTGAGTAATGCTGAGTGTAACGTCCCATTGAATCCAAGCGTAAGTCTTTGACAGTATGACAGATTTTTCTGTGTGTTTAACTGCGTGCAGCATATTACGCATATAGTGCAGTTTTTTTTATCGAGAAAATAGCCGCATGAACCTCAACGGTTTATTAGCGGCGTATGTGATAATACGTTATGTACATGGATTTCACTAAAGTACAGCAGTAGATTGTTTACATTATGTTCATTTCCTATCACGTTCATTAAAGTTCCTTCAACGTTATGTTGCACTTTTTTACTTTCCAATAATGGACGCTCCACTAAAACTAAAAACTAAAACTAAAATGTGCGTGTAGCTCTTGATTAAACTATTGGTTCATATCCCGAATTTACTCTTTTAGTTGATAAGAATCTATTCATTATGTAGAGCCATTTATATCCTGTTGGAGAATCTATTATTCTGAATTGCATGTAACTCCACGTGTGCATCATAGCATTTTTAGCATGAAAGTAGCAAAGAGAGATAAAGTTACGGGAGAGAGTGAGAGAACTGGATGCATTTTTGGACAGACACACGTACAGTGATGCTTCGGTCGAGAATCAGGCTTCAAGCCAACAGCCAACAGCCAACAACAGCACATCCAGAGCACCAGCAACAAAATAAATTTAATCAGTAGTTTTTGCTGGCGGCCGTACCGGGCCTAGCCGCCGACATTTTTGCGAATACATCAAAAATTTTTTAAATAATTTCGCTATGCTGACGCGTACACCTACCCGTTGATGCAAATCATCCGGGAGTTGGCTGTCGGAGTTGCCACGTCTACAAGGCAACGTTTAGAACTGTAGATACTATTTGGAGCAATAAGAAATTTTCTGCAAAAAGTGAAAAGTAGAAAAATAATTTCCACCTTACTGGCGACCATCATTTGGAGTTCGTCTCTGTCATGATGACATGATGCGAATGCGATTGATTTCCTCAACTATCGCCAATTAGTTGTAAAACATAGTACTTGCTGTTTCTGAAAGTTTTTTTTGTTCTATTATTGTTAAAAGTTTTTGCCCTTTATTCATTCTTTCTAGTACCCTACTATTTGTTACTTACTGGGTCCATGATATCCTTAACATGCGTCTGTATAGCTACAACTCAAAAGAATCCAAACGTGACATGGGCTGTGGTTTTAATGTCCATCCTTCAACTCCGTATAATAATGTGGACAGTACATAGCATTTTGTTGCTCGCCACCGACTAGTCAATTTTGGTTGCAGAATAATTTTCATTTTGAAACAGTTATTTCTGGCTATTTCTATTCTGCTTTTAATCTCTTCATCAGGATCCCATTTGTCATTTAGCCAGTATCCCAAATATTTAAATCTCCTTTCTCTTTCTACGTCCTGATTGTCTATTTCTATTCTAACATTATCAATATTCAATCTAGTAATGACCATAAGTTTTGTTTTTGTTATGTTTATTTGAGACCATAACATTGATCAGCATTGTTGACTCTGTTCACTGTGTACTGTAATTATTTCGCATCGCTATCTAGAAGCACCGTATCGTCAGCGCACCGGATGTTACTAATGTATTTGCCATTCACCTTTATTCACATTTCCACATTTTCCAAAGGTATTTGGAATATGGACTCAGAGTATAAGTTGAATAATAATAATGGCGACAGTATGCATCCTTGTCTTTAAGAATTTGTATATATGATGTTGACGTATTTCCGATTTTTATATGAGCTAATTCCAATATAAGTTTCTGATAATCCTTATGTGCTTGCTAACTAACCCGAGTTGTTTGAGCAAATGTAACAATGGAGAAGTTTACTAAATTTTTTTTATCGATTCAAAAGAAAATATAAGAAAAATAAAAGAAAAGCGTGAAAGAAATATGAATATATCTCTGAAGACAAAAAAGTTACAATATTTCAAAGTCGCGCTCCGCAGAAATATTTTTGGCACGACTGTGTGTGGTGTGACGTCATAGCTCCGTAGCCAGTGCGGGCGGCCGCTGCCGCTGAGCCACACGACGCGACCCACGTATCAGACAACGCACACAGCACAGCGTGGTGGTGGCGCCGTGAGCTGAGCAACCAATCGTCTCATTTGTTTTGTAGTTTAGTGCATATCAAATAATATTGCTATGATGAGTGACATTAAAAAAGGATGTTATAAAAAATATTGCATGGTTCCGAAGTGTGTGAGCACAACGATTAAAACACCTAATAAAGTTTTTTCCCACGCTCCTTTGCATGCAAAAGAAGTGGTGCAAAGTGATGAAACGGGATTTAATAATACCAAAAAGTATAAAATATGTTTGTGAGGATCATTTTGTTTCGAGTATACCATTGTATTTATCTTCTATTGAGAAGTATTAATTATTATCAACTATATCTGGATAGCTTCACTGGTTGTTAAATATTACTTTACCCAATAGTAAATTAGTTAGTTCATTTTTTTTTCAATTTATTTGTACCTATTAATGAGTTACAAATATTGCCACCTCGAAAGCAATGCTTGTATGAGGTATAGACATATACACATACGATAATTTAGCAAACCTATTGCATTTATCCTATCTGTTGAATGATCATCATGGCTTCTATTCAGTCTTTCGCCGGGACTGAAACGACCCTTCTGCAGCCTTCCACATGTCTTCGTTTCTTGAATAAATACATTAATAGGATATCTGATACATAAAATTTTGACGTTACGTATGCTGAATAGTAATTCAGCACAGTAAAGTAACTGTGTTATACCTATATTTTCGGATTCGTAACTTATGTTTTTGTTGATACAGCTTGAAAATGATACTGAAAATCTAATCAAATATAAACTAGTTGGTGGTACATTAAAGCTGAAAACTGAAGGCTGCCCTCATAAGTTTGACTGTCAAAAATTTGTTCATCCTAGAAGAAAACTCTGAGCATATGAAAAAAGGCGACGCGCAGAATGTTTAGAAAATTTATTGCAGAACGATGCTTCATCGACCTCAAGTTGGCAACCTTTCGAAGTAATTCAGTGTCATTCAATATACAAAGAGCCGGATGTACTAGAAAATCCACTACCTAAGGATTGCACAGTGAATGTATCAGATATAATCCCGACAACAATATTTAAACAAAGTGCAAGTTGACAGCAAAGTTAAACAAAAAGATCAAAAAGTGCAAACAATCATGAGAAGGAAAAAAACGAACGATACCGAATATAAGTGTCTGATGACCATCCCCCAATCACCCGAGAGTTCTCCTTCAAAAGAATCAGTATCTTCTAAGAGTTGCTACAGTTCAGTTAGTTATACTTTAAATACAACAGTCATCCCTCAGTATTGCAAAGAGACAATAACAAAAATATCAACAAATGCTAGTTTTTATTTGCGTTTACCGGAAGGCGTTTATTTTCTCACGAAACTATTATCTAAAAGCGTTTCTAGATCAATAAGAGATATTTTAATATGACTTTGTCCTTTTACAAGTCCTTCTTCCGTTATGGTAAAAAACTAAAAAACACTTATTCAAAAATCAAATAATGTACATACAAAACACTCTACAGCTTCCACGATACCACGATACACAGATCTACGGCAGCGCGCGGCACAGACGGCTGGCTATGCGGATTGCGGAATCGTGACGTCACAGCCAAATTGAAGGCGGCAACTATTTCGCGCAAAATATGCAAACTTTAATTATTGATTTCTCTGCCATTTATTGACGGATTTCAAAAATTTTTTCACTGACTAATTACTTTTTGTCTATATTTTACGGATACGTAACTGCTTATTTTATTATGAGTATCATGAGACTGCTCCATTTATCGTGTCTCACTTTATCAAATAATCCATAAAACATGCGAAGACGTTTCTTTGCTGATCTAGGCATATCTGGATTAGAACCTGTATCGAGGACAATTTCTAAAGCCAAACTGGATTACACCAATACCTTCCTTAAATTTTTCGATAGTCTTAAAATCAGGATACGTAAAAAAGCTCTTTCAGGAGGAGACACATATGGCTTATTAGTCGGTACTCATTGGACGTTTTGGAGTTGACTTTTTTGCCTGGGTATCTATCCGGTACTGTAAATTTGATTACACAATTTAAGCGGAAGATTAAACGGTTTCACTATCTAGCAGTTTTATAATTTCAACATTATAATCATAGGGTCCTGTAGCTTCTTCATTTCTTAGTTTCCTTCAGAGCTTTAACGAATTCTTATTTGATTATGTCCGCTCCTTCTAAGTCAGTATATCTAGTTGATCGGTTCATTCTTGGTAATCAGTAAAACATTGTTTTATGTAAACCCTCCATACCCTAATTATTTCTGTTTATCTATTCCTAATTATTTATTTAGCCTAGAAATACATTCTATGGCTGATGGCCTGGCTTGGAGGAAGTCCTTGTTGTTGCCTGGATTTGCTCTAAGAACACATTCTTGCACCATATGCCTGACAGTTTGGCGCTCCGTTCCACAGTCGCATCGCGGCGATTCCCGCTTGTTCCATTGAAAGAGCGATTCAGCGCACACTCCATGCGTTGTGCGAATTCTGCTTAGGGTCGACCATTCCTTTCGGTGGAGCTCAAAGCGAAGGGGTTCTTGACCACCAAATGAGGAGCTTTCACGCAAAAGTCAACATGTTCACATTTAACAATTGTTCAGGAAAGGCAATTTTTGAATAATACCTTAAATAATTATTTATCTGAAATCAGTTTTTGCATGATAAATAGTAGCTTAATTTGTTCATATTTTGAGTATGAATCCATATCTTTCAAGAAAGGAGGTTTCATTTTAATACACATTTTGTTTTGGACTTGTGCACTTTTGAAAGAACGATACGTATTTGTTGAGTTTTGCATGGATTGCATCTTGGACTTGTTCAGTTTTGAATGAAAAGCTTTAAAATTTTGATTCTAGGTGGAAGACACAATAAAAATACTTTGTAAAACTATTTTGTATTATTTTATAATTTGTATTTAACAGTAAAAACTAAAAAATCTAAATATGAACTGCCGGCATCTCTTCTATCAAGCAATCGCAAACGTAGTCCTTATCATTGTTTTGGTGCAAGAGGCGATGATCTGTAGCTGTAGATTCACCAACGCAATGTTTTTCGATGAGTTCCTTAAAATAATAATTGCAAATAATTGTTTAAAATATTTTTTTGCTGCGAACTGGTTTATTTTGGGCAAAAAATTCAAGAGGCATTTTGTGTTTAGAATGAGACAGGCTATCGGAAATGAATGTTTAAATGGTAAACAAATAATACGACAAAAGGTTGCATTCGAAATAAATTTTAGGGGTTGCGTTTTCTACCCCTTACAACCATGGCATAAACCAAGTAACTAGCTAAGTGTCTTTTTGGTAGTAGAAAATGTCAGGTTAATTACAACATTGTAACTTTTTTAATGCTTGTGGTAAAAATTGTTAAACAAATTTTATGTACCCCCTTTAAGAGGCTGTATCTTAACAAGGATGCTCCAATGAAGTTTGTTTATATAAAAGATCCTATCTTTTTTTAGATGAGGAATCACCTCCTTAAATGTTTTACACTTATTTAGTTACACCTTGTATTTTATTCCTACAGTGGTTTATTTCAAGTGCTGTGACCTTGGAACATTCATATTTTTTCCTTTACCTCTACAGTTTTGTGGGTTCAAGTTGATATCAGGAATTTTGTACGTATAAAAGGTTAACAAATATTTATCACTCTGACAAACAGAAATCATTTGAAAAGAAACTGAAATAAACCTTTCACGACATTGCAACTCCCATTTTGTGTATTTCTCCTGCCTTTTACGAGTTCCCCTCTTACCCTCCCGGACTGATATGTCATGTGAATCCATCCTTGAGTTTTTGCAGTAATAAACACAGCCAACAAACAAACAACTAGAATAACGGTTTTCGGTTTTGTATGAGATCGGGGTTATGCCGGCGTTGACGGTTACGAAGACTACTCAACCAGTAAAGTGCTTTAAATTCCAGCATTCCTAAAATCGCATCGCCATTTCAGTTAGCGCATATCATACTTAGATGTCTGACTGTTCGGAACTTATACTTGCCTTGCATAAAGGTAGCCACGCAGCTACAAAATAAATTTATTATTCCACATAGACAGGCGTGGGTAGACTTGTTGAGTTTTGCATGAATTCCTAGATCTAACCCAATGATAGTATTAGGGACTTGTTAGGTTTTGTTCGATTTTCGATAAAAAAACTCCTGTAGCAGGACTTGTTGCATTTTGTATGAATATTTAATATTTCCGTGCTGTTGTATGATGGATTTGTGTAATATTGCACGGAATAGATAGCCAATCCGGCAGATATCTTAAACTACATAAATTCGTATATAACTCAATTTGGTATGTTGGACTGTTCACTTCTTCTGGTGTTGGATTGCCCAAAATCACGCCCATTTATCTGCAGGGTTGAAACCATCAGACTCAAGTTGGAAAGCTGTTTTAACTGGTAGTTTTCTGGACCGCAATCTGTGCAGGGAGACATCAGCTATATCTTCGTGGATTGGCAGTGAGCGATTTGTTTTGATTTTGTCATAGTATTTCCGAAGGGCAATTTCTCGACGGCGATGGATGGGTGGAGGAGCTATTTGGCTGAGTGTTGGTAGACAGTTGGTTGGGGTTGATTTGTTGAACCCCGTGATAGTTCCCATTGAAGAGTTTAACTGGGCGTCTGTCAATCTAGTATGTGGGCTGTTTAGCCACACTGACGAGATGAATTCAGCCGCAGAGAAAGAGAGGCTCAGGGCCGAAGTAGGGATCTAGAAGGCACCCCAAGAGGTTCCACAGAATTTTTGCAGAATGTTATTTCTGCTGTTAACTTTGGCTGCGATGGACTGAATATGTTTTTTAAACGATAGTGGTCCTATAAGTGGGAAGCGAAAAGGTGGAAGGATGCACTGGAGAATTCGGACTTGGGGTTAGGAATGAAAAAGGAGACAGATTAATAGAATTTTGCCAAAACAACAACTTTATAATTACAAATACACTGTTTAAATTACCAAAACGCAGGCTATATACATGGATATCACCTGGTGATAACGAACGTCACATTGTAAGAAATCAGATTGATTATATATTAATCAAGGAAATATACAGAAATGCAATCATTTCAGTGAAAACATATCCAAGTGCCGATGTAGGATCTGATCATAATCCAGTAGTAGCTGACTTCAGGTGTAAAATGAAAAAAATTAAAAAGAAAACAAAACAGTCAAATATTGATATAAATAAGTTAAAAGAAGCTCATATAAAACAGCAAATAACAGAAGATATTAACAAAAGAATTAACGACATCAAAGAACAGGTGAATACACTTAAAAATTTAGATGATAGATGGTCTTTAATTGAAAAAGAAATAGTTAATACAAAACAAAAAATATCGACACCAACCAGATATAAAAAGAAACAATGGATGACTGATAAAATATTAGACTTAATGGAAGAAAGAAGGATGTATAAACATAGAGACAAACAGAAATACAAAGAAAAACATCAACAGATAAAATATGAAGTAAAACAAGCAAAGGAACAATGGTTAAAAGAACAGTGTGACGAATTAGAAGAGTATCAGAGAAAACACGACAGTTTTAACGTCCACAAGAAGATCAAAGAAATGACCTATACTAATAAAAAGAAAAAACAAGGAACACTTACAGATTTGGATGGGAAACTCATTACAGACACCAATAAAAAACTAAAGCAGTGGTCTACTTATATACACAAACTATTTGAAGATAACAGAGAAAGTCAGAATAAACTCATAGAAGAAAATGAAAATAACACGCTAGAACTATTAGAAGAAGAATTAAAGTCTGCATTGAAAAATACCAAAAACGGCAAAGCTGTAGGTCCGGATCAAACACCGGTAGAGATACTTAAATGTATGAACGATGAAACTTTAAGAATTATATTGGATTTATTCAACTTAATTTATAAAACCTACCGGTGATACCTCATTCCTAAACAATGGTTACTTTCTACCTTTTGTACTATCCCTAAAAGTGCAAACGCTAAACATTGCACAGATTACAGAACTATTTCTCTGATAAGCCATACTCTGAAGGCATTTATAAAAATAATACATGGTCGTCTACGGATAAAATTGGAAGAGGGAATTGACGACAGCCAGTTTGGTTTCAGAAATACTAGGCACTAGAGAGGCATTATTCGCGATTAATGTATTAATACAGAGATGTTTGGATATGAATCATGACATTTATGTATGCTACGTTGATTTTGAAAAAGCTTTTGACAGAGTTCGCCATCAGAAATTAGTCAAAATACTTAAAACCAAAAATATTAACAACAAAGACTTACAAATAATAACCAACCTTTACTGGAACCAACGAGCACAAATAAAAATCGACAATGAGTTCAGTTCGGAAATACAAATTAAGAGAGGCGTAAGACAGGGATGTGTTCTATCGCCCCTGCTTTTCAATGTATACAGCGAAGCAATATTCGAAGAAGCTTTACTATCGGAACCAGAAGGAATAACAATAAATGGCAAGGTAATCAACAACATTAGGTTCGCAGACAACACAGTAATTTTGGCAAACTCAGCGGAAAAACTACAAACTCTGTTGGACAGGACAAATACGTTTTGCGGAGAATACGGTCTTAAAATGAACACCAGAAAAACTAAATACATGATTATTACAAAGAAACCAAATGTAACTGCAAACATAAACTTAGAAGGTCAAACACTCGAACAAGTCAAAAAGTATAAATATCTGCTCTAGCTCTAGCTCTTTTCATGCCATTTTATTGTTAAGGTGAAAACACCATATTATTGTTTTGCTCATATTTGGCTTTAGCCTCCATTTGCTGAAGTATGATTCCAGGAGTGAAAGATCGGCAGGCAGTGTGGACTCTAGAATGTCAAAGTTGGTATTTCTGTTCGTTAGAGCCAGGTCATCTGTATATCCGTATTTCCGGCGGGACAACTGGGGAAATATCCTTTTTAAATAAATGACAACGTCCTATCTAGTGTGACACCTAAGTACTTGGGTGTAGGATTATAGGGCAGCAAGGTGCCGTTAAGGTAGATCTTTAGCTCTCTGTTTGCCATTTTATTGTTAAGATGAAAACATCATGTTATTGTTTCGTTCATACTTGACTTCAGCTTCCGAGCTTCCACGTGCTGAAGTATGATCCCAGGAATGACATATCGGCAGTTAGTATGGACCCTAGAATGTCACAGTTGGTCTTTCTGTACGCTAGAGCCAGGTCATCTGCATATGCGAATTTCCAGGAGAATATCACTAATTTGTTATCATTATCAATAAGTTTTGCCGGTGTTTTACATTTATAGACGTGTGCGTCACCTCTTTGATCTTTTTATGCACGTGCTGCGATATCAGGTTGACGTTTGCAAAAGGCCCTTCACAAAATACTCCAAAGGTGAGCGCGGCAACGTTGCGTCGGTGAGTAGGCCTCATCACCGAGCGACCGGTCCGATGTGGAGCTGGAGCTAGAGCTAGAGCTGGCTGGCTCAGCGCCCCTTTTTCGGGTCGGCTGGCGCGCACTTTGTTAAAAGTGCTTCATTATTTATTGCACAGAGAACAGAACAATGCAAAAAATACATCCGGCGCGACCGGCCAGCGTGCGTTTCCCTCAGGCGAAATGCAATTCCGCTGCGTGCTTGCACCTCGCCGAATTTATGTAAGTCAGCCATCACCATCAATCTCGGTGCTAGGATTAGTGGGTAGATCGCAGAGATGGGCAGGGCGTGGATGCTTTGAGGGCGCGAAAAATGGGCTTGAATCACATGAAAGTAATGTATTTTATAAGATTTTATATAGTTGTAATGAGAGTATTGCTTATTCGCATTTTTTTTAACTAAAATGTGTATTAAATGGGAATGGTTAAGTCATTACAAAGGGCTTTGGTATAACAGTATAATGAAATTGCAGGCGAAATTACAATAGAAGAAGAAGTACGAGTTTTGGATGATATAGATCTAACAGAACTGACAGAAATCTACAAAAAACAGAAAAGCGGCTGGTTAGTCCAAGCGGTAGGGGTAGGGTAGGTTTTGACAGCAAAAGGTTGGAAAGAAATGAAATTTGGTAGGATGGTTAACATTGGTCCCCTGAACCTTCATCTAAGTTTGCGGCCTCGGGGGGTTGCCACTCGAGGAGGGGGGTCAAAAACTCTGCTGCGCGACGATTTTCTAAAAGTAGCGTCGTTATGGTAAGTGATATCGGAAGAGTATAAAATTCTGCATAGCTTTGGTGTATAGATTTTTCGTGTGCGACCAACAGTTTCCATTCTACAATGCACCAAAGTTAGGGGCTGGTTTGTGATTTTCGCTAAAATTAAAACGTCATTGCGGATTAAGACGAGGAACTTTATCAAAAAGTCGTGTAAAATTTCTGTTTCGCTAAAAAAATGATATCTTCCCATTTCGTTATTATCTGCTGCTGCCTAAAGTCACGGATTATATTCTAAACAAAAATTATGACACACCGCTACCTATACTACCGATATGTGCTGTTTCGAAAAATATCTTATTTCTGCATACTTCTAGATTTTCTGAACTATTGTTGTTTTTAATCCTTTAGTTAACCTTATCACCTTGAATATATATTTTTTTTATTTTTTTTAACTGTATTTATTCCATTAATTTTTCAGTTATAAACTAGTTGTCCGGACAGACGTTATCCTGATCGTAGCGCTGCCTGCAAGACCTTATGTTTTTTTTTATTATAGAGGGTTTAGGAAATCGGCTTGATCGCAAGGACAGAAAACACTCACACACCCGGAAGTGTGAGAGAGAGTCTGCCCGCCCGACGTTGAACCAGCTTGAGTCCTCTGATCACATGTCCAATGGACGCAACCACGTCCATCCGACATGTCATCACGGCCCGACCGGCTAAAACCCGTTCCCTCTTCCTTACCTCTGATGCTATATCTCCATCTGCACCGGGCATCATCGTGAACGATATTCTTCGCAGTGCAAGATGAGGTAATGATTAAAACCCACTTATGAATAACTTCCAATCCTCATTTATCCTTGAAGGCGTTCCTCTTTCTCCTTTGCAGAGAGTATTTTGTTGACCATCTCATGTATGATGGTCCATGCTTCTACGCTGGACAGCATCAACGGGACCATAGTCTCTGGGGTCAGCTCCCCATCCAGTTTTTGACTTGCCTCCTCTCTGTACGCCCCCCATCGGTCGCACAGAAACAGGGCATGCTCGGCCGTATCTTCCGCCTCGCAGTGCAAGCATCTTTCGTCCATCACCCGTCCTATCCGTTTCCTATACACTCGAAAAGGCCCGTGCCCAGACAGTGCCTGCGTTAGGAAATAGGACGTCTGCCGATGACTGCATTCCGCCCATTCTTTTATCGACGGTATTAGTCGTTTCGTCCACTGTCCGACATCAGTGGTCTCGTTCCATATGCTTTGCCACTTACTTGCTGTCAGCCTTTTAGCCTCAGCTCGGCTTATCGCATTGCCAGCTTGACCATGGCGGATCAGTGTCCTCTCTTCGGCCAGCAAGTATAATGGTGGTATCGCCGTTATAACTTGCAAGGCTCTAGTAGATACCGTGCGATAAGCACTGGCCACCCTTAGCAGAGACTTTCTCTGCAAGCTGTCTAAGACCTTCTGATACCTTTTCCTTTTCGTGGCTTTACACCACACAGGAGCTCCGTATAGGACGACCGACTGTACAACCTGGCACAGTAGTGCCCTTTTGTTGCTACTGGGCCCCCCTACATTTGGCATCAGTCGCGACAGTATAGCCGCCTTCTTCTCAGCCTTTGTCACTACTCGTTTAAGGTGTTCTCCATAACACCTCTCGTTATCCAGTGTGACTCCGAGGTACACTATGGACTTGCTTGGCAGGACCTGCACTCCCTTTAGTTGAAAGACCACGTTAGCTCTCTTGCTCCTTGGGCCGCGCATTATAACTGCCTCTGTTTTCTCAGGAGCCAACTTAAGCTTGTGATCGCACATCCACTTGTCAATCTTGCACAGTGATGCATTGGCTTTATGAACCAGCTCCGCCTGTTCATTTGCCACGATAACTAGTGCCAGATCATCGGCGTATGCTACCGCCTTTACGCCGGTGGGCAGCGGAAGCTTCAGCACCCCATCATACAGGATGTTCCAAAGTAACGGCCCTAAAGCAGATCCTTGGGGCACCCCTGTTGTTCATAGAGATTTCGGTTCCGGCAATACAAATTGATCTGGAGTCTAGGTAGCTGCTTATAAGATTCCTTAGGTATTTTGAAATCTTCAGCTTTCCTAGTTCCTCCATAATCATGCTCCATGAGGCGGTATTAAAAGCATTGCGGACATCAAGCGTCACCAACGCACACCATTTCTTTTTGGTATCTTCCGCAATCCTCGTCACTGTTTCCAGAGCATCGATGGTGGATCTCCCCGAGCGGAAACCGAATTGGCATGGCGAGAGTCCTCCTGCCTTTTCGATCTCTTTCTCGAGCCTCTGTCTGCAAGACCTTATGTAAAACACTCCCCGATTAACAACAGCTTATTAATTTTAAATTTATTAAAGAGGCACTTGAGATTATAAAAACCAACCTGTATTAAAAAATAATACTACAAGAGCTAACGACACGCAGTGTTTACAAGTGGTAACCCAAACAGGTACTAACAGCGTCCAAAGCCGCCTAGCTTCGGCGATCGTCGAGAGACTGCGGCTTCACCGTGACACAACCTACGAAAACAGTTGACTGTGTCCGATATTCAAGCCTGCTTTGCAAGTTAGTCCGTCAATCATTTTGTATCAAGGCGTTAATTATTTCTGTAATTTTTGTGGCAGGTCGCACAGTTTGTGGTCGAACGGTAAGAGATTCATCTCTATAACTGATAAACTGATTCAGCCATTTGATACAATACCTAACTGTGAACTACTTCATTTTAACTATTCTTTGTGTATTTTCTATTGAACTTAAGCTACACATCTTGCAAAATTACTCGTCATCTTATTACCATTATCCTAGTGTCAAGAACATAGAGCCAAGTCATGTCATCTACAAGAAATTGTGGAGATGAGTTGTTAATGCAAATCCCAATTCAGGCGAAGGGTGGCCCCAAAGTTCGGTACCGTCAGTTATAGGTAGCTGAAGCAAGTTCGACACATGTCATGATACAGTTTCAGACAACAGATTGCGCTGTGTTACAGTTATTACTATCATACGCCCGACAAAATTTAACAACTACCTTTTCAGGGACATGTGAAAGCATACTTATCTGAGGTAGGCAGATCATACCAACTTAATAGATTTTGCGTAAACGTGACGAATATCTGTGAACAGAGATGAACAATACAGTACAACAGTAGTAAGTCAACTTGCTATTCATTCAGAGGAGTGTTGAGTGTTACAAGCTCACAAACCCACAAACCAACATACAGGTGAAGCTAATAAAAGCGTGTTAAAAAAGTGCCACATTTCGGAACACATCGCTACCTACTATCGATATCAGCCAATTGTTAAGTTTATATTTGCAAATTTCGTTACAATTTCATTTTTTGATGATAAAATTGTAGTCTGTCACGGAAACACCCAAAAGCGAAGTTTGTGTGTTTTGTTTGTTTGTTTATTCTTCTCAAAGTTTTACAATATGTAAAGTGTATATTTTGCATGACGCAGACGCGACGTTTAGTACATGACAGCATGTACTGGTTTTTTCTTGACGGCAGAGGAACTCACTTACAAGCACCAGCCATATAACTCTAGGCTGGCAGTCTGAGGACTCCTTGTGTTATTGAGGAATATTTTAATGTCTGACGTGTATCAGCAGCATCTTAGCGACGTTTCTTAAAAGGGTACTTACATATACTATATGGGCAGTGCCTCATAGCCAATTTGGATAAACTTCTTACAAAATCTACATGGGAAAAGATCTGCAGGTGTAGAGAAGAAGGAATTAAAACATATAAATGACTCAATGAGTTGGTGATATGGGAGCTATGCAGGAATTGTACAGTAGCGGAAAAAAGAGAATCAGGTTTTAGGTTATTCATATTGTCTGTCCAATGTACTGGTATAGATGAAGTCAGAAATATACGAGTTGTTTAACTTTCTTTCAGGTCTCAATCAGTGCCGACACTTCTATAGTGCAGTTACGTTATTATGTAGACCTGAGTAATGATACCGTAATTGTCTATACAAAATGTATATATAATAGTTCAGAAAGTGGTAGGAGATCAAAATAATCGCAAATACAGATTTGCAATAGATAAAACAAGATAAATTGATCTAAGTATTTATTGTATACTTACATCTGACTATGCACAGACAATATACAATTTCGACTACACCAGCCCCCCAGCCAGCCCAGCAAAAAATGCCGAAAGGGATTACCGTGGTCGGACTCGTCGGGCGTCTTGTCAAGGCATAGGCATACTTTGTCGGCACTCGGTAGGAGCACAAAAAATGTAAACAACTCATAATATATTTCTGACTTCTGTAATACATTGTTCTCCCTAAAACTTTAAATCCTCTCAAGATTTGTATCTGACTCCTTTGTAAAGTATCTGATTGAAAAATGTAGGTCTAAAGAAGAATATCTTCCTTTGACTTGAAGTTTATTTGCTAGTTTCGCTTCCTTAGTCATTGTTGGTAGTAGCCAAGTTTGTTATTTTTTTGACTGGTCTGCATTTTTTGGATTTGCGTATATCGTATCCGCTAGCATATGATTATCTTTCGCGCCTTATAATTTCCTCTCTCTCGCTGTCTTAAAATTTGTACGGTACGTTTTTTGTATTCAGAGTAGCAAGAGTTGTCAATATTTTTTATCTTACTAGGCCATTATTAGATCAAGGTACGATTAAAACTCATTTGAATTCTTTATTGGAAAAAAAATATTTTTTTTCCAATTCTTACACCTAGCAGATTAGAAATGAAAATACGTAGGGTATATTCTTATAAAAATGTTTTAATTCCGCTAAAAGTATAACTTTTAATTTACTCGCAACGTTTATATTACGCCCTGTAGAGACAAGCCACCCACATAACACTACATGGAAATATACATCCACAGAATGTACATTAGATATTCCGTATATTCGGATATTCATAGGACGTTAAATCTACATATGAAAAATGATATACACTAGTGTAATATACTATGTATATTCATGTATAATACACATAAGATGTTGGTCTATGTATCATATATACATCTAGTAGTTTACGTCTGCGCGAAGGACGGCTAGTGCCGCCATTGCTGATTTCTAGCCAATCGTCGTAGTTAGCGTATGTCTGTGTGCTGGTGCTAGTTGTGCCTGATTACCTGATCGAGTGAAATGTTGTGCAATGTTACTTATATTCTGGCTACTGAGTACTGACAACACTCGCATCCAGCGTTTAACGGTAAGTCGTAAGCGGAACAAAGTATCTACAAAATTTTATAACCTTGATTTCTTTGGGATTTTAGACATGCCATTCAACAGGAAAGAGATAACAAGTAATCGATTTTGCCAAGTATTATTATTGTAAATAGAAATTGAATTAGTAACAATACATAATGAAAGTAAAAAGTTTGTTTATCTTTCTGCCTCTACATGGATGTGTAAATTCGCGACAAACGTACATGAAATGTAAATTTGTTTATGTCTATTTTACATCCATTAGACGTTCATGCTCCATTTGTGGATATACATATTCAATGTATGTACAATGTATATACTTTGGTATATATTATGAATATACATGTTCTTACCTGGACTATGCATGTACATTAGACGTATATATGTACATTCTATGGATATGAAATTGATGTGAAGGTTCGCGACAAACGTACATGCAATGTATATTTTTTTGATGTCTATTTGGCATCCATTGGACATTCTTGCTCCATTTGTGGATATACATATCCATTGATTCGATATCCAGTGTATGTACACTGTATATACTTTTGTTATGTGGGCATCTACATTATCTTTCGATTATTCTTCGTACGCCCCTGCTTAAAGTAAACCACCGAATGCCAGATACTCAAACAACGGCCGAAAAACAACACTAGGCATTGGTAAAGTTTACCTTTTAATATCGCTCTGTTTACAATGTCATTTTTCCTAATAAATTGCCAGAAAAAATATCCGCTACTCTGTCCGCTAAACAAATAATCCTTTTCCCCAGTTTAATCAATGATGCATGCGGGTTCTTCCAAACACCTCTAACATAGGTTCAGCTTCCCCTCGCTAGGTGTCGCTAGATGTTTCAACTGTATGTTGGCGAAGTTCGGGAAGTTGAAGGGTGAATGAATATGAGGCATATGCGTGATATGTACGGATATAGTATGGTAAGGAACAGAAATTTTTCGAAAATTACGCAAAACCTCCGCAATGTCAGGAAATTGTATATTCAGAAAAAGTTTTTATGCATGTCTGTTTGGCGACCAAATATCACCTAATATTGATAACAATACGCAAAACTCATAGATTATAGCCCTGTATTGAGTTACTTTCAAAATGTCTACATTGGCGTCCAGGAGACCACGGACTTTTGAATTTATTGAATTACGCGAGGTCGGAGGTGGTATCGATTGTGACAGCGTTTGGGTTTTGCGTCTCGTACCACTCGTAACTTCCTGTTTTTGTCCCAACGCACCTGTTTATGCCATGAACAACTACTTATCTGACACGTAGGTGCTGAATGGACTAGCAGTAGCGTAATTTCAAATTCGGGCCCCCCCCGCAAGATACTTCCCGGGGCCCCCCTGCAAGAAATTTTCCGTGGCCCTATTTTCCATAATATTTGATGTATATATACAGGGTGAATCCTACGTTGATTTTTTTAACTGTGTATAGAAGTCGTTAAAGTAAACAACTTTTTCAAATAACTTTTATACGAAAACTGCAAAATAAGCCAGATACAGAATCAAAGAAGTAAGTCTAAACCCTGGTCTGGACTTTTGTATTAAGACGTACCTAGTCTCTATATGTTTAGTTTTTTCGAATTTTTGGTCTCGTCATCAGGCATTGTACCTGACAATTAGTGCACTAGTTACTTTCAGTTTATCATAGTTAGTTTTAAATTGGTGAATCCTAAAATGTGTTTATAATAATTTGTCGCTTTTAGGTTTTACCAATTTAAAATTAACAAATTTAAACAGAAAGTGACTACTGCATCTGACAGGTACAATGCCTAATAGATAAGAGAAAAACCTAAGCATAAACAGAGCAGAGTAGGTACCTATTGGCACAGAAGCCTAGATTTAAATTTTTTATTTTGGATCTCGCTTATTTTTCGATTTTCTAAAAAAAAAAAATATATAAAAAACTAGTTTCTTTCTACGACTTCTATACGGAGTTAAAAAAAGTATTATCTTAGGACTCGACCTGTGTATATTAAGAGAAAATCTTGAGGTTGTGGCCAAAATTTTCAAAAGAAGCACGAGTCACTGCATAAAGGAAACTGCCAAGCTTTCGGCAATGTTTATTGCCCTCTTCGGCGCTTTAACGTTGAGGTTTGCTCGCAAAAAACTGAAATGTGCATTGAGCCACAGACTTTCAAATGCAATTCTCAAACAAAAAAAACATCAAATAATTTTTGGCTAATTTAACCCGGTGTCTTCCACAAGAAAGACATAGGTCACAGAAAGAACCAACACATAGGTGTAAAATACAAACTAAACAACGACCTTTACATGTTTAAATCACCGGAAAAATTACAAAATTAGTGGTTTGGAAACACACATTTTTTGATTTAATTTTCTTTTAGAAGATCTTTGTTCAGCTTGTATTTTACACGTATGTTTGGTTGTTTGTGTGGCCTGCGTTGTGAAAGACATCGCGTTAAATTAGGCAAAAAATTTTACTTCAGATACTGCGTTAATTTTTAGCGTTTAGTGTAAAATGCAACGCCGTCCCTCTTTTTCAATGATAGGTATGTATCATGGGGTTCATAGGTATTTTTTAGAAAATATACTAACAATAAGAAAAGCGATCTTATAATTTAGTATCTACTTTCTTGTTGCACAAAGGATGGCGCTTGACGACCCTGGGCCTTCAAGGCTACGAGGCCTCCAAAACGACGGGTCCCCACCGCAACTGCGGGCCGTGCGGGCCCTTAGTTAAGCCACTGTGGACTAGTACCTATCATGATTCTTTTAAGGCTATATATGATAGAGTATGGCATAAGAACCTTCTCATATTTTTCCGCGATTTTTTTGGGCACGGGAAAGTCGAGAGAATGAGGAAAATATTTGAATTCCTCTAGTCGCGTGACGTCATGAGACTACAGGAGAATAGCCAGTCGGATGACGGGTATGTGTGCCTGGTTGCCGTTCTAACTTAAGTCCCAATCTTCAGTGCATACCTTTATGTGATCCTCTACACATGCGAAAAATACATAGTTTTATACAGGGTGTCCCACGACGATTAAGACAAGCAATATATCGGAACTGGGCAGTAGTAGCGAATTATAATTTTAGGGGTGTAAATTAGAGCAAATGTTGTATCTTTTCTTATTATTGTGTTAACAATGAGGTATTTTGACCACGTGACGTCCGATTCAAAATTTTTAATGGGACACCCTGTTTGACTTTTTGTGTTCCTCCCGATAAAACAATTCCAACAAACTAGCACACTTGGGGTCTAAAGTGATTAATTCAAGAGCTACAGGTACTTAAATACTGTACCACTACTATTATGGTAGTGATACCAACCGGACATCACGTGATCAAAAATAAATACCTCATTGGGTCACACAATAATAAGAAAAGATACAAAATTTGCTCTAATTTACCCCCCCCCCCCCCAAAATTATAATTCTTTACTACTGCCCAGTTCTGATATATTGCTTGTCTTAGTCGTCGTGTGACACCCTGTATATATACTACCAGTGAAGCGAACGAATTCGCATAGGTTAGAAGGAGTAAATAAGGCCTATGTTTGTCTGCATAATCCTAAAAGAAATGTATTTGTATTGTGTAGTCAATAATATTCGTCTTAGCCCTTTGAGATCTTCATTTAATACGTTTAAGTGTCAGGCGCCTAGGTTATTTGCCTAACAGTTTGATAGGCTTCGATTCTTAATCATTTTACTGAAATATTTATACCACCAAAATGTGCATGCTAAGATGCTTACCAGAACTATTTCAGTGTGGGAAAATCAAAGCGGTAAAATCGGGTTGATGAATCAAAAGACACATGCATACTGTTTATTTGCAAAAACCTATAATATATAAGTTGATAAATTACCCCCAAAAAGCAAAATATAACTACGAATCCAGCAAGAGAGCAGTTCAACATCCCAGAATCCGTGACCAGTAACCTAGAATCAACGGCCGATTGTCTAAGAACTGTTAAATTCATCAAGCCATCAACGCTACTCAGTTTATAGAATGTACCTTTAACCTATATATGTTATAATTTGTTGTTTTTTTTCTTTGTTTGTTTTTGTTGTCTTCCTTATAATGTTCTTGTATACATTTAAAACCTGTATAATGTCGTCGCTAAAAACCTAGCTGTTATAAAGCGACTTTAAATAAAAATTAAAAAAAGCTACGAATCTATAATTATAATGATTACTGTCAATTAACACAATGATAATAATCTTATAAGGCACAAAACGTCTCTGATCTAATGCCTAAATTGGTAGATTTTGTAACAATCTCAAGAGGTACAAAAAATTACTCGGAAGGAGTAATGACCTATGCCTCATAATTTTTAGGATATATGGTGGCACACTTTTTTGGAAGAATGCAATTTGTTGCATTTAGGGTTGCAGACCTCGTGGTATCCGTTATGTATGTATTCTTCCTTTTAAAGTTGACAATAATATTAGTTGGTGCAAAACTTTTAGCTTAATTGTTTTAGTTAACTGCGGTTCACCTGACAATAAAAGATAATTTCAACTTTTACGTAGTAGTTACTTGATCCTTTAAACAAAAATACGCAAATGACATAAACTACGGTTGAACGAACAAATTCGAATAGGTTAGAAAAAGCAACGCCCATGCTCTAACAGGCATATGAGTGTGCCCAAGATCCTGTTGTTATTATTTACTGTGTTCACAAACACGATGCTATTTTTTACAGAAATCTGCGGGATTTAAATTTTATGGAATTGTTTAAAGTAGTCTTTTAACACGTATGCACTGTTAAAACCCAAAATTCATTTAAAACTATAACAATTAGCACGAAACGATCAACCAAAACAAAGTATCTATTTATATTATGCCTCAACATGAGTGCTTTACCTGCTATCTGTACAAAGGGTATATGGGTTTATCAACGATTCAGCAGTCAGTGTGCCAGCTGCCGCGTTACGATTGTGGGCACAAACAAAAAGCTTGTTTACTTCTTCTAACCCATTCGAATCTTTTGGGTTGGACACACCCCATTCTTCAATAATTTACAGTACCAGTGTCATTTGTACGACTTCCACAAAGACAGCTAAAATATTGCGTTTCCAACTCTACTTCCCTGTACGTCAAATCGAGGTTTGAACGAGGATTTCGTATAAAACTTCTTCACGCAAAGAATTTTTTCTCTATATTTGAATATTATTTCTACGAATTTTGTAGCTAAAATCATGATGTGCGGTACAATTCATAAAAGTGGCACTTAAAAGTTCAATCTAACCGCTTTAGCCCAAAAGAAAAATATTGACAAGTTTTAAACATCAAAAGTAATCCCTCTACTAGGCTAATAGAAAATGACGTATAGCCAGACTATGCTGAAATATAATTTACCTGATATTTCATATTTTTTTAATACCTAAAATAGTTCATGCCGAAGTACTTACCTGCCCTTTTAGTAAGGGTATACCAAATAAAAATAGGACGGTTGGGATAATAGAGCTCAAGGCACATGCTTATTGTTTATTTTTGTTAATATGGAAGCCCCAAAAGCAAAGTTCAAATACTTATATCTGCAATCCCACACTCATAATTATCTAGATGTAGATGAGAAAATCTTGGGGTTGTGGCTAAAATTTTTGAAAAAAGAGACTGGGTCACAGCATAGAGGAGACTCTGGTGTTAACAGCCAAGCTTTTGGCAATGCTTATTGCCATCATCAGGGCTTTAACGTTGAGGTTTGCCAATTTAAAACAGCAATTGCATTGACTGCAAACGACTTCTTAATGCAGCTATAATAATCATTACAATTTTTCCAAAAATTTTTTTAAAAAACTATGCTATCATGGCGTCTTCCACTAACAGGTCAGGAATCAAAAAACATATAATCGTAAATTACAAACACAAAGAAACGACCTTGTTAAAATTTTAAACTTAATTTAATTTGCTTGGCTGTTAATACCAGAGTCTCGTCTATGCTGTGACCCAGTCTCTTTTTTCAAAAATTTTGGCCACAACCCCAAGGTTTTCTCATCTAAATTAAGTTTTTTGGCAATAAGCTTCCCTGGTAATTACCAATATCACTAATAATAGGACCAAGTATAATGCGAGTCGGATAATTACAAGATTTCATGAGCTAATTGTTGTATTTACCTTAAAAAGAAAGAATGAACCTCCTATCCATTTATAAAAAGCTATGCAAAAATATGAGATATAGTTTAGTTCATAAACCAAATGCTACTTCTTGGGAACTGAGTATGCAAGGTGAGACACAAGATGATACTTTTTTTAACTGTGTATGGAAGTCGTTAAAATAAACAATTATTTCTAATAACTTTTTTTCCGAAAACTGGAAAATATACTAAAAAAAAAGTATATCTGAGCTTGTGTATCAAGACTTACCTAGTCTCTTTATGTTTATTTTTTTTGCTCAGATTTTTGTCAAATCGATTGGGCAGATAGTGCAGTAGTCACTTTCTGTTTAACGTTATTAATTTTGAATTGGTGAATCCTAAAAGTGGCACATTATTATGAAAGAACGTTTAGGATTTACCAATTCAAAATTAAATATGATAAACTGCAAGGTACTAGCGTACTAACTGACAGGTATAATACGATATGACCAAAAACCGAGGAGCGACAAACGTTAACCGACTTGGTCTTTCTTGACAGAAGCCCAGATTAACTATTTTCGATTTTGTACCTCGATTATTTATCAGTTTTCGGAAAAAAGTTATCTGCAAATGTTGCCGTAACGACTTCTATACACAGTTTAAAAACAAGTATCGACTGAGGCTCACCCTGTGTAATATTTTCGCTGAAAAAAGCCGTTACCTGATAACAAGTGAACCACTACTTTGAATGAACTCTCATAAAACAGAATCTCTTACAAATGAATACTTTTGGATGAGCCATCTCTTTATACTTTTCATAAAAATATAAGCTAATCTACAATTTTATCCCAAAATTAAACTACTTGCACCCAACGTACAGTCTTGAATGGAATGTTGTTACAATAAAAAGCGAAAAAGCCCCAACGTGCATTTTATCCCAAAAGCAGCAACTATGGAATTCCTGAAACAAAAAGTAAATATTCAGTATACTTCTAAGTAAATATTAAATGCAGCCACATATTATAGCTATAGGTATAGGTATTTTCCTCAGAAACCACATGTCTTTGTAGCAATCAAAATAAGTTCTTAATATTCTTTCTTTTGCTTTGTGTTAAGTTGCATCTTAAGAATTTAGTTCAGTACAGAAATTGCTACATTGTTTTATTATATGACCATTTTTCTTTCTTTGGTCTCCTAAGCGGAAATTTTGCAATCGATATCAAACATGACTTATGTTATTTTCGCCTTTTCTTCACATTGTTGTAGCCGATCTGTTAACAGTATGAAACAGACTTGTATATTTCAATGAACTGTGGTACCTATTTAGTATGTAATTTTGTTATTTTAAAAGGAATGCCAGATTTGTGACGCGTACCGCAAAACGCAGAAACCCCCAGGTATTGAATTGCATCGTTGCAGATGTGGCAGTTATGGAGATATTTAAGCACTACGGTAGTGTTTACTGAAAAAACGGCGCTGCCATATCTCAGCAGTTAATAGAAACAAATTTTAGAAATTATGATAAAGGTGGTAAATCTGGAAAACGCTGCTGCTAGCATTTTTTGATTCTGCATGTTTAAAAACCTCCAGGTAGGTATTGAATACTATCGTTCCAGTTGTAGCACTTTTGGTAAGATATTTAAGCATTCCAATACTCTTTTATTAACCGGGTATACCAGATTGATGCCATAATATGAGCATAGAAAGCGATTTTATGATTCTAGGGACATCAGTTAAAACTTGTTCACGCCGCAAATAATTACTAGGGAGTATTCAATATTAAATAAAATATATCATTAATAAAAATCAGGGATTTGTTTGCTTCATATTTTGGAAAAATGATGTATAACTTGGCAACGCCACAAACTTGAAATAAAATATTACAGGGCGAGATTATTGAGTATTAGTAGACACTCCGATTTTAAATGAAGCATATAGGGTGCTATATTTAGAAACAAACAGAGTAAAATGATTTTCAAATTTTCATAATTGAAAATTCTTCCGAGAACACCCTGTAGGCCCACATGGTTAGTAACATCCAAAATAATATTCACTTGAAATTCTGACTATCTGTATAATAATATTGAGAAAATTCAAAGGAATATATCAATTTGGACGTATTGCTTGCGACATTGCAAATCCAGAAAAAAATTGAAGATAAAGTATAACTTGGCTATTTCGCAACCCATCCCAGAGATATCTTGGTGTTAAATAGAGATCATACAACTGGCCAGTTGATCTCAGATCAGAGCCAATAACATAAAAAAATAGAGATCAATGATGGAAACTAAACGGGGTTAAAAAAAGTTAATTGATCCATATAAAGAAAAATCAAGTTGATAACTATACTGCTTTCCTAGAACACCCTGTATATTACAGAATATTATTGGGATATGCGCCTCAAGCAACCAAATTACTTTTGAATTCGACATTATCTTCTAAGAGGTATACCTTGCGAGATATCGAAGTATTACACACTAAATTGACACCCTGTATAAAAAAGTATGCTCATTCACCATTATTAGATATTAACGCTTAGAGTGCTTAGACACTTCTACTGAAGACACAGACACACAGATGGCGTATAAATATGTTCGAATATTAATAATGTTCTAAGATAGAGACAGCAAATATCGCATAATACTTTAGCGAAGAGCTATGATGATTATGGTTCCAAATCTTTGTCTAAGAAAAAAGTTAGTTTGAAATCGACTGCCAAATTTGGACCATCAAACAAGCAAAATACAAACAAGTCAGTAATGATCTGTCAAGCAATTAAAACCCTTCAAACTAAAAACGTTCTCCATTTCGACGTACATAACCCAAAAGCAGTTGTCTATAGTACCCTGAAACAAAAAATATCAGGTTATTTTTCTCATACCCAGAAGTTCGGTCGTTGAAATACGGAACCGGTAATCTACACTACACATATCCATGCAAAAATGCACACATCGTTTTTAAGTAATATTAGATTCTGTGATAAAAAACGTAACTTTGGCTGTGCTACTAATATTATTGTTATAGCTCAGCACTCAAAACAACAAAGCAGAAACATTTCCTAAATAATGCTTCTAGCTCCACAATACGGTGAAAACTGCTACTCATGTTCTTTAAGCTTATTCCAGAAAAAGTTTTCAAGGGCAGAAATAAAGACATAAGTAGCTCCAAAATAAGCATGCAAGGTAAAGTGAACAAGCGATTTTCTTTAACAACTGGTTTGCAGGAGGTTTGTGAGGGTGCATTAAAAATATTTCTCAAACATCATTTTTGCAGACTGAACACTCTTTCCATATAGAAACGAAAATCAACTTGCGCATGATAATATGTTATTGACACCTCCATAATTGAGGTTTTGAATAAAGAAAAAAATATATTTTTTTTGTGATAAATCGAAAGACCATATATAAGTTTTATAACAAAACCGTTTTTGTTTTCTTTTTTTTCGCAATAATTCAAAAGTTATATCAAAATAAAAATGGGTTTTTGAATCGAGTACCTACCGAAAACACGCCGACGGCTCCCGAATACGTGTGACGTAATGATGGCGGTTAAGATGCTCCTTTGACCAACGACATCCTACATCGATACTAGATTCTAGATTCCCAGCCAAACGTGAAAATACTTGCTAGTAACTAGTGTATATTTGTTGCAATATAGCCGATGAATGAAGTTTGCAGCTCAGGACCACCTCTACGATCGAAATAAATATCTTTTTGGATGTTTGAAATCAGATTACAGATTCCAGTAAGTAAGTAAGTACCTAATCAAATATGTCTTATTGAAACTATTGGTGCATGTTCGGCTGGCCTAGTGGTTAGAGTATTGGCTAATGGATCCGTTGGTCTGGGTTCAAAGCTCAGCCTGTCCATTTTTTTTATTTTTTTTATCAAATAATTCATTCATGTGCTTCTTGCACTTGTTATGTACATTTTTTTCTACGATCAACATAAATATGTTTTTGAAACAAATTCTATCAGACATATTACTTGCACTGCATAGTGCAAAAACTAAGTACAGGACGCGGTGGACAATTCAAATAATCAGTTCGAATGGTGTTTGTCCGTCAATATCAACCGCCAATATTTTTTTTAAATGTAATAGTTGGTTAATAAAACAAAATCCATTCATTTTTTAAGTTTTTGATATAAACATAAAATAAAACTCGTAATCACAACAGTCTTCTGTTTATCACTTGGTATTTTTATTTATTTAACTTTGAGCAGCGACGCTTAATAATTGAATTTTCATAAAAATTTAACAAACAAAAATATATAAACGCAATGCAAACAAACAAAACTTATTCTTCTATGAGTTTCAATGTTATAATTATCTTTACTGTATGTACGTAGATGCTTTTCTGTTAAAATATTTGTTAGTAATTTCATCTTATATGAAATGAATCCAATTTTTTTTAATAAATTATTAATATGTACATCCCAACGTAAGTGTGAGTCTAAATATATTCCTAGATACTTCATACTTTTTTCTATGTTCGGGACTAAAAAATATAGTTTTATTTTTGTTTACTTGAAGTGCTAGCTTTTACGTAAAATAATTATACTTATAGTTTATTTATCGTATAAGTATTTATTATCAGTAATAATATTAAATAATAAAATAATTATTTTAAGTTTTGGTCAAGAAGATAATTATAACATTGAAACTCATAGAAAAATAAGTTTTGTTTGTTTGCATTGCATTTTTATATTTTTATTTGTTTAATTTTTATGAAAATTTAATTATTAAGCTTCATTGCTCAAAGTTAAATAAATAAAGATACCAAGTGATAAACAGAAGACTGTTGTGATTACGAGTTTGACTTACTTTATGTTTATATTAAATACTTAAAAAATGAATGGATTTTGTTTTATTAACCAACTATTACATTTAAAAAAAATATTGGCGGTTGATATTGACGGACAAACACCATTTGAACTGATTTTTTGAATTGTCCACCGCGTCCCGTACTTAGTTTTTGCACTATGCAGTGCAAGTAATATGTCTGATAGAATTTGTTTCAAAAACATATTTATGTTGATCGTAGAAAAAAATGTACATAACAAGTGCAAAAAGCACATGAATGAATTATTTGATAAAAAAAAATTGGACAGGCTGAGCTTTGAACCCAGACCAACGGATCCATTAGCCAACACTCTAACCACTAGGCCAGCCGACCATGCACCAGATAGTTTCAATAAGACATATTTGATTAGGTACTTACTTACTGGAATCTGTAATCTGATTTCAAACATTCAAAAAGATATTTATTTCGATCGTAGAGGTCGTCCTGAGCTGCAAACTTCATTCATCGGCTATATTGGAACAAATATACACTAGTTACTAGCAAGTATTTTCACGTTTGGCTGGGAACCTAGAATCTAGTATCGATGTAGGATGTCGTTGGTCAAAGGAGCAACTTAACCGCCGTCATTACGTCACACGGGTTCGGGAGCCGTCGGCGTGTTTTCGGTACTCGATTCAAAAACCCATCTTTATTTTGATATAACTTTTGAATTATTGCGAAAAAAAAGAAAACAAAAACAGTTTTATTATAAAACTTATATATGATCTCTCGATTCATGACAAAAAAAAATGATTCAAAACCTCAATTGTTAGCAAATTAGAAGGTATAGGTTTCAGAGGAAATTTTTTTAATTTTTTAAAGTCTTATCTGAATAGTAGACCAATTACTGTTAATGTTGAAGATAAACATTCTGATCTATATGATATTGCATCAGGTGTGCCCCAGGGTTCTATCATGGGACTTCTAATTTTCCTCCTTTTTTCAATGATATGCCAGCTCATATAAGTACTGATAATTTAGTACTGTATGCGGATGATACGGCAGTTGCTGTACATGCAGATGATCCTTCAGAAATAAATAGCAAATTAAATCTCGTTGCATCAGAATTTGTTCACTGGTGCAGACGTAGCAGTCTGACAGTTAATCCTAATAAAACTGTATTATGCTATTCCATACAAAAAAACAATAAAATCAATTTACACCACAAATGAATGTCACCGTGGATGGCAATAATATTTATCCATCAACTACTACCAAATTTCTAGGTCTACTATTAGACAGCGATATGAGTTTTTCTAGCAACATCAACAATATCAGTAAAAAAATAAATAAAAGCTTTTATGTGCTCTTGCAATTAAGGTCAACTTTAAACGCTTCACAGCTTATCAGTGTGTTCTTTGCGACAGTCTATAGATAGTCTAAAAATGATCATGAGGTTAATTTTTAATTTGAAGCCCAGAGAATCCTGTAGAGGTGTACTTAAAAAGGATAACATTCGTCTTTTAAAATCTACTTCATGGGAATCAAATTGTACAACGCGTTACCCGAGAATATAAGAAGTATACGCAGCAGAGGTAGTTTCAAAAACAGTGTGAAACAGTTTCTGTTAGAGCATTGCTTCTACACTGTAACTGACTATTTTAATTCTTGTTAAGTGTTACATTTCTCTATGTTATGAACGTGTATGTATGTATAAAAGTGTTTGTTAAAAATGTTCGCCAAATTGTGATACATGTAGTGTTAACGCATGTGATATACAAAGAAAATGTTGTACATTGATATATTAGATTCCAGACATGTCCTATACCATGTAAGATTTGTGGTTTAACAGGATGAAATAAATGATTACTATTATTATTATTAATATGACATAATAACAGTTTGCGTACTCTGTGGCCACCAGAAATTGACCAGCGCGGCATGAGGAGGGCGAGCGGAAGTTTCTGTCGATCGTCTTTACCATGTTGAGTCTAAAATGGAATAGAAACCATAAATATAACACAAACATTAAATCTCAAGGTGTCCAGGGTAATACCTGTATTGAAGCAAGGCGAAATTCACCTGCCTGAGAATTATCGTCCTATTTCAATAGTCCCTCTGTTTGGCAAGATATTTGAAATCGTAATTAAAAAAAGCCTTTATAACTATCTAGAGAAACATAAAATCTTGGATCTGTCACAATTTGGATATCGGCAGCACCACTCTACCGTTCAGTCAGTAGCCAAAGCTGTGGAGGATCTAGTGGAGGGTCTTGAGAGAGGTGCGCAGATGGGCCTTACCCTCTGTGACCTTAGCAAGGCATTTGACTGTGTCTCCCACAAACTTTTGCCGGAAAAAATGTCTAAATATGGTATAAGAGGACTCCCATTAAAGTTACTACGCTCTTATCTTGAGTCCAGGACGCAGTGTGTTTGCCTGGGAAATGACATTTCTGAAATGAAGTTAATAAAGAGCGGGGTGCCCCAGGGTTCAGTTCTGGCACCTCTGCTCTTCATACTATATATTGATGATCTGTTTGATTGTCTACTGCCTGTAAGAGCAGTATGTTATGTTGACGACACCACATTGATTAGCCGTGCAAATTCCGATTTAGAATTAGAAAAAAATATGTCGTAAAGTAAATCCAAGGCTGTGTGTTGGTTTACTCAAAATAATCTTAAGTTAAATGTGAGCAAGACACAAGAATTGAAATTTTAATATAAATAAATTTACAAACCATGTTGTGCTCTACATTCTTTGCTAAATCCTCCTTAGTGATGTTTTAAATTTTGGGAAGGTCATTTATGAAAATTAGGAACAGAAGCTCTAGTACGGATACTGGTGAAATAGCGATACCAGTAGTTAATTCAGATATCGTTTGATCTACTTTTCTGTGATGAATTTTGAGTGATTATACATGACTAGTAATGCTTAAATATCTGAAACACGGCACTATTAGTACTGCATATTAGGTTTCTCACTACTATGACGTGCAATCATAAAAAACCCGTTTTGTTGTTTTTGTTGTGGAGCATTTTGTGTGTTTGTGATTTCTTACGTATGTCCTAGCTGTTAAATATGGTGTGGTGCCATTATGCTTGTGAAACATCTATTCGCCAGCACAAACCCCGAGACTTATTCACAGAAAAAAATACTGTTGCGTCTCCAATTAATTGTTAGTATTTGGGTGTTTTTCCATCGCTTTACATATATTTACAGTTGTTTCCAATTCATGACATTGAAAGAATTCAATCCTTATATTCGAAGAAATCACAGGTACGCCAATAAATTCAAAATAATTTTATATTCGTTCTAACGATATGTATAATCCCTCTAATACCAGTATTGACATATGATGCAATCAAAACATCCTTTTGTTTTCGAAATTTACCCTATGTTTAACTTAGGCAAAGCATACAATCTTTTCAATGTACAAAAATTATTACTGCAACAGCAGTTCGTGATAATTCATCTGATAAAAATAAATTTTGTTTCAATGGCCCTTGTCGTTCGCTGAACTATAATCAGAATTCGGCGGGACGGATGTCCCGATTCAATGAACGTAAAATAAAGAACAGTGGGACCATCTCAGTGTTACTATCGCCGCGAACCTGCCAACATGGACGAAGTTGTTCTGTTGTGTTCTTTCGGTGTTAGCCGTGTTGTGTCATCTCGTGATTTTGCGTATTGCATCAGCAATTGTGTGATTTAAATGTGTCCAGTTATATATTAAATGGAGGACCTACTGAGAAATTGGGACTTAGAAGAGCTAACACCCACATTTGAATGTAGGTATTTAGATTAGTCAGACAGTTATATTTCAGGTAATAATGCAACAACTGGTGCATGTCTAATTCTTATATCATGCTCCCTATAACCTCATACAAAATCACACAATTAAACATCTAAACGAATCAATTAGCTGTCCTCGCAATAAGATCTGTTAGTCCAAGGAAAAGAAAGTAGTTTAGAATCAATTACCAAAAACAGATTCGATTCAACGACAGGCTGCGATTGAATTATTCATTTTAATCCAATGACACCTTGTAGTTGAATCGACAATACGATATAATTCGTTACCAACTATATAATTCCCATTGGATAAAACATCGCTGTATTTGAGGAATGCTGAGTGTAACGTCCCATTGAATCTAAGCGTAAGTCTTTGACAGAACGACAGATTTTTCTGTGTAGTTTTATGGATAACGAAAAACGTGAAAATAAAGGATTCTGAAAACGAGATTATAACTCGAAGTCTGTCAAATGCGGCCACTACTTTCTCTGCCCCCAATCGTCTCTGCCTCGCTCGCAAGAAAGGTTAACTGCAAGGCGAATTTACTTCTTTGAACGAACGGCAGTGTCTATTTTATTTATCGTTGCTGGAAGTTACAATAGCGCGTATGTAAATAGATGCATGCCCAAGAGTATTGGTGTCTAGCAGGCGTTGTCTTCACGTGCTTCATCGATTATGAGAAAAAATTTGAGAGTGTTGAACATGGTCTCCTCATATCATACCTTGGCGATTTGAGACATGATAGCAAGGATATAGGAAGTAACTGTAGGTCTTCGATGAGGAATAGTCTTATTCATCACATCAGAAATTTTATTCTTTGTATCATTTTTTTGAAGATTCTTCATAAGGTTGATCAGTAATCTGTACTGGAACTAAAAAGCAAGTATACCTGTCTATAATGCAGGATCAACAGAAGATGTTGAAATACGAAGGGGTTTATTCATCATAGGATAAATTAAAATAAACGAATTTCGAACACCAATATCGAAATGCAAATGACACCGTCATACCAGTAGATAATGTGAACGTCCTTCAAACTTTACTAAGTCGCGTTAATGAGGACATCCAAAGGCTGGATCTAAAGATAAATATAATCAAAACCAAGTTCATGGTTGTTTGCAGAAACCATATCCCAAACACCCGAACAGGTCAGTAAATTTAAATATGTGGGACACATGTTAAACGAATGGCAGGACCCAGATCAGGGGACAAGGTGCAGAATTAACAAGCTAAGACAATTTTCCTGAAATACAGAAAATTTCTTACCAAGAAAACCTTGAACTCTCAGGTACATGATGATAAAATGTTATGTTTGGTCTACTCCCTTGTACGGCGTGGAAGCATGGACGCTGAAGGCAGCAATTATAAATAAAATCGCGTTCGAAATGTGAGCTCTGCGACGAATGGTGAGAGTACCCTTGGTTGATCACGTGAGAAACGAGAACGTTCTACAAAGAGCCAGTTTATCAGAATGAGAACTTTATGAGGCGTTGTTCATAGCTTACGACTGGAGCACGAGCTATGAAAAACAATTTACGCTTTTTGTTTGTAGGTAGCATTACCTGTTCAAAATTAGTTTGATAATCTCTGTATAACTTAATGGAGCCAAACCAAACAAAGCATGGCACTTATCCTGTTGAAAAAGGGCGTACACCCCGTATATACAAATAATTCGCATGCGGTGATGGCATCAGCAGCCAGCGGGGGCCTCTGCTGTGACGTCACGTTAGAGACACTTCAAATACCAACGGACAGACAGACAGACCTGACGAGACCGGCTGTGCCGAACGTGGATTGCAGCTATTGCAGCCGCCGCTGCAGATGCATTTTTGGGAGTTGCAGTACTCACTGCACTCACTCCGCGTTCGTTCTCTGTATTTCGATAGCCACTTAACGGATGACCGGTATTATAGAGGGAAACTGGAATTGAGCTGTGTTGCATTTGTAGCAATGTAGAGTTGTCTGTTGTATGAAGAGCTAGCGGTATCAGACATCAGCGTTAGTAAAGATGAGTAAAACAGACGATAGTGAAACAAAGAAACTATCCCAAACTTGACTATAAAATCCCTTGTCAAACGGATTTCTTATGCCTATATCTATTCAATTCTCTAAAGGAGCATTTAGGCTAAACTTATTTATTGCATTATACAGAGCCCATTATGTATGAAATATGGTATATATCTTCAGCAAATAATAATTGTATAAAAAATTGATATCAAAGTTGGTTGACATAATACGGCAGTATTCAGTTATTTTTGTTTCATAAAACAAATCAATAGCGAATTTTGCCACTTGGTCATAGTCTGGAGCCTGGAAGACCTAAAATTATTTTCGCTTAAATTTTTGTGTCTATCCAGGGAGATCCATATCAGACTTAGAAGGTTGTGACTTTGCGGTGTGACTAAGCATGAAGTTGCGTCAGCTTAGCTTAGACGATCAAATATGACTTCTTGTTGGACTTGGAGAAATCATTGGATTAATTGAGGAAACCTCAACTACAGGTAACTTGAGTTTTTAAAACGAGAATGCCTAATTCTTTTTATACGTTAAAATGTAGAATCTGATAACCTTTAACGATATATGATTGCTAATATAAATCGTTTTTAGTTTTTCATTTTATTACAAATTTTGAGTCAAATCGGGGTGTTTAAGTTTTCCTATCTGTAAGCAGCAGGCTATGAAAAATAAACCAAAACCTGTTCAGATGAAAGAAAAAAACTAACTCAGCAGAAAGATACAAACAAAATGGAGTAACCAGATCTGATTATAAACATTTCTTACAACACACCGGCTCTAACCAGAAATAACAGCGGTAACAAGTAAAGTGATTTTTCACTGCTTACCAGCTACTGAGATGTACCAGAGATTGGCAATTTTAAAAAAGCACAACGTTTTGAAATGAAAGGAAAACGACAACCGATTGTTCCTGGCAGTCTAGCATCTTCAAAATGAAATTTCATATTTAATCAAAGGTAACGATAGCTTTGACTGGAGCTCTTCAAATTCTTCAGTACTTATTAGCAATATCGCAGACAATTGAACCTGAATTAAAGTCTATTTAAATAATAAAGGATAATTTACTTGGTTGAAAAATGCATGAAATAAACACAGCTACCATATGGAATAATAATAGATTCTAATAACTATTTTAATAGGTAATCAAATCGCTCCAATCAGAGGTATCGTTGCTTCGGACTTGACCGAAATGACTACTTTTTATACCATTAAATATGAAATTTCATTCTGAAAATATTAGACTGCCATCAACAATCGCTGGAAGTTTTAGTTTCACTTCAAATATTTTTATAGTTTTGGAAATTCGTCAGTGTCTGGTAGATCCTTGTAATGTGAAAAAAATCACATAGGCTGTTGACTCCAGTTAGAGCTGATGTGTTGCTAGGAATTTTTGTAATTTTATCTCGTTAATCTAGTTCGTTTAAATCTTTTAGCTAAGTTACTTATTTTACAGGTCTTATTTATTTTTCATGACCTGCTAGGTTGCTTAAAGTTAAGGAAACTGAAAAATGCCGACTTGACTGAACATTTAAAATAAAATGGACTCTGATGAAAGTTTTAAATCGTTAGAAGGGTTATCAAAATTTACATTTGATCGTATACAAAAAGTAGGCACTCCCATTTGAAAAAAATAAGTTACCTGATTGAGGCTTCCTTAATCAATCTGCGGAGTTCCAGAAGTACAACAGGAACTGAAATTTGACCATCTAACCTAGATTAATTCATTTCATGCTTGGTCATCTCCCAAAGTCACAGCCTTCTACGTTTTATAATTGGTGCTATATTCAGTCCTGTTCTGATGTCCACTTATACCAAAAATGGTAATTTGTTCCAAAACGGTTCGCTTAATGCTATACGTGACACATAAGGTCTCACTAGAATTCACCAAGGAATCCAAATATGCAATAACATACAGGGGGTTCTATTAAAAAATATATAAATTTGATATGAGTTACCCTGTATAAACGTCAAAATTTAAGTGAAAATATTTTAACGTTGTAGCCTCAAGGCTCCCTATCATGATCGAGTGACAGATTTCTGAAACATGTTGTAGTAAGCCAACTATATTCTATCCACGCATTGTTGGATCACCCTATATTATCGAGTAGTTCTTCTAGATTAAAGCGTTTTGTACACAATCTTTAAAATCTGAAGGATTATCAACTGTCGTCCAAAATTTGTCAAAACCATGTTCAAAACCTCTATCTAAGAAAGTTATTTTTAATTTTTTCGTTTTTTTTTTCTTTACATATTTTTGCATTTTTTCTAGTCTAACGTCCATCTAAGATGCTTCGGTAAACGATCGGACGAGGCGGCGGGCTGCCTTCGGCGACGCATGCGCTTTTTCCGGGGTTTTCCTCTAACGATCCGCGCACGGCTCCGGTGGCAGAAATGCGCAAGATTTCAAGAAAAATGCACTCACTCGATGGCTCTCGGCTCCGGCGCCTCGTTCCGGTCGCTGTCCGTGCCTGTTAGTCCGGGAGCTAGCAGCCACTCCGGTCTTGCCCGCAAGCATTGCCTGATGAGTTCAGCGACCCCAATGAAATTAACAACTACACTGGCGAGCAAAAAAGTTGAGTCAAACACAGTGCTTTGCACCAGTCATAGTTAAACTTGTAGCTAAAGTACGCGCACATAAATCGGCATCGGACGGACGATACTGATCGGAGAAAAATACTTTCTATTAAATTTAATGGATCACCGCATATACGTGCTGACGGTAGGCATCGAATTTTCAAAATCCGGCGAAAATATAACAACTAGAATTAAAAGCCGGCCGATGCGTGCCATGCGTGCCGATACCGACGTATGTGCGATGCTGATCGGCGATTGCCGAGGCACCGTAGGCATTTGTCAAGTTTCTACCTGTCCTGTCTGCAGACGGTGTTGCCATTCATAGCGACTAGTTGCGAAAATGGCGACATTTTGATTACGTTGAGACGTAGCGGCGATTTAACAAAATAAACCAATTTGTAGCGACTTTTTGAAAAATTCTGTTACTATCTTTTTTTCGCAACTGATTACTACTTGTCTATTCTTCTTTTCGGTTTTGTCCAGACTGTCTTGTATTAGTGTCGAGACCACAGCATAGTAAACAATCAGCACAATATCTCAAGTTGGCGGCAATTACACGCGCATCCCCCCTTTTGAAAGATTATTTGTACGGATACTAACGATACTTCGATACCTGAAATGTATCAATACTTCTCCACTGATGTCGAGTATTTTTGTCTTAGATACTTTTTGAGCGATTCCAAGCTGGTATCGCTACTTTTATAGCGGTATCGGTATCGAAAATGATTATGAACCAAACGCGCCTCCATTGACGTGTACAGCTCTATACTTGGCTAAAAAATATCGAATTGGTACCGGTATCCATATTTTTATTTTCGCATCTCTACCCAGATTTCACACCCGTAAAATAATCCGAAGGTCAAATTCTGTGGGAACCATTTTTATATAGGAAATCCTCAGAGATAGCCTGCTGGTTGTTTACTATGCTGTGTCGAGACTATGTATCGGGTAATCCACTATTTTTGAATGAAAGGTTATATTATATTATATTATATTATACATATACCTAACAATTGCCCCCCATCCACACGAATAAAGTTATACACAGGCTGAAATTACGTTATTTTTGTGGGCGACAACGTAGCGACATTCAAGGCGGCTCAGAAGCGAATTTCAATCTGATCTGCCTGGCAACACTGCCTGAAGATCATTTGCATATTTGCAATTGATTTCCAATTCTTCCAGCGATTCCGATCAGATATGTGCAATACCCTAATGAAAAATCCGTACCGTACCGTACCGGCCGTTCCATCCGTACCGTCCGTCCGATGCCATTTATGTGCGCGTACCATTAAACAACAAATTGCTTTGCACCTGTCGTTGTTAATGCCAAACTCATAGTAAAGCCATAGTCAAAGTAGGATTTACCTTTGACGTTTGTTGGTCTAACTTTGACATTTCTGGGTTTTACAAATTCCGGCAGGTCACTACAGAAAAATGTTTGGTTAGTTTGTGAAATATATTTTATAAAATTATTTTTGTATTCTATAAGCAATTATGAATCAAAATAGATTACTTACTTAGTGAGGATTATTGAATTCTTTACGACTATAACCTCGATCAATATGAACTATACAAAGCTGATTCTGGAATAGGACAAATATCTCTATTGTTCTGCTCTATTGTTTTATCAGGTAAACAGATCAGTTAATTGAAATGCTGTATTTTATGAAATAGTGCATAAGGAAACTTGGGATTTCGAAAACAGTTAACGAAAATAAAACTAAAAATGCTGAAAACAATCCGAAATTGCTAATCTAAAGGAACAGCTTCAGTTAAAAGGTAAAGTTATGGTTTGCCAGACACCAACAACAGTGACATGACATTTCCACTATTTCCAGCAGAGCACATCTAAATTCTGAAATTCGTTAAATCTCCCTGTATTAATTGTTACCAACATCGTGAAAAAAAGTTAACTAATAGTTGACGTTAAACCTAACCGGTGCAAAGACACACGACTTTAAGCCTTAGTTAAAGTTAAGCTGTTAGTTCAACCAAAGGTTTAACTGTGGTGCAAAGCGCTGTTAGGAAATTGGAATAATTTTGGAAAAATTTAATTAGTGAATCATCGGTATAGTAGGCGGTGAATCATTAATTTTCCAATTAATTATAGCGGGCATATTTTTGTTATCTGTCAGTTGATGTCTATATTTATTCAAATAAATGAATAATAATCATAATTAATGAGAAAACCTGTCAATTTATAACGTGTATTACCTCCCTGTCGTTATTTCTGACATGGAACAGCAAATGTTTTGCACAATTGTGAACATAGAGGATTGTTCAATTCTATGCTTAGCTCCACTTTCCACCCATATTCAACCATAAATGTTGAATGGTAGTGAAACTCTTGTGGAATAATAATTCAATAGCATTTTGAAATATTTCATCCATAATCAATAAGATAATGAGGATAGTTTATATATCCTCATATATATCCTTTGTTTTTTATGAAGCTGTAGAGGTTATACCCGAGCATAATAACTGAAACGTCAAATATCGAAAAATGTGGTTATATTTACTGGTACAAAAAGTTTTTCATAAGGAGGATTTTCCTTAATTTGACGTTATATTATGTGGTCCAAAAACTCCCTAATGTTATGATCGCAAACATTAAAATGGATGCAACAAGCAATATTTTGAAACAAACAACAAAATGGTTTTGTGTAGCAAGTTATTGAAACACTTATTGAATTTTAATTTGTCTACTTGCAAAGTGATTATTAAATAAAGAAAATAAGAATAATCCTGCGGACATTTGATCTTTTGTCGTACCACAAACAATACTTGCAAACCGATTTTTTCAAACCCAACAGATATTTGGCTATATCAGGTTTAAGGTATCAGTTTGATAAGTGTTTAGGCTGTATAATGTTTGATGGTCCCACATAAGCAAATACTGGTTTCGATCACCATGATACATATTTGAGATGCCACTGAGACCGCCAGCTACTGCTACTGCATCAGATATTCTTTTTTGTAGTGGTCACAATAAATGAAGGCACACCTAAGCTTTCTGCTCTGCTATAAAATAACTACGGTAGGTGTCAGCTGGCCTCTAGACTATAATTGTGTGCATGTCGCAGAGTACAGTCACGACATAAAATACAGCACTGCACTTTACTTCTCATAGGGTGTTCTAGTATACTGTGATATTTGTTTACCTGTATTGGTTGTATTTAGTACCTGTCTAAAATTTGTTACTGCTTTTGTTTTCGCCTATTGCTTTGTTTTACAAGTTTTTTGTTAATTTTTTATTTAGAATTCTGTAATAATGGTTTAGGTAATCACCAAGAAATTTCCAACCTTTGCTCAAAAATGGACGACTATAAGACTCGCGGCCAAAAAGCCGTCCTTGTTTTCATAATAGGACGTCAGTTGAATCTCTACAGTGAAGCATAGTTCACCTTTCATTTACTTTTAGGAGTTGATGTCATAATTATGGCATGTTGGGTTCTAATTATGCTGCTTCTATTATACCAGAATTTCTTTGACACGTGATATTTTCGTAACGAAAAACAGTTCAAGTAAGATCTGAGTTGTAGTTCTGAAGGTACTATACTGTCTATCATACTATTCATTCACAATTTTTTTTGTACGTCATCCCCGAAAACTTACCCCAAACTTTTTGTTTTTAAAATAATAATAATAAATTATACATCTATGCTATTTAAACTTTGTGGCACCTTAGATGTTATAGGTTATAACTATTTTTTTGTAAAATCATAAGCGTGATATAAATAAAATAAGAATTTGTTTGACGCCTAATATATTAGCAAAAAAACGGACTAAGGAAACTAACCGCTTTTTTAAGGGTACTGTACATACCATGCTTTCGAAAAAAGTTTACTTTTCACCCTTTATTATTACGAAAATATTCTGCCTCATACAAATCCTTATTTTATTTATCTTATGCTTATGACTTTACGAAACAAATTGGTGTGTGTATAGAATCAAAAGCACTACAGGATTCTAAATAAAATAATGACCTCATTTATGTAGGAAAAGCTGTGAGGTGCTATTTGAAAAACATGTAATGGATGAATTTTAGAGATTGAAGTAAAAAATTTTTTCCTAAGCCTGGTATGATAGGTTGTTCAATATCCTTGAAGGACCTACTTAGTTTTTATCTGTTTTTGCTACGAAAATGTTACGCTTCAAACAAATCATCATTTCATTTACCTTATGCTTATGACTTAACGAAAAAATTGGTCTGTATATAAAATCAAAGGTACTGCAAAGCTTTGAATAAAATAGGAACTTACTTTATGTAAGAAAAAAGTTTGGGAATGAGTTGTAAGAGTACAAAAGACAGTTTTTAAAGCATGGTATAACCCTACAGTAGATACTTCCAAAGATACTAATGAGTTTTCGTTTGAACTTATTTTTGCTACGAGAATATCAAGGAAATTCTGGAACACCGGTATAGAGTATTGGGTAGAAGTTTGGAAAATAATCTTATCTTTATCTCGTTCAAACAGGAGAGAATCTTGAAAAACACAAAACACAAGGTTTTTGACACTTTACATATAATACCATCTTTCTGACAGCCAGCTGTCACAGTATCGAAAAGGTACTACTGTTTTATTTCGGGACTTCCTGCCTCAATTATTTTACTGCAGTTAAGAGGAAAGCGACTTGAATTTTATTATGTTACAGCAACTAGGGCGAATTTCTTCAGAATTTTAAATATAACCAATATTTGATATTAAATTATTAAAAAATATCAAATACCAGGACCTCTCAGAGCAAGCAACCTATGCGTCTTCCTAGTGTTAGTTCTTAACATTATTTTGCAAGTATAGTGTCATCTGCATTTGGTTGTATTGTAATCTTGCTTGCGTAGTAGGCACTTCCACCATTATTTCAAGTCATGCATTGGTAAGAACATGCACATCCACCAGAATTCACAAAGTGTAAAATATTGTATGATTATTATCATGGACTGAACAGTAAAATAAATCAGTACCGAACCCTGGTGGCAGACAGTTGACAGTCTATTTAGAACCCACATCTCGTTTTCAAATAAAACATATTACTGACTGTATTGTCGACTATGCGGTATATATCTTTGAATCGCATTTCACGCAGGAATATATCAATCATTTCTGAAAGCCTTCGTCAGATATTTTATTTCAACAATGACACAACGTAGGTTTACTTTGCTTATTTATCATTTGAGAACCACTGTCCTCTGCTGAAGGTAGCCCATTAGTTCCAATCCATCTTGCGGAGTAAAGCAAGTACCTTTTAGCCCATTAGTATCAAACCTGATACGAGTATCAGATGAAAGGTAGTATACAAACAGCATTAGTCAATAAAAAATTGATTCTACTAGAGGCACATAATTATACACAATTAGAAATCAATAGAAACAAAAAATTGAAAAACATTATTATAAATGCGCAGACATCACATTGAATTTTCATCGAAACATGGTCAGATTTCATGTTTAGAACAGCCTCAGTGAAGTAGAGCAGGAATTAGGGTCGATGAGATTTTGAAAGCTGTCAAAAAAACTTGATGGTTAAAGCTTCGAGTTGACCGAATACCATTTGTCCAATAGCAATTTTTTCAAAGAAGCTTTGTGCAAATTGGGTTATGTCTTTTATTTTACACAGTTCAATACTGGATCTCAAAATCATTGAACTTGAGCGTAATATTTTGACCTAGTGGCGTGTACTATAACTCCACGAAGCTGTTAACTGCTTTCTTGCAAACAGTGTAAATCCTTATTTGTAGACAGCTTAGCAAATTGGCTTCACTCCAGGCCAGAAAGAGTGCCACACCTGGAAGTGTGAGAGAGAATCTTTCCGCCCGACATTGTACCAGCTTGAGTCTTTGTCATGAACGCAATCGCCTCCACCCAACACGGTATCCAGACCTGACGACTAATTCAAATCCGCTTACCTTATCGAAGATCATCAGTCTCATAATGTTATCTGCATTCAGATCAACCGATAGGTTTGCACAGGCTTCTTGTCTGTATGTGAACCACCCCTTATACTTAAAAAGCGTATGTTCTGCCGTGTATAGTTATCCGCAACAGCGGCTCTGGTCATCGGTAGCTTTTCCTACCACTTTTAGATAGGCGCGGAATGGACCATGACCCTGCATCGAGAAACAGCGGTTATTCCTGTGCTCGCAGTTCACCCATTCTACTACTGATGGTAGAGAGAGATGTTGTTCACTGTGCAACCTCCTTGGTTTGTGACCATATCTGCTGCCACTCTTCTATGCTGCGTTTTGTGCAATCTTTTGGCCTCGTTTCTGTATTCCCTTGTGAGACGTAGATGTTTCGTCCCTCATCAGCCAGCAGATGCAAGGATTTTGTCCCTGTCACCACTTGCAGGGCTTGACTGAATACTGTGCGGTAGGCACTGGCTACCCTTAGCAGCGACTTCCTTTGCAACCTGTCCAGTTCTTGCTAACTAATGCAAGTACTACTAACTAATATTGACCCCTCTCTCTCACTCTCTGTGTCTGACTCTCTCTTTCTCTACCTCTCTCTCTGTTTCTGTATCTCTATCTCTCTCTGTCTCTCTGCCTCTCTCTTGTTCCCTGTCTCCTTCACTTCCTCACTCCAACTCTCTATCCCTCTCTCTTTCTGTCTCTCTCTCTCTCTCTATTTCTCTCTCTCTCTCTCTCTCAGCATACACCCGTGAACTCTAGCGATCAAAAAGATTGCGTAAAAACCATAAATAAATATTTCGCCATAGCTCTGCCTCAAAGCAAACAAGCGACGGCTCAGTTTTGGTGGCATTCATTTAATTTTTCAATATAAAATAGACTTCGTTAATATTAACGGCGCATATTGGCCGTTGGAGCTTCCATGGCCTGCCCGGATCGGCCACGCGGCTGAAATTCGTGACGTTGGGAACGAACGAGCTCTGTTAGTACGAGCAGAAAAGAGTAGCAACATTACAAGTGTCAAAAGGAAGAATGAATGGAATGGTAAATGACAAATATTTCAAATTGCATAAATATATTTAGGTCTTTTAGAGGTTCAATCGTATATGCATCACGAAAAACTATAACCGGTATCTGTTTGTTAGCTGCTCATTCATCTTAAACTGCTTTACAAGTGGAATGTGTTAGATGTAGATAAAAAATGTTTTAAATTTAAGCTTCCTCTGCTGGTTGGCAAAAACCAAGGGAATGACGCAATATACTGACCTGGTAATATTCTCACACATTTTGTTATTCCAAATCCTGAAAAATATGAGTCCTGATGCTTATTTGTTACTTTTTGCTAATTATTTCGTTAAAATTGGTACTCTGGCTAAAAATATACAAAATTCATTTTTTACCTCCAACGTGCGGTCTTTGATACCCCATTGACTATATTATGTACTGAAATTTGAGAACGCACCGCATTTGGGTAGCAGGGTGCTAGTTACCTTTAGGCAAAGTCTTAACATTGTTTTTCAGTTAGTTAGCAAAAGCAAGTTATATAGCAGCAAGAACATTTCTTAGAAAAATTTAATCTGTATGACTTTTATGGAACTTGCAATATTTGAGACCATATAGAAGAGGCGTTATAGTCAAAAACCGAATGAACCTTTTTTGTACCTATTAGTATCGACTTCATGGAAGCAACTACAGTTTTACAACTTCTACTATAATACCACCCCAGGAACATACCACGACTGTACGCCTGTCGAGCTCGTGTTTGGTAAACAAAATGACTTACCGACCGCACTGACCAACAGCACCATTAATCCCATCTATAATATTAACGCGTATTATCAGGAACTAAGATACAGACTACAAATATCTCATACGCAAGCTGGACAGTTTTTACTAAGGTAAAGACGGAAAAACAAATACGATAAAAGAGCACAATAATTAACCTTTCGACCAGGAGATCTAGTTACTGTAAGTAATGAGAATAGACCTAAATATGATCAGTGGTTAAAGGGCCCATTCCCAATCGTACTCAACGAATTTGATTTGTGTGTAAGTTGTGATGATGTAAACTGCACTGTACGTATAGGAAACCAAAATGTAACAGTGCATAAAAATAGAGTGGAACATTTTCATCAGTTAGTAAAGTGACGTAGAATAACAGAAGCGTATATACGCATTTTTTGATAATAACAGAAATGGCTGCCCTTGCTGCTAGGACAAATCGTGAAGGCGCGAATTTTAATTATAGCTACGCAAATATCTTGAAAAAAATTCTATTTGCATACTAAATAGATAGAATAGTGTTTTTCATTGATAACCAATTGAAATTCTAGTAAGCGAATCCTTATTGTACGTTAGACTTAAGATTTTCACATTCAACAATTTTTCTATGAGTTTTTCTTTCACTTTTCAAGGTAAATGTCTTAATGGCCAAAATGAAGTCCATTCCACTGAAAGGGGAAAATGTAGAGAATTCTTAGATTGGAAAATTTTAGCTCATAATTGTTGTGGTATTTGTCTGGGGCAATACGCGTGATAATATAGGCCACTGTATTTGTTCTAGTTTTAAGTTATCATATTGCGAAGGTAACGAGTGTTTGGTAAATTACTGTTTTATTGCTGTGGGCATAACATAGCCAGTTAGTTAGATTTTTGCTGACTATACAAGAATCGCTGAGTTTACTTTTCGGAAGATGTATAGTTTTTGAGAGCACTTAAAAAAGATGTTCCAAAGCATCAAGCCTTTTCAAACTTTACTTTGGGGGGTTATCCCCCAAGCCACCACAGTTATACCACAAGTCACCAAAGGCATACTACACGAGGCAATCTCAGTTTTGAAGAAAAACGAATCGCACATCACCTTCAGTGTTTCAAAATTCTTTGGTAAACGGCCCCGCAACGCTTACGTTAGGTCTTCCAAAAATGTATATTAAGAACGTAGTTTCAGTTACCATAATCGACGGTTTTAACATTAATATGTTCAGATAGTGGTTCAGGTTCTTTCAATATATCATATATATTATTATTATTGTCTGTCAAAAAACGTCGACCAATCAAGCAATTAGCGTCTGTCAAGTTCTACCATGTTCAGTTAAATACCATTAGATTCTTGATGTGTTAAATGTATGACTGCTACTGCCCTCCTCTTTATAATCCTTCGTGCAACTTTCATTCGAAGAAGTTAATGATTAAGTAATTATACCTCAGCATAAATGTAGCTAGATAATATTGCTCTGTTCCTCATAGAAACAGTGTTACCCTTTTTTATTTCTATCCAGTTTTCTTTCATCGTTCACCAGTTCATTTTGGTATACCCAATCATTTTCTTCCATAGCCTCCCATTATACAATTATCACGTGTCACTTTCTATTTGCTTTACTTAATAATTGTCGTTGTTAAAGAGAGCCTTTTCGTTACAGTGCTTCTTTAAATAGTGCCCTATCTCGATTTTTAGGGCGCTGCATTTTTTAGCATCAATATCAATGTTTTCTTACCGTGTACGTATTTTCCCATATAATGAAGCAAATGCAGCGATAAAATGGTATATTGTTCAGAAAGTGCTAATGTAAGCCGTCAAGTGAGTTAGTACCATTACCGGGAGTTGAATAATATATTGTATCTACGACCGTAGCAATAAATAACTCTATTTAAATGCATTATAACTACAAACTATTGCCATCTTAACCACACTTCTGTCAATAAAATAAATACTTTATATCGTTAGAATTAGAGTTTGACCTTTGTAGTTATAGAGAGAGATTCGTGTTGGCCTCTAGTAGGCATTGCTCATACCTCACGGCTAGAGCATGGGTTTTGGAAAAGAATGCACGCTGTTTTACTGTATGTGGTATCCTCTGCTCAAAAGTAGTTTTGTAGTCGCTGCATGACCACTAGTTTATTAGTTATTGAAGGGAACAGACAAAATATATTGCACTCCGTTTAGTTTTCAAACTTTATAAAAAAATCTCCATCTAAACTTTCATACGGGCACTGTAAATAATGTGCATCATACAAACATGCGCGTAGTGATATTGTATGGACATCCAAAAATGCACAGCGTATGAACAATGGTGTAATGCAGTCATCGGTATGTGTTTTTCGTCCGTATAACATATAACAAAGCGAGTCTAATCTAATAAACTAGCCTCAATTGGCGGCGAGCACGACAAAGACATCACAACAGAAAACTATAGGAAAATAGAACTGTGATGACGGCTCCAAATTTATGGCTCGTACTATTATAGCTATGGCTAGATGGTTGGCTTATAGTACAGTTGTATTTGATAACGCACACGAGTAACACCAGTAGCGTTAGTTTTTACATTCTAGTTAGAAGTTGCCACGTTTTGTGATTATCAAGTATTAGAGGTCCACAAATATTGAAAAATTCATTAAGTACTTATTTGCAGCAATAAATTGCCCAACCACAACTCGAATAGTTATGAAAATCTATCTAATAACAGCGTAATAGTAATGAAAAATCCACTTTTTGGTTGACTTTTTGGAGTGGTTCCTTCTGTTTATCTATTGCATGTTTTCTACTCACGTAACCTTTACAGTTCACAAAGCGATCTGGATATTATGTGGAGGTGTGCTATCCTGTTTAGTTATAGCACAGCATGTTTCGATGTTTTTCAAAGCTAGTGGTGGTGAACGGCGAGGTAATTGCCAAAAAACAAAGATTCTCGGAACCCGATTGTTGTCCATTTTTTCATTCTTCTTCTTTATGTGCCGTCTCCTCTAAAGCGGAAATCCCCAGAGAAAAAACTGCACAGTCCTGGCCTCAAGGATTATCGAAGCGTATGTGGAGGTTCGCCAGACTGTACAATCCGCCGGATGTGGAATTGAAAAACCATTCGATCGCCTGCGTAGGCCTTCTTTTGATGCTATTCTTGCTAGGACTGAACTGAACTGAGAGGTCCTGAGCGTCTGTGAAGGAGGGTGTATTCAGGCCAAAGTTTAAGGGCCTTCAGGCCAGGACTGTGCAGTTTTTCCTCTGAGGATTTCTGGAGCGTCTGTGGGCCGCTTTAGAAGGCTGGCTATCATCATGGCGTCTCTTGCTTCAGATACCGCTGCTCGGAATAATTCTACTGATGTACAGTATAAGAAATGTTTCCCATTTTTACAGTTTCTAGTATCTGTTTATTTATTCATACGCCTTAATATTTCAACATTCTTTCTGTACAAGAAACGTCTATATATCCACATTTCAAACACCTCAAGTTTTTTCAGATCAACTTTGTTCGTTGTGCACGACTCCATCCCCTAGAGAAGGATTAAAAATACGTAACATCTGGCCAATCTGACCTCTAGTTCGATGTTCGGTCTCTAGAGCAGAATATTCTCCGCATATTTGTGAATGCAGCTCTAACTTGACCCATCCTAGATCTTTTATCTCGAAAGTGTCCTCCAGCCTCGTTCAAAATCGTACCCAGGTAGTTGTACTCTTTCACTCTCTCGACTGCCTCATTGCGAACATAACATTCCCTCGATATTTGCTTTGCTGAAGATTATGGATTTAGTCTTCTTTTATTGAGTGAAATACCTGCTTCTTCTTTGTAGGTCAAAACGGATGTTGCTTATGATTTCACCGTTTACCTTTATTCCCGCGGTTTCTTTAGATATAGCGTCTTGAATAATTTTCTCTGAATAGAGGTTGGAAAATTTAGGAGAGAGAGGTTAGAACTGACGTTGAGAAACCTAGTACCATTTACAATACTTTGATTCATTAATTTCTGCACCTTCCCAAAACTATTTTCTATTCTCACTGGTTATCTACTTTATTTTATTTTATTTTATATCTTATAAAACATTTGGATCCTTTGATTTCTTGAAAACTTGTCTGTCGATACTTTTAGAAGTAGTTTCGATACGCTATGTTTAATTACTGTAATATTGTAGAACTTAGCAAACATAGACCAGTGCCGAAGCCTTCAAAAATAATAAAAGGCGAAAAAAAATTACAGTAGGATGAAACCCATTAGAAAAAGAGGGAAATATGATAAAAATGAAAGGAAAAATAAATTACGGTCGATTCGAGATCGGGAAGTGGGAGGGGGTGAGTTTTTAAGGGTAGAAAATGGTTTATCTTGATTTTTGGCAAAACTACACGTCCTATGGAAAAAAGTTAAATGGCAAAGTTGTAGGTAATAAAAAGGTCTACAACTTTTGTATTTTCAATTTTTTCACATAACTTCAAAATTTTGGTGAAAAATTCAAAAAACCAAGTTTTTGGTCTTTTATTTTTATCTTTTTCAAAAAAAATAATTTTTTTACGAAATTTGGTGATAACTTACCTTATTATGTCCCAAATACACTGTAATTTATTTGATTTAAAATATTTATTTTTTCGCTTTCTTTGACCTTAAGATCAAAAATGCACCCCAATTTTCAATCGAAAATTCTCGCGTCAAAGTATCAGCCTTTTTCAAAAAGTTTGGGAGCCTTTCGTTCGTTGAAGTCTCTTTTTTCTGATGGTGTGAAAAAATATACATTACTATAGAAAATCTTCTCAGAAAATGCAAAAAACTGAAAAAAAACTCAAATTCGAAAATTTTTTTTACTCACTATGTACAATTTTGAGCTATTTATTAAAATTTACACTTATTTACTTAAAAAACGGGAGATCTCATGTTACATTGGTAAACGAAAAAATTGCAAATTGGAATATCCTACTATAATTAACAAACAAATAAGTTAATATTTAATAAGACATCTACAATATTTTGAAAAAGTTGTAGAATCTTCTTTAAATAATATTTGTAGATGCCTATTTATTGCTGTTGTAAAATAATTTATATACCTGAGTGACATACGGTAAATGTTAGCCCATTGTAAGGTATTTCATGGAGAAGTGGGGACGGACTTAGCAGGGTCTGGGCCTTACTACATACCTGCTATTTCGTAGCAGCTGTAAAACCGTTAGTCAGTGGTCATGGGTAACGCAGACAAATTAAATACGCTGATACTATAGCGCTGGCGCACTTCCTTGTATCAACGCAATGCGGTAACTCAAATGCGCTGTGATACACGATGTTGAGAGCCAGACTGGAAATAATATTGGAGACGAAGATGATTGTCTTGAAGATTTCGACGATCAACTAGAGACAGAAAGGTTTATCGAATCTAACGATGAAGAAATGCCTTCAAAGAGACAAAAACTAATGAATAACTAATGGGAATTTCAGATAAGATATTTATAAATGACAAGATTAACGTTTTCGAAAAAAAAAGTAATGAATAACGTAATCAGAATTAAGTATCTAAATTCAATAGTGCGATTTACATGTATATTTATATTTTTTGAAATTTTCTATGACATGAATGTAATTCGAATTTGATTAATAAACCTTTCAACTAAAAAAAATTGCAGCAATCACATTTTTTTGATGAAATTGTACATAGTGAGTAAAAAAAATTACGAATTGGAGTTTTTTTCATTTTCTGCGAAGATTTTTCATAGTAATGTATATTTTTTTACACCACCAGAAAATAGAGATTCCAGCAAATAAAAGGCTCCCAAACTTTTTGAAAAAAGCTGATGTTTTGACGCGAGAATTTTGGATCGAAAATTGAGGTGCATTTTTGATATTAAGTTAAAATAAGACGAAAAAATAAATATTTTAAAACAAATAAATTACAGTGTATCTGGGACATAGTAAGGTAAGTTTTTTCCAAATTTCGTAGAAAATTTTTTTTGTTTGAAAAAGATAAAAATAAAAAACCAAAAACTTGGTTTTTTGAATTTTTTACCAAAATTTTGAGGTTATGTGAAAAAATTGAAAATACAAAAGTTGTAGACCTTTTTATTACCTACAACTTTGCCATTTAACTTTTTTCCATGGGACATGCAGTTTTGCCAGAAATCAAGATAAACCATTTTCTACCCTTAAAAACTCACCCCCTCCCACTTCCCGATCTCGAATCGACCGTAATTTATTTTTCCTTTCATTCTTATCATATTCCCCTCTTTTTCTAATGGGTTTCATCCTACTGTAATTTTTTTTTTGTTTCAAAAATTATCGACCCTGGTCTAACAACCTGAAGATTTATTTATAGTAAAATAAGCCAAAAGTAGAGTATTAAAATTTTTTAGATAACAAATCTGTCCACTAACCATTAACAAATGTATAATTTACTGCTAGTCTGAAGTACTGTAATACATCTGAAGATCATGTCAGTGGCGGCGGACTTATCATGAGAACACAAAGATTGCTGATACGAATCAATTTTTTGAAAAGGGTCAAACTGAGATAAGGCAAGGATGGATATCAGATAATATCAATATTCCTTTGACTAGTTACTTAATAGTCATGTATAACATGTAACTGTCACCCACAAAGCTTTTAGGGCCGCATGACTGACATGACACTTCTGCATTTCTTCTTCGTGTGCCCTGTTCAATTCCGCACGTCGGCGATCCCTCGTATTTTTCTCACATCATAATACGTAGGGTGCCATTTTCTGCCTGTCTGAATATTGTGACGGCATCTCTTATTCCGCACCAATCCAAGAGTGCTGTTTCCTCCCCAGACCTCGTCGGCCTTCTATCTTACCTTTTAGTATCAATTTGGGTATCGAGTATCTGGCACCTCTAAGGATATGACCAAGGTAACATATTTTTCGATGTTTGACAATATCAAGAACTTTTACGCCAGCGATTCTCAGTACTCCTTCGTTGGTTTTATGAATGCTCATCTTTATTTTATGTATGTTAAAAAACACTTAATCCATACATACATAACATATAATTTTAAATCGAGTCCATGACCAATTGTGATTGTGACTGATGGGATATTACACTTTAAATTCAAATTTGGATACGTTCTAGTAAAAAAGAAATACAGTATACCCGGAATTAACAACCGAGGCTTGGTGTTTGATTCTATTTTATATCTCGTAGTTGTGCGAGTTGGAATGTTCATTAACGATCCGAGTAAGAAGTAAAGTAAGAAGTCGATTAAATTTGGAAAACGGCACTATGGGACAAATTAACTTAACCAACTCAACTCATTCTAAAATGGACGAGAATTTTATTTTACTTCCCACACCGATAGGTGAGGGGAGTATTGTGATTGCGAAATTTTCGATTTTGAGATAATACGCTTTTTGGGCGTTTTGATGTCTACACAACAAAAATGCATGTCACTCATTTCCGTCGGTATCTGTCGGTCTGTTTGTCTATCTGTCGCGTTTTTCTACCCTCTTAATCTCAGTACCCGCTGCATGGATTGTGATGAAATTTGGGCACAGATATGCCGTGGGATTCTAGTAGATAATGCTTCTAAAATTTTGAAAATCGGTGCACTTGCGGCGGAGTAATTAGCAAAAAACAAAAAAATTAAATATTCCTCAAATTTCGTTTTTAGACTTTTTATGAGTTCCTGATCATTTTCCACTTTTTTTTTGGTGGAGGTGAAATGGGAGTGTTTGGGGGGTGGGGGGTTGAAAAACTCAAAAATTCGTTGTATTCATAATAGGCTGTCGATTGACCCGTGAAAGAGAGCCCTAGCGGCATAATGCCCTTTCTTAGGACAATTCGATCACTGCTTTGCCTACTACAGAAACCAAGAGACTTAGGATTTTAATTTTCTAATATAAATACATACAAATATTGCTTTGGATCGTTCTGTAGTGAGTAACATGGAAATTATGGAATTGATTTTAATAAAACTTTGCCACAGTGTTATTACCGTGCCACGGATAGAAAACCCGTATGGTTTTTACAAATCGTGTCAGTAGCGACGCAGCAACAATAAAAAACTAATAATATATAAACATCTCAAACTTCGTTTTTAGGCGTTTTGGAGGTTCCTGATCATTTTCTGTTTCTTCTTAGGATGGGGGTGAAATTTTGGTGGTTGGGGAGTGGACGGTTGCAAAACTGAAAATGTTTTTGTGTGTATTATAGGCTCTCCACCGACCTGCGAAAAAAGGACCTAGCGACATAAAGCACTTTTTTAGGTCCATCGGAACATTGCCTTGCTTATTACAGAAACTAAGGATTTTTAAGGAATTTCGACACAGTATTACTACCGGAGCGAGAATGAAACATGCGTATGGTTTTTAAAAATCGTGTCAGTGGTGGCGCAGCAAAAAAAGAGTATAGAAATAGCTCAAACTTCGTTTTTAGGCAACTTGGAGGTTCCTGTTCGTTTTGTTTCATACAGTTCAAGCTCGCAGAATAAAAATTGTGTCATTATAGTTCCTAGGGAGTGATTTAAGAAACTATTTACTAGAGTTTTTGAGCTGATGTTTTTTGAGGCCAGGCGGGCGATGATTTGGTTGCAGACCATAGCTTCATGCAAAGGGAAAATAGTAAAATGATATCACCGTTGTTTGTGGGAAGTACTGAGTCAATCAACCTGACTCCATTTTTTTGTTGTAATCTGTTTGTATAAATTATAAAACGAGAATAATTATGTTAATTCTCTCTTAATATATGTAGCTTTTTAGACTTTATTGATTTCTTTTTTACTCTAGTTTTCCCTTTGCGACCCCTCCCCCCTATGGCTTCACGACTAGCCAGGGGCTCGCAACTCACAGTTTAAAGAAAACTGCACCAGATGGTGGAATCCTATAAGAAGTATAGCCAATTTTTCTGCACATTTTTGAGCATCTAATTTCGCTGCAGCATGACGTACGTGGTCATTGCACACACACATCGAGGGCTGTGCTGCTGCCGTTGCGGGACAGATCGCGAATTTTTGCTGTTGGCGGGAGACAAGGGGCGCGGGGTGGGGGTGGTAGAATCAGCACTGACATAGGCGGGCACACCTAGGCCTATTCTGTTTCTGCGCTCGTCTAGCATTCAGCAACGGTACTATCATGTAATGTTGTTCATTATACAGCTATAATGAAACGGTACACTACAGTCAAATGAATACTAACCTTCTATAAAGTTTATTCGAAACTTTAGAAAAGTTTCAAAGCATAATAATACATAATCGCACAATTATTTATAAATTCGTTTTATATGAACTAGATACTCATTGGGTATCTATTTTAAAATATCAGTTAATCTAATATCATTATGATTCCATTTGTAATTACTTAACCGACTTGTCAAAAGCGCATCTCTTCGCATTAACGTCTAAAGGCCCGGTCAAACAGAGGGCGCTGTAGAACGCGGCGTTACGGCGTTCTCTAACAATACAACGGAACGCTGTGACGCGGCGTTCTAGAAAGCCGGAACGCCGCGTTCTAGAACGGCCTTTGTTTGACCGGGCCTTTAGACGTCAATGAATCTCAGATAAATCAAAAGATAACATACAAACGATAATCAACAAAGCAACCTAACCTAAGCGACGATCATTGCGCACGTATGTCACTGTCACGATGGCGTTTTGTGAAGAGGGAGAATACTGTGGGTTTTCAAAACAGCGCGCCGTTGCCAGATTCCAGTATTTTGTCTTAATTTTCGTAATATGTTTATTATACCTTTAAATACAAAAAATATGCGAATGTGTCATAAGGGCCTATGTAAAAATTCTGATTTTCAATTGCTAATAACTTTCTGAAGTTATTGATAAGAAATTTTGAATTTTTGAGTGTAGATACCTATGTGATAAAACTTGTCAGAATTAATTTCATACAACAACATCCCTTGTGAACGAACGTCTTGAAAACCATAAAAGCAGCTACTACAAGGATCATACCAAGGGTCAATTGAAGGGCTGGGTACAGTAACCAGGTAGCTCCAATGGCCGATGGATTCATGCAAGAATCTGGCGTCTCCTGACAACAACGAGTGTATGGCATCTGTGTATTGTTCAGACATCGCCTATTTTTTTGTGATTTTTCACAAATTGTTGAAAATGAGCCCGCATGGTTATTGCACCCAACCCGTTAATTTTACAATCACTGGTAACCTATGTCAGTCACTTAACCGGCAGACAGAAGTTAAGTCGTAGTTATTGTGGCGCTCTGTTACACGTTGTCAGTTCTGTAATTAGCAATAAAACCAACGGTTAAACTTAATTACCTTCAAGTTGGCACGAAATTTGGTTGGGTCCCGGAACACTGCTATACTTGTGTTCTGTGAACACAACCTAGCTTTTGCATTCATGTTCGTTCTGAATGTACGGAGAAACAAGAGAAGAGGACAGCAAGTTATAACATTGATTGATTTCGGTTAAACACAACAAAAGTCGATAAACCAATAGACAACCGATACCTTGTCTTTGGATAAACTCAACTACTGGTTATCTAGAGCTTTTGATGTGAACCATTGATAATTCTCTCTAGATTACTTTCGATAACTGCTAGATGTATCTACTACCAGCAAAATGTTTGTCAACCCAGACCTTCTAGAAAAAAAAGACTGCGGAGGCTAAAATCTTGGAGCCCGAGTCTCTTTGTGACGTCTTGCCCTCAAGGGCGGCAAGATTCTCAATGGTCTGGAGAGAACGCATCTTCAAGGCTTTCGAGGCCCCATGGGATGATTCTTTTGGCTGATGAACTGCTGAAAAGCCGACTAGGTGCCCTAGTTATGTGGTAGCTAAATAGTACCTATACGTACGTAGGCAATACCTCAATATTGCGACTGATGCTATTACTGGACACCTCTACAGTATAATGTTAAGTGATACACACCTTTGCAGGACTTGAACCAGAAGATAAGGCTATTCAGCACCTGCTGTGCGAGAATCCATTCTGGGGATCACTGGCCTTCGATGGCCAGGTTGAGAAGAATCCTGCATGACCAACTTTCTCACTAGGTTGAGATAGATGAGCTACCAGTTCTAAGCGATTCTTGAGAATATGTACAAGGGGTTTAATAGACCCTAAATGCTGTGATCCTGGCAGATAACCGTTCTAATACAGAATCTGGGTTTTGACCCAATCAAAGTTCCAGTGATCAAGTCTTTTCTTTGACAACCTACAAAGGAAATAGTTACACTCTTTACGATGGCAATACAGGGTGAGTCAAGCTCAACGCCTCGGACTCTTGTGACTAAACGATACCACTTTTCGAAAAATCGACTTTGCAAGTGTATGTAGGACGAGTTAGACTACATTTTAAAAATAATGACTTTTATGCAGAGTGTCTAATAAAAGCGTGACATATCAAAGTTATGTTTTTTTAAATGGAATACCCTGTATATTATTGCATATTTAGATTCCCGGGTACATTTTAGTGTGACTTTATGTATCACACATGGGACTTTAAGCGAACCGTGTAGGTGCAAATCGCAATTTTGGGTATAGGTAGATGTCAGAAAAAAATTGAATATCGCAGCTATTATAAATCTTAGAGGGCTGTGACCTTGCCGTGTTACTAAGCATGAAATGAGTCAGCTTACGTTAGACGGTCGATTTCGAATTACATTTGTACTTTGAGAAATCGATAGATCAATTACGGAAACTTCAATCAAAGGTAACTTGATTTTTTCAAATGGGAATGCATAATTTTTTTTATATGATCAAATGTGCAATTTGATAGGCTTTCTAATTATATCAGGTTGTGAATATCAATCTATGGTAGTTTTTATTGAATTTCGAGATTTCAATCAAATCAGTGTTTTTCAATTTCCCTACCTATAAACAAACTAGCAGGCCATGAAATATAAACAAAATCGTACTCATATGGAAGAAAACAACTAACTTAGCAAAAAGGTCGAGCAGAAATAGAGTAAAAGAACAAGATTATAAAAATTCCCTACAACAAATCAACTCTAACCAGAAACAACAGCGGTATCACGTCTAAGGTTAAAGAGAAGCTGGAGTACGACAGAAATGGATAAGTTTTACAGCCTACTAGCGACTGCAATGTACTAGAGATTAAAAATTTCCAAAATCGCTAAACACTTTGAAATGAAAGCAGAACTTTCAGCGATCGTTGCTGTCAGTCTAATACCTTCAGAACGCAATTTCACATTTAATGGTTTAAAACAGTAATCATTTCCGTCAAAGTCAAAAGTAATGATATCTCTCACTGTCGTCCTTTAAATTTTTCAGTATCTATTAGCAAGATCGCAAAAAAGGAATACTGACGAATCATGTTTTAATTTTCAGCCAAATAAATTATGTTTAATAATTTGATCAGATTTTTAATTTATTCTTCATTTTCGGCGATCTTGCTTATGAGTATTGAAGAATTTGCAGAACTCCTGTCAGAGGTATCGGTTACTATTTTTTTAAATCATGAAATGTGAAATTTTGTTCTGAAGCCATTAAACTGCCAGCAACATTACGTGGTAGATTTCCTTTCATTTCAAAATTCACAATGGTTTTGCGAATCGTCAATCTTTAGAATATTGTAGTAGCCGGTATGCTGTGAAAAATACCCATTTCTGTCGTACTCCAGCTGCTTTTTGACCTTAGATGTGTTATGTCTGCTATTTCTGGTTAGAATTGATTTGTTGTAAGTTATTTTTATAACTTTGTCCCTTTACTCTAGTTCGTCCGTAATTATCTGCTAAGTTAGTTGTTTTGTTCCATCTGAACAGTTTTTTATTTATATTTCATGGCCTGCTAAGTTGCTTATAGGTAGGAAAATTGAAAAACACCGGTTTTACTGAAAATTTGAAATTAGATCAAAGCTACCAGAGATTGATATTTACAACCGCATATCATTAGAAAGCTTATCAAATTGCAAATTTGATCGTATAAAAAAAATTATGCATTCCCATTTGAAAAAATCAAGTTACCTTTGATTGAAGTTACCTTAATTGATCTACCGATTTCTCCAAGCACAAATGTAATTCGAACCCGACCGTCTAACGTAAGCTGACACATTTCATGCTTAGTAACACGGCAAAGTCACAGCCCTCTAAGATTTATAATAGCTGCGATATTCAACTTTTTTCTGACATCTACCTATACCCAAAATTGTGGTTTGCACCTAAACGGTTTGCTTAAAGTCCCATGTGTGATACATAAAGTCACACTAAACTGATCCCGGGAATCTAAATATGTAATAATATACAGGGTATTCCATTTAAAAAAACATAACTTTGATATGTCACGCTTTTATTAGACACCCTGTATAAAAGTCAATATTTTTAAAATGTAGTCCAATTCGACCTACATACACTCGCAAAGTCGATTTTTCGAAGAGTGGTATCGTTTGGTCACAAGAGTCCGAGGCGTTGAGCTTGACTCACCCTGTATATATAGAATACCTTTACTTCCATATTTTTTGAGCCCCCTAATGACTACCTGCAGCTAATTTGCATCGACTTCTCTTTGCCGATTTAAGTTCCTAATAACACTTTTTGCTCGAAGCTAGATGATTAACAGTTACCGAGATATTGGCGGCATCCATCCTTAGTTGGCATCCTAGTACAGAGTGTAGATGTTGAGATATCGTTTGTAACTGGTTCGTCTATCATTAGAGGATTTTTAGATTGATAATCGTCTAACGTCTGGAAGGGGAGATTCGACTCCTAAGTTTCCATCTGGCTGCGCCACTGATGCGTCCCATAAGCTCTGTACGTTGGTGGAAAGTTGAACAGTACGAACCACCGTAGAGAGCCAGATGGGTTGCAATGCAGCAGATCTGCATTCGCGATGCCCGTGCAACTACATTATTGAGGAGTCGAATTATTTAATCGCTTTTGCAGACAAACCGCATTAATATTGGATAGCTACGCGTTTTACTCACAACCCAAAAACCGCTGTTTCAGCTTTTTGCCAAAACTCAGGCTTTTCTCCTCCATTTTTGCTGGTGTATTAGGCGAATAGATTCGGTGTATGCGGCGAAAGTAATAGCTTTGGAGGTACGCTATCCAACGTGCAAGATGACCTTCTGTGTTATTGAACTTCATCAACCACTGCAAAGCCTAATTAATGATCGGTTCTAACGACAAACGTTCTTCCGTATAGGTTATAGAAATTTGCGATACCTTCCACCACACTGTACAACTCTTTTCGTGTCAAACACCAGTTTTTCTGAGCTTTGAGCAAACCTTTGCTATAATGTCTGATTACTCTTTCAATTCCATCTTGTTCTTGAGATAGGATAGCTCCAACAGGGTAATGGCTGGCATCTGTTTCTAAATAGAAGGTTCCAAATCCTGAGGGACGTGCTGGCATCGGTGCCGAAGGCTTCTTGACAGGAGGAGTCCTAATCAAATTTAATCTCATTGTCTTTTAAGGCAAATAGTCATTTTATGATACTGCAGAAATCTTCCACAAATCTCAGATAATAACTATACAGTCTCAAAAGGCACGTGCCTTATGAGTGGTGAACAGTACCTTCCATTCTATTACAGCAGCAGCAGATCCTTCTCTGGATCTGCCTGGATGCCGCCTTTAGTCAACAAATGCCCGAGGTTTTTTACTTACTTTTGAAAAAATGGCATTTCTTGGGGTATAGCTCCCTGTTTGTCGCTGGAAAACTTGTCTGAATGGGTCTCCTTCAAAATCCTTTCCAAACATAATTACGTCTTTGAGCTATGTCGGTGATTTCTCCCAAGATAAACCTTGTAGTATGACATCCATTAGAAGTTGGTGCATTGCAGAGACCTAAAGGCATTACTGTAAATTTTCTCTTTATCTTTTCGTCCATTTCAACTTGTCAATATCCACTTTGCAGGTCCAAGGTGAAAAACCATGAAGAATTTCCAACTGTATCGTCGATTCCTTGATGTAAAGGGTATGAATCCTTTGAGCCGTCTGTAATCCACACAGATCTTGTTGATCCGTCCTTATTTCCGAAAGGAACTATCGGAGAGGCCCAACGGCTAGATAATGGCTCGATCACTCCTCGTTTCTGCATATCTTTTACTACATTTGGCACTTTATCAATCCTGGATAATAGAATCCTGGAGCTTTTTCGTTCGGTTGAAATTCTCGCAGTAGCTTCAGGACCTTCCGCTGCTACTCGGGTCGCAATTTCTCACAGCTTTCATCATCCTAATCTCGAAGACCATCTGAGATTTCGCTGGAGTCTTCACCATCTTTTTTTTGTTTTGTACCGTCTAATTTTCGTATATGTGCTATAGGTTAGTGTCAGCACACAAGCTTTTCCCTCGTTCGACCAGTTATTCATACGTGCAACGTTTTCAAATTGTATATAACAAACCTCCCATAATGTTTTGATATTTTATATAGGACTTCGCAACTGACCATTTTCCTGCTCCTCCAGTCATCTGCGACCTCCTTGTCTTGGTGGATTTTCAACTTTTTTCAAGGCCCACGATAGTTTGTTCTTGACCAATTTGAGTTTTTGATATGGTTTGGACCAAGCTTGCTCTCATGTCTGCCTTCATATTCATCAATGCACTATTTAGGATGCCATAGCTCTGGCTACAAGCATCGAATGACGCTATAGTCACTTTTTGTTGATTATTCTGGCCTGACTCTGGGTCGGTAAGCTCACTTCTGACACCAATTGTCACGAAAACCGCTTCTTTTTCACACCAGGGAATCAAAATCGACGTACTTTTTACCTTTTTACTTCACGACTGAACAGAAAATTACTTAACCTTATCCCAGTCTCGACTATTTCTTGACAAATCTAAAATCTATTTTGTTTTATCTTTCTGTTTTCTTGGATAGTATGTTTTCTCCTTTTTTTTGCAACACTAAGAGGAAAACAAGAAATATCTTCATACACTTTGTGGAGGCATCCATCAGCCTCTACTTTCAACCAGCACACCAAAGCCAAACTTCCAAAACTTACGTATACGAAACATGTAATACGTATTTCATTTGCATGTCGGTTTGACCAGTCAGAACTAGTGGCGGTTTAGAACTTTATGAATTATTCGCAATGGGTTCGAGCTTTTCAATTAATTATTTGTTAGGAAAGAGAGTTAGGAGCTGCTGGTATAACGATCTAAATGTTGTAGAGGGGAAGTCTAATACCGTTACAGGGTGCCTCTCAGACTGAAATCCCTCTACTGCGGTGCTGTCAAACTTTGGTTAATTAACTATTCAGGTAATTGGTGAAATGGATTACGACAGTCAGTGCAGGAAGACTTATAATAATTTATAGTGTCAGTTGAGAGGTGAAGAACAATGCTGAAGGAAATGCAATAATAATATTTATTCAATTCCGAATGAATTAAAATCAAAAAAAACCTTTTTCAAAAGAAGCTTTTATTTAGATGCTCTAAAAAGGAGGAAATAAAATTTTTCTTAAAATTCAGGTTAACCCTCAGGTTACAAAGTGGTGGTTTCTTCCGTTCTCGTGATAATGCTTCGGCCACCTGAATTATTTTAAAATGTTTTAATTGTCTTGTTTTATGAATTTATAACTATGTGACCGTGTCTAAATGTTATTTTCTCCTGATGGAAGATATGTATAATTAAGAATAAGGATAGTTACCCGTTCTACTGTATTGTAGCTGACTAGATCACCACGTTCCAAGAAAGTGAGCATGCTTTCTTTGTGAAACCTCACATGTTCAAATCCTGATGAAGAAAATAAAATTTTTCGAAAGCTTGATTTAAACGAAGAGTACTCCTTCAATTGAGCCCCCTGTTTTGGTTGTGTTGACCGCATACCCAACTATTTCTAGTTGTTTGTTGTAACTGTGTCGGTCACGACTCACACCTCCTTAACAATTTGAAGATGTATAACTCGTTTCAGAATTTTAGACAGTAAAGGTAGTAAGCTTATAGAAATAGACGGGATATGCTAAAAGGACACAACGAAGGTGGCCGAAACATAAGATAAAGGGTTATCATCCAGAATATGCGGTTTTATTGATAAGCCAGCAAAGCGCGATGCGCGATGGAATAAATTGTATAAGAAGGACAATAGAATGAAATGTGGTCGTGGAGGAGAATGCTGAGAATTCCTCATACCGCCCATCGAACTAATGTTTCCATACTGGATGAGCTCGGTAATCCAAAGAGACTATCCTCCATTGTGTCGACGAGAATCCTTACATTCTTCGGACATATTCACAGAAGCGATAATATGGAAAAACTTATAGTTCAGGGTCACGCCCCGAGTGGGCGGCGCCGCGGCCGTTCCCCACGCTGGGTGGATACGACGAAACAGTTGCTAGATATGAGTATCAAGAGCGCCACTGAACTGACAGAAAATCGCGAACGGTGGCGAGCTACAGTTCTCAAAACTATTGATAATATTTGTGTCGGCAATACTCTAGCTCCCACTTAATGCATTTTACGAGTTCACAACGTGTCTATTAAGAGATTGTTACTATGATGATGAGAAAGAGATTGGCACATGTACAATTCTCGATTGTTTTTGTTAATAGTTTTTTGCTCTATCTTGTAAGATGTAGTGGTGGGGGAATGTAATCAAGCTTTTTATTTAAATGGCCGTAACTTTGGCATAAGTTAACGGAATTAAACAAACTAACAAACTAGGTCTCGTTTGAAAGAGCTGTTCTTGCCTAATAATCTGTTATATAAAAATTGTCCAAGTATATTTTGATTTAGTAGCTACAGGGCGATATTTCACATAATAACAATTATTACGCATTATTACGAAAAATTTAAATGGTATGCTATATATCTTTTAACATAGGTATATAGACGACAAAATTCCTAAAAAGTCAGCGAAAGATTCAACGTCTTAGCTATTTTCAAACCGGAGATATCAGTAAAACAAGTACTCGGACAAGTGTGCTGTGAGTTTCAGAAACAATTGCCGCCCTATAGGAATATAGCCTCCGCATCATCGACTTTGTAATCATTTTATAGATAATACTCGAGCGAAAACACTACTAATCATATTTTGACTTTCTGAAACAACCACCAGGTGGCGTAATAGGCGCCAATAGCTGCTGTATTCCATTTTCATAATAGTGGAACTTTTTAAAGAAGCAATCAAAAACAAATTAAAGGATAAAATATTTTTATCATTATTAAACGTCAATCTGAGCCGATTACAAGGTATTATATGAATTCGATAGTAAAGATAGCAAGAAAATATCAATGTGAATAGATCTTAAAAATTAAGGCAAATTAACAGCAAAATAAAGCAGAATAACGTGGTACAACTACAAGATAAAATACATAAACCTAAATCACATTCGTATACCATACCCATTTTCAGTGTTGCTCTAGATGCCTAAACTGGCGGGCGAGCTGGCAGGTTTATCTACGCTAGAATGGATGCATAAGTGCGTCTAACACGATAGACGCCATGGAACACTAGCAACACTGACAATAGGTATGGTATGCGCATGTGAATTACGTTTGTGTATCATTTGTTTGCTATCCTTGTTATTATGCCACCTTATTGCTTTATTTTGCTGTTAATTGGCCTTAATTTTTAAGATCTATTCACATTAATTTTTTCTTGGTATCCTTGCTTGTTGAGTTCATATAACACTTTGTGATCAGCTCAAATTGACTTCTAATAATGACTAAACTAATAATCAGTTTTATACTGTAATTTATTTTTGTTTGTTCCTTTTAGAAGTTCCATTATCATGAAAACTGTATACGACACTTATTAGCGCCTACTACGCCACCTAGTGGTTGTTTCAGAAAAATCGAGAATTGTGCAGTCTGCATAACGGTAGAATTTATAATATACCTTTATTTGCATATTTTTTGAGAAAAAGCCGTTTTTCTGATTGACCGTAACAGTTGCGCCCCCTAGCGGCTGCTTGCGGAACTTGAAAATAATTTCCAGCGATTTCTCTTAGCCAATTTACCTAATAATATTTTTTGCTTGAAGTTATACGATTAACGGTTACCGAGATATTGCCGGCGTCCATTCTTATTAGGTCACCCTGTACGATTCATACAGCCTACGTCTTCCGCCGAGAATTGTCCTTTCAGGGATGCCTCGAGCAATTTTTACAATCATTTGCAATGTCTGTTGAGGCCGGTATTATTCCATTCGTTTAAATAAAATTTATTTCAAGAATAAGTATCTCTTGGTTAAAATATCCAGACTTCCCTTCTCCGAATAAAGCGCTACAGTATTTTTACCCTTTTTTACCTGGCGAATAGTAATTCGTCGAATACTATTTAACCATCTCAAACTTGTGACCTACACACATAAAAAGAAATTCTCAAGTCAAGAATTGTGATATTCTTGTAAATAAATGCTCACAACAAGAATATCGGTTCTCACTCTAAGAAAGAATATTTGATGAGAAAATTATAGAAAATTTGTATCAAGAATAATATATTTTTTATTTTTATACTTATTTTAAAGAAATATGCTCCGAAAGAAAATATAATTTTCTTTGCAACCAAGTCTATAATAATTTAATAACAAATATTTCATAATTTTATATCAAAATTATCATTTTTTCCAGCGTTGTCCAGTTTACTTCTATCAAAAATATAGACAGCTTGCAAATGCGAACCTTCATTTACAATATGATAATCTTGGTCTGAAAATGAACTCTGTTTTACAAACACACTCTATATTTTGTATCAAGTAAATCATTTATTTGACGTCTACCAACATCGGAGTGCGCAGGTGCGCAGCGTGTCACGAGTCAACTCTAACCTGTCCACACAACAACTCAACAGCCTGTTGCCCGTCCGTGTCCGCGCCGCCATTATCGGTTTGCGGATTGTCGTATCCGCCGCCGTCTTTAGCACCGTAGCGTAATACCTGCACTCTGGCCTGGATCCTGCATAATACCCGTGATACCACGTGATACCACCGTCAACTATCAGTCACCGAATCTGCCGGTAGTGCTGGTCCACCGCCATTTGAGTCGCGTCCCAGTTCCCATCAGCTTCCTTATCACTGGATCTATCCAACCATGAATGAGTATTAAAAAAATTGGGATGCGAAGACTTGACTCAGGTGCTGTTCCTAGATAAGTACTAAGTATATTAAATGTGATTTAAGACATTTTGCAGAACTATTTCTCCAGAAAAATTTCTACATGCTCATAGAAGAGTTTGAATGCTCAAATTAATACTATTAGATTCCCCATCCAAGAATATCACAATTTTAGAATAAAGTTGAGCTACTTGCGTCAAGTTTATGAAATGCTCCTAGTTAAGATTATGAAATGCTTCAGTCAAGATTATGAAATACTTTGGTCAAGTTTACCATATGCTTGATTTAAGATTTTGGTATTCTTACTATCAAGAATTTCCCAGTTTTGCAATGAAGATATTTTCTCAATCTAACCCTTATATGGTCAAAGATAACGTATTCTCACTTTAACATTAGCATAACTTTGCGCGTATAGGAAGTTATGGTATACTTGAATTAAAGCATTTGTGCTCCAACTAAGAAATTATTTTTATGTGTGTATGGAGTCCGGTTTCGCAGTATTGTCATTTCAATAAGAACATAGTGCCAGATGAACGTATGGAAATATTGGGGTTAGATAAAAATAACGGAATTATGAGGGTGAAACTGGTACGATGGGAAGGTAAACGAATTTGGAAGCGAGGATCTATGGGACTACTGAAGCAAGCCAGTTGACACATTATTTTTGGGATCACATTATGCATTTAAGAATGAGGAGAGGTAAATGGCAGCCATAATTTGGATTTTGCCAAATGTAGGTGGTCCAAGTACTACCAAATATACGCTGCATAGTTCCATGTGCAATTCCCATATGGTTAAGAGCGATGAGCATTCAAAAGTTGCTCGTCATGCACAGCGGAACACAACGTAAGGCCCTCCTGACAGTAGCAAGTGTATATCGTATGATATCTAAGGCAACTATACAAGTTGTAACTGACACGTCTGCTACAAAACAACTGGCGAATGAGAGAAGCCGATTCTGAGCAACCAGCGTATCACTTAAGTAAGAGAGAGGGAAGGTGACGCTATTCATGTGGCAAGACATCTGTGAAAACCATACCCACTCGAAAGCGTGGGCAAAAGCACTTATACTGCACATCAGGAGGTGGGTTAAATGCCAACACCGGACCTTTGACTACTGCCTGACACAGTTCTTCACTGATCATGCTTACTTTGGAGGTTATACCAAAAGAATAAACATCACATTGACCAGCTTATGAGAATACTGCAGGGTCGAAGATACGCGAGAGCATACCATATTGATCAGTAACAGATGGGTGGCAGGTAGAGTTGAACAGGATCGGTTTGGAAACAACCTAAATGCGCAAAACCTGATCGCAGAAATATTCAGCAATGGACACAAATGGAGTAGAGCGAAATCCTTCGTGAACATGTCATGAGCAGAAAAAGAGACGAAGACAGGATGATGTAGGTAACGTCAAGGTAATAAGAAGAAGAACATGAAAACATAAGCCCTTGAGCTGCTAATCCCCACAAAGGAAGAGAGATCGCATGAATAGGAAGTGAAGACAGCCCGTTGCCTTGAAGATACGTCAACCTTCTTGACAGTTCCGAGGTGATGAGAGGCGGGGGGTAAGGAGAGAGGAAAGAGGTTTAAACTGGTCGGTGGCCTTATTATGTGAAAATTCGCGACAGCAGGGGTCGCTGAGCAATTGCAGTGCATCAGCGACGCGACAGCAACACAACTGTCAAAAAGTTCATTTTTACCTAACGAGGTCGCTTACTGTCACAAAAATGAACTTTTCGCAACAACATTAACCTCTTCTTCTTTAATTTGACTGGACTCGTGTCGATTCCGACAGCTGCCCAAATTGCTGTTCTCAATCTTCAATCAAATAGTCACTTTGTTCTTCTAAGTTGTGCCTATCATGCTACTATCTCTCATTGTTTTGTTTTAGCTCTTTATGTTGCATTTGTTTCTATATTTTCATTTTGGCTCTAGTGCATTCTTGAACTATATACCGGGTGTCCCACGACGACTAAGACAAGCAATATATCGGAACTGGGCAGTAGTAGGGAAGTATAATTTTGGGAGTGTAAATTAAAGCAAATATAGTATCTTTTGTTATTATTGTGTCCCCCAACGAGGTATTTGTTTTTGGTCACGTGACATCCGATTCAAAAATTTTATTAATTTTATTTTCGATACCGATACCCCTACAAAAGTATCGATACCAGCTTGGAATCGCTCAAAAAGTATCTAAGATAAAAATACTCGATATTAGTGCAGAAGTACAAGTATCGAAGTATCGTTAGCATCCCTACAAAAAATCATCCAAAAGGGGGGGATGTGCGTGTAATTGCCACCAACCTGAGTTATTGTGCTGGTTGTTTACTATGCTGTGGTCATAGCTATCTAAAAAGATAACCTTTTCTGGTTTGTCAGTGTGATGGCTTGTATCAAGACACAAATCTTTCCTAAAAAAACCCTAATAAATTTCAGCAGCTGTCAGAACTGACCCAAGTCCAGTGAAATAAAAGAAGAAGAAGATAACGTAATAGTATGACAAGCAATTTGACACATCATGTCATTTGTATTTAAATCACAGCTAACCTCGGGTTAAGCTTCGTTTTACGTAAGCACGTGCTAAGCGAGTGGGGGGCTAAGCCAGCATTGTACAATGGATGTTTTGTAACTGACGTGGTTTAACGTCAGCTTACCTTAAACTGAAGCTGAAGCTTGCATCGTACAACCGCTCCTATATGTAATAAAAAACTCTCACGCGATTAGTGGAAATCTAGTCTCAAGAAATTCCAATATAATAGTTTTGGACGCTACTGTAATCCAGGATTAGAAATCATCGAGCGCTTGAGAGGGCAGCTTTCTAATCTATTCGGCACACACACATACACAGCCAGCTTAGCCGGAAACTAGTAACCCGCCTCGCAGGCTGACGCCTGTGCTGCTTTCAAACATAATACCGCAATTCTAATAATGGCCGAAGCGGATACTGGACATATTTTAGACGGAGCTGCCCTGCCGTCCAGCGGGCGAGGTGCGGTTTATAGCCCAACTCTCCTGAACTCACGTACAGAGAGAGATTCTGCCCGACCGAATGGGAGTTTCTTCAACTTACGGCTTTCCGTCTCCCTCTCTCCCACATTTTCCCTCCATCCATATACATTGGCTGGTAGCGGCGGTTACATTCTAGGAATGGCTTTCGGATTGCAGAATAGTTTTGCAGATAGCTGGAGATGTAGCTAGTATATGGTTTTTAAACTAGCGATACTTTGCGGACATTGTAACCTATCTTATAAAAACAATGATCCTGCAGGTTATTGCCCAAAGTTTTTAGTTATTAATTAATTATTAATATTAATTATAATAATTATTAATATTTTCAAGTATGAGATTCAATTAATTTTATCTCCATCTTGAATTGTTTTTTGGAAAAATGATCTCAACATATTTTTTTCTCAGAAACTTGTGAAAATTAAAAACTAATTGAAAAATGAAATGTTTAATCATGTTTGATAGACTTCTATGTTATAGTATATATCGCTACCCAAGTTTCGTCGCAATCCATGCAGCGGTTACTGAGATTACGACGTTATAAAAACGCCAACAGACAGACAGACAGACCGACGAAAATGAGTGACGTGGATTTTCGTTATGTAGACATCATGAAACATACAAAAAGTGTTTTAGCTCAGAATCGAAAATTTTGCGATCACAATACTCTCCTCACCTATCGCTGATGTGGGAAGTAAACTAACCGTTTCCAGAAAAAACGTTTTTGTACCGTGCAACCTTTGAACTGTACTGTCAATACTTTGAAGAGCAAACAAAGAGAAGGTCTTTCAAATTCAAATAACGTCTCCTTCTGGCCACTTCTTATATATCAACTATTACTGACATCAACTCACACACTTCTTCCTATTAGACTAGGTTTTATGCATAAAATGATGAGCCCTTCAGTTACGTCTCATTTAGTGACTTGAAGTGAACCAGGTCCCAGCACGCACAGCATGATAATATAGTTAAAAAGTAACAAAAGCTTCTATTGACCTTTGATTTATATAATAGAATAATCACAAATATCTTTTGGTAAATAATAATTTCCCAATATAACTTTAACTTTCATGGGAAAATAAAACTATGAAAATACTATATTGCTAATATAAATTTGTCTGGCGAATGGGAATCATCATCATCATCATAGTAACAATATCTTAACAGACATGTTGTGAACTCGTAAGATGCATTTACTCATTTTATGAGTTTCTCTTGGGATATCTTTAAGATCTTTAATGCAGTAGTTTCCCATTTGCTTTCTGCATCCTCATGCCGTTGACCAGATGGTATCTACTGGTTCATCCGCCTTTAGGGGCAATTTCTCACCCCGAGGACAAGAAGGTGCCCTGCCTCTTCTCAATTCGTCCACCCAAAGCTGTTGGTTGAGATGAGGTTACTGCTTATACCAATAGTAGTTCGGTTCCTTTTAGTCGCTTTTTACGACACGCAGGATATACGATGGGAGATATTCTAACCCGCCCCCACACGGGGACGAATGGGAGTACAATCCCAAAAAAAACCTCACACATTTATTTAAAAAAGCGTCAAAAAAATTCTTCATGGGAGTGGGAACTTGACTCCCTAATCCCTTCTTCGCTACGCCCTATCTGCCTCCACCTAAATGAAATCCTATCTACGCCCTTGTCTGTATCTAATCTAAATACAGTCATAGCTTCTTTACTTATAGATGTGTTATTTTTGTAATAAAGTCCTTCTACTTTTACGATTGAACCGTCCTTTCTTCGAAAAATACCTCTTCTAATCAGATTCTGATAGTGGCTGAACATCGAACGAGGCGAGATACGATGATATTGATGGAAAGACGCACCTTCCTTTCCGCTATCAGTTCATTTGTTACCTGTCAGCGGCAACCCATTTAGGGGCGCCATTCCATGCCGAGCTTCCATCTCAATACAATGAATATAAATCATGAAACGCCATTCACTTCTTGTTACGCGATTCGGATACCTAATATTTAGCAATGTGCGTTCGACGCTCTACATCAGACGGCTACGGATGTATGCGGACGACGACGGAGAGATATACTGAGTCCTCAGGTTCCGTTTTGGGGTACCAATGACCCATGTATGTAGGAGTGACACGTTATATCCAGTAGAACCATTGGAAGTGGAAGATTACTTGGAAATACAGACGAATGCGAAGTTCTTTAGTCTGTACTTAAATGATCGTCTCAAGAGTTCAAAATAGCTAGAAGTGTCTTCCCCTCAGAGTAACAACTGAACATAGAGGTAGTAAACAAACCACTTCAGCATGGCGTGCTCAAAGCCATCATCTTTTGACACTTCAGACCCAAACATTGCCAACTAACCTGAAAATTCTTTTGGAAGAACTTTGGTGTAACCCATCTTACAAACACTGCTCTCCACTGTCCCATCTTGAAAAACTGTTAAACTGCACTCGAATATAGCAGAGCAAGTCCGTAAAGCTTCACTACAGTTACCAACAAATAATAGCGAATTCGATTTTACTGACCAAGCATAAACGACGCACAAGCAAAACAAACGTTTGACAGTCGGAGTTTACCGTAAACAAATCGCAGGAAAATTACATAGGCGTTGCCAGCTCCTCAAAATTTATGTAAGACAGAATTTGCGTTTATGACGAAGAAACATGCAGTAACGCAGTAGAGGTCAACATATCTATTGATTTTGCTGTAATCATTTCTGAACCATCAAAATACCGTCTTTTTTAACGTAGTATGGAATATTTCTGGATACTATACAGGACGATAGTAAACAATTATGATTGCCGTGTCTGGTGGTCGATATGATAACGTAAGAAAAGATGTTGGCCTATTAGAATTACCTGTTTACTACCTCTATGTTCAGTTGTTTTTCTGAGCTCTTCCCTATTAATCAAATAAGTAAAGAACGATCTGGAAAACATCTAAAAATGAAGTATGAAAGATTTTGAATTTATATGTTTTTTGCTGATTTCTCCTCCGCCACTGACAATAGTTCCAACAACGATACACAGTTACAGTTCTGTAAGGCAGAAATACGATGTCATAGTTTCATTACAATCAAATTCGTAGTTTCCAATTTACACGTTGTAGGAATATAACATGTATGCATCAAATTATTCCATATTATACATACATATGTAGGTATATAAAATTCAAAGGCAACATTCGGATAGGTCTAAAAAGCACACGATGTCACCGAAGTCAATTATTTCCAGCAAAATGTAGAGTGTTTGATGAATACAACAAATTTTTGGCTTTTCGAACCTGACACCCGTCCCACCACACCGATTGAAGGACCCTGAAACGCATGAAAACGAAGATACCCAAATCCAATCACAATCCAGGCAGCGGTTACTGGGATTACGCGGCTAGAAAATCGCCAATAGACGGGCAGGCCGACAGATAGGCCGACGGAAATAAGTGTGATAAAAATCCCAAAAGGCATGGTTAACTCAAAATCGAAAATTTTATCCGACCACAATACTTATTCCCCATCCCCTATCGGTGTGGGATGTAAAATGTGGAAAACGATTAGGTACCTCCAAATCCCTTGGTTTCTGTAATAGGCACCGGTCAATGGACAGCCTATTATGAATAACAAAAATCAGTTTTGCAATCCCCCACACGCATTAGAAATGATATAATAATTTGTTATAACAACAGTTTCTTTGAATCGTTGAATTGTTAAATGCCAGCTTATTCAAAAGTTCCGTTAATATTTCCAAAACATGTCACGTAAGTTACAGATACGGTTTATTTGTACTTGAACAATTAGTTTTAATCATTATATGTCATGTCGATTGCCGGATTACTTTAATTTTAATTTTGTCTGCAAACTCCAAGGAACTAAAGCAAGTCAAAGACAGTAATTCGATTCAGGTTTCGTTTCGGAGTACCTGTGAGACGTGAAATACAAACTACCCAAGGTTGATACATTGTATCAACTGGAACCATGGTTTATAGCGTATTTGAATTTACGGACCAATATGGAGACTAAGTTCTTGGAACTGAACTTAAGATTGCCTTAACTTTAAAAACATTGTAATTACATGTCGAATATTTATTTTATGGTTATCAGTCACTCCATTACATGTTTTCTATGATTTTCATTGATCTATGATTTTTTATTTTTATTTTATTTTTCTAATATCGTATAACTTTTTTGTTACTTTTTCAATGTTTCTTAGATTTTACTTCTTCTAAGAACGTCAGACACTAACGTAGCATCGGTTCTTACTTTGGATTACTTAAGATTCCGTTTAAATGGAAAACTCATTATTCTTAAAACAGAAATAGCTACCTTGGGCAGCGAACCAGTCACTAAATGTCGCTTACTCAATTTTATTTCAAAAATTTAGTAATTTCCAAAAGACTATAGGGATTGCCGAAAATCAACAGGATCTGTTTTTATTGATAAACGAGAAAAGCACAATTAAGAAGCAATAATAATAACTCTTCAAACTGATTTTGATTTAATTACATTATTTTTTTGAAAAAGATTCGGTTTAATTTCTTGAACATGAGAGAATGAAAAATTGTTTGATAGCACATTTACCTGTATTACATTTAGACAATCTACTGTTGAATAAGTAGTTCAAGGATTCTGCCTAAATAGATGTTGTTTGTCAACAGTTTCAGATGTCAGATTTGTCAACGTCGACAACCTCATCGTATATGTTAATGTTCTATGAAACACAAAACAGGCGAAAAAATGTCAACATAGAACCTTTTATTTTCTACTCAATTTTACTTCCCACATCAATAGGTAAGGAGAGTAATGTGATCTCGAAATTTTTAGATTTTGAGATATACACTTTTCGGGTGTTTTATGATGTCTACATAACCGAAATCCGCGTCACCCATATCCGTCGGTCTGTCTGTCGGTCTGTTGGTGTTCTTCGAGCCCCTTAATCTCAGTAACCGCTGTATATGGATTGTGACGAAACTTAGCGATATGCTGTGGGACCGCAGTAGGCAATGCTGCTATAATTTTGGAACTGTGCATAGGCGGCAGAATAATTAGCTTAAAACCAAAAAATTCAAATATTTCTCAAACTTCAGTTTTAGGTGTTTTATGGATTTCTGACCATTTTCTATTTTTTTGTTTGTGGGTGAAATCGGGGTGGTTGGGAGGTGGTAGGTTGTAAAACTTAAAAAATTGTTGTATTCATAATACACTATCCATTGACCTATGGAAAAAGACCTGGCGGCATAACACATTTTTTTGCGGGCAGGCGGGCGATGATTTGGTAGCAAGGAGATCTCAGACTATAGCTTCACGCTATGGGAAAATAATAAACTGGTATCACCATAATGTGTGGGAAGTAATGAGTCAATTAACTTGACTCCATTTTTTGGTTGACCACACGCTCTTGAAAGAATTTGCTGTACGAGGATGACGCTAGCCAATTTATCATCATCATAGTCGCAATGTTTTAACAGACATGTTGTGAACTCGTAAAATACATTTACTCATTTTACGAGTTTCTCTTGGGATACCTTTAAGATCTTTAATGCAGTAGTTTCCCGTTTGCTTTCTGCATCGTCATGCCGTTGACCAGATTGTATCTACTGGTTCATCCGCCTTTGGGGGCAATTTCTCACCCCAAGGACAAGAAGGTGTCCTGACTCTTCTCAACTGGTCCACCCAAAGCTGTTGGTTGAAAGAGGTTACTGCTTATACCGACGGTAGTCCCACACGTGGAAGCCAATTTATAACGTTCATGATATTGAACCAAATATTGTTCAAGAATTAGTGCAATTTAAAGCAGTTTCAACGCGTAGCAATGCTGGTGATTTGCAACGGAGCTTATAATAAACACCCCCATCACCACCACGAATGCTGCACCCTCACATATAACTTTTCTTTTGTTTTCCCTCTTATAATCAAGAAATCTCCCCCACACGTGTACATACGACGTCACCCTCCACAGCGGTTCTTATACATATTACTCCAACGAACAGATTACCCTTATATCCCCTTCCCCTCCGTTCCTCTTCACCCCTCGTCCCCAGATCCCTTCCATTAATTTCCTAAAGTTCAAATGGAAGAGCCGTCGCCCTCATAAATTATAATTACGACCCGGATACTTCTTTTTTCTTAGCTCGTTTCCCCTGGAAGGAACCCTCCTCGACCCTTACTCCTTCCTCCCCCGTCCGCCACCGTCTCTGGCCGAAGAGGTTGAGGGGTAAGGGTAGGGTTACATCAGAGGCGTTCTTGTTGCGAATTATACGTTTTGCTCGTTGATGGACAACCAAGAGCTATTGATCCATATTACCTATCTACCCAATAAATAAGTTTTCGTGCATTGCCAATCGAAAAAGCTTACTACCTCCCACAGCGTCTTGAATTGTTGCACAATTAACTGTGCATCAGCATATAAAAAAGCCGTTTTTATTGGCTATATATATATATCAGCCATATCACGGCATAAAATAGCCTGTCAAGCTAAGCAAAGGTTGACGGCCTTTAGCAATCTTGTGGCTATAGTGTTCGCAATTACATTGAACACCGGTATTGCTCACAGTTCCTACGATGATCGGTCACGAGCGCGCGCGGTTTGATTTTTACCTGTTTACAAAAAGGGTGCCTTCATCGGCACGGGTCACTTGCGCGCCCGAAGAAAATTAAGCTTAGATATTCCTAATGACCACATCTCTTTTATTTTTGCGAACTTTCATCTGTCTTTTTACGACTTGCGGTAGCTTACAGTTACTTCTTAGATTATTTAAATGACTATTCGGCTTCTGTAGGTATATAAAACTACCCTTAATGAACATATTTCAGTAGTTTGCAATCTTTAGTTGCTGTTTGTGGGTATTGTTTGTGTTCTACTTTTTCATCATGGAGACTATGTTAAGTGTCAAAGGGAAGAAATTAATAGTCCTTGAAGAGTATACGTTCCGAAGAGATAAAGAAACCACCCGTGGTGTAGCCTACAGATGCTCTAGATGATGCATAGCATCTTTGCTGATGGATCAATCGGAAGAGATTGTTCTTAAACGAAATAGTGAGCACAACCATGATGCTCCCACAAAACTAGCTGTGAAGGTAAATCTCTCGGACTTTTTTTTACATCGTCAAGAAATCGATCAAATTTGTGACAAATTAGAACACGTTCTGATTAATTAACATTTTTTGGGGTATTATAAAGACATTTCGGTCTGCTGACAATACCAGCTTCTTTATTTGCATGTATTATAGTGATAAGATTAACTTATTATGTTCAGAACAAAATTTCGCATTTAATAATATAAAAAAGTAATTCATTTCTGTCAAGTCAAAAGTAACGATACCTCTGACTGGAGTTCTACAAATTCTTCAGTAACTATTAGCAAGATCGCAAAAAATGACGAATGAATTAAAATCGGTTAAAATTATAATACATGAGTTTACCTCGCCACCCCGCGTGCTGGTGTTCACATACCTGCCTATTATCCAAAATATTTTGGGGGCTTCGGACCGGTGGGATTAGGACAAATCTGACCGCGGCGCGCTAGTGTCCTGTGGTCCATGTGGTGATCGAAATATTTTGCGCGCTTCTGACCGGTGGGATTAGGACCAATCTGACCGCGGCGCGCTAGTGTCCTATGGCCGTTCGTACTGCCTAGGGTGGTATCCCAATGACTGTAACTAGCAGACTAACAATGCAGTTTAGCCAAGTCCTAAGAAACTGAAGAGCTCCTGATATTTGGACCGCCTCCCTTCCTCTTCCAAAACGACGTTTACCTTGGCAGATATATAGAGCTAGACAACGAATGTCAATGTCAATGGAAAAGTATGTCAGATTCATTCGTTTTCAGAAACTTGAGTGAGAATAAGTTAAAAGAAAAAAAACCTAAAAAAGCTTTAATTTGAATGCTCTAAAATAAAAGGAAGAAGAAAAAAATTCCCTTAAAAATTTTAACTATCATAAAATCTTGTCGCGTGATTTACTTGTGTAAATAAACTAGTACCTATTTAACTGAGTAACTTAATCTACTAAGATTAATTGTTTTTAAATTGAAGTTTAATTAAACACTTATAGGTACTTACGAAAGCCTCGCGACAAGCTTTTATGATCATAAAATCTATGTATAATGAGGCTATAAGTCGATAGTTAAAATTTTAAACGAACATTTTATTTTCTTGTTTTTAAGGAGTATTTAAATAAAAGCTTTATTAATTTTTTTTTCTTTTAACTTATTTTTTTTTTTTAGTTTTTAACCTGAATTTTTGTTCTCAGCGAATCAAAACCGATACTATAAGAAAGCATAAAAAAACTTCAAAAGTCCGTCATATATTAAGAATGATACCCATATTGTAGGAGTGCATAAAAAACAACTATTTCGCCATCTTCGATATTTCTCCATATTGGATTCAGAATAACGTCACATTCTTTTTCGAGCTATTCTTACAATCCCTTTCATTTGATATCCATATCGTAGAAGTGCATGAAAAAATACTATTAAGCCATCCTGGAGGTTCGCCACATTCTATTTTGAGTTACACTCAACAAGCCCTTTCATTTGGTACTGGTATTGCAGAAGTGCATACAAAATGACTATTCCGCCATCTCAGACGGTTTGCCATATTGGATTTAGAATGACGTCACATTATGTTTCGAGATACCCTCAACAAGCTCTTAGATGGTCCGCCATATTGGATATAGAATGAGCTAATCCTACTACGGTTTGCTAATATGTTAAGAACACCTGTTTCTAGAATATTCCATGCACTAGCTTTAGTTTTTTGTTCATTTGTTTGTTTGTTTGTTGCTAAAAGCTTGACAGAAGATTGCCTTTGGCACTTAATGTAGGTTCTTAATTATTGTATTGGACTGACATCTTCACATGAATCGAGCCTAAGGATACGGTTGCTCATGCTACTTTCCTCAGAAAGAAGGCTTCTTTACCCGCATTCTCGTCTTTTGACAAAGTAGAAAAAATGATCGAGGCTCCTCGTCACATGTAGCAAGCAGCTTACAGTGCCGCTGTTATGCAGACGCTTCAAACTTAATACTTAATGGTTCATGCCCTTCCAGGTTTCGTGGAAGGTAGACTTCTGTCTTTTGCAGGGCTTAGTGTCATCTTATGGCAGCCCGTCCAGAGTTCAGCGATTAGTATCAAAGGTGTAACATATAATAACAACAACGATACTGCAAGTATATTTGTGACGCCGACGTGGTTCTTACCGAACATCAGTTCTAGAAACCAAATATAGCGGAATCGATGCAAATAATTACGGGGGAAGCTCTCTTTGATCATTGTTGCCTACTGGATATGATTTTACTCTATCCCATGGTAGGTATAAGTATCTATAGCTTGCAGGTGACACGAGATGCTTCTCCTCTTTGCTAACACTGCATCGTTCTATCTTAGGATGTACCATGGCACATTTGCTTGCTCTGAATTCCATTACAAATTTATTAGAGTTGCTGTTATTACTACTCCTTGATGTGGCCGATGTAAGGTCAAGCGTACGCCACTGGAGCGCGTTTACGATCGTCCGACAGGCACTAAGACCGCAACCCTTTCCTACGACGCGACTACACCACCCTTAGAATTCCACCCCCCTTTTCGTCCACCCCAGTAGATCAATACAGCTCCAACTGCAAGAACTACAGCTTCACCGGCCCCGCTTTGCGAAACCACTCCTTAGAAGGAACCAAACGATTCTCGCCTCTATCGCTGGCTCGCATACCGCCTTTTCTTTGTTCGCGCGCCGTCGACTTTCAAAGTTCTTTTCAGCGACTCGCGTTTCTTTTTCGCGCCCATCGCTTGCGGACCATCGGCGCCGAGAAAAAAGTTTGCCGGCAAGTTGGGGATTTTTCCCCGGAACCGGAGATTCTTTCTTTTTCGGCGGGGTTTTCCCTCTCTTTCGCGCACACTCTCTTTGTCTCGGACGCCCGGAATTCTGGGGTGCGGCTCTTCTAAGCTTTTCTAGCAGCCAGAAGCTTGCTAGTAACGATTTTCAATTACTTTGTGTTAGCATACAGGACGTTAGAACTAGCAGGATGCGGGCGAGTATTGCCAAGAGGATTTTAGGCCGTCCCATCCTTTGGAATTTGTGGGCCAATTAGCTTACTGATGCTGTCCACCCAAACTTATTTCAATGTATAACAGCGGGATGGTAAAATGGATGAAGGATTTGTCTCCCATATCCCCAGGTGTTTGTTCCTAATGTAACAAATATGTATTTGCTGAACATGACCCAACATGGCCAGGTTAAAGATAACTCTACTGCGCGGTGTCACCAACTTGGGCGGTACAATTTTGATTTATCTGCAGCACTAACATTTGTGCACTTTTATAAGAAAATTATTTTACCAAATAGCACCGGCGAGGTCTCGCAGACGGCACGTTAGTGTTAATGTAAAGCTGCGTACACATCAGAGCGCACATGCTTTGAGAATACACACAATCATATGCGTTCGCGCTCAATGTGGACGTCGGTTTTCGGCTACGAGCCGCGTACACATCTGAGCCGACATGGTTTGAGAAGAGTATGCAAATATGGCCGTCCCATTCGATGTGTCTCAGGTCATGCGGGCTGCCCCGCGCGCGACTTTGAGCGCGCGTGGGTCGAGTCAAATATTGTGGAGCGGATATGTGTGTGTTCTCAAGTCATGACGCTCAGATGTGTACGCAGCTTAACATTTAAAAAATAAATATTAACAGATAGCAATTTTGACTTTTAAAAGGGTACGAAGAAGTTGGCAGCGGTGCTAGATATAATTTTAAAGGGTGTACATACAAATTTTGCGATTGAAGCGATACCTAGAAAGAAGAGCGGAAATGACGTGTATACCTCGGAAACTACGAGAAAATACTAGGGGTTCCTAAGTATCGCAGAAGAAAATAAATAAATAAATAATAAATAAATAAAATACGAACGGTTAGAAAAACGCAAGAATTGCTACATATGGCTCCTAACGAAGAAAAGGAACTGGATTTTTGTGTTATCATGTACCAAAAATCTGTTGGTTGCACCAATAAAAATGTGAAAATTACAGTGTTCCCATTCTCCATCAACCATCTTGAATCGTCTGCTTGGCCTTTGTAGAAAAAATAAAGGCATTCTTGTTATTATTTGTTGCAAGGGCAATTGTTTGGGTTAATCCATGAACTAAAATGAATTTTTATGACCTGTTAAACACAAAACATGTTTTTACCTTGTATTAACCTTAAGAATGAGCTTGTTATATGTACGTATTTGACAAAAACATTTTTTTAATGAAGTTTTTTTTAAGAAAAGCGAAAATACCGATGGCGTCTCTGAGAGCAATAATGTAATAGAAATGCCACCTTCGTAATTAATGGTCAAGTTACCCACTACTGGATACTTCAAATACAGAAAATAGAACACTAACATCGCATTCTTGGTATAATGAGGTTCTAACGTTGTGAATACATACGTCCCTTCTCAAAGAACTGTTGCTATCATCGTCTGTTATAATAAGCTCCGGATGAGAAAGCAAATATTTCTGACAACTCGAATTAGTCAACGAGATACTTCCACAGCATAGTCAACCAGCACAATAACTCAGGTTGGCGGTAATGGACTAGTATCACGAGGTTAAGAACAATGATTTAATTATTATGACCGCTTAGTGCATACAAAAATAAACGTTCTGCTGCATTTCGTTACTTTCTACATCATTTTGTTTTTTAGTAATTCCATTCTAAAGTTTAAAGAACGGAATTCAAATTCAGCCAATCAATGCCAACCGCGCGAATTATTAGCAGTGCATTGTTGCCAAGAGCAGCTCCGACTAGCAAAACATTTACATTTCACATAAGCATGTTATTTGCTATCCCAAGTGTTATAAATATTTTGAAACTCACTTCTTAGCTTTCACATTTCTCATCTCCGTATTGAAGAACTGCATATTATCCATATAAAAGTCGTTCACCATAGCCATATCAACTTTAGGCAGGTTATCTGAATCGGCTTTTGTGAATCCACTATCGACTTTACTCATACTTGTTGGTTATGTTCTGATAAAATAACTTGAAACCTAGTAAAATGGAATAAAAGGATATCCTGTACAAATAAACGCAAACAAATAATAATAACTTTAAGATTGTTGAAAATTACAGCCAAACCCCAATGGAATTTGGAAATGACAATGACCGAACGACGATTGATTGACAGGATTGACGGATTGAACCTTAACTTAGCTTTTGGAAGGGCTGTTCCAAATTATGGTTCTATCACCGTCATAGAACTGTTTTCATCAAGCCCTACCCATTTTACAGTTCTAAAAACGGTGATTGGTTGGTCCACCAGAGTACCAACCAATCATCGATTCTAGAATCACAAAATGGGCGGGGCATGATGAAAACAGTTCTAGGACGGTGATAGAACCGTAATTTGGAACAGCCCTGGAATTTCGGATCACGGGACATTAAAACAAGACAAGATAGATGAGCCAGCCCGCGTACAGCTCCGGCATTTCGCGCGCCATCAGAATGCGGCAACACAGCACACATATCTCTCTTTTGATTGGATGTTCGCCTATAGGGCAGTGACGTCACCGCCCTAGGAGAATTCAAATATTTTCCTTATTTTCACGGCTTTCCTGTGCCCAAAAAAATCGGAGAAAAAAGTGAGATGCTTTTTATGACGTACTCTATCATATGCAACCGGAAATAAAATTCATGATACTAGTCCATTACACGCGCATCCCCCATTTGGATGTTTTTTTTAGGGATGCTAACGATACTTCGATACTTCTGCACTAATATCGAGTATTTTTGTCATCGATACTTTTTGAGGCATTCCAAGCTGGTATCGATACTTTTATATCGGTATCGAAAATAATTATATAATTATTGAGGGGTGTAATCAGTTGCACAAAATGCTCCGTACGAACCAAACGCGCCTATTTGGCTAAAAGATATCGAGTTGGTACCGGTATCGATATTTTCATTTTCGCATCTCTACCCAAACTTCACATCCGTAAAATCATCCCAAGGTCAAATTCTGCGGGAACCATTTTTATATGGGAAATCCTCAGAGATATTATGCTGGTTGTTTACTATGCTGTGATACTTCTTTGCCGACAACCTATGGCTTTCGCAGCAGAACAATGCACCAGCTGGATTGCCTGTTCATGAATTTTTGCTAAAGATGACTTATACCAGACCTACATACGTGTGATACTTTTCTTACTTCCAAAGATAAAAAAACTTTAAAGGACCATTGCTTTGCAAGCATGGATGACATTAAAAGCGCATCTTTGAAAGAACTGAAGGCTGTCACAGTGATCAAGTTTGAGAGGTGTTTCAAGGACTGGAAAAGCGAATACCTAAAGGCGGCGCCAGATATGTGGGATTTGGTGAGTATCGAGTGACTGTTCGCCGAGTGACAAATAGTATGGACGAGTTCCGTGTTCGTAGGGTGCTCGTGTAGTTGCTTTTGTTTATTGGTATTTTAAGCCACATCAAAAGAAACGAGAATTGGCGTATTACGTTTGAATCTGCATCCACATATTAGTTATTTGCAAGCGAAAGTTTGTGGCTATAGTGGATAACTATAGTAGGCATACATAACGCTAAATTAATTATTTTTTTTATTTTTGTTGTCGTAGAATGATGAAATGGAGTGCTCTAATGAAACAGTTTTTGAGTTTTTGGAGTGTTATGAAAATGAACCTGGGATATGGAATACAGCTCTACCACCTCATAAAGATCGGAATAATATTTATCATGCTTGGAAACGCATAGAAATGGATGTGTCATAAATGCATAGTCACTGAATTTAAAAAGAAAATGGGATAATAATTGATAGCATCTTTTATCCAGTTCATCTGTGAATCCATTCTACGGCTAATGGTTTGGTTTATAGGAAGTCCTCGTTGTGTCATGGATATGCTCTAAGGCCACATTCTTGCATTATATGACTGACAGTTTGGTGTTCTGCTCCACAGTCACATCGTAGGGCTTCGCGCTTGTTCCATTTGAACAGCGAATCAGCGTACACTCCATGCGACACGAATTCAGATAAGGGTCGACCATCCCTTTTGGTGAAGCTCAAAACCACGAGGTTCTATACCAACAGTTAGAGCACTATTCACTTTTTCTGGTGCATGGGTCACCCAAATTTCTGCCCATTTAACTGCCGGGTTAAAACCATCCGACTAGAGTTGGAGAGCTGCTGTAATTGGTGGTTTTCTGGAGCGTAATCTGTGCAAGGAGAGATCAACTATATCTTCGTGGTTGGCAGTGAGATATTTGTTTCGATTTTGTTATATTCTTTCAGACTAGCATTTTCTCGACGGATGGGTGGTAGAGCAATTTAGCTGAATGTTGGTAGGCAGTAACATGGGCCCGATTTGATACATCCCGTGATAGTTCCCATAGAAGGGCTCAACTTGGCATCTATCAGTCTGGTATGTGGACTGTTTAGCCACCTTGGCGAGCAAAACTCTGCTGCAGAGAAACAGAGGCTCAGGGCCGAAATAGAAGCGGAGGCACCTCAAGAGGTTCCACATAATTTTTGCGGAAAGTTATTTCTGCTGTTTGCTTTGGCTGCGATGGAGTGTTTCGTTACGAACCAACCACGAATATTTGATATAAATGTTTGACAATTGATGATCAATCGCGCACAACTGCCGCATAACTCGGCGTGCAGCACAGGCGTATACAAGGGGGGGGGGGGTAACAGGGGTAATTACCCCCCCCCCCTCCTAAGATTTCCGAAAAATAAAACTTGATCCAACTTTGACTTATTTTATTTGACTTACTAACTAAATTACAAAAGGGTTTGTTTTGCATTATTACAGTGATGCATACCTAATATATTCCCATTGTTACATAATCAATTGAATAGAGAGTTTTTGGATGTCCGTTTCCTGACGTTATTGCACGTTATCGGCTATTTGTGGTATGCGCACTGCGCAGTTCCCCCAAAATAACCGTATCGGCGAATAATCGATAAAGTTGTACGTTAGCTACGGAAGTTTACGGTATGATATGATTACGTGCGGTATTGCCAGGCCTAAACCACTATGCGACAATGAGAAAAGAATGAAAAAACCGTGATGATTTTGATAACTACAATACTTATTTTGTGGTTTATCATTGTACAAAAGGGTCAGGTTTTCTTCCGTCAATTTTATTTGACAGTATTACCCAATAAAAGCTACAAAGTTAGGCGTCTCCGGCAACAGCGTGTGATCATCACAGGACTGAACCATGGTAGTGAAATTTGAAATGTCATGCTTCGGGGATCCTTCATAACCTATTTTTTATTCTACTTGTGATGTGATCTATTTTCTGCTTGTGGTGTTTACTTGTTGCACGTAACATTTCTTGGACATTTCCGACCAATCGATCATAATGTGAGGTTAAATTAGCATCAAATAGGTCCAATAATTGTTAATGTCAATTGTCAAGTAACGCAACGATACACGTCACAGATTTCGGAGTGGATTTCGGTTACAAAAACTGTAAATAAGGCACGCGCTCATCCGTTATTCGAAACACACTGCGCATGCTCAGAATAATGTTTTACGGATAGGCCGTCCCAATTTTTAGTGTCTCAAAATCTCTCTAATGTCCTATACAACGTGGTAGCTTGTCACAAAAATTCACCAAACACATTAATTTTCTGTTTTGAAAATTGCACCGATTAGAAAAGTTAAAACACTAATTAGAAAAAATGGAGTCCGTGTTGTGGCTACTAGGGTACCTGACTGTTTAGTGTTCATGATCGTTTAATTTTGTATGCTGTGCCAATAGAATGTTCACGGATGATATACGTATTACATATTAAGTATTTGCTCGAGTATTTGTATTCCGTAAAATTAAAATTGATTAATGCACCAATAGATTCTTTATTTCATCTTCCTAAAATACCTGCTACTCCACTGTTTCACTTGCTATATATATCTTCTTTTTTATTTTAATACTATTAACATTTTCCTTTTCTCTTGCATCAACGTCCTTCACGAAGGTATTACAAAAAATGGTGAAAGCACACATAACTTCATGCCCCGCTACCCACCCCCCCAAGACTGAGGTCTGGATACGCCCCTGGCGTGCAGTCGCTTATTAATCGCCAAATTCCGCATGTCTAGCGCCGCCTTAGTATTGATTTAGACGAATATTTTTTTCCAAAAAAAAAACTAAATTCCATTATTTTTTGAGCCTCTTTCAGCTATAGGCGTGAGAATTGCAACAGAACTAATTCTACATGTTCGGTGGGTGGTCTATGCACTGGCTGTAAATTCGTGTTTTTATTCCACCATGGTCACCGCCAGAATAACAAGCAGCAACAGACAAAGGAACAACTCGAAAAAGATTAACCACCGCGAGCCGATACAGGCATACATGATAAATTATCTGATGTAAACACATGCGTACGCGGTGAAAGAACGGCAGTCGACTTCCGATCTGGACCGTCACGCTAATCAATTTGCCACGACGAAAAAATAATACAAAACCGCCGTTGCGACGCGCGGGCCGCCGCCGGGATGCCCATTATCCCCAAATTAAAAAGGTACAAAACAGAAAAATGCCCGACAAAGAAAACAAAAAGCGACACAAAAAACAACCGTCCACCGAATGGAATAAAGTCAATGTTTTGGTTGGCGCGAAACAACGACGCTCTCGCATGCGACCGAACAAAAAAAATCGTATCTATATCAGTGGCACGTATGAAAACCGCGCCACGCCGCATGCCGCCGCGCCGCTGCGGAACGAAGCGCCGGAATGAACCGGAACGGGAACCAGGGTGTTGCGATACAGCTTTTGGTAATTAGGAACCATTGAAAGCGAAGGGCCAAATCTAGGTTCAATGGAGCATTGATTAACTAGTGGTTTTTGGGCTGCTCGGCCGGTGTCGACACCGGATCGGAGACCAGGATGAATGAAATATGTGGTGATGGTAGCGACTGGATGAAATTTTATAGACGATATAAGAAAAAAAATGGAGGCAAGTTGATTGACTCAGTACTTCCCACACATTACGGTGATACCAGTTCATTATTTTCCCATAGCATGAAACTATAATCTGAGATTCCCTTGTAACCAAATCTTCGCCAGCCAGTCTTTCAACCGTCCACCCGCCAACCACCACAATTTCACCACCACCCAAAAAAAGTAGGAAATGTTGAGGAACCTCTAAAACGTTTAAAAACGAAGTTTGAGTGGTTTTTGTGCTTTTAGTTTTTTTATTATTTCTGCGCCGCCACTGATACGGCTCATGAAACCATACATGTTTTCTATCCTCACCACGGTAGCAATACTGTGTCACAATTTCATTAAAACCAATTCAATAGTTTCCTTGTTACACAATACAGAACGATCTAAAGCAATACTTATTTATGTTGCTAGGCCTTCCTTCACAGGTCAGTGGACAGTCTATTATGAATACAGCAACCTTTTCAATTTTACTACCCCCTCCCCCAACCACCCCAAATTTCACCCTCACCTAAAAAAAAGCAGAAAGTGGTCAGAAACACGCAAAACGCATAAAAACAAAGTTTGAGCAGTTTTTATATTTTTTGGTTTCTTATTATTGCTATGCCGCCACTAACAAGATTTCTAAAAATCATATACTTTTTCCATCGTCGCGATGGTAGTAATACTGTGACAAAATTTCACTGAAATCAGTACAATAATCACTGTTACACAATACAGGATAGTGTAAAGTAATACTCCTATGTATATACATCAGAAAATGCTGTCCCTTGGTTTCTGTTATATGCAAGGCAATGTTCGTATGGGCTTAAAAATATTAATCATGCCGCTAAGTCTTTCTTTCAGAGGTCAACGGATAGGCTATTATGAATACAAAACAATTTTCAGATTTACAACCCCCCAAAAAAAGTAGAAAATGATCAGGAACCCCTAAAACGCCTAAAAACGAAGTTCGAGGAATATTTAATTTTTTTTGTTTTTTGCTAATTACTCCGCCGCCCCTGCATCAATTTTCAGAATAATTATAGCAACATTGCCTACTACGACCCCACAGCATATCGGTGCACAAATTTTATCGAAATCCGTGCAGGGGTTACTGAGATTACGAGGGTAGGAAAACGCGAACAGACAGACAGACAGACAGACAGACAGACCGAAAGACCGACAGACAGACCGACGGAAATGAGGGACGTGGATTTTCGTTATGTAGACATCATAAAACGCCGAAAAAGCGTATTATCTCAAAATCGAAAATTTTCGCGATCACAATACTCCCCTCACCTATCGGTGTGGGAAGTAGAAAATGGCAAGATATAGCGAAATAGTTTAACAAAATTTATGCGCAGCAGTTCGTAAAATATAATGACGTAAAATGATATGTAATACTAGTCTAAGAAGAATAAACTACATGTGAGAAAGGTAAATATCACGAAATGAACTATAATAAAAGTGAAAAGAATGAATAAATGGTAAACATTGTTTTAATCTCGAGTTCATCCACTTGGCGATCAATATATACAAACATTTAAAAAAAGACGATATTGCTGAATGTGTGCATAAAAGGCAGAGTAAAAAAATGTTTCCAGTCCTGACAGTAATAAAAAGTAAATATCCGCTGTCTCACTAAAACCCTTACTGCTGAGGTGTACAAAGTGTGGGAGTACACACTCTGGTGGAGTTCAGGAACTTGTCTGTGTAGCTTCCTAGCAGCATAACGAAACTCTGTAGGGAGGATTTCTCAACCCTGACGTCGACGGAAAGGCACGAACAGAGCTAAGGAAAGCCAAGAGAATGGGGCTTACACCACCAGAAAGCGCGGCCCAATTAGTTCAGGTCGAGACACGATATGTGCCCCAGACACTAATGTACCAAAAACGGAGACAAGGGGTCCAAAGGTACTTCTAAGACTGCTACTAAGATACTGAGGCTTCTAAGACACTCAAGGGGCCTGGATACACACATTATACATACGTATTTGCCATATAAAACACGGACTCACAATTTCTCGCACAACTCACTCTATTTTCAAACTACATATATAATATCTCAGAAGGCGATAGTTAAGACCTTAGTGAATGATAACTATTTTCGATTTTCTCAAAAAAGTTTTTTAATGTGCAAAAAAACTCGCAATGCAAAATGGTACATTCTATAAATGCCTGTAATTTAACAACCAAACACGATATCAAAAAAGGCTTAATAGTTGTAGACTGATGTGGCTATCAGGCCCCAAAAAGCTCAAGAAGCCAAACGCAGCATTGCATCATTCAAACGTATGACGTTGCAACTGGCAGCACTATACAACTTCTTATTATTTCAGTATTTGCAGCCTTCAACTGGTGACTTCAATAGCAATCTTAAAAATTTTCGATATGCTTCAGAAAGGGCACAAGGAGCAAAATGGAAAGGAACACAACAAAATAAAATACCTTATCACAAAAATTCAAAAGCATTATAATAACGGAAAAGGTCTTACTACTTATAAGTTACCCATGCACAAAAGTATTTTATAAAGTAGCGCAATGCAGCGCAGTAATAACACTTAACATATTGCATGTTAAAGAAGAATTATACAGTAGATATACAGGTCTTATAAAATTATTATAGTACTCTAATAGATTAGAAATTAACGTCTAACGCTTTATAGGATCTTTATATAGACAGCTATCGTACTATTTAATACAACAACTACATTCATATGACAAAATTGTCGAAACAAAAGGCTTAATACAACAAACAGTCCTCCTGACAACTTTACTCGACTACGAGACAAGCGTCTAGTCCGTTTAGAATTTCATTTTGCTAGTTGAATATGGCTGCGAGGTAAAAATTCTATGCAAATAAATTAATTATGAACAACTATTAATATTCCAAACATCGAAACATCTAACAATAGACCCAACAAAGAACGACCACCTGACACCTCAATCGGTCACACAGAATAGAGAACGGAATTCCCAGTAATGGAAGTTATTTCCGAAGCCTCATCAATTATTGGCGCATCTTTATTGATTGCCACCTTCATTAATATTTACCATGCATATCCAGTTACCTAAGTAAATACATTAGAACATTGAATTATGGATTCGCATTGAAGGTATTCCTTCTGTGAGTAGCGTTCATTCAGCATGTCGGCATTGTCGTGTCATGTATATAGTACGGACGAGGAAAATGCTAAACCTGGACGGAATGCACGCCAATACGAGGTTTCAACTGGTATACCACAGGGATCAATTTTGGGTCCTCTGGTGTTCGTAATTTTTATTAAAGGTTATTTATCCTTCATACGTTGTCTGTGAGACAATTTTTGAACTTTGAACTGTTCGCTTGCTAGAAACTAATGCGTTACTGTTTCGGAGCTGAGCATGCGTCAAGCTAGGGTAGATTAAGGACTAGATGCAATTAGGGGCGGAAGAGCGGTCGCAGTACTCAATAAGCACAAGAAAGGGGATAATAATGACTTTCAAACTATAGGGCTATAAGTCTGCTGAGCAGCTTTGCTAAACTTTTAGAGCTAGCTATTAAAGAATAGCAACATAGCTATCGTAGCCTCAGGGATACATAAACTGCGCTCTAAAATTTTTGCGATAAATTGGTCAGAGCTATAGATCATAAAAAAATGTACCCCAGGCATTTTTATTGAATGCTCTAAGGCCTTCGACTTGGTTAGTCACGATTTGCTGACAGAAAATTGGAACGATACGGTATATAAGGGAGATTCCGTTGCAGCAGATAAAATCTTATCTTTATGACAGAAGTCAAAAGATAAAGATTAACAATGTCAAGAAGCTGAAATTATTCAAAGTGAGCCTCAAGCAGGCTATGTGCTTGGCCCATTATATTTCAATGTATTTGCCAAATATCTGATAGTGTACTTGGAGAATAGCATAAATGTTCATATAACTTGTTATGGTGACAATACCACCATATTAGTAACGGAAGATAACTTATGAGATCTAAAATCAGTGGAAGAGGACACAGAAAAGAACTGTTATGTGGTCTGAGCAAGATAATGTTATACTAAACCATGCTATAACATCAATCGTACTTTGCAAACAACATGAAAGCACATTCTTTTACTTATAATGACAAAAAATACGTATATCCGAAACAGCTAAGTTGTTAGGCATTACTTTTGATTACCAGTTGCAATGGACAAGTGATATCGACAGCAACTGTTCTAAATTACAAAGTAGTTCCTATGGAATTAGACAATTAGATATGTGTCAAGTCAATTCAGTCTAAACTTCCTCCCGAATTTATATTATGCAACTTTTCATTCTGTTTTGAAGTAGGGTATTTTGAATTGGTGGTCTTCTCGCGGAGTACATAGGTGCTCATATTACAGAAATATGCAGTCAGACAGTAATTTAAAGAGTCAACAATTCCATCGGTGTATATACTTCAGTGTTGTCAATATTATATGCTTATAGAAAAGTGAAAGAATAATTTTTACAACAATAGCTGTAAATTCTATAATAGCTTAGGGAGGATATAAGGTCTTCACATAGCTTGTTTATTTTGAAGAGGAAAATGAGAGGTCTATTTACTGAAAAGGTATACTTACAGCTTAAAAGGGTTTTTTATGGAAGTGGGTTAACTAATAACCTGACTGGGATATTTTTTAATATTTTTATGTATTTTTTACAATTTGTTTGTATTGTATTGTTTTCGCTGTGTTAGTGTACCTTTCATTACATAAACATATTTCGCTAATTATATGTCTATTCGATATACCTTATTTTTTTTTACTTTTGATGTTATATTATGTGTGTGAGATTTTTTCGCTTGACATGTTTGTTGCTATTTCCATTGTATTTTTTTGTATAATGGTAATGAAGAAATAAATGGCATTGAATTGGTAAGCCTGTAGTTTGTCAAACTACACCGGACCAGTTAATGGTTACTTACAAGTTAGTCTGTATATAAGTGGTGCAACTAGGACTAAAGCACATCAGTTCTGCAACTTCATAGTGCCCCACCACGTTCCCCTTTTATACTTCAAAATGTATTTTAATGTAGCCTACAACTTTCCATCCACAAACTATTGGTCCACCCTGTATATTATCCACTATACTATCTCACTTTCCTTTAGATACTGTGTCAACACATGACCTCATATCATATACTACCCTTACAAAACATTTTTTCTATGCCTGGCACTCCTGTTCGGCCTATTTTATACACTACATAAAACTCGTTTGGCTGAATACATATTAATTTGTACCTATACTTACAACATCCATATTATATAAGGCGCTGTTTGTAAAATGAACTTCAATTTATTTTCCATTTTACTACGAACGATGCATATTTCATGTCGTCTATAGTGGAGTGCCATTGGGATATCTCAGAACAAATTCAACTTTTATGAGTCTTCCTGCATGCATTTTCAGTGATTTGTGTACGCTACACATGTCGAATAGGTACATCCAACCGCAAAGAAAATTGAGCACTTCACTTTTGACATAAGTATTATATCTTACGTTTTTTAAATCGGTATGCCGATTTCTTTTTTTTGCGTAGGTAATTTCCTTTCCTTTCCTATGAAAACGAGGTGCTATGAAGAACGCTGTTTATAAATGGTGGCTTTCTAGAAAGATTGTTATTTTATATTCAATGAATTATTTGTAAAGATGTCTAAATTAGGTATAGCTTTTTCGCAAAGACACTGAAATTTGCCTATTTTTTGAACTCAGCTTTCTAGTGAAATGAATTGTTGCCATTAAAAGGAATATTTCATTCAACATAAAATTACAACGTCTCATTTCTTAATGCTCGTTTCACATCGACGATTTATTCACGAATTTATTCATGGATTAATCCGTGGTCTTCTTCAAGGTTAAGGTGATTTATCTAGTGTTAAAGTTCTGTCATATACTTGTCAAATTTGACCACGAACTGAATCCATCGTTAAAGTCATGGATTTGTTGTTGATATAAAACGATCCACAACGCCTTCGTATCAAGTTGAACGTCAAACTCCGCCGTGCCAACATTAAAATGTCATGCAAGTACTTAACCTAAAATTGATGTTAACATTTTTAACTGTGTGTAAGTGGTGTTCATAAAATACCGTGTGTGCAAACGCATTACCGCCACAACCATTCTCTAATACAGATTACCATAGTTTGAGTCATAGGCTAAAAAAAGAACATAATTCGAGTTTAAGTACTATCACTCAGAAGACGTAATATATTTTAAGTTAATTAAGTTATATGTTGAATAAAAGAATTATTAAATCCTGGTTCCAAACATATCAAGGCAATCAAAGATCAGATAAGCTACTTTTTTACGACTGTATGTCTGTGAGCGAACATTTATTTGAACCCAATTGATTAGGGTTGCTAATTCATCCCATTTTTAAAGAATTGCCTACTTTAAAATTAAAGATCCCACTACCATAAAAATATAGAAAAATTACTGATCAATAGATCCTAATTGTTGGGCTGCATGCGCGACATTTTTTAAACTACAAAATATATCAGAAAGAACTCAACAATACGTTTTTTATGTTGAATGTTAGGACTATTAAGAAGTTATGTTTCGATGTAATTCTTAAAAGATATTATAAAAACTCATACTACATGATGCACAAAATTTGCAGTATTACAGCACATCGGGCGAGAGGAAGGTTGAAGAAGATACACGAAAGCTTTAAATATTCACTGAGCAATAAATGAACTGTAATTCATCAAGACAAGCAAGTTTTCTAATTTTTCCTCGGCAGTATCTCGAGCCTTCTCTGAATTACAAAATATACCAGAAAAATGTAGTCAATATTGTTTATGGCGTTAGAATTCGAGGTGTGCTGATGATACGGTGCTCGTAGCTAGCGATGAGATAAAGGAAGCACAACTTATAGTCAACCCTATATTAAATATTAGTAATGTTAGAATAGAAATAGACAACCAGGACGTAGAAAGAGTAAAAAGATTTAAATATTTGGGATGCTGGCTAAATGACAAATTCTGATTCTGATTCTGATGAAGAGATTAGAAGCAGAATCGAAATAGCCAGAAATACTTTTTTTCTAAATGAAAAAGATTCTCTGCAATCGAGCTTTAACTTTGACTACTCGATGGCGAGCAATAAAATGCTACGCGCTGTTGACACTATTATACGGAGTTGAGGGATGGACATTAAAAGCTCGGACCATGTCACGTTTGGACTCTTTTGAGATGTGGCTATACAGACGCATATTAAGGATACCATGGACCGAATGGGTAATAAACAGTAGGGTACTAGAAAGAACTAATAAAGAACAGGAACTTTTAAGTACAATAAAATGAAGAAAAGCAGCATATTTTGGCCATATTTTTAGAAAAAGTAAGTACGATTTTTTACAGCTGATCGATCGTTCAGGAAAAGATCGAAGGACGATAAGGGATCGGGCGTAAAAAGTTCTTCTGACTTCGGAATTTACGCCAGTGGTTTAATATCAGAGGGGCCTGCACAATCATTCGTTTAGCATAAGAAAGAGAAGAGTTCCAAATGATGGTCGCCAACCTCCGCTGAGGAGATGGTACTGAAAGAAGAAGAAAAAGAAGAATTCGAGGAGGCATGGAAAAACCGAGTCATACTACTTGGCGTAAGAAATCGGTGGCATAGTGTGTTGAAGGTTGAATGGTTTTCTGCACCTTGATGTCGGTGCGCTTCGCTGCTTGACGTTTCGCCAACAAAAGTGGACGGTATCCTCAGAAGATGTTGCCTGTTCGGAAACTCCCAAGAAACAACTGAACTGAATCAGCCGAGCAGCCCAAGAACGAGCAGGTCAGCGGATCATGGTCGCGATAGCCCTAGACAATACATGAACTGGAGGTTAGGAAAAATATGCGAAACACTAAACTTCAAGCATATCACACCTAGCTGACCGGTAAATATTAAATCTCTGACAGGTTGTTGAAAAAAAAAGCTTCATTAGGACAACACGAGTATCCAGTAAAACAAAAGTTGCTATTACCTGATTAATTAATAAATATAAACTATTCCAAACTAATTTTTATTTGGTGTTGTACTTTGGGGCCAATAAAGTGCAAGGAAATACTTTGCTGAGATTTTGGTAGCATACAGCTATCTTAATGTCTTAAGTACAGTCAGACATCTAGTACAGTAATTACGAGTATGTAGAAGTTGGGGCACTTTTGGTATCTAGGCTTTGCTCTTACTCCTGCTAAGGTATAAGAGGTGAATCTACATCTTGACCATCTCAGTAAACCTTGGGCGAAGTATACGACAACCTTCCAAGCAGATATAATAGCCATAGAGTTGGGAGTCAGGGAGCTAATCAAAAGACCCCTGACAAACAAATCTCCTCAAAGAACTGGGAACAATGAGCAAAGTAACTTTTGTTTGGGTTCCAGGTCATAGCGGAGTGGATGGCAATATATTGGCCGACACACTCGCAAGAGGAGGAATCGAATCTGTGATCATAGGACTAGAACCATCCGCAGGCATTGTAAAAAACACCGCTAAGAAAACCGTCTCAGACTGGGCAGAGAGGAAAACACTCCAGCACCGGCGAGATACACCAGGACTACTACGCTCATACGATACCCCTCTAGTCAGCCGCGCCCCGAGGATCATAGAATTGAATAGGAATGATCTTCTAATTCTTGTTGGTCTGTTGACGGGACATTGTCGTCTGAGGAACCACTGATGAAGTTAAGTCTAGAACAAACAACGGACTGTCGCTTGTGTTATGTGGAGGACGAAACGGCGGAGCACATTTTGTGCTCCTATGGAAAGAGCCAGGTTTCAGACTTTCGCACTCACTCAAATGGAACTTACTGACTTCAAGAAAGTTTCACCCACCACGACCATCGCCTTCGTCAAGAGGTGTGGACTGTACGGTGAACTCTAAACAGGTGTGACCCATAATAGACACAGTAGGGTCGTAGTGGAAGGACGCTCACCTTCAACCTAACCCAACCTACGTCTTAACCAATACGGTATCTCCCCCCTCCCCAAATTGAGACAATATATACATCAGCGAGTTTTTTGCAGCTGAACTGGCCTTTTCTCGTATCCTATTCGCCACAGTTTCTTTATCTCGCCATGCATCCTCTTCCATTCCCCTTTTTCCATGGCTTCTTTAACTCCTTCTTTCCAATCCTTCCTAGGTCTTCATCTTTTCCTTCTTCTTTCAGCCTGCATTCTTCGCAAATGACCGTACCATAATAGACTGAGACAATATTCTAAGGCAAATGTAGAAATAACCTACAGAATGTGCTTACAAATTTGACCAGACTACCAAGTACATTATTCAAATAAATAGAATAGCACTCAAGCACTGGAAAATAATTTATAGATTAAACTACAAGGGCTTATTTACATGTTTCGAACGAAAATAATAATGGTGGTTGGACAAAAAGTAATTAAGCATAGTACTTTCGGATATATAAAATTTAAGAGAAAATCGATATGCATTTAATTACTAATGCCTATACATATTAATTGAAATTAGTCTTTGCTCGCTTGGAACGGTTCAAAATTTTGTTTGGCGTTTTAGCAACAGTTCACGTCCAGTCGTGACGTGGCGTTATTCATAAAATTATTGTTTCAAACGAAATTGAACTAAAATAATTACACTGTAATGAACTCCAGCGAAAAGTTGTGGAATTTGGAAGCATGTGAGCAAGTTAATTGATTGTACTGACCTAAAGATGAAACTACATTATTTATTCTTGTTTCACCGTATATCACTGACCCTTTGACAGTAACCACATTTGAGTGAGATTAAATTTACTCACGCTTCGACCACCTCTAAGTATAAAATTTGCCACAAAAATAAGTTTCTTGTTAAACTTTTCTTAAATAATTAGCGGTCGTGCTGAAATCTCAAATAACACATCAGCATCTTAGCGTCTAGGTACAATGTGATCGAGAATAACATAATAACTAAAACAACAACGTGACAAACTATTTTGCTCATTTCAAAAGCCAGAATTAGTATTTTAGCCTCAACGCTTGGTCCTTGGACTGCTCTTTATACACGGCGCGTCCCAAATCTAAAGATGACAGAGCTGAGAGCTCAGTGCTTTCTGATGACGCTGTCCTTATATATGAGGGAGAACGCGACCTATAAATTGTTGTAGATAATGACCTCAACGTTTACTTTAACTAGCTTTTGGAACTGGCAACTGGCACCTGACTGCACTACAAATTACAAATGAATACCGATAAAATCAAATATTCCATTTCCACCATGGATTATACAAAGGCCAGAAATTAACGATGGGCTAATTGTGTATAACAAATAACGATACACCAGATGCAATCTACGTCAGAAAGTTCTTAGACATTATAAACAGTTACTCTAACCATGATGTCCTGAACACAGATGCATCGAAGATAGGCACAAGCACAGGAGCAGCTATCGTCACACCTACCAGCACAATAGTAATGAAACTACCAGGTATAAGCACAATCCTGACAGCAGAGCTTTATGCAATTTGAACTGCCCTTGAGCACATCAAAAGCAGCAGGAGTAAGGATTGGGTAATAGGGACATACTCCCTTAGTTTGCTTTCGCTTATACGACAGACTTACACTAAACATCCGATAGCCACAAACATCAGAGAATCCCTTCATTCGCTGTCGGATCAATACCAACAAGTAACATTTATGTGGATACCATCACATGTAGGAGTACCAGGAAACGAGACTGCGGACAGGTGTGCTAAAGCTGCGGCGGAAAATGGCACCACATCCTCCATCCAGCCCATAACGTCCGATATAACCCCCTACCTGAAACAACTGGCAGTTGATGAATGGAGCAATACATGGCAGAGTCAACCTTCGAAGCTACTGGAGCTGAAAACAAAATTAGGACCCTGGACGCCTATCACCGCTAACAGGAGAACGCAGACTCTGGTTACACGCCTGCGATTGAGACACACCAGACTTACCCACAGCTTCCTCATCACAGGAGGCCCAGAACCCTTGTACGGTATATGTGGAGTGATACTCACAGTGAAACATGTGTTGGTTCAGTACCCGTTATTGGAACATTATCGAGTGTCAACCGGTCTAAATGCTACAACACTACCCGACATTCTTGGACCATCATGTAAAATATTAATTGTCTCTTACAGTTTCTCAATGCATGCACATTACTCTATAAAATGTAAATTTCACTAAGTCCGCCGCTAATAGCGCTAATAGCCCATTGACTGATGCGGTTTATGTGAATAAAAAAATTATTCCATTTTTAAACCAAAAATATGTTAGTTCAGATTGCAAATATAAGAATACAAAGAGTAGAGTCAGTTAATTATTTAGGACATACAGGGTGATTTTATAGACCAGACCAGTCCATAACACTGCTATTGTAGGAGATAGCGAAAAAAGTTGTTTACAAAAATTGTAGGCAAGGACGGAATATTTCAAAGCCTACGTGACAAATCTGCTTGATGATTATGCATTACGTCTATAAAATTATTTCCTCAGCATACTTGACTTATATTTTCTCAATTATTTGACTTCATCGAATACTATTATGGGCTTATATTTTAGTTGTTCGTCAAATAAAAATGAAGTTCCATAGTACTTTCGAAAATAAACAAATTTCAGCTCAGAAATAGAAAGTATTTTTAAAATTTCCAGAAATCTCGAAATATATCTTGTAGATGGATAGATATAGGTATAGGAAATGTTATACAAAAATGAAAGAACATAATGAAAACAATTTATTGGTAAAGCAAAATATGAGGGGTTACGTTTAAAGTGAAAGAGAGAATCTAGGTTTTTCATTCTAGCTCACCCTGTGCATGTAATTGTGTCGTCGACATTTTTACAGCCGACTAAAACTTATAATTTTTGCACGTGAAATAAATAATTTTTGAACCATTACTTTTTGATATACTGTACGTCCATTAGAATCGATTTGAATATAAAAATGGTCGTAGCTTTTAAAATACCCTGTACAATGTTGCAATACCCTATATTGTAAGAAAAGCAATCTTTAGTAGAATCTAAATAATATGGGATAATATATAGGGTGTCTCGTTTAAAAAACATATGTTTGCATTACCACGTAGTTACGAATGAGTGTTATAATACACTGTTTAGGAAATTAAATAATTACAAGTACTTGAACATTGAACATTGTATACTGACAAAACCCTTTTTTAACGAACTTTTATTAGCTTGACCTGTATATGGGTTTGTGGGTATGTGAGTATGTGAGCTTGTGAGCTTGTAACACTCCTTTGGCTTACTACCCATTCTATTCGAAAACAACACTGCCAATGTCAGATAAGTATTCTTTCCCATGCTCCTGTAAATATAGCTGTTGAATTTTATCAGGCGTGTGGTAGGAACTGCAACACAGCGCCGTCTGTTGTCTTAAAGTGTATATAACTATCCAGCTGGCTTTGTATATAGCCACCTACAACTGACGGTGGGGAACTTTGGCGCAATCTTTCGCCTGAGTTGAGATTTCCGTTAACAATTGTTTAATAGTGGAACAACATACTGTTAGTATCAAGTATCCTGATAGATTTTTCTGAACTGTTTTTATAAGTTTGTCTTAAAATACACTTCTGCATAATTCAGCAGAATTGAACGATTTTTTTGGGCCTACAATTTGCGCGACAGCGACGTCCTGTGTCTTGCTCAAGCACTACACTTCTCTATCCCTCCCTGTATACAAAACAGTCTAGCAAACTCCTTCCTCATTCCGCACGAATTCCCAGTTACGAAATTTGTCACGGTTGTGCTCCCATCCATCTTATCGGTGATATAAGGTCCATATTCCCGGGTTCCCTCCGGATCATTAGTAGCCATTACCCCCTTCCTTTCCTCCCGCTGCTTAGTTTGCATTTACAAGTTTCTGGAGGCCCCCGCACCCTGCCTCTCCACACCCCCGTACCCCTTGGGGCTGCCCTTCTCGCCAAGCTTCATATACATAGAGGTGTACAGTCTGGCAAAAGTTATTACTTTGCCAGCCAGAGAAGTTTCTTCCACAGCCGAAGTACACTCAGCGCAATAACCACAGCAGGGTTATATTGGATGTCGTGTTGTATGTAGAGGGGAAAATTCAATTTCTGGTCGTAATATTCAGATGTCTAGTATTCTCGTGTTATGGTAGAGTGAGAGGATCTGCGATGTATTTTATTCTTCAGATAGACCACACTGAGAAAAAGTGTCATTGACGTCTTGTCCAAATAATAGTGGGCCAACAATACGTAGACGGAAGATACTGGGTTTACTAAAATATATTTCAGAAATTTGTCATTTCAGCATGGTAGGGACCCCTAAGGGCTACAATCTTAAAATACTCTCATTTGAATTTTAGTGTTTTTACAGGGTGACTCATATCGAAGTTTCATTTTTTAAATAGAACCCCCTGTACATTATACGGTCTTTGGATTCCTTGAATAATTCTATTGCGACTCTAGGTATCACACATGGGACTTAAACCAAATCGTTTATGCGCAAATCGCAAATCACCACTTTTCGAGTAAGTAGATATCAGAAAAAGCTTAATACAGTTGCGATCACGGACTATAAACCTTGTCGCGGGTAGTGATTATAAAACTTAGAAGGACGTGAGTCGTGCGAGTTCATTTTGTACTTAATCAGATATAACTCTTTTTTTTGCGAATGCCGAATCTTTTTATAAGACCAAATATAATATTTAATAGCCTATCTAATGATATACGAGTAGTTTCTTAACAGTTTTATAAAAATTAACATTTGTGACCTACTCCAGCTTCCCTTTACCTTCTAAAATTTTTCTCGTTCCTCTAGAATTCTAGATTGTTTGCATCTTTCTGCTAAGCTAGTTATTTTCTTCCATCTGAACATCAGGTTTTCGTTTATTATTCGTGACCTGCTAGTAGGTACATCAAGTGTCTTCACTCAGTAATTTTCACACATTATCGGTACTAACAAAAAACTTGGAGTTCCTTTACAGGCACGTATAGCTTTAGAAGCTCCAGATTGGGGTTGCCACCACTTAGTTTTGCATTTTTAACAGCTATTCGGCTAGTGATAACTAAAAATACCCCAGAATGAGTCTTGACATTAGATATACCATTTTCAAGCTTTGATGGAATACAGGTAAGTACTCTGTGCTAGTACTGCTGACGACGAGTAATTAACACTTGGAGATGTTTTCTTGTATGCTTATTTTACATTTTTTAGAAGTGGTATATCAGTATGGTTGGACTGAATGGTCAAGGTTATGCTTTAAACCAGGTATGAATGAAGATAAAATTATTTTTAACTTAACCATAAAAAGGCACAGATTCTGGAAAAGATCATGCAAGTTGTGCAGTTAAATTTTCGTATTATGTTAATTTTACTCCATGTACCTTCTAACTTTATATTAAACTCTTCTCCATTTGTAGCTTCTACGTTTTAATCAATAAATAGCCCGCTGATGTTTGTTCCTAAATTAATATAGAAATATTTTGGTAGTTTCTAACAATATACAAATCAAATAATGTATTTGTTTCGGCCAACCATCTTTGCTGTGAATTTCTAGATATTGAAGCAATTTCATGTTTACAAAAGTTACAAAATATTTTTGGCAATGAGATATTCAGTAAAAATATAACTAAGACGGACCTGACTTGCAGGATTGCCAATCCAGATCACTACTAAAAACTTACGTGTGAGATGCACTTCTTCATCAGTTGATATCTATCAAATAGCCGTCTGCCGTCAAGCCAGTACAGAGTATCCAACTGTATGAATTTGCATTATTTATTAACTCTCTGACCATTACATTGCAATAGGTGTACTAGTTTCGTTATGAGTGTACATCACCCTGTTTACGTCCCAACTGTTGATTACACATGCATGAAAAATTTACGACGTAAACGCGAGAGCAGAAAAGGTAAAAGAGGGCAAAGACTGACAAATGTTAGAATTTCTTACCCTCCAAATGCACAGGGTCGGATTTAAGACTATTTTACGTGAATACGAGAATTTAAAAATTGCTTTACAGTTCACATAGGGCTTGCAGTGACGATCCTGAGGGATGGATAATTTTGGAGCTCACGTAGACACGCTTAATTTAGAAGACTCGAGACTAATTTTGTCACACTATTGTCACATCAGAACTTGTTCTGTAAAGTGCATACACACACAAAAATTCACGGTGTTTTTAATACCCACGATGTGGTAGGCTACAAATCAGAAGGTAACTCAGGTGTTGAAATACCCCAGTACTTTCCTATTAAATGCAAGCAACTGGCGAAAAGCAAGCAACAAACCATGAGTTTTATATGAAAGTCATACCTAGTTAATTTACACCCGTATGCACCGTTTGGCGATTCTAATCCTAGTTCCCTAATCGCGCTTTGCAAATCTTTGGTATCTAGCCATGCACCGTCAAGAGATTAACTAATCCAGATTGGAGATACGGCAAGGTTGTGTTCGCAAGATTGTTTTGACAGTGACAGTGTCAAAATTGTCAGTTTTCGGTGCATAGTAAACAAGTTATCTAATCCAGGTTTACGTAACTAATCGCGCAATTGACTTACGGTGCATCCGGGTGTTAAAGGACTACAATATTGAGATAACATAGGTTTAAGGATTTCTTTGATAGCAGCGTCGATATAATGCTTAAAATTGAAGGCTTGCATCCTTTTTTTTTTGGCGTTGCCAGTTAATTCCTAGCAGTCCTTTTAATGGAATACATTTAGACAGAAAAGAGATGATGGAGGATTTGCAAAATTCGAAAATAATGTGACGTTTTATTTAAGGGTCTGACTGATACTTTATTCTAAAAGGAGGAATTATTTCTGCGATAAAAATAAAATATCGATTAGTAATATGACAACTTATTTAGGCTTATTATACGTATACACTTTTTGGAATAGGTCACAGCTGGGCAAGGAAGAAACACTGATCATTGCAAAATAGCAGTTTTCGCCGTACAAAGGTCACCGGCGGAGAGTGGGACCACATCCAAAACATCTGACCAAAATCTTAAAAAAAGTTACAGGGTTTTTTTAACAGCGGTAGGGGGTTTCCTCTAGGTACATCTCTAATAGTGAGGAATTAGTCAGAAAAAGTTAGATTTGTTTCTGCAGACTGTAAAATTTGTATCTGCTACTGGCCTTTGTTCGCTTCTTGTTAAATGCTAATATTTCGTGAAATAGGTATACATATGCAAAATATGTAATTTTTCTGAATGAAGATTGTAAGAATGCGATATGTTTTGTACGAAAAGTAATATTGCATCCCCTTGCATGCCTACAAAACTTGTTGGACGTTGCTGGTAAATTATAATCTGCCACTTCCAAAAAATGCTGCCCCTCTTGAGTTTTAATGCTTTTTTGTAAAAAAGTCTTGTTATCGGATATGTGAAGTTCATTAAAAGTTGATTGCAAAAGTCTTTTATAACGCAGTTGTATTTCAATCTAACCTACAAAATCGCACATGTATGTCATTGAAATCTATGTCAGAAAAATTTGTTAATTCGCTGTTGCCACCACATGAACAAGTTCATGAAAAATTTTTACACGATGGAGATTCAAGCTCTGAATGTTCGACATCAGAAGATCCCCAACTTTCTCTTGTATTCACAATGACTTTTATCTTTAATTGTAGGAAAAGAAATAATTTTTTATCAATTGCATTTCTAACAAATATATATTCACTTTACTAATGCACAGGCACTGCCAGGCTAGTGAAAAAACGTTAAAAAACATTCTAACTTATCAACTAACCTTTTCAAAATTTAATATTATACATTTAAATTCAATCTATATTTAATAGATTTTTACGATTCTGATGGAAGATTTGTAACCAGCGATCCCTAAAATCCCGAGTGAAATGTTTAAGTATCATTGACTGAAGTTTTTCACTCATTCAACGGGTTGTGTTCAACACATTGAGCCCGCCATTCTGAAAATTGCTATTCTGATACGAGATTCCTAATCAGCGAACCTGAAAATCTTGAAAATGATGCCTCACTCAAGCTCGATGTGAAATATGGGATATTAATGAGAAATTTGTGTTATAAGTACTTTATATTTTTATGCAACTGTTCAATCGTTCAATGTACCGTCTTTCCAATTTTAATTTACTAAATTACATTTTGTCAAAAAACATTTAAATCTAAATTTTAAATTCATGTTGTGAATTTTTTGTGTAAAGTTTTTAATTGTTTGTAAAACTGAGTTGTTAAAATTAATGTTCAAGCTTTTCTGTTTATATTTTTTATTTATATTTTTTTAACCTCTTATGACTTTTAGCCCCGAAGCAGGTGTCAAATAAATGCCGAAACGTCGTTTTTTTTGAGAAAAAAGCTCTGCAGTATTATGTTGCTATATCCAAAGAACCACTGTTAATGTTACTGTAAAATATAATAATTCTTGAGCGTTTGTATGTTAATCGTGATTTTACATATTATATAAAACTTCGTACCTTTTCAATTAATTTTTCTGCACACAATCATGCCAATATGTGCAGCCTGATCAGTAAGCCTATGACGAATGTCAGGACGATATACAGGGCGTCCCACGACGACTAAGACAAGCAATATATCATCGGAATTGGGCAGTAGTAGCGAATTATAATTTTTGGGGTGTAAGTTAGAGCAAATATAGTATCTTCTTTTATTATTGTGTCACCCAATGAGGTATTTGTTTTTGGTCACGTGACGTCCGATTTAAAATTTTTAATGGGACATCCTGTATATTTGTGACTATTTGTGTTCCACCAAACTAGCACACTTGGGGTCTAAAGTGATTAAATCATGAGCTACATATACTTAAAGGACTGTACCACTTCCATTATGAAACTACCAAAATAATTTAACATGTTATAATCAATGGTAGTGGTACCATCCTTTAAGTACCTGTAGCTCTTGAATTAATCACTTTACACCCCAAGTGTGCTAGTTTGTTGGAATTGTTTTATCGAGTGGAACACAAATGTCACAAATATACAGGGTGTTCCATTAAAAATTTTAAATCGGACGTCACGTGATCAAAAAAAAATACACCATTGGGTGACACAATAATAAGAAAAGATACAATATTTTCTCTAATTTACACCCTCAAAATTATAATTCGCTATTACTGCCCAGTTCCGATATGTTTGTCTTAATCGTCGTGAGACACCCTGTACATAAATATACTGCAAACTCGTCGGATTATGTACTTAGACATGCTAAAGCACAAATTAAGTTCAACCGTTGATAATAGTGTCGTACACAGAGTGAGTGCTAAGTTAATACTGTTTTCTCAACTGTGTATAGAAGTCGTTAAAATAAACAACTATTTCAAAGAATGTTTTTCAGAGAACTGAAAAATAAACGAGATACAGAATCAGAAAAAGTAAATCTGGCCTTGTGCTGGGCTTGTGTATCAAGACGTACTTAGTCTTTTTTTGTTTAGGTTTTCGCTCGAATTTTTGCCTTATCGATCGGGCATTGAACCTGCTAATTGGTGCACTATAGTCACTTTTAGTTTATGGTAGTTAATTTTAATTTTGACCTAAAATCTGTTTCTTTATAATACGGCTATTTCCAAATTTACCAATTTAAAATTAACAACGATAAACAAAGAGTGACTACTGCACTGTCTGACAAGTACAATGCCTAATCGGTTTGACAAAAATCCGAGCAAAAACTAAACATAAACAGACTAGCTACGTCTTGATAGGCAATCCCAGACATACCTTCTTTATTCTGTATCTTGCCTATTTTTTAGCTTTCTGAAATAAAGTTATTTGAAAAAGTTGCTTATTTTAACTACTTCTATACACTCTTAAAAAATATCAACTTAAGAGTCACCCTGTATATACTTCTGAAACACGTGTTGATACATGTTAGGTTAAGCCTCGTGCTGTTCATATCCATACATTCAGATCGCAGATTTTAGGTTTCCGCATCCTCAAAAATATCCAAATCCCCTCCTGCAAGTTCATAAAAATGCTGGTGTCTCCCGAGGCATTCTAAAATAATTATTCTGGGGTGCGATGAAAACCAACTGGGCTTCATTATATTTTTATTTCGCCCGGTTGGGGAGTTCATAAAGTTGCATATTAAAAATCCTTACTGCCTTCCAAAGAAATGTTTAATTTCGCGTTTTTATTTTCCTAGCTTATCTAGAGCGCTGAGTTTTCTCTCTGCCGTCCTCGTGCGGCTTTTGCTCCTCGTTTTTTCAAGCGTGTGCCCCACGTGTCTTTATAACGGGGTATACACGACTTCCAATACTTCTCTAATCCTTCTATGTTGTATGTGTTGAGCTTTAAGACACGAGAATTCAACTATATAGTTTCAAACTTGTTGAAGGCAATTCTTAAATTGTTTTTTATTTCCACACAGATAAAAATCTAATCAAAACTATTGATAATATTCGTGTCGGCAATACTCTAGCTCCGACTTAATGCATTTTACGAGTTCATAACATGTCTGTTAAGGCATTGTGACTATGATGATGAAAAATGAATACTTGAGCTAAGAATATGCACATAATTATTTTAAGAATATTTTCAACTGAAAACTAAGGAAGGCTTGAAAGTAAGGAATAAGAATATCGAAATCTAGGCTCAAGTTCATGATAATCTTTAAAGCAAAATAATGTATATATCACCTATAAGAGAACCATACAGGGTGTCCAGTTAGTGTGTAATTCTTCGATATCTCGCAAGGTATACCTGATAGAAGAAAATGTCAAATAAATAAGTTATTTGGTTGCTTAAGGCGCATATTCTAAAAATATTTTTAAATATACAGGGTGTTGCGGGAAAGTAGGATAGTGATCAACTTGATTTTTTTATATGGAACTATAACTTTTTCTTAAATTCTTCTAGTTTCGATCATTGATCTCTATTCAACCCTAAATTATTTTTGGGATCCGTTGCGACGTTACCAAGTTATAATTTATTTTCTATTAATTTCCAGATTTGCAAGGTCGTAAGTAATACGTCCAAATTGACATATTCCTTTAACTTTTCTCAATAATATTATACAGCGAGTTACTTGAATATAAAGTGGATATTATTTTGGATGTCACCAGCAATTTGTATCTACAGGGTGTTTTTGGCAGAATTTTTAATTACGGCAATTTGAAGGTCATTTTACTTTGTTTTTTTAAATGCTACACCCTATATGTTTTATTTTAAATCGAAATATCTACTAATACCCTATCTCGCCTTGTAATATTTTTCTTCGCGTTTGCGCCGTTGCCAAGTTAGAAATTACTTTTCCAAATTTTTAAACAAATATCTCCGATTTTAATTTATTTTAAATAGAATCCTCTACTTATTTTTATTGCAATGAATTGCACATGTCGAACTTAGTAAGATCTCAGAATTTCAAAATTTTGTTTCAACCAGGCTTGAGGAATATTTGGGATTTTTTTGCCAATTACTCCGACGCCCATGCACCGATTTTCAATATTATCGCAGCATTGCTTCCCACGACACCACAGCATATTGCTATCCAAATTTTATCATAATCTGTGCAGCGGATATTGAGATTACGAGGCTAGCAGAATGCCAACAAACAAACAGACCAGCAGGCGGGTGACGTGGATTTTCATTATGTAGATATCATAAAATGCCCAAAAGGCCTATTATCTCAAAACGGAAAACTTCGTGATCACAATACTCCCCTCACCTATCGAAGTGAGAAGTAAAAAGATCCAAATTCTCAGAACTGCTCACAACTTGTTTTTAGGAGGCTAAAATGTCCCTGGTCATTCTCCTTTCTTTTCGGGAGAGGGTAATTTTAGGTTGGTGGGGTGGGTAGGTGTTATTAACGTAAATAAATTACCTTGCTACACTGATAAAAAGAAATTCTCAAGTCAAGAATTGTGATATTCTTGTAAATACATACTCACAACAAGAATATCGGTTCTCACTCTAAGAAAGAATATTTGATGAGAAAATTATAGAAAATTTGTATCAAGAATAATATATTTTTGATTTATATACATCTTTTAAAGAAATATGCTCCGAAAGAAAATATAATTTTCTTTGCAATCAAGGCTATAATAATCTAATAACAAATATTTCATAATTTTATATCAAGATTATCGTTTTTTCCAGCGGTGTCCAGTTTATTTTTATCAAGAATATAGACAGCTTGCAAATGCGAACTTTTATTTACAATATGATAATCTTGGTTTGAAAATGAACGCTGTTTTACAAGCACACCCTATATTTGTATCAAGTAAATCATTTATTTGACGTCTACCAACGTCGGAGTGCGCAGGCGCGCAGCGTGTCACGGGTCAACTCTAACCTCTTCACTCTCTCTACTCAACAGCCTGTTGCCCGTCCGCGTCCACGCCGCGCCGCCATTATCGGTTTTCGGGTTGTCGCATTCGCCGCCGTCTTTAGCACCGTAGCGTAATACCGGCATCCTGGATCCTGCATAATAGTATCTAGTCAAACTGTTAAATAAATTGCCATTGCCACGTGATACCCGTGATACCACCGTCAACCATCAGTCATCGAATCTGCCGGTAATGCTGGTCCACCGCCCTTTGAGTCGCGTCCCAGTTCCCATCATCAGCTTCCTTATCACTAGATCTATCCAACCATGAATGAGCTATTAAAAAAATTGGGATGCGAAGACCTGACTCAGGTGTTCCTAGATAAGCACTAAGTATATTAAAAGTGATTAAAGAAATTCTGCAGAACTATTTCTCCAGAAAAATTTCTACATGCTCATAGAAGAGTTTGAATGCTCAAATTAATACTACTAGATTCCTCATCCAAGAATATCACAATTTTAGAATAAAGTTGAGCTACTTGCGTCAAGTTTATGAAATGATCCCAGTTAAGATTATGACATGCTTCAGTCAAGATTATGAAATACTTCGGTCAAGATTACCATATGCTTGATTTAAGATTTTGGTATTCTTTCTATCAAGAATTTCCCAGTTTTGCATTGAAGATATTTTTTCAATCTAACCCTTATATGGTCAACGATATCGTATTCTCACTTTAAGATTAGCATAACTTTGCGCGTATAGGAACTTATGGTATACTTGAATTAAAGCATCTGTGCTCCATCTAAGAAATTATTTTTGTGTGTGTAATACTCTCTACTTTACAGTCCTATCAGAACATTGCATTTGGAGATATATGAGTGTGGAATTTATTTATCCATCCTATTCCTCAACTTCAACTTCAAATCCGCCAGATTGGTTAATTAGTGTTTGTATCAGACGAAACCTTGAATTTTTTACACTCGAAATGAGTGGATAAGAACATAAAAAAGATATCGTTGAAAGATCACAAGTGCTTTCCTGTCAATGAGCAGACCGCGAAGCCAAAGCCTAAATACCAGAGTACCGCGGCTGCTAGTTACAGCGAATTGCAGAATGATTCACAAGATGGTGGAGTAACAAGTAACAATAAAATTTCAACAAGGTGCTTCTAAATACACTGGATTAGATTATCTGCTACAGGCATAATTATTCTACAACTGTCCAGGTAAAAAAGGAATGCCTACGCTCCTACAGGAAATGATTTATGCAAACACCTAAAGACCAAAAACCATAAAGCTACTAAAATGAATTATCTCAAAATGGCTAATAATAATCAGTGGCTACAGCTCATTCAACCAACATAACCTGTATAATTAAATTAGTGCTGCCAAAAAGAGTGGCAATCAGGGAAGCAGAATCAAGGGAAGCCTTTGATAAAAACAGAAAAAAGGGTGAGTAATGAGCTGTACAAAGCAAAGGCCAGAGGTGACGATATTTGCTATGTAGCTTCTTTGATCATGTGAAATTCCCTTATGAAAATGAGACAAGTCATGCGTTTACCACTTGATGTCGGGACACTTTATGGACAGGAGACTGCTGCAGCATTTGGGTACTATGTAATTTTGATAATGTATGTTTTTATCTATTTTGATGTAAAAAAGTTTGGATAGTTAGTTTGTGTGAGGAGAAACTGGGGTATTTGGGGGGGTGGAGAGTTGTAAAGGCCATAAATTTGTTGTATTTATAATAGGCTGTCCATTGGCTTGTCAAAGAAAGACCTAGCACATAATGCAGTTTTTTAGGGCTTCCCGAATATTTATTACCGAAACAAAGAAAATTTTCTGATGTACAAATATATACGAGTATTGCCCTAGATGGTTCTGTATTGGATGATGGGAAAAGGTTGGATTGGTTTTAATGAAATTTTGTATTAGAACAGTGGCGAGAATGGAAAACGCGTTTGACTTTTAGAAATCGTGTAAGTCGGCGCAGCAATAATCAAAAAACTAAAAATATAAGAACATCTCAAACTGCGCTTTTAGGCTTTTGTCGATGATCTGGTTGGGAATCTCAGACTATAGCTTCATGCAAATAATAGTCATCGTAATGTTTGGGAAGTACTGAGTCAATCAACTTGACTTAGCTTTGTTTTAATAAAGGTGCTATTAAAATTATTGCGAAATAGTTGAATTTACCGTCCGAAGGCACATTTATTCCCGTTAAAAGTAGATATATTTGTTAGATATGCTTGGCTTTGAAAGATAGTTTTTATGCGGGTTTCACCACTCATCAGTGCCGGTCGTACGGTGTATTTAAAGCGAAAAAGGTGGTTGTGGCAATCGGCCTTACACTCATTTTGTTGAGTGAGCCCTATTTTTTGTTTTTGGATTTGTACGAAACCTTATACTATTATGGGCCGGTTGTACAATGCAAGCTTAAGCTTCGGCTTAAGGTAAGCCGACGTTAAACCACGTCAGTGGCAAAATGTCCATTGTGCAATGCTGGCTTAACCCCCCACTCCAAGCTAAACACGAGCTTACGTAAGCCGATGCTCAACGCGAGCTTAGCTGAGGTTTAAACCTAACCTGATATAAAAATGACATGATTTGTCAAGGATGAACCTTCAAATTGCTTGTCACCTTATTAGGTAAAATTTTTTGGAAGATTTGTGTCTAATTTAACAAAGAGAGTGAATGAAAGAACAGAGACAAAAACGGTCGTTGCCAAAATTTGACACAAAATGTCATAACTGCCTCACCAAAAAAGGTAATTTTTCAGATGATTATGTCAGTACGTGTTGCTTCATTGATGCCAACTGTAGTGAATTTCATTATCAACCAGGTTTAACTAAGCCGACGATTGTACAACGGGTGTCGACTTTAAGCCCGAGCTTAGCTAAGCTTTGGCTTAACAAAGCTCGTGCTAAACCCGCATTTGTACAACCGGCCCTATAGATACTATAAATAATTTGACATAAATTTTCCATCATATGCATCATGAAATAAAATCGCTTTAAAAATCGTATTTAGTACTACAGCCGACTGAACTTCGTATTTCAAGTCCGACACATTGTTGCCATATTGCGTTTAGCCACGTGATGGGGAAACAACGAATATTATTGGTTTATATTGTGTGACGTATTTTCGCATTCTTTTTAATAAATGATGCTAGTTTTTATAAAAAGATACCATGGTAAAAAAAGATTAGTTCTATGAGATCACGGTATACCTACGTTCATTTTTTTGTATTTTTGCTAACTGGAACAAGGTATTATTATTATTATCAAAAATCATATACGTATTTTTCAGTGAAAGATAATGTGCAAGTTATCTGCTGCACTCTTTTTTTTAATTAATGGTGCTGTTCTTTATCAAAAACAAAAACCATAGTAAATTATGGTACATTCAAGATTATTTTAATTTGCAGTACAATTTTGATTATAATAGTATTCCTATTCGGTTCATGTTTTCCTCATTCTTTTGTCAGTAAATGCTGATGCTAGTCTTTATAAAAAGGTGTCATAGTGAACAAATTTATTTGAGATCACGATACCTAGGTCTATTTTCTTGTATTTTTGCTGAAACATTTGACTATGTGTAGGAAGCATTGGCCATTGATCGATCGTGGACAAATGTCTTGCTAAAGTTGAACAAGTCAGCTCATTAACCCTTTGATCGAACGTTTTTAATCCTCTGGGCCGTCACCGCAAAATTATTGCGGAACAGTTGAATTTACCGTACGTACGCACATTAATTTACGTTAAAAGTACACATATTTTTCAGTGACGCTTATCTTTGAAAGACTTTTTATGTGGATATCACCCCTCGTCAGCGCCGGTCACACGGCCTATTTGAACGAAAAAAGATGCCTGTGACCACCAGGTCTTATCTTTTTCTTGTTGAGTGTGCCCAATGTTTTGTTTTTGGGCTTATACGAAAACTTATACTATATATTTGCAATAAATAATTTGATATGAATTTTCCATCATCTCCCGATTATACATCATGAAACAAAATTGCTTTAAAAATCGTATTTAGTACAGTCGACTTAACTTCGTACTCCAAGAGTGACAGTGTTGCCATATTGCCAATAGCCACGTGACGGGGACACAACGAATATATTTGGTGCGTTCATTATTTTAATTTTCAGTACAACATTCATGATAATATTATTCCTATTAGGTTCATGTTTTCCGCATTCAATTTTTAACAAATGGTGCTACTCTTTATCAAAAAAAATACCGTAGTAAAAAAATTATTCCTAGGAGATTACGGTATACCTAGGTCCATTTTATTCTGATATCGCAGACTGCAGTAAGTTTGATTATATACAGGGACGAGAGAGGCCTTCGGTCAATCGAACAAGCCAGCTCATTAACCCTTTATCGGACCCTTCTAATCTGTTGGGCCATCCAAGCAAACTTATTGCGAAATAGTTGAGTTTACCCTACGTACGCACATTAATTTACGTCAAATACATATTTTTTAGTGACGCTTTATTGGGTGTGAAAGATAGTTTTTCTGCGGGTTTCATCACCCCTTATCAGTGTCGGCCGTACTGTCACTTTGAACGAAAAAAGGTGCATGTGACCATGAGACCCTATATTTCTTTTGTTAAGTGAGTCTATTTTTTGTTTTTGGGCCTATACGAAATCTTATACTATATAGATAATACTGATACTTTGATATAAATATTCCATTATATGCATCACGAAATAACGTTGCTTTAAAAATAGTATCTGGTCCAATAGTCGACTGAACTTCGTATTCCAAGAGTGACATATTGTTGCCATAATGCCGTCAGCCACGTGATGGAGACACAACGAATGTCATTGGTTTATATCGTGCGACGTATTTTTAGCGCATTTAGGATTATTTTAATTTGCACTACAGCCTTCACTATAATGTTATTCCTATTAAGTTCACGTTTTCCGCATACTTTTTTTAATAAATGATGCTGATGATGATGAGTAAATTTATTTCTATGAAATCACGGTATATCTATGTTCATTTTCTTGTATTTTTTCTGACAACGATAAGCTATTATGATAAACAATAAGTATAGTTTAAAAAAAGAGAACAGGAGCCGACCGATTAAGCTTTCCTCGTATTTAAAATCTGACATAGTTATTGGCCACTGCTGTTGATGATGATGAAAGGTCTTTGAGGCTGTCTTCATCGATAGATCTGCACGTCTCGAAATCCTCAATAAATACTATTTCTATTTCACCAGCCCTCCGACGATTGAATATCTGGGTTGAAATCAGAGTGCTTTCAGCTAGGGATAACCAAGAGCCAAAAGAAAAATTTTCTGTAACTTCCCTTAAGGCTTCGTTTCTCTTAAGGCTTCGTTTCTTTTACGTTTTAAATATGCATTCAGCTTTTTAATATCGTTGTTTGACGGAAGGGTAACAACTGTCCTAAACTGCTGACCTTTGGTTTCTGACACAGTTTTATTAACGCTAATGCTAATGTCATCAATAGGTAATTTGATAAAGTCCTCTGCGTTTTCTTATTTTTCCTTTTAATGCAGTCGGAAATGAAAAGTTGACCAATTTTCTTAATCAGAGAGCCTAAATTGTAAGCTACTGATGGAGCCTTATACATATTGGACTCTTTGTTAAAACCACCAACTATACATTCAACGCAGAGATCACTGCATCGTGCATAGAAGGATCATAAATTTCTTTCAATTCCGTTATATTTCTATTAATTGTTTGTACAGCTAACAGAAATCTTCCAAACAGTCTTAAATTAGTCTTTCTGGTGGAGAAGACGATATTTGCAGCACACTTTATTTCCATACAGAATAATTAGACGATCGTAACATATTGCCCGGACCACATCGTCTTCTCTCAGCACAGAAAATACATCGTCTTTCAAACTAGGGCTTGCCTCGGGACGAATACGTCCAATCAGTTTACGCCCCATACTAAGAGAGTTCGTCGAATTTTCCCATCAAATGCGAAACAGTTTTCCGCATAGTGACGTAGGTTTGTTTTTGTAAAAAACCCATTGCAGTGGGGACATACTGCATTGTTCTTTGGAAGACAAATAAACTTTTTAACGTCCTCCTCATTTCTATGCTTTATTTCGAGAGGCCTTGCAAACTTGGTTTGCATTGTTTTGCAATATATGCAAAACAGTTGGCGGGTTTTTGAGGTACCCATTTCGAAAGTCTTGTTTGAACTTAACTTTTTCTCCACTTCCTGCTCACAAACTCTTGGCGTCTGATTTGGAGTTGTAGGCAATACATCAGGTGCAGTTATGCTTGTTGAACAAACACTACTTTTTTCATCACTGCTTGTTTCATCACTACTATCTGGTTGGTACTCGCTTCCGCTTTCCTGAAAATACTCCTCGTAATGTTCAATGTCCTCGAAATTGTCAGAATACGTATTTAAATTGCAATCTGTATTGTCAAGGATAACGTTTTCAGAGTTTTCACCAGACAATTGTCCACTGGTTGTAGAAGCAACGTTTTCTAAATTATAGTATACTTTTTCGTTGGAATTTAGTACTCCTATAGAAATAATATTAATTTTGTTTTCTTCTGGTTTAGGAAAATTTTCAACAGGAGTGCATGAAGTACCTATAGCAGATTTATCTGTTGAAATGCAACGGCTACTGAGTTCTTTCTCGTTTGAAAAATCCGAGGTTTTCTCTACACTCTCGAAACATGTTTCGCCATAATTATGTTTTTCCAATGTACTAGTTATAGGATTATTATCAACTTTTAAGTCGCTGACTTCAAGCAAATCTTTTGTTTTTGCATGCAGTGGTTCGGTGGAAAATGTATTCTCATTTTTGTAGCATTCCTGCATACTCTGCAGTTCCTTTTTGTTCTCTGGAAAAATATATAGCTAAGAAGTAAATATTTTGAATATAATTAAAAAGCAAAAAGTCAATAACAGTAGGTTTTGAAATTCGCTTGCAGTTGTTTTTGAGATTATACTAAAGAGGTAATAATTGTGGGTTAGGCACAAATTACTCAAAGGCTTCATAATCGTACCCAGAGGTAACCTAGATCTTTTATATTAGTCCAGGCGATAAGAGTTTTTTCACAGGAAAAGGTCGGACAGAAATGAAAGTGGAGGGAAAATACTCTGCTTTGCGACGATTTTCGAAAAATAGCGTCCTTTTGGTAAGTGATATCGAAAAAAGACTAAAATCATTTATGGAGGGAATAAAATTATGCATCATTTTGGTAATTTTCGTGTGCGACCAATAGCTTCCGTTCTGCCCCAAAGAAGGGGGTGGTTTGTGATTTTCACTAAAATCAGAATTTTATCGCGTATTAAGTCGAAGAACCCTATCAAAAAGTTGTGTAACGCTCACTTTTTCAACTAAGAGAATAACATTTCTCATATTCCTATTATCTGCAGCTGCCCAAATAACACATTTGGGCTTAAAAAATTACGATACTTAGGAACACATCGCTACCTACTACCGGTATTAGCCAATCGTTAAGTCCTACAACAGTTTTTTAAGCACAAAAGATCGGAAGGAAATGGAATTTGGTGGGATCTTAGACATTGGTCCTCTTTATGTGCACCGCCTGCGACTTCGGGGTTGCCACTGGAGGGGTGGGGGGTGAAAACGCTGCCTCACGATGATTTTTGAAGACCAGTGTCTACCATCCCACCAAATTTCGTTTCTTTCCGATCTTTTGCGTTCAAAAGACTTTTGTAGGACTTAACGATTGGCTAATATTTGTAGTAGGTAGCGATGTGTTGCCAAATATCCAAATTTTTTAAGCCCAAATGTGTTATTTGGACAGCTGCAGATAATAGGAATATGAGAAATGTTATTCTTTTAGTTGAAAAAGTGAGCATTACAGAGCTCTTTGATAGCATTCTTCGACTTAATACGCGATAAAATTCTGATTTTAGTGAACGCACGCTTTTAAAAAACATCGAACTAGAAATTTGAAAATAAGCATAAAACGAGCCTAAAAGCGTCGGGCGCTCGATTTGTGAATAATGTGGCATAGAGCGCGCATGCTTTTCACAATAATACCAGTATTTCTCGTTCATCATTGTTTTGAGCTTAATTTTAAATTTTTATTTCGATGTTTTTGAAAAGCGTTTTTTTATTTTTTTGAACAATACTTATTTTTAATTTTAGGTAACTTTATCATTAAATCTTCGGTTTAAGTTTGTTAAACAATATACTTGTTTTTACCCTTTTAGTTAACTTAATCTTTAAGGCTTTTTTTGGGCTTTTTCAAACTGTATTTATTCCATTGATGAAATGGTTAGGTTACTAAATGATAACAACAATGACAACAACAGGGGTCGTTCTGATTATAGCGCTACCTGCTGGATATAATGTAAACCTAAGGTGGCGCCCAGAGATCCGCACCGTCAGTTGTCAGTGGCTATACACGACGCCAAGTCGACATATGACACATTACAGTTTAAGACAACAGATGGCGCAGTGTTGCAGCTACCATCACATGCCTGACAAAATTCAGCAACTATCTTTCTAGAAGCATGTGAAAGCATACTTATCTGACGTAGGCAGTTATGCCAATTTAATGGATTTATGAGAAACGAGAAATACGAACCGCTCCGTCTTATCACAGCATAGTAAACAATCAGCATAATATCTATGAGGATTTCCCATATAAAAACGGTTCCCACATAATTTGACCTTGGGATGATTTTACGGATGTGAAGTTTGGGTAGAGATGCGAAAATGAAAATATCGATACCGGTACCAACTCGACATTTTTTAGCCAAATAGGCGCGTTTGGTTCGCCCAGAGCATTTTGTGCAACTGATTACACCCCTCAGTAGTTACATAATTATTTTCGATACCAATACAAAAGTATCTATACCAGCTTGGAATGCCTCAGAAAGTATCGATGACAAAAATACTCGCTATTGGTGCAAAAGTATCGAAGTATCATTAGCATCCTTACAAAAAATCATTCAAAAGTGGGGATGCGCGTGTAATTTCCCCCAACCTGAGTTATTGTGCTGGTTGTTTACTATGCTGTGATTTGACCTTGGGATGATTTTACGGATGTGAAGTTTGGGTAGAGATGCGAAAATAAAATATCGATACCGGTACCAACTCGATATTTTTAAGCCAAATAGGCGCGTCTGGTTCGTACAGAGCATTTTGTGCAACTGATTACACCCCTCAATAATTATATAATAATTTTCGATACCGATACAAAAGTATCGATACCAGCTTGGGATGCCTCAGAAAGTATCGATGACAAAAATACTCGATATTTGGTGCAAATGTATCGAAGTATCGTTAGCATGCCTACAAAAAATCATCCAAAAGGGGGATGCGCGTGTAATTACCGCCAACCTGAGTTATTGTGCTGGTTGTTTACAATGCTGTGGTCTTATCATAGAAGGCAAAGTCAATAGTAAGAGGGGACCAGGAAGAAGACACAACTCCTGGCTCAAAAACCTGCGACAATGGTCAAATATGACCTCTATAGAATTATTTAGAGCCGCCACAATTAAGATTAGAGGGGCAAATGTAATAGCCAACGTCCTCAAGGATAAGGCACCTTAAGAAGAAGAAGAATGGATTTTTCGGTAGATGTAACAAATTGTTTTGTGAATAGAGATGGAATAGCCAACTTGGTCTAGATTCAAATGAGTATTACATGCTCACATGCTCATTATGTGTAGGGACGAGAGGTCTCTGATCAATCGTTGAAAAGAATCTGACCAAAATCGAACAAGCCAGCCCATTAACCCTTTATTCTAAACTTTCTAATCTTCTGGGCCGTCACCCCAAAATTATTGCGGAATAGTTGAATTTACCGTACGTACGCACATTAATTTACGTCAAAAGTACACATATTTTTCAGTGACGCTTGGCTTTGAAAGATAGTTTTTATGCGGGTTTCACCCCTCATCAGTGCCGGTCGTACGGTCTATTTGAACGGAAAAACGCACAGGGAGCAACGGGGGCGGCAAAGGAAAATGCCCCTTGCGCATTTTCAGCGTAGCTGGTAATTTTTCGGCGCGTCGGTCGCCTCTAAAAACCGGTCGATAGGGGCGAGTTTTCAGCGGAAAGCGGTGTGCGGCTGGTCCTTATAGATTTTCCAGTTGGGCAACGGGAGATCTGTAGCCATTTTGCTCGGCAGCAAATCGATGCAGGAAGGGAGGGTCTGGAGCGCGCGGAGCGGAGCGGCGCGGCGCGACGACCGGTGCCGCGCATGCCGTTTTATCCCTTTTTGTCTTACGCTCTCGCTTCTATAGCCGTCACCGCTGCCGCATAGAATCAACTTCACGACTCTTAGTTTGCCCGGTAGGGCAGGACCGGAATCAGAACATTCACTAGGCCACCGGCACCAACTATAGGTCAGTCAAATTCGCTTATTAACCCTTAACTGCTAACGTCTTGAGGCGGTTAGAAATCTACCGTCAGTCGATTTAGTAGTAAGTTCATCATTATCATAGTCACAATGTCTTAACGGACATGTGAACTCGTAAAATGCATTAAGTCTGAGCTAGAGTATTGCCGACTCTACCGTCTTCGCGATATTGACGAATTGTATTATAATTTTTAAAATTTACATAAACGTTAGGAACAAACCAAGTTTCTGACAAAAAGGTTATATCAATGTTTTCATTGACAATTAGATTTTCTAAGTTTTCTTTATTTGCCTAAGCTGATCTGCAATTCCACTGACATATTCCAACCTTATCCACTTTATTTTATGATAAACTGAAAAAGTCATCGTCTGTAGTTATTCTATTTTTTATGAGATCTTCAATATCATTTTTTGTCAGGTTATCTAAGTTAACTTCCTTCAATTTTGACAAAAAAAAAGAACTAAATCTAAAACATTTTGTGTAAGTTTGTCATCATTAATACTAGTCCCGTCATTGTTAGCTACATAATATGGGCTATCAAGGACTCCCCCTGGGTTACTTGTAGGTACCGTTTTGCTAATTAGCAAATTTAGAAATAATTATTTCTCGCCTAGCTTCTTGTGTTGGATCTTGTGTCGGACGGATATATATTTTTGAAGGTCTTACCACTAGTTGTGTATAACGTGTTCTTGTATTAGATTGGCTGCTGTTCTGACTTCTGTGCATTGTGTTTGGTGTATGGGGTTGAGTTGGTTGAGTGTTCATTTTCGGGAAGGATGTTGATGTTTGTGTTGTGTTTCTAGTTACGCTAGCATATGTTATCTTGGGAATAACTTTTTCAGAGTCCTTATATGATGAACTAGTGAGAGCCATGTGTTTTTTGATATTTTTCTGTCTTTCAAATTCTTCACATTTGCTAAATTCATACGTAAAGTGATTACCTTCGCAATGCAAACATGTAGGTGTATCATACTCATTACTACAATTATTTTTGATATGATTCTCATGGCATTTCGCACATCTAGGTTTACTCTTGCATTGTTTCGCAAAGTGACCATACCTTAGACAATTATGGCATAATATTACTTGTTGCACGTAGTTTGTGACTTCAAAAATTACGTGATTCATTGTCACATATTTTGGTAGCTCTTGGGTGTGGAAGCCAATAATAATTTTATTTATTGGAACATATTTTATTTCCCCATTTTCCTGAACTTTTCTGTGCATACGTTTTATAGAGTTGACTGTGAATTTATAACGAAAATCAAATGGCTGAATTTTACTCATTAGGTAATCTTCCGACAAATCTTTGTCCACTGATACAATACCCTGTCTGAAAACCATAAATTTCGGAATGTAAAAGTCTAAATTGTATATTTTGAAAACTATTTTTGCTTTGATTAAACTATTGCCTGGCATTGAATTTTTGAAAATTATACGAACTCTATTAACTCCTATTGATTCTATTTGTTTAATCTGATTATCTATTTCAGGGAGAGATTTTAATATTAGTTCGCCCACCTTGACTGGATTGAGTTTACCTACATCTTTTCTGCTATTTTCAACATAAACATGATACGGACCCGAGTCCGTCTGCTCGTACAAAAGAAACGATCGTTCATAGGTTTTTTGTGTTGTTATTTCTGGTGCGGGGGATGTAGTTATTTTATTAGTTATATTTTCTCCGCCAAAATCAATTGAGTCATCAATCATACTTATCTTTGACTCGTTATCCGCATCCCTTCCTCCTTTTCCCGGGTGGAACACCTCCGCTTTCCACGCTCATCAAATCACCACTATTCCACTATTTTAGTTCTGTTATTTCTAAATTGTCCCTATGCAACAATTCGATCCGTACACCTTGTTAGTCAGAACTGAACTGAAAGAGTCTATTTACTGTCTGTCTTTTCACAGACTATAGGTCGAATATCAATATGATAATTTTTTCACTGACACCTCTTGTTGCCGACACGAATATTATCAATAGTCTTGAGAACTCGCCATCGTTCGCGATTTACTGTCCGTTCAGTGGCGCTCTTGATACTCATATCCAGCAACTGTTTCGTCCTATCCACCCAGCGTGTAGGGGAACGGCCACAGCGCCGCCCACTCGGGGCATGACCCTGAACCTCAAGTTTCTCCATACTATCGCTTCTGTGTATATGTCCGAAGAAAGTAAGCATTCTCGTCGACACAATGAAGGATGGTCTCTTTGGATTACCGAGCTCATCCAGTATGGAAACGTTAGTTCGATGGGCGGTATAAGGAACTTTCAGCATTCTCCTCCACGTCCACATTTCAAAAGCATCTATGCGAGCTCGATCTGCCTTTTTAGCAGTCCAAGTTTCCGAGGCATGCAAAAATATGTAGAACACAAGAGACTGAACCAGCGACAGTAGTAAGTTAGATGTGCGAATAATAACATTTGAGCACTTTATATAAGGAACATTTGTTACGATAAAGTACCGACAACGCCTCAGAGACAACACGTTAGTGTTAATGTAACTTTCTGAAAAAATATAAACCCAGATATTCGTCCCAGTACTTCAACAAGGGTTCGTTTTGGAGGTAGTAATTTAGAGGAGCCCCTTTTAAAATGATACGAATAAGTTGGCAAGATAACGAAAAGGATGACATCCAAATTTTGAGATAGAAAGTGGCATTTATAAAGAAGGGTGGAAAATACGTCCAGGTATCGCAGAAGGTACTGTTAAAATAAAATCGAAACTGTTAGAAAAACGCAGGAATTGCTGCATATTCTCCTCAATCAAGAAAAGAAGAACTGGATTTTTGTGTTGTATGCGTCTAAAACCTGTGGGAGTGTCTTCTAATACTGTATCTCTGCAAAAGGTTGATGACTTGTAAAAGGAAAAAAAGTCGCCATTACTCAAAGTATTATTATTCACTGGTCCTTCAAAAAGGTGCAGCCCGGACTCAGACATACTGAACTGCTGTTCCATTACCCAGTGGCTCCTCCTCACACCGTGAGGCAAGGAATCACTGGGTCAGCGAATCGTGAGCCCTAAGTACATGAAGGGAACTAAGGATGACTGCCTCCTACATTCTGGCGGCTAACATGTGCACCGCCGCACGGCACACCGGTCTTTTGCGCAGTGCAGAGAGCAGTGTATTCCTCACTCCACCTAGGGATCCAATGACCATAACCAGCAGACTTACACTGTAGTCTGGTCAGATCCTGCGAACCTGTTCGAGTAACTCTTGATATCTGGTCCTCTTTTCTTCTTTCTTAGAGACGTTGTTCATGTTATTATTATTATTGTTCTGACTTTCCAAGTTCCTCTAGTGCAGGCCTTCTGGGTATTCTGGCCAGAACCAGCGAAGTTGTCTGAGCAACTTCTGATGTTTGGTCCGCTTTTCCTCCTCCTTATAGATAACGTTTATGTTATTATTGTTATGATTGCGGTAGCAACAAATTTTAAGAAGTTAGAGAGAGAATAATTTAGGAAGGATCATATAATGTTACAGCCTTTCAGAATCTCAAACTTTTGGAATCCTTTGTGTAATTTTTCGTCCAGGCCTAACTGCGGCAGGTGTGGTATTAATGTGTTTGGTGTAAAAACTGCAAAAACTGAGTGGTACTTTTGAAGGTACTATAGGGACTATCACACCATGCATTTAAAACATTTTGTTTTGTACGTCAACCCCTCAAACTCACCCCCAATTTTTTTCCAAATAGCACCCTATATCCTGTAATGCCTTTGATTTCGTACAAAAGCCAATTTTTTCCGTAAAGTCATCAGCATAACGTAAATAAAATTAGGATTTGTTTGACGCCAAATATTTTCGTAACAAAAAAAATAATAAAAAAGAAAATAAATGGGTTTTTAAATGTACTGAATTACCTGTCACATTGCGCTTACAAAATAAATCACTCCAATCGGAAAAGCCACCCTCTTTATTTTCAAGCTATTAGTTCACAATTTTTATCGGAAAAACTAATTTCTTACGTTAATTAAAACGTCATAGCACCTCACCTTTGTGTACCTATTACAATTTAAGAATTTATTTTTCCAGGCAAAATTGTGGATTGAAATTTGAAAGAACAAGCTAGGGGTGGATTCCAGGGGTTTAAGTAAGAAAAAAATGATCCTTAAGCAAGGATTGATAGGTCATTCACTACCCTTGAAAAACCCACTTACTTTTCTTTTTTATCCGTTTTTGTTACAAAAATATCAGGCGTCAAACAAATTATCAATTCATTTGTCTTATGCATATGATTTTACGGATAAATTAGTTAGCATATAAAATTAAAGGTACCACAAGATTTTAAATAAAATGAGGATATCATTTATGTAGGAAAACCTATGGGGTGCTATTTGAAAAAAAAAGTTGGGGGTGAGTTTTAGGGGTTGACGTACAAAATAAAAGTTTTGAATGCATGGTATGATAGACCTTATAGTACCTTCAAAAGTACCAGTCAGTTCTTGCTTGAACCGTTTTCTGTTACGAAAATATCACGTGTCAAGGAAATTCTGGGACACCCGGTATATTTAAGGTGACCATTCGTCCCTGATTTTGCGGGATTGTCCCGTTTTCAGACGACCCTTCCCGCATTTACACCGTCCCGGAAAATGTCCCGGATTTTGTATATTTCTTTTTTGTATATATTCTTTTAATTTGTAAAACAATTTCATCCCCACTCCACGGCTGATACAGCGGAAGATGGAAACACGGCGGCCGGCGCCGACGCGTCATTTTGACGTCACATAAGCCAAAGTGACATATAAATTTTGACATTTGACGTCACAATAACGCGTCGGTGGCGGTGTTTCTATCTTTAGCTGTGACGTCACACAAGCAGTGTCCGGGCTAGATCTTTCTACGCGCCGCGCCGTCCCGCATTGGCGTCAGAAAAAAATGGCCACTTTAGGTATGTTGAATAGGTAGCTTTGTCTACCATTGACAGGAAAACTATATTATTATTATTAATGCGCAGGGAAGTGCAAAGTTAACCTACTTGACTATATTTTTCGTAAAAAACCTGGTGACTAAAAACCGGTCCTGCATGGAAGCCTTTCGCTCTGCATCAGTCTGTCTCTGTTTGTCGCACCAGCGGCGGTTTTTGACGCCTCGGCCGCCTCCACGCCGCCGCCGCCGCCACAACAGCGCGGCATCGTCGCATCGCCGCGATCGTTATTTCCTATTTGGACCTTTTTTAAGTTTCACTTTTACAAAAAAATGTTTCTATGTCGGATTTTGAACTCTATACCCAATATCGAGAGTTTATCGATCTATACCCCTCTCACCCCTTCCCTTGTACCGCATACAACATGTATCACCTCGATCCACTACTGAAACATATACATTCATAATATTCAACACGCATTTAATTGCTCTGTATTCGGATGATTTGATTATACATACGTACGTTCAGGTGTTTGCGGGTCAACGCTGGCCCAAAACTTAAGGGCACTCGCAGTCTGTAGTCCTTCTATTGGCTAATATATTATTGCTCACAAATGGACATATCTATAGAATCGCAAAGATATCCATCAAATAATGAACTTCAGAATATTCTGAATAATGTTTTTAGCTTTATAGCCTCTATCTACCTAGTTTCTATGCCTTGTGTCAGTGTCCCGGTTTTAGCGCCACTGGTTAACAAAGTGAAATCAAAACATCACTATTTACGAACCTATAAAATTATGTCGCCTATTTCTTCAGAATTTCCACTAACTGCTCACTTATTTCTTCGTCCCATTATCACTGGCAATGGCAAAATTATAGTTAACTGTATTACTGCTATACAAAGTCTAAGTTTAAGTTATTTACCAAACATTTACACTATATATAATAGTGCGCTCATAATGAATGAGATTGTAGTTTTTTTGTATGATAAAGTACTTGTACATTATAAGGATACAGCGCCATAACATATTTTGGTGCAAAGACATCGAAATTTTGTTTCCTTTATACCTTTTACATCTATGGAATCAATGGAAGTATAAATAAGTATGTCATAAAATAATTGACACAAAGTGTTTAGTGATGAAAATTGGCTTAAAATTTAAAGAGCCTCAGGAGTAAAGACCTTCTGTTGTATTATTAAGTTCCACTTTTGCAAAGAAAATGAGTCAGATGTTAGATTTATACACAGAAAGAGGTTGTATAACATATATCAGCAGATCTAAATCAAATATGCATGTAGTTTTATTGTACTGGTCCATAACTAAAATCAGACATGCTGGAATATAAAATTTTACAGATGTTTCGGCCACCTCTGTGGTTCTTATCAAGGTACAAAATTTGATGGGAAATCAATTTGGAAGCAGTGACGTTGTTTGACACCTGTACCAAGAAAGAACTTTTGTTTCTTTTGTAAACTAAATTCCTGTGTCGGTGATTCCAAAAAACTATAGAACACGTGAGGCAGCATTTGCGTTATTGATAAATCTTAAATCAGAGCAACCAACACATCATTGTCTTAGGATTCTGATGCTGTCCATCTGATGGGTGAAAGACTGCAACCTCAAGACGAATCAATACTGCATCTTGTCCGAGTTCCAATGATAAACCATGAAAAAACATGATAAAACCCGCAAGAACCCTATAGCCCACTCTTTGGTTAGTATAACATTGATAAGACTTTTCTTTAAGTCATATACAACCACTGAGCCACAGACAAGTCAACTTATTAACTGGAAATCCAATCGTCATTCACCTTTAAATAAATAACAGATTTTTTCTCTTTTCTCTTAAGTATTATCCTTCTTGAGTAGTACAAAAACAGATACCTATGTAATCCTCTTTTACACAGTATCCTGGCTCTTGAACTTGTCGAAGTCTGATTCTGGTATTTCCTTTTTAGTTATGTAACTTTTGTGCCATTTGATTCCACATTGGAGAGGCCTTGAAGGCTCACCGTTATAGAATTTTTCACATATGTGGTCTAACAATATAGCGAATTTTTTTAATCATTGTTTTTGGGAACTGGGAAAAAAATATAAAATGATTGGAAATAGCCTGGGAAATAGCAATTTCTAGGCCATAGTTCTTTCTAATTTTCGGCTAGAAGGAATTGAAAAACTCGCAAGGAGGCAGTTAAAAACATTAAAGAACGGCTTAGAACGAAACTTAGAAGCTTTCCAGACCACTTCTTTATACATTAATTTACGCATTTGCAGAAGTACATAACTCTGTGGACAATAAGGAGTACTCTGAAATCCCGCCCACATTTAACCTCAAATCCAAATTGTTACATTTTTGTCAAAAAAAAATGAGAGGGCGCTATTTTGTTGGAAAACATTCGTGTTTGTTCGAAATCGAACAGTCTCCCTCTGACCATTTACCCAAATTTAACGTAACTCGAGGCTGAAGGTCCAGCTTATGCTATTGTGGTAACTCCCAGTTATAAATTTCCATCAAAATAGTTATATAATAAGGTCAGCATGTGAATGATCCTTTGTAATAATAATAATTTTTTTATTAACTGTTTCAATGTGTCAACTGTGTCGTAGAAATTTTAAATGAATTCATTTCATTTTTATTAGAAATATTTACTGTGCTTACGTATTTGGATATTTACATGTATTAAGCATAATTGATCCAGGACATCATTCTTTACTCTTTACCTGTAATTTATTGACTTATCCAATTCACCACGGTAACTTAATGGATGAGATAAAGTTTTTATTTGATATGATTTAATATTTTGAACGATTTCATCCATAATCGATAAGATAAAGCGGATAATTTAAAGCTTTAAATATTATAACCATAGAGTTATCAATGGAGTAACACTACTTATAGAATAATCAAAACGTCAGCTAATAAGTTGTGGTTATTTTTCACTAGTCTAAAAAGTCATTCTTGTCTAGTAGTAACTATCACTATCGTATTAACATTAATGAGGGTATTCGTAACTTTTGAGTCGTCCAAAAGCTGTCTATTGAATCTTATTATAAATCTGTTTTGTTTATACGCTAAACTGACCACACTTGTTACGTGTTAGGAACCGTATATTCTGCTACATAACTATCACCCTACATAGTCAAACGCTCGCCTTATGAACCGGTCCTGAGCCAGCCAACAAAAAACCATCGGAATGAAGAAAGAAATACGGTAACAAATATATATTCATTTTGTGACAAAGGTTTTAAGAGTTTGGGTGTAACAAACTATTATTTCAATCACCAGATTATTATTGGGGAGATCCCTAACACTTGTTATTTAAGCAACTATTTTAATGCGCGCTAAAAAATGTTGATCTTTAATGACGTCATTTGCAACAACAATGCGCAAAGTAGAGGCATGATGAAAGTGCGAATATTTCCAGATCAATAAAGTGTTGTTTCTGTTACAACAGCGTGCATAGTTCCATTTTCTGCGGGCGCTAGCCTGGCGGGCTGGCAATTGGAATAGGAAGAGGGGTTGAAAAGATAACAGACACACGTACGCAAGGACAGAAGGGTGGCGGTAGAGTCCGGCGCCACTGCGAAACACCCCCTTTGTCGGACGGTCATTAATGCAAAACCGTCTCTGCTCTGCTCCCTTCGCTCTACGTGTACTTTGCAGAAATGGTGCGCCCCCCACCACTATCGAACCCCTCGTACCACCTCGTCAGCGGCGCGATTTCTATCTTTATGTCGGGTTTTTGGCGCTCTATGGACGAATAGGGACTCTGCTTAGAGTTGAGCCTGAACTCACTTAAAAAAAATCGCATAAAAAGAGATCGTGCTAAATGGTGCTCTACGAATGGATAAAGATGCTGCGTACGACTGTATCCTATACAAACATATAAATATAGTTTAAAGGAAAGCTAAAAAATACGATTTCGATCGAACCAGAAAGTTAAAAATGATTTCTATTGCGAGTACTGTTGCGGAAATCGCCCACGCTTTTTTCACAGTCATACTAGTATTTTTCGTTCGTTATTGTTTTAAGCTTATTTTAGATGTTATTTATAACTCTTATTCTTGTATATTTGAGTTTATAGTGCTTGTACTCTACTCAATACTGTAATATAATAATAACATTATAACTACACACCGACCTCAGTACTCGAGAACAATCAATTCAAACTATACTGGGACATTGAAATATAGACAAACAAAACCATCCCAGCAAATAGACCAGATATAGTATTCCAGCCAAAGACAGACAAAGTGACCTACTTAATAGATATTGCGATTTCCAATGATATGAACATCCAAAACACCTACGTTGGGAAGATGTCTAAATACACCGATCTCGCCATAGAAATAAAACGACTATGGAAACAAAACAAAGTTGTTATTATCCCCCTCATTATGTCGGTCTCAGGTCTCACTCCAAGTACATTTACACCACACCTGCAACAATTGGGCCTGGATGAAAAGTTACATAAAACCTTCCAAAAGTCTGTAGTCCTCAAGACCTGCAGCATTGTACGGTCCTTCCTGAACTCTGAATGATAATAGGTCAGGTGTTGACTTGGCACAGCCCGTCAATACTTGTTACTACCGCAACCATGCGAGAAAAAATAAGAAATACATAATAATAATAAGACATAACTCTGCGGCCAGGGTGATACACCAAGCACTAGCCACAACAAACAAACTAATAGAAAACACAGATCCATATTACAATTACACTCCGATATCAGTACTCGAGAACGATCGATACAAACTATACTGGGACGTTGAAATACATACAGACAAAACTATCCCAGCCAATAGACCAGATATAGTTTTCCAGTCAAAGGCCGACAACATTACCTATTTGATAGATATAGCCATTTCCAATGATGTGAATATCCAAAACACCTACGCTGGGAAGATGTCTAAATACACGGACCTTGCTATGGAAATAAAACGACTTTGGAAACAAAACAAAGTCACTATTGTCCCCCTCATTATGTCGGTGTCAGGCCTTATACCGGACACGTTCGCACAACACCTTCAACAGTTAGTCCTGGACGAAAAGTTACACAAAACATTCCAAAAGTCTGTAATCCTAAAGACCTCTAATATTGTGCGATCCTTCCTAAACTCCGATCGATAGTCAGGGTGTTGACTTGGCACGGCCCGTCAACACTTGTCGCTACCCCAATTATGCGAGAGGAACTTAGGAAGTCGGATAATAATAATAATAACTTTTTAGTTCGATTTTCTTTTAAAGCGGGTTTTTTATTTTTTTCAAAATATATTTATTTTTAATTTTTTATGTAACTGTATCACTAAAGCGTCTTTTTTTTAACTGTATTTTTAATATTCATGGTACTGGTAGTTTTAGTAGTCGATGGAGCGTAGATCCATGCACCAACCAAGCCGCGACTCCAATGTTCACAACCGGTTTTCCATAACATCGGTCAACTTGGTTTTTCAGTAGATCAATGAAAAAAGTTTTTCCGGTGCCTGCTATCAGTTACAAGATTTTTCTCTCTTTTAACATCACCGTTAAGTTGATTTCTAATACTCTTTCTAATAAGGATGTAGGTACAATTGTTTTTGAGTAATATTCATAGCATAATCATTGTAATTACTGTGTAAACGATAACTAAGGCTGTTGACCTTCCTGAATAAATTTCACAAAAATACTCCCAAACAGTTGCATGTCACGCCTTTTAAGCTCTCGTCCTCGTCGCTACGCCTCTGGGTAGTATTAACAAACTTTAAGTGTCTTCACCATATTTTCGTCTCTGAATAAACAGTCACATAATTATTGTTAAATATTTGAGGAATCTTATAACACATTGTTTTATGATAGATGCATCTTATACAAAAAAAGCGTGTTAATAGCAGTAGTAAATCACTTCCTCTTAATGCAAAGGAGAGTTACAAATTCTCAAAGAAACAAATAAACAAACAAACTAACAGGTGAGGCTACTAAAGCTTGTTAAAAATAGATCATGCGAATGACGTTCTAGGAATGGATAAAGATGTTGCATACGACTGTATCCTAAACGAACACAAAAACGATTGAAACTAAGCAAATCATCATAGTCACAATGTCTTAACAGACATGTTGTGAACTCGTAAAATGTACCCATTTTACGAGCTTCTCTTGGGATATCTTTAAGATCTTTAATACAGTAGTTTCCCGTTTGCTTTCTGCATCCTCATGCCGTTGACCAAATGTATCTACTGGTTCATCCGCCTTTAGGGACAATTTCTCACCCCAAGGACAAGAAGGTGTCGCGACTCTTCTCAACTCGTCCACCCAAAGCTGTTGGTTGAGAAGAGATTACTGCTTATACCAACAGTAGTTCGGTTCCTTTTAGTCGGCTTTTACGACACGCAGGATATACGATGGAAGATATTCTAACCCGCCCCCACACGGGACAAATGTGGTAATAAACAATTAGCTCGGTTTAAAACCAACAGTAGTACCTATAATTGATGTTAACTTAAAAATGGAGCAACGCATTTTTGTCGATCATGTCAAATTTTCGTCCAGTATTCTTCACCTTTAGCATGGCGCTACATCGTAATTTTTCTCCCACATCCTTCCACAACTATTGTCTTCTCCCTGATGCAATAGTTTTTTATAATAACATCAGTGTCAAGTAGCCAGTTGAGAGTTGTTAAACATGGACTGATGGTAAGTACTCGTAGCCACCAATATTGTTAGTACGAATATAAAAAACGTAAGGTTACGGAGTCTAATAATAGAAATGCGTGAGTGTATAACAGAAGTCCTCAACCTCTGTAGGTAAATACGCCACTGCACCTCCCTCACCCCCCTCTCTGCTTCCCAAGCCGCGTCACCCAACTTTTTATGCAAATACCCATAATCCTCTGTCTCTGTTACTTATCCCGCAGGCTTTGAACATACACACTGCCTCGTCTAACACATGTTTTTTCGTCTTCTGTCCTTTTCTAGGGAGCGCTGGATAGAGATCACAGAAGGTTTATTTGCAAACCAGAAAGCAGATATAGTGCTAAGTATCTAACTTGTCTATCTGTCTTTATGGTATACCATAGCAGTTATTAGAAAACCTAAGATAAAAATTGGCTTTTGTACGATACATCATTTATTATAACACTAGGATGATGACACAAACGCATGGCATAGAGGGAAGGACAACTTTCGGCAACCGTTGCCACATTGAATGAAGATCAAGTTTGGTTGGCTCGGTACTTTCTTCATATTCGGGTATTATATACGCCAACCGGATATTGGTTATTAACTGCATCATTTTGAAAGGCCAATAAAATGATGCTCTATGGAACTACCGTCCTGTTGCTATTGTTCCTGTGCCTAACCAGGCCAAGGTCTTTGAGATCATCCTCAAGAAGAAACTGCTTAGATATTGTAAGATTAAGCCAATATTTACTACACTACAATTTAGCTTCAGAAAAGGGGCATTTATAGTGAAAGTGGTATTATCTCTTGATGAATTAGTCAAGCAGCTGTTGGATACCATGGTATTAGGGGTAGTACTCCGGAACTGTTAAATTCACACTTGTTCAACAGAAAACAGTATGTTTCAGTCAACTCTGACATGTTGCTCATAAATTGCTGTGATCCTCGAGGATCTGAGCTAGCACCTTTATTAGTTTTGTTATAAATCAATGAATTATCCGCTCTGATAGAAAAAACAATATGTATTCTATTTGCTGATGACACAAGCTTTTCTCGACATGTTCTAGGGTGGTAGATCCCTCAGCTTTCTATACGGTGAAGAACTCATTTTCCAGCGGTAAGCTCGAATTGAACGAAACTAAGAACCAAACAATTTTTTTACCGACAAACTACAGATAAAGTCTGAGCCAGCAAAATTATTGGGTGTTATACTTCGTTCTGGCTTAAATTGGTATGATTACATTACCTACAAGTGTTCCTGGATTTTTTCACAGATACTTGCGCTAAGGGTCAGTTTCTCAATGTCCAGTTAAAAGTGCAGATAGGTGGCTGCCAGTTAGCGTTTCTATGGATACAACTGTTAGCTAACATTTAAGTGAATCATTAAGTTTAACCTTCAATTGTTTAAACAATTTATCTGACAGATAACCGTTCACTTCCAGATAAATATTTAACTGAACATTGAGAAACCAGCCGTAAGGCAATCAAATTGCTTTTACCCATTAGCGTTTTAAAAATAATGTACCTTGCAACTATCTATTGCCATTTATTTAGGCACATTCATCGTAGACATGAAATTTAACCGGTTTCTAGCATAATAATGTCGGAAAAATGTATTGAATATGTGTATATGAACTTGCCCAAGTACACGAAGTCGTCAGACGTGCATGGCAAAAAACTTAAAGAAGCGATTACTCCCGGATTGAGATGACCAAACATAATAAGGTTGCCTCCCATTAAATCAACTGAAACATAGATGTATTAGATAAATTTAGAACAGATGAAATCAAGGTCCTCCATTTAAAAGTTTATTTCTGCTCCAGACGGTTTGCAGACTTTGAAGTAATCATAAAAACTCAAACTGCTAAGATTTTGTCCACAACAAAGATCTATCCAAAAGAGATGTGGAAAAAAGTATTCACATAGAGGCACTTGACGAACTAACTAGGGACTGTAATATCAGAGATCTACATTTTACTAGTTTACTGATACGCAATATTTGTAAATTTGATATGAAAACATTGCTGCTGGCCAAAAATCAAAGAGTACTAAACTAATTTCAATCAGAGAATTGGTTATGAGGGTTAATAGGGCGCTTCAAAAAATTCTAATCCCTTAGCTGTCATTGACAGCCCTGAATGCTTATTCGGACTGCTGTATAGATATTACCATGTTACACTTAGAAACACGTTAATATTCTACTGACCTCTAACTCCCTACACCATCTCAATTTCACCCGAAACAAAGAAAACGGATAAGAAATACCTAAAGACAGTATTTCGATCAGTCATTCTACCAATTCCCAAAAACTGCTCCCGTCGGTTAATAGCTTCCAAATTACGGGCTGTAGATTATCAAGTGTAATATGTGTATAAAAAGTGCACAGATATGTCTTCAAAGGCAACAAATGTTTGATAAGATACAAAAGTATGAATTTTGCTGGGATTCACAATCTTTTTTGCTAATTACTATACTACCAATGGACCTGTTTTCAAAATTAAAGTAATATCATTTTCTATAACCCCTTAGCCAATCGCTCACAAAGTTCAACGTACCGGTTGCTTAGTACGCCGACATGTCTGGCGACTAACAGACCGACCAAAATGAGTCACAAAAAGGTCTGGTGTACCACAAGTTTATCATCGACATTATATAGAACTGAAATTTTAGTTGATTTTTCCTCTAGTTCGACAGAGCTGTCCCCAGCAATATTGCGATATATTGTGTCATAACTTCTATTTTACAGTACACATTCTTAGCCTTACACCAGGTCTTAGAATTCTTCTGATGGTTCATGTTTTGACTTAAACTCTACATTACGAGTACTCAAAGGGTTGCCTCTTTTGATCTAGCCTTCGTACTTACGTAGCATATGAAAGGCTGATTTGGTCTTTCTCTGACACTGACTGCAGTTGCGGTCTTCATCGTATAGCTCCATTTTATGCAGGTTTTCGTTCAGGCCGCAGCATCCAGGGAAGGAGGCCAATCTGACACTGATTCCTTTCAAAGGAAAAGCGGTCCTTCAGCTTTTTTTTGACATGAACCGTACATAAAAGGTTTTCCATGTCTATATACACGTACCAAGTCTTAATATTTCTTGTCCTTTAATTTCCACTTCATCACGTGGTGGCTATGTGCTATTGAGCACTCAGCCAGATTCTGCGCCAATGCAGGTAGATAAAATTTCTCTTGCAAACTCCCTTTCTATTACCAGCTATGCATTAGTATCCTGGCATCATGTTCCTAAAATAAACTTAACTCAAAACCTTTAAAGCTAAGTAACAAAGTAACATTTTACAAGAGCACACGTTCTCAAAATTCCTTTGTTGCTTTTCTGGCAAAAATAGAAAATTACTAGATCATAATTTCTGCCACCCTTCTTTGCATCAGGTTTACCAATGCTGATGGTTCAAAATTTTTGCTGTTTGGGGTCTGTATGGATGTCCCACTGTTCATTAGTAGCCAGTAAATTATAAATATATATACATAATGTATGGAAGTTTACAGCTATTACGTGTCACCAACTTACACAAACAGTGTAATGATTGAAGCAGTTCATGAATTAATCGTTAATTAGGAGCATATTCTGTAGTTATAGACGCCTGTAATGTAGATATTTCTTCATCTCCTTCAGAGCGAGATAACTAAGTATTCATAAAAGCAATGAAAAACTCCATAATTGCAGGAACAAATACGTCTAATCACCCATTTCTATTACTTTATACCCCTGAAAATACGTGCAGCCTCGTCTGGTACGTGTGGTTTTCATTTGCTCTCCTGCTCGTAACGCTATCTGGATACCATAGACGTTGTTTATAATCTAGATGGTTAACACCAGGGTTGTTGAGTTTAAGGGTCTAGGGTATAGCGCGAAATTAAGACGAATCAAAAGGTCCAAAGGTAAGGTTCAAAGGTCACCATAAAAATGAATTTCGCATTTCCAAGCTCCTAACGTTACCTTTAAACTTACAGTAATGACTTAAAGAGCAAATTAAAGAAGAAAGCTTGCGCTTGTGCAGCTATTTAGCCTTTTTTTGATATCGGGTTTGGTTGTTAAATTACAGGCATTTATAGAATGTATGATTTTTCATTGCGAGTTTTCCTGCACATTAAAAAACTTGAGAAAATCGAAAATAGTTGTCATTCATTAAGGTCTTTTCTATCGCCTTCTGAAATATTATATATGTAGTTTGAAAATAGAGTGAGTTATGCGAGAAATTGTGAGTCCGTGTTTTACATGGCAAACAGTTTGGACACTAATTTGTGTTAATTTGTCTGTTTAAAGATTTAAAAAAATCTGGTGAAATTGAGACATAAAATAGAACAGAAAATAGTTCTGTATAGGTGAAATGATAATGATTCAAATCCTGCTCGATATTTCCACAAGTGCTTTTAGAAAAGCACCTCTAGGATGAGAAATTTCTTTTAAGAGTTACGTTAACTGTAATGGCCTCAGGCACAAATCGCTAAGACCTTTCTCAAATTTCTTCTATACTTTGGCATATCATTCTTACTTTCTGAATAATATATCATGGTGGATATGTTTCAGGAAAAGATCTGATGAATATTCTCCAAACCAAAGGGTTGTCAAGGTTTCCGCTGATTTGTTCTTAGATGAGAAGTCGTCCTGTCGTCTTTTTCTATTCGCTCATAAGATAAGCTATGTCGCCGTCGTAATTCTAATGAATCGACATATGCAAATCCAACCTACAGTGTTTGTTATTTAAGATTTCAGAGTGTCTGACTTATTTGGTAAGCTAGTTTGCAAAAAAAACTAAGCTACTTCCTGGCATAGCTGATAATCGTGGTCAATAAATACCACGTATTCAAAATTAATTGCTTTCTAACATTCTGTATTTTTGAAAAGGCAGAATGTTGGTAAAACGTTTATCTTTTAACAACTGTGGTTTTAGTTATGAGACACTAAAACGTCATGAATAATAAGTACAATAAAAAAGCAATTGATTCAAATTAAAAAATGAATACGACTTAAAAAAACAAACACAAACACAGTGAAAAACTGTTACTGTATAAATGGTATAATTAGATACAATTGATAAGATTCTCGATAAAAATCAAGTACCCTATGGAATGGTCTCATGGTTTCGTTTGTAGTTGACATCTGTTCGAGTTTTTATGTTAAGTTGCGAAGCAGATGCTTGGGAAATTCATTATGAATCGATAAACGTCTTAAGAGCCTACAGAAGTAAATTTTTTTATCAAAGTAATTCGTTCAACTCAAGACATTTCGGAGATTAGCGAGAATGTTTAAAAAAACTAGACCTGCATATTCGCTGATCTTGTTCAGCTCGTTCAAGGGATAATAATTATAGACCGCGTAAGTAGTGATGTGATGTAAATGGCTAGCACATCAACAAGAAAACGATCTTCACAATCAAACATTACTTAAAGCTCATTGCAATTTTTTGTGATTTGTGCTTATTCCCCTACAAAATACAGGTAATCCATAAAAGTCGGCCTTTGGAAATTGAAAAACGACTTCAATATTGTAATGCTGTCATAAAACTTGAAAACTAAATCGAGGATTTTTGGAATAAAATCATAATGAGCCACGAAGCTCATTTTTCTTTGCATGAAGCTGTGAATAAGTAGAACCATCGCTTCTAGAGTAGCGAGAATCCACATATTGTTCACCAGCTACCGTTACACGAGCAAAAAGTGGCCGTCTGGTGTGGCATTAGTGGCAGAACAATAATTCTAAGGTCTTATTTGTTTTTGAGGACGATCGGGAAGAACCACTACAGTAAATGGAGTTCGCTACAGAAGCATGCTGTTGGATTTTTCAATTCCGGAAATGGAAGAGCTTAATGAGGAAGATATTAGTTTGGTATCAACAAGTTAGTGCCACAGCACACGCGGCCATGAAATAATAGCCATTCTGAACTGAATTTTTCCTGGAGACCTACACACAGAAAAATCTTTCGTTTGTCAAAGACTTACGCTTTGATTCAATGTTACACTCAGCATTCCTCAAATGCAGCGATGTTTTATCCAATGGGAAGTGTATAGTTGGTAACGTATTATATCGTATTGTCGATTCAACTACAAGATGTCATTGGATTCCAATGAATGATTCAATCGTAGCCTGTCGTTCAATCGAACCTGTGTACTATAATTGATTCTAAACTACTTTCTTTTCCTTGGACCAACACATTTTAGTGCGAGGATAGCTGATTGTTTCGTTTGTTTGTTGTTTCTATGTTTTATAATGGTGTGATTTTGTATGAGGTTATAAGGAGTATGGTGTAAGAATTAGACATTCTTGCATCTGCATCGTCCTGCACCAGTTGTCGCCTTTCTACCTGAAATATAACTGTCTCACTAATCTAAATACCTACATTCAAATCAGGGTGTTAGCTCTTCTAAGTCCCAATTTCTTAGTAGGTTCTCCATTTGGTATATAACTGGATACATTTAAATTACACAATTGCTGCTGCAATACGCGAAACCACGAGATGACACAATACGGCAAACAACGAAACAATACAACGAAACAACTCGTTACCGAACAACCTCGCCCATATTGGCGCAGATACCGGATAACGGATAACACTGAGATAATCATCCTCTTCTTTCTTTTTACGTTCATTGAATCGGTTCATCATCCCCGCCGAATACTGGTTATAGTTCAGCGAACAACAAGGGCCATTGAATTCGATATTATGATGTTGTTGGTACGAATACTACTTACCAATTTCTCTAACAGCATAGACAACGTTTTGAAAGCATGGGTTATTGTTCGTGTAATGGTTACCTTTTGAAACAAAATTAATTTTTATCAGATGAATTATCACGAACTGCTGTTGCAGGAATAATTTTTGTACATCGAATAGATTGTATGCTTTGCTTAAATGAAACATAGGGTAAATTTCGAAAACAAAGGGATGCTTTGTTTGCGTTAAATATGAACACTAGTATTAGAAGGATTACAAATCATTAGAACGAATATAAAACTATTTTAAATTTATTGGCGTACCTGTGATTACTTCGAATATAAGGATTAAATTCTTTCAATCACATGGATTTGAATTTGAAACAACTGTAAATATATTTAAAGCGATGGAAAAACATCCAAATACTAATAATTAATTGAAAACGCAACAGTATTTTTTCTGTGTAATCTCGAAAAACGCCGATATTGCTTATCCGCCAAGGTCTCCTGATTTGACTGTTCCAGACTTTTAGTGATGGGGTTATCTAAAAGATACGATATTTGAACATTAGAAGCAAGCATTAAGAGACAATACACGAGAGGAAATTGACCACCTTGGCCAGCTCTGAAACTAACATGTATGTCGAAACAATGCCATTCGCGAAATGTCAAGGTCGAATGGCCGATTGGTATTTAGTGAATGGTCATTCGAGCAGCCTTCGATCCCTGTGGCGTCGCGGCGCCAAGCGACGTCGACGTCGCTTTTTCCGATCCTCACAATTGCAGGTTCAAAGAACTCGAGCTGCGACGCCTGGCGACCGCTGGCTGGCGCTGGCTGATGCCTGATGCTCGCTATTTTTATGTCACATGGCCGACGCGCTTTCGATTTTGTGCCAGCACGATTCTACATGCGGAAAGAATCCCGCGCAGTCACTATGGTATATGTGTTCTTAGTGGCTAAATGCGTCAACACCTTCGCTTGAGTAAAGCCGCATTTAGACTATGTACCACGTTTCATAAACCTTTGTTTCATTATAAGGGTATTGAAGTTGTGTATAGTGTTTTAAGACATGCAGGAAAGCAATAATGTTCCGCAACATTTTAAGACGATACTGAGAACATGGTTCATAAAGATTTGTTTACAAAATTAAAGCAGGGCTTCAGTCTTCAATAATATGTCTAGTTGTTCCCAAGCATCATGACTGTGTTACTTCCCGCATCGTTGTATGATGTCTACATAACGAAAATCCACATCACTCTTTTCCGTCGGTCTGTCCGTCTGTCCGTCTGTTCGCGTTTTTCTATTTTGTGATCTAAGTAACCGCTACATGGATTGTCATGAAATGTGGGTAGCAATATGCTGTGGGGTCGTAGTATAGGTACTGCTGCTATAATTTTAAAAATCTGTGCACGGTTAGCGGAGTAATTATAAAAAAAGATTCAAGTATTCCCCAAACTCCGTTTTTGGGCGTTTTAGGGGTTCCTGAACATTTTTTACCTTAGGGTGGTTGGGTTATGTTTATAGCGGGATGTCCACTGACCTCTAAAAGAAAGACCTAGCAGTATAATGACCGTTCTTAGGTCCATCTGAACATTGCCTTGCCTATTACAGAAACCAAGGGAACTTTTTGATATATACATTACGAGTATCGCTTTACATCGTTCTGAATTGATGGATGACGTATAGTAGTCATGTCAGTGGCGGCGCAGGAATAATCAGAAAATCTAAAAATATAAAAAACAGCTCAAACTTCGTTTTTAGGTGTTCCTGATTCATTTCTACTTTTTTCTGTGGGGAGGGGGGTGAAATTGGAGTGGTTGGGGGATGGAGGTTGCAAAACTGAAAAAATGTTTGTATTCGTAGTCCGAACATTGCCTGCCTACTGCGTAATGATGAAATGATGAAATATTATTACCTTGGCAAGGATAGGAAATCGTGTCAGTGCGGCGTAGCAATAATCAAAAAACCTGGGTTCCTAATCATTTTCTAGGTTTTTTTAGGTGGGGGAATTTTTGTTGTATTCATAATAGTCTATCCATTGACTTGTGAAAGAAAGACCTTAGCGGCACAACACACTTCTTGGAAGGCGGGTGGGCAATGACTTGGCTGCAAGGGGATGTTAGACTATAGCCTCATGCTATAAGAAAATAATAAACTGGTATTACGGTAATGTGTTTGAAGTACTGAGTCAATCAACTTGATCTTATTTAAGATATGCCGATGAAACAACCATACTCGCAGATAGTCCTCAGGGTCTTCAAAGAGTAATCGATAGAATAGCTTCAGTAGGTAATACAATTAAATAAATACAGGATTAAGACCATGGTGATAAGCAGAAATCCAAATCAGCAAATAGATATAAAGGTTCACAGGACGTCAATATCAAGGGTTCAGAAATTAAGAAATTTATGTAAATGGATTACAAATCACTCGAATCCTGATGCGGAAATAAGAACAAGAATCGAGAAGGCGAGAAAATGCGTAATCTGCTAATCGATAAAAGTCTGAATGCCCAAATAAGCTACAGTTTCGTCGAATGTTATGTTTTCCCGGTGCTTCTGCGTGAAGTCGAAGCCTGGACGATGAAAGTTAATATGTCAATGAATAAAATGGATTCTTTTCAGATATGGGTGTATCGCCTAATGTTAAGTGGCCTGGATACACACTTTTTTACATACGTATTTGCCATGTAAAATACGGACTCACATTTCTCGCATAACACACTCTATTTTCAAACCACATAATATAATATTTCACAAGGCGATAGTTAAGACCTTAATGAATGACAGCTATTTTCGATTTTCTCAAAAAAGTTTTTTAATATGAAAAAAACTCACAATGCAAAATCATACATTCTATAAATGCCTGTAATTGAACAACCAAACACGATATCAAAAAAAGGCTAAATAGTTGCACAAGCGCAAGCTTTCTTCTTCAATTTGCTCTTTGAGTCATTACTGTAAGTTTAAAAGTAACTTCAGGAGCTTGGAAATACACATGCTGGAGAAAGAGAAAAGGTGGCCACGCCTCCTCGTTAATACGTGAATACGTGTTTTCTTGGATTCTCAATTTCGCGCGCTATACCCTTGACCCTTAAAAGTAGCTTGGATAGACGGCGTTACATACCGAAGTCCTTAAAGAAGAGAAACACCACCTATCTTGGACATACCATAAGAAGCAATAAATATGACCTTCTTAAACTAATAACTGCAGGCAGAAGAGGACCAGGGCGCAGGCAAAACTCATGGTTGAAAAATGTCAGAGACTAGAGGGGACTGAATTCCCACACTCTACTAAGGAGAGTTCTGCTTTTAGTGCTATTCTGATTTTTATATTTGTAACTTACTTGCTATAACGTACATTGTACATTGTAGTCAATAAATACTCTAATCAATAAATACTCTAATCTACTCTACATTATATAGAGACACATTTGCCAAAACTGTTGCCTTTACTGAATAGAATTGGTACCTAAAGAAGAAGAAGAAGGCAGAGTCTGATTGTTCATTTAGAATCGGGTGCTCACTAGATGAAACAAGTATTCCATTAGAACATATTTGAACTTTTTACCAAAACTAACGAAACATACGTTATGCCTGTCGGATACACACTACGCCAGTTACTATTTTCTGTCTGGCCAAACAGGTCTTTACCAATAGAACCGATTTGTCTGATCATCGGCAATCGCCTCTGTGCGGTTTATTCACTAACCGGATCGAATCGGAAAAAAAGGTGGAAAGCATTAAACCCGGTTATTAACACTTTCATAACTTAGCCAATAAAAAAAATCGCCGGCGCCCGATCAGCCAGCCAGCCAGCGTAGCGGCGGAACGCGGCGCCGCCACAAAAACCCAACAACAACCGGAAATATATCCGCCGTACAACAAAACCGACCAATACGAGACTCCGGAACGATCGCGTCGACCGACTGGAAAGGGCGACCACCGGCTCGGCTCTCGTGCTCCCGAAAAAATGTCAAGGTCGATTTCGGATTCTAATTTTTCAATAGATTTATTTTCAATTGATACTCTCACCCAAAGTAATGTTAAATAGGATGGTTATATGAAAAATTTAGAAAATAGGTCAAAATTAATTTGACCCATTAATATCCAAGAATAATTTTTTCACAATTTTATTGACAAAAATTGATTTATTCCCTTGTTATATCATAAAAGAACACAAAATGCATGAATTTCTGCTATGGGGTTTTTAGATCACTCACTATGAGGTGTTACATATACAAGGCGAGATTTCAGTACCGGAGCGGCCGATAACTCCACTACTGTAAAAGATAGTGAAGCTAGTTGTATACAATTTTGATGTATACAGGGTGATCCATAACTACGTGGTGATGCAAACATACTTTTTTTTAAATGAGACACCCTATATATTATTCCATATTTAGACTCTACCAATGATCCCTGTTATTACATGTAAGGTACTGTAACATTATATAACGTATTTCAAAAGCTATGACCCTTTTTATATCCAAATCGCTGTCAAAAGTGTCAAATGAGCATACCGTATATCAAAAAGTAACGACTCAAAAACTATTTTTTTACACGATTAAATAAAGAATATCCTCTAGTTTTAACTAAGTCTTTAAAAAAAGTCGACGTTGCATATTCATATACAGGGTGAGATATAATGCAAATCCCAGATTTTCTCTTCTTTTTTAAATATAACACCGACATTTTATTACTGCTTGCTTTTAATATACCATTTCATCTTTATACAGCATTTGTTATACTCATATTCATCAGTTTCTGAGGTATTTCGAGTTTTTTGCAATTGTGAATTAACCGCATATTTGTGCACTGAAGTTTATTTATTTTAAGAAGGTACTATAGAATTTTATTTTTATGTAATGAACAACTAAAATATAAGACCATAATAGTGTTTGATGAAGCCAAAACCCTGATTTATCGAGATAATATAGGTCAAGTATAATGTGACATAATTTTATAGATTTTATCAAGCAGATCTATCAGGTAGGCAGCTTCTCGAATATTACCCTGTATTTGTTCTTCCATAGAAAAAATTGTTTATAAAGCTCGGCTTTCTCGCGGTTCGAAATTATTAGGAACGTTATAGAAACTCAATATTTCGAAGCCTATCTGATAAATCTGCTTGACAATCATGCACCTCACGTCTGTAAAATTATTTCCGCAGCATACTTGACTTACATTATCTCGATAAATCTGAGTTTTGACTTCATCTGATACTAGTATGGGCTTATATTCATGTTGGTTCATGTTCCTTCACCTTTTTTATTTTGCTGGATTTGATTTTATTGCAATAAATGTTAAAAAATACCCTTTATTGGCAAAACAATGGTAACGTTCAAATTCCTGACAGACAGTTGCAAAAACAGTGAAAAAGATTCCATTCGTGGTGCCCAAAGTCAATGTGCTCGGCAGACTACCGTTCTGTGTAATGCCAGATAGGCGGGGAAGATAACTTCGCATAGGTATGTTTTGGACCTTGTCGCGAAATTTCTTCAAACTGGATCCGTTGCAAATAAAAAAAACGGAGAGTTTTGAATGAAGCCGCTCAAGGTGAAGTTTAGAGTAATTCTGCCATAAATCTTAATACTTCATTACGCAAATTGTAGATCCGACTCATTTGACTCTATATACCCAGTTACTAAACTGCATAAATTTTATCTATTCTAAATGAAAATAGTGCAAGAGTTAACCGAAGACAATTTCGATCGGCGAGTTGAATTTTGTGAACAAATGACTACAGCGATTAATGGTAATATCATTTATGTAAAGAATATCTACGTGACTAATGAATGAATGTTTTATTTAACTGGATTTATTGATAAGCATAACTGTAGGTATTGGAGCAATGAAAATCTTCAAGCTTTCGTAGAAAAGCATACCTAGTGTCCCCAAAATATTAATGTATGGGCAGGCACTTTAGGAAAAAAGTGATTGCTTATCAATGGAAGTTTAAATGGAGAAATTAGTTAATTCGGATATGTTGGGAAATACCAGTGAGACCACTGAAAACCTAAACGAAGAGGATGGAAACCCTATGCTTACCCCTTCTCATTCTGTTCTGCCGATTCGGCAATGGCTAGACGACGCGTTGCCAGATGAATGGATAGGGCGAAGAGGGCCCATAGAATAGCCTGCGAAATCTCCTGATTTGATATCATTAGACTTTTTTTCTACGGAGCTATTTAAAACCTATGGTGTTTAGTCGCCAACGTGAAAGTTTGGATTACCTTCGTCAACGCATCATCGAAAGCTGCCACCATATCCCACGACACGTTTTTACAATCGTCCGTCACGCATTTGAACACCATTTCTATCATTGTTTGGTCAATAATGGGCCAGACTTTGAACACTTCTTATTCCCATAAAAAGCGACATTTTCGTGTGTTTATTTTCTTTTCAAGTACTAAGGAAGATATATAGAGATTTTCCTAATTTTCTCAAAAACGAATCGACCGGTTTTAAGAAATCAAACGACAATATAAAGAACCTGACAAACCTTTGAAACAGCATATTACTCGATACGCCTTGTCATTTAAAATTTTTGGTATGACCCCTGTTGGCAGAGGGTACATGGTGGGTAAAGTAGTTTTAGTGTTTAAAAGTGTCCCCCTTGAAAAATCGTGTCTCGGCAATTTTTTTAATCAATGGTTTTCGATAAATCTCTGGTGGGAAGTTTTCAACTGAACACCCTCTATAATCGGGGGGAAACGCTATCACCTTCTACGTCTCATTCTTCAAGGAAATATCGAAGGAGAGAGAAGATGAATTCGAAGGAAAAATTCATCATTGCTGAGAAACATTCATCACTGGACATGAATAAAAGACTTCCAACAATTACAGAGGGCTGCAATTAACAGGATCATCTGAAGAAGAGAAGCGTCCTATGCTTCGTCCTCTATGTCAATAGTCAACAAAATCGAGCAGAATAATTCTGTATGTGTTCCAAAATAGGGAACGAGTGAAGTGAGTGTGTTCATTATTGATCAGCCGAAGCGTCGGCAGTTGGTCCGCCGCCTCCATAGCAGCGCCGCGACGCCACACTTATCCTCTTCGCCGCCGCCGCCGACGTTACGTCCTTCGGCCGTCGACGTCCGTTGTTGCTCCCTACCCCTCACCCCGACCCCCTCGCAACTCCGCACCCTTCGGCCCGCGACCCAAGTGCGGGTGTCGCCCATTTTGTTAGACGAAGGGTGCATAGACCAGAATGGGGGAGGGTGCCGATAGAGCAGTTACATTCCTTCCACTCCTTTGTTAAAGTATTCTCAAATTTTGTTCTTAGTATAATAAGAAATGGAGTAAAGCTGATTGATCCAGTTCTTGTATTATTTTCCCATGTATGAAACTATAGCCTGAGATCCTCTTACAACTAAGTTCAGGCTCAGAGCAACAACTGAATATAGAGTAGTAGACAAACCACTTTAGCATGGCGTGCTCAAAGCCATCATCTTTTAACACTTCAGCCTCCAAACATTGCCAACTAACCTAAAAATTCTTCCAATGCAACCCCTGTCACAAACACTGCTCTGCACTGTCCCATCTCGAAAAACTGTTAAACTACACTAGAATATAGAACTGCAAGTCCGTAAAGCTTCGCTACAGTTACCAACAAATAGCGAATTCGATTTTACTGACCAAGCATAAAAGATGCACAACCAAAACTAACGTTTGACAGTCAGAGTTTACCGTAAACAAATCGCAGGAAAATTATGTAGACGTTGCCAGCTCTTCAAAATTTATGTAAGACAGAATTTGCGTTTATGATGAAGAAACATGCAGTAACGCAGTAGAGGTCAACATATCTATTGATTTTGCTGTAATCATTCCTGAACCCTCAAAATACCGTCTTTTTTAACGTAGAATGGAATATTTCTGGATACTATAAAATTAAGACGATAGTAAACAATTATCATTGCCGTATCTGGTGGTCAATATGACAACGTAAGAAAAGATCTTGGCCTATTAGAATTAGTTGTTTACTACCTCTATGTTCAGTTGTTTCTCTGCCCTCAAAAGCATCCAACTCTCTCAAATAGTTTCTTGCATCTCTCTGTAGGAACTAAGACAGCAAAGTTTTATTCTACAATCTTCAACCGATACAGTAATTGAATGGCATGCCGATTTTCCGATGTTTCAAAACAGATTATATTATAAGAATCGGTACGGTTTAGCAATTTCATTGCTATCAGTTTAGTGATGAGCTAAACACATCACAGAGTTATCTACACACTGGCTCACTTGACAGGAGGGGGCATGGAAAATACGACGGGGGGAGGAGGGGCATGGGAAATTCAGAAAGTATGTAGCAGTAACATAAATTGCAATATCTCCAATTATGCAGATATATTGTATAAACATTATATTGAAAATAGATATGGAATAAAAAAATACGAAATAAGATTTTTTATGATCACATGGTAACGTAAAGTATGGGCTGTTTACGATTTTAGGGAGGGGCCATGGCCACCTCCTATCACTGCCAGACTACAACAATAATGTAGTTTCAAAAATTATTTTTTGCCTAAGGTAAGGCATATATATAATTATCGAGAAATAAAGTCAATAGGCCGTTATGAAGTAGTTCAAAGTTTTATATACCTCGGTTGTTTGATCGATAATTCGGGTAGCTGTGAAAATGAGATTCGACGGCGCATTCAACAGGCACGTGTGGCCATGACAAAGCTTACTAAAATATGGCGTGACCATAACATCACTAAAGCTACAAAAATGTCGCTGGTTCAGTCTCTTGTGTTCTCCATATTTTTGTATGCCTCGAAAACTGGGACTGTTAAAAAGGCAGATCGAGCTCGCATAGACGCTTTTGAAATGTGGACATGGAGGAGAATGCTGAGAGTTCCTTATACCGCTCATCGAACTAACGTCTCCATACTGGATGAGGTCGGTAATCCAAAGAGACTATCCTCCATCGTGTCGACGAGAATGCTTACATTCTTCGGACATATGCACAGAAGCGATAATATGGAGAAACTTGTACTTCAGGGTCCTGCCCCTAGTGGGCGGCGCCGTGGCCGTCCCCCTACACGCTGGGTGGATACGACAAAACAGTTGCTGGATATGAGTGTCAAGAGCGCCGCTAAACTGACAACAAATCGCGAACGATGGCGAGCTACAGTGCTCAAAACTGTTGATAATATTCGTGTCGGCAATACTCTAGCTCCGACTTAATGCATTTTACGAGTTCACAACATGTCTGTTAAGACATTGTGACTATGATGATGAAGGTAAGGCAGCACTTGGATAGAGCTAAAAAGAGTATATTTTTTTATATCATTCCTTTGCGGGACAATGAAGGACGCACTACGAAAACAACAAACTTTTCAGTTTCATAATCGCCCCCTTCGAGGGGGGGGGAGGCACTAGCTTCTGGTCTGCTGAGAGGGGGGGGGAGGAAGAAACCGGCAACCAGCAGTAGTCAGGTATCACCAACAACGTCCCACTGAAAGACACCTTGGGTATCAGGAGTAGGACGTGGTTGGGTATCACCATTTTTTTGTGATCAAAAAAAGGAGGGTGGTTAGGAAGCGTCACCGTTAGACCAAAAAAAGGTTTTGTGGCTCCTACCCGCTATGAAAAAACCGAACAGGTGACAGCCCTAACTAGGGGTGACCTATTGAGTATTCGAATTAATCAAAGCTTACTTTTATCTACCTACCTCCCCCCCTCCCAGCCCCTGGGGGGACTGAGCTCGATATATTTTTTTGCTGGCATTATCCATTATTTGATATCAAAAAATTAACTATATGAATTGTAGAATAACCAAACGATATGAATATAATGTTGCATGTTTAAATGGTGTCTACATTTTACATTATCAAGGAACTAAGCTCAAAAAATATTCATTGTACCCTACTTGGGTGTAAAGGTGAAACATAAAAATGATTCCTTCTTTGAATTCTGAGCAAAAACTGTATGCAACATAATGCTCACATACGTGTACATAAATTCAACTATTTCAGAATTTTCTTATTTTCATCAACACCAAAACAAGGAAATTTGGCATAAACTTAAAATTGGTACATCTAGCTTAATCAACAGTATAATATCACTAGTTAGTAGTATCATTAGAAATAATTTTTAATATTGTCTAATTGTCGATCATTTTATGAGCAACACTTAGAACTTAGACAGTGGATAACTAGAAACCCTAAAATTTTTGTTTAAATTTGTTTCGATCCCTCGAATGTTTTACCCAATAATTGACCATCTCCAAACCTTATTGAGACGGTTTCTTCTAAGCTCCTAGCCTAGTAATTGTAGCATAAAAGCTTCAGCAGTTCAGAAATACATATATAAATCACTAAGATATTTTGTAACCTTCACCCCCCCCCCTGGCTACGTGCCTGGTTTATATTTAGTTTTTCGCTTGGATTTTTGCTTTACTGGACTGGCGTTGTCACATTAAGTTTGTCATAGTTAATTTTAGATTAGTAAATCCTAAAAGTTGTTTTATAGCAACGTGCCAATTTTGGAATTTAATAGATTAAAGTTAACAATGATACAAAAAATGTGACTACTGCACTGCAGTATTTCACTGGTGGTAGATCTTAGCCTTGTACTAGCTGTTGCTTATCCGAGCAAAAGCTAAACATAACATACACGTATACACGTATACGTCTTGATACAAAAGTTCAGATTTACTTTTTTATTCTGTATCTCGCTTATCTTTCAGTTTTCGGAAAAAAGTTATTTTAAAAAGTTCTTCATTTTAACGACTTCTACACACAGTTAAGAAAAGTATCAACTTAGGAGTCACCGAGTATATAAATATAATAATTTTCGATTTTGGACTCGTCGGTTTTTCTGTATATATTCTGACTTATTACTTGCCATCAATTAAATATTGCAACTACTGCTTTAGTTTCTTGGAAACAGTTTTTTTGTCTTCAAGTTTTAAGCAAGTCGTGCTACTAAAAGATATTACAGTATTTATGTATGTAGGATTTTATACAGTAATTTTACTTTGCAAGCCTTCTGGTTTTAATTAAAATAAATAATAGTTCGCATTGTACCTAATATTAGGGAGTTTTTGGACAACCAAGAATAAACAATCTTTAGGCTATCGTTATTTTGAACATACGTAGTAATAAGAAATAGGTAAATGATTCCCAATAGAGATAACGAAGGTCCGTTATTTATGGCGAATAAGGATAACATTTTTGCCGTTATTTTTGTCATGGAACAGATTTGTACAACGCTATGCTTTGAAGTTCCATCTTCCACGCTTCCATTGGTATTTAACTACAAATTTTTGGTAGTTAACAGTCAGTATTCTGGTGGAAACAGGAAAGGGTATAGGTGACTTTTTTCACATCTCATCCATAATCTATAAGATAATGAGGAGTTTAGAGCTTCAAAGGCTACACCCGATCACAACAATTAAGACGTCAAAGTCATTCTTGTCCAGCAGAATTTGGGTCATTGCATTGTTTTGGGTCTTGTAGAGAAGACTAACGTAGAATTGGTTTCTGCTAACCCTTTGAGGAAAAAAGTTGTGAGGGTTATGTTTAAGCTGGCCAGGTGTGCCTAATACAAATACCGTATAGTTCAACCTGGGTAATTTTGGTTGCCAATAAACATTCCCAATATTAAATATTATAGAACGACGTCATCACCTGTAAGGCTAAATTCAGATGCATACGACATCCGATGATACGACGGTACGAAACTGTTGCTATTGGTTGAAATACCTATTCAAAATGATGTCAAATCAAAATATTTCAACCAATAGGAACACTTTCGTAGCGTCGTATCGTCGGATGTCGTATGCATCTGAATCTAGCTTAATGTGCTAGCAGATCATATTACTACATTTTAAGAGAGTCATTATAGACGTGTGTTTAACACTGGCATATAGAGATATACTATTATACTATCATATACTTAGTAGCAAAGTATTTCAATAGCTACCATGCTTAAAGGGGTGACGCTATAACTATGACAGGCAGCAAATACATTTCAGAGTGAGCCATCACCTAATAAAAATGAGGAAGTCATTTATAATTATGCGAAATAAAGTAAGAGGTACTCACCTTTAACTAACATACAGCAGCTTCTGCTGTTACTAAGTAGTAGTCTAAGTTCGTTTGCCTTGCCCAAATTTCGCTGCACAGTCTCTCTATGGTCGCTACAGAAGAATCGCAGCAACTCAATCACCAAGTCCGGCAATTTACTGGAGTTCCACATTAGAAGAACCAATATTATACGTTTTCAAAGTGCATATACTGGACCCTTTTCTAACTTTATTAGTCCCGACATGTATATCTTCTATTTTTTATGAACAAATGTCGTTAAGAAACTGGAACTTTTATCATTGTATACGCTTTTGAGGAGATACAGTAAAGAGGAATGTCACTGTGCAATTGACAGAAATGAAATTATTGGTTTAGAGTTGTGCTACGAGAAAAAACATTATGTGAATTCTTGGTCTTCAAACCCTATCTCAAACCAGCTATTTACTGAAATGCTGGAAGGACAAAAGCATCCTCATAGAGGAACACTAACTTATAGTGCATCTTCCTGTTACTATGTTAATTATATTCCTCACTTCTGCTTGAAACCTATAGACAAATAATGTCTAATGAGACCAATATTGTTGCTCAACTCAGCAGTCAACATAATTCAGAAGCGTCTGCCGCTTTACTATGTGCTGAGCAGTATGCTGTTCAAGTAAAAACCATTCAGGCTTGTTGCAGGAAATATCAAGTCTAACCTGACTCGTTAGATACCAGTACTAAGGACCGGTTTCCCAATGTCCAGTTAAATATTTATCTGCAAGATAATAGCAACTGTTAGATAAATTGTTTAAACAATTGAAGGCTATACTTATGAAGTCACGTAAATCTTATCTGAAAGTTGTATCCATAGCAACGCTATCTGGCAGATACCTATCTGACACTTTTACTGGACATTGAGAAACCGGCCCTAAGTCAAATACCTTCACTAAACTTACAGAGGTCAAACTCTTTGACAAAGAAAAACTTCCTAACTTCCTGAAGACATAGTATGAATCAGTTCTAGACTGCCAACCGAAAACACCTAAGTATGACTGGCATCAATCTTGTAAACACCTGAAGCTGGGAATAGACGGGGAAGTTTCAAGGACAGTACTTCGCAGTTCCGTGTATACTAGAGACTCCACCAGATATACAAAATATACAGCAGCATCAATAATATAGGATTTCAGCAAAGCATATGCAAACTACTTCTCTAAGTGGAGCAAAATACCGACTCCTTAGCGTAGACGTGGAACCAACCTTCCACCACAATACAAGAGAGTGCGTCCTGATGAGGGCCTGATGGAGACCAAGAGACTTTGATTATTTACAGTTTTTGAGTATTTGTTTGCTATTATTTTGCTTACTGATACATTATTTTCAAGAAGAATAGTAAATAAAATAACAAAGGAAAAATAGTAATATCAATTGAAGCGGCGCTGCCAGAAACTCAAAGCTTTACGAACAAGCGAATTCCTTAGTAATTATTTCGAAATATTTCACTTTGAGATGAACTTGCTTCAATAAAGGAAAACTTATCAAACTGTCAATTGTCACTCTTCCGTCAACAAACGCGAATCTACCCGTACCGATCCATACCTTTCACAGGTAACTAGATTGACCACGGTGGTCACTTTCGTACTAAATATGGATCAAAAAACATCTGAAGACCACGCCGCAGATACCAAGAAACCAGTTTATCAGCGGCTGCACCCTTCTCTCTCGCACACACAGCTGCTTATGGACGCATCATCGGTCTATCTCTGTCTCACCCGCAAGAAAAGGTGAGCTTTGAAGGGGAAGTGCATCCTATGGAATTTTTTTGATCTGGGGTGACCATCGGTCAGGCAGCACCCGTGTGAAACGGAGGCAGGTTGTTTTTTATGCTTTTTATATGGAAATACGATCGGGGGCATTAAAGGGCATCATTCAGAATTTTGATTATGGGAATGGATGTAACTCTTTCTATAAATATTTATAGATCGCTCGGTATGAGAAGATTTTCCGTTTTATTCTTAGATACAGGCAATGCTGCCCTACTAAGCTGAAACATCGTATCTGACTTTTGGAAGGTTTCGAGATGTTAACGATTCAGTGTTTCCATATGTTTCACTATGCAAATATTTTGCAAGAAAAATGAAACTTTGTAAGGTACACATATTTTTTAAAGTACGTTTTCCTTCAGAACTTTTGTCAGTTAGGACGTGTTTATCCATAGCAATCTAAAAAAAATTGAAATACATAGGACAGAAATACAATGTGAAATATGTTTAATTATATTATAATTTGAAATGAACCTGTGAACAGAATCTAAAAATAAGAATGAAGTAATGAAGATACAAAAAAATCTACATTCTTTGATAAAAATAAGAGTAAATATGGTTCAGGTAGATATATTGTTGGGTTGCTCATCAAATCGTCTTCATATGTTTTACAATTCATACTTGGATCTTTCCATAATTGCAGGTGAGTGCTAGAGGGTTGATATTATTTTATTTTTTCTACACTCATCTACCCCTCTGTTTCGCGTTCTTTCAGTAGGCTTTCAACATAATTTTTGATGGCATTGTCTAAAAGATCAAGGACTTTAAATTTTTCCTGTTCATACGTCATTTTGTATTTAAAGTTAAAAACGCTCCTTAGCCAACACTAGTTATTAAATAAAAAAAATCGAAAATTCCTATTTGGCTTTATTTTGGATAACTTGAGGGTGCGGATTACAAATCCGGTTGCAGTTTTGAGTTTTAGTCTCGTTTGACGAAAATAAAAAAGTTCAGTTCTTCATGTTTGCCTAAAAAATCGAAAATATTTAGTTGGCTCTCTATTTGTGTTTTGGATAATTTAATGGTACGGACTACAAATCCGGTCGCAGTTTTGAGGTTCAGTCTCATTTGAAAAAAAATCTTCAGGTTTGCCTAAAAAATCGTAAATCTTTCATTTCTATTAAGATGAAACCTCGTGTTTTGGATAATTTGAGGGTGCTGATTACAAATCCGTTCGCAATTTTGAGTTTGAGTCTCGATTGGCGAAAGTAAAAAATTTCAGATCTTCGGGTTTTTCTAAAAAATCGAAAATTTTTAGTTGGATTTCTTTTAAGGTCACTGTTTGTATTTTGCTTAAATTGAGGGTGCTGAACCAAATATGGTCGCAGTTTTGAGCTTCGGTCACGTTTGGCGAAAATAAAAAATACGATCGGGGGCAGTACATTAAGGGCATACAGAATTTTGGTTACTGGAATGGACGTAACTCTTTCTATAAATATTAATAGATCGCTAGGTATGAGACTATTCTCTGTTTTGTTCTTAGATGCAGGCAATACTGCCCTATTAAGCTGAAGCGTCGTACCTGACTTTTGGACTTTTCGAGGTATTAACGATTTAGTGTTTCACTATGTAGATATTTTGCAAGGCAAGACATTATCCCGCGATTTACTTGTGTAAATGAACCAGTACCTATTTAATTGACCATTGACTACTTAATTGTGTTAAAACCTCAACGCGACAAGCTTTTATGATCATATAGATTGTGTATAATGAGGCTATAAGTTGATAGTATACATTTTAAAAGTAAATTTCATTTTCTGCTTTTTATTTTTTTTTTGTTTTAATTTATGAATATATTTCGGTGGTTTTAAATCCCTTAAAAATGAACTGAAGACGGATTTTGAGTATAGAGTATATAGTATATAGTATATAGTTTTGAGTATATCACAAATACCCTTACATTAAATAAGCTTTAGGCTTTCGACCATACAAAAAAATGACGCTGTGAAGCGTCATCCAAACCACATCAATTCGTGATATACACGTAGCAAGTCGGTCGTGTAGTAGTAGATTAGGCCCCACTCATTAACACCTAATTATCCTTGATTATAGAATAATCATCTGATGGTATTGATAGGTATCGTGTTTGTTCGACGTTTGTCAATGAGTTTGCCGCTATTCGGCTGTTCCAGCGTAAAGGAGGACATTGTAGCGGAAAATTGAGGGGCACACGGGAAAACGCGTTATGGAAACCAAGATTGCGTCAGTCAGTCAGCCAGTTCTATAATCATTTGCAATTTGTACCTGTCCTATTATTATTGTATGACAATACAAAAGGATGCTATTTATGAGGTTTTATATAGCATGATTCTAAACAGCTGTCGTTGAGTCAAATCTATTAGTCGGAGTTCTGCCTTCCCTTAAGTTTTCTGATAACTGTAGATGATGTATCAGTGGAACCACAACGTGACATGTAAAAAAAATGCATCAAGTGCATCCCATACATTATCGGTGCTAATTAAAAAATTCGGAGACACTCCATCCATACACCATCCTCATCAGAAACTAGACAATGATGGTTAGCATTTAAAACATCTAGAAACAAGTTTGAGCGATTTTGAAATTTTCCGTTATTTGTTGGTTTCTCCTCCGCCACTGACAAAAGTTCTAACAACGATAGAGCGATAATATGTTTGTATGTAAAAAGCACCCTTTATCACCAAAGCCAATCTTTTCAGCGAAATGTTGAGTATTTTATAAAGACAACACACTTTTGAGTTTTCAAAGCCCCACCATCCCAATTTCATCTCATCCGAAAAACAGGTGGAAAAGGATCAGGAACCGATGAAACGCCTAAGTTTGGAGGTGTTCTGATAATTTTCTTATTTATCAATTTCTTTGTCGCCAATACACCGATTTTCAAAGTTATAGCATTACCTATTACTATTCTACGACCCCCCAGCATATCGCTAACCAACTCTCATCACCAATAAGAGTAACGGTTACTGAGAATACGCCGCTAGAAAAACGCCAATAGGCAGGTAGGCCGACCGACAGACAACCACAACATCCACTATGCGATTAAGAACCTCGAAATTGCCTGAAAACGAAGATTTTAGTGTTTTTATTATTGCTGCTACGATCCACAGTATATATCGCTAACCAAATTTCATCGCAATCCAAGTAGCGGTTACTGAGAATACGCAGCTAGAAAAACTCCAATAGACAGACCGACCGACCGACCTACGGAAATGAGTGACGTAGAGTTTCGTTATGAAGATATCACAAAACGTCCAATCACAATATTTCTCTATCCGATCAAGAACCTCCAAATCGCCTAAAAGCGAGGTTTTAGTTTTTTATTATTGCTGCGCCGCCACTGACACAATTTCTAAGAACCATAAGCGTTTTCCATCCTCGCCACAGTAACAATACTGTCGCAAAAATTCATTAAAATCAGTTGACCAATTTCCAGGTTTCACAATACACATCACCTAAAGCAGTACTCGTACGTATGCACATCAACAGTTCACAGTCCCTCGGTTTCTGTAATAGGCAAGTCAATGTTCGGTTCAACAGCCTATTATGAATCCAGCCAATTCTTCAGTTTTACAAATCCCCACCCTCCAACCACTCCAATTTCACTTCTACCACAAAAATAAGGAGAAAATTGTCATCAGGAACTCTTAAAACGTCTAAACATGAAGATGGAGTAATATCCGAACTTTTTTTGTCTTTTGCTCATTACTCCGCAGCCCATATGCCGATTTTCATCCACCTATTGGCGTGGAAAGTAGAAACATGACCTTTTGTAACAAAGTATTGAAACATTGATTGATTTATAGTGGTACATTCATGGATTATGTGTGAAGCAAAATATGGTACAGAAAGATTATTGCATACATGTGGCAGTATTTGGTTAATTCAGCATTAAATTTCAGTATTCGATGCCTCAGTGGTCGCGGTGTATTCTGATATTAATCAGAAGACTCACAAGAACGTAGTAGCGAATTGTGGTCCTCAAAACGGGAAATGGCAGTATCACGAACAAATTCGTGCAAAATAGTAAATCTTTCGAAAGCGCTGTGGCCCCGGCTGTGGCTTTGGTTATCGCTTTGGTTTCTTAAAGATTATCTGGTGTGTCTCCATATAGTTGCAAAATACGTGCCGTATTTGGAAAAATCATTGGGCAAGCGGTTAGAGGGTGTAGTATTAAATTTATTAACTGATACGTGTGTGATTGCAGAAAGATAGGGGAAACTGGAACCACCAACATACATATAGAAACTTCACGATGATCCAAAAACTTCATTTTCATGCAAACTAAGTCACATTGCTTGATATCCGGCTTGTTTTCAAGCACAACAAATAGGTTCTACAGCTCAGGGTTGGATCGTAAAATATTTACTAGTATGAGCTACCACTGCTTAGTTCGCATAAAATAATGGAGTCAAGTTGATTGACTTAGTACTTCCCACACATAATGATGATACCATTTTACATAGTTTGAAATTCCCTTGCAACCAAATCATCGCCCTCCCGCCCGCAAAAAGACATACAACACAAAAACTCTCGTAAATAGTTTCTCGCGTCTCCCTCTTTAGGAACTAGGACGCCACAGTTTCTTCTGCATGCTTTAACTGGGCGATGCGAAATGATTAGGAACCTCCAAAACGTCTAAAAAGCTGTTTTTATATTTTTAGTTTTTTATTATTGCTGCGCCGTCACTAACACGTTTTTTCAGAAATAGACGCGTTTTCCATTCCCGCCGCGGCAGTAAATTCTGTGTCAAAATTTCATTAAAATCAATTCAATAATTTTCGCTTTACGCAATATACATAGAACAAAATAAAGCAAAACATCACAAAATTGGTTTCTGTAATAGGCAAGCCAATGTTCGGATAGACTTACAAAAGTGTAATATGCCGCTAGGTATTTCTTCCACAGGTCAATGGACGAGCTATTATGAATACAACAATTTTTTTAGTTTTACAACCCCCCACCCCCCAACCGCCCCAGTTCCACCCCCACCCAAAGAAGGTAGAAGGTAGAAGGTAGGAACCCCTAAAACGCCTAAAGACAATGTTTGAGCTGTTTTTATGTTTTATTTTTTTATAATTGCTGCACCGCCACTGACATGTTTTTTTCTAAAACATACGCGCTTTCCAGCCTCGCCGCGGTATTAATACTGTGTCAAAATTTCATTAAAATCAATTCAACCATTTTCGGGTTACGCAATATATAACGATCTTAAACAATACTCATATACATATGTATATGTATACCTACATCACAAATTCCAAGTCCATTGGTTTCTATAATAAGCAAAGCAATGTTCGTATGGACCTAAAAAAGTATATTATGCCGCTAGATTTTTCATTCACAGGTCAATAGACAGCCGATTATGGATACAACAATTTTTTCAGTTTTACAACCCCCACCCCTCAACTACCCCAAATTCACCCCCACCCAAAAAAAATAGAAAATGATCAAGGACCCCTAAAACGCCTAAAAACGAGGTTTGAGGAATATTTGAAAATTTTGGTTTTTTGCTAATGACTCCGCCTCCTGTACAACGATTTCCAAAATTTTATGAACATTACCTACTACGACCCTACAACATATCGCTACCCAAATTTCATCACAATCCATGTAGCAGTTACTGAGATTACGACGTTAGAAGAACGCCAACAAACAGACTGACAGACAGACAGACCGACCGACAGACAGACAGACCGACGGAAATGAGTGACGTGGGTTTTCGTTATGTAAATATCATGAAACGCCCAAACAGCGTATTATCTCGAAATCGAAAATTTTCGAGATCACAATGCTCCCCTCACCTATCGGTGTGGGAAGTAAAATGTATAATTTTCAAGAAATTCATACTCAATTCAACAGGGAATGCGGTTGTGCCTTGAAATATGCTTCCGAAAACTGGAAATGACGTATTAACACATACCTTCCGTTAATTAATTTAATAACCGGTTTACGGCTTCTCCAACAACTGCCTTTAATGAAACAGAAACCATAGGGCCTAATACATATTCGTGCCCTCCATATTTATCGCAGATGTCCGAAATTCCTCTGACACCCTTTTATCTCAAAAGGACTTGCCTTGCCGAAAACCAAATAGTCGGGTGAATTTGGTGTAATGTGACTGATTCGCAAGGCGGACAAACGCTTGGTGAATCGGATAGTATTCCAAAATTCATGGAAATCCGGAATCGCCAAGTTAGCCTACCATAGCCAGGTTTTTTGTTTGGTTGTAATAGGAGGTTCTGAAAAACATAATTATGGACGAAAGCTCAAAAGGACAGGCTACATTGGAATAAGGGTAGAAAAAAATGGAGTCAAGTTGATTGACTCAATACTTCCCACACATAACAGTTGCAACCAAATCATCGCCCGCCTGTCGTCAAAAAAACACTCAACACAAAAACTAGTAAATAGTTTCCTAAGTCTCTCCGTAGGAACTAAAATGACACAATTCAACTTCAGCTAGACGAAACGAAACAATCAGAAACCCTCAAATTGCTTAAAAGCGAAGTTTGAACTATTTTTATACTTTTAATTTTTTTATTACTGCTGCGCCGCCACTGACACGATTTTTGAAAACCATACGCACTTTTCATCCTTGCCGCGGTGATAATACTGTATCTAAATTTCATTAAAATCAATTTCATAATTTCCGTGTTACTAAATTCAGAACGATCTAAAGCAATACTCGTATGTATTCATCAGACAATGCTAAGTCCCTTGATTTCTGTAATAGCCAAGGCAATGTTCGGATGGACCTAACAAACATCTGTTATGCCGCTAGGTCGTTCATTCACAGGTCAATGGATAGCCTATTATGAATGGAATAAATTTTTGAGTTTTACAACCCCCCACCCCTAACCACCCTAATTTCACCACCGCCCAAAAAAAAGTAAAAAATGATCAGGAACCCCTAAAACGCCTAAAAACAAAGTTTGAGCTATTTTTATATTTTTAGTTTTTTTATCATTGCTGCGCCGCCACTGGCACGATTTTTCCAAAACATGCGCGTTTTCCATCCTCGCTGCGGCAGTAATACTGTGTCAAAATTTCATTAAAACCAGTTCGATAATTTTTGCGTTATGCAATATAGGACGATCTAAAACAACACTCGGATGTATACATCACAAATTCTAAGTCCCTGGGTTTCTGTTATAAGCAAGGCAATGTTTGGATGGAACTAAAAAAGTGTATTATGCCCCTAGGTCTTTCATTCACAGGTCACTAGACAGTCCATTATGAATACAACAAATTTTTTAGCTTTACAACCCCCCACCCTCCAACCACCCCAAATTCACCCCCACCCAAAAAAAAGTAGAAAATGATCAGGAACCCCTAAAACGCCTAAAAACGAAGTTTGAGGAATATTTGAAATTTTTCATTTTTTGTTGATTACTCCACCCCCCGTACAACGATTTCCAAAATTATCGGAACATTACCTACTACGACACCACAACATATCGCTGTCCAAATTTCATCACAATCCATGCAGCGGTTACTGAGATTACGACGTTAGAAAAACGCCAACAGACAGACTGACAGACAGACAGACCGACAGACAGACAGACAGACCGATGGAAATGAGTGACGTGGATTTTCGTTATGTAGACATCATAACATGCCCAAAAAGCGTATTATCTCGAAATCGAAAATTTTCGCGATCACAATACTCCCCTCACCTATCGGTGTGGGAAGTAAAAGTAACAAGTCACCAACCAGCCGCAGTTAATAAAGTGGCTGATGGTGGGGCACTAGTGTAGTGACATAGGTGAGTCAAATTAATGATCTGTGGCAGCTTTTTTGAGGGTAGGAGAGGCCCAGGCAGAAGACAGTGGTCATGGCTGAAAAATGTTAGAGACTGGACCGGTCTGAACTCACAATCACTGTTAAGAGCTGCACAGGATAGAGAACGATTTGCCGAAATTGTAGCCAACCTTCATTGAAGACGGCACCTTAAGAAGGAGAAGAAGAAGGCAGCTTTTTGTGAAAAGGCCTTCAGCAAAATCCAGAAGATAAGCTCTCTCTCTCTTTCCCAGATATGGGAGTTGTATTTAAGGGAAGATGCTATTTGAGGTTTACAGAATGAAGTTATTATGTATATAAACAGACTTGTTGCCTTCTGTTCACTATATCCTGAAACCCATCCCTGACTGATGAACTTCATCAGGAACTTTACAGCTCTTGGGGCTTTTGACGTGCTTTTCTTGGCCAGTGTACCATTTCAGGCATATCAAGCATAAGTACTTGAGATCTATCTACGAGATACTGCCATTCCTATTATCTGGTCGATAGCAATATAGTCATAAATCATTTAACTGATGAATGGTTGGGTGGTTAATAGGAAGAAAGTAAAACAGCAACAGGAAAGTGCCGTAAATGATACCTGCAGTCATTTATCTGGGAGAATCTAGAGGATATAGGACTAATGCTACAGAATCAAATGTGATGAAGTCAGAGGAATGTTTAGATCCTATAATAGACTAAGCCTGGAGCTCGCGGCTAAATAGATAAATAAATGACCGGAAGTTACTTCACTGTTATCTATAAACCTTGGTTTTAGGCTATATTATGATTTAATGGATGTAAGAGTGGTGGTAACATCCACGATCTGAAATATTTTTAGTTTTTGGTGAAGTGACCTTAAAGGTACGGCCTACCATCATACAACTGAGAGGGGTCTTAACTTAATGTCTGCTTGTTTATAACAGAAGCCGCTTTGCTTTCGAAGTCATACTGAGTTTGACTGAGGTATTTGGAGAATAGTTATTTCATCGTTGAATTCACGATATTTATGCTATGGAATTAGGTATTCTAAGCAGAGATGTACCATGCTATCCTGCTCGGTAGCATGATTATGAATATATGATATAAAAAATCATCGTACAGTCAAAGTATTTCAACTTTCCCAAGTACTCAACACACGAGTATGAGATGTAAATATCATTTTGGTATTTTGGGGTCACCTATCCCAAAAATAACATTTTTCAATGAGTTCCATTCAGCTATTGTTGCCAGCAAAAGAGCATATCAGCTTAGAAAAAAGAGACCATTTATTGCTTACAGTGGCAGTGGCTCAAAGACAGTTTTGCTGCTCCCCCGGTTGGCCCTAAGGGTATTGATATTAGCCAACACAGATAGTGTGCGGCGGTACAACACAGGCAGTACTGAAGCCTTACGACTGGATGTTGTTATGACTGGAAGACTATCTACTTTACGTAGGAATGAATTTTCTATAATAACTGGACTCCCGGAAGAACATTGTCGTCTTGAGCATAATTTGCAGAAACGTACAATAAAAGTTGGAAGCATATTCTGCCTCACTGGTCAGGCTGGAAAACAGCTCCTTGGAAAACTCTAGGAAAAAACCGGTAGAGCTCGGTATAGTACTATTAGGAAAACTTTACAAGCCGATAGATGCTTCTGTGTTGCTAGATCAGGTGGTAAAAATGATACCAGTAGTACTTGTACATAAAGTGTAGGATCTGTAGTATAAGGACGACGAGTACATAGACCATAGCCTAAATAAAAAAACAAACCACTGACTGTAGCATTGTATTCTCAACTAAATGGGAATTAACAATATTTCCAGAGACCTCTTGTACAAGCTAATAAATGGTTCTACATAGCTAGATCATGTGCTCAAATGATACTACTAGTACTTGTACATAAAGTGTAAGATCTGCGCGGTATTAAGACGACGAGTTCATAGAGCATATGCTAGATAACAAAAAAACAAGCCAGTGACTGTAGCACTGTATTCTCAGCCAAATGGGAATTAACAGGATTTCCAGACACCTCTTGTTTTAATGAAAACACTCGAGGAATACGAAATTCGTTAACTTAGCAATTCCGAGGGGAATGCGGACTTGGAATTGCCGGCGTTCAGTCCCTTCAGAAAATGGCCGAACCCTTCGCTCGAGTTTTTCTTTGCGTGGGTTGGGAAGGGTTGAAGGGATGTCTTTGTCTCCCCCTTGTTTTAATGTGATGAGGATCGTCTACCCCTTTTCTAATGGATGACTAAAACTAACGACTGGCCCAGGAAAATTGTCTGAATAGCAGCGAACGCTTCGGGTGTTCTTTGCATAAGGGCAAGAGATTGGCTCAAATTATAGTACAGTAAATGAGACTTAGAGAGCTTCTGTTTATTTTTTCTAAAACTAGCTTAGTTTCAATCACTTTCAAATGAATCATGATAGACTAGTTTATGGGTGTACGACAACATGAAATTGATGCCGCGCAAAATCTATTTGAACAAATGCATGAAAGAATGATGGAGGCCTTCTGGTGACAAGAACCGCCAGTACATAAGCTTACAAGCGGATCCTTCTACAGCTCTTATTACCCTAGTTCCCAAGTCTAGCCCTAATCGCAAGAATGAGGATGGTTCTAGTATAATCTGCTTGTGATACCCAAGGGCTTCACAATGACATTTTATATAATATATGGCGAAGACTCAGTTCAGTGAGAGACAGAACTGCCAAACCTTGGCCAGAGGTTCCTAAATAAGTTCTCTAGCTTGACGAAGATATCCAGAGACTCCACACCATCTCATAAGATGTTTATCTGGCAACCACACTTCCATTTTCCTTCGAGAGAGGCGCTATACCGTGCAGCGGCAAATAGCTTAACCACGATATGAAGCAACCAGTGTTCCTATGTCTACTTACCCACATAACAAAAGTATATACAATGTACATACATTGGATATCGAATCAATGGATATATATCCACAGATAGAGCAAGAATGTACAATGGATGTCAAATAGACATCAAAAAAATATACATTTCATGTACGTTTGTCGCGAACATTCACATCCATGGCATATCCATAGAATGTACATATATACGTCTAATGTACATGCATAGTATATGTAACATAGTCCGGGTATGAACTTGTATATTCATAACATATATCATGTATATACTTACATACCAAAGTATATAAAATGTACATACAATGGATATGTATATCCACAAATGGAACATGAACGTCTAATGGATGTAAAATAGACATAAACAAATTTACACATCCATGGTGCATCCATAAAATGTACATTCATGTACTTTTAATGCACATGCATAGTGTATGAAAGCTCAATGTAGAGGCAGAAAGATAGACTTTATACTTTCATTATGTATTGTTATTAATTCAATTTCTAGTTACAATAATAATACTTGACAAAATCGATTACTATGATTGCCATCTCTTGCCTGTTGAATGGCATGTCTAAAATCACAAAGAAATCAAGGTTATAAAATTTTGTAGGTGGTTTGTTCTGCTTACGAGTCTTACGGCTTACCGTCAAACGCTGGATGCGAGTGTTATCGATAGCCAGAAGATAAAGTAACATTGCACAATATTTCACTCGATCAGGTAATCAGGCACAACAAGCACAAACACACACACGTAACTATGATGAAGGACGCGAACGACGCAATGGCTAGAAATCAGCAATGGCGCAGGCGTAACCTACTAGATGTATATATGATACATAGACCAACATATTATGTATATTCACATATGTATATACCTTGGTGAATATACATAGTATATTACACTAGTGTATATCATTTTTCATATGTACATTTAACGTCCTATGAATATTCAAAATATAGATACTCAAACTGGAATATCTAATGTACATTCTATGGATGTACATATCCATATAGTGTTATGTGGGTAGGATGCATAATTCGAGCACTCGCAGTATGGAGCGAATCACTTGGGAATAGGATTTTTTTCTCGAATAATACTTAAAAGACTTTTCTGTGAGGTAGGTACTGACCAACAACGTAAAATTATATTGGGTGCCTATAGTCACATATAAGTGGGTAATCATGAATGGGCCGACAGGTGTGTCAAGGAAGGCGCGGAACTCCCTCTCATCGAGCCAGAACGAGCATATGGTATATCATATCCAATATGTTATGGACAGCTGTCACCACACGGCTGTCAAATGAGCAGCTGAAGCGGTGGGATAGAGTGATGAGGATTGTTTAGTCTAAGATGATGCTGAGGGGACCCTCATGTTCTGATACCGCAGACGCTATCAGATTGAGCAGAAATATGGTTGGATTTATAACTGGCCATAGGACGTTCAGTACACACCTGCAAAAGCTGGGTATGAAAGTGGCGAACCTATTATGCAGGAAGTGCGGTGAGGCAGAGGAAATAGCTAAGCATGTAATCTTCGACTATCCTATCCTGGATTAAGGTAGGAACTCCTATCTGAATCTACACACATAAAAAGAAATTATCAAGTCAAGAACTGTGATATTCTTGTAAATAAATACTTACAACAAGAATATCGGTTCTCACTCTAAGAAAGAATATTTGATGAGAAAATTATAGAAAATTTTTATCAAGAATGACATATTTTTGATTTATATACTTATTTTAAAGAAATATGCTCCTAAAGAAAATATAATTTTCTTTGCAACCAGGGCTATAATAATTTAATAACAAATATTTCATAATTTTATATCAAGATTATCATTTTTTCCAGCGTTGTCTAGTTTACTTCTGTCAAAAATATAGACAGCTTGCAAATACGAACCTTTATTTACAATATGATAATCTTTGTTTGAAAATGAACGCTGTTTTAGAAGCGCACTCTATATTTTGTATCAAATCATTTATTTGACGTCTACCAACGTCGGAGTGCGCAGGTGCGCAGCGTGTCACGAGTCAACTCTAACCTGTCCACAGTGTCCACCCTCTCAACTCAACAGCCTGTTGCCCGTCCGTGTCCGCGCCGCCATATCTATCTATCCAACCATGAATCAGTACTAAAAAAATTGGGATACGAAGACCTGACTCAGGTGCTGTTCCTAGATAAGTACTAAGTATATTAAATGTGATTTAAGAAATTTTTAGAACTATTTCCCCAGAAAAATTTCTACATGCTCATAGGAGAGTTTGAATGCTCAAATTAATACTATTAGATTCCTCATCCAAGAATATCACAATTTTAGAATAAAGTTGAGCTACTTGCGTCAATTTATGAAATGCTCCCAGTTAAGATTATGAAATGCTTCAGTCAAGATTATGAAATACTTCGGTCAAGATTACCATATGCTTGATTTAAGATTTTGGTATTCTTACTATCAAGAATTTCCCTGTTTTGCAATGAAGATGTTTTCTCAATCTAACCCTTATATGGTCAAATATACCGTATTCTCACTTTAAGATTAGCATAACTTTGCTCGTATAGGAAGTTATGGTATACTTGAATTAAAGCATCTGTGCTCCATCTAAGAAATTATTTTTATATGTGTAAGCGAGAAGAGAAGACAAGAGAGCATAGTCCAATGCATCTTAAAGTTCGCAAAGAACTTAGGGTGAAACTCTCTTTGATCCCTTTGACTGAGCGCACAATAAGACTTAAGGCTGAGCGGCAACTATTAATAGTTGAACCCTAACCACATAGGTAACACGCTTATTTTGAGTGCGATTAAATTGGACTTGTTTATGTTATCGAGAATCGCGACCTTGGTCTGACCCTGTACACACGGAAAAGCATCAAGTCTGGACAGCGTTGGACGGGCGGCGGATTTTAAAATCGGAACACGCACAGGACGACCCAAAAGTCGATACGAAAACGGGCTGCTATTGGCCGGCCGGCGGCCTAGCTCACGTGACCGTCACGTCGGTTCTCTTCGCACCATTCTACTTACGAGAAACATCCTACGACCCACGAATAACCTGTGCCACCCGACGGCTTTTGTTCTTTTTCGCAGGAGTTTCCCGGCCACCTGAGTTTTTCCGATTGAAATATGAGTTTTTGCACTGCTTGACCTAGGTTACGGTTCGCTGCTAGCCGATATACGTGGCTGTGTTTTTGTTTTCTTTACGATATGGATTTACGGATTTGGATATAATTTCTTCTTGCGTAAAGGTACGTTTACACGCTTGCCAAGGCTCGACAAGCATCCGCAAGCCCCAAGCGTTCACAAATGTCGATTGGCATTTGGAAGTCGTTTACGCGCTTGCGAATGCGTCAGTGTGCTACGGACATCCAAGCATGGCGGACACTGACTCCAAGCATCTGAAACTTTCTTTTTATCTTTATGATTAACGTCTTTCGGATTCCAGATACACCTTTCCCTTCGGTAATTTCCAAGAACATTAAACTCTTTTCGTTCGACCAGCCGCTCATTTCGAATAGAAAACTATACGTCCGTTCGTCACGCATCCACAGCGCCTACTAAATGCGCACCAACGTGTAAATGCGTCGCAAGCGCTTGCCGCAAATACCCTTTGATCTGTGTCCAAAAACCGACACTAGTCCTGATCGGATACAAGCGTCCGCAAGTTCACGCAAGCCAAGCCAAACGGCCTCTTCACATGCTTGTGCTTGTGGACGCTTGTCGAGCCTTGGCAAGCGTGTAAATGCGGCATAACGATTTTGACCTGCTATGATGAACTTGGTGATTGTTTCTTTTAGGATTCGGTCAGAATTAAAACAAAAACTTCTTATTTTTATTTATGCGACGTTTCGATTAGTATGTAGTCATCAGGCATGTTGGTGTGCCAGCTTCCTGTTTGCTGTTGCCCAGTTATCCATAACCATCATTGTCTCTTCTCCAAAGTTGTTGGCAATGCCTTCGAAGTTACCCATCTTTATCTAAACCTCCGTCAGGTAATCCTAAGCCAATCAATTTGTGTAATGATTTTGACTTGCTATGATGAACTTGGTCCTTAGTTTTTTCGGGATTATGCCAGCAAACAGAAAACTGGCATTCCAACATGCCTGATGGTGGCTACATATTAGTGGAAACTTCGCATAAAGAAAAATAAGAAGTTCTGGTTTTAACTCTAAAAAAAAAAAAATAGGAACCAATATAGGTATTTTCTTCCACATCAGTCTGTAAGGAACTGCTTCGTAAAGCAGCCCATACATCATCAGTCTCTATTACGATAAAGCTCAGGTTGTTTATCATTGTACTTTCGTCGGCACTATACTTTTAAGCGAAAAATCAACAAGGAAATAGTCGGTGTTACACTGCTTTCCTTACCCGTTTTGTTGTGTTTTGCAGAGGTTTCCTGAGTTTTCACGATTGAATTAGGTATGAGTTTTTCCACTGTTTGCCCTAAGCCCACACGTCATGAGTCGTACAGATATCTTGGTGCTTGGCATTATACTTCCGCCAGCACTACACTTTGACGCGAAAAATCAGCAAGGTAATGACCTGTGCTATAATTTATAATTTAGAATTCTTATGCTTTTTGTTCTTTTTTTGCAGAAATCTCCTGAGCTTTTCTTGAGTTTTTCCACTGCTTGACCTAGGTTATGGTTCAGTGCTAGCCAATATACGCTGGTACGTTTCTGCTTTCTTTACGGCATGGATTTGCCGATTTGGAGAAACCTAACTGCTTCATAAAGCAGCCCACACACGATGAGTCTACGAGTAGTACAAAACTCATGGTGCTTGTCATTGTACCTCCATCAGCACTATACTGTGCTAGACAGCTTTCCTTATGCTTTCTGCTCTCTTTTGCAGCAGTTTCCTGAGTTTCCGATGGAATTACCAGTTTTTCCACTATTTAGCCGAGGTTACGGTTCGCTGTTAGCCGATATACGCTGCTACGTTTTTGTTTCCTTCGCGATGTGGATTTGCTAATTTGGAGATATTTTCTTCCACATCAGTCTGTAAGCAACTGCTTTATAAAGCATCTCACATATCATCAGTCTCTAGTACAAAGCTCACGGTGCTTGTCCTTCGGCACTATACTTTAAAGTGAAAAATCAACAATCGTTGCACCGCTTTCCTCACGCCTTTTGTTTTTTGCCGGGGTTTCTTGAGTTTTTCCGATTGAAATATGAGTTTTTCCATTGCTTATTTTTTTATGGTCAACCTCCCGCAAAGGCTGAAAGCCTATGGCGCTGCAAAAGTGCTGCGAGAGGACAAGTGGAATGCTGCAGGTTGTAGCCGTCAGGAAACAAATTCCCCGGTAGCTCATTCCACAGCGTCGACCTAGGTCAAGTATCGCTGCTAGACAGTATACTCTGTTACATTTTACTTCCCAAACCGATAGGTGAGTATTGTGATCGTGAAAATTTTCGATTTTGAGGTAATACGTTTTTTGGGCGTTTCATGATGTCTACATACCGAAAATCCACGTCACTCATTTCCATCGGTCTGTCTGTCTGCCTGTTTGTTCGGTTTGTCTGTCTGTCGTGTCGGTCTATCCGTCTGTCGGTCTATCTGTTCGCGTTTTTCTACCCTCGTAATCTCAGTAACCGCTGCATGGACTGTGATGAAATTTGGGCAGCGTTATGCTGTGGGGTCGTAGTAGGTAATGTTTCTATAATTAGTAATTAGCAAAAAACGAAAAATTTCAAACATGCCTCAAACTTCGTTTTTAGGCGTTTTAGGGGTTCCTGATTGTTTTCTACTTTTTCTTGGGTGGGGGTGATTTTGGGGTGGTTGGGGGGTGGAGGGTTGTAATACTGAAAAATTTGTTGTATTCGTAATGGGCTGTCCATTGATATGTAAATGAAAAACCTAGCGGCACGATCCACTTTTTTAGGTCCATCCGAACGTTGCATGCTTATTATAAAAACCACGGGACTTGTGGGAATTTGTGATGTATACGTACGAGTATTGTTTTAGATCGTTCGATATCGCGTAACGCGAAAATTGTTCAATTGATTTTAATGAAATTTTGACACAGTATTACTCCCGCGGCGAGGATGGAAAACGCGTATGTTTTGGAAAAATCGGGTCAGTGGCGGCGCGGCAAAAATAAAAAAGCCAAAAATGTAAAAACAGCTCATACTTTGTTTTTAGGCATTTTAGGGGTTTCTGATCATTTTCTACGTTTTTTTGGGTGAGGGTGAATTTGGGGTGGTTGGAGGGTGGGAGACTATAAAACTGAAAAATTTGTTGTCCGTTGATCTTTGAATGAAAAACCTAGCAGCATAATACACTTTTTACGTAGATCCGGACATTGCCTTGATTATTATAAAAACCAAGGGACTTAGAATTTGTGATGTATATATACGAGTATTGTTTTAGATCGTTCCATATTGCGTAACGCGAAAATTATTGAATTGATTTTAATGAAACTTTGACACAGTATTACTACCGCAGTGAGGATGGAAAACACGTATGTTTTGGAAAAATAGTGTCAGTGGCGGCGCAGCAATAATAAAAAAACTAAAAAAAAGAAAACATCTCAAACTTACGGGTTCCTGATCATTTTCAATTTTTTTTGGGTGGGGTGAAATCTGAGCGGCTGTGGGGAGGGGGGTTGTAAAACTGAAAAATTTGTTGTATTCATAATAGTCTGTCCATTGACGTGCAGAAGAAACATCTAGCGGCATATTACACTTTTTTAGGTCCATCCGGACATTGGCTTGCCTATTACAGAAACCAATTTTGTGATCTGTACATACGAGTTTTACTTTATTTCGTTCTATGTATATTGCGTAAAGCGAAAATTATTGAATTGATTTTAATACAATTTTGACACAGATTTTATTACCGCTAAAACGACTCTGCGTTTGAAAGACCTTGCCAGTGGCGGCGCAGCAATAATAAGAAACCAGAAACATAAAATTAGCCCAAACTTCGTTTTTAGACGGGTTGGAGGCTCTTGATCGTTTCGCATCGTCCAGTTGAAGCATGCAGAAAAAAACTGTGGCGTCCTAGTTCCAAAGGAGGGAGACGCAAGAAACTATTTACGAGGGTTTTTTGTGGTGGATGTTGTTTTTGCGGGCGGGTGGGCGATAATTTGGTTGCAAGGGGATTCTAGACTATAGCTTCATGCAATCGGAAATAACAAAATGGTATCATCATTATGTGTGGGAAGTACTGAGTCAATCAACTTGACTCCATTTTTTTCTATGCTATTAGGATTCATGGATTTGGAGATCTCTTCTTCCACATCGCCCATGGGTCGTCTGTAGACAACTGCTTCTACTCAAGTAATCTATTACAACGCTCACGGTGCTTCTCTTGTACTTCCATCGTCAGTACACTTTTAAGAGCTAGTGTAGTTGAGGCAGAGAAGTAGCATCGGAATTACCTATACTGCACCGTATTCCTAAGAACGGCGTATATTCTTTTTTTGCAACCGTTATGTATGGAATATAGTATATAATTATCTCAGTAAATAACGATTGTATAATTTTTTAATGTAAAAGCTACCTAATAATGCATTTCCCATAATACGGCAGTATTTAGTCATTTTTGGTTCAAAAAACAGATGAATAATGAGAAACAATTAATTTTTTTAAATGGCAATGTACCATGGCTCGGATGACAGTAGTCTGCATCATAATTTGTCATTCTTTAAAAATAATCCTTTTTTCATCGGCATTCGCTTGTACAATAAACTTCCTCTACTCTTAAGGCTGCCTAATCACACAACCTTCAAAAAATGTGTCAAGGATATTTTATTGATGAAGGCTTAGTACAGTGTTAAGGAATTTATGACAGACATTTTAATAATTATGTCTAGTCTATTCCATGTCGTATTGTTATCTCAGTTTAGTATTTAATAACTGTTCCTTTCTTAGTGATATCGCTATGTACTATCATATTGTAATCCACTGCTGTCAGATTGACTTATCCTATACTATTCTTGTAGTCTAAAGGATCAATAACAATTACCCTTTGATTAGAATTTTTTTCTATTTTCCATGTCATAACGTGTCAGTACCAAAATACAAAAATGCTAAAAAATAAACGTATGTTAAATCAAAAACATTAATCTAGTATGTACGCATCTCTTTCGGACCAGTTTAAGGCAAATCTTTAACATGTTTTGTTTCCCTAAATCGCTTCAAAGTGTTACTAACTACTAACTGGATAATGGGTTCTCGATTTGGATGACATTCAAAATTCCACATGCTTGACTTGTGTTCATCTGCGCTGCCCATAGCTGATTATAATCAAAATTTCTATGCTTTCAAATCCTGTTAGATGGACCATCTACAATGTTCAATGACCAATTTGTCAATAATATGTAACACATTTACTGACTACCAGCAGATCTCGGATATCTATAAATTAATGTTATTGATATAATAAACTTAACAAGGTTTTTATTTTTCTAAGATTCTTTGGTATTTGTGTAATGACGTTTCATTGTAAAGAGAAAAAAAATATCTGTCAAATGAGCCTAATGGACAAGTACATTGCTGTTTAAAAAAATTATTGTTTTTCATTATTAATTTGTTTTGAGAAACAAAGACAACTGAATACTGCTGTATTATTGGAAATTCGATATTAAACAGCTTTTATATAAAAAGTTTTTATAGTTTTTATACACTCATCATTTACTGAGACTGTATTCCATACTGTATTCCATACATACATGTAAAATGTTGGACTTCTGAGAATTTCATCACCAAAATGGACAGGGCTGCCAAGGCTTTCAGGCATAGTCGAAAAAAATTAAAAAATGTAAAAATATGATACGTACTGGGTTCCTTTTTGCCTTCCTTTCAAAAGGTGTCTGAAGTTTTTATACATTTTAATCGTAATCCAAACATTTCGTTGATCAAAACCTGTGTCTCTAATCATATTCTTCTGCAGCTAGGAAATATCTGGACATCCTTGTACAGCTGCATCAAAATGACATGATACACAGACATCTTAATATGTACGATATGAAAAAGCGAAGGTGGTAGAGAATGATTGTTGTGTCATCTTGTTATTTTCTAAATACCTTAATCACAAATTACGATGCGATAAAATGATAAAAACAGGTCTCAAGTGTTTCAGAAAGAGCGCTAGTTATGAGCAAAATAAGTATTTGCAAAGCAGTAGCATATACAGGGTTGGGATAAAGTATGGATCCAAGCAAATAACTTTGAAACGGAAAGGGTGGTATTGCTGAAAATTTGCAGGTAAATGTAGTGACGCATAATGCATCTGAAGACATTATGTTAGCTATTCATTATGTTAGCTATTAATGTACCTCCGGTCTAACCGGAAGTACCGTCAACTTTTTTAATTTAAATGGGACACCCTGTATATTTTTGCAGATTTTAAAACACCTTTTTTTCCGAATAGTAGGTTTAGTATTTGTTTCTGTAAAAATGGAAAAGATAAAGCTTTTTTATTTACTGAAACGTTCATTTTATTTGATGTGTTACAATAAGAAAATGTAAAATGAATTATCAAGGAATTATCTCAGACGTTCAAAATGCCCGCCGTTTACTTCCTGACAATATGCAAGTCTGTTGACAAATTGCTGAGTTACGTTGTCGAATCAATTCACGTCAGGATCAGGACGTCAGGAGGTAAATGGCCGGATTTTAAACATATGAAGAAGCTTCATTAATCCCGTTTTTACAGAAACTAATACCCAAACCACTATGGACGTATTCGGAAAAAAAAGATGTATTAAAATCTGCAAAAATATATAGGGTGTCCCATTTAAATTAAAAAAGTTGACGGTACTTCCGGTTAGACCGGAGGTACATTAATAGCTAACATAGTGTCTTCAGATGCATTATGCGTCACTACATTTACCTGCAAACTTTCAGCAATATCACCCTTTCCGTTTCAAAGATATTTGCTTGGTTCCACACTTTATCCCAACCCTGTATATGTTTGTATGTTAATAAATAATACGATTTGCCAGTATCGATACTCAATTCACTACTTTGCACACAACCGCAAATACTGCCGGAGCACACAGAACATGCGGTGTCCCTTTCGAGGACTCGCTGCTTGCACCAAGAGGAGAGATGAGTCAAGTTGATTGACTCAGTACTTCCCACACATCACGGTGATAATAGTTTATTATTTTCCCATTACATGAAGCTATAGTCTGAGATCCCCTTGCAACCAAATCATACACTAGTGCAATTCAGGTAGGGATGCCTGTCCTTGGAGCAGTTGTTTCTGTTGGTTCTCTGCTTTCATATCAGCCTGATAATGGACTGTGCCCAGGTCCACCTGATGAGATCCGAAAGATCGAAAAAGCTCTGTGATGGACTTGTGACATCGTGCCTGATGCGATTCAGGACATGTTCCAAGCAAGGATTGTGATATCCTTAAGGCTCGTGGCCACTTGCAAGTAACTTGCGATAGTTTTTGCAGCAAGTACTTGCTTGTCTGTCTACACTATCTTTTTTTAATTGTTCGCAAATTTAATCTAGGAAGTTGGTCTCGCAAGTTTGCTTGGGCTTGATTGTTCTGATTTCGTGTACACTATAGATGATGAGATGTCGTACGCAAAATCTGCAGCTGCGGCGGTAGTTGTGGTATATTTAATAAAAAAAAAGAAAACAAGAGAAAGATAGTAAAAGGCGGAGAAAGTGTTGGGTGAGAAAGTGAATTCAACGTAGAACTACTCTAGGGGTACACGAAAAGTTGCTTACTGAATGTGTATGTATGACGGGCTGCCTGCCTACGGAGAGTTGTAAGAACGAGAGTCAATAAAGAATAGTGTTGAACCGGACCTCAGAGTAACAACTGAACAAACCGGACCTAGCCTAATTAATTACTTTCCAACCATTGCTACAATTACTGCTAGAAATACAACAAAACATTCTTTTTTTCTAAAAATCGACTTTCAACTTACCAGATTATCTTCCGTAGTATTCTGTATATTTGAGTCAATTATTATAAACTTTAATGAGTCAAAGAACTCCTAAGTACTCTTATATATTTCTTTAGTTCCTTGTCCACTATTCTTTTTTTGAATTTTTCTCCACTCTTGATTAATTTGCGTTCTCAAATTATGTAGCTTCTTTTGAATTTCTGCTGTAGAAGTGTATTCTGCTTTTTGATTCTGTCCTTAAATTTTTGAGTATGTACATTCCATAATTCAGGATATAATTCAAAATTTTCAATCAAAAGGCACATATCTTCTCTCGTCCAGTTTAACTTCTCCCTATTTGCTCGATTTACAACACTACTTGCTGCAAGACTTTCGGAACAGGCTCGAAATTTTTACGGCAAACTAATTTTCTGAGAGTAACCGTGTACACTACAAGCTCTCAGTAAGTCGCAAATTTTTTAAGTGCAAGTAATTTTGCTGCAATACAATGACGTCGTGCACACGCTACGCAAGTGACTTGTGAGTGCAACTCTAGCAATTTTATTTGCTAGTGGCCACGAGGCTTTAGGCTAACTTTGGGTGAGGTGAAAATAACTTTCTTCATGTTTTCCCTAAGTAAGTACTCGAGCTAATAGTATAATTCAATGCCGGTCAGGTTATTAGCCTTGGAGTAGTTGTTTCTGTTAGTTGACTGCGTTCAATATAGATTTGACATTAATTTTCTGAGCGAAATTTTCCTGGAAGCTGATGCACGATACATTATGAATAGCTATTTGCGTTATCTCCATACGACTAAGAAGACAATCGATTCCATGGCCATCGTCGAACACGTACGACCGGGCGATGCGATGGACGGCGGGCTAGCAGCAACGATGGCGCAATGCAATTTTGAAAACTGGCGGCACGTTAATAATGAAAAATAATGATGCATCAGTCTAGGCCGTTGTACGTCATTAAATTTGATGGAAGGCCGGTTAACGGCACAGGAACAAAGCGGAAGGGATGGAAAATTGTGTGTGTGTATGTGTCTGGATCTATCACTATGTGTGGGTGTTGATACATAATAATATGTTAGGCTGTCGGTATCCAAGTATAGGAAGGTTTAAATGCTGCTTGTAAGATTTGGTGTGATATGCATAAATGGAAACAATTATGATGAATATGTGTATGACGGGGCATTTTTAGGGAAGTCATCTTGAGCTGCAGGTGATATCTACAGGGTGAGTTTTTAGTACCGGCTCAGTCGATAACTCCACTACTGTAGAAGATATTGAAAAAAGTTGTATATAAAAGTTGTAGCCACGGATATGCTCCTTGCTCAGAAAATATTCAAATGTATACAGGGTGATCCATAACTACGTGGTGATGCAAACATGCATTTTTTAAACGAGACACCCTATATATATTCATATTCAAATTCTACTGATGATTTCCATTTTTACAATATAGGATATTGTTACATTATACAAGGTATTTCAAAAGTTATGACCATTATTATATCCAAATCGCTGTCAAATGAACGTACTGTATATCAAAAAGTGATAAATCAAAAATCATTTTTTTACACGGATGAATAAAAAATATTCAGTAGTTTTAAAAAAATAAAATAAATAAGCCCTCGATGCATATTCCTATACAGGGTGATGAAGAATGCAAAATGTAGAGTTTCTATCTTTTTTTAAATATACCCCCAATATTTTATTATACCAAAGAATTGCTTTTAATATGCTCTTTCATCATTGTATAACACTTGTTATGACTGCATTCATTAGTTACTGAGAGATCTCGATTATTCTACAAATTTTAAATATACTTTCTATTTGTTTACTAAAATTTATTCATTTTGAGAAAATACAATTAAATTTTATTTTTGGCTTAACAAACAACTGAAATATAAGGCCATAAGAGTACTTGATCAAGTCAAAACACTGAATTAACGAGATATTATAGGTCAAGTGCACTGAGGAAACAATTTTATAGACATCATGCATAATTATCAATAAATACCCTCAATTAAAAAAATAACTTTTTAAGCTTGATTTTCACACAGTACAGAATTATTGAGCAGGTTATGAAAACTGTCAATTTTTCAAAGCCTACCTGATAAATCTTCATGATAATTATGCATCATGCCTTCAAAATTGTTTCCTCAGCATACTTGACTTTATTATCTAGATGATTCAGGGTTTTGACTTCATCAAATACTATCATGACCTTATAATTTAATTGTTCGTTAAATAAAAAATGGAGTCAAGTTGATTGACTCAGTACTTCCCACACATTACTGTGATATCAGTTTATTATTTTCCCATAGCATGAAGCTTTAGTCTGAGATCTCCTTGCAACCAAATCATCGGCAGCCCTCCCTCCCCTAAAATTGTCTTATGCCGCTAAGTATTTCCTTCAGAGGTCAATGGACAGCCTAAAACATCTAAAAACGAAGTTTGAGTTGTTTTCATACTTTTAGTTTTTTGATTATTGCTATATACGCTGCCACTGACACGATATTTAACAAACACACGCGTTTTCCATCCTCACCACGGTAATAATACTGTGTCAAAATTTAATTAGAATCAATGTAATAGTGTCCACGTTACAAAATACAAAAAGATCTAAAGCAATAAATACTCGTATGTATGTATACAGAAAATTCTAAGTCCCTTAGTTTCCGTAATACGCTAGGCAATGTTCGGATGGACCTAAAAAGTTGATTTATGTCGCTAGGTCTTCCTTCACAGCCCCTACCCTACACCCTATTATGAATACAAGAAATTTCTCAGTTTTTCAACCCCCCACCCCCTAACCACCCCAATTTCACCCCACCCAAAAAAAACGCAGAAAATGATCAGGAACCTCTAAAACGCTTAAAAACGAAGTTTGAGTTGTTTTTATATTTTTACTTTTTTTTATTATTTCTGCGCCGCCACTGGCACGATTTATAAAAACCATACGCGTTTTCCATCCTCGCCACGGTAGTAATACTGTGTCAAAATTTCATTAACATCAATTCAACAGTTTCCTTGTAACACAATATAGAAGGATCTAAAGCAATACTCTCGTATGTTTATACCAGAAAAAATTCTAAGTCCTTTGGTTTCTGTAATAGGCAAGGCAATGTTCGGATGGACCTAAAAAAGTTATTTATGTTGCTAGGTCTTCCTTCATGGGTCAGTGGGCAGTCTATTATGAAAGCAACAAATTTTTCAATTTTACAACCCCCCACCCCCCAACCACCCCAATTTCACCCCCACCCAAAGAAAAGGAAAAAATGATCAGGAACCTCTAAAACGCCTAAAAACGAAGTTTGAGGAATATTTAATTTTTTTTGTTTTTTGCTAATTACTCCGCCGCCCCTGCACCGATTTTCAAAATTATAAGAACATTACCTACTACGACCCCCCAGCATATCGCTGCCCAAATTTCATCACAATCCATGCAGCGGTTACTGAGATTACGAGGACACAAAAACGCGTACAGACAGACCGACAGACAGACAGACCGACAGACAGACCGACAGACAGACCGACGGAAATGAGTGACGTGGATTTTCGTTATGTAGACATCATGAAACGCCCAAAAAGTGTATTATCTCAAAATCGAAAATTTTCGCGATCACAATACTCCCCTCACCTATCGGTGTGGGAAGTAAAAGCAAATTCATTCGATAGTACTTTCTCAAAATAAATAAACTTCAGTACACAAATCGAAGCTATATTTTAAATTTACCGAAAAATAGAAATATCTCGGAAATTGATGGACGTAGGTATAACAAATGCGACATAAAGATAAAAGGGCATACTAAAAGCAATTTTTTGGTATAATAAAATATTGGGGGTTACATTTAAAAAAAAAGAGAAAATCTGGATTTTGCATTCTACATCACCCTGTATACGAATATGCGTCGCGGGCTTTTTTTATAGCCGATTTTAAAACTAGAGGACGATTTTTATCTTTTCATGTGAGAAAAATAATTTTCGATTCATTGCTTTTTGATATACAATACGTTCTTTTGACAGCCATTTGGATATAAGAATGATGATAGCTTTTGAAATACCCTATATAATGTTATAATACCTAGCAGAATCTAAAAATGGGATAATATATAAGTTGTCTAAAAAAATATATATTTGCGTCACCACGTAGTTATGAATCACCCTGTATGAATCAAAATATTTTCTGAGCAAGGAGCATAACCCTGGCTACAACTTTTATGGATAACTTTTTTCGTTATCTTCTACAGTGAAGGAGTTATCGACCTAACCGGTACTAAAAACTCACCCTGTATATCTTTGGCATTCATAAATAAAATGCATTAGACTATCGGTGTCATAGTAAAGAAAGGTGTCGTAATTCTCCCCAGGATGCATACTCTGAATCTAGACCGTACGCCCATAGAAATAGCAGTGATACATCTGAGTTGCAAACTAGTATCTCTGAGGAATTGACCTTGGATGACCTTTTGTTCTTGAAACATATAATATCTATCTATACAGGCACAATATAATGGCATAACTTCAGGCCATCATAGAGAGTGTTAAAATAATGACAATCCCCCAATATACTTATATCCGGGACAGCTTCATTTTCTAGATACAGGGTGCTCAAATTTAAAAAGACATTTTGAATATTTCTTAAATTGTTACTTAGAAAAATTTTAAATTCCGCACACAGGATAGGCTAAATATCTTCCATTATCTACGTGATACGATGGTAAATTACAAAAACCAGTGGGGGAGATACCGATATACCATTACACTTTTTTTAACTCCTGCGCCACTGTCTTTGTTGCAACTAACAATAATATTCGAGGGTTGCTCTATATCTCCGTCAATCCACCAGTATGCAGACAGCTGTTTCACGCTTATTAGCGATCATCAGTGCTCCTTAGGTCGATTGATGGATATAGAGAGCATCAGAATTTTCATGTCTACCAGACATGTGAAGCATGTGGAAGCAGGCGACAGAAAATATCTGTCTGTGCGCCATCTGGTACCCGAAGGTAACGGAAACCAAAGAAAATTGCTGCTAAGCAGTAGCTTCTTTTCTTGGTGGTACGCCATGGCGCATTCGCTTGGCCAACCAGAAGAGCTCTCTTCTATATGCTGCTGCATATGAGAATCGATATACGAGGGTAAAGTATGCATAAATGACAAAAATAGTGACATATCTTAATTTTTGAGAGCCCTCTCATAACGGTGAATGTTATGTCACTATTAAACCGTATGTTTCATATGGCCTTATATACCTAAATTATCCCCTGGTATGACATACTTTCACAGTCACTTATTAGACACTGGAACAACTGCTGTGGTGGATCTTTGAGATTCAAGTGTACACAATTCAATTTCTGAACGAGATAGTTATATTTGTATATCAAACTATAACAAGTGAACATGTAGGAAGCAAAAACCCAAATACAGGAAAGGCATAATATTGTATAAAATTGCAATTGATAGGACTAATGCAATTACTCCCCCTACGCTTTTCAGGAATCTCTGAAGATTTACTAATGCTCCCGTAAGGTAAGTGCATATAACCTACAAATAAAACATGAACTCAAAAATATACGACCCTTATTTTTAGTGCTCGATTGAGACGACCTAACTGATTTGATAGATAACAGCTGATCAGCCAGGACGCTTGTGGGCTAAAAACAACACAAGTCTATGTTTTTTTAGTAATTACTGAACAATATCCGGGACCTCACCTAAAGGTGTAACCTGTCACTTAAATGTTTGCCTTTGTCAGTAGTATTTTTGGTCAAAATTAACTTAGAGGTGTTACTAACTAATCATCAGCATTTGATGCTACTATCTATCAAATCCCCTCGATCAAGTGAACTCCTAAAACGCCTAAAAACGAAGTTTGAGCTGTTTTTAATTTTTTAGTTTTCTATTATTGCTGCGCCGCCACTGATACGGTTTCCAAAAGCCTCAAACGTTTTCAATCCCCACCACGGTGATAATACACTATGTAAAAATTTGATCAAAATCCATGTAATAGTCTCCACGTTACACAATACAGAACCATCAGAAACAATAATCGTATACGACAGGGTGTCCCAGAAATAACACGCCAGAGTGACATGGAAGGTAGACTGGCTTTAGATCAATCAGATAACATCGACATGACCTCAGTAAAAGTTTTCTAGTTTTCGAGATATTGCCACTTTTAAGGTTTTTCAAAAAATTCCTACCTTTGGTCATTTTGTTGCCTGTTATGGCTATAAGGATTTGCGGACTTATGATATTTTTTTTCTCAGGCTACTACTAATAGTCGGTTGAGACGACAGGGTATTGATTTCATTGAAAACTATCGCGGTATGTTAAAAAAACAACCGAATTCTTAGATTTTGTGTGAATGCGAAAACCTTAACCAAGGTTTAATTGATTACTGTGACAACGAATGAACGAGACTGGATCAGCAAATGCTCTTAAAAACTAACCTACTTAATGCTCTTTCAAAAATAGTATAACATTTATAGGTTCTTTTTACCAAAAATTGAACAGCTCCAAGTTTTGACATAGAAGTCGTAATACTTCTACGTCTAAAACGCCTAGATACATTGTCCTTTTTAATTCGTTGTAGGCATCAAAATAATAAATAGAACATAAAGCTGTTTTTTATTTCCATTTTTTTTTAGTCACTATAACAGATTTTCAAAATGTTTACCACCCACTCTTATACACAACCTGCATCTTCTTAAAAATTGTCCCATTAAACTTCTCAAATCTAGATCAGCAATTTCGCCTGCTGCTTGATGGATTCGTTGACGCAATTCATCGGCTGATCGAGTTGGTTTTCCATACACTGTATCTTTTAAACATCCCCAGTAAGAAAAGTCCAGAGGGTTCAGGTCTGGAGAGCGTGGGGGCCAAGAAACTGGTCCTTGCCGGCCAGTCCATCTGTTAGCGAAGCTTTCATCAAGATAAGCCCTTACTGCACGACCATAGTGCGCAGGGCACCCATCATGTTGTAACCACATCCTTCTTTTTGACTCAAGAGGCACATCTTCCAAAAGAATGGGTAGATGATGTTGCAAAGAGTCCAGATACATTTCTGCATTGAGGGTCGCAGGGAGTTCGAATGGGCCAATGATGCATCCGTTGTGGATCCCGGTCCAAAGATTTACCTTAAACTGATGCTGTGAACGGTCCTCTCTTATTTCATGGGGATTTTGCAACTGCCAGCTGTGGATATTGTGCAGGTTAAGATACCCATCTCTTTTACAGGCCGACTCGTCGCTCCACAAAATCCTGTCAAAAAAATTAGGGTCTTCCTGATGGTTCTCCAGCGTTGTCCGACAAAACGAAACACGTGTAGCAGCATCAACAGTCTACGCATTTCACCTCTAGTGAGTACACAGACATGGTGCTAATTTATGGAGAAACAAGAAGCGTTTCTTGACGCGGCAGCGTTTCGTATAACGCAAGACTGGCAGCGAGATTGTACTCTGAAAGATACCCAAACCGCAGGCGAATGACCCATGAGATTATTCTTCGCACTGTCAATTCCTACCGAGAAGGCAGGAACCCTGGCCGGAAGGGTTCTGAGGAAAGACCCCGTAGTACTGAAGAGGATGAAGTTGTATTAGAGCAAGTGGCGGAGGACCCATCAACTTCAGTAGGTTTCATCGAACGACGTACTGGCGTATCTAAATCGCAGGCGCAACGTATTCTGAAGAGACACAAAACCATCCGTACCACATCCAAAGAGTTCAAACGCTATTAAGCAGTGATTATGCCACACGTGTTTCATTTTGTCGGACAATGCTTCTCCAGCACTCTCAACTTGCTCTAATACAACTTCATCCTCTTGGGTACTACGGGGTCTTCCCTCAGAACCCTTCCGGCCAGGGTTTCTGCCTTCTCGGTAGGAATTGACAGTGCGAAGAATAATCTCATGGGTCATTCGCCTGCGGTTTGGGTATCTTTCAGAGTACAATCTCGCTGCCAGTCTTGCGTTATACGAGACGTTGCCGCGTGAAGAAACGCTTCTTGTTTCTCCATAAATTAGCACCATGTCTGTGTACTCACTAGGGGTGAAATGCGTAGACTGTTGATGCTGCTACACGTGTTTCGTTTTGTCGGACAATGCTGGAGAACCATCAGGAAGACCCTAATTTTTTTGGCAGGATTTTGTGGAGCGACGAGTCGGCCTGTAAAAGAGATGGGTATCTTAACCTGCACAATATCCACAGCTGGCAGTTGCAAAATCCCCATGAAATAAGAGAGGACCGTTCACAGCATCAGTTTAAGGTAAATCTTTGGACCGGGATCCACAACGGATGCATCATTGGCCCATTCGAACTCCCTGCGACCCTCAATGCAGAAATGTATCTGGACTTTTTGCAACATCATCTACCCATTCTTTTGGAAGATGTGCCTCTTGAGTCAAGAAGAAGGATGTGGTTACAACATGATGGGTGCCCTGCGCACTATGGTCGTGCAGTAAGGGCTTATCTTGATGAGAGCTTCGCTAACAGATGGATTGGCCGGCAAGGACCAGTTTCTTGGCCCCCACGCTCTCCAGACCTGAACCCTCTGGACTTTTCTTACTGGGGATGTTTAAAAGATACAGTGTATGGAAAACCAACTCGATCAGCCGATGAATTGCGTCAACGAATCCATCAAGCAGCAGGCGAAATTGCTGATCTAGATTTGAGAAGTTTAAAGGGACAATTTTTAAGAAGATGCAGGTTGTGTATAAGAGTGGGTGGTAAACATTTTGAAAATCTGTTATAGTGACTAAAAATAAATGGAAATAAAAAACAGCTTTATGTTCTATTTATTATTTTGATGCCTACAACGAATTAAAAAGGACAATGTATCTAGGCGTTTTAGACGTAGAAGTATTACGACTTCTATGTCAAAACTTGGAGCTGTTCAATTATTGGTAATAAGAACCTATAAATGTTATACTATTTTTAAAAGAGCATTAAGTAGGTTAGTTTTTAAGAGCATTTGCTGATCCAGTCTCGTTCATTCGTTGTCACAGTAATCAGTTAAACCTTGGTTAAGGTTTTCGCATTCACACAAAATCTAAGAATTCGGTTGTTTTTTTAACATACCGCGATAGTTTTCAATGAAGTCAATACCCTGTCGTCTCAACCGACTATTAGTAGTAGCCCGAGAAAAAAAATATCATAAGTCCGCAAATCCTTATAGCCATAACAGGCAACAAAATGACCAAAGGTAGGAATTTTTTGAAAAACCTTAAAAGTGGCAATATCTCGAAAACTAGAAAACTTTTACTAAGGTCATGTCGATGTTATCTGATTGATCTAAAGCCAATCTACCTTCCATGTCACTCTGGCGTGTTATTTCTGGGACACCCTGTATATACATCAAAAAATTCTAACTCCCTTGGTTTCTGTAACAGACAAGGTAATGTTCGGATGGATCTAAAAAAGTGTGTTATGACCTCTAGATCTTTCTTTCATAGGTCAGTGAATACAACAAATCTGTCAACCCCCACCACGCAACTACCTCAATTCCATCCCCACCTAAAAAAAGTAGAGAATGATCAGGAACTCCTGAAACGCCTAAAAACGAAGTTTGAGGAATATCTGCATTTTATTGTTTTTTCCTAACCACTCCGCCGCCCATGCACCGATTTTCAAAACTGTAGCAGCACAGTACCACAAATTTTTATTATGTAGACATCATAAAGCGCCCAAAAAGCTTATTATATAAAAATCGAAAATTTTCGCGCTCACAATACACACAATCGCCTATCAGTGTGGGGAGTAATAATATCTGAAGAATATAAAAACTAGTGGATATACATCCAACTTGAAGGGCTTTTTAGCCTTTGATTCTTTTGTTAACAAATTTTAGATAATCCATTGCCGATACCGATACTTAAGACAATAGACACTTTGTCTTCAAGTATCGGCGCGTATCGATACTTGACCAAAAAATATCGAGTTGTTATAGGTATCGATACTTCTGTTATTTTCGCATCCATACCCAGACTTCTAATCCATAACGGCGCCTTCGAGATCAACGTTTGTAGAAACCATTTCTATACAGGTAGTCCTCAGTATACTCTGCTGGTTGTTTAGCTGCTGTGACTTTATACCTCTTATTTGTACTGTATGGTTGAATTTCAGACTTTTCCAGAAGCATTTGGAGAACAATCAAACTCCTCCCCAAAGCACTTAATTCCTTGTAAATACCTTCCACAACTAAAACTAAACTACACGTCCAGGATTTAATTTCCCACGTTTTAATAAGTGCACTCTTATCTGTGTAGTTGCAGAACTATAAATACCTGAAACTAATAACGAGATAAAACTGCTCAAATATTCTCCGGACAAGGGTAGAAATTAATGCATAAACAACGTGGAGCCGGGAAACTAAAGTTTCCCGGTAACGTGAAATATTAACGAAGCTGCGCATCGGTGGCGGTGAAGCTAATGCCTGCACACAGGATCCTTAGGGAAATAATTAAAGTTCTACTCCTATAATAAAGTTGAATATGCGCGCCGTTGGTCGGGAACAAAGCACCATGGAAAATGGGAGGAGTTTGGTAATTCGCACTGCCGATGCTGGATTAGGAGTTTGCCCATCTAGTTCTACATGCAAGTATCCGCCAGCGTCGAAGCTACGATTGAAATGGAAATATGAGGGGAACCTAGGGAACATGTATGTTGAAAACATTACTGTAGAATGCAATACTCCCATCCAATGTCTCGACTTAACAATATTCTCATTCACCATAAGCAACATATTTAGTCCCAGTTCCAATCGTTCATCATTTAGTTTTTTTTTTGCTTAGGCTAATATGAATTAGATAAACTAGCTTTTATTCAGGGTGAGTTTTTAGTACCGGCTCGGTCGATAATTCCACTACTGTAGAAGATAGCGAAACAAATTGTACATAAAGGTTGTAGCCACGGATAAGCTCCTTATTCAGAAAATATTTTGAGTGATACAGGGTGATCCATAACTACGTGGTGATGCAGACATATATTTTTTTAAATGAGATACCCTATATGTTATCCCATTTTTAGATTCTACTAATAATTTCTCTTCTCACAATATAAGGTATTATAAGATTATACAGGGTATTTTAAAAGTAATGACCTTTTCTATATCCAAATCGCTTTCAAACGAACGTACTGTATATCAAAAAGTAATGAATCAAAAATTATTTTTTTGCATGGAAAGATTATAAATATCCTCTAGTTTTAAAATCTTCTATAAAAAAAGCCCGCGACGCATACTCGTATGCAGGGTGATGTAGAATGCAAAATCCAGATATTCTCTTTTTTTTAAACGTAACCCCCAATATTTTATTATACCAAAGACTTGCTTTTAATATGCTGTTTCGTCTTTCTATTTGTATACTGAAATTTATTTATTTTGAGAAAGTATTATCGAATTTGTTTTTTATTTAAAGGACAACTAAATTATAAGGTCATGATAGTATTTGATGAAGTCAAAATCCTGAATCATCGAGATAAGAAAGTTAAGTATGCTGAGGAAACAATTTTGTAGGCGTGATGCATAATTATCAAGCAGATTTATCAGGTAGCTTTAAAAAAATGACAGCTTTCATAACCTGCTCAATAATTCCGTACTGTGTAAAAAATGAGCTTTAAAAATTAATTTTTCCATTGAGGGTATTTAGAAGAATCTTTGAGAAATTGCCTACTTGCCTCTAGAATACACTATCTATGAACAGCAAAATCCAGAACGGAGGCATTCTAAAACTAATACGTTTGAAAGATTGAAGAATCGTTTTATTTGGACTGTGTCGTTTATTATTTCATAGCCTACCTGATAGATCTGCTTGATAATTATGCATGACGTCTATAAAATAAAATTGTTTCCTCAGCAATCTTGACTTATATTTTCTCGTTAATTCAGTGTTCTGACTTGATCGAGAACTATTATAGCGTCATATTTTAGTTATTTGTTAAGAAAAAATAAAGTTTGATAGTATTTTCTCAAAATGAATAAATTTTAGTAAACAAATAGAAGGTATATTTAAAATTTGTAGAAAAATCGAAACATCTCAGAAACTGATGAATGCAGCCACAAACAAGTGCTATACAAAGATGAAAGTGCATACTAAAAGCAATTCTTTGGTATAATAAAATATTGGGGGTTACATTTAAAAAAAGTCGCAAGCTTTTTCTATAGCCGATTTTAAAACTAGCGGATATTTTTTATCCATCCATGTAAAAAAATGATTTTTGATTCATCACCTTTTGATATACAGTATACCCTGTATAATGTGTCAATACCCTATATTGAAATAACGGAAACCATTAGTTGAATTTGATTATGGAATAATATATAGGGTGTCTCATTTAAAAAATGCATGTTTGCATCACCAGGTAGTTATGGATCAACCTGCATAAATCTAGATATTTTCTTAGCAAGGAGCATATCCGTGGCTACAACTTTTATATACAACTTTTTTCGCTATCTTCTACAGTAGTGGAGTTATCGACCGAGCCGGTACTAAAAACTCACCCTGTATATAATTTTATATACTTTACTTAATTCTATAATGAATTTTTGCATCATGATGATATCAGTTTTCTTTCTGGTGGTTAGTAAGATCAGTTATTGGTTTATTGTGCAAGTATAAAAATACTACATTATAATACTATTTCTATTGTACTGCTCTAATGATAATTCAATCAATGTAATCTCTGTTTGCTTTATATCATTTGTGTGTAAAGTTTATTCAAAACTCTAAGCGACAGCAGCTCGCCCTTTGATGGGATTAGAGATTGTAAAGTCAATCCACTTCAAGTGTATGCGTGCCAGGAGACCCACAGGTCTATTTCTATTGGGCGTTGACCGCTGTATCCGTATCCTAATTGGTTCCTACTTACGGAACGCTAGCGAACTTTATAGCCGCTCTACCAATGCAAATCTACTATTTTCGGGGATTACCCAATAGCAATGCTTTATTTCCATCCTCGTGGACTGCACGGGTTTTCCCAAAAAGTAAGCAGTTGAGTGGGTATTAAAAGATTACGATAAAGATAAGTTAACGCCGAACTGTGTCTCTTAGAGCTTTGAATAAACTTTACTTTTAGAGGTGAAGCAAAATAGCAGATATGTTTTAATCCTCGCTTCCTGTGGTAGTTGAATTGTTTATTAAAAAACGTCAAAATTCTCTACGTCAAAATATACTTACAGTGGTTTGCACCAGTCATAGTTAAAGTTGTAATTAAAGTTAAGCCTTAATTAAAGTACGAATTGCTTTGCACCGGTTGTAGTTAGCGTCAAACTCATAATTAACTTTAAGCCAAAGGCAAAGTAGGGTTTAACTTTGACGTTTCTTGGCTTAACTTTTGACATTTGTGGGTTTAACATATTCTGACAGATCACCACAGAAATAAGTTTGGTTAGTTTGTGAAATATATTTTATAAAATTATTTCTATATCCTATAAGCAATTATGAATCAAAATAGATCACTTGGATTCAATATCAAGTCGTGGAGAACTGAGGATACGACCATAACCTCAATCTACAACTATATAAAGCTGATTCTGGAATTGGACAAATATCACTGTTGTAAGACACCGTGTTATGGTTTATGAGATTTTTCGTGTTCAACAGCTCTTTGGTCATTGTTGTGTTACTGCTGTCTTTTTCAAGGAGTCTATCTTAGCAGGTAAGCAATTCAGTTATTTAGAATGCTGTAATTTATGAGATAATGGGCGCTCAAAACTTGGATGGATTTTGAAAACAGTAAAGATACGTTTATTTGTAAATTACAGTTATCACATTCACTAGGGACAATTGTTTGATACTGCATCTTAGTTGCCCAATTTTTACCATATAAAGAAAATAAATTGATCTGCTTGAATTATTTTGCTGCTGCTGCTGCAAAATGCAGTATTATTAGGTATGTGAATAGCTATCACAGTAGTAGTTATTACTGTAAAAATTAGAATGCAAGTGTCCTCCCGTTCTCACATGGATTTTATTTAATTCATCTTCACCACCCATTAGTTAATTTCCTTCTATTTTTAATAAAAATATTGTTTATTTCAGGATCACGGATGATAATGAATACTTTAAGGGACTAGTGAAAAACTGAAGCCTCTTTATTAACAAAAACTGAGTAATTTGAATAATATTGACCCATACTGCATTATTGAGCACTGCGGCAGCAAATCACTGTTGTGTGTTCCACCGATCACCCTATCCTAATTACTGAATTTTCTACTATTCAGGACAAGCCCTGATATATTGAAAGAAAATATACAGGGTGAGTTTTTACTACCGGCTCGGTCGATAACTCCACTACTATAGAAGATAGCGAAAAAAGTTGTATATAAAAGTTGTAGCCACGGGTATGCTCCTTGCTCAGAAGATATTTTGATTTATACAGGGTGATCCGTAACTACGTGGTGATGCAAACATGCATTTTTTTAAATGAGTCACCCTATATATTATTCCGTACTTAAATTCTACTAATGATTTCCGTTCTTCCGATATAGGGTATTGTTTCATTATACAGGGTATTTCAAAAGTTATGCCCATTTTTGTATCCAAATCGCTGTCAAATGAACGTACTGTATATCAAAAAGTAATGAATCAAAAATTATTTTTTTTACATGAGAAGATTAAAAATATCCTCTAGTTTTAAAATCCGCTATAAAAGAAGCCCGGAACGCATATTCGTATACAGGGTGATGTAGAATGCAAAATCCAAATTTTCTCTTTTTTTTCAAATATAACCCCCAATATTTTATTATCCCAAAGAATTGCTTTTAATATGCTCTTTCCCAAAGAATTGCTTTTAATATGCTCTTTCATCTTTGTATAGCACTTGTTGTACCTACGTTCATCAGTTTCCGAGATATTTCGATTTTTCGGTAAATTTAAAATATAGCCTCTATTTGTGTACTGAAATTTATTTGTTTTGAGAAAGTACTATCTGATTTGTTTTTTATTTAACGAACAACTGAATTATAACGTCTTGATAGTATTTGATGAAGTCAAAACCCTAAATCATCGAGATAATAAAGTCAAGTATGCTGAGGAAACAAGTTTGTAGGCGTCATGCATAATTATCAAGTAGTTTTATCAGGTAGGCTTTGAAAAATTGACAGTTTTCATAACCTACTCAATAATTCCGTACTGTGTGAAAAACTAGCTTTGAAAATTAATTTTTCCATTGAGCGTATTTAGGAGAATCTTTGAGAAATTGTCTACTTGCCTCTAGAATATATCAACTATGAATAGCAATATCCAGAACGGAGGCACTCTAAAACTAGTGCGTTTGAAAGATTGAAGAATCGTTTTATTTGGACTGTGTCGTTTCATATTTCATAGCCTACCTGATACATCTACTTGATAATTATGCATGACGTCTATAAAATTGTTTCCTCAGCACACTTGACCTATATTATCTCTTTAGTTCAGTGTTTTGACTTGATCAAGTATTATTATCGCCTTATATTTTAGTTGTTTGTTAAGCAAAAACAAAATTTGGTAGTATTTTCTCAAAATAGATAAATTTTATTAAAGAAATAGAAGGTATATTTAAAATTTGTAGAAAAATCGAAATATCTCAGAAACTAATGAATGCGGCTATAATAAGTGCTATACAAGGATGAAAGAGCATATTAAAAGTAATTCTTTGGTATAATAAAATATTGGGGGTTACATTTAAAAAAAGAGAGAAAATCTAGATTTTGCATTCTACATCACCCTGTATACGAATTTGCGTCGCGGGATTTTTTTATAACGTATTTTAAAACTAGAGGATATTTCTAATCTTCTCATGTAAAAAAAAATTTTTTTTATTAATTACTTTTTGATATACAGTACGTTCATTTGACCGTGATTTGGATACAAAAATGGTCATAACTTTTGAAACACCCTGTATAATGTAACAATACCCTATATTGGAAGAACGGAAATCATTAGTAGAATTTGAATATGGAATAATATATAGGGTGTCTCATTTAAAAAAATGCATGTTTGCATCACCACGTAGTTATGGATCACCCTGTATAAATTAAAATATTTTCTGAGCAAGGAGCATATCCGTGGCTACAACTTTTATATACAACTTTTTTCGCTATCTTCTATAGTGGTGGAGTTATCGACCGAGCCGGTACTAAAAACTCACCCTCTATATAATAAAAATATAAGAGAATTCAACCAGTAGTTTTCGTTCAAGTAATAGAACTTACCTTCTGATGGGTGCAACTTTACAGTCACCCAATGAGTGTTTTTTTAAATAATCACCTTGTTTGACAAGACAGAAATTAATCACTATCTGTGAGCATGTCATACAAACTATCATTTAAAATACATATTTTTAACAAGGCATTCTATATCTAGACACCATTTTATATCACATATTAGCTACTGATACTATGAAATATTTTAGATTTTGTTATATGAGAAGTTATAAGAAAGTGATTTTTTTTCTCCATCTTTATTAACAGATATAATTACAATATATGGATAACATATGCATTTATTGGTTCTATTAATTTACACAGTATGTGGAACATATTAGTATTTACTTTCTATAAAGCCATCACAATGAAGCTCTAAATGCATAACATTATGTGCTCTTTGCCTCATGGTATCGGACTGCCTCTTCTTTCTCAAATACTTGGCAACCTGAATAATTCTTTCTCCACACCTGCAATGACAAAAAGAAAGTATTTTGTAGTAGTGCATATATCACAGATCTGGTTTAATAGAGAAGTTGATAGTCATAACATGTATATTGTTCGTTGCATATTATATCACTTGCTCCGGAAACTCATCTTAAGGTTATGCCAAAAGATTACTGTTTTAATTGTTTCATTCCTTGAAACCACCTATATATGCATATAAAAATTGTAATGATTATCTATGAATGGACATTTTGCTAGTTTAACACTATAAATGTATAATAAAGATGTCTTTAGTTGACCTCAGCACTTTGGACATTTCTCTATATTTTTACTTACCACAAACGGATCCGGCATAAATGTTATTACTCTGATGTCTTCTGTAGCCACTCCTATACAAGAGAATCCAGAATTAAGACACCCAAAATCCACCAAATGTTGGGTCACTGCAATCAACTATTTCATAGACAAAATCTTGCCTAAAGAAGAGCATTTACTTCAAGGATTTACTTTTACCACTGTTGTTATATTCTGTGAGTTGGATATTTACGATAATGGGTTATCAATTAATGAAAATGAAACTAAACAACTAAAAATACTAAAACGAATCCGAAATTTCTTAATCAAAACAAATAGCCTCAGTTGAACTTGAAAGATAATGTTTGACAGCCATCATTCATCAACGACAGTGACATGAACCTTCATTTCCATCACAGAACATCAAAAATACGACATGATTGCCAACGTAAAATCTGAAATTCGTTAAATTTCCCTGTAAGAAAAAGTTAACTCATAATTAAAGTTAATCATGACCGGTGCAAAGACACACAACTTTAAGCCTTAATTAAAGTTAAGCTTTAATTAGTTAAGCCAAAGTTTTAACTATGACTGGTGCAAACCACTGTTAGAGACTCAGTGAATCTATTGTAAGTGATTGAGATTGATTGAAGTAAATAGACTGCCGTAGACTTTGTGGTTTCCAATGTAGGTTCCTTAAAGTGGGCACAAACGAAAAACGGAAACATTAGAGGCCGGATGATGGAATATGATGGATTGAGCCAATACTACATACAAGGCCCTACCTTCGTAGTGGCTGTATTTCTGTACGTTAAATTTATAAGGTATGTACAAATAAATACAAATATGGTCACAATAAAGCTGAATGTTTCTAGTGTAAACATGTCCACTTATTGAGGGAAATGGTTGAACAAAAGAAGATTTGAAGCTCCCGCTCTGCACATCTTCTCCACAACCCGATACTCCATTCCAACTTGCAAAAACATCCGGAAATTCCCAGGAACAACTGAACCGGGTAAAAAGAAATTTAGAGGCATCACAAAATGTGCAGCTGGTACTGAGATTACGATAGTGAGAGAAAACTCGTGAAACCCGTAGCTGAATGCTAAAGTAAACAAACAGATCGAGTATGCTGTCGACAGGTTTCTACGTGCTCGACCTTTATCTCAACTTTCGTCGTTCACCCCTGAGCTGGTGTAAAATATTGTATCAGTTTATTTTGTTAAATAAGATGAGACCTTAAGCTTGTATAATTTTTATGCTCGGATAGTTTGTTTTGGGAAGAACCTGACATCACCAGAGCAATAAGATGTCTATTACAAATAAAAAAATGTGTATACTAATTTTCCTGTTACAGAGGGGACGTGGATAAGCAGAGGGATGTCAGACAGATTGATATATGGACGCGGAAAGGAAATATGATTTAAAATTCGAAGCTTTTCTCAGCTGCTAAGCTTCCCCGACTCTTGGCATGGAAAGTAGATCATAGTCGTTATTGCGTCTTGTATATAATATCTGATACAAAATGAAGACAGTGCATTTAGTCTTAATTGTCTTGGCTTCAGATCGCTTTAATAAGATGGTACCTAAAAAATAACTGAATACAGGATGTTACTTAACGATGAGTCATCGCCTCAAGGGCGCATTTTTGACCCAACTTCAAGTAGGAATGTTCATATGCACATATTCTCTAGAGAGTCTAGATGCAAAAATTAGGAAAAAATGATTATTCATTAATTTCTTAAATATCATTGAGCTGATGTCTACTACAATACGACACTAAGGGCCGGTTGTACAATGCAAGCTTAAGCTTCGGCTTAAGGTAAGCCGACGTTAAACCACGTCAGTGGCAAAATGTCCGTTGTACAATGCTGGCTTAACCCCCCACTCCAAGCTTAACACGAGCTTACGTAAGCCGAAGCTCAACGCGAGCTTAGCTGAGGTTTAATCCTAACCTGATACAAGTGACATGATATGTCAAGGAGGAACCTTCAAATTGCTTGTCACTTTATTAGGTCATATTTTTTAAAAGATTTGTGTCTGATTTAACAAAGAGAGCAAATGAAAGAACAGAGACAGAAACGGTCGTTGCCAAAATTTGACACAAACTGTCATAAGTGCCTAACCAAAAAAAGGTAATTTTTCAGATCATTATGTCAGTACGTATTGCTTCATTGATGCCAACTGTAGTGAATTTCATTATCAACCAGGTTCAACTAAGCCGAGGATTGTACAACGGGTGTCGACTTTAAGCCTGAGCTTAGCTAAGCTTAGGCTTAACAAAGCTCGTACTAAACTCGCATTTGTACAACCGGCCCTAAGTCAGCACTGACTAGAAGATGATTATCATTTCCAGTGGCGTTTTAGAGGCGGTCTCACGATTAATAATAACAAAACCGTGTACACTACTGACCTTAAAGGGATTAAAAATAATACCCTTCAGGTTAAACAGATAAGAAAACTTTTTTTGTCTCTTAATGTCTCTTCGGATCTGATTTTGTTTTCGAGGGAAAACTAAAAACTACTCCATAGTCTGTCGAAAAATAGTGCTAAAGTAAGTTAACTTTGTTCCTTTTATTGATAGCCCGTAATTCCAAAGACGTATTTCTGATCCAAGTTCAAGTAGAAAGGTTCATATAACATGTGGAGTAAAGTCTGGCAATGTTTGCAAAAAATTCATTTTTTGATACCCTGTAAGAGAAAACCAGACACTTTAAGACACATAGTCTTTAAATTATGGTCAAAAATATGCCCTTGTTTTTACGGCCTATCAATAAGAAGAACACAACTAACCTGATTGGTTTCAAAAAATGTTTCGACAGGCTGTGAAGTAGTTTTTTTCCTCAAAAACAAATTGGAATACGAAGAGACATCAAAAAATAAAAAAGTTATGTTTTTATCTGTTAAATCTGAAAAATAACATTTTTTATTTTTTTAAGGTCAGTGGCGTACACTTTTCTGCTATTATTGATCGTGAAACTGCCCCCGAAACGCAACAGGAAATGATAATTATCTTTTAGTCTTGGCTACCAGATTTTGGCTGATCTGCGAAGTGCTAAAATTTAAGTGATTTTGAAGTGATTTCATGTATGTATGTGTGGCTTGAAAGATAGTTTTGTGTCAAATGTTACTCATAAGTGGATTTGGGCTTCTCATAAAACTTATATGATAACATTTTTTTCAGGTTTATTTGGAACATATTAATATTACACCACCAAATGTGGTTCGAGACAATATCATCTTGTAACAATTTCACATCACGTTTGTCTTTAACTGTTTTGAATAACTTAAGGTCGTCTGCAAACATTAAAAAAGTACTCTTGGATAAGGATATTATACTATAAATATGTCCTATGTACAAATATAAGATAAGTATTTTATTTAAAGTACGTATTTACATATTTTGAGCATTATTGCCCCAAGCAAAACTTCCTGTTTATTTGCCCTGGTATACGAGAAGTAAATAAATATTGCTAATAAGTGATTCATTAAAAGCTAATAACAAGAACCCTTTTTTAGACAGAGGGAACACTTCTTGTTCGTATACTCCTGATAATTTCCAACCTAGTGCATGTAATGTGATTATGTTGGTACCACAGTTTAGGTAATATAATTTACAAGTTCTAATACCGTCGACGTTGCAAAGTATACGCGCCAAGTGAGAGAGACCATAAGCATACTAGAAAGAGAACGTTAGAGCTTTAACAAATAGATCGCAAGTTAGATTAAACGCAGGATTCTGCTCGATAAAACGGGTCCTGAGGGGGGCGACTGGTCGACCCTTAGGAGCGTTAATATTCTCTCTATATATAGTCCAGTTCCATTAGAAATAAAGCATAAGGCGAAAAATGGTTTTAGCATTTTTCTATTAGTTAAAATTGTGGGAAACAATTACATCACACAACAGGAAAAAGGTGTATTGATATCAATAGAGCGGAGTGATATGCGTAATAAAAAGTGTGAAGTATACTTGAACAAGTAAGGTAAGGAAATTAATCAAATAGCCATACAATCGAAAAATGGAAAAAACAACTGTTTTTTTTTATTTTAATTTTAGAATTAATTAGGTAACAGGTATGTGTCATATTGTCAGGACGGCCTCTTTTTATTCACCCAGGGAATCAAACTCGACGTAACTTTCACCGTTTCACTTCACAACTCGATTTTTAACCTTATCTCAAGTAGAACTGAACTCAACTGAACTGAACTACTCCACGCTACCCGTGCCGCCTTATATATGTACCATCTAGAGATTTCGATGACATTCGAGAATGCCAGTCTGTCATTCTAGAAAACTCTAGACGATTCGATGACGTTTACACTTCAAAGATCTAACCTAAAACTTTGACCCTTTACATCATGCATGACAACTAATACACAATACACGAATATTATAATATACAGTATGTTACAATATTGTTATTTTTGTAAACATAAACAATAAAGTTTTGTTTCAAGTATTCGGAGGGAGACGGAGCCTTTCATCACTTAACGTATCATTATAAGTGGTGACTGGGCAGTATCTTAATCTGGGTTCTGAGCTAGCTTTCATTCTCTCTGGCAAAATGTCATCAGTACCATTAAGGCTCTAGGGTATAGGGCACGAAATTGAGAATCCAAGAAAATACATATTCCCGTGTTAGCGAGGAGGAAGAGGTACGTCCAAAATTCCAAACGTAAGGTCAAAAAGTCCAAAGTTAGGGTCCAAAGGTCGCCATAAAAACAAATTTCACATTTCGAAGCTTGTGACGTTACGTTTAAACCTACAGTTATGATTCAAGAAGCTAATTGAAGAAGAAAGCTTGCGCTATGTCGGTGGCCTTGTTTTGATATCAAGTTCGGTTGTTAAATTACAGACATTAGAGAATTTATGATTTATCATTGCGAGTTTTCTTGAACACTAAAAAACTTTTTTGAAATATATATATATAATACTGGGTATGTAGTTTGAAAAACAGTACCTATGTATAAATGTGTACAGCCAGGCCCCTTAAGATAACTCTTGGCAAAAGATGTCTGTATTATAAGTAGGATGATCTGTCTATAACGTGGCGCATAGACCTCTTTGCCAAGGCCTGGGTTAATGCATGTAAATAACAACAAATCTTATATCCATATTGTCTTTCTGGAAAGAAAGTCCTTAGACATGATGCCACTTGTGACGATTTAGGTGTGACTTTTGATAATATTCTGAGCTTTGATTATCATATAAATCAAATTGTTTGAAGTGCTAATAGATCTCCCTCTCGGCTTTGTAATAAAAAATTTTACGTTTATTTATGATGTAGTGACATTTAAAGCTTTGTATTTTGCTTTTGTATGATCCAAGTTGGCGTACGCTTCGTAGGCATGAAATCCTTATTATAAACGTTATGCCAACCTCAGTGACCATATAAAAATGAATTTCTAAAATATTTGGTATTTGAAAGCGATGGAGCTTATTTTCCAAGGAGGTCAGATTACATGTTACTTTTGGAGATTTTTCAAATGGTATCACTGTCTGAAAGAAGAAAACATAGTTCTGTTTGATTCTTCTGTGCAAACCTTTGCATGGAAGGGTAACTCGCCAGAACCATTGTCTGAACTCCATTTTTTGGTTCCTAGACTGAGCACCAGAAACAGGATTTCATTTATTCTGTAGCCTTGCGAACTCTAACCTACCGCATAAAAAGTAGCTCTTAGCAGATGTGTTAAAAATTATCGTGAAGTGTGATACCTTGGTCAATATTAACTTTCCAGATATAATTTACAATGTGTTATGAATTTTATCCTGTTCCCGAAGAGTCTGGCCTGAGCTTTTTGGAAGCTTTAAAGACTTATTATTCTGACTTTGAGGTGCTTTACGAATAATTTACAATGTATTATGAATTTTAGTCTGTTACTGATGAGCCTCGCTTGAGCTTTTCCGATTTTTTGAAGACTTATTGTTCTGCTTTTAGAGCATTTTATTAAAAAAATGTAAGACTTGGGAATTTGTTAACTGCGACATAACATTAGATTTACTAAGTCAATTATAGCAAAAATACTACGTTTCCAGATTTTTTTAAAATATGAAATAATCAGTTAAAAAGGATTAATATTTAATTGCGTATCATAATCTAGTATATAGTTGTTACAAATCTGTGGGATCTTGGTAGGATCAGGCACCAGAAAATCCTTGTTTCATTACGTTCTTAGCATTCGCACTAATTTTTGGGTGAAGCTTGTTATGTCTCTTGAAGAGCTAACTTGATAAATTTCTGCATGCTTAAAGTTCTCTATATTGAAGATGAAATTTAAATTTTTTGGATTTTTCACATTTTCCACTCTCCAGAATTTCGAGGCCTTCCAGTTTTTCTACATATGCCAGGATCGCCAGGTTTCTCAGATACTTTTGATTTTCCTGATTTTTGGGATAATTCTAATTATCAGTATTTTTAAATTTACCACGCTCTTCAGTCATTTCGGATTTTCTGGATGCTTTGGATTTTGCAGTTTGTCAAGTTTTCCAGATTTTCCGGATTTTCGATTTTCTTGGCTTTCTTGGTTTCCCAGGATTTCCCAGTTTTCATAGATCTAGGGCCGATTTTATCAACATGCATATTTAACAAAGAATTTAACAAAGCCTTTCTATTGGATGTTATTTAGTAAAGGCTTTCTATTGGGTATTACGGGCTAGGTTAATAAATATCATCCAATAGTATTTTATCAATATTGAAAATAAAACGTCAAAGCTGGATGACGCTTTTCATCATATCCCATATAAGTTTTATGACAAAACTATTGATGTAATAAGTGTATATTTGTTGCAACATAGGCGATGAATGAAGTTTGCAGTTCGAGACAAAGTTTACGATCGAAATAAATATCTTTTTGAATGTTTGAAATTAGATCACAAATCCCAGTAATAAAGTACCTAATCAAATATGTACTGTCTAATAACATTTGATTCAAAAACACATTTACGTCGATGGTACATAAAAATCATATAACATGAGTAAAAAGCATATCGTGAATATTTTGGATAAAAAAAATAAAAAAAAGAGTTGCACGGGATGGGCCTCGAACCAACACCACCCATGAATACAGCGATACCAAGCGATGCGGTGTCGACCACCATGCCACTCGGCCACCCACAATCTTGTACAAACGATCGCCTCAACGGTACATATTTGATTAGGTACTTTATAACTGGGATTTGTGATCTAATTTCAAAATTCAGAAAGATATTTATTTCGATCGTTGACTTCGTCTCGAGCTGCAAACTTCATTCATCGCCTATGTTGCAGCGAATATACATTTTAGCTACAACTGTTACAAGTATTTTCACGAAGTACGCACACGGGTTCGGAAGCCGTCGGCGTATTTTCGGTACTGGATTCAAAAACCCATGTTTACTTTGATATAACTTTTGAATTATTGCGAAAAAAAAAAAGAAAACAAAAACAGTTTTGTTGTAAAACTTACATTTGATCTCTCCATTTGTCACAAAAAAAAATTATTCAAAACCCTAATTTTTTGTGATCATTATCATTTGGTAGAAGAAAAAATTAGCGACCAAATGTACAGTTTTTCCGGAATCTGATTGGTTGAAATTAGCAATTGCTAAAATCTTTGCTAAACGAGAAAATGCAAGTTTTCATCCATTTAGGATGGAAAATCAGACTGCAAAAGATACTAGATGGTTCACTTTGACAGATGCGTGTTCTTGAATGGGCTGCTCTGATTGGTCAAAGTCTTTGTTAAAATGCGCCTGTTGATAAAATCGGCCCCTAGTTTTTCGAGATTACCTAGTTCCCGGTTATGAACTACTGAGGGCGCTTCTGATAACACATCTTCGTTCTCAAACTACATTCAGCTAGGTAAAACTATCATGCTTGCACTAATACGCGGGTCGTCGGTAGCGTCAGCCAACATTTGCACGGAACGGGAGAGCTCGAGATGAGTTCGATTAAAACAATGGAAAGCAGCGGTGGAAACGGCGGAGTGTACCTCCCTTGCCCCCAACCCCCCCCTAACCACCCCCCTCCGACCCCTTGCCACCCTTCCGGCGCCCACCGGCCACACCTAACACTAGTTCCGGATTAGCTAAAATGTGGAGGATTAGGGATGCCGCTTGCTTGATAATATTGCCGGCCAGGAGAAAATAGACGTCCAGTGAAAAGTCGGAACGCGTCCTAATTACCTTTAATTAAAGTGAAGGGGTGCCGGGGTTGAAGAGGGCGCAGTCACATATTTATCGCGGTCGAGGATTTACCGGGAATTGTTTCCGGGAATGAAGCTGGCCAAATTGCATTCGGATAACATCCAGGAGGCAGAACCTTATGAGTATTACCCCCTGAACGGACATTGATGACACCTTCCTAGATGAGTAAGAAACCATCCTGGAAGTTAGCAATACCGTCTAGGCATTTATACTTATATGCAAAGTACCTGCGCCGGTACTCTGTAACTTAGAAACGGGTTTCTATGCACTATGTGCTATGGGATCGGGTGGCCTCGTAAATATGACAGCGTGCCGTGCACCGGTGCCGTGACAGCGTAGTAGACACGTGATGGGCGTCCGAAACTGCCCGATCGTCATGGTCGTCATGGTGATAGAAACATGTTTCTATCCCTTAAGTTAGAGTGTACCGACGCTGATATCTCTGACTGTTTGGCGATAAGGTCAGATAACATACACAATTCGTCATTGCCTGTCAGAGCGGTCCGGTGGACCTTTGCTCTTAGTTACAGTCATGTCGGTCGATCGATCTGTCAGATCTGGTTACCCAGAAACCAGGCAAAGTCAGGAAAAAAAAAGGAAAGGAAGGAAGGAAGGAAGGAGAAGAGCAAAGAGGAGGAAGTTCGTCAGTTGGAGGGTTTTGCTTGACATATCCGATTAAAATTCGGAAATTTTTTGGGTTTGACCAGGAGTTAATTTTGAGATTACATGTCTAAAAGGGAAAAATTTAGTTTTCAAAATTGCACAATTTAATTTTGATCACAATGCGAGCCGCGGCTTTGCGTGCTTGCGAACTTACGCGACTGTGTGGTTCACTGACTCGCGCAATAGAGGGTTGCTGTGCGATTCCGCTTGACTATAACCACAGCATAATAAACAACCAGCATAATATCTCTGAGGATTTCCTATATAAAAACGATTCCCACAAAATTTGAGCTTGAGAGGATTTATGGATGATTTTACGGCCGTGAAGATTGGGTAGAGATGCGAAAATGAAAATATCGATACCGGTACCAACTCGATATTTTTTAGTCCCATAGGCGCGGTTGGTTCGTACAGAGAATTTTGCGTAATTGATTACACCCCTCAATAATTATATAATTATTTTCGATACAAAAGTAGCGATACCAGTTAGGGATCACTCAAAAAGTATCTAAGATAAAAATAGTCGATATTAGTGCAGAAGTACAAGTATCGAAGTACCGTTACCATCCCTACAAAAAATCATCCAAAAGTGGGGATGCGCGTGTAATTTTCGCCAACTTGGGTTATTGTGCTGGTTGTTTATTATGCTGTGCTATAACGTCGTTGCGCTTGCTGTTTAATGAATCCCTCAAGTAAGGGATGTCAAGGTCTCTGTGCAGGGTGTCGTTAGAAACGTACCATGGGGCGTTAGTGATTATATGTCACTGCTCACCAAGTGACCCTCCAAACTCATCTTCCATATTTATTTCTGCTTTCTACTCAAATTATTTAATAAAAATCGCTAGTTTCAATTCTGACACTTCGTGTTGGTTGACGTCTTAGACGTTATTCAGTCAGACAACATATTACAGGGGATACATATGACAAGCGCGTCAACCTAGACCATCGGACGAAAGTAAAGCAACTTTCGAGATCAAATCAAATATTCACACTTTAAATGTTAAATGGGCAGTTAAATAGATTAAAATTCAGTAGCTTGAGGGGTCGTAAGAGCCTGCTGTTATAGGTGAAATTTAGAATACTACCAAGTGTCAAATAAGTTAGTCTATAATGATCTATTTCAACAGTACACTTATTTGGTGCGACAAAAGTAAACCAACCCTTTGGTTTAGTATAAACCATTAGGATTTACGAGAAAGGTAAGTTCAAAAATTGCATTTTACAGATAAATCAAGCTTAAGGCAGGAACAATTATGCCAAAAGGAAAACGAATCTGTACTAAGGTACAAGAAATGGTCGTAAGCGCCTTTCTGAACGACCTGCAAAACATGATTTCCAAACAATTTGACTTGCAAGATTGGTGAAAAGTATTGTTTAGCGAAGAAACTCTGATGGAATGAGACACGTTAGTCGTCCAGTTAATAAAAGATTTGACGCAAAGTACGCTAAGCCAACCATAAAGCATGGAAATGGTAGTGTATTTCTATGGGGTTCTTTTTCGTGGAGTAGAGTAGGTCCATTACATTTTATAGACAGTGATATGATAGCTTAGTCTACAGGGACATACTGCAAAATGCTATGCTTCCATACGCTGAGTGGGAGATGCCCCTGGGATTTGTATTCCAACACGAGAGCGACCCGAAATATTCGTTTCGCCTTATTCAGGAGTGGTTTCAGGAGAACAATATACAGGTTCTTCAGTGGCCAGCACAATCACCAGACCTCAACCCTATTCAGAACCTTTGGAAAGAAGTTGGATGTCGTATTCGGACTGCAACATTTCCAAATAAGCACTCCTTAATGAATGAGAATTATGATGTGTGGACGAGTATGCCGAGTGCTACTAGCCAAAATTAGTAGGCGCCTCGTTGTCAAAAAATTATAGCCAACAATGGATACCCTATTAAGGACCAAACTTTATATTGTTATAAATCTTTAACTGTATTTGTGATTCTGATGGTGTTGAATGAAATAAAAAATCGTTTTATTGTAAGTTGCTTCACTTTGGTCACCGCAACAAAGCGTACTGTCGGAATAAATTGTTGCATACTCACTTGTTGAACCCTTTAAGCTTAATAAATTTTAATTTACACAGTTTTTCTGTTCATCTTAAATATTTAGATGTTTATTTTATCATAAAAGTTGCTTCACTTTTGCCCAACATGTAACTATAATAGTAGTCACAGCATTTACCTGAGCAACGTGGAAGTCTCTAAAAATAATTTTATTATTTTATATATCCATAAATGTTTGTTTTCGGCCAACCTACCCTGTTCCAATCCTATCACAATTTTTCACCCTTACTGAAAAATATGACTGTTCTTTTGGGTTCGATGAAATTATATATAGCTCTAGGTCAGGATAATCGAAAGGCCTGTATGAATAATTTAATGTTTGGAGGAACCACACTATCTACCTCCTTCCGCCATAAGACTAAACCCTCTCAAAGTATTTGGATAACCATCAATGACGTCCAAAATATTTAAGAACGAAGTTTGAGCCAAAACCGAGATAAAATCTTAAATTAGTAAAATTTTTTGTGCTACAGTAGTACGCTACCCTGAAAGTTCATCAATATCAGTCCTTCATAACTTACATAATAGACTAGGGAATACTCTTTTTACAATTATTTCTTTACAGGCACTGAATGAATTTTCGTCCGTTTTCCTTACTAATAGCAAGTATTACCTGATTTATGACAGTCAACAAGCTGGTAATTCCTATTTTAGGGACAATTTTGGACTTTCTTTTTTGATTAAAGGTCAACTTAAATACCCTGTTTGAGGTTTTCGGTTATATGAATTATATAATACAAGATTATTGATATAATAGTATATAATAATTCAGGTTGCGTTTTATAACAAGACAGCAAAGTTAACTATACACCTAAATGCTTTCAGTCTTACTACATAGGGTATCCATAGAGCTATATGGCGAAATCTTAGGGTCCAAATAATACGTAAAGCACGAAGTATCTACTTTGACACATCTTTGCTCTCTTGGATACTTCATGAATCTCTCACTGATAAGGAGTTAAAAATGAATGAGATTTGTAATGATTGTAGGCGTTTGTGCAATAAGTACAATACTGATGACACAGTTTCAAGCACGCTGCGATTTCGTTGCTTAGAAAAATTACAGCTGTCATTTTTTATTTTTGCTATCATAGTAATAACATACTCAGATTCAGCTATGAAACCGAACTATAAACGGCGTACACAATCTCGGGAATGTATAAGTTCTAAGAACAATGCAATTTTGAGTAAACAAATACGATGATAATGACCCATTAAAGCATGATGAAACTGAATCGGAAAAGTAGAAGGTTAATCCATATATAATATTCTACCTTCAACGATATTTTTAAGATTGCCGTTAGCTTCGCTATACTGTTAGACTAACCTCCGCTTTTCTATTTATACAAAGAAACGCTGACTAAATAGAATCTAACCCTTTATCCATGTAACACGAAACCAATAGCATACAAGATATTTACGATCCTAAATGGATGTGGACATAATATCATGTCAACCGATCCAGCTAATGAGACGTTCTTAGAAGCTTTTAGGGTCGTAATTAATAAAAATTTATGTTTGATTTAGTTGATGTATGCGTTTTTTGTGTCAATGAAGTTCAAGGGGCCGGGAAGAAGCTTTTATTCTCTGTTATACTGTTTGCGGTATTTTCACGTTTTCGGGGGGATATAACAATATCACTTATTTTTAGTAAAATACATACGTTAACACCGCGGCAGGTCTTATTTAGAAATCATTCCCTAACTAGGTACTTTTATTTTTCAAAACAGAAGTTTACGATTTCGACTTCATATGTGCTTCTAGACCTTTTTGACATTATCACGATAAAATACGTTACTCATTGCTCACATCACAATTAATGTGGTGCTATAGACCTTTTGCAAATCTGTGAACCGAAAGAAGGAAAATTAAAAACCATCGGATTTCGGTTTTATGTGCTTTAGAGTTTTTCGCTCATTATTGTTGAATATTGGAGATGAAATACCTAAAATATCGATTGTGCTTATGAAAACAGAAATTGCTATGCAGTGATCTTATAGCTTTCAAACCTAATCGAACATTGTCTTCAACCACATGTTTGCTTCTATTTTTGGCTCCAAGACTCTGGAGATGACTTCATATCTTGTGCCTTAGCAGATGCCTAATAGTTTAATTTTCCGCAATCTCTTACCCAGCTATACTTCAATAGTTTGCAGTCTTTTACTTTCAAAACCCCTTCATTGTCCATATTTTTCAGCCATTAAATTGTAGACTCCATATTTTGGACTTATTTTGTTTCTCCATTTTTTTTCCTCTTTCATAACCTACAATTTTCGTAACCATTTGTATTGTGCTCCAAATTTTGATTAACTTGCCGGTAGTTAATATGATTGTGTTGCTGGTAAAGTGCGCTACTTTCTTTTCGAATGCTTATATGGAAGGAATAACTCCTCCTTTTGTATATACTTACTTTCTCTACTCCTAATTATCCTATATCATCTGCGAATCTCACGATGTGCTTTTTTTATTATTGGACACATGGCAGTTTCGACGCAAAGCTATAAATAAATATAGTATAATTGGAAGGATATTCTAGAAACCCCTAGGTTGGTATTGTTTAACTGAAGATGTATCGAAATTGAATTTGACAAGGGTTTGACACTCAAACACTACCTCCGAACAATTGATTTCTTAATTATCTCAATTGTTTCACAGTATTAGCTAGAGTCAGAATGTTTCTAATTCATTTTTCATCCTAATATTGCATATAGTGCCTTAAAATTTGATGCGTATTTTTGATCTGCAGCATACTCTAGCACAATCTCAATTTTATCATTATCAAAGTCTCAGAAGGGTATGAAAGTATTCTGAGGCCTGGTAAAGGGTTGGCTTAACATCGCTTTTTACCCCAAACCCCCAAAAATATATTTGATGGCCGTCATTAATTAAAAGCCAGCGCTTTGGCAGCAATTAGCTGGATGAAGCCCTATGTTTCGGACATTGACGTAGCTATTAGGAAACTATGGGTGCAATTTTTTGGATGGGGATACATCATACAAAATAAAGTTACTGATTCTGGAGGATTTATGTAACAGTAACGAAGATGCAAATAATAATTGACAAAAATAAATATAGGGTGAGTCAAGCTCTTCGCCTCGGACTCTTGTGACTAAACGACGTATCTTTTTAGAAAAATAACTATTTGGGCGTATATATGTCGAGGTGAACTACATTCTGAAATGATGACTATTAGATAAGCACTAACAAAAGCAGGATGTACCAAAGTCGTATTTTTAAATGAAATACCCTGTATATTACTGCATATTCAGATTCCTTGGCCAATTCTAGTGGGATTTTATATATCACCACATATGACACTTAGAATGAATAATTTGGGTGCAAAAAACCATTTTCGGTATAAGTAGATATAAAAAAAGTAATTAATATCGCAACAAAAACTTAGAAGGCTGCGACATTTCCGCATGACTAAGAATTAGATTCGTCAGATTAGATTAAAAATTTGAACTGTTTTTGCACTTGGAGAAATTAGGAAGCCTCAATCTGAGACTTTGATTTTTCAACTAAGAATTCCAATTTTGTTTTAAAATTGAACGTAAAATCTGATAGCCTTTCTAATGATATAAGATTGTGAGTATCAGACTTTGGTAGTTTTCATTCAATTTCAAATTTTCATTCAAAGCTGTTTTTCAACTTTTCTACCTACAAGCAACTTAGCAGGACATGAAATAGAAACAAAAGCCTATTCAAATGGAATAAAATAACTAACTTGGCAGAAAGATACAGATGCACTAAGTTAAAGAGACAAGATTTTAAAACTGCCTCACAACAAATAAATTTTAACCAGAAACCATAGCGGTAACATATCTAAGATCAGAGAAAAGCTGGAGTACAACAGACACGGATCTATTTCACTACCTTCTAGCTACTGAAATGTATTAGAGATTGACAATTTACACAACTATTGAAAGTTTTGAAATGAAATCAACCAGCGAACGTTGCTGGCAGTTTAGTATCTTCAGAATAATGGTTACATTTAATGATATAAAATGTATTATTTTCATCAAGTCAAAAGTAATGATACCTCTGACTGGATTCTGCAAATTCTTCAGTACCTACCAGCATGACTGTAGAAAATGAAAAATTATTTAAAATCTGTTCAAATTATGAAACATAGTTTACCTGGCAGAAAATTGAAATCTGGTTTACCAATGATAAAATCCACATGACTGATCCAAGTCAAACAATGATCAATACGCCTAAGTATTTAATAGAATGACATTGGCGCAAGTTATGATTGCACTACTTTTTTTTTCTATGGTCGGCCTCCCGCAAAGGCTGAAAGCCTATGACTTATTGGTATTAGGCTGAAATTAGGAGTAGATGTGCTAAACATGAAAAATTCAGTTTTGGTACTAACTTATTGTGTTAGCACTCAGCTCAGCAGCGGCTCTCCTAGCTACCAGACTAAAGGTCGGTTTCTCAATGTCCAATTAAATATTTATCTGGAAGCTAACGGACAACTCGTAGATAAATTGTTTAAACAATTGAAGGTTAAATTTACGAATTCACGTAAATCTTATCTGACAGTTGTATCCATAGAAACGCTAACTGGCAGCTACCTATCTGACACTTTTAACTTGACATTGAGAAACCGGCCCTAAGCGTGTTACAATACAATGAAGTTAGTATCATCAGCATATTGTGTAATTGCCACGCCAGGACAGTTTAGTTTCAAATAATTTATAAAATGTATTAATAAGTAATAAGATTGGTCCTAAAATACTTGCTTGTGGACCATCAGATGTAATGCCAACCTGAGACGATGTAGAAGGCCCATCCTTTTTAATCATCACCTTTTGGGTCCTGTTAGATAAACAGATTAAATCCAAGCGAGGCTACAACCTCTAATACCCATTTTACATCGACATTTTCTTTGCGAATTTATTCATGGATTAATCCATGATCATGTTCAAGGTCAAACTGATTGTGTTTTATGTCTGTGGATAAAACCATGGCTTTTGTGACACCATGCAGTGCTGCCAACACTGTTGCTGTCATATGGTTTGGCGGTTTTCGCAAGATCTATTTAATTCGTATCTTTTTGTGGTCTTTTGACAGTAAAACTCTCAATTTGACTGCAAATTTCTATTTAGAAAATGTTTAATAATACACAGGGAGGAGTAAGCAACATACATGACATACATCATATGGTATTATGGTTGGCATCACTGAATTTGACGTCAAACTTGACCACAAACTAGAGCAGGTTCTGAATGCGTGAAGAAATCTATAAAGAAATCCATGGACTTATTTGACGTCAAATTTCTGTTTTAGGCTTATCAAATCTGACCACCAACTGAAAACATGAGCAAAACCATGAATTTGTTGATGGAAAACGGGTATTATGCCGTAATTATGAAGTTTGCTGCAGAGAATAGAGTAATAGAGATGATGTCGAAAACTGTACTCAAATCAAAAAATATGGCTGCTCCATAACTTTATTTTCAAAAATTTGTAGTATCTTAGAATTCATAGAGAATATTGCATTCTGGGCACTTCTGTTCTTGATAAAACCAAATTGACAACAATCTAGTAGGCCTGTTTTATCAAGATAAGGAATTAATATGGTGAGATAAATGCTCGGTTATTATTATCATGCCATTTTTGAAGCAACAACAAAATTTCCAGTTATGTAGTATTTATATAAAATTCCGTACGCACGTCCCTGCTTGAAGGGCCAGTAGCGTCGGGCAAGCGTATAGCCCTTCAACGGGACTGCATTTGACGTGGCCAAGAGTGGTCGGTCCCGAATAGAAGTGATTAATGAGCTGGACAATTGCCTATCAGGAAACGGCAGTCATAGCCTCCTACTACTGCGTGAGGGAGAGATACGAGTATAAGAAGAAGGGTCGAGAATAGTGAACGTATAGAAAGAGGACATTTTGGATCTGGCGTCTGAATACATGGACATATGACAATTGGGCCGAGCGGAAAGAAGGTAGTTTGATGGTGATATCACGACACCAAGAGTTGCAACCTGTCCAAGTGGTGAGTCAAATATCATGTAAATTGAGTATTAAGGCAAGTAGCCAAGTCGTCATTTTTCGGTTGAATAAAAGTAACACTCTTAATGCAAATGATAATGTGGCTCTAATGTGGGTGACACACGCACGAAATTTAAGTACACGGTTTTTAAGATTGCGAACTTACTCGGCTCGGCGTAGGTGACACACGTGAAGCTGAAATCACTCATTTTGATAACTTTCCTAAATAAACAAAACTTCTAACAAATGCCAAGCACAACAAGGGTTGCGCATCGATGGCCTGCCGAAACAAAGTGGCGGCTCGCGGCTCGCAGTACGAGCCGAGACAAGCTACGACCAAGATTTCAAACCAGTTGGATCGCCGGCGGTTTGCACGACGGTTATAAAGTACGCGTAGTTACGGTGACACACAGGCGAAAAAGGTCATCGAGCCATAAGTACGCGTACTTGCTCGTAGGTGTATCACCCCTTTAAGCCCATGAAGTTAAAAAAAAACACAGTACATTGGAGACAAATTAATGCCTATCAAGGGTCTAGGGTATAGCGCGCGAAATTGAGAATCCAAGAAAATACTTATTCCCGCAATAGCGAGGAGGCGTGGCCGCCTGTTCTCTTTCTCCAGTATGTCTCTAAAATGAGAGGAGGTAAGTCCAAAAGTCCAAAGACAAGGTCAAAAGGTCCAAAAGTAAGGTCCAAAGGTTGCATTGAAAACGAAATTTGTATTGTTACAAGCTCCTGACGTTAGGTACCTTTAAACTTACAGTAATGTTTCAGAAAGCAAATTGAAGAAGAAAGCTTGCGCTACGTCACTTCGGTGGCCTCGCTCTGATATCGCGTTTGGCTGTTAGATTACACATTTGAAAAATTTATGCGTTGCGAGTTTTTTGTACGCTAAAGAACTTTTTTGAAAAAACTGCTTTGAGATGCCATTCATCGAGGTCTTAACTATCACATACTAAAATACTATGTAAGTAGTTTGAAAAACAAGTGAGTTGTGCGTTTACCTGCAAATACGTGTTTTACATGGCAAATACATTATGTATATCGGTTTGTAACCTGGCCCCTCTATTCTGGTTTTGAAACTACAGGATCAAGTAGTCGTAAATTTTAGTTCAACATAAAAATTCACTGCATATTTCATTATAGTAAATTGACACATAAAGTATGTAACAAATGCAGAAAAGGTAATAAATATCAATGAATGGGTATAAGTAGTTAAAAAATATCATACAAAGACTGACCCTAAAAGAAAGCTCTCAGATTTTTCTTGAAAAGTTTCAAGCATGTTCAAAGCCCCACTTCGTTGGACAACGTATTGTTAACCTTTGAAATTCGACCTACTTCAGCACAAGCTGAATATACCTACAATTAGTTTGAGATAGGCGTCGGAAAAGATTTATCTGCCTGCTCTCACAAGCTTCACATGTCGGGTAGACATGAAAATTCTGATGCTCTCTATCTCCGTCAGTCGAGCTATGGCGCAATGATGATCGCTATAATAAGCGTGAGATATGTGACGATCGTGACAAGTCAGGAATGATAGCTCCAATAGGATCATATCTCTTTCCAGTGTTCTGGCACACTTCTAATGCCGTGTTGTTCGCTTTCTATAATTCTTGGATTGTGCAGGGGTTCTCCAAGAATGGTCAAGACAACGGATGCTCCATAATCTGGTTCTCCCGCAGCTCCATAGATCATCCTCGGCGTATACCCTTCTGAATGGGTTATCCTAATAGCTAACCATTTAATCCTTTCTTCTTTTTTCTTTAGTTCAGGCTACTCGCCTGTTTCATTATTTCGTATCTCTGCTTACGTTTCTAGGTTCTCGCTCCATCGTTTTGGGGGATGTCCTGGACTTCTGCCACCTAATGAAGACTTGTCGCGTGCAATTTTAACTAGTCTTCTTTCATTCCTTTTTTCTACCTTGTATCCGTTCGTTGATGTTTTCTATCTTGCACCTTCTTCTTATGTCTTAATTTCGCTCTCGATCAAAAAATGTCTTTCCAGTCATTCTACGAAGTACTCTCATTTCGGTTGTCTCTAACAGTTGTTTAGTTTTAGCTGTGTCGGGACGAGTTTCAGAGGTGTATACACCGCATTTGATCCTGTAGAGGCTTTTCCAGGTTTTCCACTCCAGTTATGATCCAGCAAGGAGGCTTTCAGTCAGATTCCAAGATAGTATGTGGTTCTCTGATAGCCGTTGCTTCCACAGTACCTCTTTGGTTACTGATTTGTAGTCTATCAGTGGATTTATTGACATAATAAATTTTTTTTGGAACTTAGTCTGGATCCTGGGGGATTGTGTCCGTATAGAAGGTATCTTTCATCCATTGACTGTTCACTTCGTTCTGTTGTACATACGATTTTTCGCCTGATTTGTGGGTGAAGGACCATTCCCGCTAACATGCATAGGTGGTCCAGGTTTGTCAGTTTTATGCAGCCCGTGATTAACCTGCAGGTGTCGTTCAGGGTAGGATCCAGTTTGGTAACATGAGTCGATTTGGATCATACAGCACTTGTGTATTGGGCTGGACCAAAGTATATGACAAGAGGTATTGTCCACAGTACGCCTAAGTGGGCGCCCATTGGGAGCTGACCAGCTTCCGAATAACACCCGTACCTTGTATTTACTTTTGCTCTATACTGTATTCATAGCCAAGCTAGACCAAATGAAAACAAGCCCGCGTGCGTGATCGGCTCGTGTCGGTGGGGTCCCTAATAGTCCAGTACATTATGTGTAAATTGCGTGTTATAATCTGGCAAGTCAAAATCTCCAAGGCTGACTGGAAAGTAAGATCCAAATATGCAATGTCAAGTGTTCATTGCCTAATGATCATTTCAAATATGCAATGTCAAGTGTTCATTGCCTAATGATCATTTCAAACTGGCAACTGGCTACTTTTGAGTTGCAACGGGCTCATAGGGCAACTCTTTTAAATAGTCATATAAAATTTCATAATTGCACTGGACTATAGCTGGCGCGTTCGCAGACGTTAGCGGACAGTAACCATGCGAATTTTGCATGCGACTGTTTATTTGAAGTCTATCTTGGGATTGAATATACTGTAGTTATTTATATTTTTATATTTGGTCCTGCTTACACCTAAATGAACTGGGATTGGGCAGTGCCGTAGCCTGGTCGAATTTCATTCTATTTGCAGTTTCCTGCTTGCCTGCTCGTTATCAATATGAAATAGCTGGCTTAGCTTGTAGTATTCGGCTATTCTTGATAATGAATCTGTCAACTTTCTTTTGATCTATTCGTCCCGTTATATATTGAAGGTATATAAACATCTGCTACGGTAAATTTCATCTCTATTTTTACACCTATATGGATAAGTTATATGAGAACAAAGAGGTCAAAAAAAGGTCACTGGTCATACACCTTATTACGTATTTATGGTCATCACTAGGTTAAATATTAATAGCGTTAGAATAGAAGTAGAAAATCAGGCCATAGAAAGAATAAAGCGATTCAAATATTTGGCGTGCTGGCCAAATGACAAATCGGATCCTGATGATGATATTAAAAACAGAATGAAAATATTCTCAAATTCTTTGTTCAACATGAAAACTATAGTCTGTAATCGAGACTTAAATTTGACTACTCGCTGGCGAACACCAAAATGCTATGTATTGGCCACATTATTATACGGAGATGAGGGCTGTTCATTAAAAGCAAGGACCATATGACGTTTGAATTCTTTTGAGATGTGGCTATAAAGACGCACATTAAAAATATCATGTCTCATCTTTAGTCTTTTTTATTTTACCCTATTGTATATATTTCTCACCCAAAACCAAATTTTTTAACACCAAACCTACACAGCGTTCCATCCGCTTCATTATAACAACTAAAGACGCTAATTGCCCCTAAACACAACACAACTTGTTTGAGACTGGTAGCCAAATGGTAAAACAAGAGCCAGAGTACTTTTTCAGGCAAATCCTTATTGGACAGCGCTTGGAAACGTGTAGATAATTCATAAGGATCACTATGATATTACAGCTTTATCGATATTTTGCTTTTATGCTGCATACAAATAGTGATTGACAATAAATTGAGTTTGTAATACCAAGACAATGAGACAAAATACCTGAATCTGGGGTTGCGTAAGTGGTTTCGATTATATAATAAAGCTCCAGTAATTACCGTATTATGCTTACGTAAATAATATTCAATTATGCATAAATGCTATGTTTGGCAAAGGGCGCGAGGAATGTGATATCTACTTTTCTGTGGTGTACCTTCTAGTTCTAGGTCCTGTATTGGCATAATTAGAATACATGATTTCCTATATTATTGTTTGATGGACAAGGGTTAGGTTATATGAACAATAAATAATGTATAACTAGAAAATGTGTATAATTAAACAAATGTTTGTGATGACGTTTTTTAATCAGATATGTAATGTATTAGTGCAGTTTCAATTTTCCCTACTGAGACCATGATATTACTTTGCCGGCTAAGTGTGCACCACACCTCCATTCTCTTGCTTCTTCAGTTTTTGAAAATGGTCTAGTCAATTCAAAAAATCTGACTTCGTCCTTCCCTATTACACTGTGCGTTTCATTTGATCTCCATGTGGACCGACACCCACACCTACTTGGCGGGTCAAAAATAATATAATAATGGTAGTATTTATTATACTTTGACACATAGACTCGTCAAAATTGGGTAAACTACAAAAATGTATGCAACAAACGTACATAGCAATAAACAACCTATTGTTTGTCCTAATCACACAAACTGTAATAATACTTATTAACCATCAAATCCTTTAATTTAGTTCTGTACTATCTCAAGGTAGAGTTTTCTCTATTATTATCTGATCAAAATGTTTGCACCTAAAATATTCGCAAATCTACAACCTAGTTAATACTTTGCAAATGGGACATGAATGTTATATACTTGTGTGGTCTCCTTGTTATTGAACATGTTTTTTCAAGTGAACTGATTTCTTTTGAGGAATATAGCGTTCTGCTTTGTAGATGTAGAAGCATAGTAGAGTGAGCATTTTAACTTCAAAAAAATGTTTTAACAACTGTATGAACTGGAAACGTCAGGCTTAGGTATATGAGATATCTCTTTTATGGCCAATAAAGACATTTTCTACATCAGCACGGTAGTCTCAAAAATATATATAGACAGATAATTAAGTTTACTACTCACATAGCCACAATGAATATTACAGTTAAATTCAAAACATCAAAACAATATCACAAACATCAAAAAAGAAAAGCGAATCCCCATATAAAAACTGAATATTGTTAAGATAATGTACTCGGTCTATTAGTTCGCTGCGAGACAATTCAGGTTCACTTATCCCTGAATGGGACCGTTTTAGTTAAAGGGTTCTTCCTATCTTTGACCTCTTGCCAACACCAGGGACCAGGGCGCACGCGACAGTCAAAAAAACTAGCGAACAGCCCTACAACCCTTATTCTCGTACGGGCCTCTAACCTTTTGTACTGTCCCGATACCCTAAGCCTTTCTTTCGAGGCAAATGCATACTTTGATCTTCTCGCATTAAGTATTATAGAGCGATTACGATCCTACATACTTTTGGACAGGCAAAGCACAGTGTTCAATACTGTGGGAGCCAATAACATAAATAAAACAAATCAATACTGCGGTAATGGTAATAACTTCTGTAAACTACAACTGCGTGAGTTACTACCATTTTCACTGCCTGTAAGAAAGTATTGGCTATGCTCTTTAAAATTGGGGCAATCAGGGGCGGCGCGTGCCTCGAAAAAGTGGGGAGCCAAAAAATAACTAATATACAGGGTCCCTGAATTTCCTTGTAACGTGATATTTTCGTAGCAAAAAAATGTCCAAACAAAAATTGAGTAGAATGCTCGAAAATTCTACAGGGTCTATCATACCATGCGTTCCAATTTTTTTTTGTATTTTAACCCTTAAAACTCACCCCCAACTTTGTTTTTTCAAATAGTTGTTTTATTCAAAATCTTGTGATACCTTTGATTTTATACAAACGCTATTTTTTTCTTAAATTCATAAGCATAAAATAAATAAAATAAATGAAATAAGGATTTGTTTGAGGCCTAATTTTTTCTTAAGAAAAAAAGATAAAAAAGAAAACTAGGTGGGCCTTTCAAGGGTACCGAATGACCTACCATACCATGCTTTCGAAAGATTTTCCTTACTATAACTCCTAAAACTTACCCCCTAATTTTTTCCAAATAACACCCCACATCTTTTAGTACATTAATGAGGTAACTATTTTATTTAATATTTTGTAGTGCCTTTGATTCATATACAAATCAATTTTCTTTGTAGTCATTAACCTAAGATAAATAAAATGAGCATTTGGATGAGGCGTAATATTTTCGTAATAAAAAAGCATAAAAAAGACATTTGTTTTCGAAAGCATGTTTTATAGATTATTCAGTACCCTTAAAAGTCTAATTAGTTGTATTTTAGTCCGTTTTTTGCTTTTTTGCGTCAAGCAACTTCTTGTTTTATTTCTGCTATGCTTGTGATTTTACGAAAAAAATAAGTTTATAGTTATAATCTACTTTGTAATAATAAAAAATAGGTATGTACGTATACAATAATATTTAATAATAGACATAATAAAGTTAAAAAATGGACACGTAAAAAATAATTTCCTATTAATTTTTCTAACTCCTCATGAAAAGGCCCCCCCATGCCACCCCGACGCGCCGCCGCTGAGGGCAATCATCTAAGAACAGTCACAGACCTTGATATCTATATACTGGTCTGCAAACTTAAACTATTTAACACTATATGCCATGGTTACAATGTATATAAAATATGAATCTTAGGCAATAGGTATCCCAAAACGGAAACTGAGAGTGGGAAATGGAAATATAAAGCCTTGGACCAGCTTAGTTTATAGAATATAATAGTAATTTTCTGGACAGAATAAAGTAATTTTAGACTTATTAAGGTTAACGATGATACTAGGATCAGACGAATATTATTTCCTCCCCCAAAAAACTCCAAAATTTGCAATGACTACCGATGGATAACCCTTATGTGTCACTCTTTAAAAGCTTGTTTAGGTATCGTGAGTTCCAGAGCATACATGGAGAAAAGTATCGATGAAACCCACTTCGGCTTCAGAAATGGTTTGGGAACCAGAGACGTATTGCTCTCGATACAGGTTCTAATCCAGAGATGCCTAGATTAGCAAAGAAATATTCTCGCATATTTCATAGATTATGAGGACATATTTGATAACGCTCACGTATCCCAATACGATAAATTAATATATGTTCCCAAACGATTCAGATTTGATGGCAAGGCCCTAAGAATCATAAAAAACTTATACTAGAATCAGTCAGCTCATATAAAAATCGGGAATATTTCAACATCGGATATACAAATCCTTAAAGCCCCAGAAAACCAGGCATATTGTCGCAACTTATACTCTGAGTACATATTCCAAGGGGCTTTGGAGGATGTAGAAATGAGAATAAAAGTGAATGGTAGATATGTGCGTTAATAACATCCGGTATGCTGACGATACGGTGCACGGGTGCACCTAGCTAGCGATGAGAAAGTTCACAAACACAGTACATGGTGAACAGAGTCAACATGTTAGTCAAAGGTACGGTCTCAAGATGAACATAAAGAACACATAATTTATGGTTATCACTAGACTAAATACCAATAATGTTAGAATGCAAATAGCAAATCAGGACATAGAAAGAGTAAAGAGATTCAAATACTTGGGGTGCCGGCTAAATGACAAATGGAGTCGAAATAGCTAAAATAAAAACAATATTTTGCAACCGAGATTTAAGTCTGACTACTCGATGGCGAGCAAACAAGATACTATGTACTGTCCACATTATTATACGGAATTGGAGGATGGACATTAAAAGGACGAACCATGTCACGTTTGGATTATTCTGGGATGTGGCTATACAGACGCATACTAAAGATATCATGTATCGTCTTCAGAGTTTTTTATTTTGCTCTCTTGTATATAGGTGTTTGTCACCCAAACCCAAATTTTTCAGCACCAAACCTACAGAGCGTTTCATCCGCTTCATTATAATAACTAAAGTCACTAACTGGATATCATGCATCGAGCGAGTAACAAACACTAAGTAGGATACTAGAAAGAATAAATTAAGAACAGGAACTTTTAGCCACAATAACACGAAAAAAAAACAGCGTATTTTGGTCATGGTTTTAGGAACAGCAAGTACGATTTTTTACAACTGACCGTTGAAGTACAGATGGAAGGACGACGAGGGATCCGGCACAAAACGTTCTTCTGGCATCGGAATATACATCAGTGGTTTAATATAAGAGAGGCCTGCACAATCATATGTTTAGCACAAGACGGTTCTAAAGAAGGAAGAAAAATAATTATGAACCACTTGCAAGTATACGACCGCATCTTCTGGGGCATCCTCATCAATGTAATGTTTGTTGTAATTTGCGTATTAGTAAAACGGTAAACATAGGTGATTTGCGAGTCTTTGTCAAACAAATCAAGATCAAAGTTGCAAATAAAATTAATAATATAAGATATAGGCCCAAAAATGTACCCTTGTGGCAGACCACAAGATATCCTAGTAATACGTGATGCTATTGTTCGCAGATCAAACTGCAACTGTGTAGCTACAGCTCGATCCCTAAACGGGACCATTTTAGTCCCTTTGTTTGACCGCTTGTCATTCCCAGGTCACACGTGACAATCAAAAAACTAGCAAACAACCCTGCAACCCTTATCCCCATACGGGCCCCTTGCCCTATGTATCGACTTGATCCCTAGACAATAACAAACAGTCGGCACGCGTCGGCAGATTACCAGCGGCAGGTTGATATTCCTGAATGGGACACCGGATAATCCGGTCTGCAGGTATGTGTAAAGGGAGGCAACACGCGTATAGTGCGTATAGTGTGCACCTTACGGGGCTGTGGCTTCATGGCTGGCGCGTGCCTGTACTGGCTTGGGAGTAGTCTATTACTATTGGTGTCGAAGGGGATACCGTGATCTACTTACCCAGTCTATGTTATATTATAATTTATTGTGATACCGATGGTCTAATATCGAATAGTAGTAAAACAGAGTTACTTATGTTTAGCACTGTAAAAATTGATATTAGCTTATTTATTGAATGTCGTGGCACCACTGTCAAACAAGGTGCGTAAGTTAAATACCTGAGTGTATATTTTGATGAAACTCTTGGATAAAGGACGTCGATGAAATATCTCGTAACCTAAGGACTCATTGCTTTAAATTGTCACAGCTAAAACTCTATGTTGCATTAACATTAACCACAACATTGCCAATATAAATAATTCACAAGCTGAAAATTCTCAACCTACCGCTCAACCTATCACTATATATGCAAAATTGCCTTTTATCAAAGAATTAACTCCTGGACCGGTCAGGATTTTCAGAAGTGTAAACTGTAAAATTGCCTCAAAACCAGTTTTAACAATTAATAATCTTTTTTCTAAATTAAAGGACAAAGTACCCTTGCTTAGCTTAACCAATGTAGTTTATAGTACTTGCGGTACTAGTAACTCAGTATACATTGGTCAAACTTCTAGATCCATAAAAGGGAGGCTTGCCTCTCATAAAAGTGATGCCAGACTTTACCCTAACAGGTGTACCTTGGCATCACATGCTAATCTTCCCAATCATACCATTAACTATAATTCTGTTAAAGTTTTGGCAAGTGAGTCAAATTTAAAGAAAAGATGTTTCCTTGAAATGGCACATATTTTTCAATGTGACAATTGTATTTATAAAAAAACTGATATTGACAGCCTTAGCATAATTTATTCATATCTTTTGAACTGTGAAAAATATCGTATTGATAATTCTGTGGAAAATTCATCAATGTAAATCTAATACATATAAAATTAATTTACACCATATATATCATTTAAAATTTCCCCCTCAATGAATGATTTCACATTATCACGACAATTCTTGCTACTAACGCATATTTAATTCCTCTTTTTCTACCTTTTGATATATTCATTGCTATCCACGCACATTTCATAAAATTACATACATTAAAACATTTTATCACATCAGATCATTCTGTTTGACACTGTATAGTGATACTTTGAATCACCCTATACATAAATCCCTTCCACAAAAATTTTAACATAGATTACGCATGCGCCAAAATTAGGCAAATGACAAATGACAAATGAACAAAATTTTGAATTTCCCTCCACCAACCTATTTCCGCTCAGACACGTGTGCTTGACCGTTTCGATAAAGACGTAATTGCCGGCACGCAAAATAATCATCGAACGGACATTTTACGATTTTATTAAGATTTTAACTTTGAACAGTAAACTGTGTAATGTTTTTCGTGAATTTCTGTGTCTGTATAACGTGCTTCATGCAAGATATGTATTGTTACTTGCTCTTTTGGCTTGTTTTATAACATCTTCCAGCAACATCCTCACAAACTTTTGTAAGTAAAAACTTTTCAATCTTAATTTTTTCTAATGTTGCTGATTGCTAAATTGTCTTTGTAGCCCTGAAGAAGGGATCAAATGATCCCGAAAGCTTGGAAATAGAGTTTTAAGAGTACACTTCGCTGTTTATTTGCCGCTACCCAGCCATCTAGCTTGAGTTTTGTTTCCTAACAAATCGGCAACGATTACCCGCTTCCTAAAATAAAGATCTGAAGCTATATTGGTTACCTAAGGCACAGCTCAAGGTTCAATTCTTGGTCCTTTATTGTTTTTGATTTATGTTAACGATATAGTAGGTACCCTGCAATGTGAGTATTTGCCCTATGCTGATGATCTTAAGCTGTGTTAATACTGGGAATGGGTAACGATGTTCATATAATTCTGTCTAATGATGGTATAGCCATAAAAAAACTCTGAGTGCCTAAGATATACAAACCTATGCCTTAAGATATAGAACTCGGAGCATATTTCCGCTTGGTGTCGACTATTTCAGGCAGCTAATGACCTTCATTCTAGCCTACTGTTAATCCAATAGTGAAAACAAAAAACGGTTGCGAATAGGTTTGAGCATATTTTAGGAATGAAAGCCTTTCATCAAACAAAAATCATGTTATATTTTGCCAAGTAATATTCTCTTTTCGAAGAAGGTTGTCTAATGGGAGCTCCTAGCTTTATATGTTGTGCATCATAAATATGATGTATGCATTTATCCATTTTTACTTTCTATTTTACCCTCGTCTGTCACTGTAACCGTTCCTGATATCATTGTTTCTCAGTACAATGTGGAGAACAAGTATCTTATGCATATACAGAAAAAAAGTATTTACCGACCGAAAATCTAGCCACTAGCTGTAGACTAAAGTCAAAGCGACTGAAACAATGCACCTTTTCTGTTGTCTCTTTTATACATTTTTTTGTTAGTTATGACTATTTCAATATTTATATTTACAAAACGTGGTTAAGGGTTTGCTGACTGTTGCTTCAAATTCTTTTAGATCGTTTTTTGATGACTAATTAATAAGGAGCTGAATATTTTGTTTATGTTTTTTAGGCGTAATGGTATTCAGAAAATTCTTGATAGTTATAACGCATTGAAAAATGTTGCAGAAAAAACACGTTTTGAATATATTACAAAATTTCCATATATTTTTATATGACGATATTCAGTAAGCAATTTAGAATAGCTATTCGCCCTCAAAAGCTGTTACAAGAAATCCTTCAACTGCTAACACTGTGGACAAAATTACCGCACCCTACTTGGTTATTATTAAAATTACCAAGTGACCCCTTTAACTATCTATTCAAGACGAAGCGTTCAACGACGTCTTTCATGCGGAGTAGCAAAACCAGTTATGGATATCCCTTTTTTTCACCTGAAGGGCGATATTCGTGAGAAACGTATCTCCACTCACTTGAGGCATAATAAAGGAGATGGGGGACTTTTTTCATTAAAATTAATTCTTTATCTCGCGGTATGTTCGTTAGGATAAATATTTGATGGTTTTTAAAGGTCAGTGGACCTTCCAACGTTATACATTGTTTTGTGGATGTGTTACCGTTAGAAAAAGAAATAAGCCAATAAGCGGAATTTTGCTTGAAGTATGTGTAGGCGACCTAGTTATTCCGTAGGTTTATATTTGTTTGTAATGTATTTATAATATTAACTTGTGGTAAACACAAGCGTGGCAATTTGGCCTGCTTTTAGCATGCTTTTAGTTACTTCACTTGTACACATCGGATCAAAAAAATTCTTAAGGGCAGATAAGCACAACAATTGAATGGTGTTAATTTGATTAGCCTAGGTAGGATTAGTAAGATAACTATTAATTAATTTTATTCATTATTTCTAAAAAAATAAGGCAGACAGCTTAGCCATTAGGCGGTCTTTAAATTACAGCTAAATTCCCTGAAAGATTAAAAGCAGGTAGAAGGAATGGTGTCGTTGATTGTAAAACGCGATCTTACAGTAGATCGAACTAAAGGTAAAAACAGTATCAGAAAGGATGCTTTCAATAACGATAAACAGAAATTAACTCAGTGAAGATGAATTACTTCTGAATTTCCTTGACACGTGATATTCTCGTAACACAAAAAGTTCAAACAAAAACTGAATGAAATGTTTAAAAGTACTACAGGATCTATCATACTATGCTTTCAAAACATTTTTTTGTACTTCAACCCACAACCCACCCGCAACTTTGTTTTTTCAAAGAGCACCTAATAGTTTTTCCTACACAAATTAAGTCCTAAAAACCTATTTTTTTCGTCATAAGCATAAAGTTAATAAAATAAATAAAAAAAGGATTTATTTGAGATGTAATATATTCGTAATAAAAACAGATAAAGAAGAATACTAAGTCAGCTTTTCAAGGGCACCGAATGACCTACCACATCATGCAAGTTTCTATTTTTTTACTTCAACCCCTAAAGCTTATCCCCTACTTTTTTGCCAAATAGCACCCCATAGCTTTGCTACGTTAATGAGGTCAATATTTTATTCAATATCTTGTAGTGCCTCTGACTTCCTACACAAACCAATTTTTTTCGTAGAATCAATAACATAATTTTAATAAAATGAGCATTCGTTTGAGACCTAATATATACCTTTGTAATAAAAAAGCATAAAAAAGGCATTTATTTTCGAAAAGATATTTTATAAGTCATTCAGTGCTCTTAAAAAAGTAACTAGTTTTACGAAAGAAATAAGTTTGCATATAAAATTAAAGGTACTGCAAGATTTTAAATAATATAAGAACCTAATTTGTGTAGAAAAACTACTTGGTGCTATTTGGAAAATACAAGTTGAGGGTAAGTTCTAAGGGATGACGTACAAAAAAATGTTTTAAAAGCATTAAATGATAGATCCTATCGTACTTTCAAAAATTCCATTCAGTTTTCGTTTGAACTTTTTTTGTACGAGAATAACACGTGTCAAGGAAATTCAAAAAATTAATTCAGTCAGCTTAGCCGACAACTCATCCATTAAGCTAAGTCTACACGTTACTGTGAAATTCGGATCCGCTCTAAAACTGAAAAACAAATACAGACGACGAGATAATACGCTTTTTTAGCAGGCGAAGCTAAAAGTAAAGATAGTATTAACAATTCCTGCAATGGTATTAAGAGGGTAACTTATTGCTTATCTATGATATCCACCATTTAGTGAGTTTCCAAGCTGTGACATACATGTTCACATGTTCATTTAAAGCCGTAATTATGTAGGGGCATCGCTGTATTTGCCCAAATACATATTTGGTCTATTCAAATATCACAACATAAATGTTCATCTTATTTGATGACTTAATAAAAACCGAAAAGTGGACGGAAACGCGTATTTGTCTATTCGCTTTATTTGCCCTATTTACGCAAATAACCCAAACAGGATTTTACACTGTCATTTCTTGGCTAATCAAACAAATACTTGAAACTCGAATACAATACGCCAAGTGAAGTGCTAGCATAAAGGTAAAACACCAGATACGAATACTAGTATAAATATTATATCAAGCAGTGATGTTTTAATAGCAGATCGAACTATAAGTAAAATTAGCGTTCAGATTTTTTCCATTGAGGATAAAAATGTAATTAACTAAATAAAACAGATACTATTTAGATTCTTGAATATGTCTCTGAAAATTGTAGACAGTCAGCTTATCTGTCACAATCGCTATTGAGCTGACCAACGTTGATCGTCGTTGGAGCTGACTCATCAATTTACGGCAAAATTTAAATTCGGTTAAACATCAAACACAAAATAAAAGTAATAGTGTAAATTGATATTTTCCACTGTCTCTGAAAAGTAAGTAACTCAGTAAATTTAATTATGCCTCAGAAGAAACAGTAAAATGGTGCATAGCGTATTCTATACAAATGTATACAGGGTGTTCTATGACGAAAGGAAAATACTTTATGGGAAGACTGTTCAAAAAACAAAGCCATATAAACTAACAAAGTCTTATAAAGTGGGGTACGATTTTCAACTATTTCAGAGATAAATTGATTTTTAGAGATTTTCATTAAAATGCAGACCTCCAAGTGAAGACCCTAGTAAAACCAAAATATTTTTGAATTTTTGATATTAGTCCTTAGAAGACATACTTTCACGTCATTATAGACTAAAAGAAAGTGATCATGTATCGAGCACTTCGCGAGTGCCAAAATCAGCATGTTTTGAGAAGTGACTTCAAAAACGTTAAAAAAAGAAATTTATCTTAAAAATCACCAAATAATTAACCTTGCGTTTTACGGTAAACACATGCCCATCTTTCTAGTTATCTATTGGTACCAACAACTTGTTCTATGTGTGGCAAACACAGGCAACAAGGTTGCATTTACGCTCTAAAGGCATATTGGATCTCCGAGAGTGCATACTTTCAACAGACCGTTTTGCAAAAGCTTTTCATCGGATTTTCAATTTTTGTTATGGCTACTTGAATAATGTGCTATTACATCATGATTAGTCATAAAAATCAGTTGACCAAAACTTTGGTATAGGGTCTCAAAATTGTATGATATTAGAAGAAAACTTCAAGCTGTAATCTGAAATCGATTCGCCTTAAAAAGTCGCAAGGTAATCTCTTAAAGGTTGCTAGGTAATCGCGAAGTGCTTGATACATGACCACATTTTTTTTAGTCTATAATGGCGTGACAGGTAGTAGCATATTTTGTAAGGACTAATATCTAAAATTTAAAAGTGCGACAATAAAATGTTGTTTCACTAGTGTTTCCGTTTTTTTAATTTATCCTTGAAACAGTTGAAAATCGGGCACTACTTTATATGACTTTTTTTGTTGGAAATGAGCTGTGCAGTCGTCTCCTAAAGTATTTTCCATTGGTCATAGAACTCCCTGTATTTCATGAGCAGCTAATTCTAAGAGCGATAAACCAATGAAGAAATATATGGCGAAGCACGACACGACTCTTCTGGAACATTTTTCTTATTTGTCACCACGATTTTATTTTTAAACTCATTAGAGGTTACTCGATTTCGTTCAAATCAGTAGAATTTTTATCTTTGCAGAACAAAATCTTGTTTTGCAAGGTTATCCCTTCACTTTAGTTTGATCTGCTTCCGCAGGATCTCAAAATGTGCAGAAAAAAATGGAGTCAAGTTGATTGACTCAGTACTTCCCACACATAACAGTTGCAACCAAATCATCGCCCGCCTGTCGTCAAAAAAGATCCAACACAAAAACTAGTAAATAGTTTCCTAAATCTCTCCCTAGGAACTAAAACGACACGATTCAGCTTCAACTGGACGAAACGAAACAATCAGGAACCCCCAAATTGCTTAAAAACGAAGCTTGAGCTATTTTTATGTTTTTAGTTTTTTTATTATTGCTGCGCCGCCACTGACACGATTTTTGAAAACCATAGGCATTTTCATCCTTGCCGCGGTAATAATACTGTCTACGATCTAAATCAATACATACCTCTACCAATACCAAATCCCTTGATTTCTGTAATAGCTAAGGCAATGTTCGGATGGACCTAACAAACGTCTATCATGCCGATAGGTCTTTCTTTCACAGGTCAAGGGACACTATTATAAATGGAATAAATTTTTGAGTTTTACAACTCCCCACCCCCTAACCACCCCAATTTCACTCCTACCCAAAAAAAGTAAATAATGATCAGAAACCCCTAAAACGTCTAAAAACAAAGTTTGAGCTATTTTTACATTTTTAGCTTTTTGTTATTACTGCGCCGCCACTGACACGATTTTTCCAAAACATACGCGTTTTCCATCCTCGCCGTGGCAGTATTACTGTGTCAGAATTTCATTAAAATCCATTCGACAATTTTGGCGTTACGCAATAAAGAACGATCTAAAACAACACTCGGATGTATACACCAAAAATTCTTCTAAGTCCCTTGGTTTCTATTATAAGCAAGGCAATGTTCGGATGGACCTAAAAAATTGTATTAAGCCGCTAGGTCTTTCATTCACAGATCATTAGATAGCCCATTATGAATACAACAAATTTTTCAGTATTACAACCCCCCACCCCCCAACCACCCCAAATTCACCCCCACTCAAGAAAAAGTAGAAAATGATCAGGAACCCTTAAAACGCCTAAAAACGAAGTTTGAGGCATATTTGAGATTTTTCGTTTTTTGCTAATTACTCCGCCCCACGTATAACGATTTTCAAAATTATAGGAACATCACCTACTACGACCCCACAGCATAACGCTGCCCAAATTTCATCACAATCCATGCAGCGGTTACTGAGATTACGAAGGTAGAAGAACGCGACAGACAGACAGACAGACAGACCGACAGACCGACAGACCGACAGACCGACAGACCGACAGACCGACAGACCGACAGACCGACAGACCGACAGACCGACAGACCGGCAGACCGACAGACCGACAGACCGACAGACCGACAGACCGACAGACCGACAGACCGACAGACCGACAGACCGACAGACCGACAGACCGACAGACCGACAGACCGACAGACCGACAGACCGACAGACCGACAGACCGACAGACCGACAGACCGACAGACCGACAGACCGACAGACCGACAGACCGACAGACCGACAGACCGACAGACCGACAGACCGACAGACCGACAGACCGACAGACCGACAGACCGACAGACCGACAGACCGACAGACCGACAGACCGACAGACCGACAGACCGACAGACCGACAGACCGACAGACCGACAGACCGACAGACCGACAGACCGACAGACCGACAGACCGACAGACCGACAGACCGACAGACCGACAGACCGACAGACCGACAGACCGACAGACCGACAGACCGACAGACCGACAGACCGACAGACCGACAGACCGACAGACCGACAGACCGACAGACCGACAGACCGACAGACCGACAAACAGACAGACAGACAGGCCGACGGAAATGAGTGACGTGGATTTCCGTTATGTACACATCATAAAACGCCCAAAAAGCGTATTATCTCAAAATCGAAAATTTTCGCGATCACAATACCCCCCTCACCTGTCGGTGTGGGAAGTAAAAGGATCTTCTCATTCCAACAAGTTTTTTGTATGCTGTTCAGAGGAAACTTAAATTAAGTTTCCTTAATCATCGCTGGGATATGCTTTTTGGAATATGTTGGATTAAGGGCTAGTACTTTGACAAGTCTTCGACTGCCTACTAGTCCATTTTGTGGCAACTCAAGCGTTCTTCTGTAGAATAGAATATTTATTAAGCTAGGCAATGTCAATACATTTTTAGCGTGTCAGGTCGTCAGTTCCAGTACATAGATACAGTAAACATGCAGATATAAAATACGCATAACAATTTGATACATACGCCTAACGAACAGACAACAAATTAAACATTAGTAATAAATAATTACAACTAATTAATTCATTAAAAGTAAATTCAAATATTAGCAACTGCTGCTTAAACCATCAAAACTGTATGGGGCCAGGTCAATACAAAGATGTTTGAGTTTTCGTTTGAAGCCGCTTATTGGAAGAGACATAATACTTGGAGGTGATAAGTTAAAAAAGTCTATTTCCTTAACTCTGCACTACGATATTCCTGTACGAGGCTGGATTGATTTATATTTCCCTCGTGTATTGCAGCTATGTATGCTCTCTAATGGTTGATATTTGTTAGTGTTATTTTTAATATATACTAAATTTTCATAAACAGTTTGCCCAAAGACTGTCATGTTTTTTAATTTCTTGAAAATTGGTTTACAATGTTCTGTGTTTTTGGCTTTTATTATTCTGTACCAGAAATCTTTTCTGAAGCTGTGTTGCAGATACGTTTCCCCAAATGAGAATACCGTAGCTTAAAACAGAATGGAAAAGTCCGTAGTAAGCAATTAATGTAGCTTCACTGTCAACCACAGATGCTGTTTTTCTTATGGCAAACACTGCCTTCGAGAGTCTACTGCACAGATTGTCGATTTGTGCTCTCCACGATATATGAGAGTCAAGATCAGTGCCCAGAAATCTTGCTTCGGTTCCTTCTTCTCTATTGCTTAAGCAGAATGTACATATCTCAATTTTTTCGTTGTTTAAAAATAGTTATAGTAGTCCTGCTAACTATGAGTTAGCTATCTATACAGAGATGCATAGCTATGTACGTAAGTTATAAGTTAGCAAGCCTCACCAGGGGTTTCAAATAACCTGTATCTCCATAATTTCTATAACAAAGGCTTCTAACGAGAAGTTCTACGGTCACCTACCTGACCGTAAGTTGTATCTCCACCTCATTATCGAAACTTTAAATTGAAACATAATATAGAAGATAACTACTACGGCCATCGCGAGCACCGCGGCCTTTGAAAACACTCCAACAACATCAGGTGCTGTTCTAGTACGTTTAACAAAAACGTTTCAAAGCATTCTCCGCTCTTTGTCCGTCCTTTATCATCGCTCTCAAGTCTTTTTGCGGACCGTATTTTCTTCCCTTTTATCATAACATCGCTGGAACTATTAACTTCACTTCTATCTACTTGGCTTGCTACCAGGGACGTAGGCAGCGTTGATTGCGTACACTGAGAAGATCTAGACAAGCGCAGAATTGGGCGTCGACGCGTCGATTTTTATTGTCGACCTCCACGTGTCGACAATGTCAACAATTATTGTTGCAGGTTTCAGGTTACGTTTGATATTTATCCGACTGCTACAGTCACTTGTTTTGATTGTGAATTGTGAACTTTGAAAAATGAGTGCAGGAAGTGCAATACAAACTGTAATAAACTAAAATTCGATGGCACTTAACGTGTATTGTAACGTGTATGATTTATCTGCATATTTTCTACACCCTACATATGATAATTCGAAGCTAACGTCTGCTCACACCGCAAAAATAAATGCATTTCTCTTTAAACAGCTTGACAGCAAAGGCATAGAGAAATGGGATAAATTCAATACTAGAAAATGTAACGTATTTGACTTATGACTAAAAATGATCACTGGGTTTACTCGAAGTTAGGTACATTAAAACCATTAAAATGCGTCAGTACCTCCACTAAAACTTTGTCATTTGTCTTTCTTGTAAGAGTGACGACATTTTTTCACCAATATTTGCTACCTTTTTTTACAAAAACGTATGCAAAGATTTGATATTTTGGAGGATGGCTCAGATGGAGTGCCCAGTATTAGGAGGGTTACTAAAAATTCCGGCTTCTTCTGCCCAACTTGAGCGATTATTCTCAAACTGGGGACACATTCGCACACCTCTTAAAGACATACTGTCCTTTGAGCCATCAAAAATGCTGGTCCATTTATATTTTTCCCTTCAAGGTGGGAATACTGGGGTATTTTGGAGCCGATTCAGCGTTCGATCCTAGTGACGTACAAAAAGAAGAGGATGATCACTAGTAGCCATTTCACCATATAAGAATAAAAAATAATGATCTTACAGTCTCACTAAACATTTGTCGAATTTTTTCGTTAAAACATGTTCAAACGAAAGAACTGTCGCTATAGTTTTTGTAACGAACTAATTGTCGACTTTGTCAACATTGTCGACACTACAAGTCATCTATAAAGTCGAGTCGACACCATAGTTGACGCGTAGACAACTGAATTGTCGACATGACATTGTCGATTTCGCCCAATCCTGGACAAGCGGACCAAATACCCATCCTCGGCTAAAAGATTCCTGGTCCAGCAAATCAAGCGCACATTTAGGGGAGAAGCATAACTTCATTCATCAAGCGTTTCATTCAACAGTGGTCGAGTTGGACCAACGATTTAACTTTGTCTTCCACAGAAATAGACATAAAGTAGGCATGGTTGGGGAAACTCATTAATCTAGCATTCTAATCCTAACTAACTGCTGTGTGAGATTTTTAGGCAAATAAATGTTATAAACAAGTAAAGAGGAAAAACGAGAAATGTTGTCCTAAAGCGGTTACCAGTAAAAAGTGATAAATTGTAAGTATTCTCAAGACAAACTAGATTTATAGATTTTCAAAAATGTAGTTTTTATTATTTATTGCTTAGAAAACCGCAAAAACTGACTGAAATTATTGGATCGAACCCGGGAACTTCCGGTCACGAGCTCTTGAATCTAACCATTGGGTCAACTCACCCCTCCCCCCAAATGCAATCTTACAACAATATTTGCAAAAATTAATCTAGGACTCCTATATGACACTAAAAGTTGATTCTCTTGATACGGAATATTAGATCAAAATTTCATTACGATTCATCAAATAGTTTGGGCAATATTGAATTTGTTTTTCCCATGCGGATTCTTTTTGATGCTATAAGGCAGAAAACCATAAAGATACAGCAGTTCTATGGGCAGAATGTCAAAAAAAACTCGACCTTTATACCTAGTATAGTAAATAGTAAAAAAACGTTAAACAATAATGCTCTAATTTTGTGCGTACAAACAAATATAATAGTTTCTTTGCTAACGAGTTTATATAATAATTTTTTTCATATCTAAAAAATCTTCACTACTCTACGTACTTTAAATTAAAAAAAATATGTGGTAGGTCAGCTAGTCAAAGCTAGCCGTTTTTTCTTTTAAAATTCACAGCTCCTTTGTTTATAACAACCAAGGAACCTAATTTCCTCCATTTAAGAGATAGATATCTAAAGTCCATTGTACTTTGGAAGCTTTACTTGGGCATCTGAAAACATTCAATGTCTTTGAGAGTTTTCAAAGTATCAACTTAAAATCAAACCTTATGCTGCATCGTGCACCACTAGCTTTATAAGTTTCAATTGTTCTAAGATTCCATTTTCGATGCATAGGTACCTAAAGATGTACTTCTTAAGTTAGACTACAATAACTCTAGGCAGCAGACACAGGAGATCGGATTTTAGAAGCTGCCTTCTCGAATATATAAATATCGCAATCAGCATATACTGGGTGAGTGAAGCTCAACACCCTGTATAAAAGTCATTATTTTCAAAATGTAAACAAACTCGACCTACATACACTTGGAAAGTTAATTTTTGGAAAAGTGGTATCGTTTGGCCACAAGACTCCGAGACGTTGAGCTTGGCTCACCCTGTATAGGTACTATTGGTTAAAAGACATAAGCATTTTATTAAGTGTTAACGATGTACACAAAAATATCTACAGGTTTTTTGATTACTCTAATCTGCTGTCTGATTTAATGACGCAACCCCAAACTCTGAGGTCAATTGCAAAAGATGCTCAAAATTTCAAGAATCACGAAAGGTAGCATAAAGATGAAGATTTCTTTTCGACTTCAGAAAATATGTTTTTTATGTATTACCGTGTATTGTCTATATGTGTACATACATCAAAGCTCCAAAATGATAAGTAGTTGCTGAACATGCTGAATTTAAGTGTAAATTATTTCAGGCTACCTATGTACCTAGACAAAACTGTACACCCTAAACATTTTTGTGATATTTTTACAAGTGCATGTAGAAATTATAGTATTCGACGTGATTTCTGCAATTTAGGTTATGGCTTAGGTTTTAGTTGACCTAGAACATTAAAAGTTCTGAGTCGTTTATTTCCTTTTTTCCATTTTATTGCCAGTGAAATAAATAGCACTTTCGCCATTCTATTTACAAATAAGTATTGCCTGACGTTTCAGTAAAACTGTTAAATTTATCTTGAATATTTAAATATCAGACAATATGCTTAGCTTGATATAGACTCTATGTTTAGCACAGGCAGCCTTGAAAAATTGTCCATATTATGACTTCTTATTTACTTTGATACTACTCTTACGTGTTGCTCCTCCACCATAGTATAGACTGTTACGCATCCACGCGAGTCCGCACAGATATTGGTGGAATAAAGCACTTTCACCTTTTATTAGACTAAACATTGTGACATTGCAACATGAAAAATAGCTTCGAGAGTAGCTTCGAGATGTATCCCTTGCATTTAGAAGCATGAAAAATGAAACAAAATAGCTTACGTCGCTCCATACCCAGTTTTCATATTTACTACGTTTCCACGGGCTTCCAAAACTGTTTTCAAAACGTTTTGTGATTTTGGATTGTCGGTGTTTCCACGATAGGTTTCAAAACGGTTTACGCAACGCGTTCAAAACGTTTTCAACTGACACTCTTGACAAACGTCATTTCCTAGTTTTTTAACCCCTATTTTGTTGTTTATTAGAAATCTTCAGTTTCCAATTTGAATAAAATTCAATAATCTAATGATAGCGACATTAGACAGCAACGCATAGTGCATAGTTCATTTCAAAACATTTTGAAAGTGACAGCTGGTGTTTCCACGACATTTGGATCTGGATACGATCCCAAAAATTCGCAAATCGACCTTGAACGTTTTGAAAACGCATCCAATTGACGTTTCCACGATATATTTGAAAACTCAAAACGTTTTGAAAACGTTTCGAACGCCCGTGGAAACGTAGTAATTAAATGATTCGAAACATTGGGTGAAGAGCATGTTCAGCTGCAGGAGGTATTTACTAGTAGAAACTAAAAACAACATAATCAAATATTTGTTTGACTTTATGACTCAACCTGGTATATCTATTAAACAATATGTAAGTATAAAATATTCATATTTTTCTCACACTGGCTCCAGCGTACAGCACAAGATACCAAAAATCAGATGTATTGATAAACGGCAATAATTGTGATCCTTTTTATCCATCTTCGGGAATGTTTTTTGTCTTTTCACCCAAAGGGATATGTTTCTTGCTGCTGTAGTGGTAAGCTCGATAGGTAAGGATGCTTTACATTTTATTGTAACATTTGAATGAAAAATTGTATATTTTTAATTTTTTATATTTTTATGCAACTGGTCAATGGTTTAGTGTACCGGTTTTCCATTTTTGACTGTTTTGCCGAGTTACATTTTTGAAAATATTAAAATCTTTTAAATTTTAATTATGAACCGCATGTGTAAAGAATGCTTTTAAATTTGATTGTTGGACTGAATTGTCGTAGTTTATACTCACCGTTTTTGCATTTTCTATTATTACTTATACACTTTTTTTCTCTTTCATAAGAATTTTAGCCCTGAAGAAGGCCTAAAACAAACGCCGAAACGTCGTCTCGTTGAGTTAAAATCTCTTGCAGTAATTTATCCCAACACCCAAAGAAACCTTTTCTGCTAAAAAAACTGGGATAAGAATTACCTTCTACTGTATTACGGAAATACCTACGACACTGCCTGGAAGACCACTACACGGTGGCAGTGTTTTAATAGGAACAAAGGCTGATGGCAAAAAGGAGAGAATGGCCACAGTACATAAACTTTCAGAAAGCCTCAAACGTGCTCGAGGTTATATGTTCATACTATGCTGACGTAATTAGAAACTACGAATAAAATTATCTCTGCGCAGGAAAGGTTCACGTAAGTTCTGAGATATCAAGTTAAACAGAAACGTTTTAGACCAAACATTATTATACTGACGTAACTTGATTTAAAAATTTTTACCGACAGACATCTGATTTTTTTTTAAATTAATTTTAAATGAATCCTGAGAAAGTATATAACGAATTAACGATAGACTTCCTTTTAAAAACTATTCCTAAATACCTGTAATTAATTCTAGTTTAATTAATTCGCTAAGATAATATGCAATTATATGTTCTATAGTCAACTTTACGTCATTTGGAAGAAAATGGTAAGGAACTGAAAAGAAATCTGTCATTCGCAGCGTTAGGGTTGCCAGGTGTGAACTCCGGTACATTATTGTTAATTGCACTCCTCTGTTTCTTTCAAAATTCAGTACAAAATTAAAGTTCCATCCATATTAATTACAAAATTCCATGGAAGCCAGTTGAAAAATGGCGGCAATCAGGAGTTGCCATGATTTTTATGAGCGATTCTCGCTATAGGTAAGTGGAAGCGCAAGAGAGAAGATGCAGGCATTGTTACTTGCTGTAAAGAATGTTTTTACTCATTACTTGTTAAACTTGAATTGAGCGTAATGACAATTTTTATCGCGTGAGGATATAAACTGTCGCTATAGTATAAGTGTCACAGCTGATATGCTTTGTCCTTATTTGTCGCAGACTACAATGCGTACATCTCCTCCCTTGTTCTTCCACTTACCTGCACCGAGAATAATGATAATAAACGTCTTTATTGACCTCGAAAGTAAGGGGTCGTTCTGTGGGGCGAGATTTAGCACATGCTAATCTTACATCTGACCCCGTGTTGGTACGAAAGAAGCAACAAAATTAATAGAAATACAAAATTCCAATGTATTTCCAAATGTTGACGAAGCTTAATTGTATAGGTATATAACAAAAATATAGCTAAAACTAAGTAACATGATACGAGGGCTGCTCTATACCTCCGTCAATCCACCAGTACGCAGACAGCTGTTTCACGCTTATTAGCGATCATCAGTGCGCCATAGGTCGATTGACGGAAATAGAGAGCATCAATTTTTCCATCTTTACTAAACATGTGAAACATGTGAGAGCAGACAGAAAGAATTCTGCCGGTGCGCCATCTGGCACCCAAAGGTAACGGCAAACTAAGAAAATCGCTGCTTAACAGCAGTAGACTTCTTGGTGGGACGCCAAGGTGCGTCCGCTTGGCCTCCAGAGAGCGCGGGTTCTATACGCCGCTGCGTATGGAAGCCGATATACGAGGGCTGCTCTATACCTTCGTCAATCCACCAGTACGCAGACAGCTGTTTCACGGTTATTAGGGATCATCAGTGCGCCATAGGTCGATTGACGGAAATAGAGAGCATCAATTTTTCCATGTTTAAGTAACATGATACCTACAACCTGCAAGCCACAAGAGGGAGGTCCGCCTAGAAAGAAACAAATAAATACATAAGATATGCACACTATAATCAATTACCCTGGCGACGCTAAGTAGCTAAAAAGAATAACTTTAATCCTTTTTTGAGATTTGACATAGTCTGTATAGCTGTTAGTTCCTGGCTCAAGCTGTTGTATAAAGTAATATGATTATACATATCTGATCTCCTAAGCAAAGTTGTGCGGTGTATAGGCATTGTTAATGTAGACGGAAATCGAATATGGCGATCCTGTACAGCCACCTACTAACAAATTTGTCTCTGAGATACGGTGGCGATGAAGTAAGCATAATTCTGTGAGTGGAATTGATCAGACAGTATTTGAAAAGCTTTTGCACACTTAACCATTTAAGATGATAATAAGCACAAATTTTCCATAGATCTAACGTAAGTATTATGCATTATTTGCAGGCGTTTTGCATCTACAGCTGTTAGACAAGGATAGTAAATAGAGATGCCGTACACCATTTTAGAAATAACAAGGCTTTGACAGGGATAAATTTTGATTTTTTTATTTAAAATGTGTTTGTTTGCAAACAGTCGCCTAAGTGATAGGTAATAATTTTTTAGAACATAGTTCAGGTGAGACTCAAAGCGCAAATCCGAATCAAAGTCAACCCCTAAAACTTTAGGAACTTTGGAACCACAAGAAAAATTGATTACTTTATCATTGATTTTTATGTGGAATTTGGACTTAATTTTCTTGCGTAACTGCTTGAACTGCTTGTTGCCAAATAGCAACGCAGAACATTTGAATGGATTTAAGTTCAGATTATGCGAGCAATATACAATATTTGCTGATATTTTCGAGATCTTCATTGACGGATTTTTCGGTGTCTTGTAGATTGTCAGCTTAAAAATGTTACTTCATTTGCGTAGTATCAGCAGAAAACTGGGAGTGGCTATGTATGAAGCTGTCTATGAAGCTATCGTTTATGAAAATCATAGCAGCCTCTGTATGCAGCCATTTTCCAACTGGCAGCCATAGATTTCTGTAATTAATATGGATGAAACTATAATTTTGTATTATTTTTTTTAAAAGAGGTGAGTGCAGATAATTAACAGTAATATACCTGTCCAGACCTGGCAACCCTAACGCTGCGGCTGACTAAGAACTGGCAACCATTTTTTTTAATTCTGTACATCACTCTCTTTCAAGTGATGTAAAATTGGCCAAAAAACATATAGTTGCAAGTTATAAGCAAATTTATTACAGGTCATTGCGACTAATTTTTAAAAAGCAACCTATAGTTAATCCATTGTACACTCTCTAAAGGTTAATTTAAAATTAATTTCATCAAAAAAACAGACACGTGCAGGATCAAGTGATGGGACCTTCGGCAATAAAGGTTTTTCACACAGCACAGAAGCAATCAGTATAACATAAAGTCCGCTCCCTGTCTGATGCCAGCTTTCCAAATGTCTTCCGAACGTAGCATACACGGGACAATGTTCTCAGGGGATATGTTAGTGTTGAGGTTGTTGTTGCACTCTACTCTCACATACGACCAACGATCACAAGTAAAAATGGTGTGTTCTGCGTTATCAACCATTCCACAGTAGATGCAGGAGCTATGGTCGTGTATGGCGAAGCGCCATAGATATTCTCGAAAGCACCCATGTCCGGATAATAGCTGTGTGAGGTAGAGATCTACCTCACCATGCTCCCTTGTCACCCACGCTTTAATGTCGCTGATTATTCTATTAGTACACATTCCCTTGTCAGACTCCCCATACCGCTGCTGCCATTGGCTTAACAGTACCGTGCGAACTGCCTCTTTATCACCGGCTCCTTTGTACATATATTTCTTCATTGTGGCGACCACGTCTAAAGGTGGTATACCTGCAATGATTTCAGCTGCTTCTGTCGAGATCGTTTTATATGCACTAGTGACTCTAACTGCAATTCTCCCATTTATTGCTTGGAGTTTCTTCCGGTTTCTCTCGATTAGAGATTAGAGCTTAGAGCTGACTGCCATACCGGAGCAGCGTACAACATTTTAGAGAATGCCACTGAGCCCAGAATAGCTCTTTTACTGGCTCTAGGGCTACCCACATTTGGCATTAACCTCGAGAGGGCTGCCACCATCCTTAGCGTCTTTTCAGCTGTGCGTTCGATATGCTCTTTAAATGTAAGTTTCTTATCCAGCCATACACCAAGATATTTTATGACCCTTTGAGGCAATATGTTCCGGCCCTTCAGATTGAAGCATATGTCTTCAATTTTTCTCCACCTAGTGAGTATCACTGCTTCTATCTTTTCGGGGGCCACCGTAAGCTCTTTACCTTCGAGCCAGCAGCTCACCTTTTCAGTTTCCCAGTTGGCCTTGGCCATGAGCTCCTCCTCATCTCTAGCGACAACAACTATGGCCAAATCATCGGCATAGGCAATTGTCGTGACCCGTCGTGACATTTCTATTCTCAAGACGTCATCATATACTATATTCCACAGTGTGGGACCCAATATTGACCCCTGCGGGATACCACTGTTCATTTCTAGTACACTATTTCCATTTCCAGGCTTTACATAGACTTTACGGTATTTTAGGTAGCTTACGGGCAACCGAAACACGTGCTCATCCGAAACAATGCTTTCAAGCTTCTGGACGATACTATCTCTTGGAGCTGCATTGAAAGCGTTCTTAATGTCGAGCATTATGAGCGCACATAGTTCCTTCTTCCTATTTACTACGATGTCAGCATCGCGTGTAATCCGAACAATGGTATTGATGGCATCTATAGTTGATCTATTTTTGCGGAAACCGAATTGTCTGACTGATAGGCTACATTGTGCCTCAATATCTACAAGCAATCTTTCCAAGGTCATATGCTCCAATAATTTTCCTGCAGCATCCAGCAGTGATATGTTTCTGTAAGATGTAGACAGCTCCACAGGTTTATCTTTCTTCCTGATCAGCACCACGTTCGCTAATTTCCAGGCTTCTGGGAAGCGTCCTGTGTTTTCAGACACTTGTATAAGCTATATTATTCAACGTAACTTCAGGAGTATACAATGTGGTCCACCGTCATGTCGACAAACTTTGAGGTATGAAAATACAATTGAAGTTATCGAGAAAAAATGTGAAAAAAAGGGGTCAACCTTTTAGTTAATTTTTTATTACACTTTCAATTTCTGTATCACGACTCCATGGGTTCGCGCAGTTGTAGCGCCATAGCTTCATTATTTATCGACCGATTCACGACATTTTGGACTCATTTTATAGGAGAATGACTGGGCATATCAACTAAAGTAAAAAAAGATAAAAGGTCTGTTTTTACAGAGAATCACAAACCAGTCAGAGCCAATCAGTATTCCACATTGCAGTTGTCAAACTATTTCTGACTAGTACTGGCCAATCAAATTGACGCTGACTAGTTTGTGATTGCTGTAAAAACAGACCTAATACCTTACAATTTCTAAGGCTAAAAAATTCACCAAACTGAAAAAGTTTTTTTTTGAAATGCACTTATTTGGGTTACTTACAAATAATTTGAAAAAAAGCCGTACTAGTGCCTATTTGTTAAGACATTTTGATGTTTAGCAGGATGTTTCCTGTTTCAACACATGAAATTCGTGTACGTAGCACTAAAATTTTCGACAGAATAGACCTTTTTGTATTATGTCTTCTGTATCACAGCGCCATGTGTTCACGCAGTTGTAACGCCATATATTGATTATCTATAGAGCGATTCACGACTCTTTGGACTCGTTTTATAGGGGAATGACTGGGTATATTAACTGAGGTAAAAAAATGCAATATCTGACAATTTCTAAGGCTAAAAAAATTTACCAAACTGAAAAAAAATTTGTAATGCACTTGTTTTGGTTACTTGCAAATAATTTGAAAAAAGCCGTATTAGTGCCTATTTATTAAGACAGTTTAATATTTAGCAGGATGTTCCCTGTCCAACGACACCCAATTTGTTTATGTAGCACTAAAATTATCGACAAAATAGGCTTTTTAATTACGAATAGTTTTGAAACGAACGAGAATTTGGTATGCACATTGTCTTTATTAGACAGTACAGATTATTATTTAGATATAATTCACATGAACAAATGTGATTATTTAGTATTTAAATTAATCAACATAATTTTCAAAATGTCCGCCATTTTCATTTAGGCACGCTTGACTTCTGAAGCTAACGCTCTGGGTTACTCGACGCTAAGCTACGCTCCAGTCTGTTTTCTTTGATTTCCAAGTGATTCCAACATATCTCATTTCATTGAGTTGCCTTTCAGTCAGTCAGAATACTAAATAAATAATACTAAAAATGAAAATAATAAAATTTGTTCATGTAAATTGCATTTAAGTAATAATCTGTACTGTACTGTCCAATAAAGACAATGTGGATACCAAATTCTCGTTTATTTCAAAATTAGTCGTTTATAAAAAAGCCTATTTCGTCGACGATTTTAGTGCTACATAAACAAGCTGCGTGTCGTTAGACAGGAAACATCTTGATAAACATTAAACTGTGTTTATAAATAGGCACTAATTTCGCTTATTTTCAAATTATTAGCAAGTAACCAAAACAAGTGCATTTTAAAAAAAATGTAAGTTTGGTGGATTTTTTAGCCTTAGAAATTGTCGGATATTATTTCTTTGCCTTCTTTAACTTGCCCACTCATTCCCCTATTAAATGTGTCCAAAAACTTGTGAATCGCTTGATAAATAATCAAGATATGGCGTTACAACTGCGTGAACACATGGCGCTGTGATACAGAAGTCATAATACAAAAAGGCCTATTCTGTCGAAAGTTTTCGTGCTACATACACGAGTTGCATGTGGTTAGACAGGAAACATCCTGCTAAACATTAAGCTGTCTTGATAAGTAGGCATTAATACGGCTTTTCTTCAAATTATTTGCAAGTAACCAAAACAAGTGCATTACAAAAAGAAAAATTTTTTTCAGCTTGGTGAATTTTTTTAGGCTTAGAAATTGTCAGATATTGTATATTTTTTTACCTTAATTGATATGCCTAGTAATTCCCCTATAAAATGAGGCCAAAAAGTCGTGAATCGCTCGATAGATCGCTGGTGCGTGTGTAAAGAGTGTTAAGTCATCATTGTTCATTTTGAGGAAAGCGGCAGTAAAGAAATTCGCATTTTTATTGTCTGATTTAAATTCCACCAGTATACTATTTCTCATTTTTTTCTGTGGATAATGCTTCAAGGTAACGCAACTGGAACAAAAACATGTTTCCTGAAGTTTGTTTTCCATTTTCTAATTTTTTTTATGACTTAGCTCCCTTTTCACTTACAAGATTCATGACATAACTCCCATTTCACGTTCATTCTGAAAACAAAATCAGGCGAATTATGGAAATTAAAATCTTTATTTCAAGGTACTTCAGAATACAGTAACACATTCATGAAATGAAAAAGCAAATTAAAAGCTGAACAATATTGAAAAAAATTAATCTTCATCTTCCTCTTCTCCGTCACTTTGTGGATGGATATCCCGTATTTCTGCGTCTGTGAGTAAATTTCTGTAAAAATCTGTTAGACTTTCGGAAATAAATGGTAGAAGGTCCATAATATGTTCTTTTTTTTTAACCGATATAGGCAGTTGACTGTGATAAGCTCTTTGCAGTTGTAACTTTTCATTCGCCTTCCCTCTTCTTTCAAGGTTTATAATCTTAAAACTATCGGCCTGATCCAAGGTATTTTTGTAAAATATTGTTTTCAAACTCTCTTTGGTATATCGCACCCACCGAACTTTCCGCCAGTTGACTTTATTGCTTTCACTGTCGACTTTTCTGTTTATGAGAGATAAATTTGACTTAAAAGAAAAGTCATAAAAAAATTCTTGTCTCATTTCAGTTACTTCGAATGGCTTTTTTTTGCCTACTTGACGTATGAGCGTTGCCCAGTCATGGGGATGCTCAATTTTCCCATTGTACTTTTTTTTCTTTTTTTCTATTAAGCTGTGGTCACAATCACATTCCATGTGTGTATGTCCGGGTAGAAGAAATTTGTGGTCAATAGTTTCTAACGTATCAGAATTCTGTAAAGCCAATAGGCACATCAATGAGATATAAGTGTTCTTATTCTGTCCAAAGCATGAGTCTGAATACATCACTACGTGCTTTACAGTCTTCTCCATATCTACAGTTAAGTATCTGTATAGACACGAACCAATGTCATTTGCTCCACGTTTTGCCATGGCTTCATGCCAAAGATAGCAGTAGGCCTGCCCCAGATCACAGTTGTGAACGACTAGATTAAATGTCCAGAGTTGGCGCTTATAAAAAGCTTCAGAATGTGTCAGATCTGGCGTAGGAAGACATTGTTGAAGGTCAAATGAAATTGTAACTTTGGTGGGATCATTCATTGAGAATGCCTTGTCTGTTGCTTTAGATTCATAACCCTGATCTCCAAGTCTCTGGTGCTCCTCTAGGAGGACTTTCAGTTGGGTTTTATCTTCTGCCATTGATATCTGCATATGAAGCTTATCACACGTTGAGCATGTATCCTTTTTTGGCTGTTTGATGGAAATGTCCATTTCATGGAGAATCCTCTCGTATATTCTTCTGGATACATATTTTTCTGGATATTTGTTCTTATAAGCCGTGTACATCATTGCCAATGTGTAGTATGGTGGCAGATACTTCTTCTTGCTATCCTTTCGAGCGTAGTGACTCTCGTACGTTGGAACTGACAAAATGTGTTCTCTTACCAAGGCTATATCCTCTTCAGGCGTCTTATTGGGTGGGAGATGTTTTCCTCTTCCATCTAGAGCAGCAACTCCAGATACGGAGCTTTGCTTCTTCTTTATAGCAGTTTCCACAAATTTGTTACTTAAACTGAAGGTTTTCAAAAAACATTTTTTACAAATGACTTCAGTTTTCCCATTAACTCTTAGGTGGTACTTAACCGTGAAACGCCGCTCCCTGTTGCTGTCATTTTTACGCACTCTAGCAGTTTTTTTATCGCTTATTTCTAACAAATCCGCAGTATACTGAATCTGCCTGTTAAAGTCGCCCATCCTCCAAAATTCATTAAAAACTGATTGACGTACGTCGTCAGAAAATCTGCTTCTACAGTTGGTCCTACACGTGTCAAGTGTTGAGATTTGCCTAGCTCTGACAAGTTTTCCTTTAAGAGTACGATATTCTTCACCTGTGTTACGCTTTTTTTACGTTCCTCTCGCTCCAGTCTGGTGTCACCTTTGATTTTTCTTTTACCTGGTTTTTCGCTTTCAACACTCCTAGCGCTATCTTGATTTTCCTCGGTATTTGCACCGACATTACCTATGACATCTTGTTCAGACAAATCACTGTCCTCTTCTAGATCTGTATCTTCAGGGGCAAAGTTTGGATCTGCAATACTATCATCCCTGCTATAATCAGAATCATACATTTCTCCATCTTCAGCATTTTGTGTACTGCCTGGAAAAAACGAGTTTCAGTCAAACAATAGAGAACAATTTTGACGTAAAACCAGATTAATAGAATATTACTCTTAGAGAGCGCTGGAGCTCACGACACAAGTGGGTAAATTCAGCGACTTCAAGCTACTCGCTACATAAATTGCAGGTCCGCTTTACTGACTAAACACATACTGTGTGATAGCTGAAAGTACTTACATATCTTAAGTTCGTCTTCTACAGAACTATAAGGTACTCCCGATGAAGAATCTATCGAGCTCCTTTCCCCTTCCAAACTGAGGCTTGCACTTTCATAACCTAAAATTCCGTTGCAAGAGCGTAAGTAATAATTAAAAAACTTGCGAGCGTTATAGTTTACCTGTTTGAATAGGCTGTGATAGTCTGTTGTTATGATTTTCTAGCAATTTGAGCATTAACTTTCCTCTAGATCCCATTTTTAATGCACCTGTTACACCAACTTGTTTCTTTGGCAAAAGAGAGGTTAGGATTTCAGTTTCAGATACGAACGTGCAAAGAGGATTAAGTCAACAAAGCGCTATATGCACGCACATGACTGACTTTTTGTTAATGTGCATAGTGAGATATCTACACTTAACTACCTTTACACAGCACCGAAACCACGATATGTGACTTGACGCCCAGTCGACTCTACGCGTGCGCACCTCACGAGTCCACCAAGACTTATCCCTCTTTACACAGCACATTCCTGACGCAATTTCAAGTCAATATACGACATAAACCCAATTTCGTCAAATTATGACTTAACTCCCTTTACACTCGCACCAGCGAGATAATCAAGATATGGCGTTATCACTGCATGAACACATGGCGCTGTGATACAGAAGTCATAATACAAAAAAGCCTATTCTGTCGAAAATTTTAGCTTTACATACACGAATTGCATGTGGTAAGACAGGAAATATCCTGCTAAACACTAAAATGTCTTAACAAATAGGCACGAATACGGCTTTTTTTCAAATTATTTGTAAGTAACCCAAATAAGTGCATTTCAAAAATTTTTTTTTCATTTTGGTGAATTTTTTTACTCTTAGAAATTCTAAGGCATCATCTTTTTCTACTTTAATTGATATGCCCAGTCACTCTCCTATAAAATGGGTCCAAAATGTCGTGAATCGGTCGATAAATAATGAATCTATGGCTCTACAACTGCGCGAATCCATGGAGTCGTGATACAGAAATTGAAAATGTAATAAAAAATTAATTAAAAGGTTGACCCCTTTTTTTCATATTTTTTCTCGATAACTTTGATTGTATTTTCATACCTCAAAGTTTGTTGACATGATGGTGGAACACATTGTATAATACAGCTTACATTTTTAGTGATACCTTTCAATGAAAATGGGAAAAATTGCTGAAGTAATTCATTTAGGTGCACTTCCACCATTTTTTACTCAGGTTAGCATGAACTTATGTTTGTAGCTTATAATTATTATAATTATAAAACTTTTTATATATCGGACAAATATTTTTTGGTTTAAAAAAACAACACAGATAAACCATCCCTTATGTGGAAGGACACCCTACAAATGTCCTCTGACCACTTTATTAGTATACTCATTATCTGCACCTTCACCATAATAGAGTGCAACACGTGTCCAGGTGCAACAAATTAAGATATTGGCAGTAGTGCTCGCCCAATAATAGTATATTATATGCTTTCACCATTTTTGAAACTAACAACCTGGACGTTCCATGATGGCATGAAAAAGTAAAAAGTGTAGATTGTGAATACCCCTACGATCTTGAAGGCGGACAAAGTTTGCTAACAGGTCAGTAGACCGAAGACGTCTTGTGCTCTGCTATCAGCAAGGTAACCAGGTAACCAAATGTGTCACCTATCGACATATACGTTTGGGGAAACTTCAAGTGTATGGCATAATACAGTTGTAGTTGAGAGCAGGGGTGTGAAACTCAAATGAGGACCCTGTGTAGCGGCGTTAGCGCAAGCCACCTAGCACACCTAGGGGGGTTGCGTGAACTATTGATCAGCCAACTCTGTTTCAGATTTCTAGATGCATCAATAGAAGTGGCAATTGTTACGCCTAATGTCATTTTGACAGCCATTGTCGTAACTGACGTTGTCGTTGCTCGCTTTTGTCGATTGGCGTCTTTTTGCAATTTTGCACTACTTTTGAGATTTTTGTCTGCCTGTTGTTGTGTATATGTATTTAGGAATGGGTTCCAAATATTTACGCCGTTGTCTTGCGCCAAATTGCAAGAATGTGGATGCGCGAAGGTAAGTGATTTGCCTGATTTATACCGCTCACCTCATTTTTGTATTGTGAATTTTGATGCAAAATTAATACAAGATTGATCATTTCTACATGAAATATACATATATCATTTGAATGCATTACTAAACACTACTACTCATACTCATATAACTTGTATTACTGTTCACAATCACATACGCTGCCATAAAGGTGTGCAGCATTCCCTCTCTTTGGCAAACCATTGCATTGGAGGTGAGGTCCGATGGCCTAAAAATACATTATTTTATTTCAGACATTAAATCCCATCTGATCAACGTATACAGAGACGCTAGTTAGAACGGATTGGCAACCCAAACCTACAAATATACAAACATCTTGCCTGCATCAATATGAATAATTAAGGAATATTACCTCTTTACTCTTCAAATTATATGCCACCAAAGGATTGTAATTATCATGAAATAGTGATTCTAGTGAATAAATCATGCTTTACTTTTATATGAATTGTTTTTGTACCTTGTGTAGCTGATTTTATTTAAGCAATTGTCGTATTGAAATAAATTACAAAAGGGTTTGTTTTGCTTTATTACAGTAATGCATATCTAATATATTCCCATTCTTACATAATCAGTTGAGTGTCCTATACAACGTGGTAGCTTGTCACAAAAATTTACCTAACTCATTAATTACCTGTTTTGAAAATTGCACCGATTAGAAAAGTTAAAACACTAATTAAAAAAAAAAATGGAGTACGTGTCGTGAACAATATTAGTTTTATTTATTATTACGCCACTTATCAACTCCATTTTTTTAAATTAATGCTTTAATTTTTTTTAATCAGGTCCATTTTCAAAACAGGTAATGAATGCGTAAGGTAAATTGTTATGACAAGTTACCACGTTGTCTGGAGGCTGAATAAGCTTATATGGTATTTCAAAAACCCCGCTCTTTTCGTAACCTACCCCACCTATCGTCGGTCACCTACACCAAACTTTTTAGATTGACCTAGGTCGTGAATATCTACAGTTTCCTGTAATCGATTCGTGAATGCATTGTAGTGACGCAAGCAACTCGAATAGATGGCGCGGATGTCAGTCAAAAATGCTATGCCAAATTTTCATACACAGAGTGTCCAGTCTTTCAGTGGATCTTTTGTCAGTGGTTGAGAGTAACACTGTAGCATTGCATACAAAAAGGGACTCATAAGTGTGAAAATCAATTATTGTAAGTTACAATGCTAGCTTTAGGTATCTCGAAATACTGGGATCGTCTTTTTAAAAACTAAAACGGTTTCAATCCTTGACTGTAACCGTAATGAGTTATGTTGTGCCAAGTTTTGACCCATTCTACACTGCTTTATGCCATTTTTATATTTTTATTTAAAAAGTTACTTTGAATAGCGTTAGCGCCGAGAAAATCCAAAAATTCCTAGCTCCCATATAGCTAGTAACGTAATGATGAAGCAACCCGTGAATGAAAGAAAGCGAATGGCCCAAAACTCGCAGTTTAATGTTCAGCTTACGTATTCCGGCAGCGGAATATTCTAAGTATAAATAAATTGAGCTGTAGTTCCGGCTATACCAGAACTTTGTTTTCCATAATAACAGTAATATTTGTACGGGATCCAAAGTTGGATTTTATGCGCTTTACTTCATATTTAATGTATGGGCTACTCGCCTGTGGCGTAAAAGTTAAATGTAGTGGCTTTAGCAATTACGTAATAAATAAGATACGTGTTTTATCTGTACACACAAGTATGTATGTTTAAATTATTTACATCGTGGTCAAGGGTACACAATATGCTAGAGAGGCTTTCATAGTATTACACACGTTGTGTATACTCAATAGGCTCTACTAAGGCAATATTAGAAGATAGTATTTGACGGATGTATGTCATTGAATTAACATTAGATATATTATAGGAATATTAGTTGAACTTCATCAGGGCAGCGTAATCTAAGGTAAAGTTGGGAGACCTTAGACGAAACATATCAGGATGTCATATCATGGAATCAATGGTGCACTTGAGGTTTTGAATAATTTTTCTTTGTCATAAATGGAAAGATCATACATATATAAGTTTTATAACAAAACTTTTTGTTTTCTTTTTGTCGCAATAATTCAATAGTTATATCAAAATAAAAATGGGTTTTTGCATCGAGTACCGAAAACACGCCGACGCGACGGCTCCCGAACACGTTTGACGTCACCATGGCGGTCAGGGCACAGCATAGTAAACAACCAGCATAATATCTCTGAGGATTTCCCATATAAAAATGGTTCCCACAGAATTTGACCTTGGGATGATTTTACGGATGTGAAGTTTGGGTAGAGATGCGAAGATTAAAATATCGATACCAGTATCAACTCGATATTTTTTAGCCAAATAGGCGCGTTTGGTTCGTACAGAGCATTCTGTGCAATTAATTATATAATTATTGAGGGGTGTAATCAGTTTCACAGAATACACAGTATTGTGGCGTAAAAGTTAAATGTAGTGGTTTTAGCAATTAGGCAATAAATAAGATACGTGTTTTAACTGTACACACAAGTGTGTATATTTAAATTATTTACTTCGCGGTGCAGGGTACACAATAGGCTAGAGAGGCTTCCATAGTATTACACACGTTGTGCTCAATAGGCTCTACTAAGGCGAGATTAGAAGATAGAGTTTGACGGATGTATGTCATTGAATTAACATTATATTATAAGAATACTAGTTGGACCTCATCAGTGCAGCGTAATCTAAGGCAAAGTTGGGAGGCCTTAGATGACGCCACATATCAGGATGTCATATCAGGGAATCAATGGTGCAATTGAGGTTCTGAATAAATTTTTTTTGTCATAAATGGAAAGACCATATATAAGTTTTATAACAAAACTGTTTTTGTTTTCTTTTTTTTTCGCAATAATTCAAAAGTTATATCAAAATAAAAATGGGTTTTTGGAATCGAGTACCGAAAACACGCCGACGGCTCCCGAACCCGTTTGACGTCACCATGGCGGTCAGGACACAGCATAGTAAACAACCAGCATAATATCTCTGAGGATTTTCCATATAAAAATGGTTCCCATAGAATTTGACCTTGGGATCATTTTACGGATGTGAAGTTTGTGTACAGATGCGAAAATTAAAATATCGATACCAGTATCAACTCGATAGTTTTTAGCCAAATAGGCGCGTTTGGTTCGTACAGAGCATTTTGTGCAACTGATTACATCCCTCAATAATTATATAATTATTTTCGATACCGATACAAAAGTATCGAGACCAGCTTGGAATGCCTCAAAAAGTATCGATGACAAAAATACTCGATATTAGTGCAGAAGTATCGAAGTATCGTTAGTATCCCTACAAAAAATCATCCAAAAGGGGGGATGCGCGTGTAATTACCGCCAACCTCAGTTATTGTGCTGGTTGTGTCAGGATGCTCGTTTGACCAACGACGTCCTACTCCGATACTAGATTCTAGATTCCCAGCCAATCGCGAAAATACATACTGGTAAACTGGTAACTACTGTATATTTGTTGCAATACAGTCGATGAATGAAGTTTGCAGCTCGAGACGAAGTCTACTATCGAAATAAATATGTTTTTGAATGTCTCAAGTTGAAGTCCGATTACAGATTCCAGTAAGTAAGTACCTAATCTAATATGTTTCGTTGAGAAGATCTCCTTAATCGAAGACTGGCCTAGTGGTTACAGTGTCCGATAGTGAATCTCAGGGTCTTTGGATCGAAACCCAGGCCATCGAACTTTTTTTTGTTGTGAAACTTGTATGATCTTTCGATTTATCACAAAAAAAAAAATGTTTTCTTAATTCAAAACCTCAATTGCGGAATCGGCTGGACATACCTTCTACTTTACAGGACCAGGGTATCAGTGTCACCATGGAGGTTACTATTAGTCTAAGATCCGAATATAAGACGCCTTCAGCGAACTGGTTAATGGATGAAAAGCATTCTATATTAAATTTAATATGTTAAAAAACATCGCGAGTGGGTTGGCTGAAAAATTTCAGTCCAGGATATGATTAATTAAATATTGAAGAATTATTTTTTTTAAACATTTCACTGGTTTGGTTAATAGACAAATCACATACCAACCGAAAGTATGAAGCCCATAGAATATGCAAACGTTAGGTTGGCTACGTTTTGCCCATCCCAACTATAGGGTAGGCAGGTATAAACAGGTAAATCAATAATAGTAATTTGCACCGGTGTGCTTAATGCATGATACTTATATCAAAATAAAGATAATTTTATTGCAAACACGTCGATATAGGGTTGTATGCAAAAAATCAGTCTGGAATTCCGGTTGTCAAATTTTAAATGTCAAAATATTGCTGTCAGTGAATACGTGCGCCAGAGTGGTCCGAGCGAACTATCCCGTGTATTAACAAAGGACGCAGCATAGCAGCTGCGTGTAGCTCGGCCATCGAATGAAAGATAGTGCGCACGTCATGTGTCCGTGAAATTGAAATGATTTATTTGAATGAAACATAATCAAAAATGTATAAATTTATGAATCTTCTATGTCATTATTTCACAATTAAAAAAATTTAAAAGATGTATTTACTAAGATAGTTTTGAAGGTTAAATTATTATGCACTTACCGTATTCTCACCCAGAAAGTTATTAAGCTCTTCATTATACTTTTTATCCAAAGCAGTCACTGTTTTGTAGCACGTTGGTTAACTCAACGCCACTGTATTTAAAATTTTTCTTTTTATGAAAATTTAATTTCAACGAATAGTTTTTATACGTTTCGTCGTTAAAATCAGGAACATCATCGTCCAAATTGCATAGGAAGCACTTTTTAGCCATTTTTTATCACAATTTAATGTTTATAAATAACAACAATCAGTGTAGTAGTAGTAGCACGCTTTTTCAATTCAGAAGAATAAGACAAACTGTTCCAATACAATGATGCACAGCATTTTCGAGTGTATCGCTATCCTCTTCAATTTCACGGACACATGACATGCGCACTTTGCTAATACACGGGATAGTTCGCTCGGACCTCTCTGGCGCACGTTTTCACTGGCAGCGTTATTTTGATCTTTAAAATTCGACAACTGGAATTCCAGACTGATTTTTTGCAGACAACCCTACATCGACGTGCTTGCAATAAAATTATCTTTATTTTGATATAAGTTTCATGCATTAACCACACCGATGCAAATTACTATTATTGATTTACCTGTTTATACCTGCCCACCCTATAGTTGGGACGGCAAAAACGTAGCCAACCTAACGTTTGCATATTCTATGGGCTTCATACTTTCGATTGGTATGTGATTTGTCTATTAACCAAACCAGTGAAATGTTTAAAAAAATTAATTTTTCAATATTTAATTTATCATATCCTGGACTGAAATTTTTCAGCCAACCCACTCGCGATATGTTTCTTAACATATTAAATTTAATATAAAATGCTTTTCATTCATTAACCAGTTCGGTGAAGGTCGTCTTATATTCGGATCTTCTACTATATGTTCACTAGCAAACCTCCTATTACAGCCTTGACAGCTGACTTTGTGTTCTACAAGAATCAAGTTTATCAACCTTGTGGTCTTTCTAATAAATCTTTAAGCTTAGAACCAGACTGGTATTATACCGTTATCATTCCAAGACTTTTAAAAAAAAATTCCAGACAAGTTCTATATTTTCGATCAAGGGGTATTCTTTTTCAACATAGAAAGTTTTGGAAATGCGATTTATGAATATCAAAGCTATCGGCTAGACTTCGTTTCAGCGGAAACTAAAATGGGTTGAGAGTAGTTTCAATCGACTTAGTTTAACGGCCTTAGTCAAACGAGGCCACTCCCAGACCGAGGAAGCGCTCCGATGCAAAACTACGGCCCTTTAAAATTTCAGTATCTAACATAACTGAACCCGACCGATCAAGTTGTTGAGGTCAAAATGGGCTAAATGGGGTTTAAAGAAGTGTTAGTTGACTCGGTTTGATGCTTTGAGTGCGATGAGACCAATCCCAGATTGAGAAAATGACCCAATGAAAATCTACGCCTATTTGAAATTTCAAACCTAATCTAAAAACGACTTCGACAATTCGATAGTCAATTCGAATATAACTGACAAGTAGAGTCGTACAACGACACCAGAAGCAACACCAAGGAATTGAAAATAAAAACGCTACGATACTTTGAACTCATAATCTTCCTAGAAATTGGGTAAGTTTATGTTGAATTAGGTTGGTTCATTTGCATATACAGGGTGGGCCAATAGTGCGTGGACGGAGGATTGTGGGCTTACTGAAAAATATTTCAAAAATCTGTCACTTGGTCATGGTAGGGACCCTTAAGGGCTATAACGTGAAAATATTTTCACTTAAATTTTGACGTTTATACAGGGTGATTCATATCAAAGTTACATTTTTTTGAATGGAACCCCCTATATATTATTGCATATTTGGATTCCTTGATCAATTCTAGTGTGACCTTATGTATCCCACATGGAACTTTAAATGAACCGTTTAGACGCAAATCACCATTTTTGGTATAAGTAGGTATCAGAAAAAAAATTAATTATAAAACCTAGAAGGCCGTGACTTTGCGGTACGACTAAGCATGAAATGCGTCACCTTAGGTCAGAGGAATAAATTTGAATTCTTTTTGCGCTTGGAGAAATCAGTAGATTAATTAAGGAAACTTCAATCACAGATAACTTGATTTTTTCAAAAAGGGAATGCCTATTTTGGTTTAAAGAATCAAATGTAAAATTTGATTACCTTTCCAACGATATAGCATTCTCGATATCAATCTTTTTTAGTTTTCATTTTATTTCAAATTTTCAGTCAAATCGGTGTTTTTCAATTTTGCTGCATGCAAGCAACCTAGCAGGCCATGAAAAATAAACAAAAGCTCGTTAATATGGAAGAAACCAACTAACTTAGTAGAAAAATGCAAACTAACTAGAGCAACGAGGTAAGATTATGAAAATTGCTTACAGCAGATTAGCTCTAACCAGAAACAATAGCGGTAACAAGAACGCTCATTTTTCACAGCCTACTAGCTATTAGCCAATTTCCAAAGTCAGTAAAAAAATATCTAATCAAAGGAAGACTACTACTGATTGTTGCTGGCAGTAGAATATCTATGTCTATTGAATAAATTTTCGCATTTAATGCTATAAAAAAGTAGCCATTTCCGTAAGTCAAAAGTAATGGTGCCTCTATCTGGAACCCTTCAAATTCTTCAGTAGGTACTTCTACTTATTAGCAAAATCGCGGAAAGTGAAACTTGATTTGTAGTCTGTTTGAATTGTAAAATATAATTTAGTTTGCAGAAAACTACATGAAAAGAACACCATTACAGCATAGCGTAATTAAAAAATTCTAGCATTATTTCAATAGATGTTCAGAATGCTCCAGTTGGAGATATCCTCACTTTTGACTTAACTAAACGGAAATGACTAATTTTTTTATCCCATTAAATGTGAAATTTCATTCTAAAGATGTTAGACTGTAAGCAAAAATCGCTAGTAGTTTTCCTTTTGTTTCAAAATTTTTAATCGTTTTGGAAGGTTGTCAAGCTCTTGTAGACATCAATAGCTAGTATGCTGTGGAAAACAAACACTTCTGTCATAGCCCAGCTACTGATTGACATTAGATATCTTGCGGCTGTTGTATCCGGTTAGAGCTAATTCATTGTAAGGAATTTTCATAATCTTACCTCGTTGCTCTAGTTAGTTTGCATTTTTCTACTAAGTTAGTTGGTTTCTTCCATATTAACGAGCTTTTGTTTATTTTTCATGGCCTGCTAGGCTGCTTGCACGCAGGAAAATTGAAAAACACCGATTAGACAGAAAATTTGAAATAAAATGAAAACCAAAAAAGACTGATATCGAGAATGCTATATCGTTAGTAGGCAATCAAATTTTACGTTTGATACTATAAACCAAAATAGGTATTCCCATTTGAAAAAATCAAGTTATCCGTGATTGAAGTTTCCTTAATTAATCTACTGATTTCTCCAAGTGCAAAAAGAATTCAAATTTAGCCCTCTGACCTAAGGTGACGCATTCCATGCTTAGTCGTACCGCAAGGTCACGGCCTTCTAGGTTTTATAATCGCTGCGATATTCAATTTTTTTCTGATACCTACTTATACCAAAAATGGTGATTTGCGCCTAAACGGTTCGTCTTATGTTCCATGTGTGATACGTGAAGTCACACTAGAATTAACCAAGGAATCCAAATATGCAATGATATATAGGGGGTTCCATTAAAAAAAATGAAAGTTTGATATGAATCACCCTGTATGAACGTCAAAATTTGAGTGAAAATATTTTTATATTATAGCCCTTAAGGGTGCCTACCATGATCAATCGACAGATTTGTGAAATATTTTTTAGTAAGCCCACAATCCTCCGTCCACGCACTATTGGCCCACCCTGTATAGGGGGCCTAACCCCCCAGACGTCACTCATTTTGTAGAATTTGAATACTCTAGGCAACATACCTCCAGATAGGGTTGTTCAGTTTTTTCAGTGTGCCGGAGTAGGCCCAGGCGCAGACGCGAATCTAAATAAACGGTTTTTCAGTCCATCAATTGATACAATTCGAGTCATCGAGTCATCGGACCGGGTCGATTTTAGCCTAACCAATTTGGATAGGTCATGTCAGGTAAGGTATTGAAATTTCCAAATTTCAAAGTGGCGGAGATTCTCACCGGAACGTTTTCTCACTCTGGAGGTGGTCAAGTTCGAGTCACGATGTTCAGCCACGTCGATGAACACCCCTTTTGACCTCAACAAGCCAACTTTTTTGAATAAGTTAGGTTAGGTAGTGAAACTTCAAAATTGTATCGTTTTTCACCAGAACGTTTCCTTGGTCTGGGAGTGGTCTCGTTCGATTCAGGACATCAAACTGAGTCGATTCAATACCACTCTCGACCCTCATTTCAGTTTCCGCTAAAACGAAGTCTTACCAAGCTATCTTTTCAACTAATTTTTCAACAACGTTTATGTCATAATCATGAACCCTAGCAAATTCTTTAAGATATCCTTTTCATTGAAAAGCCTTTCATGACTCAATGAAAAAGTCCAGTTTAGCGAGTAATTTGATTGTGCAATTTTTGAGTTTAATTCAGGTCATTTATTTATCTTGTAGAAGGTCTACTATCCAAAATCTGTATCAAAATACACATATTGGACACGTCAGTATCAGCAGATTTAGATAAAATAATATGCACTGTAACTCCTATATAGCTTAAGACTCAATAAAAATAGTCAGGCATAGAAATTTAAAAAACACATAACAGATTACACAAATTATGAACAAGTTAAAGACAGTTGTCGTACAACTCTTGCAAGGAGTAGGCAGCGTCATTTGTCAAAAAACTTTTTAGAACACTGCAAAATTTTGCCTCATTTAGACAACCTATGGAATACGGTAGAGAGAAATGTTGCCTCATTTAGACAGCCTATAGAATACGGAAGTGATCTGAATAATTTTTTGCCCATATACGTGGAAAGGACTGTTATCATATATTGTGTTGTTATGATTAATTGCTCTAAGTGGGCTGCTGCCCCTAATCTGGTAACTATGATGAAATCATAGAAAAGTTTTTTAAAAGTCAAAATTTGTCTTGCATATGTGGATTGATAACAAGGTGAGAATGTTGTATTCTTTAAAAATAGATCTACACAACTCCCCAAACTTCAAATTGAAAATCAGCCGAATTCGCCTATCTGTGTTATAAAAATTCCGCTAGGAGGAATCTCTGCAGACTACTCGATGGTCCGATAGATGTGAATATACAGTCTAGAAGTAAATTCTAACTATCTGTGTAACATTAAAAGATTTTTAATTGTCACAAGGCATAATAACTTCTGCTCGACTTTTTAAGGATTTCCTTGATGCTTGTTATCCAGCTCATACCGTTATCAATATAATATAAGCATAGAAACTTCGCTGAGCTTGAAACACCGATAAAATTAGATTTAACCTGAACAGAAGAAACTATTGCCAATTTTGCGATTTCAACTTGATCCAGCGCAAAACTAAATACATATTGTGGTATGCGTACTTACAATTAAAAAATATTTCTACACCAGGACGTGAATTCAGCAGAAGCGATATTCATCTTATAATTGTGGTTCTCTACGGTTTCAGCTTCAATAGCTATGGTGGTATCATCTGAGTAGAGTACTAAATAATTTGAAATTATATATGAAGGCATGTCATTAATAAAAAGGACAAATATGAATGGTCCCTTAATGGATCCTTGTCGAACACCATGGCATATACATCATATTAATGTGTCACATAAACATCAACCTTTACTATACATTTTCTATTATTAAGGTAGGATTTAACAAATGTAAGAACTGTACCTCTAAAACCCCAAAACATAACTTATTCCCTATAATTCTCAAGTCTATTGTGACAAAATATACCTTAGATAGGTCAAAGAAAAGCACAGCCACAAATCTTCTCTTATCAAGACAGGTGTAAACATAATTTAGAAGAGAGTGTGATACGCTTTCTGTTGATCTGGCTGGGCAAACACCATTTTGGTTGAAACTAATAAGTTGTCATTTTAAGACATAGTTTAACATGCGATTGTATATAGTCCATTCTATTATCTTACAAATTATAGGTTATTGGTCTGTAATGCTGACTAATGACCTCTCGCCATTTTTCAAATCAGGTATAAACTTGCCTACCCTTAGAGATTTAGAAAAATGTACCTCCGCTGACTGCCGCATTCATTATGAAAGCAATTTCAGCTGAAATGCATTAATCTCGTTGAGAGACAAGATCAGCTTCCACTGCATCGCTATCCTTGAAGGAACTTATTATATTGGCAACTTCTTTATTAGTGACGTCATAAAAGAAAAATTGACTATCCTGAATTACAGTTTCATAAATCGTATTATTGATAGGTGCATTTCCAAAATGAGTACGTATATATTTTTGTTTCGCGTAACATCGTTTTATACTTGTAGTTCCGATAGATAACATGTTTGTTAGTATTGAGTTAGCTGAGGCTTAGGATCAAGTGTCACTACGGTGTAGCATACAATTTTGTTTAGGATTAAAAAACAATTAAATTGTTCAATATTGTATGATCGATTTTGCGATTGATTGATAGACATTTAAAAACCTTATTTGATGTTTTAATTTGACTTCTTTCGATAATAATCCATCATGTCCAAATTTTATTGTAACGACGAACCGTTGGTTCTTGGGCTATTCCGCTAGTGTGAACGCGCTCTGCCGGCCGAACAGGCCAAGAACCAATAGTTCATCGGATCATGGCCGCGAACGTCTTACATAATATACAATGTGTTCCACCATCATGTCGACAAACTTTCAGTTATGAAAATACAATTAAAGTTATCGAGAAAAAATGCGAAAAAGAAGGAGACCTTTTAATTAATTTTTTATTACATTTTCAATTTCTGTATCACGACTCCATGGTTTCGCGCAGTTGTAGCGCCGTAGCTTGATTATTTATCGACCGATTCACGACATTTTGGACTCATTTTATAGAAGAATGACTGGGCATATCAACCAAAGCAAAAAAAGATAATACATAACAATTTCTAAGGCTAAGAAAATTCACCAAACTGAAAAAAACATTTTTTTTGAAGTGCGCTTGTTTGGGTTACTTGCAAATAATTTGAAAAAAAATCCATGTTAGTGCCTATTTACTAAGACATTTTAATGTTTAGCAGGATGTTTCCTGTCTTACTATATGCAATTCGTGTATGTAGCACTAAAATTTTCGACAGAATAGGCGTTTTTGTATTATGACTTCTGTATCACAGCGCCATGTGTTCACGCAGTTGTAACACCATATCTTGATTATTTTTTTTTAGTAATGCACTTGTTTTGGTTACTTGCAAATAATTTGGAAAAAAGCCATATTAGTGCCTATTTATAAACACAGTTTAATGTTTATCAGGATGTTTCCTGTCGAACAACATGCAACTTGTTTATGTAGCACTAAAATCATCGACGAAATAGGCTTTTTATTAGGACTAATATTAAAATAAACGAGAATTTGGTATGCACACTGTCTTTATCGGACTTTGGTACAGATTATCACTTAAATGTAATTTACATGAACAAATGTGATTATTTAGTATTTAGATTAATCAACGAAATTTTCAAAATTTCCGCCATTTTCATTTAGGCACGCTTGACTTCTGAAACTAACGCTCTGGGTTACTCGACGCTAAGCTACGCTCCAGTCTGTTTTCTTTTATTTCCAAGTGGTTCCAACATATCTCATTTCAATGAGTTGCCTTTCAGTCATGTGGCTGAATACTAGATAAATAATACTAAAAATAAAAATACTAAAATCGGTTCATGTATATTGCATTTAAGTAATAATCTGTACCGAAGTCCAATAAAGACAATGTGCCTACCAAATCCTCGTTTATTTCAAAATTAGTCGTAATACAATCGTGATACAGAAATTGAAAATGTAATAAAAAATTAATTAAAAGATTGACCCCTTTTTTTTCGCATTTTTTCTCCATAACTTTAACTGTATTTTCATACCTCAAAGTTTGTCGACATGATGGTGGAACACATTGTACATATTATTTGTTATAATGGTTTACTTGCCAGCTAAACCGGCAAAGCTTTCGAGTATATAATAATATTGCAAGGTGACATTTAATTGCACCACAACCTGCTGTGCCAACCATGTAGAATTAAAAATCCCACCTCTTGGTAGGCAAAAAGAATCCTACAACTCTCCTCCAAGGATGCTTCAATAACCTAAGTAATTTACCTAACAATTGTTTGCTTCCAAACTTCTCTTAAACCCTGTATTTTTGTTTGATAAACTGCTTGTATGACAAACGTAACAACATAAAAAGGTGGGCAAGCTTTTAAAACCTAAAAGACGTAACTTTCTTAACATATTTAAGGATCTAGTGTATAGCGCGCGAAATTAAGAATCCAATAAAATATTTATTGCCATGTTAGCGAGGAGGCGTGGCCGCCTGTTCTCTTTCTCCAGTAGGTCTGTCTAAGATGAGGGAAGGTAAGTCCAAAAGTCCAAAGGTAAGGTCAAAATGTCTAAAGGTAAAGTCCAAAGGTCGCCATAAAAATGAGTTTCACATTTCGAAGCTTTAAACTTACAGTAATGATTCATAAAGCAAATTGAAGAAGAAAGCTTGCGCTGTGTCAGTTCGATGGCCGTGTTTTGATGTCGTGTTTGGTTGCTAAATTACAGACATTTGAAGAATGTTTGATTTGAATGTGTGTACCCAGACTCCTTTTAATATAAGGTCTACTAACGTCGGTTTAGTCATCTTAGGTGAGGCAGTAATTTATCTAATAAAACGAGGGCTGCTCTATACCTCCGTCAATCCACCAGTACGCAGACAGCTATTTCACGCTTATTAGCGATCATCAGTGCGGCATAGGCCGATTGACGGAAATAGAGAGCATCAATTTTTCCATGTTTACTAAACATGTGCGAGCAGACAGAATTTAATAAAAGTATTCATTTTTCAGTGTATTGAATAGCATAATGTTGAAGAGGTACAAAAAGGGACATAGAAATATGCTTTTAACAGAAAATCTTGCCTCCTTTATTTGTGGCTTAAACGCAGATATATTTATCATCGATCCCCTGTATCTAGCGCGGCTCTCAGTGTACGTTCAGCCACACCCAGCACCCTTACCATACTCCTTCGTCTTCTCCTACCCCTACGATGCCTTAGAAACCCACCCCATCGTATTCTTAGCCGCCGTTGCTTCGCCTTCCCCTACCAGCAGTCGCTAGTTTGGCCACTATTCTGTAGATGGCAATGGGAGCTCTCCGTTGAAATAGGCTAGCTTTCAGGACACTTGGGAAGGATAGGAAGCGCGAGGGGTTGATGAAAGGACTGCGGTTCAGAGGAGGGTAGATTTTTGGCGCTGCTCGCGTACGCTCGGCGCCTAAAGGGAATAGAAAAGATTGTTTTTAATTTATACGCTAGTAGACAGAAGGAGCAATTTACTCACGAAAAAAATCAAATTTGGCGTAATAGGTTTTTTAAACCCCCCTGTCTGCTGAGCAATGTACTGGAATCGAAACTGGGAAGCGAATATCAAATAAAAAAAGTCAGGAAAGTATAACCCTCGAATAATCATCTATCAAAAATATAAAATCTGATGCCAAAGGAATTGATACTCCTTCTTTAACTATGAGTCTACCTATAACTTTTTGTCACGTCACTGACATAATGTTTGGGAAAAGGATATCACCCTAAACAATGAAAATTAGGTTTGATTATACCTGTTCCTAAGATATCCAGTCCTACAGAACTAAAACATCTTAGACCTATAAGCTTATTACCTGTACTGTAGAAGATCTAGAACGAATTATACAACTTCAAATTGTAAATTACATAGAACAAACAGAAATAACATCATCCCATCAATCGGACTTCAGGAAAAACCACAGCATTACATCGGTTCTCCTGAATCTTTGCGATAATGTTTTGAGAGCACTAAATAGACGTTACCGGTGAACTTGGCAGCTAAAACCAAGCAGACAATTTTCCGAAGATGCCCAAACGACTAGTGGCGTCGATATTACTAATAGACACTATTGACGGTACGATACATGCTTGCATATCGGGTTATTAACTGAGCGAACTTCTAAAGGTAAAGCAGCAAAAATAAAAGAAGACAAATATTATTTTCACCCCTAAGGAAATAATTCCCCAAAATAAAATTCATGCCAAAAATTAACACATAAATACTGTCAATTTATGACTCGGTCTCATTAACTGAGCGTACTTCTAAAGGGCTAGCAGCCAAAATAAAAAAAATAGCAAATAATTCCCCAAGATAAAATTCGTGCCAACAAGTAGTACCTAAATATTGTCATTTCATGAGTCCGGTCTCATTAACTGAGCGAACTTCTATGATCATTTTTGAAAAAAGGTATCGCACTTAGGTTTCGAAACGTGAGGTCCATAATAAAGGAACTATTCCAAGATTTACATTTTTTGCAGAGTAATCAACGTTTGAAGTTTTGTTGTAAAGATAATTGAAACATGTGTGGCTTATCTTACCGGCAGTGAATTTCACTTTCCATTTTACACCAAAAAAAAAAAACCGAAAAATAACGGAGATAGTCATTTAGTAAGGTTACGCAGACAGGTATTTTTAACGTTTCTGTCGATTGTTTACCACAACTATCAGCTGTCTATTAAGCACAAATATGATGCTTCCTTCATTAAACCGGCCACATACTAATTATTTCGCGATCTAATTAAGGAACTGCAACTGCTTAGGTATTACGGATAAACACATAATGTAAACATTTAAGTCGGTGACAGCCGAGGGGTAAACCGCTGGGGCAAAGTGGTGTACTAAACCCGGGCATTGCGGAGACTGTGATGGGAATTGCGGGACATTACGGTGGATTGTGTAAGATTTTTGGGCATTACTAAAAAATACAGACATTTAAACAGGCATTGCGGACATTTACATGGGCATTGCAAAAATTCAAATCTTGAAAGTATACGTCGCTTTAACCGAATGGCTGGTCAGCTCCTTCCGTGTTTCCAGATTTTACTCGTGCCGCGCGCTGGTTGGCCCTAGACCGATCATGCGCAAACAAAAAATAGGTTATGTACCTATGTTTTTTAGTTGTCTGTACCCTACTGCCCTGTGGCCTGTGGTCAGTAGCAGTAGGTAGTCAGATATGGATGCCAGTGTACGTGCTTGTTTTTGCGGGTAACATAACGGAGATTTCAGAGGAAACAGTAAGTATATACAGGATGTTCATTTGAAAACTTCCCACCACGGATTAATCGGAAACCCTTTACTAAAAGAAAAAACGCCGAGATACATCTTTTGATTTGTCAAGGGAGACAACTTCTGGACCAAAAACTACCCCCTTGTACGCTCTGCCACCAGGATCATCCCCGTAAGACACACATCAAAATAAATATGTTTTTGAATCAAATTTTATGAGACATGTCGCAAGTACAACAGAAATTACTATTAATTTTACCTTTTTGGATTAACTTCAACTTTGACATCGCAATCAGAGCAATTAGCTACTGATACTGATGAACATACTTCATTTCAACTGTTTTTTTTTGAACCCTCTTCTGCCTCTAGTACCTACCTCGGGAGCTGACTGGACGGTACTGGATTCAAAATACCTTTTTATTTTGATATAACTAACCAACAATTATTGCAAAAAAAATAAGGAAAAAAATAGTTATGTTATAAAACTTATAAGCGGTCTTCCATTTATCACAAAACTTCAGGCATTGCGGCCGAAATTATTGGGCATTTGCGAAAGTGCTGGTGCATTGCAAGTACATTGCAGGTACATTGCGGGCATTGCCGGTGCATTGCAGGTACATTGCGGACATTAGGCGCGAAAATTACCGAGTAATGCCCAAAATGGGCATTGGTATACAAATTTTGGGTTAGCGGTTTACCCCTCGGTGACAGCAATCACTCCGTAGGTGCTCGGGATTCGTCCTGGCACACGGTGCATAGACAGAACCTTGCTTGGGGCAAGTAAAAAGTAATTACTCCCATGAACCGACAAAGAGGGATCATGCGTATATAAAACTATGTAAGAAGTTAGTCGAAATTGATCCTGGTGCTGACTTGATGTCATAAATGCGGGCCGCTGGTGGTACCAGAAGATGGCGCGAGAGAGTCGTCGGCGGGCGGGCCCGTTCCCACATAGTTCTAGTCGGCGCTTTCGCAGTTCAGTTGACAGAATGACTAACTCCACTAGCGCCGGAGGAAAAATCTGGAGGTCATGGGTTCAAGTCCGCCGACTGCTGACTTTTTCCGACATATTCTGGTACGAATTTAAAAATAGGGATGCTTGAAACACTAATGTGTGTTAAAGTGCTCATTTCCTTGGAGACTGTCCTCAAAGTCCTTCATAATCCTAAAAACGTGAGATTCATTTAATAGGTGTGCTGTAAGTGTGCTAGAAGTGCTTGAAGTGAACTAAATACTAAATCACTGACTCACTGCGCTAATCCGGTTCTAATTAGAACCACATGTTTTGAATGCTAAACGCCTAACTAATGTTTTGACCACCCCTGGAACCTCTTTATCAAAGTAAAACATATTTGCTTAGAAAATAAGTTTGGTCTAAATGACATATTGACAGCCGCGTCAGGAAGCCACTTTTATTTTTCTTGCACAGATACAGTGGTGCACTTGCATTTCTGTTAAATCCTAAGTGAGAGTTAGTAATACGACTGGATGTGTCTGGATCACGATACTGCTTCTCTGATAAATAAATACTGTCGCATACAGCTTGCAGTCTCAAGACGCCACAAAACCGGATACTTAATTGAGATGAAAGATCATAAGTAAACCTAGAAAGAACGCATGGCCTTGGTCTGAAGAGTCTTGGTCACATTTTGGAAATGCGAGTGGTTTAAATCTGTCTTGATACAAAATTTTCAGAGCCCTATATATGAAATTTCACACAGCTCAAGATTTTGAATACAGCATAATTTATTTTCTGCAAAGTCGTCTTATATATATTTATTTATACAGTATAATAAAGCGTTAGGGATATGGGACGCTTATTTCACTCAAAAAATAAGTATTTCATTTTTTCACGCAAGAAAGCGTATGGTTAGTTCTTGTAGTTAACCTCATAAAGGTACTCTTCAAAGAATCCGGTTAGTTGTAATATATAATGAACGTCCCTTAAAACTATTTTGTACAGCAACAACCTAAACTTGGCTAGCAAAATAACATGTAATTTGTAGATCTGCCAACCATCAGAATATCGAGCATCTAAGACCGCTCCAATGTGCCACTATATACATATATTGGCGGTTGTCACATAAATTTTACTGCAGATCGTATTATTCGTCACATAAATATATCGGTAAATGTTTACGGCAAGACAATAAACACTACAACGTTTATAGAAAATCGATCGCGTAGATCGCTTTGTCATTTCCATAAATATTTTACAGCCTTACACCATTACCGTAAAACGTTTATAGTTATCGTAAGAAGGAAATCTTGATCCTGAGTGCATTTCTTTCTGGTCTGCCATTAGACAGCCTTTACAGTAGCATGATTCTCAAAGTGTTCTTTGTATTTTTATTGCCAAGTTTCTCAAAAAGATTTTAAACCCCACTGAAGGATCGCATTTGGTTTGGAGAAGCGCAATTGTACCTGGACGTAGATCAGTCGTAAACCAATAAATCAAACCCAATTCATGAATCGGGTCCTATAAGGATGATGATGCCAATCCCTGATCTACACTTTCAGAAGTAAATATCTATCTGATCCTTTTCCAATAACAAAGGGTCTGAGACAGGGATGCTGCTTGTCCCCAACCTTATTCAAAATCTACGTCCAAGAAGCAATGAAGACTTGATGAAGACTTGGATCAGGAAATGCTCAGGCATGGGAGTTGAAGTAGGAGACAACTGCCTTTTTACACTACTATTTGCAGACGACCAAGTTGTTATAGCTAACGACGAGGAGGAGGGTATAGAATACATGTACAGAAAAATCGAAGAAGAATTCCAAAAATGGGGCCTGACAATAAATTTGGGAAAAACCGAGTACCTGAGGGTTGGAGGGCAGGGATAAGACGTAAAATTACCACAAGGGGAAATAAGAAGCACCCAGGAATTCAAATACCTGGGTAGCATTATATCAGCCAGGGGCAATTCTGTTAAAGACATACAGCATCGAATAACGCAAGAAAAAAGATGTACCCAGGTTTTGAATCCAATACTATGGTCAGCCAAAATAAAAATGAGGACAAGTTAATGATATACAAAGCTATAGTGGAGCCGGTCTTGACATACGGAGCTGAAAGTTGGCAACTCACAAATAAGCAAAGAAAACAAATAGAAGTTGTGGAGATGGACTATTTAAGAAGATCCTGTAGAGTTTCGAAATTAGAGCATATTCGTAACGAAGAGATTAGACGGCGCTCAAAAATGGAAGTCACTGTCAACAATAGGATAGATACACGTCAGCTGATCTGATATGGCCATGTGATGAGAATGACAGATGAACGATGGCCAAAAAGAGTTCCCAATTATACACCAAGTGGTAGAAGGAGAAGAGAGAGACCGGCCACAACGTGGAGGCGAAGTGTAGAGGAAAACCTGAGGTCCAGGGAAATAAAAGATGATGAATGGATGGATAGAAAAGGCTGGAGAATAAAATGCGGGAAGCGGCCACGGCTATATATGTATATGTAATTAAAAATGGAATACTTTTTCATACTACTCAACACTTCAGTTTGCTGGATAGTTACCAATATTAGTTTAAACATGATAGTAACACCTCATGTACTGTCCCAGATCTATCTGTTGAACAAAGTATCTAAAGAAATCGATAATAAAAAAGTTGTAGTCACAATATTTATAGACCTAAGGACAGCATTTGGTATAATGAGTATAGAGATTTTATTAGCTAAGTTAGAAAAACTGGGCTCCAGAGGTATATCATAATTGAAAAAGAATCTTATCTTTTAAATAGGCAAAAATATGTAGCACTAGAAGAGCATTGTAGTCATAGGCAGGTATGTACTCATGGGGTTTCCCAGAGTTTGGTGCTTAGACCACTGTTATATATACTGTAGGTATGGCATAAATCTGAAGACGGCAAGATTGAGAGCTTGCATTTGATGTACAATAAATTAGAATAAAATATTTATAAAATCAAGTTTATGATTTTTAAACAGTAGGTACTTTTACTTTTTTACATTCTCTCAACTAATCAGCTAAAAGTAAGAAATACTCCCACTTTATGGTGCACTATTGTATTAGACTTTTTGACATAAAGTGTACCTTTCCCCAGGCTTCATGTACCCGTTCTAGAGCTGCAGCAGATGCCTGTCAAAAGAAAAATGCAGTATATTGAATTCTTAATACAATTCATTTTGCTATCTCTTAAATAAAAGCTGATAAAATTTGACAACTCAGAAGAACAGGTTCATGGCCGTTTTTCGTTTCCTACCATATAAAGAGCTTCATGTCAGTACATGGGTTATTTGCAGAGAAAGTCGACCTAGGAAACAAATTGTTCTTATACCATATCAGCTTTGCAACAGAACCTAAAAAAAGTAGGTGTTGTAGTACTTACCAGACGCACTGTGGGCCCTAGCATTGATCCCTACCCCTACCTCACATTTCCTGGTATAAATATCCTATAGCCAGCATGTTTTATTTCCATACCACAAATACTGTGACAGATAGATACAGAGAGAGAAAAATGGTGCATGTATATGTTTTCATTGCAAGTGAAGAAGAATAATTTAACTACTTGTTAATATTAGGCGGCAACATATTTTCGCAAAATAAACTAGCTTTTTGATTACTTAAATCCCATCTGTTCATTGGGAAAATAAATTATATCAACGAATATTACATGCCTCAGGCGACAAAATTGGTATTCCTAGGTGTGATTTAGTGAAACGTATTTAAGCTATAATTTGAGCTTCCTGACTTACCTTAGCTTACCTAAACCCCAAAAGGAGCAAATTTTTTTTCTAGACTTGCCTGCGTTCATAGATAAAGTTTTTTGCTCACTTTTGCGAGTAGGAAAACATAAAAACACTGTGTATTAAAAACTTAAAATTTAACTTAACTGTTATATGTCTTAATATCCATTGCGCTGTGCCTGTTAGTACTTCCAGCATTATCAGTTAGTAACGGTTTCTCCCAATCACCACAAGGCGATCTATTGTTCGCTTCGAATACACTGTCTCTGACAGATTATCCGCAAGCATCGTTGTTGTGGCACCAACACATACGGAGTTCCACAGTATATCAGCGACATGATAGACTAATAACAAATACCAGAGGAACCATGGGCTCTAGCATTGATCATTGAGGAACTCCAACCATAGAGACTTTCAGCTAGACCTTCTTTGAATCTACCTTACTTTCTTCTTTGTGGTATGAGTGCCCTGTAGCCAGTGTGACGTTTTAATTCCATACGCCGCTCTCACGAATGTACACAAACACAGACACAGTGACAGACAGATACAGAGAGAGATGGTGCATGTACATGTTTTCAGTTCGCGCCCGGCCGTTGTGTCATCCCAAAAAACAAAATTAAATGTAAAATGTAAGCCGTTATGCATCATAGATATTGCGGACGTACAGATAAAAACTAAAAAGTGGCGTACACATAAATCAAGAAGGCTTTGGATACACGTCCATATGGCGGGCGACGGCTGCAGCGTTGCTCTGGCTGTTGCTGATGTTTTGTGTACTGTTGCCAAATCGAATGCGTACGCGATTTAGGCGGCAATATGGTGTGGAAATGCCGGGTATCCAGGCTTAGCTTTTATGATTGCTTATTTATCTCTATCGATGTTCAATGCAAAAATACTACTGTGCATTGCCAAAGAGATAACAGTAGTCTCCGTAGAATCATTATTTAGAACGTAATGATAAGTGCATTACTTTTCCCAAAGATACGATGGTCGTTTCAAAAAGTCAACAAGAAACTACATATGCATCATTTTCGAGGGGACTATTATTCATGTGGATTTGTGGTGTACACACCGAAGGTATTTTCTGGAGATGTACAGAGGTTTCATTTAAACTGTACTACGGATACAAGGGATTTTTGTACGAGTTGACGGATTTCCCAGGGATGTATTAAGGATGTAGTAGAAACTGCGCATAAGCAGCCCAATCACTTCATAAGCTCAATATTTAGGTCCGCCCGCTAATTCAGTTCTGTGTAAAATACGTGATGATATCTCAGCCCTGTCAGCGATTGTTAGAGTATAACGTTTTATAACCTAAGATTTGTAGGCTGTGGACGGATGGATACATGTCCCTCTCTTTTAGTTGAATTTTCGTTTCTTGCTTTCATTTTGCTTTTTTTTGTTTTAAAGTAAACTAGTACGCTTCTGCTATAACACTCGCTTGAATGCTTCAGAGTACTTCAGTTTTTTAAATTCATTGGTGTGGCTTATCTCAATAATTGAGGCGTTTATCGGAAAAACGTCATTAGTCCAAAACTAACATATTTGGGAAAATAAAAAAACTCCCCAGCATATAAAACTTTGATTAGATTGATTTATTGCCATATCTGGTGAAAGTAAAAGTAGGTATGTAAGACATATCGTCCACAAGCGGTAATTATTTTATTATGAAACAGATATGAAAAAAACACTAAAAGTACATGGACATATGAGGTTTTTGAGAGAAAAGGTTAACCAATTAATACAAACAGCATGAAAATAAAGTAGATTCCGATACAAAAAATAAAGAAAGGGTGATAGTGAAGAACAACTATACCTAATACAAAAACCGACTAACTGCAACAATCGACTCTGGCTAACCAAAAAACCCGATATCTACCACTCAGTCTTCGCAACCACTAGACTACTATATTATCATCGTTGTCGATGACAGTTACCAGCAGTGTCAGGTGCTGTGTTGTACTGTTTTGTTATCAAGTTTGCATGACAATTTACAAGCAACCAATCATGCACAAAATGCACAAGTGACTTTATTAGGTGAAAGAATATGGACTTATGATGTTTTCAGAAGAACAGGTCAATTTTCCTCTGTAAATATTATGGAACCTACAACATTTCTTCGTGAAATTATTATTTCTATTAGAAATGCGATGATGCCATTATCTAAATTTTGGAAAAAATCGACTTATGAGGTTTTTCCGAGAAACGACTCAATTGATCTCGATTCAGATTAGACTATTTAGGCTTAGCTTATTTTAGCCTTTTGTGTAAAAATGTGTAGAACTATGTGAAAGGAGTTACAGAGTGTCTACGAAACATTTAGACAGGGTGTATCTTCTAGCGTCTTGCAAATGTAAATATGAGATTTTGGGAATTTTACGAATCGCTGAAGAGGGCCATATTATTTTTATTTTATTTAGCATTTTTGTATCACCTCCGGCTTCCGAAAAATGTTTCCTTATTTTTCATGGTTCCCTTCAGTTCTGGTAGCTAAATGAAGGTCACAAAGCGGCTAACTATTATGCAGTAAGGGATTTGTAAAAATTAGTCATTCAGTATTTCGATATAACATGTCAAGGCTAATCTCTAGAAAGATTTGAATATTTGCCAATTTATGGTTTAGTGAGATTTTTGTAGGAATTGGGTAGCTATTATACGACACCTAATATACCGTAAAACACGTTAATTGACGTAAACATTGTAAACATTTTTCGTCTCATGATGATGTTACGATGATTCATCATTGGCATCTAAAGAAGTAATAAATCGAAAAACCTGGAAAATACCCTACTGTATATCCAGCACTTTTATGAAATTTGCTTCTTTGAGAGGAATAAAGTAAAACAGTAAAAGTTAAAAATGGTTGTACAAAAATCGTAAGGCCCAGAAAATATCGAAAAAATTCAAATTAGGTCTGAATTTACTATCAGTAAAAGCAAAAATTCGTCCAAATTTAGAAATATGTTTTCAGTAGCTTGAGAGTCAGGGCTTGTTCAGTGATATCGTCGACACCCTGTAAAATACACATTTCAATAATTTCTGTTTTCCGGATGATGGACTTGGATGCTCAAGCATTAGACTGCTTGACCTCAAAAGAAGAAAAAATCAAGAGCGAAACTGCCGGACTGAAACTGACCTCTTTAAGCTATTATTAAGCTTAGCTTCTGTTACGTTTTTTTCAGTTTTATCATTATAGATGATAAATGCATACGTTTACTACAATGACCACTTGTTATTACCATTAATATTATTAAGGACTTCTTTCGGAATTTCCTGAAATAAAAGAGGATTTACCGCGAAATTCCTGAATAAAGAGAGATTTATTGTGATGACAAGGATGTAGCACGATGTACCAACGATTTCTGCGAAGCGCAGTTCGTGATTTGCTTGAAAAATAGATGGATGTACACATTTTTGATGAAGTGTTCGCCACTTGATCTCTTTAAATGAATAAAACCTATCTTAGGGGAGTGCAGCGCGTTCACCGTTATTTCTAAAAAACACAACGGACCATCATGTCTACCCCTACCTAATTACCAGAATAACGCAATAGTTTTCTGTTTGATCCACGCACCTCAAATGCTTTGAGAAAGGTCTTTCAAAGGCAGTCATATCTCCACCGCTAGTCTAATATACAGTATATAATTATGTAAGGCAATCATAGAGTCCGCTGTAGCAGCTTGGTATCCAAATCTCCAATATGACTGTCGTTTATTAGATAAGCTACAAAGACTGTCTCTTTTTTATCATGAATACCAACCACCTATGCAGCCATAACTTTAGCCCAATGAACAGAAATTCCGGACCATACCTCGTCAGTTCATTGTATCTAACAGGGCTCTCCTTAAGGTTCTAGGGTGTAGCGCGCGAGATTGAGAATCCAAGAATATATGTATTTCCGTGTTAGCGAGGAGGCGTGACCACCTGTTCCCTTTCTCTAGTATGTGTGTCTAAGATGAGGGGAGGTAAGTCCATAAGTCCAAAGGTAAGGTCAAAAGGTCCAAAGGTAAGGTCCGAGGGTCGCCATTAAAGTGAATTTCGCATTTCGAAGCTCCTGACGTTACCTTTAAACTTGCAGTAATGATTCAAAAAACAAATTAAAGAAGAAGGCTTGCGCTATGTCACTTTGGTGACCTTGTTTTAATATCGTGCTTGGTTTTTTAATTTACAGACAGTTGTTTAATGTAGGATTTTAACTACCACCTCCTGAAATACTGTGTATGTAGTTTGGAAAACAAGTGATTTATACGAGGGTTGCTCTATATCTCCGTCAATCCACCAGTACGCAGACAGCTGTTTCACGCTTATTAGCGATCATCAGTGCGCCATAGGTTGACTGACGGAGATAGAGAGCATCAGAATTTTCATGTCTATCAGACAGGTAAAGCATGTGAGAGTAGGCGGCAGAAAAGTTCTGCCTGTGCGCCATCTGGTACTCCGGGGTAACGGCAAACCAAAGGAAGTCACAACTAAAAAGCAGCAAACATCTTGGCGGAACGCAAAGGCGCATTCGCTTCACCTAACCAGATAAGCGCGCCTCTATGCCAACTGCATATGAGAGTCGATATACGAGGGTTGCTTTATATCTCCGTCAACCCACCAGTATGCAGACAGCTGTTTCACGCTTATTAGCGATCATCAGTGCGCCATAGGTTGAGTTCGAAATGGGAATCCGTGTTTTACATGGCAAATACATGTATGTATAAATGTGTGTACCTAGGCCCCTTAAGAAAATGATTTCCACCTTGTCCAAAGCGAGCTCAAGAATATCACATACGATGTCCCAAGTCTACGACGGCGCTGCTTCGATCTTTAGGATCTCATCAAGTGACCCTGAGAAAGCCTGGTATCAGGCTGATATCCAAGTAGTGAACCAAGTGAAACAACTACTCGGAGGCTAAATACCCCTACCAGCATTGAATTACACTATTGGCTCGAGTGCTTCCTTTGGGGAAACATCACAGGCCTTATCCACGGTAGTAAATTCATAAGCATTAGAAATCAGCACAGCCATACCACAAGGATCCATTCTAGGGCCTGTCTTGTTGACAGTGTACATGAATGACCTCGAGAGGTCCTTTCGAGAAGTAGATTTTAGCTTTTACTCAAACGACACTTCTATCATTGTATCTGACAAGTGTGACGTTACTTTATCTGTTAGTGAATGGTTTTCTGAAAGTCAATTGTATTTAAATTCTGATAAAACTCAAATCATTAGGTTTTAGCAGTCACAAAAGAAATTAACATCTTTAACATTGACGTTAGATGAGGGTTTGCAATGGGATCAACATTTTATTTTTAAAAGACATTGTGACTATGCGAGCGGTAAACCTAACTCTGTCGTTTGCATTCAGAAATCAAGAACAGTTCTTAATAAGAATCATTTGACTACTTCATTTTATACACAAATTGAATCTCCACCGAGGTATTGTATATATATTTTTGGGGCTATTCTACTAATGTACAAACTATTTTTATCAGCCAGAAAGGACGAAAGGGCGAAATTATTTCATTTTAAGTAAGAAAGTTCATAGTAGGGACACCAGACAAGTAAATGACATACATGTGCCAGTTGCTTAGTATACATTTGGTAGAAGATCACAAAATATTTAGGTCCAAAAAAAGCTGTACGTTGAGACAGCTTAAGACTCAAATCAAATATTTTGTGGTTAGTAAGTGCTACTAAAGTTTGTCTGATTTTATTGTTTGTTAATCCCGGAATTTCCTTGACACGTGATATTCTCGTAATAAAAAAAATTCCACACGAAAACTGAGTGGTATCTTTGAAGGTACTATAGGCTCTATCACTCCATGATTTCAATCGCTCACTTTTTGTACAAATAGCTCCTAATACCGCCTACACAAAATATTTTCGTAGAAAAACATAAAAAATGGAATTGAGTGGGCCCTTCAAGGATACTGAATGGCATGTCATACCATGATTTCGAAAAAAAATTTGTACTTCAACCCCGAAAACTCACCCGCAGATTTTTTGACACAGCACCCTGCAGCTTTTCCTACAAAAGTGAAGTCACTGTTTTATTTAAAAACTTATAGCTTCTTCGAGTTTATACACAAACCAATTTTTCTCGTAAAGTCATTAGCATAAAATAATGATTTGTTTTAGGCGTAATATTTTCGTAATAAAAAAGAATAAAAAAGACATTTTTTTCGAAAATTAAAAATGCACTTAGTTTTATATTTTATCCGTTTTTTCCAAAAATATCAGGCATGAAACAAACTCTTATTTACTTATATTATGCTTATAATTTTACAAAAAAACTAAGTTTGCGTATAACATCAAAGGTGCCACAAAAAGTTGTGAGGGAGTTTTCGGGGATGACATAAAAAAATGTTTAGAATGCATGGTATAATAGTACCTTCAGAATTACAATACAGTTCTACCTTGAACCATTTTTCGTTACAAAACTATCATGTGTCAACGGAAATTCTGAGACACCAGGTGCATATCTGTGGCTTGGTTGTAAAAGGGCCAATGTCTAAGTTTCTATACGATGTGGGAAATGTCGATTGAAAAGTATTCAATTATTTTTATTGCTATTATCTCAAGTTTAAATTACTTCGTGTCAGCAATCATTTTCGAGGTTTTTTTGGATTCATCCCTGTAAAATTCGCGATACCTCTTTCCTATATAACCTGCCCTATTCAGTCCATGAAGTGGCCGAAGCTTCAACCCGTCCTTTATATTATAATCAGCTAAAGGCCAGTTTCCTCTTTTTTCAAAGACATTAATCTTTTAGACCGTCGCGGGTGCTTTTATATTGCGATTTCTTTGTACTTCGACTAAAAGCGATAGCAGTTATTTCGATGCCGACCAACGTTTTAATCCTGCAGAGACAGACAACGCAGTGGCGTACGTTCGCAAAACTTTACTATATTCTGCCCCGCCTCTTTGCTCAAATAAAAAGTGCTATCTGGGTCCTTGTCAAAATATTATCGGGTGCATGCTGCTGAAGAGCAAAAAGGAAAGGAGACACATCAATTGAGTCGCTCTTTCCCCAACATTCTTAATGTTATGTGTACATTGTTTTTGCTTTACACCAAATGAGCTACTCTCACTACAAACCTAAGCCACAGTTGTGCTCATGTCGGTACTTCACACGCAGGCATCATGGGCAATAGACTGATCCCTGTGGTCGAGCTGGAACGCAGAAGGGTAGCAACAGCTACTTCTTTATCAAGGTATCCGTAGAGCGTTGCCACCTGTGGACCCAAGAATATATTGAAACTAAATTTTTCCAAGAGTACTGTACTCCATCAGTATAATTAATTAAGGTAATTAACTGAAATACAGCATGCGATGCATTTAGGCTCGATTTTATCAATATGCATATCCTAACAAAAGACCGACACTAAAGTCATACTGTACAAGACAATAGTGGAGAGCATCGCCACATATGGAGCTGAAGTTTGGGAAACCACAGAGGCTATGAGGAAAAAACTCCTAGCGATGGAAATGGGATTCTGGAGGAGTTGCTGCAGACTGAGGATCCAGTACCGAATAAGGAATGTAGATATAAGGGACAAACTCAACATCGCCACCAGCATCATTGATACGATAGATGCGAAAAGATTGAGGTGGTATGGACATGTATGTCGAATGGCCGACAACATATGGCCCAAAAGAGTTCTCCAATGGACACCCAGTCTAAGGAAAAGAAGAGGAAGACCAAAGAAAAACTGGAGATAAGATGTTGAGGAAGCCATGAGGCAGAGAAATCTGTCTGATGACGACTGGAGATACCGCAGGCTGTGGAAGATAGGATGCGATAAACGACCCTAGCGTTGTATTCAAATCGCAAGATGATGATGATAATATTCTAACAAAAGCTTTGACAAGTCTTTTCTATTGGACGTTGTTTAACAAAATTTTTCAATGGGGTATTGAACGCTATATTAATAAGTATCATCCAATAGTATTCTATCAATATTATGGATTAGATTGTGTCTTGCGTGGGCAGGAGAACCTATAGGTTTGTCTGACCGCCAGTATATGCTAGTTCATTTAGCGTTACCCAGGGTGCACGTGTAGTATTCTACTACGGACGCGAACCAGCATTACACCCCAATTCAATATTGGAAGCAAAACGTCAAAGCTGGATGACACTTCTGTCAAAGATATTTTAGAATTCATTGATCAAAGTCACAGCAGAAAATCAGAACAGAGCGATTGATTTGCAAATTAATGCCAGATTTTTCATGTTTACCTTATAATTATTGTATAATTACTAATTGCAAACCAAACTGCGACAGTTTGTGACAGAATCATCAAAGTAGTATCAATCACAGCCACCTTAGTTAATAATTAATAGTCCCACCTCAGTCAGTCAGATTGACAAACACATACTTTTATGAAGAAACCTCCATCTACTGGATGCATGTATGTTACAGACCTTCTTATAGAAATATTCACAGAGCATGTAAAGGTGCAGCGGGGCGGCACTGGGTAAAAGGCGCCGCAACGCAGAAACACAATGTAAAGCTACATATGAATAAAAATCCCCCCTACTCTGAAAAGTAGATAAAGCAGTTGATTCACTCTCTGAATATACGGCAGGTCTCTGGTCTACAAATAATAAGGTTATACTTTTGCCAGCCCGCGAGCTTTGCCGTTAAGACGGATAGGCAACCAGTAATGCACACTTGGGAAACAGACTGGCAAACATTTAAATCGTGTGTTTAGCTTTGTGAAGTGCAACAAAATGTTATTTTTACCCCTTTTTACTTCAATACAAAGGTATATTGCAAGTATTTTTAATTATTGTAGATAGCAAATTATTTTTTTATCAAAATAATGCAGTAATTTGAATTTCTTGTCATCATTATCACTTGATAGACAAGCAATTCAGTGATCAAATGTACTGCTTTTGTGGAAGCTGATTGGTTGAGATTAGCAAGTGCTAAACTCTTTGTTAAACAAGAAAATGCTATTTTTCACCCATTAAGGATTGAAAGTCATAGCTGAAGGGATACTAGATGGTAATGGTCGATTGTGTATAAGGCATGTCATTTTTCACATTTTCCAGGTAAACTTCAAGAGAAATCAATAATTTTCAGAGAACTTTGACAGATGCATGTTCTTGAATCGGCTGCTCTGATTGGTCACAGCATTCGTTAAAATGCTTGTGTTGATAAAATCGGGCCTTAATGTTACATAATTATCTTTAATTGTCCTAGTTGGTATTAATATCCACTTTTGCTGCTACCCACCAGGTAAAATAATGTCCTGTTTCTTACCTGTTTATGAAACAAGAAGCGTTCGAACGAATATCTGGTTCTAACATTTAACTACAACATAAGTTGGGTAGTTTCCAAGCTACAGGTTATAGAGTTTATAAATGAAGGCAGAGCTTAAATACCAGAGTACCGCGGCTTCTAGAAAGAGGTTAGGTAAGGGGAAGTTTGTTGAGGTGGACATCTCCTGGCAGACGATTAGGGCTAGTACACAAAGGGCGCCACTTTATCTAATGATAAGAAAAAAATACTAAAACTACATTTTTACGATATTATACTCCTCTTTACAGCACGAAACAATGCGTGCATCTTCTCTCTTGCGCTTCCACCCACCTGGAGCGAAAATCGCTCATTAATATCATGGCAACCTCTTCTTTCGGTCATTTTCCACTGGAACCTGTAGATTTTTGTAATTAGTATGGATAAGACTTACTAAAAAACATATAGTTTCAAGTTATATCAGCGAATCAGTTACACTAAAATTAATTACAGGTAATTTTAGCTAACTTTGAAAAGGCAGCCTATCGTTAATCCATCCATTTCTCAAGATTCATTTAAAATTAATTTTATCAAAGAAATTACCTGCAGGATATAGTAGTGGGACCCTGTACTACAAAAACTTGTTTTACATGCCAAGTACTGCATGTCACGCAAATATTCTTTTTAACAAAATCGAAATCATATTATTTATTACTTCTTTGCCGCCAATTAATGTATTTTTGGAAACATATTTACTCTGTATGCTTCAGTACTTCTCAGTGTCAGAAGAGTCAAAGATTGCTGGATAGATGACAGGCAGACAGGTCGACAGCTTGTACGAATTTTCGTGTCGCAAATGCATAAAAAACTTCTGGAATCATCAACATTTATAATACTCGTATATCAGCAAATAGCAAGAAGATGATGACAACACCGCAAATCAATTATGGATAGGATACCATTTTAAGGTAGATTGGAACCATTGAACTAACTATCAACATCAAGAACCTCAAAATTCAAATATGTTTATTGTCAAAATATGATCAACACCCTTATACAAGGTATATCCTTCAAGGGTGACCACAGTTTGTATAACAGTTAGAAATAAATAATAATAAAATAATGATAATATATCCAGCTCGTGAACTTTTATTATTACAATACTGATTTCCAGAGTCTTCAAAGCCTGGAATCGACAGCTAGGAGATATATTTATTGAGCCATTGAGAGTTGGCAAGTCCCGCGTCCACAAAGTTCTACAAACCTAACCTTTTCATAGCAGACGCGGTACTCTGGTATTTAAGCTTTGCCTTTGCGACTGCTCTGTTATATAAAAATAAATTCAACCTACATCCACGCTTACGCCACTGCCGTAAACTCGGACACTAGGAAACGAACGTTTTAAAAGGGCTTTTTTATTTCTAAGTGTATATACGGCATCGCATTATGGATTCTAGAGAATCCATTTATCTCCCTTGTGATGTCAAATGGACGGTCGGACAGAAGTTCTCAGTCAAGGAAGTAGCAACAAAACCAAGGTAAATAGCAGACAGAAGTAGCTTGATATTGAGTTCATGCTATCAAGAATGGTGACAGCAAGTTTGTGCTTGTTATGTAGGTTAACCACATATCAGTCAAATGTCGTCTTTTATAATATAATACTCGTATAATCGTTATCGTTATTTCTAAAAAAATTTGGATTCAAGTAGACAAAAACGTGTACTTGACACATTCCTTTAAAACATTTTCATAGAAATAAGTGTTTCATGAAGTGTTGTGAGTATAATACCTAACATGTACAGGAGACATTATATCATTAGTAATAAGCTATAGTAATGGAATACCTATCACTGTAATTATTATGTATATGTAATATGAGCGGTCCTAGAAATACGACTATGATGATTTTTATATCAGGATTAATGAAATATGTATTACCTAAAACTTCTCCGACGGAAAATGCAAGTTTTCTTTATATCCTGTATAAATTTTGTCAATTACATTGTGATATGAATAACTTTGTCTGTGCTTACTGCTTCCCTTGACATGTTCATCAACTTAATGATAAACAACAGATTCAAATGAAGTACTATCGAGGGTTGAAAAACAACGATTAAATCATTATAACGTCTCAGTGTGGACAAAGATAGTTGTACTCATGCATTTCGTTTCTCTGTGTACCATTTTGTCTGCTCCCAAATCGCAGTGTTGATCCAGTTTTCACGAAATAATTTTGTGATTTGTCTTCTTTTAAGGGGACATTCTGTGGGTTTCATCTCTTGGCTGTATCACACGAAGCAAGATTCTTTGAGGGAAAGCTTTGTTTTGTAAATTATGCATTGGTTATCAAGTGAAGTTCAACCTTATCTTATAATTTTGTAAATTTTCTGTCTCGAGTTAAAGCTGTTTTCGTCTTCAGTTATTGTGCGGTCAAGATTGGTTCCGAAAATTTGAAATAAATACGGAAGGCCTTTCGACTCCTGATGATAGTTGAAATACAATAAGCCAAAGCATCGTGAAGAAGAGTGTAGCTTAAAAACTGACCGAAATTCACAAGAAACAGCCATAATTTATAGTCGCGGTCACGAGAAAAATATTTATATTATCAAAATAACTATAGCTTGCTCCTGGAGAAGCTGTCAGTCAATGTCAGTTATCCCAGTTGTTTATCTATTTTAATAAAGAATATTGCTTCCTGAGAGGAGTAATGCTTAGTAATATGGGAGATCGATACGAATTTAGGTGTATATTTTGACTACCTGTTTATGTTCAACAATGTATGAGTCAGATTACAAATAAAGCTTACCCTGCATATGGATATACTATAAGCTGCAAACGTTCTGACAGTACTCTGGCGCTGATTGCTTGTAGAAATTAATCAGCCGTCTTGTTTTTGCACAAGTTGGTAAATGGTAAAGGGATCGTTCTGAGCTGCTGGAAAAAGTCAGTACACTTGCATCCAGATCAACAGCAAGACGTAATGTCATATTCTAACCTGAAGTGTGCGATATTTTTTATCGTTGAGCCTGTGAAATAAAAAAAAATAAGTAAGAAGCCTGCTGTTTCGGTTTTGTCTCTCGCAGCGCTTCTACAGCATCATAGGCTTTCAGCCCTTGTGGGAGGCTGACCATAAAAAAATGTTCTTTACTCGATAGACCAATGTCCGAACATGTCCTTCCTTTGTTGTTCTTTTCTTTTTTTTGTGAACCTTGTGGATGGTTTCATGATGAAGAAAGTGTCCAGTTGTTTGTCTGTACGGTTCCAGATTACGGACGTGTCATCCACACAGCGAAATATAACTTTGGTTTGTCATATGAGCCTTCAGTGGCAGTTAATTCAATTCATTCCATGTAAAGGTGGGCACGTTTGGAGATAGCGATGATCCCCCAGGTAACCCTTCGCCTGGGAAATGGCTGTTCTTTAGATAGAATTTTTAAAGTTCCACTACTCCAGTCACTCGACGATTTGTTGTACTTTTCATTGTTGAGTCTTTTTGTTTCCTCTTTTGGATTACCCCCAGTGCACCTTCAACTGGCACATTTATGTACATGCCATCGATGTCAAAGCTTCTTGCATCTAGTTCTGTTCTGTTCGAAACGTTATGCTAAAAGTTGTATAGAAAATGGAAGTCCGAAGCAGACCTCTTGAAAGAGATTGGTCTCATGCATTTTTCTCTGTGAGTAGTGCCCAGACTTTTACTTTCCACACCGACAAGTGAGGGGACTATTGTGATCGCGAAAATTTTCGATTTTGAGATAATACGCCTTTAGGACGTTTTATGAGGTCTACATAACGAAAATCCACGTCACTCATTTCCGTCGGTCTGTCTGTCGGTTTGTCTGGTAGTTTTCTATAGGGGATAAAACTGGAGTAATTTGGGGTTGGGGGGTCGTGAAGTTGAAAAATTTGTTGTGGTCGTAGTGGTACGATATAATTATAAGCCATTCAAACCTGTTTTTGGGTACTCTAGATATCTAAGATCGTTTACTACTTGCTTTTGAGTGGTTGAGATGGGCCAAAATAGGATTTCAGTTTTCATTGCCCTTTAAAGATTGATACTGGTAATTAATCTGTTTTTAAATATCCGAAAATCGTCATGCCACATAATTAGGATACAATTTGAAGATTGCAGAATAAAAACTGTGGCGTCCTAGTTCCTTTGGAGAGAGATGCAGACTATAGCTCCATGCAATCTGAAAAGAATAAACTGATATCACCGTAATGTGTGAGAAGTACTGAAACAATCAACTCCATTTATTCCTATACAAGTGACAGAATTTCTTATGCCAGGATTTTCATTTATGCTATTCTGTTTTATGTTTCTTTTAATACTGGTTGTCCTGTAACTGGTTATTTTCTGTTGGTCAATAAATGCCATTACGACATCAGAACAACTAGTACCCAAAGCATAAGACAGATAAGAAGCCTCGCCACCGTTTAATGAAGACGACTTTCTTATCTGCCCGGAGCCAAATACCAGTCCCCAAACATTTACCGCCCTAATTGTCCCGCAGCCGGTCTGTGTTAGAGCGTTTCGGTTAGCTAATAGGTTTACCACGAGGAGAGTATCAATAGGATATATCTCTGTATAGCGTCGGTGATTCAACAATTATATTGGGATTACTTCGTGGGTACAGGGTGCGCAATATTCAATGTCGGCGTATTTGCCGAACGGTCTTGGCTATGTACCTTTCTACTCAATTAATAGATGCTCACGGCAAAATATATTACTTGGAATATGGGTTATCAGACGAGCTGCACATCCCATAAGATAGGAAATAGTTCATGGAAAAACCACAGATTTGCAGGTTCAGCGAAAACTTTTTTTGATGGACAATATAAGTTCTAGGACTAATACGAGTAGACCATTGAATTTCATTGGCAAATTTTGTATCAGAAATAGTGAAAAATATTGAAGAAACGTTACGAAATATGTGTCGTAACCGACTTCCTAAAATCGAATGGCTACAACAAAGATTTCCAAAACAACCTTTTAGTTTTCGAGCCTCACAAAAGCCTCTGACTTGGGCAATTTGAAGGCACTTATCAAGAAACTTGCCTCCGTTTCTGGTTTTTATCCCACTTGAAGTCAATAAAAAATACTTGATTCCCCGAAAATTTGCAGGTTCACCAAAGATAATGTGTTGATAGAAATAAGAGATTGGAGGACCAATCTGAGTACACCATCCAATTTGTCGGCAATTTTTCTATCGAATGGAGTGAAAAATATTGAAAGAGAATTCCAAAATAGGTGTCATGGGCTGACTTCCTGAAGTCGAACAAAATCAAAAGGAAGGACTGCAGCAAACATTTCGAAACGACCCTTTTGGTTTTCAGACAGGGCTTGGGCATTCTAATCAAGTAACTGGCCTCCGTTTCGGGTTTTTGCCCCATTTGCAGTCAATAAAAGTTGTGGACGTTAAACGAAGTAGAGCTTGTTCTAGGAACTTCTCCGACTCCACTTATCTTTTTAATAAATTAACATGTCATATAGACATAAAGACACATTGTCTTCAGCTGGTGCTATCAAACTTATATGTTGTATTATATTTTTTTGTGCATCCTACACCCTTTTGCATCCGCATTATCCCATCGGCTTCAAAACCTTCTCAACTCGAAAAGACCTTCACTAATTCAACTTGGCCAAATTTGGGAGCAATCGGTTGAGGCGTTTTTGAGTAATCGTTGGAGATCGGAATCGCGGATGTGCAGAACAGACACACAGGATATCAAAAAACCAAAAAAGTTTTCCGATCTTCAAACCGAGTCACTATAAAAAGGTTATCATTAGACACAAAAATCTAGTTTTTGGTCCCGCTGCGATGACAAAAAGGAGGTGGGGGTGGGGATGAGAGTAACTCAAAAACTAATAAGAGCATATTTTATTTTGTCGAAAATGCTATCGTGCGTGCCGCAAAATTTTCAAAATGGCGGAATAAAAATTCCTAAAAAGTAGCAAATTTTTGAACTAAAATTGTAGTAACTGTCACAAAAATGATCCAAATAATTTCAAACTCTACTGTCATAAAGAGGTTTTTGTTTTCTATTTTTTGGTGTACCTTTGGTGCAAATCTATGATTTAATCTGGAAGGGTGGCGGGATTTACTCGGAAAAATAATAATATAACATAGCATTTTTTTCAGAAAATGAGTCAGAGGTGATTTTACTTTAGAAATGTTACCTCGCATGTTGCTTTAAAATTTGCGAGACCGGGCCACCTTACCCCTCCTTTGTCGGGGAAGTAAGAAATACCTCATTCCTTGTAAATTTGCAGGTCCACCAAAAATATTTCTTTGATGGAAAACAAGAGGTTTGGACCAATCTGGATACACCATTCAATTCATCGGTAAATTTTCTATGAATGAGTTGAACAACATTGAGGGAAAAGTCCCAAAATATGTGTTGGGCAGACTTCTAAAAATCGAAAATAATCAAAAGGTACGAGCACAGAAAGAAATGTATGGGTTTTCGAACAGCAAAAAGGTCCCTGGCTTAGGTAATTTGAGGGCGCTGGTTGAGAAACCGATTTTTTGTCCCATTTCATGTGAAACAAAAATACCTAATTCCTCGCAGACTTTCAGTTTCACTAAAATAGTGTTTTGATGGAAAATTTGCGATTTTAGGACCAATCTAAGTAACCATTGAATTCATTGGTAAATTTTATGTCTGGAATAGTGGAAAGCATTGAGACAAGCATTACAAAATAGGTGTCGTGAGTCAAGTTCCTAAAATCGAATAAAATCAAAAGGCTCGGCTACAAATAGAATTTTTAACACGATGACTGCCGCCATAAGGACCTTAAAGTTATTCCTCGGAGGCCATAGTGGAAAATTAATACTTTAAGGCATTTAAGCTTGTTTTTGGGATATATTATACGATAAATAGAAGGTATACAATGCAATTTTTTCAAAAAAATTGAGACCTCCGGTGGTGGTCATGGCACCTCGGTAATGATTAGATATCCGTGATACCGTGAGCATCACCAGTGGTCTCACCACTAATAGATTTTTATTTAATGTTCAAACCAAATGAAGTACATTTATATATCATAGAAGGTAAGTATTTAACTTATGTTAATGTCTCTCGATGAAACAAGTGAAACACACAAATATACTGCACTGGCCGGTTGCTAGTTTTATGCATACCAGAAGCCTAAACTAGTGACTACTAACTTCCCACAGTGCCGGTATTCGTAATCCGACATTAGAGTGAAGCATGATTGAGACCACCGGTGATGCTCATCACGGCATCGGATGAACATTTTTTCGTGAACGGTGACGCTCATTGCAGGTAACGTGTTAAACAACATTTGCTTTTCGAACAGCACAAACTTTCGAGTTTTTGTCGCATTTGAAGAAAATGAAGAGTACCTGATACCCCGCATATTTGCAGGTTCACCAGAAAAAGTTTTTTGATGAAGAATCTAAGCGCACCGTGCAGCGGTGAATTTTGTATCAGAATGAGTATTGCGTATTGAAGAAACATTCCAAAATGCCGGTTGTTTTGAATTGAGGTTTTGAATAAAGAAAAAAATATATTTTTTTTGTGATAAATCGAAAGATCATATATAAGTTTTATAACAAAACCGTTTTTGTTTTCTTTTTTTTCGCAATAATTCAAAAGTTATATGAAAATAAAAATGGGTTTTTGAATCGAGTACCGAAAACACGCCGACGGCTCCCGAACCCGTGTGACGTAATGATGGCGGTTAAGATGCTCCTTTGACCAACGACATCCTACATCGATACTAGATTCTAGATTCCCAGCCAAACGTGAAAATACTTGCTAGTAACTAGTGTATATTTGTTGCAATATAGCCGATGAATGAAGTTTGCAGCTCAGGACGACCTCTACGATCGAAATAAATATCTTTTTGAATGTTTGAAGTCAGATTACAGATTCCAGTAAGTAAGTAAGTACCTAATCAAATATGTCTTATTGAAACTATCTGGTGCATGTTCGGCTGGCCTAGTGGTTAGAGTATTGGCTAATGGATCCGTTGGTCTGGGTTCAAAGCTCAGCCTGTCCAATTTTTTTTTTATTTTTTTTTTATCAAATAATTCATTCATGTGCTTTTTGCACTTGTTATGTACATTTTTTTCTACGATCAACATAAATATGTTTTTGAAACAAATTCTATCAGACATATTACTGGCACTGCATAATGCAAAGACTAAGTACAGGACGCGGTGGACAATTCAAAAAATCAGTTCAAATGGTGTTTGTTCGTCAATATCAACCGTCAATATTTTTTTTAAATGTAATAGTTGGTTAATAAAACAAAATCCATTCATTTTTTAAGTTTTTAATATAAACATAAAATAAAACTCGTAATCACAACAGTCTTCTGTTTATCACTTGGTATTTTTATTTATTTAACTTTACGCAACGAAGCTTAATTTAATAAATTTTCATAAAAATTTAACAAACAAAATATAAACGCAATGCAAACAGACAAAACTTATTCTTCTATGAGTTTCAATGTTATAATTATGTTTACTGTACGTAGATGCTTTTCTGTTAAAATATTTGTTAGTAATTTCATCTTATATGAAATGAATCCAATTTTCTTTAATAAATTATTAATATGTACATCCCAACGTCAGTGTGAGTCTAAATATATTCCTAGATACTTTATACTTTTTTCTATGTTCGGGACTAAGAAATATAGTTTTATTTTTGTTTACTTGAAGTGCTAGCTCTTATGTAAAATAATTATACTTATAGTTTATTTATCGTATAAGTATTTATTATCAATAATAATATTAAATAATAAAATAATTATTTTAAGTTTTGGTCAAGAAGATAATTATAACATTGAAACTCATAGAGAAATAAGTTTTATTTGTTTGCATTGCATTTTTATATTTTTATTTGTTAAATTTTTATAAAAATTTAATTATTAAGCTTCATTGCTCAAAGTTAAATAAATAAAGATAACAAGTGATAAACAGAAGACTGTTGTGATTACGAGTTTGACTTACTTTATGTTTATATTAAAAACTTAAAAAATGAATGGATTTTGTTTTATTAACCAACTATTACATTTAAAAAAATATTGGCGGTTGATATTGACGGACAAACACCATTTGAACTGATTTTTTGAATTGTCCACCGCGTCCTGTACTTAGTTTTTGCACTATGCAGTGCAAGTAATATGTCTGATAGAATTTGTTTCAAAAACATATTTATGTTGATCGTAGAAAAAAATGTACATAACAAGTGCAAAAAGCACATGAATGAATTATTTGATAAAAAAAAATAAAAAAAAAATTGGACAGGCTGAGCTTTGAACCCAGACCAACGGATCCATTAGCCAACACTCTAACCACTAGGCCAGCCGAACATGCACCAGATAGTTTCAATAAGACATATTTGATTAGGTACTTACTTACTGGAATCTGTAATCTGATTTCAAACATTCAAAAAGATATTTATTTCGATCGTAGAGGTCGTCATGAGCTGCAAACTTCATTCATCGGCTATATTGCAACAAATATACACTAGTTACTAGCAAGTATTTTCACGTTTGGCTGGGAATCTAGAATCTAGTATCGATGTAGGATGTCGTTGGTCAAAGGAGCATATTAACCGCCATCATTACGTCACACGGGTTCGGGAGCCGTCGGCGTGTTTTCGGTACTCGATTCAAAAACCCATTTTTATTTTGTTATAACTTTTGAATTATTACGAAAAAAAAGAAAACAAAAACAGTTTTATTATAAAACTTATATATGATCTCTCGATTTATGACAAAAAAAAATTGATTCAAAACCTCAATTGCAGGCTCGAAACGAAGGTCTTTTTTGTCTAATAGGGAACATTAATTATGTAATTTTCAGGAACAGGTAGTAAGCGTTTATTGTAGAATCCTTCCTTTTTGCGCTCTTCAGCTTATTCTTTTAGAATTTATAAACAAGCAGCCACAAATAGTTTTAAAACCCTGTTTTCAAAAATACCAATTGAAAATGTTGGAAAAACACATTAATATATAATGCTCTTTTCTGGCCACATCGAAGTTACGTAATTAGGCTGAAGCTTAGCACTTTTGTCTACCGGATATCTGCCAAATTTCAGTCAAATCGACCAAGTCGTCAAAAAAACGTTTATAGTGGAGTTAGAAAGACAAAACGTAAGGCGACAATAAAAACAGAATTAATAGTTTTCGGATTTTCACGGCTATCACAGGAAACACTTTGAACTTCCATATGTTCAATTGCCATTCACTTACACCCGTATGCACCGTAAGACAATTGCGCCATTCTGACAATTTTGACACTGTCACTGTCAAAACAATTTTGCGAACACAACCTTGCCGTATCTCCAATCGGGATTCGTTAATCTCTTGACGGTGCATGGCGAGATGTCAAAGATTAGCAAAACGCGATTAGGGAACTAGGATTAGAATCGCCAAACGGTGCATACGGGTGTTAGTCACATACATGGGCAACTTGCTATTTATCATAGAACAATTTCTAAAATCCTAAAGGTATTCCATATAAGCATTGACTAAAATAGTTAGAATTACATTTCTTCTATGTAACATAACAAGATTATTACTCCCTAATTAACCTCTCAAGTACCGGTAAATTAGAAACGTCAGAGCCAATTTCAGCAGCTCAGACTGGCTGAACGTTAACTTCAATATAATCCCAATCCATCACTTTTAGCAGTATCCAAGGTCTTAGCCGTGATTCTTGTCCATCTGCAGTCCACTACCCTTAATTACCATTCTATTCCGATTGACCATTAATTTCAACTCCAAGACAAATCATTCGGAGCGCTCCACAGCTAAGATTAGAATTTAATCAATTGCTCGACAGCTTTAGATTAATAGTTTTTAAGGTACTGCAATTAAAAGGGGTGTCAAGTCCCAAAGTGGGCGTTAGTTAAAGCTGAACAAGGCACGGGAAAATTGTTGTCGTGAAGCATATATAATTTGAGATAATATAGGCACTTTATCTGAGCATTACTAGTTAGCTGTTCTATTAGAAATGTCTGTTCATTACTAGTGTAGTTTCTTTGTCAACTTACATATGAAGATGCTAGACAATTAGCCGAAACTTTGTAATACTTAAAAATTGTTTAGACAATACCAGTCCGAAGTAGACCTCCTGACACCTTGTCCACCTTGTCTGTAAATTTCAAGTTTTCATATATCATGGTTTGTTAGTTCTCTTAGGTAATTCGGCTTGGAGTTCAAAGCAGTATTGGTTTGTCGAATATTGTGCAGGATTTTCTTTGAGAAATGCGGCTTTGTTGCACCGCAACTTTATCAACAACCCTACGTAGTGCCTAATAGATACTTAAGAACCATAAACTGTTTGTTTTAACGTTTTTAGAGAACTTATCTATTTCATCCAATAATCTGTTTTTTCCAAGCTTTATAAATACTGTTTATTTGTTGTCAACATTTTAGATTTCTTGAATATTGACATAGAAAAATTGAACCCTTTCAGAAATGTCTAAAACCCTACAATTTTCTTTAAGTTCTTCAGTTTGGGAGTGTCTTTATATTGTATATTTCTCGTTCTGTTAGAGTACTAAAATTAATTTAGAACAACAATACAATACAATACAATGTATACATTTCTGAGGGTGAAAACTTATCAGTTTGGTAATGTAATACTATGCACTTAAGTAAATAAATAACATATAATAAAATTACAAAACAATACGATTTTGCGCATTCATTTGTCTATTCTTGTACATAAACTTTTCATTTTTTCATGTTTTCTGGTGATTCAATTATCTTAGTTTTCCTAGTTAGAAGAATTTCATGCAGGAGAGTGCTTGGAAGATTTGAGATACCTAATTTGTCATCAGTTTCTTTTAATTTATCCTGAAAAAAATTCTACAAGCTGTAACATGATTTTCTCTTCAAAACTATGTTTATTCTCTGCTCCATTATTTACTACGCATATTCCTAAAGTCTGATGGTAGAAAATTCCAGATTTTTGTGACATTGTATGTGACGTTTTTATGTAAATATGAAAAGTGGGCTGTATCTGTTATGGGATTTGCGTCATATGTGGTACTGTGGTCATCGGTTCTTTTTTGATGTAAGAAGAATTCAGGATTTGATTTAAATTTTATGCTTTCAATAATGTATAAGTTGTACACAGTGTGTATTTTGTTTTTTACTCAAATCTCTTCGCAAATTTTTCTTTCTATTCAATTTTAAGGCTGGTGTGAGATAACTTTTTTTTGTAATTTTGTTAAGAAATCGTAGCTTGATGGTCACGAAAAATGATGTAGAAGCGTTCATTGTATCAATGTCTCACAGCACAAGATTTGTTTAGACGATTATTGGTTCGATGCACTTTTTTATTAAAATCGCATATTCTTTATTTTCATAGCAATCCATGTATGACATAACAGTAGATAGATAGTGTCCTTTTAAGCCATTTAAACCATTTTGTGATCGCCAATTGTTAGTGGCAGCAAGCAGTAAAGAGGAACTAATACTGTGGTGCCCTTTAGTATCTGACCTTTTGTATTGATCCCCTCTTAAGTGTATTACCCTTGAAAATAAAAGCATTAGGGCAGTCCAAGATCGTATAGTTTCCTCTCGCAGTTTCCTTCGATGGAGTTTTCCTGTTTTACGGCATCTCATGCTGTTAGTCTTCCACTTCAGAGTATTTCATTTGATTGTGCGCTCTCAGGATTTAGAACAGGGAACTGAAATAGGCCGCGTATTTTGCTATGCTGCTGTTTAATAAGCAAAGGGATATTTATTCTGAAGGGATAAAAAAATGTAGTTAGCGAATTTAAAATATGGTGGCTAAATAGCCAATCTGACCTTTGACTTGTTTTGAGTTTGATCGAGATTTTACTTTCATATCTAAGAAGCATGCACTACATTGATAAGAATTCATACTATGGGCTTGGTATAATCAGCAAAAAAACATAGGCTTGGTATAATCATCAAAAAACAAGGATTAATAATTGATCAGAATCTCAGATTCAGAGAACAAGCCACTCAAAGTGTCAAAAGGGCATGTGCTTCTCTTAGGCTACTTTATTCTCACAAGCCTAATATGTCGCAGTTCCATTACTGTTCATTGTTATACGGATTGTGTCTAAATCAAGAATATTTTAGTAAGATTCAGCACTTACAGAACTCTTGCACAAGATTCATATGTAGTATTCGAAAATATGATCAGGTCTCCCATAAATTAAAAGAACTAAAATGGTTATCATATAAAGATTTGTTGCTTGTCGATGCTTTGTTACTTAACCATAATTTAATCGTCCTTAAAGAGCCGCAATATCTTTTTAATAAAATTAGATATAGGTCAAATATACTAAGTATACGAATTTATTAGATGTGCTACCTCTAAAGCTGTTGGATTCTAGCGTAGCTTTAAATACAATATATGTAAGTAAGTTATACAATAACATCTCCCTTTACTTAAAATCTTGTAGATTAGTTGTTTTCCGTGAAAGAGTCAAAGAACATTTTTGAGCAACTCGTAAGTAGTTGTAAGTACATTTAGACCTACTCAAGACAGTATCGATGTGTTAGTTTGTACATTTAGTTTTCAATTGTTAAATTTACTTTTAGACTTTTTTCTTTATTAACAACAGTGATTGTTTTATGAACAAATACAGTAAAAGATAACAGCAAATCACCAGACTTTGGTTTGGAGAACGTGGTTCAAAGGTATCCTCTAAACATATCCAACAAGCACTTAGATATAAATATGCTAAATGGTTTGCTCACTATATAGGGTGGGCCAATAGTGCGTGGACGGAGGATTGTGGGCTTACTGAAAAATATTTCAAAAATCTGTCACTTGATCGTGGTAGGGACTCTTGAGGGCTATAACGTAAAAATATTTTCACTTAAATTTTGACGTTTATACAGGGTGATTCATATCAAACTTACATTTTTTTGAATGGAACCCCCTATATATTATTGCACATTTTGGATTCCTTGGTCAATTCTAGTGTGACTTTATGTATCACACATGGAACTTTAAACGAACCGTTTAGACGCAAATCACCATTTTTGGTATAAGTAGGTATCAGAAAAAAATTGAATATCGCAGCGATTATAAAACTTAGAAGGCCGTGACCTTGCGGCACGACTAAGCGCGCAATGCGTCACCTTAGGTCAGACGGCTAAAATTGAATTCTTTTTGTACTTCGAGAAATCAGTAGATTAATTAAGGAAACTTCAATGACAGATAACTTGATTTTTTCAAATGGGAATGCCTATTTTGGTTTAAAGAATCAAATGTAAAATTTGATTACCTTTCTAATGATATAGCATTCTCGATATCAATCTTTTTTAGTTTTCATTTTATTTCAAATTTACAGTTAAATCGGTGTTTTTCAATTTTGCTGCATGCAAGCAACCGTGCAGGCCATAAGAAATAAACAAAAGCTTGTTAATATGGTAGAAACCAACTAACTTAGTAGAAAGATGCAAACCAACTAGAGCAACGAGGCAAGATTATGAAAATTCCTTACAACATATTAGCTCTAACCAGAAACAATAGCGGTAACAAGAACGCTCATTTTTCACAGCCTACTAGCTATTAGCCAATTTACAAAGTCAGCAAAAAAATATTTAATCAAAGGAAAACTACTAGTGATTGTTGCTGGCAGTAGAATATCTATGTCTTCTGAATAAATTTTCACATTTAATGCTATAAAAAAGTAGCCATTTCCGTAAGTCAAAGGTAATGATACCTCTGACTGGAACCCTTCAAATGCTTCAGTAGGTACTTCTACTTATTAGCAAAATCGCGGAAAATGAAACTGGACCTGCAGTCTGTTTGAATTGTAAAAGATAATTTAGTTTGCAGAAAACTACATGAAATAAACACAATTATAACATAGCGTAATTAAAAAATTCTAGCATTATTTCAATAGATGTTCAGAATGCTCCAGTTGGAGATATCTTCACTTTTGACTTAACTAGACGGAAATGACTAATTTTTTTAACCCATTAAATGTGAAATTTCATTCTAAAGATATTAGACTGTAAGCAAAAATCGCTGGTAGTTTTCCTTTCGTTTCAAAATTTTTAATCATTTTGGAAGGTTGTCAAGCCCTAGTAGACATCAATAGCTAGTGTGCTGTGAAAAACAAACACTTCTGCCATATCCCAGCTACTCATTGACATTAGATATCTTGCAGCTGTTGTATCCGGTTAGAGCTAATATGTTGTAAGGAATTTGCATAATCTTGCCTCGTTGCTCTAGTTAGTTCGCATCTTTCTACTAAGTTAGTTGGTTTCTTCCATATTAACGAGCCTTTGTTTATTTTTCATGGCCTGCTAGATTGCTTGCACGCAGGCAAATTGAAAAGCACCCATTTGACAGAAAATTTGAAATAAAATGAAAACCAAAAAAGATTGATACCGAGAATGCTATATCGTTAGAAAGGTAATCAAATTTTACATTTGATTCTTTAAACCAAAATAGGCATTCCTATTTGAAAAAATCAAGTTATCTGTGATTGAAGATTCCTTAATTAATCTACTGATTTCTCCAAGTCAAAGACAAAAGAATTCAAATTTAGGCCTCTGACCTAAGGTGACGCATTTCATGCTTAGTCGTACCGCAAAGTCACGGCCTTCTAAGTTTTATGATCGCTGCGATATTCAATTTTTTCCTGATACCTACTTATACCAAAAATGGTGATTTGCGCCTAAACGGTTGGTTTAAAGTTCCATGTGTGATACATAAAGTCACACTAGAATTAATCAAGGAATCCAGGTATGCAATAATATATAGGAGGTTCCATTAAAAAAATGTAAGTTTGATATGAATCACCCTGTATAAACGTCAAAATTTCAGTGAAAATATTTTTACGTTATAGCCCTTAAGGGTCCCTAACATGATCAACTGACAGGTTTTTGAAATATTTTTTAGTAAGCCCACAATCCTCCGTCCACGCACTATTGGTCCACCCTGTATAGTATTGATTTTAGTTCATCTCCTACACACACAAACTCGATTTGCGATATGTCTAATCAACCTGTTTTATTTCAACCAAATTCACTCATAATTTTTTTATACATCTTCCCTCCTTGGTCACAGTTGATGAGTGTATCTGTAAATCAATAAGGTAATATCCTAGGTATATGACGACGTCTTGTGAAATGGTGGACAAGGACCGTACATTTGAAGAAAAATAAATCCTAGTTCCATGTAAAGTTGATGCTTGTGTCAATCCAGAAACAAACGGGGTCTTCCGAGTATAATTTGGTGAAGTCCAACGTCTGAAACAAGTGAACCGTATTAGAGTAACGTCAAGTTCGGGATCGGTCCAGCTAACAGTTTATACGGGGTATATGGCGCTTTCAGTAATGCATGCATGAGACCCTGTTGCCAGACCTCAACCAGTCAGTCACCGTTACATTTCCATATCAGTGGTTCTGTTTTAAATGTTTCCATATACTTATTTTTGTTTGTCACTATATGCCATTTTGGACAAGGTATCACTACAAAGTTTACTATTATTGTTCTATTATAGATATCTATCCAGGAATTTCACTATACGTGATCAGAATGTTCGCATAAGGACCTAATTTGCAAAATGGCTATGATGAATAGAACTAGGAATGAAATTAAGCTTCAAACAGCTTCCTCGTTTTACTTCTCACAGCGATAAGTGAGGGGTGTATTGTGTTCGCAAAAATTTTCAATTTTGAGTTAATACACTTTTTGTCGTCACTTATTTCCGTCGGTCTGTTGGCGTTTTTCTAGCCTCGTAAACTCAGAAACAGCTAAATGGATTGTGACAAAATTTGGGCAGCGATACGCTGTGGTGTCGTAGTATAGAGGGTGAGTACTGATATGATACTTCTTCAACTCTGTATAGAAGTCGTTAAAACAAACGAATTTTTCGGATGTTTTTCAGAAAACAAGAAAGTAAACGAAATACAGAATAAAAAACATAAAGGGTAAACTTTTTGTTTATCGCTACCAATTTCAAATTGATAAATTCTAAAAGTGGCACATTATTGTAAAACAACTTTTAGGATTTACCAATTTAAAGTTAAATGATAAACTGAAACTAACTAGTGCACTATCTGAGAGGTACAATGCCTGATCGATAAGACAAAAACCCGAGCAAAAAACTAAACATGAACAGACTAGGCATATCTTGATACACAAGCCCAGATTAAATTTTCTTGATTCTGGGTCTCCCTTATTTTTCCGTTTTTGGAAAAATATTAATTAAAAACGTTGTTTCTTTTAACGAATTCTATACACAGTTCAGAAAAAGTATCAATTTAGGACTCACCCTCTATAATGCTGCTATAGTTTTGAAAATCGGTGCAAATATTCCACAAACTTTGTTTTTACGCGCTTTTGGTGTTCCTGATTACTTCCTACTTTTTTCTTGGTGGAGATGACATTCGGGTATCTACCCCATCCCCCATCCCCCATCTGGGGGATGTGTATATTTGTAAAACTGAAAAATTTGTGGTATTCATAATAGGCTATCCATTGACCTGTGGAAGAAAGACCTATAGCCGCATAATACACTTTTTTAAGTCCATTCGAACAATGCCTTGACTATTACAGAAACCAAAGTACGTAAAACTTTCTCATGTATACATACGAGTATTGCTTAAAATCGTTCTACTGTGTAACGTGGAAATTACTGAATTTTGATGCGAGCGGGCGGGCGATTATTTGGTTGCAAGGGAATCTCAGACTGTAACTTCTTGTTATGAGAAAATACTAAACAGTAATGTGTAGCAGGGACTGAACCTATCAACTTGACTTCATTTATTGTGTTGCTCTGAATATCCTTATGGATTTCTCAAATACTTTCACTTATTATGTCAGTAACCAGAGGAAGTATTGTAACCTCCTGAAATAGAATTTTTCATTCTCCATTTAGTTAAAGACAAAGTTTTTCATTTCTGTAGGCCTAATACAGTTAATATTGAAAAGTAAAGTCTGATTTTTTTTCGAAAGCTAACAAGACTCTTAGAGCCGTTCCCTATTGTTTGCATGAAATTATTATATAATGCAATACTTGATCATCTCTCTATAACTAGGAGAGTAGTAGTACTTATCTGATCGGAAAAAATGTTCATGGTAGGTTAATATTGAGACAAGGTAGAGAAAGCGTTATCCTTTTTGAGAATCAGTGGCAGAGTAGTAGAAATCAAAGAAAGGATAATAATTATACTCAGCGTATGGACATCCGCTTGTTATTAATTTGATTATTATTACAAGATCTTTAAAATCAAACATAAAAGGCGAAAGACGGTAGTTACAAGAATAATATTTTTATAGGCACAGTGTACACAATGGCATACGACAAATAAACTAATAAACTTTATAAAGGTGTCTAGCTTGGATAGGCGTGGTTGGCATATTTTTTTACGTGATTAATACGGAGATTAGACCTCATGCAAAAGCAGTAGAACTGGCAACACTGGCGCGATGGCTTACCGCGGAATCCCTACGCCTTCGCCAATTAATGCAAATGTGCATCGGGAGATTGCTAGAAACACGTTCGACACAGCACCAGATTTCCTACTGACGCTGAAGACATTGAGCAGAAGCTACTTTGAATGTTTAAGCTTGTGAAACTCTACTTTGCTCATACAGTAATGGTCAGCGGGGCGAGGATATGTTGCAGGGAGGGACTTATAGGGTGACTCATGTATAAAGGTTCCAAACGTTTTTTTAGGTGAAGGACATCATTACAAGCAATTTCAAAGAAATATAGTGTGAAAATTATTAGTTTAGTAATTTAATTCCTTGTGGTGGACTCTTCAAATCATCGCGCCCATCATTAGAATTACATATGTTGAAAGATAAACTCTTTGTTGAGGTATGAGCCACTCCGCAGCGATGAAAGTGAAAAAACTTTGTCAATTAATAAATTTCTGCGCACTAACATCAGAAGGGGGTAGTTCAGGGATCTAAGAGCTGTATTACACGATACGAAATTTGCTACAAAATTTCATATCAAATTCATTATGCGCTCTGAAAAAAACGTGGGTATTTTTACAAAACAATTGCAAGCATTATTGGATGCGATTTTACTATGTCATGTTGTAAAACCACAGTAAAGTTTGAAAATATACAATAGTTTTGTAAATTTACTAAATTTTGTAAAAACGGTTGAGCATTTCACAGAAAAAATACAAATAATTCATTTTTTCACAAAATATTTTTAAAATTACAAAACTGTGTTGCATTTTTATAACATAAAATTACAAGATAATTGTCGTTATACAAAATGTTTGTTTTTTTACAGTCTTCTCTTGTAAATTTATAATTATTTTAGAAAAATACGTCAATAATGTTAGTAAAATAATTGATTTCTTCGGTTGGTATCAATGATAATTTGAATAAAGCGCTTATATGGACATTTGCCCTTAGTAAATATTGCGCGTTGCCGATGAAAGGTAGCACTCGCGGGGGACAAGAATCAGCTTGTGTGAATAGAGAACAGCGGACGGGTCGTTATTTTATGAATTTTGTTTTGGAAGTGCCGGTGTATAACGTGTAGTGGTGCTATTTGTGTTTGAAGTTTGAAGATTCATTGGATAAAATGATAAAATGAATACAAAGTGCATTTAAACAAGGTGAGCCGCCATCTTGGAAATATGGCCATCCTGTTTACCAAATTATTTAGAGATGCATTCCTTTTTATTTTAATTCGATATGATATGGTTAATTAATGAACAAGTTTTCGAGTCATAATACTTTAAGAACAATATTTCCTTTAATTTCAGATGAAGAAGGAAAAAAGAAAATTTCCATCATTTACAATGAAAAAATTCAGCTCATCTATGCAAGTTCCTTTGAAGAAGCAGTAAGATTACTATTTGTCAAGTATTTTAATTCTAACTGGAGTAATCCAAAAAATGTTTCAGTAACATTGGAAACGACTAAAACATATTTTATTAAAGTGCATCTTGACTCTGGGAGAAAGTCAAGTCACACTCCCACTAAGAAAATAGTAATTTCTTTTATTAATAAACTGGCACGTTAACTAGCTGTTTCTCTGGCCAACAAGCTGATATATGCTTTTTTTTGTCAGCCGATAAGACTGAAACAGTAGATTTTTTATTTTGTATTTGTATAGAATTTTAATTTTGTGTTACCTTATTTTCATACATAAAATAAAAATATGTTTATAATGACAGCCTTTTCTTAAAACCTACTATAATAGGTTTTTTTATAAGACCACAAAGTAATTTTATAAAATGAGGTAAAAAATTTGTAATAAAATGTATAATGGTTTTACAATATAATCTAGTGATATTACAAGAAAATTATGTGAAATTACATATCTGACAAAACAGTTTTACAAAATATATACAGGACGACACGTGATCAAAAACAAACGCCTCATTGGGTAACACAATAATAAGAAAAGATACTATATTTTCTCTAATTTACACCCCCAAAATTATAGTTCGCTACTATTGCCCAGTTCTGATATATTGCTTGTCTTAATCGTCGTGGGACATACTGTATGTAAAAAACCAATGTGATATCCTTAAAATTGTGTAAAATCGCACAATAATTTTACAAATTATCATGTTTTATTACAGACAAATGTTGTCATATTAGAAAAATGCGTTCTTGTGAATTTACAATATTACAAAATTGCTAAATGAAATTACAAATCTGATTTGTAATATTACTAACAAAATCGGTGGCACTGAATAACTAACGATTTCGTTAGTAATTTTACAAAACAATTTTTAGAGTGTGAAATTTCTAAATGTGTCGTACGGGTTTCTGAGCCAATATTGTAGATGAAATTTAATATGGAATTTGATATGAAATTATTTAGAAATTGTTCTAAAAACTGGCAAATTTGATACCACACCTGCGTTAAGAAGTGTGCAGAACAAGAATAATGGATTTGACATTTGTTAGAATTGGCGTTTGTCAAAAGCAACAAATCAGGTGCGTTACTTTCACATGTGAGACAAAATATATCACATTTCATGAGATGGAAAACTCACATCATATTTACGTGAAAGAAATGAGTTGGCTCACATTTTACTTCTGTACACAAAACACTAACCTCTAAATGTCACAGCTGTAAATAAAGTGTAATATAAATAGATAAAGTGCTAAATATCGATATATTTTCACTGTTTTTCAGTAGATTAAGACCAGATTATGGGAGTATAGGAAATGTAAAGGAGGGGAAAATGCATGGTAATGTGAACAATATGTATTGCTCATAGAGTTAACACCTCTAGAGGGAGCCTAATTTGAATATTGGCCAGCCAACATCTATAGCGCTATTGCCACTCTTCTTCGTCCGCTTAAGGACCTTCCAGTTTCTTCAAAATCTGGCAGTTTCCGCAGTTTGAACATATGTTCCTCAAAGTATTTCACTGAGTATTTAACTATACATTCCAATATACTTGCAATCTAACTGATTGACATGAAGATAATTTGTATTGATTTAACGAAATCTCAAAAATGGTAAATTTCATAGCGGAATGCCGCAATAACTTCTAATATGTCGTAAATCTGGCAACCTACAATCGGCGTCCCTTCAAGCTGTCATGTGGCTGTCATTGTAGTTGTGGTTATTGCGTATGTTGAGATTTTTGTTGTTTTAGTGTATATTTGAGTGACTTTGTCACTATTTGTGGTGCGAATTAAATTATTTATGAACAATAATTGTCATAGTTGCATGATGGGATGAAATAAAAGGTGCATGGTTTGCTGCAATAGCGACGAATCGGTGAACACCACTTATAATAGGTTAATATAGGTTTTGTTTTGGTTTTCAGTAATAATAATAATAATAATAATAATAAGTCTTTATTCAGGGATCATCTGATGATGACATAGAATGTGTCAGGATTGATTACATTAACAAATTGTCAATACTGCTTCAAACAACCAACATATATATGTTTACAGATACACACAGTAAAAAAAGCACAGATAACAATAACACCAAATAACAGGCACGTTAAATAAATAAATTAAATAAGGAGCAGAATCTCACCAGTTGAATATTTACAATAGTATAGTTAAAAAAACACAAAATTCTTATATATATTGTGAGAACATTGCGCAGAAAAGGAATTACAAATTATCACAAAGATACTCAGAGATGGAATAATAGCCTTTCCTTATTAGCAGAGACTTAACTTGCTTTTTAAATACGTATGGGTTAGTTGTTTTGATATTGTTAGGCAGTTTATTAAAAAGTTTTATACCCATGTACTTAGGACTGGACTCTGTAATGGACAACCTATGTGCTGGTATCTCCAAAATACCAGTAGTGTAAAATATGGGGAAACACTTCATGGTAATAATAAACTATGAACTATTACAATCAAATTATAATAAGAGTAACTCTCTAAGTATAGCTAAATACTAATAATAATTGTACCAGTTTGTAACATCACAGTAATAATTGAATCTATTAATGAACATCCAATTTTAATAAAAAGTCGTACGCTACTGGTAATGCCCTCAACCTGTCAAGATTTCCGTTACATGTTGGCTGGTCAGCGACTTGTGCATTTTGTTGTTTACATTCCCTCTAGAGATGTTAACTCTGTGGTATTGCTGCTTAAGGTTTCAGATTCAACTTAATACATACAAAGGCAATCTAAAGCATGGACCGCCTCAAATATCTCGGAAACGTTTTGCATGATTTTCAGGAATTTTGCGGTGGTATCTACAATGTTGTCAAATCTACCGTTTTTCCGGGAATGTAGTAAACTTTGTTATTTCAAATGCATTACCCTATATTTCTAAATTTTTGAAATCCTTGAATAATACTGATTATTTCTTTTACAATATTTCCTATATCTTAACGCCACTCCCTGGCATCTTCTTCATCTTGTCTTAGATATAGTTTTTTTCGACTCATTATTTAGAAAGCTTTAAATTGCTCTTTGAATATATTCCATATATTTTTCATACACTGCAGTTATAACCGTCCTAATAAAACTAGTTTCCCGCCTATATTAGTGGCTTCCATTAATATTTTCTACTTTACTGACAATTTTTTTGAATACCAAATATATAATTACTTCGCAATTGGAATTCAATCAGATGTTACAGAATGCTTTGTGATATCATAACGTGCCATTTCAGATAGCACTAACAGTACTGACACGTCGCACACCATAACTCACTGCAAGGTTTGCTCAATATTTATAACAAATGTGCCAACTATTATCAGAGTGCCAATAGCTGTATCTAGTACCCTACTTAATGCGCTAGGGTACAGCGCGCGAGTTGGAGAATCCAAGAAAATACGTATTTTCTGTGTCTAAAATAAAATGAGCGGAGGTAAGCTCGAAGGTCCTCTTGCGATAATGATGACGGCCGACTGCCGCGAAGACGATTTCGCATCGCAGGCAGCCCAGAGCGACCGACCAGTGGCCTGCTGGTAGTGTGATGTTACCTTTAAACTCGCGGTAATGGTTCAAAAAGCAAATTGAAGAAGAAAGCTTGCGCTAGGTCAATTCGGTGGCCCTGTTTTGATATCGTATTTGGTTTTTAAATTACAGACATTTGAAGAATGTGTTATTGCATTGCGAGTTTTTTTGTACACTAAAAAACTGTTTTGAAAAAATCTTGTAATTCTTTGAAGCCTTAACTATCACCTCCTAGAATACCGTGCACGTATTTTGAAAAACAAGTGAGTTGTGTGTGTACTTGTGAAACCGTGTTTTACATTGCAAATACATACACTCTGAAAATTGTTTTGTAAAATTACTAACAAAATCGTAGGTTATTTAGTGCCACCAATTTTGTTAGTAATATTACAAATCAGATTTGTAATTTCATTTAGCAATTTTCTAATATTGTAAATTCGCAAAAACGCATTTTTGTAATATCACAACATTTATCTGTGAGATAACATGATAATTTGTAAAATTATTATGCAATTTTACACAATTTTAAGGATATCATATTGGTTTTTGACATATACATTTTGTAAAACTATTTCGCAAGATATGTAATTTCACATAATTTACTTGTAATATCACTAGATTGTATTGTAAAACCATTATACGCCTAAATACACATTTTTTAATGATTTATTTTGTAATTTTACCTGATTCTATAAAATTACTTTGTAGTCTTACAAAAAACCTATTGTAATAGGTTTTAAGAAGAGGCTGTCGTTGTAAACATATTTTTATTTTATGTATTTCACATAAGGTAACACAACTTTAAAATTCTATACAGACACAAAATAGAAAATCAACTGTTTCAGTCTGATCGGCTGACAAAAAGCATATTATATCAGCTTGTTGGCCAGGCAAACAGTTAGTTAACGTGCCAGTTTATTAATAAAAGAAATTACTGTTTTCCTACTGGGAGCGTGACTTGACTTTCTCCCAAAGTCAAGATGCACTTTAATAAAATATGTTTGAGTCATTTCCAATGTCACCAAAACATTTTTTGGATTAATCCGGGTAGAATTAAAACACATGACAAATAGTAATATTATTGCTTCTTCAAAGGAACATTGATGAGCTGGATTTTTTCATTGTAAATGGAAATCTTTTTTCCTTCTTCATCTGAAATTAGAGAAAATATTATTTTTAAAGTAAAGTATTATGACTCGAAAACTTTTTTATTAATTAACCATATCATATCGAAGAAAAATAAAAATGAATGCATCCCTATATAAATAAATTTGGTATACAGGATGGCCATATTTCCAAGATGGCGGCTTACCTTGTTTAAATGCACTTTGTATTCATTTTATCTAATGAATCTCCAAACTTCAAACACAAGTAGCACCACTACACGTTATATACCGGCACCTCCAAAACAAAATCCATAAAATAACGACCCGTCCGCTGTTTCTCTATTCACACAAGCAGATTCTTCTCGTCCGCCAGTGCTACCTTTCATCAGCAACGCGTAATCTGTACTGAGGGCAAGTGGCCATATAAAGCGTTTTAGTCAAATTACCATTGATACCAACCGAAGAAATCAATTATTTACAAACGAAGATTGTAAAAAAAACAAACATGTTGTATAATGGCAGTTATCTTGTAATTTTGTCTTACAGAAATGCAACACAGTTTTATAATTTTACAAATATTTTGCGAAAAAATGAATTATTTGTATTTTTTCTGTAAAATGCTCAACCTTTTTTACAAAATTTAGTAAATCTACAAAACTATTGTATTTTTGTTAAACTTTACGGTGGTTTTACAACATGACATAGTAAAATCGCTCCTATAGTGCTTGTAATTGTTTTGTAAAAATACCCACATTTTTTTCAGTGTATAATTATGTAATGTTTGGTAAGGGAAAGAATGCGAGGCAAAAGAATGCGGACAAAAATAGGGCTTTTTTTGTTTACTTCAGCGGCATCGACTTCTGAGGTTATTATAATAATAGTCCTGTAACTTTAGACTTAACTACATTTAATGTTGAAAGTATAATATATTGTAACTAAGCAATCAATATAATTGGTACTGAAAATTGCCTCCTTCTTTGAACATCTACATGGTATAATTATATCAAGGACAAGCGAAGGGAAATTAATAGATTAATCGACTTACCTGAAGGAAGATTAATCGTAATTTTTCGAGCTTGTCTGACGATATTATTACCCAACCCTCCCTATATTACCCAGGGGTAGTCTATTTTTTTAGGCACTCCAACAGAATGACAGAACTGGTGACAGCTGTTGTCAGATGTTCCCCTTGAAATATAGTTCACGATCTGCTGTCTTCAGTATTTTCCTATAATGAACGAATGATGATAAAAATACTCTACATCACGTGTTTTCATAACATGTTTTGCTGTATTATAATACATGTGCTGCAATATTTTCAATCCAAATATATAGTTATTAAAGAACAACAGTATAGATATTTCGGAACATGAGAAAAGGGTTGAAAAGTATTTGAGATAATCTGCTACTTCCGGCAACGCCGTAGGCTGTCATCTGCTGAATGGCCAATGGCTGGAGTCAGTCGCTTGCCCGACTGTGGGCCACTCCCCCCTCCCTTTTCGCCTCTCGAATTCTCTGCCCGGTCGAACAATATAGATGTGTGTACCCAGTCCCCTTAAGGCACATTGGTTGCGATGATTGCGAGCGATAACGTATATCTGCAGCTTTCTTGGATGGAAAAAAGGTGTTTTTAAGATATCGCGCTATTTCTTTTCATTTCACTATTGCGCACCACCACATTGACCACCAGATTTCTCAATAATTAGTGCAGCGGTTGCTGAGGTTACGTAATAACAGGAATGCTAAACAGGCAGGTCGACATACAGAGAAACCGACAGAAATCGATGGTATGTATATTGTGGTACTGCACGCACCATAATACGATCAAACAGCGGTACGAAGGAAAACGAAATATTTGTGATCACAAAACTTTCCGCATTTGTGGTGTGGGAAGCAAAATCTCAACTTTTTACTATCGCGGTACAGTACATCTTACATTTACAATCTCGGTGCTGCGCTCGAAAACTCTTGTAGACGCTTATGCAAACGACCAGCCCTAAATTAGGGACGCCCAAGCCAAGCCAACTCAGCTGGACAAAAGGGGTTAACAGACACACATTATGAACCGAGGGGGAGAAAATCTATACTTAATTCTACTGACGTGCACTATATATTGTCACCCCACGTTTAAAAACTTTCTCTCCAATGGTCAAGCAATTTGACCGTGAATACTGAACTTATCTTCCTCAGCAAGAGTTGCTTGTCTGAATAAGTCTTTCAGGATATTAAACATGATCTACACAGATTTTTGTTGCAATAGCTCAGCATCATCGTTGTCTAAAGGAAAATAGTGGACATTGCCTGTTAAGGGCATGTATTCTCTATGACTTTTTACGCCTGTAAGTATTGAAATATTTAATTTCATTCAAGATCGTAATCGTCAGAATATTTTTTTAATCTTTATAGTATCAAGCGCTTACCATTGACCATGCTCCAACCAATTGCCCTCTCAAAATGTCTACAACGAAAATCTTATATCTCAGGCGAACTACATTGACTTTTTTATTAAATTACTCTCTTTCCCATTCCAAGTATTCTTCACTACAAATAGTCTCATCTCTCCATCACATCCAATCTTCCTCTCCAATAAGCCTATCATTGTCCAAGTTCCACGGTCCTACGTCTAGGTTTTAATATATTTCTTTCCAGTTGCTGCTCTTAGGTATTCTGTAGTAAGGAGAGCCTTTAAGTGCTTGTTGTGCAGTGATTTCTTTAGCCGACAAAAATTATCCTATGTTTCCAGCACATCATAATTGCGTTATTTAATGTATATTTGGTTTTTTTGATTCATGTGGTGGTTACTTGTCTTTTACTTACCACATAGTAGGTGAGAAACGTATTATAATTGCCAGAATTTTAATTTTGCCACAATATACTTTTCGGTCGCTTTATTTTGCCTACATCACGAGAATACGTCATCCACTTCCATCGGTCTGTTTACCTGCGGTCTATCTGTTTGTCAACCCGTTACCATTCCTCTAATAGCGCAATCTCAGCAACAGCTTTACCGACATTGATAAAATTTCATGTATGATGTGCTGCAGGGTCGTAGTATCTAATGCTGATATAGTTCCTACGCGTTTCTACCGTTTAACCTTTTTTAGGTGGTTATATTCATGTTATTGTGTTTGTATAAAACATTATAGTATTTTGTGATACCGCGTTCTTTTCCCATTATCTCAATTTTTACATTGATGACATAGTTACGAACACATTAGGTACACTTGATCGTACTTTGGCTTTTTAATGAGATTTGGCACCTTATTGCTACGGCAATGACAATGAGAACGGCGTATGGATTTTGGAAGCTATAAAATTGACAAATATCTTTATTTACGGGTGTATCAAAAATAAAAGACTATATCATACCATTTAAGGTATTTAGTTTGTTTTTCGATTTTTTGGGAATTAAGCTGGTTTCTTGCTTCTTATGCAACTGCTTCAGCTTCATTCATCTTCCAGCTTTTTAAAACCACACGACTATCACACAATTTCCGCACAGAGAATAAAACTTGCAAGCAAAATGACTGACAGCAGCGACATCTTACAGACTAGAAATAAGGCTTCGGGTTATAAAAGCATCTTTATGCCCTTAATACATAAACAACTATTTGTACATTAGTTTGCAATAGCAACTATATTTGCATGACATAGATAATAATCTATAAAAGCTGTTTGCTCTAAGAGAAAGCTACGCGTTTTCCTTATCAAAACAGGTGTCGCTTCAAGTGTGTTAATACCTGATATCAAGTTAGGATACGTGGAAGTAATAAAATATATAGCAAACACTTCTGCGACATATGGTATGCCACGGGTGAGTTTTGTCAATAAGCTGCTTTATAACTACATTATCGCTAAAAAAGGTGGTTCGCATATTGCGAAGCGTGAAAAGTCTTGGGAAACAATGAGGTACTTAACGGGTTTTCTTGAAATAATGCGCTTCTTCTTAAGGAATACATACCGAAGCTGAAACTCCGCTCAGCTGTATAATTCACCTATGTTTTGCATGAAATCTGTATTTTTTTTTCAAACTCTGGAATCTGATACTCCATCGGTAAATCCATCAAAGTCTCTTTACACCAATTTATATTTAAAGAACAGAACCTCTTGATCCACCTCGCCAGCTATATTGAAAACTTCAAAAATCATCGCATTTTACCAGCTCATAACTAAAATGGTATTCTACGTGATAAAATCTCATTTTAATATTTCGGCTATTTCTGTACAATCAATTTGACAAAAAGTTGGTTTGCAATAAATGCTATGACGGAAACAGCTTATGTTTTTTTGATAAGTACTTTCCTGTATCAGTGATTGCGAAACACAGTATTTGCGTTGTTGCTAAATCCAAAATAAGAACCAATAATGCATTGGTGTCTTGGAGAAACATATTTTTTTCTCATGTGACTAGGGTTTTACTCCTTGACGTAATTTCCGAGCTTGGTTTTTGTCAACGCTACTTGACTACCTAACTATACCAGTAGCAAAATAAATCTATGCGGAATGTGTAAACAATTATACGATATACTTTATAGGATATCGAAATTTTTATAGTATCCTACAGAACCATTGTATGATACTTGTACAGCGAAAAAAGGTCCATCTTATACAACAAATTGGTTGTTTAATAGTTCTATAAGAAGTCTACAGAACCCTGATATGATTGTTTTATGCGGTGTTATACAGTTACTCTACAATGATTTTATTGTGCATCATTTATTCGCATCTATGCAACGAGATTAAAGCGGCGCTATACAAGTCTTACAAGACTGTTGTACGTTTCTATAGTGTGTATAATGCGTTATAGGATATATTGTATAGACCACTATAAAAATATCTAGTACACCAACTTCCTTTGTGAGACAAAATTATCGTGACAAGAGGTTTAATACAGCAAACAGGCCCCAAGCAATTTTATTCGACTGTTATACAAGCGTTTGGACCTTCTAAAATTTAATTTTGCTAGACGAGTAAAAGTACCGGATTCAAAAACCCCCTTCATCTCAATTTTTTTATCCAAAGCCCCAAAAAACAAAAATAGTCTTGTTACAAAACTTATATAAATATGATCTTTCCAATCATCTCAATTTTTTTATCCAAAGCCCCAATTGTAACATTAGTATTAGAATATTACTCTAGTATGTACCTGACTCTATGTTTAAGGCCTAGGAGGTACATACAATTTCCAGCAGTTTTAAATTCCAACTGTCAGGCGTAATAATACAACTGATAGCTTGAATTTGCAAGTGACGCTTGATGAATGTAATTTGATCCTTATAGAACTACTACTTGAAAAGGTATAGATTCAATATAAAATAAAATGATTGTATACATGATGCTTTATTTCAGCAATGACAAAAACGAAGAGCAGCTTTGTGACGAAATAAGTTGATAACTCCATCATAATGTATACAAAAGAACAGTGGGACAGGTCACAACACACGAGTAATTCACGGATAGATCACCAGATATGGATAAATTGATGCAAGATGGTAACATGACAGATGCAAAACGTTACCTGCGCTGACAATGCGACGTTAACAACGACCACTTTGCTCCTTTGGTCTTCTTTTAATCTCGATATCAATACAGCCCAGAACAGAGCACTGAGCTAAAGATATGAATCACTGAATTCAGTGTAGGTACGAGTACTATTGACACAAAACGAATTTTTATTGAACCAGTTAGGTACCAAGAACTGCTATTGTAAAAATGATTCAGCATATAAAATAAATTCTACGCTTTGCGCTGAAACAACCCATGGTATATACAGGGTGTCCCACGACGACTAAGACAAGCAATATATCGGAACTGGGCAGTAGTAGCGAACTATAATTTTGGGGGTGTAAATTAGAGCAAATATAGTATCTTTTCTTATTATTGTGTCACCCAGCGAGGTATTTGTCTTTGGTCACGTGACGTCCGATTCAAAATTTTTAATGGGACACATATTTGTGACTTTTTGTGTTCCTCCCGATGAAGCAATTCCAGCAAACTAGCACACTTGGGGTCTAAAGTGAATAATTCAAGAGCTACAGGTAAAGTAATTTAACTGTAGGGGTACATGTTATAATCAATGGTAGTGGTGCCATCCTTTAAATACCCGTAGCTCTTGAATTAATCGCTTTAGACCCCAAGTGTGCTAGTTTTTGGAATGGCTTTATCGGGAGGAACACAAAAAGTCACAAATGTACAGGGTATCCCATTAAAAATTTTGAATCGGACGTCACGTGACCAAAAACAAGTATCTCGTTGGGTGACACGATAATAAGAAAAGATACTTACTATATTTGCTATTATTTAAATCCCCAAAATTATAATTCGCTACTATTACCCAGTTCGGATATATTGCTTGTCTTAATCGTCGTGGGACACCCTGTATTGAAGACAAATGAATGCTTTTATTGCGCTTATATGCCAATTTTGGTATTAGAATGACAGTACAGACCATTAGAACGAATATAACCTATATTGAATTTATTAGCTTACCCGCAATTGCTTTGGGCATGGATTTGAAACAACTGTAAATAAATTTGAAGTCATAAAAGGATCCGTCATCATCATCATAGTCACAATGTCTTGACAGATGTCTTGATACTCATATGCAGCAACCGTTTCGTCGCATCCACCCAGCGTGTAGCGGAACGACCACGGGGCCGCCCACTCGGGGCACGACCCTGAACTACAAGTTTCTCCATATTATCGCTTTTGTGAATATATCCGAAGAATGTAACCATTCTCGTCGACACAATGGAGGATAGTCTCTTTGGATTGCCGAGATCATCTAGAATGGCCAAAGCATCCATATATTAACAATTAACTGAACAATCAACAATTTTTACTTCCCACGCCGATAGGCGTCTTATGACGTCTACATAACGAAAATCTACGTCACTCTTTCCGTCGGTCTGTCGGTCTGTCGGTCTGTCGGTCTGTCGGTCTGTCGGTCTGTCGGTCTGTCGGTCTGTCGGTCTGTCGGTCTGTCGGTCTGTCGGTCTGTCGGTCTGTCGGTCTGTCGGTCTGTCGGTCTGTCGGTCTGTCGGTCTGTCGGTCTGTCGGTCTGTCGGTCTGTCGGTCTGTCGGCCTGTCGGTCTGTCGGTCTGTCGGTCTGTCGGTCTGTCGGTCTGTCGGTCTGTCGGTCTGTCGGTCTGTCGGTCTGTCGGTCTGTCGGTCTGTCGGTCTGTCGGTCTGTCGGTCTGTCGGTCTGTCGGTCTGTCGGTCTGTCGGTCTGTCGGTCTGTCGGTCTGTCGGTCTGTCGGTCTGTCGGTCTGTCGGTCTGTCGGTCTGTCGGTCTGTCGGTCTGTCGGTCTGTCGGTCTGTCGGTCTGTCGGTCTGTCGGTCTGTCGGTCTGTCGGTCTGTCGGTCTGTCGGTCTGTCGGTCTGTCGGTCTGTCGGTCTGTCGGTCTGTCGGTCTGTCGGTCTGTCGGTCTGTCGGTCTGTCGGTCTGTCGGTCTGTCGGTCTGTCGGTCTGTCGGTCTGTCGGTCTGTCGGTCTGTCGGTCTGTCGGTCTGTCGGTCTGTCGGTCTGTCGGTCTGTCGGTCTGTCGGTCTGTCGGTCTGTCGGTCTGTCGGTCTGTCGGTCTGTCGGTCTGTCGGTCTGTCGGTCTGTCGGTCTGTCGGTCTGTCGGTCTGTCGGTCTGTCGGTCTGTCGGTCTGTCGGTCTGTCGGTCTGTCGGTCTGTCGGTCTGTCGGTCTGTCGGTCTGTCGGTCTGTCGGTCTGTCGGTCTGTCGGTCTGTCGGTCTGTCGGTCTGTCGGTCTGTCGGTCTGTCGGTCTGTCGGTCTGTCGGTCTGTCGGTCTGTCGGTCTGTCGGTCTGTCGGTCTGTCGGTCTGTCGGTCTGTCGGTCTGTCGGTCTGTCGGTCTGTCGGTCTGTCGGTCTGTCGGTCTGTCGGTCTGTCGGTCTGTCGGTCTGTCGGTCTGTCGGTCTGTCGGTCTGTCGGTCTGTCGGTCTGTCGGTCTGTCGGTCTGTCGGTCTGTCGGTCTGTCGGTCTGTCGGTCTGTCGGTCTGTCGGTCTGTCGGTCTGTCGGTCTGTCGGTCTGTCGGTCTGTCGGTCTGTCGGTCTGTCGGTCTGTCGGTCTGTCGGTCTGTCGGTCTGTCGGTCTGTCGGTCTGTCGGTCTGTCGGTCTGTCGGTCTGTCGGTCTGTCGGTCTGTCGGTCTGTCGGTCTGTCGGTCTGTCGGTCTGTCGGTCTGTCGGTCTGTCGGTCTGTCGGTCTGTCGGTCTGTCGGTCTGTCGGTCTGTCGGTCTGTCGGTCTGTCGGTCTGTCGGTCTGTCGGTCTGTCGGTCTGTCGGTCTGTCGGTCTGTCGGTCTGTCGGTCTGTCGGTCTGTCGGTCTGTCGGTCTGTCGGTCTGTCGGTCTGTCGGTCTGTCGGTCTGTCGGTCTGTCGGTCTGTCGGTCTGTCGGTCTGTCGGTCTGTCGGTCTGTCGGTCTGTCGGTCTGTCGGTCTGTCGGTCTGTCGGTCTGTCGGTCTGTCGGTCTGTCGGTCTGTCGGTCTGTCGGTCTGTCGGTCTGTCGGTCTGTCGGTCTGTCGGTCTGTCGGTCTGTCGGTCTGTCGGTCTGTCGGTCTGTCGGTCTGTCGGTCTGTCGGTCTGTCGGTCTGTCGGTCTGTCGGTCTGTCGGTCTGTCGGTCTGTCGGTCTGTCGGTCTGTCGGTCTGTCGGTCTGTCGGTCTGTCGGTCTGTCGGTCTGTCGGTCTGTCGGTCTGTCGGTCTGTCGGTCTGTCGGTCTGTCGGTCTGTCGGTCTGTCGGTCTGTCGGTCTGTCGGTCTGTCGGTCTGTCGGTCTGTCGGTCTGTCGGTCTGTCGGTCTGTCGGTCTGTCGGTCTGTCGGTCTGTCGGTCTGTCGGTCTGTCGGTCTGTCGGTCTGTCGGTCTGTCGGTCTGTCGGTCTGTCGGTCTGTCGGTCTGTCGGTCTGTCGGTCTGTCGGTCTGTCGGTCTGTCGGTCTGTCGGTCTGTCGGTCTGTCGGTCTGTCGGTCTGTCGGTCTGTCGGTCTGTCGGTCTGTCGGTCTGTCGGTCTGTCGGTCTGTCGGTCTGTCGGTCTGTCGGTCTGTCGGTCTGTCGGTCTGTCGGTCTGTCGGTCTGTCGGTCTGTCGGTCTGTCGGTCTGTCGGTCTGTCGGTCTGTCGGTCTGTCGGTCTGTCGGTCTGTCGGTCTGTCGGTCTGTCGGTCTGTCGGTCTGTCGGTCTGTCGGTCTGTCGGTCTGTCGGTCTGTCGGTCTGTCGGTCTGTCGGTCTGTCGGTCTGTCGGTCTGTCGGTCTGTCGGTCTGTCGGTCTGTCGGTCTGTCGGTCTGTCGGTCTGTCGGTCTGTCGGTCTGTCGGTCTGTCGGTCTGTCGGTCTGTCGGTCTGTCGGTCTGTCGGTCTGTCGGTCTGTCGGTCTGTCGGTCTGTCGGTCTGTCGGTCTGTCGGTCTGTCGGTCTGTCGGTCTGTCGGTCTGTCGGTCTGTCGGTCTGTCGGTCTGTCGGTCTGTCGGTCTGTCGGTCTGTCGGTCTGTCGGTCTGTCGGTCTGTCGGTCTGTCGGTCTGTCGGTCTGTCGGTCTGTCGGTCTGTCGGTCTGTCGGTCTGTCGGTCTGTCGGTCTGTCGGTCTGTCGGTCTGTCGGTCTGTCGGTCTGTCGGTCTGTCGGTCTGTCGGTCTGTCGGTCTGTCGGTCTGTCGGTCTGTCGGTCTGTCGGTCTGTCGGTCTGTCGGTCTGTCGGTCTGTCGGTCTGTCGGTCTGTCGGTCTGTCGGTCTGTCGGTCTGTCGGTCTGTCGGTCTGTCGGTCTGTCGGTCTGTCGGTCTGTCGGTCTGTCGGTCTGTCGGTCTGTCGGTCTGTCGGTCTGTCGGTCTGTCGGTCTGTCGGTCTGTCGGTCTGTCGGTCTGTCGGTCTGTCGGTCTGTCGGTCTGTCGGTCTGTCGGTCTGTCGGTCTGTCGGTCTGTCGGTCTGTCGGTCTGTCGGTCTGTCGGTCTGTCGGTCTGTCGGTCTGTCGGTCTGTCGGTCTGTCGGTCTGTCGGTCTGTCGGTCTGTCGGTCTGTCGGTCTGTCGGTCTGTCGGTCTGTCGGTCTGTCGGTCTGTCGGTCTGTCGGTCTGTCGGTCTGTCGGTCTGTCGGTCTGTCGGTCTGTCGGTCTGTCGGTCTGTCGGTCTGTCGGTCTGTCGGTCTGTCGGTCTGTCGGTCTGTCGGTCTGTCGGTCTGTCGGTCTGTCGGTCTGTCGGTCTGTCGGTCTGTCGGTCTGTCGGTCTGTCGGTCTGTCGGTCTGTCGGTCTGTCGGTCTGTCGGTCTGTCGGTCTGTCGGTCTGTCGGTCTGTCGGTCTGTCGGTCTGTCGGTCTGTCGGTCTGTCGGTCTGTCGGTCTGTCGGTCTGTCGGTCTGTCGGTCTGTCGGTCTGTCGGTCTGTCGGTCTGTCGGTCTGTCGGTCTGTCGGTCTGTCGGTCTGTCGGTCTGTCGGTCTGTCGGTCTGTCGGTCTGTCGGTCTGTCGGTCTGTCGGTCTGTCGGTCTGTCGGTCTGTCGGTCTGTCGGTCTGTCGGTCTGTCGGTCTGTCGGTCTGTCGGTCTGTCGGTCTGTCGGTCTGTCGGTCTGTCGGTCTGTCGGTCTGTCGGTCTGTCGGTCTGTCGGTCTGTCGGTCTGTCGGTCTGTCGGTCTGTCGGTCTGTCGGTCTGTCGGTCTGTCGGTCTGTCGGTCTGTCGGTCTGTCGGTCTGTCGGTCTGTCGGTCTGTCGGTCTGTCGGTCTGTCGGTCTGTCGGTCTGTCGGTCTGTCGGTCTGTCGGTCTGTCGGTCTGTCGGTCTGTCGGTCTGTCGGTCTGTCGGTCTGTCGGTCTGTCGGTCTGTCGGTCTGTCGGTCTGTCGGTCTGTCGGTCTGTCGGTCTGTCGGTCTGTCGGTCTGTCGGTCTGTCGGTCTGTCGGTCTGTCGGTCTGTCGGTCTGTCGGTCTGTCGGTCTGTCGGTCTGTCGGTCTGTCGGTCTGTCGGTCTGTCGGTCTGTCGGTCTGTCGGTCTGTCGGTCTGTCGGTCTGTCGGTCTGTCGGTCTGTCGGTCTGTCGGTCTGTCGGTCTGTCGGTCTGTCGGTCTGTCGGTCTGTCGGTCTGTCGGTCTGTCGGTCTGTCGGTCTGTCGGTCTGTCGGTCTGTCGGTCTGTCGGTCTGTCGGTCTGTCGGTCTGTCGGTCTGTCGGTCTGTCGGTCTGTCGGTCTGTCGGTCTGTCGGTCTGTCGGTCTGTCGGTCTGTCGGTCTGTCGGTCTGTCGGTCTGTCGGTCTGTCGGTCTGTCGGTCTGTCGGTCTGTCGGTCTGTCGGTCGGTCGGTCCGTCGGTCTGTCGGTCTGTCGGTCTGTCGGTCGGTCTGTTCGCGTTTTTCTACCCTCGTAATCTCAGCAACCGATACATGGATTGTGATGACATTTGGACATTATGTTGTGATGTCCTAGTAGGTAATGCTGCTATAATTTTGAAAATCGGTTCAGGGGCGGCAGAGTAATTAGCAAAAAACAAAAAAATTAAATATTCCTCAAACTTCTTTTTTAGGCGCTTTAGGGGTTCCTGATCATTTTTTCCTTTTTTTTTTGGGTGGTGGTGAAATAGGGGTGGTTAGGAGGTTGGGGACTGTAAAACTCAAAAATTTATTCTATTAATAATAGGCTATCCATCGACCTGTGACAGAAAGACCCAGCGTCATAATAGACGTTTTTTAAGTCCAGCCGAACATTACCTTGGCTATTGCAGGAATCAAGGCAATTAGAATTTTCTGATGTATACATTGCTTTAGATCGGTATGAATTTAGTAACATGGAAATTATGGAATTGGTTTTAATAGAATTTAGACACACTATTATTACCGTGGCAAGGATGAAAAATTTGTAAGGTTTTCAAAAATCACGTCAGTGGCGGCGCAGCAATAATAAAAAAAATAAAAATAGCTCAATCTTCGTTTTTAAGCAATTTGGTGCTTCCTGATTGTTTTGTTTCGTCCAGCTGAAGCTCGCAGAATAAAAATTGTGTCATTTTAGTTCCTACGGAGAGACGCAGGAAACTCTTTACTAGTTTTTGTGTTGGATGTTCTTGAGGATATGCGAACGATTATTTGGTTGCAAGGGACCTCGGACTATAGCTTCACGCAAAGAAAAAATAATAAAATGATATCAGTGTTATGTGTGGGAAGTACTGAGTCAATCAACTTGACTCCATTTTTTTCCTGTGTACTAAAACGTCCATTGTACTCGGATGTACTACTTCAGTTTATGAGTAGGAATTAAGGCCTGAGTACAAAATATCTGCGCCATTCATATTCTAGCAACTCCTTCTCCCACAAAGTGTGCATAGCTTGCATATCTCCTGAGCAAATACTCTGTCAGCAACCGTCGCAGTCTTAATTAGCAAAATACGTGTCTCTTCCTTCCACTTGCCAAACAAAACCTTGGCAATTAAAAAACTTGAAAAGTAGATAGTAAAGCATTTTTCCGACGGGCTAATATTCAACTTAAAGATTTTAAGTCTTCACGGTCGTGTTTTTTGTCCACGGAAAATACTTTTTTAATTAATGCTACTTTGCAACCCTTTTCATGGAGTCGCGATCGTGCTACTTGTACTTTTAATCTTTTCGTATTTCTTCTTGGAGAGAAGAGCAAGCAGATGATTAGAGGGAACTTAAGAAGGTTTTAATGAAAGAAAAGGGGTTATTAGTTCGATTGCGATTGTCCGATGACGTTAACCCTTCTAGCCTTTATGTCGAGGACCCTTCTGCACGTAGCCGGATTTTGGGGGTTTGGGTTGGCGACTCGGTAGCGCTAGTCATTGCGGTGAACATACTGGTCTGAAAAATGAACCAGAAGGAAGATATGTGATTCGAATTAAATCTTAGATAGCTTTTCTATCCATATCGTTATTGCTTCTCAAACCATAGTTGGGGAGTATTTTAATCGTGAAAATTTTCGATTTTTCCGTCTGTTTGCCTATTTGTTGTCTATCTGTCTATCGCTCCTCGTGTCGTCTTCGTTCTTGCTATCTGCATAATCTCAGTAACCGCTACATCGGTTTGATGAAGCTTGGCGTGTGATATACTATGGCAGTGAGGAGGACAGGAAAGGGCAAACTGTACTTTGTTTTGTGCTAATACAGGACTGGAAATACTACCTCAGTTAGTTTTTCTATGAATATCCTTATATGTGCTTCTCAAAACGTAGTTGGGGAGTATTGTAATTGCGAGAATTTTCGATTTTTCCGTGCGTCTGCCTGTTTATCATTTGTATGTCGCCTCTTGTGTCTTCTGCGTTCCTTCTATCAGCATAATGTCAATAACCGCTAAACCGATTTTGAAATGAAACTCGGCGTTTATATGTTATGGTGATGGGTAGAGTTCGACTATTGAGAAGGGTGGGAAGAGGCAAACTTCACTTTCGTTTTGTATTAATAAAGGAATATTTATTACCCTAAAGACATTATCTTGGGAGACTACAGACACAACTAAGCATCGCTCATACAATGGAGATGAAAAAATTGTACCAAAGACGAAGAATTTTGGAATAACTTGAAATTTGATTTCCGTGAGTTAGATGTCCCAAGAAATGTAACCTCATTCTTGATGGGATCAACTTGGGCTGGGAAAGCATAGGGGTTTGGAAGAACTTCAATATCTTTTTAACCCAAAAACCCTTTCGGTCACAAAACAAAGGGATTTCTTGTACCTATAACGGTGTGCTGCATAGGTAAGGATGTATGCATTTTATTGTTATTTTAATATTTTATTTTTAATGACGTGGAATGAAAAATTGCATTCTATTTTTATTTTTTACGTTTTTATGTAACTGCTGAATAGTCCAATGTACCGGTTTCCAATTTTGATCGTTTTGCGGAGTTGCATTTGGTAGAAAAGTAGTCAATTCAAATATTTTATATGCTAATTCTGAATTTTATGTGAAAAAAATTTTAATTTGTTTGTAAGACTGTATATGCAGAGTTAATACTCAACGTTTTTCAATCTACATTTTTACTTATATAGTTTTTTGTCTTCATATGAATTTTAGCCCTGAAGAAGGCGTAAAATAAAGACCGAAGCGTCGGTTCTTTTAGTAAGAAACCTCTTGCAGGACTTTATCCCAAAAGCTGAAGAACTTCTTCTAGTGATCTGAGATAACAATTACTTTCCACTGTAGTAATAACAGACAATGGTCCTGACTCCTTGTCAAGGTCTGTCTTGTCAAACCCCATCCACAAAGTTACTACCTTCTGTAGGTCATACGACTTACTAACCCCCATAGTGTCGTTGGTGAATAAGTGATTATTATTTATTATTCTTGAGTTCGATATTGATGTGAAGCCGTATTTTTTAGTTTCTTTGCTCTTTGCTTTGTGTCAAAAGGTCCCAAACTGTTTTATGTGTATTCGAATTCATTGATTCCTATAATTCAGTTAATCTTATTGAAAATGGCGAATGCACTGACGAAACTTTGCTACTCCTCAGATAATTATGGTGAATGTGATCAACAGATTAGTCGCTAACCCTGAAGATCGTAACCCAGATGGTCAAACAGTTTCATTTAACGGTTATGTTGTCATCTGTAATATTGGACAAAAAATTTGACAAGAAACATGATGGCTGCGCATTCGCTATTGCGTCTTTTCTAACATTTTGTATCCAATTTTTGGACGTGTTCTAAATAATTACAATATTTGATGTAAAACTGTAATTTTTGTTTTCATGTCTTTTGTCGGATAGCAACTTGTTGTATATTAATCAGCGTCTCAGTTTTGTTTGCAAGTTGACTACTTGTGCACACACGTAGATGTTCTGTTTTGTTTATTTTGCATGCGTGCTAATCTGACTGCTAAAATATCAACCTGGTCAGGGGAACAAGTCAACATTATGATTGGTGAATATCAAAAACACAAATGTTTATATGCTGTTATGTCAACAGCATGTAAAGACAGGCATGCCCTTAAGCAAACCCAGAAACCAGCTACCACAACTACAAATTAGGTTAGAATAACATTGCAAACTGGACAGTGTAGATATTAAGCACAGCATATTGAAAAGAGAGCCATGGGTTGTAGTGGCCATATTGATAGCACTACGATGACTTTGACAGAAATGGTAACTGTCAACTCGATAAAAACGCCACAAACCAGTATATCAAAAATTGATTGATTTAGAAAATCCGGAATTCAATGTAATGTAATAAAAGAATGCCACTAACATATTAAAGAAGAATTATTCCAAAAAAGCCTTTTTTTCTGTGGGACATCTAGCAATCTTTTTTGGAAACGTCTACATCTGCGTAAACACGATGGATATGTCTGGTTTTTGTCTGATCACATGAACACATGAAGAATAAGTCTTGATTTGCTTTGACACAATGAAGTTAAATAACGGATATATATTTATTTTAAACCTTCAAGCGAAATATAAAAAATGAAAATCTACAACATAGATTAGATATGCAATTACTGGTCATCCTCAAAGCAGTCAGAGGACTCATCATCGAGAGACCCATTTTCTTATTCTTTCTTATTCTATATTCATACTCCGTTTCTTCACTGCTTTTTTCCAAAATAGGTTTAAAAAGATTATAAAGAAAAAAAGACTTTGCCACTGAATATCTGCGCAATTAAACCGTTTTTCTAAGAGCGCATTAACATTTTTCTTTTTTTCTGGCAAAATTGGTTTACATAATTATTGGCAATTCCTCTAATTGTCTATCTTTGCGTCCCCTATTGAAGATTGGTTAAGTATTCGTTTCAAAACGAAAATTTAACAACCCCTATATTTTATTACAGTACATCTAGTGGATTCAAATTTTCTTATAAGAAAGTTGTCTTTAGGCCCTCAATTAATAAAAGTAGTTAACTACTCCGCAATCTATTTGCGCAGCAGAACCCAATCAGAGGTGTGCGTGAATATGTCTGTTTTTGAAATAAATCTGTGAACACAAGATGCAAATGTAATAGGATTTGTCTCATTTTGTTTGTAAAAAATGTTATTTGGACATGTCTTGCTTCGGCTGAGATATTATATATTCCAATAGTATTGGATATGTGGTGTTTTGCGAGAATCTGTAAGCCAGTCCTAGAAACCATACCAGAGATTACGAATTTAAAAAAAAACGTGATTTGCGCTGAAACCGGACATGTCTGATTTTGCATGAACACCCCTAATTTCTTGTCAAGTTTCTTGTCCAATATTTGGGACAAAAATTTGGATCGTGACGTAAAGTCTTTAGACTGAAAGCATCTCGTAGAAATCTGTATTTCGCGGCTGTGTTCCTGACCCCTAGTCAATGCAGTTTTCGAAGGATTATCTGTTCTTAATCGATGACGAGAAGGCAAGAAGGGGCCTTGGTGACCGTAGGGCAGTTTCTGCCCGTTCGACCGAGACACATCGTGAATGGTACGGTGATTAGAGGACTAAACCGAAAGCGGAAACTTTGAAAGTGTCTTCATACAGGAGGATTCTAGTAGAAATTATGCGACCATGACTACGCCGGAATATTTGTTACTTTTATTTTATTTAATGAGTACTGGGCAAAGTTAGTCTAACTGAGCTCACATACTATTTTATAAAAAAATCAAGTCATAGCCCTCAGGGATGAACATGTAACTTTTGTCTGGTTTTATTAAAATCAAGGTAGGACAACTCTGGCCCTATAGGTAAACAATAAATACTAACTACTTACTACATTGATTGAATTACAGAATAAATAAATGATATATTCAAAACCAGAAGATACTACTCAGCATCCTAGTTTATTACAATGTACACACATAAAAAATATTTTCAATTCAAGGATTCTTATAATCTTGTACATATATACTAATGACAAGAACGTCTGTCCTTGTTCTGAGAAAATTTTCGAGATGAGGAAATTATGCTCAATTTCAATCAAGAAAAATATATTTTTGATTTCAATACCCATTCTAAAGAAATAAAATCTGACTAAGAATATAGGTAATTTCCTTCAGAATTAAAATTTCAATGCTCTTCGACCAAGTACTTAATAAAGTTTTAGTAACGATGTCATATTTTCCAACAGATCAAGATCAAGAAAAAGAATATTTTCGGATTTGTGCAGAACCTCCATTGAGACTATGATAATCTTGGTTCATGCACTTAGAAAGATCGCCACAGGCCTCATAGGCATTTGTTAATCATTCATAATTTACCTGTGTAGTTGTGCTATATTGTCATGTTCTCATGGAAGGATTATTGCGCAGTTGGTGTTGTGGCGACCAAGAATGTGATATGCAATATATTTATGCAACTAGTTGCAAATAGGATATAAACGATGGTGGAGCATTAAGAGTAACATATTAACGTAAATATTCTTATACTATGTGGTGCGATCGGTATTATTTAACATTCATTTTGAAAAACACTGTATAACGTAAAATTGCAGAGGGCTTATCAAATACTTCTTCGAGGAAGATCAAATTCTTGAGACGTTTGCGTCAAGAATGAAATGCTTTAGTCAGTATGTAGTATTCTTATAGGTGATGAATTCGTTGTTTTGTTTTCAAGATTATCATATTATGCTTGATTTAAGATTTGGGCGATGGCGATGGCAAGCTACAATTCTCAAAATTATTAATAATACTCGTGTCGACAATACTCTAGCTCCGAACTCTAGTTCCGACTTAATACATTTTACGAGTTCCTCCTTGCTTTCAAGACTTTCATAATTTTGAATTGCAAATACGTAATTCCTTCTATTTAATCTAATATAATTAAAGTAGACTCTTTAGTTACCCTGAGCCGTTAAAGAAATGTGTCGTTGGCAAAACTATGAAAGTAATTCATTCTTTGGTATATACTTTCGGAAATCTATACAGGGTGTCCCTCAATTACCTTGACACGAGATATTCTCGTAACGAGAAAAAGTTCAAACGAAAACAGTGGAATTTTTGAAAGTACTGTAGAGTTATCATACTATGCTTTTATAACATTTTTTTTTTGTACTTCAGCCGTTAAAATTCACCCTCAACTTTTGTTTTTCAAATAGCACCAAATAGTTTTTTCTACACAAACTAAGTCCTTATATTATTTAAAATGATTGATTTTATACACACACTTCTGCTGTGGGGTGCTATTTGGAAAAAAAGTGAGGGGTGTGTTTGAGGGGTTGAAGTGAAAAGAGTATTTCCAAAGCATAGTATGATAGGTCATTCGGAAGACTCATTTAGTTTTCTTTTTTATTTTTCCTTGGTCCACAAACCGGAAAAACATCACAAACTGAGATATAAATATAGGGGCTGGTTACGCACATTTATACATACATTATGTATTTGCCGTGTAAAACACGGATTCGCAAGTAAACTCACAACTCACCTATTTTTCAAACTACATACATAGTACTTCAGAAGGTGATAGTTAATACCTTAGTGAATGACATCTTAGAGCAATTTTTTCAAAATAGTTTTTAGGTGTGCAAAAAAACTCGCCATGCAAACTCATACATTCTCCAAATGTCTGTAATTTAACAACCAAACACGATATCAAAGCAACATAGCGCAAGTCTTCTATTTCAATTGCTTCTTGAATCCGTACTGCAAGTTTAAAGGTAACTTCAGGAGCTTCTAAATGCGAAATTCATTTTTATGGCGACTTTTGGACCTTTCCTTTAGACCTTTCGACTTTTGTTGTTTTGTGCTTAATGCCCTTCATTTTATACACACATACTGGAGAAAGGGAACAGGAAGCCACGCCTGCTCGCTAACACGGGAATACGTATTTTCTTGGATTCTCAGTTTCGCGCGCTATACCCTAGACCATTCAGTGCTACTTAAGCCAAAGAAATCTTTGGCTTATAATTTTGGCCTTAACGGGTCTGGGTGTACACACGTATACATACTTATTTGCCATGTAAAATACGATCTCGCAGGTACACGCACAACTAACTTGTTTTTTAAATTACATACATGAAATTCTAGAATGTGATAGTTAGGACCTTAATGAAGGACGATTCAGAGCGATTTTTACAAAAAGGTTCGTGCAAAAAAAAACTCGCAATGCAAAATGACACACTATTCGGATGTCTGTAATTTAACAAACAAACACAATATCAAAACAAGGCCATAGCGCAAGCTTTCTTGCCCAATTTGCTTTTTGAACCATTAGTGTAAGTTTAAAATAACGTCAGGAGCGTCTAAATGCGAAAGTCATTTTTATAGTGACCTTTGAACCTTACCTTTGGATCTTTTGACCCTACCTTTGGACTTTTGAAGTTACCTCCCCTCATTTTAGTTACACATACTGGTTGAAGAGAACAGGCGGCCACGCCTCCTCACTAACACGGGAATAGGTATTTTCTTGGATCCTCAACTTCGCGCGCTGTACCCTAGACCCTTAAAGCGTTAGTTAAAGTCATTCATAAATGACAGCCAGCAGTGCGATTAGAATTTTTGGGGTAAGGTCCACCTAAGATTATGCCTGCAGTTAAGCAAGCTGGTGTAAACGGCCATGAGTATTATAAATATCTTAGGCCTTGGGAATGTTTGTGTCTTTTGAGTTAGTGGTGCCATCGTTTAGGTGTATCTTGGTCCCGATTCTTGAGATGTGGCGATTTAAAATATGCACACATCACTCTATATAGTCGGAACAGGAGTTAAGTTTCCAACTAGCCCTTGTTACCAGAACTAATAACCGCCCTAGGCAACCTCGATGTTTGTGCAAAGTGGGAGAGAGAGGCAGCTCTCACCCCTTATACGGTTTGACCGTCCGTATTACATAGAAAAATGCTAAAGATACGGGGAATTACGACAACCGAAGGGACTTTCTTGAGAAGTGCCAGAAGGCACTATTAAACTTTCACGGGGCTAGGGAGTGGGATCACTATAAATTATTTGCAAACAATGGAAACTAATGCCTGTCCCTTCAGTTGCAAACAGCAACGTGTAATGATTACTTGTAGGGCCCTAACGTGATGATAGTATTAATGGGGATAGAACAAAGTTAAGAAACAGATAATCACTGGGTAAAATGTAGAAGGTATAAAAAATCGTTTTATCCTAACATATAAGCAAATATAAATATTTTCAGAAATCCTCTCATATAAATTCATCAATGCTGGGTGTTTTGTTTTCTATGTAACTTAGTCCAGCCTAGTTCAATAAAAAATCCTTTTAATGTTAAAAATTCGAAAAACTTAAAAAATTCCAAAAATTATGAAAATTAAAAAAATTTCAAAATGTCGAAATACTCCAAAAATTCCAATACCTTCAACAAAAATTCCAGCTATTCCAAAAATCTCAATAATTTCTGGATAAAAGTCACTATCTAACAAGTCGATCACCTGAACTGTTGGTTTTTTGGCAGTTCGGCGTCGACTCGCTCGTTTTATAAATCTTGATGTACAGTCTGGCGTAATAAGAGGAGGTCGTAGCAAAAACCTGTGTCGCCTCAAACTTTATCTTGTGGTCACCGTTTTTCTCGAGTGCATGCTTAGACTGCAGATTTTTCTATCTGACCTAATCGGCAACTTAACTTCTGTTCCGAAATTCTGGTTTATACACATCTCTTTGTTGTTCCGATACATAAATACACTTCCACAGGTTATTATGTAGAAGAGATATGGGTATATAAACATTCAGTATTTAGTAAATTCCTGTGACTACGGGGTGTGATGGTACAATTTTCACACTGAAGCGATGGATCTCAATCTGATGTGAAAGGGCAAGATGTTGCTTAAGATACATATAACTAAAAATTATACCTTTCGTTCAGTTGATCCCTGACTAAAGTCTTGCAGCGCGTAATATCTGTAAAACTTAACCAACTATCCCACCTTTATCTGTTGCGCCCTGGGCTAGATGTGTAGAAGTCCAAACGGTTTAAGAGCATAACTTAAGCAGGCATGCAAGGAAACAGGTCGGCCTGAGACCCAGTCATGCATCGAGTTGGTTACCAGGCATGTGAAAAGCGATAGCAATATAGCACCTTGGGGATAGGGTACGCACCTTGGATGTTGGGTGGCCTTATGGAGATTTCTCTCGTAGAGGACCCTTCAGATTCAACTAGATCCCAACAATGCGGTAATGCAAAGCCATGCAATGCAATGTTTCCTTTTCAAAAAATCCGCGTAAGACGTGGTCGTCTGACCTTATCAGGAAAAAAGATGGAGAGGAATGATAATAAACCCATTACTTCCTCCTCCAGACAATTAACAGGTAGCCAAACTCTGTTAGCTTTCCTTCAACTGTTCATAGAAATGTCAATGCTTCATGTACCCAACCTCATTCTTACCTGTCAGATAGCAATAAATTGTAGACAATGAGAAGTCTGAATCAAGTAGTTTCTAATTTTAAAAACAAAAGGCAAGATAGCTTAGACTGCTATGATACACCAAAATCCTCTATAATTAAGGTTGTTATATGCGTTGTTTATTATTTCAGGTAATGTCACACAGTCGGACAAGTCCTCGGGCAAATATCTGATGCTGTCCACCGAACCCTTTTGTCCTTTTCCAATCTTAAATGCTGTTGTATTTTCACAGTTAGTTTGTATATCGTCCTGGTATTTACCTTCTGCAGTAACTTCCCAATTCTGTCTGTGACCCGGGAAACATAAGGTAGGTAAGCTTTTGCTACTGGTGGTGGCTACAGTTACTTTTCTGCACTACCAGATTGCATAGATCTTGCTATTTGCTTTTCTTGGTGCCTTCAAAGCATTTTTCAGATGTCCCTGCTGGGCACTGAGTTCAGTAGACTCACACACTCTTCTTGCCCATTCTGTCCGTGTTTTGATGATTCCGGACTTCTGGCACGGATGGTGGCTTCAAGTTGGCGTGCAAATAGCGATCGATACACTGTGTGTCACAAGGTCTATCCTTTTTTGGTAAATAGCATCGAGAAAGGCCTGTTTTTCATATTAATCCACTTCCATCGTGAACTGGATGTTCCTCCAGTTCTGTGGCTTTATACAACAGATGGAGGCAAGGCATACTCTGAAAAGCAAATAGCAAGGTGTATGCGAGCTTGTAGAGTAGAAAAGCAACCATAACCACCACCAGTAGTGAAAGCTTTCCTACCTTATGCTCTCCGAGTCACAGACAGAATTGGGAAGTTACTGCAGAACGCAGACATCAGAACGATATACAAACCAACTAGGAAAATACAATAGCATTTAAGATCAGCAAAGGACAAAAGGGATCCGTGGACAGCATTAGAGATTTATCAGATACCACGTACTTGTGGCAGTGTGTACATTGGAACAGCAATGAGATCAAGGTGTCAGAAAATGCCGGAAAAAGCCGACAGCGCTTCCGGAATTCTACTCTAGAATTCCGCTCTAGAATTCCGGAGGTGCGAGTTCAAATCCCGCTGGCAATAGGTTTTTTCTGGCATTTTCTGGTAGCACCTTGATTTAAGAGCCCGACATGAGGGCAATAGCATGAAACATTAATTCCTTACACAGAGTTGTCTGTGCTGGCTCGACCTGGTGATATCATTCTGGTGTCGAACGCGGTCAAAGATCAATGTTGACCCAACAGATTTCCTCGATGCATCGAGGTACAGGTACGAGCTGCTCCGTACTACCAGCAGGTGGCGGGGGTGGAACCGTCGTCCGCGTGAAAGAATTCGATGCTTCTTAGGTTCGCTTCGCCGGCTGGCTTGCCATGACCGCCATGGCTCAGATGGTAAGAGTGCCGGAATGGAATTCCGGAGGCGTGGGTTCGAATACCGGCAGTTGGTCTTTTTTCCAGCATTTTCTGTAGCCCGACGTGAGGGCAATGGCATGAAACATGGTACAACAAAGAGATCGTTTCAAACTAGAATTTCAGAATACAAATCAAATTGCCGATTAGGTCAGACAGAAAAACCTGCAGTAGCTAACATGCTTTGGAGGAGAGCGGAGCCCACAAGATAAAGTTTGACGATACACCTCGTCTTACTACGCCAGGCTGTAAAGGGAGATCATTGAGATTTGTGAACATGAAAACAACTTCAACAACAAAGAAGAAGCATACAAGCTCAACATAATATGGATACCAGCCCTAAGAGACGCAGATATTTTAAAATTCGTAAGAGACTCGCAGGGATCGGCTGTGCACAACGCACGACGCACTCCTGATCCAGGGTATATGAGTGCTCAACATAGTGCTGCTGTCTCAGTTTTTCGGAACACGCCTAACAGGCAAGCAAAAGCAAAAGGGTGCCAACCAAACGTCAAGTACCGAAGCTTGTGGACGCCTAGGCGGCGGAGCGTGTCGACGTCGACCGAACAGCCCAAGAACCAACATTTCATCGGATCATGGCCGCGAAAGACTTACGCAATACATAAGTTGGTCTTTGACACAATCGAAGCTGGATAAATTTAATTCCTCGACAACCTACATACACGCAGGTTTTCAAAAGCAAGTAGATATCTCTGCTGTAATGGTTGGCCTATCAGCTGTACAATTAAATTTTTAATATATAGATGGTCAGTGATAGTTTCTGAGATTTTGAAAGGTGGGGCGCACAAAATTTTAAATAACAAAACGACACGAGAATCCTACCTGCACATAATAACAGTTTTCAGTTTCTACAAACAGTTAGTTCTCAAACGTTTTTTTAGCTAGTATCACAAAAAGTATCTTCTTAAGAGTTTTTTGCTTGTCACTCATCAAAAAATGTTGTTTCTTAAGAGTTTTTTACTTACCATCCTTCCTGACCAAGAAAAAAAGTCGTCTAGCTTGGGAATTGAACTCCCAAGGCCAAGGCCTGATCCAAACACTTCAGCGCTACCTACCGAACCACGTAGCCATCTGCCTCATTTTGTCAAAACATTGTATTAGTATCTACTTACCTATTTTCATCTTCGTAATGTTATTTATTATTTCTTCATTTTTATTTTGTGCTCTAAGGAAAGTTCATTTTGAGCAACACGTTCACCCGATTAACGTTTTAAATATTAGGTAAGTAGGTTAGAACCGCCGTGTAGCGACTCGAACGACAAGATGACTGAGGCGCGTCAGCAGGAACGGCCTCTGTTCGTATTGATTCATATGTCACCGGTAACTTTTTGATCTTCATTGGTCATTTTCAAAGTCGATTGGTGTGTGATTGATCAATAGGAGCGCTAGTAACGTGCGATTGGCCAACAGGAGCGCTCTCGGTCCGCTATCCGTGCCGTCCGTGTCTTGGCGCCTTGGGTCAAACACGTGACGAGACACTGGTTAAGTTCGAGCTTAGTGCGCTGTAAGTGCCAGTTTTTATAGTCTAAGGCCCGATTTTATCAACAGGCGCATTTTACAAAGCCTTTGATCAGTCAGAGCAGCCCATTCAAAAACATGCATCTGTCAAAGTTCTCTGAAAACTATTGATTTCTCTTGAAGTTTACCTCAAAAAGGTGAAAAATGGCATGCTTTATATACAATCGACCATTATGAACCATCTGGTATCTTTTCCAGTCTGATTTTCCACCTTAAATGGGTGAAAAATTGCATTTTCTTGTTTAACAAAGGGTTTAGGAATTGTTAATCTGAACCAATCAGATTCCACAAAACCAGTACATATGATCATTAGTTTTTTCTCCTACCAAATCATAATGATGACAAAAAATGAGGGCTATGAATAATTTTTTTTGTGATAATTGGTTCAAATATAAGTTTTACAACTAAACTGTTTTTGTTTTCTTTTTTTTCGCAATAATTCAAAAGTTATATATGAAAATTAAAATGGGTTTTTGAATCCAATACCGAAAACACGCCTAAAATTTATATTTGTTGCAACATAGGCGATGAATGAAGTTTGTAACTCGAGACGAAGTCAATGGTCGAAATAAATATCTTTTTGAATGTTTGAAATTAGATCACAAATCCCAGTAATAAAGTATCTAATCAAATACGTTTCGTTGAGACGATCCGCTCCGCAACATGCCGGGTGGCCTAGTAGTATAGTGTTCGACAGCGAATCACTGTGTTGGAGGGTGGTGTTGGTTCGAGACCCAGCCCTTGCAAATACTTTTTTAATTTTTTTCAACCAACATATTCATTGATATACGTTTTACTCATGTTACACACATTTTTTTTGGTACCATCGACATAAATGTGTTTTTGAAGCAAATTTTATTAGATGTTTATATATTTATTTCGATCGCAGACTGTCTCGAACTGCACACTTTATTCGTCGCCTATTTTGCAACAAATATATACTTGTTGCAACAACAGTTTTGTTATAAAACTTATATACGATATGATGAAAAGTGTCATCCAGCTTTGACATTTTGTTTTCAATATTGATAAAATACTATTGGATGATACTTATTAACCTAGCCCGCAATACCCAATAGAAAGCTTTTGCTAAATAACATTCAATAGAAAAGCTTTGTCAAAGCCTTTGTTAAAATATGCATGTTGATGAAATCGGGCCTAAGCATGGTGTGCTACTTAGAAATAGCAACCAATTGTAGCTGGAAGTAGATACATACTAGCACCGCGTACATATCTACTAAAAAGTATTTTTATCACTTTTGCTCAGGGGGGCGGCATTACCCCATAAGGAGGAACCGCCCATGTAAGATGGTACATATAGGTGGAAGCTCATAAAAGCATGTTAAAAATAGTTTATTATACTATTTATTTGTTAAGAAATCAGAAAAAAAACTGACAAAGCATCATTGTGACCTACTTTCTAAATGCATTTAATAAGAGGATCACACAAATAACCAGGAAGACGAATGACCAGGTAAAATGATCTACATTATATGAGCTTTTAATTGTCTGCATGCATAGTGTCGATCATGCGACAATGTAAAAAACCTTTATCTATGCAGTCTAGCATATAATCAGACAGAAGACAATCACGTTAGTGCGTGTCATTTCTTTTCTGTCCGGAGTGAACATGATAGATTTCCGTGAGTGATATACCGACAGAACATACTCGCACTAATACTCGTGAGCCTAGTTGATACTATCTCATCAAACTATCTCCAAGGTAATGCGTAAATGATTTGTAAGCCGTCATAAAATCCCCATAGACAGTCGTGTTGTTAAAACTGAAGGACTGACATCTTGAATAAATAACAAAACAATGTGAATTGACTTGAGTCACAGACGCAAGTATACAGGATGATTCAAAATGAGAATGAGATTTCGAAAATCGTAGGGAATTACGAAGCTGGTTAAGGGAGGGAAATGTTGCGTGTACACTGTACTGGGTTTTAGGCTGGAGGCGGTCAGTTATTAGATAAAGTATTCAAACAATCAAGCTTTTTAGCACTTTCAGGACGGTTGAGGTAGGTACTTGTACTGCACTCAAGGGGACACTCACGGCCGGTTGCAGTAGTTGTAAGACTTGGTGTGCAATGGCTTCACCGGCTGCCAAACGCATTTGATGTTCTTTTTTTCTATTTTTCCAGACCTGTTGCCGTATTATTACGGCTGCCTCCCTTTCACACATTGTCGGCGCCGTAGATGTACGTCTGAAGTATCTGAAACACAAGACTGCCACTGTACAAGTACGCCAGTCGTATAGATAATGGGGTGGGTAGATGACTGCCATACTCGTACATGTACCCCGCTATATCTTTGACGTTAATAATAGGCATTTGGTCTTGCTGGTTCATTTTTATTATACAAAACAACTTTAAGGCCGGAACTAGAAATTAAGGGTTCTGAAAATGTATTGATTGTGAAATGTTTTGCGCTAACAGTGGTTTGCACCAGTCATAGATAAACCTTTGGATTAACTAATTAAAGCTTGACTTTAGTTAAGGCTTATAGTTGTATGTCTTTGCACCGGTGAGGTTTAACTTTAATTATGAGTTAACTCTTTTTTCACGATGTTGGTAACATGAATACTGGGAAATTTAACGAATTTCAGATTTATGTTGGTGACCATGTCGTATTTTTAGCTGTTCTCTGATGGAAATCAGGAAATGTCATGTCACTAGTCACTGTTGTTTATGGCTGTCAAAAGTTTTGTCTTTTAACTTTGTTTTGACTAGAAATTTCTGGATGTTTTTAGTTTCATTTTTATTAACTGATAGCCTGTTAACATAAATATCTAACTCACGGAACGTAACAACATTGGCAAAGCTTGATCCTTGAAGTCAATGCACTTATTTAGGTAAGATTTTGTTTGTGAAGTTAAAACAGATTTGTGGTATGTGCACTACTACAAAATGCTTGCTTTTTGTCATTGCAGGTGTGGAGAAACAATTGTTCAGCTTGCCAAGTAGTTGAGACAGAAGAGGCAGACCGATACCAGGAGGTGAAGAGCACATAATGTCATGCATTCAGAGCTTCATTGTGATGGCTCTATAGAAAGTAAATACTGATATGTTCCACATACTGTGTAAATTAATAGAACCAATAAATGCGTATGTTATCCATAATTATACCTGTCAATAAAAGGTAGAGAAAAATGAATCACTTTCTTATATCTTCTCATATAATAAAATATAAAATATTTCATAGTATCAGTAGCTAATATGTGATATAAAATGATGTCTAGATACAGCATGCCTTGTTAAAAATATATATTTTAGATAGTAGAAGGAAATTAACTAATGGGTGATGAAAATGAATTCAACAAAGTTCAAGTAAGAACGGAAGGACACTTGCATTCTAATTTTTAGAGTAATAACTACTACTGTGATAGCTCCTCACATAATAATACTGCATCTGCTGCAAACAAAATAATTCAAGCACATCAATTTATTTTCTTTATATGGTGAAGATTGGGTGACTAAGATGCAGTATCAAACAACTGTCCCCTAGTGAATAGTGAATGTGATAACTGTAATTTACGAATAAACGTTTTATCTTTGCTGTTTTCAAAATCCATCCAAGTTTTGATCGCCCATTATCTCATAAATTACAGCATTTTGATTAACTGATTTGCTTACTTGCTGAAATAGACTCCTTGAACAAGACAGCATTAACAATAATGACCACAAAGCGGTTGAAAACACAAAAAAATCTCATAAACCATAACACGGCGACTTACAACGGTGATTATTGTCAAATTCCAGACTCAGCTTTGTATAGTTGTAGAGTGAGGTTATGGTCGTATCCTCACGACCTGATATTGAATTCAAGTAATCAATTTTGATTCATAATTGCTTATAGAATATAGAAATAATTTTATAAAATATATTTCACAAACTAACCAAACTTATTTCTGTAGTGATCTGTCAGAATACGTTAATCCCACAAATGTCAAAAGTTAAACCAACAATCCTCAAAGTTAAACCCTACTTTGCCTTTGGCTTACAGTTAATTATAAGTTTGACGCTAACAACGACCAGTGCAAAGCAATTCGCGATTTAATTAAGGCTTAACTTTAACTATGACCGGTGCAAACCACTGTAGGTCATCTAAATTTCGGTTTTCCACTGCGCAGACTTGTTCTTTAAGATGCCTCATAAAAATGTATTGAGAGGAGTCAAATCTGGACTATTTGGTGCTTCCAAATCAAATCGTGGTGTTAAATTGCCTCAAGAGGATATCTTCCAGAAAACTCTCAATTTCATTTTGCAAAAAATTTAGGCATCTTTCCCCTGTTAGTCCACCCTGAAAAATAATTGAGCCGGCTCTCAAGGATGCCACACCAAACATGGATCGCCTCTCGCCACTGTTTTTTTCCATTTCTGCTAGACCTCGAGGATTCTGGGTGCTGCAGATATGAACATTGTGCCTGTTAAATTTACCAACAGCTGTAAAGGTGCCCTATCATATCTCCGCAAAATCGTAACCTTCTGATTTTATATAAGTCAGTCGGTTCTTGAACAAGTAAAATTTATAAGGGTGGTATTCGTATTTCTTGAGAGTGAAATGTTCTTTTTCCGACTTTCCAAAATATTTTCCTGCAGTTTCAGTGGAGGTTCCAGGATTTTCAATAAATTAATACAAAACTTATAAATTTTAAAGCAAATAATAATTATAATAATTGTTCATATCTTCAAGGAAAAGTAAAATACCAAACTCTTTATTTTTATCGACTAGAACTATTAGTAGTTTCCTTTTTAAGGGTTTTATTTCACTAAAGTTGTTTTCTGTTTAGCTGAATATGCTTCTTGACGGCACAGTTTTGCCAAGTAATGCCAAATAATGTAAAACTCTTCTTGCTTGAGATATATTTGTTATTATTTTTATTAAATAAACATAATTGCTAGTTTTTGATCGGCATTATAATAATTTAACGGCATTTTTTACAATAAAAGTGGAAGTTATTTATTGTTGTAAATAAAGCGACGCTCGGCAAAATGTCAGTATGACACAACGTTCTTTGGCCGCCATGGCTATAGTGGACTGATGTTCACTTCCACATTTTATAAACTTTGACGCTATATGTTTTAAAGACCTTTCAAGAAAAAAGTATTTCTTTCGGTGATGTAATAGGGTGTCCATTTAAAAGAATATAACGTTATACAAAAAATTGTGAAACTTTTATATAAGAACTTTTTCTGTCACTTCAAATGAAAAAGATAAGAGGGGTGGCGAAGTATGAGGAAAGCTTAACGTGTTGACATCTGTTGTACAATTGTCGGTTTAGTTGAACCTGGTCGATAATTAAATTCACTACCGTTGGCACTAATGAAACAATGCGTACTGTCATAATTGTTCTGTATAAATGTTCTTTTATCTGCTCTCTTAGTTAAATTAGGCACAAATCTTTCTAAAAATATAACCTAATAAAGTGACATGCAATTTGAAGGTTCCTGTTTGACACATCACGTCATTTATATTTAAACCATAGCTAAGCTCGGGTCAAGCTTCGGTTTACGGTACGCTCGTATTAAGCTTGGAGTGCGGTCTAAGCATTGTACAACGACGTTTTGCAACTTTCGTGGTTTAACGTCGGCTTGCCTGAAGGGCCTATGGTATAGCGTGCGAAATTGAGAATCCAAGAAAATACGTATTCCTGGGTTAGCGAGGAGGCGTCGTCGCCTGTTCCGTTTCTCCAGTGTGTGTCTAAGATGAGGGGAGATAAGTCCAAAAATCCAAAGGTAAGATAGAAAGGTCCAAAGGTCGCGATTAAAATGAATTTCGCATTTAGAAGCTCCTGACCTTACCTTCAAACTTACGGTAATGATTCAAAAAGCAAATTGATGAAGAAAGCCTGGCATTTTTCTGATATCATTTTTGGTTGTTAAATTAGACATTTGAAGAATGTATGATTTTGCACTGCGAGCTTTTTGCACAATAATAAACTTTTTTGAAAAAAATTGGTCTTAGATGTCATTCATTAAGGTCTTAGCTATTAGCTTCTGCAATACTGTGTAAGTAGTTTAAAAAGCAAGTGAGTTCTGTTTGAAATGGGAATGCGTGTTTCAAATGGCAAATACATAATCTATAACTGTGAATGTATAACTGTGTGTATCCAGGTCCCTTAAACTAAAGTTGAAGCTTGAATTTTACAACCGGCCTAATTAGGCAGATGATTTGAACTCTAGCTGACTGCTCACTCAAGGACGTGGAATTTTTAATTACACACCGATAATGCTTGCGTGGTAATGTATAGAAGTTTGTGTGTTAAATTACTAACGATCGTCTGTAGTGGCCTTTACTCATAAATCTACAGGGTGTTCTAAAAGTTGGGACTTTCCCCTTCAGAAGCAGCGGCCCTTGAAATGGTAATGCACGGTGAACCAGCAGTAAAAAAAAATTTCAAGGAGGTACTCACTATTTGATTGCTACGAAGTTGTAAGCACGGTCCTATCTAGGTCTTCCACCGTGTCCACCACGATGTGGATTCAGACATCCTGTGTCTCTAGCTCTTTGCACGAGCGAGACAAATCGACGAAATGCAGGGTGAGTACGGTTAGGAGAACGATCGGCATACACTCGCGAAGCCGCAGCGGTATTTTGACCACACTCACCGTACATTGAAGTCATGTCCACCAGTTCATTATTGTTATAAGCGTGCGCCATTGTTGTTGTTTTTAAAGTCCGATCGACAGATGTAGTAACAGCAACGCGGCGTATGACGAACTCCTGTTTTATTGTTTTCTCACCGGCATCGGCCCAGCTGGCGCTGCCTTGTTTGCTGTGATATTATTACATGGTGAGCCATTGCCCAGGGACGGACTTAGAATTGAGGATTTCTTTAATGGTCAGTATCTTGTTTTCTCTAAATATTTCGTTTATGTGTTACTGGGAAAAAAACTCAGTTTGGCGAGTATACGTATAAGTCCCAACTTATAAAACACCCTGTATAATTCTCAATGAAAAAACTGAATTGTATAGATAGACCTAACCCTCTTCTTCGCCATTTGAAAGCTATAGGTAGGTTAAGAACATGGGGAATGTCCTTTTAAATTTGATTTGTCCAATCCCTCAAGCAAATTCATTAACGGACGGCTCTGTGCTGTCTGAATATATTTCCAACACGGACAGAAAATTATGAGTTTATTTATGATCTGATCACGTATGTCCATCTCCGATTCTTCGATTATTCGATTTGCCTGTCGGAGAACAAGGGCGAAAATCGTTTTCGCATTTATTTATTGGCACGATCAATGCCCGGCAAAATCAACTGCGGCGCCGAACAATAAAAAAATATGGCGGCTGACGTCCGCAGACATCCACAATCATCGCAGTCAAGGGGGCGGATTGGCCTGTTTATTAAACTAAAGGGTGCTTTTTGGGGGCGCTATTGTAATCATTTTTCCTTTCGGCAAGTGAATTATGACAACTTCGGTTCAATCTTCTGACGTGCCTATATGCTACAGACACACTTCTTGAAATTACCCAGAAACTCATTACTTTCGCTCAACGGCCGAAATGGATGTCAACATCCACTAGACAGCGAGATTTGCTTTAGAACTTCAGGTATCTGCACTTAAACATCAATTGAAAGCGTTTATTCAATTGTCCGGCAAAGACAAATTCTAGAATTTCTGAAGTTTCCAAAAATTCCATTTTCTTTAATTTATAAATGTACCAAAACTACCAGTGCTCCAAAATTGGAAGAATCTCCAAAATTCCCAAAATTTCCAACGTTCCAAAATTTTCAATTTACAAAATTTCCAAACTTCCACAATTTCCAAAATTTATATAATTCTCATATTTTAAAAAATTCCAAACTTGCCAAACTTTTCAAAATTTCCAAAATTCCAGATTTCCCAAATATCCAAACCATTCAAAACATATCAAAAACTTTCAAAGTAGAATGTTTTTCCTATTAAACCTGTGTACAGATATTATCTATGATATGAGCAGAACACACTTGTTAAATGTCGTCAGTATAGAGATAGGGTTCATAGTCGGTTATAGGGAAGCTCTTGTACAAAAATCGACCAAAGGGTTCTTGAACAGGAGTATTTTTGGCAAAATCTTACTAATTCGCATCCTCAAATTCAGTTCCTTCAAGATTTACTAAAGTGGAAAAGTCCTTTTGAATTAATTGTATACACACATAAAAATAAATTCTTAGGCGAAGAGTATCTTCCATATTTTCCTATATGTGCAAAGCTGTAGTTATCTTTAAACAAGAATGCGATATTTTTGACTATATAGGATTCTACGAAGTCAATATTTTCAAATCAAAACTCGGAGGGTCTTGAAAGCAAGAATACCGAAAGCTTAAATTAAGTATATGATAATCCTGAAAACAAAACACTGAATATATTATCACCATTAAGAATACTACATATTGACAGCAGCATTTCATAATCTTGATGCGAACAACTCATGATTTTGTTATAGTATTTATATCAAAATTCATGTTGAAAAAATCCGATTACCATAGAGTATAATAAATATTCATTCATTCATTTATTTGTACTGAAGAATACAAATATTACCACCTCGAAGGCTATGCCTTGTGTGAGGTATTGGTATTGAAAATATCCACCAAAATTTTGTCTAACATAATTGCACTGCTGTCTCTCTTTGGACCATTATATTTATTCGCTTTTCAATGATTTGCTTCTCCTTCTCGTACTTGATCTGCTATGGATCCATTCTCAGCAGCAGGGCATTCTCTTCTATAATTTTTGGATGATTTCGTAATTTGAATGTAAAATTTGGATGGCATGTCCGAGTGACATTGACATATTGAATATGTATCTGAAGTTTTGAATTAGAAGAATACATTACCCCCACCGCTCCGCCATTGTTTGTATTCCATTTAAAGCTACTTGCTTAAATGCAGGGGGATCAATTTATACTCGGAAGTTTGATACTTCCGTTATTATGGTAGGTACAAAGAAACTTTGGAAAGAAGGTTGTGGATAAAGCTAAGATCTACCTTCAAGAATTATTTTATAATATATAGGGTTACTGATAAAGTCACGGCATACTAAACTTGTGTTTTTTCAAATATAACGTTCTATATATTATCTTAAATTTAAATTGTGCTCGCTCTCCCTATTCCGGAAATACAAAGTTTTATCAGGTTATACAGGGCAATTTCAGAGGCATGGCTACTTTTATGTCAAAATCTTAATGAATTAAACACCCTGCATCTTAAAAAATCAATAACTGGAAGTTATATTCTCAATGCCAGAATGATTTCGTTGTCGTCTAGTTTTGTTTTAAAGTTATTAAGTTTTTGCTGTCTTTGATTTTGTATACAGGGTGAACCGAGGGGTGAACCAAAACTCGAGACCATAATTTTATTTGTTATTCTAAAGCATCGTCAGAAAATTTTCACAGCATACTTCCACTTTTATTAACCATTCCCTATGTCTAAGCGTAACAGTGATGAATGAATTTATTAAGATTTTCATACAAAAATGGCCATATTTGTGCAAATACCCTGTATAACCCGATAAAACCCTGCATTTGCGGAATAGGGAAAATAAGCACAATTCAAATTCGGGATAATATATAGGGTGTTCCACGAGGTGTTCCATTTGAAAAAACGCAACTTTGGTATGCCGTGATTTTATCAAAAACCCTGTATATTGTAAAATAATATCAAAATGTAGACCATACTATAGAATTTCAATTACAACCTCTCATCGTATCAAACACATGTTTTATAATTGATACTAAAGTACTTTCATTTCCATGAAGAAACACGTTTTTTCTGTTAGGACAGGATTCCAGTTTTTTGAATGCCTCATATACTTAGATGTATCGTGCATTTGTAATTGCAATAATACCATCTGCTTTCAGATTGACCATTATACATGATGGTCATATTAATAATCAGTTGTGCATATGCTATAATTACTTAACTAAAATATTTTTAAAAGTAGTCTCCACAAATTGAAATAGAGACATTACCGTATCAGTAACATGTATATTTTCAAACAAATCGATTCTTTTGAAATTTGGCAAAAATTTATTTGCCAAAAAATGTCAATTCCTTGATATCATATTAAATAAATTACCGTGTAAATTCGTTATTTGTAACTAACATTAAGGGTCGGTTTCACCAGTCCCTGATAAGTTTCGGATAGCCTGTCTGTCAGATAACTTATATTATTTATCTGACAGATAGGCTATCTATTACTTAAGAATTGTAAAAATAATGAGAATGCCAATATGGTAATGACCTCATTAAGATGGATCTTGGATTATACAATTATAGTATAAAATATAACTACACACATAACACACAAGTCACGGATAGACCACAAAATAGGGATAGCCATGTAAATATGGCTGATGCAATACATAAGCTGCGCCGACGACGTGACGCTAGGATCGACTCCTCTCCTTCCTTTTACACTCCTTGAATCTCGATATCTTTCTAACCGAGTGCAATGCGGTTGAGCCAACGGCAAGGATCATTGAATTCAGTATAAGTTACTTCTGGCGCAAATACTGCTTACTGATGTCTTACCTACTGAATTTTCATTGATGCAATTATCTAGAACTGCGATTGTAAGAATGACGAGTAAACTGCTTGAATGACAGGGATTTGAAACAACTGTAAATATATTTGAAATAACGGAAAAGCATCCAAATACTAACAATTAATTGAATACACAACATCTTTTTCTGTGCAAAAAGAAGGTGGTAGAAACGGAAACCAACCAATTAGGAGCCGAACATCCGCGCATAAAAGTAATCAGATCGCTTTATAATAGTAGCAGTAAATAGAGCACAACTGCAACAGGCCCATGTGTGGTAATGATAATGGCTCCTACCTAACGACACGCCGCTTTACGTCTTTGTCGTTTTAATTAACGTACATTTTTCGCCTCTTTGCTCTAACCAGTGCCGAAGGTATGTTGTGAGGGTTTGGATAAGGGCTTCTTTTACTACATCATGTCGTCAACTTGAGTAATGACAAGATGGCCCCGTTTCACCACAATATTTGTCTAGAATTGAAGAACTATCCGGGATTTAATCCTAGATATGCGTATAAACGTGGTGGACCATATTTTTATCTAGGAGCAAAGGCTAAAAGCCTATGGCGCGGTAGAAGCGCTGCTAGAGGATAAAAATGCCGATGCACGTTATATTTGAGACGCTGTAGATTGTAGCCATCGGGAACCAAATTCCACGGCAGCTCATTCCACAGCATCGAAGCTCTTCAAAAGAAGGAATCCTGGAGGAGACTGGTTCGAGGAGTAGGGACCTCGCCCTGGTAAGGATGAGCTCGTAGAGCCCCTCTAGTGTTCCTCGTTCGAGCCGCCTTTGGTGATATTATCTAGGAGAGCTCACTCGAACATCTTCCGTGATAGAATATGTAAAACAGGGACAGGTCAGCCACCCTTCTTCGATGTTCCAGGCTGTGGAGGTCCTTTGTGAGGTTAGGCGTATCGATTAGTCTAATTTATCTCTTCTGGATAGTGTTCAAAAGCTTTAAAGAGTCCTTCGGAGAGCATCCTCACATATGGGAGCAATAGTCCAGTGACGGACGGTCTGATCTGTGGATGTACAGCGGAACAAAACTCCAAGCCTTTGGGATGCCGTTTTAGCAATATTGATGACTTGGCAGGACATGTGATTGTTGATGTTGATCACCAACAGCTCGATGGAAGGTGACTCGAGACTATTGCGGACTCTCCATTTTTATCAAAGATTAGCCAGAACAATGTCGAGACCTAGATTTTTCAAGTTTATGAGAATTAAGCAGTGTTGGACATGAACCAGTTGCATTGTACATTGAGATATTATGCAACTAGATTTCACCAAAAGGCAGTTGGTGATTTTAGTGACATTAGCAAATTTACAACAAATGGAGAAGTATCAGATGTCTATTTTGTCTTCACCATTTGTTTTATATGAACATAATGAATCGGGAGAAACTTATAGAAGTCCTCGAAACAACTGGAGTAGATAGAGAAGAAATACAACTAGCCGCAAATTCGACGCAAAACGCAGCGGTAAAAATTAACGGTACAAAATCAGAAGCGGCGATTATTAAAAGAAGTGTACGACAGTGCTGCGTGTTATCGCCACTCTTATTTAATATATATTCTGAGGCTATTTTCAAAGAAGCTCTGAAAGGGATGGGGTATGGAATTAAGATCAACAGGAAAATAATAATCAATAACATCAAGTATGCGGACGACACCGTTGTGTTAGCTGAGAATGTGCAGGACTTTCAAAGGCTGACAGATCGTATTATTGTACGATATAGTGGCCTAGTTATAAGTAAGGCAGAATCTAAAGTCGTTGCCTTTGCCAAGACACCTGTACAGTCTCATCCGATTATCGAAGGTAGTACGGTGGAACAAGTGTCGTCATACAAATATCTGGAGTGTATTGTAAATGAGGTATGTGAGCCGAAGAAAGAAGTCAGATGCCGCATTGATCAGGCCAGAAGGGCATTTATGAGTATGAGAAGATTTTTCGTAAGGTCAGATCTGAGCCTAAAAATTCGGATACGCATGGTCAGATGCTACATTTTCTCGGTTCTCCTGTTCGGACGTGAGACTTGGCCTCTAGATGCTGCACTAGAAAATAAAATAGACGCCTTTGAAATGTATATTTATCGCGGTATACTCAGTATATGAACGATGAAGTTCTTAATCGTATGAAGAAACAAAAAGAACCCATGCTTACCATCAAGGAACGAAAAACAGCTTATATACCTATGTCAAATTATGGGAGGAGAAAAATATGAACTTCTGCGACTGATTCTAGAAGAAAAAGTCAAAGGTAAAAGGCCTTTCGGCAGACGCTAAAATTCTTAGTTAAGGCATATTCTGGAATGGCTTGGTTGCTTATCGCTTGACATTTTCCGCATGGCCGTATCTAGAACTAAATTAGCTATTTGGATAGCTAATCTTCGTCTTAAGAAGAAGAATGAATCGGAAGGTAGAAATATTTTACTATTTTACCAGTGATGCTTTCCATTCACAATAATTGACACCCTAAACTCAAAAATGCATCACGCGTAACTGCCTCTCCTCTGAATTATGTAAGGCTGTCGCAGCCATGATCAGATGAACTGTTGGCTCTTGTTCTGTTCGGCCCACGTCGATACGCTCCGCCGCCTTGGTATCATCGTTTCGCCAACATGAGTCGTTTGTATCCTCAGAAGCTCTTACCTATTGGGCGTGTTCCGGGAAACCGGACTCCTCGGACAGCTTCGCAGGCTTTAACCAGACTACACCTTTAGTCTGCTGGTAATGGTCATTGGATCTCTAAGTGGTGTGAGGAATATGCTACTCTCTGCGCTACGTGCGATACCGGCATGCCGTGCGGCAGGGCACATATTAGCCGCTAGAACGGGACAGCAGCTCGGTGTGTCGAAGCCCAGGCTGCCCTTTTGTTAATAAATATGTCTTTATTTAACCTGGTGAGTGGTTGTTAGACTCCCTAGTGGTTGTTATAACAAGCTATACACTCCAACATTCCAGAACAGTAGTTCAAAAAATTTGAATATATTGATAATTAGACGCTGGTTATATAACATTAATCCAAGGTTTTTTTGTAGCTTTGTCTTCCCTGATTACCTTTCTAAACCTCCACTGATGAAAATGCTGGTATCAGATAGTACGATAGCTCTGGTGAACCTCGCATGTGGTCTGCCTCAGGGGATATTTTCGTACTTGCCCTTATTCCCTTACCTTCCTAAACCTTCTCTACCTACAAGATTACACTATTCAGAAAGTTTTCAACGAGGTATGCCCAAGGATATAAATTTAAGGTGAACTGTTGGTTCCTGAGCTGTTCAGTCGCAAGCGCGTAGCTGGGATTTCATTTGGGGAGGGAGGGACAGACATGGGTATTAATAACATTAAGGGCGGAGGGGGGGGGTTGGGGAGTCAGAACGCCCCCAGGGAGAATATTTTTACACATTTATTTGAATAAGTCTAGAAAAGCTTGAAAAAGCTGCGAGCGGAGCCCATTTTCTTTGCAGCGATAACAAGTTAATGTCAGTAAAAGTTAACATTGACAGGGGTCCAAATTCGACGTCTTTTTTTTGAAACACCTTTTTTTATTTGCTCTTCAAAATTGTTGACAGTTCAATTCAAATGTTGTGCAGTACAACAACGTTTATTATAAAATCAGTTTTTTATATTAACAGAAATTTTTGACATTCTTTGAAAAGCCGTTCCAATAGTTCAATTCTTTGTATACGGAAAAGCGTAGAGAAGGATCTCTTTTATGCTACTTGTTGTGCAAGGGAGTGCCAAGAAAATTAGTATTGCATTTTTTGTTGCTGGAAAGGATATGTCCTCGTCTCTTAAATAAGTCTAGTTCCCTAAGTGCCGTATCCATAGTCGTTTCTTGAGTAATACTCAAGTGAGTCCTTCCTTGTGCATCCATTTTCTGAGTACGAGACGGCGAGAAAAAATTTGGCGACGTTGTCATATTTCAAATTCGTTATGCATATGACTACGTTTTTTGATCTGTTATCTTCTTCTTCTATCCTTATGGTTTCTGCGTTTTCTGTTCTCTATTTTTGTTTTATGCCAGTATTTCGTGTTTTTTGTCAGATATTTTTTCAGATGTGACGGAAACTGGGAACACCTTACTCTAAAATTAGCCTACAGAATCGCCTTGACTGCAACGAAATATCATGTTGACATTTTGTTACTTGAGTATTGCTCAAGTGAGCCTTACATGAGGGACGCCGTGGAAACACAAAACCATGCTTAAGGAACACTCAAGTATTAAGGGACTCTTAAGTATCAACTATGAATACGGCCCTAAGGTTTTCTCTTGTAATACCCTTGTTCTGTGTGTGTATCATAGTCCAGCTTAATTATTAAAAGCTTCTAAATGGTGGTATTGGCAGAAAATTTGTGACTTCTGTTCAATATCAACCAGTGACATATTCATTATTCAATATTACTCAGGGATATAGTGACATCAAACCAAAAGTACGCAAATTTTTATCAGCACAACGCTGTTCCAATGTGGATATAAGATATAAAAGAATCTAAATAAAGAAGGAAAATCGATCGTTTATTTTTCTTTATTTATGCATGTTTCCATGTGTCTCGACTTTGAGTGTAAAACATTATAGAAAAAGGCTCCAATACCAGTATGCCTGAATCTTTGGTTATCAATCTAACGCACGTAATAAACTCACGTGTAATGTCAATCAACCACCTGCACTCAACTGCTGACTACAGAACTCCTAGCTACATTTTTCTGTTCGATCGGACTGGGAGCATGTGGTTACTTATAGCCTACTTGGGGGGGGGGGGGGGTGGGAGAGCGGCGGACCTACCTTGCTACGCCCTTGTTCAGTCGGCGTCGGCACGCTTCGCTGCTTGACGTTTCGCTAACACGAGTGGTCGGCATCATCAGAAGCTGTCACCTATTCGGCGTATTCCGAGCAACAGGGAAGCGCGCCGACGGCAAGACGGCGGAGCGTGTCGAAGCCGGCCAAACATCCCAAGAGTCAACAGTTCATCAAATTATGGCCGCGAAAGTCTTACACAATATACAGGGTGTCCAGTTAGTGTGTAATTCTTCGATATCTCGCGAAGTGTACCTGATAGAAGAAAATCTCAAATACAAAAGTTATTTGGTTACTTAAGACGCATATTATAAAAATATTCTAAGACATACAGGGTGTTGCGGGAAAGTATAATAGTGATCAACTTGATTTTTCTATATGGAACTATAACTTTTTCTTAAATTGCTCTAGTTTCCATCATTGGTCTCTATTCAACCCTAAAATATTTTTGGGATCGGTTACGACGTTGCCAAGTTGTAATTTATTTTCTATTAGTTTCCGGATTTGCAAGGTCGCAAGTAATACGTCCAAATTGATATATCCCTTCAACTTTTCTCAATAATATTATACAGCAGGTTAGTTGAATATTAATTGGATATTACTTTGGATGTTACCAGCAATTTGTATTTACAAGGTGTTTTTGGCAAAATTTTAAATTACGGCAATTTCAGGGTCATTTTACTTTGTTTTTTAAATGTAACTCCCTGTATGTTTTATTTTAAATCGAAATATCTACTAATACCCTATCTCGCTTTGTAATTTTTTTTTCGCGTTTGCGGCGTTGCCAAGTTATAAATTATTTTTCGAAATCTTTAAACAAATATCCCCGATTTTAATTTATTTTAAATAGACTTCTCTACTTATTTTTATTGCAATGAATTGCACATGTCGAATTTAGTAAGATCTCAAAATTTCAAAATTTTGTTCCTAATAACTACTGAGATACTGCAACACCGCTTTTTCAGTAAACGGTACCGGAACGATTAAATATTTCCAAAACCGCCGCAGCTGGAGATGTGAAATTCAGTACTTGGGGGTTCTTGAATATACAGAATTCAAACACGTTAACGTCAGTGTTGTCAGATTTACAAATTTTACGTCATAATTTTGAATGGAATGCCCTATTTATGAAGTCTAACGTAAAAATGGTAAATCTGACAACATCGCTGTTAGCGTTTTTGAATTCTGTACGTTCTAAAATCCCCAAGTATTGAATTTCACCTCTCCAGCTGTGGCGGTTTTGGTAATATTTAAGCGTTCCAGTACCGTTTACTGAAAAGGCGGTGTTGCCGTATCTCAGTAATTAATAGAAACAAAATTGTAAAATTATGAGATCTTACTAAACTCGACATGCGCAATTCATTGCAATAAAAATAAGTGGAGGATTATATTTGGAATAAATTAAAATCGGGGATATTTGTTTAAAAATTTGGAAAAATAATTCATAACTTGGCAACGTCGCTAACGCGAAAAAAGATATTACAAGACGAGATAGAGTATTTGTAGATATTTCGATTTAAAATAAAAAATACAGGGTGATACATTTAAAAAAAACAAAGTAAAATGACCTTCAAGTTGCTATAATTCAAAATTCTGCCAAAAACACCCTGTAGATACAAATTGCTGGTAACATCCAAACTAATATCCACTTAATATTCAAGTAACTCGCTGTACAATAAAGAAAAGTTGAAGGAATATATCAATTCGGACGTATTACTTGGGACCTTGCAAATCCGGAAACTAATAGGTCGCAACCTATCCCAAAAATATTCTAGGGTTAGATAGAGATCAATGATGGAAACTAAAAGGATTTAAAAAAAAGTTATAGTTCCATATAAAAAAATTAAATTGGTCACTATCCTACTTTCCCGCAACACCCTGTATATTTCAAAATATATTTAGAATATGCGTCTTAAGTAACCAAATAACTTTTGTACTTGACATTTTCTTCTATCAGGTATACATTGCGAGATATCGAAGAATTACCCACTAACTGGACACCCTGTATAAATTTAAGGCCTTTTCGTGTTTTTCTCTTTTAGATTACCTTTCTACACCTCCCCTGCCTGCGCTTCTGAACTCAGCTAGCACGATTACTCTCATTTAGAAAGCTCCGCATGTGGTGTTAGCCGGCTCATGAAATATTCTTAAAATTATTCCCGTTAATACTATAAGCGATTGCCGCTTTTTAATTTTATTAGTCGTTGGGAGAATGAGCTGGCTTTTTTCTTTGTTTCCGTATTTGCCCTACAAATTGGATGATACTATATTGCAGTCAGGTACACTCTCCTGTATATGGGGTTTTTCCTCTAGAAAAAGAAGGCTGGAGAACAATGGATTATTTGAATATACGCAAAGGCTCAAAATGCATTCCAGCTTTATGGTTAGGTTTTTGAAGACTCTTCATATCTGCCGTCTATGAGGGTTCAAAGGATAGGAAAGCTTCTCATAGAAAGTTTTATTACCATTACAGTTAAATACCTAGTAGGATGTCCGAAGAAGAGGATACGCATATTTTTGAAACAGTTGAGGAAAGTCGCCCGCAATATAAATATTCATTGCCACTTTGTTTCTGAATATCCAGACCTGATGTACCGAGGCTAACATAATGGTCACGAAATACGTACTGTTCCACGAACCAAATTACTAACCAGTAGGCGAATTGAAATCAATAAGCAAAGTGAATACATGATTTTTGCACATATAAATTGTGATACTAACGTTCGATTTAATTTTTGTCGAATTTTTAAGAAGTAGTCTTAGTTGTCGTATAAAGAATAATAAAAATTAAATTAATTAAAACTAAGTGGATATAGATATAGTAAGTTGTATGATCATTTATTTATGTTTAGTTTATTACAAAAGTAGTGCCACCTCGGAGGTTATGCCTTGTATGAGGTATAGGCAAATAAGCTATGATATACTACAGCCTTATCTGCAACCAGTTTGGTTTACCCAATTCCCTATTGTTTCTTTCTTTCTAAACCTTCTTAAACCATAAGCATCTTGATACTGGACCATAAATGAAACCGCTGTAGCATATAGTAGCTACTTATGTATTAAGGACGTCTCTTTACGTATTCTTAAAATTTTTGAAATACTTACCATATGCGTTTGTTAGTGACTTTCCATAGTTATTTCGAAAGACTCGATACGTACTGTCTCTAATGTTTATCCTTATTTGGATACCTGGCCAAAGTCTTGTGCAGCCATTTTTTTTTTTTGGAAAAGTGAGATGCCTAACAGCTCTACATAAGACCATGCTACGCCAAATGTGGCGTGGCGTTCGTCCATCCAATGTATGATTTTTTAAAAAAAATCGAGCAATATTTTATTAAATGAGACAAGCCACAGCTCCCCGTGGCTCACAGAAGCCACGTCTGCAACTGTGTCTGCAACGGAAGCGATGTTTTTTTTAAAGTGGCCGGCATGGCGTGCCCACCCTTGCCCTTGCGCACTACCCACTTTTGACCGCGTGTTTTGTTAGTTCTGTGCAATCTATTTTATTTCCGTCTTGAGTTTGCCAGTATAGTTGATGTAGACGTGGCCGTGGCTTAAACAACAATTTTTGAATATTCGTGCTAGAATAATTACTTATAATCGTGGATTTATAAGCAATACTTCAAAACATCGTTAAACTGCAACCACAACACAGCAAGAATTATGTTTCCCATCACCAATATCATCGAAACATTCTTTGAAATAAAGCTTGGCTATTACTAATCAACGCCATCTGTGTTTATGACACAAATTTTGGTATCAGTGAGTCTTAAATGACAAACATAAAAAATATTCATCGGCATGCATTTTTTCAGTGAGCAATGGTTTTACTTAATATGTCATAAAAATTTCAGAATCTTTAAGGCATATAATTGTACAATCCTCTGTCTTGTGCAAAACATTTCCTGTTCCACGTCAAAAGTAACGGCATAAATTGTTGTCCGTATCTGCCGTAAACATTTGTTATTACTGCGCATGCTCAAAATAACGACAGCCACGAAATTCGTTATTTTTGGTGGTTCACAAACGCCTTAATATCAAAATTATGAAAGGCTGCTGTCGTTCGCAATATTAACGACTGATGGTCATTGGCCCAATGTACAGCAATCGTTAACTGAATGGACACGAAATTTGATCTTCGACAGCGTTTTGTATTGACAACTCGTCACGGGTATAAAATTAATATTGACGTTTTCCGGTAAGGCGAACTCTTTTATTATTATCAGGTCCTTTTTTAGTACAGTCTATGCCTTGCCTGACCATGACAAAGCTTACTAATATATGGCGTTACCATAACATCACTAAAGCTACCAAAATGTCGCTGGTTCAGTCTCTTGTGTTCTCCATATTTTTGTATGCCTCGGAAACTTGGACTATTAAAAAGGCAGATCGAGCTGGCATAGATGGTGCTTTTGAAATGTGGACGTGGAGGAGAATGCTGAGTTCCTTATACCGCCCATCGAATGTTTCCATACTGGATGAGCTCGGTAATCCAAAGACACTATCCTCCATTGTGTCGACGAGAATGCTTACATTCTTCGGACATATACACAGAAACGATAATATGGAAAAACTTGTATTTCAGGGTCATGCCCCGAGTGGGCGGCGCCGTGGCCGTTCCCCTACACGCTGGGTGGACACGACGAAACAGTTGCTGGATATGAGTGTCAAGAGCGCCACTGAACTGACAGTAAATCGCAAACGATGGCGAGCTACAGTTCTCAAAATTATTGATAATATTCGTGTCGGCAATACTTTAGCTACGACTTAATGCATTTTACGAATTTACAACATGTCTGCTAAGACCATGTGACTATGGTGATGATGCTTCACCTCAGAATTATAGAGAATTGAAAATCTTCCTAATTGTTTAGGCTTACCTTTAATAAAATAATGTGCAACAATCATTTCACTATTCCCTAATGAAAGTAGAATCTGACTTTTATTATTAATACAAATTAGCCCTTTACTTCTGTCGGCGCTTTTCGGCTCTCACAAAAATTCTTAGCGCTCTTTTTTAATAATGTACTATTTGTCATATTAGTTTTCATTAATGTTCTCTTCTCCTGTGAGCAATTCTATGGTAATTAAGGGGAGAGTCAGGTGGTCACGACACAGGAGTGTACTAAGAACAACGCAGTTGATAATTATGATCCTTGGCATTTCGGTGAATAAAAACAAATTTATTAGTTGCCAAGGAATATTTACTAACGTTTCGGCGGTCAATATGACCGTCTAGGAATGTTGATTGATGTTAAGAGTACTAATCTCCAGATTGGTTCAAATAGCGACATAATGAACCAACAGCAGTACACATCCTCGTCATTCCTTCTTCGTCAATCCACCGCCCGATTCACCATGAAGCGTGTTACATTTTCAATATTATGGTCAAATGGTCGAATCATATTGAGAAAACAAAACCTGTTATCAGCAGCTAGAGCCTCGTTGTGCATCAAGGAAGATAAACAAGAACGAATGAGGACCGGAGCCAATGCCCACAGTAGGCCTTTATGGAAACTATGTATGCAAAATAAGTTACTCTATAGAGAAGCAAGAACGCAGGCCTAACTGAAACACTACAGATTTGTCTGGACCAAAAATGGTGAGAAAGGGTGATACTTCCGGCGTTATCTTGATAAAGAAGAAAGAGGATTCGGGAAAAATTAAATAAGCAGTCTTACAAAATTACTTATAAACAAATTATTTAATTTACTATCAACATACAAGAGGACTGAGGTCAAAAACATCCACATTCTTCAACAACGTGCAAGTGGTTATGATGTGATATGTTTATCAGAGACGTAGCTTAAGGACTATACGGTATTCAGAAGAGATCGTGTGGTCTCTTCTTCATGCAAAAGTGACGGTGGCGGTGTTCTAATTGTAGCTAAAAATGCGCTCAATTTTAAACGGTGTTCTGAACTGGAGTCCGTCGCGGAAGATCTTTGGTTATCTTTAGAAAATAAGAATAGATCTAAGTGGTTTATAATAATTATGTTGTATATACTTACCACCAAGATAGTTTTGCGTATGCTTTGTTAACAAATTATACCAAAATGAACAATTCATCCGACAAAGTAACGTATTGCTGGTTGGTGATTTCAACCTTCCATCGGTTAGATACGAAAATTTCAGTGAACCTTTCAATGCTACTGAACAAGAAAGTGCACTAATTGATACAGTTTCTTACTTACAGTTAGTGCAGTACAACCAAATTTTCGAGTCAAGCAATCGCTGATTAGACCTTCTATTGAGTAACGTAAATTCCCTAAGTAACATTGATAAGTCAGTTGACACATTAGTTCCAGAAGATAATCACCATCCAGCAATAACATTTTGTTACAAATTACTGTATTTTTGCATTTTTACCATTGCTGTTACTAATATAAGGGTATAAAAAAATTATTAGGGTTAATCTCGAGGTTAATCCTGGAAAACAAGCTCCTGAAAATCTACCTACGAGTAGGAAAGCTGAAGCCCTTTTTTCAGAGGTTTCATTTGAGAACAAACTTAGATTGCACGTAAAAGAGTCGACTCTAGACTCTATGATATGTCATAATATTTTATTATTCCTAAGCAAATCGCAGGTGTTTAAAAAATATTTCGATTGCACACTTAAATGATTCTTTTTCTATTTTTGTTTTTAGTTCTTAATTTTGTGCTTTTATAGTCAAAGTTAATTTGGTTCAATTTTTACTTTGCCAAAGTAAAAATAAGTTTTTTGTGTTTTTCAATTAAACACGTACTCTTGTTTACTGCATTTTTGCATTTTCATCATTGCTGCTACTAGTATTAGGGTTAAAAAAATTATTGGGGTTAACCCCGAGGTTAACCCTGTAATTTCTAGATCTAGATTTTTATCCCGGGGCTACGAAGCAGGGTCTCAATACCGAAAAATGGTCACCCTAATCGTTACACAATATTAAATTTGGTAAACCTACCGAGTGCTGAGTACTGTCCAATGAGTAAATAATGGGACTTACAGGTTGCAACCCCAAACGTGTATTTTATGATACTGAATGCGGCCCTGTAACGAACCGCGCATACCAGGAATTAAACGGGACACAATGGACGTAATGGGGGTGAATTATGAATCTTGCTTTCGGTCTTGTCACGCGTGGGGTAGCTGCTATCCGAGGTGATAGTCTTCGTAGGTGTGCGGTTGGAGGAAAGCACGCGATACGACGTCACGGAACACGAGCCGATCGCATCTTAGCAGGCCTGTTGCAACATGCATATACGCTATTACGGACACCAATGATGGGTAGAATGACTGGGTAGCAATTAGCGGTAATACGTGGTTTTGATGTAGGTTGATAGAGATAGTGTCATTTTCTTTGTGGACGCCGATAGTTCATCGGGAATGTATAACAGGATTTTTTAGTTATTTATAATGCAGCCTTCTTAACGCATATCATCGTCGTCACAGTCACAATGTCTTAACAGACACGTTGTGAACTCGTAAAATGCATTAAGTCGGAGCTAGAGTATTGCCGACACAAATATTATCAATAGATTTGAGAACTGTAGCTCGCCATCGCTCGCGATTTACTGTCAGTTTAGTGGCGCTCTTGATACTCATATCCAGCAACTGTTTTGTCGTATCCACCCCGCATGTAGAGGGACGGCCACGGCGCCGCCCACTCGGGGCATGACCCCGAACTGCAAGTTTCTCCATATTATCGCTTCTGTGTATATCTCCGAAGGATGTAAGCATTCTCGTCGACATAATGCAGAAGAGTCTCTTTGGATTACCGAGGTCATCCAGTATGGAGACGTTAGTTCGATGAGCGGTACAAGAAACTCTCAGCATTCTCCTCCACATCCACATTTCAGAAGCATTTATGCGAGCTCGATCTGCCTTTTTTACAGTCCAATGTTTCCGAGGCATACAAGAATATGGAAAACACAAGAGACTGAGCCAGCAACATTTTTGTAGCTTTAGTGATGTTATGATCACAACATATTTAAGTAAGCTTTGTCATGGCCACACGTGCCTTTTGAATGCGCCGTCGAATCTCATTTTCACAGCTACCCGAATTTTCGATCAATGAACCGAGGTACACAAAACTTTGAACTACTTCACAACGGCCTATTGACTTTATTTGTCGATGACTATCATGCTCTCTATCTACGATCAGAACCTTGGTCTTATTGTAGGTAATACCAAGACCATACGCTGCAGTATGTTGTTCTAAGATGTTTAATAGAGCTTGTGTCGTCAGCAAATCTTATGTTGGATATTTTGCTTCCGCCAATGGTTATCCGCCATTCCTAACACCTGTCTCATCACAAATTCGGAGTAAATGTTAAATAACATCGGAGATTATACACGTCCCTCACGAACTCCTTTCCTGGTGGCAGTTTGACCAGACAGGTTACCATCAATACTTACACGAGCCGAATTAGTCTCGTAGAGTTGCTGTATGAGAAACACTAGGTGATAAGGAACTCCCATAGAGATGAAGATTTCGCATATACAGTAATAATAATCTTTGTTTGCAAAGTTGTAGCTACTCTACTGCATAAAATGAAATTAAATATATTCAATTAATTAATGCAAGACAGTTATCTAGTAACAATAAAGGTTCAGATTATACAGGGTGATTTCAACGTTAGGACTTTCCTGTTCAGAAACAACTGCATGTGAAACGAAAAACCTAACGTCTGGTGAATCAACAGCAGAACAATGAAGAGAAATTGGGCAAAAAATACTTCATTTGCTGCCAAATTTTAGGTGCGGTCCTGTTACATAAGCCTCATGGACACGGTTCGAAGTTTTCGCCGCGAGTTTGAAAAGCCAAGTATTTGTTCTTTAGTTTGGACCGTTTGAAGTTGTCTTGATCATCCAGCTTGTCCATGATATGGATACAAACATCCTATATTTCTAGCTCTTTGCACGAGATAGACAAATCGATGGAATGTAGGATGAATACGGTCAGAGAAACGATGAGCGTACACTCGCAAAGGCATTTCATTGGCCACCTCACCGTACACTAAAATCATGTCCACAGGTTCATTATAATAGTTATGCCGGTTGCAATAATTTTGCTGTTTCTAAAGTCCGACATAGCACGTCACCATCAAGAGACGTCAAAATAATGCATGCTGCTACACGCACCTATGTAAATGGGGTATTTTCGTTGTTTCATCTAATCACACAGGGTCAAAATTTCCTTGATATCCCTAAACATTTCGGTTACATGTTATTGGGAAAAATCACCCACCACTGCTTTTGGCGAGTACTTTGAAGAAGAAAACCCACAAGTTACGAAACACCCTGTATAATATTATAACATCGTCATTTAGTTAATATAAATAAAAGGGTGAAGTCTAAATAAAAATAACGAATATTAGCAAATTGCTACATTTAGTAGCTTATTTTTTACGTATCTTTTGGACTCGGGTACTGAAATATCTTTCTCGGGGCTCATTGTATCGTAAGAAAACTTTTGGTAAATAACTGTATTGTGACATTGAATTACCGCGATATGCCGATCTTGTTTTCATCAACACCAGATTTGAATATTTATTTCCCCTTGAGATGTCTTTAGGTATCCTGCTAGAACATTTTGTGAACAAAATAGAATAGATAGACTGATCCAGAATTCTCATAAAGGAGGGTTCAGAAAATGCCTTCTCTTTCTAAATTTAAACACTGCAACATCGATACAGTCGCAATAACCACATCTCTGAATATTCACAATATCACTCTGAATGAGGAGGAAATTCTTCAAGAATTTGTCAAGAAGCCTCGACGACTCAAAAATACTTGAAATTAACTTTTCAATGTTTTAGCTAAAAATTATATTGTGACATTTAGTTGTAGTTAAGTTGAAGTTGTAATAAAGTTGTTTCATATTTCAGTCACCTACTTTTGTAATCGAAATTTGAGTTTAATAAGTGAAATTCCAGAGATATAAAATATGGAAACTTATTTTGATCTTGGATCGAATGGGAGGGTCCAGACCTGAACCCCCCCTCCCCCCGATGGATCTGCCACTGACAGTGGACAAGACTAAGATTGGCTGTCAGCCAACAAGTCATAGTTTTCTAAGTATCACAAGGTGTCCTTCATATACACGCTCTTCGGTATAAAACAATTCAGGAGGGCACATACTGTTAAAAAGAAAAAAATCCCTTTCGAAGCTCATGTGGTACATTCTAATGCCTTGTAATTTATAGTCTTGTTAAGAAGCATTGCAAAAAAGGAAAAAAGGATATAAAGCGGGTTAGTTGTTTAAGGTAGGTTTAACAACCATTTTAAAAAAACATTCATTTTTCGAAATCAAAATACCACAACCCACGTAAACATGTCAAAAATATAAGCATACATAAAAATCGTAAATTCTTTGGTTGTTTAAACGGAAACCTATTTTGAAATATATATCGTCCGAGAAATATATTCCGTTAAAGTTAACCTCAATGGTAAATCAAATTAAACATGTATTGCATATGTGTAGTCGTACTACGTACGTATTAATTCTAGCTATAGTCTATTAAACATTTTTTTCACTGACCGAAAAAAAGTCACAGAGAAATATATATGCAAGGAAAAAGCGCTATAGCCCCTAGTCTAGTCTCCAAAAAGAACTTTTTTTTTGAACCAAAAAAAAATCAATGATCCTGTCGCTTATTTTAAGTTTATTGTTATCAGCATATTCCTTACATTCCTTGCACCCTTATTGGAGCAAGTTCAGAACGATGGTTTTCACTGATAATTGTTGACTAAAGTCTTGGTTCTCTTAAGACAACTGATACTGAACGACAACGATGTTGTAGGATGGATAGTAACAAAAAATGTTAACATGTTTTGATATTGGAAAAAGTCACGCTCCTCGTTTAGAAATATATATCGTCCAAGAAATATATTCCGTTAAAGTTAACTCACTGGTAAATCAATTCAAACATATATTGGATATGTGTAGTCGTACTACGTACGTATTAATTCTAGCTTATAGTCTATTAAACTTTTTTTTCACTGACGAAAAAAAGTCACAGAAAAATATATATGCAAGAAAAAAGCGCTATAGCCCCTAGCCTAATCTCCAAAAAGAACTTTTTTTTTGAACCAAAAAAATTCAATGATCCTGTCGCTTATTTTAAGTTTATTGTTATCAGCACATTCCTTACATTCCTTGCACCCTTATTGGAGCAAGTCCAGAAAGATGGTTTTCACTAATAATTGTTGATTAATGTCTTGGTTTTTCTTAAGACAACTGATACTGAACGACAACGATGTTGTAGGATGGATGGTAACAAAAAATTCTCTGACTATTTTTTATTACCAAATCGGAAGAAATAGTATGAGATTCGAAACGGATGAAAAATTTTTGTTTTCAGAGCCTTGAAAAGAAATTATGGAATAAAGTACGATTTTTGGCAAAAAAGGATGTTTTCCTTAAAACCCACGGACTAACCTAAACACCCTCGTATCTTAGTTACAACAAGGAGGACTCTCTTCAGACTATTGAATTAATTCTCTTGAACTGAGATCGCTTCCATACGATTTCCATTACCGTGTATGTTCTTGTTCTAATCAGGTCGAACGAAATGTAAATGAGACAGTCCTTCCGGTCACCACATAGATGCTAGATAGGCATCTCACACCGAACGAGACAATGAGTCTTTCCTTTCCAACCCTCTCACACAATGTCTTCGCTTAGAATAGCCCTTTCCGTGCTTCTGCGAATACGAGTATATGCATTTACCTACACAAGCTATAGTACGATCTAGTTTACATTTGAATGGGATCAAGGAAAGTGACACTGTACTTTATTAGTCGAAAGGTGAGGGTCCTGGCGTCTATGAGTGTATGTTACAGACGCTATGAGAAATTCTATCAATCCACTTGCACAAAACAGTTCTGAAAAATGGCGTCAAGTGGTCTAACTCATTTCGATACCGACCGACACTATCTATAATAAATAATTTATTGCTATTACATGAGATTGCCTACCGTGCTTTGATGTATTAAGAATATTTTCAATTTAACATATATCGGTGACAGTTCCGAAGGTGTATCTGTTGTACTCAATAACCGAATTCGGCCACTGCCCGAACTGTATACCCAGAACGCGTTGTGGATTTCGCTAATTTCTCACACCGCGTTGCGGGTAATCTTTGTATGCGCAGGACGCGTTGTGGGTAAATTACAAAGACCCACAATGCGAAACTCCGAATTCCATCGGAAGCACACGACCATTTTCGCATTATGGACAATACAAATATAGCCACAAAGCGAAATTTCATAATAAAAAAATGAAAAACAATGTGTTAAATCAAATACCTGCCCACGATTTAGGAGAAAATTAATTTCCTCTTCATTCCTATACCTTTGAGCTATAAATTATTCATTTTGTCCAATTTTCAATAATTCGTATCCATTCAGCTTTCAATACTGTTTAGATGACAGGCATAACTTCCCCAGTTCTTGTCCTTCTTCAACCTTACCTGTGATTTTTTCATAGTCACCTTCTAAAAGTGTAGACCTATAAGATGACGCTGTATAGAGTTTATTGAAACCATTCTCGAATTATTTTCGAAGTATTTCTGTCGATTCACTGATCTTACTAAACATTGTTGTGAATAAATAAAAAAACACTTGTTGCGCTATGTTAGGTTATTAGATTTCCGCTTTGTGGCTATTCGTATTACCCACATCGCGAAATGCTCGTGCGTTTCCGACGTCATTCGGAGTTTCGCATTGTGGGTATTTGTAATTTACCCACAACGCGTTCTAAGTATAAATTTCGGTCAGTGGCCGATTTCTGTTATTGAGTACAACATATCTAAAAGTAAATATGCTTGGATGGTAAGTAAGCGTACGTTTTAGAGAGGCACTGATTTTGTAGATTTGTATATATAGCAAGCACTATTTGCAAATACACACGGGATACTCCGCTCCAGTGGAAGACACATTCGTATCAGTATTTTGTTTTTGAGAAGAACAAATTTTCCATAAACATTGGTCGCCAGCTCTCGTAGCCTATAGTACACCACACGTTTAGTGTTTTCGTGATTCACAAAAACCATGGACCTCGCTCATTATATCTTTCTAAACACAAGACAATGCAGATATGCATGACTTAACTTAGTATTACGAAAACGTCACAATATTATTCCTTGCCACACGTATGTCGTAATCTAACACTATATCATTTCCAGAAGTAGTTTCAAAAGGATCAAATTACATTTCCAAAGCATCAATTCTAAATTCAAATTGTCAGATGTATAAAGGGAGGGAAACTGAAACTAAGCGGTCTTTGCATAGGATACTAACACTGTTACTTTCCACACCGATAGGTGAGGGGGTATTGTGGTCGCAAAAATGTTCCATTTTAGGATACCTAGATACATAAAAAAATTTGTTGTACTCATAGTACCCTGTCCAGAGACCTGTGGAAGAAAGACCCTGCGGCATAATCCAATTTTTAAGGTCCATCCGAATATTGCCTTGCCTATTACAGAAGCCAAGGGACTTCTGATGGATACAACATATTGCTTAAGATCGGTCTGTATTGTGTAACGTGGAAACTGTTGAATTAATTTTAGTGTTTTGACACAGTGTTACTACCATGGCGAGGATGGAAACACGTTTGGTTTTTATAAATCCCGTCAGTGGAGACGCAGCGATAATTAAAAAAAATCTAAAATATAAAAACAGGTCAAACTGCGTTTTTAGGCATTTTAAGGGTTCCTGATCATTTTCTACTTTCTTTCGGGTGGGGGTGAAATTTGCGTGATTGGGGGATGAGGGGTGTAAAGCAGAAAAAGTTGTTGTGTTCATCATAAGCTATCCATTTTCCTGTGAATGAAGGACCTAGCGGCAATACACACTTTTTTGCAGGTGAGCGGGTGATAATTTGGTTGAAAGGGGATCTCAAACTCAGCTTCATGCTATGGGAAAATAATAAACTGGTATCACAGTAATGTATGGAAAGTAGTGAGTCAATCAACTTGACCTCACCTTTTAAAGAAACAATAAATTTATCGACAGTGCTACAATGAATTATGAATTTTTGACATTAAAGCGCGAAATCCTCAATTTCCAGCAATATTTCGTGCTTCTTCCAAAGTCATCACTCAACTTTTAAGTATACTTCATAAATCAACTACGGCAGTAGAATATATTCGCTCTGGTTTAAATGGAATATCTGTGTCACATACGGTGTATTAAAAATTACTTAATGAATAATGGATCAACCTGTGTGTATATGCCTGTCGGCCGCCTTTGCGTGGAGCTTTTTCACGTAGCGATCTGGCTCGCAGATTACTCCGTAATGATTGTCTTACGTTCAGTGGCGTACGATAGCGTAAACATATCATTTTACTTCCCACACCGATAGGTAAGGATAAAATACGATTTTTGGACGTTTTATGATGTCTGATATCCTTAGTTTGGGCAATTTTAACTCAAAGGTTGGTCAAACTATAGATGATGAACATCTTAGGGCATATATTGGTAAGTTCGGACTTGGTGTGAGAAATGAAAGGGGTCAACGTCTGCTTTAATTCTGTATTGACCATAATTTCTCAATTGCCAACACTATGTTTTCACAACATCCACGGCGCTTGTATACTTGGAGCTCTCCCGATGGACGATTTCGTAATCAAAATGATTAAATTTTAGTTCGTACACGGTGGAAGTGACCTATTAGCCTTTGTAAGACTCTAGCAGGTTCTGACTGCGGCTCAGACCATCAGTTACTTCTGTGCGAACTTCAGTTAAAACTGAAGGTATGTCCACGTTCTAAGTGGATAGTACGGATGGAGATCGCTGACCCTGCTTCTCTTCGGTCGAAATGTTTAGAGCTTTTTCGGTATGCCTCTATAATGGATATGTCAAATTCAAACGATATGTGGCTATCATTCAAAAATGTGCTGTTACATGCTGCCCAGATAAGTCAACCAAAGAGTACCATTCAACCAAAACGACAATGGATTAGTAGCCACACATTGTCTGTTATTGAGGCACGTAGAAACCTTAAGATCTCAGGTCTTGATTCAAATACAAAGCAAAACGCATATAGACAGCTCTCACACGAGATTCAGGGACTATGCCGAAGAGATAAGAACTCTTGTATACAGCAATTGTGCCGGAAGTAGAGATGCATGCCAATACTAATCATCCGAAAGAGATGTTTTTTAAGGTCATAAGCCTCAGTCGGGATTTTAAACCCAAACCTTGGGCTGTTAAAAATCCCGAGGGACAGCTAATTACCAACATGCATGAGGTTATTGAGGTATGGCGAAATTACTGCGAAAGCTTGTACCATGAGGATGGCTCTCAGGCCCTCTCATTGACTTTTGAATATGAACCTGATATTCTTTTGTCTGAAGTGGAACATGCCCTCAACAAGTTAAAAACTAATAGAGCTACAGGCATTGATGCTATTTCTGCCGAAACATTAAAATGCTTGGGTGTAGACGGCATTCCTCTTTTATATAATATTTGTAAGAGGGTCTGGTCCTCCGGTGTTTGGCCAGATGAATGGTGCACATCCATTTTTGTTTCACTTCATAAAAAAGGATCTACAACAAATCCAGACAATTATCGCCTACTTTCGTTAATCTCTCATGTAAGCAAGGTTCTAGTATATATTTTATAGTCTCGTTTGGAGGGTTTTTTTGGCTGGCAGATTCTCAGGTGCAGGCAGGTTTTGTAAAGGGACGCGGTACGCGTGAACAGATCTTACACTTAAGACAGATTATTGAAAAAGCCGGAGAGCATTATTTTCCCGTTTTTATCTGCTTTGTGGACTATTCTAAGGCGTTTGATAACGTAAAGTGGCCTAAACTGTGGGAAATCCTTATCTCCATGGGAGTCCCTTACCACTTAGTATTTCTTATACAGCAACTCTATTACTCTAGCTCAGCTCGTGTAACAATTTATGGTAATCTGTCTGGTCAAACAGCAACCAGAAAAGGAGTTCGTCAGGGATGCGTATTATCTCCGATCTTATTTAACATTTACTCTGAATTTGTGATGAGACATGTATTGGACAACGGGAATGGCGGTATAACTATTGGTGGAAGCAAAATATCTAACTTAAGATTTGCTGACGATACAACCCTTATTGCTGCTTCTCAGGAAGAACTAGTAGCTCTATTGAACGTTTCAGAACAGCACAGTGCAGCATATGGTCTTGGTTTTAACTACAACAAGACCAAGGTTATTATCGCAGATAGAGAACATGACAATCATCGAGAAATAAAGTCAATACGCCGTTGTGAGGTAGTTCAAAGTTTTGTGTACCTCGGTTCTTTGATCGACAATTCAGGTAGCTGTGAGAATGAGATTCGACGGCGCATTCAACAGGCTCGGGTGGCCATGACAAAGCTTACTAAAATATGGCGTGACCATAACATCACTAAAGCTACCAAAATGTCACTGGTTAAGTCTCTTGTGTTCTCCATATTTTTGTACGCTTCGGAAAGGCAGATCGAGCTCGCATAGATGCTTTTGAAATGTGGACGTGGAGGAGAATGCTGAGAATTCCTTATACCGCCCATCGAACTAATGTTTCCATACTGGATGAGCTCGGTAATCCAAAGAGACTATCCTCCATTGTGTCGATGAGAATGCTTACATTCTTCGGACATATTCACAGAAGCGATAATATGGAGAAACTTGTAGTTCAGGGTCACGCCCCGAGTGCGCGGCGCCGTGGCCGTTCCCCTACATGCTGGGTGGATACGACGAAACAGTTGCTAGATATGAGTATCAAGAGCGCCACTGAACTGACCGTAAATCACGAACGATGGCGCGCAATATGCTGTGGGGCCGTAGTAGGTAATGCTGTTATGATTTTGAAAATAATTGCATCGGCAGCGGAGTATAATTAGCAAAAAAAAAATCAAATATTCCTCAAACTTCATTTTAGGCGTTTGTTTCCTTATGTCGATAATGCTACCGCGCATGTCGCAAAATTTTCAAAATGGCGGAATAAAAATTCATAAGGAGTATCAAATTTTCGAACCTATAAATGGCAGTAACTTTCACAAATATGATGTAAATAATTTCAAACCTTACTTTCTTAAAGAGGTTTTTGTTCTCTATCTTTTGTAAGACTTAATGGTGAGGAGTGGTGGTGGTTACTCAAAATAAATATATCATAACCTTTTTTTTTCTGAAAATGAGCCAGGAAGTGATTTTACTTTGGCAATGACACCTCGCACATTGATTTCGGTAACATTTTCGAAAACGGGCCGATTCCAATAACTTACCCCTCATTTGTCGGGGAAGTTAAGGGAGGAATCAAAATAAAAAATTCATATTCATAAAGTACTAAGTTTATGTAAATCTGTGATTTGCAAAACGCCATGCGATAAATAAATAGAGCATTTTCAAAAGTTCCTCTTAAGCCACTGCACTGCTATGGCACTGCTCATAATGTGTTCGATGCCTTGTTGCCATTTAGCGGAAAAAGGGATAGTAAAGCCTGTCTTTATACATTTTTAAAGGCGATCGTTAGGGAAATTATTGGCCTTCCATTTACGAACTTTGAAGATACGGTGGACAGATAAGGGATGGATTAGATGTCGCACGGAAGCTCTTTAGAAGTGGAAGTAGGTATTGATTTATGGTTTCTTTTTTCGATTTCCACGATTCTTTACAAACTGTATAGCTTGATAGTGACAATAAAGAATTCTGTCATGTTAACCTGTCCTATAATGCCTATAATGTATGTAATTAAAAGCACGCCTGTAACTGTTATTGTGGTTGAGTTCGTAGGCGACGTTATGACCAGTTACAAAGTAAAAGATTGAAAAGTATTGGGAGTCTGATTCTCTTGTGTCTGAAAGAAGCGACCGTTATCGCAATATGAGTCAGAATAAATACTTGTTGTTATTAATTAGGTGATAATGTTTTACTTTTACTTTTACTCCTTTCTGTTAATGCGCGTTCCTGATTTCCAATTTCAAAAAATAGTCTTCAGATTCTTGCTTTTACGCAGTTACTTTACTTCCCAACCGAGTTCCCAACTAATATAGGCTAGGCGGCGGAAATGAAACAGGAATTTTTGCAGTGGATTCATTCTACGCCAAAGACAAAGTTTTACAATTTTCGGCCATCTTGAGTTCCATTTAGATTTTTTGAGGGTGGTAAAATTTTTTTATTAATATTTACCCTTGATAATTATTGTATAAACTGTAGACGGGAAAGATGTAAGTAGCGCAGTGGAGAGTACTAAACAAGCCAGCTCATGCATGTTTTGACAAGTTCAGACCCACGCGAATTTCTTTTTGAAAGTAGAGTAGAAGTTCCTTATGTATAATACATGTAATTGTGACATTTACTATACTTACCATCTGTGATCATCGAAAGACTAAGAATTCATCTGTCTAACAAAGGCTTAGCGAGTAGTTAGCGAAAAAGTTGTCAGAACCCAGCAGCACTCGTTTTTATCTAACATAAGGTTACCTGGCCGACTTCGATTTTGTACAGGGATAAAATTGGAGCTGGCAGAGGATGCGCAATGGAGAAGTATTTTTATCTTAGATACTTTTTGAGCGATTCCATGCTGGTATCGATACTTTTGTAGGGGTATATCGGTATCGAAAATAACTATATAATTATTGAGGGGTGTAATCAATTGCACAAAATTCTCTGTACGAACCAAACGCGCCTATTTGGCTAAAAAATATCGAATTGGTAACGGTATCGATATTTTCATTTTTGCATCTCTACCCAAAGTTCACAGCCGTAATATCATCCAAGGTCAAATTCTGTGGGAACCATTTTTATATAGCAAATCCTCAGAGATATTATGCTGGCTGTTTACTATGCTGTGCTTGATAACCTGTAGGTTATAAAATTGATTACACTGAGAGTTTGTTACCTGGTTAGTACCTAGTACCGAGAATGCCTGGGAAGTACTGAGTCAAGCTACTGGGCGTAATATATATATATATTTTTTTTCGTGCATGCAGAAACCAGTGAACGTCTAGTCCTTTTGAAACCTCCTTAAAACTGGGAAACACCCACAGGTAGGCAACAGTCTAGCCACTCGCCAAATTAATTTTTTCAAACCTAATACCGCTATTTACGTCCAGCGTGTACGGCCAACTGTAACTGTAGCTGTAAAGGCGCATTCAGACTATGCAATAAGTTTCATAAACTTTTATTTTAAAACAAGTTTATTACAACATGGTGTTTCAGAACATGTTGCAAAACAATAATTATTTTGACACAAAAGTCGCATTTAGACCATGGAACAAGTTGTACAACAAAACTGTGTTGTACAGCAAATTGTAAATCCTAATGAAAAATGTTTTAGAAGTGATGTTATAAAACAATTTTCGTGTTTTACAAGTTGCCGCGTTCCCGTCTTGAGTTGGTGTCCAACATGCTTCAAAACATACTGTAAAGCACGCTGATATTTAATTTTCTGAAACTGCAACTTGTTGCAAAACACAGAGCAGCGCCAATTATAATTATGGTACAGGATCATGGGCTTTAGTGCTTTTCGTGAGGTTATGGTCGCTATGAGGTAAACATTGGTGTGCGGTTTAATTAGTACTATACGGGGTGAGCTGAACGCCTCAAACTCTTGTGACCAATCGATATCTCTTTTCAGAAAGATAACTATGCTATATGTAGGTTGCGGTAGACTATATCTTAAAAATAATGACTTTTAGACAGGGTGTCTCATAAAAGCGTGACATATCAAAGTTATGTTTTTTAATGGACTGCCCTGTATATTATTGCATATTCAGATTCCTTGGTCAACTTTAGTGTGACTTTATGTACCATGTATGGGATTTAAAGCGAACCGTTTAGCTGTAAAACACCATTTTTGGTAGGTATCTGAAAAAAACTTAATACCGCAGCGATTGTAAAACTTGGAAGGCTGTAACTCTGCCATATGACTAAGCATGAAATGCGTCAGTTAAGGTTAAACGATCAAATCTCAATTAGTTTTGTACTTGGAGAAATCGTTACATTAACTAAGGAAACTTCAATCAGAGATAAATTTTTTTTCAAATAGGAATTTTGGGCGTTTCGTGACATCTACATAACGAAAATGCACGTGTATGTCTGTCCGTCGGTCTGTTAGTATTTTTCTAACCTCGTAATCTGAGTAACCGCTGCATGGATTCTGATGAAATCTTGCTAACGAGCGAATTCGAATAGGTTAGAAAAAGCAACGCCATGCTCTAACAGGCATGTGAGTGTGCCCAAGATCCCTTTGTTATTATTTACTCTGTTCACAAACACGATGTTACTTTTTACAGAAATCTGCGGGATATAAATTTTACGGAATTATTTAAAATAGTCTTTTAACACTTATGCACTGTTAAAACCCAAAATTAATTCAAAACTGTAACAATTAACCCGAAACGATCAACCAAAACAAAGTAGCTATTTATATTATGCCTCTACATGAGTGCTGTTATTTTTGGGATCATTTACCTGCCATCTGTGCAAAGGGTGTTGAGTTTCTCAGCGATTCAGCGGTCAGTGTGTCAGCTGCCGCGTTACGATTGCGGACACAAACAAAAACCTTGTTTACTTCTTCTAACCTATTCTAATCCGTTGTTGCTAACGATGTGCTGTGGGGCGTGGTAGGTAATACTGCTATAAATTTGAAAATCGGTGTATGGGTGGTGGAGTAATTAGCAAGCAATAAAAAAAATCAAATATTCCTGGAGCGTCGTTTTTAGGCGTTTTAGGGGTTCCTGATCATTTTCTACTTTTCTTGGTGGGGATGAAATTTGGGGTGGTTGGGGATTGGGAGGTTGTAAAACTGAAGAATTTGTTGAATTCTATATTCTGATGTAAACCTACGAGTACTGACTTAGATCGTTCGTGCTTTATGTAACGTGGAACTGGTGGTGGAATTGCTTTTAATCAAATTTTGACACAGTATTACTACCGCTGTGGAGATGGAAAATGTGTAGGCTTTTAGAAGTTGTGCCAGTGGCCGTACAGCAATAATAAAACAACTAAAAACATAAAAACAGCTCAAGCTTCGTTTTTATACGTTTTAGTGGTTCCAGATCATTTTTAATGCTTTTTTTGGATGGGAGTGAAATTGGGGTGGTTGGGGAGTGGAGGTTGTAATATTGATAAATTTGTTGTATTTATAATAGGCCATCGATCTGTGACGTAGTGGCATAACACATTTTTTATTTTTTGCGGACGGGCGGGCGACGATTTGGTTGCAAGGGCAACTCAGACCACAGCTTCAAGTTATGGGAAAATAATGAATTGGTATCACTGAGTCAGTCAACTTGATTTCATGTTTATATAACTAAATGTGAATTTTTATTCTGGAGATAATAAACTGCTAGCAATTTTCGCTGATAGGTTTCATTTGATTTGATAATTTTTAACGGTTTTGGAAACTTTTAATATCTAGTACATGGCAGTAGTGCCAGTCTTATGAACCGAGCAAAGTGAAAATCTCATACGACTGTAAACGCGTCGACCAGATTGACCATTGTGCGGAAGCGATTAGTCATAACAGTTGACAGGCAGGCAAGAGCAAGATAATCACCCACTCATCTAAGAAGTCCGTACAGGTACGCCAATTTAAATAAAGTACTTGCTCAAACACCATAAAGTCATCATACTGAGTTTGCCACTATAAGAGCGTGTAGAGGTCGACTTTGAGGGTCTTCGAGGTTCATTAGAATCAATCCACAGTTGCTGTATGTTCTTCAGGTCCAATGTGATCGCAAATAACTCCATATGATCATACAAAAAGAATGTTAGGTGCACCATTTTACCAGCGGTATTAACAATAGATGTTGGCCTTCTCCGGTCTTTGGCTGCGTTTATACTTTGAATGCATACTCAGAGAAGTGACGATAAAACCAACTTTCTTTACATGTAAATGTTGCCTTTTTCATTTCTACTGTTGACAAATGATCACTCCATTCGGTTTTTGTTCATGGATCATCACTTTTGGAATTTATCTTGCCGCAACCCTTCTGGTACTACGAATCCTCATGAATACCTACGTTCTACCTATGAGCATCTACTACCTATAGGAAGGACACGTTAGACTGTTATCTCATAACCTACTACGATTATTAGGTTATTTTCAAACCTCATTCATTACAGCGCCCGACGACCTCCGTTATTTTCAAGCTTTCATTTGCGTCCAGTTGCTCAAAGTTTACCTCATTACCGAACAATTTTAAATTACTTAGATCTATCTCATGTTCACTGTATAACACGTGGTAAGCTACAAGTAGGTATAAAATTAATAATAATTATTATTATTATCATCGTCTTTATTTATCAACTACATACAAGGTACATAAGTGGAGACATCATGGGCGAGATTTAGAAAGGTGCTATGCTAACACCTCACCACTGATGTCAACATCACAATCGATTTCAGCAAAGATAAGTTTCGTTTTATAAAATAAAAAAGGCAAAAATAAACAGCATTGTGCGCAAGTACATAGGTATACAGGTTTATAGCGAAAAACTGTGAGCTGAACAATAACAACTTTTTTACATTGTTTCTGAAGCAATCTATTGACTTTTTTTTATATAAAAGGTCAATATTATTGTACAAGTGTGGCTACATTGTAAGCGAAACCACCCTGAAATAAAAAAAGGCTGTGGTGAGGTATAGTGATAGAATGACTATGTCCAATATTTAGGGCATGAATATCTCATATGAAGATAAGCTTTTCTCTAGACAAGTTGACGAGATGTTATTATTGTCTTTTTTCAACCCAATTCCAAGGTATGATATGATGAAGTTGACGAAGTTTCATCCAGTTTAGTATAATATAGAAGCCAGAGATGTGATCAAATTTTCGTAGTTTAAATAGAAATCTGACGCACTTGGTTTGCATAACTTGTAACTTGTTTGTAGTAGTGATATCGAATATAAATAAATAAAATGTTACAGTAATTAAAAACAGAAGTTATAAGTGATTTTTTTCTCACTTTGAAATTGAGAACATACCTACCTATTTCACCTATTTGCATACAGATCACGCAGCCTGAGGTAGCATTTCTTATAACTGTTTTTAAATGTTCCGTAAATTTCAGCTTCTCATCAAAAGTCACACCCAATAATTTAGAAAGCTGAGAAGAGTTTAGCTTTTCCAAGCCTACTTTCATATTGAGATCAGATTTAATAAATTCTCGTCTACTATCAGAGCAGAATAAAAGAAGATGGAGATTGCACTTAGATGAATTTGTGTCGTTCAGAGTATACAAGAATAGATTTGATGTCAATTCAGCCTCGACTTGTGGTAAGCTGGAGGACTGAAAGCAATTAATAATTTGTGTGTCATCAGCATCATAGTGAATGTCCGAGAACTGAACTTGAAATGGTAGATCGGCGATAATCAATAGCAAGAATAGGAAAGGTCTCAGAATGGATCCCTGAGGAACGCCAGATAAAACAGTATTTTTATATACTCAGAAAAGGCTTTGCTTTTTTCAGGAAGTATTAGCTTAATGGCTTTTGATTTGGTAATTCGCACTAGTGAGGTACTCTTCTTTATCATCTCTACTACTCTTTTAGAATATGGCCTTAAAATCTATATACAAATCCGTGGCTCACGACCTCAGCAACCTAACTCGTGATATGAAGTATTCAACGTATAGTCTAAAACAAAAAATCGCTCTCTCAGGATACCGGCACGCCATACCGTCGCGATCCAAGTAGGCGTCTGGGAATTTCTTTGGAATAATAATAACGAAGCCGCGCCTAGCGTATCGAAAATGAAATGAGTCTAGTTCATTAGCGACTTTCTGGATCACGCTAAGGGACGTCAGCGACCACTCCTAGAGACATCTCCTGGGGGCCTCGCCTTTCAAGGTACAAGCCATACCCCGCGCTCTACTAATTTACTTACATGTACGCTATCTCGGCACACATCTCCATTTGCGAGGGATTAAAAACGCTAGCAGGTGGGCAGAGGGTGATGAATCGTGGAATTTTGTCTTATGGGGTAAGGCGGACGGGAATGTCTAAAGTAGCATTTATAGTGCGGTAAGGTAAGAGGTAACGTAAGACTTAAGAAAATATACCTATGGAATCAGATGAGAGTGTTTATAGTCGTAACGTAAGAAGAAACTCATCTGATTCCACAGGTTTATTTTCATACCTCTTACCTTACCTCTTACGTTACAGCACTATAAATGCACCCTAATGGTAATGTTGTTGATAAGGTAGAACCTTATAGCACAGTATATCCAATTATACAGTAGCGCAACTCCCTAGAAATCATGCAGACAATTTGTCTCTGAAAAACTGGCCTCTCATAACCCCACGTCGGCTCTTCAGCACGAGCCGCAAGTATTGCCGTTTACGTTTTGAGCACAGGATCGGCTTAGCAATAATTGAGTTAAGAAGTAGAAGTAGAAGAAGAAGTATTGTGTTTCAATAGGTTTAGTGGACGCGATATATCTCGTAAATAGAGTAAATTTTGAGAGCAATATGTTAATGTGATATTCTTCATAGAGATTAGGCAGTTGTCTTTGGAATTCTGAATTACAATTTGTAAGTTATATCCATGCACTCACATTTACTGTATGTGAAAATGTTTTGTACTGATTCTTCTAATTCATCATGGATTCTTTGCATATAATTGGGGTGTAAACATTTTTTTAGAAGCAAAACGAGAAATAGTCGGTCTATGAAGAAGAATTGTTAATTCCGAGAAAATAGGTGGCTTTATTGTTTGTTTAAACATTTAAATAAATATAGAAACTTTATAATATCATATATGATTCAAATATGAGTATATGTAACGACGTAGCGTCCAAAATAACATTTATGTCTAGTTATCCTACAACCTTTAAATTGATCTTCATCAATCATCATAGAAAAACGTTTAAGGTACGAAAACGTGGCAAACAGCAAAACCGATGAAAACTTGTTAAGTGTACATAAAAAACGATGATCAATATGTTTATAGCAACGAAAAAATATACTAAACTGGTCGTTATTCATAAAAAATGGCAAAACTGTTTTTATCTGGTTTACCAAGAGTACCCTTCCTTCTGTATTTCTATATTACATATGTATAGGCATATTGAAGAAAACAATCCATGTTTATAGAGGAAAATGATATATTTTTGAAACTAGCATGTTGATTATTTTTATAGTGAACTCTCTATTTTTTGAGCATCCATTAAAATGGACTTCACTTCCTGCTTAAAAATGTTGAAATGCATAATCACATTCATTTTGTTATATATGTCGTGAAAGATCTTTTGAACGTTGTGGTGCTGTGAGGAAACAGTGAGAAATTATTAGGAAAGCTAGTAATAAGTGGCTGTATGTCATGTTATGTATACTATTCGAAAACATATGATTTTCAAAATGCAATCCCCATAGTCTGTATGATAGTTTGTACAGATTATCTTTTTCTAACAAATCTTCTATGTTACATGCCACAATCCAAATTCTTGCCCTGTAAGGTCAAAATAGTACCAATATGAAACATTAATATATAGACTAGAGCAGATTCAGCTGGCTGACGCAATGCTTAGTTCTAGAAAATAAATAGTTCATAAAATTAGCTTTTAGAATAGGTCTACCATTTATTTTAGGTTCATAATCAAAGACCTAAAACACAAAAATTCATGCATGTTGAAGACATTCTATTTTTTTCGTCCAGCATGTTGAATTGGCGGGCACAAAGTGGCTAAATCCGCTATGTCGGATGTCCCATTTCGAATTTTGTGATTCTGACTTTATGCTAATTAAAGAACGACTTTCCGTAACGCCTAACTCTTCTAAAAACTGAAAAAAACACACAGCTACCGTAATACCCGACAGACTTTGTTAGAGATAGATGGAGCTATGCTATCACACTTTAGTATTATAAAGAAGCATAGTAAACATTGGAGGAATCGCTTACCTGGCAGCATCTTGAGGAAACTCAAAAAAACTATAGTCACAGTTTTTGGAATTATTAATACAGCCTGATATCCATATCAGCGTGTCACCAAATTCCTTAATCCGGTTCTGTCAAAGACACTACCTTCACTCTCATAAACTGAACACAACTCAGGTAATCGCCGTGCTAAACATCCTGCGAACGATGCGCGGGATGCTATGCGCGAACCACCAAAATTCTGGAGAGTTGCGCTACTGTATAATTACATATACTGTGCTTATAGTAACAGCTAAATACAGAGGGAGAAGACAAACAATTTGAGTTGCATGAGTTAGCTGAGTTAGTTGAGTTACTGTACTTGGCTCGAATACGTTTCTTCAACTGCAACAGCTGCTACAAAAAAGCGCGTAAGTAGGCATGCACAGTAGCGGCAGTTAGCAGCGTTGAAGTGCGTTGGAGTGCGTTGGCCAGCGCCGAGTCCCCTCGGCAAGTAGAAGCAGACCGGCGCCGGTTCCGCACGCAGTCAAGCACACCAGTGCATGGCACAGTGAAAACAGACGAAAAAAGAGTACACAGATTGGCCAGTCGCATCTAGACACGGTATAGAAAACATGCAATAGGGGTTCAAAATGTTGCCCATTATTGGCAAAACAATGAGGGAAAGTTGCAAAAACACTGGAAATGATTCCCCTGAGGAGCTAGAGGGTACAATAGGGGGTGAAATAGTTTTTGGTTAAAAAGTTGCCTCTCTGGACAAATATTTTGACGTGTCTTGGCGTTTTTTTGTTTAATCGGCGGTATGTGGTAAATCCGTGGTGGGAAGTTGTCAAATGTTGAATGAACTATTAGTACATACACATGTAGATTCACATCATAAACATTAGAACCATTCAGTTGAAATTTGTCAATCAGATGAATATGTGACTAACACTGTACCTGTTCAACGAATTCTTGTGCGCGTCCTACTAAGGAAGCTATCCACTCTGTTAGAGACTGTTTGAATCGCTTCTATACATAGTGACCATATGTGCAGTTGTAATGGTTGCACTGAAGTTGAGACAGGCTTGCAGGAGAAGCCTTAACAGGGATATACCTCGAAGTATGGTGCCCAGGTAGCTGCTACGGTGGATGTTGTATACGTCGGCTGGTGTAAGTAAGAAGATACACAGTTTGAACAAGAATGTATAATTCCCCATAATCTCGGCTAGAAAATGGATTAGGCGTAATTACCAGTAAATGCGTCCAAATGAGGCCAAAACAATTCGAGATATCTTTGTTAAATATTTGGCAGAGCACCTCTTATCTCATCTATGACTACCACATTTATAACAAATTTCTTGATGTATTACCTCAGTTCCAAGATTATGAATAATATATCCAAATAAATATTATATATAAAGTTACCATCTACTTTCATAGCCGCACTTATTTCCTTCCAATATTTTCCTATCACAGTGCGGTTATAGTGCAGCTTGTGTCTTTTATCCCAAGTAGGGGTTTTCGCAAACACTGAAGCTATAAGTAACTCTTTATCGACTCATCTTCGCCCGGCACAGACGAAACCAGGTAGCAAACTAAATTTCTGTTACTATAAAAGCGTTCAAGCGGGCTTCCGACGCTGATAAACGGTAGAAAACTCAGTTGAGCAGGTTAGCCTGCATGCGGTACCTGCACGCCTTCGCACGTAGTTGCACGCACACTAAAATGCCCCACTGTGTTTGCGCACTAACTTGTTCGAAGTTAGAAAGTAGTGTTCACAATCTGACCACCTCACAACATCGTAAATTCCAGATGAGATCGATATTCTATAAGACAGTCTATCCTCCCAAAAAGCTCTTGAAATTTTAAAAATAAGCCTAGAGTATTTCTCACATATTTGCGGCTACTGCTGCTATCGATTAACCGGTGACCCCTTCTAACTCGTCACCTCCAGCCGCTTTCTTATCAACGTGCGGTTGGCAACCTTTAGTTTTCCACCGGTTTGGAGTCGACCCCATCAAAAGCATCTGCCAATAAATTGATTTGTCCAGCCTGTCTAGTAATTTAGCACTAATTTACTTACATGCCAGCTATTTCGTCACACCTCTGTATTTGCGAGGGATTAAAAACGCTAGCAGGTGGGCAGATGATGATGAATCGTGGACTGTTGTATCTTAGCGTGCAAAAATAGGGAAGCAGGTTTCCCGCTTTAGTCAGCGCCGACCCGCAAGCAGCCCAAAGCAGGCAAAAGCGGGTTTCTCGCGCAGACAAGCACACCAGTGCACACACACTGAAAGCAGGTTGAAGGAGAACGTGGAATCGGACACTGTTACCCGCTTTTATCTGCGTTTACCTGCTTTTGCCGGCTTTGACGTACTTACAGGTCGGCGCTGGCTACCTGAAAGCGGGAAACCTGCTTCACTGTATCTGCACCCTTATAAGGTAACGTAAATGCGAATGTCTGATGGCAAGGGCGTTGATAAGAAAAGTGATGGAGTGAACAGACGATTCGTGAGGCATAAGCTTGCTATATTGTCAACAATATTGTAAAATTTAGAGCTTCCAACAGTCAGTACTTCAGTACACCCTAAAAAGGCTATTTAGTGCCACCGATTTTGTTAGTAATATTACAAATCAGATTTGTAATTTCATTTAGCAATTTTCTAATATTGTAAATTCGCAAAAATGCATTTTTGTAATATCACAACATTTGTCTGTGATATAACATGATAATTTGTAAAATTCTTATGCGATTTTACACAATTTTAAGGATATCATATTGGTTTTTTACATATATATTTTGTAAAACTATTTTGTAAGATATGTAATTTCACATAATTTACTTGTAGTATCACTAGATTATATTGTAAAACCATTATACGTTTTATTACAAATTTTTTAATGATTTATTTTGTAATTTAACCTCATTTTATAAAATTACTTTGTAGTCTTACAAAAAACCTATTATAACAGGTTTTAAGAAAAGGCTGTCATTATAAACATATTTTTATATTTATGTATGAAAATAAGGTAACACAGCATTGAAATTCTATACAAACACAAAATAGAAAATCAGCCGTTTCAGACTTATCGGCTGACAAAAAAGCATATTATATCAGCTTGTTGGCCAGGCAAACAGTTAGTTAATGTGCCAGTTTATTAATAAAAGAAATTACTGTTTTCCTATTGGGAGTGTGCCTTGACTTCCTCCCAAAGTCAAGATGCACTTTAATAAAATATGTTTGAGTCATTTCCAAAGTTACCGAGACATTTTTTGGATTAACCCGGTTAGAATTAAAATACATGACAAATAGTAACTTTATTGCTCCTTCAAAGGAATTTGCATTGATGAGCTGGATTTTTTCATTGTAAATGGAAATTTTCTTTTTTCCTTCTTCATCTGTAATTAAAGAAAATATAGTTCTTAAAGTAAAGTATTATGACTCAAAAGCTTTTTTATTAATTAACCATATCATATCGTAAAAAATAAAAATGAATGTATCCCTAAATAAATTTGCTATGCAGGTTCGACATATTTGCAAGATGGCGGCTCACCTTGTTTAAATGCATTTTATCCAACGAATCTTCAAACATCAAACACAAATAGCACCACTACAGGTTATATACCGGCACTTCCAAAACAAAATCCATAAAATAACGACCCGTCCGCTGTTTCTCTATTCACACAAGCCGATTCTTCTCGCCCGCCAGTGCTACCTTTCATCGGCAACGCGTAATCTGTACTGAGGACAAGTGGCCATATAAAGCGTTTTAGTCAAATTACCATTGATACCAACCGAAGAAATCAAATATTTTACTAAAATTATTGAAGTATTTTTCTAAAATAATTATAAATTTACAAAAGAAGATTGTAAAAAACAAACATTTTGTATAATGGCAATTATCTCTTAATTTTGTCTTACAAAAATGCAACACAGTTTTGTAATTTTACAAATATTTTGTAAAAAAATTAATTATTTGCATTTTTTCTGTAAAATACTCAACCATTCTTACAAAATTTAGTAAATCTACAAGACTGTTGCATTTTTGTTAAGCTTTACTGTAGTTTTACAGCATGACATAGTAAAATCGCTCCAATAGTGCTTGTAATTGTTTTGTAAAAATACCCACGTTTTTTTCAGTGTACGTCGAACAATAAGTGCCCAAGTGAGCATCCCATTATATTGGCTCTGCCAAAAAATAAATATTAGAAGAGTCGAATTTACTGAAAGGATTGAGATTTTAACAATTGCAACAGATACTGGAAAATATTCTGAATTTAGTCAGTGCCACTGACACCACTCTCGACCCCCATTTCGGTTTCCGCTAACACGAAGTCTTATGATAATAGTAGATAAGTAGATCTAGATATACTTCTCTAGCAAAAAACGTTAGGAGTGCATGCGATAATAAACATCTCTTTTTGTGGGAACAGTGGGGCATCTCATGAGCCATGATATGATGCGTATGACACCTCCGTCATTGAAGCGGCCACACACTACTATTTGTGCTAATTTAACGATCTAATTAAGGAAATTTCAGCTTTCTAACTATCATAATAAATAATAATAATAATAGTGTTTATTGACATATAGAATTTACAGTAGTATAAATAATTAAAATTTCAGCCGTCAATAAAGCAAGGATAACCACAGAAGTACCTGTGTACTTATATGTGGGATGTGTTTGAATGTCATTTTTGGGTGTATAGTACTGTTTAAAGTCTCTTTCGGGTGTATAGTCCTGATCAGAATTTATAGTCCACATCAAAAATAAAGTCCATTTCAGGTAAAAGTCCTTCCACTTCCACACACACAATACAATGTTTTTTACACAATAATAAGTTTAGCGCCTCAAATATTAAAGAATTAGAATAATATAAAATTTTCCTTATCATCTAAAGTACAGCTATATTATCTGATTATATTACACCACATTTTTTATTTATTTATTTTATTATCTCTGGTTGACGATATCATGAGCAACTTTTCTATCACAGCATAATAACCACGCCTTTGATTTTTTCTTAAACAAATGATTATTTGTGCTTCTTTTTATGTCTTCTGGTATTATGTTAAAGAGCTTTGGTGCAACATAGAGAAGGGAGCAGCAACCTACTGCTTTACAACATCTGACTAAATTAAAATTTTCTTTGAACCGCGTACTATGAGGATGATTAGGTTTCTCAAGAAGAATTTTTTGTTTTTTCACGCTGGTTAATATCTTCAGACAGTATAATTGTCTGACATCAAGAACCTTTGCCATCTTGAACAGTTCGTCGCTAGGAAACATTCTAGTTTTGCTAAAGATTACTTTCAAAACCCATTTCTGTACAACCTCCAGATGTTTGCAATATGTGTCATACAGACCTCCCCAAAGTATCCCGTAGTTAATTTGAGATTCTATTAAAGCGTAGTATAAAGTGAGAAGGTCTTTCTTATCGACAAAATTTCGAAGATGCTTGAACCTTCCTATCAGTCCTCTAATTTTATTGACTAGGGTTTTTATGTGTAGGTTCCACTTTAAATGGGGATCAATGTCTAAGCCAAGATACTTTATGTTCTCTGTTTTGGGTATTTCTGTACTGCTGGTAATTTTTAAAGGGCCTAGATTGGGTAAGCTGCTGACCTGTGATGTAAAAGGCATATATTTAGTTTTATCGTAGTTTAGCGTCAAAGTATTGTATTGAAACCATTTAGCCACATACTTAATTTCCTTTTCAGATTTAGTCTTCAGATCCGTCCACGAGTTGGCTTGGTATACTATCGCTGTGTCATCAGCATAGCTGATTATGTTTCCCTCAAGGTTCAATTTAAGCAGGCTATCAATATATATCGTGAACAAGAGAGGTCCCAGTACAGTTCCTTGAGGAACCCCGTACTTCACTTCAATTGGTGAACTGAGTGATCCATCAATTTCAACGTATTGCACCCTCTGCTGCAAATAACTTTCAAGCAAATCATATACCTTTCCCCTAAGCCCACAGTGTTTGATTTTGTTCAATAGTTTTTTATGGCAAACCGTATCAAACGCCTATAAAGGCTAAAGGTCTATAAAGATACATAAAGTAGGTTTTGAATTATCTATGGCCTTGTATATACGGCTTGTTAATTCACGGATTGCATCCTCTGTTGACAACCCAGATCTAAATTCAAACTGTTTATTTGATAGGACATGGAATTTTTCAAAGAACTTGGTAAGTTCATGGATGAACAGTCAGCAGTGTAAACATATATCATTTCTTAGCTTTGTATTCAAAAATTAGAAATAGTCTTGTCCTCTGAAGTCCATCATGTCTTCCATGTCTCCTTACAAATTTTAGCCGAATCAGATTAAAGCTCTATAGCCTGAAACTTCCAGACCCTCCCGTTGTACCTATCTATAGTCACGAACTATTTACGTAAACATCTGATAAACAAAGTTGGGTTAGCGTGGGGAAAATACATTGTATTGACACACAGAAATGGATCTTGCTATCTACGGTATATCAGCTGGCACACAAAGAAAGTGTCATTACCGTTATCAGGCGAACAGTATACGTACATGTGTAGGAACATCAGTACACAAAACGTTATAATAACGAGAAAGTAGTCCTAATGACTTAGGGTATTAGCCTTTTTCAGTTACATGTATTACATTTCTTGATTGAGGGATTAGAGAAATCGAAACTGTGATAGTTGGGTTGAAAAGTAAGTAAGCTAAGTAAAAAATCCTATGTTTTTATATTTAAGCAGATTAAGCGTTAGATTAAAATCATGGTGTATTCACCCTTGCTGCATATCAATGACGAAAATATACCCAACGTCCATATCTACAATTAACTGATTCAAAGACTGGAGCATCTAGTCTAGTGGAAATGAATATGATAAACTTCCAATCAGTGGTGAAGGATTTTTTGCTTGATCATTGCTTCTACTCTATAACACCAAGCTAATCAAATCTTAATTTTCCACCAGGCTGTTTGTACATTGAGATTGTTAATGTCAGTTACCCTGATTATTTGTTTTGTCGTTTTACTGTTAATCAGTGTCACTACTAGTTTATAACATTAGGCCTTACTGAAATTATAATCCTGGTTTGCTTAATCTCCCCTTTAAACGTTTTGTCTTTAGATCTATACTTTTGTATCTTCTATTCTTAATTTTAGCATTTGTATGTTTTCATTCATTCATTCATAAACATAACCTTCACTGTAAGAATGGTACCATTAGCGCATTCAAGGGGGGTCTACAGAGTCCCCTTCCTAACCGAAATATCGAAAGCGTTTGGCTATTTAACCTAAGCTGATTTTATGCTTGAATGAATAAGAACCAGAGGCTATCCAGCACGGAATGTGGCTGGTGCATAGGCCACACGATGGGCCCTTTTGCGCCTCTATCCGCGCTAGTTCCTAAGACCTGCCCTTTTGGCAAAGGCAAGTACATTTTTAGGTCCTATACGTCTTATCTCTATTGGTTCCAAGGTTCTTGAGCCCAGCATAGTCTGCCTGTGATAACCCAGGGTTTCACAGCGACACAGGATGTGTGCCGAGGATTCTTCCTCTTCACCACACCACGTGCACGTTGGGTCGTTGACCACCCTCATCACAAACAAGTGACGCCTGAAGGTATTGTGACCCGTTAATAAGCCTACTAACAATCTCAAGTTACTCCTATCCAGAGAGAGGCAAAATCGTCCTATTCTCTCTGCAGGCCCTGCTAATAGCTCCCGAGCCTGACGGAGATGACCAGAGATGTTGTTCCATCTCAGAGAGTGTTGATTCTGGATCCACTCTCCAGTTGTTTTCCTAACCAAATTTGCAGACAGTCCTAAGGCTGGTTCCGGGCCCACAAAACTGTTTCCGGATCCCATCCTGGCTAGATGATCCGCCATTTCATTACCCTTTACCCCAGAGTGCCCAGGTACCCACATCAGTGATACCTACCTTGTGTTTAGCTGAGATGTCGTCAAGAGCCCTCCTGCACTCCAGGACCAGTCCCGACGTTATTTTCCAAGCACTCAGTGCTTTGATGGCTGCCTGACTGTCAGATCAGATAGTAATCCGCCTCCTAGACCCGTCAATTTCCCGAATACGATTTACACAGGCAAGTATCGCAGAGACCTCAGCCTAGAATACTGTGGTGTGCCCCCTAAGAGGGAATGAAGGTCTTGTACGGGGCCCGTAGACTCCCGAGCCCGAGCCCTCTCTAGCGAGTGAACCGTCTGTGTACCAGACCTGTCCTCCTCCTTCGATGAGCTGTCTTTCACTAGACTCCCACTCTTCCCTTGACGGAAACACCACCGTAAATTTGCGATTGAAGCGATGCGTAGGAGAAACTGTATCGCTCCTCGCCAACAAAATAGGACAATCCTCATGCAACTCTGCTAGAATCGTCGAATGTCCTTTGCCTGGATTCATAAAAGTCCAGCTACCCTGACTCCAGAGACGGAACCCAGTTTTTCTAGCTTCCCCTTGGATTACCAGATCCAAAGGAGGAAGATTCAATAGTGTTTCAATGGCACTCAAGGGTGTTGTGCGCACTGCACTGGTTATACTAAGACATGCCAAACGTTGGACCTTATTAAGTTTGCCTCTTGTTGCCTACGTCTTTATACAGGTCCACCACACTATGGAGCCATATATTAGTGACGGTCTGACTATTGTAGTGTAGAGCCAGTGCACCACTTTTGGGCTCAGGCCCCAGCTACTACCGACAACTCTTCTGCAGGCCCATAATGAGTTTCGAGCCTTGCTTACCTTATAATCCACGTGCTGCCTCCAAATCAGCTTGTGATCCAGTATGACTCCTAGATACTTTACTGACTGAGACAATTCAAGTGTCGTTCTGAAAAAGGTAGGCCTCACGAGGCCTTCCATCTTCCTTTTCCTAGTGAACATAACGAGCTCCGTCTTTTCAGCGTTCACTGACAGATCCACCTCATTACACCACGTTTCCACAACACGCAGCGCGCCTTGCATTACCTCGGAGACTGTATTAATGAATCTACCCCTGACCACTATGCTCAAATCATCGGCATAGGCCTGTACGTAGACCCCTGTGTTGCTTAGTCTCACGAGTAGGTCATTCACCACTAAGCACAATAATAGAGGTGAAAGAACACCGCCTTGTGGGCAGCCTCGCGCCACTGCAACGCTATAGTTTATGTCATTAAGCGTTGCAGAAGCCACTCGGCCCTCTAGAGTAGTAAGAATCCACTCCACTAGGATTGGAGCAATTCCATGTCTCTCTAGGGCGCGTCTTATCGAATTGGTAGTGGTACAGTTGAACGCACCCTCGATATCAAGAAATGCTACCATAGCCACTTCCCGTTGATCCAACGTTTTCTCCAGCCTGCTGACCAAATGATGAAGTGCCAGCTCAGCTGATTTTCCCGCCTGATATGCGAACTGGTAGGCATGGATTTCAACCCTTTGTAAGGGCCCATCCCTGATATATCTATCAACCAACCTCTCCAGTGGTTTTAGTAAAAACGACGAAAGGGTAATCGGTCTAAAGTCCTTCGGACGAGTATAGCTACCTCTGCCCGGCTTAGGAATAAAAACGACCCTTGAATGCAACCAGCTCTTCGGTGTGAAGCCAGTAGCCACGCAGGCGCGAAATATCCTAACTAGGTATGGTAGTACCAGATCCTGTCCATGTTGTAGCATGGCTGGAATGACTCCATCCTTGCCTGGACTTTTGTATGGAGCAAAAGTATTTATCGCCCATCTTGTGCGGTCATAAGTGACGACTTCTCCTGCCATCTGCCATTCCTCTCTATGAGGACGGCGGAGTGGCCTATGTGCACCTGTCTGCTGAGCGGCAACCGATCCCGGAAAGTGCACACTCATCAGCAGTTCAAGCGTTTCCTCCTCGTTATTGGTTCTATGACCATTGGAGTCCGTCAAGGTCCCCAACTTGGACTTGTCCTTGCTAAGGATCCTATGCATCCTTGCCGTCGCAGGAATATCATTGATGGACCTGCAGAAGTTCCTCCAAGATTCCCTGGAGGCCCTCCTGACTTCCCTCTTATATTCCTGTAGCTTTATCCTATACTCTTCCCATTCAGGAGTACCTTTCCTGTACCTAACTCTCGTGAGTAGTTTGTGCAGGGACTTTTTCCTGGTTTCTAATTTCTTAGTCCAGAAGGTGGCATTGCCCGCCACGCCCACTTTGCGTAGGGGACAGTTATCCTCAAAGGAGGCTCGGAGGTCCCTACACAGGGAATCAACTGCCGTCTCCAAGCCCTCCCCTTTACTGAGATCCTGCTCTATAGGACGGAGCCTGCTGCCTAGGTCCTCTTTAAAAGAAGCCCAATTTGCTTGCCGATTTTATGCTTAGTCATACGGCAAATTTCACAGCCTCCTAAGTTTTACAGTCTGCGATAATTCTGGTATCTATGTACCTATAAGAAAAATGATGTTTTGCGCCTAAACAGTTCGTTTTGAGTCCCAAATGTAATACATAAAGTTATTATTCTTAAAATGGTACACATACACTCACATACCTAGTTATTTTTCTGAAAAGATAATATATATATCGTTTGATCACAAGAGACAGGGTTGTTGAGCTTTACTCACCCTGTATATTTTGGAGCTATTATTTGTGTGGTCGAGTCACCATACATTACAATGGGCATATTTCACAAAAATATAGTATTAATCTAGGAGTACCTCAAGGGTCTAGCTTGGGTCTTTTACTTTTTTACCTTTTATCAATGATCTATATTGTATTGAGTATTGAAATACTCGAGGTGCTTATTGTACGCAGATAACTTAAAACCTATTAGGAAAGTCTTCACTGCATTCAGTTACAAAAAGACATCGATAATGCTCTTGAATGGGGTGTCATGAGTCATTTGACATTTAATTCAAGGAAATGTTGTTAGCTTTGGGCTAAATAAAGAAGCAAATGATTTCAATTACTTCATGTCAAATGCAAACTTGACACAAAATTACTAAAATTACGCAGTAACGCATAGTAGTAAATTTTCATTCTCGTCTTATACTGAAAATATTTTAAGTTCCTATCCTATTTCCTTATTTTACGACTTGTTTTATTTCATTTATATAGGAAAATAATTTATGTTTACTCAATATCTTATTTATCTACTTATAGCTACAACCGGCAACAGCAGATTTTATTCCCCACCTTAAAGACGCTACAGCATCGGGATTGGATAATCTGCAGCAGACGACATTTAATGTCCCTGTTGTACTTATGTTTTCTGTCTCTTTTTAGACTCGACATGATAATGACGACCGCTACCTGAGGGAACCCCCCGCCCCCCTTCCTCATGCCGCGCAGGTCAGTTTACGATGGTCACACAGGGGCTGTAATCTATTGTGATAATGTGTGATCTTTTTTCTTTTGGGCATTTTTTGTAATTGATTAAATGTAATGGTCAATTTATTTCTAATATCTTTATTCTTATTTCTTCTTTAAAAATTGCCCTGTAAATGGTTTTTGCAACAGTTTGGCAATATATGCTATTTATCTTTTGCTTCTTATTTATTATGTGCTTATTCTTATGTAACATTCTTTTCTCTCGTATTATATATTTGACTTTTACATTCATTTAACACGAAGTAACTCTATCTATGTGATAAATAAATAAATAGATTTATACAGAGTGAGTTTTTAGTAACGCCTCGGTCGATAACTTCACTACTGTAGAAGATAGCGAAAAAAGTTACATAAGGTACAAAGTTGTAGCCACGGATATGCTCCTTACTCGGAAAATATTTTGATTTATACAGGGTGATCCATAACTATGTGGTGATGCAAACATACATTTTTTTAAATGGGACACGGTATACATTTTTTAGATTGGATAGATTAGATAGATATTTTTAGATTCTACTAATAATTTCTCTTTATAAAATGTCAGGTACTATAACATTATACAGGGTATTTCAAAAGTTGTGACCATTTTCATATCCAAATCGCTGTCAAACGAATGTACTGTATATCAAAAAGTAATGAATGAAACATTATTTTTTTACACGGAAACATTAACAGTATCCTCTGATTTTAAAATAGGCTATAAAAAAGTCCACGACGCACATGTGTAAACAGGGTGATGTAGAATGCAAAATCCAGATTTTCTCTTTTTTTTAAATGTAACCCCCAATATTTTATTATACCAAAGAATTGCTTTTAATATGCTCTTTCATCTTTGTATAGCACTTGTTGTACCTACGTCCATCATTTTCCGAGATATTTCGATTTTTCTGTGAATTTAAAATATAGCTTCGATTTGCGTACTGAAATTTATTTATTTTGAGAAAGTATTATCGAATTTGTTTCCTATTTAACGAAAAACTGAATTGTAAGATCATGACAGTATTCGATGAGGTCAAAACACTGAAGCATCGAGATAATAAAGTTAAGTATTCTGAGGAAACAATTTTGTAGGCGTGATGCATAATTATCAAGCAGATTTATCAGGTAGGCTTTCAAAAATTGACAGTTTTCATAACCTGCTCAATAATTCCGTACTGTGTGAAAAACGAGCTTTAAAAATTAATTATTCCATTGAGGGTATTTAGGAGAATCTTCGAGAAATTGCCTACTGGCCTCTAGAATATATGAACTATGAACAGCAATATCCAGAACGGAGGCACTGTAAAACTAATGCGTTTGAAAGATTGAAGAACCGTTTTATTTGGACTGTGTCGTTTAATATTTCATAGCCTACCTGATAGATCTGCTTTATAATTATGCATGACGTCTATATAATTGTTTCCTCCTTGACCTATAATATCCCGTTAGTTCAGTGTTTTGACTTGATCAAGCACTATTGTGGCCTTACATTTTAGTTGTTTGTTAACAAATATGAAATTTGATAGTATTTTCTCAAAATAAATAAATTTTAGTAAACAAATAGATCTAAAATTTGTAGAAATATCTCAGAAACTAATGAACACAGCCATAAAAAGTGTTATACAAAGATGAAAGAGCATATTAAAAGCAATTCTCTGGTATGATAAAATATTAGGGGTTACATTTAAAAAAAGGGAGAAATTCTAGATTTTGCATTCTACACCACTCTGTATACGAATATGCGTCGCGGGCTTTTTTTATAGCCGATTTTACAACTAGAGAATATTTTTTATTCATCCGTGTAAAAAATGAGTTTTGATCCATCACTTTTTGATATACAGTACGTTCATTTGACAGCGATTTGGGTATAAAAATGGTCATAACTTTTGAAATACTCTGTATAATGTAACAATACCCTATATTGGAAGAACGGAAATCATTAGTAGAATTTGAGTATGGAATAATATATCTCTCGCATTTAAGAAAATGAATGTTTGCATCACCACGTAGTTATGGATCACCCTGTATAAATCTAGATATTTTCTGAGCAAGGAGCATGCTCGTGGCTATAACAACTTTTATATACAACTTTTTTCGCTATCTTCTACAGTAGTGGAGTTATTGACCGAGCCGATACTAAAAACTCACATTGTGTTAAGTAGCCAAAATTTCCTAGGGTGATTAGTTTACTGGTTTCTGCAATATACCGCCCGATGCCGGTATCATCTGCTCTTCAACTAAACTATGTAATGACCGTCTTTGATCTTCGTTATTGAACATGGTTCATTCATTTATCGTAAAGAAATTATTTTTTCGACCCTACGAAGAACACGAGTGCACGTGTGGTACCAAGGAGCACCCAAGCATGTCCCTGGTACCCCGGCGACCCCAAGTGCGGTGCCCATCGGAGCATGGTAAGGCACGAGTCCAGATCACTCAAGGAAAACCAACGGTCGCGTGGCACATCTTCTATGGTGCGATGTTGCCGCATTTTACCTTCTTCCTCCAGGTTGGCAAATAATATGGAGGATGGAGGTAGAGTAGAAAATTCTCTAGGTATTCTTAGTGGTAGACCTGAAAAAGTTGATATTATTAGTTAGATAATAATCATATGTACATCTAGTGGACAGTTATTTATCAGATGTGCCATAGCAATTCTAATATTGATCTACTATAACAGGGTTCCTCCAATCCATAGAAAAAGAATTCTGTATTTATATATTTAGTCATATATAATTTGGTTGTGTGTATAAGGTGGAATCTGTGTAGGTACTGCAAATTCTACATCTAGGATGTTTATCCTGTGTGACTACGTTGTCAATCCTAGATTGAGTGTATTTGTGTTCTTCAAGCAAAAGTAAAAACAAAAGATTGGAAGCCTCTTTTGTTGGGACTTTTTTGATGTGTAAACACTTTGCTAGTATAGTAGAAGGATCAAAGAACAATTTATTGTTTTATCATGGTCTCAAAAAACATATGCAACTGTACAAAAATATGTTGGTTATTGTTTATTATACTTACTGACCGATCAATAAAACCAAACCGCATATGCATGGAGATAAGCGTTACATTAACATTTTAGTGACTTCTATGGCCTTTATCAAAGTACAAATTACTAGACAAAAATTTAAAAATCCGTTTGGAGTGACATTGTTTTACTGCTGAACTGATTTTGTTATATTACAAACTAAATTGCCAACTAATGATAATAGTAGGGGTCAAACATTTCCTTATGCATTTTCAAGCATGAAATAATTTTTAATTATATAATATTTAATAAAAGTATTGCACATTATTATTACGGATAATTGTTTATGCATGCATATGTACTGTGTAGGTGCCCAAGTTTTATTTTTGACTTTGTCACTTTCTTGGTAATGTTTCTGACATTTTTATACTTAAATATGCATATGTTTACCAGTTTTTCTGCTAATCTACTCGATAATAATTTACTTTATTTTATTTATATCTATTCCTGACCTGCCATATTATTTATGTTTAGTATTATAAATGGTTAGCGAATCTACCTGTGTAATAATAATAAACCCCCTTTATTCAATTTCAGCTAAATGAACAGCTTAATCGCGAAGTTTAGCTACTCTTACATTTAACTGTTGAAATATATCAGTGTGTTTGCTTTAAACACTTTTTTATAGCAATAAATTCCAAGGATGGCCGAAGCATCACTAAGTCTCACTCACTCATTCACTCTTATCAGATCTTAAAATATTCAGAGCTTGGGAAGCTGTATCCAAAACTAGGGAACACCTGTCAAATATCTTATATATTTAAAACTGTACTTAAAACTGATCCCAGAATATTTCATGAAGAAAGTAGAGCTTTCGGAATTTAAATGACAACTTGATAAAAACCTATAACATCAATGAGAATCATTCCAGGACTCTCAGGAAATAGTGAAGTAACATTCAGCGCTGTAACCACAAGGTTACCAAAACGGGGCGCCATCTCATAAGTTTCGTGAAATTTGAAGAACATATGACAAGTTCAAAAATAGGATAGGACACACTGTGTTAAAATCAAACTGCTGAAAAGACCAGTATTTTCTATAGTGATTACTCGATTCTCTTACTAGAGAATGGCACACTTCCCTGAGACTTACTCTATTTCTACTTTTTTGAGAATTAGTTGAAAGGTGGCAGGAGGTAAACTATAGAGAATCAATATATGAAGAGTTGATGAGCCAGAGAGTCTCACACTTCGGGATGAAAAAGCCGGTGAAACAACTCTGTCGACCTTTTAAGCTGTAAAAACCGTCTGTCTAAAAAAGTCATAATCTGTTGAAGGTAAAGATTTTGATGGTTCCTATTACTTATACAACAAAATAATTATTGTTGTACGATATCTTGTATAATACACATCAAATCTATTATTACCGACACCAATTAAGGTATTCAACTAATTTCACCTGAACATAATAATTATTTTTAGTGCATCGCCTAGTTTGGCAACACCGCGGTCATAATCTCCGTTTTCCTCCAGTGGCTCCAAGACCTAATGACATATGGCACACTTCATAAAATGACCGTTAAAAAGTGGGGGAACCATGCTATCTTGAGATGTTCCTTCAAGAAAGGGCGGTAGTTCTTTTTTGGTTTGCTAAGAAAGAACTTTGGGTTCTTGTTAGTGATTCAAAAGAGAATTCAAATACTATTAGAATTGTTATCTTTTTTTACTCCTTAAAACTATAAAAAAAAACGTGAAGGCTGATTTAGTGCAACGATTTCTGAACTGTGATTCAACGAAGACGTGGTGATTCTCGCAATAATAGGAGATAGGGTAGAATAGCGTTTGGATTATTTAGTAGAAAAACTTGGACTTGGATTAGTTAAACAGGTAAGTGATTTTACAGTTAACTGAAGATTCATTAAAGTGTATCGGTTGATTTTTCATTATTCCATTGACAGTAGATTTACAAATAAGTTCACCTCTAGATGGCTGAGTCTTCGACAAGATATACAGGGTGTCCATTTAGTGTGTAATTCTTCGATATCTCGCATAGAAGAAAATGTCAAATACGAAAGTTATTTGGTTACCTGAGGCGCATAATCTTAAAAATATTTTGAAATATACAGGGTGTTGCGGGAAAGTAGGATAGTGATCAACTTGATTTTTTTATATGGAACCATAACTTTTTTTTAATTTTTCTAGTTTCCATCATCGATCTCTATTCAACCCTAAAATATTTTTGTTATAATTTATTTTCTATTAATTTCCCGATTTGCAAGGTCGCAAGTAATACGTCCAAATTGAGACATTCCTTTAACTTTTCTCAATACTATTATACAGCGAACTAGCTGTATAATAGTATTGAGTAACTACTTGAACATTAAATGAATATTATTTTGGATGTTACCAGCAAAGTGCATCTACAGGGTATTTTTGGCAGAAATTTTTATTACGGCAATTTGAAGGTCATTTTACTTTGTTTTTTTTTAAATGTATGTTCTATTTTAAATCGAAATATCTACTAATACCCTATCTCGCCTGGTAATATTTTTTTCGCGTTTGTGACGTTGCCAAGTTATAAATAATTTTTCCAAATTTTCAAACAAATATCCCCGATTTTTATTAATAGAACACACTGTATATTTTATTTAACATAGAAGCACTCCTTAGTAATGGTTTACGGCGCAAACAAGTTTTAACTGGTATTCCTAAAATAATAAAACCGTTTTCTTTGCTCACACTATCTACTTCGGATACCAGGTCCGTAAATGGTACAGGAACGCTTAAATGTCTTCAAAACTTGCATATTGGAATGAGAAAATCAATACCTGCAGGTTTTCGAACACTCAGAATTCAAAAACTCTAACAGCGGTATTACCAGATTTGCCACGTTTACGTTACACGTCATAATTTTGTTATTTTAAATAGAAATCTCTACTTATCTTTATTGTAGTGAATTGCGCATGCCCAATTCAGTAAGATCTCACAATTTCAAAATTTTGTTTCTATTAATTAGTGAGATACGGCAACATTGCTTTTTCAGTAAACAGTACCGGAACGCTTAAATATTTCCAAAATTGCCACAGCCGGAGCGGTGAAATTCAATACTTAGGAGTTTTTGAACATACAGAATTCAAAAATGCTAACATCAGTGTTGTCAGATTTCTCACTTTTACGTTATGCTTCATAAATAGGGCATTGCATTCAAAATTATGACGTGAAAGGTAAAATTGGTAAATCTGACAACACCGATGTTAGCATTTTTGAATTCTGTATGTTCAAAAACCCCTAAGTACTGAATTCCATCGCTCCAGCTGTGGTAGTTTTGGAAATATTTAAGCGTTCTGGTACTGTTTGCTGAAAAAGCGGTGTTGCCGTATCTCAGTAATTAACAGAAATAAAATTCTGTAATTATGAGATCTTACTAAATTGGACATGTGCAATTCATTGCAATAAAAATAATTAGAGGTTTTAAAGTAACAAACTTATGACGTGAAACGTAAACGTGGTAAGTCTGGCAACACCCCTGTTAGAATTTTTGAATTCTGCATGTTCGAAAACCCGCAGGTATTGATTTTCTCGTTCCAGCTATGCAATTTTTGAAGATATTTAAGCGTTCCTGTACCATCTACTGACCTGGTATTCGAAATAGATTGTATGAGCAAAGAAAACGGTTCTATTATTTTAGGAACATCAGTGAAAACTTGTTCACGTTGTAAGCCGTTACTAGGGAATACTTCTATGTCTAATAAAATATACAGTGTCTTCTATTAATAAAAATTGGGGATACTTGTTTGAAAATTTGGAAGAATAATTTATAACTTGGCAACGTCGCAAACGCGAAAAAAAATATTTCAAGGCGAGATAGGGTTCTAGTAGTTATTTCGATCTAAAATAAAACATACAGGGTGTTACATTTAAAAAAACAAAGTAAAATGACCTTCAAATAGCCGTAATTAAAAAATTCAGCCAACAACACCCTGTAGATGCACTGTAACATCCAAAATGATATTCACTTGATATTCAAGTAACTCGCTATATAATATTATTGAGAAAAGATAAAGGAATATATCAATCTGGACGTATTACTTGCGACCTTGCAAATCCGGAAATTAATAGAAAATAAATTATAACTTCGCAACGTCGCAAAAATATTTTAGGGTTAAATAGAGATCGATGATGGAAACTAGACAAATTAAAAAAAGTTATGGTTCCATGTAAAAAAAATCAAGTCGATGGCTATTCTACTTTCCCGCAATACCCTGTATACTTCAGAATATTTTTAGGATATGCGACTTAAGTAACCAAATAACTTTTGTATGTGGCATTTTCTTCTGTCAGGTATACTTTGCGAGATATCAAAGAATTCCACACTAAATGGACACCCTGTATAGGTACATTAATCAATCCACTATCAAAAATTCAATAAGCCACACGACACTACTATAAGCACTTTCAGCTATACCTAATTCATAATAGTCACACGCCATGTATATGTTTTATTACTTATTAGCTTAGGTATTTGATAGACTGTTGGTTCCTGGACTGTTCAGTCGGCGGCGTCGCCACGCTCCACCGCCTTGGCGTCGGTCCGCTTTGCTGCCTGGCGTTTCGTCAACACGAGATTCGAAATCCGTTTCTCGGGAGTCACCAAGCAGGTAACAGATTCTGAGAATGCCAGTTACTCGTGTTGGCTAAACGTCAAGTAGATAAGCCAAGGTGGCGGAGTGTATCGATGCCGGCCGAACAGCCCGAAAACCATCAGTAAATCGCACCTTGGCCACGAAAGCCTTACAGAATACATCCCACTAAATAAGATCTAAATCGTATATAAAACAACTTTCGTTGGAATAAGCAGTCTACTAACATTTCTTACTCTTTGGCAAGCAGTGATTTCGTATGAGGGACAACTATAGATTACTCAGGTTTAGTTTTAAAAACTAGTTTCCTGGTAAAATCGGTATCTAAGAAAAAACAATCAAAATTTGAAACGTTTTTAGACCAACACACGCTAAGATCAATTCTTTGACACACAGGGTCAATAATGAAAATATGTACACAAAATTGAGTAACCAAGATAGACTTTATGTGTGACAAACGTTAAATACGTATTCGTGAGACTCCAATATAGAACACATAGAATCAAAAAACTTGTTTAGAAAATAGACGTCAAAAAAGAGAAAAGTAGTAAAAGGGAGATAAAAACGTTGTCTAATCATAGATGTGATTGTAATTTGTCAGTAGACTATGATCCAATATGGTTGGACATGCTTCAGGGAAAAACAATCAACGTCCTCGAAACCATTGCTCTATATGCATTTTACTAGATATTTAAGGCCTTTTCGCAAATTCCACATGACATGGGTCTCTTACCTTCTCATAGTGTTCGACTGTCGTGTTTTACATTATCTGTGACATCAATGAATCGTCAGTTTCCACATTAGAGTTGTAGTCATCAAATTATCTAGGAAATTAGTTCTCATTCTATGAGTGTTCTCTATAATTTTTGTCAGAGCGTCATAGTACACTTTTTAGGTCTATGCGAAAATTTCCTTGCCTATTACAGTAAACCGAGGGACTTAGAATTTGCAGATATGTAAACATTCCAGTATTGCTTTAGATCGATCTGTATTTTGTAATACTGAAACTTATGAATTGATTTTAATGAAATTTCGACAGAGTATTTATTGTTATTTTGGCGACGATGAAAAGCGCTTATGGTTTTCAGAAATCGTTTTAGTGGCGGTGTAGCTATAATCAAAAAACTAAAAATATAAGAAAGCTCAAACTTCGTTTTTATGCGTTTTAGGAGTAACTGAGCATTTTCGACTTCTTTTGGTGGGCGTGAGATTGGGGTGGTTATGGGGGTGGGGGTTGTAAAAGATGAAAATTTGTTGTATTTATTTATAATAGGCTGTCTATTGACCTGTGAAAGAAAGACCTAGCGAAATAATATGCTTTTTTTTGTGGGCAAGCGACCGATGATTCGGTTGCAAGGCGATCTCTGATGGGAAAATAATAAACTGGTATCACCATAATGTGTGGGAAGTACTAAGTCAATCAACTTGACTCCATTTTTTTACCTCCCACACCGATAGGTGAGGGGAGTATTGTGATCGCGAAAATTTTCGATTTTGAGATAATACGTTTTTTGAATGTTCTATAATGTCTACATAATGAAAATCCACGTCACTAATTTCCGTTGGTCTATCTGTCAGTCTGTCAGTCTGTCTGTCTGTCTCTCTGCCTGTCTGTCAGCCTGTCTGTCAGCCTGTCTGTCTGCCTGTCTGTCTGTCGATCTGTCTGTCTGTTGGCGTTTTTCTCGCCTCGTAATATAAGTCCTGTTGCATGAATTGTGATGAAATTTGGACAGCGATCTGCTGCAGGCATATTATTACCTATTACTGATAGGTAATGTTCCTATAATTTTGAAAACCGGTGGCAAAGAAATTCGCAAAAAAACAAAAAAAATAAATATTCCTCAAACTTTGTTTGTAGGCGCTTTAGGTGGTCCTGATCATTTTCTACTTTTTTTGGGTGGGGGTGAAATTGGGGCGGCTGGGGGGGTGGGAGGTTGTAAAACTGAAAAATTTGTTGTACTCATAATAGGCTGTCCACTAACCTGTAAAAGAAAGACCTAGCGTCACAAAACACTTTTTTAGGTCCATCCAAACATTGCATTGCCTATTACAGAACCCAAGGGACTTCGCAATTTGAATTTGCTGTATACATACAAATATTGCTTTAGATCGTTCTGCATTGTGTATCGTAGAAACTAACTATACTACGCAGTATTATTACCGTGGCAAGAATTGAAAACGTTTATGATTTTTAGAAATCGTCTCACTGACGGCACAGCAATAATTAAAAAACTGAAAATATAAAAACAGCTCAAACTTCGTTTTTAGGCGTTTTAGGAGTTCCTGATCATTTTATACTTTTTTTGGGTGGGGGTGAGGTTGGATATACTTCACCTCATTTCAATGATAAGTACTGAGTCAATCAACTTGACTTCATTTTTATCAAACAAACGTGGTTGATGCGGTTGTCTATTAAAATAAAGAATTTTTTACCTTACGAGAAGGACTACAGAGGTAGCCAAAAAGTCAGTAAATTCTTTATTTCAACGTATGTAGCTATATTTATAGGTCACGTTCAATGCAATGATATACAGGTAACATCTTTGTTGAAAGTTAGAGATTTTGCGAGTGCAATTCATATAATCTGTGGCGAAAGGTATAATTAAATTTACTTGACATCAAATCAAAAGAGATCGGTACAAACTAGAATTTCAGAACACTAATCAAGTCGCCGATTAGGTCAGACTGAAAAATCTGCAGTAGCTAAGCATGCACAAATAAGGTTTGAGAAGACACACACTTGCTGCAACCTCCCCTTATTACGCCAGATTTTCGACACATCGACATCGACATTTATAAACATTATTCAGCTTCAACGACAAAGAACATGCAAAAGAAATCCACAGGGATTGGTGCTGAACAATGCAGCCGGTCTGACTCCTGTATAGGTGCTCAACCCGGTGACACGGTGTCAGTTTATCGGAAAACGCCGAACAAGTAACAGGTTCTGAGGATGCCAACCACTCGTGTTGACCAAACGTCAAACAGGGAAGAGCACCGACGCCAAGGCAGCGGAGCGTGTCGACGCCGGCCGAACAGCTCAAGAACCAACTGTTATCGAACCATGGCCGCGAAAGCCTTATATGTTTACGCTATATGAAACTCAAATAAGATCAGTCCTGCAATAGTCCACACATATTTGGGGAGCTACTGTCCCTACCACCCTGTTCATACTTGATACAGTCCACTGAGAAGCGTTCCGCCTAATTTGTAATCCGACATTAACACTCCACCTTCATTCGTTTTCTCACCGATGCGGCGTATGGTTGGTGGCCTCTCACCTGCCTGCTAGATGTACCCGCGTGATTGCTGCACCTCAATCCAGAGCGGTCACTCTTCATACATCAGCAACCAAGCGGTGTGACCGCACCTCTATTCCCATAGCTTCAAGGGCTTGGAAAGGCGTCACCAACTGTACTCTAACCTCTTTTTAGCAGCCGCGGTTCTTTGGTATTTAGGTCTTGCCCTTCGCGGCTTGTCACTCATACAGAACCATCTCAGGTAAAGAGCTTTTTTTGAAGTGAGGGGGTTAGGGTTTAGTTGCCCTAAAAGGTGCCGCTCAGCCTTAAGGCCTACGTTCACATAAGAATTCCTGCTTTCACTCAGGGCCGGACAGTCGAAGATCACATGGTTAGCTGTTTCCTATGCCTCACCGCACTTCCTAGATAATGTGTTCAATCCCAAGCTTTTGCAGATGTGCACTGAACGTCCAGTTATAAATACAACCACCTTTCGTAATTTCTGCTCAATTTCAAGCGTCTGAGGTATTCGAAGATCAGGATCCCCTCAGCATCCTCTTAGGCTCAACATTCACTACCACTCTGTCCCAACACCTTTGACGCACATTTAACACCCATCTGGTGAGAGCTGTGTCCTTACTAGAGGTGAGTCGATTCCGAACGAATCGTTCCATAGGAACGATACCGTAATGGGAATCGAAGGAATCGATTCCGAGGAATCAAAGGAATCGATTCCGATGGTTTGGAATTGGAATTGACAAATCCGCGCACGGGCTCGGACTGTCTATGTAGGTGTCGGTTAGCCAAACTTAGTACTTGTGAACTACCTTATGTACAGACATTTTAAGAGCTTTTCTTCGGGTGGAATCTTACTACTCAATTTTTTTGATGTCAATCACCTTTAATGTTCGAAGATGTCAATACGATAAGCTGTGTGCCGTCATTCTAAATCCAATATGGCGAGCCATCCAAGATGGCGGAATAGTAAATTTTAATGCACAATGTGGGTATCAAATTAAAGGGGTTGTTGAGAGTAACTCGAAAAAGAATGTGACCTCATTCTAAATCTAATATGGCCGACCATCCAAGATGCACTTCTGCAACATGGGTATGAAATGTAGGGCTTGTCGAGAATATAATTAGAAAAATATTCTGAAATCACCCTTAATTCAATTTGGCGGACTTTTGAAGTTTTTTATTCTTTCCTATAATATTATTACTAAACGAACGGTTCGCTGAGAATAAAATTGTAGGTTAATAACTGAAAAGTAAAAAATAAATTAAAAGAAAATTTTTTTTAAAACAAGCTCTTATTTAAATGCTCTAAAAAGAAGAAAATTAAAATTTTTTCTTTTTTATTGAATTACTCGAAAATGTACTGGATTCGGTACAATTGTACCGAAACGGCAGCACTGGCCTGTAATGGACTAATAGAATCGTGAACGTAGTGAATGAATTGGAGTAATCGATTCCGAGAAGTGAATCGAGTCCGCCTCGGAGTCCGCGGTCTAGGATTTATGGGCGCGGCATCACAGGGAATCGTGAACAAATCGAAGGAATCGATTCCGGAAAAGGAATCGATACCGTGGAATCGAATTGATTGAGCCCCGTTCTAGTCCTTACTATGTTGTATGATACACCACATGCTGGTTCTGTCCTGATAAGAGGGAGCTCTGCGCCTTCCTTGGCATACCTGTCGGCCCTCTTATTACCTCTTATTACCACCCACTCCTATGCGACTAGGCACCTAAGATAATGTTATCATGTTGACCTTCGCCAAGAGCTTGATGAGAAGTAACAGCCATTGACCGTATCGTACATCCTATTTTAATATCGTGCTCTATTTGCGTGCCCCATATAACAAAAATATGTCGCATATTTTAACAACTGGCATTTATATCGGTAAAGTCAATATCTTCCATTTTACAACCAGGTGTCGACCGGAATGAATAACAATTATATTAATAAAAAAAGCGACCCCGATATAGGCATTCAAAACCACGAAAACACCCCTGAATTGACATAACACGTATCAGAATGGTGATGGGAGAGTCCTGTCGGAATCGGTATTTTATTGGTAGGTAATTAGCTATTACAACACCGTCCTAATGATGTGTGTTACTGGGGTAATGTGATGATACCGTCTTTTTATTGATTATTTGCACCCCAGCTTTCACCCCTTCATGTGATTCGCATGAAGAATGTACGAGGGTATGTCCTTAAATTCTTGCGCAGTAGTTATTGAGTAATCTATGGTGGTGACACTACGGTATCGTATGAAGTAGAAATGGCGTCAAGTAGATAGACTCAGTATTTCTTATGCTTTTCAATGTTTTGCTCATAAAGACAGGTTTTTTGTCTAGGTCTCAAAAATTGATGGAAGGAGGAATATGTTATGTGTATATATGTGTCAACAACACGGTATCACACATTTTAGTAGGTTCCTTAAAAGAAATTCTTCAAAAGCATTTTAGCCAGCCTATAAGTATCTGTTCCTAGCGACGTCTTCGTTAGGTTGCTGTGGGTCTATGCAATCAGGGCAGTATTGATTAGTCTAGGTTTTAGGCTAATGCGGGAGATTTTAGGCCTAACCTAGAGAAGATATCAACTCTCCCGTTGCCCTGATGCATCCGAGAACCCACAGCAGTTCTCTTGCTTGATGTTCGCTAGGTTCTGACGATCCGCACAGCATTCCTGGACCAGATCGAGAACAGTATTTGGAGGTAGTATCTATTTTACGGATACTTAGCTGTCAGAGCGTACATATAATGTTCTGCCCTGCAAAATTTTGGCCCACTGGGTATGATTGTCTTACACGGTCATCTTTGCCGGAGATAATTAGTGACTGTGCTGAAGCTACCTTTATTCTATTCATCCTGAATTGGGGTATAGTGAGAGTTCTCCACGAATTTCGCTTTTCTACTATAGTGTCAGCTAGGGCTTCATCTATTGCGCGTTCTCAGATAAGCTCATATCATCCCCTCTTCTGCCCAGAATTGCAGAGGCGGAAAGACCAAGAGTGCTTCCAGGACCTCAATAATTGGAGTTTTTGCACGCTTTTATTGGCTTCACCTGTATGTTTGTTTGTCTTTTTCTGAGCTTGTAACTCTCCCTTGGATTGAGAGGTCACACTGAACAACACTGAACGCTCTAACTTGGCCGCGAAAATGATTTTGACGGCTTCAAACTCTTTGGACCAGCGGTCATATCCACTAACTTACGCAGACTTAAAGTCTATTAATATTACGGTGACATCCAACTGTTTGGACGTTGGTATTTTTGTGAAATTTATTCAGTAACTGAATAAATATTGATTAAGAACAATTGTTCATTTTCATTACACAGAGTATTTATAAAAACTAAAAAAACATGCTTTAATGGTAAAGTCAACTAAAGACTTAAAAATAAATATAGCTTAAAAAACTAAAAATCACGCTATTAAAGAACATCGGACTAAAATGTATTTTTTTAAAATATGCCTAAAACAATTACGACCGAAAAATACTAGTATGATTGTGAAAAAAGCGTCAGTCCCTCGATTTACATATAATATGGCACAAAGTACTCACGCTTTTTCCACAGTCATACTACTATTTTTTGTTCATTATTCAGTTAACGTATAACGTATGCTTAACTATTATAATTTTACAAGGTACATCCTTCAAGGGTGGTAATATTTACAAATAAATGAAACATAATAATTTTAATCAGTGCCAGTTATGCAAAAACTGATGTTTTCCGAAATATATCCTGATGTCTCTCCGATTCGTCGCGGCTTACTGGCCCACTATTAACAACATGAATTTTGGAATATAAATTTTTTGCTAGTGTTTTGGCCACCTATGTAGCATTTATTAAAGTACAAAATGTATGACGGAACGCAACTTTTGTTCTTTTACAAATCAACTTTTTAAGAAAAACCATTATTCTGAAGTCTTGACAAAACAATTATAACTTTTTATGGCAGTAAAGCACCGTGAATTAAAAGCTAATTAATCGTTTGTGTTCGTAACATGCAAAAATGAGTTAAAAAATCAGACTAAATATGTATCTGATCTACTCCCATTAAGTTATACAGTGATCACCAAACTACTTTTACAAAGATACTTCCTATAAAAAAAAACAGCCTGAATTATTTTTTATAACACACGCTCCACCCATGAATTATGAGCAACGCCTACTAGATACCAATACTGGACTCTTGGACATGCATATGGGTAAACGTAAGCTATTGTCACCACGGTCTCTTTTTCTTCACCCAGGGAATCAAACTGGACGTAACTTTCACTGTTTTACTTCATAACTCAATACAATATCTCTTAACCTTATCTCAGCTACAACTCAACTCAACTGAACTCTCCTACACTACCCGAGGCGCCTTATATACACTTCATTGAACCATCTAGAGAATTCGCTGACATTCTAGAATGCCCATCCGTCATTCCCGAAAACTCTAGACGATTCTATGACGTTTACACTTCAAAGATCTAACCTAACACTTTGGCTTTACATCATGCATGACAACTAATACACAATAACACGAATACCATAATATACAGTATGTTACACTATGATAGCTGCACAAGTGGCAACGAAATGGCAAATGCTACCTTAAACGGTGTTTAATATTCATTTCAGCGCTAGAAGTGAGTTTGGTTGTCAATATTTTGTAACTATTAGGTACTTAAATTGTATTATTTATTGTTACAGTCGTAGATAAAGCATATTATGAAACTCGCGCTATTGTTGTCATTACCACTCATTGAACTGTATACTATTGGTGGAGTTTAAGCTTATTCACAGTTGTATAACTTGTCATGTATTATTCTTCCACAGACTGACCTATGAGATTAATGAATTAGGTATCTGCCACCTACACCCCTTAAGCATACAAAACGAAACATACATTCATTTGTTTTCCGAGTATAAACCGACCTACAACAAGCCCATCACCACATCGAGCTCAATAAAATATATTTGTGTGTACATAATTAATAAAAAGTTAATTTTTTACTGTCGGCCGGTAGAATGAACGTAAAACCGTAAAAAACGTATTAATAGGTGTCATTGAAAAAAGCGGAACTAAAAAATGTTGCGCTGTTTTTTCCGCGGTTTTTTTTTTGTGTTTTTCCAATGCGAGTGCCGTTTGGCCACCTGTTGTTGTAGGGCTATTAATAGGAATCAATATGGAGTGATGCGGTTCGCTATTAAGCGCAAGGGTCTACGATGTTGCGAATAAGGGCTGTTTAGGCGAGGGGAATGAGCTACGTTAAGACTACTTTAGATACTGATGCAACGAATGTCACATTTTGGAGGTTCGGGGATGTGAATGCGAATGCGAATATCTGCTATAACATTCGCGAATGCGGAGTCATCCAGTTTTTAATTGTAAAATGGCGCCAAATTTAAAATTTTCTCTACAGTTTGGTGACCTTGGTGGCACTCCCGTGCCAGCGAAGTACGACCTACTTGTTATTTCATGAAAATTCATTTATTAAACTTCATTGCCTAAAGGTGAACAAATCAATGGCACCAAATGATAAAGAGAAGCCTGATAATGTCATTACGACTTTATGTTGTTTACGTTACGTTTTTTTTACATTAAAAAACAAGAAACGAATGGATTTTGTTTTATTAATCAACTTTTGCATTAAAAAAATGTATTCGCAAAACATTCGCAGTAATTTCGCGAATGCGACATACAAAAATATGCGAGTATTCATTTCATCACTGCTTTAGACTACACAATTTCTTGCACGAGATCTTGTTCAATTTTTGCTTCCCACACCCACAGGTGAAGGGAGTATTGTGATCGCGAAAATTTTCGATTTTGAGATAATACGCTTTTTGGGCGTTTTATGATGTCTACATAACGAAAATCCTCTTCCGTCGGTCTGTCTGTCTGTCGGTTTGTCTGTCTGCCTGTTGGCGTCCTTCTAGCATCGTTATCTCAGTAACCGCTACATGGATTGTGATGAAATTTGGGCAGCGATATGCTGTGGGGTCGTTTTCAGGCGTTCTAGGGGTTCCTGATCATTTTCTACTTTTTTTTCGCTGGGTGAAATTGGGGTCGTTGTGGGTTGGAAAATTGAAAAATTTGTTGCTTTCATAATAAACGGTCCACTAACCTGTGAAGGAAGACCTAGCGACATAAATAACTTTTTTAGGTCCATCCGAACATTGCCTTGCCTATTACAGAAACCAAAGGAGTATTGCTTTAGATTGTTCTATATTGTGTAACGACGAAACTGTTAAATTGATTTTAATGAAATTTTGACACAGTATTACTACCGTGGCGAGGACGGAAAATGCGTATGGTTTTTATAAATCGTGCCAGTGTCGGCGCAGAAATAATAAAAAAACTAAAAATATAAAAACAGCTCAAACTTGGTTTTTACGCGTTTTAGAGGTTCTTGAATATTTTCTGCTTTTCTTAGGGTGGGGGTGAAATTTGGGTGTTTGGAGGTGGGGAGTTGAAAAACTGAAAAACTTGTTGTATTCATAATAGGCTGTCTACCAACCTGTGAAGGAAGACCTAGCGACATAAATCACCATTTTTGGTCCATCCGAACATTGCCTTGCCTATTACCGAAACTAAGGGACTTAGGATTTCCTGTGTACGTACATAGATGCGAGTATTTATTGCTTTAGATCGTTTTGTATTTTGTAATGTGGAAACTATTAAATCGATTGTAATGGAATTTTGACGCAGTATTACCACCGTAGTGAGGATGGAAAACGCGCACGGTGTTAGAAATCATGTCAGTGGCGGCGTAGCAATAATTAAAAAACTAAAAATATGAAAACAGCTCAAACTTCTTTTTTAGATATTTTAGGGGTTTCTGATTATTTTCTACCTTTTTTGGGTGAGTGTCAAATTGGGGTGGTTGGGGGGTGGGGGTTGTAAAACTGAAAAGATTGTAGTATCTATAATAGATGTAAAGACCTAGCGGCATAAGACAATTTTGGGGGGCGGGGGGTGCTGGCGATGGCAGGGGGATCTCAGACTAAAGCTTCATGCTATAGGAAAATAATAAACCGGTATCACCGTAATGTGTAGGAAGTACTAAGTCAATCAACTTGACTTCATTTTTTCTACAAGAAGTTGATCGAAGTATTATTCGGCGTCAATTTGGTTCCCTATTAGATTACATAATGTCTTATCTAAGAATTGGTTCAGGATTCTGCGCATCGGGAACCCGTTAATTAGGTTTTTTGTGATTGTAAGAGATTAATTTCAATTTCCAAAAATAAAAATATAACTTAGTTTCTGCTCCGGAATTTTTATTGTTTCGATTGATGTATGTCTTCAATAGTCTTCAGGTGAACGAACATGTTCCTTCGGTTGCTATTTACCTATTCTCGTCTAGCTGGCGTGTCATCTTTCCATGGCTTGTTCTGATTGCTCGGCGTCGCGTAATGCTGGGTGCCTCAGTTCTGGATGACGTGTCGTTCTTCGCGGATTGTCGGTCGCCGTGGTGTTCTGATTCAGTCGCTTCAAATCTTACTAACATGGTTGTTCGATAGTCACTACCTTCCATGTTTGTTCTGTTCTTTAGTTTTTATACATTTCTTATGAGGGTATGTCATATTGGTCTAATTTCTACACTAGGCTTGTTACACATCTAGATGCTAGTGATATAAGCTGCTTCTTTGAAGTTGCGGCGATACAGTGAGCTTCTTTGTTAATAACCTTAGCGTCCTCTCAAGTAATTTTGTGACAATCGGTCCACCCGTCATCTGTTATTCCGGACTTTCCTTGTTTGTCCCTGGGTGATGAGTCGGTGCTCCTTAATTCTTGTCCCTAGAGGTCTTTTTGGTTGATATAGGTGACTCCTGGACTCCACCTGTACCGGTTACTGGTTAAATACTTTTTTCTTAAATGTGAGAGCATTTTTCTCCATGGCGGGTGGTTCTGGCCTTGTGTCTACATGACAAAACTCATATCTGTCGATATGTCTATGCAAGCAGATGTATAGTTCGGATAGTGTTGATTTGATCATAATGACAATAGATTATAGTTGCATGTTGGACGCTTCCATAATTTGAGAACACTGCTTTGACTTGAGTTAAGGTTGTAAATCGCTAGAAAAGCTTTATGTTTTTGAAAAAGGATCCGGCGACGATCAAAAATGTCTAATATCGAACAATTCTTATTATAACCCAAACCTGGCTTTTAGTCGCTTTCGGGGTCCCTGAACATTTTTCAAGATTTTGGCGAGGAACCTGGAAGAAAGGAAATACTGGAACACTAGAAGCTTCTAAACTCATTTGTATGCATAGGAACTTTTAATAAGTAGGACAAAAATGTTGTCTCTTCACTATTAACATTATGTAGTCAAAAATTTAGGAGAGTATTATTCTATTTATGTCTACTTTTTATTGTTTCTATATCCATCTGCCTGACAAGGGTCGCCGAACAGGTAACAGCTCCTAAGGATGAGTTTTACACAGCAGAATATATTCTATGGTCTCTATGTCCTCGACATCAGTATTAAATATGATGCCCTGGAATTATATAATAATAATAACAAATCTTATTTCTTGAGTCTGCAATAGGCGAAGTTTAGCTCAGCTATTCTTACACTTAGCCTAATGTAGACTAAACCGGAATTCGGTTACAGCACATTTATGGTAATTAAGTATAAAGAACATTTATTTACACTGCAACCAATTGATGTCTTCAATAATATAACTTAAACAAATAATAGAACCACCAATAATTGATTCCGATTAAACAATAATTTCAACAATAAATAATTGAAAACGTCTTTCGAGAAGCGTCTCCAAGGTAAGTTTCTATAACTATCAGGTAAGGAGTTGTAAGTTGTAACAGCGCTATGCGTAAAACTTCGGTTGAATAAAGCAGTCAGATGCAGTAGCATGGTAAGGGTTAAGCTATGTCTGACATCGACATTGTGAATATTGTGTCTCAAAATCAGTTTTTCACGAAGATGTGACGGTTGTGGTGTGTTGAGTAGCTTTTGAATAAAGCTAAAAAGATTGTATTTGCATTTCTCATCCATTTTTAGCCAATTTAGCTCTTTAATGTTTGCTAAAATATGGTCATATTTCCTCAAATTACAAATGTACCGACAACAAGTGGATCTTCTGTAACCTATGCGCAGTATTATAATCTAAACATGGAAATAAACTATGAAACAATACTAAAAAATAGAGGAACTAGAGTTTCGCAGAGTTTTTTCGTCAATTTTTTGTTCAGAATGTATTTATTGCTATATAACAGCCTAAGACGCATATATGCACGTTGAATCAAAGAGCTTACATGGTCTCTAAATCTTAGTTGATCATTAATAATTAAACCTAAATTTTCAGAAGCTTTTTGAAACTGCAGTGTGCTACCACAAATTTGTAGGCTCAAATTGAATTTAAGTTCAGGTTTCTTATTTTCTGACGAGAACAGGATAGCCGTACACTTTTCAGGGTTCAGTTTGAGATTGTGTTGCGAAGAGTAATTATAAATTATATCAAGGTCCCTGTTAATTTCCTGAGATGCATTTTGCACAGTCTCTGGAGGAAAATGATGAGTCACTTGAGTATCATTTGCATTTATGTTTGTACGTGACAGGACGTTATATACTGCTACTATTCTTTTAACTTGGACTGTTAAAAAGGCAGATCGAGCTCGCATAGATGCTTTTGAAATGTGGACATGGAGGAGAATGCTGAGAGTTCCTTATACCGCCCATCGAACTAACGTTTCCATACTGGACGAGCTCGGTAATCCAAAGAGACTATCATCCATTGTATCGACGAGAATGCTTACATTCTTCGGACATATACACAGAAGCAATAATATGGAGAAACTTGTAGTTCAGAGTCATGCCCCGAGTGGGCGGCGCCGTGGGCGTCCTCCTACACGCTGGGTGGATACGACGAAAAAGTTGCTGGATATGAGTATCAAGAGCGCCACTAGACTGACAGTAAATCGCGAACGATGGCGAGCTGCAGTGTTCAAAACTATTGACAATATTCGTGTCGGCAATGCTCTAGCTCCGACTTAATGCATTTTACGAGTTCACAACATGTCTGTTAAGACATTGTGACTATGATGATGATTCTAAAAACACACCCCACATATCGGAGCCGAACCAATAAAACCACATTTTTTTCCTAATGATAATCTCTGCAATTATTCCAACATTAAAATACGATCACACAAAAAATCGTATATTTACCCTTGCTTAATGAGCCGGAACAATTGTATATATGTAGTGCGTACATCAATTTGGCGTGTGTTGGCAAAAATTGAAAATGATTTATTATGTATTTATAAATACGCCTATATGAAGATGTTCACGGAACACGCTTGGTTGAATACACACGGAACGCGAAATCCATAAACACGGTGCGTGAGAGCAAATGAAAGGGTTATAATGAAAAAATAATACCTTCCGATTGCTTTGTACAGTATGAGTGGATCATAATCGACAGTTTAGGTACTTAGTACTAAATTATGAACAGGCTACTTTTACTTGCGCACTTAATATACAGGGTGAGTTTTTAGTACCGGCTCGGTCGATAACTCCACTATTGTAGGAGATAGCGAAAAAAGTTGTACATAATAGTTGTAGCCACGGATATGCTCCTTGCTCAGAAAATATTTTGATTTATACAGGGTGATCCATAACTACGTGGTGATGCAAACATGTATTTTTTTAAATGAGACACCCTATATATTATCCTATTTTTAGATTCTACTAATAATTTCTCCGCTCACAATGTAAGGTACTATAACATTATACAGGGTATTTCAAAAGTTATGACCATTTTTTATCCAAATCGCTGTCTAACGAACGTACTGTGTATCAAAAAGTAATTACTCAAAAGGTATTTTTTTACATGCAAAGATTAAAAATATTCTCTAGTTTTAAAATCGGCTATAAAAAAAGCCCGCGACGCGTATTCGTATACAGGGTGATGTAGAATGCAGAATCCAGATTTTCTCTTTTTTTTTAATGTAACCCCCAATATTTGATTATACCAAAGAATTGCTTTTAATATGCTTTTTCATCTTCGTTTAGCACTTGTTGTACCTACGTCCATCAGTTTCCGAGATATTTCGATTTTTCGGCAAATTTAAAATATAGCTTCTATTTGTGCACTGAAATTTATTTATTTTGAGAAAGTACTCTCCAATTGGTTTTTTATTTAACGAACAACTAAATTATAAGGTCACGATAGTATTTGATGAAGTCAAAACCCTAAATCATCGAAATAACAAAGTCAAGTATGCTGGTATAATTTTGTAGGCGTGATGCATAATTATCAAGCAGATTTGTCAAGTAGGCTTTGAAAAATTGACAGTTTTCATAACCTGCTCAATGATTACGTACTGTGTGAAAAACTAGCTTTAAAAATTAATTTTTCCATTGAGGGTGTTTAGAAGAATCTTTGAGAAATTGCCTACCTGCCTCTAGAATCTATCAACTGTGAACAGCAATATCCAGAACGGAGGCAGTCTTAAACTAATGCGTTTGAAAGATTGAAGAATCGTTTTATTTGGACTGTGTCGTTTAATATTTCATAGCCCACCTGATAGATCTGCTTCATAGTTATGCATGACGTCTATAAAGTTGTTTCCTCAGCACACTTGACCTATATTATCTCGTTAATTAAGTGTTTTGACTTGATAAAGTACCATTATGGCCTTATATTTTAGTTTTTTGTTAAGCAATCATAAAATTTGATAGTATTTTCTCAAAATAAATAAATTTCAGTAAACAAATAGAAGGTATATTTAAAATTTATAGAAAAATCGAAATATCTCAGAAACTAATGAATGCAGCCATGACAAGTACTACACAAATATGAAAGATCATATCAAAAGCAATTCTTGGGTATAATAAAATATTGGGGGTTACTTTTAAAGAGGGAGAAAATCGAGATTTTGCATTCTACATACATCACCCTGTATTCGAATATGCTCGTGGTCTTTTTTATAGCCGATTTTAAAACTAGAGGATTTTTTTTATCTATCCGTGTAAAAAAATGATTTTTGATTCATCACTTTTTGATACACGGTACGTTCATTTGACAGCAATTTGGATATAAAAATGGTATTACTTTTGAAATACCCTGTACAATGTAACAATACCCTATATTGGAAGGACGGAAATCATTAGTAGAATTTGAATATGTAATAATATATAAGGTGTATTATATAAAAAAATGCATGTTTGCATCACCACGTAGTTATGGATCACCCTGTATGAATCTGAATATTTTCTGAGCAAGGAGCATATCCGTGGCTACAACCTATATATACAAATTTTTCGTTATCTCCTACAGTAGTGGAGTTATCGACCGAGCCGGTATTAAAAACTCAACCTGTATATTTTATATTGGTTGACATATATACAGGGTGTTTGGCAGAGTATTAGACAAACTTGCTGGGCGTATAGATCAGCCCATTTCGAAGATATTTTATTAATAGTCCTGTGCCCTTAATATCCCCGATTTTGTATTATCATTCATTTTGTAATATTTTCAAGAATTTATAAAACTCGAAATTTCCACTTATGTATTTTAAATGCCTCCAAAATATGTTTCTGATGTGTAGAGTATCCTATTTTATTTATCGTCTAGCTCAAGCAACTTGTCGGAATTGACGATATTAAAGATATATGCAGTCAAGGCAAGAACTTTTTTTTTATTTTTGTAATTACAAAGTCGTACATTTTGTTTAAATTGCGCTCCTCTGGTTTGGTTTTCATTTTATACCTTAATCCCTAAGCCCTTCCATTAATGATTTCCGAAATCTCTTAATATTTTGAGCTGCAGGATAAGATCCCGAAAATTTTGTTACGAGTAGGTATATGTGATTTTACTTTATAATTCTGCCGCCACTGGATCAACTCTCAAGATCCATAGATGTTTTCCATTCTTGATGCCGTATAACAATAATGTATCAAGGTTTGTTGTAATCAAATTAGCAATTTAACATCTGGTTATTGAGGTTTCTTTAGTTGAAGATGAACGAGATAATATTAGGCTAAATTCACTCTATCTAATTACTATTATAACTGTGGTATGAAGTGAAAAAAATGGGGTCAAGTGTCTTGACTTCCCACACATTATCATCGCTAACAAAAAAAAAATGGAGTTTCTCTATCTCTATATCATCCTCGCCAAAAAAAGTAGACAATGATCGGGGACCTTTGAAACGTCCAAAAACCAAGTTTGGGCGATTTTGAAATTTTTCGTTTTTTGTTGACTGGTAAGAGTTCAAAAAACGATACACATTTACCATTTTTTTTACGATAGCAACGATTCCAAAACCATCAAATGATTCCACAGATGTAAAATAAAACTAAAAGGCAATTTTCCGATATGTCTAACAAGCTCGCGATATCACTAAAGTCGATTTTTTCAGCGCAATGTAGAGAATTTTATGAACACAATAAATGTTTGAGTTTTCAAAACCCCTCGTCTGTCCCGCACTACACCAATTTCACGGAAACAAATCAGGGGTTCCTGAAACACACCTAAAAATGGAGTTTGGAGGGTTTCTGATAATTTTTTGATTTTTACCGATTTATCTGCCGCCAATTATTCTATCAAAATAATTATCAATTATCACTATATGTCAATATATCAATATCAAAATTATAGCAACATTACCTATTACGATCTCACGGCATATATCGCTACTCAAATTTCATCACACCCCAAGCAGTGGTTACTGAGATTATGCTGCTATAAAAACGCCAATAGACAGACAGATCGACCGACAGACGGACCAACGGAAATGACGTAGATTTTCGTGATGTAGGAACAAGAAAGGAAAACACCAAAAAGTGTATTATCTGAAAATCTGAAATTTTCGCAACCACAGTACTTCCCCCCTTCCGCACCTTTCGGTGCGAGAAGTACAACTCGATCAGGAGGTGCCCAAAAACAACCATCATCATCGTTGTGGCATTGAAAATAGACCTGTTTCAGTTTTGGACCCTTGATTCGTCGAGCAGTACATTTTCCCACCACCATCTGCCCAGTTATGGTGCTAACTGATTTGTTTGTCCGATAAAACTGTCCCCAAAGCAGAAATACAGCAAGCAAATCCAATTAAATGGCCATCGTAGGAGCACTTCTGGACGCAGTATTTCTTTCTTGACCAGACTGCGTAATATAAGAAAATGGCCATTTAGTGGCGCCATAAATTTCAAGGCGGTTAACCGAGACGGTCCTACATTTTAATTCAAATTCAATTTAATTAACAGAATGCACACGGAGTAATGTTTTAATTGCGTTATAGACGAGACTTTGTAGTACAGGACGGAAAGGGGGTTGTTGAAGCCGTTGGAGGTACATTCTAGAACCAAGTTTCAACAATAAACTCCTTCTTGTTTAATTCCTATCCATTTCGGATTGTCTATCATACATGCTACCATATTTTGAGTTTGTCTACTGCAGCTCGGAATAATTCAGTTGTACCTTGACAGTATTAATTACTTCCTTCCCTTTTCTTCTTTTCTGAGAACTTCGATATTTGTTATTATGATCCATCCATGGTGTTTTTAATATTCGGCGATACAACCATAACTCAGAGGCTTCTAATTTCGTTATGCCAGCTTCGGTAAGCATCCATACTTCGAAACCGTAAAAGAGAGCAGAGAATAGATAACAGCAAAGGAGTCTTATTCCGGTGTGCAACATGATGTGTCACTGTGGACCGAAACAAATTACATTATACAATTACATGCAATGAAGTTGAAATCGACAATTGAGTTATTACCATCACCGCGAGTGCGAGTTGTATCGTACACTTTATCTACGACCGAAGCAATTAATAGTTCGATGTAAATACATAATAATTACGAACTATTGACAACTTGATCTCACTTCTGACACTGTACTCTACACCGTCCGAATTAGCGGTTGACGTCTCACAGCCACCTTTTTAGTTATTACAGCGTGTATTTAGTCATGAATGAATGAATGAATGAATGAAAGAGGGAGAGAGGCTATCTGGTGGCTGGAACCACCAGTGCATAGGCCTACCAACGGGCCCTTTTGCACCTCTCCTTACCCTAGTTCCCAGGTCCGGCCCTCATCTCAAAGGTGAGGATGGCCTTGGTTCCTGCCCATCTTATATCCTCAGGTTCAAGAACCCTTGAACCGAGTATAGTCTGCCTGTGATACCCAAGGGCTTTACAAAGACAAAGAATGTGTGCCGAGGATTCTTCCTCCTCGCAACAGCGTGTACACGTCGGATCATTTACCACCCCCATCACATACAAATGGCGTTTGAAGGTGTTATGGCCGGATAGCAGGCCAACAAGTAGCCTTAGTCGGCTTCTGTCCAGCGAGAGACAGAACCGTCCCACCTTAGCCAGAGGTCCTGAAATAAGTTGTCTAGCTTTACGGAGTTGTTCGGAGATTTCTCTCCATTTGATAAGATGCTGATTTTGCAACCACACCTCTGTTTTCCTTCTGATGGTACCTGCTGCCAGCCCCAAAGCCGGCTCAGAACCCAGGAAGTTATTCCTCGACCCTCGCCTTGCGAGCGCGTCCGCCATTTCATTACCACTAACTCCAGCATGACTCGGCACCCACATAAGTGACACTTGATGTCTCGCCGAAATGTCATCAAAGACCTTTCTACATTGCAGAACGAGCCTTGGTGTAAACCTGCAAGCACTTAATGCTTTTAATGCTGCCTGGCTGTCAGAGCAGATGGTGATCCGCCTGGTTGGTCCCTGAATTTCGTAAATGCGAAAGGCATAAGCTAAAATCGCATATATCTCTGCTTGGAATACCGTGGTGTTTCCCCCAAGAGAGAGGGAGAGCTTTGTTTCTGGCCCATAGACTCCAGCGCCAGAGCCTTCGTTGCTAAGTAGTAAGTCCAAGAGATCAGTACTAGTATCTAGTATCCATTGTTCATAACTCTGGAGCGTGAGTTATCCAAAGTGGGGCACGGTGTTTGTTTATAGGTAGCACTACCTTTTCGAAAGTATAACTCAATGGGAGTAGATAGAAAAATTATTAGCCATTCCCATTTGAAAAAATCAAGTTATCTCTTATTGAAGTTTTCTTAATTAATATATCGGTTTGTTAAAGTATAAAGAAAGTTCAGATTTGACTGTCAGACCGTAGCTGACGTATTTCACGCTTAGTCGAAACTGTAAAGTTAGTCTTCTTGATTTTACAGTCGCCACGATATTCAATTTCTCTCTGGGATCTACTCACACCAAAAATGGAATCCATATATGTTTTTGAAAAATCGGTTATTTCCAGATAATAATTACATAGCACAATGAAATTTGACAATTTTCTAAACACTACCGAAGGTTCTGGCTTCGAGAATGGTAAACATAAACATATCAACAGTGCATATTTTTTCCTTAACTAGATTGCTGCTAGAGTGGTTATAGCTGTATTACATACTACTTCATCGTTATAGTCACAATGTCTTAACAGGCATGTTGTGAACTCGTAAAATGCATTAAGTCGGAGCTAGAGTACTACCGACACGAATATTATCAATAGTTTTGAGCACTGTAGCTCGTCATCGTTCGCGATTTACTGTCAGTTTAGTGGCGCTCTTGATACTCATATCCAGCAACTGTTTCGTCGTATCCACCCAGCGTGTAGGGAGACGGCCACGGCGGCGCCCATTCGGGGCATGACCCTGAACTACAACTACTTAATTAACTATATATTATTTTGTGACCTGGTAAAATGATCATGTATTTCACCTCACAATCTTTAATGACACACATTTCCTAATCTAGAACACACGTTACATTCACACATCACTTACGGCCCAAGCAATTCATGGAAGTCAAATGAAGAATAACAATTAGGATTGTACAGGGACTCTCGTTTTACGCTAAGGTGCCTTTTATAGCGGCTTTAATAAGACAAACAACACAGGCAACGGAAGGGAGGTATATAACATTAAGGAAAACACAAGGTTCGAAAATTATAGTTCGTGTTACTTTTTTTTGTCTGCTATTAATTATTTTGTATATTAATTTACAAGTTCTAAAATTTTATCCAGCTGAGCAACTTTTAGTTATGCATATAACATGTTTGTACTGGTAAGTTTTCTGCAACTAAATAGTATTTTCACGATTTATTATATTTTATAAAGTTTGAATATTTTTGAATAAAGTCCTTGAACAAGTTCCCCATATTGGAATTAAGTAGGTACGTTAGATGTACAAGAAAAAATGCCAATTTAAACTTTAATCCACTATCAACCCTAAACATTTTATTGATGTGTATATTACTACTGTATTGTCAGCAGATGTAAAGTATCTGGCTTTCAAGTTTCCTCCTTTCAAATTTAGTATGTAGAGTGAGTAAGACAGTGGATTTGGAACCGATCCCTGCAGTACCCCATACGAATTGGTCAGTAGTCACTCACTACCTCACCAAGCTTAACATATGGTCTTCGACCATAGAGATATGAATTGAGTAACTTATGTACTGTGCCCCTAGTGCCAATGTTATTCAAATTTGTCAGAAGTTTATCAATACTGACAATGTAGATTTTCTTAGATCAACAAATACCGCGATTACAAAATATTTTTCATCCAAGGCTTTTGGTAGGTATATAATTCACTAAATGAAATCTGATAGCCAATGTATACCATTTTGTGAAACCATACTGATGAATATCCATTGGAATTCTCTCTAAAAATTTGTTATTCTAGCTTTGACCATTTTTCTACAATTTTAGAAAATATTCTAATAATCGAAATCGGTCTGCAACTGTTAATTGATTCTTTGTTACCTGATATAAATATAAGAACAATTATTGTGCAAAGATTTCCATCCGAACATTACCTACCTATTACTTACAGGAGCCAATGGACTTTTTTTTATGTATACATGTGCGAGTATTGCTTTAGAACGTTCTGTATTGTGTAACAGGGAAATTGTTAATTTGATTTTGATGACATTTTGACACACTACTGTTACCGTAGCGGGGATAGAAAACGCGTATTGGTCTTTGAAATCGTGTCATGGGCGGCGGAGCAATAATAAAAGAAACTAAAAACATAAAAACACCTCAAACCTCGTTTTAATGCGTTTTATGGGTTCTTGATAATTGTCTCCTTTTTTGGGGTGAAATTGGGGTAGTTGGTGGGTGGGGAGGGGGTTGCAAAACTGAAAAATCATTTGTACTCATAATAGGCTGTTCATTGACCTATGAAAGAACGACCTAAGGGCATAATTTACTTTTTCAAGTCTATCCGAACATTTCCTTGCCTGTCACAGAAACCACACAGAATATTTTAGTAAAATTTTGACAGAGCATTATTACCTTCGCGGAGATAGAAAACGAGTATGGATTTTAGAAATCGTGTCATTGGCGGCGCAGCAATAATCAAAGAACTAAAAATATAAATACAGATCAAACTTCGTTTGTAGACAATTTGGAATTTTCTGACAGATTCGATTCGTCCAGTTGAAGCCTGCAGAATAAACACTGAGGTGTCTTACTTCCCATGGAGTGAGATAAGAGAAACTATTTACAAGAGTTTTTGTGTTGGGTGTCCTTTGCGGGAAAGCGGACGAAGATTTGATTGCAAGGGGATCTCAGACTATAGCTTTATATCCAGTGGGAAATAATAAAAAGGTATCACCGTTATGTGTGGGAAGTACTGAGTCAATCGACTTGACTCCATTTTTTAAAATGTACTCCAACTCGACATACATACTCACATAATAATTTTCCGGAAAAGACATCGTCTGGCCGCAAGAGTCCGAGGCGTTCTGCGTGTCCCTGCTGTTACGCGGTACGTAAAGCAGAGAACATCCTCGCCTCATCCTCTCTCCGCATACACTCCGCCGACCGAAACTTCCCGCTTTTCCCGTCGGCCGCCGTCGCGGCGCCACCTGCCGGCACGCGGCGCCGCGGCGCTCGGCTCATGCGTCGCCCTCCCGCACCCCTCGCCCCGGCGCTCTTCGGCCCCGCAAGACGCAGACACCACGCATTCGGTGGCGATGTTTTCTAAGTGTCGTGGTTCAAGCGGTGTAGTGATGCCAGGACGCTGCTGCTCTCGCCCTCCGATTTTAAGGACCCTCCACACTCGCGAACACTAGACGCCGCGCGGCAAACACGCTACGGAACAAGGTAAGGTACCAACCGGAGCGACGGAGGTGTTTCTTGGAATCGCGGACGCGTGAAGGTCAAGTGCGCGGCGAGAAGAACAGGTGCGATCGCGAGTGCTGTGGACTGTGCACGTGACGTCACGTTGTTCTCACCTCATAACTTGCTGCGTTTCTGGTCCAGGATTGCTTCAGTTTATAGTGAAACCAATTTTATTAACGGCGTAAGCTGTGTGACGCACATGAAACTATTTAGCCTTTTATTTATTTATAGTACCAACCAAACCTACAGAAATAACGTAACTTATAGCAATGCACTATCCACTTATCACTTGCTGCTATTCTCCAAACCTCACTAAATATCGTTGACCCGCACAATGTGCTAACGTCATTGCACAAGCAGCGTACCCTTCCACCTTCATTTACTACATGCTTGCTTCAGAATGTGTCAAAATGATGTGCGATCATACGACACAAATCACCCCCAAACAACTCCATTTCTTCATTTACTCCATTGCCATCGAATTAACGTATATTGATTTAGATAATGTTCTTAGATCATTGCATAGACGTTTCCGTCGGTCCCATGTTACTGGTTGCTTCACAAATTCCTAAGCACATGCCTTCAGTGAGCGCATTGATCAGTCCTAGTTTATGACAGCCTTTCATTTGTTCCTATGCAGAGTTGTCTTTCTACTACTAATGAAACTTCTCAACATAACGCAGGCAGATCTACTGTCCTACTATTGTGGCACAGATGTTCTCTTCGCATACTTCGGAATCCCAGTGTCTGAATGTATGTCATGAATCAGCTTCAAGTGGCAGTTTCTCAAACTCTTTCGTTTATTTTCAATGCAGATTTTGCAAAAATCCTCATTTATTTCAATTCAACATGACACAGATTGTCTATTTACCCAAATTAGTGTAGTATTTAGCATACGCTTACCATCAAGGTAAGTCGTTGAGTCCATAAGAAAAAATGCATTTGCTCTTCAAAACATCTGCCAAGTAGCTTCTTGGATATAGGAAACCTTGCAAATCCAACAGCTTGAATCCATCATACAAATACTCTTTTCAGAGTCTGTTTGATTCTGTTTTCAACACCTGTGGCGAAAAGTCTTCACTCTTTATGTCCAGCCTGCACAAAACACTCTTTCTTCCCTTATTTGTATCCCATGAATTTGAGTTGTAAGCTTTTTGAAACTATACTTTTATAAAAAGTTAGAGATGCACAACTGTGAGTTTCGAAAGTCTTCACTCTTTATGTCTAGACTAACCAAATCACTCAACCTTTCCGTACTTGTATTGCGTTAATTTGAATTTTAGGCTGCTTCAAACTATACTTTTATGAAAAGCTAGAGAAGCTACTCCGTGTCTTTAAGCAATATTAACTAGTTCTTAGTTTCAATTAAAAAAAAATACTCCCGAAATATCAGATATAAGGAACGTCGGCTTAAAGTTATCTTATCTACCTCAGTTGGCGGTAAATCAGCCTAAGCTAATATAACTTCGGACTATTGTAAAGCATACTAATTTCAGTAATTGTTAGTGTTTGATGTTGCTAGGTATAGTGGTTGACCTCAGTCTATCACCGGGTTTCACTAAATGGCTGAAATCTCAATTGGCAGATTTAAAGGTATGTGCTAACGTGACCTCAGATTGAGTTTGTGATAAAGATTCAAGAAAAAAGTTAAATTTCAAAATATAAGGCACCACAGTCCAATAAAATAGAAGTGTGGGCATGTGTACTTAAAACTGATCAAAATTCTAGGAAAATGTACATCAATCGTACTTAAACGTAAGAATAGAATGAATAGAAATCAATATCAGATATTTAGTATCACTACACGCAATAAAAGTCACACTTAGGATAAAACTCTATAAAAGTTGAATATAAACTGAAAACAATTCATTAAATACTGGGAGAGAGTCCAATGCTATATATCGAAGTAGCCATGACTAATAACTCAATTACATCATAAAAAATGACAAGCTAAATTTCCTAAGCACAAAACGGTTTTGTATGAAAAATGATTAAATGCAATATGTGGCTTTTTAGACCACATCAAACTTGACTAATCTGCAAAGGTGTCATTCGATTATCAACTCTAGAATTGTCGAACAGATAAGCTTCTTCTACAATACATATTTCACTGTAGCTTACTTGAATTATTCATGCTACAATAAACTACGAGAATGAAAAATTGCTACTACAATAGACTCCCCACATGACAAGCATCCGTTTTTAATATTGTCTTTTGATATATGAACTCGAGTTGGTAACACAATGAGAACAGGTTTGAGTATGGTACAGGATCAGTAGAAGACAGTTGAAAATGACTGCCAGATATAACAGATGCTCAGATGTGGCAATAAAAAATCAGCTGCGTAGCTTTTTAAAGTATTGTACGAAAAAAATCTTGATAAGAGAGAACACAATAGTAATGAAGGAACTACCAAGGAGCTGACATTCTGAGCCCACTTCTGACCAGATTTTGATGACGATGAAACATTTTGTCCCGCAGAAAGGAACACATCACGGGCGCGGGTTGTGACGTAGAAAGGACTGTGGGCTTTCGTACCTTTTCGGTGTTCGTACGGACTGTTACAGTGAAGTGTGTGCGTCGCTCTAACGTCAAGAAACACCTCTCGTCTCAGCGATTTGCATGTTCGTTTTAGCAGGATAGCGTTTAACGGAATTATCATTCAGTGAGAATTTGAGGCTTCGGTTGCGGTTGAAATTTGAACCTTGTATTTCACGGTCTATTACTATATGTTTTAATTTTCCTATTTGATTTACACCGTATGCTGCCATGGAACTAAATGGTGTACGGTAATGGTAGATCGTCTAGTGTTCTTGTAGTGTTTTTGTATTTAGGAACAGTCATCTATTGCAAATAAGCTCCAGTCTGAAGGTTTACTTTTTAGTACAAAATAAAAGTTAGAAATATGAATCTGGTGATAATTCACATCAGAGATTAACATATGTGAATTAAGTAACTCCGTGTTATGACCCCTATAAATTAATAGATGCCTTTTTCGAGTGCGGTTGTTGGAGTTTTCAGTAAACAGGGAATGTACATATTAGTGAGCACTGAGGCTATGTGTGCTATAGTAAATGTGGCTAACCCTGATTCTATTTGTATACTATTACTGTATTTAGTTGGTATGGTGGGTTCTTCAACTTTTTTCCAATTAACTGGAAAGTTTTCAATGTTTTGTTTGAAGTAATGAGATTGATAAAACTCCTTTGCTGTTCGTTATTGTCGGCCTCTTGCTATATATTACAGTAGTTTTGAATTTATGTTCTATAAACTCATTCGTCTGTTCTCTTTCATGTTTGAAATTTTAGATATCATTACAAAATACTTTTTGTCATTTCTTGTCTTTTATATGTACTATATAATCGAATACTATACATATGTATAATACGCTAATATTTTTATGATCATTGTCAAAAAGTCACTGATAATTCCTAACACTGATGGAAGATGATACTGATTCTAATTATAAATTATTTGAATGAATTGTACCGTATTCGAATCTTTAGAAACATAAAGTGCCCTACTACTCATGGCTTTAGCATCTAGATACATACAATTCTACGTCAAATTTAGCCCTTAACTCAGTATCAGGAATTATGGGAGATCAATGGCGCATGCAGCAAATCTTCTTATATTAGTCACATTGTCAGAGAAATATTGAATAAGTAATGCTGTGGTAAACGTAAAGACTGCGATTGGTGTATTGACGCTTTTCTGAAATTTTATGTTCGTCAAATTCAACTTCAAACAATAATGTCAAATTTAAATGAGGCAAATTAATCATTATTCTTTTAACTCCAAAAGTTTTACTATTATCAATCAAAGTCCACGAGATACTTAAAATAATTACACACGATGTATCTATGGAAAAACACTTTAAAACATACAATGTTGCTTAACCCTTGCCATCTTTTTTCTGACACAGCTTCTGAAACTTGTAATACGAAAAAGCCTTTAGTCGTTATATACGAAAGCTGTTGGTACAGTCACTTGTCTTAATTTCTCTAACATTAAAACGTTTTAACATCTAAAACTGTGTCATATTCAGGTAAATTAGTGTGACTATTTCTATGTGGTTGTAAGAATCAAAGCTTTATTATACTAAAGAAAATAAAACACTTGACCAATTATTAAGACAAGGTCATATTCCAAAAAGTAAAATCAGCTTATTTAATCAGTTTGCATTGATACACATTCTGTCCAACCTTCGAAAATAGCAAATCCACCTTACGATACATTTATCAGACGAAGCGACGCACAAACCTGATGAATTTCAGTGTTGTGCAAAAATACGAACTTATTGAACCGTTCACCGAGTTGGCTGCGTTTATTGTCTATACCTGAGCAATTCTCTCGATCTGCCTTTTTTAAACTCAACGGGCAGGTCAGATACAGCCTGCCATGTGCGCAGGTTAGGAGGTGATAGGAGGCAAAAAAAACAAACATATTGTATTTTAGATGTGTACCTTAAGCGACGTTGATGTCAATGATTTTTGCATAGTAATTAAAATAGCTAAGTAAATATATGGGTTGTAGTCAAAAATATGCTCAACGCATGGAAGAGTATCTACTAAGCTCTCGGGCACTTTAAAGTAATGTTTTTGTTTTAGCAAGTATAATGACAAATCGACGAAAATACAGAGAAATCTTTAAAACTTTCAGGTTTGCTGATAGGAAAACAGTATAGATACTCGTACAATGAAGTAGTATAGTTTTAAGTGAATTATAAAATTTAAGTGCATAAGACTGCGTAAAAAAAATTGCGCCTTGGAATATTTAGGTGTGAAAAGTGTTTTCTCAGAGAAGCATCTGTAGTTAATGTTATTTCATGTGTTCTAATTTTATACTTCTACTCAAGCTGTCTGGTGCTATCTTTTTAATCATCCTTTCAAAACGCCAATGGAAAAATATCTTCAAGACACAGTCAAAGTTCATATTCCCTTAACGCGTTTGAGGTCTATTTAGACACCATTTCAGTCGTTACGACGGATCTTCACCAAACTAGTGCATTTAAAAGAAAAATAACTTTAAGTAAGGCAAAGACTAAATTTATTTAAAATTATTCGTAGTAGGTATCAAAAACCTTGTGAAGAGTTTGTGAGTACCTAAATTGAGTTTCACGGTAACCAAAGATTTTATTGCTGATATCACTAGATGGATCTTCAAAATTTCTCTAAACCTTTTCGTTTTCGTCACCCACCATTAAAGTTGAAATCAGATATTTTTTCCAATTTATAGAGTAGTCAACCATGGATGGAAAGGGACTAACAGACCAATATAAACCAATTGTATGAATACTGATTTTACTATCACACTAAATTCGTTAATTTTGTAACAACTGACGTTCGAGTATTAATAGTATGTCCGTTAGCTCCAGGATATAGCCAAAATATGATTACCTTGACTTCTCCATCTAGTTTTGTTCCAATATGTTGATAATAAAGTAGCCTTCTGACTGTTAACCTTAGTCATATTTTAATACTCATTCAAACATTCCAATACCCTAAATTCAACATTTATGCGATTCTCTCAAAAAATATCTACGCTCTGAGATGGTCAGGGTGTCCTAACTTTGCCGATTTTAAAGTTAAGCAGTACATTTCCTCATTCCTCATTGAAATCAAAGAAACCTTTCAACAAAAACAGAATGGCAGACAGTTAAAGAGATAAATTTAGCCGAATGAGTCACAATTTTAACTAGGCTTGAGAGAATCTGAGTTTCGTTCATTCACTGAGGGAAGAGTGGTGGATCTGATATGACAGTTTAACTTTATAGAGCTACGTAGATTCGATGAGTTCAAAACTTACACAATTTAAATGATTTCATTTAAAAGTGGCTTTCTAGTTCCTAAATTTTTACAGCTATGGTTGCGGTAAACTAGTGTTTAGTTTTTCCTAATAATAACACCTGTAAGGACAAGAGGTTTATATACTGTATCTTTCAAAACCAAACAGGCACTTCTTATCCTGAAAAAGTTTTTATTAGAACTAATAAGGTCATAGCCAGAAGACATGTCCTCTCAAAAAAAAATGTCTATAACGCCACTGGAAATAGACATAATGGAAAAATGAAAGTCTGCCGCGTATTCGAAGCTGCAAGGCGAACTCGCTCAGCACCAGAGTTTCCTGATTGGAAGTTTAGATTTATGTGGAATCGAACGTTATTTTTACAGCGAACGGGTCTACAGCTACTTTGCAGAGATTGATTTTAACTTGGCACTCTTTTTGAATCCATTACCTCCAACGAAGTGACAACGATGCTTAGCAAAGCATAATTAGTGACGTAATCACAGGTTTTTCCAGCACACTTAGCTAACAGTCCAGTCTATGTATGTTTGAAAAATTTATATTGACCGAATATCATAGATTAAACATCCTTTGTTGAACTGCACAGCTTTATTTTGAGTCAGACCTGAAGAGCTAAACATACAAAAATCACTTAATTACCATAACCAGCTGACAGTGAGTTTATCAGAATGAAGTTGAAATATATTGAACATTACCTACTAGGCAGAACATTTTTGGTAAAGTCAAAACTGAAGGATAGTTGCCTAAACATGGATACAAATGACAGATCCACAAATATGACAAAATATTTATTCTGAATTGCAAAATTGCTTTGGTAATTAACAAAAGCAGTTAGATCTGTATCCGAGTACTTTGATGACATTGAAGTTTATGTTTCTGTATAGCAAACATGACCAATATACACATCACCTGAATAGATTTTATTTACCTCAATGCAATAACGCAAAGAACATTTTGGAGTGTAAAACCATCAGACTAATGGCATTAGTAATATAACATGCAACAGAATGTCGCAAATTCATGTTCATCTCCGCAACTGCGGCTATAGGTGTACATTAACGCTAGAATAAAATAAATTCACATAAAATAAAACATTACCTGTATACGGAAGGGTATATGTTGTATTGATTGGTGTGATTTGATAAAATATAATCCCAACATAAAGCTCTGGAATAAACCGCTCATTTCAGGAGTACAGGTAAACAGTTCTGTTTTAACGAGCGAATTTGAATTTATATTTCCTTACGGTTGAATGGCGAAAATGGCTCAAGACAAAAGGGCATTTACAGTTTAAAGAAGTGTTACATTAGATAAGTGTTAAGTCCAAAGTTCTTTAGAGATGAACTAAACAGAAAATGCAAAGCAAAATTTAATTTCACCATTACAATATTTACGCTCGATATGGTTTGTACAGTACTTATAAAGTGGTATCAGCTGAAGGTCCTTACCACGGAAAACCCTGTAGCACAAAGTCTTAACAAATTGCAACACATGAGTAGTTTTTCTTTTTTTTTTATTTTAAATTGAATAAGTAGTCGTATTTACTAAACTGGACAACGGTTGTACCCAAAAGGTCCAATAATATAACTGGCTATGCGCTAACTGCCTTAAACGTATAATTAAAACATCGTTTATTTTTCGCAAATAGAACAGGCTTTCTTCCTACCTCCATCTACTACCTCCATTTTATTTACCAAATTTTGGGTTATAGTAAAACGTGAAACCAAAATGAATTTAATACCTTTTCCCTATTTTCTACATCCGTTATTGCTATATTACTAAGCACTCCATATAAATGTGGGGTATTAGAGGAGTGACACTCAAAGCCCTAGCTATATCTAACCTAATCGAATGACCCAATATCCGAACAGCGCCTGAAGCCCACAAAAAGGCCAGGCAACCTTGAAACATGCTTCGACTGAAAAAAAATCCAAACACACACACATACAGGCGAAACCGAAAGTGGGGCCTCCACCTCCTTGAAAAAAAGTCTTCGCGGCTACTTAGATCCTCTCCTCAACATCGCGCGCTGCCCCCTCCATGACTGCCCGCTCCCCTCCCCTCCGCGTAGGCGTGTCCGGCCGTCGGGAGGGGAGGGGAAGCATCGGCGGCGTCGCGACGTTGATCTCCCCTCCTTTGCCGCCCCTCTCTTCGCCCCGCGCCGTGGCGGCGTCTTTGGTAGTCGTGGAGCGGCGTCTTTCCTGCTAGGAGCGCCTTGGGCTCGGCCAGGAGCCTCCTTAAGGTTCACTCCTTCGGTAGACGCCGGGCCGACAGGACACACTCGATGCGCGCGAAGTCAGTAGTGATAGTACAGTGATTGCAACCAAGTTCCTCCTTTTAAGATATGGATTACTTTATACAGACTTGAAGGTAAACATCTTCGGCATGGACTTATTAATAATAATATACATTTGATTTCTGCTTGTGTTTTTTTTTTTAATTTTTTTATCGTTTCGTGTATAAAGCCCCACATTGCGAAAACGACACGTCAACATAGTGTTGGGCAATCAGTTATACAAGGTTACAGATCTGTATCAAAATGTAATTAACTCCTCAACTAATGGTTTATATATTGACTAATAAAAAAACATAGGACAGGAAAGCATCACAGTAGTAGACCTTCAGTCGCTTCATAGCACCTCTATCTATTTTATTTTCTAGTAAGAAATGCGGTACAGGTATACAGCTGATGAAGTTCGCAATCATCAATTCACCAGTATGTGCCATGCTGCTCGCTTAAATTTTATCCAGAACCGTTTTGGCTGTGATCAAAGTAGACATACATTTCCGTAAAAAGCTACTATAATATTTGCTGATCATTCACGCTGTACTTTAGTACTGAGACTGAGTACAAGTTCGTTCAGTAGTCGCCGGCATCTTAGAATTAGCTATCAAAATACAATTCCTAGCATAATAAATACCCTACCCTGCCGTAATTGCCGGACACAGTACGGACACAATTAAGTTCACATAAACGATTAAAAAACTGTATGCGAGTCAGGTACACCTTCTACAATCTGAGCTAAAAATATATCGCCCATATATCATACTATCGGTGTCAGAGTATAACAACCTGAAATTCCGCTTTCAATAGTTTCTTTGTTTCTATTCATAAGTGGCCGCTAATATTAGATTACGCCCAACCACGTTCAACTGTGACATATATATTTTCCAAAACGATGAAACGCGTTTGTAATTGCCTAAGACATTTTCTACACTTAAGATTATCTTCTGTGTTAGATGCGCGAAGTCAGTTGTAAAGCTGTAGTAATTTGACAATAGTCGATTGCTTCGACAAAAACTCCAAATATGCTTTTAATTCCTACTTCTTTGTATCTATTTGTTTTATACATAAAGCCATAAGTAATAAAATTGCGAGGTCTAATACCAAGGAACAGGTTTACAATTTATTTGTATTCAGCTGCTTTCAGAAAGCAGCTTTTCACAAAAACATTGTATAATACCTATAACGAACCTAATACATTGAAACGCGAATTAAACTTTGTTGCTGTATGCATTGTTTTTCCCAAAACTAAACTTTCAGCATCACTACAATTTCATTTACTTTTGTTTACCTTTCATAAATAAGGCACGATTATATAGCATATACTATGTTGGAGATGATGAAATATATAACTAGTATTAGTACATTTTTAGTTTAATATTGTTATTTGTCACCCCAAGCAAAGTACGAATATTGTTTAAACCAATCAAACTTAGAACTGTCGAACAAAAAGATTCCGTAACATATTATCACGATACTAATTATTATTACTAGGTGGATCTTCCTTTTACGATCAGTGATCTAACGACACTTCAAAAATAGTGAATTCCACTACACCACCTATCGCATATCTATCAAGGGTGAAGGCTTAGCTGTAAAAATACCTATTCTCAGTATAACTTATTCCATTATTGACCTTTTGCCAAATCATTTGAATGCTATTACGCACTCTGATATGTTTATTTTATAACACTTAAATAAAAAATAAGTCACAGTGATTCATAACATTCATAAGACCTCTGGAAAATCATACTATCTGGGTTTCTGAAAAACAACGAAAACAATTGACAATAGTTCCTATTTATTCGTTTTACTAACTTCTTATTACGAAACCTCCTGTTTTGGTATTGAAAATATAAATCAACATTTACACTACTTGTTGCCGATAAAGCATCTTTCCGATAAACAGAAACCGCTATATCCAAACACTCGGAAAGACCTTTGAAAGATAATAAGTAAAGTGATACAACACTCACAGTAGTTGAGACAAACTTGATAACGATATTTACTCAATTATTGCTTTTTTTTGAACAATTAACTTTATATACAGGATCAAGTCGGCCATGACTGAACACCTCATTTGAAATTAAGGAATAAATATCCATTAAAGCATACAGATATTGGTAGGTGGTTGGGTATTAAAATAAACCTAGACATACAACCATTATACCAAAATGCTAGGTTTTCTACACAAAATTAATCTTACTCAAAAAAGCAATTTTATTGCAATATTTCTCCAATCTCTGGCAGCATAAACTTAATTTTCAACAATGCAGTGATGAAGACATATATCATGTAAACAAAAAATATATATACACGTAGTATAATACTGTTGCTTGAAATTTTATATTCGATTTGTTGAAAATTAGGTGCCGTATTTGTCTGAAAACAACCATCCTTTATCAGGACGCTACACTTCTTTTAAGGCAACGTGTTATATGATAGTTAGTTTTTGATACCCTATATCGAAGTTGTTACAAGCAGAAAGGATTATAGTATGCTCTTGTTTTGTAAAATGTACTTCAGTATGTCCTTAAAAATAGTCTAGGCAAATATCCATCACAATTTATATACGCACATACACACCTAGTCTATTTAGCTTTACTCTTCTCATACAGTTAGCTTTTATTACGACTGGGAGCTCAGTTTTAATATATTTTATCACGACCGACATCTAGACCAATCGTCTCGTTACCCGCCCCACCACGAATCTTTCTACGGACATCCTTTCTTACAAATCCATTCCTTGAGAAGCGCAGAAGGAATCGGGCGGGTATATTGCGATGCGCCTTCTGCGCAGAGTGAAGTTGATTGGCTTCAACACGTATAGCTCAGAATTGCTGCAGAGTAATGTATTTTCCTGCCCACATCATAGGCTAGACACGTGTTCTTCGAGTTCGATATAAAGTTATTACCGAGACGTCATAAAAGAAGAAAAAAAAAAGAACTTATTCATATCTTATACATAAGATGCCCCACGGTTCTTTCAATTCAATTTCTCTCTAGTAAAATAAGCTGTCGATTTATAATTTTATATCTTCATATCCTTTGCATCTGGTGACATGTCAATACCTTTGTAGTTTCTATGTATAATACAGCGGGTTTATTTATAGGATGCAGTAATTTTATTTTCATACTTGTTTGGTGATGGTAATTGATAGCATATTCGTAACCGAAATAAAGATAAGCTAAAAATGCAACCAATTTTTTCTGTACTACGCACCCTCTTCTGAAAAGGTTGACGTTTAATGAGATCCGGTGTGGGACCACGTCTTAACAAAACTCATTTCAACCAGTAGGCCAAAATACTTGTCAGCTTCGTAATTTGAGCAATATTGCGATACTCCCACACTTGTCTTTCCCACTCAAACGTTTTAGCGCCTAATCCTGTCTCTATTGGCATATTTAGTTCATCAATGCTTGTCACAGCGGTTTGGCGGGCCTTTGCTCTTAGCTACGGTCGTGCTGGTCGATCGGTCTATCAGGCCTGGCTGCCCAGACCAGACAAAGTTAGAGAGAAATTGGCAATATTACATCAAGAAAAACATCCTTCGTTTAGTGTTGCTTGTTTATTTATCTATGTTCGTCTATCATGTAAGCATCAATTAGCTAAATTAAACCGAGTAATCTTCAAATAAAGATGTTGTTAGCAATATTATTTATTGATAGTTGACTTTAACCATTGCTGTAACTACACACGAAGCTAAATACTAGCAAGCTTGTGATATATCAGTTTTGCATAATTATTCCGCAATAAACAGAAGTCGACACGGATCACGTAACATTGATTAAATTTAGTTAGCTGACTTGATAACTCTATTAGCGAATATGGAAAACAGTAACTACAACTTTGGAATTGGTAGCTGTAGGCTTGTCGATAGTGGTTTCAAACACCTCTATCTAAGTTGAGAAAAGTACTGTCATTTTCAGTTTTTCTCCAGTACTAAAGTAGATTGTAAATTGCAAATAATCAGATCTTCGAATAGCTTGTGACACACATTTTTGTAGATTTAAAATTCAGGATTAAATAGGCAGGGGAAATTGAAATACTAAAACTGAAAGAAAAGACGAATCGCGCAAAATTTTCGGGTCTCAATCCGGACAAAAACTTGTGCGTTGGTTAATTGATTATATGTTTGGCCTTTGTTCCGAATTTTGTCATGTTTATAGTGGATGGAACATTTTGCATTCCGCGAAGAGCTGCATATTTACGGAAAAATAACTTTATGTGAGAATGCGAAGTCACAGGGCCAATCTGAGTGCACCATTGGATTTGATTGTAAATTTTCTGTTAGAGATAATAACGGGGAAATAATGAAATAATGAGATAACATCTCAAAATCAGGGAGCAGAGTCGGCTTTCTAAAAATTTTTTGTTCTCAATCAGGACAAAACTTCACGTGTTGGCCAATTTGGGAACATTGATCACGAATTGAAATACTATTATCCATTAATTTGTCTTACAGCTCCATTATAACAAGGTTTCTCTTGAAGCAAAGGATTTTCCTCTTTGTCCGATTTTAAAATGATGGGTGAGTTGCCGACAAGCTAGGCTGCAGATCTTTTTGGTATTGACTCACTTATTTTTTGCTTGCCGTGCCAGTATATTGAGGAAGTGTTGTAATCACGAAATACCTTTGTAGTTTCTTATCAAAAAATATCAATTGGTACGTAGTCTGTTTGCCTGTCGTGTAACCTTTATCAGTTAGAAACCTCGTAAGGTACTAAACCAAACGCGTTGAAGTATTGATATTTGGTTTCTACTACGGTAGAGGTGAAAAAACGTTATTACCTATTGTCTGAGAGTAAAGTGATGCTATATAACCTAGACGGGGTTGCTCACATCCATACTAATGAAGTTATTATATTACTACCTGAATAGGAACATATTTGTCACCGTTAATATTACGGCTTGAGGGCTGTTTGTTTATTACAAGGCCTATCTTCTACAGTACTAGACTAATTTCTACAGCCTCTCTTTTGGAGCTGGTACTGAGTTAAACTCTATTCATTATAGGAGGGGATTCTCAGAATTATCTCTCGTAATCTCGCGCTTTGTACTCACCGAATACATAAAAGACTGACTCCATCCCTTTCACACATATTCTGCAGTTGAGTAGCATAGCCACATGTTCTTAGCGCTACAATAATGCCCTGTAAGGAAACCCGTGGTTATTCGAGGCTGATTTCTACTGAAAAAAAATCAGTTCTTAAGCAAATTTTGGGCACAATCCGTCCAGGCGCCAAGTCCCAATATTTCTCGTGTCGGAATTTCGCCCATCCCGTTACCTAATTGTTGTTTGGGCACCCCCAAGGCAGGTTCTTCAATAATGTACAAGGTAGATGGTCCTTTTCTTGAAATCTCAGCTGCCTTTTTAATAACAGCGATACTTGAGTGTGGTGGAACTTCCTTCTATGTTAATTTTTTGTCGAGCCAACTCAGTTGTTGTTTCTTGTTGGAACTCAATGACTAGCGCAGACGTCACTCTGGGACCTTCTAGTGCCTTGGGTCTGGCCAGACTGTGGATATAGTGATATTTTGTTTTTGTACATTCGCTCATTGTTTATCCTGACATACAGTGCAAGATTGCATCCATCTCTGCCTGAAGTATACAAGCGTATTTTCCGAGAGAGACGTTGTGTCTAGAGTTTTTCCCTATTCTAAAAGTTTCAGTTCCTGTCTCCAGATTATTTCCCGTTGCAGGTTCTGTTCTTCAAAATTTGTTCGATCTCCGATTCTAGTATCGAAGCTCTTGGTGAAGATAAATTTCGCAGTTACGTGATCCTTCCTCGGATATTACAAGAAGAATTTAAAGACCTTGAAAGCCGATCCTCCGTTGTCCGAAAAATGTAATGACATAGTGGAGCGGAAGAACATTGGCTGTGCATAAAAATGTTCTGATATATGATGTACACCTACTATTATATTGATTGAAGCCTGCAGTTAGATTATTAATATGTCCCTAACGACTCAAAATCCGGTGTTGCCAAACTGTTAAGAACGTCGGATATATGTGGAATTATAGGTCTTAATGAATGCCTTCTAATTTATATACTAGTTAAATAAATGAAATGGCATCCATTAAGATCTATTCTCACAACTAGTAGTTACCAGTTGACGTAATGATAATAATAACATTTATTCAGTTGACCACAATTTGGTGGTACTGAACATCCGAAACTGTGGCAGAAATATCTAGAGATAGGCATATTATATACATACATACATGTAAACGTATAATAAACACAAAATGACTATGAGTATCTAGCACAAAAGATAAAAATGTGGACAATCTAGAAGACTAAAAAATTCATTCACTTCTATATTCATGGAATGCACAGTACTCGTTAACAGAATAATAAGATTTTTGTTTTTGTAGAAATTTCAATTTGGCTCTTTATTATTTCCGAAGATAGGGTTTTCATAGTATTTGGCAATTTGTTGAATAACTGTATGGTCATGTGATTAGGACTATTTTATGTAGTTGATAACTTGTTTATATACATGTACATATACAATAACAGTTTTAAGAAGTAATGATCGATCGTTCTGCCGCTCTGATTATTTATTACTTTGGCTTATCCAAGAGGGACGAGATGGTCAACATTTTGCCCGTGAAACTTTCTATTAAACTTGCCATAAATTATTGTAACTCATACCCTATACTGTCAGTCCTCGCAACACTACATATTGACAAAATATTGATTCAATTTTTAGCCACTAAATCCGCACCTGTATGACAGATATTAATTTCATATAGACTGAAATGCACACAGCCAACATAGCCCCAAAGCTTTTAACTTGTACGGCTCGATTTCCAAAAGTCAGAAATTAATAAAGAGCAGATACACACATTTTTTTCCTATATACTGAACGACGCGAACGCGTTGTTCTGCAAACATTCACTGATGTTCAATTTTTTTTACTGAAATTCACCAAGCTTGTGATTGGTAAAAACATAATCTAGAGAATGACAGGAGCTGGATGTATGTTGGGGGGTAATCGTAGTACAGGATGGGAATTTTGTATATGATCCTGACAGTTTGAGAATTTCGAATGTCCAATGAAGCTCGAATCTATTAAATTAAAAACTTCTGGAAACAGTACTTGGTACAGAGCGATCGAAACACTTATTTTGATATTTCAGAGAGCATGCCTAGTAAAAAAACTTCGCCCTGTATTCCACGTCTATTCTTATCAATATGGTTCTTGCTAACCTTTTTGTGCCCCAATAGAATTCCTATACAAATACTTATGATTTTTGCCAGTCCGGCGTACACATCGATTGTGAATAGACAATCTCCGTCTTATTGTCTTTTTTATTACGTGTCGTTTTGCCCTTATATACTTTTTTTTACTACATGTGCCTTTTCACCATACTTGACTCAAGGAGTCCATCACTGGTGTAAGTACTACCCGTTTATGGTGTATTGTATATTAGGTGTTTTTTTTAGTAACAATGATCACCCTCCTTTTTAATTCGTTATTATATATTGTCATTTTATATATTCAATTTTTTATAACTGTAATGTATATTTGTCTGTTTAAGTATAAACAAAAAAAATTTTTTTTAGTGCCCTGAAGATGGCCTAATAAAGGCCAAAACGTCGGCAAAACAGTAAAAGAGACTCCCTCTTTTTTAACCTAAACCCAACCATCTGTTTCCTGGATAGTATACAGTAGGTCACTAAACAATTGAGCTGATAAAAAAATGAAGTCAAGCTGTTCAACTCAGTCGTTCCAATACATTACGGCGATACCAGTTTATCATTTTTCCATAGCATGAAGCTTTAGTCAGAGATCTCCTGCAACCAAATCATCGCCCGCCCGACCAAAAAGAGTGTCATGTTACTAGGTCTTTTTTTCGCACGTCAATGGATAGCCTATTATAAATACAGCAATTTTTTGAGTTTTATAACCTCGCACCCCCCAACCACCCCAATTCCACCCCACCCAAAAAAGCAAAAAATAATCTGGAACCCCTAAAACCCCTAGAAACAAAAGAATATTTGAGATTTTTCGTTTTTTGCTAATTACTCCGCCGCCCATGCACCGATTTCCAAAATTATAGAAACGTTACCCACTACAACCTCATAGCATATCACCTCCCAAATTTCATCACAATCCATACAGCGGTTATTGAGATTAAGACGCTATAAGAACACCAACAGACAGACAGACAGGCCGACAGAAACGAGTGACGAGGATTTTCATTATGTAGACATCATAAAACGCCCAAAAACCGTATTCGCGATCACAGTACTCCCATCACCTATCAGTGTGGGAAGCAAAAGGATTAAAACTCAATTCCGCAGGTATATGGCCTCCGTTTTCAAGTGGAGTGAACTCTGTAAATACGGATCCAAGAAACATAGACGATGGAGGCCAGGACGGCTCCCTACAGCATGGCCGTTGATTATGGTATACAGGGTTAGGACATTCGTTTATCACTAGTGCTAATCAAAAAACTTGGAAAGATTGGAAGATGTAAAGCTGTGATCAAGTTGTCAAGTAATCAAGTACTTTGATTTAAAAAGGTTAGTGCCGAAAGAAATCGAAGGTCAAATAAATGTCAACGTACACCTACAAAATGCGTGAAACAGTACAGTCGACAAGATGGATGCCGAACCTTCTCGCAGTGGAGAACAAATCGTCGCAATTCTGACGAGTTTCTTCATCGACAAGAGATAACTGGTGACGAAACATGGATATCTAACTACACTTCATGAGGCAAAAGAACAGCCAGTGCTAAAGGCAAATGGGCTTCGGAGATAACAAAGGCCATGGAGTCGGCGGCAAGGCTATGACCACGGTCTTTTGGGCTGCTGGCGGAATCACGAACGTTGGTTACTTAAAAATGGAGATATTTTGAACTGGCTAAGCAAAGAAATCGAATCAAAAAGAACCATCAACATCACCATCAAATCACAGTGGATTATGGAATCAAAGTTCTAATTTATTATTGCTACATCCACGATATTCACCAGATTTGGTCGAAAAATGACTTTTTGTCATTACCCAACTTGAAGAAATGGCTTGGAGGTCATAAACTCACATCTGGTAATGTTGTCATTGCCTTCCGCTTTGGGGAGCTTCCGAAATCTAACCATTCATGACAGTCTATTTTGAGGTACGTTCAATAAAGTGTGTAGAGCTAAAAAGGGACTATGCTGAAGAATAAAATAGTTCTCCCTGATAAAGTATTTTTCTACCTTTTTCTACAGACTTTTTACGCGACCCTCGTAGTTTTGGCTGTGTTACGTCAATGAACCAATAGCGGTGGGTGCAAACGTTGAAGATTTTAGTAAAATAGTGTAGTGCCATCAATTAAAGCGGAAATTTAATAAAACTTTGCAGATATGCGAATGCCTGTTAATATTCCCGAAAAAATTCAGAGCGATTTTAAATTCGCCAAAGAGGGATTTTTTCGCGTATTGTGAAAATCTATTTTCGAGTTTAATTTTCTGACGTAGGTGACTGCAGGTCAGGACTGAGAGCAACAAAGCGTTAAAATAACTGCGATATATACTGTACCTTTCAGTTGAGAACATCAAAAAGTATAACTCGGTACATTCCACGCAACAACGTACATTTTGTATGTCTCACGCTAACAGAAGGACAGGGAGAGGACAAATGTTTTAACACTTTTTGGACACTTTTTTGCGCAGATATATGAACTGATGTATTCTATAGATGGGTAGCTAATTTTACACAAGGCTGTAAACTATTGAAAAGGTGCTTTGACTTTTATGGATAGTGAGCACTAAAAACAAATTCGTTGGCTTAAAATTTTATTTGGTGTGCCAGATCGACATAACATATGGCCTATAGACCAGTTTCGATACATTTTACCTTATATTAGCCTTAATTAACTTTTCACTAAATTAGTGCAACATAAGATTAGGATCTTTTTAATATCAATAAGTTTGGGTACACGGATGATCTGTACTATTTGTACAATTTTGCCCGCACTGACCACTTTATATTTCTCGAAAATATAATAAATTGACAAGACGTTAGTGTTTCAGTCAGACTATTCAAAAGCTTATCATTCGCTTAAATGTATTGAGCAAAGTAACCAGAAGAAAAGCGAATAAGTTGCATAAACTTGATCAGACGCAGGTTTAAATTGACAGTTAAAAGTAATTGAGCTTTTTGGGTTTTTTTAGATTTAAAATAGAATACTGCGCTTTAACTTCAATTGTTCAAACTGCGATAGCATTATGTTCAAAATCAATTGAGTCAGGAGAAGGACTATTGGTTCAATATAAATGATTATTGATGTCACCAACTACAAGTGTTCATTTTATAGGAGAAATAATTTAAAATCACGATATTTAGAGGAAAAAAATACTGGGCATCCCAGATAAAACTATGGTAGTCCTTGGCATGCAAAGTAACACAGGGGACTCTACCGCAATCTGACTTACCATTGCCGGCAGGACAAGAATTAGTTCTAAGCAACATATAATGTGCATGACCTTTTTTTTTAACTGAGGTAGAAGCATCCAACTACAACGCCAATTATGAAAACTTTCCAAAGTACTTGTAAACACGGTGATTTTACTTGCGGCCTAATGTCTGGGCATTTTCAATTTTGGACTCGATTTACTCACTATTGTATAATGTGTAAAGACTGTGTGACAGCCACCCTGTTTGTGACTTAAATACTATAAGGTTTAAGATTGTGGATTGAACAGTGTTCAGTTATAGTGAAGTTGGCATCAGGCAGCAAACTTTTGAACGGCATGTTCTGCGCTAGATGGCAATCAACAGTTGAAAAGTTGATGAGTCACTAGCAGAGCTGAAACTTTAAGGATGACTTAAATCTTTTTTTTGGTTAAATATTTTTGTTTTATTAAAATCATTTGATTGAAATCTTTTCTCAGCTTAGTGATTTACGATTGAAACATTTTTTGACAAAAAGATTTGACAATACCTTGCTATTCAGCATAAATGATTTTAAATCATTTTTTGCTTAAAAATCGTTTGCTATTCATTTAAAATTCTTCTTAACTTAAATCTTAGCATTCATTTTCTATTTATACTCAAGCTTGTGTAGAAGAACTAGTGGGGTATGGTGTTTGCGGAAGGATTATGAAACATCAAAACTATTTTCAATTCCAAAACGATTTAAATCCCGAAAAACGATTTAAATCATGAAAAGACTTTAAATCAAGTCAAAAATGGCTAAAACCACATTACGATTTTTGATTTAAATCAATTTCTCCCCTCAAAAAGGTTTAAGATTTAAATACTTTTTCAAAATTATAATGATTTGTGATTTATGATTTAAATATTTTTGAAAAGGATTTGTTTCAGCTCTGGTCACTAGCGGAAACAATTGCTAATTATCATGGAACACAATATCTGTTGCTAGCAGCACAAAAATAAATATTCAGAAACATCAGCCTACGCATACACATCCCCAAGATACAAGCAGAATATGCACACAACTTGAAATCCAACTTACCGCCTGAGCACGACGTGTATACTTGTCAGGATCTGTGACAACTTAGCACTGAGAAAACGTTCGCTGCATCGCAGCGTAATCTTCCGCTGTTATTGTACGAATGACGAGGAACAATGCACCAGGTAAAGGACTTGAAAGTACGTGGTGTATAAGAGCTATTTTGTACGGCCTCCTGTTCTCCCCCTATATTAACCGGTATGCTGCCGACAACGGCAAGATTTGACCGGTTTTTATTACGAGTATGCCCGTGTGTTGTATTCATTCATAACTGATTCTAACGGGTGGACATATACCGGGTGAAAAATGATTACAAAGGTGTCTCTAGTTGCAGCGCTTTCCAGTTGATATAAAAACAGGGATCCAAGGACCAACTACAGACCTATAGCTTTGCCTTCTGTGATTAGCAAGGTGTTGAAAACATGCATCAAATCAAGAGGTTGTAAAACACCTCGAGCTTCATGACGCTGCCAACGCCAGACACTTATATGATACGACATCATGTCGCACTTAGATTACGCGACTACACAATACGCAATAGTTCTCTCGCCTATCTTTTGACAAAAAAAGTTAAAAGTCCACAGATACGTCCTGTAGGGTAGTGTATCATCACCTGCTCTACTCAGTAGCCTGATCTTACTTCCTTCTCAATGATGAAAAATGTTCATGAATACCTGAAATACCTAGAAATAAAGTTTACAGCAACTCTGAGAATTTATGTTCTTTGTTAATTTCTCCATAGCCAACGTCACGATTCTCAGAAATACTGAAGCCATGCACAATTATAAAAATGAAATCAGACATATAGACAAACAGATAAACAGACCAACGAAAATGACAGGATGATACATATTTTAGTGATTGTTATAAAAATTACACAATGATGTACTATCTTAAAATCTAAAATCATCTCGATTGTCATAATGCATATTAATCTTGTAGCGCTTATTGCATCGTACTGATTCCTAAATGTACTCCCCCAACTCCGCGTTTATTGACCAAAACATGTCAGAAGGTTCGTCATAAAAGATCAACTACTGACCTTCTGGCTTACGTCACACATTCTGCATTGTAACACAGTATAACAGTACTTAGCCCTATCAGACTCCTTGTACATCCTTCCAAGGGTGCATCAGAACTATGTGCCCAGCCATCTCAACCTAGTGAATGCGGTGATGCAGTTCAGCGGAATTCTCCTCAAGGTGGCCACGGGAGACCAATGTTCCCCTAGAATGGATTGAGAATAGTACATCGGTACTCAACAGCCTTATCCTCATGTTCACATCTTCTCCGTGTAGGTGTATCAGTTAGCGGTGTTTTTTTTTTAGCTAAGGGTATCCAAGAGCAACACCAACGGCAATTCGGTGGTGTTGCCTAGGCATAAACAGCTAATGTTTAGCTACCTCTTCACTAGGGTAGCTAAGAAGTTTCTTGTCAGTTGAGCAGCTAGAAGTGTCATTCAACAAAGTATTAAAGGCCTTGTCTGTGCGCTCTTCACGTCACACATGTGTGGAACAAACTCATCCATTTTCAATTCCTTTGGCGAGGCTCACTTAGTTGATGTCGCACTTTACGGCTGGTTAGCTGTCTTCCTCGCTGGTTGCAAAATATGTTATAACAGATCGCTTCTTACCTTCCTTCCATATTGTTAACACTGTGGTTCCGCAGTAATCGGCCTTGGTTCCTAATTTGATTCTGCTTTACATAATTGGTGTACTATCTAGCACTACAAACTCGAACTACAGTTTGACAGATCTCTGTGGCAAAGCTAGAGCGCAGAAGGCTGACACCAGCTGCTTCGCTGTCAAGGGTTCTTGAAGAAAATATGGTGAAATTTAATGCTTCTAAGACCCAGAACCGTACTCTATCAAACAGAAAAGCGCTCTAGTGATCACGCGGTTCTAACGTAAAAAATTCACCACATTACAAGGAAGTGTGTCCTGACGGCCTATGATGGAGGCTAGGATGACCTCCGGTATTTGGTTCCAGAGGCCATCAGTTTTGTACAAGTTTTGAACTTCCGTAGTTGTTATTTTTTTTTGTTTCTTTATCAGTCAATAACTCGAAAGAAAATCGAATCAAAAAAATAACAAAGAAGACGGAAATTAAAAGTTTTGAAAAATAAAAACGTAAGAAAGCAAAATCTAAAAATGGTACGCGTAGGATGCTTAAAATTCCATACGATAAATAAAATCAATAAAAATTTGAAATTGTCTCCAAGTGACAACATTTTTAAGCCACATAGAGCGGGGATTCATACACCCCTGAAAATCTTGCCGCCTACTGTTACGAGTACAATAAGTTGTTCTTGGACTAATAAGCTTCCAGATAAGCGTATATCTCCGGAGCCAACCGATTTTTGAGCATTTGTTGGTACGATGCACATTTACTCTAAATTTAATCAAAACATACAGCTTGAAGGCTTGAAGGAATGCAAATGGTTGATTTAAAAGCATCAAAATATATTGAAATATTATTAATGTTCTACTTTCAACCACGTAACAGATTGCTTTGAAAGTCCATTACACTACCATATCTGCTCTGGCTCGCTCATTCGTTATTGAGAAGTCACAGCAGATAGCTATTCTGGTCTTGGTTTTTGATGTCTAGATAGTCTCTTTCCCCTTCATATTACAAAACAGCCACAGAGATAATGCTTATGACGTCATCAAGTTTATCCTGTCCCCTGAGAATTTTCGAAAATGGTGAATGAGGTGCTTAAATTCATACGCCATTATTTTAATAAACATATCATGTGCACTTTCACCATATTTAACAAACGAGGATACATCGCGCAACGGTAAAAAACGAGCCTGGTGTGTAGCTTCATTCAATGGTAGAATTTTTTATAACACATAGAATGAGACTTGAAAGCCTCCTATTTAATGTACTTTTGCTCAAATGGGCTTCGACTTGTTTGGCGTTTCTTAGAAATTAATTATTGAAGTACCTATCAGTGCTTTCCGTACCCATAGCAAAAATAAAGTGGAGCAAAATGCTATAAAATTGAAATAATAATATCTACTAATATATAATTCGGTTGGGTAAGATATCAACTGAAACTTTTGGAATGATTAATAGTATAATGATATAAAGTATTTGGCATAAGAAGTTTAAAGGCGGTTATAAATCAGTTGAAGATCAACCTCGGTCCGGTCGAGAACGAACTGCCACAAAAATTGCAAATATGGTAAAAGTGCTGGTAAAGTGCTGCACCTGGTGTATTTCATGAATGTAGAACTATTCACTAAAACATCAAGACTAAAGAGATCACAAAATCCTTCAGCTCACATATCAGCAATTTGTCAACGAACAATTGAAGAATTAGGGTGGAAATAATGGTTTCCCCACCTACTATCCCGATTTTGCTCCATGTAACTTCCATTTGTTTCCTGGGATGAAGAAAGAATTTAAGAGGTCGCATTAAGAGCTGACAAATACTCACAAGTTTACAACAAGTGGATAAGGTTATGAGATAAGTGGATTGAACAGAATGAAGAGTAGCTGATGAATATTTATAATCCTTAATATACATACTTTTTTGTAACACAATTATCACACTGTGGTCTGATTGACCCCAAAGTCATTTTAAAAAATTTTTAAATGTAACTTAAACAACTAGACAAGTTCATTCAGTTAATTCATTACTCAAATATACTTTTTTCTAAATTAATAATTTCACCTCTACATTTCGTTCACACAAATTGAGTCTTTAAATTAGACCCGAATGGGATTTACACATGGGGTCTTCAACGACGTCCTATACTCTGCATTTTCAACTAAAATATTCTAAATTTCCGACTCTAGTTCTCACTAGATCCAAGGGCGGCGAAAATTGTTATAGGATATTTCTATTTTTGGAAATATTCAAAGAAACAACAAAACTGCGCACTTAAAATATCCACCCTTAAATAACACACTGGGGTCAATTAGACCCAAGGCTAACTTCACACGCTAACGGCTCCACAGCTCTGGACAAACTAACACATCGGGATATCGGACCGCATGCATAGGTCTATATCAAAGTAAACTAGACTTAGGTGGATGCGCCAGGATATACTATCAAAAATAAAAAAAAAAGCAGTGCAGAATTAAAATAATACCAGGTAATTGAGGTTTTGAATCAATTTTTTTTTTGTCATAAATCGAGAGATCATATATAAGTTTTATAATAAAACTGTTTTTGTTTTCTTTTTTTTCGCAATAATTCAAAAGTTATATCAAAATAAAAATGGGTTTTTGAATCGAGTACCGAAAACACGCCGACGGCTCCCGAACCCGTGTGACGTAATGATGGCGGTTAAGATGCTCCTTTGACCAACGACATCCTACATCGATACTAGATTCTAGATTCCCAACCAAACGTGAAAATACTTGCTAGTAACTAGTGTATATTTGTTGCAATATAGCCGATGAATGAAGTTTGCAGCTCAGGACGACCTCTACGATCGAAATAAATATCTTTTTGAAAGTTTGAAATCAGATTACAGATTCCAGTAAGTAAGTACCTAATCAAATATGTCTTATTGAAACTATCTGGTGCATGTTCGGCTGGCTTAGCGGTTAGAGTGTTGGCTAATGGATCCGTTGGTCCGGGTTCAAAGCTGAGCCTGTCCAATTTTTTTTTTATTTTTTTTTATCAAATAATTCATTCATGTGCTTTTTGCACTTGTTATGTACATTTTTTTCTACGATCAACATAAATATGTTTTTGAAACAAATTCTATCAGACATATTACTTGCACTGCATAGTGCAAAAACTAAGTACAGGACGCGGTGGACAATTCAAAAAATCAGTTCAAATTGTTTGTCCGTCAATATCAACCGCCAATATTTTTTTTAAATGTAACAGTTGGTTAATAAAACAAAATCCATTCATTTTTTAAGTTTTTAATATAAACATAAAGTAAGTCAAACTCGTAATCACAACAGTCTTCTGTTTATCACTTGGTATCTTTATTTATTTAACTTTGAGCAATGAAGCTTAATTATTAAATTTTCATAAAAATTTAACAAATAAAAATATAAAAATGCAATGCAAACAAACAAAACTTATTTTTCTATGAGTTTCAATGTTATAATTATCTTCTTGACCAAAACTTAAAATAATTATTTTATTATTTAATATTATTATTGATAATAAATACTTATACGATAAATAAACTATAAGTATAATTATTTTACATAAGAGCTAGCACGTCAAGTAAACAAAAATAAAACTATATTTTTTAGTCCCGAACATAGAAAAAAGTATAAAGTATCTAGGAATATATTTAGACTCACACTTACGTTGGAATGTACATATTAATAATTTATTAAAAAAATTGGATTCATTTCATATAAGATGAAATTACTAACAAATATTTTAACAGAAAAGCATCTACGTACAGTAAATATAATTATAACATTGAAACTCATAGAAGAATAAGTATTGTTTGTTTGCATTGCGTTTATATATTTTTGTTTGTTAAATTTTTATGAAAATTTAATTATTAAGCTTCGTTGCTCAAAGTTAAATAAATAAAAATACCAAGTGATAAACAGAAGACTGTTGTGATTACGAGTTTTATTTTATGTTTATATTAAAAACTTAAAAAATGAATGGATTTTGTTTTATTAACCAACTATTACATTTAAAAAAAATATTGGCGGTTGATATTGATGGACAAACACCATTTGAACTGATTTTTTGAATTGTCCACCGCGTCCTGTACTAGTTTTTGCACTATGCAGTGCAAGTAATATGTCTGATAGAATTTGTTTCAAAAACATATTTATGTTGATCGTAGAAAAAAATGTACATAACAAGTGCAAAAAGCACATGAATGAATTATTTGATAAAAAAAAAATAAAAAAAAAATTGGACAGGCTGAGCTTTGAACCCAGACCAACGGATCCATTAGCCAACACTCTAACCACTAGGCCAGCCGAACATGCACCAGATAATTTCAATAAGACATATTTGATTAGGTACTTACTTACTTACTGGAATCTGTAATCTGATTTCAAACACTCAAAAAGATATTTATTTCGATCGTAGAGGTCGTCCTGAGCTGCAAACTTCATTCATCGGCTATATTGCAACAAATATACACTAGTTACTAGCAAGTATTTTCACGTTTGGCTGGGAATCTAGAATCTAGTATCGATGTAGGATGTCGTTGGTCAAAGGAGCATCTTAACCGCCATCATTACGTCACACGGGTTCGGGAGCCGTCGGCGTGTTTTCGGTACTCGATTCAAAAACCCATTTTTATTTTGATATAACTTTTGAATTATTGCGAAAAAAAAGAAAACAAAAACGGTTTTGTTATAAAACTTATATATGATCTTTCGATTTATCACAAAAAAAATATATTTTTTTCTTTGTTCAAAACCTCAATTAAGGGATAAATAAATATTACATTTTTTTACTTATTAGAAATGAAGATGTAGAGACCAGCAATCAGGTAGATAAAGATGGCAGATAGATAAGCTAGTGACACGTGGTAAAAGTTCAACAGACAACCAACTGCCAAACAGTGCTAATATCACATTGAAACTTTTTATGTCTATTACATTCCAAAAAATCAGTGTTGGCGTACAAAAAAACATAATAGCCATCGGAACACCTGTCACAGATCAACCATTTTTACATTACAACAATTACATACTGGAATTTACTACCATCCACCGATTTACTGAATGAAATTCTATACGCCGTTATAGTGTGAGTCACACACATATGGTATAGGTCAGTGTCAAATATGTGTGCGAGTAATAATTAATGTATAATTGAAACTAATATTAAACCGTTTAATTATTAACTGCATTGTGATCCAGATTACAATTTTTAGGGGTGTTAAATGCCGCATGCCTCGATACGCCGGCAGCGGTGTGAGCGTTCGTTTTTTGGCGAGCTCTCACATTTTTATTCGTACAGGGTGATCCGTATCGAGGATATAGTTGGACTGGGGATAGCGGAAGATTTCAATGAATCGATTCCATTAAATTTATTTGATAATTTACTTTTAGAATCAGTTCAGTAAAATGATTGAATCGACATGCGATCAAAAAATCATGCCTTGCTTTGCAAGAGCTGACTTTGTTATAGATAAGTGAAAGCTGTTATAGCTACTATTCTGGAAGAACATTAAATTTTGCAGCCTTAGGTGTGAGATGATCGTGAAACCTACTGCATTCTATAATGGGTTTAAAAATTCTATCTTGTCTCAAAATCGCTAACGAGGAGAAAGATTAGCTTAGATAGATAGATTCCATTAGGGAAAAGCAACATTTGTCTCTCGAAGTGTGAGACGCTCCGATAATTCTACCGACATTATCTGACATCGTAGTAGTATTTTTTTTTTCAAAAGGGCTTTGATATATGTATGGATTTCGTTTCATCAATTACCCTTTGTCTCTGTTCGATGACTTAATAGGACCGTTTGTATCGATCCTTTCGATTTGCATACCTAATTATCGAATGGGACAGTCAACAGCTTCTGTAACTCTTATTGCCCAAAAAAGCTCGATAGCCTTTAACGTCTAAATGCGACAGTTCCCAGAAATTTAGCAACTGCCTTTCTCTGACTCGACGAACCTGCTTATGTTAACTTTTTTAAATGCTCTGATGTATGGCTTCAATCGAATTGATTCGGTTATTTATCCTTAGAATCGATTCAGTAAAATAATAAAATGGTCTAAATCAGCTCAATCGAATAGCATTAATATCTAGTGAATTCAAATTACGATTAGCTATACATTCTTTAGATAGGGGCAACCTTTAGTAGCCCTTATCGGGCGAAAGAGCTCCATGAAATCGTTCCTTTGGCCTTTGCCATCTGACGTGTGAGACTCCTTAGAAATTTGGCCACCAGTCTATAATTTCTCAACTGCAACTGCTCATACCACTTCTTTTTTGAAGCACTTTGATATATCGCTTCTATCGAATCGCTTTGACTATTTACACTTGGAACCGCCTTAAAATATAATTATTTGATTTGCATTATCATAGCGCAAGTCTGACATGCAATTAAAAAAAAATACCTTTTCGTGAAAGAACTATCTTTATTTTACGCAGAAAAGTACCTTTATACCTCTTACCATCAAAATAATGGCAATGTAATCATTCCATCGTCCTTTTACTTTCGAAGTGCGAGACTCTCCAAAACTTCGTCTGCCTTTCTCTTATTTAGGCGCCATATGTGGATTTAATTAAATTATTCGATTCAGTAAAATAATCTGACCTCTGGACAAAAATAATACATTGTCTTGAAAGAGTTAACCTTGCTGAGACAGAAGCCTCTACAGCTCCAATGAGGCGAAGAAAACCTTCATGGAATCTGTCTTTAACACAAAGGTAAAACACATTTAAATGTATTTGCGGAGTTGTAATACAATACATAATAATATATGTATGGACAAGTGGTAATTATTTGAGCGGAACATATTGCCAACAATTAGATACACTGTAATGAGAGGTCTAGTAAATTTATAGTTTATAATAAGCATGATTCGAGAACAAAAAACACATTCCTCAGTACCATCGCAAAATCAGCTGACGTTAAGTTAGAATCACCCTATGCGTATTTTTATCCAGAGCCAATATAGCATATATTTATTAAAAATAGGGCGAAATGAAATGGGATTATTAACTTTAATTGAAATTTTCAACTAATTACCGATCGTTTAAAATAATAGCGTAATAAAAACACAGACCGCGCTATACAATTTAATTGTTTTCATGAACTTCTATGGACATTATTTATTTTTGCATTAACTGATAGAAAAAAGTTATCATATATGTGTATTTTGATTAATTGCAATTGTATCAGTGTGCTGGCCACACGGCTTAGCGTATACATGTATAAAATTGTTCGTTATATTCGAATTGATTAATAGAGCATTTCATTTAAGCGTTTTATGATTACACTTTTCCTAGAAAGAGAGGTGCGGAATTTTGATGTACAATATGTTTTAGTGATCACGTTTCTTGGCGTCACATTTATGATGTTACAACAAAGCTTGTACATTGTTGCTACTCTCGCTGGGTCAAGCTCTTCTATCATACTAACTGAGCAAGTATCTTAAAAACACAAACTTCACAATGAAAATACATTATTGTAACATTTTTATTCCTTTATTTCAGGATATCGTCAAACTGTCAAAATTGTGTTCTCAAACTGCTCTATGCTCTATATAGATTTTCTTGCATATGTATGTGTTGTTTCATTAAAGTATAGGAATTGTGTACTGTTTAGCGAGTTCATTTGCATTATAGTTAAGGAAAACTAATGGAATCTGCCAAATCTTAGACAGTCCTTAAGGCATTTTAGTGCTTAGGTATTATACTCCTTAAGCTATACTGTTACATCAAGGTAGCAAGGTCTTGGATGATATTACGGCAAGACATCCGGTGTTACTTGTCATGCTAGAATTTAAGGCAATGAAACGGCGGACGCACTCGCAAGGCGAGTGTCGAAGCGTAATTTCCTGGGTTCTGATCCGGCTAAGGGGCTGGCAGTAGATATCACTAGAAGGGAAACAGAAGTGTGGTTGATTGTTGGTTGTCAATCTAGAGAACTCATTTTAGGACCTCCGGCCAAGGTGAGGCAGTCCTGTCTCTCACTGGAGAGAAGCCGGCTACACTAGTAGTTCTGGTCACCAGAAAGCCTCTCTCTACCGTTAATTGATTCAAGCTATATTCTGGAGTAAATGGAAATGTAATGATTCATTTTACATGACCAATTCTTTTATTTACTGGGATTTTATAAGTACTCGTGGATCTCCCACCTTTTCCTGGAATTTACTTCATTAATTTTGGTTCGCCGATAAAGCACTGTAAATGTCTCCCTTATGTTATACTATTGATATTAAAATATGTATATTATGAACTAATGCAGCTCTAGCATCAACGAGTGATAGTTACATATTTAGGATAGCAACTCAATCGACAAATTAACATGCAACCTAAGATACCACAGAAGAGCTAATAATCATTCTGAATGCCTTCAGTAAAAGGGTATCTACTGTCACGGCAACATTAAAAAATTGTTCGAAGTTCACGTCCAACTAAGGCAGTAACTCTAAGATAATAAAGAGCCTTATGTTTTTCTTATCAGCGAATAATGTGTCACAGTACTTCATCTCCAAGACGAGAAAAAACCGCATCTCATTCGGGATGCAACGACATCATTTCAACTTTTTCTAGGCAGATTTATTTACTTTTATACTTGTTCTCCTTCTTGCATATTACAGAAATGTGATCCCAATGTTCACTGTGTGCTGAATATAAAGCGTGTTCGTTGAGTGCTGGTTTTATTTTTTATCCTTTATCTGAAGAGTCAGCAAGATCTAATGTAGAACCAAACAACATAAAAATTACATAACTTTTGACGATTCTTAAAATGAGTACTCATTAAGGTGCACAAGGTTTTAAGAAATAAGGAAGTAATCTATCCGTCTGTATAAAAATAACGACGATTGTCTGATTAATTATCTCTAAACCAAACGGTGGACTATAAGATTTTACCTGATTTTCCTATTGGTCTTTGTTGGATACGGAATGAGTTGCGGGTTTTGTCTTGTTTAGGGTTGCAGTACTGTGTCCCCCATTCACTCACGGGATAAATAGAAAAAAGCACCGTAATCCGAAGACGATAATCCTGACTCAGTGGGAAATAAAACTGATTATCGGAAAATGTTAGATATATACCAATGTACTAATGTTATGGCCCTAATATCTCAAAAAGCTAATTTCCTTTAATGACCAGAAATAACTCATAGTGTCTCGTGCCGGATGTTGAGAACAGAAATATCCAGGGCCACACTAACATTAAAGAACGAAACCAAACATCGTTGCCTATTAGATTTTTTATAACTAACATTATAAAATATACAATAAATACTTAAATTTACTTACTACTTACTACTTACTTAAACTTAGATTCTAACAATATTAAGAACACAAATGAAAAATGAGGAAATACAGGCCTTGTATTTAATAATAACGACTCTACCACATGTTTAATGCAGTTTCGCTATTTTTTCTCAAGCTATTATATGTACCTGATCCAGTGATCCCTAATAAAATTTATAACTGCTGATGAGCTTTCGGAGCGATTATTGTACTATCTGATATTTCTTTTTAAATCGCTCAATATCAATTCGATCCGGTTAAAACTTTAACATCGCGTCATTTCGTCAACGATATACTTTTATCAAAGTTACAACTTCTTGCTATTTTCAATAACTACCTTTTTGTTATAATTTTTGGTGAAATTGTAATATTTTGTTTAGCAAGGGATTCAGTAGTTTCAGATTTTCTAAACGAAGTATTAGGTATTTTTTCAATAATCTCGAAGTTCTATTCCTGTTTTTTCTATTGGTTAAAGCATCGATTACTAGGGCATGTTTTCGGATTAATCATGATAATTTTCTACCTGAATCGGAAATGAGGTAGTCCACTGTTTTTAGAAAATATCATTTCGTAGAGTCTGACAGCAGTACAAGTAAACTTGTCAGCATTTAGACAATTTGCCACTGTACGGCAATTATAGTCTGACTTATAGCTTCTACTAATAAGCAATATAAACATCACTCCAGTACTACCCCGGACAGAGAATGGTCTGCAATAAGGGTTATTTAATGTATAACCACGTATAGCTGTGGTTTTTGGGAGATTAACTTTTGAGACATTCTAGCCCCACAAAATTTATTGCAGGTTATATCATCTCGAACGGTGTTACTAGAATGCAGTATGATTATGAAACCTCAGCGTGATTATAGTTTCACTGTTTTTCATACAGGAAGGAAAACAAACAAAAAAATATGGTTGCGCTCTCTCACTGTTCCATTTGTTGAACTGCGAAAATCAAAAGCAAGCAACCAGTTGAGGTTATAAAAGTGAGGCTAGAGAACTCCAGTTCATTCGTAATAATAAAATAAATTATATCCATGGATATGGAAATAGGTAAGTATCGTATTAATATATTCCTCCGGACAAGTCAAAAAGCATATCATAAGAGTGCTTTTATTGATTTTGGAATATGCATGAAATCACATATCTAGTGAAAATATAATTATCCTGTGAACATTTTATCTCGGCCTTTCTGCGAGCATGATGCTGGACTAGTTTTGGAAAGGTTTGGTATCATCAGAGCGATAACATATACATACATACAATTGGTGCTTATTTTTTGACAACTGCTCATTATTTACTGCCGGATGTATCTTGAACGTTGTTACTATAAATTAAAGTAAATAATACATGCACTTCCTACATGGGACCGCTATGTTGGCACTAGTTTTTGCCAAAGGAAAACTTCATTAGTTAATTAACCTTAGCACCTATCCCAGTATACATAGCATATAGAGTATGTATTTCACTAAAAATATCTGCACGTGGCACAGATGTACGGCTAGAAAGGCTGCGGGCCTGAAAATCTTTGGCCCCAGCCCCTCAAGCTTATTACCATCGACAGCGAAATCGCAAATGATAAAAGAATACACCCATCAGAAATGCAAGGAATTATGGGATGGAACAAATGCCTGTCTACTTGCCAGGAAACTTTTAAATTACCCCAGTAAGGATGCAGCAAAGAGCTACCTGGCGATGCCCAAAAGTAAACTACATACTGTTGTAGGGATCTTAACGGGACATTGCTAGCTTCGGAAACCCCTCTTTAACATGGAAGTAGGCGACACACCTCTCTGCAGAGGCTGTGAACAGGAAGATGAGACGGTGCATCACGTCCTTTGTGACTGCCCCAGCGTCTCATCACTTCGAGAATCCGTTCTGGGTGAAAGGTGGCCAACCTTGACCTCCTTTAGGAGAATCCCCCTTGGTGCAATCACCCCATTTTTCAAACGATTGGGATGGCTGGAAATCTAGGCGGCGATATCTCCAGGGAGGATGCACAAAGGGCCTAACGGGGCCCAAGGCCTGTGGTCTCTAGACTGCCCTCCCATGATTACAGAAATACAGATACATGCACTTCCTACATAGGACCACTATGTTGGCGCTAGTTTTTGCCAAAGGAAAACTTCATTAGTTAATTAACCTAGCACCTATCCCAGTATACATAGCATATAGAGTATGTATTTCACTAAACATATCCGCACGCGGCACAGATGTACGTCGGTCGTGGTCTGTCGGTTGGTGTTGTATGTGCGGGGCGATATCAATCGACAATGAACATCAATGAGACACGCCGTTCATCCCCCCGCCCTTCGCAACCCCCGACCCCCGTTCGGGCGTCATCACCCCCACCTCTCTGTACATAATTTGGTCACTAGTTTACACATTATGGTTAATTGCGGTGAGCCGCACAATTGCTCATTAAACGTTACGGTGCCGCTGCCCGTCGCCGTTTGGCCGGACTGTCACGTGACTGCCACGTGGACGGTGCCGGCGAGTACCTACCTACGTGAAGTTAGCCAAGATTTTTCTGGAAAATGAGAAAAAGGCTCAGCATACGATTTTCCATCGTTTTATCACGTTTTTCCACCAAAAATTTTCGTTTTTCCACCTTAGGTTTTTGCGAAAAAATAAAATCAAAATTCTGGGCTAAGTTCACGCAGCCCAGACTTTTGTTGAAAGAATGGCAAGCTAAGTGCAGTGCAATGGGAATAACTGTACAAGATCAGTTTTTATGTACACTACTGTTCGCAGATGATCAAGTGGTTATAGCGGCAGATGAAGATGACATAATCTATATGTTAAGGAAGCTGACCGAAACATACGCAAGATGGGGTCTTAAAATGGATTTTGGCAAAACCAAATATTTGGTCACAGGAGGTGTCGCTAAGCCGCTTAATATCAACAGTGAAATCATTAATCCCTGTTCAGAGTATAAGTATCTAGGAACTATACTGTCTGAGGAAGCAAATAGTCGACGAGATATTGACAACCGAATAATACGGGGCAAAAAAGCTATTAACCAACTGAATTCCATATGGTGGTCAAAACAAATAACAACTAACACAAAAATAAATATTTATAACAGTATAGTAAAAAGTATAACTTCATACGGAGCTAAAACATTGGATATCACAGAGAGAAATAAGGAAAGATTAATAGCTGTTGAAATGGATGCGTTACGTGGAAGCTGTAGGGTGTCTAGACACCAGCATGTAAGAAATTATGACATAAGAAGGCGAACCAACATACAAAAGACAATTGTGGAAAACATAGAGGAGAAAAGACTATTATGGTACGGTCATTTGCGAAGAATGCAGGCAAATAGGTGGCCCCAAAAGGCATGGAGTTGGACTGCAACTGATTGAAGAAGAAAAAGAGGAAGACCTAAGAAGGATTGGAACGAAGGAGTTAAAGAAGCCATGAAAAAAGGAGGAATGGAAGAGGATGCATGGCGAGATAAAAAGCTGTGGCGAATAGGATGCGAGAAACGGCCAGTCTAGCTGTAACAAAACTCGCTGATATATATATATGAACATACATCGCTTCTACATCGTGTTTCCATGTTTTTCCACAAAAAACTTTCGATTTTCCACCTTTGGTTACCGAGAAAAATGAAAATGAAAATTCTGATCTGGCCCAGAATTTTTAAAATTTTTCTAAATTTTGAACTTGTATCGTTTTTCCATCGTTTTTCCACGTTTTTCCAACAAAAACTATCATTTTTCCATATTTGGTTAATGAAGAAATACGTTAAAACAATGCATGTGTGTCGCGCGGCGCCAGCGCCAGTGCCGCTGTTATTTCAGTACTTTTTCTACCAATGTCGCGCTTTAATTAACGTTTCACGTTCTTCCCAAGAAACTCTGTGCACTTGTGTCTTGTCAATAGCTTTATGATGTCTGTCCACCAAAGATTTTCTTTTTCCTAGTCTGATTTTACGAGAAATACAAATAAAAATGTATCGCATATGCTAGCTGTGGGTACTGGAGATTTTGTCCGCCATTTGTTTACCCTTGTCAGGGCTACCTAGTGCTGTATATTATGCTTGTCTCACCAATAGTTTTGAGATGTTTTTCCAACAAAAATTTTCGTTTTTCCACCCAACGTTTACGAGAAAAAAAATAAAAGTGTCAGATTTATATCCCGTTAGCGGTGAGGCCTGGAAAATTTGCCCGCCATTTTTTTACCCTTATGAGGGCTATTTAGTACCCACCACTCACCGATCAGGAAAGACGTTTTCTTCAGGTGTGATAGATGTATCATCTAGACACTTACGGCCTTATCCTATATTCATGGAGCTAGTTGGCATCATAAGGCCTAGTTTCACAATACTTAAATGAGTAGTGTTTAAAAAAACTATCGGTTAGCGAAAATGCTCTGTTTCAAAATCGCCAATTTACGTCAAAAGCTCTAGTTAAACAGTAGTTAAGTTAACGCAAGGATAAAGTGTGGGTTATCTTGACGTGTGTTGTGGTCAACCGATGGCAGATAAGCTTACTTTGGAGATTATAAAAACATGGAACACAATTACAGGTGTGTTCCAAGACTCACATCCGTTAAAGATTAGGTGCCAGCTCAAAAATAAGTAGACTTATCCATCTATTTTCTTTGTGAAATGGAGCTCCACGATAACTACCGGTTGACTTCCACCTGTCCTTCGCTCTGTTATACTATTTGGTCAGCTGATGCAATTCATCATGGGATTTTAAAAGTCGTCGATCTCCAATAAATACTATTTTTTTAGAATGCACTGGACTTATTTGACTTTTTTTTGTTATGTGGATCATTGGCTACTTTAATTAGTGGCTTACCCATCGTAACTGCAGGAAATAGTTTTTTTTTAAATCGTGTTATGAATAAATTTTGTACTAAGTATCCACGTTAAAAGTTAACGAAGGATAGGTTACCGGAGGGGAGAATATTTTCGTTCGAGGACAATAGTTATTCTGACTAAATCAAAGTATTTCTCCTAATTTTACATATGTTGTTAGAGAACTACGATTATTCTCTATAAATTAAAAATTGTATCTTTTTGTGATTGCTCTGATTGGACCACTACGCAGGTTATGCTTTACAGATACAGTTTTACTTAAATGTTCTAGGTGAATTTGCAATAATTGTCTTCAAAAAACAGTAAAGTCGCAACATCTCCGATAGTGTAGTTGGCGCTGTGGTTATAAGCAAATCTTATTAATTCATTAAATGCGTTAACAGAAGAGAGATTTTGACGAGATACAATATATTTGAAACTGAAAATCATTCAAGGATATACAGCAAACAAATCCTTCATTGTGTGCACCAACAGTGGGGAGACAGCTAACGGACGGGAGATTTGACTTCCTTAATTGTTTTTTTTTCTAAATATATCTTCATCATTGTAACTTCCAGCTACATCTAAAATATTCAAAAGGCTAAAAACTCCACGAACTAGTTTCAAAAATATATATCTAGCTTTTAGTTTTTTTTTGTATAAAAACACGCAGTCATCATGTACTTTTTTGTTTTTGGTGAGAATAACCCTTAAGTGACTACCGGAAGTTACTAGTGTAACAAGACCTAACTGGCGCATTTTAATATAACAGGTTATCCAGCATAGGCGCAGAAAAGTAAGTATTATTGTCAAAAATACTCCTTATTTGTCATTGTTCGTCATAGGGTAGTATTCAAATAAACTATAAAAAATATGCTTCGCACGATTCGTAATTTGTCTCTGTTTTCATCACTAACACTCCCAAATATTTAAAATAATGATTTAAAAATCGATCTTAGATAATTTGAGACTGTTTTAAAACGTTTTTTAGGCTTACTAGATTATAGGTACTGTACAATGGAGATTGAGCATTAGCAACTTAGTTTTTGAGTTATCTGTTAATAAAGGTTAGGAAAATGCCAAAGATGTCCATTTTCAACACGGAAAGTCAAAATTGAATACCAAAAAACTTACGGTTGCCAAATTGCGAATTATAGTGTTACAATTAATTGTTTTTTCATAATTTATTAACCAGAGTCTTCGCGGCTCTCATATCATCTATCTCCCACTAACGATTAAAAAACAAAGAGTTGCAATAACATGATCGCTTGAAATGTTATTGTCGAAATATCCGCTTTTGCTCTAGAAATTTATGGTATGCGTTTTCGAGGGATATGGGCTTAGCTGCCGCTGTCCAGCATCTTAAAGCTGCTGTCACACATTTTTTCAATACGGATCTGTGCTCTAGCTCCCCGTTTAAATGCTACATCCGGTGTAGCCTATGTTTCCCATCTTTATTTATTATAATAATTATTCGTAAGCATTCATTGTAATGCATGAGGTATATATGGTTGCCTACCGATGGACACTGTATCACAGACCTTGTTGTTCAACTATTATTTTCTCAATTCTTCTGTTTTATTAAATATTTTTTTTTTATTATTGATTTTTTATTTTATTTATATATACTTAAAAGGTCCAGCAAATATAGTATCTTTTCTTGTTACTGTGTCATACAATGAGCTATTTTGTTTTTGATCACGTGACGGCAGATTAAAAAAAAATTAATGGGACACCCTGTATATTTGTGATTGTTTGTGTTCCTCCCGATAAAACAATTCCACCAAACTAGCGCACTTGGGGTTTAAAGTTATTTATTCAAGAGCTACAGGTATTTAAAGTATTGTACCGCTACCACTGATTATAACATGTACCCCTACAGTTAAATTTCGTTGGTAGTGTTTCATAATGGTTGTGGTACAGCCCTTTAAGTACCTGTAGCTTTTGAATTAATTACTTTAGACTCCAAGTGTGCAGTTTGCTGAAATTTTTTATCGGGAGGAATACAAAAAGTCACAAACATACAGGGTGTCCCAATTAAAATGTTTGAATCGGACGTCACGTGACCAAAAACAAATACCTCATTGGGTGACACAATAATAGGAAAAGATACTATATTTGCTCTAAATTACACCCCCAAAACTATAATGCGCTACCACTGACCAGGTATATTGCTTGTTTTAACCGTCATGGGACACCCTGTATATAAAAAAGGGAGGCTACGCATCTGCTGTTTTGGGTTCTAATCATTTTGACACTAGCCCTTGTTCTTCGGCGAGGCTCAAAACAAGTTGGTATACACGGCACTATGTAATGCTGTTCCTGAAATCTCTCTGTCTCTGTTATTTTACAAGGTTTTTACTATAGACATATCGTATCTAGTACAACTTTCTGTTATCTTAATAAAAAACGTACATATCTCATTACAATACAGCAGAACAGAAATAAGAGTCGATACATCTTATGGGCGTCGAGCGTTTGAATAAGTATACCACCAGTCTTCCTCCTACAAGTGTAAGGTTTCAAAACCATGCGCGTAATTAGAGCAATTAAAGATAAGATGTAATTCCATGCGTTACATGCTGATTAAACTTTTGAAGAGTTAGTTTCGGAAGTGTCCACTGAAATGTGTTACCAAGCATAAACTCAGTATTGCGCCTTCTACATCTTCAACAAGACCGAAATTATTCATTGTTAATACTTAATTTATTTTAGTAAGATGCTGTCTTTAATTTTGACAAAATTGATCCTATAATGTCATTTTATAAACAAATTACTGGTTGTGATACATTGGCAAAATTTAAAGACTTATGGTTGTACATGAGGGTTTCGTAAAAAACTAAAGACCTAAAGGGACTTCCCACTGGATCATCCCTATACAGGGTGTCCCACGACAATTAAGACAAGCAATATATCGGAACAGGGCTGTAGTAGCGCATTACAATTTTGGGGGCGTTAATTAGAGCAGATATAGTATCTTCTCTTTTCATTGTGTCACCCAATGAGATATCTGTTTCTGGTCACGTGACGTCCGATTCAAGATGTTTAATGGGACACCCTGTATATTTGTGATATTTTGTGTTTCTCTCGATAAAGCAATTTCATCAAACTGCACACTTGGGGTCTAAAGTGATTAGTTCACGAGCTACAGGTACCACTACCATTGATTTTAACATGTACCCCTACAGTTAAATTATTTTGGTAGTGTTTCATAATGGTAGTGGTACAGTCCTTTAAGTATCTGTAACTCTTGAATTAATCACTTTAGACCCAAAGTGTGCTAGTTTGTTGGAATTACTTTATCGAGAGGAACACAAGAAGTCACAAATATACAGGGTGTCCCATTGAAAATTTTGAATCGGACGTCACGTGACCAAAAACAAATACCTCACTGGGTAACACAATAATAAGAGAATATACTATATTTGCTCTAATTTACACCCCCAAATCCATAATTCGCTACTACTGCCCAGTTCCGATATATTGCTTGTCTTAATTGTCGTGGGACACCCTGTATAATATTATCAAAACTTTGAACTTCTAGCTGACATACTAATGAAAGAGAGACAAGGGACCATAACAAGAAGTGCTCTGCTCTTAATGTTGCTATCGGTGGCCGGATTTATTCAGGTTTTTAATAGTAATACATTCAGCATTGTGGTCGAACTTCGTACATTAAATATGATGCGCAGTGTATATTTTTATTAATCCTCGTGGGAGGAGTAACGTGAATGCCACCGATGTCGCCCAACAAAATGCTTCTGTAAAAAACGCTGGCACCTGGTCTGTGGTAACCACCTGTTAATACGGAATTCATGCGCTTCGCTTCTACGGGACCGACATCTAGTAACCCTTCTTGTTATTTCTACGTTCGGTATCTGTATAGAACGTATATGCCTCCTCTAAGGCTGTTTTTACTTCCTCCTTCCTCCAGATTGGGAAACCCTATATGGGCAGTTCTACAAAGAGAGGAATTTTGGTGCGCTCAGTTCGTAAATTCTTCAATTTTCAAAATTTTCTACTTACAAAATATATAAAATAAGCATCTGATCTATTTCAAAGTGGGCACTGAAAATCACTTGAATTGAATAAATACTTGTTATTTAGAATCACCACTTTATAGCAAAAATTATCACTTCCCTGTGAGGCGACATGCCTGAGTTGAAAATCTAAGGACTAATTATAACCCTAATGGGTTCCTCATGCAGAACCATACTATCTTGGAGATTACTATTATTATTTAGCTGATTCCAGAAACCTATCGGCGTCGTACTGGTTAAAACATTTCTTCATAATCTCAGTGTTTGAATAAAGGCGACACAAATTCCATATCACTTCCCTGCCAGCTAAAGGTTCGTTAAAATCCTACAGAAATCAAATAACAAGCGATGTTTCCATTCGGGCAACTGGAAGCACCGGGTGAAGTTAACATAATGTTGCCGTCTTGTTATAATCGGTTAGCGGTTTGTTGTAATAGTGCTGTGTATGAGAGCTGTTGCGCTCGAGAGGACAGTCAATTTCTCACCCACCTGGTATGTGTTTATATTAATATTTTCAGCTAATTCAAAGTTTTTATTAGTTGAGTACATTAACATTGATTACCTGAAGTATTTGCGTATATGCTATCAGTAGTAAAATATATAGTTTTTGAGATATTGAGGTAATAGCGTGAAAACCTCACTTTCCTGTGTATCACTTCCCTGACGTTGCGTCGACAGGGAAGTGAGATCCTGTCAGGGAAGTGAGAATTCTTCCATGAACACAGTACTTCAAATATTGTAGTCATCCTTCAAGCTTCTTATCAAACACCTCAGCTCTTCTAGGTCCTTTATACTCACTTTGCAGTATAATACAACATGCATTGGTGGCGTGAAAAGGCGTTTTCTATGGATCATTGTTGTGGAAGCAGATATGGCTAAATCAAAGGGAAAGGCTCAAACCAGAGAAGAAATATTAAAGAAAAAGCGAGAAAATGAAAGAGAACAGCAGATAGTGTTGGAGCATCAGGAGGCGATGTTGCGAACTTAACTCAGTTTTGTAGCGCCATTCAGAACCGTTTTCCAAACATAACGTTGTTCACGGTGACTGCCAATGGTATTGAACAAATGTACGCCTTGATCTCCAGGGAACAACCCAGGCTGCTACCTTTCAAGGGAACTTAGCAAATCCATTAGATACAAGGAAATGCGTATATGCCACAGACAGTCGTAATGAAGTCTTTAAGTTGCTTCTGCAGTAGCGATCACTACCGTTTGGGCACTGTAAAATACTCCACAATATCAAAAGTGAGAGTCGACGATATCTTTGGCGAATCAGATTCTGAGAGAAATGATGGCGAGAACAAATGCAAAATTGATCTACCAAAAATATGACTGATGGCGACCTACTTGATGATCTCACACTAACTGTAGATGACCCTGATGGTTTGCTGATTATCCCCGATGTCATCGATCCTCAAGAACTTTTTCCAGAAGACGATAGAGAAATAGGCAAAGATGATAAATTGAATGGTGATATCAAGGAAGATAAGGAGGTCCTAATAGAAGAAATGAGACTGAAAAGGAAAGAAAGGCAGCGATGAGCAAAAAGACTAAATTGGGTAACAAAGTGAAGGCAAATGAAAAAAAGAAACTAAGTGAATCGGATGCTTGTCGTTGTATTATTTGTGGAGCTTTCTATAGCGAAGATAATAGTGGTCAAAATTGGTTTCAGTGTGTCGTACGTTGTGAATCGGCGCAGATCAGTTGTATTACAACCGATCCTATCTTCCTTACATGCGAAAAGTGTTCACCAGATGGTGACTATGAACCATGAGCAGTTACCTTTGGATATGTTTAAGCTGTCATTCTGTTTTCAACAAAACATTCTGTTAAAATTTTGATTTTACTACACAGTGAGTTCTCCAGTTATGTTTAATTGTATAGTAATTAAGGAGTTCCTAAGTTCTTTTGTTTTCAATTAAAGAGAATTTGTACAGTCATTGCATTTTCTTCTTACTGTAGCAATTTTATTTTGTACAGTAAATAAAACTTTATATACTGAGTGTTTCTTATAGGTACTTATATCACTATATTGATTACATTTGGATTACGTACAGTCGTACACATACTAACATACCATTTTTTAAGCTATTAAGATGAATTTATGACAAACATACCATGGGCTAGTCTATAGTTAATAACAGATTCATCTTTAATTCAAAATTCAGCCTCATTATCACATTCCTGTGGCTATCCTCACTTCCCTGTCCTCCAAAAATTGAAAAAGGACCACAAAATGTATAATTCTGTATATATTGTCTGGCCATCTTATACTCAAATTATCCATAGTAAAACCATACAGAAAAACCCACTTTTGGGTCAAAATACCTTAAAAAAAGTTGGGGTTAAAAATCGTTCCATTTTATTCCACCGTTTGTAGAATCACCCATATGCTAAGTTATCACATATCAGCCATCCATCACACTTTCTTCTCCACAACCGATTAAATCTTCAACCGTGGCATTAGAAATACATACGTAGTAGAGCTGAATTTCCGCACACGCATATACATTACGAGCAATTACCTGCCGCTAAATATTTCCGGTACGGAAATGCACATTTTGCCACCCCTGTGTGTACGCAAATACACGCCATACAGGGGTGGATTCACTTGTTTCTATTTATATGCACCCTTGTTGTTACGACTTTATTATTTCCTGGATATGCATGCTAGTCAGGTGCCTTCAATAGTTATGAAACCAAATTATAGAAAACCGCCTGATATTTTTGACAGCGCCATATAATTGCCAGCGTTCAGTCGAGTAGCCTTCAGTTTCCTGATGACCGGGTTTAAAACAAAAAATTTACGACGAACGCGTCAGTCTGAGACAATTTGATGATAATACGAGTAATTTCAAGGATAGCTTTATTTAATAAATCTAACATTCGTTATGCCCGCCCTCTGTACTTGTACCTCGATATTTAATCCTTTCGGAAAGAGACAATAAAAGCTACTCTATTAATCTATGTCTTTCTATCTTTAATGAGTTTTTTTGTGGTAAACCCAGCCCTTCAGCATTTGCCCAATTTCCCTCCAAGTCTGGGTGTTTCCTTTTTTGTTATAATTATTATTTATCCATCACCATTGAATCGACTTTTAAATCTAAAACCATAATTAGGCTTCGTCCTAAGTATAGTAGTGAGCTACTATAAAAATTTAACCAAAATCACAGTTCCTGAACCACTGAGCAGCAGAGGATTACCGTATACACAAAAAACCTACGTCATAGCATATTTAAAAAATATGTGCAACGGGATACTTCGGTTACATTCGGTTATTTTGTTTATGAAGCAGTATTTACAGCAACTGTTACATATAGTCTTTATATTGCGATATAACTTCTAACCTGTCTCGATGTTCTGCTAACGTAAAAAATTGCAACTACAATATTAGTGATGATTAGTGATGTTTGTATTTGATGTAATTTATTTTGGTTCTCTATCCTTATTCATATTACATGTGACAAGAGGTGTATGAATTTGCCTCTCATTAAATTTATTGAGCGTTGTATATGTTATAAGCTATGAATTATATTTACTTTCCTTCTATTTTTCAGACTAAACAAGTGGAATGTAACAAGCATCATCACCTCCTTCAAATCAATGGTAAGTGATTACTTACGGCATCTCATTTTGATTTACTGATGAGTAATGGCACTAAAATTTAAGAAACTCACTTGTAGAGATTTCTAGAAAATTTTGTAATTATTATAAGGAAGATGAAATCGAAGCACATAGGCAAAACGATTGATACTAGAAATCGATTAAAAAAAATGATAAAATGATTTATTTTGTAATCATATTTATCACACAGATATATATTAACTACGTCTGGAGCCTCTGTTTTTCAATACTTCTGAATATTTTTGAAAGCGAGTTGGGCATTCATTAACGTAGTTGTAAAACGTATATGTCTTTCAATATTAAAAAAAAGCATTAGTATAAGTAAGTTATTAAGCTGCTATAAAACCGTGTTTTCAAACTAATATTTTTTGGATGGAATTTTTAGGAATTCAGTATACTTAGTAAGTAAGTATGATATATTCTACAGCTGAGAGGAGCTACATAGACAGAAAGTACTATAAGTGCTTGCAAACACTAAAATTATAAATATCGTTCATCTCCAAGGCTCAGCTCAAAACATTAACCTACTAACGGAGTATCTTCTTAAAATCATAAACCTTAAAGTCGACCTGAACGTACGTATATGCTGTACCCATATACGTATATTTAAATTATAGAACAATGTATGTGCGATGTGTTTTCCGCAAATGAACAGCTTTATTACTACTATCATTTTTTTTCTAATGATAATCCACCTATATTACTACTTAACACTATTTTGTCGATATACTCGTCGTCTGACGGTAGTGTCTTATCTCGTGGAAGTGAGCTAAGATGAGACAGCTATGTAAACGATAATTTTGTTTAACTTGTGGGATGCTCTGATTACAATATATCTGGAAGAAACCGCGTGCTTGGGCAGATAAAAAAATGACAAACGTCAAAGGAAACGGATGGCAATATCTAATGTTTATTAATTGGCATCCAATGTTTGCAGTTTTTTTTATCTTAGGTGCCTCTCTCATGCTCAGTATTGTTGAAACGATATGAACTAAAATAAAATCTGGTCGGCCTGTATATATCAGTCATTTGAAGATGAAATTCGAAATACGATACTTGAAAATACTGGACTTTTGTACCTAAGAAACATCTTATCTGGAAATTATAATGAAAAATTTTCATTTTATACCATATGCGTACTCTTCTTTTTTTTGCTGTGTTTACGTAAGTCAAAATTACTTAAAATAAAAACTGAATTTACGATTATATATACAGGGTCAATCATCGTTTAACGGTCTGTCAAATCGATGTTTTCAAACCTTGATACATTTTAGCAACTTCAGAGGAATATTTAGTTCATTTCAGCACCTTCCCGGGAAGATTTATACTGATTTTTGACGTTTAGACATTATAGTGCTTCTTACAGCTACGTCAAAGTCTATACTGGGTGACCCCAACTATATTTAGAGAGAGGGCATAATTGTGATGTTTTAAAAAAACATTAAGTTGTTGTGTGAGATTCGGAATTATGTTTTTTGAATATTCTTAATTCTCGACACATAAGCTAAAAATAGTAAACTATGTCTCCTGAATTTCATAGTAGTGACATATATTCTATCGAAAGAAACTGTCTTTTAAGCTTTTAAGGGCTGTTCCTTGTTTATACTTATTGTGATAAAATTTGGGCCCATTTAAAAAAATCGTATGAAGATGTATTCTAAGCCTCTTATCATTTGCGATATAGGGCAGTAAAGTTTTTGAGAAAAAATATTCCTTTAAGTATGTGCTGCACTGCTGCACATCTGGATATCTTTGTGAAACTTGTTATAAGTCCTTTGTAATAAGAAACATTTGTTTGTATACAAGATTATCTATAAATGTTTTAGTAGCATTCGAATAGAAACTGGATTTTATGTTTTGAAAAAAAAATTGGCATTAGGCATATTGTTCATATTAACATTTTTGGAATAACCTTGTTTCTTCAGATATACCATTTATGCTCAAAATGCTGGCTGAATTGGTTGGGCTCCTTTTAGCAGGATCTCCTTAAAAATTATTGCCGACTATATTGTGATAAAATAAATTATAATTTAACTTCAAAGCAATAATTTTAAACACAAATGTAGAACGGCCAGAAATCAGGACAATGCATCTCAAAAGTTAAGAGGTGTAGGGAAATATTGCCAACTATATTGTGATAAAATGAATTATAACTTAACTTCAAAACAATAATTTTAAACTCAAATGTAAAACGGCCAGAAGTCAGGACAATGCATCTCAAAAGTTAAGAGGTGCAGGGAATGCTTTGATTTGGAGTTTTTATTAAGTTTCTTTAAATATAATCATATATGATTAAAGAACACGCTGTATAGTAATATCCAAACTATTTTCCTAAGTATCGTAGTCGATTTTTCGAAAATATTCTCCAAGTTTCTGCCAAAGATGATTGATACCTATTAAATACAAACGCATACACCCACAATTGTAAACGATTTTATTTACTAACCAAAGCAAGCCCCCAACAATACATAATCATCGGATCCTTGTCGCTTAGGTTACATAATGGGCCATACATGTTTACACGGAGTATAAAAGGACTAAACAGCCTCTTTTTGCCCCCAAACATCTTTTAATTCGGATCAATCATTCTTGCACGGTCGACATCACTTGACAGAAAAAGACTGTGGGAAATACATGGGCGTCGAAAAAGATATCTTAAAAAATGCTTATTAGATAAGTAACAGAAACACATAACCTGTTCTAAAAATCATTACATTTCTGGGAACTGGAATACTCCTTATAGCAAGAGCCCGTGAGGGCTAGACGTTCGGAATTTCAAAGTATAAAGTTCAATTTTTTCATGTTTCCTCTCGGCCAGACACCCCTAAATGATAATGATTCATAATTATACTTTCGTTATATTATATCAGCTAAACTCTGTACATGTTCTTTGGGAACCCATCAAATAGAGTTCCCCCAGTAGCCTGAATGTCAGAGCCCACAAAAATAAGACCCTCTCTGTTATTTTAATGCTTTTGAATTTTTGTAGTGAAATATTTTATTTTGTATTCCAATGATACCAACGTTCTACATTTTCCCACCTTATTGAAACAACAGGGAGCTCCTTGTGCCCTTTCTTAAAGATTTCGATAATTTTAAAGACTGCTACAGAAGTCTCAAACTGAACAAGCGCTGAATGTTTGATAACAACCCTTTGAGATTAACTGAAAGAATAAGAAATTGTATAGTGCTGCGAGTTGCAACGTTATACAATCAAATGATGCAGTGCTGCATTTGGATTCTTGAGTTTTTTAGAGCCTGGTTTCCACATTAATTGTTTTTGTGGGAAAACATTTTGTGAAAATGTGTAAAATGATTACATAAGTTGTGTTGTGGAAGTTTGAAATCTTATTACCATGCAAGATATGGCAACCTCAACCTTTCGCGAGTCTCAAAATCAAAATTACTTGCCAAAGTAGTTGTCTAGTGCTAAATAGAACTCACTATAGGAAAATGTTATCGTATACTGCTCCACCCTGCAGAATAATATAATATAATGTATTTAGAACAGACCTGTTGGATTATAGATCGCCATGTTTAAAGTGTGTATGAATTATCGCCGTCATTATAGCCTTATTATATTTTGGCTGGTTGAACTAGCACACTGTCTATTTGAACGAATGTAGTTTTATTTGTCGTCTATTGAAGAGTAGTAAGAGATAAAAAACTTAGTAACTACCCCCTGTGAAAAAAGTCTATCGCCGCCCACGTCCAACCCGCATGGTTCCTTTGAGGCGTGACCCACAAAACCAAAGATCCGAAAACAGGCATCTTCATAATAGAATTAAAGATATCAGTGTCGGATTTGATCGATCGGCCGAACCCATTGGCATTCGGCAAGAGGGCCATAATTGCCCACCATCAGATGCTGCTACGTACATCTGCAGATCGCGAATGTACGAAAACAAAACACTGTCGGCCAAATGCCGCCGTCTAGAGTTTCTTGCTATCACAACGAATTAGACACCGCATTATTACGGTCAACCGGGCGTATTGTTGGAATTTTTACCATGCTTGAGGTCTGGTCAGTATCGGTGTCACGGAAGAAGAAAGCGCCAGCTGCTGGCTGACAGATCTAATAATTGAATTTTGGTCAAAATGGTATGGAAGATGATTTGCTGCCAAGGAATATGAAATATATCCAAACAATGAAATGAACTTTTTTTTATTTATTTCTATTTATTTATTTATTTATCTATTTTATTTATTTATTTCATACATACAATCTCAAAAATAATACAACTAAAATTGTAAAAACACCGTGTGATTATAAGTATCAAAACAAACTTGTTTGACAATTTCAAAGAATAAAAGCAGATGCAGTAATTGACACAGTTGCAGAAAAAGTTTACATTGAAAAATGGAAACAAAAATACGAGTAGACACCTAAGCTGAAAGCTTGTGTGTGTCATATACTGGATGGAAACAACTAAAAGTGATGGTCATGGAGTATGTATATACACAAGAATAAGACAGAAAAAAAAGTGATGATGAAAGAATTTACAAGAAAGTGATTGATAGGCACAAGAATAATTACAGCACTCAATTAATGATTGAAATAAGCTTATTTAAATTGTGTAATATATATTTTTTAATTTCCCTCTTAAATGTATAATTGGTCATTTTTTTATATTCAGCTGGTATATTATTATACAGCTTTATGCCATGTTTAAAGGAAAAATGTGTGTATGAATGATCGCCGTCATTATGGCCTTACAGTTTGTATTTAAATTTGCTTGGCATAGGATTTCGGAAACACCTACTACGCTCAATAGTCGAATTCGAGTAATGTCCGAAAAAAAATACACAAAGTTAGCTTTGAGCAAGGAACATTTTCCATATAGGAAAAAGCGCAACTAGTTTTACGCAAACCGAAATGCACAGAACTAGTTCTTTACATTTTTTTAATGACCAGCACAAATTCTGCTTTTTTTTGCATTCATCAAGCTGGGCCAGCAACGGAGTAAAATAAATATAAAATTGGAAATGTTACTAAAACATATTTTATTCAAATACCAACAAACAAAAGATCAAATAAAGATCTTGTTCTTAGGAAAATATATATTTTAAAAAAGTAGAAAACGATCAGGAACCCCTAGAACGTCTAAAAACGAAGTTTAAGTTCTTTTTATATTTTTAGTTTTTTATTATTGCTGCGCCGCCACTAGCACTATGTCTAAAACCCATAGTACGACCTCACAACTTATCGCTACCCACATTTCATCACAATCCAAGCAGCGGTTACTGAGATTGCGCAAATATAGAAATGCCAATAGACAGACAGACAGATCCATGGAAATGAGTGACGCGAATGTTCGTTATATAGATATAATAAAAAGCATGTTATCTCAAAATCGAAAATTTTCGCAATCATAATACTCTAAAACGATCAGTAACCTCCGAAGCGGAAAAACGAAGTTTGAGCTGTTTTTATATTTTTTGTTTTCTGAGTATTGTTGCGACGTCACTAACACGATTTCTCAAAAGCATACGCATGTTCTATCCTTGTCATGGTAATAATACTGTATCAAAATTTCATCAAAATCAATGTAATAATTTCCTAGTTACACATTACAAAACGCTCTAAAGCAATACTGGCATGTAGGTGTACATCATAAATAAAATCATATATTTGAATAAGAGCTTGAATGACGGCACGCAGAATTGCAGAGGACATTTTTCTTTCGACAAAAATATGATCTGTTAATACACCTTTTTGAAATAGACATGAAATAAATCATTATGTTAGATTCTGGTGTATGGGAAGGTGCCGTACTAAGAGATATTTTTTTGTCAGGGAACACTTCATCTGTAGCAACAAAATATAGAATGTCATCAGAATATTCATTGCGTTTTTTGATTTACTTTTCCATACCTTTTATATTTATTATATCAAAACTCTTTATTTGACTTGACTCTTTAAACCATAAGATTATATTTTTTAGTACCTGACACTTTTAATACCCGAACTAATTGAGAGTTGAATTTCGTTTGCATTATTATGGAGGTAAATAGTTAAATATTGTAATTATAATAACTGTAATATTCACAATTTTACGAGCACAGGTAAAATACATTCAAAGGAACAACATGCACATATCTGGGTTTGAAAGTTGTAAAACAAACAGGCCTAATTAATTGCTGCTGACCATTTAGAAAATCTACAAAACTTATTCTGTTATGTTTAATAACCGTATAAAACTATTTTTTTTGGTTTTGGAAATATTCCTTGCTGAAAACTAGTTTTGAGTCTTTTTTCGGGCATTCTCCGGATTCAACTATTAAGGGTAACAATGCATAGGTACAATATAGCTGATTTCCATGTCTTCATCATAATGAGCAATCCTCCAATTTACATGTTCGGCGACCACCGACACACTGGGGATTCGTCAAACGGGTAACAGCATCTGAGGATGCCAGCCACCACTGTTGGCGAATCGCCAAGCAGCAAACAGCTGCGAGGCCAAGGCTTCGAGGGTCGCCCCAAGCAGCAGTTCATCAGTGTTTTAGTAATTTTTGTTTTTTGGCAATTACTCACAATGATTTTTCCCAAAATTGTATCAAATTACGTATAACGACCCAACATCAAGTTGCTTCTTAAATTTCATGACAATTGGTGAAGCGATTACTGAGATTACTTGGACAAAATGACAACAGGACGTCAGCTAGATTGACAGCAAACAAACAGATTGTTTTAATAACTTTATATTTTAGTTTCTTCGTTTAATATGCTAAAAAAATTAGTGCATCTAAAGTCTCAGTTTTGGTGTGTTTGTTTCGAAAGTATATTATATTTTATATAGCAGTTTGTATAATTTTTTTGACATCCCCATCATAACTTTCAATCCACATTACTTGTATCGTCATCGCTAACCTAGCACAGTGCTTCAAGTGCCCTCGGCAACGCCTACTAATCAAACACAAACCAGTTAAGAAACAATCGCATAAAGAACAAAATCCTTTACATTCCACCTCCACCTGTGCATAGCAAGAACGTCCAGCACACCTTACTTCCTGCGAGAGCCGATCTCTGATTGGCTGCGATGGTAAGATACTGTCCACAAATCAGGTCTTGCCGTGGCCAACTGTCATTACGGCGAGCGCAAAACAAACGAAACAAAAAGGATGATGACGGTGGACACGAGAGCTATCATTATAGGACAAGCATATTAGATAATGGTAAGCTTAATTTACAAGTAAAGTATCGAATGGCTGAGGATGAGTTTTGAGCAGAGGCTTATACATGGAGAGGGGGCAACATTGGTAATTATTCTCCCCCTCCAAAATTAAGACGATATATTTAACTTGTTTCTTTATTAGAAATGATGTGATGTTTCACTGTTTCACATAAGTTGCAGCATCTTCTTCTTGAGAGCAAATAAAAGCCAAAAACCCTACTACACCACCCCTCTCCCATCCAAGAGACTGGAGTCTAACTAAGCATCTTAATTTCTGGCAAATCGAACACTATATTTCCTGTCTTTAGGTGACAGAGAACTGTAACATTGTAAAACCTCAACACTTCAGCTACTATCGGTATCAAAAATCGTAACCGTCTAACTTTTATAGATAAACTATGTATGTGGCTGCATATGGTCACAAGCATTTGCTACAGGCTACAGATGCATATTTCGTATACTATAGTTTAGGATAAAAAGTTGGCTAAATAGTTTGACTACAGATTCACTAATTTTGTCACCATTGCTAGACCGTAATGAACCAGTTTCTGTAGGTCATTCGGAAAATAAAACGCGTTGTAGTCAGGGTTAAAACAAGCTCCATAAGAGGACCAGCGCCATGCCAGTACTCTGTAACTTAAGAGACAGAAACTGCTGAATACGTTTTTGAGACTACAGGAATAGTGAATATTAAAAATGCCATTAGCTTCGAATTTACTAAAAAAGAAATTCCTGTGGCACTGGACTAAATAGGGCTATTATTATATCTGTATTGTATACCAGCTTTGAATATCTTACTTTAAAATCTAATACGCCAGGCAGTGTAATGAACGCTTGATGTCCATTCCATGGCTATTGTGAAAACGTTTTGAATTTTAGGCCTCTGAAATGGACATTATTCCTTCGTCTGGAATATTTTAATGTGATGATTATGCACTTAAATTCATCTACTAAATTCTGCCTGCAAGTATTGTACGCTGAGCAATTTTAATTCTAGAGCACCATCAGAGAAATATTGTAATCTGTATAAATTGTCAATTTTAAAACAGTGGCTAATTTTTCATTTATACAACTCAGTTCAGATTTAAATGGAATTTGAAGAACTGTCTCTCAGGAAAATTACATACCTTTTGAATCATGCTTTGTTTGTGTCACAGTTTGACATTATGTACCAAATTAATAATGATAGTCCACTGGTCAATAAGTGATAATGACGCCGCTGTAAATCAACAAGTGCGTTACTACCATTACTGCGAGTTGAATACTATACTTTATCTACCACTCAAGCAATTCATAGTACGATTTAAATGCATATTAGTTACGAACTACTGACAATTTGACCTTTCTTTTGTCACTGACAGAAATACTGTCCGTTGTCAAAGTATATTACTTCAAACGCCAAATGTCAAGACAGATTTTCAATTCTAAGCAAATAGATTTTTTAGACGTCTAATCACAGCATACTAAACAACCAGCACAATAACTCGGGTTGGCGTCAATTACACGCGCGTCCCCACTTATGGATGCTTTTTTTGTAGGGATGCTAACGATGCTTCGATACTTGTACTTCTGCACTAATATCCAGTATTTTTATCTTAGATACTTTTTAAGAGATTCCTAGCTGGTATCTATACTTTTGTAGGGGTATCGGTATCGAAAATAATTATATACCTAATTATTGAGGGGTGTAATCAATTGCACAAAACTCTCTGTACGAACCAAACGCGCCCGTTTGGCTAAAAAATATCGACTTGGTACCGGTATCGGTATTTTCATTTTCGCATCTCTACCCAAACTTCACAGTCGTAAAATCATCCATAAATCATCCCAAGGTCAAATTTTGTGGGAACCATTTTTATATAGGAAATCCTCAGAAATATTGTGCTGGTTGTTTGCTATGCTGTGCTCTAATCAAATCATGACAACCTTTTCGGCAGTTTTATTAGCGACATCTTTATCCCAAAGTAATCTCAATACGCTGCATCCATTTTGATCAGATTTAGGGTGTGATATGCTGTGGGGTACTAGTAGGTAATGCTGCAATTTTTTTGGAAATATGTACATTGGTAGCAGACTAAATAGAGAAATACAAAATAAATCACCTCAAGGTCTCGTTTCTAGATGTTATGTGGGCTACTGAAAATACTTTTTCAGGGTGGTTACACTGGGGAGGTGATTGAAAAACTCCAAAACGTTTTGCGTTCATTCCATTATCCTACAGAAGTTGGACCCTGATGGTGTCCCAAATGTTTCAGTCTTATTCGACAACAATGATTATTTAACACAGTATCAGTAACAGTATCGTGGTACATCAACCCGACTCCTCTCTTAGAGTTTTTTTAATAAGAGTGACCATTTTTGTCAGATTGCAGATTGTTATAAGTATCAATGTGTCAATTGGTTAACCGTTATATAACTACGTTTCTACAGTAGTATCAAAGATGACCCTCTTATCTGGTAGCATAATCAGTTCCCAGATTTACACTAGTTTATTATAAATCTGATCCGTCCTAATTAAGCTAATTGTCGTAAAATGACGACTTTCTAATTCTACACTCATCTGAACGGATACAATGAAGCTATACGATATATGAATATACATATACAAGTATCGTGTGGGACAGGATTATCAGAACATTAAGGTTATGGACCTGTTCTGGTCTTCAAAGCATAGTTCCTGTTTCATTATGGGAAGTACATTAGACATTACCTGATAACAATCGCTGTTTTTTCTATGGGTTACGTCTCTAATCATGCTTCATTATTTGTTATGGACTCTTACGTAAAGTTTTATTATACGAGGGATAAACGATATTTTTTTATACTATGTGGTCACGCATCTTTAGTTAAGGTAGTGAGAATTTCAATGTTCTTCTATCGCAGTTGGTACGATAGATAAACAGGGATGAATACGGCAATTATGAGGTTATTCATTGCTCGCATATGGCCTGATGAACTGCTAGTTCTTGGACTGTTCGGCCGATTCAGTTCAGCTCAGTTTCTCTGGAGCCGTTTCTGAGTATACCGGCGCGCTGACGCCAAGGTGGCGGAAAGTATCGACGGCGACCGAACAGCTCAAGAACCGTAAGTTCATCAGTGTGATGTTAGTTCAGCTCAGGCAATTCAGCCTTGATAAAGGACACTTAACCTTCCAGAGCTTGAAGAGTTACTTAGGAGCATGTATGCATTGGCTTCTATCGTCGCCTCCATTAGTTGAGAGTACTATACCTGATGGAAAAGTACTTCAAAACGACTCAGGAGGGTTGTTGAAAAATCTAACTCTCACAAGATTTTTTAGGTAACAAGTAACCAAATCATTACACATTTTTTAAGGAGAACTTTGTGGAGATACCTTTTCGTAGATATACCGTGAAGGAATGAGAAGGATACAGTGTCCCTAGAAAATTATAGTGGTTAGTTTCACTTTTTACCGGGGCAGGGTAGGAAGGGTTTGTGGGGTCAGAACCCTTCCCCTACATGGAGAATAATAGCCAAAAGCAACTTTAAAATAGATACGCCATAAACAAAATTTACTGGTACATGGTGTTTAGCATTATTATTTTATCTTCATACAATAGTAGGCAGTAGCTTCAGTTGAATCGCTTCGGTATATGGCAATATGCATCTTAAATGAGCTTTCATTACACAAACCAATTGACATTGGTTGTATGTAGGTTAGCATTTTGGATTAATTTGGAGTTACAGAAAAATAGAGTGCAACCTATATAAAGTTCTTGGCTATATGCCTACGCTTCTTAGCGGGCAGAACGTCTCACAGTACCCTCGTATATAAAAAACTACCGGTGATTAGTAGACTGAATACTTATTTTCTGCACAGAAATTGATGACACACTTAATTCACGGTTGGTAGATTACGACCTGCCGTGTCCGCCATTATACGTACCCGATCTGTATCCATTGGTACAGAATTACATCTGAGGTAAGAGATGCAAATTTTCTGTTGTACCATACAGGAGATACGGTACGCTGACGCCATATTGTTATCGGCAACTAGAACTTAAAAATGTTTTCTATTTTTTTGTTCGATGCCGAACAAAAGGAAGAAATCACTGAACACAGCAGTCATTTGATGACTTCCTAGTAATTTGTATCTGAAAGGGCAAGTCAATAAACCTGCAAAGTATAATATGTATATAAAGGTATTGGATGAACAGTTTTCTGTGCACCGAGAAGTATTTGGAAATGTTTTGTCACCGCAGCCTCTTCAAATCAGTCTAAGAGGATGCTGAGGGAGCCCTTGCGCTCTCAGATTGAGCAGAAAGGAACTACGAAAGGTGGCTGGATTCATAGCTGACCATTGAACGTTCAGTGCAAGTTGAGGATCGATGTTGCAAATCCTTTATGCAGGAAGTGCGGTGAGGCAGAGGAAACAGCTAAGCACGTTATCTTGGACTGTCCTGCCCTTGAGTGAAAACAGGAGTTCCTACATGAATTTAGGCCAGAAAGGAAGACAGTAGAGTCCAATGCATCTCAACCTAGGAGGCCTAACCCCTTTGATCGGGGGTGCACAATAAGCCTTAAGGCTTAGCGACAACTATTAGGGTATTTGAACCCTAACCCCTCACTAGTAAAAAATAGTGTTTAGACATACGACATTACGCTACCAAAGTCAGTATAGGGTCCGCCATACTTGTTTGACTGTCATATTTGGGCAGCTACAGAATCGAGTTTTGCACCAGCTGATTTTCAGTTGTCGTGTCTTCCGTCCTCAATTGCTGTCATCGGTATTGAAAATAATATAATAGCCTATATATCCTACATATATCGGATATATTATATATATCCTATATATCCTACATATATCGGATATATCATATATATCCTATATATCCTATATATCCTATATATATCCTATATATTCATAGCAGCTGCACCAGCTTAAGTGTTATTCATAAGAAAAGTAAACCAACGTTCCACAGATTGGCACCTATATATCCTATATATCCTATATATCCTATATATCCTATATATCCTATATATCCTATATATCCTATATATATCCTATATATTCATAGCAGCTGCACCAGCTTAAGTGTTATTCATAAGAAAAGTAAACCAACGTTCCACAGATTGGCACGAACATCATACAGGTCTGTACTTGCAAAAATTCTTCTAAAAGAGAAATTCTTCTTCTTCTTTGGGTGCCATATGCTTTGCAGGGTGTAGGCGGTTATCTGCTCTCGTGACCAACGATGTGTAGAGTGCCGTCTTCTGCTCTACTCACTATTGTTGAAATGTCGCTGACGTGACACCTGTTTCTAATATCTCGGAGCCATGTGTATTGTTTGCGACCTGGACCTCTCCTCCTCTCAATTTTACTCATTAAGCTTCTTTTGGCAACCTATATTTGGGGCCTCTAAGCATGTGGCTTAAGTAATCTACCTTGTGTCTTTTTATGATTTCCAATAATTCTCTTTGAGTGGAGGCTCTATTCAATACATCCTGGTTCGTAACATGGTCTGTCCACGGGATTCTCAAAAGCCGACGTAACGTCCATTTTTCGAAGGCTTCTATTCTATTCATAGACTTGATTTTGAGGGACCAAGTTTCAGCGCCGTACATTAGTATTGGCCATATATAGCATTTTGCCACTCGCAGTCTGAGATTTAGTGGCGTTTCTCGGCGTAAAAGAAAGCTGTTAAACTTTATAAGAGTAGTCCTGGCCATCGCAATGCGTATTTTGATTTCTTCGTCACAAGAGAAATTATTTTACAAAAACAAAACAAAGTACCTAGATATAGTGATCATAATTACCATTTACTTCCAATATCAGTAATGTAATAATTACGCATGTGCTGTAGATAGCTCTGAAATACGATGTATGCTATAGTTTTATAAAAAGAAGTACCTAATCCAGGCCCGTGACGAAATATTGTTCTGTCTGTCTGTCAGTAAGATATGAAGATAGCAAAGCTAAAAGGTAAAAGCGAAACGTGGAGTAGACTGAGCTAACACATCAAGTGCTTTGAAAAAGTCAGTAAATTATATACCAGGTTAGTAACTGTACCGGACTATCTCAAAAACTGCCAAAGCTTGAACGATAAAATTCTACAACTGGAGGTTTTTGAACATGAGGAATTCAAAAATGTTAATAGCAATATTGTCAGATTTATCGCTTTAACGTTATACTTCATAATTTTTGTTAATTTAAAGGGAATGGCCTGTTTGTTTTTGCAAGAATGAATTGTGCGAATTGTAGTCAGGTCTCATAATTTCAAAATTTTGTTCCTATTAATCACTGAGATACGGCAACACTGTTTTTTCAGAACGCTTAAATAATATCTCCAACACTACAACAGCTGGAACGATATATTTCAATATCTGGGAGTTTCTGAACACGCAGCATTCAAAAATGCTAACTGCAGTGTTGTCATATTTGCCACTTTTTCATTTCATATCATAATTTTTTTCATTTTAAATGGAATGCCCTACTTATGACGTCTAGCATATAATGGTGATAAATTTAACAACACTTTTGCTAGAATATTTTAATGCTACATGTTCAAAAACCCTTTGGTATTGAATTTTATCGTTCCAGTTGTGACAGTTTTGGAGATATCTAGGCGTTCCGGTACTTTTTACTGAAAAAGCGGTTTTGTCGTATCTCGGTAATTAATATAAACAAAAATTTTGGAATTATGAGATATTACTAAATTGGACATGCGCAATTGAGTGCAACAAAAATAAATAGGGAATTTCATTTAAAGCAACAAAGTGATGAGGTGTAACGTAAAAGTGGTAAGTCTCCCAGTTATTGTATTTTATCGTTCCATATTTGGCAGTTTTGGGAATCTTTAAGCATTCCTGTACTTTTTACTAAATTCCTGGTATGTGTATCTGTTACGCTCAATACCCGAATTCGGGCAATGCCCGAAAAAAATACGCAGAGCTAGTTTTGAGCAAGGAATATTTCCCAAACCCGAAATATGAATTTTATACGGCTATTGAGCATTACCAAATAGGCAGAACTAGTTTTGCGCATCCTGAAATGCACAGAACTAGTTTTGCGCAACTTGAAATGCACAAGACTAGTTCTGTATATTTTCTGAATGGCCAGCACAAATTCTGCTTCTCCCATTTAATCAGCGCAAGCGACGGACTTAAATAAATATAAAGTTGGAGAAGTTAAATATATTTTAATGAATAACAACAAATAATAAATCGCCAACTGAGGCTGGTTTAAACTTTTTATTTGATTGTGTGAGAATCAGATTGGCTTGTGCTTCCAAACCTCTTTTTGCGTTTTCACGATTCGTACTTATATTGCAGGAACGTTGGCAAAGAAACCTAACCTAACCTAAACGATAGGTTTTTGTTGGTTTTTGACACACAATGCATAACAAATGTTCACTTTGGTTGTCATTCCGTACCATAGAGCTAGTACATTTCAAGCTGCGCAAAACTAGTTCTGTTCATTTCAAGATGCGCAAAACTAGTTCCGCATATTTGGTAATGTTCAGTAGCCATACACAATAATTATTTCGGGTTTGGGAAATATTCCTTGCTCAAAACTAGTTCTGCGTATTTTTTTCGGGCATTGCTCGAATTCGGCTATTGATTGTAACATATCTACTTATCTAATAACTAGGAGGTCGAGTAAAGTAGTTTCTCAATCAAAATGTAATTGCTGTTTTTATGGTTAACATAACGTTATGCATCGGGTAAATTGCTCGCAGTAGCACCATCAACCCCAAAGTTAAATGAAACGAATTACCGACAGGGCATGTATCCAAAACAAAACTTTTTTGTAGCGTGTATAAGCTTATCAATCCGTCGGCGCGGGATCGATTCAGTAGATTTGGGCAAGGCGATTGATGCAGCCTGGGTTCAACCGTGGTTTAAAATGGAAAGGGTTTTTCGCCCTCAGCCCTCAGCACACCGCCAGCCACCACCGGCATGACTGCGCCCGTTGCTATATCTCGTGACTAAAATACCTTAGCTTAAAATCAATAAGAAGCAGAAAACGTTTGCGATGCAAGTTGTAGATACCGAAAGTAATTACAATTTCATGCACGATGTCGTATATAGCGGACTGTTGTGTACATTATACAGGGTGATTTACTCTACAAGACTAATGTCGTCATGTCTCCTAACAAACACTCAAATGCATTTGCCCATATTTTTCTGAGCAGAATCACCTATCTCCTAACAAGTACACAAGTTTTCCTATCTTTTACCTATAATATGGATACCGACTTTCCTTGGATGCAAATTTGTAAACATGCCGACAACAAGTCTTGAAGGTGAAGAAGATATTTCTAACTTACCTAAAGTTTAGTTTAGTTTAATTTGGCTTAGTTTAGTTTATTTATTTGCAATATATCGCATGAAAGGTAAGCCCTTGTATACAGCCATCAACTAAGTGACATAAACGATTAATTTCGTGGGATATATCCATTGTTGATGTTTCATGACCTGCATCTAACGACACTGCCTTTGGTCCTATTGGTAGGTAAGCATTTCATTAATCTGAAACCCGGTCACGTCAAATCCATCTCACATACTTTCGAATGTTTTCTGCAAACTTTCACAGACCTCAAATTTCTACAGGTGTTTTAGCACTTTAAATAATCAGAGACAATCCACAAAACTATAGGGGTATCCGAGGGTTGCTCTTGCAGAACCTTCTGTCACTTGCTATAGGGGTATCGCTGTTATTTACATCATAGGTAGACTGTATTCCCGAGTACTACGAGACTTTAGTGGAAGAAGAAACAGAAGTTAAACAACCAGAAGAATAAGCAAGGTTTAGAGCAGGACGACGGTCTACAGTAGACAATATATTCTCTCATGAAATAACTTTCGAGAAAACAGTGCAGAAAAATAGAGAAGTTCATATTGCTTTGATTGACTTGGAGAAGGCCTATGTTAGAGTTCCAGTATCACACTTGTGGAACGGCCTGGAAGATCTTGAAATGAACAAAACTCTAATCAAAGCAATACAGTACCTCTGAAAAGATAACACGACGAGAATACAAAACGGACAACACTTCACATCGGCTTTCTCCACCTCGAAAGGTCAATGGCAGGGTTGTTGTCTGTCACCTACCCTTTTTAAGATATACTTAGACAAAGCCTTACAAAACTGTACAAAGAAAATCCAGTATATGCGGCTGCAAATTGACGAACATGATTATTTATATAGTCTCTATTTCGCCAATGACCAAGTAGTTATACCTGAGGATCGAGACGACTTGAGTTAGGTATATGATAAGAAAGCTGCAAGAAAGTTAGCAGGAGGCAGGACTGATCATCAGCAGGAACAAATCTGAATACTTAGTTATCGAAAACGACGAGACAGTTAATTTATACCTCGAACAAGAACATACAGGGTGTCCCACGACGATTAAGACAAGCAATATATCGGAACTGGGCAGTAGTAGCGAATTATAATTTTGGAGGGTGCAAATTAGAGCAAATATAGTATCTTCTCTTATTATTGTGTCACCCAACAAGGTATTTGTTTTGGTCACGTGACGTCCGATTCAAAATTTTTAATGGAACACCCTGTATATTTGTAACTTTTTGTGTTCCTTCCGATAAAAAAATTCCAACAAACTGCATACTTGGGGGTCTAGTGATTAATTCACGAGCTACAGGTACTTATAGAATGGTACCACTACCATTGATTACAGCATGTACCCCAGCACAGTTAAATTACTTTGGAAGTGTTTCATAATGGTAGTGGTACCTGTGTAACGATTCACAAGAAGGAAGTTCCGATATAGGATTAGAAATTGTAATATTTATCAAAAAAATTACTTCAAAGGCAATGTCTGGATGTAATAATATCACCAACATAGTTTTCCTAAGACAATATAGTCGTAGTTGTATTTGCCTTATACCTCTGATATGATAAGTCGGCGGGAGTATATTATTATTAGGGTAAAAGTCAATTACTCAAGAAACTGTTTTTCCAATACGACTGACAGTAAATACAAGTGATCAAAAGACGGTCTCAACTTTAAGGTTTAAATTAACTTAATCTGCTTTTCAACCTACAGAAATGGTAGCAGAAACTCTTGATAGGTACCGCGGATATTTAAGACTGAGAAAGAAGATGCATCATCTGCTTCATCTTCTTCCTGTAAGGCTGGAGCTGATTCCTCTGGTAGGTTACTTTCGGAGAATTCAAAGAGACTTCTGTGTTGATAGCATAGGAGATGGTCACATACAACCAGTACGATATAGTGAAAGAACAGAAAAAATCGTCAAGCATCCCATAATATGACTGAAATATACTCGTATATTATTTTGTTATTTGAGTTTTGAGGGTGAATTGACCATCTCTTGTTTGTGAAACGGGTCGCACAAGGAAAGCTACCTATTGTCCGTACTATTAAACAGTATTGTATCACCCTGTAACTGAGGGCAGGATCATCGCTACGTACTTAGCTATATTAAGTTGTTATCTTGGGTCTTGATCAAGTCCGCCACGCCTTTTGTCACGGAAGACGGCGCTGGCCAATGGCAGAACAGGTGCGGATGGGCTTGAGAAATGACGGACCGACTTGTTGTAAACGCCAAGTATGTGCGCTGTCTATGAGATCATGACGTTATTCTTTTGTCTGTCAATTGTAGTGTGTGTTACTGTTAACATGCCTACTGATACCTACTTGTCATACAGGGCGAAAGCCTTCGAGGTGGAAACATTTGGAGCTCATTGATACAAATAAATTGAATTGTATTATAAGTATAAGCTCGAAGTTTGTACGAGATCTACATGGTACACACACGAAAATATATTCAAGGATTCTGATAATCTTGTATGTGGAAATTATGGTTAATTTGAACCAAGAACAATATATTTTTGATTTCAATACCTATTCATTCCCAAGAAGCATGCTCTGACCAAGACTACAATTTTCTCCACAACTAAAGTTTCAATACTCTTCGACCAAATGTTTCATAAAGTTTTAGTAGGGATATCATGTTTTCCAACTGAGCTCCTATTACTAATGCGGAGTACCTCCATTGAGAATTTATGATAATGTTGAATCATGCACATTTGCGGGTCTCCACAGGCTTCATAGTAATTTGCTAATAATTCATAATTTTACCTCTTTCGGCATGTTCTATTTTTTTTTATTTTTGTGGAGTTGAGGTTGTTCAGAACCTCATACGTAAGTAGCAAGCACGTGATGTGCAATATATTTATGTAGTTGTGGATGAAATATAAACAGCGAGCGAAGCATATTCTTCACATGTGCGGGTACATATTTTTTATATTCTGTTGTAATCGGGATTTTTCAACATGAATTTTGGAGAATATCATATACCTAACGTAAAATTCATCATCATCATAGTCACAATGCCTTAACAGACATGTTGTGAACTCGTAAAATGCATTTACCCATTTTACGAGTTTCTCTTGGGATATCTTTAAGAACTTTAATGCAGTAGTTTCCCATTTGTTTTCTGCATCCTCATGCCGTTGACCAGATGGTATCTACTGGTTCATCCGCCTTTAGGGGCAATTTCTCACCCCAAGGACAAGAAGGTGTCCTGACTCTTCTCAACTCGTCCACCCGAAGCTGTTGGTTGAGAAGAGGTTACTGCTTATACCGACAGTAGTTCGGCTCCTTTTAGTCGCCTTTCACGACACGTAGGACATACGATGGGAGATATTCTAACCCGCCCCCACACGGGTAAAATTACCGAATGCTAATACAGATGCTCTTAGATGGTTGTTCCAAGATGAAGACCAAAATCTTTAGCAGTTTGCGCCAAAATTATGAAATGCTTCAGGCAGTATAAGTATTCTTATAGATGATATATTCATTATCTTGTTTTCAAGATTACCATGTCCTTTTAAATTGGAAATAATTACCTAACATAACCCTTAAAACGAACAAAAAACCAGTTAGCAAAGGGTATGGTATTATACTGGCTTAATCAAAAAGTAATTCAGTATAATGTGCTAACAATAGAAGCAATGTTGTAGGTAAAATCAGACAAAATTTTCAGAAATGTGCCTACTGAAGCAAACTACTTGTAAAATAATGACGTTTACGTAATCAAGTGATTCAAACGCTTTTACTGCTTCGTACCTATACTAAGTCAGCATTTACTTTGTCTGTCCCCTTAATATCATTAATCAAAGTTTTTTATCAATCATACGACTAGTCTTAAGTAGTCTGTATATTTTACTTCATTTTATTTAATTTTTTAAGGGCTGAAAGGAAGAATGTATTTATCATGAACTCCATCTTTTGGGGTATGTATGATATTTCGTCATGTATCTTGTTTCCAATAAATACGATTATTACTGTTATTATTATTTATAAAGGGCGTAAGCTCTTTGTAACCAAGAGATATTATTTTGGGAATAGTTACCTTGCTATAAGGGGATCCGACTGTATGTAGACTACCTATACCATAAAAATGTCCTAGCAAGATTTTTCAAATACACAACACACAACAAAATGTATTGTTGCATTTTATCTTACCGCATGAGTAGATATGCGTTGCTTTTAAGCTAACAGATACTCAGTCGCTCATAAACAGCATATATACGTATAAAGTATAAGTACCATTGTAGCGGAACAATGAGAGCAAAAAAGCCGTCCACATACGCGAAACAATAATTATGAAAAAAGCAACAAGTCCCGCCTAATCTGCAATTTTAATCAGAAGATCCCACTAAAGGCGGGCGAAGCAAGTAAACAGGACAAATTTCGTAGAAAACTGCTGGTATTTACATGAAAAAGGGCCACATAAAAGCCATATGTGTGTGTGCGAGCCCGACTAGCGTGTGTTGTGTGAGCTACTTGTGGCTATTATCGCTGACGAGCTCTCTACCACTTTCCGCGTATGACGATGTGAGGGCGCTTCTGTTCCATCCATAAAAGAGCATTATTAGTGACACACACGCTGCTGATGTTTAGCTACCTCTTTTCCAATTTTCCACGATAACTACATTTCTTCTGAAGTGAAAAGCTTTTATAGACGTATCAGGCAAAAAAGTTCGTTAGAATCATTTCAGCCGTAGTGTGAGGTACTGTAAAATCGGCGTATACTCCCTAAAATCATCCGGTCGTCAGCTCTACACTTCCCCGTTGTATAACTTCCTGAATTTCCTCGTGGTGGATAGCGTTGGTGCAGCAACAACACGTTCCAACGGTTTTAAATGAAAATAGTTATTATTGTGTTTTTTCTCTCTAATTTCTAATACTTTTATACATTTCTGTAATCAAATGAATGTTGTTTACTTGAGTATATAACAATTACAGTCAAACAATGTTTCTGACACAATGTATAGTTTTTGGCATTTATACATTCGATAATGCTGGCCTCCAGTTTAGAGCCCTGCGGAACTCCCACAGCCGGCACTATCGTACTGTGACATGGTCTTAAAGCTAGCACGGAGATCCATTAACTTGTGCTAAAGTAATGAACATAGTCGTGACTATGTTCCTTACTTCTATATTTAGTCAATAAGATATAAAGGGCTTAGCAGCAGCAGATAACTAGATTTCTCCTGACAGTAAGCAGCTTTTGTATCGCGTATCAGGCGAAAATATTCAGAGAAAGCAGTCCTTCCAAAGTGTAAAACTCTGAAATCGCCTCCTGAATTTCATCATGGTAGGTAGCGATGTAGCAGCAACAGAGCATTCCAGTGGTGTCTGTGCTATTGTGTTTTTGTCCAGTTCCTAGTTCTAACATGTTTTATTAGCCTCACGTAATTACCTATGCAACGGAACCTTTGAACGTGATTTTAATACATTTTAAAGTATTGAATTAAACTACAAAATCTTGTACTTGTTAAGACCGTCTGGGGTGCAGCAAAGCAACGAATTTGTATAAAATTCCTTACCGGGACCATCAACTATTAGCGATATGTCGCATTCACCATTACCCAAAAAAGTAAGGCGTAAATTTTTTCCTAAAAATAGACAATACAGCATTCATTTTACACTTTCGTTGTGGCTACCAAGCACACTCCTACTCTGAAAGATATAAAATATCTCTCAAGTTTAAAATACAAAAACAGCAGGACAGAGAATAACCAAAATGAACAGTGACCAGATTGCTTTTTAGAATATAGGTACGCTGTTTACTATTTTGATCACTTTCTGGACTGCTGTTGTTGTCTTTTCACCTATAAGAAGATGTAGTTGCTTACTGCTATTAGGTTGCTCGATATTAGGCTTGAAGAAGGCCTAAGATACACGCCAAAACGTTGACTCTTGAGAAAAACTGCTGTTCTTCTCTTTTATTATCCCCAAATTCGTAGAACGCTCCCTCTACTTCAGTAGGTAAATACTCGTAACACTGAAAAAGTGAGAGATATACTTTTACAATAGGTAAAACTAAAAAGTACCAAATAATGTTCACTGCTAGTCCAAGAGCGATGGAAAGGCAACTAACTGAATAAAATTGAATAACCTCCAGAGAGCTTAAAGTAACAGTAAAAGCATTAACAGAATAAAAAGCACCGGGGTAAGTCTAGTATCTAATTTTATACTAGCTTAACTTACAGGCTACTAACGGAACGTAAAAGCGAAACATACCTTTTTTTGTTCCAATTTCTACTGTACAGCACTACAAAAGCTTAGTTTTTGAAACTATTACTTATTCTCATCACATCCGTTAAAGAACGTTATCTGCCTCAAAATCTACTGAATAGATAAATAAATACAGCATGATAACGGTAGAATATATTTCAGAATCAGTCTTGTTGTTCACTACTACCAGTTAAAATGCAGAAGCCTAACTTCCATGTACGTCATTTAACTCGCCTTTGATATTATTCGAAACTGACTTTTAGTTAAAAATTTATTTGCGGTACTAAAAACGCCATCTCTTCGAGTTTTGAAAGACTTAATGAATGACCATCGTACGTGCTAAAGTACTGACCCCAAGAAATATCCCTGCAGAACCTCGTGCTGAATTATAGTTTAAATGCCAACACAGAGATATCTACTATCTAAAAAAGTTGATCAATGCAGGAAGCTTGAAAGGTGGTAACTCAACTACAATAAGAATGAAAATTATCCTAGATTTGCGAATAACAAGCATTGAAAAAAGTATTTAATGCAGGTAGCAGTAACATAAATTATTTGCTAATATTCTAATACGGCTGACATTTGTCTAGACATGGTGCATCTAGCAGTCAGTATTGATGAACAGCAAAAATAGAGGTGGCCTTCCACTGTAATTGGACGGTACAGTGACAGGGTCCAGGGCTAATCCTGGAGATAGGAGAATTAACATGCACCACACGCCAATGTACTAATTGAACGTGAAAACTTCGGATTTAGAAACTAAAGCCACCAGAATGGTCGGTAATTTTTTTAAGGCTGGGCTTTTGGGGAACAGTTGCGTGCTTTTTGGATGAAATTGGAAATAACCGGAGCGAATGCTTTCAGTATACCACAATGATCCAGTGTAAATGGCAACACCAAGAAGATATTTATGTGTCATTCATTCGTTTATTAATTCTGAGCTAAAATCAAAATTTAACAAATAGTCGTCAAGCGGATTGACTCAGTACCTCCCATACATTTACGTACGAAAGCCTTGGAGAGGTACTAAATAATGAAATGTAATTGGACAAGTCTACATATTTGTACAATGATGCGTTGATACACGATTGAACTTATTAATTCAAGGGTGACCACTAAAAATTACTTTCAAAGGTATTAAATACGTTGGGGTTGGGTGCGGTAGGGTCGAGCAAAATTTTGGTATAACTGTATTATTTGCAACAATACCTAGGAATGTTATCCCGATACGAAGCTTCCGGGAAAGATAAAGAATTATCGGAGTTCATCAAAATGCCTAAGAAACAAACTTTAAATGCCTCTGAAGAACGTTGGTTCTGTGGTACTATGAATCAACCAAAAATCACATTTGTCTGACGTGGTGCACCTAGCAGTCAGTATTGATGAATAGCAGAAATAGAGGTGGCCTTCCGCCGTAATTGGATGGTACAGTCTCAGGGTCCAGGGCTAATCCTGGAGAAAAACTAATGTTAAGCGACTCCGAACAAGTTTGGTTCTGTGGTACCATCAGTCAACCAAGCAGCGGTGTAGCAGCTATTGACAGAGAGAGAGAGAGAGAGAGAAAGCTCAGCGAGAATCACCACCTGAGCCTTCACTGTTGGCTTCTAATTAACAGTGCTGCTCCAAGAGTAGCGCCGGGAAACAGTAACAAACCCAACACAGAACACGAGGCTAATGGCCAGAGCAGTCGGTGACACAGAAGTAAAAAAAACAGTGTAGTCTGACCAGAGCTTGCGATACTGTCCGGGAAGCTCCTGATATTTGGTCCAATTTTCCTCCTTAGAGACGATGCTCACCTCGGCAGGTGTCGAAAACTCGATACCGAACATCATCTTCTGACGGAGGTCATGGAGGACCGTGTCGGCCTTGTTTCCAGTAAAACCAGCCTCCTATATTATTTAGTACTTATTAAAAAATACTTTTGAGGATCTCCTCCTTCACCCTCGTAACCGCCCCTATTTTACATCTTCCGGGAAAGGTCACAAATAATCAAGAATCCTAAAACGCATGAAAACCCATTTTGGAGCTACCTTGATAAAGTTTTTGCTTATTATGCCGCAGCCAATGTACCGACATTCAAAAAAACTACAAACTGCTGCACCGGATAATTTCTTCTACGCGGGTAGAATAATGACAGATAAACTGACCGATGGAGATGGGTGTCGTAGGTTTTGGGGACTAGATATGTTAGGACATCCAAATACATTATTACACAGGGTGTCCTGTCACAGCAAGTGACAGAAGGTTCTGCGTGAAACAGCTGTCTGCGTACTGGTGGATTGACAGAGGTATAGAGCAACCCTCGTATGTCCTGTGACAATTATGACAAGGAATATATCGGAACTGGGCAGTAGTAGCGAATTATAATTTCGGGGGTGTAAATTAGAGGAAATATAGTATCTTCTCTTATTACTGGTCACCCAATGAGGTATTTGTTTTTGGTCACGTGACGTCCGATTTAAAAATTTTAATGGGACACCCTGTATATTAGTGACTTTTTGAGTTCCTCCCGATAAAACAATTCCAACAAACTAGCACACTTGGGGTCTAAAGTGATTAGCTAATTCAAGAGCTACAGGTACTTAAAGGACTGATCCACTACCATTATGAAACGCTACCAAAGTAGTTTAACTATAAGGGTCCATGCTATACATCAGTGGTAGTGATCCATCCTTTAAGTACCTCTAGCTCTTGAATTAATCACTTTAAACCCCAAGTGTGCTAGTTTGTTGGAATTGTTTTATCGGGAGGAATACAAAAAGTCACAAACATATAGGGTGTCCTATTAAACATTTTGAATCGGACGTCACGTGATCAAAAACAAATGCCTCGTTGGGTGACAGTAATAAGAAAAGATACCATGTTTGCTCTAATTTAAACCCCCCAAAATTATAATTCGCTACTACTACCCAGTTCCAATATATTGCTTGTCTTAATTGTCGTGGGACACCCTGTATAAGAGATCGATCTCACTCCACCAACTGGTGAGGCCGGCAGCGAGATCACAGTGCCTCTGGTATCCTGATTACCGCCATTTCAAAGAAATCTCATAGATATCCCACTTCTGACTATAACTTCCCAATGACAACTTCGGAACCGAACGAACCATCGGCTCGGTAGACGACGACGACAGACGCGCCATCATCCTGGAATCGATCGAACGAAGTCCGACGATGCAGTAGGCGTGTAATCGGCAGTGCCGTGAAAAGAGAGGAAAAAAGAGAAGGCAATCAAAGCAGTCCATGTCCGGCCGTCGCCGACTGTGGCTCCGCCGGCGGCCCCAAACACAAAACCAACTCGGACGTAAGGATATCCGCTGGTAACACGCTCCAAGGAGCACCAGATTCAGGATCTACGGTGTGAACAGCACCGTGTGAGATGCGCGGAGGCCAGTCCGGCCTATACGCTTTTTTTGTTCTTTTTATGCTACGAGATTCGACTTCCGCAAATAGATATAGGGGTATTGTCATCGCGGCTTGCTTGGATTTGTATATTTTTTAGTGTTACGTTTGCATTTAGATGGCATAATCCCCTTAAGAGTCTTTGAAGGGTAAAGTATTAGTGATGGGCAGGCGGAGCTAGGCGAGCAGGCCAGCTTTAATCTTTTAGCCGACCTCACACAATGCTAAAAACCTTCATAGCCTCCTAAAGGACTCCTTCTTGTCGAATCTGGTAGGCTTCCTCCTGAATGTCAATACGTCCGACCAGTTTACTAAGTACAATCATTCCTCTTCAAAACCCGCCATGCCAAATTTCTGAACATAAGATGCAATACACAGCACATCTGCCCATGAAATGAAATTGTGTCTTCTTCATCCAACGTCTTGCGCAGAAAGGGTCCTTCAGCCGACATTGTTCTGTGGTGAGTAGTCCCATCAAAAGGTTGAGCTATTATTAGCCTTCATACCTTTGCACGAGCCTGCTATAAGTCGGTGCAGAAGCTTTTGGTCACAGTCCTGGCTAGGTAAACAACTGTACTCTCGTTACCCAGTACACCAATATATCCTAGCACCCACATTTTCTATGCCATGCCATGCCATGCAGACTCTTGCGTAGACATCCATCCTTTCATTCCCAATTCCAATTCTTGGATGTTGCTTATTATCAGCAAGGATGTCTTTCAAAGTTCCGTAAAGTGACTTGAACAGTATGTTAAAAAGAACCTAAAAGGAAAATGGAGGGAACACTACAGAGCCTTGCTTTAAGAAAGAAACGAACAGATCACTTGTGAGGGCCCTTTGAAGATTGATATGTCCCTCAGCACAAAACTAGAATGGGTTTAGACGATGACCCACACTGTAGATGTGGATAAATTGGTACTGCTGAACACAGTATATTAGACTGCCAACTGATCAGTAATGAGGTAACAGACCTATATTACATATTGTCAAGCTATGTTCCGTTACCTGCTAGTATGATTACTATACTAGCTAGTAAAAACGAATCTGCATACATACTATTATATAACTTTTTCACACAAAAACTGAAAATAACACTGTAACTCCCAACTGTAAATAATGCGGAGCAATATGATTTTGTTCGTGGTTGTCAACAAAAAATAGATGATCAGAGCCAATAACATAATAAAAAAAATCAGCAAGGATGGTTTTTGTCTTCCAGTTCCTCTTCTCCCTCCTTCGATCTTTCCTTGAAAAATGAGAAGCAGGAAGTGGTAGCTTTTCCCACGTATTATGTAGTAAGCTATTTTCATCTTCGTTATAACCTCAATAAGTTCTCGTTCTGTTAACCCGGCTCTCTGGAGAACGTTCCTATTTCTCACACGATCGACCCAGGACACTCTCAGCATTCATCACAAGTCTACATTTCGAGCGCTTCCATCTTATTTACAATTGATGACTTCAGCGTCCATGCTTCCACACCATAAAATAGAGTAGATAATTTAATCATCCTGTATCTGAGACTGGAGTTTAAGTTTTTTTGATAAAAAAATTTCCGAAGTTTCAGGAAAACTGTCTTAACTTGTTCCAATCTGCATCTTATCTCCTGAACTGAGTCCCATCTTTCGTTTATTCCGTATTCCAAATATTTAAATTTGCTGACCCGTTCAATGTTCTCTCCATACCACCCACCCACCCACACCAGCCTCAGATTCTTGTGGCAGGCTAATTTCTGAAGGGTAGCTGAACTAAGAGGACACATCAGTTGGAATATTGCAAGAGGGAAGAGAGGATGGTTAGTTTGCCAAGCAGTTAGGTTTTATTATACAAACAAAACCTAGAAAAAAGCAGCAGCTCAACAGAAGAAAAGGTTCCAGAAAAAGATAAGAGGTTACTCCTGGCTCCAAGAAAAAATGATAGTATAATGGCTTCATGGAAATGTTTGTTGGCTCCACAAACAAAATTATTCTTCAGGAAAAGCGTCTCTAGAAAAAATATGCTCAACTTTGGTCAAGCAGTCATAATTGCCAATTTTTCCTTGTATTTACATACAAAATTCATCACCAAGAAAGCTTACCGGAGCTATAGCTCACCCATAATAAAATATCTACATGTTGTCATGTACAGAACGTTCTCCTTTACACATCATTTATCAAATCTCTTGCTGATTAAAACAAGCCATAATTCGGTAGTTTTTAAATACAACCTAGGGTCTTTTAAGCTGCCACTCTGCTGTCTTCAGTCCCACACTCATTCACAAATGCTGAGTACTGTGCTGGAGCTTTGACTTAACAGTCGGTAAATACAAGTCAGAGAGACCCAGCAAGTCAAGCAACTTGCTGTCTAAGGCTAAGCCATATTCCTCCATCATAACCGATTAAGTTATGTAATAAAGTAATAAAAGAATATGACAAAATTGTTAAAGAAAAGCCAAATCATCTACCACATTACCAGAAGACTGTAACCTGAGCATCGTACAGTGGCCATTTAGAATGTACAGAGTGTGAACATTTATCTTTGTATAATTAAAATTATACTTTATGTAATTTACAGTTTGCGCCACTTCCAGCCACTTTCTCACCACCGTGATGTTGGTGACCTCTTACTCTTCTACCGATATTCAAACGAAGTCTGCTTCTCTGAGCTATCCTCTATAGTTCCGCAGCTCACCAGATGCACCCGCGCGATCGCTGCATCTCATCCTAGGGCGGTCGCCCTTCATACATCAAGAACCAAGCAGTACGACCGCACATTTATTCCTAGGCTGTCCAAGGCTGGGAATGGACTGACAGAAGATGTGTCCATTGGGCCTGCGGGTGTTGACCTATACAAGTCCCGCGTTAACAAACATTTTCACAGCCGCGGTACTCTGGTATATAGGCTTTGCCTACGCGGTCTGCTCAGTTATAAAAAAAAATCGACAAAATACCATTACTAATATCATTTCTCTTTCAATGTGTAGTCATTCTGCTCACTGCTTCCACATGCTTGAGTTTCTGAGTACCTTTCAGGCGCTATTTACGCCACTATCTACTACAAAAGTACTTAGTTCATATGCAAAGCTGTTTCAGGTAAAAACTTCTAACTAACTAGTGCTTTGAGGACTATGTAAAGCTAATTCAGGTTAAAAATGCTAACTGGGGCTCTGAGGAATCGAAGTAATCAGTAATTGTTTAAATAAAACTTTCAAATAAAATCAATGCTTCCAGCTAATGCTCGTCAGGTATAGTGGGAAAACCAATCCTGCTCATTCACAAATCTACCACCATTTCAGGAATTTAAACCGTATGCGAAAGTTCATTGCACCTGGCTTTCTGATAGACAGTTGTATCAAAATGGTATCCGATTATCCATTTCTCAACTCTCCTGGGCGATAGTTCTTGAATAATGAACTGCTGATGATACATCTTATAGCCGATATTCAACATATATATTATACACATACATAGAGTTGCTCCACAACAGCCAGATGGTACAGGATGAATATTTTATTTTAGGGTATGATTTGTAGTACATCGCACTAAGTGACTGGATCTGTTATTACCAATTGACGCTAAGTCCTTGATAGGCTGAATGGCTTGTCAGATTTGCACAGATGACTTGACGTCCAATTAATGGTAGATCAAATATTGAAGCTAAGAAAACATGCATGGAATAAATGAATGGTCTAATAGTACTAACCTATAAGACAATTAAGGATTCATAAGGCAGCTGGAAATATGAAATTTGTAAAAAAAGATTTTGTAGAGCTTAGCTTTGATGTATACATCTCGTGTTATGAGAATAATTTCTACTGTTTCTGTTCCTTTGGAAAAATGAAACAAGCAAATAAATATTGTGCAGTGAGGCATTACTTATATTTATCTGGCCAACCCTTTTATTGTATATCAAAACGTGCACAGGTCATTATAATTATATTTCACAGTATTAAGAAGTTTGTGCAATTGTTTTTCGAATAAATTTCATTAAGTAGTATTAAAGCAGTTTATGGAAAGAGGTAAGTCAAAGTTTAAAATGATTTTTTTCTTTTATTTTTGGGGATATTTCAAATTTACATTTAGATTGTAAATGAGTATAAAAATATCAGAAGGAAATCGCAATTTTTCTAAAGAAAGAATGGATAGTGCTTGCGATTCCTTCGTATTCAGTATCAGTTTATTGAGGTAAAATTTTTGGTAGTTATTATCAAATATCAATTAGCCAACCCCATTTCTGTTCTACCAACCTATCCTGTAAGGGTAGGAAGCAATAATTTGTGTAAAACTTTTTGAGACCTTAATGGGTATGTCTAAATGTGGTACAAGGCCGTTTTCCACCTATGAGTACTGATACAAGTACTTCTCATCAAACTGTAACAACAAATTGAAGATACCAAAGCATTCTGGCCATCGTCTGTGAAGAATTCGTTGATGTTGCTTGGCTTTCAGGCCGCCGCAGGTAGCAACTTCTTTCTGACGTTTCATAGGCAGTAGTGATCGGTATCTTCAGTGACTACTACTTGTATTTGATCGTGCTACTTCTAAACCTTGGAAAAAGTTGTATGTCAGTGTGACGATTTTGGGAATATGAGGCGTCTGAGAGTGTCATTCCCTCTCAATTAATTTGTTCGTCAACTAGAAGCACAAAGATTTTCCCGCAATAAGTCATTTTCTCGTTAATTCATTCGTTCTATGATTCGTGAGACAACGTAAGCTTTCCCTCGTAAAATGACCTTAGTATGAGTCTCTGCACAACCCAATCTAGTGTACCATATCATAATTTGTCGAAAGCCATATTAACGTTTAAGAAAAGGAAGGGTCTAAGCAGCTAGCGCAGATGGAAGCACAAGAGTGCCTTCCACCATCATTCATTCTTTATTCGTTCTCTCATTTATTAGGTTACTCAATTACTTATTATCTGCCTCTCATATAAGATGTTCCTGGTTTGAGTCACAGTTGAACCCAGCCTTCGATAACGTTTCCCGACGCCATTTGTCCAAGGTTATAACAGTCAGTGCAAAATGGACCGGTCTTGGTTCACAAAGGCAGACATAACACAGAAGTACAGCCTGTCAAGTGTAACAAGAGCCGTGAGAAATATGAAATAGACAAGGATAGCAAGAGATGAGAGGATAGGAAATAACGTGTGCGTGTGAGACAGCGGCGAAATTCCCAAGTCTCTTGCTACACTTGTCAGGCTGTACCAATAATTGTTAGGCTTGTGGTCTCGGACTATATGGTTCCCCAAGCGCATATAGGGCGATCCTATAACGTCCTTTTTCCAGGCAGGGACGAATGCAGGAGGGACGATTTCATATCACCCTCTGATCTTGCGCTATTTACTGATGGCACCAAGTCTGAACTGGGGGTAGGGGGGTAGGAGCGGGAGTAGTGGGTACCAATCCAACAGTTGAAATTTCAGTCAACCTTGGGAGCTATACCACAGTCTTCCAAGCAGAAATGATTGCCATAGAGCTGATAGTCAGGGAACTAATCAAAAGGCCCCTGACAAACAGATCTATAAAAATCTTTTCAGACAGCCAGGCTGCATTGAAAGCACTGTGCTCCAGTCGGGTAGATTCAAGACTGGTATGGAACTGCATGCACCTCCTCAACAAACCCGGAATGGGAAACAGGGTAACCTTGATTTGGGTTCTGGGTCACAGCGGAGTGGAAGGCAATGTATTGGCCGACGCTCTAGCAAAAGGAGGAACAACTGAATCTGTGTTCATAGGACCAGAACCATTTGCGGGCATTGCAAAAGGCACCGCTAAAAAGACCATCTCGGACTGGGCAGTGAGCAAAGCACTCCTGAACTGGCGAGATACACCAGGGCTACTGCACTCGAAGGCGTTTATAAGATACCGCTCGAGTCAGGCCCCCCCGAGGATCGTGGAATATAACAGGTACGACCTCCGCATTCTGGTCGGTCTGCTGATGGGACACGGTTGTCTAAGGTACCATATGCGGAAGTTGGGTCTTGAACAAACTTCAGACTGTAGCTTCTGCTACGTGGAGGACGAATCAGCGGAGGGCATTCTTTGCTCCTGTCCAGTACTGGATAATGCTAGGTTCCAGACATTCGGATTTGCCCAACTGGAACCTCATGACTTCAAGGAAGTTTCACCCTTCACGTTGATCGCCTTCGTAAAGAGGTACGGACTGCATGGTGAACTCTAAAAAGGTGTGAGCCACAATAGACACAACTGAGTCGCAGTGGAAGGAGACAGCTCTGCCCCACTCACTTTCAACCTAACCTAACCTAGGCTTGTGATACCGGATAGCTTATTTTTATTAATTGTTGAAAAAAGTTGAGATGGGCTATTCCGGAACTAAAATGTTTGTAGTTTAGGTCTCAACTAAACCCAGTTTTTCGGAACTTCGCTTGTCATGATTTTTCTTCTCCGATATGAAGTCCGATTGCTAATTATTATTTTCCGGTAACGCACACGTCGCGTTGTGTGGGCAAACAAAAATCTATCCCCAACAAATGCAAATCTCGTTAAATTCACAAAAAAATCACTATATTTATCGCTCGGTGCAGATCTGCTGAATTTACGATAATCCCCGGGATGCGTATGACAGGGGAAGCGGCCATAAAAACGGGAATCTAGGAAATTTACGGGTAGCAGCTAGCAGGCCTGGTGGAGTGCCGGGAACAACAGAGCTCAGCATAGCCTACTGCCTGCACGACCGTGCCATCATCCTCCGCTCTGTTGGCTTCGGTTATTGTTATCTTAATTAATTGCATGGCACTCTAGGTGTGATGCAACTGTTGGCTTACAGGAACGGTTCTCGTACGCACTGCTTTCGGTGTAAGTTGGTTTATTTCGAAGATTGAGCCACAAAGTCACGTACAGAGGTTGATAAAGATTAACCTTATGGTGACAATATATGCTTTATAGCAAGAGAACTTAGATTTGCATGGATTTCAAAGTGGTTTTTTGCGACCAGCGTTTGTAGGATACCTTATACACAGTACGTAGGTAGCGGTACATACAACACTGAAGCCAATCTAGCACGTTCTCTTCAAATGAGGGTTGTTTTGTTTAAGCCTTTGTTTTAAACAATTATGTTTTAAACTGTTTTTAAACTAGTTCGAAATAGTTTTATCCAATTCATGTTTTTAATATTTCAATTATACCTTTAAAACAGCAGGTCAGAAATCAGCTTCATTCTTTTACACTGATTTTTAATAATTATGCATATACAAACCAAAAACATTTTCAAAATACTATAAAAAAAATCTTGACGCATAGCGCTAATAATTGATGGGAAATGTAGTGTAGTTTGCAATGCTTGCTACTCGCTATTAGTTAGTTGCAGTACTGCTTAGTTGTCTACGCAGTTATAATTTAAACAAGTATTTTTTGCTTTAAACTGTTTTTAAACACTTTTCTTTTTGGTAAAATGTCATAAATATTTTTCAACCGAAAAACAATTTGAAACAAAAAAACACTTCGTCTGTTTTTAATAAAAAAATATGTGCGTGACCACCTGCCCCTGCAAGGGAACCAAGAAGGAAAAGTGCCTTTTTCCATGGAAAAGTCGTTGGATGCAACTATTAGTTTAAGGTATGCGCACATAAATTGGCATCGGACAGACGGTACGGATCGGAGAAATACCTTCTATATAATCTAATGGACTAATGGACCAACGCACATATGTACGGTCGGTAGGCATCGAATTTTCAAAATCCTGCGAGAATATAGCAACTAGGATTAAATGCCGGCCAACGCGTGCCGTGCGTACCGATACTGACGTATGTGCGATGCTGATCGAGGCACCGTCGGCATTTTGCAAGTATCTATTTACCTTAAGCATATCATCAACCGTTCTTTTGCTCTCATATGTGGGCGAGATGGACATTTTCCTCCAGTAATGGCTTCTTTCGTGGCCACCAATAAAGAACAGAATTTAAAACGAGTCATTCTGAATTAATTGAAGAACTTTTTTCTGTCATCCATTAAGCCCAGAAATAAATGTACACATTCCGCAAAAACTGCCCTTCTCTGACATACTTCATGAGCCCACACCCGTCTACGCTTTCTAAATTTTTGAAAATGTTCTTTTTCCAGAACAATCTCCAACTCGTCACCGTTCGAAGACATATTTGTAACTGCCTTCCAATTATTCCGTCGATTCCGATCAGATATGTACGATACCCTAATGCAAAATCCGTACCGTACCGGCCGTTCCATCTGTCCCGTCCCGATGCCGATTTATGTGCGCGTACCTTTAGATGAATTTGTGGTGCTTCTACCACGAGTGGACTATGTCACCAGAAGCTATTGCACTTCGACGAAATATTCAAAAAGTCCACAAATTCATTGGTTGTTGATTTGGACTTTGATCGCACTATAGGTGTGATGCAACTGTTGGCTTATAGACCAGTCGTAACACTTGTTCCGAAACAAATTTCGGGTTTCTTTTGAAATAGTGAGATATTATTATAAGATAATATAAATTATCTTTACAGTGAGAACGTATGGTCACTCTGAGGCTTCTGTAACAAGTTAGTGTGTTTCTTGACCACAAGTATAATTCTCATACATTTGCAACTCTGAAGTGTTCATTCAGGTTAGTTGATAGTGAGTGGGGCAGTAATACCTCCTTCAACTGCGACCTTTTTGTATCTATTGTGGCTCACACGTATTTAGAGTTCACCGTACAGTTCAAACCTTTTGACGAAGACGATAGTTGTGCTGGGTGACTTCATTGAAGTCAGTAGGTTTCATACGGGTGCATCTGAAAGCCTAAAAACCAGCTTCTTCAATATGTGTTCCGCTGTTTCGTCCTCCACATAGCAGAAACGACAGTCCGATATTTGTTATGTTCCAGACCGATCTTCCACAAGTGAGTTCTCAGACGGCAAACAATGTCCTGTCAACAGACTGACCAGAATACGCCTTGGGAGCCCGAGTAGAGTGGTATGATATGAACGCCTCCGAGTGCAGTAACTCTGGTGTATCTCGCAAGTGCTTTCCTCTCTGCCCAATCTGACATGATTTTCCTGGCAATCTGGCACTGCTTTTAACAATGCCCGCTAGTGGTTCTGGTCCTATGAACGCAGACTCGGTTCCTCTTCTTGCGAATGTGCTAGCGAATTCATTCACTTGAGCTCCGCTATGACGTGGAACCGAAATCAAAGTTACTTTGTTCCTTGTTCGAAGTTCATTTAGAAGATGTATGCAGTATTCCATACGAGTTTTGAGTTGACCTGTTTTGGAGCTCAGTGGTTTCAACAATAAGTTTAGAATATGTTTGAATAATTTCTTTGATATGGCTATAGTTTATATCACAATGATCAGAAACTGAATGGAAGTTAGACCACATTACATGCAGTGGTCCTTTGGCTAAAATATTAATTCTTGTGATGCTCATGTAATAATTGCCTACCTACGTGAGTTAGCTTTAGCTCATAAAAGTTTAATTTTTACAACAATAATTCGGAATCTATTTCATTGTGTACTAGTTTATTAGGAAACTAGCCTCGTCTTAGATCTAGCGGCTGCGATAATAACCTTCGTCTTCTTTCAATGGAAAATATTTTAAGAATTTCCTATGAACATTTTCTAAAGCTAACGTGTAATTTACATAGCAGCAATTCCATACAATTGATGCGTATCCCATCCTAGAGCGTGCTAGTGTGAAATATAGTGTTTTTAAAGTACCAGTATTGGAAAAAGCTTCTCAGTTCCTTATTAGAAATCCAAGACTGTTTTCGCAGATCTTGTAATAATTTTTAGCCATCAGATATTACAAATAAAACGTTCCCCTTCAGACACTCTAGCTAAAATGGCATTTCCAAATTGATAATTGAAGTGTATAGAATGCAACTTTTTTTTTAATGTACAGATTTTGCACTTATTCACATTCGAGTGCAGCTTGTATTCATCGCACCATTCAGACAATGTAACAAGATAATTTTGCAGTATAAGACAGTCATTGGTACTCTTCATTTTGATATGAATTTTCAAATTATCTACAAATAGCTCGGAGCATGTCAAACGTTTAGAAAGATCACCGATAAAATAAAGAAAAAATAATGGCCAGAGATTTGAACTTTGGGGTACACCAGAAGTATTGTAAAGTGCTGTCTCCATTATAGAAAACGTTTTGTATCGTAGTTGATATATCGAACGACAGCAACTTTTTCAGATCATCACTGAAACCAAAGTAAGATAGTTGGCAGCTAGTTTTTATAGGACACCGCTAATGCGGTACACATGTTGTGTTTTATTGTTCTAGGTCCATTGTTGTACTCACTTTTCGTGCTGAATTTGAAAGTAGCAAACTTGAAAACCAGGCACTTTACATTTGCTGACGATACAGTACTAGTATACACAGCAAGGAATGGACTTGAACTCCAGGCTTTAGTGAATCAAGACTTGGACAAATACCTGAAATGGTTATTTTATGATAATTTGAAAATCAATATTGATAAGACCAAATTTAATGTATTTTATCTAAAAGGAAAGATACCATAGTTAATGAATTTCAGATTGCAATTGATAATATCATGTTGGAAAAGGTCTCATCAATAAAATATTTGGGGTTGATAGTGGATGAAAGTTTAAATTGGCAACCACATCTAAATCATATTACTAAAAAAGTTACTCCGATGCTGCCCATAATGTTTAAATGTCGATATTACTTCACTAAGAAAACCAGATATAGCATTTATAACGCATTTTTTCTTGCACATTTGAGGTACTTAATTCCAATATGGGGAACTTGTTCAGGAACATTATTTCAAAATCTTCAAACTTTACAAAATAAGATTTTGAAAATACTATTTAATTATAGCAAACTTACTAATACAATCACGTTATATACAGAACTAAAAGTTGCTCAGATGGATAAAATTTTAGAACTTGAACAATGTAAATTAATATTTAAAATAATTAATAGCAGGCAGAAGAATAACACTATCTATAATTTTGTAAATGAAATACATGATCATTTTACCAGGTCACAAAACAATATATATGCGGTTTACAGTCGTACAAATATAGCTTTGAATTGTCCAATGCAATCCGCGTCTAGAGCTTATAATAGGTTACTAGTTGAAATTAGATCTAAAATATGTTATAATAGCTTCTTGTATAATTTAAAACAACACCTAGGCATGTATGCAGTTAATTAAGCAGTATATCGTCCCCTTAGTGCAACAACTAGATAACTTGAAAATGGTAGTTTCGAGAAAAAGCGAGATAAACATTTAACTCTCAAAAAAAATCCGATCGTTGAGTAACGAACAATGTTTATTATTTATACAGGCAGATTACGCACTGAACTACGATGTGTTAATCTTAGGGAGAAATAAGTTGCATATTTTTTCAGAAACTGATGATTTACTTGAGATATCTACTTGTTGCTGAATATCGTACAAACAAAATTTGAGTTATCTACTTCTCGAAGCTAGCAATTGATAGCGAACGAGCTATTAAATTAAACTATTTTTGAATTTATTCATTTATTTATGACAAAAAAATTCAATTCACAACCCAAAAGTAGCAGAATACATAAAATAACAAATCAGTATCGCTGACATATGTCTGATACTAACCAAAAAAATACTACAACTTATCAGTCGGTGTCACTGCTATCGCTGTCGGAGGGAACTTCAGACTGTTTACACTGTTGCCCTTGGAAAGGAAGATTTTCATAAAACGGTTTATACTCACTAGGAAGGGCTGGAGGGTTCATTGCAAATAATGACATTAGAGCGTCATACTTTTCTTTTTTAAGGGGCAGTTGCCTTGGGTACAAAAGCTGTAAGTGATTATGCATTGTAGATTTACGGGTTTTACGATTACAATTTAGTTGTCTGAATTCCTTATCAAAATCTTCCTTGAAGTTTATAATAAAAGGTGTCGATTTTGAAAATCTAAGCCAACTCATTTTCTGCCAACTAACAGGCTTACGGGTTTCATCTTCCTTCCGAAATATGTATTTTTGATCGGCATACGTTTTCCAGTCTAGGATTTGAGTATGAGTTATATCGTGAACCAAATAGGGATTATCACCCTTGCGACGTGCACAGCGTGCTACAGTTCTCCAATCTATAGGCCAGTTCACTTTTCCAATTCGTTTTAGTTCTGTTGATATAGCAGAATGCATTGAATCGCATTCCATTTCACTGTGACCAACGACAAGAAACTTTAGATCGATGCATTGCACGTGCGGAATTTCCTGGACAGCTGTCATACACATAGCTGCCACATATTTGTTTAGATTTTGCCCGCCACACCTGTCGCTATAGCAGATAATGTGAGTAAAACTTTCTGGTAGTGATTTGAAATAGTTATAAAGGCAAGTAGCTATTTCACAGCTTCCTCGACGACCTTCAACTTCACTCCACATGTAACAGTCACCTTTTTTAGATACAACATCGTAAATGGTGAAATTGAAGCACTTCAAACGCGGTATATAAAACAGTCCATTGTTCGTCGGGTCATAAGGCACCATAAGAACTTGTTGCAGGTCAAAATTGCAACACAAAATGTTTTTGTTGGAGGTTTCAGCGATTTTCTTGTCTGACCTTTTTTCCTCTCGGGCTCTATCCTTGGCAACTATATGAGCTTCATAATTAGCCTCTATAATCTCTGTTTTAATACTACCAGGAGCATTATAGTTCATGCATGTGCGGCACTGATCTTTTCGTGGACGAAAGAAGCCCAGGTTATATTCTTCGCAAAAGATCCTTCGATACATTGAAGGACTGACAAGTGGTACATTTTTTTCTTCACAGTCCTTCTTATACATCGTGTACATTATGTTGATATTAAGGTCAGGTGTTAAATACTTTCTCTGGGTTTTATCGCGACAATAGTGTGAAGCCATGACTGGAAACTTTTCAATATGATTTCTTACACCTTGTAAAACCTCGGAAGGTGTGACGTTTTTTGGACCTCTGCCTCTTCTATCTTTTGAACAAGGAATGTTTTCTTCTGTTCGATTTTGCATGGCAATATCTAACACTCCTTTCCGGATACCTAACGTATTTATAAACATAGTCTTACAAACTTGTATTTTTCCTTCATGAGTAGGCAAAAAAAACTTGACTGTACTTTGGCGCTTAGAATTTGGTGTAGTACTGCATTTCTTTGGTATCTTTTCCGTGTTGCAATGTATGAAATCCCTCTTCCGTACGTATGATTCAAGCTTATAGTATGTTTGGAAAATCTTGAGTCTGTTATCATTGGTTATCTTTTCACTGCATTTTCGCCTGCATTGTGTAGAGCATGGGTCTTTCATCGAAACTCCGGGGATGTATTTTCCTCTGCTGGAAACATAACATTCACCTCGTTGCCTTCTTCTTTTTGCAATATTTTTCTTCCATTGATCTGGATTCCTCTTCCGTTTTCTGGTTTTTTGTGTTCTCGTAGGAGTTTCTTCCATACCGTCAAGCTGCATTTCTTCATTGGTGGTTAAGTTTCTAGGACTTAACTGCTTCTCAGATGTTTCACTAGGACAGTATTCTGAATGGTCGGAAGAAAATGGTTCAGCCTCTGACTCACTACACTCTAACTCTGGCACACTATTTGTCGAAGGAAAACGTGGAGTACTGGGACCAGGCTCACTGGCACCACCTGAAATAGTATATGGGATTGTTTAGGGAAATCGCCATGTTGAAGTACATCATAAACCAGTAATAATGGCCTTACATAACATTTTAAAGTAATAATCATGACAATAAAAGTTAAAACATGTATCTCATGAATATATATTTGGACCTGTTACAACCGCCATAATCATAAGCAAAAATGGAAGTTTGATAACTAATTTTGTGGTAACATTATGACAGAACCGAAAGTTCATGAAAACTGATATGATTTCCTGATACTTAAGTTTTCAGCTTACATTTTTCAAGCTGGCAAAACGAAAACATGGTAAGTAATGGAAAACATCAACAAGACAGTTACACCGAGAATCCTGAGCCAATAATGGAATATGTCTATTACCTGTTTTATAAACGCTAAATAAGTTATGAATGAAATTATGGATATTATTATAATAATTATGTTGTATAATTCTGTCATTAATGTACAACTGTGTAATTGCATAACCTCACTTTTAAAAATAAATAATTCTATCAATATTTTAATGTATACGTGGCCTACCTGCAATATTCTCCGATTGCCTTCGTAGAATCTCTAGTATTTTCCTTCCTCTAGACGTCATTTTTGAATCAACACTTTACAAAAATCAACGCATATAACCGGGAAGTGACACCTTACGACACCTGTTGCTACAGACGCACAAGTAGATATCTCACACACACCAAGAAGGTGGCGGTAGATAACTTCATAATATCAGTGCAACAACTGGATATCTCTAGATGTCTACATAAAGCATTTATATTTGGCTCGATCTAAAAGATATCTGTTTTTATCACTCCATAAATCGAATCTAACTGTTTCTAGGAGTTATCCAGTTGTTGCACTGGAAAGAGCATACAAAATGGGTCAGAAATTATGGGATAACTCAAAATTGCAATTTTTCGAGTTATCTAGTTGTTGCACTAAGGGGACGATATAATATAATTAAGGATTCTAGTAGCAATCTAGTTAAAGAAAAAGAATAAGCACTGTTGATAAGTTTATGTTTATAATTCTCGAGGCCAGAACCTTCGGTACTGTTTAGAGAATTGTTAAAGTTTATTGTTATATAATTATTTCCACAAATAAACGATGTTTCAAAAAAAAAAACTTTCCAGTTTCCGAAAAAATGTTGCCACTGCGCGGCTGACCTAAGGGACTACATCAGGGCGTTTATTGTTATCTCAATTAATAGCGTTGCAGTGTAGGTGTGCGGATCGGCACTTGGATGCCGTATGTGCATACCAAGTGGTCTGGCTGAAATTCTACCAATGACGATGTTGAGGCAAATCGCCGCAGGTGACGCTGCGATAGCACAGGCACTTGCATTACCGGACGCCGTAACACTGCCCTTGCTGTTAATCTGTGATACGAAGGCCGTTTTAAGTCTTTGTAAAAAAGTGGAGTAACACCGTTTTGGGAAATCCTTCAGCACAAACTCCTTTCAGCTTTCTACATTTTTCACAGAGTAGGATTTCGGACGCTCCTCAAAATAGGAGGATGGTTTTCTAGTTACAAGGTTTCTTCAGGTTGGAAAATAAAAAAAAACTTACTGCCGCCCATACACTACCGTTCTAGGGTATCCGGACTTCAGATTTTTAAATATTGGTTAAATTTAAGGTAATTTCTTTCTTATACTACCACTCCCATATTTCTAGTTGCTTGATAACAGTATTTTCAAAACATATATGCAGTGAAAAACCAAAGTGATGTAAAAAATTAGGATTTTTTCAATTTTCTCTTTCTGCTAAAAAATATTTTCGCTTATTTTAGTTGGCTATGACAAACTGGCAGTTTTTTGATCGAATGACATGTTTCAAAGCACTAAATATATGCAAAATAAGAGACAGCAAGCCACTATCATCCCAGAAGACGGTACGGCGGCGACAGCAACATGCCTCTCAGATAAACGTAGATATCAAAACAATTATCGAGTGGCTATTAGTAAATAAAGTACAGCTTAACCTACGAAAACTCAGGCAATAACACTGACAAAGAACTCTCACGTTGGTCTACCAACCAACCAACTGTGGAAATGGGGGCTCACCCAATATTCGAGTCACCTTCTGTCAAGCTTTTGGGGATCAACATCAACAATAACATGTCCTGGCACGACCACGTCGTCAGTATTGCTAAAACGGCAGCCCAGAAGCTTGGAGTTCTGTTCCTCTGCAGGAAGCTGTATACACCAGAGCACCTACTGCTGATCTACAAGGTACGGATCCGACCATTGCTGGAGTATTGCTCCAATGTGTCGAGATGCGCTCCGAAGCAGTCTCTAAAGCTTCTGGACACTATCCAGAAGAGAGAAATTAGACTAATCGATACGCCTACCTCAGAAAGGACCCCAACAGCCTGCAACATCGAAGAAGGTTAACTGACCTGTCTTGTTTTACAGATTCTATCACGGAAGATGTTCGAGCAGAGAGCTCTCCCAGATAATAACACCGAAGGCTCTCCGAACGAGGAACACTAAAGAGGCTCTGTGAGCTCACCCTTGCCAGTTCGAGGTCCCTACTCCCCGAACCAGTTTCTTCCAGCATTATTTCTTTTGGAGAACTCCGACGCTGTGGAATGAGATGCCGGGGAATTTGTTTCCTGACGGCTACAACCTGCAGCGTTTCCAATCTAATGTGCACAGACACTTCGCGGCACTTCTACAGCGCCGCACGCTGTCACCTTTTACGGGGCTGACCAAAAAAAGTGGTATTCATTACAGAGCTAGTGAAACACGATGAAACAGTCCCTTATCATCATGCGTTGCTTCTTCTGCCCAGTCCTAATCGATGTCTGGAACTTATTTTTAGATACAGAGATACCCCAAATCAGTCATTTGGCATCAATTAGTCCAGTCGCCATGTTTAAAAATTGATTCCGCTGTCTCTAAAATTATTTGTGTAAATTAATTATAGGTGTTAATGGACGGATGGTCGTTATAGCATATGGTCGCTAATAAATTGTTTAATACACCCGGCTTTTCTATGAATGGGTGCGTCCATTCATGTCTCTATAATGTTAATCAGGACACACATTGATATGTAACAGTCAATGAAATTGCAGTTGGGCGCTAACATACATACTATTTACTAATCATCGCCAGTATTTGTATTGCCACTTGTAGCTTGCGAAGCTTCCAACTCAAACTCTGAAGAGTCTCATTGGAACAAAGCTCTGTTCCAGGCAGGCCTTCGTTCTAGATCTATCTGGGTATAAGAGACAGTACAGGTTTCAATTTTCAATTGATCGAGAATGAAATTTCACAAAGAAAAAGTATACCGGGTGTCTCAGAATTTTCCTGACACGTAACATTCTCGTAACAAAAAAAGTTCGGGCTAAAACTGAGAGGTATTTTTGAAAGTACTTTTATAAGGTCTACCATACTATGGTTTCAAAACAAATTCTTTTGTATTTCAACTCTTAAAACTCACTCCCAACTTTTTTTTCAAATAGTACGTACGCAATAGTTTATCCTACAAAAATTAAGCGCTTTTTTATAAAAAATCTTGTATACTACCTGTGATTTTATACAAAACCAAAGTGATAAGTTATAAGCATAAGATAAATGAAATAAGGATTTGTTTGAGGGGAATTATTATTGGTAACAAAAACAGATGACTGACTAAGCGAGCCTTTCAAAGCTACTGAATCGCCTATCGTACCATCTTTTGAAACCTTTTTTTGCACTTCAACCCCAAAAACCAATCCCAACTTTTTTCTCAAATAGCATCCCACAGCTTTTCTGACATAAGTGATGTCAGTATTTTATTCAAAATCTTGTAGTGGCACTGATTTCATACACAAACCAATTTATAGTCGTAGTCCTAAGCATATATAAGGTAAATAAAAGAAGGATTTGTTTGAGGCGTATTATTTTCGTAACAATAAAGGATAAATAAAATGTTATTTTAGAAAGCATGGTATGACAGGTCATCCAGTAACGTTAAAAACTCACTTAGTTTTCATTTTTATCCATTTCTTTACAAAAATATTAGGCGACAAAAAATTTATTTTATTTATATTATGCTTATGATTTTACGAAAAAAAAGTTTGTGTATAGAACCAAAGGTACCAGAAGATTTTATGTAAAGTAATAGGCATATCATTTATGTAGGAAAACTTATCACACTTATCGGTGTAGGAAGTAATTAGACTTGTACTGGAATATGTAGGTACGACACAAATATACATTTTTGTTCAACCTATCCGTATACAGTTGGATCATTGTTGGCTAATAACTTCGGTCCACTGGATTTCCAGTAAAGTAACCGTTTTACCTAGCAGACCATTAGCTTAGTACGTCACCCACGGAAAACGAAACGCCTCCTGATAAGAAGTCATGTGCCATATGCTTAAAAAGCAATTCAAACAAGAGACAGAACGGACGGCACATCTGGCCTTACCCAAAGGCGTATCATAGGGGTGATGCGTCTTCAGGTAACAAGGTAACGCCTACGATGAATACACAAGCAAAGGTTGTCGATCATTGGGGTAGATCGGATGCTGTGACGCCACTGCGACCGAATAAATGGTCTAATGTAATTTCTCTCTCTTTGCTCCATCATGCTTCACAAACATCGAATATACTTGAACTCTAACGTTTAGGCCTTCTTTGTTGCTTCAACCATAGCACACACTTTGACAAAAAAATAATCCTGAGTAAGTAACATTGGTTCTTAAACAGTGATCCTGAAATCTTAAAAGATACATGTGCAATGCATTTCCATTGTTGATAAATCTAAAATGAGAGTCAGAGTGACGACTTATGACAAGGATGAGCGTTGGGTAAATACCCAGCCAGTAGGTAAATAAAATTAAAATGAATGAAAAAGTCAGAATACATATACCTATTGCAAAATATAATGGTGTATTTACATAGCGTGCCTGTGCTTTAAAATATTTTTTTGATTCCAAATTTGAAAACTTGAAACGCTAATTTAAATTGTTATTGGCTTTTAGATTTTAAACGCGGTTCCGTTGTGCTATTATTTAGTGGCAAACAACATGATCACTTATTTTTTGTTCCTAGCTAAAAATATCTTGTTGAGTTTGAATTTGAAGATGAGAGCCTCGCACCAATTTGACTAGTTAATAATTTTTGAGTTTTCAAGGTGGTTGTACTTTACATCAAGTCTATTTATGTCTCAAACCCTGACTAGACGTGCATGCTTTACCTTGTTCTTACTTGTGCAAAACAAGTTTGTATCGGGGAGCCCGCTGAAAGTTTTGGTTCGCGCAAACTGGTCAGCACTTATCTGAAATAGCCAGCTTCCGAATTAAATAATGGCAGACGTACGAAGTTTTTCCAAAGAATTCATCACAAAATCGTCAGATTCTTACATTAATTCCCTTACTAAATTCACATGGGAGTATATTTTACAATTCAGGAAACAATTTTTACTCCATTTTGGTCTGAATTTTTTACTGCTGTTTTTCTTCACTAATAGACAATACAAGAACGCATTTAGCAAGAATAAGTCATCACCTGTCACCATTACTTTTTTGATAAGCGAGCCCTAATCAGTTCCACAGATCTCACTGAAATGAGGTTGGCGCCAGCTCACTTGAGTGGTGTGGACACTTGGCGGTACACCGTCTTGTTTGCGCAAACTATACAATGTGTGTGACCGCCGCTTTACGTAATATAACAGAGAGGCGTATTTTTTGTTATCAGCTAAGAATACTTTGTTTCTTTCATGATTAATATTAGTTTTTATACTAAACTGCAATTCCTTTTATCATCTTAATTCCGTTCTATTGTCACATTAACTTTAAAGGTAATGATTTGTCCTAATAACTAAGAAGAGTGGCCTTCTTCCCTGGCTTCTCATCTTCATCCCTATTACAACTATTTGTTATGGTAGTAGCAAGACAAAGGTAATTTTCTTGTGAATATGCCATATGTACATTGTATTAACCGATATTTTAATACGGTATTTACCATTTGGATATATACCGGATGTAATACATGAGCGTTAACCCAAATTTCACTATATGTGTCTGAAATTTGGATGAGTGAATACTGTGGTGAACAAAGTGCCACACCAAGATCTTTAAACTAATTTTATTCCGTGGTAAGGATGATCGAAATTTTATGTAGACGATTTGTAGCATCCATAAGGTTTCATTCCAGCTCTTCTTATTTCAGTACCATCTCCTCAGCAGAGGTAGACGACTATCATGGAACTCTTCTCTGTCGTGTGCTAAACAAATGATTGTGTAAGCCTCTCTGATATTAAACCACTGGCTTAAGTTCCGAAGCTAGGAGAACCTTTGTCGCCCTATCCCTAGTTGTCCTTCCATCTTTCCCTCAACGATCAGTTTTGAAAAATTGTACTTTATTAATTTTTTCTAGTACCCTACTGTTCGTTACCCGCTCGGTCCATGATATCCTTAATATGCATCCGTATAGCCACATCTGAAAGGAGTCCAAACGTGACATGGTCCGAGCTTTTACCATCTCTCAACTTCGTATAATAATGTGGACAGTACATAGCATTTTGTTGCTCGCCATCGAGTAGTCAAACTTAAATCTCGGTTGCAGAGTATCGTTTTCATTTTGAAAAACCTATTTTTTGCTATTCCAATTTTGCTTCTAATCTCTTCAACAGGATCCCATTTATCATTTAGCCAGCATGCCAAGTATTCAAATCTGTTTACTCTTTCTACATCCTGACTGTCTGTTTCGATTTTTACACTATTAATTTTAATCTGGTGATGACCATGATTTTTGTTTTCCTTATGTTTATTTTGACCGGATGTTATTAATGTAATTGCCATTCACCCTTATTCCCATTTCCACGTCTTCCAAAGATTCTTGGAATATGGATTCACAGTATAAGTTAAATAGCATTGGCGACAAATGCATCCCTATCTGACGCCTTTGAGAATTTGCATATCCGATGTGAACATATTTCTGTCGTTTAAGCAACAAAATCAGAAATGGGACACGGGCCCATTGTAAGATCAACCTTCTGGAATATTTGCTCTGTACGCCGCTGCATTATCCGCGATAGCCCTTGTTTGCAGACCGTGGAAGTCGCCAGGTGGTAATACATATCTTTCAAGGGGAGGGTTGCCTCAATGTGCAACACGGGCAGATGTGAGCCGCCCTTATGGTTTTACCCCTTGCCTTGCAAGTTTCCTCGATTGACACGGCTTTTTCTTATCGGACCACTACGTCTGCCAAGCGACGTTGCCGTATCGAGTATTTTTTGGTCGACGAGAATAACTCGTGTGCAATCATAGCTCACCACAGGACCACAAATAAGACTACACGGGTTGAATTAAACAGTTTTTTGGCGTTTCCGGGTGTAACATCTAACGTAGTCTGGATATACCAACAAGAACTGGATAGGCTGGCAGAACATAACAAAGTAACGTTGGAATGGGTGCCAAGACACTCAGTCACAGCTTGTACCCACACAACAAAAGTATATACAATCGATATCGAATCAATTGGTATGTATATCCACAAATGGAGCAAGAATGTCAAATAGACATCAAAAAAATATACATTTCATGTACGTTTGTCGCGAACTTTCATATCCATGACATATCCATAGAACGTACATATGTACGTCTAATGTATATGCATAGTATATGTAACATAGACCAGGTATGAACATGTATATTCATAATATATACCATGTGTATACTTACATACCAAGGTATATCCAGTGTACATACAGCGGATATGTATATCCACAAATGGAGCATGAACGTCTTATGGATGTAAAATAGACATGAAAAAATTACATTTCATGTACGCATGGTGCGAATTTACACATCCATGGTATATCCATTAAATGTACTTCTAATACACATGCATAGTGTATGAAAGTTCAATGTAGAGGAAGGAAGATAAAAAACTTTATACTTTCATTATGTATTGTTATTAATTCATTTTCTAGTTAGAATAATAATACTTAGCAAAATCGATTACTGTGATTGTCATCCCTTTCCTGCTGGATGGCATGTCTAAAATCACAAAGAAATCAAGGTTTTAAAATCTTGTAGGTGGTTTGCTCCGCTTACGACTTACCGTCAAACGCTGGATGCGAGTTTTATCAGTAGCCAGAAGATAAGTAACATTGCACAATATTTCAGTCGATCAGGTAATCAGGCACAACCAGCACACACACGCTAACTACGACGAAGGACGCGAACGACGGAATGGCTAGAAATCGGCAATGGCGGCACTAGTTGTCCTTCTCGCAAGCGCAAACTACTAGACGTATATATGGAACATAAACCAACATCTTATGTAGATTCACATTTGAATATACATACGTGAATATACACAGTATATTACACTAGTGTATATCATTTTTCATATGTACATTGAACTTCAACGTCAGTATTCAAAATATACATGTTCAAACTGGAATATCTAATGTACATTCTTTGGATGTACATATCCATATAGTGTTATGTGAGTAATTTTTTCACTAGAATTCGATAAACATATATGCGGAGAACTGAGTAAAATAAGTGACTAGTCCGACATAATTCTTTTTATTTCTGTGGCTGCAATTTGGCTGCAAGACTGCATCTTTTTGCATTCTTTTTCCATTATTACATTTTTTTGCAATTTACTAGGGGAGGTGCGGTTAAAATTAGAAAAAAATACAGAAATGTAAGTCTTGCCTTGTGGGTCACTAGCTAGTCGTGGTTTAGTGGCCCATTCTTAGAACGCATATAATGTTGTAATATAAACTATTTACTAACTTGTCGACCAATTCTGCAGCCTTTAACAAAGGTTATCTTTCAACACAAGTGGTTTCAGTGGCAACCCAGTAAAGTGCGATAAATTAGAGAGACAACCACAGGATATGTTTCAAAAATTACATTATTGATACTCATCTTCCGACTAGGATACAACTCAAGGGTCGTTTATTGTATCCTATCCCCCACAGCTTACGGTCTCTTCAGGCGCCGTCGCACTGCCTCATGGTTTCCTCAACATCTTGTTTCCAACTTTTTCCAGGTCTTCTTCTCCTTTTTCTTTGACTGGAGAACTCTTCTGGGCTATCAGCTGTTTTCGGCCACTCGACATACATGTCCACACCACTTCAACCTTTTTGCATTTACTGTGTCAATGATGCTGGTGGCGATGTTTAGAGTGATTTATTACAAATGATGTCTTTTAAGAAGTATTTGAAATTAATGTAAAGAGCGAGATCACTTTTCGGTCCCATGAGACATAGGACCAAAATGACATATCACAAAAACTTATCATCATATGTATGATCTTTGGAGATTGAATATTGAATTGAATGGGTCATTTTTTTGTATAAACATGGAGAGACCTCAGTTTCTCGGAACACACCGAACAAGGAACAGCTTCTGAGGATGCCAACCACTCGTGTTAGCGAGATGTCAAGTAGCGAGGCGCGCCGACGCCAAGGTGGCGGAGCATGTCGACGCCGGCGGAGCAGCCCAAGAACCAACAGGTCATCGGACCATACTCGCGAAAGACTTAGACAATACAGTCAAAAAGCTTGTCTTCTTAGCTCCTCCACTGATGATACATTTCGAAACGTCTAGAAATCTATTTTATTTGGTAATAAGGAAATGTCTTATATCGACTAATAATGGCTTGTATGATTAACCTATGGCTAAGAGGAAGGGGCTAAACTTAGGTCAAATTATCTATGTATATTTAATATACCAAGTCTCACTAGGCTATGATATTGTATCTTGTGAAAGAAAAAACTCTTAAAAAAAGAAAGAGAGAGAACAGAATGAGCGGCTGACATCTCTGTTACCCAAAAGTATCAAAGCGCTAGTCCAAGTGCCGTGTAGCTAATGGGTATAACATTATATTTAAGCTATTTGAAGAAATAACCCATTTTCAAATAAAATTTGTTTAAATATTGTTATGCACGGGCTCTGTATGACCAATTTCACCCTACACAGTTCAAATTTACGTGACTAACATTAACTTAACCGTGAACTTCCATTTGACCGATATCTTGTCTTGCAAAATGTAAGCTATAACAGATACGTCACTGGAAAGTTGATTGTATTTGAACCAAAACATGCCTTAAAAATATAATTTTTACACTTTACATGCTCAGAAATCTTATGATTCGCATGTTAATGGTACAGTTGAAATTATATTTTGGATACATATATGTATATCTCTGAACTGGATATTGAAATATTTGAATAAACTTCGAATGCATCAAAAAATATAAACACAAATACACCTGTGCAAAGTGATTCCTGGCTAATTTCTACTGCTGTGGCTTTTACAACCGTAAGCTGCAAATCCCACAATTATACACACCACAATATTCTACAACTATTGGTTTTAAAAACGCTAAATATCACATAAAAAAATACTACCGTACCAAATTGTTCGTTTTCCATCAAAATTTTGGCAGCTAATCGTTTTCGGTCACAGCTAATTCATATCGCAGTAGACTTGCGCGCGGTATCCCCTCTCTTTCCCTATCTAAGAAAAAACTAATGCGCGTAACAAGTAAAATCACATAGGCTTTATTTCTTTCCAAACTTCCAAAGACGCAGGGTAAGATCTGGCAACGCACTAGGGTCGATTCTCAAGGCAACCTGAGTCTGTTCATGCTTCAAGGTATTTGTATAAGGATAAGAAATGTCCTTGTGACGTCAAGTTGTTTTGTTCTGTTTGGCTGTGCACCTTAGACGAGGGATAAGGTGCGGCATTGAAAGCTCCTTTTTGTTGTGCAGGCCTACAGCCGGATGTGATATGCATCTGGGAGAATTTTTGGCAGTTTGATTTTTGGTTAGAGATTTGTTTGTATGTTCACTGTATCGTAGAATTGAACTGATAGAGGAACTATTTATCTTTACAGCAATTAGCTAACAGGTTATATAAGTAAGAATGTCTACTAGACATATAAATCGTGGCTATACTGCAAAACGTGACCAAGTCATAAAGACTAATTGCTCACTCCAGTAATCAATTTAATCACTCCACGCATTTTTTTTTAAAACAAAGAACTCATAAATTTTCACTGCGAGTTAGTATTATAGACATAAGGTTCAGTGTCCTTATCTTTAATAACTTTGACGTAATTAGATTATATTTGTGACTTGGTCAAGCTTGATTTAAAAAAATATTAATAATGACTTCGTAAAGTATATTTAATTTTTGTTGAAATAATACACATAATCAATCATATTTGAAACTAGAAGTTCAGAGGCATTGCTTTTCTTGCTTCTCTCTATAAGGAGGAGCTTTATACCAGCTTTGATAGTCAAGATAGTAACCTTTGCGTGACATGTCTTATAATAATTACAAATGAACAAGTCAAGTTGATGAGTTTTACCTACTACTTTATTAGTTTTATGAACTTGGTCATAACAAGTTGTTAACTAAACTTGCAAAAATATTTGAGTATTCATTTGGGCAATTTCTTGTAAGACACAAAATTACTTGTAGTCGCTTGGTACCAAAAATCCTAAGTCTTCGATTTATGATTGAAAGTAGATTTGATATTGTAACTGATTCGCCCTAATTGCGGAGGCGCCAGAGCTCAAAGCCTATGACTCTGCAGAAGCGCTGCGAGAGGATAAGCATCGGTGCACATTATATTTGAAATACTGCAGGTTGTTGCCGTCGGAAAACGAATTTGCAGCTGCCTTTGAAATGCCTAAGGCTGATCCCGACTGTCTATTTGAGATAAAGGTTAAGTTTTCCATATTTCATTAATTTGAACATTCCGCGACAGAAGTGAGGCAGATACTGCAAATAAAGTCTACAGTCCTATATAATCAACAAATGTTTCATAAGTACTACATCTACAACGTACGACCAACAGATGCAAAATGGAACAAGGCACTTAAATACTCACAAACAGTTCAAACTCTCGATAATTTAATAACTCATTTCATGGGGTCTTACCATCTCACAGCACGTGGATTAATATACAATTACTCCAGTGAGTTAACATTTTCGCAAGAGCTTTAAAGGAAAAGGTCTACGTTACTATCGATACTCCTAAAAGTTAAAGCTAAAATGTCTTGCTCTATTCAAGTACTTGAAAAAATGGTGCTTCCGTTAAAACGTATCACCTTAATTTGGTTTTCAATCCCTTCCCCTCATACGGTATGCAGTTCGTTATGTTGCACAGATTCTCATGTAAGCAAATTACTTGCTTCGTCTGGTGGTCTAGAAGGTATTCTGTTGTCAGTTGTCAGTAACCTGCGATGTCCTTTTCCTCAATTAAAATTGCGCTCGACTGAAAAAAGGCAATGCCAAATCATATGTATGGCGGCCTGCGTATTTGGTATCCTATTTGATACTGTATTAGGCTTACTATCTAGTGTAATCTAGAGATGGGGCTCTAAAAATTAAACTATGAGTCTGAATCCAAATTTACCATAATCTGGAGATATCTTCAAGGTTACTCTGCCTGCTTATATTGTCATATATTTAGTAAAACACTCTTGGGATACGGTCACTTATTATATTTCCAAAATATAAAATTTTACGACGTTTCGACGCTTCTATTAGGCGTCATCTTCAGGTATTAAAACTAAAATAAAATATCAGAATTGTCAAACAGATACAAAATGACTAACATTTACAATTAATTTTTTTTTAATTAATTATTCAATTATCGAGGGAGGAAGGTAAGTTTTGATAAGATGGAAGAAAGTATAGGCTATGTTCCATTTATTAAATTTGTATATATGCATGAAAGATGACGCCTAATAGAAGCGTCGAAACGTCGTAAAATTTTATATTTTGGAAATATAATAAGTGACCGTATCCCAAGATTGTTTTACTAAATATTTGGTACCAACGGTCAGGATTCAAAAAGCAAAAAAATTATAATGTCATAGTTTAGCTTTTTGTAATTAATTTCTACAAAGAAATATAATATCATACGACGGTCACTGGAAGCGATGTTCCAATACAGTTTGTATATTAAAATTGATAAACTGGAAACTAACAGTATGTGTTTGTTCTAGTGTGTTGGCAAAAATATATCTCTTTATGACCTATAGCATTTTGCCTACCAAATTGATATCAAAAAGTCTAAAATTATTCATGGAAATAATGTACCAATAAGAAGGCAAAATGGTTATACAGTAGAGCGGTTGGACTGTTGACTGTTGTTGAAGCCAGCGACTATTTATCAGCGGCGTTTCTGCTAATCTTATAGCACAAAACTTCCAGTGATGCATGCAGCAGTTCTGTTAGTGGTTATTACAAACTGACTTCTGTATTTGGGTTTGTAGAATAACTGCAAATAAACACGGTATTATATTATATACCAAAATAGTAAAAAGACACCACTGATGTACACAACCACGCTTAGGCCTCTTACTGGGTCACCACAACCAGTTTGTCCCATGGAATTCAACAGGCTCATTCACATGACGTATTGCCGCCACTGCTGGTGGTGCGACCAGACGAGTAGTTGCGATGAAAAGCTCCTTCATATTCCTTTGTGGTAGCGCCTATATTGATGGCAGGGACCAGTGAACCAGGCCACCAAGAAACGTGGTCGCGCTACCGTGATTGCGAGACAGTGGAGACACCAAACGGACCTTAGAGGCTGTCTTTCGCCAACTGTCTTGGGTTTCTCTAACCTTGTAAAATTCGAACGGACCACATGCCTTTTTACATTCTGTAACGAGCCGCCTCTGTTTTTCAGCGTCCAGACTCAAAGTCTTCTGGATACGTGAACATCCACATGCTCACACAGAGACAATGGCCGTTCGCTATCTCTCTCTAGCGCTGATATTAAACAAAATACTTAGATGAGCGGCAAATTGAGCAAAAAGCAGTTTCAAGCTTGATTTCTGATTAACTACACGTGTCGCTTTCATCTCTTGCATCAGAAAGCTTTTGCGTGTAATGGATAACTTTTTGAAAATTTTCACAAGTAATTACGTGCTTTAAAGACTGAAATACTGCGTCGGCTTTTGCAAAGCGTGAAGCGTTCAGCTTTTTTTCTAGCAGATTGATGGAAAGTAATACGTACTACTTTTTTACTTCCCGCAACATAGATGAAGGAACTATTTTAGCCGGGAGTATTTTCGCTTTTTAAATAATGCATTTGTTTTCATGTTATGATGCGCAACATCACGAAAATAGGTGTTACTTATTTCCTCAGGTCGGTCTGTAAGTCTCTTTGTCTGTCGGAATGACAGACGGTATTTCTACTGCTACGTAATTTCAGTAACTGCTGCAACGATTTGATTACTGTGATTTGCTATGGTGTCATACTAGGTAATGCTGCTATATTTCTTTATCTTGGGGTCTGTTCCAAACTCCGTTTTTGAGCATATTAGTGTTCTTCATCATTTTCCATTTTCCTGAGAGCCTAACTTTCTTTTCACAAAGGACTTTTCATTACCTTAAACCTTAAAGAAATAGCTTTTATACTGTTCTCTGCAGACTAATTCGAATGTTTCCTTTGAACACATATCCGTAGATTTTGTACCGCTTAATTCCTGAAACCGCTGAACCATACGTTGAAGGATCATAGTAGGCATAGTAGTTATATTTTCAAAAATTAGTGCAATGGCGGCGGACTAGTTGGCAGACAACTAAAAGTATCAGAACCCACTTTGTTTTTAGGAGTTTTGCTAACATTTGTCCATTTTATATTTCTTTTGAGGGTAGAAATTAGGGTAATGGGAGGCGTGGGGGGCACTGGCGGTCATAGCTTGCTTGATAGGGGCGGGGCATGGAAACTTGGCGGGGGCAGTGAAAAATTAATCAAATGTAGCAGTCATATTGTATATTCTCTACGATCGCAGTTTGATTTTCAATATCTGAATACGCGTTATGAAAAAAATTGGTATGGAATTAAAAACATGACATAAGAATTTTTATTATGATGTAGTAACATAAAGTATGAGCTGTTTAGGATTCTAGGGGCATGGCCTCCATGGCCTCCTCCTATGACAGCCGGTGCTGGGGGTCAACACTTTTTCTAATCGTAAACAATTTTTATTACCCTTAGTAAGATCAACTCTGATAATGTCCTCTACTTTTCAGCGCTATGGTAACATTGCCTTTAAAGGAATGCCTGTAGACTCTAAAGTGTTTGAAACTGCTAACCTGAATGTAACGAAATTCTGACAGCATTTATAACATAGACCGCGCTGACTGCGAAAAATTAGCAGACAAATTAAATATAAACCATGTTTTTAGGCATTTCAGAGGTTTCTGATCATATTTTAAATATCATCATCATAGTCACAATGTCTTAACAAGCATTGTGAACTTTTAAAATGCATTAAGTCGGAGCTAGAGTATTGCCGAATATTATCAATAGTTTTGAGGACTGTAGCTCCCCATCGTTCGTGATTTACTGTCAGTTCAGTGGCGCTCTTGATACTCATATCCAGCAACTGTTTTCGTCGTATGCACCCAGCGTGTAGGGGAACGGCCGCGGCGCCACACACTCGGGGCGTGACCCTGAACTACAAGTTTCTCCATATTATCGCTTCTGTGAATATGTCCGAGGAATGTAAGCATTCTCGTCGACACAATGGACGATAGTCTCTTTGGATTACCGAGCTCATGCAGTATGGAAACATTAGTTCAATGGGCGGTATAAGGAACTCTCAGCATTCTCCTCCACGTTCACATTTCAAAAGCATCTATGTGAGCTCAATTTGCCTTTTTAACAGTCCATCCGAGGCATACAAAAATATGGAGAACACAAGAGACTGAACCAGCGACATTTTGATAGTTTTAGCGATGTTATGGTCACGCCATATTTTAGTAAGCTTTGTCATGGCCACACGTGCCTGTAGAATGCGCAGTCGAATCTCATTCTCACAGCTACCTGAATTGTCGGTCAAAGAACCGAGGTACACAAAACTTTGAGCTACTTCACAATGGCCTATTGACTTTATTTCTCGATGATTGTTATGCTCTCTATCTACGATCATAACCTTGGTCTTGTTGTAGTTAATACCAACTGCAGTGAGCTACTAGTTCTTCCTGAGGAGCGGCAAAAAGGGTTGTATCGTCAGCAAATCTTAAGTTGAATATTTTGCTTCCGCCATTCCAGTTGTCCAATACCTGTCTCATCACAAATTCAGAGTAAATGTTAAATAACATCGGAGATAATACACATCCCTGACGAACTGATTTTCTGGTTGCATGCTATATTTTAAATGTAGTTTCTTTCAATATAGTGCAAACAGATTATATAGTAAAAATGATATAGCTAGACTTTTATTCCAAGAGCATTTCGAGATATAGCCTAATGGGAGAATCAAATACCATTGAATGGAAAGTGGAACTTACCGTGTACTATGAAAAACGAAAATTTGTGGAAAGTACTGAGTCAAACAACTTAACTCCATTTTTTGTTCAAAAGGGCCGAATCCAATTACCTAGGAAGAGGGCACAGTGGAAATCTTTAAACTTACCAGTACCAAATTAAACGATGTCCGAGGAAGACAAATTACTTTATAAGTTCGGAAATTGTTGGATACAACGCAATGGCTATTCACTGGAATTAATCAACCGGATACAATCAGGGAAGTTGAGAAAGGCATTTCTAGTCTTAAACAAATTTAATTATCTGGATAAAGTTAATTATAGGAAGGTTGAAGATGGCTTAAGGAAAGTTTAGCGGAAATCCAATGCGGACTTGGGATACTCCAGAAAAATTACTGTGCTCACAGTTCACCTAGGTACTTGTAGCTAATGATAGAAATAGTCCAATAAAACCATTTTATCGCCAAAGATTTGCAGAAGAGAACGAGAAAGGCAGTGTAGAGGGTAGGGTTTAGGGTTGGCCCTTCTTGAGGCGCCTTTGTAGTGACGACTTCATGAGTGTTATTTTTGTAAATATTTTACAGATGATTTGAATTGGATTTCGATTATAATAACATGTACCGGGTGTTTCATCATACTTCGCTATCCCTCTTATTTTTTTATTTTAAGAAAAGCTTTTATATGGAAGTTTTATAGTTTTCTCTTGTCATTTAGAATTTGATACGAACGGAAAGAAAGAATAATAAAAAACCTGTCTCGTGTAAAGTTATATCTTTTTAAATGGGACTCCTGTACATTATATCACGGAAAGAAATATATTTTTCTCTCTATTTCTTTCCGTGATATAATACATAGGGTATCCGATTTTAAAAATACAACTTTATACGAAAATAACGAATTTTTATTATTCTTTTGGTTTTTTGTCAAATTCTATATGCCAAGAAAAAACCATAAAACTGTTATATAAAAACTTTTTTGTATCTGTTCAAATAAAAAAGATAAGAATGTTGGCGAAGTATGAGGAATCTCCCGGTACAAGCAATTGCTCGATAATGTATGGGCTCTATTAAATTATAGTCAAAAGCATACATGCTGGGAAGGTGTTAAACAATTTTCGCTCGGCCTGTTCAAAACAAAAATAAAAAACGTTGCCCACAAATGGACGAACCTGGAGGCCAGTCAGAAATTGTAAAATGCCAGACTGAAAAATGGACGGTATCTTGTCACTAAAAACGGGTCTAAATTTTTCAACCGGCCAGACGAGCCGAATATATATATATATATATATATATATATTTTTGCCGGGACCTATCGACTTTTCCGTAGACAGGACCGTATCTCGTAAATTTATAATGAGCCTGTGATGACGCGTCAGCTCTGACACCAATGGCGCATCAGCTAAAAGGCATGAGTGGACTATATCTATGCATAAAATACGTCATTTCACTTCAGCTGTTGAACATTCAATCTGCAGGATTGCGGGTGACACTGCCTTGCGCGCCACCACCAGCCACTTTCTTATTCGAAGGAGTTAGGTGACCTGAGTCACTAACCTCTCTTCCATAACATCGCAGCTCTCAATACCTGTGGCGGGGAAACACAGCATTTCATTTTCCACTCTGCCCATTGGGACTTGAATCGTATAGGATCTAGTACCTGGGAAACGACTTCCCAAGGGTGTTGATGTTAGTTTGTTCAAAGCTCGCATTGCACAACTATCAAAAACGTAATCTCTTCAGAAGAGTCCACGTTTCGTAGGGGAGTAGAGTATAGTAAGTTGATTGACCATTTCAAATAACAGTAATAATACTAGCACAGTTAGGCTTATCATTTACAGATAAGCAAAGTAATATAAATATAAAGAAAACCAGATATGGTTGATACCAGTAACTATAAACGGAAAAATATAATCTTGTACCTATAATTAAATATTCTTCGTTAAACTATGTTATAAGTTTTCAAGAAGTTGTACACAACCTTCAGAAGACATTCTAATTCTACATGACCTAAACCTTGTACGTGCATAAAAAGGTAGTCTGAAGTATGGCACAGGACAAAGTAGTCTACGAAAATGCAGTTGCAAACTAACCCTTATAAAAAACCGACATTGGCATTCATGGACTTAAATATTAACTAATAAATAAATTATAGCAACTATTGTGCTCAAATCAAAACTCCACTCCCTATAGTATATTATTGAAAGACCAAAAGATGTACTGATTGTTCATCCCTGATCTTTCAAAAGGTTCCATGAATTTGACGCAGAGTTAATCAGGCCTTCCGCTTGTAGATTTACATTACGAAATATTTGAGACCACTTTGGGTCCATACCTTCATAGAGACATCAAGGTGCGTGCTTTGGGGTTTCCTCGTATTTGTCTTAATCCTACTTGCAGCTTCTTCTACTACCGTCACGAGCATTTATATTATTCTATAACTTATCTCCTCGTTAGCCTCATCAATAGCTGGCTCCTACAGCATCCCTATGGTTTGCTGCATGTCAATTTATCCATGCAATACCGCAATCTGTCCTTATTACCGCACTGAACTCTTTGAACCTATTAGTTTTCTAGAATATGACCTCCTCCTTACTTGCATATATCCTGCATTTCCAGGAAAACCTATGAGCAACTATATAAAGCTATTTCCTAAGGCGCATATCCAGAGCGAGGTAATGGCAGTATGATTCTAGTCATTAGCTTCCGTAACTTGTCAAAATAAATCCTATATCACTTACATATCCGTCATAGAAAATTCTATTTTTCACAGTGTTGGTGCTTTAGTTGGTGCCGACACCCTCGAAATTGTGACTGAGGACTCCACTGTCGGATGCTACTGGGCCCTGCCTACAATATGACAGATTTCATTCTGGTGTGGACAGAGGGAAAATGTTTTATTTTCCGCAAATAATGGATAGCCAACTGTTCTGCTCAATGCAGGTTTTAGATGGCGCATAATAGATGTTCTCTCAGCATTTCCGTACTTTTTCATAACTTTGAGGTAAAATCATAAAGCATTACGCTGTCAGGCATTTTGAGCTTTATATGCTTGAAATTCGGGACGAATTTCTCTTGGGATATCTTAAATATCTTTAATGCAGTAGTTTCCCATTTGCCTTCTGCATCCTCATGCCGTTGACCAGATGCATCTACCGGTTCATCCGCCTTTAGGGACAATTTCTCACCCCAAAGACAAGAAGGTGACTCTTGTCAACTCGACACTCGACCACCCAAAGCTGTTGGTTGAGAAGAGGTTACTGCTTATACCGACAGTAGTTCGGTTCCTTTTAGTCGCCTTTTACGACACGCAGGATATACGATGGGAGATATTCTAACCCGCCCCCACACGGGGAATCACAAAATAGTTAATACAAATATAGACGTTACTGTTTAATAATCGACAAGCGTTGAACCATATTACTATGTGCATCACATTGATAGAGAAGCTAGTAGTTCATTCATGTTTTGTATCCATAATTTAATGTTTACTACTGCATCAATGTATTCATACTAATATTAGGATCAGAAGTCATTGTAGCAATCCAAAACAAAAAATTTGAGCAGATGATTAGTCCAGTCGATATACAAAATATTTTTCTGTGCAGCAGAATATAAAATAATAAGCAATGGTGAAATGAGTTATGGACTGAGTTTTAAACAATGTAACAATGTTAGTAATATAGTTTCTATAGTATCACATTTTATGACATTAATTGACAAAGATGATACCTTGCTACACATACGAAGTAATCTATATATTCCTTCAGTGTTTTTAAAGACTAAACATTTAAATGAAATATATATGGATGATCTTTTACATCCAGGATCAAGGAAAACGAAGACTGAATAAATGTTGAGAGGATATTCTCGAATAAGGTTCAGTTCAACATTTAAGAGACAACTGAATACGGGCTGTGATGTAATAGTTATAGTGGCCAGAATGAACTGCTGGTTCTTGGGTTGTTCGGTCGGCGCTGATAGACGTTTCGCCACCACGAGTGGATGGCATTCTTAAAGAATTCGTTACAGGATCGAAAATTTTCAGTTTCAAAGTCCGATGAAACTAGTTTTCAGCTAAACACTCCTTTACCAATTCACTGATTGCCAAAAACTATACATTCTTTTCCGTCTTTGTTATAGTGTAGTAGTAAGGTGGCTCCATTGCACATCCCACACCGATTGGTGAGGGGAGTATTGTGTTTTCGATGTGATAATGCCCTTTTAGGGCGTTTTATGATATCTACATATCGAAAATCCACGCTAGCCATTTTCGTTGATCTATCTGTTGTCTGTTGGCATTTTCCTAGCCTCGTGCTCAGTAGCTGCTGAATGGATTGTGATGGAATTTGGGTAATTAGCGAAAAACAAAGAATATCAAATATTCCTCAAACGTCGTTTTTAAGCATTTTAGGAGTTTCTGATCATTTCTACCTTTTTGGGGTGTGGGTGAAGTTGGGGCGGTTGGGGTGTGGGGGGGGCTGTATTCGTTTCATTCATAAAAGGCTATCCATTGATCTGTGAAAAGACGACCTAGCGGCATAATACACATTCTGTATTGTGTAACCTGGTAACTATTAAATTGATTTAAACGAAATTTTGACATAGTATTATTAGCGTGGCGAGGATAGATAGATAGATAGTGGTAACAAAACTAAAAATATAGAAACAGCTCAAAACTCGTAATTAGGCGATTTGTAGTTCCTTCTTGTTTCCCAAATTTTTTAAGGAACTATAATTGGGGTAATTTGGCTATGGAGGATTGTGGTAGTGCAACATTTTTTCTGTTCGTTGTGGACTCTTCGTTACTCTGTAAGATACCGACATAATCTTTAGCTTTATCCGAATTCTGCCCTGTCATAGGCAAAAAATAATTTTTCAAATTCTATGCAATGTAAAGCCGTCCAGGCTCCCTTTTTAGGTGCTCTGGGAATATCTGATCATTTTCTACTTCTTTTGGAACAGTAAAAATGAGCCAAGGTAGGATGGGGTCTCGGATAGGGTGGTTGGGAAAGCACAGAACATTCCATTGCCCTTTAAAGATTGATACTAGTAATATAACCTTTTTTTAAATATCAGAAAATTGGCATGCCATGTGATAAGGATATCAGTTGTAGAATGAAAACTGTGTCATCCTAGCTGCTACGAATAGAGACGCAAGAAACTACTTAGGGCGATAAATTAAAAAATACTTAAAAATGGCATCACCGTAATGTGTTGAAAGTACCGAGTCAATCAACTTGACTTCGTCCTCTATTTTCTGTATAGTTATGGTACGCGCACATAAATCGGCATCGGACGGACGGTATGGATGGATTAGGGTGTCGCACATATCTGATCGGAATCGACGGAAGAATTGGAAATCAGTTGCAAATACGCAAATCATCTGCAGGCAGTGTTGCCAGGCAGATCAGACTGAAGTTCGCTACTGAGCCGCCTTGTTCGGGGGGGGGGGGGCGGGCGGGGGGGAGGTGCAATTGATATTAGGTATACACATGTATAATATAATATAACCTTTCATTGAAAAATAGTGGATTACCCGATACATACTCTCAACACAGCATAGTAAACAACCAGCAGAATATCTCTGAGGATTTCCTATATAAAAATGGTTCCCACAGGATCCGACCTTCAATAATGATTTTACTGGTGTGAAATCTGGGTAGAGATGCGAAAATAAAAATATCGATACCGGTACCAATTCAATGTTTTTTAGCCATGTATAGAGCTGTAGACGCCAATGGAGGCGCGTTTGGTTCGTAATTATTTTCGATACCGATATCGCTACAATAGTAGATAAAGTACCTAAGACAAAAATACTCGATATTAGTGCAGAAGTATTTATACATTTCAAGTATTGAAGTATCGTTAGCATCCCTACAAATAATCATCTAAAAGGGGGGATGCGCGTGTAACTGTTGCCAACCCGAGATATTGTGCTGATTGTTTATTATGCTGTGGTCTCGACACCAATACAAGGCAGTCTGGGCAAAACCGAAAAGAAGAATGGACAAGCAGTAATCAGTGTCGAAAAAAAGATGGTAACAGAATTTTTAAAAAGTCGCTACAAATCGGTTTATTTTGTTAAATCGTCGCTACGTCTTAACGTAATCAAAATGTCGTTATTTTCGCGACAAGTTGCTATGAATGGCAACACTGTCTGCAGGCACTACAGGTAGAAACTTGGAAAATGCCGACGGTGCCTTGGCAATCGCCGATCAGCATCGCACATACGTCGGTATCGGCACGCACGGCACGCATCGGCCGGCTTTATTTCTAGTTGCTATGTTTTCGCCGGATTTTGAAAATTTGGTGCCTACCGTCCGCACGTATGTGCGATGGTCCGTTAAATTTAATAGAAAGTATATTTCTCCGATCCGTACCGTCCGTCCGATGCCGATTTATGTTCGCGTACCATTATACTGAAGCGTAAACCAGAAAGAGTTAAATCGCTAGGATGATACGTGTGACAATCGAATTCAGTCCATGCCTATACAAACATATCCATTTGTATAGACAAAGACGTCACACCGAACATTTTCTTTCCATCGCACAGTAATTACGAGCAAATTATAGTCCATTCCAGTCCGAAGAACGTTTTTTCTATTCCCCTGGCCGGGCGATACCTATCGGTCTATCTATGAATAATTGATTGCGTTTCGTGACACTTTTTGCCTATTAACACAAAAAGCGTGACTTAATTTAATAGCCTTTATCACCACCGCGACCTATGCGCCTAGGATATAATGTGGATTATTTATTTATCTCCATTTTAATGTTTTTATAATTGTACCGCACAGCCGGGGTTTATCCCTGTGTAATGATTCTCTGTGCACACAAAAAAGTCCAATTCGATGTCGATTTGAAGCAGTAGTTTGAAATTTTGTCATAAGAAAATACAATTTTTTCAAAAGAATTACCTTGATGGTATTGTATAATAATTGACAAATGTGCTTTGCATTGCTTTTGAGGGCGTAGATGAAGAAACTTTTGATACATGTTCGTATTAGATTTCTTAACCCTATATCCTGACTTCAAAACTACTAACTTAGTTGTAACAAAAAATTGACGTGTTATCACTACTACTCTACTCTGAAGTGGTGCAGAGATAATCACTTCTGTCTAAGTATAGATACATAAATGTTTTGTATTAACTTACTGTGAGAGGCGAGAGCCCATAGTATGGTCACAGCATAGTAAACAACCAGCATAATATCTCTGAGGATTTCCTATATAAAAATGGTTCCCAAAAAATTTGACCTTGGTAGGGTTTATGGATGATTTCACGGCTGTGAAGTTTGGGTAGAGATACGGAAATTAAAATATCGATACCGGTACCAACTCGATATTTCTTAGCGTCATAGGGGCGTTTGGTTCGTACAGAGAATTTTGTGCAATTGATTACACCCTTCGATAATTATATACCGATACACCTACGAGCCTGGAATAGCTCAAAGGTATCTAAAATAAAAATAGTCGATATTCGTGCAGAAGCACAAGCATCGAAGTACCGTTACCATCCCTACAAAAAATCATCCAAAAGTGGGGACGCGCGTGTAATTTCCGCCAACTTGAGTTATTGTGCTGGTTGTTTACTATGCTGTGGTATGGTCTTATAAAATTGACAACAGAAAGTTACCTTGGTGCAGTCAAATGAAAGATCTCGGTGTCAATGTTGATAGCGGTTTGTATTTTTCTAATCATATAAATAAAATAATGTCATCATAAAATAAAATATTAGGATTTATTATACGAAACATCAAAACTTTTTCTAATTTGTATGTCTTGAAACTTCTATAAGCTTCATATGTCTGATCTAAATTGGAAAATTGCTCCTTAATATGGTACCCTATCTATACTGTACATGTATATATAATTATTAGTATTGAGCGAAAACAAATAAATTTCTGGAAATTTCTGTTAATCAAGACATCAAAGATTTATCCGGAAAGACGAAAGGGGATTTGATTATTCCATACTTTTACCTACGCTTAGGGAGAAGAGAGCTCTAGGTAGATTGAACTTCCTGTACGACATTTTACATAATGGCTTGACATGTGAATATATTTTTCGCACCTGACGCAGTTTAAGAAAATAAGTAACAATTTACTGCGAATCAACTCGCACAAATATTTCGATTAAGTTGCCAATCACTGTAGCTTTTGGAAATTTCAACACTTTAAGTGCATACTGTGATATCCATAATTCGTCTAAAAGAGAAATCAAACAATGTGTTCTTGAGCTTGCTCACAATATGTATCATAATTATGTATCATGTAGTATAATTGTATAATAGTTTTCATGATCGTGCCAGTGGCAGCGAAAACGAATAGTCTTGTAATCGCTAAATTTGGAAAAAAAATTCCCTGTTTAGCGTCTAGCATTTAGCTAGAGTTTTCAGCTCGTGGCTATATCAGGAGCAGCCTATTCCGGCTTGGTCCGCCGAGGATCGAACCGTGCTTCTCCCGAAGACTGGAGATTTGTCTGATCCCGAAAAGTACAGGCCAATAAGATATCTGAACGCATGTTACAAGCTCTTCACCAGAATCTTGTACATGAGTATCCCTCGATCTGTATTTCTCAACATGTATGAACAGAGGTAGTCAAAGAAATGAGTAGCTGGCCGCAAGGGGAACCTGTTGATTGACCGGTGTGTCACGAAGAACTCCGTGCAATACAAGCGAAACCTTTCTGTGGCCTGGGTTGACTATCATCGCAAGTCATTCGACAGCACGTCTCATGAGCTCATTGTGCGGCTGTTGGAACGTCTTTTCATAAATAAATAAACAACCTAGCGAAAACCAGCAAAAACCAACCAATTTTATGTATCTCAAATTAGCCTGCAAATTTTTACTGTTTCCCGAGGGGGGGGAGGTCAAGTTGTGATGGAGGATCTTAGGGCTTGGCAGAATGCCAATGCTTTCTGACACCAAGTTTCTTGTTAGATGTTAAGATATTCTATAACATCGATTATAACATGTACACCTACAGTTAAATGATTTTGGTAGTGTTTCATAATGGTAGTGATACAGTCCTTTAAGTACCAGTTGCTCTGGAATTAATCACTTTAGCCCCCAAGTGTGCAGTTTGTTGGAATTGTTTTATCGCGAGGAACACAAAAAGTTACAAATATAAAGGGTATCTCATTAAGAATTTTGAATCGGACGTCACGTGACCAAAAACAAATACCTCATTGGATGACACAATAATAAGAAAAGATACTATATTTGCTCTAATTTACACCCCCAAAATTATAATTCGCTACTACTGCCCAGTTCCGATATATTGCTTGTCCTAATCGTCGTGGGACACCCTGTGTACTCATTGTCTGTGATGCCAGGCGAGGTAGGGGGACGCCAACTTGATTTTAAATCCGTTCTAAGGAGCTATCTGTATGGTTTTTTCTAATCCCAAAACGTGTGAAACTTCATTATAGTTTTATGGACGAATCATGTCTCTATTTTTTTTATCTTATGACTTTGTGAATCTAAAATTTACGTAGTTGATACTTTCTACGATATTATTAGTTTGCTTTTTGAGTCTGTCTACATTGAAAGTCACTAGAACGGTTGAGCCCTTACAGCAATCTTTTTAGCTCTCCAAAAATTACTGTATGCTTTGAATTGTATTTTCGACCAAACGCCGAAACGAAACCCATTGGATATTTTTGGACACCGATGAGTACAGTCTTATCAATGAGTCAGCCAGGCAATGAATGAACGAACAAACTACGCCAGGTCTTCAAACTTCACTTCACTTGTTAGTTCCATGCTTGATATAGGGCTAAATAGTATACCAAAATAATAACAGAAAGACTAAAAGAGTCGCGTATTGCTGTACCAAAATCCGGTAATTTACTTAGACAGTTTCTATGTAAATAAAATCACACGTTATCCTTGCATGACTATCGAGGCATTTTGGTATTTTCACCACCTTTCCCACGTAAAGGACGAACCAGAGACCTAACAGCTTCTAGACGGCAAACCTCATAGCTGGTATAATTTAATTTAGAAAGTTGACTTTGAACACAGACAGATTTTGTCAAATCCATAGTATTTCTTACTAACTAAAAACGCGTCAGGTTTTGAGATACCGGTTTGGAGCATGGTAAACTGTGCAGTAATTATGGTTGGTGCGCCAATGTGTCAAATATGCCATTATGCAGCCATTTTGGTGAAAAAATCATGTCATTTTCTAGTCAGTTCGCTATTAGTATTTTTTCAATACTCTGTAGCTTTAAAAGGACCTGATGAAAATTTATTTTAACAAAAATAAAATATATTTACTAAACGCCTTCCTAAATACAGCGCTTAGTTTCTGTTTCTGCATATGAAGCTATCGAAGGATTTTCTGGTTAAAAAAATATTGGCTATACAGCAGACGCCAGAGACGTTACATTACGTAGTTTTCAAAAAGCTGTTTATTCGAGAACAAGCATTCGTAAAACACCAACCGGATGAGGTTGGTTCGTTGTTCTAAAATCTTATTTCACATATTTAAAATAATGGAAAAAATCGCCGAAATATACATTTTAGAGAATAGTACCATACTGGATCATAAAACAGCAAGATACTTTCTGTTTCTTTGCTGGTCTGTAAAGAAGCTCTAGTATTACAGTTATTAACGACTGGAATGGCTTTATGCCTAGTGTGTTGCTGTTAAAACCATATCTGATGAATAAAGCTTATTATATAGCGGTAGATTTTATGTTGTGATTTTAATCTAGTTTCTAATCTACGGAGGTCTACTGCTCGTCATCACGGTGGTGTATGGGTGTACACACGAAACCGGAATCTAGCTCATTGTAGTCGCTACTTAGCTGTTTCCGTTGAGCCACCGCAGCATTTCCGCGGAACTACTTCCGCCGTTTCCTTACATTCGTTCCCCCCTTCCCCCCACCCCACATACGTGACGACGGTGTTCAGTCACGCAGGTACCAATGAATAGGTTCGTCGCCGCTTTTATCTTTCCATCACACTTGTTGTTATGGTATGAGTCATCCGGCAACTTCCTCTGTCCTTGCCCTACAGGAAAGGGCCAGATATTTTTCTCACAGACAACTATGGAAAAAATTGGGGTTTATTTATTTACTTAGGCAAAACGCCACGTACCAAGCTCGAAGTTGGTTCAAGTCACTCATTTCTGTCTGTCGCTTAATCCGTCTTCCTGTCTGTTCCCATTCCTTTTTCCTTGTAATGTCAGTAACCGCTGCACCGATTTGATGAAATTTGGGAATGTTATAGCAGGTTATGCTATCAGATTTTTGAAAATTGGTGAATTGGGTTTTTGAAAATAAAACATATGTGATAAAGGGAATGTTCTTATATAAGCTTTATAACAAAACTATTTCTTTCCCTTTTTTTCGCAATAATTCAAATGGAAAAATGGAAATTAACGTTTGCTCCCGAACTAATCCTTGCACGTGTGACGTCATAACGTTAGTTTTCACTCATTACATAAACTTTATGCTGAAATAATAGGTACAATGTTTTGATCTATTAAATTCTGTTGACATTGTTAAATACTCAAATATAGATTGAAAATGTTGAGCTTCAAAAGTTACAGTTCCTCTTTTGTATCATTTTGTAATAAGATAGATAGTAAGAAATAATAAAAACGATGTAAGTAAGCACTTCATATCACCATCGTTATTAGTTAATATTTTATTTTTCTAAGGGCCGATTTTATCAACATGCATATATTGACGAAGGTTGTGACTTTCTATTAGTCGTTGTCTGACAAAATGAGCCTTTCAAGGTTTACTGAAATGTCAACTCTTGGATTGGTGCCAACTAATCCTGCTCCTGTCCCCAGTTAAGACTTGTTGCCATCAGTGAATAGCGCAAGATTGGGGGGTGACATGAAACCATCACTCCTCTTCCATTCGTCCCTTCCTGTGAGAAGGACGTTGTAGGATCTCTCCGTGTGCGCTTCCGGAACCATAAAGTCCGAGACCATTCCGAGTATGTGGTGATTTGTAATTTCACCCATGGTACCCGTTGTGTCTGGCCCTAGTTCCTTTTTATGCTGTCTGCCAGCTGACCATTCTGGCACCTCTCTACCTCAATGTGTAGAGGAGCTAAGTTTAAGAGGGTCTCCATGGTCAGTTAGTGTTGGTGTAGTAGACATGGCTCCAGTTGGCGACTCCTAAGTTATATGTGGAAAAATACTTTTATCAGTTATTTTTGGTTGTTTCGCCGTTTTTATACGAAAAGATAAACAAATCGTGAGAGGCCTAAAGTTCACTCCAACGCGCAGTCCTTGATATCACCCCGACTGTACAAAATGGCGTCGGACGCCGGCGTATCGGCAAACATTTTTGCTAAATTGAATTTTCAGTAGTGCTTTCAGCGATACAAAACGAAAATAAAACGTTTGGGCGCTCGATAAATAAACATTCGAAAACGAGTTGGTGCGGCGAGGTGATAAAAAATAAACCAATTTCTAAAGAAAACAACCACGGTGCCCATACAATCCGCACTCGCGAATTGTGGCCGCAAGAAAAACAGATGAAGAGCGAACGGTTTTGTATGGTGTGGGTAATAGCTGGATTGCGCTGCAATTGTTTTTCGATTTGAGGAGGTATACTCATAATTTGATCCATGGAGTTTTTCGGACTGAACAGAAAGAACAACGTGTTAATAAATTACTAATTTTTACATACGAAAATACCTTGGTAATCAAAAAGTATTTATGGTAAATTTTGAATCCAATATTTTTATAACATCTCAATATCATTCATGATGGTGCATATATCGTCAGTATTTTAGCCTTAGAAGCATTTTTAAATCCATGTTTGGAGCCCACCTACCGAAATTCTGACAATAACATTCAAAGTCTTGCAACGGCACTCTCTTTTTTCATGATGGAATATCGTCTAAAGTAACCTAAACTTCGTGTACTGAGTCGGAATCTTAAATGCAAAGTTCACAGTCTCGTCTCCATCATATTTGAAATATGTTTGATGAGATCTAGATTTGGTGAACTGGGTGGCCACAGCAAAAGAATAACGCCAGCTTCTTGAAGAGAGTTTACATTTTGACAAGCAATGTACATACATGAACTGATGAAAAAGGACCTATATGGACACCCCAAGGCAGTTGAGTGGTTTTTGGGACAATATAAAATATAACACGCAACTATCTTCTTTAAATAAACAGAGGTCTCTTAGCTCTTTCAAAAGCATACATGCAACAACAACAAATTTATTTCAAATATAACGGCATTACATTATAGAGTCTTATTCCCATTTTCAAAGTTGGAGGCTATGTGAAAGCACAACTAAATTATTGCAGCCTCTTGTATTATACTAATTATTGAAGTATTTTGCTTTAACTTCGATGAATTCATTGTAACAAATAATAACCAAACGCATTCCTGCACGAATCTCTGTATTTGAGCGATGCTATGTATCTTACAGCCTTTTTTTGGAGCATACATATTTTTTCCAGATGAGAGTATGAACCTCAAATAATCAACCGATAATTTAACTTAGACAAAAAGTTTGCATGGTAGATAGTAATATTTCTTGATTGGCTATTTTGGATAATCTTTTCAGTGCATAACAAGCAGAGAAAAGTTTATTTGCTAACTAGTCGATGTGAGCTCTCCAATAAGTGCATATACTTAGTCCACTTGAAAATGCTCTTAACGATGCTTGATTTACAGAAAATAAAAATAAGAGACCAGAGCCCGGTTCAAGTATCCTTTATATTAGGGACACTTGACTCACATGTTGATTGGTTATGAAATGCGTCATATTTTTGTACATTCTTATTTGATGGGATTAATGATGGTACAGGTTCATTCCTAAATAATGGGTAAATCGCCAGTCTCACAATTTCAACTCTCAATCTGTGCGTAAGCGAAATTATTATGAATTCAACAAAAAGTGGTTCAAGTCTCCCAGACATTCCCTATATGTGATTGACATATGATATTGCTGTCATTGTCAGTACGTCATTGTAGATCTTCCTTTGCGGTAAAAATGTTGTGAATTCCTAGTTTGCAAACTCCTCAATTCCATTAAATACCAATTATTCTACTATTTTTAATAACGACTAAAGTAAAGCTATTGCTATATTTGCACTGCTGCCAAAAAAATGAGATCACAAAATATTCCCTCTGGATGTACGTATAGCGCTCTTAATGTAACTGGACCTTTTAAGCTCCATCAGTTGACACCCTGCAATTCTAAAGAACCTATTACAATTACACTCAGACATTTCAAAAAAAGTATATAAAAAATATGTTGACGCATTGTTGTTTCGACCTCAAAGTCGTATATAGATCCCAGTTTCCCAGAATACATGTTCGACGACAAATTGTCCAACGATTGAAAAAGCTTGTATGGCGACCAGCAAAAACCTGTCATGATTTAATGCATAACCGTTGCACATTTCCCTTGGTGCATCTGCAATTAGGGAGTATTGTCAACCGCAAATTTATAAAACGGCGACTCCTAACACTTGAATATGTGGGCCATTATTGTACCTAACGGTTTAAAGTTCAACTATGTATCCATTCACCGATTTTTTAATATAACTTCAACGGTGAATAGACATTTTTATTAATAAATACAAATAACCTAAGAAACTACAAAAGTATTATTTGACTTTTTTCCAGTCCATTATTGTCAGTAAATAAAATAATGCATCTCTTTTACTTCCCACACCGATAGGTCAGGGGAGTGATGTGATTGCGAAAATTCTCGATTTTGAGCGTGTTCTGATGTCTACATAACGAAAATCCACGTCACTCATTTCCGTCGAACTGTCTGTCTGTCTGTCTGTCGTCTGTCGGTTTGTCTGAACGCGTTTTCATAAGGCATAAGACAATTTTAGGGGGGGGGGGGGCTGCCGATGATTTGGTTGCAAGGTGATCTCAGAGCTTCATGCTATGTGAAAATAATAAACTGGTGTCACAATAATGTGTGGGAAGTACTGAGTCAATCAACTTGACTTCATTTTTTTAGAGGACACACGACTGTAGTTAACCAGCTTACTAACATTAGGAAAGCACAGACCCGTCAAAACTGTCGAGTAATAGCCTGTTGATTGAAGAAACTGCATTACCATTTTACTTCCCACACCAATACGTGAGGGGAGTATTGTGATTACGAAAATTTTGAATTTCGAGCTAATACGCTTTTTGGCGTCTGTCGATCTGTCGGTCTGCATGGATTGTGATGAAACTTGAGTATGCGATATGCTGTATGGTCGTAGTAGGTAATGCTGCTGTAATTCTGAACATCGTTGCATGGGCGGCGGAGTGATTAGTAAAAAACAAAAAAATCAAATATTCTTCAACCTTCGTTTTTAGGCATTCTATGGGTTGCTGATCATTTTATGCTTTCTTGGTTAACAAAGGAATTGGGGTGTATGGGGGTGATACGCAAAAATTTTGGATTTTGAAGTTATACGCTTTTTGGGCGCTTTATGAGATCTACATAACGAAAATCCACGCCACTAATTTCCGTTGGTTTGTCTGTCGGTTTGCTGTGGGTCTGTTTATCTGTTAGTGTTCTTCTAGCCTCGTAATCTCAGTAACCGCTGCATTGATTGTGATGAAATTGGAGTAGCGATATGCTGTGGGATTGCAAAACTGAAAAATGTGTTGTATTTATAATAGGCTATCTATTGATCTGTGAAAGAAAGACCTAGCGACACAATACACCGATTAAATTTTGATACAGTATTATAACCGTAGTGAGGATGGAAAACGTGTATGGTTTTTAGAAATCGTGTCAGGGGTGGCGCAGCAATTACAAATCAAAAGCTTAAACTACGTTTTTGGACAATTTGGGGGGGTCCTGATCGTTTTTCACATTCTTTTAGACTGGGTAAAGTTGGTTTGATTTGGGGATGAGAAGCTGTGAAAGTGAAAAATTTGTTATATTCGTTTTTCCTTTGTTCCAGACTCTTGTATATTTGAGTTTGTAGCACTTATGCTCCACTCAACTGTATTAGTTAACAATAGTAACAATAATAAAAAATGACATTCGATAAATAAAAACTGCAAATATGATTATCGATCATGAACCGCTAATCGACTGAGTACACACTCGTCAGGACCCCAGATAACTGTTCTGCCATTGCGCCCTTCGAAAGGTGGGTAAATGGGTCGACAGACTCGTCGTGAACGTCACCGAAAAAAGGGACCCGTAGCTCATCAAGCGGCTGGCGGGGCGCGGGGACCAAGAACTAAGGGGATCGGAAGGTAGCATGCAGCGCAAGGGGAAGAAGGGTGCCGCCGCCGCGCCGTTCCTATTTAGTTGAAGGAGGGTCGGTTTGTCTTTGTTATATGGACTGCTGCTGCTATTGCTGGAGAATAAGTAGAATAAGTCAGCTGGGCTGAAAAAGTAGCTCCCTCTCGCTGGAGGTGCAGCTGTCCGTTAGATTGTGTTTATATTGTGTACAGTGCGGTGGTTGTCGCACTTTCACTACCTACTACTTTTCTCTTATTAAAACTCCTTTAGAATACATTAGGCTTTGTACAATATTTGGCTTAACTTCTCGAACAAAATTGTTATTTGTTATTTATTCATCTTAAAAGCTGCATGAATAAATGAAGGTCATTCACAGAAGGCACTGCCTTGTGCGTGAACATCCCCCGGTATAGAATAACTAGAATTTAAGTTGATATGCTCCTACTTCTCGTGCACTCACTAACTTGTAGACCTTTCCATGATTAGTCATCTTTTGGTTCCTCCTATAATCCTGCTGTTTCTACCATTTCCACCAGTAAAACTCCCATCTCTTGTGCAGTCAAACATCAACCATATTAATTTTCCTAAGCTTTGTTCAGAATAACCTCACAAATAAATTTTGAATTACTACCTCGTGTCAATTAGTTTGAAAAATAGGTTGATGACCATTTTATTTTGATTATAATAGACTCACATAATTTATTATTCAAGAAATAGTTCAGGAATCTACGCATACAGGTCGTATTTGTCAACAGTTAGATTTCAGATGTCAAAAGCCAAAAAAGCTGTACTTGTATTTGTATATTGTGACTTTTGTAATATTAGTCATTATTCTATAATTATTGTTAATCCGCAAATTTGAACTCTGGAGAGAAATATATAGGTACAGTGTATCCGAAGTCACTTGGAACAGCAAAAAATGCTTGAGCGGCATCTCTTTTGTGAAACGCCGCAGATATGAAGGGTCCCTGGGGCGTTTCACAAAGGAGAAGCCGCCCAAGCATTTTTTGCTGTTCCAAGTGACTTCGGATACACTTTACATATTACGTTGTAGGTTTCTATGTTGACCCATTACATTATTACATGGTTAATGATAGAGTATTTTGTATCCCGGTTATTGTGCTGTTCCACAGGCAAGACGCCCCATGACACAGTGACAATTATTGTGTTTCAAATGCGCATGCGCTTAGGCTAGGAATCAAAATAGATTATGTTCTAATTCCACTCAATTTTTTATTCTTATGAAACAATTTGCTGTCTAGTCAATTTATGTTGATCAAAATTTGAACTACATCTTAAAATAATGTAGTCTAAAGCAGTCTCTATGTATATTATAGAACGTTATGCCGATACCAACTTGTTTCAAGAGTCGTATGATATCATCGAATCGATACCACGTGGAGATAATTCCATTGTCCACCATCTACAGCAGCAAATAAGTTGTGTGTCTGATATGGTTAAAAATTGTATATAAAAAAAATATTATTCTGACCAGGATATGCCTCGTCTCATAAAGTTACCTTGAAATGGTTCTACTTTCGAAGGAAATTTCCTACAGGATATACAAAGTTTTATTGTAAAAGAGAAGTAATTTTTGGCTCAATAAGTAGATACAAGAAGAACACAAATTTTATGTGTCTGTATCTAATTTAAAAATAGTTACCATTCGTTTCCCTAATACAAAATTTTGTGGTTCACTGTAATTACCTTACACTAGTTCAATACGTAGGATATATGACATTCACTGGACAAAGCAGCAATATATTTCTGGTAGATTTAAAATCTCCTTTGCCTTTTTCATTTCGATTAGCAAAAATGAGTAAATATTTATCAACTTACACCGTCCAGTCAGCCATTTACTGTTATACTCGGAGGCAATCAAATTTCTTTTAAACATCAAATCGTATCACAACTATGTAAGATTCCGATTAAAGAAAATCCGATACTAGCAGAACTATAACTGCATTGATACATACTTTTTTGAGTCTTTCTGACTAAAAAATATCTCGAGGAACTTTTCTCTAAGGGTAACCTTCTTCTGTTATATATTATTATATACTTATAGCCCGTATGTGGCCCCTAGCAGAGCCATTTTCCACCTTGAAATACAATATGAGAAACCAAAAATTGTAATGTTGGCAAAGCTTTTGAAACACCCTTCAAAAGAACTGTGTTCGATTACTCCACTACTGCAACCCAGAAAGACATCTTTTTCCTCTAGAATGGCTTCAAATATGCAAGACTCTTTTTGTATGAACATATTGGTATTTATAAAGCAGATGCTTATTTTCCGGTTTTTTTAAATGCAAACTGTCAACTCGGTTCAATTACTGCAATAAAATAATTTCAGTAAGAGTCCCCTCAGTCGGTTTTTTCACTCTGGAGAACAAAATCAGCCGATTTGTGAATGTTGTTACTTCAACAACACCCATATTTAACCAACTATAATCACAATCTTTACTATTCTTATTCTCCAAGATACCATATTTATAATAGCAAACAATCGAAAAGTGTCACCTACTTAGTTAGAATCTTCCTTCCTGTAACATCCTTCTCACCACCTGTACACGAAAAAGGACAAAGTGCTTAAAAAAAAAATCATAACAAAAAATCTGATCCACCTTCACCCACCTACCTGACAGACGCTTTCTTGAATGAAAGCTCCATTCAAGCTCAATCTACGCCGCTGCGTTCACAACTTCTATCGCAAAACGGCGTCTCTCCCAACCCGCCCCCCCCCCCTACCCGCTCCTCGCACGTATCTAGACGTACGCGTGCCAAGCACGGGACCGGCGTTTTTTGACCCTCCGTCGTTAACAAAAGAAAGTCTGTTCCCCTCGGTCACCGGTCCTCCTCTAGTCATCTTAATGCCCTTTGTTATGCAAATCGAAGAGTAGGCCTCGATCAAACATCTGCCTGTGACGTCACGGCGTAGCGCGTGCCCTCATGTGGCGTCTCAAGGAGGTCAAAGCGTGACGTCGTCGTAAGACAACGGTCTCAAGGTTGAGTTGTGTCCGGTGACGTCACAAGCTCAGCGACCGTGTTTTGTTTGGCTGTTCTGTAAAAGATAGCGGAAATGGGCGGCGTACTGGCGTAGTGGCGTAGTCACATTGTAACTGAAGGGAATAAAAGGATAAGATCGTTGTCTGAGGTTACACATTGATGTAAATATTTAACTACCGTAAACCGTAAGGAAAAGAACATGAGAACAATCGTCTTCTGAATATGCGTGATTTAATCTACCTTATCCTGAATATTGCAAGATATTTTTGTAGAACATTTTGTACATTCAGAAAGGCTATACAAATGGCAGAAACCTTAGTAAGCACTTTATTTCAATGGATGTGGTTTTATTTCTAACCTAATTGATAAAGAGTTAAATCTAGGAAAAGAGGGAAGCTGTGACCAGATGATAGGGAATTCTTCCTTAACTCTTAGCACTTGCAAAAATTATAAGTACCTAATCATGCTGTGATACATTGCTAATAAATGTAAAATGAGAGCCAGTTGTTTTTCTATGTCATATGAAACATTACATTATGATGAAACAGTGCCATGTGGTTTTTGGCAACACTAAGGTGTTGTATCTTTGTATATTCTTATTAGTACGTAAATACTCTGAATGAAAGTACTATCAGCTGCCTGTCATATCATACTTATTATATGAACGCTTGATTTGGGCACACAATTGATGTACAGTAATTGAATATATATTCATAACCATGTAATAATACCTTTATGTCAAATTAATACTAAAAAAATATACAAAATGTTTGTATACGATTTGGATTATCTGTCTTCACAAAGAAATAATTGCCCTAATATTCGAGTGAGCTCTTCCAGATAGTACACACCGAAGGCCGCCCGAACCAGGAATACTAGAGAGGCTCTGCGAGCTAATACCTTTATGTCAAATAAGTACTAAAAAAATATACAAAATGTTTGTATACGATTTGGATTATCTGTATTCACAAAGAAGTAATTGCCCTAATGTTCGAGTGAGCTCTTCCAGATAATACACACCGAAGGCCGCCCGAACGAGGAATACTAGAGAGGCTCTGCGAGCTAATACCTTTATGTCAAATAAGTACTAAAAAAATATACAAAATGTTTGTATACGATTTGGATTATCTGTATTCACAAAGAAGTAATTGCCCTAATGTTCGAGTGAGCTCTTCCAGATAATACACACCGAAGGCCGCCCGAACGAGGAATACTAGAGAAGCTCTGCGAGCTAATCCTTAACAGGTCGAGGTCCCAACCCCCCAAACCAGTCTCCTCCAACATTTCTTCTTTGGGAGACCTTCGACACTGTGGAATAAGCTGACGGGGAATTCATTTACCGACCCTACAACTGGCAGCGTTTCAAATCTAACGTATCCACTCGCAACGCTTCTACAGCGCCATAGGCTTTTAGCCTTTGCGGGAGGCAGACCATTAAAAAAAAAACGGTTTCCTGTAAGCAATGTCTTGCCTTTTGTATAAAGATGTTTTAGAAAACAAAATACCCTTGTTTTTTGAGTTTGCGGACTAGATAGAGGTTTCAAAAGGTCTGTTTCGGACTTTCACTGTCTGCAATTTTAAGTACAACGTTTTGAGTCTTCACATCTTCTACATCAATCGGAACGCTGTATTCAAAATTTGTATTGAGAATGGAAGTCCAAAACAGACCTTATAAAAACACCTTTAGTTACATTTGAGAAATGTATGCACGTATCAACGTAAACTCTGCAATCATTACCTACTACGACCTCACAGCATATCGTTACCCAAATTTCATCACAATCCACAAGCCAAGCAGCGGTTATGCAGATATCATGAACGGCCAAAAAGTATATTATCTCAAAATCGAAAATGTTCGCGATCATAATACTCCCCTGTCCCCTATCGATGTGGGAAGTAAAATGTGGAAAACTATCAGGAACCTCCAAATCGCCTAAAAACGAAGTATGAGCTGTTTTATTAATATTTTTAACTTTTTTATTATTGCTGCGTCACTACTGTTACGATTTCTAAAAACCATAAGCGTTTTCCGTCTTCGCTACAGTAATAATACTGTATTAACATTTAATTAAAATCAAGGCAATAATTTCCACGGTTCACAGTACAGAACGGTCTAAAGCAATACTCTTATGTAGACACCTAGACCTATACATCAGAAAATTTAAGTCCCTTGATTCCTGTAGTAGGCAATGCAATATTCGGATGTAGGTACGTTTACTCGAAGCAAGCCTTCCTTTGATAAATAATTCAACGCCTGATAAAATCTCGAAGCTCTGAAAGGGACGAAGCAGCTCCACCTGACAAAAAACTCCAAAGCGAGGCTAAATTGCGTGCAAACAAGCCAGAAGATAACAGGAAGGAGATAGCGACGAGGGCGCCTTTAAGATTGCGGCGATTCGCTTAAGAAGCCACCTGTTGCGTTTCTTAAAGGGAACGGCACCAACAAACTCGTTATAAGAAACCCACCCCCGCTTCCTTCCTTCCTTGGAAGCAACAGTTGGTCGGCTCTCCTTACTTTACGGGCTCCTCGGTTGACTCGTGACAAATTATCTTGTAATATCAATTTCGCCTCGTTTTACGAAGGCGTTTCGAGGTAATTTGTTTTCTTTGCGGCTCAGGATATGCTGACAGTGTTGCCAGATACTTTTGCGATTTCAAGAGCCGGAAATGACGTCAAATTCTAGTAAAAATTGTCATCGTGTCTTACCTGCTTCCGAGGAGTGTGTTGTAGCTAATTTGGCTACTTGAATGCTGGAATTAGCTACCAAGGATTTTAATTGGCTGCTAGCCACCCGTGAAGGTTTTTGCTTATGAGCTATACAGATATCGGGTACATCCCTATAAACGCACCACATACCATAACATTAATATCATGCATGGAACTAGGCAAGCCACTATCATCCCAGGGCGTCAGCAACATGCCTCACAGATCAACGTAGATATTAAAACTGCGGAAATGAAGGGTCGCATAATAGTCGAGTCACCTTTCGTCAAGCTTTTTGGGATCAACATCAACAACAACATGTACTAGCATGACCACGACGTTGTAAGATATCAGAAAGTTTGAAAAGAAATCGCTGAAGATGTTTTAAGTTGTAATTCAATATTCTGGGACGACACTGCTATTTCATATTCAAAATTTAATTTTTGTGAAGAGTTTGCACTTCGGTAAGGCTTTCTGATGTAGCCAAAATGTTGGTAAAGATTTTAGTTCAGAAGTGATTGTGATTTCATTTTGTCATATGTAAAAAATCTGTGGAAAAGAAAACATCAAAGCAAAACAAATCAAACACCTAGCAGTGGATCGATGAAACAGAAAAAGGTATTTTCAAAAAAATTACTCAGAGCACATAAAACTCTAAATGCCTGCCTAAATTATCATATGGGAATAAATATGTTATTATTTCTACTCGTGTGAATTTATCGGAGCGTAAACATATCTAGAGTGGTTCTGGGGCATTAACTGCATACATATTTTCAGCTAAAAGTATCCGGCACTGTCCCTTAGAATTTAACCAAAAAATATCTCAAAATAAAGACACGTATTATTTTCTCAATATTTGTCAATGAATTTGTACCTTGAGAAAAATACAGAGTAGTGTCTAAAACCTATGTTGTGGTTGGCAGTCTATTTCATCGGGCTTCGCTGGCCCACCAGTAAAAAACAGCCATACCTGAAGACAAAGTTTACTGACATTTTGACCATCTGTGTGGCTTTTACCAAAGTACAAAAATAAATTCCGCTATGTGACATTGTCCAACAACTATCCCAGTGAGCAGCTTTAGTTTTCTATTTAGTCATCAAGAAACAGAGGCTGTTTCGATATTTTATTCAAAATATCTTGTTTCCAAATTTTGTGCTTTGATTAAGGCCAGAAAGCTGGTCCGATCGTCAGTAAAATTTATTGTCAAGTATGTATATGTCTCGGTATATGTGGTTTTTGTTGATTAGTCAGTAAAGCACAAAGGAAGAGTGCAAAGCTAATCGTAACGTTAGTAAATCTTTTATTTCCAACGAATCCGATTTCATACTTGAATACCAACTTTAATGACGTTGTCACCACCTTTGTGGCTTTTATCATAGTACAAAAATAAATTTGGCTGTGACATTGTTCGATAGCTATCCCAGTAAAGTGCTTTAGTTTTCCATTTAGTCATCAAGAAACAGACTTTTTCGATGTTTTATAGAAAATATTTTTTTTTCAAATTTTGTGCTTTGATTAAAGCCAGAAAACTGGTCGGAATGTCAGTAAAGCTTATCGTCAAGTATACGTGGTTTTTATTGATTATATTCAGTAAAGCACGAGGGAAGAATGCAGAGGTAATTCTAACGTTGCTAAATCTTTTATTTCCAACGAAACCGATCTTATTTGCTGGCAACCTCAACGCGAGGAACTAAATTTGATGATGGAGAAAAAAATCGACTCGCCCTACTTCAGCATCACATCCCCTGCCCGATCGAAACATAATAACCTGAAATAACAAAGGAACAACGTTATCTTACAAACCATGGCACACTTATCACAGGACACGCGCGTTCAAATTACGATAGGGGAGGCCGCCTATCCCGAATCACAGTGGAAAATCAAATAATAGATGTATTTAATTCTCGCCATTGCAATTTTTATGCGGAGGGTGAAATTAGGTTATATTTTAATTAATATCGGCGATCAACAGGTTGCACGTCCGACGAGCTTTTTTTAATATTTTTTTGCGGAGCAATACATATTCATTTTCATTGGCAATTATTCTTGTCAATTTGAATAATTTAAAACATAAATAGATTTGTTATATTTATACATATGTGAAAGCGAAAGTCACGGTTTTTTATTGCCGACTGTATACATTTTCATTTTATTCGCGCAAAAAACACTTTTAATCTTTTAATAAACAAATGGTATGGAAATGTTCAACTCATATAACAATTTATATGAATTTATGTGTATTTAAAGCTTATAAATAAACGAAATCAGCTGATCCTATCGCAGAGGGTGTAAAATGTAATTGATTAAAAAATGTTGCACGTAATAGCCTCAATCTGTGTATGAATTATTTTAAATTTTATTACGTGTGTGCGTAACCGCAAATGCAAAACATCAATGTGATTTTTATGAATGGGATCATTTACATTTATTCCAAACAGTGGAGGTGCCTGGTAAAATACACTCAACATAACATTTTAAGCCTACTCACATGCTTTGGTTAGAATACTTTGGCTAAGTACAGCTTAAGGCTTTTGAGTCTCATGAGACAGACAGCTGACATCATATCCGTACCATGGACATGAGCTAACTTAAGACGTCGGTAATAGAATACGAGTGATTTGATGAGATGTTGCAGTGTAGTGCTTTGAATACATATTATCTTGTTTTGATGTAGATTGAAATAGGCTATTGTTCAAAGGCAACATAGTTTAGAACCCCGTTTAAATCATGAGTTCAAGAAAGTACTATACCATTTTCAGAAGTAGTTTCAAAAGACTTAAGTTACATTTCTAAAGCATCATTTGTAGTTTTGAAACTGTCAGGTGTAAATTATAACTGTTAGTTTGAAATTTCAACAGACGAAGTCTGACAATCATTGGTAAAGTATGGAAGTCACTTAACCGACAGATGGAAGTTAACCAGCAGGATGGGTCTCAGAGCACTGCCGTAATTGAGTTCCATGAATACGACCTAACCCTTTGTCTAAGAAACCTTATCTTTGTGTTCGCATTTTTGACTGTCACCACAGACTATAATCACAACCCATCGACGTGTCGACGTCTAATACGTCAATGTCAAAATCCATGTTTTTATAACCTTCAAGGTCAGCGTATCTGTCACCATTTGACCACAAGAAATGCCTAGGTAACCGATACTTTATCCTTGGGTTTACTTAACTTCTGGTTAACCAGAGCTTTTGCTGTAAACCGCCGATTATGACATGGATTGTTTTCGCAAATCACTAATTTTCTCTTAACCAAGAGTTAATTAAAGATTGTGAAACTGGGCCTTCAGAACTGTAATATGATCCTTTTTAGAACAACTACTGGAAATGGTATAGCAGTATATGTATTGGTTAAAACTAGTAGTTTACTTACTATTTCGATGATGCTATTAATAGGGATATAGGTACGAAAATGAACAGAATGCTTTAACCCTCTACTAAAAAGTTACATACACTTGACATACATTTTATGACATTTCGGCAACCTCTGCGAACAATTTATTTTTGTCTAGGTAGAATATCACCTTGACGTAATATTACTAAAAATGATTCCTTTGTCACCAAGGAATTCCAACTTGTGAAGGCAATTAAAAAACGACAGCAAATTGATGGTACTTCCAGAGCTGTCTGCAGTGTTGATATTATAGTAATGAAGCGTTATCACACTAGTGTAATATAGCCTAGCTGAGGTTTCTCATTGTTTTCGTTTCAGAAGGGGAACCCACGATAAAGCAAAAATCTTTTTGATGCGCTTGTGTGCCTCTCAAAAAACCGTATATCGACGCCCTTGCAATATAAGGGTGCATAGATCATTCAAGTGCGCAGATGTGATGTGGTGGTTCATTACAGTTACTTTTCTGTTACTGCACTTCCTTAGTTTCTAATTGAGTAATCAAGATCAATAAGCGTTTGTACATTCATAAAGCAGATGCTGAATAAGAAAACAGCTGTCACTAATTTTGGGAGAAATTGTGGTTAATAGAGCAGCAGCGGTATATCCCATTCAAACACACAACTAAATCATAACTGGCCGTCTTGTGAAGGGTCCACATTATTTGACTATATCAAGCCTTTGGCCTGTATGACACAAGAATCCCTACTGTAGCACTGGTCCTTTATGTGTTCTGAATACCTAAGAGTTGTTTTTCCTAGTAGTTCATTACCCTGAATATCATAAGAACCCCATCCACAGTACGTTACTTGAGGTCCAACATAGAGGAATATCTCACCTTTGATATTCTTTTCAAATAGATTTATCTTTTTCCTTCGTACACCATAGGGTTCTAATTGCGAGAATGTTAGATTGTGTGTGATGTAATGTTTTTGTGGCATTTTTTAATTCTATAAAGTTCATGAGTTCATGCAATTAATTTTCGTTGATCAGGCAGGCCAACGAGCAATGCGGACACGAGATCGCGACAAATATTCGCGATCATGTGTGCGCATAATCCAGTAACCGCTACACGGATTTTTATAAAATTTTGGGGGCAATGAGGTGGTAACAGGTAATGCTGTAGTACTTAGCATTAGCACTAGAATCTTAAAAAACCTATTTTTAGCGTTTTTTATGTGTTTTCATGTTCTTAAGTTCCGTGGCCTCTAGATCCAAAGCACTAACTTTAGCCTTTTTATTCTAGATAACAGTTAAGCTGCTTTATGTTCACAAAAAGTGCGGCAGTCCATAAGCCTTTTCCTCATATCAGCATATCCCAACAGATGCACCTTTATGAAGTCGATATTGAAAATGAAAATCAAAACAGGGACACGCGAATCAAATCATATGCAGATAATAAAATTATTCTATTTCTGAACAACAATGTAATTAAATTACTCCGTTTATAAAAAAGCTGTATAACTCTTCTAGTCCTATCAATACTATATTTTTTCCATCCAAAATGACTAGATCACTAGAATGAAGCTTAGCCGCTTTCAAAGAAACTTGCATTCAACCGACAATAAAAGCTATCATTTGTGTTTAAACAGCTCGGCAATCTAAAAAGAGCACTAAAACAGTCGGAAGTAACATATCTACCAAATACATCAAAATAGTATTGGCACTGTTTATTTGAAATGCATATGTTGCAGCATTCATGCTTTTGTGATGACGTCACACATGAATTTAGAAAAAACAGTCCAAAAATCGAGCTACATTTCGAACAAACATGTTTTTAATCATTGCCTCCCTTACATAAAATGTGTACGTACGCCTCTGTGTTATATAGATCTTCACATCATCGGATTAGTGACTTTTTAGAAAGTAATAATTCTTTTCCCAGTTCTCTTACTTTTTCGTAGAAGAAGTCCTTCGGGTTTGGGGATAAAGTACTGCAGGCGTTTTTTCTCAAAAAGCCGACGTTTGGGCGATCATTTTAAGTCTTTTTCAGGGGTAAAATTCATATGAAGACGAAAAAGTATACAGGGTGTCCCTGAGTGTCTTTGACACATGGCATTCTCGTAACAAAAAAAAAGTTCAAAGAAAAATCGAATGCAATCTTTGAAGGTACTATAGGGTCTATCACAGCATGCTTTCAAAACATTTTTTTTGTACGTCAACCCTTAAAATCCACACCCAACTTTTTTTTCATATAGCACCCCATAGGTCTTTCTACTTAAACGATATCCTTATTTTGTTTAAAATCTTGTGGTACCGTTGATTTCATTCGCAAACTTATTTCTTTTGTAACGGAATAAGTTATAAGCATAAGATAAACAAAACAAGGATTTGGTTTGAATTTTTTTTACAAAATGCAACTCGGTAAAGCAATGAAAACTGGAAAGATGGTACATTGAACTATGGACCAGTTGCTTAAACATAAAAAAAATTGTAATATAATTTTTCATTCCTTATCATTAAAATATTGGGTCGAAAAACAAAAAAGATGCCAGAAGATGGTTAAAAAAATAGCAAATGCCGTTTGTCAACACATCTGATATTTGATATCTGCTGCTGTACACTGAAGCTAGTGTTAAGAAAAATATGAATATATATACTTATATACTATTTAATAGATATACAGGGTTCAGTCATAAAGGCAGACAATTATTTGGTTATGTACTATTACTTGTTATGTATTATTCAAACATGTTTTTTACACTTTAAAATGTTCATCATCCGCACATGCCAGTACAAGCGTAGAGTTAACTCTAGATCTCACGTGCTGACTTTTGTATTTTCATTGATATAAAAACAGTCTACTCTATGATCACAAAAAATAAATCGTGCGTGTGGCTTTTGATAAGCCTCTTCTTTTTATAAGCATTATCTCACTAAACGCGCTGTACTAAGACCGACGTTAAATATAAGAACCGAAACAACAGCTGACAGGAATACATTTTTACCTGCATATAATGAAATTATTCTGGTCATGAATAACAGTGTAATTAAATTACTTTATGTATAATACAAACTGTATCACGCTTCTAATCCCTAGAAATACCATATTTTGTCCTTCCCAAATGACTATATCACTATAACGAGGCTTGGGTACACTCAAAAGAACTTCTATCCACCCGACAATAAATTTAATAGGTATCATTTGTATTTAAAAAGCTCGGCGAACATTAAACCGCCCGAAAGCAATAAATCTACGGAATACCTCATAATAATAATGCTCACGTACATCTAGGGCTGCTTCTTTCAACATCGACCATAATGGCGAACGCTCAAAAGACAAAATATAACGCCTACCACCTGGGTTTTCGGGAATCTCTCATTTTGAAAAGTTATTTGGAAACTTTTGTTGCACGTCTCAAGACGACCACCTGTCTTGGCCCAAAGGTTTCGCGCTAGGAAGGGCCTTCCGCACTTTTACAACTTCCTGTGTATTATTAGGGGTCGATTTCGCCCTAATTTGGTACTTAAGGTCTGCTAAGGACCACTAGTGGTGCGTGTTTCCAGTGGCGTCAGCCTTTTCAGCTATGAGAGATTAAAGGTCCATCTTCTCAGTGTGGTGATACAACATATACAGGGTGGGCCAATAGTGCGTGGGCGGAGGATTGTGGGCTTACTAAAAAATATTTCAAAAATCTGTCACTTGATCATGGTAGGGACCGTTGAGGGCTATAAAGTTAAAATATTTTCACTTAAATTTTGACGTTTATACAGGGTGATTCATATCAAACTTACATTTTTTTAAATGGAACCCCCTACATATTTTTGCATATTTGGATTCCTTGATCAATTTTAGTGTGACTTTATGTATCACATATGGAACTTTAAACGAACCGTTTAGGCGCAAATCACCATTTTTGGTATAAGTAGGTATCAGAAAAAAATTGAATGTTGCAGCGATTATAAAACTCAGAAGGCCGTGACTTTGCGGTACAACTAAGCATGAAATGCGTTACCTTAGGTCAGACGGCTAAAATTGAATTCTTTTTGTACTTGGAGAAATCATTAGATTAATTAAGGAAACTTCAATCACAGATAACTTGATTTTTTCAAATGGCAATACCTATTTTGGTTTAAAAAATCGAATGTAATATTTCATTACATTTCTAACGACATAGCATACTCGATACCAATCTTTTTTAGTTTTCATTTTATTTCAAATTTTCAGTCAAATCGGTGTTTTTCAATTTTCCTGCATGCAAGCAACCTAGCAGGCCATGTAAAGTAAACAAAAGCTCGTTAATACGGAAGAAACCAACTAACCTAGTAGAAAGATGCAAACTAACTAGAGCAACGAGGCCAGATTACCAAAATTCCTTACAACATATTAGCTCTAACCAGAAACAATAGCGGTAACAAGAACACTCATTTTTCACAGCCTACTAGCTATTAGTCAATTTCCAACGTCAGTAAAAAAATTTTTAATCAAAGGAAAACTACTAGTGATTGTTGCTGGCAGTATAATATCTATGTCTTCTGAATAAATTTCCACATTTGATGCTATAAAAAAGTAGCCATTTCCGTAAGTCAAAAGTAATGATACCTCTGACCGGAACCCTTCAAATTCTTCAGTAGGTACTTCTACTTATTAGCAAAATCGCGGAAAATGAAACTTGAATTGCAGTCTGTTTGAATTGTATAATAATTTAGTTTGCAGAAAACTACATGAAATAAACACAATTCCAACATAGCGTAATTAAAAAATTCTAGCAATTATTTCAATAGATGTTCAGAATGCTCCAGTTGGAGATTTCACTTTTGACTTAACTAAACGGAAGTGACTAATCTCTTTATCCCATTAGATATGAAATTCTAAACATGTTAGACTGTAAGCAAAAATCGCTGGTAGTTTTCCTTTTGTTTCAAAATTTTTAATCGTTTTGGAAAGTTGTCAAGCTCTAGTAGACCTCGATAGCTAGTAGGCTGTGAAAAACAAATACTTCTGTCATAGCCCACCTACTCATTTACATTAGATATCTTGGGGCTGTTGTATCCGGTTAGGGCTAATATGTTGCAAGGAATTTTCATAACCTTGCCTCGTTGCTCCAGTTAGTTTGCATCTTTCTACTAAATTGGTTGGTTTCTTCCATATTAACGAGGTTCTGTTTATTTTTCATGGCCTGCTAGGTTGCTTGCACGCAGGAAAATTGAAAAACACCGATTTGACTGAAAATTTGAAATAAAATGAAAACCAAAAAAGATTGATATCGAGAATGCTATATCATTAGAAAGGTGATCAAATTTTACATTCGATTTTTTAAACCAAAATAGGCATTGCCATTTGAAAAAATCAAGTTATCTGTGATTGAAGTTTCCTTAATTAATCTACTGATTTCTCCTAATACAAAGAGAATTTAATTTTAGCCGTCTGACCTAAGGTGACGCATTTCATGCTTAGTTGTACCGCAATGTCACGGCCTCCTAAGTTTCATAATCGCTGCGATATTCAATTTTTTTCTGATACCTACTTATACCAAAAATGGTGATTTGCACCTAAACGGTTCGTTTAAAGTTCCATGTGTGATACATAAAGTCACACTAAAATTGACTGAGGAATCCAAATATGTAATAATATATAGAGGGTTCCATTTAAAAAAATGTAAGTTTGATATGAGTCACCCTGTATAAACGTCAAAATTTGAGTGAAAATATTTTTACGTCATAGCCCTCAAGGGTCCCTACCATGATCAAGTGACACATTTTTTAAAAATTATTTATTAAGCCCACAATCCCCCGTCCATGCACTATTGGCCCACCCTGTATAAAACATATCTCAAATCTATAAAGTCCCTAAAACCTCTAACATATCCATAGGTGTCGTTATCAAGTTATAAAGGCAACATATGAGTCGCACCCAATCCCCCTAATTTGACACTCATCTCGAAATCCCTAATAAGGGCTTACACCTGACACATTATACTCCGTGTAATGTGTATTTCATAAGATCAACAGTGTTTGAGGTAATAGTAGTGAAATGCCTGGAACTACTGCTACCAAAACAGTTTTAAACTACATCAAATTATTTAAGAAAAAATTAACATTTTTGAATTTGTTGAGAAAGAAACTTGCCTAGCGCTTTTGCTCCTTCTCTTTGAGTTTAGCGTGCAAATTTGCGGAAACAATTTCAATTCCTATATTAAAAACTACAGGCCTTCGGGAATTGAATTTAATAGGTAACTCCTACTGGTAACTATCGACAATTCTGTATAGCTTCTTCATCTTCATCCAGTAGCAGTATACTAGTTTATTAAAGAAACTTGACAAAGCTCAAATCAATCTTCTTTATTTCACAGAAAAATCAACGGAAATGAGTGTCATGTTTTATTATACATAAAATACCAAAAAAGGTATCTCAGTTTCCAAGAACTATGTGGCTTTCTCCATTCGACAGATTGCCCCATAGTATTTGGGTTCGACAGACCAACTATCCTCACACAACACAAACATTACAATGCGGTCATCTAGAAAATGGCTGGCATCATAAATAATAAAAAATTGACAAGTAGTACATTATATACAGGGTGTCCCAGGACGATTATGACAAGCAATATATCGGAACTGGGCTGTACCAGCGAATTATAATTTTAGGGGTGTAAATTAGAGCAGATATAGTATATTTTTTTGTTATTGTGTTACCCAATGAGGTATTTGGGGTCACGTGACATCCGAATCAAAATTTTTAATGGGACATCCTGTATATTTGTGATTTTTTCTGTTCCACCCGATAAAACAATTCCAACAAACTAGCACACCTAGGGTCTAAAGTGATTAGTTCAAGAGCTATAAGTACTTAAAAGACTGCACCACTATACCATTATGAAACACTACCAAAGCAATTTAACTGTAGGGGTAGGTACATGTTATAATCAATGCTAGTGGTACTATCCTTTTAGTACCTGTAGCTTGAATTAATCACTTTAGACCCCAAGTGTGCTAGTGTGGAATTGTTTTATCGGGAGGAACACAAAATGTCACAAATATACAGGGTCTCTCATTAAAAATTTTGATTCTGACGTCACGTGATCAAAAAACAAATACCTCACCGGGTGACGCAATGACAAGAGAAGATACTATATTCGCTCTAATTTACACACCCAAAATTATAATTCGCTACTACAGCCCAGTTCCGATATATTGCTTGCCTTAATCGTCGTGGGACACCCTGTATAAAATTCAATTTATTATTATATTTATTGGAGTGAATTTCATTTTTTTGCAGCATCTTTATTAAAAGTTATCAGGAATACCTGACTATTCTAATGCCTTTATTATTTGAAATGTAATTTCTTCAATTGGCTCCATTAATTTATTAATGACTCACCTTGGTTCACTGAAGTTCCAGGCGTCAAAGTGGTACTGAATGAAAAAAAAGTACGACCTGAATCATCAATCAACATAGGTGCAATTGTTTTGCATTTTCTGTCTTGAAATCATAATGGAACTGGGATGAAAAGGGTAGCATTTAGCTGTAAAACAGCTGCTAGTCGTTTGCCCAAAAACTAGAATCACTGTCTACGCCTCTGACTGTCTAAGTACCGCTTTCCTCCATACTTCAGTGATTTATGGCGAAAGCTGCGAATTTGGAGCATTCTTGTTGTACAAGGCAGACAAGCTTCTTTTTGCGCCGACAAATTGTACCGATTTTGTAATTTATGGTGGGCATTGTAGATGTTAAAAGTAAATTAGGATGTTGGCGACACTGTGTAGACCATTGAAAATGCGACAAAGGACTGCGAAACCGTCTGTTATCGGTAATTTTACATAATGTGGACTATGAGCTTTTGTAGGTTAGTGGGCATTATTTTCAACTGACAACGTTTACGTTTTTATTACTGTACGCTGTGCAAGCTTTGCGAACGACTTTATAAAGAAGAGAATAAAGTTTTATAAACCAATAGTTCATATTTTCAAATGTAGATGCTTTTATGATTTTTTCTCTAGTTTTTTATGCATTTAATAACAAAATTAGCAAAATATTAACAAAATTAACAGTGCTATTCCTAGAGTGGTGCCGGAAAACAATAACAAAGTCTACTCACAACACGAGGCTAACGACCGCAGCAGTCGATGCCGTTGACACAGAAGAAAAAAAAACAATGTTTACATTGATCCAAACACCATAAATCTATTATACTGTGTTAGTTGCGAAGCAAACACACCTATTCGTTTATACAGGCTCACGTCGTTGCTTTCAATGTCTTAAAGGCATTCCATCAGCTCAGCTGAAGAACAGTTTTGTTAGTAAGGTTAGGGTAAGGTTAGGGTTCAGTTACCCTAATGGTTGCAGCTCAGAATCAAGGCTTATTGTGTACCTCCGGTCAAAAGGATCAGACAGACCCCCATCCTAAGTCATTTGTGGACCTTGAGATATATTGGACTATGCTCTACTGTTTTTTTGCCTGGTTTACATTCACATGGGAGTTCCCGCTTTCACTCAAGGTAGGACAGTCGACGATAACGTGCTTAGCTGTTTCCTCCGTCATACCGCACTTCCTGTATAAAGGATTCTCCGTACCGATTCCCAACCTTTGTAGGAGTATACTACACGTCTAATGGCCAGTTATAAATTCAACCACCTTTTGTAGTTCCTTCCTGTTCAGTCTGCGAGCATCTGTGGTATTTGAACACAAGGATCCCCTAGGCACCCCCTTAGATGAACATTTCCCGTCACTCTGTCTAAGCGCTTTTGGTGCTCAGTTGATACCCAAAATTGTGAAAACTGCCCGTATGATATACCACATGCTGGTTGTGGCTCGATGAGAGGGAGCTCTGCACCCTCCTTGGCATTTACTCCTTAGTGACTAGGCATCCAAGATAATGATTCCTTCTTGGTCTTCGCCAGTGTCCTTAGGGTATTATGGTAGTCCCGCACTATCTTTGAAGTACAGTGGTTACTTGCCAAGGCCATCAGAACCGCCCAGCTGACTGTGTTTCTCTAGATATTCTTTCTACTGAATGCTTTATCTATGTATATTCTGCTGTATTCAATAATTGCGGCTATTTCTGTCAGTTTACTTAGACTTATGTTCTGTCCAGGCTTACCACCGTATATGCTTCCTCCTGCTCCGGACAAATTTTTAGAGCCATCGGTGGACCAGGTTTATTTATTTATTTATTTATTTTATTTAGCGTATGGCTACATGGATTAATTGGTAATAAGTCTTAAACAATATAACAAAATACAAATATTAAATTTAAAACAAACAAAAATAAATAGTTTTTAGATTTTAAAATTAAGACCATTTATCCAGTCAACTACAGACTTCGAGGCTTCGAAGAAATCCGACTGTTGTCCAGCATATGCGGTAATCGGGCATTCGGTGACAATATGCTGAACAGTCTGCCGGGGCTCTCCACAGTCACAGGACGGTGATTCAGATATCCCCCATTTAAAGAACGAGCAGGTGACACCATTCGACATAGGGCCCATTCCGATATGTCACTCAAGTTGACTTTGTATGGGATCTTAGGGTCACCACTCTTGGCATTCTGTCAGGTGGCAACTCAAGTATGTCACACCGCAGGTTGTTAAGCATCGTGGTGTGTTTCATAGCAGGGTGGTAAAACCAATTGTCATGGAACTGCATTCTATGTGCAGCCATTTTTGCCTTCCCCTCCATGTAAAAATCGAGAGGTGGGATATTCAGCAGTACCTGGAGTGGAAGGCAATGAATTGGTCGACACACTCACAAGATGAGGTACCGAATCTGCATTGATAGAACCAGAACCATTTGCGTTTGCGGGCATTGCGAAAAGCACTAACAGGAAAACCGTTTCAGATTGGACAGAGAGGAAAGCACTCCTGCACTGGCGAGATATACCAAGGCTACTACACCCGAAGGCGGGAATACCGTACTGTTCTAGTTACCCGAGGATCCTAGAATGGAGCAGGAATGATCTGCGTATTCTGATCGGCCTGTTGACAGGACTTTGTCGTCTGAGAAACCACTTGCCAAAAATGGGTCTGGAACAAACCTCGGACTATCGTTTCTTCTATGCGGAAGATGAAACAGCGGAGCACATACAGTGCTCCTGTCCAGAACTGGAAAGACATTTCCAGGGCCGCGCCAAGTGTTTCTGCCGCCCGTGTGCAAATGATAAGTGGCCGCCCCCTATTACCCCAAGCACAATGAGATACGGTAATAAAATTTCAGAGACGTTTACTTTTAAGTTTTGTTGAAAATTTAATACTTTTTTGCACAAGTACCACATAAATAAAAATCCTTAAAACTAAGCAGCAAAAAAACGAAACCTATAGTTATGCATTTTAACCTTAAGAACAAAAACTTCCAGAAAACAATTAAATATTTTAAAATGTTTAATGTTTAAAACTTGAACAGCGAAAAAACAAAACATGTACATTATGTACTTCAAACTTAAAAACAAAAGAGCAACCCTCGCTTAAAAACAAAAGCTGCTAGAAAATAACATAAAATATTTTTTAAAAAATTAAGTTTAATATTTTAAACATAAACGAAAAACAAACAAAACAGATAATTATGTACTTTAAACTTAAAAACAAAAACTCCTAGAAAATAAAATATGATGCACTTATCTTTTTATAAAATTTATAGAAAAGACACTTGCCTTGCTTTAAGTGCTGCAAAATCCTTTATAATTTGGCCTGCATTTAGTTTTCCACATAATTCTGATTCAGTGGAACCGTAATTTTTAATGAGTTTTAGCTTTGAAAATTATCTTTCTCCGTGTTAAAAGGATTCCAAGTCAATCGAAATATTGGGGAATATATCAAATAAATCATTTTTAAATATGTGCGGCGGTACTTACCATTAACGACCGGGAAGCGGGACAGTCAGGACTGAGCTAATCGCAAAATAATAGAGTCTAAAAAAGACAGAGTTATCTAGATGAACGAAATATCATGGGCGCCGCGCCGCCGCCCTTTTAGGCTTGCCGCCCGTGTGCGGTGCATACCGTACACACGGGTTCGGCGCGGCCCTGGACAATGGACATATCCGTAATTCGGATTCACCCATCTGTAACCTACTGACTCCAAAGAAGTTTCAACCAATACGACCATCGCCTTCTTACACAAGTGTGGGTTGTATGGTGAACCCTAAATAGATGTGAGCTACTTACAATAGCCACAATAGGGTCGCAGTAGAAGTTGGTATAATCGCCCAACTTACTGCCAACGTTACTCAACCTAAACTACATAGAACAGTTGCGGTAAAATTCAATGCAGTCATGCTCTGCTAAGAAGTAACTTATTATTTGTGAGAGTCAGAGTACAGAATGTAGCATGAACAGATGCAACCTGTCTCAATGAAATTTGAGTATGACGATGACGAAATTTTATACTTCAATTCCGGAAAAACACCGGACGCAGAGTAGCCGAATCATAATAAACATAGGAACGTATTCTGAATATGAAAAAGTAGGGAGAAGAGTCCATTGGCATGATTCAATTAGTGCAGGGTGTGGCCACAGCCCGCTTTATAAAACATCGATCGAACTAGCGGTCATCGTTTCAAAAGTACGCTCTTTGATTCCCTCATTGCCGCTTTAAATCCGCCGGCAGCGTCGGCGGCGGCGAGCCTTGTGCGCGGGCGCCGCGACGCCCGACGCGCCGCGCCGCCGATCGCCGCCGCCAACGTCGACTCTCTTTCCTCTGAACGCTAATTTGCAGCGGAGGCCGTGGAAAAACGCGCCGTGCATTAACGACCGACCAGCACTGCCTGCCCCCTGCTCCCCCCCCCCCCCCCCGCCGTTCCCCCCTCGTTTCCCCGTTTCGCAACGTCCAAAATTACCCCGTCCTTTTCCGTCCCGTCATCGACCTCACCTGTTTTCCCTGTTTCCGTCTCACTCTCTTTCCGATGCTGATTACGTTCCATTACAGATCTCTATCAAACCCTTTTCCCAATTTTACAAGCCGGTGCTCGCTACTATCGAAAAATTCGCTTAGAGTTATTCGATACGTTAACGTAGGCTGCTAACGGTGCATTCCTAAAGGCTAACAAGGACAGTATTGGAAGTTTGTCTTTTATTAACGCGATGAAACGTCTAAAAACTAAGTGAAGGAAGGAAGTGAAGGAAGACATTAATGATTAATGTAGTATAACTGGACGAACAGACTATTTGAGACACCTCAGAAGCCTCAACATGAATTGCAAAATCGCTATACAAAACAAAATGATGTCTGCACCAGTCTACAGGGACTAGACTGCTGGAAATTCTAGAGAGCTATTACTAGGGAAAAAAGCTCCACCTAATAAGCATATCTGTAGCTGCAAAAGATGCTGCCCAAGGTTAAAATTGTTAAAGTATGTACTGATAATTCCTCAGGAAAACGTTAAATTTCGTTCTGAATTGCTATCACAGATGATTGGTCCTGATCTGATAAAACTCTTAGCTGGACAAAAAATCATTCAGAACCCAAATGATCAAAAGGGCTGAGAGAAGTTTTGCGTCCACCAGTAGTCTCACGAGACTATTCAAAGCTTTTGGGTTCACTTTGCTAGCCACTTCTGAAGGAATGTACTTGATTATCCTAGAAGCTGTAGTGAGACTAGGTGTCCATTTCCAGACAGTTTTGCTTGGCTGATAATAGCATACTCCTTTTTTCGCCTCGTTCACCTCTAGTCCTCTGTCCCATCATCGACCTCATCTGTTTTCCCTGTTTCTGTCTCACTCTCTTTCCGATGCTGATTACGTTCCATTACAGATCTCTATCAAACTCTTTTCCCAATTTTACAAGCCGGTGCTCGCTACTATCGAAAAATTCGCTAAAGGCTACCAAGTACAGTATTGGAGGTTTGTCTTTTGTTAACGCGATTAAACGCATGAAAAGTAAGTGGCACCAGACAGCATGAGTACCTATCTGGTAAAATTGGATGAATTGACTGATGGAGATACTTTAGAAGAACCAACGCAAATTGTCAAGTACCCATACATAAACACGCCTTAGCACCAGCTCACTAGAAAGAAAGCTATATGCCGTTTCATCGGCTTGTCCACAGCCCACACATAGGAAGTCTTCTTCAATTCCTAATAGTGATAGATGCAACCTGAACCTGGAGTGCCCCGTGAGAACACCAACGAGGTTTCTGATTGCCCATCGGCCTGATCTAGTTGTGTTCAGCCCAGCTATAGAATCATTGGCTTGTTTGCACCCCTCACTTTGCCTGTTCCCAAAATACTGTCCTCCTGTGCCGGGTCTGGCCAGCCTACCATTTTCCTCATTACCAGGAGCCCCGTAAGACCCGGAAACCACATCATGGTAACTTCATTCAGCTTCGGCAACTCTTCCAATCTCTCCGCGCATTCCTGAGCTAAGGGTGCTTCGATTCTGAACCCGCAGCTTTTGATGCCACCTGACTGTCCGAGGTAAATCTTCTGTTCCGTGCCGCTTCCCCATTACATGCAGCGATGGGTATTCCATATACACTTCTGCTTCGAAAATCGTGGTGTTCCTGCCAAGAGAGTAACTATCGCGTACTCCTCGATTTTACAGACATATCCCTGCTCCAGAGATCTGTCCACTAGCTAAACGGGAGTCGTCCATGTAGCATACCAATGTCTCTCCAGGAAACTGAGTCTCCCCCCTATTCCACTCATCGATACTGGGAATGGTCAGGGTGAAATATTTATCCAACCTTAATAGACGGTTTGCCTCGACAACCCTGTAGACAGATAAAGACAATGCTTCATCCGCCAGCTTGGCTATCTTTGAGTGGCCAACAGCATCTCCCCTTATATGCCACTTGCCCGAGTCCAACAATTCCTAAAGTCTGACAAAGAAAGTGCTAAAATCAGTGTTTTTTTGACGCCACGCAACTTTTGAAAACCAAATTTGCATCAGTTTCTTCAATGATTGATCTAGTAAAACTGGATGGTATGCCTGCTGGAAATCCTTCAGACGAATCAACACAAGTTGTAAAATGTCCTACATAAACACTCCTGGCAACTAAGCTCTAGCTAACTTGACACCCCAAAGTGATCTCTGCACCAGTCTGGCAATGCCAACAAGAGCTGGGTAGGTTAGCAAAGCACAATAAATTAACACTGAAGCGGGTACCAAAACACCAGCTATAGCTGGTAATGAAAATGCAAATAAGCATTTGTGTGAGTGCAAAGCGCTAGATCACAAAAGACAACAACTCTTTAGCAAGCCTAGGATACGACCAATAGTAACTCAGTACCAGGACCTACACGGAATCTGCACAAACTATTGCAAGGATCTAGACTGCAGAAAATAGGAGTTATAGTACATTACTAAGGACAAAAGCTCCAGCTTCCAGCTAACAAGCATATCTTTAGCTGCAAAAGGTGCTGCCTATTGTTAAAGATGTCAAAGTATGCACTGATAGCAAGCGAGCAATACTAATCCTATAGTTCCTCAGACAAACGTTAAATTCAGCATTGGATTGCTAGCAGTCACTCTTAGCAAGATAAAGAGTCATTGAGAATTCAAAGGCTCCACCGACTAACCAAAAGGACCGGTTGTGCATGAGCCCTATGTTTCTTTATCTATCAGCAGTCCCACGAGACTATTCAAAGCTTGTGGGCTCACTTTGTTAGCCTCTTCTGAAGGAAGATACCTAATTATCCCAAAAGGTGTAGTGAAACTATGTATTAATGCCCAGGTAGCTTCAATTCGTTCTCCATTTCGCATCTCACGCTCCACAGTCTCTAACTGATCACCCGATATTTGAAAACCACATTAAGGTAGATATCAACATATTCAATGATGAAACTAAACAAATTGAGAACTCACCGCGCGATATCTCAGAAGTGGGTATCAGTGTGAGCAAAATATCGATAGATGGTCATGAATTAAGCAACAGACAATAAGCATATCTAGTGCTTCGTCTTTCAGTAAATCAACAACAGTAAAGAGATCTATCAGAGGTTTATTTTTTCTCACTTATCTATCAGTTCTTTGACCCTTCTGATTTGACTGACATTTGGAGCTGATTATAAAGACCCTTGCCTTAGTAGATTCAAAACAACACGCTGAAAAAAACAAAAGAGAAGAATAAATAAATATAAATAAATGCATTTATGCCAAGTCAACAAGGACGAAGCCTAGTAACTACACAAGATACAAATTGATAACTACGACTTAACGTATAAAGAACACATATAGTTTAACAGAAGAATAAATAAAAAAGGAAAGATTTCGTTACTCTATACACTTCAGTGAGAACTGCTGATATTATATTTTAGGTATTTCTGTGTGGAGTACAAGCAGTTATCAAGTAACAGCTGTTTGATTATTTTTATGAAAGTGTTACCATATTAGATATTAGATTTGTTAATTTGTAATTTCAATTCCAATCTGATCTCTGATTTCATAGATTTTGAGGCATCTCGATCGCAATTCCAGAAATTACCTGGATCCACATGAAAACGTAGGCAGTAACTATCTAGCTTTGAACTTATGTTCTTCATGTTAACATGTTAAAGCCAACAACAACACACTTCTAATACATTAATCAAACTCTCCATCACGGATTCTTAGCAATTTGTTACGAGTTTCGAGAACATCTGCCACAAAGCCGATCCCGACCTAGAAGAGCGCCTTATTTTCACTCATTTCTTTGAACCCTTTCGCGGCATTTACCTCCCGCATTCAAACGTCCTTCTTTCAGAGATTTCTTGTATTCAGAAGAAGCAGGTAGCGGCTTCTGAAATTTGTTTTGGCCGAAAAAGGATTGAATTTATGCTGCGGTTTTGCGAATCTGCATCTGCTTATGCACACCTTCGTGCCATCTGTGACTGTCTTTTGTTAGGAACCCAAAGGGTTCGGGATACATGGCAATGTAAGATGTCGAGGATCCGATTTATCATAATACTGTTTGGTTCAACATCAGCTGGATATCGACATATGTTAGAGATTTTTGGATTTGGTTTCTTCGTTGTATTCAAACGCATTAATATTTGTTTGTTCTAATCACGCAATCTTAGTCGAAATGAGCCGTTGTCTTGTCGATATGTACAGTGTGCCCATTATCTATAGAATAATGCACAGTAAATAATAATTGTAATTTTTTATATAAAAGTTGTTTAAGATTGTATTTGCCACAATAGGGCAGTATTCAGTTGTTTTTGTTTCAGAAAACAAATGGGCAATAAAAAACAATTGATTTTTTTAAACAGCAACGAACCCTTTCATTAGGCTTACTTGATAGAGAGTTTTTTCTTTTCAGTAACATAACATGATTAAGATAAATTCTAAAAATGTACACACTACAAAATAAGTGCACCTGAAATTAACGTATACAGGGTGAACCTCAAGGTGATCCTTTTTTAAACTGTATATAGAAGTCGTTAAAACAAGCAACTTTTTCAAATTGCTTTCTTCAAAAAACTAAAAAATAAGCGAGATACAAAATAAGAAGGGTATACCTGGGCTTGTGTGATTTTGTGTCTCGCTTATTTATCAGTTTTCGGTAAAAAGTTGTTTATCTTATTGACTTCTATACACAGTTTAAAAAAGTATCAACTTAGGACTCACCCTGTATAATAACTAGTACAAGGCTTTAACTACTCTACTTTATAGCTCTGCTTCTATTTGTAGATCCGAATTCGTTGGTAGACCCATATTAAACAGATTTTTAAAATAATTATATGCACCCAATCATGTGTAATGCTTCTGCGTAGTTCTTTTCTTGTTTCCCACATTTACCAACGCATCGTCATAGCTCCATATTAATAGAGTAGCGTCTATGCAATTAATAATAATCATAAAGTTCCCCAGAAAAAACCTCTCACGTTGCCCGCCTTAATTCCCGACCATCCTTCCTTTAATGACGGCTTCCGGTACACTTTCCTAAAAATATTCAATTAGCTAATTAGTACAACGAGCTGATGCAGTGTAAGTAGGCCGGGTATATTAGCTGCACTTTGTTGTGTCCGCAAAAAAAGCGGTGGAGGATTTAATGGTTTCGGCCGGTAATATTCGATTATTCATTCGATCGTATTATCAATTAATGATTAAGGCGAGTGAGGCACGGAAAAAAACTGGTAATCAGTGTTTGGGAGAAACTTATATGTAATAGATAAACTAGGCATTATAACAACGTATCCATGGATATTTTGAGAAGAAACGAAGTCAAGTTGATTGACTCAGTACTTCCTACACGTTACTGTGATACTAGTTTATTATTTTCCCGTAGCATGAAGCTTTAGTCTGACATCCCTTTGCAACCAAATCATCTGCAGCCCCCCCCCCTATAAAATTGTCTTATGCTTTATGTCTTTCCTAGGAACCCCTAAAACATCTAAAAACGAAGTTTGATCTGTTTTCATATTTTTAGTTTTTTGATTATTGCTACGCTGCCTCTGACACGATTTCTAACAACCATACGCGTTTTCCATCCTCATTACGGTAGTAATACTGTGAATTTCATTAGAATCAATTTCCCACATTACAAAATAAAAACGATCCAAGGCAATAAATACTCGTATGTATACAGAAAATTAAAAGTCCTTAGTTTCGGTAATAGGCTAGGCAATATTCGGATGGACCTATAAAGATGATGTTGCTAGGTCTTCCTTCACAGGCTAGTGGACAGCCTATTATGAATACAACAAAATGTTCAGTTTTTCAACCCACCCCACCCGACCAACCACCCCAATTTCACCCCCACCAAAAAAACGCAGAAAATGACCAGGAACCTCTAAACCGTTTAAAAATGAAGCTGTTCTTATATTTTTAGTTTTTTTATTATTTCAACGCCGCCACTGGCACGATTCATAAAAACCATATGCATTTTCATCCTCGCCACGGTGGTAATACTGTGTCACAATTCCATTAAAATTAATTCATAATTTTCCTCGTTACACAATATAGAACGATCTAAAGCAATAGGTACTCGTATGTTTACAGCAGAAAAACTTCTAAGTCCTTTGGTTTCTGTAATAGGCAAGGCAATGTTCGGATGGACCCAAAAAAGTTATCTATGTCACTAGGTCCTCCTTCACAGATCTGTGGATAGTCTATTATGAAAGCAACAATTTTTTTAATTTTACAACCCCCCCAAACCAACACAATTTCATTCCCACCCCAAAAAAGTAGAAAATAATCAGGAAGCCCTAAAACGCCTTAAAACGAAGTTTGTGCAATATTTATTTTTTTGTTTTTTGCTAATTACTCAGCCGCCCGTGCACCGATAACCAAAATTATAGGAACATTACCTACTGCGATCCCACAACATATCTCTGCCCAAATTTCATCACAATCCATGCAGTTGTACAGGGGGCGGAGTAATTAGCAAAAAACAAAAATTTTCAAATATTCCTCAAACTTCGTTTTTAGGCGTTTTAGGGGTTCCTGATCATTTTCTACTTTTTTTTGGGTAGGGGTGAATTTGGGGTGGTTGGGGGTGGGGGGTTGGAAAACTGCAAAATTTGTTGTATTTATAATGGGCTGTCCATTGACCTGTGACTGAAAAAACCTAGCGGCATAATACACTTTTTTAGGTTCATTTGAACATTACCTTGTTCATTATAGAAACCGAGGAACTTAGAATTTGTGATGTATACAGACGTGATACAGACATACGAGTATTGTTTTAGATTGTTCTATATCGCGTAACGCGAAAATCATTCAACTGATCCTAACGAAATTTTGACACAGTATTACTACCGCGGCGAGGATGGAAAACGTGTATGTTTTGGAAAAATCGTGTCAGTGGCGGCGCAGCAATAATAAAAATGCCTCAAACTTTGTTTTTAGGCGTTTTAGGGGTACCTGATCATTTTCTACTTTTTTGGGTATTGGTGACTTTGGGGTGGTTGGAGGGTAGAGGATTGGAAAACTGAAAAATTTGAAGTATTCATAATGGGCTGTCCATTGACCTGTGAATGAAAAACCTAGCGGCATAATACCCTTCTTTAGGCCCATCCGAACATTTCCTTGCCTATTACAGAAACCAAGGGACTTACAGTTTTGTGATGTATGCATATATGAGTATTGCTTAATTTAGTTCTATGTATACTACGTAAAGTAAAAATTATTGAATTGATTTTAATGAAATTTCGACAAAGAATTGACTATCTCGGCGAGAGTGGAAAACGCGCCAGTGTCTGAAAAATCGTGTCAGTGGCCGAGCAACAATGATTAAAAAGCTAAAAATATGAAAACAGCTCATACTTCGCTTTTAAACGGTCTAGCGGCTCCTGATCGTTTTGCATCGTTCAGTTGAAGCATGCAGAATGAAAACTGTGGCGTTCTAGTTTCTAAGGAGGGCGACGCAAGAAACTATTTACGAAAGTTTTGTGTTGTACAATACGTTTTTTTGCGGGAGGGCGGGCGACGATTTGGTTGTAAGGGGATTTCAGACTATAGCTTCATGTAAATGGGAAAACAACAAAATGAAATCATTATGTGTGGGAAGTACTGAGTGAATCAACTTGACTCCATTTTTTCCTCTATTCCTCATTTCTCTTTTATCAGCAGCTACTTAAACTCATCATATTTCGGCTTACTCAGGCCTGTTGGAAAGAGCAAAGGTATTTCATGAGCAACTGATGGACGCGTTTCTCCATCAGTTCTTCTTCTTCTTATCTAAAATGACCGTGCTATGGAATCCCGGCACACATTCAGTTTTGCAGTCTTTTTTTCGCACCGCATCGCGACCGCCACCGCCGCACGACACTTAAATGCTTCTTCCGTTTTCTTTTATCCGCTCAGCGGATAAACATAGTTAAGCGCAAGTGTGAATGTGTGTGACGCTAAGTCATTATTTTAACTCTGCCTCTAATTACGTAATTGTGCTAAGTGGCCTCTGTGACTGGAAATGAATATGTAGCTGCCGTTGCCATATTGTCGACGATGATGAAGTCCAAACAGCTATCGCGCGTGTCGCAGTGCTATCTATTTGGTCATTTTTGGGGACTAAGACAATTGAAGGGTTTTTATCAAAAACAACCAATGTCATATTTTAACAAATTTCACATACTGGCGCCACTGTTAATGGAAACATCATATGTATCAGCCGAAACTATTATTAAGGCATAAACTACCAACGTCCATGGATAAAGTGAGCCCAAAGTTACAGTGTTTTAGCAAAAACAGCCATTGTCATTGTCGCTTATATCAAGAACAGCCAAAATCATGAGACACATTGGTAGTTTATGCCAGTAAACTCTAGTCAGTTTCGAATTCGAAGAACCTCTTCTACAACAGTGGAGTAAAATGCATTGTATTTGATCATTCTTATTGAATTTGAACCACTACATTAATTGCAATTGTGAGTAAAAACAACCACAGAGCTTATAAATGTTTTTGTGCCTCCTGAAAATTCTTGTTTTTTGACATTGGTTGTTTATCAGAAAAACCTCTCAATTGTTCTTTATAACCTCCAGGTAACCCGGCCATTTAGGTTTATAGTTATTGTATTAGTGTTGTAAGAAACCAATTTTGCTCTAAAAGGTCTGCATCAACAAGCGTTCGATTGCATGCGGTATTATAAAAGTTAGCTATGAGAACGTTCTAACAGCAAAATTATAAAGTATGTTCTGAAACGATGCTAAAACTACCTTGTAAACGTTTATATAATAATTATTATTCGACATATTAGCTAGTGCAGTTAAATTAATTTATTACAGCTTTATAACAATACCCACTGCAGATAATATTCAATAGATAGTAATTATTTTACTATAGCTTCTACAGTTCTTAAACAACAGTTTTATTTTTAATGTTCGTATGGTAGAAAATTTGCACTATGAATAAGCAGCTTTAATGCAACTTTAAGCTTATTTGTTGTATAAGACATGCGATGGATCTTTTATACAGTATCTGAAATATATATTGTTGGAAAAAAAGAAAAGTGAAAGACGATTTTGAAAACAGTCTACGACTTAGTTCTTCAGATTGTATCAAATGCATTAATACAGCCAATAACGCATCCATTGAAAGAAAAGATAAAAATCGTCTAGTTTCACACATTGATTCATTATCCAACTCTGCTAAACCGACTCAAGCACATGCAGATGGACTGCATTTAATTTCAAGCTCGACTACCGCAAGAAGACGATGTTTGTTATAGAATTTTAGGCACTTACCGAGGTAAACATTGTCTCTATGGAGTAGGAAAAGAGTAACAAATATTAGGAGTTGTTCGGATAACTTCGCTGGCTCTGGCCAGACTACGCTGTAACTCTGCTGGTTATGGTCATTGGATCCCTAGGTGAAACGAGGAATACGCACTGCGCGCAATGCCGGTGTGCCGTGCAGCGACGCACATCTTAGCCGCCAAAATACAGAAGGCAGTCATCTTTGGGTCGCTTCGTCTACTTGTCTACCTGTGATTGTTGACCTCATGGTGGAACAGAGGGTTGGTGTGTCGGAGCCCGGGCTGCTTTGTTAAAAAATACAAAATACTACATTGGATGATTCATACCGATTAATATTCTACATATTTAATTATTAGATTTGTATTGTTTGTCCTGTTTATGGATTTTTTGTTGGGCAATAGAATTATTATATTACTGTTATTACAATTTTTTCCAACACAACAGCTATTCCAGTTATGTGCAAAAATGTAAAAGCAATAATTTTCTGAGGAGAACGCGGGCGAAAGTTCGACACATAAGCACAGATCAGGTACAGATTCCATCTGAAAAAGGTGATTTGTCTAACAATAATTTTCGTTCTTTCATTTGGACACCTATTATTTATCGGGCTGTTGCTAAGCCCTATCGCACCGCAAATATGAGAGGTCGCGCCCAAAATAGTTTAATTATTTTTCGTGTTGTCGGCCATGCAGCGAAAAAAAATTTGCACCATAAAACATCCCCGGGGCCAGTAATTTCCAGACGAAATACCATCCGGCACCACATCTCCACATATTGTCGGCATTTTTGACAGTTCGCTGTGATGGATGTCGTGAATTACATCGGCCTCGATGATATTATCCCAGAACGGTGGAGGGGTATGAAGGAGTGGCTAGTTGACAAAATAGATATTTATAGAAACTTAATTTTTAAAAATTTTCAAATATGCAGAATTGCTCATGTCATACATTTTGTTTGTTCAAAACTTGCAATCTGGAGTAATATCAAATATTGAAATAAATATTATTATACTGAGGTGCCAGAATGTCAGTCTCATAATGGAGATGCGTAAATGGATACCTATGTCTAAGTAGTATTGTAAACTCCTGGCGAAAGGAATGGACAGAAGCATCTCAGGCGCAGCATAACGCAATGCCTTGTGCAGTAGGAAAAGCTCCTAGTATTGGGTGCTAGTAAACCTGGCTGACCTCCGAATTTTGCGAAAAAAAAAATCATAACGTAAAGAGATCGGTCTATTATGTCGTTTTCAAAAAGAAAATGTGTGGATGATCCACGTTTTTTTATCAGAAAAGTTTTTTGAAAATCCCAATTTCCTACTTTATAACGTCAACAAACTGAACAAACAACACCACAAAACAAAACAGATACGTCAAAGTGACTACAGTGACGTTAGGAGCACGAACCACAAAACACTTGTCGCTATCATACGCTGCGACGTTGCCACATCCCGCCAACTTTCGGATGCCTGCCAAAATTGTTTGAATAAATGTATCCCCTCTCCAAAAGCAGAAAATGATCATTCAGGATGGAAAGGGTCAGATACACTTTAAGTCAATACAACAGATTGTCACTAATCATCGACAGATGTGACTAGATGAGCGGTTTTTCGTTTGAAAGGGAAAATTGAAGGTAAAGGTATCATGCATGAATACAAGATACGAATACCAAGAGAAAGATAAGTAGATAAGAAGGATAAGTATAGTCAGATATACTTTAAGTCACGATAACAGATTGTCACTAATCATCGACAGATGTCACTAGATGAGCGGTCTTTTGTTTGAAAGGGAAAAGTAAAGGTAAGGGTATCATGTATGAATACAAGGTACGAATACCAAGAGAAAGATAAGTATAAAACTCAAATAGTCGTGTAAACGAATAGTATTGGAAGGAACATAATGGGGTATTTTCCGAACAAAATTTTATGACGGAATATTGATGTTACGTCCCCAAAAACCATGTAACAAACACTTTTACGTTTTATTGTGAACGCGAAGTCGGTTAAAGCCCCTCCAAAGCTCAAACATAAAATTTCGCGCCACAAAGTGACAGTCGTGAGACCAGGGGAGGTTATGTATGGCATGACACTAGTGACAGGCTATTAAAGAATGACGAGTAAAATTGTGAAAAATAACTAGGAAACATTCTCAGAGTAAACTGCTAATTACATAATAATGCAAAAAATGGATTTGCATTGTAATATAACATTTATAGTCTACAAACATGAACTTTTATACAATTAAAAAGAGGCAAACTAAATAAACATAATACATAAAATTAAGTTTACATCCTCTATATGTAGAAAAACTAGGCAAAACGTTAACAACGCGACAACCTTGAATCTACGCATAATTCAAATTAATATTGTCACATCCCATCAACATCCGGTATAAAAATGACTTTTAATTGGTTGATTTCTTAGGCGGGAGGTTAAGAGATTTAAATGAGCTCTTTTCAAAGGGATGATTTTCAAACTCTATCTTTACTCCACGTGGGCAGAAAAAAATTATCAAACAGTGTCATCATTACAAATTAGATACAAGCAATCCATTTTAGCCATTAAACAGGCAGTATTAGCAAGTTGGAAAATACCCCATTATAATCCAAGACTATTGCATCAAGGGTCCAATAAATCCTAGGGAACTTATAAAAAGGTGTTATTTGTCCTATCAAAACAAAGCTGCTGAAGAATGTGTCATTTAAAAAATTCAATAGTAATTATTAGGGCGGTGGTCAAGTAATATGTCTTATTATTTTCCACATAACGTGGCAACGTCGCATTAACCGACGGCCGACCTTGGGCGAACAGGTATAAACAACAGATGGTGGAATGCTTTGTTTTGGTTTGATCTTCCCTTCTTCATTTAGCGATTCTCGAGTGAATTTTGGATTTTATCAATGCATAAAATTGACAATTCCATAAGACGGTGGAGTGCTGTATTATTTGCCAGAGACGATTTGAGCACGATGAGTGTAGATATGATAAGAATGAAAACGCATGGTAACTAATAACAACATGATTTTGGTTCTTTGCTTCCCGCTTCTTACGGTCCTTTCTCCAACATACATTTTGCCGCATCCATATGGTAAATAACATGAAAGGACCATGTTAACCAGTTCTCACCTGGAGGAAATTGAAGATAGACAATCAATCGAAACGTTGGAATTCTCAGAGAACAGTTAGCATAGCTGCTGATAGTAGAAATATCAAGATGAAAATTCTATTTGTGGCCTTTTTTATCAGTGCACCGCGTTACCAACTGTAATGGTGTTTAGTATAAACGTGACAGTCGATTAAGCCATTACTGGCCCATGAGGCTAGGCGCTCTCATCATCATGATGGTCTGCCGGAAGATTGATGATTGCCGAATGATTTTTTTCGTCCCGGGGTTGAAGAGGTGAAATTGGCGGTCCTGGGCTGCCGGGGTAAAAAATTGGAGGTGGCTCCGTTAAATATTGACGCGCATCGATGGCAAAATCCGGAATTATTAATCGTCGGTATGCCACAGGAAGATTAATGACTAATTTGAATAGTTTAATTATTTTTCGGCGCAATGGTAGCAGTGCCCATGCGATTCATATACCAGGGACGGATCTGACTGAACGATTTCTAAAACTCGGCAAGATTAGCGAATCATTCGACGCTTCGAAGAAGAGCTTCTACCGATATTTCGGTAGTTGAATCTTGCTGGCATGTGCCAAGTTGGAGTTAGACCAATATGGGACAAATAAATGTCTATTAAAAGTCGCAGACGTTGGCTAGGCCTTTGACACTTGGACATAACCAAATAAGGACTTCCTAGGAAGTAAACTGCAGCAGGGAATTAAAACAGGACGAGAATTTTATGTAAGAATCCCGAACTCTATAGAGAAGTACAGGTTATCCTGCACTCGGTGAGAGATTTATTCATACTGCTCTTCGGTAAGCTTTCACGTGTGTCCGAAAAAAGCGTTTCCTGTTTCAATAATATTTTTCAGTAGGTACCTTAAAATATTACGGAAAGTTGATACGAAAGTTGGTCCTGAAATTCGTCATAAGGACTAGAATCTTGAAATAGCGTAAATGCATTTTTTTTGTGGATTATGACTTTTCGAGGTATCAGAATTTTTTGTCAGGTTATTTGATGCGATTGATTGTGAATCGACTGATGGTAGCGACATTATCGCTCTTTAGGTTCGAGTCTCGCCGCTTCGACTTTTTCCGACATTTTATGGTACGAATTTTAATCATAATTTTCTTATTTTGTACGAAATGTCATATTTAAGACGTGTAACGTAAAAGTGATAAATATGGCAACATTTCTTTCAGTATTTTGTTAATTCTGCATATTCAAAAACCCTCAGATATGGAATCTTATCGTTCCAGTTTTGGCATTTTCAAAAATATTTAAACGTTTAGGTATTTTTTACTAGTGCTGTATGTATGTATAACATGTTACTTACGACACTATTACAGGCATATTCATTTAAGCTAGGATGGTAATCCTAACATTAAAACGCTAAACTACTGGTTCGATTGGAAGTTTCGCCAAAACTATCTTAGTTTCTTGGGAGTCGCCGAACAGGTAACAGTTTAGGAGAATGTCAGCTATTCTTGTTGATGAAACGTCAAGCAGCCGACGCGCAGTGTTCGAGGTCGCTGATTACGAATCTGGTATCAGAATCGCGATTGTCAGGATGATGGATTCAGTATGGTGAGAATAGCCTTTTCAAGGAGCAAAAAACTTCAGTAAATGATAGTTAAACATTTACTCGGTTTTTTAGGGGTCGCTGACTACAAATCCTTCTTCGGAATCGTAAAAACTGTTTAATATAGCTTGATTTTTTTACGTGTGTGGAATAATAAATTTTGTAAAAGTTCATAAATAAGACTTTTTTTACAAAAAAGCGTTAAAACACGGAGGGGCAGCTATGGGCAGCATTTTTTTGAAGTGGCAGACTATATCTTTACCAGCAACGTCCGACAAGTTTTGCAGGGGTGCAAAGGGGTGCAATATTAATTTTTGTCCAAAACATATCGCATTCGTGCAATTTTCATTCGTAAATATTATATATAGTAGATGCTTACTACGTATTACGAACTTGCTTGATAAATACATAAACAAATGTAATACACTTTACATATCTTTCAAAGCTAATTCCATTTGGACAGGCTGAAATTATGTGATAAATCAAATTTTTATGAAATTTGAATGCATACGCCTAATTCATTGAATATTAGCATTTAACAACAAACGAACAAAGTCCAGTAGCAACTACAAATTTTGTAGTCGTAGAAACAAATCTTACCCTTCCTGATTGATTCCTCACTATTTTCTAACAGCCACTTTTTCTCTCGTTGTGGCCAGCTTTTTTAGATTTGGTCCCAATGAGCGACGCCATGAAAAAATGTACCTAGCGCCACCCTTGGACATGTGACCATATTCCCCTCACGTCCGGGTACGTCAGCGCGGACATGGATTTAATTTTTGCGATTGTGTTAAGGTGATATACATCTGTCACAAATTTTCGAGTAGTATAATGCCTCGCAATATACGACACTCATCTCCCGTTACATCGGTATCGAATATGCGTCGACAATATGTGAATATACGAGCAGGACACACGAATGATCGGATTGCATTTCATTGGCAAAATCATACCGTGACTGTCAGCCTATCGTAGCGTCACATATCAATAAAATGTTTCAGAAAAGTAATATGGTGGAATCTTATCATTGTACGGCCATTCAAAGCATTTGGAACACCTTCCAAATCACTGAAAAGGGGTTCAAAATAGGGCCATTATGTTAAATAGTCGATGTAGTTGGCCCTTACTTGACTAAGATCTATGACTATACACAAAGCATGTTTCGATGCAAAATCACTACATCCATAAACGATGCACTTAAACTCAAGAAATTAGATCGCAATATGGGGTGTTTCCTGACACTTTTCTTCATAGGCCATAAAGTACTCGCCAAAGGGAGTAATTTTTCTCAGTAACATATAACCGGCATGTTTAAGGACATCAAGATTATCAAATCCTCATTTCTAATTATGTCCCTGTGCGATTAGATCGAAACAGGCAGAAAACAAAAAAACCCAGTCTAGTCACATCAAAATATTCCTGTCAAAATTATCAGTAAAAAAAGACAACAATGAGAACATATTAGACATTGTGGAATGCTGAGACGTGTTATGTACCCTTCTGCAGATATCATGACTGCTATAAAATGAAGCAGCTAAAACACCAGCGGCACAGGACATGAGGCGTGAGTGGCATCATGTAGGTTAGGGACACAAATTACAGTTGTACATGAATTCGCCAATACTCTACACAAGGCATAGCTTTCAGAGTGGCATTGTATCACTAAGTACAAATAAAGTAAATAAAATAAAGTACAGAGCACAAATGTAGGGATCAGCGCGCGTTTGACGTTTACCGAGTTGTTGATGTGCTACATCGGACTTTAACAGCAAAAATGGTGCAACTGGTTGACTATAATGAACTGGTGGCTATGAGCATAGTGTACTTAGGATGTGGTCAAAATGCATCTTGGACTTCACGAGTATATCCAGATCGTTTCTCTGACCGTACTCACTCTGCACCTCGTTGGTCTGTCTATCTCGTGTAAGGAGCTAGAGACACATCAGGATATTTGTACTCGCATCATATGGACACGCTGGATGACCTAGAAAACCTTGAATGGTCGAAATTAAAGAAGAGATACTTGGCTTTTCAGCCTCGTGGCGTGAACTTCGAACCATACCTATAAGACTCATGTGACAGGTCCACACTTAAAGTTTCGCAGCGACCGAATAGTAATTATTTTCGTACCATTTTTTATTCTTCTGCTGCTGATTCACCGTACACCAGCTTTGTTATGTCAAAGGCAGTTGTTTCTGAAAAGGAAAGTTCCGACCCTGTACATCCTTCGGATGCAAAGAGATGCTATAACAAGTAAAAACGAAATGTCTGATGTTTACAAATTAGGACGAGTGGATTTGTCCTAAGGTGTGTATCGGACAATGTGGTAGAGATTTTAAAAATGGTATTACCGAACACAAAAAATCATTTACACACAAACTTTGTAAGTCAATATGTGCAATTTGTTCTCCAAAAAGCACCATTTCATTGACAGTATATTAAAGTATTACCTACATGTTGGACAAAAAGGACGTAAATATAATTTTCTCGAAACAATAGAATTTAGTAAGCTTAAACTCTTATGCAATTTCTTTGACGATCAAACAAGTCTAACAAAGGATTAACATTTACTAAGTGTTCGTTCCCTTAGCTTTTATTTTGTATAAATGCTTAAGGTAGTTTAGATTTGATATAATTGTTTGATAAAGGCACTCTGTGTTGAAACAATTGTTATAATTTTTCAATAAATGTGGTGATCTTTTAACGAAACACACTTCCTTTACCAATATGTTAACTTAGTCAATGCAGTCAGGTCCACTTATAACGACTAAAGGCTTCAATATACGGCTTGCCCAGTTCAAGTAAAAAACTGTGACGTCATATAATAATTGATCTAGTAGAAGTTCCGTAGCTGAGGATTATGTTTTGTTTTGATTATTCGTTGGCACCTTTCCCTGTTAGTTGAACGCTTGATTCCTAAGGATAACGTCATTAGCATTTTCTTAAAATGAGCATGCTCTACAAATATATCTGACAGTTAAAACTTCGTGTTTGTCTGGACAGGTGACCTGACAGGTATATCTGTCAGGCATACACTTAAGTATATGGCCGCATTAACATTTATATCTAGCATAGGTACCGTTTTAGCGATTAAGTTTATGCAATTCCAGATGGAACATGGAAAAGCCATGTCCAGCATTGAGTAAGACAAACATATAACAGATGTTAATAATATGCAACACCTTATTTCTCAAAAATATCGGGAGGTGCTGAATAGATCAGGATGGTAGTCGCTGTTACATGAAGTTACTCACTGTTTACTAGAATACCCGACTTTTACAGCCTTCCATCGAAATCTTCAGTCAGTGGATTGAATCGATCGAAAAATTGACGTCTTCGTGTAAATTTTTAAAACGAATATGAGGAGAAAGGTGCAGAGGAATGAGCCTGCCGGCCAGGCATATCCAGCGACACCGCAGCATATTCATGCACCAGCAGGACGACTCTCATGTCTATAGAATATACCTACGCACACTATTTTCAACTATTCATAAACTCTACATGACCTTGAACAGACTGTTTCAACCTCTCCGTCTACACGCCTCAGCACAGGGTAAGGTTGGAGATATCCATGACTAGTGGGGGAAGAAGTTTACTTAATTTTTGTGCAATCATTTTAACGATGCCTATATATCTTTTATATAGGCATATCGCACTTATAGACGGAGAGCTTGCTACGTAAAAAAAAGGTCACTCGGTAAAGTCAAAATTTTGTCATTTACAGATTCGGTAGGTACCAATGTAGGGATAGGTGGGTCATCAGAACGCGATGTGGACGGATAAAGTAAGGGTGGGGGGTTAGTTATTTAAATATGCTATTTTTTCGCGTAATACAAACGGAAACACTATATGAAAGTAGGGGAAAAATTTCAGAAGTGTTGTAGGCGAAAGGTAAAGCCGTCAGAGGGCGCTGAAGTTGCGAAACATTTTGCAGCAATTATGTCATTCGGTGAGTCAGTAGACTTCTGACAATTTACATACTTATTCTATGAGTCAAAATGACTACATTTTAAAAATATTTTCATGTTATACAGGGTGTCCCCAAAGTACAAAACGTGTTAAAGTTATGTTTTTTTAAATAGGACATCCTATATATTACTGCATATTCAGAATCCTTGGTAAATTCTGGTGTGAATTAATGTACCATACAGGGACTTCAAGCGAACCGTTTAGGTATAAATCACCATTTTCGGTATAAGTAGAAGAAGAAAAAATTGAATATCTCAGAGACTAAAAAACTTGGAAGGCTGTGAGTTTGCCGGATTCTGAAAACCATAAGCGCTTTTCATCCTCACCAAAGTAACAATACTGTGTGGAAATTTCATTGAAATCAATTCAATAGTTTCCACGTTACATGATACAGAACGGACAGAAGCAATAAAAACATGCATACATCAGAAAATTCCCTTGATTTCGTAAGACAATGCTCGGATGGACCTAAAAAAGTGTATTATGAAGCTAGGTCTTTCTTTCACAGGTCGATGGATAGCCTATTATGAATACAAAAAAATTCAGTTTTACAACCCCCCACCCCCAACCATCCCAATTTCACCTCCACAAATAAAGGTAGATGATGATCAAGAACCTAGAAACGCAGTTTGAGGCATATTTGATTTTTTTAAATTTTTGCTAATTGCTCCGCCGCCCTTGCACCGATTTCTAATATTGTAGGAACACTACCTACTGTGACCCACAGCATATCGCTCTCCAAATTTCACCACAATCCATGCAGCGGTTACTGAGATTACGAGGCTAGAAGAACGCCAACAGACAGGCAGACAGACAGACAGACAGACAGACCGACAGACAGACCGACAGACAGTCAGACAGACAGACGGACCGACGGAAATGAGTGACGTGGATTTTCGTTATGTAGACATCAGAAAACGCCCAAAAAACGTATTACCTCAGAATCGAAAAATTTCGCGATCACAATGCTCCCCTCACCTCTCGGTGTGGAAAGTAAAAAGAGTAGCTTTTAACCTGACGTCTGTTTCGATATCTCTAGTGCAAATCAGATTTGCCATCCGGGCCAATCTGCAAAATCGACTTTTGTCTGACTTTTTAGTAAAAATATGTGCTTCTAGCTTATCACGCATGTAATGCTATAACAGCTCAGACGTTGCAATAACAGGATGTTCGTGATACGTTGCGTTAACCTCCATAATTATAGCGAGTTGTTCTGCTGGTAAGAGAATATGCTGTGGCAACACATCAAACGCAAGAGCGCTAAACTTTTTTCCGAGCCCGCAGTGAATATATACTGACCCTTGGCTTGTTTTGTATAAAAAAAGTACTAAATACTGTGAATGCTCTTTTCGCTGCCTGCCGGCTATACATCCTCGTTTTTCTAATTAGCATACATACACACAGCGGCTCCGGCGAGCTGATGAAAATTAGTTTTGATCATCGCCGTTGCTTCTAATGAATTAATCCTATTCACTTTTCTCTTCGACTACCCCTTATGCCTATACTTTTTTCCGATCGTGACATCGAGTCCTTTGCTTTCTGTGCGATGGCAGAATGGCATTGTTATCATCTCCGTCTGAAAAGCTCGATAACGTAGGTGAGCATACCTGGTGGAAGATTTCGTTATAAACAATATCTTTTTAGTGAGGACAAAGCATGCATATTGCATATATTCCTTAAGGTTGTTGCTCATTTGTCCGTCACGGCATGGCCTGATGCTATATCAGTCGCCCACGCTTCGGCTGACGAAATCAACATACCGTGTAGCAGTCATAGATGCACCATGTTTGAGAGAAGCAGTTCTGATGAAGATAATTAATAGTAGTAGCTGCAGTATTGGAAAAAGAAAAGAGCAAGAGGAGCATGTGGGTCTATACCCCAGTAATGAAAAAATAGCGGAATTTTGGGACTTCCGACATCTATTCAATGACTTGAAAGGTTATTCGTCACCCATTTTTATGATCCTCTGTCACTATCGAACCACATGCCTGCTCTTCCAGTCTCTCCGCAAACTCCTGAACCAGGGGTGCCCTGATTCTAAGCCTGCAGATGGCTTTCAGTGCTGCCCGTATATGCTTCTGCTTCGTGAGTAAACAGTAACCCTCTTCTTTATTTTCCACATACAACCCTGCTCCTGAGTCCTGTTCACTAGCTAGATGGAAGCCGTCCATGTAGCGTACCACTGCCTCTTTGTGAAACTGACTCTGCTTTTTTTTCCACGCATCGATACTGGAAATCGTCAGAGTGAAGCATTTATCCAACCATGATAGAAGGTTTGTCTCGACAACCCTGTACCCAGAGATAGGCAATGCTTCCTCTGCCAGCTTGGCTATCTTTGCGTGGCCAACCGCCTCTCTCCTTATCCTTATTGAATCAATATTTATAATTTGGTAAATTATTCAGAATCAAAGCACATGAAATAATGTTCTAACTAGTAAAGGCAACTCTGATCATCACTCGACATAATCCTCTTGCAGCGAAGCATGGTTTTGTGCTTTCATGAGCCTTGGAGCAACTGCTGACAGTCTCTGTATCAGAAGATGGAACACATTCGGCTGTAGCGTTTGCTGCAGTACTTGCAGGAGTTCATTGGGCTGGCCACAAACCGCGACCGCGTTGCCCAAGTGGTCCACACCGTTTTCGAGGCCTCCTACCGCTAGGAGCTCCTCCCCAAGCTGGATTTCTTGCAGGAAGAACCTTTGCATTGCTTCGTGGTCTATCATGTCCGGAAAGACGGTGCTTGTGCGTTTGCCGGATGAAGCATCGACTTTGTTTGCTCTCTGTCTTTGGCGTAGTAAGTACATCAAAGTTCAACACAACGTCTTAAGTTTTGTGACCAGGTGCTACAAAATCTTATAACTAGAATATCTTAAATTTTACCTAGCATCTAGAACAATGAATAGGCTGATGAAGAATATGACGCCAATGGTTCTAAATAAGAGTTTAGAGTTTTCAGGTACTAAATATATCATATCTTATAGACATGTATGTATGTAGCACTTTATGCAATATGTGGGTGGACGTAATGGCATTAAACACATGCATTAACAAAGCAAATGCAACCAAAGCGAAAGCGTCTAATCAGTCAAAAGAAGTCACTTATTTTGAATGATTTTGTTCAAACATTTTGTACTTTGAGAACGACTAAAGCCTTGGAAAATAGTTTACAATTCCAAAAATGGAGTCAAATTCATTGACTCAGTACTTCCCACACATAATGATGATACCATTTTATTATTTTCCCATTACATGAAGCTATAGTTTGAAATCCCCTTGCAACCAAATCATCGCCCATCCGCCCGCAAAAAAACATCAAACACAAAAACTCTCGTAAATAGTTTTTTGCGTCTCCCTCTTAGAAGCTAGGACGCCACATTTTTTTTTCTGTATGCTTCAACTGGACGATGCGAAACGATCAGGAGCCTCCAAACCATCTAAAAACGAAGTTTGAGCTGTTTTTATGTTTTTAGTTTTTTTTATTATTTCTGCGCCGCCACTGACACGATGTTTCAGAAACAGACGCGTTTTCCGATCTCGCCGCGCCACTAAATTCTGTGTCAAAATTTCATTAAAATCAATTCAATAATTTTCGCTTTACGCAATATACATAGAACGAAATATAGCAAAACCCGTACGTATACATCACAAAATTGGTTTCTGTAATAGGCAAGCCAATGCTCAGATGGACCTAAAAAAGTGTGATATGCGGCTAGGTATCACAAATTTGGTTTTTGCAATAGGCAAGCCAATATTCAGATGGACCTAAAAAAGTGTAATATGCCGCTAGGTATTTCTTCCACAGGTCAAGGGACAAACTATTATGAATACAACATTTTTTTTCAGTTTCACAACCCCCCACCCCCCAACCGCCCCAAGTTCACCCTCACCCAAAAAAAGTAGAAAATGATCAGTAACCCCTAAAACGCCTAAGTCCCTTGGTTTCTATAATAAGCAAGGCAATGGACGGATGGGCCTGAAAAAGTGTATTATGCCGCTAGGTTTTCCATTCACAGGTCAATGGACAGCCCATTATGACTACAACAATTTTTTCAGTTTTACAACCCCCCCCATCCCCAAACCACCCCAAATTTACCCCCACCTAAAAAAAAGTAGAAAATGATCAGGAACCCCTAAAACGCCTAAAAACGAAGTTTGAGGAATATTTGGAAATTTTTGTTTTTTGCTAATTACTCCGCCCCCCTTACAACGATTTCCAAAATCATAGGAACATTACCTACTACGACACCACAGCATATCGCTGCCCAAATTTCATCACAATCCATACAGCGGTTACTGAGATTACAAGGCTAGAAAAACTCCAACAGACAGATAGACCGACAGACAGACAGACCGACGGAAATGAGTGACGTGGATTTTCGTTATGTAGACATCATAAAACACCCAAAAAGCGTATTAAATCGCAAAATCGAAAATTTTCGCTATCACAATACTCCCCTCACCTAACGGTGTGGGAAGTAAAATGTATGTGAATTTAATTATGAGCGACAAATGGCTGCACGTTACCTCCAGTCCCAGTATTTTCTTCCATCTTTACAAATTGTATTCCCTGTGATCTAGCTTTGTTCCTTTGTTCTTTGGCAAGTAACCCTTACAACCATCGAAAGCTGAAACAAAAGATGCTATCTTCTTTTTACCCACTCAATACGGTCACATATAGAACCGGCATTGTGCTCATCAAAAGGAAAGAAACATCACATATTACACGCGAATGCTTCGTATTGTTGATGCAACCGACACTTGAGTGGGCTAAATAGGTAATATCGCGGAGAATCGATAACTTAAGAGATTCCTCTGTAATCCGTTGTGTGTGTAAGCAAATATCCAGGGCTCGCCGTTTTTTCCATAGTTTCTGTTCCCTCATTGTGCCGGAATAAGCTGGCTTTTTGTCTTTTACTTCCCACACCGATAGGTGAGGGGAGTATTGTGATCGCGAAAATTTTCGATTTTGAGATAATACACTTTTTGGGCGTTTTATGATGTGTACATAACGAAAATCCACGTCACTCATTTCCGTCGGTCTGTCTGTCGGTCTGTCTGTCGGTCTGTCTGTCGGTCTGTCTGTCTGTCGCGTTTTTCTACCCTCGTAATCTCAGCAACCGCTGCATGGATCGTGATGAAATTTGGGCAGCGGTATGCTGCGGGGTCGTAGTAGGTAATGTTCCTATAATTTTGAAAATCGGTCCATAGGCGGCGGAGTAATTAGCAAAAAACAAAAAAATTAAATATTGCTGAAACTTCGTTTTTAGGCGTTTTAGGGGTCCCTGATCATTTTCTACTTTTTTTTGGGTGGGGGTGAAATTGGGGTGGTTGGGGGGTGGGGGGTTGTAAAATTGAAAAATTTGTTGTATTCGAAATAGACTACCCACTGACCTGTGAAGGAAGACCTAGCGACACAAATAACTTTTTTAGGTCTATCCGAACATTGCCTTATGCCTATTACAGAAACTAAAGGACTTAGAATTTTTTCCGATGTATATACATACGAGTATTGCTTTAGATCGTTCTATATTATGTAACGACGAAACTGTTCAATTGATTTTAATGGAATTTTGACACAGTATTACTACCGTGGCGAGGATGAAAAATGCGTATGGTTTTTATAAATCGTGCCAGTGGCGGCGCAGAAACAATAAAAAAACTAAAAATATAAAAACAACTCAAACTTCGTTTTTAAGCGTTTTAGAGGTTCCTGATCATTTTCTGCAATTTTTTGGATGGGGGTGAAATTGGGGTGGTTGGGGGGTTGGGGGTTGAAAAATTAAAAAATTTCTTGTACGCATAATAGGCTGTCCACTAAGAAGATCTAGCGACACAAATCACCTTTTTAGGTCCATCCGAACATTGCCTAGCCTATCACGGAAACTAAGGGACTTAGAATTTTCTGTATACTATACGAGGATTTATTGGTTTAAATCGTTTTGTATTTTGTAACGTGGACACTATTAAATTGATTCTAATGAAATTTTGACACAGTATATTGTTACCGTGGTGAGAATAGAAAACGCGTATGTTTGTTAAAAATCTTGTCAGTGGCAGCGTAGCAATAATCAAAGAACGCGACAAGTATGAAAGCAACTCAAAGTCGGTTTTTAGATGTTTTAGGGGTTCCTGATCATTTCCTACCAGTTTTTTGGGTTGGGGTGAAAGTGAGGTGGTTGGGGGGTGGGGGGTTGTAAAACTGAGAAGTTTTTAGTATCGATAATAGGCTGTCCATTGACCTGTCAAGGAAAGACCTAGCGGCATAAGACAATTTTAGGGGGAGGGGGTTCTGGCGATTATTTGGTTGCAAGGGATCTTAGACTAAAGCTTCATGCTATGGGAAAATAATAAACTGGTATCAGCGTAATGTGTGGGAAGTACTGAGTCAATCAACTTGACTTCATTTTTTCTTTATTAGAGAGGCAATGTGGAGACGAGCGTCAGGGAGGAAGAGGCAGGAAATTAACGGATCATGTTAGTTGGTGCGCAGTCAGCTATGGCGGATTTAAGATTATTAAAATTCTACGATTGCACCTTCAGCATGTGCAGCTTGTGCATAACCTGGAACTTCATTTTAGTATTGTTAACTTGAGATATTTGATCGCCACAGCTCTGCACATACTTCCCATCACGGATTTCTCGAAAAAAGTGTCAGATAGGTAGCCGCCAGTTAGCGTTTCTATGGATATTAACTGTCGTAAGATTTACGTGAATTTGTAAGTTTAACCTTCAATTGTTTGAACAATTTATTTAACAGTTAACCGTTAACTTCCAAATAGATATTTAACTGAACGTCCAGAAACCGGCCCTAAAAGGAAAAACGCCGAGCCATGTCAAAAGATTTATCAAGGGGACAACTTTTTAACCAAAAATTACTTCATCCCCTTGTACCTTCTCCCTACCATGATAATCCCTTAAAAAATTGTAATGACAAGAGGTATCGAGTCAGTAGCGTGCCGAGGTCTTCGGGGGCCCCCGCAATTTTTTTATGGAGCCCCCTCTATATAAAAAATAATATTTCTTAATGCGGTTTTCGGGATTATGGTTCAATGTTGATACAAGGGAGAAGGGAGAGTATCAACATTGAACCATAATCCCGAAAACCTCATCAAGATATATAAGCTCGAAGGTTCAAAAACTCCTTGAAAAGGAATAAAACAAAAATAATATTTAAAATCGCTTTATAGATAAAAAAAATTAGGTGTGACCTCAACTTTATATTTTATTTTCTTTTCGAGTTTTTGAAGAACAAGAATTCATAGACCTTATAGATACAAAATAATTATACATCGATTAATCACATAAATGTAACAAACTCCATCTATATTATATTCCAATTCCACTATGAGCTTTAGGTTTAGAAAACTACAGAATTTGAAATGTAATTTTATTTAATAAACATTAGTAACACACAACACAGAATTATAACAAAATGAAGGACAAATAAACAAATAAAACATTTATAACACACAAGAATGTAACAAAAATAAATAAAACACCTTAATTCTTGCCTTTCTGGATTCTACGTTCGGCTACGTTGTCGTGTTGTCAAATTTTGCCATAAAATAAGTCCTGAAAAGGCAAAATATGGCAAAATATATTTAATTTGGTTTTGTAAAAATATGATTCCATCCCTATAAAGCTAAGTATATTTTATTATGTATTATAGTTATTGCTATGTACAAAGCTTGCTCGAGGTAGTCGGGGTCGAGGCTGAGCGGGGGCCCCCGGTTGTCCGGGGCCACCCCGCACCGCGGGCTCTGCGGGCCCTTTCGGCACGCCACTGTATCGAGTAATACCTTGGTTTGATAGTATGTCGAAATCCTTTATTTTGACGTTTGATGTTCTGAAATCGGTTGATTCGTTTTCGAGAAAATGTATCTTAACTTGTTCAAATGTTGCACGTTATGATATAGGCAATTTTCAAATTCCTGACAGGCAGTTGCAAAAACATGTTGTGGGATATCATGGCAGCTTTCTATAATGCGTTGACGATGGTCATTCAAACTGCCCGTCAGGAATTTGAAAATTGCCTATAGCATTGTTTTGTCAATAACAGTCATCATTTGAACACTTATTGCAATAAAAAGTGATCTTTTATTATTCTATTTGTATAAGTTAAGGTACGTACATGAGGATTCTAGTTTCCTCGGAAACCAATCGACCGATTTTAAAAAATCGAAGGTCAAAATGAAGGACTTCAACATACCTTTGAAACAAGATATCACTCGATACTCCTTGGCATTTAAAATTTTTAGAGCGATCCTGAGGGGCAGAGGGTACAAGGGGATGAAGTAGTTTTTTGTTAAAAAGTTGTCCCCCTTGACATGATATCTTTTGACGTGTTTAATCAGCGGTTTTCGAGAAATCTGGTGTGGGAAGTTTTCAAATGTACAAAAATAATATCTTGAACGAGGGGGCCGTTCTTTAATAGCAATAAATCTGTATTTTGATCCCACTGTCTACAGAAGCTACTTCTGTCATTTTTAACGCTACACCAGAATTGCTTTCTCACTATTTTTCGAACACTGCGTTACTACATTGAAGTATCTATTATATACCGTTAGCCTTCGTCCTTCAGTAAAGCTCTAGTACGTTTAAGATGCATGACTTATTCTGAGCAACTGGATCTTGTTAGGAGCCAAGAAACTATTACAAGTTAATTTCGTCTTTAAGAAGCAGTCGCTAGGCTATTTTTAAGTATTATTCTGTGTTATGTTACCAGGTTCCAATATTTAAAGTCTCGTCTCTTCAAATCACCCTTGACTATATCCTTTGACATCCAAACGCTGGTTTTGGGTCACTGAGTGGTCAGATGGCCCTATTCTGCAAGCATTTCATCCTTAAATATAAAGCTACCTTTGTTTGTTTTGTCAATTTGCTCACCTTGGTAGTATTCCCAAAAAATGGCAGATGTTGAAGGGGCAATTAAACCTGTTTATCAAATGACACATTGAGTTTACCCCAACATTTACAGGAAAACAAACGTTTATCATCGCCTGCCAATAAGATACGCCGTTAGTGACAGAATTACAAATAAAACTGAGTTTTGTAGAATGAAGAAATTTAAACAGTGAACCAATAAGAAGCAAGACCTCAAAATATAAAAAAACTATTCACACCATCTGAGAAGACAACAAAACAACAAACACAAACTTCATGACTCAACCAGTTCACGTTTTATTCATGTAATCTGCATACCACATTGGAAATGGCACATTACAGATCTTTTTGTTACCATAACAATTATTCTTAGTGATAACCAGTCCATTCACCATTTATTTGATGAGCCAATATAATAAACATAAGAGAGGTTTATTATGTCTTACCTGTATTGGTTGCATAGTAATGTCTGATTCATATCGATTATTGCACTATTTATATTAAACAAATGTCTCTTCAACTTAAAACAATACCGTTAAGAATGATAGGCTGACTCTCCAAAGGAATGCATAACATTAGATAACAAACAAAAGGAAATTGTTATCAGACTCGATGCCGAGAATTTAAACATATAAGATTTGTTAATCAGGTCTGTCGATTCGTTCTAGTAAGGAAAGACATTTTACTACGCAAAAATTATGGTTTCGTTGAATAATATGCTTTTGTAAAAATAAAAAAAATACGCATTTCCTGCAGCCATTAATCATAATATACCTCTGTGGTTTTTGCGCATTCGTTTGTGACTAGCTTATTTATAAGTAAAAAAAATAAAATGAAATAATAAAGATGCGTAAAATAAAGAAACAATAAACATTTTTTTGCACATATTATAATGTACGATATCTATAATGCCACGTGATAAAGAAATAAAAATATTCAGTGAACCGAACCGATTCATTTAAAAATTATTTCAGTACTACCCTGGACAGAGAATGGTCTGCAGTAAGGGTTGTGTAGTGTATAACCACATATAACCCAAAATTGGGTGCCGGGTACACCTCAAACGTTGTTACTATACTAATGACGGCTTTTTTGAACAAAATTGGTACATTTTTTTCAACAAGAATTAGAATAAAAAAAATTATATATATGGTAGATCATTTTACCTGTGTTAGATTTACACAATTTACTGTCCAAGAAACAATTTGGAACAGATATCAGAAATATTGAATTTCTGTATATGTTACGGATAAAGTGTTTACTTTGATAGTTTATACACTAGCTGAATATTATAAAAACTATCCAAATGTCTGGTTATTTTGATGGAAAATCATACTTCTACTAAAATAGCTATGAATATTGGTTGGTCTGTATACTATCTAGCTAGCTTACAAACTACACAAGATATGCCGCTAAAGTATATACCACAAAGGTATCACACATATTAAACGGTCGGTTTACAAACTATCTATATCATTTGGATAAATTATACACCTAACATCTCTAGTACTACATAATAACCAACTCGTTGGTTAGTATGTAAACTAACCAATTCTCTTTGGTTACATTAGTTTAGAACAATAATTTTTAGTCAAAAGTAAAGTTTATTCATAGATACAACATACAATTGCTATTACTACCTAAAAATAAGTAAGGCAAACGGAAATACTATTTCTGTAACAAAATATCCATATAAAATAAACTTCTAGACCCTAAAACCGCAAAAAAAGGAGAATTATTATTTATTAGAGCATGTTGCACTGTTCTGGCATTTGCTGTTACACGTATATCCAGAAGCAAAGCATTTGCACTTTTTATTTGTGCAACTCTTCTTGCAATGACAGCGCACATGACCTTGGGTTGAACCGATTAGTGAAAACTTTCCTACAGCGTTTCGCAGTGTTATTTCAGTGTCTGTTTTAACATTTTCTAACTTTATAAATTCTTGCTTACGTACTAACCAAGAATTTGGTTAACTTACATACTAACCAACGAGTTGGTTATTATGTATTTCTTGAGATATTAGGTGCATAATTTATCCAAATGATGTGGATAGTTTGTAAACTGACCAGAAACACTGGTTAATAGTGTGATACCTTTGTGGTCTATACTTTAGCGGCATATCTTCTACAGTTTGTAAGCTAGCGGGATAGTATACAAACCAAGCAATATCCCTAGCCATTTTAGTTGAAATATGATTTTTAATCAAAATAACGAGACATTTGGATAGTTTGTATAATATCCAGCTAGTGTATAAAGTATCAAAGTAAACACTTTAACCGTAACATATATGAATACGTACTATACTGTGTCTTTTTCGGTTTATGTATTTCATGGTTAATGATAAAGTATTTTGCATCATGATTGTCGAGCTGTTCGATTGGCAACACTCCACACGAAAAAACGACAGTTATATTTCAAATGCACTCAATTTATGTTATTCGGGAAATTGAACCAAATCTTGTTCAAGAAATAGTGTATTTTAAAGAAGCCTTAAGGTAACTTTACCGGACGTACATACATACAGGGTACCAGAGTCCATTCAAAGTAAACCAATTATCTTCCGCTTCATTGGCGAATGCATTAACCAAGATGCCGAGTCATCCTTTTTTGTTTCTTTTGATGAGCTAAGGGTGACTTGCCGGATCAAACCAACCCCGTCGCCTGTTTCCTTTCTGTGACATCTGTGCTAATAAAGCAGTAAGTGGTTGGATTCCTGGTGTTTGATCGGGAATATTGAGTTACTGTTACCGCAGACGTCCTTTTCGTCATGGACACGTGCTAAGACCTCCTGCACCGTCGTCTTAAGACTAACAGATGTTCAGCTTTTTGTTGCCACATTTTTTGTATGGCTATAGAGGTAGATGTTCTATTACCATAAGACTCCATAGAACAGGGTGCTGAAGTACAGTCATACTAATGCCATAAAAAGCGTTAAACAATAAATATTAATACGATTGCTGCAAAAGAGATTCGGAACTACGGATCTAAGGTCACCGACTTGTATTCTTTAACCATTTTTTCTCAAATCACTTATAAATAAAATATTGAATCCCTATAACTTATTTCTTCAACCATAAAGAGTACCCGTATGTTTCACAGCCCGAAAATTTCCAGCGTCCAGCATCCATGCACGGAAGGTACCTGGGTGCACAGCGAATGATTTTCGAAAACGAAGCGACTGCGGATCAACCAGCGCTCAACACATTTTTGATCAGTTTATCTGGCATGTGACCGGGTATTGTTTTAGTAATTTAAGTCCTCTTTTGCGAGCAAACATTAATTCTATTAACTTCTACAGATTCGTTCCCTTGGTTTTTTGGGGTATGAAGACAAAATTAAAATTAAGAAGCATGTCGGACCACATGAGTGATACCAAGAATGATTACATAGTTTGAGTAGAAAATCACGATCAAATATCCTTTGTTTGCCATCCTCTCTTTCTGTCTTTGTCATTTTAGATTCATGTTTTCAAATTGACCGATGGCTTCATTTGTTTATTTAGTTCTTCCATATTCTATCTTTCCTGGTTACTGAGAAACAGCTTGAAAGATCTGTGATCTACCCATATGGAATTATTGTTACCCACGACAGTGATCGAGCTCACCCAAACTAAAGCTGTGTCTCTTACCATAGTACACATACTTTTTGTGTAACAAACTAATTTTAAATTTTTTTTTTGGTTTTGTATCTTGTGAGATGATATTGCTGTATGTGTTCTAAGTAATTTATAATTTCGAAGCAATGCACTATGATCTGAGGAACATATAACAGTCTTATGTCAAGTATTCCAGTTTCAGATAACAATAATAGTAATAATATTTATTCACCATAATTACAATGCAGCAAATAAATATAAATAAATCCACTGTAGGCATTGCCTGTGGGTGGATATAAAATGTGATCTAAAAATTTGAATGTTTTCGAATATACATATCAAAATATTACTAGAACAAATTTTATTGATTATTAATATTATGAATAATCATTCGCTCCACAGAGTAAATCCATTCCTTTAATTTTTGTTTGAAATTTTTGCCAAACTTGAGGGACTTTATGGTTGATGGTACCGCACAATATAATTTCGGAGCTAGGTACATAAATGATCGTTGGAATATAGTTTTGTGTGGTCGAACTAAGTTTGATGACCATATTTTGTGGCTCGTGCTATATACATGTATATGTTTATGTTTCATTTCATCAACACAGATTTTGTGGAATAAATTGCTGGTATGTAAGAAATAAAGTTGCCTAGTATCAAGTATCATCGTTCCTTGGTGTAAATCGTTTGACGTATGGAGCTTAGATTTATGAAATATAGATTTCAGCACATACTATTTTAATATATCCAATTCAGAAATATATGTCTTGCAGGTAGATCCCCAAGCTGGTAATCCATACATTAGATGTGTTTCAATTAAAGCATGATATAATATTTTAAGGAAATTATCTGTTAGAATATTGGATAGAATTTTAAGTTTATATGCTACACATCTTATTTTTTTCATCACATGTAAAATTTGCTTATCCCATTTTAAATGTGAATCTAGATATACTCCAAGATATTTCATATTATCTGCTCTACTAATTTCAGTCTTCTTTGCATGATGTTTAATGGAGAGGTGTTCATAGCAAGGTAAAAATCTAGCATAGGAAGTAAATGTTACATGAATATGTTAGTACTTTTATTCTAGATGATCTTTAGTAAATCATCCATTGGCCTGCGATGACAATATGCAGTACATCACCACAGTAATTACAGTTTTGAGATGCGGGAGGTCTAAAATATTTTTCAAATACTTACATAAGTACAGTTGTCTCAAACATTTTACAACGTTATTTATGTGAATGTCCCATCGAAGTTGTGAGTAAATCGTGATTTATTATTATTTTATATTTTGAGCTTATAGTAAGTTATAATTAGTATATTTTGCTACGCAGTGTAGGTGAACATTTAGCACTAAACTATTTGGTTATGCCAAGAATTATAAATGTGCCAGCAAGACCCTTAAAACGGTTTCCAAGTTTCGTCATAAATGCCCGTTTCCTTGAGCATTCGTCAGATGTCTTTCGTCTCTTAATTTTACCCTGGGTCAAAAATTGCTAACCGCCATCAAAAAAACAATTTGCCATCCATATGTCATTCGTTTTTTACGGTCGGTTATGGAGGTGTTTATAGGCCAGTCATATTACATTTGAAACTTCGTCTCGCTGAACAGAACGGTATTAGGTAAAAAACGAAAAGCAACAGTCAAAACCAGCTACGAGTGTCTCAAAGATCTTCAACAATTTGACGGTTCTTGAATCAAACCAATATGTAAGGGATCACACTATACAAAAAATTTGGAGGTCTAATAAAGACTACGAAGTCTTTTATGACAATAAGTTTTGAAGAAATTCACAATTTCTAGATCGTGTTTTGCTTGTTACTACGATACTTCGTACTTGAATCTCAAACTGAAATCACAGTGTATTCAAGGGCGCTCATTTTCTACGATAGAGTCAAGTGAATTCTAACTTTCTATGAAATTTATTGGAGAAGTTGCAAGTATAATAATAGTCTGGCAATCATTATAAGTTCTTATTAATTAAACTAGATATTCATAAGGTCTCTATTTTGAAATATCAGTTAATGTAAATTAGTTACTATTTTGACTGTCTATTATTTAATCAATTTGTTAACAGGTTGATTACAGCATTGACGTCTTAGACATCAATCGTTCTCAGATAAATCAAAAGATGACACTGATACTACGTTCTAAAATCCCATCAAAGACCTCGATTTGCTCTGTGGCGTTTCAGTATTCACTCAACATCAAACTGTCAACAAAAATCTGTGTTCCGTTATTGCATTTCCGAGGCCATGGATTTCATCGTTCTGCTCGGAAATCAAATTGAGGTTTTAGTGACCTTTTGTAAAGACTGTCAAGAGATATTTTTCACTTGACAGCTAACAACTTAACATAACCTATTCCGCTTTATTTATATGCATTGACATTCTAACGGGTACGACTACTCTGACACTGACTCTGAGAAAACGACACAGGTTATGTGATATGTCAAAATTGTCAAAAAAAGATCCTTGCCGTTTCATAAATATTCCAACATCCCTAACATCTGGAATCACGTGACTATCCTCGAAAATTCATCTGCTTACTGGATAGATGGGGTTTTAGAACGTAGTAACAAACTACAATCAACAAAGCAACCTAACCTTACCGACGGACACTGCACACTTACGTCGCTGTCTCTATGGATTTTTGTGAATAGAGAAAAGGCTGTTGGTTTATAAAACAGCTCGCAGTTGCCAGTTTTCAAGATGGCCTCTTAATTTCCGATACAGTTTAACATTATTTATTTTTGTATCCACTCTTAAAATACACATGTTCATTGTACCTTTAGATAAAAAACGCTAATTTATCATGAGGACCTATGTAAAAATTCTGATTTTTAATCGTTAATGATCTATAAGAGGTTTAGAATTTTTGAGAATAGGTACAAATGACTCTAAACTTATCAAAACTGAAAAAAAATAATTTGAGCTACCAGCAACCCTCGTGAACGAACGCGCTATTTTAACCCTTGCCTAAAGGTTACGTTACAGTGATAACAGTAAACTTAAACAAATTTGTCTATTATAAATGATGGATCCTTTAGACAAAGCAAATCGTATACGTCGGAATGTTTTGGTTTAATATCTTTCCTGAACCAATAGGCTATAGGATAAATGACATCTCTTTGTTATAACACCCAAATGATGTTCAATAATGTATCATACTTCAAGTCTACTTTCACTGACCTATAATGACGAAACGTTTAGTAGGATCATAACTCATCTATCCGCTCCTCAAGTCGCTACCTAATAAGCGAAACGATCATCCTCGGACGTCTGACAGACAGACAGACGATGGGTTCGGGTAGACTTCTTCGGCCTATAACGGACATGCAATTCTATTTGTAGGAATCAGACTTTAATAGGCCCAGTGGAACAGAAATAACTTCGGCATAATTGCTTTAATTACTCACTCCGATGAGTTGTAAATAGGTAGCAGTTAGGGTAGGTGAACTTTGTCATTTATCAACCTTTCATAGCCAGTAGTAACTATCCTTTTTTAGAAACTACGTCAATGCCATATAAGTTGCTGCACATTGAAGAATGTTCCGATTGAAGTTTTATGAGGTGAGAAACCATAAGTCCTCGTGCACTGTTATATCAAATTGATTTTGATAAATGCCAAGAATTTTATTTTTTTGCCACTATCAAGAGAAGGCTAAAAGTACATATTTTGTATCATGATGTATGGGAAGAATTAGGTCAGACAAAGTGGAACAGTTTAATGTAAATGTTATCAATTTTGGAAAATCAAATTCATTACTATTACTCTTAATTCGGTAACATGGTTTATACAGTGATATAAAAAATTTCAAATATAGGGTGTGGCTGCCCATATTGAAATAAATTTTGTAAAATTGTTCGTACACGTACGTTATTAAAAAATAAAATAAATTGATAATACAAAACAAATCTCTCGACCTTGAGGAATATTTTTAATTGCATAAATTATTTTATTTTTGGTAACAAGAGAAAAGCAAAATTAAGATGGTGTTGCAAATGGTTCATTTTAGGCAACTAGGTGGTCAAATTGAATTCGTGGTCTCTTAAGTTGAACCTGCCCTCAGACCTCGATAAAGTAAAGGGATAATTCTTCGAGGAAAACTAATTAAACTGAACTAGTGTCTCTGTAAGTAAAGTTGGTAAGTAAGTTTTTCTAATAATTGCTAACAAAATCTGTAAGAAAATTCTGTACTCCAACAGATGAACATTTGAATATTTTCTTTTTTGGTCCAACACCAACACATTTCCAATGAAACCAAGTGAGGCACTGCAGGCACTGAATCATTTCAACTTGGTCTTCAGTTGTGCGTTCAGTACACAACCATGAAAGTTTAGGTTCAGGAGCGTAAGAAGTTTAGAATGGCCTTAATTGAACTGCGGTTCAATAAGAGGTTTCTTAAGTGGTTCAATATAAGCATCTAGATCCAAAATCAAGATTAACAATAAAAGACTGTCTAATAAACAAGTTATAGAATTGGAAGAACAAACCTACATCTTTTTAGTTAGATTTGAAGCCTTCGCCAACTTTATAAAATATTACATTGCGAGTGATCGAAATCTGCACAGATCTGTATTACGCCGTCCTGATCTAACTATCAACTGAGTCACAAGAAGGCTCAAAGGCGTCGTATCGAATACCCGACGGCAACATTGCCAAGTTTTAAGGGAAGTAACAAAAACGGCAAAGGTTTAGTTTAGTAGACAGTTCAATATGGGCAACTGCACCCTACATAAAACACATAAATAAGGCTCCTCAAAGAAATTCTTCTATCACATATAAAAACTATCGTGGAACTTTGAAAAATGCGCCACTTTTATGTAACGGTCTTTGTAGACAAACTACAGTTATCTACTTTCAGTATACTTAGATAAATATATTTTTTCAGTCTAATCATGTTCATGTTTCTTCTTTGCAGGTAAGTCCTGAGCCTAGTACAGAGGCAGCTGGGTAAGACTATTCATCTTGCTATATGATTGCTAAGAGCTACTTGGACTTTGGAGAACAATAAGTCATTTAATTAATCTCATGTTCAATAATACTCGTAGCTAAAAAAATCAATCTACAAGATACATATGTAGAACAGAAGATACTTTTAATCAATATTCAGTATTTAAGGATTTGGGTTCACCAGAAACAATGAAGTATGATAGGAATTTTAAAAGAATTATTGAAAAATATGACTGTCATACTGTTGAGATTATATTTTTAATTGGAGTTGGAAAATAAAACAATGTAATGTTGTCAAATAATCGTAAGGACTCTTTGTAACATTCAAATGCAACACTAATTCATATCTATAGCTACAGCTCGGTAGGATTATAAAAATATATGGGTAGGTAATAGAATTATAATAACACATAGTTGTAAAATTTAGCTTTACGTTGTGGAAACGTTTCTGAAGTAATTAAAGCTTAGTTTGTAAGAGTAGGCATCATGCATAAATGAAAATCTTCACGAATTTGGTGAGGATTATAATATAGTAGTAGTTTTATAGAGCACAAAAGTTACACCTACCTTACCCAATATAAAGTAGAAATGTTTAGACAGGTAAATGCACAGTTTGTTGAAAAAATGTTATGAAATCTTTTTGATGGTAAATATAGCGACACCACGTTATAGTCTTATATTAGTTAAATTTATTGAGATAACCAAAAAGTGCAACAAGCAGTGCAGCAACTAGAAAAACGTGATAGAAATTTATATCGTTTTTCATTGCTTTAACATTAATTGACTTTTTAGTATATAATAGCTTCAATAAGTAGATTCAAAATTAAAATATGTTTTCTCAATTTAAGTTGTTTATATTTCAGTGGAATGGCGTATTGAAATAAAATAGCAACTACCAGATTCATTATCAATATTTATCATTGATATGGTCAAAAAATTTTGAAATATTCCAATACAAATGGAATTATCAAGACAAAATGTTGAAAAACGTGCCAATCCTTTCACTTACTTTTTTATGATCAATTATTACAACTACGTGACCTTAGTTGTAATGACAAATCTTGATTATTAAGCGCTTTACTAGATTTTGGACTCATTTTAAACAGAGCTCCAGATCAATATAAAGCATTGTGATACTTCACAAGTTTAATTTTTGTAAAGCCTATTTCTCGAGCTTCTTTTAATGCTAGACCAGTGAACTACATGTTGTTAGATAGGAAAAGCTATGCTTAACCATAAACAGTTCTCATAACTAGGTGTTAATGGAATTTTTTTTTGAATTATTACTCAACAAAACATTAACATATGGCATTAAATCTGCGGGCGGTCATGTATCCGTGATAGAAAAATTGAATTGGTCATAAATAAAAATTAATATAGTTAAAAAAACAAAAACAAGAAACACGTTTCTAAAGAACATTGCACTCAACAGCTAAAAATAATTTTAAAAATAAGCTTAATACAACAGTGAAAAAAAATACTAGCATTATTGTCAAAAAAGCATCGAAAGCCCGATTTACGAATAATATAGTACAAAGCGCTTACGTTTTTTTTTTCACAATCACATTAGTATTTTTGGTTCATTGTTTTACGCTTATATTAAAAATTGTTTTCAACTTTTTAGTTAGATGTTCCTGAAAAACGTCTTTTTTTAGTTTTTTTAAACTGTATTTTTGTATTTTTTTGTTAACTTTACCATAAGCGTATTTTTATTTTTTTAAATTGTATTTATTAATAATATATGCAATGAAGATGATGTTTGAGATAATATGCATAGCATAATTATTACCATTACTTCATAAAGGATAATTAAGACTGTCGACTTTCACAAAAATACCAACTCCCAGACAGTTTTTAAGCCTTTTAAGCTCTCGTCGCTACGCCTTTGTGTAATATTAACAAACTTTAAGGTGTCTGCGCCATCTCTTAGTCAGCGTATAAGACCGCTGTTCTGACGGATTGGGAGGCGTGAAAATCATTTTCGCAGCAAAGTTGGAGCACTCAATGTTCTGTTCGTCGTATTCATTCAAAGTAGAGTTACAAACCCACAAACATATAGGTGAAGCTAAAAAAAGTGGTTAAAAATGAATTAATAGGTATACCTCGTATTGCAAAATTATTTTGCGAAAACTTTATTTATACAAGGCAGTACTTTCTGCGAATAAGGCCCTTCATTTATTCATGTAGGGCTGTTGAAATGAATGAATAATAAAAAATAATTATTTGGTATCTCATTATATGGTGCTCATAGTGAAATAAACAGAATGACATTACACTACATTTAGTGCTGTTGAGTTTCAAAATGTTTCTTTAGCTGTACGTATAAATGCACTTAAAATCAATGATTTGTTAGCCTCGAACCAACTACATGCGTCCAAAATACAAAATAATTAACCTAAAATGCGAAGCCCTAATTATCATAATGACTACCGGACGAGTTAATAAAATATTTACAGCAAATAAATTTTTGGCAACAAATGCAGTTTAAATATTTGAAGCCGGGTAATTGAATTTTCTGTTGTGTGCACGTTTTTGTGGTTTGTTTCCTTGTATCGGTCACCCCAGTCCGCAAATTCTGAATAATTTCCCTAATAATCGCTAATTTGTTTGACCGCAATATATTTTGAGCCGTAATTCGCTGTGATTGATATATTAATCATAGCGTAGCAATATAATTGTTAATATTACATTTTATGGGACTGACTGTGTACCAGCCGTTTATAGATGGTAAGGAGTTACGATCCATACGTGGCAAGTTGTTTGTGTTTCATTATAATTAATAATTCGGTTCCATTTGTGCTAAAAACTAGAAGCAGCTTCCATATTTCTGGTGAAATACATTTTAGGATCCTCTGTTTTTCATTTCCATGCAAGGTCGAAATGGGCTCTAGGAGAATCTCGACATGTCGAATGGTATCACTTGGTTTCTAATAATTTTTTGTACTCGTAGGAAATTCTTGAGGTTCGCTCCCTTTACTGTTGGGCAATATAATATGTTTCTATGTTTATGAAACTAATAAAATACCACATATAAATCGCAATTATGGAACTAGAAATAATTTAAATAGACACTTGCAGGTACCAGTTAAAAATAATGCTAAACACTTAAGGGACCTGGGTACATACATTCATGCATGTATTTGCCATGTGAAACACGGATTGGTATGTATAGAATAGAACTCACTTGGTTTTCAAAGTACATACATGAAATTTTAGAAAATGATAGCTAAGACTTTAATAAAGGGCAAACAAAGAGCGATTTTTTTCAAAAAAAAAAAAATAGTTTACAAAAAAAATTGGAACCCAAAATCACACAAATATCTGTAATTTAACAACCAAACACGATATCAAAGTAAGGTTACCCTAGAGCAAGTTTATTCTTCAACTTGCTTTTTGAAACATTACTGCGAGTTTAAAGGTAACGTCAGGAGCTTACATGCGAAATGTATTTTTATCGCAACCTTTGGAGTTTATTTTAGACCTTTGGACTTACCTCTCCTAATTTAAGACACACATACTCGAGAAAGGGATGAGGCGACCACGCCCCCTCGCTAACACGGAAACACGTATTTTCTTGGACCCTCAACTTCGCGCGCTATACTCTAGACCCTTAAGATCATCCACATATCTGGCGCCTGAAATGTGCAATCCCCTACCAATTCAAACCCATCATCATAGTCACAATGTCTTAACAGACATGTTGTGAACTCGTAAAATGCATTAAGTCGGAGCTTGAGTATTGCTGACACGAATATTATCAATAGTTTTGAGAACTGTAGCTCGCCATCATGCGCGATTTACTGTCAGTTCAGTGGTGCTCTTGCTACTCATATCTAGCAACTGTTTCGTCGTATCCACCCAGCGTGTAGGGAACGGCCACGGCGCCGCCCACTCGGGGCGTGACCCTGAACTACAAGTTTCTCCATGTTATCGCTTCTGTGAATATGTCCGAAGAATGTAAGCATGCTCATCGACACAATGGAGGATAGTTTCTTTGGATTACCGAGCTCATCCAGTATGGAAACATTAGTTCGATGGGCGGTATAAGGAACTCTCAGCATTCTCCACCACGTCCACATTTCAAGAGCATCTATGCGAGCTCGATCTGCCTTTTTAACTGTCCAAGTTTCCGAGGCATACAAAAATATGGAGAACACAAGAGACTGAACCAGTGACATTTTGGTAGCTTTAGTGATGTTATGGTCACGGCATATTTTAGTAAGCTTTGTCATGGCCACACGTGCCTGTTGAATGCGCCGTCGAATCTCATTCTCACAGCTACCTGAATTGTCGATCAAAGAACCGAGGTACACAAAACTTTGAACTACCTCACAACGGCCTATTGACTTTATTTCTCGATGATTGTCATGCTCTCGCCAATTGAAACTAGGCAGTTGCAAAACTATTAAGTAATTTCTTTCGGGCTGCAGAGCTTTCATTTTTCAAAATGTATATGGACCTTATGTTTTATTTTGGGATATAGTAATATTTTAATATGTCTTTACAATTTTATAATAATTGAATTAATTCTATTATTATAAATTGAATAAGCATTTCAGAATTAGTAATAGTATTTTTATACTCTTAGTAGGTAGCATGGTTTTTTTCGTTACACCCAGAATTGTATTAGAAATAGTTGCACATACATGTGTCCAGTCACTTAGGTGCAATTAGTAAAAACCTTGTGAAAAACTAAACATCTGTTTCTTATTATACTTGACGTAACTTTCACATAATTTTGGAATAACTTGAATTGAATATGTATACTGATGGCCCCAAAAATTCATCAGGTGCAGAAAGAGGCATATGCCCTGGTAAAATATATTTTTGTATAAATTTAGTTTTTTCTTTGTTAAGATACCTATATTTTTTTCGCGGAACGTAAGTATTCGCCTTGGTAAACTGACTACTGTTTTCCAAGCAGAAATAGCCGCTATTATGGAATGCGGCAGAATATGCTCAGATAAACGAGACAGTACCTGTGTAACCCACCCGTGTGGGGGCTGGTTAGAATATCTCCCATCGTATATCCTGCGTGTCGTAAAAGGCGACTAAAGAGAACCGAACTACTGTCGGTCAAGCAGTAACCTCTCCTCAACCAACAGCTTTGGGTGGACGAGTTGACAAGAGTCAGGACACCTTCTTGTTGTTGGGGTGAGAAATTGCCCCTAAAGGTGGATGAACCGGTAGATACATCTGGTCAAGGGCATGAGGATGCAGAAAGCAAATGGGAAACTACTGCATTAAAGATCTTTAAGATATCTCAAGAGAAATACGTAAAATGAGTTTAATGCATTTTACGAGTTCACAACATGTCTGTTAAGACATTGTGACTATGATGATGACCTGTGTACCAGAGGTTGGGCGGCTCTGATGGCCTAGGCAAGTAACCATTATACCTCAAAAATAGTATGGGACTGCCACAATATCCTAAAGACACTGACAGGTAAAGCAAACAGATAAGCACGTTCTACGCTCCTACCTTATGTGGAAGCAGGAACCCCTATCTGAATTTAGGCCAGAAGGGAAGGCAATGCATCTCAAAACTTAAGATGTGACTCTTCATTCTTACCCGCTATAGAATCTACTGTTCCAGGGCATGGAAGTTATGGAGTTTGTGCTAGTATTGATTGTATTTCAGTGTTTCTTGTTTTATATAGAATGTTCGAATTGACTTAAAGTCTACACTCTATTTAATCCCATCGTAGATACTCATTTTAGAACAAATTTGGATCGCCGATCTAAATATTTTGATGGGTATCACGAAAACAACTAATATACCAGACTGCTTTAGCAACCGGTCGACCCAAAAACATCCTGATTTATTCATCACTCACTCACCACTGCACATGTCTCCTATCGGAGGGCAACAGGGTGATACATCCCTATTCCATAAATACATATGAATGTTTATAGGTTACATTTTTAGACCAGCGTTTGGTATTTTAGGCCACCCTTCAAGATCTATAAGTAGCTAATCTACAAAGAAATTCCGCAATCGTTCCGTGGGATGATCCTCAAGGTTGTGAGGGGTGAAACCCAATGACATATTATGAGGTATAGGTGCATATTTGAGATGATACGTTAAACATATTTTATTAAAGTTGAACCATTGTACCAGTCAATTTTGACTTTACTGAAGTGTCGGTTGAAGATGTGGAAAAGGAGCTACGTGGTATTAAATCTAATGCAGCTGGATTTGATGGAATTGACTTAAGAATGCTGAAACTAATTTGTTCATATTTAGCACATATCATTACATTCGTTATCCATTTTTGTCTGTTAAACGATGTATTCCCAGATAGCTGGAAAACTTCCAAAGTAATACCTGTCGCAAAAAATAAAAATCCTACTGAAGCGTCTCATTTCAGACCAATAAGTCTTTTGTCAGTTATTTCTAAAATCTTGGAGAATAATTGTGGCTAACCAATTAATTTTTTTTTTAAGTAAGCATGTTCTGCCCCCAGTACAGTCTGGCTTTCGTTCAGGGTTCAGTACTACTGCGTTAGCTCACGTTACTGATGATATTTTTAAAGCATGTGACAGAAAACTCAGCACTTGCCTTGTATTTATGAGATTTCAGCAAAGCGTTTGACACTGTTTGTCACTCTCTATTGCTTAGAAGGTTACATTTTTTTGGGTTAAGTGATTTACCAGTAACTTTTTTTAAGAATTATCCGACCAACAGATATCGAAGAACTGTTGTAGGTAATGATATTTCAAATCAAAGAGCAGTCAAGGGTGGTGTACCTCAAGGCAGTGTATTAGGGCCGTTCCTTTTTTCAATTCACACAGCTGATATTGGCCACCAACTCGAGCTCTGTACTATGCACCAGTATACTGATGTTACTCAAATTTATTATTCGTTTAACAGGGATAACAGATTGCCTCCAGGAGAATTAATCCTGACTTAAAGTATATCACGTTGTATATCACTAAATTGGCAAAATTTCATAACTTGGCCATGAGCGAGTCTAAAACCGAGTTAGTTTTATTTGGCGCTGCTTTAGACACTGATTTCTCCAAGATTGTCTTAAACAATTCTATACTTAGTTCATCAGAAACTGTTAAGAATTTACGAATCTATATAGATAATGTAATACAAGTACACTACGCATGTGAGTAAATTATTACAAAAAAGCCATTTATTCTCAAGAACTTTGTAGAGGCATAAAAATGCATTTAACACAAAACTCAGATTACATCTTTGTGACTATTTGCGAGTATTTTTTCAACAGTATCTTATATGGATATAGTTTACTGGCCCGCTCTCACGCAAAAAGATAAATGCAGTCTACAAAGGCTTCAAAATTCATGTACCAGATTCTCTTATGATTTAACGTAAATTTTGGCTGCATCGACCGCGCAACATTGTGGGGTTAAATAAGGCTAAAAACTATAAAATATGACTGTAGTGCCCCCAAGCTTAAACTTGCTATCGTGTTTCCTAAAAATTTTGCTTGGACCGGTAGCTATTTTTACATAGCGATGAGGAGGTGAGTCTTTTGAATTAATTTTCATACTCAAAATAACAGATTTTGTCATTCATGATGATTTTTAATGTCATATAGTTACTAAATGGTTTGAACATATAGGGTTGGTCCTCGCTATAGTTGCATTACTTTAAACTGAATACGTTACATATTATCGCATTCCCTAAAACTTAAGCAAAACATAAAACATACAATAATAGACAAAATTAAAATTTATGAGGGTGCTAGTGTCAAATACTTGAGTATAGGAATTAATAAATATCTGGAACGTGACCTACAAATAAAATTTTCTACTCAAAAAATCAGACAAGCACTGGATTTGACTTCTTTAAACGAGTTCTAAGCACAAACATATTATACTACCCTGTGTCACAAAGACTCACATAACCCTCAAAAATTTTATTTAGGGAATTGGAAAAGCTAACTATGTATTTGATAAAATTGTATTACGCATTCATAATTTAAAAAAAGGGAACTGGCCATGGACCACCAAACATGATAAAATAACTAAGAACAGGTCTTTAGACATTTTTAATGTACACGTTAATATACCAGAAAAGCTAAATCATATATTAAACAGTATACGTGATTTATTTCTTAAATCAAGGAAAGCCATTAAGTCACATTTTTCATACAAGGCAATGTGTAGTATGCTCATTCAGAGATTGATTTTTGAATGCTTTCAATACATCTTTCACGTAACGTTATATGAATAAAGTACGTCCTTTACTTATATCATGTCTATTTTTATATTATTTCTTAGAATTTTTACCCGTACACACACAGCTCGTACCTCCTGTGGGTTTTATAGTTCTTTTACCACCATGTATAACTGGTAAATCATTATTTTATTGTATGCACCGTGGTCTGTTTAAAAAACGCACTCTGGAGGGTCACGACCAGAACTGTATAATCAACCTTTTTTAAAGCATTTTGGATACCTAAAAGTCTCAAAACCCTTTGCTTTATACTTTGTTCTCGACTTTGTTCCACTTAGATACTTCATTGGTATTTTTCCCAATAACCATTTGTATTCTGCAAGGCTTGCGCGGGTATCATGAACTGTGTTTCATGGGAGTCAATGAACAGGCAACAGCTTCTGAGGATTCCAGGCAGTCGAGTCAGCCAAGCCGTCAAGCAGCAAAGCGCGGCGAAGCCATTGCTGTGGGGCATGTCGACGTCGGCCAAACAGTCCAAGACCAAGCAGTTCAATCTACCGTTTCCAGACATTTGTGAAACCCTGTACAAATCCTTTCTCTAGCTCCGGACCACTCGATCGATTTATGCTCTGTGTACACCCTGTGTATGGTCGTTGTTCTGGTGCTCTATGCAATTAGAATCCGAAATGAATTTTAATGGTAATGGGTCTCGCAGCTACATGTAACTTTATCTGTGTAAACAATGGCGTGTCGGGTTTCTTGAAAGATTTATCTCTGGCTCTCCACGTAAGTGACATGTCGGCGGCTGAGGCTGTGCCGAGCATTATCGTGAACACCAGACACTTAGGAAGGAAATGAATCCTTAACAGAATTCGATATGACACCAGTAGTTATAGTCCGCACGTTTTAGGTAGATACTTGGAATCTTTAGGAAGTGTTGGCTTTTTGACTTAACACGTCGAAACTATTTCGTCGCAGATCCTAACTCATCTTTTTTACAACCCCCTAACAGTGCCTGGATGAAAATGGTTGGCTTACAAAAACATCAGAATTTTGACACTTGTTCATCGTAAGGAGCCTTGAAAGCTATAGGCTTAAAATATTTTCATTTAGAGGTTTGGTGTCTATAGAAGGTCATTCATATGATAAAAGTTGCACTTCTTTAATAGAACCCCTCGTTTATTAATTTCAAATTTATTGTGGTCAATTCTAGTATGACTTTCAACTAGTTGCACCAGGAAACCCTTGATACTTAGGCAACCTAAGATTATGGTTTTGCTTTGCACTGCTCTCTAAGGAGCAGTTGAGAGTATGACGATAAGCCGTGGTCAAGATAAGCGTAAAATGTTTTTGGCTTAACTTTTGTGCTATTTTTAATTCTGTGGCTTATTGTCAATCTTCTTAACCTCGTTGTTGTCGATATAATTATTACCTTATTCCCTAAACCTCAGGGAAAGAAGAACCGTAGGATATAGAATCGAAAGCAAGATGCTTGACGATGACGATAAAGTGAAGGAATTAAATTTAATTTTATATGGGGCGCCTAAACAAGTGTTTGATGGTGTCGACTATTTCGATAGGCTTTATATATTCACTTTTTTCTGTCGATTCGGGGTGAGAAAAGCTACAGCTGTGTATATTCTAAGCTTGATTGAGGACGAAATTGACGTAAGACATGTAAGATAATATTGCTAACTGTCTATATACAGATTTATGAAACCGAAAAATTTACAGCAATAATAGTGTGGCTCCTCTGAATTAGCTTCTGATGGTTTTTTGATTTCGTGCAACAGGCTCTCAGGCTCCTATCGCGGACTTTTTTAGAGTCTGTTTGTCAACAACAGAAATTATATGAGAATAGCATTCTAATCTGGGACATAGGACACCGTTAATCACAAAACCACGTTTATTTCGATGGTATACTTCGTCTCGAGCTGCAAACTTCATTCATCGTCTATGTTGCAACAAACATATACTAGTTACAAGTAGCTATTTTCACGATTGTCTAGGAATCTAGAATCTACTGTCGGAGTAGGACATTGTTGGTGAAAGGAATCCAATGTGACGTCTCACGGGTTCGAGAGCTCTCCGCGTGTCTTCGGTACTGGATTTAAGAGCCCGTTTTTTTTTCAATTTTTATTTTTATATAACTTTTGCATCATTGCGAAAAAAAAGAAAATAAAAACAGATTTGTTATAAAAATTATATATCATCTTTCCTTTTATCACAAAACAAAAATACCTCTTTTTTAATTCACAACCCCAGTAACAGCGCAAGTGAAGTAGTTCCATCTGCGTGGGAAGGAATATTTCGTTATGTTGACTCTATTCGTTCGGACTATAAGGAAGGAAATGAATTCTTAACCGAATTCAATATGACACCAGCTAATCTGGGCGCAAAGTTTATCGTCTTTGTCTCTGAAGCGTCTTTATTCCATTTGTCGGAACGTGTGTTTGTATCCTGAATAATGTATCTACTCCTGGATTGTTATTCTCCTGCCCAGACGATGTAAACATGTAAATGTACTACAAATCTATCATCCAGTTTATTAACTGGACTGACTAAATACATATATTATTATAAGTTTGGTGTAGTCTGATAAACAGCAAGGCATATTCATATAGCCGTTATGATCAATGCAGAACATTACAAACCAGAGGTAGCCGTAGGTTTATTCCAGACTTCTTTATGGTTTGTCTTTGGACCCTAAATGAGATTCGGTCTTGTCTCATCTTGAGATTGCTGTATGCTATTTTGGATTCGCAAATGGCACACTAGGTGTTGAATTTTTTTCTAATGTTATACTTGGATAAGAGCCAAGGGAGTAGCCCGATAGTTAGTAGAAGTTTTAAAGGTTGCCTTGTTTTACTTCTACTTATTGAGTATAAAAGACTCATATCCTTTATGTTCATTAGCCTTCTAAGCCCAAACTATGAGACCCTCTGAAAGCTAGGTTTGCTTACTGCCACGCCAGTGTTTGAAACATTTTGTCATATTTGGTGGATCCAGACTACAGCTCATACACCCCTCCATTCCTAAATAGACGCTATATTTGGATTCTCTCTTGAGTCCTTGAATCATGTGACTCGACCTGTGAGACAGATACTACACCGAGAGGTAATTTATTCCAGCCTTTAGGTGTGCGCACCACAGAAAAGACGATGATCCGGAACTGAAAAATTTTATTAATTGCAACAGATGATGGAAAAAGGCTAGGATCCCCATTCAGAACCAGAAATTATTTCCTACCACCCAAACTTATTTATCTCGGAAGCTGCGGCTCCTACTGCCCATACTTGACGCAGTCCAATAAGATCAACCTAATCCATAACCAGAGCTTAACTCCATCACCAACCTTGAGTCGTTTTTTTATTGGAGTGAGGCTAATGTTGACCTATCACTTTAATACCGGCATTGGAATGGAGCCTACTCCTCTGAGATCTCTATAATTTCACTCTCACCGAGCTTGTTAAATGCACCTGCAGGACTGCTGAATGTCACCTCAAGATGGTCGTTACGCAACACCAAGAACCGAACCATACGATGATATCTAGGGTGTGCAGGTCCTAGAACAGACTGCTGGAGTAAGGCTATTCCAGCTTCAATATGTAACTCTTCATTATTAATGTTGTACTGGTAAACTAGTTGATTCACTTTCCTGGTGACAGACATGAATTTACATTTGGTGACATTAACTGGGAGACGACTTCTGATACACCAGTCGAAAACCTTAAGGTCATTTAGACTAGACATTTAGAAGTAATGCAGTCCGTAATGTCGTTTATGAACATAATGAATAGCAGTGGCCACAGTAAACCTCCTTGAGGTACTCCCGAGGTACACACATAGACACGTGATTTCTTTCCCTTGAACTGAACATATTGGCTAAGTCCTGAGAGGTATCACTCCATGAATTCAATCAGGTTGGTCGATAAGCCGAAACTATCCAATTTAGCTAACAGTAACCTATGATCTGCCCCTGTGGGGCGGGTTAGAATATCTCCCATTGTATATCCTACGTGTCGTAAAAGGCGACTAAAAGGAAACTAACTACTGTCGGTATAAGCATTAACCTTTTCTCAACCAACAGCTTTGGGTGGACGAGTTGAGAAGAGTCAGGACACCTTCTTGTCCTTGGGGAGAGAAATTATCCCTAAAGGCGGATGAACCGGTAGATACATCTGGTCAACGGTGTGAGGATGCAGCAAGCAAATTGGAAACTACTGCATTAAAGATCTTCAAGATATCCCAAAAGAAACTCGTAAAATGAGTTTAATGAATTTTACGAGTTCACAACATGTCTGTTAAGACATTGTGACTATGATGATGATGATGATGAACCTATGCTCAATGCGATCGAAAGCCTTGCTAAAATTTATATGTGTATGATATATTGTACCCTGTAGATCAGTTTTATTTTCACTGGAGTGAAATTTCAAAATATTGTGCGACCCAAACTGGTTTGATTCAAGGGGAACAGCAAACACGATCCCCGCCTATTCTAATGCATCCCTGACCGCCGTACAAACTGAATTCCGTAAACACAAAGGAGATAATTTTGTTACACTCGCCCCATCTATCATCGACTGTTGCGAACTGTCGCATGTGCATCGCGATTTTCAATCCCACATTTTTTTTTCCGAATATGCGCGACAGCGCTAGGCGGCCAGAATAATTTTACTAAAAATCCCTAATTTACCCGTCGAACATGTCCGTGTGTACATGTATACACTGAATGCCGTGCACAAATGGAAATCAAATAACCGCTGATAGTGCTGCATTTCAAACTGCATTACCGGTATTTATGATCAAATTAGGGTTGGAATGATAAGAGGATTTGTTAGGTATTTTCTTTCAACAACTTCGACTGCTAAATATTCATATAAGAGGTATGAACTCCTGGTTAAATGCTATTTTAGTGTATCTATGTAGATTTCGGACAACTGTAAAGCCAGTGGCTACTATAGCTACGTTTTGACAAATGCTACAAGGTCTAGCCACTTGTCAAACCCATACTTCGTGCCCTACTATGTTATTTTATATACTTTTTAATGGTTAGCGGTCGTTTCGGTTTATTGTACCTTATTCTACCTTAAACCAACTTCAGGTTGATCGAGTCCTACGGCCGTACAGTAAATAATACAAAAAGTTATCAAGCAAGATTTAAAATATGCACAGACAGAATGGTTTGAGATATAAAATGAAATAAAAATAGATAACCGGTGCGATCGGAAAATAGTTTTGGGAAGATGCAGAAATTATTTGATTAAACTACTGTAAACGGTACTGAGTTTGTCAACGTCAGTTCGAGTTCATGGATTTTTCATTATTTTTTATGCCGATCATTTCTTTAATGTATCTCTTGTGGTAGTTATTTTCTTTCTCCACCACCTGCGTGTGATTGGAATCAAAATTGTTTCCTGTTTCTAGTGCATGTGTCGAAAGAACAGTACTATTTTTATTATTTTTAATATCATTTTTATCATGTTTGATCCTCTTTTTTAAATACTGTTTAGTTTGGAAAATATGACTTCCCTCGCAATCAACACAATCTATCCTGTACACAACAATAAACGGTACTGAGTTTGTCAACGTCAGTTCGAGTTCATGGATTTTTCATTATTTTTAATGCCGATCATTTCTTTAATGTATCTCTTGTGGTAGGTAGTTATTTTCTTTCTCCACCACCTGCGTGTGATTGAAATCAAAATTGTTTCCTGTTTCTAGTGCTTGTTTCGAAAGAACAGTACCATCTTTATTATTTTTAATATCATATTTATGATTTTTGATCCTCTTTTTTAAATACTGTTTAGTTTGGCCAATATGAATTCCCTCGCAATCAACACAATCTATCCTGTACACAACAATAGTTTGTTTTTGGTTTTGATCTTTAAAATAATTTCTTGGTTTTAATGGTTGTGATTAGAAATAGTTTGGACACGCTTTGTTTGTATTTGACAGTAAGTCTTTTAAAGGTTTAATAAATATTTTTTGTATTATTCACTGTAATATTCTGGGACTAAGCAATCAACGGTGGCTTAACGTTTAATATAAGTTACTATACTATATAATATAAATTAAGGTAAAATAAACCGAAACGACGTTAATATTAAGAAAAGATTTTTTTAACAACCTGTTCGCTAATCACTAACAAGTATCCTTTATATAATTCAAGAGAATACGGTCATCAACAATATCTTAATTCTTACTATGTTAGCATCTTTAGAGGAGGATTTAGACTAAATCCTGACTTCTGATTATTTCTTTTTATGCTCTACCTAAGTCCGCCTATTACCTGTCAGAGCTTCACGTCAGATAAGCACGTAATCTTGTGAAACTGTATTTGCAATCAGGTCTATATTCCCAGCTTTGGACTTCTTTGTTATTCTCTAAGCTTTTGTATGCGACCAATTTTCCAAGGTTTGCTACAGTCCGAATTACTTCTGAATCGCTTGAATCTACATTATGTTTATTGTCGAATATGTGTTCGTACACTTATCAGTTCTTTGTTGTTTTCTGTCACCGATATGTCTTTTTGTTAGTTGAATGCTTGGCAGTTATCACCACGACGTCATATTCGATTGAACATAATATGTATCGCGTGGTTCATGTTCATATTGGCCATCATAGTGTTTCGGATCAGACAAATATCGCTTGTTTGAAACGTAGTGTTGTAACAAAACCTGCTGTTAGAAGATTACAAAAGCTGGCAGATTTGAAAAGCGGTTGCGTACCAGAAATTATCGCTTCTGTAAAGTATACAAATTGTGAAAAGTGATGACTTAAAATGGCCACTTGAAGAGCCAGTTTGGAGAGTATCCCGACAAAGACTTGAATTTATATGGCTGCAGCACCAAATTGGTTCAACAGCTTCAAGCGTATTGACCTCGGTATTGACTACTTTTTATGCCGTGTATTCTCACACTGCCGAATACCGTAACACTGATCCAGCTTTTTCTGTATGGGACAATAAAAAACAAAATTATCGCATCTGGGGTAATGAATATCCACGTCAATTTGAAGAACCAATGTTCCCTTGAAAAGTGACTTTGTGGTGTGCATTATGGTAGAAGAACATGATTGGTCTTAATTTGCTACACCTACTAGCCAGCTTTTAAATCAACTTATCCGGGACGGTGCTGTGAAGAGATACCTCCACACTTTTCCTTATCGGCAGGGGTGGTGGGACCCTTTTCTAGAGATATTCTACTAGAACTAATACAGAATACACAGAAACCCTTCATTACCGTCTCCCTTTGGGAAAGTATATACGCAAAAAATGTTGAAAGGCCTGCCTATTTCGCAGTACCTGCCCAGAGACAAAAAAACTAGAAATAGGTGTATAATAAACAAGCGAGGGTAATTTTCTGGGACCATACCAACCTTTGGAAGCTGCAGTGATTACACATTTAGTCGTCAATACAGAAAATAAACAATATTTCATGGACATTTTTGTTCGCTCATATGCAATTGCTTTTTTTGTCGGCAAGAGCTTTAATTTATATGAGGTCCGCTCTTTGAACTTGTGTACACTGGCATAGCAGAGGTTTTGCAGTGTGCAAAATATACTTCCCAATAAATTCGTGGTTTTAATTGCAGTTGAAAATTGGGTGCCTGTTGACCAACTTTACGTAGATTGCTATCGTGAATATTACAGTACGCAGTTATAGTACACGTTCAAAATGCTTGCGCTTGGGTAAAGAGGTTTCTGATAACTTCTCACTTCCCACTCCAGGTTGGCGGGGAAGTATTGTTATCGCGAGAAAGATTAGAACTATAACAATATGTTTCTTGGTCGTTTTATGACATGTACATTTGCATCTCTATGCCTGTATGTCTGGCGGTCAACTGAGGTAATATTGATGAAATTTTCACAGTGCGTTACCATTACGGTAAAGGTAAACAAATATTATATCCGAAAACCCATCCAGTGATGGCAATGTAACATTAAGAAGACTTGTATCTTTGGGAGGGGGATTTGGAGTTGGGTGTGGCTGGAGGTTACTAAGACATTTTTTGTTCATGAAGGACCTTCTGTTACTACGGTACTTAGAAACTTGCCAGTTCTCTCATTTCCTTTCAGAGGGAGAAAGGAGGGAGAGGGGAAGATCTTTTTGGGGCTATTTATAAAACATAATAAATTATAGTAGGGGATTTAACATCAACGTAATGAGCACCGGGCTGCTATTATAGTTATCGTCAACATCTCGGAAGGAAAAGTGCAAGATTAAGGCCAGGGCAATCATGTTTTGAAGCCAACAAAAAAGCTGCTGGAATTTGCCTCGTACCACCGACTGAAGTTACATCGATATGGAATGAACTGTCTATGCATCAGCACTTTCTCAGACATACTTGGATATATCTACATAATGTGGTATTTGTTATTAATGTATTAGAGAAATCCTAAGGTCACTACTTCCTGCTTTCCAGGCTATGCCATAGTGATCCTATAAGTTGCAAATATTTTCCAGGACTACTGTACTCTCAAGGCATTGGGAAGGGAGAGGGATTTACTTGGAACTATCACCAGAAGAGAAAAATACTTGACAGACGTCAACAGTTACATAGGAAAGGGACGCCGCCTTTAAATAAAAATAATAAAGTACATGCACCATGAGTATGCTGTTTACCAAAGACGTACTTCTGACTCGAAGGTAGAGGAATCCAGAAAAACTTTGCAATCAGAACCTGCACGACGGTTTTTCAGTTAGAAATATTCGCCATCTTGATCAGTAGGAGTTTATCAGTGCACACAACGAGAGAGCGGACAACCTGGCTGAAGTAGGAATTAAAAGCTCCTGATAGGGATTAGTAGTTGTCAGGTCAATGATGTCCTAGATCAGTGGGCTAGCAATGAACTGGCGAAAGTTTGATGAGAGAGAGAGATGACTGCAGACAAGCAAAAAGATTCATAGCAGGTCCGGACTTGGGCTTTACGTTACGGTGACCATGAAACAAAGACAGATAGCCAGTGAAGTGGTAAATGGCCCTATCTGCTTCATAGTCTGGAGGAGAAGACGAAAATTCACTTCACTTCATGGGCAGATGTAGGTTTCAGATATTAACGACGAAGTTTGAAGAGGAATCATTATATTCAGTAAACTGGTCAGACACCAAAAGGTCTGGACGCTCGCCAAAAAGATGTGTTCCAGGAGGTCATGAAGGCTTTTCTTATTGGTTCCGTGGAGTCGAATAGGAGAGTCAAAGGTGGCCTACCTGCCTTGATCTGGTACTCTCTACCAAAGATAAGAAAACATTGATGCAAACGACAAACGAGACGCTGAGAAGGATAGATGAGCAGAAGTCCAGGCACCAACTTCAGCTAGCACCAAGCAAAACTAAGGCGTCATTCTCCGGGGTTCTAGGATTATTAGAAACCAAGTGAGCTTCTGTCTTAGACGGATGCAAGTCGCGCCCAGCAAATCGATGGGGTACTTGGGGAATACCGTGGACAACGAACGATGTTTCAGCGAACATATAAAGAGAACTACGGTGAAAGCAGAAAGAAAGGTGGCATTACTGTTACGTGTAATGCCAAACGTAGGCGGCCCAAGTATGAGAAAGAGACACACCTTGTGTGGAGTTATCCACCCAGTTATGCTATATGGAACTCCAGTATGGTATAAAGCGATGGAGAGGAGAAAGCACCAGCAAACCGTAGACAGGGTGCAAACGAAGTCGCTGCCGGAGGTGGCCAGTGCGTACCGTCCTCTCTACCAAAACACTGTAGGTTATAACAGTGATACCGTCACTGCATCTGTTGACCAAGGGAAGAGGCACGTGTATATCGCGGAAGGTGCTCTGCCAGAGCGGCGGAGGACCTCCAAGCAGAAAACCATAGACGAGTGGCAGGTGATCTGGTCCAGTGCCATGGAGGTGGCGCAGTGAACTAAGTGCCTGATTCCACATGTACAAGAAGTGTGGGCAGAGTGTAAACACAGGAAAACTTGCTATTACCTAACACAGGCGTTCTCAGGCCACTGTCCCTTTCGGGTATATAGGAACAAAATAGGACGACTTGACTTCAGAAATCATGGAGCCTATCATGATATCAAGCGAGCAACGCTGGAAGATAGTACATAAGATGGTTCAAGGCATCTTAAAATCGAAAGAGACTGAGAAACGGAGGGACAAGTAGCAAGAAGAAGAAGGAGAAGAAGAACATATTTAATTCACCTTGCACTCAAGCACTAAAAGAAGAGGGAACGGTTTTTAGCCGGTCGGGCAGTGGTGACATGTCGGATGGACGCGTTTGCGTCCGTTGGACATGACATCAGAGGACTCAAGTGGTTCAACGTCGGACGGGCAGACTTTCTTTCACACTTCCGGATGTGCGAAAGCTTCAGTCCTTGCGATCAAACCGATTTCGTAAACCATTTATGCTAAAAAAGAAACTTGCCTGGCTTCGCCTCCCCATCAATACGCCACCAATATATTCACACCCTCTTCTCAAAGTGCTTTAAGTCTCTTCTCTCCCCCATCCATTTTCTTAGCACATATAAGCACTACAATCTCATTCCTTGCATTATACGACGCGTAGTAAAGAAAGAACAAACGCCAACCAGGTAATATATCTGTGAAACGATATTTTTTATTGTATATGAAGGTGTCTCTTTTATTAGGCGTTTTATAATCTGACACGGGAGACGAGAACGACTTTTAAAAAGAAACCTCCCTAAACATTTTCATGTTTATTATATTCTTGCGGTTATAGCGAGAGCACAACAGCCATTCGTGTGGGATTTACGTCTATTTTGGCGATGAAGATTTTTATAGTTAATTCGGTACGTAAAAGAAAAGTGTGCTTTTATTGTCGCTATCCTAATTTATTGGATGTTTTATTCACGGCAATGTACATTGTCCTGTATACGTTTGCCTTGCGTAAGGACGGTTGAGTGTAAAAGATTGATAACGTCGTAAGGACGATCAGTTCTGCAACTACTAGTACGCTTGTGTACCTCAAATGGTGCTTTTTATCTAATCTAGCCTAGTATGCATAGAGATCAGCATCTAGATTTTTGAACTTAAACAGCTTAGCCGTACACAGTAGAGTACAGATATCTGTATCTGTAGGTGATTGAATAAAGACGTTTTATTGCTATCATTATTATTAACCGAGGGTTTTTGGACCCGCTGTTTTAGGAGTCCGTGATCATTTTCTATTTTTTTTTGGGTGGGGGTGCAATTGGGGTGGTTGAAAGGTGCTCAACAGTCACTTGTAGTCATAATAGGCTGTCCAGAGGCCTATGAAATAAATATCTAGCGGCAGAATATACTTTGATGGCGAGTGGGGAAATGTAAAACTGAAAAATTTGTTGTATAATATAATAAATATACTAACCATTGATCTGTAAAAGGAAACCGAATGATTTGGAATTTTCTGATGTATGCATACGGGTATTGCTTTAGATCGTTATGTATTGTGTATCCTGGAAATGATCGAATTGATTTTAACGGAATTTCGACACAGAATTATTACCTTGGCAGGTATGGAAAACAAAACACGTATGGTTTTTAGAAATCGTGTCAGCAGCGGAACAGCAATAATCAAAAAACTAAAAGTATAAAAGCAGCTCAGACTTCGTTTTTAGGCGTTTTGGGGATTCCGGATCAATTTCTACTTTTTTGAGTGGCTGTGATGTTGGGGTGGTTAGGGGTGGAGGGTTTTAAAATAAAAAAATAATGTATTCATAATAGGCTGTCCTTTGACCTCTGAAGGAAAGACCTAGCGGCATAATCCAATTCTTTTAGGTCCATTTGAATATTGCCTTGACTATTATACAGGCCAAGGCCAAGGCACACCTTTTTTGTGGGTGGCAAGCGATTGTTTGGTTGCAATGAGATCTCAGACTATAGCCTCATGCTATTGGAAAATAATAAACTGGTATCACCGTATTGTGTGGAAAGTACTGAGTCAATCAACTTGACTTAATTTTCTACAGTCACAAATGAAGATAACTCTTAAACATTGTAATTTAATGAATATTATTCATCTGATTCCATTATAACTTTGTCTTGTCATTTGCTATAACTATAAGAACATTACAGTAATTGTAGAAATGTTCACTTCTTCACATTCCTATTAAAGTTTTTCTATACTCGAGATTCTAGACGTACAAAATCATTAGCGTTGATCGAAGGACTTTTCCTTTTTAAGATTGAGAGACAGAAAGGGAGCAATTATATACCGACGAACAAAAAAGATCAATTAACCAATCGTAAAAGGTAATTATCTAATATCCTGGGTCTGTGCGCGTATGAGAAAGGAACAAATCAAAGTAAACCCTTGCTGAGAAAAATCCGTATAAAGGAAGTGCTGGTAATGAGGAAGCAGCAACCAGCGACTCGTAGTACAGTCAAAAGAACAACAAGCAACGCTATTATTATAGAAGTTTTAACATATACAAAAAGAAGAGTAGTGATAGTAATAATAAAAAACCCTTTTTATATATCTTCTTCTTCTTTTGCTTTATCCGTTCCGGACGTTAGCGATCATCATGGCGATTCTAATCTTGTTGGCAGCACATCTAAACAGCTCAGCAGACGTGACACCATACCTTCTACGAAGATTCGCCAGCCAGGAAATTATTCTTCCACCTGGGCCTCTCCTACCTTCCACTTTACCCTGGACGATGTTCTACAAGATACGGTATTTACGTTCATTTCTCATAATGTGACCAAGATACTGCAGTTTTCGTTCTTTAATTATCAGCATAAGTTGTGGTTGGCAGTTCATTCTGTTATATACATCCTGAAAACTTAAATAATAATAATATAGTTTTCACTTCACCAGGCGGGAAATCAGCTTTGGTGCCGCTGTCAATTCCGATATAAATATGTATATCACAAACAGCTAAGGAAGACTTCGAAATGCTATAGTGGAATGAAAAAGGATTGCAGGTGAATGACAGAAGAAGGAAGTTCATTACCGAAAATAAGGCTTAGCATGTAAAAGAAACAACATACAGAGTGTGTCTGTAGGATCTGCACAAACAAAACTGGAAAAAAACTAGATCACAACTTATTGACAAAATAGTTATTTAAAAAAAATTAACAGCTTAAATTGTTTACCGTCCTCAATGATTTCATAACTTTTGAATGGTTATGTACAATTTTTGTAAGAAACTTTTATTTCAACAAATTTAAATTTTTAAGAAGAAAATGCCACATAATGATATCTTCTTGATCTCGCTTTATTGATCATCATCTGATTGCCTGTCTAACAAAAAATACAACGCTCTGTTTTTAGCACAAGCTTTTCTGCATGTCGATAAATTTTCTGCGTAAGTGTTGCTTATCTGCGCTCTAGTCAAGACACTATATCAGGTTTTTCGATAAAACAAAACTTAACTTTACTTAATGAGCAAAAGGATTTAAAAACAAAGTGACACTTTGATACTTTAAAACAACGTACTATATCCAACAAGCAGTAATTATTGATAATTATGTGCTGGTATCACTTAGTAGATTAGTAAAACGAATGCTCAAAATGGTTAACACGGTGTTACAAACACGTCATAGCACAACAAGATCTGCTGGGTAGTCCTAGAAATAATTTCCAAGTCTTCTGCGCACTAAACAATTCAATTCTGTAGTATTTGTCACCATCTCCAGACTCTTCAGATGTAATAATGCTTGACAAATTATTTGACCGTATTTTAACTTAATTTTCTCAAAGTGGTCACTAATGGTGAGTAGTCAAACATAACCTCCAAATTATACAATTCTCAGTGCTGTAATTTGGTAGTAAGCTTAAGACGGTCAGTCTCACAGAACCAACATTGCTCTATGTATTGTACTGCGTTTCCCGATTCCCGTGGATCAGCAGGTTCAGCAACAATAATTATTTGTGTGAGAATACGAGGTCTCGGGACTAATCTGAGTACATCGTTGGATTCAGCAGTAAACGTTCTCAGAAGGCTCAAAAACAATCTGGGGGTCGGGCGTCGTGTGCGAATGAGGGTCGGCGTTCTGAAATCAAGAAAATCGAAATGTACCTTGAATAAATGAGAATCGAACAAAATATCTCCAAACAGCACAAAAACTCGTGTGTTGGTTAATTTGGGAGAGTTGATCGCAAATTCGGCGTCTGTTTTAAGTTTGAAGAAAATGAAAATTTGCGATTTCCACGGATTTGGAGGATTCTTTTTTTGTGAGAACGCGAAAGTAGACAGTATTAGAAATAGTCTCAAAATTGAGGTCTAGTGTCGGCATTTTGAAACAGAAAGATGCATCGTACCATTCTCCATAAAAGGGGCAATTAAACAAACTTTTAGGTCCTTAAAAAGGACATACACTCGTGTGGAGGGTGGAAAGATTGATCACTAATCCACCCTTTGTTTTATGCTTTGCTTCGTATGGAGAAGATTAAACATTACTTAAACTTAAACCATAATAAAATAACACAATCTAATGTTTGTCTGTCTTTATGACTGAACCACGTATACCTACTAAATTAATAATATATTTCAAATATTCATATTATTCCACATTGATTTCGAATATACCAAAAATCAGGTGTGTTGACAAAGTTATCTGAAATTATTATTGACCATCTTCTGGAGTGTTTTTTATTTTTTGACTCAAAGGGATACGCTATCTCTTGTTGCTATAGAGGTGTCCCCGATAGGAAAAATGTTATATTTTATATTTTTATGCAACTGTTTAAAATAGTTCAATGTACTGTCTTTCCAATTTTTATTGTTTCACCGAGTTGCATTTTGCAAAAATTGATAAATCTTTTAAATGTTAATTCTGAATTTGTTGTGCGAAAAATTTAAAATTTGATCTTATAACTGAATTGTTAAAGTTAACGCTCAACGTTTTCAATTTATATTTGTTACTTATCTTTCGTCTTCATATGAATTTGAGCCCTGAAGAAGGCGTAAAATAAACGCCGAAATGTTAGTTCTTTGAAACCTCTGCAGTACTTCATCCCTACATCTGAAGGACCTCTTCTACTAAGAATTAAATATTTGATATTCCTGCCTGTTTGAAAGTTCGCTAAAAATATTTTTTTGCAAGGACACGAGGTGACAGATCAACCTACCTATACCATGCGATTTTCTATCATACCAATGCCTTTGAGAGCCTGAAAGAATCAACAAAAATTATTATTATTATCTCCTGTCATATACATATCAATCGATCAAGTGGTTCTTGATTTGACTGAGCTATATGTAGCACACAGGGAGAGAGTTAAGGCGATAATGGAAGTGGAGGTGAGCATGACGAAGACAGGATGCTGTACAAGATTATTAACTACAGGCCATAATAAGAGGGGGGTAGGGTATCGCTAATTGCCAGTTAAATTGCAGACATTACCGGTGCCCCGCAATGTCACGCCGCTCACGTCGACAATCACGGGACTCAGAGGTGATATTCGCCCATCAACACCCAGGTTGATATCTGAGTGTTACCATAAACTAGCTAGGTAGGTTATGGGGACGGCCCAGCATTGGTGGTGATAAGCAAGTGGAAGAAGGTGCTTCAAAAAGTTCTTGCATTTGGAAGCAACATAAACTAAAGATTGCCGTGCGAGATACCCTGTTAAAGAACCAGCTCTCATCTCACAAAACTTTTAGTTATTTTACAATTTTTTACTTGCGCGCATGAACAGAATGTCAAAATGTGTTGATTTTAAAGGATGACCTTTAATATTTCCACATTCTGTTCATGCATAACTATCTGTGTGTAACAACACTTTTACATAAGATTGTTACTTATCCTTAACCTTGAAGGTGGAATTATAGGTTACCAAAAGCTTCGAATAAATACTTTCTTTAGATTTTTAGGAGTAAAGTTTACTGATGAAACTTTCAAGAAGAACACTGTGTGCTGTCTGGGAAAAAATTAAATTGAAAGGGGAGTCGTGTGACATATCTTTTTAAGGCTCCTGACCAATACTTCACAATCCTAGAATATGAAGTTAATATCTTCACCTACTACAAAATGGCGGAATATTTAATAACTACCTGAATACATTGTCACAAAAACATCATTGTACTATACATATATTGTTTCATCTAAATCGAAGCAGAATAGGTTCCTTAATATTTTTTCTTAAATATTTGCGTTCAACGTCAAACTTTAAATAAATATTTCTACACCTATCGATGTGATTGCGTTTGTATTTATAGTTATTAAATGTTCCGTCATCTTGTAATAGTTGAAGATATTGACTTTATATTCTAGGGTTGTGAAGTATTCGTCAGGAGCTTTAAAAAATGTGCCGCAAGATCCACCTTTCAATCCCTTCAAAGCTTCATCTGGCCGCTTTACTCCAAAATATTCTTGCATCAATTTGTATATTCAAGTTTTAGTTTTTTGAGATGACCCGTTCAAAAAATTAAAGGGAGGGGGCATTAAAGAGGAGCACTGTATAATAATTATAAAAGTAGAGCACCAAACTATATTGCAATCCACTCTATGGGTTTTGTATAATATTTTTTTATCATAGTATTATTAGAAATCATATAGAAATCTGTACTTGAACTACTTTGATGATGATGATCATCATTAATGGTCAGTTGATGCTTTTCAGATTTTTCAATTATTTTGGTCCTAGGAAAAATATTTCCTTATTAGTTATAATTTCAGCTAGACATAAATTAATATACAGGCTGATCAACTTATACTTAACTTTGTTGTTTTAAAAGATAGGAAAAAAGTTTGAAATAAAAGTTATAGAGTCAAGCTCCATATTCCAAAATTATTTCGTAATATAGATGGCTTTTCGTAAACTCACTACATACCAAAGTTATGTGTTTCTTAACAAAACGCCTTACATATAATCTCAAAGTTGAATTCATCCCTTTTCCTATTCCGACAACATAGAGCTTCATTAGACTGTACAGGGTACTTTTAAATATATGGCCACACTAATGTAAAAATTTTAATGCGATCATCACCCCGCATTATTTAGAATCGATAACTAAATATTAAAGCTAGAATAATTTGGCAGTAGTCTAGTTATGTTGTAACTAATCATACTTTTGATATCCCTTATCCTGTATAATAGAGTCATCGAAAACTCACGACAATAGATTTCTCGGTTATTTCAAATAGAGAACACTGTACTTTCTACCACATTCAGAAATTACTTACAAAATACTTTCACTTCTATGAAAGCATTCCTTCCTCCTCTACTTAAATCTTATATTCATGGAATTATCCCGATGTTTAGTAATAAAACTGTATATTTTACAAATTCTGTAAGCTTATCGATTGGCAATTGGCATCTCAAAAACACACCTCCGTCTCATCTATGTCCTAGCAAGAAGCAAAACTTGTTTGCCTAGAATGTACTAAGCCTATAGGTAATAACAGTGCTTATAACCAATAAAGCGTACCATATGCTACAAATGCAAATATTTGCAACTCTCGATTTTATTTGTTTCAATGTTTTTCAAACGTAAGAGCATTTTTGTATTTTATATGTACAAATAGATCTTTTTAATGAATTTATGCAGACGTAATCCGTTTTATTTAGAGATCATCGGATTTTTTAAATGCATTATTTTCATATATTCTCATTCAATTATGTTTGCCTTGTATTCTCTAGTTAAAATATTCGTTTTAAAACATTTTTTCTTGTAATCGTAAGCTTCTAAAAGTTGCCTCACACTACACCTGACCGTTGGCGTACCAATTTACTACCGGACCAGTTAAGGGTTAACTTAAATATCTTGTCCAAATCCAAATTATTGTAAAATTTTCCGAAAAGTTCTCCATTCCCTGCGAAGTTCTACTTATCAAAAGATATCCATTTTTCTTTCAGCATACGCGGTATCAAAAAAGTAGAGCCAGACAGTACGAATACGATTCCGCTCTAAAAAATTCCGTATGTGGTCACGCGTCAGGTATTTCCAAGAGTTAAGATAACTACCTCCACATACTAGGCTGAAGTGTATAGCCCATTTCAGTAAAGCACAAACGCGATGAAAGAATGGAGCCTCCGACTCTGTTGAATCATTAATTGCAACTCCATTCTCCTGAAGCTGAAATTATATGCTACACCTACTCCTTAAATGGATAAAACCTACCAAACCAGAATCACTACTTCCGTGGCCATTTACTCCCTATGCAGTGGCATATCGTCCTGCAAAAATAGGGGCGGGGGAGGAGGTATTAAAATGAACATTTCAGGAATTTGCATAGCGAATAATTGATGAAGTTATATTCAACTTGCTTCTTTTTCAAAGAGATATACTGTTGCAATTTTTTACGAACGATAGCACACAGGACAAGACAAACGTTTGTTGTAACGAACCATGTCTTATGAGCCAAAAATGCAAAACATAGCTCATAAAATAAGCAACATTGTGGCCTTAAAGGCACAATAACAAGTTGTACATCCCGGTGAGAAATGTTTAAGAACTGATCTACTTTAATATAATTTTCGTATTTAATAACCATGTTTACATTATCGCCTTAAGTTTTGCAACATGTTTCAAAACAATATGTTTTAATGAACTGGTTTTGCGACAAAAGTATGTAAAAGTTGTTCCGTACTCCTTAAGAGTCCTTTACGTTACTCGCTCTCATTTTTGAGCAGCTTTCTTGTGCAGTTGTCAATCACTGATGCACAATGATAATGATGATCAAACTACAGTACTAGCTGAAACGTTAGTGTACCGCTGTTCATAAATCATCAATATATGTACATTCAGAATATTACGTAAGGTGAAAAACTTCAACTTGTCTATTTGCGAGACTATTTGTAGCGACGATTCAACAAGTTTATTAGTAAAAGCACCAAGATGATTTTGCAGATTGTACTTGATTTGTCAGGTCATCTCTTTTTTTTTAATCTGAGTGAGAATCTTTCTGCCCCTGCTAAATGCTGTGTGGGAAACAAAATATCATTATTTGCAGAACTATTTATGTCAAATAAATATTTCATTATTTTGCATTCCTTTACAGTGCAGAGAAACAATAAAGTTATGTTTACCAAAGTTTAAACTTTGTGCTTCACATCGCGCCTGCTATCCTTTGCTACATGAATGTCCTCTTCCTAAACATTATCTGTGTAACTCGACGCAGTTTCATCAACATCAAGCGATTGTCGTCGTTTGGCAGCTCATCTATAAAGATTAATAGCAAAGTAGGGCCGAGTGCAGTCCCTTGAGGTACACCCAAATTCTAAAGTGTTTTTTTTACATCTTCTTCAAGTTGATCGAAATTTTGTTGACAATATTGTCAGAGTAGTTCCGATTTAGGACTATTATTACAATCTGGCCTCGTGAATTTTCACTCAGCAATAAGTTACTGAGAACTACGCCTTTGGTAGCAATTCACTTATACAAACTTATGTAGGAGTATCTAGAAATTGCCGTTCAGCTTTCTTTAAAGTATGTAATCCGATGACTGCCCTTCGGATTGAATATTTAAAAGATAAAAATGACATATTTTTAGGGCTACTGCATAGGAGCTGATAAATATTTTATCATGAGGCGACGACGTAACTGACTCAGTAATAGAATGGCTGGATTTTTATTATAGTGTGCGATGAGATAATCGATTTGGATGACACACGGTGTATCGTAAGGTGGAGAAAAGATAAACGCAATTGATTGGCAATTTTCCGTATGCAAAATGCGGAGCGATATGTTTAGCAGAGGCGGAGCTTTTGTATGGGAATAGTTTGCGGTCAATTTAGGGACGTCTCTTCTTTATGGAGCCAAGAAATGGTATGGCTTGGATATTTCAAAGAATACGTGTCTTGAAGATGTCTCTACAAGATCGTGCCACATTTACCTCGACTTAAAATGATCATATTTATTGCATCTGATCGATGTAGCTCCGTTTGGTCGCTAGGAGGCCTAAAAGTTGAAGATTATAAAATGTTATGGACAAATTAATTCAAGACTATTGCACTTTGGAACGCTTTAGTAGTTAAAACTTCGAGTACTGCAATAGTTTTTAGTTGCGGAAGTACTGATTCCCAATAGGCGCATTTGTGCAGACATTTAATCTGAAACCCTTAAAACTTTTAGGCCAATGAGAATGAAGGTAGTTTCTTTAAATTTTGACTAACTGACTAATTTTATGTCAAGATGAAACTAGTTGGAAAATAAATCACACAATACTATCGCTTAACATTGCGTCAATTAAAGGGATGATAATCGAACAACAAAAATTGTTAGTCCTGTTGGCTAAATTATCTAAAATTAAAAAGCTTGAATAGTCACGCCTCTGCGTTGATTTGAAATGAGTGCTTCTGCAACAAAATACTATGGAAGCATATTAAATTTCAGCTAAATCGTTCGAATGGCCTTGAATTTATTAGCCAATAATAGTATATTTGGTACCTGAACATGTGCCTGAAGTTTGGTGTTTTGTGGCGACTAAACTAGGTAACATGATACATATCTATATAAGGACTCTTAGATAAAGCTATTTCTTGAACCACATTTGGTTCAGTTTCTTGAACAACATGAGTCGGCTAGTATCATATAAACCAGATTATTTCAGAATAGCAAATTATTTCAAAAACGTAAATTGAATAGTCAAGTAGAAAATAGGAAATTTTCTATTTACATTCAGTTTTTAGGTGAGGTTGAGCGCATGTGCATTTGAAATATAATTGTCATTGCCTGGTGGGATGTTTTTCCAATAGAATATAGCAACAACCACGATGCAAAATACTTTAGTATGAACCACGAAACAAGTAAACAGGCAAAGGCATAACATAGTATGTTGTATGTTCTCAAGATCTACATTCTAATGCTACATTTTTCTCCATACTAACATTTGTAGATTAGCAATTATGGAACAATAACAAACATTACAAAGTACACAACATACGAGCTCAAAAACAGCTGGTTTGGTAATCAACATACCTGCCTACACCAACAGGACTTCAGAATCTTGACTGTTGATAAGAACTATCTTTATACCTAGCTTTTTGCGAACTAGTACTAATATTTATTTGTATACCTAACAAATAAATATATTGATTGATTGATTGATTTATTAAACAATAAATTAGATACATGTAATACAAGTAAAAAACTATTTTTCATTCTACTTATAATTTTTTGTCGTTGTCAAGAAAGTATGTAGCCTAATGCAGTCTTAACACAAGCCCGAAATACGTAACAAGATTTTTGTGGGAGTGCTTTAGGGAGGTGTATGTGTTCTAATTATTTCGACTACTACAAACTCTGTCCTCATTTTACGGGCACCTTCAAAGTCGGCTCTGCAACGTTTCATGACCAAATTCCAGACGACAGACTTGTTCAATAAACTATTAGACAACGCCGAGCATTAGAGCAATAATTGGTAGAAGACCCCAATTTCACCCGTCTTCAGTATCGAGACAACTTTTTTCCATGCTGGACATTCTGCATTAAGGATTTGGAGGTACGGTTATCTCTTGCAGAGGTGACGTAATTTGGCCACCATAATCATGCGATTTGACCTCACTAAACGTTTTCTTGTGAGGTGTTCTGAAGTCACATATCTATGCCAATATATCGGAATCTACCGATGCCCTTGAAGTTCATCCAGGCTATCACTCAAACGCACCAGGATATTTGCAACAGACTCATTGACAGTTAGGCATTTGAACGATGTAATATTCCATAGCTTATGGTACATATGAGCCTTCCAAATAAAAGCAAAAGTTATTTGATACCTCTCACACATCTTGTTTTATTCTATTTAAACATTGACCCGTCCTTACTGAAAAATACTTGCAAATGTAGGAAGTAGAAACAAACTATCGATAAGCATAATCATTCTTTCTAATATATTTTCGTCTTGGGCTTCAAGCTATTGTCTCGCGAAACTATAATATCCAAGATTTAGGTTGTTTCAAATTTTATTCAAAATTCAACTCGGTACAAGGACAGTAGTTATTCAGGAAACCGTCCTGGAACGTTTAATCAATGCCTTCCGTCCTTTTTCTGGAGTACATCAAAAGATAAATCCATACTTCACCTGCAGTCGGAGCCTGATACTGCACTTCAGCACTTGAGAAGACCTCGCTTTGGCGCTGTCATCTCCGCATTTATAAGATTTTCTGTTTAAAATTCAGCTTGCATATTATGAATAAATTTCTCATAAGAATTCCGAGCATTTTCCTTGCTCCAAAACTCCGCCACCTGAAAAGAACTCAGAACTGAGAGCGTCGTGGATACCCTTGTGTCATAGTACAGTCAAGTTTGCTTGAATATGCGAAAACTAACTTCAGTGGACTAAAGAGGTGTGGAGAATATTCAGTACAGGTAGTATTTTCTGAAAATCATCCTGAGGTTCTCTCTCTTCTGATTCATCGCGATTCACAACAATACAAACTCGACTCACAATAACATCCTAAGCATACCATATAACGATCATCCAAAACATTGAAAGCTGTTTATGAACGAGTTTTTATTAGTACTGTTTTTCCAAGAACATACATTTTGGTCACTCAAAACTAACAAATGAATATTTATTAATACAAAAATTCAGATAGGCACAAGTCCTTAATTATTTCTTTAGGTTAGGTTAGGTTAGGTTAGGTTAGGTTAGAGTGAAAGTGAGCGCACAATCGACACCTCTTGACAAAAGCGATGGTCGTGATAGGTGAAACTTCCCTGAAGCCAGTGTGCCCGTAGGTTGCAGTTGGGTGAATCCGAAACTCTGACAACCAGTCCAGTACTGGACATGAGCACAACATGTACTCCGCAGTTTCGTCTCCCACATAGAAGAGACGACAGTCCGATGTTTGTTCTCCGCAAATAGTTCCTCAAACGAAAAAATACGGTCAACAGACCAACCAAAATGTGCAGGTCATTCCCATTCCATTCCGTAATCCTTAAGGGGAGGCTGACTAGAGGGGTATGGTATGAATACTTTCGAGTGTAGTAGCCCTAATATATCTCGTCAGTGGAGGAGTGCCTTCCTCTTTGTCCAATCTGAGATGGTCTTCTTAGCGGTACTTTTCGCAATGCCCACGAATGGTTCTGGTCCTATAAACACAGGTTCAGTTCCTCCTCTTGCAAGTGTGTTGGCCAATACATTGGCTTCCGCTCCACCATGACCTGGAACCCAAACCAAAATTACTTTGTTTCTCGTTACAAGTTCGTTGAGGAGATGTATGCAGTTCCGTACGAGTTTTGAGTCAACTCGTTTGGAGCTCAGTGCTTTCAGGGCAGCCTGGCTATCTGAAAAAATTTGTATAGATCTGTTTGTCTCCCAATTCCCAACTCCCAACTCTATGTTTATCATTCCTGCTTGGAAGGTTGTGGTACACCTCTCGAGGTTTACTGAGACTTCAACTCTTGGATTAGTACCAGCTACTCCCGCCCTGTCCCCAGTTCTGACTTGAAGCCACCTGTGAATAGCGCAAGACCGGAGGGTGATATGAAACTATCACTTCTGTTTCATTAGTCCCTTTTTGGGAATAGGGGTGGGGGATAATTATTGATGTTTGGAAAACATCGATATTTCACGTTCGACGATCGATGTTTTTACCATCGATGTTGTTAACTTGAACCATTGATGAAATCATCGAGGTTTTACAAACATTTCCAGCAATGTTTCGCTAAAGATTTTAATTACAAATTGAAAATATACAGAGAAGTAAGCTTAGTGGGTCTGCAATTTTCTGGTCTGCGGTTTGGCTGCATGATTTCAAATATCAATCGAACGCGCTTTGGGTTCCTTTGCAGAGGTGTGCAATGTGCGTTCTACTTCCTTTTAGCGAACTAGTTCATAAACGAACTACTATTCTGTTCGAAAACAACACTGACGCGAAGGTGACCACAAGGGTTGACGTCAATACGAGTTTATGGGATAGGAGGGTATAGCTACAAGATCCTAGATTTGGCCGATTGATAAAGCTACGGATAACATCCTTGTTTTCTATGTGAATTGTTTTTTTTGTCGTGTCCTATTTCAAATTGATTTGAGATGTACATTTGACATTAATTTATTGATTTCATCTTCTCAAATTCGCTAAAGTTGAAAAGTAATTTTTAGCTCCATCGATCGGCCAAGTATTAAAGCTTGGGATTATAGTCTGATCAGGAGCATTTGAGTAACTGTTTTTAAATCTTTTAAATTAATAAATTTGTTAGTTTAGTAGTTAGTTTAGTTTGTTTGAAATTTAAAATACTTAGTAAAAATAGTAAAATACGTATCATTATTTATTTCTAACATTAAAATTGAAGAATACCAATAACCGAATATCGATGTTTTTGCGATGTTCAAACATCGATCTTTTGAATACGATATATTGTAGTTATCGATGGCAGACCGTCGATGTCAATATCGATGTCCAACATCGATGTTTTCTTTCGATGTCCCATGCTTATTTGGGAAGAGGACGCACTTAAATACCTTATTCACGATTGCGTAGCTGTCCAGATAATCCGAGAAGTCATGCTGAGACAACATTTATCCTCTATGTACAGAAAAATGGAAGCTTTACCTTCTCTTGGATACAGAACATCCTATATCTTGCTTAAAGAACTGGTCTATGAAAACCTCCTAACCACCTGAAAGAAGTGAGAGCGCAATGCATCTCCTTGCATCATGCAGTTAAGACTGTGTGTAAGGGTTGTGAGTGGTCTAAAGGGGCGCGGGTGTACGGGGATGGTAGAAAGGGGGTGGAAAGAAGGCATCTCGAGTGGAAAATGTGATTTCTTCATCTCCCGCTCCGTCGCAGAAAAAAAATTAATGGCGTCACATAAGCGCGCCGCACGGTTTTCAACTAGGATATGCAGATCCAGAAGGCCTAACGATCAATAAGACAAGTATTTGCTTTGGGCTGGTTGGTACAAGTTTTTTATAAACATATGTGTATAAACACACTGATAAAACCAGCCCTGTTAAAGTGTTTAACTGGTACATTTTTAATAGCCTATATTAAAGTTGCATGCTGTTTCTGAAATGCAGCTTCATAGTCAGTCATAAAAACTGAATTCTAATACTCCGATTTTGTCACAGAAAACGCATATTATTGTAATAATTAAACTGGTTTAGGTAATACTACTTTCAATTAAACATTTTAATAGTAATTATTAACGAGAGTTACTATAAAAATAAGTCAGTAACTGTCGTTATGAGTATTCCTATCGTAGAGAGTTCAAGTTACAATGACAATTAAACTAGTTGAAGTACTGCAATTTCCAATTAAAGATCTTAATTGCAAGAGTTAAAGGATATTACAGCTGTGATAAGTCACGAAATACGCATATCGGACGTTTCCCGAGGTGGGGGATGTTTAGCATGCTCCATCTTTTTTCTTCTTTATAGAGGGCAACCGAATGCGATAGAGATAGATGCTCGTCACTGTTGTTTAGAATTTCAGTTAGTCGTTAGTGGTTACAGAACGGTTACAGGTGTGAGGTGCATTCGCTGTTCGGTTGTACTGTTAAATACTACATTGCGCTCCTATAAGTTTTATGCGTGCTTGTGTCTTTGTGTGTGGAACAGAATAGGTACCTACATGGTCATATATGAGTTTGGAATACACTAGTCGTACATTTCCGGTAACTTTGCTGTCAGATCAAAATATGTAACAATTTCATAATGACATTATGTGCTCGTAGATGTAGTAGACGTTTTATGTGTAATAATAGCTTTTTTGTTATAATGATTATTAATTATTTTACCAGGAATAAAGGTTATTTTGAATCTATTTGCTTTTTTTAATTCCTCTAATTGAGTATAGGAATTATCCGTATTAAATTAATAAAAAAATCAGTATTGGTATTAAAGTCTTCATTGATTCAATGAAATTAACTGCTATTAATTCATTATCTGTAGTACAATGATAAAAAGGATATCGCAAATAAATAAGGTAACCGAAATAGATAGTCATGTTTAATTGACGGTATCAAACAAGTGAATAACCTTGGAGACGTGGTTTAATTGTAACTATTAAACTAAGCTACAGTCACAGTGACATTTTTCTGACAACCACTGATGTGATATTGCTCATTACCACAATTAATGCTAAACAGAATTCACTATTCAATTGCAGCAATTAAACAGTTTAATTGTCACGTATTTTGATGCAAAATTTAATTGCGGTGGTTAAGATTTTAATCGTAGCGATTAAAGTTTTCTCTCAGTGCAACCCTGGGTTTTTTGACACAGCACTAACAAACACTACACAGTCTAGCCACTCAGCAAACCGATTTTTTCAAAAAGTGGTTTCTATATCCTACATATGCAACTAACTGAAGCACAATCTGGGTAAGACCGTCTATTACCGGTCGAGAGGGCAAACGTATCTGCATCATTACATTCAGGGTTTTCGATCCGGGATCCCAAAATTCCGGAATCTCGAAGATTTTTGGTCCCGCAGTTCATAAAACGGGCTCTCGGTAGTCCCTAATATTTGACACGCCTTTATTAGCTTCAGCCGAATGTGGGTGAGTTTCTAACACTCCTTTGACTTACTTAAAATAAAGTTGGCAGTTCTATTTTCATCAATTATTTATTAGATGTTGTCTTTATAATCCCAAGTGCTTTTTTAATTGAATTTAAAATCTGCAACTTCTTGATCGGGGATGGTTTTCCATAAGGTCTGGCAGATAGCGCTACAATCAGAACAACGCTATTTTATGAATACAAAGTTTATGAAACAAATACAGTAAAAATAATAAAAAAAGATTGAATGACAAAGTTAACTAGGAAATTAAAATTGAGTATAGTTTAGAAAAATAAAAAAACACACTTTTAAAGAACATCGAACTAAAAAGTTAAAAACAATTTCTAAAATAAGCTTAACACAACAATGAACGAAAAATGCTAGTATGTTGCACAAAGCGCCCATGCTTTTTCACAAGCGTACTAGTATCTTCGCTCATTGTTGTTTTAAGCTTATTTTAAAAATTATTTTTTTCTTTTCAGTTCGATGCTCTGTAAGCTTCTTTAAACTATATTCATTTAAATGATAAAATTTCAGTCTGCTTCATTGTAGTGGCGTATCTTCAAATTCGGGGCCACTGCAAGCAATTTCCCGAGCCCTTCTACAGTGGCAAAAAACTTAGCAGGCAAGCACTTTGCAGACTTTAAGAAGCAGCAGGAGACCACAGGTACCGTTACAACTAAAAGTAAGCCTACTTGGCAAACATTCTAAAATCCAAAAGGTCATCCTAACACGCTCAACAAAATAAAAATACCACTTTTTGAAAATGGAATATTAAGAGGCTCACATTTGCAACACGGTTACGAATATGTACTGAGAGTACCACCTACGAATGTAAAAGCTGAAAGAGTATTTTCTCCAGCGGTTTCATTTGCGAACAAGGTTAGATCGCGCCCTAGACTCTTTGGCTTTTCTAAGGTCATATTTCAATTGGACATGAAGGTTTTATTTATATTTTTGATTTTAGTTCCTATATTTGGTGTATATATAACCATAGTTGTTGTGTTTCTTAATAAAAATGTACTTGTATTTACTATATTTTTGAATTCTTATCATTGTTGTTACTAGCATAGTAGTTCAAATTATTGCAGTTAATTCCGAAATCCTGGGATTTTGCGCTCTCAAAACGGGAATCCGATCCCAAAAACTGGAAACCATTATTAGATTGTTTAGCTAAGTTTTGATAGGCGCCCAGATCATTAAAGTTTACTACACTATCTTAAAACCTTGTAATCCACGTTATATACACGGTCGAAAACTGGGTTACACTAGACTTACAAGTACCACCAAGCATTGCATAGGAAGAAGAATGAACTCGTAAGTCTACCGTAGCCAAACATTTTATATTCGCCAAGGATTATAAGGTAGATTTAAGGAATTTGAGATAAGTTCGTAGTGTAGCAAACCTTAAGAAGTTGCACGTAAATGAAAGCTTAGGAATAGTAAAGAGGCCATCAATGAAATAAATATGAATCGAAGCCCCGTTAAAAACAGTTTGCTATTGGCTTTAGTTTCTCAGACATTGGGTGGTTATCTTCAAGGAAGATTCGGACAGTCTAAATTAGGCTGATGTGCATTTTACATCGCTAACTGAACCAGTAGTCGGATTTTTAATTATCCTTTTTACAGCAGAAAAATTAGAAACATACTTTTGACCGAATATTTGAAGCACTTGACGAAAGATGTCAATTAAATTACCCCTATAGTTTCCTGCAAGCCCGCGACTTTACTATCGGTTGCTAGAATAACCTCAAAATGCTAAAAGTAGAAAAATGTTAAAGAAACATAAACTGCAGAGTCTTGAGCTGTTTGGCAGGCGTCCACACATTCCGCTGCTTTGAAATCGGCACGCTTCGTTCCGCCAATAAAAAAGGATGGCATCCATAGAACCTATTACCTATTCGGCACCTCCCGAAAAACTGAGACCAAGGGGCGTCATATACAGGATATCCCATAATTAATGGTATACAGCAAAACTGTCTATCGATTTCTAATAACAAAAGTTAAAAACTAAAACATAAGTACTGAGGTAAGTTTGGATAAATCTCAATATCTCTATCCAAATAATCTGCAATTTTGCTGTGTACCCTCAATTAGAGGGCATCCTGTATAAGTGCTAAAGGAAATATCAGCGCTATCGCCGCTGAGCCGGTCTCCGTTTCCCTGGGATCGCCGAACAGGTAACCGCTTCTGAGGAGGTCATCCACTTGTGGTGGCGAAACCGGAGGCTGGCAAACGCGCCGACGCCAAGGCAGCGTAACGTATCAACGCCGGCCGAACAGCCCATGGACCAGCAGTTCGTAGGACCTTGGCCGCGAAAATTTCACACACACTTTAAAAATTTTGGGAGGTTATAACATTCACCTCGCAGTCCCAGCTTCAGCTACAGCTACGCTCATGCAGCTATCATCTTCTGGGGCTTTTAATCACATCTCCTCGAATAATTCAGCGAATGCAGAATGAATAGTTACAAGGTTTTTAGTAAAGAGTATCTTTAACAAGACGCGCCGAGCGTATACCGCACTCACGGGAAAGATTGATTCTCGTCTTTTTCAATCCCTCGGAAGGATTTTTTTTATTTCTGCAACTTCTCGGCATCTTTCGCTGCTTTATATCCTGAACCGGGATCATTTGCGTATTGTAGAGGGGATGTTGCTGAAATATAAGGCTGGCCTTACAATGACCGAAAAGGTAACGGTATATGCGAATGGCAATCAGGGATCTAGAAGATAGCCGAAAAGATAGGTTATCCTCTAACAGGTCAAACAGATAGCACAATATCCCCTACCTTCCATTTCCATTCTTTAGAACACTCGTTCGCCAAGTTGCCAGGTGTACTGTTTTTTGGCCAAGGTGGCGATTTCAAAACGGAGTTCTTGTCCAAAAATTTAAACTGGGCGATTGGCCACTTTGGTGACGCAAAACACACAGTATGGTGGCGACTTTTGGCTATTGATAATTGGCATTTCATTGGGTTTCCCCTCAAAAATAAGGGTTAGCAACCTTTTAATCGGTCCGGATGTCCGGGAGGATCACAATAGCCCTTAGTTTCTACAATTCGCCATTTCTGGCGATTTTCGTTCATGCATGCCAAATATTTGCAATTTCTGGCAATTTTCATGCCAAAAGCTGGCTCAACCATACTTATTACCTGGCAACTTGCTTTGAAAATACATATACATGAATGTAGGATGTATCAGGGGTAAGGTGCTGATGGATTTTCCCGTAGGTAGAAGGTTCATCTTGGTTGCATTGGAGATTTTGCACACCAGATTTGCACATCGTGTATATCAACTTAGCATATTTCCAAATTGTGGATCAATTGAACGTTATTTAAAGCTATTAAAATGTCCACCTCTAAATACTTCTGAAGAAAGGTGCAAAAGGTATGAGTTGTGTTATCTCTAAGAATTTTTTTTCGATCTAGTACTAGGCAGACATGATCTCATTGATACAAGTTATATATTTCGAATAATTGTACCTAACATGGTTAAGACGTATGTTGTGGTGTTTGAGATTCGCTTTAGTAGTGGTAGAATAATCATAAATAAGTGAAGCAGAACATCAGAAAATTGTTCAAATTTCGCACTTAAACATTATTGTGGTTACTGATTTCTTTTTAGATTTCGAGTGCACAAATCTGGAGGCAGAAAATATATTTGAGAAACTGCTTTACTAGCCTAGATAGCAGTTAGTTGGGACGAAGCAAAAATAATCTTTATTCGTTGAAGATTTTAATTTTTCTTATAATTAGTTCTGTTTTAGATGTATGCGAAGCATCTCATAGTGTTCAAAATTTATTATGTAACTGACATTTGAGAGGAGGGCATAGAGTTAAACTACTTGACGTAATTTTTATGTATTTTTGAACTCTAGTTTTTGTGCACTCTTAAAATGTACACCCATTTCATAAATTTATTTTTTTAATGATGAATCTTTTATAAATTGTAAACGGGAAACAAACTTACATTAGCTCATTTTTGAGATTCAAATCAAAAGGAAATCAAAAAAGTTAGTAATGATTTTACGACCCTTCTTATAGATTTATTACTGTCTTTTTGATTGGGTGATAAGGTCTAAATTAAATAGAACTTTGAATTTGAATTCGAAGTTGTGTTTAATTTGGAACCTATCACCCAATCAAAAAGACAGTAATAAATCAAAAAAGTTTGATAGAATCAGCCTTTCTGCTCCTAAAGTACCTCTCACTTGACCTACTAAAACCACTCTGTCGCTTGTATTATTATCAAGGTAGTGCTTGTTAACATTTGGTCGCACTTTCAACAGTATTTCTTTTTTCCCTCGAACTGTACCAGAGATATGATTATGTACGGACAGCTTTACGGTTTCTTCAGGTAAACTAGAAAAATCTCTAGAAAACGTCATTCTCAAAACACCAGCCCTTACCTGAACATCTATGACCGATACACTTGCACGTATAATTGCTAGGGTTAATGATAGCGCCGTGCTCGTTTGGATTTTTCTTCCTTTTCCCTCCTTTTGTGCGACTAAAAGAACTTTTAATGATTTCCCTGTAAGAATCTTTAATGAAAATGTCCCTAGGAGCGTGAAATAATAGTAAGATGATCCTAGAAGCGAGTTGATTTCTTGGGTTCAAACGATTCGTCTTCACAGCTGGTAATGGATGGCTTTCCGTTACAGGGTGACACGGTGAGAAGCCTTAGAAGATTGGCGACGTGATAAATGACTTTTGCGTTCATTATTATTGCAATTTGCGTATTATTACGTAACACGTATAGCTGAGTCATTCAGTAGATTCACTTGGGAAGTATTCTGGGAGTTATGACAGTTCGAAGATAACGCCTAAAAGTCTTGCCCTGGCAACACCTCTTTTACGACTCTTTCAACAACAAACGCATTTATATAAAATATGGAAATTTTCTACAATATATGTAGTATCCCATTCTTCAAATCAAATGTCTTGGTGCACAAAATTTTTTGTAATGGCAAATTTGAGTTCACTGTGTATTTAGTACATACGAGTATCGTTTTAGATCGTTCTCTATTGTGTAAGCAATAAATTGTTGAAATGATTTTATTGAAACTTCTATACAATACCATTACCTTACCGCAGGCCGTGGTAGGGATCGATAAAGACTATGGTTTTTAAAAATTGTGTTGTGGCACTGGAACTAAATTAAAAAATAAACAGTACAATAGAAAAACAGTTCAAATTCTGCTTTTAGGTACTCTGGGATTATCTGTTAACTTTTTGCTTTTTTTTGTAATGGCTGAAATGAGCCAAGCTAGGATGGGGCCTTGAATAGGGTGGTTGGGAAATCTCGAAACATTTCATTGCTCTCTAAAGATTTAAACTGGTAATATAATCTGTTTTTAAATATCAGAAATGCCACTTGATTAGTATAGCAGTTGAAGATTGTAGAATGTGTCGACCTAGTTCGTATGGAGTCAGACGCAAAAAAATACTTACGGGGCTTTTGTGTTGGATGTTTTTTTAGGGGCGGGCGGGGATGGTTTGGTTGTAAGGCAATCTCAGATTATAGCTCCATGCTATACGAGAATACTAAAATGGAGCTGTGGGACTTACGGTTGTGGGAGATCTGGTCAAAGCTGAAAGCAGTGGGACTTGCGGTTGTAAGGTGCAGGTGTCTTTATTATTGTATAAGCGGAGGCAGTGGGAGATGCTGTTGACGAAAAACTGTACAAATCCATATGGTAATCCTTATGTTTTTATGGATGAATTGAAAGAGAAATTATTGTCAATTCCAGCATTTTATATCAAGAAACAAAAAAAGTTCCACTCTGCATTTATTGCAGGGTTAGAATTTTTTTTAGTTTTCTGAAATGCACAAGTACTACATGCTAGATTTTTTGTTTTTTTAATTCTTTATTCAAACTTTATTCTATATTAACAATATTAGAAATAATAGACAAAAATCTTATGACATTTCCGTCTCGCTCGTTCTTGGTAGTTCTTCTGTCATCTAGTTGAACCAATTTTCTTTTTCTCTTTACTCCTTCCAAGTTTGATTGGGAAGCTATCTTTAGTCTTCATTCTGCCACGACAACAAATACTTCTTTCTTTGAGATAAAACCCATGTAACGATATCTTTACTTTGCCGACATTCGCGATACATGTAACAATTATGTATTGCACAAGCCAATCAACTTCATTTTTCCCCTTACTTAAGTTACTTCGCCTTCTTGGATTAGCATACACAAATAAATTCCTGGAGAGGATAGGCATTAGTAAGTCGATTTTTTTTTGGCCCGTAGTGAAATGTTTGTCGTTAGGATAATTTTTCGGTTTAAGTTAATTTAATAACCTACAAATGTAATTTGCTACAATTAGAGAACAATAGATATTTATCGATTTGTGACACTCTCATGAAAAAAAATGTTTACTCAAATTGTAGGAAACTTTCTCTTATTTTATTTCGTGTTTACAGATTTTTCCAATTTGGCAGCACGGGCGACAAAGACAAAATCGAAGATACGAAAACATCCAAATCCCGAAAAATTCAATTTTCAAAGCTCCTAGTAAACTTTCCATCGACCTCTTTATTTAGAATATAACGCAAGTATGTATTATAAGTTCAAAGTGCCTTTCAGGTGCTAAGGCACGAACAACACCTTGGAGCTCTCTATAGAAATAAGTACTTACCGTTTCTTTTGTACGTCCACCCTGTACATCCGAGTCCCCCCATCCAAGAAATCTCCGTAATGAACCCCGCCGCGCTGACTTGAGACTGAGGAGGCAAAGAAGAGAGAAGCGAAAGGGGAGATCAATACCTACAAAGAGAAAATGTGGTGGCTCGCGACCGGAGTTGGAATGGAGTGAGGCAGGTTAGGAAGTCTACCAACTCCGGTTGTCGGCCGCCTGTAGGCACGACATGCCCTTCTTACGACGCTATGCACTCCCTTCCCCTTGCCGCCCTTCTACGCTGCAGTTTTCGTTTCCTTCCGTCCCCCTTTTTTCGGCAGGGACGCCGGCATTCTGGGTTAGGATTTCAGATTGCAACGGATGGTTCCATAATATTTGTCTTCTTCTTTTGCTTGTTCTTCTTTTTCTTAATCCTATGCTTCCTCTTATTCTCTTCTACTTCTTCTTTTCGTCGTTCCCTTTGACGATAATTGCAGCTGATGTCACCAATAGAAGGAAACAATTGAACGCAAGTGCATGCAAAGCTCTCCGTAGAACCGAATACATAACCAAACATAACTCTGCAGACAAAGTTGTACACCGAGCACTAGCTACAACAAACAGAAAAAATATAGTTCAAAAAAAAACTTAAAACTTAAAAAACAACGCTTCTCGTTCATTATTGTTTTTGGCTTATTTTAAACCATATCTATTTTTATTTTTTAGTTAACTTTATCATTAAAGCGGGTTTTTTTAGATCTTTTGAACTGTATTTGTGTAATGAAGATGAACAGTTGTTTTCGATACATATTCCTAGCACTGATACACGAGGGTTGCTCTATACCTCCGTCAATCCACCAGTACACAGACAGCTGTTTCAGGCTTATTAGCGATCATCAGTGCGCAATAGGTCGATTGACGGAAATAGCGAGCATCAATTCTTTCATGTCTACCAGACATGTGAAGCATGTTGTAGCAGGTGACAGAAGGTTCTGCCGGTGCGCCATCTGGTACCCGAAGGTAACGGCAAACCAAGGAAATCGCTGCTGAACAGCAGTAGATTTCTTGGTGGGACGCCAAGGCGCGTCCGCTTGGCCACCACCTGCGTATGAAAGCCGCAGCAGCGTATAGAACCCGCGCTCTCTGGTGACCAAGCGGACGCGCCTTGGCGTCCCACCAAGAAATCTACTGCCCTTCAGCAGCGATTTCCTTGGTTTGCGTTACCTTCGGGTACCAGATGGCGCACCGCCAGAACCTTCCGTCACCTGCTATTCCTAGCACAATCATTACCATTACATGAACGATATTTAAAGGTCTGGTCTGATTAAATGGTCTCTCAAACTTAACCATAGACAAAATTTTAAATCTAACAACTAAATCTAATATCACTATAAAATATAGGAAATTATTACCTGTATAATATGAACTACCTAGTTTGAAGTAGAAGTCTAAATAAACCCACCCAGGGTCGTAGCACCATTTACCAAAAAGAGCATATTGCATCATCTTCTTAGCGATGCAAGCGAAAAATCTGAGAGCAATCCTAGACAAAATGCTAATCTTTAATTTTTCATCTCGAAGTAGTCCGAAGAGTGATCGGTCACGAGCGCGCGCGGTTTGATTTTTACCTGTGTACAAAAAGGGTGCCTTCATCGGCACCGGTCACTTGCGCGCCGAAAGAAAATTAAGCTTGGTTATTCCTAATGACCACATCCCTTTTATTCTTGCGAACTTTCATCTGTCTTTTTACGACTTGCAGTAGCTTACAGTTACTTCTTAGGTTATTTAAATGACCACTCGGTTTCTGTAGGTGTTTAAAACTACCCTTAATGAAAATATTTCAGTAGTTTGCAATCCTTAGTTGCTGTTTGTGAGTATTGTTTATGTTCTACTTTTTCATCATGGAGACTATGTTAAGTGTGAAAGGGAAGAAATTAATAGTCCTTGAAGAGTATACGTTTCGAAGAGATAAAGAAACCACCCGTGGTGTCGCCTACAGATGCTCTAGAAGAGGATGCATAGCATATTTGCTGATGGATCAATCGGAAGAGATTGTTCTTAAAAGAAATAATGAGCACAACCATGATGCTCCCACAAAACAAGCTGTGAAGGTAAATTTCTCGGACTTTTTTTTACATCGTCAAGAAATCGATCAAATTTGTGACAAACTAGAACACGTTCTGCTTAATTAAAATTTTTTGGGGTATTATAAAGACATTTCGGTCTGCTGAAAATACCAACTTCTTTATTTGCATCTATTATAGTGAACTTATTATGTTTAGAACAAAATTTTGCATTTAATAATATAAAAAAGTAATTCATTTCTGTCAAGTCAAAAGTAACGATACCTCTGACTGGAGTTCTACAAATTCTTCAGTACCTATTGGCAAGATCGCAAAAAATGACGAATGAATTAAAATCAGTTAAAACTATAAGACACAAGTTTACCTCGCAGCCCCGCGCGCTGGTGTCCACATGCCTGCCTATTATCCAAAATATTTTGGGGGCTTCTGACCGGTGGGATTAGGACAAATCTGACCGCGGCGCGCTAGTGTCCTATGACCCATCTGGTGATCGGAATATTTTGCGTGCTTCTGACCGGTGGGATTAGGACCAATCCGACCGCGGCGCGCTAGTGTCCTATGGCCATCCGAAGAGAGGCCATCAGCCCACTAGGGAACTGCCAGAGGGATTTGCGGGAAGAACTGGGAGCTGGAATATTTTAATTCGAGACAGCATACAATTTTTGATATCTAAAATAAATTAGTAGTTATTGTAATTTCTTACTTTGGACTCATAACGAAGAATGTCGAGTACGCCCTTGTTTTTCGGCCGAAGGCATAGAAAGATGCCGCTGACGGCGGGGTCGCAGGTTAAGGGGGAGCGGATATCGAGATGGGAGAGAGGGACCGGAAAAAATGAAAGACTTGAGAGCGTCGGGGGTGCAATTTCGTAAATTAATGATTTTGGTCCACAGAAAAAGACACGAAAAACTGTTTTCGTTAATTAAGCATTTCTATCGATGGAGGACCTCATAGCCGTTACTAAGACAAATGTGTTATGGGGTTGGTGTCACATCTAGTTATACAAATCTCCTGATTCGTATTTTCTAACATTTCTTACTTAATTTTTTTGCTTTTACTTCCTAGATTAGTAGGCAGACGAAGCAAAGCACGAAACATTTCAAATCTGGGCCAATATTTTTATTAATTATATACTGATATTATATTTGTTTCGACTTTTTTACAAGATCTACGTTACTAAACGTATATGTCTGTCTGCTGGTTTGCCTGTCTATGTTCTTGTCTGTAATCGACATAGAGGCGTTGGCGAAAATGAAAAGTAAATAACACAGAAGCAACTGGTTACCTTTAAATACCTAAAGCAATTGATAAAAAATCAGTGGCAAGAAGACTAAAACAGCAGTCCTAGTAAATTACATAATTATAATTCTCCCGAATGTCAACACAAATTTAACTCTCCCTGCGAATAGAAGAGAACAAATAATGATGTCACACATCCCTATGGAATGCACATTTTATTTGAACAAGAGAATATCGAACCACCTATCCAGCGGCATCAAATTTCTGCTGCAATCCAAAAAATGTGTTGGAATTTATCAAGGACATTATTCTATTTTTTAAATTTTAATCAATATGAATACCGATGTATAAATTGTACCGTCTTCGGCGCTAACAACCTTGCGTGGTTGACGCGGTTGTTAAATAAAAAAACTGATAAGCTTCCAAATATTTGGTGATTAAGTAAAATTGGGTTGGACAGTGTTAGCGCGGCTGTTTTGCTCCAAAAATAATTATTAATTAAACACTAGTCCGAATTCTGATATATTATTACTACGGTGGCTACGATGAAAAGTGAACGGTCTTTAAGAGTCGCTCTGGCAGAACAATAATCCAAAAAGTAAAACGAAACATCCAAAATTGCCCAAGAGTTGCTTTCGGATGTTTTCGTTGTTCCTAATCATTCCTCAAGGCGAGGGTGAAAAAAATTTGGAGGGTATCGAAATGGACGGTATCACGGATCATGGTCAGGATTGGACGTGTGGAAATAGCACAGAAATAGTCTGTGGATCGGATTGAGTTAGTCCCGTGATATTCGTGCGCCATAGCCTGAGATCGAGGACTAACATTATGACGTAATAACGATGGCGACGAATCCTAGCGCGTTCACAGTCATGTTACTTTGTTACACATTTTATCAACTTTTCAGGATTCATAATTAATTGAAAAAACGCTTTTTTAAGTTTTTCAGCTTAAATGTCAATATTCTTAATAATACATTTTTAAAACACATAAAAAGTCCATAAAATATATATTTTTCAAAATTCCTATTCTGACTGTATTGCACGTATATGCTCTAGTATAGATTTACCAACACCCGGTACATACTTATGAAATAACAAACACAGATATCACAAAATGGTCAAACGACGCAACGATAGAAATTGTTCTACATATACCCTCGAAGATATGTAAATGAGTAGCGGTGTATAACAATAAGCGTGGGGTTAGGAAGGAAGGAAACCCTATCTGTCTCTAGAGCGGGAGACATGGTGGTTTGGGAACTTAGATATCTCACGGTGCTCACTCTCTTATACACACTAAGAGTACCTATATGAGTGTATTGTGAAGAAGTAGCTTCCTTAAGTGGTGCTTTTGTATTTTTAACACCGTTTTTATAAGCTTGGATTAAGCTACAGACTTACACAGTGCATAGGTATGAAGAACTCAAATAATTTGTTTAATTAACCTTACCAGGCTCATCAGAAGTTAGTGGTTTATCAATTTGAGACCATTTAAGTCAAACAATGAAGGCAGATAGCTTCGCCAACATACTCACCATTGAGTTGAGGTGTCAAGTTAATATAAGGAGCATAGCTAAATAACACATCACTGTAATTTTCTAAAGAAAAAAGCATATTTGTAAAAATGAGTATAGGTTCACTAGAGTTTTATTTTAGAGTTACAATGTGTAGTAGAACTGATGTATTTTAGTGTTAAAGTTGATTATACCTGAAAGTTGAAGTTGTCATTCTACGTTTTCTTAGCAGATGATTAGCAAGGGGGCAACGAACAGAGAGGAAATTAGTAACTTAGTTTTTGGGGCGAAGTTGTCTAATAAGCTATTTTGGTTACGACCTGTACCCGGTTCAATACTGAATCTCTTTAAAACGATACCATAATATCGATAGCACAACATGTACTAAAAATTATATTAGAAAGGCACACATTTCCACCTATCTGCCTATCAATCAGTCAGCATTCCTATGCAAATTCCTAAGTTTAAAATTCCAATCGAAGTTGGTTGTGATTACGATCTGAGTTCCATTGGGCAAAAAATACAAAGATTACTTAACTATTCTTAGTCCAGAAGCTTAGAAATAGCGAAATACAGGGCGCCAAAGACATAGATTACAGCACTGTTGTGTAGCTGTGAATTACAACTTTGAAACCAGTATTTTTGTCATTGTGAACCTATTGAACTTATTATTATTTTCCCCAAGAACCTACTGATCTCACGTGATGGTACTTGCACTTACATCAGTCTTCATATAAAGCAAGAATGGATGTATAGCTGCCACAATATCTACTGTGTGGCGGAGCGGTAGGATCCCTCAGGTACCGATTGTCATTATCATGTCGAGTCTGCAAAGGGATAGAGAGAATAAGTAAAACAAGGACATTTTATATCGTCTGCAGCTTTTATCCAATCACGATGCTGCGTCGTCTTTTAGGCGGGAAGAAAATTCGCTGTAGCCGATTGTAGTTACAAATTGTACTAACTAGATAAATTGGATATTAGGTGATATAAAGGATTTGCCATTTTTCTTATAAATAAAATAAAACAAAACGTAAAAGAAGGAAATAGTAATGATTGGTAGTAAAATTGAGTACATTATTGCAACATTTTAGTTCTAGGCAGCATACAGTTTTTAACTTTTGATATCTAGAATTCTGGTAACGTATCTAGAGTTATGGCAACGTCTTGACTTCTTTCACCGAATCCCTTTCGCTGGCCAATTTACGATCGTCACACACGAAGATAAATTCAGTACCCCATAAAAATCCTTCTAATCTTAAAGACTGAACCGAAAACTATAAAGCTAGCGGAACACGAAAACGGAACAGGAAATAAAACAATCGACGTGCTCATCTCCGGTAGAGAATCACACCTCGTGACGTCACGGTGCCTTCCGGTGGTTGCGGCCAGAGCCTACTATTACGTTTTTTCGCTCTTTGTATCGCCTTAAACAGGGTTGACACACGTCTATTTCGGAAGTGACTTGGCAATCGGTGGTTTTTCATGTGTTAACATAGGTTTTTTTCTAGTTAATTTAGGTGTTATGCTTCGAGAAGCCTAATTTGTAGCACGCGCTTGGGGTGCGACAGGAAGGATGCGGTTTTTTGTATTAAATCCTTTCAGACATGGAGACACACCTGGCATAATAGACTTCATATCAGCTTGCCTTCTGCGTGAAATGGGTATATTTTTCTTACCCGCGCCAACTTGGTAATTGGAGAAACCTCAAAGAGAACCCCGTTTTGTTTTATATAGATTAACAATGGTATTAACTCTCCTTTTTACTGTATAGCTGTATAGTACAATACCTTACTATCTAGGAACGCTCTTATTCGCGGAAGAATATCGACAGCTTGGCGACACTTTTTAGGATAATAAAATCCTTTGGTCCTTTTTTGCTGCAACTTCATCTTCACATATACGGTGTGATCCTGAATGCCCAAGTTGACTAACACCTACTCTAGAAACCACCAAATGCTGGCAGAAGTTAAAATACCATTATTTTAGGTAACTTATTTAATGAACAGAATTCAGCATCGCATCAGTTGTCCCAATGACGAATGAGCCAACTTAATTTGTTCATGTCTTCAGGTACTTCATTGTATACCTTGGGCGCAAGGTAGGTGTAACACTTCTGACCAATAGCTTTTTGTTTCTTTAGTATAATTTACTTGATTTCGTTACGCCTAGTATTGTACTCGCTTATGGTTTTTATGTGGGAAGATTGCTAAACATCGGAAGTACAGTTGTCCTATATCGAAAACATTACATTCCCTGTATAGTTCATTCGAAGGATACAAACAGTTTTTGTTTAGTATTATTTTTAGTAGCCATTTTTGAGACATCTCAATTTGTTTCGTATAGATATTTGACACACCCCCACATCCAATAATTCCCTATAAAAGATTAACTACACTAACCCGTAGTATATAAGTAGTAACTGTCTTGCATCAAAAATTGCCTTCAGAAATTTAAATTTTGCTATAAGGTATCTAGAATTGTTGGTTATATTTTTTATGTGCTCATCCCACCTAAGATGTGTATGTACAGTTCAAACTCAAAGGCATAAAAATGGAATCTTTCGCAAAGTTTACTAAATTTGTCTTGTCTGTTCACTGCATAGCAGGGATAGGAAAGCTTGTTCTTTTTTTTTCATTGTAGAATTAAATTATTAAAAATCTAACAGATTTGTGTTATACTGGGTGCATAGACTTATCATATCTCAGACACATCCTTCGTTCAGTTTGAAACGACTTAAATAATCAATTGAAATTAATTTTGCACCGCGAATATATCCTTAATGCAACAGAAGGTACTACATCCATTTTTCTTACTCATCAAGTTACATTGAGTCAATGTCTATCACGCATGGATCGATGTTTGCTGATTATTAGTCTCCAAAATACGTCAGCGTTTGGTTGTTGTGCATTGTATATGTTATCAGTAAACAGTGACCATGAATTTGGTATCAGGTCATAATATTATGAAATATAGGTGTTACTATAGTTTATAACTAGATTCATTCAATCAATGACTCGGTGATTAGTGTTATGAACAACTGTTATTCGGAACATTAATTTCCGCGAAGATCGCGCAGTATAGCAAGCCAACACCAAGTTTAGGATACGTTCTGAAATTTGATAACTGGGTTCGTAGCATCGATGACCTAGTATTTATTGAATCAGCGCATGTGGTATATTATTTGTTATGCTCATGCTATGCGCTATGGATCAATGACAACAAGGTCATAGAGGACAGTGCTTAACATTTACAGAGCTTTTATTCAAGGACGGTTTACTTTATAATGATGGAAAGGGCAGTAATTTATTATTATACTTAAATGGCTCAAACAGTCCGGAATTGATATAATCCGATGTTGTACGGAAACAATAGTCCCACTTATACGTTTTACTATTAATATAAAAATTATTTCAGTACTACCATAGACAGAGACGTCTGCAATAAGGGTTGTTTAATGTATGACCACGTATAACTGTGGTTTTGGGAGATTAACTTTTGAGAAATTAGAGTGCCATAAAATTTACTGCATGGTATATCTCAAACATTTTTACTATAATGAGTAACTTGCTCATATATCGATGAAAGCTGAGACTAGGAAATATCTCAATTCTCATAGTTTGTGATCACAATACAAACCCTTTCATACGTGGGAAGCAACATCTTCAAACACAATAATCTATCTTCAGTGCTAACCCTTCCTTTGAATAAAGTGATGCGTCCAATGACACTTTACAGCCATTTTCCCATAAACCAACCGCCCTAGTGACAGAATCATTAGCGAGAGGGTTGTTAAAGTATATACATTTAGCCAAACGACAATTAACTTAAAGGTAACGACATTCGAGCGTTTACAGTGTGATTATCTGCAAAGGACGCCCTATGGTGCGCTCGTTATTGTTATTTTTGTCCTGACTGTCCCGACTACACTCCTTCATGGCAAGCCTCGATTCGCCATATGGCGCTTTGAACGCGTAGCACTTTACCGTATTTCTCACAATATTCTGCCATCTGTCACAGTAATGCGTCTTATCTAGAAATCGACCCTGCGTAGTATATGAGCTGATTGTTCAAGCGAATTGATCGTTGTTGGTGTGAAAGCGAGTTGCGAGACAAAATACTCAGCACAAAATGGTTGGTCGGCAAGAAAATCTGTACGGCTTTTGCGGCTAGCACCTGTAAAATACACAAAAAGATGTTTTGTACATACTATTTTTAATATTAGTTCTACGAATTGATAATTTTAACAACCACTTCTGATGGTAGATTGGTTAAAAAAATAAAAGGAACAAGATTTATCTATCAACGCTTTACATTCAGAAATTAATAATAATAGTTATAGTCGTCCTTATTTTGCTACAATTACATGGTAAGAACACGAGGTTAGCAAAGGGTATTAATATAATATAGTTGTCCATGATGCAGCTGTTAGGTAAATGATAAACTAACTATAAAACATTTGAATTTTTGTCGAAATACTGATAATGAATATTGTTTATACGTTATTGGTATAGAGTTATAAATAATTTTATTGCAACGTTATATGAAAGACTTTGTTTATATAATGTCGAAGTATGCTGTGGCATTATAATAATCTTGTTCCTGATAACGGGTGTTGGCCTATTTAGGTCCCGCGTCAACAAGCTTCCCCTAACATAACCCTTTCACACCAGCCACGGTACTCTGGTATTTAGGTTCTGCCTACGTGGTCTGTTCAGTTATAAATAAAATGGATTCTAGTAACACACCAACTATTGCCACATCGTTTATCTACAGGTGCACTGCTGTGCGACACTGCGATGTTCACATTACTTTTCTCATAAGGTTTATAAAACTTTAACAAACACATCCTATTTAATGTACGTAATGTAGGGGAAGTCCGGAAGACTTGAACCACTTTTTTCTAGAATCATAATAATTTCGCTTAGGTGCTGGTTAGAGTTAAATTTTTGATGTTTTTGTTTTTATCCATTATTAAGGCGTACACCTATATTAACACCAATATCATAAAATAAAAACGTACACAAATATGACGCAGTCCATAAGAAATCAACATATAATAATAATAATAGCGTTTATTGTAAATATAAAATAAATAAAATACAATAAACAACAAGTGACCCAAAAAAAGTTAAAAACTTGTGCTTGGGTATAAGTAGTTATTATAAAATGGAAACAACAAATAAGGGTCAATTCAGGAATATTTATATTTAAATATTATGTATTCCATATATATCAGTAATAATAGGTATTGCATATGTCTACAAGTTGGTGAATTTTAATGCGCTTATTATTTACTATCCATTGTTTTAAACCACACTTGAATGAATTTAAAGGCACTAGACATTTTATGCTTTCTGGTGTCTCATTGTATAGCCTTGGAGCAAGAAATGTATGACATCGTAATAAAGTATTTTTTCTTGCTTTTGGTACAACATTACATGCAAATCTTATGTCATATTTATGTTCGTGTTTTGTCAAGTTTGATTTATTTTTATATTGGTAAATACCTAATGACATGAAAAATGTTTGGCGGATATCTAGAATTTTTGTTTTAGAAAATAACAAGTCACTAGGATATGTACATTTCACTTTATATAAAATTTTTATTAAACGTTTTTGAATAATTTCTATTGCTTTTATATTATTTTTACATGCTGCGCCCCACACCACAATACAATATCGTATATGACTATGAACAAGTGCTTCGTATACAATAATCATCTGTTCATAGGTAAGTATAGTGGAGAGGAGTTTAAATTTGCTTATAACGTAACGAATCTTTTTGACAACATATTCGGTATGCTCTTTCCATTTGATATGGCAATCTAGATATATTCCTAAGTACTTGATACTGGTGACCATTGATATAGGAGCTACCTGTTTACAACTGATTTGTAAGTTGGTGTATTTCGGTAAGCCGTTTGCGTATGATGCGAATGGAACAAAGTGAGTCTTGTTGAAATTGACTGTTAAAAGTCGACTACTGAACCAATTGAACATTTTTTTTAAACCATTTTCAGCCTTTGATTTTAATATTTCCCAACTTTCAGCAGAAAATATAACAGCTGTATCGTCTGCAAAACTCACTATATCTCCGCTCACATCAACCGCAAATAGATCATTTATATATATGTTAAAGAATAATGGTCCCAGTACCGTTCCTTGAGGAACACCGCATGTTATAGGCAATGGAGAACTAGAGCATTTATTTATCACAACAGTTTGTGTTCTATTACCTAAGTAACTTTTAATTAGATGATAGATTTGACCCCGTATACCATAATTTTGTAAAGTTTTCATGAGTATCATATGATCAACTGTGTCAAATGCTTTTGCTAGGTCAATAAATACACATAATGTTGGAATATTTCTGTCTACATTTTTGCATAGTTCTCCTATTACATTTATGTCACCGCATCCTCCGTAGATTTATTTTTTTTGAAACCGAACTGTTTATCAGAAAATATGTTATATTTCTCTAAAAATTCTGTCAATTTGTTCTTTATTATATCTTCAAAAACCTTTGCCAAACAGGAGATAAGTGAGATAGGTCTATAATTGGATAAATCATATTTATCGCCAGTTTTATGTACAGGCATCACAGTCGCAATTTTGAGTATATGAATCAAGTCTCCCTACCATAAGGGATAATTGAACCGGGCAATGGGGAGAGTTGACCATAATTATTTGGACAGGAAAATATATATTTTGAAGCTCTGAATCTTGAATATATTCAATGGCAATTATACAGATGAATAAGTGTAGCATGTTATAACTTAAAATAAACAATTTCTTGGAGCATATGAAGGAACCTAAAGGCTTGTACTATATTCAGATGCACGACATGAACTACACAGACACCTATCCATCATTTCTTCCAATTGGCAAACAAGGCAGTACCGACAGCTGCCTATTTCAAGATTTTCTCGCAAGTCATATGAAATATTGTCTCCTATTTATGTTTCGCTGCTATCGTTACTTTGGACCTTTTTCCCTCTCTTAGCCTTATATGAACAATATTTGTTACCTTCTTTTCATTTTTCCCCTAGCTTCCAGATTCTGTTTTACCTCTGTGTTATCTGCTGTCACAATTTCTATACATGTATTTTGTGGCTCGCACACTATTTTTAAATTTGTAAATAGTGAACGTTTTTCTAACTGAAGCTGGTGGAATGAGATAAGCTACTAGCTTTAGGAGGTCTTACACTTATCAGAATTTCTTGGAAGGAAGCCAAGAAACCAGTCGTTTCCGGCAGTGTTGTTATATCTGCATTTGTCAGTTCTTTTTCGGGTTTTGTTATTTAACTATTATTATAATTATACTAATATGGAGTTTATGTTTTATTGCTGACGCAATCCTAAAAAATGACAACTAAGTTCGTCACAGTAAATCAGAATCGTTACACAAATAGCTCCAAACTTGGCAATTAGTCATGTGACTAAATTTCGTTAGATGTAAATTTGAAAATAAGACAATTAGTTATTATCCTTAGGTTCTTTCCAACAGGCGTGAATACCGTACAATGTATCGTCATGGACATGCGCAGAACGTGAAATGCGTTGCAACACGTTTTGTGACCGTTCATGAAACGGTTCATAAAGCGTCCCAACAGATTTCGTTACCGTTCATGGGACGGTTTCTGTACGGTCAAATCTGTTCTTGGTCCAGAGTAAGGACTGCGAGGACTCATATTCGCAGTAGGAAGTAAATCGCCCGCTTGGCGCACACTCTCATTTCGTTATTTCTATGCGGCATCTGTTTTCTTGCTTCCTTGAGTGTTGAGAATTGAGATTTAGTGTGATTTGATTTTGCTTCTTTTGTTTTTGCTGTTGCTTGTTGTTTGGCTGGCTCGTTTGTTGGCCGAAACTTCACCGAAGCCAAAATTGGAATCAAACAATAATGTTATACATGGTATGATATGATACATTCGGCCATTTTTATGGAAAACATAACCCAGCTTCTTTGTTTGTAGAGGTACAGGAATACCTGGTTGTGAGTGGCAACCATTATTCATGGCTAAAATTACCCAACTAATTCTCATTTTTCGGTTGTGGTTGATAGACTAACACCACACTAACACCAAGTCATCCTCAGAAAACTCAGGCCCCGCTCTTGGCGTCTTGGCTTTTGATGGTGGCTTTTGAAATAAAATCGAGGTTAGTTTTCTTTGATTGCTGTCAGCACTGACACGAGTCCAGTGAAATAAGAGAAAGAACCGTTCCAACAGATTTTCCTGTTTGCACGCTCACGAAACCATCCAAAATCAACGAATGCGCACCACAAACGATCCGAACAGTTTCGTGACGGTTCAATGGATGGTACAAAATATGCTGTCGGAAAGAACCTCCTATATTCTGAGAATATAAGGGAGCCAATATATTAATCCGCCACCACCAACGGAAAAGACAACCACCTGACAGACGTCAATAAAAACAGACAACCGATTGCCTCTAAATAATGACGATGTTTTAGCCGCAACGAAGTCATATCATCAATTCTCCCGATAATACATTTTTGTATAGACTGCTCCCTATTAGGGAGTCACATAAGATACCCATCATTTTCCCATAGGTATTCGTCATGCATCAAAAGTGGAATTATCCTAATTACACCGGCACATCTGCACTATATTGTTCTCGACCCCCATAAGCCACCACCTGATATGTGTTTTTCTTACACTGGGAAACAATGTCCTACTGGGTGGTGGTCACCCTCCGTGACCGATCTACGGACGTCGACCGGAAATAGTTCCACGTACTCGCGATTTGCCTGGCCGGAAGTGCATCTCGGCCGACCCATATGGCACGCTAGATCGCTGAGTAGATTGACTTCCGAAGAGACAGACTTTTGGATGGGTGTAGGTAAAGGGGCACCTGTGGGTTGGTGGTGAACTGTTGCTTACGCTCGTTTGTGATATCCTTCACATAGTCCATCGTGTTTCGTTGGTTCTCTCAAAAAAGAAACAGTCGTGTGTATAATTATGATTTTATTATCGCTTTGGTATTTTGAAACATATTTTGAAACAACAAGTTTCAATAAACTTGTTTTGAAATTTTGAAATAAGCGTGAAATTTAACCTCCTCTAAAAAACGTAGAAAACGATCAGGAACCACCAAATCGCCTAAAAACCAAGTTTGATCTATTTTTATACCTATAGTTTTTTTATTATTGCTGAGCCACCACTGGCACGATTTCTAAGAACCGTTTAAGTTTTCCATCCTCGCCATGGTAATAATACTGTATCAAAATTTCATGTAAGATCAATTCAACGGTTTCCACGTTTCACAATACAGAACAATATAAATCAATAATCGTATGTATCAGAACAGTCCCTTGGCATCTGCAATAAGCAAGACAATTTTCTGATGGTCGTAGGGACAGCATATTATGAATACAACAAATTTTTCAGTTTTATGACCCCCACTGCCCAACCATCCCAATTTCATCCCCCACCCATACAAGAAAGAAGAAAATGGTCAGGAACCCCTAAAATACCTAATAACTAAGTTTGATGTGTATTTGATTTTTTTTTGTTTTTTGCTAATTACTCCGCCGCTCATGTACCGATTTTCAAAATTATAGCAACATTACATACTATACGGCTACACAACATATCGCTACCGAAGTTTCGTTACAAATATGCAGCGGTTACAGAGGTCACGAGGCTAGAAGAACGCTAGACAGACAGACCGACAGACAAACAGACCGACGGAAATGAGTGACGTAGGTTTTCGTTATGTAGGCATCATGAAACGCCGAAAAGCATAATAGTTATCTTGAAATCGAAAATTTTCGCGATCACCATACTCCCTTCACCTATCTGTGTGGGAAGTAATAGTTGGCAAAAATTAATATTCAATGTAATTGTTATTTCTTTTGTTGATTAAATGTCCTAACGGTCATTCTGAAATTTTAGAGAACATGGACTGTTGCATTTGCATTTTTGACTAATCCAAAATAAGAGCCAGTAACACATCATGTTAGGATCACAATGTCGTCTTTCTAATCCCCTTTGGGATCCAACAACAAACTTGGTCTTTCTTTCACAGGTCAATGGATAGCCTATTATGAATACAAAAAAATTTTGAGTTTCACGACCTCCACCTTCGAACTACCCCAATTTCACCAACACCCAAAAAGTAGAAAATTATCAAGAGCGCCTAAATGGCCTAAAAATGAAGTTTGAGCTGTTTTTATATTTTAGTTTCTTTTATTGCTGTGCCGCCACTGTTACGATTTCTAAAACCCATAAACGTTTCCCATGCCCGCCACGGTAATAATAATGTGTAAAAGTTTCATTAAAATCCAATCCAATCGAATGGTTTCCACGTTACACAATACAGAACGATCTAAAGCAATATTCGTATGTATACATCAGAGAACTCTGAGTTAAAATTATAGGAACACTACCTACTACGACCCCGCAGCATATCGCTGCCCAAATTTCATCACAGTTCATGCAGCGGTTACTGAGATTACGTGGATATAAAAACGCCAACAGACAGGCAGACGAAAGTGGGTGACGTAGATTCTCGTTATATAGACATCATAAAACGCCCAAAAGCGCATTATCTCAAGACAAAAAACTTTCACGATCACAATACTCCTCTCCCCTACGGCGTGGGAAGTAAAAACAGAAGCTTTACCGCAGAACTGCTGTCAAACAATGCCAGTCAAAATCATTCTTTTGCAAAATATTTATACGTTGTTAAAAGCCACAGAGGTAGCTTCTATTAGAATGTAGTTTTTATTAGAAGGAAACGCTATGGAAAAGAGACAACCACAGATTAAGTTTTTGAAATGACATTCTCATTGACAGCAAATAATTACCAGTTGCAGTGTGTAGCCCACTTCTATATCACGCTCAGACACAACTGAGGTGATGGCCAAGTGAAAGCCGACTTGACCACGCATTTGTAGTAAATTACAAATTTACTTCTTTTTGTTTACCGAAAAAAGATTTCGCCCACTCATTCCCATGAAACGTGAAAGAAATTGCAACAATTTTGTCTAGGGGTGTAAAAAGTTCGACATAATCTTAACCTTAAAACCTCCATCGCGGTATAAAGATCCAAGCCAAACAATCGCAGAAAGAAGGAAAACCGAGAGAATAGTTGGTGGAAACCGACACATCCCTTTTAACTATTAATAAGCTAAGTAGCCTCCCCAGAGTGAACCCGCATTAATTAAAAAAGGAAATAATGAACGCTGTGAAGTAAGTGCACACACACGAGGTTCAGCTCAGCTCAGCTCACGTATTCGTATTCTTACGAATAGAAGCTGGCTGGGAGTTTTACGCTCGCGACGGAAATCTCCTCTCTTCTATTGAAGGCATCGCATCTTAGAGGGCAAAGACAAAAGGCCAGACTGCTCAAGTGCGACGCGCTTTAGAAAGCCCTTCGCAGCTCCCCCCTTATTAATATCTGAATATATGTCGTTGCTTTCTTGCTGCGTGTGCATGTGAGGAGGACAGCCGGAAAAACACGAATGGAAGGAATTTGATTCATTTCTTTGCGTCGTACCTTCAATAGAGATATTACAATATGTATCGTTCAAAAAAGTAGCTTTTTTACCACGAAAGTAAAAAATATCAAGAATTATACAAACTCCCGCCAGAATATTCAAGCCCTAGAATATTACCTCAATAATTTCCACCTAGAGGTATTTATAATAACTTCGCCAATAGCAAGAGTGCTATTGTACAGCATTTAAGAATATCATATCGGTCATAACTGAGTTGATTAACAGACACAGCACAATTTGGATAAAAATGCAAAAATTATATGGATTAAAGGACATGCAGGTATACCCCAAAACGAAATCCACAGACTAGCGACCATTGATGGAATATTGCCCTCCCTTGAACAATATGTTATACAAGACCATGAAAGAAAAATGGAGTTTACACTGCCATATAAATCCATCCGGAGCGACATACAAACCAATCCAACAGATCACAAGAACAGAGCCTGAAACGAATAGACCACTTGTGAGAACCTTTTGCAGATTCAACACAAAACTAGAAGAGGTTTAGACGATGGCCCTCTCTGCAGATGTGGAGAAATTGGTACTGTTTTAAACTACTTATTAGAACGCCAATGGATCGGTAATGAGGTAACAGACCTGTATCAAAGATTGTCAAGTTATGTTCCGTTACCTGCTAGTATGACCACAACACTAGCTGGTGAAAACAACTGTGCATACAAACTTCTATAAAACTTTTGTACACAAAAACTAAAAATAACGCTGTAATTTTAACTATAAATAATGTAAAACAGCATGATTTTGTTCACACTTATCAAGAAAAATTAGATCTCATCCACGGTACAGCTGGCCAGTTAGTCTCAAATCAGAGCCAACAGCATAATTATAGAAAAAGATAAGTCATTTCTTCGTCGTCAGTGGTCAAATGTTTGTCCTTTACTATTTTGTTCATTTACAGCTTACCTGAGTAGTAGCCTAAAAGGCAATACACCTTTTTGCAGATGACTTCAAGATGGAAAAATGATCGAAGGTAGCTTGAACATTCTAGTTCAATGTGCATACGAATAAAATGAACAAAATGTTAAAAAACCGTACACCCCGCTTTCGTTCGATGAAGGATAGGATATTGTCCCTCTTTTTGGACTCCTTGCTATAATTGTCATGTATTTTCGATAGAAAAAAATATAAAGGTGGTTCTTGTAGTATCTGTTATTTAAAGTTGAGGGCACTTGTGTTCGAAGAAGTATATAAAACAATGTTTTTCTTGAGAACTTCTATATAAAAAACTTGGGTTTCAAGAGAGGCTTTGTAGGATTACTGTTTTTTAACAAACTACTCAGTGATCTAGTAAATTGTTCAGAGATTTTAGAACTTTTTGTCTAGGATCAGAAATAATTGAAACAAATACCGATTTGTAGAATTCACCTACAAAATAATTAATAATTATAATGATTAATTTCCTCTATCTGCATTCTTTCTTAATTAATTGTTTTTCAATATAACTTTTGAAATGCCCTAGTCGACTCACCGAGTCATCGTCTTTCGTTGTTAAATAAAATTCATAATAAAACCACATCAGTTGGAACTAATACTGTATACTACCATTTCGCCTGACTTTCAGACATTCTCAAGCTACACAGCTGCTTAACAAAAATAAGAGCAGCGACATATATTAATTGTATTGTTTGTTAAATCTACCAGATTATAAGCTTCAGCAGCTCTAGTTAAATAAGCGAGACAAAAACAATTTTCTCTAGTTTGCGTACAAACAGAACGCCCCATGTATACAAACAACCATCTTAAAGTGAAACACAATAAAACCACACACACACTGGTTTCTTAATTCCCTTCACTGATTTGGGTGTAGGCACAAGCAGACCTGCAGACTGATGGCTGTACCAGTTTCTTTGAACCACCCCTGGGAGCTTAATACCGTGAGCCAACATTACATTTCAGTTAGGGCAATTGGTTTCTTGGACTGGGCTTTGAAAGGGATTTGTGAAACCTTAAAGTGGCATACCTTCTAGGTAGACAGCTTGAAGTTAAATAGAAGATATCGATATTCTCGTGAGAAATATTTCGAGATTTTCGGGGAAATGAGCCTTTTAAGTGTAACGGAAATCTTTAATATTCAGCGAGGCATGTTTATTATATGTTATTTAACTTAGTTCAGATAAATTTTTGTTTTAGTTATTTTGTGTATACAAGACGTATGCATTTACTCTGTAAAATAAAATATCACACAATAAGTAGTGGATAATTTTATTAAAGCACGTATATTTTCATAGAATATTTCGGAAGTAAATGATGTAGCTTTTTTAACATACTTATTGCATTATGTATTAGCATGCTCTATGAAGTACAACAATAATGAGCCAGTGCCTGGCCATAAAGGTATTGCATAAGGCAAATTTTCCAAATACTTTGAGATTTTAGTGAAAGTGTTTTTATTCTATAGACTTTCTTTCTACATAGATGCTGCAGATTGAGATTTAATTTACTTTTGCTATATTTGCACGAAAACAATTGCAAATGCTTTGAAAATCTCATAAGTTAACTTAAATAAGAATTTGCTTTATTCCGAAGCAAGCTTAGTTTCATTCTAACACTTCAACGAAATTTCTAAAGGGCAAAAAATAACCTTCAAGCACATCTTCCATGATTATTTAAATTCATTGGCTTCGTCAAGTAATATTATATTGTTTAATGAACGGTAATTGCGGTAATAACTGATAGTTGAGGTTTTCAGCATGAGCATTAGGCTTAGCTATTGCCATTACTGAGAGTTGAACACTATACTCTTATCTACACGACCGAAGTAATAATATGATTTATATGCACAACTTAACCTTATTTCTGTCACTAAACTAAATGCTGTACACCGTTCGAATTTGCGTTTGATGCGTCACAACCACCTTTGCAGCTATTACAGCGTGTACTTAATCATATGCATAGCAGGCGTTGCTCATAACTCACAGCTAGAGCGTGAGTTTTGGAAAATAATTCACGCTGTATTATTACCTGTTCAAAAGTAATTTTGATATGAAGGTTATCCTACATTATTGTTTTGACAAACTTGTATCTATCATAAGGGTGTGTGTGATACATCTTTTTCATACATATACACGAAAAGCCATAGTTAATAATGTATAATATTATTGAAGATGCATTTTTTTGTTCGCGTTTTCTTGTGTAACAAAGTTTCAAAGGACTCCAAATGCAAAAACATATATCTGTACTTAACCCACAGCCATTAGAGCCGCGTATACGCGCGGAGTATACAGGGTTTCCCTGAATTTCCTTGGCACGTGATATTCTCGTAACAAAAAAGGGTTTAAACGTAATTGAGTGGATTTTCTGGTACTATAGGGTGTATCGTAACATGCTTTAAAAAAATTTTTTTGTACATCAACCCTTAAAACTGACCCTCAACTTTTTTATTCAAATAGCACGCCATAGGTTTTCCTACAGGAATGATGTCCCTATTTTATTTAAAATCTTGTGGTACCTTTGATTTTGTGAGCAAACTTATTTTTTGCGTGAAATCATAAGCATAATATAAATAAAATAAGAATTTATTTGACGCAAAAAAAGGACAAAAAAGAAAACTGAGAGGGTTTTTAATGGTATTTCATACATTATTTTGAAAACAAATGTCTTTTTTGTACTTTCTTATTACGAAAATGTTAGGCTCCAAAAAAATCCCTATTTTTATTTATCTTAGTCTTATGAAATTGGGTAAAAAATTGGTTTGTGTATGAAATAAAGGCACTAGAAGACTTTGAATAAAATAATGACATCACTAATGTAGGAAAAGCTGTAGAGTGCTATTTGAAAAGAAAAATTGAGGGTGAGTCTTAGGGGTTAAAGTACAAAAAAATATTTCGAAAGCATGGTATGATAGGCCATACAGTACCCTTGGAAAAACCCATTTAGTTTCATTTTTAACTGATTATCTTAAGAAAATATTACGCCTCAAACAAATTTTTATTTTATTTATCTCATGCTTATGACTTTACGGAAGAAATAGGTTTTGTGTATAAAATCAAAGGTACTGCAAGATTTTGTTTGTGTAGAAAAGCTATTGGGTGTTATTTGAAAAAAAAGTTGGGGTGAGTTATAGGGGTTGAAGTGCAAAAAACTGCTTTGTACGCATGGTATGATGGACCCGATAGATTTTTTTGTTACGAGGATATCACGTGTCAAGGAAATTCAGGGACACCCTGTATGGAGCTCACCTACTTACTCGTGTATGCTTTGATAATATTGTAATATTAGATCCTGTAATATGATTAGAATGAAAATTAGATACTATACATACAACTACCTCCTTACTTCGGTATTGTAACAGTAGATTCTGTAACATGGTTACAAATAGAATTCGGTAAGGGTTCGTTTTAGCGAAACTCGAAGTGGGAGTTAAGATTGGTGCCAATCGACGCGGATTGACGTCTTGTGTCTTGAGTAAAAAACTACGGCATTTTAGAAATTTAGAACCTAAATGGGTGTTAATGGACTCGGCTAACCAAATCGGTCGAGTTACTCAAATTGTATCAAACGTAGACCGAAGGAACGTTTATTTTGTTCCTCAGTTAGAAATTAATCCAAACCAAACAAGGCTTTGCGGGCTCTACATCACTGGCACGCTAGGAAAAAACCGAACAGGTGTCAATCCTACCTGGGCAATCTGTTGCTTCTAATATTCAAAAAAATTTGAATTCAGGGACGCCCTCCAGGCCCCCACACTTCTGCAAAATCCTAAACTATCCTGATTTTCAGTTACTTATCTATATTTCCCCAATAGCTTTAAAATTTATTTATTTTTATTTTATTTATTTATTTAACGGGTGAAACCCTTGTTAAAAATATATACAAAATCACATTAAATGCTACGAGTATTTTTAACAAGACTTGTAAAAACGCTAAAAGAAGACCCGTTAAACAATTAAAGTAACAAAACTTTTTTAATTTCCATTTTCCGTACTTCGAGTACTTTCGAATGATAAGTCGTGTTGGTTTTGAGATTTAAAAGTGGCGCAGATTTTCATTGGAGCATTTTCTCAGTCTGGGGGAGGTCCGATTCGTCTCAGGACATCAAGCAGAATCGATTGGCGCTTGTGTAATCCCCAATTCAACCCATTTTGACCTTAATAAGTCAACCGTTCCGGATAAGTTAGGTTAGGTATCGATATTAAACTGTCTTGGAATTTCACCGGGACGTCTCCTCAGTCTAGGAGTCGTGTCGTTCGACTCAGGGAGCCAATTTGCGTCTATTGACATCTCTCTCGAGCCCTAGTTCAAGTTTCGCTAAAACGAACTCTAGCTGAAAATTCTATACAAATTTTGCGAAATCTCAAGCTGCATAAAAAAGTATTTGTATCTGATGTAGCCGTTCGTATACCTGCGTGCTTGGCACGCGCGTAGTGCGTAAAAGCTGCCGCCTCACGTAGCTACTTGGGTAGCATGAACGGCGTCGCCGTCGGTGGTTGCATCGCAGCGCGGCACAATCAACAGTTGTGCGACGGCCGGGCGTCCCGACGGCGGTGCATCTACCGCAGGTGCCGCCGTGAGCGTCGACCCAGTCGACCCCCTCGTCACTCACCACTAACCCGCCTTCCTCCGTTCCAGGTATTGACATGGGCCGCAATCCTTGAAGTGGGGACCGCGCTCTAGAGAGGGGGACCAATAATATGTCATCGGAAGACGAGAGCGAGTTCGGCTTGTACGCAGATAAACTCCTGAAGAAAACGAAAAGAACCAGACAGCGCGTGGACGCCGGCGAGCCGCGTAACTCGTACTCCTCGATCCCGAACTTCAGCTCGCGACCAGCGTTCTTGGGCGGCACCGGCCCCAACCTGTACGGCGCCATTTTCAGCCAACAACAGCAGCAGTTCGGCCTGTTCGGGCCGGGCTTTGGGCCCAAGATGCTCAACGAACTGCTGGCCCGCCAGAAGCCCGACAACCTCTCCGCCGAAGAGGACGCCAAGTTCGACCAGGTGATGAACGGCAGCGTGGGAAGCCCTCCCGCCGGAGACCAGCTCGCGCATCACATGCTCAGGGACATCCTGCAAGGTAGGACGAACGGATTTTTTCGCGAAGCACAACAGTGGTTTAGTGTCAGTGATGTGGTGGACGTGCGTGATCTGGACACCAAATCTCCAGGTAACGTACCAATGGTCTAGATACATTTGCGCTGCATCCTCCAGGTGCCACAATTCATTATCCATATCAATAAATCGAATAATGTCAAGAATACTGGTATATACAGGGTGTCCTGTGATGAGCAGTAGATACTTTGTACCGTTCATTTTCAACAAAAAGGGTCATATCGTATTGTCCGATTTTCAACCGTTCCGGAGATATTTAATTTTCATTCATAACCATACGCTAAATAAACAAAAAATAATTTTTATTTCTGTATTTTCTAGAAGCGCTTCTTACTGATAACTGACTGCAGTTTTCTGTTACTTCAATAAACTATACTGCTTACAATTATTTAGATTAACCACAGCAATTAATCAAAGCCATACCAAACATGACACACGCCAGAACACACCCCAACCACGTTCTTACTGAAAACGATTCAGCAAACGAGAATTCTTCTTCTTCTATTTCACGTATCCATATGACTATACAAAAACTAGCTTGTTTAGCTACAAACAAAATTTTACAGTGCCGTGCCAAAGCTTTGGCTTTAAACTTAAAGGCATACATTCACAAAATTTATTATCAGGCACAAACTACCAGAAGCAGTAATTCTTCATTTCAAGCTCTTGTAATACGATTCTCAGATGACGCTGCAATGCTATAAAAGTATCTTTTGATAAGAAATTTTATGCCTTTTCTTACTTTGCGTGTAGTATTTTGCTACATGACATCGGGCGGTCGTAAATTTACCAACCATGCGCAGCAGTCGCTGGAAATCAAATAATGAAAGAAAATTAAATATCTCTGAAACAGTTGAAAATCTGACCCTACTTGATATGACTCTTTTTGTTGGAATTGAGCTGTATAGTTTTCTCCTAAGGTATCTTCCACTTATCATACAACACCCTGTATACATATATGGTAGACCAATATTCGGTATAAGGAGGTGTAGTGCTTAAACCATTTCCATAAGTAGAGTACAAGACTCCATCCTCTTAGAGCTGAGTATAGTTGCTTTGCACCCACCATGTGCAACCTTTTGTTGAGACGTTTATCCATTGAGGTTGTTTCTGGTCTTTATATTCTTTGCTCTTATTACGTCGTAAACAGATCTTGCACTTGAGGATTTTAACCTAAATAACTGTTTGCTAATTTCCACGATAAAACGTGATTTTATCATATTTTCTCGTCATCATAATTTCATCGCATTTTAATATAGAAAATAAAACCATAAAAGCCTCTTGAAAGATGGGACTACCCAAATACCTACCTACCTTTGCTTTTTCGAATTCACTGTGAGTATGTATGGCTAATTTCATTTCATCAACGAAGCAAAACATGACACATGATATATTTGAGTCTGGAAGTCCAAGTAATCTAGTTATTTCAATAATTTTGCAAAATATTTCATTCCTTCATCCCATATTACATCGAAGTAGTTACTAAATCAAAATCAAGAACTCAGGAAATAGTAAAGTAGGTTACTTGAACTGTTAGGGTTTAGAATCACTGACAACTCCTATCAATTTCCTACGTGCGTTTGAGTAAAATTCAATATTGTTGTAGGCTCCTGAAATCCTTTGAGTGAGTTTTTAAATATACAGCGTGTTTTCATACTCTTGTTGGAATACTAATACCCTTATGTGGTGAGGCAGCAGAGGAAATTAGACAAAATTGAATAAAACGCTATTTGTTTGATGCAAAATTTAATGCACTGTCCATCACATTGTTTCTATAGATACTGCTAGAAGTTCTTATCTTATCGTGAGACTAAGAAGTTCGTGCCCAGCGTATTCTTTAATAACTGAACTCTGAACTGCACGCGTTAAAGGTAGAATGTGTTACCCGAATCAATGCAACAGCTTTCTTAGTTCATTCACTTAATTTGCCAACTTACTTCACTTTGGGACACTAAACTAAAAGTATTGATTACTAAAATTTACTATTTTCCCTCATAAATTACCAAGTACTCTCGGAAGTAATTTACCCAATAGGCTTCAGCATAGAACCTTCAGGTCCTCAAAGTATTTCACTTCACACTCCTAAAAGTACAAAGCACGTAAGCCCCGCCCCATCTAGCTCTAACTAGTTGTGTGTGCAACCAAAATACTAGAGAGACTTTTTATTCCAACAATCACTTCACTTATTGGGTAGCTAGCTGAACGTGATACGTCTATTTCAAATGATATCATATATTTTGAGTTTTGAAGTCATATCTACATTCTGAGGTGAATTCTAACTACAAATAGTTTGCTTTCAGTACGTCAAAAAATATACGGGACAATATCTTTCCTGATATCTTCTATTGAATGAATGTCACAAAGTAAAAAAAGGATTCGACGTGCCGCATTTTGGTCGATATGCTTCAAAGAATTCATTATAAAAATTAACCTACCACCCTAGATGTGAGACACTGGTTTAATTAGCGCTAGAGTGTTTCCCAAGGAACTATCCTAGCTCATACTGAAATAAGGTTGTGCTTGTTTACTAAATTTCAAATAATGGTGGATGCTCCACCAGAAATATAACCTTGTAGGGTCTACCACGCAAGCTCAAGGCATTCATTTTTTTGTGAGCCTGCGTTAATCACATGTTAGGGTCGTATGCGTCTTCCCAGTAAAGACAAGAATTCGGTGTCCAGATTTCGCCCATTGTATTGTGGTGAGATATCCATATCACTGTTTTGTATGTCGTAATCTTTAACTACTTTATCACCAGTCACTTTAAAGTACGACTGAACAACTTAAAACTAACTTTGGTAGCTCCTAGCTTCTATTTGAACATCGGTAGTTTCGATTAACTATAGTGATATAGTAGACCAAATTGATTTAAAAATCACGTTGTTCACATAAATGTACAATACAATATCACTACATAGTTGTTTCACTGATGCAAATAAAGTATCATGTCTGGCATTGTAGCAGTGCTTCTATATAGTGCATTCGATTAATGTAGCGATGAATATGAGCACAGCATAACCATAGCTGATGGTGCACCATATTATTAAATATATCTAAATGCTATATAATAACTAGATATACGTTAGTGTCATATTATATAACAGGACAATGATTTTTAAAATACTAACAAATGATCTAGTGGTTTTTGTACTAACTAGGTGAATATGGACTGTATTTAATGGTTTTTTGTTTGCTGTATCGTTAAACTAAACATCATTATGTCAGAGGTGTTAGTGTTTTTTTTGATTTTGGTTGTTAATGCTCTAATAAGGTTTGCTCTACTAAGGGTTTGTCAAATAGATTTAGTTTCTGAGAATACAATACGGCTTTGAAAAGTGCAATTGTGATCGGTGCATTTTCGATTCCTCTAAAAGACTACAGAAAAATTCTGTACTAAAGTACTATCTCCAAAAAACTTGACCCCTGTTACTGGTTAAAGTTAGTGCTTCTATTTTTGAATGTACGCAAGAGCCGTACAACTCTAGGTTCCCTCTCTGCGGTTCAGATAGACCCATCTATGTACAGAAACATAAAAAATTAGACACAGACTAATTTTAAGGTTAAAAAAATAAAAAAATGCCACTATTAATAGGATGAGTAGTGGTGATAGGGAGATGAAGTCAGTGCCCTGCACCCTTGTTGCTGACTCCACTAGAGTAACGCAAACCTATTAAACATTTAGGAAGTTAAACGAGGTTTCTTCCTGTATCCAAAAGCTGGAGAACAACTTGTTATTTTTTCATTGTATGCGACTGAAGTGGACCCAAATCAAAAGACAAAAACATTTTCTATCTTTATCTGAAAACTTTTCCGGATCTACTGCGATTCTTTTGGTCTTACTGCAGTCATCTCCTGGCACTTGGCTGTAAACATACTCATCCAGGTCACCGTTACCCTGTGGTCTAAAAATGCTCACCAATGTCTGGGGATCCTAAATAGGGTCACATTTTTGAAGGTTGTGACGAGCAGAACAACATTGCTGTATCAGAACTCTTACGCCCTGTGCAGGAAGATGAAGATGAAGCTGTTGAGCACCTCTGTATGATTTCACAATTGTCTTATCAATTTAGGAATCCATTCTGAGGTGTTGCTGGCAGATGGGTCTTCTTCCAATCAGAATACCTCAACTTCTACTGAGTGTAAAGTCGTGCAGGTTCCAAGCCTAAAGTTTATCTGCACTTCTTTGCCTTCCAGGAAGAAGCCTACCTCAGTGCATCCCGGCTTCTTAAAACGAATCCCTCTTTTAGAAGTACCACTTTCTAACCATCCAGTATCATCATAGTCACAATGTCTTAACAGACATGTTGTGAACCCTTAAAATGCATTTACTCATTTTACGAGTTTCTCTTGGGATATCTTTAAGATCTTTAATGCAGTAGTTTCCCGTTTGCTTTCTGCATCCTCATGCCGTTGACCAGATGGTATCTACTGATTCATCCGCCTGTAGGGGCAATTTCTCACCCCAAGGACAAGAAGGTGTCCTGACTCTTCTCAACTCGTCCATCCAAAGCTGTTGGTTGAGAAGAGGCTACTGCTTATACCGATAGTAGTTTCGGTTCCTTTTAGTCGCCTTTTACGACACGCAGGATATACGATGGGAGATATTCTAACCCGCCCCCACACGGGGCAGCCATCCAGTAGCACTAGTTTTATTAATACAAAAGTATTCGATTGTGGGAATTTCGACGACGGGTATACAAGAGATCGATCGTATCTTTTGCAGGTCGGAAGCACGAGCTCCTGGCACTGGAGCAAGACATGCGCAACGGTCAGGACCACATAAACAACAATAACAACGAAACCAAGTCCAGCCCGGAGCGCAACGACGCGGACTCTGTGAAGGACTGTCTCCAGGAGGCGGGGCAACAGTCCGAACTGATGGAAGAGGCGCTCAACGGCATGGAGACTGAGTCGCTGCCCTCGCCAAAGGTGGAACCTTCCAGTCCCGCCAAACCTGAGGACGCGAAGAAGGCGCGCGTTGAAAACATCGTGTCCAACATGCGGTCTAGTCCTGCACCTCCACAGGTCAATGGCTGCAAGAAAAGGAAACTGTATCAACCTCAACAGCACGATATCAAAGCAGAGAGGTATGTCTTGAAAAAACTGGTTACACGTCTCACAATTTGATATTCTTTCCTCCATCCTCAACCTGAATCAAACGATATCAAAGCATGATGCAGATGTGTTTTGCTCAGAAGAAAGTTATGCAGGTGACCGCTATTTCCTGAGCTTTAGCATTGCCAACTTTATCGTTAACTTTATTGCTAATCAGATAGGTACATTTTGTCCAAAATAAAACTGCGAAACTGACATCTTGGTCCTGTAATAATATCTTTGCATTGCAAGTAACACTATGGGCATGAGCTCTAGGTCCAGTAGTTCTATCATTGCATTGCTTTCTTCCTTCTAGATCTCAATCACACTATATCAAGGAACAGAGGTATACTTTGTTTGAATATTGAAGAGCTTTCGCTATCCTCAGCCTTATAAAACAGGAATTTAAAGCAGAGGGGCATATTTCGTTGAGAAAGTAGTCAGCAGTTGACCCCCAAATGTCCTTGCATTACATTCTCCATCTTCAACCTACTTCATATCACATCAAAGCAAAGAAGTATATTGACATTGCATTGCAAATGCGTTTTATGTGATAAAGTCCCTTAGTAGCATAAATGTAACCATTTCTCTCTAGAAGCCCTCAAAAGGCCTCGGATCTAGAATTATTTCACTAAGTTTCTTCAATATAAAGGAGGTCACCATTTGGTTAGTACAATTTTACTAAATTCTTAGCAAAAACGTATTGGTACTTGGACAATCGATGATACAAATAAAAAATTATAAAAATAGTTTGAAATATACATATTGTTCATTGATTCAGATTTTCCAGACTCTGTCTCCAGAGAACACAACCTTTACAGAATTTTAGGGTAGCGATGATCTATTTTATCAGATGGTTACCACGATTTTTGGGTGTCAGTAAATATTTCCAAATTACTTACAATTTTGTTTGTCCATGCTTTAAACACGGTACCCTCTAGTAGATCTAAACTGTCCTTTTTCGTTATTGTTATGATAATATGAACATTGTTCCAGGTATCTGGATGACGAAGAAGAGGAAATCGAACCAATCCGACAGAAACGAGTAGAGAAATCAATGTTAAAATCCCAACTCAGGTCAATGCAAGAGCAACTAGCCGAAATGCAACAGAAATACATGCAACTGTGCACGCGGGTGGAACAAGGCTCCGAAGAGAGCCAAGAGGTGGAGGAGATCCCCAGTGATAGCGAGCAGAGCAACAAACGATCAGCTCCACCATCACCAGCAGCCACCAGCACACCAACTCCAGTTCCCCAGCCACCGACAATATCCCAGGAAGTGAGTAAATTGAAAGCGAGTCCTCCGGGACCTCCTTTCCACAACGGGTTCCTCCACAACCCCCACCAACACATGAGCAACGCAGCCGCGATGTACCTGGGCGTCAGCCACAAGTTGCTCATGGAGCAGGAGGCGAGGATGGCCAAAGAAGCGGCGGCAGCTGCTTCGGAGCAACACCAACAGCAGCAGCAACAGCAACAGCAACAGCAACAGCAGCCTTTACCTCCCAAACCAGACCAAATCACCGAACGACTGAACATGATGCGTAGCATCAATCCTACGGGTAGCGATCTAGAAGGACTAGCGGATGCCTTGAAGAGCGAGATCACAGCGAGTTTATCGAATCTTATAGACTCCATTCTCCACCGGTTCGTCCACCAGAAAAGGTATTTAACTATTTCATTAGTTAATACTCCCAAGAAAAGTAAAACTATATTTATGTCAAAAATGGTGAAAGTGCGATCTTTTTTGCAATTGGGAAAATTGTGAAAGTGCAAAATTAATCAGTCGTGAACCGATGACTCCAGTCACGATACTAAAACAAGCATATTGAGTTAGTGGATTGTCATCGGTTCCTGATACATGAATGAATCTCTAAGTGCGATTCGTTAAAATAGACGAAAATCACGCTTTAAGGGATAGGGTGCGGTTGCCCATATTGAATCAAGTTTTGAAAAATTGTCGATACATGTGTGCCAATAAAAAGATAAAATAAATTAACACAACAAAACAAATCTCTCAACCTTGGGGATTATTCTGAGTGGCATAAATTATTTTTATATTTGTTTACAACAAGAAGAACGGAAAATTAATATGGTGTTGCAAATGATTCATTCAGGTGCTCGTGGTCTCTTAAATTGAACCCGCCCTCAGATGTTGATAAAGTAGGGACAATATTTCCAGGAAAACAAATTTAACTGAACTAATGTCACTCTCGGAAAAGAAAACCAAGTTGTTACTGAAAATTTCTAATAAAATGTAAGCAGATTCTGTACTGCAAGGGATGAATATTTGAATACTTTTTTTTGACCCAACACCAACATATTTCCAATGAAACCAAATGTGGGTGTGCAGGCACTGAATAATTTTAACTTAGTCCTCAGTCTTGCGTTCAGTATAGAAACACGAAAGTTTAGGTTCAGGGGCGTTAGAAGTTTAGGATGGCCTTAATTGAGCCGGGTTTCAATTAGAGGTTTCTTAAGTGGTTCAATATGAACACCTAGCTCCAAAATCAAGATTGACCCCATATTTAAATAAGATTTTGACAATGCTATTGCCAGGTAGCGCTATAAAGCACTGCTATCTAATAAAGAAAGTATAAAATTGAAAGAACAAACCTACGTTGTTTTAGTTATATTTCAAGCCTTCGCCATGCTCATAAAATATTACTTTGCGCGTAGTCGAAATTGTCAATACTTCTCAGATCTGTATTACGTTGTGCTAATCTAAATATCAACTGACTCGCAAGAAGATTCAAAGGTGTGGTATCGGTTACCCAAAGGCAACATTGCCAAGTTTTACGGGAAGTAACAAAAACGGCAAAGGACAATTTGGAGATAGTTCAATATGGGCAACCGTACCCTATATATAGATACAATTGGAGACACAAGTGGAGAAAAGTGTCGTGTCACAAAATAATTATTCTGAGAAAATCGATTTAAAGATTTTCGATTGGAACTTTTTTATGCACAACCTTTGGGGCATAAGTTCAAGTATTTTTAAAGCATAGTTATGTGTTTTTTTCATGTTTTTTTAATTTGAAGACACTTTTATATTTCACGGGAAAATGGATGAAATCGGCATAGCCTGTATTGAAAGGGTATGGAAAAAAGAGCTACGTACACAAACATTGGTGTTTTTTATTGCAAAAGTAACACAAAACTTGAAACTAATCTAATCACTAATTGGTTTTTCTTTTTTTCTTTGGATGCCCTTCGTTGTCTTCAAAAATTTTTTCACAGAACCATTTTTATACTCTTTCTTACCTTGGCTCCTTTATCCACTGTGAAAAGTAAAAAGTATTGTACACAACAACTTTATCACCTGAATATCGATGTTATTTATAAAAGTAACATAACAAAGGGACTTAAGAATGAAATGGAAGCATATTTTAAGCTTATTGAATGAAAAATACACATTTTTGAAAGAATGTTACATGACACCTTTATCTTCTTGTGTCTTCAAATGTATTTTCCTCTAGACATCACTGACTATATCTTAGTAAAAAAACTGTTTCAACAACAACAACACCCTTATACTAAAGCATAGCAAAACAGTATGAGATAACCTCAAACTCATGTGTCATGCTGAGAACTCTAGAGAGAAACTTTACTCTTAACGTCTTAACAGTGGATGAAGGTGTCATGTTACCTTAACTCCTTTATCCACCACGAAAAGTAAAAAGTATTATACATAACAAATTTATCACCTACACATCGATGTTATTTATGAAAATAACATAACAAAGGGACTTCAGAATGAAATGGAAGCATATTTTAAGCTTACTGAATGAAAAATATACATTTTTGAAAAAATGTTACATGACACGTTTATTCACTTGTGTCTTCAATTATATAATAGCTATTTACTCTCTTACAGGTGCAAACAGCAGGACGCCGCAACAGCGGCCGAGCAGCTAAACAAGGACCTTCTAATGGCCTCTCAACTCCTGGACAGGAAGTCCCCAAGGACGAAGGTAGCGGAACGACCACAAGGGCCCCAACCCATGCACAATCACCAGAACCAAATGGTGAATGGCAACGGACCGATGATGCCTGTGCACAACATGCAGAAACCCTCAGATCTACACGTTAGACCTCCGATGTTTCAAACGCCGAAGCCCCCTGGCATCAGCGCGCCACTGTATGGAATGAACCATCCCTTCTGCGTTTCCAAACAGGACACCCCCGAGCAAAACGAAGCCCTCAGTTTGGTTGTGGCCCCGAAGAAGAAGAGGCACAAGGTGACCGATACCAGGATCACACCTAGAACTGTGAGCACAGACCTTTTATTTCGCCACCAACATAATTGTTTCACGTAAACCCTTGGGATAGCTTAAATTAGATTTGCGGGATTTCGAAAAAGGACTGATAGGGTTGTTCTGGTTTACTAGGCCTTCGCTTGTATTGCCAGCAACCTCACTTTGAAACTTCACAGTGGTTGCTAGATATCAGGAAGAAATTCCAGGCAGCGTTTTCAATAAGTTTCATATTTTTGCTATCCACAGACAGTTATGATTGTATCCTAGGGAGTATATTACATATTATAGGGAGGGCCTACGAAATATTATAGAAAAATCTGGTCATCTTTGTTTCGGACCTACAACATCCTTAACATTTTTCATTCTAAATACATGTACCTTCAATTGATGGTGTCGGGAGTCAGCAAACGAAATAACCCCTAGACTTGATTATTCTGATAAAGAAATTGAATCAGTATTGATTAATTCTTGTAAAATGTGAATACAAATCAAGTAAAAAGGGGCTGTTGAAGAGGCAAATACATACAGGGTTATCAACTTATACTCCGAAGTCTGACACCTCCGTGCAAAAAAAAACTTCCCAATAAAAGTTGTAAATAAAGCAAGGGTCTACAATTTGAAGTTATTTTACAATATAAGAGGTTATTGATAAAGTCACGGTATACCAAAGTTGTGCTTTCTCAAACGGAACACCCTATATATTATCTCGAATTTGAATTGTGCTCATTTTTCTTATTTCGCAAATACAGGTTTCATCGGATTAGGCAGGGCATTTTCAGAGATATGGCCACTTTTATGTGAAAATCTTCAATCTTCAATTACAAGAATTATCTGAAAATAAAACTACAGAATCTTTAACAAGCCTATATTAGTTACTACAACAAGGTTTATGTGTGAACGTATCAAATACGAGAAAATAGATTTTGGCTAAGCATGCAAAAGTGATTGACTCTTGTCTTATAAACCGAAGATTTTTCTAGCGGAAGCTACAAATGTTTAATTGATTTCCTGTTACGACTTCCTGTTAGTTCTTCCATTCCGGTCCTTTGAGTCCTTCCATCCTTGACGCAGCTCTTTTCAAAGAAAGGTCAAACACGGTAGCCATGGCCAACTCTGAGAAACTTTCAGTATTTGGCAAAAATGTAGTATTATTAGGAATCGTTTTACTACTTCAAATTGAAATAACTCCATAAATGTTACATTTACCCATGGGGAATGGTTAACAAAAGTGGAAGTGTTTTGTAAGAACTTTCTGACGATGCTATAAAGTACAGGGTGATCCATTTAAGATAACAAAGAAAATTATGGTTGCGAGTTTTGGTTCACACTATATACAAAATCAAAGATATAAAAAAATTGATAACATTAGTCAAAACTAGACAACCAAGAAATTATTCTAGCATTGAGAATCAAGCTTCCAGTTATTGATTTTTTAAGATACAGGGTAATGAACTCATTAAGATTTTCACATAAAAGTGGCCATATCTCTGAAATTACCCTGTATAACCTGACAAAACCCCATATTCCCGGAATAGGAAGAGCGAGCACAATTCAAATTTAGGATAATATATAGGGTACTCCATTTGAAAAAACACAACTTTGGTACGCCGTGACCTTATCGATAACCCTGCATATTATAAAATAATTTTAAAATGTAGATCTTTTAGCTTTATCTACAACTTTTTTTCGAATTTTTTTGTATCTGACATAATAACGGAGGTACCTAATTTCGGAGCATAAATTGACCACCCTGTATAGCTGAAGCTAGTAAAAACATATTAAGTAAAAGCAAATACTAACATATCTCTGGTGTAGTACGAGGTCCTTACAAAAAGTCAAAACTGTGTATTTTCAAGGCAAAGAGAAGGAAGTTACAACCCAGTTGATTTGTATACTTATTTTTTTCAGGTGAGTCGAATCCTAGGTCAAGAAGGCATGGGTATGTCGCCAGCGCAAGCTGCGGCTGCCGCCCAGATGGAGCAGCAATCGAACTGCCCCTCGCCGCGACCGCCCCCATATCACCAGCCGCCCCCGATGATGCCCGTATCGCTACCCACTTCGGTCGCCATTCCCAACCCGGGGCTCCACGAGTCTCAGGTGTTCAGCCCTTACAGCCCCTTTTTCCACGGAGCGGGACACGGACACCATATGGCCATGCAGGTGAGTCAGATTGAGCCTCTCTGTCTGGTAGTCTTCCTTAGCAAATCTTGGAAAAACGTCAGCTCTCATTCAATATACAGGGCAGAAGTCCAGGCTTGCGTATCGTGCAATACCAACGTCTGACGGATGTATCGGTGTACTGGACGAATAAAGGCCAATTCATAAACTCGACGTTGACGCTGCCGTTGCCGTTGGCCGTTGCAACATAAATACATGGAAATGCCTAAGACCATTCATATTCGACGTCCACCGTTGGCGATGCCGTTGGGCGCGCCGTTCGACATAACTATCTTTCAACTTTTGCCGTCCGCCGTACGTAGCCACCGTCGTAGCCGGCTTATAAGCCAATCATAGTCGTCGGTTACCGGTCATGTGATATTGTTATTATTGTTGCAAAAGGCTTCTGGGTTTTCTCAAGTTTTCTATATTGAATATTGGTTCTGACTATGTCCATTTTCAGCAGGAAGATTCAAAGATCTGTCTCAAAGCAAAAAACACTGATGATAAATCGCAATAGAACATGTTTACAAATACGATGGGAAAGCTAGGTTAACGGCGCGAACGTCGAGGTTATGAATAGCAGTCTTGTGCTACGAACGTCAACGCCAACGGCCACGCCAACGTCGAGTTTATGAATTGGACTTAATAGTCATATTGTGACGTGTTCATAGTGTGGGCCGATTTATATTGATGATTTGACAATTTGTTAGTAATCATGTTTCCATATTGAAAAAAGTTGTGAAGTAAGAAAGGTAAAGTATTTCATTGGAAAAAAATATATTTCAATTTTTAGAACTGCCACAATGGCACTAAATTTTTTATTTCCAACAATTAAATTTTTTTCCATACGCATGTAATTAAAAAATGAATTGCTTAAAAACAATTTTTTTTCAATACCTATTGTTCGATATTTGCAATTTTAACTGTCTCAAAGACATTCATTTACATTTATTTTTCAATTACATACATATTTAAACGTATTGAAATAATATTATTCGAATAAGATGAAGTTCATATTAATTTATTATAAATTAGACAGTCAGAAACAACAGAACACAACAGTAGTTTCTGTTGTTTTCCTGTTATTTCCTATTGCTTTCTGTTGTTTCCTGTCTCTTGATGTTTTCTGCTGTATTCGGTTGTTTTCTGTTTTTTTTTCCTGCTGCTTCCTGTTGTTGACTTGTGTTTTTCTATTGTCTTTTGTTGTTTTCTGTTGCTCTCTATTGTTTTCTGTTGTTTTCTGTTACTTTGTCTTGTTTTCGATTGTTGTCTGCTGTGGTCTTTTGTTTTCCGTTGTTTCCTATCGTTTTATGTTATCTTCTGTTGTATTCGGGTATCTTCTGTTGTTTTTTGCGTTTCTTGTTGTTTTCTGTAGTTTTCTATTTCATAAAAAATGGGACTATAAAATAATGCTGCAGTACTTTTTCTCGAATTTTTTTCATAAAATGCAAATATTGAAATAACCTTGGAATTCTAGTGTCCTTGTACCAGTTGAAAAAGTAAAAATTAATAATATGTCATTTAACAAAAAATGTCTGCTTTTATGTTTATAAGAAGTTACGAACCTGCAGAATTTGAAACTAAAAAAATTCAAAACTCAACGATTAACCGTGGCAGTTCAAAACAAAAAAAATACATATTTTGTCGAGTAAAAACATTTAGTTTTCGGTTTTTCAACTTTCTCATAGTTGCAAATTCATATTTCTGAAAGTCACGTTAATCGACCCACCCTAGGCTGTTCAAGCAAAAATGAAAAAAAAAACGTAATATAGCAATACCGCTTCCTACTATTGTGTAAATATTCTTGAGCTATGACTAAATAAAGAATACACCTATTATTTAATAACAATAAATCAGTTCACTTAACGTGTTGTGTTTACTGATAACTCCCAAGGCGCTGACGTGTTTCAATGAATTTTCTATGAGCGTAATGACCACCTGTATGTCTCAGGATTTACCTTACGTCTGCATTAAACATGAAATAATCTGATTAGAGATGCTTATTCATCCATATTTTAGTTTTCGATACAGTATTCATATGCAGATGCACGGATTGTCTGGTTAATGTTATTGATTTTGTGCTCATACCTGCTCGCACAGATCTGATGTAAACAGGTGACGATAAAAGCTGGGATACGTTTTGAAGCGAATGGATTTGCGTGGGGTTGGCCAAGTGTTATGAATGCTACAGTTTTGTCAGATAGTCAGAGGCGGATTTAACAAGGGAGCCTTGGGGATTTGTCCAAAACGACACCTTATTCAAAAGTTACTGTAGACTTTTGTTATTCCCATTTTTTATATATTATAATCCTTCTTACATCATTAGGTGGTAAAAGCGGTGTATTCGCGAAAACTATTAAGTTTTGGATACGGATAATAGGTTGTCTGGATGTTGTGTAACATCCCCCCAAATTTTCTTGTTTACCCAAAAAATGATTGCTGGAGAACGACGCATCCTAGGGGAAATCTGAGTGCGTACATTCAACGTACATTCAGGAGTCATTTTTTTAAGTCGAAATGTATGTGAGTACCGAAAGGAGAACATTTTTGTTTGACTTTCAAACAGGACAAAGCCTCGTGTCTTAGGTGACGTGCGCACAAATTTATGATGTCCCGGATCTTTGGGTTTACAAAAAAAAATTGCTGCTGGAGAACCACGCACCTCTAGATCCAACCTAATCACGACATTCTATTCAGCGGAACATTTTCTATCGAATAAAGTAGGTTGTATTCAAACACAGCTATTTTTAGCTCAAAGTATGAGTCAGCGGTGAGTCTTTTAAAATCTAAATTTATAGAATTAACGAAAAAAAAGAGTTGGACTTTGGATCAGGACAAAAGCTCGTATGTTTTAATCAAATATCTAGAAAGGAATATTCGACAATGCTTTAATCTTTGATAAAATATCGTGGTGGAACCTCGATCTTTAAGCGTTTTGTGATGTACATTATGTTACAGCTAAAAATCAGTTGCATCCCGTTCTTTAGTTAAACCTAGTTGTCATGAAATGCCTTTTTTATTTAAAACTACAATTTTCTAGTTATAACTAAAACATACCGCTTTAGGTAGGTATTTAAATTATATATAAAACTACTTATTCCTATATTTAAACCTCATTTGAAAGTAGTATTAAAAAGCTTGTTAGGGTTCGGAAAATTGGGATATCGTTTATTCAGGTATTTATTAGATTCAAGGCTAACTGTTAAAGAAATATAATCACCTTACTTAAAGGAACATTTTTTTAGGAACACCAGCATATCACAATACTGTTATAGCGACAATATTAACTTCAAGTAATTAAAATAATCAAATAAATAAAATCTTAAGCAACTTTATAAAAAAAAACAAAGGGTGCAGTAAGTTTATCTACTTGTTATTATATAACAAACCTCTCTTAACCGATGACATCAAAGCATAACGAACTACGACCTCGATCGAAACAGCTTTAAATAAATCATTTTGACAACACGCGTTTTGTCTAGTTAAGAGATAGTTTTAACTGTAACATAATTATTATGCATTGCGGAAATGCACTAGTAGGTACGAAAAAAAAATCATTACAACCTTTTAGTGTATACCAAAATACGTGCACTGATGTATTACGTTACTCTCTGCATCATTTTGTTTACTAGTAATTCCATTTTAAAGTTTAAAAAGAAGAATTCAAATTTCATCATCAGCGCATCGTGGCCTCGTCAACTTTCAAATCACGGCACTGACACGATTTTCACGAAACAAACTTCTTTTTGTGAGGATGCCCTCTACATTTCATCTCTTTGCTGTGTTTTTCGTTACACAAGGAAAGGTTCTGTGAGATAAAGCTGTGCTTTGTAAATTGTGCTATTGATTTTCAAGTGAAGTTGAACAACCTAATAATTTTATAAATTTCATGGTCTCGAATCGAAGCTATTGCATCTTTAGTTATTGTGCAGTGAACAACTAATTCCGAGAATTGGAAAGTTACACATCATTGTGTAGAGGATCACATAAATGAATGCATTAAATATTGGGTACTCAAGTTAGAACGGCAAAACGGCCACATACACGACTTTCGATTGGCTGTTCCCCTATAGGACCGTGACGTCACGGTCTTAGAGGAATTCAAATGTTTTCCTCAGATTTTTCGGCCTTACCGTGCCCAGAAAAATCGCGGAAAAATATGAGAAGGTTCTTATGCTACACTCTATCATAGGCAGTCATAAAAAAATTCATGATACTAGTCCATTCATGTTATCTAATTCTTTCAGACTATACATATGTTCGCCCTTAACTACTAACGCGCCTTCTGTGAGACGGTTAGACATTGGCATTAGCACATTACTAGATGTTCCCGTCTGATTTAGGCTCTACGCGTCTATCTACCTTCAGTCGACTTAGTACTTAGTACGTCAGATGTGCGCGTAGTAACATTTGAGCTCTTTTTACAAAAAAGTTATTCTACGATGAAGTACCGACAGCGTCTCAGAGACGGCACGTTAGTGTTAATGTAACTTTTTGAAAAAATATAAACATAGATATCCGTCTCAGTACTTCAACGAGGATTCGTTTTAAGGATAGTAATTTTGAGGGGCAGCCTTTAAAATGGTACGAAGATGTTGGCAAGATGATGAAAAGCATAATATCCAATTTTTGCGATAGGAAGTGACACTTAAAAAGAACTGCGGGGAATATGCTTCTACCTCGGAAGCTACGAGAAAATGTAAAAGAGTTTCTAGGTATCTTAGAAGATATTGCTAAAAAAAATCAAAATTGTTAGAAAAACGCAAGAATTGCTGCACATTCCCTTCAAACAAGGAAAGAAAAACTGGGTTTTTGTGTTATATGTGCCTAAAACCTGTGGATTTAGAATGCACCAAAAAAATTTTGAAAATTGCGCCGAAAAAGTTCATGTGAATTTGGTGCATGCGAATTTGATTACAATAAGTGGAAAATAATAACTGTTAGGTTTTGTTTTTGGTATCTCTTTCAATTTTCTCTAGCGATATTCGCAAATGCCATTTTTCGTGTTAATGTGTTAACTTGAATGACTTAGTAAACCCAAAATACATTTGTACATTGTCTTAAACTTAAAACTGATTTACTTATATGTACATATCTCATAAAAACGTTTTTGAAATGAAGTCTTTCTTATGGCACCTCTCAGACGGCACGTTAGTAATTACGTAAGAAAAATGCCCCATTGGTAGTTAAGGGTTAGTCTAGCCACCAGCCTGTATTGTGCGTTTCATTGTTGCAGGCGTCATCGTCTCCGCCCCGGATGCACAAGATGGAGCGCGAGTCTCCGCCCATCCACCACCCGCCCACGCTGCTGCACCCCGCCCTCCTGGCGGCCGCCCAACACGGCGGCTCGCCCGACTATAGCGCCGCCCACATGCGGGCCCCTTCCGGCCCCGGCACCGCGGCGGCCGCAGCGGCTGCAGCGGCGGCGGCGGCAGCGGCGGCGGCAGGAATGGGCCTTAGCGACCAGGACCGCAGCTCCGACTGCAACTCGGGCGACATCGGCTACGATGGCATGCAGCCTACTATATCCTTTTCATGCAGAAGACAGATGCACTCCTCTATGCGAGATTATATAGATAGCGTAAGTCGGGGACGGATCGCCGCGAACGTTGGCGTCTTAACTGGTAGGCTGAGTAAATGGCTCATTGGTATGTTGCTGAAGATAACCTAGATCACATCACTAATGACATGACACCCCAACGGCCGTTTGCACCGACTTTTCATTAATGGTTACCTAACAACAGCAATAACAATATAATTTGGCATTTGTGGGTGTCACTTGTCTATGCTGCCCTTCTTATAGTGTTTTCCACTGGGCTGCACTCACCCGCACTGCGTTGAACTGAGTACAATAGTTGTGCTCCACTGGTAAAGTTCTATTGCACTGCTTGATTTTTAGTATGTTCCACTACCCGCATTCTCTGAGTGTAGTGCGCACTCAGGGCAACTTTTTCGCACGAGCCTCGGGATCTCGTGCTGTAGTGCCAGTGCAAATATGGCTTCAAAAATGTCAGATTTTCTAATTTTAAATGACTTGCTAGAAAGCGATGAAAGTAGTGATGATGAAGAAGAAATTGCAATGTCATTAAAGGAAAAGCGAAAAATGCCGAAAGTCATAAAATTTGTGGAATCTGTAGTACACAAATTCAGCGATAAAGAGGTATACACTTTTTTCTAATAAAAAAAATCAAGATTTAATAAAATCATTTTCAGTTTAAAAGTAATTTTCGTGTGGAAAGGACTACATGCTACAAGTTAATAGATGAATTCAGGGACTCTCAGTTCTTCCCCCGGAAGACCACATTTGCCATCATAATTTTCATAATCCTCAGACATTTTATACCTTTCTAACTTAAATAAACAGCTCTATTAACCTTAGAAAAAAAGGTCGGCTGTCATTATAAATGCACTGTTCTGCTTGGGTACGTTCCACTCAGGAATTGCACTGATCCGCACCGATATGCACTTTGTCAGAGCAGATGATGGAATTGCACTTGTCAGGAGCGCACTGAGTGCTGCTCAGTGGGAAACACTATAAGTCATATTTGAAAAAACAAAGTATTGAGAAGTGAAGCAATTAATAAAATATGACATGCCATCCAAGTAATTGTGTCAGCAGTATTCCTTTTAGCAGCTAAATGTCGAATTTATTTGAATAATGTCTTAAAACCGTCCAAAATGCTATAAGCGGCCAAATTCGTCAGAAAAATGTACTTTTGTTAGACACGACACTTCGTCGTAGTATTCCTATTCAGTACTCTAAACTATAGTAAAGACTAATCACTGTCAATGTCAATAGCTGGTCCTTCTACTATAGGAAGATTTTTCCAGAACTGTAGCCTGCTTGGCTACACGATAGCAGGTAACGTTTAAATCTGCATTGGAATTATAGAAACGCAAAAGTTACCAAGACACGTAAGAATTTTAACCTCACTTTTATAATTTTCTGTACTATGTGCTAGTAATGCATCCACTCAGTACAAGATACCAAGTCGAATTGTCGTAACCTCAGAGTAACAACTGAACATAGAGGTAGTAAACAAACCACTTCAGCATGGCGTGCTCAAGGCCATCATCTTTGACACTTCAGCCTCCAAACATTGATCAGTTGTGACCTCGCAGTGACAGTTCAAATTGTAAACAATGCTGTGTAACGTCAACCTGAAAATTCTTCAAATGCAACCCATGTTACAAACACTGCACTTTATGAATTCCATCTCGAAAAACTGTTAAACTACACTGGAATATAGCACAGCAAGTCCATAAAGCTTCACTACACCTACCAACAAATATCAAATTCGATTTTACTGGCCAAGCATAAAAAACGCACAAACAAACGTTTGACAGTCGAGCTTCTACCGTAAATAAGCCGCACGAAAACTATGTCGGCGTTGCCAGCTCACCAAAATTAAGTAAGACTTCAGAATTTGCGTTTATGATGAAGAAATATTCAGTAACGCAGTAGAGATCAACATATATATTGATTTTGCTGTAATCATTCCTGAACCATCAAAATACCGTCTTTTTTAACGTAGAATGGAATATTTCTGAATACTATACAATTAACACGATAGTAAACAATTATGATTGCCGTATCTGGTGGTCAATATGACAACGTAAGAAAAGATGTTGGCCTATTAGAATTAGTTGTTTACTACCTCTATGTTCAGTTGTTACTCTGAGGTCGTAACTAACATATTATTTCAGATACATCAAGTTAGCCTGCACACACTGAATTTTTCTAGATACAACAGACTAAGTTATTTAAAATCGTCGTTTCTAGTACACATACGAATCCTAGACCTTGCCAACATGTTGGTGTATCATAATCCGCTAAAACATAAAAAACGCAATTGCAGATACGACTTTCTGTCTTAGCAGGGCAGTTTGGAAAAATTAAAAATATAACCTTCAAATAAAGTTTGCAGTTTGTAATTCCAATTTGTTAATTCTTGTTTTAAATTCATATATCGTGCAATCAGTTTTTCAAACAAACCCTGAGAAAAAATGTGTAGTAAACTTGTGAAACAAAATATACCAAAACAAAATACTACCAGCAACTCAGTCTAACGGATGAGACGTCAAGTTTGGAAGCATTACTGAAAGGTGAGCGATGCGATTTAAAAAATATTCAGGAGCTATTTACAATTCAAAACTATGTTGCCTATATAGTTCGAGGACTTTTGTTAATTCAACATAAAAAGTGATATAATCTAAGAATAGTTTATCACATTGTTCACCTTACAGTGTAAGCATACCTTTAGGGGGATGCTTGGGGTATTCGTAAGGTTTCAAGGCCTCTCATCAGACTATTCGGTTTTATGAAAATAAAAAGAATAGCTGATTTTCTCGTTCACTCGTAAAAGGTAAAAGATTATTACTGAAGCGAATAACATTTCTGGTAGATCTAGTAAGAGATGTCTATTATCCCATATCATTATCATGTATAGATTTATAGGAGAAAATTAAACCTCATTCGATAACAAGGACACGCTTGAATCAAATCCAATCTTAAATAATGCCATTACTTGTAAGTCTTCTTCAGTAAAACCTTTGATTCGGGGTTAAGTTCTTTGATATAAGGTATCGTATGTATATATAAGTCCGTCGTAATGAAATCTAAATAAAACCCTCTGGAATCCATAGCAGTGTCACACCCATCCAACTTCTAGACTTACTTATTTATAGGAAAAAGTTGTTTCCTTATTCTTTTCAATGGAAAAAGTACAAACAACTTCAGCCTTTCAGCGTCACGTCAGTTATCAAAGTAGAGCGATATACATCTTAATATGTCTATGACTATGAGAACAAAGGGATGACAAGCATATGGTTAAGAAATAGAATATGTAATAGCTACCAATTACCTACTGACATTGCTCTGCTCATAAATAATATTGGAAACGGCTTGTGTGTTTTTTTGTCGTGGAATTGCTTCATGCCTCGAACTATTTGAAATAACATATTAGGTTTTTTTAATAATTGTTTCGATATATTATTCCAAAATTTTCAACCATTTTGGAAATTTGTCAATCTCTAATACATTTGAGTAAACATTTCTGTCGTACTGCAGCTTCTCCTTGACCTTGTATTTTATTGAAAAATTTGAAATGAATAAAAAACTACAGGAGATTTATATTGTATCGTTTGATTTTATTTATCATCTTGCTTTCTAGATTTCTAACTTTGTTTACGGTCTAACTAGGGGAAAATGTAAATCGAGAATCTTATCATATTAATTGCGTATTTTGGGCTTATAACCGGAACAAAGTAGGTGGACTCATTACGCACATGAAGCAATTCCACGTTATTTCAAAACAATTCCAATTATTTCCACATTAAATCTTCAGGGTTATTTATTCCTTAGAAATATATTTGCAATAACAAATGTATGGGGGTAGTGAACAATATTTTCAGATTTGGGATCACCCAAACGAATAGTCTGATCGCGCCTTAATCCTTACGCGTTCTTAGCATCCCTCTAAACTCCGTCTCCTTTTGCAAACTTATAGCAAGATATGTCCTTAACTCCCGTGAACTCGTCAACATTGACGCCGATGCACCTGCGGAAAGCGAAACTGATGTTCTTCTGGGTACGATATCCTAGTTCGGCGGTGCTGAAGATGTACTTCCCGGACATCAAGTTCAATAAAAACAACACTGCCCAGCTAGTCAAGTGGTTCTCCAACTTCAGGTAAGTTTATTTTTATATTTCATTAAAATTTTATTTCTTAGGCTGTTCGGCCGATGTCGATACGCTGTGTTGCCTTGACGTCAGCGCGCTTCGCTGCTTGAGGTTTTTCCATCCCTACCTGTTTGACGGTGCGGGTTGATGCCGGACGAACAGCCCAACAGTCGTTAGTTTATTGGGCGATTGATGCGAAAGCCTTGCTGTTTTATAAGATGATTTTGTTGCTCCTACAACCTCATCTAGAACTGTCTATAGCATACTCAGCTGAGCAGTTTCCTTTTATAGCGTTTTGATTTTCGACTTTCAGATAACCTTCGCCATGACTCAGTTTCATAATTTAGTAAATGGGATTTCTCCTGGATATGCAACATTTGACGAATTTCAAAAACTTTGATGGAAAATATTTCGAATCAAATATCGAAGAGAGTAACGAAGGCCCCCCCCCAACCAAAAAAAAATTGGGTACATTTTTCATAATTGTTGCAGTGGTAATCTACCTTAAAAAATTAAATCTAACCCTTACAAGCGTTTTCGTCGCTCCACAGCAACAACCTGCTGTGAAAGTTTCATCAGTGGTGCGTACAGACAGACTGGTCGACAGAAATGAGTGATTTAGATATCATAAATCGTTCAAAAAATCTCTACATTATTAAAAATATCCTGCCAATGTTAGCGAATATATAATCCTCAAACAAAAATCCAATCAAAGGCAAGTACCTACAGTTAATTTTCTCTATGAAATAAGGAAGAGATTGCCGAAAGCCTTTTTATAAAAACATAAGATTTTCACGTCAGGTCAATCCCCTCCAAGTTATGGATAGACCAGTATGTACCCGCATGCCACCACTGAATTAATTTTCTAAAACAGTGAAGCCTTTATTTCACTACCGTACTAGTAAACTACCGTACAAGTTGCATCAATATAGCTTTATCTCTTGGCGAAGTATAGAGGGCAAAGAATCACTGAACATTGGTGATCGAAATGCTATAAATATTGCTGGCGAAAAACATATTACCACAAAAGTTTTCGCATTTACAACAATTTCTACACCAATGGGCCTACAATTTATTTTTACATGTTTACCTTAACCAAACGTTGGAACATAATATAGTAAATACTATCCCTAATTTTAGATAAACTGCCTGTCATATAAAAAATCATTTTAAAAAGTGTATTTATTTATGTAAATAAGATCTTCATTCCGCACATACACGTAACTTTATAGTATTGCTATTATTCGATATTTTCAGCATCATTTTTATGGTACACTATGACATTTTTCTTAAAAATTTGTATGAGATCACGGTATAAATAGTATGTAAAATATTTAAAAGAATCCTCGCACTCTATGAAATGGAATGCGAGATTGCCTCAGTTATATCAGACTGAATTAAAAGCTCTATGCCTGAAAATCGGTCGTCTAAATCAAAACCTGACAAACACAGAAATCGAGAAAAAATGAATACAGCTTTATTATGAGTGAGGATAATATTAAAAGGAGATTATAATAATCTACGATGGTTTAGGGTATTAGGCCTTAACGCCCCAAAATTCAAGACATATATTTTTTTGAAACCTAGATTTTGAATTTGGACACGTCGGGTTTTGCATATTAGGAATGGTGACATTTCGTGTTATTGGTACCAATTTTATGGAATTTGATGAGTTTAAATGAAACACTTATCATTTTTGACTTTTTTACTGAATATAAAGAAAACTAAACAAACACTGAGCTCAACGACTGGAACTAGAAACAGAATGCTAGTATTTGAACAGGATACATTTTAAGGCTTACATGTTTTAAACCTCCAAATTTTCTGACAAACAAAATTCTTCAGAACTAGCAACAGCGTTTTCACGATTAGCTTAGACGGGATTTTAATCTTCTTTCAAGCTGTATTACCTTATGATAGAACAATATTTTGGTCATCCATGGTTCTTAAATTGATAAACGATTTATCAATACAGCACAAATCAATCATAACTGAAAAAAATTAATTCACCACACGGTATTCTCAAAGAAAAGATAAAACACGCAACGGTCAGAATAACCTCCTAAACTAAACTAAACTAAACTAAACCTCGCTTGGACTAGGCGGTGTCTGCATCTGAGCCTAATTTTCTTCACCTAATGTCTAATGGTATAGCGTGTTAGATAATGAAGGCAACTCTACCTATTTTGTACGAGTAAAATTCGTGAAATATCCTATAAAATTTTCACGAGTATATAATCTTAAAACACCAATCTAAACAAAGACGAAAGGCGATTCCCTTCCTTGAAAAGAGGCAGTTGTCCAAACAATCGAAAACCGTTAAAACGTCTTAAGAAACCCCTTAGGCGGGAAACACGGTTGTAAGTGGGGTAGCCAAGACGTGAAACGCGTGCCTTACCGTTCCCAAGACGCCAAGGGAACTCCTTCAGCGTTCTAGCCGCAGTAAAGCACGAGAAAGGGAGGGTAGATCAAAAGCCAGCTGTTAAAATCTTTTGTGAGGCGTAACCGTCTTTCTGGCTTTAAGAAATCGCTCCCCGTCACCTACCTGATGAGAAACGCAAAGACGTTCGACGCCATAGTCGTGCTGAAATATCTTGACTTGGGGGTAGTGATCCTGGTGCAGCCAAATTGTAAATCAAATATTACAGAAAGAATAAACAAACAGTGGGTGATGTAGGAAAAGCGATATCTCTTAGTCTTAAGGGTCTAGGGTATAGCGCGCGAATTTGAGAATCCAAGAAAAGACGTATTCCCGTGTTAGCGAGGAGGCGTGGTCGCCTCTTCCCTTTCTCCAGTGTGTGTGTCTAAGGTGAGGGGATGTAAGTCCAAAAATCCAAAGGTAAGGTCGAAAGGTCCAAAGGTAAGGTCCAAAGGTCACCATAAAAATGAATTCCGCATTTCCAAGCTCATGACGTTACCTTTAAACTTACAGTAATGAATCAAAAAGCAAATTGAAGAAAGCTTGCGCTTGTGCAACTATTTAGCCTTTTTGATATAGCGTTTGGTTGTTAAATTACAGGCATTTATAGAATGTATGATTTTGCATTGCGAGTTTTTTTGCACATTAAAAACTTTTTTGAGAAAATCGAAAATAGTTGTTATTCATTAAGGTCTTAACTATCGCCTTCTAAAATATTATATATATAGTTTGAAAATAGAGTGAGTTATGCGAGAAATTGTGAGTCCGTGTTTTACATGGCAAATACGTATGTATAAATGTATGTATCCAGGCCCCTTAAGCCGCGAGCTTGATCTGCTCAGAAAAAAAAATAAATATAGGCCCAGTAAAAAAATTCTGCAATTTGTAAATCTTGTTTTTAAATCAGTATGTCGAAAGGCGTCCTGTCCTCACTTCTTGTACAGTTGAATGTAAATATCTAAAAGTTCTCCCATTTTAACACCCATTTGATCCTTTAACTATAGGTCTGTTTTTCCAGAGAATCACAAACCAGTCAGAGCCAATCAGTATTCCCCATTGCAGTTGTCAAACTATTTCTGACTAGTACTAGCCAATCAAATTGACGCTGACTAGTTTGTGATTGCTGTAAAAACAGACCTAACATTAATCATTTTGCCCCCGTCTGAGCAATACTACTGAAGCTACATAACTCAAAAACGTTGCCTTGGAGCATTTATTGGAAATCTCTTCATCCCAAATTTTGCCTTTATACACAGGGCTTAAAGTAATTCGATGTATTCCTATCGGGGCACGGTAGAAGAGTTAAAATGTAACAAATTTTGCTTAATATATGTATGAACAAATATTAATGTTTTTTGAGATTTTTCAATTTCAACGGAATTCTAATAATTACTGGCACGTTTGTCTCAATAATGAAGAATCGACGTTATTAAAAACCAGTTTAACATGTTCACCTATTTTAGTTCAATACGCTTATACTAATTCAATAGCATCATAAATAGGTGAAAAGGTACGATACTTTAGAAAAAGCATCACATTGACAAAAATAAAACAATTCTCATTTTCGTTTTCATTTCAACAGAATCATATCTAGCTCAAAATATTACCAAGACGATGTGCGTACAAACCACTGGAAAAACTTGCCCATAATATCAGCTTCTCAAAAAGGTAAAAATGTCGAATTGAAAACCTACGTTCAGGAACATCGCCAGAATTTTAGCTCGGGGGACTGAGACTAGTGGTTGGTTCTGGTTATACAGCCCCCCCCCGTAAGAATTTTTCCGTGGCTTCTTTTTTCGTTTTGAACCTTAGATTTGTTTCCGGTTACTAGACAGTATTTACTTTCTTGCATTCAATGGATTGAATGGATGTTTTCGTTGAGTAAAAATGTTTACTGATTCAGAGAATCAAATAGGCTAAGAATCTCTTTTAATAATAAATAGTCATATATTTCTGACAATAACCTGTTTTTGCAAACAGGCGAAAGAATTTTTGATCTCAATAATATAACGAACAAGCCGAAATGAACCGGAAGGTTCACAAGAGAGAAAAACTTTCGCAGAATGTAGAATCTAATACCATTTTGTGTATGAACAAGAACATTTTATACACCCAAGCAGTGTGATTTCAAAAATAGGTAAGCCAAGACTAATCAAATTGAAAAATCAAAATATGATTATCAGTTCCGTCACAACAGAAAACCAGACCTACCGACCTTATTGTCTGCTTTATTAAGAAGGAAAAGTCCAACTTTAGAGCTTTTCTATCTATATGAAGGTTTACGAAACTTATCAGGCATAAATGTATAGGTTATCGATTGCCTTCAGCTCAAAAACGGTTCCATATCAGATAAAAACAGAGTACAAGGTAATTTCCATATTCTTTTATTAGGAAATTGGATAGATAAAAGCACACGATATTGAATTTCTTATCTAATCTGGAGAATACCATCTGTCTAAATATGTATCGATGGTGTAGGAGTAATTTAACTTAATGCTTGAAAGCTTTTCTTCTTTCGATATCAGGACAGCATACTTTGATGGTGATTGTTATTAGCAGTAACACGACAGCACCACAATTAATACACCATGATTGTATATTTGTATTTAATGAACACGTTTTTATGTTAAGTTTATTATTAAGCAATTATAATCGACTTCCTTTTATGTTCTTTTTTGACGAAATTACACAGGGCGTAACTAAATAAGTGTAAAACATTTAAGGGGTGTACGAGGGTTGCTCTATACCTCCGTCAATCCACCAGTACGCAGACAGCTGTTTCACGCTTATTTGCGATCATCAGTGCGCCATAGGTCGACTGACGGGAATAGAGAGCATCAGGTTTTCATGTTAACAAAACATGTGAAACATGTGTTAGCAAAAGGCAGAAAAATTCTGCCGGTGCGCCATCTAGTACCCGAAGGTAACGGCAACCAAAGAGAAACTCTACTAACAGCAGTAAACTCTTTGGTGGAACGACAAGGCTCGTCCGCTTTTAGCCACCAGAGGCACGGGTTCTGTACGCAGCAGCGTATGAAAGAATTTTTCTGCCTTTTGCTAATTTAAGGGGTGATTCCTCATCAAAAAAAAAATAGGATCCTTCATATAAAGAAAGTCTATTGGAGTATCCCTTGTTAAGATACAGTCCCTTAAAGGGGGTACATAAAATTTGTTTAACAATTTTTTTCACAAGCACTAAAAAAAGTTACAATATTGAAATTAACCTGACATTTTCTACTACCAAAAAGAGATTAGACAGTAGTTTATTTGGTTTACCCCATGGTTGTAAGGGGTGGAAAACGCAACCCCTAATATTTCTTTCCAATGCAACTTTTTGTCTTATTATTTGTTTATTATTTAAAAATGTATTTCCGATAGCCTGTTTTATTATAAGCAAAAAATGTCTCTTGAATTTTTTGCCCAAAATAAACCATTTCGCAGCAAACAATTATTTCACTTTGGGCAGAAAATTCTAGAGACATTTTTTATTTAGAATGAAACAGGCTATCGTAAATAAATTTTTAAATGGTAGACAGACAATGGGACTAAAAGTTGCATCGGAAATAAATTTTAGGGATTGCGTTTTACACCTCTTACAACCATGGTGTAAACCAAATAAATTACTGGCTCTGTCGTTTTGGTAGTAGAAACTGTCAGGTTAATTTCAATATTGTTACTTTTTTAGTGTTTGTGAAAAAAATTGTTAAACAAATTTTATGTACCCCTTTTAAGGAGCTGTATCTTAACAAGGGATGCTCCAATGAAGTTTCTTTATATGAAAGATCTTATCTTTTTTTTGGATAAGGAACCACCCCCTTGAATGTTTTACACTTATTTAGTTACACCCTGTATGATTATATAAATTCTGAAAGATTTAAAAGTTATAACCATGGGTAGAGTAATTAAATTTTCCTAAATTCTAGAATTCATAATGCATTCACACCTCCAGCAAAGTGCCAAGCCGTAGTGGAAAAACATCCCTCGGATCGTCCAACACTAATTTCCCTCACCTCGGCCGTCGATTGTTTGACTTCAAAACATGCTTAAATGACTAATTTACTAATTACATATATACGAGATGCTAACGAGCCAACCTAACCTAAAACGCGGAAAAAAGACGCGTCGAGGCATGGGGGGAGGGGGGGGGGGTGGCAGAGCGCCGCAATGAAAGAAAACGCCCTTCCCGTGCTAATTAGTCTCAAGACCTTAATTAAGTAATTTTTTAATTAAGTAGTTGAGAATTTCGTGTCATTAAGGTAACTGAAAACTGCGCACTGTGTACATAATAAGCTGCTAATTATGTATTTTTTCAAGCTTCGAACCAAACAGTGTTTTTCTTCCACGGGAAAATCGCCTGGGGAAGGATTCAAAGAAAACGACTTGCGTGGGTCCTCTAAGTGCCTATTTGTCTGCAGAATGTTAAATATGAAATGGAGTTCTTTACTTCGCGGAACTTTTGCTTTAGGTGCTCGAGTCGTAACTCGTGTTGAAATGAAGCAAACATTTTTGCAAATGGATCTTCACAACCCGAGATAGCATTTTATTACCTATTATTACTGGCATTAAATTTTAATTATACTAAAGTGTAATCGAAGCTGCTAGCTCATCAAACGTAAAAGTGTTACGTATAGGATTAATCTGTGGTTTTAACGTTTGTTTTTTGCATCGTTCTCTATATAATAGTCTAGGTTGAAGTGAGACACAGGTCATGATTTTGTCTCATAAATAAAAGAAAGAAAGAAACTCACAAAAGAATGAGATGCGAGATTCAAAACTTTATGTTTCAGCGAAATCTTCACTTGAAAGATACCACCGATGTATTCATTCAATTCATCGTTGTTTTCATAAGCATTCATTTTTTTATCCACGATCTTAAGAAAAGATCAGACACGAGCAATTCCTAATTTTTTGCAAACAAGGGTTTTTGAGAGAACTAAATTCATTAATGCCCTATAAATACTTATATGTACAAAACATTTTTGGGGCAACGTAACCTCACTCCCTTTGATCCCTAAATCATCTTGAGATTTAAGCTTAATTCCGTTTTTTATTATTTCTTTGACGCCAATAGATTTTTAAAAGAGTTGTCTTTTGATTATGAAAAGCCAGTAACAACAGTTCAATGTTTTCCAAGTTATGAACGACAGAAAGCAAGCAGATAACAGCGATAAACAATAGAAAAGGGCGAAATACAACCGACTAGAACAGAAAAGAACAGAAAACAGCTGAAAACAACAGAAAGCAAACAGATAACAGCACTAAACAATAGAAAACGACTAAACACAACCGAGTACAACACAAAAGAGCAGAAAGCAGCCAAAAACAACACAAAGCAAGCACATAACAGCTGTTAACGGTAGAAAACGACCAAATGCAACCGAATAGAGTCAAAACTAGCTCAAAACGACAGAAAGCAAGCAGATAACAGCGGGAAACAACGGAAAATGACTAAACATAGCTGAATACAACAGAAAAGAACAGAAAGCAGCTAAAAACAACAGAAAGCAAGCAGATAACAGCGATAAACAATAGAAAAGGACGAAATACAACCTTCTCAAAAGAATGAGATGCGAGATTCAAAACTTTATGTTTCAGCGAAATCTTGACTTGAAAGATACCACCGATGTATTCATTCAATTCATCGTTGCTTTCATAAGCATTTATTTTCTTATCCACGATCTTAGAAGAGATCAGACACCAAACGCAATTTCTAATTTTTTGCAAATAAGGGTTTTTGAGAGAACTAAATTCGTTAATGCCTTATAGATACTTATATGTACAAAACATTTTTGGGGCAACGTAACCGCACTCTCTTTGATCCCTAAAGCACCTTGAGATTTAAGCTTAATTCCATTTTTTATTACTTCTTTGACGCCAATAGATTTTTAAAAGAGTTGTCTTTTGACTCCTGCTATGAAAAATCAGCAACATCAGTTCAATACCTTCCAAGTTATGGAGAGCCCAAATAATACCCGTGTTTGATACATGCTTACACTGACTTATATCAACGAACTTTTAAAGACTATAAAATGATATCATCCTTGTCGTATTGCTAGTATCCTGTTAAAATTTCATCAGGATTTTTTAATGCTCTCCAGACACTCACAAACGGACCAAATGCGAAGATTTTTAATTATCACTTTTCTGTTACCTCAAGCTATTGATGTTATTTAATTTCACAGTCATAGCTAATCTCGATTCACTGTTGATGATTAAGTAAAATCATATAGTACTTTTTATATCCAATCTGTCGTTTGCTAAACAGCTACTTTTCCAGTCTTTAACCAATCTTCAATCCAAAAGCAGCTTGTAGTCAGAACTTGATGGTGAATGTATACCGGCTAAACCATCTTTACTACATTTCTGAGAAAGCTCAGATGTTTGTCCTCTCGCTGATATTACTCCTTCAACTTGATGTTATCAATTTTAGTGTTTTAAGTAAGCAAAGTACATTTTTTCCATTACTAACAAAATGACAGTCAGTGCACATTCGGACACTTTTGCCTTCCTTTACACACGGATGTGAAGTTAGTGATGACATCCTAAAAGCGGTCCAGACCCACACAACAGCTGTATATTTGCGTACAGAATTACATATTCAATCCATGAAGCTTCTTGCCATAAAGATTCCGATCCAGATAATAGCTGTTAATGTAAGCATAAATAATTAACCGGCGACTAGATTTAATCAATAATCACCAATTAAGCTAATTAATTATTAGTAGGTTGCGGCAAGATTGCGCCTACTATGATTTTGCGGGGTGGGGACCGGGGAAGGGGGTGGGAAAGGAGGAAGGGGAGGCGGATGGGCAGTAAATTACTTCCGGTCAGTCGCGGCCCTCTTCGATATGGACTTGGGTTAATTTTTAATTAACACGGACACACCTTGGAGCCACATACACACCACCTGGGATGGGTGGATGAAGTTTGCTTAGACAACTTGTGTAACTACACACCCAGGCGGCGAAAGAATCAATTAGAAGTTTGTAAAGCTCTTTTCCTACGTACACGTATGGAAAGGGTAAACGAAATGTTGTCCTGTTATTTAAAGGAGTATATCACATGAAATATGCACAGCAGGTGATATAATAACATCCTAGTTTTGCACTATCAAGCTCAGGTGACCGCCTTTTTGTCTGCTATCCTGAAGTTTATGATATATTCATGAAGAGTCATTCAGGATGAATTTTTAGTTAATTTTTAAATTAACAGAAAAGGTAAGAAAAATATTTCAATTATACAGATGCAGGCCTTGCTCTTATTGGCAAACATTCTGAATTCCTTGGTACAATTTATGATACCCACATGATCAAAATTGTAATTCCTTTTCAGCGGCACTTTTTCTGTCGATTTTTTTAGGTATTTTGACATGAACAATTACTACTTCGATTCCAATAAACTTCAATAAATCCTATTATACGAAACTTGGAGCAATTTCATCTCTAAGTTAAGGAATGAAAAGTAATTGGTAAAATCTAAACATAATTAAATTTTTATAAGTTACTGAAAGGGTGCTTAAGTGCCTAACTTATATGTCTACTTATGGCAGCTAGTAATTTTACAGTGTTGTTGTATACAGTACTATACAAAGTTTTTGGAATACCCCCACTAGAAACATTGGACCAAAAAAGTACGTGACTTTAGTAAAAAACTACATCAGTTCAACGAACATCAACAGTAATGTTGCACCGTTGACCTGAGTAGTTAATGCAGTGAAATCTCGTACACCAATTTTTATTTTTATCATATTAACATTTATGTACATTGTGCCAGTAACTTTGTTTAATAGTTACTACCAAGATCATCCGAAGCCTACGGCATGCATCAGACCATTGAGCTGTGATCACAAATCTTTCACCGCTGGTCATTACTATTGCGAACTATAACCGATATTCCTAATATTATCGTCAACGGTGATTCGTCTATGGCATACCATCAGCAACTATAGTACGTTTTTTGAATATTGATGACTGAGTTTCTGAAGTGAATACTTCAGTGTGGGTTTAAATAATACATACCATTGTTTTTTTATTACTGTTATGCGGAGACCAATGATAACAAAATCATTGTTATAATCATCATAGCCACAATGTCTTAACAGACATGTTGTGAACTCGTAAAATGCATTTAGACATTTTACGAGTTTCTCTTGGGATATCTGTAAGATCTTTAATGCAATAGTTTCCCATTTGCTTTCTGCATCCTCATGCCGTTGACCATCAGTTGGTATCTACTGGTTCATCCGCCTTTAGGGGCAATTTCTCACCCCAAGGACAAGAAGGTGTCCTGACTCTTCTCAACTCGTCCACCCGAAGCTGTTGGTTGAGAAGAGGTTACTGTTCATACCGACAGTAGTTCGGTGTTCCTTTTAGTCGCCTTTTACGACACGCAGGATATACGATGGGAGATATTCTAACCCGCCCCCACACGGGCAGATTGTTATAAACATAGCTAATATTGTCTTATGATCGCCAAGCGCCAATCAATGTTATAATTGCATTGATTGTTAGACCCGTAGCTTAGTGTTGATTCGGTTACTGTTTCAAGGTATTGCGTCATTGATCTATGATCAAGAATCTTTTGTAGAACTAATTTCAACAAAATTTTAGGCAACGTTCATCGACTATATACGTTGAAAATATTTTCCTGTATTCTTTTTAGAACCCCACAAATAGGAAAGAGACAGAAGAAAGGATCTGTACTGTAGAATGAAGTAAATCGCCCTTTTTGTGATATCCTTACCTTCCCCAACATAATTTTAGGGAGGGTGAGTGAGTCAGCGGATAATGCTTGTGCAACAAAAAACTACTGTTACGTAGCATGATGGATGTCGCTTAGTATAAGGGATATATAACGAAGCATTAGGTATCTTGTTATTGACATCGATGCGATTGCTACGAAATATAGGAAGACTTAGTAAAAGGTACATCGTCACGGTAGAATATTTCCAAATCGAGAATCTAAATACGCAGCAACAAACTGCAGTAACATGACACAAATACAGGGTGTCCCACGACGATTAAGACAAGCAATATATCGGAGCTGGACTGTAGTAGCGAATTATAATTTTGGGGGTGTAAATTAGAGCAAATATAGTATATTTTTTTATTATTGTGTCATCCAATGAGGTATTTGTTTTTGGTCACGTGACGTCCGATTCAAAATTTTTAATGGGACACCGTGTATATTTGTAACTTTTTGTGTTCCTCCCAATGAAAAAAGTCCAACAAACTAGCACACTTAGTTCGAGAGCTATAGGTACCTAAAGGACTGTACCACTACCATCATAAAACACTCCCAAAGTAATTTAACTATAGCGGTACATGTTATAATCAATGCTAGTGGTATCATCCTTTAAGTACCTGTAGCTCTTGAGTTAATCACTTTAGACCACAAGTGTGCTAGTTTGTTGGAATTGTTTCGTCGGGAGGAACACAAAAAGTCACAAATATACAGGGTGTCCCATTAAAAATTTTGAATCGGACGTCACGTGACCCAAACCATTGGGTGACACAATAATAAAAAAATATTTGCTCTAATTTACACCCCCAAAATTATAATTCGCTACTGCTGCCCAGTTCCGATAGATTGCCTGTCTTAAACGTCGTGGGACACCCTGTATAACATTACTAACATTACTGCAAATATCACGTCATACAGTTTGGAAATAATGTAAAAATATGTATTGGCATAAATGTTTTTTTAATCCGTATCAATTAATTTGATTAGAAAGCTCGTCAGAAAGCTATATCAAAAAAATATGATATGAAGCTTTCAGCAAAAAATGTGTAATTAGGTCAATTTTAGAGCTAGATCAATGAGTAGCAAAACACTTACTGAAAGGTATTTTCATACAAAATTCGGTCAGGTGGTATACCGTTATCTTTTCCAACACACAGGGTGAGTTAAAATTTGAGGAAAACCTATCATATACGAGTCATTCTCCTTTACATCAAGGGTACATTGCGAACAAAAATCTCTCTGTTTCTGTGTTCTCTGGAAGGCAAACAGGTTGCCTATCAGAAAACAAAAACATCGACCTACTAGTTTTGGAAAGATTAAACCTTATATCAAAATGAAACATCAACGGCCTCTCCTTTTTATGCAGTTCTGTGTATTAAAAAAGAAAACGCCTGGATTCCGGAAACTTTATTACGCACCTCGTATACACACAACACTTCGATGACAGTAAATTGGCACTATTGGCAGCTTATTAACAATGATGCCTTCAATAGTCCTTTAAATCACTCCCTTAAATGGAGTAGCTTATAATAATACAAATGTTTGCGTTGGAACTGTATTAATATTACCTAACCATGGTAGTGTCATGTCATTGAATTCAAACGCCAATTATAGGCCAATTGGGCATACATAATTAATATGGCCGTATTAGCCGTGGTAAAATATTAACGTAGGACAACTGTTGCTTCTCTTACGTGGTCTGCGTGCTTATGCCAGCGCCAGCGCGAGTGGGCCTGTCTCCTGTTTTTGGTTGAAACCCTATACCATATACAGGGTGGCCAATCGGGTGACGATCATAATTTTTTTTTAGATAGCCCGTACCGAGACCTATCCAAAACACCCCCATGTATGTGTACCGATTATTGATAGTTTTCGAGTTATGATTTTTTTTTTTTTGAAAACTTAGAGATTTTCCAGTTTTCCCAAGAAATCGTCAAAAACAAAAACAAGAATGCTTTTTGGCTTTTATTTTTTTCTGCATTTATACTCAGTATTAAGCCTATTTCAATATCCAATAAAGAGAACCTGTACATCCGAACAATAATTAAGTACATTTTGGGCCCAAAGTTTGAAATCTCCGTTTTTAGTCACGAGACCAAAACCTTCAAAATAAAACTAAAAATACTTATGCCTGGTTCAGGAGCTTCAAACTAATCTTAAAAACTTTGCAAGACATTGCAGTTTCGAAATAATAATGAAAAAGTAGCACTCATGGGGACACTTTGCGCCGTACGTGAGAGTTAAAGGTAAAAAGGCGATAATTCACGAATTTCCAAAATAATTTGAAAAACTATTATTTTGCTTTATTATGACAATTTAAAGAAAAAAAACTCGTAACAACTGATAAACCCGATAATCATTGATGTTTTGATGACTTTTAATAAAAAAAACGAATACCCAAATTGTGATTTTTTAAGTGTTCTTGCTATGTACTATTGAACTTCTGCCAAATTAAGTTGCATGGAAAGTCAACAAAGGAAAGGTATAATAAAACAATAATAGCATACGCCATCCCCTTCTTTCAGAGTAGCTTTTTGCGAGCTCATGTCGGCGAAGCGTAGTCGTGTTAATTAATTTTCGGTAATAGACAAGGCAATGTTCGGATGGACCTAAAAAGGTGATCTATATCGCTAGGTATTCCTTGACAAGTCAATAGACAGCCTATCATGAATACAACAAGTTTTTCAGTTTTTCAACCTCCCACCCCCCAAACAGCCAAATTCCACCCCCACCCAAAAAAACGCAGAAAATGATCAAGAACCTCTAAAACGCCTAAAAACGAAGTTTGAGGAATATTTGAAATTTTTGTTTTAATTACTCCGCCGCCGCCAAATTTCATCACAGTCCATGCAGCGGTTACTGAGATTACGAGGCTAGAAAAACGCTCACAGACAGACAGACCGACAGACAGACCGACAGGCAGACCGACAGACAGAACGACGGAAATGAGTGACGCGGATTTTCGCTATGTAGACGTGTTATAAAACGCCCAAAAAACCTATTTCAAAATCGAAAATTTTCACGATCACAATCCTCCCCTCACCTATCAGTGTGGGAAGTAAAAGGGATGGCGTATGCTACGATAACGCTTCCCAGGTAATTCCGCCATGGAATTAAAAGACAGATTGTTGTTTTATTATTCCTTTCCTTTGTTAACTTTCCATACAACTTAATTTAGCAGAAGTTCAATAGTACATAGCAAAAACACTTCAAAAATCACAATTTGGGTAGTAGTTTTTTTATTAAAAGTCATCAAAACATCAATGTTTATCGGGTTTGTTAGTTGTTACGAGTTTTTTTTCTTTAATTTGTCATAATATAGCAAAATAATAGGTTTTTAAATCATCTTGGAAATTCGTGAATTATCACCTTTTTATCTTTAACACTCACGTACGGCGCAAAATGTCCCCATAAGTGCTACTTTTTCATTATTATTTCGAAAGTGCAATATCTTGCAAAGTTTCTAAGATTAGTTTGAAGCTCCAGAACCAGGCTGAAGTATTTTTAATTTTATTTTGAAGGTTTTGGTCTCCCGACTAAAAACAGAGATTTCAAACTTTGGGCCCAAAATGTACTTAATTATTGTTCGGATGTACAGGTTCTCTTTATTGGATATTAAAATATGTTTAATACTGAGTATAACTGCTGAAAAAAATAAAAGCCACGATTTCTTGGAAAAACTGGAAAATCTCTAAGTTTTCAAAAAAAAAATCATAACTCGAAAACTATCAATAATCGGTACACATACATGGAGGTGTTTTGGATAGGTCTCGGTACGGGCTATCTAAAAAAAAATGATTATCGTCACCCGATTGGCCACCCTGTAGATATTACATTAATGTTGGATCATAGTTACCAAGAAACAAAGTTGCTTTTTGAATTAAATTTTTTAAATCTATACATTTACCGCCAAACTCGTGACGTGATTGTGACACATTTAGGTTTTGTTTTCGACACATTATGACAGACTCACCAGATTTTCAGTTAAATGGGCCTGGGTACACACCTCTATAAATATGTATTCGCCATGTAAAACGCGCATTCGTATGTAGAATAGAACCCACTAAACTTGTTTTCTAAACTACATCCAAAGATGGAAGTTACATCTGGGTTGTCTTGTTCACTCTGTGTTACAGAAGAAACAACCTAGTTATTTGTGTAACAAATTATCCCTAAAGACCCATTGTCACGGTGTAAATCTAAGATCTGTAGGTCACACTTTAAATGTCCCAAAGCATAGAACAACAGTCTTCAAACGCTCTTTTTCATATTTAGCTTCAAAAATTTATAACCAGATTCCTTCCGCCCTCAAAACAATACCATCCAGGATTTTTAAATCCAAGATCAAAAATCTGATACTCAGCCTTAGCATTTCATGATATATGTAGTAGGTATTCGTCTTATTTTATTTTGTTTGCATGTATTTTCTGTATGTTTATGCACATGTGCTTATCAATTTTAATATTAACCCTTATATCACGTACTTGTATTCTTTTTAATTTTTGTATTTAATTAGGTTAAGTTTATGATGCCCATTTTCTCAAACATTGCAACATTGTAGTTGAATTGTATATTCTATGCCCTGGTTAGCATATGAGAACAGCTGTTGCTGAATGCTCGCCAGGTTAATTATTATTATTATTATTATTATTATTAAATTTTAGAAGGTGATGATACAGACCTTAATGAATGACAACAGGGGGCTTTTTCCAAAAAACTTTTTTTAGGCCCGAAATATATTTCACTAACTATGCTAACATAGTTAGCTGGAGGCTTGGACTGAATCCTATCTCCAAACTATTGCTTTTTATACCCAAAGTATGCAACCAACCTTGATATACTGTACCTAAAGGTGTCAGAATGGCACGGCAGATAAATACGTAATATATGAGAAAGTGCAGCTGTTTGCAATAAGGCCTCTATCCCCATCATTTGTCCTCTTTGCTATTCAAGAGCTTCCACATCAGTCCAGCTTTTTGAAGTTAGCTGCACTACGAATAAGTACTTAAATAATCTACTGATAACATGTGTTCAGCTATGCTAGACTTATGTGTGCTGTTCATAAGAATGTGAAGATAAATGTGATAAGTAATTCAAAATCACTACATACTGTAGTTAACTTGAAGCTGGACGTACATTGAATCCTAGAAAGGGCGCAGAAGGCAAAGAATCTAATGAATAGGGATAAAGGTCCAATTGCAAAATTTGTAAATGGTTCTTCTTTAGTTTCTTTTTTTAAAGATTATTAGCCATCTGACCTGCCCGTCCCATAAGTGCTCTTAGGTAGAGCATGTTACATTCAGTTGCACACATTGTGTAGCGCCTTTCTACGAGACAGAAATGTACTCTATGAAAAAGGCGCATGTGTGGGACCTATTCAATCGACTGCACTCGAATTTTGAATCTTTTCGACATTATATAAGCTTTAGATTCTTCCATTTACACTAAGATCGGATGCAAAGTGTTTCGTTTCTTTCCGAGACATCCAACAATAACGTAGCAAAACGCCCGGTACGCCGTCTGAAACAATAGCCAAATACTAAAAAGGATGCTGCTAATGTATTTTGTCCTGTATAATAGATTCTAAAGGAGGCTGGTCTATAATTACGAAAGCCCTGAGATGCAGAATCGCGTGGAGCACTTTTTCGCGTCAGATTGTTGGGTAGGCCGTATTCCGATAAGCACCAGAGTCAAACTCAGGTTCAAACAATGATCTACATTTGAGGAATACGTTCTGAAGTAATCAGCTTTTCATTTTGTTTTTCGAAGTTTTAAGTTTAACCATCGCCACAGTACAGTGTGAGCTCTAAAGTGTCAACTTTTCATTTACATTGTTATAAGTTTTAATCGGTCTATGTACCATCGCCGATTTGAAGAGTAGGTACATCTGAAGTGTCAGCCTTTCGGTATCACTGTTTCAAGTTTAGGTTGGTCTATGTACTGGCGCCGATTTAAGAAGTACGCTCTGAAGTGTCACGTCCAGTGGGTTTAGGTTAAAACGGCCTATATAACACTTCCGATTTGAGGAGTAAATTCTGAAGTGTCAGTTTTTCATTTTCAGGGTTTCAAGTTTAATCGGTTCCGTGGATTTGCGGAGTAAGCTCTGAAATAGCAGCTTTTAATTATCACTGCTTGAGGTCTACGTATCATCGCCGATTTGAACAGTTGTCGATTTGCGGAGTAAGCTCTGAAGTGTCAGCTCTTCATTTTCACTGTTTTAGGCTTAAATCGGTCTACGTACCATCGCCGATTTGAAGAGTAGGTACATCTGAAGTGTCAGCCTTCCAGTTTCACTGTTTTAGGTTTAGGTTGGTCTATGTACTAGCGCCGATTTAAGAAGTGCGCTCTGAAGTGTCACGTCCAGTGGTTTTAGGTTAAAACGGTCTATATAACACTTCCGATTTGAGGAGTAAATTCTGAAGTGTCAGTTTTTCATTTTCAGGGTTTCAAGTTTAATCGGTTACGTGGATTTGCGGAGTAAGCTCTGAAATAGTAGTTCTTAATTATCACTGCTTTAAGTCTACGTATCATGACCGATTTGAACAGTTGTCGATTTGCGGGGTAAGCTCTGAGGTGTTAGTTCTTCATTTTCACTGTTTTAGGTTTAAATCTGTCTATGTATCAACGACGATTTGAAGAGTCTGGAGTGTCAGTCTTTCCGTTTCACTATTTTAAGTTTAGGTTGGTCTATGTACCAGCGCCGATTTAAGAAGTAAGCTCTGAAGTACCACGTCTCATTTCCAGTGTTTTTAGGTTAAACTGGCCTATGTCACATCTCCGATTTGAGGAGCAAGTTCTGAAGTGTCGGTTTTCATTTTCGTGATTTTTAAGTGCCAGTTCTTCATTTTCGCTACTTTTAGGTTCAAATCGACCTACGCACTATCACCAGTTTGCGGAGTATATCTGAAGTGTCATTTTTTCATGTTCAGTGTAGTATAGATTGGTCCGTGTAGCTTCGCCACTTTGAGGAGCAAGCTCTCAAGGTTCAATTTATCATTTTCAGCGACTCACCTTTAAATCAGTGTTTGTACTATCGCAAATGTTTGGAGTCATTGATGTTTTAACTTTAGAGCAATTTAAGTGTCAATTCCACTGCTATTCGGACAAAATAACACAGATATATAAATATTGACTTTAAAACAATATTGTTTTTATTGTTTTCATTGGCCTGAAAATATCTGATTCAATAATGCCAGCAAGCGCTCATCAGCTTCAAAGTCATATATGTGCTTTGAGTTGTGATACTTATTTAGGGTTTGAGTAGGTTGCACTCATTCCAAGTGAGTTTTTTTAAACTTTAAAGTCCTATATAGTATTATCTGGATAGGTACATCAGTTGAAGGGTCAAGATTTTGAAATCTGGCTGTCACTTTAGATTTAGAATGCAATACTCTGTATCTTTGTATTTCAGAATCACCGCAAGGCCCATAATCAACTTTTTTCCAATTTTGTACTTGACAGAGGTGGCTGAAATGTCAGTGATGGTTATTTTCAAGCATTGGTAGACAAGTGAAGTGCAATGAATAAATTTATTTGTCTTATCCATCCTCTAAACTTGACTTATTCGACACATAGTAGCCTCATTTTGCGAAAATGGTTGCGTCCTAATAGTAGTGACCTGATCATTGATCAAAAAAAATCAATTGATTTTCCACAAACCTTGAACAGATTATTTGCCAACCTCTTTCATTGTTTACAAGAAGCTGGTTACATGTCTTTTGTTTAAAATCAGTTTGTATTTGTTTTTTTCCTCCATTTTACGGTTAATTACATCACTTGGTATCGAAAACTTTTTGCGTGGGGTAAGTGGCGGGTGCTATATGAAGTATAAGCAACAGTTATTCCCAAAACGTAACGAAACGGTAGATTGTGCCTGGATGCAGTCCTGTGCCAGCGATGCTAACCAAGCATAAAATAATTTGTTGGTTTTTGTTCCATTCAGCGAGCAGTTCTTTGCAAGTAACTTCTGTTAACTTGTTCAATACTGTGCCTTTTTTAATTAGCATTGACTAATTAGCGTATAAACCAACTTCAAGTTACAATTCTGAAAAACGAACTTACAATACGAATTGTGTCCCATTGTTTCACGTCAAGCTCTTCGGAGTATGACAATCTTGCCTCTATTCAGAAAGAAAGTTAGAATTTTAATTTGTAGATGCATTGTTCGGGGTACGGAGGTGTGGAAAAAATAAGCTGTTTTTTAGAGTTTGTTAACTTTAATTAAAAATCGGGGAAGGATGCGCTCGCACAATAAGCGGCTATTTTCAATGCTGGGACAAGTTGGCTTGCTTTGCTTTTTCATAACAATGCGCTAGATTTTGAGAGGCTGAACTTTTTTTTAGATTGTAGGGGTGAACCCAACGGTTTCGAGCTAGGTCAACACATGTGTTATGCAAGAGAATATTTTTTTACATGACGCTGTTACATATTATATTAGCAAGTGTTCAGTGGGTGGATTTGTTAGGGGGGCAGAAAGTCACAAGTGTATCCATTGGTACAACCATATTGGTTGAGTTTGAGCTCTGTCACCTCATACTATCACTAACATCCAAACCATCTAATCGCTACAAGATTGGCAAACAGAAAAATCGTCCTGGTGTTCACACTAAGCTCTCAGGACAAGTTCTTTTGTGATGTGGTAGGTCATTTGGTTGTTGGCCACACATTCAAACTGAGGAGACGGTTTCTTATCCCACTTGTTATCTGTACATCTACCATATTGGGTTCTAATTCCGTATTTGCTGCGGAAGGTCAAAAACTGTTTCCAGTTATGTAGTAGGTTTACTAAATGGGGCGTAATACATACTATCTGACGTCTGTAATAATACTTCTAGTTTACCTCGAAAGCGATATTAAAACATATTTGCAAATGTCAAAATGAGGTGACCAAAGTACACAGCACAAACACAGAATAAGCAGATACCTATAACCATGGGAATAATACAAAACGCTTTAAACCTCTAGATGCGAAACTAAAGGCTATCAAATACTTGTGCCAAATAATCGGTTTCTGAGATCTTTTAGCGCTCAAGGTAACATGTACAGTACAGTACCTATTATTATTATTAATTATAGGGATCAGAATAGAGAATATCTAAACACATTTAGATCTGAGAGATTGAATCTTAACTACAACAGTATGTGGTTGACTACATCAGTTTTTGAAGCACTTGAGGTTATGTAGACAAAAAATGTCTATTTTAACTGTTATTGAGATGAAAAGTAGGAGGCAAAATTTTTTTGTGAAACTATAAATAATAAAATTGCAATGAAATGCCACATCAAAAGAGCAGCGATACACGAAAAGCCAACTGATGAAACAAATCGGCAGGTTTAGAAAGTGGTCCAAGGAATGCAAAAAAAGGTTGGAAACTTCAGAAGCAGCAAGAGAAACTGGAAGTAAAAGCAATAAAAATAAAATGCAGCAATAAACATTGTAATAAGAAAAATGACTACCTGATCTTATTTAACAGTTGTCTAAAACATGATGGACTATTAGTTATTTGGCTGTTCGGTCGGCGTCGATATGCTCCGCGGTCTTGTCGTTGACGCGCTTCGCTGCTTGACGTTTCGCCAACACGAGTTGTTGGCATCGTCAGAAATTGTTACCTGAGTTTCTCGGTTTTGTGGAACATGCCTCACAAGTAACAACTTCTGAGGATGCCATCCGTTTGTCTTCGTGAAGCATCAAGCAGCGAAGGGCGCCGACACCATGGCGGCGGAGCGTATCGACGCCGGCCTAACATCCCAAGAACCAACAGGTCATCGGACCATGGCTGCGAAAGCCTTACACAATACCTTGTTTAAAACAACAATCTCAGTGAAATCTCAAAAACCTGAGTAGGAAAATATAACAATAGATCATGAAATAATTTTACCAAACACCATGCTTAACTTGGGCATCCATTTTTTTTCAAATACTCTATATAATATCTACGAAAGTTGCACATAGTCTCGTCGGCAATTATGAAAAAATAAACTGACGTCCTTCCGCTTGGTAGATGCATTTCGTACTTCATACTTCCCCTCTTGAAAAGCTTTATAAAAACATCATGATCTATAAAAACCCTCTTATAAAATATAACAAGCTGTCCAAAGTTTTTGCTAGTTGGCTCATCAGGGGTGCCCATATCTTATACCAAAATTCACTTCCATGTACTTTCGTAACGGTTTTCTCATCGAACATCTGCCCCTCTCACTTTCTGTCTGGTATTGTTCCTAAGTCTCACCGATTTGGGGTGCCTATGTGGTATAGGGGGTTGAACGGCCTATGCAGAACGTCGCTAAAAATCTTTCGAACCGTGTCATAAGGCTGGTATACCGGGTGCGCAAAAATAATCTATTGATACTTCGCGCCATATTTTTTATTTAAGTACACAGTACACCCAATGGCGGATTCTTAGGCTCAAAATAATACTAAAAAAACCTATGTCCTAAAATGTATATAAAGTAGTTAAGTTTTCTGTTATAACGCCAAATCAATGATTTGACTGAAATTTAGCAGATATCTAATAGGATAAAAATGAATTTCGTAAAGTTCATGTGGTTCGAAATGTGTGAAACTACCCTCACAAACTATCACGTTCTCTTTTTCTCCGTGAGCCAACGAATCTATATTTTTTTCTGACAAAGGTAGTACCACTTTCACTTACTTTGTGTCAAAAACTAGGAGTAATATATGACTTGTACCATTTATATGCATTGATGCAATATTCACTGAACCACTAATTCCCAATTACAAGTAGGCTGCAAAAATGGGGCGGTTCAGCTTTACAACAAGAGCGAATCTGTGGGCACATTTAAATGGTCAAATTGAACATTCTGAAAGCAAGTGCATGTTTCTTAATATTTCTTTAACATTTAGGCTGTACTTACTGATGTTTATGTTTGTATCATAATCATATGTGTGGTTACTTGATTTTTCCACTGCAGCTATAATTAGATTATTAGAGGAATAACATTATTTTATTCTAGTCTTACACTAACTACAATGTGTTGCATCAGCTATAGCTACTATCTTCGTTTATGACCTGTTAAAAGTTCAAACCCGCATTTACAGTTTAAGATCACGTAGAAAAGTACCACCTGTACAGATAATGTACTTGAATGTTAAGGAGGTCTTTGTGATTTTTCCATATGTCGAAACGCTGTATATGCTGGCACCCATGTGTTACTTTTTATTCTTAATAAGGAAACGGAATACCCATTGCCTCTGCAATCTAATAGCTATATATGTTCTCTATCGATTTTTTCATATGTAGTTTAGAAATAGGTATGTTACAAGAAAAGGAAAAGTGATTTGGACTTCCGAAAAGTCGGTGTCTTGTAGAAGTTATAATAATTTGCTTTTTGGGCATATCATAACACCTGCAACTATAACCATCGCTCATTTTTGTCGATCTGTCTGTCTGTTATCGGTGATCTTTGGAAACTCCATAACTGAAACTACTGGACCAATCTTTTCAGTCACCTTACTGTACGTTGCCAATACCCTAAGCTTCATGATTTTAGCAGATTAGTCCAATCAAACTTGGAAAGTTTTACTCTGATACTCATTGTGGGTTATCACTGCTAAGCATAAAAAACTTGTTCTGATTTGAAAAACCATTCAGTGGTATGGGGGATAATGTATGATAAAAAGCTGTAAAACACGGAAAATGCTCAACCTTTTTTTTCTGAGGTCAAATCAGGCTTCACTGATCATTTCTTGAAAACTTTGGGGGTGGATAGAATTGGGGTGGAAGAGGGTCAAAGGTATGAGCTAATTCAAGAGAGAACTTATTGATAGGTATACTATATCGTCTTGCAAATAAATCTTATCTGCTCCTAATGGAAAAATGCAAGACATGTCAAATTTGCTTGCAAACAATGAAGCTGATAAAATAAGTAGAATAATGGGAGGGTAGTGGCGCAAACCAGAAAATGTTGATTGTTCATTGGGAGTCTGCTTAATATTTTTAGCATTTGTACAGCATAACAGGTGTGCTTGGATGTACAACTGATCACGATATTTTGTTGCAGGGAATTCTACTATATCCAGATGGAAAAATACGCCAGGCAAGCAGTGTCCGAGGGTGTGAAAAACGCAGATGACCTTCACGTGGGAGGCGATTCAGAGTTGTACAGGGTGCTCAACCTGCACTACAACAGAAACAATCACATCGAGGTATGCGGGCCACAGGTTCGTGGAAACCGAGACATCCCAACACAAATTCATTTTCAGTTCGAATCATTCACATTTCATGTTCAAGATGATAATGCTCATGTGATTCACACTAGCGATATAGTCAGCTTGTTTAGTTATACTTTCTAAAAAACAACCACAAAATTTAAAATGCTCAATCCTAGTGTCAATCCTTTGGTTGATCTTATATTTGTCTTGTGATAAATTACAGATATGTGAACTGAGAATACGAATCACCTTCATTTCTATCATTTTCACATTCGCCACTCTATCAAAACTCACGGATACCCGTAATAATAATATGTCACTCCATACAAGACAGATTGTATCTGCACTGAGATATTTCAAATATACTTTTTTCTATTTCTGCACATACGTAGTACCTATCATCTAAAGCATAAGGAATACGGAGAGATCTTTCCGATAAGTTTCACAAATAGGATTTTCTACTGCTTATACTATTAATGTTGCTAATACCACCAATATAGCTGCAAAGATCTTATAAAGAACTGTGCTCGAGGTGTGTTGATGGTATATGGGCTACGAATAGTTTTAGATTCAAAGATGTTTTTTTAGTTTTCGTAAAAGTAGCAGTTCCTACTCATTAGTGAAGTTTTGTTAATCTACCTACCGTAATTTTTGGTAAACTTTAATTAACATGGACAAAAACCATAATAGGCAAATGTTTATAGGTATATGTCGAAACCCCCATAAAACAAGGAGTTGGTACTAGTATTCGCACAGCTTAAAACGTAATATCGAGCTTCTTTCAAGTCTACCAGCAACTTCCTAATCCTAATCCTAATTACTAGTTAGTAAACTGAAGTTTCAATTGTATCCTAGTGATGACTCCAAAGTAAAATCAGTTTAATTTGAGAGATAACGACAATTATGCAGTTGTTAGTTCATTGAACCTGGGTTAGATAACTATTTCCTCTAACAAGATTCTAGAAGAGTTCTGGCTATACAATTATACATGATCTCACATATCGTTGATGAAAACTGAAAATGAAAAGTGATGATTTTCTGGCTTAACTTAAATCCATTATTTCACCTTGCTTATTGTTTTTATTTGGCTTTGTGTAGTGATGTTCTCGATTTTTACGCAACTGTGTTTTTATTTTTTCATTGTTATTGTATGTTGCTGTTTGAGTTTTGTTTTATATTGTTTTCCATAACTCTCAATAATACCCAAACCTAAACCAAAATTGTTACAAGATATCCTATATTATAAACGCGACAGTTCCATGTTTTTTGAGCTTCCAAAAGCTTTTGGACAAATCAAAATATCTTCTTGAGGCTCATTTTCCACATTGCATGCGCTATCGTTCAAACCATTATTGCATGATATTTCATTATGGAATGACCATAATCATCATCACAGTCACAATGTCTTAACAGATATGTTGTGAACTCGTAAAATGCATTAAGTCGGAGCTAGACAAGAATATTATCAATAGTTTTGAGAACTGTAGCTTGCCATCGTTCGAGATTTTCTGTCAGTTCAGTGGCGCTCTTGATACTCATATCTAGCAGCTGTTTCTTCGTATCCACCCAGCATGTAGGGGAGCGGCCACGGCACCGCCCACTCGGGGCTTGACCCTGAACTACAAGTTTCTCCATATTATCCCTTCTGTGATTATGTCCGAAGAATGTAAGCATTCTCGTCGAAACAATGGAGGATAGTCTCTTTGGATTACCGAGCTCATCCAGTATGGACACGTTAGTTCGATGAGCGGTATAAGGAATTCTCAGCATTCTCCTCCATGTCCACATTTCAAAAGCGTCTATGCGAGCTCGATCTGCCTTTTTAACAGTCCAAGTTTCCGAGGCATACAAAAATATGGAGAACACAAGAGACTGAACCAGCGACATTTTGGTAGCTTTGGTGATGTTATGGTCACGCCATATTTTAGTAAGCTTTGTCATGGCCACCCGTGCCTGTTGAACCATAATATGACTTTATATATAAGTGACTTTTGTGGCGCTGATACTTCAATCCATTTTTAAGCATTTCTCTAGTAGTACTGTAATGCTGTCCTTACTAGGAAGATTACACCATTTGAAAAAATTATGAAAAAGCACGAATCAGTTCCAGGCAGCTTACATTACATACTTGCACAAAAACACCACGATCACTTACATGTGTCTGAAGGAATGATTAATCCGGCATCTGTATTGATCTTCTAAACTGAATAAGAAGAGCCAGCTTACATAAAAGCGCTGTAAAATTATTGCAATAAGAATTTATGTCTTAGGCTATCTTGATTTTGTTGTAAAGTAAAGAATTTCCATTACTAGGCATCATTATAGTTTCAGTAACAAATATCACCAAACGCAACAAACCAACCAACAACTGCTCCTCCAGGATATTTGAGAAACCTAACCGCCTCCGTTTTTGCTCGCCAAAAATAGTGATATCCCCGCCCCGCAGGTCAGACGATTAAGCTAGTGAGCCCCCCCCACCCCCCCCCCCCCCAATGAAATCCTGGCTACGGGCCTGCCTCAAATGAAATGACTGAAAAACCACACTTTTTCGTATCTTGCCTTCCTCATCCATTGTAGTAACATGATGTCAAAATTTCATTAAAAACAAGTTAGTAGTTTCAAGTTACCTACCGGTTACAGGATTAAAGAATGTAATATTTATTATGAAAGAAACTCACAGGTATCTGCTGAAATACAGTCTTGTGATAGGCCAGGTATAGGTTCAACTCCCTCTAACTTTATCTTGGGTGCCTAGTCACATTGGAGTGGGTGGTTATGAGAGGGCCGACAAGTGTGCCAAGGAAGGTACCCTCTCATCGGGCCAAAACTAGCTAGTGGTATATAATACAATATGGTCACCTGTTGTGTGTCAAATGAGCAATAGAAGCACTGAGACGCAGTGGTGGCCAATGTTCAGTCTAAGAGGATGCTGAAAGGATGATGATGCTTTCTAAAACCGCAGACACCCTCAGATTGCGCAGAAAGGAACTACGAAAGATGGCAAACCCATTATGCAGGAAGTGGGGAGGCATTGGAAACAGCTAAGCATGTTATCCTGACCGCCCTGCCTTGAGTGAGAGCAGGAATCCCTATATGAATGTAGGCCAGAAAGAAGGACATGAGAGAAAAGTTCGCAAAGAACTTAGGATGGGACTTTGTTTGATGAGGGTACACAATAAGCCTTAAGGCTGAGCGGCAACTATTACGGTAACTGAACCCTAACCTTCTCACTGCAAAAAAGTAGTTGCAATAAGAGCTTCTGCACGTCTTAAGCCGTTTTTGCTTTTTTGTTAAAAAGTAAAGAATTTTCCATTATTGGACATACTATAGTTTCATCAACAGATACTACCAAATGCAAATTGTACATTTATATGAATTGTGTTATTCTGGGCTATCGGTGATAATAGGTAGTCACCAAAAATCTGTCTGTTATAGACGTAGTTATAAATATTGCAAAATTTTCCATAAACTTGTTTCATCGTATGCAGCGTAGTAGTTTCACAAAAAACTGTTACTAGTAAGTGTAGTATCCGTTCCTGATAAACCTCATCGCAAGTTATCCCGTTAAAAATAGAACCTTTTATAAGTATTAAGCGGGCCCAACTGTTATCAGCAGTAATATCCCTAGGACGTTGAAAATAGATGAGATAATTTTATGAAAATCATCAAACCCTTGGTAACGCGAAGTCGCAGGCACAGGGCTGCTACCAAGTAACAAGCTTGAGAGATTTTTCAGAAAATTGTGAGGCATCAATGTCCCAGGGATATTCGGCGGAAAATTTTTTTGAAAACAAACTCTTAATACAACCCAACGAAGCATTTATTTATTTATTGAGAGTACATTTATACTTCGAAGATTCTCTTTAACAAAACGTAACATTTCAAAATGTATTTCGAATGAAGTTGTCAAACTCAATTGTGTAATCATAGCGATCGATGCAGTTATCAGTGCAATTTGGATTTCATTGGATAAAAATCGATGATATCATACAAAATGAGGAGATTTCTGTGATTGTTAGAGGTGTCAAAAGATGTTCAACCTAATCAACACCATTTTGTTGCAGGTTCCTTCAAACTTCCGATTCGTCGTAGAACAGACGCTTCGCGAATTCTTCAAAGCCATCCAGGAGGGCCGAGACGCAGAGCAATCCTGGAAGAAGTCCATCTACAAGATAATCTCGAGGCTGGACGACCCAGTGCCCGAGTACTTTAAGTCTCCTAACTTCCTGGAGCAGCTGGAGTGACCTGTGGACAGGCCAAAGCAGCCCACTGCGGGCAAGCTGCCAGTGCCCCAGGAGCCCATGCCTCCCCACCGCCCCCAATGGGGGCCCAGATGGATGGGCGCGGCGTGTTAGCCTTTCGCAAGGACGATTGTTGATAGTTGTGTTATAGATTGACAGACTTTCGAACAAAGCACACATGCCTCAGGCTTCGAGGTCCGTATGGAGTTGTCTGTACACGAGGGGACGTTTATCAACATACCCCTAGTGCTTCTTAAGGTTTGAGGTGCTTTGGAGGTGAAGGTCAGGTAGTGGGTTCTACCCTCTCTTTGCCAGAGTGGTGGAGTGATTATAGGATATTATGTTTACTTAGGTTGGATAACACCTCAACGCTTTAAACATTAACATAAAAATGAAATTGTCATCAACAAATTTGTAAAACTAAATATATACTTCAGGACATTCCAATTGATATTTGGTGTCTTCTGTCGTCACATGGTGAAGATTGAAGATGTCCCAGCAATAGGAGTCTCTTGAAGCGATAGTATTCATTTGGAGCATTCACTTGTTTTTGCACAAACGTCGCCTGGTTACTCAGATAGAAGGATGAAAATAAATATAAAAAAACTGGATGTGCTGGAAGTAGCTTCAAGATAAAAGAACAATTGATCATGTGTCTCATACTCAAAATATTACTAAATGCTCAAAAATAAATAAAGTCGTTCTTGGAAAAAAAACAAACACCATATTTTAGTCAATTTTCCAAATTACTGCGATAGTACAAATATTCAAAGTGAAACGCTCTGTCAAATGAAGGATGAAATTTTATTGTCTGAACTATTTTTTCATGAAGAAATAGTCGTTACTTATATTTTTATACTACATCATATATACGACTCATCTTCGTATCTAAACTCTGATTCTAAAAAGCCGTAAAAGCTTTGGAAGTTACAATAGAAAGCTATTGGTCTACTATAATCAATATTTTCTGGATTCATTTGGGTCTATCAAGAAAAGGGAAGCCTGAAAGAAATATTATTATAGTTTTGATTTGTATATTAACGAATAATTATATAAAGACCTTAAAATTAATTTGATCAGTAAATACGTTGTAGATGGAAAATCTGCTCAATATATCCAAAACGTCTAATCATTACAGAACCAGAATCTAAGTAAAGTTCATATCTTTCACTGTCATGTATTTCTCTACACATGTGGTATACAGAGAGATTAAAGCCCACTAAAGAACCTTCTCTTTACAAAGTACTTCATTTACTATGGAAGACATACATTGATGGTGAATTTTTGTGACTGACAGACTTGTCATTCAAAATGTCTTCTTGTGTATTGGCAGAACTACGGCGGACTTCGATATATTTAAGAATCAATCAATTTATAAGAAATAAACAGTGATCTACCTGAAATAGACCGCCGTCAAGTCCTCATTTTTTCTGACCAGCAGTTAGCAAGTTCAAAATCTGCACTTTTATTTCAAATAATTCCGATGTTTCCCACACTGTAAACTGCGCTGTGTAAAAAGTAACTGATTTTGTATATATCGCATGTATATAAACGTAATTTATACATTCCTAACCAAAGTTATCTATTTTTTATCGTCCTCCTAGTCGTTTTTCGTGGGGACAAGTGTCCTCACCTGATTCTTTGACATTTTACTTTGAGGAATTCTTGTAAAATTTTTATATTAGCACCTCATAGTACAATGTTTGATGCCGTCTAGCTGCACTTTCTTCTCTATCAAATAGAGAGGAAGCGCAGCTATAAAGTTTTGTATTGAGTAGATATGCCAGTAATCCCTGTGCTAGATCAAAAAATAACCAGATTTCGATAACAATCAGCAATGGAAATTTGCAAAAGAATAACCGGTATAGCCAAAACTGTATCTGCTCTTTTCTGTTGAGCTAGTCAAGATTTAAGTGTCAGTGATAGTCCTCAGACTATCTTGAAGATTTAGTAGTTTGAAATATTCGACGTCTGCAACAATAGTCAATGTGTAGATTTACATAAGACAGCGTTTTTATTAAACTAATTATGCTTCTTTTTTGATCTAGCATTAATTCCCCCATTTTGTTTTTTTTTATGTGTAGGCTAGTTGCTGTTGCTAGTTTTGATTTTGTTTTGTAAGCATATCTGCTGAATATGATTTTTGTTTTTATATAGGATGTTCCAAAAATCTGGCGAAGTTTGCACCTTAGTTTCCACGACTTTTTTTTTTGCTAAATCTGTTTTTATTGAAGTTACGCTGCATAGGTAATCCCACTACAAAATAGAATTTAAATGCCATATTAAACTACAGTTTTTCTTGAGGCACTTACTTATTTAAGCCAGCTAATCCAAAATACATAATATCTTCAATCTTTAGTTTTTGAGAGACAATTTTCTATCATCTGTAATCAACTGTGTTTTTATATAGCTTAAGATGATAAATTAATATCTTTCACTTTTTCGGATCATCCTGTAGATAAAATATTATATTTTTTATTATTCCTAAGTTATCACGTGCACATCCTAATATATTAGTTATATACACGATCTCCTGATCACTGTGTGAGGCAACTAGTCATTTAATAAAATATATTATTATTTTAATTTTATTTTGTTGTTTTTTTTATTTACCGCTATTTTATGCTTGCTTATTTAACCATTACCTTTCCTGAACTATCCTTGTAGCATAGTACAGAAATCCTTGAGCTGCCTGTTATATAATAAATTTATCTAACACTACAGATTCTGTCTACACCTTTTGCTGCTGTAGTTTCTAAAGCGTCAAGTAATAATTCAAAACGGTCAAGTTAATTTTCCAACCCGTCAATTGTAAATTCAAACTGACAGGTATAAATTACACCTGATAGTTTGAAATTACAAGTGACGGGTTGGAAAATTAACCTGACCATTTTGAATTGTCACTTGACGTTTTAGAAACTACTGCTGGAAAAGGTGTAGATGAGGAAGATACTAATCAAGAGTAACAACAGTCTTTATCACTACATTGTACAAGAGCCATGATGACTTGCACTGATATATAACACACAGCTCATAGTATTTGCAAAATTCAAAGGCATTGTCATAAAATGACACTTTTAGTTTTGATAGAACATTTTTATTATACATCTTCCTCGAAGTTCTATTTCTCTGGACTGTTTTTTTGGCAGAACAAGCTAGGTTGTTACTGACTTCCAAGAGTATCAGCATTTTAAGGAATATTTTCAGTAAGACAGTCCAGTTGCATGTCCGTATCTCGTCATAAGTTGATCTTGCTATCATACTACAAAAAAGATATAATAACGATAACTTGTGGATGCTTTGGAACTTTGACAATTTGAAATCATCTTAAATCATCTATCAAAATTTGAAACTAATTTTTGCTGGTATTCTAGGAAAGAGAACAATAGCTTCTGGAGAGGATAAATGAAACAAACACATCAAAAAAATGAATTTATTATAGACGAATTTGAGTAACTTTTTTGGTTTTTAAAAACGACTGACCACTGACAGCGCGAGTTTGCAGTGGGGATAAGATCTCCGTAACATTTTTACAGTTTGGCAGTTTGGCCAAATCAAAAAAAACCGCGTGTGTACATAAAAATTCTTTAAGCCCAAGCAGTATTCCTTCACATCCCACAATAGTCGAAAAAATTAAAAGCAAAGTCTCGAGCTGACCTTTATACTTCCCGTCTACATCTAGATTGGGAATTTGTGATTTTGCTGTTCCTACGAAAAAAAAAGAGAAAAAGAAAAATGTACATTTAACTGCCGAAAATTTTTGGAAAGACTGCCGTTCATTTATGGTTGAGTTATATTTTTAATTTGACGTTAGATTTTTTGGTTCCTTTTCAAAATTGATGTTTGGGTGATTGTTGAGAATTTTCTGTTTGCTTATAAGTTTAAGGCTCGGGACTTGCAGTCAGGTAATAAAGTAACACGAAAATTCATTTTTTTAAATTAAATATTAATATAGTTATGTATTAGAGTATTTAAAGTTGTATATGACCATCAGTTCCCAAACCCCAAAATGCTCGGTTCTTCAAAAATCAAAAACTGTAATTATAATGGTCAAATTTTCAGTGTGACCACCCCCTAAGGCAACTTCGACAAGCAAAAAATTATTCTAGGCTATTACTGAATGTTTATGGCAAGTGCTGCAGCGACTTTCTCTACAGGACATTTTTGGATCTACATACATACACACATAAATAGTATGATTTTTTCTAGATTACAACAATTAAACCATCTTGTCTACAAAATCTATGGGTTCGGGTAGCGGAACCTCCATCACACTTGGTGCGACGTTCAACACTGATCTGAGTAAAGTTGTATACTCTGAACATCTTGATTACAATATAAACACTTGCCAAGGATAACATGAAATACCCTTTAGTAGTAGATCCATCTTATTGTATTTCGAAACGTAACACCTAATTTAAGGGCATTTCCTTAGTTATTTTGAAATGGTTGTAATCACTAGCTAACTATACTATATACTATATACTTTTTACTGAAAAGCAAAAACGCTATTTGTAACTCACAAAAAACTTCATAAAGACCAGAAGAAGTAAATTTTTCATAAATGCTTACAGGCTACAATAGAAAAATACTATGTACCTAATAGAGTAGGAAGGAAGCGATACGGCACCACGAAATAATAAGGGATAATTAGGTATAGGGTCCATGATTAGATACGACTAAACCCCTTTTTAAACTTAATAAATAGTTATTTTCATTTGACCACCACAAAACCTACATTCAATTATTCAATTTAGTCACGGTTTATGCTTCTGTTTCGATTAGTATTTATTACAATATTTGTAGTCATGGTAGGTCAAAAGCAAAACAAAATAAAGAAAGCTTTTTAATAATCGTATACCTGAAAGCGCTGCAGCATTGAGCGTTAAAAATATATATCAAATATCTTGTACATAATGTAAATTATCACTATAACGTACTAAACTTATTTAGCTACAACAAGCCTGAATGGATATATATCTTAAAATTACTTAGTGTTATTATTTATGATCCAAAACAATAAACTACACGCTATAATATCGTATTTGCTATCTATGCCAGTATGCAGGTATCTGCTTCCCCTTTAGTGGTATCTTCATAAGACCATAAGAGTATGCTGATTTTGTGATTCCGACCTCGGCTTGGGTTACATTGTAGTTGAAACATATGTTTTGTCTTGTCCATGTACCAATTAGGGTAAAATATAACTGTCAGCTAACTGCAATAGTGGTTCAGAATATTTCAAAAAGGTTAAAGTATATATTGATATTGAGACTGTGACGTGAAAAGCTTGTTATGAAGACCTCTAATAGACTAAAGGTTTGCAAAATGGTGGGGCGCCACAATAAAAACATTCTTGGATAAGATGTAAAACTTGTGAGTTTTCTACGACTGTTATATAAAATCGTCACTTAAAAATGTAAGATGTCATACTAATAAAAAAATCAGCAAAATATAAATTCGCAAAGGATGGAAGCAATGCCAATACATACGTAGTTTGCAACAACAGATAATATGACAAAGAAAATTGTCGCTAACAGAAATAAATCATATTGGACCTTAACAGTATAAATTTCATTCACAGTAAAACAAAATAAGTATGCATTTTAGTCGGTCACAAATGATAAGATATAAGCCTTCTAAACAAATATTTTTTGTAATATTTGTCGTAAAAGTACTTCGATGACAAACATAATCAAACCTAACATTGAACAGGTGGTGGATAGGGCAGGCGGGTGAAAAAAGTAGCTTCCTCAATAGTCATTTCGTGCTTGACTTTTATTATAATAGCAAACATGGCTACTCTAGTAAGTTCAAGTTTAAAAGCTAGCATGGGGATATATTTTGTTGCTGTTTAATCTGTCCAAAACTCTGTTACATTTACAGATACAGGTTTTTCTCCTTAAATTTACGTATCAAGTTAGTAGTTCCCAGAACATCTAAAATCGAGGTCTAGCTAAATATGTTCTTGTATATCTGGCGACAAAATAGATCCATACCGAAATCTACTAAACGGCTCTTTTTGAGAAGAGAGATCAGGGCATATTTTATGACTAAACTGAACGCATTTTTAGGAAGTTTGAGCTATGCAAACATTAGTGACATATATTTCTGTCACCTGCGTGTTTTTTCCTTTAGAATTGACAACTGTGAGTATCTGTTTTATTGATAATGTCCACATCTATCCCTTGAGCTTTATATTCAATAACTGAAGTGACAAGGCTAATTCTTTTAATGCCATCAAATTTAATCATAGTTTTATAAAAGATGGCAAAAACGTTCAAACTTCTGGAAATTCTGAGAATGGCATAGATAGTAATGACGTATTCTCGAGCCTTGGGAGATGGTCCACAGAACTATAAATATGTAAATAGCTTTTCTCCATTCAATAGACATAAAACTGGTAGATAAATTGCACATATTTGGTGTTTATTTGAAAATAACTGGAAAATAGTCGAATCGGGTAAAAACCTGAGTACAAAAGTTTGGGAACCGTGTGGTCGGAGTACAAATGAAAAAAAAAATAGGGATGAAAAGAATACCAAAGTGCTTTATTTTTGAATGTTGTTTAGATACCTGCAGATTTTTACTTGGCTATGGACTGATGTTTTCATAAATGAGAAGCTGCTAATGGGACGCCATTTTTTATTGTACCTACTTTGCTATTAGTTTTGAATTGTTCCCACAAACCAGTTTGATGGTATTCTCAGAAGAACACACAGTAATATTACAGATTTCATTATCACAATAGCTCAGCCTCATTTGAACAGTATAAGATGTCGAAGAACTGACTATTTTGAACAGTATTTATTTTCTACATTCAAGAGTTACTTTTGAGAGTATGATCACACTTATATTTGAGTTTTTCTCGCTAAAATAGAGTGCAGCCATTTTATCACTTAACAACATAATTTAAACTCCATAGCTCGGAAAAATGGGTGTCTGAATCTTTAAACTTCAAATTCATTTTTAATTCAAAACATATACTGAACATACGCAAAAAATTGTTAATTGCTTAATATTACATACTTGCTTATGAAACCTTTAAATGTACCTTGATCGATGACTTCACCCTATTTTAGCGTGTTTTCTTTAAAACCACAACCATAATCGCACCTTTAAGGATATGTTTACTTCTTACTATGGCTTATGCAATACTATCTTTGTATGCAACAAATACTCTACATACTATCTTTTGGGTATAAGCTCCACAGTGATACGTGTTAAATGCAGCGTATCACAGTGCAGCTTATTTCTACATTGCATGTGTTCCAGGTAAGGATATCTCCTATAAATGCTTTATTTTAAATTTATTTAAAAGGAAGAACGGTCCTAAATGAACTGTGTAACGACAAATTTTAGTTTAGTACAAAAAATCAACTACGAAAATCGGCCTGCTTCGGTCAAACTTTCCGTTCTCATTCGCGCGCGTTCGGTCCCTAAAAACCAACACAAAGTCAATGCTTCTTATTTATAAATACCTCGGTCCGTGAAACTTGACAGTTAAGACCTCAAAAAGTTACTGTTGGTTTTAACAATTCCATCCAACTTTAACTTATCAGATTCACCGACAATTGACTCTTCAAAGCGAGTTTTTGAAGGTTCCCTCTCAATCAAATTGAAGCAAAATCCGTCATCTCGGTCCAAATGTATCACAACAAACAATGGAGGATGACCTAGTTGACTGAATTGCTCAATTTGGTGCCCAACGGTCCTTTTGGCTAAAATATATTTTCTAGTAACATATGTGAGCCATATATATATGAAGTATTCTGGAAAAATTAAATTAGACTTGTAAAGTACTTGCTAGCAGAAATGTGCCTCTCATTTAGTTGCCTTTCGTTCCTTCAGTTACTGTTTGCAATAAAGGTAGAAGAAATGCGACACTCCGCAATCACAATATTACATCACAACTGGTATGTGGTTCATCTACAGTAGTCCATATTCAAATGAATTTCTTTCCTATAGTCTTCTCTTAAATGTGACTGAACATGTTGCTGTTTCCCAATGCCACAAACATTCTATTGTCATCACATACTTTTCCAACAAGACTATTCCCTAAAAGTTCTCATAAAAACTGTAGTTCCAGAACCTTGAAGTCTGATCTTCTACAATCACCATACTTCTGTCATCAAAACAGACACAAACAATTTTCTGCAGATTTATATCAGCAATGTCGAAAGGTTTTTGTCTTCTACTTTTCATGCCATCCATTGTTATGTTCAACACAATAATGCAATAGACAATAAGATTTGTATACTCCTTTACAGCCCACAACATATATTGATGATAGTGCTAAACACGTTTATGCTACAAGTATTTGATACAATAAATTCAATATATGTAAGTAACCAAGAAATCAAACAGTCCGTCAGACGACCTACCTGTTATATCACTTTAGGTTTTATTTGAAATCAACCGTACAGTTCATTTAAACAACCAGACTTACTTAGCGTAAAGGTTAGTTTTGCAAATGAAAACGTTAAAAAGCAAGCTCTGCTTATAAAGCCAACAAACAGCAATATGTATAGCTCAAAAGATTGAAGAAGTTAACGTTAAATGAAATTATAGGAAGTTAGTCCAATCTAAAATTAGGCAGAGGTCCAAATTGCTGTTTTTTTATCGCAGCAATTTAGTCTGAATGTCACTCTTCGATGACTCAAAATATGCCCAAAATGTGAATTACTGCAAATAAGATCATAAAATTATGTCTTTTAGACCTGTATGCTTAAATCTTTTGTCCAAACAGCTTGCATTATAGAAGATTTTATGTAAAATAGATACCTACTCTAAACGATGAATTAAAAAAACATTTGAGTTGCTAATAGCAGATCATTGCTTTTGCATGACAGGTTCTCCAAGATAGGTCTTAATTCAAGTGATACATATTCGAACCAGATACTTCTATCAGTGGTAAAAGATAAAATGGAATCTTCTGCAAGTCTTCTCTGTGTAAAGGGACTTTGCATGGTAGTCAAATATGGTTCATGTAAAGGCGTGTCTCCACCCAAGGAAAATGCAAACTTTTGTGTTGCAATTTTTTTGGAGGAAATCCGTCTTAGGAGGGAACTACGCAAAAAACTCGCATCAATTCGTACTTGGTCGTACCGAAGACGGCCATAGTTCCGGATTGTTAAAGACAAATTCAACAGATAAATTCAGAAAAGGCCTGAACAAGGTCACGGAGGAATTACATTGCTTTCTGGATTAGACTGTCTAAGTAATTTTTGAGGTCGATCCAAATGCACTCGTGTTTCAACGGGTGCTCCGTAGTGTAGTTTGCCCTTTATTAGGTAGGATCCCAGCATTAATCTATGGTCACATCGAGCGACTAAGTATCGCTGGACGGAGAACCAGGCGAACCACTTTTTGTATCCAATGTACACTATGCTTTATACATAGATATAATGTTACAAAGCTTTATTTTTACAGGCCATAGTACAATATACCAAGTAATATTTACTATAATTTTAAAATATAAATGTTAATACAATACACATATACATAACAGAAAGTCCGATTCTCCGATCCAGCGCAGTTTGTCGATTAGGGTGGCCCGGTAACCTATCGCGTTTATTATTATTTTTTTCATTTCTTGCAGGACCAAAGTACTACAAAAACTTCATTTTAATTTTCGAAAAATTTTGCGTTGGTATCCGCATCCCCGTGTTAGTGAGACTAGAATCAAATTATTTAAAATGGAATTAGTGTTAAAGAATTGATATACAGCAAACTGGTAAAGCCTAAGGTGAAATTTTTCAAAACTCAGATGACATTTTTCGTAGTCGATGGGTCCTAATAATATATTCCGTTGAATTTGTAAATAGTTTTCATGTGACCTGCTGTTGATTTTACATTTCAACTGATCCTCAAAATTTTTGCAATTCTCACGAGATCTGAATCAACCTGTCTTGTTTCTCAACCAACAGTGGTAAAACTAACTTGCTAACATTTTCTGAGAACCTATAAAGGTCACACTTCTTTTCTTCTATTGCAATATATCGATATTAATTTATGGTTGAACGACCAATTGCCTAATAATACTGCGCTAGGTATTAGAAGTGTTTTGAAGTGAATTTCGGTTCGGTTTTCGCTTTTTACACAAAAATACTCCCTTCAAATATTTCTGCCAGACAGCAAACTATATTTTTGAAAAAATTCCAGAACCAAAATGGCATTCTATGTAGTCACAAAGCTCATAATTGATAATTAAAAAATAAAGGGTTGTAATAAAAATAACGCCAAGAACGCTTTGGGAGATGAGAGATGTTCATAGGATACTCGACTGCTATAGCAATACCAATGTTTTTTTTTATTTTTCGAATTACCTTCAGTGTTAAAAATATGATCATATCTTGGGGTTTCCTAAGCTTAAATATTTATAAAATAATTGTTTATGTGATGTTCCAGTAAATATAAAAGATGTTGGTTGTCTGTTAGCAGTTAATATTTAACGCTGTTGTATGAAAAAACAACATAGAACAGTTTCAGATTTCGTAGATGCTTCAACACATGTAGTCACAGTTTTGAGGATCAGTTAATTATTCAGATTTCTAACAATAGTCACACCATAATCGTCAATTTTCTGGTACTATTTTTTGCAATGGAAAATCAATAAGGTAGGCACAAAATTATAACTTTTTTATGTAAATCGTTCAGTTATATATGTTTGGGCTAAACTTCTGGCATCCATAATTTAAATTTTGTTTAATTTACTCAAAATAACTAGAAATTTTGCATCGTACCAGCATTAATATGGCGTTTTTCTATGACGAATTATTTCTAATACCAGATAACAATATACTCATATATTCCATGTTAGCAATGTTGAACACTTTCTTTGAAAGGGTGCTGGTATGATAGCAATTACCACATAAAAAGCTCACACTGTTTGGAAAAAATTTTGGTCTCCGGTTCTAAAATTATCATGGAAAAAGTACAAGACCTCTCTGCGCCTTAAAATATTTTTTTTTCGGAAAACAAAAGTCACGTTTGTAAAAAACCAAAATCTGCCTTATTATATTTTCTAAAAACATGACAAAAATTGAAATATCCATATAGCTCCCGTTTGATTATTTTTCAAGTGCGGTGGACTTAGTAAAACGCCAGTAAGATTACGTAAAACTTTTGTAATAGGGCAGTGCCAATAACTTTCGGGATCCATCTCTGACGTCGAAAGGCTTTACCATTTTTTTTAACATTTCTTGCAACGTAAGCCTAATGCAAGATTTTTACATAATTGTACTGTGGAATGTCACTGGTTCAGGTTGACTATTACCTTATTTGGTGCTTCAGATTGAGAGGTAAAGCTGCTCAGTCACAAACAGGTCAACAGTTTTTACTGATTATTTGTTAATTCTTTTGATGGTCATTTATTAGTGGCGACCTCTAGAAAGTGTGCACACTTAAAGAATATAAACACAATATATCATAAACGTTGAACCAAAATATTATTTCAACTCATAATTTTCCAAAATAGGCAGTGTTCAGCATAGCTATAATCCAGAAAGTATTCTCTATCACTAATTTAGTCAGTACTTATAATCCTGATCCACATAAAGTGACAACATTAGAATTGAGAGACGCCATTTCTACAGATTGTGTTCCTAAAGGAGGCAATAGTAACAAAATAGTATGCAATGGTTGGCAGATACAACCATCATAAAGAGAAGTAAAAAACGAGTTTAAATTGACTTAAACTATCTCTTTGAACCTGCACAATTTTCAAGAATTAGCACCCTATTCATATGCAATTTTTATCTGAATTTGATATTGAGTGAGCTTAGGGTGTTTCATATTCAGGCTCATCTGATTTTGTAACCAATTTTTTCTAGAATGTCTCATAAGACAGGACGCCAATATCTTTAACAATAAAGTCTGGAAAATTCAGTACCAATTATAAAGTATCCTTGAAATGATAAGCGTTCCAAGCTGGACAGTTCAAATTTCTAATCACCTAAGTATCTGCAATCACGAATGGCACAATACAATTTGAAATTATTTTTCTGTTATCTATGTTCTATACCGGGTGTCCCAGAATTTTCTCAACACATCATATTCCAGTAATAAAAATAAGTTCAAGCGAAAACTGAGTGGTATTTTTGTAATTACTATATGGTCTATTATACTAAGCTTTCAAAACATTTTTTATGTATTTCAACCCTGAAAACTCACCACCAACTTTTGTTTTTCAAATAGCACATAATAGTTTTCCCAACAAAAATTAAGTCCTTATTTTATTCAAAATACTACAGTACCTTTGCTTTTATATACAAACCTATCTTTTAAGCATGGGTTAAATAAAAATAAGGATTTGTTTGACATTTTTTTTGTACTTCACCCACTAAAACCGACCGCCAAAATTATTATAAATACCACCCCACAGATTTTCCTGTACAAATTGATTCACTATTTGATTTAAAATCTTGTAGTGCCTTTTATTTAATACACAAACCATTTTTTTTTCTGATTAGTTATAAGCACAAAATAAATAAAACAAATATCTGTTTGAGTTGTAATGTTTTTTTGCGAAAATATCAGATGTCAAACAAGTTATTATTTTATTTACGATTTTACGAAAAATATAAGTTTTTACATATCATCAAAGGTCCCATCAGATTTAAAACAAAATAGGGATACCATTTCTGTAAGAAATTTTTCTTTCTTTTCGAAAACAAAAAGTTAAGGGTGAGTTTTTGGAAAGACGTACAAAAAAATGTTTTGAGTACATGGTATGATGGAACTTATAGTACCTACAGAATTACAACCAACTCAATTTTTTGTTTGAACTGTTTTTCGTTACGAAGGTACCACGTATCAAGGAAATTCTGGCACACCCTGTTTAGTCATACACTCATACATAGACCCATATGTATATTATTTTGATATGACTAAGCCCATTGGTACAAGATCGGCATTTGGGAGACGTTTATATAGCGTCTTATTTTCTATTTTGCGTTGTGATTGATTCCTAGGCATTACTATTATGTTATTATACCGGTAAAAGTCAATCTGAACTAAGAGGCATACCAAGACTAGAGATTACTATCTTTTCCGCACCAAACCGTTATAGTTTATATCGTTCTTTACCACTGATACTGACGATTTTTAACCATTTCCTCCTTAAATTATCCACTAATTCTAGTCCAAATATGTAATACATAGATTTTTCGTGTGGGTTGTAGTTATTATACATGTACAATTGTTGGTAAAAAGCAAGCCGGGTGTCTGCGTTCCGTTCCGTATTGGTTCGACCCGTTCCGTTCAAACACGATAAGTTCCGTTACCAGTTTTTCCTCGTTCAGTTACAGCGTAGTAACTAGGATGAAGCTTCAGTCGATGGACAAGGTTTGTTTTGGAAATGGACTGGTGATGGTTGAGTGTCCACTAACTTTCTTCCATATATGAGTAAGAGCAATGAACCTTGGCCTTGAGTAAGATTCTACTGGAGGTTGACGACCTCGAACTTGAAAAAAAGGACAACATTGTTCATGCCAAGTCAAGCTCCTTAATCGATAATTTAAATGTTTTTACTAAAAAATGCCGTTCCTATCATCTCGGTAGTCAAGAGTCGCTCAAGGTCAAATTTTCATGCTAGAAGGTTCCTTTAGTTTTGGAGCGTGAGCTACTCTGACATTTATACTAGAATGGTTAATTTGGTCGAAAAACTTATCATACGCTGTTAAAACAAATGCAGGGTCAACCTCTTCATGATAAAAGGTCACCCCAAACTAGGAGCACAAATTCCTCGATCTAGTATTAAGGACAGTTACAGAGACTAATTTGATGAACTGCCGAATTCTTTGTGACAGTTCAACTGCTGATACAGTTTCAGAATGTCAACCTTTTCAACTAATAAGGTATACGCTTTTACTAAATAATTACAAAAGTAAAGGATCTATTCGACGAAGTATAAAACTAATAAGTGGTTTAGACCACATCTCAGAAAGAATGCCGCAAAAAGTGTTGAATATTGTTATTTCACCTTTATGCTTTGAAAACCGAATGAATTTTCTTCATTGCCCCAACTTCGGTTTATGGTATTTTGATAGTAAGTTGAACATCTGATACAAAATACCTTGAAAATATCCGTGTTTGATAATAAGACAGCACATTTATCAGTTCACTTAAATATCTAATGGTATTCGGCTTAACCTAGCCATTACAAGACAAACCATCCTGGTCTCATCGACTGAGCATCTATACTTATTTTTGCGTAGGAAATAATATGTGTTTCTACAACTACATCAACATGCATAGGCTTACGTTACCGTATCTCCTCAAATTTAATCGAAAATGTTAGAGGGGAGCGGCAGCTGTAACCTAAATACAGCATAAGAGTAACTGTTTCTTTAGTAGAGGTAGCAAAAGGTTTGGGCAAATTTCCAACTGTGCCAGGCTCTTGAACTTTCCATTTGAGGTATCACAAGAGATGAGGCCAAACTGAATGGACAAGTATCGTTGTGAGATCATTCTGTTGTTGTTTAGCACAATATAACCCAGAATAAGGTTTTTTGCAACTCAAGGTCAACTTGGCGCTCCATGCAATACAAATAAAACAAAAAATGGCCTGTTAGGAGTTAGGCCTTATATAAATGTCTGAACCAAGGTGATGTCTACTTGCATACCAATAAATTTAAACGAAGACTCAAATACATTGGTAGCTCGCAATAAATTGCATCTATTCAAAGCAATCCAAATTGGGGTTTGAAACAACGAAAGGTACATAAATGTGTTATGTTTGAAACAATCATGGCCATGACACAACAGAAGATCCCACATGTCTGTTTTAGCTTGTTTCCTCAACCTCCAGATGATACGCTCAAGATTCAGGTTCATAGCATATTTTACAACGCTTTCTAGTATATAAGTCAGTGTTCCTACCAATCAACCAAGCTTTCGGTATACCAAACACACTTGTCAAAAACTGAAATAGTGCACTGCAAGGAACCGTATTTTGTTTTCTGTTATTGTGGTAGCAGATTATCTGGCTATTTGCTATAAAGCTTGAAGTTGGAAATACTGCATCTCGTACTTTTGCGACCGATGGACAAAAACTTATTTTTGACGGCGTGGCAGTCCAGCGGCGTTCTCAAAACTGAAATAGCCACAAAAAGTCACACTAATTCTGATGCAATAGTTAATGAAGGCAACCAAAACAAAGAAAAACCACAGACGTATAATAATAGGCCAGTCATAGTCGTTTTTTTCACAAGAAAGCACTGAACTTATTCGGCAAACAAAAAGCATATGTCAATTTTTTTCAGGAAAACGATGTTATGAAATAGACTTTATCCAGTAGAATTTTTTTATGCCTAGGTTGCAGGCATTGCTGGGCATTAAGTACAGTTTACGTGTTTCAAAGGTTATAGTTATGTGTAAGAGTATTCAATTACAGATCATTTTTACCAGTGTGATTGTTTCTTCGTTGAACCAACTGCTCATACTAAGGAGTACTCAAATGTTCAACCACATGCGAAACTGCTTACTTTATAGTTGCTTCAGATCTAATGCGCAAATACTGATGAGGCAATCAGTGTCTCCAAAGTAATTTTTTATTTCCGTGATTTTTATATGCTTCAAACTTCAATAACACTAAAAAATTTGAATTCAGTCACATTATATTGCATATGAATAACGATTTATGCTCCTTTCAATCCTTAAATGTTTTATCTAATAATCAAGCGTTTTCAAGTGTATTTGAAACTCTCAACAAAAAATTTAAGATACATAAAAATCAAACAATTTTTGTGTCAGTAAGTTTGAGCGTCTTCGTAAATATCATGTACAAGCAAAAGGAGGAGATTCTTTGGTTTTTTTTACAACCGAAATTTCAAATAAACATAGGTCCGCAAACGCTTCTTTACCGGTCTTAGGGTGTTGAAATTTCAATGCTTTTCAGTTTCTTCTTAATAACTCTCTCAATGTTTGCGGTATTTAGCTCAAATTTGGAATATAAGAAATGCAATACGAGCTATATAACTGCACATATCAAGCTGTTAGCAGAACCTCCAGGGTGATATTTTATCAGGTGTCATGCCTCCTGAGCTTCTTTTCGGTGCATTTTGCAACTCTGAAGATGGCGACACAACTTACAATTTAATATACTATATGGTAAATTTAATAAAATAAAATAGTTATCCAAAACCATAGCCTCCTAGACCATATTTCAAATATATTATTTTCATCTGCCTAATATCAGATAATTCTGTTTTTTTCTCTCGATAAGGATCGGAGATATAAAAAATACAAGAAAATAGAAAGTTTCTAAATAAGGCGGAAAAACTATTTTGTTTTTTGGAATCTACCTGCGGCGCACCTCAAAAACGTTCAGGGTAAGAAAAAGGGGACATGACCCCTGACAAAATAACACTCCTCTGTAGATTCTGGCAACCGTTTGACAGTCATGTAACTCCTATTGCGTATTTCATATTCCAAGTTTGAGATAAATATCTTAAAAATTGAGAAGTTTATTTAGGAAAAACTGATGAAATATTGAAACCTCAACACCCTAGAGTTCGGTAACGAAGCGTTTGCGAACCTATGTTTATTTGGAATTTTAGTCATTAAAAACACCAAAGAATCTTCTCCCGTGTTTTGTACATGATTTCTAGGAACACCCTATATATTAGGCACTGATTCAAAACAGATGTGATCAGATCGTTCCAGTAGACAAATGTGTTAGAACAGGTATTAAATTATTTTCAGGGTTCTGAGTGGAAAATTTGAGCCTCAAAATTTCCACGTTTATCTCAGTTTCTTATCATTACATCAAGCTACGTTGACATCGGTATAGTGTACACAATCGGAAATTGAGTTTTTGACAGCTATGCTTATTTTTTGCCGAAGAAGTAGTACAATATCTACAGAGTCTATTCCACCTGCCAAATTGCGTTGAACACCCCAATGACTGGTCTATCCAAAATTTTTGGATTCACCGGCAATATTTTCTCACACCAAATTACCACTTGGGGCCAGTTCGTCCGTCAAAAAGTGCCTTCAAGTTGTTTTTACGAAAAAAAAATTACAAAATAAGGGCCCTTAATAGACTTGACACTAAACCAAAACGCCGTCGGACTGCAGCGACGTCACCTGTCAATTCTGATGATTTCCCACAGATAGACACTCGGTCACATAAACTTAAGATTATTTCATAAAATATATTGTTATGCTAAGAAGAGCCACACACGGCTATACTATTTGTGGTATATAGTACTTTAGCAGTAGATAATACAGATTCAATGGTTTCATTTACCCAATGTTATTATAACACAGTTTATGTTGTTATTGTTATTTGTTAAGCGTCAGGCAACAACGACGGTCTTCTCTGCCCTGTAGAGACTTGGAAACTATGCAGTTCAGATATATTTCAGCAACCAATACAGGAACGACCAATTTGAAATGCAACTGGTAAGCTTACATATGTCCCATATATGTTACAGCTTAAAGCAGACTTCTACAGGACCCTAATTTTGTCTTTGAAGCACACAAAAAAAAAACACAAATTACATTAACTTACGTAATATCGGTTGGGCGAAGAGAATGGTCTTCTATTGTCACCTGCCTCTATGCTTTTGCCAGAATTGAAGATATTCATTTAGAAATCACTATCCTTAAACATTTCTTGTAATTTCTCAACGAAGTTAAGATAAGCAATGAAAATAGTGCATAGAACATTGGTATGTACTTTTATTTCTAATTCGCTTCTTGCTATTTGTAGCAATTTTAATGAGGATTCAAGTATGATTTGTGGCTTTTTTAGGACTAGTTTGACAGGACTATTATTACAAATATTGATGAGCTTCGATATATTGACATGTGCTATTTTTTATAGACTACTTATCGCGGAATGGTAGATGACATGTAAAAGTCTACATCAAAGGATTTTCATAATTTAGGTTGTAGTAAAATTTCGTACACCTTCCTTACGAAAACAGTATCATCCTTAATGTGTATGCATGTATGCATATAATAATCATGAAGGGCAGAAATCATTATTTCAATCTTCGAAGTCATTATGAGGCAACGTTGCTACAGGAAAGCTCTATGTAGGTTTCTAAAACATTCGAGATTGATTTTTTTGTTACTGGTATGCTTTACCTCCATACTCCATAATAGGTTCAATACAATAGTCCAGGATACTTCACCTTTTCTTTCAATGCCGCTGGGTATTATTACATTTTTTAGATATCATGAAAATGTTAAGGCCGAAACTATATAACATTAGATAATAATGTGACTACTATCAAGAAGAATGATTTGAGCCAATTTATACTCACTTTTGAATTTACCCGTACCATATTGATCGTAGATATATAGATATATGTGTCTTAGTTTTCATATTTCACAATAAGTTCGATACAATAGCCCAACATAATATTTTGCAGAACAATCCACAACAAGTTCTAGTCATCAGTTTGTTTTAAAGGCCCTTTTAGTTTTTTCAACACTCTTCAACCACCATTCCATCTAAGACCACTTATATAAGTGCCTAGTTTTGCATATTCAGCTTACTTATTTAAGTTTACGATGAGAAAAACGTACCATATTGATTATATATATGAATACATGTGCCTTAATTTTCATATTTCACAATAAGTTCTATACAATAGCCCAATATAATATTTTGCAGAACAATCCACAATAAGTTCTAGTCATCCGTTTGTTTTAGAGGCCATTTTAGTTTTTTTAACACTCTTCAACCACCTTTCCACCTAAGACCACTTATATTATTGCCTAGTTTTGCATCTTCAACTTCCTTATTTAAGTTTACGATGAGAAAAAAAGACATATAGGACACTATTATGTAGTGACATTTCTATAAGGAAACTATTTTTATAATACTTCCGATATCAACTCTTTTCTCAGTCATACACAAATATGTCAGTATTTCATAATTCGTTTACTACAATAGCCCAACAATATCTCTAAAATGATCCACAATTTGTTATATTCAACAGTTCCCTAAACATATTGGAAATATGCAAGTATAGTTTTAAGAGTGAATACTTTCCTCACCTCACACTTAAGATGATGTCATCTAAATTAATGTTCGGTGTCGGTCTATTTCAAGCATGGTTTTCATAAAACTAAGAAGTGATTTCGTCAATTCGTCAATTTTCTGGCACCTTTGGAATTCGCTTGTACCTTCAAATATTTCTATATTTTAATCTTCATTTTCCACACTAAGTTTAGTTCAACAGGCTAACACAAAGGACGATATGTAGAATATGTTGAAGGCTTTTGGAAACATACATGGAACTTTATAAAAACCTAAACGCGTCAAACATTAACCCTATTTTTCAGCTTAATGGAAGTCTAATATTGATGTATTCATTACTTTCTTTCTCATGGGTATATACAAAGAATTAAGATGTTGAAACTATGCAACCATGTCTTGATGATTCACAGATATACAATGATCATGATACTTTAATCACAACAAATTCAAAACTGTAGCCTAGAAAAATTACTGGAGGTTGTGAAAATTTGCAAAAACTTCGAATTTTTAAAAAATATTGAAAATTTTTAAAAAATCTTTATTTCCTAAGACGTTGAAGAACTGACAAAGTTTTGAAGAACTTCGAAAAATCTGAAGTATATCAAAGATATTGGAGCCTTTTGAAAACTTGAAAAATGAAGAGAAAAGTGATCATTTCGTAAGCTGTAATAATTTTAAAAAACCTAATAGGAAGTCACAAACAACTTTATTTGAACGCAATAGCCCAAATACACACATTTTTCCAAATTTCTGTTTCCCACACTTCAGTTGAGGAAAAGTACACTGTACTTTCTTGAAGAATTTAAATTCAACATACATGTCCACCGTTTCGTCGGTAATGTTAAAAAGGCGGCAATTTCCCTTTCGTGTACGTCAATCAGCCTTTCTTAACAAATCAACGAAGTACCTGCATGTCAATATTTAAAAGTTTGCACAAATGTCGTACAGTCAAACTAGTATTAAAAACCTGGCCATTGATCCCGTTTTTCAGCAACGAACACTTCTTTGAGATGACTTCTTCAAAATGTCGATGTGGCCCTTTCTTAAACACGGTCAAAAAGTTATCAACCAAGCCACTATCCTGTTTCTGTTATTTACGAATCAGCGGTTAAACCATATGCATATTTTCATTTGGAAATATGTACTAACCAATGCAAGTAAAGCAGTTTGTTGTTTTTTTCTTCGACTACCACTATTTCCCTGATATTGTATCATACATGGAAGGATTCCATGGCTGCGCTGGCCCGTAATCAAAACTACATCTGTTGAAATATAAACTATTCATTAACGTTTCTGTCACTTCTGTCGTTTTTATCTAGGTACAAAATGTTTGACAAAAGAAATTGGAATTTTTACAATGATAGCTGATCTAGGTAGCAGCTGTTGTTTTCATTTGAGAACTAACTAGTCGACGAGTATCAGATCTTAAAGAACAGAACTGCATCTGCATTGTTGGTAAATCTAAAATGATAACCAGTAATGCATCAGTATCTTCGGTTCCCGATGTTGTTTCATAAAACACTCTTGGTCCTTATTTTGGATTTACCAATAATGGAGGCGCAATAGTTTTATCCTTTAAGACCTTAAGTTAGTAGTTAGGCTTGACAAAAATGTCGCTTCTTAAAAATAATGTTTTGTCAAACAATTTGAACTTTAACAAAAGCTACAGGGACTATCAAACCGTTAAACAACAGGATGAGTGACAGAAATACTTTTATGGAATGGTTTAACCGCATTTTCTTGCTTCTTATCACTTTACAATTTTTATTTAACTTTTTGATCTATCTTAGAATGGGTCATCGATATTCTGGAGTAATTTCAACAGAAATTGTCTCTGATGCAAGAAACGTCCCATCGTACCGTGTTTTAGCTGGACCGTATAAGCTGAGGTTGTGTTCCATTTATGATACGGAACTGTACATACACTGTATATAATATACACACACAAATCGCACAACTTTTGTACATTATTGCATATAACCACTTACATAGTTCCAAATTCGAAATTGTCACCGTTTTCACCCGAAATAGTTTCCACAACGTGTGCAATATCTCAGAAGACCGCCTTTGACGCTGACGCGCTATTAAGTTTTCATTTTTCGTCACCAGATGACTCTTTGGTCTTCCTTATAAAAAAAGTGTATTCGAACTCGACAACGATTCCTAATGACGATCGGTCATTTTGAAACAAACTAAGAGCCACTTGTATGTCAAATTTCGGCATCTAAATTTCTGGAAATGCAACTGCGAAAAAAGTTGCATGGATATCGTGTAAATTTTAAATGTACCACTCATTTGGCTATTGTTCACAAATACTTTTAGGTTAAAATTTCGTATAACTCAACTAGGTTTAGAATTGTTTGCCTCACTCTCCAGCTGCCCTTTATTTGGATTACAAAGTGATGCTAAGCTTCACCCGACATTTAATTTTTCATTGATCTTTAATAGCGTATTGCATATGTTAAACTGTATCTAAAGATCTTACAAATAGTGTTCTTCATTCTAAAATTTCAATTATCAGACATTCCCGTAAAATCAAGTGAAAAGAGAGTACACAAGGTGTTTCAGCACAATGATTGGTTTGCCTACAAAATTATTGCTATGTGAATATTTGGAACATATAATAAAGAGCCTCACATCTCTATTTTTTCTACATTGAAATGTTTATTCATGAATCTAAGTCAATAATGACAGGTTGAGGCTTAGAATCTCATTCTGGAATCCAAATTGTAAGTTCTGTTTTATGTACCCACGCTGCAAAAAATCATAATGAGGTGTCGTTGAGATACTGATTCCACTGTTAGATAAGGCGATATATGTTTCTAGGTTTTTCAGCTCAGTATGTACACTTAACTGAAATGTCTCTAAATATATGCAGTGTGTCCACAAAGTCATTATTTATATGTGGTGAATGAATTCAAATAAACTTTCTTTTCTAGCTAAGTCTATTCTGAACGTCATTTTGTAAAACCAAGGAGGCGTTTGGGAAAAAACCTTACATTATCAAAAATCAAGCAAGATAGTGATCTAATTAAATTCTTCTTAAACGTTCTAATGGAGCAAGCTAGAAATGAAAGTAATAGAATTTGTGGACATACCTTACAATCAATTATTTATCTAAACAATGAGAGGTGTTAACAATATCAAACTTGTATCCACTTTTCGCTAGAATCTTTGATTCAATTAAAATACATGATACAGGTGAAATATGTAATAACCAGCTCCAGTTTTGGAAGTAGCTATTATAGATACAGTTTACGTTTTGAGTTTACTACCCTGTTTGTAAAATGGACCTCAATACCAACACATTGCCGCCATGTCAGTTTCTACACTGGAGTGCTCACAACCGTACTCTTGAAATCAATTTGAATTGCCTAACAAAATGGATGATGGCAGCAATGTTGAACTATGTCCGGATGTCTTATATATTTGGGGATCCTTTTTGATTTCTGAGAAATCTGCTATCTTCCCGACAACTGAACTGCGATTACCTTTACTTTGATTTAACCGTTTTCATTTCAAAGCCAAGTCAACTCTGAAGAGAAGAAAGTAATCGTGTCAACGCAATATCTTTGATCCCAATTTGCTGCAGCGTTTAAGCCGAATGATCAAAAATTAATTCGAAAAAGTTGTTGCGATGGTTTCTAGTTTTAAACGCCTTCTTCCATCCAAATTCAAAAGATTCATTGCAGATACAATGGTCATACTGTACCTTTCAGGGTGAGAATAGTCTAAGACACTCAGGGTTCTGATGTGCATCTTCAATATCAGAAACATACTAAGCAATTTCTGTTACTAGGTACATTAAAATGCAGTATTACAGCTCAGGTATTAGAATCCAGAACAGGCACAGCGAATAGAACTCGAATACACGCGAGGGCACACTATTCTTCGTTCTAAAATCCCAAAATGGCATAACTTGACAACCGCGCGTTTTCGAAAAGCGTTAAAGTCATTAGTGCTTTGCGTGGTTGCCAAACGACTCTAACCTCCGGGAATTTAGGTTGCGAATATTATATCTTCAAGTGTAGATGTGTCAACATTCAAGGAGTGAGGTCTAGTGAGTTTTTTGTTGGACAATCCATACTGAGTGTTTCGGCAAATGTTGTTGGAATGTGGTCCATTGATATCTTGGGGCAAAGCACCAAAAGTTGAGTTATCTAACCAGGTTCAAGCGAAGTGGCCAAACTTGTCGAGACGTAGGGTCATTGTCACTGGTGTGAACGCCACGAGGCTCCCACTAATAATAATATTTAAGGTTAGAAACTGCATCGATAGAATCGAATAAGAAAATGTATATTTAGTACAAAAAAGAAAAAATCGAGATAGCTCAAAATTTATTAAAAAAAAGCTGAGCGACTCGAGTCTCCCTCCGCGCCCCCCGAAAGTTTATATGTGTAAAAATTTAAGAGTATTTTTATATTTATATTGGTGTAAATCAAAATTTGGTATTGACAAAATTATTGTAGAAATTTTAGGTTGATAAATTTAATATTGAGGAAAAGTAAGCTTTAGGAATTTTTAAATAAATTTGTAAATAAAAATTTATATAATATATATAGAACGGGACGCGGAGAGGGAAACAAGTGAGTCGATGGAGAAGATTTGTTGCCAAGGTGGCGTGGCGTGATTGTATACTATAACACTATATTCGTACAAGGTACTCATATAGTTGTGCTGCAAACCAGCACCATTCCTACGTTATATTCGCTTCTTTCAGTTTTTATTTTTAGCGTGTGCCGTATTCCATGTTACATTAGACAATTTTACTATTTGGTGTACAGCAATTGTTTCGGCTGTCAGACTTGACAGGATGTCGTCATTGTCTGACAGACCGAGATGTTGTGACTGTGTTTTCATTGAGCAGTATAATAAATATATACATTTATTTGGAATTCTTTGACTTTTATTTTACACAGCCCAACATTTTTTCACCTACGGCGAAAAAGGGATCACTTTGGGTCACCTTTCGTGGTTGAATTTTCTTAACCAACTTCTTCAGGTTAGAAAAACGTTGCGTCATGTTTTCACTGGCCCTCTAATGAAAACTATACATTGTGTTCTAGAACGAGTGGAAGATACTTCAGGAAGTGGCTATACAGCTTATTCCCAACAAAAAGAGTCGTATACTGTAGGGTTCGATTTTCAACTATCTCAGAGATTTTTAATGTTTATTTATTTTCAAGAAGCGCTTCTTACTGATGCCTGGTAAAAGTGTTCTTTTACTTCAGTAAATAATTATAACACTTACAACCACTTAGCATATTCATTACAATAGTCGTTACAATAAATTAATCATAACCATGCTATACACGACATATTCCAACAATATTTTTATGAAAACGATTCAGCAAACGAGAATTAATTTTCTTCTATTTCAACTATCCATATAAGTAAAAAGTAGCTTCTTCAACTACAAACAAAATTTTACAGTGCTGTTTTTAGGGCTGAATACGCTTTACTTGGAGATATTTTTTCTCTATTTTGCTGAAGCTTTGTCTTTAGGGCGAAGTCAAACAAAGGGCGTTCTAGAACGCCGTAACGCCGCGTTCTAGAATGCCCTCTGTTTGATCGGGCCTTGAGTTCATCTATGTTTGAATCACTGGACATCTTGACAAAAATTGGCGTAATGCTTTTGCTCAACGCGTCGAACAGGCCTTTTCGATACAACCAACGGAATGCTGTAACGCGGCGTTAGAGAACGCCGGAACGCCGCGTTCTAGAACGCCCTCTGTTTGGCCGGGCCTTTAAACATTCACAAAAATTATCAGACAAGAATTACCAGAACCCGTTATTCGTCACTGAAATTATTGCAGTACGATTTGATTACTGTTTGATGACAAATTTTATGACTTTTCCACATTGTGTATTTTGTATTTTGCTACATTTAGGGCCGTCGTAAATTTATCAACCATGTGCGGAAGCTGCTGGAAATCAAATAATGAAAGAAAATTAAATATCTCTGAAACAGTTGAAAATAGGACCCTACTGTTTATGACTTTTTGTATTGCAAATGTGCCTGTACAGTTTTCTCCTAAAGTATCTTCCACTCGTTATAGAACACCCTATGTACAAGGGTGTTTTCAAAGACGAGACCTTCCTTACAAAAAACAACTGTCTTTCGTCTTTGTAATGAAAAAGCTAATGTACCGTGAAACAGCAGCTGAAGAATAAAAAAGAAATGTTGAAAAATACTTACTATTCGTTCGCTGCGAAATTTTAAGTGCGGTCCTGTCATATGAGTCATAGATCTGGTTCGAATTTCACCGAGGCTGAAAAACCAAGTATTTCTTTTCTTCTTCAATTTGAACCATTCGAGGTTGCCTAGGTTGTTCAGCGTGTCCACTATGATGTGAATATAGATACGTGTCTATCGTCTATGCGTCTAGCTCTGTGCACGAGATAGTGAAATCGACGGGGTGCAGGGTGAATACGGTTACGGAAATGATCAGCATACACTCGCGAAGTCCGGGACGCATTTTCACCACATTCACTGTACACTAAACTTGTATTATTCACCAGTTCATTATAGTTATAACGGTTCCTACATAACACTATATGGATATGTATACATCTACAGAATGTACATTAGATATTCCAGTTTGAACATGTATATTTTGAATATTCATAGGACGTTAAATGTACATATGAAAAATGATATAAACTAGTGTAATATACTATGTATATTCACGTACGTATATACATATGCGAATATACATAAGATGTTGATCTATGTATCATATATACATCTAGTAGTTTACGCCTGCGCGAAGGACAGCTAGTGCCGCCATTGCTGATTTCTAGCCATTCGACGTAGTTAGCGTGTGTGTGCTGGTGCTGGTTGTGCCTGATTACCTGACGGTAAGTCGTAAACGGAACAAACCACCTACAAAATTCTATAACCTTCATTTCTTTGCTACTTTAGACATGCCATTCAACAGGAAAGAGATGAGAATCATAGTAATCGGTTTGCCAAGTATTATTATTGTAACTAGAAATTGAATTAATAAAGTACAAAGTTTGTTTACCTTTCTGCCTCTACATTGAACTTGCATACACTATGCATGTGCATTAAAAGTACATTAATGTACAGCTAATGGATATACCATGGATGTGTAAATCCGCGACAAACGTACATGAAATATTAATTTGTTTAAGCATTGATTAAAGTCCGTTAATACCTTAATCAATGGTTTAAGTCTATTTTACATCCATTAGACGTTCATGCTCCACTTGTGGATATACATGTTCATTGTATGTACATTGTATATACTTTAGTAAGTATATACATGGTATATATTATGAATATACATGTTCATACCTGGACTATATTACATAGACCTACTATGCATGTACATTAGACGTACATATTATGTACATTCTATGGATATGCCATGGATGTGAAGGTTCGTGACAAATGTGCATGCAATGCATATTTTTTTGATGCCTATTTGACATCCATTGGACATTCTCGCTCCATTTGTGGATATACATATCCATTGGTTCGATATCCAATGTATGTACATTGTATATACTTTTGTTATGTGGGTTGCACCATTTTTGTTGTTTTTAAAGTCCGATGTAGCACGTAAACAACTCAACAGACGACTAATGCGCGCTGCTACCTACATCTATGCCCCATAGTAAACTGAGCTTTTTCGTTTTTTGCTTCGTATAATCGGTTTTTTTTTTCGTTTTTTGCCTTTGTTTTGATCGAATTGCACAGGGATGGAATTAGAAATCAGGATTTTATTATCTGTCAGTATGCTGTCATCTCTAAACATCTTGGTTACGTGTTATTGAGAAAAGTCACTCCTTTTGACGAGTACCATATGCCCTATGAAGAAAAGTTCCAACTTTGGAAACACTCTCTATACTAAAGATACACACTTTTGGCTGTTCAACCCCCTCTATCCCCTTTATTAAAGTAACATTTTTGAAAAAAAGTGAATTTTGGATAGGTATAATAAAGTATTAGCTAGAGTGCGGTAAGGTAAGAGGTAACGTAAGACGTAAGAAAATACACCTGTGGAATCAGATGAGAGTGTTTATAGTCGTAACGTTTCTTCTTACGTTACGACTATAAACACTCTCATCTGATTCCATAGGTTTATTTTCTTACGTCTTACGTTACCTCTTACCTTACCGCACTCTAGATACCTAATCCCTAAGTGACGTTACCTGACAAGTGACAGCTATTGCTTTTGTTAACTAACTTTCAAACTAACTAATTGTGATTTTGAAATCTTGAAGTAGAGAAGACTTGAGTGCTGCTGCTATTCTTTTTAATTTACTTTGATTAAAGTTACATTTTGTGAGTAGTCGAAAAGTTAGTAAACCACTAGTAACTATGTTTACCGTTGATCCATCGGGACCACCTGTGGGCAACGGCAATGAAAATTTTAAATTGGAATCTGTACATCGGATTTCACGATAATTGTTTAACTGTCCCAATAACAGATGGCGCTACGGATTCGGCACGCAGTGCCACCTACTATGATAAATCAGAAACATTGCAGTTAGCCTGTAAGCGTTCTGTCTGGACTGGGATCTGCCCTGTTATTTGATTCAGTAGTAGACGGACAGATGGCGCCTGACTACAAAAATGGACTTCTTATTTTAGCGTTTTGTTGGGCACAAACCCACAAACGACAGGGGCGAATTTTTTCGAATGGCCAAAAAGCAAAATTAAGTGGAAATCTGCTAAGCTTGAATTATTACGATGTCTGCTTTGAACAGATGCCTCCAACTTCTCGCTGCACTAAAGTTGCCATCTATTATTGAGTTTTAAATCTTTCCATAGGATTGGATCTAAGAAAGGTTACCTAAGTATGTCATATCGGCAGCTAAATTCTTCGTCGTTAGATGGCAGGCAGAGTCAAAAACCAGTATTTATGGGTGCCAATTAATCCCACATAATTTAATTTCCAAATTAAAAATATTATACCTATATGTGCTCGATAAGAAAATCAAAATGTGGTATAAAATAACAAAAAATGCCTTGTATTTATTATAAAATCGCAAGATAAAATTAATACACAATTTGGACGTTAAATTATGTTCGGTAGGTATGTTAAAGATATAATATGCATTAAAATAATATACAGACTGTTACCTACTCTACTATACACCCTTGAACATGAAATGACATGAAATGCTGAATATGGCAACAAGGCTTAGAGACAAAGACAACATATAATCCATTCCCCGCTAGATGGCGTCACTACATTTCACAAGGATGCCACATCTACGCAATAATCTGCAGCTTTGATAGCTCTGATTCGACTGTTCTATAATTGATAGAGATTAACCGGCAAGGATTGTTCCTTCTTTACATGATCGGTTAGCAGAGCTGACCGTTAGAGCACTGTCATTCATTGCGTGATATTTATGAATCGTTTATTCCTTTATATCAACAAGCATGGATAACGCTAAACACAATACAAATTTCGAGAATAACTCTTCGTGCGTTCCGCTTCTACCTAAAACTCCATACGTCGTGAACTAAAGCTGGTTTTTAGCACTAACCACAAAAATTACTTTGTCAAATCGCGGCATGCAATGATAATAATCATTGCCGAAGATTGCAGCATAAAAAGTGAAGATGTGAAGAATGGCTTGCTAGGGCCCTATCGCTTGATTATAGAATGTAGAAGCTTAACTGTTATCCTGGAGTTAAATCCCTTCAACCAGATGATACCTATTTGTACTAATACTCCGAACTTGCAGGTAGGAATAGAACCTGAACGGATTAACATAAATGGGAAGTACTACCTTGATATTTTCGCTTTTTTACAACCTTAACCCCCACACCAAACATTATTAGTAATCTTTTGTGATATACATCAGTAAGATTAATTTAAATTTTGTTTTATGAAAAACATACAAATATGAATATTTTCATTACCTATGATTACGCGGAAAAAACTTGAACATAACCGGCAACACCGCTTAGCTATTGCGATAACAGTGCAAGTTTTGGCCATCCGACGCTAAACGGTGTTGCCGGTTATGTTCAAGTTTTTTTCGCGTAATCACAAGTAATGAAAATATTCATATTTGTATGTTTTTTCGTAAAACAAAATCTAAATCAATCTTACTGATGTATATCACAAAAGTTCGTAGCATGTCCACACGCGCCTTGCTGTTACTAATAATGATTGGTTTGGGGTAAAGGTTGTAAAAAACCGAAAATATCAAGGTAGTATTTCCATTTCAGTATTTAGCGTTTAGTTGGATACCAAAATAAAGTCTTATGATCTGTGGGGTCAAACTACGTTTGAGATCCAAACTCAATATGCGAATGTAAGTGAAAGATAAGGGGACCCGGCTAGCAGTGCGTGTAAGGCGGCCAGCTGTCGAGTCGGAGACTAAGCAGCGTCAGGCGGGGTTAGACATGGACGGGTTGGCGTCTGAGTGGGGGGAAAGACGTAGAAGCTCAGAACTTGAACTTCCCTCACACGCGATTGGTTCATGGACGGCAGGCGTCTCATGGGGGGTGAATCTTTCTCTTGCTTGCTCGTCGCACCGGCCGCGCTCGGTCGCACTTGGTCACACTTTGGACTCGACAGTGTTTATAGCAGCGCGGATCGGCAGCGAAACGACCCACCGGCAATGCTGACCGCGCATTATGGTTCCCCCCTGACAGTTTTATATAGCACAATAAGCCCGTAAGAGCTGCAGTGCTGACGGCTCTCGTAAAAAAGTTAAAGTAAAGCTAATAGGGCCGGTTTCTCAATACATACTCAGCTTGAACGATAAGTCTGCTAACCTGTTGAAGGCAACGGCAACTACCAGTTGAGTTTATTTGTGGTTCTTCTTGAGCATATAAATTATTTTACACCTACGTGACTACAACATTTATGTTAATCCGTGCAGGTTCTCCTCCTACCCACCTACCTGCAAGTTCGGAGTATTAGTACAAACATCATCTGGTTGAAAAGATTTAACTCCAGGAGAACAGTTAAGCTTCTACATTTTATAATCAAGCGATAGGGCCCTAGCAAGCCATTCTTCACATCTTCACATTTTATGCTGCAATCTTCGGCAATGATTATTGTCATTGCGTGCCGCGATTTGACAAAGTAACTTTCGTGGTTAGTGCTAAAAACCAGATTTAGTTCACGACGTATGGAGTTTTTAGGTACAATACACGAAGAGTTATTCTCGAAATTTGTATTGTGTTTAGCGTTATTTTCCATGCTTGTTGATATAAATGAATAAACGATTCATCAACATTCTTCACGTAATGAATGACAGTGCTCTAACGGTCAGCTCTGCTAACCGATCATGTAAAGAAGGAACAATCCTTGCCAGTTAATCTCTATCAATTATAGAACTGTCGAATCAGAGCTATCAAAGCTGCAGATTATTGCGTAGATGTGGCATCCTTGTGAAATGTGGTGGCGCCATCTAGCGGGGAATGGATTATATGTTGTCTTTGTCTCTAAGCCTTGTTGCCATATTCAGCATTTCATGTCCAGGACCGCATTAAGGGTGTATAGTGGAGCAGGTAACACTCTGTATACAAACCCTTGATAATAGTTTACCTTCTCAATATTTTAAATAAAAGATACGTAGGTAATAGGTGTTTTCCAGTTTATTCCTCCGAATTATAATTATGTTTTGTACCTATAAGTGCATTTTAGTTTTATTGCGACTATTTTATTTTTGAAATAGATTGCTACCAGAAATACAGAAAACGTGATATTATTTCTAAGTTACAGGAGTTCACCTAGGTAATAGGTGTTTTCCAGTTTATTCCTCCGAATTATAATTATGTTTTGTACCTATAAGTGCATTTTAGTTTTATTGCGACTATTTTATTTTTGAAATAGATTGCTACCAGAAATACAGAAAACGTGATATTATTTCTAAGTTACAGGAGTTCACCTTGTATTACATAACTATTACACTGAATACCTAAATTCTTACTTGGTCACTGTTTTTGTTATTTTCCATGAAAATGAAGGTACCTACTTATTGCAATAAGCATTTAAGTTTGGTACTGAGCGATCTCTAAGCAAATATTTTTCAATTTAGGAAACATTTGAATCTGATACTGAGCATTCGTTACATTTATTGAGCCTAAACTATTTTTATCCACTATTTAATAATTTAGAACGTACCTATTATTATTATTATTTATTTGTTCTGTTAATTACAAATAATTGCCACCTCGAAGGCCAGGCCTTGTGTGAGGTATTGGCATTTATAACTTGAAAATGTACATTTGAAATTTTGCTAACCTAACTATGCTGCTGCTTCCACGTTGCCTCCCCTTGTACTGCTATTCGTACGCCTTTCGATGGTTTGACCTTCAATGGATCCACCCTGAGCAGCAGCATGCATTCGTCATCAATTTTATCGATGATCTATTCATTTTAAACTTGAAATTTATCGAGCATTTATTATATTTATAGAATATTTAGTTTCTTATAATGATACTGTAACATCCTGTATATTACATTGCTTATTTGGATTTGTTAATGTTTCTTTCACAATGATTAGGTTAGATTTTTTTTGATGTGTAAACGTCATCGAATCATTTGGAATTTTCTAGACTGACAGATCGGCATTCTCGAATGTCATCTGGGTGTATGGAATCTTCTAGATGGTTCGATGAAGTATATAAGGCACCACGAGTAGCGTGGCAGTATTCAGTTGAGTTGAGATCTAGTTGAGATAAGGTTAAGAGATATTGTATTAAGTTCTGAAGTAAAACGGTGAAAGTTACGTCGAGTTTGATTCCCTGGGTGAAGAATAAGGGGCCGTCGTGACAATTGGTGTCGGAAGTGTGGGATCATCCATCGAATCAAGCCAGGAAAAGGAAAGAAGAAGTGAGTACAGTATCCATTAATGCCAGTAACCAGAGCTATGGCATCCGAAATGAATGCATTGATGGCTATGCTACAAGAAATGGGAAACAAATTAGATCAAAGTGCAGCTCAATCGAGAACAAATATGCAAGACCTTGAAGAAAAGCTAAAGCACCACCAGAACGAGGCAGTTGTGAACCTTGAAGAAAAACTAAAGCACCACCAAGAGGACCTTGAGCAAAAGTTGATGAGACATCAAGACGAGGCAGTCGCAGATTTGAAAAGTGGACAGGAAATCGTCAGAGAGGAGCTGCGAGAACTTGTGCAGGTGAGCGTTGTTTAACAGCTGTACCACCCGCTTTTGCTGATAGACACAGTGGCGTAGTAGCAAAGCCCTATCCGTACAATGGCAAAACATCCTGGGACATTTATTATATGCAATTTGAAAACATCGCACGTATGAATAACTGGTCAAGTGAAGAAAAAGCTTGTGTGCTGACATCTATGCTTAGAGACTCTGCCGCAGCTATTTTGGAGAATTTCTGCTCATCAGATCTACGTGATTATGATAAGATAACATCTGCACTAAAGTTACGCTTTGGAGATGCACACTTAACAGAGCTGTTGCATGGCCAGTTGCATAACCGAACACAACAAGCTAAGGAAGATCTAACCACATTTGCATACGAAGTCCAAAGCCTAGCTAAACGAGCATTCGTCAGCAGTCCCATCGAGACACAGGAATACGTGGCTGCTCGTCAGTTTGTCGAAGGAATTGCCGATCTGGATGTTCAGAGAATCGTAAGACTATCTAGTCCCAGAACCTTACAAGACGCTTTGGTCAAAGCTCTAGAAATTGAAGCTGCCACAAAAGCTACGCGAATGACACGGAGGGTGCGCTCTGTAGACCAAGATGATGAAGTAGAAGTCAGGGCCACTTCGTTCGTTCCAAGAAGAAGAGGTGGTACCTTCCAAAGAAACCCAGTTGGCAGAAATCTTGAAGGACCTGAGAAGTTTACGTGCTGGAGATGTGGGCAGAAGGGGCACCTTAGAGTAGGCTGTCGCATGCCGCTGACAGAGAAGTCAAGAGAGGCTAGTACTAATACTGACAATGAGTCGGAAAACTAAAGCCGGCCAGTTTTAGGGGGCAAAAACTGGCTGGCCATCATGACGAAAGCCCCATGGTCACCGAAATTGAAGTTGATAAAATTGAGAAGAGTCCAGTAGTTGAAGGTTACATAGAAAATATACCATGCTAGATGTTAGTCGATACCGGAGCAAATGTGACTATAATAAGCCCTAACATATACCAAGAAATTCGAAGGAAGTTGCCAAGCAGAACCACGCAAACGGATAGAATGTTGCTGAAGACCGCTAATGGAGACCGTATACCAGTACTGGGTGTTGAAGAATTAGAGATTCGCATTGGCAGTTTCGGTAAGAAGCATCCCATTTTAGTAGCTTCAGTCACAAATGATTGCATCCTTGGTGCTGAGTTTCTGCAGAGTTCTGGCTGCGTAATAAACTTCACTGGTAATACCTTAAGCATTGGGGATTCAGAAGAGATTTCATTTAGCTGCCGAGCTGTTCATCTAGAGGAAATGAACGTTATGGCACCAAGGAATTTTACAATTCCACCACAGAAAGAGATTGTTATACCCATATATGCACATAAGGCACTTGAACATAACCTTACCCCATGCGTTTTTGAACCAGATCCTACGCTAGGTTGGAATAAACCTATTTTATTAGCCAGAACAATAACGGATTCTTCAAATATGTTAATAAGGGCCGTGAATGTATCCAGGAATTCAATACAAATCAAGAAAGGTACGCCACTGGGTAGACTAGAACCAGTAGCATGGATACGAAGGCTAGATGACTCGGAAGAAGAAGATGATAGTGACTTCACCCAAATCTCAGATAGTCTTCAAGATTTGTATGATAGAAGCTGTGAGCATTTGCGACCCGAACAGCAGCGGAAGGTCCTGAAGCTACTAAGAGAATTTCATTCGATTTTCGCTAAAAATAATGATGACCTAGGGCGAACCCATCTGGTACGTCATAAAATTAATGTAGGAGATGCCCAGCCAGTCAAGCAGCCCCCAAGAAGAACTCCATTATCTAGGATTGATGAAGTACAGAATATGGTAAAAGATATGCAGAAACGAGGAGTAATCGAGCCATCATCTAGCCCTTGGGCCTCTCCGATAGTCCTTGTTAGGAAGAAGGACGGATCGACGAGGTTTTGTGTGGATTACAGGCGGCTCAACGATTTGACCAAAAAGGATTCATACCCTTTACCAAGAATTGACGACACTTTGGATGCAGTTGGAAATTCTTCATGGTTCTCCACCTTGGACCTGCAAAGTGGGTACTGGCAGGTTGAAATGGATGAAAAAGATAAAGAGAAAACGGCATTTACATCGTGTGCTGGGCTATGGCAGTTTACAGTAATGCCTTTCGGTCTATGCAATGCACCCAGTACCTTCGAAAGATTAATGGATGTTGTACTACAAGGTTTATCTTGGAAGACAGCACTGATATATCTCGATGACGTTATTGTGTTTGGAAAGGATTTTGAAGAAGAGCTACTCCGACTAAGACAAGTTTTCCAGCGGCTTAAGGAAGCGAACTTGAAGCTAAACCCTAAGAAATGCCATCTTTTCAAAAGGGAAGTAAAATACCTCGGACATCTGTTAACCAAAGACGGAATCCGGACGGATCCAGAGAAGGTGCAGGCTATGAAGGAATGGAAAGTACCGTCCAACACTCATGAGGTACGAAGCTTTTTGGGACTGTGCAGTTATTATCGCAGATTTGTGAAAGATTTCTCTACCATCGCCAAGCCATTATTTGCCTTAACTGAAAATGGTAATAAGTTTTATTGGGACTCCATCTGCCAAGAAGCCTTCGACGCATTGAAAACGGCTTTGACCTCCTCACCGATACTAGCTCATCCTACAAGGGATTCTTGGACGCAGATGCTAGCCAATATGCTGTTGGAGCCGTCTTATCTCAAGAACAAGATGGCATCGAAAAGGTAATTGGATACTACAGTAAAACTTTGCACAAAGCGCAGAAAAACTGGTGTGTGACACGAAAAGAGTTGTACAGTGTGGTGAAAGGGATCGGAAATTTCCACCACTTATTGCACGGAAGAAGATTTGTCGTGAGAACCGATCATTCAGCTTTGCAGTGGTTAATGAAGTTCAAGAATCCAGAAGGCCAGCTTGCTCGATGGATTGAATACCTCCAAAGCTATGACTTTGAAATTCGTCATCGTCCAGGAAAGCAACACGGAAATGCCGATTCTATGTCACGCAGGCCCTGTGATGAAGACTGTAAGCACTGCTCGAAAGAAGAGAAACAACGAGAATTCGACATAAACACATTAAGAATAGAAGAATTTGAATTGGAAGGAACCAAGATTTCACTAGAAACCTTCAAGCAAGCTCAGTCACAAGACGCTGAGCTAGGGTTAGTTATTCATTCGCTATTAAATGGAAACAAGCCTAATCAACAGGAAATAAGTGCTATGAGTCCCATCACTAAAGCCTACCTAGCACAATGGGACTCACTAAAGGTAAGGGGTAACCTCCTGTATCGAATCTGGGAGGATACTGATGGCAGACATGCTAAAGAAAAACTTGTAGTACCAAGGAAATTACGGAAAGCAATTATGGAACAACTACATGATAGTAGCAGTGGGGGTCACTTTGGCATCAGGAAGACCCTGGAAAGAATCAAGGAGAGATTTTACTGGGTTGGCTGTCACGAAGATGTTGAAAATTACTGTTCCACGTGCGATGTCTGCAACTCAAGAAAAGGTCCAAGTATTCGTCAACGATCACGCATGCAGCAGTACAACGTTGGATCGCCGTTTGAGAGAATCGCCATAGACATTTTGGGTCCTTTGCCGGAAACCAGCCATGGGAACAAGTATCTGCTTGTTGTAATGGATTATTTCTCTAAATGGCCAGAAGCAATTCCTGTGCCCAATCAAGAAGCAGGCACAGTGGCACAGGCTCTTTTAGAACATGTGGTGTCCAGATTCGGAGTTCCTAATGAACTACATTCAGACCAGGAACGAAGCTTTGAATCGGAAGTCTTCATACAGCTGATGAGAAAACTCGGAATTCGGAAGACTAGAACAACTGCTCTTCATCCGCAGTCCGAGGGTATGGTGGAACGCTTCAACAAGACAATCCTGGATTACCTATCAAAATTCGTTAACGAACATCAGTCTGATTGGAATACGAAGATTCCTCTGGGAATGTTGGCCTACAGATCAGCGGTGAACGAGTCAACTCGGTTGAGCCCAGCGAAGATAATTTTTGGTCGAGAACTGCGGCTGCCTCTGGACTTAGCTCTTGGTCCACCCCCAGAAACGGAACGCCGTCTTCCATGCGAATGGGTGAGCGAGCTTCAGGAAACGCTCTGGGATATCCATGAGTCTGCTAGAAGAAACATCCAGTCTGCCAGCGACAGAATGAAAGCCAGATACGATCTGAAAGCAAATAGCCCAAAGTTCGTCGAAGGTGATCTGGTATGGTTCTACAATCCACGACGGAGAAGGCGTAGATGTCCGAAGCTACAACGCCATTGGGAGGGACCCTACGCGGTGATGAAGCGCCTCAATGACGTAGTCTACAGGATACGTATGGGTAGTGGAAAACCGAAGGTCGTCCATAGCGATCGCCTGTGGCCATACAAGGATCGAAGCGAACTGTTCGTCGAGGACGCCGAACGCTAAGGGGGAAGAGTGTAACATCCTGTATATTACATTGCTTATTTGGATTTGTTAATGTTTCTTTCACAATGATTAGGTTAGATTTTTTTTGATGTGTAAACGTCATCGAATCATCTGGAATTTTCTAGACTGACAGATCGGCATTCTCGAATGTCATCTGGGTGTCTGGAATCTTCTAGATGGTTCGATGAAGTATATAAGGCACCACGAGTAGCGTGGCAGTATTCAGTTGAGTTGAGATCTAGTTGAGATAAGGTTAAGAGATATTGTATTAAGTTCTGAAGTAAAACGGTGAAAGTTACGTCGAGTTTGATTCCCTGGGTGAAGAATAAGAGGCCGTCGTGACAATACGAATAAATTAACTAGAAAATATAATACGCATTGGTATTAAATATTGATCATATAAAATTTTGGTGTTCTCCTCAGAGTAACAACTGAACATAGATGTAGTAAACGACTAATTCTAATAGGCCGACATCTTTTCTTACATTGACATATTGACCACCAGATATGGCAATCATAATTACCTATTTACTATCATCTTAATTGTATAGGATCCAGAAATATTCCATTCTACGTTAAAAAAGACGGTATTTTGACGGTTCAGGAATGATTACAAAATCAATAGATATGTTGACCTCTATTCTGCGTTACTGCGTATTTCTTCATCATAAACGCAAATTCTAAGGTCTTACATAAATTTTGAGGAGCTGGCAATGCCGATATAATTTTCATGCGACTTATTTACGGTAGAACCTCGACTGTCAAACGTTTGTTTTGTTTGTGCGTCTTTCATGCTTGGTCAGTAAAATCGGATTGGCTATTTGTTGGTAACTGCAGTGAAGCTTTACGGACTTACTGCGCTATATTCGAGTGTAGTTTAACAGTTTTTCGAGATGGAACCCAAAAAGTGCTGTGTTTGTAACATGGGTTGCATTGGAAGGATGTTCAGGTTAGCTGGCGTTAAACAGGATTGTTTACAATTTGAACTGTCACTGCGAGGTCACAGCTGATCAATGTTTGGAGTAGTTTGGAGGCTGAAATGTCAAAGATGATGGCTTTGAACACGCCATGCTGAAGTGGTTTGTCGGGTGGTTTGTTTACTACCTCTATGTTCAGTGGTTACTCTGAGTTTTTCTTATGGGAGGAGGGGAATCAGATGTCGGCAAATTCTAAGGCCAGGACAAGATGGGTGATGGTGAAATCTGCGGTAATGATTCTACGTCAGCTCAAAACAGGAATTTTAGGAGCTCACAGCGTAGAAATGGCCCTGATAATTTCCAATTTTCAGTATGAGCGGAAGAGAAAGGCATATATATTAAGTAGGTGTGTATTATTAGGTTAGGTATAACAAAATTTAAACTAGAAATAAGAAAAGATAGAATTGTACCAACTGTTCTGCCAATAAAGCGCACTCATCACATAACGCGCATGAAATTTCAAATATTGCTAGTGCAGTATCAAATATCATGAAAATCGTCGAATTTCCGAAAATTATGACTGTCTCAAAAAATATAATACACATATTTAGGATTATCTAAATTTTTGAGATTTTGGAATTTTTTGGAAACTTTCGAGATTTATCAAAATTCTGTAAACATGTCACTTATCGATATTCTCGAAAAACACCCCGAATTCTCGAAAAACACCCCAAATTTTGGTTGCTTCTCGGTTTTTTTCTCAATTTTTTTAGAATATTCAATATTCTTGGTATACTTCAAGATATAATTCCCGATTTTAACAAGATTTTCGAAATTTAAAATTTTTTTCGAAATTGTAGAGATTTTCGAATTTTTTGAAAGCGTCCGACATTTTACAAAATTCCAAAGACTTTTCAATACGAAAACATTCAGCAATGTCATTGTTTCTCAAAAACTTTCAGAATTTTAACTTGCATAAGTAGCCGCTTGTATACTGACATCTTTGCGGACAATGCTTTAAAACGGAGAACGTTTTCGAACTGTCTTGATGCAGTTTCATTACCACGTATGCCTACATGTCCTTTGACCTTGTTAAAGATTACTTCTCCGCGTTTAGAACGTAAACACACTATGAATAAGACTTTGAATTTCACATAAAATGCACTCCTTATCCAGCCCTCATGAGAGGTGGATAAGCATGATTTCTTTGTCGTGCTGACACGTCTTGAAAAGTCTATAAAATTACGTAGCATAGAAGGGGAGGGACAAAATGTACAGGGTGTCCCATTTTGGGCACTTTTACGGGGAATCTCGGTTATTTTTGCAAGTAGAGAGTTGCGGTTTTCGCGACAGTGTGCTACTTTTTTGGGAAACTAAAGGATGCCGTCAACAAAATTATCATGGCCCTCTTGTTTTTTGAGAAACAGGATGAAATTGAAAACTATCGATTTTGGGACCACCCTCGTAACTCGGTTGTCTTTTATCTTATTGAAAAGTTTCAATGGAGTCTAATGGAATTTTTTCTGTAGAATCCAGAGGTGTAGTCTGATTTTTTCTTGCTCTAACCATTTTTCAATTATGAAGCAAGCATATATTTTTTTAAACGGAACACCCTGTATATTATTTTTGAAGTCAATTGGAAATATTTCAAGCTTTTCAAAAATATATATTGGTATTAAGTTGTTTTGAAAATACGCTCAGAATTTAATTTTTTCACTTTTTACTCTATTTGTAGCAGTAGGCCATGACTAATCTATTAAAAACAATATCCAAGTAAACAATTATTAAGGTATAAGATACTCAATACTTTTAAACTCAATTATTTAACTGTATTTTGTACGCTATTAACTACTATTTGTGATAATGTTCAATGAATATTACTTATTGTAGTCGATTATTACATTACTAAAACCGAACAACATTATAGCTGAAGAATATCAACACAATATTAAATTTAAATTTTAATCAAAAATAAAAGCTAAAAACATCGAGGAGCTTTTAGAGCTGTTGGCTCAAAGGCAAAAGAATTATTGGTCTCCATCGTGTTATGGCGATTAAATATTCCAAACCTGGATCCTGTGCAAATGTTGAAGTATCTTAATCTTGTACGGATGGTAATTGTAATTTTTAGAATTCTTTCTGCAGTTGATTTTGGTACCCCTACAGCTTCTTCTATGTGCATACAGAATGATGGAGGCGTTGCTTCTATGTAACCTAATACGTTTGTTTCCCTTTGCTCCCTATTCTCCTTGAAATAAGTTTTAGGGCGTGGTTGAATAAAGGATCCGTACCTAACTATATTCATTTTTAGATGAGCAAATATATCTGGAAACGGTTGCAGTCTCTCTGGGTATCTAAGCTGCCCTTATTATAGAAAATTGACAACAATAAAAATAAAAACACAGAAAGAACAAACCTATATTTAATAAAAATATAAATAAAAACTGACAGCAAATTTTTTACAGATTTGCTTTTTCGTTTTTAATAGATGAGTGATAGCCCACTATCTAGTCAATATTATAATAAACAATCATCATTTTAAAGCTTTCGACAGAGTATGGCATGACGGACTTCTGGTCAAGCTTGCTGCTTATGGACTACCACCTGGTCTGCGCCAGTGGCTGAATAGCTTTTTGAAAGACCGATCTCTGTTCGTTGTAGTCGAGGGCTGTTCATCAGACGTATTTTCAATAAACGCCGGTGTTCCTCAGGGATCTGTCCTATCCCCTACACTATTTCTGCTGTACATCAACGAGCTGCTGGAAATAACATCCAATCCAATCTACAGCTTCGCAGATGACAGTACATTAGTGTCGTGCATGGAACCAGGCAAGCCACTATCATCCCAGGACACGGTACGTCGGCGACAGCAGCATGCCTCACAGATCAACGCAGATATCAAAACAATTGTCGAGTGGGGATTAGCAAATAAAGTACAGTTCAACGTACAAAAAACTCAGGCAACAACACTTACAAAGAAGTCTCACGATGGCTTACCAACCGTGGAAATGGAGGGTCACCCCATAGTCGAATCACCTTCCGTCAAGCTTTTGGGAATCAACATCAACAATAACATGTCCTGGCACGACCACCTCGTCAGTATTGCTAAAACGGCATCCCAGAAGCTTGGAGTTTTGTTCCGCTGTAGGAAGTTGTATACACCAGAGCAACTGCTGCTGCTCTACAAGGCACAGATCCGACCATCGCTGGAGTATTGCTCCCATGTGTGGGGATGCGCTCCGAAGCACTCTCTAAAGCTTCTGGACACTATCCAGAAAAGAGCGATTAGACTAATCGATACGCCTAACCTCACAAAGGACCTCCACAGCCTGGAACATCGAAGGAGGGTGGCTGACCTATCCCTGTTTTACAGATTCTATCACGGAAGATGTTCGAGTGAGCTCTCTCAGATAATAACACCACAGGCCGTCCGAACCAGGGCCACTAGAGAAGCTCTGCGAGCTCATCCTTACCAGGTCGAGGTCCTTACTCCCCGAACTAGTCTCCTCCAGCATTCCTTCTTTTGGAGAACTTCGACGCTGTGGAATCAGCTGCCGGGGAATTTGTTTCCCGACGGCTACAACCTGCAGCGTTTCAAATCTAACGTGAACCGATACTTATCCTCTCGCAGCGCTTCTACAGCGCCATAGGCTTTCAGCCTTTGCGGGAGGCCGACCATAAAAAAAAAAAAGAAAAAAAATAATGAGACATTATTATTTAAAAAAGATGTATTTTGATTCTGTTTTTTCAAATTTGAGTAGGAAGTCTCTTATAGAGTATTAACTGCTTAGGTGCTTATTATTTATAGTCGGTTAAACATGGTCTACTGCTACAGATAAAGTAAAAAATGAAAAAATCAAATTTTGAGCGCAATTTTAAAAATAACTTAATACTAATATATATTTTTGGAAAGCTTGGATTATTTCCGATTGACCTCAAAAATAATAGGGGGTCTTCCATTTCCTTCTCCCATTTAAAAAAAATATATGTTTGCTACATAACTGAAAAATGGTTAGAGTAAGAGAGAATCAAAACTACACTAATGGATTCTACAGAAAAAATTCTATAAGACCCTTTTTTAAGATTTTCAATAAGATAAAAGACAACAGAGTTACGAGAGTGGTCCCAAAATCGATAGCTTTCGATTTGACCCTGTATCTCAAAAAATAGTAGGGCCATGACAATTTTGTTGACGGCATCTTTAGTTTCACAAAAAGTAGCACACTGTCGCGAAAACCGCAACTCTTCTTTTATCTTCAAATATAACCGAGATATCCCGTAAAAGTGCCCAAAATGGGACACCCTGTACATACTGAACAAGTATTGTGTACACATGGAGGCGTTATGAGATACTGATAGGAGATGACAAGCCTTATAGGCCGTTGTCATCTACAATCGGTGGAAAAGATATTGAGATTCAAGGAGCGGTGGATCTATATTTTTTATGTGTGTAGGCCACTCTATTTACGCCGCGCCGTCCCATTTGCTTTTCTAAAATATTAATTTTCCATCTGCAGTAAGGAAGGCGCTAAATTTCAATAAACGAATGAATAATAATGCATAAGATATAAGATAAGAGCGCTAAAAAGAGATTTTTAATGGCACAATGAGCTGTAATATCATCGTAGTTCAGTATTTCTTCTTCTATCTCTCTAGATAGAAAAATGTTTAACTCTCCTCTGCAAGTTAAACATTTTTTCTTTTCTTGAGACAATGAAGACGTTTAATAATTATTATAGATGCATTTTCAGCAGGAAAATTCCTTTCCTCAGAACAATTTGTAGCCGGAGTGGAAAGTATGATTTGGACAGCCATATCCCAGTTAGAGTAACCACTAGACAGAGACAGACAGATTGATTCCCCAAAACCGTTGAGAAACTAGATAGTGACTTTTATCTAGGCTTCTCTGAACAGTTTTACTAGAGGAAATGTGAGTGTGAAAATGCACAAATTTTTGAACCAAATCGTCCTCTAAATCGTTGGTGCAATATTTGACGATTCACTGGACTTTTTCTGTACCTCTTTGTTTTGAAAGTTCAGTCATTTTTGTTATAAATGAAAGTATTTATTTGAAGTTTAAGCAAGCATTATGCCTTATCTGTGTTCCAGGCTTCAGTCGATCAAAGGTGACCAAAAATGGCACTCAGAAATAATATCTAGCGTTAGATGGTATTTCAGGTTCTTCATTCGATGTTTCATCCGCTGTTTTTTTTTTCGTTTAGGTAACAGTGGGTATCTAGGATTGACAGTTTTCGATAGAAATGAGCTTCTGTAGGGATCTAACGAATTAGTACAAAAAAACGACACAAACTTTTTGACTTTTATCCTCTGAAATCGCGTGAGCGTTCTCTGAAATCTGCCCTCCCTTGGCGGCGGCCTATATGACCTATTAATTGACAAATCCAGTACTGGGATGAGGTTTTGAGGATTTATTCTTAACCATATTGTTGAAGAAATATATGTCAAAATGTAAGGTCAAATATTTGTAAAACGATACCTTGTAATTTACAACTAGCGCATTCGAATATTAAAAAAAATACTTTACAAAGTTCAATTGACTATTTGGAATTAGCAGTAGACTGTTGAAAATTATATTTGATGCTTTGCAATATTCAACTAACTATTCTAATAAGATTTTAAACTACAAATGACAAATTGTCAAATTAACCTGGCCATCTTACTTGAATCTTTAGAAACTACTGCTGTAGTATGTGTATGGTTCTTTTTCATGGGTTTCGGTCAACGACTGAAACTATAATTTTTCTTCACTACTACGTTTCGGTTTATTTTAATCTAAATCATCTTCGGGTGTCTATAAATAAAATAGGAAATGGTCTGTATATAATAAAAATAAGAATAAACATACAAAAAAAAACAACAAAACAGTTAAATAAGATAATTATAAATTGTATGTGTAAACTGTAAAGTAGAAATATAACTAACTATAAATGTATATATAGAACTTTTAAACATAAACTTAGTGATTTTATTTTCGTTTACTCAAAATGAATACAAATGAATTAGATTTACTGAGACAGGAAACCCAATTACGTTAATTTCTGATGTCGGTTACATTTGTGTAAATTTTTTTGTCTGTGAAGCAGCCTCTACGGGTTGAGTTGAGAGAGCTGAATGACCTGCGCGGCGTCTTTAGGATGTTGTGAAATACACAGATGTTCTTAAACATCCTAAAAACGGTGTGTAAGTCATTCAGTTCTCTCAACCCGTAGAAGCTGCTTCACAAACAAAAAAAAAATTACGGAAATGTAACCAACATCAGAAAATAACCTAAGTAGGTTTGTTAGTATTACTTTTCTGTCTCAGCAAATTTAATTAATTTATATTCAGTTTCAATAAACGGAAATAAAATCACTAAGTTTATGTTTAAAAGTTCTATGTATACATTTATAATTATTTATATTTCTACTTTACACATACAATTTATAAATATTTTGTTTAACTGTTTTTTTTGTAGTTTTTTTGTATGTTTATTCTTATTTTTATTATATACAGACGATTTCCTATTTCATTTATAGACAACTGAAGATGGTTTAGATTAAAATAAACCGAAACGTAGTAGTGAAGGAAAATTATAGTTTCAATCGTTGACCGAAATACATGAAAAACAACCATAATCTAGTCGCGGTGACTAAAAAAATAAGCGTTAAGTAATACGTGAAACGATCTTTGTTTTTTTGTGGTTTTTCTAATTTGAGTATGGATGGGTACCAAAATATCTAAAAAGTATACTGGCTACCATTGTAAATAAAAACTTAATAAAATACTTCTTTGGGTATTATTTGTAGTAGCCATTTTAAAGCATATTGCCACATATATTCATCTCTGATTTTGTCCTCTTAAGCTATCTTGCACGCTTTGGAAATTAAAGGATTCTAGCATACCTTGTATGTATACAGAGGGCTTACAGAAAATTCCTTGCTCATAAAACCTGAAGCACATACAACCAATAAAGTACCTCGTCGTCTTTAGCGCCATGCAAGCAACTTGTATCGTTCTAATATATATTAAAATTTTATTTGTATTGTCTAAGTAAAACAGTGTGAAATAACGGCCACTAACCTGGAGACTGAGAAAATCTATCCTGAAAGTCGTAAAAACTGCCTTATTTACGGTGCAGTAGAAACTAGGAAACATTTTATTTTAAATCGATACTTGCACATAAAGGCGAGGCCCGTGGAAGTTGGGAGTTGGAAGACATCTTGGGAAAGGTTCGGCATTGTTAGGGCCTGTTTTATTACTGACCCGTGTCTGGAACGAGAATTATACAAGGGAAAAGCAATAAATGCATCTCTACTTAGACTAGTGTTTTTTATTATCATTAAGAAGGGTATTGGGGTAAAAAGGTGGATTTCACAAATAGTATAATTCCAGAAAGATGAATTTGAAGGTTTGAAGGCTCGCATGAATTTTTATAAAAATAAAAAGTAAGAGTCAAGGTTCTTGAAGATGATTGAATATATTAAATCAAGCGAAACGTTGAGATACCCAAGAATTATATAGACAATGGAAGTCCGAAACATATACAGTAATGTCCGCCTATAACGGACCCGCTTTTTGCGAACTTTCGCTTATGACGAACCAAATCTAGAGGCACGAAACTTCGGTATTACTAAGCGTGTGTTAATTTTTTCGCAAATAACGAACCCTTTTATAACGAACTTTTGAATAAAACGAACTTTAAACTTTGGTATTGTCGTAAAATCTGTCTTTTATAACGAACCTAAAACGGGATTCTATCGCTGGGGGTTTACCGAATTATTTCCATCGCAACGCACCTGAAACGATATTTCACCGCTGGTGATTCCCCGAATTCTAAAGTAATCCATCTTAGATGGAATAAACTTCCTTCATTTGGCATGGCGGAGGGTATCGAAACAAACGATTTTTAATTGTTGTTGACACGGTGGTTTCCTGAAAGTGGAAAATGAATTCAGACGATGACTTGACATTAGCCGAATGGCTGGAAAAAGTTGGACAGGAAGATTATAACAATATTCTAGACAATTTTCCTTGTTCTGAAAATGAGTTCAATGAATTTGTCCGTATTGATGATAATCTTGTAAGTGTTGAATACTTGGATGATGATGCCATTGTCGCTTCTGTGTCTTCTTCAGTTTATATTGATAACGATGAGGGGGCAGAAGATGAAGAACCTGAGAGTACAGAGTTGAGACCAGTTCCAACCACATCAGAGGCACTTGAACATATTGATAACGTTCGTTATTTTCTCCAGTCACGAAATACTCCGCAGTGTTTTTAATCAATTAGCCCAAGAAGAATTATACAGGGCTATTCACGTTATTCGACACGGAGCATTATGGCTAAAGTATTTGATAAACAAGAAAATAATAATTTCGGATGAATAGAGATCCATAAAGGCTACATTTTAAAAATATTTTCATGTTATACAGGGTGTCCCAAAAACACGAAATGTATCAAAGTTATGTTTTTTTAAGTGGAACACCCCGTATATTATTGCATATTCGGATTCCTTGGTGAATTTTAGTGTGACTTTATGTAACATACATGGGACTTAAAGCAAACCGTTTAGGTGTAAATCACCATTTTCGGTATAAGTAGATATCAGGAAAAAATTGAATAGCGCAGAGACTATAAAATTTGGAAGGCTGTGACTTTGCCGTATTACTAAACATAACATGCGTCAGCTTTGACGAGACTGTCAAAATTAAATTACGATTATGATTGGAGAAATCGGTCGATTAATTAAGGAAACTTCGATCAGCGATAACTTGATTTTTTCAAATGGGAATGCCTATTTCTTTTATACGGTTAAACGTAGAATTTGATAGCCTTTCTAATGATATAAGGTTGTGAATATCAATCAGTTCGTTCCTGTGTATTTTTCGTCTAAGTTAGTTTGTTGTTTTCTTCTACCTGAACAGGTTTTTGTTTATATTTCATGGCCTGCTACGTTGCTTATAGGTAGGAAAATTGAAAAACGCCGATTTGTTTGAAAATTGAAAATTAAATGAAAACTACCAGAGATTGATATTAACAACCTGATATCATTAGAAAGGTTATCAAATTCTACGTCTAACCGTATAAAAAGAATCAGGCATTCCCATTTGAGAAAATCAAGTTATCGCTGATCGAGGGTTCCTTAATTAATCGACCGATGTCTCCAAGCATAAACGTAATTTGAATTTGACAGTCTCATCAAAGCTGACGCATTTTATGCTCAGTAAAACGGCAAAGTTGCAACTTTCCCAATTTTATAATCTCTGCGATATTCAATTTTTTCCTGATATCTACTTATACCGAAAACGGTGATTTACACCTAAACGGTTTGCTTTAAGCCCCATGTATGATACATAAAGTCGCACTGGAATTCACTAAGGAATCCGAATATGCAATAATATACTGGGTGTTCCATTTTAAAAAAACATAGCTTTCATAGATTTCGTGTTTTTGGGACACCCTGTATAACATGAAAATATTTTTAAAATGTAGCCTCTCTCTCTCTATCCATCCGAAGTTATTCATTTCACAAAAATAAAACAAACTAAAATAAAAGATTTTTTAAATTAGACTCTTAAGAACAGCTGTTAATGTATTTACTATATTACACAATATATTTTATGTACCCTCATATCTATGTATTAATAAATGTATTAATAAAAACAGCAGATCTTTTTTATATATCGTTTATAGCGAACTTCGCTTATAACGAACCGTTTTCGCCGGTCCCATGAAGTTCGTTATAACCGAACATTACTGTATATTGGAACATCTACGTTGTCTAAAAATTTCAAACACACATAGGCATAGCCACCACTAATAACGTATTCCGAAAAGCACAGTTACTATAAAATGTTAGTCTGTTCATTTCACAGTAAACATTTATCAAAATTTAACGCGTGCACCACGGCTCTTAGCGTTCACAGTAACCATGATCAACAGATTGAAATAGACCCGAACAGGCTACACATTTGTGTTTTTCCTAGTAGACAGCGCTCTGGATATTACAAAACAGCTGGTGGTTGACTCGTCGAACCATTACGACTGAGCCAACGAATTACTGAATTTGTGGTTACATGACATGACCAGTAGGGCGCAAAGGGATATACTTTCGCTTCGAAAATCGTGGTGCTCCTGCCTAAAGAGAAACTCTCCCGTACCCCTTGAATTAGGAAGGGCTTATCGCAGAAATAAAATCCTACGTTGCCATATCCCCTGACCAGCATGTCACAAAACAGGTAAATCTCAGTCGATCACTTACGTCAAATGTCACTCATTGCAATAAAAAGCTCTATACATATTCAAAATATACATTAGCGTCAGCGACATAAGTCTGCTATGAATGAGAACATACGTATTGTTCAAGAGGATGATAGTAATTAGACTGCCTTTTCTCTTGGAAGTCATAGTTCAAAGGAGGGCCCCAAACGTTATAAAATAGCAAAAACTTTGCTTACTGTCCCATGTTGTCAATTGGTATGTAGAATACGTCATATTTGTGTCCATTCATGTCTGTCCTCATGTCCCGATTTTTTTATTCACAGTAGGCCTTTACGGAAACTATGATCGGATTAACCCGATCACTTGGATCACTGACCCCAGAAAGTGATCTATTATCAGTCATAAATATGGTCAGTTCTCTCTTGTACGGTAAGTGATCCCGATTGGGTTATACAGGTCAGTAGCTTTTTTCTTAACCATCTGTCTTTTTATTCTTAAACTAAATTTTTCGTTGTTCGAAATCCATGGAATTATAAATCCCACTTGACAGCTGTTTGACACATAACTGATCTATCTGGATTCAGATCAGTGTTTCCGTAAAGGCCTAATATAATATATAGCCACATAACCACATACGTAAATTGATTTTGCAAAATTCTGAAATGAACACAAAAAATTCTAGCAATATATTGTCAGGCACTGATAAATCTGTAGAAATTTTTGGCCATTTGAAAATCTTGTTCCGATGACATTAAAATATTGAAAGTAGGGAGAGCTTATTAAAAAGTATTTAGTTAAATACTCTTGAACCGCATGAAAATATCAAAAAAGCAAATAGAAAGGCTTTCAAACATGCTGAGAAAACGTTATAGTAACAGAAAATATTTTACTTGAATTTGATATTTATAAAATTAATAAATTTGATAGCAAACAAACTAAAAAACCAGCAAACAAAAATATTCTGAAACAGTTGTCATTTCATTCCACAAAAAAACAAAAAAAAAATAGTCAATAAACAGTTAGGTAAGCCTAGCTCCAATTAAGCAAGTGAAATAAAAAAATACTTCCTAAACCCAAATTTAGAGTTTGTATCTCAATCGTTTCATCTTGTATTATATATAACATAGTATCTATTTGTATTTATTATACTACTTGTATATTACTAGTACAATAAATGCCATCACTCTTATTATAGCTTAATTTTTTTGTCCTCCAAAAACACACTACTTATTGCCTTTATTAGTCATTCAGGCCTGTTTTGTACATGTTGTTAAATAAATTATTATTACTATTATTGGATCTACCTCAATAAAAGATTTTCGCCCTGGTAGTTTTCCTGACAAATTATATTGCTGCCCTTCTTTAAAGTAAATAAATAAAAAAATTGGAGCAATGTATTTTTCATACTTCAAAAACTACTGAAAATACACAACAATGTTCATAATCCTGCCTTGATTTAGAGCTTATATCGTTTGGCTGCCCAACTATCATTCAAATTAGCCGCCACTCTCGAGTAATTGTAACTTGGCAACATTGGAATTTGTTTCTACAGTTAGCCCATCCTCTCGAATTTGCACATACAACATGGCTCTGAGGCCTGTCCACTAACTACACCTCTTCCAGCTGTAGTTTCTAAAGCGTCAAGTGATAATTCAAAACGGTCAAGTTAATTTTCCGACTCGTCACTTGTAATTTCAAAGTGTCAGGTTTAATTTATGCCTGTCAGTTTGCATTTACAATTTACTATTTGGAAAATTAACTTGACCGTTTTGAATTATCACTTGATGCTTTAGAAACTACAGCTGGGGAAGGTGTAGAAGACAGCCGCCTGTGTAGCGTACCAATGCCTCTTCGTGAAACCGAATCTCCTCTCCACTCCTCGATACTGGGAACTAGAGGTCGACAACTATCGATATTCGGACCATCGATATAGTTTTCGATATAATTCATATAAAACATCGATATTTATCGATAGTATCCTATAGTTTTTCCACCAACATTTAATTTAGGTTTGTTTTTTAAGAATACTTTTGGTAATCCTCCGACAGAACCGAAAATCAGTTATTAGGGTTATTGACGAGCATTTTTTCCGAAGATCAAAACACTAAATTATGTTAGGTTAGGCGTGATTAAATTTTAAATTGATTTTTGAGCATTCAGTCGTGAGTTATCGATAATTATTGTAAAATCGATTCTATTTTAGCCAGATTTTAAAAGACATTAAACAATTTTATGCAAATTGTTACTAAGCATATTTTGACGTTTTTGCTATCACTACTTGACCAAATTAAAGCCTTCAGACTCTGATTCTATTTTTTCAATAACTGGATTGAAATAAGGGTTTGAAAAACAATATGTGAATAAAATTCAAAAAGCTGTAGCTGTGCACTTGTGCAGTGTGCTGTGCTGTACACGTGCTGTAGGCTGTAGTTGTAGCCACAAAACATCTACACCGGATGAGTTCAGAGTTGTAATACAGAAGTACAGAACAGCACCCAGGGGAACAGACACCAATGTCTTCGTACGGTAACAGAGAACATTAAATTTGATATAAAAAGCAAATTCTGTCAGTTCTGTGACACAACACAACCAGAGAGGCCGTTGTTTGGCTAATATCGCGAACTATCCATATTAACAAGAAAAATATCGATATTTTTCGATATCATATACTATCGATAACTATCGATAGTACTATCGATGATTCTCGACCGACTACTGGGAACGTTCAGATTGATAGATGTATCCAACCTTGATAGACGGTTTGCCTCGACAACACTGTAGGCAGAGATAGGCAATGCTTCCTCCGCCAGCTTGGCTATCTTTGCGTGGCCAACTGCCTCTACCTTTATCTGCCAATTACTAGAGTCCCGCAGTCTCAGACGCGCTACCATCGCTGTCATCCTAATCCAAGATGGCACCGACGGCAGTCCGAGCAGAGGTTCCAGTGTGCCGTATTGTATTCGGGGTCTTATGGTGTAAGTGTATATCCACTGAAAGATATTGGGCTTCAATTCCCACGTTCTTCCTCCTACCCGCCGTAGCTACCAGATGGTCGCTGTTGATCTTGGGACTGTCAACATGCGACCTCCACCTCAACATCTAGACAAGAATCCATACATTGCAGGCGTTCTAAAGCCCTGTAAGTTCCTTCTTCTACAGAACAGTACTCCAGCTCCATTTTGGTTGGATTTACTGAGAGTACCAACTTTTGTTAGAGGGGCATCGTCATTAATATTAGACGTTTCGCTCGCAACGCTCAACCTATCAAGATATAGGGTGTTGCAGGATGGGAGTCTGAGCTGTCATCGGTATATCACTTTCACCATAGAGACGACGGACACAAACACACAAACCCACAAACCATCCAACGCTGAACCCTCGCGAGCCACAAAGTTGGTCATTAAAACGGCTAGACCACGGGACGTTCAGTGCTGCTCTGAATACCATACTGAACAGACGCAGTGTAGATACGGTTGAAAACCTAGTTAGCGTGATCACAGAACCATGCGATAATACCATTGCAGTCCGTTCTGACAACAGGAGAAGGAAACCGGTATACTAGTGGTCACAGCATATTGCAGTGCAAGCGTTAGGGCCCGACGTGCATATACCAGAAGAAATTTGGCTCTGAATCAACGTGAGAGCGGCAAAGCGGAAGCGGCGGCAAGAACTTTTAACCGATATCGACAGAGATTATGGGGCAAGGGGTATCGCATAGCCCTTTCCAGGCTAGCGATAGGTCCATCTGTCGTTACAATACCTATGCCTCGTAGACTCGAGATCTTCGAAGCCCTCTTCCCAATGCAGCCCCCCGTACAATGGGTAAATATGGACAACACGACGTGTAACATTTTTACCATGGAAGAACTCGTCGCAGCGGCAGAGGGTCTCAAGACACGCAGAGCTCCGGGCCCAGACTCTATCCCACCAGACATAATCAAGCTGGTGGTGGATATTGCACCTGATACAATTTTGAAGGTCGCCAATGTTGCGCTGCTTACGGGCCACTACCCGAACGTTTGGAAAGTGGCGGATCTTGTGCTTATCCCAAAAAAAGGCAAACCACACGACTCTCCGTCAGCCTACCGTCCGATCAGCCTATTAGATACAGCAGGGAAACTGCTTGAATACCTCATTCACAACAGACTGACTGCCGAAATCGACTCATTAAATGGACTGTCGGACAGACAATATGGTTTTAGAAAGGGCAGGTCTACCATTCACGCCATTAAAAGGATTACTGACATAGCCAAAACATCTGCAGTTGTAATAAACCGCAAACTACAAATATGGGATACAGAAGGACATAATGAGACCACTTGTGAGCTTCCTCCAAAACCGTAGAATCCGGCTAAAAGACAAAGAGGAGGTAGTCGAAAAAACGTTCACCAGTGGTGTTCATCAGGGGTCAATACTGGGACCTACCTTGTGGAACATCCTTTTTACAATGGTGTACTGGAGCTAGAACAGCTGTAGGGCGTTACCACAGTGGCCTACGCCGATGATCTGGCTACCATAGTTGTCGGCAGAAACGAGGAAGACATAATGTGGAAAGCTCACTGGGCTTTAGAAAATATACACTCCTGGCTGCAGGGAAAATCTCGGTCTTTGGCCGCAAACAAGACTGAGGCGGTACTGCCAACCCGCAGGAGGAAGATGAGTAGGATATCGTTTAAAGTCCAGGATAGCATAATTGACCCTAAACCTTCCATCAAATATCTTGGTGTGTGGCTGGATTCCAAGTTAGCCTTCTGTGACCATATTCGCAAAACCGCCGAAAAGATGGTATCTATGCTGACTAGACTGATTCCAGAGTGAGCAGGCCGAAAGCGAGTAAGAAAAGAGTTTTGAGCTCTGTGGCTAGCTCCATCGCTTTATATGGAGCCCCGATTTGGGCGTCTGCCCTGACCAAAGCCTGTAACAGAAAGAAATTGGAAACAGTCTTCCGGAGGACCGCGATCAGAATCTGCAGTGGATATCGCACAATATCTACAGATGCAGTCGCCATGATTTCCTATCTTCCTCCAATAGACTTGTTAGCGCTGGAGAAGGCCAAGGTTTTCGAGGGCGCAGACAAAGCAATAGCCAGAGAGGATCTCTACGCGGAATGGCAACAACGCTGGAATACTGGTGCTACTGGTCAATGGACAAGGGCCGTTATCAGATATGTCCGACAGTGAGTTGACAGACATCATGGGAGGTTGATTTTACCCTTACACAGATCCTATCTGGACATGGCTGCTTCAACTTCTATTTACATAAGTACCGCATTATAGGCGATCCTAGCTGTCTGCAACACAGTAGATGACGCGTGCCACACTTTATTTACATGCACGCGATGGGCTACGCACAGACAAAAGTGCAATTCTACGGTAGGCCTGATTGTTACCCCAGCGAACTTAATCAATATCATGCTAACATCTCAAGACAACTGGTTGGCCATTCAGTATATGGCAAAGATCATGCATCATGTTGACTAAACGTAATAGTATGCAGGACAGACCAGAGTGAGCAAGATGATCTGACATCCGCAGAAAAGAAGACTAAGACTGCTTATTAACCAGACACCCGCAGCAACGAAGTAATGCTCACGTAGTTCCGTTGCTGTGCGGAGAAGAGGCAGCATGCAGAGGTTTTTTACTGGGTGGGACCCCCAGTCGCCGCAAAGAGCGGTGCGTGCAACTCTATCATCTTGCAAACAGTTTTTCCTCTGCTGATAAAAAAAACTGAGAGTACTAAAGAATCATCCAGAGACGATTACCATACCGTGGTCCGCGTATTCCTGTGCTTGGAAGTCTTGTTGCGTCTGGCTTTTTAAAAGACTATCCGTGACAAGACACCATAGAAGAAGAGAGACATACATCTGCCCTGCTGGCAGCCGCCCTCACCGCGATGTTCCGCTCGCAAAGTTTCCCAGGGTTGCCCGAACTGCCCGACCCTCCATCACAGATCGCAGCCAGCTCACCAAGGTCGCTGATATCCCTCTAACATGCGGGGCGTTGCAGGTTGTCACCGTTTTAGCCTCATCGGAGGCCCCTCCGGTAAGTGGCGTAACCAAGGGCCCGTAGGGCTCGCAGCTGCGGGGGGCCCCGTCGTTTTGGGGGCCCCGTAGTCTTGAAAGCCCAGGGTCTCCAAGAGCCATCCTTTGTACAACAAGAAAGTAGATACTAAATTAAACGGTCGTTTCCCTTGTTATTAATATATTTTACAAAGAATTCTTATCAATCTCATGATACCTACATACTTATCATTGAAAAGTGGGACAGTATTGCATTTTAAACTAAACCCTAAAAATGGGCACAGTATCCTCAGTAAATAAAAAAAATACAGTAAGACAGCATACGTCAACATTTTTTTGCCTAATTTAACGCGATGTCTTTCATAACACACGTCACACAAGCAACCAACACATACGTCTAAAATACAAACTAAACAACAAGGTTCTAAAAAAAATGAGTAATCCCATGAATGAAAAAACTGCAAAAATACTACAAAATAAAAATAATCAAGGATGCTTTCTACAAGCTTAGTGATTTATTCTACTACTAACCAATCCCTCGGCGCTCATCACACATTAGCAGCGATACAACCTATACAGATTTTAAGCAAATTAAGACATTACATATTCTTTTATACATGAACCCCTCTAAGGTCACCATGAACCTCCTCCATGGCCAACGCCTAGCTACGGCCCTGCAACAAAGTCAATTTTTTCAGCACAATAGAGTATCTTATGAACACAATACATTTTTGAGTTTTCAAACCCCCCACAATCCCAATTTCACCACAACCCAAACACAAATATGAAAAATGGGCAGGAATTTCTGAAACACCTAAACCGAAGTTTGGAGTGGTTCGAAGATTTTTTGTCTTTTACCAGTTAACTTCTCCGCCAGCTTTACCTACTATAATACGACCCCACAGCTCATGGCTACCTACAATTCATCACAATCCAAGCAGCGGTTACTGAGATTACGCGACTAGAAGAACGTCAATAGACAGACAGACCGACAGGCAGACAGACCGACGGAAACGAGTGACATGAATTTTAGTGATGTAGATATCATAGAACGCTCAAAAAGCGTATTATCATAAAATAGAAAATTTTTGCAATCACAATACTCCCGTCACCTATTGGTGTGGGACGTAAAGGACATGTTCAACTTTTGCACATTTTTGCCTTAAAAAATAAAAGTAGTTATTATACAAATTACATGTTCGCCGGATGATAAGGCAAGAAAATCTTCCAGACTTCTTCCCATTAAGGTAAGAAAAAAAAGTTATTTGGGAAAAATACGAAACCAAGGAGCAAAATAGATGAAAGTCACAATAATAAGTGCAGGTTTGTATTTAGATAGCGGCCATATTCAAATTCTTCTGGTAAAGTTATCAATCGTACTGAAAAATATCCAAAGATTCAACATTTTTGAAATTTTGCATATTTTCAAACCATATTTTATTTATAATTTATATTTATAAGTACGAGTAGTACGAGTAGTATTAATTCAAAAATTCTGTAGATATATTTTGTAACCTCGTAAAATTCAGAAAATTCTGAGGATTTTGAAAAATATCGAAAGTTTTGAAGTTGAAAAATAAACTTAGAAAATCCGAATATTTTGAAAAATTTTGAAGGTGTTGAACAATTTGGTAACACGAAGAATAGGTATTCGAAAGTTTTTAAAATTTTAAGCGCACCTGCTTTTTAGCGGTCTGAGTCAACCTCCTCACTATGCGACATCGCTCAGTAAACACCGGACAAGTGCAGAGTAACAAGTTGAGCAATAAAAATGAATTCTCATGATAGACTAAGCAAAATATGATACCGTAAACGGCTATAAAGCACGGATTGATTTTAAAATACAAATTGTGTATTATAAATGGGTCCGATAATGTCTGTTCCCACAGCATCGACACGTATTGTATGACTACGCAGCCACCATATCTTTATATATACAATATTATACATGTTTTGACTTCCAAGATCCTAAATCAAATCCTGAATATGTCAACAGTTGCTTGAAATGTGCCTGGGTATGGAATGTGCAGTGAGAAATGAGACTTTGCTTACGTATTCTTTGCAGCACTTATCTTTCTCTCGATTAAATTAAATTTATTTTCCTTTATCTACATTCCCAACTCCGTAACAATATTTTCATAACAATATAACACAGAGACACAAGTGAAATTATGAGTTAAAAAATAACTATAAGGTTTGTGGCGTTCTGTCAGTCACCATGAGCCAGGATTGTCGTATTATCAATGCAGGTACTCTATAGTTGTCAAGTTGTCTGTATTCTTGATCGCAACTATGGGGGGGGGCAGGGGTGCCAGGGCAAAAAGGGCGCCAAAGGCGCCCGAAAGAGACAGTCTTGTCTTCACGAATAAAATTAATAAAGTTAAGATTGCTCTTCAGCAACAAGACATGAACTTATCAACCACCAGTACGTTTCTTAAAGGTTTATAAGGTCTGTTTCAATTCATTGAAAACTCAGTGCTAAAAACAGGATAACAAATATCAAAGGTTCACTTGCCGAAGAACTATCTCATTTTGACATGTAGCAACTCATATTAGATTTCAAACTAGTATGTAGCCCAATATGTTTGACAAAGACAAAGAATTCTTTTCCAGCTACATCAGCGTCATCTGGAAGCTCTTTTAGTAAATTAAAATTAATAAAAAGTGATTTAAGGACCTTCTAAGGCAGAAGAAGCACTTTGCGGTCCAGCTTTAATTTCCATTGAATTTCCAATGACTGACAATTTACATTTTTAAGAACTAATTGAATCTTTCGCCACTACAAAGGCAAGGCGTGTTCACTTTTGATCATTCATAGAATAGTTGTCATCCTTGTTTATATTGTACTGTACAATATGCGTTATACAAGACTGTTACCTCTGTTGAATTAATAGTGAGACTTTGAGCTTCTTAAACAATGTTTTAATTCAGATTTCCGTAATTCGCACATGCGCAGTAGCGGAACAATAACCGATTCCACTAATAAAGTATAACCGGATTCGTAATTTGCGGGAGGATTTCGTATGGTTGTTAACGTATACATAGCTTTGCATGGTTGTCAGTTCAGAAACTTGTCATCGTTATTCTTCAGAAACTAATAAACAAATACAATGTACTTTAAACCATTTCGTATTGCGCAAGGACAGGTTAATCTTCTTTAGTTTGACGTGCGGACTTATTTTGCAAAAACAAATAAAACATCTCAAAATTCAGGCTATTTGGCACCGCCGCCAAATCGCGATTCATGCGTGCTTTCTCTGACAGTTAACCTAACCTAATTTATTCTTAGATCTGACTGATCTTACACAGATAGAAAAGATTGTTTGAAAGAAAAAAAATAATTCACCCAAATAAATTTGTGCTTTGGTATAGGGCCAAGTAAATCAGTTTTTCAATGAAATAACCGCTATGTTTGACTTTCCAAAGTACAGATTTCATTCGTTCAAATAAATATTTGCTTGTACTCGATTAAAATTATTTACTTAAAAATGAATTGAAATGTTAAAATGAAATAAGCATTATTTTGAATTGATTAAAATCCCATTTTAAGTAAACGAACTATTTGTTTGATTTAAAAACATAATGCTTTGCACTGATCAAACATAGTTTTTGAGATATATTTCTGCGAGGATGAAAAAGTAAACATTTGTTTCATTGAAAAATATGGATTATTTATATCAATGTAACATACTTTTGAAGGTATCACTATAGTTTAGTAAAGCAAACTAATAATTGTTTATATGGAGTAAACGTATTGTTGTATCCAGGCTACTATAGCTTTCATGGAAATGTTAGTTGTTTATAGTTAAATAAATATTTTATTCAGTTGTTTATAAGAGCCAGTCAGCTATAGTCCACATTTCAATTAAAAAATGCATATAGTTGTCAAGATTTATGAAGTAAAAGTGTTGGACTAGTTAACTATATGTATATATCATGTGATAATAGAGCACATACACATAGACACAAAAGACAGTAGTGGAATTTCAAGCTTATTATAGTGGAGACATCGGGTGCCTGAGTAAAAATCTTAAATCAATGAAAATATTTATTTTCAACGATAACATAAATATAAGTATCTCTATAATTCTAATAAAAAATAAATACTTTCAATAAAATTCCGGTTTTCTAAAAAAAAATAGTAGAAAAATATATGCAATTATGTGTGTAAGTGATATGGAAGCTTAAATAAACAAAAAATGAACAGTCTCTATTGCAGACTTAATAATATATAACCTATATAGAAATCAAGGAAAACAAAAAAATCTATATGGATATCCATCATCTACAAATACGTAGATACAGTGTATTTGAATCTTCCCAAATGAAAATGCTAGGTATAATGTAGAAAAATTTAATGTAGGTAACGACGATTTTGTAGTTACATGGTAATCGAATTAAAAGAAAAAATCAAGTTCTAATGAAAATTGAATATTTTATGTTCTAAAATGTGCTTACTTATATTTTTGTTAGTAATGCAACCTTCTTATCATCATTAAAAAATGTTGAATGACAAGAAGATGAGGACTAATTTTTTTAATATCCATCTATTTATTACATTACCTAACTAATGGTAATTAACTAAATTTTGTTTCTCCACAAAGTTAAAAAGAAAACAACTGCAACATACTCACATCCTTTTGTGTATCACTTAGATTATTCACATGTGAAATAAATTTTTTCCTGTCTCCTAGTGCTGGGATCAGTTCCTTGATATCACTTATTTCCAAAGATCTCACTTGTTAATCTTGTGTTCTAAAAAGAATGTTTAAATTCATGATTATAATCGATAAGCGACTTGAGAATGCAAACATATGTATAGGTATATACAACCACATGTGGAGTAGACTGTTTATGAATGGGAATTTAAGTCAACCAAAGTACACTACCTAAGTATTCTGTCATACCTTAAAAATCATAGACAGTTGCTTTCAACACTGTGGATTATATTATGTCGGCGATTATATGTATATAATAAAAAATATTTGATGAATATAGCCTTATCTCAATAATGAAATATGCAAGTGCAAAAATCTATAGTGAATAAAACATCAAGAGAATCTTTTTGACAAATAACACAGGGGTCAAATTAAGCAAACATTTGTTTGGGTTTAATAACAAATCTATTAACTTCAACAAAATATGAGCGAGGTACGTACCACCAAAACATAATTTGTTTGAACTCCATGGCAATTTGGTTACAAAAAAATAATATCCGCGCAATCTGCTTGCTTATAAATGCCTGCAATCTTAACCAGAATGGATTTAAAGTATGTATAAAATCATTAGGTACTTTGGTTTGGATAATCAACAGCATACCATATATTGAATGTGCTTAGTTCAGGGCATATTCAACAGGTGTAGAAAAAAAATCACTTCTACCTACCTTCAATACGAGAAATCAAATGGTCTAGTCCCAACTGAACTAATAATGACCTGACATCATCCATGACGAAATATAAGATGTTCAGTGCAGAACTGCAGACACCAGACTTGGTTCAGGAACTTTCAGCTTCCACAAAACTTCTATAAGTTCTATAACACTGAGCTCTGCAAATATTTCAAAATAACTTGACGGAGAACAGCGAAATGAAAGACGTCTCACTTGTTTTGGCAGTCGGCGCGAGCCCGCGAGTGTGTAGTGGTGCGCAGCGGTTCTGTGACGTGCCCCATTGTAGCCAGTGTTGCGCACGCACTTGGAAAAATCTTATCATATCAATTCTATTCAATTAAACAACGAATTGTTTGTACGTAACGGTTCTAGTTATAGTCAAAAAAATTCAAGTAAAACAAATCATAGGGCTCATTGAAACAACACGATTTACTGTTATCAAATAATGAAATGGCCATCGAAACAACAAAAGTTTAAGCAAAATAAATGTTGTTCACGTCAACAAAATAACATTCAAACAATAGATATTCTTATATTCCGATTTCAGATTTCTATCTGTGTAGATTGTATTTTTATTTTGAAGTACTTTAGCTGCGGTTTTGCTCTCTTCTGCTTCTTTCATTTCACTAAATTCGTGTCATTTCTGACAGCTGCCCAAATTTAGGTTATATCAGACCATAACCACAAATAAATTAAAGTCACCGTAATTTTGGAAGTCAAAAATCACCCTACAAGAGACAACCCGTAAGGTACGGTAAGTTAGAGTGTGCATGCGCACAATAGCGAATGTCGCAAATAAGGGTACGTAAAATAAGAGGCCCAATATCGCCTGAATATCAATGTTGTTTTCATACAGGGTGAGTTTTTAGTACCGGATCGGTCGATAGCTCCACTCCTGCAGAAGATATGTTCCTTGCCCAGAAAATATTTAGATTTATACAGGGTGATCCATAACTAAGTGGTGATGCAAACATAAATTTTTTTAAATGAGACACCCTATACATATAATGCCATATTTAAATTCTACTGATGATCCCCGTTCTGAAAACATAAGGTATTGTAACATTATATAGGTTATTTCAAAAGTTATGACCATTTTGATTCCGACCACTATCAAATGAACGTACTGTACCTACATTGAAAATTAATGAACCAAAAATTATTTTTTTCAAACAGAATGATAAAAAATATCCTATAGTCTTAAAACAGGCTGCAAAAAAAAAGTCGCTGACCCATATTCATATACAGGGTGGGGTAGAATGCAAAAAAGAGATTTTCTCTTTTCTTTTCAATGTATCCCCCCATTTTTTATTATACCAAAAAATTGTTTTCAATATGATGTTTCATATTTATATGGAATTTCATATACCTACTCAGTTTCTGAGATTTTTCGATTTTTCTGCAAATATTGAAATTATTTTCTATTTGTACACTGACATTAAATTTATTTATTTTGAGAAAGTACTTTCGAATTTTATTTTTATTTAGCGAACAACTTTTATAGACGTGATCCATAATAATTATCAAGCAGATTTATCAAGTAAGTTTTGAAATATTGGCAGTTCTCGTAACCTGCTCAATAGTTTCGTATTGTGTGAAAACCGGGCTAAAAATTAATTTTTCTATGAAAGAACAAATAGAGGGTATTTAGGAGAGTTTCTGAGAAATTGCCTACTTGCCTCTAGAATATATCAACAAGCAACAACGATATCCATCATGGAGGAAACCCTAAAACTGATACATTTGAAAGATTGAAGAATTGTTTTATTTGGACTGATAGATCTGCTTGATAACAGTTATGCATCACGTCTATAAAATTGTTTCCTCAGCATACTTGACTTATATTATCTCGATAATTCATGATATTTACTTCACTAAATACTATTATGGCCTTTTCAGTTGTTCGTTAAGTACAAATAAAATTCGATAGCACTTTGTCAAAATAAATTTCAGTACACAAATAGAAGGTATATTTTAAACCGCCAGAAAAATCGAAATACCTCACAAAGTGATACAAATATGAAAGAGCATATTGAAATCAATTACTTGATGTAATAAAATATGGGGGGATACATTTAAATAAAAGAGAAAATATAATTTTTGCGTTCTACCTCATCCTGCATTTGAATATGCGTCGTCGACTTTTTTAATAGCCTGTGCTAAAGGATATTTTTTATTTTTGATTCATTAATTTTCAATATACAGTACGTTCATTTGGTAGCGATTTGTATATAGAAATGGTCATAACTTTTGAAATACCTTGTCTATGTTAAAATACCTTACATTTTGAGAAAGGAAATTATAATTAGAATCTAAATATAATATATAGGGTGATTCATCAATAAAAATTATGTTTGCGTCACCACGTAGTTATGGACCACCCTGTGGAAATCAAAATATTTTTTGAGCAAGAAGCATATCCTTGGATACAAATTTTATATACAACATTTTTCACTATCTTCTGCAGTAGTGCAGTAACGTTATCAACCGCTCCTGTACTAAAAAACTCACCCTGTATATTTTTCATACTAATGTTAGTCATTAGATACCTAGCTCAATCATATATCTACTGCCAACTATAGGCAACTGGAAGAAATTTTAATGGATAAAATTTTAGGAAGAACAGGTCCAGCTTGCAAGAAACACTCATGGCTCAAAGATGTTAGAAACTGGTGTCAAGTCAACGACATCTCAGTAATAGCGAGAAGACCAGAAGACGGCACTCTATATACATCGTCTGCCACTAGAGCAGATAACTGCCTACATGCTGCAAAGCGCGTGGCACCCAAAGAAGAAGATTGTGCTTGAGATATAGGTACCTATGACGATTTTTAAGAAATGTTACGGAAAAAAGGGTTACTTGCTTTTCTGCGGTCTATAAACTAATATTATTGCAGCTTTTGAGTTGAGAGGAGGGCCCTGATATCTAAAGATGCCCCGGGCCCCAGAGGGTCCAGTTGTGGCCCTGAATAGGAGCTCAGTTGGGAAATACGAAATCCTTACTAAAAGAGTATAGAAATTCTATTTCTTTAGATGAGTATTGAACTCAAACTCACGGTGTGAGAAGTTATTTCGACTCTGCAAGTTACGATGTTTAGTAAACATACTAAGTGGCGTAGAAAACAGAATACGAAGTATTAATTAATTTATTACGACATTTTTTTGTACTCGTGTACATGTTCATTAGGGTCAGGAAAGTAACCGATTAAAATTTGAAACACCCAACTGTTGGATAAAAGTGAAAACTAATAATGAAATGGACTTCCCCTGCATCTTATGCACTCAGAAATACAGCAATCTTCTCTTCACATAGAGCTTAGACATATTCTATGGGTGAAAGATCTGCAGATCTAGAAGGCAAGGCAACAAACCGACTTCATTGTCTTCAAAATGGGTCAACGTAATTCTCGCTACATGCGGTCCTTGGAAAAGTGGTTTAGGGCTATCTGAATATAAGCCATAACTTGTGGTTTCACCACCTCCTGGATGTAATGCTTGACGGTCACGTTGTCTCTGATGAAGGTAACCTAATTGTGACAATGTGGTGAACATATCTTTTCAGAAAAGAATGCCCAAACAGAATCAGAAGTGATCACTAAAGATAATTTTATGCCAGTCAATGTACACCGTTCTCTTCACCAAGCCGGTCTATTACTTCGGTGCCTAGGAATTAGAGGTAGATCCAACTGAGGATAGTATGAAGTTAGTCCAATAGTTCTGATCCGGCGAGAAACAAACAACTACCGTACCTAGATGTCAATGCATCTTACTGTGTGGTTATTATTATCGGAAGGCCATTCCAGCTTCGCGTAATCCCACTAATCGCCCTCTATAAAAGTCGCTCAGCTGGTGAACATTTTCTCATCTTCTCACCCTTGGCCTGGTAACAGATAAAAGCACAACGATTTTACGATGATTAAATGAGAATGGTAGTGACAACACACCATTGTCACGGATTTACCTTTTTTGTAAGCACAGACGGTAGCAAAGAAGCCTTTCCATCTATTATATGGTTGAAAAACTGCGACGGTACTCTGTAACGTGTTTCTCTCATTATGACGACCATGACGATCGGGCAGCTTCGGATGCCTACCACAACGTGCTTTCTACGCTAGCCATGGCCGACTCTACACTAGGCCGGAGCCTTAGATGTGGCAACGTGGCTTAGCTGTCAAATAGTGGCCCTATAGTTTCAGAATAATTATTACATTTTATATGTATTAGAGTTCATCTCGGTTAATAAATTAAGAAAAATACTTTTTAGAACTACTACTACTAATACCACTTACATCTGATGTCTGTTTCATCACAGTCAGACACTACAAAATAAAAATAAACGCAACCTGTTTCCTGCTGCCACTTCCACTTCCACTTAAATGAACACTCAATTTACTTTGTAAATTGTCACTTGAGCTAGAAAAATTCACTATTAGGTCACTGTGAAGCTATTCTTGCTGGTCTTGATTTCCCTTTCACTAGCAAATCCTTTCGTAGGTATGCCCCAGGCCATGCCCAGATGAGTTCTATTAATTGTATTTTTCTGTGATATTTGGGAGGTCTTATCCTTTGAAATGTTTGTAAATTATTGTCTTTATCCTTATAAATATAACCAGCCCTTCCGAGGAATACCTTTCACCCACTTCTGTTTATGTCCCTTATTGGACGCACAATTGCTAGTGCAACCTGGTAGTACACACTTTGCAGGCATCTTTTTATCTTTGTAGTTTCATTTGTGCAGGTAAATAAGTAGAAACACATTAAAAATCACCTTGCAACGTTTTTTTTAATCTGGAATAAGGTTATGTTGGGCCATGGTTTGGTAGTCCTCTACTGGGCTGCAACCTGGTACTACTCGCTTTGCAGGCATCTTGTTATCTTTATAGTTTCGTTTGTGCAGGTAAATAAGTAGAAACACATTAAAAATCACCCTGCAACGTTCTTTTTAATCTGGAATAAGGTTATGTTGGGCCATGGTTTGGTAGTCCTCTACTGGGCTGCAACCTGGTACTACACGCTTTGCAGGCATCTTGTTATCTATATAGTTTCGTTTGTACAGGTGAATAATTAGAAACACATTAATAATCACCTTCCAACCATATTTTCTGCTCCTGGAAGAATACACATGACAACAACAAATGAAAACTCGGCCCGCTGATTCAGTGTTGCCATATTTCATGCTCCGGCCTAGTGAGTAAAGGCGGCCATGCGCTAACATATTTACGAAGTCACCCGATCCCATAGTACATAGTGCATAGAAACACGTTTCTAGGTTACAGAGTCGGTACTCGGTGCAGCACCGGCCTTTTTTTTCCTCATCTAAACAAATATATTCCTAGAAATCCTTTTTCATAAATTCATTAATACTGTGTGTTCTGTTTCCTATATTACTCAGTATAACGAGTGTCCCAGAATCTCCTTGACACGTGATATTCTCGTAATAAAAAAAGTTCAAACGAAAACTAAGTGGTATTTTTGAATGTACTGTAGGGTTTATCATACCATGCTCCATGCTTTCAAAATATCTTTTTGTACTTCAACCCCTGAAACTCATCCAAACTTTTTTTTCAAATAGCACACTATAGTTTTTTTTACACAAATTATAACCTCATTTTATTTGAAATCGAAACATTTTTCATACTTCAACCACAGAAACTCAGCCCCATCTTTTTCCTCAAATAGCAAACCACCGCTTCTCCTACATAAATAAAGACATTATTTTATGTACAACCATGCAGTGTCTTTAATTTCATACCTAAACCAATTTTGTTCGTAAAGTCCAAAACATAAGACAAATAAAATAAGTGTTTATTTGAGGTGTAATATTTTCGTAATAAAAAAATAGAATACGTTTCCTTGAAAGCATGGTGCGATAAGTCATTCAGTACTTTCAAAAGCCCACTTGGCTTTCTTTTTTATCAGTTTTTTTTGCAAAAATAATATGCATCAAACAAATTCTTATTTTATTTATATCAACCTCATGATTTTAGGAAAAAAATTAGTTTGCGTATTACATCAGAGGCAGCTTAAAATTTTATATAAAATAGGGGTATCTATTTGGAAACAAAAAATTAACAACAATTAACAAAGTTTTAGGGGATGACGTTCAAATACATTCTTTTGAACGCATGGTATGATAATATATAACCTATAGTACCTTCTGAATTGCAACCCAGTTATTGGATGAACCGTCGTTAGGAAAGTATCACGTGTCAAGGAAATTCTGGGACACCTGGTATATAAGGTACGCCCATTTGAAGCGTGAGACCTCATGAAATAAAGCAAGCAAACTTCTAAATCTGTCTCACCAACAAATATGCTTAGGTAAACGCTATACTTTACATACCAAGTGTACAATATCGATATGCACACCAAATGTATAGGTATGCATAAACACTGGAGCGTACTGAAGTACAAATGAAATGTTTATGGCATGGAATTCCACTTAATGTGACTGTAAGGAAATAAACCAAAGTTTATCACTCATCGTCCGCTTGATATTCGAGAGTCATAAGCCTTTTAGTTTGTGTTTATTTTTAGGCAATATTCGGAACTAGTCGTGTGAAAGGACCGATAGAATCAAATACTTGCAATCAGTATGAGATTGTCACGAAAAAAATTATGCCGGCGGAAGATAGGGTGCGGTTGCCCATATTGAAGCAAATCATGAAAAATTGTCTAGATGTGTCGCATTAAAAAAAAATAGAAAAATTGATAACCAAAAGCAAATCTCCAAACTATGGGGAACGTTTTGAGTAGCATAAATTATTTTTATACTTGCAAACAACAAGGGAAAAGCAAAATCAAGATGGAGTTGTAAATGGTTTATATTAGGCAACCAAGTACTCGAATTGGACTCATTGAACATGCCTTCAGATGCTGATAAGAATAATAGTTCCAGGAAAGCAAATTAAACAGAGACGAAATAAGTTTTATTTGAGAAAAATTTGTAAATACCGGAACAATAATTGCTAACAAAATATGTATGAAAATAAGCAATAATTCTATGTTTTTGTACGGCAAGATAAACACTTTGCGGGAAGTAGCCAAACTGGTAAAGGTTCAATTTAGAGATATAACAAACCTATGTTCTTCGATGCAGTCTACTACCTACACATGCGAAAGCAGAACTAATGTAAGTCCATTATCAATGTATACGATCTCCACACAACGGCACATCAGTACTAGTCTATCTCCAACAAAGAAAAGATAGACTAGTCTGAACTTTGCGAATTTATTATCTCCCCTTCAGTGTGGACTTGGTATACTTCTGCAGGAAATTCGGTGACCTTCAATGTATGCGTAGGCGTTTAGATCGCAAAATATGCTCTTGTTCTCAAGGGACGATCTGAGGAACTGCAGCGTCAACTACCCTGTATACACGGTGAACCACATAAGCATGCAATCTACAGAGATTTCGTAACCAAAAATGATTAAATTAGAGAAAAGTGGTGGTTTAAAATTCCAAGTACTTCCGAGGATATTTGGTAGAAACCGAATTTTTCCGATTTTTTTCCTCATTTTTTTTCTCAGTTTATTTGAAAAGATATTACAATGCAAATTTCACATGCTCCCATTGCAACTTTTCTTGCTCTATAAACTGATGTTTGACGTTTCGTTTCTTATAGCAACCATCATCAACCTTGGTTTTTTAAATACTCGACGTCTTTTTTATATTCCTAAAAAACTTTAATTTTAATTCTAAGTACAACGATATATTGCTCTTTCCATTTGCCCGACGTTTCGGATTCAAAAAGACTTCTTCGATGTTATTTCATGAGGATTACGAAGAAACAAAACGTCGGATAAAAAAAAGGCGTAGGATTTTGAACTTTATTTTGATTTATCTTCTTTACTAAAATACGAAAAAAGTAATAAAGCAATAGGTATGTTATCACCAAATTACAAAATATTCATTTTATATCATATAACAAAAAAATCATTAAAACTATGCATGTCTTATGTCCAAAAAGTCCTCCTTCATTTTCTAGACAAACGTAGCAACGGTACACAATTTCGTCCATTACGTTATCTAGCATCCCTGGAGTTATTCCTGAAATGGCCACTTGAACCTCGGCTACAAAATATTTATTTTTTACTTTGGAAACGTAGGCTTTGAAATGCAATTGTTCAAATAAACTGTGACGATCTGTCAGTTTTGTTCGACACGTCGTAATTTTGAAGTAGAATCAGTTCGAAAATCACAGATTGTTTAGTCTTGTTGTCTTGTGATTGTGTAAGTGTTTTTAATAATGCCACATTTTTCAAATGAAGAAAAATGAGTCATGTTTTTGAAAGCTATAAAAATAATTTCGATGCTGAAAGGCAATATTTTCTCTAATATCCGGAGCGACGTCAACCAAGTAGATCCATTTTGTCTTTCAAAAACCATAGAGTAAAGAAACAAAATCCAGAACAAACACTAAACGTCTTGTTGGCTGTACAAGAACATGATACTGTAGGATTTAGGTCAATCGAAAAAGAGCACAATGTTCCTAGGTCAAATGCTCAAAGAATACTTTACAAAGAAGGTTACAGACCATTTAGATGCCGAATTTGTTATATATAGTTTAGTACCTGGTGATGTACAGCGCAGAATGATTTTTTGCTAGTGGCTGACAAGAATGTGTGATGAAAATCGTGAATTTCTGAACACTATTCTTTGGTCAGATGAAAGTTATGCACTGTTCGTTCTTGGGCTGTTCGGCCGGCGTCGACACGCTCCACCGCCTTAGCGATCGCGCTCCTCTGTTTGAGGTTTCGCCGACCCGAGTGGTCGCATCTTCAGAAGCTGATGTCACCTGTCCGGCGTGTTCCGAGAGACCGAAACCGCATCGCAGAACTATCACCCATATCCTGAAATGGTGAACCTGAGCTTCTTCTTGCATACAGTGATAACAAAAAGCCCAGTAGAGTGTCCGGGTACTTTTCACTCACTAATCCTTATTTCTCTTCAGAGACAAAATACTTTTATAACGTTTCCAGATTTTTGGTACGAACTTCGCCCTCCACCAAATGCGCCCATGGTAACTAGCTCAGTGGGGGCATTTTCGACGTCATTGCACGTCAGCAGTGGTCCTAAATACAAGAGCAGTTGCAACGGGCTGCTTTATGTGGCATACTATTCTGTTTCATTTGTTAAATTCTGTTGTTTATGGAGCCGTTACTGCGCTGAAGCGTCGTATAGCGCTGTGCAGTCTCCCGCACTAAATTTTCTATAGTCTTATTTAGATATTAAATTTTCGGAATTTAATGTGCGCGCGGTTCTGTCCACCATCCAACCCAACTATATGAGCAGCGGCTGTAAACATTTCTTGATGGGCCAGTTTTATCGTTCATTAATTTTATGAGAGAGCAGCTACCACGTACGGGGTGTCCGTACATTCTGGATCACAGCAAAATCGCAGATTGTTTGGGTAAAAATATCAATGTTCAACCAATGTGTGGAGAGACCATTTGCTGAAGCAACCTCGGATAGCCATATCGGCATTAAAATAAACCAATTTCCAGTCAGCAGACAATGTAAATGACCTTCAAACTCTACTAAGTCTCATGGACGAGGAAAGTCAAAGGCTAAGTCTGAAGATAAAATAGCAAATCCAAGTTCATAGTTGTTAGCAGAAACGATATCCCAAAATGGGTTTTTGAATGGAGCGGACATCGGACGGGTCAGCAAATTTAAATATTTGGGATACACACTGCAAAAAATGGGGGTAAAATCACATTCTGTATTATGTAAACTTTGCATAATATATCATGTTTTTCATGACATTACACTATTTATCATGTGCGTTTACGTAATACTGTGTTATCACAGATATCATGTACTTTTAATATGTAAACAAGTATTTTTACATTAGAAAATATGTAATAAAAATAACGTTGCAAAGTATCACCAACTGTCCACTTTAAATTCACACAAACACTGTGTAGATTATGTGAAATCACATAACATATTAAGGAAGCGCCTTCGTGTCTTCTAAGCGCGCCGTCTATTCATAGGTTATGAACACATAACCTAAAATCTCATGTTTCGCGTAAAGAACGTACAACAGACGCCACCCACCTTTTGCAACCTGTTTTGGTGATTTATAGGAGTGTAATTTTGTATTTAACGTATTTTGTGAAGGACGAAGGTTGTGTTTCTGATGGTAAGCATATTAGCATCATGTTTATTTGCTGTACTTGCCAGTTCAAATGCCATAACACTGATGAAATATAACAGCCACCAGTATGTCCATAGGAACTGGCAAGGCGTACAATTTATTTGCCTATTTACTGATGTAAAAATATCACCTCGGTTTGGAATGTGTCACTTGTAAAACGAACGCAACATAATGCTGCTTGCTATTGGCACTAAGGTTAGGATAAGCTGGGATAAAATGTCCTACGTAAACGTTTAAATCTAGAGAATTTACAGAAATGTTTTGACTGAATTCTAATATATCTACAGTCCAAATCCTCATTTTTAATAGCGCAAAAAGTAATCTGTCCCATTTTATAATTATGTTGTATAATAGTGCGATTCTGTTATATCTTATCGCACTTCTTTTACATGTTTATTCACATTACACCTACAGTGTGCTTTATTTTACAGGTGTAACAGAAACAAATGGCAAAACAAGATTCTGTCTTTTTGAGGAAAAACATTTCGAACAAAAATATTGAAAAATCCCTTCAGCAATGCTCAAAATATGAACCCGCATTCATACGTATAAGTGGCACATCCTATATAATATATTCCATAATAAACTATGTACAATAGCAATAAAAATTATGCACGAAACACAACATATTGTGTAACAACAACCATAATATATTATGGAAAACAACAAAGAATGCAAAGTTTTTCCATAACTTGTTACTTATTCCAGCTCATCAGAACAAGTGTTGGAGAATCCCCGAATACATTATGTAAAAAAATACATTACAGATTATGCAAAATGTCTTTACAGAACGACTGTGAAATTACATAACATAACGTTGGTTACAAATTACCAACGTTAAGTTATGTAATTATTTTTTCCTGCACAGGAAAAAATAATTACATAACTTTACGTTGGTAATTTGTAACCAACGTAAAGTTATGTAATTTCACAGTTGTTCTGATGTAAAGACATTTTACATAATATGTAATGTATTTTTTTTACATAATGTATTCTGTGATTCTCCAGTACTTGTTCTGTGTTGGAATACATAATAAGTTATGGAAAAACTATGCATTCTTTGTCGTTTTCCATAACATATTATGTGGCTGTTGTTACATAATATGTTGTGTGTCGTGCATAATTTTTATTGCTATTGTACATAGTTTATTACGGAATTTATTATACAGGATGTTTCACTTACGTATGAATGCGGGTTCATATTTCGGACATTGCTGAAGGGATTTTTCCATACTTTTGTTCTAAATTAAATACAATATTGAAAAATCATATCAGACATGCTCGGGATATGAACCCACATTTATTCGCAAGTGGGATACACTGAATAAAAAATTCCATAATAAACTGCATACAATAACAATAAAAAATATGCAAGGCAACATCATATAATAACGATGACTCAAATGGTGTGTGGTTAATAATTGTACGTCGTCATGTAGTAATTAAAATATGTTTCTTATATGAAAGTTTATTACATATTTTATGTGGAGTCCTACAGAGGTTTATTCTTCAAAAAACGTAATTTAGGCGACAATTCAATTAATTGGTGGATATCATAAGTATTTAATGATTATGAGTCAAGAGATATCTTTAAATGGTCTTAAAAGCTATAAATTCAAATATAACTTTAAGGGGTGCTTATTCCCTTCAACGAAATTAGTATTTAAACAATTAAGATTTACACCTTCGAGCTACCAAAAATATAGGTGTACACCTAAATAACATATTATAATTGCATAACTCTGTACAACAATAATACCTTCAAATAAACTTTGCTGGAGTGCTTCTTAAATGGGGCATTCTTCATACATAGATACAAATTAATACATATAAGGTACTCTGATATTGCTTTATTTGTGGCTTAAAAAACAGGTACAATAAAAACTAAAATATACATATGCGGGATATACAACGACTGTCTATGCCTTGTTTTCAAAATAAGGGATGACAGCACAGATAAATAAACATGAGATCAATGAATAATAAAAATGAGATCAATCAATGAACGATACCATATGTACTACATGCCACAACAATGGGCCGTTAGCACTGTATTAAACAACTATAACATTTAAAAAAATGCACTAACGACCCATTGGGCCCATGTTGTGACATGTTGCAACACCTGTATTGAAGATAAACAAAGATTTCAAACTATCATTCCAGAAAAATAATTACTAGCAAATAAGGATGACTACCTAACATCAGTTCTTTTTCATGAAGGAATGTAATGAGTATATGCTCACTAATTATTTTTCTAAATGATGCATATTATGATGTATCTATAGCACAGCCTTCTCCAATAGTAGTTGACATTGGCTTGGTGAAATAAACACTATGCTTTTAGAATACAAAACTTATGTATGTATATTCATGTAAAAAACTATATAATATCAGTCGTTCGTAAAATTGTGTAACACTCAATGTTATGTACCCCAATATTTCAAATTTTAAGAGGTTTTTACAAAGCTAGGTTTAGTATACTTCTACTTTGGTGATTTCAGTCGTGTTACCAAAGTTTACATTTTGCTTATATTCATTAAACAGTTTACGAATCTGTTATTAGTGCAGTTATGAGAAACGTAACATGGGCATTATACTCTATCTTTGTTTTTGGAAATATGCTTTTTAAGAATAACCTATAAACTCATCATACGTACTTACACCTGTAAAAACTTAAAATTATAATTTCTTTAAAAAAATCTTCGTTTAGGTACTCTTTCATGAATACGCGTATTTTGATAAACTAAAAATTAAATTTTCTATAAAAAATGTTCATGTTAGTACATGGATATTATTAAGAATTCACTGTTTTAGGTTACTGAGTAGGTTCAACACCTTCCTTTTTGATGCAGTCGCTTTTTTCGTTTTTGAGCCTGCGTCGGGATGTATTTTAAGGAAGTACCTCTGCACAAGTTCTAAGGTGGTCTCCAGGGTACGAACATATCTCAAGTTAAGGATGAAGAAAATAGCCATTGCTATTTTAAAGGCTTCGATAAATGTTTCATACCCATCAAGGTGAATCAAATTTTTTTCCACATAAAGGTAGAATCTTGGTTCGGCATTTTCTTCTGTTGAATCTGTAAAATAAAGCATACTGTAAGTATAATGTAAATAAACATGAAAAAAAGTGCGATAAGATATAACTGAGAATCGGACTATTATACAACATATAAAATGGGAAAAATTACTTCTCGCGCAGTGGCATCTATTAAAATGAGGATTTGGATTGTAGATATATTAGAATTAAGTAAAAACATTTCTGCAAATTCTCTAGATTTGAACTTTTACGTACGATGTTTTATCCTAACTTATCCTAACCTTAGCGCTAATAGGAAGTGCCATATGTTGCGTTCGTTTTGCAAGTGAAATGACACATTCCGAACTATTTTTACATCTTATAAATAAGACAAAGGAAGCTTGGAAAGTCGTGAATGAAATCCGAGGCAACCCGTTTACTTCTAATAACATGCTGACAATTCATCCAAATATTTTAAATAAATATTATTGTTCTATAGCACAGAAACTAAAAAATACTGTATGCAGTACTGATGACCCATTAATTAACTTTCATGATTTTTACATAGAGTATAAACTAATATTTGAACCAACGGATATTCATGAACTGAAACCTAGAATCCATCAAAAACAACAAATCATCTGGGATTGATGAAATCTCCTTGAATGTCATACTAAATGTTACATAATGAAGCGCTGGTTGTACTCTCTAAATTAATACATTTTTGGTTTAATTCATGAACATACCTTGAATTCCTAAAAATGTCAATTGTAATTCCTATCTATAAAGGAGGAACAAATGATGAGCCCTCGAATTTTAGGCATAGCGAAAATCAATGAAAAAATTGTTCAGATAGGTTGAAATTATTTTAAAAAACAATAACATAATAAGTGCCCCTTTCAATTTGGATTTCAAAAACAAAAAATACTTCGGATACCATTTTTTTCTCTACTTTATAAACTACATATATCCTAATTTAAAAAAAAATCAAAATTTAGTGGCTGAAGCTAAAGCTAGCACTTAATTGGTTTACCTCTTATTTGAATAATCTCTCTCAAATTGTTAAATTGTCTAAAAATGTAGTTTCTGAAAAATTGAACATACAGGATGGTGTACCACAGGGATCGGTATTAGGTCCCATGTTATTTTTGGTATACGAGTACATTAATAACCTAATGACATTAGAAGTAAGTGGTCAATCACTGTATTTTCAGATGACACTACAATACTCTGGCATGATAATGACAGACGTGTCTTGAAGAAAAACATTGAAAATGATATAAGTGTAATCAAAAGATGGTGTGACAGCAATTTTTTATCTTTTAATATATCGAAAACCAAATTCATGACTTTCAAATCAGCATTGCTGAAAAATTGAATTTTATAAATCATATTGATAATTTAATTAATGAGTTAGCTAAAGTAACTTATATATTAAGAACAGAGAAACTCTTGGAAGAAAACACCACCAAAAGTTGTTATTTTGCATTATTCCAAAGAAGGTTGAGTTACGGCATCCCATTTTGGGGTGTCTGTTCTCATATCTACTTAAATAAATTGTTAGTCTCACAGAAGCGAGCAGTTAGATGCATCGCCAAGAGTAGACCTAGAACTTCATGCAAGCCACTATTTTTGGAACACAAAATTATGACCGTAATTGTACTATTTATTTTGGAAACTACATCACTAATAACAAAAATAAAACAAAATTTGAACCATAAATGTAGAATATATTAGGTCTGTTTTTACAGCAATCACAAACTAGTCAGCGTCAATTTGATTGGCCAATACTAGTCAGAAATAGTTTGACAACTGCAATGGGGAATACTGATTGGCTCTGACTGGTTTGTGATTCTCTGTAAAAACAGATATAATATAAGACAAAAAAATGATTTGAAATTAATCACCCCCAAATCATCATTAATTAAAGACTCAATTATATACTCGTTCAATGGAGTGAAGATTTATAACAAACTTCCTCACTCTTTTAAAATTCAAAAAGATTTAAAAGCTTTCCGAAAATACTTAGAAATTTCCTGTTACAGAAACCTTATTACACACTAGATGAGTTCTATGACGAGATTTAGTGAATATTCCATATTTTGTTATTATATAGCTTTGTCAATAAGAATACGGTAATTTCTTAGACAATAAAGTATGTTTATCTATCTGTCTGTTTATAAAGTTTTTCTTACCAAGTTTCATGATAAAAGGATACACAGGAAGTTCCTCTCTCTCATCATCATTGGGCAATTTCTGCAACAACAGAAGTTGAATAGTAATGGAAAAAAACAAACCAAAACGGTCTTACCTCGGCAGAATGTAAAAAATCCTCGATTCTTTCTTTAAAGTAGAGTGAGATTATGCGTATCAGCTTCAGTTCTGGTTCTTCTTGCTCATCGTCCGAATATTTGAGGTTTTTCTTTTTTTCTATAAAATCGATAATCTTTTGTCCTTTATCTCTCATTTGATCCAATAGGTTGATGTCGGAGTTAGTTAATTTGTTAAAATGCCAAGCAATGGATTTTTTAGAAAACAGTATAGGCCAATCTTCCTTTATCTTGGAAATTGTCGGTGGAACTTCTGCATTTAAGTACATCCTTATATCGGGGAATGTTTCATTTAGAACACGTTCATAATTGAGATCGGTGTCAGGCATGGTTCTGACATTTTCAAGAACTTCTTCATTTGTTTGGGCTATTACATCTGGGGCCCAATTTGAACAACCAGCCCGTGCACTTACACATCTTTTTTTACTAGTTGTAGGATTTTCATTAGATCTTTTTGCTTTATGAGGTCTATTCAGGTAGTTATTGCGGTCCTGTAACTTACAAAATAGTGAATGCGTTCCATCTCCTAGAACAACCCCATCTTCATCAGTATCTTTGAAGGTATCGGGGTACCTATCCATAATTTTTTTAGCCACAATTTTGAAAGCCTTTGTTGGGATGACCTTACTTGAGTCCCTCATCTTGTCCACAGTAAGATGTATGAGAGAATATAGGGTATTTCGGGTTTTTATGCCAGTTGCTAATTCTTCCAGGGCATGTTGGCTTAATATGTTGAAAGGTACCTCGAAATCCCACCAAAAATTTTCTCTGTTACAATCAACTTTATAAGTGATTTCAACTCCCTGCACAATATTCACACTTGCCTGGGTATTCTCGCTTTGGTTAGTTTCTACCATATGTGTAATAACTGTGGAACTGCAGGGGCCTTGAAGAGGTGTCAGCAATTTATCTATACTGTCATTAGTTTCTGACAGTGTGACTGTTGTTGTTGAACTAGAAACATCAGGTTTCCATATCTGATTTTTTTCTAACAGAATAAGTATTTCTTTGGAAACAAAGAATAAAACTTCCTCGTCAACAGGGGTGCCATTTGATTCCAAGACGACGCAAGTTCCATCAACTTGTAACTTAGCAGAAGCTGCAATATGAAATGAATATTGTTAGAACAATACGTGTATTGTTTGCTTTGTAAATAATTTAATTCAGGCCAATGTAAAATAATAACTTTTAATGCAATATCACATTAATTTGAACATAATAAGTAGTATTAATAAAAAGGAGTTTATAAGGTTTATACTTTATAAATGTAAGTTTAGGTTAACCACTATTTACACGTATATAGTAGAAGTTCCATAGCTATATAATAAATACATCTTTCACATTTGAATATTATATGCTCATATTTCATATCTGAAATAACCTCTAGCAAAATTTTCATTTGTTTGAATTTTTACATTAAGACATTTTGTATGTCAAGGGCAGAAAAGTGCATGAGAAATATTATTGCCAAAAAACAACTACAAATATGCATTTATGTGGAATTTGCCATGGACAAACAGTTGTTTTTTTCTACTGGAACTGGAATTATTATTATGCCTACCTTTTAATACTAGTGTTTGGTATGGATCAGGGTCTTCAGCGCTCACTATGACTAGTGCCTTTTTGTCCCTTTGCTGTGACCAGACAGTGAAGAAAATTTTATTAGATGTAGTCTCCATCCTAAAATCATTTAAGAAATTAGTAAAGTTGCATTATGAGAAAACTTAAAATTAAAATGAAAAACTTATTTTTTCATTTCTGGCTATTAGTTCCTACAACAGGCATGGTGCAAGTAGTATGTAATATATACATGAACAGTTTGTCATAATGTCAAAGTTTTAAATTCAGGAAAGAAAACCTATTACCTACAGAGTTGTTTTTATTTGTTTGGGGCCTGACTTGAAATAAAATAGTTGATTACTTCCTACAGTAAAATGAATATATTCGACTGTATCAAAAAATTTCTGTAGTACAGGAAAGGAAACCACCTATTACTTACAGAGTTGTTTTTATTTGTTTGTTGGTATGCAAAATAGAAGAGTATCATTTTTGTGTTGTAAAAAATTTAATTTCAATAATATTCGATAGGGGCTGATTTGAAATAAAATAGTTGATTACTTCCTACAGTGTAAGATATCACGGGCTCGAACAATATCAGATTATTATATGGTATGGCCATATCAACATAGTTTATTGATTTTTGTTGAGGGTTTAATTCAATATACAAACCTACCACAGTGTTGAAATAGACTTGTTTCTTCGAACCTAGAAATAAGACTTGTAACATATCCTCTGATGTTAACATGTACTTAATGTTACACAAACTATAAGTACCTGCATTGTCTTTTTGATAACAAATAAACATACCTTTCTTGTACCTAATGTTCCTAAAACTTATATCCTCCGTAATAAATTTCCATTCTGAAAATTTAAAATCTTTTAAGATATCTAACCAGTCCTCTGGATAGAAAGCAGTATTGAAAACTTGAAAATTATCGGAAAAAGCTTTATCACAATATAGATTTTTATTTGTTGTATTCAAAGCTTCTAAAAGCTGATGTTTTGTTGAGAGCGACAAGAGGACATTTTTAAAGTTAGGAGATCGACGAATGATGTTCTTAAAATATTTATGCTTGCTTTCAAATCTTAGCGACCAGAGATGCCTTAATGGCCCAAATTTTCTAATGAGATAAGGATAGTGCATGCAAAAGTGATGTTTTGGGCGTAGTTTATCATTGGGAAAACACTCCTGCCTTAAGTCAACATACTCACAGAGTAAATTCCTCAGAAGGGCTAATTGATCAGTACTTATTTGGAAAGCCAATACAATATTTACAATTCTGCGAAGAACTAATACCATATTCCAAACTACAGAATTCTCAAATAACTCGATTACTTCCCATAATGCAAATGGTAAAACATTGATCAAATATAAAATGTCAGACGCGCTTCCTGACAGTTTGTCTGCCTTTTTGATCAATGGTAGTGAATTCTGGTAACCATCTTCAAATTTAAGCTGTTTCTATTTAACATTTATATATTCAAACGTAATAAGTTTCTCCTTAACAAAAGAATCAATGGCAAGCATCAAGTCATAGGGAATAATCCCTTCTAGCAAATCATGTGCAATGCATGGTGGCAGCCCTGGAGAACAGACGTGAAAAAAATTCATCTCATTGAGCAAAGAATTAGATTTTACACCTTTGTAAGAAGCATTTGTCAATAAAGCCATATTTACGTCATGCTCATATGACTCCTGTGTTCTGAAATTACTGTTTTCGTTTTTTATACCGGTGAAGTTTTTTATGTAACAAAAGCGACAAAAATATGATTCACAGTTGAAATTTTCTAGAAACCCACCAATTTGATGACATCCCAGATTGTCTCCAACTACAGCAAAAATAGATCCTTTTATCTGAAAATCTCTCACCTTTATACCACTAGTTTCTAATAGTTTAATGTCCTGGACAATTGGATTTAAAATTGCAGAAAATCCAAAATATTTTATTTGGTGCTCAAAGCATAATGCTACTAAATGAATTTGTTCTACTTTTGTTCGATTCCAAGGAGGAAGATTACCTAATGTCATGTAAATACCTACTATTTTATACTTGCTTTTTGCCGCCCCTAAAGGATTACATATTTCAAAGGCATCCTGGTATAGAATTATTTTTATGGCATATTCTTGGGTATTGAAAAACTGATTTTCTTTATAGACACTTCCGTCAACAAAGTCCCTATAACATCCTGCATCATCTGATTTATTGGATAAGCATTTGCTGAATACATTTTCATCCAAAAGAAGTGTCTTTAAGGTATCAAGAATTGGGATATAAAAAAAAATGATTCTTTCTTATTAGCAGAATATCCAAGAAATTGCTTTATTGGTTCAACACATCCAAATCGTTCTTTAAAATATTTTGTACGTAGGTGTGGAGTTCTCAAAACACCAGTTTGTACATTATGAGCATAATGGAATATAGTATCTTTTAAAAAATCTGAATTCATATTCTCTGACAAAAACACACTATTCATTTTTACTTGTAGGTGCTCAAAATTAAGATTTTCTAAATCTAAATATCCATCAATAATTTCTTTTACAGTTTTCTCACATAAAAAATATTTTGACTGCAGTTTTAGGTACATCTTAGCTATTAAGTCTACGCCCATTTTTTTAAATTCGTCTTCAGTCATAGCAGACTCTGGCTGGTTGCCTGAAGACAATAATTCATCATGAGGATTTTGATGTACGTTTATATCATTATTAGAATTGCCATGATTACTATGAATACTGGGTTCATGAAAATGCTTTCTAATGATGTGAACACTAAAATGATTTCTTGTTTTAAACACTGTCTTACAGTTACATTTTGCTTGCAACGGACATTCAACATATTGGCTATCTGCGATATGTTTTCCAACATGGTGGAATAGTGCTTTCTCTAAGTTGGTTTTATAATCGCATTCATGTTGATTGCACAGCATGACACCAAGGGACAAATTATTAGAAGTTGATGGCCCTGACGGTTTATTTTTTTCACTATGATAGCGGAATATATGCTGCTTAAACCCGCTGTATGATTTAAATGGCATTCTGTTACATCTGATATGCAGGCAAATAAATTGTACGCCTTGCCAGTTCCTATGGGTGTACTGGTGGCTGTTGTATTTTGTCAATGTATGGCATTTGAACTGGCAAGAACTGCAAATAAACATGATACCTACTAATAAGCTTACCTTCAGAAACACCTTCGTCCTTCACAAATACACAGTAACACAATTAAACTCCTATAAAAATCATAAAACTTCGACTTTGACGCCTGTTGCACGTTCTCTACCCGATCGAGATCGATACGCGAAACATGAGATTTTATTTTAGGTTATGGGCTATGTGTTCTTATGACGTTATGAATAGATGGCGCGCTTATTACAGTACAGTCACTGTAAAACGAAGGCGCTTCCATAATATGTTATGTGATTTCACAGTGTTGTGTGAATTTAAAGTGGACCGTTAAGAATACTTTGTAACTTTATTTTTATTACATGTTTTCTAATGTAAAAATATTTGTTTACATATTAAAAGTACATGATATCTGTGATACACACAGTATTATGTAAAAGCACATGATAAATAGTGTAATGTCATGAAAAACATGATATATTATGCAAAGTTTACATAATACAGAATGTGATTTTACCCCCATTTTTTGCAGTGTGTGAATGATAAACGAAAGATGGGACCCAGCAGATCAGGAGATAAGATGCAGAATTGAACAAGCTAGGACAACCTTCCTGAAACTTCGAAAATTTCTTATCAACAAAAAATTAGAACTTCGATCTCAGATACAGGATGGTGTTATGACTGGTTTCCTCTATTGTATGGCGTGGAGGCATGGACGTTGGAGGCAGCTATTGTAAATGAGATCGAAGCGTTCGAAGTGTGGACTCTGCGACGAATGCTGAGGGTATTGTGGGTCGATCATATGAGAAATGAGAACGTTCTCCAGAGGGCCGGCCTAGTAGAACGAGAACTTTTTTAAGTTATAAGGAAGCGGAAAGTAGCTTACCTAGGCCACATAATGTGTAGGGAAGGATATCAACGATATCACCTTATGCGCCTCATTCTTCAAGTAAATATCGAAGGAGGGGGAAGAGGAATTGGGAAAAAAAAGCTATCATGGCTGAAAAGCATCCGTCACTGGACAGGAATAAGCGACTTCCAAGAATTACAGAGGGCTGTAATGAATAGGATCATCTGATGAGACGAAGGCACCCTAAGAAGGAGAAGGAATCTGCATGGCATCCTAAGAAGAAGAAAAAGATCGAGATTCAACTAGGCCGTAGCAAACATCATTGTATTACACAAAAAAAATGTTCTTGTTTTGAATTATTGTTCTTCTTCTTCAGGTGCCATCTCCATTCAATGAAGGTTGGAGACAATTTCAGCACACCTATTTCGATGCTGAGTGGTACGTCTTAAAGATTATATTGTATTCATACCAGTCCACCCATGTATGTTTTCCAACCATGATTGTTGTCTGCGATCAGGACCTTGTTTTTCTTCGATTCTTCGTACTAGTATTAGTTTTAGTGTATTATGCTTGCTACGGTATATGTGGCTCAGATAAGCGGTCTCTGTTCGTGTGTTTGTTGCAATTCTGTTTCTCTTCCGATACGTCTAAGCGCTCCATCGTTAGACATAATACTATGTTGACTGTTTAACTGAAGATACCATATCAATCGAAACGTTGTAATCTAAATATATATAGACAACGGAACTCCGAAACAGATATTTCGAAACATCTACCTTGTCTACAAATTTCAAACAATAATATGTTGAGTCTATGACATTCCTGATAGCCTTCGGAAGGTCCACAATTCAAAAGCTTCGAGTCTGTTCATAGTATATTTACTTTAAATGTCCATGTTTCTGCTCTATATAAGAAAACTGAGTTTTGAACTAATTGTTATGATTTGGATACTTTCCCATGACATTAAATTTATTTACAGTAGCTTCATGTCTATGTCATTCAGCCAATTTACTCATCAGGTTCGAAGCAGCTGCAGGTGAGCTAATGAATTCAAAATAGGGTATCTTCGGAAGGTCTGTTTCGGACTTCAACTGCCTACACAACTTTCGAGTACAACGTTTCGTTTGACCTACTATCTTTAATCCTCTTCAGGTGAACTGTCAAGCATGTCCCTTTTTCTGTGGCTTGTTCTGATTGGTCGAGCCGCGTTTTGCTGAGTGACGACGTGTCGTTGTTCGGGGCTTGTTCTGACTGGTCGCTGTTGTGTCCTGATTTAGTAGCGTCAGTTCTTACTGACATGGCCGTTCGATGGTCTCTGCGTCCAAGTTTGTTAGGTCCAATTTTTGTTTTTTATATTCTTATATGAGGGGCTGCCATATTGGTCTACCTTCTACACTAAGCTTGCTGTACACGTTCTTGTTACTGGCGATGTATGCTCCTTCTTTGAATTTCCGGCGACCAGTAAGGTTCTTTGTCAATAGCCTTATTGTGTCTGTGTGTAGTAATTTTGTGGTGCGCGGTCCACGCGTGATCTGCTATTCTGGACTTTCCTGTCTCTGTTCGCTGGGTGTTGAGTCGGTGGCTCCTTGATTCTTGCTCCTAGAGGTCTTTTCGTTCCTCCTAGTATACTTTGCCACATTCACGTGGCATTTCGTAGATGCAGATGCGAGGGAGGTCCGAACCCGAAACCCCCCAACGCTCCCTGTGGATCCGCCACTGTTAGCATTTGATAATTTACCAGATTTTGATACTCACTATATTTTCTGACTAGTAACCGCAACACGTCTGTCACTGAAGGAAGATCGCAGGTGTTTATATTGTCAGTGTTTAACAGGGCGTTTTATAGCTGAGTAGAAATGTCTATGTTTTTTGATCGCCGTTCGTTGGTTGGCACAAATAGGGCTTCATAACGAACAGTTGGGTTGGGCATGCATTGTCAGCTTATCAGAACTCGCACTACGAAACTTTGCTACAGTAATTTCCAATAGCAGATAGAACAATAACTACGAGCACAAAACACGAATCGATGCCACCCTATTATTAAACAGTGGCCTATGTTTATAAAAAACATGTGAATGATCTATGAACCACAAAACATAATAATAATTAATGGTACTTATTGTTTCAATGAATAAGGCATTGATCTGACGAGTCCCGTCGTCAACTCCGAAAACGTGTTAGGGTTGGCAAGCCAAAGGTCAATTACTGCTGATATAAACGTTCCAAATAACGTCCACTGTTTATCGATATAGTGCACAGTAGTGCTGATGTATTTCGAATAATCTTGTTAAAAACCACAAAACATAGATCCATGTATTGTAATAGTTGACATGCTATGAAGCCGTCCAGAGCCAGAGCGATTTTATAGCCAAATGATGTTCAATCACACTCTCATTATAATCTTGTTGCGGAATCTAGTATTATAGCTCACCTGTGACTAAAATTGCCATTTACAGTCACAGTGATTTTCAAATAATGTATTCGGAATGTATCCAAACTGAAAGCAAATAATTCATTCAAAGGTATCAGCGTATCCTTCGATGAAACACCCAAACAAGCCGAATTTTACAAAAAAATAAAAGAGCAGCTTAATCGACGAATGGAAGCAGGGGAAAGCAATCTACGCATAAAGCACGTGAAAGGCATACCAACTATTGTTTCGGAAAACTAGGAAAGCCCAACAGACCTAGTGGATTGATGTGCTACTTCCAAAACGTGAGGGGGTTAAATACCAAAATAAGTGAATTATATGCTTGTGTGAGTGCACGTGAATATGACTTCGTTGGAATGGCTGAAACATGGTTATCTGAGAATGTTCTCGACACGGAACTTTTTCCTGAGTGCTATCTGGTTTTTAGAAGTGATCGTGATTTGGCAAGAGTAAACAAGTCTTCGGGTGAAGGTGTTTTGTTAGCCTGTAGTAACCAGTATCAAGTAGAGCGCGTAAGTTTTGACTGTTTAGATATTCCACCTGCTATTGACATAGTAGGAGCTAAATGCCAGCTGGACTCAAAAAAACTGTTTACTTATGTTCTGTATATTCCGCCTTACACTACCAATGATGAATATGAACAGTTTATTATATCATTTGGACAACTAGTACTAAGTCAGTCTAATGTTATAATCCTAGGTGATTTCAATGCAAGTAATTTCGTTACACCGGACTTCAGTGACTTTAAGTATCGTACTATATCTAACTTTAACAGGTGCTTCACAGTTAAACACGATTCCTAATACCTCAGGCAAAATTTTGGATTTAGTCATAGCTACCGATAGTATTCAATGCCAAGTTTGTCGCGAATTGGTGCCTATAATAAGTCGCGAGGACTCTCACCACCCCTCGCTGAATATAATTATTAACTGCTGCACTACTAGAAGCACCAACATGCAGCCCAATCATACCTTCCAGTTGTATAATTTTAAGAAAGCATTTTTCCCTAGATTGTATAACGCCTTAAGCTATGCTGATTAGTCCTTTCTGCAGAATGCCAAAGACGTAAATGAAATGTGTTCATTTTTTTACAGTAAACTTTATTATATTCTAGACCTTCACGTTCCCAGGTACAAAACTTTTAAACGAAAGTATCCGAAATGGTTCAACTCAGACATCATACGGAACATAAAAACTAAAGACTATTATCACAGAAAGTACAAATCAACAAAAAATCGTTATTTTTATGAGGAATTTGACAGACTTCGTAGGCTTTTGAAAAGTCAGATTGATGAGGCTTATAAAGCATTCCTGGATGAGACAGAAAATAGTATTGTGGACGACCCAAAATTATTTTGGTCTTATATCAACAATAAAAAAAGTTGTACTAGGATACCTGGTAAAGTTCACTTCAACGACACATCATATGAAACACCTCAGGAAATTGTCCAATGCTTCGCAAAATTTTTTCAAAGTATATATATATGCATCAGAATTCAGACCGCACTAGCAAAGTTTACGAAAACGTACCGCATGTTCGTTTATCAGAGATTACAGAAAATTCTATTCTAAATTGTCTAAAACAACTTCCTAACAAAATGACGACAGGCAGTGACCTAATACCCAGTTTTGTAGTCAAAGATTGTGCACATATTTTTGTTAAGCCACTTTACATCATCTTCAACCTCATATTACAATCATGCACATTCCCAGATATTTGGAAGACAGCCAAGGTCTGCCCAATATTGAAATCGGGTGACAAGTCTGATGTAAAGAACTATCGTGCGATATCTATTTTAAATAATTTCGCAAAGGTGCTAGAGAGGACACTATATATTTTTCTGTATGATAACGTCAAGCAATTAATATCTATTTCTCAACACGGATTCATGAAGGGTCGGTCGACAGCTTCGAACTTGGCTCAGTTTACTCAAGACGTCCAGGAAGTGATTGATGCTAAAGGCCAAGTTGATGTAGTCTACACAGACTTCTCTAAAGCCTTCGATAGACTAGATCACAATATTTTGATAAACAGTTTAGAGTGTTTCGGTCTAAGTGATTCTCTGATTAGTCTGATGCGATCATACCTACATAACAGATACCAGCTTGTTTCGTACAATGGTCATTCTTCGGAAATGTACTTAGTTCCATCTGGCGTCCCTCAAGGCTCTAACCTAGGTCCCTTATTCTTCTTGCTTTTTATAAACAATTTAACAAAGCCATTACTTTGCAATACGTTACTTTTCGTAGACGACCTTAAAATTTATCAAAAAATTACTAGTTGGGAAGATTGTACTTGTTTGCAACAGGACCTTGACAAGATTGATTTGTGGTGCAAGGCCAACTCTCTCCAATTAACATTTCAAAATGCAAAATTTTAACATATACCCGTAACACTTCGCCAATTGTTTACAACTACAAAATTCATGACATTGAATTCACTAGATGCACTCAGGTAAAGGACCTAGGAGTCAACTTTGACTGCAAACTAGATTTTGTATTTCATATCTCAGCTATCACTTCTGAAGCTACTAAAATGCTGGGATTTATAATCAGGAATTGTAGAATGTTCTCTAACGGAACCGCACTGAAGTCATTGTATTATTCGTTAGTACGTTCGAAACTGGAATATGCTTCTATTGTTTGGGATCCATTTCACATGTGTCATATAATATCCTTAGAAAATGTTCAACGTAGATTTTTAAAATTTTTGGCATTCAGGGTTGATGGAGTGTATCCTCCAAGGGGGACTGATCAGGCACTTTTGCAAAAACGTTTCAATGTTGACTCTTTGCAGCTTAGAAGACCTAGAGCAGGTTTGTCTTTTTTGTATAAGCTTAGTCACAATTTAATCGATGCTCCGAATCTTCTAGCTAAAATGAATTTCTGAATACCTAAACATAACTTGCGCCAAACTTCAACCTTCTACTGTAAATTCTCACGTTCCAATATGTTATTGAATTCTCTGATAAATGTGATGTGCTCAAACTTCAACACAATTTCTAATAATTGTGATTTGAACGTTGATCACCTCTCAACCATTTTGACTGCATTTAATTTCTAATATAATTCTAATTATATTTAATTTGTACTTAATTTTGAACTTTACCCTGTAATTGGTTATCTGTTGGGTAATATAGAACTATTATTATTATGTTTTAAACAAAAAAGTGCAGCCCGGGCTCCGACACACCGAGCTGCTGTTCCATTACCCAATGACTACTCCTCACACCGTGAGGTGAGCAATCACTGGGTCCGCGAATCGTGCGCCCTAAGTAGACGAAGGGACCCAAGGATGACTGCCTTCTGCATTCTGCCGGCTAAGATGTGCGCCGCCGCACGGCACAGCGGTATTTTGCGCAGTGCAGAGAGCAGCGTATTCCTCATTCCACCTAGGGATCCAATGACCATAACCAGCAGACTTACAGTGTAGCCTGGCCAGAGTCTGCGAAGTTGACCGAGCAACTCCTGATATTTGGTCCGCTTTTCCTGCTCCTTAGAGACGATGTTCACCTCGGCAGGCGCCGAAAACTCAATAACGAACATCGTCTTCTGTTGGTGGTCGAGAAGGTCTATGTCGGGCTTGTTTGCCTGTACGAGCTCGAGCGTGGGGAACGCGTAGTTCCAGTAAACCCGGCATCTCTCGTTCTCCACAACGGACTCTATATCCCCTGGAGCGTATGGCAGCACCGGTGTCTCATCGATACCGTATGAGTGCCTTAAATGACAATAGAGCACTCGTAGAGCCGCGTTGTGCCGATGGACGTAAGCCGTCCCAGCGTACGTCTTACACGCCGATAAGAGATGCATAAGCGTCTCTGGCGCCTGTCGGCAAGCTCTACAAAGGGTGTCGGGTACATCTACACCCATAACCCTTTTACGGTACACCAAGGTGTTGAAGACACCGTCTTGGCAAGCCATTGTAAAGCCCTCAGTCTCCGACCTCAACCACTAGACCTTAGGAAAGAGAAGGTCAGCTGCTCAGACAAGCCATGCTCTTCCAGATGTTTGTAGAAGATTCCATCCTATCTTTATGAAGTCTTAAAAGGAAGTCGACTTCGGCAGTTTTAATGTGGGATTTTAATTCTGCGGGAGCGAGTTCCGTAATGGACTGCTGATACCTCCGCTTGAAGTCGAGTGTGAGGCTGAGCTTCTCGGCTGCTCGTTTCGCTGCGCTAAAAAGAAAGGCTCCTTTACCCGCATTCCCGTGCTCTCGCACAAAGCGGATCAGGGGATCGGTGCTGTTCGTTACATAGCAGGCAGTGGCCAATACTACCCTGTTGTGCAGACGCTCCAAACTCAATAGTCCACGCCCTCCCAGGTGTCGCGGGAGGTATATTCGCTGGACAGAGGACTTAGGATGCAGACTTCTCTCCACGTTCATCCTTTTGCGGGTCTTCGTGTCGATTTCCTTCAGCTCGTTCACTTTCCAGTGTATAGCACCAAAGGTGTATAGTAACAATGGGACCGCAAGCATGTTTGTGGCAGCGACTTTGTTCTCGCCGGACAGTTCTGACGACCAGATCTGCCGGAGTCGGTGCAAATACTTGCGGCGGAGACACTCTTTGACCAATTCTGCCTCTTGGACATGACGTTGCGCCACTCCAAGGTAGGTATAGGTATCTCCGGCATGCAGTTGTCGCAAGATGCTCCCATCAACGAGCTGTTCCTCATCTCCACTATCTCCGCTTCGTCCTTTCTTGAGATGAACCAATGCACATTTGTCTGTCCCGAACTCCATTCCAATAGCATGACTGTACTCCTGCACCACCGTCAGCGATTGTTGTAGTTCGCGTTGGCCGGAGGCATAAAGTTTTATGTCATCCATATAAAACAGATGGGTGACCTTGTGCCTCCCGTTATTGGGCGTGCCACAGCTGCATCCTTTAGTATTTCTCAGCGCTATGGACAGAGGCAAAAGTGAGATGCAAAAGAGCAAGGGACTCAAGGAGTCTCCTTGGAAGACACCTCTTTTCAATGATACCAACTCTGTCTGAACCCGAGTTTCACCTGATGTTATAGTGAACCGGGTCCTCCAGAGTGGCATCAGTTGTATGATGCATCCCACTATTTGATTATCCACCGAAAGACATTCCAACAGCCGCACAATGAGCTCATGAGACGTGCTGTCGAATGCCTTGCGATAGTCAATCCACGCCATAGAAAGGTTTCGCTTGTACTGCTCGGAGTCCTGCGTGACACATCGGTCAATCAACAAGTTCTACTTGCAGCCAGCTACTCCTTTCTTTGACCCTCTCTGTTCATACACGTCGAGAAATACAGGATTCACAGCTTGAAGGAGACGCATGTACAAGATTCTGGTGAAGAGCTTGTAACATGCGTTCAGACATGTTATTGGCCTGTAGTTTTTGGTATCAGACAAATCTCCGGTCTTCGTGAGAAGCACGGTTCGACCCTCGACAAACCAAGCCGGAATTGGCTGCTCCTGATTTAGCCACGAGTTAAAAACTCTAGCTAAATGCCGGTGGCAACTGGGGAATTTTTTCCACCAGTAGGTGTTTATGCCATCCGGGCCAGGAGCTGCGAAATTCTTTGCGCCTCGTGAAGCGTCAAGAATCTCTTCCGTGTTTATCGGATGACGCAGTACATTCAAGTTAGGAGTCCTCCTACAAACGGACTCGAACTGCGCCAAGGCCGCAGTGTCTGCTGAGAGAGGTTTGGGTTTTTCGTAAATGTTCCTCCAAAAGGTCTCCACGCGATCAGCAGTTGGCGGCTGCTCTATGGCTGGAGGCGGCTGTTGGAAAAGGCGAGAAGGTCTTTCGTAGAACATTCTGTTCTGCTCCAGACCTCTCGCCCGCGCCACCAACGATCGCTTAGCAGCGATTAGCATCCGTATCCTGTCAAGACAGTGTTGCTTGACAACAACCAGTACCGCTTGACTGAGTGTATGATGGTCGCGCCTCAACCCGTAGGCTATCTGGCGCACTCGGCGCGTAAAAGGCTTCTCAGCCGCTCTATATTCCATCACACACTGGATACGGGATGCTTCCTGGCGAGCCAACTGGATTTTCGCTTCCATTTGGCGCACCCGTCTCTGTGCTCTTTCAACAGGAGAGTCTCTCACTCTCCCCTGTCTAGATAGCCTCAGAGCCGCAGCGTAAATTTCGCAATTGATGCTCCAAATGTCAGAGGCCTCCGATAACCTCATCCTCTCTCTTCAAATCTGCCAGCTTCAAGGACCTTCCGTTGTTATGCAAGACCCTTCGGTCTCTGAAATCCCCAGGTGAGACGACTTGGTCGATTTCCCTCTCAGCGGGCCCTACCGGCGAATTTTCAGCCTGGTAACAGGCCTTCCGTCCGCCGAAGGGGCAGGCTGAGCTGGAGCTCGAACATATCCCTGCCTCCGGAGGTACGATACATAATCTCGCAAATTCTGAGAGGTAAGCGTGCTATGCTCTGGGTGCATTTCACACCACCTCTCATACATGCGGGACATGTATCCCCTACGGCGCGGGCTACTGCTCTCGTAGCAGCTCAGCAGGTCATCCCTGAGCTCCGTCGTCCACCTAAAACGGTCCATGTCATTGCGGGGGTCGTCATCAGGGCAATTCGAAGCACCGCCACCTTGCCCAACGCCGGCATCCGAAACCGGCTCGGTGTGGGTGCTTTTCCTTCGAGGTGGTCGAACCCGAAGATAGGGCCCGTCAGGTGGTTAGCCTTAGGGCCCGCAGCCGACATTTCCGGAGGCAGCCGTCCAAATTGCCTCCAGAGGATGGACCTGTGAAGGTTGCCGACCGACTTACATCCTTTGGCTTCGGTATACCCTACGGCGTCGCCACGCACCGGATAGCCTACTGATGTTGGGTGGCTTCCTGCGGGTGTCTGGTATCAGCCGCCCCTAACGTGGAGTCAGACGCTGTCGGAGTACCGCTCCTTACATGGAGATCCGTCGTGCCCTATTTATTGTGGAATAGCCGATCCTCTGGGTGCAGACGCTGTTCCACCGTGCTAGTTTTGGTCCGCTCCGGGTATTTCATTTCCCCGGTACCACCCATATCTGGGAGGCATTCCCCTATCCGCCACCTTGGGGAGGCGCCACTGAGAGGATCTAGCAACCCCTCGCGGAGAACTATATATATAGAAATGTATTTATTCAATATAAGCAAATAACAATTATTTTTCATACCCATAAATACATAGGACAGCCACATAAGGGTCACAGCCCTTGTTTGTGGAAAAAAAAACATGACTATGACAGAAAAAAAAATATAATGAAGAAAAAGTGCTATACAGCACCATTGAACCAATACATGTACACTATAAACATACCATATATTCGATATATATAACCCTATAAACAAAACATCTGAAGAAACATACTCACATTGATCCCATCAGGAACACTCCAGTGCCAAACTAAAAGCATTGCTTGTCTTGTTGACACTGTAACGTGATGACTGACAAAATCAATGTGAGACTGCTATCTCATATTTAATAATTACGAAAAAAAAATAAAAGAAAAAATATAATAAGCTGAACCAACGAACATAAGCTCATTACCTAAATATTACAAATTGCATAGTATACAATGCCTACAACAGTATATAGCTAATGACCATGTAGTCGATACCTTAAACGAACAAAAAAAAAGCTGAATACTATTCCATTATTCAAGCCGCGGACATGGTAAATACGGTGTTAATACCCAAGAGCCTGTGTATTTCCTTCCTCGATTTTGATTTTATCCATTTTTTTTGAGCTACTTCTATACATTGATTTTGAATTCAATTGCTTAATTTCATCTGGCAGGAGATTATACAGTCTAGGCCCTAGAAAGAAATAACTCCTTTGGGTAACAGTTTTTCCTACTCTGGGTGTCTTATATTTTAAGGGATTACGAGTGGCATAGTAGTGGTCAATGCTGATAAGCTCCGATCTATTACAATGCTGTCTCATTAATACTGAGTGGCAGAATAATTGACGAATATCAAATACCTCACACTCCTCATATAAGGCTTCTGTAGGATATGTGGAGTCTTTACAAAGCATGATTTTTAATATCCACCTTTGAGCTCTCTCTAGCTGCAACATATGATTATTTGTAGTTCCCCCCCAAGCTACAATGCCATATAATAAATGTGGTTCAATCAGAGCATAGTAGAGTGTTTTCAAATGACGAATGGTGAATATTTGTTTGAGGTATCTGAATTTATAAAAAAATGAACGTACTTTTTTAATAACATAATTTATGTGGATATCCCACCTCATGTGAGAATCAAGCATTATGCCGAGATATTTTAAGTTGTATGCCACACTTATTGTCGTTTTTTGACAATCGCAGTTCCTTTTGATCATGATGTTTTTAAATTTTGGTAAATATGAGCTAAGGGATGTGAACGGGACGAAAAAGGTTTTTTGAGAGTTAACTGTTAGGCACTTGTTTTGAAAATAATGGAATATCAAGTCAAGGTCAGCTTGTACTTTGTTTCTTAACTCTTTCCAGTCTTTTTCTTCATATAAAATTGCTGTGTCGTCTGCAAATGTTACAATATGTCCTTGTGTGTGGAGTTGAAAAAGATCACTCATGTATAGATTGAATAATGTTGGCCCTAAAACTGTCCCTTGCGGGACTCCACATTTTATAATTTTAGATTTGCTGAAAGTATCTCCAATCTTTACCCTTTGTAACCTTCTTGTCAAGTAGCTTTTAAACAACTTGTATGATAATCCTCTAAACCCATGGTATTCCATCATTTCCAAAAGCTTATCGTGGTTTACGGTGTCAAATGCTTTTGCAAGATCGACAAAGATAGCCATTGCTGGTCTTTTTACATCAAGTGCTTTATAAATATGTGTTGTCAAATCTACAATTGCATCTTGTGTGGATCTTGCTTGTCTAAAGCCATATTGCTTAGGCGAGAGAAGTTCATTTCTTTCAAGGAAATTAGTCACCTGATCATGTAATATTTTTTCAAAAATTTTAGCGAAATTAGTTATCAATGATATAGGCCTGTAGTTTGATAAGTTAGTCTTGCTTCCTGTTTTAAAAATTGGTTTTACTATACTTGATTTGAATGTTTCGGGGAATATTCCTTGCTCAATACAATTATTGAAAAGATATGTCAATGGTTTTACAATTTCCATCACTATTTCCTTTATGTTCTCTGCCTTAATGCCATCATGACCTGGGGACTTGTAGTTTTTAAGGTTAATTACTTTTTCAATAACATGGTTTTCGCAGGTAGGTTTTAAAAATATTGATTTGGATATCTGTTGCTTATTTCCAAAAGTATATTTCTCGCATTTTTCTATTTTACTACTAAGATCTGTACCAACATTAGTGTAAAATTCAGCAAACGCGTTCGCAACTTCATATGGATTTTTTGTGATTCTACCATTTGACATTTCTATTTCGCCAATATCACTTGTTCTTTTTTTAGAACAACAGATATCGTTGATACATTCCCAAAGCTTTTTTGAGTTGTTCTTGCCTTCTAGTATTTTATTTTGGTAAAAGTTCGATTTAGAAATTCTTGTTAGTGTTGTGAAGTGATTTTTGTATTTTTTATATTGGTCAATATTAACAGTTGTGGGATCCAAAATCATTTGTTTATATAATTTATTTTTCACTATTGATGATTTTACTAATCCCTGGGTTATCCAGGGTGTCCGCTTGATTTCACATTTTTTCAGACGTACAGTTTTGGTATTTTGGTTAATGTAAAATTTAATTCTATTTTCAAATATTTTGGCTGCCTTATCTACGTCTTTTTCTCGATAAAAATCCTCCCATTGTTCATTATGTAGGTCTTGTCTTAGTTTATTTTTATCAAGAAATGTTTTCGTTTGAGTTTGAAAAGTTTTATGTTTTACCGTTACTAAAGCATGTATTTTTAAAATCAATGTATAATGATCAGTTATGTCTGATTCATATATAAATGGCTGAAAATTTAGGCCAGGATCACCATGCTCTCTCACAAACAAATGATCAATACATGTAGCTGAGTCTTTTTGGATTCTTGTTGGCTTGTTGACTAGAGATTGATAAGCGTGCTCACTTAAAATATTTAAATAGTCATTGGTATCTTCATCACCTCTTAAAATGTTAATATTGATATCTCCAGCTATTATATGTATATCGTATTTGCTTCTATCTTTTAAGTAGGTTTTTAATTCACAATTAAAAGTTTTTATACATGTAGAAGGAGATCTATAGATACCTGTTAAAAGCAAGGTCTTATCATTCAACTTTGTACTGATTTCCAAAACTTTTATGTTGCCTATTTGATTTATATAGTGCTCATATTGCAAATCGTTTTTAACAAATATTATAATGCCATCATTCTGGTTTAAGTCACCCTCATTATACAATGTAGTGTATCCTGCAAGTTTGAACAATGTGATATCATTCACCCTCCATGTTTCTGATAAAACTATGCACGAGAAGTCATTGCCAATTTGTTCCAAAAGAATCAAGAATTCATTGAAATTTTTATAAACACTTCTTATATTCTGATGCAGTACTTTAAACAGACATGTTTTTTCATCATTTCCATTTTTGATGTCTTGTAAAGACTTTATTGTAGGAGTATCTACCAAATTAGTTTTGAAATTAAGTACATATTCTTCCATATTACATTTAATTATTTACTTGCAATAAAAATACATTCACGATATATAAGTAGCAAGAAAAAGCAAACGCAAAAACTAAGTCAGATAAATTCCAAACATGAACGAAAAAGAGTCACAAGTAAATTCCCCTAATTTTCTCACTTACTTGTTTAGACGACTGGTTTGTCCGTAATCACTTTCAATTACACCTTATTTTTCCACTACGCGTTTTCGGACTGTACTGGATTTTGCACCTTTTCCTTTTCTGTATGATGGTTTTCGACTCCGTAGTTCCCGATTGGCCTGGCACTTCCTCGACTGGCGACTCCTCGGAATCTTCTTTGTCAGCTAATTGTTGCAAGTTCTCCAATTCCTCGGCGCTGTATAGATGATTTTCAATTTCAAGATGATTACCTCTTATTTTTGCCGGTAGTTGTTGTTTCCTAGCTTGTTTCAGATGACGTACTAAAATCTTCTGTGTTTGTCTGTCTTCGTAGGATAGATCGTTACTTATACCTACTCCAGAACCTTTAAGCTTTGACACATTTTTGAATAATTCCTGTTTTTTGAGGAATGATACAAATTCCAGTATTATCGGGGGACACTCTGACTCTTGTTTAATGAAGTAGATATTACTAATATCTGTTTTGGCTATGCCTACTTCCAAAATGTTGCCCAGCTTCGTTGTAGTCTCTTCCAAAAGATTGCTTTTATTCTCAATATGAAGTCCGAATACGACTATATTGTTTCTTCTAATTTTTCTGTCTAATTGTTGTACTTTTGCTTCTAGCTGTTGCACCTTTTTATTCGTTTCTGCAGCTGTCTCTGACACTTGTTGTATTTTGGATACTAATTCTTGTCTGATTTCGCTTGTCTGTTGGTCATTTGCGTCTTTCATAAGTTTAAGCAGTTCTGTGGTTGTGAGTTGACTTACTGTTCTATCGGGTGCCTCACTCATTTTGCATCGGGGGAATTGGCTTTCGGCCTTTTCCTATCGCTTAACAATGGAGGCTGCTGGTATATGTATATGGATACTATTTTGCTTCTTAATCACATACAGGGTTTATTGTCTTCTACCTTTGCAAACCCCTTCTGCACTTCACTATTGATTCTTTATTTTTTACACTTCGAAAATATATACTGTATCTTATTTTTATTGCTTTTCAACCATGAATACTCGATATCTGCGAGACACTACAGAAACACGTCCACTCGCTAGAGCAGCTAAACACTATTATTATTATTATTAAATAATATAGAATCAATGATTCATTGTTGTGAATTTTTTGAACATTCAATTGGTGGCGGTTCTAGTGATTTCTATTCGTAAACTAATTATAATGATGAAACAGTATAATAATCAACATTAAACTATCGATACAAAACGTAAAGGAATTACTATTATCTCTGTCAATTCAATTCAAGCATATATTGGATCACCTCTCTTAGGTCACTAAATAACGTTATCTAAGTATATAACGCGTGTGTAAGGCATTGTTTCAATAAATACCAAGGTACTGAACTTACAGTTGTCAGCCTGCCTTCAGAGCACGATTTAGATCTAGCGTCTCTAGAGGCAAACCACGGGTCAATATCTACTGACAATAATATTTCGAATAGCTGTTGCTGTTCACAATGAGCGCTCATAGATTCATTGTTCATCGATATAACGCATAGTACTCGCACCTAAGTTGATTAACTTTAATTCAGTCAATCGTGTTAATAACCGACTGACATTGACCTATGCGCTCTAGTAGCTGACTCAACCTTCAGCAATCGGAACATCATCATCACCATAGTCACAATGTCTTAACAGACATGTTGTGAACTCGTAAAATGCATTTACTCATTTTACGAGTTTCTCTTGGGATATCTTTAAGATCTTTAATGCAGTAGTTTCCCATTTGCTTTCTGCATCCTCATGCCGTTGACCAGATGTGTATACTGGTTCATCCGCCTTTAGGGGCAATTTCTCACCCCAAGGACAAGAAGGTGTCCTGAATCTTGTCAACTCGTCCACCTAAAGCTGTTGGTTGAGGAAAGGTTGCTGCTTATACCGACAGTAGTTCGGTTGCTTTTAGTCGCCTTTTACGACACGCAGGATATACGATGGGAGATATTCTAACCCGCCCCCACACGGGGTAAATCGGAACATGATGAACACGAAAAATTACAATGGGCAAACAACAACTAAAAAACCAGTACATGTTTAGAAAAGGCCGAAGTACAAACGAAACAATGGCTCATGTGTGCAAAAATTGAGGCCGGCAAGTATTCTGAGATTATTTGCTGCGACCTCCAGAAAGGCTATGAGTGCATATCACACGACATTTTAATGGCTAAACTTAATTACTAAAATTCTACCTGATACCAGTATCCTTATGCACTCTTATCTTTTAAATAGAAGACAGAATACCCACAGCCTAAAGAGTAAACAATATGAAGCAGGTCTTGGAGGATGCAGGAGTACGGGGCATACCAAACAAACTGTTTAGAAGCTACTTGTCGGAAAGGACACAAGTGGTAAAAATTGGAGATACGCTTAGGACGGAGAAACAAATTAAATATGGGTTACCGTAAGGAACGGTACTTGCACCAGCATTATTTAATCTTTATGTCAACAGCATTCTCACTTCAGCTACTTGTGGCCAAATGATCGGTTATGCAGATGACATGGCTGTGCTATATATTGACAATACATGGGATACTTTAAAAACAAATGCCGAAAAAGACCTGTCAAAGATCTTTGACTCATTTGGCCATAAGCTATTATCCGTTAACGCTGACAAGTCTGTTTTTGTCCCATTTTCAAATAATATTAGAGGTTTGCCCAAATATGACAATTTAATAGTAGGAAGTACTGCTAAGCTCCAGAGGCAAAGTAGTTATAAATATCTAGGCGTAACAATTGACCGACACTTAAGATGGAACACTTATATCAACAACATGACTAATACACTACGTCAATTACTATATCGGTTTAAGTACTTAAGAAATGTTTTGGATCTATATCATTTAAAAATTTTATATTAATATTTAGTCGAGAAAAGATTGCGGTACGCCATACTTAGTTGGGGTAGTGCTGCTAATTGCCATATTTCCCCAATTGACATTTTACAGAAAATAATATTGAAGATAATGTATAACAAAAATATGACCTTTCCATCAAGTACTCTATTTCTAGAAACCAGCATGCTTGACATAAGACAACTGTACATGCAGCAAATCATATTAAATATTTACAAAAATAGGGGGGACTTAAATAAGATAGATCATAACTAGGAAACAAGATTCAAGGCTAAGGATTCAATTAAAATAGATCTGCTACAAAAAAAATATAAGCTTACGGCGTTTCACTCATCTATCGTGCAAAATATATAACAGCTTACCTGAAATCTATAGAAAATATCTTACTAGGCTCAATTCTGTAAATATGGTTAAAAGTATATTCAAACGGCATATAGTTTCTCTTGGAAGAAAGGGAGTTAAACGACTGATAGATTTATAATCAAATTGCTAATTAGTAAAAAAAACTTATCTGAACAATGATGGAAAACACACATTCTACTACGGGGGTTGCTCTATACCTCCGTCAATCCACCAGTACGCAGACAGCTGTTTCACGCTTATTAGCGATCATCAGTGCGCCATAGGTCGATTGACGGAAGTAGAAAGCATCAATTTTTCCATGTTTAATAAACATGTGAAAGATGTGCGAGTAGACAGAAGGAATTCTGCCGGTGCGCCATCTAGTACCCGAAGGTAACGGCAACCAAAGAGAAACGCTACTAGCAGCAGTAAACTCTTTGGTGGAACGACAAGGCTCGTTCGCTTTTGCCACTAGAGGCACGGATTTTGACGCAAGCAGCGTAAAGCCGATATACGAGGGTTGCTCTATACCTCCGTCAATCCACCAGTACGCAGACAGCTCTTTCACGCTTATTAGCGATCATCAGTGCGCCATAGGTCGATTGACGGAAGTAGAGAGCATCAGGTTTTCCATGTTTAATAAACATGTGAAGATGTGCGAGTAGACAGATGTAATTCTGCCGGTGCGCCATCTAGTACCCGAAGGTAACGGCAACCAAAGAGAAACGCTACTAGCAGCAGATTTTTGGTATACAAAATATGTCTCCTCCTATAAATCGTTGCTTTTTTGACATATGTAAAAACATTAACGAAATTTTAAAGCCGGGGTTAAAACATAAAATATCTACTCTATTCTATTCTATACAACATTCATTGTATGACCGACTAACGTCATAGACGCAAGATTGATGTTGTCTACATTTTGCGCCCAGTCAGGAGACGTGTAAATTAGTTGTTCACAAAAATAGGTCGTGCAAGGAACAGTATGGGCATCCTATATTTGGTAGATATACAAAAAAGAAGTACTCGAACTTGGCAATAAGTAATCTCCCTCTCCACCCCTGTCTCCACCGCTGTCCCACCCCGCGAGTCGGGAGATGAAATCCCCACCTTCGTTTGCCCTCTTCAGTCTGTTCATGTTGTAATACCGCCCACGGGTCGAACATGGGTCGAACAAATCCACACCAAAGGGTATTTAATAACAATATTAGTAACCATCTTATGAATTTGAATAAAACGTAAGTCAGTGGATACGTTATGAAGAGCACTTAGACCTAGATTATAATAATTAGCTTAGCGATTAATGGCATGCAATATACCATAATTAAGTCAATTGCATTGCGCGAGGAGTCTATAAGGGCGGGTTCATGAAACATTTCCTTTGCCGCAATTTAGCCGTGAATTAGCGTTCGTGTTAATTCTAAAGTTAAACCTACCGTCAGTAATGAAATTGTTCATGAAACAGCTTTGAATTTAACTTAAAAATTAGGATTGACCTTGAAAAGATAATAAACTTCCAACTTACCTCGCCGCAAGAGATAAATCTAAATATTAGGAGTGACTGAGCATGCGCAAAACGCACAGAATATAAAATTATGATCTGGCATGAGTCAACCACTCCTGAGATCGCCTTACTCTTTTTATTAATCTTTATTTTTGGTCGTAGTTTTAAAAACAAATTCCGCCTTTCGCAAACAGTATAACCGCCAACGCGCCAAATCTTAAAAATATAACCTTAAAATCAAAACAGACCGTTGAAAACAGACTTTGTGAAACGTCACATCTGTCATCCTTAACGCCAAATTCAAGTTTCATGAACGCCGATTCTCTTGCGGCTAAAGTTAAGGATAAAGTTAATACTAACGCTCAATTTACGGCTAAGTTACGGCAAAGGAAAAGTTTCATGAACCCGCCTTTACAGAGAGAGCCCCAGTTTCACAATCGTTGGTTAACTAATGGTCAAAAGAAAACTAGTGGTTAGCGAAAATAATCCATTTCATAATCGACGGTATACGTCAAATGCTCTGGTCAACCAGTAGTTATCTTAACCCAAGGATGCGGTATGGGTTATCTTAGCATTTATTGTGGTCAATCGATGACAGCTTTGGAGGTTATAAAAACATGGATTTTGATACTGACGTCTAAGACGTCGATGGATTTTGATTATACTCTGTAATGACATAAATCAAAAATATTAAAAGAAAGGTTAGGTTTCTTTGTCAAAGGGTTAGCTTTTATTCACGGAACACCATTATGGCAGTGCTCTGAGATCAATCTGTGGTGCCAACTTAAAAATAAATAGCTTCAACCATTGGTTTTCTTTGTGAAACAGAGCTCTCCGATAACTACTGGTTGACTTCCATTTGTCGGTCGAGTGACTACTAGGGGTCCCCAATGACTGTGAGACTGGGCCTTAAACGTCAAAAAAGATCGCTCCAAAAGAAAGAGTATATTTACCAAAAAAGTGGACTATTTAAATACGGAGGAAGACTCAGGAGGTACAAGCAAAGGTTCCTCGACCACCACGGATATAGCAGCCGAACCGAGCAACGACCCTTGGAAGGAGAGATGCCTGAAACGCGAGAAGGAGCTGTCACGCCTAGATGAGGAGCGATCAGCGGCTGAGAAAACTATCCATGAACTAACTCAGCTAGTCGCAGCTCAACAAAAACAAATTACAGACACAGAGCTAATGGTACATATTTACAGATAGACCGCCTATACTTGAAATCCAGTTAATCCTTACCAATGGGTGTGTTCAACGGAACCTATAGTGCAAGAGCGCTAGCGTGGAAGCGCCTGCAGCCGCTAGGTGTGACCGTTGAACAACCCTCTTTTTGGCGTAATGAGACTCTCATATCCACCTCCATATTTTACTATTCATTATTTGCATTGTCAAAAACCTAGGTTATAAAATCACAAAACCTGATATTAAATTTACACTATACAAAGGTAACTGCTTCTCTCGGAAGTAAAAATAACTTTTTTCAAATTGTGTGCTGCTTCGCTAACCAAACAGCACTTCCTAAAAGCGCTAACCAAGCTAACTGGGGCTTTTTTGACAGCTTGTCGTTCATCGGTTAGCTAGCGCAAAGCGCCCACAAGCGTTTACGTCCACTAAGTCCCGTTGAACACTACCAATAATTCTTCAAAACAAATAACCGATCTTAAAAATATTAAAAATTCTGACAGAGCTGTCAGGCTGAAAAGACCGCTAGAAAATTCCACGAACCACAAAAAAATGAGTACCACTGACGATGACGCCTCCTAATGACGGTTTTATTGAGGCAAAAACAAGGAAAAGACGGTCTGACAAAACAAACAAGACTGACATAACAGGAGAATTTCCACCACTACCAATGTCATTAATTCCTAAAGCCTCGTGTCCACTAGCAAACAAAATTGCTAGAGTTACTCTCACAAGTCACTTGCGTAGCGTGTGCATGACGTCATTAGCGAAATATTGCAGCAAATTTACTTGCACGTAAAGGACTTGCGTCTTGCTGAGAGCTTGTAGTGTACACGGTTACTCTCATGAAATTAGTTTGCCACAAAAATTTCGAGCCTGTTTCGAAAGTCTTGCAGCAAGGAGTGTTGTAAACCAAATATGGAGGAGTTCAACTGGACGAGAGAAAACACGTGTATTTTAATTGAAAATTCTGAATCATATCTTGAATTATGGAATGCACATACTCCAGAATTTAAGGGGCGATTCAACAAGCAGAATGCATTACAAAAATTGACGGACTTATGTAATACTTCTACAGCGGAAATTCAAAGTAAGCTACATACTTTGAGAACGCAAGTTAACCAAGAGTGGAGACAAATTCAGAAAAAGAAAAGTGGGCAAGGGACCAATGAAATGTATAAGAGTACTTGGGAGTTCTTTGACTCATTGAAGTTCATGTATCCCTAGAGTAGTTCTACGCTGAATCCACCTTCTCACCCAGCATTTTCTCCGCCTCTTACTAGCTTCCTCTTGTTTTCTTTTTTTTAAATAGATATATCGCAAGTACTGCAGCAGCCACATATTTTGCATACGACATCTTATCTATAATAGTGTATACGGAGTCAGAACAATCAAGCCCAAGTGAAATTGCGAAAGCAATTTTCTAGATTAAATTTGCGAACTATTGAATATAGTGTAGACAAACAAGCAAGTACTTGCTGCAAAAACTATCACAAGTTACTTGCAAGTGGACACGAGGCTTAAGAACACTACCTGTCTGACCAACATACAGCGTGTATCTTCCCTACCGACTACTACGCCTTCGACATCAGCCAGCAAAGCAAATACAGCATCACAACCAGTAAACGCTTCGTTCACTTCGTTGACTGACGTTGGTGGCCAGCCGCCCTCGCAGGCATCCCAGGAAACGACTGAACCACGAAAATTGCGTGTTACTCCGATTATTCTTTGGGATTCGTCGAAATGGCGTGCTGTAAATCACAAATTAAATTCCTTGGGCATTAAAATTGGACGCGCAGTTTCTGTCGATGCAGGAATTAGGATAATTCCTAAGTGCGAGGATGATTACCGCAAGATTGTGCGCCTCTTCTGAGAAGAAGACGTGGTCCACCAAACGTTCCCTCTCCCTTGGGAGAGAAATATTCATGCAGTAATCAGAGGAGTACCTGGAACCACAGCATAATAAACAGCCAGCATAATATCTTTGAGGATTTCCTATACAAAAATGGTTCCCACAAAATTTGACCTTGGGAGGATTTATGGATGATTTTACGGTTGTGAAGTTTGGGTAGAGATGCGAAAATGAAAATATCGGTACCTATACCAACTCGATATTTTTTAGCCAAATAGGCGCATTTGGTTCGTACAGAGCATTCTGTGCAACTACTTACACCCCTCAATAATTATATAATTATTTTCGATACCGATACAAAAGTATCGATTATAGCTTGGAATGCCTCAAAAAGTATCGATGACAAAAATACTCGATATTGGTGCAGTATCGAAGTATTGTTAGCGTCCCTACAAAAAAAATCATCCAAAAAGTGGGGATGCGCGTGTAATTTCCGCCAACTTGAGTTATTGTGCTGGTTGTTTATTATGCTGTGCCTGCAACCATATCAGAACCAGATATATCAAGGAAGAGTTGCAACAGAGGGGGAGATGCCCCTCTACACATTATCAGACTAAGGACCGGTTTCTCAATGTCCAGTGAAATATTTATCTGCAAGATAACAGCAACTGTTAGATAAATTGTTTAAACAATTGAAGGCTATACTTACGAAGTCACGTAAATCTTATCTTATCCATAGCAACGCTATCTGGCAGATACCTATCTGACACTTTAACTGTAACCCCTTAGGGCCGGTTTCTCAATGTCCAGTTAAAGTGTCAGATAGGTATCTGCCAGATAGCGTTGCTATGGATACAACTGTCAGATAAGATTTACGTGACTTTGTAAGTTTAGCCTTCAATTGTTTAAACAATTTATCTAACAGTTGCTGTTATCTTGCAGATAAGTATTTAACTGGACATTGAGAAACCGGTACTTAGACGCAGCGGCACTTCTATGCCTTTGGTGGTAGTGGTCCTGTCCAAGCTAGGTAAATCAAGAAAACTGTTTAATGAACATGAGCTGGTAGAGTTGGCTATACGAGTTGAAGTTCAAAAGAACTCTGGACTCATTGGGCAGTGTAACCGCTGCCAAAGGTATGGGCATGCGCAAACGTACATTTTTTTTTGGAAGTGGCACTGGGGCTTGTTCCCATTCGCCAGACACGTTTATAATAGCCACATAGAATTTTCATAGTTTTATTTTTCCATCACAGGTGAAGTTATTTTGGGAGATCAATAATTACCAGAGGGTATTAGTGATCTTTCTGTTTACGAATCAAAAGTTCAACAGAAGCTTTTGTTCTTTTTAACTATTTTATGATGCTGCGCGCAGTGGAACATGGTTCACCTCAAGTCCCTAAATGAATAATATCTAATATCTAATATCTTCTGCATAAAACCTAATCTAATAGGAAGGATGGGATATTTTAATTGACGAGGGACACACTCTTCTCGCCTAGGGACCCGTCAAGGCACTTATTGTAGACATAACAAGGAGGTAGGCCACGGATAGGAGGTTATAAGTTTACATGGGAGAAGCACACAGGAATACCTAACAACTACGTAATCAAATTATTATACCAGACCTTTTGATGAACTCGATCATTTTCCAAATAACATCTTTTCTATTAAGACACAGCAGGTATGACGTATTGAAAGGACAGGGCAATCCGCAGCTGATAAGTTCGGAATAAAGCAAATTGGAGTGAACTATCGAATTCTGGCAACCAAAGTAGATATGGTCTAAATTTCCAACTTCCCTACAGTGGAGGCACAAGTTGGATGAAACAATGCCGAATCTGGCTAGGTGTGCCGGAAAGACTCCATGACCAATTTTTGTTCTTATGATACAGGATATATATTTCCTTGATATTTTGAAATCGTCATGCTAATATGATACCGGGATTTCTGGGTGGATTTGCGTATATCTCGTTGGATTTGTGAAACAGTATTCGCTCCATTCAGCGGTCCATTTCTGATGCATCTTTTGTTTAACAACGTAGCAATAGTCTTGAAAATCTAAGCCAACTTTGGTGTTTTCTCCATTCGAGACGCTTGACTTAGCTAATTTATCAACTGCCTCGTTATACGAAATACCACTGTGCCCTTTGATCCAAACAAGTCTCGTCTCAGTTCCCAGTTGTTCTAAGTCGTAGATTTGTCTTTTAATGGTGGATATATGACTGTTGATCTTGGATTTGCTACCATAGTTCTTGATAGTTAAAAGAACTGACTGCGAGTCCGAAAATACAGTAATATTAGAAAGATTTTGACTTTGTGCAAAATCAAGGGCCTTCGATATAGCAAAAGCTTCAGCTGAATATATGGTTATATGGGAAGGTAATTTATATGTGGGATGTGTTTGTACTAGGAATGTAAAAAGCACAACCTATACCCAATGTCGACTTTGAGGCGTCAGTAAAAATGGCAATACTCATTACCTCCTCGCTTTTATATATAGATGTAAACAGTTTTTGGTTGTGGCCCTGTATATTATTGTACGGTGGGATAATTACATTTGTTTTGGAGAAGAGTATGGGATAATCGTAGTCAGTGTTGTCGGAGAGCCTTATGGGGTCGTCTATATCATCACTAAATTCCCTTATTGCACTGCACATCAGAGGGGATGGTTTTTTGTGCCAGTACTTATTTGTCAGGTCCATAACGTTAAGAACTGACAATTTTTTATAGAGCTGGGGGTTTTTTGACATAATCTTAGGTAAGAGTTTATTAGCTAGCATTTCCCTTCTGAGATGTAGAGGGGGTTCTAGGGCTTCAACTCTTAGAGTCTCGACAGGAGATGTCTTCATAGCACCTAAGCACATTCTTAAAAATTGATTTTGAATAATGTCCAGTCTTCGGAGCACTGACTTACTAGCAGATCCATAGAGAATACAGCCGTAGTCCAAGATCGATCTGATGTAGCATCGATAGAAGAGGATTGCTGTTTTCTGATCACTTCCCCACCACACTTTGGATATCATCCGGAAAAAATTCGTACCTCTACTGCATCTGGTGGTTATTTCTTCAATAAAAGATTTCCATGTCAATTTTTTGTCCGTTGTAACTCCAAGGTATTTGACTTCATTTTTAATAGTGAAATTCATGTTTCCCAGCTGTACGTTCAGCATAGGTTGCAGATTATGACGTGTAAAAATGCATACAGTAGATTTGTTTTCAGAAATTTCAAAGCCATTGTCTAGGAACCATCGCTTGTAGTGAGTCATTGAATTATCAAGTACGTTGATACATTCTTCGAGTCGTCGTTTCTCAACATAAATGCATATATCATCTACGTATTGAATGATTTGGTTGGTCACGTTTAGGTGGTGCAAATCTGAAGTAAAGATATTGAAGATTATGGGGCTAAGCACAGCGCCTTGCGGCAGTCCTCTGAAAGATTTGCGGGGTCCGATTTTGTTATGACTTATGTGAGGCGGAATGCCAAATAGAGCTAGCTTAGTTTGCAATAAATCTAAGTCAATGCTGTCATATGCACCAGTGATGTCTAAAAAAACGGCTCCTAAGTAATTATTATGAGATAAACACGATTGGATATCCGTGGCAATATTGAGTACTGCATTCATAGTTCCTAGGCTACGCCTGAACGCATACTGGTTTTCCGGTAAAGGGTGACGTGAGAGCCACCACTCTAATCGGTTTTTTAACATTCGTTCAAAGGTTTTGAATATACATGAAAGGAGAGAAATTTTTGTTAGGTTTTAAGATTGGAACTAGGACCACCTTCTTCCACTCGTCAATTTTATGACCTCGAATCCAGACATCATTATAAATTTCTAGCAGATATTTTTTGGCGTTGATTGGAAGATTCATCAGCATGGGGTATCTAACTTCATCATATCCTGGGGCAGAATTTGAGGAGTTTTTAATAGCATAAGTCAGCTCCGATAGTGAGAAAGGTATTCCAAAATGGTCATCATAAGTAAATGGTGGGGGGGGAGCCCATTTTTTTGATAACTGTTGTAGGTGAGTGTTTAACATGGAAGTCATCAATCCACTCAAAGTTATCACATCTTGTTGGCGTCACGGGAATCCTTTGAATTCTTCGTGCCTGCTTCCATAGGTTCGCAGCAGATGTACTTTTATTCAGGCCACAAACCCACTCTCTCCAGCTCCTCTTAGCTTTTTGTTTGAAAACAAGCTTACATCTAGCAAATATCCTTTTACAAGCGACTAGATTTTCATAAGTACTATTTTGTTTGTACAAAGATAAACATTCTTTCCGCTGACTAACTAAACGCTCACACTCGTTATCCCACCACACTGGAGGGCAACGATCTTTAATTTTGAAAGGTTTTAGAGTCAGTATAGAGGCTTCAGCTGCTTCATTAATTTTTTCCAGAAGGAACTTGTATTTCTCTTCCGCTGACTCATAAGCAGGAGAGTTATGAAAAGCATTCTCCAGAAAAAGGGAGTAAGTTGGTCAATCAGCCTTCTTGAGGTTCCATTTATACTTTGGATGTAGTTTACTATAACGGGATGCAGATATGTTAACTTTGACTAATATAACGTAATGATCGAAACCTAAGGTATCACCAGTTGTTTCCCACGATGACATTTGAGCGACTTCAGGTGAGCAAATTGTTAAATCTGGAGCCGATGCTTGTATATTTGGTGCCACAAATCTTGTGACGGATCCATCATTCATGATAGTGTAGTTGAAGTCATCACAAATTTCTATTATCTGATTGCCCGTGGCGTTGTTGCTGCCCGACCCCCATACCTGAGAGTGTGCATTGAAATCACCTCCTATAATAGTCGATGGTGCACACTTATTAAATATGTTTTGCCAGTCAGATAATGAAGAGTTTACATTGGGAGGCTTGTATATGGAAAGGATTGATACCTGTTGACTACCGTTGGATAGAATAACACCACATACGAGGATATCTTGGTTGAAGCTATTATCAAATTTCATTTCTTTGAAGCGAATTCCTCTCCTCACGAGGATAGCTACACCTGCCTTCCCATCAAATCTATCTTTTCTAACAACACTATAGCCCTGCAGTTTAAAAGGATGACTTGGCCTGAACCAGGTCTCACTGATAAGCGCTAGATCAATGTTTTCTTTGATTAAAAAATCAGTCATACTGTTTTTATTGGCTACAGAAGAACGTGCGTTCCACTGCATGATTTTCATATTTGGCATTTTTTAGCGATTCCTTGTTGATATGTTTTAACTCATCAATATTTGATACATTTTCATTTAAGCTAAGAAACAAATGTTGTCGGCCGATTTATAATATCATCGGTTTTTGGTAGAGATGGGTGATATGACGGACTGTCTAGAATAGAGGTAGAGGGACCAGCAGAGAATTTAAACATCGGCTCGGGAAAGCTGATGGGTGGGGTTTGTAGCTTGCGTTTTTTGTTTGACGACTGACTTTCGTTTTGGGTATATTTCCGCTGAGGGGTTGGCTGTGATGCAAACGGTCTGTTGATTGAGGATTTGGAGCTTACAGGAAGTGAAGGAAAATTTGAATTTCTGATTGAATCCAGCAATTGGTATCTGTTGCTCGTAACACAATTGGCATATGAGTTTTTGACGCTTTTTTTAGCTTCAACGAATGTCATATTTGTAGTCGCCATTAATCCTGGAAAGATGGGCAGTTTATGGAAGTTGATCTATGATCTTTTGATTTGCAAAAAATACAGTAAGAGTTATTTTCCATACAAGAGTGGTCATCATTCTTTTCTTGTCCGCATACGTAACACCTTACATAAGTACTGCGACACTGGTTTGAAACATGTCCGAATCTCAAGCACTTATAGCATTGAACAACTCTTTGCACAAATGGCTCTACAGAAAATATGACACTATTTATGATAATTTCATTTGGAAGAGTGTTTCCATCAAAGGTGGCTACCACCATTTGTCTGGGAACAAACTTCTGTTCGCCACCCTCACTTATTTTTCTTTTCATTCTCCTTACCTCTAAAATTTCTACCTTTGACTCTATGTTTTCTTTTACATACTCTTCGCTAAAATAGGTATCTACTCCCTTAATCAGCCCTTTGCGTATTAACAAATTATTAGGTATGAATGCTTTCAATGGTTCTTGTTTTAATGATTCATTCATAACCAGATTATTTGCCTCTTGAATCGATGTTACAGTTACACCTACTTTAACGCGATTTATCCCAACTCTACTAATTGCGGTTATTTTTCCGCTGAGATTTAATTTTTTGTGCAATACATGTCCGCCGTACATCGGGTGTAGTTTACCGAAATTTTCTCTGTTAGTTTTTTCTATATAAACAAAGATATTGTTAGAATAACACTTATCTTTTTGTAGATTGAAAAGACGAACGGTCTCCTTTTCTGGGCGACTGTTATGGACTCTTTGAAGTTGTTCATTGTCTGCGTGGCTGGTCTGTCCGGTACCTGCATCCATGCACTCTGCTACCTGCTCTTGAGGCTCAAAACCCTCCCCATGAGTAAGGTCAAAAATAGCAACATTTTTTTTCGACGACAAGGCCGTAATATTCGCAGGTCCACCACCCACTTCAGTGGGTGGAGGCATTTTTGATTTGGGAATGTAGATCTACGCGTAGTTCGTGTATTTATGTCACACTCAGCACTCAACACTAATCCCAAATATGAATCACAAAAGCAAAAACTAGCGTTACGAGACCTGTCTACCGTACACACGTCCACTCGTTTACACGATCGAGAAAGAACTGCAAACGTACTTCACTGCACCACCTATGTGTCTGAAATGTACTTTTGACCACATGACGCACTTTTGCCGTAAAACAGGACTAGAGGTGCGAAAGTGTGCAAACTGTGGTGAGAGGTATCCTGCTAATAGCCTAGCCCATCCGTAGGAGGACTTCCGACACTTCCGATTTACTTGAGCCTCAACACCTTTATGGCTCTGATGCAGCAAATAGATACCAATTTACCAACTTGCAGATTCGTCCCCAGGACGAATTTGCAAGTGATAGCGCAAAAGCATAGTGTCACATACGCGGTTGCAGCAAAAGATGAAACCTTGACTGCTCCCTCCTTGAAATCTTCTGCGACCCCGCCGAACGTGGACCTGGCAACCGCGCTAAGGTGCTTACAACAGATCATAAGTCATTTGATCAGTGCAACACAGGCGTTGCAAGCGATCTTTCCCATAAATGGCTAAGTGCAAAAGACGTCAGCCTGGATTTATCAAAATTCCTTTTTAGAATTGTTTGGGCGTAAGGGATATCTCTAAAAGACAGGAATTTCAAACAAGACTCTCCACAGAGAGCTTGATATCCCTCATTTAGAGGACTTTATTAAGCAACAGATGCAGCGACGCTATAGTCAGTGGACTACACAGTCGAGCACGCACGCAAGGCCGCGGCTCGCTCTGTGAATAACAAAATTGCTTCGCGAATTTAGTATAGTAAAAATTAAATCATCCTACGAAAACTATCCAAAATTAAACTCTCGGCTGTATTTTAAAATTTGTCTTTTTCTTTATGGTCAGCCTCCCGCAAAGACCTATGGCGCTGTAGAAGCGCTGTGAGAGGATAAGCATTGACGCACGTTTGATTTGAAACGCTGCAGGTTGTAGCCGCCAGGAAACAAATTCCCCAGTAGCTCATTCCACTGCGTCGAAGATCTCCAAAAGAAGGATTGCTGGAAGAGACTGGTTCGGGGAGTAGAGACCTCGACCTGGTAAGGATGAGCTCGCAGAGCCCCTCTAGTGTTCCTCATTCGAACAGCCTTTGGTGTTATTATTTGGGAGAGCTCACTCGAACATCTTCCGTGATAGAATCTGTAGTACAGGGATAGGTCAGCCACCCTTTTAGGATGCTCCGGGCTGTGGAGGTCCTTTGTGAGGTTAGGCGTACCGATTAATCTCATTGCTCTATCCTGGATAGTGTCCAGAAGCTTTGGAGAGTGCTTTGGAGCGCATCCCCACACACGGGAGCAATACTCCAGCGATGGTCGGATCTGTGCCTTGTCTTGTAGAGCAGCAGTAGTTGTTCGGTGTGTACAGATTCCTACAGCGGAACAAAACTCCAAGCTTCTGGTATGCCGTTTTACCAATACTGATGGTCATGTCAGGACATGTTATTGTTGACGTTGATCCCCAAAAGCTTAGCGGAAGGTGACTCGACTATAGGGTGACCCTCCATTTCCACAGTTGGTAAGCCGACGCGAGACTTCTCTGTAAGTGTTGTTGCCTGCATTTTTTGTACGTTGAACTGTACTTTATTTGCTAATCGCCACTCGACAATTGTTGTCGGCGACGTACCCTGTCCTGAGATGATAGTGGCTTGCCTGATTCCATGCACGACATTAATGTTCTGTCTTCTGCGAAGCTGTAGATTAGATTAGATGTTATTTCCAGCAGCTCGTTGATGTACAGCAGAAACAGCGTAGGCGATGGGATAGATCCCTGGGCAACACCGGCGTTTATTGGGAATACGTCTTGCACTACAACAAACAGAGACCGGTCGTTCAAAAAGCTATTCAGCCACTGGCGCAGGTCAGGTGGTACACACATAAAAAGAAATTCTCAAGTCAAGAATTGTGATATTCTTGTAAATACATACTCACAACAAGAATATCGGTTCTCACCTCTAAGAAAGAATATTTGATGAAAAAATGATACAAAATTTGTATCAAAAATAATATATTTTTGATTTATATACTTATGTTAAAGAAATATGCTCCGAAAGAAGATATAATTTTCTTTGCAATCAAGGCTATAATAATTTAATAACAAATATTTCATGATTTTATGTCAAGATTACCATTTTTCCCAGCGGTGCCCAGTTTATTTCTATCAAGTATATAGACAGCTTGAAAATGCGAACCTTCATTTACAATATGATAATCTTGGTTTGAAAATGAACGCTGTTTTACAAGCACACCCTATAATTGTATCAAGTAAATCATTTATTTGACGTCTGCCAACGTCAGAGTGCGCAGACGCGCAGCGTGTCACGGGTCAACCCTAACCTCTAAACCTCTCTACCTTCTCTACTCAACAGCCTCTTGCCCGTCCGCGTCCGCGCCGCCACGCCATTATCGGTTTTCGGATTGCCGCATTCGCCGCCGTCTTTAGCACCGTAGCGTAATACCTGCATCCTGGATCCTACATAATAGCACATAATAGTATCTAGTCAAACTGTTAAATAAATTGCCATTGCCACGTGATACCCGTGATACCACCGTCAACCATCAGTCATCAAATCTGCCCGTAGTGCTGGTTCTCCGCCATTTGAGTCGCGTCTCAGTTCCCATCAGCTTCCTTATCACTGGATCTATCCAACCATGAATGATCTATTAAAAAAATTGGGATGCGAAGACCTGACTCAGGTGTTCCTAGATAAGTACTAAGTATATTAAAAGTGATTTAAGAAATTTTGCAAAACTATTTCTCCAGAAAAAATTCTACGTGTTCATAGAAGAGTTTGAATACTCATATTAATACTACTAGATTCCTCATGCAAGAATATCACAATTTTAGAATAAAGTTGGACTACTTGCGTCAAGTTTATGAAATGCTCCCAGTTAAGATTATGAAATGCTTCAGTCAAGATTATGAAATACTTCAGTCAAGATTACCATATGCTTGATTTAAGATTTTGGTATTCTTACTATCAAGAATTTCCCAGTTTTGCATTGAAGACATTTTCTCAATCTAACCCTTATATGTACAGGGTTGAGATAAAGTACGGAACCAAGCAAATAACTTTGGAACGGAAAGAGTGATATTGCTGAAAATTTGCAGGCAAGTGTAGTGACGTCTAGTGCATCCGAAGACATTATGTTAGCTATTAATGTACTTCCGGTTTAAGCGGAAGTACCGTCAACTTTTTTGATTAAAATGGGACACCCTGTATATTTTTGCAGATTTTAATTCATCTTTTTTTTCCGAATACGTCCATAGTGGGTTTAGCATTAGTTTCTGTAAAAACGGGAAGATAAAGTTTCTTTATCATTTCAGGTGTTTAAAATGCCGGTCATTCAAAGTCGGTTTTGGCGATCGCGTGAGAACTCACAAAGAAGTGTGTCAACTTTTAATGATTTACATCCCGACAGGGGTACTATAATACGTTTGACGGTGACTAAAATAAAAAATACAAAAATTACCCCAAACGGGAAGACCGCAGACCGCCACGGACGAATTTGTGAGACAAATTTTTTAAGAAACAAATACTAAACCCACTATGGACGTATTCGGAAAAAAGATGAATTAAAATCTGCAAAAATATATAGGGTGTCCCATTTAAATTAAAAAAGTTGACGGTACTTCCGGTTAAACGGGAAGTACATTAATAGCTAACATAATGTCTTCGGATGCATTAGACGCACTACACTTGCCTGCAATTTTCAGCAATATCACTCTTTCCGTTCCAAAGTTATTTGCTTGGTTCCATACTTTTATGGTCAAAGATATCGTATTCTCAGTTTAAGATTAGCATAACTTTGCGCGTATAGGAAGTTATGGTACACTTGAATTAAAGCGTCTATGCTTCATCTAAGAAATTGCTCTTATGTGCGTAGTCCATAGGCAGCGAGCTTGACCAGAAGTCCCTCATTGCCACACTCTGTCGAAGGCTTTCGATAGGTCAACTGCAACAACACGGGATTCGCCATGATTTTCTGTTTCTCTTCCTTACTTTTTTCTTCTCTTCTTCCTTTGACGTTGTCTGTTTCCTGCAGTGGCGTGTCAAGCTCTTCGGAGCCCCGCAATTTTTGTTATCGAGGCCCCCTCTACATAAAAAAATGAAGTCAAGTTGATTGACTCAGTACTACCCACACATTACGGTGATACCAGTTCATTATTTTCCATAGCACGAAGTTATAGTCTGAGATTCCCTTGCATTAAAATCATCGCCAGCCCCCCCCCCAAATCGTATTACGCCAATTCAATGCAGCCTATTAGCAATACAACAAATTTTCCAGTTTTACAACCCCCCGTCCTCCCCCCTACCACTCCAATTCCACCTCCGTCCAAAAAAAAATTTGAAAAAGATCCGAGACCCCTGAAACGCCTAAAAACGAAGTTTACTCTGCTTTTGTATCATTAGTTTTTTGGTTATTGTAGCGATCCCACTTTCTATATACATCAGAAAACGCCAGAAAGTCCCTTGGTTTCTGTAATAGGCAAAGAAAGTGTATTATGCCGCTAGGTTTTTCTTTTACAGGTAGTGGATAGTCTATTATGCATACAACAAATGTTTTATTTTACAACCCCCTACCCCCAACCATCCCAATTTCATCCCCACCCAAAAGAGATAGAAAATTATGAGGATCCCATAAACATCTAAAAACGATGTTTCAGCTGTTTTGATATTTTTAGTTCTTTCATTATTGCTACGCTGCTAATGACACGAGTTTTAACAATCACACGCGTTTTCCATCCACATCATGGTAATCATCCTGTGTCAGAATCAATTTAATAGTTTCCACATTACAAAACACAAAACGATCTAAAGCAATAAATATCGTATGTGCACAGAAAATTGTGAGCCCCTTAGTTTCTGGAATAGGCAAGGCAACGTTCGGATGGACCTAAAAAAGTTATTTGTGTCGCTAGGTCTTTCTTCACGGGTCAGTGGACAGTCTATTATGAGTGCAATTTTTCAATTTTACAACCCCCCACTCCCCAACCGCCCTAATTTTCACCCTGCCCAAAAATAAGTAGAAAATGATCAGGAACACTTAAAACGCCTAAAAACAAAGTTTAAGGAATATTTGAAATTTTTTGTTTTTGCTAATTACTCCCCCATCCATGCACCGATTTTCAAAATTATAGCAGCATTAAATACTAAGACCCCACAGCATATTGTAACGGTTCACCCGTTTTCAAAATTATTTTTATATTATTTACTTGGCTACCATATACAAATAGCTTACAACTTCTATTTTTAGCAACTGCTTCCTCATTATACTAGTACATTTTTATAACTATTTTGCTTCTCACCTCTACCTTTTTCCCATCTCTACTTCCTTGAGCTGCAAATATTGTTAATTATACACACTGCGCAAGTGCGCACAAATTTTGGCAAAGATCTGATGAGTGGGGAATATGCCCTCTCTCTCTCTCTCTCACTACCGACATTAACCTCTACAAAAATGGGTGGCGATAGATCACTCATCCTTTTTAAAATAAGCAGTTAACATCAAATATAATTATGTCTCTCTAAGACAATCTTTTGTGTCTGTGCCATCATGTCTTAATCAAGGTAATCATAACGATTTAATTACTAAGCTTTCCCATATTTTCATTGCTTCTGCATATTTTATTATTATTTTACAACTATGTGTAGGAATGTGATTTTTCCGATTTATACATTTTTTTCCATGAGCATGTGATGGCGAACATTTTAATCTTTAAATATCAAGTCAATCATACACTGTATATTTACTAATTATCTAACAAAAGAGTCGCTGAACACTATTCTTTCTTTCTAGCCCTATATTTTTGTGTTAAGATACCTTATCTTGTGTGTATTTAATGTTTCACATTTTTTCATGACATTCCTTACGTAAAAATACCTAGCACTCTGATTTGCTAATTGAGAACGCAATGAAAAGATCTTTTGGACATTTTTGTAATTTTGTTCTACTAGGCGTGAGAAAAAGTTTGTAAATTTTTGAGCATACTTTGTACATTTATTTTATTTATCACTATATATCTGAAAAGATCCGGTAGGACTGAAAATACAAAGCATTTAAGAATCTTTTTTTTTAACTATTGTTCTATCTATTCGCTCTTGTATATATCTATATTTTTTTTAATCTATACCATGTGAACATTTGAAAGTTATCTGCTTTTTGGCTTTTTTAATTCCCCCATGCTACTTCATAGATTTGTTTCTGAAGTATATGAATGCAATTTATCAAAATGTAAGAACGCATGAAGAACCATACTTCAGAAACAGATCGTGAGGTCCTGTGAACTTCTACACAAGGTGCTAATACCAGCCATAACTCTTTCACAGAACCACCCTTTTTGTCGGGGTGCCACCATGAAGACCTAACTTTTTTCGGGGTGCCAACATGAAGACCACATTCTTTTTGTCGGGGTGCCACAATGAAGACCACCTTTTGGTCGGGGTGCCACTATGAAGACCTAACTTTTTGTCGGGGTGCCACCATGAAAACTACCTTTTGTCGGGGGTCGGGGTGCCACCACCAAAGCCACCTTCCTTTTCTCGGGTTGCCAAAATGAAGACAACCTTTCTTTGGGGACACCACACCTTTGGGGCACCACCTGAACTCCTGAAAAAGCCAGCCTTCTCTGGAGCACCACCCTCCTTTCGGAAGGGCACTACCATGAGGACTTCCTTCTGAAGCTAAGTGTTCTTTTAAAAAAAAATAATAAAATGTACTGCATTCGTATATATACTAAAATAAATCTTCATTAAACCATTGTTGTCCATTGTATTTTGTACCATTGTATTTTTCATTTCTTGGCAGCTAACGAGACTCACACATTCACGCACACACGCACGCACCTACATACCCTAGTCTCATGCAAACCGATCGAGCTGCTGGTTGCTATGTGTAATAAAAGTGTTGCCTGGTCGTTCATGACCAAACAACATTTTTATTGTTACAATACTGCTGCCCAAGTTTCATCTCAATCTATGCAGCGATTACTGAGATTACGAGGGTAGAAAAACACGTGCAGAGAGACAGGCCGACAGACCGACAGACCGACAGACCGACAGACCGACAGACCGACAGACCGACAGACCGACAGACCGACAGACCGACAGACCGACAGACCGACAGACCGACAGACCGACAGACCGACAGACCGACAGACCGACAGACCGACAGACCGACAGACCGACAGACCGACAGACCGACAGACCGACAGACCGACAGACCGACAGACCGACAGACCGACAGACCGACAGACCGACAGACCGACAGACCGACAGACCGACAGACCGACAGACCGACAGACCGACAGACCGACAGACCGACAGACCGACAGACCGACAGACCGACAGACCGACAGACCGACAGACCGACAGACCGACAGACCGACAGACCGACAGACCGACAGACCGACAGACCGACAGACCGACAGACCGACAGACCGACAGACCGACAGACCGACAGACAGACCGACGGAAATGAGTGACGTGGATTTTCGTTATGTAGGCATCATAAAACGCCCAAAAAACGTATTATCCCGAAATCGAAAATTTACTGGGTGAAAACAGGACTACTGTGTACGGTGATATTTCAAATCGGTTTATAGATAGAAACAAATTGGTGTGCAGCGGCGCAGCGTGGTGTCAATACAAGGTGACGTAATAAGTATCTGCAATATTATTTTTTTACTTCCCACAATGATAGGTGGGGGGAGTATTGTCATCGCGGGGATTTTCGATTTTGAGATAATATACTTTTTAGGCGTCTCATGATGCCTACATATCGAAAATCCACGTCACTCATTTCCGCCGGTCTGTCTGTCGGTCTGTCTGTCTGTTGGCGTTCTTCTAGCCTCCTAATCTCAGTAACCGCTGCATAGTTATTGATGAAACTTGGGTAGTGATGTGGCGTGGGATTGTAGTAGGTCATGTTGCTACAAAACGAAAAATTTCAATTATTCTTCGAACTTCGTTTTTAGGCGTTTTAGGGGTTCCTGATCATTTTCTACTTTTTTGGGTGGGGGTGAAACTGGAATGGTTGGGGGGGTGGTGAGTTGTAAAGCTGAAAAATTTGTTGTATTTATAATAAGCTGTCTATTGGCCTGAGAGAGAAAGGCCTAGCGATATAATACACTTTTTAGGTTCATCCGAACATTGCCTTGTCTATCACAGGAACCAAGGGAGAATTTTCCGATGAACATACGAGTATGGCTTTAGGTCGTTCTGTATTTTATACTGTCGAAACTACTGAATTGATCTTAATGCAATTTCGGCACAGCATTACTCCTTTGGCGTCTAAGTGGCGGCGCAGCAATATTAAAAAAACTAAAAATACGAACACAGCTCAAACTTCATTTTTAGGCATTTTAGGGGTTCCTGATCATTTTATTCTTTATTTTTGACCTGCAAAGGGAGTACCTAGTAGAATAATACATTTTTTTTGGTTGGGCGGGCGATGATTTGGTTGCAAGGGGATCTTAGACTACAGCTTAATGCTATGGGAACATGATAGAACTGGTATCATCGGAGTGTGTGGGAAGTACTGAGTCAATCAACTTGATTACACTTTTTTATTAAGGTCTTTAATTTTATGCTACAAAAATTAAATACGCCAACAATGTAGCAGGTTAAAAAGGTACCAAACCAATTAAAAAAAGAACTAAATCTAGGTTAAAAAACAAAAATGTGAACGTATCAGTTAGATCTTAGATTTTAAAATTAAGGTCAATTATTCTTTTAGTCGCAAGCAGAATCGCACATCGCACGAGATCTGTTTAGGAAACCGCATCACCCAGCCGCATAAAACAGCGGACTGGGCAGTCTTAAGACATAAAAAAGACGTCTTTACGATGTCTAATAAAAGATGTCATCAAATATTTCCCGAAAACATCTTAAGGATGTCAGTTTTTACAACACCGTCAGATTCGCGCATCCATCCTACCTTTTATTAAAAGCTGATGCGCGAAATAGAGTAAATTTGAATGGCACTTCTCGGATTGCCTGTTCTGCGGATGAGTGCTGTGGTTATAGTGGCTGTGATTGCTTCATGATTTCGAGGTTATGTATGTTTTGTTATCAGTTCAGCTGAGACAAGTTTCACGTTTAGGCACATGTTAATTTAAAAAGATTTACATATATAATTATTTAGTATATAGTGGTCAAAGAGTTGGTTAGATTATACTAGTCATATATTTATATTGTAAACAGAGATCTATAAAGTTGTTTTGTTCTTGGCCAGCTTCTGATTGTTGGACTTTTTATACTGTTATTGAATTTGTAACGACAGCGACAGTCGAAAGTGCAATACGAACCTGCATGCCCAGAGCTTCTGATAGAAGGGCATCTATGAGGAGGAATTACTGACCTAAATATTAATTTTTGTATATTGTTCCATTGACATTGACTACACCTATAGCAATCGTAACTTGATGAACACGAAAAATTGTGACACTCACTGTCACTAGAAAATTCTCTCTTAGGCCCAGTTTCACAATCGTTAGTTAACTAGTGGTCAAAAGAATACTGGTGGTTAGCGAAAATAATCCATTTCATAATCGACGGTATACGTCAAAAGCTCTGGTCAACCAGTAGTTATGTTAACCCAAGGATGCGGTATGGTTTATCTTGGCGTTTATTGTGGTCAATCGATGACAGCTTTGGACGTTATAAAAACATGGATTTTGATACTGACGTCTAAGACGTCGATGGATTTTGATTATACTCTGTAATGACATAAATCAAAAATATGAAAAGAAAGGTTAGGTTTCTTTGTCAAAGGGTTAGCTTTTATTCACTGAACACCATTATGGCCGTGCTGTGAGATCAATCCGTGTTGCCAACTTAAAAATAAGTAAGCTCAACCATTGGTTTTCTTTGTGAAACAGAGCTCTCCGATAACTACTGGTTGACTTCCATCTGTTGATCAAGTGACTACTAGGGGTTACCAATGACTATGAAACTGGGCCTTAGTAGTGCTCTGATTTCCAAACCAAGTCGACATTCAGTGTAGTCGTAGGTATAAGATTGATGTTGACTACCTTTTGCGCCCAATCTGGGGGCGTGTAAATTATTTGTTTGCAAAAATAGGGCGTGACAAAGAACAGCTTTGTCATCCTATATTTGGTAGATGTACAAGAAAGGGGTACTCGAACTGGGCAATAAATAATCTCCCTCGCTCCGCCTCTGTCTCCGCCCCTGTCTCCACCGGTGTCCCACCTCGCGAGTCGCGAGATGCAATCCTCCCACCACCCGTCGGCATGGTGCAACGCTGCTGCATCAGCATGCACCGATCGAGGGCCCCTCAGTCTTCGCGCGCTACCAAACCGTCCACAGACCGACCGCGACACGCTGATCACACCTGTTGCGCGCTTTTAGCACAGGCCGGTGACACGCGCCAGGATCCGCATTCGGGCAAGTGACGGCAGCCCCAGGTATGTCCGACAACCAGGAATACGACGCGAAGATGAACATCGGCAGCGCCAGCAGCACCTCCTCGACACCTCGCACGCGTCCGAACTGCGCCCGATGCAGGAACCACCTCAAGAAGATCGCCCTTAAGGGGCACAAGAGGTACTGCATGTACCGGGGCTGCAAATGCGAGAAGTGCCTCTTGACGTCTGAGAGGCAAAGAGTGATGGCCATGCAGACCGCTCTGCGACGAGCTCAGGCTCAGGACGAGGCTATGCTCAGGAATGGGGCCATCAATGCTGATGATCTGCCTCTGTTGCCGGTGTCTCAGAAGAATTCTCCGTTGGTACCGCCTCTTGATAGGAGTATGGACTGTGATTCATCCGGTTCCTCTCTGTGTTCTAATCCTCCAAACATCCCACGGAAGGCTACACCTACCCTGGCGATCCCTTCAACAACCACTGTTGGTCTTATTGGGGAATGTACGCCGTATCAGGAAACCAAAGGTATGTGGAACGATTTACTCTGATTTTTACTTACATATACAACCTGTCCCTGAATTTCCTTGACACGTGGTATTTTCGCAGCAAAAAAAAGTTCAAACTAAAACTGAATGAAAATTTGGAAAGTACTACAGGGTCTATCATACCATGCTTTCAAAATATTCTTTTTTGTACTTCAACCTTTAAAACTCACCTCCAACTTTTTTTTCAAATAGTACCTAATAGTTTTTACGACACAAAGTAACCGTTAATATTATTTAAAATCTTGTAGTACTTTTAATTTTATACAAAGACCTATTTTTTTCGTAAAGTCAAGCATAAAATGAATAAAATAAGGTTTTGTTTGAGGCGTAATATTTTCGTAAAAAAAATAGCTAAAAAAGACAACTAAGTGGGCCTTTTAAGGGTACCGAATGACCTATCATACCATGCTTTCGAAACATTATTTCTTATTTTTACTACAACCCCTAAAACTCACCCCCTATTTCCCCCTATTTTTTTGCCAAATAGCACCCCACAGCTTTTCCTGCATTACTGAGGTCATTGTTTTATTTAAAATCTTGTAGCATTGACTTCATACGCAAACCAATTTTTTTTGTAAAGTCTTTAAGATAAGATAAATAAAATGAGGATTTGTTTGAGGCGTAATATTTTCCTAATGAAAAATGGAATCAAGTTGATTGACTCAGTACTTCCCACACATATCAGTGATATAATTTTATTATATTCCCTTTGCATGAAGCTATAGTCTGAGATCCCTCGCAACCAAATCATCGCCCGCCTAAAACGACACAATTCTTATTCTACCAGCTTCATCTGGACTAAACGAAACGATCAAGAACCCCCAAATTGCCTAAAAACGACGTTTGAGCTATTTTTATATTTTTAGTTATTTATTATTGCTGCGCCGCCACTGTGCCACTCACACGATTTTCCATAAAAATCAATTCCTTAATTTCCATGTTACTAAATTCAGAACGAAAAGCGATACTCGTATGTAAGCATCAGAAACTCCCCAAGTCCCTTGATTTCTGTAATATAGGCAAGGCAATGTTCGGATGGACCTAAAAAAGGGTATTATGCCGCTAGGTCCTTCCTTCACAGGTCAATGGACAGCCTATTATGAATAGAACAATCTTTTGAGTTTCATAACCCCCCACCCCTTAACCACCCCAATTTCACCCCCACCCAAAAAAAAGTACAAAATGATCAGGAACCCCTAAAACGCTTAAAAACGGAGTTTGAGAGATATTTAATTTTTTGTATTTTGCTAATTAATCCGCCGCCCCTGCACCGATTTTCAAAATTATAGCAGCATTACCTACTAGGATCGCACAGCATATCGATACCCAAATTTTACCACAATCCGTGGAGCGGTTGCTGAGAGTACGAGGGTAGAAAAACAGACAGACCGACAGACAGACAGACATACCGACGGAAATGAGTGACATGGATTTTCGTTATGAAGACATCATAAAACGCCCAAAAAGCGTATTATCTCAAAATCGAAAATTTTCGCGATCACAATACTCCCCTCACCTATCGGTGTGGGAAGTAAAAAAAAAAAGGATAAAAGAGGAATTTGTTTTCAAAAGCATATATTACAGGTTATTCAGTACCCTTAATAACCCACTTGGTTTTATTTTTATCCGTGTTTTGCTTCAATAAAATTCTTATTTTATTTTCATTATGCTTATGATTTTACGAAAAAAATAGGTTTGCGAATAAAATCAAAGGTATACTACAGGATAAAATAAGGGCTTCATTTGTGTATAAAAAACTATTTGGTGGTATTTGAAAAACAAAAGTTGAGGGTGAGCTTTAAGGGTTGAAGTACAAAAAAATGTTTTAAAAGCATGGTATGACTCTATAGTACTTACAAAAATTCCACTCACGTTTTCGTTTGAACTATTGACAAGAATACACACACGTGTCAGGGAAATTCAGGGACCAAATATTACTTAGTCAGCTCTTTGCAAGCACCTCTTAAGTAACTTAAGTTTGGGGTTGACACAGGTATATGGTACTTTAACTTAAAAAATATCTTATATACCGGGTGTTGCCAGACTTCGTGGGCCTATAGAGAAACCCAATTCATAGATATTTTGTTAATGGACGTGGGCCCTGAACATCCCTTATTTTTTAACATGCTTTTTATTAGCTCCACCTGTATGTTTGTTTGTGAGCTTGTGACTCTCCATTTGATTAAAAGGTCGGACCGAACATTGAACATTAACTAAAAAATTGCAAATAAATATATGAATTCTAACAAAACAAAAAGCACGCTTTTAAAGAACATCGGACCAAAAATAATAATTTTAAAAATATTTAAAATAAGCTTAAAACGCTTTGTGCCATATTATTGGTAAATCGAGCGGCCGATGCTATTCTCACAATAATAATAGTATCTTTCGTTCATTATTGTTTCAAACTTATTTCAAAAATTATTTTTAACTATTTACGCCGATGTTCTGTAAAAACGTGCTTTTTGTTTCTTTAAACTCTATTTATTATATCATTGCTTTTGTAATATTTTTAAAATTTTTCAGAAATGGACATTTTCCCTTCTGTATGTATTTTTTAAACGCCTTAATGTTTTTTAGGCTTTTTTGATCTGTAGGTTAACCTTTTTCAAGTGGAGTAATAATTAGTCTGAAATACCACCAAAATAATGAGTGTGAGCTGGTATTGTGTTCAAATATGTTAAAAAAATGAAAGAGGTTTATTTCAAATTGATGCAAAAAATAAATAAATGCGATAAAGTTGTTCAAGTGCTTTTAAAAGCTTCTCTACTTATCAATATTTATAAGGGTAATGAAATGGCGGATCATCTGGCCAGGATGGGATCCCGAAACAGTTTTGTGGGCCCGAAACCAGCCTTAGGACTATCTGCAAACTTGATTAGGAAAACGACTGGAGAGTGGATCCAGAATCAACACTCTCTGAGATGGAACAGCATCTCTGGTCATCTCCGTCAGGCTCGGGAGCTATTAGCAGGGCCTGCAGAGAGAATAGGACGATTTTGTCGCTCTGTGGATAGGAGTAACTTGAGATTGCTAGTAGGCTTATTAACGGGTCACAACACCTTCAGGCGTCACTTGTTTGTGATGAGGGTGGTCAACGACCCAGCGTGCACGTGATATGGTGAAGAGGAAGAATCCTCGGCACACATCTTGTGTCGCTGTGAAACCCTGGGTTATCACAGACAGACTATGCTGGGCTCAAGAACCTTGGAACCAATATCGATAAAACGGATAGGACCTAAGAATGTACTTGCCTTTGCCAAAAGGGCAGGTCTTAGGAACTAGCGCAGATAGAGGCGCAAAAGGGCCCATCGTGTGGCCTATGCACCAGCCACATTCCGTGCTGGATAGCCTCTGGTCCTTATTCATTCATGTCAATATTTACAAAGATGTGCTACGTGTATCACCAAGCTGAAGTAACTTGTCAAATCTAATGACAGTAAGAATGAATGCAGTCAAGACATGAATCAATTATTTAATTTTTGTAATTATAATACTATACATAATTTTGTTCAAAGTATGCTCCTCTGCTTCTAATACATTCCCTACATCGCATCGTCGCCGGATTTCGATCCTGGCGATGCGGAGCTGCATCTCTTCTCTCATTGTCACAAAATCTGTACCAGTCTCAGAGTAACAACTGAACATAGAGGTAGTAAACAACTAATTCTAATAGGCCAACATCTTTTCTTACGTTGTCATATCGACCACCAGATACGGCAATCGTAACTGTTGACTATCGGCTTAATTGTATAGTCTCCAGAAATATTCCATGCTCCGTTAAAAAAGACGGTATTTTGAGGGTTCAGGAATGATCACAGCAAGATCAATAGATATGTTGACCTCTACTGCGGTACTGCATGTTTCTTCATCATAAACGAAAATTCTGTCTTACATAAATATTGAGGAGCTGGCAACGCCTATATAATTTTCCTGCGATTTGTTTACGGTACGCTCCGATTGTCAAACGTTTGTTTTGGTTGCGCGTCTTTTATGCTTGGTCAGTAAAATCGAATTAGCTATTTGTTGGTAACTGTAGTGAAGCTTTACGGACTTGCTGTGCTATACTCGAGTGTAGTTTAACAGTTTTTCGAGATGGGCAGTGCAGAGCAGTGTTTGTAACATGGGTTGCATTGGAAGAATTTTCAGGTTAGTTGGCTACGTTTGGAGCCTGAAGTGTCAAAAGATGATGGCTTTGAGCACGCCATGCTGAAGTGGTTTGTTTACTATGTTCAGTTGTTACTCTGAGGCATCACTCCATTGAATTAGGTCGTTACTTACGCCATGCATGGAAATGGAGTGGTCTCAAGTCAGGGGATCGTGAGGGCCATGCGATGCGCCCTAATTTTCCGATTCAGTTGAGAGGTTAGGGTGTTGTCGAGGTATTTTCTGACTGTGACCACATAGTGTGTGGGCCACCGTCATGGTGGAAGGCGATTCGGCTATTGCCTTTAATTATAGGTACAACGGCCAGAGTTCCGGGAGATCATTTTTATAAAGATTACGTAACACAAATTTAGATACGATCCATTCATTCCTGGAAAAACTGTGAAATATATGTTTATTCATAAATATTGGGGAAAGGTAATTACCCCTGTTAACACCAGCCCTTGTATACGCCTATGCACGTTTAAAATCCGACGACTATGTAGGGCATGTACGAGTACTACACATTTTGAACAAGATTTATAATATATACAGGGTGTCGCACGACGATTAAGACAAGCAATATATCGGAACTAGGCAGTAGTAGCGAATTATAATTTGGGGGTTCAAATATAGTATATTTTCTTATTACTGTGTCACCCAATGAGGTATTTGTTTTTAACCACGTGACGTCCGATTCAAAAATTTTAATGGGACACCCTGTATATTTGTAACTTTTTGTGTTCCTCCCGATAAAACAATTCCAACAAACTAGGACATTTGGGGTCTAGACTGATTATAGAGCTAAGTACTTAAAGATGGTAGCACTACCAATGACGTACCCTGCAGTTACATTACTTTGGTAGTGTTTCATATTGATAGTGGTACAGTCCTTTATGTACCTATAGCTCTTGAATGAATCACTTTAGACCCCAAGTGTGGAATTGTTTTATCGGGGGGAACACAAAAATTCAAAAATATACAGGGTGCCCCATTAAAAATTTTGAATCGGACCTCGCGCGGCCAAAAACAAATACCTCATTGGGTGACGCAGTAATAAGAAACGATACTATATTTGCTCTAATTTACACTCCCAAAATTATAATTCGCTACTTCTGCCCAGTTCCGATATATTGCTTGTCTTAATCGTCGTGGGACACCCTGTATAAAAGAACAGAAAATTCTTAGAGTAGATCCCTTCAAAGACCTAGGCGTAACGTTTGACACTAGATTAAGTTTTAAGTACCATAATTTAAATATTGTAGCATCGGCGACCAAATGTCTTGAATATTTAGTTATAAATTGGTCCAGCTTTGGTAATATCGATAGTTGAACTTTATAGTTTACCTTCGTTAGGAGTAAACCGGAATATGCGGCGTTGCTCTTGTCACCAATTTATGGAAACGCAATTCGTCAAATTGAGTCGGTGCAGTGCAGAGCACTGAAATACTTTTTTCTTAAATGTAATGGATACTATCCTCAACGTGGGATTGATAACAATATACAATAATTAGCATCATTCCATATGGACTCACTATTATTAAGACGCAACCTTCTTGCTTGATCATTTTTATACAAGCTTGTAAACTCAAAATTAGGGAATCGGCATCACCTCACCTTTTATTGTAAATCACCTCGAACCAACTTATCACAAGATTCGCCTGTTAACAGAATGTGTAGAATATTTAATACAATTTGTGATAAATGTGGTATATTCAGTGACTCCATTAACATAGTGTTAGATTATTATGAAGCGGAAACACATTCGTGTTTTGTAAATTTCCTGTAATTGGGTTACACCTGTTTTGAATTGAATTGAATAAATAAATAAATAACTTTGTAATTACAAAAATAACATAATAGATTCTTGGTTTGACTGCATTTATCCCTATTGTCATTAATTTTGACAAGCTACTTGAGCCAGGTGATACATGTAGCGAATCATTGCAAATAGTAATAAGTAGAGAAGTTTTTAAAAGTACTTGAACAACTTTATCGCATTTATTTATTTTTTTAATTTGAAATTAACTTCCCTCATTTTTTTACTTTATATTTGATAGCAGTATCAGCTCACAACTTTTCATTTTGGTGGTATTTGTGACTAATTATTGCTTCACTTGAAAAAAAGGTCTACAGATCGAAAACGCCAAACAAAAGAGTTTAAAAAACATTTTAAAAAAATTACAGATGTGAAAATATCCATTTTTATAAATTCCTGAAAATATTAGCGATGATTTAAAAATCAGGGACGCTTAAGGACCAGGTATCTCCGAAATTAGCTTATCAATACCAACACTAAGTTTGGCTGACCCTCTGCCAAGCACCTTTATGTCCTTGTCCTATAAATGAACCTAGATCAATTGATCTCTGCCTATGTCTCTCATAGCCACGATGTCTTAACAGACATGTTATGAACTCGTTAAATGCATTATGTCGGAGCTAGAGTCAATCAATAGTTGAAAATTGTAGCTCGCCATCGTTCGTGATTTACTTACTACCTATGTAACCTTACTCAATACTTTGAGTAAAAGGTAAGTAAAAAGAGTGAATAAACGGTTGAAAATAGTTAATTTGGAATAAGTTACTTTTATTGACTGATTAGCTGCTCCAGGAGAAGTAGCTCAGACAGCAAATAATTACAAAGTCACAACGAACATAAGGTTATACATTCCTCTTATCCTCATATTCTCATATGAGGCATACCATCTGGATTTTAGACGAACCCGTAAGTAAAGCTGGTAAAATTTAGGATATATTCTTTGGTTTGGATAACAGTGATAATGTTTTTTCGTGAAGCATATTTAAGCGCAAAGTTTCGCAGTCCTTTGACAAGTTAGAAATATAATCAGGATTCGTATAGACAGATTCGTTTACATTATACTTATAGCTGTTTTTGATGTTGTGTATATAAATATATTAGACTTGATACTGCTGCATCTTCAGACACAGAGGTACAAAAATTTGAAAAACGCCGATTTGACTGAAATTTTGAAATAAAGTGGAAACTAAAAGAGATTAATGTCGATAATCGTATGTCGTTAGAAATGCTATCAAATTTTACATTTAACTGTATAAAAAAGTTAAGAATTCCCACTAAATCATAAAAATTAATTTACCTGTTATTAATATTTCTGCAGTTATTAACCTACCGATTTCATCAAGTAGAATAAGAATTAAAACTTGACAGTACTACCTAAGCTGACACGTTCAATGCGTAGTCACACCGCAGTCGCAGCCTTCTAAGTTATATATATATATATATATATATATACGCTGCTCTCTGCACTGCGCAAAATGCCGGTGTGCCGTGCGGCGGCGCACATCTTAGCCGCCAGAATGCAGAAGGCAGTCATCCATGGGTCCCTTCGTCTGCTTAGGACGCACGATACGCGGACCCAGTGATTGCTCACCTCACGGTGTGAGGAGTAGTCGCCGGGGAATGGAACAGCAGCCCGGTGTGTCGGAGCCCGGGTTGCACCTTTTTTGTTTTTGTTTTGTCTATATATATATATATATATATATATATATATATATATATATATATATATATATATATATATAGACGGTGCGATATTCAATTTTTTCTAACATCTACTTATATAAAAAATGATGATTTTCGCCTGAACGGCTCGTTTTGTGTATCATGTGTGATAGATAAAGTCACACTAACATCGACCCAGGAATCCAAATATGCAATAATATTCTTCTAATTACAAAACTGTAGCTTTGAGAAGTTACACATTTACTGGTATATGGTAACGGTAAATATTTTTGGGAAATAGATTTGATTGCCTTCTACATTTTTTATTTGAGACGTTGTTTCCAATCTCATATAGAGAAGCACCAGTCGTCCACCCACACATCTTTTATACACCCTGTGTATAATATATATCACATTATAGGTAGAAATAGAAGAACTTCCTAAACTTATTCTGCGGCCATCACTCTGTTACGTAGTGTTAGCCCTACAATAACATATATTTGAATGAACTTTACTTACGTTTTGACCGTTTTTGTGGTATCAAAGTATAAAAATGGTGGTTTTTATCAAGAGGGCCAGGAATCAGGATGGACCAAGCTTGGTAGACCTTTTGCTCGATTATCTGTTACTCTTACTGATGATGATTAGTCAACTTCGTTTTGCTGTGAAAAGTTAGTATTTGCGGATGAAATTCTGAGACAGAAAGCTGTAGTAACATACAGATGCAATTAAATGAGGTTTTTGATTGGGTAATATTTTCAAATATAAGGCCAACGTTCACCCATACATAGTTTTTGCTTTAATTTTCAATTACAGACAGAACTATTTCATAAATGCAATTGAGGTGTCTAAGTTTTATTTACATATAGCATGGAATTTTTCATATCATACGTAAACAAAAAATTAGCAATTTCTCCATTTTTCTCCTTAATTCTCTAAATTAAATTATTGGAATTTTTTAATTTTGTTTTACAACCTAACCTAACCATAAACAAAACTCTGCACACAACTGATGAAGCAGCTGCGTATAAAGTTTTATGCTGCGCTCTGTTATAAGTTATAGGCCCTCAAGCCTGCTATTGACCCTTGCCTTTTCCATGTACATGTTACGATAAACTGTTCACATTGCTAGTATATGATCTAGCTGGATAGTATATGAACTATCCAAGCACCTGGTTATTTTAGTGGAAACTCATATTTTAATTAAAATACTAATGAAAGTTGGTTAGTTTGTATTATATCCAAATAGTTTCTGAACTAGTCGAGAATTGTAGTAAAGTACAAACCACAAAGAAATTCCACAAATTAACCGGGGTTTTGGCTATCTTATAGACTATCAACAGAATTTGGATAAAGTGTGAACATATGTAATATAATAACTAACGCGTTGATTGGCATGCGAATTAAGCCATTTCTATGGTTAACTCAATGTAAATACCGCTTAGCCAAAATTAGGGTTTAACAACGAGTTGGTTATTACTACTAGGAATATTCAGTTCATACTTTATCCGAATACTGTGGACAGTTTGTAAACTATCCAAAAACCCCGGCCAGTTTGAGCAATTCTTTTATGGTCTTTACTGTTTACAAACTAGCTGGATAGTATTACCAAGATGTTTTAATAATAATAATAATAAACCGTCAGGTGAGCAGCTCAACGGCGAAATTTAGCTACAGCCCCTCTTACCCTTAACCAATGAGCGCATATATACAAATTTTTTGTTGTTTAATAAGAGTAACAGCTAAATAGAAGAACAACAACAAAAACCATTAGTTTTGTAGCGTATCCAAAATATAAAACATACACACAAATGATAATTTTTTCGTTAGCCACAGACACTCCAATTAAAGGCTGTTTTTTGTTTGGATGAGAAGGGGTTTGATATATTTTCTAAAGCTATAAAGAGGCATGCTTGTAGCTGTTTGATCAACGTTGTTGTACAAAATGCGAGTATTGTATGTGAAGGATCTTGTAAATACAGAAGAGCTATGGAGAGGCATTGTTATTAGTGAGGTATTGCGTAACTGTCTTTGATGAATGTTGTGTCTAAAACTTCCCCCCCCCCCCTCACGTAGTTATATGTATAAGAGTCCCAGTAATAACCAGTTGATGAATAAAAGTTAAAACATTATATTTAACTAAGTCATTTTTAACCAACTGATTATAGGACAACGATCTGTTACATGGTCGAATTTCCTTAATGTGAAAACAAAACGAATGCAGTTATTTAATACAACAACTATTCTATCACGACTGACTACATCTAAACTACGTTGCAGAAGTTGAAAGTAGACAATACAAAATACTCATAATTTTATTCGAACCTTAAAATTCAGCAAATGTTTATTTTCATAGAAGGTTCCTAAATGTATGTAGGATTTTTGTAACAAGTGTTCCCGAAGCTGCATTTTCTTCCACAATCACTCCAAGACACTAAACACCTTCAGAAAATGGTAAAGTTTTGTTATCTATGTTTATCATCTTTTCCAAAGTTTTGACAAAACAGGACGGACGTAGAATTAGATTATTATTTTGAGCTGAATATTTACAAATCGATTTAAGATCTTAATTGATCTCTATCGAGGTTTTAGGAAGATCCTCAGGTTAAGTTTCGTCTGCATATGACTGTAAGAAAGAATATTGAATAAATTTAGCTATGACCGCTACATTATATTAAGAATAACAAAGGTACGAGTATTGAGCCTTTAGGTACAAACGAGGCAATCGGTCACTTATTTGAAAACATACCAGAAACTGACACACACTGAGGTCTATCCGTTAAATAACATCTAAAATCCTCATCACTGTCTTGTCACAACCATATAAAACTTAGGCTTGGCACACATGAGTCTGTGATCGTTATCATGAAAGGCCTTAGAGAAATCAATGGATACCAGAGCTGCACACATTTCTTCCTGTTTTATTTGAAAGGGAACTTTCCACCAAAATAATCAGGCATTTGGATAGTCTAGGTACTATCCAGCTAGTTTACAAACTAACCAAGTAGACACTGTAACCGTAACATGTACACGACATTGGGTGATACTGTTCTTGTGGTCTAGCTACTCACTTTTCATCCCCAGCGATCCTATATCCTGAAGGATGAGATATGTAGCGCATAACCCCCGTATCTACCCATTACATTACTGCTAGGCTAGGGATGAACATTATAATATTACAAACCAGTTGCTTGGCAGGCTTATTGCTCCAATCAGTACATGTATTGTTAAGTAAGTGAGCAAACAAATTATTAACAAAAACATTTACTTGAACGCTTTTTAGCCTTCTTTAGATAGCTATACCGAGGTATGTGATCATTGTTGAGGAGCAAACTTTCAAATTGTATTTTGTCCATTATTAAAAATTTTCAGGAGAAGCAAAGAACCAGTACAATGAAACCAAATCATTGAGAAAAAAAGGTTAGGAATAATGTAATGATATATGTATAATGTATGAAACAGGATCGCAAAATTTGATCCAAAAAAATGGAAACTCAACTTGAAAACATTTAAAAAACTATACTGGACATAATGCAGTTTGTTTGTAACTAGTGGTTAAAATGTAACTTGAGTTTCATTGTCAAGTAGCAAAAACAGCAATCTGTAAAATACTGTAAAAAATTTATGTTGATGCATTAGTATGAAACGACAAGACATAATAGTAGTACAATAGTAACCACTACATCACTAGCTTTTGCCAGTTTTTTCACATATTTCAGCTATCGTTTGTTTTAATAGTCGGTGATTGCAGTCATCCATTTCAGCTTCCGGTCTGTGTCGTACAATACACGAACAATACGAAATCCCAATCAAAATAATTTTTGTCAACGTGTATTGGACAAAATGCACTTTGAAAATATTATGTGACAGGACTTAAATCAGTTTGTTTGTCTAGGTATTATTTCCCTTTTTTTCCTCTCCTGATAACACAAATGACTGAATGCACTTTGACTGTCTTATATCCATAAGGAGCAAGTATATCTGATCATAGGAATACAGCGCCACCTCTATCCCATATACTATGTTATCGTGTACATAGAACCTAGCTAAACCATTCCAATGCCGGACCTTTTTTTTGGAAAACACATTCACAGCGTCATATCGAAGGCTAGTACCCACATAGCAAAAGTATATACAATGTACATACAATTGGTATCGAATCAATGGATATGTATATCCACAAATGGAGCAATAATGTCCATTGGATGTCAAATAGACATAAAAAAATTTACATTTCAGGTACGTTTGTCGCGAATTTCTAGATCCATGGTATATCCATTAAATGTACATTCATGTACTTTTAATGCACATGCATAGTGTATGAAAGTTCAATGTAGAGGCAGAAAAATATACAAACATTATACTTTCATTATGTATTGTTATCAATTCAATTTCTAGTTACAATAATAATTCTTGGCAAAATCGATTACTGTGATTGTCATCTCTTTCCTATTGAATGGCATGTTTAAAATCACAAACAAATCAAGGTTATAACATTTTGTAGGTGGTTTGTTCCGTTTACGACTTACTGTCAAACGCTGGATGAGAGTGTTAGCAGTAGCCAGAAGATAAGTAACATTGTACAATATTCAATCGATCAGGTAATCAGGCACAACCAGCACCAGCACACGCACGCTAACTATGACTTAGGACGCGAACGGCAAAATGGCCAGAAATCAGCAATGGCGGCACTAGTTGTCCTTCGCGCAGGCGTAAACTACTAGATGTATATATGATACTTAGACCAATATCTTAGGTATATTCACGTATGAATATATTATATATGATACCTAGACAAACAATTTATGTATATTCACTTATGAACATACCTACGCGAATATACACTAGTGTATATCATTTTTCGTATGAACATTATCTAAAGTACATTTTGTGGATGTACATTGTACATATCCATATAGGTAAAATGTTGGAATTTTCAGCTCGCACTTACAATAAATTACTGTGTTCTTATTCGAATACGAATCTGTTGCATAGAGCCCTATTTCAGCGGTACGCAGACGATCAAAGGAGATGTTTAAAAAATCGTTCTCTAAAGGTCAACGGTGTACTCCCAGAGCGAGGAATCAGCAAATCTGGCGTTTTACAACGTTATCATTTTCATAATTTAAAGTTAAGACCCTGAAATGCTAGCATTAATTTTACTTTATTTCTAATCGACTCCATTTCATTAGCGAAGTTGAATTTACGTATCCTTAGGGTAAGGTAACGCTGATCTGCTGCCTCTTATTGTACGAATTCTCGTCTCAGGTATGCTACAATATGCGGTGATTTTAATCAAATATCTAGCTCTAGTGATCTAATTTAACGACCCATTTCAAGTTATATTATGAGTAGTCCGCCAACTTGTCAATAAACTACTGGTTAGTTCGTTTGGCATTGAAGTTGTTGTTGATGTCACTGTCCGTAAGATCATCTTGGACATAAAGTGCATGGTTTTTAGCAATTGTCCAATTGTACTATATTCGTTTATTGAAGTTGTTGACCTGTGTAGGTCGGAGAAAGCCTTACGGTCCCTCTTATAAGCTTCATTGTCTGGTTGACTTGGGTATGGAACATTTAATTTGCTTATAATAACTTATCGTCAAATTTGATGCTACCGTTTTTGTGTGTAACAGTTTGCGAACACATGTGTATGTAAAAGAAGTTCCCTCGTAGTTTATTCGCTTACCGTATCATCAACATCACCACAATTCTGGAAAGCCGACCGGAAAAAGGCTCGGCGGTCGTTTAATAAATGTCTGTTTTCCATTTGACAACGCAAAAGCATAATGGCGGACGTCTTTGTGTCCATTGGTCGAGGAAAATGTCACAAGTTGCGGTAGCCTACATAGGGTGTCCTTGTTTAATCTGCATAAACGAACCTCATGGGTGAAACTAGACTACAATTTATCAAAAATAAGTTTGAAATGTATCTAAAGATTGTCCGCTTTATATTGACAGTTTAATGTTTTTTTGCACTTTTTATGTTGAATAATCTTAACGTATGTACTGTAGCGTCGAATGCTACTTACCAAATAAAAAGAAGTTCATCAGAAATTTAGCTTTAATTGAGCTTACTGATACATAGAATTTATTGATCACAACGGTAAATAATAGGCACAACTGATAACTCGATCATGCGAACAAAAAAGGAAAACGATACATTATTAAAAATTAATACATATAAAAGTCGTACACAAGTACTCACTACGGATTTGCAGTTGCAGGAGAATGATCACAGACAAACCCTAAACCCTAAATTCCTCCAAATTATAAAAACAGTGCCCAAAAATAATTTTTTTAACAGCCATTTTAAAGCAGCTTCTGTCAAGGTTCTTAATAGCCGCAGATAGGCAATTATACAAATCCAAGACAATTATACAATTCCACTCGCAGAGAATTTTTCACCGATTTAGTAAGTTTATACCCAGGCTGTCTGAGTACATTCATAGATCTAGCATTATAATGATAAATCTCTGCATCAGTTGTGAAAAAGGTGTAAGTTGTTATGTACCTCAATGAATGCAGAATAGATAAAAAATACTATGCAGAGGCATGACCCGTAAGCGTTTGGGTAGTGTCTGATAATTGAATCTGAACTCTTCACCCATTACCATGCGGGTTGATTTCTTCTCTAAAACAAAACTTTTGTGTGCATTGGATGAATTGCCTCATAAGATAGTTCAATCAAGTAGATTTTTTAACCATTGTAGGACAAACAGTTTTAGGAGGATATGTGGGAAAAATAATTGAGCCTTGTTGAACTACCATTTGCTACGTTGTTGTTTGTATAAAACATAATATTTGTTGTTTTGTTTTTATTTTTTGCTAAAGAATTGGTTCTGAACCAATTTGATGCTCGGTCTAGTGCTTCTTGACGTGAACTATTCAGGAAATGAATAGCACTGCAGCTCGTAAGTGTCGAAACATCATCTGCATATGCCACACAACCGGTAGGTGATAAATAATTCAATAAATCGTTTATGTTAAGAATGAAAAATGAGGTACCCAGGACTAAACCCTGAGGTACCACGAGACCATCTGAAACGCAACTTTCAAAAGACACGCAATCAAACGCAATAGATAAATCTCATAAAGTCAAGGCTGCATTCTATCCATTTTCTAAACTGTGTACTGTGGTGTCTAATACCTTTTTTACCTCTAGTGCAGTAGAACATTTAGTTCGAAATCCAAATTGACAACAATGAAACGAATTATTGTTTTCTACAACGTGTTCCACCATCATGTCGACAAACTTTGAGGTATGAAAATATAATTAAAGTTATCGAGAAAAAATTCGAAAAAAAAGGGGTCAACATTTTAATTAATTTTTTATTACATTTTCAATATCTGTATCACGACTCCATGGGTTCGCGCAGTTGTAGCGCCATAGCTTGATTATTTATCGACCGATTCACGACATTTTGGACTCATTTCATAGGAGAACGGGCATATCAACTAAAGCAAAAAAGGATAATAGCTGACAATTTCTAAGGCTAAAAAAATTCACCAAACTGAAAAAAAAGCTTTTTTGTAATGCACTTGTTCTGGTTACTTGCAAATAATTTGAAAAAAGCCGTATTAGTGCCTATTTATTGAGACATTTTAATGTTTAGCAGGATGTTTCCTGTCTAACCACATGCAATTCGTGTATGTAGCACTAAAATTTTCGACAAAAAAGGCCTTTTTGTATTATGACTTCTGTATCACAGTGCCATGTGTTCACGCAGTTGTAACGCCATATCTTGATTATCTATCAAGCGATTCACGACTTTTAGCATTTTAATGTTTTCAGTGGAGAAATCGGTTAGTTAGTTAAGAAAAGTTCAATCGCAGATAAGTTCATTAAAATGGAAATGCCTATTTTTTTATACAATGTAATGTAAAATTTGATAACCTTTCTAGCGATCTAAGGTTATGTGTCTCTGGTAATTTTCGTTTAAATTCAAGTATTTATTCAAACAGGCCTTTACAATCCACTTACCTATAAGCGACATATCAGGCTATGAAAACAGAAATCGCGAAACGATATGTACCACGGTAGCAAGGACACAGCTAATCCTGTGTTTAGTATGCTGATACCCGTTACTCTTAGTTATTATCCATTCCTGAGAGTGAAACCAATTTGCGTTCAATCCACACAAGCACCTTGTTATAAGAGTGTGGGTGTTCAGCGACCGTCCACTCTTGATTTTATAGACTGGTCGTGCTATATTTCGGGAAAGTTTTGTTTGAATATTTGGCGTGCTGCAGCCTTAGCCACGTGCCGATCTAATACAATTTAATGATTTCTATTTCTGAAACGCCGCCGCCGTGAGACTATAAACCGGTACGTTATGTTCCAGTGCCGTACTGGCGGAGTTCCTCTAAAGCTGCCCATACACGCTCAATATTATACTGCTCAATACAACCGAATATTTACTTATTTAACCACACTATAGAAAATAAAGTATTTATGGTAAGTCAGACATACAAAAGATTGAATAATAACAGAGATATGTATAATAAACTAACATACGAATATTACGCTTAAGACCAACTTAACATATACATATTCAGGTTAATCACTGAACTAATAAACATCGATCGCCTCTGCAGTCATAAATTCACTACAGGAATAAAAACAGTATTTAAGTAGAATATTTTTTATTCTACGTTTCAATCGATCGATGTAATTTATTTATTGTAAGCTGTAAATTGGTAGAGTTGCGTTCAGAAGTGGTTAACTTATATCTCCGAAGTCTGAGCCTGTCAGAACCTTTAGGGCCGTATTTATGGATGTCAGATTGTTCTAAGTGGTCTGTGTTTTGGTGTATAGCTAATAGGGTGCAATATAATAATTATATAAAGATAAATAGTAGGATACCTAGCTTTTTAAATAATAGTTTGCAATGGTCGTCAAATTTTGCACTCGATATAATTCGAACTACTTTTTTATTAGTTTTAGGGCCGATTTTATCAACATGCATATTTAACAAAGAATTTAACAAAGCTTTTCTATTGGATGTTATTTAGCAAAAGCTTTCTATTGGGTATTGAGGGCTATGTTAATAAGTATCATCCAATAGTATTTCATCAATATTGAAAACAACACGTCAAAGCTGGATGACACTTTTGTCAAAGATATTTTATAAATTCATGGATCAAAATCATAGCAGGATATCAGAACAAAGCGATTGATTTGCAAATTAATGCCACATTTTCCATGTTTACATTATAATTATTGTATAATTACTAATTGCAAACTGGGATAATTTGTGATAAAAGTAGTAGGTACCTATATCAATCACAGAAACTACCTACCTTATTGTATAATTGAAAATCCCACGTCCGTCAGTCAGATGGATTATACGAAAATACATACTTTTATGAAGAATCAATCTTTCATTTCCTGGATGTATGTTTGTTATAGATCTTCTTATAGAAGTATTCACAGGTGCATTGTGCATCAAATAGGGTTATACTTGATTTTAATTATAAATTGGCAAGCTTTGGCGTTCTGGGTTCTGGATAGGCAACCAGTAATGCACATGCGTTTTGGAAGTAGCTGTAACCTTTGAAATGTAACAAAATGCTACTTTTTACCTCTTTTTACTATAAAACAAAGATATATTGCAGGTATTCATAATTATTATCGATAGTAAATTATTGTTTTATCCAAATAATGCAATGAGTGAATTTCTTGTCATCATAGCATTCAATACAGCATGCAACCAGCGATCAAATGGAAATGGAATCTGGAATCCGATCGGTTGAAATTAGCAATTGCTAAACTTTTGATTGAACAAGAAAATGCAATTTTTTACCGATTTGGAATGGAAAACAGGACTGTAAAAGATGCTAGATGATTTACAATGCTCGATTGTATATAAACTATGTAATTTTTGAGCTTTTTGAGGTCAACTTTAAGAGAAATCAATAATTTTCAGAGTACTTTGACAGATGCATGTTCTAAAAAGGGCTGCTCTGATTGGTCAGACTCTTTGTTAAAATCTTCATAGTGACCTTGACCTTGACATAAAGGTCACGTCAGGGTTAAATCGATTTTCTTAAGCAGAAACCGCTACTTTTGACGCCGGATATGAAAAGCACGAAAAATTCTGTGAGTTGACCTTGAATGATTAAGTCAAGGTCAAATGTGACCAGCAGAATGTCTTGAGAAGTTTGAGTTGCACAAAAAGATAGTGAAGACAAAAGTTGTACGAACACTTGCTGGATATCCAATGGTGACCTTTATTCCGACCTTGATCTTGAAATTCAAGGTCACATCAAGGTCAAATCGATTTTCTTAAATAGAAATCCTTACTTTTGATGGCGTGTATCAAAAGCACGGAAAATTCTACGTTAAGATGTGAGCTTGACCTTTTGAAAACTTGACTTTGTAGTAAGTGTTGTACAAAAAAATAGTCAAATGCTATAGGATCATTTCTTGGCTATCCAATGGTGACTAATATGCCGACCTTGACCTTTGCATCAGGGTAGCACTAAGGTCAAGTTGATTTTGTTGAATTAACACCCCTACTTTTGACACATTAAATGAAAGCATAGACAAAGTGTTTGTCCGGACCAGTTGAGGCAAGGCAAGGATTTGTCACAGTCACTCAGACAATGACAAGGGTCAATCCCGGCCAGTTAGTGCCAGGCAAGGATCAGTCTCGGCCAGTAAAGGCACGACAAGATTCTGACTTGGCCAGTTAAGGAAAGGCAAGAGTTTTTCCTGGCCAGTTAAGACAAGGTGCTTTGATGACAGCTCATTTAAAGCAAAGCTAGAGAACACTGTTTTACTTTAGCAAATGCTTGAAGTGTCAACCACAAATCAAAGGCATCAAAGGTCCCAAAATGTTATTTGTCGCACCAACTCATTCATTTAGTTTCTGAGGGCATTAAGTACTACGAGTACCTAACATCCATCTTGGGTTTGTATCACTCGAGTACATAAAGCTATGTCTATTCACATTGCCATTAAGCTCAAAGGTAGCTTCGTCTAAAAATACGATTCTATTCAAAAAAGGTCTGTCAGCGGTTATTGGCGTCATCGTCCACTCGCAAAATTCTAGGCATTTATCTCGATCATCTTCGACTTATACATGTAGAAGTTTTATTTTGTATGGGTGGTACTTCAGCTTCTTTTTAAAAATATTGTGCAATGATCCGACACTAATGTCATGTTGCTGATGCAATTATCAAGCCGACAGATCCAACAAAGCGGTAAAAAATGAACCGACATAACACTTAACACCGATCGAGATCGCAAATATCGTATTTCGGTCAGATTTTAACAATCACTGTGTGGTTGATTTAACGTGACAAACAGCAAATTTGAAGGTCCAAATTAAGGTGAAGCTCATGACCGTGGAAAACAACACCTAAATCAGATTATTTAGTACTACTTTTATCTTCACAATTTGTTGTGCTACCCGTACTTCATATCAGGACGTAAAATTTTCAATGCTTTCCATTTCCGGTCTGAAAAGTAGGGATTTACATTTAGGAAAATTTACTTGACCTTGAAGTGACCTTGAAGGGCAAGGTCATGGTCAACATAAAGGTCACTATCGGATAGACAGAAAATGTTTCTATGACTTTTGTCTTGACTATATTTTTGCGAAACTCCTAATTCGTGAAAATAGTTTGCTGGTCACATTTGACCTTGATTTAATCCTTCATGGTCTGCTTTTTCGAAAGGTCAAGCTGATATCTGGACGTAGAATTTTTCGCGCTTTTCATTTCCGGCGTCAAAAGTAGGGGTCTCCATTTAAGAAAATCGATTTGACCTTGATGTGACATCTATATCAGGGTCAAGGTCACCATGAAGGTCACCATCGGATTGCCAGAAAAGTATCCTATGACTTTTATCTGAACTATTTTTTTGCAACCCCTACTTGCCTAGTTATTCACTTCGTCCGGTACTTTTGGAATACGGTGTATATAAGGTCTGTTTTTACAGAGAATCACAAACCAGTCAGAGCCAATCAGTATTCCCCATTGCAGTTGTCAAACTATTTCTGACTAGTACTGGCCAATCAAATTGACGCTGACTAGTTTGTGATTGCTGTAAAAACAGACCTATTATGTGACTCGTTTTAGCTGCTGATTTATTGTAATCCCTGCAGCTTTGGTATTATGCTCATGAGTGGTCGAAAGAGTTAACCTCGAAAGAGTTAACTTTGTGTTTTATTTCTATCTAGTTTTAACGAATTTGATGCGAAGCATATTTCTGCTCGGATTTCGGCATCCAAAGTATCTTGTTCAAGTGAAGCAAAACTTAAGTTTGAGCAAATTATAGTAGTGTCGTCTGCAAAACAAACACAATTCTCAGAACTGAGGTGGTGAAAAATGCTATTCGCGTAAACTATAGATAAAAATGGTCCTAGCATTGAACCTTGCGGCACTCCAGAAGAAATTGCCTTTGTTTCTGAGAATAGCCCACAGTTTGCTCACGACCGCTTAGATATGAGGCAAACAGATCTAAAGAATTCCAATTTCCGTAGCAAAATATCATGTCACACGCAATAAAAAGCTTTGGAGAGGTCACACATTGTAAAGCTGGTGAAGCTTCGTCCCTCAAAGCCCTTAACTACACATCTAATAATATCTGCAGCAGCTTGGGTTGTCGAACAGCTTGATCTAAAACCATATGGGTTATTGTTAAGAATATTTAGGTTTGTGCAATATAGTTGATCGCGCGTAGTAGAAATTGAAAAAGGTTGTGCCGTCAGTAGGCAATATTGCGCAATATTCTATCAGTCAGTATCAATACGTACACGTCATCATGGCTGCCAAGGAAGCTGATAAGTACTTCATTTTCGAATTTATTGATGCTTATCGTAGCCTTCTGGCTCTGTGTGATGTGAAGTGTAAAGACTATAATAATCGTGCGAAGAAGAGGGGCAGTATGGAGTGTTGCTAGAAAAATACCGCGAAAAATATCCGGAGGCTGATGAGCAAGAAGTACTGAAAAAAATTAATTCTTTGAGAACAAGCTTCTGCAAATGACTAAAACTGATTCGTGACGCGGAAAAGAGTGGTGCAGGTGCGAAAAATCTAGAGCCTTTGCTTTGGTATTTCGAAGAAATGAGGTTGAGCCAAACGAATATTGTGAATCTCAGCAACGAGGATTGTGCTTGCTGCTTCCACAATATATATCTTTGAGGTTTGTACGTCTGTGCTCGCGATTGCGTAATATATTGCACAACCATCAATATTGCCTACATTATATACAATTTGTTGCACAAATCAAAATATTGCGCAATAATATTGAGCTGCGTAGGATCTCAGTCAAAATATTGTGCAATGATATAGTGTGTATGGGCCGCTTGCAGCAACAACTAATTGAAATTAGTGCTCCGCGTAAGAAAATCTGAATAACAATAATAACGTCTTTCCGCTTCCGCAGTAGTCATTAGAATTATTATTTGTTTGATTTGCCAAAAAAACGACGATGTGTGGAGAATCTATGTGGGCTATTTGACTTATTTGCGCAAATAGGACAAATGAACTGGCAAATACGCGTTTCCGACCACTTGTCGGTTTTTAATCACACATCAATTGACTTAAGTACGATAAATGTTTATGCTGATGATGCTGACCGACAATAAGGCCTATTTGTGATATCTGCACGAATGAATCAAATATTTGGGCAAATGCGTTACGCCAAATGGAGTGCTGGCATGTGAGCATATACAGGGTTGGGATAAAGTATGGAACCAAGCAAATAACTTTGGAACGGAAAGAGTGATATTGCTGAAAATTTGCAGGCAAGTGTAGTGATAGTGACGTCTAGTGCATCCGAAGCCATTATGTTAGCTATTAATGTACTTCCGGTTTAACCGGAAGTACCGTCAACTTTTTCAATTTAAATGGGACACCCTGTATATTTTTGCTGATTTTATTTCATCTTTTTTTTTCCGAATACGTCCATAGTAGGTTTAGCATTAGTTTCTGTAAAAACGGGAAAGATAAAGCTTCTTTATCATTTCAGGTGTTTAAAATGCCGAGCATTCAAAGTCGGTTTTGGCGATCGCGTGAGAACTCACAAAGAAGTGTGTCAACTTTTAATGATTTACGTCCCGACAGGAGTCCTATAACACGTTTGACGGTGACTAAAATAAAAAATACAAAAAAATTACCTCAAACGGGAAGACCGCAGACCGCCACGGACGAATTTGTGAGACAAATTTTTTAAGAAACAAATACTAAACCCACTATGTACATATTCGGAAAAAAAAGATGAATTAAAATCTGCAAAAATATACAGGGTGTCCCATTTAAATTTAAAAAGTTGACGGTACTTCCGGTTAAACCGGAAGTACATTAATAGCTAACATAATGTCTTCGGATGCATTAGACGTCACTACACTTGCCTGCAAATTTTCAGCAATATTATTCTTTCCGTTCCAAAGTTATTTGCTTGGTTCCATACTTTATCCCAACCCTGTATAAAAGTACTAGTGCTTAAGATTGACAACTAACTTCGTGTAAACTGTAGATACGGCTCATTTCTACTTGAGCTACTAAGTCCAATGTTGTGTGTCGGTCGACCAATTATAATGTTGTTATCATGCGCCAAAGGACTAAGTGTAGTAGTAGCAGCTTGGGATCACCGCACCTGGAAAGTAGGTCTCAATAGGCCCTTTTTGTCATCCCCGAGTATCACCCTTCAGCCGTCAATGCCTGCTTCCCCCTCTCTGCCAAACCTTCTTAACCTTTGAACAAAGGCCGGTATGTCCGCCCTGCTTAGGGAAGGTAATTCCTCTAGCTGAAGTCTATCGGATCCAAAGATCTCGTAACCCAGCCCATCTAAAAGTTCACACTCAGTAAGGAAATGGTAGTCCGTTTCAACGGCCTTTCCATAGCCCATAAAATGGAAATCTACTTCAATTTCTAATGGTGATAGATGCCGCTTGATCCTGCAGTGCCCCATCCACGAGGTTTCTGATTGCCCGTTGGCCTTGGTTCCGTAGTCATGCTGATCTAGATAGATGTGTTCAACCTGGGTATAAAATCCTTGGCTTGATTGCATCCCTCACTTCGACTCCGCTGTTCATCTATGGCATCTTTTACCCTCTTTTTGAGGGCTGACGTTACCCGATAACGGGTCCCCTGGTACCTAGTATGGCCAGCATATCGGCTTGCTCATTACCAAGAACCCTTGTATGACTTGGGATCCACATCAAACCTCGCCAGCTCTTCCAGTCCCTCCGTACACCCTGAATCAGGGTTGGCCTGGTTCTGGGCCCACAGGTGGCTTTCAGTGCTGCCTGATTGTCAGAGCAGATGTAAACGTTCTACTCCGTGCCTCTTCTTACCTCGGGATTGCATGCAGCAGAGGGCATTGCCTATAGTTCTGCTTCGAAAATTGTGGTATTCGTGCATAAAAAGTAACTCTCATATAATCCTCGATTTTCCACATACAACCCTACTCCTGAGGCCTGTCAACTTGCCAGACGGGAGCCGTCCATATAGCATATCAATGCCTCTTCTAGAAATGGATCTACCCTCTTTTCCGTTCCTCGATACTAGAAGTGGCCAGAGTGAAAGATTGGTCCAACCTTGATTAAGGGTTTGCCTCAACAACCCTGTAGGCAGAGATGGGCAACGCTTCCTCCGTCTTCGCCAAAGGATTATATAACTGAAGCCAAGTTTTTGAAGGTCAATAGAATTCATTTATCTATTACTTTGCTCAACAGGCCATGAAGGCCTAGGGAAAAATGAGTACAGTCTAATCTTATATACCGCTAACATTTATGTGACTTAAAATTATCTTTGGATACTTGTTTCCACTGTTTCACCAATAATTCTGGGTACCTATATCTTGCACTACTCCACGCCACCTATTTCTGTCTGCCGCCTTCTCTTTCTGCCTTCTCCAGCCATCTCTCTCTTGGTCTATTTTTCATTTTTTTTTTTCTTATTGGGCTCCGATTGAGGACTAGTTTTGCCATTCTGATCACATTCAGCCTCTCTACCTGTCCTAGCTACCTTATTGTCTGCGCTTTGATGACTGCTATAATATTGGGGTTCTTATGCATGTCTTCCAGTTCCTAGTTTGTAGTTCTCCTCCATCCCTCGTTTGTCCTTATGCCACCATAAATAGCTCTCAACATTTTTCTTTCCCATTATATAATTTTTTATTCCTCCTCTTTGATCATAGTTCACGTCTCATAAGCTTTTGGTCTTATAACAGTTATGTAAATTCTCTCTTTGGTCTTTCTGGATACATATTTGGATTTCATAACATTCTTCAGGGCTCCATACTTCTGATTTCCTTTGATGATCCTTGCCTGTATTTCTTGTCTCTCCTGTCCCTTTTGCTCTATGATTACCCCTAGGTGCATGAATTCCGCAGTCCTTTCAACACTATATTGCATGTTGTAGGCCATAAAAGGTAGGTTCGGCTGATCATCGCAAGTTTTTGCCATTTGCCCCATGGCCATATATTTTGTCTTACTTAGACCCTCTTCAGCCCAAATCTCCTTGCTTCCACAGCTATCCTTGCCGTAATTTTCTCTAGTTCTTTCTTTGTTTTTTCTACTAGTGTTAAGTTATCTGCATATGCTATACATTGGCAAACATTGGTGTTCGTTATTAAATATGGTTCCATTTGTCTTGATTTTGCTTTTTCTAATTATTGCTTCAAGCGTCAGATGGAAAAGTAAATAACGTAATTATTAACCCAAAACAGATCGCCACAATCAAATTGGAAAAACAATACCCGGCCGCATGCTAGATATACTAATCAGATTTAATTTGTTGCATATCGTACTAGTATCGATGATTATGCCACGTGCAGCTCTTGTTGTTTTCAAAAACGTTTGCTTTACACCTGGATACCTACCTCGCGTAATTCTTTGCCGTTGGAAAAATAATTTATAGGCATCTTGTACAACTATTCTCGGATTTATTGTTAGCCAAAACATTAGGTTAGTCTTCAGCTTCGCATATTTTATACACCGGCAGTCGCTGATCTCTAGCAGTTCTCAACATATACAGGGTGAGTTTTAGTACCGGCTCGGTCGATAACTCCACTACTATAGAAGATAGCGAAAAAAGTTGTATATAAGAGCTGTAGCCACGGATATGCTCCTTGCCCAGAAAATATTTAGATTTATACAGGGTGATCCATAACTACGTGGTGATGCAAACATGCATTTTTTTAAATGAGACACCCTATATATTATTCCATATTCAAATTCTACTAATGATTTCCTTTCTTCCAATGTAGGGTTTTGTTATATTGTACAGGGTATTTCAAAAGTTACGACCATTTCTATATCCAAATCGGGGTCAAATGAACGTACTGTATATCAAAAAGTAATAAATCAAAAGTTATTTTTTTTTTACATGAAGAGATTAAAAATATCCTCTAGTTTCAAAATCGGCTATAAAAAAAGCCCGTGACGCATATTCGTATACAGGGTGATGTAGGATGCAAAATCCAAATTTTCTCTTTTTTTTTTAAATGTAACCCCCAATATTTTATTATCTCAAAGAATTCCCCCTAATATGCTCTTTCATCTTTGTACAGCACTTGTTGTACATACATCCATCAGTTTCCGAGATATTTCGATTTTTCGGTAAATTTAAAAAATAGCTTCTATTCGTGTACTGAAATTTATTTATTTTGAGAAAGTACTATCTAATTTGTTTTTTGTTTAACGAACAACTAAATTATAAGGTCATGATACTATTTGATGAAGTCAAAACCCTAAATCATCGAGATAATAAAGTCAAGTATGCTGAGAAAACAATTTTGTAGGCGTCATGCATAATTATCAAGCAGATTATTCAGGTGTGCTTTGAAAAATTGACAGTTTTCATAACCTGCTCAATAATTCCGTACTGTGTGAATAACCAGCTTTAAAAATTAATTTTTTCTTTGAGGGTATTTAGGAGAATCTTTGAAAAATTGTCTATTTGCCTCTAGAATATATCAACTATGAATAGCAATATCCAGAACGGAGGCAGTCTAAAACTAATGCGTTTGAAAGATTGAAGAATCGTTTTATGTGGACTGTGTCGTTTGATATTTCATAGCCTACCTGATACCTACCTGCTTGCTAATTATGCATGACGTCTATAAAATTGTTTCCTCAGCACACCTGACCTATATTATATCGTTAATTCAGTGTTTTGACTTGATTAAGTATTATTATGGCCTTACATTTAAGTTTTTTGTTAAGCAACGACAAAATTTGATAGTATTCTCTCAAAATAAATAAATTTTAGTAAACAAATAAAAGGTATAATTAAAATTTGTAGAAAAATCGAAATATCTCAGAAACTAATGAATGCAGCCATAACAAGTGCTATACAAAGATGGAAGAGCATATTAAAAGCAATTCTTTGGTATAATAAAATATCGGGGGTTACATTTAAAAAAAAGAGAGAAAATCTAGATTTTGCATTCTACATCACCCTGTATACAAATATGCGTCACGGGTTCTTTTTATAGTGGATTTTGAAATCAGAGAATATTTTTAATCTTCTCATGTAAAAAAAAATAATTTTTGATTCATTACTTTTTGATATACAGTACGTTCATTTGACCGCGATTTGGATATAAAAATGGTCATAACTTTTGAAATACCCTGCATAATGTAACAATACCCTATATTGTAAGAACGGAAATCATTTGTAGAATTTGAATATGGAATAATATATAGGGTGTCTCATTTGAAAAAATGCATGTTTGCATCACCACGTAGTTATGGATCACCCTGTATACATCTAAATATTTTCTGAGCAAGTACCATATCCGTGGCTACAACTTCTATATAAAACTTTTTTCGCTATCTTCTACAGTAGTGGAGTTATCGACCGAGCCGGTGCTAAAAACTCACCCTGTATCTTACGCGAAACCAGGAACAACGATAAAGCACAATACATGCAGCTACCATCTATCTAGTTACTTGAATCCTTTGAATCTCAGACAGCGAAAAACTTCAGCGTTGCGATCCCGTCCAGTCGAATCATTCGGTCGTTTGGTCCAGTAAAAAGTAGTTTAATAACTGCTATGGCGTGCTGACAACCTAAATCAAGGTAATAATTTCAAGAAAGTCATTGCTCTTCAATTTATTACAATCCCTTTTGACGTGCTTACAGTGTAGAGAGCAAAAAAGACGGCAATGGAAGTGATGCTAAATTTGCCACCACTAGAATTATAATAGTAATAATGAAGAACAATGATACAGACTACGGTGTAACAATAAAAATGTTGCTTGGTCATGAACGACCAGCCAACACTTTTATTACTCATAGCAACCAGTAGCTCAATCAGTTTGCATGAGACTAGGGTATGTAGGTGCGTGCGTGTGTGCGTGAATGTGTGAGTCTCGTTAGCCGCCAAGAAATGAAAACTAGGACAACAATGGTTTAATAAAGATTTATTTTAGTATATATATGAATGCAGTACATTTTATTTTTTTTAAAAAAGAACTTATCTCGAAGGGAAGTCCTGGTAGTAGTGCCCTTCCGAAAGGAAGGTGGTGCTCCAGAGAAGGCTGGCTTTTTCAGGAGTTCAGGTGGTGCCCCAAAGGTGTGGTGTCCCCAAAGAAAAGTTTTCTTCATTTTGGCACCCCGAGAAAAAGAAGGTGGCTTTGGTGGTGGCACCCCGTCAAAAGGTTAGGTGGTCTTCATTCTGGCACGCCAAGAAAAAGAAGGTGTTCTTGGTGACACCCGGACAAAAAGGTGGCTTCATTGTGGCACCCCGACAAAAAAAGAAGTTAGGTCTTCATGGTGGCACCCCGACCAAGAAGTGGCTTCCTTGTGGCACCCCGACAAAAAGGGTGGTTCTCCTGTGAAAGAGTTATGGCTGGTATTAGCACCTTGTGGAGAACTTCACAGGACTTCACGATCTGTTCCTGAAGTATGGATCTTCATGCGTTCTTACATTTTGATAAATTGCATTCATATACTTCAGAAACAAATCTATGAAGTAGCATGGGGGAATTAAAAAGCCAAAAAGCAGATAACTTTCAAATGTTCACATGGTAAAGATTAAAAAAAAATATAGATATATACAAGAGCGAATAGTTTAAAAAAAAAATTCTTAAATACTTTGTATTTTCAGTCCTACCGGATCTTTTCAGATATATAGTGATAAATAAAATAAATGTACAAAGTATGTTCAAAAATTTACAAACTTTTTCCTCACGCCTTGTAAAACAAAATTATAAAAATGTCCAAAAGATCTTTTCATTGCGTTCTCGATTAGCAAATCTGAGTGATAGGTATTTTTACGTAAGGAATGTCATAAAAAAAAATGTGAAACATTAAATACACACAAGATAAGGCATCGTAACACAAAAATATATGGCTAGAAATAAAGAATAGTGTGCAGCGACTCTTTTGTTAGATAATTAATAAATATACAGTGTAGGATTGACTTGATATTTAAAGATTAAAATGTTCGCCATCACATGTTCATGGAAAAAAATATATAAATCGGAAAAATCACATTCCTACACAAAATCATATTCCTAAAATAAATATGCAGAAGCAATGAAAATATGGGAAAGCTTAGTAATTAAATCGTTATGATTACCTTGATTAAGACATAATGGCACAGACACAAAAGATTGTCTTAGAGAGACATAATTACATTAGCTGTTAACTGTTTATTTTAAAAAGGATGAGTGATCTATCGCTACCCATTTTTATAGAGGTTAATGTCGGTAGTGAGAGAGAGAGGGCATATTCCCCACTCATCAGATGTTAGCCAAAATTTGTGCGCACTTGCTCAGTATGTACAATTAACAATATTTGCAGCTCCAGAGAGTAGAGATGGGAAAAAGGTAGAGGTGAGAAGCAAAATAGTTATAAAAATGTACTAGTATAATGAGGAAGCAGTAGCTAAAAATGGAAGCTATAAACTATTTGTATATGGTAGCCAAGTAAATAATGTAAAAATAATTTTGAAAACGGGTGAACCGTTACAACGGCACGAAATTACAAGAAGTATACAGGGTGTCCATTTAGTGTGTAATTCTTCAATATCTCTCAACGTATACCCGATAGAAGAAAATGTCAAATACAGAAGTCATTTGGTTACTTAAGACGCATATCCCAAAAATATTTTGAAATATACAGGGTGTTGCGGGAAAGTAGGATGGTGATCAACTTGATTTTTTTATATGGAACTATAACTTTTTTTAAATTTTTCTAGTTTCCATCATCGATCTCTATTTAACCACAAAATATTTTTTTTGATCGGTTGCGACGTTGAAAGTTATAATTTATTTTCTGTTAATTTCCGGATTTGCAAGGTCGCAAGTAATACGTCGAAATTGATATATTCCTTCAACTTTTCTCAACAATATTATTCAGCGAGTTACTTGAATATTAAGTAAATATTATTTTGGGTGTTACCAGCAATGTGCGTCTACAAGGTGTTTTTGGCAGAACTTTAAATTACGGCAACTTGAAGGCCATTTTACTTTATTCTTTTAAATCGAACACCCTATACGTTTCAATTAAAATCGAAATATCTACTAATCCCTAATCCCTATCCCGCCTTGTAATATTTTTTTTCGCGTTTGCGACGTTTCCAAGTTATAAATTATTTTTCAAAATTTTCAAACAAATACCCCGATTTTTATTAATAGAATACACTGTGTACTTTATTCGACATAGAAATACTCCCTAGTAATGGTTCACGACGTGAACAAGTTGTAACTGATGTTCCTAAAATAATAAAACAGTTTTCCTTGCACATACTAACTATTTCGAGTACCAGGTCAGTAAAAGGTACAGGAATGCTTAAATATGTTCAAACCTTTCACAGCTGGAACGAGAAAATCAATACTTACAGGTTTTCTAACAGCAGTGTTTACCGCTTTTACGTTACACGTCATAATTTCGTTATTTTAAATAGAATCCTCTACTTCAAATTTAGTAAGATCTCACAATTTCAAAATATTGTTTCTATTAATTACTGAGATACGGCAACATCGATTTTCAGTAGACAGTACCGGAACGCTTAAATATTTCCAAAACTGCCACAGCTGGAGCGGTGAAATTTAATACTTGGAGGTTTTTGAACATACAGAATTCAAAAATGCTAATATTAGTGTTGTCAGATTATTAGAGAAGTGATAAAATGGTATACTAATGGTGTATTATAGGCGTAGGTTGCTATGGAGCGATTTGAAATTGTACTTTGCATGTCAGCAGTGTATATTATAAATAACGATGGTCCCAAGATAGACCCTTGCGTAACACCTGCTACAATTTCTCTACTACATGATATTTTGTTGTATGTCTGTACCCTTTGTGACCGATTTGATAGATGTGCACGGAAGAAAATAATACTTATGTTATTGAGCCCATAGCATTAAAACTTTGCACATAGCTAATCATAATCTGTTTTGTCAAATGCTTTCGATATATCCAAAGAAACAAACATGGTTGCCATTTTCTATCGACTGCTCTGATTATGTTATCAGTACGCTCAAGCATAGATATTATAGAGCTATGACCTGCACGAAATCCAGACTGATGCTGCGGTATTAGATAGATCATTGCAATAGTTATACAACTGCGTGTATACAACTTTCTCCATGATTTTTGACAATACTGAGAGTAGCCTGACTGGTCTCAGATCTTGCAAAGACGATGGCATACTGGTTTCCATATTTTTGGGAAATAACCACGTTCAGTAATTATTATGTTAGTCAGGTAATGTGGCATTAGAACTTCGCAGACGAATCCACCAAAATTAATGGAGCTGCAGGGTATACTCCAGAAGTCTCCACACAACCATCAAGTGGCCCATTATCCTCTAAAGACTGTGAAAACTATTTGGCCGGAATAACCTCAGCAGGTAAAGCAACTGTCCAAAGAGGAATCCCGCTGAGTTTCATCACCACCTTTCTCACTAGTTTAGAATATCTAAACGTTGAATTCTAGAGGATTATTGGGACGATGTATAAGGCGTCAAATGAGGCTTTAGTGCTGTGATATTGAAGATCACCCTCCTTTCAATACAGAATGGTATGTTCTCAAAATAAATCTAGATATTAGTTCCACTTGCTTGTTGTCTATGACGTGCTAACAATACTAAGTAGAAAAGAGAGAGGTGATCGAAATGTCAGTTTATCCTTCGGCATATGTGGGGCAATAAGGCGCTATGGATAAAAAAAGTTGCTCCCCTTATTGGTGCCTGTCAACAAAAATTGAAGTAATAATTCAAGAAAAATATAAATTAATCTTCAATCTAGATCCATTTTGATGTGCTGACAGCGTACTAAGTAGGAAGAGGAATCAACAATGAACGGAAAATATTAGTGTCTAGTATAATAGTAAAAGAAGCGTGCGTGCTGGTCGGACGGATTTTAAGCCGTCAAAATTGTCTCGCGGGAAAGTTGGAGCGTTCAATGTTCGGTCTGACCTCTTTACAAGCTCACAAGCAAACATACAGGTGAAGCTTATAAAGGTGTTCCCAGTTCAATAGAGATTTTCAGGTTCAGACTTTCCAGGACGTAGCTGTATCATTCTTACGGATGTCCGTCGCTCTTTAGCACAACACTTATATAGGATAAGTAAAAATTAATCAAAGTATCCCAAGTTCCCAGGTTTGCTTTATTAATTTAAATGAAGCCGGGTGTACCTTTCTCAGGCGACGGGTTACAGTGTGGTAACGCGGGTATAATGTAGGTTATTAAAATGTGTGTTGTGGGTTGTGGGACTTACGCACCGCCCTGCTACCATACACGTCGTTTTTGAAGGGTCAATGGACGGATGGAAAATTGCAAACTGCTATTGAAGCGCAGATATTGTATTACGACGACGCTCAAAAATTCAAAACGTGTACTCGCAAAATATACTTCTCTAAAAACTGTAAAGGAGTAACTATTTCGAGATGACTAAAACGGTTGTTATTATAGATTAGTTTTACTTAGTCTACAAAATGGTAATATGTACATGGGTAGAGTGGAAGAGCACTTCGAGTGAACTCCCCCTTGAGTTTTTCCCTTTGTCTATATTTTTATCTTTTTCTATAGAACATGTGATTTCATACATTTTCATAAATTTTTTGTTAGACATTGTAAAAATCAAGCTATTATTATTATTATATTATTGTGTATCTGCAGGATACCGCATTTAAAAAAATGTCCAAGTTGTCGAACGTTGTAACAGAAGTGGCTTGGGGTTGAATTATTTGCAAACGCTATGAGGACGCCAATGGTGACTCAGCGTATGGGGAGAAACACGAATCATTTACGAAAATTAACAATAATGTTAAGGTAGGATGGGTGTCTAATAGTAGAGTGATATTAAAGGGATATCAATGTCCTGTGGAGGGTTTTCGTTGGAGACATACTACAGGGTTGGGATAAAGTATGGAACCAAGCAAATAACTTTGGAACGGAAAGAGTGATATTGCTGAAAATTTGCAGGCAAGTGTAGTGACGTTTAATGCATCCGAAGACATTATGTTAGCTATTAATGTACTTCCGGTTTAACTTTTTTAATTTAAATGGGACACCCTGTATATTTTTGCAGATTTTAATTCATCTTTTTTTCCGAATACGTCCATAGTGGGTTTAGTCTCAGAATGATCAAACGAAAATCAGAACGTATCAAATGTAAATCAGAAAGGGTCATATTAATCTCAGAAGGTATCAATTGTATATGAGAACCCATCAATTGCAATTCAGAAGAGGTCAAATGTAAATTAGAAAGATACATGTATTAAATTTTATATTCCCTTCTGATTTACATTTGACCCCTTCTGAACTACAATTGATAAAAAAAATTCATATGATCCTTTCTGATTTTCAATTGACTATTTCTGATTCTGATTTGATTATTCTGATTTACATATGACGCGTTCTGATTTTCACTTGACTATTCTGATTTACATATGATGCTTTCTCATTTACACCTGGAAAAGGTGTAGCCTCTCCATAAGAATCAACTTGCCAACACCATTCGGCAAAAGGATATGTGACTGTTGTTGTAAAATCTCTTGTGTGTATTTTATTACTTTATCATTTTAAATTGTAATGTGTTTCGTAAAATTGTAGATACATGTAGAGAAATGTTGATATTATTGGATTTGTTCTTTGATACGTATTTTGGACCGTGCGGTTGTCAATTTTGAGTTTAGTTACCCTTCATAACCTGAAGATGATGCACGTTTAAGCATCGAAACGTCGTAAAACTATATATATTTTCTGACATATAACATTGACCATAGTCCAGGATTTATTATTAAATATTATCTATTTGAGCAGTAGTCGGGGTCCCGACGCAGTCGCCAGACGCGCTAGTCAGATGCGCTACCGAAACCGCATCATCTTAAGGGGCCTGGGTCGATTTTTTTCAAAAAAGTCTTAGTGTCCGAAAAAACTATCAATGCAAAATCATGCAACCATGAAATGTCTGTAATTTAACAGCCAAGCACGATATCAAAACAAGGCTACCACAGTGACATAGCGCAAGCTTTCTTCTTCAATTTGTTTTTTGCATTATTACTGTGAGTTTAAAGATGACGTCAGCAGCTTCGAAATACGAAATTCATTTTTATGGTGACCTTTGAACCTTACCTTTGGATTTCTCCTGTCCCCTCATCTTAGACACACATACTGGATAAAGAGAACAGGCAGCCAGGCCTCCTCGCTAACACGCGGGAATACGTATTTTGTTGGATTCTCAATTTCGCGCGCTATACCCTAGACCAGACCCTTAACCGAATATCTTTATAGCAGCTGGGCTAGCACGTTGTTATTCAGTTTTTGCCTTCGTGGCTACCCTATTGTAAAAAAATGAAGTCAAGTTGAGGGACTCAGTACCTGCTAGACATTACGATAATACCAGTTTATTATCTTCCCGTAGCAAGAAGCAGCCCCTCCTCCTCCAAAAATTGTGTTTTGGCGCCAGGTCTTTCCTTCGCTTTCCTTCAATGGACAGCCTATTATTAATACAACCGTCCCTCCTCCCAACCACACCATTTTCACCTCCATACAAAAAAAGGAGAAAATGATCCGGGACACCTAAAACACCTAAAACAAGGCTTGACATGTTTTTATATTTTTTGTTTTTTTATTATTGCAGCGCTACCATTGGAATGATTTCTAAATACTATACGTGTTTTCCATCCTCGCTAAGGTAATAATACTGTGTCGAAATTTCATTAAAGTCAATTCGATCAGTTCCAGGTTACACAATACAAAACGGTTTAGAGCATTAGAAAATATCTTGGTTTCTGTAATAGGCAAGGAAATGTTAAGAAGGGCCTATTGAGCATATAAACAATTTTACGCTTCTACAAACCCTTCACCCCCAACTACCCCAGTTTTACCTCCACCCAAAAAAAAAAATGAGAAAGTGATCAGGAACTGCGCTGCCGCTCACATGATTTCTAAAAACCATACGCGTTTTCCATCATCACTACGGTAGTAGTACTGTGTCAAAATCTTAGTAGAATCAATTTGATGAAAATCACGTTACAAAATACAAAACGATCTAAAGCAATAAATACTCGTATGTACACAGAAGCCCCTTGGTTTAGATAATAAGCAAGGTAATGTTCGGATGGACCTCAAAAAGTTATTTATGTCACAGGTCAGTGGAGAGTCTATTATGAATACAACAAATTTTTCAATTTTCAACCCCCCACCCCCTAACCCCCCCAAATTTCACCCCCGCTCAAAAAAGTGGAAAATGATCAGGAACCCCTAAAACGCCTAAAAACGAGGTTTCAGGAATATTTGATTTTTTTGTTTTTTGCTAATTACTCCGTCGCCCATGCACCGATTTTCAAAATTATAGTAGCATTACCTACTAGAACAGAATACTGCTGCCCAAATTTCATTACAATTCATGCAGCGGTTACTGAGATTACGAGGCTAGAAAAACGCCTACATACCGACAGACAGACCGACAAACAAACCGATGGAAATGAGTGACGTGGATTTTCGTTATATAGGTCTCATAAAACGCTCAAAAAGCGTGTTATCTCAAAATCTAAAATTTTAGCGATCACAATGCTCCCCTCACTAAAAGAGCCATTGATAAGTTTAGTAACTGGAGCGAGCGCTATGTAGGTACAAGGAGAAAGTATGGGACGTCAGCGAACATGATTCCAATTTTGTGCTTTCTGACAAAAATCCATTACAAAGGTAAGTAGTTTAATAGATTTTATTTACGTTTAACTATTTTTGCCCAAATCTGCTAGCCCAGTCCTAGCGTACTTTATTTACAATACAATTAGATATCGAATTCTCTGCGTTCCACTGAATGGACCTTTATGTTGCCGGCTGCTGTTTTAAATGCACAAGGATAAGCTATTTTTTGCCTGTGGCTCCGTGCTATAAAAAGGTAGACTTCTAAATGCCAACGCAGTCAGTCAACCGAAAATTATATAAAAATTTCATTCTTAGCAGGCGTTCGTAAATCAGGCTTTTTAGACTATTGCTAAGGGTTATTTGCAAAAAAAAATTATCTTTGGTTTGTGATACCAGTCGTATTACAAATCTGCTGCAGGTCAGTCTAGATTAGTGGATTTTTCACACTAATATAGAATAGTTGCCATGGATAAAGTTATCCTTCTCATTTCCAAACAATTCAGTGCAGCTAGTTTAATGGAAAATCCATAAATTTATCGTTTATCGGGAAAATCTAGATTTTGCATACTACATCACCCTGTATATGAATATGCGTCGTCTGATTTTTGACAGCTGATTTTAAAACTGAAGGATATTTTTATCTCTCCATGTAAATGTTTGATTACTTTTTGATATACAGTACGTTCGTTTGACAGCGATTTGGATATAAAAATGGTCATAACTTTTGAAATACCCTGTATAATGTTACAATATCTGATACTGTAAGAAGAGGGATTATTGGTAGAATCTAAATATGGGATAATATATATGGAATCTCATTTAGAAAAATATGTATTTGCATCACCGCGTAGTTACAGATCACCCTGTATAAACAAAAATATTTTCTGAGTAAGGAGCGTATCCTTAGATAAAACTTTTGTATACAACTTGTTTTGCTATGTTTTACAGTAGTAGAGTTATAGACCGATCCGATACCAAAAACTCATCCTGTATATCATTCGATTTTTCAGTAACTGCTACACAAATTTTGGAAAAAATTGGGATGTAATATGCAGCGGGGCTACAGGAAGTAGTATATTTTAAATTCGGTACAGTGGTGTCGGATCCTCGAACAAGAAATGAAAACTCTTAGAACAAGGATAGAACCGTAGGAAAAGTTATTGGGCATGTCCGCAATAAAGGAAATGATGTAGGAGCAGTTACCGGCGACACGTGTTTCTGCTCATTGGCTTCATCAGGCCGGTGTAACCTGAGGAGCAAGGATGGAAAACAACAACCAGAAGCCACCAACAGGAGCCAAAGCAGCATATTTGTGGCTTCCGTCAGGAGCCCTATGTTTATAGGGTTTCGCCCAACGTTATAGCCACGGAGGCCAGCGAAAGCTGCCTGTCGTGGTACTTCAAGCCCAGAGGACGGAAGCCACAAATGTGCTGGTTTGGCTCCTGTTGGTGGCTTCTGGTTGTTGTTTTCCATCCTTGCTCCTCAGGTTACACCGGCCTGATGAAGCCAATGAGCAGAAACACGTGTCGCCGGTTACTGCTCCTACATCATTCCTTTATTGCGGACATGCCCAATAACTTTTCCTACGGTTCTATCCTTATCTCCGCACTGCACTCCTCTTTCTTAGAACAAGCTTTATCCTCAGGCATTTTAGGGATTCCTGATCATTTTCTATTCTTTTCTGGGATGGGTTATAATTATAGTGACAGGGAGTGTGGTGCCTACTTAATTGCCTACTTAAAATTTCTTGATATCTACATATTTCACTTCACAAGACTATAACCTCTAACATCAAATCTATGAAATCAGTGTCCTTCAAAAACCTGAAATGGTACGCTTATTTACCTCTCGCAGTGCCATTTTGCTTTTTTGCTGACTGAATCAGAAATTGGCAAGTTCGTCTACGAAATAATACATTGGGATTTATAAAGCTTATTCTGTAGTTGTCTCTTTGTTCCATCGCATTTTATAGTTTTCCTGGTAAAAAACCGCATATATGTGAGATAAACCTCACTTATATTTTGGCCACTTCTGTGGCGTTTATCAAGGTTAATCGGACAAAAAATTAATTTTGAATAAGTCACATTATTTGACAACTGTTCCAAAGACAGCGTTTATCTTTCTTTGGTTGCCAAAATGAGGCAACGGTAGTGTTCAACGGGACTTGTAAGGTATGCAGGCGCTTGTGGACGCTTTTTACTAACTAACCGATAAACGACAAGGGGTCACAAAAATAGTGTCAAGTGTCTTGACTCAGTACTTCTCACACATTATCTGTCCTAATAAAAAACTTCGCGTTCCTCTATCCCTACACCATTCTCATCAAAAAAGTTGACTATGATGAGAGATCTTTGAAATATCTAAAAAAAAGTTTGGAGGAGTTATGAGTTTTGATAATATTTTGATATTTACCAATTTTTCCGCCGCCAATACCGATTTTCAAAATTAGAAATTATAGCAGCATTACCTACTAAGACCCCACAGCGGTTACTGAGGTTATGCGGCTAGAAGAACGTCAATGGACAGGCAGACCGACAGAAATGACTGACGTGTATTTTTGTTTTGTAGATATTACTTATAAAACGCCCAAAAATCGTAGTATCTCCCAATTGAATCTTTTCGCAGTCTCAATGCTCCCCTATTTCCTATCGGTGTGGGAAGTAAAATGTCTAAAATGATTAGGAACTCCAAAATCACCTAGAAACGAAGTATGAGCTGTTTTGTTTTATATTTTTAGTTTTACTTCCCACACCGATAGGTGAGGGGAGTATTGTGGTCGCGAAAATTTTCGATTTTGAGGTGATAATTTTTCAGTCCTTAGAAGAGTATCTGGGTTTTTGAGGAAACTTTTCTCTCCAAAGACTGACCACATTCTGTCAGTAACCCTTCCCTTCCGCTAAAGGTGAAATTGATGTTGAGCTGTAAAAGCAATACATTTATGATCAATTTCAACAAAAACATGTTTATCAAATGTTCGTCTTGGAAGAGAAGAGAAAAGTAAAATTACACAGGCCACTTCTTGATTACACATATTAGCTGTATCGCAATTTGCATCTGTTCGCGCTCTATGTCTTCCTAATGATAAGTGCCAATATAACCGATAGCATCAGTGCTAGTGTGGCGATCATGTCAAATTATTTCCTGGTATTTATGGGCACCTTCATAAATATGAAGTATAATATTCATTGAACTAATGGAGTTTTTTCTAAATTATAATGAAAAGTATATTGGCTGTCGATTCAGTTGATTAGTAGCATAAATATGAATGTCACAACTTTAAAATTAAAACTAAGTTCGCGTTTATTATGCCAATAAACGGGTTTTTTTTGTTAATAAAAATAATATAATAATATGACATTAATTTAATGATCGAATATTCATTATATTCGTGAACGCAGATTTGTATTGTTAGTGAATAAGAGTATCAATCGTTGATCATCGATATAATGAAACAACTCATTGACCTAATGAAACAATACTTGAGAATGGCACCTGTAGGTGCCATCTACGCTAGCACTTTGCGCTTTGGTTCAAAATATAGACATATCTATGTAAAAAAAAGGATTTACATTTTCACTTAGGTTAAGGCAAGGGACTCAATACCTACAAGATACAAGTCCGTACCCGCCCTAGATAAGAATTATACTGTATGTACTTTGTCAGAATTATGCATTTTACAACAGACTTGCCAAAGAAACAATGCGTGCACTATAAATGCCAAGACATTCACGTCTGCAAAACATAAATCGAAGACATGTGTTCTTGCAGGGATTCACAGAAACCTCATAAAGTAATTCTTGTAAGCAGGTCGCTACCATCTCGTCGCTAAGTGTGCGTTTAGATTTGAGCACGCAAGCACTGAACATACGCGCAGGACTTATTCGCTCTTGCTCGCCGGCACTGTTTAAACTGAAATTCCCTTTTTGGCGAATCGGTTGATCCACTTGTTCGCGAGCGGTTCAATTTTCATAAAAAAATCAATGATGAGCGACCAAAAAATATCCGCGGCTACATTTATTGTGATTTATAGTTTATTTTAAAAGAACAACATTCGAAAACGAATTTCAGAAATTTAACTTAACTAAATTTAATAACCCCAGAAATTATGAAAAAAAGGTACAAATTTTAGAACGGCAATATCTCCAAAACAAGGCTTAGCCGTGAATTTGCATCGAGACTCGTGTAGTAGCGTACAATTCAAAGCTTCGAAGTCCTCAATAATCCACATGGTCCCAAAGCTTTGTAAAGCTATAGTAGATACGCTGAGTTAGAGAATAGTAGTAGACATTTATTTAGCAAAAAATAGCTATACTTAAAAACATTGTTAAAAACACATTCCACATAAAATTGTCACTTTAGCACATACACATTTGTTCAGCCTATACAAGACACAGAACAACCGAGCGATACAACGTGAGATAAATAAATACAATAACAACAAATTATTCGAAAAGAAAATACTTAACTAGGACTTTACAATGTACTATAGATCTTCAGTCTTTTGTTGAAAACAATTACACTTGGGGATTGTTTGATATAATCTGGTAATTTATTATACTCGGACATACCATAATCGAATATACTTTTTTTGCTTACCATGAGGTTCGATGGTTTCACATTTACATGATTTCTTTGACGTGTATTATAGGTGTGTATGTCATGGCGGTACTGTAGATTTTCTGATAAATACTCAGGAACAAGGTTATTCAGAATTTTGAAAATAAATATGAGTGTTCTTGTCTTTATATAAGCCTCAATCGATTGCCAACCTAATATTCTCTGCATAGAATATATGCTGGTATAAATATCACAATTCAATAAAAATCTCATACACCTATTTTGTAAAATCTGTAGCTTCTTAGTATCACTGTTGTTACACATATAGAAAATTGTTGAACAATAATCAAAATGCGGTTTTATTATCGTATTGTAAATCATATGTTTTGAAAAGCGCGTCAAATGTTTACTGACCCTATAAGCAAAACCAAGTTTTTTCGAAATTTTTTTGGAAACATAATCGACATGTTTACTAAATTTTAAGTGTTCATCTATAACGATACCAAGATATTTTATTTCACACACTCTCTCAAGATGCTCATTCTTCATTTTTGAGATGCAGGGTGCTCATTTGAAAATTTCCCACCCCAGAATTCTCCTAAACCGTCGACTGAAAGAAAAAACGCGGAGACCCGTCAAAAGATTTGTAAAACCAAGAGCTACCCCCCCCCCCCTAGGATCATCCCCTTAAAAATTTTTAAATGACAAGGGGTACTTTATTTTGACCATGATTTTTTTTAAATCGGTCGATGCGTTTTCGATGAAATCAGAATTTTTGTGTATCTTAACTTGTTCAAATAGAATACAAAAGCACATGAAAATATCATTTTTGATTACAATAAGTATTCAAATGTTGCCCATTGTTGGCTAAACAATGATATAGGCGATCTTCAAATTCTTGACAGGCAGTTCCAAAAACATGTTGTGGGATGTCATGACAGCCTTAGAGAATGCGTTGCCGAAGGTCATCCAAACTGATATTTTCGTGCGTTTCTGTTTGAATCGACCGATTTTGAAAAATCAAACGTCAAAATTAGTTTTATGTTTTTAAGCTAGCATTTAATTAGGTATCCATTATAATTATTTATACACATAGATTTAAATACTGTATTGACGTAGTTGTAACTGTAACTAGTTATTATTCCTGATACCAGTGTTTTAATACACTGCTTAGGGAATTTAAATGATAGGTAACTGAGCAAATGTCTAATGATCAATAGATATTTCAAAAAAAAAATGACGTCATACCTATGAGGCAAGATATTACTCGATACTCCTTGTCATTTAGAATTGTTAAGGGGATGATCCTAGGGGGCAGAGGGTAAGAGGGGGTGAAGTAGTTTTTGGTTAAAAAGGTGTCCCCCTTGACCAGTCATGTGACGTGTCTCGGCGTATTTTCCTTTAATCAGCGGGTTAGGAAAAATCCGGGGTGGGAAGTTTTCAAATGAACGCCCTGTATAAAGAAGGGATATTTTTATAAAGCTTTATTTTATTTTTATTTTGAAGTTAAAGAAATAATTACTGTCTCATTAGTATTTAGATCTTCAACATTAATTGTATTAACCAAATCTTGCCATGCGTCAAGTTTTTGTTTTGGAATGATACTGCGGATGCTTTACGTCCCATAAAATGGGCAGCTCTTCGTATTCTTGTATCAATGATAATTATAAATCGTTGGTCCATTCTATGGAATACAAAGAAAATAACCCCATGCACTAACACAAGAAAATAAAATTGAAAGCAGAAAAAGGGGGTGGGTTGGCTCAGTGGTTAGAGTCGAGGGCTCGTGACCGGAATGTCCCGGGTTCGATTTCCGTTAGAGGCGGAAATGTATTTCTGGTTTTTTCAATCAAAAATAAATATCCATAAAAAAAGCTCAGCGAGATTCCTCGCCAGAGCCTTCACGGTTGGCTTCTAATTAACCGTGCTGTTCCTAGAGTGGCGCCGAGAAACGGTAACAAAGCCTACACAGAACACAAGGCTAATAACCAGAGCAGTCGATGCCGATGACACAGAAGTAAAAAAAGCAAAAAAAATCATTTCTAAGAAAAGCGTTTATTCAAATGCTCTAATAAGAAGAAAATAAGATTTTCCTTTAAAATTTAACTAACAACTCATTAGCCTCATTATGGGTTGTTCTCATCAAAAGTGCTTAAAGTAACAATGATTTTGTAAAAAAAAAATTAAAATGATTTCAATAAGTATTTGAACGTCTATATCCAGGAAATAGTCACGTGAATACTGGGATAACCATGGTCAAACACTTTGTCCATTATTTTTTGAAAAACTTATAAAATAAGAAAAATGAACATCACGGAGGTGAAATCTACCTCACGGATTCGATGAAATATTGTTTTTTTAGCATTTCAAGCATTCCCCGGTTCACCATGATTAACTTAGATGAATGACAAGATCGAGATCACCAAATCAACTTGTTTGCTTCAGTAACTAAAACATTTCTTTGACGATTTATGACTATACCAAGAAAAATTCTGAACGGTTCGCAGCGTCAAATGTGTTTGAGAGCGGTCACGGAGGTAATAATTTTTGGTATTCAGTCATAAAAAAAATACACTTTAACACATTAAATTCACAGTTTAGCAGGCATTTTTCACTCAGTTTGTTAGCATTACCTCAAACCTAGATCTTTCTCAGAATAAAATATTATTTTTTGATCCATTTTTGGTAACAAACGTGATATAGACAGTTTTCATGAGAATCACCCTTATACACAATTTACATGATCATAAAGGCTTGTTGCGAGGTTTGCATAAGTACCTGCTGGATTCAGTTAACCTGAAATTAAAAAAAAAAACTTAAAGTTACTCAAATAAATCGATAATAGTTTATTTACACAAGTAAATCGCGAGATAAGCTTTAATGATCATATAAATTGTGTGTAATGAGGCTATAAGTTCTTAGTTAACATTTTAAAGGAAACTTTTATTTTCTTCTTTTTAGGGCATTTAAATAAGAGCCTTTTTTAAATGTTTTTTAGCTTTTTAGCTATCGCTGGCTAGCTTTCTGAGTCTGTTCATCCAGAACAGTCTAGCTGTTCCAAAACGAGAACCTCTAATTCTACGGTTAGACACAGATCTATACATAAATTAATTTCATGATTAGTGTCTTGGTTTGGATAACATGTTTTAGTAAAAACCTCGCAAATCTTGTCACTAAACGTATTTATAGTTGTGGTAAAAGTTTCTATTAGCTATTTTTCTGTTGCCGTACTTGACAGGTATAGACTGAGAGCCAGTGATGGGCAGATTTACGGTATTTAGCAAACTTCTTAAACAAAGGCCCAATGGCAGACACCTATTCCGGTTCCCAATGTGTTTTAGAGAATTGAGGTTTTGAATTAAAAAAAAGTACTTTTTTGTGATAAATGGAAAGATCATATATAAGTTTTATAACAAAACTGTTTTTCTTTTCTTTTTTTCGCAATAATTCAAAAGTTATATCAAAATAAAAATGGGTTTTTGAATCGAGTACCGAAAACACGTCGACGATTCGCGAACCCGTGTGACGTCACCATGGCGGTAAGGATGCTCCTTTGACCAACGACGTCCTACTCCGATACTAGATTCTAGATTCCCAGCCAATCGCGAAAATACGTACTGCTAAACTGGTAACTAGTGTATATTTGTTGCAACACAGTCGATGAATGGAGTTTGCAGCTCGAGACGAAGTCTACGATCGAAATAAATATGTTTTTGAATGTTTGAAGTTGAAGTCAGATTACAGATTCCAGCAAGTAAGTACCTAATCAAATATGTTTCGTTGAAAAGATCTCCTCAATCGAAGGATGGCCCAGTGGTAAGAGAGTCCGATAGTGGATCTCAGGGTCTTTGGGGTCTTTGGATCGAAACCCAGGCCTTCCAACTTTTTTTTTAGTTTTTTTTTATCAAAAATTTTATTGATGAGCTTTTTGCACTTGTTACGCACATTTTTTCTACGACCAACACACATATGTGTTTGAATCAAATTTTGTTAGACATATTACTTGCACTGCACAGTGCTTTCGTCATATTAGTCTGCGAAGAGCTCAGATTATATATGTGAGTAGAGAAATATTTTCATGGTGTTAGATACGAGCTAGGCTCTGGAAGGAAGACAATACTTCCCACTTTTCAGGAAGGCATAAAACAATAAGAACTATTTCCTTCAATCAAGGTGCTACCAGGAAATACTTCACCAGCTGCGCCATGCTCAGACTAGAAAAATGGGTATTACAACTATTGCCTTGTTGTGTCGGGTGTGCTCTGCGTTTGTCGATGAGTATATCAAACAACAAGTGTCAATTCCAGCTGAGAGGAATCAATAGAGATGGGAAAAGGAAGAAATAAAATGTGGTACGATCGAAGAAGTATGGAAACATTACTCGCATGATAAAGAAATAGTTGCTGAAAATGGACCATATGATAATAATAATAATAGAGAATTTTCAAAACGGGTGCACCGTTACAGCTATGAGGACACTTTCTAAGAGCTATGGGCTTTTCTTTTAGGATATTCGATTTTGAAATAACTTGGTCCTTTAACTTGAGATTTGGTAGGGATTTTGATTACTGTACGATTTCGAAGTCAAAGGGACAAGGAAATTTTCTGATGTATGCATACGAGTATTGGTGTAGATCGTTCTGTATTGGCTGGAAACTATTGAATTGATTTTGATGAAATTTTGATACAGTCTGGTGAGATAAAATACGTGTATGGTTTTTAAAAATCATATCAGTGGTGGCGCAGCAATAATAAAAAAACTAAAAACTTAAATAGAGTAACTTTTTTTAGGTAGGGTGAAATTGGGGTAGTTGGGGAATGGGGGGTAGTAAAACTTAAAAACTTGTTGTATTCATAATAGGCTATCCATTGACCTTGAAAGAAGGACCGAGCGCAAACAATTTCTTTGCGGGCGGGAATGCGATGATTTGGTTGCAAGAGAATCTCAGACAAAAATAATAAACCGGTGTCACCGCAATGTGTGGAAAGTACTGAGTCAATCAACTTGACTTAATTTTTTTAACATATAAGCTTCAACTTACAGTGTACGAGGAGGTTGGTCACGATATTGAATTTTGCGGTACTGTGAGACCGTATCCTTTGGCGTAGCAACAAGAAACACTACACACACAGTCTTAAGGTGGCTTCCCACGGCCCGTGCTTTCGCAGGCCGGCCCACGCCAGGTCGCGCCCCGCGCCGAGGGAAGACGGTCCCTGAGGCGGCGCGAGGAGGTGCGAGGAATCCGGAACGAGTCGGTAAACTTCAAACTCGCAAACCAGCGCATGCCTGTGCAGACCCGTTGTTACTGTTTGGGTAAACAGACATAGTCATTGTTTTTGGGACTCTGCACGTTCTTTTTGGTATCTTTCAATATGGAGTGGATGAACAAAATTACTTTCGAGTTCATTAATTTTTATGAAAATGAACCCGCATTGTGGAATACAACGATTGATAGCCATAAAAACAGAAATGAGCAGCACGATCCTTGGAGTCGTATTCCAGATAAACTAAAAAGCAGTGTTGGTGACATAACGATCAAGGAATTGAAAAAGAAGAGGGACAGTTTGTTGTCAACGTATAGAAAATTAAGAAGCAAAATCAAGGAACCAACCCCGATCACCAGTAAACACAGAAGTATCTGATGATTCTGAAATGGTACTCGGGCACAAACGTGCGCCTGAAGTCCGCGCCGCCCGTTTTCCCGTCGCGGCGCGGTCCGGCCTGCAAAAGCACGGGCCGTGGGAACAGTAGCATGCAAAGGTCTTCGGGGACCCCCCGCAATTTTTTTCACGGGGCCCCTGTATATAAAAAACTAATACTTCAAATCGGTTTACGATAGAAAAAATTTGGTGTGACCTCTACTTTACATTTTTATTTTTTCTTTCGAGTTTTTGAGGAATAAGAATTCATAGATCTTAGGTACAATATCGATTAATCACATTAATGTAACAAACTATATCTAGAAAACTGTAGAGAACTACAGAATTTGAGATATAACTATATTAAATATAACATTACTAACACGAAACTATAACAAAACCAAAAATAAACAAATAAAACACCTTAACTCTAAAACATTTATTATTATGATTTAACTTGCATGTCATGTAAAGAAAAACTATTTTGTTGTATGTTAAGCAACAAATGTATCAACATTTGCTCTATGCCTTCTGCCCTTTTATTCTCTATAGAAATTAATGCCAAATGGCCTAGGCGCGATTGATTCATTGTCGATCTTGCAAAACTTTTTATTAGTTTTTAAGATGATCGTTTTGCTTGAGCCGAACGTGAGCGCCAAGGCATCGGCATCAATGGTCTGAGATTACCAGAAATAACTTGTCGGCACTAACGAAATTCGAATTGGTTAGAAGAAGTAAACAATCCAACGTAGTGATTCAGCGGCAGCTTGATGATGGTATTTATAGCATACTGACCGCTGATAAATCCGTATACCCTTCCTACACCCTCTTCGATATAGGAGGTAAAGAACTATAAAAATAATGGCATAAATAGTGGAATAATATAAATAGGAACCTTGCTTTGGTTGATCGTTTCGGGTTTAATGTTATAGTTTTGAGTAAATTATGGGTTTTAACAGTGCAAAAGTTAAAAGACTATTTTAAACAATTCCACAAGATTTAAATACTGCGGATTCCTGTGAAAAAAACATCGTGTTTGTGAACACAGTAAATAATAACAATGGTGTCTTGGGAACACACTCATGCCTGTTAAGAGCATTTTTCTATCATCTATTCGAATTCATTGGCACAGATAGGCGTCGCGTCACTGTAACGTTGCACTTATTCTTGCTGTTTTGAATTCTACGTTCGACTACGTTGTCGTGTTTTCAAATTTTGCCCTAAAATAAGTCCTGAAAAGGCAAAATATGGCAAAAAAATTTAATTTTGGAAAATTATGATTCCATCGCTATAAAATTAAGTATATGTATTATAGATATTACTATGTACAAAGCTTGTCCGAGATAGTCGAGGTCAAGGCTGAGCGGGGGCCCCCCTGCGCCGCGGGCCCTGCGGACCCTTTCAGCACGCCACTGCGTGGGAACCCACTATACACGCCGCCCGTTTTCCCGTCGCGGCGCGGCCCGGCCTGTAAAATTACGGGCCGTGGGAAGCCACCCTTACACATCCTTGAAGATGGCTCAACCGATTATGGTTTGGTAAAATAAGGAGTCCGAACATTGCCGTTAGCTGACATGCACGCACAACAGTGTTGCATTGTTCTCCTTGTATGCAACCGAATTATATTTGTCGAAGGGGCTGGGATTTTCTAATGTTGTAGACCGGCCGCCAAAACGCCACAGATCCATTTTGATGACGGCTTCAAGCTAACTTTAATGCAAAGGTACTGCCTCAAGGAGAATTTTGAAGTGATGATAGTGCTATTGTGTTCAGACAACAGGGAAATTACGTTTTCAATTACTGCGGTCGGTTGAACGTTGAACTGAATAGATACCTCTACTTCTCGTTTTTTTACTTGAAAATGCGCAGTCGCGAAGGCAAATCCTACTCAACAGTTATGGAGATGATAGGTCAGGGTAGGTATGTTGATGCGGGCTTTGAACAATTTTTCAAACAAGAGCTTCTGGGTGAAAATGTAATACACGGTGGGCCAACAGTGTGTGGACGGAAGATTGAGGGCTTATGAAAACATGTTTCAAAAATATGTTACTTCTAATGTGACTTTAAGTATCAAACATTGGACTTTAAGCGAACCAGGAGCAAACCACCAATTTTGGTACAACTAGATATTAAAAAAATTGAATATCGCAACGATTATACAACTTAGAAGGCGGTGACATTGCGACGCGACTAAAATGAAATGCGCCACCTTAGGTCAGACGTTCAAATTTGAATTCTTTTTGTACTTGGAGAAATCAATAGATTCGCTAAGGAAACTTCAATCACAGGTAACTCGATTCTTTTAAATAGAAATGGCTATTTTTTATAGGATCGAACGTAAAATTTGATAACATTTCTAACGATATACGACTTTCAATATCAATCTCTTTTAGTTTTCATTTTATTTTAAATCTTCAGTCCAATAGGTGTTTTTCAACTTTTCTACGCATAAGCAACGAAGCAGGTCATGAAAAATAAACAAAAACCCGTTCAGATCAGAAAAAGCAACTAACTTTTAATAACTAGAGTAAAGAGATCAGATCAGAAAAATTACAACAAAAATCGGCTCATACCAGAAGCAACAGCAGTAAGATATCTAATGCCTATGAGAAGCTATAGTATGGCATAGTCAGAGTGTGTTTGAGTCAAGTGTAAAAATTTAGTGTGACAATTATGATAAGCTAATAGCCTTATACAAGATATACCTTCGAAGGGTGGCCTTTATTTGTACTAGTATAAATAAATGATAATCATAGTAATAATAATATCATCATCATAGTCACAATGTCTTGACAGACATGTTGTGAACTCGTAAAATGCATTTACTCATTTTACGAGTTTCTCTTGGGATATCTGTATGATCTTTAATGCAGTAGTTTCCCATTTGCTTTCTGCATCCCCATGCCATTGACCAGATGGTATCTACTGGTTCATGCGCCTTTAGGGGCAATTTCTCACCCCAAGGACAAGAAGGTGTCATGACTCTTCTCAACTCGTCCACCCAAAGCTGTTGGTTAAAAAGAGGTTACTGCTTATACCGACAGAAGTTCGGTTCCTTTCAGTCACCTTTTACGACACGCAGGATATACGATGGGAGATATTCTGACCCGTCCCCACACGGGGCAATAATAATATGTCTGGTGCAAATAAGATTTTCCACATACGGCCCAATCTGCAGAATCGACTTTTTCCCAACTTTTTGGTACAAATGTCCGAATGTGCGTCATTGCCAATTCGTCTTGAGTGACGTCTTGAGGCACGTTTATATTACAATGAATATCCATGTTTTTGTAACCTCCAAATGTCAATAAACCGATAGATAACTCACACTTTGTCTTTGGTTAAACTCAACCACTGGTTTCAACGTGAACTGCTAGTTTTTTTAACTCCTAGCAAACTAACTATTATGAATATATATATATATATATATATATATATATATATATATATATATATATATATATATATATATATATATATATATATATATATATATATATATATATATATATATATGTATACGAGGATCGTTGTTCCCTCCATGATAAAAGAAAGGCGGACCAACCTCCGGCCTTTTGGCTTAAGTTATACTGGCAGTATATGCATATATTGAAAGAGGGGAAGCTAACGATACCGTTTCCCAAAAGAGGGGTAAAGATTTCTCAAAAATAATTTATATATGTATGATAGGGGCAATTGCTTGTTACCTCCAATTTTTTATATTAGAGTATTAGAAAGACACAACTTAGTTACCTCCAATTGAAGGCCCTGTGTTACGGTAATCCGTACAATATTAACTCAGGCAGTATATTCGCCAGCACTGAAATGTTGTAGGTGTTTGACTAATTCAAACAATGTTTTCAGTTTTGGGCTTTTTTATAATGCTGCAGTTAAACTGCTGTTTAACGGTAGCCTAATGAAATGTCGATGACCGATGATGTGACGTCATTGAGTGGCGCATTTGGCGGCTTTGTGTTCTGTGTACTCAAACTACCGTCGAAAGGCCCATTGGAAGGCAGCTAATCTTTCCAACAGCTTATTAGTATGTTGGCTTTTCCCGTTAAAGATTCTGCTATTGTCATGTCGATAAAATCTAAAATTTGGTGTCTAGTCTCAGGCTGTTGAAATCTACCTATACACCGGGAAATAAAATATGCTGAGGATAGTATTTATTCTCTGGAAAACCACACCTTCGATTTAGGTCACCTGGACAGTCCTGCACAACGAATATGTCTCCATAGAAAGCACCCATTGCAACAAAGTGGTATATCATTTTCCCTATCTCTTAAATAATACTTTCAACAGACTCCAATAATATCCAGATTCTCACCTTATTTGATACTGCATTCAGCAAAACCTGACAAAACTATGATGCAAACCCGTGAAAAACAATATAATAATAATTATTATTATTATATTATTATAAGGGAGGTGAACATCGTCTCTAAGGAGGAGGAAAAGCGGACCAAATATCAGTAGTTGCTTGGACAACTTCGCAAGCTCTGGCCAGACTACACTGTAAGTCTGCTGGTTATGGTCATTGGATCCCTAGGTGGAATGAGGAATACGCTGCTCTCTGCACTGTGCAAAATACCGGTGTGCCGTGCGACGGCGCACATCTTAGCCGCCAGAATGCAGAAGGCAGTCATCCTTGGGTCCCTTCGTCTACTTAGGGCGCACGATTCGCGGACCCAGTGATTGCTCACCTCACGGTGTGAGGAGTAGTCATTGGGTAATGGAACAACAGCTCGGTGTGTCGAAGCCCGGGCTGCACGGGCGAGAGGTCTGGAGCAGAACAGAATGTTCTGCGAAAGACCTTCTCGCCTTTTCCAACAGCCGCCTCCAGCCATAGAGCAGCCGACAACTGCTGATCGCGTGGAGGCCTTTTGGAGGGACATTTACGAACAACCCAAACCTCTCTCAGCAGTCACTCCGGCCTTGGCGCAGTTCGAGACCGTTTGTAGGAGGACTCCTAACTTGAATGTACTGCGTCACCCGATAAACACGGAAGAAATTCTTGACGCCTTACGAGGCGCAAAGAATTTCGCAGCTCCTGGCCCGGATGGCATAAACACCTACTGGTGGAAAAAAATCCCCAGTTGCCACCGGCATTTAGCTAGAGTTTTTAACTCGTGGCTAAATCAGGAGCAGCCAATTCCAGCTTGGTTTGTCGAGGGTCGAACCGTGCTTCTCCCGAAGACCGGAGATTTGTCTGATCCCAAAAACTACAGGCCAATAACATGTCTGAACGCATGTTACCAGCTCTTCACCAGAATCTTGTACATGCGTATCCCTCAAGCTGTGAATCCTGTACTTCTCGACGTGTATGAACAGAGAGGGTCAAAGAAAGGAGCAGCTGGCTGCAGGACTCCGTGCAGTACAAGTGAAAACCTTTCTATGGCCTGGACTGACTATCGCAAGGCATTCGACAGCACGTCTCATGAGCTCATTGTGCGGCTGTTGGAATGTCTTTCGGTGGATAATCAGATAGTGGGATGCATCAAACGACTGATGCCACTCTGGAAGACCCGGTTCACTATAACATCAGGTGAAATTCGGGTTCAGACAGAGTTGGTGTCATTGAAAAGAGGTGTCTTCCAAGGAGACTCCTTGAGTCCCTTGCTCTTTTGCATCTCACTTTTGCCTCTGTCCATAGCGCTGAGAAATACTAAAGGATACAGCTGTGGCACGCCCAATAACCGGAGGCACAAGGTCACCCATCTGTTTTATATGGATGACCTAAAACTTTATGCCTCCGGCCAACGCGAACTACAACAATCGCTGAGGGTGGTGCAGGAGTACAGTCATGCTATCGGAATCGAGTTCGGGACAGACAAATGTGCATTGGTTTATCTCAAGAAAGGACGAAGCGGAGATAGTGGAGATGAGGAACAGCTCGTTGATGGGAGCATTTTCCGACAACTGCATGTCGGACATAACTATACCTACCTTGGAGTGGCGCAGCGTCATGTCCAAGAGGCAGAATTGGTCAAAGAGTGTCTCCGCCGCAAGTATTTGCACCGACTCCGGCAGATCTGGTCATCAGATCTGTCCGGCAAGAACAAAGTCACTGCCACAAACATGCTTGCGGTCCCATTGTTATTATACACCTTTGGTGCTATACACTGGAAAGTGAACGAGCTGAAGGAAATCGACACGAAGACCCGCAAAAGGATGAATATGGAGAGAAGTCTGCATCCTAAGTCCTCTGTCCCGCGAATATACCTCCCGCGGCACCTGGGAGGGCGTGGACTATTGAGTTTGGAGCGTCTGCACAACAGGGTAGTATTGGCCACTGCCTGCTATGTAACGAACAGCACCGATCCCCTAATCCGCTTTGTGCGAGAGCACGAGAACGCGGGTAAAGGAGCCTGGCTTTTTAGCGCAGCGAAACGAGCCGAGGAGCTCAGCCTCACACTCGACTTCAAGCGGAGGTGTCAGCAGTCCATTACGGAACTTGCTTCCGCAGAATTAAAATCCCACATTAAAACTGCCGAAGTCGACTTCCTTTTAAGACTTCATAAAGATAAGCCAATGCATGGAATCTTCTGCAAACATCTGGAAGAGCATGGCTTGTCTGAGCAGTTGACCTTCTCTTTCCTAAGGTCTAGTGGGTTGAAGTCGGAGACTGAGGGCTTTAAAATGGCTTGCCAAGACGGTGTCTTCAACACCTTGGTGTACCGTAAAAGGGTTATGAGTGTAGATGTACCCGACACCCTTTGTAGAGCTTGCCGACAGGCGCCAGAGACGCTTATGCATCTCTTGTCGGCGTGTAAGACGTACGCTGGGACGGCTTACGTCCATCGGCACAACGCGGCTCTACGAGTGCTCTACTATCATTTGAGGCACTCATACGGTATCGATGAGACACCGATGCTGCCATACGCTCCAGGGGATATAGAGTCCGTTGTGGAGAACGAGAGATGCCGGATTTACTGGAACTAGTCGTTCCCCAAGCTCGAGCTTGTACAGGCAAACAAGCCCGACATAGTCCTTCTCGACCACCAACAGAAGACGATGTTCGTTATTGAGTTTTCGGCGCCTGCCGAGGTGAACATCGTCTCTAAGGAGGAGGAAAAGCGGACCAAATATCAGGAGTTGCTCGGACAACTTCGCAGGCTCTGGCCAAACTACACTGTAAGTCTGCTGGTTATGGTCATTCCTAGGTGGAATGAGGAATACGCTGCTCTCTGCACTGCGCAAAATACCGGTGTGCCGTGCGGCGGCGCACATCTTAGCCGCCAGAATGCAGAAGGCAGTCATCCTTTGGTCCCTTCGTCTACTTAGGGCGCACGATTCACGGACCCAGTGATTGCTCACCTCACGGTGTGAGGAGTGGTCATTGGGTAATGGAACAGCAGCTCGGTGTGTCGGAGCCCGGGCTGCACTTTTTGTTTTTTGAAATATAATAATAAACAATTGCGATTTCAACAAAAAGCGAATCTAATAGGTATCAGCAGCACTTCGGTGAGCTACCGTTTTAGGGCAGTTTAAATACAGCGCATACAAGCCGTCAAATACGTCACTTAAATGACGTTATATTTGGTAACGGCGTTCCATTACAGTTGAACGGCAGTTTAAGTACAGCGTTTTTATAACTAAATTTGGACGTGGGAGTTGAATGGGCCAACACTAGTAGGCTCAATAAAAGCTCATCTTGGCAGTCAATTCCAAGCCCTGGACATTCTGGTAACAAAGGTACGATCGTACCGCTCGGCTCTTGATGGACGATGAACGGCTGCCTTGGTGTGAGATGCAGAGCGGTCCAGTGGGTGCATCTAATGGTGTTGCTCTAATAGGCTTGATGAACTTATAGATAATAGGTCAGGGGAGCAGATTTCGTTTGAATAGCGATAGAAAAGTGGGAAGTCACCAACAGCATGCCTGTGAGAAAGAGACTGGAGGGACGTGTTAATGTTAGGTCACCGATTAATCGAATTGCCCCTCTCTGGACTGCATCAAGTATAACCAAGGTAGTAAGGGCAGCAGTACCCCAGATATGACAGTAATACTCCAGGCCAGGTTTTATCTGAGCTTTATACAGCATGAAAAGGTTGGATGGTTAGAAGTACTTTCTGGCTCTGAAGAGTAGGTGTCCGCAGCTGTTGCAGTTGACAAAACGTGTTCATGTCAGACTATGTTTTCTGTAATGCTTGAATGAGTGACTCCTTGGCGTAGCCTGACTATTCTCTACAATAGGATGTTCGCTTGGACACTTTTTGATTGAAAGTGTATAGTACAGGGTCTTGGAAGCATTGAATTTCACCATATTCTTGAGTCCCAAGTGGTATTGGTCTCCAGGTCCTTTCGCAGCGAAGCAGGCGCTGCCAGCGTTCTGCATTCGAGCTCAACCACAGATATCAGCCTATTGCTTATGATGCTTGCGTGTAAAGTACTGCCATCCACGAAACTGTGGACTGGGTTTGCAGTGCTAGATATCATTGATATGGAGCAGTAACAATGTCGGAGCCAGTACCCATTCCCGCTTTGATGGAAGGAAAAAAGAAGCCGTGTACCACGACAGAAATTTTGCGACCAGAGAGGAAGTCTGCTAACCAACCGCACAGTTTAATGGGAAAACCATAGGATGGAAGCTTGTTTAGGAGAGCCGCATGTCACAGTCGATCGAATGCCTTTGAAGTATCGAAAGCAGCGACATGAGATCAGCTTTGGGTCCTTTTTTGGCACCGGATGGATACAAGCCGACTTCCGGTCTTTTGAGAAAATGAAGGAGTTGTAAGACATCCGAAAGAGGTGGGTTAGTATGGGAGCAAGCTCCGCTGCACACTTCTTCAAAACAACAGCGGGGATAATGTTGGGCACCGTCGCCTTATTGATGTCAACCGACTATAGCACCTTTTGGACTGTTTTGGTTTTGAACGTTATCTCGCTCATAACTTGAGGAACTCTCGGTATCCATGATATCCGAACATTGGGAGAGACATTTATAATAGAACTTTTTGCAAATGCTTTGGCTACTACTTCACCTTTGTCCTTAGAAGCTGTGGCCACTGTTTCATCTGCACATGTGATAGGAAAAAAGCATCAACGGATGACAGCATCCAACCGTCTACCACTATCAAAGCTGTAGTCAGAAAAATCACTTATCCACAAATAACTGAAATCTATACAAGAAAAACTTAGCTGGGATCGTCACATGAAATGGAGGGAACTATGCACATTATATTTATGCAGCTGGAGGTATCTACGTATCTACGATCATTATATATGAAACCGGAGGGAACAATGCGCATTATATATAGTATGGAGGGAACTCTGTATGGGATTTACCGTCTTAACAAAACTACAGCAACGCCTGCGGTAAATCGTTGAACTAAATGAGCAAATCAGAGGTTATATACGCCGAAGGGGCCTACTAGCAAATTTTCGTGTATGGGTAGGGATGGCCTTGGACAGGCTGATGGCAATGGATTTTATGGGTGTTCGTAGTTACCTCCGAAATCGGAGGTAAGTAGGTTATATATGAGGGAAGTACGTTCGGTATATATATACTTTGGAGGTAGCACCGTTAAGCGTCTACATATATATATATATATATATATATATATATATATATATATATATATATATATATATATATATAGGACAAAACAAAAACAAAAAGGGTGCAACCCGGGCTCCGACACACCGGGCTGCTGTTCCATTTCCCAGCGACTACTCCTCACCTCACCTTGACTGGGTGGAATTATTACTCCTGATGTACTGTGTGAGGCTTTCTCGGCCACCGTCGAGTGAATTTGTGGTTCTTGGGTTGTTAAGCCGGCGTCGTTTAGCGTTAAGTCTTGACGTTTCGCCACCACGAGTGGATGGCATATTCAGAATCTATTTCACTTTGGCGACTTCCAAAATACTGTAATTTGGATTTTGGATACTGTAATTTGTATTGGTCAATATGGTCAAGTCATTCTCACGTGATGCCGTGACCAAGGGAAAAGGGATTCATTTTTATTCAGGGTGTTAATTAAGTATGTTAACAAACTTTAACCACGAATAGTACTCTGAAAAATAGAAAGAAAATGTCATATGAACATGGGTCCGGAAATGCTTCCTAAGGGAGCTACGCTCCTTTGCATGGGGCACCCTGAAGACGGTTTTCCCTCGATATTCTCGAAATCTCGAAACCATTCATAACAAAAATTACGAAATTAGGTGCGATGGGTAAACTTTTGACGCTGAATCTGATTCTGAATTCAGAATTTCATAATTTTAATCAGAGGCGTATCATACGGGAGGAGTTAGGGGTAAAAATAACCCCATTTTCTAAATGGTAATTTTTTGACATTTTGATTTTAGAATATGGTGTTTCAGAGTTTGTTGTCAAGTAGAAGTGTACTGATATTCAGCTGGTGGCGGTCACTTCCACTTTAAGAAAACATTCTCTATTTGTCTTAGTATTTTATTTCTTATTTGTTCAAACTCTTATTAAATAATGTTACTAAAAATAATACCTAAATGTTTTGTAATAACTCTAAACTGAATAAACTGACAGTTCTTAAGTTGTTTATCAATTATTTCAATTGTTTTTCACAGCACACTTATTAAATAAATGAACATTTATTTATTTACAATAGCCTGCATCGATTCAATGCTTTGCATTTTTCTCGAAAATGGTTAGCCCTTTCGAGATGTACCAAAAAACCATTTGTATGTAGAAATCTCTGAAATGTCTGTCTGTTGGCGTTTTTCTAGCCTCCCAATCTCAGTAACCGCTACATGGATTGTGATGAAATTTGGGCAGCGTTATGCTGTGGGGTCGTAGTAGGTAATGTTTCTATAATTTTGAAAATCGTTATACGGGGGGCGGAGTAATTAGCAAAAAACGAAAAATTTCAAATACGCCTTTAGGCGTTTTAGGGGTTCCTGATCATTTTCTACTTTTTTTTGGGTGGGGGTGAATTTGGGGTGATTGGGGGGTGGGGGTTGTAATACTGAAAAATTTGTTGTATTCACAATGGGCTCTCTAATGACCTGTAAATGAAAGACCTAGCGCCATAATACAATTTTTTAGGTCCATCCAAACATTGCCTTCCTTATAATAGAAACCAAGGGACTTGGAATAATTTGTGATGTATACAGGGTGGCCAATCGGGTGACGATAATAATTTTTTTTTAGATAGCCCGTACCGAGACCTATCCAAAACACCTCTATGTATGTGTACCGATTATTGATAGTTTTCGAGTTATGATTTTTTTTTGAAAATTCAGAGAGATTTAGAGATTTTCCAGTTTTTCCAAGAAATTATCAAAGACAAAAACAAAAATGCTTTTTGGCTTTTATTTTTTTCCGCAATTATACTCAGTATTAAGCCTATTTTAATATCCAATAAAGAGAACCTGTACATCCGAACAATAATTAAGTACATTTTGGGCCCAAAGTTTGAAATCTCTGTTTTTTGTCAGGAGACCAAAACCTTCTAAATAAAATTAAAAATACTTATGCCTGGTTCTGGAGCTCCAATCTAATCTTAAAAACTCTGCAAGACATTGCACTTTAGAAATAATAACGAAAAAATAGCACTTATGGGGGCATTTTGCGCCGTACGTGACTATTAAAGGTAAAAAGGTGATAACTCACGAATTTCCAAAATGATTTAAAAAACTATTATTATACTTTATTATGACAAATTAAAGAAAAAAAACTCATAACAACTAATAAACATGATAATCATTGATGTTTTAATCACTTTTAATAAAAAAAATTAATACCTGTGCTTTTTGCTGTGTGCTATTGAATTTCTGCTAAATTAAGTTGTATGGAAAGTTAACAAAGGAAAAGAATAATAAAACAACAATCTGACTTTTAATTCCATGGCGAAATTACCTGGGAAGCGTTATCGTAGCATACGCCATCCCTTTTACTTCCCTCACCGATAGGTGAGGGGAGGATTGTGATCGTGAAAATTTTCGATTTTGAGATAATAGGTTTTTTGGGCGTTTTATAATGTCTACATAACGAAAATCCGCGTCACTCATTTCTGTCGTTCTGTCTGTCGGTCTGTCTGTCTGTACGCGTTTTTCTAGCCTCGTAATCTCAGTAACCGCTGCATGGACTGTGATGAAATTTGGGCAGCAATATGCTGTGGGGTCTTGGTAGGTAATTTCAAATATTCCTCAAACTTCGTTTTTAGGCGTTTTACAGGTTCTTGATCATTTTCTGTGTTTTTTGGGTGGGGGTGGAATTTTGGTGTTTGGGGGTGGGGGGTTGAAAAACTGAAAAACTTGTTGTATTCATGATAGGCTGTCTACTGACCTGTCAAGGAAGACCTAGCGATACAAATCACCTTTTTAGGTTCATCCGATCATTGCCTTACCTATTACCGAAAATTAACACAACTGCGCCGACATGAGCTCGCAAAAAGCTACTCTGAAAGAAAATGATGGCGTATGCTACGACATCGCTTCCTAGGTAATTCTGCCATGAAATTAGAAGTCAGATTATTGTTTATTATTCCTTTCCTTTGTTAACCTTCCATACAACTTAATTTAGCAGAAGTTTAATAGTACATAGTAAAGACACTTCAAAAATCACAATTTGGGTATTAGTTTTTTTATTAAAACTCATCAAAACATCAATGATTATCGGATTTATTAGTTGTTACGAGTTTATTTTCGTTAATTTGTCATAACAAAGCAAAATAATAGTTTTCTAAATCATTTTGGAAATTCGTGAATTATCACCTTTTTACCTTTAACACTCACGTACGCCGCAAAATGTCCCCATAAGTGCTACTTTTTCATCATTATTTCGAAAGTGCAATGTCCTGTAAAGTTTTTAAGATTAGTTTGAAGCTCCAGAACCAGACATAAGTATTTTTAATCTTATTCTGGTTTTGGTCTCCTGACTAAAAACAGAAATTTCAAACTTTGGCCCCAAAATGTACTTAATTATTGTTCGGATGTACAGGTTCTCTTTATTGAATATTAAAATAGGCTTAATACTGAGTATAACTGCAGAAAAAAATAAAAGCCAAAAAGCATTCTTGTTTTTGTTTTTGACGACTTCTTGGAAAAACTGGAAAATCTCTAAGTTTTCAAAAAAAAAATCATAACTCGAAAACTATCAATAATCGGTACACATACCTGGGGGTGTTTTGGATAGGTCTCGGTACGGGCTATCTAAAAAAAAAATTATTATCGTCACCCGATTGGCCACCCTGTATATCCGAGTGTTGTTTTAGTTTTAGATCGTTCTTTATTGCATAACGCCAAAATTATCGAATGGATTTTAATTAAATTTTGACACAGTATTACTGCCACGGCGAGGATGGAAAACGCGCATGTTTTGGAAAAATCGTGTCAGTGGGGGCCGCAGCAACAATAAAAAAACTAAAAATGTAAAAATAGCTCAAACTTTGTTTTTCAGCGTTTTAGGGGTTTCTGATCATTTTTTACTTTTTTTGGGTGGGGGTGAAATTGGGGTGGTTAGTGGGTGGGGGGTTGTAAAACTCAAAAATTTATTCCATTTATAACAGTGTCCATTGACCTGTGAAAGAAATACCTAGCGGCATAATAGACGTTTGTTAGGTCCATCCGAACATTGCCTTGGCTATTACAGAAATCAAGGGATTTGGTATTGGTAGGGGTAGGTATTGATTTAGGTCGTTCTGAATTTAGTAACATGGAAATTATGGAATTAATTTTAATGAAATTTAGACACAGTATTATTACCGCGGCAAGGATGAAAAATGCGTATGGTTTTCAAAAATCGTGTCAGTGGCGGCGCAGCAATAATAAAAAAACTAAAAATATAAAAATAGCTCAAACTTCGTTTTTAAGCAATTTGGGGGTTCCTGATTGTTTCGTTTCGTCCAGTTGGGGCTGAATTGTGTCGCCTACGGAGAGATTTAGGAAACTATTTACTAGTTTTTGTGTTGGATGTTTTTTGACGACAGGTGGGCGATGATTTGGTTGCAACTGTTATGTGTGGGAAGTACTGAGTCAATCAACTTGACTCCATTTTTTTTGTTTAACAAAGAGTTTAACAATTGCTAATCTCAACCAATCAGATTCCACAGAAGTGGAACATTTAATCACTGGATTATTTGATAATGATATAATGATGACAAGAAATTAGGGTTTTGAATTGAATGCATTTTTTAGTGATACATGGAAATAACATTTAAGTTTTATAACAAAACTATTTTTGTTTTTTTCACAATAATTCAAAAGTTATTTCAAAATAAAAATGGGCTTTTGTATCCAGTACCGAAAACACGCCCAAAGCTCCCGAACCCACGTGTCGTCAAGTATGGTTCGTTGAAGCGATCCGTTCTGCAGAGGGTCACATGACGTAGTGGTAAAATTCGATTCAAAAACATATTCATGTCGATGGTACAAAACAAAATGTGTGTAACATGAGTGAAAAGCATATCAATATATTTTTTGGTTAAAAAAAAAATAAAAAAAAGTTGCAAGCGTGTGTTTCGAGCCAACACCCGCTTGAACACAGCAATTTGCTGCGTAACACTATACCACTACGCCACCCGACCCACCACTGCTGAGCGGATCGCTTCAACGGAACATATTGACTTCACATGGGTTCGGGAGCCATCGGAGTGTTTTCGGTACTGGACTGAAAAGCCCATTTTTGTTTTGTTACAACTTTTTAATTATTGCGAAAAAAAGAAAACGAAAATAGTTTTGATACAAAACTTATATATGATATGATCAAAAGTGACATCCAGCTTTGACGTTTGTTCCCAATATTAATAAAATGCTATTGGATGATATTTATTAACTTATCTCTCGATACCCAATAGAAAGCTAAATGTGAAAATAAGCGCGGTAAAAAGAAAATAACTATAATACCCATATATCCCTAATGAGAATCACTCGGAGGTGACGTCATGCGCACAGCAGGCGAAAAACCGGACAGCGGAGCATCTAGCCCTGATAAAATAGCATGCACCTGATGATCGGTGTTGCCAAATCCTCTGGCTCATGTTTATAACAATTTCCGGTATATACTTGTATATAAATTATGAATTTGTGGAAATTCTGTGAACTATATTTCCTAGCAATGGTATTAACCTGAGCCACCACATTATGACGTTTTTTACCTTTCTGACATTAGAGCACGGAACATGTTTTCGTTATTTACAATCTGTGACATTTGATCTACCAAAGCTTTGTCTGAAATTGACTGTAGTAGGCCAAATGTACCGAGAAACAAAGGCAAACGGACCTGAGCCGTCTATATGGCTCACATCCGTCGAAGTGGCTCAGGTTAATACGCTCAAGTTCCTATTAGTGGATCAGGTTAGTATCAAAGAGGAAAATATATATATATATATATATATATATATATATATATATATATATATATATATATATATATATATATATATATATAGGACAAAACAAAAACAAAAAGGGTGCAACCCGGGCTCCGACACACCGGGCTGCTGTTCCATTTCCCAGCGACTACTCCTCACACCGTGAGGTGAGCAATCACTGGGTCCGCGAATCGTGCGTCCTAAGCAGACGAAGGGACCCATGGATGACTGCCTTCTGCATTCTGGCGGCTAAGATGTGCGCCGCCGCACGGCACACCGGCATTTTGCGCAGTGCAGAGAGCAGCGTATCCCTCATACCACCTAGGGATCCAATGACCATTACTAGCAGACTCACAGTGTAGTCCGGCCAGAGCCTGCGAAGTTGTCCGAGGAGCTCCTGATACTTGGTCCGCTTTTCCTCCTCCTTAGAGACGATGTTCCCCTCGGCAGGCGCCGAGAACTCGATAACGAACATCGTCTTTTGTTGGTAGTCGAGGAGGACTATGTCTGGCTTATTTGCATGTATAAGCTCGAGCGTGGAGAATGAGTAGTTCCAGTAAATTCTGCACCTCTCGTTCTCCACAACGGACTCAATGTCCCCTGGAGCATACGGCAGCACCGGTGTCTCATCTATACCGTATGAGTGCCTTAAATGGTAGTATAGCACTCGTAGAGCCGCGTTGTGCCGATAGACGTAGGCTGTGCCAGCGTACACCTTACACGCCGACAAGAGGTGCGTAAGGGTCTCTGGCGCCTGCAGGCAGGCTCTACAGCGGATATCGGGCACATCCATACCCATAATCCGGCTACGGTATACTAAGGTGTTGAAGACACCGTCTTGGCAAGCCATTATAGAGCTCTCAGTCTCCGACTTCAACCCATTAGACCTTAGGAAGGAGAAGGTCAACTGCTCAGATAAACCATGCTCTTCTAGATGTTTGTAGAAGATTCCGTGCATTGGTTTATCTTTGTGAAGTCTTAAAAGCAATTGGACTTCAGCAGTTTTAATCCGGGTTTTTAATTGTGCGGGAGCAAGTTCCGTAACGGACTGCTGACACCTCCGCGTGAAGTCGAGCGTGAGACTAAGTTCTTCGGCTGCCCGTGTTGCTGCTTTAAAAAGGAAGGCTCCTTTACCCGCAATCTCGTGCTCTCGCACAAAGCGGATCAGGGGATCGGTGCTCGTCGTAACATAGCAGGCAGTGGCCAGTACTACTCTGTTGTGCAGATGCTCCAAACTCAATAGTCCACGCCCTCCCAGGTGTCGCGGGAGGTATATTCGCGGGACAGAGGATCTAGGATGTAGACTTCCCTCCATATTCATCCTTTTGCGGGTCTTTATGTCGATTTGTCGCAGCTCTTCCACGTTCCAGTGGATAGCACCAAAGCTGTATAGCAACAATGGGACCGCAAGCATGTTTGTGGCAGCGACTTTGTTTTTGCCGGACAGTTCTGACGACCAGATCTGCCGGAGTCGGTGCAAATACTTGCGGCGGAGACACTCTTTGACCAATTCTGCCTCTTGGATGTGACGCTGCGCCACTCCAAGGTAGGTATAGGTATCTCCGGCATGCAGTTGTCGCAAGATGCTCCCATCAACGAGCTGCTCCTCATCTTCACTATCTCCGCAACGTCCTCTTTTGAGATGAACCATGGCACATTTGTCTATCCCGAACTCCATACCAATAGCTTGACTGTAATCCTGCACTACCCTCAGCGACTGCTCTAAATCGCGTTGTCCGGAGGCATAGAGTTTCAGGTCATCCATGTAAAATAAGTGGGTGACCACGGCTGTAGGATCCCCGCTATATATATATATAGCGGGGATCCTACAGCCGTGGCCGCTTCCCGCATTTTATTCTCCAGCCTTTTCTATCCATCCAAACTATTATGAATGTCGGCTTAAATGTTATCGTGTTAACAGCTGTTGGCCATCGTGGTCAACGTCTTCTATATCAGGGGTGAATTTATATGACTTATACTAAACACATTTTAATTCCTGTCGAAGGTTTTATAAACCTGTCTCTCGCGATTCCTCATATTTTATCAGTCGTTACGAATACATTACAAGATTTTATAAAAAATCGTGTAAATTGAGGTCACTGACAGTGGTGGCAAAGACCTTAGCATTGCAGTCAGTATTTGAAAACCCCAACTTGTTGCAGCCACATACGGTTGGCGATTTTATTACCATTATTATATAGGGATCTTTGTACATTTAGTTATAGTCCAGGGAGAGAGCACATAATCATTTCAAATAAAATAGGCCTACACTCTGTTGTAGTCGAGGGCTGTTCATCAGACGTATTTTCAATAAACGTCGGTGTTCCTCAGGGATCTGTCCTATCCCCTACACTGTTTCTGCTGTATACCAACAAGCTGCTGGAAATAACATCCAATCCAATCTACAGCTTCGCAGATAACAGTACATTAGTGTCGTGCATGGAACCAGGCAAGCCACTATCATCCCAGGAGACGGTACGAAAGCGACAGCAGCATGCCTCACAGATCAACGCTGATATCAAAACAATTGTCGAGTGGGGATCAGCAAATAAAGTACAGTTTAACGTACAAAAAACTCAGGCAACAACACTTACAAAGAAGTCTCACGATGGCTTACCGTGGAAATGGAGGGTCACCCCATAGTCGAATCACCTTCTGTCAAGCTTTTGGGAATAAACATAAACAATATCATGTCACACTATCCAAAAAAGAGCGATTAGACTAATCGATACGCCAAACCTCACAAAGGACCTCCACAGCCTGGAACATCGAAGGAGGGTGGCTGACCTATCCCTGTTTTACAGATTCTATCACGGAACATGTTCGATTGAGCTCTCTCAGATAACACCACAGGCCGTCCGAACCAGGAAAACTAGGGAAGCTCTGCGAGCTCATCCTTACCAGGTCGAGGTCCTTACTCCCCGAACTAGTCTCCTCCATCATTCCTTCTTTTGGAGAACTTCGACGCTGTGGAATCAGCTGCCGGGGAACTTGTTTCCCGACGGCTACAACCTGCAGCATTGCAAATCTGACGTGAACCGATACTTATCCTCTCGCAGCGCTTCTACAGCGCCATAGGCTTTAAGCCTTTGCGGGAGGCCGACCATAAAAAAAAACACATAGAAAACCAGTCAGTTCCCCAACAAGCTGGATTCAGATCCGGTAATTCCTGCATTGCATAGGTGCTAAATCTCACACAACTTGAATATAGGATGGTTTCGAAAGAAAAAAAAAACGGGGGCGGTGTTCGTAGACCTTCCGGCGGCGTACGATACCATTACTGTGTGACCAACATAAATTGACCAGCGAAAAGAATTCGGTGAAAGAGGCAAGGACGTTGCCAGGACTCTTGATAATTCTGTCTTATTTCCTTCTTTTACGGCCTGTTTTATTTTATATATAAAGGAAACGGCAGATAATTTATATTCACTTAATATATTATCTACTTCTTATAAGACTTATAACTACAACCGGCAACAGCAGATTTTGTTCCCCACCCTAAAGACGGTCCAGCATCGGGATTCAATAATCCCAGCAGACGATATACTTATGTTTTCTATCCCTTTAAAAACTTAACATCTCAATGACGATTGCTACCTGGGGGAACCTCCCGCAACCTTCCTCATGCAGCGCTGATAGAGGTCCTGAGACCATTGCTGTGCAACATGACATCCTAGGATCTCTTGGACTGATAGGGTCTCAGATGTGCAACTACGGCAGAGAATCGAAAAAGAGGGAGAAATAACATTATGGAAGGGAAGGTCAAGGGCACGAGAAGCCAAGGAAGAAGAAGAACATCTTGGCTGAAAAACTTGGAGGAGTTGGTGGAGGGACCAGGCTAGCATGCTGGCGCCTCTGTTATTCAATTTGTACACGAATCATCAACGTGTCAGTCCTTCTACAAATTGTTTATTCTACGCCGATGTCGTAACCACTACGGGCCAATCCCAAGATTTCGAGGAAATCGAAAAAAGGTTAACAGAGTCCCTAGCACGAATGGCCACTACAAGTTAAACTAGCTACGCGTAAACCCAGATAAAACTCAAACCTGCTTGATCCATTTTGATAATAACCGACAAGCCAATAGGGAACTGCAAATGAAATGGGATTCGATCAAGCTACGGCACTGCCCAAATCCAGCTTATCTGGGTGTTATCTCAGACAGGACTGACGGGTTCTATTAAGAACACGTAGAGGACTAGAGCAAAAGTGAATATGAAGAACCCGCAAGCTGGTCAACTCCCAATACAGGGGCCCACTGTGGCGTATTACAGACGACATCTCTCGCCATGTGCTTTGCCCAGCCGAATACGCATTCCCTGTGTGGTTCGTATCGACCCATACTAGCAAACTGGACCCTACCCTGAAGGACATCTGTAGGATAATCACGGGCTGTTTAAAACCTATCAACCTGAAACATTTATACATGTTACCTAGAGTAGCTCCCCCACAAATCAGACCAGAAGTCTAATATATGGCAGAACTAAGTAGAAAGTTATTAGAGAGAGAGAGAGTTATTAGAGAAAAGCACAACCTCCCAGCATCCAGACATAGATCCAGGAAGGATTTCATTATGTCAACAAACCCACTGACAGACTCCAAATCAGTAACCGAAGGGGTACTGTGGAAGCGACGGCTAAAAGAGAACCCCATACCAACTTGGAACCCAACTGAAAACCTCCCTGTCAGATCACAACTAGATTGGAGGACCTGGAAGAGTCTCAAAAGGATTATACACCAAATGAGGAGGTGGGATGGGGATACGCTGAGAAGGATTTATGCGCCTGCGGAGAGAACCAGATGATGGAGCATCCCCTACCTTGCCCATTCTTGGAAACTCCTTACACAATCCAGGACCTATGGGAAGCGAAGGACACGGCAGTGCAGTGGAAAGAAATATGAGCAAATACAGTAAATCATTTCAGACTTGTGACGTCTGTGATCGTAACATATACGACTTTTTTCTTTCTATAATTACTAGTTAACTAATACTAATATACAAGTTGTCTGTATATTCGACCTACATACAACGCTTGGCATGTGATAAACCTCACATTTTTATGAAAGAATATTGAAATAGGAACATGAAGCCTTAAAGTTTTAGTTTTATTTAAGCTTTTTCGCAATTATTCCGCAATAAAATAGCAAAATGATCTAAGATTACGTATCGGGGGTTTTTTAAGAAGAGAAATCCAAATTCAACAACGGTTTTGCTATCATGAATAGAGGACACCCCATACGGCAATTTTAATAAAGGTTATCTCTAATCAAAGAGTAGCAATTTCATTCATTCATCCAAAACCAATCACAGACGACGTCGTTTCGCTTTTATTAAAGCTCGTCATTCTGATTTAGGTCTCAGACGAATAAATGAAATTTCCTGTTAGTGCCTAGCTGGCAAAACTCGTACTAGTAGTAGCAACATATAGATATTGGGAAGCAGTACCTTAAAAAAGTATTGGTTCGCCATCTATCTACCAAAGACGGTACCTGAGGGTTTAATCTGAGTAACCGAGCACTGTTTATGTGAGCCGTTTAAAAGCATCGGGTACGGAACCTGCGGAGACGACAACAAACAGACTCTTGTTTGTGGAACACTCATTTAACACTCCCGACATTCGGTTTATGCTAAGAAGCAACTTAACTCAATTAAAGAGTAGCAATTTCATTCATTCATCCAAAACCAATCATAGACGACGTCGTTTCGCTTTTATTAAAGCTCGTCATTGTGATTTAGGTCTCAGACGAATAAATGAAATTGCCTGCTAGTGCCTAGCTGGCAAAACTCGTACTAGTAGTAGCAACATATAGAACAGTTACCTCTAGCCAAAGTATACCATTTTTACGTAGAACATAATTATTGCGGAAATGATTTTTTCAATATTCACGTTGATGCACCAAACCGGTAAAAAGTTTTTTCAATTTGTGCCGCAGGTGGCGCCTTCTCTATTCATGATAACGTGGTTGAATTTTGATTTCTCGCTTTAAAAAATACCCCAATAGGCGACCTTAAATCGTTGTGCTATTTTATTTGCGAAATAATTGAGAAAAAACCAAAATAAAAGTAAAATGTTAACTCCCTGTATCTTGAAAATTAAGCTTTTAGGTTCATATCTCGATATAAATAAAAATGTGAGGTCTATCATCTGTCAAGCGTTGTCGGTCGAATATCCGAACACCCTGTATATAAAGAAATCTGAAAAATTAAATAAAATTGAACAAAAATGATATGAACCTAACCAGTTCAAGTGTAGCTCAGACACGATCAAATAAATAAAAACATTTCAAAACCTCAAAACAATTCCGCAACCAACGAAAAGGCTTCTATTCTTGTGCTGATCAGCTTTGGCCCCAGAGCAGAGCGACCACTGTTGGGACCCCTTTAGAGTTGGTTCTTGAGATATTCGGTACGCGTCGGTACACACAGCTTCTCAGGAAGCAATTTACTCGTGCTGGCGAAACGTGAAGCAGTCAATGCAGCGAAGCGTGGGCCATATCATATGCCCACTAGTTCGTCAGACCATGGTCACGAAACCCTTACATTGTACGTTGCAAAAAAGCAAAGGCGTACCTAATAAGTGTGTTTGAAGAAAAGCCGCAAACTGAAATAAAGCTACAGCAAGCAGACCATATGGATTTATTGTTAGAAGCTGCAGTAACTTCACTCAAACAGAAGCTCATAAAATTCTTTATCATGCATAATATGCTGGAACTATTCTAGAATATGCTTTGGTTTGGAATCCGCACCATTCAACACATGTACAGAAATCTGAATCGGTACAATGGCGGTTTTTGAGGTACTTTTCTTTCAAAATCGAAATCGAAATGATTAAAAGGTGGTATAGATCACATTGATCTGTTGCGCAAGTCTTCCATACTTCCATAGATATTCTTATATCACAGAAACACCTTCATTATCTTTATAGTAAGGTTTTACTGAGAACATATATTCACAACGTTGATACTAGAAATAAAATGGCTATCGCAGCATCAGTACAAAAAAACAACATTGTTTGGAAGAAGTTCACGTCGTATAAGCTGCACAACTCAATACCTTCGTATTGCAAATCTTAAAATCTTATAGTCCTCATAAGTTCAAGACATAATATATCCGTAATCTATCAACAAAGCTTAAATGCTGATTTTCTTGTAGAGGTTTTAGGTTAGTGACTTTCATGATTTCTTTGTAAATATTTTTATAGTAACATGTACAAGGGTTGAGTGGAAGAACACTTCGCGTGAACTCCCCCTTGGGGTTTTCTCTTTGTTGGTTTTCATGCGTTAATGGTTTCAGAAGTTTTTTTTTCTACAATGTACTAACTATGGAAAAATAAAGTAGTATTATTATTATCACTATTATTGCGAGAGTACCCGCCAGAGTAAATGACACTTTCTGTCTACTAACTGCCACCCGAACAAAAATTAAACACTATTCACGCCTATACCTAGTATGATAAGTGAATGTAATGAAATAGGTAATTAGCTTAATATATCGCATGGCAGTGTATCAAAAATTAAGCACTACTTTATGTATGATCCTTGACTACTGCCGAATTTCCGTTACAATATCTTTTCCTGTTTGTTAGTTATCATTTATGTTATTAGTCAGTACACGAGTATATCTCACCCTCTAATTTGTGTTATACTTTTGGGTGCAGTAAAAATAAACAAATAAATAAATAAATAAAAACATAGGTACTAGATATACAGTATAATAAACTAATGTTAATGGAATTTATCTATAACAGAAAATCCCACAATAAATTTAAAGGGGGGTGTTATTAAAAGTATTTTCGATACGATAAAACAAACGTCGTCAGCGCAGTCAACTGATTATTAATTCATACTAAATTTATTAAACAATAATTTAACAGGTTTAACAAGTAAAACATAGGTACTAGATATACAGTACAATAAACTAATGTTAATGGAATTTATCTATAACAGAAAATCACACAATAAATTTAAAGGGGGGTGTTATTAAAAGTATTTTCGATACGATAAAACAAACGTCGTCAGCGCAGTCAACTGATTATTAATTCATACTAAATTTATTAAACAATAATTTAACAGGTTTAACAAGTCACAGACTGTAGCTACGAGACAGTTGCCCACCACAAGTAGCGCACTTTGTATAGTATCATGTCAGAACCGCCTTTAGAACAATACAAACACCGAATTTAATCCTTTGTCACACAAAGCCAAAAAATTAAAAAATATTTAATTAAAAAAATTTGATAAAGACATTCGATTAACTCTATATAAATGAGTCTTCAGCAAGGTAGAACAAAAGAACACAAAAATCATATAACTAAAGAGCAAATGCCAAAATCAGCTCTTAGCTTTGAATGTCATATGATAAGAAAAATAATGGAAACTGGCTGGCTGGCTAAAGTCGGTCCCACACGATGTGGCGAATGCCTTCCATATTTTCCATTTGCACGTGAATTTTTTCCATTTGCTCGTGCATTTTTTCCATTTGCATGTGCATTTTTTTCATTTTCACGCACATATTTTCCATTTGCTTGTGCATTTTTTCCATTTGCACGTGCATATTTTCCATTTGCACGTGCATTTTATCCATTTGCACGTGCATTCTTTCCATTTGCACGTGCATTTTTTTTCCATTTGTACGTGCATTCTTTCCATTTGCACGTGCATTTTTTTCCATTTGTACGTTAGTATTTCATTTGTAGGTGCATATTTTCCATTTGCACGCGCACTTTTTCTATTTGCACGTGCACTTTTTTTAATTGCACGTGCATATTTTCCATTTGCACGTGCATTCTTTCCATTTGCACGTGCATTTTTTTCCATTTGTACGTTAGTATTTCATTTGTAGGTGCATATTTTCCATTTGCACGCGCACTTTTTCTATTTGCACGTGCACTTTTTTTAATTGCACGTGCATTTTTTCCATTTGTTCGTGCATATTTTCCATTTGCACGTGCATATTTTCCATTTGCACGTGCATTCTTTCCATTTGCACGTGCATTTTTTTCCATTTGTACGTTAGTATTTCATTTGTAGGTGCATATTTTCCATTTGCACGCGCACTTTTTCTATTTGCACGTGCACTTTTTTTAATTGCACGTGCATATTTTCCATTTGCACGTGCATTCTTTCCATTTGCACGTGCATTTTTTTCCATTTGTACGTTAGTATTTCATTTGTAGGTGCATATTTTCCATTTGCACGCGCACTTTTTCTATTTGCACGTGCACTTTTTTTAATTGCACGTGCATTTTTTCCATTTGTTCGTGCATATTTTCCATTTGCACGTGCATATTTTCCATTTGCACGTGCATTCTTTCCATTTGCACGTGCATTTTTTTCCATTTGTACGTTAGTATTTCATTTGTAGGTGCATATTTTCCATTTGCACGCGCACTTTTTCTATTTGCACGTGCACTTTTTTTAATTGCACGTGCATATTTTCCATTTGCACGTGCATTCTTTCCATTTGCACGTGCATTTTTTTCCATTTGTACGTTAGTATTTCATTTGTAGGTGCATATTTTCCATTTGCACGCGCACTTTTTCTATTTGCACGTGCACTTTTTTTAATTGCACGTGCATTTTTTCCATTTGTTCGTGCATTTTTTCCATTTGCACGTACATTTTTTCTATTTGCACGTGCATTTCTTTCATTTGCGCATGCTATTTTCCATTTGCACATGCATTTCTTTCCATTTGCACGTGCACTTTTTTTCATTTGCATGTGCATTTTTTTCATTTGCACATGCATTTTTTCCATTTGCACTAGCATCTTTTAATTTGCACGTGCATTTTTTTGCACTCAAGTTATTCTTTTTTGCGTTGCGAGAGGATAAGTGTCGGTGCACGTTACATTTGAAATGCTGCAGGTTGTAGCCGTGGGACAATAAATTTCCAGGCAGCTCATTCCACAGCGTCGAAGTTCTCCAAAAGAAGGAATGCTGGAGGAGACTGGTTCGGGGAGTAGGGACGTCGACCTGGTAAGGATGCGCTCGCAGAGCATCTCTAGTGTTCTTCGTTCGGGCGGCCTTTGGTATTGTTATCTGGAAGAGCTCACTCGAACATCTTCCGTGATAGAATCCGTAAAACAGGGACAGGTCGGCCACCCTTCTCAGATGTTCCAGGCCGTGAAGGTCCTTTGTGAGGTTAGGTGTATCGACTAATCTAATTGCTCTCTTCTGGATAGTCTCCAAAAGCTTTAGAGAGTGCTTCGGAGCGCATCCCCATACATGGGAGCAATACTCCAACGATGGTCGGATCTGCGCCTTGTAGAGCAGCAGTAGTTGCTCTGGTGTATACAGCTTCCTGCAGCGGAACAAAACTCTAAGCTCCTGTGATGCCGTTTTAGCAATACTGACGACGTGGTCGTGCCAGGACATGTTATTGTTAATATTGACGCCCAAAAGCTTCAAGGTGGCTCGACTGTTGGGTGACCCCCCATTTCCACAGTTGGCAAGCCAACGCGAGACTTCTTTGTTAGTGGTGTTGCCTGAGTTTTCTGTACGTTAAAACTGTACTCTATTTACTAGTCCCCACTCGACAATTGTTTTGATGTCTGCATTGATCTGTGAGGTATGTTGCTGTCTCCGACGTACCGTCTCCTGGGCTGATAGTGGCTTGCCTGCCTTCCATGCACGATATTAATGTACTGTCGTCTGCGAAGCTGTAGACTGGATTGGATCTAATTCCAGCAGCTCGTTGATGCACAACAGAAACAGTGTAGGGGATAGGACAGATCCCTAAGGAACACCGGCTTTTATTGGAAATACGTCCGATGAACAGCCTTCGACTACAACAAACAGAGAAAGGTCGTTCAAAATGCGATTCAGCCACTGATGCAGGCCAGGTGGTAGTTCATAAGCAGCAAGCCTAATGATTTTCAATTGTTCTGTTCCACAAGTGAGCGACGTAGGCCAGGAGGTCACCCGTAGACCTACGCTTACCGAAGCCATACTGGCGATAGTTTATGATCTTATTGTTATCCAGGTATTTCAAGATAAGGGTATATAAAATAGTAGGGGATAGTAGACGGAATTAATAATTTTTTTGGCCCAACAAACTATCAAAGTTAAAAAAAATGTGAAATATGTAGGTATGATAGAAGATAGTTTAGCATACCTTCTCTTAAGTTCTGTATTATGATGGTAAAGATTCGTGCACAACCGACCATAAAAGGCTAATAGCGGCTCTTTCGCTTTCAAACGATCTGGAGATCATTACCGCTTGGAGGCTCAAGTATATGGTAAAATTTCATGCTTCCAAGACCCAGTATTGTACGCTATCAAACAAGAAGTGCCCAAGCCAACATCCGGTTCTAATGAACAATAAAAAAACTGGTACATAGAAATATTGATTTATTTTATAGGATCTACCACGGTCGATGGAATCTTACACGTTTTTTATACGAAAAATAGCATCAACCTAAAGATGTAACCATTATTCCAGCAGCAATGGCAGATATTTGGTCATTTATCTTTACAGGTATATATTTAAAAAAATAGAATTATACCCGCACGACAATCATGTTGAACAACAATATTTGTGACACTTGTCATCTCAAGGTTTGTCGCATCATATGGGTGAAGACACTTACCAGAGCTTAACATGTCAGATGGTCAGACGTTCTATTCAACGTTGAGTCCAATGTTGGATCCAACGTTGGACGCATCGTGTGGGACCGGCTTAAGACACCGAACGTCTTACTAGCTCTCCCCACAGGCTTTGGTTTTGGAATGCAACGCTGCATTCTATAAGCGCTGTCGCAGATGAGCAGCATTTTGCACTCGAGTTTCAGCAGAACTGAAGTCCACATATAAAATACAGTGCCACTGCCCGGCCGCAGTACACAGACATCAACCTGCAGACACTAGACGGCTCAACAAGCTGCAGTTGCTGCCTGTGTACGGCGGTCGGGCGGCACTGTATTTCTTATAATTTACAATACCTCGTCCAGTTAAGCTTATCTTAATTCAGATCTTAATTCAGATGTACACGACATCCTACGATACGAAGGTACGAACATGTTCCTACTTGCTGAAACATTCAAAATGATGTCGAATCAAAATACTTCAACCAATAGGAACAGTTTCGTACCGTCGTATCGTCGGACGTCATGTGCATCTGAATTGAGCTTAAAACATGATTCGTCGGTCCACAGAACATTTTTTAAGTAATCGCCACCTACAAAATACTATCTTCTGTTCTTTGTTGCTGGTTACAAACCGTGGATGCTTTGAAAATGAGAAGGAATTCGGTGATTCCATTTTAATACCCCAAAAATAGTGGTTTCAAAAGGTCCAGCTGTTCAACTCACTCTGCTTTCATTTGTCGTTGGATCTCCATCAAACTCACACCCTATGAGATTGTTTCCTCTTACGGTGTTAATATTGTGATGATTAGAATCTATGGGAATGGACCTTAAACCCTGACAAATGAACTGATCATCCACATTTGAGAAAATATTACGATGTAGCTGTCGTCTGTTAGGAAATCATTTGTGGTATTCTCGAACTGCCGAATTCTCATCACAAAATCCCTAAACAAAATGTACGTCAGCATATTCTTGATTACAAAATTGGAGATAACTGCTAGATAATTTTTTGTCAGTAGTATTACATAACCAGACAAACTTAAAATATGTCAAAAATGGTACGTTGCACGAAAAAATTGCCGGAAGTCTTTTTTTTTGTTTTAAAAAGCACATCAGATTGAATAATATTATTGTTATTTGTGACAAAGTCTTTGGTGTAGGATTTCAAAAAAGGGGAAATGTATGCACATACCCCCACCATTGGTTTTTGACATTTATGCCTCTATCTAAATCATGGAAATACTCAAAATAATATAGATGTTTAATAGAACACCCTGTATCTCGAAAGTAAAGCTTTATCGGATATAGGTAGGTATATACAGAAATTATCATTATTTTAACGTTATCTATGATGTCCTAAAATTATGCCACTATAAAGTAGACCACCCTGTATATACATTGAGTTAAGAAAAGTCTGTAGGGTTTTTCAAAATCGATCAAGTCGTGGATCACAAATAATAAAAAAAACGAGAAAAAATTTATCTTACTTCCTAGTTACTACTAAAAGAATGGTATTCATTCAATGACATGGATATGCCCAGCACTTTCCATAACCAAGCGTATGTAACGTAAAATTTTAACTCCAGGTTAATGATTTCCGAATTCCTAAAATATAGCACCATTAACATGACAAAAAAATCAACGTATGAGTTGTAGGGTATTAATCAATCGAGATATATGGCGTTTTCCTAATCCCTTATCTTTTACTTCCCACACAGATAGGTGAGGGAAATATTGTGATCGTAAAAATTTTCGATTTTGAGGTAATACGCTTTTTGGGCGTTTTATAATATCTACATATCGAAAATCTAGGTCACTCATTACCGTCGGTCTGTCTGTCTGTCGATCTGTGTGTCTATTGGTGTAACTGTTGTTTATTGCACTGAATTTACAATAAATGTGAATATGTATGTATTCATTACAATGAAATAAAAACGTCTTTTCTGCGTGGACTGACGAACTGAAAAATGTTGTCGCGTGTCTGCGCTGCTTGATGGTTGTTCGCAGACTGCTCCCCTCGTCCCGCTGTCTGCCGGTTGTTCCTGGATGCCGGTGGTTTGGACGGCGGCGAAAAAATGCGCACTGCTGACGTAATGGACAGTGGCGTAGCTAACGTTCTGATCATGCCCCGGCCCTTGACAGCATCGGCTTTCAAAATATGAGCGAAAGCGTCTATTGGGATGAGAGTGTGTCATCTGTAGAAACTGGTAGGACACACAATCGGTTCAATGCTCGTGAAGTGACTCCGCTGCTGGTCTTCACAACGGCTACTCTAGGCACGCCATCGGATCCTGGAATCAATTGGATGACTCGCCCTAGTTTCCATTTGAGTGGTGGAAGGTTGGAGTCTTTTATGATGACTAATTGACCTTCCTTCAAGGAACCCTTGTTCTTCTTCCAGTGGCATCTGGTCTGCAGCTCGCTTATGTATTCGAGGCTCCATCTTGCCCAGAAGTGTTGCTGGAGTCTTTGAAGCAACTGATAATTTGACAGCCGATTATCTGGCACATGTGTCAAGTCTGGATCTGATATATCGACTATTCTTCGACCAACGAGAAAGTGTGATGGCGTCAGTGGGGTAAGGTCGGAAGGATCACTGGATAACGGACTGATAGGCCGTGAATTTACAATACCCTCAACTTGCGTCAAAACAGTAAGAAAATCTTCATAGGTAAGCGATACATTACCAACAACTCTATACAAATGGAATTTAACAGATTTGACGGCTGCCTCCCAGAGGCCTGCAAAATTCGGTGAATTTGGTGGAATGAAGTGCCATCGTATGCACATATCTGCCATGGCCAATGAAATGGAATCTGAATTGTTTGAAAGAAATTGAGTTAACGCCTGAATTTCACGGTTGGCTCCTATAAAATTGGTACCATTGTCAGAATGGATATCAGAGGGCTTTCCGCGCCTGAAAATGAAACGTTTAAATGCTTTCAAGAAACTATCAACATCTAAACCTGTAACTATTTCAATGTGTATAGCTCTAGTGCTAAAACATATAAATAAACTAATCCAGCACTTGCTGGTCTTGCTGCCCCTACCCTTTCGGTCTTTCACTAAGAAAGGGCCTGCGTAATCTACGCCCACTGTTGTAAAAGGTAAGCTGGGTTTGATTCTGTCACTAGGTAAATTACCCATTATAGGCTGAATACTACGTTGAGACAACTTAGCACATTTTACGCATGATCTGATAATGCTTTTAACTGCGTTTCTGCCGCGAAGAGGCCAAAATGACTCTCTTATGTGACACAATAGACTCTGAGGTCCTGCATGCATTAATCGTTCATGTTCTGAACTGATTATAAGTTTTGTTAGTACGTGAGCTGAGTCTAAAATAATTGGATGTTTTTTGGTGTAGGAGAACTCTGAATGCTCTAATCTCCCTCCAACGCGGATAAGTTGGTCTTTGTCTAGAAATGGATTTAATGATAGAATCCTGCTACTGGTTTTAACTGGTTTACCAGCTTTTAACTGTTTTATGTCTTCAGAAAAACTTTCCATTTGACTTAATCTCAAAAGTACAGAAAATGCATTCGAAATTTCGTCAGCATGTAATACTGAAGTTTTACGATTGGGTTTTGATGATTTACAGTTGTTGATAAATCTTAGAACATATAATAATAATAATAATAATAATATAATATTTATTTACTCGCAAAGTACATAAAAAACAAAATTGTTGAAAAAAATGAGTAAATAAATATGTTAACATCCATAGAAGGACTAAGCCTGTGCATGGACAAATTAGTGTTACAATGTACATATTATACACACATAATATTACAAATACTTACGTATGTATAAGATATAAATGTTACATATAAGATAAATAGGGTTATGAGTAATTTGAATGAAATTGTTTATAAAATTATAAGATTACTTATGGATTTAGTTATAATATGACTTATTTATTAATTCATGTATTTCTTTTCTGTCTACTGAACTTAGCCATTCTTTAAGAGATTTTTTGAATCGTTTATTGGATAATTCCTTTATATCATTAGGTACTCTTTGATATAGTTTTGGCGCCAAATAAATGTTTGATCTCTGCATAATCGATTTTCTCGTTTTAGGTATGCTTTTTGCGTGTAATTTGTATCTTGTGTTATGACCGTGTTTGATGTTGTCTTGCTCATTTGAATTTTTGTGATAACGAGTGATAGTATGTAAGAAATAAAGTTGCCTGACATCGTATATCAGAGCTTCCCTGAACAAATCATCACTAGGATACAGTTTTGGTTTGCTAAATATGCTGTGACTCTTTTTAATTTTGATAAATTAGAAAATTTATGAAAGAGAAAATTGTGTTCTTGAGGCAAACTGACGGTGAATGATTGCCGCATTTCAGGTAAGTCTAAAATTTTGTCATTATTAGCAATGTTTGGCCACGTTGATCGTGGCTGCTTAAGCCATGTTGGACCGTGCCACCAAAGATTTGAATTTTCCAATAGACTGGGTTTCAGTCGCCTGGATACTAAGTCAGCGGGATTGTCATTTGATGGTATGCATGTCGGTTAATTTCTGAATTTCCGAAACTCTGTTATCGACAAACTGTTTGAGTAAATGAGGAGATGTTTTAATCCAAGCAAGTGCAATGGTAGAATCTGACCAAAGCATTACGTTATGAAAAGCGATACTGACTGAGTTTATTATCTTATGTACTAGTCTGGCAAGCATAAGACAAGCGCATAATTCTAACCTAGGTATGGTTAAGGATTTCAATGGTGCCACCTTGGATTTGGCACATACGAGATTTACTATGGTTTGACCGGAAGAATCTGTTGACATGACATATACTGCGCATCCGTACGCATGCTCAGAGGCATCTGAAAATCCATGTATCTCAACAAGAGTAGGATTACTGAGAAGAATACATCTGGGAATTTTAATGTTTAGTGCATTGAATTCTGAAACAAATTCTAACCATTCTGCCTGTAATTTTGGTGATAATGAATCATCCCAATCTAGCTGTTCTTGCCAGATTTTTTGGAGTAGAATTTTGGGTATAATAATGCAACATGAAAGAAGTCCTAAAGGATCAAAAATGGTTGAAATCCTGGATAAAACGTAACGTTTTGTAATTTTGTCTGTAGCATCAACTGATATTTTATAAATGAGCATATCTGTTTCTGCATACCAAGAAATGCCTAATGTTTTAGAGTTTTGTTCTTTGTTTATGGATAACTCGAGATGTTCACCTGTTTGGTTTGGAGAAAATGATTTGATGGCTTCTGGAAAATTGGATCTCCATTTTCGAAGTTCAAAACCACGCTCCTTTAAAGCTAAATATGTATTTTTACTCAATTCTTGAGCATCCTGTACTGAATTGGCACCTGTTAACAAATCGTCAACATAAAAGTCCTCGCGGATTATCTTTGCTACGCGGGAGTCTGTTGTTTCGATCTCACTGGCCCTTTCAAACAAACATCTGATGGCCAGAAAGGAGGCTGATTTAGTTCCGTACGTTACGGTATTTAATTGGTATTCCTGTAATTCGTTATTAGGATCTGAACGCCAAATGATTTTTTGGAGAGGTCTCTGATCTGCGTTGACAAGTACTTGCCGATACATCATGCGTATGTCAGCTGAAATGACTACTTTATGAAAGCGAAATCGTAAGAGAATGTTGAACAATTCTGGTTGAATCGTAGGTCCTGCCATCTGCAAGTCGTTCAAGGACACGCCTGTAGATGTGGCAGCGCTGGCATTGAAAACAACACGGAGCTTTGTTGTTGCACTGTCCTCGCGCAACACGCCATGATGAGGCATAAAATACTGTACGCGCTGATTATTTTCAGTGTTCGCACATTTACTCATGTGACCTAACGTTTCGTACTCTGATAAAAATTCCTTGTATAGATTATATAATTTTTCATCGCGAGAAAGTCGTTTTTCAAGCTGTAAAAATCTTTTAACTGCTATTTCGCGAGAATCCCCTAACTGACTTGGATCTGCCTTGAATGGTATCGATACGATATATCTGCCGTCGTTATTGATCTGAGTGTTTTCGCGAAAGTGATTTTCGCACATTATCTCTTCGCTGGATAATGGCTTGCCACTGTTTATTTCCTCAACTTCCCAAAATTTGGCAAGTTGGTCCTGTACTGTAAGCCTTTTGCTAAAGTTACATCGCACCGCACTGTCCGCGACACTAAGTGGCCCTGCAACAATCCACCCTAAACGTGTGTTGTGTATGAACGTTGGATTATTTGAATTATCTGACTGAATGGGCATTTTACCGTGCGATAATAGAGACCAAAATATATCGGCACCGAGTAAAATATCTATTTTGCCTGGTTTATCAAAATCAGGGTCTGCTAATTTGATATCTGCTGGTATATTTAAAGGTTGTTTGTTTATCTTATTAGCAGGTAGTTGTCCCGTTATCTGATCTAAAATGAGAAATGAAATCTCAGCTGAATACGTACTACATAAAGAACGTATTTTTATATTGCATTTGCGCTCGGCCCGAGAAATGTTTTCCCCTATTCCTAGAATAGATATATTTATCGCCTTTGTCGGTACCTGTAACTGACCGCAAAGGGTTGCGCTGACGAAACTGCTTTGAGAACCCGAGTCTAGCAAGGCGCGCGCTTGCCGCGTCTTGCCGTCTCTGCCCACGACTGCTACGAGGGCTGTAGGTAAAATTCCTGTATGCGTGCTCACGGTGTTGCACGAAACTGAATGCAACGCTGACGGCTGTTCTGATTCACTGATTTCTGATGTAGATGTAGCTGTTGCTAGGTTAACGTTTTGTTTTTCTGTTTCGCTATGTAAAATGGTATTGTGCTTGCCTTTGCATATTTTACAACGACTAGCCTGACATGTTTTTGAATCGTGTTCTTTCCGTAGACAATTTATGCAAAGTTTCAATTCCTTTACTTTTGAATGACGCTCAACTGAATTTAATTTCAAAAAATCAGAACAATAGAAAATACTATGATCTTTTTCACAAAAATGACATTTAAATTTAACCGTGGATGTGTGATTGTCTGATGATCTGCCTGATTGCGTGTTTGATACGAATGTTTTGACTTGTCTTGTATTGCCTTTTTCTTTTACTCTGTCGGCTACGTTATTTTCTAACGCTTCAAGAAGTTCTGCTTTCTTGTGAAGAAATGATCTGAATGTTGCTAAACTTGGGGAAAGTTCAAATTTCTGTTTTTCCCACTCACGTGCGGTGTATCTGTCAAGTTTGCTAGAAACTATAAAAATAATGATTGTGCTCCAATGATCTACCGGTTCGCCTAAACTTTTTAAACTGTTTAAATGTTTTGACACTGTGTCACTGATGTGACGTAAATTTTGTGCTGACTCTCTTGCCATAGGCTCCAAGTTAAAAATAACCTTCAAATGATTTTGAATAAGAGCTGGCTTATTGTTGTAACGTTCGCATAGCGTACTCCATGCCAAAACGTAGCATTCTGCGCTGAAATCAAGTGACTGAATGGTTTGGGCAGCAACACCTTCAAGTGATGCCCTGAGGTAATGATATTTTTGAATCAAACTGATGTTTGTGTTCTCATGAATCAGTGACTGGAAAAGATCCCGAAACTCCATCCATTTGTCCAAGTTCCCGTCGAACTTAGGCAAATTTATGGTAGGAAGTTTAATGTTTGAAGACTGCACTTCATTGTGTTGGTTTGACTTAACGCTATAAGCCGACTGCGACTGATTGTCTTGTTTAGATGCTGAATCTGAATCATTAATTCCCAATGATTGTGCTAGAAGTTTAGCCTTTGACATGACTGAATGATATCTGTTTTCAAATTCTTCACGCTCTGATAACTGTTCTTCAATGTCATCAACAAACATATCGATTTCCCCCTGTATATAATCAAAATCGGAAATGATACCTTGCGCGAGCGATAATCTGTCTTTGAATTCAATCAGGCCTGAATCTGACAATGCATCTGAGCATTTTGACAAGAATTTTTCAAATACTGTTATTTTGGCTTTTAATGAAGCTCTTTTTCTGATAAGTGTATTTAACTCGGACATGCTGACTGCTCTGATCTAATTACTGCAAGTATAAGGATACTATAAACTGACAACACTATCTGTAGATAGGAAACTGAATAATAATGGATAAAAGGAAGCTCACCGGGAAGCACCTCTGCCAACACCTGTATGTTGTGGTATCCCTGGTTGAATCTTCTGGCTGATTTGATAGATTTCTTCTATCTATCCGGCTCGAAGGACCATATGTAACTGTTGTTTATTGCACTGAATTTACAATAAATGTGAATATGTATGTATTCATTACAATGAAATAAAAACGTCTTTTCTGCGTGGACTGACGAACTGAAAAATGTTGTCGCGTGTCTGCGCTGCTTGATGGTTGTTCGCAGACTGCTCCCCTCGTCCCGCTGTCTGCCGGTTGTTCCTGGATGCCGGTGGTTTGGACGGCGGCGAAAAAATGCGCACTGCTGACGTAATGGACAGTGGCGTAGCTAACGTTCTGATCAATTGGCGTTTTTCTGTCTTAGTAATCATTAATCGCTGCATGGATCTTGATGAAACCTCGTCAGCGATAATCTGTGGGGTCGTAGTAGCTAACGCTCCTATAACTTTGGAAATCGGCGCACGACCGGTCAGTAATTAGCAAATAACCAAAAATGTTCCTCAAACTTCAACAGATCGAAAATCTAGGTCACTCATTATCGTTGGTCTGTCTGTCGATCGTATCATTTAAAAATGTATTTCCGATAGCCTGTTTCATTCTAAATAAGAAATTTCTCTTGAATGTTTTGCCCAAAATAAACCAGTGCGCTGCAAAAAACTATTTTAATATTATTTTTAGGATATTTTAAATATACCTATAAATGCTTTTGAAAAAAATTGTTTGTCGGATTTTATGTAGGCACCCCCTTTAATCAAAATGGAACTAGTGTTAATCTATAGTAGTAATCTTTTAGCTGTCGACTTTAACTCAGAAATGGTACGATTGAAAATATCACAATGCTTAGAAATACTATTATAATTTGAACACATCACTGTTAATCGCGATTTTAGTAATAAGATTGTTCGAGATCCCTGGTAATAAAATATCTGATAGTGACGAGAGTTATAATGAGGTACATTTAAGCTATGTAACCTAATAACTCAGAACAGTCACTTATGTTATACATATCCTCCTGAATTCTAAACTCTGAAATTCAAAACGTCTCAGTAATACATTATGATCTATTCCTTGGATAAACGTGATCGACTTTATACGAAAGACAGGCAGCAGAACAGTATTCCATTTTAGAACGCACAAGAAAAAAAATAGGATTTGAGAGATGTCGTTAAACAGATGACAATTTTCACAATAAAGCCATGGACCCTATATAATACTTCTGATACCTCGTTATCAATGTGTTCGACAAAGCTAAGTTTCGGATCAAATATAACAACTAAATCACAAATATATTGTTGTCGAGTGATGTCTGTGCTCTCAATCTTATAACTATTGCACCCGTCGTTTGAAATTTGTTTAATTGGCGCTAACTGATATACTCAAAGCAACTGACTTGCTTTGGTATAGATGATTTGTGGCATACGGTACTTGAATCGCTTGATACTGATTTATGCGACTGGCGACACTCCAAAACACTGTAGCATTCATACTGCATATTCCGGCTGTTGCCTTGAGGAAGGTCCGACTTAAAATTTACTTAATTTGGTTGTATTTTTAATATTCAACTCTATTTTTGCACGGGCCAAACCTAACCAGGAATTTATTTTATTTTCTTCTGCCTGACCGCATACACATTAAACCAGGAACGGCCACAATATAGTTGCCAGAAATGTCGACAAAAAATCAACAATTTGCTTTTTTCTAACCGGAGCCGGTGACGAAAATAAAAATGCTGAAAACACCAACAAAACAAAATTGTTGCCTGAATGTTTTGATTTTGTTGACAAAATGTTGAGAAACAATGAGCTGCTGTTTTGATTTTGTTTTGTTGGTTTTATGCGAACCCGCTTTAAGACTTCCAGAAACATTTCATCAAAATCGAAAATCTTCGTGCATACCATTAATGAGTAATAGACTAGTATTATGAATGCATATGACAAAGTGTGATTTATGAACCTTATCATACTTTTCCGCCATTTTATTGGGCACGGGAAAGCCGATAAAATAAGAAAAATATTCGAACTCTTCTAGGACTCTGACGCCACGGTCCTAGAGGGGAACAGCCAATTGGATGACGGATATGTGTTCCGTGTTGCCGCTCTACCTGGTCTAAGATCGAACCTCAGAGTAACAACTAAACATAGAGGTAGTAAACAACTAATTCTAATAGGCCAACCTCTTTTCTTACGATGTCACATCGACCACCAGATGCGGCAATCATAATTGTTTACTATCGTCTTAATTGTATAGTATCCAGAAATATTCCATTCTACGTTAAAAAAGACGGTATTTTGATGGTTCAGAAATGATTACAGCAAAATCAATAGATATGTTGACCTCTACCGCGTTACTGCATGTTTCTTCATTATTAACGCAAATTCTGTCTTACATAAATTTTGAGGAGTTGGCAACGCCTATGTAATTTTCCTGCGATTTGTTTACGGTAACCTCCGACTGTCAAACGTTTGTTTTGTTTGTGCGTCTTTTATGCTTGGTCAGTAAAATCAAATTCGCTATTTGTTGGTAACTGTAGTGAAGCTTTACGGACTTGCTGTGCTATATTCGAGTACAGTTTAACAGTTTTTCGAGATGGGACAGTGCAGAGCAGTGTTTGAACATGGGTTGCATTGGAAGAATTTTTAGGGTAGTTGGCAATGTTTGGGTCTGAAGTGTCAAAAGATGTTCAGTTGTTACTCTGAGGATCGAACGTACCTATAGACCTTTACGGAAACTATGATTGGGTTTGGAAAGTGATCTAGGATCAGTCATAAATATGGTCAGTTCTCTCTTGTACGGTAAGTGATCCCGATTTTGTTATAGAGTTCAGTAGCTTTTTTCTTAGCCATCTGTTTTTTATTTTTAAACCAAGTTTTTCGTTGTTCGATATCCGTTAAATCCATGGAATCATAAACCCCACCTGACAGCTGTTTGACAGATAACTGATCGATCCGGATCCAGATTACTGTTTCTGTAAAGGCCTTATATGTGTTCCCGTATTGTTGATCCGCCAATCAGTCATGTCACTGCCGTCACTCATCGGTGACAGTTTTCACGTCATTCGTTGTGGGGCGCATTGACTATATTTCTTTTTTCACCTGGAATCCTGACTTGTTTCCCTTTTTATCAAGTTATTTATCAGAATTTTTGTCAGGTTCTTTTTTCTAAGTTAGTTTCTCATAACCGACAAGGATGAGCAAAGTAGATAGCGGATTCACTAAAGCTGATTCAGATAATCTTCTTAAGGTTGACATGGATATGTTGAATGACTACCTATGTAAGTAATATTCAGTTCAATACAGAGATGAAAAACGTGAAAACTACGAGGTTTAGATATATTTTAATAACATTTGTGGTAATAAACAAGATAATAATTATATCTTTGCAACAGAGATATGACTGTCCTTCAGGCATATCTAATTTTCCAATTGCAGAGAACTATGGTTTAGGCTGTTGAGTGTCCGCAAATGTGAAAATGTACGTAAGCTTTTCAAATTATCGGAATCAATGATTCACCGCACAATAACTGAAGACAAAAAAAGCCTCGATTCGAGATCTGAAATTCTAAGGTTAGGTTTAACTTCACTTGACAACCAACTGTACAATTCACAAAACAGAACCTTTCTTCATGCGACACAGCTAGGAGATGAAACCCACATCCGCTTAATGCAAGACAAATCACAAAACAGTAGCTTTTTCATGAAAATTGGGTCAATACAGTGATTTGGGAGTTGACGAGGCAACAATGCAGTGATGTATGGCGCACTTCGCACTGATTGGCTAAATTTCAGTTCCTTATTTTAAACTTTAAAATGGAATTACTATAGTAAACAAAATGATGGAGTGAGGAACGAAATGCATCAGCACACCTATTTTTGTATACATTAGAGCCGGTCCCACACGATGTGGCGAATGCCTTCCAACGTTAAACACATCGGCAGTTGGAGGGGGGAATCCTTCTTAAATCAGCTCGTATGTTTGCAAGACTGTAACTAGAAGTAACTCGATTTTAACGTGTGCAGGATCCACTTCCTTTTTCTAGGTCTCTTTTTTTCTACCAACCACCACTCCAGCAGCAATGGCAGCTATTTGGTGATTCGGTTTAAAATGTATTTATATATCTTTAAAACATAGGATTGTACCTCTACGACAATGACAACGGACTAAAACCTTGGTAGCAATATTTGTGACACTTGTGACCTAAAGATTTGTCGCATCCTATGGGAGAACACACTTGCCAAAGTTTAATGTGTCGAACGTTCTATCCAACGTTAGGTTCAACGTTGGGTAGGACGTTGGACGCATCGTGTGGGACCGGCTTAAGGGTTTAAGGTATAGAGTGCAAGATTGAGAATCCAAGAAAATAAGTATTCCCGTATTAGCGAGGAGGCGTGGCCACCTGTTCCCTTTCTCCAGTGTGCATGTCTAGGATGAGGTGAGATAAATCCAGAAATCTAAAGGTAAAGTCGAAAGGTCCAAAGGTCACTATAAAAATGAATTTCGCATTTCCGAGCTCCTGACGTTACCTTTAAACTTACACTAATGATTCAAAAAGCAAATGGGAGAAGAAAGCTTGCACTTTGTCACTGTGGTAGCCTTTTTTGGTATCGTGCTTGGTTGTTAAATTACAGACATTTGAACAATGTATGATTTTGCATTGCGTATTTTTTTCACACTAAAAGAACTTTTTTGAAAAAATCTCTTAGATGCCAATTAAGATCTTTCTTAACTATCAGCTTCTGACCTTCTGCATGTAGTTTGAAAAACAAGTGAGTTCTGTTCGAAATGGTATCGGTGTTTTACATGACATACAATATACATATGTATAACTAATAAACGGTTAGTAATTGGGAATGCGGCAAATAAATCAGAATGTCTGATTAATTAGCCTTTAATGTGTATTCCCCCCTTATTCTCTATACTAATTGTAATTATTCCAATAATTTTTTATACGGTGTTAGGGTTTTTGACTAACTCCTTTATGAACTTTAATGGTTATTCTTATCAATTCATGAAACCAATAAAATATATCCACTGAAATAATTATTATAACTAATAATAATGAAAATTAATATTTCTCCTCCCCAATTGCCAATTCTCATATAATATTACAAAGACTTTAAACTAGTCTATTTCACAGATACCGTTTCTCTTTTGTTTAACATTAAAATATATAATTACACCTGTTTTTTGGGTGTGATACTTGAACATTCTAGCTCTTTGTCCTTGGTTTTCCAAAAATAGAATATTCCAACATGGCGACAATAACTTCTTCGACCTCAGGATCATCGATCTTTTATCGATTATTGACACTCCGTCCTTCATTTCGATCCGTGTCATCTGTCAAGAGTGATAGTCAAGTGACAAGTGTCATTGCTTCTGAATGTCATTCATTTTAAAACGACATTTCCACGTGGTTTATTCAAGAATGAAGTAACCGATTTTACGACAGATATCTGATTTTAATGTGTTTTAAATGTTTAAAGTCCTTTGTATTACTTTTCCAATGTTTTGTGACAACGATTTTGTGTTTTACACAAATTGTGCTATTATTGTGAAGACTTTCCCATCCAACATCATTTCGCATCAATCTCACTAACTTTTGTAACTATTTAACATCCCTTTTTGAGATTGTAACTCATGCTCAAAATTCTATTGTAGCCTCGAAGATGGAATCATAAGTTTCCGAAAGCTTGGAATAAAGTTAAAAGAGTCCACTTTTGCGTTTATTTGCCGCATTCCCAATTATTAACCGTTTATTACCTAACTGGTTTTTGTTTCGGCAATGACTACCCCCCTTCTACCATATGTATAACTCTGTGTACCCAGGCATCTTAAGAGGTTATAATAATTTAATCATTATTTTCATACCCATTGGTATCGATCTAAAAGCAAAATTTACCGGACTATATCTGACGGCAGAAATCCACCCGTGTGTCTGTCCGTTAATAAAATCACGAAGCCTACGTCGAGGGCATTTACCCGTGGGTTTCAAATACTGACTGCAATGTAAGGTTGTTGCCACCACTGTCACTGACCTCGATTTACATTATTTTTACAAAACCTTATAAAAAGCTAGAGCGAAGGAAAATATGAAGAAGCTCGAGGGGCAAGTTCGTTAAATATCAGGTGGCAATTAAGAAGCCTTACAATAAATAATATCCAATTCAATTCCGGCGTAGGGATGTGGCGACCCCATCGCCCAGAGGTGATGGTACACCTTGCACCGACGACGGTGCATCATGTACTATTATCTCTGCAATCAGCCACAGGGGGGAGAAGTGCAGTCACTTAGCTTCGCCCGCGGTGCAATCACCCCCACATCGGAATATTTCCGGGAAACTAGAAATAGGTTCCCGGAAATAGGCGGCGCCAAATGGCCTCACGGTTCATGTTCCGTCGCTGGGCTGATGTTCTCGGTTTCTCATAAGTGACAAATTGGATTAATTAAAAGTAAAAAATGCTCAATGGCTCTTCCAGGATCAAAAGATTCCGGAGGTAAAATACCTGGCCGTTCGGATCTCCGGGTGCCAGGTGGTCCGGGGGGAACATTAAGCGAAGATTGTTTAAAGAATTGTGCTGCCACTCCTCGTCAGGCTAACAACAGAAGCCGTCCTTCGCAGCAACTTCGCACTGACGACGGGCCCGAAGGCCAGAGAAACTTATTCAGAGCCGACTTTACAAATATACGAGGTCTTGCCTCCAACATAAACTCTGTCCATCAACACCTTCAGGCAGAGAAGCCACACATTCTGGCTCTTACGGAAACTCAAGTCGGCTCTTCAACAATGGATAACTGCTTTAGATATCCCGGATATGACTTATACACCCGATTTAGACGTAGGTTTGGCGTATGCGTGTACGTTAAATCTGGGCTTTCTTGTCATCGAGAAGAAGAGCTCGAACTGGAAGGATTTGACATCATATGGCTCAAAATATCCTTCCAAAATCATTCCAAATTTATATGCTGCATTTATAGGCCACCAAGCAGTAACAAATGCAAAGAGCTCTTCGAGAAGCTTTCAGCCACTGTGGACGCGCTGCAATCAGATCACCCTCATTCAGAGATAGTCTTTCTGGGTGACTTCAACGTTCACAACTCATACTGGCTGACACACTCAAACAAAACGGACGACGAGGGACGTGAAGCTGAAGCCTTCGCTATCAGCTGCGGCTTGGAGCAGATAGTCAAAGAACCAACAAGGATTCCCAGCCGCCACGGAGATTTTGCTAGTCTGTTGGACCTATATCTCACAACTGCTCCAACGGTCTACACAGTGAAGGTAACCGCCCCACTGGGATCGTCTGACCACAACACCGTCTCGACGCTATGCAGAATGCATTCTCCAGATCTCTACCATGCAAAGCCTCGTCGGGTCTGGCATTACGGATCAGCCAAGTGGGACGACCTAAGGGAATACTACCACTCCTTTCCCTGGAACGACGTCTGCTTCAAGTCACGAGACCCATCCGCTTGCGCCCAAGAAATAACAGAGGTATTAATATCCGGCATGGAAGCCTATATTCCTCATGTCGTCAAGCATCCCTCCAAAAATAAGCCATGGTTCAATAAGCGTTGTAGAGATGCAGTTACCTCTAAAAACCAACAGTACAGAGAATGGAGGAAAAATCCAAATGCTGAGAGCCACCGCAGTTTTATCGATGCCAGAAATCACTGTAAACGCGTGATTGACAGCAGCAAGGAGGAACACAACCAAAAAATTAAGAACAAGCTCCTCTCATGTCCTAGTTCGTCCAGAACATTCTGGTCTGTAGCTAAGGCTGTTAGTCAGAACTTTTCCTACTCGTCAATACCACCCTTGACCAGAGAGGACAAATCCATCGCTTCTGCTCCTAAAGAAAAAGCAGACATCTTGGGGAAACTCTTCGCAGCCAATTCTACCGTAGACTTTCAAGGAAGTACTCCGACCACCACCATAAGCGTGAACTCGAGAATGGCAGAGGTCAAATTTCAACATCGAGATGTAAAAAGCATCCTCCAAAAACTGAACACCAATAAAGCTACTGGCCCTGACCAAATTCCAGCCATTGTCCTTAAACGCTGTGCCGCTGAGCTTGCACCTATTCTTTGCAAGCTCTTCAAACTTTCGTATCAACGAGGCATGTTTCCCGCTTCGTGGAAGATTGGCTGCGTACAACCCATCCCTAAGAAAGGCAAAAAAACTGATCCCACCAATTATAGACCTGTGGCTCTTCTCAGCATCATGTCTAAGGTTATGGAGACTGTCATTAACACACAGCTCCTGAAATACCTGGACAACAATAACATCATAAATGATCGCCAGTATGGCTTCCGTAAGCACAGGTCTACAGGTGATCTCCTTGCCTACATCACTCACTTGTGGAACAGAGCAATAGACAACCATGGCGAATCCCGCGTTGTTGCACTTGATATATCCAAAGCTTTCGACAGAGTATGGCATGACGGACTTCTGGTCAAGCTTGCTGCTTATGGACTACCACCTGGTCTACGCCAGTGGCTGAATAGCTTTTTGAAAGACCGATCTCTGTTCGTTGTAGTCGAGGGCTGTTCATCAGACGTATTTTCAATAAACGCCGGTGTTCCTCAGGGATCTGTCCTATCCCCTACACTATTTCTGCTGTACATCAACGAGCTGCTGGAAATAACATCCAATCCAATCTACAGCTTCGCAGATGACAGTACATTAGTGTCGTGCATGGAACCAGGCAAGCCACTATCATCCCAGGAGACGGTACGTCGGCGACAGCAGCATGCCTCACAGATCAACATAGATATCAAAACAATTGTCGAGTGGGGATTAGCAAATAAAGTACAGTTCAACGTACAAAAAACTCAGGCAACAACACTTACAAAGAAGTCTCACAATGGCTTACCAACCGTGGAAATGGAGGGTCACCCCATAGTCGAATCACCTTCCGTCAAGCTTTTGGGAATCAACATCAACAATAACATGTCCTGGCACGACCACGTCGTCAGGGTTGCTAAAACGGCATCCCAGAAGCTTGGAGTTTTGTTCCGCTGTAGGAAGTTGTATACACCAGAGCAACTGCTGCTGCTCTACAAGGCACAGATCCGACCATCACTGGAGTATTGCTCCCATGTGTGGGGATGTGCTCCGAAGCACTCTCTAAAGCTTCTGGACACTATCCAGAAAAGAGCGATTAGACTAATCGATACGCCTAACCTCACAAAGGACCTCCACAGCCTGGAACATCGAAGGAGGGTGGCTGACCTATCCCTGTTTTACAGATTCTATCACGGAAGATGTTCGAGTGAGCTTTCTCAGATAATAACACCACAGGCCGTCCGAACCAGGACCACTAGAGAAGCTCTTCGAGCTCATCCTTACCAGGTCGAGGTCCTTACTCCCCGAACCAGTCTCCTCCAGCATTCCTTCTTTTGGAGAACTTCGACGCTGTGGAATCAGCTGCCGGGGAATTTGTTTCCCGACGGCTACAACCTGCAGCGTTTCAAATCTAACGTGAACCGGTACTTATCCTCTCGCAGCGCTTCTAAAGCGCCATAGGCTATCAGCCTTTGCGGGAGGCCGACCATAAAAAAAAAAAAAAACCCAGATACGGGAGACACAAGCATCACCGTAGCCAGCTGTTGACTGCCACATTGTTTATTAATTTATCCAAAGGCAAATTCGAGTTAATGTACCCAAACTTTATTCGAAATTTATTTATTTATTGTATGGCTATAGCACTAGATATTATTCGAATATTCCTTAAATGGCTGGGATTTACTTTAGGGGAACTCAGCAGATGGACAAACTATACAGGGTGTCGCTGAATTTCCATGACCGCGATATTCTCGTACCAAAATCAAGTTCGAACAAAAACTGAGTGGAATTTTTGAAAGTACTAGAGAGTCTATCATACCATGCTTTTAAAACATTTTTTTAGTACTTTAACTCTTAGAACTCACCCTCAAACTTTGTTTTTCAATTAGCACAAAATAGTTTTTTCTATACAAATTAAGTCCTTATATTATTTAAAATCTTGCAGTACGTTTCATTTTATACGCAAACCTATTTTTTTCGTAAAATCATATAAGCATAACATAAATAAAATAAGAACTTGATTGAAGCAAAAAACAGATAAAAATAAAACTAATTGGGTTTTTAAGGATACTGAGTGACCTATAATACATATGCTTTGTGCCTTTTTATTACGAAAATATTACGTCTTAAACATATGCTCATTTGATTTATCTTATGTTAATGACTAGGAAAAGAAATTGTTTGTGTATGAAGACAAAGGTACTACAAAATATTAAACAATGGTCATTCGGTACTCTTGAGAGACCCCACTCAGTTCTCTTTTTTATCTTTTTCCTTACGAAAATATTACGCCATAATCCTTATTTTATGTTCTATTTTTGGCTTATGACGTTAATTTTTGTTTTTGTACAAAATCTCAGGTACTACAAGGTATTAAATAAAATAAGGACTTAATTTGTGTAGAAAAAACTATTTCGTGCTATTTGTAAAACAAAAGTTGAGGGTGAGTTCTAAGGGTTGAAGTAGAAAAAAATGTTTTGTTAGCATGGTATACTATTTTCAAACATTACACTCAGTTTTCGTTTGAACTTTTTCTTGTCACGAAAATATCACGCGTCAGAGAAATTCAGGGACATACCCTGTATATCAGTCGATAGCATTTTTTAAGCTGAATACAATAACACTAGTCCCAACTCCCTGAAATCAAAGACAAAACAGTTATGAATTTCTCAGATCATTTTGGTAAGACTTCGTTTTAGCCGAAGTTTTAGCGAAAACCCAAATGGGATTAAGGGCAGTGTCAATCGACTCGGTTCGGTCAAACAAGACCACTCCCAAACCGAGAAAACGCTCCGGTGAAAAACTACGACACTTTAAAGTGCCTAGCCTAACTTAACCCGAACTGTCAAGTTTTTAACACTTCAACTGCCCCCCAATTGAGAGAAAAAATTTTACTGGGTCAAGTGGGCCAAAACATTTTTTTAGCCTTAATCACTTTATTTGTATCTGTTTTACATGAAACTCATTAAACAAATTTGGGTTTTTCTTGTAAAAAATGAAGTGTCCACATATGGTACACAAGGCTTCGAATTGCGATATTCTTGGGTAATTTCTAATCACTAGCCATGTGCACAATATATGGACACATGCAAGGACAAAGGATGTCGGTTATATTTCTAGAAAAATACAAGAGGGGGGAGGGGTGTAACGATGTAGAAGCAAAGGCTTTAGTCAATTGTTTTAGTTTGTTGTGGACTGTCGAAACCAAGGAACTGCTTTTCGATACAAAACCGTTATTATGGCGTGCGTTAGTAGGGCCCGAGAATAGCCATTACAGGGAAGCGACACAGCAGCGACCGATTTTCATTACGCATGCGCGGGATTACTGTGGACAAAATGTCAAACCGTCAAACTCTATTCTCGGGTAGAGCTCTGAGCTTGAGTTGCATGATTATAGACAAAGATTAGAGGTCAAATGTGTAACTGATGGCGATCGACATACAAGATAATAGAAATATAAGTGATGATTTTTCGAATTATTATTCAGATCTGGATCTACACATGAAAAGCCAGAAACAACATATATGAGCGAAACTGACAACGAACCTTTGCCGAAAAAAAAAGGAAAAATTTCCTGGAAGGTTTGTTAACCAACAGTCAAATAAATATTAGTTTGAGTGTGCATGTTACAGTCAAGTGCTTTGAATAGGTTGAGTCGAGGGTTGAGTTGAGTAGCATGAGCTAGACTCCACCTATATAGGGATAATGTTATGTACATTTATGCCTTAATAAAGACCTTTACTACTACTAGTACTACTACTACAACTACTACAATTTATTATAGTATAGTGCTACGCCAGACCTATCATTTATCCCATTTAAATACATACACAATAGATGTGTACCAGCTACAGACACATGGCCCAGAGGCTTTTAATGCCTGCGTGTACGCTTGGCAGAGAACTAAAATTGACTGCGTCCATATATGGTACACACGGCAGTTAAAGTGTTAAGGTAAAAATGTGGTAAATGGGATTTAAAGAAGCTTTAATCGACTCGATTTGACGTCTTGCGTCGGATTGTATCATTCCCAGACTGAGAAAACAGCCCGATGAAAATCCATCTTTAAAATTTGAAACCTAACCTAAACGACTTCGAAATTTCGATTTTTTTTGCGCGAAATATATTGTCATTTGGAAAGTACTTGACGACACCAAAGGCAATACCAAGAAATGGAAAATAAAAAAGTTATGATACGTTGAATCCTCAATGTTCCTAAAAATTAGGTAAGTTTAGGTTGCATTAGGTTTGTGCATTTGCGTCAATAGGGGGAAGCCTCCCAGCCCCTCTCCCTCCCCCAGACGTTACCGATTTTGAATATTTTGAGGACTCTAAGCAACATGCCCCCAGGCAAGGTTGTCACTTGTTCAGTTTTTCACAATGTACCCGTATAGGCATAAGGCGCAGACCCTCGAAGACCTTCTTTTGACTTAATTTCCTAAATTGAAAATCAAACTAAATGTTTTTCATTGTATTGATCAATACAATTCGAGTCAGGACATCAGACAGAGTCGATTGGCACCCCTCTTTAGGGCTCTGGCTATGTCAGGTAAGTTATTGAAATTTCCAAATTTCCAAACTTCAACGTGGCGTAGATTTTCACCAGAATGTTTACTTGGTCTGAGAATGGTCTCGTATGATTCAGGACGTCACAACATGTCGTTTGACACACCTCTTGACCCCCATTTAGAAAAACGAAGTCTTGCCAAAATGATTTCAAAAATTCATAACTTTTTTATTTTTCATTTTCGGGAGTTGGGACCAGTGTCATTGTATTCAGCTTAAAAAATGCTATCGATTGGTATATAGTTTCACCATCTGCTGAGCGTCGCCTAAACTAAAAATCACTTCATTTTTACGTTCATAATTGCAATAATTTTCATACATTTATTAGTAATTAGCGAGGTCAGTAGCTATTGCCAACTATACGGATTGCCGGCATGCTAACATTCGTACAGCATTTGATGCTGATCTGTGGTGTCCTTCACTTGTCAGTTGTCATGTTGTCAATGTTCTCGGATTCTAAAAGGCGTTAAAGTCGTCCATTTATACCCATTTTTGTGAAATAAAGTTGCTAGTGTGCAAGGGTCTTCCAAACCATAGTCATCTACTATGGTGTATGGTTCATTATACAGGGTGTTTGTTCTACGACGAGTGGAAGGTACTTTGGGAAAAGACTGTACATATCGTTTCCAACAAAAAAGTCATATAAAATAGGCTCCGATTTTCAACTGTTTTAGAGATATGTCATTTTTTCGTTACTTGATTTCCAGCGACTTCAGCGCATGGTTCGTAAATTTACGACCAGCCGATGTTATGTAGGAAAATACTAAATACACAGTGCGGAAAGTTATAATGACATAAAATTTGATGTAATAATTTAATAATGAATGTAAATAATCTGTCAATGTCTGAATTTTTAGACATTAAATTGTTTGTTATATTGGTGAATCTCGTATAGCTCCAGATATCCACACTATTAAACTTAATAGAGGACATAATATTAGCAAAGCCCTTTGTAGGACTGAATAACCTTGACTTGCAGATATTTCACCTTTGATTTGGTAAAGTATTGGATTTGAGCTGACGGACATATATGCTGCAAAGCACTTGCAGTAAACCATAGGAAAAATTTATTGTCACTTTAAACCCTTGTAAAATCAGCTGATGCTACAGTGCTATAAAAGCACCTCCTGTTAGGAAATTCCATGCCCTTCTACAATGTGTATTTGGTATTTTTCTGTGGGCCGTATTTTTATCAAGTATGCGCCGAGGTCGTTGAAAAATAAAAAAATAAATAAAAAATAAATATATACGCAATACTAACTTGTAAATCGGACCTTATTTTATATGACTTTTTTTTGTTCGAAACAATACGCACAGTTTTCTGTATCTTCTACTTCTTCTACTGAGTCAATCAACTTGACTCCATTTTTTTGGGCCCATCCGAATGTTAACTTGCTTATTATAGAAACCAAGGGGAATTCGTGACATTGTACGAGTTTTGCTTCATTTCGTTCTATGTATATTGCGTAAAGCGAAAATTATTGAATTCATTTAAATGACATTTTGACACAGAATTTAGAGCCGCGGCGAGAATGGAAAACGCGTCTGTTTTTGAAAAATCGTGTCAGCTCAAACTTCTTTTTTAGATGGTTTGGAGGCTCCTCTCGTTTCGCATCGTCCAGTTGAAGCATGCAAAATAATTGTTGCGTCCTAATTCCTAAGGAGGGTGACGCAAGAAACTACTTACGAGAGTTTTTGTGTTGGATGTTTTTTTTTGCGAGCGGGTGGGCCATGATTTGGTTTCAAGGACATTTCAAACTATCGGTTCATGCAGTGGAAAAATAATAAAATGGTAACATTATTATGTGTGCGAAGTACTGAGTCAATCAGTTTGACTCCTTTTTTTCATTCAATACATGAGCTTTTATTTGAGAAAACGTTGCAGAGATCCGCGCTAATTGTTGTGTTGATTCAATTATCTTTACAATTTACGCAGTCTTTCCAGCTCTTAAATAAGCAACTTTTTAATCTGTGATTAATGTGTAAATGATGGTGTAGTATTTCAAACATGAGGTACCAATTTGTTAATTTCTATGCGCGCAGTAATATGTCTGTTGCTAAAGTTATATAGTCACGTTTATTTATGGGCAATTTTTCTTGAACTGCATACATTGTTTCGGATGCATCCTAAAACCATTTGAAAGCAAATGTACATACATATAATTATAATAATACCTTATAAGCTATGGATTTTTATCTTTGCACATGAGATCTTTAAAACATGTAGTTTGGCAAGGCTGTCCTAAGTTCCGAACCTTTCCATAACTATGTAAAAAGGGCACCCAAAGGCCTCCTATACAGCAGGATATCTGTATTGTGGTTGTATAATGAATGAACACGACGGCGCTGAATACGTTTTGTTTATATGTGAATGTCCAATCCTGTCGCTTCGGTATTACTGTTGCTATGGCAATAATACCAGCTGGCGCATATGACTACAAATGTAACCTTAATAATTTGCAACATTCAATGCCAGGCATTATAGTATATGAATATACATACAGATATTGTCACTAAGTTCATTGAAATTCATCGAATGCGGAGAATCCGAAAAATTAAGAGAAACGTAAATTGCATGACCTATACACTTCTCTTATTTCTAACGTTATAGATTAAGTAATTTTATAATGCTAGTAGGAAAACAAAAAGATGCAATCAGTAGGCTTTCTCTTTACTCCTGTAAACATTGAGGTAGAGAAAGGTGCCAGAATGGTTACCTCCAGACTGCTATCAACTCACCGTGTTGCCGATCCTAATTTTTCATTTTGTACTGTTATCGCTTTAAAAATGTGCTATATTGTGCTTTTTGTCTCCTCCCATTTCTGAGGAGCAAGAAAAAGCTCCCCTTCTCAACAACAACGTTGTGTCCAATGGGAGATTCAAATCCGTTGGTGTGCGGAAATGTCCCTAAGACTGGCATCGCTGTTGGATGCACAAAACATTCCTCCATTCGCCACAGCACATCACGTCACCATTGTCGAAATATATGACATTATATGACAAGTTGATTGACTCAGTACTTCCCACACATTACGCTGATACCAGTTTATTATTTTCCCATAGCATGAAGCTTTAGTCTAAGATCCCTTGCAACCAAATAATTGCCACCCCCCCCCCCCCTAAAATTGTCTTATGCCGCTAGGTCTTTCCTTCACAGGTCAATGGACAGCCTATTATCGATACTACAAACTTCTCAGTTTTACAACCCCCACCCCCCCAACCACCTCACCTTCACCCCCACCTAAAAAACTGGTAGGAAATGATCAGGAACCCCTAAAACATCTCAAAACCGAATTTGAGTTGCTTTCATACTTGTCGCGTTCTTTGATTATTGCTACGCTGCCACTGACAAGATTTTTAACAAACATCCGCGTTTTCCATTTTCACCACGGTAACAATATACTGTGTCAAAATTTCATTAGAATCAATTTAATAGTGTCCGCGTTACAAAATACAAAACGATTTAGACCAATAAATTCTCGTATACTATACAGAAAATTCTAAGTCCCTTAGTTTCTGTAATAGGCTAGGCAATGTTCGGATGCATCTAAAAAGGTGATTTGTGTCGCTAGATCTTCCTTCACAGGTTAGTGGACAGCCTATTATGAGTACAAGATTTTTTTTTTATTTTTCAATCCCCAACCCCCCAACCACCCCAATTTCACCCCCACCAAAAAAAAAAACGCAGAAAATGATCAGGAACCTCTAAAACGCTTAAAAACGAAGTTTGAGCTGTTTTTATATTTTTAGTTTTTTATTATTTCTGAGCCGCCACTGGCACGATTTATCAAAACCATGCGCGTTTTCCATCTTCGCCATGGTAGTAATGCCGTTTCAAAATTTCATTAAAATCAATTCAACAGTTTCCTCGTTACAACGATCTGACGCAATACTCTCGTATGTTTACATCAAAAAAAATTCTAAGTCCTTTGCTTTCTGTAATAGGCAAAGGCAATGTTCGGATGGACCTAAAAAAGTTATTTATGTCGCCAGGTCTTCCTTCACAGGTCAGTGGACGGTATATTATGAAAGCAACAATTTTTTCAATTTTACAACCCCCCACCCCCCAACCACCCCAATTTCACCCCCACCAAAAAAAAAGTAGAAAATGATCAGGGACCCCTAAAACGCCTAAATACGAAGTTTCAGCAATATTTAATTTTTTTTGTTTTTTGCTAATTACTCCGCCGCCTATGCACCGATTTTCAAAATTATAGGAACATTACCTACTACGACCCCACAGCATACCGCTGCCCAAATTTCATCACAATCAGACAGACAGACAGACCGACAGACAGACAGACCGACAGACAGACAGACAGACAGACAGACCGACAGACAGACCGACGGAAATGAGTGACGTGGATTTTCGTTATGGACAGACCGACGGAAATGAGTGACGTGGATTTTCGTTATGTACACATCATAAAACGCCCAAAAAACGTATTATCTCAAAATCGAAAATTTTCGCGATCACAATACTCCCCTCACCTATCGGTGTGGGAAGTAAAATCACACTTCCACGCAAGACATCACTTGATTTTTGACAGTACTATTCATAGAATAAATTGACATTTAAAATATAACATATTCCATATTTCCTCTTCTGTTCGCGTTTTAGGTGCTTTACCTTTGAAGCAAGAAAATGTGCGAAAATGTGCTCTGGTTTTAAGTGTGCTGAAATTGTGCGACAGCCCTTGAAATTATGCTAAAATCGCATAATTATGCCAGAAACGGCAACACTTCAACTGGCAGATAGGATGGAGAGGAACTAGTACTAGACACAACGGGTATAATAAGTGAAATTATAATCGACCTGGAATGGTCTCGGACTCTATGGTTACTCATGGCCCATGGAGAGATCCTACAACGTCTGTTTCCTAGGAAGAGGCGAATGGAAGAGGAGTGACGGACCCATATCACCCTCCGATCTTGCGCTAGTGACAGATGGGTCCAAGTCAGAAATGGAGACAGGAGCGGGAGTAGCTGGTACTAAGCCAAAAGTTGAAATCTCATTTCAACACTCATATAGAACTGCATACATCTCCTCAGCGAACTTGGAACAAGGAACAAAGTAATCCTGGTTTAGGTTTCAGTGCCGGTATTCCCAACTCGCTCCCCTCGCAAGCGAGCGATCCGAGATACGACAACATCGCGTATTGATGTAAAATGTTGGAACAAAACGTCAAGTTGTCAAAACATAATCATTATGTTCGTTTGATAAAGTGCCGTATACATCACAGACGATAAATAATAATTGTTGGTGATACACATCTATCGAGGTTGAACTAACTATTCTAAAACAAGAAGATCAGTATCAACCAAAAAGCAACATTCGGGATAAATCTGATTTAGGGGAGACCGGGGCAGAATGGGATACTTAAAGAAAAACACATCATATAAAGAAAATTAAATGTTTTATTGTATTAACCTTTAGTCAGGTAGGAACATAAGGGTTTAAAAAAAGTAGCAAAAATCAGTATAACTTTTTTTTCCCATTATGCCCCGCCATTGGGGCATAATGGGAAATGACACGGGGCAAAATGGGAACATACTTCAGTACGGCTGACAACGTTCACAAGTATGTGCTTTATCGTGCTCGTCATCAACTCCAGCGCAGGAATTATGGGCCCAAGCATGCTATACATCACCGATCCTGTGACTGCGAATATAAGTATTCACTGTAAATCCGCGCACAGTCACCACAATCTTCTTGTGATAAGTCAGTATCCGTCTCAGTTTTTCTTTTAGTCCTCTTAATTTTACCGTTTAGGTTTCTTAGCATTTGCTTTTTCCCCAGATTCATCTTTTGGTCTTTCTTTCATTAGTGTTTTTACTGTTTGTTTCTAATTTTATTCTAAGTTAATTCTTAGATGGAAAATTCGTCGTCAATCTTACCTCGTTTCCTTGTCTTTGTTTCTTCAGTTCTAATTTCTTTTGGTACAAATATAATATCTGCCGGGCTAACCAAAAACGAGGAATATGCCATTTGCTTTCTCATTCTTCAATAAATAGTGATAATGGAGGTCTTTTATGATCAACTATGGCTGTGCCAGGAAAAATAGTAGGGTTAGAGAGAGGTTCCGTTTCACCGCAATGGCTGTTAATAGATAAAGTTGAAGCATTAGGCTGAGATTTTGTTTGAGAAGTTGATGCACTTCATTTTCGACTGCAAAAAAAATTAAAGACCAGATAAGAAATACATAGCATACATAGTACGGGGCAAGACGGTATAGTATCCCGTCATGCCCCGTCCGTTTTGCCCCAACAAACATATAATATGGTAAATTCAAGAATTTCTAACCTAAGCCAGTTAAGGCTACAAACGGTATCGAATACTAAAACTCGATCCTACCGCTACGGCTTCTGGTTAAACATATTGCTAAAACTTTGCTACTCACCTAATAGCACATCGATGTTTATGACAAAACTTTTTAAAATGAAGAGGAAATTCAATTTTTTCTCACACGCCAGCCAATACGAGCAGCGCCACGTTCCTCATTGGTTGACCGACGTAAGCCAACTAAAGGTCGAACTAATAACACTGTTGCCAGCGCATTTCAGTGTATCAATCATGCATAGGAGCACTTTTCCCGTTCTGCCCCAGACCTCGTTTTGCCCCGGTGTCCCCTAATTAGCGGCGAATTTGGCCCCCATTTAATGTGAAAGAACTGTCGTTTTTCTATTTCGATACCAATATTCTTGTTTGAAATTAAATAATGATAATCACAGCGATTATACTTTATAGTTCATATTATAACTTCGAATCATATATCAGTACATTAAACTATAAACCTTTATAAGCTTAAACTTTTTTTATAAAATCACTGAAAAATAGTAAACTAAAATTTTTGTTATTGGTTGAGGATATAAATCTGTAATTCTTACAGGGTCATCCGGACAAATGCTAATTGTGTCCAAGACATATCAAAACGTTTCTAAATAACCTTTTGAACTAGTTTTCAGCGAGTTTTGTTAGTGTTTTTTGAATGGGAACTCGGTAAAAAGATCTATGCATTTAGAAAGGTACATTTTAATGTGAAGGTTGCGCTTGACTTTGTCTAATCAATTTCTCCCATAACGAATCCGATTTGCAATATTAAATATAAAATCGTTTTCCAAATTTAGGCGATTTTTAGTTTACTTCATATTTGGGCCATTGATGAAATTGCGTACTCGCACAGTCGCACAAGTACAAGGTAGAAAAAGGGATTAAATACATCAAAGCCTCGATTGTTAATTCTGTGTACCTATTCTCTCTTTTCAACCAGAAGGTATCAAAATTTCCAGATTTGAACTCCCTGCGTAACATCCCATTGGCAGATAATTCCAGCAGATTATAATAACGCAAACGCCTAAAAATGTTGTACGGCTTAAATATTTTTAACATACATGAAGAAAAGGGTCGGAAATCAAGAAATATTTTTTAATACTAGGGGCGTCGTGTTATGGAAGAGGTTGAAAAACACTGTGTTAGAGGGCCTCTTAAAACAACTCGATGGAGCTCTGAAACATGTTTTTATGCTTCTTCTTGGTTTAACAGTCCAATACATACAGGATCGTCCACTATAAAGCATAATAATTATAAATAAAAGCACACATCTCAACTTAAGGTACCCTAACCGTCGGTGATAACCTATTTACATTGATACACCAGTGACACGAGCGACAGAAAGCGCTCCCCTTTGACGCGAGCGCTTCAATTGTAAGGAGAGGATGTGAGAATCTAAGCAGCAGTGATTTTCACTCCTCTCGCACTTGAAGGCAGCGTTATCGCTCCACACGAGGGGTCAAGAATACCGGCCCAGGTCATTGCGGAGTGGAAGGCAATGTATTGGCAGTCGCACTCGCAAAAGGAGGAACCGAATCTGTATTCATAAGACCAGAACAATTCGCAGGCATTGCAAAAAGCACTGCCAATAGGACCTTCTGAGATTGGGGAGAGTGTCTTCTGAGGAACCACTTGTGGAAGTTAGGTTTGGAACAAACAACGAACTGTCATTTCTGCTATGTGGAGGATGAAACAGTGGAGCACATATTGTGCTCCTGTCCAGTACTGGAAAGGGCTAGGTTTAAAATTTTCGAATTTACTGAACTGAAAGTAAGTTTCACCTAACTCGACCATGACCTTCGTCAAGAGGTGTGGATTGTAAGGGGAACTCTGAATAGGTGTGAGCCACAATATTCTTTAATATGCATCGTGTACTTGTATCCGCTGCATACTAAGAAAAAAATTGAATTTATAACTAACCGATTATATAACATACATAGGAATGGGTACGTAACGCTGCAGAGATTTAAAACTAACCGATTTCGTAACATAAGTAGGAATACAAAAAGATGCAGTCACTGATTTGCCCATAAATTTTCATATTCATATTAGAGAAAATGATTCATCGCTAAGTACTTTAGCGGCAAAAAATTGTGTATTTGAGATAACACGTTTATTTAAAGCCGGCACCACATATGCCGTATTCAGTGAGCAACGGAGCAACGAACCCCGAATATTTGCTATTCGGCTAATAAAGCCGGTGCCACGTATGCGGCATTCGGCGAGCAACGAACACCGATTATATGCTAATTGGCTAAAGGGCGATACGTGCTCGCTATTCGGCGAGCAAGGTTTAAAAAATGGCGAATATTGATATTCGGCAAATACCCGCATATGTGGCGCCGGCTTTAGATACCGGTCACAAAAAATCTCTGTGATACCCAAAATGTCCAAAAGCTTACCTACGAAGTCAATGTTCAGGTTAGTTGGAAAAATATAAAATATCGTTAGTGTCAACCCCATTTAGGACAGTACAAGCTATTTCATTAATGGACAATGTTTTGGAGTTCCTCACCTCCCATAGGTCATATCACTCCAACTTCATCCCCAACCAAAAAAAATGAAGTCAAGTTGATTGACTCAGTACTACCCACACATTACGCTGATACCAGTTTATTATTTTCCCATAGCATGAAGCTTTAGTCTAAGATCCCTTGCAACCAAATAATTGCCAAACCCCCCCCCCCTAAAATTGTCTTATGCCGCTAGGTCTTTCCTTCACAGATCAATGGACAGCCTATTATCGATACTACAAACTTCTCAGTTTTACAACTCACACTGACAAGATTTTTAACAAACATACGCGTTTTCCATTCTCACCACGGTAACAATATACTGTGTCGAAATTTCGTTAGAATCAATTTAATAGTGTCCACGTTACAAAATACAAAACGATTTAGACCAGTAAATTCTCGTATAGTATACAGAAAATTCTAAGTCCCTTAGTTTCTGTAATAGGCTAGGCAATGTTCGGATGCACCTAAAAAGATGATTTGTGTCGCTAGATCTTCCTTCACAGGTTAGTGAACAGCCTATTATGAGTACAAGAATTTTTATAATTTTCAACCCCCAAGCCCCCAACCACCCCAATTTCACCCCCACCCAAAAAAACGCAGAAAATGATCAGGAACCTCTAAAAGGCTTAAAAACGAAGTTTGAGCTGTTTTTATATTTTTAGTTTTTTTTATTTCTGCGCCGCCACTGGCACGATTTATCAAAACCATACGAGTTTTCCATCTTCGCCATGGTAGTAATGCCGTTTCAAAATTTCATTAAAATCAAATCAACAGTTTCCTCGTTACAACGATCTGACGCAATACGCTCGTATGCTTACACCAAAAAAAATTCTGTACTTTGCTTTCTGTAATAGGCCAAGGCAATGTTCGGATGGACCTAAAAAAGTTATTTATGTCGCCAGGTCTTCCTTCACAGGTCAGTGGACAGTCTATTATGAAAGCAACAAATTTTTCAATTTTACAAACCCCCACCCCCCAACCACCCCAATTTCACCCCCACCCAAAAAAAAGTAGAAAATGATCAGGGACTCCTAAAACGCCTAAAAACGAAGTTTCAGCAATATTTATTTTTTTTTGTTTTTTGCTAATTACTCCGCCACCTATGCACCGATTTTCAAAATTATAGGACCCCACAGCATACCGCTGCCCAAATTTCATCACAATCCATGCAGCGGTTACTGAGATTACGAGGGTAGAAAAACGCGACAGACAGACAGACAGACAGACAGACAGACAGACCGACAGACCGACAGACCGACAGACCGACAGACCGACAGACCGACAGACCGACAGACCGACAGACCGACAGACCGACAGACCGACAGACCGACAGACCGACAGACCGACAGACCGACAGACCGACAGACCGACAGACCGACAGACCGACAGACCGACAGACCGACAGACCGACAGACCGACAGACCGACAGACCGACAGACCGACAGACCGACAGACCGACAGACCGACAGACCGACAGACCGACAGACCGACAGACCGACAGACCGACAGACCGACAGACCGACAGACCGACAGACCGACAGACCGACAGACCGACAGACCGACAGACCGACAGACCGACAGACCGACAGACCGACAGACCGACAGACCGACAGACCGACAGACCGACAGACCGACAGACCGACAGACCGACAGACCGACAGACCGACAGACCGACAGACCGACAGACCGACAGACCGACAGACCGACAGACCGACAGACCGACAGACCGACAGACCGACAGACCGACAGACCGACAGACCGACAGACCGACAGACCGACAGACCGACAGACCGACAGACCGACAGACCGACAGACCGACAGACCGACAGACCGACAGACCGACAGACCGACAGACCGACAGACCGACAGACCGACAGACCGACAGACCGACAGACCGACAGACCGACAGACCGACAGACCGACAGACCGACAGACCGACAGACCGACAGACCGACAGACCGACAGACCGACAGACCGACAGACCGACAGACCGACAGACCGACAGACCGACAGACCGACAGACCGACAGACCGACAGACCGACAGACCGACAGACCGACAGACCGACAGACCGACAGACCGACAGACCGACAGACCGACAGACCGACAGACCGACAGACCGACAGACCGACAGACCGACAGACCGACAGACCGACAGACCGACAGACCGACAGACCGACAGACCGACAGACCGACAGACCGACAGACCGACAGACCGACAGACCGACAGACCGGCAGACCGGCAGACCGGCAGACCGACAGACCGACAGACCGACAGACCGACAGACCGACAGACCGACAGACCGACAGACCGACAGACAGACCGACGGAAATGAGTGACGTGGATTTTCGTTATCATCGTCATCATAAAACGCCCAAAAAACGTATTATCTCAAAATCGAAAATTTTCGCGATCACAATACTCCCCTCACCTATCGGTGTGGGAAGTAAAAAAATGAAGTCCCACGTATTACGGTGATACCAGTTTATTATTTTTACATAGCATGAAGCGGAAACTCAAAAATTATCCCAGAATTTTGCTTTAGCCAACAAAATTTAGTACACAAAAAAACGTCCCCTTGCAACCAAATTATCGCCAGCCCCCCTCCCCCCCAAACTGTGTTATGCCGCTAGGTCTTTCCTTCACAGGTCAATGGATAGCCTATTATCAATACAACAATTTTTTCAGTTTTAAAACCCGCACCCCCAAAATTTTTGGTTTTTTGAATATTGCAGCGCCACTAGTGACACGACTTCTAAAAACCATATGCTTTTTCCATCCTCCCCGAGGTAGTAATACTGTGTCGAAATTTCATTAAAATCACTTCAGCCATTTTCAGGTTACATAATACAGAACGATCTAAAGCAATACCTCGTATACTTGTACACAAGAAAATTAAGTCAAGGAAACGTTAAGCAGGAAAGGAAAAGAAGAAGAAATGTATTATGCCGCTAGGTCTTTCTTTCACAGCCAATGGACAGTCTATACAACAAATTTTTCACTTTTGCAGCCCCTCACCCCTAAACCACCCAAATTTTACCCCCACCCAAAAAAGGTAAAAAAGTGATCAGGAACACCTAAAACACCTATAAACGAAGTTTGAGCTGTTTTCATATTTTTAGTTTGTTGATTATTGCCACGCTGCCACTGACACGATTTCTAACAACCATACGGGTTTTCCATCCTCACCACTGTAGTAGTAATGTGTCAAAATTTCAATAGAATCAATTTAATAGTTTGCACGTTATATAATATAAAACGGTCCAAAGCAATAAATACTCGTATGCACCCAGAAATACTAAAATATTTACTAAAATATGGCGTGACCATAACATCACTAAAGCTACAAGAATGTCGCTGGTTCAGTCTCTTGTGTTCTCCATATTTTTGTATGCCTCGGAAACTTGGACTGTTAAAAAGGCAGATCGACCTCGCATAGATGCTTTTGAAATGTGGACATGGAGGAGAATGCTGAGAGTTCCTTATACCGCCCATCGAACTAACGTTTCGATACTGGATGAGCTTGGTAATCCAAAGAGACTATCCTCCATTGTGTCGACGAGAATGCTTACATTCTTCGGACATACACAGAAGCAATAATATGGAGAGACTTGTAGTTCAGGGTCATGCCCCGAGTGGGCGGCGCCGTGGCCGTCCTCCTACACGCTGGGTGAATACGACGAAACAGTTGCTGGATATGAGTAACAAGAACGCCACTAAACTGACAGTAAATCGCGAGCGATGGTGAGCTACAGTGTTCAAAACTATTGATAATATTCGTGTCGGCAATACTCTAGCTCCGACCTAATGCATTTTACGAGTTCACAACATGTCTGTTAAGACTATGATGATGCTCACAGAAAATTTTAAGTCCCTTAGTTTCGGTAATAGGTAAGGCAATGTCTGGATGTACCTAGAAAGGTGATTTATGTCGCTAGGTCTTCCATCAAATATCAGTGGACAGCCTATTATAAATACAAGAAATTCTCCAGTTTTTAACCCCCACCCTCAAACCACCCCTATTTGACCCCGCCCATAAAAACCTAGAAAATGATCAGGGACCTTTAAAACGCTTAAAAACGAAGTTTGAGCTGATTTTATATTTTTAGTCTTTTTATTTCTGCGCCGCCACTGGCACGATTTATAAAAACCATACGCATTTTCTATCCTCGCCACGGCAGTAATACTGTGTCAAAATTTCATTAAAGTCAATTTAACAGTTTTCTCGTTACACAATGCAGAATTGAAGCAATAGCCGATGCTTTCACCAGAAAAGATTCCCGGTACCATCCTTCAAGTACCTGTACCTTTAGACCCCAAGTGTGCAGTTTGTTGAAATTGTTTTATTGGAAGCAGCACAAAAAGTCACAAGTGTACAGGGTGACCCATTAAAATTTTTGAACCGAACGTCACGTGGTCACAAACAAATACCCCATTGGGTAACACAATTATAAGAAAAGATACGATATTTGCTCTAATTTACACCCCCAAAACGATAATCTGCTACTAATGCACAGTTCCGATATATTGCTTGTCTTAGTCGTGGGACACCCTGTAGATAGTCATGACCCTGTCGTGCCGCCGCTGTTGAAATCTATATCTCTCTAACCCAAAATATCGATGCGCAAAGGTATCGACGCAAAGGATCGCCAGACCTTGAGTAAGACAGCTGATTGTTTGTTGACCCGGGCTCATACTATGAAAGTATTGAGAAGCTAATGTGGTCCAGCTTATACTACTAACTGAATAGGACAGCACTTTACATACAGAATGGGTACGTAGACAATGCCTTGTAACTTATTAAAGGTCCATAGAATATTAAAATAAAAAATTGTTGACTAGTAATAGGAAAATATAAAAATTCATAAAAATCAGCAAACACTTATAAATTAACTACATAATAATAATAATTAGACCAAGACACAAGACCACATTAATAAAAAGCAGTCATATACTTCGCCTGCAGGATGGCCTGCTCTTTCCAGAGACGGGGGGGGGGGGGGGGTTATGTTTGCTATTCAGGAACAAGAAACTACAAGAAATATATAATTAATGATCCATCCATCACCGAAGATAATTGCAGAAAATTTCACCAACAGAAGAAAACAATAGACCACATAGCAGGTGCAAGCATAGCTCTAGCTGGAACCGAGTACACAGTCAAACACCAAGCAGTAGCCACAACAAACAAACTGACTGAAAACACAGATCCATATTATAATTACACAGCGACCTCAGAACTCAAAAATAGTCAACTCGAATCATACTGGGAGACTGAAATACATACAGACCAAACCATCCCAGCCAATAGACCAGATATAATTTTTCAGTCAAAGGCAGACTATTGCGACTCTCGATGATATGAATATCCAAAACACCTACGCTGTGAAGATATATAAATACACAGATTTTTTCATAGAAATAAGACGCCTCTGGAAACAAAACAAAGTTATTATTGTCCCCCTTCTCATGTCGGTGTCAGGCCTAACATCAAATACATTTTTACATCACGCAACGTTTGGGCCTGGACGAAAAGTTACGCAAAACTTTCCAAAAGGCGGTAATCCTCAAGGCCTGTAGCATTGTACGGTCTTTCTAAATTCAGAATAATAACAGCTCCGGTGTTGACTTGGCGCAGCCCGTCAATACTTTGCCGCTACCATACGAGAAAAAATAAGAAATGCAGAATAATAATGAAGTAAACCATGTTACTGCACACAAAATGCATACAGTATAAGTGGCGAGGTTTTGTTCATGCTACTCTTCCACCTAACCTAAGAAATTCCATTCTATATTCCATATATTTGTTCATATAAATACAAGTATAGTATTCCATACAAAAAAAACTTACACATTCAAAATTAAGTACCTATATAAGTGGGAACTGAAACTGATACGGCTGTTAGATAGGCTCGAAAGTCTGTTTCGTGGCAACTGCATTGCTCGTCCCCATTGTATAGAATAACAGCTATAAACTAAACTAAATACCCATTTTCAGCGATTAAATATTCTAATAGTGTAAAACAAATTTAAGGAGTTATATAATATAATTTATCTACTTATAAGGAACAACTGACCGAAGCGGCAAGGGAGTAGGGATAAAGAAAATAATATTTTATAAATAAGCACAACCCAAACTTGATAGAAAAAGGTGTATATCTCAAAAAACATGTATGCATCAACATTACAAGGGAAGTGTACCCAAACATAATAGATATGAGAAATAATAATAATGGACAGAATAAATAGCAGAAAGTAAAAGCGACAAATTAAAATAGAGAGTAACGACATCAAGAAAGTCGATTGAAATTTGGAATGAGATTGTGGAAGTTAGAAACCCATCCACATCAAAGGAAGCATTGTTTTGATAGTAAGAGAGGCATCGGTAGCCCTTATTTTATCAGGTAGGTATTATAATGTCTTTCCTGGTTTGAGCAAGTATGTACTGTTTTGTGTACAGTGCATATATGTCCTCTTTATGTTGGGTATTATAATATAATATATGAGTTAATTTCTTGATGTGTCGTATAAGCCTGAGTATTAGTTTTGACGTAGATGATGTAGACATAAATAGTATGCGCAAGGCAATGTAATAATATGTTCTTTGACAAATTCTTCTCTGCAGGGATCTGTATACTTCAAACTTGTTAATACGAAGGAAGCTTATGGCCAAAAAACTTAATTTAGAAGAGATTGTGCCCAAAATTTTTGAAAAAGAGACTGGGTCACATCAAAGAGGAGACTCTGGTGCTAACAGCCAAGCTTTCGGCAATGTTTATTGCCATCTTCAGGGCTTTAACGTTGAGGTTTGCCAATTTAAAAACAGCAATTGCATTGAGTGCAAACGACTTCTTAATGCAGCTAAAAATCGTCACAATCTTTCCATAAAATTTTAAAAAACTATACTATCATGGCGTCTTCCACTAACAGGTCAGGAAACAAACAACATATAATTGTAAATTACAAACACACGAAACGACCTTTACATGTTGAAATTTTGAAAAAAATGAAATTTTAAAATTTGTGTAAACTATTTTTGTTAATATTTTGGTAACATAACTGCAGTGCGCCAGTCCTCGTTTATAGAGCTGTCAACGTAAACACGCCCTTATTGAGTTCATGATTGCCTAGAGTGATAGTCAATGACTGGTCACAATTTGACTGAAACGGATGAAGATGAAGGCGCAGCTTTAGTCTAAAAGCTCGCTACGTATAAAAGGATACTCGGTAAAGTAAAAGTTTTGTCATTTACAGGTTCGGTAGGCATCAACATAGGGTCAGGTGAGTCGTCAGAACGCACCGTGGATGTATAAGGTAAGGGTGGGGGACTAAAAATGTAAATTTTTTTTCGCATAATGAATGATGAAGTACTATTCAGAAAATATTATAAGAAATTAGAGAAAAAATTGTCAGAATTGTAGGCGAAAGGTAAAAAGCTATCGGAGGGTGCTTAAGTTGCGAAAAAATTTGCAACAATTATGTCACTCGGTACACATTTTACATACTCATTCTATGAGTCAAAATGACACTAGTTAAAAATCGTCAGAAGTCGAGACGGACGAATGTCGGAGATATTATCGATAGTAGGAACATTGATGCTCCACTCAATTTATCATTATATCTAGAATTTTATATTTTATTTCATCAAGTTGACTTTTGAAGATTGTTCAAAATAATTTACAATATATCCGTACACTATTGGTTAACTGTCACAAGTCAGAAAGGCATTCATTTTTTTATAAGACAACATGGAAGTAATGTTTATTTATACCTTTAATACAAAATATATCAGTAACTTTAATTGAATACGTATACTAATGAATCGCGACTATTAATACTAATTTAATATTACTTGAATGTAAAATATTGCTATGTGTGATAACTATTCTTTTCCATGTCGCTAACCCACTTATTATTACTATCAATACCTACTCATCAGAAGTGAACTTGATTAAATAAAATTTGAAGATTAATCGAATACTTACCTGTATGAAGATTAATCGTAATTTTTCGAGCTTGTCTTCCGATATGATTACGTTGTAGTTTCTGATTTATCACATCCATCGATACGTGTTTACAGCAGAGATTCTTTGCCAGCAATCCGACCGGTGCCCGACACAACCGCTGCTTATTCATTCTGTTTTTTAAGCAAAATTGCCCCTATAGGGGAAGGTGATTTGGCGGGTTGGAATCATATCGGAAGGCAAGCTCGAAAAATTACGATTAATCTTCATACAGGTAAGTATTCGATTAATCTTCAAATTTTCCTTCGCTTGTCTTCCGGTATGATTACGTTGTAGCGGTTAAAAGCTAGTCGGTGCAATTTTGCGTTAACCACTCTAAAGATAAACAATATTTCAAAAAAAAAGAAAAGGAAATCGATTTATTGAAAACGATTACGTTGAGAAATAAGTAGGCATAGCAGAAATACATAGATACCGTTAGGTATATAAATAAAAAAATAATAACATTTACAATACATGTGTAAACGAAAGAAAATGAATTTATATATGTACACATGCGTATATAGACTATTATAGACACTAAAAATTAAGGTAAACCTAAATTCGATGTGGTATGTTCGAATATGTAATAAGGCATACCTAGAGGACGATTATAATATTTAAAGAAAACGGTTGAATTTGGGCTCCATCCGGCTGTATGCTTAAATGAACTCAAAAAATCAGAACGTAAATTGTCAGAAGTGTACCGAGTGACATAATTGTTACTTTGGCGGCTCTTTATATTTCGCCTATACTTCTGACAATTTTTCCCTACTTTCTTATATTTCCGTTTCTATTGCAAATTTTCGGAGCTGTACTTCAACATTTATTATGCAAAAAAAGATTACCTGTTCAACTCCCCACCCTTCCTTATAAAGGGTGATTCAATAAGGGTTTCCACATCAAAATGATGAAAAAAAATCGGAGGAATAGAAAAATATACAGAAATTTTTATTTGCCATTTCAGGTTAGTGTATTACAATCAGGTATGAAAGATGATGTCATGCAAATGACCCCCGCGACTCATGTGTCATGACGTAGTTCGTTTATTGAAATTGCCTATCACTTTTTGAAACAATTCAGGTTCTATGCCGGCTATTTCGCGTCTAATCTCCTGTTTCAACTCTGGAATAGTGTTTGGTTTATTTTTATACACTCTGCTTTTTAGACACCCCCAAAGAAAGAAATCTAGGGGAGTAAGATCAGATGATCGCGGCGGCCAATTGATACCGCCGTTACGTGAGATAATCCGACCTGGAAACTTGCCGCACAGCAATTGCATCGTTTCTCTGGATGTGTGACAAGTGGCACCATCCTGTTGCAACCAAAAATCCTCAATGTTCCAGCACCTTCCAGCTGCTCCCAGAAAAAAATCAGATATGTTTCGATAGCGAACACCATTAACCGTAACAGCGTTCTCCGCATTATCCTCGAAAAAAAAAGGGCCAATGATTCCTCCGCACCAAAAGGCGCACCGAACAGTCACTTTTTGAGGATGCATTGCTTTTTCAACAATCTCTCTTGGATTTTCTAATCCCCAAATACGAGCATTGTGTTTGTTTATAAAGCCACCAACGTGAAAATGTGCGTCATCGCTAAAGATGATTTTCGTTGCAAAATGAACCCCTTGTTCTCGTATCCATTCTGCTGTTGATGATCTCGAGGTTTCAACTCCTCAGTTATTTGGACTTTATATGGGTGTAGATGCAAGTCTTGTGTTAAAATTCGCTGTGTGGTTGAATACGTCAGGCATAAGGCCCACTTGTTGCGATCGGTGACGAATCGATGTCTTTGGATCTTCGGCTACACTTTCGTGAACAATGGCAATATTTTGAACTGACCGACCTGCACGAGAACGTTGAGTGACTTTGAGGTTAGTTACAGATCCAGTTTGCTCGAATTTTTGAACCACATTCCAAATGATCCTCTCAGAAGGTCGATTTTGTGCACCGAAAAATTCACGTAGAGCCCGAAATGCCCAATTTTCTCTTGATCGACCATTCTCATAATAGGCTTGCACCATTTTTACACGTTGGTCAGTCGTATATAGCTCCATGACTAATTTTGTTTACGTTTTGAGGTTAGAAATCTCATATGACAATGAACAAATACAGTGGCGTTTCAAAAATATTTCAGATTGTAATGTGGAAACTCTTATTGAATCACCCATTACATCCATGGCGCGATCTGACGACCCACCTATCCCTATGTTGTAACCTACCGAACTTATAAATAACAACATTTCTACTTTACCGAGTGACCCTTTTCTTACATAGCGATCTCTCCGTCTACTTCTAAAGATGCCATCCACCCATGTTGATAAAATGTAAAGCAGCGAAGCGCGTAGATGCCGGCCGAACAGCCAAAGAACAAACAGTTCATTGGACCATGGCGGCGATAGGCGATAAGGAAACTAACAGAGATTGTAAAGGGTATAAGAAAACAAATCTTTAAAAATTTGTTGTTATTAATTTAAGAGGATAACAATAAATAATATTACTCTTATCAGCTTCTACTTTATTCATCGTAACGTTCCACGTGTTATCTGTGGATATAAAATTCAAGCTTTTGATAAGCTGCTACGTGGCCTACATTTTGCTTTTATTATATTAGCCATACACTGGGAGTGTATCATCAAATATCTTAGCAAATATTTAATGATAAAATGCATAAGTACTTTCAAGTGTCGTAGAGAAACTGCACTGCAGACATGCTTGATATAATAGGGCATATTAGGCAGGAGAAAAAGCAAACGCTTAAAGCAAAAGGTATGAGTAAAAGCAATTGCCTCCTAATCCAATATGAACAATAGTTACCTTATACTTCCAAGCAAATGCTTCATAAAAACGAGTAAAAGGCCTAGAGTTTCAGTTACGTACACGCGATATTCAAAATATCTTCGCACATTTGACAATATCTCCGGAGTCAATGTGGGAATCGTTTATAGATTCGGACTGTGTAATACAAACTTTGAATTTCAAATGTCCCCATGAAAAAATTAGAACGCATTTTGAATATCATCTGTAATATTTCAGATAATAAAAATAATACTTCATTTTAATAATCACCATAATTTTTATTAACTTCCATTACAGTGAATCAATCTTCAATCCGATTTGTAAATGAATTCGCTTCAAAATAATATATCACAAGTACCTATGGTGGTCCTATTTAGGTTTTTGAACTAGCCGTTGCTGAGGGTGACGTATTTGGTGGAAGAGTTCCCTCTCGAAATACAAATCACCGTGTCACAGCGATTTTTTTTATCATTTCAGACACAATTTGGGTGGCAAATTTCGGCTGGGACACACTATGTATAAAATTCGTACGTCTTTGTTTAGCAAAAGCAAACCTCTCAATTGCTCTGTTGTTAACATTATTACTTATTATCCATGGTATTGGGTCTCAAATATTTTCACAGTCGAAAAATCCTCTTCTCCTTGCATTGTTAACCCGTAACCGGTGACGTCCCATTATTGTTACACTCATGGTGACGTGGAGTCTTGGAGACTCCTCCCACATCATTGCATATATTATCAATCCCATACATTATTATCAGGATCTGAGTATATTTCTCTCAATTTTTAAGCTATTCCGTTGAACTTGACGCAAAAATACTTAGATAATCTTGATTATGATCCATCTGTATTGCAAAGTCAGGATCACTGTCATCAATATCGCTATTATCAGACTCCTAGCTGTTATACCCACTCCAAAAAGGTCTATTCAAAATTAGGATGTGTTGCAGGAATACTCGGTGACGTACTTGGACGAGTAGCCATTACAGAGTTCTAAAGCACACAAGTAAAGCCCTGACCACATGATATACATATGTATAAACAACAGTCGCAATAATGGTGACGTGGAGTCTGCTAGACTCCGACACATGGTTTACACGAGGTTTACACAACAATGGCTTCCTGTTAACTGACGTCACAAGCGATGCTGCCTCGAACGGTGGTTTTAGAAAGCTATCTGACGTTTCGTTTGTCAAGGTCATCTGGTTTCGAAATTATAGCTATGTTCAACTTCGAAGGAGTCTCCCAGACTCCATGTCACCGGTTACGGGTTAATATTAGGTTAGGTTGAAAGTGAGTGGGGCAACAATGCCTCCTTCCACTGCGGCTCAATTGTGTCTATTGTCGTTAACACCTGTTTAGAGTTCACCGTACAGTACGCACCTCTTAACGAAGGCGATTTTCGTGAAGGGTGAAACTTCCTTGAAGTCAGAAGGATCCAGTTGGGCAAATCCAAATGTCTGGACCCTAGCTCTCTCCAGTACTCAGCAGGAGCAAAGAATATGCTCCGCTGTTTCGTCCACGTAGCAGAAGCGACAGTCTGATGATTGTTAATATTAGAATATTTATAATTATTTGTATTGACAACAGTTTCTTTAAACGACGTTTCTAGATTCTTAGATGAGAGCACATTTGAAAATGTTACAGCTCTTTTCAACTCTTTTCAACTTTTCAACGTCGCCACAGCCAGGAGCGTTGGCTCTTGGCTCGCAGCACATACGCTTCGAGACGCGTAGGATTGCCTACTGACAGCTAGAGATGTGTAGAACGGTTCTGATCCGGTTCATTGATTCGGATCTTTAAGGTGATCTAACTGAACCGAATCCTAAATTTAAATTCAACGGATCAGTCGGGTCACAAATCCGGCGGCTTGTTCATTCTGAATCACAAAGCAGGATGGTGCGTGCTACGGTCAGTTGATCTGACGATTGGCGATGTGTTCATTTTTTGGTTCAGTGTTCTGCTGAAGCTAAATGATAGCCATAATGCTTAATGTTCTGGGATCTGAATTTAAACGAATATTTAGATAGATATTTTAGGGCGAATAATAAATTAATATTTTTCGTGTATGATGAGTTGTGTCTGTTTATAGCAGAGACAAAAAATTACTTTTACGTGCCAGGAGTGTATTTTACCAAATACGAGGAACTGAAAACTGAATAATTATTTATTAAACGAAATCAAATCTAAACGTTTGATAAAGAGTTTAATACATATGCATCTTCTAGGTGCATATATAAAAATAAAACAAATTAATAAATTATACATGAAATGCATACCGTACCGGCTCATTTCTGCCTGCACCGAGAACCAGATTGGGCGGTTCCCTCGTGCTTCGGTCTAGATGGAAGGTGAACGATTACATTCGCTAGCCGGGTAGTCGGGATCCGACTGACCCGTGAACCGGATCACTGTTCCGGATCTTTGAGGTGTTCTAGATCCGCATCTTAAAAACGACCCGATATGCCCGTCTCTACTGACAGCCAAGTAGGGATCGCGGCGCGTCAAAAAAAAGCAAGCATCGACTTGCAGAGGTTGAATCAGCATCAGTACGTAATAAATATTATAAAAATGTATATATCTAGTTCTTTGGCGGTTACTGATGGTGAACTGCAAGGCTCGGTCTTTGGCCCCATTCTTTTTCTCATTAATGTTAATGACCTGCCAAACTGTGTTGATGCGGATAATGTCATTCTATACGCAGATGATACAACTCTGGTGCACAGACACGTTTCCACAACAGCGCTTGTAGATGAATGTATACATTTGAAAAGCAATTTAAAGAACTGGTTTGAAGCAAATAAATTGACACTCAATCAGTCAAAGTCACAGACAATGGTCTTAAACTTGCGCAGCAATTCCATCGATACTTTAGGGTCGATAAAGTTCCTAGGAGTGCACATCGATCCTCATTTGACGCGGGAATCGCATGTTAACCATCTAACATCCATGCTATCAAAGTGCATTTATCTAATAAGAGATCTAAAAAATGCTGTTTCAGACACCGTGATTCGAAAATGCTACGTTTCTTACTTCCACTCACGAATGACATACGCACTCCTCAACTGGGGTCACTCGGCACATATGGAGAAAATGTTTGCGGTACAAAGACGTTGTGGTAGATATATTGACAATATCGGTTACACCTGATCCTTGTAGACACAGCTTCATTCCATTGAAAATAATGACCCTTCCCAGCTTATATGTATATTCTTAACTACCTGATATACATTAAATCCAATCAGCATCTGTATACTTCTCACAGCAGCGTTCAACATTACCAAACACGCCATAATGGTAATTTAGTCCTATCTCAACTTCGGCTTCATAGGACTAGAAATGACACCAATTTTTATGGCATACTATTTTATAATGTTCTTCCTTGTAATGTTAGGCAACTAGCACTAGAACCCTTCAAATTGAGAGTGAAGCGGTACTTGATCGATAAGGCATCTTACAACTTTAATGAGTACCTATATACTGATTTTGAAGACATCTGCTAAGCACTGATATTTTTTCTTTCTGTTCGTTGCCTTTTACACAATTTACCATTGAAATGTTGTGTGAAATGTTCAATTTATTGTAAATGAACATGTCATTCTGTTCCTTTTTTCCTGTGTAATGTGTGTTTTTAACAATTTTTCTTATATACGCAGTGTAAAATTATATATATTGTAATTTTGACTTTTGCGAACACTTTTGTGTAAAGCACCAATAAATTATTATTATATTGGTAAACATGGGCGGGGAAAATTTCTTTGTGAATACGAACAACTGTACGACATGACAAATAGAAGTTACAGCAATCAAAATAGGGAAACGGGAAAATATATGGTCATGTAAGCAAATTAACGAAATCAATAAGCTCTTATTGCACTTGCATCTCAAGAAAACCAAATATATAGAAACTAAAATATTATACACTAAGGTAGAGGCATTTATGCTACTATTGCGCTTCTACTACCGCCTCAGCTACTGCCAAATGAAGTTTTGAATAACAATTTTTTTTTATCATAAATGGAAAGATCATATATAAGTTTTATAATAGAACTGTTTTTGTTTTCTTTTTTTCGCAATAATTCAAAAGTTATATCGAAATAAAAATGGGTTTTTGAATCGAGTACCGAAAACACGCCGACGGCTCCCGAATCTGTGTGACGTCACCATGGTGGTAAGAATGCTCCTTTGACCAACGACGTCCTACTCCGATACTAGATTCTACATTTCCAGCGAATCGCCAAAATACGTACTGCTAAACTGGTAACTAGTGTATATTTGTTGCCACACAGTCGATGAATCAAGTTTACAGCTCGAGAAAGTCTACGATCGAAATAAATATGTTTTTGAATGTTTGAAGTTGAAGTCAAAGTTAAATAAGTAATAATACCAAGTGATAAACAGAATGTGACTACGAGTTTGAGTTAATTTTTTTACATTAAAAATCTTAGAATTGAATGAATGAAGGGATTTTGTTTTATTAACCAACTATTACATTTCCAAAGAAAAAAAATAATTGCGATTGATATTCACGGACTAACCTCATTTCCACTGATTTTTTGAATTGTTTACCGCCTCCCGTACTTAGTTTTTGCACTGTGCAGTGCAAGTAATATGTCTAACAAAATTTGATTTAATCACATATTTATGTTGATCGTAGAAAAAATGTGCGTAACAAGTGCAAAAAGCACATCAATAAATTTTTTGATTAAAAAAAATAAAAAAGTTGGAAGGCCTGGGTTTCGATCCAAAGACCCTGAGATACACTTGCGGACTCTCTAACCACTGGGCCATCCTTCGGTTGAGGAGATCTTTTCAACGAAACATATTTGATTAGGTACTTACTTACTGGAATCTGTAATCTGACTTCGACTTCAAACATTCAACATTTCAACAAATATACACTAGTTACCAGTTTAGCAGTACGTATTTTCGCGATTGGCTGGGAATCTAGAATCTAGTATCGGAGTAGGACGCCGTTGGTCAAAGGAGCATCCTTACCGCCATGGTGACGTCACATGGGTTCGGGAGCCGTCGGCGTGTTTTCGGTACTCGATTCAAAAACCCATTTTCTTTTGATATAACTTTTGAATTATTGCGAAAAAAAAAGAAAACAAAAACGGTTTTGTTATAAAACTTATATATGATCTTTCCATTTATCACAAAAAAGTACTTTTTTTCTTAATTCAAAACCTCAAATGCCACTTAGGTGTGAACAGTCTATACGAAATGACTTTACGCCTCGCGCAGCATCGCGCCGCGCCGCTTCGCCCCATGCCGCTTAGGAGAGAATCGGCCTTAAGGCGACTGCGGCAGCGTTGCCAGGCTGTGTATTGTCATATTATCGTGACGCAGAGCCCAGGTAACAGCGATGTCTCTTCTCACGCAGAAGACCCTCTTACTTAATCTTTTCAGAAGACATTTTCGTCGATTCTGGTTGTGGGTTGCCGTCCAGATCGCTGGTCTTCATCCACCCCTTCCTGGTTCTGCTTGAAATTCTTCGCTCACCTCGTAACTTGTAGTTAGCTCAAAATTGCATACCCGTAAGCTTCCTAAAAGCACTGAGTGCCAGTTTTGTTGAGATTTGAACAAAATTTGATCGCCCAAAGTTTCAAGACAGAGAATGATGCACTAATGTAACATTGCTGACGCTCCGGATGTCTAGAGCAGTTCGAACTTGGTTACGCTGCGAAGCTAAGGCTTCTTTCCACTAAACACAACCGGTCCGAGCGCGCTGCGTCTAGTAGCGGTGCGACAAAAAATATGTTTTACGACATTTAGGACACTCCCTGTATACTGGAATAGAATACTCCTAAGTACTATTAGATCCGTATGACAAGATAAAATGTGCTATCAAAGTGCATATCAAATTTCCGAACAAATTTGTTATGGAATTTCTTAACATGTCATGCAAGCCTTTGAGGCAATATTTCAGATGAAATTTGATACGAAACTTGATATCATTTTTTGTAGAAATTGTTCTAAATACTAGCAAATTTGATATCAAAACTGCGCGTAAAGGTACGCAGAAGAAGAATGACGGAGTTGACATCTGTCAGATTGACTTCTGTTTTTGGTGTCAACGCCGGCGCCGTCAAAATGTGCATTCCTTTTACATGTGAGACAAATTTAATATCACTTCATTTCTTGAGACGAAAAAATCGCACCATATTTACATGAAAGGAACCAGTTGGTTTACATTTTACTTCTCGCCACAAAATACTAACCTCTAAATATCGCAGCTCACAGCTACAAATAAAGTGTAACATAAAGAAATAAAGTTTTAAATACATGTTTCACTGTTTTCAGTATATTAAGGCAAAATATATCTGCGCAGTAATAGCAAAGGTAAATGAGCAGAAAAGGTATGATGGGTATAATCTAAATTAATGCATATGTATCAATTAAGTTTAACATCATTTTGTATTAATTTTGCATTCTAAATTCAAATTTAGGCATATCAAATTGTAATCACATTGCATGGAACATTGCCATTTCTGCTCCTTTACACTTTTTATTGTTGTGGACCTGCTCATGATTTTTCATTGCTGCACATTCATGTGTCGTTGCTACAGTCCTTTATAATATGTAAAATTAAAACTATAATTTTTATGTAAAACAGAAGTCATAACATGGAATTTGCTTCAATAAAATAAATAATACATAAATGTACAATATACAAACATACACAGAAACGGAAGTAAAGAACTCGTCGGAGCATAACCACAAAACCAAACTCTGGAGAGGTGAAGAGGGAACAGACATCCTCAGTTCAAACTGTCTTCATTTAGCGATTGGAATGCGCATGAATCCGAGGTGGGAGTATCTGAGAAAATGTGTGAAAGAAACGCGCCTAAAGACGCAATGCTAAGTCAACAGTGTCAACCCAGTATTAGCAACTGTCATATTTAGTTTCAACTGCACTCGCGCAGGGCTTAAATTTAATATTAAATTTGAGACGATATTATATAAATTTATATTTTATATCATTTTTGTTAAGAAATTTCATAACTAATTTGCGATCAAATTTGATATGAAATTTGATACCACATTTAGTATCGTGTCATATGGCTCTAATTACCCTGTTACTGGTGCAACGAAATTAAAAAAAATGGCAGCAGCATTAGTCTTCAGCATATCTCATCCCAAAATTTTCATTCCTAGACATTTGTATCCCCTGCAATATTTAATGTCCCACTGCTAGTTGTAGCTCCTGTTGTTGCCTCCAATGCACATATACTCGGTCTTGTTCGGGGTCTTGTCGATATTGAATTCTAGACCCCATTTATTTGTCATACTCCTCAATCAGCTTGCGGGTCATGTATTCGATGTCATTCATGTATGGGCTGTAAAATCGTCATCCACTGGTATTCCCGCATTTTGGTTTCCTGGTCTTTGGTGTATTTTCCAACTAAATTTTTAACATTGCTTAAGACCTTTGATAACTTTGAAGCCTGCTGTTAACCTATTGATTGTTTAAACTCTAGATCCTGTACCATGGTATAAGGATTTCACTGCTTTTATTATTTCTACATTGATGTTGCTCTTATTTACACTGTCTCAATGACCCGAAGTTTTATTGAAGGTACGCTGTGATATGCCTTTTTAGATCGACAAACAAGAGGTGAACATCTTACTTAAATACTGAAGACGACACGACTTTAAAAAAAAGGCTGTTATCCCAAACGTAAGAAACTTGGCAACGTTAATTGAAGAATACGCCAGACTCGCATGTTGCAGTTTTTTTCTTACCCGTGTTTCGTGTTGTGCACATACGAAGTAATGTAGATTGAAGATAATTATCTTTCGGTTTCGTTGCATCTCAAATTTGCCTCACATCTGAGCAGGTCATGCAACTCTAGGGGAATTCTCATCGATGAGGTAAATGATACCTGTCCCTTCTTTCTTTTTGGTCCGTTTTGCAGTGTTTACCATAGGCGGGGTAAGAGAGATTTATTTTAATTTGACGCATTCCAATTGTCCTGTAATTTCTGGTTACGTTTATGGGCCGATATCTACTGGATTAATTGTAATCATGAAATGTTTCAAATTTTGTATAAAATATCTCTTAGAAGTTTTATGACATCAAATATCATGTCACTCGTTTCAGTTGGACTGCCAGGTAATCACTGGCATGTACTTCTATAATTCGGAAGGTAGCAACTTTGATGGAATTTTTACCTTGCCACAGGACGAAAAAGCTTGATAGCTTATGTATAGCATAGAAATATTTGACATAGCTGTTGTCAGAAAAATATATTCTATACCTGTTGATTTCGCAGGTCATTTAATGGTAGTCTAAAATTGATGTCTGTCCCACATTGCACGCTTTGTGCGTTTAGGATTTTCGTACGGTTGGTTAACGTAGTAGTATAATACCTAATATTCCGAGGTTTTTATTAAATTCAACTGTGAAAAGCGCCGACTAAAAATTTGACGCAATTTTCATTGGTTCAAACAGACAGTAAGTACTACAGCTGACGCAAGATGTTATATAACAAAGCTTTTGAATTACATTGTTGTCCACATAGATTTTTAGCTCTCTATCTGACAGTCTGCTATTTAGGTAGAATTGGGATACCACAGTTTTGTGTAACATTTGTAGCAGGTGGAAACGTCGAAGAAAATGTTCTTCTAAGATATACAGGGTGTGGCATAAAAACCAAGTGTTCTTGGTTTAAGTAGTACACATATATTAGAAAAGGGAGGAGTGCGCGGTTTCACTTTCTTACTTGTCACTTGTCATCATGAAGCGGTAGACGCTACAGCAACGCGTGGCATATGGCGTGGCATCATTGGCCCATATTTTTTTGGCGAAAATGAGTTCACCGCTACAGTAACATCTGAGAATCACATTCATATGGTGAATACCTTTTTCATACCAGAATTGCAAAGAAGAGGTGTGGATATCAAAGATTTGTGGTTCCAGCAAGATGGCGCCACAGCACACACCGCCAGAGCATCTATGGCTGTTCTTCGCCACCTATTTCCAAATCGTTTAATTTCAAGGTTTGGTGGTATTTCGTGACCTCTTCGGTCTCCCGACTTATCAATTTGTGATTTTTTTCTATGGTGGTAACTCAAGTCACGTATTTAAAATGCCAAACAGTGGAGTGCAATTTTCGTGAACGGCTGCATCATATGCCAGATGTAATTTTTGCCAAAAAATTAGCTATTTGTTCTAATATTTATTTCCTGGAGGAAACGAATCAGCTAAACCTTTAGCTAAAAGAGGAGTATATTTCCTTCAAACATAATGTCTATAGAAATGAGGCAAAAAGTATGACAGTACTGGGAGAAATTAAAGGGAGTGGCCTATGCTAAGACACTCATACCTAATGAAATGAGAAAATAACATAAATTTCTTAGTGAGATTTTATACTGGCCATTAGAGATTACGCCAAAACAAGGCAAGCGTACACAACCCCAGACCACACAACGATCAGCTTGCATTTGAAGTCATTTATATGCTTGTGAGTACCTTAGTGTGCTCCGAAGAGACAAGCATGATGGACACCGAACTTGTTGCGGCGATTATGGTTATAATACAACTTTTTTTAGCTTTCACCTGTGACTCGTTTTTGCATTGTTTCAGCAAGATGGCTGCAGGCATCAGCCACTTTCTTTCTGAATAAAAATTTATGATTAACAAGCTTGGGATTCTGTATGCAAGGTTCACTCTGATAATATTCCAGAAAGGATATACAAATAGTTTCCTCGTTAGGCCAGCCACTGATTTTATGACCGAATAGATATGTACACCAGAACATCCGTCCGTTGCCGGTCCAAACACATACCAACAAGTGAATACCGTGAAAGCGCTTCCCACATGACATTATATGGATACGTACATCCATAGAATGTACATTAGATATTCCAGTTTGAACATGTATATTTTGAATATTCATAGGACGTTAAATGTACATATGAAAAATGATATACACTAGTGTATATATATACTATGTATGTTCACGTAGGTATATCCATATGTGAATATACATAAGATGTTGGTCTATGTATCATATATACATCTAGTAGTTTACGCCTGCGCGAATTACAACTAGTGCCGCCATTGCTGATTTCTAGTCATTCCGTCGTACGACTCGTTCGCTTTCTTCGCGTGTGTGCTGGTGCGGGTCGTACCTGATTACCTGATTGAGTGAAATATTGTGCAATGTTACTTATCTTCTTATTACTGATAACACTCACATCCAGCGTTTGACGGTAAGTCATAAGCGGAACAAGTCGCCTACAAAATTTTATAACCTTGATTTCTTTCTGATTTTAGACATGCCATTCAACAGAAAAGAGATGACAATCACAGTAATCGATTTTGCCAAGTATTATTATTGTAATTAGAAATTGAAATAATAACAATACATAATGAAAGCATAAAGTTTGTTTATCTTACTGCCTCTACATTGAACTATCATACACTATGCATGTGCATTAAAAGTACATGATTGTACATTTAATGGATATACCATGGATGTGTATATATCCATTGTATGTACCATGTATATAATATGCATGTACATTAGACGTCCATATGTACATTCTATGGATATGCCATGGATGTGAAAGTTCGCGACAAACGTACATGCAATGTATATTTTTTTGATATCTATTTGACATCCATTGGACATTCTTGCTCCATTTGTGGATATACATATCCATTGATTTGATATCCACTGTACGTACATTGTATATACTTTTGTTATGTGGATTGTCACAAGCGCCCTATGATTTTTCTTCAAAAACCAACACCCAACCGGAATGGCGACAAGCTTTTACAAATATCGCACACAAGACAACCCAAACATCCCGTTCACATGGTTGGGCTTATGAACGCTTGTCGAGCCCTGACGAACGTGTAAAGGCGGCACCATATATATTCGATTTGGATACTCGATCGACAATGCTTGGCATGAGATAGACCTGACATTTTTATGGAAAAAGTTTTAACTTTATTTTCATTTTTTGTCAATTATTCCAGAACAAAATGGCACAACGGGCTAAGAGGGATTTTTTTAAGACGAGAGATCCAAAATCAAAAACTCATTTAAATTAACAAAACGTTTTTCTGGTTTGCTTCCTCAATGCGAATATTAGAAAAATCGTTTCCGCAATATCTTTTACGTAAAAAAGGTATACTTTGTTTAAGTCGCTAGAGGTACCTAACCGTTTTCGAGATAACCTTTATTGAAATTTCCCGGGCATCACAATTAGTTGTAAAATGTGATCCAAAGAACGAATAATGTTAGATAAAAAAAACATGTTTCAAACATATCTAATTTTAGAGTAAACATTGTTTATGCTTAAGAATACTTCGTTAATAAGTATGAGTCCAATATACTCATTTGTGCGGAAATAACGATAATTCAGTCTCATTGGAAATTTCACTGAAGATAATCTCGGAAACGGTTACCTCTAGGAACTTAAACAAAGTATACCCTTTTCACGTAAAACATATTGATATTTTTGTATTAATATTGATGCACCAAACCGAAAAGAAGTTTTGATAATTCAAATAAGATCAATGTGCGAGTCTTGGCCTACACCTGCCCACATAAGGGAGATGTTCCCTTATAGCGACTTGTTCACCCTCCCACAATTGGCAGGATGGACGATGACCTGAGAAAACAACGCCCTGGGAGGATGCACAATGGGTCAGTTGTGGCTTAAGTGCAGTGGAGTCACTCACCCTCCCCACTCCACAGATACAGAAAGAAGAACAATGTGCCGTAGAAACTCCCCTATACGTAATTTTAGACCGATGTGCCATTTTATTGCCGAATAATTGAGGAAGAATGAAAATAAAAGTAAAACTTTGTCTCACTGTATCTTAAAAATGGAACATTTCAAGACTTCATGTTCCTATGTCAATGTTCATAGAAAAGTGAGGTCTATCACCTGTTAAGCGTTATCGGTCGAATGTCCGGGCACAGTATAGACAGGGCCGTAGCTAGGCGTTGACCATGGAGGGGGTTCGTGTTGATCTTGGGGGGGGGGGGGGGTTGGTTCATGTATAAAAGAAAAGACTCGACTTTGTAATATCTTAATTTGCTTAAAAACAGTATATTGTATCGACGCTAATGTGTCATGAGCGCCGAGGGATTGGTTTAGTAGTAGAAGCAATCACTAAGCTTGGAGAAAGCATCTTGTTTTTTTTTATTTTGTATTGTTTTAGTAGTTATTTCATTCATGGGAATACTCATTGGGGGGGGGGGGGTTGGAGCCCCTGAACCCCCTCCTTATATACGGCCCTGGGTATAGATGCCTTGCAATGAGATTCAGATATAAGTTGTTCGCTGAGGCAGTGTCCAGACGACGCGCGACGATGCGAGCAATGCCTCCACTAAAAATTGGAACAACAATAAACAGTTTTGAACCACAATATGTAGACCAAAGAGCTGTGGTAGAGGGTCGACTCACAACCCACTTACTTCAAACATATTGCTATATCAAATGCGAATTTACTGAACAGCAAATATACAGAATATATATTGATGTGATGAACTGTTGGTTCTTGGGCTGTTCGGCCGGCGTTGACACGCTCCGCCGCCTTGGCGTCGGCGCACTTCGCTGCTTGACGTTTCGCTAACACGAGTGGTCGGCATCCTCAGAAGCTGATGTTACCTGTTCACCAAGGCAGCGGAGCGTGTCGATGCCGGCCGAACAGCCCAAGAACCAACAGTTCATCGGATCATGGCCGCGAGAGTCTTACACAATACTGTCAATAATTTTTTAAAGTGGCTTGTTCATTACTATTGGAATAATAAATGATATCCGAAATACATGGTTACAGGGTTGTTGCACATCTTGTTTCAAAACAAATGTAACCTTTGCCTGTCCAAGAGCTTTTACCATCACCACTAAAACATGCTATTGTGAAGTCATTGTATAACGTGGAAGACGAATATAACTTGTACAATTATATATCCATATCACTAAATTTGTGGTTCAGCAAATTGAAGACAAATTGACAAATTGAAATGCATACTTTCGAATAAACAAATGTGAAAAAAATATACAAACGTTATGTAATTTTTTATCTATATGATAAAATTTTTGATATAGGAAGTTATCTGCTATAGCTGGTTGGTTACGTAGCAGATTATTACCCGTGAATCTTGGCAAAGCAATAACTTTTTACACAGTAGTTTTACTAAATTGATAAAACAACGTTCGTCAGAGTACCGACATGTGACAGATATCAAACACTTCATCCAAGGTTATTTGTATAAACCTTAAAAAACAAAAACGAAAACTGATCAATCGTGCGTTATTGCGCAAATTTAGAACAGCGAGATATTAGTCTTTAGAACTTATTCACAGCATTGGTTTGAAATGAATGAATTAACCCTTATTTCTTACAAATCCCAGTTAATTACAGTCACTCTAAGCAAATCATGAATTTATTCAATATATGTATACCTGCCTACACCTGACTTGCCAGCCAATCAAAAAGCTCTGGAATATTACCTCATCAATATCGACCTTAGAGATGGTCTAATCTTCACCGATAGCAATAGTACAGCTACAAGGTTACAGTATTCAAAAATATCGCCTACTTTCAGCCATGATATCTCGAATACAATTGGATTGATTAAGAGACACGGAATTTGGATAAAAATGCAAACATCGGATGGACTAAACTACATACAGGTATACCTGAAAACGACACAGTCGACACACTAGCAAAGACAGCGACTATAGATGGAAAACTGCTGAGAAATTTAAAGAATCCCCACAGTGGCTTGAGCAATATGCTAAACTAAAATGCATATTAGAATACAGATCAAAGCCAATAACATATGTAATAAAAAGAACATGCATTCAAAAGTGGCCGTATGAAATCGGTCAAGTTTTTTTTGTTTTTATGGACACCTCCTTGAACTAGCATGAACACAATAATAATGTTGCCAAAACATTAACAAAAGCAATATCCCTCCTACGTAATTTGAAAAACTCTGTATCCCCGAAGGTTTTATTAACAAGTTGTCATTCTTAATTTCATAATAGTATCATCACATGCGATATTCTATCCTGGGGACATCCACCACAAAAAATGTCTGATTGTTATACAGAGTTACAGAGGGTGCATAAGATACATAATGAACTAGAAGTATAGGGATACCTACAGAGAAAAATAATCTATCAATCTAGGTATCACGGCATACAACCAATATCAAAGGAAACCTGGATGTTAAACAGCACTTGCTAAAACCACGAATGGCGTTAATTATACCATGGCATAAAACTGTGGCATAAAACTGTTCAATGTTAATTAAATGTTAGATTCATCATAAAGACTAGCAAGTGCTTCCTTTAAAATGGATCAGTTCCTTAATTACGATGATTTTTATATTTTCCTAATACTGGCTAGTATCAAGTATCAAGGGTGCCGCTGAACTGACAGTAAATCGCAAACGATGGCGAGCTACAGTTCACAAAACTATTGATAATATTCATGTCGGCAATACTCTTGCTCCGATTTAATGCATTTTACGAGTTCACAACATGAACATGACACTGTGACTATGATAAATACTGGCTAATAAATTATTTGTACGTACGCGATTGTCTAAGGTGCTTTTTGCAAATTTACTGGCACGCCACTGCGTCATCTCGGTGTGCGGTAAAAAAGTTAGTCACCTTGCTCTTGCAACTATTTGCATATACGCCAGACAGTTCACGTAGAAATACTTTGTAACCACGTGTGTTGGAGCTGAATGGAGCTGTTTTCCGTTGTTTGATGACTGGTAGACAGTGAAATGGTCAATTTGATTTCCAACTATCAATCACTTGTGACGCTTGGGTCAGCGATAACTACGACGACTGATTTACAATTTATCGAAACAATTGAAAATAATCTAAATAACGTTTGTGGGGTATCTACATTGACAGTTCAATGTTGTTTCTTTTATAGATGAAATAATATAAAACACTTTAAAACACAGAATACTTAGTTTCCTAGAAAAGCATAAAATTTTACATAAAAATCTGATTGGGTTCAAACCAAACGTATCCACTCAGGATGCAATAGCAGTTCTCACTAAAAAGATTTATCAATGCATAGATAATAAAATACCAGTAGCCATATTGAACTATTGAATATACAGGGTGTCCCACGACGAATAAGACAAGCAATATATCGGAACTGGGCAGTAGTAGCGAATTATAACTTTGGGGGTGTAAGTTAAAGCAAACAGGTACATATTATTGTGTCACCCAATGAGATATTTGTTTTTGGTCACGTGACGTCCGATTCAAAATTTTTAATGGGACACCCTAAATATTTGTGACTTTTTGTGTTCCTCACTATAAGGCAATTCCAACAAACTAGCACACTTGGGGTCTAAAGCGATTCATTCAAGAGCTACAGGTACTTAAAGGACTGTACCATTACCATTATGAAACACTACCAAAGTAATTCAACTGTAGGGGTACATGTTATAATCAATGGTAGTGGTACCATCCTTTAAGTACCTGTAGCTCTTGAATTAATCACTTTAGACTTCAAGTGTGCAGTTTGTTGGAATTGTCTCATCGGGAGGAACACAAAAAGTCACAAATATACAGGGTGTCCCATTAAAATTTTTGAATCGGACGTCACGTGATCAAAAACAAATACCCCTTTGAGTGACGCAGTAATAGGAAAAGATACTGTATTTGCTCTAATTTAAACCCCCAAAATTATAATTCGCTACTACTGCCCAGTTCCGATATATTGCTTGTCTTAATCGTCGTGGGACACCCTGTATTTGAGAATATTGGCATAAGGGGAACGCAGTCCACTAAAATCAATCACAAAATATTTAGAAGACAGAAAATAACGCGTAAAAATAGGAGATATCTTAAGCGAATATACAATGTTAGAATTTGGAGCTCCACAAGGTACAAGATTAATTAACTACTTGCATTGAACAGTAAGGGCACAGTAATACGGTTCGCAGATCATGCGATGCAGCTGTTATCTATTAATGTTCTAGTTGATCCTCACTGGAAAACGTTAGTGAGGTTAAACTTAAACATATTATTTATTTTTTTTTAACCAAGGCTCAGTGGTACCATTCTGCTCATATCAGTATCGCTTACCTTCTTTTCATCAACCAAATATAGACACCAAAGAGAATAATACAATAATTAATTGAACAAATGGCTTTAGATATCTTGGGATAATTATGGATGACAATTTGAATGGGACCATCATATAGAAGTTCAGCTATTTTGCCAAAAATAAAATATTTAACAGGAATCTTATCAGAGAGATTTCTGAGAATATACACTTCTGCAACCACATTTATGTTATGATATAATTGCATGGGAAGGAGCGGCATAGTGGCACATGAGAAAGCTAGAGACTCTTCATAAATATATTATAAAAACTACCTAAGTATATACAAAAAATGAAAACGTTCCCTTCAGACAAAACATTTGTACATAGACAAAGGTGCATGGTCTAAGACAGTTGTATGTAAATATAATAATAATAATAAATGCCTTTATTAATTGATCTACGGTAGAGGCGAAGTTTAGCCAGCTGGCTACTCTGCCACTTAATCTCTACGCAGACAACACGACACACACACATACACTAACAATATAATCAAAACAGTACAGTAGTAGCAATAATCATAACAATAGTACCAAAGTAAAAACAGTGCAAAAATATCTTACATTAAATACATTGATATTACATAATGAAACTTATGGCATGAGCAGACACACAAAAAAGAAAAGAAAAGAAAACAAATCTGAAAGATCCTTAAAAAGACTACAAGCTACAGACTTAATAGCTGCCTTTTGATGATTTTCTTGAAGGTGAAAATTTTACGACTTTTGAAAGATTGGCAAATCATACAGGGTGTAACTTTTAAGGATGTCCACACCTACATTACCGTGTAGATCTTGCTAAGCTGATCATTTTTCAATAAGCAACATGGGTCCGGAAACGAACCGTTCCGGAGATAGCGCTACCGGAAGTAGTCCTTTCTGACGCCTGAAGTTAGGCAATTAATTCGACGCCTTGCGGCCAGTAGCGTGGCCGGCGCGGTCTCCGGATCTCAATCCCCTGGATTTTTTCCTGTGGGGTCACCTGGAAGCACTTGTCTACCAAGGGCGAGCACCGCACACAGCAGAAGAGCTGATTGCACGCATCATTGCAGCAGCTGGAGACGTCAGGGAGCAGCCACAGGTAATCAACGCTGCCAGTGCATCGGTCATCCATCGAACCAAATTGTGCGAGCAAGAAGGCGATGGCCACGTGGAGCCTCTCCTTCACTGATTTTTGACTGATCTCGGTGTTTTTTGTTTTTGTTTTTTTGCAATGTTTTTTTGTTTTGTTTGTTTGGTTTACTTTTGACATTTTGGCCATGACGATTAAATGTTGACAAGCCGAATCTGTCTTAGCAGCTGATCCGTAACCCCCTCTCTCCTCTAACAATTACGAGGTGTTGAATGAATTGCCTAACTTCAAGCGTCAGCAAGGATAACTGTCGGTAGCGTTATCTCCGTAACGGTTCGTTTTCGGACCCATGTTGCTTATCGAAAAATGATCAGCTCAGCAAGATCTACATGGTGGTATACGCGTGGACATCCTTAAAAGTTACACCCTGTATTATGCAATGTAACAGCGTTGTATGTAAAGCTTCCTTGAAATAAGGAAGTACGATGAATGGGGATTTCGAGACGATAATTGTGTCTTAGAGGCCTAGATATAACATTTCCTCGGGATATTAATTTATCAGGTAGGACGGCATGCTGGTTTTTAGGATTTTGTGAACATATGCTAACAAAAAGTATTTATACAAATGGTCCAAGCGCAGCCACTGCAGCTGCTTGATATTGGCAGTAACATGACTGTACTTACGAGGACCATACACAAATCTACAGCAACTGTTCTGGATCTTTTGTAACCTATATTTATTAACAGAATCAAGACATGGATAATATATGATAATAGAATTAGTTAAGACAGACATTACCAGACTCTCAGCTAATTTTTTTCGAGTTTTAAAATTCAAAATTTGACGATTTGCGTATAGATTCCTCAATCGCAGATATGTTGCTTTGGAGAGGTTATTTACGTGTTTAGTAAATCTAAGAGATGTGTCTAGCGTAATACCTAAATTCTTAGCATGCTTCACGAAAGAAATAGGAACATCATTCAAGGAAAGGGCAACTGTGTCGTTGAAACGCGAGTGAAGTTCTTAAGGAGAGAATAACATCGCCTTTGATTTCAAAGGATTCACTTTTAAGCAGTGTCTTTTACAATAGTCACTTATGTTTGCCAAATCTACGTTGACTTTAAATGAGACTTCATGACTATGAAGTAAGTCAAGAGAAAAAGACATCTGGGTATCATCGGCGTAGGTTTGGATATCACAGTATTCGAAAGATCCTTGTAGATCAAAGGTGTAGATTAAATACAGGAGAGGGCCTAAAACGGAACCCTGAGGGACTCCGCATGGAACATTTCTGTAGTCAGAAATACCTTTTACCGCTTAGACTCTTTGTCTTCTACTAGTGAGGTAAGACTTGAAAAAACATAAAGGGGTATTAGATAAACCATAGTATTCTAATTTACTTAAAAGGATTTCGTAGTTGACAGAATCAAATGCTTTTGACAAATCTAGCATTACAAGGATAGTATTGATACGATTGTCCAAGTTACGAATAATGCTATCTGTAAGGTGCAGCATTGCAGTTGTAGTACTGTGGCCTTTTCGAAAACCAGACTGGTGAACAGGAAAAGCACCTGTTTTCTCCAAATACTGAGTGAGTTGCAAATATACAGCTTTCTCCAAAATCTTCGACAGAGCGCACAAAATACTGATGGGTCTTAAATGTGAGTGATCGGTAGGCTTATCTATTTTAGGGAGTGGGATCACAATCGCGTCTTTCCAATCAGTTGGAAAATATCCATTTTCGAGGCAAACGTTAACAATATGTGTGATTGGTTTTAATATTTCGGGAAGGCAAAGGCGAATCATAATGATGTTGATTTCGTCATTACCGGTTGCAGAAGATTTTATAGAAGCAACTATATCCAATACTTCCTCAGGGTTTAGCAGTCTCAAGGTAAAAGGGGCCAGGCGGTTTTTATGGAACTTATTCTTATAATAATCTATAGTCGACCTCACTATTCTATTGTGACTATCAAGGTGAGCAACATGGTTTGGTAAAAAATAATTATTGACTTCTTTCGGCTCGAGAAGCTCTGCAAGTATATAGGTTTGCTTTTGAGGGCATATATTTAAATTTTTAAGTTGGTCCCAGTCCGAGCTTAAGTTTAAATTACCTAGGTGATTTAAGTAATCCCTTTTCTCTCACCTAATTGAAGCTACAGCGTAATTTCTTAACGACTTGTAATTTTCCCAGTTAACGTCATTTGGATCCTGCTGAAAAGTGCATGCAGCAATGTCTCTTTGATTCGATATACGACTAAGGGTAGGTGTTAGCCAGGGTGCGGCCCTTTTTGTGACGCGAGCCGTCCGTATAGGCGCATGCAAGTCGAACACATCTTTTAACATACCGGAAAATAGTGCAACTTTTGTATCTACATCATGGGTATAATATATGGGTTCAAAATTTATAGTAGATAGGCATTTTTTTAAAATCTCGAAATTAATATTTTTAGTCCCTATATATAATTTGTGTAAAGTTATAAGAGTCAAAACATGCGCTAAGCATATTATTGATATTCAGTAGGTCCACGTTTACGTCACCGAGGAAAATGATGTTATCATATTGAGGAGTGAAAAAGGAAAGAATGTTATCTAAAATATGTATATGTCGCAGTCGTATTGTAAAATCAGTCATATTATAATACGCCTAGGCTTTTTCAATACGACTAGACGTATTGCAATATCACCGAAATAATCAAGGAACTCACTATTTGACTGACAAGGCGTATTAATAATACGCCTGTTGCTTATTAGGCTTATTGTCAAAATTCTGGAGCGCGCGATTACTCTCGATTCTGATTGGTTATACTCGTCGTACTGTAATACGACTGACGGCCTGTCAGGCTAATTGTGTGTTGTTCACAGGTGTTGTTGTTGTGACTTACTGTTCAGTTTCTCTGTGCAATATTATTGCAAATCATTCATTGAAAATGAGTGATGACTCGCAAGGTGTATTTGTTCACAAAGACAACTATTATAAAGAACTTAAAACGTTTTACAAAGGTGAGAAATTGTTATAGAAAAATATTACCTACCATAACCTTAAAATTAAAAAAAAAAATGTTAAATGTAAGTAATACGAAATTAAAACCTCTTGAACTGGGTCAAACCGTAGCGATCGAAGTTCCTAAAGTAGATAGAGGACCTCTGGATCCCAAAAATATCTTAGGAACCATAGTAAATGTCTTCAATGATGTTTACCAAATTGGTACCATCCATGGACTGTTAAACCGATGGTTTTCCAGGGATGAAATGACTGATTGACAAAGCAGTGAAGTGATTAATATTCCAGAGGATAAAGTGGAATAAGATTATTTTCAAAATTCGAAGGACAGGGATTCAAAAAGTGTTCTTGCAAACCAAGCAAGTCACAGTGCCGTAACAATAAATGTTTATGTTTTAAATCCCATATGAAATGTACAAGCAAATGTCATAACAGTGGATCATGTTGTAATAAATAATCCAAATCTATAGTTTTTTATTTTTTTGTCCTATAAGCGATTTCGATAATTTGCCTGGCACACTGCCAGCCAAATACGACGTGTTTTATACAGTCAATTTCAAAAAACAATTGCGTACAGATTCTTTTGGACAATAAGACTAAGATGCGTCAGGCGTATTATAACCCGTCTGAAATAATCAGTTATATTGTCAGATTTTCATTTACGTTGATAGTTTTACACTACGCCTAGTCATATTGAAAAAGCCTAGGCGTATCATAATAAGACTGATATTATGGTACACCTGTGAACAACATACAATTAGCCTGACAAGCCGTCAGTCTTATTACAGTACGACGAGTATAACCAATCAGAATCGAGAGTAATCGCGCGCTTTAGAATTTTGACAATAAGCCTAACAAGCAACAGGCGTATTATAATACGCCTTAAATTGTCCGTCAAATAGTGAGTTCCTTGATTATTTCGGTGATATTGCAATACGTCTAGTCGTATTGAAAACGCCTAGGCGTATTATAATATGACTGATTTTACAATAAGACTGCGACATATATAAGTTTTCAATACGGACCTAGACAATGGCTAACGACGATAGATCATAGCACTGCGACAAAGGTCATGGGGATTTCTTTGCCCTAAGCTGTTCAATGAAATTCCTTAAGTATTGAAATTTGAAAATAATGGTCTATAATTTCTGAGATCATTACTAAAAAGGCTTTTTATTTGTTAAGCGGCAGCAGCTATTCTTAGGTAGTACTAATGTTTTTATCCTAAGAAACTTCGACAATAGGGTAAGAGATATAATTTTTTCATCTGAAAGGTTAAAAAGCATTAAAAATCCATATAAGGTATTTTTTAGGTTTCTTTAAATAGGTTTTTGCCGATAAATTGCGGTCAAATTTCACCTAATTTTGTTTGTGTAGATTACCCAGGGATACCCTGTGTAGATGCCAAACATAAAATTAGAAAAGTCAATAACACGTACATAGCCAAACTGCATATCCTTTGTCTAAAAATGTTCATAGATTTAGTCACTTAGGGCCAATTTTATCAACACTCACGTCTTGACGAAGACTTTAGCCGGTGAGAACAGCTCATTTCAGGACCGGCTTCTGTCAAAGTTTTCTGAAAATCATGAACTTATCAAGACATTTACCACGAAAAGGTGAAAAGATACAAGTTTTATATACAAGGACACGTTATGAACCATCTAGTATTTTTTCGAGTTTATCCTTCTACCCTAAACGGGTGAAAATAGCATTTTGTTGTTTAACACTCTCTTTAAAACTATTCGTTTAAATGAGCCAATCAGCTAGCAGCTAGCAAAACCAGTTGCATTTCGTCAGTGGGTTTTCGGTCTTTTAAATAATAGTGATGGTAACGAATTCAAATTACTGCATTATTTTGAGAGACATATGATCATCTATAATAATTGTAAATACCTTAAGGGGCCTGGATATACACACATGTATACATACGTATTTGCCATGTAAAACACGGACTCACAATTTCTCGCATAACTCACTCTATTTTCAAACTACATATATAATATCTGAGAAGGCTATAGTTAAGAGCTTAATGAATGACAACTATTTTCGATTTTCTCAAAAAAGTTTTTTAATGTGCAAAAAAACTCGCAATGCAAAATCATACATTCTATAAATGCCTGTAATTTAACAACCAAGCACGACATCAAAAAAACGCTAAATAGCTGCACAAGCGCAAGCTTAGTTCTTCAATTTGCTCTTTGAGTCATTACTGTAAGTTTAAAGGTAACGCCAGGAGCTTAAAAATGCGAAATTAATTTTTATGGTGACCTTTGGACCTTACATTTGGATTTTTGGATGCTTATCTCCCCTCATCTTAGACACACACACACACTGGAGCAAGGGAACAGGCGGCCACGCCTCCTCGCTAACACGGGAATACGTCTTTTCTTGGATTTTCAATTTCGCGCGCTATACCCTAGACCCTTAGTTTGTATTATAGTAGAAAGAGGCTGAAAATAACATTTTATTGCATTTCACAAAGTTCAACATACTCTTTAACACGCCATTCACAATGCAGTAGTAGCGTTTAATCAGTTAATTTTCTGTATGATAGACAATGCATTTGAAAAGCAAAACGAATTATTGCACCATTTTGAGAAAACAAAGATATGACTATCTAAAATAATTGAAAATACCTGTAGTACTTTTATAATATAGCAGAAAGGGATATATTTAGGTACTTTTCAGATTTCTGTTCATATTGTACACTCTTCCACTTTGTAATATACTGATTTATTGGTCTACTAGCTCAACTTTTTTACCGAGAGGGTGTCGATCTTATAATATGTGGATATAGACATTTGCATGATGTTTGAATCGCACACATTTTTAATCTGAAAAGCAAACAATAATTTAGATATGTCTAAGTTGTAGACGCCCATTACATATATTGGCCATAAAAAAGGCGTCACTAAGTAATTGTTTAATATATGCACTTTTATGCATTATGGTGAATCAGCAGACAACGAAATCATCGGAAATCTGGCAGCACTGTAAGGAACATGCATTTTTGAAAGAATTTTCCCACTTAATGTCACGCTCGCCTGCATACCAAGTGTATCGTGGATTTACCCTTACGGCTCAGGTTAATGAACTTTATGTAATTATTCACTAAACATATATAGTGGTGAATGACACGAAGATGACCACCATGATATGTTTATTTCTGCAGACAGTCCATTAAAATCGATAACAAATCATGATAAACTGCCAGAAAGTTGTATATATTATACAATCTTGATTATTGGCAACTTAAATAGCACAAGATATCAAATGGTGGTACGTAGGTAGAGGTCAGTTTCCTCATACGAATGTACAAATTATTGCTACAAAGCGATACAAACTCATTCTCATCTTTTTCAAACCTTTAAGTTTATGAGGAGATGTTCAAAAGGATAGAGGGTGTTCGTAAATAACTTATTTATGTACTTTATTTATCAACTGGTCATTGACAGTTCACAATAAAACCTTACACTAAAACTTAATCAATCTAGCTAGCCTATCTAGAAACAATTTAGTATCAGTACAGTAGCATATAGAAGCGATAAGTGATTACCGCAAAGAATATGAATATTGTACAGTTTTGCTGCATGTGTGACGAATAAATTTCTATGTACAATCTTAGGTCTCAGACTTCACGATAGAAATTTTCATGGAAGCAACATTGAGCAAGATTTTATTTGTGAACTCTGTACCATGAGAATAATATATAGATTATAGGACATTGTGAGACATACCTGACGGGGTGAAATGTGGAGAGATTTCTCCAATTCAGACGAATTTACATTTTCGACTGTGTTTTGTTTGTTGTTGATATGCGAGATACCTCAGGAAATCTTTCAATAGGCAGTAGATGGAAAATAATGTATGATGCACACCATACACAAGAAATACGGTCGCACCAGGGAGCAAAATACCAATTTGAGGGATGGAATATTTAAGACTTAAGGTGTTTTAGAAAAAATAATTCGTAAGTGATTTGTAAATGTTAGCTGGCTGTCAAGCAAGAATCCTAGATTGATAGATAGGAGTACGCCTTAGACATAAAATTAACGTCAATGACAGAAACTGGAAACAGAATGAGGGAGATAAAACAGGTTGAACAGTTAAGGATACAATACACTAAAAGAAAATTATTGCTACCCTGCTTTCCTGCCATAAGCAAAACAGCAAATTTTTTGTTTGAACTTGCATGACACATTTTTTCAAGCAGTTCAGCCAAACTGTGATTCAAATCAGAAAAATTAAACACCAGGACTGGAAAAACTATATCTAAATAAAACAAAACTGTTGAAATTGCTTCAATTACACTATCTAGATTTTATACCAAATATAATCAATTTCCAAACGAAGTGGCCCATGTTTAAACAACAATAAATGATTACAATACAATTAATAGAAAATGCTAAACCTCCAGCATGGTGGAGATCTATAAAATTCTTAAACAATATGAATATTGAAAGCGACCTTGTGTAATAGTTGCTCGCATATCATCAGCAAATATTGAACGCTTTTCCATCATACACCATACGGCTTCTGTTCTTAAAGAGGTCAACTTTCCTAGTTTGTAATTACTGTTATTATAAATGTTCAACTTGCTTTAGTATGTTTTTACTCATAGGAGGAAATGAAACGGTTGTGTATTAGAATATATGGATTTTATTTTTTTGACATGCAAATATGGTAGGAAATGATATGTCACGAATCTCAAAATTCCATTCGATTGTGACAAAAAATGCGTATTTTAAACACATACTTTAAGTACAATTTGAAACAACTAATAAAATGTCTGATTTATAGCACTTTGATTCAAATACAGGCCGAGTCAAGCTCAACGCCTCGGACTCTGAATAAACGATACCTTTTTTCGGTAAATTAACTTTGGGAGTGTATGTAGGTCTCGATGTAGGTCAGCGCTGCCAGATGTAACATAATTATCGAATTGTAACATAATTTTACTAACAGTAATATCTTGAATAAAACTCCAACAAATCTTTACAGTACGTATTCATAATCATAACCCGAGTCATAACCCTTATCTCGTTGGTTGCCTGCAATATATAATGCCAACCTACTAAAAATGTTGAAGCAAAAAAATATTGAGAAAATCCGCCAACTTTTCCTCCAGCATATATAAATAAAAATTTTTTTAAATCATATGTTAATGATTAAACTTCTATTATGTTACGCTTTGTTTTTTCATATTTTATTTGATAATTTTTATTCAGCTTTTATTTTCTACCAAAAACTTGTTTCACACTAAAATAAATTAAAAAATAATATACATGCGTAATTATTCTTTACTGCTGTCTTTAGTGATCCCGATCTTCCTGCTTTTATGTTTTCATTTATGTTGTACCATATTTTTCTGGAAAATCCGATAATTCTGGCAACGCTGTATGATAATTTCATACGGCAAGTCTGGCAGCGCTGATGTAGGTCGAGTTGGGCTACATTTTAAAAATAAAGACTTTTATACAAAGTGTCTAATAAAAGCGTGACATTTCAATCATATGTTTTTTTGAATGGAACACCCTATATAATTGCACACCTAAATATCTGGGTCAATACTAGTGCAAATGTATGTAGCATACATGGAACTTAAGGCGAACCGTTCAAGTGCAAATCACAATTTTTAGTATAAATAGATATCACAAAAAAAAAATTAATATTGCAGCGATTATGAAACTTACAGGTCTGTAACCTTGTCGTGTTGCTAAGCATGAAATGCGTCAGCTTAGGTTAGACGATCAAGTCTGTACTTGGAAAAATCGGTATATTAATTAAGGAAACTTTAATCACAGATAACCTGATTTTTCAAACAAGCATGTCTCTACCTCTCACGTAGTCACCATTTATTTTCGAGTTTTCAATCAAGTCGTAACAGGCCATGAAACATATAAACAATAATGTGTTCAGATGGAAGAAAACAATTAACTCAGCAGAAAGATACAGGCGAACTAAAGGCACAAGACTATAAAAATTATCTACAACAAATCAACTCTAACCAGAAACAGCGGGGGTAAGATATCTAATCTAAGCGAAAGAGTAGCTGGAGAATGACAGAAATGGATAAATATTACAACATTCTGTCTACTGCCAATATACCTACTAGAGATAAAAAACACTAAAAATTTTGAAATGAAATGAAAGCTACCAGCAATTGTTGCTAGGAGTCTAATATCTCTAGTATGCAATTTCACATTTAATGGTAAAAAAACGGTAGTAATTTCCGACAAAGTCAAACGTAATGATACCTCTGACTGTGTGGCTGTAGCCCTTCAAATTTTTCAGTATCTATTAACAAAATTTAAAAAAGGAGTACTGATAGATCAAATTTTAATTTTCTGTCAGAAAAAAATGTAATATAATAGTTTAGTTAGATTTTCAACAGGCTTTTAATTCAGTTTTCATTTTCAGCATTCTTGCTCATGATTACTGATGAATTTGCAGAACTCCACTAAGAGGTGTCTTCATTTTGGACTTGACGGAATAATTACTCATTTTTATATCACTAAGGCCCGTTTGCACCGGTTACACTTAGGTGAACCTTAACTTTAAGTAGCGCTTAAACTGTCAAATTCGTTTGCACGGTCCACAAAATCTGTTTTAAGCCTTACTTAGAGTAACATCAAACTAAGCCGAAGATTTCTTTGGCTTAAGGTGATACTTAGTGATATAACCTGAAAAGCTGACAGCTTCCAGCTTATTTCTTTTCGATATACGCAAGGCAAAGTTCAAAAATGGATTTATTCAGAAATCATTTAATAATATATGATGATGACGAGTGGGTGGAAGTGAATTTAATTATTTCAGGGATGCCTAGGCAAATTCAAGAACGACTGAATCATTTCAATATGCTGGATGAATTAATTTTTTCAAAGATTCAAAGCGACGAAGCTCACTGCCATGCACATTTTGGAGTTGCTTTCTCTTTTTCTGTGTAATTTGGCCCCCTTTTCTTATCTTTGTCCTCCTTTTTTTTTCAAATACTTAATGCAATAATTTTTGGGAAGACAGTTAATACAGTTATTCATCGGAGCCCTGCAATCGACGACTTTGCGTCTTGCAAACTGCGAACACAAAACATATAGATTGCGAGACTGTAGGGTGGACGGGATCACAAAACATAGCTGGACCTGCGGCATAGGACCAACCATAAAAGTCAAATTTCAGAAGTACAAATTAAAATTCCCTAGAATTCCGGCGATGCCAAATTGTAAGCTCGCTTAGCTAAGACTATGTTAAAAGGAACCCCAGCAAACCGCTTTAATCCAAGGTTCAGATTAACTCTAAGGTACACCATAGCTAAACTGCAGATTTAAGAGTCAGCGGTGCAAATGGCCCTAAATGTTAAATTTTATTCTGTAGCTAATAAACATCCAGCAGCATTAGGTGGTAAACTTCCTTTCATTTCAATATTTTTAATGGTTAGCTGGTACGCTGTAAAAGATACGTATTTTTGTCATGCTACAGCTGCTTTTTGACTTCAAATATGTGTCACTTCTGTTATTTCTGGTTACAGTTGATTTGCTGTATGTATCCTTTTAATTTTGATTTTCGACTCTAGTTCGTCTGTATCTTTCTCTAGTAGTTGTTTTCTTCCACTTGAATATTTTTTTGATTATATTTTATGGTCTGCTGTGTTGCTTATAGGTAGAAACATCGAAAGGCACCGATTTGACTGAAAAATTGAAATTACATGAAAACTACTAAAGATTGATATTTACAACCTTATATCATAGAAAGGCTATCAAATTCTACATTTGACTGCATAAAACATTATGCATTCCCATTTGGTTCTGAATGAAGTTTCCTTGATTAATCTACCGATTTCTCCAAGTTCAAAAACAATTCAAATCTGATCGTCTAACCTAAGGCGAAACATTTGATCTAGCAAAGACACAACCCTCGAATTTTATAATCGCTGCGATATTCAATTTTTTCTGATATCTACTAGTACTTATACCAAAAATGGTGATTTGTACTTATACGGTTGTCCCGTGTATGATACATAAACTCACACTAAAATTAACCAAGGAATCTCAATATGCAATAACAAGATAACTTTGATATTTCACGCTTTTATTAGACATCCTGAATAAAAGCGATTATTTTCAAAATGAGGTCATCTTAGCCTCCATACACTCCAATAGTTATTTTTCTGTAAAAATATATCGCTTGGTCACAAGAGTCCGAGGCGTTGAACTTGACTAACCCTGTATAATCAAGATTAACTGGACACAATGCATTTCGGTATCATCGTTTAGGTGACGCAACCCTCTGAAACTCGCCATTCTTTCACAATGACGTAGCAAAGTATCTGCAGGTCAATGATAAAACTTTCCGCTGCAACATAAATCGAGATATAGTTACAATTATATACAGTGTATCAACCGATTGTTTTTAAATGTCGCAATTTTCTAACGAAGGGTTATCGTACACTTAATCAAAAGATGGTGAAAGCCGGACAGTGTCTTTTAGCTCGAACTGATTATTTCAGGTTCAATGTCAACGATTCAATAAATGATAAGTCAACCCCAAGCTACTTAAACCTCACTTTTATGTGCCTAATTTAGATTAAAATAATATAAATGCAAAACGGGAACATTTTTTATGCGGCCGCTTAAAATTGTAAACTCTGATAACCTTGTGAAGATATACCTGCAACAAGAAACATCTGTTATTACTTTAAAAAGCATTACTTGATGAGGAAGTTATAGTTAATTTGAACCAGGAAAAATATATTTTTGACTTCAGCACTCATTCTAAAGTAACACACTCTGACCAAGAATATAATTTTCTTCACAATTAAATTTCAAAACTTTTCGACCAAGTATTTCATAAAGTTTTAGTAACGATTTCATATTTCCCAACTGAACTCTTATTACTTCGATCAAGAATACAGACAGCTTGAAAATTGTGGGGTGCGTCCACTGAGAATATGATAATCTTGGTTCATGAATATCGACAAATCACCTCAGGCCTCATAGCAATTTGCTAATAATTCATAATGTTACCTGTGTCTGTGTGTTATATTATTATACTCTCATGAAAAGAGTTGCGCAGTGGGCTGTGGGGACCTCATACAGATGTTCGTATGTAAGTAGGTACTACGTACACATAACATATTCTATTCAGGATACAAATGGTTGGGTGTAGGTCAAGAAAAAGAGGGAGTCTCTTTTTACTGTTTCGCCGACGTTTCGGCCTTTATTAGGCCATCTTCAGGGCACTACAAGAAATTCTTTTGGACAAACAAATATACACAATAGCTATAAAAAATTGAATATATGAAATGGCAATCAACAACAACAAATAAAAAAAGAGGGGCGATAACTGTTATTTAAAAAAAATAACACCGATGTTTGCGTTTTTGAATTCTGTATGTTCAAAAACCCCCAAGTGTTGAATTTTACCATTCCAGCTGTGGCAGTTTTGGGAATATTTAAGCGTTCCGGTACTGTTTACTGAAAAAGCGGTTATTTATTTATCGTATGGCTCAAAAACATGACGGTAGTAAATATAGATTAAAAGAAAAACTATTATAACCTATACTAAAATAAAATATATACAGCTACAAACTAAGATACATAGTCTTAGCAAAGACTAAAGACCTGTAAATAGCAATTTACAGGTTGATGTCAAGTTCTTTCAACCACTTCAGCGCCAACGGTGTGGCTGTGAAGAACTCTTCTCGCGCTCCCTGAAACGCACGCAGTTCACATTCGCTCGTAATATGGTTTATAGTTTGGCGGGGCGCGCCACAGTCACATAAGGGAGATTGCACATAGCCCCACTTGTAAAGGGAGTCGGCACATCTGCCGTGGCCTGTTCGGACTCTATTAAGTTTTACCCACTCTTTCCGGGGTAGTTCTGATCCTGGAAGTAAGGCTGCCCCCATAAATGCGCATCGCGAGTGGTGTTCCGCAAAACCTTCCCACTGAGAGCGCCATTGGTTTAAGGAGTCGAAGTTCTTGGTTTTAAGCCCTTCTGCATCCCTTATTGGTGGTTGTCGGGACTTAAGTCTGTTTATTTGCAACGGGGGTATTGCTCGGTGGATGGGCAGTTTGTTGTTGGCCGTAATCTTGTTATACTCCCTTAGAAGGGCGTCAGTCCTTCGCAGCTGCGGTGGGGCTATTCCAGAGAGTACAGGCAGCCATTGAGTTGGGGTTGTCTTAACTGCGCCTGTAATAAGTCTCATAGTGTGATTTAGTTGGACGTCAATTAGTCTGGTATGATGGCTGTTAATCCAGACAGGCGCACAGTACTCAGCACATGAATAGACAAGAGCTAGTGCACTGGTTCGTAGGGTTGGAGCAGTGGCACCCCATGTCGTTCCACACAGCTTTTGGATAATGTTGTTGCGTGTTCTGAGTTTTCCTGCAGTGTTTCCGATATGTTTCTTATAGCAGAGGGTGCGATCTAACGTTACTCCAAGATATTTTGGGAAATGGTTATGCTTCAGGGGTTCGCCTGCAAAAAGTACCTGCAGTTCATATTTAGCTAGTTTGTTATTCAGGTGGAAGCAGGAAACTTCGGTTTTGTTGGGGCTCGGTACTAGTCTCCATTTCTTGAAGTAGTTGTTTAGAGCTAACAAGTCGTTAGAAAGAGTATGCTCAACGTTCTTGAAGCTCTTATCGGAAAAAGCTATGGCTATATCGTCCGCATAGCAAAACTTGTAACTGACTGTTTCTGGCATGTCAGATATATATAGATTGAAAAGTAAGGGGGCCAGTACTGAGCCTTGTGGGAGTCCGTTGTTCAATTTGCGCTGCCTGCTTGCTTTCTCGTTTAGGATTACTTGGAACTTTCTGTCGCATAACATGTTGTTTATGAGTCTTGTAGTGGTCTGACAGGGAATCACCTGCAGCAACTTATATAGGAGGCCCTCCCTCCAGACCGTATCGTATGCGGCAGTGAGGTCAACAAACGCCACTCCCGTCTTCATGTTTTGCTGGTAGCCTGCCTCTATATGCGTTGTGAGGGACAGTACTTGTTCACAACAACTGCGACCCGGTCTGAAACCAGCCTGCGTTATCGGGACCCGGTCTAAGATAGTCGCGCTCAATCGGTTGTAGACGGCTCTTTCTAGCAATTTATAGGAGCAACTGAGCAAGGCTATAGGTCTGTAGCTGGCGGGTTGATCGTTCGGTTTACCGGGTTTTAATATTGATATGACCTTCGTTCTTTTGAATTCCCGTGGGAGGTTTCCCGTATTAAGGAGGTTCGTGGAGAAGAGAGATAGCCACACTCTTGTTTGCTGACCTGCGTGAATGAGAAATTCCGGCAGGACGCCGTCGAAACCAGGAGCCCTTCCAGGCCTAACATCTGATATGGCATTATTAATGTCTTCGATCGAGAAGGGTCGGGAAAACGTTGTTTGGGTAGGAGCGTTCCTCCTTAGTAAAGTCAATCCCTTTTTCACGCGTTTTGTATGCTCTCTATCAGAAGGTGCTCTTGACGTTTCTACAATATGCGCAGCAATCTTGTCTGGAGTTACTCCCGACGGTGCCCGTGTGGATGGCGTGCTTGAGCCTAGTTTTCTAAGAAGGCTCCAGGCCTTTCGACTTGAGTGTTGGAAGTTCATTTCCGACGTAGTCTCCTCCCACTTACGTCTTCGTGAGCTGTCCAGGGCAGAGATGAGTTCGTCGGCAATATCTGGATTGTTGGTTTCCTGAAATTCGCCGTATAGGAGTTCGCACCGCTCATCCCACCCAGGGATATATTCCTTCCTGTATCCCCTAGGAATGGTCCTTTTTGCAGCGCTCATCACTGCTCCAACGAAACGTTTGTAATTGTTTGATGTTGGCGGTATCCACTGTACCAGCCGGTCCAGCTCCCGTGAGTAGTTACACCAGTCCGCCTTTGCAAGATTCCATCGAGGCCGAGGGATGGATCGTATTAGGGGTATTTGGATTCCCACCTCTAAGAAAACTGGCCTGTGTTGGCTGTGTGGGAAGGCCTCTGCGACTTTTCTGTTAGCTGGTATAGGGATCCCTTTCCGGTTGCAGCTCACAAAGCACAAATCAGGGTTACTTTCTGAGTTCCAGGCTGCTGATTTGAAAGTGCCTTTATCTTTGGCATCAAATACAAGAAAGATATCATTATCATCAGCCCAGTCAGCCAACTTTGTGCCATTTCCGTCACAGTCTGGGTATCTCCACCGTTGGTGGTGGCTGTTAAAGTCTCCAATATATATAGCCGGATGCTGTTGTACTGGAAGTGGTTGTTCAGGCCACTCCGCTGCCGGTGGCTTATATACGTTTACAATTGTGACTTCTCCCACTTTTACTATTACGCTGTGTATGTTGTTGTTTGTGTCATTGGAAATGAGTTGGGCATTGTCAATATTGTTGCGAATGTAAGAGGCTACGCCGTAAGTATGGTGGTAAGTGGCTCCCAGTAATGTATAACCAGAAATGTGTCCCCGTCTGGTGAGTGATTCCTCACTGTCGGCGTGAGTTTCTTGGATTGCTATGACATCAACCTTATTGTCCAAAAGTAGTTTGGAGATGCATTCGCTTTTAGCTCTGCTTATGCTCTCCACATTTAGCTGACAAATACGAATAAAACTACCGATATTTCTAGTCTGTAAGTTTTTAGCACTTATGTTCGTCATGTTTTAACCAGGAAATCTCAAAAAATCTTTTTTTTTTGAGTCTGGTTGCCAGGTTCGCTCTAGCTCATTTAGCGTTACCCAGGGTGCACGTGTAGCTTCCTGCTACGGACGCGAGCTAGTCTGCACCCCAAAAAACCTGAAACCTGCACCCTGAAAAAGCGGTGTTGCCATATCTCAATAATTAACAGAAACAAAATTTTGAAATTGTGAGGTCTTACTAAGTTCGACATGTGCAACTCATTGCAATAAGAATAAGTAGAGGATTCTATTTGAAATAAATTAAAATCGGGGATATTTGTTTAAAAATTTAGAAAAATAATTTGTAACTTGACAACGCCACAAACACGAAAAAAAATATTACAGGGCGAGATGGAGTATTAGTAGATACTTCGATTTAAGATAAAACATACAGGGTGTTACATTTAAAAAAACAAAGTAAAATGACCTTCAAATTGCCGTAATTTAAAAGTCTGCCAAAAACACCCTGTAGTCACAAATTGCTAGTAACATCCAAAATAATATCCAGTTAATATTCAAGTAACTCGCTGTATAACATTATTGAGAAAAGTTAAAGGAATATATCAATTTGGACGTATTACTTGCGACCTTGCAAATCCGGAAATTATTAGAGAATAAATTATAACTTGGCAACATCGCAACCGGTCCCAAAAATATTTTAGGGTTGAATAGAGATCAATGATGGAAATCAGAAAAATTTAAGAAAAAGTTATAGTTCTATAAAAAAATCAAGTTGATCACTATCCTACTCTCCTGCAACACTCTGTATATTTCAAAATATTTTTGGAATATGCGCCTTAAGTAAACAAATAACTTTTGTGTTTGACATTTTCTTCTATCAGATATACCTTGCGAGATATCGAAGAATTACACAATAACTGGACACCTTGTATATACAGGGTGAGTTTTTAGTACCGGCTCGGTCGATAACTCCAGTACTGTAGAAGATATTGAAACAAGTTATATATAAAAGTTGTAGCCACGGATATGTTCCTTGCTCAGAAAGTATTTAGATTTATAGAGGGTGATCCATAACTACGTGGTGATGCAAACATGCATTTTTTAAAATGAGACACCATATATATTATCCCTTATTCAAATTCTACTAATGATTTCCGTTCTTCCAATATAGGGTACTGTTACATTATACAGGGCATTTCCAAAGTTATGATAATATTTATATCCAAATGGCTATCAAAAAGTGATTAATCAAAAATCACTTTTTTTAACGGATGGATAAAAAATATCCTCTAGTTTCAAGAACGGCTATAAAAATGCTGGCGACGCATATTCGTATACAGGGTAACGTAGAATGCAAAATCTAGATCTTCTCTCTTTTTTTAAATGTAACCCTCAATATTTTATTATACCAAAGAATATGCACCTTCATCTTTGTAGAGCACTAAATACTATCAAATTTTAGTTTGCTTAACAAACAGCTAAAATATTATAAGGCCATAATAGTACTTGATCAAGTCAAAACACTGAATTAATGAGATAATATAGGTCAAGTGTGCTGAGGAAACAACTTTATGGACGTCATGCATAATTATTATCAAGTAGATCTATCAGGTAGGCTATGAAATATTAAACGGCACAGTCCAAATAAAACGATTCTTCAATCTTTCAAACGCATTAGTTTTAGCGTGCCTCCGTTCTGGACATTGCTGTTCATAGTTGATATATTCCAGAGGCAAGTAGGCAATTTCCCAAAGAGTCTCCTAAATACCCTCAATGGAAGAATTAGTTTTTAAAGCTGGTTTTTCACACAGTACGGAATTATTGAGCAGGTTATGGAAACTGTCAATTTTTCAAAGCCTACCTGATAAATCTGCTTGACAATTATGCATCCCGCCTACAAAATTGTTTCCTCAGCATACTTGACTTTATTATCTCGATGATTTAGGGTTTTGCCTTCATCCAATATTATCATGACCTTGTCATTTAGTTGTTCGTTAAATAAAAAGCAAATTCGATAGTACTTCCTCAAAATAAATAGATATCAGTAGACAAATTGAAGCTATATATTTTTAATTTACCGAAAAGTCGAAATATCTCGGAAACTGATGGACGTCGGTACAACAAGGGATATACAAAGATGAAACAGCATATTAAAAGCTATTCCTTGGTATAATAAAATATTAGGGGTTACATTTTAAAAAAAAAGAGAAAAATCTGTATTTTGCATTCTACATCACCCTGTATACGAATATGCGTCGCAGGATTTTTTTATAGCCGACGATATTTTTAAACTTTTCATGTAAAAAAATAATTTTTAGTTCATTACTTTTTGATATACGGTACGTTCGTTTGACAGCGATTTGGATATAAAAATGGTCATAACTTTTGAGATACCCTCTATAATGTTGTAATACCTTATATTGTGAGAACATGAACTATTAGTAGGATCTAAAAGTGGGATAATATAAAGGATGCCTCATTTAAAAAAATGTATGTTTGCGTGATCGCGTAGTTATGGATCACCCTGTATAAATCAAAATATTTTCTGAGCAAGGAGCATATCTGTGGCTACAACTTTTATGTACAACTTTTTTCGCTATCTTCTACAGTAGTGAAGTTATCGACCGAGCCAGTACTAAAAACTCACCGTGTATACTTCTTCCAGGAATTTACTCATTATCTGTGCAGGTTATCAGTACTGCATTTTTCAGAACATTATACGTCAAGTATGATTGCCGGGTAGTACGCCTTCCACACTTTAATAAAATATATAATAATAAGGCAGCACTTCCTGAGCAACAGGGTATTCAGCTTACGGAACGAACTTCGTTCGGATGTAGTCAACAGTCCCTCAGTGAGCTCATTCAAGAACAGCTATGAAAATTTGCGTTTTATGCGTGCATGAGCTAGTTTATTTGCCTTTAGATAATTTTTGTCTAATTTCTTATTTTGTTACTATTAAGCCTTGGTTGTATTTCTATTACACTTTGTAACTGTAATTTGTAGCTATCCTAGCATGTAGAGTTTATAGCACTCTGTGCCCAACTCTTGCTGTATTTTTAATAATAATAACAATCATAATAGAGAAACTTGATAAATCAGAATAATAATAATATTTAAATCGTATCCATACGGGGTGCTCAAAAAGTTTTTGACCCCCTTCATCTGTTTAAGAATAATTACTAACCACAAAAAAATTACTCGGACAAAATTTTTAAGAATTCGCTCAGGAGGTCTAACCGCGATTTTGGCCGTGACCAAGATTAAGACATTAATGGCCACTTTAAAGACGACTGTCTTAAATGAGATCCAATATTTTTAACTCTAGGAAAATGGGAAATATTTGAATTTTGGGAATGACTTTGCCCTCACTTCCTTGGTCAATGATCGCAAAATGTATATGTACAAGATATTCTATACTAAATGTAACTAACATCGATTCATCATTATGAGACTATAAAGGGGTATCTGTCATTTACTTTAACGGAAATTTTGAAAAACGTTTTTGAGCTTTTACTATTTTATTCATGAGACTGCGCTAAGGGCGTCCAGATTTATGCCAGATACTCCCAAATGTGATCACGCCATAGCCTTTTAGAGTTGTACCAACATCTACCCGCGAAGACTTTGCTATTTCTCAAGATAAAACCAAGGGAGCCATATGCCTTACTGACTAATTGTTAAATTTCAGGTTGGACACCTAGACACTTCACTGTACTTGTTCGATCCAAAATCTCTCATCAACGTTATAATCAAATTTAATATTTTTGGTAATAGACATTACAGAACATAATAAGCCAAAGAATGAAGTACGAAGCTCAAAGTATGCCTAAAGTAGCTCTGTAAGAAATCCCTGTCTACCAATTTTTACCCTTCAGCAATAATGAGAAAAGTATGACATGGAAGCACACCCCCTGATAAGCCATAGACACGAGCTTATCGAAACCCTTCTCACTATCCGTTTGCAACATCATCTAAACCTTCTCTTCAATTGTTTTTGAAGCAAATTCCAAAAAATTTTAAAGGTTTCTTACAGTCGGTCTATTTACAGTAAACCCGTGCTGAAAATAGAGTATTTTATAGGTATGTTTCAATGCATTATCGAGGTCATTCTGACGAATTAAAAAAATATTTATTATAGTAACTTTGTTTTTTCAATTAGCACCTAACATATACCACCTAGAATCCTGTGGTACCTTTGATTTTATACAAAAACTATTTTTTTCTTAAATTCATGAGCATAAAATAAATAAAATAAATGAGGATTTGTTTGAGCCGTAATTTTTTCTTAAGAAAAAAGATGAAAACGAAAACTAAGTGGGTCTTTCAAGAGTACTGAATGACCTACCATACTATCCTTTCGAAACACTTTTTTCCTTAGGCCCTGAAACTTGCCCCCTATTCTTTCCAAATAGCACACCACATCTTTTTGTAGTGTCTTTGACTTCATATACATATCATTTTTTTTTCGTAAAGTCACTAACCTAAGATAAATAAAATGAGTATTTGCTGGAGGCATAATATTTTCGTAACAGGAAAGCATAAAAAAGACATTTGTTTTCGAAAGCATGTTTTATAGATTATTCAGTACCCATAAAAAACCCAATTAGTTTTATTTTATTCCGTTTTTTTTTCTGCGTCAAGCAAGTTCTTGTTTTATGTATGTTATGCTTGTGATTTTACGAAAAAATAAGTTTGCGTATAAAATCAAAGGTACTGCAAGATTTTAAATAATATAGGAATTTAATTTGGTATTATTTGAAAAACGAAAGTTTGAGGTGAGTTTCAAGGGTTGAAGTACAAAGAAAAGGTTTTAAAAGCATGGTATGATAACAAAAATCAATCAAAAATTCCACTCAGTTTTCGTTTGAACTTTTTTTGTTACGAGAATATCACGTGTTAAGGAAATTCAGGGACAATTAGTAGATATAGCTACTTTGGGTATAAATTAAATCGCCGACAAATTGCAATGTTTACTGCAACTAATTCACACACTTAAGGTAGTCGTATTTAACACCATATACAAACACAAACGACAGAAAGTCAGATTTGCGGAAAATTTGGTACAATCTTGTATCACACATTGATGCAAAAAAGCAAGCAAAAAAATGAAGTCAAGTTGATTGACTCAGTACTTCCCACACATTACGCTGATACCAGGTTATTATTTTCCCATAGCATGAAGCTTTAGTCTAAGATCCCTTGCAACCAAATAATTGCCAACCACCCCCCCCCCTAAAATTGTCTTATGCCGCTAGGTCTTTCCTTCACAGGTCAATGGACAGCCTATTCTCAGTTTTACAACCCCCACCCCCCCCCCCCCCAACCACCTCACTTTCACCCCCCCCCCCAAAAAACTGGTAGAAAATGATCAGGAACCCCTAAAACATCTAAAAACCGAATTTGAGTTGGTTTCATACTTGTCGCGTTCTTTGATTATTGCTACGCTGCCACTGACAAGATTTTTAACAAACATACGCGTTTTCCATTATCACCACGGTAACAATATCTGGGTCAAAATTTCATTAGAATCAACTTAGTAGTGTCCACGTTACAAAATACAAAACGATTTAGACCAATAAATTCTGGTATAGTATACAGAAAATTCCCTAAGTCCCTTAGTCTCTGTAATAGGCTAGGCAATGTTCAGATGCACCTAAAAAGGTGATTTTTGTCACTAGATCTTCCTTCACAGGTTAGTGGACAGCCTATTATGAGTACAAGAAATTGTTTAACCCCCAACCCCCCAACCAACCCAATTTCACCCCCACCCAAAAAAACGCAGAAAATGATCAGGAACCTCTAAAACGCTTAATAACGAAGTTTGAGCTGTTTCTATATTTTTAGTTTTTTTATTATTTCTGCGCCGCCACTGGCATGATTTATCAAAACCATACGCGTTTTCCATCTTCGCCATGGTAGTAACACTGGTTCAAAATTTCATTTAAATCAATTCAACAGGTTCCTCGTTACAACGATCTAAAGCAATACTCTCGTATGTTTACATCAGAAAAAATCCTATGCTTTCTGTAAAAGGCGAGGCAATGTTCGAATGGACCTAAAAAAGTTATTTATGTCGCCAGGTCTTCCTTCAGAGGTCAGTGGACAGTCTATTAGGAAAGCAACAAATTTTTCAATTTTACAACCCCCCACGCCCCAAACACCCCAATTTCACCCCCATCCAAAAAAGTAGAAAATGATCAGGAACCCCTAAAACGCCTAAAAACGAAGTTTAAGCAATATCTATTTTTTTTTTTGCTAATAACTCCGCCGCCTATGCACCGATTTTCAAAATTATACGAAAATTACCTACTACGACCCCACAGCATACTGCTGTACCCAAGGTTCATCACAATCCATGCAGCGGTTACTGAGATTACGAGGGTAGAAAAACGCGACAGACAGACAGACCGACAGACCGACAGACCGACAGACCGACAGACCGACAGACCGACAGACCGACAGACCGACAGACCGACAGACCGACAGACCGACAGACCGACAGACCGACAGACCGACAGACCGACAGACCGACAGACCGACCGACCGACAGACCGACAGACCGACAGACCGACAGACCGACAGACCGACAGCCCGACAGACCGACAGACCGACAGACCGACAGACCGACAGACAGACCGACAGACAGACAGTCAGTTGTCAGTTGCACTTTCAAGGATTGATCGATCTACTTTCATCGGTCTAAATGAGAGCGATTTAACCAGTCCAGTAACTTTCTATTAAAACTATCATCATATGTTATGCACAAGTGATTTCCTTAGGTGAAGGAATATGAACTTATAATGTTTTTAGGAAAAGAGGGCCTCTGTAAATTTTGATGAAACCTGTAATATCTCCACGAGAAATGAAAATTTTTATACATGTATAATATGGATGTTATAGAGAAGCGGTGATGCCATCATTCAAATTTTGACGAAAGTTGACTAATGAAGTTTCTCCGAGAAACGCCTTAATTTCATGAATTTTGAGTTACGGTGGTTTTACAATACGACCGATTACATGGCAGAATTTACATTGTTGTCGTATCTTCGGTTTTCCTGAAAATATAATGAATGTTATGGGTGTTACAACCGAGTCCTTCCAATGCGTTATCATAGTCAGATTTTATTTGTAATTTAATTTTTATGTTATATTGGAGAATCGTACCATGTACAGATATTCCGCTAGCGTTTAGTCGCCCTTGTAATAATATACAGGGTGAGTTTTTAGTACCGGCTCGGTCGATAACTTCAGTACTGTAGAAGATAGCGAAAAAAGTTGTATATAAAAGTTGGAGCCACAGATATGCTTATCGCTTAGAAAATATTCAGATTTATACATGGTGATGCATAACTATGTGGTGATACAAACATGCATTTTATAAATGAGACATCCTATACATTATTCTTTATTCAAATTCTACTAACGATTTCCGTTCTTCCAATATAGGGTATTGTTACATTGTACAGGGTATTTCAAAAGTTATGACCATTTTTATATCCAAATCGCTGTCAAATGAACGTACTGTATATCCAAAAGTGATGAATCGAAAATCAATTTTTTTACACGGATGGATAAAAACTGTCTTCTACTTTTAAAATTGGCTATAGGAAAAGCCCGCGACGTATACATGGTGATGTAGAATGCAAAATCTAGATTTTCTCTCTTTTTTTACATGTAACCCCCAATATTTTATTATACCAAAGAATTGCATTTAATATGCTCTTTCATCCTTGTACAGCACCTGTATTCATTAGTTTCTGAGATATTTCGATTTCTCTACAAATTTCAAACGTACCTTCTATTTGTTCGCTAAAATTTATTTATTTTGAGAAAATACTATCTAATTTTATTTTTGCTTAACAAACAACTATAATATAAGGCCATAATAGCACTTGATTAAGTCAAAACACTGAATTAAGGAGATAATATAGGTCAAGTGTGCTGAGGAAACAATTTTATAGACGTCATGCATAATTATCAAGCAGATCCTTCAGGTAGACTATGAAATATTAAACGACACAGGGCAAATAAAACGATTCTTCAATCTTTCAAACGCATTAGTTTTATTGTGCCTCCGTTCTGGATATTGCTGTTCATAGTTGATATATTCTAGAGGCAAGTAGACAATTTCTCAAAAATTCTTCTAAATACCCTCAATGGAAAAATTAATTTTTAAAGTTGATTTTTCACACAGCACGGAATTATTGAGCAGGTTGTGAAAACTGTCAATTTTTCAAAGGCTACCTGATAAATCTGCTTGATAATTATGCATCACGCCTACAAAATTGTTTCCTCAGAATACTTACTTACTTTATTATCTCGACTATTTAGGGTTTTGAATTCATCAAATGCTATCGTGACTTTATAATTTAGTTGTTCGTTAAACAGGAAACAAATTCGATAATAATAAAAAATAAAAAAATTTCAGTGCATAAATAGAAGCTATATTTTAAATTTACAGAGAAATCTAAATATCTCGGAAACTGATGGACGTAGATACAGCAAGAGCTATACAAAGATGAAAGGGCATATTTAAAGCAATTCTTTGGGATAATAAAATATTGGGGGGTTACATTTAAGAAAAAATAGAAAATCTGGATTTTGCATTCTACATCACCCTGTATACGAATATGCGTCGCGGGCTCTTTTTATAGCCGATTTTAAAACTAGAAGATATTTTTATTCTTTTCGTAAAAAAAATAATTGTTAATTCATTACTTTTTGGTATACAGTACGTTCATTTGACCGCGATTTGGATATAAAAATGGTCATAACTTTTTAAATACCCTATATAATGTAACAATACCTTATACTGGAAGAACGGAAATCATTAGTAGAAATTGAATATGCAATAATATATGGGGTGTCTCATTTAAGGAAATGCATGTTTGCATCACCACGTAGTTGTGGATCACCTTGTATAAATGTAAATATTTTCCGAGCAAGGAGCATATCCGTGGCTACAACTTTTATATACAACTCTTTTCGTTATCTTCTACAGTAGCCGAGTTATCGACCGAGCCGGTACCAAAAACTCACCCTGTATAATGATAAATTATGTCAAACTTCAAACCGTACTAACGACAGCCAGATCCCTTTTATTATCCGCCACTGACACACGTGTAGCAGATTTTATTGCGGTATTATCAGTGACGTTTGCGACATAACATGTTCATAGTTGCATCTATTTTTATTCCAATACTAACAAGTACATAGTGTTTTATTTGAGTGATCTTTAAATATTTTGTATATCAATACAGCGCACATAAGTTTTGATACGACTAGACAAGATAACGATACTTTTCGAAACTATGTAGAGATATAATTCCCGAGGTCACACATTAATATTAGCACATGATAATTAGCCCGTGGATGCAAGTAAGTAGATAATTTTTACCAATCGCAAAAATTATCCATATTATCATTATCAAGGCTAGATGAACGTCATGCGGAAAATAAACGTTATAAAAAAAGGGAGATATTCACGATACACGCGGTTGACTAGTTCATATGTACAGATGTAATCATTAAGATTTAGGTACTGATTTTGTTTCATTAATTGATTGCTAGACATTTGTATAAATGATCCGGTTCTTGGGCTGTTCGGCCGGCGGCGACACGCTCCGCCGCCTTGGCGCTGCTTGACGTATCGCCAACACGAGCGGTTGGCATTCTCAGAAGGTTTCACTCCTTCGGCGTGTTCCAACCGCCTCAATTACACCAACACCCAAGAAAAAAGTAGAAAATGGCGAGTAACCCCTAACACGCCCAAAAACAAAGTTTGAAGTGTTTTTATATTTTTAGTTTTTTTATGACACGATTTTTCCAAAACATACACGTTTTCCATCCTCGCCGCGGTAATAATACTGTATCAAAATTGCATTAAACTCAATTCAATAATTTTCGCGTTACGCAATATGGAACGATCTAAAGCAATACTCGTACGTATACATCACGAAGTCCCTTCTATAATAAGCAACGCAATGTTCGGATGAACCTAAAAAAGTGTTTCACAATCCTCCACCCCCCAACCACCCCAAATTCACCCCCACCCCAAAAAAAAAGTAGAAAATGATCAGACATCCATAAAACGTCTAAAAACGAAGTTTGAAGAATCTTTGAAATTTGTCGTTTTTTGCTAATCACTCCGCCCCCCGTACAACGATTTCCAAAATTATACGAACATTACCAACTACGACCCCTCAACATATCGCTATCCAAATTTCATCACAATCCGTGCAGCGGTTACTGAGAGTACGACGTTAGAAAACGCCAACAGACAGACAGACAGACCGACAGACAGACCGACAGACAGACCGACAGACAGACCGACAGACAGACCGACAGACAGACCGACAGACCGACAGACCGACAGACAGACCGACAGACAGACCGACAGACAGACCGACAGACAGACCGACAGACAGACCGACAGACAGACCGACAGACAGACCGACAGACAGACCGACAGACAGACCGACAGACAGACCGACAGACAGACCGACAGACAGACCGACAGACAGACCGACAGACAGACCGACAGACAGACCGACAGACAGACCGACAGACAGACCGACAGACAGACCGACAGACAGACCGACAGACAGACCGACAGACAGACCGACAGACAGACCGACAGGCAGACCGACAGACAGACCGACAGACAGACCGACAGACAGACCGACAGACAGACCGACAGACAGACCGACAGACAGACCGACAGGCAGACCGACAGGCAGACCGACAGGCAGACCGACAGGCAGACCGACAGGCAGACCGACAGGCAGACCGACAGACCGACAGACAGACAGACAGACAGACCGACAGATAGACAGACCGACAGACAGACAGACAGACCGACAGACAGACAGACCGACAGACAGACCGGCAGACAGACAGACTGACAGACAGACCGACAGACAGACAGACCGACAGACAGACCGACAGACAGACCGACAGACAGACCGACAGACAGACCGACAGACAGACCGACAGACCGACAGACAGACCGACAGACAGACCGACAGACAGACCGACAGACAGACCGACAGACAGACCGACAGACAGACCGACAGACAGACCGACAGACAGACCGACAGACAGACCGACAGGCAGACCGACAGGCAGACCGACAGACAGACCGACAGACAGACCGACAGACAGACCGACAGACAGACCGACAGACAGACCGACAGACAGACCGACAGACAGACCGACAGACAGACCGACAGACAGACCGACAGACAGACCGACAGACAGACCGACAGACAGACCGACAGACAGACCGACAGACAGACCGACAGACAGACCGACAGACAGACCGACAGACAGACCGACAGACAGACCGACAGACAGACCGACAGACAGACCGACAGACAGACCGACAGACAGACCGACAGACAGACCGACAGACAGACCGACAGACAGACCGACAGACAGACCGACAGACAGACCGACAGACAGACCGACAGACAGACCGACAGACAGACCGACAGACAGACCGACAGACAGACCGACAGACAGACTGACGGAAGTGAGTGACGTGGATTTTCGTGTGTGTGGGAAGTAAAAAAAATGAAGTCAAGTTGATTGACTCAGTACTTTCCACACATTACGCTGACACCAGTTTATTATTTTCCCATAGCACGAAGCTTTAGTCTAAGATCCCTTGCAACCAAATAATTGCCACCCCCCCCCCCCCCAAAATTGTCTTATGCCGCTAAGTCTTTCCTTCACAGGTCAATGGACAGCCTATTATCGATACTACAAACTTCTCAGTTTTACAACCTCCCCTCCCCCCAACCACCTCACTTTTACCCTAACCCAAAAAACTGGTAGGAAATGATCAGGAACCCCTAAAACATCTAAAAACCGAATTTGAGTTGCTTTCATACTTGTCACGTTCTTTGATTATTGCTACGCTGCCACTGACAAGATTTTTAACAAACATGCGCGTTTCCCTTTCTCGCCACGGTAACAATATACTGTGTCAAAATTTCATTAGAATCAATTTAATAGTGCCCACGTTACAAAATACAAAACGATTTACACCAATAAATTCTCGTATAGTATACAGAAAATTCTATGTCCATTAGTTTCTGTAATAGGCTAGGCAATGTTCGGATGCACCTAAAAAGATGATTTGTGTCGCTAGATCTTTCTTCACAGGTTAGTGGACAGCCTATTATGAGTACAAGAATTTTTTTAATTTTTCAACCCCCAACCCCCCAACCACCCCAATTTCACCCCCATCCAAAAAAAACGCAGAAAATGATCAGGAACCTCTAAAACGCTTAAAAACGAAGTTTGAGCTGTTTTTATATTTTTAGTTTTTTTATTATTTCTGCGCCGCCACTGGCACGATTTATCAAAACAATACGCGTTTTCCATCTTGGCCATGGTAGTAATGCCTTTTCAAAATTTCATTAAAATCAATTCAACAGTTTCCTCGTTACAACGATCTGACGCAATACTCTCCTATGTTTACATCAAAAAAAGTCCTTTGCTGTAATGTAGGTAAGGCAATGTTCGGATGGACCTAAAAATGTTATTTATGTCGCCAGGTCTTCCTTCACAGGTCAGTGGACAGTCTATTATAAAAGCAACAAATTTTTCAATTTCACAACCCCCCACCCCCCAACCACCCCAATTTCACCACCACCCAAAAAAAAAGTAGAAAATGATCAGGGACCCCTAAAACGCCTAAAAACAAAGTTTCAGCAATATTTAATTTTTTTTGTTTTTGTAAACGCCTAAAAACAAAGTTTCAGCAATATTTAATTTTTTTTGTTTTTTGCTAACTACTCCGCCGCCTATGCACCGATTTTCAGAATTATAAGAACATTACCTACTACGACCCCACAGCATACCGCTGCCCAAATTTCATCATAATCCATGCAGCGGTTACTGAGATTACGAGGGTAGGAAAACGCGACAGACAGACAGACAGGCCGACAGACCGACAGACAGACCGAGAGACAGACCAAGAGACACACCGACGGAAATGAGTGACGTGGATTTTCGTTATGTACACATCATAAAACGCCCAAAAAACGTATTATCTCAAAATCGAAAATTTTCGCGATCACAATACTCCCCTCACCTATCGGTGTGGGAAGTAAAAGAAAAAAAATAACAAAAAACCTGTTTTACTTTGTAATGACTTTTTTCATGTGTACTATAACCATACGCTAAATAAAATAATTAGCACATGAATCCTTCGAAACGCTCAAAAGTGACCAAATATTGTCAAAATATGCGTAGAGAGATAATAATATACGATCCACAAATTGAATAGCAAAGGAGCTAACACTCATCTTATAGCTACATCTCTGATTCATAGCACGTCACTGACCCCTAACCACGAACCTGATAATTAGACAGAAGATGGTTTTAATTTTATTATATAGACCAGTCAAGCGCTTTGAATACTTCTTGAGTTTCCTTTGAAACTTGGAAGATTAAATTACCGACGATATGATTTTCAACTACGCGAGATATTCTTGCATGATATTTCATGCACTAATTCCTGCAACATTTTTTGCCTGCATACAGTGTTATGTGCAAATACAGCCGTGCTTTCTTTAGTTGTTTTTGAAAGCGTGCGCCTCTAGGTTGCCATGCAACAGATCTAGTGTCTGCTGCGTTGGTTGCTTTTACTTAGGAGTGAGACTGTCAGTTATGATGCCCAAAAGGAAACATCATCTTAAACTTTACATTTAATAAATAACCTGCAGTTTGGGAATCAATCAAGATCTATTATTTCGAGCGAAGACTTATGAGCACTTTGTTCTCAGCAGTAAGTCTTAGCAGCTGAAGGACAAATGTGAACATTTGCTTACCATGAAATCTGCAGTATTAAAACACACGTGTCTGCGTTGTTTGGAAGTCACGAGCATTTCAGCTTTTCCACTTTTTTCTCCTAAAACCCTGGTTTATAAAGTTGCAACGTAAATTATATGGGATTATATGTCATTAGCAATCTAGAGCCTTGAACGCACTGGGTCGGACGGTACGGTACGAAAGGGATTTTTCAAAAATGTTTAGCATTGATTTGCATATGGGTGCGCGCACTGTGTCGTCAGGGTCGGAACAGAACCATCCGAACCTTCCGCCGTCCGATAAAATCCCGAAAGAAAGATTCGTAGGTATCCCGACCGTCCCGACCGGCCGTACCGATGACTCATCAGCCCTTCGGCGCGTGCCTGCACGTGCTTTGGTACAGAGGTTCTGCCGTTCCCAAATTAATTACGGTAGTGCTCTAATCTCTTGCGATTTATTCTATGAACCCAAAATCTGGGTTTTCCTTGAGTTCTTGACCTTTCTTCTTCTTCTGCTACCAACATTAGACTTACAATTATTTCTTCTTCTTCACTCAACATATCGTTTTGGTTTTCACAATACATAACAGCACAAAACCTATTACGAAACTGCTTGTCTCTATTGTCCGACCTTCCGCCTGTCCGTCCGTTCCGTCCGACCCAGTGCGCGCTTAGCTTAAAGTGCCTCTCAATATAGGTTCTGCAATAGAAATTCGAACTGTTATCCATTTCACGTTTCTATTTAAGGTATTACACCTTTGCTCTACCAATCGCAGTCGTAGCAAAATACTTGGAGTAAGAGGAAATTGCTAAAAGTCACATCAGATAAAAGGTTCACCCCTACAACTGGCGTATCAAGTCAAAGATCTAGGAATGTTGCTTGACAGCCAGCTAACATTTACAGATCACTTGCCAATTATAGTCACTAAATGACTACAAATCCTGGGCTTGTCAGACGCTGCACTAATGACTTTAAATATTTCGTCCCTGAAATTGCTATTCGCTAATTGCTCTTATGCTGATTGTCTAGAGCTCACAAATAAAATCCTGCTTGATCTTCCCTCTCGCCAAACGAGGCAAAACCATTTTTTTCCTGAGAACTCCCATCGCACAAATTATGGTCAAAATTCATTTTTGTCTAGGTCTACTAGACTAGCAAATAAATACTTTGATCAATTGGGCAGTTATAAATCCAAACATATTCAAAGGCTGTCGGTGAAGTTTGATGTCTAAGACTGTACATAGAAATTTGCTCCATTCCGTAAATTTTGTAATACTGCACAATATTCCTTCTTATTTGCTGTCACTGTTACCGGTTATATAAGTACTTTTACCTTGTTGTTATTGTCAGGTGGTTGGCATTTCGGTAAAATGTTTCCTTCCCTTTTATTAGCTATTTCTAAACTACCAAATATGCCTAACAAATTATAAATTTAAATACTCTACATTGTAACTAGATAGGTTAAGATTTAGTACTTTTTTCAAATTAATGTAAACTATCTCTTTATTGATAAATAAATAAATAAATATCCCCAACGGTATGATCCTAACATCGATAGGATTTAGTCGAAGCACCCATCACTTAGGTAAAGAACATATATACAGGGTGAGTTTTTAGTACCGGCTCGGTCGACTACTGTATAAGATAGCAAAAAAAGTTGTATACCTCAGATTGTATACAAAAGTTGTAGCCACGGATATGCTCCTTTCTCGGAAAATATTTAGATTTATACAGGGTGATCCGTAACTATGTGGTGATGCAAACATGCACCTTTTCAAATGAGAAACCCTGTATATTATCCGTTATTCAAATTCTACTAATGATTTCCGTTCTTCCAATACAGGGTATTGTTACATTATACAGGGCATTTCAAAAGTTATGACCATTTTTATATCCAAATCGCATGGAGAGATTAAAAATATCCTCTAGTTTTAAAATCAGCTTTAAAAAAATCCCGCGACGCACATTCGTATACAGGGTGATGTAGAACCCAAAATCAAGATTCTCTCTTTTTTTTAAATGTAACCCCCAATATTTTATTATACCAAAGGATTGCCTTTAATATGGCCTTTCATCCTTGTATAGCACTTGTTGTACCTACGTCCATCAGCTTCAGAGATATTTCGATTTTTCGGTAAATTTAAAATATAGCTTCTATTTGTGTACCGAAATTTATTTATTTTGAGGAAGTGCTATCGAATTTGTTTTTTATTTAACGAACAACTAAATGATAAAGTCATGATAGTATTTGATGAAGTCAAAACTCTAAATGATCGAGATAATAAAGTCAAATATGCTGAGGAAACAATTTTGTAGGCGTGATGCACAATTATCAAGCAGATTTATCAGGTAGGCTTTGAAAAACTGAAAGTTTTCATAACTTGCTCAATAATTCCGTACTGTGGGAAAAACCAACTTTAAAAATTAATTTTTCCATTGAGGGTATTTAGGAGAATCTTTAAGAAATTGCCTACTTGCTTCTAGAATATATCAACTGTTAATAGTTGATATATTCTAGATCCAGATTGGAGGCACTCTAAAACTGATGCGTTCGAAAGATTGAAGAATCGTTTTATTTTGACTGTGTCGTTTAATATTTCATAGCCTACCTGATAGATCTGCTTGATAATTATGCATGCCGTCTGCAAAATTGTTTCCTAAGCACACTTGACCTATATTATCTTCTTAATCCAGTGTTTAGGCTTGACCAAGTACTATTATGGCCTTATATTTTAGTTGTCTGTTAAGCAAAAATAAAATTTGATCGTATTTTCTCAAAATAAATAAATTTTAGTAAACCGACAGAAGGTATATTTAAAATTTGTAGAAAAATCGAAATATCTCAAAAACTAACGAATACAGTGATAACAAGTGCTATATAAAGATGAAAGAGCATACTAAAAGCAATTCTTTGGTATAATAAAATATTGGGGGTTACATTTAAAAAAAAAGAGAAAAAATCTAGGTTTTGCATTCTACATCACCCTGTATACGAATACGCGTCGCGAGTTTTTTAGCGGATTTTAAAGCTAGAGTATATTTTTTATCCATTCATGTTAAAAAAACGATTTTTGATTCATCACTTTTTGACATACGGTACGTTCATTTGACAACGATTTGGGTATAAAAATTGTCATAACTTTTGAAATACCCTATATAATGTGACAATACCCTGTATTGGAAGAAAGGAACTCAAATCATTAGTAGAATTTCAATAAGGAACAATATATAGAGTGTCTCATTTAAAAAAATGCATGTTTGCATCACCACTTAGTTATGGATCACCCTGTATAAATCTAAATATTTTCTGAGCAAGGAGCATATCCGTGGCTACAACTCTTATATACAATTTTTCTTCTACCGTAGTGGAGTTATCGACCGAGCCGGTACTAAAAACTCACCCTGTATGTATATGTAGTGACAATCAAGCAAGTCTCCGACGCATATATCAAATTTGGCTCAGGAATGTTCTGCTGTCCTTCAGAAATTACACACATTGGCGCACCGAGTAGTGACAGAATGGATCACCTGGCTGAAATGATGGCTAAAGGCTCCAGCACCGGCTTTGAATCCATGCTAGGCATTAGTCCAGGTCAATCATTCACTAGAGAAGTGGGCCTACAACAAATTGCTGAAAGCTTGGTTAGACGTAGATTAATGTAGGCAGGCAAAAAGTTTATTGCTGACCCGGACAAGGGCAGAGAAGCGCTCTACCTTTTGGTAGAGATTCTCTAAGCCCATATCCAGCTGAGCAGGCATGTATTACTCACGAAAGTGCCCCCCATTTACGCCAGATGTTAACAGGAAAACGAATCTTTTTTCTCTTCGTGTTGAGCATCAATACCTTGTGCTTCAGATACGACTTAGTTTGAAGAGGAATAGTTATGCTCAGTAGATTAATGGAACGTATACTGAAATCCATCATCAGGAGGTCTGGTGAATTCGACGAAATCATTAGGAGGCTATACGACAGTAGGAGCCTATTTTATTTGTTTGTTTTCATCTCTCCATCACTACTACAACTAGCCCCTCAAAGCGGCAAACGTAACTAAGGCTTTATTGTTTCCACCTTCCACGATGCTGTTCAACCTACGGGGTGAGTCAAGCTCAACGCCTCGGACTCTTGTGACCAAACTATACCACTTTTAAAAAAATTGACTTTGCGAGTGTATGTAGGTCGGGTTGAACTACATTCTAAAGATAATGACTTTTATACGGTGTCTAATGAAAACGTAACATATCAAAGTTATGTCCTTAAATGGAACACCTTTTATATTTAGATTCCCGGGTCAATTTCAGTGTGACCTTATGTATCACACATGGGACTTAAAGAAGGTCATCTAGATACAAATCACAACTCTTGGTGTAAGTAGATTTCAGAAAAAAAAATTAATATCGAAGCGATTATGAACCTTAGAGGACTGTGACTATGCCTTGTCACTAAGTAGGAAATGCTTCAGCTTAGGTTAGACGGTTAAGTTTGAATTACATTTATACTCGGAGAAATTGGTAGATGAACTAAGGAAACTTCGATCAGTGGTAACTTGATTTTTTCAAATGGGAACGCTTAATTCTTGTTTATATGATCAAATGTGCAATTTGATAGGCTTTCTAATCTGATATAAAATTCTACTATTGTGAATATTAATCTCTGGTAGTTTTCATTTAATTTCGAGATTTCAATCAAATCGGTGTTTTTCAATTTCCTTACCTATAAACAAACTAGTAGACCATGAAATATACACAAAAACGTATTCAGATCGAAGAAAACTACTTGGCAGAGATATCTAAAACGGACAAGATTATAAAAATTCCCTACAGCAAATCAACTCTAACCAGAAACGACGCCGGTAACATGTCTAAAGTCAAAGAGAAGCTGGAGTACGACAGAAACGGACAATTTTTACAGCCTACTAGCTACTGCAATGTACTAGAGATTAAAAATTTCCAAAAATACTAAAAACTTTGAAATGGAAGCAAAACTTTCATCAATTGTTGCTAGCTGTCTAATATCATTAAGCAATTTTACATTTAACGGTATAAAATACCTCTGATTGTCTGAATGTAGACCTTTAAATTTTTCGGTATCTATTAGCAAGATCGCAAAGAAAAAGGAATACTGACATATGATATTTTAATTTTCTGCCAGGTAAATTATCTTTTATAATTTGAGCAGATTTTTAATTCATACTTCATTATAGGCGATCTTGCTTATGGGTTTTTGCTTATGGGTACTGAAGAATTTGCAGACCTCCAATCACAGGTATCGTTTCACTACAATTACTACCCAACATTCAGTTGTAGATTTTCTTTTATTTCAAAATGCTTGCTGTGAAAAATATCTATTTCTGTCGTACTCCAGCTGCTTTTCGACCTTAGATATATTACCTCTGTTATTTCTGATTAGAGTTGATTTGTTGTAAGTCATTTTTATAATTTTGTCTCTTTACACTGTAGTCTGTCCGTATCTTTCTACTAAGTTAGCTGTATTCTTCCATCTGAAGTTTTTTCTTTATATTTCATCGCCTACGAAATTGCTTATAGATAGGAAAATTGAAAAACACCTGTTTGATTGAAAATCATCACGTTATCTCTCATTGAAGTTTCCTTAATTGATCTACCGATTTCTCCAAGTACAAATGTAATTCAAACTTCACTGTTTAACCTAAGCCATGCTTAATGACAAGGCAAAGTTACAGCCCTCTAGGTTTTTTAATTACTACGATATTCAATTTTACTTTGATATCTACTTACACCAAAAATTGTGATTTGCACCTTAAGTCCCATGTGTGATATATAAAGTCCCACAAAGATTGACCCAGGAATCTAAATATGCAATAATATATAGGGTGTTCCATTTAAAAAAACATAACTTTGATATGACCTTCTATTAGACGCCCTGTATAAAAATCATTATTTTTAAAATATAGTCCACCTCGACCTACATATATACTCGCAAAATTAGTTTTCTCAAAAGCGGTATGGTTTGATCACAAAAGTCTGAGGCGTTGAGCTCACCCTCACTCTGTATAAGCTAACTTTGCGAAGTATAAAAATTAACACTTTACGGAAAACTAAATATGACTTATACTTATCAGTAAGCGATGGTACGACACAAATTTTTCTAAAGTTATTCCAAGCGATTTATTGAGGTTACGTACTGTAAATTCTCGCTACCTCTATCTATAAAACATCGTACCTCCAGCCATAAAACTCCCTATCCCGACACTGTTACATAAAATGGAGTTTAATTAAAGTAGACTGTTTAAGTGTCCGCTGTTTTTGTGCACTTTTCTATTAAGGAGCCTTTGTTTATAGCGAATACTTCCTGAGAAATGCCTTGAAAAAGTCGCTTATGCAGATTTCCTAATAAGGGAGGAACAGTAACCTGGCAACAAATCGAATATACCTATTTGGCCTTTTGCAGAAAAAAATATTCGTAGAAGCTCTGTTAATTGATCTACTAATGCAAAAGCTCTTGTGAAGTATTGTATTTAAGGGTCAACCTTGCTTAAATAGTAATTTTGAAGACGCTACATCATTTTAGAAATAAACACCTGATAGCAGTCAAGTATCTTTTTGAACCTGACTGAAATAGAGCACAATAGATAGTTAAGGTATGGTTACATTATACAATTGTATGTTGCCGTTTAGATTTTAGATTTTCAGTGTGGCGATTCTGTTACTCTAAGCGAAGTGATAGCAACATTCTTCCGACGCTTTCGCTCGTTTCGGTATTCCATAGATGTCTTCGTTTCGACTCGGATATAACGAACGCAGAGGAACGTTGTAAGCGATAGCGAAAGAATTTGGATCGCGTTTATCAAGCTTCATCGTTATTATTGCTGTGTGTCAAAGTGACAATTCGCTTAGATTTATTTGTATATTTAATTACCAGCAATGAATCGAAGAGGAAAAACTAATCCTTCCCAATTGTCGGCATTGCTGGATTTTGCAGAGTCTCATCCAGAGATATTTAAGTCAACTCGTGAATGCTCGTGAGTCATTGTAGCCGAAAGCGTAACGAAGCGTTAAACGTTGGTTATGGCATGCTTATGGAATGCCGTCAAAAATCATTTTTGTAAATGATTAGCTTCGCTTTCGTCTGCTTTCGTTACTATAGCGAAAGTTACAGAATCGCCACACAGCTTTAGCTATTATTGATGTAGTTGACGTTTCTTTTCAAGGTTAAACCATTTATAACCGCGAGTCCAGGACATTTGTATTTATCATTAATCTTGTCAAATATGTGACTCTTTAGTTAAGATGATATTTTTGTCCAAGATTCAGCTGGTTGCTTGTTTTTAGCATCATGATTTTCCTTTTAACTTTTTACTTTGTTACTTCGTATATTGTAGTTTTTTCTAAAAAAGTTAACCAGCATTGATGAAGCATTCAAAAAATAGTCTTATTGCTTTCTCGGTTGACCACTGTCTGAGTTTGACTGCATATCCAACTAAGGCTTCTAAGTAAAACCAAATAGAAAGTTCTATAACTTTTATCTTTGTTTTGTAAACTGTTAATTAGTAGCTACAGATAAGGCCAGCGTAATCTAACTGCATCCAACATCTCGATATCCCTCTGCAAATTTTATTGGGATATGAGTACTATGTTAGTGAAATTAAGTATTATGTATGAATATGGTGCAGTAAAAACACAACCAATGTTGTTTTGACAACTTCACTAGTTTACTTGTATTCGCATTGTTGACGAATCCAAAATGAGAACTTTTAATACATATCAGCACCTTATAGGACCAGGATGAAGTCTGTCTTGTGATGAATGATGTGACAAACAGGCTGCAGCTTGAAGACTTCTCACAATCAGCCATAAACTTGTGGTTTACTCTTTGTCTTGTAGAGCATTGGTCAGATTTTTTCTTGAAGCATATCCAACCGCAGCAAGTCGCAGTCAACAAACGAATTAGAAGTTCAATTTAATTCCCACACCTAGGAATATTCTAACTGCCAAAATTTTCGATTTTGAGATAATATGCGTTTTATGATGTCTACATCACTCATTTCCGTCGGTCTGTCTGTCTGTCTGTCGGTCTGTCTTTCGGTCAGCTGTACGCGTTTTTCTAGCCAGGTAGTCTATTATTTATTTTCTTTTCTCATGTACATACATAAGATGATTGCTTTAGATCATTCTGTATTGTGAACCTGGAAATGACCGAAGTGATTTTAATTAAATTTCGACACAGTATTATTACCTTGGCGAGAATGGAAAACGCGTACGGTTTATAGAAATCGTAACAGTGGTAGCGCTTGCAATATTAAAACTAAAAGAACTAAAAATATGGGAAGCCGGTGGTTAAAAACTGAAAAAATTGTTGTATTGATAATAGGCTATTGGTTGACCTGTGAAGGAACGACATAGCGGCATAACACAATTTGGGGGGGGGGGGGGGGCGGAAGGCTGGCGGTGGTTTGGTGCACGGCGATCTCAAACTATAGCTTCAGGCTATGGGAAAATAATAAACTGGTATCACCGTAATGTGTGGGACGTACTGAGTCAATTAACCTGATTTGTATTTTATTTTATAACTGTTATTCCCTTTATGCAACATAAATCCTTGGTCCCATTTTACCCCGTGTCTATGCTTTATAAGGAGGATAATAATTATGAAAGAGAATTGGACGAATCAGCCTATATAAAGTTCAATTACGATCGCATTGCTAATTCAACAGTTGACTGCGACGGTGTGGTTCTATGTGCTTCAAAATATATATATCAATAGTCCCCAAACCAAAGAGTGGAGAAAATCTTTTAGTATCTTAATCTGTTCAAACAGAAAACAAAAATACGCGAAAACAATTATATAGGCGATGAAATTCCTGAAGGACAGAAGCAAATATATGTTGTGGGGTAGCATGGCTGCTTCCGATGTTGCATTGACGAAAGTCATCCAAACTTTCAGGTTGGGGACTAAACACAATACATTTAAAATGAACCATGAAAAAATCTAATGGCATCAAATTGGTATCCATTTATCTGGAAATGCGTCGTCCAGCCATTGCCAAACCGGAAAAACATAGTGTGAAGCACCCTCTTGCTGGTTATAGATTTCAGTGGTTTCAGTGACAATGTCTTCATTGATTAACAATGGCAAGATCACTTTGTTTCTTTACACGCGTCTCTATACACTAAATTTTGGGTAGTACAGGGAGCACCCTTCTATAAAAACATGAGGATTCTTATTGCTCCAATACCTGCATTTACGCTTATTAGCAAATCCAGTTCATGAAATGTGCATTTATCAGTGAGGCGGATATTCTTTACAAGGATGGTATTACCATTAATCGCTGTAGCTGAAGTCATTAATTTTCTCACAAAACTCAACTCGCCGATCGAAATCGTCTTCGGTTAACTCTTGCACTATTGATTGTATGAAGTTTATGATGTTTAGTAACTGTGTGTATAGAGACAAATGAAATATCAGTGGGATCCACAATTTTGCGTAATGAAGTATTGGGATTTATGCCAAGATGACACAAAACTTCAACTTGAGTGGCTTGATCCAGAACTCTCCGTCTTTTATTTACAATAGGGTACAGTTCGTAACAAGGTCAAAAACATAGCTACATGAAGTCATCTTCCCCGGATGTCTTGAGTTAAACGGAACGGCAGCTTTCCAAGCACATTGATTGTGGGCAACATAAATTCGAATCATTTCCAGGAATTTTCAGGAATTTGAACATCGCATATATCATTGGCCAATAACGGGAAATAATTTGAACATCTTTAAGATACATTAAGATTTTTCTAATTTTCTCGAAAACGAATCAGCAGACCTTTGAAATAGGCTATTACTCGATACCTCTTGTCATTTAAAATTTTTAAGGGGATGAACCTGGGGTACAAGGGAGCAAAATAGTTTCTGGTTAAAAAGTTGTCCCCTTGACAAATCTTTTAACGTATCTCGACGTTTTTTCTTTTAGTCAGTGGTTCTCTTAAGTGATTTGTATTAGAGCTAGAACTCAGCATACTATAGTTGCGATACCCCAGCATTTGAGCTTTGGCTTCTAGGCTGCGTAGAAGTAAAAAACAAAGAAAGAACTTCTAACTAGTCTTTATCTCGCCAATCCTTGAAGCCTCATTAATTTGGTAAAAGTAATTTTTAACGTTCTGCACACATATCAACCTAAGGCCCGATTTTATCAACAGGCGCATTTTAACAAAGGCCAATCAGAGCAGCTTATTCAAGAACATGCATCTGTCAAAGTTCTCTGAAAACCATTGATTTCTCTTGAAGTTTGCCTCAAAAAGGTGAAAAATGACATGCTTTATATACAGTCGACCATTATGAACCATCTAGTATCTGTTCCAGTCTGATTTTCCATCCTAAATGGGTGAAAAATTGCATTTTCTTGTTCAACAGAGTGTTTAGCAATTGCTAATGTGAACCAGTCAGATTCCACAAAACCAATACCTTTGATCACTAGTTTTTTTCTCCTACCAAATGATAATGATGACAAAAAGTTAGGGTTTTGAATAATTTTTTATTGTGGTAAATGGAGAGATCAAATATAAGTTTTACAGCAAAATTTTGTTTTTTTCTTTTTTTTTGCAATAATTCAAAAACTATATAAAAATAAAAATAGGTTTTTGAATCCAGCACCGAAAGTACGCTGACGCGACGGCTCCCGAACCCGTGTGACGTACTTCGTGAAAATACTTGTAACAGTTTTAACTAAAATGTATATTTGTTGCAACATAGGCGACGCATGAAGTTTGCAGCTCGAGACGAAGTCAACGACCGAAATGAATATCTTTTTGAATGTTTGAAATTAGATTACAAATCCCAGTAAAAAAGTAACTTAATCCTAATCAAATATGTTTCGTTGAGGCGATCCGCTCCGCAAGATGCCGGGTGGCCTTCGACAGCGAATCACTGTGTTTGAGGGTGTTTTTTTTTTAATTATTTTTTTCAACCAAAATATTCATTGATGTGCTTCTTGCTCATGTTACACACATTTTATTTGTACCATCGACATAAATATGTTTATGAATGAAATTTTATTAGATATTTTCTTAGAACAACAAAAACTACGAATAATTTTGCTTTTTTGGAATAATTTCATTTTGATACCGCAATCAGAGCAATTGGCGATTGATATTGATGGATAAACTTCACTTCCACTGACTTTGAATTATCCATCGCCTCCGGTACCTATATACTTAGCACTATGTCAAGTAAAATGTCTAATAAAATTTGATTCAAAAACATATTTAAGTCGATGGTACAAAAAAGTGTGTGTAAGATGAGTAAAAAGCATTACAACGGATATTTTGGTTAAAAAAAAGTAGTTGCAAGGGCTGGGTCTCAAAACAACATCACCCTCGAACACAGTGATTCGCTGTCGACCACTACACTACTAGGCCACCCAGCATCTTGCGGAGCGGATCGCATCAACGGAACATATTTGATTAGGATTAAGTACTTTTTTACTGGGATTTGTGATGCAGTTTCAACCATTCAAAAATATATCTATTTCGATCATGGACTTTGTCTCGAAATGCAAACTTCATTCACCGCCTATATTGCAACAAATATACACTTGTTACAACAATAGTTTTGTTATAGAACTTATATACGATATGATGAAAAGTGTCATCCAGCTTTGACATTTTGTGTTCAATATTGATAAAATACTGTTGGACGATATTTATTAACCTAGCCCGCAATACCCAATAGAAAGCTTTTGCTAAATAACATCCAATAGAAAAGCTTTGTCAAAGTCTTTGCTAAAATATGCATGTTGATAAAATCGGGCCTAAGTCTATTTGTAACTACTTGTAAATAATTTTTGTATAAATGGTTTATAAAAATATTGTGATTCCCCTAACGTAAAAATATTATATGCAGACAATACAAATTTTTGCGTCAATGCATAAAATATAACGAAGTAACATCAGGATAAGAGATATGTGCGAGAGAGTCTTATAATAATTATTACTGTCTTAGTAATGGCTTACTTGCTACTTGCCTCCAGATAATTATCGTGTGCTAATGGAAAATTAATACAGCAAATTTATAGTATAAAATTTTTGGATTTACCATTGACAGTAAATTGACATGAGAGAAACATATTGCTAACAGTACAAGTAGACTGAGTTCTGAGAGCCCTATCTGGAGAAGACTACATGGAACAGTAACGACAGATATATTAAAGCTAGTTTGTTTTGGATTCGCACAATCCTTACTCAGTTATGAGCCTACTTTTTTCCTCCTGGCATTGCAGGATGGGAAAATTTCCAATAGCTCACTGCAGAAAATTATTCAAAAAGCCTTAAAATCCTCAGTCTATCGTCACTTTACATTTATTAGTTAATTATGAATTATATGCAGTCTGTAAGCCAACCAATGAGGCACAGTGACTTCCAGAATTACAACACCCGTCACGAAAATAGTACCGCCTAGCTATTCTCTAGATTATCTCGCAGAACTGTCATACAAAGCAGCAAGTTATAATATTGTACTAGATATATATTGAATTATTTGAAGAGCCCAGGTACATAAATGCATTAAACTAGAGTTTGTTTGAACATGAAGAGGGTTTTTAAGTTAATAATGACAACCATAAGAATAACGTCAAACTTGTAGAATTATGACAAAGAAGAGAATGGACGATGGAGTTCCGCAAAAAGTATATCCTTGTGTTAATGCTTTAGTTTTTTGTTTTTTGACTAGTCTGATAGGTCGCTACATTTAATGTACCTCGAAGATAGAAAAGTGAATAATAATAATAATAATAATAATTTATTTCGTCCAGGAAGACCAAATTACATGGTATTGGATAAGTCAACCTATAAAACAATTACTGTAAATGACAATAGAAAAAATATATATATAACACTTAGATGTAAAGGAGACATTAACACTATAGAAGACGTTTTACAAAAATTAAAAATTAATCACAGACTCATTACTTTTTTCTAAACATAGAATCCGGTTCACACTTTTTAGGTGGACATGTATTCAGCTACACTATAAAAACTATGATTTATAAGGTATCTCTTCAATCTATTCTTGAAGCAATTGACGTCGTTTATATTTTTTATATCATCATTTAAATTATTGTATAACTTAGCTCCCATGCAATACGGGTTATTTTCATAGAAAGAAGTATTATGCTTGGGAAGTCTAAGTAAATTATTGCTTCTGGTGGGATAACCATGACAGTCTGCGTTTCTAACGTACTCCGAAATATTTTCTTTTACCCTAAGAATGCTTTTAAAAATATAAATACATGGAAGTGTAAGTATATTATATGTTTTAAAAAACTCCTTACATGAGTCTGTTGGCTTTAATGAGAAAATTAGGCGAAGTATTTTCTTTTGTGATATAAATAGCCTTTTAGCACCAGGTAAGTTACCCCATAAAATAATATTATAAGAAAGGTGACAATACACAGTTGCAAAATAAATCTCCAGTAATTGGGGTATACCAAAACAGCTCTTTAGTTGCAGTATGGCATAAAAGCTCTTGAATGAAAATATTCTCTTCTATTCTATTCCAAAAAATCAATTTTTGCGTAACGTTACAGACAACTGAAAAGTTAGTCAACCTCTTTTTGCTGCAACAAATGTATCCTGTTTACTGACCAGTGACTCCTGCGGTCATGTCTTCAAATTAATGCTCTGCTGATATGAAATGAGAGGCCATGAAATAGTTGCGGCTTAATCATATTTACCACCTCACTAGTAGCGCAAAAACTCATAATGTAACATTTCTGTTAATAAATACGGGTGGTTACTTTATACAGTATTTTACTATATGAACGTAGACTAGGAACGCACGAACCTTAATAAGACATTACGAATAAGGAAATTATAGTTTATTTCACAGCCCAGTTCCCTCATGTTTGTATCGTAAAAGTTGTAATTGCACCTGTACTTTTACTTTGTACCATGTAGTGACATCCAGCACCAGCGCCGCGTCACCAGTAATTCATTCATATTTTATCTTCTGGGATAACTGGACTTTGCCGATGTCGCTAAGGGTTCTTTTTTCCAGCCTTGCCAATTCAGTGGTTTTACCACTAGATCTGAAGTTGCAGCTGGAGTTTTTCAATACAGTGACTAACGTATGTTGCAAATGTTTTAAGAAGTTTTTCAAAAAATTTAAAAAATATATCTCACAATAATATATTTGAACTGCAACCAGAACTACAAAAAATAACAATATTTCTTAATATAAAAATGATATTAGCGTACTGCTAATGGGCCATGATCTTCTACGGCTCGCAATTTCCTCTTAATGTTAGGTTTGAGACAGATTCTAAATCAATGTCTCGGATCTTTAGCATTATTCTTCTTCTTAACTACTGTTTGTCTTGAGCTTTCCAGCCATTGTCATAAGCTTTGGCACTCAGTTGAGCTCAAAAAGTTTCGATAGGTCTTGTCTGAGGAAGATTGGAAGGGTTGTCGTTTCGTGGTACAAAAGGTATTTATTCCGTTTTGTTCTAGCCAGTTTCTCATACGCAAAGCATAATGACTTGAAGCTAGATCTGGTCAAAACATTATGTTGTCATTAGCATGTTGGGTATTAATAAAATTGAGTAGTTTAGGCAAACACCTTGGAGTATAGACTTCTGCGGTAACCGCTTCGGCCCTAACTCGTCCATCGTATGGCTGTGAAATACCGTTGTCTGATATAGCGCACCACACTAACACTTTGTTTTCCAACTTTTCTTTTCGTTCAAATTTTACATTATCTGGACAGGCTTCAAAGTCTCTTGTATGAAAACCATCATTACCTTTGATTTCTGAGTTCGAAAATGTGAAATACTCTTCATCGCCAAGAATATTTTTTATATTGCCAGCAAAACGAGTACGACGTAAATTGCGACAGCATTGAGGAATTCTTCCCAACTGATTTGGGGAATACTTTGGATATTTTCTTATTTTTCGGAACTCTAAGTTATTTCTCTTCATTTCTCTACAGATTGTGTTAGCATTGACGTGAAAAATGCGTTCAAGTTTTCGTGTTGAAGTTCCAGCTCGATGTTCACTTCTGTTGACCATTCTTTGAACTGTAGCAGCATTCAACGCTTTTGGACGTCCACTTTTTGGTAAATTTATGCAAGGAATACCTTCTTCGCATTCACGGACCGCTCGATGAATTGTGGCAACAGAAATATTTTGATCTTGATATAGGCGAACTATTTCTTTTTTTTCCAAGTCATCCATCTAGATTGTAAATACTCTTCGGAATATCTAATTTGTACGACATTTTGACAACTTGTATTAGAACCAAAATGATTTTATTGTTCCGTTTAGTTGTTGACTGGGTACCATGTTAACGATTTCTGAATTGTATTCAACGGTGAAACTCTCCCGAGTTTTGAAAAAAATTCTCAAAAATTTTGCAACATACGTTAGTGGGACATCTAGTTAAAGCCTTAGATATGATTTAGAAGGGTTATTTTGAAAGCAAGGGTCAGTCAGCACTGCAGTTGGCAGCAAGCAAAAAAGAGTTTTTGGACATATCCGAATCTCTATCAGGCTGATAAGCAAATACGTTTTCGTTCTGAAAAAGTATAGTACTCCCAAGTAAACACCAGGAGAGTACCCTGACCTCAGCTTTCTGTAGGAACCTCATCAATACCCTTGCAATAAGAGGACGTGTATTATCTTGCTGGAATAAGTCCTCTTCGAGGGCTGTGACATATGAAACGGCAATTGTTGGTTCTAACATCCCATTCACATAACGTTGCGCAGTCATTACTCATTATGCCACGAATCACAAGTAAACGTGACTTACTGTTGAATGCAATGGCACCCCAAACCATCGAACCAATAGGATGGTGTAGATGGCGCTCAACAGCAAACTGGAGATCGCGTCGTTCACCCGATCGTCGTCTTATGGTTATGTGTTAGCGTCCATCTTGTGCCCCTAGAGAAAACCTGGACTCGTCGGAGAAGGCCGTCAAGTTTTTAGTGGTGCCATGTAAGTAAATAGAGTCTGAATGAACAAAAAATGTTACATGTGTACTAGAGGTGGTACTGGCAAGCTGTATACAAAGTTTCAATACAAATAGCCCTTTTTACTTCCCACACCGATAGTTGAGGGGAGTATTGTGATCGCGAAAATTTTCGATTTTGAGATAATACGCTTTTTGGGCGTTTTATGATGTCTACATAACGAAAATCCACATCACTCATTTCCGTCGGCCTGTCTGTTGGTCTGTCTGTCTGTCTGTCTGTCGGTCTGTCTGTCGGTCTGTGTGTACGCGTTTTTCTGTCCTCGTAATCTCAGTAACCGCTGCATGGATTGCGATGAAACTTGTGCATCAGTATGATGTGTGGTCGTAGTAGGTAAAGCTGCTATAATTTTGAAAATCGGTGCATGGGCGGCGGAGTAATTAGCAAAAAACAAAAAATTTCAAATACTCCTCAAACTTCGTTTTTAGGCGTTTTAGGTGTTCCTGATCACTTCCTACTTTTTTTGGGTGGGGTGAAATTTGGGGTGGTTGGGGGTTGGGGGGTTGTAAAATTGAAAAATTTGTTGCATTTATAATATACTATCCACTGACCTGCGAAGGAAGACATAGCGACATAAATAACTTTTTTAGGTACACCCGAACATTTGCCTATTGCAGAAACCAAAGGACTTAGAAGTTTTTCTGGTTCATACTAGTAGTGCTTCAGATCGTTCTGTATTGTGTAGCGAGGAAACTGTTGAATTCATTACAATGAAATTTTGACGCAGTATTACTACCGTGGCGAGGATAGAAAATGCGTATGGTTTTTATAAATCATGCCAGTGGCGGCGCAGAAATAATAAGAAAACAAAAAATATGAAAATAGCTAATACTTCGTTTTTAAGCGTTTTATAGGTTCTTGATCATTTTCTACGTTTTTTCGGGTGGGAGCGAAATTGGGGTGGCTTGAGGGTGGGGGGTTGAAAAACTGAAAAATGTGTTCTATTCATAATAGGCTGTCCACTGACATGTGCAGGAAGACCTAGCGACATTAATCACCTTTTTAGGCCCATCCGATCATTGCTTTACCTATTACCGAAACTAAGGGACTTAGAATTTTCTGTGTATATACGAGTATTTGTTGCTTTAGATCGGTTTGTATTTTATAATGTGGAAAGGATTAAATTGATTCTAATGAAATTTTGCCACAGTATATTATTGCCGTGGTGAGGATAAAAAGTGTATGGCTTTTATATTGTTGGATAAATTTGCATACTTCTTAACGTTCCTTTTTCAACTTATTTCGTATATGTCAAAATTTAAAACCCGTCAGCCTATTTTCTATAATCATAAGCTTCTTAAAAATGAAATTAGCATAAACTGCAAAGTCTGACCCATGGCCACGAGTAGTCGTTACATCGTTTGCAAGCTGGTGTTCCAACTTTTCTCTCTTTCTACCTGTGAATGTAGGTATGTTATATTCACTCAGTAACAGTAACGGGGTTAAAGAACTTTCAAAAATCAGGTTTGGTTTCTTCAGTTTCTTCGATTCAGAAGCACGACATAATTATACTACTTAAATGAGGATGAATTGTACATTGTGTTCGAAATGTCGGCACTCACTCTGACAGATATAAATTTTTGATAGTCTGGTAGACGTGAGATTGACAGATCGGCTGACTAAAATATTTAGCTCACTATCGAACATACTCAACATAAATGGGTTAAATAACGTAGAAGCGTAAGATAGAATGGAATAATGATGCAATAAAATCCAATGTAACACCCTGTACCATAAAATTAGTATACGAGGGTAATACGTGGAGAATATATATAATACTGTCGAGTAGTCAAGCTATTGAAAAGACCATTTACTTGGTGAAAAGACAACAGCAAAGGTTTGCTTACTAAGAGGTGGACGAACCAGTCGGGGCCGGGTCTGTATTTTGTGTAAGTGTCTCTTTGTTAGGCATTATAGTTTACGGTTAACTTAAATGGGATGCTCATACAGACGCACTATGTAAAAAGTTAAATACTCAGATTTTTGTATAAAGGCAACTGAGGTCTGTCACTACTAGAGAAGGCTTATTGAATGCCTATTTTGCAGTTTTCCATTCTCATCTCATTTATGGAGTTGTACTTTGGGGGGGCTCTAGTCATGCCAAAAGGGTATTTAAACTCCAAAAGAAAGCAGTAAGGATCATAACTAACTCCAAATTTGATGACCATTGTAAGCCTTTATTCAAGCTACTAAGGATAATGTCACTATCTTCAGTTTACATATTTTATAGTCTTCTTTATATTCATGAAAATATCAAACAGTACAGCACGCATTCTGATATTCATAATTACGCCACTAGAGGCGCTGGAGCACTCATAACTCCTAGGTTCCGACTAGCAGTATCCGCACGCAATTCCCTGAATCTTAACCTGTACAATAGATTACCAGACGATATACGAGCCCTCAGTCACATTGAGTTAAAAAAAAAAACGGTTAAAGATATCATGCTCAGCTAGTGTTTCTATAGCACTGGTGAGTTTTTAAATTTTGTATCGTCTTTATAGTGTGTATATCTAAAGTTGTGTCCTTATACCTATTCTGTATTATTAATGTATTATTTTAATGTTTCTTTATGTGCTTATGTGTTATATTTAGGCCCGATTTTATCAACACATGCATTCACACACGGGCTTTGACCAATCAGAGCAGCCCATTCATGAAATGGCATCTGTCAAAGTTCTCTGAAAATTTTTGATTTCTCTTGAAGTTTCCCTCATAAAGGTGAAAAATGACATGCTTTATATACAATCGACTATTATGAACCATCTATTATCTTTTCCTGTCTGATTGTTCATCATAAATGGGTGAAAACTTGCATTTTCTTGTTGAGCGAACAGTCTAACGGTTAATTGATCTAAACCAATCAGATTCCACCATCTGATTTCACCATCTGGATTGTTGATGTATTGAAAAATGATAATGAAGAGAAGTAATTCAATTAACTGCATTATTTTGACAAAAAAAAGTTACTAACTATAACAATTATTATGAATACCTGCAATATACCTTTGTATTATAGTAAAGACAGGTAAAAATAACATTTTTTTGCATTTCACAAAGCAAAACACATTATTTCGCCACTCACAACCCACTTTGATCAGCACTTTGATATGAACATGTTGATGAAAAGAAAATCTAATTTCTCATTCTGATAAAACAAGGCTGTTACTATCTATAATTATTATAAATACCTGTGAGATATAATACCTTTGTATTATAGTAAAAAAAGGATATATATATTATGGAAGTACTTAACCAGATTCGTTTTTCTCGTTGGTTTTTCCTATATCATCCTCCTTTTGTAAATAGGTACCTATACAGATTCCTTAGTTTACTTATACCTTTATCCAAAATAATATTTATATTGAGAGGGTGTTGACACCTTAGTAGGCCAGTCGTGCAAAGGGCTGCTGAAAACTTATATACCTTTTTAATTTGAAAAAGTAAGTAAAAAAAGAATTGAAAATGAACATCTAGGAATCTAGGTATTTGTCAACAAAACAAATGAACACAAAGCAGGTACGGTACAGATGAATACATCAAAGACACCCACAAAATAGGTCCGCGGCGTCAGCACAAAATAGGTAATTTGTGTCACGTCTCAGATCACTACTTTTTCCCTAGAGTTGGGATGTTGTCGGTCAGAAGATATTTTGTGTTCGTCGTGGCCTATTTGTGGTTCATATTTTATATATAGAATATAATTATGTAGTTTTGTAGTTACATAATCATGATACGGTATTATTTGTCATAAACAACAAATTCATATATCACAATGTTGGTAATGAATATTCCAAAGAGAAGTAAAGAATATACACGGGTACTGAAGATCCCGTTACCTATTTCCAGCTCTCACTTCGATACAAAATTTAACTAGTAGTTATGAATGTATGTGCTAAATAACCCGATGTCGATGCTTTACAGATCAATTTTCCTTATCCGTAAAAAATAAGACTTGCTCAATATACTACAATAACAAATATGATATTAACTGAAAAAACAAAATATATGTGGGTAAAATAAAGTGATTTTATATTTTAATCTTATATAACATTCCATAAAATTCAATGACATGAAATAGTAGTTACAATATAGTTTATATTATACAGTGGCTGAGTAGGGCGTAAATAACTACTAGAAAGATAATAAAATTTAAAAAAAACATCTGCTGAATAATTTTACTAACGCAGCCAGTGCTTCCACTATGAATATGGCATTACAAGTATATTGGTTTCAAACACTTCACCTAACTATAGATTGTTGCCCAATAATACAAAAGAGTTATCATGCCAACAATACCAATTAGAAACATATTCTTCAAGCCCATCACAACGTAAGACCACCCTCGTCTTCCTTTCGATCAGTTTCTGTGGCATCGCATCCTACAGAACAACACAACTGTGTTTTGACATTGTTAAACTCGTGTTTGTGGGCAATCTTATCGAGACCATAAATCACAAAACAGTTTTAGATCATAAAACAAAGATTGAGATAGAAGAAAAAGGAGAACAAGAAGAAGAGTTTTGTCTATGGTCTAGCGTTGCCAGATTTCCTATTCTGGGAATCTGCTATTTTTAGCTCTGAGCTTTTTACACTGAAATTTCCCGTCCTGTTGCATGTTTTGATTATAAAGGCTGTTACACCATACACCACAGTACCCCTGGAAGATAACACGCTTTAAGATTACAGCATTAAAATGTGCTTTTAAACAAATCTCCAATGAATCCAATTTTTATTTTTTCTTATGCTTGCTTCATTCGTTTGCCAACATTGAATATCCTCGCAAGTGAAGTTGCTGAAAACTCACCAGCGGAATAGGTTAATACGTCTTATTTTGCAGTATTGTACTGTTTTAGTACATTTGTACTATTTCTAGTTCATTTTCGACGTCAAAGTACAAAAGTAGGTACACGAGGGCTGAATTCTAGTACATTTTCAGTTTTCAAAAAATCAATAAAAATCTTCATTTCATACGTTGTAGCTTGTCAAATGGATGTATAATGCAAGAATGCAGAAGTTTGAGAGTTTTTTTTGTTTTTTTGCTCTTCACAAAATTATAGAGCGTCCATATGGTGCCAATTGCCAGCTCATAATTAAATTCACGGGTCACGGGTTTTAGTACAATTCTGTACAATCTTGTACATTTTATTACTTCATCTAGTGCATTTCAGAAACACCACGGCAGAACTACTGCTCTGTCCTACGAGTAAAATATTCATCTGGGACGGCCGTGCATCTGGCAACAGGGCAGTCAAGGTACCGCCCCATGCCCCACTGCCAACTTGACAGTTGCTTTTAACCTTACTGTGCTTTTAACTAGACCGAAATAGTGATGGGGAAACCAGACTGATTTCTATAATCACTCGAGTTAAATTTCACTTAGTATGACCTGAGTGAACTTGTCAGTAAATATTTATGCGTGCCAAGTGCGTCGCCGTCGGTAACAACGAAAAGAGTTTTTTCTGGAGCAGCTCAACTCTCTAATAATTTATGAAGTAAGCAGATTATCACAAAAAAACTGGATATTATTATTTTTTCAAATTCTTGTCTGTGAGTTTCTATTATTGTCATTGTTCAAAGTTACCTAGTTTCTAGAATGAGAGTTTTATTTTTTGTTAAAAATGTAATTTTTTTAATCCCTCTTTCTGTGAGTTCTCCTATAATTCATATTTTATTAGTTAGTTACCTAGTTTGTAGAATAAGTTTTAATTTTTTATCATTATAGTACTTTATTTTGCTCAAACTAATGCGAAAACATAATATCTTATTTATTATTTTGAAATGTTCAGTTTGTGGTAAGTTTATAAATTATTCTATTTATGTTTACTGTTTTACCCTATCAGTTATTGTTAATTTGATGTTACTTGTCTCCAGTTTGTCGAAGTTTTTTTGTTAAATTAAAAAAATATGGTTACTTTTTTCTCAACAACTTACAACTAAATTAAATAAAATTACATTATATAGAATATTTATATTTAGTGTGCTTCTTTGTTAATTCATATTTGCTAAGTACGATTCCTACATCACTGTCTAGCAGATTCTGTTTCATTCGAGTGTCGCTCGATCCGGCGCAACGGTGACGGAGCGACACTTGCCGTTGGTTCAGTTTAGCTCAGAATGAATAAAAATGTGTTACGTTTTAGTTGCTGCTTGCACTTGTAACTCGAAATACTCGCATCGTTCACTCGTAATCGAGTGACGTCGGTTATATCAATAATCGAGTACTCGAGTACATTTTCATTCGAGTTGTCCCATCACTAGATAAAAATGAAAAAAGAAATGTCGTAACGTAAGTAGAAGAATAACAATGTGATTCACATGTGAATTTACTATTGGAATTGGTAAACTATTAATTTAATTAGGTTTCCTAGGCAAACGTGTCTAATGCGGATGAAGCCAAAACCCATTCCTGGATTTGACGGGAACAGATGATTACAGAAAATACAGAGGCAATTGAATTATTTATTAATTATTAGACCTTACATGGAGGAAGGAATAATTTCATATAAACCTGAAGTATAGAATGAATGATATCAGCAGCACCTGTGCCTACGTTGTGACTATGTTTATAAGAAGTTCTATAACAAACATGCATCGTAGTTGGAAGTTTCAAGTATGTATGTGTCTATAATCAATTTCTGACTGACTGAAGTTGTAACTAGTGAGGTGATAGTATTGATTATTAATTAAGGTGGCTGTGATGATACCACTCCTATGATTGTGTTACAAACCAGCGCAGTTCGCAACTAGTAATTATACAATAACAATTAAAAGGTAACCATGGAAAATCTGGCATTAATTTGCAAATCAATCGCTTTGTTCTGATTTTGTGCTATGATTTTGATACATGAATTTTAAAATATTTTTACAAAAGTGTCATCCAGCTTTGACGTTTTGTTTCCAATATTGATAAAATTCTATTGGATGATACTTATTAACTACAGGCCTCAATGCCCAATAGAAAGAGTTCGTTAAAAATCAACGAATAGAATCTGTTCGTTGGAGTGGAGCATATTGATAAAATCGGGCCTTAATGTTTTCAATGTTCTTGTTATGACTTACCATATATACATGTCTTTGTATTAAATGGTGAATAAATCTACTACTACAACCCTTATGAGTACCCTTCACGTTCAACCGCTACATTTAAGTGCACGATATTACTGTTATTTTAGTCTGCTACGATACTGATCGCTCAGTAAATGCCGCCAGGACCAGGATATTTTCGAACTTCATCAAGGACCAAAAGCTGCCGTATGGAGATTATCTCAGTATTTTCAAAGACATAAGGTGCAATCCCTCAGTACCGCCATTATGATACTCGTCCATTTATATGTGCACATCAGGCGCGAACTACATAGAGAGGTCTTTGTTAATGTACGGTGATAGAGGGTAACGAGTCAGTGTGGAATCAGTGGGAGACGTGTGAGCGACACTCGCAGAGACAGTTTAATCAGTAGATCATTCTTTACGGAGAGTGTAACCGTAGTGCTGCGGCGACTCATGCCTTTATCGTGGGTGGTTCACGAATCGCAATTATTATACAGCCCACAATGCAATTTTCCGCGCAATTCACCGTGGTCGTGAATCTGGAAATTTGTTCAACGTGAGTCTTGCTCTTACATCTCCTACTCCTTCCACACTCACTGTGTATATAGTAAGCACCTGATTGGCTACTTTTATTGATTAATTACTAATTAACTACTCAATCAAAAAATTCCAAACATGGATTTATGGGCTCACTTTTGATCCCAGCAATTTTGTGCGCGACTTTCAAGGCACAGACAGTCTGGGAAAAAGCGAAAAGAGGAATAGACAAGCAGGAATCGGTGGCTTCCGGTTTTTTTTCAGGAGCCGCCCGACCTTGCTGTCCCTGTCAATACTTAAGCCTTAAGGCCTATTGTATTATTGCTCCTTTCTTTTACAGTATCTAATCCAACAATCTGGATCCCTGCATAAGTTTATGCAGTTTACCTACTGGTCCTGGTGCTGAGCCGTACTCCATTGGTTCTAGCTTGGTCTTCCCAAAGAGCTGTTGTCTCTTGTGATCTAGCGCTTCGCACTCACAGAGCACATGTAGGGCTGACTCAGTTCCTCTTCCACACAATCTGCAGTTGAGGTCTCCATTGTAGAGTCCCATTTTATTCAGGTATTCCTTCAGGCCACAATGTCCTGTGAGGAGACCCGTCATTATTCGGAGCTGATGTCTACTCAAGGAGAGCAGTGTTTCAGCTATTTTCTTGTATGGAGCTTTAATGAATGTTTTTCCATGAACACACCCTGGAAACAAGTTCCACTGCTCCTTGTGCTGATGTTTCATCCATTCTCCCACCTGGTGTCTGATTGTGCTTTTAGGCACCCCCAGGGCGGGTTCTGCTCCAATGTATAGGGCAGATGGTTAAGAAAATAGAAATTATTATAACTTGAACAACAATGATTAAGATAAATGCGAAAAATTTGAATCGAAAGAAAAAATTCCAAGACTAAAAAAAGTCGCTACAAATCAGTTTATTTTGTTAATTCGCCGCTACGTCTCAACGTAGTCGAAAAGTCGCTATTTTCGCAACAAGTCGCTACGAATGGCAACACTACAATGAAGCACCACGCTTCCCGATAGTAACCCGAGAACTGGATGTATTCGTTTCTCGTATTTTTCACACAGGCAAAAGGGATGTCTATTAAGACCCATGAAACCCTTAACATTTAATACCCCATCAAGAGCCCACAATATAAACACAACACATGGTATTCTCAGATAAGATATTGTTAAAGACCGTACTCTCTTGAACTGTGGTTATATTTGTTAATGGGTAGCGGTCAGTCTTTTTTAGTACTCCGATGTTTCGGTTTATTTTACCTCAAACTCTTCGGGTTGATTGCTAAGTTTGTAGAATGCAAACATAACGTGTTGAATCTACTTGCACGCACTATGTATGTATTTTACAAACCTAGCAATCAACCTGAAAACGGTTTAAGGTAAAATATACCGAAACGTCGAAGTTTTAGACGACATTCTTTTAAATAACAAACCTGACCGCTAATCATTAACAAATACGGTATTCTTAGATCTTTGGTGACATAGGCGGGTCCTTACAGGGTGAGTATCGTGCTGAATGGTGGTCAATATAAAGTATGCTTACATTAAGTTTGAATAAAATGAAATATTAAAAAATTATACTTACATAAAAGTTGTATACTCTCTAATTTTACCATGACTTTAAATTATAACGAGTGAAAAGGTTGTTTGAATCGGTTCCAGTTTATGTTCTTCGGGATGTCGGCACTTACCCCGACAGAAATTAATTTTTTCATAGCCTGGTTTTTTTTTGCTATTATAATGACTCTGGTCAGAGACCAACAGGCCAGGTCATTTTGCCCCATCCTGGCATAAAGAAGGGAAATTTTAAACTGTATTAAATATGGGACAGTGGAACATAAACATAGCTATGGAACAGTAGTTAGTATTTCATTTTATGTTTTCTTGTACGTTTTCCTTTTTTTTGTAGGTTTTTTTTATTAATTTTGTTTTTGTTTAGCTATTATTACATTTTTTATTTAATTCTAAATCTTGTCCTGCCTCTTAATATACTACAATTGTTGAGTCGTGCCATTTTATATACAATCTGTTCCTATTTAATTTTCTATCTAAATTAAAAGTTTTAGTTTCACAGTACAATATTTATAAACTAGTTCATATATTCGCTGGTTTTCGTAGCCCAGAATTAAAGTTATGCTAGTTGGAAGCGCAAGATGAGTAGAGAGATTGAAATACATTTGAGTGGTTTCTGCTGTTGTATTTACTATTTAGACACTCCAGAAGACAATGTTCTAATGTGCCGACCTCACCGCATCTGCAGTACGAATCTCCTCCCAATCCTATTCTTGATTTATGTTGTGGGACCAAGGTGTGACCACTTCTGAGACGACATATTGTTCTAATATAACTTCTTCTTATTTCCTTATCAAACCAAGTACTTGTTTTAATGTATGGTTGTATCGATATAGCCTGGTTGAAGTAGGATTGCCAGATCGGTCGACAAAAATACCGAATAAATGGACACTATCGTACATACTGAACATGAATGGGTTAACTCAGAATGAATGAAAATTATAGATAAAGTCATTTACCGTTGCGTTGCTAGCAGCATCTTATTAAATTTTAAGCTTTAAGTTTAGCCTGAGTAATTGCAATCTTTAAATTATACCGACGTAAAAAGATAGCATCAATTTGATTGCATCCGTACAGGTTCTTCGTATCAGAAGCATGACCTGAGGCCCGTGCTTAAAAAAACCTGTATATTGCTCTCGAAATCACTTGCCCTCACAGAAATTAATTTTTAATAGACTGGTAGACGTGGGATTGCCAGATCAGTTTGAATACGGTTCCAAAGAAATTGAGGATGCTACCGAACATGCTGAACATTGTATGGGTTAACTAAGACTGAATATGATAAAATATTACAAATCGTAGTAGCGTCCTGCTGAAGTCTGATTGTCTTTAATTTTATTATTATAGTTTATACAGATGGGACCCCCTAATTAGACCTTAGGTACTATAGTAGACAGTAGGTTATGGATCATGAGATAATTGGCAAGCAACCTTCTCGCAGTAGTTGCGTATACACCAGCCCACTACATAAGATTTTATTTGAAGTACAGGACCCTCTAGAAGTTTCGTTTGGGAGACTGGATGATCCAACGAACTTACTGCATCCTTGAGGCAGGAGAGCGTCCTTCCTTCTGTATCGGTGGACACTGTTGGGTGATCAATGGCGAAACTGAAAGAATCATGCCGCCTATTACTCAGAACATTCTTGCTTGATTTTTATGATGGCCCAGCGTTGGCAGCGCATAGACTGAGCATTGACGCATATACCAGGCTTATGCTCGTAATACTTTCTCCCATAGTCCTGAGAAAATGCATTGAGTATTACCGTAATCATTCGTACAGTATTTACAACCCTACCCGTATCGACAAAATCAGCTAAGATTGACAACAATCTTCGTGGTGTAGACCACTTGGCAATATTTCAAACACTACAAAATACCCTATAGAGATATGTAATGGTTCCAGATCTGCTTAAGGCCACAAGGAACTGCAAACATTTTCCAGTAACCCTCAATCTGTTGAGCTGTCTCTCAAATCAGATGTCAAGAACAACTAAAATCATAATCCTGCCAAGTACACAGCAGCAAGCATAACCGGTGAGAAGAGACCCTTTCTTGTAACGCAACACTGCCACCTTTGTTTCTAAAAGCACAAAAATTCAAACGACTGCCAAATAATGGTAAGAACTTGTTCATCCCTTTTATTAATACAAACATCGATAACGTTTTCTCAACCACTTGAAGAGTGTGTCTGTTTGGGATTTTTTTGTGGCTATCGACTTTTATTGAACATATACATATCTGGATATTATAAATACTGGAAAATATACATGGATCTTACATAATGCAATAAAAAGGTGTGAGTAGGCGGATATATCAATGCGATAGTTATATAAGAGCTACCACTACCAAGCTTCTTCTTCTTCTTTACTTCCGGTTTTAGGCACTTCTCACTTTTTTCACCCTTCCGAAATATCTCTTTCCAGAGCATTGGTAAAATCTGGCTCTATCTGAATCCCATGCATTCGTTCTTGGTACATGTTCTTTCCATTGTTTTTCTTAATTTTTTCGTTTATATTGATGACGATGATGTTTAGCTCCGCTCTTATATTTCTGTTTGTCAGTCTGTCTAATTATTTGCAACCTTTCACATTTCTTAGAAATTTCAATTTTTGTGTTTGTATGCTATTCTCTTCCTTTTTCGTTATTGTCTATCTTTCGCTACCGTATAAGAGGGTTATAACAGCTGTCGTCTTGTAAAATTTCATATCAGTATCTTTTCTTGTTATGCTCCTGATGGTTCCGCAAATATTTGTGAATATATTGAGTTTTATTTCTTCTACATCTTTACTTCTGTCATAAGATATATCGTAGCCTAAGTATTTGGAGTGTTTTACCTGCTCCAGTACTTTACCGTTCACGACAATATTTATCCTAACTGCATATTTATCTGGGAAAGCAATGGTTCTAGTTTTGCTTGTTGATATTTCCTTGTTGTGTCTTTGACAGATTGTTTGTAGGGTGTATATTTTTCTCTGTAGATCGACTTCTGTTTCGGCTGAAAGCACTAGGTCATCGGCATATTAAATAGAGTTTAGAGTTGTATTTTAGTTATGGTGTATACCTTCAGGGCGTCTCGTTCTTCACTCATTTATAATGGCGTCTATCTATATTATATTTATGTTAAATTACGTTAGTGAAACACAGTACTCTTGTCCAACTTCCATATTTACTGATATTTCTCGAGGTAATTTTTCCGCCATATCTATAGCGGTTTTGTTGTCAATGTATAAAATTAATAGATTAATCGACTTACCTGAAGGAAGATTAATCGTAATTTTCCGAGCTTGTCCGAGAGGTAATAACCTTCATTTAACAGTATAATCACGGTCCTGTAATCATTTAACTTAAAATGAGGAGCAATAATAAATTTATTCAGTGGTTTTAAATTCAAAATGAACCTATATGAACCACACGGTTTTTTTATATAGATTGTCCTAATGAGGGACTGCATTTTCCAATAGCACCTATTTTTAACAATTTCTCAATGGAATGTTCATACCTTGGTAAAAATGTATTTGTGATTTTAACAGAAGGTCCAAAAACCTACACGGGCTTCTTAAGAAAAAGGTACTTTGACTCCCTTAATCGAATCTGAGACCGTTCAGTCCCCTGTAGTAGTCTCCCAGCTCTGGAGAAAATTTGAAAGTACCAGCGCGGCTACTCACACTTGCTCTAGAAGCTATTTCTGATGCAGGTATTTCTGGTCTCTTCTGTATTTCCTTTGTTGCTCCATTAGCCTTCTCTCCTCCCCTCTCATCTTCTCTTTCATTCGTCCCTTGGGAAGTGACCGCCGGTAGTTTAAATGATAGTTACTGGCTGTCCCAGAACCAGAAGGTCCAGGTGAATCAAATTGCCAAGTCTTCTTCTTGAAGTCTACGCTGGCTTTCTTTATTGCATGTTCGTTTCTCATCGCCTAGGCAAATTTTGTGTTGAATAAAAACTAATCCATCTCCAAAGTATCTGCGACCTTTTGACATTCTGGATTTAAGTATGGTATGACTTTAAATCTGCGATGAACTGAAAGCCCATGATGGACGTTGGCAAATAGCTGACAGGCCTTTGCCAATGACTGTGTTGTATTCTCTTGACATGTGTTAGACATCATAGTCTCAAGGACAACCCTTACGGCTGACAGCCCGTGAGCCAACTGCTGTTGTAGAGCGCTTATAAAGTGATCATGTTCAAGAACCAATTTTCTAAGGCATGGTTGTACTTCAGCATTGATTTGTGGAGGTTGCAAGGACTTAAAATTAGAAGGTATTTTATGCTTTGCCATTAACGCTTCCTGTTGGGCCTTGGGTAATCCTTTTTCTAAAAAAATGTTCCAACGAACAACAATTTCCTCATGTAAATCCTTTCCTAGATTATCGAGCGAATCTTCTCTTGATCCTAGAGCACTAAAACTTTGCCCTCTATGTTGTATTTCGTCTATAGTGACATCTGGCTCAATAGTTTTTAAAACTGTGAATTCTCCCTCCTGCATTTCTGAAAAGATAGGGAAATACGTACCTTATATTGCCGGGTAGGATTTATCTCAATCAACAGAAATCGCACGATTTCAGTTGTGAGTACCTATCTATGCGATATTTATGCAGCTTAAAATCACTCGATTTTATTTTAAGGAGTAACGCGCGCTACCCTCGAAACCGTATTTTTTCCTCGTCAGGAAAACATGAAAATCGTACGATTTCATGTTTCTCAGGGAATATCGCACGGTATCCCAGTTTTTCTATGTCCCACGTGAAGACGTATCATCAATCATAGTAACCTACTACAATAAAATACACATTCACTCGAAGTCTCACTGAATAATGATTCACTGGACTCGCACAATTTACTCAGATGTACCTGCGTCTGGCGAAATTGTTTTTTCATCTTCTTGATTTCACCATGTCTATCTTCATTCGATTTTCGTTTAGGCATCTCCGAAAAGCAAAAATTTCCGCACAGCCACTTACTAATCGTTTTTTTATGTATGTTGTCGCTGACGAGCACGAAAACGGAATAACAGAACTGGTGACAGCAGTACCCTAGCCACTGGCAGGCAGGGAAGGCATTATTGTAGACTCTTTTTACTGCAAACAATTCGTGCTGATGAGTACGTTTATTCGGAAACTACACGGTATGATTATATCAAGGACAGGCGAAGGAAAATTTGTATTGCCCTTATCAGATGTTTTGGATACCCATGTTATTTCATCATTTACATCTCTTCACACTATCAAAAGCTTTGACAAAATCTGTGAAGCTTATATGTGTTTCTCTTTTGTATTCTCTGTGTTCTCCTATAATTTGTTGTACTGTGAATGTTCCATCTATTGTCGATCTACCACCAAGTTTTAAAAACATGAGTTGAGTCAGTATATAAAGCTTGTCAGCCATTCTGTGGTCACAGACATGAGCCGAGCAGGTCGTAATTCAAAGCAAATGGGTCAGTGCAACAGCTGTGATAAGTTACAGCGAACGAGTGAACGAGCGTGTACGAAAAATCTTATTGTTTCGCTGCTGAAAGATTGATTAGCCTTCTGGGATTTTCATAACAAAGTCACGTTCAAAGTTGTGCTGATAGCCTGAAACCGGAGGATTATGATTTACGTCTGCTTAGGTACGGTGTATTGCACCAGACATTTATCGCCCGAGAAATGATGTTTGTTGACCTACGTCCTGATATCAGGAGAGGATACAAAAACGCCATGTACAGGATGACTAGTCGCAGGTCACGATACAGTTCCATTGCGCTTTAGACATTTCGGCCTCTCCTGTGATCTTTATTAAAGTAAAACATTAATTTTGGACAAGTGGCATTGTTTGACACTAGTACAAGGAACAACTAGTATAGAGTCGCATTCAACTAATAAATTTTTTTTAAGATAGTTAGTGACTTATGAGTAAATAATACGACACAGACTGCAACCTTAACATAAGACGGTACCGCATCTCATTAGGGATGTAACAAATCACCATTGAGGAAACCTGAAAGAAACTTACGGTCCACTTCCAATTAGAGCTGAAACAAATCCTTTTTAAAAAGATTTAAACCAAAAATCACAAATCATTATAATTTTAAAAAAGAATTTAAATCTTAAATATTTTTGAGTGAAGAAATTGATTTAAATCAAAAATCATGATATGATTTTAACCATTTTTGTCTTGATTTAAATCCTTTTTTATGATTTAAATCGTTTTTGGATTGTAGATCATGTTGATGATTGAAAATCCTTGCTCAAATACAATTCCCTACTAGTCCTACTACACAAGCCTGAAAATAAATTAATACTCAAGACATTTAAATCATTATTTTACAAACAAGTTTGGAGAATTACAATACAAAATATAAATAGAAAACAAAAGTAACGCCACTTGTAAAAAGATATCTGAGGTAACATTGCGGTAACAGGTAAAATATAAGTAACAAACTTACTACTAAGTAAGTAAGCACCTACTATCTATCGAGTAACATGATTTTAAATCGTGAAGAGATTTAAATCAAAAAGTATTTTAAATAATTAGCAGATGATTTTTAATCAAAATATAATATAAAATCATTTGCATATATTTAAATCAAAAAGTATTTTAAATCATTAGCAACTGATTTTGAATCAAAAGTGATTTAAAATCATGTATGCTGAATGGAAAATGATTTTAAATCTTTTTGTCGAAAAACATTTACATCACAAATCATAGATCACTCAGCTGGTAAAAGATTTTAAATCAACCAATTTACATCGAAAAAAAATATTTAAATCAAAAAAAGATTTAAATCATCGATAAAATTTTATAGGAGACTACAGGTGTCTGAAACAGCTTTGTATTGCTTTACATTGCAACTTTTCTTAAGAACTTCATTAACACAATGACATAATATTATCACAGTCAGGTGGGCCCACACTTAAGAGAGCTGACACAGCTGTCCTTAAAATGAGTCTTAATACCAAAAGTGCTTTATAAGTGCTCATTCTTTTGTCTTCTGGAAGATTTGTTAAATACTTTAGGCTTTAAGGCTTCATGACGAGAGGCCATGATATAACTTTCCAATCTGAAGTTTGCTTCCATACAGATATTTTTGTACAAAAATCACGTGGATAAATTGGTTTCATGTACATTTTATCAGTGCTCTATTGCGAAAATAGAAACGTTTTTCTAGAAAATTACTACTTTGTAGGTTGCAGGTATGTATACCACCTCAGTATTACTACTGATCATTTCTGAATTTTCTAGATTACTACAGTGAAAAAAAAAATAAAACGATTCGCATTTTATTGATAAAACATGACAACATAGCGCTAAAAAATGAGACCCTCCAAATATATCACAATTTTGATAAATCTTGATTAATAAACATTATATTTTTTATATTAAAACAGTAAGTCACATACATATCAGTTTCAAAATAATGCATAGGCGGTTGTCTTACAATATAATCATGTATATATGTACGATAACGATATACGCTATAGAAATTTTATCATTATCACATAAAATAAAATTAGACATATAAAAATATTGCACAACTCAAAAAATATGGCGAGAGTGACGCTTATTTCCAAGATATTTTTAAAACCACCTTAACACTGATTTGCCCTGCGTGTGGATAGTATAGTTTTGATACTGGCTTAATTGTGTTAAAATAGTCAACCTTTAAATACGTTTCTTATTCCGTAATTAATTCACAAGTTCATTTCAATTGCCAATTTTTCTTTATTTCAAACCACCTTTAGTTTTGGATCAATTTTTAAGGTTTGCGTTTATCGAAGCTTTGAATAAACCCTATCTGACAAAAACAGACTTTAATATGGCTTTATCGGTAACGTTTAACCTTTCTATTACATCGTATGCGTCCCAAGTTTGAAGGAAGCTTTTGGTTGCGCAGGCGGCTTTATTTAGTATCTGTCTTCAACTGTTTTAGGCCGTTGGGTTTTTTTGAAAGGTTTCTTAAAGCCAGTAGCTCTTAAGGCAACCCTGAGGTAAAAAAAAGCTCTAACCTTAAACCGCTAACGTGTGAAAAGGGTACATAATCACTAACGTGCGGTCTGAGATACTGCTATAATTTTTTAAACATTCATGAACGAAGCAAGTTGTGAATTATAAATATGTAGTATGAAGAATGTAACATAATAGAATAGGATAATTGAAGATACAATAAATATCCAACGTAACACCCTGCACCATAAAATTAGTTTTACGAGGATGATACGGAAAAACTCACATACTCTCAGGATATTGAGGATGCCACTTACTTGGTGAAAAGACGACAGGAAAGATATGCTGAAGACAAGAGGTGACGGTATCAGTCGGAGTCAGGCCTGTATTTTGAAAATACTCATGAGTACATTACACATTCAACCGCTACATTACATGCAGAACATTACTGTTATGCTAGTCTGCTCTGATACTGATTTTACCTCCCAATTAATGCTGAGACGCCCAGGATGCTTTCGAACTACATCAGAGGCTTCGAAATGATCTCAGTATTTTCTGAGATATAAGGCGCAATCTCTCAGTACCGCCGCTCTGGCACTCGTTATAGGTGCACACCAGAGGAGAGCGCAAACCAAAAGGCACCACACGGACGGCAAAAGTGTGTCTTGGCTTCACAACTGACCACACCCGCCACATCGATTTACGGCACCTCACATACGAATGTGACTCGCAAGTCTGATCTGCTAGCGATAGATCTATCTAGGTACGTACCCCTATAAATGAGGGGTTCAGATTAATACATCAAGTACCTGTACCGTGCTCCTAAGTAATCATGTGATTGTACCCAACTGTCACAACTTTTATCCCAGGTCTCGTTAGGGAGTCGAAACGGTACCACAGGTCTAGTTAGGGGGTCCTTAATTAATTAATTGAGCTGGAGCTAGACAGGGACGCTAATGCTAATGAATACTGCAGAGATGATGAGGTGTTAAGTAACCTCTATCGTGCTCCCCAGCAATCCCATGATCATACCTAACTATTACTAGATCAGAGGCCTCGTTAGGGAGTCTAAACAGTACCCCAGGTCTCGTCCTCCAAGTCAACTAATGCAACTAATCTCCATCCTGCTCCCAATAATCTCATGATCATACCTTACTTTATCCCAAGACTCACAAGCCTCGTTAGGGAGTCGAAACAGCACCCCAGGTCTTGTCTGGGGGTCCTCCGCAGAGATTCTCGTTAACTACCCTTTATCTCAATATTTCAATCAGTTATAGCTTCAAAGCAATGGTTAAAATATGCATGCAATGACATACGGATAAATGCAGAAATATACTCGGTGAAAAACTCGCCAAGTGCAATCACAACCACACTCACTGAAACACCACGCGTTACGATAGTTAGCCGTACACTGTATGTTTTCATTTTTTGTATTTTTCTCACAGGCCAGAGACATAGCCATTAAGACCTATAACACAGTTACACCAAGACCGTTCACAAACTCTCGGTCCTATCTTCATTAAGTGCCATAGAAAATAAACCATGGTACCAAACTTTTGTAAACATAGGCGGGTACTTACAGGGTGAGTGTCATGCAGCAAGATGGTCAAAATAAAGTATGCTTACAAATACTTATTCAAAAATGATTAAAAAAATATAATATCATTGAAAAACTTCTGTTACATTAGCTGATATTATATAAAATGAACAGTTATATAACACAAACATTATTCTTTGAGAATTCAGCAGCAATCTACCACACATTATCATATGCCACCTTAAAACCTATTTAAAACCTCCACGAAGCCAACAGGCTACTGAAATGTTTCTTGGGCTCTTTGGTTTAGAGGATACGATGTCAACCCATGAACTATAAATGTAATCGTGATTGATCTCTTTATAGGGCATTTCCTTTATTTTTCGTTTATAAATCTGATCCTGCTGGTGTTTTCCTTTAGTTGTGCAGTTGTCTGATTCTATATTCGAGAGGTAAACATACTTGTTTCAGAGTTTTATTCACATTAGCTGAATAGTCGGGGTTGATAAAAATTGCCGCAGCAAGTAAATAGAAGAGGTGTTGATGCTAATATTTCAGATGTTGCCGGCTGTCGGCTGACAATATGCCGACTGAGAATGTTTGCTGGGACGATTCCGATCCGGGCCCCCGCTTTCGTGCAATTTGTAGCATGTCAATACAGTTAAGCCCGCCACTCACGATCCAACACTGCAGTACGATTTGCTGAATGCAATTGCAGTACAATTTCATCAAAAATCGGATAAGGACACACACGTAATGATTTTGCAGTACGAGTTTAAAATCCCAATTGTGAAGATGTCGGATGAAAACATACTTCTAGGAGCTCTTGTACTTTGTTTAACTGAGAAGAAGAAGAAAGACATACCAACAACGTAGGTGGTGATGTAAAAAGTGGTTACTGAAGAGAAAGTCGTAGAGTTATGTAAATTTATTAAAAGAATTGAGACCAAAATTATTATTTTTTTTTTACAAAATCTTCATTAGCATCATTTTTTACTTCTTGAAACTTCGCAATCAAATTGTCCATAGCTCTTTTCCTAGCACTTTTGTTATAATAAGCTGGCGATTTAATTTTCCACCGACATTCTTGTTCTTTGTATAAGTCGAAGAAATCTCTCAAACATTTCTCAGTCTAGGCCGGTTTTTTGAATTCACTGGCAAATGCTTTGTTTTCCGGCATTCAAGTTGTACGATCACATCCAACTCTTAATACACGGTCAAATAAACGCAGTGAACCAACCCTGCCGTACTGCAGCAGACTGATTTGTTCGTCTGCGGTCAAATTGGAATTGGACCGACTTGGTCGAGCCGCGGAAATATACGATCAAGTTACGTTCAATTTCGTCGCATTCGACGAAATCGTACTGCGGTGTTGGATGGTGAGTGGCGCCAGCTTTCTTGGAATCCAGTACTGCTTAAAATTGCAGTAATTTTAATGGTAGGGAGGTCGGGATCTCTTAAAAGCGCACTCTGTATAACGGGACCTTTATAATCCAGCGTTATGCAGCGCGAGTAGTTTCTGAGAGACATAAACGCAGCATTTTAAGAACACATTAATAATTGTTATTTATCACCCTCTTGGTCTGCTTCCACTCTCCTGTAAGGTAAATATTTACAGGACCTAGGTATCAATTTGCATTAATCCGTCGACCCGCCGATACGCTATGGCTATTAGCGCCGATTAACTTTGAGCCAGTCAGCGTTTATTCAAGAAACACAACGTAAATACTTTGTTTGAGTTTACGGACGATGACGAATGACTTGCAGCTGGGTACTGTATCATTCTAATATAGGATAATAATAATGTTTATTTACCCTGAAAACATTGAAACAAATTATTGAAAAAATTAGGTAATAAATGGATGATACATCTATAGAAGGACTAAGCCTCTACATGGACAATTCAGTGTTGCAATGTACATATATACAGGGTGAGTTTTTAGTACCAGATCGGTCGATAACTTCACTACTGAAGAACATAGCGAAAAAAGTTGTATATAAAAGTTGTAGCCAAAGATATGCTTTTTGCTAAGAAAATATTTTGATTTATACAGCGTGATCCATAACTACGTGATGCAAACATGCATTTTTTTAAATTGATCCACATTGAGATTCTACTTATAATTTAAGTTCTAAAAATATAAGGTATTGTAACAATATACAGGGTATTTCAAAAGTTATGACAATTTTTGTATCCAAATCGCTGCCAAATGAACGTACTGAGTCAAACATTATTCTTTTTACATGGAAAGATAAAAAATATCTTCTAGTTTTAAGACAAGCTATAAAAAATGTCGCCGATGCACACTCATACACAGGGTGAGGTAGAATTCAAAAACGAGATTTTTTTTAAATGTAACCCCCATATTTTATTATACCAAAAAATTGCTTTTAACATGCTCTTTCATATTTGTATAGCATGTCATATACCTACATTCATCGGTTTCCAAGATATTTCAATTTTTCTGCAAATTCTAAATATACTTCCTATTTGTGTACTAAAATTAATTTATTTTGAGAAAGAATTATCGAATTTTATTTTCATAATAGTATTTGATGAAGTCAGAACCCTAGGTTATCGAGATAGTATAAGTCAAGTATGCTAATGAAACAATTTTATAGGCGTGATCCATGATTTATCAGGTAGGCTTTGAAATATTGGCAGATTTCATAATCGGCTCAACAATTTCGTACTGTGTGAAAACCGAGCTTTAAAAATAAATTTTTCCATAAAAAACAAGAACAAATAGAGGGTATTTAGGAGAAACTTTGAAAAATTGCCTACTTGTCTCTAGAATATAATATCAAATATCAACAGCGATATTCAGAACGGAGGCACTCTAAAACGGATGCGATTTGAAACATTTAAGAATCGTTTTATTCGGACTTGATAAGTTGATGTTTCATAGCCTACTTGATATTTAATATTTCATAGCCTACCTGATATATCTGCTCGATCAAATTATGTATCACGTCTATGAAATTGTTTCTTCAGCATACTTGACTTATTATCTTGACCATTCAGGGTTTTGACTTCATCAAATACTATTACGGCCTTGAATTTTAGTTGTTCGTTGAACATAAATAAAAATCGATAGCACTTTCTCAAAATAAATAGATTTCAGTAGGTACACGAATAGAAGGTATATTTCAAATTTGCAGAAAAATCGAAATATCTCAGAAACTGTAGATGTACACAAGTATATGAAATGCTATACAAATATGAAAGAACATATTAAAATATTTTTTTTTTGTATAATAAGGTACAGCGGGTTACATTTGAAAAAAAAGAGAAAATCTAGTTTTTGCATTCTACCTCACCATGTATATGAGTATGCGCCGGGGACTTGTTTTACAGTCTGTTTTAAAACTAGAAGACATTTTTCATTTTTTCATGTAAAAAAAATAATCTTTGATTCGTTGGCTTTCAATATACAGTACCCTCATTTGGCAACGATTTGGATATAAAAAATGGAGTCAAGTTGATTGACTCAGTACTTCCCACACATAATAATGATTTCGTTTTATTGCTTTCCCATTGCATGAAGCTATAGTCTGAAATCCCCTTGCAACCAAATCATCGCCCACCCTCCCGCAAAAAAACGTCCAACACAAAAACGCTCGTAAATAGTTTCTTGCGTCTCCCTCCTTAGAAGCTGGAACGCCACAGTTTTCATTCTGTATGCTTCAACTGAACGATGCAAAACGATCAGGAGCCTCTAAACCGTCTAAAAGCGAAGTGTGAGTTGTTTTTATATTTTTAGTTTTTAATTATTGTTGCGCAACCACTGACAAGATTTTTCAGACACTGGCGCGTTTTCCACTCTCGCCGCGATAGTCACTTCTGTGTCGAAATTTCATTAAAATCAATTTAATAACTTTTGCTACATACATAGAACGAAATTAAGCAATACTCGTATATGCATACATCACAAAACTCTTAGTCCCTTAGTTTCTGTAATAGGCAAGGAAATGTTCACATGGACTTAAAAAAAATACGCCGGTACGTATTTCCTCCACAGGTCAATGGACAAACTATTATGAATACAACAAGTCTTTCAGTTTTACAACCACCCACCCCCCCCCCCCCAACCACCCCAATTTCACCCCAAGGTTTGAGCTGTTTTTATATTTTTAGTTTTTTATTATTGCTGTGCCGTCACTGACTCGATTTTTCCGAAGCATACCACATCCTCGCCGCGGTAGTAATACTGTGTCAAAATTTCGTTAAAATCAATTGAATAATTGCGTTACGCAATATAGAACGATCTAAAACAATACTCGTATGTCCGTGTACATCACAAATTCCAAGTCCCTTGGTTTCTATACTGAGCAAGGCAATGTTCAAATGGACCTAAAAAAGTGTATTATGCCGCTAGGTTTTTCATTCACAGGTCAATGGACAGCCCATTATGAATACAACAAATTTTTCAGTTTTCCAACCCCTCACCCCCCAACCACTCCAAATTCAGCCCTACCCAAAAAAAAGTAGAAAATGATCAGGAACCCCTTTATTTTTTTTTTTGATCTTTTATTATTGCTGCGCCGCCACTGACACGATTTTTCCAGAACATAGCGTTCTCCATCCTCGCCGCGGTAATAATACTGTGACAAAGTTTCATTAAAATCCATGCCATAACTTACGTTACTCAATACAGAACGATCTGAAGCAGTATTCCTATGTATTTAGCAGAAAATTCCCTTGGTTTCTGGAGTAGGCAAGGAAATGTTTGGATGGGCCTAAAAAAGGGTATTATGCCGCTAGGTCTTTCTTTTACAGGTCAATGGATAGCCTATTATGAGTACAACACATTTTTGAGATTTACAACCCCCCACCTCCCAACCACCCCAATTGTACCCCCACCCAAAAAAAAAGTAGAAAATGATCAGGAACCCTTAAAACACCTAAAAACGAAGTTTGAGGAATATTTAATTTTTTTTGTTTTTTGCTAATTACTCCGCCGCCCCTGTACCGATTTTCAAAATTATAATATTACCTACTACGACCGCCCAGCATACCGCTGCCCAAATTTCATCACAATCCATGCAGCGGTTATTGAGATTACGAGGCTAGAAAAACGCGCACAGACCGACAGACAGACAGACAGACCGACAGACCGACAGACCGACAGACCGACAGACCGACAGACCGACAGACCGACAGACCGACAGACCGACAGACCGACAGACCGACAGACCGACAGACCGACAGACCGACAGACCGACAGACCGACAGACCGACAGACCGACAGACCGACAGACCGACAGACCGACAGACCGACAGACCGACAGACCGACAGACCGACAGACCGACAGACCGACAGACCGACAGACCGACAGACCGACAGACCGACAGACCGACAGACCGACAGACCGACAGACCGACAGACCGACAGACCGACAGACCGACAGACCGACACACCGACAGACCGACAGACCGACAGACCGACAGACCGACAGACCGACAGACCGACAGACCGACAGACCGACAGACCGACAGACCGACAGACCGACAGACCGACAGACCGACAGACCGACAGACCGACAGACCGACAGACCGACAGACCGACAGACCGACAGACCGACAGACCGACAGACCGACAGACCGACAGACCGACAGACCGACAGACCGACAGACCGACAGACCGACAGACCGACAGACCGACAGACCGACAGACCGACAGACCGACAGACCGACAGACCGACAGACCGACAGACCGACAGACCGACAGACCGACAGACCGACAGACCGACAGACCGACAGACCGACAGACCGACAGACCGACAGACCGACAGACCGACAGACCGACAGACCGACAGACCGACAGACCGACAGACCGACAGACCGACAGACCGACAGACCGACAGACCGACAGACCGACAGACCGACAGACCGACAGACCGACAGACCGACAGACCGACAGACCGACAGACCGACAGACCGACAGACCGACAGACCGACAGACCGACAGACCGACAGACCGACAGACCGACAGACCGACAGACCGACAGACCGACAGACCGACAGACCGACAGACCGACAGACCGACAGACCGACAGACCGACAGACCGACAGACCGACAGACCGACAGACCGACAGACCGACAGACCGACAGACCGACAGACCGACAGACCGACAGACCGACAGACCGACAGACCGACAGACCGACAGACCGACAGACCGACAGACCGACAGACCGACAGGCCGACAGGCCGACAGGCCGACAGGCCGACAGGCCGACAGACCGACAGACCGACAGACCGACAGACCGACAGACCGACAGACCGACAGACCGACAGACCGACAGACCGACAGACCGACAGACCGACAGACCGACAGACCGACAGACCGACAGACCGACAGACCGACAGACCGACAGACCGACAGACCGACAGACCGACAGACCGACAGACCGACAGACCGACAGACCGACAGACCGACAGACCGACAGACCGACAGACCGACAGACCGACAGACCGACAGACCGACAGACCGACAGACCGACAGACCGACAGACCGACAGACCGACAGACCGACAGACCGACAGACCGACAGACCGACAGACCGACAGACCGACAGACCGACAGACCGACAGACCGACAGACCGACAGACCGACAGACCGACAGACCGACAGACCGACAGACCGACAGACCGACAGACCGACAGACCGACAGACCGACAGACCGACAGACCGACAGACCGACAGACCGACAGACCGACAGACCGACAGACCGACAGACCGACAGACCGACAGACCGACAGACCGACAGACCGACAGACCGACAGACCGACAGACCGACAGACCGACAGACCGACAGACCGACAGACCGACAGACCGACAGACCGACAGACCGACAGACCGACAGACCGACAGACCGACAGACCGGCAGACCGACAGACCGACGGAAATGAGTGACATGGATTTTCGTTATGTAGACATCATAAAACGCCCAAAAAGCGTGTTATCTTAAAATCGAAAATTTTCGCGATCACAATACTCCCCTCACCTATCGGTGTGGGAAGTAAAACGGTCAGAACTTTTGAAATACCCTGTATAATGTTACAATACCCTATATTTTAAGAACGGGAATCATTAGCTGAATCCAAATATGGAATAATATCAAGTGTGTCTCATTTGAAAAAATGCATGTTTGCATGACCACGTTGTTATGGATCACCGTTTATATATCAAAATATTTTCTGAACAAGGAGCATATCCTTGGCTACAACTTTTATATTGAACTTTCATCACTATCTTATGAACTAGTGGAGTTATCGACCGATCCGGTACTAAAAACTCACCCTGTATGTAATATTATATATAAGGTATATGTATGTAATAAATGTGATAACAAATAATTTAAATGAAATTAGTTTATAAACTTATTAGATTAGTTATTATGGGTTCAGTTATTTTGAATTAATTTATGTATTTCTTTTCTATCTATTGTGTTTAACCATTTTTTGAGACAGTTTTAAATTGTTTATTAAAATGTAGTATTCCTTTATATCACTAGGTATTATTTAAAACATCTCTGGCGCCCAATAAATATATGATTTTTGCATAATCGATTGTCTTGTTTTAGGTACGAATTTTGCAACTAATTTATCTCTTGTGTTATGGTTGTGTTTGATTTTATCTTTCATTTGAAATTTTGTGGTAACGTGTAATAGCATGTAAGAAGTAAAGTTGCCTGACATCATATATCAGAGCCTCTCTGAACAAATCGATTTTCTTGTTTTAGGTACCACTTTTGCAACTAATTTATCTCCTATGTTAAGGTTGTATTTGATGCCATCTTGTTCATTTGAAATTTTGTGGTAATGAGTGATGCAAGAAAGAAAGTTGCCTGACATCGTATATGAGAGCCTCCCTGAACAAATCGTCACTAGGACAAAGTTTGGATTTTCTGAACAAAAATTTTAGAATTGCCTTTTGAAGCACATCTACATTATTTGTATATGCATCCAAATATCATCGCATTCGATTATTTTCGCTATTTCAGATTTTTTTTGATTTGAGGAGGTTTCCGAGTGAATCTGTTATACCTTCTCACACCTATCATCTCTCAGTATACAATCCACACCTTTTCACTAGGCGATGGCCGGGTTTTTCCCTTCTTGAAGTCAGTAAATTCCAGATGGATTCATCCTAAAGTCCGAAACCTAGCTCTTTCTAGTACTGCCTGGTTATCTGAAAAGGTTTTTATAGATTTCTTTGCCAGGGGTCGTTTCTGTTTGGAAGATTGCAGTATACCACCCAACTCTTGGATGTGTACCATCTACCACAATCCCTGCGCTCAATTCTGACTTGGAGCCTTCCGTGAATGGCGCAAGATCAGAGGGTAATATGAAACTGTCACTCTAATACCATTCTCTCTAATACCATTCGTCTTTTCCTGGGAAAAGGGTAGGTTCTTTCCGTATGCACTTGAGGAACCATGGAGTCCAATAATTTAGAGTATACGGAGGTTTTTTGTTTCACATATAATGCCCGTTGAGTGTAGTCTAAGTTCCTTTCTGTCCTATCTGCCCATAGATAGTAGTCTGTAGACGACCGTTCTAGTAGCTCTCTCGACCTAAATGTGTAAAGAGGTTAATTTTAGTAGATTCTTCAACATATGACATAAAAAGTAATGTTTCATATCTCTCTACAGGTCAATAGCCATTAAGTAATTTCGCACACATACTTTTCAATCCATTGAGAAAATACTACCGTTGTTTGTTTATATTAGAAGGAAGCCTTGCAAGCTCATCCCTAGAAAGTGCTTCAAAGATTCAAGAACTGTGAACACGTAGGACGTTAGACCTATCTGGGTTATGTTCATTTTCAAACACGCGTTTGGCTACGCAAGAGTTATCTATTCTGCCATATCCTAAAAGTTTGGTATGTCCTTTAGAACCAGGCTCGAGAGGTCTCCTAGTTTGATTACAATCAATACAGCAGATTTACTATATCCCATTAGGTATCCACACGTATCAAGTTGGTCTTTTGGATTGTTTAATAAATGTTAAGTTTTGGACCAGACTAATATACCCTTTTTCAATTCTAGACTTCTAAAAATCCTTTCAAGACCCTTTTTATATTTTGTATTGGAAGCTAATGAAAGGCCTTTCTGTTTCAATTTGGAAGGTTTTAGATCACGAACAGTTTTCTTAAAGCTACATTTTATGACTAATTTTTCAACAATGATTGTGTCATAACCATTGATAGTGGCAAATGTTTTTATGATCTCCTTTTCTTTCTAAAATAAGGGTAATAGATGCTGCCATATAGATAACATCTGGTACACCTAAATAGCGATCAGTTAAGACTTTTATCTAAATCTTGCGTTTTCACCAGAGATGTGTTAAGAGGAATGTGTTTCTAACGAACCAATAGACTTGCTTGTATCACTTCGCCTCGCTGAGAACAGCTCTGTTGGAAACGGCTTAGCGGAGCGAAGTTCCTGTATGTACAAAATAAGGCATGCTGGCGAAGAATGTGTGCGATTAATGTGTTTCGAGAGATGTGCTCTAGAAATGCGTTGCCAGGGATGTGGGCGAGGGCCGTATGCTGTTGATGTAGGCGAGCAAAAAGAAAACCCTGAAAAGAGCCCGCTACACGTGGTCGCAACGCTCATCTGCTCACCGTTTCACAGCTCCGCCACACATCTTAGCACCGTTCATCTTAAGCGTAACGCTGTGTTTCCACCAGAGATATGCTAGGAAAATGTGCGCAGCGAGGATGTGTAGCGGAGCTGTGAAACGGTGTGGGTGTTTTCACCAGAGATGTGCTAGGAAGATGCGCGGTGCGAATATGTGTGGCGGTGCTGTGAAACGGTGTGCAGATGAGCTTTGCGAGGATATGTAGCGGGCTCTTTTCAGTTTTCTTTTTACTGCCTACATCACCAGCTCGCATCCCTCGCCCACATCCCTCGCAATGCATTTCTAGCGCACATCTGTCAAAATGCATAATAGCACACATTCCTCGCCAACATGCCGTGAGCTGTTCTGAACGAGGAAAGGTAATTCAAGCGATTCTATTGATTCGTTAAAAACACATTTTTCTAAACAAGTCGAAATCGCATTTCAAGCAGATAAATATTTAATTCACGTAATTCAATTAACGACATTGAACGAATGAGTGGTACTTCAGAAGCTGAATACAAGTTTCTTTCACTATAATTTCTACTGCAGTAAAAATTAAGCACTTCCTCCTATCTTGCCACACATCTTGGCTTTAATAAATATATCACATTGTGTATTATCTTAATTAATCGATACATAATTGTGTTTGTTTTGCATTATTTATACGCGTTTCATTTCAACGGATGTGCTAACAGCTTTATTTGTTCTCTGAAGCAACAGTTAACACACCCTCCACGCCCACTCTTTTCAACCACACTTCAACTCAACTACGGGCAATTAGAAAAATTGAAGTCAAGTTGATTAACTCAGTAATTCCCATACATTAGGATGATACCAGTTTATTATTTTCCCATAGTATGAAGTTGTAGTCTGAGATCACCTTGCAACCAAATCATCGCCCGCCCGCCTGCAAAGAAAAAGTGTGTTAAGCCGCTACGTCTTTCTTTTGCAGATCAGTGGACAGCCTATTATGAATACCACCAATTTTTCAGTTTTACAACCCCTCACTCTCCCAATCACGCCTATTTTGCCCCACCCAAAAAAGGGAGAAAACGATCAGGAACTTGAACCTAAAACCTAAAAACGAATTTTGAGCTATTATTACATTTTTATTGTTTTGGTTATTACTGCGCCGCCACTGACACAATTTCTAAAAACCATATGCGTCCATGGTAATAATACTGTGTGGAAATTTCATTAAAATAAATTCAATAGTTTTCACATTATACAATACAGAACGATTTAAACTAAAGCAGTACACGTTTGTATACCTCAGAAAATTCTAAGTCTCTTGGCGTCTGCAATAGGCAACGTAGTCTTCGGTTGGCCCTAAAAAAAAGTGTATTATTCCACTAGGTTCTTCCTTACTAGGTCAATAGACAGCCTATTATGAATACAACAAATTTTTGAGTTTTACGCCCCCCCACCTCCCAACCCCCTCAATTTCACCGCACCCGAAAAAAGTAGAATATAATCAGATACCCTGAAACGCATAAAAACAAACTTTGAGAAGTATTTGGATTTTTTTTGCTTTTTACTAATTACTACGCTACCCATGCACCGATTTTCAGAATTGTAGCAGCATCACCTACTACGACCCCACAGCATATCGCATTATTATTGACATAATATGATTTGAGAGTAGTTTAAAAATTATACACCGTGTTCAAAAAGTACCGAACCAAAGGAATAACTAGGGATGTAGAGGTCGCACAAAAAAATTCGTTAAATTAAAAGTCAAATGGTGACCATTATGATGACCTTGACCTTAACGTCAAGGTCACATGGCGGTCAAATCGATTTTCCTAAATGAAAACCCCTAGGTTTAATGCCGAAAATGGAAAGCCCAGAAAATTCTACGTCCAACCATGGAATTTTCCTTTTGAATGATTATTATCAAGGTCAAAATGTGACCAACAAAGTATCTTGAGGAATACGGGTTGCAAAAAAAGATAATTGAGACAAGAGTCGTAGGAACTTAGCCTGGCTTTCCGTTGGCGACCTTTGTAGTGACCTTGACTTTAACATTCAAGGTCAAATCTATTTTCCATGCTTTTCATTTCCTTTCTGGAAAGTAGGTATTTCCATTTAAGAAAATTGACTTGACCTTGACGTGATCTTGAATGTCAACATCAAGGTCACCGTAATGGTCACCGTGGGATAGCCAGAAAACGTTCCTATAACATTTTTCCTGACTATATTTTTGTGCAACCCCCACTACTTAAGATACCCTGCTGGTCACACTTTGACCTTGACTTATTGTTATTATTTAATTAATGTGGGGCGCAGCATGTAAAAATAATATAAAAGCAATAGAAATTATACAAAAACGTTTAATAAAAATTTTATATAAAGTGAAATGTACATATCCTAGTGACTTATTATTTTCTAAAACAAAAATTCTAGATATCCGCCAAACATTTTTCATGTCATTAGGTATTTACCAATATAAAAATAAATCAAACTTGACAAAACACGAACATAAATATGACATAAGATTTGCATGTAATGTTGTACCAAAAGCAAGAAAAAATACTTTATTACGATGTCATACATTTCTTGCTCCAAGACTATACAATGAGATACCAGAAAGCATAAAATGTCTAGTGCCTTTAAATTCATTCAAGTGTGGTTTAAAACAATGGATAGTAAATAATAAGCGCATTAAAATTCACCAACTTGTAGACATATGCAATACCTATTATTACTGATATATATGGAATACATAATATTTAAATATAAATATTCCTGAATTGACCCTTATTTGTTGTTTCCATTTTATAATAACTACTTATACCCAAGCACAAGTTTTTAACTTTTTTTGGGTCACTTGTTGTTTATTGTATTTTATTTATTTTATATTTACAATAAACGCTATTATTATTATTATGCATGTCTTATTTTTTCTCGCATGGTTGCGGTAGTAACAAGTATTGACGGGCTGTGCCAAGTCAATACCTGACCTATTATTATTCTGAATTCAGGAAGGACCGTACAATGCTACAGGTCTTGAGGATTACAGACTTTTGGTTTTATGTAACTTTTCATCCAGGCCCAATTGTTGCAGGTGTGGCGTAAATGTATTTGGAGTAAGGCCTGAGACCGACATAATGAGAGGGACAATGACAACTTTGTTTTGTTTCCATAGTCGTTTTATTTCTATGGCGTGGTCGGTGTATTTAGATATCTTCCCAGCGTAGGTGTTTTGGATGTTCATATCATTGGGAATCGCAATATCTATTAAGTAGGTCACTTTGTCTGTCTTTGACTGGAATACTATATCTGGCCTGTTTGCTGGGATGGTTTTATCCGTATGTATTTCAATGTCCCAGTATAGTTTGAATTGATTGTTCTCTAGTACTGAGGTCGGTGTGTAGTTATAATATGGATCTGTGTTTTCAATTAGCTTGTTTGTTGTGGCTAGTGCTTCGTGTATGACTTTGGCTGCAGAGTTATGTCTGGCTGTATACTCAGTTCCAGCGAGAGTTTTGCATCCACTAGTTATGTGTTCTATTGTTTCCTTCTGTTGGTGGCATTTTCTGCAATTGTCATCAGAGATGGATGGATCTTTCATTATGTACTTCCTGTAATTTCGTGTCGCAATCACTTGGTCCTGGATAGCAAGCATAAAACCTTCCGTTTCCGGAAAGAGCTGGCCATCCTGCAGCCAGGTGTATGACCGCTTTTCATTAATGTAGTCTTGTGAAACACGGTATCTATGTTTGCCGTGGAGTGCCTTCTGCGACCAGGTGTTTATTTTTTCTTGTTGTGCTTGTGTGTGGTTGTGTGCGTCTGCTGCGTGGTCTGGACAAGAAAGGGCGAGTGGTGTGTAGTTTTTGTCTGCTTTTACTATTGCTTTATGCAAGTTTGTTTGTTTACTGTGGAAAAAATGTCTGAGTGATTTTATTTGTTTTGCATGAAGTGACTGTATATCTATAATTCCTCTGCCCCCTTGTTTTCTGTCTATGGTGAGCCTTTCCTTGCATGCTTTGGGATGTGACATTCTGTGTTTTGTGAGTTCTGTTCGGATGAGTATATGGATGTTTTCTATGTCAGTGTGCGACCACTTGATAATGCCAAATGAATATGTTAGGATTGGTATAGCAAATGTGTTAATAGCTTTTGTAAGATTTCTAGAATTTAGTTTCGTTTTTAACAGTCTAATAAGGCGGTCTTTAAACTCTTGTGTTAGTTGTTAGTTAGTTGTTAGTGTTAGTAGTTATTATTATTATAATTATTGTTCAGAAGGTCAAGTTCATATCTGGACGTAGACTTTTCTGGGCTTTCCATCTTCCGCGTCAAAAGTAGAGGTTTCAATTTAAGAAAATCGATTTGACCTTGATGTGACCTTGGCGTCATGGTCAAGGTCATCATAAAGGTCACCATCGGATAGCCAAGAAAAATGTATACGACTTTTGTCTAATTTCTTGTGCGACCCCACTTCTCTATTTATTCATTTGGTCCATTACCTTCGAACACGGTGTAGTTTGAATAATTGTCAGCCTGAAAGTTCTTGGCAATGGTTTGTTGTTATTTGTGGACATGCTCTAAGCCAATGTACTTCTGTTATAACATAAAATATTTGACGTAATGTCATATCGTTACTGTTTTGAAAAAGGGTTCGTATCTAGGCGTGAAATGTAAGTCGTCGGGAGGAAAATGACAGATCCATTTACTAGCGTATTTTTTAGGAACTATTTTATTTATTTCTGTATTTCTGTTACAGGTAAGAAAACCGATTATTATAGGAGTGCCCTCTACAGGTAAGTTTGCTTTATGAATTTTAATAGAGAGATTGAAACAATACTCTTTTATACTCACTGTACATAAAATTTGCATGTAATAAAATAATATACTTTGTGCGTCAAGTAATGACATATTAATGTACTTATTATGTTCTAATCTCTTCAAGTAAAAAAATGAGACATACACGATCAGCTTCTTGAGGTCTCAGGGTAGGCCCCCCGCCCCCCCCCCCCCCTTATATACGCCACTGCACGGCAGCACCAGAAAAGAAAATAGATGCCTTTGAAATTAATATTTACCGCCGTATACTCAGAATGTAAAACTTTTAAATAATAACGAACAATGAATTCCTCAATCGTATGAAGAAATAAAAAAACTCATTCTTACCATAAAGGAACGAAAAAACTTATATACAGGGTGTCCCTGAATTTCCTTGACTTGTGATATTCTTGCAACAAAGAAAAAGTTCAAACGAAAACTGAGTGGAATTCTTTAAGGTACTATAGGGTCTATAATACCATTTCAAAACGTTTTTCTTATACCTCAACCTTTGAAACTCACCCCCAACCTTTTTTTCAAATAGCATCCCATAAGTTTTCCTACATAAATTATATTCCTATTTTATTTGAAATCTTGCGGTACCTTTGATGCTACACGAAAGGTTATTTTTTTAGTGAAATCATAATTACAATATAAACAAAATAAGAATTTGTTTGACGCAAAAAAACAAATAAAAAGGAAAACTAGCTCGGTTTCTAAGGGTACTGAATGACCTATTATACTTGCTTTCGAAAACTAATGTCATTTTTATTCTTGTTTATTCCGAAAATATCACTCCTCAAACAAATTCTTATTTTTTTACCTTATGCGTATAGAATTGGAAAAAACTGGTTTGCGTATAAAGTCAAAGACATTACAAGATTTTAATTAGAAAAATGACCCTATTTCTGTAGAAAAACTGTGGGGTGCTATTTGAAAATAAAATTCGGGTGAGCTTTAAGGGTTGAAATATAAAAAATGGCATGGTATAAGGCGCCATTCAGTACCCTTAGAAAGGTCAGGTAGTATTCTTTTTATCTGTTTTGGTTACGAAAATATTACGCCTCAAACAAATCTTTATTTTACTTGCCTTATGCTTATGACTTTACGAATAAAATAGGTTTGTATATAAAATCAAAGGTACTACAAGATTTTAAATAAAATAAGGACTTAATTTGCGAAGGAAAAACTAATGGGAGATGCTAATTTAAAAAAGAAAGTTGGGTTGAGTTATAAGGGTTGGAGTGCAAAAAAATGTTTAGAGCATGGTACGATAGAGCCTATAGTACTTTCAAAAAATCCATTCAGTTTTCGCTTGAACTTTTTTTTTGTTACGAGAATATCACGTGTCAAGGAAATTCAGGGTCACCCTGTATAGGTCTTGTCAAGCGAGGAGAAAAATACGAACTTCTGCGACTGATTATTGAAGGAAAAGTCCAAGGTAAAAGGTCTGTCAGCAGACGCCAAAATTTTTGCTTGAAGGACATCCGAAGATGGTTTGGTCCATTTGGTTGCTCATCGCTTGACATTTTCTACAAGGCCGTATGTAGAACTGCGTTAGCTATTTGGATCGCCAACCTTTGAGACGGTATCATAGGAAGAAGTAATATTACATCCGTAGCATTCTATTATACAGGGTGATCAACGTATTCTCCGAAGTTTGATACCTCCGTTATTATGAGAGATACAGAAAAACTTTCCAACAAAAGTTATAGGCAAAGCTAAGATTTCCATTTTGAAACCATCTTACAATATACAGTGTTGCTGATAAAGTCACGGCATACCAAAGTTGTGTTTCTTCAAATGGAACACCCTATATATTATCTCGAATTTGAATTGTGCTCATTTTCCCTATTCTGCAAATATAAGGATTTATCGAGTTATACAGGGTATTTTCAGAGGTATTGCCACTTTTGTGTGAAAATCTTAATGAACTCATCACCCAGTACCTTAAAAAATCAGTAACTGGAGGTTTGATTCTCAATGCCAGAATAATTTCCTGGTTATCTAGTCTTGTCTAAAATTATCAATTTTCTTCTATCTTTAATTTTGTATACAAGGTGAACCAAAACCCATGACCATAATTTTCTTTGTTATTTTAAGTGGAACACCCTGTATTTTATAGCATCGTCAGAAAGTTCTTACAATATACTTCCACGTTCATGTAACAGTTATGGAGTTATTTAGATTTGAAGTATTAAAACAATATTTTTGCCAAATTCTGTTTTTTGTTAGAGTTGTCCATGGATGCTATGCTTGTTATATTTGTTAAGTAACTTAAATTAATATTTTAGCGGTTGGCAATTAACAAACTGAAGGACACATGTCAATCACAAAAATTATCTGAAAATAAAACTACAGAATCTTTGATAAGACTATATTAGTTATTACAAGAAGGTTTATGTGTGCACGTATCAAAAACGAGAAAATAGATTTTGGTTAAGTATGCAAAAATGATTGACTCTTGTCTTATAAACCGAAGTTTTTTCCAGCGGAAGCTACAATTGTTTAATTGATTTCCTGATACGATCTCCTTTTAGTTCTTTCATTCCCGTCCTTTGAGTACTACCATCCTTGACTCAGTTGTTTTCTTAGTAGTTCAAACAGTATAACAAACACGGTAGCCATGGCCAACTCTGAGAAACTTTCAGTATATGGCAAAAATGTAGTATGAGGAATCGTTTGACTACTTCGAATCGAAATAGCTCCATAACCGTTTCGTTTAGGCAGGGAATCATTAATGAAAGTGGAAGTATTTTGCAATAACTTTCTGACGTTGCTATAAAATACAGGGTGATCCATTTAAAATAACAAAGAAAATTATGGTCGCGAGTTTTGGTTCACCCTGTATACAAAATGAAAGCTAGCAGAAACTTGATAACTTTAGAAAAAACTAGACAACCACGAAATTATTCTAGCATTGAAAAACTAGCTTATAGTTATTGATTTTTTAAGATACAGGGTGATGAATTCATTAATAATTTCACATAAAAGTGGCCATAGGTCTGAAATTACTCTGTATAACCTTATAAAATCCTATATTTCCGAAATGGCGACAGAGACCACATTTCAAATTTAGGATAATATATAGGGTGTTCCATTTGAAAAAACACAACTTTGGTATCCCGTTACTTTATCAATAACCCTGTATATTATAAAATAGTCTTGAAAGGCAGACCTTAGCTGAATCGACAACTTTTTTTCGAAAGTTTTTTTTTGTATCTGCCATAATAACGGAGCTATCAAACTTCGGATTTTAAATTGATCACCCTGTATGTCACACTATAAGGCTCTAAATCAAAGAGGCGTTAGTTTTGATGGTCACAGCACTTTAGCTGACGTTTTTCAGTAATGCCAGTTACAGACGATCACTTTTAACTGACAGTTTTCACTGAACACTATAAAGTGTCAGTAAATCAGTAAAACTGACCTTCGTTCTACACACGTTCAGTTTTAACTGACAGTGAATCAGTTTTCATGTCGTCAGATGATTCAGATGCCCTAGCTATATGTGGTATTTTGTTGATTTCGAATAATGAGAAGAGGAAAAATAAACGTAAAGAATGGTGAAGGCATTGGTTAGGAAAAAGGGCTGCTTATTCACATGTTATCGTATTAACAGAATTTAAAGTATTTCCAAAGGAGTGGCACAACTAGATCAGAATGAGTGAAGAAAATTACCTATATCTGCTGTCTCTTATAGCCCCCCTTTAATAATAACAAGTAGAAAACCGCAGTTGACAGACCGTTGTCTTAGAACTGATATAAATTAATTACATACACAGTCCCGTCACTTCAGTTAAAATGATCGTTTCCACAATATAACATCAGTTTTAACTGACACTAAGATAACTATCAGTTTTTATGGAACACTCGGTCAGTTTTCACTGACAGCTTATAGTGTTCAGTGAAAACTGTCAGTTAAAAGTGATCGTCTGTAGCCGGCATAAGGAATTGTCTTTCGGCAAGCTTTGTTTATTAATATTTTGCCTGTGCCCTGTACGTTAGTATGTATCTATACAGCCCTCCCCCTTAAGAATGTGCGTAAGCGAACTGCGAAAGCAACGTCATCGATTAGAGGAAAAATGCAGTCATTTGTAAATTATGCCTTTACCACCACGGCCACAATAAAGTTTTAATGGGCAGTAAAATAGGACTTAGGAAAAGACTATTTACAGTCATAAGAATGTTGTAAATCCCAATAACTTTAACGCTCGTCATAAATTGTGGAAATACTTACCACTTCTGATCTGATGAATTTATTAAGACGTATAGTTGATGATGGTCGTAAAATGGGGGACAAAATAATGTCGCAAAAAAGCGAAGAGTGCGATTTTTGCAGACAAGTACGGGAATGCTGAAATCGTGCACTACCCAACAACGTGCCTTCAGTAAGTTTGAATTGCTGAACGATGGATAACGTGTGTTGCAAAGGTTTTGAGATTTTTTCTCAAAACTTGGGAGGTAGTTTCACCGTCGGAAACAATCCATAAATCTTTACCATGGTAACCAGTCAACATCTAAACGTAACAATAAAACCATTTTGGTTATGATATAAGTTGTCAAAATGTCGTACAAATTAGATATTCGGAAGAGTATTTACAGTCTAGTTGGACGACTTGAAAAAAAAAGAAATAGTTCGCCTATATCAAGATCAAAATATTTCTGTTTCCACAATTTATCGAGCGATCCGTGAATGCGAAAAAGGTATTCCTTGTATACATTTACCAAGTGGACGTCCAAGAGCGTTGAATGCTGCTACAGTTCAAAGAATGGTCAACAGAAGTGAACATCGAGTTGGAACTTCAATACGAAAACTTGGACGCATTTTTCACGTCAATGCTAGCACAATCTGTAGAGAAATGAAGAGAAATAACTTAGAATTCTGAAAAAGAAGAACATGTCCAAAGTATTCCCCAAATCAGTTGGAAAGAATTCCTCAATGCTGTCGCAATTCACGTCGTACTCATTTTGCTGGCAACATAAAAATTGTTCTTGACGATAAAAAGTATTTCACATTTTCGAACTCGGAAATCAAAGGTAATGACGGTTTTTATACCAGAGAATTTGAAGCCTATCCAGATAATGTAAAATTTAAACGAAAAGAAAATTTTGAAAACATAGTGTAGACAAGGTATTTTACAGCCATACGTTGGACGAGTTAGGGCCAAAGCGGTTACCGCAGAAGTCTATACTCAAAGATGTTTGCCTAAATTACTCAATTTTATTGATACCCACCATGCTAATGACAATGTAATGTTTTGGCCAGATCTGGCTTCAAGCCATTATGCTTTGCGTACGAGAAACTGGCTAGAACAACACAGAATTCCTTTTGTACCAGGAAACGACAACCCTCCCAATCTTCCTCAAGCAAGACCTATTAAAACTTTTTGGGCACAACTGAGTGCCAAAGTTTATAATAATGGCTGAGAAGCTCAAAACGAACAGCGGTTAAGAAGAAGAATAATGCTAAAGATCGGAGAAATTGATTTAGGATCTGTCCCAAACCTAATGAGGAACATTAGGAGGAAATTGCGAGCGGTGAAGGATCGTGGCCCATACGCAGTACTTTAATACCATTTTTATATTAAGAAATATTGTTTATTTTTTGTAGTTCTTGTTACAGTTCAAATGTATTATTGCGAGATATTTTTTTAATTTTTTTGACATACGTTATGCTGCTAACATAAAAATTCTGAATGTTTGAATGATCAAAAGTGACAGTGAATTATAATAATAAAACAAGATACTAAAACAACGTCTGGTATGATACGATTGATTTCCAAAAAAGGCGGTCTTTACAAAGGCTACAAGAACTAGGAACTCTATAAACATAGTGAAGTAGTCACGAGATACTTTGATAACTCTTACCATTTCCAAATATTGTCTCTACCTACATGTTTGATCACCACCTCCCTACTTTCGCGCTCTCTAGGAATATTACTTTGAGTACGGCTGCTTAGAGGTTGCTACTTCACGTTTATTTGAAAACTTCCTACCACAGATTTATCGATAACCACTGACTAAAAAAACAACGCCGAGACACGTCAAAAGATCTGTCAAGGAGGACGACTTTTTAACCAAAATCTACTTTCTCCCTTGTACCCTCTGCCATCCAGGGTCCTCCTCTTAAAAAGTTTAAACCACAAGGGGTATCAAGTAATAGGCTCTTTCAAAGATATGTCGAAGTCGCTCATTCTGACGTTTGATTTTCTATTGTTTTCGAGAAAATTAGAAAAATCTTTATGTTTCTTAATTTGTTCAGAAACAACAATACATGAAAATGGCTCAAAATATTGCCCATTATCAGCCAAACAATGATATCGGATATGTTCAAATTTCTGACGGACAGTTGGATAAACAGTGGAAATGACAGCCGGGGAAGGTAACCTTGCATAAGCATGTCATGAACCTTGTTGAAATTTACTTAAACCGGATCTGTTACAAATAAAAAACGGGGAGTTGTGGATGAAGCTGCTCAGGTTGAAGTTTTGGGTCATTTTGGCATAAATCCTAATACTTCATTACGCAAAATTGTGGATCTGACTGATATTTCATTTGGCCCTATCCACACAGTTACTAAATTACACAAATGTTGTCCATTTATAACGAAAATAGCGCAAGAATTAACCGAAGACGATTCAGATTGGCGAGTTGAGTTTTGTGAACAAATGACAACAGCGTTTAATGGATTACCGTTCATGAAAAGAATATCTGCATCACTAACGAATTCCCATTTTATCTAACTGGATGTGTTAATAAGCATAACTTCAGGTATTGAAGCAATGAAAATACTCATGCTTATGTAGAAGGGCACACCCAGTGCCCCCAAAAAACTGATGTTGGGGATATGGGCACACACATAAAAAGAAATTCTCAAGTCAAGAATTGTGATATTCTTGTAAGTACATACTCACAACAAGAATATCGGTTCTCACTCTAAGACAGAATATTTGATGAGAAAATTATAGAAAATTTGTATCAAGAATAATATATTTTTGATGTATATACTTATTTTAAAGAAATATGCTCCGAAAGAAAATATACTTTTCTTTGCAACCAAGGCTATAATAATTTAATAACAAATATTTCATAATTTTATATCAAGATTATCATTTTTCCCAGCGGTGCCCAGTTTATTTCTATCAAGAATATAGACAGCTTGCAATTGCGACCCTTCATTTACAATATAATAATCTTGGCTTGAAAATGAACGCTGTTTTACAAGCACACCCTATATTTGTATCAAGTAAATCATTTATTTGACGTCTACCAACGTCGGAGTGCGCAGACGCGCAGCGTGTTACGGGTCAAACTTAACCACTCTACCCTCTCTACTCAACAGCCTGTTGCCTGTCCACGTCTGCGCCGCCGCGCCATTATCGGTTTTCGGATTGTCGCATTCGCCGCCGTCTTTAGGACTGTAGCGTAATACCTGGATCATAATAGCACATAACCTAGTCAATAAATTGCCATTGCCACGTGATACCCGTGATACCACCGTCAACCATCAGTCATCGAATCTGCCGGTAGTGCTGGTCCATCGCCATTTGAGTCGCGTCCCAGTTCCCATCAGCTTTCTTATCACTGGATCTATCCAACCATAAATGAGCTATTAAAAAAATTGGGATGCGACGACGTGACTCAGGTGTTTCTAGATAAGTACTAAGTATATTTAATGTGATTTAAGAAATTTTGCAGAACTATTTCTCCAGAAAAAGTTCTACGTGCTCATAGAAGAGTTTGAATACTCAAATTAATACTACTACAAATTTCTCATCCAAGAATATCACAATTTTAGAATAAAGTTGAGCTACTTGCGTCAAGTTTATGAAATGCTCCCAGTTAAGATTAAGAAATGCTTCAGTCAAGATTATGAAATACTTCGGTCAAGATTACAATATGCTTGATTTAATATTTTGGTATTCTTACTATCAAGAATTTCCCAGTTTTGCATTGAAGATATTTTCTCATTCTAACCCTTATATGGTCAAAGATATCGTATTCTCACTTTAAGATTAGCATAACTTTGCGCGTATAGGAAGTTATGGTATACTTGAATTAAAGCATCTGTGCTCCACCTAAGAAATTATTTTTATGTGTGCAGAAATTTTAAGAAACAAAGTGATTGGGTCTTCGTTTATTAATAGAAATTTAAATGTAGATATTTATTTGGGTACACTGGTAAATATCATCAATCCGATTGTCACCGACCATTGAAAACCAAATCGCAAAGGATGAAAACCCTATACTAGATGAGGCTGAAATCTACTTCCAGCACTCCTACTCACTATATTCTTCCGGTATGGCAAAGGCTTTTGCTTTTGCAGGTATGCACTGGACGTTCAATGGCCATTTATAAATTCAACCACCTTTCAGAGTATGTTCCTGCTCTATCTGAGAGCGTCTGCAGTATTAGACCACGAGTGTCCCATCAGCATCTTCTTAGACTAAACATTCCCCAGCAGTCTATCTCAGCGCTTCTGGTGCTACTTCGATACCTACCCATTAGGTGACAACTATCTGTGGCATGTTGTAAGATACACCACATGCTGGTTCTGACCCGATGAGAGGGAGTTCTGCGCCTTCCTTGACACACCTGTCAACCACCCACTCCTATGTCACTAGGCACCCAAGATAATGATACCTTATTGGTCTTCGCCAGTGTCTTTAGGGTATTATGGCAGCCTCACACTATTTTTAAAGTATATACTTGCCAAGTCTATCAGAGCGGCCGGTCTATCCGTATTTAAGTAGTCTTTTTGCTGTATTCCCCTTGCAATAGCTGTATAAAGAATTGAAGGATTTGTGGATTTATAGATACCACTAGTGTCTAGCTAATAGGTGGACGGCGGAAGAGCCAAAAATATCTTTAAACATTTTAGAACTATTGAAATAAAGCAAAAGTTTTCAAGGGGGCAAGTGCCGCCCATGCATATTAGCGTTTGGATAATATTTCTACACAGGTTTCACAGCCACTGGTAGCCTATCTAAACGGAAAACAATAAACATAATTCATTTTATTGTTTACTAGATAATTCAAAATAGTAACGTGCTCATCTCAAACTGACTTGCGACGTTCATTATATTAATCATGGAATTATTTATTGTCATTGTCCCATATAAACAAACGAGCACTGTTATAATAGGAAATAATATACAAAGCCGTCTCTGTTCAGTTAAATTTATTGGTCGTCCGTTAAGCATCATTTTATGGCCAGCATTGGATACTATATAGATTTTTTCATACTCATTGAGCGCCTGCAAGTTGAGTTTTATGGATAATTCGTCATTGCAAAGGAGAGGTGTTATACCTAAAATAATAGAAATAAATGAAGTGTCAATCCATCTTGCTATATATTATGATAATGCGGGTTTTTCAATGCATATACGAGGGAGAATTTCAGGTTTGGCAAACTGTGTAGACAGAGTTCATCAATCCCGCCATCAAAGATCAACTAGAGATATCCTGGCTTACGTCAACCATGTGTGGAGCAAACTCATCCATTTGTTTGGCTAGGCTCACGTTATTGCACTCGATATTTCAAATTTCAAAGGCATTCGATCAACTGTCTAGCACTACAAACCCAATCCACAGTTTCGCTGATGATAGTACTTTGCATGCAGGCATCACGAGCAATAGACTGATCTCTGTAGTCGAACTGAAATGCAGAAGACTGATGGCAGCAGCTACTTCGCTTTCCAAGGATCTGGAGACCACTACCGCTCGGGGGCTCAGGAATGTAGTAAAATTCAGTGCTTCCAAGAGCTAATGCTGCACACTATCAAACAAGAAGTGTCCCAGTCAGCAATCGGATCTTATGAACAATCAGGCTCTGCCAAGAAGTCACTTATTCAAGCTCTGAGGAGTAACATATACCAAAAAAATGATACAATACGGCCAGTATAACATTAATGGCATGCAACTAGAAAGATTATCAAGCTTCAAGGATTTGGGTATTATTTTTGATCAAAAGCTATCTTTCAACGAGCACGCCAGTCAGATGATTATTTCGGCTCCTAAATTATTAGGATTTTGCTTTAGAAATTGGAAAAACTTTGCTAATGTTTCTAGCCTAAAGACTCTACATTTTGCATTTGTTAGGAGTAAGCTGAAATACGCAACATTAATTTGGTCACCAATCAACAATAGTTCTATATATGTGATTGAATCGTTCAGCGAAAGGCTTTGGGCCAGGGTGGGCCAATAGTGCGTGGACGGAGGATTGTGGACTTACTAAAAAATATTTCAAAAATCTGTCACTTGATCATGGTAGGGACCTTTAAGGGCTATAACGTAAAAATATTTTCACTCAAATTTTGACGTTCATACAGGGTGATTCATATCAAACCTACATTTTTTTGAATGGAACCTCCTATATATTATTGCATATTTAGATTCCTTGGTCAATTCTAGTGTGACTTTATGTATCACACATGGAACTTTAAACGAACCGTTTAGGCGCAAATCACCATTTTTGGTATAAGTAGGTATCAGAAAAAAATTTAATATCGCAGCGATTATAAAACCTAGAAGGCCGTGACTTTGCGGTACGACTAAGCATGAAATGCGTCACCTTAGGTCAGACGGCTAAATTTGAATTCTTTTTGTGCTTGGAGAAATCAGAGGATAAATTAAGGAAACTTCAGCAGCTACTTCGCTTTCCAAGGATCTTTTTTTTTTTTTTTTTTTTTTTTTTTTTTTTTTTTTTTATTATAGAGGGTTTAGGAAATCGGCTTGATCGCAAGGACAGAAAACACTCACACACCTGGAAGTGTGAGAGAGAGTCTGCCCGCCCGACGTTGAACCAGCTTGAGTCCTCTGATCACATGTCCAATGGACGCAACCACGTCCACCCGACATGCCATCACGGCCCGACCGGCTAAAACCCGTTCCCTCTTCCTTACCTCTGATGCTATATCTCCATCTGCACCGGGCATCATCGTGAACGATATTCTTCGCAGTGCAAGATGAGGTAATGATTAAAAACCCTGAACAACTTCCAATCCTCATTTATCCTTGAAGGCGCTCCTCTTTCTCCTTTGCAGAGAGTATTTTGTTGACCATCTCATGTATGATGGTCCATGCTTCTACGCTGGACAACATCAACGGGACCATAGTCTCTGGGGTCAGCTCCCCATCCAGTTTTTGACTTGCCTCCTGTCTGTACGCCCCCCATCGGTCGCACAGAAACAGGGCATGCTCGGCCGTATCTTCCGCCTCGCAGTGCAAGCATCTTTCGTCCATCACCCGTCCTATCCGTTTCCTATACACTCGAAAAGGCCCATGCCCAGACAGTGCCTGCGTTAGGAAATAGGACGTCTGCCGATGACTGCATTCCGCCCATTCTTTTATCGACGGTATTAGTCGTTTCGTCCACTGTCCGACATCAGTGGTCTCGTTCCATATGCTTTGCCACTTACTTGCTGTCAGCCTTTTAGCCTCAGCTCGGCTTATCGCATTGCCAGCTTGACCATGGCGGATCAATGTCCTCTCTTCGGCCAGCAAGTATAATGGTGGTATCGCCGTTATAACTTGCAAGGCTCTAGTAGATACCGTGCGATAAGCACTGGCCACCCTTAGCAGAGACTTTCTCTGCAAGCTGTCTAAGACCTTCTGATACCTTTTCCTTTTCGTGGCTTTACACCACACAGGAGCTCCGTATAGGACGACCGACTGTACAACCTGGCACAGTAGTGCCCTTTTGTTGCTACTGGGCCCTCCTACATTTGGCATCAGTCGCGACAGTATCGCCGCCTTCTTCTCAGCCTTTGTCACTACTCGTTTAAGGTGTTCTCCATAACACCTCTCGTTATCCAGTGTGACTCCGAGGTACACTATGGACTTGCTTGGCAGGACCTGCACTCCCTTTAGTTGAAAGACCACGTTAGCTCTCTTGCTCCTTGGGCCGCGCATTATAACTGCCTCTGTTTTCTCAGGAGCCAACTTAAGCTTGTGATCGCACATCCACCTGTCAATCTTGCACAGTGATGCATTGGCTTTATGAACCAGCTCTGCCTGTTCATTTGCCACGATAACTAGTGCCAGATCATCGGCGTATGCTACCGCCTTTACGCCGGTGGGCAGCGGAAGTTTCAGCACCCCATCATACAGGATGTTCCAAAGTAACGGCCCTAAAGCAGATCCTTGGGGCACCCCTGTTGTCATAGAGATTTCGGTTCCGGCAATGCAAATTGATCTGGAGTCTAGGTAGCTGCTTATAAGATTCCTTAGGTATTTTGAAATCTTCAGCTTTCCTAGTTCCTCCATAATCATGCTCCACGAGGCTGTATTAAAAGCATTGCGGACATCCAGCGTCACCAACGCACACCATTTCTTTTTGGTATCTTCCGCAACCCTCGTCACCGTTTCCAGGGCATCGATGGTGGATCTCCCCGAGCGGAAACCGAATTGACATGGCGAGAGTCCTCCTGCCTTTTCGATCTCTTTCTCGAGCCTCTGTCTTATCAGGATTTCGTACAGCTTTCCGATGGTATCTAGCAGGCAAATTGGCCTGTATGAAGAGGAAAGCTCTGGTGGTTTTCCGATCTTGCTAAGCAATACCACGTTTGCCCTTTTCCACGCCTTTGGTACGGTTTGCGTACTCAGAAGGTGGTTAAATAGACCGGATAGCAGCTGTGGTGCTGTAGATGCAATAACCTTGATGGCCTCAGGAGGGACACCATCTGGCCCAGGAGCTTTACCATTTTTCATCTTCCCCGCAGCCGCCTTAATCTCCTCCACCGTAAAGATCTCCGGATTCTTTTCGGTACTGTCCGTCTCCCAAGCTTCCGAAGTACTTGGGAAGAGCTCTCTCACTATCTCTACCCTTCTGTCGTTACTTAGTAGACACGGTGATGATTGCTTGATCATCCTTTTGGTGACCAACTTGTACCCTTCACCCCAGATGTCATGTTCTAAGTCTTCGCATAGTTCTTTCCAGTGTTTGGATTTTGAAGTATAGATCAGACCTTTTATCAGCTTCTTCTTGGCGGCGTATTCCTCCTGTAGTGCATTTATGGCTGCTTGAGGCTGGTGGTTTCCACGTCGTATGCGCGACAGCTTACGCCGTACTTGAAGGCAGTCCGCCCTAGCAGATTCGATTTCCGAATTCCACCAGTACGGTACCATAGCGGTCTTGGCACCCCTTTTGATGGTACTTTCTTTAAGAACGGCTTGTATCAGCCTCGTGTACCGCTGTTCAGAGACGCTTTCCATGGTATGCAAGGACTCAAGTCTGCGGGTAAGTGCCTCTTGGAATTTGATGACATCAACGAAAGGCGTGTGGCGCTCCGTTGATCTCCTTTTAACTTTGAGTTTCATGTCCATCTCAACATAGATGTACCTATGGTCACTCAAAGTTTCGTCTTCCAAGACCTTCCACCTTTGAATGCGCTTAGCTACCTCCTGCGATGCTAGAGTGACGTCGATGAACGAACACGAATCTCTTCTGCAGAAGGTAGGCAGCAGGCCATCATTCAACACTACCATGTCCATCGCCGCTATCCACTCGCATAGGACTCTCCCCCTTTTATCTGTAATTGGTGACCCCCAGTCTGCAGCTTTAGCATTTAAATCGCCAAGAACAAGAACGTCTCGGCCCGCCGTAGCTACATCGTCCCAGAGCGTCTGCATATACTTTTCCAAGGATCTGGAGACCACTACCGCTCGGGGGCTCAGGAATGTAGTAAAATTTAGTGCTTCCAAGAGCTAATGCTGCACACTATCAAACAAGAAGTGTCCCAGTCAGCAATCAGATCTTATGAACAATCAGGCTCTGCCAAGAAGTCACTTATTCAAGCTCTGAGGAGTAACATATACCAAAAAAATGATACAATACGGCCAGTATAACATTAATGGCATGCAACTAGAAAGATTATCAAGCTTCAAGGATCTGGGTATTATTTTTGATCAAAAGCTATCTTTCAACGAGCACGCCAGTCAGATGATTATTTCGGCTCCTAAATTATTAGGATTTTGCTTTAGAAATTGGAAAAACTTTGCTAATGTTGCTAGCCTAAAGACTCTACATTTTGCATTTGTTAGGAGTAAGCTGAAATACGCAACATTAATTTGGTCACCAATCTACAATAGTTCTATAGATGTTATTGAATCTGTTCGGCGAAAATTTCGGCTCCTAAATTATTAGGATTTTGCTTTAGAAATTGGAAAAACTTTGCTAATGTTGCTAGCCTAAAGACTCTACATTTTGCATTTGTTAAGAGTAAGCTGAAATACGCAACATTAATTTGTTCACCAATCTACAATAGTTCTATATATGTTATTGAATCGGTTCAGCGAAAGGATTTGAAATATATATTTTTCAAGAGTAATGGATACTACCCTGCGTATCAGGCGTAACACTTCTGCTCTCACGTTTTTGTTTAAACTATTGCACAATGAAATTGACTGTCCGGGTTTACTAAATCAAATTAACTTTAATATACTGAGACCAGGAGGCCGACAACAAGCTACCTTTTATTGTTCTAAATGTCATACGAATGTGATGAACAAGTCCCCTGTTCATACTTGTGCACTTTATCTAATTCTATATGTGATGCGTGTGACATTAACAAACTGTGATAGTAGACCGACAGACTTTTATCGTTACATACTTATCTAGGTTTTCTGCATCTAATTAACTATCTAGTATCTAGCGTATTAATTTATTTATATCACAGTATAACACAGTCTTACATACTGAAGCGCTGGTTGTACTTACTAAATTAATAAATTTTTCGAATCAGGAACATACCCTGAATTCCTAAAAACGTCAATAGTAATTCCTACCCATAAAGGAGGAAAAAATGATGAATCCTCGAATTTTAGGCCTATAAGTTTACCATTTTAGCGAAAATCATTGAAAAAGTAGTTCAGGTTCACATTTGAAAAAAAAAAATAACATTATAAGTTCCTTTCAGTTTGGCTTTCAAAAACAAAAAAATACCTCAGATGCAATTTTTTCTCTACATTATAAACTATACTCTATAAATAAAAATCAAATTTCAGTGGCAGTTCTGTGGCTTTTCTAAAGCATTTGATTTTGTCAATTATAACATTTTGATCAATAAATTACATAAACATGGTTATTCTAAAATAGCACTGAAATGGTTTACCTCTTATTTGAATAACCGCTCTCAAATTGTTAAATTATATAAAAATGTAACTTCTGAAAAATTAGACATACGAGATGGAGCGATGGAGGTCTGTAGCTCCCATCTTATTTTAAGTATATAATATACTAATTAATATAATATTAATAGCCTAATGACATTGGAAGTAAGTAGTCCATTCACTATACAGGGTTGGGATAAAGTATGGAACCTAGCAAATAACTTTGGAACGGAAAGAGTGATATTGCTGAAAATTTGCAGGCAAGTGTAGTGACGTCTAGTGCATCCGAAGACATTATGTTAGCTATTAATGTACTTCCGGCTTAACCGGAAGTACCGTCAACTTTTTTAATTTAAATGGGACACCCTGTATATTTTTGCAGATTTTAGTTCATCTTTTTTGTCCGAATACGTTTATAGTGGGTTTAGCATTAGTTTCTGTAGAAACGGGAAAGATCAAGCTTCTTTATCATTTCAGGTGTTTAAAATGCCGGTCATTCAAAGTCGGTTTTGGCGATCGCGTGAGAACTCACAAGGAAGTGTGTCAACTTTTATTGATTTACGTCCCGACAGGGGTCCTATAACACGTTTGACGGTGACTAAAAAAAAAAAAATACAAAAAATTACTTCAAACGGGAAGACCGCAGACCGCCACGGACGAATTTGTGAGACAAATTTTTTTAAGAAACAAATACGAAACCCACTATGGACGTATTCGGAAAAAAGATGAATTAAAATCTGCAAAAATATACAGGGTGTCCCATTTAAATTAAAAAAGTTGACGGTACTTCCGGTTAAACCGGAAGTACATTAATAGCTAACATAATGTCTTCAGATGCATTAGATGTCACTACACTTGCCTGCAAATTTTCAGCAATGTCACCCTTTCCGTTCCAAAGTTATTTGCCTGGTTCCAAATTTTATTATAAAACTAATAAACTGCCTACAACATTGTCTAGTAGTTTTCGTTTCATTTCAAAATGTTTAATGGCTTTAGAGATTGCCAATCTCTAGTAAATTGCAGTAGGTAATAGGCCGTGAAAAACTCCATTTCTGCCATACTCCAGCTTCTCTTTGACCAAAGTTATGTTACCGCCGTTGTTTCTGGTTAGACTTTGTTTGTTGTGAGTAATTTTTATAATCTTGTCCCTTTAGTCTAGTTCGTGTGTATTTTTCAGCTAAGTTGGTTGTTTTTTTCTACCTGAACAGGTTTTTGTTTATATGTCATGGCCTGCTACGTTGCTTATAGGTAGGAAAATTGAAAAACACCGATTTGTTTGAAAATTTAAAATTAAATGAAAACTACCAGAAATTGATATTCACAACTTTGTATCATTTGAAAGGTTATCAAATTCTACGTTTAACCGTATAAAAAAATAGACATTCCCATTTTAAAAAATCAAGTTATCGCTGATCGAAGTTTCCTTAATTAGTCGACCGATTTCTCCAAGCATAAACGTAATTTAGATTTGACAGTCTCATCAAAGCTGACGCATTTTATGCTTAGTAATACGGCAAAGTCACAGCCTTCCAAATTTTATAATCTCTGCGATATTCAATTTTTTCCTGATATCTACTTATACCGAAAATGGTGATTTACACCTAAACGGTTCGCTTTAAGTCCCATGTATGATACATAAAGTCACACTAGAATTTATCACGGAATCTGAATATGCAATAATATATGGGGTGCTCCATTTAAAAAAACATAACTTTGATACATTTCATGTTTTTGGGACAAACTGTATAACATGAAAATATTTTTACAACGAAATTATTATTTTCTTTTTTATCAAATATTTTAGCCATAATGCTCCGTGTCGAATAACGTGAATAACCCTGTATATATAAGCTTAATCAGAAGATGGTGTCACAGCATTTTTTTATCTTCTACAAACAGTCCCGAACATAGAAAAAAGTAACGAAAAAAGATCACTAAATACATTTGTTTTGAGGGAGGTAGATTCCGATGAAGTATTAAGTATGATTATGTCATTAAAGAATCGAAAATCTCCCGGATTTGATGGAATTAGAGCCGAACATCTCAAAATCATAGCACATGAAATAACAGAACCATTTACCCATATTATTAATTGCTGTTTTCGGTTAGGAACATATCCTTCACAATTTAAGAAAGCTGTAATAACTCCTGTCTACAAAGCAGGCGATAAAGCAGAGATTAACAATTATAGACCTATATCTGTGGTATCAAGCTTATCAAAAGTAATTGAAAAACTACTCTCTACTAGGATACAGGAATATCTTACTAAATATAATCTATTACATACAAATCAATTTGGATTTACAAATGGTAGATCTACATCAGATGCAATTTTGACGGTAGTAAATGAAATTTATAAAAATATGGATGAGAAAACACCCTCCATTTGCATCTTTATTGATTTGCAAAAAGCATTTGATACAGTGAATCATAAATTACTTCTAAACACATTAGAAAGACTTGGATTTCGTGGGACAATGTATAATTTGCTTGAAAATTATCTATCTAACAGGCCACAATCCGTGAGGATAGCAAAATCAATAAGTAAAGAAATGTTTGTTAAGTGTGGTGTTCCACAGGGAACAGTTTTGGGACCACTTTTATTTAATATATACTTAAATGATCTTTTCAAAATTGATTGTGTTGGTAAAATAATCAGTTTCGCAGACGATACGGCCGTACTGTATAAGGAAAAAGAATGGAATAAACTAAAAATTATTATTGAAAATGATTTTATCAAAATTATTCAGTGGCTTACTCAAAGAAAATTGACAATCAGCTTTTCAAAAACACACTTTTTACCGTTCACATCTTATTCTAGGCATTTACCTACTTTCGACAATATTACATTAAACATAAATAATAAAAAAATTAAAATTGACAAATTGAACAGCATAAAGTATCTAGGAATATATTTAGACTCACACTTACGTTGGGATGTACATATTAATAGTTTATTGAAAAAAATTAGATTCACTTCATATAGGATAAAATTACTAACAAACATTTTAACTGAAAAGCATCTACGTACAGTATACTATGCATTAATTGAAACCCATCTCATTTATGGTATATTGGCATGGGGTGCTGCATGCACAACATATATCAATGATTTAGATATCCTCCAAAAAGCAATTCTAAAATCTATGTTTAGCAAACCAAAACTGTATCCTAGTGATGATTTGTTCAGGGAAGCTCTGATATACGATGTCAGGCAACTTTATTTCTTACATACTATCACTCGTTATCACAAAAATTCAAATGAGCAAGACAACATCAAACACGGTCATAACACAAGATACAAATTACACGCAAAAAGCATACCTAAAACGAGAAAATCGATTATGCAGAGATCAAACATTTATTTGGCGCCAAAACTATATCAAAGAGTACCTAATGATATAAAGGAATTATCCAATAAACGATTCAAAAAATCTCTTAAAGAATGGCTAAGTTCAGTAGACAGAAAAGAAATACATGAATTAATAAATAAGTCATATTATAACTAAATCCATAAGTAATCTTATAATTTTATAAACAATTTCATTCAAATTACTCATAACCCTATTTATCTTATATGTAACATTTATATCTTATACATACGTAAGTATTTGTAATATTTATGTGTGTATAATATGTACATTGTAACACTAATTTGTCCATGCACAGGCTTAGTCCTTCTATGGATGTTAACATATTTATTTACTCATTTTTTTCAACAATTTTGTTTTTTATGTACTTTGCGAGTAAATAAATATTATTATTATTATTATTAATATCTCGAAAACCAAATTCATGACCTTCAAATGCTTACTTGACGTGATTCACTCAGACAACGAACATACAGCATGAAATTCTTAGGTCTATTATTGATCAAAAATTGAATTTTATAAATCCTATTGATAATTTAGTTAACGAGTTAGTTAAAGTAACTTACGTACTAAGAACAGTTCGAGAAACTTCTGGAAGGAAGATCACCAAAAGCAGCTATTTTGCATCATCCCAAAAGTAGGTTGGGTTACAGCATCCCGTTTTGGGGTGTCTGTTCTCATACCTTTCTTTTATATAACTGAGCAGACCGCGTAGGCAGAGCTTAAATACCAGAGTACCGCGGCTGCTGTGAAAGGGTTATGTTAGGGGAAGTTTGTTAATGCGGGATTTGAATGGGCCAATACCCGCAGGCCCAATAAATACATCTCCTGGCAGCACATTCCAAGCCTTGGACACCCTGGGAATGAATGTGTGGTTGTACCGCTCGGTTCTTTATGTATGAAGAACGACCACCTTGGGATGAGATGCAGCGGTCGCGCGGGTGCATCTAACAGGAGCGGTGAGCGGCGGAATGACAGAGGATAGCTCAGAGGAGCAGATTCCGTTTGAATGTCGGTAGAAGAGCGAGAGGTCACCAACAACACGCCGCTGGTGAGAAAGTGGCTGGAGGTGGCGCGTTAAGGCCGGCTCGCCAATTAGTCGAATTACCCTTCTCTGGACGGCGTCAAATATAGACAGGGTAGTAGGGGCAGCAGCTCCCTAGACATGAGAGCAATACTCCAGGTCTTATCTGGGCTTTATATAGCGTGAGGAGGTTACAGGGTAAGAAGTACTAAATAGGTAACCAAGCTTTTTACCAGCAGCTGTTGCAATTGACGCAACGTGTTCATGCCAGATCAGATTTTCTGTAATGTTAACTCCTAACAGCTTGAAGGAGTGACTCCTTGGCAGGGCCCGGTTGTTCATTAGAACCTGGTGTTGGCTGGGGTACTTCTTGTTTGATAGCGTACAATACTGGGTCTTGGAAGCATTGAATTTTACCATATTCTTGAGCCCCCAAGCGGTAATGGTATCGAGATCCTTTCGAAGTGAAGCTGCCACTGCCAGTCTTATGCATTCCAGCTCGAACACAGAGATTGGTCTATTGCTCATGATGCCTGCATGCAGCGTACTGTCATCTGCAAAACTGTGGATTGGATTCATAGTGCCAGAGAGTAGATCGTTAAAGTGAAGCAGAAACAATGTCGGAGCCAATACCGATCCCTGGGGAACCCCGGCATGGAAAGAAGAGGAAAAACCGTCTTCCACGACAGAACTTTTCCGACCTGAGAGGAAGTCTGCGAGCCAACCGCAGAGCTTAACAGGGAGGGCGTAAGAGGGGAGCTGCATGCCATAGTTGATCGAATGCCTTTGAAGTATCGAGAGCAACGACACGAGCCTCGCCAAATGACTGGATGAGTTTACTCCACACATGTGTGACGTAAGCCAGGAGATCTCCAGTTGATCTTTGGTGTCGGAATCCATATTGTCTGTCGTTGATTAAGTGATTGAGCTCTAGGTGTTTCATGAGCTCTTGGTTGTCGCATTTCTCCATCACTTTACTGATTACAGAGAGCAGAGCTATAGGTCTGTAGTTGGTCGAATCAGTTTTGGATCCCTTTTTTTGGCACCGGCTGGATGCTAGCTGTTTTCCAGTATTTTGGGAAAATGCCGGAATCGTAAGATATCCGAAAGAGGCGGGGAAATATGGGGGCGAGCTTCGGTGTGCACTCCTCCACAACAATGGAGGGGATCATTCGCCTTATAAGTATCAAGTGACTGCGGCACTTTCCGAACTGTTTTTGTTCTGAACGTTATTTCGCTCATGGCTTGGGGTACTACTTAAACAAATTGTTAGCCTTACAGAAGCGAGCAGTTAGATGCATCGCCAAGAGTAGACTATAATTTCATACAGGCCACTATTTTTAAAATACAAAATTATGACCGTACTTCCACTATTTATTTTGTGAACATGACTGATATTCAAAAATAATACAAAATTTGAGATCATAAATATAGAATATATTACAAGACAAACGAAGGATTTTAAATTAATATCCCCCAAATCATCACTCATCAAAGATTCAATTATATATAACGAGGTGAACATGTATAACCAACTTCTTCAATCTTTTAGAATTCAAAAAGATTTAAAAGTTTTCTGTAAAGAACTTAGAAATTTTCTGGTACACAAACCTTATTACACTCTAGATGAGTTCGATGACGAGTTTTAGTGGACATTCCACAAATCTTGTTCGTTATATAGCTTTGCCAATAGGAATCTTATAATTTATTAGACAACAAAGTATACTTATCTATCTATCTTTGACAAAACCTTGGTCACGAATACATACAGAACACGACGCTGACTCAAAAAAGACTCTGCTATGAGCCTTACATATGTTTTATAGAATATATCTCAACCACTTATTATCTACCTTATCAATAATTAAATGAACCCGTAGCCGGCCTCAACTAAACACAATAATGTACAGGAGCTCTGAGACCATATAAAGAATGAATTTGCATAATAGGTATGAATACGCATATTATATGCGTTCATAATATTATAATTACATAACTTCAGAATTATGTGTGAAACTTGTTTCAGTACTCGTGTTATTGCATTATGCATACCGAGAACATATCTACAAGTTTTTCGTCTCCATATTAATTTATAATTTATAGTATTCTATTTGTTTGTCATATATATTACCTACTTATTTTAATTAATAGACAAAAATAAATGAATTAATTATAAAGGGATGTCTTAACTCTGAACATACTTAACAATTCGAACATTCGGTTCACAGAAAATTCGGAAAAATGAAGGGTACCGGCTGGATTCAAACCAGCGTCTCCGGCATTCTAGGCTAGGCCTTCTAGCCGATTTGATACCAAGTCGTCGACGCGGTATATCGGTTGCAGTACGGGCAACCGTAGTGTAGTTGGTAACGCGTCGGCCTAGAATGCCGGAGACGCAGGTTCGAATCCAGCCGGTACCCTTAATTTTTCCGAATTTTCTGTGAACCAAATGTTCGAATTTGTCTCCCTCTTGCGGAGTAAGCGAGCACCTTCATTCCACGAAATCCTAGCCGACTGAGTAGTCGTTGTTCAGTAAGAAAGAGAGCTGTCGTGCAAATAGCGGTGAGAGATTCACACTCACCCAACAGCCGACTAGATCTCTCTGGATGACTGAAATGCATGGTTCGCAGAGAAATGCGGGGGAATGGTGGGGGTCGGCGGATTCGATGCCAAGTCGTAGACGCGGTATATCGGCTGCAGTACGGGCAACCGTAGTGTAGTTGGTAACGCGTCGGCCTAGAATGCCGGAGACGCAGGTTCGAATCCAGCCGGTACCCTTAATTTTTCCGAATTTTCTGTGAACCAAATGTTCGAATTTGTCTCCCTCTTGCGGAGTAAGCGAGCACCTTCATTCCACGAAATCCTAGCCGACTGAGTAGTCGTTGTTCAGTAAGAAAGAGAGCTGTCGTGCAAATAGCGGTGAGAGATTCACACTCACCCAACAGCCGACTAGATCTCTCTGGATGACTGAAATGCATGGTTCGCAGAGAAATGCGGGGGAATGGTGGGGGTCGGCGGATTCGATGCCAAGTCGTAGACGCGGTATATCGGCTGCAGTACGGGCAACCGTAGTGTAGTTGGTAACGCGTCGGCCTAGAATGCCGGAGACGCAGGTTCGAATCCAGCCGGTACCCTTAATTTTTCCGAATTTTCTGTGAACCAAATGTTCGAATTTGTCTCCCTCTTGTGGAGTAAGCAAGCACCTTCATACCTAACAATTGCTGCAGGTCGTCCTGACATCCCTTTCCAGCCTTCGGACCAAACTCCATCGTAATAAAGAGCACGGTTTGGTTATTGGTTATTTCCATTAAGGATACCGTACCTTTGTTTATCTCCACTTAAATAGGAATTCCACGTAAATGCTATACTGGGTTCTGATTCTGTTCAGGCTGAATAACATTTTCGCAGAACATAGCCTTCGCATGTAAAAACATTCATGCACGATATGTCCAAAACGTTCATATCCCCAGAATCTAAGGTCTCTAACTTCACTTCAGGAATACCTACTTAAAATTATTTTGTGGACTTTTTTATTGGTTTCGTCAGTAACAGCGTCTCTTGTCGTCTGCTGGCTGTGTTTACTTCGCCCCGTTTTTTTTCACTTCTGTGTCATCGGCATCGATTGCTCTGGTCATTAGGCTCGTGTTACTATTTCCCCGCGCCACTCTGGGAACAGTACTGCTAATTAGAAGCCAAAAGTGAAGGATCATCTGGAGATTCTCGCTGAGCTCTTTTTATGGATATTATTTTATTGAAAAAAAACCAAAAATAAATGTTCGGCTCTAACGAGAATCGAACCCGGGACGCATATACAGTAACAGCACCCTTGCTAGATAGCTCGTTCAAATTCGTGCTCCCGATCTTCATGTCAGTAACGACGTCTGCGCTAGATGGAATGCGATGTACGTTTACAGTTACAGCAACCGTGCTAGAAATCTATGTATTCTTTTCACTTTGACAGCCATTTTATGTCGGGTTTTTCTTTTCATGTAGGTTTGGATGAGCGAGTTGCATAATATTACAAACGAAGTTTGGAGTATAAAACAAACACTAGAATTGACAGGAAAAAAGCAAGACAGAAATATTTTCAAAAGGGTCTTTCAGCAAAGAAAAGCAGAAACCCTCATGAGCTTGCAAAATGCGTTGCTAAAATTAAGGGTCTTGGCTCTAATAAGTCTAAGAAATAATTATTAATTATAATTTGTTCAATGACTTTTTCATTATCTCTCTTACTGATAAATGTTTCAGTTTCATTTACAGTGCATATGGAATTTTAAGTTTTTAATTTTGTATTAACAATTTGGACCTTTTAGTTTTATCTCTGTTCATTGAAAATTATCTCATTATTAATCTTTTACTACAATATATAATATAACCACTAATGTAACTAATTTGCTGCAGTAAAACCGGCTTCAGTGCCATATTGGAAAAAGCTCTAGTGAAAATCGGAGAAAATCATAAATAGAGCTAGCACAGATGCTATTACTGTGCACTCTCCTAGCAGAGGTGCTGTTACTCTTTCTAACTTCGGCTCGCTACCCTCGCCTAGCAAGGGTGCTGTTACTAGTTATGCACCCGGGACCTTCCGGTCACGCCCTCGACACTAACCACTGAGCAAACCCACCCCCACACTTCGCTCCGTTAAAACTTAGCAAACCAATTTTCAATCCTGATTTTCTTGGTGTATTGTGTCCAGATTGATAATGTACTAGGTTTTATTGATACACGAAATCCTTGTTATTCCATTTTTGAACAGGAAACAAAATTTGCTTCACTCACAGTGCTGCGCGGCGCATCTAGAAAGTGAGTTCTCCCTTCGAAGTAACCGTAATTAAATCGCGCATGCGTAACAGATCTATGACTTATCAATCTATCCCAGCCATTCAGGTCCTGCCTAATTCCAGTAGCGTGGTAGCAGTTATCCAAATGGAAGCTCTTATTCCTTCTCCCATCGGTTGCAAGGTTCGGTTGGTGATACAGTTCTTGAACGCACAAGGCACTGCGTTAATGGAAAGTCATCGTCAGCTCTGCCAGGTCTATGGATCGAACGTCATGGGTAAGCAGTTGGTGCATCCCTGGTGTATACAGTTTGCCGGTGCTGTCAAAGCACCCACGATGAAAAGCGCAGAATCATCAATGATGATTTTGTTGTTTTGACGGATTTTGGCTGTGAGTTGTTTGCTCATCCACCCTACAGCCCGATCTTGCTCCACGTTTTTCTGCATCTCAACAAATTACTGTCCACGGGTGAGTGTTTTGGAACGACGAAGAGCTGAAGATGTCTGTCACACGTGGTCAATTCTGAGTTTTGCGAAGTTGTATGACTTAGTTACCCCTAAAAACCAACTTTACAAAGAATGGAGTAATAATCCAAATGCCGAGAGCCACCCCAGTTTTATCGACGCCAGAAATCACTGTAAACGCTTGATTGACAGCATCGAGGAGGAACACAACAAAAAAAATTAAGAACAAGCTCCTCCCATATCCTAGTTCATCCAGAACATTCTGGTCTGTGCCTCTGTAGCTAAGATTGTTAGTCAGAACTTTTCCGATTCGCCAATACCACCCTTGACCAGAGAAGATAAGTTTATTTATTTATCGTATGGCTCAAAAGCATGACAAAAGTAAATATAGATTAAAAGAAAAACTATTATAACCTATACTAAAATAAAATATATACAGCTACAAACTAAGATACATAGTCTTTAGTATTTACAGGTTGATGCCAAGTTCTTTCAACCACTTTAGCGCCAATGGTGTGGCTGTGAAGAACTCTTCTCGCGATCCCTGAAACGCACGCAGTTCACATTCGCTCGTAATATGGTTTATAGTTTGGCGGGGCGCGCCACAGTCACATAAGGGAGATTGCACATAGCCCCACTTGTAAAGGGAGTCGGCACATCTGCCGTGGCCTGTTCGGACTCTATTAAGTTTTACCCACTGTTTCCGGGGTAGTTCTGATCCTGGAAGTAAGGCTGCCCCCATAAATGCGCATCGCGAGTGGTCTTCCGCAAAACCTTCCCACTGGGAGCGCCATTGGTTCAAGGAGTCAAAGTTGTTGGTTTTAAGCCCTTCTGCATCCCTTATTGGTGGTTGTCGGGATTTAAGTCTGTTTATTTGCAACGGGGGTATTGCTCGGTGGATGGGCAGTTTGTTGTTGACCGAAATCTCGTTATACTCCCTTAGAAGGGCGTCAGTCCTTCGCAGCTGCGGTGGGGCTATTCCAGAGAGTACAGGCAGCCATTGAGTTGGGGTTGTCTTAACTGCGCCTGTAATAAGTCTCATAGTGTGATTTAGTTGGACGTCAATTAGTCTGGTATGATGGCTGTTAATCCAGACAGGCGCACAGTACTCAGCACACGAATAGACAAGAGCTAGTGCACTGGTTCGTAGAGTTGGAGCAGTGGCACCCCACGTCGTTCCACACAGCTTTTGGATAATGTTGTTGCGTGTTCTGAGTTTTCCTGCAGTGTTTGCGAGATGTTTCTTATAGCAGAGGGTGCGATCTAACGTTACTCCAAGATATTTTGGGAAATGATGATGCTTCAGGGGTTCGCCTGCAAAAAGTACCTGCAGTTCATATTTAGCTAGTTTCTTATTCAGGTGGAAGCAGGAAACTTCGGTTTTGTTGGGGCTCGGTACTAGTCTCCATTTCTTGAAGTAGTTGCTTAGAGCTAACAAGTCGTTAGAAAGAGTATGCTCAACGTTCTTGAAGCTCTTATCGGAAAAAGCTATGGCTATATCGTCCGCATAGCAAAACTTGTAACTGACTGTTTCTGGCATGTCAGATATATATAGATTGAAAAGTAAGGGGGCCAGTACTGAGCCTTGTGGAAGTCCGTTGTTCAATTTGCGCTGCCTGCTTGCTTTCTCGTTTAGGATGACTTGGAAGTTTCTGTCGCATAACATGTTGTTTATGAGTCTTGTAGTGGTCTGACAGGGAATCACCTGCAGCAACTTATATAGGAGACCCTCCCTCCAGACCGTATCGTATGCGGCAGTGAGGTCAACAAACGTCACTCCCGTCTTCATGTTTTGCTGGTAGCCTGCCTCTATATGCGTTGTGAGGGACAGTACTTGATCACAACAACTGCGACCTGGTCTGAAACCAGCCTGGGTTATCGGGACCCGGTCTAAGATAGTCGCGCTCAATCGGTTGTAGACGGCTCTTTCTAGCAATCTATAGGAGCAACTGAGCAAGGCTATAGGTCTGTAGCTGGCGGGTTGATCGTTCGGTTTACCGGGCTTTAATATTGATATGACCTTCGTTCTTTTGAATTCCCGTGGGAGGTTTCTCGTATTAAGGAGGTTCGTGAAGAAGAGAGATAGCCACACTCTTGTTTGCTGACCTGCGTGAATGAGAAATTCCGGCAGGACGCCGTCGAAACCAGGAGCCCTTCCAGGCCTAACATCTGATATGGCATTATTAATGTCTTCGATCGAGAAGGGTCGGGAAAACGTTGTTTGGGTAGGAGCGTTCCTCCTCAGTAAAGTCAATCCCTTCTTCACGCGTTTTGTATGCTCTCTATCAGAAGGTGCTCTTGACGTTTCTACAATATGCGCAGCAATCTTGTCTGGAGTTACTCCCGACGGTGCCCGTGTGGATGGCGTGCTTGAGCCTAGTTTTCTAAGGAGGCTCCAGGCCTTTCGACTTGAGTGTTGGAAGTTCATTTCCGACGTAGTCTCCTCCCACTTACGTCTTCGTGAGCTGTCCAGGGCAGAGATGAGTTCGTCGGCAATATATGGATTGTTGGTTTCCTGAAAGTCGCCGTATAGGAGTTCGCACCGCTCATCCCACCCAGTGATATATTCCTTCCTGTAACCCCTAGGAATGGTCCTTTTTGCAGCGCTCATCACTGCTCCAACGAAACGTTTGTAATTGTTTGATGTTGGCGGTATCCACTGTACCAGCCGGTCCAGCTCCCGTGAGTAGTTACACCAGTCCGCCTTTGCAAGATTCCATCGAGGCCGAGGGATGGATCGTATTAGGGGTATTTGGATTCCCACATCTAAGAAAACTGGCCTGTGTTGGCTGTGTGGGAAGGCCTGTGCGACTTTTCTGTTAGCTGGTATAGGGATCCCTTTCCGGTTGCAGCTCACAAAGCACAAATCAGGGTTACTTTCTGAGTTCCAGGCTGCTGATTTGAAAGTGCGTTTATCTTTGGCATCAAATACAAGAAAGATATCATTATCATCAGCCCAGTCAGCCAACCTTGTGCCATTTTCGTCACAGTCGGGGTATCTCCACCGTTGGTGGTGGCTGTTAAAGTCTCCAATATATATAGCCGGATGCTGTTGTACTGGAAGTGGTTGTTCAGGCCACTCCGCTGCCGGTGGCTTATATACGTTTACAATTGTGACTTCTCCCACTTTTACTATTACGCTGTGTATGTTGTTATTTGTGTCACTGGAAATGAGTTGGGCATTGTCAATATTGTTGCGAATATAAGAGGCTACGCCGTATGTATGGTGGTAAGTGGCTCCCAGTAATGTATAACCAGAAATGTGTCCCCGTCTGGTGAGTGATTCCTCACTGTCGGCGTGAGTTTCTTGGATCGCTATGACATCAACCTTATTGTCCAAAAGTAGTTTGGAGATGCATTCGCTTTTAGCTCTGCTTATGCTCTCCACATTTAGCTGACAAATACGAATAAAACTACCGATATTTCTAGTCTGTAAGTTTTTAGCACTTATGTTCGTCATGTTTTAACCAGGAAATCTCAGAAAAAAGAGTCTGGTTGCCAGGTTCGCTCTAGCTCATTTAGCGTTACCCAGGGTGCACGTGTAGAGAAGATAAGTCTATCGCTTCTACTCCTAAAGAAAAGACAGACATCTTCGGGAGACTTCTCGCAGCCAACTATATTGTAGACTTCCAAGGAAGTACTCCGATCACCACCATAAACGTGAACTCGAGAATGGCAGAAGTCAAAGTTCAACATTGAGATGTAAATAGCATCCTCCAAAAACTAAACACGAATAAAGCTACTGGTCCTGACCAAATTCCAGCCATTGTTCTTAAACGCTGTGCCGCTGAGCTTGCACCTATCCTTTGCAAGCTCTTCAAACTATCTTATCAGAGAGGTGTGTTTCCCGCTGCATAGAAGATTGGCTGCGTTCAACCTATTCCTAAGAAAGGCAAAAAACCGATCCTACCAACTCTAGACCTGTGTGGATCTTCTCAGCATCATGTCTAAGGTTATGGAGACTGTCACTATAAATGATACTATAAATAATCGCCAGTATGGCTTTCGCAAGCATAGGTCTACGGGTGACTTCCTGGCCTACTTCACTCACTTGTGGAACAGAGCAATTGAAAATCGTGGCTAATCTCGTGTTGTTGCACTGAGATATCGAGAGCCTCCGATAGAGTGTGGCATGAGGGACTTCTGGTCAAGCTTGCTGCTTATGGACTACCACCTGGCATGAGCCAGTAGCTGAATAGTTTCTTGAACGACCGATCTCTATTTGTTGTAGTCTAAGGCTATTCATCAGACGTACTTCCAATAAACCCCGATGTTCCTCAGGGATCTGTCCTATCCTCTACACTGTTTCTGCTGTACATCAACGAGCTGCTGGAAATAACATCTTGACATCCAATCCAATCTATAGCTCCGCAGAAGACAGTATATTAATATCGTGCATGGATCCAGGCAAGCAACTATCATCCCAGGAGACGGTATGTCGGCGACAGTAACATGCCTCACAGATCAACGTAGATATCAAAACAATTGTCGAGTGGGGTTTAGTAAATAAAGTACAGTTTAATGTTCACGAAACTCAGGCAACAACTCTGACTCTGACTCTAGAGTGGGTTGCACCTCTCAGTTACGAAAACCGCTACTCTATGTATCACAATTTACTTTTAAAAAGATACTGTTGTCCTCTTGGAAATGTAATTCATAGGAATACCGAATTAAGTAAAAGTCGGATTTAACTTACTCCTTCCCTTATTTTTCTGCTTTTCTTCAAGCTACCTGCCAGATTTATCCTGTTGTTCTAGATAATTCATAACACATAGATGCTCTTGCTATGGAACGTCGATTTCCATGTATAGCTCAATTGTTATGTAAATACTAGGAACTACAAGCTAGGCAATCGAACTGGTACGTTTCCAAGTTGCCTACATGTTCCAAAAGAATATTAACAATCGTCAGAGGTAGTTACACTTTAATCCGTGTTTTGGGGAATTTTACGCATTATTTGTCTGTTAAAATTAGGAATACTACCATATGGTCTCACCAACCAAATGCTTTTTTTTATAACTAAATAGACTATGAAGGCCAAGCCTAAATGCCATAGTACCGCGGCCGCTATAAGAAGGTTATGTAAGAAGTCTCACTTTGGTTTACCAAGTGTGGAAATGGAGAACTGTCAGTTTATTCAGTTTAGAGTTATTACAAGATCTCAAGTTGTCTATCAATTATTGCAATTGTTTTTCACAGCACACTTACTAAATAGATCAACATTTATTTATTTACAATAGCCTGCATCGATTCAATAATTTGCATTTTTCTCGAAAACGGTTACCCCTATATCGAGATGTACCAAGAGACCATTTTTACGTAGAAATCTCTGAAATACCATATTCTAAAATCAAAATGTCAAAAAATTACCATTTAGAAAATGGGGTTTTTTTACCCTTAACTCCTCCCGTATGATACGCCTCTGATTAATATTATGAAATTCTGAATTCAGAATCAGATTCAGGGTCAAAAGTTTACCCATCGTACCTAATTTCGAAATTTTTTTATGAACAGTTTCGAGAATATCGAGGGAAAACCATCGTGAGGGTGCCCCATGCAAAGGAGCGTAGCTCCCTTGGGAACCATTTCCGGACCCATGTTCATATGACATTTTCTTTCTATTTTTCAGAGTACTATTCGTAGTTAAAGTTTGTTAACATACTTAATTAACACCCTGTATGTCGGCACACAAACTTTTCAGCCCTTTATTCTTTATTCCGGTAACATAGATCTCATCCTTACACTCAACACCTCCTTTTGGATAGGTATTAAAATACAGAGCTATCCAGCTATCCAAAAGCATGTTGGTGTTACAGGAAGCTTGTATATGTTTCACGTAAAACGTGACACTTTGAAACAGCCTCGTATACAGTTTACAAAACGGATTTTCTCAAAGTGCATTACGACCCATGAAAATATTTCAGGCTTATACGATCACTGGCAACGCCGGCAATATAACTTAGTCATTTAGTATGCGTTCTAGTAGATCGGCTTTTATGGATTTTTTACGATCCAAACCTTCAGAATTGGATCGCGTCTAGGAAATCAGCCACATAGGACTTTAGAAAGACGGGACGGTATATATGCAGACCTCATAAAATTTCTAATTCCAACTTTTATTGTGATACTTTAAATCGCTCTTATATACAGGGAATTTGATATATAGATATCATTTTTTATGCATCGATCGGCCCGGATAAAAAACAACGAAATAAGCTACATGCGAAAACGTCAAAATCATCATCACTTAAAAAAAAAGAGTTTTCGATATAACAAAAATAACAGTCGATGAGGTGGCTTGGAATAAGAAGCTAAGTTTCTATATAGAAAGATAGGGGACCACCTGAATAAAACATTTCAATTAATATGTTGCCGTGATCAGTTCTTTTTATTTTTCAATTTGTTTTTTTTTTGGCGCCAGTACGTTCCTGTATATAAACAACACCAAACTTGTATGGGTCACTATAAGTTGGATTCTATATTGTATGGACCACACATGCTGACAAGAGAAAAAGTGAGAGGCAGGATAGGAGGTAAAGTGAGAGATTTTTTTTTTTCATATAACACAAAATTCGGATCACCGATAAACTTAGATAAAGACATCTATTTACAAAAATCTTTCGTTGGAACATTTGAGCACTGTTGCCCAAATTCAATGTAGGGGAGCCAATTTTACAAAATGCAGGTCCATTGAACCTACACACATAAAAAGAAATTCTCAAGTCAAGAATTGTGATATTCTTGTAAAAACATACTCACAACAAGAATATCTGTCCTCACTCTAAGAAAGAATATTTGATGAGTAAATTATAGAAAATTTGTATCAAGAATAATATATTTTTGATTTATATATTTATTTTAAAGAAATATGCTCCGAAAGAAAATATAATTTTCTTTGCAACCAAAACTATAATTATTTAATAACAAGTATTTCATAATTGTATATCAAGATTACCATTTTTTTCAGCAGTGTCCCGTTTACTTCTATCAAGAATATAGACAGCTTGCAAATGCGAACCTTCATTTATAATATGATAATCTTGGTTTAAAAATGAACGCTGTTTTACAATCACACCCTATATTTGTATCAAGTAAATCATTTATTTCACGTCTACCAACGGCGGAGTGCGCAGGCGCGCAGCGTGTCAACGCTAACCTCCCCAGTTCTCCACCCTAGCCGCTCAACCGCCTGTTGCGTTGCCCCGTGCCTGTTAACCGCACCTGTTTTGTGTTGCCGGTCCGTGTCAGCCGCCATTATCCGTTTCCGAAACATGAATGAACTATTAAAACAGTGGGGATGTGAAGACCTGACTCAGGTGTTCCTTGGTAAGTACCAAGTATATTAAATGTGATTTAAGAAATTTTGCAGAACTATTTCGTCAGTGTACCCTTCACTAAACAGGCACTGACTGATTTACAAATATTTGAAAACTTTGCACACATCTTCAAAGTCCAAAATTCAATTGGCTTCTACATGATTGTGTATGTCTTGCAGATAATGACATAGACGAGAGAAATTTCTACATGCTCAATGATGATCTCATTAAGGAATTGATCCCAAGTGTTGGAAAACGCATGAAATTCAGTTCCAGCTACTACGCTGCTCTTGAAGATGTTAGTATTGCTCAATTAATTTGTAATCTAGTTTGAGTTTCTATTCTTATATTTGAACCTCAGACACTTCTCTTTAAAATTGATTATTCGTCTTTATCTTTTTTTGACTATCTGCATGTGTTCAATTAATGTAAAAGCTGACATATTTTGCTATTCAAGCCAGCTGCCACTGTAGGATATTGATGAAAATCACACGCATCATAATATTATCCTATAAACAAATACCTCTGTTAAGCATTCTTAAGGTATACATATGGGTGTATCTATTGTTGTCTAAATAATATTCTATCATATTTTCAATTTATATTCTATCCGATATTTATTTAAAAAAAAGTAGGTATCAACTTTGGCATCAATGTTTCAGAATCATACTGCAAAGGCATCTACTGAGAGTGTAACGAGTAACGAAACGATCAATTCTTGTGACCTAAATGAATCCTGTGTCAGTGTAGCCAGTGATGAAACAGAGGTATAACTATACACATCAAATTATCTAATTTATACAATAACAAATAACTATGATTATGTTTTTTAGGCCAGTTCCCAAATTGATGATGCTGTAAAAATTGATTTCATATTGCAACCTAGTTTCCCTGATTTTGACCTACAGACATTATTGTCGACCACTCCATTGGGTTTAAGTGTACTTCATTATTATAAACAGTATAAAGCTTTAGATTCCACAAGAAGAAATAGGCTAACAGATGTAATCATAAAGCACCTGTTTACTTTTATAGTGAGAAAGTAATATTTATAGTTATAGCAGTAGTGGCCTAGTAACATTAAATAATATCTTTTTCAGCCGATTGAAACATGAGCATTATAATATTATAACCTCAAAAATTTTGACATTATTCCCCAATGAATGCTCATCGACCTATTATGTACCTGCAATAAAAAAACAGTGTTCGGTGACAGGAAAATCTGTTTTGGCGAGAGGGAAGTTAGTCGACAAGTGTCGAAATCTTATATACAAAGCATTCCGAGAAATACCCTGTAGAAAAAGAAAAGCTGTACCCTTAACTGAGCAGAAACCTTCAGTTTTAGTAACTGGTATGTAAAAACATAGTTTTTATGTATAATCAATCATGGGACCCACATTGTACTGAATTATTTTTGCAGGGAAAATTAAAGCGAAGTTTCACATGTTTTAAGTATACTCGTATAACAAAAGAAAATAACATACTTTCTTTTCAAAATTTAAACAAAACTTTGTGTTTTCTAAAAATAAACTTCATGAAGCATAACATTTGAAAAAATATGTTCCTGGCACTAAATTTAGTATTTTTTCCAGAGGAAATAAACCGGGATATTAATTGGCTGAGATTCAAAACTGATCCATGGAATGATGTCATAAATAAATGGAGAAATACTTTCGATATCAGACAAAACTCTAATGTGCGCACAGCACAAGGATTCATTGACGAGTGGCCCATTCTGAAGGATGTGAGATCTACACTCTTGGTAAGAATTATAATAGTGATAAGGGATCATTTAGGACTAATAACTAATTTTTAAGGTACAATTGGACTTTGACAGACTTTACCCAGATGCAAGTATAAAATTTATGTTAAACTGGCAGATATTTTTTGAGAAAATATTGGAGCTGAAAAAAGTTACCCTAAAAGACGATTATCCAAAAGAGTTGCTATCTCTACTGGATGATGGTGATTTATCAGAAGGTTAGTATCCTTAATATGTACTTATTATTTTCACTATTAGACTTTTACTCTTGTGAAAATATTCCTAGGTGGATACTTGGTTTGTAAAGTGAATCCAGTTAAATATTTCTTACAATTCTCTTTATCAGATTATGAGTGCAAAAATTTTTGATTTTGACATGTTTCTTAGATGTTTCATGATGTCTACATCATGAAAAAGTAGGTTACTCATTCCCATTGGTCTGTCTGTCTGTAGATTTTTAACTACCTGTATAAACTTAGCAACAACTGTAACATTTTCATGAAATTTGGTGAATAGTAAAATGAGGTTGTAGTAGATTATCTTGCTAAATTTATCAAAATTAGTATACAGGCTGGAGTAGTTATCAAAAAACTAAGAAACATTTTTTTTAAACATGCTGAAATTTCCTTTTTGGGCTGTCAAACACTTCTCAGTATTTTTCGCCTTTTTGGGGGAAGGGGGTGAAGGTGGGCTGAGCGAGGACTCAATTTTTTTTATTCATGGAATACTTCTCATTACCTACTTTATAAATATTTGATATTTGTTATATATATTGGACATATCAAACCTACTAGAACGTTTTCCTAGAGAAGATTTAAATTTAACTTGGAAATTACTATTCTGTTTGAAATGGGCTTCTGATATCTTATTATAGCTTGTTGACTTTAAGAAGAGGACAGTGATATCATCACTTGTGCTTCATAATATCATTCAAATGGACTTATATTTAACCCTTAACTGGTAACGTGCCCTCTGTGAGACTGCAAGCAATCTTAAATTTGACCCTACTACAAAACCTTACCGCATTTCTGGTAAATGACCTCATCTAATCTACCTGCCTGTATCCCTTTTATATTCCGTTTATCAATAAGTTTGCATAAACAACATTCCAGATGTGCTTAGTTGTTAGTTTGGTTCAGTCTGCCAGAGGAAAGTTATGGTTTATGTTATAATTTTTCTCAACTGGTAGTCACGGCAGGTCCGTCATTTTTCACCAAAATATTTTTATAGGTGTTTTGCTTTACTTATTATCAATCACAAAATATATAGATTTGAGCTATGTCCCGAACTTGCACGTTACCGGTTAAGGGTTAATAGAAACTAAAATTTGTGCCTAAATTGCAGTAGATACCATCATAAGTAGCTAAAGTCAACAACAAAATATAATCCTCAACTACAGTGCCTTGTGCAATCAGTCTTTTACCAGATCAATTGTATGATGTTACTGTCCTCTTCTTAGAGTGAACAGGCTATATACCATGACCAAGAGATTTGAAAAAAATTTAAAATTCTCCAATGTTCAAGATTTTCAAACTACTCTAATTTATGCTTCTCAATTTTTTCAAGTACTTGGTATATATTCAAAATTTTCTTTTTCCTAAGTTTTTAAAATTTTCTACTTTTTTTACAATTTCAAAATTTTTAAAATCTTGCATAGCCCAAATATTTGTGAGAAGCACCAGGTCAATCTACTTGGTGCCATTCTTTGTACTCACAATTCTGATCAAGCTATTCATTTCCTCAAAAGAGCCATTATAGAATTTCACAAATAAAATTATTTCAGACTCTAAGTTTGCCATACAACTATTATTGCTCCCATTTATGGTTCCACCAAGAGGAAGAACTTCTATTGGACAGTCACATTGGAAATTTTCAACGGCTGAATGTGCTGATGCAATTATACATCATGCAAAGGTAATTACTCCAAAATTTTATAACATTTTACAAACTTGAAATTTTGAGAGAACTTGCTAGATTATTGCCACAATATGTCATTCATTTGTCACTTTAAACCTTCTGCTATTTATCTGAAGATGTAACAAAGTTGCTTTATATTACATATATGAGTGTTGGTGTATTGAGGCAGCTTTTTGATGATTAATATATTCTAACATGTTATCTAAACTAAATGTTCTTGATTTTGGGAAAAAATGTTATCTGTAGTAAGTCAATATTCACTGTAATTATATGATGAGAATTATCAATATTCCATATGTTTGGTACCTAGATATTGCATTTATTCACAAAAGCCACTATATGTTGTTTGAAATTTGTAGACAAGGTAGATGTTTCAAAAGGTGTGCTTCGGACTTCCATTGTCTATATAATTTTTGGATTAGGTAAACTGTTTACCTGAAGACGATTGAAGATACCACATCAATCGAAATGCGTTGTAATCCAAAAATTATATAGACAATGGAAGTCCAAAGCAGACCTTTTGAAGCCACTAATGTTTGCTATATTAAATACTTTATCCTTTATTAATTTCTCTAAATGCTATTCCTCAGATTGCTGGAGATGTGCTTCCGATAATCGAGAAGCAGAAACAGGCAGCTGTGGCAAGAAAGATCCCAGTTCAGCCCTATATAATAGTGGAAGGACCAAGCCTTGAACACATTCAAGTATCATATATAGTGGTAGACTCCATCAGATATAGCTGCGAGTCAGTAAGGCGTGCACTTGATATTTGTTTTCAAATATTCCATGTGTTCAACTTAAGATACCCCCCTCAGGCATATCATATATATTTTCTGATTCAAAAGGCAGTTTATGGTATAGACACAAAATATGATCAAGTAATTCCATATATCATGGATATAATTGAAATGTTATCAAAGAATTAAATACCACCAACATAAGAACCCCATTATGAAGTGTTCAGATTGTGGGAAGTCATTTGCTAGTGCTAATAAGCTAATATTTCATCTTGAGTATTTCCATAATGTTCAGCATAATTTTAAATGCCCTTCTCAAACTTGTCACAGATCTTTTCACAGAAAATCTGTATTCAGAAAGCACTTTCTTACGAAGCATTATTGTGCAAATAGTGTTGTTAGTGCAAACCACATGCAAAACAGTTCATTGAGAATTACAAGTAGACCAAAAATTAGTGAAGAAAGTTCTCCCCTACAAAACTGCATAAATACAGAAACTAAAAAAGACTGCGACTCAAATATAACTGATAGCTGCGCACAATTTAAATTAAAACTGAACAGTGCTGTGTTAAAACTAGTTTCAATATTTTATGATAAGCTATCTCTTCATAGATCTGTTATCCAGGATATTATTGAACAAATAACCCATTTTTTGGAAAGTGGTGTTATTGACCTAATCATTAGTACCTTCCAAATTATAACGGATACATACAGCATAAAATCAAAAGAAAGCGATGGGTTCAATGATATGCTTAAGATGTTAAAAAATCCATTTGAGAAGGTAAAGACAGATTACAAAAGATTGAGGTATTTTGAAGATTCAAATTACTTCATTAAACCTGTTGAATACAAATTGGGTTATTCAGAGGAATTTTGCAGTACAAGAGAAAACGTCTCTCTTACTCTTAAAGACCGATACGTTTGTTATATTCCAATAGATGAAACTCTAAAAAAATTCCTTCATATGCCAAATGTTCTAAATCAAATTACTGAATACCAAAACAAAATTCTACAGCATACGTCATCGGAATGCATGTACCATATTCTGCAGGGCTCACTATTTATGAACTATTTCAATAATACGAATAGAATAGTTTTGCCATTAGTTTTGTTTTTTGATGAATTTGAAAGTGGTAATCCCTTAGGTAGTCATGCAGGTGTATTCAAATTAGGTGTATTATACTGCACAATAGTTACAATTCCACCTCAATTCGCTAGCAGATTGGAAAATATTTTTTTGTGCTTGTTATTTCACTCTTCAGATAGGGTCCTATTTGGAAATGAAAAAGTATTTGGCAATTTTATAGAAACTTTGAACTTATTGGAGACACAAGGTATAGAAGTACTGTCAAAAACAGTATATTTTAAAGTCGTTTTACTTACCGGAGATAATTTAGGAATTCATTCCATGTTTGGTATGGTAGAAAGCTTTTCAGCAAATTTTTACTGTCGGTTTTGTACAGGGTCAAAAAGTGAAAATACATCACAGACAATGGAAATTGCCAGTAAGTTAAGGAAAAAAACTGACTATGAATCCCATCTGACAAATTGCATTGGTGTTAAAGAAAAATGTATTTGGCATAATTTAACAGACTTCCATATTTATGATAATATTACTTGTGATGTTATGCATGATCTATTTGAAGGGGTTCACAGATATGATATGAGCCATATAATCAAAGCATTGATTAATAAAAAAATATTCACCTTAGAGACACTGAACTCTAGAATAAAATATTTTAGATATTCATTTGATGAAAAGGATAAGCCTCCTCCCATTAAACTTTCTCAGCTAAATAATGGTTATATTGTTATATCTGCATCAGAGATGCACACATTAGTCAGAAATTTTAGGTTTATTGTAGGAGATTTGATTCCCGATGATAATGATATTTGGAACTTTTACTTAGTTTTGTTGGAGATTACTGATATTCTTACATCACCATCACTAAATGTTGCCACAGTTGATTTACTTCGTGTATTAATCTGCGACCACCACCAACTGTATTTAGATCTGTTTAAAGACACTCTCAAACCGAAACATCATTTTCTTATACATTATCCCAGTATTATTTTAAAAATTGGTCCTCCAATCCATATTTCTTCAATTCGTTATGAAGCAAAGCATAGGGATTTGAAGACGAACATATTAAGGTGTAGAAAAAATGTACCATATACTTTGTCTGCAAGGTTACAACTCAAGTTTTGTTATCGAATATTATCCCAGAGGGGCCTCAATGATGTTATAGCAACTGGTTCTGCATATGAACCAACTCAAAATATTTGTTTAAATGGTTATCATGCTATAACTTACTTTCAGATTAATGGCGTCAGATATAATGCCAAGTTGGTAATTATGTTTGATGATGACGATGATATTCCTAAGTTTTGTGAAATAACTCATGTTTTTATAAATAATAACAATAACTGTCTGTTGTTTTGCCGACTCCTAAGAACAATACGTTTTGATCTTCATTATCGTGCATTTGAAGTCTCATATCTTCCTTTTTATGAATTATTCTCAGTTGATGAAATTCAATTTCATCCGCTACCGATCCTTCATACACTTCCTAATGGTGTTCTTTTGGTGAGGTTGTAATTCGCAATATTTAAATACTTTCAGATTTTTGTTTTTCGCCAGTTTACATCTATGTTATTTAACTCTGAGTAATATTTTTATTTTCTGCTTTAGGGATTTATATAGTGTCTAGTTGATATATTTTGAATGAAGAAGAAAAGGGTTTTTTTTTTTGTTTTAGTTTAGAGTGTACTATAGCTATTTAAAATGTACTGAAAGGCGCTATCTGTAGGTTTCGTCCATTGGGCACATTTTTTATCAGAATCGCATCAATTGCATTTTGTTTTATTAAACGATTTGGATATATTTATGTATTTTATTCCATACTTTCAACTTACGCTTTCTTATATGTATGTTACAGTCATCCGATTTTTTTTACCAGGATGGCACATTTTTTCATTATGATTATCATGGTCCTTCATAAATCAATTTTTTAGCAAAGACAAGTGTCTTGTCCAAGCATTATCTTCAAGGAATATAAAGACAATTTTAGTCTTCCCGGAAGGTAACTTGGTAAGCCACGAGTCAAGTACCAAAATCATTAGATGAATGATATCATACTTTAAATACAAGACTATTGACTATTTTAATTCAATCTAACTATTTATTCCAGTTAAAAATATCCAAACTTTCATAGAAGAGTTTGAATGCTTGCTTCAATACAATACATTTCTTGGAATGAAGCGACAGTGGCTTTGGTAACAGCTCATCAAAGTTATCACACGTTCAAATCAATACTACTAGATTTCTCATCCAAGAATATCACAATTTTACAATAAAGTTGAGCTATTTGCGCCAAGTTTATGAAATGCTCCAGTTAAGATTATGAAATGCTTCAGTCCAGATTATGAAATGCCTAGGTCAAGATTACCATAGGCTTGATTTAAGATTTTGGTATTCTTACTTTCAAGAATTTCCCAGTTTCGCATTGACGATATCTTCTCAATCTAACCCTTATATGGTCAAAGATATCGTATTCTCACTTTAAGATTAGCATAACTTTGCGCGTATAGGAAGTTATGGTATACTTGAATTAAAGCATCTGTGCTCCATCTAAGAAATTATTTTTATGTGTGTATTGCTTGAGCAATGAGCAATGTCTATAAATCCTCATCCCTGAAGAAGTTAACACGTGAAAATCAAGAATGCTGTATATGTGTCGCGACGGCATACCAGTCCGAAAGTGTGTGGGTTCGAATCTCACCGCGGTCAACAACTTTTCTTTTCTTTTCTTCGCAATAATTCAAAAGCTATATCAAAATAAAAATGGGTTTTTGAATCCAGTACCGAAAACACGCCGACGGCTCCCGAATCTGTGTGACGTCACCATGGCGGTCAGGATGCTCCTTTGACCAACGACGTCCTACTCCGATACTAGATTCTGTATTCCCAGCCAATCGAGAAAATACGTACTGGTAAACTGGTAACTAGTATATATTTGTTGCAATACAGTCGGTGAATGAAGTTTAGAGCTCGAGACGAAGTCTACGATCGAAATAAATAATTATGTTTTTGAATGTTTAAAGTTGAAGTCAGATTACAGATTCCAGTAAGGAAGGCCTAGTAGTTAGAGTGTCCGATAGTGGATCTCAGGGTCTTTGGATCGAAACCCAGGCCTTACAACTTTTTTTTATTTTTTTTCAACAAAAACAATTATTTATGTGCTTTTGGCACTTGTTACGCACATTTTTTTCTATGATCGACATAAATATGTTTTTGATGCGAGTAAGACAGAAGGAATTCTGCCGGTGCGCCATCTAGTACCCGAAGGTGACGGCAACCAAAGAGAGAGACGCTACTGGCAGCAGTAAACTCTCCTTGGTGGAACGACAAGGCTCGTTCGCTTTTTGCCACTAGAGGCGCGGATTTTGACGCAAGCAGCGTAAAGCCGATATACGAGGGTTGCTCTATACCTCCGTCAATCCACCAGTACGCAGACGGCTGTTTCACGCTTGTTAGCGACCATCAGTGCGCCATAGGTCGATTGACGGAAGTAGAGAGCATCAATTTTTCCATGTTTAATAAACATGTGAAAGATGTGCGAGTAAGACAGAAGGAATTCTGCCGGTGCGCCATCTAGTACCCGAAGGTGACGGCAACCAAAGAGAGAGACGCTACTGGCAGCAGTAAACTCTCCTTGGTGGAACGACAAGGCTCGTTCGCTTTTTGCCACTAGAGGCGCGGATTTTGACGCAAGCAGCGTAAAGCCGATATACGAGGGTTGCTCTATACCTCCGTCATTCCACCAGTACGCAGACAGCTGTTTCACGCTTGTTAGCGATCATCAGTGCGCCATAGGTCGATTGACGGAAGTAGAGAGCATCAATTTTTCCATGTTTAATAAACATGTGAAAGATGTGCGAGTAAGACAGAAGGAATTCTGCCGGTGCGCCATCTAGTACCCGAAGGTGACGGCAACCAAAGAGAGAGATGCTACTGGCAGCAGTAAACTCTCCTTGGTGGAACGACAAGGCTCGTTCGCTTTTTGCCACTAGAGGCGCGGATTTTGACGTCGTATATCGGCTTTACGCTGCTTGCGTCAAAATCCGCGCCTCTAGTGGCAAAAAGCGAACGAGCCTTGTCGTTCCACCAAGTAGAGTTTACTGCTGCCAATAGCGTCTCTCTCTTTGGTTGCCGTCACCTTCGGGTACTAGATGGCGCACCGGCAGAATTCCTTCTGTCTTACTCGCACATCTTCCACATGTTTATTAAACATGGAAAAATTGATGCTCTCTACTTCCGTCAATCGACCTATGGCGCACTGATGATCGCTAACAAGCGTGAAACAGCTGTCTGCGTACTGGTGGATTGACGGATGTATAGAGCAACCCTCGTATATCGGCTTTACGCTGCTTGCGTCAAAATCCGCGCCTCTAGTGGCAAAAAGCGAACGAGCCTTGTCGTTCCACCAAGGAGAGTTTACTGCTGCCAATAGCGTCTCTCTCTTTGGTTGCCGTCACCTTCGGGTACTAGATGGCGCACCGGCAGAATTCCTTCTGTCTTACTCGCACATCTTTCACATGTTTATTAAACATGGAAAAATTGATGCTCTCTACTTCCGTCAATCGACCTATGGCGCACTGATGGTCGCTAACAAGCGTGAAACAGCTGTCTGCGTACTGGTGGATTGACGGATGTATAGAGCAACCCTCGTATATCGGCTTTACGCTGCTTGCGTCAACATCCGCGCCTCTAGTGGCAAAAAGCGAACGAGCCTTGTCGTTCCACCAAGGAGAGTTTACTGCTGCCAGTAGCGTCTCTCTCTTTGGTTGCCGTCACCTTCGGGTACTAGATGGCGCACCGGCAGAATTCCTTCTGTCTTACTCGCACATCTTTCACATGTTTATTAAACATGGAAAAATTAATGCTCTCTACTTCCGTCAATCGACCTATGGCGCACTGATGATCGCTAACAAGCATGAAACAGCTGTCTGCGTACTGGTGGATTGACGGAGGTATAGAGCAACCCTCGTATGTTTTTGATGTTTTTGAATCAAATTCTATTTCAGATTTTACAAGTACTAAATTGGGGTTTTGTGGGAACTGTGCTCTAGTAATGTAACGAATTTCAATGTCACATTTTTGACATTCGCGTATGCGAATGCGAATATCTGCTACCAACACTCGCTAATGCGAATATCCACTCTTATATTTATCAAAATATAAGATATAATTTTATTTTTGTTTAATTGGGGTGTTAACTCTTATGTAAAATAATTATATTCATAGTTTATTTATTGTAGAAGTATTTATTGATTATTATTTTTAGTTCTGGCCAAGAAGATAATTATAACATTGAAATTCATAGAAGAATATTTTTTGTTTGTTTCTATTGCACTTATTTTTGCTTGTTAAATTTTTATGAAAATTTAATTGTTAAGCTTCATTGCCCAAAGTTAAATAAATAATAATGCTAAACAGAATGTAATTACGAGTTTGAGTTACTTTTTTACATTAAAAAACTTAAAAATGAATGGATTGAATGGATGAAGGGATTTTGTTTTATTAACCAACTATTACATTTGAAAAAAATTAATCGCGATTGATGTTGACAGACAAACCTCATTTCTACTGGTATCTTGAATTGTCCACCTCCTCCTGTATTTAGTTTTTGCACTGTGCAGTGCAAGTAATATGACTAACAAAATTTGATTCAAACACATATTTATGTTGATCTTAGAAAACATGTGCGTAACAAGTGCAAAAAGCACATCAATACATTTATTGATAAAAAAAAGTTGGAAGGCCTGGATTTCGATCCAAAGACCCTGAGATTCACTATCGGACACTCTAACCACTAGGCCATCCTTAGATTGAGGAGATCTTTTCAACGAAACATATTTGATTAGGTACTTACTGGAATCTGTAATCTGACTTCAACTTCAAACATTCAAAAACATATTTACTTAGATCGTAGACTTTGTCTCGAGTTGCAAATTTCATTCATCGACTGTATTGCAACAAATATACACTAGTTACCAGTTTACCAGTACGTATTTTCGCGATTGGCTGGGAATCTCGAATCTAGTATCGGAGTAGGACCTCGTTGGCCAAAGGAGCATCCTGACCGCCATGGTGACGTCACACGAGTTGGGGAACCGTAGGCGTGTTTTCGGTACTCGATTCAAAAACCCATTTTTATTTTGATATAACTTTTGAATTATTGCGAAAAAAAGAAAACAAAAACAGTTTTGTTATAAAGCTTATACATGACCTTTCCATTTATCCCAAAAAAATATTTTTTTCTTTAATTCAAAACCTCAGTATCGATACTCTGCTATTTTTGCGTCCCTACCTACACTTCTAATCCATAGGAACCATTTTATATATGAAATCCTCATAGATATTCTGCTGATTGTTTTGTTTATCACAATATTTTACGGGTTTATGAAAAAATACACCCGGTCCATAACCTAAGCTAATAAATGAAGAGCTAAGGTGGGATTGGTTTTGGCTTTCTGAAGAACGTGTCCCCGTAACTCTCTGTATCCGCCTTTGTTCTCTTTTGTAGTACTCTTATGTACACGTATTCTGTGTATAACAGGAAATGAGGTTATAAACTGACACAACACCCCCTTTGCGACCGTTCATGTCATGTTTTATCTCCTGGTTTTACGAGCGCTAATAGGGGGAGCTAGTGCTCACTCGCACGTGAAAAAGTCTGCCATTAATGTCCGTAATTCATATTTTCGGTCAGTAATTCCTGATTCATTCCCGAAGTTTTACGACTGTGTCGGCCGCGTTTTTCGGCGGCGGCTCTGGACTGCACACGTGACGTCACTTTACGACTTTTCGGGAGGGCGAAGAAAGTCGTAAAATCCGTCGTCGGCGTCTGGGCACACCAAGGACAGGGGCGTACATGTAGAGGAGGACAAAGGGCCCTTTTTTCTAGTACAGCAGACACTCGATTATCTGAGCCAGTAGCATATTTATAATCTTTGTTCATCATAATCATAGTCACAATGTCTTAACAGACGTGTTGTGTAAAATGCAATAACTCCTTTTACAAGTTTCTCTTGGGATATCTCTAAGATCTTTAATGCAGTAGTTTCCCATTTGCTTTCTGCATCCTAATGCCGTTGACTATCAGATAATATCTACTGGTTCATCCACCTTTAAGGGCAATTTCTCACTCCAGGGACAAGAAGGTGTCCTGACTCTTCTCAGCTCGTCGACCCAAAGCTGTTGGTTGAGAAGAGGTTACTGCTTTTACCGACAGCAGTTCGGTTCCTTTTAGTCGCCTTTTACGACACGCAGGATATACTGTGGGAGATATTCGAACCCGCCCCCACACGGGGCGGAGTGGTATAAATACGTAAACTTACTGCAGAGTACTTGAATCCTTTAGTACCTAGCGTTGCATATTTATGTAACACTAAACCCAAGAAACATTTTCAGTTTTATCAGAACCCACAGAAGGTGGATACAGCAAGCAAGAGCTTGCCCTTTTAAAGCAAACTTGCTTTAAGAACTTCATTAAAGCAAGGATATAACCTTCTTACAACCGGGAGAGTCCACACTTAAGAGAGCTGCCACGGCTTTTGTTAAAGCTATTCTTAAAACCACAAGTAATTGGGCAAGTCTCTGTTAAATCTCCGATATATGCTTATTCTTCTGTTCTTAAAACCTTGTTAAATCCTTCAGGCTTTAAGACTTCAAAACATGAGGCCATGATATAACTGTTCTATCTTAAGATTGCATTCATATAGATATTTTGGCAGACAAATGACGTATAACGATAAATTGGTTTTATATACACTTTATCAGTGCTCTATCATGGAATACTGTTGGTATTATATACCATATATTACTATTTTATGATCATAAATTCTGAATTTCAGGATTACTACACTAAAAAATAAATCGAGTCACATGATTGATAAAACTTTGAAAGATAGCTCTAAATAATGAGAGCCCTGCAAATATATTACAATTCTGATAAAAATCTTGAAAAAAATATTCAATTTTTAGGTTAGAATTTAAAGTCGCATATATATTAGTTTAAAAATGCATGGGTTGACTTGCAATACATGTTCATTCGATATACACGCTAGGAATTGTATTGTTATCAAATATAATTCCGTATATAAAATAATGTAATGTAATTCAGTAGCTCAAAAAATATGGCGAGATAGACGCCCATTTCCAGGATATTCTTAAAACCACCTTAAAACTCATAACTCCTGCATAAGTCCTGCATATGGATAATGTGGTCTTGACACTGGCTTGATTGTTTTAAAATAGTTAACCTTAAAGTATATTCCTAGTTCCGTAATATTTCGTAAGTTGATTGAACTGTTGGTGTTGGCAGTTCTGCGTGCCATTGCAATTGACAAACTAAAAACTAATCATTTTGTGGTTTCGTGCATTAATATTATGTGCCGCTGTGCTTGTAGTTAAGCCTTTGAAATTGTTTGAAATGACGTTGGTATTCCTCAACACCAAACCATTTTTTATTTTTCTTTTGAAATGCCCATTTTTATTTATTTTGCACCACCTATTAAGTTTGGATCTGTTGCTAAGTTTTAATATTATCCAAGTCCATCGAACAATAACATACTTTAAGATGGCTTTATCGGTAATGTTTACTTACTTACGTAAAACCTTTCTATCTAATCATTAGCATCCTTAAAGCCAACAAGTTTGAAGGAGGATTTTAGGTGTGCCTATTTGACTTAGAAAATATTTTTTAGGCGATTTTATTGAGCATTTTTCTTAAATAGTTTAAAACGATTAGGGCATTTTTAAGCCTTAAGACAGCTGTAGGGACAAAATTGCTTTAACAGAATTTATACGAGGGTACCATAAAGCTTCTTTAAATTGACTATTGGCCGTATGAGTTGGTTTTATGGATATCCCTTATAATCCGTTGATAGGGTAATTTGATCCTGAGTGTATTTAGCCATAGTCTTATCAAATGCAACCTAAAAACCTATTAAAAGGCTCCATGAAGCTAATAGGCTACTGAAATATATATTTCTTAGGAAGTGATGTCATTAGGATGTAACCCCTCTCGCACGCGGCGTGTATTTTGGAATCTTAGTGCTTAGTTCTAGACATAAAGCATTAGGCGTTGATGTTTATCTAGTTGTGGGAGTCCCACGTACGGCGTGCTGAAAGTGTGCCTCATCAAAGTTCGACAAAATAAAAAAAGCTGAGAAACATGGACTCTGTCGATCAAGAGTAGTAACCTACTACATTTTACACAATCAATTTGATGTCTGTACGGCAATAGTATTACTAGATTTAGGGCCGGCTTCACTGGCCCCTGAGAGATAACGCCATATAAAGTCTATGGGCCTATCTGACAGATAGGCTCTCTGGCACTTATCAGGGACCGGTGAAACCGGAACTTAGATGATAATTTCTGCTGCAGGAAAACCTCAATTATTTCGAATATAAGAATACTGGGACAGCAAACTTTGCTGCTACATATGTGTGCACGGAGTCCCAGCAAAAATTTGCTACCCACCTTATCTCCGAAATGATTGAAAAGAAAAAATAAAAATCGCCGTGACACGTCGATTTGTATTTCGAGGGGAAACTCTTCTACCCAATACGCCATCACTGAGCTACAATCCTCTCATCTCCAGCAACCCTTAGTTCAAAATGGCAAAAAGGGCCAAAGGTGGCCTACTTGCCTGGCTTCGCCTCCCCATCACTACTACTACTAGTTCAAAATCTTAAATGAGACTACCATACTTGTTATAAATCATTTTAAAGGGAATCTATTGACAAATACAAGTATAATCGGATTGAAGATTGATACACTTTTGTGGTAGTCAATAAAGAATATGGTGGTTATCAAAATAAAGTACAATTGTAATTTCCATTAGCTGGCCGAAACTTCACTTCAATTTCTGAGAAGATTGCTGTGTATCGAGACTTAGACATTTGGCATGGTAGAATTTGGAGAGAAATGGTTATAAGGGTTTTGATTGTTCGACAAAAAGTGTTTCTCCAGGCGGCCATGATGGCTTTTAGTGTTTTGTGAAGTCTCCAGAAAAAGGTTAAAGATGACCTAATCATCGGGCTTCGCTTCTTCATTGTTACTAGTACTACTACTCGATGCTCAAGATCTATTGGCCAGGATTCCTAAAAAGTTGCTGTCCCTTGTGATCTAGCGCTTTGCACTCACAGGGCATGCAGTCCAGGTGTCCATCGTATCTCCCTTCTCTTCAGGGGTTCCTTCAGGTGACAGTGTCCTGCAAGAAGACCATTTGTTACCTGATGCTGATTCCTGTTCAGAGAAAGCAATCTTTAAGATATTTTATGGCCTGGAGCTTTAGTGAATATTTTCCCATGATGCTGGACCCATTTCTTGACCTGGTTCTAGTTGTGCTTTTGATCATCCCAAATCAGGTTATGCGTCAGTGTATAAGCAGATGGACCAGTTTCTTGCAAGTTCACCTAACTTTTTTTCACCAGCTATACTTGAGTGTTCTGACAATCACTCCACCATTAATTTGTTGTGTTCTGTGTTCAGACTCTTTGTCTGTTGTCAGTTTGTGAGGTACGCCACTGGCTTATATTGTACAAGGGCGCATCGATTGCACGTTTTATGTGTTCGTAGGGTGCAGGGCGCCACCAGGGTTACGAGATGACCTAGTACCCACGTTTCTGGGATCGATGGCTTGTCAAGGGGTTGATAAGGCGATGGATTACCTGGTTAGCAAAACCGGGACAAGACAGTAAAGTTGAAGATCACAACCACAGCATAGTAAACAATCAGCACAATATCTTAGATTGGCGGCAATTACACGCACATCCCCCCCCCCCATTTGGATGATTATTTGTAGGGATGCTAAGGATACTTCGATACTTGAAATGTATCGACACTTCTGCACTAATATCGAGTATTTTTATCTTAGACACTTTTTGAGCGATTCCAAGCTGGTATCGCTACTTTTGTAGCATATCGGTATCGAAAATAATTATATAATTATTGAACTGTGTAATCAATTGCAAAAAATTCTCTGTACGAATCAAACACGCCTACATTGGCGTGTACAGCTCTATACTTGGCTAAAAAATATCGAATTTGTACCGGTATCGATATCGATACACATGCATAAATTTGCCAGTGCGCTGATACTCCATCACATTAAAGAAGCTCCGACAAATATTGCATATCCCAAGAAGCTAGCAGAGTCAATAATACAAGCTTATTAAAGAATTCTATCACGACAAATATAGGTACTGAGGAGTACAGGTACCTACTCACTATATGCAAGGAAACCCTTGCAGGTTTTGGCATGGCAATATCCAAGAAGTACTTGGCGATGACTAGGTCAAACCTACGTCTCATAGTAGGATTCCTGACTATAGCCACTGTCAACTCAGGAAACACCTCCACAGTATGGGGTTCAGTGACATACCGATATATAAAATGTGTGAAAACAAAGACGAAACTATGGAACACGTTATATGTGAGTGCCCAGAGTTATCTTGTATTAGAGAGTGTGCGTTCGGCGAGTCATAGGGTCGTATTCGTAGTCGATACTTAAGGGTCCCTTAATACTTATAGGTCCCTTAAGAAAGGTTTTGGGTTTCGAAACCTTACTTGCGGGTCCGTTACGTAAGGCTCCCTTGACTCAAGTGACGAAATGTCAACATTACATGTCAACATGACATTTTGTTGCAGTCAAGGCGATTTTGTAGGTTAATTTTGGAGTACGGTGTTGTCAGTTTCTGGCACATCCGGAAAAATGTCCGGCACAAAACACGAGATATTGGGACAAAACAAAAAGAGATAACAGAAAACATCAAAATGCGTAGGCATAGACATAACAAATTGACTTTAACTTACACCTACCCACATATAAGGTCTGTTTTTACAGAGAATCACAAACCAGTCAGAGCCAATCAGTATTCCCCATTGCAGTTGTCAAACTATTTCTGACTAGTACTGGCCAATCAAATTGACGCTGACTAGTTTGTGATTGCTGTAAAAACATACCTATAGTCTAAGATCCGAATATAAGACGACCTTCACCGAACTGGCTTATGGATGAAAAGCATTTTATATTAAATTTAATATGTCGAAAAACATATCGCGAGTGGGTTGGCTGAAAAATTTCAGTCCAGGATATGATTAATTAAATATTGAAAAATTAATTTTTTTTAAACATTTCACTGGTTTCGTTAATAGACAAACCACGTACCAATCGAAAGTATGAAGCCCATAGAATACGCAAACGTTAGGTTGGCTACGGTTTTCCCGTCCCAACTATAGGGTAGGCTGGTATAAACAGGTAACTCAATAATAGTAATTTGCACCGGTGTGGCTAATGCATGAAACTTACATCAAAATAAAGACAATTTTATTGCAAACACGTCGATATAGGGATCAAAATATTCCTAGTGCAGTGAATACGTGCGCCAGAGAGGTCCGAGCGAACTATCCCACGATACATATACACTGAAGACTATCCCAAAGGACGCAGCATAGCAACTGCGTGTAGCTCGGCCATTGAACGAAAGAAAGTGCGCATGTCATGTGTCCGTGAAATTTAAATGATTTATTTGAATGAAACATAATCAAAAATGTATAAATTTATGAATCTTCCATGTCATTATTTCACAATTAAAAAAATCTAAAAGATGTATTTACTAAGATAGTTTTGAAGGTTAAATTGTTATACACTTACCGTATTCTCACCAAGAAGGTTAATAAACTCTTCATTATATTTTTTCCCTAAAGCAGTCACGTTTTTGTAGCACGTGGTATGACAACCTACAAAATCGAGTGATGCATTGGTTAACTCAACGTGAAAATTAATTTTTCAATATTTAATTAATCATATCCTAGACTGAAATTTTTCAGTCAACCCACTCGCGATATGTTTCTTAACATATTAAATTTAATATAAAATGCTTTTCATCCATTGGCCAGTTCGGTGAAGGTCGTCTTATATTCGGATCTTAGACTATTTAAATCATCGGCCACATCTTCAGTTGATGGCAGACGCGCCGCACCGCTTCCGTGGATCAAACAGAACGAGCATCTCGTAGGACTATAAACGCGTCGATCAGATCAACCCGTGTACTTTAAATGTTAAAGCAAGGACAGCGAGACTAAAGCCCGCTACTCACTATTCGGTAGATCGGTATACTGCCACTGCGCCAGTTCGTCGCAGTAATTCACGAAGCATTGCTTGACGGCTACACACGTTCCGGCAGGCCTGTCAGTTCAAACTGAACGGTCTGCCTGAAGACCGGTCGCCTCGCCCCCACACGTTCCGGCAGGCCTGTCAGTTCGAACTGAACAAGGCCGCCTAAAGACCGGTCGCCTCTGATTGGCTGACGGCCCTCCACACGTTCAGGCGAATGTGAAATATATCAGCTGCTACGTTTCCACGGGCTTTTAAAACATTTTGTGTGTAATTTCTCGATATCTCGCAAGGTATACCTGATAGAAGAAAATGTCAAGTACAAAGGTTATTTGGTTACTTAAGACGCATATCCTAAAAACATTTTGAAATATATAGGGTGTTGCGGGAAAGTATTGGATAGTAATCAACTTGTTTTTTATATATAGAACTATAACTTTTTTTAAATTCTTCTAGTTTCCATCATTGATTTCTATTCAACCCTAAAATATTTTTGGGATCGGTTGCGACGTTGCCAAGCTATTATTTATTTTCTATTAATTTCCGGATTTGCAATGTCGCAAGTAATACGTCCAGATTGATATATTCCTTCACCTTTTCTCAATATTATTATACAGCGAGTTACTTGAATATTAAATGAATATTATTTTGGATGTTATCAGCAATGTGCATCTACAGGGTGGTTTTGGCAGGATTTTAAATTGCGGCAGTTTGATGGTCATTTTACTTTGTTTTTTTAAATGTAACAATGTATGTTTTATTTTAAATCAAAATACCCACGAATAACCTATCTCGCCTTGTAATATTTTTTTTCGTGTTTGCGACGTTTCCAAGTTATAAATTATTTTTCCAAATTTTCAAACAAATATCTCCGATTTTTATTAATAGAACACATTGTATATTTTATTTAACATAGAAGTACTCCCTAGTAATGGTCTATAGCGTGAACAGGTTTTAACTGGTGTTCCTAAAATAATAAAACCGTTTTCCTTGCACATACTGCTATTTCGAATACCAGGTCAGTAAAAGGTACAGGAACGCTTAAATATCTTCAAAACTTGCACAGCTGGAACGAGAAAATCAATAACTGCAGGTTTTTGAACATGCAGAATTCAAAAGTTCCAACAGCAGCGTTGCCAGATTTTACCACTTTTACGTAACTCGTCATAATATTGTTATTTTCAATAGAATCCTCTACTTATCTTTATTGCAATGAATTGCGTATGTCGAATTTAGTAAAGTCTCACAATTTCAAAATTTTGATTCTATTAATTACTGAGATACGGCAACACTGCTTTTTCAGTAAACAGTACCGGAACGCTTGAATATTTCCAAAACTGCCACAGCTGGAGCGCTGAAATTCAATACGTAGAGGTTTTTGAACATACAGAATTCAAAAATGCTAACATCGGCGTTGTCAGATTTTCCAATTTTACGTTTCACGTCATTACTTTGAATGAAATGCCCAATTTATGAAGTCTAACGTAAAAGTGGTAAATCTGACAACACTGATGTTAGCATTTTTGAATTTTGCTGTAAAAAAACTCTTCGATATTGATAATTTTCGCTTCAGCGGTGGCAGTTTTGGATATTCGAGCGTTCCGGTACTTTTTACTGAAAAAAGTGGTGTTGTCGTATCTCAGTAATCAATAGAAACAAAATTTTGAAGTTATGAAATCCTACTAAATTCGACATGCGCAATTCATTGCAATAAAGATAAGTAGAGGATTTTATTGAAAATAACAAAATTATGACGTGTAACGTAAAAGTGGTAAATCTGGCAATCCAAAAATATTTTAGGGTTAAATAGAGATCGATGATGGAAACTAGAAAAATTAAAAAAAAGTTATGGTTCCATATAAAAAAATCAATTTGATCACTGCCCTACTTTCCCGCAACACCCTGTATATTTCAAAATATTTTTATGTTTTTTTATGTTCGTCTTGACCAAATAACTTTTGTATTTGATATTTTCTTCTATCAGGTATATATTGCGAGTTATCGAAGAATTACTCACTATATCGTGGAAACAAATTGGATACGTTTTCAAAACGTTTCCTGTTCAAGGTCGATTCGCTATTTTTTGGGATCCTATCGAGATCCAAATGTCGTGGAAACACCAGCTGTCTGTCTCTTTCTTTTTGAATGGACCAACGGTAGTGCGTCAGGTCGGCCGGATGGACGAACATATATCGTCGTTAATCTCACAAACCGGCGTAACTCATTTATGCTCATTTTTCAGGAGAGCGTGTTAAAGATTTTTACATTATTCAATGCAGTACAAAAGTATTAACGATACAAATAATATTTTTTTCGTACAAACATTGCTTTGGAAAAGATGTTCACTTTCAGTTGCTTGAAATTACGAAGCAATGAGAATAGCCGTTTTTGAGATTTTTTGAGAAACATCAGTTACGACCATTTGTGAGATAGGATCAGTTACCATTATAGCGGTATACGTCTTTTTTATTTGAGTGGAAATGGTGATTATGTTGCCAAAACTATACCCATTTCCTTTAATTTTATTTTAATCAACACAACAACAAACAAAGTAACATTATACAGGGTGTCCCATGATGATTAAAATAAGCAATATATCGGTAGTAGAGAATTATAATTTTGGGGGTGTAAATTAGAGCAAATGTTGTATTATCTCGTATTATTGCGTTACCCAATGAGTTAGGTACTTGTTTTTGGTCACGTGACGCCCGATTCAAAATTTTCAATGAGACACTCTGTAAATTAGTGACTTTCTGTGTTCGTCCCGTTAAGACAATTTCAACAAACTACCACACTTGGGGTCTAAAGTCATTAGTTCAAGAGCTACAGGTACTTAAAGGATTGTAACACTACCATTAAGGCAAAAAATGAAACGACCACTAGCAAAATAATGTAACTGTAGATGTACATGTTATAACCAATCGTAGTGGTACAATCCTCTAAGTACATGTAGCTCTTGAATTAATCACTTTAGGCCCCAAATGTGCTAGTTTGTTGTAATTGTTTTATTGGGGGGAACACAGAAAGTCGCTAATATATAGGGTGTCTCATTACAAATTTTGAATCGGACGTGACCAAAGACAAAAATACCTCATTCGGTTACGCAATAATGAGAAATGATACATTAAATTTGCTCAAATTTACACTTTTAAAAAAATTATAATTCTCTACTACTGCCCAGTTTCGATATATTGCTTACTTAATCGTCGTGGGACACCCTGATGTATAAATATTGAAACCAAGTAATAAACATACAGGGTGTCCCACGACGACTAAGACAAGCAATATATCGGAACTGGGCAGTAGTAGCGAATTATAATTCTGGGGGTGTAAATTAGAGCATAAAAAGTATATTTTCTTATTATTGTGTCACCCAATGAGATATTTTTTTGGTCACGTGACTTCCGATTCAAAAATTTTAATGGAACATCCTGTATATTTGTGACTTTTTGTGTCCTTCTCGATAAAACAATTCCAACAAACTAGCACATTTGGGGTTTAAAGTGATTAATTCAAGAGCTACATGTACCTAAAGGACTGTACCCCTACTACCCATAATCAATGGTGGTTGTACCATCCTGTAAGTACCTATAGCTCTTCAATTAATCACTTTAGACCCTAAGTGTGCTAGTTTGTTGGAATTGTTTTATCGGGAGGAACACAAAAAGTCACAAATATACAGGGTGTCCCATTAAATATTTTAAATCGGTCGTCACGTGATCAAAAACAAATACTTCACTGGATAAGAAGAAAAGATACTGTATTTGCTATAATTTAAATCCCCAAAACTATACTGCGCCACTGCTGCCCAGTTCTGATATATTGATTGTCTTAATCGTCGTGGGACACCCTGTATAACTGAATTCTACCATTTATGAGTTTTTCTAATGTGGTAACAAACGATAGAAAATCTTGTACTCTTCAAGTTTTATTGCCGGCTCATCTTTAATAAACAAGGCTTGTAAGTCATCGTACTTTTCTTGGGAAGGTTTAACTGGTGCAGAATGCCGTTTCTGAACGTTACACATAAAGAGCACTGATCTTTTTTTGGAACGTGAAATGATGGTTTCTTGGATTTAAAAACCCTCTGGTACGTAGACAATCTGGGCTTGGGCTGACCTTCTGGTAATTCTGGTAAATACAGAAAATACATTTTTGAACAGAACGATCACAGTGTAAATATTCCCTGCTGGTGCAGGGAATGGTGCAGCACCTTCAACTGCATGCTGTCCGGGTTGCAAGTTTTTGTTTGCAGAGCTAAGTTTCCTGATCGTAGTCTCTTTATTTTTTACTCCATGATGATGTTTGTGTGATGCCGATGACAAAACTATCACAAGGCTAATAGGCTTCCATAGCCGCACACGCACTGGTGACAAAACGGTTATTTAAGCAACGAAATTTACAAGGTGACAAAAGTCACCCGTGCGCGCTAGCACTAACGATTAACTGCTGCCGAAACAAGTGTTCACAATGTGTCTATAGTAGAAATATGCAGGTCCAAACAGACATAAAATGAGATACGTCGCTCATCTATTCGCGATTGTTTCGAATGTATTCTCACAAAACGTCGTATCTCGACTTACGTCTCTTTGTGTGAACAAAATCTTACACATTATGAGATACGATATTATGTCGTGGTCCCAGATCTAGAAAACTAGACCACTCTCAATTATGTTGGATTCTGGGATGAATGTTCATCCTATATGGAGTCTATTTTTGATCTTAACTAAAAAATCAGTTTTTTGAGATACGTCACTTTGTGAGATTAACGACGATATGTGATTCTTCTCCGGTCGCCTGATCAGTCGTAACTGACAGGTAGACCGGACCATACACACGCTCAGGCGACCGGACGTCAGGCCGGACGGAGGGACGAACATATATGTGATTGTTCTCCGGTCGCCTGATCAGTCGTAACTGACAGGTAGACCGGACCATACACACGCTCAGGCGACCGGACGTGGGCGGACCATTCAGTTCGAACTGACAGGCCTGCCGGAACGTGTGTAGCCGACATTTAGTGAGTATGATGCGCTGCGCCGATGCGCGTTTCGTTGTGCGGCGCTTCGATAGACTTCGCCTTGATGTCGGTATTTGGACGAAACATCAAAGGAAAACTGAACGATGCGACGAAGTCAGCCAAGCGATAAAATTGACGCTGCCGTCTCAGGTCTCATTCGAAAATCGTCCGTTGAAGAAAATAGTCGGCCTGTGCGTTTAGTGATTACATAAGATTGGAATGGAATGAAGAGAGTATTTTTTATACAAAAATACAAGTGTATCCATGTTTATGGAATCCAAGTCACAAAAGCAAAAAAAAATTGTAATAATGTGCATGATGCACATAACAAGCCTGAGCTGCAGCGAAAAGCAGCTCTTCTTCTTTAGATTTCATTTTCCATGCATCATCGAAGCGAAGTGAAACAACGTATAATGAGTAGGATGATGTAAAGCGTTGGATAGTCGAAGCGCGAATTGACGAAATGAACCGACGAATTTCATCAACGAAACGAATCAACGAATAGTGAGTAGCGGGCTTGGAGCAAGGACAGCGAGGCTTAGAGCTACGACATCCTAGGACATAAATGAAATATGTGCCATGTTTTAGTTTTTAATACGTATACAAACAAAAGCGGGTTTAAATATTATTTTCAACCTTAACTTTAATTATTCCAATAATTTTTTACACCTCTTTGATCGTATATCTCACGGTCGGGACAAGGCTATCAATTAAAAGACGTATATACCAAAAGACCGCTTTATTAAAAAGAAACTAGAACTAGAAACAACGTAAGGTAAAGATTAAAATATTATTCTCTGTGTCTACAATTAATACCTGGACAGTTGGTTGCCATTTATTATATGCAGAATTTACATATTAACCATATTATTCAGTTGCATCCTTGGCTAGTAAAATGAGCACACAGCAGGTATCTGAAGTGAACTATGTCGATTGAAATCGATATTTGGATAGGACAGTTGTAGATACACTGAACTTGACATTGGAAACCCCCTTGATATGCATTTCAAAGGGTCGAATCGGACATGAAACACTAGATGCCACTCGTTAATCTATTCTACTCGATGTACACTGTTGTCGATGTAATTTCTATGAATACAATGCGAGTATATTGTGGCGGCTGGTGCATTAAAGCTGATGAGCTGCAGAATTTCAGCAATTTGTATTTTTTAAATATTGTTCATCTAACAAATAAAATTCCTGAAAATTTCTATTAAATAAGAAATGCCATAAGTTACGGTCTGCAAATTTTTGGCATACAATTGGATATGGACAATATGTGGCTGTAGGGCAACGGCACCCAACGCATCATCACTTTAACTACGTTAACTATAGCTTTTCTGACGCAGGCGGTTAATGTTTTCTTGATTTAATTATGGAGCAATTATTAGTTATGTTGAATTTTCAACGTCAAGAGAAAAAACCTTAATAAAAACCTCTACTTTAATAGCAAAATAATTAAGAATTTGCTAATGTTAGCCCTTAATATATACACTTATTTTGTATGACACAATAATTATCACACTGGGGTCTAACTGACCCCAAAGTCATTTTTCCCAATTTTTAAACGTAACCTATACAACTAGACAATTTCATTCAGTTAATGCGTTACTCAAATATATTTTATTAACATGGGATTTCAGAAAAATTAAAAATAGAGTAAATACATAATGAAGTTTACATAAATAAAACAAAACTTAAATTCTTAACCGAAAACTAAGACACACACTGGTAAATGAACACAAAAAAATGAAGACAAAATAACAAAACTTTTGCGATTCTAGCACTGTATTTATGGTCCCTTTTTCTAAATTAATAACTTCATCTTTACATTTCGACACTATGTACTGTTCACACAAATTGAGTCTTTATGTTAGTCACAGGGCTTTGCACATGGAGTCTCCAACAAGGCCCTCCTCTGCATTTACAACTTTAATATTCTGAATTACCGACTCTAGTTCTCTCTAGGTCAGAGGATGGTGTAAATCGTGATCGAATATTTTTATGTTTTTTAAATATTCAATGAAATAACACACTGGGGTCAATTAGACCCAAAGCTACCTTCATACGCTAAGGGCTCCACAGCTCTGGACAAACTAACATATTGGACTGCATGCATAGGTCTATATCAAAGTAAACTAATTTTAGGTGGCTGCGCCAAGGAATACTATTCAAGAGAAAAAAGTAGTGCTGATTTAAAATAATGCCAGTGACTCATAGACCCTAGTCTGGTAGTTAAGGGACAATAATATCTCAGCAAAACATCACGTCTCATTGGTGTGTGTTTGTGGATACGCTGGGGTATTTGGTAACGACCTGTCGGACGTTCTCTCAAGGAGGGGTTATAGGAACCACTTCTTGGGCCCAGAACCAGCTCATAGAGCAACAGCTCGCTGTAGTTAATACAGTCCCAAATAATATTGAAAAAAATGGAAATTAATAGTTATGGATAATAAATACGTATGTTTGCAATAATTAGTTGTTATTACCATCAATATTATTAAGGATTTCGCTCGAAATTTTCTAAAATTAATGAGGAATTACCGAGGCTTACCTGAATATACAAGGATTTACTGTGATGTATAGGGATGCAGCAGGATGTACCCAGGTTTTCTGCCAAGTGAAGGAGGATATACATGCTTTGCTTGAATAAAAAAGGGAATGTAAGGTGTACATATTTTGGATAATGTGTTCACCCCTCGTGGTGCCGTACGCTTTTGAATGAAGGAGAAAAGGCGCTCAGCCTTTTGTTGGGGGTCCTTCACAGGCCATGTGCGCCTGAATAGGTATTTGTCACTCACGCTAGTTGTGGAGGACCCTACCTGCTCCAGACTTAATGAAGAAAACGGAACCTCATTTCACTTCGTGGGCAGATGTGATGTGTTGCTGTTTATCGCAATCTTAGGGCTCATATTTTTGACACGGCGGAGTTTTAGGAAAAATTACTGTATTCAGTAAACTGTTTCGATATAGTGATGTCCATCAGGAGCCGTGGTAGGTTCGATAATGGGAGGAGGTCATAAGGCCTTTTAGTATGGGTTTTGTGTGGTCATCAAAAAGGATCAAAGGTGGCCTACCTTCCTGGAATCGACTCCCCAACTCTAATACTACTTGTCCGAAACGAATTTCATTTATTGGAAGCACAGCTTTCCCTCGCTGTAATTTATTACAAAATCGAGAACACAAATGATCTGTTATGAAAGTTAACAGTACAAGTTTTCACGTAATAACCGGATTTACGTGAGAGAATAATCTTCCATGAAAAAGGGAAACCCATTGAAGTCTGTAATTACCGACTACTAATTTCATTCCAACCAACATTCACATAAGAGTGAACAAATTGTTAATTATTAGCATTTAGTATTAACATAACCTTTTTGTCCGTTTTGAAATGCTGGTAAGTAGAGCGTGTATCTACAAATTTGCATTTTTGACACACCATATTGTGGGGCAATGGTACATCCAAACTGCAAGTTTAATATGGGAAAAAATGCAGTCAAGTTAACTGACTCAGAATATTTCAGACATTCTCTTTGTTAACACGCTTTTATTAGCTTCACCGGGATGTTTGTTTGTTTTTGTGAGCATATAAATCTCCTTCAGATTAAGAGGTCGGAACGACCAGTAAAGGGCCTGGGTACACACATTTATACATATGTGTTTGCCATATAATGGTGGGTATCCACATGCAACAAAACACTCCGAACGAACCAAATGCGTAACACTGAAAAAAAACGTAGGTATTTTTACAAAACAATTACAAGCACTATTGGAGCGATTTTACTATGTCATGTTGTAAAACCATAGTAAAGTTTAACAAATATACAATAGGTTTACTAAATTTTGTAAGAATGGTTGAGCATTTTACAGAAAAGGTACAAATAATTCATTTTTTCGCAAAATATTTGTAAAATTTCAAAACTGTGTTTCATTTTTATAACACAAAATTACAAGATAAATGTCATTATACAAAATGTTTGTTTTTTTACAGTGTTTTGTAAATTTTTAATTATTTCAGAAAAATACTTCAATAATGTTAGTAAAATAATTGATTTCTTTGGTTGGTATCAATGGTAATTTGACTAAAATGATGTATATGGCCACTTGCCCGTAGTACAGATTACGCGTTGTCGATGAAAGGTAGCACTGGCGGGCGAGAAGAATCGGCTTGTGTGAATAGAGAAACAGCAGACGGGTCGTTATTTTATGGATTTTGTTTTGAAAGTGCCGGTATATACCGTCTAGTGGTGCTATTTGTGTTTGAAATTTGAAGACTCATTGGATAAAATCGAGGATAAAATGATCAAATGAATACAAAGTGCATTTAATAAGGTAAGCCGCCATCTTGGAAATATGGCCATCCTGTATACCAAATTTACTTAGGGATGCATTCATTTTTATTTTTCTTCAATATGATATGGTTAATTAATGAAAAGGTTTTCGAGTCACAATACTTTAAGGACAATATTTTTTTAAATTTCAGATGAACAAGGAAAAAAGAAAATGTCGATTTTCAATGAAAAAATCCAGCTCATCGGTGCAAGTTCCTTTGAATAATCAATAAAATTACTATTTTTCATATATTTTAATTCTAACCGGATTAATCCAAAAAATATTTCAGTACCTTTGGAAATGACTCAAACATATTTTACCAAAGTGCATCTTGACTTATTTAATAAACTGGCTGGTTAACTTGCTATTTGCCTGGCCAACAAGCTGATATGTGCTTTTTTGTCAGCCGATGAAACTGAAACAGTAGATTTTTTATTTTATATTTGTATAGAATTTGAATGTTGTGTTACCTTATTTTCATACATAAAATAAAAATATGTTTATAATGACAGCCTTTTCTTAAAACATATTATAATAGAATTTTTGTAAGACTACAAAGTAATTTTATAAAATGAGGTAAAATTACAAAATGAATTATTAAAAAATTTGCAATAAAACGTATAACGGTTTTACAATATAATCTAGTGATATTACAAGACAAATCTTACAAAACAGTTTTACAAAATATATATGTAAAAAACCAATGTGATATCCTTAAAATTGTGTAAAATCGCATAATGATTTTACAAATAATCATGTTATATCACAGACAAATGTTGTGATATTACAAAAATGCGTTTTTGCGAATTTACAATATTAGAAAATTGCTAAATGAAATTACAAATCTGATTTGTAATATTACTAATAAAATCGGTGGCACTAAATAAATAACGATTTTGTTAGTAGTTTTACAAAACAATTATTAGAGTGAGCCCGCGCTGTTTCAAGCTCGTCTAGTCAGTACGTTGGGCCGAACAGAGCAGAACGCGCAAAACATTTTCGGAAGTTTGTCGGTAAATGGGACATGCACTGTATTCGTTCGGCGATGTGCAGTGGATACGGGCAATACGACAGTTTTGGACGCGCGTCGTGTTTGTTCGTATTTTTACTTCCCACACCGATAGGTGAGAGGAGTATTGTGATTGCGAAGATTTGCGATTTTGAGGTAATACGCTTTTTGGGCGTTTCATGATGTCTACATAACGAAAATCCACATCACTCATTTCCGACGGCCTGTCTGTCTGTCTGTCGGTCTGCCTGTCGATATGCCTCAAACTTCGTTTTTAGGCGTTTCAGAGGTTCCTGATCATTTTCTACTTTTTCTTTGGTGGGGGTTAATTTGGGGTGGTTGGGGGGGTGGGGGGTTGTAAGAATTTGTGATGTATACATACGAGTATTGTTTTATTTAGATCGTTCGATATCGCGTAACGCGAAAATCGTTCAATTGATTTTAGTGAAACTTTGACACAGTATTACTCCCGCAACGAGGATGGAAAACGCGTATGTTTTGGAAAAATCGGGTTAGTGGCGGCGCGGCAATAATAAAAAAACTAGAAATATAAAAACAGCTCAAACTTTGTTTTTAGGCGTTTTAGGGGTTTCTGATCATTTTCTACGTTATTTTGGGTGAGGATGAATTTGGGGTAGTTGGAGGGTGGGGGGGTTGTAAAACAGAAAGTTTGTTGTATTCAATAGGCTATCCATTAACCTGTGAAAGAAGGACCTAGCGGCATATTACAGTTTTTTAGGTCCTGCCGAATATTTCCTTGTTCTATTACAGAAACCAAGGGACTTAGAATTCCATGATGTATCTTTATCATTAAACTGATAGCAATAAAATTTTGTTGTATTCATAATAGTTCATAATAGTCTGTCAATTGACCTGTAGCGGCATATTATACTTTTATAGGTCCGTCCGAACATTGGCTTGCCTATTACAGAAACCAATTTTGTGATCTGTACATACGAGTTTTGCTTTATTTCGTTTTATGTGTATTGCGTAAAGCGAAAATTATTGAATTGATTTTGATAAAATTTTGACACAGAATTTATTACCGCGGCGAGAATGGAAAACGACTCTGTTTTTGAAAAACCGTGTCAGTGGCGGCGCAGAAATAATCAAAAGCCATAAACATAAAATTAGCTCAAACTTCGTTTTTAGACGGGTTGGAGGCTTTTGATCGTTTCGCATCGTCCAGTTGAAGCATGCAGAGAAAAAATGTGGCAACCCAGTTCCAAAGGAGGGAGACGCAAGAAACTATTTACGAGGGTTTTTTGTGTTGGATGTTATTTTTGCGGGCGGATGGGCGATAATTTAGTCGCAAGGAAATTTTAGACTTCATGCAATGGGAAATAACAGAATGGTATCATCATTATGTGTGGGAAGTACTGAGTCAATCAACGTGGCTCCATTTTTATGCTTAGCTATGTAGTGGAGCAGAGAAACGTGTTTGCAGCTAATTGACGAGTTTGAAAGGCAGCCTATTTTATGGGATCCGACAAATGGGACATATTATAATAAAATAAAGAACCATGATGCTTGGGTGGCAATTGCTACTAATACGGGGTGCACCGTGCACCGCATCAGATGTAAAAAAAATGGAAAGTCTTCTGTCAAGTTTTAGAGGAGAAAGAGCCTTGTAAAATTATGTATATGCATATAATCGAAATCACTAAGCAAGAGCATATTTTGACGGCCCAGAAAAAGGCGTCTTACCCACATTTTTCGTTTTTTTCTTTTTGTCCCTTTTTATTACCCGCTAATGCCTCTATAATTAAAGAAGCACCAGCGGCTATGATGATATGAGATGCATCCATTTTGACAACGGACTGATTACTGGTGGGAAAGCAGCGAACACCGCCAAACAGCCGGAACGCTCCGCGCAAAATGTTTTGTTGCAGGTTGGTCAGAGCGCGCCCGAAAAATGTTTGTTGCAGATTGTTTGAAGTGCGTTGCGCGTTTGGTTCGTTCGGAGTGTTTTGTTGCAAGTGAATACCCACCATAAAACGTGGATTTTTCAAACTACATTCACAGTATTTCAAAAGGTTAATGAATGACATCTCGGAGCAATTATTTCAAAAAATTTTCTTGGTGTGCCAAAAAACTCGCAAGGCAAAATCATACATTCTTAAAATGTCTGTGATTTAACAACCAAACACGATATCAAAACAAAGCCACCGAAATGACATAGCGCAACAGTTTGCTTTTTGAGTCATTACTGTAAGTCTAAAGTTAACGCCAGGAGCCTCAAAATGCGAAATTCATTTTTATGGCGACCTTTGGACCTTTTGGACCACACATACTGGAGAAAGGGAACATGCAACCAAGCATCCTCGCTGACACGGGAATACGTATTTTCTTAGATTCTCAATTTCGCGCGCTATACCGTAGACCCTTAAACGATCCAACTTTGCCGCAAAAACTATTTTGATGGCTTCAAATCCGTCAGACCAGCGGTCGCATCCGCTGACTAAGAGATGGCGCAGACACCTTAAAGTTTGTTAATATAACACAGAGCTTTAGCGAGGAGTGCTTGAAAAGCCTGACATCCAACTGTTTGGGAGTTGGTATTTTGTGAAATTAATTCTGGAGAGTCGACAGCTTTGATTGTCATTTACGCAGTAATAGTAATTACTGTGCTATGAATATTGATCAAGAACAATTGTTCATTTCCATTACACAGAGTATTGATAAATACAGTTAAAAAAGTAACAAAACACGCATTAAGGATAAAGTAAAAATTAAAAATGAATATAGCTTAAAAAATACACACTTTTAAAAAATATCGGACTAAACAATTAAAAATAACTTTTAAAACAAGCTTAAAACGATCATGTACGAAAAATACTAGTATGATTGTGAAAAAAGCATGGGCGCTTTTTGCCATACTATTCGTAAATCGAGCGTCCAGTGCTTTTTTCAAATTTGTACTAGTATTTTTCGTTCATTATTGTTTTAAGCTTATTTTAAAAATTATTTTTAACTCTTTAGTTCGATGTTCTTTAGAGACGTGTTTATTAGTTTTTTTAAACGATATTTATTTCTATCATCGTCACCGCTTCAGTAAAATATGTAAGAAACTGGTGGACGTTCCCCAAGGGTCCAACCCCGGTCCTTTGTTACTACTTTTTATCAGCGACTCATCAACTTCCTCGTCTTAACTTACGGATGGAATTAAATAATGTGTATGGGTGTAACTCATTACATACATTACCTCAAAGTATCAAAAGACAAACTCAACATAATAAATAAATAATGAACACGTCACTTGATGACTTGCAATAAATGATAGGTGTAGCGTTCAACAGCGGACCTGATTTTAGATAAAATTAACATTAACCTTCCAGGCTACCAAAAAATTAGGATTTCTAACTCGCAACCGCAAGTCATTTACAAGTATTAGTGCAATTTTAAAATTCGAATCTGTATCTACTGTTTTGAGCCTTAAAAGCCATACGAGAATATTCATTAAAATCGATGGTGGTGGAACCAAAAGGAGGAATAAGCCAATGTAGCGTTATTTTTATTTAGAAATTATTGCTTAACCCTTGGAGGACGACCAATTTTATCGCGCTCTACTGGTATAGGACGGCACGAGAAATGCAACGGCGCAAGACGAATGACGACTGCCGTACTTGTACCGCCGCAGTCATGTACCTATTTCAGGCGTACGGTGCTCGCCTATGTATGAAGGGGAGGCTACCGTGTGAAGACGGCAGCAGGTTTGTAAAAACAAAAGGAACAGAAATGAGTAAGGCAGCCGTACCTGAACGGCAGCAGGCATGTATTTCGGATATTTCAGACGTACATTTACGGCGCCCGGCTATGTGTGAAGGGGAGGCTGTCATACAGAGGCGTCAGAAGATCTGTAGAAAATAAAAATTTAGAATACACGTGCGGCAGCCGTTTGAAACCATTGCTCACGGAGTCGTACAAGTACGGCAACCGTTCGTAAATGTACTCCTTGGGTGCAGTACAAGTATGGCGACTGTCCTGAAAGGGTTATTCCTAATGACTCTGTTATATTAGCCAGTGAACCCAATTTTCTTATCGCTAGGTTAAATTCACGCAGATCTGATCTTATTGTAAGTTCTCTCGTACTAATATTATGTTTCATGTGCGTGTGTGTAATTTTAATCAAGTATCTAGTTTTTGCGATCTGTTTAATGACTCAATTTATGGCATATTATGTGAATTTCAGCGTCACGTCGATGTCGACAACATAAACTGGAATTTTCTTCGTTTTACATTACCATGGTGTCATTAATGTCATTTGCTGTTTAATTGGTTAATTATCGGGAACCCTTTGAATGCGCAACTTGAAGTTTCGAGAGGTCCTCATATTTTTTGCTAATTACTTCTTTCCGCATATTCTGCACCTTTTCCGTCAGTGCCTCAGCAGTGGGGTAGTACCAGAACGTCATTATAATCATGTTAGTAGTTTTTCAAATTATATTTGTTATAGTTATAATTGTATTATCTAGGGTAATTACGTCGTATCAAAAAATATCCAGTGCGGGTATGTCTGAAAATCATATCAGTATAGTGTCAATCTTATTCAGGACAGTGGAACATATTTTATGGATGTATAAAACCTTAGACTTTCTCTCATCTCCCTATTTCTTCCACCACCCTCCTAAGAAACTAAAATACCCAGGAACCCCTAAAGTGCCGGCCACACACACAGCGATTTGCCTGCACGGACTAGTTTGCGCAAACAAGACGGTATACCGCTGGGTGTCCACACCATTCAAGTAAGCTCGCGCATTCCATCATTTAATAACTCGAAGACTGATTATTTCATATAGATACGGCTATCCTTAAAACTGAACCCTGTGGTACACACATACAGGCTTTACCGACAGGCTAGTTGGCCGTTGGCCCAAGCCAAAACTTTCAGCAGACTGAAATTTACACAAGCCGTTCTTTTCGGTTTTCGCGAGCTACCGTCTTACCGTCCATATGCACAGGCTTCCCGATACAAACTAATTTGCACAAACACCGCACAAGTAAGTACGAGGTAAAGCCTGCACGTAAGGCTGGGGTTTAAAATTCCGTAAAGAGACCAACTTCAGGTGACTATGTACCTACAATTTTTTTAGGAAACTCTGGTTTGACTAGGAAGTGGGCTCGAATTACTTGATTATCCAGAAAAATCTGCGTCACATTTTTATCCACTGAAGCAAAATCATGAGGGTTCGCTTATAAATTTAAGGAGGGAAACTTTAAATTTAATCTAATTTAAACAGAGTGAGTCGATATTGTATAGCAATATTATGATCCACTTAGCAAAACAAAACGCAAGACATCTGTGATGGTAGATGGCTTCTCCTCTTCCTTCTACAGCCCCAACGCTGGAGTTCCGCAGGGATCAGTTTTTGATCCGATATTATTTCTGCTTCACATCAATTATCTACTCTATAGCGCTTTAAACCCAATCCATAGTTTTCAAAATGGCACATCATGAGCAATGATAAAATTTCAATACTTTCATGACCCAGTACTGTGCTATAACAATCCAAGTACCCAAGCGACATTCCGGTTATAAAGAATAATGACACCCTGCCAAAAACTTTAAACTTTTAGGAGTCAACCTTGCTGAAAACATGAAAATCTGTCACGAATACGTTTTATCGGTTGCAACAGCTGCTGGAAAAAAGATCGGCTACCTATTCAAAGTCATGAAGTACTTCTCGCCATACGACCATCTTGTACTGTTCTCATATATAGGGGGTGGGGCTGCTGCCTCAACTACCCTGTTCATATTTAATGCAGCCCAGAGAAGAGCAATTCGTTTGATCGGTGACCAAGCCTTAACACATCACCTCCAGACACTTTCTCACCGGCTGGCGTGCAATTTTTTTTCCTCTGGGAGTGGTCAGCACTTAAGCCTTTAAGGCCTATTGTACTATAACTTCCCAGAGGTGGGACGATGGTGTAGTCATTCCAACGGTGCTGGCCGTGCACCGTCCCCCCTCTGGGAAGTTATAGTACAATAGGCCTTAAAGGCTTAAGTGCTGACGGCTCCCAGAGGAAAAAAATGCACGGCGTGCGACTGGTGGCCTCTCATTTTTCTACCAGTGTTCTGACAAAACCTACTCCTCTGAGCCACCGTCTACAATTCCGCCGCTCATCGAGTGCACCCCTGGGACTGCTGTATCTCACCAAAAAACTCAGAGATGAACTCAGAGATGTATTTATTGGGAGTGGTGGCCTATTCAAGGCTCGCGCCCACAAACTTTTCCTAAACTAACCTCTCCACAGCAGCCGCGATACTCTGGTGTTTAGGCAAAATGGAACGACAATATTATTTCCTAGACTCTCATCCATTCAAACCATATCCCTTTAATGGCCTTAAACATTTTTATGGCCAGAAATGGATGCCAACACTTAAGTATCAAACTTTAAGATATACTGCTGCAATTCGTAGTGCTAATTTATCAGATCTTTAAGTGGAGATTGCAGTAAACTGTTAGAGGACAAAACATTTGCGGGGTAAACGGAGAACTATAGCCGTCGAGGCCAATCTACTATATAACCGCCTAGCGAAAAAAAATATTTGCACATACGGCTCTTTTTTGTTCAAATGCCGAAAATGCCTAAAGTTCACGGTCTGGGCCTGCTAACAATTTAAAATTTTAATACATACAAATTTATTAATTTCTGTCCTGCAGTGTATATGGATAGATCAACCAAATCCATGAATGAATGACCCTCATCTCATTGATAAACTGTAGTTTGCATACTTTTGTATTGGTGGCGTTTTTATAAATGTCCCAATAGGCGCTCGATTCTTTAATACAAGGCTCAGGCTGCACCCATTTCTAATGCTGTATGTTAATAATTTTTCGCACAAAGATATGGCTTTCGTTTTCTTAAAACTTCAATCTAAATCAATGTTGGTCCAGATTTTATAATAAGTTTATACAGGGTGATTAACAGGACCGCGAGTTTAGTTAAAAACGCCACATTTATCGTTTTTTTAATAATTGTCTACTATAAAATTTAAAAACGAACGTCGACTTTCTCTAAAACTGCTTAAGCTTTTCATGCTCATATTTCTTCAGTTGAAAAATTTGCAAATTAATAGTAAAAAACGGGTACAGATGAACCATTGCAAACGGCTCTCACTTCGTAGTATAACCACCTCTTAAAAAGTTTGTAGCCTCAGTTGTCTGGAAAACATAATTCATTGTCTAAGATCGTTTACGAGCATGCGAGTCAAGCCTGAAAATAATTAAAATTGACGGGAATTATTGTCTGACTTCATATACATGATTGGTTCGACATTCTGAGATTATGTGGTGTTAGTAATTTAAAAATCGATCAACAATGGAACTAAAGTTTTCAAAGCCCGATCACGCAATGAGCGAAAAAGGAATGTCGCCTTTTAATAAAAAATACACCAAAATGGCCAAAGACACCGCACATGGATACATGCTTGCTGGTTTCTAATACAATTAATAAAAATGCGTCACCTTATATGAACAGGCAGTGTCCATGAATCTATGAAAGCGGATATTAACTTTATGAATTGTGCTATAGTTTGCCACCATTAATTCTAGTACGTTGTCTGAAAGTTGAAAGCTGATCTCTGCGTTCGTAAAATAGATGCAATGGTGTTCGTTAAAGTGACGTATACCATTTATTATCTTGCATGTTTTCTGTTCATGGATCAGTGACAATAAAATGATCATTATAAACATAGACGGCATTACTTAATAACTTCAAAACATCAAATCAAAGGGTGTTTACATTATATTAATGGAGACGATAGTCATTTTTCGATTTTTTGCATCATTTTGAAAAAAGCTTCTTATTGAATCCCAAGGTTTCTTTCTAGACCGATATGGTTATACATTATAACTCATTACGAATTAAAAACACAAATGCTTTTTAGGGTTGATTGTAAACTACTATGTCGATGCCTCAATTTAATTTTCACTAAGCAAAAATAAAAATTACAAAAGTAGGCATATGTATATAAATAGTATGTAGTCAGTATGAGGTATCCGTGTATATCGTACTTGAACAATTATAAAAATATGCCAGAATACCTACGTCTACTGTAGCTGATAAGAAGACGGACGTTAATTGGGATATTGAACTGATACATTCACAAAATATGTGTCTTAGGGAAACCGTTTTTAAGAAAATATTTCATTCAAATGCTCTAAAAAGAAGAAAATAGAACGTGTCTTTAAAATTTCAACCATCAACACATAGCCTCATTATATACAATTTATACGACCATAAAAGCTTGACGTACGATTTACCTGTGAAAATAAATAAGTCCATATTTAATTGAGTAACGTTATCTGCTAAGTTTAATTCCTTTTTATATGTTAGTTTAATTAAATACTCATAGGTACTTACGCAAACCTTGCGACAACCTTTTATGATCATATAAACTGTGTATAACGAGGCTATAAGTTGACAGTTAAAATTTTCTTCTTTTTAGGGCAGGTGAAAGTTTTTTCTGGAAAAGTTCTTTTTGCTTTCAGCTTTTTTCTTGCTTTTCAGTTATCGAAGTCTCTACATCACATTTCAAGCATAAAAAACCTTAAAGTCTGCCATACTGGATTAAGAGTGATGTCATAATATTTTTCTGATTATTCTAGAAAAGTCCATCCATTTAATACCCACATTGCAGAAGTGCATAAAAAATAATTATTCCTATTCCGCCATCTTGGATGTTCCAGCATATTGGATTTAAAATGACGTCACTTTATTTTTCGACATACTATCAACAAGCCCTTTTATTTGATAACCATATTGCAGAAATACGTTAAAAATACTTATTCCGCCATCTTGGATTGTCCGCCCTATTGGGTCTAGAATGACGTCATGCAGCTTATCGTATATTGTTATTCAAACTAAACGTGTATAGAAAATTTCAGTCCAATCGGTTGAAGATATCTGTACGATTCCAACGGAATATACATCATTGTAAGTTAAATGAAAGCTTTAAAAAGCTAGATCAGTTGGACGGCATTTAAAGTCTAATGTTTGTCATTTTTCTGTCTAAGTATATAGCGCCATTAATCTACGATCAAAAGTCTTTGACAATCACCTATTCCTACGATTTCAGTTCAATAATTGACATGCTGGTTTGTTGAGTCTACGTACAAATGATCTTCTTGTGTGAAAGGTTTCTTGCTATAACAGGGACAGCTTTACGTTTAAAGTAGATGGTCTTCTTTACCCAATTCCAGATAACTGCCATGATGGCTATCAAATAAAATTTTTACGAGGACTGCATCGCCAAAAGGGAAAAATTTAAAACAATTTCATCCCCGCACATTTCGTTTCATATACTTTTCATTATCCTCCCTAAATCTAAATTGTTTCATTCCCTAGCCGGATCCCAGTGTAAAAGTTTTAGTGCAAATACGGAAATTTCTCTGAAACGTACGAAATACACCTAGGCAGACTCTTATTTTGCTTTGTTTTGTTTGCCTTTGCATAAATACTGTTATAGTTGTCACACAACGCTTAAAATAAAATTACCTGGTAAGACGAAGCTTTGATCCGAGAACCATCCATCCACCAATTAGACCACAAATTCCAGTAATAGAGTAATTGATCAAATAGCACGCAGCTAGGAAAAAGTACCCAAGAAACATTTTTACTTTTATTGAAACCTACAGGAGGCTGATACAGCTCAGTATTTCATACCGTTTTAAAGCAAACTTGCTTTAAGAACTTCATCAAGACAATGATATAACCTCCACACAGCCGGGAGGGCACACACTTAATTGAGCTGTCACGGCTTTCGATGAAGCTAGCCTTAAGATCATAAGTACTTGAGCAAGTCTGTATTAAGTCTCCGATAAATACTCATTTTTCTGTTCTTAAAGCTTTGGTAAATCCTCTAGGGTTTAAGACACCATAAATTGAAGTAGAATGAAGTAACTATTCCATCTTAAGCTTGCTTTCCTGTAGATATTTTGCTAGACAAGGTAAGTTGGTTTTCTGTACATTTTAACAGTGCCCTATCATGAAAACGGAAAGCTCTTTTATCTAGACATTTACAACATGGAGTATTGTAGGTATATAGACCATCTATTACTATATTTCATGATCATAAATTCAGAATTTTCTCGATTTCTACAAAGAAAAATAAAACGAATCACAGTTTATTAATGAAACTTTATAAGACAGCCTTAAAAAATGAGAGCCCTCCAAATATATTACAATTCTGATGCAAATCTTAATTAAAAAATATTCAATTCTTTTAGGTTAAAATATAAAGTCGCATATATAGTAGTTTCAAAATGCAAGGGTTTACCTGCAATATATGTTCAGTCGATATGCGCACTATTATCAAATACAATTACGTATATAAAATAATTGCGGTAATGAGTAACTCAAAAAATATGGCGCAATAGACGCCCATTTCCAGAATATCCTTAAAACCACCTTAAAACTGATAAGTCCTTCATATGTATAATGGTCTTGATACTGGCCTAATTGTTTTAAAATAACTAACCTCAAAATATATTTCTCATTCCGTAATATATCGTAAGTAGGTTAATCTGTTGATGTTGGCAATTCTGTGTGACATTGCAATTGACAAACTAAAAACTGATCATTTTGTGGTTTCGTGCATTAATAATTATGTGCTGCTGTGCTTGGAGTTGAGCCTTTGAAATTTTTTGAAATGACGTTGATATTTCTTATCACCAAATATTTTTTTTAATTTGCTTTTGGAATGCCCATTTTTATTTAATTTGCATCACTTATTAAGTTTGGATCCATTGTTAAGCTTTAATTTTATCCAAGCCTATCTAACAAAAACATGTCTATCGTATCATAAGCATCCCTAAAGCCAATGAGTTTGAAGAAAAATTTTAGTTGTGCCTATTTGACTTGGAAAAGATAGTTTTAAGGCGGCTTTATTGAGTATTTTCCTTCATCTGTTTAAAACCATTAGGCTTTCATGAAGGCTTTTTTAAAGTCTTACGACAGTCGTAACGACAAAATAGCTTTAACAGAATTTATATGAGACCACCATAAAGCTTCATTAAAACTTTACAGTTTAAATTGACAATTGGCCGTTTGAAATAGGTTTTACGGATACTCCTTACAATCTGTTGATAGAATAATTTGATCCTGAGTGCATTTGGCCATAGTCAATGCAGTCATAAAACACAACTCTTATCAAATGTCACCTTAAAACCTATTTAACACCTCCATGAAGCTAATAGGCTGCTGAAATGTTTCTTGGGTATGCACTAGGTTAATATTGCCCTGGGTTAGTGGGCTTACAGTGAAGTGGCGGAAGGCTGGACCGAGAGATATGACTGCAGACAAGCAAAAGGTTCATAGACGGCTGTGACAAGCGCCGCATCCTATGACTTTCAAGCAAATGCAGATAAACGCTCAACATTTTGGTAGAGGTTCCCACAGTCTATCACTCACAAAAATAGTAAAGGATCCTTTTTGCTTCAGATGCTGGAGAACTTCCTTGGCAGATATGATATGCGTGTATCGTAAGGTCGTAACCCCAAAGTTGACATATTTTTGATCAGACGAAGTTTGAAGAGGAATCACTCAACTCAGTAAACTGGGGAGGTGTGCTGACATTCATCAGAAGGTTTAATAAAAAGGAGTCTTTTAGGAGGCCATGAGGGTTTTTAGTGTTGGTTCTGGGTCTACTCTACAGATAAAAAACAAACAAGAAATAAGTTTGGGAAGCATTAGAAAAAATTAATGAAGTATTGAAAATGTCCATTTTTTGTAAATTTTTTAAAATATTACAAAAGCCTGTTGTGAATCATAACACTTAATCACCAGCGGTTATAGACTCATGATCGCTTTTTATAGATGTAACAACATTATCATTGATTTGGTAATGTATTTCGGTTTATCGTGCTGAATATTCGGTTTAATTGCAACAACGTACAGTTTGGGTTATAGCCAGGGTGGCGAGTTGGGCCACCAAAATTTGTGATACTCGTACGCAGGGCATTAGAATGACTTGAACTCCAATACTACTTATTATCATGATGAAGGCCATAGTAAAATTAAGTTTTGCTCAATAATTCCAATAAAAACTGACTAATCGTCAAAACAAAAGTAACATAAAAAACGCTCCAATTTTGTTCTTAGATAGTAAGGGGGTCGCCAATCATTTTCGGTCTGGATAAAACCGAAAAGTAAAGTCTAAATTACGGCATATGTCTGGAGAGGAAAATCGTCATCATCATCATAGTCACAATGTCTTAACAGACATGTTGTGAACTCGTAAAATGCATTAAGCTCGGAGCTAGAGTATTGCCGATTCGAATATTATCAATAGTTTTGAGAACTGTAGCTCGCCATCGTTCGCGATTTACTGTCAGTTCAGTGGCGCTCTTGATACTCATATCTAGCAACTGTTTCGTCGTATCCACCCAGCGTGTACTGGAACGGTCATGGCGCCGCCCACTCGAGGCGTGACCCTGAACTACAAGTTTCTCCATATTATCGCTTCTGTGAATATGTTCGAAGAATGTAAGCATTCTCATCGACACAATGGAGGACAGTTTCTTTGGATTACCGAGCTCATGTATGGAAACATTAGTTCGATGGGCGGTATAAGTAATTCTCAGCATTCTCCTCCACGTCCACATTTCAAAAGCATCTACGCGAGCTCGATCTGCCCTTTTAACAGTCCGAGTTTTCGAGGCATACAAAAATATGGAGAACACAAGAGACTGAACCAGTGACATTTTGGTAGCTTTACTGATGTTATGGTCACGCCATATTTTAGTAAGCTTTGTCTTGGCCACCCGTGCCTGTTGAATGCGCCGTCGAATCTCATTCTCACAGCAACCTGAGTTGTCGATCAAAGAACTGAGGTACACAAAACTTTGAACTACCTCACAATGGCCTATTGACTTTATTTCTCGATGATTGTCATGCTCTCTATCTACGATAATAACCTTGGTCTTGTTGTAGTTAATACCAAGACCATATGCTGCACTGTGTTGTTGTAAAACGTTCAATAGAGCTACTAGTTCTTCCCGAGAAGCAGCAATAAGGGTTGTATCGTCAGCAAATCCTAAGTTAGATATTTTGCTTCCGCCAATAGTTATACCGCCATTCCAGTTGTCTAATACCTGTCTCATCACAAATTCAGAGTAAATGTTAAATAACATCGGAGACAATACGCATCCTTGATGACCTGCTTTTCTGGTTGCTGTTTGACCAGACTGGTTACCATCAATTCTACACGAGCTGAGCTAGTCTCATAGAGTTGCTGTATGAGAAATACTAAGTGGTAAGGGACTCCCATGGAGATAAGGATTCCCCACAGTTTAGGCCACTTTACGTTACCAAACGCCTTAGAATAGTCCACAAAGCAGATAAAAAAGGGAAAATAATGCTACCGCGTCCTTTTACGAAACCTCTATCTTGCCAGCCAATAAAACCCTCCAAACGAGACTATAAAATATATAGTAGAACCTTGCTTGCATGAGAGTAGGTGATAATTGTCTGGATTTGTTGGAGATCCTTTTTTATGAAGTGGAACAAAAATGGATGTGCACCATTCATCTGGCCAAATACCGGAGGACCAGACCCTCTTACAAATAGTATATAAAAGAGAGATGCCGTCTTCACCCAAGCATTTTAGTGTTTCGGCAGAAATAGCATCAATGCCTGTAGCTCTATTAGTTTTTAACCTGTTGAGGGAATGTTCCACTTCAGACAAAAGGATATCAGGTTCATATTCAAAATCCAATAATTTCGCCATATCTCAATAACCTCATGCAAGTTGGTAATTAGCTGTCCCTCGGGATTTTTAACAGCCCAAGATTTGGGTTTAAAATCCCGACTGAGGCATTTGACCTTAAAAGACATCTCTTTCGGATGACTGGCACAATTATTGCTGTATATAAGAGTTCTTATCTCTTCGGCATAGTCTCTGAATCTCGCGTGTGTAATGGTGTAATAGCAAAACAATTTCCAGTATAGTGTTTGTTGAAGATGGGTCATCGTCTGCAGACTTGTCCAACAACATTTGATTTGTCCATTACAGACCACTCCAACAGCTACTACTAAGTTGTGATTAAGAAGAACTGTGTTGATCCCTATGAGGTCATTTTTGTAACAAGATGTACCTGTTAACCTGTTTCTATTTTTTTGCTCCTAGGGAAGTGGTAAATTTGACAGACGCTTGTTGAAAGTTATACTTCTTTCTCTCCAGCAAAAGATATTTGTTCCAATTTCCTTCAACTATCTACATCTATGCTGTCATAAAGAGCAACCCTATAGCCTACTCTGCGAATGCCAGCGCAGCGTTGTCTGTGGCAGTCGTAAAGAGATATGGCGTTTTAATAGCCTCCATTTCCACCTGAACTTACATTTGAGACGTATTGTGTAGACTCGGGGAATTGCACTGGAATTACACTGTTATAACTACCACTATAACTCCACCGTTGAAGTTGCTGCGCTTCCTATCTATAAGGTTCGTCTCCGGTTTTTTCTTATCTCCATAAAGTTTGATGATTGTTCTCTACTTCACGTACCTAATCGCTAGGGAATATAGGAGTGCATCGAGCGCAGATAGCCGATAGCCTTTAACAGGTTAAAGAGAGAACACAATATCCCTTACCTCCCGCTTCCGCTCCCCACATAATAACAAAAGTATATACATTGCACATACATTGGATATCGAATCAGTGGATATGTATATCCACAAAGAAGTATGAACGTCTAATGGATGTAAAATAGACATAAAAAAATTACATTTCCTGTACGTTTGTAGCGAATTTACACATTCATGGTATATCCATTAAATGTACAATCATGTACTTTTAATGCACATGCATAGTGTATGAAAGTTCGGTATAGAGGCAGAAGGATAAACAAACTTTATGCTTTCATTATCTATTGTTATTAATTCAATTTCTAGTTACAATAACAAGCCTTAGCAAAATCGATTTCTGTGATTGTCATCTCTTCCCTGTTGAATTGCATGTCTAAAATCACAAAGAAATCAAGGTTATAAAATTTTGTAGGTGGCTTCTTCAGTTTACGACTTACCGTCAAACGCTGGATGCGAGTGTTATCAGTGGCCAGAAGATAAGTAGCATTACACAATATTTCACTTGATCAGGTAATCAGGTACAACCGACACCAGCACACACACGCTATAACTACGACGAACGACGTGAACGACAGAATGGCTATAAATCAGCAATGGCGGCACTAGCTGTCCTTCGCGCAGGCGTAAACCACTCGATGTATATATGATACATAGACCAACAGGTGAATATACATAGTATATTACACTAGTGTATATCATTTTTCATATGTACACATTTAACGTCCTATGAATATTCAAAATATACACGTTCAAACTGGAATATCTAATGTACATCCTATGGATGTACATATCCATATAGTGTTATGTAGGTCTTTAGAAGACGCGTTCCAGGGATACAATGTGTGGCTACTTTTCGCCAAAGTGGTGTTTTCAAAAGCGAGGTAGCGACCAAACATCGTAGCAAAACACACAGTGAGTTGGCTGTTTTATTTATAATTTGCATTTCATTGATTTTCTCCTCAAAAGTAAGGGCTAGGTGCGTATGAAGTGGCAAGATTTCCAGTTTTTTTTAATTGTCACCTGGGCCATAGTGACCCCTCAAGGAATTTATTATTTTTCTTATTGCGCATGCTCAAAATTTACGAAATTTGCTTTTTCTAGTGGTCCAAAGAGGCCCCTGTGTCTCAAAATAAACCTTTTTTGCAAATCTGCATTCGATTCGCAATTAGCAAGTGACCCTTAGAAGTTTTAAAATAAATTGATTTCACAGGAAAGTTGTTTTATTTTCAATGAGATAGAGAGTTAGTATTTAAATATTTTTTATTGAAGTAAAGCGATAAGTACATGGTAATATTTATATACTTTTAACTGTACACTCATTGTCACCAGTACCTTCGTGGCCTGGTACCCAACTGAGATGTACAGCGTTGCGTGAAGCTAGTTTTTTTTATAACTGAGTAGAGCGCGTAGGCAGAGCCTAAATACCAGAGTACCGCAGCTGCTGTCAAAGGGTTATGTTAGGGGAAGTTTGTTAACGCAGGATTTGAATGGGCGAATATCCGCAGCCCCAATAACTACATCTCCTGGCAGTCCATTCCAAGCCTTGGATACCTTGGGAGTAAATGTGCGGCGGTTCTTGAGGTATGAAGATAACTACGGCCTTAGGATGAGATGTCGCGGTCGCGCGGGTGCATCTGATAGGAGCGGTGAGCGGCGGAACGATAGCTGCTCAGAGGAGCAGATTCCGTATAATATTGGTAGAAGAGTGAGAGGTCACCAACAACACGCCGGCGAGAAAGTGGCTGGAGGTGGTGCGTTAAGGCCGGGTCGCCAATTAGTCGGATCGCTCTTCTCTGGACGGCATGTAGTTTATTAGATAGGCTAGTAGGTGCAGCAGCTCCTCAGACATGAGAGCAATACTCCAGACCAGGTCTTATCTGGGCTTTATATAGAGTGAGGAGGTTACATGGCGAAAAGTACTTTCTGGCTCTAAATAGTAAGCTGAACGTGTTCAAACAGTCTCATGCCAAAAGCTGGCTACAATCATACTTAACCTGGCAACATGCCATACTTGCTTTGAGTAATACATCAAGGCGCTCCTCCGAAACTGCCTTTTAACACGCTTTTATCAGTTTCACCTGTATGTAGGTGAGCTTTGTAACACTCATTTGGCTTACTACTCTTTCTATTCATCAACAACAGTTCCATGTCAGATAAGAGATAAGTATTCCTTCCCATGCTCCTGGAAATATAGTTGTTGAATTGTATCAGTCATGTGATAGTAGCTGCAACACAGCGCCATCTGTTGACTGTTGTCAAAACTGTACATAGCTATCCAGCTGACTTTGTGTTATAGCCACCTACAACTGACGGTGCGAAACGTTGGCGCCATCTTTCGCCTGAGTTGGGATGTGCATTTAACAGAACAGACTACTCTCAGCTCTGTGTTCTCAGTTCTCGACACTTGGACAGTGGTAACTGAATTACGAGTAACAAAATAAACAATTTTGCAGCATGTGTAGCTTAAGTTCAATCAAAAATACACAAAGAATAGTTGAAATAAAGTTGGCAGCTCTATGGTTCACAGTTAGGTATTGTGTCAAGGACCGAATCAGTTAATCCGTTATCAGTTGGAGATGAACCTCGTACCGGTCGACCACATCACAAACTACGCGACCCGCCACAAAAATTATGGTACTTATCGACATGCAGAGTATGCGGAAATACCGAACACAGTCAGCTATTTCATCAGGTAACGGTCATGCCACATGCCACACTGAAAACGGCGACTCTCGTTGATCGCTGAAGCTAAGCAGCGGGCGCAGTTAGTACTTGATTGGGCAACAGTGACCGCTTGTAAACATAGCGTTGTAATATTATTATTTTTAATAGAGGTTGGTTTTTTTAAATGCCTCCTTAATTAAATTCAAAATTAACAAGTTGTTGATCGGGGAATGTTTTACATAAGGTCTGGCAGATAGCGCTACAATTAGGACAATGCTACTTTATAACTACAAAATTAATGAAATAGATGCAGTAAAAAAATTAAAAAAAGATTTATAGATAAAGCTAACTAAGAAGTTAAAAATAAATTTAGTTTAAGAAACCTAAAAAACACGCTTCTAAAGAACATCGAACTAAAAAATTATAAATAATTTTTAAAATAAGCTTAAAACAACAATGAACGAAAAATACTCGTATTCTTGTGAAAAAAGCGTCAGACGCTCAATTTACCAATAATATGGCACAAGGCGTCCACGCTTATTTCACAGGCATACTAGTATTTTTTGTTTATTGTTGTTTCAAGCTTATTTTAAAAATTATGTTTTAACTTTTAAGTTCGATGCTCTTCAAAGGCGTGTTTTTTTAGTTTCTAAACTAAAGTTATCTTACTGCACCTGACTGTGCGTGTAGTGGGAATGTAGGAAGTACGAGGGGTTACACAGAAAAAAATACTGTGCGTTTCCAATTAATTGTTAGTATTTGGATGTTTTTCCATCGCTTTAAATATATTTACAGTTGTTTCAAATCCATGTCATTGAAAGAATTCGATCCTTTTATTCGAAGTAATCACAGGTACGTCAATAAATTCAAAATAATTTTATATTCGTTCTAACGATATGTATAATCCTTCTAGTACCAGTATTGGCATATAATGCAATCAAAACATCCTTTTGTTTTCGAAAGTTACCCTAATGTTTCACTTAAGCAAAGCATACAATCTATTCAATGTAGAGAAATTATTACTGCAACAGCAGTTCGTGATAATTCATCTGATAAAAATTAATTTTGTTGTTTGTCGTTCGCTGAACTATAATCAGTATTCGGCGGGACTGATCTCCTGATTCAATGAACGTAAAATAAAGAACAGGGGATCATCTCAGTACTCAGTGTTACTATCGCCGCGAACCCGCCAACATGGACGAGGTTGTTCCGTTGTGTTGTTTCGGTGTTAGCCGTGTTGTGTTACCTCCTGACTTTGCGTATTGCATCAGCAATTGTGTGATTTAAATGTGTCCAGTTATATATTAAATGGAGGACCTACTGAGAAATTGGGACTTAGAAGAGCTAACACCCGCATTTGAATGCAGGTATTTAGATTAGTCAGACAGTTATATTTCAGGTAATAATGCAACAACTGGTGCAGGCTTATGTTTAATTCTTATATCATGGTCCTTATAACTTCATACAAAATCACACAATTAAACATCTAAACGAATCAATCAGCTGTCCTCGCAATAAAATCTGTTGGTCCAAGAAGAAGAAAGTAGTTTAGAATCAATTACCAAACACAGATTCGATTCAACGACGGGCTGCGGTTGAATTATTCATTGAAATCCAATGACATCTTGTAGTTGAATCGACAATACAATATAATTCGTTACCAAAATCGGATAAAACATCGCTATATTTGAGGAATGCTGAGTGTAACGTCCCATTGAATCCAAGCGTAAGTCTTTGACAGAACGACAGATTTTTCTGTGTATAGGTATCTCTTTTTAACTGATGGCTTTGCTGTATTGTATATGTACCTTCTCTGTTGGTTGCATTGGAGAGTTCGCACTGCAGATTCAATTTTGCCAATCGTGTCTATTGCATTTCAATGAAACATATCCATCCCGAAATACCTAGATACCTTTACGAAAAAATATGTAAACATGTCGAAATGATTTGAATGGAGATATGGATTGGATTTTTAAGCTTATTGTAGCATTCGCCCTCTTGTCCTCTTTGACCAAGCCCTTAAAGCCCTTACTTTTTGTAATGAAATGCCCTGTAGACTTTTACAAAAATGGTTTCACTTTGGTACAACTACAAAACTGTAGTTTTTGAAGTTCAATATTTCAGTAGGGTTTTGTTTTCACAACTACTTATTCCATCGACCTGTGGTAAAATGACAATCTTTTGACAGTTTTCGCGCGAACAAGTCTCATGGTATTACATCTTTGAAGAGCAATATCTAGGTTATCATTTTCTCATGAGCAACTTAGCAGGAACCATTGCATCAACGCAACGTATTCAAAAAAGTTTTCTACCAAAGTACCATAAGAAGAAATAGTTTGAAGCCATCAAAGACATATCAGGTTTATGTGTAAAATATTATCAGACATTGCCATCAAGAAACATCCAGCGGCAATATACAGCTGAACGTATTTCACAAAAGTGAAATTTGACAGTTATAAATTCCTTCGGAGGTGAGACACGTTAATAGTATATTATTCAACGAGCGGTAATGGGGATAACAAATCACGCGGCTGAAGTTTACACCAAGTTTGCATCAACAAGTGAGTGATTACCATTACCGTGAGTTGAATAATATTTTTTATTTAAATTACTACTACGATTAAATACATAAATTATGAACTATTGGCAACTTAACCTCACTTGTGCCACCTTTGCAGTTATTATAGCGAGTATTTATTCATATACATTTCCGAGAGATCAGTACTGGTGTCTAGTGACCATTGTTCATAACCCACCGCTGATGTAGCGTGAGCTATGAAAAATAATTCTCTTCATTTATAGTAGTATTATCTGTGCAAAAGTAATTTGGTAATCGCTGTATGAGTTCATGGGAGTAGATAAACAGTATTACATTATGTAATAGTAGTATGACTATGCGGGCTCGTCGTAGTCCCCTGTTGAGGATAAATATGTTCGGAAGCAGACTGCTTAGTGATACTGGTGTTGGTCAATATGGGTGAAAGGAAGGATAAAAAGAATCAAATATTCACAAGTTCAGCTAGACTGTCATGAAGAAAGCAAATTTATCGCGTGGACAAAGACCAAGCCTTGATGGAAAATATAGGCGTAGTTAAGTCACTGGATCCGGGGGGCTTAGGTCCCCACCCTAGATACAATAAACTTAACAGAACCATTTATTTTTGGATTTTTGGGGGGCTAATTTCATTCTTGGGGGGCTTAGCCCCCCCGAGCCCCCACCTAACTACGCCCTTGATGGAAAATAAGATAAATATAATAAAAAAGGAAAAAGATCACCACACTGAATATATTTTGCATTTTTTAACAAATGGTGATATAAGTATACCAAGGATATTATCGTTACAACCACATTAATGCTTTCAGGTACAATCCAGAGCTGATATTTTCTGTCAGGCGACTGTAGATACTGGTTGTAGGAACTATAGTAAATTTGCCATGTCCTCTGAGGCTGGAATTTTTACCTCTCGCTTTAAACCGCAAATATGTTGCCATCAAGCTAATTACCACTATGACCTCCTCTTATAAGGTAAGAAATGAATCGATTGGCTGTTACAGTTAATTGCAATTCAATATCGGAAACAATCACAAAAAATTAAGGCTACTATTAAAATATCATTAACAATGACTGGTGCCCTGTATAAAAACAGATCATTATTTACGCGTAAAGTCAAACTTGATATACAGGGTGTCCCAGAAGTCAACGTCAATCCGTAACGGGGTGATGGGATTGGTTGTAACTATCATGAGAAAAATCAGAAAAAAAATCTATCCCCTAATTAACATTTCTAGAAGCACAGTCAAAAATAATGACACAATTGCCCCAAGTTTTCTAGAATGAAGACTATTTATTAAACTATGAATTTAAAATTTTCAAAGTTTGCCGACTTTGAAAGACCCTCCTTTCAAAAAAATGTACTACAGTACCTTGGCAAGTGCCATTAAAAGTTGGCGCTTTAAACCAGGATTGTAAAATGGTACAACACTTGTTAGTTTCATACTAAAAAAAACGAGTGAGAAAAGGAAAACCTCAAGTAACCCGATTTTTGCTCACCCATTTCACTCAGGTCATATGCTCTTTATTCGCACAAGCTTCTGGTAGGTTCTTAAATTTACGGCAAAATGATGAGAGAGGTGGATAGTGGACATGTTGGCCATGAGTGAGCAAGACAGATAGTGACGCCACTTTCAGCAAAGTCAACAAAAACAAGTAAAATTAATAAAATAATGAAAAATCTTGACCTGGCTTAGTTTAGGTTTAGGTTTTTATTACAATAAAGGTTCAAATTGTGTACCATCAACCTCAATACACGACCTACATTTTCCTAAAAAAGATCTACTTATTAGCCAGGCACATTTAATGCGAGAAGGCGGATCCCAGTATCGCTTTAAGGTAAGCCTGTGGACCGGAATTTTAAACGGCAAAATTGTTGGGCCTTTTGAGCTGCCTGAGAATTTGAATGTCACATTTTTACAATAAAATTCACCAACTTTGTTAGAGGACGTACCACTAAAGCGGCCTATAGGCGTTGATGTAAGCTGCGATTCCCCAATTGACTCAAGGTTTCATGAAACTTGCATCAGTTGCATAAGTTCCTACTCAAATCGAAACCTGTTGCGATGCCTGAATCGACTTGGTATTCCATGCAGGTTTTATGCAACACAAGAATAGTAGAATGGGCTTATTTCTTTGCATCGACGCAATACTATACGTTGAAACCTGTATCACTGCATCAGCGTCACCGGCTCGGCGACATGGCTCACCGTCCATAGTAGGATTCCGGAATTTGCATCGCTGCAGGCCGCAACTAATACCAAATTCGTGATTCAGTACCACACACGCTGCTACTTGCGTTGTGGAAAGTAGAAGTCGATACCTGAATTGCAGCATGCATCAACGTCTGTAGACCGCTTAACAGATCGTCGCCACATGAGGTATCAAAAAGATGGCTGCCCAGCGCACTACGCAGTGCAAGTAAGAGGTTTCCTTGACAAAAAATAACCGGAAGGTGGAGGTGGACGTTCAGGCACTATCTAGTGGCCAGCCTGTTACCCAGATTTAGATCCCCTGGAATTTTGTTATCGGGGTGTTCTCAAAGAAAAAGTTTATTCAAAGACCATTGAGAGCGTAGCCGAGCTGCGTAAACGAATTTCTCAAGCTGCTGAGGACATCAACTCTCGAGGGTAGCGCCTGGCTAATAAGTAGATCTTTTTTAAGAAGATGTAGGTCGTGTATTGAGGCTGATGATAAACAATTTGAACATTTATTGCCTGACTTTTATTCCAATAAACCTAAACTAAACTAGGTCAAAGTTTTTCATTATTTAATTAATTTTACTTATTTTTGTTGATTTTGCTAAAAGTGGCGTCACTATTTATCTCGCTCTCTCATAGCAAATATGTTCATTATCCATCTCTCTCATCATTTTTCAGCAAAATTAAGAATTTACCAAAAGCTTGTGCGAATAAATTACATCTGATCAGAGTGAAATCGGTTAGCAAAAATCGGGTTACTTGAGGTTTTTATTTTTTTACTCGTTTTTTTTAGTATGAAACTAACAAGTATTGTAACATTTTACAATCCTGGTTAAATGCGCCAACTTTTAATGGTACCTGCCAAGGCACTTTAGTACATTTTTTTTTGAAGCAGTGCCTTTCAAAGTCAGCAAACTTAGAAAATTTTAAATTCATACTTTAATAAATAGTCTTCATTCTGGAAAACTTGGGGCAATTGAGTCATTATTTTTGACTGTGCTTCTAGAAATGTTATTTAGGGTTACGGTTCCAAAGTTTAAATGAACAAAAATAATAAAAGTTAACCACAATAACCGAAAAATTGTTAAAATTTGACCAAATTTCTAGGTTTTCTTTAAATGCCCATAATTTTCAAACTGCATGGGATAGATTTTTTTTCTTATTTTTCTCAAGATAGTTACAGCCAATCCTGTCACCCCGTTGCGGCTTGACGTTGACTTCTGGGACACCCTGTATATAATGCATGTACATTTCTTCACATCCTAGATACCTTCTTCCTGTTTGGGGTACATGCGGAAAAGTCAATTTCAGAAGAATAAAGACAACGCAAAATAAGGTATTAAAGATTTTATTTAATTTAAACTGGTTTACACATACACATGACTTATATGACGAATTAGGTATCTTGGATTTGGATAAACTTCTGGAACTGGAGCAATGTAAATATATACACAAAGTTATAACAAAAAATCAAAAATGTAATACGCTAATACATTTTAATAATACAGTACATGAGTACAATACCAGGATACAAAACGATATACATCAGTTCAATGTCAGTACCACCAAAGGCTTGAATAATCCCATAGCACAGTCATCAAGGGCTTATAATATGCTGCCAAGTACGTTAAAAAAATCAAAATATGAGCTGCAATACATTTGTAAAAAGACTAAAAAAGCACATAAACATACGTCAGAGTCAAAATATGTAAATATGTATATAGGTAGCTGTCACTACTGAATAGATAGATAAATATGCTTTATTGTCCAGGAATTTACAAATTTCTTATTGACAAAGCTGTAACAACAAAATGTGGAATATTCACTAAAACCCGTCACAGAACTCATCTAGTGTGTAATAAGGTTTTTGAAATAGGAAATTTTTAAGTTTTTTACGAAAAAAATCTTTTTGAATTTTAATAGAATTAGGAGGTTTGTTATACATCTTCAATCCATTGTATATATTGAATCTTTAACCAGTGCTGATTTGAGGGTGATTAATTTAAAATCATTTTTTTGTCTTATATTATATTCTATATTTATGGTTTCAAATTTTGTTTTCTTTTTGAATATTAATGTAGCCGTTTTCAAAATAAATAGTGCAATTACGGTCATAATTTTGTATTATAAAAATAGTGGCTGTAATAATAATAATATGTAATAACTGTCGCTATTGTAAGTCTATACATTGTTAGTTTTTAGGCGCAATGTGTATATTCTCGATACCAGTGTTTAAAACACTGTCTTAGAGAATTGTATGTTAAAATATATTGTAAAACTTTTGTTGTAATATAAAAGAAATTTCAAAAAAAAAAAGTTGATTTATTAGCTGTTAAAAGTTACTTCCATTGCTTGACATACAACGATATATAGGTACATATAAAGTCTAGCTTCAAATGCTTCTCTCGCATTATATAATATTTTAGTATTGCTAAGCATACCTAAATATTGTTCATTTGTGCATTATTTAACGTCTTTGGTTGAGTTGCATTGACTTGTTTCGTAATATCACCATAAAAAAAACTAGTGGAGTTAAATCTAGTGACTTATGGACCCAGTCCGATACCCCAACAATCAATAGTTTAACAGCCTTTGTATATTCACAACGTCAAGAGACCGGTGGAGTCAAAATATAAAAAAATAACCTAAATTTATCGGATCTTAAAAAATATAATAAAACAAGAGTAAAAACACTTACCTTTATCTGATTATAACCTATGTGCAAAGACAAAAAATACACTTTTAAACTGCTCGGTATATAAAATCTAATCGTCTTTCCTTACTTTTTGCAAAAGTGTTAATAACTTGTTTGTTAAAATTTTCAATGTTATTTAAAAAATTTTTTTCGTTTGATAACATTCCAAGAGTACTGAGTTTATTTTCTTTCATAGAGCTTCTCAAACACGTCTTAATCCTTCTTAGCATGGAAAAGGCACTAAATCGGTAACTCCATTCTTCGTCCAGATGGGATCGCCAACAAAAAAAATGCGTTTTTCTTATCACATCTACAAATCTAGTTGTTTTTATTATACATATTTCGATTGAACTTCCGTACTCGGCTTATACATTCGACAAACTAGACACGTTTTGCGTTTCTTGAATATCTAAATCGGGAAGCGGTCGTCCCAATTCCTTGATTTGAATTTTTTCCTCAATCGAGTATGTGGAAGACGGCTTTGAAAAAGATTGGTAATGCTATTCATTATTTTGGCAACAGTCATTGCTTATTAGAAGTTACCACTAAATATTATTAAAATAACTTGCAACTTTGACGTCGGGGCGCGAGACGGCTGTATAGAAATTAATCCGAATATTCCCAATCGACAACGACAACGAGATCTAGTATTGGCACAGTGTATGTATTAATGGTGAACCTGGCTCCTTTTCCTATTAAAAGCGCGCTCTGTGCATAACATTAATATGACCTCATTTAACCTTTCGGGTGGATGTATTATAGCAGAATTGGTGCCGCTGCCAGTTTGGCAGCGCACGCCGTGCTTTCACAGCAATAGTCTTGGCATGTTTGGCGACAAATTAGGGATAATATATTGGATTTTTGTGAATGTTTAATTTCTGTTAAATAACTTAAAAAAATAGGATGTAATACAATGTTTAGAAGTATCACAAAAAAAGTTAGGTACTCGATTTATTGTGGTGGTGCCATGGCTCCTTGGCTCCTTAAGACGAGCCGCCACTATATTTAAAAGTCGCCACAACTTTTGTATGATCATCAGCTACCTTTAAGCTGGAATATTGTTTTGTATTGAATTAATGCTCACTCTTGAGTTCTCCCATGCTGTTGATAGTATTTGATGTAATTCGAAAACAGATGGATATAGTATAGAGTTGAACTACTGGCGTAATTTTTTCGTAACACTCTTTTCTGTTCACCACTTTGTTTTTATTTTGACTCATTCAATTTTATTGTGTTAGTTGACCTTCTCTAGCGTGCTATCTAGTCTATCAAAATGGTGCGAAAAATGGTATCTAGTATTTGGTAATGATTTTACGACCCTTCTTATAGATTTATTACTGTTTTTTTTTTCGGGGTCTGACAAATAAAGGGCTCTATGTTTCAGATTGTTTATTATGTTAATTTTATGCTTATGTGAGTGCTCAGACTTAAAATTGAGGAATCTCTCAGAGAACGTGGGTTTCTGGTACCAGTCAAATTTAAGATTATTGTCTGAATCTCGAATAATGAGTGTATCTAAGAAGGGAATTTTATTGTTCACATCTAGCACGAAGTGGCGCACAACACTTACGTTAAAACTTAAGCTATGCTTCAAAAATAAGTAAACAAAAATGTCTTTGTTAGTAATGATTGACGACGAAAAGATTTCACGTTTCTTTTCTGTCACCAATGTGTCATTTTATTAGCTGGACTCATCCATTCGTCTGAAGGTGAGGCTCACGTCATTGCTCCCGATATTTCAAAGGCATTCGAACTGCTCGTTTCCCATTTTCTTCGGAAAAAGAAATTAGAATATTGTGGTGATTGGGGAATGGAGAAATCAATTTTTCACTCTTAGAGGACTCTGTATTGGTTTTTCTACCATGTACATACCCAGCCGAACGTTGACTTTGAAGATATATGCTGAACATCTTGACATGCTGAAGAGCCGACTGGCTCGTTGCCATTCTCGGGCAGGTACGGAATGGATCTTCAGACGTGGGCAGTTAATTCTATGATTTTACTTAGAGAAACTACGAACTTAATCGTTAAACAAAAACTAATAGTGACGGTTCGGAAGGTGCTTGACTCAAGCCAACCTCTCATGCTATGTTGACTTAGTGTACTACTGGTATACTTAAAGACAGCACACTGCACTAGAGGACTACAATGCCTTCTGCGTTTCGTTGTGAATAATGCGCTCCCATACTTATTTGTAAAATAAGCGCCACATTAAAACATATACATCTTTGCTGTCTGATGCCACATTCGAACGTATTGAAGGGATAAGTGGATAAAGGAGGTATGTAACAAAAAGCTTGTATCGAGATATTTAACCCTAAAGTATTTTTGATGGTACTTTTAAAAAAACTGCATTTTTCAAGTATTAAGCACATTACGCTGTTGCTATGAAAAATATAATTTTTTTCAATGAATGAAGGAGTGGAAATGCCAACAGGAAATATATATAAAAGAATATGTATTGTACATATCTCCTTCTTCAAAAATTTTTTTCAATTCCTCAAAGGTACATTAGAGCGTAGAAAGGGGTATGTTGTCTTGCAGGCTTGCTTGCATTGGATTTTCACTTTTGAAAATGGTTCATTATCACTTGCTCTCTCAATACTCTCAAAGTAAAACATGCACCCATAACATACACAACATTAAATCAACTACCGGTTCCAAGCAACCTTGGTCTGCATGAAGGAGGTATGTCACCAAGCTGACACTATGTGTCAATGGATGTCTGGATGAAGGGGTTATGTTCATATCAATCTGATCTACATACCTCCTTCATCTAGCAGAAGTAAACATTATTGTTTACATAGCTCCTTCACGGCACTGCAATCTCCGTCAATATAGGTTCTAGACCATAGGTGTCATCGCTGAAAAATAGAACAATACATACTTCCTTCATTCGTTAGAAAAGCTCATTTTGTATGAAAATGTGACATACCTCCTTCATCCACTCACTCCTTCTATTTACAATTTGGATAAAACTATTTTCATTGATGTTCTCTGAGTTAAGAAAGCTTGACGTAAGTCAAGGCATGCAAACCTTCTCAATAGCATTAGATTATGGTCAGTGTTAGGGGTGAAATCTTGATGGTAACTCAGTGAAACCATCAGACAGCATTATTTTTAGAATAAACTTCTTTATCACAATATTCGAGTGGGACCAGAAGCCTCCTAGTATAAAGTATATGTATCCGCCTCGAAGGACCAAAAATCCCGGCTCGAAGGCGCACCTCCACCAAACAATACAGCACCATTTATCCCCGGTTCTGAACAATACGGGCAAGGAGGAGTTCGTAGGTAGTGTCTTTGCTCATAGTAGTTATACGCACTGGATAGTTGGCCTCTGCCTCATCCCGTTATCCGCCTATGGAAGGAAAACAATTTTTTTCCTTCTTGCCACGGCGTAATGCGTAACCAATCGCACGGTCGCTACCTCGAGCGCCCCTCCCCTATATTCTATCTAAATTTCTATTGGCCATAGGCGGCAGCCGGCTCTGCCGACTGGGAATGGAACGGCGTGATTAATTGCTGTCTAAAGGCCGCTGCGGCTGAACTTCCGTCTGTAAATATACAGCACCCAGAGCCGTAGTGTCCGTAGCGGAACCCTGAGATTTCGAGGCGTGGGCGTTGTCTATAAGGCGGGCAAGAAGGAACATTTTTCTCCAGCTGAAGGTTAGATAGATACTGGCGCGGCGGGTTCTGATTTTGCAATGGGGTGCAAAATGGTAAATTTGAATGTTGCTCAAGCAGAAAGGACAAAGAAAAATATTCAGAATTATTGAGAAAACTACAAAGTGAGCTAGAAATATGATAATTGATAACATGATATTATAAATTCTTATTAACATAGATAGATATATATTTCATTTCAAAATAGTTGTATTTAAATACAAATTTGAAACAGATCAAAAAAAGAAGAACTTAATCTAACAATACAATACATAACTTAACCAACACAAAGTACATTGTCCTGCAGACAATTTAATGTAATCTAAAAAATTCACCTACAGTATATGGTTTAATATCACATAAATGCTTAAATAACTGATTCTTAAAATGGCTCATATTTGTAAGAGTTTTTATCTCATCAGGTTATAGAACTTATTACTAGAATATAGAGGACCTTTCTCTGTGCATGATAATTTGTGAATAGGATAGTTTAAACATAATGGAGCTCTAGATTTATATTTCTGGTTTTATAAGAAATAATATGAACTCATATATATATAAAGACCTGATAATGTTAATAAATTATTTTCTTTGAAAACTCCCCTGCAGGTTTGTCTAATTGCCAAATTATGCAGTATCCTACATGCTCTTTTCTGTACTTTAAAAATTTCAATGGTACCTAAATGATGACTGACCCCAAAAGATTATACCATACTTTAGCTGAGAATAAAAATTTCCGAAATAAGCCACCTTTAGTGTATCATAATCCACATGCTTACTCAATACTCTTAGTGCATAACAACAAGAGGAAAGTTTACTACACAGCTGAGTTAGATGACAGTACCAGTTTATATTGGAATCTAAGAAGATACCAAGCATTTTACTTGTATCTTGTATAGGGTATTTTGCGGAAACATGGCAGTAGGTATAGTTCTGTTCTGTGTTGAATACAACACACTGTGTTCTATCGGCATTTAATAAAAAACCATTTGATAAAAACCATTCAGTAATATTGCAAAACTGCGCATTACTGGCTTCCTGCAAATTTTCTATCGAGTTGGTTTCTATAAAAATATTTGTATCATCTGCATAATTAATTAAGTGATAGGCAACATTTGTATTTAAGGCAATTGGGAGATCATTTATAAATAATACAAATAGTAGGGGTCCTAGTATACTACCCTGAGGCACACCCATGCATATATGCAACATTTCCGATTTAACAGTTTCAAAATTATTGTATAAGACCACATTTTGACGTATTTCCCTCAAATATGATTCAAACCATAAATAAGCAAGTCCTCTAATACCATAGTCGTATAACTTTCGCATTAGCAAATCATGAGTTATGCATCAATCAAAAGCTTTTGAAGGATCAAGGAACAACCGCATACCACATTCCCTCTTTCAAAAGCTTCATAAATGGCAGTAACAAACTCAAACACGGCAGTTTCTACAGACTTACCATTTAAAAAATCATGCTGAAATGAATTCAATAAATTAAATTTAAGTAGATGATCCAAAAGTGTCTCATACATTGCCTTTTCAAAAAATTTCGAGAAACCTGTTAAAACACTAATTGGCCTATAATTATGGAAATTATAGGCCAGTTACATACAAAATCATACAGTTATTACTCCTTTTCAGTAAATGTATTACGCCGCAAGGATGCCCTGTCACCGTCAGCGGTGTCATCTTTCTCTTCGGCAAGTACCTCTGCATGTGCGGCTTCGTGTTTGCTTGACAAAAGCACATGCAAGTTATGCAGAGCAGGACATTGCAGACAATCACTAACACCCCACATGGCATCTCTCCAAAACGAGGAGAAAGAGCAAACAATATCAGCAGACGCTGGATACTCTGCAGAGGTAGGCCCTGCTAAGGATAGCCAGCGCATATACCGCACCATATCGACCAGAGCTCTACAGTCTACAGGTTATTACGACAACGCCGCCTTTGTACCTTTTAGCGGAGGAAACAGCACGCACGCGTAAAGAAACCCTCAACTGCGAGACGCAGCACGCTAACAAACTGGCAGGGGCAGCAGCTATGGCCAGATACATCAGGTGGCGCAATGAACAAAGAGGCTGATACCATCCATAAGGGAGTGGGTGGAGTGCAAGCACAGGACTACGTACTACTTTTTCACTCAGGCGCTATCAGATCATGGCACTTCAAGGGTGTATAAACACCGAATAGGCCGAGCAGTTGACGACATGTGCCATCACTGCCATGTGTCGGACACGAGCGAGCACGCACTGTTTGACTGCGGTACATGGTCCCCAGGCACACAGTGAGAGCAAACTTGTCTGAGCATCCCACCCCTGAAAATATGGTGCCCGTCCTATTATTGAGCGAGGTACGATGGAAGATCGATGCTACAAAACATCTTCAAGGCTGAAGAGTCAGAAAAACGCAGACACTCGGAATAGAAAATACCTCATCTTGCGCTGCGAAGAATATCGTTTACTATAATGCCTGTTGCAGGTGGAGATTGAGGAGGTAAGGAGAGGGAATGGGTTTTAACCGATCGGGCCGTGGTGGCATCTCAGATAGACGCAACGGCGTCCGTTGTATATGATATCAGAGGACTCAAGCTGGTACAACGTCGGTGCGGGTAGATTTTCTCTCACACTTCCGGGTGTGGGAGTGATGATTCTACCTGGTGATCATGCCGATTTCCTAAACCCTCTGTAACACTAAAAAAACTGGTCACCTTGCCAGTTACAAACGAAACGCATGGCGGCCGGCATGTTAGTGCATTCTAAAATATCATGGCAAGGATGAAGGATGGATATCACAAAACATTTTATAACTTCTGATTAAATTCCAGTTGGGAAGTGATTTACTTAGTAGGTACTAAGAGAAACTGCAAGTAAAGTAAATAATTAAGTAAATTATCAGATATTTGAAAATTTTTAAAATTTTGATAATCTCTTGAATATTTTTAAAAACTTTTATAGTTTTAAGTATTTTGAGGATTTTTAAAACCTTGGCCATGCAGAAGAATTGAAATGTCTCATAGCAGGTACCTGGGAACTGCAAAGTGGACAATATAACAACTAAGTAATCGTAGTTTTCAGTTGGACGCTCTGAGTTCGTTCCAGCAACTTAACGACAGGGCATTAAAATTTCGCAATCGTAACAATTCGACGGACATAAACCTTTCCGTTCCATTTTATTTCTCACGTTCCGAGCAATGCCGAACCGATGCTGAAACTGCTTCCAAGGCGATTCTAGCAGAGGAAAGGTATTTCCTTGCTGACCAGTGGGGATAGAATGACGATATATACGAGGTCTGACAATAAACAAACCGAACTGATTTTTTTGTCGTACGTGTGGCAACACTGTGAATCTGCAACTGTCACCGACTAATGCTCTAAGAGCCGTAAGGCACGATACTAAATTTGTTATCAAATTTCGTACTGAATTTGCTATCAAATTTCATGTAAAATTTGATCGCAATTTTGTTATGGAATCTCTTAACGGGTCATACGTGTTCCTCTGAGCCAATATTTCAGAAATTTGATATAAAATTTGATATCAAATTATTTAGAAATTGTTCTAAAAACTAGCAAACTTGATATCAAAACTGACGCAAAAGTGCGCAGAAGAATAATAATGGAATTGATATCTGTCAGAATTGGCATCTGACAAGAGCAACAAATCAAGTGCGTTCCTTTCATAAGTGAAACAAATATATCACTTCATTTCTTGATATGAACAACTCACATCATATTTGCATGAAAGAAACGAGTTGGCTCACAGTTCAGTTCTCACGATAAAACGATACATGTCACAGCTGTAAATAAAGTGTAGCATAAATAAATAAAGTGCTAAATACCGATACGTTTTCACGTTCAGTAACCTGGACGAAATAAAAAACGTTATCCAATTTCTTAAAAACACGGCTCTGTTCTACAAAATTTAAACGTCATTAAGTAATACAATAATACCTATGGTACTTACCTTTAGTATGATAAACATAGTCATCACACAATAGTATTTAAAAAAAATACTAGTGTAGGTCGACGCGGCAAATTACTATTGCAGTTGACGTCGCATACAAAATTTTCAGGAGAGAAGAGAAACTGCCTGAAAGCACTTTGAAGGAATAGAGAAAGTTTTCATTGTGGCGCACTGTGGGCGCAGCAATAAAAAGTTCATATTTGAAAATTGGTTAGTCTCACGTTTTAAATTACTGTTTAATACAAAAAAAAACGAACGCCTGTTCATGCAAAGTTTTTTGATCGTTCAATATTAAAGGAGCAAATAAAATGTAGATTTAGAAGTATCTATCACTTCATGAAATATTGTAAAAGACAATTCCTTAAATAGACTGTATGTGATGATTCCTTTGTATTTTCTCTAACGGCTTTCGATGTATTCTGGTATTGAGCTACAACCTGCAGCGTTTCAAATCTAACGTGAACCGATACTTATCCTCTTGCAGCGCTTCTACAGCGCCATAGGCCATAAAAAAAATATATTTTGAGGTTTTGAGGTTTTGGCGTTCTCCGGCAAATATAGTCTTCGTCACTCCACTGCACAAAAAGAGGTCATTACTTAACTTTCAGATGACATTATTCCACATACAGTCATACACGCTATTTGTTACTATTCAAAAAATTCAATTTCATACCAAAAATGAAAGAGGATTGGTAATCGCTTTATACTGTGCAAGAAAAGGTCAAGTCCAGGACCGTCGATTTTTTCACAGTATAAAGAACCGGACAACCAACAATACAGTTATGGAGAATCGCGTGTAGTATAAAACAAAAGCCTGGTTTTTGGACTGAACGATGCAGAATTCCAAACTACGCAATAACAGGTGGATAGCCCAGTATCGTTAAAGGTCGGACTTAACTGGTTCTTGCATTGGACTCCTCGTTTGATAAAGTGATTAGGGTGTTTGATGAAGAAGTCGTGAGTCGGTTCAAGGTATTCTGGCGGCATAAGCGATTTAAAAATGGCCCAGAAAGCATCGAAGATGAGCAGAGAACAGAGATGCGGGAGTACGCTAACTGACAACAACGTTCAGCGTGTGCTCTTGTACATCAAGGCAGACCGAATTAAATCCGATGAACTACATACATATCAACCGAGAAATTTTAAGATACCTGGTTGACGATTTACGCATGAAAAAGCTGTGTGCAAAGGTGGTTCCAAAACACCTCACGGAGCTGCAAACACACGAGCGATTGACCATTGCGCGGGATTACATTGAACATGTTGAAAATGATGCCGTCTCTCCCAACCATGCTATTACTGGTACTGAGAGTCTGCTCTTCCAAAATGATCCGGAAACAAAGTGGCAAAGCCAATTGTGGCTCTCTCCTGATACCACTAGACCCAAGAAACAAGAATGGGCAAATCCAAAAGTCAAAACAATGCTAATTTGCTTCTTTGCTCATCCATAATGTAAGCATACTATATTTTAACCATCTCTCTGCATGACACTCACCCTGTAAGTACCCGCCTATGTATGCGAAGAGTTTGTTGGACGCCATATGTTTATTTTTCTGAGGCACTTAATAAAGATAGGATAAGGGTCTTACGCCTTATGCCTGTGAGAAAAATATGAAAAAAGAAAGTAAACACAGTGTCCCTCTAATCCTCGTGACGCGTGGTTCAGTGAGTTTTGCTTGTGGTTGCAATTGGTGAGTTGTTCACTGAGTATATTTCTGCATTTGTCCGTATATCATTGCATGCATGTTTTAACCATTACTTTGAAGCCATTAGTGATTGAAATATTGAGATACAAGGTAGCTAACATAGAATCTCTGCGGAGGACCCCCTAATAGGACCTGGGGCACTGTCTCAACTCCCTAATATGACCTGGGATAAAGTTGAAACAGTTAGGTATGATTGTGAGGTTACTGGGAGCAGGGTACCTTACCCTCTCCGGAGTAATCAGTGTCAGTAGCGTACCTGTCTATCTCCAGCCCACTATTTTAATTGACTTGGAGGACCCCCTAATATGACCTGGGGTACTGTTTAAGTCCCTAATATGACCTGGGACTTAGTAACAGTTAGGTATGATCATGGGATTGCTGGGGAGCATGATGAAATACACCTCATCGTCTCTGCAGTAATCATTGACATTAGCGTACCTGTCTGGCTCCAGCTCAATTAATGAATTAAGGACCCCCTAATATGACCTGGGGTACTGTCTCAACCCCCTAATATGACCTGGGATAAAGTTGAAACAGTTGGGTACAATCAGACGATTCCTGAGGAGCATGGTGAAAGTGGTTAGTAATATAAACACCTCATCATCTCCGCAGTAATCACTAGCTGGCGTACTTGTCCGGCCTGGGAACAAGATATATTAGACAATTCGTGAGGGTAGGATGCTGTCCGCCCATTGCACTCATGGATTCATATCTTGGAGGTCTTCCATGCGGTAGGAAGCTACCGTTCTCCTTGATATGGGAGGTGGATCGCACTAATTCTACCTGTGTCAGTTGTAGGGCATGTTCTCAGGTCAAAGTCTTCACTTATTTATAGAGGTGCGTACCTAGATAGATCTATCGCTAAGCAGATATGAGTTGCGAGTCACATTCGTAGGTAAGGTGCCGTAAATCGATGTGGCGGGTGTGGTCAGTTGTGAAGCCAAGACACACTTTTTAGCCGTCCGTGTGGCACCTTTGGGTTTGCGCTCTCCTCTGGTGTGCACATATAACGGACGAGTACCAAAGTGGCGGTACTGAGGGATTGCGCCTTATATCTTAGAAAATACTGAGATCATCCTCAAGCTATGTTCGAAGCCTCTGATGTAGTTCGAAAGCATCCTGGGCCTCTCAGCACTGATTGGGAGATAATATCAGTATCAGAGCAGACTAACATAACAGTAATTTTGTGCATGTAATGTAGCGGTTGAATGTGGAAGTTACTCATGAGCGTTTTCAAAATACAGGCCCGTCTCCGACTGTTTCCGTCACCTCTTGTCCAGCAGATCTTTCCTGTCGTCTTTGTATCAAGTAAGTGGTCCTTTCAATTCCTGACTATTCGAGAGTATCAGAGTTCTTTTCGTATCACCCTCGTAAAACAAATTTTATGGTACAGGGTGTTACGCTGGAATTTTATTGTATCTTTTATCATTCTATTCTATTATTTTTACATACGTCATTCTACGTCATTGCTACATATCAGAAGTGGGATCTGAGCTCGTGTGTCCTTTCCCCCCTATTTCGAGATCTGAAACTTGTGTGTCCTTCCCCTCTATTTCGAGATCTGAGCTTATGTGTCCTTCCCCCTTACTTCGATATCTGACACCTATGTGTCCTGCCACATATTCTGAGATCTGAGTTCGTGTGTCCTTTCCCCCCTATTTCGAGATCTGAAACTTGTGTGTCCTTCCCCTCTATTTCGAGATCTGAGCTTATGTGTCCTTCCCCCTTACTTCGATATCTGACACCTATGTGTCCTGCCACATATTCTGAGATCTGAGCTTATGTGTCCTTCCCCCTTACTTCGGGATCTGACATCTATGTGTCCTGCTACATATTTTGAGATCTGGCACCTGTGTGTCTTGCTGAACATTCCGAGAATTATTTTTATTGTTCACTTACAGCTATGGTAGAGGTTTCATCGAAAATGTCTCATCAACCTGGACGTTATGTTTTAAAGGTCCCTGATTCTTTGGACTCCTCAGATGATGCGATCCTCTCTCTCACGACCTCCCATAATGAAGGTCGCACCTTCATTAAACTGGCTTCGGTTATGGAAGATTTGTGTAAAGTTGCGACAAAGCTATCTATAGCGCAAAAGGGTGACGCCGTCCCTGGTTTTAACCCAGACGATTGAGGGCAGTCGTCTCGTTGTCTGTGAAGTGGTGTCATAAAATTGACGAATTACGTGACATCTTCCGTGGGTCTGAAGATGCCACGATACACTCCGCCCTTTCTAAATTAGAAGGGCTGCCGACGTTTAGGTTTACATCGAAAGAATGGAAAGTCAACATCCTCAATATCTATAAGAAAGCATGTTATTAAATTCCTCAGGTATTGGTTGTGGAGATGGGTAAAAAAATCAGGTGATTATAGTACACCTACAGCATTGTACTGATAACTGTCGATGGTACTTAAAACATCGAAAACAGAAAACCGTTTGCCGGGTAAACGAAAGCGCAAGATGCAATTTGCGTTAAGGGATGCAGGTAGAGTTCTTGGTAAATCTCGAAGAGTAGAAACAGATGTGCGTAAGAAACCATGTTGTTTTAAGTGCGAAGTAGGGTCGCCGCTGTGATTTTAAAAAAAGCATGTAATTCAGTGTGGGCGATAAATGTCGTTTACACACTTATGAATTTCAGGTCAAAATGTGTCAGCTTAAGGCATGACCTGGCGCCGGTTATATTTTATGAGTCTGTCTGGAAAAATCGTTACACATTAACACCTTGTTTGGATTTAGACAGGGCCTACAGGACTATCACTTTAAATGAGGTGAAAAGGGTTGGATATTGTTTATGGCTCTTCAGAGATGGCCACTCTGAGGGGGTATGATAATACTCTGACAAAGTCGTTGGGGTCTTGTCCATTCAACATTGTTGTTGATGGTGTAAGAGCAGGTGTAAATTTAATGCACTTATGCTCACGATCTATGTTCGCAATATGCTCTTATGTATTGGACAATCTCAAATCGAACAGTCCTGTACTCTGACTGTGGGAGATCAAGTCATTGTTGGTTGTTAGCAGGGTTCTTGGTATCTTGGTTTTCGAGTAATGGTTTCTAATCGTAAGTATGTTAGATTTGTAAACCAGTAGCTAAACAACATCAAGTGAGGCACACGAGATCTGTATGAAGTGTGTCTTTTTAATCATAAGTTGTTGGAAATATTTAGGATCGAAGGTCTCTCCTTCAATCCCAGGAAGTGGGCTTTTCTGATGAAGTCAGTCACATTTCTTGGATTTCAAATTGAATGAGGGAAGGTAAAACCTGGTGAGGAGAAGACCTAAGCGGTGGCTAACTTTCAGCCACCAAGGACAGTTGATCAGGTTCGACAATTTATAGGTTTGACTGGTTATTTTCGGCACTTTGTGAAGGATTATGCGTTAATTGCGAAACCTCTCACGAATCTCCTCAAAAAGAGTGTATCCTGGAGATGGGCAGAGAAAGAGGAAGAGCCGTTCAAGAAGTTGCAGGACAACTTAGTCAATCGACCGGTTTTGGCATTGTACAGTCCGACTGCAGTGACTGAAGATATGTTTGGGGAATTGTGATGCAAGTATGCTGGGATTAGGTGGCATACTATCGCAAGTTCAACTCGATGGACGATTACATCCAGTGGCGTACTTTAGCAGACAAACCACTGAGAATGAGCAAAAATATCACTCTTATGAGTTAGAAACTCTGGCAGTGGTCAAGAGTTTGAAAAAGTTCCGGGTGCATTCGCTAGGTATTAACTTTACCGTGGTAACTGATTGTAATGCCTCGGCAGCTACCAGTGTAAAGAAGCAGGTAATACCTAGAATTGCCAGGTGGTGGTTACAGCTTCAAGAGTTCACTTTTGAAGTGAGGTACAGACCTGGAGCTCGGATGGCACATGTGGATTGCCTGAGCAGGAATCCAGTCGATGGTACTGACGAATCTGCAGAACCAGAGACTATGTTTCGGATCGAACAAGCCGATTGGGTGTTACCTGGTCAAGTTACTGATGTCAGGATCAGAAAAATTCATGAGATCTTGTTCAGAGGATCATCGACAGATACGGGAAAGCAAGTTTATAGGAACTATGCTTTGAGGGATGGTCGAGTCTATCGAATCTTGGTTCGAAGTACAGTGGATGGTACCACACGTAACGAGTCATCAAGTTGCGAAGGCTGCACATGATGACTTTGGGTCACTTCGCAGTGCATAAACACTGCGTTAACTGGCCGGACATTATTGGTATCCTGGGGTGGTAAGCTATCACCTAGGATTATTTCTGAAGGGCAAGAAAGGCAATGCAAATGTATTGGTAGTGATTGATGGTTTCACGAGATTTGTTGCATCAAAGGCCGTGAAATCAACAAAAACTAGGTTCGTGGTAGATCACTTAAAATCATTGTCAGCAACGTTTGGAGTATGTAGAGGGTATGGCCCTCGAAGAGGAATTGACATCACTAAATGACGAAGTTGGTCAAATTCTCATACTCTTCGAAAACCTAGTTACTGCAAGAGAGCAAGCAGCTAGGAAAATAGAGGCAGCGCAACAAAATCAGAAACGCGGTTTCGGCAGAAAGCGTAAGGCCCCGCGAAAATATAGACCAGGCGATTTAGTCCTTGTTGAAAAACAACATCCAGCTACGGGGGCGAGTCGAAAGTTGCAAAACCCTTATAGTGGCCCGCTGGTGGTAAAGGTGGCTTTACCAAATGATCGGTATATTGTTACGGATATGACGGGATCGTACCGAGCCGAAAAGAGGACGAATTATGAAAGGACTGTCGCGGTAGACAGGATGAAACCTTGGTGCACACCAGGAGGTATTTCTGACGATTCAGACAGTGACAGTGGTGACGACGGAGTTCCTCTTCCGGAGTCGCGGGATAGCGACTAACCACCTCGAGGCGAGGCGAATGTCGGATGGCCGAATGTAAGCATACTATATTTTAACCATCTCTCTGCATGACACTCACCCTGTAAGTACCCGCCTATGTATGCGAAGAGTTTGTTGGACGCCATATGTTTATTTTTCTGAGGCACTTAATAAAGATAGGATAAGGGTCTTACGCCTTATGCCTGTGAGAAAAATATGAAAAAAGAAAGTAAACACAGTGTCCCTCTAATCCTCGTGACGCGTGGTTCAGTGAGTTTTGCTTGTGGTTGCAATTGGTGAGTTGTTCACTGAGTATATTTCTGCATTTGTCCGTATATCATTGCATGCATGTTTTAACCATTACTTTGAAGCCATTAGTGATTGAAATATTGAGATACAAGGTAGCTAACATAGAATCTCTGCGGAGGACCCCCTAATAGGACCTGGGGCACTGTCTCAACTCCCTAATATGACCTGGGATAAAGTTGAAACAGTTAGGTATGATTGTGAGGTTACTGGGAGCAGGGTACCTTACCCTCTCCGGAGTAATCAGTGTCAGTAGCGTACCTGTCTATCTCCAGCCCACTATTTTAATTGACTTGGAGGACCCCCTAATATGACCTGGGGTACTGTTTAAGTCCCTAATATGACCTGGGACTTAGTAACAGTTAGGTATGATCATGGGATTGCTGGGGAGCATGATGAAATACACCTCATCGTCTCTGCAGTAATCATTGACATTAGCGTACCTGTCTGGCTCCAGCTCAATTAATGAATTAAGGACCCCCTAATATGACCTGGGGTACTGTCTCAACCCCCTAATATGACCTGGGATAAAGTTGAAACAGTTGGGTACAATCAGACGATTCCTGAGGAGCATGGTGAAAGTGGTTAGTAATATAAACACCTCATCATCTCCGCAGTAATCACTAGCTGGCGTACTTGTCCGGCCTGGGAACAAGATATATTAGACAATTCGTGAGGGTAGGATGCTGTCCGCCCATTGCACTCATGGATTCATATCTTGGAGGTCTTCCATGCGGTAGGAAGCTACCGTTCTCCTTGATATGGGAGGTGGATCGCACTAATTCTACCTGTGTCAGTTGTAGGGCATGTTCTCAGGTCAAAGTCTTCACTTATTTATAGAGGTGCGTACCTAGATAGATCTATCGCTAAGCAGATATGAGTTGCGAGTCACATTCGTAGGTAAGGTGCCGTAAATCGATGTGGCGGGTGTGGTCAGTTGTGAAGCCAAGACACACTTTTTAGCCGTCCGTGTGGCACCTTTGGGTTTGCGCTCTCCTCTGGTGTGCACATATAACGGACGAGTACCAAAGTGGCGGTACTGAGGGATTGCGCCTTATATCTTAGAAAATACTGAGATCATCCTCAAGCTATGTTCGAAGCCTCTGATGTAGTTCGAAAGCATCCTGGGCCTCTCAGCACTGATTGGGAGATAATATCAGTATCAGAGCAGACTAACATAACAGTAATTTTGTGCATGTAATGTAGCGGTTGAATGTGGAAGTTACTCATGAGCGTTTTCAAAATACAGGCCCGTCTCCGACTGTTTCCGTCACCTCTTGTCCAGCAGATCTTTCCTGTCGTCTTTGTATCAAGTAAGTGGTCCTTTCAATTCCTGACTATTCGAGAGTATCAGAGTTCTTTTCGTATCACCCTCGTAAAACAAATTTTATGGTACAGGGTGTTACGCTGGAATTTTATTGTATCTTTTATCATTCTATTCTATTATTTTTACATACGTCATTCTACGTCATTGCTACAATAATGAGCTTGTGCCACCTGTACAGACCGTATATCAACAATTCTATGCCGGAGAACTTGAACAGTTGCGAAAAAGCGTCCTTAAAGTCCGTATAGACATCGCAAAAATATAGATTCTTCATCATGACAATGTGCCTTGTCATTGTGCCTTCAGTGTAAATCAGTTTTTGACCTCAGAAAACACTCCCGTACAGGGGCGTATCTAGACCTCAGTCTTGGTGGGGGTAACGGGGCATGAAGTTGTATGTGCTTTCATCATTTTTTGTAATACCTTCGTGAAGAACGTTGATGCAAGAGGAAAGGAAAATGTTGATAATATTAAAATAAAAAAGACGATATAAATAAGTGAAACAGTGGAGTATCAGGTATTTTAGGAAGATGAAATAAAAAATTTATTGATGCATTAATCAATTTTAATTTTACGGAATACAAATAATATGTAATGCGTATCATCCGTGACCATTTTATTGGCACAGCATACAAAATTGAACGATCATGAACACTCACCAGTACCCTAATAGCCACAAGACGTACTCCATTTTTTTAATTCGTGTTTTAACTTTTATAATCGGTGCAATTTCCAAAACAGGTAATTGATGAGTTATGTAAATTTTTGTGACAAGCTACCACATTGTATAGGACATTCAATTGATTATGTAACAATGGGAATATACTATAGATATGCATCACTGTAATAATGCAAAACAAACCCTTTTGTAATTTAGTTACTGCAAAAAAGATTTTGCTTAAACAAATAAGTCAAAGTTAAATTAAGGGAGGGGTAATTACCCCTGTTACCCCCCCTTGCATACGCCTGTGCTCCAGTATTGCCGCGGCCCCCATACTCGCCGGCTATATTGCCATGTAGCTTTCATTTGTTCCCCCGAATCAAACAAGTGGTGGAAGGGACGCATTTCAAGGAGTTGTAGACATCTAACACTCCGTAATGAGGGTACTTCAGGAGCTGGAGCGTTCTAGGAATTTTTCAAAAACTGAAAATATAACTGAATTCAATGTGTGAGTGCCCAAGGGGAGGAATATCAATATGAGAAAATGTTCACTAACACCTCTTGTTAACGTGACAACGACTGTTTTTTTTTGTTCAATTTACGCTTTTCCTACAGTTTCCTGTTTGATATTTCAGTATGAATGAAGCCCTCTCCCTCTGCGCAGATTGGCTTGGCTCTTAAAGTTTAGTGAAGGGATCTCACAAACCAGCACCGCAAAACAATGGCGTAGGTACAGTTTCATTATGGAAGGGGTATATCCCCTCTATGATGTGGAGTTGGGCTGTGAGTTCAATCATAATTGTGGCAGACTTCCGGGAAGGGAGTGGGGGTAGCTGTAGTTCCTATGCCATGATAGGTATAGGTTGTTTTATTTTCAGTTTAAAGTGGAAATATATACCAATCTGGAGTTATCAGTGCGCCCAAGGATAATATTGATACACTCCGGAGGTGGGGGCGGGTGCCATAGGCAACTAATATCAAATATAATATTGTTCAAATTGGGGGAGGATGCTTGCATGATCTGGAGGGTTAACAGTGAGTCCTAAGATAGTTTTGATTCCTTCTTGGGGGGATCATCATCATCATCATCATTATCATCACAAAGCTCTACAACCCCGGGTGGGTCTTGGCTGACTGCACAACTTGCATCCTTCTCCTTCGGTCTTCTATCAGGCTGTAATCGAGTGGTATATTCATTGTTGAGAGGTCCGCCCTGATATTATCCTTCCAGCGCATTCGCGGGCGTTCTGGTGGTCTCTTTCCAGCTGGTACCTCCTCCCATACGAGTTTCGCCAGTCTTTCGTTGTTCATTCTGTGGACATGTCCGAACCATCTCAGGCGTTGGGACTTGATTTCCTGGACGATGTCTCCCTCGCCATACAGTGCTTTAATCTCGGCATTATTTCTAATGCGGTGTTGGTTGGTGTCGGGGTGGTAACTTCTTGGGGGGATGCTATAGGCAAATAGTCTCAGATATATTGTGATAATTTTTATAACTACAAAGGGGAGCAACATGTCCCCCTATTGCCCCCGTATCTGCACCAGTGCCGCAAAAATCAGATATATTTCCCTGAGACTTTTCGACACCTCTCGTTTTTACACCGTCTGTTTTCTCAGCTGTCCTTGCAACCGTTTCCTCATTTCCTCCCGTAAAATAGTTAGTAGTAAACAAGGAAGCAGGATAATTTTGCACGTAAATAAGATAAGATTGTCACTTAACCGTCCTGTAAGTTCGAAGGAAATGGCTTTTGTTTTATAGCAATGAGCAGATAAGTTTCGTTTGGATGAAAATTTAACACCCTCTGGGACTTTACAGGAAGATGACGAAATAAACACGTCATATGCAGACTGCTTTAACTATGGGACAAGATCGATGTAGATCGAAGAAAGAAGTTATACAGCCTTAATTTGTCTTAGCACAATAGCTTTACTATCTTTATATCAAGTTCGGCCCTCGTGTGCAGCAATTGGGGAAGTAGGAAGTAACCCCCCCCCCCGCATACTGTATTTAACTCTTAAAAACACATGGACGCTCGCTGACGTGTATCTATGGACCATACTACAACTGAGGAACAACAGTAGTCGAAAACGATTATTCCATACCCAAACATAACAAACAGCATTTAAAAACTACGTACAAAAATGCGAATGTAGTGTCTTTCTAATTAAAATTTTTGCCACATACCGCTATGACATTGGATGTATAACTACTAGTTGCTATGTATCAGATTAGAATGTCATTAATATGTCATTTTGTGGTTGGACTATAGAAAGATCGGTGATATGAGCCTGCTGCCAGGGGGGGGGGGCTGCCAGACCTAAGTCTTGGGGGGGTAGCGGGGCATGAAGTTGTGTGTGCTTTCACCATTTTTTGTAATACCTTCGTAAAGGACGTTGATGCAAGAGAAAAGGAAAATGTTAATAGTATTAAAATAAAAAAGGAGATATAGACAGCAAGTGATACAGTGGAGTATCAGGTATTTTAGGCAGATGAACTAAAAAATCTTGAGATGCATTAATTAATTTTAATTTTACGGAATACAAATAATGTGTATGCAATACGTATCATCCGTTAACATTTTATTGGCACAGCATACAAATTTAAACGATCATGAACACTCAATAGTCAGGTACCTAGTAGCCACAACACGTACTCCATTTTTTTAATTAGTGTTTTGGTGCTTCTAATCGGTGCAATTTTCAAAACAGGTAATGAATTAGGTAAATTTTTGTGACAAGCTTCCACGTTGTATAAGACATTTAACTGATTATGTAACAATGGGAATATATTAGATATGCATCACTATCATAATGCAAAACAAACCCTTTTGTAATTTAGTTACTGCAAAAAAGATTTTTTTTCAGTGCTACAATAATTGCTTAAATAAGTAAGTCAAATAAAATAAGTCAAAGTTGATTTGAGCTTTTTTAGAAAATCTTGGGAGGGGTAATTACCCCTGTTGTTGTTGTATACGCCTGTGCCTGTTGCACAAAGTCGAAAAAGCATCAGAGGCTGATTCATAGGAGCCACACTATCATTGCTGCAAATTTTTCTATTTTATAGGTCTGTTTATAATCAGCAACATTATCTTAATGTTACAGGAATATTCAATTTTCATATTCAATCAGGCTTTAGAATATATACAGCTGTAGCTTTCGACACCCGAAACGATGGAGAAAAGTGAATTCGTCAAACTTGTCGAAATAATCTGCCCTTTCAAATACTTGTCTAGACACCCATACAAAATTAAATTTTATTCTTCCACTTCATCATTATCGTTAAACATGTCATTTTCAATTTTACGGTCCGTTTTCCTTTTCCTGAGATTTTTTCACAAATTATTTCGGCTATATACTCATTATATCGACAACAAGAAGGTTGAAGGATTGACAGCAAACCACAGAACTAAAAATAGGACAAAGGTGAGACTAAGTGTACCTCAAGTCAGAAAACTCTAAGGCCTATCTTGACCATTGTTTAGTTTACTTTTAACTTCTCCTTAGACAGCAGTGCAAATCATCACTGCCATCGTTGGTCTACCTGAGTAGCTAGTTGACCTTAAGTGTTATTGGTGCAACTAGCTAAAAAAATACACTCCAGTAGTACAGATATCAACTGGCTAGAATAAGGAAAAGGACCAATGACTCTCAATCTCGGCTATATACTCATGATATCGACAACAAGAAGGTTAAAGGATTGACAGCAAACCACAGAACTAAAAATAGGACAACGGTGAGGCTAAGTGTACCTCAAGCCAGAAAACTCTACACACATAAAAATAATTTCTTAGAAGGAGCACAGATGCTTTAATTCAAGTATACCATAACTTCCTATACGCACAAAGTTATGCTAATCTTAAAGTGAGAATACGATATCTTTGACCATATAAGGGTTAGACTGAGAAAATATCTTCAATGAAAAACTGGGAAATTCTTGATAGTAAGGATACCAAAATCTTAAATCAAGCATATGGTAATATTTACCGAAGTATTTCATAATTTTGACTGAAGCATTTCGTAATCTTAACTGGGAGCATTTCATAAACTTGACGCAAGTAGCTCAACTTTATTCTAAAATTGCGATATTCTTGGATGAGGAATCTAACAGTATTAATTTGAGCATTCAAACTCTTCTATGAGCATGTAGAAATTTTTCTGGAGCAATAGTTCTGCAAAATTTCTAAAATCACATTTAGTATACTTAGTACTTATCTAGGAACACCTGAGTCAGGTCTTCGCATCCCAATTTTTTTAATAGCTCATTCATGGTTGGATAGATCCAGTGATAAGGAAGCTGATGGGAACTGGGACGCGACTCAAATGGCGGTGGACCAGCACTACCGGCAGATTCGATGACTGATGGTTGACGGTGGTATCACGGGTATCAATTTATTTAACAGTTTGGCTAGATACTATTATGCAGGATCCAGGATGCAGGTATTACGCTACGGTGCTAAAGACGGCGGCGAATACGACAATCCGAAAACCGATAATGGCGGCGCGAACGCGGACGGGCAACAGTCTGTTGAGTAGAGAGAGTGGAGAGGTTACAGTTGACCCGTGACACGCTGCGCGCCTGCGAACTCCGACGTTGGTAGACGTTAAATAAATGATTTACTTGATACAAATATAGGGTGTGCTTGTAAAGCAGCGTTCATTTTCAAACCGAGATTATCATATTGTAAATGAAGGTTCGCATTTTCAAGCTGTCTATATTCTTGATAGAGGTAAACTGAACACCGCTGGAAAAAATGATAATCTTGATATAAAATTATGAAAAATTTGTTATTAAATTATTATAGCCTTGGCTGCAAAGAAAATTATATTTTCTTTCGGAGCATATTTCTTTAAAATAAGTATATAAATCAAAAATATATTATTCTTGATACAAATTTTCTATAATTTCCTCATCAAATACTTTTTCTTACAGTGAGAACCGATATTCTTGTTGTGAGTATGTATTTACAAGAATATCACAATTCTTGACTTGAGAATTTCTTTTTATGTGTGTAGGGCCTATCTTGACCATTGTTTAGTTTACTTTTAACTTCTCCTTATAGACAGCAGTGCAAATCATCACTGTCATCGTCGGTCTACCTGAATAGCTCGTTGGCCTTAAGTGTTACTGGTGCAACTAGCTAAAAAAATACACTCCAGTAGTACAGATATCAACTGGCTAGAGTAAGGAAAAGGACCAAAGACTCCTGCAGTGTAGGTATTAGTAGACGACAGGTCAATGTTACCCTAGATCAGTGAGCTGACATCAAACTGGCGGATGCTTGGTTAGGGAGGCGATTGTAGGGAAGCAAAAGGCAGAAACGTTATAACAGGCCCATTTGCTTAAGATCAAAGATAGAGGATTGTTCAACCTTTTGGCGAGGCCGCTGCTGGATAAGCAGACATTTACCACTCATGAAAGTGGTAAAGAACCCAATTGGGTCTAGTTATTGGGAAGAAGACGAAACCTCGTTTCATCTTCTGGGCAGATGTGCTGTGTATTGCAACCGTCAGATCATGGTTTTTGATGATGTATTGATAGACGACATTGTGAAGGGTCAGACAATGACAATCAAAAAATATAGACATTTATATTGTTTCGTTGATCATTGAAAGCGGTATTGTAAATGATTCACTGGACCGCTGAAGATCATCTCATTTAAAGTCAACGTAGATTTGCAAAACATAAGTGACTATTGCAAAAGACACTGCTTAAAAGTAAATCCTTTGAAATCAAAGGCGATGTTATTCTATCCTAAAGAACTTCACTCGAATTTCAACGACAGAGTTTCCCTTTCCTTGAATGATGTTCCCATTTCTTTCGTGAAGCATGCTAAGAATTTAGGTATTACGCTAGACAGATCTCTTAGATTTACTGAACACGTAAATAACCTCTCCAAAGCCACATATCTGCTATTGAGGAATCTATACGCAAATCGTCAAATTTTGAATTTTAAAACTCGAATAAAATTGGCTGAGAGTCTGGTAATGTCTGTCTTAACTAATTCTATTAGGTATCATATATTATCCATGTCTTGATTCTGTTAATAAATATAGGTTACAAAAGATCCAGAACGGTTGCTGTAGATTTGTGTATGGTTTTCGTAAGTACAGTCATATTACCGCCAATATCAAGCAGCTGCAGTGGCTGCGCTTGGACCATTTGTATAAATACTTTTTGTTAACATATGTTCACAAAATCCTAAAAACCAGCTTACCGTCCTACCTGCATGATAAATTAATATCCCGAGGAAATGTTATATCTAGGCCTCTAAGACACAATTATCGTATCGAAATCCCCATTCATCGTACTTCCTTATTTCAAGGAAGCCTTATATACAACGCTGTTACATTGTATAATGTCTGCGTAGAGGTTAAGTGGCAGAGTAGCCATCTGGCTAAACTTCGCCTCTACCGCAGATCAATTAATAAAGGCATTTATTATTATTATATTTCAAAAAACAAAAAGTGCAGCCCGGGCTCCGACACACCGAGCTGCTGTTCCATTACCCAATGACTACTCCTCACACCGTGAGGTGAGCAATCATTGGGTCCGCGAATCGTGCGCCCCAAGTAGACGAAGGGACCCAAGGATGACTGCCTTCTGCATTCTGGCGGCTAAGATGTGCGCCGCCGCACGGCACACCGGTATTTTGCGCAGTGCAGAGAGCAGCGTATTCCTCATTCCACCTAGGGATCCAATGACCATAACCAGCAGACTTACAGTGTAGTCTGGCCAGAGCCTGCGAAGTTATCCGAGCAACTCCTGATATTTGGTCGTCTTCTGTTGGTAGTCGAGAAGGACTATGTCGGGCATGTTTGCCTGTACAAGCTCGAGCGTGGGGAACGAGTAATTCCAGTATTATTATTATCCTGATTTTTCTCGCATGACTGCGGTAGCAACAGGTCTTGACGGGCTGTGCCAAGTCAGCACCTGAACTATTACGGATCGGAATTTAGGAAGGATCGAACAATATTGCAGGTCTTCAGGATTACAGACTTCTGAAATATTTTGTGTAACCTTTCGTCCAGGCCTAACTGTTGTAGGTGTGGTGTAAATGTGTTTGGTGTGAGGCCTGAGACAGACAGAAATCCGGCATCTCTCGTTCTCCACAACGGACTCTATATCCCCTGGAGCGTATGGCAGCACTGGTGTCTCATCGATACCGTATGAGTGCCTTAAATGATAATAGAGCATTCGTAGAGCCGCGTTGTGCCGATGGACGTAAGCCGTCCCAGCGTACGTCTTACACGCCGACAAGAGATGCATAAGCGTCTCTGGCGCCTGTCGGCAAGCTCTACAAAGGGTGTCGGGTACATCTACACCCATAACTCTTTTACGGTACACCAAGGTGTTGAAGACACCGTCTTGGCAAGCCATTATAAAGCCCTCAGTCTCCGACTTCGACCCACTAGACCTTAGGAAAGAGAAGGTCAACTGCTCAGACAAGCCATGCTCTTCCATGCATTGGCTTAAGAGGAAGTCGACTTCGGCAGTTTGAATGTGGGATTTTAATTCTGCGGGAGCGAGTTCCGTAATGGACTGCTGACACCTCCGCTTGAAGTCGAGTGTGAGGCTGAGCTCCTCGGCTGCTCGTTTCGCTCCGCTAAAAAGAAAGGCTCATTTACCCGCATTCTCGTGCTCTCGCACAAAGCGGATCAGGGGATCGGTGCTGTTCGTTACATAGCAGGCGGTGGCCAATACTACCCTGTTGTGCAGACGCTCCAAACTCAATAGTCCACGCCCTCCCAGGTGTCGCGGGAGGTGTATTCGCGGGACACAGGACTTAGGATGCAGACTTCTCTCCATATTCATCCTTTTGCGGGTCTTCGTGTCGATTTCCTTCAGCTCGTTCAATTTCCAGTGTATAGCACCAAAGGTGTATAATAACAATGGGACCGCAAGCATGTTTGTGTCAGCGACTTTGTTTTTGCTGGACAGTTCTGATGACCAGATCTGCCGGAGTCGGTGCAAATACTTGCGGCGGAGACACTCCTTGACCAATTCTGCCTCTTGGATATGACGCTGCGCCACTCCAAGGTAGGTATAGGTATCTCCGGCATGCAGTTGTCGCAAGATGCTCCCATCAACGAGCTGTTCCTCATCTCCACTATCTCCGCTTCGTCCTTTCTTGAGATGAACCAATGCACATTTGTCTGTCCCGAACTCCATTCCGATAGCATGACTGTACTCCTGTACCATCCTCAGCGATTGTTGTAGTTCGCGTTGGCCGGAGGCATAAAGTTTTAGGTCATCCATATAAAACAGATGGGTGACCATGTGCCTCCGGTTATTGGGCGTGCCACAGCTGTATCCTTTAGTATTTCTCAGCGCTATGGACAGAGGCAAAAGTGAGATGCAAAAGAGCAAGGTTACTCAAGGAGTCTCCTTGGAAGACACCTCTTTTCAATGACACCAACTCTGTCTGAACCCGAGTTTCACCTGATGTTATAGTGAACCGGGTCTTCCAGAGTGGCATCAGTTGTTTGATGCATCCCACTATCTGATTATCCACCGAAAGACATTCCAACAGCCGCACAATGAGCTCATGAGACGTGCTGTCGAATGCCTTGCGATAGTCAATCCAGGCCATAGAAAGGTTTCGCTTGTACTGCACGGAGTCCTGCGTCACATCGGTCAATTAACAAGTTCTCCTTGCAGCCATCTACTCCTTTCTTTGACCCTCTCTGTTCATACACGTCGAGAAATACAGGATTCACAGCTTGAAGGAGACGCATGTACAAGATTCTGGTGAAGAGCTTGTAACATGCGTTCAGACATGTTATTGGCCTGTAGTTTTTGGGATCAGACAAATCTCCGGTCTTCGGGAGAAGCACGGTTCGACCCTCGACAAACCAAGCCGGAATTGGCTGCTCCTGATTTAGCCACGAGTTAAAAACTCTAGCTAAATGCCGGTGGCAACTGGGGAATTTTTTCTACCAGTAGGTGTTTACGCCGTCCGGGCCAGGAGCTGCGAAATTCTTTGCGCCTCGTAAGGCGTCAAGAATTTCTTCCGTGTTTATCGGATGACGCAGTACATTCAAGTTAGGAGTCCTCCTACAAACGGACTCGAACTGCGCCAAGGCCGGAGTGTCTGCTGAGAGAGGTTTGGGTTGTTCGTAAATGTTCCTCCAATTATTATTATTATTATTATTATTATCATAGTAAATCAATTATTACTTTGTGTCCTCTTTCACTCTTTCAGAGATTTCAGTACTTTTAAGTAGGGACAGAAATAGTTAAGTCTCTCAGACCTATGCATAAACATTAATTATCGCTATTACCAAATGAACTACTTTCCAATAAAATGTACGCTGTGACTATTCTCCCGGTTCCGGGATTGGTACCGATCACGGTTGACATTTGCCGCTTCTTATCGATGATGTCGACGATAACCGGGAAAGAGACGAATCCCGGCACGGCCATTTTCAAATGCGGCTGCATATAGGCTTGGAAAAATAACAATGCGACGAACATAAACTGTCCTACAATATAATCGCGCGCGAACTGCATCGGCCGGGATTCATCTCTTTTCCGGTTACCGTCGACGGCAAATCGGTGCCAATTCCGGTTGTCTCTGACGTCAACCGGGATTGACGCCGATACCGGAGCCGGGAGAATAGCCACAGCGTAAAACGTAGCAGTAGTATATAGATATTGGGAAGCAGTACTTTGAAACAGTATTGGTTCGCCATCTATCTACCAAAGCCGGTACCTGAGCGTTTAATTTTAGGAACCGAGTACTGTTTATGTGGCATGAGGTATAGAAACCTGCGGGAACGACAACAAACAGACTGTTTTTTGTGAAACACTCATTTTACACTCCCGACATTCGGGTTATGCTAAAAAGCAACGTAACTCAATTAGAGTAGCAATTTCATTCATTCATCCGAAACCAATCACAGACGACGTCGTTTCGCTTTTATTAAACCTCGTCAGTGTGATTTAGGTGTCAGATGAATAAATGAAATTGCATGATAGTGCCTAGCTGGCAAAACTCGTAATAGTAGTAGCAACATACAGATATTGGGAAGCAGTACTTTAAAAAGTATTGGTTCACCATCTATCTACCAAAGCCGGTACCTGAGCGTTTAGTTTGAGGAACCGAGTACTGTTTATGTGACCCGTTTTAAAGCATCAGGTATAGAAACCTGTGGGAACGACAATTAATAAAAGCGTAACGACTCGTCTCTGATTGGTTTCGGATGAATGAATGAAGTTGCTACTCTTTAAGTGAGTGCAACGTCTGACGACGCCGCACCGTAATGTGAATGAACAGTACAAGTACTACCAAATCAGCAATACCAACATCACCTCAACTCACTTGACGTACGTTTTAAGTTATGGTGTTGACGCCAACGAATTTCTGCATTTTTTGTGCTTGAATTTTTATGCTGTTGTAGTGACTTTTGTGAATACTATACATACTATAGAACGTATTAAGTGTGCAAACTAAACAGTGGTGGTCCAAAATCTTTGAATCGTGTTATTTGAGGTTATATTGATGGGTACACTGGCGGAGAATTTGTGTTTTTACTGTTATAACTATTAAACTGTTGTAGAACCGCGAATTATCTGAGCTTGCTTCCGCTTCCGAGTATTAACTCTAAAAGGGGTGATACACGTACGAACTTTAAGTACGCGGTTTTTAAGTTCGCGAACTTACTCGGCTCGACGTCGGTGACACACATGAAGCTGAAATCACTCATTTTGATAAATTTCCTAAATAAACAAAACTTTTAACAAACGCCAAACACAACAAGCGTTGCGCATCGATGGCCTGCCGAAACAAAGTGGTGGCTCGCGGCTCGCAGTACGAACCGAGACAAGCTACGAGCAAGATTTCAAATATGTTGGATCGCCGGCGGTTGGCGCGATGGTTTTAAAGTACGCGTACTTACGGTGACACACAGGCGAAAAAGGTCGTCGAGCCATAAGTACGCGTACTTGCTAGTACGTGTATCGCCCCTTTAAGAGGCGGAGGAGTTTTTCTACCTTGAAGCTACCGACGCTTTTGAAATCACGTAATCTACTTGTCATGGAAAGACATTTTCAAAATGACAACAGTGACAGTTTCAATGATATCGGGTGGTTGCCGCTCGAGGAGTGAGGGGGTGAAAACTCTGCTTCGCGACGATATTCCAAAAATAGCTTCGATTTGGTAAGTGCTATCGAAAAAAGGGTCAAACGATCCATGGAGAGAACAAAATTTTGCTCAATTGTGGTCTATATGTTTTTCGTGTGCGATCAATGGTTTCCATTCTACAATCCACCAAAGTTAGAGGTTGATTTGTGATTTTCACTAAAATCAGTATTTTTTCGCAAATTAAGACGAAGCATATTATCAAAAAGTTTTTTCACTGAAAGAACGATATTTTCTCATTTCTATTTTTTCTGTAGCTGCATAAACTCAACACATTTGGTCTCGTAAAAAGTTACGGCATTTAGGACAGCGTCGCTACATTTTATTTGTAGATGGATTCAGCGAAAGTGAAACTACCTCGGCGTTTGAACCGCTTTTCGCTTCAAGGTAGAAGAACTTAGCGGACTCTTAGACTATAAGGTAAACAATGGAGTCAAGTTGATTGAATCAGTACTTCCCACACATAATGATGATACCATTTTATTATTTTCCATTGCATGAAGCTATAGTCTGAAATCCCCTTGCAACTAAATCATCGCTCACCCGCCCGCAAAAACAACATCCAACACAAAAACTCTCGTAAATAGTTTCTTGCGTCTTCCTCCTTAGGAACTAGGATGCCACGGTTTTTTCTGCATGCTTCAACTGGAACGATCTAAAACAATACTAGTATGTATACTTCACAAATTCTAAGTCCCATGGTTTCTATAATAACCATACAAAGTTCGGATGGACCTAAAAAAGTGTATCATGCCGCTAGGTTTTCCATTCACATGGACAGCCCATTATGAATACAACATATTTTTCAGTTTTACAACCCCCCACCCCCCAGCCACCCCAAATTCACCCCCACCCAAGAAAAAGTAGAAAATGATCAGGAAACCTTAAAACGCCTAAAAACAAAGTTTGAGGCATATATGAAATTTTTTGTTTTTTGCTAATTACTCCCCCCCCGTATAACGATTTTCAAAATTATAGAAACATTACCTACTACGACCTCACAGCATATGGCTGCCCAAACTTCATCACAATCCATGCAGCGGTTGCTGAGATTACGAGGCTAGAAAAAAGCGACTGACAGACAGACAGACCAACGGAAATGAGTGACGTGGATGTTCGTTATGTAGACATCATAAAACGCCCAAAAAGCGTATTATCTCAAAATCGAAAATTTTCGCGATCACAATACTCCCCTCAACTATCGGTGAGGGAAGTAAAAATCTAAAAAATCATGTTAGTTACACTAAGCGCGCAAAATGTTTTTGTGAAACGTGTGAACTGGCTCTAAAATGGGACCCGTGTAACGACAGCTAATGACGGTTATATACGGCACGATTTTTCCTATGCGTTTAAAATTTATGACCGTACGTCGCTCCGTTTTAACTGAAAAGTTATAGTAGTCTGTTTACGAGCAGTTGTGCAAGAAGAGTTTCCTTGCCATTCGCATTCGCATACTTTAGAGTCGTAGAGACTTTCCATCATTGGCGGGAGCTAAGGGTTAATCCCGGGCACACGGAACGCAAAACTACGTCATATTGATACAGAACCCACATAACACTATATCGATATGTACATCTGCAGAATGTACATTAGATATTCCAGTTTGAATATGTGTACTTTGAATATTCATAGGACCTTGAATGTACATATGAAAAATGATATTCACTAGTGTAATATACTATGTGTATTCACTAGGTCTATTCATATTTGAATATACATAAGATGTTGGTCTAGGTATCATATATAATATATTCATACGGGAATATACATGAGATGTTGGTCCAAGTATCATAATTATATCCATGTAGTAGTTGACGCCTGCGCGAAGGACAACTAGTGCCGCCATTGCTGATTTCAGACCATTCTGCCGTTCGCGTCCTTAGTCGTAGTAAGCATCTGTGTGCTGGTGCTGGTTGTACCCGATCGAGTGAAGTATTGTGCAATGTTACTCATCTTCTGGCTACTGATAACATTCGCATCCAGCGTTTGATGGTGAGCGTAAGCCGAACAAACCACCTACAAAATTTTAAAACCTTCACTTCTTTGTGATTTTAGACATGCCATTCAACACGGAAGAGATGACAATCACAGTAATCGATTTTACCAAGTATTATTGTTGTAACTAGAAATTGAGTTAATAGCAGTGCATAATGAAAGCATAAGGCTTGTTTATTTTTCTGCCTCTACATTGAACTTTCATACACTGTACATGTGCATTAAAAGTACATGAATGGATATACCATGGATGTGGCCACAAACGTAGGTACATGAAATGTAAATTTTTTTATGCCAATTTTGCATCCAATAGTTACTATGTACTATGTATGTACTTTTGTATGTAAGTATATACTTGGTATATGTTATGAATATACATGTTCATGTCTGGACTATGTTACATATACTATGCATGTACATTAGACGTACATATGAACATTCATTGGATATGCCATGGATATGGAAGTTCGCGACAAATGTACATAAAACGTATATTTTTTGATGTCTATTTGACATCCACTGGAAATTCTTGCTCTATTTGTGGATATACATAGCCATTGATTCGATATCCACTGCACGTACATTGTATAATATACTTTTGTTATGTGGGAAGCTCATCAGATCATTGAACACAAACCTTAATTTAATGCCGACGATGTGAGTCGCTAACCCAATGTAAGGTTATCATGTTACATTTGCTGGTCATTTACTTGATTAAGCAAAATATATCAGCCTACGGCTACTGTTTCTGTCAACCATCATTTACCATGAATCTATTCATGCCTCATAAATGTTACGAATAACAGTAGTTATTCCTACTATTAATATCAGCGGTGAATCATCCTTTGTCTCATCGTCAACAGGTTTTGCAACAGTTGACGACTGGCTTTGTAAAATCAACACCTATTCATTGGAAAAAAGCATATCGTTTATATTTTTTTGTGTATGCAAATCTTAGATCTATGACAACAAATTCAGCTGAATTCAGCTCTCTCAAACCGTAGAGGCTGCTTCGCAAACAAAAAATTTTACAAAAATGTAACCGACATCTGAAACTAACACATTTGAAGATGGTTTAGATTAAAATAAACCGAAACGTAGTGAAGGAAAGTCATAGTTTCAATTGTTGACCGAAATCCATGAAAAACAACCATAATCTATCTATAGGCGCGGTAGTAGTATAGCGTTTATTGTAAATATAAAATAAATAAGATACAATAAACAACAAGTGACCCAAAAAAAGTTAAAAACTTGTGCTTGGGTATAAGTAATTATTATAAAATGGAAACAACAAATAAGGGTTAATTCAGGAATATTATGTATTCCATATATATCAGTAATAATAGGTATTGCACATGTCTACAATTTGGTGAATTTTAATGCGCTTATTATTTACTATCCATTGTTTTAAACCATACTTGAGTGAATTTAAAGGCACTAGACATTTTATGCTTTCTGGTATCTCATTGTATAGTCTTGGAGCAAGAAATGTATGACATCGTAATAAAGTATTTTTTCTTGCTTTTGGTACAACATTACATGCATATCTTATGTCATATTTATGTTCGTGTTTTGTCAAGTTTGATTTATTTTTATATTGGTAAATACCTAATGACATGAAAAATGTTTGGCGGATATCTAGAATTTTTGTTTTAGAAAATAACAAGTCACTAGGATATGTACATTTCACTTTATATAAAATTTTTATTAAACGTTTTTGTATAATTTCTATTGCTTTTATATTATTTTTACATGCTGCGCCCCACACCACAATACAATATCGTATATGACTATGAACAAGTGCTTCGTATACAATGATCATCTGTTCATAGGTAAGTATAGTGGAAAGGAGTTTAAATTTGCTTATAACGTAACGAATCTTTTTGACAACATATTCGGTATGCTCTTTCCATTTGATATGGCAATCTAGATATATTCCTAAGTACTTGATACTGGTGACCATTGATATAGGAGCTACCTGTTTACAACTGATTTGTAAGTTGGTGTATTTCGGTAAGCCGTTAGCGTACGATGCGAATGGAACAAAGTGAGTCTTGTTGAAATTGACTGTTAAAAGTCGACTACTGAACCAGTTGAACATTTTTTTAAAACCATTTTCATCCTTTGATTTTAATATTTCCCAAATTTCAGCAGAAAATATAACAGCTGTATCGTCTGCAAAACTCACTATATCTCCGCTCACATCAACCGCAAATAGATCATTTATATATATGTTAAAGAATAATGGTCCCAGTACCGTTCCTTGAGGAACACCGCATGTTGTAGGCAATGGAGAACTAGAGCATTTATTTATCATAACAGTTTGTGTTCTATTACTTAAATAACTTTTAATTAGATGATAGATTTGACCCCGTATACCATAATTATGTAAAGTTTTCATGAGTATCATATGATCAACTGTGTCAAATGCTTTTGCTAGGTCAACAAATACACATAATGTTGGAATATTTCTGTCTACATTTTTGCATAGTAGTAGTGACATATGTCACCGCATCTTCAGTAGATTTATTTTTTTTGAAACCGAACTGTTTATCAGAAAATATGTTATATTTCTCTAAAAATTCTGTCAATTTGTTCTTTATTATATTTTCAAAAACATTTGCCAAACAGGAGATAAGTGAGATAGGTCTATAATTGGATAAATCATATTCATCACCAGTTTTATGTACAGGCATCACAGTCGCAATTTTGAGTATAGATGGGAAAATACCCTTTTCCAGACAACAATTAATTATTCTAGTGAATGGCTCCGAAATAAGATGTGCTACGATTTTGAGTGTTTCAGCAGTTAAATTGTCTATTCCAGGTGTTTTGCCATTTTTCAGCAGCATTATTGAATTAATTACTTCTTGTTCAGTGATTTCTTGTACTACAATGGAGTTTGAGAGTCTGATTGTTTGTGTGTCTAGGTATCGGATACTTGATTTAATTTTTTCTGCTAGATGTTTACCAATAGAGCAAAAGTATCGGTTAAATTCATTACTAATATTTAAGTTAGTGTTCAACATGTCTCCACTTTGAGACATAATTTTACCAATGTCTCTACCAGAGTTATTTACACCTATAACGTTATTCACACATTTCCATAGCTTTTGTGTATCGTTGGTATGGTTCATGATTTTATCTTGATAATATGACAATTTTCTAGCTCTGATTAAATTAGTAAGCTTATTATGATATTTTTTATATTTTTCTTTATTTTCTAGAAAAATAAGTATATGACAATAAAATTAGGGTTATAAATATAAGGGATATTATTTAATATTCGCAAAGCGGTTCCTCGATTAACGTTTCATTTATATTGATAATGAAGGTGGTATTTTGTGTTTTTGAGCATCGCATGGCAAGGAAAGTGCAGGAGAAAACTGCATAGTTCCAACAGTAAAGTATGGGGGCGGTTCTGTAATGGTTTGGGGATATTTTGGCAACAAGAAGTTTGGGGGAATGCGCCTAATTGAAGGAATTTTGAAAAATGAAGGTTGTCAAGACATGAGGTCCTCTAGAATTCGACTTATCGGCCTTGCCTTCATTTTCCAAGAGGACAATGATCCAAAGCGTTTCTCCAATTTTGCAAAGGATTTTTGGAATAAGAAAAGGACGCTGAATACTAAATTTTATGCAGTGGCCGTTCCAAAGCTCGAACTTTAATCCGATGGAGCTGTTATGGGACGAATTGGATCGGATGGTCACAAAGGAGTGCCCTACTTCAAAACATCTCCATTTGACGTTGTAATGACCTCAAAAAATAATATTTTTTGTCGGCCGAGTCATCTAAACAATCCAAACTTCATCATTAGTCTTGAGGGGAGCCAGCGCCGAGTTAGTTTTAGGAATCGGATATTTCACTATGATCTTTTTTGACACCTTTTTGCAAAGGAGATTCCCAACGTGATCCAATTTCATCATGCAGCGCCTCCCATGGAATTTGGTTATCTACGGGTTGTATAGGGAGGGAGGTCAGGAAGCAAGTTCCACTTGAGTACTGTCTAAATTAACCGCCATTTCCTTTAAACCAGAGTGTACTGGGAAGTTGACAGGTGGATCTTTATCATCCGATGAGGAAGGCGCTGGAACAACGGGCAGCCATGAGGCTTTTCTGGAGTAAGAGGTACCCCTAAGGCAGTACGGTCCACGACCAAGAGGTAGATACATACAAAAATGCAGCCCACGGCTATGAAATAGTCTACCCACGGTAGAGATAAAGTCAAAAACCAATCGAATGGATAAACCCACAACTATCCGTTAAAATTATTTTCCACAGTATTTGAAAAGAGTTTCATAGTCTACCCACGGTAGAGATGAATCCAAGAACAATAGAATGGATAAACCCACGGCGATCCGTCAAAATTATGTCCCGCAGTATTTGAAAAGATTTTCATAATCTACCCACGGTAGATATGAATCCAAGGACAATAGAATGTATAAACCCACGCCTATCCGCTATCTGTCAAAATTATGTCCCGCAGTATTTGACAAAATTTCCATAGTCTACCCACAGTAGAGATGAATCCAAGGACAATAGAATGGATAAATCCACGGCTATCCGTCAAAATGACATCCCGCAGTATTTGAACAGATTTTCATAGTATACCCGCAGTAGAGATGAATCTAAGGACAATAGAATGGATAAACCCACGGCTATCCGTCAAAATTATGCCCCGCAGTTCTTGAAAAGATTTTCATAGTCTACCCACGGTAGAGATGAATCTAAGGACAATAGGATGGATAAACCCACGGCTATCCGTCAAAATTATGCCCCGCAGTACTTGAAAAGATTTTCATAGTCTACCCACGGTAGAGATGAATCTAAGGACAATAGGATGGATAAACCCACGGCTATCCGTCAAAATTATGCCCCGCAGTACTTGAAAAGAGTTTCATAGTCTACCCACGGTAGAGATGAATCTAAGGACAATAGGATGGATAAACCCACGGCTATCCGTCAAAATTATGCCCCGCAGTACTTGAAAAGAGTTTCATAGTCTACCCACGGTAGAGGTGAATCTAAGGACAATAGAATGGATAAACCCACGGCTATCCGTCAAAATTATATCCCGCTGTGATTGAAAAGATTTTCATAGTCTACCTGCGGTAGAGATGAATCCAAGGACAATAGAATGGATAAACCCACGGCGATCCGTCAAAATTATGTCCCGCAGTATTTGAAAAGATGTTCATAGCCTACCCACGGTAGAGATGAATCCAAGGACAATAGAATGTATAAACCCGCGCCTATCCGCTATGCGTCAAAATTATGTCCCGCAGTATTTGACAAAATTTCCATAGTCTACCCACAGTAGAGATGAATCCAAGGACAATAGAATGGATAAACCCACGGCTATCCGTAAAAATGATGTCCCGCAGTATCTGAACAGATTTTCATGGTCTACCCGCGGTAGAAATGAATCTAAGGACAATAAAATGTATAAACCCACGCCTATCCGCTATCCGTCAAAATTATGTCCCGCAGTATTTGACAAAATTTCTATAGTCTACCCACAGTAGAGATGAATCCAAGGACAATAGAATGGATAAACCCACGTCTGTCCGTCAAAATGATATCCCTCAGTCAGACAGTTGGATAGTCGAAATGGAAATTGCCTAAAGAACAATAAATTGTCTTTAAACTTACGCGCTAAGTTCGCACATCTCCCTTTGAAATGTTCCAACTCTTGTAACAGATTGTTAATTTTTTGGCGCTTTTGCACATTAATTAATGAGGAGCAACTTTGATCGGGTCCCGAAAAGAAGCACGCACAATTATCGGTTCACTCGATGGATACGAAAAACAAAATGAACAATCAACGGTTGTGTCGGGCACCGGTCGGATTGCTGACAAAGAATCTCTGGTGTAAACACGTATCGATGGAGGTGATAAGAAGCTACCACGTAATCATATCGGAAGACAAGCTTGCAAAATTACGATTAAACAGGTAAGGTAAGTATTCGATTAATCTTTAAATTATGGCTCAAAAGACTGGTTGTTACACTAGTGTTCCTCGTTCGCACGGCCTTCGGTGTTATTATCGGGGAGAGCTCACTGGAACATCTTGCAATTTTCGTGATAGAATCTGTAAAAAAGCCACCTTTCTCCGACGTTCCAGGCTGTGTAGATTCTTTGTGAGGTTAGACGTATCGATTGGTCTAATTGCTCTCCTCTGGATAGTGTCCAGAAGCTGTCGAGAGTGCATCGGAATGCATCCCCAGAGAGAGGGCAATACTCCAACGACGGTCTGACCTGTGCCTTGTACAGCAGCAGTAGTTGCTCTGGTGTATACAGCTTCTTACAGCACAACAAAACTCCAAGGCTCTGGGAGCCGTTTTAGCAAGACTGACGACTTGGTTGTGCCAGGTCATGTTATTGTTGATGTTGATCCCCAATGTGACTCGACTATTGGGTGACCCTCCATTCCCACAGTTGGTAAGCCAACGTGAAACTTCTTTGTCAGTGTTGTTGTCTGAATTTTCTGTACGTTGAACTGTACTTTATTTGCTAATTCCCACTCGACAATTATTTTGATATCTACGTTGGTCTGTGACGTATGTTGCTGTCGCTGTCAACTGTCTCCTGGGATGATAGTGGCTTGCCTGGTTCCATGCACGATACTAATGTACTAACATCTACGAAGCTGTGGATGGGATTGAATGTTTTTTAAGCAGATGTACAGCAGAAACAGTGTAGGGGATAGAACAAATCCCTGAGGAACACTTGGACCAACTTGAGTTTCGGTAAGTGTCAGAATGTGCGGCTTCTCTGTCCGAAGGTTGATAGACAGAGTTTATGTCTTGCCTCCAGCAAAACCTAGTATATTTGTAAAATCGGCTCCAAACATGTCTACCTGGCCTTCGGGCCTGTCGTCAGCTCAAAGTTGCTGCGAAGGATGGCTTCTGTTGTTAGCCTGACGAGGTGTGGCATCACCATTTTTTAACCTAACTTCCCTTAATGTTCCCCCGAACCTGCCTGGCACCCAGAGATTCGGATGGCAAGGTATTTTGATCCTGGAAGAGCTATTGAGCATTTTTAATTTCAATTCATTTAATTTGCTCTGTTCTCAGCAAGAATATCTACGCTGCTGTTTTAGCCACTGCATAAATTCTACATTGGAAGATTCATGAACTTTGTAATTAATACTGACGCGTATGTTTGCCTCTTACCTCTTTGTTCCGCGTATTATGGGCAATAAAATATATTGACAGAAAAGAAAACGTACTGTATATGATGTGCCTATATTTATGGCATCTACGAGCGTGTAAGTGCGCTTCATGGTGGTCAACATTTTTATTTCATGCAAACAAGCCTCATTTTGACGTGCACGTTCTCTTGTTCGATTTCCCAGCTTTAAAACTAGGAAGGTGGTTTCTAACAAAGGCGTAGACAGCATAATTTTCTGGGTCCGCAACCTACCTTACGGTATACGGCTTCAGTTGCTAAATAAACAAAACACGTATTGTGCCTGTGCTGACAGGTTCCGAACTATTTTATTGACAAAAAAGAGATATTAGGCAGTGAGCCTAAGGCGTCGTAATTTGCTGGCTGCATGCAAGCAGTAAATAATCATAGGTGTATTTTGCATCTCACGTCATAACTAGCGCCATGCAAGCTACAATATAGGTCATTTCTTCCAAGGCTAGCATTGCAAGAGCACGTATTTTCATTAGAAATTGTGTCATCTGCATTCAAACTCTGTAAGAAATTGGCCTAATTTCTCTAATGTGATAACTGTTTAAATATTTTCGAACCAAATTAGAGTCGCCTCACTGGTTTGGTACCCTATATATCAGAATTCAATAATGAGAACTAAATCTGTACAACCAAAAGCTCTGAAATATTGTTACTTCAAATGCAGTGGCAAATATCCTGAAAGAGGATGTGATCATAACTTTACTTTTTGGCATTGAATCTTTGAAGCAGCGTCGTGATACTGAAGGACTGGCTTTTCTTTATAAACTGTTACATGACTAAATTGACTGCAACTTCTTATAGACGGAGAGCTCGCTACGTAGGAAAAGGGTCACTCAGTAAAGTAGAAATTGTGTGCTTTACGGTTTTCGGTAGGAGATTGGAGATACTTTTAAATAATCCGTAATAATGGCTTGTGATTTGAACTGAACAAATCTTATTTAATTTATAATACTGTCTCAGTTTCATGGTCAACTCAACTTAGATAATAAGTTTAATTTTTTTTCTTCTCGTTATTTTGTTTGTTACGAAGGAACTGTTTTATTACTAAAATATTTTTGTTTGATATTAATTAGAAGAGAAGACTGGTCCTTTCGTTTTTCATTTGAGAGATACGTACGTCAAAGTTAGAACTTTACGTTACTTTGAACTCTATCAAAAACTTATAGACAGATAGATACGTCAATGTTTGATACATAAAAGTCTATTAAAAAAAATCGTGAAAATAATGTTCATCTTATAATATACTTAAATTTTTTATTTTTTTTTTAATTCATTCAAATATTGTGATTATATGCAAAAAACATACAAAGTTGCCAATCTCGTTAGATATCGAAATTGGAGAGATCTCACATTACTGTTATTCATAAACTCGTGGAACCTCACTGAGATCCAATCTCGCGAGATTTGCATTCCCTACCCCCACCCTTACTTTATACATCCACGGCGCGTTCTGACGACCCACCTATCCCTACGTTGATAATTATCGAACCTGTAAATGACAAATTTTGTATTTTACTGAGTGACCCTTTTCCTACACTACGTAGCGACCCTTTAAACTATTATTAAGTAAGATAAATTTTCATGCACCCAGAATAGGCAGTTGTCAGAACTATACATTTTACTGTGATGTCTCGCATACAAATACCTGTTGTTTAAGTTTCTGATAACTGTCATGTCTTCCATATACAGGATGTTCAAAGATGAGTGGAAGATACCATAGAAAAAGACTATACAGATCATTTCCAATAAAAAAAGTAGTATAAAAGGTAGGGTCCGATTTTCAACTGTTTCAGAGATATTTAAATTATATTTATTTTTTAGTACCAAATACACGTTGTGAAATGCACGGAATTTCTTATCAGAAGGTGCTTTTTAGTACTGTAGCGTCAACTGATAGTAGAGTTACAAAAATTTAAAGTGACGAAAAATATCTTGCATGGTTTGTTGCTAATGCTTTGCGTGAATATAATTATGTCCATAAGCTTAAATCCAAATAACAGACAAAATATCTGCGAACAAAATTTTACGGTGCCGTTTATTAGGACTGAGTACGCTTTACCTGGAGATATTACTATTATTTTGCTGAAATTCTGGCTTTAAACTTACGGTCATACATTCGCAAAAATTATCAGGCACAGTCTACCAGAAGCAGTTGTTCGCCACTTCAAACCCTTGTAATACGATTCTCAGACGACGCGAAAGTGCTATGAAAGTACCATTTAATAACAAATTGTATGCCTTTACAAACTGTGTGTTTAGTATTTTGCTACATAACATGAACTGATCGTGAATTTACTCACCATGCGCCGAAATCGCTAGAAATCAAATAATGAAAGAAAATTAAATATTCCTGAAACAGTTGAAAATTGGACCCTGCTTTATGTGACCTTTTTTGTTGGAAACAAGCTGTACAGCCTACTTCTGAAGTATCTTCCACTCGTTACTGAATATGCTGTATAACTGGATATGTAACAAAGCTAATATATTTCACGATCAAATTAACCGTATAGTATGTATTAGATGGGATAGTTTTCTATTTTAGTTTTTTTCAATGTATCCTTTATAATAATTTATATATTGTTTTTCTTTGGTTCAGATGGTATTGAATAATGTATAGTCAATGCTTTGCTGCATTTAGTCTATACTTCTTTCACATATTTCCTATAATTGTGTGTTAACCTGTTGGAAATAAACGTATTTTTATTATTAAAGAAAAAACCACAGAAAAAATACCCAGACGTGATACTACAGCTTATGCTTATTAGAAGACGGCGAGTACGTAAAAGGTATTGGCTTCATACATATCTCGACAAGAACATTGACTGCTCATTGTTCCTTGACGCCAGAGATTTATCAGAGGATGATTCACTATTTCGGTCATTTTATCTAATGACTAAATATACTCACAAAAGTCTTGTCTGTATTGCTGGACTATTAATACCACTTTGCAAAATTGTGTCACACAGTAAAGAATAAGCTGCGAGAAAAAAGTGCTTTTGAGTGGTAGAATTTATGAGTGTGAGCTACACTATTTTAAATGATATTTTTCATAATTCTATGCTCAAACTTGTATTAGTAGTTTTTAAGTTTAAGAGAGTATTTATCAATTTATTGTGAGAATACTTAAATGGCTGTAAAATGTATATCAACTGATATAAAAAACTGTATGATGAGTGCAAACAGTACCTGTGAGATTGAATTTTATGTAAATATGATAAACTTTATCGCAGCAGTGTCAAAAAGCTCGCTTGACTGTAAAACAAACCGCTTCCCTTTCACATGACATTTCGCACATACATTGTCCTTCCAAAACAAAACATAAAATACCTATTCAAATTTTTATTGCTTTCTCCTGTATTTTTCTGTCTTAAAAGCGATATGTAGTTTATTTTGTACTTACAATCTCTCCGTGTTTCTACACTCTAGCAATTCATTTTTACACTGATGTTCTATAATTAACAATCTTCAAAAGTATACTTCTACATTCTAATAAGGTTACTTTGCACCAAATTTTCTTAGTTTTATACTAATTTGTGATTGACTTTTAAATGACTTTGGACTGTTTTCACTCGTAAGCGTGTTAAAAAGGTAATTTCAGCTGATCTGGTAAAACTAAAAGTGATCTACTTTTCTATTTTAACTTATGAGATTTGGGACTTATGGAGTACTATGCTCTTTTAATTGCTGGACATATATGAGATGCTTGTCAATACCTTCATCAAACTCATCACCTCCACTGGAATGTGTCATATTACAAACTTTAGTCAGTCACTTTTCAGATCAACCTAAAATGACCCTAGTGAGTCGTTACTACAGAGGTCAAGGAAAGGCAGCATTTGCTTAAAAAAATTTTCATATCGAAAATTAGCAATTACTTTTACTTGTAGCGTTTACTAGTCAATGAATTGCTTTTGCTATGAAGGAATTGCTCAAAGTAAATTGCTCGTCTTTTATTCATTAGGCTCATTGTCCCTTATTGGTCTTCAAAGAGAACTATGCCGAGCTTATCTGCTTTTACCAGCTCGGGCGTGGTTAAGGAGCATTCCAGTAAAGCTAGCAATATTTATTATCCTCGTTGAGCATTGGTGCCTCGTCTGTATCGTAGACTATTATTATTATAGTCATATTAATAGAAATACTTGTTTCAGCACATCAAAGCACCGACCTCTTAGAAGACTGCCAAAAGCTCCTGGAAAGGTTCAAGTACCCTTGGGAGATGATGCCCCTCATGTATGCCATCTTGAAGGACGCGCAAGCTGACCTAGAAGAAGCATCTAAAAGGATTGATGAAGGTCAGTCCAACAGTTGGTATTATCACATACTAACCAATTTAATTCAGCATGTTTGTGGTACAAATATTTCTTTTAACTGGTACTATGCAGGAGAGTCAGATCAAGAGACAGAAAGCTTCACGCTTTTTGGACAATGTGATTATGGCCTGAAATTTTAAGGGCCGGTTGTACAAATGCGGGTTTGGCACGAGCTTTGTTAAGCCTAAGCTTAGTTAAGCTCAGGCTTAAAGTCGACATCCGTTGTACAATGGCCGGCTAAGTTAAACCTGGTTGATAATGAAATTCACTACAGTTGGCATCAATGAAGCAATACGTACTGACATAACCGTCCGAAAAAAATTAACTTTTTTGGTTAGGAACTTTTGTGTCAAATTTCGGAAACGACCGTTTCTGTCTCTGTTCTTTCATTTGCTCTCTTTATTAAATTAAACACAAATATTTCAGAAAATATGACCTAATAAAGTGACAAGTAATTTGAAGGTTTCTTCTTGACATATCATATCACTTGTATCAGGTTAGGTTTAAACCTCAGCTAAGCTCGCGTTAAGCTTCGGCTTAAGTAAGTTCGTGCTAAGCTTAGAGTGGGGGGCTAAGCTAGCATTGTAGAACGGACGATTTGCAACTGACATGGTTTAACATCGGGTTACCTTAAGCCGAAGCTTAAGCTTGCATTGTACAACCGGCCCTAAGAGGTATATAGCTAAAGGACCAATTTTGGATAAATACAACCGAATAGAGCCAAAACTAGCTCAAAACGACAGAAAGCAGGCAGATAACAACTGTAAGCGTTACGAAACGACCAAATACAACCGAATAGAGTCAAATCTAACTCAAAGCGACTGAAAGCAAGCAAATAACAGCGGGAAACAATAGAAAACGACTAAACACAGCCGAATACAACAGAAAAGAGCAAAAAACAGCTAAAAACAAGAAAAAGCAAGCAGATAACAACTGCAAACGATAGAAATCAACCAAATACAACCGAATAGAACAGAAAACGACCCATAACATCAGAAACCAAGCAGATAGCAGCTGTAAACGGTAGAAAACGACCAAATACAGCCGAATAGAGTCAAAACTAGCTCAGAACGACAGTAAGCAAGCAGATAACAGCAGAAAACAATAGAAAACGACTAAGCATAGCCGAATACAACAGAAAAGAGCAGAAAACAGCTAAAAACAAGAAAAAGCAAGCAGAAGGCGACCAAATACAACCGAATGGAGTCAAAACTAGCTCAAAACGACAGAAAGCAAGCAGATAACAGCGATCAACAATAGAAAAGGACGAAACACAACCGCATAGAACAGAAAAGAACAGAAAACAGCTGAAAACAACAGAAAGCAGGCAGATAACAACTGTAAGCGTTAGAAAACGACCGAATACAACCGAATAGAGTCAAAACTAGCTCAAAACGATAGAAGGCAAGCAGATAACAGCGTGAAACAATACAAAACGACTAAACATAGCCGAATACGACAGAAAAGAACAGAAAACAGCTAAAGACAACACAAAGCAAGTCGATAGCAACTGAAAACGATAAAAAATGACCAAATACGTCGCCGAATAGAAAAGAAAACAGTGCATTACGACAGAAAGCAAGCAGATAACAGCGCTAAGCAACATAAAATGACTAAACACAGCCGAATACAACAGAAAAGGACAAAGGAAAAATGATAGATATTAAAAGCACATCTAGGACTTTGGTAAGTACTGGATACACAGCAATGATAAGTCTTCAGAAAAATATATTAGCCACGGCAAAGAAACTAACAAAAAACAGCGACCCATAATAAAGATACAAAATAGAATAAATAACAGAAAGCACCGCCTATATAATGAATACCAAAATATATATAATTATAACTAAAGTAATGGTTTAACTGCCGCGTATTTTCATCCGCCTGCTGAAATTATTCATAACCTACTGTTTGAATTTGATATAATTTAACCACAACGTGAACTGAGCGTTTACACTTCCGGAAACCTGTTCATGCGTTAGCTCAGATATATGCTTTCACTGATATTTTATGTTTAGAATTGGACAGATCTAAAACTAAAGATAGCAGTACCTATCTCTGGTAATTATTACGGTTTTAACTACAACATTAGTTGTACATTTATTCTTCCGGGATTAATGTTCAAGGGCTCCACCAGAGTATATTTAAGTTTAGAATCGACAAAGTAGCAAACTAGAGGTCGCGGCTTAAAGTCTATTGTGATAAACTGAACGGACATAACCGTAATTTATTTATAAAAAAGAACGTCGCGTCGTCTAAATAACCTTTATTGCTTTGGACTTGACCCCCGTATTTTAGCTAACGCAGTTCTGATCCAAAGACGGCAATTTTAAATCAGATATTCAAACAACTTGCAAACGTTTTTGCTTTTGCATAAGATGATTCAAGGTTTGAGGTAAGTCCATCAAGGAAGCTCCAGAATTCCAAATCAATTTACTAGCCTTACGCTGGCTGTGTGCAAAGTACCAGTGGCGTATATAGAAATCGATTTCGGGGGGGGGGGGGGGGGCATCCGAAAAATTAAAGTTTATTTCATCCGTTATAATATTGGCGTATTATAATCCTAACCTAAATAGAGGGTGTCCCACGACGATTAAGACAAGCAATATATCGGAACTGGATAGTAGTATAGCGAATTATAATTTGGGGGGTGTAAATTAGAGCAGATGTTTTTGATCACGTGACGTCCGATTCAAAAATTTTAATCGGTATATTTGTGACTTTTTGTGTTCCTCCCGATAAGGCAATTCCAACAAATTAGCACACTTGGGGTCTAAAGTTATTTATTCAACAGCTACAGGTACTTAGAAGGATGGTACCAATGTACCCCTATAGTTAAATTACTTTGGTAGTGTTTCTTAATGGTAGTGGTACAGTCCTGTAGCTCTTGAATGAATCACTTTAGACCCCAAGTGTGCTAGTTTGTTGGAATTGTTTTGTCGGGAGCAACACAAAAAGTCACAAATATGGTGTGGGTGTCCCATTAAAAATTTTGAATCTGACGTCACGTGACCAAAAACAAATACCTCACTGGGTGACACCATAATAAGAAAAGATACTATATTTGCTCTAAGTTACACCCCCAAAATTATAATTCGCTAATACTGCCCAGTTCCGATATATTGCTTGTTTTAATCGTCGTGGGACACCCTGTATAAAATAACAATGTACTAATATCAACGAAAATAATTATATATACCACATATGCATGTTGGAAATGTAAATTTCTATTTTTATGGATAATAATTCTAAATGGAAGCAAAGAAATCAAGGTGTACTTCCTAATCAGATATCTATGATCGTTATAGTTGTCCTATTTGCTTTATTATTAGATTACATTTTAATGTCGCTGCTAATTTTATTCAGTACTATATTCGACAACTACTTCAGCCTCTTCCCAGACGTTAAAACTGAATGCGTGGCTGGTTTCGGGGGGTGGGACGGGCCCCTCAGGCCCCCCCTTATATACGCCAGTGCAAAGTACCACAATAGTATACCGTCCTTTATTGTAGCCAAAGCCTAGAATCTCTCAGAAGAAGTATCTACTTGGATATTTTAAATGAAGGGCTCACAACTAATTTCGTATAACTCAGGCATTACAGTAGCACATTTGCTATGAAATTGTTGTCTTTTAACCTGCGAGGATTCTTCTTCAAGTTCTGTCTCCTAACTGAGGTTGGTAATCCTAACTTTGTTTGCCGCTATTCTAAATAGTTGAATTGAGCTCATCCCAAACCAATTCCTGAAGTTTTTTAGCCAAGATGTTCATCTCGTCGTCTTCTTTGGCTTATCTTGCCCTTGATCTTCCCTTCCATAATGTTTTGTAGTAGAATATATTTGAGTCCGCTTATAACATGACCAAGGGACTCTAATTTTTTTTGTTTTGAGGGTGTTGATTATTCTTTCCTCTTTTTGGATTCTCTGCCGTAGTTGCACATTTGAGACCCTATTAGTCCAAGAGATTCTCAGCATTCTTGTATAACACCATCATCTGAATGCCTCCAGTATATCCATTTTCGCTTCTTCAAGCATTCGCACTCTAAGTTTTAAATTCATATCTCTGCTGCAAAGAACTTTCTTTAGTTTTTCCTTATATTGATCGGCAGTTTCGGTTAGCGAAGTTCCTAAGTTAACATATTTCCTTACTCGCTCTATTGACGCCTTGTCTATTCTAAGATTTCCGATTACGTTGTTTTTTTGTGTGAAAATCATAAACTTGGTTTTCTTTAGATTTATGTTCATAACTTTTCCAACTGTTATATTGATTTTGTACGACTGTTTGGAGGTCTTGCACTCTATCGGTCACTACGGAGGCATAACGCAAATTATCTGTCCATTAATAGTAATTCCCTCTTGGCAGTCGTTTAGGCATTCGCTGGGAATGGGCTCACTGTATACGTTAAGCAGAAGTGGAGAAAGTATACAACTTTGGCGAACGTCGCACAAAATCTGCACTTCATCAGAGAACAGGTGCTCAATTCTGACTCTTGCTCCCTGATTCCAGCACAGATTTGCCATGGTTGTAATATCGCGATCATCAATTTTTTTGTTTTTAAAATTCCTATATATTTATGATGTTGGATTCTTTCAAAATGAATGAAGCACGCACAAACATCTTGATTCATGTCCAGACTCTGTGTCAACACATTTATTCCTGACATAGATGTCTGGTACCCATTTCTCTTCTGAACCTACTTGACTGTTACTGATCTTGGAGTCTAGCCTGGTAACTACTCGGGTGTGAATTAGTCTCAGAAAAACCTTCAAGATATGACTCATAAGAGCAGTTGTTCGGTGGTCGGAACATTCTTTAGGATTTGGTTTCTTGAGTATTTTTATGAAGGGAGACGAGAGCCAAAGACCTATTAATACTATTGTCGCAAGTATGTGTTTGAAAAAGATCCACAGCTCATTAAGGAATAAGTACTATCAAATCACGGTTTAGCAGTACACAGTACAAGTAGGTAACCTTTGCTCCTTTTTGTCGAATCTTCAAAGTAAATGAACCCTACGTTGTGGGGCAAATTTTTTTAAGAAGTAAAACGAAAATTCATTATCATCACAGAATTTGGTGCCAATCTAACCTCTTTACACCAACTGCGGTATTCTGTCATTAGGATTTGCCTTGGTGACTGATCAGTTATAAAAAATTTAGAAACAATTTGTGGTATGAGACTCCTGATCTTGACAGTTTATCCAGTTTATTTTTCCTCATCAGCAGCACTTCGTCATCAAAACAGATGTTTTGGTTACTGGGGTGTTATGTCTAGAAGTACAGCTAACTTTACTTAATAAAACCCCAGTAACTAAATGGTTAGAAGAGTATAAGTAGTAGTATTTTTAAAGACAATATTATTGTTTTTACATGTGAAATAGTTCACGAGAAAAACAAATCTGACGATATGCGACGGCACAATCTCAAACTTGTATGGGCAGCTGCCATTGACAAGGAAGCCTCACGTTGGAAATGGAGGGTCACCGAGTAGTCGAGTCGTCACCTTCCGTCAAGCTTTTGGGGATCAACATCAACGATGGAATGTCCTGGCCCGACCACGTTGACAGTATTGCTAAAACGATATCCTAGAAGCTTGAAGTTTTGTTCCGCTATAGGAAGTTGTATACAACAGAACGACTACTGCTGCTCTACAAGGCACAGATCCGAATATCTTTGAAGTATTGCTCCTGTGGTGTGGGGATGCGCTCAGAAGCGCTCTCTAAAGCTTCTGGACACTATCTAAAAGAGAGCACTTAGACTAATCGATACGCCTAGTCTCACAAAAGGCCTACACAGCCTGAAACATCAACATGGCTGGCCCGTCCCTTTTTTTTACAGATTCTATAACGGAAGGTATTCGACGGAGCCCTCCCAGATAATAACACCACAGGCCGTCCTAACGAGGAACAAACACTAGATAGGCTCTGAAAGATCATTCTTATCAGGGTGTCGTCCCTCCTTCCAGCTTTCCTTGTATTGGAGAACTTCTATTCTGTGAAACGAACTGCCGGGGAATGTGTTCCCAGACGGCTACAACCTGCATGTGTTTCAAGTCTAACGTGATCAGACACTTATCCTCTCGCAGCGCTTCTACAGCGCCATAGGCTTTCTGCCTTTGCGGGAAGCTGACCAAAAAAAAATATGTTGCTTCACAATGAGTTGCTTGCGGTCCATGTGGCAGTATTCTTATCAATCGTTCATAGTATGTTCCTTAACCCTTAAAATGCCTATGCGGGGTCCTTTTGAGAGTCCGAGTGACGATTTCATCTAGAATATTTTCCATTTAGTCATGCTGGAAACGTCGCATCTATTTATGTTCCGGTAAGTAAGTGCTGGGTGAACCTTTAATGTGTTGCGACGCTTTGGAGCTGTGAGGTTAGATGTAGCAGAAGATGCGACCCCGATCTGACATTAAAGACTACAATAAGCTGCATTTTTCCAACTAAAGGCCGGTTGTACAAATGCGGGTTTAACACGAACTTTGTTAAGCCTAAGCTTAGCTAAGCTCAGCGACATCCGTTGTACAATCGTCGGCTTAGTTAAATCTGGTTGATAATGAAATTCACTACAGTTGGCGTCAGTGAAGCAATACGTACGTGTCATAATCATCTGAAAAATTACCTTTTTTGGTTAGGCACTTATGACAATTTGTGTCAAATTTCGGCAACGACCGTTTCTGTCTCTGTTCTTTCATTTGCTCTCTTTGTTAAATCAGACACAAATCTTTTAAAAAATATGACCTAATAAAGTGACAAGCAATTTGAAGGTTGCTCCTTGATATATCATGTCACTTATATCAGGTTGGGTTTAAACCTCAGTTAAGCTCGTGTTGAGCTTCGGCTTACGTAAGCTCGTGTTAAGCTTAGAGTGGGGGGTTAAGCTAGCATTGTACAACGGACATTTTGCAACTGACGTGGTTTAACGTCGGCTACCTTAAGCCGAAGCTTAAGCTCGCATTGTACAACCGGGCCTAAGAGTAGAAGACACCAACTTTCGGCAAAATGACCTAACCACATACGTCAAGTTTAAACAGCAGATAGAAGAAAAATGGGATAAATGTGAAAGCATATACACAGACGATTCAAAGACGACAAGTGGTGTATGCTGCGATTTCTACCACGAAAATAAAAACTATCAAGGATATATACAAACTAACTCCAGAATGTTCAGTATATACATCTGAGTTGACAGCCATTCGAAAACCTCTAGAATATTCTCTCATTAATACCGACCTCATAGATAACCTTCACCGACCGCAAGAGTGAAGCTACGAGATTAGAACAAGAATATCATCGACTCTCAGCTATGTCATCTAGGATCAGACACAGTAATTTAGACAAAAATTTTATGAATTAAAGGACATTACATGCAGGTATACCTCACAACGACACAGCTAACAGACTAGCAATGACTGTGAGTGTAGATGGAATACTGCTGAGACATTTCAAAATACGCTACTTGAATAGTATGTTAAACAAGAACCTGAAACCAAATTATTGAGTGAGCACCACCATAGAAGTAATATACAGGGTGAGTTTTTAGTACCGGCTCGGTCGATACCTCCACTACTGTAGAAGATAGCGAAAAAAGTTCTATATAAAAGTTGTAGCGACAGATACGTTCCATGCTCAGAAAATATTTAGATTTATACAGGGTGATCCATAACTACGTGGTGATGCAAACATGCATTTTTTTGAATGAGACACCCTATATATTATTCCATATTCAAATTCTACTAATGATTTTCGTTCTTCCATTATAGGGCTTTGTTACGTTATGCAGGGTATTTCAAAAGTTATGACCATTTTTATATCCAAATCGTGGTCAAATCAACGTACTGTATATCAAGAAGTAATAAATCAAAAATTATTTTTTTTACATGAAAAGATTAAAGATATTGTCTAGTTTCAAAATCGGCTATAAAAAAAGCCCGCGACGGATACTCCTATACAGGGCGATGTAGAATGCAAAATCCAAATTTTCTCTTTTTTTTTAAATGTAACCCCCAATATTTTATTATCTCAAAGAATTGCTTTTAATATGCTCTTTCATCTTTGTATAGCACTTGTTGTACCTACGTCCATTAGTTTCCGAGATATTTCGATTTTTCGGTAAATTTTATTTGTGTACTGAAATTTATTTATTTTGACAAAGTACTATCTAATTTGTTTTTGTTTAACGAACAACTAAATTATAAGGTCATGATACTATTTGATGAAGTCAAAACCCTAAATCATCGAGATAATAAAGTCAAGTATGCTGAGGAAACAATTTTGTAGGTGTCATGCATAATTATCAAGCAGATTTATCAAGTGTGCTTTGAAAAATTGACAGTTTTCATAACCTGCTCAATAATTCGGTACTGTGTGAAAAACCAGCTTTAAAAATTAATTTTTCCTTTGAGGGTATTTAAGAGAATCTTTGAGAAATTGTCTACTTGGCTCTAGAATATATCAACTATGAACAGCAATATCCAGAACGGACGCAGTCTAAAACTAATGTGTTTGAAAGATTGAAGAATCGTTTTATTTGGACCGTGTGGTTTAATATTTCATAGCCTACCTGATACATATACTTGATAATTAAGCATAACGTCTATAAAATTGTTTCCTCAGCACACTTGACCTATATTATATCGTTAATTCAGTGTTTTGACTTGATTAAGTATTATTATGACCTTATATTTTTGTTGTTTGTTGAGCAAAAACAAAATTTGGTAGTATTTTCTCAAAATAAATAAATTTTAGTAAACAAATAGAACGTATATTTAAAATTTGTAGAAAAATCGAAATATCTCAGAAACTAATGAATGCAGGCATAACAAGTGCTATACGAAGATGAAAGAGCATATTAAAGGCAATTCTTTGGTATAATAAAATATTGGGGGTTACATTTAAAAAAAGGGAGAAAATCTAGATTTTGCATTCTACATCACCCTGTATACGAAAATGCGTCACGGGCCTTTTTTATAGCCGATTTTAGAACTAGAGGACATTTTTAATCTTTTCATGTAAAAAAAATAATTTTTGATTGATTACTTTTTGATATACAGTACGTTCATTTGACCGCGATTTGGATATAAAAATGGTCATAACTTTTGAAATACCCTGTATAATGTAACAGAACCCTATATTGGAAGAACGGAAATCATTATTAAAATTTGAATATGGAATAATATATAGGGTGTCTCATTTAAAAAAATGCATGTTTGCATCACCACGTAGTTATGGATCACCCTGTATAAATCTAAATATCTTCTGAGTAAGTAGCATATCCGTGGCTAAAACTTTTATATAAAACTTTTTTCGCTATCTTCTACAGTAGTGGAGTTATCGGCCGAGCCGGTACTAAAAACTCACCCTGTATATCCGGAGCGACATACAAACAGATCCAGCAGAACATAGCCAGGTTTAGGAAAAAACGAACCGACAGCTTGTGAGAACCCTTTTCAGATGCGGAGAGATTGGTACCACTGAACACCGTATATTTAAGAATACCTGTTTATTAGTAAAGTGGTAACAGAGCTGTATCAAAGATTGTCAAGCGATGTTCAGTTACCTGCTAGTTTGATGGCTGTACAAGCTAATGAAATCAACTGTGCATACAGACTGTTGTGTAACTTTCAACTATAACTAGTGTAAAACAATACGATCTTGTTGATGTTATTAAGAAAAAATATGTAAAAAGTCGGATTTTTTTACAGTTTTCAGTCAGAGTGAGCCATTGTGAGAAAACCAGATCACTTACACAGACTGAGGTTGAAGAAATAATATAATATGTAATTATTTTCAGTTTTGTCTAGTTTAGACATCAGATTTATGTATGTACATTTTTCTATTATATTAGGTATTTTATTGTCACTAAAACTTAAAAAACTGTTTTAAGATATTTTAGAGTGTATCAGTTTTTGGAAATTCGTAAGTATTTAAAAAAACCTCGTTATCTGGGTCTTTGAAGAACCCCGCAACAGCATTTAAAGGTTGATTTGTAGGATATACGCATTTAAGAGTTAATGTTTTTATATTAGTCATCATTTATCATCATGTCTATACAAGAAGAGGTGATCGGTCAATAACATCATAAATGATCGCCAGAATGGCTTCCGTAAGCACAGGTCTACAGGTGACCTCCTTGCCTACCACTTGTGGAACAGAGCAATAGACAATCATGGCGAATCCCGTCTTGTTGCACTTGATAGATCGAAAGCTTTCGACAGAGTATGGCATGACGGACTTCTGGTCAAGCTTGCTGCTTATGGACTACCACCTGGCCTGCGCCAGTGGCTGAACAGCTTTCTGAACGACCGATCTCTGTGTGTTGTAGTCGAGGGCTGTTCATCAGACGTATTTTCAATAAACGCCGGTGTTCCTCAGGGATCTGCCCTATCCCCTGCACTGTTTCTGCTGTACACCAACGAGCTGCTGGAAATAACATCCAATCAATCTACAGCTTCGCAGATGACAGTACATTAGTATCGTGCATGGAACCAGGCAAGCCACTATCATCTCAGGAGACGGTACGTCGGCGACAGCAGCATGCCTCACAGATCAACGCAGATATCAAAATAATTGTCGAGTGGTAAAGTACAGTTCAACGTACAAAAAACTCAGGCAACAACACTTACAAAGAAGTCTCACGATGGCTTACCAACCGTGGAAATGGAGGGTCACCCCGTAGTCGAATCACCTTCCGTCAAGCTTTTGGGAATCAACATCAACAATAACATGTCCTGGCACGACCACTTCGTCAGTATTGCTAAAACGGCATCCCAGAAGCTTGGAGTTTTGTTCCGCTGTAGGAAGTTGTATACAGCAGAGCAACTGCTGCTGCTCTACAAGGCACAGATCCGACCATCGCTGGAGTATTGCTCCCATGTGTGGGGATGCGCTCCGAAGCAATATCTAAAGCTTCTAGATACTATCCAGAAAAGAGCAATTAGATTAATCGATACGCCTAACCTCACAAAGGACCTCCACAGCCTGGAACATCGAAGGAGGGTGGCTGACCTATCCCTGTTTTACAGATTCTAACACGGAAGATGTTCGAGTGAGCTCTCTCAGATAATAACACCACAGGCCGTCCAAACCAGGAACACTAGAGAAGCTCTGCAAGCTCATCCTTACCAGGTCGAGGTCCTTACTCCCCGAACTAGTCTCCTCCAGCATTCCTTCGTTTGGAGAACTTCGACGCTGTGAAATCAGCTGCCGGGGAATTTGTTTCCCGACGGCTACAACCTGCAGCGTTTCAAATCTAACGTGAACCGACACCTATCCTGACGCAGCGCTTCTACAGCACCATAGGCTTTCAGCCTTTGCGGGAGGCCGACCATAAAAAAAAAACGTGATATCTGATATGTATCTAGCCAAAGCGCGTCTAAGAATTGCTCTAGAAATATGTGTTTCTTTGTTAATTTTATTGACTTTGTTGGTGTTGTTGTTATCTACTGAATCCACCCACTGTTAGTCAAACCAGAAACGGATATGTTTCTGTATATAGTTCCGCTATACAGCTCACACGCAATTTATTGATGTATTATTTTGGAAATACCTTGTACATAATTGAAATGTGAGAACAACGTTAACATCTAATATATTTTCAACAAATTCAATTGTATTTTCAGGAAAACGGGTGGTGAACGAGTACAGTCGGATGCACAATCTGAATATGTACGATGGAGTCGAGCTCCGAAATTCTAATCGTAAGTATGGTTGAAAAAATTAAGCATCGTCCAAAATGGAAGCGAGCTTTCATTATTTCTGCTATCTGTTTTTTCTTTCACTAATTTCTAATATCATTTGAGCTGGCGTAGTTAGTGGTGTATTTTTTAAGAGGGAATTTAGTTTTCGTAATAAGTAATTTTGGTTTTACCTATTGCACAGCATTTGCAAACTGAATCTATACATAAATAAATAGAAGCCGATAACGGACTGCCTCATACCCTAATAATTTTAAAAATGATCAGAACAGAATGTCGCATCCCAATGCATGTAAGAAAAGGCTCGCTATAGGCAGAAAGCAAGATGACAGGGAAATTGTAGACATACAACAGTCACTTTACACAAGACAGATAAAAACACTGACACTTTTTCAAAAACAAACTTAGATGGAGCAATAGCTATAGCAGACAAAAACTACACACTACTTAACCTCCCTTGTCCAGATCACGTAGCAATCACATCCAATCACAACAATAAAAAAATAAACACCTGGCCACAGAAAGCACGATGAACATACACACCGTGTCACATAAGGCCACATTAATGATAAATAGTTATACACCTGGCTGCAGCAGGGCCAGCGGTTCCCAGAAACGGAGGGCTTCATGCTTGCCATACAGGACCAAGCGATTGTGACACGAAACTACAAAAAATACGTTATCAAATATCCATCCATAACGAAACAGTAGTTGCAGAAAATGTCACTAACAAAAGATATTAAACGGGTGCAAAATTCTCGCTGGTACCGAGTACACAGCCAGACATAACTCTGCAGCCAAAATCATACACCAAGCGCTAGCCACAACAAACTAATAGAAAACACAAATCCATATTACAATTACACTCCGACATCAATACACGAAGACAATGAATACAACTATACCTCGAACTATACTATACGTTGAGATACATACAGATAAGGCTATTCCAGCCAATAGATATAGTTTTGCAGTCAAAGGCCGACAAAGGTAGCTATCTGATAGATATTACTATTCCCAATGATGTGCATATCCAAAACACCCACTTTGGAAAATGGAAAAATGGCCTTGCCATGGAAATAAAACCACTTTAAAAATAAAACGAAGTTACTCTGCCCCCCCCCCATTACATCGGTCGCATTTACACAACACCTGCAACAGTTAAGCCTGGAAGAAAAGTTACTCAACGTATTCCAAGAGTCTGTAATCCTGAAGACCTGTAACAATGTAGAATTCTTCTTTAATTCGGATCAATAATAGTTCAGGTGTTGACTTGGCACAGCCCGTCAACACTTGTTGGTACCGCAATCATGCAAGAGGAACTTAAGAAAGTCAGAACAATAATAAATAAATATATTTATTTTTCATAACAAGCTAAAAGCAACTGTAATTATTTAAAACTAAATAGACAGAACTCATTTTTGGTACATAAAATTCATACATCTTTATTTAGCATTGGAGAAATTCTCAACTACATGAGAAAATCCATTTGGCGTATAATTAAAAAAATCTCAATCTAATTCAGCTGTTGCTGTTAGTATTGTTATAATTATTTATACAAACGACTCTTCTAAGTTTTTATATCGGAGCGTTTAAAAATATATTACTGCTCTCTATAAAAATACTTAAATATGACCTCATATAAATAATGAAAGATACGGTTTATTTCTACTTCAGTTACCAACTTTGGTGATTATTTGTGGTCAACCGAGACCTTCAATTTCAATTTTCTCTTTATCCGCCAAAAATCTTAAAGCAAAATTAATTATAGGTAGTTGAGGCTAATTTTTAAAAGACAGAACGTTAATCCATCCTATATTTCCTCAAGATTCATTTAAAGTTGATTTAAAAAAAAACAGATACCTGCAGGATCGAGCAGTGGGATCCTAGACTATATTGAAACTCAAAACATTCAAAACAAAAAAAAAACAGTTAGAATGCTCCCCTCGCCTATGAGATGTAGGAAATAAAATCCTAAATATTATTATGCATCAGCATTATAGCGCCTTTTAAACTTGACCACGAAATAAATACACCACTATCAACGACCAGTATTCGAGACATATTTTGTAAGGCTGTCGATGCCATGGTCTGAAGAACTAGTGATTCTTGGGCTACTAGGCCCTCGTCGATACCTGTTATCTGTTTGGCAACTCCCTAGTACAGTTTCACAGCTTTTGGATATGCCATATCATGCTAACGAGGCGACACTAAGGAAATCGCGAATATGGTAGCCCAATTATCACTATTTCAAACTATTCCAAACATCTTTATTGTCTAACTATGTTCAAAGTGTGCAGCATTTGCCTCAAGTAAGCATAAACTAGTTATAGCAATTTCTCCCAATTTCTCTTCTTATCCAGATAAGAACCACCAAGACAGAAGGGATTACAACACTTCAGCTTTCAAATCAGTAAACCTTCAGTTCAAGTGCAATGTTCTTATATAATTGTGTCATATATTGGTACCATGCGTAGTTTTAAGTGTATAGTCATTACCAAATATTTATTTTTCCCATTTTTCCCATTTTTGCAATATTTAAAGTATTAAGTACAACAAAAGAACAGACCATTCAACAAAGAAGAAAGAACAGCGAAGAAAGAAGACTATCTCACTCAGAAGATAGAAGATTACAGCAGCGTGTAACTGAAACCTTCCTGATAATGTATTTGGTCCTTGAATTTAGAAGTTAAGGAGTCTTATGAGTCTAGTAGTAGAATACATATCTAGTTGAAAACAGATGTACTGTGTACATTATATGAATCTATGTATATACTATCTCTTCTGGGTATGAACTTGAGTTATATCTTATACGAAATCGACTTAAATGAAAGAAGACGATACAACAATTTTTCGCATGGGTAAGTTGATTATAACTATGTTTCAAAAAGAAAGAAAGATCTCAATAGAGGTGATATTCATATTAACTTTAGCAGATTGTAATTCATTAACATCTCCAGCACTCTTTAGTTGCAAGTGCAAAATTTTTTTATCCTCAGACGAATGTGCACGAAATAGTAATGGACTAGTATCATGAATTCTTTTATGATTGCATATGCTAGAGTATGGCATAAGAACTATTTTTCCGCGACCTTTTTCGGTACGGAAAAAGCCGAAAAAATGAGGAAAGTATTTGAACAGCCAATCGGAAGACGAATATGTGTGCCGTGTTGACGATCTACCTGATCTAAGAACGAGCATAAACTGACGTATATTGTCTTGAATTGCGTAATCCGGAGTCCGTCATATAGGTTAGGGTACATGATCCATCAATGACAGCTGGCACGTCATTCATTGTGGGTCGTTGACGCCGTTTACTACACTTGACAAACAACAACGCAATCACAAAACAAAGTTTACTCTCTCAAAGCCGTCCTCAATGTGACACAGTCAAAAAATCAAATTAAACCCACAAGTTGTCGTAGGAACTATAATATATCTTTCTGTTACACACTGCACTAAACTGGAGGCTTAGGGGAGCCCTGAGTAAAACCACTTCATACTTGAAACTTGGTGTATGTTGATCTGACCTCGCTACAAACTCCAGATGTATCTTATATCTATCCCACATCCTATTGACATACTTAACACACTCAGTCTGTTTATAAACAATCTTAGTTAAACAAATATACGCTTATTTTCCAATATCACACGCCCCGAACTGGTAACTTCCTTACGAATTGGAGCAATACAATATACTAGGTGTTACCATTTCCCTTCACTTTACTAATCTACATCACAACGCTTAATCTATTATAAATATAAATATATACATATCACTGCACTGTACTGCTAATGTATTTCGCGATTCACTTTCATTCGCTAAATTTGAATTCCTTATTTTACACTTCAGAATGAAATTACTAGTAAACCAAATGATGCAGAGGGTTACGAAATGTATCAGTATACACAACAGAAAAGTATGCCGTTCCATCAATTACATTTAGTATTCCTCAAATACATCAGTATTTTATACAACGGGAAGGATATATTTAGTTACTAACTATATCCTTGACCAACAACAACACAATTCACAAAACAAAGCTTTCCCTCTCAGAACCATCCTTCATGTGGCAGCCAAAAGATCAAGTGAAACCCACAAGTTGTCTGCACTGCTAATGGATAGCGCTCTTCGCTTTCATTCGCTAAACAACTTTAAATACATTTGAAGTAATGGAAAAGCATCCAAATACTAACAGTTAATTGAACTCTCCTGTGCACCTATTTTTTTGTATACGCTAAGAGGTTATAGTGAACTAGCTGATCATTATGATCAGACCCATGATACTAGTCCGTTGGAAAGCATAGAATACGGCATTTCTCATTTTATATTCTTACCAGGGATTTAATATTTTATGCCATCAAGCATACAGGGTGCTCAAATTTTAAGATGTCTCAGTTATTAGATTAAGTGAACACGTTTTTAAGAATAAATCTTTCATTTGAGTGCTGTAAAAGGAAGAACAAAGAAATTTCCATTAAAATTTCAACAATCAACCTATAGCCTCATTATACACAATCCGTACAATCATAAAAGCTTGTCGCGCGGTTTACTTGTGTAAATAAACTAGTACCTGTTTAAATAAGTAACTTAATCTACTAAGTTTACTTTTTTTAATTTCAGTTTAATTGAATACTTGTAAGTACTTACGCAAACCTCGCGACAAGCTTTCATGATCATACAAATTGTGTATAATGAGGCTATAGGTTGAGTGTTGAAATGGTAGTGGAAAATATTATTTTCTTCTTTTTGCAGCATTCAAATAAAAGCTTTTTTTAAAAAGGTCTTTTCTTTTAATGTATTTTTTAATTCATGGTTATCGCTGGCTTTCTTAGTCTCTTCACCTCATTGAAAGCGTCATTGTTGCAAGGGAGTTTACCGTTTAATTTGGAACAGCCTAGCTCTTCAATAAGGAGACCTTCTAATGATTTTACCCTACTTAAGGCCACGTATTCTTGACCAGCAGCAAAGCACCTCGAGCCTCAGTAAACAACGGCGTGGTCGACTTCAAAAAAATTTCACCATATTGGATTAAGAGGGGGTTATAGTACGTAAATGAGAGCTGTTTGCAAAGGTTCAGCTGTAACCATTTTTGGACTATCAATTTTGAGATTTCTGAACTGAAAAAATATGAGCATGAAGGAAAAAGACGATTCTAGAAAAGTATTTTTTGAAACTTGCTAACAGATAATTATTAAAGATATGCCAAAGTTGACGTTTTTTGACTAAATTCGCGGTCTCGTTAACCACCCTGTGTAAACTTATTCTTAAATTTGGATCGACATTACTCTAGATTGAAGTTTTAAGAAAACGCAAATCGTGTTTTTGTGCCAAAGATTATTAATATACCTATAGGGCTAAAAATGGTTACAGCCAGAACCTTACATTAAACAATCGCGCGCCTTTTGGGACACTGATGAAAGCGTCACCAACACAAAAATATGTAAACTACAGTTATGAATGAACTGAAGTTCATTCATTTCTGGAATGAGACCGATATTGTTTTGGGCATCGACTAAATTTGTAGTCGGTTTTGGGTGACTTATACATACTTATACATATATACACTGGAGGCCAAAGTTTAGGAACTACTAAAATTTAAATAAATCGCGGTAATTGGTTTTGAGCAGTTATCATTTCCAGGATTACTGAGAAATCTTACGATTTTCAACCAGATTTGTGAGTAATTAAAATTTACGTTGCTGACAGGTCCAGACCGAGAAGTCTAGAGTCTTGGGCTCACACTTTTTTACGTTGCGAATAGAAATTACATTTTTTACTTTGTAACGTGAACTGATAAAAATCTTGTATTTTAATTAACATTTATTCAGAGAATACATGTTCCTTTGCTAAGTTCTCCAGTTTCACGATTTTCCTTCCCACACCGATAGGTGAGGGGAGTATTGTGATCGCGAAAATTTTAGATTTTGAGATAATGTACTTTTTGGGCGTTTTATGATGCCTACATAACGAAAATCCACGTCACTTATTTCCGTCGGTCTGTCTGTCGGTCTGTCGGTCTGTCGGTCTGTCGGTCTGTCTGTCGGTCTGTCTGTCTGTCTGTTTGCGTTTTTCTAGCCTCCTAATCTCAGTAACCGCTGCATAGATTTCGATGAAATTTGGGTAGTGATATGGTGTAGGGTCGTAGTAGGTAATGTTGCTACAATTTTGAAAATCGGTGCATGGGCGGCAGAGTAATTAGCAAAAAACGAAAAATTTCAAATATGCCCCCCCAAACTTCGTTTTTAGGTGTTTTAGGGGTTCCTGATCATTTTCTACTTTTTTTTGGGTGGGGGTGAAATTGGGGTGGTTGGGGGGTAGGGGGTTGTAAAGCTGAAAAATTTGTTGTACTCATAATAGGCTGTCCACTGACCTGAGAGAGAAAGACCTAGCGCTATAATACCCTTTTTTAGGTCCATCGGAACATTGCCTTTTGTATTACAGGAACCAAGGGACAGAGAATTTTCCGATGTATACATACGAGTATTGCTTTAGATCGTTCTGTATTTTATAATGTTGAAATTACTGAAGTGATGTTAATGAAATTTCGGCACAGTATTACTACTTTGGCGGGGAAGGAAAACGCGTCTGATTTTTAGAAATCGTCTCAGTGGCGGCGTAGCAATATTAAAAAAACTAAAAATATGAAAACAGCCCAAACTTCGTTTTTAGGCGTTTTAGGGGTTCCTGATCATTTTCTACTTTTTTTGGGGTGGGGGTGAAATTCGGGTGGTTGGGGGGGTGGGGGGATGTAAATCTGAAAAATTTGTTGTACTTATAATGGGCTGTCTACTGACCTGAGAGAGAAAGACCTAGCAGCATAATACACTTTTTTAGGTCCATCCGAAAATTGCCTTGCCGATTACAGAAACCAAGGGACTTAGAATTTGTGCTGTATACATACGAGTGTTGTTTTAGATCGATATATTATTATATTGCGTATCGCAAAAATTATTGAATTGATTTTAATGAAATTTTGACACAGTATTACTACCGCGGCGAGATAGGAAACGCGTATGTTTTGGAAAAAATCATTTCAGTGGCGGCGCAGCAATAATAAAAAAACTATAATCATCATTTTCTACTTTTTTGGTTGAGGGTGAAATTGGAGCGGTTGGGGGGTGGGGGGTTGTAAAACTGAAAAAATTTGTTGTATTCATAATAGTTTGTCCATTGACCTGTTGAAAAAATACGTAGCGTCATATTACACTTTTTTAGGTCCATCTGAATATTGGCTTGCCTATTACAGAAACCAATTTTGTGATGTATACATACGAGTTTTGCTTTATTTCGTTCTATGTATTTTGCGTCAAGCGAAAATTATTGAATTGACTTTAATGAAATTTTGACACCTAATTTAGTGCCGCGGCAAGAATAGAAAACGCGTCTGTCTTTGAAAAATCGTCAGTGGCGGCGCAGCAATAATAAAAAAACTAAAAATATAAAAACAGCTCAAACTTTGTTCCTAGATGGTTTGGAGGCTCCTGATCATTTCGCATCGTTCAGTTGAAGCATGCAGAAAAAAAAATTTGGCGTCCTACTTCTAAGGAAGGAGACGCAAGAAACTATTTACGAGAGGTTTTTGTGTTGGATGTTTTTTGCGAGCGGCTGGGCGGTGATTTGGTTGCAAGGGATTTCAAACTATAGCTTCATGCAATGGGAAAATAATAAAATGGTATCATCATTATGTGTGGGAAGTACTGAGTCGATCAACTTGACTCCATTTTTTTGTGTTCAGACGGCATTACAGTGGCGTACCGTAAAGGCCCGCAGGGCCCGCGGTGCGCGGGGGCCCGAGCATCCGTGGGGCCCCCGCTCAGCCTCGACTTCCTCGAGCAAGCTATTTACATAGTAATAACTATAATACTTAATTTTATAGCGGCGGGATATGTCTATATTTATTCATAACTTTCCATAATCAAATTAAATATATTTTGCCTTATCAGTACCTATTTTATGGCAGAATTTGACAACACAACAACGTGGTCGAACGTGGACTCCAAAACGACCTGAACAAGTGGCAACGGTACACTGACAAGGTGCACGCGTTGTATCTGTGACGTTAATCGATCTATATGAATTCTTATTCTTCAAAAACTCGAAAGAAAAAAAAATTCAACTTATAAAGTTGAGGTCACATCAAATTTTTTCTAAACCGATTTGAAATATCACCGTAGACAGTAGTTTCCTTTTCACCCAGTAAGAAGTAAAAATTGCGGGGGCCCTCGAAGACCTTGGCACGCCACTGGACGGAAAAGTAGCAATAGTTACCTTTTGTGACATGGAACTGCCACTGAACTTGATAAAACCAATTGTGGTTTCTGTTTAACGTACCACTTTTCGTCCAAAAAGTCAACTTCTTCTCTAAATCATCAGGTGTCATATATCAGGTAAAATAAGGACACCATCCTGGTGAGGTCAGGTAAACAGCTTTGAGAGCAAATTTTTCTTTTTCTTCAGAGTACATAATCCTCTTGGCATTGGTATATCTGTATTGGAGGTGTTATAAATTTTACAAAGTTGTTAAAATGCGACCTCTTTTTGAATAATTCACCGAAATACCGAATTTGGCGGATGCAATTCAAAATGTAGTTTCACTATGGGGGGATATATTTTTGGAGGCATACCGGTGGGGGGAGGGGGGGGCAGGCATAATTTGGTTTACGATAAATTCATTTTTGTGTGACAACTCAGTTGCACTTATAAACAACTCTTTATACATATTGTATTTATTATTTTGTATATAACAGAAATACACAGAAAAGGGATCAACTGTAATGCCAGGTATAAATTATACAATGTCTATTTCTCACCGACGGACGATCAAGAAAGGTCTGAATATTTTTAGCACGACGCTAACGGGTCTGGGGTCAGCGGGAGTACGGTTCAGCATCACCATCACAGACCCCTCGGTATTTAAGCAAAAGAGAGCGGCGCTTGCATATATTTTTTATAAGTTAGCGGTATAGCTTTGTAGTAGGGATTATAGTAAATTGGCCGCGCCCGCTGCTTGCTCGACTTCTCACCTCTGCCCTTACCCTGCAAATGTGTTGTCCTCAAGCGCAGCTTACTATAACCTCCACTTAAGAGTGATGAATGAGAATTTGTTTGAGGTCGAATATTAAAAAGGATAAAAAAGACATTTGTTTTAGAAGGCATGTATTATAGGTCATTCAGTACCCACAGAAACCTACTTAGTTTAATTTCTACCCGTTTATTGAGTGAAGCAAATTCTTATTTTATTTATGTTATGCTTAAGATTTTACGAAAAAAATAAGTTTGCGTATAAAATCAAAGGTACTACAAGATTTTAAATAACACAACGACTTAATTTGTGTAGGTAAAGCTATTTGGTGCTGTTTGAAAAACAGAAGTCGGGTGTGAGTTTTAAAGGTTACAGTTCAAAACAATGTTTTAAAAGCATGGTATGATAGATCATGTAGTACTTGCGAAAATTCCACTCAGTTTTCGTTAGAACCGTTTTTTACGAGAATGTCGCGTGTCAAGGAAATTCAGAGACATCCTATATAATAAATAGAAATCAACTTAAAAAAACTTAAAAAAAAACTAAGCAAACAAGTAAAATAACGTTATTTGGCCAAAGCCAGGAGACATAGAGTCGTCAAGATCTGAGTCTTCGGAGAAAGAATCTGGTTCTGATTCTAGTTCCCTAGCATCGCCATCCTGGAATTCATGAATATGCTCAATATCCGTTTAAGCCTCCTCTAAAAGAGGAAGTGGTCTAGCATTGTAGGAAAATTTTTCATTAAGCTATATTGAATTGCAACAAGTTTTTATACCTTACCTGGTGTTAGCCTGTTCCTTTTTTTAGTATGAATAACAATGTGTGATCTACTCGATGTAAAGTCCAGTTTCTTTCCATTGAAGCAGTCGAAATTTTTCTGAGAAAAAAACATGTTTTTTCCACTACTTATCCGGAAATTTTGAAACACTATAGGGCACAATATCAACAAGGTCGTCTTTTTTCAGTAACGGAAAGTCCTTTGGGTACACGAAAATTTTTGGAGCTCCTTCACCTCCCCCCCCTCCCCCCCCGTATTTGAAGGAACTATTCTTGGATACCAGTTTTTTATTGTACCCTCCCCATGTTTGAAGGGGCTATTCTTGAATACTAGTTGCTTATTATAAATTTTTGCTCATCACTGATATGAATTTTACTTTGCAAAGCTGCTAGGTATAATACTGTTACCTACAATGGAAAACGAAAAACGATGTGCAGCCCAGTCTCCAACCCATCGGGCAACCGTTACTTTGCCCGTGACCACTCCTCAGACCGTTCTTATCATCATCATAGTCACAATGTCTTATCAGACATGTTGTGAACTCGTAAATGGATTAAATCGGAGCAAGAGTATTGCCGAAACGAATATTATCAATAGTTTTGAAAACTGTAGCTCGCCATCGTTGGCGATTTACTGTTAGTTCAGTAGCGCTCTTGATACTCATATCCAGCAACTGTTTCGTATCCATCCAGCGTATAGGAGAACGGCCACAGTGCCGCCCACTCGGGGCATGACCCTGAACTACAAGTTTATCCACATTATCGCTTCTGTGAATATGTTCAAAGAGTGTAAGCATTCTCGTCGACACAATGGAGGATAGTCTCTTTGGATTACCGATCTATTCCAGTATGGAAACGTTAGTTGAATGGCCGGTATAAGGCACTCTCAGCATTCGTCTTCACGTTCACATTTCAAAAGCATCTATGCGAGCTCGATCTGCCTTTTTAACAGTCCAAGTTTGCGAGGCATACATAAAATATGGAGAACACAGAGACTGAGAAAAGAGACTGACACGACATTTTGGTAGCCTTAGTGATGTTATGGTCACGCCATATTTAAGTAAGCTTTGTGATGGCCACACATGCCTGTTGAATGCGCCGTCGAATCTCATTTTCACAGCTACCCGAATTGTCGATCAAAGAACCGATGTACACAACGGCCCACTGGCTATATTTCTCGATGATTATCACGCTCTCTACCTACGATCACAACCTTGGTCTTGTTGTAGTTAAGACCAAGGCCATATGCTGCACTGTGTTGTTCTAAGACGTTTAATAGAGCTACTAGTTCTTCCTCAGAAGCAGCAATAGGGGTTGTATCGTCAGCAAATCTTAAGCTGGATATTTTGCTTCCACCAATAGTTATACCGCCATTCCAATTGTCTATAATACCTGTCTCATCACAAATTCAGAGTAAATGTTAAAAGTTCATCTTGTCTAAAAGGCAACTATAGTAGATGCAACAACTCATGCCTTTACAACAATGTCTATGCTATTTGATACATTAGTAATCAGTATTTGAACTAAAAGTGTCTTATACTGAATTCAATGATCCTTGTCATTGGCTCAAATTCTCTGTACTTGTCTGGATTAATATCGAGGCTAAAAGAGTGACAAAAAGGACCGTTCTTAGTATTATGCTAATAGAAGTACTTGTTTCAGGACATAGTAGTACTTCTCTCATACATCTAAGCACAGAGCTGCTAGAAGACTCCCTCAGGCTCCTAGAGAGGTTTAAGTACCCCTGGGAGATGATGCCCCTAATGTATGTCATCCTAAAGGACGCGCGAGGTGACCTAGAAGAAGCATCTAAGAGGATTGATGAAGGTCGGTATAATAATAGGTATCGTCACGTACTAATTTAATTCACCATATTCATGGCATTGCTTATAACTGGTATTACGACGAGCATCCGCAGGCACTTCAGATAATCCCGTCGGTTATTATGGGCCTGTTCGATGCATACATTCTCCATCCAAGCAAGAAATCATATCAAATTAAGGGCTTTGTATACCTAATAATAATGCAGTTTCGACAACAGACACCAAAGAACGATCGGCACAAAATAAATCATCATCTCTATACCGATGATGTACAACTACTATACTGAGAGCATCGCTCAAATAGCAGAAACTTGGATGTTATAACTATTGTGAATTGAATCATCTTAAAAACTAAATCCTGACCGACAATCTACGTTTTCTTTGAGAAGCATACACGGCGGGACAGATATTTAGTTTTCATTAGGATATTAATCATTTATATAGACACATACTATTTTGTAGCAAATGTTCTTCGGATTTTGGGATAAAAGTACTGCAGAGATCTTTTACTCAAAAATCCGACCTATCGGCGCTTATTCTACGCCTTCTTCAGGGCTAAAACATCATAAATGAAGATAAACATATACCGGGTTATTCACGTTATTCGACACTGAGCATTATGGCTAAAGTATTTGATAAAAAAGAAAACAATAAGTTCGGATGGATAGAGACCCACTAAGGCTACTTTTCAAAAATATTTTTATGTTATACAGGGTGTCCATAAAACACGAAATATATCAAAGTTATGTTTTTTTAAGGGAAGACGCCATATATTAATGCATACTCAGATTCCTTGGTAAATTCTAGTGTGACTTCATATATCACACATGGGACTTAAAGCGAACCGTTTAGGTGTAAATCACCATTTTCTATACAAGTAGATATCATAAATATCGCAGAGATTATAAAATTTGGAAGGCTGTGACTTTTCCGTATTGCCAAGCACAAAATGCGTCAACTCCGATGAGACTGTAAAATTTAAATTGCGTTTATGCTTGGAGAAATCGGTTGATTAATTAAGGAAACTTCGATCAGCGATAACTTGATTGTTTCAAATCGGAATGCCTAATTTTTTTATACGGTTCAATGTAGCATTGGATAACCTTTCTAATCATATAGGGTCGTGAATATCAATCTCTGGTAGTTTTCATTTAATTTTAAGTTTTCAAACAAATCGGTGTCTTTCAACGTTCCTATACCTATAAGCAACCTAGCAGAAATATAACCAAAAACATGTTCAGACGAAAGAAAACAAGTAACAGAGAGACAAGATTCTAAAAATGCCTTACACCAAACCAACTCTCCCAGAAACAACTGCAATAACATCTCTAAGGTCAAAGAGGAGCTGGAGTATGACAGTAATAGATATCTTTTACAGTCAACTGGCTACTGCAATGTACTAGAGGTTAAAAATTTCCAAGACAATTAAAACCCCTGAAACTAAGCAAAAAAAAACAGCGATTATTGCTCCAGTACGCAATTACCCATCATATGTAATGGTGTAAAAAAGTAGCGATTTGCGTCGAAGTCGATACCTCTGACTGGAGCCCTTCTATTTTTTCAATATCTATTAGCAATATTGCAAAAAAAGAATACTGACAAATCAGTTTCAAATTTTCTGCCATTTAAGTTATGTTTCATAATTTGAACAAATCTTAATTCATTCTTCATTTTCTGCGATCTTGCTGAAAGGTACTGGAGAATTTTCAGAGATACTTTTGACTTCAATTTTGACAGAATTGCATACTTTTTTATATCATTAAATGTGAAATTTTATTATGAAAACAATAAAGTGCCTACAACATTCTCTAGTTGTTTTCGTTTCATTTCATAATTTTTAATGGTTTTGGAAATTGCCAATCGCTAGTACACTACAGTAGCTAGTAGGCCATGAAAAAAAATCCATTTCTGTCGTACTCCAGCTTCTCTTTGACCAAAGATATGTTACCGCCGTTGTTTCTGGTTAGTTTGTTTGTTGTGAGTAATTTTTATAATCCTGTCCCTTTAGTTTAGTTTGTGTGTTAGTTAGTGGTTTTCTTCCACCTGAACAGGTCTTTGTTAATATTTTGTGGTCTGCTAGGTTGCTTATAGGTTGGAAAATCGAAAAACGCCGATTTGGTTGAAAATCTGAAATTAAATAAAACCTATCAGACTCACAACCTTATATCGTTAGGAAGGTTATTAGATTTTACATTTAATATACATATATACATAAAAAATAGGCATTCCCATTTTAAAAAATCAAGTTAACTCTAATCTAAATATCCCTAATTAATCGACCGATTTCTCCAAGCGTAAACGTAGTTCAAATTTGACCGTCTAACCTAGGTTGACGCATTTCATGCTTAGTAATACGGCAAAGTCGCAGTCTCCTTAAGTTTTATAATCTCTGTTATATTCAATTCATTTCTGACGTCTACTTATAATACCGAAAATGGTGATTTAAAGCTAAACGGTTCACTTTAGATCCTATATGTTATAAATAAAGTCACACTAGAATTTACCAAGGAATCTGAATATGCAATAACATACGGGGTATTCCATTTAAAAACATAACATTGGTACATTTCGTGTTTTGGGGACACCCTGTATAACATGAAAATATTTTTGAAGTGTAACCTTAATGAGTGCCTATCCATCCTAAATTATTATTTTCTTTTTCATTAGATACTTTAGCCATAATGCTCCGTGTCGAATAACGTGAATAACCCGGTATAAGTAAAGACTTAAATTGAAAATCGTTGAATATTAGCTCAGCAAAAATTAAGTCCTACAAACAGATTTGAAAACAAAATTCACATAAAATTCACAATTAACATTTAAATGATTTGAACTTTTTTTTATAAAATGAAGCTCTGTAAAAACGCTCTCCTTTCACGCGCTAACCAAAACAGGTCCAATAACCTAACTTATTCAAAAATTCCATATACAGGGTGGGCCAATAGTGCGTGGACGGAGGATTGTGGGCACTAAAAAATATTTTAAAAATCTGTCACTTGATCATGGTAGGGACCCTTAAGGGCTATAACGTAAAAATATTTTCATTCAAGTTTTGACGTTTGTACAGGGTGATTCATATCAAACTTACATTTTTTTGAATGAAACCCCCTATATAGTATTGCATATTTGGATTCCTTGGTTAATTCTAGTGTGACTTTAGGTATCACATATGGTACTTTAGACGACATTCTTGGTATAAGTAGGTATCAGAAAAAAATTGAATGTCGCAGCGATTATAAAACATAGAAGGCTCACGGCCTTTGCGGTACGACTAAGCATGAAATGCATTACCTTAGGTCATAGGGCTGAATTTGAATTCTTTTTGCACTTGGAGAAATCAGTAGATTAATTAAGGAAACTTCAATCACAGATAACTTGATTTTTTCAAATGGGAATGCCTATTTTGGTTTGAAGAATCAAATGTAAAATTTGATTATGTTTCTAACGATATAACATTCTCGATATCAATCTTTTTTAGTTTTCATTTTATTTCAAATTTTCTGTCAAATCGGTGTTTTTCAATTTTCCTGCGTGCAAGCAACCTAGCAGGCCATGAAAAATAAACAAACGCTCGTTAATATGGAAGAAACCAATCAACTTAGTAGAACTAATTAGAGCAACGAGGCAATATTATGAAAATTCTTTGCAACATATTAGCTCTAACCGGATACAACAGCCGCAAGATATCTAATGTCAATGAGTAGCTGGGCTATGACAGAAGTGTTTGGTTTCCACAGCCTACTTACTAGCTATTGAGGTCTACTAGAGCTTGACAAATTTCCAAAACGATTAAAAATTTTGAAACAAAAGGAAAACTACCAGCGATTTTTGGTTACATGTTTTGAATGAAATTTCACATTTAATGGGATAAAAAATTAGTCATTTCCGTTTAGTTAAGTCAAAAGTGAAGATATCTTCAACTGGAGCATTCTGAACATCTATTGAAATAATTGCTAGAATTTTTTAATTATGCTATGTTGTAATTGTGTTTATTTTATGTAGTTTTCTGCAAACCAAATTATCTTTTAAAATTCAAACAGACTGCAAATCAAGTTTAATTTTTCTCGATTTTGCTAATAAGTAGAAGTACCTACTGAAGAATTTGAAGGGTTCCAGTCAGAGGTATCGTTACTTTTGACTTACGGAAATGGCTACTTTTTATAGCATTAAATGTGAAAATTTATTCAGAAGACATAGATATTCTACTGCCAGCAACAATCACTAGTAGTTTTCCTTTGATTATATATTTTTTTACTGATTTTGGAAATTGGCTCACAGCTAGTAGGCTGTGAAAAATGAGCGTTCTTATTACCGCTGTTTTTTCTGGTTAGAGCTAATATGTTGTAAGGAATTTTCATAATCTTGCCTCGTTGCTCTAGTTAGTTTATATCTTTCTACTAAGTTAGTTGGTTTCTTCCACATTAACGAGCTTTTGTTTATTTTTCATGGCCTGCTAGGTTGCTTGCATGCAGGAACATTGAAAAGTACCGATTTGACTGAAAATTTGAAATAATATGAAAACTAAAAAAGATTGATATCGAGAATGTTATATCTTTAGAAAGGTAATTAAATTTTACATTTGATTCTTTAAACCAAAATAAGCATTCCTATTTGAAAAAATAGTTATCTGTGATTGAAGTTTCCTTAATTAATCTACTGATTTCTCCAAGTACGCAAAGAATTTAATTTTAGCCGTCTGACCTAAGGTGACGCATTTCATGCTTAGTCCTATCGCAAAGTCACGGCCTTCTAGGTTTTATAATCGCTGGGATATTCAATTTTTTTCTGATACCTACTTATACCAAAAATGGTGATTTGCGCCTAAACGGTTCGTCTAAAGTACCATACGTGATACATAAAGTCACACTAGAATTAACCAAGGAATCCAAATATGCAATAATATATAGGAGGTTCCATTCAAAAAAATGTAAGTTTGGTATGAATCACCCTGTATAAACGTCAAAATTTAAGTGAAAATATTTTTACGTTATAGCCCTCAAGGGTCCCTACTATGACCAGGTAACAGATTTTTGAAATATTTTTCAGTATGCCCACAATCCTCCGTCCGTGGCCTACCCTGTATATCAAGGGACTCTCACGGAGAATTAGACATCATCTTGCTGATAATAGACATAAGGTAGTTTTTTACCACACGAAAACAGCAATTTCTCCTTTCTCTTCACAAAAACGTAAACAAGATATATAAATCTAATGTAGTCTATAGAATACCTTACAATGAATGTGATACCTACTGTATATATAGAGCAAACCAAACAAAATAAAAAAAAATTTTTTTGAGCCCATAAGTCATCATGTAAAGATACTCATAAAATCATAGACATCATACAGCCTCAACATCTCACCATTTTGAGTATAATTATCATTTTAAATTTGACTCTGTCACTATATTGGACAACGAGATTAATTACAAGAAACGACTGATCAGCGAAATGATTTACATTTCGATCTGAGTCAGATTTATAATTTATTGTTTGTTAATTATGTTAAACTTAAACCAAAATAAAACAACATAATTAAATATTTACATGCCTTTATGACTGAGCCCAGTATATCTATTAAATAATATGTAAGTATAAATATTCATATATTCTCACACTGGCTTCAGTGTACAGCCGCAGATACGAAATCATGTGTTGACAAACGGCATTCGTTATTCTTTTTAACGATCTTCTAGAACGTTTTCTGTTTTTTGACCCAAAGGGATATGTTATTCTTTGGTGCTGTAGGGGTCTGCTCGATAGGTAAGAATGTACGCTTTGCATTCTAGTTTTATTGTTATTTTGATGTTTTAACGCGACTGAATGAAAATTGTTTTATATTTTTCTGCAACTGCGTAATAGTCCAATGTACTGGTTTCCATTTTGATTGTTTTACCGGGCTTCGTTTTATAAAAAATTGTTCAAATGTTAACTGGAATTTTACGTGAATTTTTTCAAATTTGAACTCTTAAAGCTAACTCAACATTTTTCAATTTATATCTTTACTTATACAGGGTTGTTACAGAAGTCAACGTCAAGCCGCAACGGGGTGACAGGCTTGGTTGTAACTATCATTTGAAAACCTAGAAATTTGGTCAAATTATAACAATTTTTCGGTTATTGTGGTTAGCTTTTATTATTCTTATTCATTAAAACTTTGGAACCGTAACCCTAAATAACATTTCCAGAAGCACAGTTAAAAATAATGACACAGTTGCCCCAAGTTTTCCAGAATGAAGACTATTAGTAAGTATGAACTTAAAATTTTTAAAGTTTGTCAACTTTGAAAGACCCTCCTGTAAAAAAATGTACTAAAGTGTCTTGGCAAGTTCCATTAAAAGTTGGCACATTTAGCCAGGATTGTAAAATAGTATAATACTTGTTAGTTTCATACTAAGAAAAAATGAGTAAAAAAATTAAAGCCTCAAGTAACTCGATTTTTGCTAACCCATTTCACTCAGATCAGATGTTCTTTATTCGCTTAAGCTTTTGGTAGATTCTTAATTTTACAGCAAAATGATGAGAGAGATGGATAATGAACATGTTTGCTATGACTGAGGGAGACACGTAGTGACGCCACTTTTAGCAAAGTCAACAAAAATAAGTAAAGTTAATAAAATATGAAAAATTTTGACCTAGTTTAGTTTAGGTTTATTGGAATAAAAGGCAATAAATGTCCAAGTTGTTTACCATCAGCCTCAATACACGCCCTAAATCTTCTTAAAAAAGATCTACTTATTAACCAGGCATATCCTCGAGAGTTGATGTTCTCAGCAGCTTGAGAAATTCGTTTACGCAACTCGGCTACGCTCTCAATGGGCTTTGAATAAACTTTTTCTTTGAGAACACCCCAATAACAAAATTCCAGGGAATTTAAATCTGGGGAACGGGCTGACCACGAGATAGTACCTGAACGTCCACCTCCACCTCCCGGATATTTTTGGTCAAGGAAACCTCTACCTCTACTTGCACTGCTTAATGCGCTGGGCAGCCATCTTATTGACACCTCGTGTGGCGACGATCTGTTAAGCGGTCTACAGACGTTGATGCATGCTGCGATTCAGGTATCGAGTTCTACGTTTCATAACGCAAGTAGCAGCGTGTGTGGTATTGAATCACGAATTTGGTATCAGTTGCGGCTTGCAGCGATGCAGATTCTGGAATCCTATTATGGACGGTGAGCCAATATGTCGCCGAGCCGGTGACGCTGATGCAGTGATGCAGATTTCAACGTGTATAGTATTGCGTCGATGCAAAGGAATAAGGCCACCCTACTGTAAGCATACTTTATTTTAACCATGATTCTGCATAGCACTCGCCCTGTAAGTACCCGCCTATGTATACGAAGAGTTTGTTGGACGCCATATGTTTATTTTTCTGAGGCACCTAATAAAGATAGGATAAGGGTCTTACGCCTTATGCCTGTGAGAAAAATATGAAAAAAAAAGAAAGTAAACACAGTGTCCGTCTAATCCTCGTGACGCGTGGTTCAGTGAGTTTTGCTTGTGGTTGCAACTGGTGAGTTTTCACACGAGTAGCTTTTGATTCGCCGTAGTTCGTTATATGTGCATGTCTTTTAACCATTACAATTGTGTTATTGAGTTTCATAAGCTAATTATAATAATTATTGATATAAGCCGCATTGGTAAAGCTATTAACTAGCTTGGAATCTGACAGTCATTTACAGATAAAGGGTAGCCAACTAATAATCTCTGCAGGTGGGACGCCCCTAACTAGACCTGGGGTGCTGTATTGCACAGTAAGGTACGGACCATGGGATTATTGGGGAGCACGGTGGGGGTAACTTATGTAGTATTCTGTACACCTTCCCGCAGTAATCAATAGCATTAGCGTACCTGTCCTTACACCAGCCCATTTATATAGCACTTGATTCGAAGTGCAGGACCCTCTGGAAGGTTCGATGGGGAGACCGGGTCGTCCATCGAACCTATTGCACTCTGGAGGCGGGAGAACGCCCCTCCTTCTGTGTTGGTGGACACCGTTGGAGGATAGCGGGATCCTGGGAGGTAAAGGCACTACTATTGCTTCCGCTCCAAACACGGCCTGGGACACACTTTTTGTATTCGACGATCCATGCGGACAGTATGCAGATGGTAATCTGCATCGCCCATGCGAACAGCATGTAGGTGAAAACCTGCATCACCCATGCGGACAGAATGTAGATAAGAATCTGCATCACCCATGTGGATAGAATGTAGTTAGTAATCTGCGGCAACCATGAGGACAGATTGCGGAAGCTAATTTGCATCATCCAAGTGGATTCATATCTTGGACTGACTCCCATGCGGTAGGAAGCTACCGTTCTCCTTGATATGGGAGGTAGATTGTACAATCTACCTCTGTCACTTTTAAGACACGTGTCGCAACGTCAAAGTCTTCACTCTTTTGTTGAGGTACGTACCTAGATAGATCTATCGAATAGCAGGGGTTGCGAGTCGGCATTCGTAGGTGTTACCGTAAAGCGGATGTTGGCGGGTGCTAGTCAGATGTGAAGCCATGACAGCGCTTTTGCCGTTCGTGAGGCACCTTTGGCTGGAAGTCTTCCTCTGGTGTGCACAGATAACGGACGAGTACCACGCGGGCGGTACTAAGGGATTGCGCCTGATATCTTTCAAAATATACTGAGATCATCCCCAAGCTATGTTCGGAGCCTCTGATGTAGTTCGAAAGCATCCTGGGCCTATCAGCATTGATTGGGAGATAATATCAGTATTGCAGCGGCAGAACATAACAGTATTATAGTGCATGTAACGTACCGGTTGAATGTAAGAGTTACTCATGAGCGTTTTCAAAATACAGGCCCGTCTCCGACTGTTTCTGTCACCTCTCGTCCAGCTGATCTTTCCTGTCGTCTTGTTACCAAGTAAGTGGTCTCTTCAATTCCTGACTATTCGGGTGTATCAGAGTTCTTTTCGTATCACCCTCGTAAAACAAATCTTATGGTACAGGGTGTTGCGTTGGAATTTCATTGTATCTTTAATTATTCTATTCTATTATTATTATTATATTCATACGTCGTTTCTACACTACTATTCTTGTGTTGCGTGAAACGTGCATGAAATGTCAAGTCGAGTCAGGCATCGTAACAAGTTTCGATTTGAGCAGGAACTTATGCGATTGAGGAATCGCAGCTTACATCAACGTCTGTAGGCCGCTTTAGTGGTACGTCCTCTAACAAAGTTGGTAAATTTTATCGTAAAAATCTAGGTGATTCGTGCCATTCAAGTTCTCAGGCACCTCAAAAGGCCCAACAATTTTGCCGTTTAAAGTTCCGGTCCACAGGCTTACTTTAAAGCGATACTGGAATCTGTCTTCTCGCATTAAATGCGCCCGGTGTAGATCTTTTTTAAGAAAATGTAGGGCGTGTATTGAGGCTGATAGTACACAATTTGAGCTTTTATTGTAATAAAAAATGATATTTCCCTATCTAACTTCTAATCCGATAAACCTAAACTAAGCTAGGTCAAGATTTTTCATTATTTTATTAATTTTACTTATTTTTGTTGACTTTTCTAAAAGTGGCGTAGCTATCTGTCTCGCCCACTCTGGCAAACATGTCCACTATCCACTTCTCTCATCATTTTGACCTGACCTGAGTGAAATGGGTTAGCAAAAATCGGGTTACTCGAGGTTTTTATTTTTTTACTCGTTTTTTCGTAGTATGAATTTAACAAGTATTAATACTATTTTACAATCCTGTTTAAATGTGCCAACTTTTAATGGAACTTGCCAAGACACTTAAGTGCATTTTTTTTAAAGGAGGGTCTTTCGAGGTCGACAAACTTTAAAAATTTCAAATTCATAGTTAAGCTAATAGTCTTCATTCTAGAAAACTTGGGGCAATTGTGTCATTATTTTTGACTGTGCTTCTAGAAATGTTATTTAGGGTTACGGTTTCAAAGTTTAAATAAACAAAGACAATAAAAGTTAACCACAGTAACCGAAAAATTGTTATAATTTGACCAAATTTCTAGGTTTTTTTTAAATGCCCACGATTTTTCAATCTTGTCACCCCGTTGCGACTTGACGTTGACTTTTGGGACACCCGTATATATGTTCATCTTCATGAGGCGTAAAACAAACGCCGACACGTCGGCGTTTTGAGTAAAAAACCTCTGCAGGTCCCCCATAGTGGGGACCGTTTCATATATATACACGTTTTAAAGTTATGTAAATGTTATATACATTATTATAAAACCACATTACTCCACTGAGGCTGATATTTTAATAAATATCGAAACGCATGGGAAAAAAGTGACTTTATTTTTCGAAAAGTGACCGAAAACCACAAATAAAATAATTGGTTATCAAATAATCACGTTCTAGGATATGTAAAGTGGTAGTAGTGGTATCTACTTGACGCAGATCACAGTAATGCAACTATTACGACAACTCACGAGTGCCAGAATAACAGTTACGATAAACCGTCCAGGCACGTATTTAGGATATAGTTTTTGGAGGAGTTGCCACCTTTTAATTTTGCTTGACTGGGACGACGATCAGCAAAACAAAATATTCATCGTCGAGAGAGGGGGAGGGGAGAGGAGTGCAGATTAGGGATGCCAAAAATCGTTAGTTGTGTGGATTACATTTTTTGCGACATTACTTCTCCTGGGCCCCTAAATACGTATATAAATACGTGCGTGAAACTATCAGAATCATAAACAAAACGATATGTGCTCCACGAATGTTTCCAGCAAATGGCTATTCAAAATAACATGAAAATTCCCAGATTGCTCAAGCACTGTCTGCATTTTGCATCTACTTACCTTAAGCATATCATCAACCTTTCTTTTGCTCTAATGGGTGGGCGAGATGGATATTTTTCTTCAGTAATGACTTCTCTTACGGCCTCCAGTAAAAAATAGAATTTAAAACGCGTCATTGTGAAGTAATTGAAGAACTTTTTTCGTCAGTCATAAAGTCCGGAATTAAATGTATTTATCCTCCAAAGCCTGCCCTTCTCTGACATACCTTTTGAACCCACACTCGTCTACGCTTTCTAAGTTTTTGAAAACTTTCTTTTTCCAGAACAATCGCTAACTCGTCGCCTCTCGAAGACTTATTTGCAACTGACTTCCAACCCTTCCGTCGATTTCGATCAGATATGTGCGATACCCTAATAAAAAATCCGCATGGTACCGTCCGTCCCGTCCGGCCGGTGCCGATTTATGTGCGCGTACCTTAAACGTTGTACGTTGAATTTGAAGGACCGCCGCACAGTGGCGTACACAGCTTATTCTGTAGGGGGGTCTACAGTAATGCACAATGTAATAATGTTATAAATGTATATTCATTCTTAGCACAATGGATATTTGAGAGCACCAAACCATTGAGAATAGGAAGCTTCGATAGGTATAAATATAATTTTAGTTAATATTCCAAGACCATGGGGGGGGGGGGGTTCGAACCCTGACAACCCCCCCCCGTGTGTACGCAACTGCTACCGCATCATCTGTAGAATGGACGCAGTGCACGCATTTGCACTAGTGACTAGTGCACACTCGTTTTGATAATACAGTTTTATCATTTGTACGCGCAGCTCAGTTGTGTAACTTGTGAAAAAGATTTGAAATCAGTCACTAATAATAAACAACCAGATTAGACTCCGCCAGAACAACACCTGTCCTAATTCAAAAACCCGTATACCTTGTTATTACAGTTGATCGCAACCATCGAATGCAAGCTGTGCAAAAACAAAGTTGTAGCGTACCTTCCTGACAAATCTACTACAGGTTTGCAAATTATATTATGAGTAGGTTATAGTACGTACATGAGAGCTGTTTGCAATGGTTCAGCTGTAACCATTTTTGGACTATTAATTTTGAGATTTCTGAAATGAAAAAAATATGAGCATTAAGAAAAAGGACGGTTCTAGAGAAATGTCGACGTATTTTTTTTAAATTTCCTAATACACAATTAGTAAAAAATTGCCAAAATTGACGTTTTTTGACTAAACTCACGGTTTCGTTAATCACCCTGTATAAAATTATTCTAAAATCTGGATCGACATTTCTCTAGATTGAAGCTACGCAAATCAGGTTTTTGTGCCAAAAATTATTGATATACAGGGTCAAAAATGGTTACAGCTAGAGCCTTGCATTGAACGATCGCGCGCCTATTGGGACACTGATAAAGGCGCCACCAATACAAAAGTATGTAAACTACAGTTTATGAATGAGCTGAGGTTCATTCATTTCTGGAATGAGACAGATATTGTTTTGGGTATCAACTAAATTTGTAGTCGGTGGTTTTGGGTGAGTTAGTGATATACACTGCAGGCCAAAAGTCAGGAACTACTAAAATTTAAACAAATCTCGGTAATTGGATTTGAGCAGTTATCATTTTCAGGATTACTGCGAAATCTTACAATTTTCAACCAGATTTGTAAGTAATTAAAATTTAAATTGCTGGCAGGCTCAAGTTAGAGATCAGTGCATCCATAAGCTGAGAATGGGCGTCTCTAATCTTCCAGATGTGCCCAAACCACTTAGCTATCCGCATGCTGTTGGTGTCATGAATTGTGGTAACAAGGAATAAGCTTATATATCTATATCGGTTAGTTAAACCAGAAACGAGTATATTTTTGGTAATACAATTCCCTGTTCCGTTGTTACAGCTAGCGAGCAATTTGTTGATGTAGTATTTAGAAAACACCCATTTATAATATAAGAACTACACTAATTGATAAGGTATTTTTAACAAAGTCTGATGTGCTTACAGGAAGACGAGTGGTGAACGAGTACAGTCGGATTCACAATTCCAATCTGTATGATGGAGTCGAGCTTCGAAATTCTACCCATATGGATGATAAGAAACTGATCCTCACCCAAAACGGTAACTTAGCTATTTACTATTTCTAAATCTTTTTGACTCTATACTTTCATTGACGTATTCGTAAATAGGGAGCTTTTGAACCGCTTAAAATAATATCTAAAGTAGTGAATAACCTCGCTAACGTTAATTATGATGGGATAACTACTACTAGACAAGAATGACCTTTTGGAGCAGCAAATATAACATCATTTTTACGTTTTAATTGGTGTGCTCCACAAGCAAGGTTACGAATTGTTCGTTTATTGTGACTATAATCATATAAACGATCTCATTCCCTTATTTATTATGGATGACGTCTTTCAAAATCTCTAAGAAGAGATCGGCCAAATTCTGATCTTATTATGTTATTATTTTGAGGGATATTTTTTACTAGGAGCTACTACAAGAGCATAAGCTGGAACCTTAGTCTGGAGTTAGGTTAATTAGGATGAATGGTCAGACGGAGACTGTTTAATCCGTTTATGTTCGAACAAGAACAAATGTTTTCCAACAAAACAGCGCTTACCCATTCATTTTCAAAAAAAAATATAGGTTAGATGTGGGCGGAAGGCAGAGCTTCAAACAATAGGATTGTACTCTACGTAAGATTTAAAAGAAGTTAAAATTCTTCATGACCATGAAATATTTCCAGGTTTCTTCCAGTAATCCACGAAAATTCCCATATCTCCCCAGAAATCCCTAGAAATTCTAAAAAAAGCTCCAGTAATCCCTAGAAACTCCCTGAAAATACCCAGTAATCTATAGTAATTCCCAAAAATGTTCAGGAATACCCGTAAGTTCCCACAAGCTCTCTGAAATTGTGATAGCATGTTTAAAAGATGCACTAGTCCTGGAAGTTGTTGCATTCGGTCGAAAAACTTTAGTTAGGTATATACAATACGGTAAATTTTGTTCCGTATTTTCTAAAAGAAAGAAAACACAAATGTATGAAAAATATTGGGAGAGCAGACACTTTAAACAGGGTCTGAAAATTTCGATTTACTCGAAAGTGCTGTCACTTACTAAACATAATATAATAATTTATAGGACATGAATCAAGCTATCAGCTGTCAGAGCTTGTGCACTATTTTTATACGGTGCCCTGTATATTGGAGCGTCTTTTTAGTTGACACGTGGGTTGCTACCTTGCTAGACGGCGCGGATCTAAAAATAATCGGTAACCTTGCTAATTTGAACTCAACGGATTTTGAGCTGGTAATTATGCAAATAAATTAGAGTAATTATTATGTTGCATGAGTAACCCATAAAGATAGTCATTCACTTAGTTATACTTGTAAAAGGTTATTGTTCACGACAGATCCGAATTGAAAATCAAGTACTACCACAAAAAACATTGTGTGTGGTATATAGCTATGCAATACATTTGTTTTGTTCACTAACAATCAGTGAGAAGTTCCGCAAAAACCGCCGATAATGGAAAATGATAGATATGCATGGCCTGCCCAAAAAAAAAACACGTGCTGCTCAACCCTGACGTTATAGTGCAGTCAAGTCATGCACCGTCGTTACCTCAACCGTTACATTTACATTCAAACTACACCTTTTTCAGCTGTAGTTTCTAAATCGTCAAGTGATAATTCAAAACAGTCAAGTTAATTTTCCAACTCATCGATTGTAAATTCAAATTGACACCTGACAGCTTGAAATTAGAAGTGACGAGTTGGAAAATTAACTTGAACGTTTTGAATAATCACTTGACGCTTTAAAAACTACGGCTGGAAAAGATGTGTTTCAGAATTTCCGGAAAAGTTTCCCTTAGAAATAAAAAAAATACTTCAATCATCAGGGTGGTCTGCATATAACTAAAAAAAATATTATTTTTGTGAGAAATGGAAAGATCATATACAGGGTGTCCCACGACGATTAAGACAAGCAATATGTCGGAACTGGGCAGTAGTAGCGTATTATAATCTTGGGGGTGTAAATTAGAGCAAATATAGTATCTTTTCTTATTATTGTGTCACCCAATGAGGTATTTGTTTTTGGTCACGTGACGTCCGATTTAAATTTTTTAGTGGCACACCCTGCATATTTGCGACCAACAAACTCGCACACTTGGGGTCTAAAGTAATTAATTCAAGAGCTACAGGTACTTAAAGTATTGTACCACTAACATTATGAAACACTACCAAAGTAATTTAACTGTAGGGGTTCATGCTATAATCAATGGTAGTGGTACAATCCTTTAAGTACCTGTAGCTCTTGAATAAATAACTTTAGACCCCAAGTACGAGGGTCGGTCAAAAAGTAATGCCTCCCATTTTTTTTCTACTTAAAAAAATTAAGTTAAGTGAAAAATTTGAATTTGGCGCCATTCCTCAAACCTTCTTCTGCAATCCACTGCAGTAGTAACCTTCTGTGTCAACAGGTGGCAGCACAGCAGAAGTTTGTAAGATGGCCGACATCGATGTTCGTTTGAGACAGCGTTGTGTGATTGAATTCTTGAATGCAGAAGGTGAAACGCCCATACGCATTCATGAAAGACTGAAGAAGGTGTATGGTGTTGTGACAGTGGATGTCAGCACTGTTAGACGATGGGTTCGTCGTTGTAAGGAAGCTGAAGGGCAAACACCGTTGACTGACGAAAAGCGGAGCGGCAGGCCGGTGACTGCAGTGACTCCACACAACATTCAGCAAGTTGATGACATCATTCGTGTTGACCGTCGGGTGACTGCAGATGAAGTGTGTCGCATTATTTCTCTTAGTAAAGGCAGTGTGATCACGATTATTAAACAATTGGGGTACTCAAAAGTTTGTGCACGGTGGGTTCCAAGAATGTTAACCGATCAGAATAAAGAGGCAAGGAAAACAATAGCCTCCCAACACTTGCAGCGCTTCCGTTTGGAGGGAGATGAGTTTCTGAAAAAAATTGTGACCGGGGATGAAACATGGGTGCATTTTTTTGAACCCGAATCAAAGAGGCAGTCAATGGAGTGGCGTCACACAAGCTCGCCGAGGAAGAAAAAATTCAAAACTGTGCGATCGGCAGGGAAAGTTATGGCAACAGTTTTCTGGGATACAGAGGGTGTGATTCTGGTTGATTTTTTGGAGCAGGGATGCACAATAAATTCTGTTCAATACGTCACAACCCTCAAAAAACTTAAAGCACGTCTTCAGCGAGTTCGCCCAACAAAATCAATGGCAGATGTTCTCCTTTTGCATGACAATGCAAGACCACACACCAGTCGTTACACCTCTGATGAGATTGTCACAATTGGATGGGAAGTTTTGCCTCATCCCCCATACAGCCCTGACCTGGCACCATCAGACTTCCATCTGTTCGGGCCACTAAAAGAAGCTCATCGTGGGATTCATTTTGAAGATGAGGAGGCCGTCAAAACTTCCGTGCGTCAATGGCTTAGGAAGCAGAGCTGTGATTTTTACCGTGCTGGGATACATGCACTTGTTCAAAGATGGACCAAAACTGTAGAGATGGGCGGAGATTACATTGAAAAATGACAAAATGATCCTCAATGTTGTGGTTTTCAATCTATGTAATTGCATTTAAATTACCTGACAATTAAACGTAGAAAAAAAAATAGGAGGCATTACTTTTTGACTGACCCTCGTATGCTAGTTTGTTGGAATTGTCTTATCTTGAGGAACACAAAAAGTTGCAAATATACAGGGCGTCTCGTTAAAAATTTTGAGTCTGACGTCACGTGACCAAAAACAAATACCTAATTGTGTGACGTAATAATAAGAAAGGATACTATATTTGCTCTAATTTACACTTCCAAAATTATAAGTCACTACTGCTGTCCAGATCCGATATATTGCTTGTCTTAGTCGTCGTGGGACGTTATGTGTATATATGTTTTATAACAAAACTGTTTTTATTTCCTTTTTTTTTTCGCAATAATTCAAAAGTTATATCAAATTAAAAATGGGTTTTTGAATCCAGTACCGAAAACACGCCGATGGCTCCCGAACCCGTGTGACGTCACCAAGGCGGTCAGGATGCTCCTGTGACCAAGGACGTTCTACTCCGATACTAGATTCTAGATTCCCAGCCAATCATGAAAACACTTACTCGTAACTAGTGTATATTTGCTGCAACATAGTCGACGAATGAAGTTTGCAGCTCAAGACAAAGTCTACGATCGAAATAAATACGTTTTTTAATGTTTGAAATCAGATTACAGAATCCAGTAATTTTATCTACATCGTATATCTTGTAGGGGCGGATTTGGGACTTCTTCTAGGGAGGGGCGGACGCGGTGCTCGAATTGCATGCTCTCAAATTGCTATTTATATACCGCGGTCTGAAGAGCAAAAGAACCTAGCTTTTGGTATTTATATAAATATACTGTGCTTCCGCAGAGCTGTAGGGGGGAGCGTACGCCCCCTTGCCCCCCTCTAAATCCGCCACTGATATCTTGAGGCGCCCGCGATATATGGTTTCTAATCACAAAAGAGTTTTACCCAAATTCACTGCAGATTCATTTTCCTAGCACGAACCTCGCGCTGCTGTAGTTATAGGCCTGAGTGCCATCCTGTGCGAGAGCTAATAATAATTGCAACAAGTTCATTAACTTGTGGGAATCGATAAAACATTACCCGTGCAACATTCGCTTGTACTGGAAGTAATGTTTGAATGCATGCCTCGTGGCAATTATGAACGCAAGCCGATGTTATTAAGATTTTACTTTATTTTGACAATAATTGGGTTGAACCATCGTTTACACAGTAACCGATGAAATGGCGGCAAGTAGCATGGCTCAGTATCTACTAATACATAACAATAATAATAATAGGTCGTTATTCGTCATATTAAGAAAAATGACAAAAAAGAAAGTACTTGGAAACATAAATATGTCGAAGAGGCGGAGTGACAACCATCACGATTGTCTTTCAACTCGCGTACATTCTCGATACTAAGAAAAATTAAGGTGAAATGAATAATAAGAAGAGAGATCTTAGAAGAGCACTCAGTTGGTCCATACACTGGTATTAAAAGGTGACCAAAAAAGCTGTTTTCTCCATAGACGTCCGATGCGATCCTCATTAAAATCGCAGTCTCCTTGTATTATAACTCCTAACCTCTACAGTACACATTCCAGAAGTCTAGGGCCTGCATTGATCTGTACAGTTTCCCTGCTGGTCCCTTAAACGCCATTGGTTTCAGCCTCAACTTCACAAAGACTTGTTGTCTATTGTGATCTAGCGCGTCGCACTCATATAGAACCATGAATGGTCCATGAATGGTTCTTTCCATGAATTGTCTGAAGTTAAAGTCTCCTTCGTATAGCCCCATTCTCTCCAGGTGTTCTTTCAGGCTATACAATGCCCTGTAGGACCAGCTTTCATTCGAAGCTGATTTCTGTTCAAAGAAAGTAGTCTTCCAGTGATTTTTAAATTTTGTTAGTTGACCATTCTTGACCTGGTGCCCAATGCTGCTTTTGGGTACCTCCGAGACATGTGCAACTGATCTGTCTTTTACTTAGCACCTATACCTGACTGTCATGGCATCCGTGGCAATGCTACTTTGTGGTTGTGGCTTTGTGCCTGCTTGTACAGCTTCTGTGGGAATTTCTAGACTACTGTAGGTGTCACTCTGGAACTCAATGCCCATGGCCTAACTCTTTGTGAGTATAGCGATCGTTTTGTTTCTGTATGCTCGCTCATTATTTAACCTTGTATAGTGCAATAGAGCATGAAGTGCCCCTTAACTCCACTGTTCCTATAACCCCAATTTCACCCACTCTCGGACAAAGTTGAAGACGATCAGAAACCCCTAAAATGCTTAAAAACTCATTTTGCAGCGGTTCTGAAAATTTAATTAATATACTAGCATAACCCACTACTATTATACCAAAACGGACCCCAAAGTCCGCAAAATTGATAGACACAGAGCAAATAGGTAGATCGACGGAAATGTGTTACACAGATCTTCATGGTGTAGACAAGCATTGAACATCCAAAATAAAAAAAAATGGTTCCAATGACCTAATTTTGCAATAAGGAAAAAAATAATATTTAAATTAATGTAACTTTTGACTTTAAAGTGATTAATTTTATTCAGTAATATGGTATTAAGCTGTTACCTACAGGTTTTAATGTCATATCTAGGTGTATGAACTACTGTTGTTTCAAAACTTTTTCTAATTTGCGGCTTCCGGATATTGTATATTAATATGAAAACCCATGCTCCTCGTTTCCTTTAGGCCCTATGATTGACTAGCTATCTATCTAGCCTTAATTAGTGACTATCTTTGTGTCCCGTATAACTGGAAGTACTAACCTGATATTAATGACTTATTCATGGTAGGTAACTGCTGCAAAAAAATTTTCCTTCTTTTGCTGCAGCTTTACAATTTTTGAAAATCAATCCACTGACGGTGGAGCACTCATCAAAGAGCTAATATCCTTTGGCTGCTCAATAACTCAAAAAATACTAATATATTTTATTACAAAAGCAGTGAACTAAAAGTAACAACTACTCCGAAAGCAAATACCCCTACCAGCATTGAATTACACTATTAGTTCGAACACATCCTTTGGGGAAACATGACCGTACTCAAAGTGAACTTAACCCTGCGTTAGTCGCGTGTACTCGAGTGACGAGTTTAGTCGCGTGGTTTACATAATGTAGCCCATTTTTTAGTTTTGATATCCCACTCATAGTAGTTTTGTGCCAAATAATTTCTGCGCATTAATTCAGTTTATGGTGTTTGTTATACAAACAATTGAAGTATTAAATCCAAATGATAAAACTAAGGAGATTACAAATAGAAACACATATGAACGTAGGTTTTATGCCTTTATTTACACGTAGTTCTTTAGTTACAACTTATTATTTGTGCTTATAAGTACAAGCGATAATTTTTACATTCCTTACATTAGAAATATATAGCGACAGATAAAAAATGAGAAAAGCACAACTCTGATCAGTACCTTTCCAAAAAAAGGCGGTACAAATACTACACATGCCTCAATTTGCACAAAACTTCCTTGCTGATTTGTTTCTGGCTCGAGAACAATATGAACAACATCCAACGAGATTTCTGGATCGATTTTGAGGAGGTGTAGGATATCTTTCTTCGGTTCCTAGAAGAGCCTATGCTCGCCTCCTTAGTTGAATCGGCAATGTGTCAGTAATTGTAGATATTTCTGATTTCTGGGGGGAAGCCCCACCTAGGCCACCCTATAGTTACAGTAACACTTACCATGATGAAAATGTGTCTAAACAACTTTTAAAACTTAAATTGATGGGATAAAATCACAAACAGGAAATACTGCATCCACGCTGAACTGTAACACGTTTGGTCGCGTGGTCTACGATTGTAGCCCAGTCGTATTTCGGAGCTAATAGTCTTGCTCGCTATAAATACGGCAGATCAACTGAACTTTTAGTCGGCAACGTTATCGAAAGGTACTGAAGCGGACAGAAGTCCCAGCTGTGGGGTAGAGGGTTGGTGCATATATGAATGCACGTGGTCTACCAGTGTAGCCCACGCGACTAACGAAGGGTTAAGGATATTACAAACAGCCCTGTCATAGACAAGGGACATCGTGCCAGATGCGATTCAGGACATGTTCCAAACAAGGATTGTCATATCGTTAAGCTCACTTTAGGTATGGTGAAAATAATTTTCTTTATTTTATTATATCTACTTACCAACTGCGGATATGGAGGGTCACCCAATAGTCGAGTCACCTACCGTCAAGCTTTTAGGGATCAACAACAACATGTCCTGGCACGACCACGTCGTCGGTATTGCTAAAACGGCATTCCAAAAGCTTGAAGTTTTGCTCCGCTGTAAAAAGCTGCAACTACTGTTGCTCTACAAGGCTCAGATCCGACCATCGTTGGAGTATTGCTTCCCGTGTGTGGGGTTGCGCCCCGAAGCACTCTCTAAAGCTTCTCGGTACACACAGAAAAATCTGTCGTTTTGTCAAAGACTTGCGCTTGGATTCAGTGGGACGTTACACTCAGCATTCCTTAAATACAGCGATGTTTTATCCAATGAGCAGTGTATAGTTGGTAACGAATTATATCGTATAATCGATTCAACTACAAGATGTCTTTGGATTCCAATGAATGATTCAATCGCAGCCTGTCGTTAAATCGAATCTGTGCTTGGTAATTGATCCTAAACTACTTTCTTTTCCTTGGACCAACACATTTTATTGCGAGAACAGCTGATCGATTCGTTTGGATGTTTAATGGTGTGATTTTGTATGAAGCTATAGGAGCATGGTATAAGAATTAGACAGAAGCCTGCATCAGTGCCTGCGTTTTACCTGAAATATAACTGTCTGACTAATCTAAATACCTACATTCAAATGTGGGTGTTAGCTCTTCTAAGCCCCAATTTCTCAGTATGTCCTCCATTCAATATATAACTGGACACATTTAAATCACACAATTGCTGATGCAAAAACACGAGATGACACAACACGCCTAACACTGCAACAACACAACGAAACACATCGAAACAACCTCGTCCATGTTGGCGGGTTGGCGCCGATAACTACACTACGGTGATCCTCCTGTTTCTTTCTTTTTACGTTCATTGAATTGGGACATCAGTCCCGCCGAATACTGATTATAGTTCAGCGAACAACAAGGGCCATTGAATTCGATCTATGATGTTGTTGTTACGAATCCTACTTACCAATTTCTTTAACAGCATAGACAAGGCTTTGAAAGCATGGGTTATTGTTCGCATGATAGTTACCTTTTGAAACAAAATTAATTTTTATCAGATGAATTATCACGAACTGCTGTTGCTGTAATAATTTTTGTACATCGAATAGATTGTGTGCTTTGGTTAAATGCAACATAGGGTAAATTTCGAAAACAAAAGGATGTTTTGATTGAATTATATGTCAATACTGGTACTATTAGAAGGATTATACGTATCGTTAGAACGAATATAAAATTATTTTGAGTTTATTGGCGTACCTGTGATTACTTCGAATATAAGGATTGAATTCTTTCAATGACATGCATATGAAACAACTGTAAATATATCTAAATCGATGGAAAAACATACAAATACTAACAATTAATTGAAAACGCAACAGTATTTTTTTCTGTATACCATCCCGAAGAGAGCAATTAGACTAATCGATTCGCCCAACCTTACAAAGAACCGTCACAGCCTGGAACGTCGAAGAAGGGTGGCTGACCTGTCCCTGTTTTACAGATTCTATCACGGAAGATGCTCGAGTGAGCTCTCCCAGATAATATCACAGAAGTCCATCCGAGCGAGGAACACTAGAGAAGCTCTGAGAGCTCATCCTTACCAGGTCGAGGTCCCTACTCGCCAAACCAGTCTCCTCCAGCATTCTATCTTTTGCAATACCCCCGTTGCAGATAAACAGACTTAAATCCCGACAACCACCAATAAGGGATGCAGAAGGGCTTAAAACCAATAACTTCGACTCCTTAAACCAATGGCGCTCCCAGTGGGAAGGTTTTGCGGAACACCACTCGCGATGCGCATTTATGGGGGCAGCCTTACTTCCAGGATCAGAACTACCCCGGAAAGAGTGGGTAAAACTTAATAGAGTCCGAACAGGCCACGGCAGATGTGCCGACTCCCTTTACAAGTGGGGCTATGTGCAATCTCCCTTATGTGGCTGTGGCGCGCCCCGCCAAACTATAAACCATATTACGAGCGAATGTGAACTGCGTGCGTTTCAGGGATCGCGAGAAGAGTTCTTCACAGCCACACCGTTGGCGCTGAAGTGGTTGAAAGAACTTGACATCAACCTGTAAATACCAAAGACTATGTATCTTAGTTTGTAGCTGTATATATTTTATTTTAGTATAGGTTATAATAGTTTTTCTTTCAATCTATATTTACTATTGTCATGTTTTTGAGCCATACGATAAATAAATAAAATAAATAATCTTTTGGAGAACTTCGACGCTTTTGAATGAGCTGCGGGGAAATTTGTTTCCCGACGGTTGCAACCTGCAGCGTTTCAAACCTAACGTGCATCGACACTTATCCCCTCACAGTGCTTCTACAGCGTCGTAGGCCTTCAGCCTTTCGGGAGGCTGATCATATAAAAACTATATGATAAGTTCCTATTGAAGCAGATGTGTAATACGAAAACCAGTCCAGTCTGGGAGAAGAAATTATAAATTAAAATAAACATATCAACTGCTGGTTGTTTGGGTGTTCTGGTGGTATCAGCACAGACCGCCTCATAAAAGTTACATAATGAGAATAAATTTAATTCTAATATTTTTGCCTTTGAGCTACTTGATCCTGCAGAACTATATACAATTGTGAAAGATTTAAAATTGGAAGCTAAAGGGGTTGATAATCTGAGCCTCTCCATGGTAAAATATGCACTCCTTGTTGTGCTGCTGCCATTTATCTTACACATTATCAATACATCTTTAATCAGGGTATTCTCCAAAAGTCTGGAGACAGGTTCTTGTTGTTCCTACTACTGAGGTGTCTGATCCCAAGCACATAAACGATTCTATTCTTGTATACTCTGAGCGACACAAATTACGAGAAAGAGAAGCTGAAATTGACAAAACATATTAAAAACATTCTTAAGAAATGCTATCTCAGGTTTCCTGCTCTGTATGCAAATAGGTATGTTCTCAATTTCAAAATGAGGAAAAAACTTTGCGAGTCTCTTATAATTTCTGTTTTCAATTACTGTAACATCTCATTTTATCCATGTCTCGATACCCTCACTAAGAATAAGTTATGCAAAGTAACTGCGTCAGATTAAATCTACGAGAATTTGATCATTGGTTTCTATCTTGTATTATACTGGATGAAACTTCCTCAACTTGTATCATACCATGACTTGGTATTTGTTCACAAGATATTAGTAACATCTCGTCCTACTTATCTTAGGGAAACGCTTATCTTCAGAAGAGGCATCCATGCCCTAAATATTAGATATATACTCATTCGATCACTACACCTCACCACAGTTCTTCTGTTTCAGCGTGGTTTCACTTATTATGCAGCCACGCTGTACAATAGTATTGATATGAAAAATGTCTATAAACTCGAGGGTTGCTCTATACCTCCGTCAATCCACCAGTACGCAGACAGCTGTTTCACGCTTATTAGCGATCATCAGTGCGCCATAGGTCGATTGACGAAAGTAGAGAGCATCAATTTTTCCATGTTTAATAAACATGTGAAAGATGTACGAGTAAGACAGAAGGAATTCTGCCGGTGCGCCATCTAGTACCCGAAGGTGACGGCAACCAAAGAGAGAAACGCCACTAGAAGCAGTTTACCTCTCCTTGGTGGAACGACAAGGCTCGCTCGCTTTTTACCACTAGAGGCGCGGATTTTGACGCACGCAGCGCGAAGCCGATATACGAGGGTTGCTCTATACCTCCGTCAATCCACCAGTACGCAGACAGCTGTTTCACGCTTATTAGCGATCATCAGTGCGCCATAGGTCGATTGACGAAAGTAGAGAGCATCAATTTTTCCATGTTTAATAAACATGTGAAAGATGTACGAGTAAGACAGAAGGAATTCTGCCGGTGCGCCATCTAGTACCCGAAGGTGACGGCAACCAAAGAGAGAAACGCCACTAGAAGCAGTTTACCTCTCCTTGGTGGAACGACAAGGCTCGCTCGCTTTTTACCACTAGAGGCGCGGATTTTGACGCACGCAGCGCGAAGCCGATATACGAGGGTTGCTCTATACCTCCGTCAATCCACCAGTACGCAGACAGCTGTTTCACGCTTATTAGCGATCATCAGTGCGCCATAGGTCGATTGACGAAAGTAGAGAGCATCAATTTTTCCATGTTTAATAAACATGTGAAAGATGTACGAGTAAGACAAATTGATGCTCTCTACTTTCGTCAATCGACCTATGGCGCACTGATGATCGCTAATAAGCGTGAAACAGCTGTCTGCGTACTGGTGGATTGACGGAGGTATAGAGCAACCCTCGTATATCGGCTTCGCGCTGCGTGCGTCAAAATCCGCGCCTCTAGTGGTAAAAAGCGAGCGAGCCTTGTCGTTCCACCAAGGAGAGGTAAACTGCTTCTAGTGGCGTTTCTCTCTTTGGTTGCCGTCACCTTCGGGTACTAGATGGCGCACCGGCAGAATTCCTTCTGTCTTACTTGTCTATAAATTGTTTCAGAAGCAAAGTCAAAAAGTTACTATCCAGCTCACAGTCGTTTGCTATAAACCTATAATATGTTCTTACGTACAATACTGTTTATTTTTGCTTTTTTTATATGTTGCTTCATAATAAAAATTAAATTTATCTTCGCTAAAACCTATCTATGAATGTCAACGGTCTCTCTGTATCATCGCGAAATTTGACGAGGTCATAAGAAGAACCTGGGTCTCCTCAAATTTTATCTTGTAATCACCCTTTTTCTTGTAGTGCATGTTTAGTCTTTTTATGTGACCAGATCGGTAAGTGATTTCCTGACAACGAAAGCCTTACACAATAGATAAACATGACCATCAGAATTTTGCGATTTTAGTACTTTCATAGCTTACGGTGTGAGAACTAACATTCTGAACAATCCATTCATTTTTGGCACGATACGCTTTTATAGAGCTAATTATTATAGTAATATTGTTTCATAAGGTTAGGTGCAAAAGATAACAAGATTAATGTAATTTATGACACTGAAGGATTACGCATGGTCATTTTAACTAATGATGAATATATTACTGTGCAATTTTGTAATAAATTTTAGTCATTTGACATGTGGCGTCTACTTTTTTCGACTCGAGTCGGTTTCGAGTTCTTGACCTACTAAGTTCGTCCTTCCTACCTACGTTATCAATTAAAGTTTGGTCAATTTATTAACTAGGTACATTCCACCTTTCTGCATTAAAAATAAAACGCAGTTGAATACATTAAATGTATATATTTATTCAAATTTTATAGCTAGAAATACTTATATCGAGTACTCAGTTTTAGATACGAACAGTGTTACGTTATAAACTTATATTACAAGATCTCAATTAGAGTTGATCTTCATCCATCTGATAACCCGATGGAAATATCATTTTCTTAAATTTTACGATTAAATAAAAATATCGTGGTCAGGTAGCTTAAAAAAGTATGTTCATGACTATCTTTAATTAAGTATAACTTTTATTTTTTTTAAACTCTTCATCCACCTGCTCATGACACACGTACGAGTCTTACGCCAATCAAAAATATAAAATATAAGGAATACACTTACGCTGCCTCTCACTATCGGGCTACCACCAGGTCCAAACCTAAGCAGGTTTGAATTCAAATGCAATACCACCTTGTTGTTAGCACTTCAACAAAATGTATAGCGTACTATGCAGACTATATTATCCTGTATTTTAAATTGTTTATAACAGGATTTACTTACTTTGGATCAATTCAATTCAATTCAATTCAATTCATTTATTAATCCGTCAGATCTGATACAGATATTGGATACGTCAACATACACAAGATTTAAAATCAGTATTGTACATTCACATTTTCTAGAAATTTAGACATACATATATAAAAACACATAAAAGATTATACAAATTAAAAAAACAGTTAGTATTCATGCATTACATGCATCGTAAAACTCTTGCAGGGAGTAGAAAGCGCCATTTATCAGAAAGCCTTTCAACGCACTTTTAAATTTTGCCCCATTTAGACAACTAATGGAACTCGGTAGAGATCTGAATTGTTTGTGGCCCATATAAAAAGGACTGTTTTCGTATATTGCGGTGTTGTGCTTAATTGATCTAAGTGAGTTGCTGCCCCTAGTATGGTAACTATGCAAATCAGAATTTTTTTCATAATTATCTAAATTTGTCTTGGCAGATAGTATAGATTTATATATATAAATTGATGGCAATGTGAGAATGTTGTATTCCTTAAAGGTAGATCTACACGATTCCCCAAACTTCAAATTGAAAATAAGTCGAATCAGTCTTTTTTGCGCTATAAAGATTCTATTTGCTAACGCGGAATTTCCCCAAATTATTATATGGTATGATAGATGTGGATATACAATCGAGAAGTAAATGCTGACTAGCTGGGCAACATTAAAATAGCTTTTCAGTTGTAACAGGGCATAATAACTTTTACTCAACTTTTTACTGATTTCGTTGATGTTCGTTCTCCAGCTCATATCGCTGTCGATGTATAAACCTAGAAACTTCGCTGAACTTGACATACCAATAGAGTCCCCGTTAACCTGAACCGAAAAATTATTGCTAATTTTTCGATGTGAACCTGATCCAGCGCAAAACTGCATACATACTGTTTTATGCGCATTCACAATTAAAAAATTATTTCTACACCACGTCGTGAATTCAGCTGAAACAAGATTCATCTTAAAACCGAGTTCTTCCTCAGTATCAGCATCAATAGCTATGGTGGTGTCATCTGCGTAAAGTACTAAACAATTTGAAGTTATATGTAAAGGCATGTCATTAATAAATAGAATAAATATGAGTGGTCCCAGTATAGATCCTTGTGGGACACCAAGGCTAACATCATATTCATGTGACATATATTCCTCAACTTTTACTACAAACTTTCTATGATTAAGATAGGATTTAATGAATGAGAGGAATGTACCTCTAAAACCTAAAGAATACAACTTATTCTCTATAATTTTTAAGTCTATTGTATCAAATGCCTTAGATAGGTCAAAGAAAAGCGCGCCCACAAATCTTCTCTTATCAAGACAAGTATACACATAATTTAGAAAAGAGTATGATGCGCTTTCCGTTGACCTGCCCGGGCAAAAACCATTTTGGTTGGAACTAATAATTTGTCGTTTTAGGACATAGTTTAACATACGATTGTATATAGACCTTTCAATTATTTTACAAATTATTGTGGGAACCATTATTGGTCTGTAATTGCTGACTAATGACCTGTCACCGTTTTTGAACACAGGTATAAGTTTGCCTACTTTGAGAGATTCAGGAAATGTACCTTCGCTGGCTGCGGCATTTATTATGAAAGCTAGTGGTTCTGCAATTTCAGCTGATACGTATTTTATTAATTTCGTTGATATAAAATCAACTCCGACCGCATTGCTATTCTTGAGGGAACTTATTATATTGGCAACTTCCTCTTTAGTGACGTTATAAAAGAAAAATGAACTAGCATGAATTACAGTTTTACTTATCGTGTTATTAACGGAAACATTTCCGAAATGATTATATAGTGCATCTGAGGCGACTTTAGAGAAGTATTTGCCAAAAGTGTCTGCAATAATTTTTTTGTCCCGAGTAACATCGCTTTGAACTTGTAGTTCCAAGGTGACGTCCCGCTTTTTTTTACCAGATTTTTCTTTTACTAAGTGCCAGAGGGCTTTCTGCATTCCATTTTTGTCTCTGTTTTCTATGTATTTTTGATAATATGACCTTTTAGCTTGATCAATTTTGTTACGATATTCTTTCTTCTTAAGACTATAATAATCACACAGTTCTATACTATTGCTGTTGCTTGCTAGCCAAAATATATCTTTCAGATCTCTACCGCTGTCCATAATTTCTTTTGTTACCCAAGATTTACAGTGACTATGCTTTTGTACCTTCTTATTAATTAAAGGACATGCTCTATCAACTGCGTGTTCAAAAGTGCTCATAAATTGTTCCATTATTTTATTAGTGTCTTGTTGTGTGTAGACTTCATGAAACTTTTCTAGTAGCAACAGTTGTCTTAGCTGCTCCAAATTTTGACTATTTACGACCCTGAATGAGACAGTAGTTTCTTCAGGAACTGAAGTAGCATGATTAGTGCCTGTAAAAATTTCGAGGGATTGGCCTAAATGGTCACCCAAATTCAGACAAACTACGCTTTCTTTACATTGAGAATCAGTTAAATTTGTAATGAAGTAGTCGATCTTTGTTGCCGATTTTCTGCCATTATTGTGGGTGCATATTCTAGTGGCGTCTGTGTTAGCTACCTTAAGATCGTAGCTGTTAATTATATCAGTTAATATTTGGCTGTCAGAGGTATCAGCGAGAAAATTTATATTGAGATCGCCACATAAAATTACATAATCAAAGTTCTTTGTACAGTAATCAAATAAAAGTGATGCTTTGTCTATGAAAGATGTTATCTCACCACTTGGAGACCTATATAACGTTATTATACAATATCTAAATATTCCTATTCTAACAGTTATTGCACAGCATTCAAAGTGTTTATCATCTGAAAGGTTTTTTATAATGTTTAACTTATCAACTACGACCGTCTTTTTGGCTAAAATCAGGACTCCGCCGTGGACATAGCTTTGTCTTGTATAGGAGTCTACTACTACATAGTTATCGAAACTAAGGGAATTAATGCTAACATCATTACAAAATGTTTCCGTGACACACATTATGTCAGGGCAATGTTGAGCAAGGACGACTTCCATTTGTCCAGTTTTATTCATGATTGATTGACAATTGACATGAAAAATTTTAAAAATGTCAGAACTATTGCTAAAACGGCCGCCTACTTTGGCGCTCTAGATGATCAATATGCGACACATTTTTCGGAAATCTAAACTGCTTAACTATAATGCCTTCCGGCCAATAACTGTTCTCATAAAGCGCACTTTTCAGTTCCATATCCGCTTCAACTCGATATGACAGATTGCGTCCCTTGGTAGCAAGTTTTACTACGTCGAATGTATAACCCGGAGATTTTTCTGTTAGATACGCGCGCAGATCCTCCTCAGTCGAGTTAGGTTTGCATCTCCCAACATATATCCAGAGTCGTTTCTTCGCCGCTGAGAAATTACTACTCACGCTACTGACGCCGGTCCCCACTATCGGCTTCTCCCCGCCGTTCTTCTTTCTTCTTGACTTGGCTTGGATCCATTTATTTGTATTTATATTATTTACATTATGAGACGCCTCGTCAATAGATCGTTCTACCGCTTTTTGCTGGTTTTTTTCAACGATCGTGCTCGTTGAATTATTAAGGCAATCGGAACTATCGGATTCATCCAAATTAGAACTGCGGGTTACAGTTTTGATTTCGCGTATAATATCTGATAGAATTTTGTTTTCGGACATCAAGCCTTCGTTAATTTTTTTCAGTTGATGCAATTCATGTTTAACGTCCTGTAGCTCTTTTATAATAATTGCAGTTTGCTCGCTTAGCATTTCTGCTACAATATTTTTCAATTCGTCGCATAGTGATATTTTACTATCCTCGATAACGTCACTTTTACTTGTTTTTGTACGTGTCATCATTTAATATTGAAAAATCGCTTGGAAATCGCTTACCAGAGCTCACCAAGACACGTCTGGTCACCTCGACACACACACACAATTTTTTCAATTAATGGTTGATAAATTTTAACATTAATTTTATCGGATATTCTAATCCACTTTTAATCTGTTCACTGTAATAATAATCTATTTACCAACAATATTATCAATGGGCTAGTACCTTAAAAGAAATGTTAATATCTCGGAAACTAAGCACGACAGAAAGATGGGGTTTTAGAATTTGAAACGAGCAAGAAATATGCTTGTGGTTCAGCATAATAATTATTGGTTGGTACGCACATTGAATAAATTGACTATCAATTTTCAAATTTAAAGAACTTGAAATATCAAAAACTCTATATTTTTCAAATGGGATTGTATGGTAAAGTTTACATCCGTGGATGCGAAATTAAATTCTCTTTGACTTTTATTTAGGCATATGTGATTCTGTTTTTGATGATTTTCAAGATATTTACTATTTTGTAATTATTCCGTAATGACGCGAAGGAACTGGAAAAATCGTAGGTGGCGTGGCTCACAGAAAAACAGTTGGCTGGAAACTTTTCATCCAAGGTGTTTCGGACTCTAATACTAAAATGTACAGGCGCTCTGTCTAACTGGAACCACATTATTCTTAAAAGCCTCCCTGCTAAATTTTCCAGCAGGTTTATTATGTGCCCCACTCCAAACTGTTGGATTCCATCTATGCTGGTTGTCAACAAACCACCCAAAATTTGGATTATCTTTGGCGTTAAATTATGCCGGTTTACATGGCCGTTATTATCAAAGGTAGCTTCATCCGTAAATAACACACTGTTAAAAAGGAGTAGTAGCTTAGTGCGCTTTTGAAACACTGAGCTTACTGAACGTCAAGCTTTTGTAATCTTTCTGTCGTGCTTAGCTTCCGCGAGATATTCACGTTTTTTAGTACTACAAGCGGCGCAAATTTTGTGAAGCTCGTTGAATAGCTCCTAAAATACGCTTCGCAGACATAAACTATGGTTAACAATCTGGACCTAAGAATCAATGCTGAATGCAAAAACGTAATAATATACAGGGTGTTCTATTAAAAATAAGGAAGTTGGTGTCTACTTCTGGTACATCTGGAAGTAGAGCATTTTAAAAGAAACGTTTTTTATTCAAAACATTTTCTTATAACTTAAACGGCCGCTAGAGAGCAGCGCGCGCTTATTGGACTACCACGTATGACCATACAAGATAAATAAGATATGGTGCAAACAATATTACTGAATACAAAAAATGGGCAGCGAAATATATTTTTTATTTTTAACAAAATATATAACTTTTTAGCAGATGCATATAAATTATATATGATAACTCAAAATAATAAATAACAAACTTAAGTAATGTTGGCTCCGCTAGTGCCAAAATAATTTGTCTATGAGAAAGAAAACATTTGGTAATATAAATTTCATCCTAACTATTGACTACATTCTCGAAATAAACATAGATTACATTAGATTTTTTTTATAAATACGCAGCCAGAGTACCCCGGCCTGTCGTCTGTTGACACTGGTTTGAACAGACTAACACTCGCAAGCTCAATGTATATCTCCGCTTCTAGCCCTGGACATCCCTGGAACTTGAAGTTTTTAAATCTACAATTGTCATTTATATTACCAATTTTTGGAAGAAAATAGCACATTAAGAAAAAAATGTGCTTAAAGTGGCTTGATCAAGTAAACTTCTCATACATTCTCGATACCAACAAAAATGTTAGAGCTTCCCCACCACTCTGATAATTACATAACACAATAAAATTTGAGAATTCTCTAAGGTTCTGGCCTCAGGAATAATAATTGTTTTCAATCTTACAATAAGCTATTATAATATACTTAGTTTAGATCTAATTTCAACTGGTAACTATTATAAGCTCTAGAGGCAAATTGCATTGGACAATTTAAATCTATATTTGTACGACTATATATATATATATTGTTTTGTGACCTGGTAAAATGCCGCCGTATTTCACCTGAAAAGTTATAGTTCGTGTTACTTTTTTGTCTGCTATTGATTGTTTAGTATGTTGACTTAAATTGTTCAAGCTCTAAAATTTTATTGAGCTGAGTGACTTTTAGTTCTCCATCTGATATGTTTGTGTTGGTTAAGTTTGCTATAACCAATAGTATTTTCAGAATTTTTGCTTTGCAGCGTTTGAGTATTTTTAAATAAAGTCCCTGAACAAGTTCCCCATATTGAAATATATAAATGCATTAAAATACTGTATTTAGTTTTTTTGGTGAAGTAGTGTCGACATCTAAATGTTATGAGCAGCACCGGAGTGCTGTGGTTTAGATGTGGTTGCCAATTTAAACATTCATCCACTATCAACTTTAAATACTTTATTGATGGGACCTTTTCTAACACGATATTATTATTTGTAATCTGAAGTTCTTTAACTATGGTATTTCTTCTTTTAAATAGAATATATTTTTAAATATTAATTTTTAAACTATTGTAATATAACCATTTCAGGTTTTTGAGTAAGTCTTCGTTAACTAAAGTCTGAAGTTCTAGTTCATATCTTGCTGTGTATACTAGTACTGTATCGTCAGCAAATGTAAAGTATCTGGCTCTCCACTTTGCTGCTTTCAGATTTATTACGTACATTGGACCTAGAAGCGATACCTGCGGTACTCCGAATTAGTCAGTAGTTCACTCACTCACTCACTGCCTCACCAAGCTTTACATATTGCCTGTCTGCATTAAATAGGTAACCAAATCATATTGGACTTATTTGTTTTCCGACGTTGTATTATTTGTTTATTTTACTGCGGCAGTTCATGATGGCCGTCCAGATACCAATAACAAGCAGTTGACTGTGGTCATGTGAAGTAAGGTACCAATCAACAAGCATTGAGGTCGCAAGCGTTGACCCCATGACCGTTTGACCCGTCAAATTATTCTGCCCACCACTTCATGATTTCTGGCTTTTGGGCCCCGGGGAAATGATCAGGCTGTAAATACATTTGAGAACGGATTATCGTAAATATGAGTACAAATATACCCAAGTAATGTATTCCCAACCAAGTTGTGGTAGCCATACGCTGTGCAAATTTCATACCAGACACAGTTTATAGCATTGTCAAGAACATTTACGTGTCAAAGAATTAGAAGTGCACAGGTATATCGTGAAAGGTAAGGTCAGAATTTAGGGTAATGGACAGTGCCTTATGCAAACAAAACCTTTTGGAGTTAATATCCTCCCCAGCGTCTACACCACTTCAACTTTACCCCCTAGAAAATGTGGAAAATTATCTTATATTTATCAGTTTTTATTAAGTACTGCGACGCTAATACACCGATTTTCGAAAATTAGCAGCATATCACAACTTAAATTTCATCAGAATTGGTTAAGCGGTTACTGAGATTACGCTGTTAGGAAAATGACAGATAGGAGCAAACACACACCTATGGTTTCCTGGAATAAAGGCATGGCTGCAGAAGCAGCCAAAAAGTTAATAAGCATTTTGTCACCAGCTTGACCGATTGACATAGTTTTAGAAACGTATGTATCAGAAAATAAAACACCATGAATCAAAATTCTAGCACAATTGGATCGCAAATTTTTAGTTCATCCTTTCGTCGGACTCCGACATCAAAACTTATTTCCGTTCACTATTGACCTTGCACTTGGCACTATATTATTTGTACACGTGCCGAATTTGTTACTATGTTGGCAGTCAGCTGGTAATTAATAATGCAGTCAAATTAGGAACCTTCAGACAGAAAATCGATTTTCTGAACCTAGCAGACCAAGATGTAAAGTTCAGCACTTCACACACCTTCTTGTTCTGTATACCGCGGGTACCTCGATATTGTTTTACTTTAACAAATTAGCATTGTGCAGTAAAATTATGTTATATTAGATCCACTCGCTAAATGGCCATCTACAACAAACACCCATCTCAAAAGTAGGAGCAAAATACATATATTTTTTGCCTCCGCAGTCTATCGTTATATGAACATAAGGCTACAGAAAAAAACTCAATTATTACGAGTATGATTATTAAGAGCACTAAAAAACAGCTAGGAGGGTACAAAAGCAAATGGAAGGCTTTTATAAATAAGACAAGGAATGCAGATGATACCGTCATAATAGCTAGTAGCCAAGAAGGGCTCAAAAATTTGGTTAATGCTATAACATCATAACAGGGAGATGCTTTGGACATTAAAATATATACAGAAAAAACAAAAGCAATGGTTGACTAAAAAAACTCAAAGAAGTGCATGCCAAAATAAGTATATACAACAAAACAATAGAACAAGTGGACAAATTTAAATATCTAGGATGCTGGATAACAAAAGACCTGAATCTTTAAGGCGGCTCCTACAAAGAGCATAAACGGTCATTTTCGAAAGTGATTTAATCCCAATTCCTGACGCTCTAGTTTTCAATATTTTTGCATAAAATTTTTACATGAAGTTTAAAAGGAAATTACACAGGGGGCTATCGAAGCATTTTTTGAAAAAAATTGATTGAACATGAAATACGATCGCTTGAAGTTGCCTATTTTCTTCGTCAGCTTTGTAATTTTTTTAAGAAAAGCTCATAAGCAAAAATGAAAAAGTGCTTCGATATCACTCTGAGCAATTTCCTTCTAAACATCATGTAAAAATATTGGAAAATGAAACGTCAGGAATTGGGATAAAAAACAACTGCAAATCGCCTTCCTCTTCAGTTTTACAAATTTCGGGCGATGCGCTAACATAACTGTTTCACTGTTTCCATTTCTTTCTAATGTAGCGCGCACCTGTTTATTTATCACGCCCATCGTCGGTTCCTTTTCAGCTCCCCGCATCTTCCGGAGAAACTACTCCAGATTGTAGGAGCAGCGTTAAGCCTAAATACGTTGTCGTATAGAAAATGCACGAAGTGCATTCCTTAGAATGGAGAGACTGCTAACGTCGATTGATGAATACAACGCTGCTAACAAATCCAACTATGTCACTACAAATTAGATACCTACAGATCCGTGCAGACCTGTACATATTCAATAATTTTGTAAGGAACTGAAGCCTGGACACTGCGAATTCAATCCATGAGGCGACTAGAGGCATTAGAGATGTGGGTAATGCGTAGAATGCTCAAAATGTGATGGACAGAACATATATTCAATGAAACAGTCTCGAGAAAAATAAATAAGGATAGAGTTACTGGAAATAATTAAAAAAACGAAACATCAGCTATTTGGGAACTGCACTGGTCTAAATACATGCACACTGCTCAGAATTGCGAAGGACAGAGAAATATTTGTTGCAGTTGTCGCTAACCTTCTATAACAAGACAGTACCTCAAGAAGAAGAATTATTAAGTGAAATAAAATGATGGAACTTTCAGATTGATATCTGAAAGCCCTCGATATTACATAATTCAGAGGCACGATTATGGTACATAAGATACTACTACTCTCGAATGCTTTCGTTGGTTCCATATGAATTTATTGGAATATAAGATTGGACGGACAACTAAACTTACTCTATTCTTAAATAAATACACATAGATGAGATCCTGACTGGCTTCATTTTCTTACTGTCCTAATTTGTGGAGTTTCTTCTTGTCTGTTATATGTGTATTTTTACCTATCAGTGTATGTTGATTCTTACACAATTTTTTTATTATGCTATTAATGGTCAATCATTTTTTGACCTGTGTAATTACATTTTCTATAAATACAAAAAAAATACTTATTATTCAAAAGACAAAAAAAACTAATAATTGTAGGGTGGAAGGCTGAGCGCTTATCTGTTAGGCTCTTCAACAGTACATATTTGATTAGGTACCTTATTACTGGAATTTTTGATCTAATTTCAGACATTCAAAAACACATTTATTTTGATCACAGCCTTTGTCTCGAGCTGCAGACTTCATTCCTCGTCTATCATGCAACAAAAATTAGTTAGTTACTAGTTATACAAGTAACTATTTTTACGATTCGCTGGGAATCTAGAAAAAATAATGGTAGTAGGTATCGGAGTAGGCCGTGGGCGGTGAAAATTACCATCTTGTCGCAGGAAGTATCCAGCATTATTAGTTTTGGTGGGTTCAGTGGCGTATATAAGGGGGGGCCCGGGTGCCCGGGCCCCCCCGAAACCAGCCTGGCATTTAGTTTTGACGTCTGGAAGAGGCTGAAGTTAGGATTATAATACGCCAATATTAAAACGTATGAAAGTTTTTCCGCTGTCCCCCCCCCCCGAAATCGATTTCTATATACGCCACTGGGTGGGTTCAGGTTAGGGTTGCTATACCTTTATTGCGGGAAACGTGAAGAGCAACAAAATATTCGCCAGATTTGTTTTTCAAAACCCCAATTAGATGCTTTATATCAGATCACATCATAAAAACTAGCATTTTCTTTTTTATAATTATGTGTATGCGTAGAAACCTCGAAGGTGCCTGAAAAACGAGAATTTTGTGACTACTCGTATATACGGTGTCCCAGGACGAAAAAAGAAATCGCATTTGTTACAGAGAAATCAACGTTTTGTTGTGAAGATAATTGAGAAGTGTGTGGCCTACCTTAAAGAAAGGGAAATCACTTTATCACTTTCAATTTTACAGCAAAAACGGAGGTCATTTGGGAGGGTTACGCTTATATGTACATGTTTTTAATGTTTTTGTCGATAGCTTACCTCAACTGTCGGATGTTCGCTACGTGCGAATGTGGTACTAGCGGCCACACACTATAATATTTCGCAATATAATTAAGGATATTTCAACTGCTCGTATTACGGATAAACGAATAATTTAGACAATAACATAAGTCGGTGGCAGCAATTTATTAGTCTTTAATGTTGACGGGATACCCATTCCTCTGCACGTGACCTGTTCTTAAGTCGTTATGATTATTTTATTAATAAAGGTACTTGTTACAGCACACCAAAGCACAGATCTCTTAGAAGATTGTCGAAAACTTCAGGAAAGGTTCAAATATGCCTGGGATATGATGCCTCTAATTTATGCCATTCTAAAGGACGCGCGAGCTGACCTAGAAGAAGCATCTAGGAGGATTGATGAAGGTCAGTGTAACAATTGTTATCGCCACGTACCAATTTGAATTAAGGAGTGCACGCATTCATGGTTTTATTGGCGTCATTGGTACCGCCAGTTGTACTTACGTACAGCCTGATAAGTGTAACAAGACGCACACGTTATTTCATATCCTCTCGTCTCTTGCTATCCTTGTCGACTTGATATTTCTCACGGCTCTTGTTAAACTTGTCAGGCTGTACCAGTAAGGTTTACACAGTATGTGCAAAAATAGAAATGTTTGGTCCGCCAGTTTCATTTTGTTACTACTCATCGTTAGCTATCAACGCGATCCGGAGGACCTTTGTCTTTATCTAATAGTTTGTCAGTCAGTTTGTCATGCTGTCGGCCTGGTCATACTGAAACCAGACAATGTTAAAAACAAAAGAAGAGGAAGGGAAGGAGAGAAAGGAAGAAGAACAGCAAAGAGAGAAGTTAAAATAACTAGGGTAATTTTGATATCCTAAACGCGATTTTGGTGGGATCAGATGTTGGTGAAAAGTGAATTTATATGATTTAAAATTCCAAGACTTAATTTTGGTTACAGTGGGAGCCATGCCCTGAAATGTTTGCGGATTTGCTCGACGTGGAATCCAGTCACGCAGCAAAGGGTTGCTATGCGATTCCTCTGTTCATAGCGATGGTGCACCTGTTCTTTATTATAGTCGTTAAGTAAGGAATTTCGTTATGTCTATGCAGGGTCTTGTTTGAAACATACCAAGGGGCATTTGTAATAGTTCTCAGGATCCTGTCTCGGAGTACCTACAAAGGTCGCATGTGCGTCTTAGCTAAGAAAGACCAAACCGCGCATGCGTAAGTAATTGCAGGTATAATAATAATTCGCATATTAGATTTGAAACGCTGCAGGTTGTAGCCGTCGGGAAACAGGTTCCCGGCAGCTCATACCACAACGTCGACGTTCTCCAAGGAAAAGAATGCTGGAGGAGACTGCTTCGGGGAGTATGGATCTCGACTTGGCAAAGATGAGTTCTCAGAGCCTCTCTAGTGTTCCTCTTTCGGACGGCCTTTGGTGTTATTATCTGGAAGAGCTCACTCGAATATCTTCCGTGATATAATCTGTAAAACAGGGACAGGTCAGCCACTCTTCTTTGATGTTTCAGGCTGTGGAGGTCCTTTGTGGGGTTTGGCGTATCAATTAGTCTAATAATAGTGTCCAGAAGCTTTAGAGAGTGCTTCAGAGCGCATCGCCACATATGGGAGTAACACTCCAACGATGGTCGGCTCTGTGCCTTGTAAAACAGCACGGGCTACTCTGGTGTATAGAGCTTCCTACAGCTGAACAAAACGTGAGACTTCCTTGTCAGCGTTGTTGCCCTAGTTTTCTGTACGTTAAGCTGACCTTTATTATACTAACCCTCACTCTCAACAGTTGCTTTTATATCTGCGTTGATCTGTAAGGCATGTTGCTGTCGCCGACGTACCGTCTCCTAGGATGATAGTGGCTCGCCTGGTTCCATGCACGAAATTAATTAAATTGGATTGGATGTTATTTCCAGCAGCTCATTGATGTACAGAAGAAACAGGGGATAGGTCAGATCACACTGGAACACCGGCGTTTATTGCAAATACGAGAGACTTGATCGGCAATAAAATATTCTGTCCGGGGGAGGGGTGCATATTATTTGTGGATTAACTGTTTAGCAGCATTGTACAACGTGGGGGGGGGGGGCACCTCCCTAAATACATGCCTGGTTGACGTGAACTTTAAATAGGCCAACACTGGCAAACTCAATGAGATGATGTAAATCGCCTTGGAATGAGATGCAGTATCTGCAATATGCGACTCAAAAGTGTGGTAGATAACCTTGACAGTTTATTCAATTCCAGACCTAAAAAAATTGACTGGACACCTAACAAAAGCTTCCTAGCAACACTTATAAAATTATCAACACTGTAGTATCTGTACGTGCGTGTAATTATAGCTAATTATATTAAGCTAATTACACCGCAATAAATGCGGTGATAAAAATGATGTATACCCTATACAGGATGTTCCCTAACCCCTAACGCCGTGCTTTTATTTTTAGAAGTTGACCCGGTTTGAGAAAAATAGATTCATACAATGTTTGGTGTTTCTTGTTCAATTTTCTATACATGAAGTCACATTTTCTGCTGTACCTTTTTGTTTAATTACTACCAGTACCGTTCGAACTGAATTTGCGTTGTAAATTTTTTTAAAAAGTGGCACACCACTGAGATCTCCTCAAACAGATGACTTACTTTGATTGCCTGGTCGTTTCTACATGGAAGTCATATACATTTTTTTCGTTAGGTTCATCATTTTTTATCAAAATACATGAATTAAAGGGCCTCACTATGCAACAAGGCCTATAATTTGTTGCATTATGCCCAGCTTAACAACCGGTAGCTCATTATCCAACTAAAATATGTGCATGGAAAAATTCCACTGGCGTACCATTTCTTTTTACCTTCCACACCGATACTTGAGGGGCGTATTGTGCTCGCGAGAATTTTCGATTTCGAGATAATTTGTCGGTCTGTCCGTCTGTTCGCGTTCTTCTAACGTCGTAATCTCAGTATACATGGATTGTGGTGAAATTTGGGTAGCGATATGCTGTGGGGTCGTTGTAGGTAATGCTGCTATAATTTTGAAAATCAATGCATGAGCAGCGGTGTATTTGACAAAAAACTGAAAATTTTAAATATTCCTCAAACTTTGTTTTTAGGAATTTTAGGCGTTCCTGATCATATTTTCTACTTTTTTTTAGTGGGGGTGAAATTGGGTTGATTGGGGTGATGGGCTGTAAAACTCAAAAATTTATTGTATTCATAATTTCATTGCCCATTTAATATTAACCTGTGAAAGAAAGACCTAGCGGCATAATAAGTACATCTTTTTAGGTTCATCCGAATATTGCCTTGAATATTACAGAAGCCAAGGGACATTTCTAATGCCGATATACACACGTTCTGTGGTGGGTAACCTGGCAAGGATGGAAAACGTCTATAGATTTTAGAAATCATATTAGTGGCGGTGTGGCAGTAATAAAAAAACTAAACAGATATTACAAACAGCTCAAACTTCGTTTTTAGGCATTTTAAGGGCCATTTTCTCCTTCTTCTTGAGTGGGGGTGAACTTGGGGTGGTTGGAGGGTGGGGGGGTTGTAAAACTGAAAAATTTTTTGTATTAATAATTTATTAACTGACCTGTGAAGGAAAGACCTAACGGCACAACAGTCTTTTTGCGGGGGGTAGGCGATGATTTGGTTGCACGGGGATCTCAGATTATAGTTACATATCAATATATCAATCAAGTTGACTTCATTTTTATAGGTATGCAGCGAAAATTCTGTTTTAACGACACTGGCAGGAATTTGAAAAATATGTTATAGGCCAAAAAAATGTTACTTGATGTTTAAAAGTCGCATGCCAACTTGATCTTTTGAAAAAATCTTCCTGAAAAAATGATTACTCTCTAAAAAGCTATGACGTTTAGGATATATCGTTATGTGTTCCATTACAATAGCTAGCTAGGAATCTTTTAATGTAATATTTTGGAAATACGTTTTACAGATTCATAATGTAAGAACTACACTAATACTGAGTATAATATTTTTAATGAATTGTGTTGTACTTATAGGAAGACGAGTGGTGAACGAGTACAGTCGGATGCACAATTGCAATTCTAACCGTAAGTATGGATTATCTAAGAATTAAACGTCATCCAAAACTGTAGCTGGCTTTTTACTATTTTTAACTCTTACCTAATCTTAATAGTTAGTAACAAATGTTTTACTTATCGCACGACAGGTACCTATTGTAGCAATACATAAGTAAATACAGGGAGGTCAATAAATAACTGACAACTTCACCACTAAATATTTTTTAAACGAAATAAGATACGCTCATCTTTTTCCTCTTCGTATTTTATCTATAGTTTGAGTTTATATATGACGCATATTCAACCAGCAACGCTTGACAGGTCATAGACCTTGCATTTTTATGAACATTGGAATAGGAACATGTAACCTTCAGTTTCAAGATACAGGATGACAAAGTTTTACTTTTATTTTAGTTTTTTCTCAATTATTTTGCAACAGAATAGCGCAGCAGGGGATATTTTTAAGACGAAAAATCCAAATTCAACCACGGTTTTGTTATCATGAACAGAGGGCGCCACATACGGCACATTGGACTCATTTAAATTATCACGTTATCAAAACTTTTTTCCGGTTTTGTGCATCAATGTGAGTAAAAAAAAATTGTTTCGCTATTATGTTTTACGTGAAAAAGGTATACAATGCGACTGAATTATCGGTATTTCCGCACTAATGAAAATTAGGCTCACACTTTTACATACCATTTATGAAGTATTTTTAAACTGCAGTACCATCTGTTTTAAAAACTAAATAGGTATGTTTGAAATGTGTTCTAATCTAATACTAATTCGTGCGAGAATACCGATAATTCTTTCGGTAACATTTTACAACTAATTGGGGTGTCTGGGAAATTTCAATGAAGGTCATCTCGAAAACGGTTACCTCTAGTGACAAACAAACTGTACCTTTTTTACGCAAAACATATTGGGGAAACGATTGTTATAACATTCGCACTGCTACACCAAACCGGAAAAAAGTTTTGTTAATTTAAAAGAGTTCGATGTGACGTAGGGCGTAGTGGCGCCTTCTATTCATGATAGCAAAATAGTGATTGAATTTGGATTACTCTCTTAAAAAACCACTCCATACATGATTTCATTGTGCCATTTTATTTCTAAATAATGGAGAAAAAACGAAAATAAAAGTAAAACCTTGCCACCTTGTATTTTGAAAATTATATCCGGACACCCTGTATAAGGTATTTTACGGTTTTAGTGCATAAAATTATAGTACCGGTACAACACGTCATTTCGCTGTATATACCATTAAAAACATATACCGGGTGTCCCTGAATTTCCTTGACATGTGTTATTCTCTTAACAAAAAAAAAAGCTGAAACAAAAACTGAACGGCATTTTTTAAATAACTGTAGAGTATATCATACTATGCATTCAAAACATTGTTTTTATGTTTCAACTCTCAAAACTCACCCCCAACTTCTTTTTGAAATAGCACCTTCACAGCTTTTCCTACATAAATGAAGTCACTATTTTATTTAAATTCATATAGTGTCTCGGATTTCATACACAAACCAATTTCATTCGTAAAGTCATAAACATAGGATAAATAAAATAAGGATTTGTTTGAGGCATTTTCGTAATAAAAACTGAAAAAGAATTTTTTTAGCATGGGATGATCATTCAGTACCCCTAAAAACCCACCCAGCTTTCTTTTTTAACAGTTTATTTGCAAAAACATTGGGGGCCAAGCAAATTCTTATTTTATTCATATTATGCTTATGATTTTACGAAATAAATAAGTTTACGTTTAACGTCAAAGGTACCACACGGTTTTAAATAAAATAGGGATATAATTTATGTAGGAAAGCCTACGGGGTGGTATTTGAAAACAAAAAGTTGAGGGTAAATTTTCGGGGATGACGTACGTTTTGAATGGATGGTATAATGGTATGATAGACCCTATAGTACCTTTAAAATTACAACTCAGCTTTTGCTTCAACCGTTTTTCGTCACGAATATATCACGTGTCACGGAAATTCTGTGACAACCGGTATACGAATATTTTAGGCCTTTAGACGTCTCGTCGCATCACGTAGCGTCGTCCCCTAGCAATGTGGCTCTGCCTTAAACCACAGTATATCCAATCTTAAACTTAGGGCAGCTCACCTGACAGTAAATATCAGTATAATTTAAAATTTTTCTATTACAAAAGGACACTATGTAAGAAATTACATTATATATATATATATATGCAACCATCATATTAGGAAGGTTCAGAACAGTTGTATGCTGACAAACCAATATAAACAAAGATAAACATTGATTTAAATTGAAATAGGTAGCAACTTGTGAAATGCACATTGTTTGTAAGCGTCTAGTAGAATGTTTTCATCAAACTGTAAACTTATGGTGCAGAGGATTTTTTATATAGTGGACTAATATTATTATTTTAAAATTACCTATGTGGAACCATTGATTAACACATTTATTACTTTAATCAATGGTGGAACATATCTGTTGCGAGATGTTCGACACATTTTAAAGCAACTGTTCGATAGTGACCGTCATTACTTCAATGCACAGCCCAGCTCTATTGACTTATTCTAGACTCGCAACAGGGTCTAATACCCCAGCAACCCCAGCGTTACAGAAGGTTCAGAAAACTTCGCGAAAATGTTCTTTTGCGGCATAGAGCCTAAAAGTACCTTTTGAAGGAAATGACAAGCACAGGATTTGCTGTATTTCAAAATTTTTGCTCCATATTGCATGGTCGACGTCAGATAACACAAAGGCAAGCATTATACATTTAGCCTCACTGTATAGAAAGTTTAGAGTTCGCACCATCGCAGGTGGTGGGTTTAACTTTTGGTAGCTAAAAAACCGCTAAATTTTTGCAACTTTTTTATTTTTTGCTTGTAGCTGGAAAATGGTGCTTTCGACGGAAAATTTCGATCCATTCAATAATAAGGATGACTAAATTCTGCGTCTAATGGTGTATGACACATCAAATCTGAGTTCGGGTAACATTACTGCAAAGTGCAAATACGAAAATACAATACATCCAAATACAGCTATACTTAAATATTCAACAATGCGATAAACCAGGTATTGATTCAACTACATAAGATATTCTATCCTACCAAAAAAATTGTCTTCATGGAAATGAAAGTATTCTAGAATCAATTAAAAAAATAAAACATGCGTTCGATCCAATGAAGGGCTGTAAGACTTGAAATTCAATGATGGATAAAATATTATTGAATTGTTGTATATTTGACGACTAGACAATTTTTTTGTGTGGCATGCAACACAAAATGTGGCAGCATTCATGTTCGCATTTCCTTGGAAGTTGAATTAACATAATAGATTCAAAGTATCACAACTTCTTTTTTTATTTTTAATTTGCGGATATCTCGATTGATGGTTTTGTACTATATTCGTTAAGTGCTTTCAAACGATTGACCATGTACCAGGGGTAAATTTTAAATAGAGGTATCTATATAACGTAAAATTATACTTAGTGTATCTTTTATCCCATGAGTCTTTCCGATAGGTGTATCAGCTTCAAAGACATAGTCTTTAATAGCCGCAAAATGTTACTTGCACCAAAAAGAATAATTCACCGTATGTAACTATTGATTTAGTCTCTATAGACCGACTTAAAAGTGTCATATGTCATTCGACGCAAAAATTTAGTCCTTTTTATTATAGTACATAATGATATTTTCCGTCCGACTCATATTCCAGCTGCAAACAAAAAACTAAGAAAAGTACAAAAATTTGGCAATTTTTAGGTTGTCAAAAGTTAAGCTCACCATCTGGGATGGTGCAAACACAGATTATACGCACCGAGGACCAAATAGAGGTTCTAAGATGTTTCCAGCCTTGTTGGGAATTATTTCCAGAAAATATCTCAATTTGATTGTCGTAATAGGGTAAGCTTATTGCAAGAAGGAAAGGACCACATCTTTTGACCAGCGCTGAAAAATGAGTAATGTGTTTGGCGACCCCGCAGCTCAATATACTCCTGCACGCGTGTTGGCACGAGAAAATTAGACTAATCACGTCTGCGCCTTGTCCCAAACAACTTGAACTTCGTGTAGTGAAGTCTAATTTCTATCATACTCTGCACCTGTTCATTAGGAGTTAAATATAGGGAGTGAAGTGGCCACGGCAAAACGTTATTGATAGCTTCTAGGACAAAGCGGTTTTCAGAGTATTGAGAACCTAATGCGTGACTCTCATACTGCATTGGATAAATAAACCTAGTCATTGGCCTCAGATGATTACGTCAACTCCAAATAACACGTCGACATCTTAAGGTGGATAGAGGTTGCTGTGACGTGACATGGTAACACGTCGTAATGCGTGTCGTAAAAAATTCCAGCATCTTATTTTGTATATTTACGTTCACATTGTGCTGACGTGACGTGGGAACGTGGAGTATGATGCAATCTGACGCAACACGCCTTCTGATGCGTCAGAGCAAAATCAAACAATCTAGATTTTTTGTCAGTAATCTGAAGGCGTCAGAGAGTTGAGATGGTTTTGCTTCGTTGTATCTCAGCAGAAATGCTTTCCCTGAATTGAGTCGAACGCTTCTCGATTTTAGGACCAACCAAACTTAGAAGATAGTAGAATCAAGTTTTTGTCATTCGGAATTATCATTTAAGTCGCTCTTCATCTTCTATCAGTTTGAGGCATTAAATTTTGGACTGTTAATAGGATGCATTTATTCTCTAGATGAACAAATGGTTGCAACCAACAGAGCAGCCATTTGTTCTTTCTAGCATATCAAAAACACGGAGCACATTCATCGTTGGAGGCTCAAAACTGAACTATCAGGATCATGCAATGTACTACACGTCTTGTGCTGTACGTCAGGCCAATGTGAACAACGTCTGATGCGATCCTACGGAACTTGACATGATGTGTTACCACGTCACGTCATAGCAATCTGTATCCACCTTTACTCTTCTGGCCAGCAGTGGCTTCTTAGAGCCCCCACCAGAATTTTGAACGATTAGCTGCCTTCGCTCAAAAACCAAGGCATACGGCCATTGAAGCAAAGCTTGCTTGAAGCTATCACCTCCTAGTCAAGCTTTCGTGATTGACCTGGGCGTGCATAGGTTCAGGGCCAATTCAATAGTTCTTAGCACCTATCCTATAGGCAGTTGACCCACTCCATCGTTACCCGGTACTCCAATGTGTCACGTGATCCAGAGCAGAACACGATGTTGGACACAACATTCCTGGATTAAAGTTGGTCTAGTCCGATATTCCAGGAATTCACAATGTTACATTCTTGATGCGCATATTACATATTTATAGGCCAGGGATGGTATAGCAGTGATAGCATTTTTCTATGATAATGCTTATCAGTGCTGTTCTTACCTTAGACTATCCGTAGTATAATTGGTATGTGAGAGTAGGCGACGTAAAAGACCTGCCTGTGCGCCATCTGGAACCCGAAGGCAACGGAAAACCAAAGAAAATCGCTGCTAAACAGCAGCAGACCTCTTGGTGGAACGCCACGGTGCGTTCACCTGGCCTGACCAGAAGAGCGCGGTTCTATATGCTACTGCATGTGAGAGTCGATATACGAGGGTTGCGTTATACCTCCGTCAATCCACCAGTACGCAGACAGCTGTTTCACGCCTATTAGCGATCATCAGTGCGCCATAGGTCGATTGATGGAGATAGAGAGCATCAGAACTTTCATGTCTACCAGACACACACATGTGATGATCGCTAATAAGCGTGAAACAGCTGTCTGCGTACTGATGGTGGATTGACGGAGATATAGAGCAACCCTCGTATAATTGATATGTTTCTCGATATACCTTTCCTTGCTCCTCTATTATAGCTAGTAAAGCACTTTCATTGAGCAATGTTTTAGAAATACTTTTGAAATATAACAACTAATATACAGTATACAAGTACAGTGCCTCCCAGCTAAAATTTGTCACCTACCTTATGGCTGAGATGATTGAAAAAACCGAATATTTCATCATTGTGCCATCAACCTAACAACCCCTACTTGAAAATATTAAGTGAGACTACCATATATACCATTTTGAAGGGAATTCATTAATAAATAGACAGCGTAATCGAATTAAAGGTCGATTCACTATTATGGAAGTTAATAAAAAATATGGTGGTTACTAAAATGAAGTACTATTTTCATTATCTGAAATATTATAGTAAGAAAGGTTCCAAATGTGAGCCATTTCGTTCTATATACGTACAGACGATATTCAAAACATCTTCGCACATTTCTCAACATTTCCGGAGTCACTGGCACTGTGGAGATCGTCTACAGAATTGGGTAGCGTAACATATAAATTTTGGATTTCAAATGGCCCCACTAAAAAAGCCGAAGACATTCTGAATATTGCCTGTACGTCTTCATGGCTGCCATTTGGAACCTTTCTTACGATAACGTTTCAGCTAAGAGAAATAATACATCATTTTGATAATCACATACTTCTCATAAACTTCCATTTCAATCCGATTATGCTTTTGTATTTCTCGGCGAATTTCCTTCAAAATGATGTATCACACATATGGTGGAGTCATCTAAGATTTTGAACTAGAGGTTGCTGGGGCTGAGAGGGTTGATGGCACAATGATGACGTGTTCGGTGGAAGAATTCCCCCTCGAAATACAAATCGACGTGTCACGGCGATTTTTATTTTTTTTTCAATCATTTCAGAGATAAGGTGGTTGGCAAATTTTAGCTAGGAGACGTTGTATATAATTTTATTATAATTTTATTATATGTGCAGGAAAACGAGTGGCGAACGAGCACAGTCGGATGCACAATGTTCATGTGTACGACGAAGTCGACCTGCAAAATTCTACCCGTAAGTATATGAGGAAACAATATCTATTGCGGTTATCCCAATTCAATACTTATTACCTTACACTTTTCTCGTATGCCTTCTTCCACTAACCTCCTTGCTCACATATTATGCCACCATAATACCCAACAAGATAATGTGCGACACCGCACAGAAAGGGCTACACCTTTTGCACGCCGACTAGAGTTCGACTGGTAATAAAATATTCTAACGTTTTTCGGTGTGCAAGAATTTTAAGGAGGCAAATAAAGGTAGACGTCTTTTAGCTTCGCGAGTCTTAAATAGACGTAGGGAGCAAAGGATGATTGCCTTTTGTCATCTCATGGCCAAGATGTTCACCTTTCCTCATAACGAGCTAGGGATCCAATGTCTTTCATATCATCCTGATTCGGGGCTTTCCTCAGGTTCACCTGGTGAGATCCAATGGATCGAAAGAGCGCTGTCGTGCACTAGGAACATCGTGCCTTATGCGATTCAGGATATGTTCCAAAAAAGGATTGTGATTTCCTTGAGCTCAAATTGGGTTGGGTGAAAACCATTTTAACATCATCTTTTATTGGTGGTCGACCTGGGGAACTAGCAGTTCCAGTAAATCCGTCATTTCTTGTTCTCCACAATGTCTCCTGAAGCGTACGGTAGTACCCATGTCTCATCTACACTATATGAATACTTCAAATGATACTATAGCACTCGCAGAGCTACGTAGAGTATTATTATTACTATTTTGCTAATAGAAACATTTTTTCAGCACACCAATGCACAGACCTCTTAAAGGACTGCCAAAAGCTGCTAGAGAGGTTTAAGTACCCCTGGGAGATGATGCCCCTAATGTACGCTATCCTAAAGAACGCGCGTGCCGACATAGCTGAAGCATCTAAGAGGATTGATGAAGGTGAATATTACAATAGATATCGTTACGTACTAACTTAACTTAGTATAATAGTAATATTTGTATAACTATTTTTGCAAGAGCTGCCGTTGGTACTTCATTTAACGATGTTAATTAATACTATATAGCGTGTCCATTTAGTGTGCAATTCTCCGATACGTGGTAAGGTGTGCCAGTCGGTACAAAGCAAATACAAAAGCTGTTTGTGAAGGGTCTTTCAATAAGGGCTGATAGGAAATAAAACGGAGTATTAGGCAATGTATGCTTTTATTTGAAAGGCCTGTGTATGCCGTTTTATGTGTGGAACATTATACAGGGTTGGGATAAAGTATGGAATCAAGCAAATATCTTTGAAACGGAAAGGGTGATATTGCTGAAAATTTGCAGGTAAATGTAGTTACGCATAATGCATCCGAAGACATTATGTTAGCTATTAATGTACTTCCGGTCTAAGCGGAAGTACCATCAACTTTTTTAATTTAAATGGAACGCCCTATATATTTCTGAAGATTTTAACACACCTTTTTTTCCGAATACGTCCATAGTGGGTTTAGTATTTGTTTCTGTAAAAATGAGAAAGATAAACTTTTTTTAATGGTCTCACAAATTCGTCCGTGGCGGTCTGCGGTCTTCCCGTTTTAGGTAAATTTTTAATATTTCCAGTTAAATTAAAACGTTTTAGTGTCTTAGTCACCGCCGAACGTGTTATAGGACCCCTGTCGAGATGTACATCATTGAAAAGTTGACACACTTCTTTGTCAGTTCTCACGCGATCGCCGAAACCGAAAGCTTTATCTTTCCCGTTTTTACAGAAACTAATACCAAACCCACTATGAACGTATTCGGAAAAAAAGATGTATTAAAATCTGTAGAAATATACAGGGTGTCCCATTTAAATTAAAAAAGTTGACGGAACTTCCAGTTAAACCGAAGGATAATGCCTTCGGATGCATTATACGTCACTACACTTGCCTGCAAATTTTCAGCGATATCATTCCATTCAAAAGTTATTTGCTTGGTTCCATACTTTATCCCAACCCTGTATCGCTGAGATGTCAGTCAGTTTCTCAGGGTGGCTTGAATCCGAATGTATGTGGCTGAGTTACTGCTGGTTTACACCACTCGCCTACGGCTCGTGCCACAAACTTCAGCTGCGTGAGCTATTACCGCAATTACCGCTCGTCCAGCAATATACTTTTATCAGTATGCAACCGTGATTTTATTTTTCGTTACGTCTAAATGACTTTTCTTTTCTCGTCACTGAAATAAGTTTCTGAAAAATTTTTTATTCGTTTATTTGTCATTTTGCTTTCCACAGTATTCTCGCCCCCTCCCCTCGCACCTCTGGCAATATGACAACCTGTTAGTTTAAGCAGTTTCCGAGTTTTTCTTTTTTCGCGATTTTTTTCGACTGCCAAAGCCGCTGCCACTGCTAAAAAGCACGTACGCTTACGGTCTATCGTGATAAACCGGCGCGGAAGAAACTGTTGTGTGTGGACGTATCAGTCAACGTTCTTCCCTTCAACGCTTTTAACCATCGGTTAAAAACGGCGGAGAAGAACGAGGTGAGTGGGGGCCTTAAGTTATCGTGAGACCCGGTGGCGCATTTACCAACCCTACCCCATCACAGTGCAACGCGGATCCGAGTACGGCCGAACAGCTAAATTTACAAACCACATTCCGATATACATAGTTCGCCGGCACTGTACGCGGTTAGTATTCGCACCGTACATTAACAAAGACAAGTAGGGTCACTCTAAGCTCCGCCCCCAATGTGGTCTTTCCAGCTATGCTCTCGGATACTACGCAAGCTGGCGGATTCTGGCGCCCGGCGATCTCGAGCAGAAGCCGAATGCTAACAGCTGTGGTTTACAGGGTCAGTCCACCTAACACCACCTAACACGCGACACGGTGCACGGGATACAATCGGTCGGATATACCGCGGTGCCTAAATAAGTAGTGTTTGTGTGTTATTGAGCGTTTTGCACGTATTTCACAAAAAAAAAATGCCGGCGACATGCCCTGTATATGGCCCCGTTGTTTTTTATATTTGTGCCTACTTATTCCCATTGATTTTTAAAATATCTGTTTTTAATACTTTAATTTTATTACTGACATGGTTCTTAAGTTTTTTAAATGCATTTTCCAAATTCGTGTTTCCCGGTTCTTTAACTTTTTGTTTATAAATTTTGACTGGGTTTTCAAACATTTCGAGAATTTCTTGATTTATCCAGTCGTTATTTTCACGTATCTTATACGTCATTGATTGAATAATAAATTATGTTCTATCTATACTATAGAATTCATTTCTATTGACCCCCGTATAAGTAAAGTGAACGTCGACCGTTGACGTCGACAATGTCGCAGTCGGATTCCCTGTAGGTAATCGAGATCGCACGAAGGGAACCCCTCTGAATTCGAGGCGGCTCGCATTTGTGAGACTCACATTAAAGTCGGCATGGCGAGTGACCCTACTTGTCTTTGTTAATGTACGGTGGTATTCATAATATGGGCATTTTAGCTCATTCAGTACGCCAGATAAAATATTTCTGACGTATGTAACTAGTTAGTTTGCTTTTGACGAATACTGAAGACGAGGAGTGTTTATATATAGGTATCTGTAGGTATATAGTGGCAGTTATTGTGCAATTATTTCCCTTTGATGAGCTATCCAAAATCGATACGAGTAGTGTTGATCTAAGAGACAACGAGAATTTTAAAGTTATAGTTCGGACCGAATTCCAAAATTCCAATTACATGGAAGCAATAAAGAAGTGGATGCAAAAGTTTCAAGAGGTATCTGCAACAAACTAGATTGTCTATGAAACGTTTGGAAAATTACAAAGATGTTTATATAAGAAGATTTCTAAATGTTAGCACAATGACAAAGACAAAGGAGAAAAAATCGAAGAGCTGCCAACGGAATTATGAATGCAATGCCAGCATTACTTTTGTCATAAAAAAATAGGAATACCACTAAAAATGAATAATTTTTGTTAGATAGTCTGAATGTTGTCTCTCTGGTGAGTGAACAATAATATATAGTGTTCATCAGCTAAATGGAATAAATTCGATGATAAGTATATAGAGGTATCTTCTGCCTTCACTTGTTTCGTAAATTTTGGCACTTGAAAATTCCAAATTAAAAAATATAACATCATCACGATTTGCTGCATATTTAGTGGATGTTAATAAGTCAGCGTTCCAAGGAAGACACAATATTTCGGTTTGGATCCGTGACAGATGGGCCATTTCGGCCAGGATCAATTTCAAGAAGAAAAAAGGACTGATCTAACTAACGGTGCTACTCGCATACAAGCAGGTCATCCATCCAGATTTGAAAGTGCTAAAACATGGATTAAGTGTATCTCTAAATATAGCAAATGCCAAACCTCATAATTATTTTTTTTTTAAATTCAGTACTTGTCTGACTCAAGACCGCTATGAAGTACAGTTTTTATTATTTAGTTTTGCCATACATAGTAATAATGCATGATGATTGAGATTCTATGTTCTAATTCTAATACCAAATAGACTTATGTCTTATGTAATAATGTTTAAAATTTAAAATCTTGATTTGAATTTTGTTTTATTTCACCAATTGTTTAAATTGAAGTAGCGTGTATAGCGTAGCATAAGTATAGAATTTTCCAAATCCTTCTGCTTACAGTCCCGCCATACTGTATCGGGATATGGTCTGTAATATTACCGTTCGGCCGTAATCGGAATCGGTTTGCACTGTATAATGGGTTAGGGTTGGTAAATGCGCGCCCCGGTGGGTGGCATAGTCAGAACCTGTTACGCTATAGTTACACACACATCGATTTTGGACGGCCGGTTTTATTCCGGCCGTCCAAATTCCAATAGTGAACCACTGGATGGAATAGGACCCTGTACACACGCCGACCGTAGAATACTCGTAATACCGGTAAAATACCGGCCAGCAGCGGGCCACTGCCACTGCAGACCGCCGGTACCGGGACGTGCCGGCGACACAGTGACATACGTGGCTGAATACAACCTTGCACACGTATCGATTGCTTACCGGCCGATAGTCGCTACGCATCTTCTATTGCAGCCGTCAGAAACACAAAACAACTGATTGTTTGGCCGGTGAAAATCCGGTGTGTCTACAAGCATCTGCTACCGATAAAATATCGGCCGATTTTTTACCGACCATCCAAAATCAGTGTGTGTGCAACTAGCGTTACTTGTTTGACGTCTGACTAGCTCAGTTCATAAAACTAGTTATTTGTTATAATAATGATTAATAGTTCTAAAATTTGATCGTGTGAGAGAGAACCATGTTGGTACTGCTAATTAGTTAGCTAGCTAATACAATAATAATTGTAATTGCTTCCAGTTTAATGTCAAAGCATATGCTTGTCTTGCTAGTTGGTTTTATTTACTACATGATAGTAGTTTCAAAAATAAGTGAAAAACTGATTACAATAATATTACATTAACTGTTAAGGACTTTCTTACCTGAAAACCTTCTACTGGACACAGAACAGAAGCTTCTTAGTAACACTTCCTATTATTATGACTGATGTCTTTATACGCCTATAATAACTGCTAATTATATTAAATGAGTTACGCCTCAACAATTAAATAGCTGAACAATTACACATGTGCAAACGGTTACAAATTCATTTCCTAGAGGTTTTTTCAAGACATTATTTCGCTTATGATCTTTAAATTACTATCTAGTCGAGGCGCGTCTAGACACTAGACTAAACATTCCTTTTCTATGTTTATGTTCTTCGATGTAATTGTTTATTTTATGAGACCACCTTTAGAAAGACATGGAGAATGTTTCTGGTCACTTTGCCTGTTACGGTGCCCATCTTTTTTTCGACCTTCCGATATCTTTTCTTCCAGCGCATTGATAAAATCTGACTCTGTTATATCTCTGTTTCTTAGTCTGTCCTATTTTATGCAACCTTTCGCTTTTATTTTCTTGTGTTTGTATCCTATTTTCTTGTTCTCCCGTTGTTGTCCACGTTTCACTACCATATAAGAGCGTTGGAACAACTATCGTCTTGTAAAATTGCATTTGAGTATTGAGTATTGAGTTTTGTTCTTTAATGTCCTGCTGATAGTTCCGTAAATATTCATGAACTGGTCAAGTTTTTACTAAATTTGAATGGCTAATATAGTATTTGTAAAAAATTGTGTTACGTTTAGAAAAAGGAGCCGTGAACGAATAAACTGTTTCAATTCTGCTACTACTAATTCCTGGGATGTAAGACCACGAATAGACGGCACCCTCTGAAGCGTCAGCACTTATACGGTGCCACAGCAAGGCAGGTTACGAAATAGTAATTTTTAGTACACTCGTAAAACAAAGCTTCATTTCATTAAATAAAAATTGTTATTACTATTTGTTAACAAAAAGGTGCAGCCCGGGCTCCGACGTATCGAGCTGCAGTTCCATTATTATTCCTCGTACCGTGAGGTGAGCAATCACTGGGTCCGCGAATCGCGCGTCGTAAGTAGACGAAGGGACCAAAGGATGACTGCCTTCTGCATTCTGCGCGCAGTGCAGAGAGCAGCATATTGCTCACTCCACCTAGGGATCTAATGACCATAACCCAGCAGATTTACAGTGTAGTCTGGCCACAGCCTACGAAGTTGTCCGAGCAATTCCTGATATTTGGTTCGCTTTTTCTCCTCCCCAGAGACGATGTGCAGGAGTCAAAAACGATAACGAACGACTCTATCGCGTATGGCAGCACCGGTGTCACATCGATACCATATGAGTGTCTTGTATGATAGCAGAGCACTCGTAGAGACGCGTTATGACGATCGACGTAAGCCTTTCCAGCGTACATGCACTACTACTACAACTACTTGTGCCCACAATGCATAAGCATCTCTGGCCCCTGTCGGCTAGCTCTACAACGGGTGTCAGGTACATCTACAACCCATAACCCCGCTACGATATATCAAGACATCGTCTTGGTAAGCCACCATAGATCCCTAAGTCTCCGACTTCAAATCACTAGACCTTGGGAAGAAGAAGGTCAGCTGCTCAGACAAGCCATGCTCTTCTAGATGTTTGTAGAAGATTCCATGCGTTGGCTTATTGTTGTGATTTCTTGAAGGGAAGTCGACTTCGGCAGCTTTAATGTGGAATTTTGACTGTGCAGGAGCAAGTCACGTAATGGACTGCTGAAATCCATTTCTTCTGTATTGGAAGGAGGGGGATCTGTCAAGATCGCAGTACTTAGGTCCAATGATACCATATCCCTCAGCACTGATTGCTCAACCGTCCCAATCGAGTGAGGAAGGTGGTGATGCAGTTCAGCGGAATTCCCTTTAACCTGGCCACTGAAGGCTAGCGATCCTCTAAAATGGATTCTGGTATTCACAATACAGCTGAGCAATCTCACAACAAGTGCTCAAATGTCTCATCTTCCCATTCACATCCCCCGCACAGGAGTGTTCCATTTAACCTCATATTAAAGAGGTGCTTCCTTGGCTGACAGTATCCAGTTATGTCGTCCTATCTTATCCCACACCTATTCGTTGGCATTCGTGTCTGGGCTGAGTACCGGGTAGTCAAACCACCTAACTCCCACCTCATCCAGATATTGAAAGGCAATTCTGGTTGTGTGAGGTCTAGCATTATCATGCATAAGAATGTCTTACTAGTCCATGGAACGCTTAATGTACTAGGGAGCTGTCAAAGAGCCATTCTGTTGGAGTACTAACTCTGTGCATGATTCTGAACTGACTCCCGCTCAAAGAATAATAGACCCACCAACATATGGTCTTTATCAATAAGAACTGCAGCATATCTCTCTCCGGGTCTCCTCCATACTCTTCGACATCCGTCTGACCCAGTTAGGGATTTACCCGAAAACAGTACCTTGCTCCATTCATAATCATTCCACTCCAAGTAATTTTTGGCAAAAGCTAAACTTGCAACTCGGTGCCGCCGGTGTAAAGGCAGCCATGCAGCTATTCTTTTTTAACACACAATATTGGCATGAAGCCTGCTTCTAACGGTCCACTCCCTAGCCTTAATATCTCTAACTTCTGAAAGTTGATTTCGCAGCCAAACCTCAGCCCTACGGAAACCAAAAATTGATTATCTTTTCGGCTGGTGATCCTCACCGACTGAATCCTGGTCTTCTGGCTATCAGACCAGTCTCTTGATAGCGTTCTTACATATTAAATGCTGCACATAAACTTATTCTTCTTCTGCTTCACTTCAGGCTTTTAGGCACTTTGCCTTTTACGATACCTATCTTTTTCTCGGCCTTCCCATATCTCTGCTTCCAGAGCATTGATAAAATCTGGCTTGGCTGGAATCCTATTTTCATGCATTCGTTCTACATGTTCTTTCCATTTAATTTTATTTTCATTTATTTTTCGTTCATATTTATTGAATATGTTTAATTCCGTTCATATATCTCTGTTTATTAATCTGTCTCATTTTGTGCAACCTTTCGCTCATCTTAGAAATTCCATTTCTTGTGTTTGTATCCTATTTTCTTCTATTTTTGTTGTTGTCCATGTTTCACCAGCGCATGAGAGGATTGGCACAGCTATCGTCTTGTAAAATTTCATTCGAGTATATTTCCTCTATTTTTTAATGCTCTGCTGCTTGTTCCGCAAATATTCGAGAATTTGTTAATTTTTTTCTTCTATATCTTTGTTTATGTCATAAGATATATCGCAGCCCAAGGGTCTGTTTTAGCCGTTCCAGTACTTCATCGTTTACGACAATCTTTGAACTGGATATTTACCTGAGAAAGCCATGGTTTTAGTTTTGTTTGTCGATATTTTCTTGTCGAATTTTTGACAGATTTCTTTGTAGGATGTATACTTTTCTCTGTAGATCGTCTTCTGTTTCGGCTAATAGTACTAGGTCATCCGCATATAAAATAAAGTTCAGGGTAGTATTTTGGTCAAGATGTATACCTTGCAGTTTTTCGGTGTCCTCGACCATCTTGCGTTAACACTATAATTACTCTGGCCACAGCAATAAAATTTAAAGGCATTATATTACTCAAATACACACTACAACCAAAAGACATCATTATAAACAGAAGAAACTTTTAGAGAGCAATTAACTTTTTTCCCAAAATTATTTGTAATTTCTAAAGTAACCCAAATGTTTTGCTCGCCAGTGCATACGAATTTAGTAATACAATTTGCGGTCATTTGTGTCTACAGCACCGCAGCTTCTATAAACCTGCCTATTATTCACTATTATGGATACATATTAGCGTTTTAAAATTCTACCTTGAAATAAATTGAATACGCCGCTATAAAGCGCCTGTATTCAAAAACCTTTGAGTGTCTAGCCTTTCACAAAGTTTATACAATCTGCCTTAAGTAAGCATCTAATAACCATAGTAATTTTTCCTATATTCAGATAAGAATCTTCACCACAAGAGGGCCTACGACAGTTTGGCATTCGAATTAGTAAACGTCATTTGCAATGTCCTCATACAAAAATGTCATATTATATCAGTGCTATGGGAAGTTTGAGTATGTCATCACTACTAAGTAATAGTTAATTCTTCCTGGGTCGGCGAAATTTAAAAGTATTAGGTACGGTAATGGAACAGATCACTTAAGAAAGAAGAATGAAGAAAGAAGACTATCCCATTGAAGAACAAAAGAAAAGTGACAACAACAGCAGCTTTTAATAAAATCCTTCTTCATAGTACATTTTGTTGCTTGAATGTAGAATTAAACACCTTTCACGAGTTCAGCAAGAAGTTATATATCTATTTGAAAACTGAGATATAGTATGTATAAATTCATGTAACTCCGTCTAGATAAAGTTGAAAGTTATATTTCTACATTAAATAGACTTACATGAAGGAGACAGTACAACAAGTTTTCGTATGGGTAAGTTTATTGTAATCACGCTTCGGTAATATTTAAACTCTGCTGTTATTGATATTTTTTTAAACACTTAATAATTTATAAAGAGATCCTTAATAAGTATTTAACAGCCCAACCAGCACAAACGTAGTAGATTACCAAGGTAGTTGTCATGTTGTGATCGCTCAACGATTACTCAACGTTCTTTAATTTACATTTTGCTCATATATTTTTTCGTCTTCAAATGAATTTTACCTCTGGAGAAGGCCTGAAATAAACGCTGAAACTTCGGCTCATTGAACAAAAAACCTCTAGCAGTGCTTTATTCCAAAATGCGAAGAATCTCATGTACTAAAAGAAACTGGGATAAGAATTATTTTCTACTGTAATAGTAAGAAATGTCAATACGTCATAAGAGCCTACGTTAAAATTCTGGTTTCAAATCGTTAAAGCTTTCTGAAATGATCGGTAAGATAAGAAGTAATGAATTTTTGTATCCATGCACTTATCAAAACTAAAAAAAAAATCTTTCACCAAGAGCTCTCGCGAACAAACCTTTTAACAAACGCCAAACACAACAAGCGTTGCGCATCGGTGGCCTGCCGAAACAAAGTGGTGGCTCGTGGCTCGCAGTACGAGCCGAGACAAGCCACGAGCAAGATTTCAAACCAGTTGGATCGCCGGCGGTTTGCGCGACGGTTTTAAAGTACGCGTACTTACGGTGACACATAGGTGAAAAAGGTCATCAAACCATAAGTACGCCTACTTGCTCGTACGTGTATCACCCCTTTTAGACACAAATACTTGAGGTAGAGAACAGCTGGCCATGCCTCCACGCTAACACGAGAATACGTATTTACTTTGATTCTCAAGTTCGTATAAATATATGCAATGTAAATTCTAACACTGAACGGCCGGTTATATCCAAGTAATAACAAAATAGGCCTGATCAGGGTGGCCAGATTGGGCGATTTATCGCAAATGGGCTACTTTTGAATCTAAAATGCGACTAGAATTTTACAAATATTGCAAGTCGCAAATTGGGCGATTTTGGATTTCGCTTGGATTGCGCTTCCATCAATGCATTTGTTGAAAGGTTATTTTCATTATCTAATATTGTTTAAATAATGCAAAATACGGAACAAAATGATAAAAATGCTTAACTCACAAGTTCATTTGTATCTATTAGACCTCACATCGCAACAAATGAGATATGCTGTAAAGAATATGAGCCTAGCAAAGCTATGCATGCAAAAATTGATTTCGATATGTATAAAAATCAATGCACATCAACACGCACAAGGACGATGATGATGTCCTAATGTTTTGTGAACAGTTTGTATGAAATATTGATATTTGGAAAATAATGGTAATTTTGAATTTTCGTCCTAAAAATAGTTTACAATTTATGAATAACAAATCCCGAATTTATTGTCTTTTTAGTCAAGTAATAAGGAAGTCTGCAAATCCAAAAAACCTCTGGCGCTCTCTGGACATTCACTGATTTTTTTCACTGTACGGAAATAACCGTATACCTACTGCAAATAATTATATTAAGTCAGAATGAAATTCTTTTATTTTGAATACAGGGTAAGGAAATTTCACCCGATCAAAAAACATCTCTTGCGATTTTAGGCGACAATTTCGCAGAAAAGTCCGTAAATTTTATATGTAAAAGGTAATTGTTAGAATTTTTTCCTGTTTGTGACATATCGCAATGGCGGTTGCGATTTAGGTGACAAATTTTCCTTTGGAGTGCAACACGGCTCTGAAAAATCTGTCAACCCTGGGCCTGATCGCTATTCTATCGCAAAGACGCTTTAAAAACAAAAGGTGCTAGTTTGCAAGCTAATGAATCAGTATAATTATGTCGATTGTCAGATTTTTTTTGATCCAACATTTACTATGTGGAAGATTTCAGAGGTAGCAGGACCATTAACCAGCTGTTTATTTCGATAGATATGGTTTCATTTATGGGTCAGTGAAGCACAACAATTTTATGGTAATAACGAATGAAATTATAGTCTGCCTGTCAGTTTGCGCTATGATGCGGTAGAATGGACGAGTCGCAGTAAAAGTGCATAAAAGCTGGTTACATATTAATATAAATGTGTCGACATTGAAGTTGCGTAGCGATATAACAGCTTTCGAGGATTAGTAATTACAGTAATTAGGGAAGGGCAACAACCAGAGCGCCTTGTAATTTCATCCAGGTGCGCATTTATTGGGGGCCAGCACTGCTGGAAATAGCGGGAGCTATGAAATAATGGCTACTGCTATTCTGGAGGTGCTTCTGGGCTTGACACCTCTGCACCTCGGATTGCGTAACTAACGTGGATGCCATGAGGGTTGCTAGATGGCCACCCTACACTATTTGCAGCAGTAGTTTCCAAAAGAATTAAATTACGTTTGTAAAGCGTAAATTGTAAATTATAATATAATAGTCAGTTATAATTTCCAAAGCGTGAATTGTAGACTCAAATATTCAGGTAGTTGCAATCAAATAATCAATTGAATATTAAAAAGCGTTATATTAGTCTGCAAGAGAGTTTTGTGTCAATTCATTATTCTAAAGCCTTGTACTCACTGGTAGACATGTTGCGCGATTTTGGTGTCAGAGACGTATCTAAGGTTGTCTACGTAGACATGTCTATAGCCCAGTCGCCGTCTACGGCCTGTTGCGAGACCAAAAGTCGCAGATCTATGGTCTCTCAGGAGGAATGGGAGACTTCATGCAACGTTAGACATATTGCGTAACATTTTGATAGTGTGGACGTCAATAAGAGGCTAGAGACGAAACGTCCCAGTCTGAGTCCAACTACCGAGTGGCATCGTTCGACTGTTTATGTGTGCTCTTGGTGTGGTTCGTCATTTTTTGTTTTTATACAGTACTTCGTGAAGATGTGGTCGAACGAGGAGGTTATAAAACTGATTGAAGATTTCCAAGCATGTTGTTTGTAGGATCTTACAAGTCCCGACTATAGAAACCGGGTAAAAATAGAATTGGCCCTGGAATCTCTAGCTGCAAAGTTTAATCTGACGGTGGCGGAAGTTGAAAAGAAAGTTCATAATTTAAAAACATCGTTCGGCAGCAGAAAAAGCTTCGACAACCGGATCTTCTCCGAAAAGGTCCACATGGTTTTCGTACGAGTATTTGCAATTCCTGCAACTAGCAAACGAATCAAAGGGCAGCCGGAACACAGACTTGGATGATTCATAGAGTGAAGGTGGAGTGTACATCAGGCTCGTGAATGAGTCTCCACTTGGTAGGACACGCAGTATGCCTGCGAGCTAAAGAGAAGCTGGAATTGTTTCTCTAAGTTTTGTGTATCGCCTCATTATCAACCCCCGACCATCAGAAGCAACTCATCAAAATCAGTAGGCGTCAGCCGGGTGAAATTCCAGAAACCTATGGCGTCTTCCAGTCTTAATTTGTTTAGTAATGTATTGCCGAACGTATTCCCGTATTCCCACTTCTCGCGTCCACCAACGTTTACGTTTCTGTTTTATTTCACTATTCATCATCACTAAACAGGAACTTATTCCGCACAGTCCAATGTTTTTCATAGTAGACAGCGGACATGAGACTGATGAGAAATTATTTGTCTCGTCTAAATCTGTACATTGTGGTGTAAACGCTAGACGAGACAAAAAATGGCGTCTCTAGACGGTCTATAGACCGTCTCCCTAGACTGTCTATAGACGGGCTATAGACAAATCGCGCAGCATGTCTACTAGTGAGTACAAGGCTTAACGTGCCTGAGATCCGCATAGACCAAAATAAATACAGTATGGTAAAACTTAACAAAGGTACTTCGCATTCTCACATCGATTTTTCAAATTTTATTGATCAAGTCATTCATACCTATACATGCATAATTTCAATGGTCCGTAAAGACAAGAGGAATTATTTGCGATCTCATGTTCTCTATCTCCAATTGCTTCTGTAGATGTCTCTTACACAACAAATTTGACGCAAATCAGACACACACAGTACCTAATCTCAGTATAATTGCGTGATGGCATTACACGAAATTTCGATTTAAATGCATCTTGAAGCCCGTGGTAACTTCGCTTTATAGGTACATTAAAATAGAAATGGATAATAGTATATCAGTAAAATTTGTCAAAAGTCATAAATAGCATTACAAAAGATGGATATATTCGCAATGCGACAGCAAAATGACCTCGTAAGTTGTATTATTACCGTTTAAACAAAATAAAGTCGAATGGTTACGCTGCGGCGTTTTACTCCATAGTTGCAAGGGTTGCAAGCTACAGGACTTTCTTTTTCTTATTGCACGGCAAAAATATTTTTTCTAGGATGTTGAAAAAAGTAACTATATTTTGTACTATATACTGTGCCAAAGGTTTAACCTTTTTTGCAGTACATAGTGCAAAAAGTAAGTAGCTTACATAAAAAAGCCGTCAGTCCCACTTGACAATTGATATACTTGAAGTTATCTTTATCCATCTATTGAGCAAAAGCGGAATTGAAGAATAATATCCTACGTTTCTGCCCAGTAGATGGGCAAATGTAGCTTCATACATATCATTTCTTAGTTAATAAGAATGCAAGACTCGTAAAATAGTCTTAACAAAAATTCGATTCAAAAACACATTGATTTCGATCGTAGAACCTGAAGATATAAGATGGGAAGGACCCAAGGCCATCCTCACCTTTACCATGAGTGCTGGACTATGGAATTAGGGCAAGAAGAGGTGCACAAGGGCCCATTTCTAGGTCTACTGCACTGGTGGTTCTGGTTACCTGAAAGCCTCTCTCCTTTTTTCATTCATTAACTCATGGTAACCCATCCTGGGGAAAACAAATGAGTGGGAGTGAATTCACACCGTGTCATAAGAAGAAAAAACGTAGCCCTCAGCTTAGGAACCGATCTCCGTACTTATAGATTAGAACAGCGCAGCGTAACCTATTGAACCAACGAGGTTTTCGGCTTCATTTTCTCAAAACCGTAATATTAGTATCCATGATGCCATTTTTAGGCTTTAAAACGCATTTTGTACAAAATTTTTCTGGTAATGTCATCGCGCAGTTATTCTAGATTACTGTGGGTCGGATTTGCGTAAAGCTTTTTGTGCAAGAGATATCTACAGAAGCAATTTAAGATAGAGAAAATGGGATCGCAAATAATTCCCCTTGTCTTTACGGGACATTGATATTATGCATGGGTAAATATGAATGACTTGAACAACAACTTTTGGAAAATCAACATATGATTGCGAAATCCTTTTTTTACGTTTTACCATACTGTACTTATTTTTACTTCTCACACCGTCACTCATTTCCGTTGGTCTATCTGTCTGTCTGTTCGCGTTTTTCTACCCTCGTAATATCAGTAGCCGCTGCATGGATTGCGACATACCTTTAAGGCCATCCGATCATTTCCTTGCATATTACAGAAACCAAGGGACTTAGATTTTTCTGATCTACATATACATAGCAGTATTGCTTTAGATTAACTTTATTGTGTAACAGTAACTATTGAATTTATTTTAATGAAATTTTGACACAGTATTACTACCGTGGCGAGGATGAAAAAAATGTATGGTTTTTATAATTCGTGCCAGTGGCGGCCCAGGAGCAATAAAAAATCTAAAAATATGAAAACAGATCAACTTCGTTTTCAGGCGTTTAGGGGTTCCTGATCGTTTTCTACTTTTCTTTGGGTGGGGGTGAAATGGGTAGGTCGTGGGGTGGGGGGTTATGAGCCCGGAAAGTTTGTTGTATTCATAATAGCCTGTCCATTGTCACCATTGACCTGTGAAAGAAAGACCTAGCGGCATAATACATATTTTTTTTAAGTTGCATTGAGCCGAAGTAGGCTGCGGTCTCGGATGTGGTGGTGAGGCAACCCTGGAATACTTTTCATTTCCATTTAAAGATTGATACTGATGATATAATCGGTTTTTAAATATCTGAAAATCGGCATGCCATGTGATTAGGATACCAGTAGAAGATTGCAGAATAAAAACTGCGTCATCCTAGTTCCTACGGAGAGAGATACAAGAAACTATTTACGAGAGTTTTTGTGATGTTAGATGTTTTTTTGCGAGTGTGCGGGCGATGATTAGGTTGCAGGGGGATCTCAGACTATAGCTTCGTGCAATAGACAAATTTAACTTGATTTAATTGACTCCATTTTGGTCTATGTGGACCTGAGGCACGTCAGAATATTGAATTGACACTTTAGAAACTACATTTGATGACTTAGAACTTTGATTTAACCCCTTCGAAAATTAATCTGATGCTGTTACATATTGAATTGATTATTTGAAACTACAATTGACGTGTTAGAATTTACAATTTATTGTTCGAAATTACATCTGATGCTTTAGAAAATTCACCTGACTATTTGAATTTACAATTGACGCTTTTGAAATTTCAACTGACTATTTGAATTTATAATTGACGCTTTATAAGTGTAATTTGATTCTTTAGTAACTACTGCTGGAAATGGTGTAGATACGTTTTTTGCAAACGAATACGTTCTGGATATGAGGTAATATCATTGATTACTCTTATTTCCATAGTTTTTACCACAGATTCGCTGCTGGATCTCTATCACAGGATTAGATTGAAGTTTGAACTGCATTGGAAGATGGTACCGCTCGTGAACGTCATCTTCAAATATGCCAAAGAAGACCCTGAGGAGGCGCTGAAACAGATAGAAGAAGGTAGGTAAGAATTTTAACATAGTTTCACGAAAAACTTCAATATTAAGGCCGTAATACTTCGGTATTATACTGTAATTTCAACAGGGACATTCGGTCATGAAAGCGATGGAAGCATTGCTTCTACAAAGAAGTTGTTAATAAATCGCAATATCCTTCTGCGTCGTAATGGTTTGTTTTTCTTTGCGAGCATTTGTAATACATATTAATTTTATTTATAGAGAGCGTCCAAAATGCCTGTTCTAGGGGTGGCCGATAATTATCGATGTTTGGAAAACATCGATATTTCACGTTCGATGATGGATGTTTTTACCATCGATGTTGTTAACTTGAACCATCGATGGAAACATCGATGTTTTATAAAAATGTCCAGCGATGTTTTACTAAAAATTTTAATTACAAATTTAAAATATACAGAAAAGTAAACTTAGCGGGTGTGCAATTTTCTGGTCTTCAGTTTTGCTGCATGATTTAAAATACCAATCGAACGCGCTTTGGGTTCCTTTGTAGAGGTGTGCAACGTGCATTCTACTTCCTTTTAGTGAACTAGTTCATAAACGAACTACAATTCTGTTCGAAAACAACACCGACGCGACGGTGACCGATTGACGTCAATACGAATTTATCGGATAGGAGGGTATAACCACAAGATCCTATATTTGACCGATTGATAAAGCCACGGCTAACGTCCTTGTTTTCTATGCGAATAGTTTTTTGTCGTGTCCTATTTCAAATTGATTTGAGATGGACATTTGGCATTTATTGATTTCGTGTTCTCAAATTCGCTAAAGTTGAAAAGCAATTTTTAGCTCCATCGATCGGCCACATATTAGAGCTTGGGATTATAGTCTGATTAGGAGCATTTGAGTAACAGTTTTTTAATTCTAAATTAATAAATTTGTTAGTTTAATTAGTTGTTGGTAGTTATTATTTCCTGTTTACTATGCTGCTTTTTGAAATTTGAAATACCTAATACTAGAATACGTATCATTATTTATTTCTAACATTAAAATTTAATACCAATAACCGAATATCGATGTTTTTGCGATGTTCAAACATCGATGTTTTGAATACGATATATCGTAGTTATCGATGGCAGACCATCGATGTCGATATCGATGTCCAACATCGATGTTTTCTTTGGATGTCCCATGCCTAGCCTGTTCTACTTATAGTCTCATACGGTGAAAAACGAGATCGGGACGCGATGCCGAAAATACGGCAACCAACTCAGCCGTCAGTAAACCGTAGAAGGGATCGGCTATTTCTTAGGCTACGGTTACTATGCATGCGAGTTCTGACGAAAATGTGTTCTGACAAGTTCTGACGAATTCGCTGGAACAATCAAACGCCTGATTTCCAATGAAAGTGCTTACTATCACTATGGGAGAGGAAGCCTCGTCAGAGTACGCACGTCGTCGTCAGTACGATTTGATCGTTCAAAAACGTTTCAAATTTTTGGGCGAATTCGTCAGAATCTGTAGGTATTTTGCCACGTGTTGGCTTTTCACGTGGTTTGGAACTGATAACTGTGGAGGGTTCACCATGGACGTGAATAAACTGATTGCTTATATGCAGGAGAACAGGTGTTTGTGGGACGTGATGGACAGAAGCTACCACAACTAACTACCATGCAGCGAGTCTGTTTTTCGCAACATACAATCGCGAAAATTGGAGAACTTTCCGATCCTTTCTTCTATCCCCTTCAGTATGTATCAGAGTGTTTTGGTGTCATCCTGAGAGAGCCGTCTTCGTAGTGGAGATATTGTATTTTTATGTCTAAATATGCAATAGTATACAGGGTGTTCCATTTAAAAAAACATAACTTTGATATGTCGCGCTTCTATTAGACACCCTGTATAAAAGTCATTATTTTCAGAATGTAGTCCAACTCGACCTACATACACTAGCAAAGTTAGTTTTTTGAATAGTGGTGTATGGTTTGGTCACAAAAGTCCGAGGCATTGAGCTTGACTCACCCTGTATTATGTCCTATGAAAAGTAAAAAAAGACAACTCCACACTGTCAACATCACGGCCAAAAAATACAATATGGTAATTTCAGCGGAGAAAACAAAATGCATGGTCATCAGTAGAGAACCACGTAGATGTAAAATGGAAGTGGAAGGTAAAATTATTGAACAATTGATGACATTTAACTACTTGGGCAATGGGCATTGACATAACCAGAGATAGGAACTTGATTACAGAAGTTAAAAGAAAGGCGAGAAAAGCAGGTAGAGTTAGTGGATGTTTAAGAGAAACTGTATGGGAGAACAAATATATGTCTACAGAAAGCAAGATTAAAGTATATAAAACAACGATGCCACCAATTCCAACATATGCGGCACAAACATGAGCAGGCACGAAGAGAACAAAACAAATGTTCAACAGCACAGAAATGAAAATACTAAGACCACTTATGGGAATAACTCTCAGGGACAGACAAACAAATAAAAACATACCAGAACAATGCAACATAAACAGCATTTATAAATGGATAAAAACACGGAAGAAAGAATGGGATGAATATGTAAATAGAACGAGACCCAAAAGATTGGCTCACATATATAGAAATAACAAACCATAAAATCGAAGACCTCCAGGACGGCCAAAGGAAAGATGGGAAGATAATTTGATGTCAACGACAACGTCAACAACAGAGACAGAATAAGAGGCAGACAAACAGGAGAAATCTTAGTCATACGAAGAAGAAGAAGAAGAAGAAGAAAAGTAAAAGTTTTCCGTGTGGTCATTTATAGAATAACAGTTAATTTTAAAAGGTGGTCGACCTTCTCCAACTAGTGACATTACTGACCTATATAAGGCATTTCACTATCGGTATGTATAACACGCCTAATCGGATAACAGGGTGTGAAAAATTTTAGAAAATTGCTCTGCTTGCCATAATTATGTCTGCCTTTTTCGACCCTGGAAAAATCGTGTGGAATACTTCAGGATTTTCCAACTTAAAAAATCTGCACAAAATGGCGAAAATATATTGTAATAGCAAGAGCCATTTGGAAGCGGTTTTTAAACAAAAACGTTTTGGACATTGCAGATAGAACATGCCTCGAACTGCCAACTAAGGGAAGATGGCAGGAGGCATAACGAATTGATTCGAAAAAATTGTTAAACGTTAGTTGATGTCACGTGCTCCTTTGGGGAGCATGAGCTTAGTGTTAGAGGTCATAATGCAGAAGAAGCTAGTGTTAACCGTGGAAATTATGTAGGTTATTTGAATCAGATACTTATTGCTTCCACTAAATGTAAACCCACTGCACGCCCTTGAGCTTCAGAAACATATCCCCTGGTTAGATCTTTCTGTTTCATTACGTTTCACTGGTTCATCAACAAAACCCACATACACCTGATGGTAAACCATCCTCACGCTTCGGAAACCTCTATATAATGTACGAAATTTGATAAACATAAATTTTGAATAAGTGCCTTAAAATGTTTGCGACACCAATAAATAATAGTAGTGGAACAGAATGACTATATAACAGTATAACTTAGAACATTTGGCACGTTGTATGATCCTCTTTATTCGCCCTCACTTCTCACTCCTCAAGTCCTCACTCGGCAAATAAATGAGGCGTTTCTCGGAAAAACCTCATATGTCAATTTTTGCTAAAATTTATATAATGGCATCATCACATTTCTAACATCCATATACATGAATAGAAATACTTATTTCTCGAAAAAATGTTATAGGCTCCGTACTATTTACAGAGAAAAATTGACTTGTTCTTTTAAAAACATCATAAGTCCATATTCTTTCACCTAAGAAAGCCATTTGTGCATAAAAATTGTCATGCAAACTTGATAAGACAGTACAACACAGCACCTGGACAACGATATAATATAGTAGTGTAGTGGTTGCGAAGACTGAGTGGTAGTTATCGGGTTTTTTTTTTGTATCGGAATTTATTTTATTTTCATGCTGTTTGTATTAACGACACTAATTTGTTAACCTTTTCTCTCATAAACCTCATATGTCCATGTATTTTTTGTGTTTTTTTCGTATGTGTTTTACAATAAAATAATTACTGCTTGTGGACGATGTGTCTTATACACTTTTACTTCTACCAGATATGGCAATAAATTAACCTAACCAAAGTTTTACATGCTGGGAAGTTTTTTCCTTTTCCCAAATATGTTAGTTTTGGACTAGTGACGTTTTTCCGATAAACGTCTTAAATGTAATATAGTTACTTACTTGGAACGTACTATACCTGAGCATATATTTTGATGAAGCATGCTATTGGAAAAATGAAATCAATGAAATATCTCGTAAACAAACTCCCATTGCTTAAGAGCAAAACGTATATGTTGACAGTGATATATTAAAAGCACAAAAACCCATTAAAAAAATTTGAATGCTCTGAAAAGAAGAAAATAAAATGTTCCTTAAGCATTTTAACCATCAACTTATAACCTCATTATACACAATTTATGTGATCATAAAAGCTTATAATAAATAATAAATTTACGTATTCCAAATTAATTTTTGTGGTATTTTATTCAACCATTCGTTCATAAAGGCCACAGAGCTGACTGAAAAGTCAGTCAGGCTTAATTTCAAGTGAACTGCGTACGTTATTCCTTTTTACACGTTGCACGACACGTGTTTCGCTAACTCTGTCAGCATCTTTGAAAGGAACAGTTACGCAGTATATTTATACAGGGTGTCCCATAGCTAAATATTGAGATAAAGGTATTGAGATTTAATCAAACATACCTCAGTGCAAAAGTTGATGATAACCGCAATGCAGAGTGTCAAAGTTGTAACTATCATTTCGGTTTTTGCTTAATGAATAATTCATCAATAGAATGACGCATGACGTAGCGGCACGAAATCGGGATCTCGGGGGTTTGCTAAGGCAAGGTTTACGGAATACATATAAGTTGGATCACTCTCCGTCAGCACTTTAAAGAATTCACATCAAAGCGATGCCGCGGCCACACGCGCCAGTTAGTTTTTGCGTTGGTTTTTGCCCAAGTACGAGGGTCTTTTAGCGGGGACTTGCTAGCGCCTGGGTTTTACGTATGTACGAGGGTCATTGGAAGACTAGGTATTGACAGCCGATATAGACATACAAATACAAATATAACATTTATTTTGCTAATACACTAATGAATCTCAAATGATTTCACATATTGTAGCTATTTCGCAGATAAGTAAAAATTGGTTCAAAGGTGCTGTAGTATTTTTACCTTAATGTTTTGTTTATTTGGCTTATTTTTGAGAACACAGCTTAAAAAATGTATGGTATAGTATATACGAACTCATATGTACAATTTTAAAAGATAATCATGAAGGAATGCTTTACATGGATGTGAATAAATTGTTTTTGACATTTTGCTTTTCAGTGTCATTCTAATTGCTACTGTAGAAACTAAATTTTTAAAGTTACCAGTAAAAATATTTCCGAGCTCTAAAATATAATTTAGAATGTCCCTGGGTGGTATGGTAAGACCACCGAATGAATATTTTTACTTTAGACCCGAAGTGTGTAGTTTGTTAGAATTATTTTATCGGGAGGAACACAGAAAGGCACAAACGTACAGGGTGTCCCAGTGATAATTTTGAATCGAATGTCACGTGACCAAAAACAAATACTTCATTGGGTAGTACAATGACAAAAAAAGAGACAACATCTGCTCTAATTTACATCCCCAAAATTATAATTCTCTACTACTGCCTTGTTCCGACATATTGCTTGTCTTAATCGTCGTGAAACACCCTGTATTTATATCCTTTACATTTCAAGGTTTACCACGAAATAAGGATGGATCTGGTTGTCATTTTCCATCCGTTAGTAAATGTAATTGATAAAATCAAACCTCTAAAAATATTATCCATCTCCTGCAAACAAATCCGAGATAAAAAAATCCGATATTTTTGAGACACTCTATGCACTTCGCGTTACACGTCCAACCTCTACTTTGCTCCGCCCCGTATCTCCCGGCTGACGTCGGTACACTACTACCGGTGTACCGGGGTGACGGAGCAAGGGGCAGGCCGTTTTGATATTTTTGCGGAGTGATCCAACTTATATGTATTCCGTGAACTTAGGCTGAGGCAAGGAAGTTAGATCCGTTCTTAGTTCGGATACCACTTGTAGAGGGCGTTCCAGTAAGCCTCTTATAAATGTAACTTCTTTGTCACGGTTTATTAGTGTAAATATTGAAGATTATGTGTTTTCAGGCATTTTTACGTGAAAAAGGGTACACTTTGCATTGTCGCTCCAAGTAACGATTTTTCAGATGCCTGCTTATCAATTGGTACACAGTCAAACTTCCAAATGTATTTTTTATTGAAGTAGGCTATGATTAAATCAGATGTCAGTTGCAACAACAAACGCCACACACTAAGTAACCGTCAACATTTTCTAGTGCTTGTTGGAATTCCTATTACTCATGGTTTCTGAAAGATTTCTTATTACGTAAAAGAACCATGAATAACATGCAAATTGTCAACAAGCACTAGTATATTTTGACAGTAACCAACTGTGTAGCCTTTAATCACAAATCACAACCTACTTCAATCAAAAAATTACATTTCTAAATTTGACTGATTGACTAATCGATAAGCTGATCTCTGGACAACGATTATTCAGAGCGACATTTACAAAGTATACCTACCTTTACGTAAAAATGCTTGAAAAATAGAATCTTCAACGTTAACACTAATATACTGTGCCATATAATAGTTTCATTATCTTAATGAGGCCTAGTGTAAGTGGTGCCCTCTACAAGTGGCATCTGAACTAAGAAAAGATTTGAATTTCTTGAATTATTGAGCAAAATCGAAATGATAACCATAACTTTGACACCCTCGATTTTGCTGGCTGTTAACCACTTTTGCACCGGGGCAAGTTTGGTTAAATCTCAATATTTTTACACAATGAATCTGCAGTTTTGCTGTTTACCATCAATCAGGGGACACCCTGTATATATAGGATAAGACAAATAAGTGTTGCATAATACGCACGACTAGATGTTTCTTGTTGCTTCTGGGACCAAACATATTATACAACTTCTCATAAAATAACCACCTTCCTTTATGCCAATCTCTTTCTACTGGCAGACCAGTCTACAGTAGCGATTACACGACTTAAGAACAATAGTACCATTTACTTTGGCTCCACAAATAAACGGCGAAGTGTGGGCATACACTGTGTATTTTTTTCCAGAGAACCCACTGCAAAATGTTTCCAAACAACTGCATGGAGGTCGTTAAAGTGTAATTTACGGTCGACCGTAAATGCAGAGGTTATAATGATTTTAGTATGTGCATATGCGAACTTTTACTATATTGATGTATTATACAACTTCAGGGGCCATATTTAGCCTCGCAGTGGCGTCCTGGAAACTATTTTTTTACTGCTGTGTCAACAGCATCAAAGCTCTGGTCATTAGCCTCGCCAGTGGCGTAACTAAGGGCCCCCAGGGCCCGTAGCTGCGGGGGCCCCATGGTTTTGGGGGCCCCGTAGTCTTAAAGGCCTACGGTCCTCATACGTCATCGTTTGTGCAACAAGAAAGTAGTAAATTAAAAGGTTGCTTTCCTTGTATGTTAATATTTTTACAAATAATACTTATGAACATTGAAAATGTGGGACAGTATTGCTTTTTAAACTAAACCCTAAAAATCGGCGCAGTATCCGCAGTAAATGGAAAAATATGGCAAGGGAGCGTACGTCAACCAATTTTTGGCTAATTTAACTCGATGTCTTCTTCAACACAGGTCACACAAGTAACCAACACACTAAAATACAAACTAAACATGGACCTTCTTAAACAAATTTGAATCGAAAAATGTGTGTTTTGAAACCACGAATTTTGTAATTTTTCGGGTGATTTAAACATGTAAAGGTCGTTGTTTAATTTGGATTTTACACCTATGTGTTGGTTATTTGTGTGACATGCGTTGTGGAAGGCGCCGAGTTAAATTAGCCAAATATTTTTTGAAGTTTTTTGTTTGAGAATTGCATTAGAAAGTCTGTAACCCAATGTACGTTGCTGTTTTTTACGAGCAAACCTCAACGTTAAAGCCTTGAAGATGGCAATAAATATTGTCGAAGGCCTGGCAGCCACTTGGTAGTCTCTTTTATGCAATGACCCGTGTTTCTTTTCAAAATTTTGGCCAAACCCCAAGACTTTCTCTTTAATATATACAGGGTCAGTCCTAAGTTGGTACTTTTTTTAATTGTATATAGAAGTAGTTGAGATAAACTAGTTTTTCAAAAAACTGAAAAAAGGTCCAAAATAAGGAATGTAAATCTAGGCTTGTTTATCAAGGCATACGTACCTAGTTTGAATATGTCTCGTTTTTAGCTCGGATTTTTCTCTTATCGCAGGCATTGCATCTATCAGATAGTGCAGTAGTCACTTTCTGTTCATCTTTGTTAATTTTAAATTGGTAATACAATGGGGTACAATGCCTGATGATAAGATAAAAATTCGATCAAAAAACTAAACATAAAGAGACTAGGTACGTCTTAACACAAGCCCAGACCAGGATCCACACTTAATTTGCCTGATTCTGTATTTCGCTTATTTTTCAGTTTTTGCAGAAAAATTAGTTGTTTGTTTCATCGACCCCTATACACAGTTTAAAAAAAGAATCAACTTAGGACTCACCCTGTATATATGCATGATATATTATGAAAAAAGAAGCCACCGAAAAATTCTTGCGGGGGGCCCCGTGAAGTATCTTGCGGGGGGCCCTGAATTTGAAGTTACGCAACTGAGCCTCGCCTTCTGTGTAGGCTTTGTTTCTGTTTCCCGGCGCCACTCTAGAATTAGCACTGTTAAATAGAAACCAACAGCTTTACCAAAATGCATTTCTGTTTGAAGAAACCAGATAGAAATGTCTGCCTCTGACGGGAATTAAACCCAGGCCTTTCGCTCACGTGTCCTCGGCTCTACCCACTGAGCCAACCCATCCCCGTCCTAGAAACTCTTATCCAAAATTTCGAAAAGCCCAGGATGTGATTGGGGAGAGCAACATCAAAAATTGTCAGTGGTAGTAGAAAATAAGCTAAACAGTGGTCTCTTATGGCCTAGTCATTCGTACTCACAGAGCACAGAACGGGTACTGTGCCTCTCCAAAATTGTCTTCAATTAGGTCCCATTGTATATCCTCATTCTCTTCACGAGTCCCTTCAGGCTACTTCCTTCCTTTTAAGGATACTAGTTGTTATTTGAAACTGATTCCTATTGAAATAATTCAAGTCATTTTCGGATAATTTAATAACTTAAGAATCAAGTTATAGCTGATTGAAATTACCCTAATCAATCTACCGATTTCTCCATATACAAAAACAATTCAAATTTGGCCGTCTAACCTAAAGGCGGGTTCTGACTGTTCAGTTTCGCTGAACGAGTTTGACTGATTCAGCATTGATGAAAGCGACGCTTCTTCTCACTGTTCAGTTTTAATGAATCTAATGAAAACAACGTTTGGTCAACACATTTCATGTCTAAGCTTGAAGTGACGTCAGTTTGTATTTATTTATTCTTTAATACTGATTCAGTCAAAATGAATGTAAAGTAGGACTGGCTTTCACTTTGGCTGAAGATACAAACCCACTGATCAGTTTTAACAAAAAGGTGTTCTCACGTTCATTAACTGTTTAGTATCGCTGAATCAGTTTCATTAACTGTTCTCAGTGATACTAATCACTGAATCGTGAGAATCCGCCTTTGCTATGCATTTCATGCTTAATTATACGGCAAAGTCGCAGTTTTATAAATTTTATAACCGTTGCGATATTCAATTTGTTCACATCTATTTATTCCAAAAATGGTGTTTTGCACCTAAACGGTTCGTTTTAAGTCCCATATGTGATACATAAAGTCACACTAGAATTTACCAAGGAATGTGAATATGCAATATTATATAGGGTGTTTCGTTTATAAAAGCAATTTTGATATGTCACGCTTTAGACATAGATATGGTGGGCCAACAAATGCGATTTTTTTTGGCTTGCTTTTTTTACTATTAGATAAAAAAATACATATCTCGCCTCCAACTAGTTGAAAAAATACCTCGTCATAAACAAAAAATTGGTGCATTTTTTCCAACGTATAGTCAATAACTAGAAAAGCTCTATAGGGGTTACTTTTATGACAGAAACTCAACTTTGTGTAACTTTGTGTGAATTTTCCGATAAAAAAGTTTATCACTTTTTTTTCTTTCTTCCAGATCAATGTATGTCATATCAAGCTTGACATAAAAACGTAATTTACACTAAACTGAATTAATTATTAACTACACGTTGGCAAAAATGCACTAATTTTTTGCCTCCAAGTAACCAAACATGCTCAAGACTGAAAAAAAATAGAACAGTAGTTCAAAACATTTATCTATTCGTAGAAACCCAAATTTTTGTCCATTTCCCTGAAACTCACACATCAAATTGAACTCATTAGATTGTTTTGTTTAACATTTAAAACCGCTTCAACCACGTGGGGTTATTAGCGGTATAGATGACATAATATAGAATGCCAAAAAATTTAAAATATAAATTACTGCCTTTAATGAACTGCAAGGCTCCATTATCGATAAGAAACTGTAAAAATGTATGCAGGCTGTATCAACGATGTGTGGGTGTACGATAACTACCTCCCTGTTTTAGGTAAAAAATGTCTGAAATAAAAATAAAGTCTATATTCTAAAAATATTTAACATTATACATAAAGCTGTGACTTATCAAAGTTACATTTTTTTAAAGAAGCTTCTGTATAATATTGCAGATTTGGATTGCCTGGTCGATTTCAGTGTGACTTTATGTATCATACATGATACTTAAAACCAACCATATTTTGTGAATAATCTTTGGTATAAGTAGATGTTAGAAAAAAATTGAATGTCGCAGCGTCTATAAAACTTAGAAGGCTTTGGCTTTGCGGTGTGACTAAGCATGAAATGTGTCACCTTAGGTGGTACCGTCAAATTTGAACTCTTTTTGGACTTGGTGAAATCCGTAGATTAATTAATGAAACTTCAATCACAGGTACCTTGATTTTTTCAAATGGGAATGCCTAATTTTATTGTACGGTTAAGTGTAAAATTTGATAGCCTTTCTAACGATATGGTATTGTCGATATTAATCTCTTGTAGTTTCCATCTTATCTCAAATTATCAGTCGAATCGGTGTTTTTCAAATTTTTATACCTGTAAGCAACCCAGCAGGCCATGAAAAATGAAGAAAAGGTTGTTAAGATGGGGGAAAACAATTGACTTGCGATGCGCGATGCGAACGAAATAGGGTTAATGAGACAAGATTATAAAAATACCTTATAACATGTCAGCTCTAATAAGAAAGAACAGCGGCAGCATATCTAATGCCAATGAGAAGCTGGGGTATGAAAGAAATGGCTATTCTTAATGGCCCAGCTTTTGCGATGTACTAGAGATTTAGAAGTTTCGAAAGTTATTACAAATTTTAATATCTAAGGTAAATACCAGCGATTGTTGCTGACAGTCTAGTATGAAATTTTACATTTAATGGTACAAAAAAGTAGTGATTTCCATCGAGAGAAAAGTAAGGATACCTCTCAGTAAAGTCTTCAATAGTTATTAGCAGAATCGCAGAAAATGGAAACTTAATTAAAGTATCTTTAAACTATCAAACATAACTTACATGTCAAAAAAATACATGAAACAAACACAATTAACACAAAAACTAATAAAAAATCCTAACTACTACACCAATAGATGTTCAGAATGCATCACTGGGAGGTGTCGTTAATTTGATTTGACGAAAATGACTACTATCTTATACCATGGAATGTGAAAATTTGTTCTGTAGATATAAGAGTACCGGCAACATTTCATTTCAAAATTTTCAATCATTTTTGAAATTGGTCAATCTCTGTTGCACCTTAATAGTCAGTAGTCAGTAGATTGTGAAAGATAATAATTTCTGTCATAGTTCAGCTTTTATTGACCTTAGATATGTTACCGCTATTGTTTCTGGTTATAGAATGGATATGTTTTAAGGAATTTTCAGTATTTTGTCTTCTTACTCTAGTTTGTTGTTTGTAGCTGTTAGTTGTTTTATTCCGTCTGAGCAACCTTTTGTTTATTTTTTATGGCCTGCTGGGTTGCTTACAGGTAGAAAAATTTGAAAAACACCGATTTGACTGAGAATTTGAAACAAAGTGGAAACTACAAGAGATTAGTGTTAACAGTCCTATATCTATAGAAGGACTATCAAATTTTACATTTAACCGTACAAAAAAATAGGCCTTCCCATTTGAAAAAGTCACTTTACTTGTGATTGAAGTTTCCTTAATTAATCTACTGATTTCACCATGTACAAAAATAATTCAAATATGACAGTACTACCTAAGCTGATACGTTTCATGCTTAGTCATAGTCACGCTGCAGTCACAGCCTTCTAAGATTTATAAACGCTGCGATATTCAATTTTTTTCTTCTACTTATATCAAAAATTGTGATCTGCATCTAAACGGTTCGTTTTAAGGGTCATGTATGATACATAAATTCACACTATAATCGACCAAGGAATCCAAATATACTATAATATTCTATTTATTCTGTCTATTTAAAAAAATGCAACTTTGATAAGTCACACATTTATTGAACACCCTATATAGTAGTAAATATTTTTGGAATACAGATTTCATTGCCCTCTACATTTTTTATTCGAAACATTTTTTTCTATCTCAAACAGGGAAGCAGCTATCGTCCACATACGCACATTGTTGACACACCCTCTATGCATTGATGTTTGACGATGAATATCTCTTAAACGCTTAACTCAATCAAAAAATCATAAGAGCTTTTTTGTAGAGCAACAAATTTAGTATAAAACCGTGTGTCTCGTTATCTATAACTATTTTTTTCATCGAGTAATAAAACTCATAAGGAGAAAATAAGATTGCCTAAAAATAATCAAACTTCAACCGTTAAATATCACTTAAACAGTTAGGTTTACGAAAAAATCGTAAGAGACCATTTTTTGTAGGGCATTCAATTATATACAAATACTATGAAACGAGATATTTTTTTAGTAGCTGGAAGTGAGATATAATTTTTTTTATCTGATGATAACGACAAAATAGAAAACTATAAAGCGGAGGACCTTCCCGTAATGACTACAAGCTCATACTAAACAGTTATTTTTTTGAAAAAAGTCATTATTTGAGAGTCCTAGGCATTGAGCTTGACTCATCCTGTAGATTGCTTTTATTATAAAAAACACAAAAATTGAAGGACGTTATGTGACACCGTGGTCTATGGCCGTCTATGGTCGGTGTAACTAGTCACAATTTCTGCAGCAGGTTCCAAAGTAAGACGTTCGTCCAACATCCGAACTCCCACTGTTTCACCGTTAATCTTTTTATCCCGGAGGTGAAGAGAGAGAATGCAATCATAATAATGAAAGAAGGCGCGGAAATTAAATTCTCCAATAAGGGCAACAGCCGTAAACTGAACAAAGTAAACATAAAATAAATCACGTGCCACTTTATTGTTAATGCATTTTCCATGATTTATTTTACGGTGCATTTTATTAATGGCGCACTGGAATAGCTAAAAATATTTCAGCCTTTATGCGTCAAAATGAAATACTATTACTATAAAGTACCGGACGGTATGGCAGTTTTAAGTTAGTTTGAAATATGACAAGGTGACTTTTTGTATTCTCGATGCCATCCTTTTGTTTGTGCTAGCAATACAGTGACAGCTCACTTTGCATCTTTGTTCTACAAGATCGTTCTAAATCAGGAACTTGTCCGAGAAATAAAAATGCTATCAACACCAACAAAACAAAATAGTTGCCAGGCGTTTCGAATTTTTGGCCAAAATGTTGAGAAGCCGGTTGCCGCTTCTTTTTGACCGATAAGACAGTATACTGTACAAAAAAATATCCCGACGGATATATGGAGGCTTGTCTCTCTGTCGCCATCTTTGTCATCGCTTGAACTTAGTAACTGATATACCGACTTTGTTGAAATATGGGGTACGATCTTCTGTAGGGACCATAGTATGTAACGTGCTGCTAATATGAACTGTCGGTTCTTGGGCTGTTCAGGCGGCGGAGCGTGTCGCCAACACGAGTGGTCGGCATCCTCAGAAGCTAATGTTACCTGTTCGGCGTGTTCCGAGAAACCCAGACCGCTTTCCTTCGTTGAACACTTATATACCCCGGATTAGAAATACCTGTGGAACCCCAGAATCTTTGCGTCTCTTGAGGCTGGTATCTACAGGGTGAGTTTTTAGTACCGGCTCGGTTGATAACTCCACTACTGTAGAAGATAACGAAAAAAGTTGTATATAAAAGTTATAGCCACGGATATGCTCCTTGCTCTGAAAATATTTAGATTTATACAGGGTGATCCATAACTACGTGGTGATGCAAACATACATTTTTTTAAACGAGACACCCTATGTATTATTCTTTATTCAAATTCTACTAATAATTACCGGTCTTCCAATATAGGGTATTGTTGCATTATACAGGATATTTCAAAAGTTGTGACCATTTTTATATCTAAATCACTGTCAGACGGACGTACTGTATATCAAAAAGTAATGAACCAAAAATTATTTTTTTTAAACGGAAAGATTAAATATATCCTCTAGTTTTCAAATCAGTTATAAAAAAAAGCCCGCGACGCATATTCGTATACAGGGTGATGTGGAATGCAAAATCCAGATTTTCTCTTTTTTTTAAATGTAACCCCTGATATTTTATTATACCCAAGAATTGCTTTTAATTTGTTAATAATTTTACGACCCTTCTTCTACAGTTATTGCTACTTTCTTTCTTTTTTTTTTTGGATGATAGGGTCCAAATTAAGCACAACTTTCGTTTAAACTTGCCAACGTTTCGAAAAAATTTATTTTCTTCTTCAGGGCTCTAAAAGATATGAAAAAGGCATATACATACATATACATATGTTTTTCTTTGTGTTATCATTGTACGCTGTTGTTGTTATAAAAGAAACATAAATATTAACGACTACATCATACATATACAACAAGTTAAAAGTTTGAGTAAAGTATAAAAGAGAGAAAAAAAAATTAACTAAAAACATAGAAATTAAGACGTAAAAAACAGTTAATGACATCTACAACAGATAAAAATAAAACTAAAGATTCCCCACCATATAATCTAATTGTTAATCATTAATAGAACTGATAAATGGACTGATGAAATCAAAAATTATAAAAAAATGTGACAAGAGGGAGAGAATAGCCACACAAAAAAAATATCGAACATACCGTTTATGTTTAAAGTTGTGTTAGTCAGTTTTTCAAAATACACTTGCATGTCTCCTAGATATTGGGACATTTTTGTTTTTTATACAACTACAGATGTTCCTTCTTTTAACCACGTTAGAAGTAGACTGCATGGATATGATGGAATTTTGTTTTTGTTCGTACCTACTTTTTATTTGATGTTTCAAAACTATATTATAGTCTAGGAGGTGGTTTACGGATATTTTTGATGTGATTGATAATATTATAATATGATATGCTTAAATCTGCAATGTCTGTTCTTTTATTTACAGTATTATTGTGTTTTTTTATTTCCAACATTTCCTGGAACATCCTTTTTTTGTAGTTATTGTTTGAACATAATATTTTGTAATTTTCAAAATCGAATGTATGACCCTCTGATATCACATGTTGGACTAATTGTGTATGTCCTTCTTTTAAATGGTAGTTCCTGCAGTCTCTCCTATGCTCAGATATCCTGCTCTTAAGGTATCTTCCTGTGGTTCCTATGTATATTTTTCCACAACTGTTACATGGGATACTATAAACTACGTTTGATTTTTGTTCTACTGGTATTTTGTCTTTGAGTTGCGTAAAAAAGTTGTTCCGTATGGTATTTTGGCTTTTGCAAGTTACTGCTATAGTTTTGGAACTAAGAATTTTCACCAGTTTCTCTGAGAGGTTTTTTATATACGGAATTCTGAAATATTTTTTATTTACAATGCTGTTACTATTACTATTCGGTTGATTACTAACTTTATTTTGGTGTAATATTTTATTAACAAGTGATGAAGGGTAGTTGTTTTTTTGTAGTATACTTTTTATATAATTTATGTTCTTGTTATGAAACTCTGGGTCTGACAGATAAATAGCTCTATGTTTAAGATTGTTGATGATGTTAATTTTGTGTTTATGTGAATGTTCTGACGTAAAATTGAGGAATCTTTCAGAGAAAGTTGGTTTCTGATACCAGTCGAACTTGAGATTATTGGAAGAGTCCCGAATAATGAGTATATCTAAGAATGGAATTTTTTTGTCGACTTCAACTTCAACTGTGAATTGAATTCTATTATGGTAGTTATTAAACACATCTACTATTTCAGTTATCTTGTCATGAGGTACTGCAGTAACGATATCATCAACATATCTTTTAAAAAACGGAACTCTAAAGGATAATTTTTGTAAGCAAGTATTTTGTATGACTTCCATGACTATATCTGAACATACAGGGGACATGCAGTTTCCCATTCCCAAGCCAAAAATTTGAGCGAAGAATTGGCCATCAAACATGAAATAATTATTTTCTATACAAAAGTTGAAGATTAGAATAAAATTGTTTAGTGACAATTGAGTATGGTTGGATATGAGGTGCCATTTTGATTTTATGATCTCCAAGACAAGGTCTGTTGGTATGTTTGTAAATAAAGATACTACATCTAAGGAGATGAGAACGTAACCATTAGGAATATTAACACTTCGTAATTGATCTACTAGTTCAAATGAGTTTTTTACATAATGTTCGTCTTGATTAAAAACATGTTTCAATATATCTGCTATCAACCAGAAAACGTAATGCAGAAAACGTAATGTAATTCCCAACCATATAATACATTCAATTAAATGCCTTGATGATTTGTTATCACAAAACAACAGCTTTGCTAATACCGCAAATAAATTGCTCAAAAACTTCCAAAAAAAAGTACTCAATTTAGAAATTAGTTACATTCACTGGGATGTTGAAAACACAAATCGTAGGATAAGTGAAATAAAGGCTTCACTCCAAAAAGTACTACCCGAGCAACTATTTAAGCAATTTGAATTAAGTCAAAACAATTTCATAAACAAACAGAGATTATCAATTCAACGTAAACAAAAAAATAAAATCAATATACTTTTAACCAAATACGGTAACTATAACACAACCAATGCAGTTGAAGTTAATAATAAATGGATTAAGAATGAAACAAAAATAGATATACCGCTGAATGTTCAGTTCGTTCTTAGTTTAGGAGATAAATATAACTTACCATATACACACAATAACCTACCTGTAGAGGAACTTCTTACGGATACAGACTTCATAGTAGAGCAGTATAGGGAGGATGAAAAGGTTGTCAAAAGAAACCAATGTGTAAACATCATCACAAATTATTTGGCTTCTAACGTTGGAAGGAAAAATAGCAAACAAATTGACAGTGTCTTAGCTAACAAAGATATCAAAGATACCAAACAATTTTTAAAAGCTAACAAAAATGTCATTATTACTAAAGCTGACAAAGGTAATACAACAGTAGTACTGGAAAAGAACGAATATATGCTAAAAGCAAATCAAATTCTAAATGATATATCCACGTACAAAAAAATTAAAATGGATCCCACGACAAAAATTCAAAATAAATTAAACTCCATCATTGATATGTTAGTAAACAAACAAGAAATACCTAAAGATCTAGCCAAAACTTTAAAATGTACGACAGGTGTTCCACCCAGAATATATTTCCAACCAAAAATCCATAAGAGTAACACTCCACTTAGACCTATAGTTTCTTTTGTTTCATCTCCACTATACAACCTTACTCGCTTCATAGCAGATATATTGAAACATGTTTTTAATCAAGACGAACATTATGTAAAAAACTCATTTGAACTAGTAGATCAATTACGAAGTGTTAATATTCCTAATGGTTACGTTCTCATCTCCTTAGATGTAGTATCTTTATTTACAAACATACCAACAGACCTTGTCTTGGAGATCATAAAATCAAAATGGCACCTCATATCCAACCATACTCAATTGTCACTAAACAATTTTATTCTAATCTTCAACTTTTGTATAGAAAATAATTATTTCATGTTTGATGGCCAATTCTTCGCTCAAATTTTTGGCTTGGGAATGGGAAACTGCATGTCCCCTGTATGTTCAGATATAGTCATGGAAGTCATACAAAATACTTGCTTACAAAAATTATCCTTTAGAGTTCCGTTTTTTAAAAGATATGTTGATGATATCGTTACTGCAGTATCTCATGACAAGATAACTGAAATAGTAGATGTGTTTAATAACTACCATAATAGAATTCAATTCACAGTTGAAGTTGAAGTCGACAAAAAAATTCCATTCTTAGATATACTCATTATTCGGGACTCTTCCAATAATCTCAAGTTCGACTGGTATCAGAAACCAACTTTCTCTGAAAGATTCCTCAATTTTACGTCAGAACATTCACATAAACACAAAATTAACATCATCAACAATCTTAAACATAGAGCTATTTATCTGTCAGACCCAGAGTTTCATAACAAGAACATAAATTATATAAAAAGTATACTACAAAAAAACAACTACCCTTCATCACTTGTTAATAAAATATTACACCAAAATAAAGTTAGTAATCAACCGAATAGTAATAGTAACAGCATTGTAAATAAAAAATATTTCAGAATTCCGTATATAAAAAACCTCTCAGAGAAACTGGTGAAAATTCTTAGTTCCAAAACTATAGCAGTAACTTGCAAAAGACAAAATACCATACGGAACAACTTTTTTACGCAACTCAAAGACAAAATACCAGTAGAACAAAAATCAAACGTAGTTTATAGTATCCCATGTAACAGTTGTGGAAAAATATACATAGGAACCACAGGAAGATACCTTAAGAGCAGGATATCTGAGCATAGGAGAGACTGCAGGAACTACCATTTAAAAGAAGGACATACACAATTAGTCCAACATGTGATATCAGGGGGTCATACATTCGATTTTGAAAATTACAAAATATTATGTTCAAACAATAACTACAAAAAAAGGATGTTCCAGGAAATGTTGGAAATAAAAAAACACAATAATACTGTAAATAAAAGAACAGACATTGCAGATTTAAGCATATCATATTATAATATTATCAATCACATCAAAAATATCCGTAAACCACCTCCTAGACTATAATATAGTTTTGAAACATCAAATAAAAAGTAGGTACGAACAAAAACAAAATTCCATCATATCCATGCAGTCTACTTCTAACGTGGTTAAAAGAAGGAACATCTGTAGTTGTATAAAAAACAAAAATGTCCCAATATCTAGGAGACATGCAAGTGTATTTTGAAAAACTGACTAACACAACTTTAAACATAAACGGTATGTTCGATATTTTTTTTGTGTGGCTATTCTCTCCCTCTTGTCACATTTTTTTATAATTTTTGATTTCATCAGTCCATTTATCAGTTCTATTAATGATTAACAATTAGATTATATGGTGGGGAATCTTTAGTTTTATTTTTATCTGTTGTAGATGTCATTAACTGTTTTTTACGTCTTAATTTCTATGTTTTTAGTTAATTTTTTTTTCTCTCTTTTATACTTTACTCAAACTTTTAACTTGTTGTATATGTATGATGTAGTCGTTAATATTTATGTTTCTTTTATAACAACAACAGCGTACAATGATAACACAAAGAAAAACATATGTATATGTATGTATATGCCTTTTTCATATCTTTTAGAGCCCTGAAGAGGAAAATAAATTTTTCGAAACGTTGGCAAGTTTAAACGAAAGTTGTGCTTAATTTAGACCCTATCATCCAAAAAAAAAAAGAAAGAAAGTAGCGATAATTGCTTTTAATATGCTCTTTCATTTTTGTATAGCACTTGTACCTACGTCCATCGGTTTCCGAGATATTTCGATTTTTCCGTAAATTTAAAATATAGCTTCTATTTGTGTACTGAAATTTATTTATTTTGAGGAAGTACTATCGAATTTGTTTTTTATTTAACGAACAACTAAATTATAAGGTCATGATAGTATTTTATGAAGTCAAAACCCTAAATCATCGAGATAATAAAGTCAAGTATGCTGAGGAAACAATTTTGTAGGCGTGCTGCATAATTATCAGGCAGATTTACCACGTAGGCTTTGAAAAATTGACAGTTTTCATAACCTGCTCAATAATTCCGTACTGTGTGACAAACCAGCAGAAATTAATTCTTCCTTTAAAGGTATTTAGGAGAATCTTTGAGAAATTGCCTACTTGCCTCTAGAATATATCAACTATGAACAGCAATATCGAGAACGGAGGCACTCTGAAACTAATGCGTTTGAAACATTGAAGAACCGTTTTATTTGGACTGTGTCGTTTAATATATCATAGGCTGTTTCCTGGGCACAATTGACCCATATTATCTCGTTAATTCAGTGTTTTGACTTGATCAAGTACTATTATGGCCTTATATTCCAGTTGTTTGTTAAGCAAAAATTAAATTTGGTAGTATTTTCTCAAAATAAATAAATTTTAGTAAACAAATAGAGGGTATATTTAAAATTTGTAGAAAAATCAAAATATCTCAGAAACTAATGAATTCGGCCATAACGAGTGCTATACAATGATGAAAGAGCATATTAAAAGCAATTCTTTGGTATAATAAAATATTGGGAGTTTCATTCAAAGAAAGAGAGAAAATCTAGATTTTACATTCTACATCAACCGGTATAGGAATATGCGTCGCGGGCTTTTTTATAGCCGGTTTTAAGACTAGAGGATATTTTTTATCCATCCGTGTTAAAAAAATGATTTTCGATTCATCACTTTTTGATATACAGAATACGTTCATTTGACAGCGATTTGGATATAAAAATGGTCATAACTTTTGAAATACCCTGTATAATGTAACAATGCCCTATGTTGAAAGAACGGAAATCATTAGCAGAATTTGAATAAGGAATAATGTATAGGGTGTCTCATTTAAAAAAATGCACGTTTGCATCACCACGTAGTTATGGATCACCCGTATACCTAAATCTAAATATTTTCTGAGCAAGGAACATATTCGTGGCTACAACTTTTATATACAACTTTTTTCGCTATCTTCTGCAGTCGTGGAGTTATCGACCGAGCCGGTACTAAAAACCCACCCTGTATATTCTGTTGAGTTTGTATGCTTCTTCTTTGTTGTTGAAGTTGTTGTACAACCTGGCGTAATAAGAGGATATTGTAGCCAGAACCTGTGACTCATCAAACTTTATCTTGCGGTCGCCGTTTTCTTGGAGTGCATGCGCTACTGCAGATTCCACTGATGTCTGACCTAATGGGCAATTTGATTTCTGATCCGAAATACTAGTAGTGCCAATCTCTTTGTTTTTCAGATGTATGCATTTTCACAAGTACATGATTTCGCTAGAGCCCTCATGCTTTCAACGGATCCCGTTGCACGTTTTTCAGTTGGTTTGTATACCGTCATAATATTTGCCTTCTACAGTAACCTCCTAATTCTGTCTGTGACCCGGCGAACATATATGACAGCTTTTGCAAGTGGTGGCGATTGTGGTTGCTTTTCTACTCTACCAGCTAGCATAGATCTTGTTATTTCTAGGTAGCTGTTTGCCTTCAATGTGTTCTTCAGACGTTTGAGCTAGGCACAGAATTCGGGTGGCTCACACACTCTTCTTGCCCGTTCTGTCAGTGTTCTGATGATTCCAAACTTCTCGCATGGATGGTGGTTCGAGTTGTTGTCCAAATACCGATCAGTGTGCGTCGGTTTCCTGAACACTGTATGCCCCAAGGTTGATCCCTCTCTGGTTACTAGCACATCGACAAAGGCCAGTTTTTTTTATTTCCTCCACATCCATCGTGAACTGGATGTTCGAGTGTACCTCAGAGTAGCAACTGAACATAGAGGTAGTAAACACACCACTTCAGCATGGCGTGCTCAAAGCCATCATCTTTTGACACTTCAGCCTCCAAACATTGCCAACTAACCTGAAAATTCTTCCAATGCAACCCATGTTACAAACACTGCTTTGCACTGTCCCATCTCTCAAAACTGTTAAACTACACTCGAATATAGCACAGCAAATCCGTAAAGCTTCAATACAGTCACCAACAAAAAGCAAATTCGATTTTACTGGCTAAGCATAAAAGACGCACAAACAAAACGAACGTCTGACAGTCGGAGGTTACCGTAAACAAATCGCAGGAAAATTATATAGGCGTTGCCAGCTCCTCAAAATTCATGTAAGACAGAATTTGCGTTTATGATGGAGAAACATGCAGTAACGCAGTAGAGGTCAACATATCTATTGATTTTGCTGTAATTATTTCTCAGCCATCAAAATACCGTCTTTTGTAACGTAGAATGGAATATTTGTGGATACTATACAATTAAGACGATAGTAAACATTTATGATTGCCGTATATGGTGGTCAATATGACAACGTAAGAAAAGATGTTGGCCTATTAGAACTAGTTGTTTACTACCTCTATAATCAGTTGTAACTCTGAGGGATGTACACTGTTTAGGTGTTGTAGGAATTCCACTAGTCTGTGGCTTCATAAAAAAAAGTGTCATCCACGTATCTGAACCATATTTTTGGCTTATACTGAGCGCTATTCAAGGCCGTCTGCTCAATCTTCTCCACCACAATGTTAGCCGCCACTGGATTCAAAGCGCTTCCCATCGCCATGCCTTCCATCTGTTCATGAATTTTGATGTCCCTTGCAAAGTATGTTGTAGGTAAGGTATTTTGTGTAGAGTGATACGACGTCAAAATTGACCAGAACATTAGATTCCTCGGGTTGTATATTCTGGGTTTTGGATTTTGGATATGAAATGCGCCGAGTCCTTGATAAACGCATCCGTTCTGCCAATATATTCACTCAGTAGGGGGGTAATTGAGGTTTTGAATTAAGAAAAAAGGTACTTTTTGTGATAAATGGAAAGATCGTATATAAGTTTTATAACAAAACTGTTTTTGTTTTCTTTTTTTTTGCAATAATTCAAAAGTTATATCAAAATAAAAATGGGTTCTTGAATCGAATACAGAAAACACGCCGATGGCTCCCGAACCCGAATGACGTCACCGTGGCGGTAAGGATGCTCCTTTGACCAACGACGTCCTGCTCCGACACTAGATTCTAGATTCCCAGCCAATCGCGAAAATACGTACTGCTAAACTGGTAACTAGTGTATATTTGTTTCAACACAGTCGATGAATGAAGTTTGCAGCTCGAGACAAAGTCTACGATCGAAATAAATATGTTTTTGAATGTTTGAAGTTGAAGTCAGATTACAGTTTCCAGTAAGTACCTAATCAAATATGTTTCGTTGAAAAGATCTCCTCAATCGAAGGATGGTCCAGTAATTAGAGAGTCCGCTAGTGGATTTCAGGGTCTTTGGATCGAAACTCAGGCCTTCCAATTTTTTTTAAATTTTTTTTGTCAAAAATTTTATTGATGTTTTGATGTATTGATTTTATGTTATAAAACTCATGTATGACCTTTCCAATTAATTACAAAAAAAAAATTATTCAAAACCTCAATTGCGATAACACTTGGACGTAGCGGAGTATTGGGCTTGTGGATTTTTGGCACGCCATAGAGCCTGTTGTCAACGCCTCGCTTTTGCAAATCCTCTCCTTTGTTTCCTCATCGAGACAGCTAATATTTTTGAAAATTAGTGCATCAGCTGTAGATATTGTCACGACAGCCTCTTTTTCTTCACAACAAGAAATCAAACTGGACGTAACTTTCACCGTTTTACCTCACACCTCAATACAATATCTCTTAACTTTATCTAAGCTGCAACTCAACTCAACAACTACTACTACTGCCACGCTACTCGTGGCGCCTCGTATACTTCATCGAACCATCTAGAACATTCAAGACATTCAGATGACATTCTAGAACGCCTGTCTGTCAGTCCCGAAAGCTTCAAATGCTTCAATGACGTTTACACAAAAAATCTAACCTAACATTTTGAAAGAAACGTGTCAACAACAATATAAATAAGCAATACTATATACAGGATGTTACAATATATTATCAAAAAGATACAGTTTGCCAAATAAGAAGATTCAGAACTAAAAGACTACTTCGGACCCCTCAAAACCTCATCTTACGATTTTGGTAACTTCTTGGTCATAGTTCTTGTTCTTTTTTATAAAAGTGGTAGTGTAGGATTTTGCTACTTATCTAGAGAAGAAAGATGCTTGCAAATTTTCTGCTGTCCCCCCTCGTTACTGCTATCTATTCTTCTAAATCCGCACATATTCAAACGATGAGATTTACGTATACAACTGTTGTTTCATACCAAATTGCTCACCAGATGGCACCGTTGTCGCAGTTTATCGGCGAGATTGTAGTTTTCCAAGTGCTTGTAACCAGAATAGCGCACATAATTCCCGAGATTTACGATTCCACTTTGAAACGGCCCATGCTTACTAAATATATAACATGTTTTTAGTGACTACGACGGACGTTCTGTGGCTCTCTGGTATCGTAACTAGAGAGATATACAAACCCCAGGAGGGGAACTCAACAACTTCATCGCTTTCGTCGGGAAGTGGGGGTAATAATAATGAGAATGACAGATGTGGGATCTTTTGAAACTGATCGGTAGTAGCTCTTCTGCTGCTCAGTTTGTATGTCTCCAACACGGCAGAACTACAGTGCAGATAATTCGACATATTGATGATTGGGTACAGAGCAGAACATTAACTAGTAGGGGCTGCATTGGGTGTATAACCCCCGGTATAACCCTTTCGATCCCAGCTCTTTTTTCTGCTTCAGAATTGTTTCCAGATATTTTACTCATTAGATATATCATTAGTGGTCCTATAGATATGGTTTTTTTATTCTTCTGCCGATTAATTTTTGAAAAGAAATCTGGGATTTATGTATCCCAATGGGACTACTGGGTGGGTCACATTTGTCCCAGTGGGTTTTCATTCAAATAAAGACATTACAATAAATAATATAATATTTTGTATTTATTGCGTAAAGTATGAAATCTTTGTTATATAAAAGCTGCCTAATGCAGTCCTCACATAATGGAACGTCATAGGCTGTGCATAAAGTTTTTATTCGTTTATCAATTTTTCTTCATGTACAATTATGGTAACGGCTTCTAGACGGGCCTTCAACAGGAAGATGGTCCCCTAAGTTTAGGCAAGTTTTCGATGATCTTGAAAGCCGACTTTGTAGTCGTTTCGAGTTATTTTGGCAGTTGAGGGACCAGTAGCTTTTGCTGGTGTTGAGAATTCTTTGGATCCTTGATTTCGTTGTGTTGATGCCATGTACCTAGTTGTTTCTGTTGTTGTTTTTTCCACCTATTTCGTATGTACTGTCATCAGAGCTTGAGCATATTTTGAAACACTCTCCAGAAATGGCTCTTTATCAGAAGACAATCCTTGTGCTCAGCAGTTGTTCAAATTCAATTTGCTAGAGAGGCCGCTTTCTAAAATAAAATTTCGTCGTTGAATACTAGTGGGTTATATGCGTCCCATTACAGAAACCCAGTGGGTCGTATTTATCCCATCCGAGTAAACTGCATAAATGTGAAGTATAAAATTGAATCAAATTAAGTAAATAAATACCATTTACCTATCTCGTAGATTTGACAACACTGGCCGATAAATTCTGAGCAATTCTTATATTTATTTTGATAACAAATACGACAGCAGTTGTCTAACCTCACACTACCATATACAGATGTTAGGAAATTTCAGATTAACCAGGACGTAGAATGCCACCCATTGACCGATAAATTCACTACCACAGGGACAGAAGCTTACATTACCAGTGGGAGAGCTACTAGCGCAATTTTACATAGGTATGTGGACACTGGGATTTATAAAAGGTGTCTTTGGGACATATGTAAACCATTGGGACCGAAAGGGATAAACAACTAAAAAAACTGTCAGGAAGCTCCAGCCAAATGCGAAAAAAATTGCGGTATCGTATTTCTACCGCAAGGAGCGTCTCCGTCGCAAATATTAATTTGCATTAGCGTCAAGACTCAGAACTATACAGTAAGAACAGAGTCTCTACCACAAACATGGTTGCGGTCCCATTGTTGTTATACACCTTCTGTGCTATCTATCTCCTGGACAGTGGATGGACTACAAAAAATCTACACTAAGACCTGCAAAATGGTAAATATGGAGAGACCCTAAGATCTTTGCTCGCGGATATGCCTTCCAGCAGTGGCGGCTGGTGAGGTAGTGCCACAGTGCCATGGAACTACCTTAATTTTCGATAAAAACATATTTATGTATCTCTTAAATAGAGTGAGAGAAATCTTATCACAAATGCTTATGAGTGACAGAGGTAACGCGGTGCTGGACGTTTGGATAGATTTTGAACACGAAAATCCGAAGCAGATCGTACCTGGCACATTACCCATATTACCATTCATGGTTCACTATTTTTGTTTTGTTTCAGCAGCTTCGATTTTGTTTATGTTTGATGCTGATGTCGGCTTTTCTCGTTAAAGGTTTGAAATTTAGATCTTGTTAGTGTGTTGTTGTCGGATCGGTATCTCTTTTGTGTTTAGTTAAAAGACATATATCATTGGAGCGAAAATGAATAAAATTGACGCATTAATGCACTCATTTAGTAATCTTCCACTGGAAGAAAAGCTGCAGATTAAGAAATTAGAACGGTCAACACCTGATTTAAAGATTGAAAAACTTATCGATAGTGGACAGAAATCGCGTTGTCGTAAATTTAATAAATCTATTTATGATAAAAACAATTGGACAAGTGACTGTGAAGAAGTTAACAAACTGTTTTGTTTTGTGTGTGTGTGTTCTATTTGGAGGCGATGACACTTGGGCGAAAAAAGGCACGGATGATCTTATTCATATATGGGAGAAAATGAAGACCCATGAAAGATCTAAAGTGCATATGAATAATGTTTTCGGTTTATCGATGCTTGGTTAGTCGAACATAAAGGCTAGTTAAATTCGGATTATCCGCTTGTAAGTATTTTTTTCAATTTTATATCGGTTTGAAATTGTGGCTGTCATTCTGGCACTACCTCTCTAAGTTGACACGAGCCGCCACTGTCTTCCTGTTCACCCGAGGGGGTGTGGACTATTGAATATCAGAGAGACTATGGGACAAGGAGCATCCATCTCCTGATCTGCCTTGCGCCAGAGTACCACAATAGGGGTGAAAGGAACTTTCCTTTTTAGCAGCAAGAGCAGAAGAGGAATTCAATGCTGCAGTAAAAAGCAGAAATATTTCCAAGTTACGTCAGATACATAATTCATACTTTTTCCTCAGTAACAAGCTAGCGGAAAGAGAGCTAAAAAATGATCTGCAAAACTGCACATCCAGCTATAATCAAACCATTAGATATCTAGGCGATGGATTGGATAAACTTTTCTTCAAACAACACTTACTTGTAGCTAAACTTAAAACTAAAGACAACATAATTCAGCAGCTCTGTGGTTCAACATGCTTCGGATACCGCTCTGCGATCTTCAGCACTAGAGCCTGACAGATGATAGTTTTAACAGCTTAATAGCTTCTCAGTTTAGATCCTCTGGCTAGACTTCGTTTTAGCAGAAACCGAAATGGGGGTTAAAAGTAGTGTCAATCGACTCGGTTTGACGTCCTGAGAAAAACGAGACCATTCCCAGACCGAGGATACGCTCCGGTGAAAAACTACGGCACTTTAAAGTTTCAGTACCTAACCTAACTTAACCCGACCGGTCAAATTGTTGAGGTCAAAATGGGTTAGATGGGGTTTAAAGGAGTGTTAATTGACTCGGTTTGATGCCTTGAGCGGGATTAGACCATACCCAGACTAAGAAAACGGCCCGATAAAAATCTACGCGTCTTTGAAGTTTCAAACCTAACCTAAAAACGACTTCAAAATTTCGATATTTTTTCCACGGAATATATGGTCAATTCGAAAATACTTGAGGAGTAGGGTACAACGACACCAGAAGCAACACCAAGAAATGAAAAATAAAAAAGTTATGATACTTTGAACTCTTAAGGTTCCTAGAAGTTAGGTAGGTTTAAGTTGAATTAGGTTTGTACACTTGCATAGATAGGGAGGCCTGGAGGGGCTGGCCCCCCCAGACGTTACTAATTTTGTAAATTTTGAATACTCTATGTATCATACTCCCAGGTACGTAGGGTAGATCACCTGTCCAGTTCTTTCAGAGTGCCGGAATAGGTCCCAGGCGCACCCTCGAAGACCTTTTTTGGCTCAATTTCCTAAACTGAGAGTCAAAATAGACGTTTTTTTCAGTCTATTAATTGATACAATTCGAGTCAGGACATCAAACCGAGTCGACTGACACCCCTTTTTAGCCCGATCGTATTAGTTAGGTCATATCAGGTAAGGTATTGAAATTGCCAAGTTTTAAAGTGGCGTATAGATTTCCAATTTTCACCGGAATGTTTCCTCACTTTGGAAGTGGTCAACTTCGAGTTATGATGTCCAGCCACGTCGATTAACACCCATTTTGAGCTCAACAAGTAGACTTTTTTGGATAAGTTAGGTTAGGTAACAAAACTTCAAAACGCCGTAGTTCTTCACCTGAACGTTTCCTCGGTCTGGGAGTGGTCTCGTTCGATTCAGGACGTCAAACCGCGGCGTTTGACACTACTCTCGATCCCTATTTCGGTTTCCGCTAAAACGAAGTCTTACCTCTCGACCCCCACTTCGGTTTCCGCTAAAACGAAGTCTTACCGATCTTCTGTTTTTTTTTACTTCTGTGTCATCGGCATCGACTAATTTGGTCATTAGCCTCGTGTTCTGTGTAGACTTTGTTACTGTTTTCCGGCGCCACTTAGGAACAGCACTGTTAATTAGATGCCAACAGTCAATGCTCAGGTGGGGATTCTCGCTGAGCTTTAAATTTGAATTGAAAAAACCCTTTCAAGGTTGCAATGCAAAATCTGAAACTGATATCATATTGTTTCAAGCGTTTTGATTAGGTAGCATACTTTACTGATTTTGGCGTTAATATAATACAGCCCTTATACGGTTCCAATAATATGATAAAAATCTAATACAGTAGTAAATATAAATAACACAAACGAAGAACGACTGACACAATTTAAAAATTGACGAAAAGTCGTCAGGTTCGTTTGACAGCCAGGTATAAATATTATAGGAGCGCAAAAATTTGCATTTAAATGAACTCACTAGTTTTCCACCAAACCTCAGCCAACGTGTTTACGATGACCTGTAAATAACCGAATCTTGGCTAAAAGATGAGGATTGGGAGATACGGTAGGTTCAACACTCATTGCCGATTCGAAAAGGATATTTCTATTGTAGAAATCGAATAGAATTCTATGGAGTCCCACTACTGTAAACGACTTGGAACTTGTATGGGTGGAATCATAAATCTGAATTCAAAGAACTCAGCTTCACGCTCGATTTCAGGAGACAAAGGAACCAAGGCTGCAGGAAAAAAAGCAGAAAAATTTTGAGATTATATGAGTATTATATAATTTTGACGTTTGTGCCCTCGATGTAATGAGACTCGACTGTATTATATGGCTGTGGAACTCGAGTTCAAAAGTCACTCGAAAAAAAGGCTAAAAGTGATGGAAATGTTGTTTTGAAGGGACTGACAGGAATAAAAATCACTCATAAGCTCTTGGAATAAATTTGATGAGGGCATTCAGCTAGCCGAATGCAGAGATGCAGGCAAAAAGGCTAGAATTTTCCAGACACCAATGGCACTATACTGATCGGACATAGGTACTGACTTTCGTCAAGAGATAGGTTCGACAAGAAGTTTTACTTTCCACACCGATAGGTGAGGGGAGTATTGTGATCGCGAAAATTTTCGATTTTGAGGTAATATGCTTTTTGGGCGTTTTGTGATGTCTACATAACGAAAATCCACGTCACTCATTTCCGTCGGTCTGTCTGTCTGTCTGTCTGCCGGAGTAATTAGCAAAAAACGAAAAATTTTAAATATGCCTCAAACTTCGTTTTTAGGCGTTTCAGGGGTTCCTGATCATTTTCTTCTTTTTTTTTGGTAGGGGTGAAATTGGAGTGGCTGGGGAGTGGGGGGTTGTAAGATCGAAAAACTTGTTGCTTTCGTAATAGACTGTCCACTGATTTGTGAAGGAAGACCTAGCGACAAATATGCCTCAAACTTCGTTTTTAGGCGTTTCAGGGGTTCCTGATCATTTTCTTTTTTTTTGGTAGGGGTGAAATTGGGGTGGCTGGGGAGTGGGGGGTTGTAAAATTGAAAAACTTGTTGCTTTCGCAATAGACTGTCCACTGATTTATGAAGGAAGACCTAGCGACATAAATAACATTGCCTTGCCTATTACAGAAACCAAAGGACAGAATTTTTTCTGGTATAAACATACGAGTATTGCTTTAGATCGTTCTATACTGTGTATCGAAGAAACTGTTGAATTGATTTTAATGAAATTTTGACACAGTATTACTACCGTGTCGAGGATATAAAATGCGTATGGTTTTATATATCGTGCCAGTGGCGGCGCAGAAATAATAAAAAAACTAAAAATATAAGAACAGCTCAAACTTCGTTTTTAAGTGTTTTAGAGGTTCCTGATCATTTTTTTTTGGGTAGGGGTGAAATTGGGGGGGTTGGGGGGTGGGGGGTTGAAAAACTGAAAAATTTGCTGTATTCATAATAGGCTGTCCACTGACCTGTGAAGGAAGACCTAGCAACATGAATCACCTTTTTAGGTCCATATGAACATTGCCTTGCCTATTACCGAAACTAAGGGAATCTTCTGTATACATATGAGTATTTATTGCTTTAGATCGTTGTGTATTTTGTAACGTGGAAACTATTAAATTGATTCTAACGACATTTTGACACAATATTATTACTGCGGTGAGGATGGAAAACGCGTATGCTTGTTAGAAATCGTGTCAGCGGCAGCGTAGCAATACCTAATCAAAAAACTAAAAATATGAAAACAGCTCAAACTTCGTTTTTAGATTTTTTAGGGGTTACTGACAGTTTTCTACCTTTTTTGGATGGGGGCGGTTAAGGGGGGGGTGGCGGGATGTAAAGCTCAAAAGTTTGTATTATTGATAATAGGCTGTTCATTGACCCCTGAAGGAAAGACCTAGCTGCATAAGACAATCTGGGGGGGGGGGGGAGGGGGTACTGGCGATGATTTGGTTGCAAGAGGAACTCAGACTTAAGCTTCATGGTATGGGAAAATCGAGGGGAAAATAATAAACTGGTATCACCGTAATGTGTGGTAAGTACTGAGTCAATCAACTTGACTTCATTTTTTTAGGAGGCCATGAGGGTTTTAAGTGTCTGGTCCGTGAGGTTGACAAAAAGGGTCAAATGTGGCCTACTTACCTGATTTCGCCTCCTCGTCGCTGCTACTACCACTACTACTCCCAAAACTAGCTCGAGGCAATCGAGCCGTCACTTCAATTCGGAAGGTGGGTCCCTAGGAAATTGTGGTTATTTTACGACTTCTAATTTAAAAAGGCAGGCAACTGTGCAGACTGACGTAGCGCATAAACTTTATGGCGGTAGTATAAGATTGCAACTGGATCTATCCCTGTGCGGCTGGGGCTCTAAAATGGCGCTCTTATCTATATAATGATTTTATCATGTATCGATTCCACATAAACGTGCTTAACTGTATCCGGTACGTTTTACAGTGCAGGACATACGCGTGCAGCATAGAACTTCTTGATTGACGTCTGTCAATACACAACTATAAAGATGTCCTAGCATTTCGTCTATCAGGCGAAAAGCTTTTATAGCGTCTCTTGGAAATAGAAAACTTTATTTGCCAAACCGCAAACATTGCTTGCATATTTCACCGAGTACTCGATAGTCTCCAAACTTTGTTGATATGGTTTATCTTTTATTTTAGAAATTTAGGCACAATATGTTCCACACAAGTTTTGCTTGGAATTTGGAAAACTATGTCAGTTATGAAGGTATAGTCTGAGATCCCCTTACAATCAAATCATCGCCAGTTTGCTCGCAAAAAAACCCGCAATCTCGCCCCTACCCAAAAAGGCAGAAAATGATCGGGAAGCCCTGAAACTCCTAAAAACAAAGGTTTTATATTTTTAGTTTTTTATTATTGCTGCGTCGCCGCTGACACGATTTCTGAAAACCATACGCATTTTCCATCCTCGCCACGGTAGCAGTCCTATGGTTAAATTTCATTAAAATCAATTCAAATGATTCCACTTTACACAATACAGAACAATCTAAAGCAATACTCGTATGTGTACATCAGAAAAGTGGCTAGCGCTACCCAAATTTTATCACAATCGATGCAGCGGTTTCTGAGATTACGAGACTACAAAAACGCCAGACAGACAAAATCTACCTACATACTTATACTTTTTGTTTAACTGTAATTTTATGTTTAAAAGCTAAAAAGATCATTCCAAATTGTTATTAGCAGTTAGTGGTAGGTCATAGAAGTATACTTATTTTTATATGAGCATATGTCATATTTAAAATGAACTAATTTTTTTGAAAAACTGACGTGCATTGTTTGGCAAGGGAAATGATGCCAGGTAAAAAAATGCGGAGAAAAATAAGGCTGTTGTCAGATGTACTGCTTGAAATATAGTTCACGGTCTGCTATTCTCAGTACCTTCGTATAACGAACGATGATAAAAATACTCTACATCACGTACTTTCGTAACATATACTTCTGTATAAAACATGTACTGCAATATTTTCAATTAAAATATATAGTTATTAAAGACCAATAGTATAAATATTTCGGAACAAGAAAAGGGTTGAAAAGTATTTGAGATAATCTGCTACTTTCGGCAACACCGTAGGCAGTCGTCAGCTGAATGGCAGTGTTGCCAGGCAGATCAGATTGAAATTCGCTACTAGCCGCCTCCAATTGTCACTACGTTGTCGCCACGCAGGAATACTGCTTCTTAGAACTTATTTTAGCGCGGGGGGGGGAGGGGGGGGGTGCAATTGAATGATCTTCGGTATACTTGCCTGAATTTAACGTTTAATTAGAAATCCATGTTTGGAATTTTTTAAGTATTTAATTAATAAAAATAGGCAATCTGGCAGGCGCGTACTACATGGAGAGTAACGAGTCGGTGTGGAATCAGTGGGAGACGTGAGAGCGACACTTGCAGAGACAGTTTAATTAGTAGATCATTCTTTACGGAGAGTGTAACCGCTGAGGCGGCTCATGCCTTTATCGTGAGTGATTCACGAATCGCAATTATTATCCAGACCATAATGCAATTTTCCGCGCAATTCACCGTGGTCGTGAATCTGGAAATTTGTTCACCGCGAGTCTTGTTCTCACATCTTCTACTGCTTCCACACTCACTGTGTATATAGTACGCGCCTGATTGTCTATTTTTATTAATTAATTATTAATTAACTACTTAAACCAAAAATTCCAAACATAGATTTTTGATTTTTTGCTCACTTTTGATCCCAGCAATTTTGTGCGCGACTTTCAATACATACAGACAGTTTGGGAAAAAGCGAAAAGAAGAATAAACAAGCAGGAATCAGTGGCCTCCGGTTAGGAAAATAGAAATTATTATAGTTTAGAGGTGAGTCGATTCCGAACGAATCGTTCCATGGGAACGATACAGTAATGGGAATCAAAGGAATCGATTCCGAGGAATCAAAGGAATCGATTCCGAGGAATCAAAGGAGTCGATTCCGTTGGGAATTGGAATTGACAAATCCGTGCACGGACTCGGCTGTCGTATGGTTAGCCAAACTTACTAGTGAATCGTGTTGTCGATTCCGTCGCATTGTACCGGAATCATGAACGAGATGAACAAAACAATTCACGGAATTCACGTCTGGCACTGCTGTAGTGCGGTGTAGTTATTTCTGGCAATTCCATTACTTTTTCTTTGTGAAGTACCCTGTAGAGAAATTTTAAAAGCTTTTCTTTAACTTGCAATGTATGTTTGTTTGTACGGGTAGAATCTTGTTACCCAATTTTTTCTTTTTTGATGTCAATCACCCTTAATGTTCAAAGATGTCAATACGATAAGCTGTGTGCCGTCATTCTAAATCCAATATGGCGGACCATCCGAGATGGCGGAATAGTAAATTTTAATGCATTTGTACAACATGGGTATCAAATTTAAGGGGTTGTTGAGAGTAACTCGAAAAAGAATGTGACTTCATTCTAAATCTAATATGGCCGACCATCCAAGATGGCGGAATGGCTATTTTTTAGGTACTTCTGCAATGTGGATATGAAATGAAGAGCTTGCCGAGGATATAGGTAATTAGAAAAATTTCTAAAATTACTCTTAATCCAATATGGCGGAGTTTTGAAGTTTTTTTTATGTTTTCCTATAATATTAGTATTGAGCGAACGGTGCGCTGAGAATAAAATTGCAGGTTAATAACTGAAACATAAAAAAAAATAAATTAAAAGAAAACACTTTTTTTTAAAAAAACAAGCTTTTATTTAAATGCTCTAAAAAGGAAGAACATTAAAATTTTTCGTTTTTTTTATTGAATTACTTACTTAAAAACGTACCTGATTTGGATTGTACCGAAACGGCAGCACTGGCCTGTGATGGACTAATGGAATCGTGAACGTAGTGAACGAATTGGAGTAATCGATTCCGAAAAAGGAATCGATACCATGGACATGGAGCGAGTCCGCGGTCCAGGGTTTATGGGCGCGGAATCACAGGGAATCGTGAACGAATCGAAGGAATCGATTCCGAAAAAGGAATCGATACCGTGGAATCGAATCACCAAAAGGAACGATTGAGCCCCGTTCTGTTATAGTTTGAACAACAATGATTAAGATAAATGCGAAAAATTTGAATTGAAAGAAAAATTTCCAAGACTAAAAGAGGTCGCTACAAATCGGTTTATTTTGTTAAATCGCCGCTACGTCCCAACGTAGCCGAAAAGTCGCTATTTTCGCGACAAGTCGCTACGAATGGCAATACTGCTGAATGCTCGCTTGCCCGACTCTCGTCCCCCCCCTCCCTTTGCGCCTCATCCGTCTCTCGCATTCTCTGCCCGGTCCAACAATACATAATTCGGGGTTAAGGCGTAATATAAGCAGTCATTGCGTTCGTCGGTTACTGCCATTTGTGATAATTATTTCTTAATGTTTTTTTTTCGTATTTGAAAAGTACTAAAATGACAGACAACTGTAACCATGTTTAATGAATCTAAACGAATCCAAGCCGCTATTGTGGGATATGATTAATAGTATATTCAGAGCAATGACGCGTAATTTTAGTGTCGAGTAAGAAACCGAATGACGCTTGGTATTTGAGTTTGTAAACTTATTTGTCATTGCACCATAACCCCAAATTGGAAGGATCGGAGAAAGAGGGGGAGGGGTGTTAAAAAGTAAAATAAAAATCGTTAAGTAACGGAACGAAAATGTGGTAGCATTATAGTACAACTCTCCACTAATGTTCCAAAAAATCGTTATCCGAAATCTACGGGCGGTTTGCGCGTACCGATGCGATGTTTTTAAAATGAATATAAAAAACCGCGATGAATCCGATCGAAACTTGATAGAAAATTCTTTACTTCTTTTTGTAGATAGATTCTGTTGGGCAGTTTATGAGAAATTTGTGCTTAAAGTTTGAGTTTTCACGTCATTTTCGTTGTACTATCAATATCCCAGTGTGTTTTTTTGCAGCATTCCTGGAGATCCGAACGTGGGTAGCCGTGCAGACCGCCCAATGCACCTACCAGCCCATTCCGGCATATCCGGGCATTTACCCCGGCCTTTATCCGCCCGTCTACATACCATCCGCCCCTATCTACCATCCTGCGGTGCCCTCCATTTTGCCAGCATCGCCGCCCGCAGCCGCCTATGCCGCCCGCTCGCCGCCCGTCGCCACGCTGCCCAGGAGCACGTGATCCTAGATGGTAAGTTCAACAGCTGTCACTCCTTGACTTCATTTCTACACCGTGTTCAGAAATTACCGGACCAAATGAATAACTATGGAAGTAGGGCTTGCACAAAAAATAGTTAACGACAAAAGTCATAAAATTTTTCCGGCCCATCCGATAGTGAACTTTATGGTGAGTTTGACCTTGATATTCAAGGTTGAATCAATGTCAAATCGATTTTCTTGAAGAAAAACCCCTACTTCTGACGCCGGAAATTGAATGTCCGGAAAATTCTACGTCCAGATATGACCTTGGCCTTTTGAAAAAAAAAATGATCTTGGATGATTAGGTCAAGGTCAAAATGGGACCAGCAGGATATCTTGACAAGTGGGGGTTGCCCAATAGATAGATAGAGAGTCTGGTGATCACATTTGACCTTGATTAAATCATTCAAAGTCATTTTTTTCATTTATGAAAATCAATTTGACCTTGATGTGACCTTTATGTCAAGGTTAAAGTCACCATAAAGGTCACCACCAGATAGCCAGGAAAATTTCCCACAACTTTTGCCTTAACTACTTTTTTCTGTGACCTCTACTTTCCTAGTTACTTACTTCGTCCTATACTTTTTAAACACGGTGTGTATTGACATATTTTCTTACACTATCGTGGATCTAAGGATAGGATGAAATTTGTTATTTGTACTCTGTGATTAATTTATTGCGATCTAATTTGATTCATTGTTTTTACCTTTACGTTTATATAAAATTATCTAGCTTACATAAATGATCTCCGCTTGTTAGTTTTTGGTTTGTAAGTGTTTTAGATACATTTTTACGGTTTTCTTTAGTCCGTATAATTACAATTATTATTGATGCAAATTCTTATATTAGTTATATCTGTAACTTCAAAACACAAGATTTACTGTCTTTAACTGCTCTCTAATTGGAATGTTCTGTTGAGCAGGTGTAAAAGAAAATGAATAAATAAATAGTCGGTTCAAAAGGGAGATGTACATCCATAATTTTTTACGTTTTGCCTACACAACCTTTCCGCAGTGAACTATTAAAACCAAAATTTACGTGATACTGGGCTATAACTTCAATAACTGTCAATCAGAATACCAGACTGCATAAATTTATATAGTTGGTGCAAAAAAGAGATGTATATTCATCATTTTTTCTGCTTCGGCTACAAGACCTTTTCAGAGGAAACAAGTACACCACAGCTGTTAGATAGTCTGTTTCACTGCATTTATATAGTTGGTTTAAAAGGGAGACGTATATCCACCATTTATGACGCTTCGCCTTTGTAACTTTTCCGCATAGAATAATTAATCCCACAGTTCACGTGATACTAAGGTTGTCAGCCAAGTTGACTGCATTCATACATATCGCTGGTTCAAATGGGAGATGTATATCATCATATTCTACGCCTCACCTACCCAACTTTTTAGCAGGAAATAATTAAAGGCACAATTCATGTGATGCTAAACGGTAAGCGCAACAGCTGTCAGTCAGACTACATGGCTAGGTTTATATAGCTGGTTCAAGCCAGAGATGTATATCTACCATTTTTTACGCTCCGCCTACACAATTTTTTCACAGGAAACAATAATTAAAGGCACAAATTACGTAATACCAAGCAATGAGTCCAACTACTGACAGCTAATCTATTTTAATGCACTTTTATAGTTGGTTTAAAAGGGAGATGTATATCCACCATTTTTTATGTTGTGATGTATATTCATCATTTCTTACGCTTTGACTACACAACTCTTTCGCCACAATTCATATGATATTAAACGTTGGATGCAACAGCTGTCATTCAGTCTACGTGACTACATTTCCATAGCTGGTCCAAAAAAACGGTAGATTAACGTATTCCGAGAAAGATGTATATTCCTCGACAAGAGAGAATAAGTCGATCGCTTCTACTCCTAAAGAAAAGGCAGACATCTTAGGGAGGCTTTTCACAGCCAATTCTACTGTAGACTTCCAAGGAAGTACTCCGACCACCACCATAAACGTGAACTGGCAAACGTCAAATTTCAACATCAAAATGTAAAAAGTATCCTCCAAAAACTAAGCACGAAGAAAGCTACTGATCCTGGCCAAATTCCAGCCATTATCCGTAAACGCTGTGCCGCTGAGATTGCACCTATTCTTTGCAAGGTCTTTAAACTATCGTATCAGCCAGGCGTGTTTCCCGCTTCATGGAAGATTGGCTGCGCACAACCCATCCCTAAGAAAGGCAAAAAACCTATCCCACCAACTATAGACCTAAAGCTCTTCTCAGCATCATGTCTAAGGTTATGGAGACTGTCATCAACACTCAGCTCCTGAAATACTTGGACAACAATGAGTTCATGAATGATCGCCTGTATAGCTCCGTAAGCACAGGTCGATGGGTGACCTCCTGGCCTACGCGACTTAAAAATCAAGTATCCCGTATTGCTGCACTTGACATACCTATCCAAAGCCTTCGATAAAGTGTGGCATGAGAGACCTCTGATCAAGCTTGCTGCTTATGGACTACCATCTGGCCCGCGCCAGTGGCTGAACAGCTCTTTGAACGACCGATCTCTGTTGCAGTCGAAGGCTATTCATCAGAGGTATTTTCACTAAACGCCGGTGTTCCTCAGGGTCTGTCCTATCCCCTACAATGTTTCTGCTGTACATCAACGAGCTGCTGAATATAAGATCCAAACCAATCTACAGTACATTTATATCGTGCATGGAACCAGGCAAGCCACTATCATACCAGGAGACAGTACTTCGGCGATAGCAACATGCCTCACAGATCAACGTAGATATCAAAAAAATTGTCAAGTGGGGATTAGTAAATAAAGTACAGTTCAACATACATAGAACTCAGGCAACAACACTTACAAAGAAGTCTCGCGTTGGCTTACCAACGGTGGAAATGGATGGTCACCCAATAGTCAGGTCACCTTCCGTCAAGCCTTTGGGGATCAATACCAACAATAACCTGTCCTGGCACGACCACGTCGTCAGTATTCCTAAAACGGCATCCCAGAAGCTTGGAGTTTTGTTCCCCTGCATGAAGCTGTATACACCAGAGCAACTACTGCTCTCATGTGTCGGGATGCGCTCCAAAGCACCGTCTAAAGCTTCTGGACATCGTCCAGAAGAGAGCAGTTAGACTAATCGATACGCCTAACCTCGCAAAGGACTTCCACAGCCTGGAACATCGAAGAAGGGTGGCTGGCCTGTCTCTGTTTTACTGATTCTATTACGGAAGGTGTTCGAGTGAGTTCTCCCAGATAATAACGCCAAATACTGCCCAAACGAGAAACAATAGAGAGGATCTGCGAGCTCTTACCAAGTCTGTGGGACAAGCTGCCGCGGAATTTGTTTCCCCGACGGCTACAACTTGCAGCATTTCAAATCTAACCTGCACCGGCACTAGTCCTCTTGCAGCGCTTCTACAGCGTCATAGGCTTTCAACCTTTCCGGGAGGCTGACCATAAAAAAATGACTATTTCTTACGCTTTGGCTACATATCTCTTTCCCAGGGAACAGTCTAAGCCAGAATCCCCAGTTCTTGATGGTGCTATAATAGGTCAGTATCTTTTGGTATATAAAGTTACCTTGATCGACAAGGGCTTCCTTGTTTCTCATAAATTAGGAATTTATTATCAAATGTCACCAGACACCCTCTAAGGATATGGTTTGGTAGACATTGCTTAATCTTGACCTACTTTTTGCTAATTCAGTACACGTAACGTAACGTACTGACGTTACATCATTGTAACATAAACAACTACCTTTTAAGGAATGCTACAGGTTCTTCCAGATAATTGACTATATTTTTGTAGTCATGGTCAAAATGCCTGAAAAATGACTTCGACAACGCAGCTCTTTTGTAGGAAACTATTAAAGCCACAATTCGTAATTCTCGATAGGATATTATAAGCTAACGATACCTTGAAATTGAACTTTTTCACCATGGCTTTTTTTGAACTTGAAATTGAACTTTTTCACCATGGCTTTTTTTTGTTTTTAATAAATTAGCAATTTAGTACCTAAGAAATGCCTTTGGAAATAAATAAGTATAATTCAAAAAAACCGAAAACCACGCTTTTAAAAAACATCGGACTAAAAGGTTAAAAATGATTTTTTGAATAAGCTTAAAATAACAATGAACGAAAAATACTAGTATGATTGTGAAAAAGGCATCGGGCGCTTGATTTATGAATACTATGGCGCAAAACGCTCACGATTTTTTTGCAATCATACTAGTATTTTTAGTGTATTATTGTTTTGAGCTTAGTTTAATAGTTGTTTTTAAATTTTTGGTTCAATGTTCTTTAAAAACGTGTTTTTTTATTCTTTTAGACAAATTTATTTTTAAATTTTTAGTTAACTTGTGCTTATTCATCCTGCAATGAAGCTGAATAATTGTTTTTGATGAATATTGATTCATTACTGCATAAATGAAAATCAAAGTCTATTCAAAGTCCAATCAGTTGGATGTCATGCCTTTTAAGCTCTCGTCGCTACGCCTCTGTGTAATATTATATAATATGTATATGTTACGGTTAAAGTGTTTACTTTGATAGTTTATATACTAACCAGTTAGTATATAAACCATCCAAATCTCTCGCTATTTTAATGGAAAATCATATTTCTACTAAAATAGCTATGAATATTGGTTGGTTTGTATACTATCCAGCTAGTTTATAAACTATGCAAGATAAGCCGCTAAAGTATTATACCACAAAAATATCACACATATTAACCAGTGTTTCTGGTTAGTTTACAAACTATCCAGATCATTTGGATAATGTATGCACCTAATATCTCTAGTACTACATAATATCCAACTAGTTGGTTAGTATGTAAACTAACCCATCCTCTTTGGTTACTTTAGTTTAAAAAAACAATTTTTAATCAAAAGTAAAGTTTATTCATGAATACAACATACAGTTGCTATAATTACCTAAAAATAAGTAAATCAAACGGAAATACTATTTGTGTAACAAAATATTCATATAAAATAAATCTCTAGACCCTGGGCAGCTTTAATGGCATCATAGGTTTCACTCAAACGTAAAATAATCTTTCCAGATCTTTTATATTAGATTACATAAGATGATTCGATTTTCTATAAATCACAAGTATTTATTTCATGATAATCTATCTTGTTATTAGTCCTTGTTCGTGTATTCTTTTTATATGTTGCAGAAGTACATTATAATCACTGTCGTTGAATTTTGGTACCTTTTCTCGTAACATTTTAATAGTAACTTTTCAAATTGCTGTTGCTGATCCATTTTTGGTAACTAGATACCTGTTCTTAAACAAATTTCACAAGGCACGACAGTAAACAGTACCAAGACGTCACACTTGCACTTGCCCATTGACATTCTAACGCACTTGTCATAAACATAACCTCACTTTTCTGTTAAATTGACCAAAGAAAATTAGTTAGTTTACATACTAACCAAAGAAGATTGGTTAGTTTACATACTAACCAACGAGTTGGTTATTATGTATTACTAGAGATATTAGGTGCATACTTTATCCAAATGATGTGGATAGTTTGTAAACTAACCAGAAACACTGGTTAATATGTGTGATACCTTTATGGTATAATACTTTAGCGGCTTATCTTGTATAGTCTATAAACTAGCTAGCATTAAAATAGCGAGAGATTTGGATAGTTTGTATACTGTCCAGCTAGTATATAAACTATCAAAGTAAACACTTTAGCCGTAACATATATAATATAATAACAAACTTTACGGTGTCTTCCCCATCTCTTAAGTCAGCGGATACGACCGCTGGTCCGACGGATTTGAATCCGTCGGGGAATCCGTCAAAATCGTTTTCGCAGCAAAGTTGAAGCACTTAACGGTTCAACATCTTAATCCAAATAAAAGTAACAAGCTCACAAATAAACAAACAAACACACAGGCGAAGTTAATAACAACACGTTAAAGATAGGGTACGAGGTCAGGTAGAAATCACTTGATTTTTAACCTAATTTCTAAAAGAATATTTGGTACAAACTCCCAGTAGAAAATTTCTTCATTTAAGCATAAAATATGCTTCAAACTCAATTTGAAATACTTGTATGTATGTAAAATACAGGGTGTTGGCAGACATTATTACTCCTCTGTTAGGTAACTAACAAAGTATACACTAGGCGACATTAGTTGACATTTTCAGAATAAAAGCTATTCAAAAACGAATGTAGCCGCTTCTCTTGGCTCTTACGGAAATGTCCAGGGAGCATTGTTTCTGCTAGTTTCTAATTTGAAGAGTTGGCAACCCTTATAAATGGCAACATCAATTCACTCTGACATACGATCATCCTACCAGCTATGTGTCAATCTACGGGTAATTAAAAATAGGTTTCGGGTGATTGAACTGAAGCGCAAGAAATTGCTTGCTGACTATTTTAGGATTATCAACTCTTAGGCTTAAAAATAGATGAGTAAGGTAGAAAGTTAGAAGCGGTATAGAAATGAATACCTCCGCAAATGGAGGGCAAAATATCAAGAAAAAGCTATCCTCGATTCACCTGCTAGAGACCTTCAACTGACTAATCCCTGAGAAATTAACCCCTCTCGCTACGCCGCTGACATTATTAATAAGGTATTAGTTTTTGTGTGCAAAAAAAGGAACTTACTGTCGGCTAAAGAAACATTTGTATTTTGAGACCCGCTTCACGACAACATGTGGCAGCTCTGAGTGATGAACACCATTCCAAAACTCGCTAGACAGATAAATAATAATTTCAGAGTTGGTATTTCCACATCCAGTTCAGACATTTTTTGAAGTTTATTTTGAGCCTTTCTAAACATCAGGTACACAGGGTTTTAGAAAAAAATAGATGGATGATGGACTGTTGTGAATTGACAACGCACTGCGCTCCAACATAACCTTCACCACATTCTACATCATTATGAGCTTAGCTTCTAAAATAGTCAAAATTAGATGAGTAATGGAATATGAAGTGAATTATTTCAAAAGCTGCCTTTTGTTCTAGTAATCAAAACAAAATCATCGTCAGCCGTTTTTGACAGTAAAAAAATTATAGTAGTCAATTTTAACTAAATTAATTTTCTTCCGATGCAAATCAGGTGTCAGAGTTCTGAACCAATTCTGTCAAAGGTTCAAATCATTTTAAAAGCCTACTGCTTTGGATTTCTGCAGGATTAGAATTTTAAAAAGAAAATTAAAGCAAAATGTATAAAATGATACACTATTGCGGCCAGCTGGGTACACCCTCGCTTGAAGGAGTCTACTCCGGTTTCCTACTTAGGAAACCTTTTTCTTTTCTACAACTTACATGTTTTATCCAAAAATTGTTCGTTTACAAATTTGTCCATACGGTGTCCCTCAATTTCCTTGACACTTGATATTCTCATAACAAAAAAAGTTCGAAAAAAAACTAAGTGGAATTTTTGAAAGTACTACAGGGCCTATCATACCATGCTTCTCAAACATTTTTTTTGTACTTCAACCCTTAGCACTCACTCCAACTTTTATTTTTCAAATGGCACCCAATAGTTTTTCCTAGACAAATTAAGTCCTTATTTTATTTAAAATCTTGTAGTACCCTTGATTTTATACAAAATCGTATTTTTTCGTAAAGTAACAAGCATAAAATAAATGGAATAAGGATTTGTTTGAGACGTAATATCTTTGAAAGAAAAAACAGATAAATAAGAGAACTGAGTGTGTCTTCCAAGGTACTGAATGACCTTTCATACCATGCTTTCGAAACATCTTTTTTGCATCAATCCCTAAAACTCACCTCCAAACTTTCATCCAAATAGCACCTCTCAGCTTTTCCTACATTAATGAGGCCATTGTTCTATTTGAAATCTTGTAGTGCCTTTGACTTCATAGTCGTTCATACACTAACCAATTTTTTTCGTAAATTTATTAACATAAGATAAATAAAATGAGGATTTCTTTGAGGCGTAATATTTTCGTAATAAGAAAGGTCATTCAGTAAACTTAAAACCCAATTAGTTTTATTTTTGTCCGTTTTTTTGCGTCACACAAATTCTTATTTTATTTACGTTATGCTTATGATTTTACGAAAAAAATTAGTTTGAATACAAAGCCAAAGCTACTACAAGATTTTATATAAAATAAGGATTTGAAAAACAAAAGTTGAGGGTGAGTCTTAGGGTTGGGGTACAAAAAAAGGCATGAGATGATAGACTCTATGGTACTTACAAAAAATCCACTCAGCTTTCGTTTGACCTGTTTTTGTTGCAAGAATATCACGTGTCAAGGAACACTCTGCATATCACGCTATATATTTGTCTGAAATTTAATGAAAAATTGAAATAGTTTATAAAATACCTTGATGTATCGCGACTTTAGGATGAATCGTGCATAATCAAAATGTTCACTGTAATACTTAAAGCCTTCAGCTATTTTTCGTTGCTTTGAATATTTCACCTAGTAATCGGTTCTTTTCGAAGAAATTTTTGAAACTAATTTTCAGTATCCAAAGCTATAAGAGCAGCTTCCCTCTCACGTAATCTCTGTAACCGCTGTATATATTTTAATGAAACTTAGGTCATGTAGTGGGGTAAATCCGCTACACTTCTGAAAATTTCTGCACTGGCTGTCGAACGATTAGCAAAAACCACCCCTCCAGACTTTTTTTGGGCTTCTGGGTATACTTGATTAAATTTTGTTTTTTGGAGAAGGAGCTAGATTAAGAGTGAGGGATGTTAAAGGAGTTCCAGAATTATGCGGATTCATTAATGACTTCCCATTGCCGCAAAAAGTTAGACACCCGAGATATCCTATACTTTTTACCATTATTCAAACCAGATTTTTAAATACTAGTGTCATACCGAAGCTTTTATTAACTACTTTTTATTTCTTAAACCTAAAGTTCATGTCAGGTCAGGTCATGTTTTCACGTGGAGAAGAATAGGGTCAATCAGAATCAGAAAATATAATATGTAAATTTTCAAACATAATTAATTTTAAATTACTGACAAATATTTCTATTTATATTGTTATTTGGGAATAACAAGCTAGAATGTATAAAACAGAGTTAATTTTTACCTAATGCAAAAAAACGTCTAAAACTTAGTCATTCTATATGAAACTTTTGTAAATCAATTGATTAAAATTAAAAAGTATATGGCTGCTAAGTGGAACTGGATATTTTTATAATCCTAATATTTGATGTACGCAAAAAAAGTGTTTTAAAAACACGCCGTGGACTTAATTGAACTACAACTAGTAATAAGTTTAATAGACTTTGAATTATCAGTCAAGTCATAACTAACCAATCTGATATATTTTAGCTGAGAAACAGTGCTTTATCCACGTATTCGGCTCGAAAATTCAAGACCTACTACTCTTACGATAAATAGAAGTATAGATCAGAAAGCAAACAACAAAGGAAAACATATTTTATTTTGTGTGTAGTAAGACTCACATTAGTTTATAGATACATCTAGCTGTTGCGAATAATATATGTGCATTTCATAAAACGCATCCTGAACTCATCAATCGCAAAAACGTCATTCCTTATGTATATCTGATACAGAAACGGAAGCTAGATATGACTTTACTTAATACCTCAAACTTAGTTTTTAGCTTGACTAGCGTTTCTTGGCCATATTGGTACTTTTTTGGTAGAAGTATCATTCGATTGGGAACAGGGGGGCTTGCAGGAGATCAATTTTTTTAATTCACTTAATCAAGATAATTTTATAACCTTAACTTGAAACCAATTAACCTAATTATAACGGCGTGTTAGTACCGAGAAAGTGTAAGACGGACTGAGTCAAGCTACTTGACACTTTTATTTATAAATTAGTTACGAACTAAAATAACGTGGGCCTGCCATTCTCACCGAATGGCCACTCATATAATGTTTAATCACGTAATATCAAACGATAAAAAATATTTATAAAGCAGACGACAAGTATAAAGTGCAATCCTTCAAAAGCGAGAGCTATTTCGGCAGCCATTAAAGAGACCTTTAAGAGCATACTATAGCGGATTTAAGGGTGCTGATAAGATGCTGCTGTTATATTTCGATCGTCTCTTCACGTCTGCTATTCTAGTCGAAGCCAAAGAGGTTTAAAGTTTATCTAGACGTTCAAAGAGTTGCAATAATATGTATTCGTTCAAATTCACCTTACCATTCGCGTGTAGCAAGTATTTTATGCCTATATTGTTAAGTTTTAATGAAGACACAAAACTTGGAATTCAGTCTAGTGTTTTTTGTGTTTTCAAAACCAAATATCTATGTTATAAGCATTCACAGTCTGATGTTTCTGGCTTCAGTTGAAATGAGTGGCAAAAAAATAAAAAAGAATTCCTAAAAATGTCTATATCAAACTGCATGGGTAGAAGAGCTTCCTAAATATTCGATTATAATTTTCATATAATCTAGTCAACTAACCATACTGCAACTATAATTTTGTTCTGCTCAAACTATATAAAATTAATTTATCTTGCTATTGTTGGTTCTGCAGTCCGTTTTGAGAAAAAAAACTTCATACGAATGTAAGTCATAGACGATACAACTTTTGAGATAAGGGTGGAAGAGCACTTTCAAAAAGATCTTGTCTGTGATACTTGGTATACCATTCTAGACATACTTGTTTTTTTCTAATTGCTCCTCCGCCCATGCCTCGATTTTCAAAATTATACCATTACCTACTACGACGCCACAGCATATAGCTTCCCAAATTTCATCGCAATTCATGCAGTGCTTATTGAGATTACGAGGCTAGAAGAACGCCAACAGACAGACCGACAGACAAACAGGCAGACCCACAGAAAGATAGACAGACAAACAGACAGACCGACGGAAATGAGTGACGTAGATTTTCGTTATGTAGACATCATAAAACTCCTAAAATGCGTACTATTTCAAAATCGAAAATTTTCGCGATTACAATACTCCCATCACCTATCGGTGAGGGAAATAAAAGGTGTGCTCTACCGAGTTTACCTGATAGAAGTAAATGCACTAGTGTCTTTTTCAATGTGGGTGAATCGATATTCTTGGAAACATCCATGTCCACTTATCATCTGAGTGAGAAAATAGGTCATATCTCCATGTTGCCTCTCCACCCATGGTTTGATTTCCCGTATAAGCCTCCTGGTCCAGCTACCAGTGTTCTCCTTTTGCCAAGAGTCCTGGCAACTTTCAATAAGGTCTTTTTGCTGTTTTTTTCCTACAGGCCTTATCGACGTGGTATCCGTTTTAGATTTTGACCAGCTGAACTGTGCGTATCTGTTCTAAGATTCTACGAAGAATCGGTCTAGCTTAAAAACATTGTTAGTTTTTAACTAGTTTTAAACTTATACATAGTGATGAAAATGTGTAGGCTACTGACAAAAGTTATTAAAATGTTGAGCATAAATGATACCTAAAGATAGACAAATCCACCTCTTCTCACAAGAGCTTTGGCACTGGTTGACAGCAAGCAGATTACAGAGACAGATACTGCGTTATATTGTTGGCGCCACAGTCTTGAGTTCATAATAGTATGCCACAGATTCTCAATCAATCAATCAAGCAATATATTCATTTGCCAGTTATAATCTTCAGATTTTTAATAAGAACTCCGGATTCTAGTTATGCAGAAATCAAATTTCAGATAATATCCAAATTGAATCGGTAAGAGAATTTCCTAGTGTCGAATAAGGAAATTACAAAGCATTGTGTACTTTTTGTGGTACTGCTGTGGGGATAGATGACACTGATGGCAGTTTTGTGGATGTCTGGACGTTTCAAATGCAAATACTGATACAAGTATTGCTTCAGATTGTTCTATATTGTGTAACCTGAAATGATTCAATTGGTTTTAATGATATTTGGACACGGTATTATTACCGTGACTAGGATAGAAAACGCGTATGGTTTTAAAATATCTTGTACGTGGCGGCGCAGCAATAATCAACAAACTAAATATATAGGAACAGCTCAGATGTGGTTTTTAGGCATTTTAGGGGATCGTGATCATTTTCTACTTTTTTGGGAGGAGGTGAAATTGGGGTGGTTGTGGGAGGGTGGTGTTAAATCCCAATAATTTGTTGTATTCATTAAATACTCTACATTGCCCTGAAAAAATTACTTTGCTGATATCGTGTGCTCTATAGACCTATCCAAAATGTTGCCTCGGAATTTTGTATTCTGTGGAATAATTTGATACGGACATATTATAATCATATATAACGTGTAAGTTGGAAACTACGAACTTGGTTGTGATGAAACTGTGACACCGTATTACTATCGTGGAGGAAACGGCAGTGTATCGTTGTTGGAGCACTTGCAAGTGGCGGATGAAAGATCATCAGAAAACCAAAGAATTTTAGATGTTTCAAAGGTCTCTGGTCGTTTATATACTTTTTTGATTAAGACGATGTAGGGATAGAGGAACTAAAAATTTTTGTTAGCACCGACAATGTGTGGGAAGTATTGAGTCACAATACTTGAGGCCTTTTTTTTGTTTCCTTACGGGGTACAAAAATTTTGCCCCATTGTAAAAATGTTGCACTCTCTTGGTGTGAGATGGGCTTTACTGACGTGGAATTCATTCTGGATTTTGGCAAGCTGGCACTACGTATCTATTCCATGATACGCTGCATCAGTCTAGCTTATTTATAACCGTCTGTGAATTGCATACATTACAGCCGTAGATGCAATATTTTACAAAATGCCATAAAAAGGGATATAAAGTGCGTTTTACGACCTGGGTTAATGTTGCGGTACGTGGAATACGACCATGCGGAATTATTCCCTTTCGGTCAGTTAAAATTTATTATTTTTGCATCCGGTTTGGAACTAATTAAAAGCCGAAACCGATTTGGAAGCTTGTTAATTTTGTTACTTTTTTCGCACAGTATTACAATCACCTCTTAAAACACTATTCACTTAAGGATTTGTAACCGAATGTCGTAAAGATATGGAGCAAAGTCAATCGCAGTGGCGGCGCTCGAGATGTTCTGTATGAACCTCAAATAATTATGAAGCAATATAATTAAGCATTAGTCACCTTCCTTAAAATAAATTGACTCTTTTTTTTAACTGTAAGACATTACCTAATATTATTATACCGTTGATGATCACGTAGTCGATCCCTTGAAACAAAGGAAAAATTAAAACAAGGATACATAGGAGACGACACGGCGCGACGCCACGTCAAAAGCATATGACTATAGATTTGAAGGTTCGGAAAAAAACTGGAAATATTGAAAGAAACACGGGTATTTTACGTTTTTACTTCCCACACAGATAGGACACAAGCTTTTATTTTAAAAGATGCGACTATCACACACTAATATGTTATTAGATTTATTAAATAATTAACAATTATGTGTCTGTTTATTTAAAAACGAACAAAGCAATTTTAACTTATATGCATCTTAGTCATCTTGCTTACTTTCACGTAATAACTGACTAGGGACTAGGTGTAGACCCCTTAGAGTTTGTTAATATTACACACAGGCGTAGCGAGGAGAGCTTGGAAGGCGTCACATCGAACTGTTTGTATTTTTAACACGTTTATTAGCCTCACCTGTATGTTTGTTTGTGAGTTTGTAACTTATTAGCAATTGACTATAGTTAGTATAGTCCAGCACTCTAAGTTCATTCGTTGAACTGAAGTTCATAGAGAACTAAAAGTTGACGAATAAGTACAGTAAAAAAACTAGAAAAAATACGTTTTGATGATAAAGCTAACAAAAAAGTTAAAACCAAATATAGTTTAAAAAAACTGAAAAACGCGGTTTACGTTTAGATTATTGAACTAAAAATTTAATAATAATTTTTTAATTAAGCTTAAAACAGTAATGAACGAAAAATACTGGTTTGTTTGTGAAAAAAGCATGGGCACTTTGTGCCATTTTATTCGTAAATCAAGCGCCCGATGCATTTTTTTGTAATAGTACTAGTATTTTTCGGTCACTATTGTTTTAAGCTTAATTTAAAAATAACTTAGAACTTTTTCGTTTCATGTTCTTTAGAAATGTGCTTTTGTTTTTTTAAACTATATTGTTACCAAGAAGCCTAGGTGAAGGCTCTTGTGTGTAATTACTCAAGGGATACTAAGACCTTAAAAAAAGGGGGAATACCGCGCGCCAGTCTGATGCTATACGAATCAGCTGTAACTTAAAATGAGTAGCTGTCAAAATTTTGGTGAAAAACAAATTTATGGTAGGGTAGTATTTTTTTGTGATATTTAGCGGTTTTAAGACCAATCATTGTAAAATATTGTGGTGTGCATAACGGTAGGGTGCGCAGCTTACGGTTGTAAAAGCAACAGCAGCAGAAAGGAGCCAGGAATCACTTTGCACAGGTAAATTTATATCTTTTGATGTATTGGAAATTTATGCAAATATCTCAATATCTAGTTCAGAGATATATATCTTTCCTAAATATAATTTAAAATGCACCACTAACATGCGAATCATAATATTTTTGAGCATGTAAAGTGTAGAAATTGTATTTTTTGAGGGATTTTTGGTTCAACTACAATCAGTTTTCTAGTAGCTTACATTTTGAATAGAAGTATACCCCAAATTAGTTATCTAACTTTCAATATATATGCTTATGCAACATAATGTCAATGAATATTTAAATAGAATATAGGTATTATGTGTTCTTCATAATAAAAAATTGATTTACTACTACGTTATCAATTTTTATATATCATCGGCCACAGGATATCGGTCGAATGGAAATTCACGGTTAAGGTAATGTTAATCATTTAAATTTTAATTGTGGCTGGTGAATAACAATATTTTAATAAATTTCATTTGAAAATAGATTATTTCTCCAAATAGCTCAACCATAATGTTAATCCCATTAGCTACGTCACTGGGACTAGCGCTTTGGTACTTTTTGGTAATAGAGATGTTAGCCGCGCGCTCCGCCCTCTCTCTTTTCTTGTCTAAGGTCGTCAAAGACGGAAGTAAAATCCTTACGCACGTGCAAAAATATACAGGGTGAGTTTTTAGTACCGGCTCGGTCGATAACACCACTACTATAGAAGATATCGAAAAAAGTTGTATATAAAAGTTGTAGCCACGGACATGCTCTTTGCTCAAAAATATTTCGATTTATACAGGGTGGTCCATAACTACGTGGTGATGCAAACATGCATTTTTTTAAATGAGACACCCTATACATTATTCTATATTCAAATTCTACTAATGATTTCCGTTCTTCCATTATAGGATATTGTTACATTATACAGGGTATTTCAAAAGTTATGACCATTTTTATCACCAAATCGCTGTCAAATGAACGTACTGTATATCAAAACGTGATGAACTAAAAATCATATTTTTTACACGGATGGATGAAAAATATCATCTAGTTTTAAAATCGGCTATAAGGAAAAACCCGTGATGCATATTCGTATACAGAGTGATGTATAATGCAAAATCTAGATTTTCTCTCTTTTTTTTATATGTAACACCAAATATTTTATTATACCAAAGAATTGCTTTTAATATGCTCTTTCATCTTTGTATTGCACTCGTTGTGGCTGAATTCATTAGTTTCTGAGATATTACGATTTTTCTACAAATTTTAAATATACCTTCTATTCGTTTACTGAAATTTATTTATTCTGAGAATATACCATCAAAGTTCATTGTTTCTTAACAAACAACTAAAATATAAAAAGGTCATAATAGTACTAGGTCAAGTCAAAACACTGGATTAACGAGATAATATAGGTCAAGTGTGCTGAGGAAACAATTTTATAGACGTCATGCATAATTATCAAGCAGATATATCATGTAGGCTATGAAATATTAAACGACACGGTCCAAATAGAACGATTTTCCATTCTTTCAAACGCATTAGTTTTAGAGTGCCTCCGTTCTGGGTATTGCTGTTCGTAGTTGATATATTCTAAAGGAAAGTAGGCAATTTCTCGTAGATTCTCCTAAATACCCTCAATGGAAAAGTTAATTCTTAAAGCTCGTTTTTCACACAGTACGGAATTATTGAGGAGGTTATGAAAACCGTCAATTTTTCAAAGCCTATCTGATAAATCTGCTTGATAATTATGTATTGCGCCTACAAAATTGTTTCCTCAGCATATTTGACTTTCTTATCTCGATGATTCAGGGTTTTGACTTTATCAAATACTATCATGAGCTTATAATTTAGTTGTTCATTAAATAAAAAACAAATTTGATAGTGTTTTCTCAAAATAAATAAATTTCAGTACACAAATAGACGCTATATTTTAAATTTACAGAAAAATCGAAAATCTCGAAAACTGATGGACGTAGGTATAACAAGTGCTATGCAAAGATGAAAGAGCGTATTAAAAACAATTCTTTGATATAATAAAATATTGGGGGTTCCATTTGAAAAAAAGAGAAAATCTGGATTTTGCACTCTACATCACTCTGTATACGAATATGCGTCGCGGGCTTTTTTTATAGCGGATTTTAAAACTATATGATATTTTTCATCCATCCGTGTAAAAAATATGATTTTTAGTTCATCACGTACAGTACGTTCATTTGACAGCGATTTGGAGATACAAATGGTCATAACTTTTGAAATACCCTGTATAATGTAACAATACCCTATATTGGGTGAACAAAAATCATTAGTAGAATTTGATTATGGGATAATATATAGGGTGCCTCATTTAATAAAATGCATGTTTGCACCACCACGTAGTTATGGGTCACCCTGTATAAATAAAAATATTTTCTGAGCAAGGAGCATGTCCGTGGCTACAACTTTTATATACAACTTTTTTCGCTGTCTTTCGCTGTAGTGCAGTTATCGACCGAGCCGGTACTAAAAACTCACCCTGTATGTATAATATGACGTTGCCGAACCAATCGTAGAACAGCCTTTCCACAATACCAGGTGCAATCCTCTCAAAATTGTTAGTGGACATGTATAGAGTATAAAATAAACAATTAAAAGTTAATTTACGACGTCATAAATGTAGTATAAAATTGACAATTTATACTATTTACCTGCGTTAGTGTTAGTCTACACTCATACCCACATCTCTGCTGTTGACAATGTAAGTAGGCTGGAGATGGTAATTCTTAGAGAAAATCACAATATGTAAGGACAATTTGTTAAGAGTGATGTGGGATGAAAAAGAAGTAGACATCTGAAAACTTGTCTTCTAGAGAAACCATAGAATATAAAAGAGTTTACAGACAGTGCCTTAAGGATTGACCCTTAATATACACACTTATATTTTATGACACAATTATCACACTGGCGTCTGTCTGACCTCAAAGTCATTTTTCCTAATTTTTAAATGTATTTTATGTAACTAGACAATCTCATTCAGTTAATTCATTCCTCAAATATATTTAATTAACATAAGACTTCAAAAAAAAAAAGTAAAAAATAATCAAAATGCACCATGAACTGTTTACATAAATGTAAAAAACCTAAATTCTTAACCGAAAACTAAGACGCACACTGATAAATGAGAACAGAAAAATGAATGATTCTATAGTAATGTCTCTAAAGTACCTTTTTTAAATTAATAATTTCCTCTTTACCTTTGGGCACTACAGTTCAGACAAATTGAGTCTTTATGTTTGTCACAAATAGGCTTAGCACACGGGGTCTCCAACAAGGCCCTTTTCTTGCATTTTCAACTAAAATATTCTGAATTTCCAACTCGTAGTGTCTCTATAGCACCTTTTTTTTTTAATTAATAATTTTCCATCTTCACAATGCGGCACTACAGTTCACACAAATTGAGTCTTTATGTTAGTTACAAATGGGCTTTGCGCAAGGAGTCTCCAACAAGGTCTTTCTCTGTATTCAACTAAAATATTCTGAATTTCCAACCCTAGTTCTCTCTAGGTCAGACGGTGGTGTGACTCGTGATGGGATATTTTTATTTTTGGAAATATTCAATGAAACAACAATACTGCGCAGTTGAAATATCCACCTTAAAATAACGCACTGGTGTCGGTTAGACCCAAGGCTAACTTCATACGCTAACGGCTTCACAACTCTGGACAATCTAACATATCGGACTGCATGCATAGGTCTAAAAAAGGTAGTGCAGATTTAAATTAATGCCAGGGTCTCATAGACTCCCGTGTAGTAATTAAGGATTAAGGTTAGGTTTGCTTGATTTGCAGGCAGCGTAACATGTGTATTTGGCAGTTTTATTTTATGGCTGGTATAGACTTCCTCCATCTAATGTCTTGGTTATCTTCGATTCAATAATATGAAGTATTCCATTAAAATTAGCCTTGTTCCGCTGATAAGGTCTACAAAATTAGCCAACTTCTCGCGCCGTTTTTTTTGTAAGGTTTGTTCGAAAATAATTAAGCTATCAAACACGCTGTTCCAATGGAATACCTGAACTATTGCAATGAATTATAAGCATATGTGCATGTGCTTTATTTTTCTCGCAAATACGATCTTCTAATCGCTGCGACAGAAAATCTCAAGTGAACGGATAGCCTAAATGTGGAACGCGTCATAATCCTGTCCTCTTAGCATGATTCTAACCTATCCCTGTATGTATATTAGTGGTTAGAACTTTTGAACATAATTTGACCCATATTATAGCAAATGGTAAAACTCAAAGCGTACATAGGTAAAAAGTATTTTGGATTCTGGTTTCATTAATTTGAGAACATTCATCATTTCTAAAAAATGTAAGACAGCTTGTTTGTCCGGCCGAATCACACTTAGCCGCTTTCAGGTTCTTAATTAGCCTCAGTTCATACAAAATGTACAGAAATCGAACTCAACAAGGTTTAAATAATGTATTCTAGAGAGTTTTAAAATTAGTATAAAGTGATAGTACTGATTCGGTTAGGAATTTAGAAAAATATTAGGTTTTATATTTTATCTAGATTTCTTGCCTACACATTCAAGGTAAAGAGTACAACTCTCACATCATGAAAAAACTAGTGAGGATGTGAGAAAGGGCACGAAGCAGGTTTACATCTGCTCTGATAGTCAGGTAGCAGTGTAAGCCATCTCCGGGCCCAAAACCAGGGCACTCTTGGTTCAGAGGTGCGCAGTGAGACTGGAAGAGTTGGCGAGGCTGAAGGAAGTTGCCTTAATGTAGGTTCCGGGTCATACTAGGTTTCCTAGTAATGAGGAAGCCGATAGGCTGGCCAGACCCAGCACCGGAGTTTGTTGACCCGGAGCTCGTTACAGGATTAAGTAGGCAGCAGATAACGTCAGCCCTTAAAAAGGGGATGAGCGATAACATAGCTGAACAGTGGAGGCAAAGCGAGAGATGCAAACAAGCCAAGGATTTTATAGTCGGGCTGAACACGTCTATCACTATTAGAAAAGTATTATAAATGGAAGAAGACTCACTATGTATGGGCTGTGGAGAGGCCAATGAAAGGGCCTACCACTTCCTTGCGAAATGTGAGTCGCTAGGTAGGCTGGAAACGAGATCTTTGATTGTGATAGACATCAACCAGAGGAATGATCTCCCCTAAGATAGGTCGACATACTGGCCTTTATTAAAAGGTCGGAAAGGTTTGGCAGGGAGGAAGAAGCAAGCAGTGGTGACGCAGGGATGATATTCGGGGATGACAAGGAGGGCCTCCTGGGGCCTACTTGCCAGGCACGATCGTCCCACAGCTACTATTACTACTACTCCTACGTAAACATATTTTGCAGGCGACTTAATCTGAAATTTTAAAACAGCTCTGTATTACTGCGCACTGAATCCATCTACTTGACTACATTTTCCTGTGGGGCTACGTTATTTATCATTCCATACGTGTTCAGAACATTTTGTCTGGGCAACGTGACAACAACGCGCCGGCCGGCATAGACAGACAGTACAAGCATGTCCGCTGTTTTAATTAGACGCGTCTGTAGTTGTTAAATATAAATTGTTAGAAAAGGTGCATTTTCACTACAGAGCTATCGAAGTAACATCATCACAAACATAATTGGTCCAATCGAGCGAATTATTACGTCGGTTGTGCGTGATTTCCATACGTAAAAGCAAAAACAATAACGAAAATCGATCGATATTCGCCGGTCGGGAATCAGCTGTTGCTACGCCGTACGGACAACGGCGGCCGGTCGCATTCGTGCCCTGTTCCCAGAAAGCACAGCGCGACGCGACGTGGTTGGCGTAGGAGCTACTCGCACGTCTGCTCCAGCGCGACGTTGCCAGGTCGACAATTCTGCGGAGATTCTACTACTGGTGAGTGCCTTTATTCTGTATCCCTTAGCCCTTTCTTATTAACTCCGAGTTATCCATAATGTCAGAGCTGGTAAGACGAAGAGGCACCATAAAAGCAAAGATATCCAGGTTTTCAACATTTCTCGATGAAATATCAACACAGGATGCTGCATCAAGGATCCTTGAACTGAAAAACAGGTTAGCTAAGATAGAGGAAATTTACACAGAGTTTGAAGACATACAGTCACAAATAGAACAAGAGACCTCAGACATCGAAGCAAACGATACAGAGAGAGAAACGTTTGAAGACAGATACTTTTCTGTGATTTCAAGGGCACAACAGATACTTTCAGCGTATGACGACTCCAATTCTCAGTTATCAGCAGGATCAGAAGGAAATTCGCGCAAGACATCCGATTTTATACAGAACAACACACAAATAAAGTTGCCTCCCATATCAATTCCAACATTTGATGGGTCCTACGATAAATGGAACACATTCTATGACACATTTAAATCAGTGGTCGACACATATCCAGGATTAAGTGCCGTCGAGAAGTTTCACTACTTACGTGGGTCTCTAACAGGTGAGGCAGCAGATGTCATACAATCCATCGAGACCACAGACGCAAACTACACTACAGCTTGGACTCTACTCAAAGAGCGTTACGAAAATAAACGTTGGATCACACAAACCCACGTCAAAGCCATTCTCGATATCGCTCAAATCCAGAAAGAAAGTGCCACACAGCTACGCCACTTTCTGGATACCGTAAGCAAACACATAAGAGCATTAGCAGTCTTAGGTCAACCAACGCATCAGTGGGACTTATTATTGATCAATGTTCTATCCCCAAAACTAGACACAACAACACAGAGAGAATGGGAGCAAAGATCAGCTAAACGCAAAGAGCTGTCGACGTTCCAGCAGTTTTCAGAGTTCATCCTACAAAGGTGTCAAGTTTTGGAATCGCTAAAGAGAAGTGTACCTCCAATCACACACAGGCCAACAGGCAAGCCAGCTACACCAAGACGTGCACAAAGTGTTTTGGTAGCAGCAAACACAACAAAAACATGCATCGTCTGCAAAAAAGGCAATCACAGACTTTTTGCATGCGAAGACTTTCTCAGTTTTGAACCAGAGAAGAGACTAAAAGAAGTCGAAAAACACAAACTGTGCTTGAATTGCTTACAAGCTGGACACACAAGGCAAAATTGCAATTCTGGAACGTGCAGAAAGTGCAACAAAAAACATAACACACTACTACACAGTGATACGCAGTCTTTGGGTGACACCAAGCCACAAGAGTCATCCAAGACATCAGAAAGGCAGACAGACGGCTCAGATACAGCACAAGTAAATCTGAGTACAACCCTGGTCTGCTCAAAGTCACATCAACAACATCAGATCCTACTATCAACTGCTGCAGTGGACGTCACACACAATGGTCGATGCTGCACAAGGAGAGCACTCTTAGATACAGGATCAGAACTAAACTTCATCACAGAAGACACATGCCAGCTACTACAGGTCACACCACAGAGCTGCTCCATTCCCATCAAAGGGATAGGTGAAGTAGCCACACATGTAACCAAAGTCGTGACTCTCACAATAAAGTCACGAACGACAGGTTACCGGAAAACAATGAAGTTTGTTGTTTTGCCACACATCACACAGGCAATTCCATCAGTAAACGTGGACATTACACAAATCACCATACCAGAAGATATTGAGTTAGCGGATCCAACTTTCTACAAGTCATCCACGATTGACATACTCATTGGCGCCGAAATATACTTCGAAATATTGTGTAATGGCCAACTTAAGCTTCCGAAAAATCCTGTGCTACAGAGATCACAACTTGGTTGGCTAGTAGCAGGAAAGGTTTACTCAAGTCAATCGCAGAAATCATTCACAGCAAATCATGCTTCCTGTTCAAACGAAGAGCTCAGCACACAACTAAAGAAATTTTGGGAAACCGAAGAGCTTCCTGAGGTTGCGATGTTGTCCAAGGAAGAAGAAGCCTGCGAGCATCATTTTGAGTCCACGCATGCGCGAGATTCTCACGGCAGATTCGTGGTGCGACTTCCGTTCAAATCAAGTCCAGATATGCTAGGACAGTCTAAACCGATAGCCCAGAAAAGGTTCTCACTCCTTGAAAGAAGGTTGGACAAACAGCCAGAGCTCAAGCGGGAGTACAAAGATCTTATAGATGAGTATAAAATCCTTTCACACATGAAGGAGACTAGTGCAGATGACGACACAGGATTCTACTTACCACATCGCGCTGTGAAAAAGGACGACAGCCTCACCACAAAATGTCGTGTCGTCTTTGATGCCTCTTGTGCTACAACATCCGGAGTCTCACTGAACGACATCTTAATGAATGGTCCGATCCTACAGGATGACATCGTTTCAATTCTCGTGAGATGGAGATGTCACAACTTCGTCATCACAGCAGACGTACAAAAAATGTTCCGGCAAGTGAAAGTCCATGATGATGATATTAAATATCAGAAAATTCTCTGGAGAGATGAGCCCACGGAAGACATCAAGACGTACTCACTCACAACAGTGACGTACGGAATGAAGGCATCACAGTATTTGGCAGTCAAGGCGTTACACACATTAGCCACTGAACATCAACACATGTCAGCAGCAGAGGTTATAAAACATGACTTCTACGTAGACGATGTCATCACTGGAGCAGCATCTGTAGAAGAAGTCAAGGCCTTGCACGAAGAATTGACTATGATCCTGAGGGCAGGATGCTTCGAGTTGCGAAAATGGAGGTCAAACGTTCCTGACCTTTTCACAAGCGAACACCAACCACAAGAGGAGCACTATATAGTTCCACACGAAAAGCTTGAAAGCTCAAAAACACTGGGTCTGGTGTGGAACTCTATAAGAGACTGCCTAAAATTCTCAGTCACAGAGTCAACACGAGAAGTCACAAAACGTTCAGTTCTCAGCAGCATCGCACAGGTCTACGACCCTCTGGGAATTGTTGGTCCTGTCATCGTAACAGCTAAGCTATTGCTTCAAAGGTTGTGGGAATTGAAACTTGAATGGGACGACCCACTGCCAGTTACAGAATACAACACATGGATGATGTTTCAGAAGGAACTGCCACTCCTCAACAACCTAGAGATCAGCAGACAAATCACATGTTCAGAGATGCAGGAAGCGCAGCTTCATGGATTCTGCGACGCATCAGAGAAGGCTTACGGAGCCTGCGTATACCTGCGCTGTACAGACACACACGGACGTCACACTGTCAAATTGATATGCTCCAAGAGCAGGGTAGCGCCAATCAAGGCTATCACATTACCTAGGCTGGAGCTATCCGCAGCCTTATTATTGGCACAACTACTGCAGAAGGTCAAATCTTCTCTCAACATAGCTATAAATGAATGTCACCTCTGGTCAGACTCATCAATAGTCCTACACTGGCTAGCATCTTCATCAAACATCTGGAAGACTTTCGTCTCGAACCGCGTTGCTCAGATCCAGCAACTCACGGAAAATGATCTATGGCACCACGTTCCGACAAAGGACAATCCAGCCGACATCATTTCCAGAGGACTGCCGCCCAGTCAGCTTATCGACAGTGAGTTATGGTGGCATGGTTCAAGTTGGCTACGAGAAGATCCATCACATTGGCCAAACACTTTTCCTGACCTGCAGGCCTCACAAACCAAGCAGCTTGAAAGAAAGGTCGTGATGGTGTCGACAACAGATGCAACCATCACACATAAGTTTTCATCACTAACAAAACTGAAACGAGTAACAGCCTATTGCATCAGATTTATCCACAACACAAGGAACCCCAAGGAGAGGTGGACAGGTAACTTGAAGGCACACGAACTTTGGAACGCCATAAAGATTCTAATCAAGTTAGCACAACATGAAGCGTTTCCAAGAGAGCACAAAGACTTGATTCGAACAAACCAAGTCAACAGCAAGAGCAGATTATTGTCCTTGAACCCATTTCTCGACAAGGACAAGTTAATCCGAGTAGGAGGCAGATTAGCTCACTCAAGTCTTCCTCCATCACAGCAACATCAAATCGTCCTACCTGCTAGACACCACCTGACGAAACTGATCATAGAACATGAACACAAGGCTATGTTACACGCTGGTCCACAAGCCCTCTTGTCATCACTTCGCCAAACTTATTGGCCTTTATCAGCGCGAAACGAAATTAGAAAGGTCACACGACGTTGCATTACGTGTATACGCAACAAGCCCACAGCTATCACTACGTTGATGGGTGAGCTACCTTCAGAAAGGGTGACACCAAGCAGGCCCTTCAACACAGTCGGAATCGACTACGCGGGACCAGTTACCATAAGAGAGTCTCGTAGGCGCGGCAGAGTGAACACTATACCCTGCTATGTCGCTGTCTTCGTCTGCTTAGCATGCAAGGCAGTACATCTCGAACTTGTGGCGGGATTAACCACGGAAGCTTTCATAGCTGCCTTCAAAAGGTTCATTGCAAGGCGAGGAAAACCCTCAACAGTATTTTCGGACAACGCCACAACATTCACAAAGGCAAACAAGGACCTGCAAGCAGCAATGTCTTCAGCACCAGAAGTACTGCAGTGGAGCGACGTAGAGAACTTTGCAGCGAATGAACTCATCACGTGGAAGTTCATTCCCCCAAGATCACCAACTTTTGGGGGACTATGGGAAGCTGCAGTGAAGTCCTTGAAATACCATATGCGAAGGATCACAGGCAATGCCAACCTGACGTATGAAGAGTATCTGACGTTTCTTACGCAAACAGAAGCAGTATTAAACTCACGGCCATTAATACCCAGCTCTGACAACCCTAATGACCTAACCGCACTCACCCCAGCACATTTCCTTCTTGGGCACTCACCCCAGCTGGTGCACGAGCCAAACTACGAGGAAAAACCGATTCATTTGCTGAGTCGATGGGAGTACGTGCAGAGGCTCCATCAACAAATGTGGAAGAGATGGTCCACCGAATATCTACGCAGTCTTCAGTTGCGTAGCAAATGGCGCAAGAACTCAACTTCACCCACCGTGGTGGAAGGAGATCTAGTTATCCTGAAAGAAGAAAACCTGCCTCCACAAAACTGGAAATTAGGACGCATAACAAAGGTATTTCCAGGAGCAGATGGCATCATCCGTGTGGTAGAGGTCCGCACACCCCACGGCGTCTTCAGGCGGGCCTTGAATAAGGTTTGCCCCTTTGGACCAGGATGAAGAAAACAGACTCTTGGTAACACAGACTTTAACTTAACATTCAAGTGACACAGTGTTCCGTTGAAAGACTCAATGCTTTCAAGGCGGCCGGTATGTTCAGAACATTTTGTCTGGGCAACGTGACAACAACGCGCCGGCCGGCATAGACAGACAGTACAAGCATGTCCGCTGTTTTAATTAGACGCGTCTGTAGTTGTTAAATATAAATTGTTAGAAAAGGTGCATTTTCACTACAGAGCTATCGAAGTAACATCATCACAAACAATACGCTCTGTGACCTGAAGTAAGTAACAATAAGCGTATATGCTACCAAGTAATACAAAAATGCGAAGCCGTATTTGTTTAAAAGCCAGTTTGAAATGACTAGCCGTAAAACATTAATTCATGGTACTTCAACGTGGATTTATGTTGCCAATAAACTTTTGCTTTAAGGTCTCTGTACGAACAATGAGATATACCGGGTGTCTCACTCAGGTGCTTTCTTACGAGCATCTCGTCTTGTGGATGTTATTATCTTGTATTGTGAAGCTTTAATGCCTGCTCGTAAATATTGCTTTGTTTATTCTTCGGGAGAGTTTTACGATTAGATGTAAGTAGGGAGAAGTGCAGGGTAAGGGCACTAACGTAGATGTACCCAGCGGCGATAAGAGTTGTGGAACTGCAAAATACCCCTATGTTAAGCAATTCGTGTCTTTATTTTTATTTATATTAGTATTAGTTAACTAGCAATTAGAGGAGGAAAAGCCACATATATGTGACGATCACAGAAGCCACAAGTCAGAAATGATTGCACACTTGCACAGGGTGGGCCAAAAGTTGCTAGGTGATTTAAAATTAAAATAAATTTCTTGTTTATTAACTTTTTTATTGCTTTTACTTCCCACACCGATAGGTGAGGGGAGTATTGTGATCGCGATTTTGAGATAATATTCTTTTTGGGCGTTTTATGATGCCTACATAACGAAAATCCACGTCACGCATTTCCGTCGGTCTGTCGGTCTGCCGGTCTGTCGGTCTGTCGGTCTGTCGGTCTGTCGGTCTGTCGGTCTGTCGGTCTGTCGGTCTGTCGGTCTGTCGGTCTGTCGGTCTGTCGGTCTGTCGGTCTGTCGGTCTGTCGGTCTGTCGGTCTGTCGGTCTGTCGGTCTGTCGGTCTGTCGGTCTGTCGGTCTGTCGGTCTGTCGGTCTGTCGGTCTGTCGGTCTGTCGGTCTGTCGGTCTGTCGGTCTGTCGGTCTGTCGGTCTGTCGGTCTGTCGGTCTGTCGGTCTGTCGGTCTGTCGGTCTGTCGGTCTGTCGGTCTGTCGGTCTGTCGGTCTGTCGGTCTGTCGGTCTGTCGGTCTGTCGGTCTGTCGGTCTGTCGGTCTGTCGGTCTGTCGGTCTGTCGGTCTGTCGGTCTGTCGGTCTGTCGGTCTGTCGGTCTGTCGGTCTGTCGGTCTGTCGGTCTGTCGGTCTGTCGGTCTGTCGGTCTGTCGGTCTGTCGGTCTGTCGGTCTGTCGGTCTGTCGGTCTGTCGGTCTGTCGGTCTGTCGGTCTGTCGGTCTGTCGGTCTGTCGGTCTGTCGGTCTGTCGGTCTGTCGGTCTGTCGGTCTGTCGGTCTGTCGGTCTGTCGGTCTGTCGGTCTGTCGGTCTGTCGGTCTGTCGGTCTGTCGGTCTGTCGGTCTGTCGGTCTGTCGGTCTGTCGGTCTGTCGGTCTGTCGGTCTGTCGGTCTGTCGGTCTGTCGGTCTGTCGGTCTGTCGGTCTGTCGGTCTGTCGGTCTGTCGGTCTGTCGGTCTGTCGGTCTGTCGGTCTGTCGGTCTGTCGGTCTGTCGGTCTGTCGGTCTGTCGGTCTGTCGGTCTGTCGGTCTGTCGGTCTGTCGGTCTGTCGGTCTGTCGGTCTGTCGGTCTGTCGGTCTGTCGGTCTGTCGGTCTGTCGGTCTGTCGGTCTGTCGGTCTGTCGGTCTGTCGGTCTGTCGGTCTGCCGGTCTGCCGGTCTGCCGGTCTGCCGGTCTGTCGGTCTGTCGGTCTGTCGGTCTGTCGGTCTGTCGGTCTGTCGGTCTGTCGGTCTGTCGGTCTGTCGGTCTGTCGGTCTGTCGGTCTGTCGGTCTGTCGGTCTGTCGGTCTGTCGGTCTGTCGGTCTGTCGGTCTGTCGGTCTGTCGGTCTGTCGGTCTGTCGGTCTGTCGGTCTGTCGGTCTGTCGGTCTGTCGGTCTGTCGGTCTGTCGGTCTGTCGGTCTGTCGGTCTGTCGGTCTGTCGGTCTGTCGGTCTGTCGGTCTGTCGGTCTGTCGGTCTGTCGGTCTGTCGGTCTGTCGGTCTGTCGGTCTGTCGGTCTGTCGGTCTGTCGGTCTGTCGGTCTGTCGGTCTGTCGGTCTGTCGGTCTGTCGGTCTGTCGGTCTGTCGGTCTGTCGGTCTGTCGGTCTGTCGGTCTGTCGGTCTGTCGGTCTGTCGGTCTGTCGGTCTGTCGGTCTGTCGGTCTGTCGGTCTGTCGGTCTGTCGGTCTGTCGGTCTGTCTGTCTGTCTGTCTGTCTGTCTGTCTGTTGGCGTTCTTCTAGCCTCCTAATCTCAGTAACCGCTGCATAGATTTTGATCAAATTTGGGTAGTGATATGGTGTAGGGTCGTAGTAGGTAATGTTGCTAAAATTTTGAAAATCGGTGCATGGGCAGCGGAGTAATTAGCAAAAAACGAAAAATTTCAAATATGCCTCAAACTTCATTTTTAGGCGTTTTAGGGGTTCCTGATCATTTCCTACCTTTTTTGGGGTGGGGGTGAAATTAGGGTGGTTGGGGGGTGGGGGGTTGTAAATCTGAAAAATTTGTTGTACTCATAATAGGCTGTTTACTGACCTGTGAGAGAAAGACCTTGCGGCATAATACACTTTTACTTCCCACACCGATAGGTGAGGGGAGTGTTGTGATCGCGAAAATTTTCGATTTTGAGATAATACACTTTTTGGGCGTTTTATGATGCCTACATCACGAAAATCCACGTCACTCATTTCCGTCGGTCTGTCTGTCTGTCGGTCTGTCTGTCTGTCGGTCTGTCTGTCTGTCGGTCTGTCTGTCTGTCGGTCTGTCTGTCGGTCTGTCTGTCTGTCTGTTGGCGTTTTTCTAGCCTCCTAATCTCAGTAACCGCTGCATAGATTTTGATGAAATTTGGGTAGTGATATGGTGTAGGGTCGTAGTAGGTAATGTTGCTACAATTTTGAAAATCGGTGCATGGGCGGCGGAGTAATTAGCGAAAAACGAAAAATTTCAAATATGCCTCAAACTCCGTTTTTAGGTGTTTTAGGGGTTCCTGATCATTTTTTACTTTTTTTTGGGTGGGGGTGAAATTGGGGTGGTTGGGGGGTGGGGGGTTGTAAAGCTGAAAAATTTGTTGTACTTATAATAGGCTGTCTACTGACCTGAGAGAGAAAGACCTAGCGGTATAATACACTTTTTTAGGTCCATCCGAACATTGCCTTATGTATTACAGGAACGGAGGGACTTTGAATTTTCCGATGTATACATACGAGTATTGCTTTAGATCGTTCCGTATTTTATAATGTTGAAATTACTGAATTGATGTTAATGAAATTTCGGCACAGTATTACTACTTTGGCGAGGATGGAAAACGCGTCTGATTTTTAGAAATCGTCTTAGTGGCGGCGCAGCAATATTAAAAAAACTAAAAATATGAAATCAGCCCAAACTTCGTTTTTAGGCGTTTTAGGGGTTCCTGATCATTTTCTACTTTTTTTTGGGGTGGGGGTGAAATTAGGGTGGTTGGAGGGGTGGGGGGTTGTAAATGTGAAAAATTTGTTGTACTCATAATGGGCTGTCTACTGACCTGAGAGAGAAAGACCTAGCGGCATAATACACTTTTTTAGGTCCATCCGAACATTGCCTTGCCGATTACAGAAACCAAGGGACTTGAACTTTCTGATGCATACAAAATACATACGAGTATTACTTTGGATCGTTTTGTATTGTGTTACGTGGAAACTTCTGAATTGACTTTAATGGCATTTTGACCCAGATTTATTACAGCGACGAGTATGGAAAGCACGTTTTTAGAAATCATTTCAGTGGCGGCGCGGCAATAATAAAAAACTAAAAATATAAAAAACACCTCAAACTTCGTTTTAGACGTTTTAGGGGTTCCTGATCATTTTAAATTTTTTTTTGGTTGGGGGTTGTGTACGTGGAAACTTCTGAATTGACTTTAATGACATTTTGACACAGATTTATTACCGCGACGAGTATGGAAAGCACGTATGGTTTTTTGAAATCATTTCAGTGGCAGCGCGGCAATAATAAAAAAACTAAAAATATAAAAAACACCTCAAACTTCGTTTTAGACGTTTTAGGGGTTCGTGATCATTTAAAAAAGTTTTTTTTTGGTTGGGCGTGAAATTGGGGTGGTTGGAGAGTGGGGGTTTGTAAAGCTCAAAAATTTGTTGTATTCATGATAGATCGTCCATTGACCTGCAAAAGAAGCGCCTAGTAGGAATAAAACACTTTTTTGCGGTCGGGCGAGCAATGCTTTGGTTGCAGCGGCATCTAGACTATAGTTTCATGCTGTGGGAAAATAATACAACTGGTATCATCGGAATGTGTGGGAAGTATTGAGTCAATCAACTTGACTATATTTTTTCTAATTGCCGACTAGTTCATTTGATGTGTTTTTTTCATTATGTGTGAAAAATTACATCACGCAAATATCCCCCATTTTCATTTTCACATAAAACTGCTCTTTCTGTGGTATGCTGCATAACAGCTCTAGTGTCTCTACCGGTAAAGCTCGAATTTCTGCTTCAATATCGTTCTCCAACTAAAGAATTGTATGAGGTTTATTTCTATAGACCTTTTTCTTCAAGTAACCCCAAAGGAAAAAATCTGGCGCTGTTAAATCAGGAGATCGAGGAGGGTATTGAACGGGAGCCCGCTTTGAAATTAACCGGTCCCCAAAAACTTGTCTTAGCAAGTTCATCGTGGCTGTAGTTGTATAGGGAGTGGCTCCATATTGTTAGAACTACATCCTTGGGTGGTTTCGAATAGCTGGAACTAAAAACGTCTGGATCATTCTTCTATAACGTTCTCCCGTAAAAGTTACTGCATTGCCATTGTCAGTTTCAGAGAAATAGGGGCCAATGATTCTTTGAGATGTGACAGCACACCACACTGTCCATTTGACAGTTTGACAGGGTGTGGCGGACGCTGGTGTATGGCCCTTGGATTTTGGGTTCCCCGTACTCTACAGTGTTGGGTATTCACGAAACCATTTGAATCGAAATGGGCCTTGTCACTCATTATCAGATATTGACGAAGTCCCTTTCTTCTCTAGAAAGCTGTTGAAATCGACGTGAAAAATTGAGTCGCCAATTCAAGGCAAATCTGAGACAGAGCCTTGTTGTTGAGAACGGGGAATAACATTGCATATAGTCAATTCCGATGGGCCACTTTTCTCGTGAAAATATAGGTTATATGCTCTCCGCAAGTGAACTATGGAATTATTATTACCCAAATTAAGCTTCACAGTCCTTGTTCTTTGGTTTGAGTTGAGCCTTTTCATTTTCAAACTGCCATGTATGTACTTAAAAAATCTGGAAATAAAATCAGAATTATTTATCCAGGAAAAAAATAACAATTTTTTGGAACCACCTAGGAACTTATGGTATGTGATATATCTTTTCCACCGCCGTCTTGCTCGCTTCCCATATCTCCTGGATTGTGCCAGGGGTTTTCAAGTCTGGGCAAGATAGGAGATGCTCCATCGTCTGGTTTTCCTCAGTGTATACCCATCTCAATAGGTTATCCCCAGACCTCGCCATTTGGCATCTAATCCTGGTGAGACTTTTGCAGGTCCTTCATTCCAGTTGTGATCCAGCAGGGAGGGCTTCAGTTGGGTTCCAAGTTGGTAAGTGGTTTTCTGTTGGTCGTCTCATCCACAATACATCTTTGTTTAATGACTTGGAGTCTGTCAGTGGATTTGCTGGAATAATGAAATTCTTCCTGCATTCAAGTCTGGCTACTGCGGGCTTCTGCGCATATAGAGGGTGTCTTTTATCTATTGACTGTCTATTTCGCTCTGCCATACATGAGACTTCTCGCCTGATTTGAAAGGGGGGGGGGCTATTCCTGCTAACATGTATAGGTGGTCCAGGTTAGTAGGTTTTAGACAGCCCGTGATTATCCTACAGGTGTTGCGTGTTCAGGGTAGGGTCTAGTTTGTTAGCATGAATCAATCTGGACCGTACAACGCATGCGTATTGGGCTAGGGCAAAGCACATGGCAAGGGATGTCGTCCAAAATATGCCATGGTGGGCCCTTATTGGAAGTTGATCACCTTGCGAATTACACCGTTCCTCGTATTCACTTTTTCTCTAGTCTTATCTACGTGTTTTTATAGGATGGAGTCCTATCTGAGGTAGTAGCCTGATAGGCCAGATTTGGGGAGTCTTGTAGCCTGATCGAAATCCATTCCATTTGCAGTTGCCTGTTCGCTTGCCAGTTATCAAGATGATATAGGCAGGTTTAAGTTTTATCGAGGTTTGGGCGTAGCTGATTTAACTTGTAATATAAGGCCATTCATGCTAGGGACTGTTAACCTTTTCTCGATTTCCCCAATGTCATGGGACTAACACGTAATGGCTACGTCGTCGGCGTAGATGAAACTATTTGTAGCAGGGCTGGCAGGTTGGTCATTCGTGTAGAAATTGAATAGAAGAGGCGCCAGTACGCTACCTTGTGGGAGACCATAGTTCTGGTTCCTCCACCGACTTCTCTGTCCCTGGAACTTCGCGTAGAACTTCCTGTTGCACAGCAGTGATCTCAGGAACTGTATCAGATGGTAGTTTTGTGTCATCCTGAAGATTTGTCTGAGGAGGATTTTGTGATTACTGATATCATATGCTCTCACGCGAGATTCGGAGACTATGCCGAAGAGATAAGAACTCTTATATCCAGCAATTGTGCCAGGAAATAGAGATGCATGTCAATACTAATCACCCGAAAGAGATGTTTTTCAAGGTGAACTGCCTCAGTCGGAATTCTTGGGCTGTTAAAAATCCCGAGGGACAGCTAATTACCAACTTGCATGAGGTTATTGAGGTATGGCGAAATTACTGCGAAAACCTGTACTATGAGGATGGCCCTCAGGCCCTCTCATTGGATTTTGAATATGAACCTGATATTCTTTTGTCTGAAGTGGATCGTTCCCTCAACGAATTAAAAACTAATAGAGCTACAGTCATTGATGCTATTTCTGCCGAAACATTAAAATGCTTGGGTGAAGACGGCATCTCTCTTTTATATAATATTTGTAAGAGGGTCTGGTCCTCCGGTGTTTGGCCAGATGAATGGTGCACATCCATTTTTGTTCCACTTCATAAAAAAGGATCTCCAACAAATCCAGACAATTATCGCCTACTTTTGTTAATCTCTCATGCAAGCAAGGTTCTTCTATATATTTTACAGTCTCGTTTGGAGGGTTTTATTGGCTGGCAAGTTTCTCAGGCGCAGGCAGGTTTCGTAAAAGGACGCGGTACGCGTGAACAGGTCTCGAGCTTAAGACAGATTATTGAAAAAGCCAGAGAGCATTATTTTCCCGTTTTTATTTGCTTTGTGGACTATTCTAAGTCGTTTGATAACGTAAAATGGCCTAAACTGTGGGAAATCCTTATCTCCATGGGAGTCCCTTACCACTTAGTATTTCTCATACAGCAACTCTATGAGTCTAGCTCAGCTCGTGTAAGAATTGATGGTAACCTGTCTGGTCAAACAGTAACAAGAAAAGGAGTTCGCCAGGGATGCGTATTATCTCCGATGTTATTTAACATTCACTCTAAATTTGTGATGAGACAGGTATTGGACAACTGGAATGGCGGTATAGCTATTGCCGGAAGCAAAATATCTAACTTAAGATTTGCTGACGATACAACCCTTATTGCTGCTTCTCAGGAAGAACTAGTAGCTCTGTTGAACGTTTTAGAACAGCACAGTGCAGCATATGGTCTTAGTATTAACTACAACAAGACCAAGGTTATTATCGTAGATAGAGAGCATGACAATCATCGAGAAATAAAGTCAATAGGCCGTTGTGAAGTAGTTCAAAGTTTTGTGTACCTCGGTTCTTTGATCGACAATTCAGGTAGCTGTGAGAATGAGATTCGACGGCGCATTCAACAGGCACGGGTTGCCATGACAAAGCTCACTAAAATAAGGCGTGACCATAACATCACCAAAGCTACCAAAATGTCACTGGTTCAGTCTCTTGTGTTCTCCATATTTTTGTATGCCTCGGAAACTTGGACTGTTAAAAAGGCAAATCGAGCTCGCAGAGGTACTTTTGATATGTGGACGTGGAGGAGAATGCTGAGAATCCCTTATACCGCCCATCGAACTAATATTTCCATATTGGATGAGCTCGGCAATCCAAAGAGACTATCCTCCATTGTGTCGATGAGAATGCTTACATTCTTCGGACATATTCACAGAAGCGATAATATGGAGAAACTTGTAGTTCAGGGTCATGCCCCGAGTGGGCGGCGCCGCGGCCGTTCCCCCACACGCTGGAGGGATACGACGAAACAGTTGCTAGATATGAGTATCAAGAGCGCCACTGAACTGACAGTAAATCGCGAACGATGGCGATCTACAGTTCTCAAAACTATTGATAATATTCGTGTCGGCAATACTCTAGCTCCGACTTAATGCGTTTTACGAGCTCACAACATAACTGTTAAGACATTGTGACTATGATGATGATATCATATGCTGCCGAAATATCCACGAACACCCCTATTTTTTCTCTCCTATCGAATCCTAGTTCTCGAACATACTTTCTCCAATGGCAAACGTTCAAATTGCTTGTCACTTTATTATGTTATATTTTTTAGAAGATGTGTCTAATTCAACAAAGAGAGCAAATAGAAGAACAGACCAACAAAGTAATATTTTTCAGTTGTTGTTTTCACAGTACAAGCATTATGAAGCTTCTGTCTACAGACTATTGGATAACCTATAAACCACAGTGACAGTGCACGTGAAGTTATACCTAATATTAGTCAAGTACGAGATTGTTAGACAGAAACGGCCGTTGCTCCCGAATTTGACAGGAACCGTCACGGTGACAAACCAGAGGAGGTTATTCCTATGGTTATTCTTTAGATAACTATGACAATACGCATCGCTTCATTAGTGCCAACGGTAGTTAATTCATTATCAACCGACGGCGACGATTGTACAACGGATATCAACCTTAAGCCTAAGGTTGGATAAGCTTAGGTTTAGCAAAGTTGAGTTAAACCGGCATGTTTACAACCGGCCCTAAGTATGATTTTATAATGAAGAAATACGATGGTGCTATCAAATTCTTTGATAGATAGGTGTCAAACTTTTAGTTAATCACTTATACAGCAATCGTCTGGACAAATCATCAGATAATTTCATAATGTTGACTGCAATTTGAACCACCAAACGGAACTACTAAACAGACTCACATACAGACAACGAAGCTATTGCCACGGCTATTGTTTTATTGTGTGGTCTGAAAAGTTTGGATAATTCAACAGATAAGCTTTTAAAATTTTCCTTAATATTTTATTACCAGCAGCTATTAAATAATACATCATGTTGAGCTCACTTTAAAAGCAGTTCCTTCTACTTTGAAATTTTATAAGTTCATAATGATTCACCCATTTTTATCATGTATTACGTCCGTGGATAAATCATGTCTACGGATCTGATTTCATGGACAACTTCTGGAGACATATTGTCTTAGTTACCTCAAGAAGAAGAATCATTTATTAGTGATGGATCAGACAATCGAAAACTTGCATGATTCATGATTTGAGGAAAAAAATTTTGTTTACTACAAATATCCAACTACCTACATGTAATAATATTTGCCAATTAGATCAAAAAGACAAGTCCCTAGACGAAGTATACAGGGTGAGTCGCAAGGAACGCACCAAACTAGGAGTGTATCAATTTATTATAAACGTGAAGATAATGTAAAAAACTTATATGCTCTTACTCGATTCTCATTTTTTCCAAGTCATAGCGTAGTAAAAAATATACAGGTTTTGCACATTAACATTTTCTTAATCATAGCGTTCTTTTAATATATGTTCCAAAATATCGCCACTGACCTCTAAATACTTTCTGCTTTGTCTAGGAAGAGCGCTTGTTGCTCTCCCAATTGATACATTCCTTTCTTATCTAAGACGATGGCCTTCATTCACAGAATTAGTGCAGCCCGTGTGGTCCATTTTCATCACTTCATTTTTGATCCAGCTCCATAAACAATAATCTAGTGGTGTGAGGTCTGGAGAACTTCAAAAATTAATAGGACCTTGATGTGAAGGAGCTGCAACGTTAGATAGTACATCTGCATTCCAATACTTACAGGAACTTCCTCTAGCGGGCCTTGTAACTCAATTTGTAAAGAATTGAAGTAGTTGTCTCCTGTGAGGCGATTCTCCAAAACGGAAAGGCCAATCAAATAGCTGTCGACCATACCACACCACACGTTTACAGAAAACCTATGTTGAAAATTGCTTTCGTTTGTTGCATGGGGATTTAAATAAACGTTCAATTACTGTCACTGTACTCCATCTGAACATCCCAGTTAACAAACGTCTTTGAGCCTCGAACACGGCATACTTCGATTGTGACAAAATTCAGATACAACTGCTAGATAAACATGTTTAGGGCCCGTTTCACCGGTCCCTGATAAGTGCCTGATAGCTTATCGGTCAGATAGGCCTATGTTATATATATGGCGTTATCTGGCAGACAGGCTACCTGACACTTAACAGATAAATAGATTCATAATTAGATAGATAGATACATAGTTTACTGACCGTTCTTAAACAAAATTTGTATTTACAGTCACAATTCATAAATCAGGTACGTGCAGCAATCAAAGACGTAATATACTCCTGTATAGTGTAAAAACTATGAGTTAGCAAGGACTTTTTTACAAACCTTTTAACTATATAAATAGACAACTACTGAAACAACGTGTCATTGAAATAATTAATGAGATAACTGTATACATTAACATCTAGTTTATTAACTTGGGTCATTCGGGGTCGACACCATGGAGCAACAATGTTGTTAGAAAATCTAGTATTAGAAGTGTGGACCTGAGAATATCTGGTGAACATACCTGCATTGCAATGAACATTTATAAGTGTCTCCATGATGTATAAATACGCAAAGGGAGTATCCCCAGAGCTCTAAAATGTATTTATACATGATGTACCATAAGGCAAATTAGCTAATATTCGTACTGCATGCTTCTGCATTACAAATACTTTATTGCTTCATGATGCGTTGCCCCCTCAGAGTAACAACTGAACATAGAGGTAGTAAACGAACCACTTCAGCATGGCATGCTTAAAGCCATCATCTTTTGACACTTCAGCCTCCAAACATTGCCAACTAACCTGAAAATTCTTCCAATGCACCCATGTTACAAACAGTGCACTGCACTGTTCCATCTCGAAAAACTGTTAAACTGCACTCGAATATAGCACAACAAGTCCGTAAAGCTTCACTACAGTTACGAACAAATAGCGAAATCGATTTTACTGACCAAGCATAAAAGACGCACAAACAATCAAACGTCTGACAGTCGGGGTTCTACCGTAAATAAGTCGCATGAAAATTATATCGGTGTTGCCAGATCCTCAAAATTTATGTAAGACTTCAGAATTTGCGTTTATGATGAAATATGTAGTAACGCAGTAGAGGTCAATATCTATTGATTTTGATGTAATCATTCCTGAACCATGAAAATACTGTCTTTTTTAACGTAGAATGGAATATTTCTGCACGACAGTAAATAATATGATTGCCGTATCTGGTGGTCAATATGACAACGTAAGAAAAAATGTCGGCCTATTAGAATTAGTTGGGAGCACATTTATATGTTCGTTTATTTCAACTAAATTTAATTTTTTGTGCCTTGCACTCACTCAGTTTGAGATGATTTGCATCAAACAACCATTTTTACTTCCCACACCGATAGGTGAGGGGAGTATTGTGATCGCGAAAATTTTCGATTTTCAGATAATACGCTTTTTGTACGTTTTATGATGTCTACAAAATGAAAACAATCCACGTCACTCATTTCCATCGGTCCGTTTGTCGGTCTGTCTGTCTGTCGGTCTGTAGGCGTTTTACTAGCCTCGTTACCTCAGTAACCGCTGCATGTATTGTAATGATGAAATTTGTTGTATTCATAATAGACTGTACACTGACCTGTGAAGGAAAACCTAGGGACATAGAATTTTCTGTATACATGCGAGTATTTATTGCTTTAGATCGTTTTGTATTTTGTAGCGTGGAAACTATTAAATTGATTCTAATGAAATTTTGACCCAGTATTACTACGGTGGTGAGGATGGAAAACGCGTATGGTTGTTAGAAATCGTGTCAGTGGCAGCGTAGCAATATTAAAAAAATAATATGAAAACAGCTCAAACTTCTTTGTTAGATGTTTTAGAGGTTCCTGATCATTTTTTACCTATTTTTGGGTGGGGATAAAATAGGCTGTCCATTGACCTGTGAAGGAAAGGCATAAGGCATAAGACAAAGACAATTTTAGCGGGGGGGGGGCTGCCGATGGTTGTGTTGCAAAGGGATCTCGGACTAAAGTTCCATGCTATGGGAAGTAATAAACTGGTATCATAGTAATGTGTGGGAAGTACTGAGTCAATCAACTTGACTTCATCTTTTAACTTGTGTTAAGCTCTCGACTTCTCGACTTCGGTCGCGTTTGCTCTAGATAGAGCTGTCGTATCATCGTCAAACAAAAAACATTTATCTGAAATGGAAATTATGCTATAACTTGAAAATAAATGAGAATCGGCTAAGAACATATGAGCTTTTTTTCATTATTTCCACGCGTACAATACATTTCTAGAGTTTGGTGCTTTCCTCCCGACTCACCCTGTATAATTTCCGTAGATTGCACTATTGCCATTATCAAGTAAAATGTCCGGACAATAAGTCAAAAAAAAACAAATAAAAACTAATAAAGATTTTGAAGCTCAACAAGTCAGTCAGCCCTTATCTATTAACATTTTTTTTTGTGAAACGTTTGTAAGTCATTATGTGCCTTTGTTTGAGAATGATCCTTACACCTACGATTAATGTGATTATCTAGATTCTTATTATTATTGTACTATTTTCCTTTATTATCGGATCATCCTATATTTTGTATTCCACATTGTTTGTACACAACCTAACGCTTGTAGGTATGTTTGTGCTATATTCAACTCTATCATTCAATAATAATTACTGTCCTTAAGTCTTCCCCCGGTATACAAAAATTCGCATACGCATTCTCATCAAGCATACCTACTGAATTGCACGTAAAGCAGAAATTGCTCGGAAAACTTCCTTTCGACAGAAAGCGGAGTCGATTTTTGTTACGGCGTCGTAAAATCAGAAAGAGACTATTCCAAGGATTTTCTTTATGAAACTTGATCAGTTTTTAACTGAAATATTCCATTTTATTGCAGATTGTTTACGATATCCGAGCAGTTATTATAGGATATGCAGTATAAGTTTTATATGCTGGCAGTACACTTTATCTGAATAAAATGTCAGGGGGAAATGAAGCTCCCGGTTTATACAGATTTCCCTTCATATAGCACTTACTTCCCATGAAAATAGATTCAAAAAATTTTGTGGATTATAATTATAGAATATGGTTAACCTTGACAGCTGTCTTTCATATTATAATTGATTCCCCGTTTCACCCTTACTGAACTCTAAAAATTGATTTGCAAAATCACTAACAAAATCGTTGGTTAATTAGTGCCACTAATATCACAACATTCGTCTGTGATATAATATGATAATTTGTAAAATTATTATGCGATTTTACACGATTTTAAGGACATCACATTAGTTTTTTACATATATATTTTGTAAAACTATTTTGTAAGATATGTAATTTCACGTAATTTTCTAGTAATATCACTTGATTATATTGTTAAACCGTTAAACGTTTTATTGCAAATTTTTTAATAACTTATTTTGTAATTTTACCTCATTTTTTAAAATTACTTCGTAGTCTTACAAAAAACCTATTATAATAGGATTTAAGAAAAGGCTGTCATTATAAACATAGTTTTATTTTATGTATGAAAATAATGTAACATAACATTAAAATTCAATACAAATACAGAATAAAAAACTACTGTTTCAGTCTTATCGGCTGGCAAAAAATCATATATCAGCTTGTTGGTCAGGCAAACAGCTAGTTAACCTGTCAGTTCATTATAATAAAAGAAATTACTATTTTCTTACTGGAAGTGTGACGACTTTCTCCCAAAGTAAAGATGCATAAAATATGTTTGATTCATTTCCAAAGTTACTGAAACATTTTTTTGGTTCATTCGGTTTTAATTAAAATATATTTTTATAAATATTTTATTGCTTCTTCAAAGGAACTTGCATTGATTAGCTGAATTCTATCATTGTAACTGGGAATTTTCTTTTTCCTTCTTCCTCTGAAATTAAAGACAATATTGTTCTTAGAGTAAAGTATTAGGACTCGAAAACTTTTTCATTAATAAACCATATCATATCAAAGAGAAGGTATACAGGATGGCCCACGATTGATATCGATCAACGTGATCAATTTCTAGGGAAATAGGTTTCAGAATTTGTTTAAATTTAATACTTTGCAAAACTAAATGGGGCCATTCAGGTTAAAATATTTCAAAGATCGCGGCTTAGCTTGCTTAAATGCACTTTGTATTCATTATATCATTTTATCCAATGAATCTTCAAACTTCAAACACAAATAGCATCACTACACGTTATATACTGGTACTTCCAAAACAAAATCCATAAAACAACGACCCGTCCGCTGTTTCTCTATCCACACAAGCTGATTCTTCTTGCCCGCCAGTACTACTTTTCATCGGCAACGCGTAATCTGTACTAAAGGCAAGTAGCCATATAAAGCGTTTTAGTCAAATTACCATTGATACCAACCGAAGAAATGAATTGTTTTACTAACATTGTTGAAGTATTTTTCTAAGATAATTACAAAATTTACAAAAGAAAACTGTAAAAAAAGAAACATTTTGTATAATGACAATTATCTTGTATTTTTGTGTTATAAAAATGCAACACAGCTTTGTAATTTTACTAATATTTTGCGAAAAATTGAAACATTTGTAGTTTTTTCGTGAAATTCTCAAGAATTTTTTCAAAATTTAGTAAATCTACGAAGTTACTGTATTTTTGTTAAACTTTACTGAGGTTTTACAATATGACATAGGTAGTAAAATCGATCCAATAGTGCTTGTAATTGCTTTGTAAAAATACCCACGTTTTTTCAGTGTGGTGTGGGGCTTATAATAGTCCCTTTTTATATCATGTACAAATCAAGCCCATTCTTTCCCATCAAGCGCCAACTTCTTCGCCTCTGTATGATCCTTTCCTCTCTTCTTCAAAATGGCAACTATTGTGTCTTCCCATGTCTTATGAGGTCCACCTCTCTTCCTTTTTCCCTGCACCTTCGCTTCCCATATTCTCTTAACTGGCATATTTTCTCCCATCTTCCCCATCATCTTAGCACTTTACCTTCTATATTATCTAGTAGAGACTGGACTTCTAGTTCCTCTCTCACTGCTTCATTTCTACTTTTATCCATTCTAGTAATTAGTATTTCATTTTTGACATATCGAAAGCTTTCGACAGAGTGTGGCATGAGGGACTTCTGGTCAAGCTTGCTGCTTATGGACTACACCTGGCCTGCGCCAGTGGATGAATAGCTTTTTGAACGACCGATCTCTGTTTGTTGTAGTCGAGGGCTGTTCATCAGACGTATTTTCCATAAACGCCGGTGTTCCTCAGGGATCTGTCCTATCCCCTACACTGTTTCTGCTGTACATCAACGATCTGTTGGAAATAACATCCAATCCAATCTACAGCTTCGCAGATGACAGTACATTAGTGTCGTGCATGGAACCAGGCAAGCCACTATCATCCCAGGAGACGGTACGTCGGCGCCAGCAGCATGCCTCACAGATCAACGTAGATATCAAAACAATTGTCGAGTGGGGATTAGCAAATAAAGTACAGTTCAACGTACAAAAAACTCAGGCAACAACACTTACAAAGAAGTCTCACGATGGCTTACCAACCGTGGAAATGGAGGGCCACCCCATAGTCGAATCACCCTCCGTCAAGCTTTTGGGGATCAACAATAACATGTCCTGGCACGACCACGTCGTCAGTATTGCTAAAACGGCATCCCAGAAGCTTGGAGTTTTGTTCCGCTGTAGGAAGTTGTATACACCAGAGCAACTGCTGCTGCTCTACAAGGCACAGATCCGACCATCGCTGGAGTATTGCTCCCATGTGTGGGGGATGCGCTCCGAAACACTCTCTGACCTCACAAAGGACCTCCACAGCCTGGAACATCGAAGGAGGGTGGCTGACCTATCCCCCTTTTACAGATTCTATCACGGAAGATGTTCGAGTGAGCTCTCCCAGATAATAACACCAAAGGCCGTCCGAACCAGGAACACTAGAGAAGCTCTGCGAGCTCATCCTTACCAGGTCGAGGTCCTTACTCCCCGAACCGGTCTCCTCCAGCATTCCTTCTTTTGGAGAACTTCGACGCTGTGGAATCAGCTGCCGGGGAATTTGTTTTCCGACGGCTACAACCTGCAGCGTTTCAAATCTAACGTGAACCGACACTTGTCCTCTCGCAGCGCTTCTATAGCGTCATAGGCTTTCGGCCTTTGCGGGAGGCTGACCATAAAAAAAAAAAAAATTCGACTGCCTGCAGCTTGCTTTTCTGTTGTTCTGTTAGTACCCAAGATTCGCATGCGTAAATTAGTATTGGCGGATACATTTCCCTATATACATTTAGTTTCGTTTGTCTGGATATTTCCTTTCCATTTAAGAAACTTTCGTTGAGTGAGTAGTATAAATTATTGGTCTTCCTTATGCGTTCTCCAAGTTCAACGTCATTCCTGCCTGTATTTTCTGATATGGTTCCTAGATTTTGGAATGATTCTACTTGTTCAATATCTACTCCTTCTATTTGCATCCCCATTTGCGTTCTCTGTTTCGTCACTGCTATCACTTTTGTTTTCATTTTGCTCATTCTCATGCCCTTCATGTCATGTCTATACCTATAAAATGAATGCCCTTCTGTATAAAAAGTCTTCTGTATATGTTCTGTATGAAAAAGTTGTCCCCGTGGTAGTAACACGGTGTCAAAATTTCATCACAATTAAGTTAGTAGTTGTCAAGTCACACGGTAGGACAGTAATATGTATCAAATCATTTCACAGAGATAAAATTCAAAGGCAACAATCGGATAGGTGTAAAAAGCACAACACATCACCAAAGTAAATTTTTTTCAGCGCAACATAGAGGATAGAACAAATTTAATGTTTGAGTTTTCAAATCTTCCACCCACCTCACTGCCCCAATTTCACACCCTCCAAAGAAAATGGAAGAGGATCAGGAACCTATGAAATGCCTAAGACGAGCTTTGTGGTGGTTCTGGTAATATTTTGTTTTTTACTAGTTTCTCCGCCGCCAATGCACCGACTTTCAACATTACTTACTATGAACTCACGTCATATCGCTAGACAAATTAACAATAATCCAAGCAGCGTCTATTGAGATCACGAGTGTAGATGCTGATATTTTTAACTTCTCCGACAAAGGAAGGGTAAGTTATTAGAATCGGCCCGTGTTCGCAAATTTTACTGAAATCGACGTGCGAGGTATCACTTCCAAGGTAAAATCAACTCCTCACTCATTTTCTGAAAAGAAAATGCTATGTTATATTATTATTTATCCCAGTAACCCCCACCGCCCTCCACCACTAATCATAGATTTGCACCGAAAGTGAATCAAAAGATAGAGAGCAAAACTCTCTTTATGACAGTACAGTTTGAAATTATTTGGATCATTTTTGTGACAGTTACCGCCATTTCAAGGCTCGAAAATTTGCTACCTTTTATAAATTTTCATTCCGCCATTTTGGAAATTTGGTAGCATTTCGGACATAAGAAAACATGCTCTTTATCGTGGTAGCATTATACTTTCACGTTATGACATTATTTTTTGAGTTATTCCCACCCCACCCCTTTTTTATCATCGCAGTGGAACCAAAAACTAGACTTTCGTTTCTAATTATAACCTTTTTATGGTGACCAAGTTTGAAAAAAATCGGAAAGCTTTGGTTTTTTGATGTCCTTCTGTGTATACGTCTCTAAAGATACTCAAAAATACCTCAAAAGATTACTTCCAAATTTGTCCAACTTGAATTAGTAAAGGTGCTTTCGAGTAGAAAAGGTTTTCGTGCCGATCGGCCAATGGGGGTGGAAAAAGGTGGGCCGTGTACAAAAAAAAGATGAAATACAAAGTATCAATTTGATAGCACCAGTTGAAAGAAACTGATTCTTTATGTCTGAAACGATATATCGCATGTTAATTTTTTCTGAAATAGATGCTAAAAAAATTAAGCAAATTAAAATACTCAAATTTAAACGGCACAATTGAATTGATCTAGGTTAATGCGTATTCAGCAATATATTTTAATTTTTTTTTTGTTTGTTATTGATTTCGGCTTTGTGGCAATTGATTATATATCTTCTGCTCTGTAGTAGTAGTAGTAATATTAGTATACATCTAGGTACTTTAGTAAGCTATCTCAATGTTCTGAGAGTAGTATATTCTGTAAAACGTTGGTTGTATTGTATTATAATGTATTAAGTCGTATTATTTTTCTTGGGTTGAGTGGAAGAGCGCGACTCAGTTGTATGTGCCTCATATAACTGAGCTGCGAACTCTGCCTTTTGCGTAGACACATCTGGGTTACTTCTTTATTATGTTACGCTATGATTATGGTTCTAATCTATGCAATAAAAACAATTATTATTATTATTATTATTATTAAATGTATGAACAAGAACGGGGAACGTCCACATTTTTTTACACTATACTTCTACTTTTTTTCTACTATAAGTTTTTCAAAGCTGTCAATTAGAGAAGTATATCTGGTAGTTGTTTTGAATTATGGTATGGAGAATAAATTTACTAACAGGTATGGAAAAAATAGGGTATGCTCCTTGACTAGGCTAATGGGGAAACTCCTACTCACATGCAACTTTCCCTAAGTACATTCATTACAGTTGAAGAGTAGCAATTTCGTTCATCCATCCGAAACCAATCACAGACGACATCGTTTCGCTTTTATTAAAGCTCGTCAGTGTGACTTAGGTCTCAGACGAAAAATGAAATTTCCTATTAGTGCCTAGCTCGAAAAACTCGTACTAGTAGTAATTATTAATATTTAATAATTAATTGAGTTAAGTTGCTTTTTAGCATAAACCGAATGTCGGGAGTGTTAAATGAGTGTTCCACAAAAAAGAGTCTGTTTGTTGTCGTATTCGCAGGCTCCTATACCTGATGCTTTTAAACGGGTCACATACAGTGCTCGGTTCCTCAGATTGAACGCTCAGGTACCGACTTTGGTAGATAGATGGCGAACCAACACTTTTTTAAAGTACCGCATTCCAATATCTATATGTTGCTACTACATTCATTACTTTATCTACTACTCTGTCGACTGACTCAGATGCCGGCTCCAATGTTGTGTTGGTGGAATGGAAACATTTTCTGTGTTCTGTATTCTGTATTCTATAATCATGGGAGGGCAGTCTAGAGACCACAGCACCTAGGCCCCATTGGGCCCTTTGTGCATCCTCCCTGGAGATATCGCCGCCTAGGTTTCCAGCCATCCCAGTCGTTTGAAAAACAGGGTGATTGCACCTAGGGGGATTCTCCTCAAGGAGGCCAAGATTGGCCACCTTTCACCCAGAATGGATTCTCGAAGTGATGAGACGCTGGGGCAGTCACAAAGGACGTGATGCACCGTCTCATCTTCCTGTTCACAGCCTCTGCGGAGAGGTGTGTCGCCTACTCCCATGTTAAAGAGGGGTTTCCGAAGCTGGCGATGTCCCGCTAAGATTCCTACAACAGTGCGTAGTTTACTTCTGGGCATCGCCAGGTAGCTCTTTGCTGCATCCTTACTAGGGTAAGTTAAAAGTTCCCTGGCAAGTTGACAGGTGTTTGTTCCATCCCATAATTCCTTGAATTTCTGATGGGTGTATTCCTTTATCATTTGCGATTTCGCTGTCGACGGTAATAAGCTTGAGGGGCTGGGGCCAAAGATTCTCAGGCCCGCAGCCTTTCTAGCCAGTTCATCAGCTTTTTCATTGCCACTGCATCCTGAGTCACTTTATTTTTTTCTGTGTTATCGCCTATATTACTTTTGTTACTTAATATTTAAATAAATAAACAATGTTTCCACGTGCACGTTCTAGCCCAGTAATAACAATGTAGTAGGATAACATCAAGGTTAAATTTTTAGGCTACACGTGGTACCAACAATTATTGCAAAATAGTAGACACTACTACAGACGTTGATAATAATAGTTAGCTAAAGCGTGCTTATGAAAATGCGATAAAAGTAAAACTTTGTATTTCGGCAGGGTTTGCTTTAATGATAATTATTTTTAATACTACATACGCAAGCTGACCTGAATTAATTTGACAAAAAATGATATAGTGACGATTTTGAAATCTAAGACATGTTCGGCATTCTTGGTTCTGTGTTTAGTAAGGCCACAAAGATAATAGTTTTAAGAGAAAAATAACTATTCTGCCTATTACTCTACCCGCTAGGTTTTTCTACCTTGAAACGACCGACACTTTTGAAATCACGTAATCGATTTGTCATGAAAATAGGTGTTCGAATAGAAACAGTGCCAGTTTCAGTGTTGTCGAGGGGTTGCCCCTCGAGGATCGAGGGGGTAAAAACTCTGCTTCGCGACGATTTTCAAAAAATAGCGTCGTTTTGGTGCTATCAAAAAAAAGGTTCAAATAACTTTTGGAGAGAACAAAATTCTGCACCATTCTGACCCTTACATTTTTTGAGTGCGCCCTATACAGGGTTATTCACGTTATACTTTCGGATGGATAGAGACCCATAAAGGCTACATTTTAAAAATATTTTCATGTTATACAGGGTGTCCCAAAAACACGATATGTATCAAAGTTATGTTTTTTAAATAGAACACCCCGTATATTATTGCATATTCAGATTCCTTGATGAATTCTAGTGTGACTTTATGTATCATCTATGGACTTGAAGCGAACCGTTTAGGTGTAAATCACCATTTTCGGTATAAGTAGATATCAGGAAAAAATTGAATATCGCAGATATTATGAAATTTGAAAGGTTGTGACTTTGCCGTATTACTAAGCATAAAATGCGCCAGCTTTTATGAGACTATCAAATTTAAATTACGTTTATGCTTGGAGAAATCGGTCGATTAATTAAGGAAAGTTCGATCAGCGATAACTTGATTTTTTCAAAAGGGAATGCCCAATTTTTTTATACGGCTAAACGTAGAATTTGATAACCTTTCTAATGATATAAGGTTGTCAATATCAATCTCTGGTAGTTTTCATTTAATTTTAAATTTTCGAACAAATCGGCGTTTTGCAATTTTCCTACCTATAAGCAACGTAGCAGGCCATGAAATATAAACAAAAGCCTGTTCAGGTAGAAAAAAACAACTAACTTAGTAGAAAAATACACACGAACTAGACTAAAGGGACAAGATTATAAAAATCAAACAAATCAACTCTCCCAGAAACAACTGCGATAACATTGCTAAAGTCAAAGAGAAGCTGGGGTATGGCAGTAATAGAAATTTTTTTTTTCAATCTACTGGCCACCGCAATTTACTAGAGGTTAAAAATTTCCAAGACAGTTAAAAACCCTGATATGAAACAAAAATAACCAGCGACTGTTGCTCCAGCACGTCATTATCAATCATATGTAATGGTGTAAAAACGTAGTAATTTGCGTCGAAGTCGATGCCTCTGACTGGAGCCCTTCTATTTTTCAATATCGATTAGCAATATTGCAAAGAAGGAATACTGACAAATCAGATTTAAATTTTCTGTCATTTAAGTTATGTTTTTAATTTAAACAAATTTTAATCCATGAGCTCTGCGACCTTGCTAATAGGTAGGTACTGAAGAATTTTCAGAACTCCAGTCAAAGGTACTTTTGACTTGAATTGCATACTTTGCATTAAATTGCATCAAACGTGAGATTGTACTATGAAAATAATAAACTGCCTACAGCATTGTCTAGTAGTTCTCGGTTCATTTCAAAAATTTTAATGGTTTCGAAAATTGCCAATCTCTAGTACATTGCAGTAGCTAGTAGGCCGCGAAAAAATCCATTTCTGCCTTACTCCAGCTTCTCTTTGACCAAAGATATGTTACCGCCGTTGCTTCTGGTTAGACTTTGTTTGTTGTGAGTAATTTTTATAATCTTGTCCCTTTAGTCTAGTTCGTGTGTATTTTTCTGCTAAGTTAGTTGTTTTATTTACCTGAACAGGTTTTTGTTTATATCTCATGGCCTGCTACGTTGCTGATAGGTAGGAAAATTGAAAAACGCCGATTTGTTTGAAAACTTAAAACTAAATGAAAACTACCAGAGATTGATATTCATAATATTGTATCATTAGAAAGGCTATGAAATTCTACGTTTAACCGTATAAAAAAAATTAGGCATTCCCTTTTGAAAAAATCAAGTTATCGCTGATCGAAGTTTCCTTAATTAATCGACTGATTTCTCCAAGCATAAACGTGATTTAAATTTGACAGCCTCATTAAAGCTGACGCATTTTATGCTTAGTAATACGGCAAAGTCACAGCTTTCCAAATTTTATAATGTCTGCGACGATATTCAATTTTTTCCTGATATCTACTTATACCGAAAATGGTGATTTACACCTAAACTGTTCGCTTTAAGTCCCATGTATGATACACAAAGTGACACTAGAATTCACCAAGGAATCTGAATATGCAATAATATATAGGGTGTTCGATTTAAAAAACATAACTTTGATACTTTCCGTGTTTTTGGGCAACCCTGTATAACATGAAAATATTTTTAAAATGTAGCCTTTATGGGTCTCTAACCATCCGAAATTATTATTTTCTTTTTTATCAAATACTTTAGCCATAATGCTCCGTGTCGAATAACGTGAATAACTCTGTAGTTTCCATTCTGCAATCCCCAATGTTAGGGATTGATTTGTACTTTTCACTAAAATCCGAATTAAATCGCGGATTAAGACGAGAAACATTATCGAAAAGTCCTGTAACCCTTTTTTACTGAAAGACTGATATTTTCTCATTCCTATATTATCTGCAGCTGCCTAAACTCAATCCATTTGGTCTTATAAAAAAGTACGACATTTAGGAGCGCGTCGCCCTGCGCGTCACTACATACATCGATATGTGCTGCTGCGAAAAATATCTTAAGCCGGCGCCACATATGCGGGTATTTGCCGAATATCAATATTCTCCGCTTTTTCAATCTTGCTCGCCGAATAGCGAGCACATATCGCCCTTTAGCCAAATAGCATATAATCGGGGTTCGTTGCTCGCCGAATACCGCATATGTGGCGCTGGCTTTATTAGCCGAATAGCAAATAATTGGGGTTCGTTGCTCGCCGAATACCGCATATGTGGCGCCGGCTTTATTTGTAGATGCTTTCAGTGAAGGTGATACTACCTCCGCATTGCTTAATGACAACAAAATTCGATTTGCAACCTCTGGGGGTTACCGCTTGTGCGTTGGGGGGGGGGGGGGGTTAGGTGAAAACTGCTTCGCGATGCTCTGAAAAAAATAGCGTAGTTTTGGTAAGTGTTATTGAAAAAAGGGTTTTTGGAGAGACAAAATTCTGCACAATTATGGTCTTTACATCTTTCGTGTGCGCCCAACAGTTTCCATTCAATCCGCCAAAGTTAGACGTTGATTTGTGATTTTCATTAAAATGAGAATTTTATCGCGGATTAAGACGAATAACATTATCAAAAAGTTCGGTAACACTTTTTTCCTTGAAATAATGGTATTTTCTCATTTCTATATTATCTGCAGCTGCATAAACTCAACACATTTGGTCTAATAAAACACTACGGCTTTTAGGAACGCGTCGCTATATACTCCGATATGTGCTGTTGCGAAAAATATTTTATTTGTTCACGCTTTCAGTGGAGGTGATACTTATTGACAAGTAACAATACGGTGGGCCCTCAGGGGGGTATAGACAATTGGCACATGTTACGACATGTGCTGATTGCTATATACGGGGGTGGCGATCCCGGGGCCCCAGCAGGATGCCTCGCCTTAAGAGGTGCCCCACAGAGTTGAGGCTTGGCTGTGGGGTATACGGAAAGTCTCCGTGGTGTTTGTGCCGTGCCACGCGACCCGTGTCGTCGGATGAAGGGATCCTGGTGGTTGAGTGGGCGGTGCGCCTGCTGTTGTGCATGCCGCTCCACAACACACCACTTTGGCCTGGATTTCGGCTAGACGGGCGGTCGGGAACTAGCCCACTCCCGATTAATCGGCTGCGCCATCCCGTCAGAGGGTTGGCTGGGCGAGCTTTCGCACTGTTATGAGGGCAGACAGAGGTAGACTTCCTGCCTCTGGCCATGCTTGAATACAGTGCGATTGCTATATCTTCCTGGTAGCCCTGGTGTCCATGTCCCGAAGTCACTTCGCAGGCATGGCTCCCCCAATGAGGGCTCCATGGCGGGTGGGGAGCTAGGAAGATGAACATATAGCCTCGTCATATGGACAGCTTAAATCCAGGAACAGGTGCACCCATCACCTCAACATTGGGTAGTGCCGGAGTGGTACTTCAAAACACTCCAACTGCACCAGGCAGCGAGAAGGCGGAAATACCACCCCGGTTCCTGCTTGTTAAAAATAAAGAAGGTGATTTCAAAAACGTGAGTCCCTTCTTAATATCGAGAACAATGTACGGATTAATAGGAGATGTGAAAAAAATTAGTAAGACAAACGACGGAATCCTTGTGGAAGCTTCTTCATCTAAACAAGCACATAGACTAATGCAAATATCACACTTTGCCCAATTTCCTGTCCAAGTCGTTGCTCATCCTACCTTAAATATAAGCAAAGGAGTCATAACGTGTCCAGATTTACTAAATTGTACCATAGAAGAGATCTGCAGTGAACTTAGTAGTATTGGAGTTACCGAAGTACGCAGAATAAAATCCAAACGTAACGGAATTCTTGTAGACACCGCGAACCACATTTTGACTTTTAATAAGCCTACACTCCCTAAAGAAATACAAGTTGCGATGTATAACCTCAAGGTGAGACCTTACATTCCGTCTCCCTTGAGGTGCTTCAATTGTCAAAAATTCGGCCACACAACTACCAGATGTAGTTTTCAGAAAATATGTGTATGTGGAAAGCAGCCGCATGAGGGCACTCCATGTAATAGTCCAGTTATCTGCCCCAATTGCCAGGGAAACCATCCAGCTCAATCCAAACAATGCATAAAGTATAAAGAAGAGTTTGCGATCCAACAGCTAAAAGTGGTGGAAAAAATATCATACTTTGAGGCCAAAAACAGAGTAGCCGTACAGACTCCCACTCCGAATGTATCTTACTCTGCTGCCGCTCGGTCTACGACCCTTATAGATCAAATCCTTCCCGCCTTGAAAACTATTATTCAAGAATCAATAAATAAAGAAGTTCAACATCTTCGTTTCCCCATCCCTCAATTTACTACGGCACAGAGACCCAGAACATCATCACTGTCACTCCCGTCATTTCCCAAGCCTACGGATAAACTCAGCTCTGAAAAGCGTAAAAGGGAAAATACTGCTACTCCCGGCCCTTCTGAAGAAGAAGCAGCCTCTAGTGATGACAGTGTCATAAAATCAACAAAGAAAAAAGGCGGGCCTAAAGGCAAGCCTCGAAAGTGATATTTCTGTGATATTTTTAATGAAAACGTTATTTATTTATTTTTATTTATTTGCCTGTTTAAGTATTTGTTGATTAATTTATAATTTATTTATTTATTTTCTTAACCTTCTCGTTCACGTATACGTTACCCTTTAGTAGTAGTTTGAAATCACTGTGATATTCTTGCATATAAATCGTACCTTAATCCCTTCCCTAAATGACTGAATCCATTATACATTGGAACTGTAATGGTGTAGTCATACACTATTGTAATCTAAAACTACTACTCCAAAAATTTGACCCCATGATACTATGCCTGCAAGAAACGCATTTACGTCCAAATCACATTTACTCTTTGAGAGGGTATTCTATTTCCAGAAAAGATGTATTAGGAGGTGAACGTGCGAATGGTGGCGTAGCAATACTAATAAGAAATGGAGTTCGCTTTGAACCACTAAATATAACTACGGAACTGCAAGTTGTCGCTATTACTATTTCTTTTCCTATAAAAATAACTGTGTGCACAATATATCTACCGAACGCGGAATGGAATTATAACGACATACTTTCAGTTGTGAACCAACTACCCAGGCCGTATATCCTAGTGGGAGACTTCAACGCACATAACCCACTGTGGGGGTCAGCCCACTTAGATCCTCGCGGAAGAACTCTAGGAGAACTTTTGGACAATCTAGACATGTCCTTGCTAAATACTGGAACTCCTACGCATCTTACAGCTCGTTCAAGCTCTTTCTCCGCAATAGATTTAGCATTCTGTTCTGCTAGTATTGTAACACGCCTGCAATGGAACGCATTAGACGATTTATACGGTAGCGATCACTTCCCGTGCCTAGTAAATCTAGACGTCCCTAGAACATCTGCCCCTGCTCCACAACGGTGGATGGTGTCGAGAGCAAACTGGACTGAATTCCAAGAAAAACTCTCATCACTTAACAGCACACATGTAGACAATATGACACTAGAATGTCTAACTGAAGCCATAATAGAAGCAGCTACTAGCAGCATACCCTTAAGTAACAACAACTCAGCTAGTCGAAGAGTTCCCTGGTGGACTCCAGAAATATCCCAAAAGATTAGAGCTCAAAAACATGCATTCAACATCTTCAAGAGGCACCCTACGACAACTAATCTTGTTGCCTTCAAACGGGCACGAGCAACTGCGCGTCGCGCCATGCTCGAAGGTAAGCGTAAATCTTGGAGAGAATATGTTGCATCCATCAATCCAAGGTCACCAGCTGGAGAAACATGGAAAAAACTAAAAGCCATCAGGGGTGAAAGGACTTTTAAGCCAATAACCCATATCAAAATGGATGATGGCTCAATTACAACCAATCCTGAAGCCATAGCCAATCGTCTCGCCGACCACTTTGAGCGTACTAGTAGCTCCTTAAACTACGACAATTTCTTTAGAGCATACAAAAACTCCAAGGAAACTGTCATTAACTTTGACACGGACATTGAAGAGCCCTATAATTCTCTATTCCAACTCAGAGATCTCGAAGCAGCCCTAAGTACCCAAAAGAGAAATACAACAGCTGGACCAGACAGGATCACATATGAAATGATATCTCACTTACCAGATAATATTAAAATTGCTCTACTTTCTATATATAACAGCATATGGATACGTGGAGAATATCCAAGTAGCTGGAAAGAAGCAATTGTGGTTCCAGTCATTAAGCAATCTAAAGATCCTCAAGAACCAGAAAACTATAGACCAATAAGTCTCACATGTTGTTTGGGCAAGGTCCTAGAGAAAATGGTCAATGAGCGACTGTCCTGGTTGCTGGAAAAGCAAAACTTGATTGTAGAATATCAAGCAGGTTACAGAAAAAGTATGTCTACACAAGACCAATTAGTATATGTAGAAAATTTAATACAAAACTCTTTTAAAGACAGGCAGCACACAATTGCTGTATTTTTTGACATTGAGAAGGCCTACGATATGACCTGGAGACACGGCATTCTACACCAGTTACACAAATGGGGCATTAAAGGGAATCTCCCAAAACTTATATCCTCATTTCTACTGCGTGACAGATACTTCCGCGTTAGAATAGGACGCACTTTATCCACACCCCGACTTTTAGAAAACGGAGGCCCCCAGGGTTCCACTTTGAGCTGTACTCTGTTTGCTATAGCAATAAACAGCATCGCCGAATCAATCGGCCCTAATGTGGAGAAGTGCTTATATGTCGACGACCTATGTATTTTAAGCTCAGGAAATACAGTGAGAGAGATAACTCGCCAAATTCAGCCAGCCATAAGCCAAATTTACAAAAATGCTCAAGAAAAAGGTTTCATTATGTCAAAAACCAAAACAAAGTGTGTCCATTTCTGCAGATTAAGAAGACCGCATCACGATCCTGTCCTGTATCTACAAGGGGAACCAATTCCCTGTGTGCCGACGGTCAAATTTCTAGGTTTAACGATGGACTCAAAACTCAACTGGAGAACGCACCTTCTTAATCTTGTGGATAAATGTAAACAGACGCTAAATCTGATTAAGTGCTTATGCTCTACACGCTGGGGTGCTGATGCTGATACTCTTATCACTATATATAAGAGCCTTGTGTTATCTCGTATGGACTATGGCAGCATTGCTTATTCTTCAGCAAGAGCCTCTGCCCTAAAACTGCTTGACCCCGTTCAGCATCTAGCCCTCCGCCTTTGCCTTGGTGCTTTCCGCACCACCCCAGTGGTGAGTTTATGTTGCGAATCTGGAGTTGAATCGCTTGACATCCGAAGAAATAGATTAATATTATCCTATGTATCAAAAGTGATGGCTCTGCCTCTACATCGCAATCATACTATTGTTTCCAAAATTAGGGCTGAATACGCACATAGACCTACAATTACTAGACCACTATCCGTTCGAGCACAAGAGCTTGCCCAGCAATTAGACTTACCACCATGTCTAGTATATCCTTTTGTTCATAAAGATTATCCACCCTGGGAATTACCTACGGCAAACATTCGATTAGACCTCACACTCTTCCACAAGAATAACAGTCCTCCTCAGCAAATAGTGTCACATTTTTACAGTCTAATTGAAAGTTTTCCTAATGCCAAAACGTTGTACACAGATGGATCCAAAACCGAAACGGGCGTAGGCTGTGCACTGTTTGATGAAAATCGCAGTTACTCGTGGACTTTATCACAACTGGCATCTGTCTATACTGCTGAACAGTATGCAATCTGGCAAGCCTTAAGGTATAGTGAAATGACTACATCGGATACTGTGCTAATTGCAAGCGACTCGAAATCAGCCTTAACAGGACTCCTTGATAGATACACAATGGACCCGTTAACCCAAATGTGCCTTCAAACCCTCAAATTTCTCAGTGACTCAGGAAAAAACATTATATTTGTCTGGATACCTAGTCATGTTGGCATCCCCGGCAACGAAGCCGCTGATGCCGCTGCCAAGCAAGCTACAAATTCGCAAATAATTGATGTTCCCCAAATAAAAGTCTCGGATAGAAAATGTACAATAGCAAAATACACTCGCGATAGTTGGCAAAACCGTTGGCGTCATGCTAATACGCATCTTAGAACAATCAAAGCTTGTATTAGCCCTTGGTCGCCTAGTCTAAGATTAACTAGGAAGGAAAGAGTATGTCTCCATAGATTACGCTTAGGCCACACTGCTTTGACCCATTCATACCTCTTGCTAGGCTTACAGCCCCCAACATGTGATCTATGTCTCGAGCCATTGACGGTTAAACATCTTATAATCGATTGTCTATTCTACGCCCAAGATCGAGAACTTTTTAATATCTCTGGGAATTTAAGAGATTGCCTAACTAATCCTGCTAAGATTAAGCAAGTACTAGCTTTCCTTAGGTACACTGGTCACTATTGGAAAATTTAAATACTATTCCACAATCCACACTTGATTGTAACATTCAGTTTTCCGACAAGTTTTTTATTTTATTTATATGTGTAGGTATATATAATTATGTGTGAGTCTGCGACTATGAATATTTGTGTATACAGGTATTTTTATATATATTATTAATATTTATTATGGTTTTAGCGCCTTTTGTTTTCAAGACACCCAGATCTACCCCTGTGGTGTGAAATTGTATGCGGCTAATAACCTTAGATGTTGATGCCGCCAAAACTAAAATAAAAAAAAAAAAAAAACAATACGGTGGGCTATTCAGGAACCGACGACCAAAAATGATGACGTCCATCTTGCCAGATTACACAAGTCAAAGGTAATCAACAGATGTTACAGGCTCAAAAAATTCTACCTCAACAATAATCGAGGTCTTTACATCAAATCTCAGGTTAATCAAAGCAACTAAGGTTATAATCGCTAGGATGGGATCCGGCAACAGTTTTGTGCGCCCGGAACCAGGCTTTGGATATCTGCAAACTTGATTAGGAGAACAACTGGAGAGTGGATCCAGAATCAACACTCTCTGATATGGAACAACATCTCTGGTCATCTCGGTCAAGCTCGGGAGCTATTAGCAGGGCCTGCAGAGAGAATAGGACGATTTTGTCTCCCTCTGGATAGGAGTAACTTGAGATTGCTAGTAGGCCTATTAACGGGTCACAACACCTTCAGGCGTCACTTGTTTGTGATGAGGGTGGTCAACGACCCAACGTGGTGTGGTAAAGAGGAAGAATCCTCGGCACACGTCTTGTGTCGCTGTGAAACCCTGGGTTATCACCGGCAGACTATGCTGGGCTCAATAACCTTGGAAGCAATAGAGATAAAACGGATAGGACCTAAGAATGCACTTGCCTTTGCCAAAAGGGCAGGTCTTAGGAACTAGCGCGGATAGAGGCGCAAAAGGGCCCATCTTGTGGCCCATGCACCAGCCACATTCCGTGCTGGATAGCCTCTGGTCCTTATTCATTCAAGGTTATAATCACCATCTTTCTTTTAACATGCATCTTTATTCTCAGCGAACCCTTACATTTTATATCCATACCTTGGTAAGGCATAAAACATTGCAAATGTCCGCCACATTGCGTTAGGAGTGACGTCAGAATAATTTTCTAATTATTCTGGGCAAGCACTTTCATTTGATACCCATATTGCAAAAGCGCATAAAAAGTAACAATTCTGCCATCTTGGATGGTCCGTCACATTAAATTTGAAATAACGTCACACAGCTTATCGCGTATTATTATCCAAACTTGACGCATAATTATACAAAATTTCAGCTCAATCGGTTGAAGATATCTGCTTCTAAAACAAGAAGCAAGATTCCACCCTAACACACATACGTACACATACAGTGCAAATTGTTCCTAAATAAAAGCTTTTAAAATGGGAAATACAGAAATTACTATTCTATGTTATGCTGATGATGCAGTAATTCACGCTGAAACTGGAGATGACCTCAAAAGAAATCTAAATCAATTTTATAAAGACGCAAAGAAATATAATACGTACATTTCAACTAAACAAACAAAATGTGTGATAACATCAAATGAAGCGATAAGGTGTTAGCTGAAGATCAATATAGAAATATTGTGGAGCGGATAGTGTCGTTCCGTAGAGCTACCATGTTATGGAATTTTGAGAATGAAGTACTGCAGCATGAAGTATGAACGGTGCTATCTGACTCAACAAATTCCTAAGCCTGAAAGCAAAATCAAGGTTGTATAAATGCACAGTTCGATTAATTTTGACGTCACATGACCGGATATCTCGAACACAAAAGATAGCTAGAGACCGCAGAGGAGAAAGAACTTCGAATTATCACAGGAAAAACCTTACTACACAGAGAGATATGTGAGAACATCATCCGTGAAGTGGAGAATATCGGAGATTGTCCCCGCAATAGAAAAAAATACTGCAACGCATATATAAAAAGAATAACTAGAGATAGAATCGTTGAAAAAGTGAGAGATAGGACTTCGAAAGAAAGGGGAAGCATTGGCTGCCCTAGAAGACAGGAGAACCTAGATGATTGATAGAGAAGGCAAATCGGAGATAAGATAGGCTCTTAAGCCTGTAAAGAGGAGAAAAAAAAACATAACCTGATTTCTCAGAAACCAATCAATTACTGGCTTCTATTTTGGATTTCTCTTAAACCTGTGTGAACTCCTTACAGGTCATTTGTCTAGGAAGTTAGTTTTGCAAACAAAATCTGTCATTGTGGGGAAGCTAACCAATCAATAAATGTCATTGTTTCCAAACTATCTCTTCGAAACATGATGTACTTTGAATAAGCCTGGAAACAGTTTTATTCCAACTGTATGTGCTTCTATTTATACGAGCGAAGCGTCACTGATGAAGAAGCGTATCCAGGAATGCTGGTGGAAGTAATGAAACAAGCGAATGCCACCAGCAAGAAAACTGAACCCACAGAGCTGTATTGTAATCTCACTATGCTATTTACAAAATGAATGGAAGGTATATTCAGAAAACATGGCGTCAGGTGCCTTGACTCAGTACTTCCCACACATTATCTGTGCTAACAAAAAATTTGGAGTTCCTCCACCATCCTCAGCAAAAATGATCAAGGACCTTTGAAACATCTAAAAACGAAGATTGAGTCATTTTGGAATTTTTTTATTTTTTATTGGTTTCTCCTCCGCCACTGGCAAGAGTTTGAGAAACGGTACACTGTTACCATTTTCTCCACGGTGGCAATACGATGTCACAACTTCATCCCAATCAAGTTCATGGTTGCAAAGTTACACGTTATAGGATATTATTAGCTTTAGATGCTGTCTTATGAGTCACAGATGCTCAGAGTAGATTGTTCGATAAGCCGTTTGCTTTCAAAGAAATTAACGAGCAATATAACTGCTGGCGAAGCGGAAAATTCTATGGAAATATGGCGGACATCTTTATAATGACAGAGTAAATCCCTCATAAACTCGAATGCCATAACTCTCTTATGAAAATATATTAAAATGTTTGCTAACGTAATAATAGCATTAAATTTAATTTATTCCTTTGATGAGTGACGTACTGTTTCGAAAGCATCAGTTAGCCAATTGTTTTGAACTTTTGCAATATATTTTGCATGATGGGAAACCTTTCAATATTTTTTCAGATATCTGTGTAGGATAAAGAACCAGCTTTTAGAGTGGGTAATCATTATGTAGTGAAAATAAATGATCTGGTCGAAGTTATTTGTTGTCTCGTCATGTCGCCATTTTAAATTGATGTGGAGTTTTCACAGATCAACACGATTTACAACGATACGATGGTAGGAAACTGATCTTATTGGTTGAAATCACCGTTGAAATATTTAAAATGAATTGTCCTCAAACTTGTTCGATGATTTACTTTTATACAACGATCGGAGGAGTTGAAAATATATTAACCTTTTATCCGATATCGTATGTAATTTGACAGCTGACAATTCTCATGGCTTTGCGCATTACGTAAGTTCAATAAATAATTACTCTTATCCCTCTTATGGATGAGTATGAAGAAAAGAGGAAGGTAGTAAGGATTTTGGGGTCGAGACTTTTTAAAAACAGGAAGAGACAAGTAGCATGCCATAATCTGTTGCAGCTGAAGCTGGCAGCGAATTTTTTTTTAATTATTTAAGAATATGAAATAATGCGTTCAAATAGGTGCTTGAAATTATTGATTCACGTGTGAGTAGGAGCTATTGTGCTCGCGAATCTATTTCTTCTGGGGTGAGGTATTTAAATACAGTAAAATAACTAGGAACATCAAGTCATCATTAATGATCAAATATATCCTTCAGCGAATTTCTATTCAACCTTGCACCTAACGGGCGTTCTGAAGTGGTAAATAGTGCAAAGGGACCGATGAACTGGATACAAATTCCCCAAATTTGTAACCAAATTGCGTATGAAAATATAGGATTCGTTTGCATGTGGATTGAGCTTCTAGATGTATAATCTGGATTACAGCAAGTTAGCACGGAAAGCAGGGTACAGTTTCTAGAACTATAGCATGAGTTAATTTTGATTTTCTACATAACAAGACACGCCGATTGCCTAAGGGATAAGTCCTTGTGCATGCTGATTATGTAATCTGAGACCAGGAGAATGGAGTCTTTCTGACCGTGTGAAGTCGTATAATAATCCATAGTCATTCAGCGGGTTTATAGACTAGGATTATGCTATAGCTCTGTTTGGGTGTCACGAAAAAAGTTATGTTGGTGCCAACTGAGTGTTGTACAATCTCGAAACCCATCTTATAGTAGAACAACGCAACTTTAATTTTGAGGTACTTGGTGCTGCAGTTTACACTATCGTTGAAAGAATACTGCAAGCGATGATGAATTTCCCAGTGAACACGTCAGATATTACTAGGTTTGCGTGTTCCCAAAATACAGGGTGTTCCTGAATTTCCTTGACACGTGATATTCTCTTAAAAAAGTGTTCAAACGAAAACTGAGTGGAATGTTTGAAAGTACTACAGGGTCTATCATACCTTGCTTTCAAAACTTTTTTTTTATTTCAACCCTTAAAACTCACCCCTAACTTTGTTTTTTCAAATAGCACTTGATAGTTTTTCCCACACAAATTAAGTTCTTATTTCATTTAAAATATTGTAGTACCTTTGATTTTATACAAAAACCTATTTTTTTCGTAAAGTCATAAGCATAAAATAAATAAAATAAGAATTTGTTTGAAGCGTAATATTTTCGTAGCAAAAAAAGATAAAAAAGAAAACTGAATGGACCTTTCTAGAGTAACTAAAGGCCTATCATAACGTGCTTTCGAATTTTTTTTTACTTCGACCCCTAAAACTTACCCCTTCGTTTTCCCAAATAGCACCCCACAGCTTTTCCTACATTGATAAAGTCATTATTTTATTTAATATCTTCTCGTGCCTTTGACTTCATACACAAACCAAATTTCTCCGTAAAGTCATTAACATAAGATAAATAAAATGAGCATTTGGTTGAGGCAAAATATCTTCGTAATAAAAAGCATAAAAAAGATATTAGTTTTCAAAAGCATGTATTACAGGTCATTCAGTACCCTTAAAAACCCAAATAGTTTTATTTTTATCCGTTTTTGCGTATAAAATCAAAGGTAGGTACTGCAGGATTTTAAATAATATAAGGACTCAATCTGAGCAAAAAAATATTGGTGCCATTTGAAAAACAAAAGTTGACGATGAGTTTTGCATACGGGGTTAAAGTACAAAAAAAATGTTTTAAAAGCATGGTATGCTAGAAATTATAGTACTTTCAAAAATTCTACTCAGGTTTCGTTAGAACCTTTTTTTGTTACGAGAATCTCACGTGTCAAGGGAATTCAGGGACAATCCTCTATATACAAACAGTGTATCATTCTGTGCACTGTTAGCCTGAGGATTCTTGGCGATAGTTTGTTTTTTCTTATGGATATGCCTTGGATAGCTCTCGGACGCCTATGTAAGGTATAGTACAAGGGTCTGTGCCTGGAGTGAACCCACCAATTTTGGTGTCCATTGTACACCCTCAAAATTGAGCTTTATTGTTCAAGTAGACTTTTCTTCATAGTGCTTGTACTTGCCAAAAGGAGTGATTTTTCTCAGTAACGTATAACCAAAATGTTTAGGGATATCAAGATATTTACCGATGATGACATACTCATTTCAATTCTGTCTCTGTGCGATTAGATCAAAACAGAGTCAAAAAACAAAAAAAACCTCGTTTGTAGAGAGGCAAAAAACGAAAAAGCCCAGTTTACTATGGAGCATAGATGTAGGTAGCAGCGTAGTCGTCTGTTGGATGCTTACGCGCTACATCGGACTTTAGAAACAACAAATACGGTGCAACCAGTATAACTATAATGAGTGTACGGTCAATGTAGTCAAAATGCTTCTAGGACATCGCGAGTGTATGCTGATCATTTCCCTGACCGTGTTCACACCGCACCCCGTCGATCTCGTGTACAGAGCTAGAGGCACAGACGATACTTGTATTCATATCATAGTGGACACGCTGGACGACCTAGACAACCTTGAATGGTCCAAATTGAAAAAGAAATACTTGGCTTTTCAGCCTCCGCTAACTTTGAACCATATCTATAAGACTCACATGACAGGACCGCACTTAAAACTTCGCAGCGAGCGAATAGTAAGTATTTTTTACCGTACATTAGCTTTGTCATTTCAAAGGCAGTTGTGTTTGAAACAAACAACTTTGAAAACACCATGTAAGGAGCTTCTTCCATACTATAGGAGGTTGACATTGCCTTCTTTGTTTGTATATGAATAGAACATATAAATATTCCTAAATATTATAAAGGAAGTGAGTTACTCAGATTCTCAAACCAAATATTTCTAACATGTCTAACATGTCATCTAACATGTTTTAAGATGTGACATAATTTATAAATTTTCAGATGTTCGTATGGTTTTTGTATTGTATTTTGACAAATCCAATGCACATTTCATGTCGTATGTATACTGGCGAATCATTATTATTATGAAAATTAATTTTTTTACTTTTTTTCATGTGCACTATAACCATACACTAAGTAATTATATCAGTCAGCTTGATTTATTTGTAACTTCTATGGTATTAAATCGGTAACATCGTAATCATTAGTCTAAATTATTCTATGTCCAACCAAAGTTGGCTTTATTAATTTGTTGTCACTACTTAATGTAGACCACATATCTTACAGTAAATAACAGAATTACTGCCAAAGGTAGAATTACACCAGAAACCATTTACTATTATGATAGCGAAGCTCTCAAGCTTTAAAATCATTCCCTTATAAAAGTAAAAAAAATAGAAATGGTATAGACTGGTTTTAAAGCAACGCGCTGTCGACTGTTTCCCACTGTTTTCGACAAGGCTACTACGATAGAGAAGACGACACTGGCGCTGCTCCGACGTTTTATAACTCCATACCTTATTCATAACTCCCGAGTTATATCGCACTTGACGAAATTGTAAAATATATTTACGGTCGCTTTTATGTATTATGTAATACCTAGAGCTGGCGTTCCCGGATCACTGGCTGCTGCGCGCAATGCACCTTTGATGGAATATTTATCCTCCAAGGTGGCAAAATGGAATTTATTATTAACTACCAACAGACAGGCATACAATACTAGGTCTGCTGTAAATAGTGATGGGAAAGCGATGCTAGGCAAGTAGGCTATTTTTGACCCATTTTCATCATGGCTCCCTGAAAAACTTCCTTAGTCGTGCCTAACACACCTCATGATGAATGTTGTTACGTCTGACCAGTTTACTCAGTGTAAAGGTCCCTCTTAAAACTCCGTCGTACCAAATGTCTGAAATACGTGGTACGCCTGACCAGAAAGTGATCTTCTCAAAATCTGGAACAGATGGGTGACCCACCACTTGAATATTTGATCAACCATCAATGATCTGAGAGAACCTCCTTCCAAAATTTGAGCAACTCTCTGCCCTTGCTTAAAATAATAGTGTATGACCTTTGCCGAAGCCTGCTATAAACCGTTATGCTTCCATGTAATCACTTCTCTCAAACCGAAATTACGCTAATTCATTCATTCAAGCCCACTCATCCAGGGCAATATTGACCTAGCATCTTCTGTTGCCTCCTATCCTAGCAACTTAGTTTGCCTTCTGATTACCGGGTACACCAAAGTGTCCGGGGAGCCAAAGTTGTCGTCAAATAAAATATGTCACATTCTTGTAGCATGCCACAACAAACCTAGCGTAGTACCTGTCCATCCACTGCACGTCTGCAGCGCTGACCATATATATGTGGCTAGGGAGCGATCTATTTGTGTGTCACTTGTCTCGTCTGATACAATGCTAGTTCATTTAAAAAAAAATCCATCCATTCAGTGAATGGATTTGGTGTGGCGTGGCCTTAAGGAGTCGGGATCCAGTGAAGGAAGCATCTGTTTGGAAGGTACAAGCGTGCAGAGCTATAACCTCCACGACTGCCTTTCAGGTGAAATTGTACCCCATAGTGATGGAGGTAGGCTCAGTGGAGGTTTGAAACTGTGCTGAACAAGGCATGCCACAAGGATCTGACCATGGGTGGGTAGACTGCCTTGCTAGGATACAGGCAATGGGTCCTGCACTGGCTATGAATCTAGGTTAAACGTTGGATGAAATACTTCGATTCTCTGCAAATTTTTAAAATAGCTTCCGTTTGTGTACTGTAATTCATTTATTTTGAGAAAGTACTATCGTATTTTATTTTTATTTAATGTACAACTACAATTTAAGGCCATATAAGTATTCGATGGAGTAAGCAGTGTGAAGTGTAGTATGTATATAAGTATGCCAAGAAAAGAATTTTATAGACGTGAACATGGTTGTCAAGTAGATTTATAAAGTGGGCTTTGAAATATAGACTGACCCAGTACGAATAAAATAATTCTTCAATTTTTCAAACGACCCAGCGTCAGTTCTGGATATCGCTGTTGATATATTGTACAGGCACACAGTACGAAATCAGTGGTAGTGTTCAACGGGACTTAGCGGATGTCAGCGCTTGTGGGCGCTTCCTGCTAACTAACTGATGAACGACAAGCTGTCAAAAAAGCGCCAGTTAGCTTGGTAAGCGCTTTAAAAAAGCGCTGTTTGGTTAGCAAAGCAGCACATAGCTGGAAAAAAGTTATTTGTATTTCTGAGAGAAGCAGTTACCTTTGTTAACTGTCAATTTAATATCAGGTTTTATGATTTTGTAGCCTAGGTTTTTGACAATACAAATAATAAATATTAAAATATGGCAATGGATATGACAGTTTTATCACGTCAAAAGGAAAGTTGTTCAACGGTCACACCTAGCGCCTGCAAGCGCTTCCACGCTAGCGCTTTTGCGCTAGGTCCCGTTGAACACACCCATTGAGAAGGTTATGAAATCGGCAATATTTTAAAGCCCACCTGATAAATCTGCTTCACGTCTATAGAATAATTTCCTCAGCATACTTGACTTATGTTGTCTATAATTGGGGGTTTTGACTTGGCCCTATGTTTTAGCTGTTCTTAAAAAAAAATCATAGTAGTTTCTCAACATAAATGAATTTCAGTACACAAACAGAAGGTATATTTAAAGTTTGCAGAAAAATCTAATTATCTTGGAAATTGATGAATGTAGGTATAGGTAATGCATACAAATATAATAGAACATAATAAAAGCAATTTTTTGGTCAAATAAGATATGGCGAGTTACATTTAAATAAAAAGATCAAACCTAGAATTTGCATTCAAGCTCACCCTGTATATGAATGTACCGTCGTCGACTTTTTTAACGCTGGCGTTAAAATTGCTTTCTGATATAAAGTACGTATATTTGACATCGATTTGAATATAAAAATCTTCATAACATTTGAAATACCCTGTATAATGTCACAATATCTACTATTATTATTAGGGTATCATTAGTAGAATGGTGTCTCATTCAAAAAAATGTATGATGGCATCACCACGTAGTTATGAATCACCCTGTATAAATCAAAATATTTTCTGAGCAAGGTGCATAATCCTTGCCTACAACTTTTGTATACAGCTTTTTTCGCAATCTTCTACAGTGTAGAGCTATTTACCGATCCGGTACTAAAAACGCATTCTGTATATTTCGAAAATAGGAAAATCTAGTGTTAACGTTTTCACTAGAAAATTTACATGTTCATAAATCAACAAATGTCATCTGTTCTAAAATATTTCTATCAAACCACTTAAAAAATTGCCCACATGATCGAAACACCTTACGAACCAACAGCAAGAAGCCACGATGAAGAACGACTCGCATTAAGATGAGAATAAATAGCCATGAAAAAAACCTGTACGGCAGTTGTCAGCTAAAGGTGACTAAAGACGGCAAATCAAAGAATCAAACGAAACGTTGTCATACTCAAACAATTGTATAGAAAATGGAAGTCTCAAATAGACCTCTTAAAACACCTGTTTAAAACTTCTTTCGATGCCTTCAACAATTTGCCTATTATCTACCATTTACAACTTTTATAAAACACTGTATTGTAGAAAAATAGATGTAGTACTTCCAGTAATCTGCTGTCAACACCCACATCTCCCTCTGATCCTATATTCATCCATCCTCACAGCATTTGACGGTTCGTACTTTACGCCCAAACTTTCGGAGTTAAAACGACAGCCATCTTGTCTCCTTTCAGCAGGTTTTGATAGTTTCACCTTTCGTGACAGTTTGCGCGGATGACTCCTTGGAAACGTCGTCACCGAAAAGCGCCTTACAATAATATACATAAAAGTCGAAAGAGCTCAGATAGGTGTGGTGTTTATGCCGGAGGAATACAGATACGATTGCACTTCATTTTCTACGAGAAGAAGTAAAAGAGGTATATAAAAGTTTTTGGAACATATGTAGTTTGAGTTGCTCGACGCGGAAGCACTCAGAGGACACGTTTGGGTGTCCGGGCAGAGTGTTAAATGAGATCCAAGTCCCCTATGCTCTACAAGGATGACAGTTATGAGAGTCACCCTGCTGTAGGCACCGGACACATTGGTGTACCGCGCCGACAGCCCCTGAATCAAATTTTGGAATTGGCAGGCGCCAAGTTAAGGTTCGATCGAGATGGGAGCTCCCAAACATCTTATAAAGTCACTGTATGACAACAATACGGCACAGGTAAAGTTAGAGGGCGACTACTCAGCAAATTTCAAAGTGGGAAAAGGTGTCAGGCAAGGCTGTGTTCTTTCCCCAATACTTTTGAACTGCTATGGAGAATGGATAATGAGGAAAGCCTTGGGGGACTGGGGAGGTGGAGTTTCTGTTGGAGGGGAAAAATATCTAACCTACGTTACGCCGACGATACAATCATACTAGCCAAAGACGAACCAGAAATGTATGAACCTCTGCAGCGCGCGGAGGAAGCAAGTTTAGAATCGGGCCTACGTCTAAACAGGTCAAAATGATGCCTCATGATCCAGCCAAGACATTACCACCTTTACGGCTAATCAAAGATACTAAGACGAGCGAGCACGTTATCTATCTGGGCGCACTTATACAAAACAAAGGAGGTTTTGAACCCGAAATAAAGCGTAGATGCGGAATGGCGAATTAAGGAGGCGTTGAGTAGACTGGGGAGAATATGGAAGGACCACAACATCCACAAAGTCACGAAAACCAGACTAATGAAAGCGCTGGTTTTCCCCATAGCAACAACCTATGGGTCAGAATCCTGGACTCTAAACGCCTCCTGTCGTAGAAGAATAGAGGCGTTTGAAATGACGTGTTATCGGAGGATGCTAAGAATACCCTGGACAGCACACAGAACGAACACCTCAGGGAGCTCAAAATCAAAGATTATGACCGGCCTTTACCAACCATACAACGTGGGATGCTCAAATTTTTCGGACACGTTATGCGCAGGGACGAAATGGAGAAGCTCATGGTCCAAGGAAAGGTGGACGGCAAAAGAACGAGGGGCAGATCCCCTATAAGGTTCATGGACCAAATAAGAGACCTTACGCACATGTCGGTCCCAGAAGTAATGCGTGCCGTGGAAGACCGAGAAACATGGCGATCAGTGACACACCATAACCATGTATGAGTCACGACGTTCGGGAGCGAACTACGACTGAAGAGAGAGAAGTTAAGGTTGCCCTGGACTACTGGGCTTACAAGGAACTGGCGAAAGCTTAGTTGGAGAGAGGTGACTGCAGGCAAGCTAATAGATTAAAGCTGAACGCTGTGGCTTCTTAATAAAGGCAGAGAGACGCTCAACCCTTTGGTGGGGGTACTAACTGGCCAGGCTGAATCGACATTTGTCACTGAGTTATAAGGGACTCCAGATGCTGAGAGAAGGAGGAGACAGCGCTCGCTTCCTGGGCAGTGCTGTGAATCGCAACTTTTAGTAGTGTTTGATCGCAACCTTCGGGAAGGAGTCACTTTATTCAGTGAGACATTATGACTTTCGTCAAGAGGTCTGGTAGGTTCGACAAGCTTTCCAGGACCTAGGCTTTAGTGTTTTCATTATTGGTCTAGTGGGGTTGACAAAAAGAGTCAAAGCTGGTGGCCCATTTGCCTGGCGCTTCGCCTCCCCATTACTACGACGACTACTACTACTACTTTTGTGAGCGTCGGTTGTTATTAGAAATACCCACGATGTATTTATTTTTTAACCTCCTTTTAGCTGCATATGTTTCTCTCATCATCCTTCAGCTTCCTTTACGCCGTTCCAAAGATAGGACTTGGGAAGATTGTCATAAATAAACACTACCTGGAACACGTCTTCTCCGTTAGACATCAACCTATGTCCATCAAGCTATTTCTTCAAGTTGAGAAATGATAAGAAACCACTTAGGTCCAAAGCTGACAGACACAGTTGTGTTGTAATAATTGGAACCTTTTTCTTCTTATGCCGCCGTCTTGCGACGGTGGGCAATACAAATAGCTAACGTAGTCCTAGATAGGGCCATGCGAAAAACATCAAGCGATGAAAGACCAAACCAAACCGATAGACGTTTTACCTTGAACTTTTACTTCTGTGTATAATAAACTGGAACCTGAATTCCATAGTTTTAGCCATCGCAACTAAACACCTTTACAGTGGAAAAAAGGTTAATTTGCCTCTTAAAATAAGGATACTATTTCTTGATTTTGTTCAGAGGGTCCAATAATGACACGTCACTGTTTCCTTTTCCAATCATCAATGTAGATGATTCCATACCTCAAAAGACCGTGTTTATACGCTTCCTTACCGGTTACGCCGTCTTTGTCACCTGAGCCCATTGTCCTTCAAAGATCCAGTTTTTTAGCATACTTGGTCTTAGGGCTATACAGGGTATGTCGGGGGGAACGCATCAAACTCTAGGAGTATATTTTTTAATTACGTGAAGATAATGTAAATACAAATATTCTTTTCCGATCCTCATTTGTTTGTAAGTTATAGCTGATAGCAAATAAACAAATTTCACACATTGACATGTTCATAACCGTAGCGTTCTTTTAATAAATGTCCAAAAATACCGCCACTGATCTCTAAACATTTTGTGCACTTCGTCTGCGAAGATCACTTTTTACTCTCCCAATTAATTTATTGTTTCTTCTTTATATGGGTTGCAGTGTTCTTCGTTGCGTAATGGTGCTTTCCGTTTATCTGGATTTTTGCAACACAAATCACATAAACTCTAAATTGCTGTCACTGTACACTGACACTTCATCAAAGTATTAAGGTTATCAAATGTTTTGACTATTTTGAGCCTCAAACGCAGCATAATCTGAATACGACAAAATTCAAATACAAGTGGAAAGATAAATAAAAATTTCTTATCGCGCTATAACTTGAAAACAAATGAGAATCGTATAAGAATATAATATGAGCCTTTTTACACTATTTTCAGTCTTATTACTCCTAGAGCTTGGTGCGTTCCTTCTGACTCACCCTGTATAAAATGTCTCAATATTTTATCAGCAGTTATGTATGGATGCAAAACCTTATTAGTATTGCAGTGACAAACACTTCAATTTATATAATTGTAGTAGCAGCAGTAGTGCTTTCATACATTAAACCGTTCTTGTATTCAGTCAAACTTTCTCATATCTCATCCATTCTACCAGGGCCAGCAAGCTTTGGTCTTCTTCATTTTTTAATGATTAGTCCACCACCATTAGCACGATTTTCAAAAACTTATAAAATCCTCCTATCTCTGTTGTGGCAGTAATATGGTATTAGTATTTTGTGACAACGAAGCTATTGATTTCCAAGTAACTGTATGTACATGGATGACCCGTCAAATTTGTGAGGAGGTACCTATTTTCAAGTCCACTGAGAATAAAAAGAGGATGAAAATACTCCACTTCGCAGAAAAATATATGAAATAAACACAACTACAGCGTAGAATATAAAAATAAATTCAACAACTATTTCATTAGATGGTCAAAATGAATAAAGTTATTAAATATGAAATTTCTGAAGCTATAAGACTGCCAGCAGCAACTACTAGTAGATCTCCTTTCACAAGTCTTATACATTTTTGCAATTTCTCATCTGTAGTACAGTTCAGTACCTAGTAAGTTGTGAAAAATAATCATTTCTGTCTTACCTCAGCTACTCTTTACCTTAAATATGCTATCGTTGTGGTTTCTGGTTAAAGTTAATATATTGCAAAGAATTTTCGTAATCTTGTCTATTTACGGCAATTCGTTTGCATCTTTCTACTGAGTTAGTTCTATACGCTCCCTCCATTCTTCTTAGCCTTTTAGGTTGGCTATAGAAAACTGAAAAAACTGATTAGATTGAAAATTTGAAATAGAATGAAAATTACAAGGGATTGATATTAACAATCTTACACTGCTAGGCTATCAAATTTTACATTTGACCGCATACAAATTATTTTTCCCATTTGAAGATATCTCGGAAAAAATAATCTTTTCTCTGATTGAAGTTAGTTTAACTGCTATCATACTTAATTGCTTATGATGTAGAAAAGCAATTCTAATTTGGTAGCATAACCTAAGCGTACGCAGATCAAGCTTGACTAAGCTGTGAATACAGCCTTCGAAGTTTTAAAACGCTGCGATATAGGTACAGTTACTTCTGATCTCTACTTGCTATACAAAAAATGACGACTTGAGCCTAAACGGTTCGCCTTAAGTATCATATATGATGCATAACGTCACACTAGAATTAACCAAGGAATTCAAATATGCAACGGTATACACGGAGCACTATTAAGAAGTGGAAGTGATATGAAGCACCCTGTATAAACACCAACATTTAGGTGAAAATGTATTAGGGTTGTGGTGTTCAGAGTTTTCTACCCCGACCAAGTGGCAAGTTTTTGATACATGTTTCAGTAAGCCGTCTTCCGCCCAATCACTGCTGGCCCACCCTGTAAGTGTAAAAAAAATAGCGGATACTTCTTCAGAGGCAGTGCTCGGATGGGTCTGAAAGGTACAAAATATCATCAAAGTCACTTTTCTTACTTTTCTTATACACCGTGACCCTACAGCGTACCACACCCCAAGTTTCATCAAAATTGGTGAAGCGGTTACTGAGTTAATGCTGTTAGAAAAACAGCAGCAGACAGGCCGGCAGACAGACAGATCTACAGTTCTCGTGATCTAGACGTCCTAAGACGTCCACTTATGTCCTATCTAAGGGTAGGGAAGGATAAAGCTGATCAAAGATGATACCTAAATGCGCTTCGAGTAAGATAAATAGTAGTAATAATATCTCTAAGCTGCACCGAGACGTCTAAGCAATTTCTAAGTATAGCATTTCGCGAAATCGCTATCGAGGCGAATTTTATAGATGAACGGAGAGTTGCTGGCTGCACCTTTTACGATTGCCTTTTTAGCTGGAACTTTTTATGTGAGCTGTTAAATTTTTTCACCTTTGTTTTGTTCGAGAGATCAGTTTAGTGCTAGCGCTCTCTTTTGCCAACTCGTATAAACTTTGTAATATATGTGTTTCCTGACTTTTACTACCACCCGCGTTTTTTGAGCTACCATACCTTGCATCGGGGTCTACATTTAAGGAATAGTTAGTTATAATCGCGAACCAGGTAAGGTTGGCGAAATAATTCCTCTCCTTTTATTATATAAAATATTTCTCATGGTGGATGGCTTCTGCTGTTAATACCACGTTGATGGACAATGACGTCTAGAAGGGCTTTCAATGATTTCGTTTTTACTTCCCACACCGATAGGTGAGGGGAGTATTGTGATCGCAAAGTTTTTCGATTTTGAGATAATACGCTTTTTGGGCGTTTTATGATGTGTACATAACGAAAATCCATGTCACTCATTTCCGTCGGTCTGTCTGTCTGTCTGTCGGTCTGTCTGTGTGTCTGTCTGTCGCGTCTTTCTACCCTCGTAATCTCAGTAACCGCTGCGTGGATTTTGATGAAATTTGGGCAGCGTTATGCTGTGGGGCCGTAGTAGGTAATGTTCCTACAATTTTGAAAATCGTTATACGGGGGGCGGAGTAATTAGAAAAAAACGAAAAATTTCAAATATGCCTAAAACTTCGTTTTTAGGCGTTCTGGGGATTCCTGATCATTTTCTACTTTTTCTTGGGTGGGGGTGAATTTGGTGTGGTTGAGGGGTGGGAGGTTGTAATACTGAGAAATTTTTTGTATTCGTAATGAATGAAAAACCTAGCGGCATGATACACTTTTTTAGGTCCATCCGAACGTTTCATGCTTATTTTATAGAAACCACGGGACTTGGAATTTGTGATGAATACATACGAGTATTGTTTTAGTTCGTTCGATATCGCGTAACGCGAAAATTGTACAATTGATTTTAATGAAATTTTGACACAGTATTACTACCGCAGCGAGGATGGAAAACGCGTATGTTTTTAAAAAATAGTGTCACTGGCGGCGCAGCAATAATAAAAAAACTAAAAATATAGAAACAGATCAAACTTTCTTTTTAGGCGTTTTACGGATTCCTGATCGTTTTCATTTTTTTTGTGGGGTGAAATCAGGGTGGTTGGGGGGTGGGTGGTAGTAAAACTGAAAAATTTGTTCTATTCATAGTAGTCCGTCTACTGACCTGTAGAAGAAATACCTAGCGGCATAGTACACTTTTTTAGGTCCATCCGAACATTGGCTTGCCTATTACACAAACCAATTTTGTGATCTGTACATACGAGTTTTGCTATATTTCGTTTTATGTATATTGCGTAAAGCGAAAATTATTGAATATTAATCAATAAAACTTTGACACAGAATTTATTACCGCTGCGAGAATGGAAAACGACTCTGTTCTTGAACAACCGTGTCAGTAGCGGCGTAGCAATAATCAAAAAACCAAAAGAAAATCATCTCAAACTTCGTTTTTAGACGGGTTGGAGGCTCTTGATCGCTTCGCATCGTCCAGTTCAAGCAAGAAAAAAAAACTGTAGTGCCTAGTTTCTGAGGAGAGAGACGTAAGAAGCTATTTACGAGGGTCTTTGTGCTGGATGTTGTTTTTGCGGGCGGATGGGCGATAATTTATTTGCAAGAGGATTTTAGACTATAGCTTCATGCAATGGGAAATAATAAAATGGTATCATCAGTATGTGTGGGAAGTACCGCGTCAATCAACTTGACTCCATTTTTTGCTTAGGCGTCTGTGGGAGTCCTTTAAAGAAATGATTTGTACTGGCACAACGCCTATACGCATCTGCTCTTTCATAAAAGGCAATGGCATAGATGGGTTAATGTCGCAGAAAAACATATATGTTTTTGTACGGTGTCATTTTCAGTACCTTTAGTAATTTTCACCATTTTCAACAAAATATAACAGGACGCCTTATCACGTCGTTTTCGCCATTAGTTGGTGTCAAAATTATTCTGGTCGGGTCTAATACCCGTTTTACATCGACATTTTCTCCGCGAATTTATTAATTGATCAATCCATGGTCGTCTTCAAGGTCAAACTGATTATGTTTTACATCTGTGAATAAGACGATGGATTTTGTGACAGCATGCAGTGCTGCCAACACTATTGCTGTGATATGCTTAGCGGTTTTCGCAAGATCTATTTAATTCGTATTTGTTTCTGGCCTTTTGACAGTAAAACTGTTAATTTGATTGCGAGTTTTTATTTAGAAAGCGTTTAGTAATATTTTTGAGGGTGGCACTGCCGAATTTGACGTCAAACTTGACCACAGATTAGAACAGGTTCTAAGTCAGTGAAGAAATCCAAAAAGAAATCCAATGACGTATTTGATGTCAAATTTCTGTTTTACACTTGTCAATTTTGACCACGAACTGAATCCACGAATTAAAACCGTGGATTTTGTTGATGTAAAACGGGTATATAGGCGACTGTTTATCAACGTGACACTAGACAGACAAATAGATATAATTTCAACAGATAAAATGCCTAACAGTAATAAAAATGCAAAAAATGAGTGTATATGGCGAATCTAGGAGAAACGTCTGGAGGAGCATTACCTACGTATAATGAGTGAGAGCCAAAATAGTTGCTCGATTTGCTGGCTTTTAGAAGAAATCTTACAATGTACAATGTCTGGCAGAGAGTTACAATTTCCGTGACTAGTAATTTTTGTATAACATTGGTGTGGGATAGATAGATCACAATAATGCATTTGGAACCACAGAACGGATAATTAAAAAAGGAAGGTACTCGAGAAAATTCTCTGAGCCCTACTCAAGGATATGGATATCTCTGGCCTTACTATATTACTCTTGTGAAGAATAAAATTAAGATTATCAGAACAATATACAAAAAAGAACATGTACTGGTTTGCCAATCAACTGAAACAATCGGTCAGTTTTTGTTGAAATGTGTGAACTATAAACACTCATTCAAGCCGTATTCCCCATTTGTTGATCAACCACAGTCGGTCAACTAAAGTTGACTCGTGAGAACGCCCCTTAGGCGAGTACCTGGAACTCCGATAAGGTATATGAAGACTAATTTTACTCAATAGCATTCACAATGTATGCTTTTATGCAACAGGTCTACAGAGCCGAACTATTCGCCATAATACAGGCACTCATCTATATATAGAAGATAAAGAACCTGGGACATACATCGTTTGCAGCGACTCGCTTAGTGCTCTCCAGTCCATAGCAGTAACTACAACATTGGACTGAATGATTCAAGAACTCTTAAACAAATACCAATCGCTCGCCTTTGAAAGCAAACTGGTTACCCTTGTTTGGTCTCCAGGACACATCGGTACGCCAGGAAACGAACATGCGGACGAATTGGCCCGCCAAGCGACATCTGGCCTTCCTGATGGAAATGCCTTAGTCCACCCGGACGATCTAAAAGCATATCTGAAAAGCAGAATACTCTCAGTATGGCAACACAGATGATATCAATGTTCTACTATGCTTAAGAGATATAAACCTGACGTAAGGAAGTCATTATATTACCACCGCTCAGTAGAAGAGAACAAGTAATTCTCACACGTCTGCGTTTAGGACATACAAACCTTACACACATGCACTATCTGCTAAGAGTAGACCCGCCCACATGTCAAAACTGTAGATGCCAGCTGACTACCGACCACTTTCTTTTGGGTTACCCTTTGTACGCACAGGCACGACAAAACTTTGATGTAATTCATATCCATCAACAGGAACTTTTCGGCACCAGTCTCGGTGGAATAAAAAGCGTTTTTAATTTCTTGGAGAGTGTGAACTTGTACCTGAAAATATGAAACTTTTAAAATATTATTCATCCCTCACCGAGAAGATACTTACCCTTTCAAGAACATACATAAGTTCAACTAACGGCTAATGACCCAAGCAGTCGATGCCGAAAACAAAACAAAAAAAAGTAATCAATGATACTAAATCGTTGGCGAACAGCAGAAGTTCGAACCCTGGAGAATATCTAAACTTGGCATGAATATATCTGAAGAGTAGCCAACATACTCAACATACTGCTTCCGCCCAAATAAATAAGAGCTTTGGTAGGTTCGATGCAAGCCCATATCATTTGGGTTTATCTAGCAGTGTGTCTAAGTCAATTTGATTAAATGCCTAATAATGTTAATATCAATGCAAGAGTTTTGTAGGGATCGGACTTTACTGGATGATAGTCCTTTGCATGCAAGCATTCAGACTAATTCAGAGCAGTAGAATGATCTCAGTGGTCGAGCTCGAGTTCAAAAGGCTGATAGCTGCTGCCTCTCTGTCAAGAGATCTGAAGGTCATAGAGCTGCTTAGTCGATCCAAACCACGTGATATTTCATCGTGGCTGTTCTGGCCAAACATTCAGTTTGAGGTTATCTATGATTTTGATGCTGTCAGGTCCGTTAAAAGTGCCCGCAAGGTATTCGTTTGAAGTGGGCGTTTTTTGATGTCTTAATTTGGTGGCACCTAAGCTAATTATCGCTAGAAAGGGATTGTGAAAACTGTCGCGTTTATTTATTGCGATTGAGATGGAAGCTTTTATTGTGTTTAAGTTTTAAGTCTGAGATCATCATGTTCAATTGCAGCTATAAGAATTCATTTTTGTTAGTCACAAACCTATGAGATGTAACAGCAGGTAGGCACTCAATAGAATCCAGGTTTTTCTCAGTTATATCGAAATCCACAACCACAAGGCATGTATATCCCATATTGTGCTTACAACCAAAACTATTATCAAGAAACCACTTCAAATGAAAAAATTCACAAAAATAAATATAAACAAGCACACTGCCTTAAATGGTAGCAGAAAGATGTTTGCCCAAAGGTCACTAGATTACCTAATAGTAAAATTTAATGCTTCTAAGTTCTAATCTACATTTCTGTGTTTTACAAAGCAAAAAGTGCCCAATTGAGCATCCACTTCTGATGGATAAACAAGCCCTGTTAAAGTGTCATTCACTCGAGTCTAAATTCTATATTTTAGCATGCAAGCAATGCCCAATTAAGCCTTCAGCTCTGACACAGAACCAGGCTCAGTCGAAATGTCATTAATGCAAGCTTATGGGAGCTAGTATTACAGGAAACATGATATAGTATGAAGACGCTTTGTCAGTTGGGAAAAAGCTGAGGTACCAACCATCTAACCTAGTTATATTATAGTCTAACCCCGGCTTCCTCAATGGGGCCAACGTTGGGACGAACAGCGTTCGTCATATTTGTGAATGAGCGAAATACCCGGAGAAATACTGTTGGTGCCAAAGCTGGACGACGTTGGCGCTCGTGTTGGGAGTTGGCCGTTGGTTGTCGGTTTTCTTGAGAAAGGACTGACCTGGCCACGTTGGGTCGTTCGTATGACCGACCACACATTGGTTTCATATTCAGTCGTATTTCACATGTCAATGTGTACATGGTACATGTGGAAGTAATCGTTATTAAGAATGCTACGTGTTGGACTAATGAATCAGTTTTATAATTTATCTGCATCAAGCAGAACCAGCCCTATGTATCCCCCGTTGCCATGAACTGTCAATTTTTGGAGAACTAACTTCAAATTATAATTGTTGGCACTTCTCACGCAGCAAATGCACATAACTCCTTTTTCGCGCCCAGTCATATTAACGTTGGCCCAGTGCACAAAGGAATGTGCTTGGTGCCAATGTGTAGACATTCCTTATAAACGCACCACGAACATAGTCAAGTCGATCCGTCCACGTTGGCCCCAAAATTGGAATTAGTGTGTGGAGTCAGCATAAAGGCCCTGGAGAGTAACTGTCTCTACTACCCTGTCTATACTGAAAGAGATCCATGGAAAATTATTTCGACATATCGCTGACACCTCCTTGATGCTCCACCTAAAGCCAACTCCTAATTGGCGCGCGGTAGGTCGTCATACATCGAGAGCCTGTGAAAGTTGGCTTATGTATAGCAATCAGGAGCTTCTTTGCAAAGCTGTTTGGTAAGAAAGGTTACGACAGAATTGAATATAATAAAACGCTGCAGCAGCTGTGTGAGGTGCCATTCAAATCCATCGTATTCTGCAACGTGAGTGCAGCAAGTGTTGCTAATAAAATCTCTCCGAGTTAAAACGTTAATTTCTTGCAATTATCAACGGTTAATAGACGAATTTAACGTCGTTAAAGTAATGTACAGAACACTCCTGGCTTGTGTCAGGTCATAAAAATACCGTAAAGTGGATGTTTATAGTCTTATATCGTTATTTTGCTTGCTTATTGAATTATCCGTTTTCATCTTATTTCATTGTGGGCGGAACGTTCAAATCAAGGTATCTTAACTCCGTGGGATAAAACAAACTCAATGAGGTATAAAGATGTATGAGCTTCCACTTGGAAACAGTTAATCCAATAAAAATATTCCTATTTTGAAGCTTGATGTAGACTGGTGGATGTAATTTTTTAACCAGCTAAGGGTCGTGGACACCGAGATCCCATACAAGGTCAATCTAAGCGACAGACTGGAATGTGCTCTAAGAGAATCTCGATATTATGTCGAATAGTATCACGTGGTATACTGATCGCTTCAAAAATTCATCGGGTACAGAAGGAGGAATATACGGTGGTTAACTGCACAATTAGCCGCAATTTTGAAAGGCGGCAGAATATGCATAGATAGAGGATAAAGCAAAAAGACTATATATTTATGTAAACAAGGTCAGCCAGGCGGCTCTGATGGCCACGGCAAAGTAACCACTATACTTAAAAAATTGTGTGGTTCTGCCATAATACTCTAAAGATACTGGCGAAGGCTATTAAGGTAACATTATCTGAAGTACCTAGTCACCAGGGCCGGCACCTTTTTATTTCCTAACCAGGTGCAAACGCCAGTGTTAGTGACGGGGGGTGGGGGAATAAAGAATACAATAATTATTGTAACTGCTTTTCAGATTTAATCTGATTGGTTGTGTTCGTGTCTTTTCGTTATTTGAAGAAAAAAGTAGGCGTTATGGAGAATTTTCAATCAGGTTCAATGCACCTGATTAGAATCCTAACGAGGTGCAAGCGCCTGTTTGCACCTGGGGATTCGCCGGCCATGCTAGTCACATAGGAGTGGGTAATAATGAGAGGGTCGACTGGCGTACCAAGATGCAGAACTCTCACCATAGATGTCAAATGAGCACCAGAAGCGCTAGGACAGGGTGGTGGGAATGCTCAATCCAAGAGGATGTTGAGGGGACCCTCTTATTCTAATACCGCAGATACCCTCAGATTGAGCAGGAAGGAACTACGAAAGGTGATTGTATTTATAATTGGCCATTGAGCATTTAGTGCACAACTGCAAAAGCTGGGGATAGATGTGGCAGACCCATTATGTAGAAAAATGCGGCAGCAAGGAATGGCTGGACTTATACAGGGCTATTCTCGTTATTCGACACGGAGCATTATGGCTAAAGTATTTGATAAAAAAGAAAATAATAATTTCGGATGGATGGAGACCCATAAAGGCTACATTTTAAAAATATTTTCGTGTTATAGGTACAGGGTGTCCCAAAAACACGAAATGTATCAAAGCTATGTTTTTTTGAATGGAACACCCCATATATTATTATATATTCAGATTCCTTGGTGAATTCTAGTGTGACTTTATGTATCATACATGGGACTTAAAGCGAACCGTTTAGGTGTAAATCACCATTTTCGGTATAAGTAGATATCAGGAAAAAATTCAATATCGCAGATTATAAAATCTGGAAGGCTGTAACTTTGCCGTATTACTAAGCATAAAATGCGTCAGCTTTGATGAGACTATCAAAATTAAATTGCGTTTATGCTTGGAGAAATCGGTCGATTAATTAAGGAAACTTCGATCAGCGATAACTTGATTTTTTCAAATGGGAATGCCAAATTCTTTTTATACGGTTAAACGTAGAATTTTATAACCTTTCTAATGATATAAGGCTGTGAATATCAATCTCTGGTAGTTTTCATTTAATTTTGAATTTTCAAACAAATCGGCGTTTTTCAATGTTCCTACCTATAAGCAACGTAGCAGGCCATGAAATATAAACAAAAATCTGTTCAGGTAGAAGAAAACAACTAACTTAGCAGAAAAATACACACGAACTAGACTAAAGGGACAATATTATAAAAATTATTCACAACAAACAAAGTCGAACCAGAAACCACGGCGGTAACATCTCTAAGGTCAAACAGAAGCTGGTGTATGGCAGAAATGGATTTTTTCATGGCCTACTAGCTACTGCAATGTACCAGAGATTGGCAATTTCAAAAACGATTAAAATTTTCCTTAATTAATCGACCGATTTCTCCAAGCATAGACGCAATTTAATTTTGATGGTCTCATCAAAGCTGACGCTTTTTATGCTTAGTAATACAGCAAAGTCACAAAGCTTATAATCTCTGCGATATTCAATTTTTTCCTGATATCTACTTATACCGAAAATGGTGATTTACATCTAAACGGTTCGCTTTAAGTCCTATGTATGATACATGAAGTCACGCTAGAATTCACTAAGGAATCTGAATATGCAATAATATATGGGGTGTTCCTTTTAAAAAACATAGCTTTGATACATTTCGTGTTTTTGGGACACCCTGTATAACATGAAAATATTTTTAGAATGTAGCTTTTATGGGTCTCTATCCATCCGAAGTTATTATTTTCTTTTTTATCAAATACTTTAGTCATAATGCTCCATGTCGAATAACGTGAATAACCCTGTGTAGTTGTTGCAGATGTTACTTCTATACATAGACCCTTTGTAGCTGAACTAACTTTAGCAAATAGACACTTTTGTATTGCAATGGGTATTTGGCTTATTTACCTTTTAAGAATGTTCAACTTTGTTCTCATTTTTATTTTATTTTGTTTAGTTGCAAGTTTTTTCTTAACATTTAGTATTATATTGAACTTAAATAACTGTACACCAATTTTTGGTAAAATATTTTTCATTAAAAGCAGTTTTTCTCGATTACCTTTGAATTCGTCTTTTGGCACATAGACACTTTTTGAGTTGTGGTGTTCAATTGCCCAAAATTTTTTAATCTTTTGGTACGAATTTAAATTAGTTTTTTTGAGTGCACTCAGGTTTTGTACTAATCTAACGATATGTTCTATTACAGGTTTAGTAAACGTAACCTTAATTACTTCATTAAATTTAGAATTGTATAACAATTGCTTTGTGAAACTTGCCAACTTAGCATCCTATTATTCCTTGGATCTTGAGGAAACAGTGGAGATTAGAGGGACATTAAAAAGGGATATACGTTCACCAATAATGCTGTAGCAAGCGTTTAATTGCAATAAAGACCGAATACACTTAGCTAATGCTTTAATGGTAGTCGTAACCATAAAGCTTGTTCCTTGGTACGTGCTAAACCTACTCCGTCAATAACAGAGTTTGTGGGGTATCCAGTGTCCTTGTCACAATGTAAGTGCCAAAATAGAATGTCCTCAGACTTCCAACTGTTTAGCCGTTTCCTGATGATATATCTTCTTGAGGCAAGCGTCAGAATCTACGTACATGAAAAATGTTCAATTTGAGAATAGTAACAATCTTGTCAAAGTATACTTACGTCAAAAAATAATAAAAATGAGGAATTTGTAGTTTATTTCACCCAAGTCAAATAAACTTCCGATTTTTGTGCCTTTCGTATTCGCGATTATCATCTGCTCTGACAGCCAGCCTCGTTCTGCAATTTAGAAAGTTCTTGAATGACGTTTTGGCATAAGATCATGTGTCACTTATGTGGATGCCGTGTCATGCTGTAGTCGGTTGGTGGGTGGGGCTGGAAGAAGGTATTATTAGAAGTATACCAGAAGTGTGGTTGCAAAATCAGCATTTTATGAGACGGAGATGGACATCTCCGTTAAGCTAGAGAACTTATTTTGGGACCTCTAGCCAAGGCGGACCGGTTCTGTCTCTCACTGGACAGAAGCCGGTTAAAGTTACTTTTGGCTTGCTATCTGCCGATAAAATCCCTTCAAACTGATCTTGTATGTGATAGGGGTAGTAAGCAAGACGACATATACATTCTGTGGCAAGGAGGAAGAGTCCTCGGCACATATTCGATGTCGCTGCGAAGGCCTTGAAGGTGATCCTTATCTTTACGGTGAGGTCTGGACTTGGGAACTAGGATAGTGAGAGGTGCATAAAGGTCCACTTTTAGGTCTATGCGCTGGTGGTTCTGGTCAGCAATAAGTCTCTCTCCTTTGTTTGTTCTTGGTACGTGCTAAACCCACTCCGTCAATAACAGTTTGGGGGGCTATCCAAGGTCCCTGTCACAATGTAACTGCTAACATAGTACTCTTTAACCTCCAGCTGTTCAGCGGTTTTCTGATTATCGTCTTAAGGCAAGTGTCTGAATCTATGATACATGACAAATTCTACAATTCAAGAATAGTAATAATGTTGTCAAAATAGACTTCAAAATATGTGTGTTCTCTCTAGGGACGTAATAAGAAAGCTATGGTTTATTCGAACCAAGTAAATATATTTCCAATTTTGATATTCAGCTTAAATAGATATGCTTTGAAGCTGTTGAAACGATTAAAATTAGCTAAGCCCCTAAGCAATGTAATTTTCTTTAAAACTAAAATTTCGGTACTTCTTTCATTTATTTCCAAAATCTTTAGCACCCTCCATTGGAAACCTGTTTACTTCGAAGACAAATATAAAGGGCTCGTAAACAGTGGAGTATGAATTACAACATTGTAGTCTTTATTCAAAAATATGCTGCTCTGCAGGCCCTCCTCCATTCTCGTCAAGTAGTTCATTTATTTCATACCACATTTCTGTCCCCGCACGGATTTTTATGTCATGAGCTATTCCATATCAATATGTCATTTTACTTATGTACCATATTTAAGTAATCCTAATAAGCATGGCTATGTTAGTGTATGATTTCGAATAAGTCAATATATTTATCTGTTATACCTAAATCACGAACATCTTTTCATACAGGGTGTCCTACGACGATTAAGATACGCAATATATCGGAACTGGGCAGTAGTAGCGAATTATAATTTTGGGGGTGTAGATTAGAGCAAATATAGTATCTTTTTCTATTATTGTGTCACCCAATGAGGTATTAGTTTTTTGTCACGTGACGTCCGATTCAAAATTTTTAATGGGACACCCTGTATGTTTGTGACTTTTTGTGTTCCTCCCGATAAAACGATTTCAACAAACTAGCACACTTGGGACTAAGGTGATTAACTAATGAGCTACAGGTACTTAAAGGACAGTACCACTACCATTATGAAACTACCAAAATAATTTAACTGTAGGGGTACATGTTATAATCAATGGTATAGTGATACCACCTTTTAAGTACTTGTAGCTATTGAACTAATTACTTTAGACCACAAGTGTGCTAGTTTGTTGGAATTGTTTTGTCGGAAGGAACACAAAAGTCACAAATATACAGGGTGTCGCATTAAAAATGTTGAAGCGGACGTCACGTGATCAAAAATAAATACCTCATTGGGTGACACAATAATAAGAAAAGATACTATATTTGTTTTAATTTTCACCCCCAAAATAATAGTTCGTTACTACTGCCCAGTTCCGATATATTGCTTGCCTTAATCGTCGTGGAACGCCCTGTATATCGTATTTTTGTTAAATATTTCTGCTCGGTTACCTAGCTTTAAATGACAAAGTTTTCTGAAGCATTCTGGAGTTCCCAGCATAGCGTATTCTTACGCTTTTTTCATTAGTATAAGTATTACATTCAGTATTCCTTAAATACAGCAACGTTCTATCCAATGGGAAGAATACATTTGGTAACCGACTATATCTCTCGATCCCGACAGTGCACTTTTGAATTTCAATGACCCATGTTTTATAATTGATTCCCAATTACTTTCATTTAATTATTATTATTATTTGCTTATACTGAATAAATACATCTTTGTATTGTATTGTATTGTATTTTTAAACAAATCAGTTCCTTTGAATTTGGAAAACAAATATTCATTAACACAAAAATTTTGTAACTAACATCAAATCTGTTTTAAAATGATAAAAATGCCAATATATGGTAATGGCCTTATTATAATTGTTGTCACCACATTTTAAGGAGGTATGTTATGTATTACGCAATTATAGCTTAAAAGATAACTATACACACAACCCACACATAAGTCATGGATGCACCACAAATTAGGAATATACATGCAAATATGGCTGATACAATATGTAAGTCGCCCAAGATGGGACGCTAACAACGATCCCGCTCCCTCCTCTTTTCACACCCCTTGAATCTTGATATAAATCAAATAGAGTACAAAAGACTGATGTTTATATTAAAAACAAACGAATGCTTTGATTGTAACGGAAAAGCATCAATACACTAGCAATTAATAAAATACACAACATTTTTTTCTGAGCAGGTACACAATTTGAGTTGCCCTAATTGAAATCTTTATGCACCTGTAAATTCCTATGAGATATCCTTTTCAGAAAACTGTAATCAAACACATTCTTTGCTACACTGTATTGTTACAATAAGTTGTTTCGAATAAGCCTCGAATCATTGAAGAACACTTTCCATGTTCGTAAAAACGTCCGTTAAGACTCCAAAATGAGCAAAGCTTTTAGAGTCAAGTTTTACCTTTTGTAATTAAGTTCCAAAGTTGCCTCGCCGAAGGAAACCCAATATTCACGCAATAAGTTACTTTGGGTGTTACATGTGTACAGTCTATAAACTTCCCATCACCTGTAGACATCCTCTAATAGACAACAATGACAGACCGCAACGCATTAATATCGGCTTCAAAGGAGCCCAGGTTTGAACTGAACAAGCCATAAAACCAGAAACGAAACTATGAATATCCTTAAATTTTATTACCTAATTATGACAGTAGCTTCTACGATTTTATGTGGGGACAGGCCATTATGTGTTATTTTGTGGTGTTGTTCCGAACAAAGGCGAGAATATAGTTTAGGGTTAATAAAAAGCTGGTTGTGTTCCCATAAAGATTGGAAGGAAGAGAAACCGTATCACTTTGCATTTGCTAGGTTATGGATATCTTCTGAGAAAGCGCGACTTGCTTTTGTTGTATATGCGCTCTTGCTATAAGCTTATTTATTATGGGCCTTAAAGGATCATTTTACTGCCTCGATTAATAAGCTTGAAGAAATAAAAACACCGAGTGGTCAATTTTATGGCCACCGAGGGAGCATGCAGGATATGATAAAGCCATACCAAAAAGTTGGCGTCGAGGAGATTGACTTCAGTTATATTCGCGCTTCAGTGAGCGACGTTATACTGAAACGATAGTTAGGTACATACATAAAAATCAACTTTCGGATGAAGAATATGTGGTTTCTTTCAAGAATACCATATCTTCCTATATGCGCAAAGGTGTAATAAACTTAGACCAAGAATGTGATATTTTTGATCAGCCTGGGTACACACATTTATTCATATATGTATTTGGCATGTAAAACACGGAAGTTCACGCTAATTCACTTGTTCTCCAAACTACATACATAAAATTTCAGAAAGTGATAGCTAAGAACTTAGTGAACGGAAATTCAGAGCGATTTTTTCAAAAAAAAACATTAGTATGCAAAAAACTCGCAATGCAAAATCATACATTCTTCACTCTTTTTGTCTGTAATTTAACAACCAAACACGATATCAAAACAAGGCCACCGAATTGACCTAGCGCAAGCTTTCTTCTCCAATTTGTTTTTTGTATCATTACTGTAAGTTTAAAGGTACCGTCACACTATCAGTAGGCCGCCGGTCGGTCGCTCTCGGTTCCCCTCCATACGAAATCGTCTTCGCGGGGTCCACCTCCCCTCATTTTATTTTAGACAGAGATACGAGTACTTGAGAAAGCGCTAACACGATACGCAATACGCATTTTGTTTGATTAAGTACATATTTTCATTTCAATACTACAATACCGAAGCTTTAAGTCATGCATATTATAATCTTGAAAACATAACCATGAATATATCACTCTTAAGAGTAGTATAATTTTAAATAGGTCCATGGATTTTTCCATAGATTTCTTCAAACATTTAGAACCCGCTCTAAATTGTTGTCAAGTTTGACGTCAAATTCGGTGGTGCCAACCGTAAAATCATATGACGTATGTCATGTATATTGCATGCCCGGCTTTGTATGTTACTAAACATTTTCTAAATAAAAATTCACAGTCAAATTGAGAATTTTATTGTCAAAAGTCCACAAAAAAATAAATTTTTCGAAAACCGCCAAAACATATGGGACTGCAGGACTGCATGCTGTCACAAAATCGATGGTATTATTCACAGATGTAAAACACAATCAGTTTGACCTTGGAGATGACGATGGATCAATCCATTAATAAATTCCTGAAGAAAATGAAGAAAAAACGGGTATAAACAATGTCTACAACAATAAAATGTCTGTCATTGATCAATCGCAGCAAACATAAAATATTGTTGCTCTAATATATCGATCGACTGTAGTAGAAAATAGTAGAATTTAAATACATAATAACTAAAAATTATTGAAACATTAGTGAAACTTATATCACTAAAATTAACACTGTACATCATGATACACCTTTCGAACTAGTGTTTGACGTATCATAGCCAAAATTGCAGTATTATAGCAGTATATTCAATCATAATTATGCATTTTTAAAAGATCAGCATAGGTAGATAGTAGGTGTTATTCGTAACTCAGTGCTGGAGCGTGAGTTATGAACAACAATCCACACATCAAATCTTGAATATAGCATTATTTTAAGTTGGCAATTAATAGCGCTATATAGCTACTATTTATAAAGCCTTTTCAGTTATCTTCAATTAGTTGTTTTATTAGCTGTCTTTCTATTCAGCCATAAATTATTTTTTATTTTGCGTACTAGTTGTAAAACGCATAGGCATAGGAGTGCGGCGCTTTTGTGCACTGATAATAATAAAACGTCTCTATTGAAAAAAATCGTATCGTTCTATAAGCGGAACATTATGTCGGGATTAGAAAATATTATAATTTGAAAATAATAGTATCGAAGCTATTACAATACTTTTAACAGATCGAGATTTGAATACTTCATTTTGAAGTTAACGATATACCTTAAAAGTTACGATTTTGATGTTGACATCAGTGGTTAGGTGTAAGAATAGCGCTTCACTAAATCTCGCCCCTGATGTATCCACTTGAACTTTGTATGTAGTGGATAGATAAAGGCGATATTATTATTATTATCCTGACTTTCAAAGTTTATCTCGCATGACTGCGGTAGCAACAAATCTTGACGGGCTGTGCCAAGTCAACACCTGATGAAATATTGCTGATCTATCATGTCAGTATTACGTATCTTCAGGTCAACAGACTTTTTAAGTATTTTGTGTAACCTTTCGTTCAGGCCTAACTGTTGTAGGTGTGGTATAAAACTGTTTGTAATGCCTGACACCGACATAATTGGGGGGGATTAGGGGGACAATAGTAACTTTGTTTTGCTTTTAGTGCCATTTTATTCCTACCGCAAGGTCTGTGTATTTAGATATCTTCCCAGCGTAGGTGTTATTATTACTATTATAAGGACGAACAAATAAAGGACACATCAAACCCGACCAAATTTAATGGAATAAATCACCACCCGGAGGACATTTTTTCCTAAGCAGTCTGAAGAACATAATAATTTGTGGGTTGACTATTTCAGGCTGTTCGTCATATTGAAAATAAGGTCTAAATTTGCGTATAATGTGTGTTTTTTACCAGTTCGAATTTGCGTCCGTTCTCAGTACTTTTTGTCGAAATATCAATCTGAATAGTACCAAGTTGTAGCACGCACAGTGGAGAGGTGTTTGTGGTTGTGTTTATCTCACAAGGTCCGCAGTTCTGTCATTTGCATCGTTATTTATTGATATGTTTGTTTATTATTATTTATTAACCAGGAGCTCATTAAATACCTAGAGCTCCATGACTTAATCAATGACAGACAGTATGGATTCCGACACCATGCAAAGATCAACTGGAGATCTCCTGGCTTACGTCACACATGTGTGGTCCAGTCATTTGGCGAGGCTCACGTCGTTGCTCTCGATATTTCAAAGGCATTCCATCAACTGTGGCATACAGCTCTCCTGAACAAGCTCCCGTCTTATGGGCTCCCTGTTAAGCTCTGCGGTTGGCTCGCAGACTTCCTCTCAGGTCGAAAAATCTCTGTCGTGGTAGACGGCTTTTCCTGTTCTTTCCATAGCATCAATTCCGGGGTTCCGCAGCGATCGGTATTGGCTCCGACATTGTTTCTGCTTCATATTAATGATCTACTCTCTAGCACTACAAACCCAATCGTCAATTTTACGGATGACAGTACGCTGCATGCAGGCATCATGAGCAATAGACCGATCTCTGTGGTCGAGCTGGAACGCAGAAGAGTGGCTGTGGCAGCTTCACTTTCAAAGGGTCTCGATACCATTACCGCTTGGGGGCTTAAGAATATGGTTAAATTTAATGCCTCCAAGACCCGGTATTGTACGCTATCAAACAAGAAGTGCCCAAGCCAACACCAGGCTATAATGAACAACCAGGCTCTGCCAAGGAGTCACTCATTCATGTTAGGAGTCAACATTACAGAAAATCTGATCTGGCACGAACACGTCGCGTCAATTGCAACAGCTGCTGGTAAAAATTCGGGTACCTATTTAGAGCCAGAAAGTATTTCTCACCATGTAACCTCCTCACGCTATATAAAGCCCAGATAAGACCTTGCCTGGAGTATTGCTCTCATGTCTGGGGAGCTGCTGCCCCTACTACCCTGTCTATACTAGATGCCGTCTAGAGAAGGCCTTAACGAGCCACCTTCAATCGCTTTCTCACCGGCGTGTTGTTGGTGACCTCTCACTCTTCTACCGATATTCCAACGGAATCTGCTTCTCTGAGCTATCCTCTATCGTTCCGCCGCTCACTGTACCCGTGCGACCGCTGTATCTCATCCTAAGACGGTCGTTCTTCATACATCAAGAACTGAGCGGTACAACCGCACATTTATTCCCAGGGTGTCCAAGGCTTGGAATGGACTGCCAGAAGATGTATTTATTACTCCTGCGGGTATTGGCCCATTCAAATCTCGCGTTAACAAACTTCCCCTAACATAACCCTTTCACAGCAGTCGCGGTACTCTGGTGTTTAGGCTCTGCCTGCGCGGTCTGCTCAGTTATAAAAAAATATGCTTCACACTTATTTGAAGATACGTTTCCTAAATTATTGACAAACTCTTATACACACATTTTTATCAATAATGGTTTGATAATTCAATTCTTGAATGTCGGCGATATAAAAACAGATAACATTTTCTCGAAGTACGTCACGAGTTGGCTCTTCGTACTTAACTAGTACAGAGGAGTAGATACTTTGCGAGTTGATCCTTAGTATCTCAGTCAACCTTTGCCCTAGTTGATTTGAGCTCTTATCGAGGCGTTCTGCGATTTGACCCTTGATACCGACGACCCAAGAAGTGAGTTATGTCATATGATATTTTGCATAATTGCACAGAATATTACTCCAACTAATTATTTGATGTCTAAAGATTCATTTGACGTGTAATCTATTAATGTTTACGTGTTTAATTATGACGATAAGAGTTAACTTGCTTTTTATGTGAATTAGGCCATCATAAAAATAATGTCATGTTCGTTAATTAAAAATTATGCTACTACTCTATAAAATCTCTTCATTTATGTACTGGTTACTCACGTATCTTTCTATTTAGTTTCCAGGTCTACCAGAAGAGTAGTAATTATGATTCAATACAATATTAACAGCAAATGTTATTAATAGGTAACTCTTATGGGACAATTAATATTCATAGTGCACAACTATGCATATTAATTGCATAACCATGATATACGCAATTAAGCAAAGGAATACATGAAATTATGATGTAATAGATGATTTGTATCAGATTTTCAAAAGGCATGTATTTGTTCATTTCTCATTACCTGCTCGTCGCTTAGTAGTCGGAAAATTGAATAGCACTGATTTTATTTAGAATTTGAAATAAAATGAAAACTACGGGAGATCGATATTGATAATTTCATGTCGTTAGAAAGCTATAAAATTTTACAATTGATCGTATTAAAAAATTAACCAATAGCGTTTAGAAGAAGTTGTCTGTGATCGAAGTTTACTTCATTATTTTGAAAGAATTCAAATTTGATATAAGCCGGCCCATTTTATGCTTAGTTGAACAGTAAAGTCACAGCCCTCTAAGTTTTAGAATAGGCGTGATTTGGGCCCGAAATACGTTTTAGTAACGCCACTCTGTGTTGGTTCACCCTGTATATTATAAGGCAGTTGAAAAAACCACACAGGCAGTAATAAAATATGTAGTACTTGAGGTAACAATAGCAGTTGAAGTAAAAGTATAGAACTACAAGAACTAATACCAATAAGTAGTGTAATTTATACAAGCAAATGCCTGTATGGCAAATGAAAGCAAAAAAGCGTAGCAACTGTAAAATGGTATCTGCATCTATATAGCTATGCCTAACGCAGCACACAAAGAGCATAAAAATATCTACAGAAGAAAAAGTTATTATACAACCTTTGGCATATTATACTCCAGTGAGAACGGATAATAATGGGGTTTAGGTATTCCTGTAAGGATTAGAAGCACCATCAGGTGGCAGCTGTATGACTTTTTTCTTGAAATTGTGGAGTTATGAGGCACGCTGTAAAAAATATGATGTCCAAAGAGTTTCGCTTAGTTAGTCTGTAGCTTGGTGATAGCAATGCTTCAGAGCTTCTGATGGCTTACCTGTGGTTAATTACATAAAAAAGAAATGTCTTCAAACAGTTGCAGAATAACCTTTCAGGAGAAAGAGAACCACAATTTGACTACCGCAGACATGCAGGTCGTCATCAAATAAGCATCTTCTTTATCCACGGCTCGAAATTGTAGTCATACGCTCCTAAAATAAAAAAGTTATCCCAGGTCCAGTTTGAAAGAAGTCACCTTCTATGTTATACCCAATTGATATCAGCAACGTCGTAAGGCGTAGGTTCTTTAGTAAGATATATATGATTATATTCACTGAAACTATGACTGTGAAGCCCAAATCTTCAAAAGGCGTCAGAAAACTAAATGATCCTCTGATACCTAATACCCAATTAGCAGTTTCCTGTATTCGTAGCCAAAGCCAAAATAACATGTTATGCATGCATCTGAGTAGGGTAAACCCGCCTATTGCTGGCACCCTACCTATTGTTGGCACTCTGTTCTAGTTTCATAAAAAATAAGACAACAATATAGCCAATAGCCTAATCGGGACTATGTTGTGTAGTATGTCTTGGAAAGCAGAACCAGTCGGTTGTATTTTTGCGGAAAGCGAATCAAGGTAAGTTATTATAGTTTTGTTAAGACGGAGCTTTGTGGAAGTAAACAACTATTTACTGAAAATATCTATTTGCAGTACCATATACTCTTGAAGTAATATCGTACGTTCAATATTTCTCAAGTTTTTTTTGATAAAGTATATATTTGTTTGAAAAAATGAGGTGCTAATCACTGGTCATGTAAAATGTGCGTAATGCCAATTACCGGCACCCCTGTGCCAACTACTAGTACCTTGTAAAAAGAAGCCTACCTAATGTCGGCATAATTTCTGCTTTTTTTACCTCCTCAGTTCGCAAAAGCAGTTTAAATGGGAGTAATTGAGCGAAAAAGGAGAGATAATAATGGAAATAGTTATCACAGGCAAACAGTTTGTTGCTTTCTATCGTAGATCTAGCAGCTAGAGAGCATTGTTCTAGAAAGTATGCATATTTTTTCACACTAATGGTGATCAAGAATAGTTCAATACAATCACAGCTCCTTCTATCCATTTAAGAAATTTCATTTTTCAAGGCTTTGTAGAAAATATTTAAGTGTCCGCTACTGGTAACCCAAAAATGCTGGTTTTCCATTAGGTACTTGGCACACGCCTAAGAATAAATTATAAAAAGCATGATTTTCAGTCTGCGTCTACACCTTTTCTAGCTGTTAATCGGAAGGCGTCAGTTGTAATTCAGAAAGCATTTATTGCTCTTTTAACGAACTGCTCTTTATGGGGTTTATAGATTTATTGATTTACACAACTGAATTGAAAAATCTTGGTATATGAATATATACCAAGATATATATACAGATATTCGTGAAATATGATATAAACACGGTCATCCACGATCAAAGCAATTATCAAATTTTAATTTATGGCATATTAAGTAGTTAGAAGCACCAACGTAGGTATCTGGGGGTCAATAATATACTAACCAACGAGTGCCAATAACTGGTAAATAGCGAGTGCCGAAAACTGACCAAAGGTGCCAATAATTGAAACTTTCGCAACTTTTCATTTCAAACCTGTTTCATTGAAAATAAGTATACTTAATAATTTGCTTAAATTAATACTTCATATTTATTACAGTGTTCTTCCATAGTTTCAATAACAGGTTTGCTATATAAGCATTTCAAAAGAATAGTCAAATGTAAGAAACTTCTTAAATAACAGGGTAGTTTACCCTAGCCCTTTCAGTATTTTAACGAAGCTTGAAATACGACGTGTGTGTGGATATGTTGCAGTAGTAGGAAGCAACAATTAAAGGCGAATGTTCGAAAGTACGCTCAAAACCAGGTTGAGTGCATACTAGCGGTTCTTAGCGATTCTTCATGCCTGCAAATTAACGAGTGAATCTACGTGATGCCATTTTTAACGCTGTAATACACAAACCATGCAACAATGGTCTCACTATGCTTATTTATAGATGTATAGACCTTTATAAGATTTACAGTATATAAAATATCCCTATAAAGAGCAAATTCTATTGCACTCGCAAGTGTGAAGATATATAGCACTCTTCACACACACTGAAGAGGAGAGAATAATATACGAGGTCAAGTCGGCGGGCCTTTTCAGGATTTTATGGGGGAACATAAAAGTTTCATTTGAATCCATTTTAAAAGAAAGTAATAAAAATAAACACGTGTGTGTTCTCAACGTTACTCTTTTTTATCGGTTCGGCTGTCGGTGTAGCCTTTGTTCGTGTATTATTAATATCATTAATAACGTTAGAAACTAATTGGGATCCATGTCTGGTGACAGTGGCGTCCGGATAAAAAATTAAATAGATTAGTTTTTTCCAACAAAACCAACCAGTAATTACTCCTCACACCGTGAGGTTAGCAATCACTGGGTCCGCAAACCGTGCGCCCTAATTAGACGAACGGACTTAAGGATGACTACCTTCTGCATTCTGGAGGCTAAGATGTGCACCGGCGGCAAGGCACACCGGCATTGCGTGCGGTGCAGAGAGCAGCGTATTCCTCATTCGATCTAGGACTATAACCAGCAGGCTTGCAGTGTAGCCTGGCCAGAGCCTGCGGAGTTGTCCGTGGTCCTCCTCCTTCTCGGCAGGTGCTGAATGAAGATCGTCTTTTGTTAGTGGTTAGTGTTTGCCTGTACAAGCTGAACAAGAGTATGGGGAACGAGTAGTTCCAGTAAATCCGGTATCTCTCGTTTTCCACAACGGACTCGCGCCGTAAATGATTTAAAAGTGTCTCTGTCGACAGGCTCTACAGCGGTTGTCGGATACATCTACACCCATAAAGTTACTACGGTATATCAAGGAGTTGAAGGCACCGTCTTAGCAAGCTATTATAAAGCCCTCAGCCCCGGTCTTCAACCCATTAGACTTTAGGAAAGAGAAGGTCAACTGCGCAGACCACCCATGCTCTAGATTCTAGCATTGGCTTATCTTTATGAAGTCTTGAAAGAAAGTGGACTTCTCGGCAGCTGTAATGTGGGCTTTGAATTGTGAGAGAGCTACTTCCGTAATGGAATGCTGATACCTCCGCTTGAAGTCGAGTGTGAGTCAGGGTTTCTTGGATTCTCGCATTGCTGCTTGCATCTCAAAAAAGTATTGCTTTGTGGAGGATTCATTGCTAGGTATTAAGCATAAAATATAAATTTCAACGAGTGAAAACAGTATTGTAGGCATATTTCAGTCAATAATTTTTGTTATCATACTCGACGCATCTCATATTTCCATCGAAGTTAGGCGTCTAATTTGATTTGGGGCTGGGTATCTCATATACCATTTTTCCAGATACTTGTACTGACTCATTTTTTTTATTAGTGATTTGGGTTGGCCATCCTGTACTTCAGGACCGTCTTAGTAATATTTTTTACTGAATTTCTCGTTGCTGAAAAGAAAATGACTATTTTTTTAAACAGGAAATTTCTTCAATATCTAAAAATTTACAGCAGACGTTATTGGCCGAAAGAACTATATTTGTTGGTTTGTATATTTGTGTATTGTTAGGTACTACCAATAAGAGTTAATAATTACTCGTCTAGCACAGAATACAGCCCTGTATTCCATCAAGACTTATTCTGGGGTATTTTTAGTTATCACGAATCCCGAAAAAAGAAATCGCACGTAGGTTTTGGAATGTGAAGCCCATATCAAAAGGTATGATTCTTAAATTCGCATTTGTTACAGAGAAATCAACGTTTGAAGTTTTGTTGTAAAGATTATTGAAATGTGTGTGGCCCACCTTATTTTACTTACTTTCAGGTGAAGACACACCGATTTTACAGCTAAAAAGGGAGAAGGTCGTTTAGTTCGGTTATATGCTAACAGGTCTTTTTTAATGTTTTTGTTGATTGTTCACCTCAGTTGGTAGCATAGTGATGTACGATCGCGATCTAATTAAGGACATTTCAACTTTTCAGCTATTGAGAATGAACATATTATATAACAAGTCGGTGCCAGAAATCATGCTTCATTCAACTTCTTCATTTGAACAGCAGCAAGAGTAAGTCTTCCTTTTCTCTAAACATACCCTTAATCTAGGTCTGCGACCACTGCAAAGACCCTATTGTGCCTTTGGGCGACTAGAAAGTCGCAATAGCAACCTCAGCTGTTATTATACAATCTAAATTTTGATCATCGCCAGCACGAGTATCGTGAGTCGAGATGAAGCGAATTTAGTGGCGCAGCAGCGCCGCTGGGCGGTAGACAGCCGAACTGCCATTTTACGGCTAGTTTATGTTTTACGGCCTCCATAGAGAGATGTGTATGGAAGTATAAAACTGCGAAATGTTCCCTACATATTAATTTTACTCGCGCCGAGCATACGTTTTGTTATCAAAGCCGTACACCACCTCGCGCCGTGCGTTTGAATATGTAATGAAAATTTTTCATGGTTGTTTGGTGTTACACAATTTTACGGCTCTGAACGCTATGACTATGGCTCATTTTTTATTTAGACGCTGCCTCTAGAACGTATATATTTCTAGGTTTCTGCTTTTTTTTGTTTGGGATGATCTGTTTCTTCAGCGATAATTGAAAAAGAAAGCAAACACTACCACGGGTGAAACCAACGAATTCGAATAGGTTCAGTGGTCGGATCCAAAGTTTACGGAATACATATAAGTTGGATTGCTCTCCATCGGCACTTTGAAGAACTCGCATGAAAGCGATGCCGCACACGCCAGTTATTTTTTGCGTTGGTTTTTGCTCAAGTACGAGGGTCCTTTAGCGGGGACTTGCTAACGCCTGGGTTGTAGGTATATAGGAGGGTCATTGGAAAACTATGTATTGACGGCCGATTTAGACATACAAATACAAATGTAACGTTTATTTTGCTAATGCACTAAGTTACATAAATGGATATCAAAAATAAAGCCTAGTAAAACTATTACTAATGAATCTCAAATGATTTCACATATTGTAGCTATTTCGTAGATAAGTAAAAACTGATGGTTCAAAGGTGCTGTAGTATTTTTACCTTAATGTTTTATTTGGCTTATTTTTGAGATCACGGTTCATAAATTTTATGGTATAGTATATACGAATTTGTATGTACAATTTTAAAAGATAATCATGTAGAAGTGCTTTACATGGATGTGAATAAATTATTTTTGACTTTTTGCGTGTCACTGTCATTCCAATTGCTACTGTAGAAACTATATTGTTAAAGTTATCAATAAAAATATTTTCGAGCTGTAAAATATAATTTACAGTGTTCCTGGGTGGTATGGTAAGAACATCGAATGAATATTTTGTGTCACTATACGCTTTTAGCGTGATACAATCCTTTTAGTACCTGAACTAATCACTTTAGAACCCACGTGTGCTAGCTTGTTGGAACTGCTTTATTGGGGGAACACAGGCACAAATATACAGGGTATCCCATTAATAATTTTGAATCGAATGTCACGTGACCAAAAACAAATACCTCATTGGGTAGTACAATGACAAAAAAAGACACAAAATCTGCTCTAATTTACATGCCCAAAATTATAATTCTCTACTACTGCCCAGTTCTGACATATTTCTTATCTTAATCGTCGCGGGATACCCTGTATTTATATCCCTTACATTACAAGGTTTACCACAAAATAAGGATGGATCTGATTGTCATTCCCCATCCGTTAATAAATTTAATAAATTTTCTCTCTCAAACCTCTAAAAAGATTATCCATTTCCTGCAAACAAATCCGAGATAACGAAATCCGATATTTTTGAGACACTGTATAGACTTCGCGTTAAACACGTTCAACCTCTACTTTGCGCCGCCCCGTATCTCCCGGCTGACGTCGGTACACTGCTACCGGTGTGCCGGGGAGACGGAGCAAGCGGGCCGTTTTGATATTTTTGCGGAGTGATCCAACTTATATTATTTATTCTGTAAACTTTGTCGGATCGAACATTGGACTCTCCAACTTTGTCGCGGAAACGATTTTGGTGGCCCCAAGTCCGTCGGACCAGTGGTCGCATCCGCTGAATAAGGGATCGCACAGACACCTTAAAGTTTGTTAATATTACACAGCGGCGTAGCGATGAGACCTTAAAAGGCGTGACATGCAACTGTTTCGGAGGTGTTTTTGTGAAAAAATAATTGTTCATGTTCATTATACATCCTGTCAATGTCTTAACAGACATGTTGTGAACTCGTAAAATGCATTAAGTCGGAGCTAGAGTATTGCGGACACGAATATTTTCAGTAGTTTTGAGAACTGTAGCTCGCCATCGTTCACGATTTACTGTCAGTTTGTTCAGTAGCGCTCTTGATACTCATATGTAGCAACTGTTTCGTCGTATCCACCCAGCGTGTAGGGAAACGGCCACAGCGCCGCCCACTCGGGGCGTGACCCTGGACTACAAGTTTCTACATATTATCGCTTTTGTGAATATGTCCGAAGAATGTAAGCATTCTCGTCGACACAATGGAGGATAGTCTCTTTGAATTACCGAGCTCATCCAGTATGGAAACATTAGTTCTATGGGCGGTATAAGAAATTTTCAGCATTCCCTCCACGTCCACATTTCAAAAGCATCTATGCGAGCTCGATCTGCCTTTTTATCAGTCCAAGTTTCCGAGGCATACAAAAATATGGAGAACACAAGAGACTGAACCAGTGACATTTTGGTAGCTTTAGAGATGTTTTGGTCACGCCATATTTTAATAAGCTTTCTCATGGCCATCCGTGCCTGTTGAATGCGCCGTCGAATCTCATTCTCACAGCTACCTGAATTTTCGGTCAAAGAACCGAGGTACACAAATCTTTGAACTACCTCACAACGGCCTATTGACTTTATTTCTCGATGATTGTCATGCTCTCTATCTACAATCATAACCTTGATCTTGTTGTAGTTAATACAAAGACCATATGCTGCACTGTGTTGTTCTAAAACGTTCAATAGAGCTACTAGTTCTTCCTGAGAAGCAGCAATAAGGGTTGTATTATCAGCAAATCTTAAGTTAGATATTTTGCTTCCGCCAATAGTTATACCGCCATTCCAGTTGTCCAATACCTGTCTCATCACAAATTCAGGGTAAATGTTAAATAACATCGGAGATAATACACATCCCTGACGAACTCCTTTATTCTCCATTATACAGGGTATTAGTAAATAAAGTCTTCAGGCGCAATATTGCTCCAAAAGTTAACATGTCTGACGTCAGTCAAAGCCTACTATAAGTACTTCGAATATCCGTAAGAGAAATATCGGGTTGAGTTAAAAGAATGCAAACTACTTGGAATCTATCAATCTTACCGACATTACTATTAATATATACTACGTTCAGTCTACAGTATTTCGAATTTAATTAAGAAAACCATGGCGTTGAATTAAAAAACTTTAAATTATTTGGAGTCTGTCAACTTTAGGCATAGCACGACTTTATATAAAAATGCAGAGAATTAAGCAGTGAATTCGACCAAATCAAATATACAGGGGATTACATTCGAAATAGTTAGGATATCGCTATTTGAAAAATTGCTTCTTTTAATGACTGTAGCAAACATCCTGTATATTATTTCTCAATAAATATACAAAAATCGCTAAATTCCATTTCCTAGTAGATTTCTTAATATCATAGTAGTAGCGACGTACGTCTTACAGAGCAGTTAAAATGTGATTCTTAGAAAGATTGATTTTTTAGAAAAAAAGGTGTAATTTCGATTTACACAGAAACTAGACAGAATTTGAGAAAAACTTCACAGCAAAAATATTTGGATTTAAGAGCGTAATCTGAAAATCTACAAATATATAGGATATTCCATTTGAAACAAAAAAGTCTACATTGATTCAGGCACAACGGGCCACCCCGTATATACAAAATTACAATAAAAATTAAAGTCTAACTCACATCAAACAACTTTTGTATTCAACTTTTTGTTCTATCTCAAATAGTTTTTGAGATAAGGTAGTGGATTCTCTTACGTGCCCTCTACCCTGCACATAGCATTTTGTTGCTCGCCATGCTGCAATTTAACGTTTTCATTTTTAAGCAACTACTTCTGGCTATTTCAATTCTGCTTTAAATCTCTTCATCAGGATCCCATTTGTCACTTAACCAGCACCCCAAATATTAAATCTCCTTATCCTGTCAATGTCTTTTTTTCAAGAAATGCACCTCTGGAATTAAAGTTTTAGACCTCGGATATTTTCCCTGCTCTAATTTCGAAATTTATCATCCAAAAACCTCAAATTTGCAAGAATTGGATAGCAACTTAAAAAGCCAATTATAGGCAAGCAGCTATTTGAGGAAGTCTGGTGCTTCGCTCAACTTTACGCGAATATCCTTAAGAGCTTGTCGTACATTACGGTTTTTATAGCCAATAGGTCATTAATATGTCGTTTGCTGCCCGATAATTCAGCAATTAATGTCTTCCATAAACGTACACTGACAAGAAAATTGATGGTAATTTATTTTATATGGAGCAATTAAATTGATAACAGATTTTTGACAAAGTCTAGGAATCGACGACTGCTAAAATACAGTGCAGTGCATAGTCATGGAGGACAAGATGGCCGATTTCAGGATTAATCGAAAATTTTTAGTTAAACATAAGAGCTGTTCATAATAGACACAGCAAAGTAAATGCAAATAAAGACTACTAATACTAATTTTGTATATACCGGGTGTCCCAGAATTTCTTTGACACGTGATATTTTCGTAACAAAAAACGGTTCAAGCAAGAACTGAGTGGTACTTTTGAAGGTACTATAGTGTCTATCATATCATGCATTCAAAACATTTTTTTTATATGTCAAGGGTGGATTCCAGGGGTTTAAGTAAAAAAAAAATGATTCATATGCAAGGAATGATAGGTCATTCACTACCCTTGAAAAACCCACTTAATTTTCTTTTTTATCCGTTTTTATTACAAAAATATCAGGTGTCAAACAAATTATCACTTCATTTGTCTTATGCTTATGATTTTACGGAACAAATAAGTTTGCATATAAAATTAAAGGTACCACAAGATTTTAAATAAAATGGGGATATCATTTATGTAGAAAAACCTATGGAGTGCTATTTGACAAAAAAAAGTTGGGGGTGAGTTTTAGGGGTTGACGTACAAAAAAATGTTTTGAATGCATGGTATGATAGACACCATAGTACCTTCAAAAGTACCACTCAGTTCTTGCTTGAACCATTTTTCGTTACGAAAATATCACGTGTCAAGAAAATTCTGGGACACCCGGTATATTGAAATATACTCATGGTATCAAATTCCATGACGTGTTAGGCCAATTCACTGGTCTAGTGCGTCAAACTAAATAAATTCTTATTCTTACGTACGATTTAAAGACGATGTTTGTTCATTTTGATTTTTCCTGGAATTTTTCCTTCTATTATTAGTTTCAGTAGGTATATTATACTTGTTGTTACGGTATATGTGACTCAGATAAACTGTCCTTCTTCGCTTTGTTGTTGTGAGTAACTCTCTTTCCCTTGTCATACGTCTAAGCACTTCATCGTTAGATATATTATGTTGCGTATGTTGAGTGCAAGATATTTTTAATACCTAGTCTAAGGAAGGTCCTCATTTGAAAAGCCTCGAGTCTGTTCATGGTATCCAGTTTAACGTCAATTAAATAAATACGCAAAAAACACTTTATTGGGGCGACATAGCACCATCTCTCTGAAAATAAACATCTACCTCAAATACATTCGTGTCGTTGAGTCTCATTCACGAAAAAATAATGACAAATGATGACTGATGCCTTTTGAGCACCATGCAGACCACAGTCATTTTTTAGGGGTACGTTGGCTGTTCTTGTGTTAATGTGTTAAAGTTCCAAAAAATATCTACAAGGGTTCACAGTTTGTATAGCAATTGAAAATAAGTAAATGAAGTTACAATGTATTCAGACTTCGACGAGCCACGTGGTATGGTCCTTTTTGTGAAACAAATATTACATCGTTGGAACGTTCTATACTCCTGAAGAATACGTTGCAAACGTCATCATCATAGTCACAATGTCTTAACAGACATGTTGTGAACTCGTCAAATGCATTTACTCATTTTACGAGCTTCTCTTGGGATATCTTTAAGACATTTAATGCAGTAGTTTCCCATTTGATTTCTGCATCCTCGTGTCGTTGACCAGATGGTATCTACTGGTTCATCCGCCTTTAGGGGCAATTTCTCACCCCAAGGACAAGAAGGTGTCCTGACTCTTCTCAACTCGTCCACCCAAAGCTGTTGGTTGAGAAGAGGTTACTGCTTATACCGACAGTAGTGCGGTTCCTTTTAGTCGCCTTTTACGACACGCAGGATATACGATGGGAGATATTCTGTCCCGCCCCCACACGGAGAGTTGCAAACTTGGACCGCATCAAATAGTATGCGCAGTGCCTCTCAGTCACACGTTTTGTGACCTCCAATTTTTCAACTCAAAATGCCTGGCAACCATTATTTATAAACAGACTTTCTCAGGAAATTGGCTGAATTTTAAAATTAGGATTCATTGGGTAAGCACGTCAGTGGATCTTTGAGCAATATTTCTTTTCATAATTTTAATTAAATATATTCAATTTATTTATTCAATGAATGTTTACATTATACTGATGGATAAGATAGTATTTATATATACATCGTCGTAAAGCTATATTCGAATGAAGACCGCAAAAGAAAAATTGAACAAATGTAAAACATATTGTTTGTTTGTTTGTCTATTTGCTATTAAGGTACATCAAGTGTACACTAACATGCCAAAATTCTATAAACTAAAACTCATAAATAAATAAGATTTAGAATCAAGTAGATAACACTAAAGATTGTCTTCCAAAAATTCTTTGATGGTCTAGTAGTCACAAGCATGATATGTTTCTTAGATGACTTGATTGAAGCACATGCTTTTATTGTAGATGGTACTTTGTTATAGAAAGTGATGCAGTTATGTAAAGTAGCGATTATTTATTTATATTCTGTTTTGTGCTCTGAGAATTGTATAAGATTTCGATGTCTAGTATTGCGGTTGTGGTTAAAATGGTATTGGATCGGTTTGCGATCGTGATAACCTTGGTCATCTGTCGAAAGGAGACGACACTGGGTCGTTTGGTGCGTAAACTGGAACGCGCGAAAACCTTCGTACACCAGAAAATATCGCTTCTGTCAGTCAGATTGTAACAGATTATACGAAACGTTCAATAACGCCTCGGCCACTCCAATTGGATAATTTAAAAGCCCGCTTACAAGGTATTTCCACGAAGAGTTGCATTTAAACGCAATCAAGATCCAATTCGCCTAACAGCTCAAGTCAATTTACATTTTTCACGCCGTCTGTTCTCAGATTTTGGCTAATTGGACCTTGATTCTGCTTTTTCTCTCAGAATCATCTTTGGCGATGACGGGAATTTACATTGAATGGGACATTAATCAAACAAAGTTGTCGCATCTGGGCTAATCAACATTCACGAGAGTTTCAAGAACAGCCAATGTACCTTTGAAAAAGTCACTGTCAATTTCATTTAGTATATAGCTGTATATTAGTGGAGCTTAAAATACAGATGATTTAAGCGTTATCTATTTTTGTGGATTCATTAGAGGGAAGGTTTTTATTTTTCATGTTATATTCATTACCTTTGTGAAATGTATTATTATTTCTGCTTCGTAGTTAATCTACAATCTACATATAGGGTGTCCCACGACGATTAAAATAAGCAATATATCGGAATTGGGCAGTAGTAGCGAATTATAATTTTGGGGGTGTAAATTAGAGCAAATATAGTATCTTTTCTTATTATTGTGTCATCCAATGAGGTATTTGTTTTTTGTCACGTGACGTGCAAAATCCAGTATAATCCTGAGTCAAGCCTTGAAACAAGATCAAGAGCCTGGGGTTACTTGCATAAAGAGCGCACAAAAGCTACAAAGAAGAGGAAGAAGAAAAAGTGGAGGCGCAGCCTCGGAAACATACAAAAGCCCATGCGTTCATGATCTTAATTTTGGACGGCGGTACTCGTCTGTAAAGGAATAGCAATATTTACCTACTTTTCAGAAGTTCACGTATCCAACACTTCCGCTTGTTACGCTTTTATCTCTTGATATTATGATGAAGACAATGTGGGTACACAAACCTTCTAACCTCAAAACATCAATAATGAAACATGCAAGACGCACGCAACATAAATGTTAAGCGTAAATGGTGTGTTGCACGATATACAAGGGCAACGGTGTTCTGCGCTATATTGCATGGCCTGCTGTGCGCGGTGTGGCATACGCTAACGCAAGAAATAAGGCACCGTCTAATGTTAGCATAACTCCATTTTATTCCCAATTTTTTTTTAAGGTCAGCTTTCCGCAAAGGCTGAAAGCCTATGGCGCTGTAGAAGCGCTGCGAGAGGATAAGTGTCTGTGCATGTTAGATTTGAAACGCTGCAGGTTGTATCTGTCGGGAAACAAACTCCTCGTCAGCTCATTTCACAGCATCGAAGTTCTCCAAGAGAAGGAATACTGGAGGAGACTGGTTCGTCCTCGACCTAGTAAGGATGAGCTCGCAGAGCCTCTCTAGTGTTCCTCGTTCGGACGGCCTTTCGTGTTATTATCTAGGAGAGCTCACTCTCACTAATATCTTCCGTGATAGAGTCTGTAAAACAGGGACAGGTCAGTCACCCTTCTTCGATGTCCCAGGCTGTGGAGGTCCTTTGTGGGGTTAGGCGTACCGATTAGTCTAATTGCTCTCTTCTGGATAGTGTTAAGCTTTACAGTGTGCTTCGGAGCGCATCCCCACATATGGGAGCAATACTCCAACGATGGGATGCCGTTTTAGCAATACTGAGGACGTGGTTGATTGGTTGATCCCCAAAAGCTTAACAGAAGTTGCCTTCACTATTGGGTGACCCTCCATTTCCACAGCTGCTAAGCCAACGTGAGACTTCTTTGTCATTGTTGTTGCCTAAGTTTTTGTACGTTCAACTGCACTTTATTCACTAATCCCCACAGTAAACAAATTGCAAGAAAACTAGCCAAAACTCTATCAAACTCGGTGGCACTTAGGTTAAGCCGGCGCCACATATGCGTTATTGGGGAACGAGCAACGAATATTTGCAATTCATCAAACATCTACTAGTGTGACTGCAAGAGTCAATGAAAATGTTCGGTATTTGCCAAACACCAAATATTTTCCATCGGTTGTTGGTAAATAGTCGTGAATCAAAGCACATGACTGTTTGCCTTTCTTCTCGAAACTAAAAATTGCCAACTACGCGTACGTCGGGCGATAAGTGCTTTCTATTTGACAAACCGATTTGACAAATGGCGAATGTTTGCCATTCTGTAAATATCGCATGTGTGGCGCCGGCTTTAGACGTCATTTGCTATTCCACGCTCCGTTGATCGCTCGATAAAAATCTTGAGCTCGAACCAAATTTTCCTGAGGTACAAAAATGGCATAAAATCATCGATGACAATAAAATTGGTTGTTTCTATCTACAAAGTAACTTTTGCGCGTATCAACCTGCATGGTAATGAAACAGAAAAAAATTGTTTTTCCCGAATGGGGAAAAAACTTTCACGCGTGTTAGTCCTACGAATACGCGGTCAGTTAAATAGGTAATAAAAAGGAAATTTACAGGTTTACTATTTATTCCAAGTATGTTTTATGAGGTCGTAAAATTTTTTAGTTTGTAGGCAATTATACAAATTAACTGTTGCCAATGGCGGACTCGTAAAAATTTTAATAGATCTCTGGTAATAGTAGAGCGATTTTAGATAATATTTAGCTGTGGAGTGCGATATGCCATAATGAGAAAAGGTGTGGTTGAATTTTGTTGCTAGGTAACAATATGCAATTTTACGGATTGCCTTTGGCTTTTCCTAAGCGGTCCACACACGATTCTACACATGATATACTCTGTTAAGTGTTACTTTAGACTGGCTTGACGGCCACTTGTAAGGCATCAGGTTTAATTTTTTAGTAGTGATCTGAATTGGCAATCCTGCAAGCCAGGACCGTCTTAATAATATTTTTAATGAATACCTCATTGCCAAAAGCTAATGACTATTTTCGTGAACAAGAAACTGATTCAGTAACTAAAAATTCACAGCAAAAATACCTGACCGAAACAAATACATTTTTTCATTTATATATTGTTAGGCGTCTATTAATCGTCAGTAGCGGTACAAGCACTGAGTGCAGCCCTGTACGTATGCCGTCAAAGTATGTGTCGAGATTCATTCTGGGGGATTTTTAGTTAGGTAGCTCTAGCCGAACATCTGTTCGCTGTTGATACGGATGACAGCCTAAAGTATCGGATAACCGGGTATATTTATTTGCCAGTTTATTAAGATTATTTTGTTTTAACGAGTAGCAGTAGACATGAGGCGAATACTCGCAGTAAATGCAATCGTTGCAAGCTAATTCGCTTGGTGTGATAACCTGTTTGCTGTGACTAGGTACACATACAAAAAGGTAGTACCAAATTTGATGATAAGTTATTATAAGCAAGTCAGGTTAGAACTCAGCTTAAGATATACTTCAACTACAACTACTTATGTACTTCACATGAAAATACTTTATTATATTAATTTTAAGTTTAATGTAATTCGGCGTACTCCTGTTGGGGCACGATAGAAGAGCTAAAATGCAAAAAATTTTGCTTAATGTATGTATGGACAAAAATCAATAGTTTTTGAGATTTTCCAATTTTAACAGAATTTTAATAATCACCCATAATCTGGCATGTTTGTGTAAATAATGAAAAATCTACGCTAAAAATCAGTGACGTGTTTAACGATTTTAGTTCAGTATGCTTATACTAATTCAATAACATTATAAATAGATGAAAAGGTACCATGCTTTAGAAAAAAACAAGATATTAGGAAAATAAAGTAATTCTAATTTTTGTTTTCCTTTCAAGGGAATCATATGCAGCTCGAAATATTGCCAAGATACTGCGCGTACAAACCACTGGTAAAATTTTCCCATAATCACAACTTCTCAAAAAGGTATAAATGTAGAATTGAAAACCTACATTCAGGAGCATAGCCAGGATTTAAATTCAAGGGACACAGACTAGAGGTTAAAGGGTGATCCTTTGAACCATTTTGAAAATATTTTGTTCTTTGAGTTTTGAAAAGCCGCTCCATTTCAAATAGACAGGATGAAAAAAATTGCGACAGCTACATTTTATTATCGAATATCATGTGATAAGTTGCTCAATCTAGAATAAATGTTCAAAATAACTTCCACCTTTAAAAAGATGACACTTATTATTTTTAAAAGGGGTCTGAAAGGTCACCTAACTAGTTTGTTTTAGAAGATTCCTCGCTATTTCTTAGGTTCTCTTTCTTTCAGCGATTTTTGATTATTATATTCTATTATATATCTATATATGGTATGTTAGTTATCATTACTCTTCTGCACGAGATTACTTAACAAAATGTAAATTTGTTGTTATACATGTATTGTATAAGTTGAAAAACAGCTTGTAGCTGATAATTCGCCTCTTTACTCTTGTAAATAAAGTGCACCTATTATTATCCTGATTTCTCTAATTTCTCTCGCATGACTGCGGTAACAACAAATGTTGACGGGCTGTGCCAAGTCAACACCTGAACTATTACTGATTGGAATTTAAGAAAGATCGTACTATATTACAGGTCTTAAGGATTACAGACTTTTGGAATATTTTGTGTAACTTTTCGTCCAGGCCTAGTTGGTGCAGGTGTGGTGTGAATGTGTTAGGTGTAAGGCCTGAGACCGACATACTCAGGGGAACAATAACAACTTTGTTTTGTTTCCAGAGTCGTTTTACTTCTACGGCAAGGTCTGTGTATTTAGATATCTTCCCAGCGTAGGTGGTTTGAACATTCGTATCATTAGGGATAGCAATATCTATTAAATAGTTAACTTTGTCTGCCTTCGACTGAAAAACTATATCTGGTCTATTGGCTGGGATAGTTTTGTCTGTGTGTATTTCGGCGTCCCAGTATAGTTTGTATTGATTGTTGTCAAGTACAGATGTCGGCGTATAATTATAATATGGATCCGTGTTTTCGATTAGTTTGTTAGTTGTGGCTAGGGCTTGGTGTATGATTTATTATTATTATTGTCATTATTATATTAACAGACTAAAATCGTCGATCTATAGAAACAGACAAAGTAAACAATACTTACATCAGCAACCTTTTATTATAGTTTAGGAACCTGTATACCAACATAATAAGAAAACACGCTTGAAAATCGCGGACCAACCTGCGAGATTTGAAAATTACTGTTATTTTCAGAACATAGCTCGTACTTAAGTCATTTATGATGTACATTGTACAGCTAATATGAATAACGGGACAATACCTAAAAACCTAAGAATTGAATTAAAGAGCATTAATATGCCTTTTGTGCAGAATCACCTTGTTCCTTTTAAAACTACGACCTCAGACCTTTTGGCGTCGACCCCATAAAATCATCGAAATAAAAATGTTGCTACACTACCGCGAAATGATTTTAATAAGCTGTTATGGTATTCGCATAATTTATGACAGTTTGGTTCTTCATGTGTATAAAGCTAATTCACGAAAAATCGTAAAACCTTTGTTTGGCCTTAATTGGATTCTCTTGTGCTTAAGTGCTATCTTGAGGCTATTGGTTCACTGAACGTCTACAACAGGGGTGGACACACTTTTGAGTGCAATGGATAATTTTCAATATATTAATAAAAGACTATAACTATACTTCAAACATTTTAATTTCAACGCTGTAGGCAAAGATAGTAAAAGATGGAGTAGAGAATGAAAATTTCTGACCTGGCTCTGACCTTTTTTAAGATTAAGTTATATCACATCCAAATCGCCTAAATTCTATGAGCTGTTCATATAACCCCTAAAGTTTTTCTATTTTCCCTTAGAAAGTGTTTGGTCTGTATTCTTCACCTGTTAATGATGTAATTTAGATTGTAGAAGTCAGATATACATATATGAGTTGTTTACATTCCTTTCAAGTCTCAGTCAGTATCGACACTTCTATAGTGCAGTTATGTTATTATGTAGACCTGATTAATGATAAAACCGTAATTACCTATACAAAATATACCGGGTCAGTTTTTAGTACCTGATCGGTCGATAACTCCACTTCTATAAAAGATAGCAAAAAAGTTGTGCATAAAAGTTCTAGCTAAGGTTACGCTCCTTGCTGAGAAAATATTTTTGATTATACAGGGTGATCCCTAACTACGTGGTGATGCAAACATACATTTTTTTGAATGAGACACCCTATATATTATTTCATATTTAGATTCTACCTTGGATTCTACTAATAATCCCCCTTCTTGAAATATAAGGTACTGTAACATTATACAGTGTATTTCAAAAGTAATGACCATTTTTATATCTAAATCGCTGTCAAATGAACGTACTGTTTATGAAAATATAATGAACCAAAAATTATTTTTTTCACATGGAAAGATAAAAAATATCCTTTAGTTTTAAAATCGGCTATAAAAAAGCCGACATTCGTATATAGGGTGATGTAGAATGCAAAATCTAGATTTTCTCTTTTTATATGGTCTTTCATATTTGTATTCTGCTGAAGATCCTTGTTCTAAGAGTATGATCTATTGTAACATTATAAAGGGAATTTGAAGAGTTATGACTATTCTTACATCCAAATCTCTGTCAAATGAACGTACTGTATATAAAAAAGTAAAAATATCCCTTAGTTATAACGACGGTTGTATAAAAAGTCGACGATGCTAGAATGCAAAATCAAAATGTTCTCTATTTTATAATTTAACACCCACAATTTTTTTATTTTACCAAAAAAATTGCCTTCACTATGGTCTTTAATATTTGCATAACATCTTCTATACCTACATTTATCAGTTTCCAAGATATTTTTATTTTTATGCAAATTTTAAAAATAGTAAGTCTTTTAGACGAATTCGCAGTACAAACAGAGCGGTATGACCGCACCTTTATTCATAGCAGCCGCGGTACTATGTCATTTAGGCTTTGCCTTCATGGCTATAATCACTAAGCGACTACTTCTTATTCGTTTTATGAATATCGTCTCAAACTATCACCATTACATAGTATGAGTTTTTGCCAATCATTAATTATTCTCTTTTTTTTTTCAGATTACAGACTATGTATGTACCTTACCAATCGAATAAGATGCGTTTAATCAAGGGTGCTCTGTCCAGCATCATTTACCTAAGATGAATTAAGCGGCCATACTGGTGAGATAATTTCAAAATATCTCTGCTCTTGAGGACCATCTTGAAGTGATTCTCAACAAATTATGCAGATTGCATAATATATCTGTCCGAATTCGTAACGTACATTCGAATTTTAAAAGGATTATAATAGGAACGTTAGATTGTTGTTAAAGCTTGGTTACAAAAATGATACTAAGCAAATATGACTTTAGGTTAGTATCATCATCATAGCTGTGGATGGCTTAAATTTCAGTCAGTCTATCTTGGGTGTAGTTCAATACAAGAAGTGGTAAAGATTCGCAAAAAAAAACATAAACCAAGTTTTGCAACAAGCTCATTGAATATCAACAAAGAAGCTCCAAATTGCTGGTGATTATTGACTATCTGAGTATCGGTTTGACTGTGTCCAAACCAGCATCTCCAACACTCACTGCAGATGATAGTGAAAAGTCTAGTTTCTTCGTACTTTTATGAATTAAAGATAATCTGCCAGGTTTTCTCTAAAATCAATAAAAGATTGTGGAAGTTCAAATTCGAACAAATAAAGATAATGTGGCGGGAATATTCAGAATTATTGTCATAAATAATTTATTTAGTGGAACATTTCCCTTATTTGGCAACCTATGGATGATATTTGAAAACTACAGGGTGAGCCCCAAGTTGATACTTTTTCTATCGGTGTATAGAGGTCACTAAAGTAAACAATTTATTCAAATAACCTTATCCAGAAAACTGAAAAATTAGCGGCTAACAAAATAAAAAGTTGTAAAACTGGGCTTATGTCTCAAGACGTACCTAGTCTGTTCATGTTTTTTGCTGAGATTCTTGTCTTATCATTTAGGCATTGCACCTGTTAGATAGTGCAGTAGTCATGCACTAGGCACGAGTAGACCAAAAGCCAAGAAAAAAACTAAACATAAACAAACTAAGAGCATCTTGATAAATTTAAGCTTACTATTTTTGATTCTGAAGCTCGTTTATTTTCTTGTTTTAAGAAAAAAGTTGTTTATTTTAACGACTTCCATACACACTTAAAAAAGTATCAACCTAGGATATATGACTCCGCATTGGAGCGACGCGCTTGTGTTATCAAGATATTTTGACGTGTTAAATTCGTTGATATATTTTTCAACTAGCAAATTCATAATTTACAATAAAATACATAAATTTGCTGGGTAAATATGGAGTTTGAATGCTGCAATTAGGACTATTTTAGAGATAGGTCACTGAAAATGAAGCACATTTCGTAAATTGTTTAAGCAGTCTCTATCCCGTTATATGATTAGCACATACACTGAGACAAAATGCGAAAAAACGTATTCCGGAGGCTTCTGAAAAACTCTGTCCTATTTTTTTTTTTTTGGTGTCCATAGAATGTACCTACCATTGAATAACAATGATATCAATGATGACTCAAAATTTAATTAGAATCAAGTTCTACCTCCTAACGCAGGTTGGATATTGTCATAGAAATCACGACTTCGTTTCCAGCTGTTCTAAACAATTGGCGACGTCACTCCGAATCAGTCCTTTAAGTTTTTCAATCAAGAGGTTATTTGTGTTCCTTGGCTTCTCTTGCCCTTGGATCTCTCTTCCATAATTATTTCTTATAACATGACCAAGGTACTTTGTTTTTTTTTTGAGTGTGTTTACGATCTCTTCCCCTGTTCATATTCTCTGGCGTAGTTCCATATTTGAGACCCCATCAGTCCAAGAGATCCCCAGCATTCTTCTACAACACCACCTTTGGAAAGCCTCCAGTCTAACCATTTCCGCCTTCTTAAGCGTTCAAGCCTCGGAACCAAATATCAAAGTCGAAAAAATACAACACCTCAGCATTCATATTCTAAGTTTAACATCTATATCTCTACTGCAATGAACTTTCTTTATTTTTACAAGTGCAGTTCTTGCAGTCTATTTGTGCTCTTATTTTCTGACATTGACCGGCAGTTTCGATAAGCAAAGTTCCTGAATATCCATGTCTTCTTGCCCGCTCAAATGGCACGTTGTCTATTGTAAGACTTCCGATTATGTTGTTATCAACGAAGTTAGGTATTTCTAATATACTGGTTATAGTATTATCCTGGATAAAAGCTACAATCCCAGCACAATCCCTTCGAGAAACCGACAACGGCCAGGAACTCCCAAAATGCCTGAAAATTCAGAAGCTTGCTGACACCTTTTTGTTTTTTGCATTTTCACAAAGAACGTACTAGCAATACCTATTATGACACCAAAAAGGATCACATCCCAAATTTCAAAAACAGGCGCACCTGTTACTGAGTTTATGATAATGATAAAGACACCATGAAACCTCAAAAACTTAGCGACGATCTGTTACAGATCACTGGTGTCACTCAATACCCAACCCCCATTCCATCCGATCAAAAAAAAATGATCAATGATCTCTAAAGCACTATTACGAAGGTCAGCATTTTTAGTCCTGTTTTTCTGTTTCCTCTGTTACCACCGAATGGATTTTCCGAAACAGTAAACGTGTTTAAAGCTTGCTATATTTTCCACCCGCTTATTTCATTTTATCACCTTGTTACCACCTTATGCTTTTTTATAAACTATGAAGGCTTTTGTCTCTGCCATTGTTGTAAGAAAATGAGATTGCTCTAGTACTTTCAAAGTTAAATATAGTACAATTGATGCCAGTTCAAAAGAAATGCACTGGTCCTAGGTAACTTTTATAGCTCCTAGGGATATAGGGATTTGTTTTATCTTTCCTCAAGATCAACACGAAGCTGCTGTATCTTCAATCTGAACCAAACGAACCAAGATTTCTGAGAATTATCATCTACAAGCTCAAAAACTCTACCACCACGTCACCGCAATAGTGGTGGGAGGCCCTTTACTTTTTTTTGCTTTTTCACATCTGCCTCTTGCCTCATTAAATTTTACCCCCCACGCTAACTTCCTGGATCTGTCCCGGCGTGAAGCTTGCGTTTAACTTGGAGTATCTAGGGATAGTGAGGCCAAAACTAATCGAATTCTTTGGAGAATTGGCAGGTCTGTCTGGGGATTTTTTAATGGAACCAATTTGACATCAACTGAAGCGAGCCAAAAATTAGTATTTGTATGACAGATAGACCAACCAACAGAAATTGGTGACCTGTGACTTGTAGTTGTGACAAAGCGCACATAGAGAATTCCCCTATAGTATATAGCATTAAAGTTAGGACAAAAATGAACCAGCACATTTTGTTGATGTCATTGTGATTAAAATACTTTTAAAGCTGGATGTGTTCCATTTTGTAACCAAGCTTGTCTTAGAGCTGTTCTGACTCATGAAGAAAATTGCTAAGAATGTAAAGGCCTTAGATTGTACAACTATTATACTATAATACCGTCAAAATCCGTCTTTTCAAAATATTTAAATGTCGTCCCAGTGTTAACAATAACTGCATGCTTTAACATAAGTTAGGTACTTTGCTAGGTAGCACTGCTAGCAGTGTTCTAGCAACAATAAGTAAAAGTATGCTGTACATAAAACTGAAGCTGTTATATAATCCGTACTCAAACGGGCGAATTTTGGTGTTGAAGCTTGTAGAGTAAGTAGTTCTATAATATATCGCACTGTTTGAGGTGATACTATGTTTCGTTTGCTGCTAGGCTCGTAGTCAGATGTTATACAATAATATAATCAGAAAAAAAAGTCGTTTAGCTTATTATAAAAACCATTTATATTACTATTTTTTTAAAACGGTGCCCACATTAACTTGGCACCTTGCAAATACAGACTCAATTACCTATACAAATTAAAATTCAGATACATTCTTTAACAATTTTTTTTAAGTTTAAAGAAAACCTTTTTTTCCTGTCGGGGATAAGGCGCAAAACTTTACACTGAGGTTCTATATTCATTTTTTTGAAAGATTTTAATACTATCGCATTTTACCACTTGGAAGTCTAGCAAGCTCACGAAACCTGTAGTCACCTATATGGTCATATTCCAGTGTTTTTCCTTGTAGAATTTTTCTAACGTTTTCATGGATTACGTATCTGATCGTCACAGAATATACCAAGAGTAACATATAAACATGGATTATTTTGAATTCAAAGCAATACTCAGTTGAGACTTACAGCGTGCGTTATACATTTTTTTTTATGAAAATCGGTAGCTTATGTAGCAAAAAATTGACTTTTTATTCTACGAGGTAGTCCAATGAAAACGACCACATTTTTGGGAGACGAATATAGAGGCAAGTCAAAGTGATTCAGTGGAAGGCCTGTGTATACTAAGTAGTGGTAGAAGTAACGCATCTCATCATAAGAAATGCTCCAGAATCTTCAAGAATGACTACAATACATAGGTTCTTAATACCTTTTTTTGACTAATAATAATTAAATTAAGTTTCTGCGTATGCGTTATGCATAATATTGAGAATTCTAAACTCCATAGTGTTTTACAGCACTGATATGCTTTTCAAAGGTAATGTGACCATATATGGGGTACTGAAGACCCTTTTCATCGAAATACTACTTGACTTTCTCCTTAGGGTGTTAAACAGCTTGCAATAAATGTCTTTGTCTAACGTTGTCTCGACAACAAACAGAATTTACGTATTTCTGGATTGCTCAAAAAGTTATTTCACTATCAGTTATGCCCGAGTTACGTTTTCGTTGGGCCAGCTTGTATTTCTGATGTGCGATAACCACTAGACTATGCCTAGTAAAAACTAAATGTTCTACACCACCTTTGAACTTTCAGGTTTGAAAACAAGATTAGTGTTCTAACGGGTTATTATAATGATTCTTTTGTTGTACTTTAATGCAACCAGAATATGCATTATTGGGTCAAAACTGTATGTTTTTCTAGTTATTATTTTTTTGTTCGCTACTGTCATGGTACTATGAAAATATTGTTTTGTATATTTTGTACCACATTGGGTTTCGGATCACTTGAAAGGTGACACTCACAAAATATGCAAAATTTACACTACGTAAGTAATGATACATTTTATACCACCATTTGAGTTCTTTAGATTTGAAATAAGAGTGAAGTTTTAATAATTTCTTATGATGATTATTGTACTTTAATGCAAAATGAATATGCATACATGAGTGAAAACTATATGTTTTTCCAGTTATTGTTCTTTGTTCACTACGATCATGGTACTATGAAAATATTGTTATGTTTTATACGCCATTCGGTACCAAAAGTGTTTTATTAATTATTATCTGTTACTTGAAAGTTGGCACAATATGCAAAAATATCCTTAGAGATGTACCACCTATTGAGTTCTTTAGATTTGGAAGTAAGATAAAGGTTTTAATGGTTACTGTTCTTATTATGATTCTTGTGTTGTTGTATAATAGTTTAGTTGCATGCTGAATAAACATCCCTGGGTTAAAAATGTTTTTTCCTGTTAGTACTTTTTTCTCGCCATCAACATAGTACCTACAATTCCATCCGAAAACAGGTCAGTGACGTCATAATTACGCAGGTACTCAGTGTTCGCTTAGCTCAGCTGATCAGCGCCGACCAAATTGGGTTTTTGGAAAAAAAAGTGAAATATTATATAATTATGTTTTATAACAAAACAATTTTTTTCTTTTTTTCATATTAATTCATAATAAAAGGTGCCGACAGCTCCTGAACAAAGCCAAGCACGTGTGACGTCAGAGTGTTAGACGTTCTACCTATACCTATATGTCATCTTTTTTTCTAGATTCTTAGCTAATCGTGAAAAGAATATTACTTCTGTAACTAGTATTCATTCTTTGTACCATAGACGACGAATGAAGTTTGCAGCTAGAGATTAACTCTACTAGCTAAATAATAGTTATTTATGTATCAAGGGCGTAAAACAAGCGTTTATGGACCGCAACATATAAATAAAAGCGCAAGCTGCTAGGCGAGGGATATTGAAGTGTAAACCCCATAAACGCTGTTTGCGTCCCAAATACATACTAAATTTTATGCACCATGGGTTTTGTAGACGTTTATTCTTCGGTTGTACATATTATTGTTATATATTATAACACACCTTGTGTAGTAATCTGCCTAATCATTTAGGTATATTCGTTTTACAGAAAATGATTAAATAAAAATACGTTCCACTGCAATTAATAACAGATTATAAAACAATAATCTGGACACCTATGTTCGCGTTACCATAGCAACTAATTAAACTTATTTAATTTCTGGTCTTAACCGGAATATGTGATCGCCATTTTTTAACTACAATTGGAATGCAATTTTTTCTATAAGTTTGTACGTCAGCGGGCTGAAAAGAATGTATGCACGATCGGGTGGTACAGTACACCTTATTGATACATTTAGCGGGCGCAAACTGCCACTTTAGTGCCCGCGAGCTTCTTTTCCGCCCGTAGGCCTTGTCGTACATTTTCTTCGAATTTGTGAATAGCAAACTAAGCCCGATTTTATCAGCATGCAGATTTTAACAAAGACTTTGACCAATCAGAGCAGCCCTTTTAAGAACATGCATCTGTCAAAGTACTCTGAAAGTTATTGATTTCTCTTGAAGTTGACCTCAAAAAGTTCAAAAATGACATACTTTATATACAATCGAGCATTGTAATCTTCTAGCATCTTTTGCAGTCTGATTTTCCATCCCAGACCGGTGAAAAATTGCATTTTCTTGTTTAATCAAAAGTTTAGCAATTGCTAATTTCAACCAATCAGATTCCAGATTCCATTTCCATCTGATCGCTGGTTTCATGCTGTATTAAATGCTATGATGACAAGAAATTTACTCATTGCATTATTTGGATAAAACAATAATCTACTATCGACAATAATTATGAATACCTGCAATATATTTTCTGCGATATATCTTTGTTTTATAGTAAAAAGAGGTAAAAATAGCATTTTGTTACATTTCAAAGGTTACAGCTACTTCCAAAACGCATGTGCATTACTGGTTGCCTATCCAGAACCGCAGAACGCCAAAACTCGCCATTTTATAATTAAAATTAAGTATAACCCTATTTGATGTACAATGCACCTGTGAATACTTCTATAAGAAGATCTTAACAAACATAATCCAGTAAATGAAAGAGTGATTCTTCATAAAAGTATGTATTTTCATATAATCCATCTGACTGACGGACGTGGGATTTTTAATTATAAAATAAGGTAGGTAGTTGCTGTGATTGATATAGGTACCTACTACTTTTATCACAAATTATCCCAGTTTGCAATTAGTAATTATACAATAATATTATAATGTAGACATGGAAAATGTGGCATTAATTTGCAAATCAATCGCTTTGTTCTGATATCCTGCTATGATTTTGATCCATGAATTTCTAAAATATCTTTGACAAAAGTGTCATCCAGCTTTGACGTGTTGGTTTCAATATTGATGAAATACTATTGGATGATACTTATTAACATAGCCCTTAATACCCAATAGAAAGCTTTTGCGAAATAACATCCAATAGAAAAGCTTTGTTAAATTTTTTGTTAAATATGCATGTTGATAAATTCGGCCCTTAATTTTGCATTTCCCGCTGCACTAAAAATCTCCAGTGATGTTCCGGAAACCATTTCATCGTCACTACTTTCCACGATATCCAAAAAATTCGAAAATATTCAGACGTACGGACGTATAGAATTTGCAATTTGCTATGGTAACGCGGACATTGGTGTCCAGATTATTGTTTTATTTATCTGTTGCAGTAGACCTTATTTTTGTTTAATTATTTTCTGTAAAACGAATATAAATGATTTGACAGATTATTACACAAAGCGTGTTATAGTATACAGAGTGGGCCAATAGTGCGTGGACGGAAGATTGTGGATTTATTAAAAAATATTTCTATTTTTGAAATAATTTTTAGTAACCCCACAATCGTCCGTCTACGCACTATTGGCCCACCCTGTATAACAATAATATATACCACGGAAGTATAAAATTCAAGCAAGTTGCAACGATATTATATTATAAGCTAATCACAGAAGGTGAAAGAGAAAAACCATATTTATTTATTAATGAAGGATTACAAAACCGATCGTGCATAAAATTTTGTATGTATTTCGGGCGTAAACAGCGTTTATCGACCTTACATGTTAATAGCCCTCGCCTAGCAGCTCGCGCTTTTATTTACATGATGCGGTCTATAAACGCTTGTTTTACGCCCTTGATACATAAATAACTATTTTGGATGTTTTAAATGAGACCACAATTTTCAGTAATACAGTCCTTAATCAAATATGTCTTGTTGAAGCATTTGTTTCGGCGTCATGGTAGATCAACGTCTAAGCGCCAGCTCTCCCTCGTGTTCGATCCCAGGGCTTGACAGCTTTTTTATTTTTTTTGCAAAAAAATTATTGATATGCGTTTTGCACAAGTTGCACACATTTTTTGACGACCAAAATAAATATGGTTTTGAATCAAATTTTATTGGACTTTTTACTTGCACTAGTGCAAAAATTAAGTACTGAAGGCACAATACACTAGAATTCAAAAAATCAGAGTAAATCAAGATTATTCATCAATATCAATCACCAATTGGTCGGATTACAATATCAAAATTGAACTAAATTCAAAAAAATAAAATCATTAGTAATTATTGTTGTACTTGTAAAATTTCTAATAAAATTTGATTCCAAAACCTGCCTGAAGCTATAGTCTGAGATCCCCTTGCAACCAGATCATCGACAGCCCCTCACCCAAATTGTGTTATGCCGCTAGGTCTTTCCTTCACAGGTTAATGGACAGCCCATCATCAATACTACAAAGTTTTTAATGTCAGCCACCCCAATTTCACCCCCACCACGGTAATAATACGGTGTCAGAATTTCGTTAGAATCAATTTAATAGCTTCCACGTTAACGTTATTTATGTCGCAAGGTCTTCCTTCACAGGTCAGTGGACAGTCTATTATCAAAGCAACAAATTTTTCAATTTTACAACCCCCTACCCCCCAATGACCCCAAATTTCAACCATCCAAAACAAAGTAGAAAATGATCAGGGACATCTAAAACGCCTAATTACTCCGCCGCCCATGCACCGATTTTCAATGCTATAACAGCATTACCTACTACGACCCCGCCGCATGTTGCCGCCCAAATTTCATCACAATCTATGCAGCGGTTACGTGTTTAGAAAAACGCGTACGGACAGACAGACCGACAGACCGACAGACCGACAGACCGACAGACCGACAGACCGACAGACCGACAGACCGACAGACCGACAGACCGACAGACCGACAGACCGACAGACCGACAGACCGACAGACCGACAGACCGACAGACCGACGGAAATGAGTGATGTGGATTTTCGTTATGTTGACATCATAAAACGTCCAAAAAACGTATTATCTCAAAATATAAAATCTTCGCGATCACAATACTCCCCTCGCCTATCGGTGTGGGATGTAGAAATGTTGTCAAGCCCTGACAGGCGAACCCGGAGCTGAAAGGCTGGCGCTTGGGCGTTGAGCTACCATGGCGCCAAAAAAATTGCTTCAGCAAAACCTACTTGATTAGGTACTTTATTACTGGAACTGTCTAATCTGTTTGTGCGTTATCTTTGAGTTTTGTTTTTGATTTTTGTGTAGTTTCATGCTTACCGAAATACTCGTGCAATGTTTCCAAAAAACGTTTGGGTGAAGTAACGTATTTATTTTTTGCGTTATACTATTATTCGAATTTGAACAGTTGTTGGAACCAGTTTTACGCCACTGGCTCTAATAACAGGTTCTCTGCATCTGTACGTCATCAGCTGTGTGATGTCATTGACCTGTTCTGATAAAGAATAATTGTACTAAGAAAATATTGTTCTGCATATTTTGTACATCTCTTGTAGTTTCTAGAAGATTTTTCATAATTATCTTTTGCTTGAAAGCTGGACTATCAAAATATGCAAAATATCATTAGAGAAGTAACGAAGCATTGTATACCACCATTTGGGTTGTTTAGATTTCGAAATAAGATTAACTTTATTGCAAGCAGAATATGCGTCCTTAGGTCAAAAATATATGTCTTTGCTGTCATTGTCTTCTGCTCACCAGTGTCAAGGTAGTATCGAAAAAAATTATTTTGCATATTTTATATCTATTTTGTACGTTATTGGGTTTCAAAGTGTTACCGTTGATCATTTATTACTTGAACGGTGACATTCATCGAATATGCAAATGTATCACTAAATAAGTAATTCAACATTATAGCTACCTTTGAGTTCATTAGATTTGTAAGTAAGGGTTAGGTTTGTCCATCTGTGACCCGTTTCTCTTGTACAAATACTAGTTTTAAGTTGTGAGAACTTATTTTGAATGTCGTACTTGTGTACTTTAGGGAGATGGTCTCTAAAGCATGTGATAATGTTAACTTAATGTACATGAAGTGATATTAGACATTTTATAGGTTTTATTGCTAAGCAAGCCACGTTGAAAGACTCGATGTTTAATACAAAATCATAATAAGTTATTTATTTTCGAAGAAATCTACACCTATATTTTGTTGACATTGTTGGAAGGTAGCCTTAGGTATCGGAGTCATATTAATAGATGTGATAAATTTTATAAGCTACATAGTATGTCTTTTGTACTCAATAATCGAATTCGGCCACTGCCCGAACTGTATACTTAGAACCGCGTTGCGAGTAATCTTTGTATGCGCAGAACGCGTTGTGGGTAAATTACAAAGACCCACAATGCGAAACTCCGGATACCATCGGGAGCACACGACCATTTTCGCATTACGAACAATACAAATATAGCCACAAAGGGATAATCAAAAAATGTAAAACAATGTGTTATATCAAATACCTGCTCACAATTTAGGAAAAAATTAATTTCCTCTTCATTCCTATACCTTTGAGCTATCAATCATTCATTTTCATCAATTTTCGATAATTCGTATCGATTCAGCTTCCAATACGGTTTAGATGACAGGCATAATTTCCACAGTTCTTGTCCTTCTTTAACCTTACCTGTGATTCTTTCATAGTTACCTTCTAAAAATGTAGACCATGAGATGACGCTATATAGAGTTTATTCAAACCATTCTCGCATTACTTTCGAAGTGTTTTTGTCGATTCACTGATCTTACTAAACATTGTTCCGAATAAATAGAAAAAAATACTTGTTGCGGTATGTCAGGTTATTAGATTTCCGCTTTGTGGCTATTTGGATCAACCACAACGCGAAATGGTCGTGCGTTTCCGACGTTGTTCAGAGTTTCGCATTGTGGGTATTTGTAATTTACCCACAACGCGTTCTGCGTATACAAAAATTACCCGGAACGCGATGTGAGAGATTAGAGTAATCTACAACGCGTTCTGAGTATAAATTTCGGTCAGTGGCCTAATTCGGTTATCGAGTACAATATATCTAACATTGAAATACTATTATGATCCCACCCCCTACGGTCCCATTTCACCCCAACCCAAAAAAAAGCAGAAAGTGATCAGGAACCTCTAAAACGCCTGAAAACAAAGTTTGGGCTGTTTTTTTACTTATAGTTTTTTATTGTTGCTGCATCGCCACTGACATGATTTCTAAAAACCATACGCGTTTTTCATCCTTGTTATGGTGATAAAACTGTGTCAAAGCTTCAATAAAACTAATAATATAATCTCCACATTAGTCAATAAGAACAATATAAAGCAATACTCGTATGTATGCATCACAATATTAAAGTCTCTTGGTTTCTGTAATAGGCAAGGGAATGTTTCGATGGACCTAAAAAAGGGTATTATGCCGCTAGCTCTTTCTTTCACAGGTCAATGGACAGCCTATTACATTAACACACATTTGAGTTTTACAACCAATCAATTGCTAAGCAGCATCTATTATAATAATTACTATTGGGCATTATTAATGTTTTCATTTAAATGAAATGCACACTATTGTTCAAAAGTTATGGTTATTACAAATAAAAACAAAAAAATAAACTGTCAATATAAAGCAAACAGATATTTTGAGTTTTTTAAATATTTTTTTGTCGATAAATTGTGGTCCAATTTCACCCAGTTTGTGTTGTCACAATTCTTTTAACAAATCGTCTACAGTTTCGCGAATTGTATTAAGTGTCCGCAAGCCGTTGGTGCCATCGATTGTGGTAACTAGGTTTACCTAGGGATATTCAGGATTTGCTGATACAGAGTGTCCCACGATGATTAAGAGAAGCAATATATCGGAACAGTGGACAGTGGTAGAGAATTATAATTTGGGGGGTGTAAACTAGAGCAAATTTTTTCTTTTATTGTCTCACCCTATGAGGTATTTGTTTTTGATCACGTGACGTCCGATTTAAAATTTTCAATGCGACACCCTGTATATTTGTGACCTGTTGTGTTCCTCCCGATAAAACAATTCTAACAAACTAGCACACTTGGGGTCTAAAGTGATTGGTTAAGTTACTTTGGTAGTGTTGCATAATGGTAGTGGTACGGTCCTTTAAATACCTGTAGCTCTTGGTTTAATCACTTTAGACCCCAAGTAGGCTAGTTTGTTGGAATTTTTTTATCGGGAAGAACAGAAAAAGTCACAGATATACAGGGTGTCCCATTAAAAATTTTGAATCGAACGTCACGTGACCAAAAACAGATACCTCATTGGTTGACACAATAATAAGAAAATATACTATATTTGCTCTAATTTACACCCCCAAAGTATAATTCGCTTCTACTGCCCAATTCCGATCTATTGCTTGTCTTAATCGTCGTGGGACACCCTGTATATACAAATATACAGCACTGCGATATTATGCACCAGTGTTTGAATTTTATACCTGTATCTTGATAGCATAATTACTATACTACTATCTATAGGCTAGTTAACCTTCCTTTTCTTTGTATATCCGCAAACTTCTCGTGAAAATGTTTTTGATAAAACCTCTTTATGATTTATGTATTAAACACCTAGTAGGTATAGTATCCTCAACCATTTGCGCATGTAGCACATTGTACTAGGTGTGTACTATTAGAAGACCTCTTAAGATATTTAATCTGTACTAAGTATATGTATGGTAATAAAATTTTAAATACATACTATGAATTGTAAGTGACGTAGCATTATGTGTTTTAAGTGTATAGATGAATAAAGTTATGTTTACTAAATAATGTGCTTTCATTGTGAACATTTAGGATTTCGTGATTTAGCATAAATTACGAGTATGTAATTATGCTCGCGAAATTGAACACCTGTTTATGTAGGTATATAGAATCAGTTAGCCATAACCAAGTATATATTCATAATTTAAAGCAGTTAAAGCGTTTTATGTCAAGAAGTAGTTAAGTACTTGATAACTTTTCGCATATAAAGAAAAAGAATTATACAGTACTGTTCCTAGAGTGGCGCCGGAAAACAATAACAAAGGCTACACAGAACATGAGAGAAATGGCCACAGCAGTCGACACCAAAGTAAGAAAATTAAAAATGTTTAGGCTTAAGCTACTGTACTTAAAAACTGTGTCAAGAACGCGAGTACTTCACTTTCAGAAATTAATAACGATAACCTCTTAACAGTTTGCGAGAAAACTACAGACTATAGGCATCATGGAGGTTTTAAAAAGGTTTTAAGTTGGCACCTGATAATAGTTATGACTACATTAACTATGACCAAGATCAAGTTATCCTATCAACAGGTTATAAGGAGTATCCAAAAAACCAATCCATACGGCCAATTATCAATTTAGACAGTAAAGTTTTTATACCTGAGCTCTCTAAGACTGGCTTTAGGAAACCTTTCGAAAAAGCTTAACGATCTTAAACAATTAAAGACAGATACTCGATAAGTCCACCTTAATTCAAAAATTTAACAAGAAAGTGCAAACCCACATAGCACCCAATATTCCTAGAACATCCTAAATGAAGCCGTATCGCCCAAATTTGGGATCAGTCCAGAATGACATCTGTAGGCTATCCGGGGTTATCCTAGGTTAGCCCTAGGATGACCTGTTTGTAATATTCTGTGACAGGCAGGCATTGACGTCCTTTGGATATCCCGCTGGGCCGTCTGTCACTGGAAGATCCTAAGGATGACAGTTTTGGAAATCTTGAGCTTGTATACTATGAGGCAGTTCAAGGGATATCCCTTGAAGACCGTACCTACGCTTCGTCATACAAAATCTGACATTTGACATTTGGCAGTGTAGACGTTAGAAATACGAAAGAGGTGAAGGGTGAAGGTAATTTGGAGCAGAGCAAGCTAGCAGCTTGCAGTAGTCCCTGGTTCCTGAATCGTTTTTCGCCGTTTTTCATATGTTTCAATACCTTTACCATCTGTACCTGTGATCTGTACCATCCGACACACCAAGGGCCCCCGAGTACAAACCACAAATTGCAAGTCAGATAATCATTCGGCAACCTGTTTGTTTTTGCAGGGTGGGTGTAAAATTGCACAAGTCAACATTTTATAGGAACATTAAAAAGGAAAAAAAAGTTTAATGGCAAAACTTTCTACCACGAAGTATTGTGGTGCACTGCATGAAGGAATGGAACAAAATGAGGTTAGATTGAATTCTGTTAAACACTCGGATGGTAGCTCTATTGGATCTTTAGATGATGGTGATAGTGCTAGTGAAAAGTGTGAACATTAGCTAATCTGTGCCCAGATTAACCCGGTATGTAAACCAGAGGAGTATAGAAAAACAACTGCAGATCTAGAAAAATAATCCCGTTGTTTTCGAGTAAAAGTAAATTGTTTCGCATGAGGTGATCCATGGCGGTCTGCTACCTTTTAGAACAAACTAAGAATTTACCAATGGGCTAACCCACGGCAGACTAAATGAAAATATTTTGGGCCAACCTGAGGAATTCCCTATAGGCTTACCCATGGACTAATAATGTCCCACCGGGATATTTATAGGCTGTCCCATGCCAGGTCGTCCAGGATATGGCTGGCTTCCCCTGGGACATTTTGCATATCCCTTTCAGGACAGCCTGGGACTATACAGTGGATATCAAATGCTGTGTGGGAACGGGATGACACCATCATAGCACTAGCTTTTAACTCTACTACACATGAAGAACGAAGCGGTACGGTCACACGTTTGTTCCCAGAATATCGAGGGAAAAGGGCTTGGGGAGTAAAATTTTCAGACTTTTTAAGATAAGGTTTCAGCAAACTTTAAAAAGTATCGTGCTTAATTCTTTACTATACTTAGCAAACACCACCGCTAAACTTAAATGAGAATTAAAATAAATCGGCCGCTTTACGATACTTACATGGGCGTCTTTTAGGGGGGGGACAAGATGGGAAATTTTTCCCCCTCCCTGAAAATTTTGCAATGCGTTTTTGGGGTCTTTTATGCTGTTCCTGTATGTCAGTAGTTATAAAAATGTTGAAAGCTATTTTTGCACTTCCACTATCTACTTGCTTAACTGAACGATCCTTTAGCAATTTGAGATGGATGAAAACATAGTTTTGGTCAACGATATTATTTATATACGACTATAATCAATCGATTATAGTCGACATCGTAAAATGGTAAAAAATAGCAAAGATGAGATCATGGCATAAAGCCAATTTTGGTTTAGAGGAGCAAAATTTAAAACTTTTCTTTTCGTATACGTATGCGTGTATCTCAAAAATAACTATTAGATATTAATTTTTTGCTACAATAATCTTTCAACCAATGGCAATGTAAGCGAGCATTTCCAATCTAAGATATGTTTCTATTTTGGTTCCAATATCAAATGTTATTTTTACTTTTTTACGTTTCATGTTTTTATGTTATTGTGTTTTATTTCAAGTTGCTATGCTTTCAAATATTATACAACACTTTATGAACGTCCTTAGTCGGTAGTTTTCTTTGTTAAACTGTCTAGTACAGAAAATGTCTGCATCCTTGCTCCTCCCTATGGTATTCAGGAACTACGCCCTTGGATACTTCGGCTATTACTCTGCGATGTTTGTCTCTGCGTACTTAACTGCTGAACTTGCATTCTGTATACCTTCTAAAAACTTTTCCTGGACACCTATGTCAACATCCATCACCACTTTTACGACCGAGGATATCCATTAAAAACGGCTACGGCATAAGCATAAGCGCTGAACAAGCCCTAAGCTGCGAATTTAATTCTCTTCGCCGGCATTTTTCAATTTTAACTTTGATATTTTCGACTATAAAAGCGCGTCCGAGATGGCCGTCGCTATAGATAGAAGAGCAGAACTTTTATTTTAACTGTAATGCAAACTTGGCTAATAAAATGTTTAGTAGGGCCATTATCAGAGCAAGATTATAGGAGCAGCTGATTGAGCTGTGCAGACTAAAGGTAACTGGAAGCGTTTCGGACAAAAAATGTTTGTCAAGTAGATGGACTCCACCCAAGCAGCATAAAAAAGTCATGTTAAATTGTATATTTCACCTTAAATACGTATACTTTATTTTACACTCGTTATGGATTACCAAAATTTTCATGAATTTATTGAAACTAATTTGAAGGACAACTGTTTCCAGGAACGTCAAGAGTGTACAGGAATTTAAGGGGTGCAATGTAAGCATACTTTATTTTAACCATCATGCTACATGGTACTCGCCGTGGAAGTACGCCTATGTTAGGGCGTAGACACAGTGGAGTGGTTTTCTGCTTGCCTGTCCCCGCAAGCAGGCAGACTGCTTTCACTGTGTGTACGAAAGCAGGGAACCCGCGCCGACCGGCGCTGAAAGTGGCTTCCAAATGCATGTACTAATTTTATTTTAAGGTTCCTGCTTTGTCTGCTTCTACCTGCGAGCGGTTCGGCGTTGGACAAAGCAGGCTACCTGCTTTCACTGTGCATGGCATACTTACCAAAGTTCTGTGAATACCATGTGGTTTATTTATATTGTGCGCACTTTATGGGCTGTTTGTTATATGTTAGGGATTCTTAATGGCCATCCCTTTTGCTTTGCCTGAGTGAAAACAAAAACCAAACAGAAGCCAGTTTACAGGCTGCTATCGGAAAGCCTGGTACTTCAGTGATTGTGCCTTATCATTGAAATAGGTGAGTGATTCACTGAGTATTTTTCTCTATCTTCCCATACTTCATCTCATGTGCATGCTTTTGAACATTAGATTGTGGTATTGAGTTAAAAAGCTGTTTAACGTCAGAAGCCATGTTGCTTTTTTTATTATGTTATTGGCTCTGATCTGAGATCAACTGGCCAGTTGTATTGTGGATGAAATATCTATTTTTTTTAATAACTATGAGTGAAATCATATTGTTCTAAATTAGTTAAAGTTGAAAATTACACCGTTATTTTTAGTTTTTGAGTGCAAAAGTTAAGTAATAGTTTGTATGCACAGTTGTTTTCACTAGCTAGTATAGTGATAATATTAGCAGGTAACGGTATATAGTTTGACAATCTGTGATACAGGTCTGTTCCCTCATTACTGATCAGTTGGCATTCTAATATACAGTGTTGAACAGTACCAATCTCTCCACATCTGCAGTGAGTGTCATCGTCTACACCTATTCTAGTTTTTTGTTGAGGGCTAATACTCAAACTTCAATCTGCAAAGGGTTCTCACAAGTGGTCTATTCGTTTCTTTTTTAAACCAGGGCTCTGTTCTTGTGTTCTGCTGGATCTGTTTAACTGTTGTACCAGATGTATATCTATGGTAGTGTTCACTCCATTTTTCTTTCAGGTTCTTGATTAACATATTGGTCAAGTTACTGATGTGGGGAACCTTGAATGTTCTCATCGGTATTCCATCTGTAGTCGCCGCCTTTGCTAGTTTGTCGACTGTGTCGTTTTGAGGTATACCTGCACCTTCATGAAAGTTCATATATTCTACTTCTAGTTGGAAGTCGTAAGTCTTGTATTCTGTAGTAAAGAAGGGGTGTAATACGTTGGAATATATTTTGTCTCTAACTGGTAAAAGAAGTTTTTTATACTGCCAGTATTTACTAGTCATCCCCAAAATGAAAAGTTTATATTCATAAACTATTCAGATGCAACCTTGTCCTTTCAAATCTGCTTATAGATGGAGGGTAGCTACCGAGAATATCTGCGGAGGGTGTCCTAACCAGACCTGGAGAACAGTTACGTCTCGCTATTGATGCCAGGGATAAAATTGTAACATTAAGGCATGATCATTAGATTACTGGGGAGCACGGTTGAGGTTCTTCGCCCTCTCTGCAGTAATCATTAGAATTCGTGTACCTGTCTGATTCTAGTTTAATTAATGAATCAAGGGCCCTTATAACTAGACCCGAGTTACTGTTTCGACTCCTGAGACATGGGAAATAGCTGTGACGGTAGGGTACAATGACATGATTCTTGATGAGCGCGGTAGTGGTACTTAATGTATTAAACTAAACACCTCACCATCTCTGTAGTAATCAATAGCTGGCGTACTTGTCTGGCCTGGGAATAAGGTATATGTTGGACAGTTCATGAGGATGGGATGTAGTCTGCCTATTGCACCCATGGATTCAGATCTTGGAAATATTCCATGCGGTAGGAAGCTACTGTTATTCTTGATATACGAGGTGGATTGCACTAATTGTATCTGTTTCACTTTTAGGACACGTTCCCAGATCAAAGTTTTCACTCATTCACTCATTTACTGAGGTACGTATCTAGATAGATCTAACGTTTAGCAGATCAGACTTACGACATTCGCGGTGAGTTGTGAAGCCAAGACACACCTTTACCGTTCGTGTGATACCTTTGAATGTCGTGTGCACACATAACGGACGAGTACCAAAGTGGCGGTATCTCTGGCGGTAGCATCCTTAAAGATACTGAGATAACCTCTATACTGTGCTTATTGCCCTTGGCCTAGTTTGAAAACGACCTGGGCTTGGCGGCATTGATTGTGTGATAATATGAGTATCGTAGCAGACTAATGTAACAGTAATATTGTACACGTAATGTAGCGGTTGAATGTGAAAGGTACTTATAAGCATTTTCAAATTACAGGCCCAGCTCCGAGCGGTTCCGCCACCTCTTAGTAACCAGATATTTCCTGTTGACAAGCGACTCCAACTATTCGAGAGTATTAATGTCCTTTCCTTATTACCCTCGTAAAAGAACTGGAAAGCAAAATAACAATATCAAACAGATTTTAAATTATAATTAAACGATTGGATAATAAATCAAATCTACTCTTACTGTCATTAATATTTATTGCATTTGACTTCATTTAAATAATTCTTCGCCAATCTCTGCAATATGGTCCAATATGAAATCGATGTCCTTCTTCGTCAAGGCAGAGTTCTGGGATACGAACCTGAAGAAATTCGGTAACTCCTTCAGGGGCTGGTAGCCTAGCATAACTGACCCATGCTTGACCATCACGGATCTGATCTGCGGCGCCACCTGTGGGGAGAATTTCTGAATTGAATTTATTGATTTTTTTGACGGGGGTGGAAATGTATAGTCGTGGAGCATACTGCATTGGGGTTTATTGATTTCTTGCAGAAATAAAGACGAAAGCTTCGAGGGGTAGTTTGTTCTAGTGTCAATAGATGGCCAATATGGTCAATGGTCATAGCAGGCCTTTACGGAAACACTGATCTGGATCCGGATAGATCAGTTATACGTCAAGCAGCTGTTGAGGGCTGTTCCAAATTACGGTACTATCACCGTCCCAGAACTGTTTTCATCATCCTCCGCCCATTTTGTGTGTTTTTAGAACTGTAAAATGGGCGGGGCATGATGAAATCAGTTCTGGGACGGTGATAGAACCGTAATTTGGAACAGCCCTCAACAGCTGTTTGACGTATAACTGATCTATCCGGATCCAGATCAGTGTTTCCGTAAAGGCCTAAAGATTGTCGGTGGGTCATAGCCCGCCGTAGGGCATGTAAATACAGTTTTAGACTAAGACCTTTTCTTGAACAAGATTTGGTTCAATGGATCAATTGTTAAAAAAAATGAACTAAAACATGTTCTATTTTCATTCATTTTTTGGGGTTGGGCGCATGCGCATTTGAGGCCAATCGTATAGCGCACAGCCATAATGCTAAATACTCTAGCAAATAGGTGAATAGAGAAAGGAACAACGAAGTATGTATGGCGACACAAATATTTACACGTTAATACAATATTTCTCTTCAAGGTACAAATTTATGAATTAGAAATTATGGAATAATAACAAATATTACTAAAGATCACAACATAAAACCCAAAATCAGCTGTTTTGGTTGTTGAAATTTTACCACCTTTTTGTGCATCAAAAGGTGCACTCGATCCTTATGAGCAGAGTTCTGAACCATTTCTTGAACAATACATCGTGTGAATATAATATAGGTAACATGCTCTATCAAACTATTTTTCATCCCAATTCTTGTCCAAGAAATTGAACCATGTCTTGTTCAAGAAATAGTGTCGTCTTAGCAGCGTTAAGTTTTGACTATTTTAACGGAATAAAATATTTTGAAACTACATTGTCAGATATCCGCTATGTTAGCAACCCTTCTGAAACTAGCAAACTATAAAATTTCAGTTTATCTTCCAAATATACTATGTTTAGCCGACGTTTTTGTGGTGCCACTAGAATATAACCTGACATGCAGCTCTAAAATCGGTGGAATCTACGAAGGCTAGATTAGATCAGGAATGTTCAGCTGGTCTACCGAAATTATTAGCACACCACAAGAATTGTGATCCAGGTCCCTGGAATCATTGGGATACAGGGTAATGAGAGGGCAGATCATTTGAAAGAGAAAGCTCCTGCATCGGCCCTGAACTCACTCACAAAAACGTTAATAGACTCGAAGTGTTGGGAAGAAAACAAAAATTTGTATCATTTCCGTGGCCGTGTATCTTAACCTTAAGGCTTGACACAAAAGAGTTTTCCAGACGGTCTCGTAGATTTTTATTGTTGGTTCTGTAGGTTCGGCAGAAAGGGTCAAATGTGGATTACTGGATGAGATTCATCTCCCCATCACTGCTGCATGTAAAGTGTATTTTCTAGAGACTGACTTGAACCCTTTGAGCCTGTTCCTTCCTGACGGATTCTTGACTAAACACATTTTATAGACAAGCCAATTTAAATAGAAAAATAATTTAAGAAGTTCAGTTTCATCACAGGAGTTCGATACTTCTACCAATCTAACCGAATAGCGTATTTCTTTAAAATAAATTTTCACAAACAAAAATGCTGCATTGTATGCCGTTTCGGTTTTATTTCAAAGGCTACGTCAGATATAGGCTATGCACCTAAATCCTAGTATGAGTATTAGACTGGAACGATTACGCCTCTTGATTGAAAGTTGTGTTTTCTGGTATACTCAAAGGTAAGTTGTTGATGATGATTTATTTTCGACTGTACTATTAGAGTTGCTAAGAGATCCGAGTGTCATTTACTTCCGCTAACTCTATGTTGTTTTCATACGCTCCAATAGATGTCGGCAGTCTGTCTAATACGGCAGGTTTGCTTAGATCACAGCCAAAATAGGCAAATTTTGGAAAAAAGAAACCAGACATTTCTGTCAATTAGGTACGTTAACGACGACTTCAACTCCATGAGACAGATCGTCCAAAAAAAATATTGTCTATTAAGTCATAAAATTTTTATGTATGGGTTGGCAAAGGTGTGAACATTTTGAAAATTCAATTTCATAGCAGTAGCAGGCACCAACGGACTGCGTTGGCATAGTCTAAGCCTTCCAATAAAGGAATTCAATTTTTTTTTCAAAAGTTTACTAATGCGAATGTGATATTCCCTAAGGAATTCCACTTTTTTGGCACGTGTCATATTGACATTAGCCAACCCCCCAAAAAAGGTGGAACTCCTTAAGGAATATTTAAATATTTGCAATGCCACATTGACATGAGTCAACCCCACAAAAAAAGTGCAATTCCTTGAGGAAGATTTAAATATTAGCAATATTCTTTGATTTCTCATAAATCAAGGTCTTACACCTTTCGCGTATTATTGGAATGTGCAAAATGTCAAGGTTCCCTATTCCTATTATGAAAAATGGTGAATGCTGGCCTTGGTTTCCGTAGGCCGCACTCTCACCATTATTTTAACAAAATAGCTCTGAAGAGCTTTGGAAACGATAGTGTTTTGGGTAAAATGTACAAGTTATACAAACATAATGAAATCTTCAAGGTTTGCAATTATAGACTAAGCAGTAAAAATATTGGTTATTCAGCCCTGGCAATAAAGTTGTGGCGCACCCCGGAGTCACGTATATATTATGTTAAATGAAGCGGCATATTTTATTCTGTATACAGGGTGGCCAATCGGGTGACGTTGTTAATTTTTTTTAGATAGCCCATACCGAGACCTACCCACAACATCCCCATATATGTGTAGCGATTATTGATAGTTTTCGAACTATGATTTATTTTGGGAAAATTTAGAGATTTTCCAGTGTTTTCAAGAAATCGTCAAAAACAAAAACAAAAATGCTTTTAACTACATTTTGAGCTCAAAGTTTGAAATCACTGTTTTTAGTCAGGAGACCAAAACTTTCAAAATAAAATTAAAAATACGTGTGGGTGGTTCTGGAAGTCCAAACTAATCTTAGAAACCTTGCAAGATATTACACTTTCGAAACAATAATGAAAAAGTAGCACTTATGGGGGTATTTTGCGCCGTACGTGACTGTTAAATGTAAAAAGGTGATAATTCAGGAATTTCAAACATTATTTGATACATGGAGGTGTTTTGGATAGGTCCCGATACGGGCTATCTAAGAAAAAAGAATAGTAACGTCACCCGATTGGCCATCTTGTATAATTGTATGTTATAATCTATTTTATCTTATATTTTAACCAAAACCTGCTTGTAATATAACGTTACTGAATTTCAGGGTTACTGAATTTTTAAAACGATAAGTGACTCATATAAATAATTTTGCGGAATGTTCAATTTGGCAAAATGTACATGGTATCGGAATGAGATAAAAAACCAAAGCTTTAAGGTGCTTATTCAAGGGATAGTAAAATATATTTGATTTGAAAATGAAACAGTGATCACTGATGACAAGCTGCAGAGTGTTCCATAACTGGAAGCTAATTTTTAAGGGAGATGATCCTTCAGTGACATTAAAAGGAGTAAGGAAGTGTATAATAAATATTATTGTATGAAGTAAAATGATGTATTTGAGCTTCTGTAGTATTCTAAAGTTTTTAAAATTTGGCATGCTCGCTCTAAGGGTCGACAAATCTGTAATGACGGAGGATAGTTTGGTGTTTCTTTAACCAGTCAAGTCCATACAGGATATGGATAAAATTTTGGTGAAAACTGATAGGTCACTACTCTTCTCAAAATATAGGTTTTTACTTGATAGTTAGTTATAGATCTTTTTTAGCTGCTCGACTTTTGTATATGACGCAAGGTTTTCGTGTAAAGGAATTAAAACTCTCTTTGTATCAGTATTACTATGCGTTTTTGTTCATTCGAAATTTGACAAGGAAGCCTGTTGTTAAGAAAAGATTTCTTGTAAAATATATGTACCACTGGTTTTTTTAATAAATTTTATTTTCAAAGCCAAGTTTTTCAGCAGGCATAATAAACCGCTATCAAGTAATTGTATAAAACTATTAGAGAGGAGTAGTAGAATGTTCAGATGTTAATAAGAAATAAAGCTTTTCGTAAAGCACCCCGTCGTTTAAAAAGTACAGAGAAGTTAGGACATAATATGTTAATAGGTACCAAGTTCTTTTGTTTGACGTATGCTCAAACCACTAACGCTTTTGCCGCCTCCATGAAAATATGAAATAAAATTTGGAATAAGCGTCAAATAACCGTTGACCGTAGAATTTCAGATGCTTATATGGAATCAATTATAAAACTCCCTGTGCAACAATTTCATAAATTTGCGCGACACCCCGTACTCAGACTTGCACCGCTGCAATCTTACACCTGTGCAAAATTCAATAACTGATGTGAAGACAGCACAGTTTCAGGCATTCCTATTCCATTTACTCGTCGTCAGACTACCATGATGTTATTGGATTTTCTCCAATAATACCTAGTCCGCTTCGATCACATAGTACAGTTCATTTCGCCTCATTCAGCAAAAAAAGCTGCCTATACCCCGAGAAGACGCTGATAAAATGTGATTTGGTAATAGTAGTATTCTATCGAGCACAAGCTCAAATTGGCGCCTCATACTCGAATGTCTAAGGCCGTAACTTTGAAGAGGCCCAGAAATAGGGAAGAAGATAGTCATCGTCTTGCTCTACAATCTTTCAGTGGTCTTTTTATAAACACCACATTTACTTAAGATAAACCTTATCAGATTATAAAATTTGACAAAAATAAGCGTAGGCCGGCAGCTTTGATTTTTGTAAACTAATTACCTAATTAACTAACTCAAAGCTTAAGGAATACAGAGAGTATCCTCGCTGTTGACAAATCTAAAACGAATTCCAGTTATTTTTGTTCTTAACAGCCGCCTCCACAGATTCTATCTTCTAGGGTACACATTCCTGCATTCTAGGTCCCTGCATTACTTTGAACAGTTTTAGGTCCGATTTTATCAACACGCATATTTAGCAAAGACTTTGGCAAATCTTTTCTATTGGATGTAATTTAGCAAAAGCTTTCTATTGGGTATTGAGGGCTATGTTAATAAGTATCATCCAATAGTATTTTATCAGTATTGAAAACAAAACGTCAAGGCTGGATGACACTTTTATGAAAAATATTTTAGAATTCATGGATCAAAATCATAGCAGGATATCAGAACAAGGCGATTGATTTGCAAATTAATGCCACATTTTTCATGTTTACATTATGATTATTCTATAATTACTAATTGCAAACTGCGATAATTTGTGACAGAATCATAAAAGTACCTAGTATCAATCACAGCAACGACCTTACTTAATAATTACAAATCCCACCTCCGTCAGTCGGATGGACTTTAGAAAAAAAAATACATACTTTTATGAAGAATCAATCTTTCATTTACTGTTATAGACCTTCTTATACTTCTTATAGAAATTTTTACAGAGGATCTAAAGGCGCAGCGTACATAAAATGAGGTTATACGTAGCTAAATAGTGAACTTTGCCGTTCTGGATAGGCAATCAGTAATGCACATGCACGCTTGGAAAGTAGCTTGCCTAACAGTTAAGTCGTTTGTTTAACGTTTGAAATGTAACAAAATGCTATTTTTACCCCTTGTTACTATAAAACAAATATATATTGCATGTATTTATGATTATCATCGATAGTAAATTATTGTTTTATCCAAATAATGCAGTGAGTGAATTTTTTGTCATCATATCATTTGATACAGCAGATACAGCATGAAACCAGTGATCAAATATACCGCTTCTCTGGAATCTGATTGGTTGAGATTAGCGATTGCTAAACTTTTTGTTAAACAAAAAAATGCAATTTTTCACCCATTTAGGATGGAAAATCAGACTGGAAAAAATACTAGACGGTTTACAATGGTCGATTTTATATAAAGTATGTCATTTTTGAGCTTTTTGAGGTCAACTTCAAGAGAAATCAATAATTTTCAGAGTACTTTGACAGATGCATTTTCTCGAAAGGGCTGCTCTGATTGGTCAAAGTCTTTGTTACAATGCGCATGTTGATAAAATCGGGCCGTAATCTATCGCTTTGCTCTCATACAGATATACAGGGTGTTCCTAAATATTGTGTACAAGTGAAGGTAGAAGATTCCCTGGTATTTTTTAGGTCTAAAGCTTCAAATAAACGTAGGTCCACAAACGTTTTGTTGCCGATCTACAGGGTGTTGAAGTTTCAATATTTTGTCAGTGTTTTCTCAATAACTCTTTCAACTTTTGAGGTATTTACCTCTAAGATATATAATTGCACATGTCAAACGGTTGCCAGAATCTACAGGGTCCTATTTTTTCAGGGGTCATGGCCTACTTTTCTTACCCTGAACTTTTTTGCAGTGTAGTAGGCAGTGCAGGTAGTTTCAAAAAACAAAATGTTTTACATCTTGTTTAGAAACATTTTGTCCTCTTGTAGTTTTTTTTATATCTCCTATCCTTATCGAGAGAAAAGACAAAACAGGATTCTTTGCTACTAAGCAGATGAAAATAATGTATGTGAAATATGCTATAGGAGGCTATGGCCTTATTTGGATAACTGTATTGTCTTGTAAAATTTGGCAAATAGTATTTTTGATCGTAAGCTGTGCCGTCAACCTTAGAGTTGCAAAATGCACCGAAAAGAAGTTCAGGGTAAGAAGGTGGCATGACTCCTAAAAAAGTATCACCCTGTAGATTCTGCCAACCGTTAGATATGTGCAGTGATGTAACTCGTACTGCATTTCTTATATTTCAAATTTGATCTAAATATTTTGAAAATTGAGAGAGTTATTAAAAAAACTGAAAAATATTGAAACTTCAACGACCTGCAGATCGGCAACGCAGCGTTTGCGGACCTATGTTTTTATGAAATTTCAGTTATAAAAAAAAACCAAAGAATCTTGTCCTTTCGTCTGTACATGGTATTTAGTAGCATCCTGTATAGATCATAATTATAGTTCTCCATCGTATAGCTCACTCTCTTCAGGCGCTCCTTCAGGCCACAATGTTTTGTAAGGAAGCTCATACTTGAAGAAAGCAGTTCAGTTCGTGCCAGAGTTCTACCCACTCCCTGACGTGGTGCCTAATAGCTGTCCTTTTGGGCTTGTGCCAATGTACAAGGCAGATGATCTCTTTTTTGTGCAACCTTATCTGCCTTTTCATTGTTACAGCTGAGTGTCATGCATACATTGCAGTGTTACTTTCTTGTTTTCAGCTAGCTTACACAGCTCTTGTTGGCATTTCCAAACCAGTGCATACATTTTGCTGCTTTCTAGTGCCCTAAGTTTGGCCTATGTATATATTACATGCCTTTGTTTTTGTTCACGTACTCATTGTTTATCCTTGCGCAATGCAGAATGCCATATAGTTCGCAAAATTTTTATTTTGTGAAATGCTTTATCTGAAACTCCATTCTCTTTCAAAGATTCTCACCGCTATCTCCTACTAGGCTTTTGGTCCGTCTGTATATCAGATGACTTCCCGTTGCGGGCTTTTTCCAAAATGTTTACGATCTCTAACTATAGTCTCAAAGTTCTTGTTGATGATAAATTTCGGAATTATCTGGCTCTTTCTTGCAACATATTCTGCGGTTTAATTTTGCCGCCACCACAAAAATTTGTAATGAGAGAAAATCCAGGACAGTCTTCAGAGTTGCAGTCACTGCATTTTGGACTTTTCAAGTTTCACCACGAAAGCGGCTTGATGCTCTAATAATCTTTCTGAGCTGAGGGTTCCATATTAATTTAGAGTCTACTTACCTTTAGCCTTAAGAATTAAAACTTTCCCGATAGCTGTACTACCCAGAAGCTATAGAGGTATTAGACCTCCACTTTTTTCCTTTTGGAAAACGCAACTATCGACGTTTTGGAAGGACCAATATCTATACCACCCTTCTACGTTCAAGTTCTAGATAAAAATGCTTATAGAACCATTTGCTTTACGTCTTTCACCGTAGTACTGAATTTCCCTTGCTCTAGAATATTAGATCTGTTTATCCTCGAGTTCTCTGACTTTCCTTGATTAGATCACTTAGGCCCAGTTTCACAATCATTGGTAACCTCTGGTAGTCGCTAAACCGACAGATGGAAGTGAACCAGTAGTTATCGGGGAGCTCTGTTTCACAAAGGAAACCAATGGTAAAGCCTATTTATCTTTATGTTGGCACCACGTATTGATCTCAGAGCACTGCCATAATAGTGTTCCGTGATGGAACAACCTAACCCTTTGACAAAGAAACCTAACCTTTCTTTTCATATTTTTCATTTATGTCATTACATTATAATCAAAATCCATCGACGTCTTAGACGTCAGTGTCAAAATCCAAGCATTTATAACCCCCAAAGCTGTCATTGGTTGACTACAACAAACGTAAAGATAACCCATACCTTGTCCTTGGGCTAACATAACTACTGGTTGACCAGAGCTTTTGACGTAAACTGTCGAATACGAAATGGAATATTCTCGTTAACCACTAGTTTTCTTTTGACCTCTAGTTAACTAACGATTGTGAAACTGGGCCTTAGCAGGTTATCCTAGTTGGGGTGACAATACCCCACTCTGACCGCAGCATCTTATGACCTGAGTGATCATCTCTTCCATGCATACTGTCTGTTCGAGGACACTTCTCCTCGAAGCTTTATAGATTGAGTTCAGAGACGTGTTAAAAAGGTCAGTCTAAGACTGCTTCAAAATATGCATGGTAGGCAGTAATACGTCAACATTTTCGGACTACGATACTTTCTGCTCTATGAGTAAATAATGTGAAATACAGACTGCAATCTAGAGACTGGCATATTGGGTCATTTTTAAGATGCGGATCAATGAATCTGGATCACCCCAAAGATCCGGAACAGTGATCCGGTTCACGGGTCAGTCAGATCCCGACTCTCCGACTAGCTAATGTAATCGTTCACCTTCACTCTTGACCGAAACACGAGGGGAACCGCCCAATTGGCTACTCGGTGCACACTGCAGACCGAAATGAGCCAGTACAGTATGCAGTTTGTTTTATTTTTATATCAGATGATATTTATTTTCCTTATAAGTATGTACGTAGATGTATGCATATGTATCCATACTATTATTCTTCATAAAACGTTTAGATTTTATTTCTTTTAACAAATAATTATTCAGTTTTGAGTTTCTCCTATTTATTAAAATACATTCCACATACGTAAAAGTATTTTTTTGTCTCCACTATAAACAGACACAGCTCATCGTAGACGAAAACTATTAATCTATTGTTTCTCCTAAAATATCTATCTAAATAGCCCTTTCATTTCAGATCCCAGAACATCAAGCATTATGGCTACCATTTAGCTTCAGCAGCACACTGAACCGAAAACTGAACACATCGCCAACAGCTAATCGTCGGATCGACTATGAAAAAGCCGCCGGGTCTGTGACCCGCTAACTCGTTGAGTTTAAATTGAGAATTCGGTTCAGTTAGATCACCTTAAAGATCCGGATCAATGAACCGGACCAGAACCATTCTACACATCTCTACAGTACGATCGAGAGATAGGGTGATATAATAAGGCTGCGTTTCCACCAGATATATGCTAGGAAAATGAGCGCATCGGGGATGTGTCGCGGAGCTGCGAAACGGCGTGGGTGTTGCGGAGATGTACTAGGAAGATGATCGGTGCGACGGTGTGTGGCGAAGCTGTGAAACGGTGTGCAGATGAGCGTTGCGAGGATGTATAGCAGACTCTTTTCGGATTGCCAGCGAGCGACGTGCATTTGCCTGTTGCTGGCGTCTCAGTCTATGTCCCTGCCACAGATTTCGCAACACATCTCTAGCACACATGTTTCTAAACAGATTCCTAGCACATATTCCTCGCCAACATACCTTGCTTTGTATATACAATGATGACCAGCAGATTTTATTGCGAGGATCGATTCGTTTGGATGTTTTATGGTGTGATTTGGTATGAAGTAATAAGGAGCATTATATACGAATTAGACATAAGCCTGCACCAGTTGTTGCATTTTTACCTGAAATATAACTGTCTGACTAATCTAAACACCTACATTCAAATGTGGATGTTAGCTCTTCTAAGCCCAAATTCCTAAATAGGTCCTCCACTTAATATATAACTGGACACATATAAATCACACAGTTGCTGATGCAAAAAGCAAAAACACGAGATGAGACAACACGGCTAACACCTAAACAACACAAAGAAACGTCCTCGTCTGTGTTGGCGGGTTGGCGCCGATAATAACACTAAGATGATACCCCTGTTCTTTCTTTTTACGTTCATTGAATCGGGACATCAGTCCCGCCAAATACTGATTATAGCTTCGCGAACAACAAGGGCCATTGAATTCGACATATGATGTTGTTGTTACGAATACTACTTACCAATTCCTTTAACAGCATAGACAATGTTTTGAAAACATGCGGGTTGTTGTTCGCGTAATAGTTACTTTTCGAAACAAAATTAATTTTTATCACATGAATTATCACGAACTGCTGTTGCAGTAACAATTTTTGTACATCGAATAGATTGTATGCCTTGCTTAAATGAAACATAGGGTAAATTTCGAACACAAAAGGATGTTTTGATTGCATTATATGTCAATACTGGTATTAGAAGGATTATACATATAGTTAGAACGAATATAAAATTATTTTGAATTTATTGAAGTACCTGTGATTACTTCGAATATGAGGATTGAATTCTCTCAACGACATGGATTTGAAACAACTGTCAATATATTTAAAGCGATGAAAAAACATCTAAATACTAACAATTAATTGGAAACGCAACAGTATTTGTTTCTGTGTGTCACAGTTGGCGTACAACAATATAGCTTTTATCACACGAACAGTTTATTTAGTATATAGAATTAATTTTTCTGTTGATGTTATGTTATTCTAAATACGGTTCTGATATTATATCTTTTGCAAACATTTTTTTTAAATTTTTTTGGTTAATCCTCTCTTATATTGTACACAAAGTATGCTGATATAGGTGGGTAGTCATCTCAAAGCTACAGTTGATAAGTCAAGACTGTAAAAGTATGCTTGAATAAATTTTTGAAGAATACCGTTGCTACACAATGCATTTTGTAATAAAAGGTTTTCCTTATCCAAAATTGACTAATCTGATACTTGATAGATTTCCAACAACACGTAGGAGTGAGGTGAGATTAATCGTAGTTGCTCGTAGAGATATATTTGGAAAGCTTTGCGACTATAGTCTTGGTTTCTCACAAAACGACAGAAATCAGCGCCAACACCCTGACTCTTGTTTGTTCTCCACCCACTACGAAGGCTGGTATGTCCGACCATTTCACTGAGTGTATTGCTCCTTTTAAACCATTATTTTTCGATAAACAATGCACTTGCGCCAAGTTTTATCATCTTTCTTCCATCAGGACCAGTCTTCCAATTTCGCAATTAATAATAGGTTAAAATAAGTAACGTACAGGTTCACTTCACTCCAAATCTTCCAGTCAAAAGCCTGCCCGCTGACAGATTATGGCTCTTTAGAACGTGGCATGTCACAAAGTACAATAAACTATTGGAAATAAGTTTAATATTACTATTCACTCAATTCATATCTAAGATGGTGAGTAAGAAACGGTTGTCAAGTCTGAAGGCATACATTTAGCCCCTTCTTCTCTAAATCAGCACGCTTTTGTAGTGTGGCTCATTAAATGTTGCCTCTTATCGTTTCTAGAACTATTTTTCTTTGCCGTAAGCTTCGCACAAATTCAAGAATTGGCCTGCGGTAGGCTGATGTTCCTGTACTATCACCACTAATACCGACGCCAACACGTGTGTAGTTGGTGCATTTCGTATTCGTGCGTTTTGCAGTGTAAAGCCTGCATGATGTTCCAATTCCCTTGATTGCGTATTACTTATACGAGAGCCCACTTCGATTATATCGATTGCCACTTCATTAGATCCGTAATAGCCTTAAAGGTACACATATGTGTTTTATGAGTTGAGAATTTATCTCTATATACCAGTGGAACTAATTGAGTTATTAATATTTGATCTATATAGTTGCAAATAAGCAGAGCAGATATGTTTCTGGAGTGTGTGGTCAAAGCTAAACCTCGTTGGAGTGTCTGCATAATTGATATTGATAAACACTTAAGTTGTGATGTGATACTGCACTTTTGTACTGGCAACTTAGAATAGGTAAAATAGAACAGATAAAATAATACACAGCTCGGCTATAGCCGTAGCTAACGGCTGACTCCAAGGAGTTTATGGGTAATACTAGTGGTGGAGAGACGAAGGCAGGCAATATCACCAAACCAGCACTCATGAGCTCTTAGGTTTAGGTAGCTTTCTATCGAATACTAAACTATAATAGGTAAGGGGCATACAATAATCTTCGGATGACGTGTGAGGGGCAAGAGTCCCCCAAAATGACTAAATCTAATCTAATCTAATTGAATATTTATGTATATTTTTTTGTGTGCACTGTTTTCTCCTGTCGTTCCAATATGGCGGAAGTATGTCCAGCTCAGCTCGCAACTGAGTTAAATAAGTTAAAAAAAGACACTCTAGTGGAAATTATTGTTCATCAGAAGGTGCCTTTGAGTGTAACTAGTGAGTGTGTATTGAAATTTGTGCGCTATATGCACCAAAAGTTGCAGACAAAAGGTGAAGCAGAATTTGAGGATGCACTAACCTCACTTCCTGCAGATGGAGAGCTGGCTGACTCAACCCCGAACTCTCAGATGGAACTTCTAAAACGACTTAACTACCATTTGGAAAAGCGAGTGAAGGATCAAGAGGATATTATCAATTTATTAAAATTATCCCAAAATGATAATAAGAAGAATATCATACACTCACCGCCACCTATCGCACAATCGATAAACAATGGAAGTTCAAACAATCCTACAACAGAAAAATCTTCGTTTATTCCAAACAAGATATCGTTCGCTTCGATAGCAGCAGAAAATGTACCTTTAACAGGCACCGATGACAAAAAGAAGGAAATTCCACTTCCCCAAAAAAATGAGGGGCAACGACCGACACGGAGTTCCCTCCGCAAAAACGATTCGAATGTAAATAAACATAGAACAATAATAATAGGTACGGGAAAGTGTGATGAAACATATACAATCCAGAAAAAGGGGTATTTACATGCATATCGATTTACAACAGATATGAATTCCCCTACTTTACAATCCATTCTTAAGAAGAATGCACCCGATATTGATTTTGTATGTGAAGAATGGAATAGAACCGACAAAGGCGTTTCGTTCAAGATATCATTCTCACTGAATTATGTGGACAAAGTTTACGACCCCAGCATTTGGCCGGCAGGTGCTGCAGTGAGAAGATTCAAATTTCAAAGAAACCAGGATTTTTCGACTCAGGTGCAGAAGGCGTCAGCAACTTAGACGTGCAGGCCACCAGTACGAGTAGTATGCTACACCTGAATGTGCAATCGCTATCAAATAAACTAAATTTGATGGAACTATCCCTTCAAGAACTAGATGTAGATGTATTGGCTTTGACGGAACATTGGCTGTGTAACGATAATATATATGATGTTAATCTAAGTGGCTATAAAACCATCTCTCATTTCTGTAGGCAGACAGGTTGTCATGGGGGATCCGTGATTATGGTAAAAGAAAAACTAACTAGTGTTTACTCTGAATTAAAAATTCTGAAGAATATTTCATTTGAGGCATGTTTTGAGTGTTCTGCGGTACGTCATGGAAACAAAGAGTGTATACTTTGCATCTATAGACCGCCTAGTGGAGACTATGACCAGTTCCTCTGTAAGTTAGATCAGGCGTTGAGTTTGACAGTAGGTAAGTTTGATAACATCATTGTATGTGGAGATTATAATATTGACCAAATCGGCGAAAGTATCCAGAAGAAAAAACTAATGGACATGTTTGGATCTTATCAGTTAAAATCTTTAATTAATCAACCCACTAGGATAACAACAAACGTCCATGGTATAACTTCAAGCTCAGCAATAGATTACCTAGTTACTAATACAAACACCAAATCTTGTGACGTCATCGACTTAGGTTTTTCAGATCATTTTGCTCTTTTATACATATGGAATCACGTTATAGAACGCGAACCTGATAAGAAAAACATATATTCACGACCAATTAATGAGTCGACAATAAATCATTTTAGAAATTTTTACCTTGCTGATCCTCTTGACTCAACAGCAGAAGTTACAGCTACCGACATGTTTAATAGGTTTCAAGAGAATTTTAATTGGTGCTTTAACATCTCACATCCTCAGAAGCTAATCAGCCTTAAGCAAAAGTGTGATAAATATATAAGCTTTCCTCAAAATATAAAAAATGATCTGAATAGCCTTCGGCAGCTAAATTATCTCAGAAAACTTGTAGCTGATCCACAGATGAACAGCAAGTATAAAGCTATGAAAAAGGAGTTATCGTACCAGATATCTTCATATAAACAAAAACATTATTCTGATATTATCAATTCATCTGAGAATAAGAACAAAAAAATTTGGGAACTAGTAAATAAACAGTTAAATAGGCAGAGATGCAGACATACCGCTTGGTCCTTGAAAGTTAACGATGAAATAACAACCGATACCAAAATCATAGCGAATGAATTCAGTAAATTTTTCGCAACGTCTGCCTCAGCGCTCGTTGCGCAATCAAACGGTCAAACTTGCTCTAACACTTGCACCACTGTTAGGAAACAGTTAAATAATTCTTTTTGTATATTTGAATTCACTGAAGAAGAGATTTCCGAGGTCATCTTGTCACTTAAAAATAAGCCTTCTACAGGCATTGACGAAGTTCCAATTCTCTTGATAAAAGAATGCGTTTACGAACTGGCGCGAGATTTAACTCCTATAATAAATAAATCAATCCTGTCAGGGGAATTCCCAGACCAACTGAAATTATCAAAAGTTACACCAATATACAAAAAAGGTGATACTATGTCCGTAGAGAACTATCGAGCAATTTCTACACTGTCATGTTTTTCAAAAATAATTGAAACTGCCGTACATAGAAGACTGGTAAGTTTTATTGATAAATATAATTTAATTACACCTTGTCAACATGGCTTCAGAAAGGCCCATTCTACTGAAACTATTACTACTTCATTCATCCAAAACATATATGAAAAGCTTGATGTGGGAAAGGTGGTTGTGGGTATTTTCGTGGATTTATCCCGCGCCTTTGACACTTTGGACTCAAAAATTTTGTCTGTCAAGCTCAACGCCTTAGGTATTAGAGGAGCAATAAACCAGTGGATTTGCTCTTTCATCTCACATAGAAAAATCATAGTTAAAATAGCAAATGATAGATCAGATATACACGATGTTAATCTAGGGGCACCGCAGGGCAGTGTCTTAGGTCCATTGTTATTCTCATTATACATGAATGACCTGCCAGATCACATAAAGGACGGCACGGTATTCATGTATGCCGACGATACTACACTACTGGTGTCCGCCAATGATGTTGAAAATATTACGAACAAAGTCAACGCTGTCATGCTGCAATTTGCAAATTGGTGCAAATATAACCACTTAATAATAAATTTAGATAAAACTGCTTTCATACAATTTACTGGGCATTATCAAAAACAAACTGATATTACATTAACACTCAACAATAGTCATATAACTCCATCTACTGGCACAAATTTTTTAGGTACTAAACTAGACGATCGCATTAGTTGGAAATCTCATATTGATCATATTTGTTGTAAACTAAATAAGGCATATTTTGCTTTGAATACTCTAAAAACAAATCTTTCTGTCAGCATATCAATCAACTACTATTATGCATGTGTGTATTCAATTATTTCCTATAATACTATATCCTGGGGCCAAGCATCTGAATGGACTAGGGTATTTGTACTCCAAAAGAGAATTTTACGATTGATTTTTAACATCAAACCGATGGAGTCTTGTCATAAATTATTCGTGGACAATGGCCTTTTGACAGTTGTAGGCATATATTTATTCAAGTTACTTATCTATGTAAAACAAAATTTAAACAATTTGAAAAAACACTCAGATATTCACTCATATTCAACAAGATCTAGTAGTAAGCTATATATACAGAAGTACCATCACGTTTTTTATAAAAAATCGCCTGATTACGCTGGCATCCACTACTACAATCTGTTACCTGATAGTTTAAAAAACATCCAATCAAATATTAAGTTCAGGAAAAATTTGAGAAATTATCTTGTGGAGAAATGTTTTTATAGCCTGAAGGAGTTTGTTGAAACGACGTAAACTTTAGTGCTTTTGTTATTTACATTCGTAACGTATTTTCTACTGTTGTTTGTATGTATTTTGTACTTATTTTGTCACTTACACTATCTATGTCAATTTATCTTTGTGTTTCACATCTATTGTGTTGTTTGACGAAACTTATCTGCTTCAATAGCAGCATGTGGTGAATAAATGATTCTATTCTATTCTATTCTAAGTATATATACCACCGTTAATGTTAAACAGATAGAAACAATAATAGTTGAACAGTTCACACTACATATTGATCAGCTCTGGAGTAAAAATGACGTACTTTTGCTCATATTTATAACATTTGACTCTGTTTTGGATGTTTGGATATATCAACGAATTCGAATAGGTTAGAGAAAGCAACGCCCATGCTCTAACAGGCATGTGAGTGTGCCCAAGATTCCATTGTTATTATTTACTGTGTTCACAAACACGACGTTATTTTTTACAGAAATCTGCGTAATTTAAATTTAATGGAATTGTTTAAATAGTCTTTAAACACTTCTGCACAGTTAAAATCCAAAATTCACTCAAAACTATAACAATTAACCCGAAACGGTCAACCAAAACGAAGTAGCTATTTTTATATTATACCTCTATATGAGTGCTGTTATTTTTTGGATTCTTTACCTGATATCTGTACAAAGGGTATATGGGCTTATTAGCGGTTTAGCGGTCAGTGTGCCAGCTGCCGCGTTAGGATTGTGGGCACAAATAAAAGCCTTGTTTACTTCTTCTAACCTATCCGAATTCGTTGAGATACATCAGTATACCTATCGACGACATAGCAGCTCAATGAGCTAGGCTGGGGGTTAAGATTTCACTGGTCCTGTCCAGAATATAGGTATCAAGGGGCATCAGATCAATATTTCGCTGATTTAGTACGTCTACAGTGAACTGGCGAAGGCATGCGTAGAACGAGAAAATTGCAGGTAAGTTTTTTAAACAGGTCTGGACAAAGGTGTGTCGTATCATGTGGTTTTCGTACCAACAGAATCATTCTACCTCCTAGTCAGAGTTATTAGAGGCTACCTGCAGACTAACGAGATACTATTTATAAACATATCATATCCTTCAGGTGACAGGGAAGAAGGCTAAAGTTCATTTTACCTCCTGGGCGAGTGACCAAATGTTTAGAATGATGAAAAAAGGAACATTATGCTCAATATAATAGTCCTATGTCATTTATCAGACCTAGTGGATTTGACAGGTAGACTTTACTAAGAAGACAAGAGGATTGTAGATTATAGTACAGATTTTTGGTGCCATCAAAAAAAACTAAGAATGTCTTTCCTATTTCCCTGGATTGACCTCCCGACTGCTAGAACTTATACTACTAATACTACTTATAGATACCCCCAAAACTGTCAAAGAAGTCTCACTTGACTTACCAACTGTGGAAATGGAGGATCACCCAATAGTCCTATCACCTTCCATCAAGCTTTTGGGGATCGACATCAACAACAACATGTCCTGGCACGACCACGTCGCCGTCATCAATATTGCTAAAACGGCATCACAGAAGCTTGGAGATTTGTTCCACTGTAGGAAGCTGTATACACCAGAGCAACTGCTGCTGCTCTACAAGGCACACATCTGACCATCGTTGGAGTATTGCTCCCATGTATGGGGATGTGTTCTTAAACTACCTCTAAAGCTTCTGGACACTATCCAGAAGAGAGCAATCAGACTAATCGATACGCCTAACCTCATAATGGACCTCCACAGCCTGGAACATCGAAGAAGGGCGGCTGCCGTGTCCCTGTCTTACAGATTTTATCACGTCAGATGTTCGAGTGAGCTGTTCCAGATAACATCACCAAAGGCCGTCCGATCGAGGAACACTAGAGAGGCTCTGCGAGCTTATCCTCCAGCATTCTTTCTTTTGGAGAACTGCGACGCTTTGGAATGAGCTGCCGGGAGTTTTTTCCAACCGCTATAACCTGCAGTGGTTCAAACCTAACGAGCACAGACGCTCATCCTCTCACAGCGCTTCTACAGCGCCATAGGCTCTCAGCAATTGCGGGAGGCTGACTATAAAAAAAAATCCTCCCTTAGCCGATATACTGTGTAGTGGTCGGAATAGGTCAGTTCTTGCTATACAAAAATATGTATATAAATTTTACTTGACAACCACGCTTCAAGCAGTACAAATGAAGCATGTATACGTGAACTCTGTGTAGTTGCATACGTGGTGGATGTTTGAATGATTGTTTCGAGCTCCGAAGATGCAAAGAAACCTTCATAAGTTTACGATCGAAGATGCTCGGTTCGGGATTGGATTATCAGACGAGGAGCAGATCGTGCGATCTTACATCTTGTAATTTCTTTCTTTGGGGCCTACTAAAAGATCAAATCTTTGCAAGGCGGCCACTCGCCATTCTACAATTGAGGTTTAGAATATTTTTTTTAATAAATGGAAAGATCATACATAAGCTTTATAACAAAACTGTTTTTGTTTTATTTTTTTTTTCGCAATAATTCAAAAGTTATATCAAAATAAAAATGGGTTTTTCAATCGAGTACCGAATACACGCCGATGGCTCCCGAGCTCCTTTGACCAACGACGTCCTACCCCGATACTAGATTCTAGATTCCCAACCAATCGCGAAACTACGTACTGTTAAACTGGTAACTAGTGGATATTTGTTGCAATACAGTCGATAAATGAAGCTTGCAGCTCAAGACGAAGTCTAAGATCGAAATAAATATGTTTTTGAATGTTTGAAGTTGAAGTCAGATTACAGATTGCAGTAAGTAAGTACCTAATCAAATATGTTTCGTTGAAAAGATCTCCTCAATCCAAGGATGGCTCAGCGGCTAGAGAGTCCGGTAGTGGATCTCAGGGTCTTTTGAGCGAAACCCAGGCCTTCCAATTTTTTTTTTATTTTTATTATCAAAAAATTTATTTGATGTGCTTTTGCAGTTGTTACGCACATTTTTTCTACGATCAACATAAATATGTGTTTAAATTAAATTTTGTTAGACATATTACTTGCACTGCACAGTGCAAAAACTAAGTACAGGAGACGGTGGACAATTCAAAAAATCAGTGGAAATGAGGTTTGTCCGTCAATATCAATCACCATTATTTTTTTAAAAATGTAATAAATGGTTAATAAAACAAAATCCCTTCATCCATTCCATTCATTCATTTTTTAGTTTTTTAATGTAGAAAAGAGTAACTCAAACTCGTAATCACATTCTGTTTATCACTTGGTATTATTATTTATTTAACATTGGGCAATGAAGCTTAACAATTAAATTTTCATAAAAATTTAACAAGCACTGTGCAGTGCATGTAATGTCTAACCAAATTTGATTCAGACACATATTTATGTTGATCGTAGAAAAAATGTGCGTAACAAGTGCAAAAAGCACATCAATAAATTTTATGATAAAAAAATAAAAAAAAGTTGAAAGGCCTGGGTTTCGATCCAAAGATCGACTATCGGACTCTCTAATCACTGGGCCATCCTTGGATTGAGGAGATCTTTTCAACGAAACATATTTGATTAGGTACTTGCTTACTGGAATCTGTGATCTGACTTCAACTTTAAACACTCAAAAACATATTTATTTTGATCTTAGACTTCGTCTCGAGCTGCAAGCTTCATTTATCGACTGTATTGCAACAAATATCCACTAGTTACCAGTTTACCAATACGTATTTTCGCGATTGGTTGGGAATCTAGAGTCTAGTGTCGGAGTAGGACGTCGTTGGTCAAAGGAGCATTCTGACCGTCATGGTGACATCACACGGCTCGGGAGTCGTCGGCGTGTTTTCGGTACTGGATCCAAAAACCCATTTTTATTTTGATATAACTTTTGAATGATTGCAAAAAAAAGAAAATAAAAACAGTTTTGTTATAAAACGTGTATATGATCTTTCCATTTATGACAAAAAAAAATGCTTATTCAAAACCTTAATTACGGACCTTTATCGAGAAGGACTCAGAAACCTCCGCAAACAGCCTTAAAAGCTGCGCGGGCCATGCTTTACAATTGAGTGCTGCTTCCGTCGTTGTATTGAGCAAGATGGTCACCAGCTTTAGCATCTACATTAACCTCTTGTCGCATACCTAAGTATGAAACCTTTCGGTTGTAACTTCACAAAAATAGCCGTTCATTAGTCGTTCGCGTTGTTCATTTCTTTTTACTCGTGCAAATCGGGGAACTGACTCATGCCCACCCCTCCATTTGATCCACTAATCAACGATATCTTGAATTGTCTATTGCACTGTACGAACTTAAAATACGATCATTATTTCGTAAGATCAACAAACCTACAATGAATTCAGTGAAATGTAAATTATACGCTACCGTTGTCGATCCAGCTCAGCGTTACGAATATTTGCTTATAAATCCGTACCTTTTGTAGTTGACCGAAGTGCTCCAAGATATTTGCCCTGCCCCTCAGATATCTGGGTAAATACCAAAAGCAAACGTTCATATATTGCCTTTTGGAAACCAACATAAAGTCCGGCCGTACATTTATTTGATTCTCAAAATACTCAGCGAGATCCATTAGGGTGTCTATGTGGTTAGCGAAACCCGTTGAACCCTGAAAAAGGCCAATTGCATAATAACAATAACTAATAATTTTAGTATAAGAGGCTCTTCAGGTTTAAGAATAAAGCACTGCAGAGGTTTTCTTCTCAAAAATCTCTGTCACTATACTTCACAAAGAGATTATGTTTATTTATAAGAGACGACTAAATAGCGAAATGATTTATATTTTCAGGCATGATAAGGCTGTCAATAAAAAAACTGACACTCTTGATCTGAGTCGGAATTATAATTTATCGATTACTAATTACATTAAATCGACACCGTAATAAAAACAAAATAATCAAGGAATTGCCTGCCTTTATGACAGCCCAGTATATTTATTAGTAAATATGTAAGTATAAATATTCATATTATTCTCACACTGGCTTCAGCGTAAAGTAGCAGATACCAAATATGAGGTGTGTTGACAAATAGCATTTGTCATTCTTTTTGACGTGGAATGTCTTTTGTTTTTTGACTCAAAGAGATATGTCATCCTTTGTTGCTATAGGGGTGTGTTCGATAGGTAAGGATGTACGCTTTACATTTTATTGTTACTTTAACATTCTAATGATACGGAATAAAAAGTTGTGACTTTCTAAATTAAATTATTTTACCGAGTGGCATTTTATAAAAATTTGTTCAAATCTTTTAAACGTTCAATGTGAATTTCATGTGTAACAATTTTAAATTTATTTGTAAAACTGAATTGCTAAAGTTGATACTCAATGCTTTCAATGTACATTTTACTTATAATATTTTCGTTTTCATATGAATTTTAGCGCTGAATAAATGCGTAAAATAAATGCCGAAACGTCGGTCATTTGAGTAAAAACCTTTGCAGTACTTTTTCCCTAAACCCGGAGGACCTCTTCTACTAAAAGAATAAAAACAGTGAGATGAGAATTACTGTCTACTGTATTACAACTAGCAATCATAACTATATTTATTGATAAAAAAGCATACTTAATATTGTGGGCACTTTGTGCCATATTATTTGTAAACCGAGTTTTCGACACTTTTTTATAATCATATTAAAATTTTTTGTTTATTATTGTTTTAAGCTTATTTTTAACATTGTTCTTAATTTTTTAGTCCGATGTTCTTTAAAAGCGTTATTTTAGTTTTTTAAGCTGCAATAATTATTATACTCTGTGTAATGAAGATGAACAATAGTTTTTACTTCCCACACCGATAGGTGAGGGGAGTATTGTGATCGCGAAATTTTTCGATTTTGAGATAATACGCTTTTTAGGCGTTTTATGATGTGTACATAAACAAAATTCCACGTCACTCGTTTCCGTCGCTCTGTCTGTCTGTCGCGTTTTTCTACCCTCGTAATCTCAGTAACCGCTGCATGGATTGTGATGAAATTTGGGCAGCGTTATGCTGTGGGGTCATAGTAGGTAATGTTCCTATAACTTTGAAAATCGTTATACGGGGGGCGGAGTAATTAGCCAGAAACAAAAAATTTCAAATATGCCTCAAACTTCGTTTTTAGGCGTTTTAGGGGTTCCTGACCATTTTCTGCTTTTTCTTGGGTGGGGGTGAATTTGGCGTGGTTGGGGGGGGGGGTGGGGGGTTGTAATACTGAAAAATTTGTTGTATTTGTAATGGGCTGTCCATTGATATGTGAATGAAAAACTTAGCGGCATGATACACTTTTTTAGGTCCATCCGAACGTTGCATGCTTATTATAGAAACCACGGGACTTAGAATTTGTGATGTATACATACGAGTATTGTTTTAGATCGTTCGATATCGCGTAACGCGAAAATTGTTCAATTGATTTTAATGAGATTTTGACATAGTATTACTACCGCAGCGAGGATGGAAAACGAGTATGTTTTGAAAAAATAGTGTCAGTGGCGGCGCTGCAGTAATAAAAAAATAAAAACAGCTCAAACTTTGTTTTTAGGCGTTTTAGGGGTTTCTGATCATTTTCAATTTTTTTTTGGGTGGGGTGAAATCGGGGCGGTTGGGGGTGGGGGGGTAGTAAAACTGAAAAATTTGTTTTATTTATAATAGTCCGTCGATTGACCTGTAGGAGAAATACCTAGCGGCATATTACACTTTTTTAGGTCCATCCGACCATTGGCTTGCCTACTACAGAAACCAATTTTGTGATCTGTACATACGAGTTTTGTTTTATTTCGTTCTATGTATATTGCGTAAAGCAAAATTATTGAATTGATGTTAATAAAATTTTGACACAGAATTTATTACCGCTGCGAAAATGGAAAACGACTCTGTTTTTGAAAAACCGTATCAGTGGCGGCGCAGCAATAATCAAAAAACCAAAAATATAAAATCAGCTCAAACTTCGTTTTTAGACGGGTTGGAGGCTCTTGATCGTTTCGCATCGTCCAGTTCAAGCATGCAGAAAAAAACTGTGGCGCCCTAGTTCCTAAGGAGGGAGACGCAAGAAACTATTTAGGAGGGTTTTTGTAATGGATGTTGTTTTTGCGGGCAGATGGGCGGACCAACTTCCAAACAGTTTGATATTTTTCACGCCTTTTAGGCTCTCGTCGCCATGCCTCTGTCTAATATTAACAAGCTTTAAGATTTCTCCCAGATACAACCGCTGGCGCTGGTCCGACGGATTTGAAGCCGTCAAAATCGTTTTTGCGGCAACGTTGGCGCGTTCAATGTGCGATCCGACCTCCTTGTCCAAAGGAGCGTTCAATGTCCTGTCCGATCTCTTAGTGCAAAGGCAACTTACAAGCTCACAAACAAATATACAGGTAAAGTTAATAAATGCGCGTTGAAAATAATTTAAGACGGACTACATTCAATGGTGGTGATGGTGTGATGACTGTTCTGCATACCTTTGCTCTCCACATGAACCAAAACTTGAAGACGTCACATTTCCTTCCACACTGTAGGTACTTGTCACCCATATCGTACGACCTGTCATAATGTTTATCTTTCTGGAAAAGGTACTCTGCACCTCTGGAATAGCACTTGTGTAGAATCTCTTTGTCTCTTACTAACAATATAGAACATTGCTGCGGTACAGCTAGCAGTTTATGGGGGTTGATTATTATAGAGTTTGCCCGTTCAATACCTGAAAAATGTTTTTTTTTAAACTGTCACCAAAAAACTAGCATCAAATGGGCTGCTTCGACATTTCCCATGCATTTTTAAGTGCCATACACAAGGCACAAGGTTGCTAAAAACACTAATAAATGATAAATGACGGCATTCACATTATGCGCAATGAAATATGTGGAAGCCACTTAATAATGAACATTTAACCCTACCTCCTCGTTGACCATTTTTTGAAAAATATACCCCTATAGGTGTACAAAACTGCTTGTTCTCGGATTATATAATTTAATGTGGAACACATTTAGGGCCCTAATGGTATCGCAATATATCTAGGTATCTGTCGATTTAATCCTCCAATTCCCATCATTTGATGTGAAGCTCGAACACACCAAAACCTATTTTTGAACTAACTTGAAAACTACCATTTCACAATTCAGTGGCACTTTAAATTTTTTTAAGTTCGAAATTTTTCGCGATCACAATACTTCCTAGGAGTATCGGCATGGATGTAAAAGATTAAATAGGCTGTCCATTGACCTGTAAAAGAACGACCTAGCGACATAAATACCCTTTTTCAGGTCCATCCAAACATTGCCTTGCCTATTACAGATACCAAATTTTACGTTCAAATTCCGAAATCATAAAAAAAATTATAGAAGAGAATGCTCTGCTGCTGCTGCTGCTGAGAAACAAATCATTGAAAAGCGAACAAATATAACAGTCCAAAGAGAGACAGCAGTGAAATTGGTTAGACAAAATTTTAGTGTATATTCCAATAGCAATACCTCACCCAAGGCATATCTTTCGAGGTGGCAATATTTGTATTCTTCAGTATAAATAAATGAATAACCTTGTTAGACATTTAACTACTTCCGGTACGTACCATTCAACCTTGATCTGTGCTTTTGAGAAAATATCAACCCTCCACCCCAAGCTGCATCAATGTGAAGCCATAAGTCGTACTTTTTGCAAATGTCTGCTATGTCATCAATCGGGTCGAACGCTCCACGTACCGTGGTACCTAAAAGATAATTGGGTCATAATTTAATACTTAAAAGAACTTTTCAACAGCTACTCGTAATGTATAGCTATGATTGGCTTCAAACTTGTCACTGTCAACTGTAGCGCACTTTATGGAAGGTGGTGACTGGGTTTAATGTCTTCTTGTTCATTAAAACAGAGAATACAATTTATTTTTCTATGTTTGCTGTTTATAAATCACTACTGAGAAAATCATTATTATAAATAGTATTCGAGATTGATTCAAGAAATAATAAATAAATAGAGCAACGACGATGATTTATCGGCTCTTTTTTTAATTCTGTGTGATCGACACCGGCTACTTCGGTCATTAGCCTCGTCTTCTGTGTAGGCTTTGTTACTGTTTCCCGGCGCCACTCTAGGAACAGCACTGTTAAATAGAAGCCAACAGTGAAGGCTCAGGTGGAGATTCTCGCTGAGCTTTTTTTATGGATATCTATTTTTGATTGAAAACCAGAGATAACTTTCCGCCTCTAACGGGAATCCAACCCGGGAGCCTCCCGTCACGAGCCCTCGACTCTAGGCCAACCCACCCCCCCCCCCCCCCCCCGATTTATCGGCTCTCATTTACGAAATAATCTCCAGTATAGCTGTAGCCTTCCACATGATTAAGTAGATCAAATTGCTATTATTTAAAGATTGATGAAATAAATTGATGACATAAAAAATAATAAAACCATGTCGTTAGTATTTTTAAAAACTTCGATTCCCCGCAGGCTTTCCTTTACGTTTAATGATTTTTCAATGTCTTCATAAGAATACTACCTCGGAGTAATCCAGAAAAGCCTTTGTTAAGATGGAAAACGTCACAATTTTATAAACAAATGATTCAAACTTTCAGGATTGGTATTGTTAAAAACCTGATGCACAGAACCATTGAGGAGCTTTCACGCAAAAGTGAACAAGTCCAAGTTCATACCAAATTGAGTTATATACGAATTTATGTAGTTTAAGGTGATATCTGCCGGATTGGCTATCTATTCCGTGTAACGTTACACAAATTCTTCGTATAGCAGCATGGAAATATTAAGCTTTCATACAAAATGCAACAAGTCCTACTGCAGGAGTTTTTTCATCGAAAATCGAACAAAACCTAACAAGTCCTTAATAGTATCATTGGGTTGGATCTAGGAATTCATGCAAAACTCAACAAGTCCACCCACGCCTGTCTATGTGGCGTAATAAATTTATTTTGTAGCTGCGTGGCGACTTTCATGCAAGGCATGTATAAGTTCTGAACAGTCAGACATCTATGTATGATATGCGCTAACTGAAATGGCGATGCGATTATAGGAATCCTGGAATTTAAAGCACTTTACCACTCAACAACTCAACCACTCAACCAGGTCTTGGTAACCGTCAACGGCGGCACAACCCCGATCTCATACAAAACCGAAAACCGTTATTATAGTTGTTTAGATTTGTTTGTTGGCTTTGTTTAGTACTACAAAAACTCGAGGATGGATTCACATGATATATCAATTCGGGAGGGTAAGAGAGGAACTCGTAAAAGGCAGGAGAGGTACACTAAATGGGAGTTGCAACGTCGTGAAAGGTTTATTTCAGTTTCTTCTGTTTCTGTTTGTCAGAGTAATAAATATTTGTTAACCTTTTATAGGTACAAAATTCCTGATGTCAACTTGAACCCAAAAAACTGTAGACGTAAAGGGAAAAATATGAATGTTCCAAGGTCACAGCACTGGAAATAAACCACTGTAGGAATAAAATACAAGGTGGAGCTAAATAAGTCCAAAGCATTTAACGAGGTGATTCCTCATCGAAAAAAGACAGGATCTTTCATATAAAGAAACTTCATGGGAGCATCCTTGTTAAGATACAGACCCTTAAAGGGGGTAGGTACATAAAATTTGTTTAACAATTTTTACCACAAGCATTAAAAAAGTTACAATGTTGTAATTAACCTGACATTTACTGCTGCCAAAAAGACACTTAGTAATTTACTTGGTTTATGCCATGGTTCTAAGGGGTGGAAAACGCAACCCCTAAAATTTATTTCGAATGCAACGTTTTGTCTTATTATTTGTTTACAAACCATTTAAACATTTATTTCCGATAGCCTGTTTCATTCTAAATACAAAATGTCTCTCGAACTTTTTGCCTACAGTAAACCAGTTCGCAGCAAAAAATATTTTAAACAATTATTTACAATTATTATTTTAAACAACTCATCTAAAAACATTGCGTTGGTGAATCTGTAGCTACAGATCATCGCCTCTTGCACCAAAACAATGATAAGGACTACGTTTGCGATTGCTTGATAGAAGAGGCGCTGGCAGTTCATATTTAGATTTTTTAGCTTTTACTGTTAAATACAAATTATAAAATAATACAAAATAGTTTATACAAAGTATTTAAATTGTGTCTTCCACCAAGAATCAAAATTTCAAAGCTTTTCATTCAAAACTGAACAAGTCCAAGATGCAATCCATGCAAAACTCAATAAATACGTATCGTTCTTTCAAAAGTGCACAAGTCCAAAACAAAATGTGTTTTAAAATGAAACCTCCTTTCTTGAAAAATATGGATTCATACTCAAAACATGAACAAATTAAGCTACTATTTATCATGCAAAAACTGATTCAAATAAATAATTATTAAAGGTATTATTCAAAAATTGGGTTTGCTGAACAATTATTAAAAGTGGACATGTTGACTTTTGCGTGAAAGCTCCTCCATTGTTTCCTTCTTTGCACTTTATTAGCAAATACATAAAATCCTTCTGACTGGTGAAAAAGACATAACTAATATTTAAGCTGTATCTGCAGTTATTTAACGCGATCTTATTAGCTTCATATAAATGTATGTATCTGTTTATTGGAATTTTGTGTCTGATTCTTTTCCACCTCAAAGCGTTATTTTCTGCCTTACGTTTGAATATTACCAAAAACTGATGACTATACAATAAATCAATAAATTTGTTTCAATATCCTGATCTTGGCCTTGGTAGGTTAACCTTTATGTAATTTTGTATTTTCACCGTATTTTAGACATTTTTGCAATTAGTCCCAGCAAAGGTGCCAGTGTATAGACTTAGCACATTTACCATTTTGCCGAAGTAAGATCCAGTCCTAGCCGTCAATTTCCGCACTGGGGTCTATGAGACCCTGGCATTATTTTAAATCAGCACTGCTTTTTTATTTTGGATAGTATATCTTGGCGTATCCACCTAAATTTAGTTTACTTTGATATGCGGTCCGATATGTTTGTTTGTCCAGAACTGTGGAGCCGTTAGCGTGTGAAGTTAGCTTTGGGTCTAATTGACCCCATTGTGTTATTTGAAGGTGGATATTTCAAGTGCGCAGTTTTATTATTTTATTGAATATTTCCCAAAATAGAACTATCTCATAACGATTTTCAACGCCCTCTGACCTAGAGGGAAGTAGAGTTGGAAATTCGGAATATTTCGGTTCAAAATGCAAAGGCGGACCTTGTTGCCCATTTGCGACTAACATAGAGACTCAACTTGTGTGAACCGTAGTGAAATATAAAGATGAAGTTATTAATTTAGAAAAAGGTACTTTAGAAACATTACTAGAATCAATCTAGAACTTTTGTTTTTGTTTTATCAGTGTGCGTCTCAGTTTTCGGTTAAGAATTTATGTTTTGTTACATTTACGTAAACAGTTCATAATGTATTTTGTTAATTTTTTATCTTTTTGAAATTTTATTTTAATAAAATATATTTGACTAATGAATTAACTAACAGTCAAACTCCAGTGTAATCATCATAAAAGATAAGTGTGTATATTAAGGGCTAGCTTTCTTCCTGAAGCATCGCACATTTGCTTTTAAAATGTATTCCATGCAAGCCATTTCTTTGATTTAGTTAAATTGTTATCTACATGATAACCGTTGCTATGAAAACTGATAAAGGAAGGGAAATATAGATTTATTAATCATAGGTTTTTATAGATATTTCATTAGCAGTCATGACTAACAGTAAAGTATAATTATTCCTGGAACGGTATATAGAATAGAAAATTGGTAAAGTTATTTTTCGTATGCCATTATTCTGAAAATAAAGTCGTTCCAAGCTATAAGTACGGACATGTGCTCTCGGACCACAAGCAATCAAGAGTTTGTAATTTGGAATTTTTGCAAAGTTGAGTAATTTCTAAAAACGACAATAAATTCTTTGTGAACTGCTCTCGCAAAATACATGTGAAAAAATAAAACAATGCTAATTTTAAATGCATAAATGCGTAAATTCGCGCCGCTTCGACTGTATTTTTGAAGGTTTCGCCATAATAACATTACCATGTCCACTAGCTCATTATTGTCACAGATATGAGGCATTATTTGTGAGATGAAAAGTAATATGCGTAACCGCTGTCGACAGCAAAATGAACATCAGCTGTCTGCGGTATTATAATTTTTAAAATGTGATTCATTCATACATACATTTTTTTAACATCGCTGACCTTTGACTCAGAATTATGTTTCTGTCCAAGGCATGCTTTTCCATTGAAATTTTTATATTGTTAATTAATTATTTCATTGTAGCGCATTGTAAATTTTCCAAAAAGGTTAGCCACGTTCAATAGTTGTTATAGAACTTTTATGGACTTTGTGTTTCATCTAATATACTGGATGAATCGAAATGTTGTACCGCTGCCCTAATTTCAAAACTGTCAGCAAATAATGCTATCTGCAGATTCGTTTTTTTGAAAAAACAAACCACTATGCATTCACACAAAACGAAAAACAAAGAATAGAGAAGGTATGCTTCTTATCAAAGTATGCTTCTTGAATGCGATTTTCTTACCGAATTGTTTTACAGGATCAAAAGGATAAATCATTATAGTTTTAGATATGCCAGTGGGAACTACCGAACGTGGCTAACGTTTTTCGAAAAATTAATGGAAATCGAACTATAAATAACAAAGCATTAAGATTTCGAAGTTAACCGAAATTTTGGGTAATAGCCGATAGTTTTGAACAATACATGATGTTTATAATATATTAACGCTGCACTTTTATATTTCCAAATCGATTTGATTTTTGTTCTGGCTGCACCACTATTTTAACTGGTCATTTTGATCACAATTATTCTTACAATTTAAATCCACGTAGTATAAAAGCATGTATTATTTATTGCTTATTACATTCCTACCTAAGGTTGCCACCACCATGAAGGGTACAGAACCGTCATTAAGCTTCTCCTGTATCTTATCTTCTAGACTTTCCGGAATTATTTGTCCTACTTTATCTGTCTTTACACTGATCACATTCTGTTCTCCTATTCCCAGAAATGCAGCGAACTTGTGAATCGAGTAGTGGCACTCTTCCGAGGCGAATAGTACTAGTTTTGGTAAATGATATGTGCCTTTAGCCTAGAAAGGAAGTTTTAGTGGCTGTATATTATAAGGTAAAATACCGATTGTTCAAGTGTCGGTTTAATATAAGCTTTGTTAAACCTAAGCTTAGCTGAGCTTAGGCCTAACGTCGACACCCGTTGTACAATCGCCGATTTCGTTAAACTTGGTTGATAATGAAATTCACTACGGTTGGCACTAATGAATGCATGCTGTCATACTTATCTATAAAAATAACCTTTTGTGATTGGATGCACAGTATGATTACTGGCGTGCGCGGTATGCAAATCCTTATGTAAACTGATCCTGTGATGTAAACTGAATCAGTTTACATACAAAATTTACATACCGCGTATGTCCTTAATCATATTGCGCATGCAATTTTTATCCTAACCAGTCCCACTTCGGGACGTATCCACGAAAGTCTGAAATTTTATTTACATATTGCACAGCTAAGGTTAGAAACAATTATGTTTCACATCTATGACCCCCTTAATATTACTGGTATTTAGATTACTATCCAAAGTGGTTGTAGTTGCGACCAAATTTAGAAAATAAACAAGAAAACAAAATATGCTTAAACACTAGTTTTTTGCGTTATGTCAACAACAAAACAAGGTGACGCAAAATAAAGCTCTCTGTTTATTCTTGTACGAAAGTAAGGTTAATTAAAGAGCAGTCACATTTATATGAAAAATGTATATCTAAATTCTAGAAATTTGTTCCGTTACACGCTCCAATATTACAGGTGGTATTCTGTCAATTTCTTCCCGGCTGTTGTCCATTAATAGATTCTAGTATTCGAGAATTATTTACAGAGAGATAACCCTATAACCAAAAGTCTGGAACAGATAAATCGGCAGGTCTTGGCGAATATGCAATATCGACGTTTTTCTAGATAAGGCGCCCAGGAAAAGTTCTGTTCAAAATGGCTATTATCTCACGGGCCGTGTGTATTATGGCACAAACTTGTTCACACCAAATATCTACAAAAAATGCAACAGCATGCTTCCGTAGCCATCTCCACTTACTGTAGTGGTTCTTCCCCGATCGTACTCAAAAAAATCAAGGTCCAAAATTTTTCTACCACTAACGCCACACCGCACACGGTCATTTTTGGCTCATGTTGCTAAGGGAATAATTTGCGGATTCTCACTACTCATAGGAAAGCTCAGCATCATCGAACAAGAGCTTACAGCAAATAAATTAGCCATTGCTGGATTACCTGAGACTCATTATAGCCACCAAGGGCAATTTTATTTGCTTTTCAGGTAAATCAGATGAGAGTGTTAACGATGTTGGCTTTTGGGTGGCGAAAGCTCACGCAAGGACCATTCTTGGTTACAAGTGTATTAGTTTCAGAATCATAACATCACGTATCAATGCGAACCCTGCACCGATCAACATTGTGCAAATCTATGCACCTACGTCAAATTCGGACGAGGAACCGATCGAATCTTTTTATAACGGTCTGGAGTCTGTACTTGAATCTCTTTCGAATCGGGAAATGGTCCTTATTTTAGGCGATTTTAACTCAAAGGTTGGTTAGACTATGGATGACGAACATCTTAAGGCACATATTGGTAAATTCGGTCTTGGTGTGAGAAATGAAAGTGGTCAACGTCTGCTTCAATTCTGTATTGACCATAATTTCTCAATGGCCAACACTATGTTTTCACAACATCCTCGGCGCTTGTATACTTGGACCTCTCCCGATGGACGATTTCGTAATCAATCATCTATTAGCCTTTGCAAGACTCTACCAGGTTCTGACTGCGGCTCAGACCATCAATTACTTCTGTGCGAACTTCAGTTAAAACTGAAGGTGTGTCCACGTTCTAAGCGGATAGTACGGATGGAGATCGCTGACCCTGCTTCTTTTCGGTCAAAATGTTCGGAGCTTTTTCGGGATGCCCCTATAACGGGTACGTCAAATTCAAACGATATGTGGCTATCAGTCAAAAATGTACTCTTACATGCTGCCCACATGAGTCAATCAACGAGTAGCATTCAACCAAAACAACAATGGATTAGTAGCCACACATTGTCTGTTACTGAGGCACGTAGAAGCCTTAATATCTCAGGTCTTGATTCAAATACAAAGCAAAACGCATACAGACAGCTCTCACGTAAGATTCAGAGACTATGCCGAAGAGATATGAACTCTTATGTACAGCAATTGTGCCAGGAAATAGAGATGCATGCCAATACTGATCATCCGAAAGAGATGTTTTTTAAGGTCAAATGCCTCAGTCGGGATTTTAAATTCAAATCTTGGGCTGTTAAAAATCCCGAGGGACAGCTAATTACCAACTTGCATGAGGTTATTGAGGTATGAGAAAGTTACTGCGAAAACCTGTACCATGAGGATGGCCCTCAGGCCCTCTCATTGGATTTTGAATATCATCCTGATATTCTTTTGTCTGAAGTGGAACATGCCCTCAACAAGTTAAAAACCAATAGAGCTACAAGCATTGATGCTATTTCTGCCGAAACATTAAAATGCTTGGGTGAAGACGGCATCTCTCTTTTATATAATATTTGTAAGAGGGTCTGGTCCTCCGGTGTTTGGCCAGATGAATGCTGCACATCCATTTTTGTTCCACTTCATAAAGAAGGATCTCCAACAAATCCAGACAATTACCGCCTACTTTCGTTAATTTCTCATGCAAGCAAGGTTCTACTATATATTTTACAGTCTCGTTTGGAGGGTTTTATTGTCTGGCAAATTTCTCAGGCGCAGGCAAGTTTCGTAAAAGGACGCGGTACGCGTGAACAGATCTTAAACTTAAAACGAATTATTTAAAAATCCAGAGAACATTATTTTCCCGTTTTCATCTGCACTGTGGACTATCCTAAGGCGTTTGATAACGTCAAGTGGCCTAAACTGTGGGAAATCCTTATCTCCATGGGAGTCCCTTACCACTTAGTATTTCTCATACAGCAACTCTTTGAGTCTAGCTCAGCTCGTGTAAGAATTGACGGAAACCTGTCTGGTCAAACAGCAACCAGAAAAGGAATTCGTCAGGGATGCGTATTATCTCCGATGTTATTTAACATTTACCCTGAATTTGGTATGAGACAGTATTGGACAACTGGAATGGCGGTATAACTATTGGTGGAAGCAAAATATCTAACCTAAGATTTGCTGACGATGCAACCCTTATCGCTGCTTCTCCGGAAGAACTAGTAGCTCTATTGAACGTTTAGAACAACACAGTGCAGCATATGGTCTTGGTATTAACTACGACAAGACCAAGGTTATTATCGTAGATAGAGAGCATGACAACCATCGAGAAATAAAGTCAATAGGCCGTTGTGAGGTAGTTCAAAGTTTGGTGTACCTCGGTTCTTTGATCGACAATTCAGGTAGTTGTGAGAATGAGATTCGACGGCGCATTCAGCAGGCACGGGTGGCCATGACAAAGCTTGCTAAAACATGGCTTGACCATAACATCACTAAAGCTACCAAAATGTCACTGGTTCAGTCTCTTGTTTTCTGCATATTTTTGTATGCCTCGGAAACTTGGACTGTTAAAAAGGCAGATCGAGCTCGCGTAGATGCTTTTGAAATGTAGACGTGGAGGAGAATGCTGAGAATTTCTTATACCGCCCATCGAACTAATGTTTCCATACTGGATGAGCTCGGTAATCCAAAGAGACTATCATCCATTCTGTCGATGAGAATGCTTACATTCTTCGGACATATTCACAGAAGCGATAATATGGAGAAACTTGTAGTTCAGGGTCACGCCCTAAGTGGGCGGCGCCGTGGCCGTTCCCCTACCCGCTGGGTAGATACGACGAAACAGTTGCTAGATATGAGTATCAAGAGCGCCACTGAACTGACAGTAAATCGCGAACGATGGCGAGGTACAGTTCTCAAAGCCATCGATAATATTCGTGTCGGCAATACTCTAGCGCCGACTTAATGCATTTTACGAGTTCACAACATGTCTATTAAGACATTGTGACTATGATGATGACTACTCCAGAAGCGATTGTTCTGCTTATTCACATCTCCATTAAAACAAAAATGAGCTTAATCGCCCATTATGATTTTTTTTCCAGAAATCCACAATTTTGTTTACAGGGTTTACGATAGCACTACATTATTGAAGTCGTTTTTCAAAGTCTATGGGCAGAATCTTATGGGTTTCATATAGACGTTTTGTGATGCTTTCTGTTTATTTACCTTGGTATCTGGAAATTTGTGATATCTGGCAAGGTTCATAGCGGTTCCATTCCCAAACGATCCTCCAGGACAAAACAGGCCGTCTCCCCAATCAGGCCCTACCATGCTGCACACCTCACGCATAACGTGTTTTTCCATGAGGGTGAATACTGGGGCCACCTCGTAAGTGTAGACGCTAGCGTTCAAAGTGTCTGTCAGCCATTGTCCTGCTAAACCGTAAGGATCTAACCTGAAATAAAATGGCATAATGTAGAACAAAGACAATGTGCCCGAGTAGCCAGTCTTAGTACTTTTCACGCTTAGTACTTTTCACGCTTATTAAGCAACTGATACCCTTGGAAACGCCACAAAAATTATCGAATTACCTACAAGTTCAGTCAATTCCAAAATCTTGTTACCTTACAGGCATTTAAAGTTGAAAATACCTATGTTTACGTCCAAATTAGACGCAGCATGAAGCTATGGTCTGAGATCCCCTTGCAACCAAATCATTGCCTGCCCGTCGGCAAAAAAAGTATGTCATGCCGCTATAGGTTTTTCTTTCACAAGCCAATGGACAGCCTATTACAAATACAACAAATTTTTCAATTTACAACCCTCCATCCCATAACCACACTAATTTCACATCCACCAAAGAAAAGTAAAAATGATCAGGAGCCCCTAGAATGCCTAAAAACGAAGTTTGACCATTTGCTACATTTTTAGATTGCTGATTAGTGCTGCACCGCCAATGACACGGTTTCTAAAAACTATACGCGTTTACCATCCTCGCCATGGTAATAATACTGTGTCGAAATGTCATTTCAATGATTTTCATCTTACACAATACAGAACGAACTACAGTAATACGTGTATGTATACACAACAAGAGTGGCGGATTTAGAGGGGGGCGCATGCCCCCCCCCCCCCCTAGAGCCCTACGGAAGCATGCTCTTCAGACCGCGGCAGCACTGGTTCGCCTCCCCCCCCTAGACCATAGACCTGTAATGGAAACACGGAATATTTATATAAACAGAAAAAAAAGTTGGTTTGAGAGCTACGAGTAGAAAATGTTCGCAATATGAAAAACGGTTGCGTAGAAGTACATATAGAAGAAAACGATTGCTGCAAAATGAAAGAAGAAATGCGTCAGAAATTACCAAAAAAATACAAAATTACGGAACCGCAGACGTTCAAGCCAAAAATTCAAATTTCGGGTTTTAAATCTGATGAGACGCCTACAGTGGAACAAATAGAAGAAACCATACTTAAACAAAATCCTTTTTTACAAGAAAATGAAATTAAAGTCACCTACATTAGATATATAACAAAGAAAAAAATGTATATAATTTATGCTGAAATATCAGGTAAGGGTTTCAGGAATATTTTTGAAAACTATAGTAGTAAACTATTGGTTGATTTCCAAGTTTTAAACGTTTACGAAAATAATAAAGTACTGCAATGTCGGAAATGTCAACGATTCAATCATACAGAAAAACACTGTCTAAATTCACATGTTTGTGCGATATGTGGTCAAAATCATGAAAGTAAATCATGTAAACAAAATTTAGTGAAATGTTGTAATTGTACATATTATAATGAGACCCTTAATAGGAATTACGATGTTACCCACACATCCGACGATCAGAAATGTTCTACTTACAAATATTTTCAATCTCAGTACCTTTCGAACATTGAATTTTGAACTATATTTGATTGAACGAAAATAAAAGTAGATAATAATTATACATAAAGAAATGGATAGTTATATTAGAGATTTTAAAATCGAAACATTTAATACTCATACTGCTCAAGACACACATGATCTCAATAACCTACTAAATATTACAAAAAGTAAGAATAGTTTGCATATGTTTCATATGAACATTAGGAGTTTAAACAAAAATTTAGATGAACTTAAGTTACTACTAAGTGAACTTAATTTTAGTTTAGATTTTATAATTCTATCTGAAACCTGGAAGCTAGATGATATATCGTTGTATAAGCTTGATGGATACAGATTAGTGTACAACAATGGCGATGTGAATCAAAATGATGGAGTGGTAGTGTATATAAGAGAAAATGCTTTACATAGTTATAATACATTTATTATTGGGAATATCAAAATCGTTCAGATATACTTCACTAAGTGTAATAAAAGAATTTTGATTACGTGCATATATAGATCTCCACAAACACTCGTAAATGAATTTGTTGAAAATCTCAATCACTATCTTGCAACGTGCATATCTGCAGATATGCATGTTATAATGGGTGATATAAATATCAATATTCTTGGAGAAGAAACCAACATTCAGGACTATCTTAATATTTTAAGCATTCATGGCTTCACATCTGCAATAAACAGCTACACTCGAATAACTGATAGTACAAAATCGTGTATTGATCACATATTTATTAATAACAAAATTAAAGATGTGAGAATAATTCCCGTTATCGTTGAAACATCAATTACAGATCATTTTTCTCAAGTACTACAGATACTACTTCCAGGAACAAATAATCCACTTAATAGTGAAATGTTTCGATACAAAGAATACTTAAATAAAAATAAATTTTTAAATGAACTAAAAAATGAATCGTGGAATGAGGTGTATTTCGCTAGTGAAATTGAAAAATCAACAGAAACATTCATTACAACTCTGACAACACACATTAACCGATACTTTTGCTCTATTGGTAAACATCTAGCAGAAAAAATTATATCAAGTACCCGATACCTAGACACACAAACAATCAGACTCTCAAACTCCATTGTAGTACAAGAATTCACTGAACAAGAAGTAATTAATTCAATAATGCTGCTGAAAAATGGCAAAACACCTGGAGTAGACAATTTAACTGCTGAAACACTCAAAATCGTAGCACATCTGATTTCGGAGCCATTCACTAGAATAATTAATTGTGGTCTGGAAAAGGGTATTTTCCCATCTATACTCAAAATTGCGACTGTGATGCCTGTACATAAAACTGGTGATGAATATGATTTATCCAATTATAGACCTATCTCACTTATCTCCTGTTTGGCAAAGGTTTTTGAAAATATAATAAAGAACAAATTGACAGAATTTTTAGAGAAGTATAACATATTTTCTGATAAACAGTTCGGTTTCAAAAAAAAATAAATCTACTGAAGATGCGGTGACATATGTAATAGGAGAACTATGCAAAAATGTAGACAGAAATATTCCAACATTATGTGTATTTGTTGACCTAGCAAAAGCATTTGACACAGTTGATCATATGATACTCATGAAAACTTTACAAAATTATGGTATACGGGGTCAAATCTATCATCTAATTAAAAGTTATTTAAGTAATAGAACACAAACTGTTATGATAAATAAATGCTCTAGTTCTCCATTGCCTATAACATGCGGTGTTCCTCAAGGAACGGTACTGGGACCATTATTCTTTAACATATATATAAATGATCTATTTGCGGTTGATGTGAGCGGAGATATAGTGAGTTTTGCAGACGATACAGCTGTTATATTTTCTGCTGAAAGTTGGGAAATATTAAAATCAAAGGCTGAAAATGGTTTTAAAAAATGTTCAACTGGTTCAGTAGTAGACTTTTAACAGTCAATTTCAACAAGACTCACTTTGTTCCATTCGCATCATACGCAAACGGCTTACCGAAATACACCAACTTACAAATCAGTTGTAAACAGGTAGCTCCTATATCAATGGTCACCAGTATCAAGTACTTAGGAATATATCTAGATTCCCATATCAAATGGAAAGAGCATACCGAATATGTTGTGAAAAAGATTCGTTACGTTATAAGCAAATTTAAACTCCTTTCCACTATACTTACCTATGAACAGATGATCATTGTATACGAAGCACTTGTTCATAGTCATATACGATATTGTATTGTGGTGTGGGGCGCAGCATGTAAGAATAATATAAAAGCAATAGAAATTATAAAAAACGTTTAATAAAAATTTTATATAAAGTGAAATGTACATATCCTAGTGACTTGTTATTTTCTAAAACAAAAATTCTAGATATCCGCCAAACATTTTTCATGTCATTAGGTATTTACCAATATAAAAATAAATCAAACTTGACAAAACACGAACATAAATATTACATAAGATATGCATGTAATGTTGTACCAAAAGCAAGAAAAACTACTTTATTACGATGTCATACATTTCTTGCTCCAAGACTATACAATGAGATACCAGAAAACATAAAGTGTCTAGTGCCTTTAAATTCATTCAAGTATGGTTTAAAACAATGGATAGTAGATAATAAGCGCATTAAAATTATTATTATTTAAATATAAATATTCCTGAATTAACCCTTATTTGTTGTTTCCATTTTATAATAATTACTTATACCCAAGCACAAGTTTTTAACTTATTTGGGTCACTTGTTGTTTATTGTATCTTATTTATTTTATATTTACAATAAACGCTATACTACCTTTTTTTGCTCTTCAGAAAATTGCAGTGCGTCCATGTGAATGAATTTCCAGCTCATCATGCAATTCGATCATGGCAAGGCTGGTCCGCCCCTCCCTAGAGGAAATCCTAAATCCGCCACTGATCACAAGTATTCAGAAAATTCTGTCCATTGTTTCTGCAGTATGCAAGATAATGTTCGGACGGACCTACACAAGTATATAATGCCGGCAGGTCTTTCATTTACTGGTCAACGGATACACCATTGTCAATAAAACTAATTTTTCAGTTCTACAACTCCCCATTTTCAACCACCTAAATATCATCTCCAGCCAAAGAAGTAGAAAATGATCAGGTACCCCTAAAATGCCCCAAAGCCAAGCTTGATTTTTTTTGTTTCTTCCCTCTACGATCCCTCAGCATATCGCAACATAAATTTCATCACAATCTATGCAGCGGTTACTGAGATTACGAGGGTGGAACCGACAGAAATGGGTGACGTGGATTTTTGTTAAGAAAATTTTCAGGATCACAATAATACTCCCCTCACCTATTGCTGGGGGAAGTGACAAGTCTTATTTACCCCTCTTCCAGGTTATCTTCACAAAGTGGAGAACAAAACTAGTAATTTAGAGGTAAATAATAGGTACCTCTAGTATTTACGACCATATAGACAAGACACATTTTTTTTGAAATTGAAATAAAAAATTGGTAACACAGTGGTTCCTTATAATCAAAATTGGCCTAAATAAATCCCTCTACCCGAAAGCAGGAGAAATACTGGCAGTGTGGGGTAAACATATTCTCCAGAGCTGGTATATATAGTTGAAGAGTATAACCGTATATTTATGGCCAAAATAAAAGATAAGTTTGTAGATGGAGTATAATAATATATAGGTATTGCATACCTAAAACAATTTGCACTATTGAAAAGTAAACTTCCAGCAAAAAGCATTTTATTTGGTTCATAAACTCATAACTAAGCAGCTAAGCTGTTGGCCCTAAAACAAAGAGCTTGTAATTTTTTACCTCAGTAGGTAAATTTTCACACAGAACTAGAATTTTCGGTTCAATTTGCTTGAAGAATGTTTAACAAAGACAAATGCACAATGACAAAATCTGGAAGAACTTCAACGGGTGAATATCAAACACTCTCATGTCTCACTAGTTCTTATTTTGCAGCCTATAGGAAATATCTGTCTAACACAATTATGAATAAATTGAGTTACACATATACAATAATAGTTATATATAATAATATAGCATTACTAAAGCATGCTGGCGTTAAAATATTTTTCATACGTTTCTTAACTGATTTATGTGCTTCCACATCTGATGAGCGTCCTGGTGATAGGTTCACACACCATAAATTGTATCTATGTAGAATGATATGGAATTGCAAAAAATTGTGAGCCGCGAATTCTTCTTTCGGTTGACATTAAAAGTCACTTGTGTATCTTTGAACAATCTAAGTAATTTTTCAACAATGTACAAAGCAACATAAGCATGACCTAAAGTATCCAGGTTTAATATGCTTAAAATATCTAATGACATGAAGTTGTGGCTTTCAAGCCCCATTTTGTATGCCTATTATTTTGATTTATTCTGAACTCTTTCAATAATTGTGCTCATATAACCAATTAGTTGAGGTGAACATTACACTGCCTTCTATACCATGGTTGACTTAACATATAACATGCACAATATGTTACAGGTCCCAACGTTTTAAGCGTTTTGGAAGTTATTTCATGTATGTATATCTTGAAAGATAGTCTTGTTTCAAATGTTACTCCTAAATCTTTTACCGTATCAAATTTCATGATTTGGTTTCCAAACTTGGAATCGATAAACAAGTCTCACTGTATAATTAATTAAAATTTGTCTTAAGGCTTGCCCTAACGGAGCTAATCAACGGATTCTTCTGATCTACTTCTCGATACACAATAAATATAATAATAATAATAATAATAAAAGGTCTTTATTTTCAACTCGGCGAATGTCAGCTGAGCTGTTTGCTTAACCGAGCATGTGTCAGCTAATTACAATAGAAGGTACAATACTCAAAATTACCACAGAAATTTTTTCATGTAACAATTTATAGTACAACACTTTAAAACTCATATTTACATAAATCTACTAGAATTTACAATATCAAATAAGAATAAAGTCCAACGAATACAACAAATAAATACTAAATACTACTTACAATAGAAGGTACAATACTTAAAATTACCACAGACATTTTTTCATGTAACAATTTATAGTACAACACTTTAAAACTCATATTCACAGAAATCTACTAGAATTTACAATATCAAATAATAATAAAGTCCAGCGATTACAACAAATAAATACTATGGTATTTGAATAGATCCTAATTATCTAGCACCTTAACAAGTATTTTTGTTTGAAAGCTGCGTATGGCAAAGATTTTAAAACTAAAGGGAACTTCGTTATAAATTGCCGTCGCATTATAAGTAAAGGACCTTTTATATAACGTAGTTCTGTGGCTCGGAATGCCCAAAAGATGATTTGACCTGGTGCTCATGTCATGACCTGATTGATGAAAGTTTAGCTTCCTCCACAAATATCGTGGCTTTCCTGTTATAATTAATTTGTGTAATAAGCATGCTAGATGTAGTTTGAGACGGTTATGCATATTCAACCAATTGAGGTCCCTCAACTTGTGGCTAACATGATCACGCAACCTAAGACCGAAAATGTATACCCTGTTACCCGATACTTTAAACTGTCAGCCGTGTCAACAGCGAACAGCTGTTCGGCTAGTAATAATTAAAAATACCCCAGATTGAGTCTTGACGTATCAATCTTAAGCATTGAAGGAATGCAGGGCTGTACTGAGTGGAAGTATTAATAATAACAAGTAATTGACACTTGGTGACGTTTTCGTCTATGCTCTGAGGTTTATGCTTATTTTACATTTTCTCGCAAAATCCGGCGTGTCTTTCAGTATATCAGTATGTCTGGTCTGAATTATGATGATTAAGTACGCTTTAAATGAGGTAAGAATGAAGATAAAAACATTTTTAGCTAAAGCTTCAGTTGAACTACCTTATTATATTAATCTTACTCCATATACTTACTTTATACATTTCTCCAATTGCACCTTGTACGCTTCAACCAATAAATATCCCACTAGTGATGCAAGCTATCCATTGAATCGCCCTTATTGCTAAATATAGGAGTATTTTGATAGTCTCTAACAATATACAAATCAATAAAATAATCTATTTCTTTTAACTAACCATTTTTGCTGCGAATTTCTGGATATTGAAGCAATTTCTTGTTTATAACAATAGTCATTACTTTTTGGCAAATATTCAACAAGAATATTACTAATACGGTCCTGATCGCAGGATTGCCAATCAACACTACTAGTAAAAAATTAAATTTGAGATACACTTCTTCGTCAGCTGACACCTATCAAATAGACGTCAAGCCAGTTTAAAGTATCAGGTAACAGAGTATACCTAATGCAAGCATTTTGTATTTTTTGTATTTTATACTTACAACTAACGTCTAGACATGGCATATAAACGACGTTACAATAATTGCAGTGAGATAGGACTAATGATTCACATAAACTAATTTTTAATTCAGTACCCAGAGAGTGTCTACTTTTATATAAATTGCGAAGGGAACCAAATGCTGCCCCTTGAACTTTGTTTACCTGAGTTCTGAACCGAAGTTCGCTATCTAATAATAGACCCAGATTTTTTACTTCAGTTTTTACTGCTAACACTTCATCGTTAACAGAAATTCTCAAAGTTTCAGCTGCATGCAAGTTATTTGAACCAAGATAAATAACAGCACATTTATTTGTATTTAACTTTAATCCATTCTGATTCGAATATCCCTGCAAAACCGAGAGCTCATTATTAATGATATCTTGTGCATCTGCTATTTGATCTTTTTTAAAGCTGTAGTACAGTTGGGTGTCGTCTGCATATTGATGGCAGCTACAGTTAGGTATATTTTTACACGTATCCATAGTGTATATCAAAAATAACAAAGGCCCAAGTATGGAGCCTTGGGGCACACCGGTGGTAACATTGATATACTGTGACATTTGACAGTTAACCACAACACACTGACTCCTCCCGGCGAGATAGTTTTCAAAGAATTTTACAGATGTAATATCAAACCCATAGAATTGTAGTTTTGCGGTAAGGAGTTTGTGGTTGACCGAGTCAAATGCTTTAGTAAAATCCAGTAACACTAAAGCTGTAGTCTTCTCCCTGTCAGAAGCCTCCAGTATGTCATCTAGAACATTCAACATTGCGGTTGTGGTGCTGAAGCCTTTTCTAAAACCTGATTGATATTCTGTAATTAAATTATTTCGTTCCAAAAACTTGATGACCTGTTCATAGATAGCTTTTTCGAATATTTTTGACAACACACACAACAAGCTGATGGGTCTTAATTCAGATTCGTTTTGTGGGTTAGAAACTTTTGGTAAAGGGAGTACAAAAGCTCTCTTCCACTCTGACGGAAACCTAGATGATCTTATAGACTCGTTATAAATATGTGTCAAAAAAGGAACTATTACTGGACTACACAGTTTTACCATCTCCAAAGTTACGCCATCAGGCCCAGCAGCATTAGACTTCACTCGAGAAATAGCTGACAACACATCATTATTCAGTCTATATCTAATGAACGTCAGTTCATTTGTAAAACAATAAACTCCAGCAGGTATTAATAAATTTAATTTCCATCCTTGGGCAGAGCTAGTGAAATCCACTGTCAGAAAAACTCCCTCCCAGGGGCATTATCAATCGAATTACAATTTTTAAGCGAATTAATTTAATGGGATATTGTTCTCTCTCAATTATAGCTGGACAGAATGGAAGCTTTCAGGCTGGTATATGTCTGACATCTGTGACTTTTTGTACAAGAAACATTTAACCAGTGTTGCCAGAACGTCTTTATGATTTTTCCGACCACGCTCATCAAAACATTCTTTTACTTCCTATACACCAATATTGTGTGATGAAAATTTTGTAATCTCGATGAAATATATGGATAATGCGAACAAAAATTTGGCTGGTATGTTTACTAAAACGCGGGTTATATATAATTCATGATAATAGCTATTCATGCAAAAAGTACAGATGAGTCCAAAGGTTTATTGAGAAAATCCATAAACCATAATTATGTACTACTTGCATACAAAGCTTTATGTTCGACTGAAATGCAGAAATTTTATTTCTGAAATGGCAAGTATCATACGCGTCACCTTATTGCTAAAAAACACCAAGTGTGCTTTTACTTTTCTTACCTTAGTAATCACCGACCTTAGCAACCTTAGTAAGCAAAGCTGTTTACTTCTTTAATTTTGTGATAAACGCCGTCATCCAAAAATGGATAGTATGGGAAAGGAAAGCATAGAAAATTTAGCCGCAAGCGCCAAAGAGTTCCTTTTACCCGCTAGGTCAAAAAGTGCTGATGAAAACATGTATGCGACCTATAACGAGTGGTGTGAAGCGGAGAAACAGAAGACCGTATTTTGGCTTACTTCAGTAATGAATTCAAAGGTTACAAAGTTCTTCACTAGAGACCAAGTACTCAATGTTCAGAGCAACAATCAATTATTTGGATGGAGGAGTACATTTCCCAGCGCCGTTCCTACCTTAAAGGCAGAGTGACACAGACCGAAAAAATATTTGACCCTAAGTAAACAAAATGTGCATAAGTGTCTATCTGTAGCGGATGAAAGGTAATTTTTTACAGTTGTGTTACAATAGATTCATTCTTTTAGGTCATTCTCATATTTGGCGTTGCTGGTGCATGCTGACGCTACGAATTGGTTTCTATAACTACAGCTGCTGTACATGATGGTGGTACGCATTACTTAGTAAAGCTTACCATCACAGAAACAAAAAATGTAGTCCAGGAAATTCAGGACTCAGGAAATTCTAAGTCCCTTGGTTTTTGTAACAGGCAAGGTAATGTTCGGATGGACCTAAAAAGTGTGTTATGACGCTAGGTTTTTCTTCCACAGGTTAGTGGACAGCCTATTATCAATACAACAATTTTTTCAGTTGTACAGCTTTCCACCCCCTAACCACCCCAATTTCACCCCCATTCAAAGAAAAAGCAGAAAATGATCAGGAACCAATAAAAATAAAGTTTGAGGAATATTTAAAATTTTTGTTTTTTTGATAATTACACCACCGCCCTTGCACCGATTTTCAAAACTATAGCAGCATTATCTACTACGACCCCACAGCATATCGCTGCCCAAATTTCATCACAATCCATGCAGCGGTTACTGAGATTACGTGGCTAGAAAAACGTGTACAGACAGACCGACAAACAGATAGACCGACAGACAGACCGACGGAATTGAGTGACGTGGATTTTCATGATGTGGGCATCATAAAACGCCCAAAAAGTGCATTATCTCAAAATCGAAAAATTTCGCGATCACAATACTCCCTCACCTATTGGTGTGAGAATTAAAAAGATAGATCCTTCATCATACTGCCTGGTGAACTGCAGAAATTGGACTTTGGACTCAATTTTGAAGCAGATGTCTTCAACCGATTGAGCTGAAATTTTGTATACACGTTTAGTTTTGATGATAATACACGATAATCTGTGTGACGTCGTTTTATATCCAATAGTGGAATAGTTATTATAAATTATATAAAAGGAAAATGCACAGTGCAGCCATTTGGAGTGCACAAAATTGCTGGAGTACCAAGCGTCGTTGCCCAATTTCTCGGTTCGTGGAACCCATCTTCATATAACGGGCACTGTTTCAAATGAACATCGGCAACAATATTAGCAAGTTACGGGGCTACAATGAAAAGTATTAAACGGATGGGGGGCTGGCGTTCATCAGCCGTGGCGGAAGGTTACATACATTTATGGAAGAGTGCTAAAATAAGTGTTGCCACCAGAATATTGAGCCAGGATATAGTTGGTGCTAACTTGGTCCGAGGTAGTAGTAATGATGAAGCTTCAAGAGCATTACAGATTCAAAACTGTCCTTCAACTTCGAGCTCGACTTTCTCAGGCGTGCATTTTTATGATATCAAAGAATGTGTTTTTGATATTCACTGCCACACTTATGGTTAGAATATTGAATATTCATAATTTTGTTTTTAGGTTACGGTTACATTCTTCTTCTTTGAATAAAGTGTTGTTTGCATCTAGTATGATATTTACTTGACAGAATGATAGTGACAGTTGAGTCCAATAAAGTGGTATCCGATTAAGTAGTCAATTAAGGACACTAAACGAATTCATAAATCAATTGTTTATATGATGGAGTCAAATATAAATTATATTTATAATCCGAAGACGTTCCGTAAATGGACTGTTGGAAAAAAATATCCACCCAACAACGATTAAAGAGGATAAATATTTCTATTGACAGTGAAAAAATGTTGATTAATGAAAGCGGTGTTGTAACTTACCCACTGGTGACCACTGTTGATTATAGTAGACAAAAATAAAGAAACATTTTTCAAGTGAGGTCTGCTAACTTGCCTGCATAGGCTTCCGAGCTTTTTTATAGCAGCTGTAGCAATTGACGTAGTATCTTTATTATACCAGATTATATTTTCTATAGTGTTGACTCCTGAAGGCTTAAATTAATGACTGGATAATGTCCTCTTGGATATTTGTCGCTTAATGGCATAGGTGTACTGTTATTATTTATTATCCCCATAATACGTCAATATCAGGAATTGGACTGAACTCGTAGATTTCAATGCTGTATATTAACCTCACATGTTGAATTTTACAGCTCCAATAATAATGGATACGGCAATTTAATTTCCAGAAATGTACCAACAATTTTTCCAGTGCAGCGCCTAACAATTACAGAACAATGTATATTGTTAAAAACGCGGATTTTCATCAAAAGTTTACACATGTAAACGCGGGTGCATAGAGTGAAATCATATTTTCGGAGTGCTTCCTACACAGTTGTTAATAATTCTGGTGGAATAATCCATATACAGTGCAATTACAGTATGTAAAATGCAGCGTACTAAATTTGGAATCGAATTAAGAATTTATGATTGGCGCGCCCGATTTTTAGAACTCACCCTATGGTTCACTAACAGCTAATTGCCTGGTAGTGGCCAACAAATGGAACATCTTTCGAAATAAGCTGTTAAATAAGGTTTTCAATGCTTCTATATCATATATAAGCTTAGGTTAAATTTAATGCCTCCAAGACCCAGTATTGTACGCTATCAAACAAGAAGTGCCCAAGCCAACACCAGGTTCTAATGAACAACCAGGCTTTGCCAAGGAGTCACTCATTCAAGCTGTTAGGAGTCAACATTACAGAAAATCTGATCTGGTACGAACACGTCGCGTCAATTGCAACAGCTGCTGGTAAAAAGCTTGGGTACTTATTTAGAGCCAGAAAGTATTTCTCACCATGTAACCTCCTCACGCTATATAAAGCCCAGATAAGACCTTTCCTGTAGTATTACTCCGAGTATTACTCTCATGTCTGGAGAGCTGATGCCTCTACTACCCTGTCTATACTAGATGCCGTCCAGAGAAGGACAGTTGGACTAATTGGCGATCCGGCCTTAACGCGCCACCTTCAGTCACTTTCTCACCGGCGTGTTGTTGGTGACCTGTCACTCTTCTACCGATATTCCAAGGGAATCTGCTCCTCTGAGCTATCCTCTATCATTCCGCCGCTCACTTATCCTATCAGATGTACCCGTGCGACCGCTGTATCTCATCCTAAGACGGTCGTTCTTCATACATCAAGAACTGAGCGGTACAACCGCACATTCATTCCCAGGGTATCCAAGGCTTGGAATGGACTGCCAAAAGATGTATTTATTGGGCCTGCGCCCCGCGGGTATTGGCCCATTCAAATCTCGCGTTAACAAACTTCCCCTAACATAACCCTTTCATAGCAGCCGCGGTACTCTGGTATTTAGGCTCTGCCTGCGCGGTCTGCTCAGTTATAAAAAAAAGAATTCCGGACAGTAAAGGCAAAGTTCGATTCGCATCAGCTACTACTACAAATATACCATGTCATGGTCAAAACTAAGTAAAGAATCCAAAGTGATTCCCTAATCGTGTGCGATATAGCAACTAAAATAGATAAGCTCATGTTTTCAATATTCAAACAAAATTTACTGATTACGATTTTAAGACACCTTACCCTAACTAGAGGCAGGTTGCCCCTATAAAACGTATAACAAAGATAATTTCTAAGCAACAAAACTGCCACAGAGAACGGCTGAGTCAAACGCACATCCGGACAAAGTGTTGTCAGTTTCTGTCACATCCTTAAAAACCCCTGGCAAAAAAACACGAAAAGCTGGCACAAAACAAAAGCAGCTAATAATAATAATAGCAATACTTTATTCCAAAGGGGCTTACAAAAATACACTCCCAGTACTATGAAGCAAAAAATGAAATAGTGTCATAAAAAAACAAAGAAAATCATGACGGAAAAGATGAACATTTGTATGAAATTATGATCACTATTGCTTATAAGTCATAATAGTTAGCAGTGGGGTTAACAGAAATTCTTCAACAGTATAAGGCTCTAGTGTACAGTAAGTGTCTTGACTTGGTTCTTAAATTTTATGTTTGATTGCAAATTACTTATTCTTCTAGGTAATCTACTATTAAATTTTATAGCCATATAATACGGCGACTTTTCTGTTATAACCAAGCAGTGCTTCGGATAAGTACAAATAATCATGTCATATATTATAACTATGACTAGGTTTACTAGGTTTACCTCAAAATACGATTTAAAAAAAACAAGACATTCGTACACATACAGACAATTAATTGTCATTATATTATTTGCACTAAAATATTTTTACGCGTCTGATTATATCAGACTTTACATAACTCTTACTGTTCTTTTTGCATTATTAATAATGCGTCTACAGTCTACAGTTTCTACATCGAACTATCTGATCAATGTTCTTATACTATACGAGATACTACTTGATTTTAAGGCAACATAATCGGCATGTTTGTTCCAGTTTAGGTTTTCATACAACTGTTCACCTAAAAGTTTGGTATGGTCACGCAACTCCAAATTGTTTAGTGTTAAATGCCACATGTCGATTTGAGAATGACTTGTATGAATCACCACCACATTGGCTCTTTTCTCATTAAGTATGAGTTTGTTGGACTTAAGCCAGTGTTTACACATATCACCCATTAACTCTTTTTTGTGGTACACCACCTGTAGTAGTAACGGTCTTAGACCTAAACATTTGATTATTGCATTGTAGCTGTACCTTATGTTGTCTGCCGTCTAGGAAATTCTAACTTAGAAAGCAGCAGCTCATTAGATAGATAGTCATAACGTCAGAAAACATCAAGTTTCATATGCTTAAGCATAACAAATTGGCTTACTGTGGATATGAGACCATATCGCTAATGGGGTATTTTCCAACTTGCTAATATTGCCTGTTTAATGGCTGAAATGGATTGCTTGTATCTAATTTGTAATGATGGCACTGTTTGCTCAATTTTTTTCTGCCCACGTAGAGTAAAGATAGAGTTTGAAAATCATCCCTTTCAAAAGAGCTCATTTAAATCTCTTAAACCTCCCGCCTAAGAAATCAACCAATCAAAAGTCATTTTTATGCCGGATGTAGGTAGGATGTGACTATATTAATTTAAATTATGCGTAGATTCAAGATTGTCATTTTGCCTTGTTTTTCTACATATAGAGGATGTAAACTTAATTTTATGTGTTATGTTCAATTAGTTTCCTCTTTTTAATTGAATAAAAGTTCATGTTTGTAGACTACAAATGTTATATTACACTGCAATTCCACTTTTTGCATTATTATGTAATTACCAGTTCTCTCTGAGAATGTTTCTTAGTTACTTTTCACAATTTTACTCGTCATTCTTTAACAGCCTGTCACTAGTGTCATGCACTGACAATAGATCCACTGAAAGACTGGACACTCTGTGTATGAAAATTTGGCATGGCATTTTTGACTGACATCCGCGCCATCTATTCGGGTTGCGTGTGTCACTACAATGCATTCACGAATCGATTACAGGAAACTGTAGATATTCACGACCCAGGTCAATCTAAAATGTTTGGTGTAGGTGACCGACGATAGGTGGGGTAGGTTACGAAAAGAGCGGGCTTTTTGAAATACCATATAAGCTTATTCAGCCTCCAGACAACGTGGTAACTTGTCATAACAATTTACCTTACGCATTCATTACCTGTTCTGAAAATGGACCTGATTAAAAAAAATTAAAGCATTAATTTAAAAAAATTGGAATTGATAAGTGGCGTAATAATAAATAAAACTAATATTGTTCACGACACGTACTCCATTTTTTTTTTAATTAGCGTTTTCACTTTTCTAAACGGTGCATTTTCAAAACAGGTAATTGATGAGTTAGGTAAATTTTTGTGACAAGCTACCACGTTGTATAGGACATTCAACTGATTATGTAAGAATGGGAATATATTAGATATGCATTACTGTAATAAAGCAAAACAAACCCTTTTGTAATTTATTTCAATACGACAATTGCTTAAATAAAATCAGCTACACAAGGTACAAAAACAATTCATATAAAAGTAAAGCATGATTTATTCACTAGAATCACTATTTCTTGATAATTACAATCCTTTGATGGCATATAATTTGAAGAGTAAAGAGGTAATATTCCTTAACTATTCATATTGATGCAGGCAAGATGTTTGTATATTTGTAGGTTTGGGTTGCCAATCCGTTCTAACTAGCGTCTCTGTATACGCTGATCAGATGGAATTTAATGTCTGAAATAAAAAAATGTATTTTTAGACCTTCAATGCAATGGTTTGCCAAAGAGAGGGAATGCTGCACACCTTTATGGCAGCGTATGTGATTGTGAACAGTAATACAAGTTATATGAGTATGAGTAGTAGTGTTTAGTAATGCATTCAAACGATATATGTATATTTCATGTAGAAATGATCAATCTTGTATTAATTTTGCATCAAAATTCACAATACAAAAATGGGGTCATCGGTATAAATCAGGCAAATCACTTACCTTTGCGCATCCACATTCTTGCAATTTGGCGCAAGACAACAGCGTAAATATTTACAACCCATTCCTAAATACATATAGACAACAATAGGCGGACAAAAATCTCAAGAGTAGTGCAAAATTGCAAAAAGACGCCAATCGACAAAAGCGAGCAACGACAATGTCAGTTACGACAATGGCTGTCAAAGTGACGTTAGGCGTAACAATTGGGCCACTCCTATTGATGCATCTAGAAATCTGTTTGAAACAGAGTTGGCTGATCAATAGTTCACGCAACCCCGCTAGGTGTGCTAGGTGGCTAGCGCTAACGCCGCTACACAGGGTCCTCATTTGAGTTTCACACCCCTGGTGTCATGCCCTACATAACCTCCCCTGGTCTCACGACTGTCACGGTATCTAAATTAACTATGACGAAATGATGTAAACACAAACACACAAGCATCTGTCAATGTCAATACGAAGCTGAGGTTATGCTTGTAGATGGAGAAAAGGAGGTCACACGACAAAGTAGAGTCACATTCTAAGGATAGCACCACGAAGGACTTATTACGTCACGCTAAGATTTATTACGTCACAGCTTTGGCGCGAAATTTTATGTTTAAACTTTGCAGGGGATTTTAACCCACTTCGCGTTCACAATAAAAGGTAAAAATGCTCGTTACATGGTTTTTGGGGACGTAACATCAATATTCTGTCATAAAATTTTGTTCGGAAAATACCCCATTGTTTTCCTTCCCTCTCGTTCGTCTAGGAAACACGGCTCAACAAGCAATCATTTGTCATTTTCAAGGTCTGGGGACGCTTTGCGCCGATCCCTTTGCGCATCGACATTTTGGATTAGATTTGTTCTAATTTTAGCAGAGGCGACACGGCAGGGTCATGACTATCTGGGTTTCATGTCTAACGAGGCGTAGTGGCAGTGGTGCTTGGCTAATAAAATAGCTGTCATTCTGACTAGTTTGTCGTTATCTTTAGCATTGGGGCATATGCATTAGATACTGTCACACATTGTCAACTACTACAAAAATTGTAATCAATGAGTATTCGAGGAAAAGTTCTTGCATTGTTTGATAACCATCTCTTAGATAGATACGAGTTCGCATTGGTCAAGAAGCATGTGATGCAGGTTAGGTGTTCCTCAAGGGAGTGGTCTTGGACCCACTTTGTTTTTAATTTTTATGAAAGGTCTTCTAAATTACGATAATTGTTTAATTATGTCATATGCTGATGATACGGTCTTAAATTGTATAGGTAATGCTTGGGAAGAGGCGTATGAAGTGGCAAAGACATGCATAAATGGTGTGAAAAGATGGCTTGACATAAATAATATTTGTTTAAATATATCGAATACCAAATCTATTGTTTTTTATCATACAGCACACAGCATCTTGTAAAACTATTTCCGTTCTGAATATGATGTAATAGAACATGTGGAATCTATAAAGTAAAAATTTATAGAATTCATCAACCATTTTTATGAAACAAGAAGTAATAAAAAAAGCTATACACTTATCAATCCGTTCGCTTAACCGTATGTCAAAAATCCATATCCTTTAATGACACTGGAATATAAAATACTATTCCAAAATACTTCAAGAGGCTGCACTTGCACCTGTTTCAAAAAAAAAACTCAAAATATACATCATTGAATTTTATTATACGCTCAGCTCTTTGATATAACGGGTATTGAAAGTAACAATTAAAGAAACAGATTATCACATTCACCTAGGTTAGTGTGTCTTTAATAATATAATAATCACCCCTTTCACTTATATTCATTATGTTTTTTTGGGCACGACACAAAATCTTCTTAGGTGTCCTTATTGAAATTGTATAACATAATTGTATACTATCAAATAAAATTGAATTGAATTGTTTAGTTTACTGTTTAGACGTAGTATTTTGTGTAGGGGTAAGTCTACAAGATATGGATATGGAGAGGGGAAAATTAAAAGCATGGACATGTTTGTGCTGCAAACAGCTGCTCTTCGAAAAGCTACTTATCGTACGCTTGTCCACGCATAGAGCTAGAACGTGAATAATGTCAGAGAGAAGATTTATATGACCTGGATGTCTATTCCTAAATTTTGCGGAGTTGTACTGATAACACTTTTTTCTACTCCGCTTCTGTCATTATGAATGATACTAACCCAAAATAACGTCGCTGATGTCAGATATTTACGATATCTCATCACAAAGAAACCGACCTTGAGTAATAAGGCGGATTGTTTGTTGAGCCGTGGTTGAGTATTATTATTATTTTTTATGGTCAGCCTCCCGCAAAACCTGTAAGCCTATGGCGCTGTAGAAACGCTGCGAGAGGACAAGTGTCGGTTCAAGTTATATTTGAAACGCTGCAGGTTGTAGCCGTCGGGAAACAAATTCTCGGGCAGCTGATTCAACAGCATCGAAGCCCTCCAAAAGAAGTAATGCTGGAGGAGACTGGTTTGGGGTGTAAGGACCTCGACCTGGTAGGGATGAGCTCGCAGAGCTTCTTTAGTGTTCCTGGTTCGGACGGCCTTTGGTGTTATTATCTGGGAGAGCTCACTCGAACATCTTCCGTGATAGAATCTGTAAAATAGGGACAGGTCAGCCACCCTCCTTCGATGTTCCAGGATGTGGAGATCCTTTGTGAGGTTAGGCGTATCGACTAGTCGAATTGCTCTTTTCTGAATAGTGCCCAGAAGCTTTAGAGAGTGCTTTGGAGCACACCTCCGCACATGAGAGCAATACTCCAGCGATGATGATGGTCGGATCTGTGCCTTGTAGAGCACCAGCAGTTGCTCTGGTGTATACAACTTCCTACAGCGGAAAAAAACTCCAAGCTTCTGGGATGCCGTTTTAGCAATACTGACGACGTGGTCGTGCCAGGACATGTTATTGTTGATGTTGATACCCAAAAGCTTGACGGAAGGTGATTAGACTATGGGGTGTCCCTCCATTTCCACGGTTGGTAAGCCATCATGAGACTTCTTTGCAAGTGTTGTTGCCTGAGTTTTTTGTACGTTGAACTGTACTTTATTTGCTAATCCCCAATCGACAATTGTTTTGATATCTGCGTTGACCTGTGAGGCATGCTGCTGTCGCCGACGTACCGTTTCCTGGGATAATAGTGGCTTGTCTGGTTCCATGCACGACACTAATGTACTGTCATCTGTAAAGGTGTAGATTGGATATTATTCCCAGCAGCTCGTTGATGTACAGCAGAAACAGTGTAGGGGATAGGACAGATTCCTGAGAAACACTGGCGTTTATTGAAGATACTTCTGATGAACAGCCCTCGACTACGACAAACAGAGATCGGTCTTTCAAAAGAACTATTCAGCCACTGGCGCAGTCCAGGTGGTAGTTCATAAGCGGCAAGCGTGACCAGAAGTCCCTCATGCCAAGCTTTCGACATGTCAAGTGCAACAACATGGGATTCGCCATCATTGTCTATTGCTCTGTTCCACAAGTGAGTCACGTAGCCAAGGAGGTCACCTGTTGACATGTGCTTACGGAAGCCATTACCTGCGTAAGGTACCCTCAAGTGGGCACTTTAGAAATGACTATGAATACGGCCCTTATCCGTGAATGACAAAAACTAACTTGTAAATTTTTATGAATTCCCCAACAAACTCCAGCGACATTGTTCGTATATCGGACACATTGAATCAGTTAATTGAGAGTGAAATAACTACAACTATATTTATCATACAATTCAACGTATGCTAATCGATGTTTTTGATAAACTTGTAGTTAGAATTACCAAATGTGAACACTACATGCTTCCTGACTGCACACTCAAAAACGTGGTATTTTTATCTACAAACATTGAGGCTTGCGCGATGATGAAAGGATGTTATTCTGTTTCATTAACGATTGTCTGTACCGGCTTTAAACTAAAGAACCCCAACTCTTCCACCATTTATGAAAGATATGCCAGACAATTAACCCTCATCCAAAATGGCAGTCACCGTTTTTAGTAATGCTGCTAAAAGCTCGTTCAGGCATGTAATGACTTTCTTGGAGAATTTAAAATACCTTGGTTGGATATTAATCTGTCTGTAATCGTAAAGTCCCACTTTACGAAAGTAGGAGTCATTATATTCGTATATGAAATTCAAATTACGATCACGCCAGGAGGTCCTTTCGTAAGAAAAAGTTCTCATTTTCTAGGGAGAGATCCTGGAAATGAATTCCATTTTTCCATCTGAAAGCTGTGCACGTACCAGAAGTTGATTGACTAAACTGATCTATTAAACTTTGGTCTCTATTACGCTAATAATTCGCAGTTTAGTATGTTCAGATTATCGCTCAATTTCTTCTCTACAAGTACTACAAAAAGACGAAAATTTTGGTAATTTTGTGAAACATAGAAAACTATGGAAATTATACTTGAGAATTTGGAATGATTTCACAAATACTGAAAAACTACAAATTTTTAAAAAAACTTGAAGGAACCACGGATACTTTGGTAAATATGAATAATTTAGAAAAATTTGAAGGATTCTAAATGTATTGAAACCTTTTCGAAATTTTGATAAAACTTGAAGTTCAATAAAATTTAAAAAGCTGTGAATATTTTGAAATATTTCGATAAATAAAAAAGTTTCGAATTTTGAGAACTTTCGAAAAAACTGAAAAATAAGGAACGTTTCAAAATTTCTATAATTGACTAGTCAATACAATAAATGAAAATCTTACATGAATGCTTCTGAATAATCAAGTCTGAAAGGATACGGAAGCTGTTCAATAATGTCACCCCATACAGGGGTTAAAAAATGCGGTTAAACATAAAAAAAATGGATGACTTTGATGCATGTCATGGTTGGACTTCCCAAGAACATGTATAAAATCATCATCCGTATTAAACAATATGAATAATTTCTTAACGATTTTCAATGAAAGTGACGTGAAAAATCTAACTTTAAGCTCACATCTCTCATAAACTGCCCAGCAGAAATGGATGACAGTATTTTTTGTCTTATACCTACAAAACAAACAAAGACTTTTCCATCAAGTCCCGACCGGTTTCCCTGAGATTCTTTTTTTTTCATTACAAAAAAAAAATCGGTACTCGCAAACCGCCCGTCGATTTCGGATGACGATGTTTTGGAATATTAGTCGGTAGACGGTGTACTAAAATGCTACCCATTTTCATTCAGTTACTTAACGATTTTTTTTTCACGCCTTATAACACCCAACTTCGATTCCTCCCATTTTCAAGTTATGGTGCAATGACAATTTCCAAACTGCCTCTAGAACTCAAATACCAAGCGTCATCCGGTTTCTTTACGGACACAAATGTTACGCGTCATTGCTCTGAGTATATCTTTTTGTCTGGTCTGGTACAATATTAGTTATTTTACTCTGAAATCATATTGTGTTATTAATCCATGATCAGAAATAACAATAACAAAAATTGACAAAGAAACCTATCGACTCTTTAAGACAAACAGTTCTTAAAAGTTGTGCCTGTAGTGGCAAGGTGACTGTCAAAAACAGAGACCTCTTAGTCTCTGTCTTAGGGTATACTAAAGGCCCCCAAATGATACTTTTTTTTTCTGAATAAGCAGAATAAGGGTGGGAGTGGGGGAATGAAGCAAGAATGAAAAAAACCCAAAAGCTTTTCATATCTATGTAAGACATGTTACAAGAATTAAATAATCCTGGTAACATATTGTACTTTTTTCTTAAACAAGCAATGGTCTTAATTTTATTTATATCTGATCGGTATTTATCCGCGAAGACGCAATTATTTAGAAACGGCAGACTTGGCTCACTTAGATTTTGGGGTGGTTCCATCATCTTTAACTTCAATGCCTGGTTAACTTCAATAGTTCTTTTGACATATTGAATTATTATATACCTACATTATCTTTTAGGACACACCAAAAGGTTATAAAGTAAAGACCTTGCAGCATTTTTTGATGCGTCTCAAATAATAGCAAATTCAAATATATATTTAAATTTTTTTCAGGGTATATGATTATGGAATGGCGACTTCATAGATACCAGGGTATCTCATAGCACAGTTTTATTCTATGGGAGAGTGATGTTTGTCAAATAGAATGCGGTACATAATCATAGTCACAATATCTTAACAGACATGTTGTGAACTCGTAAAATGTATTTACTCATTTTGCGAGTTTCCCTTGGGATATCTTTAAGATCCCTAATGCAGTAGTTTCCCATTTGCTTTCTGCATCCTCGTGCCGTTGACCAGATGGTACCTTCTGGTTCATCCGCCTTTAGGGGCAATTTCTTACCCCAAGGACAAGAGGGTGCCCTGACTCTTCTCAACTTGTCCACCCAGAGCTGTTGGTTGAGAAGAGGTTACTGTTTATACCGACAGTAGTTCGGTGTCCTTTTAGTCGCCTTTTACGATACGCAGGATACACGATGGGTGATATTCTAACCCGCTCCCATACGGGTAGTGTACAACCGTACATTAAAAATTAAAGATATGTTTATAATTTGGCTATTCTGCTATAATGGATATATTTCTACAAATTTTCATCACTCCGATCATTCATGACTCACGAGTGCAATTTAGTCAACATAGAAACGTACATGACAGCTTCGTAAGCTTGATTGTCTTAGGAACCGGTCGCAATACCCATAGCAGCAGCCTAGAGCCTTGCACTGCATCTTTTCCAGCAGTAGTTTCAAAAGAATCAAGTTACACTTTTAAAGAGCATCAGTTATAAATTAAAACTGTTAGAAGTAATGTAATGTAATTCGGTTTCTTTGAAACTACTACTGGAAAAGATATAGTCTGTATAGTTTCCCTTTTGGTCCCAGTAATTAGTTACACTCTACTGGTTCTAGCCTGGGCTTCTCAAACAGTTATTGCCTCTTGTGATCTACCACTTCTCACTCAAAGAGCACAGAAAAGGCTGACTCGGCCCCCCTCCCACATTTATTGAAATTATGATCTCCTTCCTATAGCCCCATTCTCTCTATGCGTTTCTTAAAGTCACAGTGGCTTGTAAGGAGGCCAGTTGTTACTTGGTCTCATTACTTTCCAAATAAAGCAGTTCCTCAGACAGTTTCGGGCATGGGCCCAATGTTCCTAGCCACATAAGTGACACCAGATTTCTTGCCGAACATTGCAGAACGAGCCTTGATGTAAGCCTACAAGCATTCAATGCTTTCAGTGCTGTCAGGCTGTCAGAGTAGATAGTAAGCCTCCTCCTAGGCCCCTGAATTTTGTGAATACAAGAGCCACAACTTATGGCACCACTAAGGCAAGTTTTTCGTTGGTGTAGTAAGGTAGATGATCCTCTTCTTGCAAGCTCATAAACGTTTTCATTTTCAGCTATACCTGGATGACCTGTCACCGGGTGCGAGAGTTACAAATCGCGTGTGTAGAATTGTCATTCAACTGTATGTTGAGGTTGCTTAACCCACAATTTCGTCTCTACATGATAACATAAGTGTTGATGAAAAGTCCATAACTGTATATATGTTCCTGAAACATATCAGAAGCTGCATATTTGAAGGGATATATTCAGTACCATAGATGTCAATTTTGGTTTGGTTTGGTTTTGGTCTTGACAACATTTATTCAACAGCTCATATGCCATAATGGTTAAGTGAGAGTAGCTATAAGCTATATTTTGAAGGTAGGTATGCATAAAGGCAGTTTTATTATTTTTTACTATCAACCCAAAGGCCAGACATTAAGGATAACGGCCTTGACCTTCTGAATTTCTGTCATACTGACCTAAAACTTCCAACCAAAAAATATGGTATTATTAGATCTAAAAACATGTTTCAAACATTTATCTAATTTCAAAAAGGGTGGTGTTGAAGTTTAAGAGTAGGGATGTGGCGACCCCATCGCCCAGAGGTGATGGTACACTTGGCACCGACGACGGTGCATCATGTACTATTATCTCTGCAATCAGCCACAGGGGGGAGAAGTGGAGTCACTTAGCTTCGCCCGCGGTGCAATCACCCCCACATCGGAATATTTCCGGGAAACTAGAAATAGTTTCCCGCAAATAGGCGGCGCCAAATGGCCTCATGGTTCATGTTCCGTCGCTGGGCCGATGTTCCCGGTTTCTCATAAGTGACAAATTGGATTAATAAGAAGTAAAAAATGCTCAATGGCTCTTCCAGGATCAAAAGATTCCGGAGGTAAAATACCTGGCCGTTCGGATCTCCGGGTGCCAGGTGGTCCGGGGGGAACATTAAGCGAAGTTTGTTTAAAGAGTTGTGCTGCCACTCCTCGTCAGGCTAACAACAGAAGCCGTCCTTCCCAGCAACTTCGCACTGACGACAGGCCCGAAGGCCAGAGAAACTTTTTCAGGACCGACTTTACAAATATACGAGGACTTTCCTCCAACATAAACTCTGTCCATCAACACCTTCAGGCAGAGAAGCCACACATTCTGGCTCTTACGGAAACTCAAGTCGGCTCTTCAACAATGGATAAGTGCTTCAGATATCCCGGATATGACTTATACACCCGATTCAGATGTAGGTTTGGCGTATGCGTGTACGTTAAATCTGGGCTTTCTTGTCATCGAGAAGAAGAGCTCGAACTGGAAGGATTTGACATCATATGGCTCAAAATATCCTTCCAAAATCATTCCAAGTTTATAAGCTGCATTTATAGGCCACCAAGCAATAACAACTGCAAAGAGCTCTTCGAGAAGCTTTCAGCCACTGTGGACGCGCTGCAATCAGATCACCCTCATTCAGAGATAGTCTTTTTGGGTGACTTCAACGTTCACAACTCCTAGTGGCTCAAACACTTAAACAAAACGGACGACGAGGGACGTGGAGCTGAAGCCTTCGCTATTAGCTGCGGCTTGGAGCAGATAGTCAAACAACCAACAAGGATCCCCAGCCGCCACGGAGATTTTGCTACTCTGTTGGACCTATATCTAACAACCACTCCAAAAATCTACACAGTGAAAGTAACTGCTCCACTGGGATCGTCTGACCATAACACCGTCTCAACGCTATGCAGAACGCATTCTCCAGGTCTTCACCATGCAAATCCTCGCCGGGTCTGGCATTACGGATCAGCAAAGTGGGACGACCTAAGAGAATACTACCAGTCCTTTCCCTGGAATGACGTCTGCTTCAAGTCACGAGACCCATCAGCTTGCGCCCAAGAAATAACAGAGGTATTAATATCTGGCATGGAAGCCTATATTCCTCATGTCGTCAAGCATCCCTCCAAAAACAAGCCATGGTTCAATCAGCGCTGTAGAGATGCAGTTTCGTCTAAAAACCACCATTACAAACAATGGAGGAAAAATCCATATGCCGAGAACCACCGCAGTTTTATCGACGCCAGAAATCACTGCAAACGCGTGATTGACAGCAGCAAGGAGGAACACAACCAAAAAATTAAGAACAAGCTCCTCTCATGTCCTAGTTCGTCCAGAACATTCTGGTCTGAAGCTAAGGCTGTTAGTCAGAACTTTTCTTATTCGTCAATACCACCCTTGACCAGAGAGGACAAGTCCATCGCTTCTGCTCCTAAAGAAAAAGCAGACATCTTGGGGAAGCTCTTCGCAGCCAATTCTACTTTAGACTTTCAAGGAAGCACTCCGACCACCACCATAAGCGTGAAGTCGAGAATGGCAGAGGTCAAATTTCAACATCGAGATGTAAAAAGCATCCTCCAAAAACTGAACACCAATAAAGCTACTGGTCCTGACCAAATTCCAGCCATTGTCCTTAAACGCTGTGCCGCTGAGCTTGCACCTATTCTTTGCAAGCTCTTCAAACTTTCGTATCAACGAGGCGTGTTTCCCGATTCGTGGAAGATTGGCTGCGTGCAACCTATCCCTAAGAAAGGCAAAAAACTGATCCCACCAACTATAGACCTGTGGCTCTTCTCAGCATCATGTCTAAGGTTATGGAGACTGTCATCAACACACAGCTCCTGAAATACCTCGACAACAATGACATCATAAATGATCGCCAGTATGGCTTCCGCAAGCACAGATCTACAGGCGACCTCCTTGCCTACGTCACTCACCTGTGGAGCAGAGCAATAGACAAACATGGCGAATCCCGTGTTGTTGCATTTGACATATCGAAAGCCTTCAACAGAGTGTGGCATGACGGACTTCTGGTCAAGCTTGCTGCTTATGGACTACCACCTGGCCTGCGCCAGTGGTTGAATAGCTTTTTGAACGATCGATCTCTGTTCATCAGACGTATTTTCAATAAACGCCGGTATTCCTCAGGGATCTGTCCTATCCCCTACACTGTTTCTGCTGTACATCAACGAGCTGCTGGAAATAACATCCAATCCAATCTACAGCTTCGCAGATGACAGTACATTAGTGTCGTGCATGGAACCAGGCAAGCCACTATCATCCCGGGAGACGGTACGTCGGCGGCAGCAGCATGCCTCACAGATCAACGCTGATATCAAAACAATTGTCGAGTGGGGATTAGCAAATAAAGTACAGTTCAACGTACAAAAAACTCAGGCAACAACACTGACAAAGAAGTCTCACGATGGCTTACCAACCGTGGAAATGGAGGGTCACCCCATAGTCGAGTCACCTTCCGTCAAGCTCTTGGGAATCAACATCAACAGTAACATGTCCTGGCACGACCACGTCGTCAGTATTGCTAAAACGGCATCCCAGAAGCTTGGAGTTTTGTTCCGCTGTAGGAAGTTGTATACACCAGAGCAACTGCTGCTGCTCTACAAGGCACAGATCCGACCATCGCTGGAGTATTGCTCCCATGTATGGGGATGTGCTCCGAAGCACTCTCTAAAGCTTCTGGACACTATCCAGAAAAGAGCAATTAGATTAATCGATACGCCTAACCTCACAAAGGACTTCCACAGCCTGGAACATCGAAGGAGGGTGGCTGACCTATGTCTGTTTTACAGATACTATCACGGAAGATGTTCGAGTGAGCTCTCCCAGATAATAACACCAAAGGCCGTCCGAACGAGGAATACTAGAGAAGCTCTGCGAGCTCATCCTTGCCAGGTCGAAGTCCTTACTCCCCGAACCAGTCTCCTCCAGCATTCCTTCTTTTGGAGAACTTCGACGCTGTGGAATCAGCTGCCGGGGAGTTTGTTTCCCGACGGCTACAACCTGCAGCGTTTCAAATCTAACGTGAACAGACATTTGTCCTCTCGCAGCGCTTCTACAGCGCCATAGGCTTTCAGCCTTTGCGGGAGGCCGACCATAAAAAAAAAATTAAATGATTTTAGATTGCCGTATGAAAGCAATATGTATGAGCTACCTTACCAAATGCCTCTGTTAAAGTTTCAGGACTAAGGTTGAGGCAAACTGCAGTACTCTGCTAGTCTATAACTCAATTTTATGCTCAGATCAAAAAGAGAGAAAAGATTTTTCGAGGATAAGCTAATAATTCCAGTGTTAATATAAAACATCTATCTTTCATAATTCAATTGTGTCCACAGTAAATATTTGCGCAATCAATCCAGAATTTGAGCCTTTATTTCTTTGTTTGTTCCTTGAGTTTTTTTCCGCATCATGAAACTCCTGTGTATATCAGTTCCCCGAGTAATTCGATATATCGAGTAAGTGAAAAAGGTCCCTTTTTATTTGCAGTAGGTTTGCTTTTCCATGTTGAAAGCTCTGGTGGCTTCCATATGGAAAAAAGGTGTTATGTATATTCTTGAGTATCTTTGCTTGACATTCACTGGCTGATCCAGGGGAATTTATTTTTCACACCTACGTGATTATTGATAGGTAGTGTAATTGTATACTTGGCGAAACCGATTCATCTACAGCACGAAACAGAAATCTGTGCGCCATAAAATGGTCTTCCCTAACCTAATTTATGATGAAATATTGATAATTCTTTGTCATTTTTATTCCATTGCTCTACATGAATACAAAAAAGGTCCTTATTTACGGAAGGCATTGCCTTGTAGGTGAACATCACCCCGTATAGAATGACTAGAATTCATGGTCTATAGTACTCCTACACTCACCGCTATCCATCTTGACTAGTAGACCATGATTATTCGTCTTGTAATCAGTACTACAGTCCTGCTGTTCCTGTCGTCTTGACCAGTAAAACTTCCACTAGTGCAGCCAAACATCAACCATATTCGAGGGTTGCTCTATATCTTCGTCAGTACGCAGACAGCTGTTTCATGCTAATTGGCGGTCATCAGTGCGCCATAGGTCGATTGACGGAGATAGAAAGCATCAGAATTTCCATGTCTACAAGACATGTGAAGCATGTGAAAGTAGGCGACAAAAAAGATCTACTTGTGCGCCATCTGGTGACAACTGCACATGAGAGTCGATATAGCATAGAAGCGCGCTCCTCTGGTCAGGCCAAGCGAACGCGCCGTGGCGTTCCACCAAAAAGTATGCTGCTGTTTGGCAGCGATCTTCTTTGGTTTGCCGTTACCTTTGGGTACCAGATAGCGCACAGGCAGATCTTTTCTGTCGCCCACTTTCACATGCTTCACATGTCTGGTAGACATGAAAATTCTGATGCTCTCTATCTCCGTCAATCAACCTATGGCGCACTGGTGATCGCTAATAAGCGTGAAACAACTGTCTGCGTACTGGTCGATTGACGGAGATATAGAGCAACCCTCGTATATCGACTCCCATATGCAGTTGGAATAGAAGCGCGCTCTTCTGGTCAGGCCAAGCAAACTCGCCGTGGCGTTCCACCAAGAAGCCTGCTGCTGTTTAGCAGCGATTTTCTTTGATTTGCCGTTACCTTCGGGTACCAGATGGCGCACAGGCAGATCTTTTCTGTCGCCCATTATCAACCATATTAACTTGAAAACTTTTTTTAGAACATCTTCGCAAAGAAATTTTGAATTACTGCCTAGTGTCATGTCATGGTGACATTTTTACATGTATAAATCCAAAACACTTTTGATTTTGTTTGTGAACCCGAATTAGCTTAATATCCCTCCAAAGTTCAAACATAAAATTTCGTGCCAAAGTTGTGACGCAATACATCATAGCGTGACGTCACTGAGGCAGCATTAGAATGTGACCAATTTGTCATCTGAGCTCCACCTCAAACATAACCTACGCGTCCTGTTGACATTGACAGATGATTGTTTGTGTCATTTCGTGATCTATTTTGGATACCCTGATACAAGGGATACAAGGGATGGAGGTTAATTAAGCGTGATACTATACAATAGAAAGCTTTTGCTAAATAACATCCAATAGAAAAGCTTTGTTAATTTCTTTGTTAAATATGCATGTTGATAAAATCGGCCCTTAGTCTACAAAAATAAATTTTTATTTTATAAAAAAGTGGAAACGCTTATACATCCCTTATAGAAAGACTGGAAAACATTTCAACAACGTGACTACCTTGAACCTACGCTTAATGCGAATTGACATTGTCAAATTATATCTACATCAGCGATAAAATTCACTTTCGGTTGGACGATTTTTTAGGTGGAAAGTTCAAGAGATTCAAAAAGTTCTCTCCAAAGGCATGATTCAAAACTCTACTTTTACTCCATCTGAGCAGAAAAAACTCAAAGAAATAGTGCTATATTCTTGTAAATTAGATGCAAACAATCCACTTCCGTATTTTTGATATTGGTAAATTGTAAAACATCCCATTACAATACCTGATAATGATTTATATTTAAATAACCGAAACGTAGCAAAATAAGAAAACTGATTTATTTGACAGCTAGTCGAGAAAAACGACACAAATTGTGAACCTTTGGTCAATGGAAATTATCAGCTGTTATCAGAGAGCCAGATTTGATATTTTATATTGACACAATTATACTACAACCCAGAAAATATGAAAATGGTTTAACACTAAATAAACCGAAACGTAGTGAAACAAGCAACAATGCCTTATTTCACCCCCCAACCAAATAAAAACCCATTATAATGTTTTTTGTCAAATGCCATATTTCACTCTGTAACTATAGGAAGTTTGTTGCTATTTTAATTTTGTTAGATTTGTTTTCAAGCTGGTAACGTTTTTCTTACTTAGCATACTATACTGCTAGTTGTTAAGTTGGTTGAGTATGGACAATAAGGATACATATATCGTGATATCTAAAAAGTGTTGCATGGCCTGGCCTGTCTTTCCGTGACCGCTTGTACAGGCCCATTTTTGGAAAATGCGAAGCCAGAGATGGAAGAACTTGGATTTGATACATCAGAGAATAAAAGATTGACAACGAAGTATTTACTGAAGAACCTTTAAAACTTGTCACAAACTATAGATAAGCAGTTCTTCTGCTCAGTGTACCCATTACAGCGTTCTTGAGCTGTAAATCCGACTCAAATCTACAACATCCCAATACTTTGTCGACTTCAGGAAATAAATAGAGGTATCGTAAAGCAAGATCGGGAGAGTAGCCATTTCCTTTCCTAATCCTTCAATTGTTTGTTGACAAATTGCTGATCTATCTGATTGTGGTGCAGCCCTCAACCAAAATTGTAGTGCAGCGGCTTCCATGCTTTAATTTCTGCAGCTAAGGGTCACCGAAGTACTCGTACATTAGAATAATATTCCCCAGGTCCTTATTCATACATCAAGGACCAAGCGGTACAACCGCACATTTATTCCTGGGGTGTCCAAGGTTTGGAATGGACTGCTAGGAGATGTATCTATTGGGCCTGCGGGTGTCGGCCCATTCAAATCCCGCGTTAACAAACTTCCCATAACATAACCTTTTCACAACAGCCGCGGCACTCTGGTATTTAGGCTCTACCTACGCGGTCTGCTCAGTTATAAAAAAATGTACTATATGTCATGTAGAGGGTGGACTGCTAAGAATGAACGCCGGCAATATCTCGTTTTTATTCAAATGGAAATACCTTTGGCATAAATTATACTATATTTGAAAATGATTGATAGCTAACATTTTATGGCATAGGTGCTAATTAGGTAAAATACAGGATCGCTCAGAGCAGAAAAAATGTAAATATTTAAACTTTCTCATTTTAGTTTTTCACAAGACTTTTGGAGGACCACTCTTAACATACCTTGAATACAATACATCATAAATGCAAATTAGGAATCCTTAGCGGATTAAGCAACAATTGTAGGCTTCAGTAGCGTAGAACATGAATTTACTTTATGATAAAAATGTTGATCGATTTCTCTTAAATGCTGCCTCCTCCAAAAAATAATGTCTTCTTTTTCTATGAGAGCGGATCTTCTGTCCTGTTTCGCGTAAACGAAATCCAGTTCATGTAAAAGTTTCCATAATTTGTCTCTTTTTAAGTTTGGCAAGCTCTGGTCTTCATTAATTTCTACTAAAACTTTGTCCAAAGTAGGTATTATTTTTTGGAAATAAAATGAGTGCACTTTTTTCGTATCATTTGTTTGTCACTATCGTCTAGTTGTATGGGTTTTCTCCCTGTTGACTTTTTCGGTGGTACGGTAACACTTCCATCCTTTCGTTGCTTCAGCGGTCTATAAATGGTCGCTTCTCCAACTCCAGTCATAGTTGAACACTTAGAAACTATACTCCGGACACTGCTAGTTATATGTTCATGTACAAGTGCGTCATGTACATTTAATATTACAGTTTTCAAATGCACCGTTAACTCACACGTTAATTTCACAGGAGTAAAATTTAACATTTGTGCCATTTTTATTACACCTAATTAATATCACTACTAACAATTCTGCGTGTTACACTATACCGACTATACCGACCGCAACGTAAACTTTAACTAAAATTAAACAGGGAATCTGCATACAGGTCCTGGAAAGGTACCTGTGTCATACTTTGCGGAAATCCCTAATTACCTGCTCATACAAAATTTACATTTAAAAGAGCACCTTTAGTATTTTAGGGGTCCTATGGTTTACATTTTCTAGAAATCAAAAATACATCTTTAGACAGATATAAGCATCGAATTTTATTAAGTATATCTATCTCTTCGTTATATTTAAGTAAATTATACACACAGTTTACGAAGTTGAAAATATGTATTATATATACTAATACTTGTATATAGGTCATATTTCATGTTAGAAATTCTCCGTCACTGTTTTCAGGTGCCACCCTCGATTTTACCTGCTATGCAATAAAATTTTAGCTATCAAGAATTTTCAAATAGACTTTAACGGAGTTAAATAAGTTAGGTCTCGCTTGAAAGAACTGTTCCTACCTAATAATCTACTATTTACATAAAAACTATCCAAGTATATCTGAAATTGAATGAATTTGTGGTTCTTGGGGTTTTAGGCCGGTGTCGTTTAGGGTGAAAGCTTGACGTTTCACCACCACGAGTGGATGGCATCTTCAGAAGCTATTTCACTTCGACGACTTCCAAAATCCGGGATATATCTGGAATTAGTAGCTACAAGGCGGTAGAGGGTTTAGGAAATCGGCTTGATCGCAAGGTCAGAAGCACTCGCACACCCGAAAGTGTGAGAGAGAGACTGCCCGCCCGACGTTGAACCAGCTTGAGTCCTCTGATGTCATGTCCAACGGACGCAAATGCGTCCATTCGACATGTCACCACGGCCCGACCGGCTAAAACCCGTTCCCTCTTTTCTTACCTCTGTTCAATCTCCATCTGCACCGGGCATCATCGTGAACGATATTCTTCGCAGTGCAAGATGAGTTAAGTATGTTTTTGTTCTCCTTCTTACTACATGTCCCTACGTTCCTCTGCCTCTTTCGATTTTAGAATGCCTCGAACCATCTCATGTACGATCTTCCAGAGTTGCTCGCTAGATATCATTATGGGCACCATGTTGTCTGGAGTCAGGTCCTCAGGCAGGTTCGCTCTTGCTTCCTGCCTGTAGCCGGACCATCTGTCACACCCAAATAGGGTGTGCTCGACTGTGTCGCTCTGGCCGCAATGTCGACAACGATCGTCCGTCGCTCGCCCTATTTTGTTCCTGTATACCCAAAAGGGACCATGGCCCGACAACGCCTGTGTGAGGTAGTAGCAGGTTGTCCTGTGTCTACACTCTGCCCATTCTCGTATATTTGGAATCAGGCGCTTAGTCCACTGCGCCACCTCTGTTGTACTGGACCAGATCCCCTGCCACTCGTCCATTGTTTTCTGCCTGGCGGTCCTCCTCCGCTCTGGCAAAGCACCTTTCGCGATATACATATGTCTCCTCTCCTTGGCCAACAAATGCAGTGGCGGTATCGCTGTTATAACCTGCAGCGCTTTGGTGGAGACAGTACGATACGCACTGGCCACCCTCAGCAGCGACTTCCTTTGCACCCTGTCTAAGGTTTGCTGGTGCTTTTTCATCTCCATTGCTTTATACCATACTGGAGCTCCGTATAACATAACTGAGTGGATAACTCCGTTCAAGATCTGTCTCTTCCTCATACTTGGGCCGCCAATGTTTGGCATTATACGTGACAGTAATGCCACCTTTCTTTCTGCTTTCACCGCAGTTCTCTTTATATGTTCGTTGAAACATCGTTCGTTGTCTACGGTAATCCCCAAGTTCATTATCGATTTGCTGGGTACTATCTGTACCCCTCACTTGGTTTCTAGTGATCCTAGAACCCCGGAGAATGACCGCCTCAGTTTTGTTTGGTGCGAGCTGAAGTTGATGCTTGGACATCCACTCATCTATCCTTTTCAGCGCCTCGTTTGTCGTTTGCATCAAAGTTTTTTCGTCTCTCGTGGATGCTACCAAAGCAAGGTCATCCGCGAATGCCACAGTCTTTGTATTTCGAGGAAGAGCTATCCTTAAAACCCCATCATACAGGACATTCCAGAGAAGAGGACCTAACGACGATCCCTGTCGAACGCCTGTAGACATCTCCAGCTCTACGTTTGCTATTTTTATAGCTCTGTCACTAAAATAGCTACCGATCAGGTTTCGTAAATACCTCGGTATGCCACGTTTATTCAACTCCTCCATTATGATGCCCCACGACGCCGTGTTAAAGGCATTTTGCACATCAAGTGTCACCAGTGCTCCCCATTTATTGGAGGCTCCTTCTACGGAGCACAGAACTGCCTCCAATGCGTTGTTTGTGGACTTGCCACTGTGGAAGCCAAATTGGTTTGGCGACAAGCCTCCCGTCCCTTCGAGTGCCGCCTCTAATCTTTGCCGAATGAGTACTTCATACAGCTTTCCCACTGTGTCCAGAAGACAAATGGGTCTGTAAGACGAAACCAGCTCCGGGGGTTTACCTCCCTTAGCGATCAGCACTACTCTAGCCTTTTTCCAGATGGTCGGGAAAGTTTGTGTTTTCAAGAGACGGTTCAGTAGTCCTAGTAGTAGGCCCGGTGCAGTGGCAATCAATTCCTTGATGACCTCTGGGGGAACTCTGTCTGGACCCGGTGCTTTCCTGGTCTTAATCTTTCCTCCCGCTGCGCGTAGTTCGTCCGTTGTGAACGGTTCCACATTTTCGTCCAAGTTGTCATGTTGCCAGACATCTTGCCGGACTGGGAAAAGTTCCCGCACTATCTCGACCTTCCTTTCGATGCCCAAGTTGCACGTGGGCGCCATGCCTGTTATTTTCTTTGCTGCTATTCGGTAGCCTTCACCCCAAATGTCGTCCTCAAGAGAAGAACATAACTCCTTCCATTTTTCCCTCTTGGCTGCAAGGATAAGGTTTTGCAACCTATTTCTTTTTTCCTTGTACATGTCGTGGAGGAATTTGACGTTCGGCTCTGATTTCTTCTGCGCCGGGCGCGTGTCAAGTCGCGTCTTGCAGAATTGCAGATTACTCGTGCCGATTCAATTTCCGAATTCCACCAATAGGGAACCATGGCGGTTCTTGTTCCTCTTTTAATCGTACAGCTTTCTGTCATTTCTTTTATTAATGATGTATACTGGTCTACTGTATACTCCACAGGATCTGGGATATCTTCCAAGCGTGATTTCAAAACTTCTCGAAACTTGACCATGTCGACAGAAGGTGTATGGTACTCATAAGTGGCCTTGCGTACCTTGCCTGCAGTCCGAATCTCGAAGTATATGAATCTATGATCGCTCATTGATTCTGTATCTAAAACTTGCCAACTTCCTATATTCCTGGCTATGTTCTCCGAAGCAATGGTGACGTCGAGGTGTGATTGGTAGTCTCTCCTGAAGAAGGTAGGTGTTCCATCATTCATTACTACCATATTTAAAGCTGCAAGCCATTCGCATAGTAGCCGACCTCTCTTATCTGTATTTGGGGAACCCCAGTCTGTCGCTTTTGCGTTTAGATCTCCAAGAACTATGGCTTTGCCTTCTGATGCCTCCACGTCAGTCCAAAGTGCTTCCATATACCTTTCGTATTCTTCATACGGAATATTTGGAGAACAATAACAACAGTACACAGTTAGGTTCTTGAGATAGATACAGACATATCCCTTTCTCCGTGTAATGAACTCTACCACGATGCTCTGGTTACGGAAGTAGACCGCCACATCGTGATTTAAGTCGGTATGCCATTTGAATTTTGAACCATATGCTATATCTCATTTAACACAGAAACGTAGAAGACAAAATTACTGAAAAGTTGGCGCAAAAGTCAACATCCTAGCAGGTTTTAAACCGGAGATATCAATTAAACAAGTATACTTAGACAATAGTGCTGTGAATTTAAGAAACAATAATTTGTGTATATCTCATTTAACACAGAAACATAGAAGACAAAATTACTGAAAAGTTGGCGCAGAAGTCAACATCCTAGCAGGTTTTAAACCGGAGATATCAATAAAACAAGTATATTTAGACAATAGTGCTGTGAATTTAAGAAACAATAATTTGTGTCCTTTAGGGATTATAGCCCCCATCACAACCTTTTTGGTAACAATTCTATAGATAATACTCAAGTAAAACCATTAGTAATGATATTCTGACTTTCTGAAATAACCACCAGGTGGCGCGGTGGGGGTCAATAAGTGCTGTATTCAATTTTGACAATAATGGAATTATAAAAAGGAACAAAGAATCACAAACTACTGTGCAAAATTAACTATTATTTTTATTATTATCAAACGTCAATTTGAGATGATGACAAAGTGCTACATAAACTCAGTAAGCAAAGATAGAAAAAACAATGTGAATAATATATCTTAGAAACTAAGGCAAATTAACAGAAAATAAAGCAAAGTAAGGTGGTTTTTCTGATTGATCGTAACAACTAAGCCTTCTAACAGTTAATCAACGAAGTTTAAAAAAAATTCCAGCGATTCCTCTTAGCCGATTTATTTAAAAACATTTTTACAACGAATAAGGCCTCATTTGACCATAAAAAAATAAGCGCTTTTAAAACTTTTGGCCTTGTGTGGCCTTGATCTACATTTATGTCCCGATTGCAAACGTTGAGACCTCACTCACTCAGGGCCATAATGATAAAACCAACTTTGGTTGCATATATTATGACTACGTAGTTAAAAAGCTGTGGAACTTATGCAACTCAAGCACTCCACGTCGTGATAAGACCATCTGAATATGACTTTTGATCATTTCTAAAGTTTCAGTTGGTGTTTTACACAAACGAATACAAAATGTTGTCACATATCCTTGTCCTAATTTAATTTTTTCGATACGTACGTATAAGACTACTATTTCAATAGTCAATTTGTAACAAACTTCAAACAATAAATCAAAGTCCGCTTGATCAAACTACGTTAAAGGTGAGACTTTCACATCTCGTGTTGTGAGGTATATAATTCTACCTTTGGAAAAAGTTACAGCACCAGTCAGTTTAAGCAAAGCTACGAATTATTTGAATCTCTGGAGTACGGACGAAGTTGGCCATCGTCACAATATAGTACTTACCCCGAAAACAACTGATTGATGAAATAAGGATGCCCAGTCTTAACACTAAACTTGATAGTGCTCCTAAGTAAGCTAAGTAGCTTCTCCTGTCCGTCACCGTTTTGCTTTAGCCCGAAATCAAACTGTTCCTCCAACTGCTCTGGAGATTGCCAAAGGACGACTTTATCCTGACGAGTGGTGAAAACGATATTTTTGAACAAAAGCTCCACGACTTTCTGCAAAAACTCCCCGTGCTTGTCAACTTCCGGTATGGGACAGAAGTCGTTCATTTTGAACCGAGGCTTAAATATGCACTGAACGCTCTAGAGGTTTTATTAACTTTTTATATTTTCCCCTGCTACGTACGTCGTTAGTGTTATTAAAAACATCCTAATTAATGAAATTACTAACAATGGGCTGGAAATTATTGAAATGGGTGAATTAAAGAATTAGAGAAAGAACGGGACTGTTAAAGCTGGGAAGCTGGAGATTAATTGGAGAGGCAAGATTTACAGAGTAAATTGCTTTTCATGTTGAAGACAAGGCAAGAAGAATAACTAATTGGGAGAGTTCAGCGGGGCTCCCTGGGCACTTTTTTGCATTTCCATACAATGGACGGCCTTCCTCTCTGTTATAATCCAGTCAAACTAGAAGCTAGCACTAATTAATAATCTATCTGGAAGGGAAAAAAAGCTATGCATATAAAAAGCAATTACCAATTCGAAAATTGTGATAACCTTGTAAAGGTATACTTGCGATCAGAACATTTATTTATTTTCGCTCTAAGAAAACTTACTTCATGAGTAAATTATGGTTAATTTGAATCAATAAAAATGAAAACTCTGCTTCGCGACGAAAAAAGCTTCAAATGATTTATGGGGAGAAATTCTGCATAATTTTGGTTGTTTTTCTTGTACTACCTATAGTTTCCGTTCTACATCGCGTCAAAGTTAGGGGCTGGTTTGTGGTTTTCACTAAAATCAGAATTTAAGGGTGAAATAAGGCGAAGAACTTTACCAAAAAGTCGTGTAACATTTTTTTCCCTAAAGGAATGATATCTTCTTTTTTTTATCATCTGCAGGTGCTTAAACTCACGCATTTGGTTTAAAAAAGTTACGGCATATATAGACGCACCCCTACCTGCTACCGATATGTGCTGTTACGAAAAATATCGTATTTGTGCAAACTTTTAGTGGAAATGATACTACCCCGGCATTGTTTAATTAAGATAAGATTCAATTTGCGACATTTGGGGATTGCCACTCGAGGATGGGGGGAGGAGGGTAAACACTATTTGGTGACGCTTCTTGACATATAGTGCTGTTGATGTGGTAAGTGTTATCGAAAAAAAAATTTAAACGATATATGGAGACAACAAAATCCTTCACAATACTTCTCATATCACTATTATCTTCAATTTTCCAAATAACACATTTGGGCTTAAAAAATTACGATATTTAAGACATCGCTACCTACTACTGATATTAGTCAATCAAAACACTTTTCGCCCCCCTCCTCCATACCCTCGAGCGGCTACCCCCAAATGTCGCAAATTGAATCTTATCTTAATTAATCAATTTCAGGGTAGTATCATTTCCACTAAAACTATGTCGAATTTTGTTCTTTCCATAAATCATTTGAAGCTTTTTTCTATATCACTTACCAAAACGGCGTTATTTTTCAAAAATCGTCGGAAAGTAGAGTTTTCATCCCCCCACTTCTCGAGCGGCAACAACCCCAGGTCGCAAACTTAGGTGTAGGTTCAGGGGACCAATGTCTACCATCCCATCAAATTTCTTTTCTTTCCGACCTCTTGCTGCCAAAGAACCCCTAGCACCTGGACTATATGTACCGCACATGATACTTAAAACCTTAGACAAGGAAAGAGAGAGGACGGAACACGCGACTGAAATTTCTGTTACCAAATAGCACCAAAAATGTACTAAAGCGCTATTAAATTTACCTGTGATACGTGATTCCTGGCTCCTTCCTGCTGCTGTGGGTTTACAAACGTAAGCTGCACAATCTACTATTATGCACACCACAATGTTTGGTCTTAGAAACGCTAAATATCATAAAAAAATAATTTGACAGCTGTCAAATAGCTATTCATTTTCGGTCACAGCTAATTCATATAGCGTAAAACGGGCGTGCGGTATCCTCTCTCTTTCTTTATCTAAGCTTAAAACGATCCGTTTAGCGCAAATCACCATTTTTGGTATAAGTAAATGTTAGAAAAAATGGAATATCGCATCGTCAATAAAATTTACAAGGTTGTGAATTTGCGGTGTGACTAAGCATGAAATGTGTCAGCTTACGTAGTACTGTCAAACTTGAATTTTTGTGTACTTTGTGAAATCGGTGGATTGATTAAGGAAACTTCAATCACAGATAACGTAACTATTTAAATGTAAAATTTGAATTGCTGTTATAAAAAAATTAACATGTTTGGTACTGGTGAGCAACTCTAAGTACTTGTAACAAACAGTGTTATGCCTCTTACTCTCAGAGCTATTTTATGAACCGTAACAAACGTGATCTGAAACAGCGCTTACAAATTTCAAGTGTATTGCTGTTCTTCGTTCATTTGAGATATTGTCAACATATCGTACTCAAAATTTACACAAAATTAAAATGTACGAGAAATCGTTTTTCGCCTAAATTTAGGGGAGCTCATACCAACCATAGTAGGCTGTATCGAGCAAGTTATTTGACAATGCATGCATCCTATTGCGCCTTAATAAAGCCACAATTACACAACATCCCTGAGGCCCATTAAACATATATTTCAGTTAACTTCCGCTTTATCTAAAATGAATTTTATACGATCGGTTTTGTTGTATGAAAGCAGCATAAATACAAACCGCATATCATGTTTGTGCATATATATATCCGCACGATGCCCGACTGATGTAGCCGTTATTATTCATGAAATGAAGCAGCGCTGTTCAGTGCAGCACAGCGAGATGAGGACCGACACGTCACATAAGGCAGGTTTTAATTAAAAAACATTAATAAATATACGATGCTAATGATAACAAGGACGGACTGCATAAGCGTAACACTAAGAATTTGAGGGGGCGAGGAATTTTTTATCTCTAACAGGTCCAGAAGGAAAGCCTAAAAACTCCGGTACAGGAATTTCCCAAAATTCTGACGCCACTGCGACTCATATAAATGTAGTGAGGCTTTACTACCTAGTTCAGTGGGCACATAAGACACTCTTTCGATGTTCATAGACCCAAATGTTTCAAACCTGTATCTTGCATTCAACAAGTCCTTAATGCCTTGAAATACTACCCTGCATCAAATTTGATGATAAATTATCATAAGAAAATTAGGTTACTTGTACTACACCCGAAGATACTTCAGTTTATAAAGATAGCATTTATTCAAATATCATAGTACTCTAGTAAAGTCTTAGATAGGCTTAACCTCAGGGTAACAACTGAACAAGAGGGGTTAACACAAACACATGATACTTCCATTAGTAAACTAGATCTGACACTACAATATAATTTGAAGAATCAGATCAAGATTGCAAAAAGCTCCATAGTCTTCCTGTTGTTTATAATAAACTTTATAACGTTTATAATAAACTTAAATTTAGCCTACAGACAGAGTGTTTCCTAAGTTGGGAGCTTTCTTCACAGAATTTTTTCAGTAACATATAAACGAAATCTTTAGGGATATCAAGATATTGACCGATAATGAAATCCTCATTTCTAATTCCATCCTTGTGCGATTAGATCAAAACAGATACAAAAACCGACAACGGAGCATAGAAGTGTACGTAGCAGTACGCGTTTCAGGTCTCTCGAATTGTTGACATCTTATATCGGAGTTTAAAAACAACAAAAACGTTGCAACCATCAATAACTAACTGAACTGATGGACGTGATTTTAGTGTACGGTGCATGTGTGTGCAAGTGCAAGTGTATGCTGATCATTTCTCTGACTACACCCCATCAATTTGTCTATCTCGTACAAAGAGCTAGATATGCACCATGTTTGTGTCCACATTATGGTGGACACGCTGGAAGACCTGGACAACCTCGAATGGTCTAAGTTGAAGAAGAAATACTTACGCTTTCCAGTCTCCGGCGCGAAATTCGAACCGAATTTAGACGACTTATGTGACAGGACCGCACTTAAAACTTCGCGGCGAACGAATGCAATCATTTCTCTTACCGTTTTTTCAGTCTTCTGCTCCTGATTCACCGTAGATTAGTTTTGTCGTTTCAAAGGCAGTTTCTTCTGAAGATGAAACTCCCAACTTTGAAAATGCCATGCGATGATTCGATTCTCGACAATCTCAGTATGTGAACATCGTGGTAGGTGACGATACTTGGATGTTCTACTACGATATACCGACCAAGGCTCAAAACAAAGTTTATTGTGAATTGAGGTTTTGAACAAAATTTTTTTTGTTGTAAATGGAAAGATCATACATAAGTTTTATAACAAAACTGTTTTTGTTTTCTTTTTTTTCGCAATAATTCAAAAGTTACATCAAAATAAAAATGGGTTTTAGAATCGAGTACCGAAAGCACGTGGACGGCTCCCGAACCCGTCTGACGTCATCATGGCGGTAAGGATGCTCCTTTGACCAACGACGCCCTACTCCGATACTAGATTCTGGATTCCCAGTCCATCGCGAAAATATGTGCTGCTAAACTGGCAACTAGTGTATATTTGTGCAACACTGTCGATGAATGAAGTTTGCAGCTCGAGATGAAGTATACGACCGAGATAAATATGTTTTTGAATGTTTGAGGTTGAAGTCAGATTACAGATTCCAGTAAGTAAGTACCTAATCAAATATGTTTCGTTGAAAAGGTCTCCTCAATCGAAGGATATCCCAGTGGCTAGAGAGTCCGCTAGTGGATCTCAGGGTCTTTGGATCAAAACCAATGCCTTCCAATTTTTTCTGACTTTGAACTACTTCACAACGGGCTACTGACCTTATCTCTCGATGATTATCGTGCTCTCTATCTAAAATCATAACCTTTGTCTTATTGTAGTGAATACCAATGCCATATTCTGCACTGAGTTGTTCTAATAGAGCTACAAGTTCTTCCTGAGACGCAGCAATAAGGGTTGTATCGTCAGCAAATGCTAAGTTGGATATTTTGCTTCCGCCAACAGATATACCGCCATTCCAGTTGTCCAATACCTGTCATCACAAATTCCATTTATCTCAAAAAAGTACTTTTTTTCTTAATTCAAAACCTCAATTGTGGAACGTGTCGTTCTGCATGCATGGAAGATAGCCACAGCCAAATGGTAGCCAGAACTGTCCCAGCCTAAAGTCATTGGATCTCTGAACAACCTGTGGCCAAAGTCAAGGATGGAAAGCTCCATACCGGCACCGCGCCAAAGCCTGTAGCTAATATTTGACCATGCCATGACTGCAACTTCTATCGCACCCTCCCTACAATCTAGACCTTGCTTCCTGCGACGAGCTTCTGCGGGCTTGGGACCAAAAGTATGTTTTAAATCCAAGTGAAACATGGCGGAGCCGGTTTAAGTAGTTTTGGAGAATGAAGACGACAGATGCGTATTTTAAGTAGAATGTGCTTAAAAAATTTGAGTAAATAGAGTTGTAGTGCAAAGCTTTCATAACGTTGTTATTAAGATGAATTTAATACACGTAAGGTCAAACCGATCTGATTATTTGGAACATATTTAATATTACTTTCATCAATTCAAGAGTAGCTTTATCACTATTTAGATGCATAAATATTATCAATTTAACCATATCCTTAGGCCAGCCGCACCTAGAACGCCTTTTAGTTCAAATTTCACTCGTGCGAAATCGTACGAACACGCACGAACGATCCCAATGTTCCCAGTGCAATGGGAGCGCGCATACTGGATGCAAATTGGTCGTACGTAAACGCACGTGTATTTACGACGTCTGAAAGCAATCCGAACTTGTTGGGATTTTTAAACGTTTTCTTGCGTTCAACCGTTGAAAAAATGGGTGCAGAAATGTTAATTAACTTGGTTTAAGAAAACTGATGTTTCTGGGATCAGAGTGATTCAAGTTATAATGTACGTGATCTGCATAATATGATGAAATTTGCCGAATTCATTTCTTTCTAGATATCTTTCACGAACCCATACTCTTCTGACAGCGATGACTCCGCCGCAATCTCCACAGAATAGAATTATGTTGAAGATACAGGATCATTGCGTTCAAAGAGGTCTTCACGAGTACGACATTAATCACTATTGTCACCGAAATACCATTGTTTGACGGAGGAAGGCATTTTTATAGTGCGTATTCAATTCGTAGTATCACCATTGATAACATTCGTCCAGTTCAAATTCGCATCCAGAGTGCGGCTGGCCTTACACTTTCAGTAAGACACGGTGTAGTTTCATCGTGATAACCGCTTTAATAACAATGATGTTCATATGCTTGAGGCAAAATGTATAGGTATATTAGATTAGGGTATATAATCATCGCAACTCTGTCGCACTATAGTTTATATACAACGCTACCATAGCGTCAAAATAGTATTATTAGTTTAAAATTGACACTACTTTTCTTATGCGCAAGTATAGTATTAACTGCTACGATTCTTGGGAATCTATTGGAGCTTCCTGTATTCAGCGTTGATCCTTTAGCTAGATTCCTCCATTCAGAACTGTGCCTATAGCATATCTAACTTCCTGGGTTTGCTGCTAGGATGGCTTTGCGTAAATACAGACCGTCCTTTATGGACTCTGATTACTCTACCATTCTTGATAGTGTTGCCTTCACCAATATCTTATAGATCATGTCTGTAGAACCATAAATTATAGAGACGCTTTGACTCTATCAGCGAATGAGCCCCCCTTGCCCGTTGTACCCTTTTCCACCTAGAGCAACGTATCGTTGTCATCTTTGTACCCGTCTTTGAGGGTACTCGTAGTATTGTTCACCACTGTGATTGAATTTTGGAGCAAGTTTGAGCTTTTGAGGGCTAAGTAGCTAACAAATACTGATTAATAGCCTTTACAAGATATAAGGCAACTTTAGTAAAAATTCTGATAAACATCAATACGTATAATGACAAGCATACCCTACGAAAACCTTGAAGGGCATAAAGGATTATCGTATATCTAATGAGTCATTAGGTAGTTTTCGTTGTTCTTAATTAATCTTACCGCTTCGATTAACAATACGTTGTCAGAACCGCTATTTGACAGATAAATAAATAGTTTTCGGAGCAAGACACCATTGTAAGATGCCCCCTAACCATATTTTGACTTACAACTGTGCCTACAACTTTGACACCATAACGTCAAAATAGCAGATGAGTATTGTAAAGGTTATTGTTTGAAAGAAAATCATAATTCAATAGTGATCGCTGTAGTTTGCCCTAAAATGATGGACGAGTTGATTTTATTGGACTTTTAACACATATTGTATGTTTTTGACGCCTCTCACTGATACATGTTTTCGAGTTGCCTCTAAGAAATTGGCAACCACCAGAGGCCTGATTCTAATTCAAGCGACCCTCGCTTCGTGACTCAACCCTCGCTTGGCCGCCTACTTCGATGTTGGGATTGTTGCACGGGATTGTTGGGAGACGTTTAGGACCTTGATAGCCTTAGGTTGGTAGCATATACGTTCGAGGTTGGCATTACTGAAAACCCTAAATCACTGATTTTGACAATACGTGACGTCACCGTCACCTGTTTTTTGGGGGCACTGGGGCCCAGGCCAGGCCACTGGTTAAGGATCACTTTATATTTATGCTTTAAGTACTTTTAAAAGTTGAAATACGTGGAAATACGCGAATGAATAGTGTATGTATGCTGCAGCTCCCGATCGCAAACATTAAACCGACGAATTTATTGATTACGACGAAAAACAAGAATGCATTTTTTGTTTACTGCGGTAAGTGATCCAATATTAAAGAGACTTGGTTGTATTGCCTTGTATATCCCTCACATCACTTCTAATTGAAAGAGATAAAAATAGGTTATTTACTTATCTGTCTGTGTGGATTCATGAATCTACATTTGACATGTAACAATACTAACAATTTAATAAAATCATCTTTTTTTCAGGAGAAAAAGTAGAGAGCTGTCGATGCATCGTCTGGTGTGTTCTTTTTACTTCAAGCATGGGCATACAAAAATGGACCACCATTCTTGAAAACAATAAATCATAATACTATGATGAAGCCTCAAGCAGGGGCTCTACAAAACCTAACAAATTGAAGTGATTGTTTTATTTGCCAGTTGGTAGAAAGAAAGTTTATCATCTAAGCAGACAGTGTGGAAATATTGGGTATGTTAAGGTCTATGTATGATAATTTACAAATGGAGAAACCAAAGTCAACTGGTTGCAAATTATGTGTATCTTGTAAAAATAAAAACCATTTATAAACTGTTTTCTTTTAAATCTCATTATTTACAGGAAACAAGCTTCATGAAACAGTCATAGGTCATAGTTGAAAGACAAATTGACGAGGCTTGCTTAGCATCAACAAGCTTCTGTAAATACTGTGGAAGTACAGAAGCTGAAAATTATTTTTTTGAGTAAGAAGCTAGAAGAAATGAAGGAGAAATTAAACAAATTATGTGTTCGTCTTTCTTTCAAACATAGATAAATCAGTGATGCAAGAATCAGTGCATTGTTATATAGGTTCGCCATCAAAATAAATCCTCATGAGTTTAGACGAGTTGATGGAATGGGTATATATTACTTGTGATAGGTACAATTTTAAACTTTACTTTATCTTAAATAAAATAAATTAAATTAAACTTTGTTTTAATTACATAAATGCATCTAAACAGATTACATACTTCATAGTGAAAATGAATCTACATTTACCATTATCAGCTTTTCGTTGTACATATATGAAAATGGCATTGCAATGCTATACCACAGAAAATAATGAAGATGCAATAATTCTACAGACAAGAAATAAATCTGTACTATATGATTTAACAATAATGCCCTAATCCTTAGCCTATGGATGAATCAAATAACTTTTTTGCCTTTGAGTTTGCACAACATTTCTGCATACCTAATTATATATGTTACAGTTAAAGTGTCTTACATGGATAGTTTGTAAATTAGCTGGATAGTATCTAAATTATCCAAATACCTGATTAATTTAGTGAAAAGTTATGTTTTGATTAAAATAACAATAAATTTTAGTTAGTTTCTATACTATCCAGTGAGTATGTAAACTAGCCAAGAATCCCATTAAAGTACAAGCCACAAATTGGCTGGGGTTTTTGGCTAGTCTACAAACTGTGTATAGTATTTGGATATTGTGTGAACTGAAATTTCTAGTAATGTATAACTACCAACTCATTAGGGGACCCTATTTTTTGCTGTGGATTATTTAAATTAAATTAACCAAAGGTAATGGCTTATTTTGCATGGTAATCAACGAGTTAGTTATTACATAATTACTAGGAATATAGCTCACACTTTATCAAAATACTGTGGTTAGTCTGTAAACTACCCAAAACCCCCGGTTAATTTGTGGAATTCTTTTGAGGTTTGTACTTTACAATTCGTGGCTAGTTTACAAACTGTCTGGATATAATACAAATTAACCAACATTCATTGATATTTTAATTGAAAGATTACTTTCCACTAAAATAACCAGGCATTTGGATAGTTTGTATAATATCCAGCTAGTTTATAAAGTAACCATGTAAGCATTTCAACCGCAAGATATATAATAAAGCTTCTAAGGTGAAGCTCAAATGGACATTGCTTAGGGTAGGTGGCAGGAGATTGGTACATTGCAGCTCTGAAAATTTTTAATGTATTAGATGATGTATCTTTTTTTTTTTTAATTTGTATGTACTCTTCACATGGGCAAGTATCACCATAAAAACTTCCTGCAGTTAGTTATTCTTGCATTTGATTTGAAAAGTAACTGTAATGTATTAATCTGTAAGAAAACCGCATCAGTACCTCAGCAATAAAATATGTTTTGCCAATGCATTGCTCCTTCTTATTTTGGATTAGTAGATTAGATTCATTTACCAACAAGTATATATTCCAGAATTTATAATCATCAATAAAGTTTCCAGAATGCCAATCTATTACTGTCATATCAAATTCATCTTTTTTAGCAGTTAATTTTATTTTTTTTTTCACTGTAAAGACAGCAAGACCATTGGATAGAAATATCGATTTATTTCAGAATAATAATATAAATACAAGTTTTAAGTAAATCAAGGAAGAAGATATGAAGAAGGAGTAACTAAACTTAACAGTCATACACTGCATATGATTCAATAACAAATAAATATCTATTTATCTCATTAAGTTGTAAGATTTCATACTAGAATATAAAGGTTCTTTCTCTGTGCATAGTGTACAAGTCAATTTATTAACAAGATAATTGGTATAGTTTTTGAAATTGGAGACATATTATATTGATTTGATAGTTTTGTAAGATGAGACAAATGTCATTACCGCCCTTTTCTATTCAAAAGATATTTTTGATGACTGATCCCTGCATAATTGTTCAAAAATCAGTCAGTTTTATATATAAGCCATCCACAGCAAACTAGAATTAATATAAACAAAACGTCTAGAAATTCCTAATGCCTACACATAAAAAAATTAGGTTTTTTGACTTACATCCAAAACATATAATTTGTTACCTAAATATTTAATTTTAATTTAATTTCCTTATTGCTTTTAATGGCCGTTCTTTAGGTTCCACCTTCTTTTAGAATTTAACTTGCAATACTCAGTTCCTTTATATTCTAGTTTTACACAGTACACACATAGGTATTCAGTTACCTATGTAGATACAATACTTTATTACAAATTCATATGGTTATAGATCCCTACTGTTTCTAGTTATAATAATTCAAATAAAAATCGCCAGAAAAACTCAAAATGTGAATATAAAGGAAGCAGTTTTTGTTGATAAAATGTGGTCTACTTTCACTCAGTTGGGTCTGAAATGTGTTCATTGTTATTGTATCCATATTATCACCTGAATATTATTATTACTTCTTATAAAAAATCTAATGTACAAAATGGACAATAAAGTCTAGGTACCCAGAGCATATTTAAGATAAATTGAAAATGGCTGTGATATATGTAACTGTAACATTAGATCAAATTGAATTTTGTATGTTCCGGTTTTTTATTCTTTCGCTCAGAATGGTTTGGTTTCATAACTGTATATAATATTTTTCAGAGATCATTGAGATTTATTAATCGGTATAGTGTTGAAGCTATATTTCTTTCATTATCTTCAAATATGCATTATGGTCATATACATAGACATCAATAATTTTATCTCCTGAGACATATATAGTCTATATTGAACAAATGAGAGTCACATAATATGGCACATATTAATGAAATACACAAATTCTGTTTAGTTTACTGTTGTATGTTCGTCTTTTTCTTAGGCATAGGTTGCATAGTTTGCATTTGACGCAATACTATATTTCCTGTGTTTGTTCAAAAGTGAAATTTAGAATTTAGCTCAATATACCATATTATGTTTTAGTATATATATTAATTTCCGTTTAATGTAATCTTAACTTCACTGAGGTGAATGTCATCATTATTATTATAAATGCCACATATTAGAAGAAGTAAATGTATTACATTGAATCATTTATTAGTATGTGGTATATTCTAGGTCGGTGAAGTCCATCCATCACTCCTCTACTTAACAGAGTACCATACATAATATTTGCAATTTCATAGTTACAAAATGATCAAATCCTTATAACTAGTTTACTCGTGCCCATAAATAATGCTCTACATAATACAAAATACAAATCAGTTGAATGTCTTAAATTGACTATGAATAAGCGAGTAAAACCTGAGTTACATACTCGACAGGATCTCATACTTTGAGGCTCTTTTAAAACCTGATATTGAACTTTTGGTTTTTACATTGTCAGAAATTTCATTATAAATTATTCACGCAAATAAAAGAAGTTGTTGCGCTAAAAGAAAACCTATTATAATAATGTTTATAATATAATAATGATAATAATATATTCAGATCAGTAATAGTTCAGGTGTTGACCTGGCACAGCCTGTCAACATTTGTTGCTACCACAGTCATGCGAGAGAAACTTGGAAAATCATAATAATATAAGGTTTCATAATTATATCTCAAAAGAATATTTTATATTCTTACCCAATGCCTACTAAAACAACAATAACCAATAATATTTTCAATATGCAGACCTTATCTCATAGGTGAAGTATGCATTGCGTTTGTATATTGTTCCTATGCAATTTTATCTATAGTACACTGAACAGCTGTAACCAAATTTTTCTAGGCCTTCTAATATGCCTCCTATAAACTTTATAGTAGCATTAGTAATCTGGACTGCTTTAACTCCAGAGCAAAGGAATATATTATGATCAACCACACCTTGAGATGATATCCCATAAGGTAGTCACTTTTTGTCTGTGATTGAAGAACTAGTTTACTGTTTTAGTGACTAAGATGTTTTTAATGTAGTATATAGTGATAAGCAACTAGTAACTGCCGTGAAATTTGTGGTTGTAAGATCTACCAATAAATGAATAAATTCCTACAGATATATCCATGTAGAACTGTGAAATTTGTGGTTGTAAGATCTACCAATAAATGAATAAATTCCTACAGATATATCCATGTAGAACTATGTCCAAGGACCTTGCTAAACCCATTTTTTCGATGTAGCATCACTGTGTTTCTATCAGTATATAACTACACAGGCTATTGCTATAATGTAGGAAATGTAATAAATAGTTTTGAAATATCATCAGTAACTCACCATTAAATCAAACCACACTCATTGAAATTAAAAAGGTTAGTAATTTTGTAGAAGTCTTTGCCACAGAAAAATTATACTGTATTACAAATAATTAAATTTGATCTAAAAAAAATATATCAGATAAGTACTGAAGTAATCAATGCCTGACAATTTATGAATATGTTAACGTGGTAGAGCTCTAGAGTTATATTTTTGATTTTTTGTATAATTTTTGTTGAAAATTCAGCTGAGGTTACTAAATTATTTTTTTTTTAAAAACTCTTCAAACTGGCTTTAGCCAAATTATGTATTATTACCTGACATGCTTTTGTTGGTACTTTAAAAAATTAATACCTATCAAATGATGATACATTAACTACTTCTTATAATATCAGTGAATGTGGTTTTTTATTAGCCAGAGCGATGGTGTTGATTAGTAAGAGACAACAACAAAATAAATTACAATAATTGGCAATAGCTTTAATATGTTCAAAAGTATCTTTGAACATACTGGAGTTTTGCCTGTTGTCCTTGCTACCTCAACATCATATCAGCACTAGGAAGCAGAGGTGGTGGCACTGGTTCCAAATCTATATCATCCAGAATCTCTGGTGGATTTTCAACATTATACTGCAGTGCAATGTTGTGTATTACAGTACATGCCATTATGATTATTGCTGCAGTTAGTGGCATGTAATGCACGGTTCTATGCTTCAAGAGGCACCAGAATCGTCCTTTCAACAAACCAATACATCGCTCTACTGTACTCCTACATCTTACAAATCTTGTGTTGTAAGCCTGCTCCTCATGAGATGCTGGATTTTTGATAGACGTCATCAGCCAAGGTAGGCAGGGATACCCAGAATCACCTAAAGAAAAAAAAAAAGAATTATGAAAAATTCTGATGGAAACAAGACTTGCCAAATCTGCAGGCATATCAATCTCACGTCCCTTATGGAGAGAGGACAAAGAGGGGATCTTATTGTTATATACTAAAACATGAGTCACCACTACTCCACCCTTTGGAAATATTACCACTTAATTAATTAATTACACCAATTAAAACTCGCTCAAGAGAGTAGTTTAACACTACCAAGGAAAACTTTTTAAGCAAACTCTCTGTATATTTATGGAATAGCTTGCAAAGTTATAGTCACTACACCATCAATAAACAAATAAAAACAAGGTTGATAATGAATTGGCTTCTATCAGCAATAGAATGATCCACCATTTCAAGTTAGCATTCATCATCCATCGCACCACTGTGATAATTTGGCACAAACTGTATATTTCAACAGTGTGACATTTTAACTGTAGCAATAGTGTGTAACATGCAAAAGAATGACAAACCTGGAGCAGTTTTAGCCACCAACTGCTCTTATCACTAGGGTTGTCAGATCGCCAAACCTAATCGCCAGACAGACCAGTGAGTTTGGTTAGAAAAGCTGGACATTCTAGATTTTGTCTCAGTATTAATAGGTACAACAAAAAAAAATGTATGTAACATCTAGCTTTTTTTATTATTATCATAAATCTTGTTAAATTCTAGTGAAAAAATAAATTAAATCGAATGGCAGATTAGTCTTAGGTATAGGTATTTTATTATTAATCAAATAGTCAGCGAAATGTAAAATGTAAAAAGCCTAACAAAAGCCAGGCATTGTTTATTTTGGTTAAACACACAATCAAAAAGCCTACCTATGTCTGGCTTTATCCAGATGCCTGACAACAATACTAATCACAATTGTAATAATAATAATTATAATTTTTTTGTTTATTTCACTTACCCATAATCTTACTATTCTGTTCTGCATTGTAGCCATTATTCTTCCAATATTGCTTTGGTGCCACATATATATGCATCATACCTGCTGCCTGGCCATTTAGCAACAACATTCAATATTTTCATATTTGCATCACATATCTGAAAACAGGAAATTTAATGATTCTATTTGTGGATCCTATCAAATATTCATGAGTTTGACTCACAATTTGGCAATTCAGACTATGGTAACCTTTTCTGTCATTGTTATAGCTACTTGTGTCCCACCTACAATTCCTATAACTTTGAGCATCTGATGGTGACGATTGATAAATCTGAAATTAAGCCTTTTGTAATATCATTTATTTTACATTATTTAATGGTATTACTGTTGCTTATTGGCTTCCTTTTCTTGGACATGCCTAGGATAAGGTACCCAAGTTTTCATAACATGCCTGAGTATTGTATCACAGACCTCCTTTATTGATCTACTCATTGTCTGGCTCATGCAGGACACGCTATTACCAGCTATACTTCATTGATAGCTACCAAAACTAAAAAAATGTAATGCTCCAAGCACCTACAAAATTATAATCAGCAAACTGTACAAGGTTGTTAAATCTACCATTTACCTTGAATGCTACAGAAATTCGGTTTTCATAAGTTCTCCTTCTCATGAATGTATTCACCAAATACGGACAAGCATCTTTAGATGGGGGAAAATTGTCTTTAAATGCTCAATCCGGGATGGAAAGTGGATCTTGAGCATCTCTGATCATCCTCCGAAGTCATCGAGATCGATCCCGTTCTTCCGCCCTTTGCAACTCATCAACAATTTGCAAATGTATAAAAGGCAATGCCATACTTGCAAAATCACTAATAGGTATCTCACAAATGAATAATGAACACAAGATCAAGAAATCAACACGTACGCAAATCAAAAGATCTTACTTTTACTCTGATCAAAACACGAACACCGATTTCATTCATAACCTTACATTTGCTGGGTGTTGCGCGCCATTTGCAGTTTTCGTCGTATGTCAAAGTAAAAAGACGGCATATCTCACGTCCTTGTCGCACATCAAGCGAGGGTCGCTTGAATCTTGTCGACCCTTGACAAAAATGAGGCGACCCTCGCCAAAGCATTAATGTTGCACGAAAATACTTAGCTCCCATTGGTGGAACCGACGTCAATTGTTAATTTAGTCAAGGGTCGCCTCAAGCGACCCTCGCTTGGCGAATTGGAATCACCCTCCAGGTTCCATTTGGAAGGATGCGCATAAGGATTATTTGCCAGTATTTCTGTTAATAAAATTTGGTCGTCTTCCTCGGTAAAACAAACTCTGACTCTTTTTATTATTTGTAGCACACGCTTTGAGCTTGACAAATTTGGAAGCACTTTTGTAAAACGACGGATAATATTTGTTGCAGATCTACTCAAAAGTCAAAACCAGTGTCACTGTCAAAACCAAAACAGGTAATGATCTAATTTTTATTCGTGCTGCGCATGCGTGTCGCTTCGTTAATCGCTATGGCTATCGTCCGTACAATACTGGCATTTAGCGGTTACGATATACGTAAAACGAAATGCAAATGTCAAAGTTGTCAAATAGCGTTAAACGGAACATCACTTTGTAAGTAACGAAAACTGCCTACTAAGGAATAAATAGTTTATATTACCCCATGGAGATGGACCAAATACCTGACGTCACTGCAGTCCATGCAGATTTGTTATGATTTCCCGCTCTGGATTGTATTTTCTTGTGCTCCAAGTTACTCCCTAAGGGTTGTTAGAACTTTAAAGTGCATGAGAGCTCCTCATATTTCTTCTGATAATAATGTCCTACCAGAAGGCCCAGCGTAGTCCGTACGGCATTCTTGTTGAAACTAAACAGGTCTAGTTATGAACCCCTGTAAGAGATTTACCATTTCTAACTCTTTCTTGTCGCTGCTTCTCTTACGTACAGCCTTGTGCATATCCTGGCCACGCCACAGGAGGGTTGTGGTCCTTTCCGGCTATTTTTTAGTCCTCTACAGTGCTAGCTCCACCTTATTATGTCTTTACCACCTTGGCCAGTTTGTTCTACTTGCCCTATCGTTAAAAATATGTTTTTATCTATCAATCAGAACAGATGGCTCTGATATGACTTTAGGAAAGCTTATTTGTACGTACCTGTATATACTGAAACAATGCTATTCAGCGGTACATAGCACACATCATACAGAGCAAATTTAATTAAAAACATTGATAAATATACAATGATAATGATAGGGATGGACTACACAAGCGTAGCACTGGTAATTTGAGGGATACCAGGGAGTTTTTTTATATCTAGACCGTCATGTGGTATCGCGGAAATCAATTGGCTGCAATGTCCGATATCATTGCCATCCGTGATCTATTCATTCTAAGTTCAGATTTGATACGTTAATTAAAGTGGCTAGAACCAGAACGTTGCTTACAGTATTTCGGTTTTGGGTCACTGGATCTACATCTTTTATACCTTCAACCTTATCAGGCCTTCGCAAAACTACAAGAGATGTACAGAGGTTTTAGTATCAGCACAGGTCTGCCTCCCCTGAATTCAAGAGATTTATAATATGCCAGTGAGATCTAGTGTGGCACGAGTATCGTAGTGTTATAACCCAGTAGACATTGAATATACTCAGTCCTCTATTCTTATTATTAACCTTTTACTTGCTATAGTCCTAACGACTACATAGTCCCAGTAGCAATACCATTCTTAATATTGTTTTCCGGTCCACCCTCTTGCAGTCTTTGGTCATAGCCCAAAACGATTCTGGATCTATTAAGCGATTTGCAGTCCTTTGTCATGCTAGCTCCACGTTTATAGTTCCTTTGTATCTTGATTGTTCTGGAACCCTTATTAGGATTAATTTGTTCTGTTTACCCTCTAATAAATGGTGCTACACTAGTTCCTTGACGCTCCGAATTAAGCACAAAAGTGCTGCAGAGTGCAGCACAGCAGGATACACGAGCACACGTTACACGAAGCAGGTTTAACTTAAAACATTAATAAATATTTAATACTAATGATAGGGATAGTCTGCATAAGCGTAGCACTGATAATTTGAGAAATACGAGTTTTTTAAATCTTATCCGCCTTGAGAAATAGCCTAAATTGGACTGTGACAAGGAAAATGGCTAAACTGGTTGACGTCAGAGCGACCCATGTAGATTTATTTTTGACTTCTCATATCTAGCTTTGATATGTCAGTTAAAGTATTGCAAAGGCAGACTTGTCCCCAAGCCTATAATTTGTCTAGCAGCGGCTGGTTTTTCCCAACGCTGGAAGACAACATCGACTACGACTGGTCTATAGATCACTCGTTGGCGAGCGTTGATTGGACGCTTTGAATCCAACGGTTTTCGGTGGAGACAGATAGTCTTCTTTTGTTCAAATAACCGGGACTCGCGTCAGTTTCGGATTGACCAACTGACCATCCACCACCGAGCTGGCTGTCTGGCTGTCTAGTAGTGACCAGTGACCATCCCTGGGACCTGGCTTAACATATAGCAGTTGCTGAACCTAGGTCTTCTTCTTCTTAGTGTGCCTATCCGTTCCGGACGTTGGCGATAAGCAAACCAATTTGAACTTTACTTCCTGCAGCTCTGAACAATCCTCGTGAACCTAGGTAACTTTACCTTTCTTGGGGTAGTCAAACAAAGGGGATGGGCTTTTGCTCTGAATCAGGCGATATTAAATGAGCTATGATGCTTGCAGCCTGGTTTCCCGTTTCTGGGGTTTTTCCTGCTCACGACGCCACGCAACAGTCGGCCATCTTGACCGCCGAGGTTCACTTTCCCGTTCTGGCGCCTTAAAAGGGGCTACTGTAATAAACACAAGGCACAGCTGTCGCTGAGACGCTGTCAGCAATCCTACGGGGGCAGTAACAAGGGGCTGCTGTATTATTTGTCATCAAGGAGGCAGCTGACGCAAAGGCGCTGCTGTGTCCACAATCCCACGGGGCCGGTAGCCATTGTAGCTAGGGAGGCTGCTGTATTTATCTGATTTTTTTCCAAAAGATAAGTTATCCTTTATCATTTAGCTGTTACTGGTTTTCTAATTTTGGAATAAACGTCCATTATGACTTTTACGTTATTGATACAGATAGTTTGTGAATTCGCTTGGTGTATTACTGCTGGTTTTGTACTCTATCTCTATACATACAGGGTGAGTTTTTAGTATCGGCTCGGTCGATAACTCCACTACTATAGAAGATAGCGAAAAAAGTTGTATACAAGAGTTGTAGCCACGTATATGCTCCTTGCTCAGAAAATATTTGGATTTATACAGGGTGATCCATAACTACGTGGTGATGCAAACATGCATTTTTGTAAATGAGACACCCTATATATTATTCCACATTCAGATTCTACTAATAATTTCCGTTCTTCCAATATAGGGTTTTGTTACATTGTACAGGGCATTTCAAAAGTTATGACCATTTTTATATCCAAATCGCGGTCAAATGAACGTACTGTATATCAAAAAGTAATAAATCAAAAATTATTTTTTTCACATGGAAAGATAAGAAATATCCTCTAGTTTTAAAATCGGTTATAAAAAAAGCCCGCGACGCATATTCGTATACAGGGTGATGTAGAATGCAAAATCCAAATTTTCTCTTTTTTTTTTAAAGTGTAACCCCCAATATTTTATTATCTCAAAGAATTTCTTTTAATATGCTCTTTCATCTTTGTATAGCACTTGTTGTACCTACGTCCATCAGTTTCCGAGATATTTCGTTTTTTCCGTAAATTTAAAATGTAGCTTCTATTTGTGTACTGAAATTTATTTATTTTGACGAACAACTAAATTGTAAGGTCATAATACTATTTGATGAAGTCAAAACCCTAAATCATCGAAATAATAAAGTCAAGTATGCGGAGTAAACCATTTTGTAGGCGTCATGCATAATTATCAAGCCGATTTATCAGGTTTGCTTTGAAAAATTGACAGTTTTCATAACCTGCTCGGTAATTCCGTACTGTGTGAAAAACCAGCTTTAAAAATTAATTTTTCCTTTAAGGCTATTTAGGAGAATCTTTGAGAAATTGTCTACTTGCCTCTAGAATATATCAACAATGAACAGCAACATCCGGAACGGAGGCAGTCTAAAACTAATGCGTTTGAAAGATTGAAGAATCGCTTTATTTGGACTGTGTCGTTTGATATTTCATAGCCCCCCTGATACATCTGCTTGATAATTATGCATGACGTCTATAAAATTGTTTCCTCAGCACATTTGACTTATATTATATGGTTAATTCAGTGTTTTGACTTGATTAGGTATTATTATGGCCTGATATTTTAGCTGCTTGTTAAGAAAAAACAAAATTTGATAGTACTTTCTCAAAATAAATAAATTTTAGTAAGCAAATAGGAAGTATATTTAAAATTTGTAGAAAAATCAAAATATCTCAGAAACTGATGAATGCAGCCATAACAAGTGCTATACAAAGATGAAAGAGCATATTAAGGGCAATTCTTTGGTATAATAAAATATTGGGGGTTACATTTAAAAAAGAGAGAAAATCTAGATTTTGCATTCTACATCACCCTGTATACAAATATGCGTCACAGGTTTCTCTTATAGCGGATTTTAAAACTGGAGGATATTTCTAATCTTCTCATGTAAAAAAAATAATGTTTAATTCATTACTTTTTGATATACAGTACGTTCATTTGACCGTGATTTGGATATAAAAATGGCCATAACTTTTGAAATACCCTGTATAATGTAACAATATGCTATATTGAAGTAACGGAAATTATTAGTAGAATTTGAATTTGGAATAATAGATATGGTGTCTCATTTAAAAAAATGTATGTTTGCATCACCACGTAGTTATGGATCACCCTGTATAAATCTAAATATTTTCTGATCAAGGAGCATATCTGTGGCTACAACTTTTATATACAATTTTTTTCGCTATCTTCTATAGTAGTGGAGTTATTGACCGAGCCGATACTAAAAACTCACCCTGTATATATAGTTACAAGTTAAAACAATTTATAGAAAGGTGAAGAAATATATATTTTGTTGATCTTTACACTTCATTTATGCATACATATTTAGATTTTAAACCAACTTATTAAAAACAGAAACAAATATATGTCACGTTTTATTTCTCATTTAATCCCTTGGATTCACGGACCCGAGGTGCTCTTCTAGCATAACCTTGGCCCGTTACGGTATCTTGATCCAGAACATTTCATAAGTCTCTCATATTTTGGGTTTGTAGTTACTCGTCCCTTAAACTCTTGACTCCTTTTAATTATCTGAACCATATATACGGTTAGTATTAGTGGTTCCACAATTCCTGGTACGTTTCTCTGATCTTTTGTGCTTCATGCGTTGGCAAAATAGAGAAGGATTTTGAACCTATTAGGTGATTCACAACTCTTTGCGTATTATCACCAGCTGTCTATTTTATCCTTTCACGATACCTCTATTTCTATTTGGATCGCATTATTCAGCTTGCTCTACAGAGTTAAGGAAAGCAGAATGTAGGAATGTCTACAAAGGAAGGATTTTTAAGTCAAGTAATCGTTTATTGACATTGGGCATCAGCCCAAATCTTGCGCCACAGTGTCGGTCTGTATGCGTGTTAAGTCGGAAGCCTAGGAACCAGAAAGCTTCAAAGAAAGGAGGAAAGAGAAAACTAAGCAGGGATAGGTGAAGCACAAATATGAAGAAGAAAATACTTTAGAACCGATCCTGTATTCTTTATGTACCTAGTCATGGACTTGTATGGTTTAATTTTGATCCCGTTTTAAATATAGGTTTTGATTTTCGCGACTTACTTAAAGCACACTGTACGAACTGAGATTTTGAGTGCTTGAGAACTTGTTCGACTGCACAGCCCACTGATTAAGAGCCTCTTTCGTATATATCTATATGACCATTAAATAGGGCAGCGCTTTCATTCTAGCATTGAAAGATGAGAAGCGACAGGTCGCATAAGGTAGGTTTAATTAAGAAACATATGAATAGTTGATGCAAATGTTAATAAGAAGGCATTACATAAGCGTATCACTGTGAGTGTGGGATACATGTTCATCCATAAGTAGACGTGAAACCAAAACTAAATATCAAGGTGCTAAGACTAATATGCAGAAGATTTGGGATAGTTTACAAACGCTTTTATTTAGTGATCGTCATAGTAAATATGGTCAAATTGGTTAATTCGACGTTTTCTCCATACAGCAGCAGTAGTAAGCCGAAGCCAGGCAAGTAGGTCATCTTTGTCTTCTTCTGCCGCACTCACACAACCAACAGTACTTTTCCGGGCCTACTAAACCTCCTGGTGATTGTGAGTAAGCCGACCAGTTTTCTGAGTATAACGATGTCTCTTCAAACTCCATCATGCCAAATATGTATATCTACCGTAATGTTGGGATACCATGCCAACCAATATCTTGAGTTCTGTATCCAAAGACGGCTATTGGTTATAGATACGTAATAAAAAATGAGATCCCCACCCGCCCGCAAAAAACTCTCGCAAATAGTTTCCTTCATCTCTCTCCGTAGGTGCTAGGATGGCGCAGTTTTTAACAATCTTCAGTTGACGTTTAAAAATAGATTGTATTACCAATATGAATCTTTAAAGGGCAATGAAATGAAAGATATCCCTAGAGTACCCAAAAGAAGACTTTGGGCGGCTTTTATATTATACAATTTCTTTTTTAATTTAGTTTTAGCGCCACTAACGTAATTTTCGTAAACTATAGACTTTGTTGATTCCACAGCTCATGGCATGGCTCACAAACTTTACTGTTGTCAGTTTAGTGATGAGCTGCACCCATAAAGGATTATCTACAACAATATAGTTTCAAAAACTATTTCTTTGCTAAGGTAGCACAGCATTCGGGTAGAGCATATTATGTCGTTACTTTACAGGGAAGCGAAGAGCCCAATATGAATACACCAAATTGTTGAGTTTCACAACCCCTCACCCCAATCTACCCCAATTTTACCCCTCTAAAAGAATTTGGAAAACGATCGGAACCAAGTCATCTAAAAACGAAGTTTGTTATCATATTTATAGTTTTTCTATAATTGCTGCGTCGCCACTGACACGATTCATAAAAACCATACGCGTTTTTCATCTTCGCTACAGTCGCTACGATGATAATATAGTGTTAGAATTTCAATAACATTAATTCGATAATTAGCAGGTGATACAATACAGAATTCTTTAAAGCAAAACTTGTATGTATATGTTACGGCTAAAGTGTTTAACTTGATAGTTTATATACTAGCTGGATATTATACAAACTATCCAAATGTCTTGTTATTTTGATGGAAAATCATATTTCAACTAAAATAGCTATGAATCTTGGTTGGTTTGTATACTATCCAGCTAGTTTACAAACTATACAAGATATGCCGCTAAGGTATATACCACAAAGGTATCACACATATTAACCAGTGTTTCTGGTCAGTTTACAAACTATCCACATAATTTGGATAAGGTATGCACCTAATATCTCTAGTAATACATAATAAGTACTTTGGTTTCTGTAATAGGCAAGGCAATATTCAGATGGACCTAAAAAAGTGCGATATGCCCATTCACGTATTCAAGAACAAGCTTCTTAGTTTACAATCCCCCACCCCTAATCACCCCTATTCCACCCCCATCAAAAAAAATCATCAAAATCTATGCAGCGGTTACTGAAATTACGAGGCTAGAAAAACGCCAACAGACAGAACGATGGAAATGAGTGACGTGGATTTTCGTTATGCAGATATCGTAAAACGCCCGAAAATCAAAAAAAATCGCGATCACAATTCTCCTCTCACCTATTGGTGTGGGAACTGAAAATGACGAAGATGTGTGAGAGTGCTGAGTCAATCGGCTTGACTCTCTTTTTGTACATTTTTGAAAAAATATTGTATACTCGTAAATATAGGAAAACGAGCGAGTCATCTGCTCAATCCCATTTTTCTTAGTAGTCACCTAGCCATATGCGCCCATGCGACAAAGCACTTTGTGCAACTTCTGTTCATTATATTTCAGGCCGGATATTATGCGTTAGGTGTACAGCTATTGTTTCCAGTGTAATTAATTCGCCGCAATGTGTAAACATACGGCAGTTGTTCTAAGAAGATCGCAGGACGCTAAGGTAACGGATACTGCTTCCTGTGAGATGCTAAAGACCGCCCTTAACATTTGCATATAGATTCGAGGCTACACTGACGTTTGTTCCCGCTGAAGGGAACAGAGCAGTTATTTAGAGACCCCAGGAACTAAATTTGGGTTGCATAATAACACAGACAGAAAAGTATGTTTTGTATGTTAAACAGATGAACGGCAGTAGGTCAACCCTGTGAACAGTTATACTTAAGTACTGACGTTTTGTTTGGGAAACGACTAGTGATTTCAAATTTGCGATAAATGTGTTGAGTACTAATAGTATTTCGCAATTCTAGCTTCGCTTAATCTCTTTGGAAATACAGGCCAGTGGTTTGTAAATTATAATAATAAGGAAAAAATGAACTCAAGTTGATTGAATCAGTACTTCCCACACATTACGCTGATACCAGTTTATTATTTTCTCACAGCATGAAGCTATAGTCTGAGATCCCTTTGCAACCAAATCATATCCAGCCCCTCCCCCCTCTAAAAATTGTGTTATGCCACTAGGTCTTTCCTTCACAGGTCAATTTGCCGTCTATTATGCATACAACAAATTTTTCACTTTTACAACTACCACCCCTCAACCACCCGAATCTCACCCCCCACCAAAAAAAGGTAAAACCTTAGATAAGGAAAGAGAGGGGATACCGCACGCCCATTTGATGCTATATGGATTAGCTGATACCGAAAATGAATAGCTGTCAAAATGCTGGTGGAAAACTGACGGTAGTGTCAAGGTGGTGTTTTTTGCGATATTTAACGTTTTTAAGACCAATAATTGTGAAATATTGTGGTGAGCGTAATGGTGGGGTGTGCAGCTTACCGTTGTAAAAGCCACAGCAGCAGGAAGGAGCCAGGAATTACTTTTCACAGGTAAATTTATGATCTTATTTTTTGGTGTATCCGAAATTCATGCAAATATCTCGATATCTAGTTCAAAGATATATGTGTATCCGAAATATAATTTGGAATGTACCACTAACATGCGAATCATAATGTTTTTGAGCACGTAAAGTCTAAAAATTATGTTTTTAAGGGATTTTTTGGTTCAAATACAATCAGTTTTCCAGTGGCGTATCTATTATAGCTTACATTTTGAATAGAAATATTATGACTTTGCATTGTAATATATAATATACCAATACCCTTATACAAGGTGTGCATTTTAAGGGTGGCCTTTATTTGTAGTTGTATGAATAATAAAATTAATTTTCTTTCTTCCTCGACAGGTTTCCTAAAGATCTTCCTAGACATGATTTATGGATCAAAAATATGAGGATCGAAGGTTGGAAGCCTACAAGCAACGATAGGCTTTGTTCTAAGCATTTTAAACAGAATTTCCTTCATCAAACAAATCAAAAAGTATATCTTCTGAAAGGAGCAGTCCCCACCATATTTGACGAGCTTCCGGAATACTTACGTCCAAAAATTGTAAGTTATAATTCCTAGCTTACATTGTCTACGCTTAATCAATATTAAAATAATAAACATCCTAGGACTATGACAGATGGATAGATGGATAGATGGATAGATGTATAGATGGATAGATGGATAGATGGATAGATGGATAGATGGATAGATGGATAGATGGATAGATGGATAGATGGATAGATGGATAGATGGATAGATGGATAGATGGATAGTTGGATAGATGGATAGATAGATAGATAGATATACTTTATAGTCTAAGAATTTACAAGATTCTTATTGACAAAGCTATATAATAACAAACAAAACTTTTGGGATATTCACTAAAACCTGTGAGGAGGAAGTTCACTCCATTGTATATAATTGGATCATTAATGAGTTATGATTTGGGTGTGATATTAATTTAAAATCATTCTTATGCCTTATGCCTATATTCTATATTTATGGTCTCAACTTTCGTTTTATATTTGAGTATTAGTGATGACGTTTCCAAAATAAACAGTGCAATAAAGTAAGGAGAAATACGATTACGAATGGCTGAATAACCATTTAAAAATTGATAGCTATGAAAATCAAAAGGCAGCTAACCTCAAAGATGTAATAATTTCTTGTGTTACAGTTACATTATTAAACAACTATATTTAGGTGTGTTTACTCGATACGAAATCAAAACAAAATGTTACTGTCACTTTTCCTATAAGATTCAGTCACTCATTCACATCTACTTAAATCATAAATTAATTTGTTCTGTCTTTCTTTCGGAAATAATGTTTCAAACATTGTCTAATATACAGCTCTGTTATTTTAGGCAAAAGAAAGAAAAAGACCCCGTGAACGTGATGTTCATCCAGAACCATCGCCATCAACCTCAGCTCTGGCTGCACAGGACGACTCTCCCCGGAAAAAGAAACTTAGAAGAGAACTGCTGCTGCAAAAAGATAAGAATAAGGAAAAAACGAAAAAAATCCGTGCCCTTGGTCAGTCACTGAAAAGAGCACACAAAAAAGTAGCCTCTTTAAAAATAATTGCTGAGGAATTAGAGCGACAAAATTTACTATCTCAAGAAAATTTAGTTTTAGTTCAAAATATGAGCAAGGTTAATATAGAAATATTGAACAGAAAAATGGGGAGAAATGTTCAATATTCACCTGAACTTAGGAAATTTGCCCTGACATTAAATTTTTTTTCACCAAAGGCATACAACTATGTGAGAGATGTTTTTGACACTTGTCTCCCGCATAGCAAAACTATTGCAAAATGGTTTCAGAATGTGGATGCTGAGCCTGGTTTTACCAAGGAATCAATAAATACCTTAATAAATAAGGTTCAATCATCTGACAGACCAATAATTTGTTCATTAATTATCGATGAAATAGCCATACGGAAACATTTAGAATGGGATGGAAAAAAATTCCATGGTTATGTGAACTATGGTACAAATTTAAACGATGACTCTAATGCTTTAGCCAACGAAGCTTTTGTTATAATGTTGGTTTGCATCAATGGAACTTGGAAATTACCTGTCGGTTACTTTCTTACAGATTCTTTGAATGGCAGTCAAAAACATTCAATTGTATCTCAATGCATCCATCTGATTGAAGATACGGGAGCCAAAGTTATGTCAATCACATTCGATGGTGCTCCATCTAATACCGCTATGTGTCATAACTTTGGATTCCTATTTAACATTTCAAATATACAGACAAGTTTCAGAGTTACAGATCACAATGTATATATTTTTTATGATCCATGTCATATGATAAAACTTGTTCGCAATGCATTTGGTGAAAAGAAAATCCTAATTGATTGTGATAACAATTTTATTCAATGGAAATACATAGCGCTTCTAGAGAAGCTGCAAACTAGCGAGGGCTTACATTTAGGGAATAAGTTACGTCGCGCTCATATTATTTTTGTCAAACAAAAAATGAAGGTTCGGCTTGCAGTTCAGTTACTTAGTGCATCAGTAGCCGATGCTATTGAGTATTGCGACAAAAAGCTGAATCTTGAGGATTTTAAAGGTAGTCAGGAAACAGTTAAATTTATTAGAATTGTAAATAGCATTTTCGATATTTTAAACAGCAGAAACCTAGTAGCATCAGGTTATAAAAAAGCATTATGTCAAAAAAATATAGATCGATCTGCGGAATTTATCAATAGTGCAATTTTTTATCTTTCAAAGTTGAAATTATCTAATAATGAGCAAGTAATCATGTCTAACAGAAAAACTGGGTTTATTGGATTAATAATTTCATTATCAAGTTCTTTAGGATTGTACAAAGAACTTATTTCTGAGAGAAAAACATTACTGTACCTTCCGTTGTATAAGATTAGTCAAGATCATTTAGAATTATTCTTTTCGTCAATTAGATCAAGAGGTGGCTGGAATAATAACCCAACCGCTCGACAGTTTCTAGCTGCTTACAAAAGGCTTCTGGTTCGAGCAGAAATTAGAGAGGGCGGTATGGGTAACTGTATTCCATTAGATCAAATCCCTATTCTAAGTAGTTCTACAAAAAATGTAAGGTCTGAAGATGTAATTAATAGTAGTTTATCGAACCATAGTTTAATAGACATAAATGAGCCTTCTGATGATCTAGAAACTATTTGGAAGGATCATGACTACATCATGAATGCACCTGTGATAAGTGAATGTTCATCCCAAATTGTGCAATATATTGCTGGTTATGTTTCGCACCAATTACAAAAAACAATAAAATGTGAAACATGTGTCACAGCATTGATTGGTACTAGAGATCGGTTTCTCAATTCCCTAATTGAATTTAAAAGCCACGGCGGTCTGACTTACCCATCAAATGATGTTATCAAGATATGTTTGAAATCGGAACATTTTCTGAGAGATAATGAAAATTGTATTCACACCAAACATTTTGTACCTTTGCTGATAAGCAAAATAATATCAAGTTTTCTAGGCACCCCTATTTTCAGCTGCTTAGAACGTCACGTATTAGAAAATGATGTAAATCATATATATTTTTTAATAAAAGCTGTATGCACAAAATACTTAAATATCAGAATCCATTTTATTGTAAAATCTCGATCACAACAGGACAATCCAGTTCGGAGCCAATTAACAAAAATGATTCTGTTTAAAGGGCAGTAAAATATTGGTAGTTTTTGACCTTCATGACTGTAATATTGACTGCCATCAATTGTAGGAGCAAGCGAAATGCCACGTTCCTACAAAAAATTTATTTTTGTTGAAGCACACAATACTGAGTTTCACCCAAACTTCCCCATAAGTAAATACATAACTGCAATAAATTAGAACTTACTGGAAGCAAGGGGTTAAGTGATAAAATAGAGTTGTAATTTCTATGTAAGTTATAGGACCTCACCTATATTGAATGAATTGTTCGTTTTTATTTACTAGCTAATCTAGGGGTCATTTTCTAATTTTGTAAATGTTTTGATTTTGGATAAGATTAAAGGACCTTTGTATTTCTAGCCCAAAACTTACTTTATTTCATGTCTGAGATAATTTTTATGTTTAACCCTCCAGCTTTTTCATTAATTATTGCTACCGTCGCAAAAAGAAGTTAAGTATAAAAAAGCCTCGTTGGAGTAATTAAAAATACTGCTCTTCAGTACACACTACAAACAGCAAGTAACAGCGTAACAGCAAGTAGATTTTTTCACTGCATATGGGGACTTCGAGATTGAAGGCATCAAATTCCTCAATCTCGTAAGCTGATCTATAATAATAAAAATGTTTTATTGCTGCTTCTGTTTACAGTATGTAATAGACAGTATTTTATATATAAACATAATGTCAATAAATATAAATATACTATAGGTATTATGTGTTCTTTAATAATAAAAAATTGATTTACTACAAACTACAAGCAGTTTTTTTCTTTCTGGGTAGAAGTATAATCGTGTCTTTCATCAGTCATATACTGCAAATGAACATAACATGTTCATGACTGAATAAAATATATACATTATCAATTTTTATATATTATTGGCCACAAAACAGCAGTCGAATGAAAATCACGGTTACGGTAATGTTAGTCACTTAAATTTTAATTGTGGATGGCGAAATTGGCCATATAGAAACCCTGAATAACAATATTTCATTAAATTTTATTTGAAAAAGATTATTTCTACATATAGCTCAACCATAACGTTAATCCCATTAGTTACGCCACTGGGAATAGCGCTTTGGTGCCATTTGGTATCAGAAATGTCAGTCGCGGGTTCCGTCCTCTCTCTTTCCTTGTCTAAGGGTAAAACATAGTGTAACATCAAAATGTTAGGTTAGATTTTTTTGATGTGTAAGCGTCATCGAATCATCTGGAATTTTCTGGACTGACAGATCGACATTCTCGAATGTCACCTGAATGTCTCCAATCTCCTAGATGGTTGGATGAAGTACATAAGGCGCCACGAGTAAAACAGTGAAAGTTACGTCCCGTTTGATTTCCTGGGTGAAGAAAAAGAGGCCGTCGTGACAACTGGTGTCAGAAGTGTGGGATTATCCATCGAATGAAGCTGGAAAAAGGATCAAGAGGTGAGTACATAGCCAGTTAATGCCAGTAACCAGAGCTATGGCGTCCGACATGAATGCATTGATTAGTATGCTACAAGAAATGAAGGCCCATCAAGATAATCAAGCAGCTGTTACGCAAGCAACCATCGTGAACCTTGAATAAAAGCTCAAGCACCACCAAAATGAGGCAATCGCAGACTTGAAGAGTGGACAGGAATTAGTGATGACTCGGTTGGAGGAGCAGAAGCAAGTCGTAAGCCAGGCATTAGAAAATCAAGATCACCGTATTAGTGCAATTGAGGAGCAGCTAACAGCATCACAAAGACATGTTGAGGAACAGCTAGCAACATCACAAAAACACGTTGGGGAACAGCTAGTAAATTCACAAAAACCCGTTGAGGAACGAATGACGATGTAGATTTGAAGCAGATATTGGCGCAGCTGGAGAGAGAAAACGCGAATGTAGGGACCGAGCTTAACGTTGCGCTCAAGGACGTGTCATGGGGCTCTGATCAAGCCGCGCAACTCAGGAGCGAGAATGGTAAGCAAAAGATCAGGATTACGCAACTGGAAGACAAACTCAGCAGACTCACTAAGGAACTGGAGAGAGAGTGTCGAGAGTGGACAACCGACAAGACGAAAAGGTGCAACTGAAGAGAATGATAACTGATGTAGGAAAAGAGAATCCTGCTCGAGCTGAAAATGAGAATCGCAAGTTGGGCAAAGAATATCGCAGTTACGAGGTGATCTGGTATGGTCTTGCAACCCACGACGGAGAAGGGGTAGATGTCCGAAGCTACAACGCCATTGGGAGGGACCCTACGTGGTGATGAAGCGCCTCAACGACGTAGTCTACAGGATACGTATGGGTAGTGGAAAACCGAAGGTCGTCCATAGCGATCGCCTGTGGCATGGCCGACTCTACACTAGGCCGGAGCCTTAGATGTGGCAACGTGGCTTAGCTGTCAAATAGTGGCCCTATAGTTTCAGAATAATTATTACATTTTATATGTATTAGAGTTCATCTCGGCTAATAAATTAAGAAAAATACTTTTTAGAACTACTACTGCTAATACCACTTACATCTGATGTCTAGTTCTTCGTAGTCAGACACTACAAAATAAAAATAAACGCAACTTGTTTCCTGATGTCACTTTCACTTCCACTTAAATGAACACTCAATTTACTTTGTAAATTGTCACTTGAGCTAGAAAAATTCACTATTAGGTCACTGTGAAGTCATTCTTGCCGGTCTTTATTTCCTTTCACTATCAAAGCTCTTCGTAGGTATGCCCAGATGCATGCCCTCGTTGGCATGCCCAGATGAGTTCTATTAACTATCTTTTTCTGAGATATTTGGGAGGTCCAGAAAACATTGTAGGTACCACATTGTGGTTTAAAATAGGTCTTATCCTTTGAAATGTTTGTAAATTATTGTCTTCCTTATAAATATAACCAGCCCTTCCGAGGAACACCTTTCACCCACTTCTGTTTATGTCCCTTATTGGACGCACAATTGCTAGTGCAACCTGGTACTACACACTTTGCAGGCATCTTTTTATCTTTATAGTTTCATTTGTGCAGGTAAATCAGTAGAAACCCATTAAAAATCACCTTCCACTCTTCGTTGTTACTCTGGAAGGTTATGTTGGTAAGTCCTTGTTTGGAAGCCCCAATTGCTATTGCAACCTGGTACTACACACTTTGCAGGCATCTTTTTATCTTTATAGTTTCATTTGTGCAGGTAAATCTGTAGAAACCCATTAAAAATCACCTTCCACTCTTCGTTGTTACTCTGGAAAGTTATGTTGGTATGTCCTTGTTTGGAAGCCACAATTGCAGTTTGCAGGCATCTTTTTATCTTTATAGTTTCGTTTGTTCAGGTAAATAATTAGAAATACATTAATAATCACCTTCCAACCATATTTTTTGCTCTGAAAGAATACACTAATGACAACAACAAATAAAAGCTCGGCCCGCGAACAGTGTAGCCATATTTCAATTCTCCGGCCTAGTGAGTAAAGGCGACCATGCCTGTGGCCATACAAGGATCGAAGCGAACTGTTCGTAGAGGACGCCGAATGCTAAGGGGAGAAGAGTGTAACCTCCTGTATATATAGCATTGCTTATTTGTATTGTTGTTGATGTTTCTTTCAAAATGTTAGGTTAGATTTTTTGATGTGTAAACGTCATCGAATCATCTGGAATTTCCTGGACTGACAGATCGACATTCTCGAATGTCATCTGAATGTCTCGAATCTTCTAGATGGTTCGATGAAGTATATAAGGCGCCAGGAGTAGGCGCAGCAGTAGTTCAGTTCAGTTGAGTTGAGATAAGGCTAAGAGATATTGTACTAAGTTGGGAAGTAAAACAGTGAAAGTTACGTCCCGTTTGATTTCCTGGGTGAAGAAAAAGAGGCCATCGTGACAATACTAAGGAACCCCTGAAACATCTAAAGAAATATCTAAAAATGAAGTTTAAGCTGTTTTCATACTTTTGGTTTTTTGATCATTGGTATGCTGCCACTGGCACAATATCTAACAACCATACGCGTTTTTCATCCTCACCACGGTAATAATACTGCGTCAAAATTTCATTATAATCAATTTAGTAGTTTCCAGGTTACAAAATACAAAACGATCTAAAGCAATAAATACTCGTATGTACACAGAAAGTCTTAAGTACCTTAGTTTCGATAATAGGCAAGGCAATGTTCGGATTAACCTAAAAAGGTGATTTATGTCGCTAGGTCTTCGTTGACAGGTCAGTGGACAGCCTATTATGAATACAACAAATTTTTCAATTTTTCAACCCCCTACGCCTCGCCCTACGCCCTAACCACCCCAATTTCACCTAGACCCAAAAAAAGTAGAAAATGGTCAGGAACGTCTAAAAAGTTTGAGCTGTTTTTATATTTTGAATTTCTTTATTATTTCTGCGCCGCCACTAGCACGATTTACAAAAGCCATACGCATTTTCCATCTTCGCCACGGTAGTAATACTGTGTCAAAATTCCGTTAAAATCAATTTAATAGTTTTTTCGTTACACAACGATCTAAAGCAATACTAGTATGTTTACCCCAGAAAAAATTATAGGTCCTTTGTTTTCTTCAATATGCAAGGCAATGTTCGGATGAACCTAAAAAAGTTATTTATGTCACTAGGTCTCCCTTCGCAGGTCAGTGTACAGTCTATTATGAATTCAAGCGATTTTTCAATTTTACAACAGACATATTAGGAGTTATTGACGACATTCCGCTATGACGTTTACCATTTTTGAGATTTTGTTAAATCAATACAAATTATCTTCACGTAAATCAGTTACATTGCAAGTATATTGGAATGTGTAGTTAAATACTTTGAGGAACATTTTGCGGAAACTACCAGATTTTGAAGAAACTGGAAGGTCCTTCAGCGGACAAAGAAGAGATTGGAAAGCGCTATAGATGCTGGCTGGCCAATGTTCAAATCAGACTCCCTCTAGAGATGTTTACTCTGAGATTACACAAGTCACTCAGCAACTAGACCGAACGCCGACCCTGTCTAATGTTTTGTACGTTTCTTGGATGATTTGAATTACGGCATGTATTTTATTCTTCTATATTTTTTGGGGACTAGTCAGTCGGGTTAGAACTCACATACGGTGCACACATTATTCGATGCGTTGGTGATTGTGTTCTGGATTTCGAATATACGTGTTCGCAATTTCGAGTGGTAAGTAGTTGTTGACGCTTCATAATTAAATTAAATGTAACTTAAACTTCTAGCGCTTGACTATTTAGTATTCAGATAACTTTTCTGTGTATTAGTGACAATAATGGTGCATGGTCTACATTAATTTATACTGGGTATTCATTTGAAAACTTTCCATCCCGGATTTCTCGAAAACCGCCTACTAAAAGGAAAAATGCCGAGACATGTCAAAATATCTGTCAAGTGGGACAACTTTTTAACTAAAAGCTATTTCATCCCCCACAGGATCATTCCGTTGAAAATTTTAAATGACGAGAGGTATCGGGTAATATCGTGTTTTAACTATGTCGAAGAAAATTAGAATCATTGTGTATCTTAACTTGTTCAAATAGTATACAAAAACACACGAAAATATCACATTTTATTGCAATAGGTGTCCAAATGTTGCTCGTTATTGGCGATTTTCAAACTCCTGACGGGCAGTTGCAAAAACATCTTTTGGGATATCATGGCAACTTTGGATAACTCGTTTACGAAGGTGATCCAAACTGCCTGTCAGGAATTTGAAAATCGCCAATATCATTATGATATTTTGGTACGTTTTAATATCACATTTGAACAAGGTAAGATACACAAAGATTCTAATTTTCTGAAAAACGAATCCACGGATTTAAAGAAATCAAACGTCATAATAAAGGACTTTGACATACATTCAAAACAAGATTGTACTTGATACCCTTTGCCATTTAAAATTTTGAAGGGGATGATCCTGAGAGACAGAGGGTACATGAGGGTGAATCAGCCTTTGGTTAGAAAGTTGTCCCCTTGGTGGGAAGTTTTCAAATGAACGCCCTGTATAATTATTACCCCATCAAGACCTATACTTCAATGAATCTTAGGCCGGTCTTAAACGTATTGACAATTTCGTAAAGCAATTTTCAACAATGCCTCTCCAATAGGGTACTTGCAGAAAAAAATATTATGTCGTTTACGCGTTCCTTAGAGCCTAGTAAACATGACAAAATCACTTGATTGGTTTTTTGGAATCGGCTGTGAGAGATATTCCAAAAATTATTTCAAATGCCGGAAAATGCCGCGCAAACAACCTCTGACGTCAGTGATATCGTATAGTGGTGGGATGTAAAGTATTGATATTCGATATCGATAGCCAGTGCTAACCTAACATTTTTTCATTGATCATTATAACCACAAATCACAGTCACACACACACACAAGAGTACAAGTCAAAAGAATAAAAGTTAGGCTGAATTACTAATTCACTTTGTAGGGATGGGCTTGATTCTATCTTTGGATTCATTCATAATGGGATGCGCCGAAAAAAAATGATGGCTTCGATTAGTTGCGCTCAGTCACAAACAGGATAAACTGTGATACCTATTAGTTATAAAAATGTATTGCAACGAAAATGCTAGTGGGTTAATTGCCTGTTTCAAATATGTTTAAGTATCAATAAATTGAATCGCATTGAATTAAGATCATCTCTAGTCGAATGCGCAGTTGGCAAACCTGTAGCAGTATCGATTGTCGATATCGATAATATATCTGTGACGTCAGCCCTTGTTTTAAGTCACGTGGAAAAATTTGAATATATCCTTATTTTATTTTGCAAATATCTTTTTTTGGCCGTCAGTAAAATCATGTTTTTTGTTTCCTACTGCTTCTTGATATTGTTTTCTTTACGCTATGTATACTCCCGAGGCGATTTCACGACCACTGCAAGTACCCTGTTATCCCAGTACATCAAAGGATCTTATGCAGCCTGGTCTAATAATCACCAAGAATGATTGGGAAGTACTGAGTCAAACCTCTTGACGCCATTTCTTTACATTTGATTGATAGCGACAGTCTTCGCCTTCCGCCGTCGACACTTTCCAAAATCCAAAGAAATTCCGAATCTCCACATCAATAAGTAATACCCCGTCCCGTTCGGGCTCTTCCGTGCAACGTCGGGCGCCATCGCGACCGGCGAATCCCCGTTGCAGTCAATATGCCCCGCGCCACCGCCACCAACGCTGCTTTCCCGAGTTTTCCCCGCGATTTTCCGACGATTTGCGGGAAACTGTGAACGCGCGTTGCGATCTCCGCGCGCGACGGGACTTTTCTCGCGCGTCTTCCGCCGGATTTTGCACCGGAACTTCCGCCGGAAAGTGCTGGATCCGTGTGATGTGCCAGTGACCATCTATTTATGCGTGTGTGATTGTGTGACAGATCCAGTGACATACCCTCTGAGATGCTTTGCCGCGGTTATTTCTGATTCAGTCTGTTTATGGTAAGCTAGAGATCATTTAATTTAAGATATTAAAAAAAAAATTATTTACGAGTCTGAGGAGAGTGGCTCCACATACAGGGTGCCCCTTATGTATGGAATAACGTATAGGTATATCAGTAAATAATGGTTGTATAAAAAACTTTTTTATATAAAAGTTGTTTAATATTTCATTTCCCAGAACAGGACAGGATTAAATTGTTTTTGTTTCAGAAAATAAATGAGTAACTAAAAACAATTGAATTTTTTTAAATTAGCAACATGCCCTTTCGTTAAGCTCATTCGGTTTTTTCTCTTTTTAGTGACATAGCATGCTAGCACAACAAATATAAAGAAATGTTTAAAAAAATTTAAAACTTGATTAAGCTTGTTACTTCAATAAAATTCAGCACTGCCGTTTCCGGCAGATCCTTTTTTTTTGTGGCTTTGGGACTTAGCAATGTCCATGCAGCCAGTCTCTCAAATTAACAAATGATTATTATATAGTATTATAATATAATCTATGATGAGAATAAGATATGAAGTATTAATAGTTCTTTTTGAGAAATGGCAAAAGTTCAGTAGTATTATCTAATATGTCTGAGAATAGCTAAGAATAACCTAACGACCCTAGGAGGTACAGTAAACGAAAAACAAATGGGATGAGACAGGGATACTAGTCTTCTCGAAAAGGGGCCTTTCGAGGCATTTTATTTAGACATACAACACAGACCACGGATAGGTAGGATGTTGCACAAGGATAAACATAGGGTAAGCCAAAGCTAAATTTGTAGACCTGTTTTTTTAAGGTAGTGCATTACAATATGCACCACTCTACTATCCTTCAACGACAAGACGTATTCTATATTGAGAGGATGGTGATATCCGTATTTCCCCATTTCCACACGGAACTACTCCTGCTGTTGGTAATACTTCTGGCATTCAAAAAAGATATGATCCAGTGTTCCAGGCACATGACATTGATCACACGTAGCAGAGTCACTTATGCCAATCTTTGCCAGAAATGCTGGGAAACGACCATGTCCGAACCTCAAGCGACTGTACATACTGATATATGTTCTTGAAGCATTTATATTTTTGTACCATGGCTTAGCTGGAATTTCCTCCTGAATTGAACAGTATTGAGTTCTACTGTTTGACCGATATTGCTGGTACATGTCTTGCCACAGTTTAAGAATGTCTTTTTTAATGTTGTTAATACAATCTCCTAGGCATAATAAATTAGTTGCATAATTGGTTTCCTGTGCAGCTTCTTTGGCCAGTTTGTCCACCTTCTCATTGTATAAAATGCCATTATGAGCTTTCACCCATATGAAAACAATTTCCGTTCCCTGATATCTCAGTATGCATAACCTGGATTTTATGTATCTTACGATTGGGTGTATATTATCTAGAGGTGGCCGGCAGATCCTGTTTCTCTAAAGTGTTTCAAAGTCTTGCTCTCTACTGACTGGGCGATAGGTTCTCGATGAGTATGACACTTTCACATGCTTCTAGTGTGTTCGTTTGCCAGCCCATAACCGACTATAATAATCAAAATTTCTATGCGCGCAGATTCTGTTCAATGAACCATTCCTATAATAATTTTGGATGACCAACTTATTAACAATATCAGACGTATTGACATATGGCAATAGTTTTTTTGTCATCTCCTGGCCTAGTAGCAGACTTCAAATATGTAGTTTAATGTTATTGATGTAACAAATTCAATAAAGCTTTTAATTTTTTGAAAAGATTTCCTTGTATTTGACCACGGACGTGTTATGTCATTGAAAGGAGAAAAAAATACCTACAAATGAGCCTAATGAAGGGACAAATTTTCTGAAACAGAAACAGCTGAAATCTTATGAGAAAAACGATATTAAACAAGTGTTATATATTTTTTTAATTATTTACAGAGATATGTACATATACAGTATTTTTCATATATCATGGGCACATTGTATATACAGTGTGGTCTATTAGCGATGCTAATATTTAGGGAGATCTTAACTTCGAGACGGATAGTGGTGAAATTGTCAGAAAGAGATAACTAAACTTCCTATACCAATAGGCGAAAGAAGTATTGTAATCGCAAGAAAATTCAAATTTGAGATGGTATGTCTCTTGGACGTTTTGAAGCCTCTATATCATAAAATATCACGTAACTCACTTCCGTCGTTCCGTCTGTTGTATTTCGTTTGTCTCTCTGTCTGCCTGTCTGTTGTCTGTTCAGTAATATCTGCCCTCTCTATATCTCATAAAGAATTAAGCAATGTTGTTGAATCTTTATCAGTGAGTTACTATTAGCGCATGGACAGAAAAGTTTTACAGCATTTAAAAATCTATCTATACCTTTTCTAGTACTTGTTTCAAAAGGATCAAATTACATTTCTAAAGCGTAAATTCTAAAATTGAGACTATCAGCTGTAATATTAGATCTGGCAGTTTGAATTTACAGCTGACGCTTTAGAAATGTAATTTGATCTTTTTGAATATTTTCCTGGAAAATGTAGAGAAAGGGCAGAGCAATAATGGAGACAAGGAACTCGTTGGACTCCCTATAATTTGAAAAAAAATTGCGTGATACCAGTTACATCTTTATGGTGTATTAGTACTGAAGTGGCATATTGCTTCTATTCCTGCTCCTATCACTTTTGAAAATCCAGTGAAGGTGGAGATGTAGTAAAAGAGCAAAATCTGTAAAGTATTCAAATGAAATTTCTTGGCATTTTAATGGTCACTAAACATTTCCCAAAGGCTATGTCGGTATCCAACGTCTTCTTAAGCTACATAGAAATGTTAGCATCATGACAGGCTTTTGCCAATTTTCATAGAAAAATCTGAGGAAAAAGGTTTTTTGACTATACTTTAGGAAATCTGGAAAGACCGAAGGACGTCTTTGGCTACCCCAAATAATTTCAAGCATAAAAAATTATTTTAAAATACTTTTCTGGTACCACCTACCTCATAGATATCTTGCTTTTCTCCAAATTTCGCCATACCTATACTCAGAAGTCAGTAGAAAAGCGAAATTTGTGCAACTTTCCTTTTTTTGCACTTTCCACTTTACCACAACAGTAGCAATTTTCAGAGACCAAATCCTTTTTTCTGTTTCGCTGGTATTACCAGCACTTCAAAATTTTGTTGCAAGTAAATCATAAATTTCCAGGCGATAAATAATATGTATTTTCTAGTCGACAGTTTTTTGCTTTGGAATTGTTGCAAGGTTTAAAACTGATAAATATTAGTAAATAAAATCGGACAAATGGATCAATTAATGATTAAGAACAGGTGACACAAACAGAAATATAAAACCACAATGATATGACGATATTAGGCGATGAAACACGGCTCGCCATAATAAAACCAATTATGATATGGTTATCGGTTTATATAAATCAAAGTGTACAGATACAAAACATTATTTTATGAACTTCAGAACGTTCTTAATGAATTAACATTTTTTTAATAACACGTTTCCTCAATTCTAGTTTCTCCCATGGTTTCTTAAAATGATCGATGACCTCTAAAACGGTAAAAGGCAAAGTTTGAGCGTTTTTTATATTCTTAGCTTTTTATCATCATCATATCAACAGTCAATTTCATCCGTGCTGGAGTTGAACCTACCACAAAAGTATCTCTAATACCAGTTTAATCCCTGCCAAGTTATTGAGAGGCCAAGTAATCCCTGTTTTCATTATTACTTTACAGCTACTCTTTAGAGTTTCGAGAGCCATTAAGCTTTTCCGTCCGAAAGGAATGAAATGAGCGAGCTTTTCGTAGTATAGGTGCCGTAAAGCATATTACTTTATGTTATGAATTCTTAGTAATTACAGTACTCTGCCTATTGGTGAGAGAAATAGAAGTTGCGTTATACATATAGGGTGAACCAAGCTGAACGCCTCCAACTCTAGTAACCCAAATACAGGGTGAGTTTTTAGTACCGGCTCGGTCGATAACTCCACTACTGTAGAAGATAGCGAAAAAAGTTGTACATGAAATATACTGTGTCAGGCTTTCGCGGCCATCGTCCAATAAATTTGTGGTTCTTGGGTTTTTAGGCCGGCGCCGGCGCCGTTTAGCGTTAAAGCTTGACGTTTCGCCAGCAGGAGTGGATAGCATCTTCAGAAGCTATTTCACTTCGGCGACTTTTTGGAAGTCGCTACTTCACTTCGACGACGCTAAACGACGCCGGCCTAAAAACTCAAGAACCACAAATTCATCATGTAATATATTGGTTCTCGGGTGAAAGAAACTAGTTTCATCCCCAAAACTAAGTGTATATTATGAGTTTGAGTTATTCTGAACTGACGTGAACAACTTCCCGCAACCGTCCAATAGCCACGCAGGACATATTGACGTACGACGCCAGCGCAGTACAGAACAAACATATACTATACTACCAAAGTATATAACACTACATCACATTCTCCTCTCACAAAGAAAAAAAAAATCTACAACCTAGTATATATAAGTCGATCAACTGGTTTTATAATTCTTTTTGGTCGCACTGGTGAAGTTTTTTCATTAGAAGTATCTGAATCATCCGACACGTCAGATTCACAAGAAACCATAGTGCTGGTATCCGAAAAGTCATCTGTTGCCTCACTCGTTTCAGCTTCATGAATATGGGACTCACTGAAGTGATATTTCTTAATTTGATTGATATGACGTTTCCAAATTTTATCACCTTCTGAAGGAATTTTAACTAAATATATTGTGCTGCAAATTCTTTTGTAAACAATACCCTTGATCCAAGTTGGTTTTTCCACATTCCTATAATCTTTGACAGTAACGGCATCACCGACTTCCAAACTTAAATATCTTTTACCTGAGTAATACTTTCTTTGTTTAGATTGCTGGACTGCAACTTTATTCTTGAGTGTGTTACACTCAGGTTCATATCTATTAATCTGAGGAGGTAGAAAATTGCTGAAACGGGTGCGCAAAGACCTATTAAACATAATAAAGGATGGACTGAGGCCGGTTGTACAGTGCGGTGTATTTCTACAGTCAAAGAGAAAATTATTGATAGCTGAATTTATGTTAATGCCTGTAGAGGTACCTAAGGCATTTTTCAGTGCGTTTTTAATAGTCTTTACAGCATTTTCGGCCGCCCCGTTAGAGGACGGCTGAAAAGGTGCTGATGTTAAATGTGAAATGTTGTTCAACCTTAAAAATTCTTCAAATTCCTTTGAGCAAAATGTTTTAGCATTATCCGTTACAATTTGTTCTGGCAATCCAAAACGTGCAAACACTGACATCAAAATTTCTATACTATTTTTTGATGTTATAGAATTCATAGGAAACACTTCGATCCACTTTGAGTATGCATCTAAAAGTATGAGAAATTGCTTATTCAAAAATGGTCCCATAAAATCTAAATGCAGACGACACCACACTCTATCTGGCAAAGGCCATGGCTGTAAAACAGCTTTGTCTGGTGTTTTTTTGTTTAGTAAGCAGTTGTTACAAGTGTGGCACAATCTTTCGATATCAGAATTTAAACCTGGCCACCAAAAATAGGACCTCGCCAAACTTTTTGTTTTAACTATACCCATATGGGACTTATGAAGTTCATTTAAGACAGCTTTACGCAAATTAGTTGGAACAATCAGTCGATTATTCCATATCAGGCAATCTGATTCTACAGATATTTCACTTTTAATTCTAAAATAAGGCTTTAGATCATCCTCAACAAAACGAGGCCAAGATCCATCAATAACATATTGTTTAACTTTATTTAAAGTATCGTCGCTGATCATTTCATGCTGTACTATACTAAAATTTATGGGAACATTGTTAATTGAAAAATAATTCATGAAGTTAATGTCCACATTCTCCCAAGAGTCAGAAGGACTCTCTATTGGCAAGCGGGACAAAGTATCAGCATGATTAAGCTCTGACTTAACAAACTGAATTTCATATTCATAATTGCTCAATATCACTGCCCATCGACGTAACCTATTAGCAGAATATTGAGGTATACCTTTCTGAGGATGGAAAATAGAGGTTAGTGCTCTATGATCAGTCACCAAAGTAAATTTACGGCCATATACATACTGATTAAATTTGCACAGCCCAAAAATGATTGCCAATCCTTCCTTTTCAATTTGACTATACTTTTTTTCTGCAGTTGAGAGTGTTCTGGATGCATATGCTAGAGGTTTTTCCGAACCATCCGGCATTATATGTGAAATTACAGCTCCTAAACCATATTCACTAGAGTCAGTTGTGAGTCGAACAGGTAACTCAGGATTGTAATGAACTAAAACTGATGCTGACATTAAAATATTTTTGATCCTTTTAAAAGCTGCTTCACAGTCGTGAGACCAAAACCATTCAACATTCTTTTTTAATAAACTGTAAAGTGGATGCAATATTGCTGCTAGGTTTGGAACAAACTGACCATAGTAAGTAATCATTCCCAGCATAGATTTTAATTGAGTAACATTTTGTGGTCTGGGGGCATGTTTGATAGCAACTATTTTATCCTCAGCTGTATGTAAGCCGTCCTTATCAATAACAAAACCTAAATAAGAGATTTGATTCATAAAAAAACTGCATTTGTTTAATGATATCTTAAAACCAGCATCACTCAAAATGGATAAAACTTTATCTAGCCTCATTAAATGTTCTTCGCGATTTTTTCCCGTGACCAAAATATCATCTTGAAACACAACCACTCCCTCTAAACCACCCAGAAGTGACTCCATTATTTTTTGGAACTTAGCTGGAATACTCGCTATACCAAATGGAACTCGATTATACCTATACAATCCTTTGTGTGTTGATATTGTGACCAACTTTTTGGATTGATCATCTAAACAGAGTTGATTGTAAGCTGTGGACAGGTCTAATTTGGAAAATTCTGTACCACCCTGCAATTTGGCAAACAGTTCGTTTATACGTGGGAGTGGGTATTGATCTATTTCAATAAAAGGATTGAGTGTTACCTTGAAATCACCACAAATACGCACAGTTCCGTCCTTTTTTAACACTGGCACAATTGGCGTTCCCCATGGACTATAATCAACTGGCTCAATAACTTCCAGTTCTTGCAAACGGTCCAACTCCTGCTCTACTTTGTGCTTAATGGCAAATGGTAACGGACGAGCTCTAAAAAATTTGGGAACAACATTATCACATTTAAGTTTCAATGATACAAGACCTTTGGTAAACTTGCCTAACCCAGAAGAGAATACGTATTTGTATTTATTTACCAAAGAATCTAGTTCTTGTGAAACATTAACATAATTCAAGCTATTGATGGTAAGATCAAATAAACTGAAAAAATCACGTCCTAATAAAGGTGGTCCACTACACTTATCTATCACATATATTTCTATTTGATTAACCTTATTTTGAAATTCCAAGTCACAATTTATAGTTCCGATTGGCACAATCTTATCACCATTATACAAACTGAATACCTTATTAGTCGTATTAATTGGCTTTTCTGCAAAATTTTCTAAATAAAATTGCTTAGAAATGACACTGAAACTAGCACCTGTATCTAGGTGAAATTGATAAGCCTTACCTGAAATTTTTACTTTAACCACAATAGGACTAATTTTAGTATCTAAACTAAATAATTGATGTTCATCACATTCCAAATAATTGGTATTTACGTTTGAAAGAACTCGTTTTGTTTTGTTTTGGTTTTTACTAGGACATACGGTAGCAAGGTGTCCTTTTCTATTACACCAATGACAGACGCACTCGCGAAACGAACATCTTTCCGTGGAATGGTTGCGCCTACCACATACTGCGCAACGTGGTGGGAGAGCGATTTCGACGCTACTCGACGTGGAAGCGGTACCAGCAGCAGCTCCAGCAGCTCGCCTCCTGGCTGGTGGTGGTGGGGGATAATGCGTTGATGACGTCGCCGGCGTCGTCGACGTCGCCGATGACGGTGGTGCGCGCACGTGTGCGCGAGATGTACCAGTACCACTACTTCTAGATCTATAACCACTATTTGTGTAATGAAGATCAAGGTCGTCTTCCTGTTCAATTTTAACGGCAATGTTTTGTGGTAGATGTGCGACCGATTTTGCGGCCGCAATTTCAATGACGTCTTGAAAAGTACTACTCTTCTTTTCTTCCATTAAACGATCTTGAACAGCACCTCTGTCATAAGACACTATGAACAGATCGCGCAACACTAGCTGCAACTCACTAGCTCCAAAATCGCATGAACCTGCCAGGTCTCTTAGCCGCGCGGCCCATTCTTTTGCGGTCTCCGTCGAGCTCTTTTTGGCATTATAAAACTTGTAGCGAGCTGAAAACACTGACCCTGTTGGCTTGAAATGTTCGGTTAGAAAACTTACAAGGTCGGCGTATGACTTTTTTTCCGGCTCGTCAGGTAAACATAAATTGTAAACCAACTTATATGATTCTTCGGTGAGTAGATTCAAGAGAATAGCACGTTTCCTTCCTACATCTGTGATGTCGTTGGCTATAAAATAATTTTCCAATCGTCTTTTGTAAATAGACCAATCACTGTTGACCGCATCAAACTCAGATAGATGGCCCACGTTTTCCGCCATATTGAGTCACAAAATCACAACTGAGAATAACACAATGTGGGTCACTAATCGTCGGACTGGATTGTTTAATTTGAAACAAATCCAGTTTTCCAAATTGATGATCCTCGTCGCCACTGTAATATATTGGTTCTCGGGTGAAAGAAACTAGTTTCATCCCCAAAACTAAGTGTATATTATGAGTTTGAGTTATTCTGAACTGACGTGAACAACTTCCCGCAACCGTCCAATAGCCACGCAGGACATATTGACGTACGACGCCAGCGCAGTACAGAACAAACATATACTATACTACCAAAGTATATAACACTACATCACACATCAGTTGTATATAAAAGTTGTAGCCACGGATATGCTGGTTTTGCTTTATAGCCGATTTCAGAACCAGAATATATTTTTATTCTTTCCGTGTAAAAAAATGATTTTTGATTCATTACTTTTTGATATACAGTACGCTCGTTTGGCAGCGATTTGGATATAAAAATGGCCATAACTTTTGAAACACCCTGTATAATGTAACAATACCCGATATTTGAAGAACGTAAATCATTAGTAGAATTTGAATAAGGATTAATATATAGGGTGTCTCATTTAAAAAAATGCATGTTTGCGTTACCACGTAGCTATGGATCAACCTGTAGAAATTTAAATATTTTCTTAGCAAGGAGCATATCCGTGGCTACAGCTATCGTATATAACTTTGTTCGCTATCTTCTACAGTAGTGGACTTATCGACCGAGCCGGTACTAAAAATCTACTCTGTATGTTTCTTTCCATAAAAAGAACTACGAAGAACTATGTCAAGTTGAACTACATTTTAACCATAGTAAGTTTTATAGTAGTAAGAGCGTGGCATAAGAAAGTTATATTTTTTTCAGAATAAACTATATGTTATTGCATATTTGGATTCCCAGGTCAATATGGGCCATAGACAAACCGTTTAGTGGTAAATCATCATTCTTTGTAAGTAGATGTCAGAAAAAAATATAAATAAATGAACGGATAAATAACGCAGCGATTCTTAAACTTAGAAGGCTGTGACCTGCGGTAGGACTAAGCATGAAATGCGTAGGTCATACGGGAAAGATATAATTATTTTTATACTTGGAGAAATCGGTTGTAAAAGTTAAGGGACACAGACAACATGATTCTTGCAAACGGGAGTGCTTATTCCCTTATTCGATCAAATCTAAGGATTGATACTCTTATAGTGTCTCATCGGCTTTCTTTAATTTTTCTACCTATAAAGGTATTCTTAGATGATCAGATCAGTTCTCCGTTTAGTCTCAGTTTCAGTAGTGCTGTCAGTTCAGTTTTAGAAACGTTGCTGTTGTTAGACGATTGGTCTAGTTGTCCATATAAAAGTTAAGAGATCTAATCACAGACAACTTGATTTTTGCAAACAGGAATGCTTATTCCCTTATTCGATCAAATCTGAGGGTTGATACTCTCATTGTGTCTCATCGACTTTTTTTAATTTTTCTACCTATAAAGGTGTTTCTCAGTTTCAGTAGTGTAGTCAGTTCAGTTTGGAAATATGTTGCTAGACGATTGGTCTAGTTGTCCATTGATGTCATGCACTGTTCAGTGATGGACGAAGATACTATAATTGCGCCACGAACAACTTGTGTATCATTAAGGAACCTAAATAAGTCACAGTACATACCACAAAGATTGTTCATATATATGTCAACACGTCCGGCTCCGTTTTGAGTGACCTCCTTAACCTTTTTTTTTGTTCTCTATTATACGCTGACCGTAAACTGCTTATTTTCGCTTTTACGGTTTCTACAGTTGCATGGTTGAATTTTCAAGCCAAAATATTACAGGTCAGCTGCTTGTCTTTTGTGTATGTTGTGGTACTGCGGTTTTTTTTGTTCCACTGACATAGGTTAAGGAACTTTAAACATGTCGTAATACCACAAACATGGTCCATATATGCCACCATTTCTGGCTCTGCTTTTAGTAGCCACCCTTAACTTTTTTCCGTTCATTATTATACGCTGATCGTTAGCTGTTTATTTTCGCTTTTACTATTTTTATAGTTGCATTGTTGTCTTGCTCTTTGAACTATTCAACTAAAATATTACACGGAAACTAATTTCTGTAAAAGTTGCGATATTGCGGGTCTCTTTTCTTCCACAGGAATATGGGTGTTACTGATGAAGTTCTATAAACTCACTAATAGCATCCTGGTTTGCCATGGTGCAAGGTACTCATACTTACAGCCTTAATTTTATGCCACTGAGGGTTTCACCCGGAGGTTGAGGGCTTTCCTAATAATTTAGGGGCTTTTTTGCTGGAAACATATTTTTAGCAACACTTGTTTACAAAAGTTTTCAATAAAAACCTCTGGCGCTCCAGTGGCTTGAAGTTTTACCTGTTCAGTTTCTTTTTGGGTTTAAATTGGGCCTCAACTCCTCAATTAAAATTCTAAGACTCGTCTATGTTTATTTGACTATCATTCAGGTATCACTAGGGTTGCCATACCAGTCTTTTTAATTAATCTTCAACAATATTGCCTATTTTTACTTCCCACACAGATGGGTGAGGGGAGTATTATGACCGTTAAAATTTGCGATTTTGAGATCATACGCTGCTTGGGAGTTTTATGATACCTATGTACATAACGGAAATCCACGTCACTCATTCCTCTTGATCTGTTTGTCTGTTGGTAACTGCCTGTCTATTGGCGTTTCTATAGCCGCGTTATCTCAGTAACCGCTATTTGGAAGGTGGTAAAATTTGGTCAGGGATGCACTGTCGGATCGTAGTAAATAATAATTTTGAAAATCGGTGCATTGGCAGCGGAAAAATTGGTAAAAAACAAAAAACTATCAGAGCTCCTCCAAACTTCGTCGTTGCCCTCAGGTGTTTCAGGGATTCCTGATCTTTTTCCATTTTTGTTTTTGGAGGGGTGGTGGGGCAGGTGCTATTTTTCAAAACTTAAAAAATTATTATGTTCATAGAATACTCTACATTGCGCCGGAAAAAAAGATTTTGTTGAAATCCGGTGCTTCTTACACCCATCCGAATGTTGCTTTAAAATTTTATAATATACATATATGGAATACTTTGATACACAGCGTGTTCATTTGAAAACTTTCCACTCTGGATTTCTCGAAAACCGCTCATTAAAAGAAAAAACGCCGAGACACGTCAAATCTTCTGTAAAGGGGACCAACATCCCCCAGGGTGATCCGCTTAAATGAAAAGGGGTACCGACTAATATCTTGTTTCAAAGATATGTTGAAGTTCTATGTATTTTGACGTTTGATTTTTCAAAATCGGTCGATTCGTTTTCGAGAAAATTAGAATTTTTATGTATCTCAACTTGTTCAAATGGGGAAAAATATACGAAAATACCACTCCAAGAATTTGAAAATCGCCTATATTATTGTTTGGCCAATAACGGGCCACACTTGAATACACAAAAAGTGATATATTCATGTGTTTTTGTATTCTATTTGAACAAGGTATATAAAAATTCTAATTGTTTCGAAAACGAATCGACCGATGTAAAACAATCAAACCTCAAAATAAAGTACTTCGACGTACCTTTAAAACAAAGCATTACTCGATACCCCTTGTCATTCAAAACTTTTAAGGGGATGATACTGGGGGAGGGACACGGTACAAGGGGATGAAGTAGTTTTTGGTTGAAAAGTTGTCCTCCTTGACAAATCTTTTGACGTGTCTCGGTGCTTTTACTTCCCACACCAATAAGTGAGGGGAGCATTGTGATCGCGAAAATTTTCGATTTTGAGATAATACGCTTTTTGGGCGTTTTATGATGTGTACATAACGAAAATCCACGTCACTCATTTCCGTCGGTCTGTCTGTCTGTCTGTCGGTCGGTCTGTCTGTCGGTCTGTCTGTCTGTCGCGTTTTTCTACCCTCGTAATCTCAGTAACCGCTGCATGGATTGTGTTGAAATTTGGGCAGCATTATGCTGTGGGGTCGTAGTAGGTAATGTTCCTATAATTTTGAAAATCGTTATACGGGGGGCGGAGTAATTAGCAAAAAACGAAAAATTATAGATATACCTCGCACTTCGTTTTTAGGCATTTTAGGGGTTTCTGATCATTTTCTAATTTTTCTTGGGTGGGGGTGAATTTGGAGTGGTTGGGGGGGGGGGTGGGGGTTGTAATACTGAAAAATTTGTTGTATTCGTAATGGGCTGTCCATTGATAAAATATGTGAATGAAAAACCTAGCGGCATGATACACTTTTTTTGGTCCATCCGAACATTGCATGCTTATTATAGAAACCACGGGACTTGGAATTTGTGATGTATACATACGAGTATTGTTTTAGATCGTTCGATATCGCGTAACGCGAAAATTGTTCAATTCATCTTAATAAAATTTTGACATTGTATTACTCCCAAGGCGAGGATGGAAGACGCGTATGTTTTGGAAAAATCGGGTCAGTGGCGGCGCGGCAATAACAAAAAACTAAAAATATAAAAACAGCTCAAACTTTGTTTTTAGGCGTTTTAAGGGTTTCTGATCATTTTCTACGTTTTCTGGGGTGAGGGTGAATTTGGGGTGGTTGGAGATTGGAGGGTTGTACTCATAATGGATTGTCCATCCGAACATTGCCTTGCTTATTATAAAAACCCAGGAACCTAGAATTTGTGATGTATACATACATACTAGTATTATTTTAAATCGTTCTATATTGCGTACACAGTATTACTTTCGCAGCGAATATGGAAAACGCATATGTTTCGGAAAAATAGTGTCAGTGGCGGCGCAGTAATAATAAAAAAACTAAAAATATAAAAACAGCTCAAACTCTGTTTTTAGGCCTTTTACGGGTTCCTGATCATTTTCAATTTTTTTTGGGTGGGTTGAAATCGGGGCGGTTGGGGGGTGGGTAGTAAAACTGAAAAATTTGTTGTATTCATAATAGTCTGTCTATTGACCTGTAGAAGAAATACCTAGCGGCATATTACCCTTTTTTAGGTCCATCCGAACATTGGCTTGCCTATGACAGAAACCAATTTTGTGATCTCGACATACGAGTTTTGCTTATTTCGTTCTATGTATATTGCGTAAAGCGGAAATTATTGAGTTGATGTTAATAAAATTTTGACACAGAATGTATTACCGCTGCGAGAATGGAAAACGACTCTGCTTTTGAAAAACCGTGTCAGTGGCGGTGCAGCAGTAGTCAAAAGACCAAAAACATAAAATCAGCTCAAACTTCGTTTTTAGACAGGTTGGAGGTTCTTGATCGTTTCGCATCGTCCAGTTCAAGCATACAGAAGAAAACTGTGGCGCCCTAGTTCCTAAGGAGGGAGACGCAAGAAACCATTTACGAGGGTTTTTGTGTTGGATGTTGTTTTTGCGGGCGGATGGGCGATAATTTAGTTGCAAGGGGATTTTAGACTATAGCTTCATGCAATGGGAAATAACAAAATGATATCACAGTTATGTGTGGGAAGTACTAAGTCAATCAACTTGTCTCATTTTTTTTTTAGGCAGCGGTTTTCGAGAAATCCGGGGTAGGAAGCTTCCAACTGAACACCCTGTTCGCATATTATAATCCTATGACGTGTAACTTTGACACTACGAACTTGACTGTGACGAAATTATAACAGTGTATCGTTATTGGCACTCTTGCCGGTGGAGGAGGAGAAATCAGTAAAAAACGAAAGAGACATTTCAAAAGCGCTCGTACCTTGGTTTTAGGTGTTTCAAAGGTCAATGATGATTGTCTACATTTTTGATCGTGATGGTGTAGGGACAGAGGAACTGCACATTTTTTTTATGTGCGAGAAGTACTGAGTCAATGCACTTAATGCCATTTTATTCCAATAATATTCAGGTACCACTACTAGTGCTGTTTTATCTGTCAGTTTCTACCAGAAACTACTTTTTGCGATAACTTATACAGCGCAGAACACTGCATACAAACGAGTATTGGCAGAAATGTGCTGGTCCGATATCGGCGGCTTCCCAATCCACTTTTCAAAACAAAGCAAGCAACAAAAATAGCTCCGTGTACAGCCGGAAGCTAGATGGGAGCGTTTCTTAATTTGCGCGTGGCGTTCGATGATACGACGGAATCGAACAAGAGGCAGTGGGGGCTGGGGCTGCAAAGCACTACTTTGTATTCATGAGAAACGCGGGAACTCTTGTTAGCTGTGAGATCGCCGACGACAAGTCCCTCTGATGGAATTTTCATTTCGGTGCCGCTATGACGCCAGCGCGTTCACGCCCCAAGGGTTTTACGGCCCACCTGCGTTGCCAATTAAAATATTTCGCTTATTAACTGGATTGGTCGAATTGGTAGGAGTCAAGCTCTTTAGACCCCAATAAAGATCTTTAGGGTTATCAAGGATCTATTGAGGAGTTTTTTCCGCCGGCATACGTAAATACATTGTCATCTGTTATTTTACTTCCAGGGCAGTTCCTGGGGTCATACGCGCCCTGGTGCAGGCTAAAAATTGCCGCCTTTTGCATAGCGGGAGATAAAATGGGGTATAGATGGATTAGATCTAAAATCAGTAAAATCGATGTATGTATATTGTATTCCAGGTTATTCACGTTACTCAACACGGAGCATTATGGCTAAATTATTTGATGAAAAAATAAAATAATAATTTCGCATGGATAGGGGCTCATTAAGGATCCATTTTAAAAATATTTTCATGTTATACAGGGTGTCCCCAAAACACGAAACGTATCAAAGTTACATTTTTTAAATAAAACACCCTGTATATTATTACATATTCGAATTCCTTGCTAAAGTCTAGTGTGACTTTAAGGCCCGATTTTATCAACATGCATTGTTAACAAAGACTTTGACAATGCTTTTCTGTTGGATGTTGTTTAGCAAAAGCTTTCTATTGGGTATTGAGGGCTATGTTAATAAGTATCATCCAATGGTATTTTACTATTTTATCAATATTGGAAACAAAACGTCAAAGCTGTATGACACTTTCATCATAAATATTTTAGAATTCATGGATCAAAATTATAGCAGAAAATCAGAACAAAGTGATTGATTTGCAAATTAATGCTACATTTTTAATGTTTACGTTTACTTTATAATTATTCTATAATTACCAGTTGCAATTGCAGTCAGATTGATTATAGTCTGGAATAGACCTTCTTATAGAAAAATTCGCAGAGGATGTAAAGATTGTAGGCACTGCGTAAAAGGCACCGTAGCGCAAAAACACATTTATATAAAGCATTTTATTCACTTTCTGACTATACGAAAGGTTTCTAGTTTAGGCAAAATAAGGTTATACGTTATACTTTTGTCAGATCACAAGGTTTTGCTCTTAAGCAGTATAGGCAACCAGTAATGCACACTCGCATCGTGTGTGTCTACAATAGCTTTGTGAAATGCAATAAAATGTTATTTTTACCCTTTTTTACTATCATACAAAGGTATATTGGAGGTATTTGTAATCATTATCGATTGTATATTATTGTTTTGTCAAAATAAAGCAGTAATTTGGATTTCTTGTCATCATTATCATCAAATTAACAGTACATTTGACCCAGTGATCAAATGTATCGGTTTTGTGGAATCTGATTGGTTGAGATTAGCAATTGCTAAGCTCTTTGTTAAACAGGAAAATGCAAGTTTTCACCCATTTAGGATGGAAAATCAGAGTCGAAAAGGTACTGGAGATAAAATCGGGCCTATGTATCACACCTGGGACTCAAAGCGAACCGTTTAGGTGTAAATCGCCATTTTCGGTACAAGTAGATGTCTGAAGAAAATTAAACATTACAGAAATTATAAAATTTAGAGGCTGTAGCTTTGGAGGATTACTAAGCATGAAGCTTAGGTTAGACGGTCAAATTTGTATTGTGTTTGTGCTTGGAAGGATCGGTCGATTAGCTAAGGAGACTTGAATCAGCGGTAACTTGACTTTTTCAAATGGGAATGCCTTATTTTTTTTACGATTGAATGTAAAATTTGATAACCTTTTAATGATATAAAGGAGTGAATATCAGTCTCTGGTAGTTTTCATTTATTTTCGAATTTTCAATCAAAAGGTATATAAATATGTTCATATGAGAGAAAATAACTAACTTAGAAGAAACCACGGCGGTAACATATTTAGATCAAAGATAATCTGGAGTATGACGGAAATAGATATTTTCCACAGCCTACTGGCTACTGTAATGTACTAGAGGTTAAACATTTTCAAAACAATTAAAAATCCTGAAATGAAAGAAAAACTGCCAGCGATTGGTGCTCCAGCATGCAATTACAAAAACATTTAATGGTGTAAAAAAGTAGTAATTTGAGTAAAGTAAAGATACCTCTGACTGGAAAAATCAGCAAAATCGTAAAAAAGGAATACTGATCAATCAGATTTAAATTTTCTCTGTTCTAAAAAATTTTGCGCCCCATAACGTCCAGCGCTCTGGTGCCTTGCACCACTTGCACCACCTGGTAGGCACGGCCCTGTTTACTTCCCCCAACAGAGGGGTTGTAAATTTCAAAAGTTTGTATAAATGATGGTCTTCCCATTGACTTGCGATGCGGAAGATATATCTAGCGGCATAATATACTTATTTATAACATCCGAATATTGCCTTACCTCTTACAGAAACCAAGTGAGTAAATTCAAACGGCGCTGTCACTGTGGAATTTGTTGGTATAAAAATTTAATTTTTTCACTATATTGGCAAAACCGGATTTTTTCCGGACTAGTAATCAACAAATTTAACATTTAGTCTTAAAAAAAAGTTGTTGGCCGCGATGAGATTCGAACCCACGCCTTTTCGGGCTGGTGCTTAGCGCCTTAACCGCTCGGCCACGCTGCCTGTGCTTCAGGAATATCAAACGCCGTACATAATACGTCGTCAGTTACCTGTCGTACTTTCGATCAATTTTTTTTAAACCGGAAGCATATTGATTTTTCTCGGACTAGTTCTTTCATGCTGATTCCGAATCTGTACTTAGTTTTTCTCCAGCACCTGTAGTTTTAGCTATCTTTTGTTTACGGACAGACGGACGGACAGACAGACAGAGGCTCTGCATATAAGCTCTCTTCAGTGACCTTAGTGAGTCACTAAGAGCTGAAAATTGGGATAAGAATGACTTTCTACTGTATTGTAACATCATATTGTATTATCATTGCACTATTTTTGTTGTGTTGGAGAATGCATTCAGCTGAGTCAGTATTAACTGAATTGGTCGAATTGATAGGGGTCAACTCGCAAAGTATCTGCTCCTTTGAAGTAGTTAATTACGAAGGGTCAACTCGTTATGTACTTCGAGTAAATGCTATCTGCTTTTATATTACAAATATTCAAGAACGGAATTATCAAACCATTAATCGTACCCACATAGCAAAAAACGTCCACTAGACATCCAATGGATATCCACAATCGCCACATTATATCCATATCTAGAACAGATATCCACTGGATATCCATCAGATGTTTTGTTTGGATATCCATACATGCTTTTTGGAGTAATATCCATTAGATATATAAAATAGAGCTTGCTGTGGATATTATATAGAAAATGCAAAAATCCCTTTGTTTGACAAGTTCATCCAAACTGACATCAAAATAAAAGCTGTCATAGTAGTGGTATATTGTATAATAAATACGTATAGGATGGATTAAAATAATATATGGAACAAATTTCGTATCATAATGAATATAATGATAATATTATTCGTGTGTGTTATGAAAACTGCATTAAAATACGATATGTAATTAGTAAACCTGGGAAAATTTAAATACCGCGCTATTTCAAAAGACCGCGTCAGCAAATGTCAACATGGTCACGTGGTCCATGCGGAGGATGTTTTGTGATAATGATCGCGCTTGGGTTCTGTGTTCTGTTAGTTTCGTCGTTTCGTGTGGTTTCGTGATTTGGAATTTTGGATTTCATTTTGCACCGCATTTGACTGTCTTTCACTGATTTAGTGTGATTTCGAGCATATTTCGAGTTTGAGCTATAATAATTTTCCTCAACCAGCTGTTTACAATTATTCTAAACTGGAGGAAAAGTGTTAATTTATTAGATTGGAGACTAAAGGTAAGTTACGAGCATTCCAATATACATAACCTTACATATTTTTCCCTCCACATTCCATAAATTCAGTTGCGAAAACTTGTGATTGCTTTTGGTACCTAATTATTTTCTTCAATTTTGAATCTATTATATCGTTGTAAGTATTTTGGCTTTACTTCAATTTACAAGCATTTTTTTTTGAGGTGCGTGTGTTGGCCAGAGTTGGCCTCACTCTAGTTCATTAGAACAATTACGAAATGTCCTCTTCAGTCAGCCTTAGGACAAAGAGAAAAGCGGAGTTTGATGTATCTCATAGACATTTGCGGAGAATAATATCAAGAACATCCACTTTACAACACGAGACTGTTTCCTCGTGTAGTGATATTCCATCTGTGAGTGCTGGGAATATATCAGAGGAAGATAATAACATATCTGTTATAGAATGTGAACTGTCTGATCCTGTACCTTCTGTACAGCATAATTTCACAACTATCCCTGACTTTTCATCCCTTGTACAGTGTAGTTTCCCCACTATTTTAACAGATAGTAGTGGACCGGAACCCACTGAGACTAGCAAGAATACTGAAAAAGTGACCCTTAAACAAAAACTAGTGTCTTGGGCACTAAAACATCAGATCAGTCATACTGCACTTTCTGATTTGCTTGCAATGTTGCGGATGGAATCATCCCTTGAACATCTCCCTAAACATCCTCGGACTATTCTAAAAACACCTACAAGATCAGTAATGAGAAATGTCGCTCCAGGGCAGTATTGTCACATAGGGTTGGAAAAAGGGATAAAGTGTGTACTAGATGAAAGTAATCTTAATTTTGGCAAGATACAATTAAAAATTGGTATCGATGGATTACCAATCTCTGAATCCAGCAATAGTCAGCTGTGGCCTATTTTAGCCAGTATTCACCCAACTTCAAAAGTATTTTTGGTTGGAGCTTACCATGGATATAGCAAACCATCTGATTCAGACGACTTTGTAAGTGACTTTGTTGCCGAAATTACACATCTAATAAAAAATGGGATTACTTATAACGGAAACCTTTTAAATGTATCGCTATACTGTTTGGTATGTGACGCTCCAGCAAAATCCTTTTTAACAAAGACTAAAGGTCACACAGGTTATTCATCTTGTTCTAAGTGCATACAGGAGGGTAAGTATAAAGAGAATCGAATGTGCTACCCGGAAGTTTCATGTCCTAAAAGAACGAATGAAACTTTTTTAGCCCAAGTAGATGAGGAATACCACCTTGGGCAATCTATATTGACAAATATTCCTAATTTTGGTATGGTTACCCAAATTCCTCTTGATTACATGCATTTAGTGTGTATTGGTGTTGTGAAGAAAATTATTGGATTCTGGTTGAATGGAAAGCTTAGTGTACGAATACAACATCAGAAAGTATTAGCATTGTCTGATAAACTAATATCACTCAGACCAAATATTGTAAAGGAATTTGCTAGAAGGCCACAAGCAATACAAACTTATAGTAAATGGAAAGCTACTGAGCTGAGGCAGTTTCTTCTATATACTTGTCCAGTTGTTTTGAAAGACATTTTGCCTGTGCATTTGTATAATCATTTTCTCTCCTTACATATTGCAATTCGTATTTTGTGTAGTAAATCACCTATAGAGCCTTATGGAATTGATTATGCAGAATCTCTTTTGCATCATTTTGTAGAATCTTTCATAATCTTATATGGTGCAGAGTTTGTATCACATAATGTACATGGGTTGGTACATATTGTTGATGATGTGAGAAAGTTTGGACAACTTGATGCATATAGTGCCTTCCCTTTTGAAAATTTTATGAGGACATTGAAACATTCTATTAGAAAACATGATAAGCCATTGCAACAGTTGCATAGAAGGTATGAAGAGAGCAGAAGTGGTATTAAACATATTTCTGTAGAGTCGACTTCCAAAATTGAATATCTTCATCCACATAATGATGGTCCACTGTTTGAGAATGCTCCTTCAAGTAGACAGTATAAAACAATAAAAAGGCCCCAGTGGAGTCTTTCGATATATGACCCAGATAACTGCTGTTATGTTGGAGGGAATATTGTTATCATACAAAATATATTTTATAACCCTCAAATAAAAAATATGTGTGTGATTGGGAAATATTTTCTTTGTTTGTCTGATTATTACAATATCCCATGTCCTTCTTCATCTATCAACTGTTACGTTGTTAAAAATCTCTCTGATGAATTGCAAATATGGCCTGTTTCTGATATAACTACCAAGTTTGTAAAATTTCCACTTCCTCAAAACGATTCCTATGTAGTTCTGCCACTATTGCATAGTGATGACTGATGAGGTGTAGAATATTGGGTAGTTTTTTTGTCTAGATGTGCTTGTGTGTGTATGTTTATTTGGATCAATACTGAATTTAGCTTCTCTAAACATCTGTGTGCATGATCGATTTATTACCATTTCATAATAAAGTCAGCATTATGATTATTGTGTTTACATTTCAGAAAATTATGAGAGAGCTAAACATAAGCTAAAGTTAGCTGAAGAGCAATCAGATCTGAATACAGACCTTGAAGATGAAGCCAAGCAAAAACGAAAATTTAAAAAAAAAGTTATATTCAGTAGTAGTGATGAAGAGGAGGAAGAAGCATCAGCACCCACCCTAAAGCCATTCCCACAACCTGTCTTTCCAAAAAAGTGAGTAAATTACATTCATGCTCATTCTTAAACTTCAACAGTTTTTTACAATAGCTGGCTTTGTGTGTTTTGTATGTAACATGATAAATACATATTTTCACATTCAAAGTATTTGCAACATATAGAAACAATCTGATCAGTATGAGGCGAAATAAAGGCTCTATTAGAGACCCAAACTGCTGGTCTACAACCAATGTATTTTGGTCACTCAACTAAAATTATACATCTCTTGACACTTAGTATCCATTATCTTAGTTGAGTTGTGGGTACTTTAGTTCTAAACCTTCAGTTTGGGAGTGTGTATATTGGAAAAAGTAAGATACTTCTTTAGCTATATGCAATTCAGTAAAGATCATTTGTAAAATGTGCTACTTGTATTATTTGTTCTTTGAAATCATACAGAATTAATAGAAAATTTCATTGGCATGACATTTTTCTTTTTAGACAAGCAAATCAAGTAACGAGGTCAGCTGAAGACACTCCTACAAGTAGTTGCACAGGCTGCACACATGCCCAGGAAGGTTGTGAGGTGAGTGTTATAGTGCATACTGAAATAAATTAATAAAAATGTGTTTAGGTGTCATGCAAAACCTTATGAAGGAAATTAATTTTATAAAAGTGAATATTATAAAAATCCAACAAACAGTCGAGCTCCTAGTCAAAAAGGATAGTGGTATCACAACATCGGTTGAATTTACGATGGAGGAGTATCCCATAAGAACAATGGATGCACTTATGGGCGCAGAAAAAAAGCTTGTGGATGATACCACATATTATAATAATTTGGTGAGCAAAGGATAATTTCTACTTCAGTTTCTGTTATTGCCTATTTTATGTTTATCCTCTTTTTGTCTATCATTATGGGCAATTTTTATAGATCAAAAATGTTTTTTAGGTGATAAACATAAGTAGCTATTCTCATTTATATACCATATAGCAGTTTGTACCAAGCATTTTCTAGGATATATTTGCACAGATAAAAGCATAGTCTGATTATAAAGCTGCTATTTGCATATTTCAGAAGACAAAACTTGGCCTTATTGGAGGATACAAACTAGATGAGATTGTTAAATTAATCCTTAGAAGATTATTTGATGATCAACTGGCAGCCGAATTTAGCTGGTTGGGGGCCAAAAAGAAGAAGATATTCAGTAATCTCAAACATGCAGATGTTGTTTTTGGTAGGTGGACATTCTTATTCTTTTAATTAATCCAAAGAGCGTTTTTCTATTTCTTGAATGATCCCACTAATTTAACATTTATTATATGTTCTAGCTGCAACACGAGCCAATCCAAAAGCAGCAAATGCAACTGATCAAGAGATTGTTGAATGTATCAAAAATTGGCTGAGACATGCATCTGCCAGGAGTAAGAATAGGTATTTATATCTCTCCTATATGTTAACAAACTACCTACTAAATATATAATGATAGTTGCAGTCTGCCCCATCCATTGCCACTATTAAATTATTTACCTATTTTTCCAAATATTCATCATTAGTAATTATAATTTGAAAATATTGAGGATTTATTTCAATACATCTTACAAATATAATATTAAAATATCAAGAAACTGTCATTAACAACAAATCAAGATACTAGTAGAGATATAGTATTCATCATATTTACAGTTCATCATTAAATTTACATGCATATTGTAGAGGTAATGATTTTGAAAGATGGAAACAATCAGTACCGCAAATAATGTAGAAATAGTATTTGATTGGTTTAAGTTTAAAATGCTGTTTAAAATATTTCAGGTTGACATCTACTGCAGCGGAGGATGACTGATAAAAAAAATAATGTATGAATAAGTTAAAATTTTCTAATTAAATTGAGATTTTACACCAGTTTCTTGTTTTTTAATGCATCCTTTTGTTGTTTCCCTGAAGGTTTAAAGTTACAAAAATAAAATGGGTTATCTTGAGCCAGCTGTGGCGTTTTTCAAGTAGCAGAAAATTCCTTTCAAAAAATTATGGTGACGTTAATTAATTAAATCATCTGAAAACATGTGTTTTCATTTGGCTTTGGCTAGATTAATAACTATCTCCGATCTAATAAATACCCCTTTTCAAAATAATATCCTAAAATTACATAGTATGGACATGTAATGGATAGCAACAAGATATCAACTGGATAACAGAAGATATCCACTGGATATCCAAGCATGGATATCTACATTGTATGGACATCTAATAGATAACAAAAAGATATCAACTGGATCAGAAAAGATGTCCAGTGGATGTCCAAACATGGATATCCACCCTCATGGATATCCGCGGACATTTGGATATCCAGTGGATGTCCAATATCTGTCTATAGACATCTTATGGATATCCTAGATATCCATGGTGGATGCTCAGTGGATATCTAGTGGATGTATTTTTGCTATGTGGGTACAAATGTGTGTATGAAGGTTTATCAATTGTCCAGTAAACAAGTCCTCAAATAAATTAACAAAATACATCAATACCTATATGAATAAATTATGATACAATTGAGAGAATCCCGTGCCCTGTGAGATCAATTCACCCAGGCTATTGCACAATCACAACACCTTTTTGCTGTACGTGATACAACCTGATACTTTGCAGAGTACAGAGACAAATTTGGAGAAAAATAATCGCTAGAAGGGACGCAATTTCATGAATGTATAAAACAGGTCTTACATGCAACTTAGGTCCTTATTTTTAATGTGAGGAATAGCCTAAACATTGTCAAGCTCATCAGACTTTATTATTATTTTTTATTTGTAACGTAGTACATACAGTGACAAACCCCAAATAGTACAGTATCTATGTGAGCAAAAGTAATAGTACAGAAATAATCTACACTATGGTGCACGTTGTATGTTTCTTTTAAAAGTTTCTAAATTACAACTAAACAAATCCACTCGGTTAAAATTAGCATTAAAGTTTTTCATCAGTCTGTCACTAAAATGAAGAGTACCATAGTTTGTGTGATGCCTGGAATCATGGAACAACTCTCTACTAATGTATCTCTGTTGAACACGATAGTATATATTTTTTACAAGTAAATCGCAGTTAATATAATTATTAACTAATTTAAAAAGAATGTTGGCTGATACACGTTTCTGTGATTTCACAGACGCATTGCCCTACTACACCTTTTCCAGCTGTAGTTTCTAAAGCATCAAGTGATAATTCAAAACAGTCAAGTTAATTTGCCAACTCGTCAATTGCAAATTAAAACTCACAGGTATAAATTACACCTGAGGTATACAAAGATAAAATTGCAAGTGAACTATTGAAACGGCTTTGCAAAGAACCTTAAAAATGTCTGCTGATATAAAAAATCAGTTATTTCCAAAATAAACGTTTTGGTACCGTCCAAATCTTTAGACTGACCTGTCAAAAATTTCGAAGAGCAAATAAAAAGCGTCTTTCAAATAAAAATAACGTCTCCCTTTGGCTCCTGTCCATAGCAACTATCACTGACATTAACTTACACGCTTATTTAAAAAAAAGTGGACCATACTTTGAGATATTTTTTGTTTTTATTTTACCCAAAGGGTTATGTTATCCATTGTTGCTATAGTGCTCGATTAAGTAGGGATGCATGCCTTGCATTTTATTTCAATTAACATTTTAATGATATGTAGTGAAAAATTATGTTATATTTTACACTTTTATTTAAATCTACCGTCTTTCCAATTATAATGGTTTTACCGCATTGTATTTTGTGAAAAACCTATTAAATGTTAATTGTAAAATTGTTTGTGCAAAAACAATTCTAAATTTGTTTGTAAGACTGAATTGTTGATGCTAGTGCTCAACGTTTTCAATTTATATTGTTTCGTCTTCATATGAATTTTAGCCCTGGAGAAACTAACCGCCGAGACGTCGGCTTTTTGAGAAAATATCTGCAGTATTTTATCTCTACATCCGAAGAACCTAATCTATTAGACATAAAAAAAACAGGAATAAGAGTTACCTTCTACTGTATCTTAGTTTCAGATTGGATTATCATTGCAATATTTTTGTTGTGTTGAAGAATGCATTCAGCTATGTCAACAATATGTTTTTCGGTCTGCCTCCGTTAACTGTTGTTGTCACCTGGTTCTTTGCGACATTTTGACCATATTTTTATTCACACATCTTAGCTATTGGATTATTTCAATTATCCTGTGGTATATATATACCAGTTGGGAATAAAGCACTATTGTTGTTATTATAGATCTTACAACGAGTTACAGATACAAACTTTGTAGCTGTGGCAGATTGCGGCGATATCAAGAATATTCTTTCACGTTGAACCGAAAGAAAAAAGTTGCACCAAACGTTGAGCATACAGGTATTCTCATAGCCAGCTCTGTAATAAAAAATATACATTCCAATGAGCTTATAAAATCACACGCTTTTCCAGAATTCTCCAATCCTCCAATCCAATTCTAGTGGTTTTACCCCCGGTTTTACCGCGTTGTATTATGTGAAAAATCTTTTAAATTTTTTTGTGCAAAAACAATTCTAAATTTGTTTGTAAGACTGAATTGTGGATGCTAGTCTCAACGTCTTCAATTTATATTGCTTCGTCTTCATATGAATTTTAGCCCTGGAGAAACTAACCGCCGAAACGTCGGCTGTTTGAGAAAATACCTGCAGTATTTTATCTCTACATCTGAAGAATCTGTTCTAATAACAACAAAAAAAAATCTGGGATAAGAATTACTTTCTACTGTAGCTTACTTTTAACAATATGTTTTTCGGTCTGCCTTCGCTGACTATTGTTGTCTTTTGGTTGCCTGTGACATTTTAACCATATTTTAACTATATTTTTTATCACATACCTTAATTATCCTGTTACTGGGTGTATATCTGTTGGGAATAAAGCACTATTATTGTTATAGATCTTACAACGAGTTATAGATACAAACTTTGTAGCTGTGGCAGATTGCAGCGATATCAAGAATATTCTTTCACGTTGAACCAGATCTTAAACGAAAGAAAAAAGTTGCACCAAACGTTGAGCATACAGGTATTCTCATAGCCAGCTCTGTAATAAAAAATATACACTCCGATGAACTTGTAAAATCATACGCTTTTCCAGAAAAATCGCCTGGATCAAGCAATTTTATTTTTTTTGTCTCGATGATGCGGTGGAATCGAGCAAGAGGTCGTGTGAGCTACAAAGTATTACTTTGTATTCATGAGAAACGCGGGAACTCTTGTTAGCTGTGAGATCGCCGACGACAAGTCCCTCTGATGGAATTTTCATTTCGGTGCCGGTATGACGCCATCGCGTTCACGCCCGAAGGGTTTTGCGTCCCCCATGTTGCCAATTAAAACATCTCGCTCATTAACTGGATTGACCGAGTCGGTAGGTCAAGCTCACAGGGTCATAACATCCCTAATAAGCATTCTTTGTTTATCAAGGACTAGCTAAGTATTTTGTTGCAATGCCACGCTGTGCCATAAAAGGGTTTACCGATTTTGGAACGCAAGAAACAATATTGGACATAGCAGTCCTTTAGGTCAGAGTATGAATCAATGTAATGTTTTAATAGACATTATAAGACACATATTATTATCAAATTACAATACTTCCTTTTAAAAACTTAAAGACCGTCTAAAGTTAACTCAAATTAGTTTAACTCGCTATTTGATATAACATTTATTTAGATATAACAATTAAACATATAGAGACCGATATGCTGTATTTCACATTTATACATGGTGATGGCAACATACATTTTTTTAAATGAGATATCCTATACTATATTATCCCATATTTAGATTCTACTAATCATCCCCGTTCCAAAAATATGAAGTATTGTAACATTATATAGGGTATCTCAAAAGTTATCACCATTTTTATATCCTAGTCGATGTCAAATGAACGATCTGTATATTAAAAATCAACAAACCAATGATTATGTTTTTTTGCATCGCTAGATAAAAAATATTCTCTAACTTTATCACCGGCTTTAAAAAAAGTCGACGTCGTATATTCATATACAGGGCGAGCTAGAAGTCGAAATCTAGATTTTCTCTTTTTTTAGTCTAACCTACATTCATCGGTTTCCAAGATAATTAGATTTTTCTGCAAATTTTAAATGTACCTTCTATTGTGTTTTGAAAATTATTTATCTTGAGAAGCTGCTATGAACAACTAAAATATATGGTCATAATATTGTTTGATGGAACAAAAAACCCCGGATTATTGAGACAATATTAATAAGTCAAGTATGCTGAGCAAATGGGGGTTCGGCAACGTCGCTTGGTGAGAAGAGAACGTAATTAATTATTTCACCTACTTATTACCAAAATTAAGGGTTTGTAGTGAATATTAATTACGGCAAATAGTGTGTAGTTATTTAGTGAACAGTAGTGTGCGAAAACTAAAAAAGATCAGGGTCAAAAAGTGAGTAATTTGGGTGGTAAATAAAAGAAACAGGTAAGAAAACAGTGCAGGTTATCTATTCGATGGGAAAGAATGCGAAGAATTTCCTGAATGTCCACTGAATTTCTTGTCGCTTTGTTCTGCGGTGTTGCCAAGTCTATTGGAAAGCAGAAGTATTAAGAACTGATAAGGGCCAGACTTCTGAACCGTTGAGGTGGGTCTGCTCTTTCCGCAGTTCTCGTACCAATGGACTCTGTGACTGATAGTGACGATTATACGTCGGACGAAAGGAAGAGGAAGAACACTGAATCGATTTCGCCTTTCAAGGCGGTAAAGAAACTTAATAGGACCCCACAAAAGAAAATATGTAAAGGAGACATAGAACATAGCGAGGACATCAGAGAGATACTGAGAACGGTCATTTCAGAGGTTAAAGGAATTAGGCTAGAAAACAAAGAGTTTAGGGACGAATTAGCAGCAATGCGAAAAGAGAACGAAAACCTGAAAGATGCGCTGCTGCTCGCGGAGAAAAAGCTGGAAAACGTGGAAGATAGGATGGAAAAGTTGGAAAAAGAGCTAAAAAGAAATAATATAATAATTACAGGGATGAAGATAGAGCATGCTGATGGGAATAAGTTAAAAGATGATATGCAGAAATTCATAAAACACGAATTAGGAGAGGAGGTCAAGATTGAGAAGGCATCAAAGCTAGGAAACAAGGTCTGCCTGGTGCAGCTTAAAGAGGCTGAAGATAAAAGTAGAATTATGCAGAAGAAAAGTTCATTAAGGTTTTTGAAAGGTGAACGGGTGTACATAAATCATGACCTCACAGAAAAAGATCGAGCTATCGAAAAATATGTAAGGAATAAAGGTAAAGAACTAAAACAGGAAGGGAAAGATGTAAAAATAGGATACAAGAAGCTAATAATAGATGGTGAAACGTGGATATGGTCCAAGGAAGGTATGAAGTTAATGCGGGAAAAAAACGGAATATAGTAGCAAGTACATCAGGGTTGGTTGTAAGACGGACACAGGCTATGAAACAGGTTATGAGTAAGGAATTGTGTAAAATAGGAGAGCACAGTAAGCAGCATAGCTCAGATCCAAGTATAGATAAGGAAGTAAGTAGAAATCAAAAGGGGGGAATCAAACAGTATAGTCTTAGAAATAAAATAAAAGGAAACATTTTGATGGGAACCTGGAACGTCAGAGGAACCTTCCAAGAAGGAGCTCTTATAAATTTAGTAAGACAATGCAGGAAATATGGGTTTGAAGTAATGGCCATCCAGGAGACAAAGCAGCTCATAAACGAAGTAATGGGTATAGAGGATTATGTATTCTTCAACAGCCCAGGAATTAACCGAATGTTGGGAGTGGGATTCTTAGTTAGTAACAAGGTAAAGGAATGTATAATTGACTTTAGACCGATTAATGAAAGATTGTGTTACCTACGCCTACGGGGACTATATCAGAAAATAAGCATACTTAACTTTCATGCGCCTTCAGAGGACAAAGATGAGAAAATAAAAGAAGAATTTTATAGCAAGTTAGAAGAAGAGTTCGAGAGAGTTCCCAGATATGACATGAAAATAGTATTAGGTGATGCCAATGCAAAGATAGGAAAAGAAGTAATATATGGAAAAACAATTGGGAAGCACAGTTTACATAATGAAACATCGGAAAATGGAGAACTGCTAATAGACTTTGCCAGAGGCAAAAATTTAATTATAAAGAGCACCTATTTTGAGAGAAAAGATATATACAAGGGCACATGGAGATCCCCAGATGGTAGAACGACAAATCAGATAGACCATGTCCTTATCCAAGAGGAGGAGGAAAAAAGCATAATAAATATCAGAACTTACAGAGGCCCGGACGCTGATTCTGATCATTTTGCCGTAGGAATGAAAATTAAACCAATTATACCGATGATAAGAAACAGAGCTCATCAAAGAACAAACATAGGAAAATTAGATAGTGAAGAAGAGAGGATTAGGTATAGGAAATTACTATCAGAGGACATCGCTAAGTATAGGGCACAAAATAGAGAAAGGAAAACAGTAGACGATGAATGGAACTCCCTAAGGAACCTAATGATAGAGTGTACCAACAGATCTACAGGGACCAAGAAGAGGTATAAACAGAAATGGTTCGATGGTGAGTGCGAAAAAGTATTGGAGGAAAAGAATTCAGCAAGATTAGTAATGCTAGCCCATGACACTGAGGAAGTAAGAAGACGATATATTGAAGTGAGGAGGAAGAGCAAAAGTCTATTAAGGAGGAAGAAGAAGAGGGAATACAAAGAAGATCAGATAAGGCAAATAGAGGAGCATTACAAAGAGAAAGAGATCAGAAATCTATACCGAGGAATAAAAAGAGAAGGAACAAAACAACAAGGTAACAGGATGTTTATCAAAAATATTAATGGAGAGCTACTAACAGGTGAAGAAGAGATATTGGAGAGATGGAGCCATTACTTCGAGGAGCTGTTAAATGAAGGATTTATAATAGATGAATATGACGATGTTGAGGAAGGTTGTCTGGAAGAAGCAGAAACGATTGAAGTACCAAGCAAAGAAGACATTACAAAGATTCTGTCAAGTCTAAAGTCAAATAAGAGTCCAGGAACAGATGAGATTGTAGCGGAAATGTTAAAATGGGGAGGAGAATTGTTATTAGAAGAGTTTTGCCAGCTGATAAAGAAGGTTTGGTTAGAGGAAAGAATGCCCCGAAGCTGGAATGAAGCACTAATAAGCCCGCTGCATAAAAAAGGAGACCGTACTGACTGTGCAAATTATCGAGGCATAGCTTTACTCAACGTTGCGTACAAAGTATTATCGAAGTATATTAAGAACCATTTGGCGAAGAGAATAGATCACGAAATTGGGGAGTATCAGTGCGGTTTCAGAGCGAGTAGAGGAGTGATTGACCAGATTTTCACCTTAAGAGAACTACAAGCAGAGAGCTACCAACATATGAAAGAAACTTACGTAATTTTCGTGGATTTTAAAAAAGCGTATGATACCGTTAAAAGATCTGCAGTATACAACGCCTTGAAGGAGTTAGGAGTTGATAAAAAATTAATACGGCTAATAAAAATGACTCTGCAGCAGACGGATAACCAAGTAAAGGTGAATAGGTGTCTTTCTCGAAAATTTAACGTAAAAAGGGGTCTTAGACAGGGTGACCCATTATCGCCAATCCTATTTAGCTTAGTCCTAGAAAAGGTTATGAGAGCAGCAAAGATAAATCGGACTGGATTGTTGTATCATAAGATGCATCAATGCTTAGGTTTTGCAGACGATATAGCAATAGTAGCACGAAGTAGAGCCGAGCTACAGAAAGTAATAGCATCCTTAGTAGAAAAAGCAAGCTGGGTGGGATTGGAAATAAGCGAGGAGAAGACAAAGTTCATGTCATGGACGGACGGAAATTTCAATAAAGGACAATGGTTAAAAGTTAAAACAGAAGCTGGAACAGAGTTAAGTTTCGAGGAAGTGGATAGGTTTGTATATCTGGGGACAGAATTCAAGAGAAAGCCAGAAGTAAGGGAAGAGATAAAGGCAAGACTAGTAAAAGGAAATAAGTGCCTCTATAGTCTTAATGGGCTGCTAAAAAATAAACTTATTTCCAGAGGGCTAAAGATACATATATACAAAACACTGATTCGACCAGTGATTACATATGCTTGTGAAGTATGGGTCCTCACAGAAGCGGATATCAGAAGAATCGAGATATGGGAGCGTAAAGTTCTGAGGAAAATTTTTGGAGGAAAGAAGGTAGGAGAGGTATGGGAAAGAAGAACAAATCAAGAGTTATATGACTTGTATAAGGAACCCATCATAACGGCTGTGGTTAAAGCACAAAGAATAAGATGGTTGGGACATGTTGTTAGAATGGCACCAGGCAGAGTACCTAACATGATGTTGGACAGGAGAATTGGAGGGACGAAGAGGAGAGGGAGACCCAGAGAGAGGTGGTTACAACAGGTACTGCGGGACGTTGGAACAGTAGGTGTTAGAAGTTGGAGGGAGAAGGCTATGGATAGAAGAAAATGGAAAGAAATTACTAACAAAGCCTTGGGCCTACTAGGCCTGTAGTGCTAATGTATATATATATATATATATATATATATATATATGCTGAGCAAATAATTTTATAGACGTGATGTATGATTATCAAGCGGATTCATCAGGTAGGCTTTGAAATATTGGTTGTTTACAGAACCTTCTCAATGATTTCGTACTGCATGAACAGCGAGCTCTTAACATTAATTTTCTATGGAAGAACAAATAGAGATGATTTGGGTATTACGAGCATCTTTAAGAAATTGCCTACCTGCCTCTACAATATGTCAACAGTGATATCCAGAACGGTGGCACCCCAAAGCTGATACATTTGAAAGATTGAAGAACCATTTTATTGTATTACGAGCATCTTTAAGAAATTGCCTACCTACCTCTACAATATATCAACAGTGATGTCCAGAACGGAGGCACCCCAAAGCTGATGCATTTGAAAGATAGAAGAACCATTTTATTGTATTACGAGCATCTTCAAGAAATTGCCTACCTACCTCTACAATATCTCAACAGTGATGTCCAGAACGGAGGCACCCCAGAGCTGATGCATTTGAAAGATAGAAGAACCATTTTATTGTATTACGAGCATCTTTAAGAAATTGCCTACCTACCTCTACAATATCTCAACAGTGATGTCCAGAACGGAGGCACCCCAAAGCTGATGCATTTGAAAGATAGAAGAACCATTTTATTGTATTACGAGCATCTTCAAGAAATTGCCTACCTACCTCTACAATATCTCAACAGTGATGTCCAGAACGGAGGCACCCCAGAGCTGATGCATTTGAAACATTGAAGAACCATTTTATTGTATTAGGAGCGTATTTAAGAAATTGACTACCTACCTCTACAATATGTCAACAGTGATATCCAGAACGGAGGCACCCCAAAGCTGAGCATTTGAAAGGTTGAAGAACCATTTTATTGTATTACGAGCATCTTTAGGAAATTGCCTACCTACCTCTACAATATGTCAATAGTGATATCAACAACGGAGGCACCTCAAAGCTCATGCATTTGAGAGATTGAAGAACCATTTTATTGGGTCAGTCAATATTTCAAAGCCCACTATCTCAATAATTCGGGGTTTTGATTTCACTAAATACTATTGTAGTGTTATATTACAGTTTTTTATTATATAAAAATAAAATTCCATAGTACTTTCAGAAAATAAATAAATTTCAGTATACAGGTAGAAGTTAATTTCAAATTCTGCAGAAAAATCTAACTAATCTCGGAAACTGGTGGATGTAGGTATATGAAATGTATACAAAGATGAAAGACCATAATAAATGCAATTTTTTGGTGAAATAAAATGTGGTGAGTTACACTTAAAATAAAAGAGAAAATCTAGATTTTACATTCTAGTTCACTCGGTATATGAATGTATAATATTTTTCATCTTGGCATGTAAAAAATCAATTTTTGATCAATCACTTTTTGATATACAGTACCTTCACTTGAAAGATACATAAATGGTCATAAATTTTGAAATACCCTGTGTAATGTTATCATATAGAAGAAGAATAAAAAAATGTAAGAAAATACTTACAATTCATTCGCTGCGAAGTTTTAAGTGCGGTCTGAAAAGCTCAAGTATTGCTTCTCCAATTTCGGCCATTCGAAGCTGTCTACCATGATGTAGCTACGAACACTCTCTGTCTCTAGCTCCTTGTACTAGAAATACGGTCAGGGAAACGATCAGCATACACTCGCGAAGTCTGAGAGGCATTTTGACCACATTCACCGTACACTAAAATCATGACCTGCAGTTTATTATAGTTATAACTGTTGCACCATTTTCGTTACCTTTAAAGTCCGATGTAGCATGTCGACAACCCAAAAGCTAACTACGACAGTACCATGTATATGCCCATGCCCTATTAAGAAAAGTTCCAACGTAGAAAACACGCATATTTTCTGAGCAAGGAGCATATCCTTGCCTAAAACGTCTGTATTTTTTATTTAAACAAGTTGCAGCACGAGTGCCGTATATGTACTTTCACTACAAATCCTTCTCGCGAATTTGTATGATAAAGATTCGCTAATTATGAGGGCAGTTCCCCCAATTCAGCAATTTAACACAGAGTTGATATAACTAAAATATTATAGTTGGAAGATAAAAGCTATAATTTCCAAGTTAGAGTATCATCAAAATACATACCCCCAGGTATTTAATGTACGCATTTTATTTAACAGTGGTACTACGACATCTGACCAGTAGGTTAAGTTTTAAAATAAGTTTTCACATTACTGAACATAAGTAGTTCTGTTTTACGACTACTCACGATTAGGCCATTGCTATCGGAATAATTTTCCATATCCCCACACGAGCTGCAAGCGTTTACACGAAATGAAATACTATCTTCAGCTGTTACAATGAAAGCTGTGTCGTCATCGTAGAGATATATAAAAATATCTGAGATAGACGTCAAGTAATCTCTTTATAAAATGTACCTGATTCAGTTGCAATGGATATCATCTGAAGGAGAGCTTTGATTCCTTTTCCGTTGACTTTCTTTATGAAGACCATCTTTTCTTAAAGCTTTTTTTAAGATATGGCACAACTTTGGTGAGAATACTTTTTCCGGAGCCAAACGGATCCTTTACAGAGCACCGTTCTTCTTTGGGGACCCATAGCACATAGAGGTATACAGTTAGTGTGAAATTCTTCGATATCTCGCAAGATATACCTGATAGAAGAAAATATCAAATACAAAAGTTATTTGGTTACTTAAGGCGCATATTCTAAATATATTTTGAAATACACAGGGTGTTGCGGGAAAATAGGATAGTGATCAACTTGACCTTTTTAGATGGAACTATAACTTTTTCTTAAATTCTTCTAGTTTCCATCATCGATCTCTATTCAACCCTAAAATATTTTTGCGATCGATTGCGACGTTGCCAAGTTATAATTTATTTTCTATTAATTTCCGGATTTGCAAAGTCGCAAGTAATACGTCCAAATCGATATATTTGTTTAACTTTTCTCAATAATATTATACCAGCAATTTGTATCTACAGGGTGTTTTTGGCAGAATTTTAAATAACCGCAACTTGAAGGTCATTTTACTCTGTTTTTTTAAATGTAACACCCTGTATTTTTTATTTTAAATCGAAATACCTACTAATACCCTATCTCGCTTTGTAATATTTTTCTCGCGTTTGCGAGTTGCCAAGTTATAAATTATTTGTCCAAATTTTTAAACAAATATCCCCGATTTTAATTTATTTTAAATAGAATCCTCTTACTTATTTTTATTGCAAGGAATTGCGCATGCCGAATTTAGTAAGATCTTACAATTTCAAAATTTTGCTTCTATTAATTACTGAGAAACGGCAACATCGCTTTTTTCAGTAAATGGTACCGGAACGCTTAAATATTTCCAAAACTGCCACAGCTGGAGAGGTGAAATTCAATACATGGGGGTTTTTGAACATACAGAATTCAAAAACGCTAACATCAGTGTTGTCAGATTTACCAATTTTATGTCGTAATTTTGAATGGGATGCCCTATTTATGAAGTCTAACCTAAAAGTAGTAAATCTGACAACATCGGTGTTAGCGCTTTTGAATTCTTTATGTTCAAAAACCCCCAAGTATTGAATTTCACCGTTCCAGCTGTGGCACTTTTGGAAATATTTAAGCTTTCCGGTACAGTTTACTGGAAAAGCGGTGTTACCGTATCTCAATAATTAACGGAGCGAAAATTTTGAAATTGTGAGGTCTTACTAAGTTCGACATTTATTTAAAAGTGTGGAGAAATAATTTATAACTTGCCAACGCCGCAACGCGAAAAAGAATATCACAAGGCGAGATAGGGTAATAGTAGATATTTCCATTTAAATTGAAACATACAGGGTGTTACATTTAAAAAAACAAAGTAAACTGACCTTCAAATTGCCGTAATTTAAAATTCTGCAAAAAGCACTCTGTAGATACAAATTGCTGCTAACATCCAAAATAATATCCACTTAATATTCAAGTATAACTGTATAACATTACTAAGAAAAATTAAAGGAATATATCAATTTGGACGTATTACTTGCGACCTTCCAAATCCGGAAATTAATAGAAAATAAATTATAACTTAACAGCGTCGCAATCGATCCCAAAAATGTTTTAGGGTTGAATAGATGGAATGATGGAAACTAGAAAAATATAAGAAAAAGTTATAGTTCCATATAAAAAAATCAAGTTGATCACTATCCTTTCCCGCAACACCCTGTATATGTCAAAATATTTTTAGAAAATGTGTCTTAAGTAACCAAATAACTTTTGTATTTGATATTTTCTTCTATCAAGTATACCTTGCGAAATATCGAAGAATTACACACTAACCGGACACTCTGTACATGTAGCTCTTCTCACTTCTGGACCCAGGCATAAAAGACGTAATTCTTATGAAGCTAAGGATCAGTTTTCTTTCTTTCATAATTATTAAACGTGCTAAATCGATTTTGTGTGTGTGTTTCTTTTATAGTCAGCTTACCGCGAATGTTGAAAGTCTATGGCGCTGTAGAAGCGGTGCCAGAGGATAAGTGTCTGTGCACGTTAGGTTTGAAACGCTTCGGTTTATAGCCGTCAGAAAAAAAATCCCACGGCAGCCCATTCCACAGCTTCGAATTTCTCCAAAAGAAGGAATGCCAGAGGAAACTGCTTCGGAGAGTAGGGCCCTCCACCTGGTAAAGATGAGCTCGCAGAGCCTCTCTAGTGTTCCTCGTTCGGATGACCTTCGATGTTATTATCTGAGAGAGCTCACCCGAACATCTTTCGTGATAGAATCTGTAAAACAAGGACAGGTTAGCAACCCTTCTTCGATGATCCAGGCTGTGGAGGTCCTTTGTGACGTTAGGCGTATCGATAAGTCTAATGTCTCTCTCTGGATAGTGTCCAGAAGCTTTAGAGGGTGCTTCGCTGCGCATCTGCACACATGGGAGCAATAGTCCAACGATAGTTGGATCTTTGCCTTGTAGAGCAGGAGAAGTTGCGCTGGTGCATACAGCCTCCTACAGCAGAACAAAACTCCAAGATTATAGGATGACGTTTTAGCAAAACTGATGACGTGGTCGTGCCGAGACATGCTATTTTTGCTGTTGATCGCCAAAAGCTTGATGGAAGGTGACTCGACTATTGCGTTACCCTCCACTTTCACAGCTGGTAAAACAACGTGAGAGTTCTTTGTCAGTGTTGTTTCCTGACTTTTCTGTAAGTTAAACTGTACTTTAGTTACTTATCCCCACTGGATAATTGTTTTTATATCTACGTCGATATGTGAGACATATTGCTGTCACTGACGTACCGTCTCCTGGAATGATAGTGGCCTGCCTTGTTTCATGCACGATATTGATGACCTATCGTCTGCGAAGCTGTAAATGGGATTGGATGTTATTTCCAGCAGCTCGTTGATGTACAGCAGAAACAGTGTAGAGGATAGGACAGATCCCTGCGGAATACCGGCGTTTGTTGAAAATACGTCTAACGAAGAGCCTTCGACTACAACAAACGGAGATCAGTCGTTCAAACAGCAAGTCAGCCACTGACGAAGGTATATATACCAAGTGCAACATCACGGGATTCGTCATGATTTTCAATTACTCTGTTCCACAAGTGGGTGACGTAGGTCAGAAGGTCACCCGTAGAGCTATACTATCGGAAACATACTGGCGATCATTTATGATGTTATTGTTGTCTAGGTATTTCAGGAGCTGTGTGACAATGACAGTCTCCATAACCTTACAGATGATGCTGATCCTTTCTTTAGACTGTGTTGTATGCAGACATTCTTCGGTGCAGCGGAAAGCACGCCTGTGTGATACGATAGTTGGAAGAGCTTGCAAATAATAGGTGCAAACTCAGCGGCAAAGCGTTAAGGACAATGGTTGGAAATTTTTGTATTCCACATCCTGTCGCACTGCAAACTACTTGGCAACCGAACAACCCTCACAGCTTCTAGTTGCTAGGTAACTTTACCTGTTTACTCATGTATGAAGGGGGTTATGTGAAGAGCTACTCACAACGATAAAACATCTGCTGCTTTCATGATCAGTACAAAATGTGGATATCGAAAATAAAAGCGACCTGAATTGTAGTTCTTAATATCATCATTCGACTTGAAATTGTAATGGTGTAGAGGTAAAATTTGGTATAATTATATATTTTGTGTAAATGTAAAGAAAAAAGGAATGTATATTTTCAGCTGAGAGCGCAGCATAGGACCATGCTGTGTCAGACTATTCATAATCAACAGTTAGATCTCAAGTTCCTGTCTCTCTTACTTTGCCAACCCCAACAATCTTCTTCAAGCATTGGTCAAGAAACTAAAGTTAACAACGGCAACATTAGTGTACTGAGCAGAAGAACGCGCTCCGATTGGCAGGCTAGCGTTTCCGTAACAACAACCATCAATTTTGAAATTTGTATTTTTCCGTTTTGTCAATGTTACTAATTCAACGAGTGTATCTTCAAGAAATAAACCAGAATTAAATACGTTCCACTAAACCACTATTTAGAAGAGAATATTAACAGGAACACTCTCTTATAATTTTAGCAAAGAATAAATAGCCAAAACAAGCTACATCGTTCTATAATATTAAAAAAGTTAATATATGAAATCTACAAAATCGTAAAAGACTTATATTTTAACACAGTTTTTTCTATAATAATCCCTTAGATTAAGAAACGATGTTATTACAATTCCTTTCATAGGTCTTGCGACCATAATAATTGAACATCCACAGAAAAGACTCGCACAAGAGCCCTATTTCCACTAAATATCCTCCTTTCGTATGGAACTGCTAATAGCTCTGCATTGACAGATGAAAACGTTCACTATAATGCAAATCAAAATTGACAGACATTTTTTCCTCATATCTAGCAGCAGGGATCCACAATACAGCGGTTATTCCCAGGGTGCCTGTTGGTTTATAAAAAACGAATCGCTGACAAAATATGAATGCAATTCGGTTACGCGGCTACCAAACACTGAAAATACTTTTTTGTGACCATTGCATAGGATTTTTTGGAAACGCAAAAAAGATTAATTGCCTGTGTTTTGATTGAACATATTCAAGAAACTCTATAGAATACGTGTCTCAGGAAACCATGATTGAAATGTGCTAATATAGGCGAGACCGGGTCTATGTTACCGTTACTTCGTTGCGGGATCTCTCGCTAGCATCCCAAACGTGGAAGTAACTGGGTACTTAGTCACAATTTGTCATCATCCGATATAGTCTAAGATCCCACTGCTCGATGCTGAAGGTCTAGTATGGTAGGTATGATATTTGTGATATTTTCTTGTGTTTTTGTTTCCTATCTGAACAAATTCAGATACCAAAGATTTTTCTAATTTTCCCGAAAACAGATCGACTGATTGAAAACAATAAATCGTCAAAATAAAGGACTTCATATATCTTCCTAGCAAGCTAATACTCGATACCCCTTTTGTCATTTAAAATTTTTAAGGGCATTACCTTGGGGGGCAGAGGCTAAAGTAGTTTTTGGTTGAAGAGTTGTCCCCCTTGACATATCCTTTGATGTGTCTCAGCGTCTTCTCTTTAATTCATTGGTTTCCGATAAATCCGTAGTGGGAAGCTTTCAAGTGAACTCCTTGTATAGGAACATATAATAGTAGATTAGGTCTAGTCCAACTCGTCCTGCAGCCTGCAGGGGAGGCCTTGTCGTACGGCCACAATTAGGATTCAGTCGACACCGCCAATATCAGGCGCTTCTCTGTATCGGAGTGAATACGTGTGACGCCCTCTGTCATCCGTGACATCGAGAACACACCAACGCCATTGCTTTCCATCTCTCGACACGTTGCCGCCTGCGGTAGCTACTGTTTCACTGCTACGTTGTTTTGACGTCCACAGGTTCGGACCAAGGATCAATTCATTCTAATGCAGAGCCTAAATACCAGAATACCGCAGTAGCTGTGAAAAGGTTATGTTAGGTAGTTAAGGTAATGACGCGTAATTTGAGTGTCAAAAAAACACCGGATGACGCTTGGTATTTGAGCAGTTTGGAAACTTTTTTGTCATTGCACCATAACCCCAAAATGGGGGGGATCGGAGAGAAATAATCGTTAAGTAACCGAATGAAAATGCGGTAGCATTTTAGTGCACCTACCAGCTTATGTTAAAAAAACTCGTCATCCGAAATCTACGGGCGCTCGCGTACCGATTTTTTTAAGGAAACTACAAACGACCTACATCGAATGTGGACTAAAAATAAACGAAAAAAAATGCGAATACTTAGTAGTTGGGAATGAGGATATTGAGGACCTGCCCTTAGAAAATACATATATTAAGGGAACGAACCAGATAAAATACCTAGGAGTCACATTCACTAAAAGGGGGAACAGCCAAGAGGAAATCAGTAATAGAATAAATAAAGGCAGAAACATGACAAAGTGCTTAAACTCAGTCCTATGGAGTCAAAAAATCTCAAATACAACAAAAAAGAGGATATATAAATCTATGGTGGAACCAGTGGTCACATATGGAGCAGAGGTGTGGGATGTTAGTAGCAGAAATAGGAAAAAGCTGCAGGCTACAGAAATGGATTTTATGAGAAGAAGCTGTAGAGTGACAAGGAGGGATAGAATCCGCAATGACGAGATAAGAGACAGAATGGGGCTAGATAGAGATATAATAGACGAGATTCAAAAAAGACAGCTTGTATGGTTTGGTCATGTTAATAGGATGACAGACGAAAGATGGCCTAAACGAGTATTAAAATGGACACCACCCGAAAGAAGAAAGAGAGGACGACCCAGGAGAAGCTGGAGAGACGACGTGAATGAAGCCATGAAAGGCAGAAATCTAGAAGAGAACATCGTCTATAATCGTAAATTATGGAAAATGGGGGCGGAGAAGCGACGACAGTTGTAAAAATCCGCGAATATATATAATATATATATAAAATAAAAATCGCGACAAAACCGTTAGGGACTTGATGGAATTTTTTTTTGTAGATGATCCAAAAAATACTATCAACCATTTCTGCAGGGCAGTTTATGAGAAACATAATGAAAACAGATAACATTGATACGTGTCATAGCGGGACCTCCCAAAAATATGCATAAAAAGCGTCATCCATTTTAAACAATACGAACAATTTTTTAACGATTTTTAACAAAGATGACGTAAAAAATCGAACTTTGGCTGAAATTGCTCATATAACTTCCCAGCAGAAACGGATGGCAGTATTTTTTACGTTATCTACGAACAAAACAAAGAATTTTCCTTCAAGTTCCGACCGGTTTGGTCGTAATTTTTTTTGTTTTCAGTTTAAAAAAATCGGTACGTGCAAATCACCCGTAAACTTCGATGACGATTTTTTGGATCATTGGTTGGTAGGTGTACTAAAATGATGCCGCATTTTCATTCGGTTACTTAACGATTTTTTTTTCACTTTTTAGCACTCTACGATCGCCCCCATTTTGGGGTTATGATGCAATGGCGAAAAAGTTTCCAAACTGCCTCGAGAAACTCACATATCAAGCGTCATCCGGTTCCTTTCTCGACAGTAAAATTGCGCGTCATTGATTTTAATAAGGAAAAGCTTGTTAACGCGGGATTTGAATAGGCCAACACCCTTAGGCCCAATAAATACATCTAATGGCAGTCTAATCGAAGCCTTGGAAACCCTGGGAATAAATATGCGGTCGTACTGCTCGGTTCTTGACGTATGAAGAACGACCGCCTTAAGATGAGATACAGCATTCCTGCAGGTGCATCTGATAGGATCGGTTAGCGGCGAAACTATAGAGATAAGATATCACGGAACTTGCGAAACTTGTATGTGAAGGAATATACGTTTTAATACCAGATTATCGCAGTGTGATCTAAACGAAAGCCTAAGTCAAAATTAATTTCCAAAAATTTGGACGTTGAAGTGGTTCAGGATATTTACGTTCTTTTTTGATGGTTGTGCAATTTCATGATAGTAGTAGTGCTAATACTTGGCCACACCCATGTTCTAGCGCGTGTGTCTGATGACTATTTGCAATTATAAAGGAGACATCATCGGCGTAAATGGTATGATGGGTATTCCCTGAGGCCTCAGGACCTATCAGGGACCCTGCTGCATCCCCACAGTTATAGGTAAGGTGTCAGATGTAATAGCATTTCTATGCAATGAAGCGTACTGCTGTAGATGTGACAGAGACTCCTTAACCCACTTCAAAGACATATCCCTCAATCCATACCTTTTCAAAATCGAAAGTAACTTTGAGCGGCAAGTCAAAAGCCCTGTTCAAATTACAAAAATGGCAGCAGGGCTTCCCTAAAACCATGCTGATTTTTGCTCAGTATGTTAAAATGTTGTAAGAAAGAGGACAAACGGTCCAAAAAGGCAAATTCAAAAATTTTTGAAAAACTTGGAGGTACAGTTACTGGCGTATGGTTCTCCATACATTCCCGGTTATTTTTTTTATATATGGGGCTCACCTTTACGGCCTTGAGTATTTCTAAGAACGCTCCTTCTTCATATGAAAAATTGATGAAAAGTGTTAATGGATCATTTAAAATGCCACTAATCAGTTTAGCCCAAGGGACTCCCTTTGAATACCGGTAGAATGGAAAGAGGTCAACAACCGCATGCTGTGAGAAACTGGCTGGAGGTGGCGCGATAAAATCTAGTAGACTTGTTTGCTGCACGTGCAGTCCGACACTGTCCATCGCGTCTCTATGTCCATGCGAGAAAATTAGTATGCAGCCAGGGGATTCGTTCCACTCCTGACAGACGCCGTGCCGTGGCTCTCCAGCTCATCCCGTGTCACCGGGCGATGATTAAGTGCACAAAAAGTGTCAAGTTGAGCATAAGGAAGGGTGGATATTCCGGAAATCCACCGCAATTCCGCCATGTGGGAGCGATATAGGCCGACACGTGAGAGTTTTATGAGGAGGCTCGAGAAAATGGGAAGCAACACAAATGGGCGTCTTGAATCAACAACCCGGATCGTATCAAAGCTGCGCAAGTGTGCGTGTACTCACTCCTTTTGGTATTATACCTCACGATTTTGTGACAGCAAAAGCGAATGTGTTTCAGAAGGTAGAGTAAGGAGAATCAGTTTTAGTGGTACGTGGTAAGTCATACATTCCGACAGTTTGAAAAAATTAGTCAATTCGAGTAACTCGGTAATCCCACACATTTGCTACCAGTTTATTATTTTTACATAACATGAACCTATAGTCTGATATTCCCTGACAACCACATCATTGCCCGCCCACTCGCAAGGAAACAGTGTTTTTTATGCCGCTAGGTCTTTATTTCACAGGTAAATGGACAGTCTATTATGAATACAACAAATTTTTCAAGTTTACAACCCCGCACCCCCAATTTCGCCCTAACCCAAAAAGAAGTAAAAATCATCAGGGATCCGTAAAGCTACAAAAAACAAAGTTTGAGCTATTTTTTAGTATTTTGATTATTGCTGCCTTGCCACTGACACGTTATCCGAAATCATACAGGCATTCCATCCTCCTCACGGTCAGTCAATTAGTTTTCACGTTACATAATACAAAACGATCTAAAGCGATACTGTTCGTATATGTATGTGTTACGCCCAATACCCAAATTCGGGCAATGCCCGAAAAAAATATGCAGAACTAGTTTTGAGCAAGGAATATTTCTCAAACCCAAAATATCAATTTTATACGGCTATTGAGCATTACCAAATAGGCAGAACTGGTTTTGCGCATCTTGAAATACACAGAACTAGTTTTGCGCAACTTGAAATGCACAGGACTAGTTCTGTAGTTCACAGCACAGATTCTGCTTCTTTCATTTAATCAGCGCCAGCGACGGACTCAAATAAATATAAAGTTGGAGAAGTTAAATATATTTTAATGAATACCAACAAATAATAAATCGCCAACTGAGGCTGGTTTAAATTTTTTATTTGATTGGCAAAGAAACCTAACCTATAATCTAAACTAACCTAAACGATAGGTCTTTGCTGGTTTTTGACACACAATGCATAACGAATGTTTACTTTGGTTGTCATTCCATACTACAGAACTAGTTCTGTGCATTTCAAGTTGCGCAAAACTAGTTCTGTGCATTTTAAGATGCGCAAAGCTAGTTCTAGCTATTTGGTAATGTTCAATAACCGTATAAAGTTAATATTGCGGGTTTGGGAAATATTCCTTGCTCAAAACTAGTTCTGCGTATTTTTTTCGGGCATTGCCCGAATTCGGGTATTGAGTGCTACATATGCATCAGAAAGCTCTGACTCTCGTGGTCTCTGTAATAGCCAAGGCAATGTTCGTATGGACTCAATAAAGTGTATTATGCCGCTAAGTCTTCCTCTTACAGGTCAAGGGACGGTCTGCTACGAATGCAACCATTTTTCAGTTTTACAACCCTCATCTCCAAAATACCCCTATTTCACCCCCATACCGAGTAAAAGCAGACAATGATCAGGAACCCCTAAAATGCCTAAAGGCGAAGTTTGAAAACATTAGAAATGTTTCGTTTTTTGCTAATTACTCCGCCGCCCGATTTTTAAAATTATAGCAACATAAAGACAGAGAGACCGCCAGACCGACCGAAATGAGTGACGTAGATTTTTGTTATGTAGATATCAAAAAGCGTACCTACCTGTTGTCTCGGAATCGAAAATTTTTGCCATCACAATACTCTCCTCACCTGTCAGTGTGGGGAGTAAAAGGAGATACAAAAGATCGCGTGAAAAGGTATAATAACTACAGAAGTCTCAGTGTCACCCCAATTACAAAACAGTTAAGTAAAGAAGTGAAGAGCCTTATTTTAAAATATTGGCATCAGCGGTGACTTTTCCTAGAGGGTAAAGCAGCACAACCTGGAGATAGCTAACAATAAACTGCGGATTCTCTAGGCTAGTTTGAATTTACTGGCATATTATTCTAAGCCTATTATCAAGGTAGTCAAAAAACAGAAACACATCATAAAAAAATCATAAAACATGTATTAGAAATGAGGTTTTCTATAATAGGTGTTATGCAAGAATACACGTTTAATATATTTGATACAGACACAGCAGCACATAAAATTTATCTGAATAGCCAAAAGAAACAATGGTAAAGGTTATAAGGATTACTGCTAATCTATACTGGAATTAGAAAGCAGCCATAAGTCCAAAAAAACTTAAAGAGTCGGACGCATTAGAAACCAAATGTGGAGACCAACAGTGGTGCAACTTATCGCCCTTATTGTTTAACCTCTAGTTGGTAAGTAAGTAGGGGTGTTTTATGATATCTTTAATATCACGCCTTTTTAAACCAAACTGCTTTGAAATCTCTATATAACTCTGGAAAAGTTGTATAAAGGCAGAGACATACGGCACGTCAAAAGGATCTGACACTGTAGATCGTAATGTATGCGTGCACACTTACCGTGTGCGCCTCCAAACGATGAGGGCGCCACGTCTGACATGTGTGCATGCTTATTTAGGAATCTACAGTGTCAGATCCTTTAGACGTGGTGTCGCGTCGCGTTGCGTTGCGTTGCGTCGTTTCCGAGCGATGTGTCGTTGCCTTAACGGTTTTCATTCGATTTCAACACTTTTTTCTTGCTCAAAAGACAGATCAATATAAACACACGTCTGCTAGAGTCTTAATGAACCTACATGTCGGTAGTTCTGGGTTAAACAAGATTGATTACCCAAACCTACAACAACTTTAAGTTTCATCGATAAGGCTTTGATGAAGATATTTCCAGATTATGAGTAATACACACGCATAAAAAACATTAATCTTGGAAGAAAACAGGTTGTAAAATATTATCGAACATTCGTATACATCGAGTTTATAGCGTCATAAAGGTCTAGTGTGGTTGGAGTACCAAGACGCTGTGAAAGGCTACGTAATATTCGACAAAGGGAGTTTACTGCGACAAGTGGAGCACAAGGCAGTCACACAAACGGATAGAGTGAAGTATAGGTGAACGGAGTTTCAAAGTGCACATAGAAATCAATTTTGTTGAAAGCTTTTATATTAAACGTTCTCCTTCATAGACATTTTGAGAGGGATATTGCGTATACGGCTGGTAGATCAGTTTCAAAAAACTACAGAACAAATGGATACGAGATCAGATAAAAAAATGTTGCTTGCAATTTGACTTCCACGAACAATTCTGAATAACCGAAAAAGTTGTTACCTATGTCATAGTGATGATAGCTAATTACGTCCATACATATGTAGATAAATAAATTCGTTCTATTTCCATAAGACTATACAAAGAGATCGTAATATACTAAAAGAAAGATAAACAACGAACGACTATCTAAAGCAGGTATGGGCAACCTTTGACATGATGGGGGCCAAACTTTAGTGTGCGAATACTTCGCGGGCCGCGTTCAAAAATACTGCACTTTAAAACATTTTTCATAATTTTTAGCGACAGATGTCAGACATGAAATTATACGCCAATGTTATCATATTACAATTTACTGAAATAACAAAATGAAATTAAAAAAACAGGTATAGCATTATGATTATTATATCTTTGAGTTTGGAATTGTTACCAACTGAAAAAATTCAACAGCGACACCGATATCTGTGAGAAACCTGGGCTTGCTTCGGGAAACTAATCCATTGATGCGAGTAAGACAGAAGGAATTCTGCCGGTGCGCCATCTAATACCCGAAGGTGACGGCAACCAAAGAGAGAAACGCTACTAGCAGCAGTAAACTCTCCTTGGTGGAACGACAAGGCTCGTTCGCTTTTTGCCACTAGAGGCGCGGATTTTGACGCAAGCAGCGTAAAGCCGATATACGAGTATAGAGCAACCCTCGTAATCCATTGATGTTTGGTTTAATGCCGCTGATACAAAGACGTATAGAATTTTCCAAATTATCGTCAGTCAGCCTGGTACGATGTTTTGATTTATTAACTTTCATCAAGGGAAAGAACTGTTTTCATTTATAAGTACTACCAAACGCACAAATGAAGGGCTGTTCCAAATTACGGTTCTATTACCGTCCTAGAACTGTTTTCATCATGTCCCGCCCATTTCACAGTTCTAAAAACGGTGATTGGTTGGTCCGCCAGTTTACCAACCAATCATCGATTCTAGAATCACAAAATGGGCGGGGCATGATGAAAACAATTCTATGATGGTAAAAGAACCGTAATTTGGAACAGCCCTTGAATCTTCTGGCGAATTTTCTTAGCTGCGGAAAATTGTCTTCTTCAAGGTATTTTTTGTAGAAATCGCACAGTTCCACGTCTTCAAATTTAGATTTCAGGAGTGAGTTTTCTTGAATTTCGATCAACTCCATTTGCAAGTGTACTGGAGCATTTTGTACATTACTTTTTGTTGGATTAGCAAATAAATCAAAACAGTCTTCCATGTTTTTGAAATCCCTAAACTGTTTGTTAGGTTAGGTTGGGGATGGGGTATACAGGAATCGTTCTAACAGTTCGATATCGATATCGCCATTCGGTTTGCTCGCTCACTTGTTTCTGTGAGTATGATTAAGTGGTGTGATTTTTTTAACTGGGTTTTTCAAAATGTCTCGCGGGCCGGATCAAATCTCATAGCGGGCCGCATCCGGCCCGCGGGCCGCTTGTTGCCCACATATGATCTAAAGCGTATCCAAACAATAACACATTAAAGTTTACAATTCGTATACTGCGGAGTAAAAAGGGTTCTCTAAGAAGAGTCTTCAGGAACCTTTTTAATAACTACATTATATTTATAATTTTACTAGCTTTAGGTTAGGACTCCTTGTGTGTACTAGACGGTGCACATGTAGTTTTAGATTGTAGCTAGGCCTTAAACTATGCATCGGTTTTTCGGAGTGTCTGTCCAAAATTAGAGATATGTTTTTTTAACTTATACAATGCAGTTAAAAATGTACAGAGAGTTGATGGTCATAATATCACAATCTTCGAACGAGGTATGGCATCAATGTCTTTTATTTTACCAGACATCGGTCTCACGATTCTCCTTTGAATGATAAATATTTCACTAACACGAGGGCAGTTTCCACAACAAATAATACAATAGTTTGATTCAGAGTTAATATGGGCAAAATAGTACGTCAAAATATAGGGTGCGGTTGCCCATATTGATCCAAATTTTGAAAAATTGTCCGTAAATGTGTGCCATAAAAAAATAAAACAAACTGATAATACAAAACAGATCTCACAATCTTGCAAAATATTTTATGTAGCATGAATTGTTTTTATATTTGTCAGCAGCAAGAGCAAAACAAAATTAAGATGGTGTTGCAAATGGTTCATTTTAGGCAACGAGGTAATGAATTGAACTTGTGGTCTCTTAAATTGAACCTTCCCTCAGGTCTTGATAAAGTAGGGACAATACTTCCAGGTAAACAAGTTAAACTGAGCTAATGCCTCTTTGAGAAAGGTTAGTAAATACCAAAATATATTTTTTTCCAATAGTTGCCAACAAAACGTATAAGAAGATTCTGTACTGCAGGAGATGAACACTTGAATACTTTCTTTTCTGGTCTAACACCAACAAATTTCAATTTGAGTCTTGCGTTCAGTACAGAGTTACGAAAGTTCACGTTCAGGAGCGTTATAAATTTAGAATGGCCTTAATTGAACTGGGGTTCAATTAGAAGTTTCTGTAGTGGTTCAATGTGAGCACCTACCTCCAAAATAAAGTTTAGCCCCGTATTTAAATAAGTTTTTGACAATACTGTTGTTAGGTAGCGCTATAAAACACTGATGTTTAATAAATAAATCATAAAATAGAGGCAACAATCCTATATTGTTTAGTTAGTTGAAGCCTTGGCCAAGTTCATTTAATATTGCATTGCGCGTGGTCCAAATTTTCAACACTTCACAGATCTGTATTACGTTGTCCTAATCTAAATATCCACTGAGTTACAAGAAGGTTCAAAGATGTGGTGTCGAATACCCGATGGCAATATTGTCAAGTTTTACAGGAAGTAACAAAAACGGCAAAGGTTCAATCTGCGAGACAGTTCAGTATGGACAGCCACACTTTTTGAGACCTCCTTGATAAGTAAAACCGCAACCAGTCAAAAGCGACACCTTGAACTTCGTAACTGTACAGCTTACTTAATAAAATGCAATGTGAGACGGCGTCAAACTCCCTACTCAGACCAAAAAATGGTGTCAAGTTGATTGACTCAGTACTTCCCACACATAATGATGATACCATTTTATTATTTCCCATTGCATGAAGCTATAGTCTAAAATCCCCTTGCAACTAAATTATCGCCCATCCGCCCGCAAAAATAACATCCAACACAAAAACCCTCGTAAATAGTTGCGTTTCCCTCCCTATTAGGAACTAGGACGCCACAGTTTCTTTCTGGATGCTTGAACGATCAAGAGCCTCCGACCCGTCTAAAAACGAAGTTTGAGTTGATTTTATGTTTTTGGTTTTTTGTTTATTGCTGCGCCGCCACTGACACGGTTTTTCAAAAACAAAGTCGTTTTCCACTCTCGCAGCGGTAATCAATTCTGTGTCAAAATTTTATTAACATCAATTCAATAATTTTCGCTTTACGCAACATACATAGAACGAAATAAAGCAAAACTCGTATGTACAGATCACAAAATTGGTTTCTGTAATAGGCAAGCCAATGTTGGACCTAAAAAAGTGTAATATGCAGCTAGGTGTTTCTTCTACAGGTCAATAGACGGACTATTATGAATACAACAAATTTTTCAGTTTTACTACCCCCCACCCCACCAACCGCCCCGATTTCACCCCATCACCCACTTTATTATTGCTGCGCCGCCACTGACACTATTTTTTCAAACCATACGCATTTTCCATCCTCGCTGCGGTAGTAATACTGTGTCAAAATTTCATTTAAATCAATTGAACAATTTTCGCGTTACGCAATATCGAACGATCTAAAACAGTACTCGTATGTATACATCACAAGTTCTAAGTCCCGTGGTTTCTATAATAAGCATGCAACGTTCGGATGGACCTAAAAAAGTGTATCATGCCGCTAGGTTTTTCATTCACATATCAATGGACAGCCCATTACGAATACAACAAATTTTTCAGTATTACAACCCCCCACCCCCCCAACCACCCCAAATTCACCCCCACCCAAGAAAAAGTAGAAAATGATCAGGAACCCTAAAACGCCTAGAAACGAAGTTTGAGGCATATTTGAAATTTTTCGTTTTTTGCTAATAACTCCGCCCCCCGTATAACGATTTTAAAAATTATAGGAACTTTGCCTACTACGACCCCACAGCATAACGCTGCCCAAATTTCATAACAATCCATGCAGCGGTTACTGAGATCACGAGGGTAGAAAAACGCGACAGACAGACAGACTGACAGACAGACCGACAGACAGACAGACAGACCGACAGACAGGCAGACCGACGGAAATGAGTGACGTGGATTTTCGTTATGTACACATCATAAACCGCCCAAAAAGCGTATTATCTCAAAATCGAAAATTTTCGCGATCACAATACTCCCCTCACCTATCGGTGTGGGAAGTAAAAACGATGCGGCTAGCTACCTAATTATAGGAAACATAATCATTAGAGCTTGAGGTAACAGGCTATCCCTATAGTAATCTTAAGCGAAGTATTGACCCACGCTGTTTAGAATTATATTTTCGACAAAATAATCAGTAGAAGTGGACGTAATTCCGAGCAGGTATACAATAGACATTACACGCAATTGAGGACCTTATTCATAACGTGACGAACAGCCTAACTATTGCGAAAGCTCATCAGACCGTTTAGAATATAATATCGGCCGGATGTTCGGTTGTTTATCTTAAGCACGACTGCAATTCCCTCTACTCTTAAGGAGTGCTCAGAGTCGTAAAACTTGAGACTTAGGAAAACATAAACATGAAATTATATGACAGTATTTAGGGTGCCATATATACGGAAGTCTGAACCTTCTCAGATGATTTCACGTGTTTATTTTTTTCTTTAGTCTTACGTTACGTGATTCTGAGCACTTCCTTAAGACTTTCGCAGACCGGCGCGAATGATTCGCGGCAACTGCGAATAATTCGCGTCGGTAAAAGTCGCACCATACTGATTACGTAGCGGCATACGTGCCTGTTCAGACCTGTACGGTTTTTTCCGCGACGACTGCGGATCTGACAGCGTTTGTTTCGCCGCGAATTCCATTTCGCATTCGTCTGCGTTTTGGTCGCTGCTGCTCCCGATTCGCCATGGCAAAACTAGAAAAATTAATCGAACTGGTTTTAAATTATCCTATATTATTCTATACTTATCCCACGAAGAATATAGGAATGTGCAAAAAAAGATAAAACATGGAACCAAATGCCACATGAACTTGGTGTAAGCGGTAAATACCTATAATTTAATAATAAATGAAGTGACACTAAACCAGAAATATTTCTGTAATTCTCACGTGGGGATTTAAAGGATTTGAAAAATGGATGAAATACATGAGAAAAATATATTATTCTTAGTAATATTTTATTTACTTAAAGGAGAACTTACACATGCATGGTTTTAGTGCCAGTAACAATGTATGTGCCAAATTTTTTGGGATCGACAGTTTCATTTTGTCGCAATATGTCGATGTCGACCGAGCTTTGCGAAGCCTGCAAAGTAGCCGCTAAGTATTTAACGGAAAACAGATAAAAGAAATATGTACGTAACAAAAATGCTACAAAACGTAAATTCCGTGTGTGGGTTAAACCATGGATTACTCGTCGCCATCGACCTACTTTGGGTGCTTCTGCACAAATTCTATGAGAACTCTCATCAGAGGATCCTGCAAGCTAGAAAAACCTTCTTAGAATGACAAAACAATATTTTTAAATTCTTCTAGATTGTGACGTCACGTATTAAAAAACCTGATACCCGCATGAGAGGCGACTTAACACCCTAATTGAAATTGGAAGAATATCTTGCAAATGTAGATTATTCCACTTCCTGCCACTTTCTTCTAGCCATATTTACCAAAAATAAAATCACAGATTAGTAGCTCCAACGAAACGAAAATCAAACCATAAGCATTCCTTTTTTCCGTGGATTTGTATCACCACTGCCGCCAGTGATTTCAGGAGGATACAGTTTTTCAGTTTATTTATATAAAGGTCAACTTGCCAGTTCCTCCTACGCTACTAAATCTTTACATGTGTAAACACGCCTTAAGTCTAAGAAATAAAATAGCATACACATTTTATCGGGTGAGAAATGAAATTCTTGCTTCCCTCCTTGGATCTGATCTAAAAAACTAGTAAAAGTTTAATTTCTGTTTCATTTATATACGTTTTCAACAACAGGTACTTTCTTTGCGATATCGTCTGCGTTATGACGCCTGAGTGTGAACAGGTAAGCGGCTATTGCTATCGCAGCTAACGCGAAACATCCGCAACTAAGGCGAATCCGTGATAGCCGCGAATAGGTTGCGCCAGTCTGTGAAAGCCTTTATACTATATTTTGGAAATGATTGATAGCTAACATTTTATCGCATAGGTGCTAATTAGGTAAAATGCAGGATCGCTCAAAGCAGAAAAAATGTAAATATTTGAACTTTCTCATTTTAGTTTTTCACAAGACTTTAGGAGGACCACTCTTGACATATCTCGAATACAATACATCATAAATGCAAATTAGGAATCCTTAGCGGATTAAGCAACAATTGTAGGCTTCAGTAGCCTAGAACATGAATTTACTTTATGATAAAAATGTTATATTACATATTAAGTTAGGGCATTGTCTTAACATGTTATATTGAAAATATTTTAGGTACTAATAAATGTCACGTAATTAAAATTTACAGATTTTTATAAACTAATCTTTTAAGTAATCCCATATTACGTCATTTAAAATAGTTTAACTACACAATGGCAACTTTATGGAACAGTAATTATTATAGATACTGAATTACATTCTTAAATAACAACGTCATTACCGTTCGGTAAGAAAGCATCATCGTCAGATTCCTCATCTTCCAAAGAAATGATAATTGGATCTAGTGTTTCCTCTATTAAATTGTCGAGTGTCCAGAATTTTTCTTCCTCTGCCATGACATGCTGTCCATCACTATTACAGAATTTCTCGGCAATAAATCTATCATTTGACTAAAATATTCTTCAAACACATCAGATGTCATCTCATACCAGATCTGGTAATCTTTTGTAGAGTTTGAAACATAGTCTAATAAGCATCCTTCGACAAATCCTTTATCGCCTCCAATATGAGTGATAATCAAACAACGTCCTTTACCAGTTGGAGCTTTTAAACCAGTAGACAAACCTTCTATAAATGCCTGTCGAGCATATGTAATTCACTTATCTGGCCAAACTTTTGTTACAAAATGACCTTACTGATCCATGTTTCGTCTAAATAAAAAATGGTGTTACCTGCTCTTCTCAGTTTTCGGATTTCTCTTAAACACTGCCTCCTCCAACAAATAATGTCTTCTTTTTCTATGAGAGCGGATTTTCTGTCCTGTTTCGCATAAACGAAATCCAGTTCATGTAAAACTTTCCATAATTCTCTCTTTTTAAGTTTGGCAAGCTCTGGTCTTCATTAATTTCTACTAAAACTTTGTCCAAAGTAGGTATTATCTTTTGGAAATAAAATGAGTGCCTTTTTTTTCGTATCATTTGTTTGTCACTATCGTCTAGTTGTATGGGTTTTCTCCCTGTTGACTTTTTCGGTGGTACGGTAACACTTCCATCCTTTCGTTGCTTCAGCAGTCTATAAATGGTCGCTTCTCCAACTCCATTCATAGTTGAACACTTAGAAACTATACTCCGAACACTGCTAGTTATATGTTCATGCACAAGTGCGTCATGTGCATTTAATATTACAGTTTTCGAATGCACCGTTAACTGACAGTTTAATTTCACAGGAATAAAATTTAACGTTTGGGCCATTTTTATTACACCTAATTAATATCACTACTAACAATTCTGCGTGTTACACTATACCGACCGCAACGTAAATTTTAACTAAAATTAAACAGGGAATCTGTATACAGGTCTTGGAAAAGTACCTGCGTCATACTTTGCAGAAATCCCTAATTACCTGCTCATACACAACTTACATTTAAAAGAGCACGTTCAGTATTTTAGGGGTCCTATGGTTTACATTTTCTAGAAATCAAAAATACATCTTTAGACACATATAAGCGTCGAATTTTATTAAGTATATCCTCTTGCTTATATTTAAGTAAATTATACACACAGTTTACCAAGTTGAAAATATGTATTATATATAATAATACTTGTATATAGGTAAATTCACAATATTTCATGTTAGATATTCTCCGTCACTGTTTTCAGGTGCTACCCTCGATTTTACCTGCTATGCAAGAAATTTTTAGCTATCAAGAATTTTCAAACAGACTTTAATCTATTCGCTTGTATGATATCGCCTTTACGTTGCATGCTTAACTGCACTGTGAGATAATAGTATTTTCGAACTATAAAATTTTCTCACCCTGACAGGTGTACGTTAATTTTTTTCGTTACACCAGTAAAGATAAATCTAAATTGATCAGCTATCGCGCGACATTCAGCACTTAGCTTTTTCTGAACGGGAGCGCGCATCCCTCCACGAATTCGATTTGCAGTAGTTGGCCGTTATCGCTGAAATTGGGGATGTTCTGGCGAGTGATCGTTGAACTGCCGCCCGAACTCGTTACCTGCTCATTTTGTGAAAAGACAACCGAATAACGCCGAAGAGGAATTCGCCTCGAATTCCAGCTTTTTACGGTAGACTCGCTAACGGCCTCTATCGGTAGTTACGGAGAATTTATATGAAATGGCGAATGTAAGGTGAATCCTTGAATAACTGGTAAAGAGAGATGGTGAAGTTAGTACAGCGAAGGACGTTGTTATCGTAAGATTACAGGCTGTGTTTCTCATATACCTAGTTTGTAGTAGATCAGCATATTTTCGGACCAATCTACTGATCTACCGGCTACTTTAACCCTTCGACTGAGATTGCTAGTAGGCTGGGTGCTATTAACGGGTCACACACACACCTTCAGGCGTCACTTGTTCGTGATGAGGGTGGTCAACGACCCAACGTGCACGTGGTGTGGTGAAGGGGAAGAATCCTCGGCACACATCTTGTGTCGCTGTGAAACCCTGGGTTATCACAGGCAGACTATGCTGGGCTCAAGAACCTTGGAACCAATAGAGATAAAACGGATAGGACCCAAGAATGTACTTGCCTTTGCCAAGGGCAGGTCTTAGGAACTAGCGCGGATAGAGGCGCAAAAGGGCCCATCGTGTGGCCTATGCACCAGTCACATTCCGTGCTCCAGCATCTGGTCCTTATTCATTCATTAACCCTTCGACCGTGTACTGAAAAGAATAACAACTAGTGTGTGGTGGGGTATGGCATAAACAAGAATTGAAAAACTTCATAGAATATAATAAATTACTATGATTTTCTTTTCTCTTTCTTTCCCTTTTTCTTCCAATCCACGACAGCACTGTTTTGATCTTTAGGATCTCATCAGGTGGATCTGGGTGAAGTCTTGTATCAGACTGATATGAAAGAACTATAATAAAAAAAACCCTTAATTACCACACTGCGGTCTATGAGACCCTGACATTATTTTAAATCTGTACTGCTTTGTTACGTTGGATAGTATATTTTGACGCATCCACCTAAATTTAGATACTTTGATATAAAATAGACCTGTGCATGCGGTCCGATATTTTAGTTTGTGTGTGGAGCCTTTAGCATAAAAAGTTAGCTTTGGGTCTAATCGACTCAAGTGTGATATTTAAAGGTGGATATTTTAAGTGCGCAGTTTTGTTGTTTCATTGAATATTTCCAAAGATAAGAATATCCGATAACCAATATTTTAGTTGAAAATGCACAGGAGGATCTTCTTTGAGACCCGTGTACAAAGCCCATTTGTGACTAACCAAGTGACTAACATAAGGACCAAATTTGTGTGAACGAAATGTAAAGCTGAAATTATAAATTTAGAAAAAGGTACTTTAGAGACATTACTAGCATCACAAACGTTTTGTTATTTTGCCTTGTATTTGTTTTCATTTATCAATGTGTGTTTTAGTTTTCTGTTAATAATTTAATTTTTGTTACATTTAGATAAACAGTTTTTGTTTATTTTTCAGTTTTTTGAAATCTTATGTTAATAAAATATCTTTGAGTAATGAATTGACTAAATGAAATTAACTAGTTGTACAGGGTTATTTACGTTATTCGACACGGATCATTATGGCTATAGTATTTAATAAAAAAGAAAATAATAATTTCGGATAGATAGAGACCCATAAAGGCTACATTTTAAAAATATTTTCATGTTATACAGAGTGTCCCAAAAACACGAAATGTATCAAAGGTTTTTTTATGGAGCACCCCGTATATTATTGCACATTCAGATTCCTTGGTGAATTCTAGTATGACTTTATATATCATATATGGGACTTAAAGCGAACCGTTTAGGTGTAAATCCCCATTTTCGGTATAAGTAGATATCGGGAAACAGTTCAATATCGCAGAGATTATAAAATTTGGAAGGCTGTGACTTTGCCGTATCACTAAGGAATGCGTCAGCTTCGATGAGTCTGTCAAATTTAAATTACGTTTATGCTTGGAGAAATCGGTCGATTAATTAAGGAAACTTCGATCAGTGATAACTTGATTTTTTGAAATAGGAGTGCCTAATTTTTTTATACGGTTAAATGTAGAATTTGATAGCCTTTCTAATGATATAAGGTTGTGAATATCAATCTCTGATAGTTTTCATTTAATTTCAAATTTTTAACCAACCTAGCAGACCATAAAGTATAAACAAAAACCTGTTCAAATAGAAGAAAACAACTAACTTAGCAGATGAATACACACGAACTAGACTAAAGGGACGAATATAAAAATTACTCACAACAAACAAAGTCTAACAAGGAACAACGGCGGTAACATATCTTTGGTCAAGAATCTGGAGTATGGCAGAAATTGATTTTTTTCATGACGTACTAGTTAGTGCAATGTACTAGAGATTGGCAATTTCCAAAACCATTAAAAATTTTGAAATGAAACGAAAACTACTAGGCAATGTTGTATGCAGTTTATTATTTTCACGATAAAATTTCACATTTAACGATATAAAAAAGTACCTCTAACTGGAGTTCTAAAAAGTCTTCAGTACCGGTTAGCAATATCGCAGAAAATGAAGAACGAATTAAAAGTTGTTCAAATTATAAAACATAACTTAAATGGCAGAAAATTTAAATCTGATTTGTCAGTAGTCCTTTTCTGCAATACTGCTAACAGATATTGAAAAATAGAAGGGCGCCAGTCAGAGCTATTGACTTCGACGCAAATTACTACTTTTTTACACCATTACATATGACTGATAATTGCGTGCTGGGGCAACAGTCGCTGGTTGTTTTTGTTTCATATCAAGGTTTTTAATTGTCTTGGGAATTTTTAACCTCTAGTAAAATGCGGTAGCCAGTAGACTGTAAAAAATATCTATTACTGCCATACTCCAGCTTCTCTTTGACCTTAAAGATGTTATCGCAGTTGTTTCTGGGAGAGTTGATTTGTTGTAAGGAATTTTCATCATCTTGTCTCTTTATTCTATTTTGTCTGTATCTTTTTTCTAAGTTACTTGTTTTCTTCCATCTGAATTAACATGTCTTTGTTACATTTTATGACCTGCTACGTTGCTTATGGGTTGGAAAATTGAAAAATGCCGATTTGTTTGAAAATTCAAAATTAAATGAAAACTACCAGAGATTGATATCCACAACCTTATATCATTAGAAAGGTTATCAAATTCTACGTTTAACCGTATAAAAAAATTAGGCATTCCCATCTGGAAAAAATCAAGTTATCGCTGATCGAAGTTTCCTCAATTATTTGACCGATTTCTCCAAGCATAAACGTAATTTAAATTTGACAGTCCCAACAAAGCTGACGCATTTTATGCTTAGTAATACGGCAGATTCACAGCCTTCCAAATTCTATAATCTCTGCGATATTCAATTTTTTCCTTGATATCTACTTATACCGAAAATGGTGATTTACACCTAAACGGCTCGCTTTAAGTCCCATGATACATAAAGTCACACTAGAATGGAATATGCAATAATATACGGGGTGCTCCATTCAAAAAAACATAACTTTGATACATTTCGTGTTTTTGGGACACCCTGTATAACATAAGAATGTTTTTAAAATGTAGCCTTTATGGATCTCTATCCATCCGAAATTATTATTTTCTTTTTTATCAAATACTTTGGCCATAACGCTCCGTGTCGAATAACGTGAGTAACCCTGTATAAGTTACATTTAGAAATGTGGAAAAATATCTTTGGGATAAGTTAGGCCCCAGTATGATAATTGTGTCGTAAAAAATAGGTGTGCATATTAAGGGCTAACCAACAGAAATAACTACTCCGAGAGCTAATACTCCTAGTCCCTAGTTCATGAAAGCGCTTTTTTGATCTTTAGGAGTTCATCAAGTGGATCTGGTAAAGCCCGGTATCAGGCTGATATGAAAGAAGTGAAACAATAAAAGTAACTACTCTCAACTCCCGGCATTGAATTACACTATTGGCTTGAGTGATTGCTTTGAGGAAACATCAAGAGAGTGACTTCCACCTTACCCGAAGTAAGCTCAAGGATAATACAGTCCTTGTTTGGATCTCTGACTTCTTTGGATCGGTGTTTCGCTTTTCTTAGCATTAGTACCCCACAGTCCAATAGATGCCGTAAAAATAAGGTCCAATTCGTTAGTGTTCGTGTTTCATCTATCAGTGTCGGTAGCAGTCATGGGTTTTAAACCCATGTCCTGTTTTTCCGATAACTGTAAGTTTATGGCAAGTTCCATATGGGTTTCAGCGACAAGGGCTCTTGACCCAGGGGCTTCGCGTGTTTTAGTTGTCGAGCATGACTATTGCGTTAAACTTTGTATCCACTCGTGTTTGTGGATTGCAGTGGAACTTCGGATGTATACCTGTATAGTTGCATACCTAATGTACTCTCCCTGAATCCATTTTAAAGGCAAATCGCGTTACGAGGCGCAAGTTTGGAGCAGCGATGCCAAACCTGGCTGAAGTTTTGAGGAGCGAGATGTGAAACACTTTGCTCTGTAATGTAAATTATATTTGTAAGAAATGGATCGCAGTATTTATCTCCTCCTATAGTGAAAGTGAAACATAGTACTAAAAAGTACAGACTGGAAAAAATAACTCATTCGTCGCTCAAAAAATGGTACTAGGGCACATTTCTGAGATATAATGGAGAGAGATATGTAAAAATACTTGGCAGTTCAGCCAAATGTTTTGAGGAGTGAAAAACATGCACTCAGGTGCTCGTCAAACTCGTAATATACAGGGTGTATCAACGATGTGTGGGTGGACGATAGCTGCTTCCCTATGTGAGATAGAAAAAAATGTTTCAAATAAAAATGGACAATAAAATCTACGAGAGGACAAAAAAATCTACGTTTCCAAAATATTTGCCATGATATACGGTGTCCAATAAATGCGTGACTTATCAAAGTTAAATTTTTTTAAACAAAAGCCGCTACATATTATTACATATTTTGAATCCTTGGTCTAATTTAGTGTGATTTTGTGTATCATACATGACACTGATATCGAACCGTTTCGGCGCAAATCACCATTTCTGATACAAGTAAATGTTAGAAAAATTGAATATCCCTGCGTATATCAAACTTAGGCGGCTGTGACTATGTGGCTTTACTAAACAAGATATATGTCAGCTGTGGTAGTACTGTCAAATTTAAATTCTTATTGCACTTGGTGAAAAATTTGAAAAAACCGATTTGGTTGAAATTTTGAAATAAAATGGAAACTGCAAGAGATTCATATCGACAATCCTATATCGTTAGAAAGGCTATCAAATTGTACATTTACCCGTACAAAAAAATTAGGCATTCTCATTTTAAAAAAGTTAGCTGTGATTGAAACTTCCTTAACTAATCTACCGATTTAACCAACTACAAATTTGACAGTACTGCCTCAGCTGACACATCTCATGCTTAGTCACACCATAAAGTCACAGCCTTCTAAGCTTTATAGGCTCTGCGATAGTCGATTTTTTTTCTAACATCTACTTATATCAAAAATAGTGACTTGCGCCTCAACTGTTCGATGTAAGGGGCATGTATGATGTATAAAGTCACACTAAAATCGACCAAGGAATCCAAATATGTAATAATATATAGGGGACTTCTATTTAAAAAAAAATGTAACTTTGAAAAGTAACACATTTATTTGACACCCCGCATAATGGGAAATATTTTTGAGACATAGATTTTATCGTCCTCTACACTTTTTACTTGAAACATTTTTCCTATCAAAAAAGGGAAGCAGCTATCATCCACCCACATATCGCCCTGTAAAGTGTTACCTTGTCTGTTATACAGCTCTGGCACCGCCGTGTAAGAGATGGTAACATTGTGAGGATGGCAGTACTACGAAATTGGAGTTTTCAATAAAGAAAATATAATTTTTTTGTATTAATGGAAAGATGTTATAGAAGTTCTATATCAAAACTGTTTGTGATCTAATTTCAAACACTCAAAAACATACTTCGATGGTAGCATTCGCCTCGAGCTGCAGACATTATCGTGCAAAAGATATACACTAGCAACTCAAGTAACTGTTTTCACGATTAGCTAGGAATTAAAGAAGATAATGGTAATAGGTTTCGGAATAGGACGTTGATGGTGAAAATATAATATTTTGACACCACACGCGCTTGGTTTTGTTCGGGAACTGTTTTTATTTCGACATAACTTTTGAATTATTGCGAAAAAAATGAAAGAAATAGTTTTGACTAGTCGAGTAGACATATTTAGGGTGTCACTGAATTTCCCTGACACGTGATATTATCGTAACAAAAAATGTTCAAACGAAAACTGAGTGGAATATTCGAAATTACTGCAGGATCTATCATACCATGTTTTAAAACATTTTTTTTGTACTTCAACCCTTAAAACTCACTCCAAGCTTTGTTTTTTCAAATAGCGTCTAAAGGGTTTTCCAACAAAAATTAAGTCCTTATTTTATTTAAAATCTTGTAGTAGCTATCATTTTATACGAAAACCTATTTTTTATGCATGAAATAAATAAAATAAGGATTTGTTTGAGGCGTGATATTCTTGAGGGAAAAACAGATAGAAAAGAAAACTACGTGGGCCTTTCAAGGGTACCGAATGACTTATCATACCGTGCTCTTGAAACATTTTTTCGTCACATTATCCCCTGAAACTTATCCCCTACTTTCTTTCTAAACAGCACCCCACAGTTTTTCCTACATTAATAAGGTCATTATTTAATTCGATATCTTGTAGTGCCTTTGACTTCATACACAAACCAATTTTTTTGTAAAGTAATTAACATACGATAAATAAAATGAGCACTTGCTTGAGGAGTAATATTTTCTTAATAAAAAAGCATAAAAAAGAATTTTTTTTCGAAAGCATGTACTCTTAAAAACCCATCTAGTTCTATTTTTATCCTTTTTTTTGCGTCAAGCTAATTATTATTTTATTTACGTGATACTTAGGATTACGAAGAAAATAAATTTCCGTAAATTAAAGATACTGCAAGATTTTGAATAATATAAGGACTTAATTTGTGTAGAAAAAACTATTTAGTGCTACCTGAAAAACAAAAGACGAGGGTGACTTTTGAGGGTTGAAGTACAAAAAAGCTGTTTTAAAAGCATGGCATGATAGACCCTATAGTATTTTCAAAAATTCCACGCAGTTTTCGTTTGAACTCTTTTTTGTTACGGGAATATCACGCATCAAGGAAATTCAGGGACACCCTGAATACATCAGGATAAGTAAGAGATCGATGCAAACTAGAATTTTGAAATGCAAACCAAATTGCCGATTAGCTCAGATGGAAAACTCCGCGGTAGCGAAACACGCACTCCAAGAAAGCGCTGACCATAAGCTGAAATTTAAGGAAACTCAGGTGCTCTTGAGGAGACTCAGGTGCTCACTCGATTGCAGAGAAAGCCCACTGAGGTTGATAAACATGAAGACAACTTCACCAACACAGGAGAATCATTCAATCTCAACAAGATATTGATGAAGATGAAGGATATATAAGCGCTGATGTCGCGGACCCATTCACAGTTCTTCAGGAGTCGCCTAAAAGGTAACAGCTTTTGAGGATGTGGCCGAAACGCGATAAACCTGTATTTCAGTGGATATGAAGGTAGTCATGCGCTTCATATAAGTAATGAGCCGTTTATGCTTTGTGTGTATGCATTTCCTTCCTCAAATACACATCAATCCCCCAGCGTCGGCAACACCGATCATAATGCTGCCGCATTTCCCGAATGTGATGATTGAGGCACTAATTTTCCAATAGACTCTGCAGGGTTGTTACCTGACGGCAGAGTGCACTGACTGAATGATGTTAGGGGCTCGATAAACATGTTACTGGTATCAATCGACCGCCTTCTGCCAGTTCATACCTGTATATATGTATGTTGTCTCTGAGGATACTTATAGCCTCAGAGATTGTTTGGACAGATGCAAAGTCGATCGAGTGACATACCTTATAGAGCACAAACCTTTGATTATTGATACTATCTAAGAAACAGGATGCCAGAATCTTGTATTGTATTTACTTTTGTTGTCTCTACTTCCCACACCAATAGGTGAGGGGAGTATTGTGATCACGAAAAAAATTGATTTTGAGATAATACACCTTTTATGATGCCTACATAACGAAAATCCGTCGGTCTATCTGTCGGTCTGTCTGTCGGTCTGTCTGTGGGTCTGTCTGTCGGTATGTCTGTTGGTCTGTCTGTCGGCCTGTCTGTCGGTCTGTCTGTCGGCCTGCCTGTCGGTTTGTCTGTCGGTCTGTCTGTCTGTCGGTCTGTCTGTCTGTCGGTCTGTCTGTCTGTCGGTCTGTCTGTTGGCCTGTCTGTACGCATTCTTCTAGCCACGTGATCGCAGTAATCTCAGTAACCGCTGCAAGGATTGTGATGAAATTTGGGCAGCGACATGCTGTGGGGTCGTAGTAAGTAATACTTCTATAACTTTGAAAATCGGTGCATGGGCGGCGGAGTAATTAGCAAAATTAGAAGAACAAAAAAATTTGATTATTCCGCAAACTTTGTTTTTAGGTGTTTCAGGGGTTCCTGATTATTTTCTACTTTTTCTTGGATGGGGGTGAAATTGGGGTGGTTGGGTTGTGGGGTTTTGCAAAACTGAAAAATTTGTTGTATACATAATAGGCTGGCCACTAACCTGTGAAAGAAAGTCTTAGCATCATAATACATTTCTTTGGTCCTTTCGAACATTACCTTGCCTATTTTGCAGAAACCAAGGGACTTAAAATTTTCTGACGTATATATGTATACGAATGTTGCTTATGCTCGTTCTGTATTGTGTAACGTGAAAACTATAGGATTGATTTAAATGAAATGAAATAATACTTTCGTGACCATTTTCTGTTTTTTTTTGGGTGGGGATGAACTTGGGATAGTTGGGGGGTAGGGTAGTCATAAAGCTCAATTTTTGTCTATTCATAATAGGCTATCTATTGACCTGTGAAAGGAAGACCTAGCGGCATAACACACTATTTTTGGTCGGGCAGACGGTGATTTGGTTGCAAGGAGATCTCAGACTATAGCTTCATGCTATGGGAACCTAATAAACTGGTATCACCATAATATCTGGGAAGTACTGATCCAATCAACTAGACTTCATTTTTGTATTTATTCTATCTCACGACCACGTCATCGGTATTGCTAAAGCGGCATCTCAGAAGCCTGGAGGTTCGTCCCGCTGTAGGAAGCTGTATACACCGTAGCAACTACTGCTGCTCTACAAGGCACAGATTCGACCATCGTTTGGGATGCGCTGCGAAGCACTCTAAAGCTTCTGGACACTATCCAGGAGAGAGCAGTTAGGCTAATCAGTACGCCTAACCTCACAAAGGACCCCCACAGCCTGGAACATCGAACAAGGGTGGCTGACTTGTCCCTGTTTTACAGATTCTATCACGGAAAATGTTCGAGTGAGCTATCCCAGATAATAATGCCGAAGGCCGTCCCAACTAGGAACACTAGAGGGGCTCTGCTAGCTCAGCCTTACCAGGTCGAGGTCTCTACTAAAGGAACCAGTCTCATCCAGCATTTCTTCTTTTGTAGAACTTCGATGCTGTGGAACGAGCTGCCGGGAATTTGTTTCCCGCCGGCTACAACCTGCAGCATTTCAAATCTAACATGTACAGACACTTGTCCTTTCGCAGCGCTTCTACAGCGCCCTAGGCAGCTAGCATTTGCGGGAGGCTGACCTTAAAAAAATCCGTTCCTATGATACAGAGGGGGCCATTGATCAAATGAGGGTTACATTATAAGACTGTGAAGGGGGGGATTTAGAGTTCAGCTGACACCAGGTTATCGTCTTGCAGTCGACAAGATGCAAGTCACTGACATAAAAGGACGGTCGTTCAGTTCTTCAGTTTTGATAAGTTTAATCATATAGGTAGGTATCTATACTCAAAAATTGAAAACTTCTTAGCGACCATTTCAGAAAGTTATTAACGATTAAAAATCAGAATTTTAACATGGTATCTTATGACACATTAACGTTTCTTGCATTTAGACGTAGAAGAAACGTATTTTAAGAGTAGATACAAAAATAAGTGATGTTTAAACATGCTTTTTGGAATATGTAGTTTACGCTATTGTATTAAAAAACTAGAGTTGACGACCATTTGAATAAGTTATTAATTATTCTCTGAGGGCAGAGTGAGTAAGCAGCAAGCATTGAATGAATGATGTTTGGGTCTCGATAGACAGGTTACTGGTACCAAGCGACCGCCTTTCGCGAGTCCATACATATTGTCTCGGAGGATACTTATAGCCTGAGGGATTATTTGGATAGAGGCAAGATTGATCAAGTGATACACTTTATAGAGAATAACCGTCTGGTTATTGATACCATGTAAGAAATAAGATGCCAGGATCTTGTTTTATTGTATTTCGCTCCTATGATAGACGTATACAGAGGGAGCTATTGATTAAGTGAGGGTCTTTCATTCTATTTATTTGTAATAAGTATAAATATTGCCACCCTCGGAGGACGTACCTTGTATGAGGGGAGTGGCATAGCTATGACATGCATATTATACTAATTTAATAATTTAACATATTACTCCAACTATTACGTCGTTCTTACTGAAGCTGACTGTGGGCATCGGGGCCGGTCATCCTTTTATGCATATAACAAGACTTCAGAAGCTGTTATTAGGTTTGTTTTTTGAGTATGTATCGACTATTTGACCAACTCAAACTCCAAAGGCCGGTTGCATAACGCAAGTTTAAGTCCCGGTGTTACGGGTATTTTTCCCAGTACTAGTAGGAATAGACGTTTACCTTAGCTATTAGGTATTTTCCTAGATTGGTTTATTTATCTTGCCATTGGATTGCCCAGTTCTTTGTCAAAGGGGTACCTTATGTGTTCGATATACCTGTTGTTCTCTAAATCTGATGGTGTATATAGAATGTCTGGATAGGTGATGGTGAACTATAAGAAAGTTTAACAGGTTACTGCCTTGATTACAGTCAGGACCTGATCTGTAGTAGGATTACCTCTGTGTCTGACTCATTATATTGTCCCAGCTTTCTAGGTTTCGGATAGGTTAGGGCTCCGGCATTAGGCTCTTGGACGATGCTGTTGATGATAGCGATCATTTGGTGTGGCCCCATTTGTTTAACACGGACTACGGTAGTTTACACATTTTCTTTGAAAAGACATTATGAAACGCGTAGATTATGTAGTAAACATTTCGGAATTTCAGAGGGACTAACAGGTAAAGAAGGTACCGAATTTGCAGAGAAGCATATCGCTTAGGTTAGTGTCGGTCACGATGTAGTTGGAATTGGAAACGGTGACAATCACCGTCGCCGTGATCGCGGTGATATCCGGGAGTGCCAACTGTCGAGGATGGCAGCGACGTAGAGGGCGATGGAAGCACCGGGTTGTTTTGGAGACGGTGATGATTGTTATTTTATTTTTGTTCCTTTGTTCCTGTGAATACGTGGGCAAGATCGTCGGTTTCCTGCAGATAAACCCTAGTTGGGATTTTTGGGACGCGATTTGAACCAAGGTGGGATCCAATTTGGAGATTAAGGATTCTGGTTAGTTCTATGGATATTGAGTACCATTAGTTCGGGCCCACCGGCCGCAAGGGATTTTAGGCCCACAGTTTCACCCACATTAAGCCGATCAAGACATCAAGTAAGTACATACCTTCGAAAGGGTCGAGCGAGACTAGCAATTCAATGCGTTCTTTTATTTTGTTTTAGGGCTTCTTTTTCTTTCGTTATTGGAATTGAAGTGTTTTCCCGTCTATGTTTTGTTGGATTCACCCACTCTGTCCGTCCCGGGCACTGTGTAATGAAGGAGGCTATAAGCGGTGGAACGCCTCCCATATGATGAATCGGGATTAAGGTTAGGACTAAGTGAGCTGAAGGCTGTGGACCAGAAAGAACTGTTTCTGAGTAGGTGACCTCGTGACCCACCTCGCCAGGTATTTTAGGCTATAAGTAGTGTAAAACTTTGCGTGCCTCATCAGGGAGATAGAATTTAGTGACACTAGCAAGGGGTATCAGCCACGTCCATCGATTTATGATATTGTAACCTTTTAAACGTAGCCATAAGGTACTTCCCCTAGTGCGCACCAAGGCCAAATAAGTTTGTTTCTACTTGAAGGCTCCTTCAGAGCCCAAAGAGTATTCCAACCTTGATATTGTAATATTCTTTATTTAATTAACAGCTCCCACATTATATAGTACGTAATATACAGTGCAGGAACAATTTTCTGGGGTTTTATTTGTAAACCACAGGGCCCATAACACCGCCCCTCGAACCTTCACCCCCGCAAAGAACAGCCAGTGTGGCAGTCTCACATACATCTACCAAGCATGGGAGCCCACACTAAAATAAAAAGATATTTGCAACACACCCTTTTTAGATAACCACTATTACTTCTCCTATACTGGGGTGGCAGAGCCACCCCCATCCCGAGTTAATCGTGTTGCACCGTTCAAACAGAGGGCGTTCTAGAATGCGGCGTTATGGCGTTCTCTAACGCAGCGTTACCGCATTCCGTTGTCTGTACCAAATAGGCCTGTTTGACGGGTTGACCAAAAGCGTTACGCCAACTTTTATCAAGATGTCAAACATTGATGAACTAAAGATCCAGTCAAACAGAGGGCATTCTAGAACGCGGCGTTACTACTAACTTTTTTAGAGAATATGTAAATTGGGTCAAGCCGCTTGACGCCGTTTTTAGCTATTACTTACATTAGTTATATATAATCAGCTCTACAGGCCTTGTAGGCCTAAGGCTTGGTTGGAGATTTTTCTCCACTCATTTCTGTACAATGCTTTGTTTTTCCAATTTCTGACATTCAGCTTCTCTAAATCTTCCTCCACTGCCGTCAGCCATTTCCTCCTGGGTCTTCCTCTTCTTCTCTTCCCTGTCACACTTCCCCTAAGCATTTTCTTTGCTGCTCTCGAATCTGGCATTCTTTCTAGGTGTCCTAACCATCTAATTCTTTGTGCTTTTATAACCGATGTTATAGAATGGCTATCATATAATTCCATCACCTGCTCATTTGTTCTTCTGGTCCACATTTCGCCTATTTTTTGCCTTACATTAGTTACTACCGTAATTTTCCTAGTGTTTAGCTAGTCGCCGTTGCATCTCCTTATTTGAAATTACAACTGCCGATCACCACACGTTGCATTAACATTCTTTTCAATTGAACGCAAAGCCCTCACTCCTATATTTCAAGGCAGGTTTTCTGAATTTTTCACTTGATCTCGTAGCTGCAATCATAGGGAGCTTCGCAAAGTAATAGCCTTTCTGGCGTAGCATAGAAAAAAGCGACTAGTGATCCCGTGCTTATGCTAATATGTTTCCCGGGAAGGGAAAACACGATATTAGAATGGCAAATTCCCTACTAAATTACCTCCTTTTGCTTAAATCAGTAGCCGTTATACGGGTGGGTATATCCTTCAAGTTTATAAATATCTGCTGTCTGTTCTCCCTAAGGTACTGTGGAGATAATGTTTAAATTCATCAAACTTAGAGTGCTCACTCTAGACACCCATGACTTAGAAAAGCAATAGATTATAACGTATCAGAGCTAGGCATTCTGCCTTCACTTATTGACTCGAGGAGTCGAGTAGCAGGGGTTAGTAATAAGTGTTTGGATAGATTACTGGTACTGAATCCAAAAGTGCCTAAAATGTCTACAAAGCGTGTTGCGCTCATGACAGCAATGAGTGATAGCAACAGTACGGTGAGAGAATAAGTATTTTTTAGCTACAGAGTTGAAAGCTTTGCAGGAGAGTAGAGCCTCCTTAGTTTTACCAGGATTAGCTCGTGACATTGTCTTTGGTTATGATTGGATGCAATAACATTTAATTAGTACACAGGGTGTTCTATGACTAGTGGAAAATACTTTAGAAGAAGACGGCTCATCTCATTTTCATCAAAAAAAGTCATATATTAGTCGATTTTAATTAAAATGCAGATCTCCAAATGTTATTGTCAGATTTTGAAATTTTTGGTATTAGTCCTTAGAAATACTACCACATCATTACAGGGTCTTAAAACTGTATAATTTTAAAAGTAACGTTCAAGCTGTAATTTAAGATTCGTCTTGAAAAGTTGCTAGGTTATCTGTTAAAAGTTGCTAGGTAATCAAGCAAAACATGCAAGCCACGTTATAAAGTCACGTGTAACGGTAGATTTTCACTCATGTATAAATGATGAGAGACCGTAAGTCATCCAAAACGAAGTAGGTTTAAAATTAAACATATCTTTGTTAAACATACCAGGGCTTTGGGAAAACCAGAAAACACTGAAATAGTAAGGGAAATCTGGTAAACATCGAGAGAAAAAAAAGGAAGATATCGTCAAAAATTTTACAAATCTTGTAAAGTCGACAAAAATTGGAGAAAACTGACAAAATTTTGGGAAAATGGCAAAATACAGGAACATGGGAAATAACTGATAAAAATACAGTGAGAAACTGGAGTAGTCATCCGGAAAAACTATAAGAGAAATCTATAAAACTTGGGTCAAATAAGAAAAAACGAAAATAGTTGGAAAAAAGTGATAATTTCGGGAATAAAGGTACAATATCGGAAAAAGAGGGGGAAAAGTGGAAGAAATTGGAAAAAATCGGTAAAAAATGGAAAATAAGCAGGAACATCGGAAAATATTTGGGAAAATCTGAATAAATGGGGATATATATCAATATACCGGTACGGTAGTAATACGAGAAAGATTAGGAAACGTTGGAAAAAATCGGGCACAGTTCACAAAAAAATCTAGAGAAACTGGGAGACCTGAAGAAATCCGGAAAAATCCAGGAAAACTGCGAAAAATTAAGAGCGTCAAAAGGAAAATCTCAACCACTATTTTATATGTGTCACCTGATCCATTAGCAAGTCCAGCTAGTGTAGGCTACATCTACATTATTGAATGCTTGAAATTACATCGTCGTTAAGCTTTTTAAATCACACAACTGATTTTTCCCACGATTAGCGCTCATCCTTGGGTATACACACATAAAAAGAAATTCTCAAGACAAGAATTGTGATATTCTTGTAAATACATACTCAGAACAAGAATCTCGGTTCTCACTCTAAGAAAGAGTATTTGATGAGAAAATTATAGAAAATTTGTATCAAGAATAATATATTTTTGATTTATATACTTATTTTAAAGAAATATGCTCCGAAAGAAAATATCATTTTCTTTGCAACCAAGGCTATAATAATTTAATAATAAATATTTCATAGTTTCATAGCAAGATTATAATTTTTTCCAGCGGTACCCAGTTTACTTCTATCAAGAATATAGACATTTACAATATGATAATCTTGGTTTGAAAATGAACGCTGTTTTACAAGCACACCCTATATTTGTATCAAGTAAATCATTTATTTGACATCTACAAACGTCGGAGTGCGTAGAGGCGCAGCGTGTCACGGGTCAACCCTAACCTCTCCACCCTCTCTACTTAACAGCCTGTTGCCCGACCGCGTCCGCGGCGCCGCGCCATTATGGGTCTTCGGATTGTCGCATTCGCCGCCGTCTTTAGCACCGTACCGTAATACCTGGATCCTGCATAATAGCACATAATAGTATCTAGTCAAACTGGTAAATAAATTGCCATTGTCACGTGATACCCGTGATACCACCGTCAACCATTAGTCATCGAATCTGCCGGTAGTGCTGGTCCACCGCCATTTGAGTCGCGTCCCAGTTCCCATCAGCTTCCTTATCACTGGATCTATCCAACCATGAATGAGCTATTAAAAAAATTAGGATGCGAAGACCTGACACAGGTGTTCCTAAATAAGTACTAAGTATATTAAAAGTGATTTAAGAAATTTTGCAGAACTATTTCTCCAGATAAATTTCTACATGCTCATAGAAGAGTTTGAATGCTCAAATTAATACTACTAGATTCCTCATCCAAAAATATCACAATTTTGGAATGAAGTTGAGCTACTTGCGTCAGGTTTATGAAATGCTCCCAGTTAAGATTATGAAATGCTCCAGTCAAGATTATGAAATACTTCGGTCAAGATTACTACATGCTTGATTTAAGACTTTGATATTCTTACTATCAAGAATTTCCCAGTTTTGCATTGAAGATATTTTCTCAATCTAACCCTTATATGGTCAAAGATATCGTATTCTCACTTTAAGATTAGCATAACTTTGCGCGTATAGGAAGTTATGGTATACTTGAATTAAAGCATCTGTGCTCCATCTAAGAAATTATTTTTATGTGTTTGGGCAAAAGCTTTTCATGATGTGTTCAATCTTACTCGAGATTAAGTGCTAAGTACAGGGTCTAACTACTTGACCAAAGAAAGGACGTGAGAGGGGATCTGCGGACCACTACGTCTGTGGTATTAACGCGGTCAGATCAGAAAACTCCCAAACTCCGGAAACAGCCGGGCGGAGTTTTGCCGTCCCACCAGAAAATGTGTGTGCAAATAGAACCGAGACAATAAGCACTCCGCAGTTTCAGCTTTCAGCAGAACTCAACTTTTTATTGAAAAAAAAGTCCAGCTGTAGCCGTAGCGGCTGAAACTAAGTTTCCGGGGAGAGGTGTCACGCGTATACTGCAACTCCGATATGTTTTTCACTCCCGCACGATCGTTGTTCTTTTGTTTCACGCTTCGTGCGTCGCCGACTAAATTTTTTCCGGTTGACACGGATAACGTTTTATCTTCCTCATTATATTTTTTGCGGTGACACTTACAGGGCTGTCTACTAGAGGTACCAAGAAGGGGTGACACACGTACGAACTTTAAGTACGCGGTTTTTAGGTTCGCGAACTTACTCGGCTCGACGCGGTGACACAGGTGAAGCTGAAATCATCCATTTTGATAATTTTCCTAAATAAACAAAACTTTTAACAAACGCCAAACACAACAAGCGTTGCGCATCGATGGCCTGCCAAAACAAAGTGGAGGCTCGCTGCTCGCAGTACGAGCCGAGACAAGCGACGAGCAAGATTTTAAACCAGTTGGATCGCCGGCGGTTTGCGCGGCGGTTTTAATGTACGCGTACTTACGGTGACACACAGGCGAAAAAGGTCATTGAGCCATAAGAATGCGTACTTGCTCGTACGGGTATCACCCTTGTTAGGGGGTCTACGCTGTAACAGGGCGATCTACCTAGAAGTTAAGCAATCCAAGCAACTTACACTACAGGGTCATAACGTAACTAGCAAGTGTAATCTGGACACCTAAAAAAAAAGAGATATTCGCATTGAAAATGTATGCACAGTATAGTAGTATCCTCTTTAGTATACATCTGATACTTGATGTTCATTCAGATGCTACATGGCACCTCCAAAAAACTCTAGACGTGTAAAACAAAGCACTGATCAATTTCGATCCAAAAACTATCTGTATAAGTATCTCAAACTTCGTGAAAATTGGTGAAGCGGTTAGTGAAATTACACTGCTGTCATGGAAAGACAAGCCGATGGAAATTAATCACACAGATTTTCATGATATCTTAAAATCCTAAAATTTTGCGACTACAATACGATTGGAAACAAAAGGCAGACCTCAAAATTGTTAACTCGATGTGCACAAATGAAATACCAATCACAAAAGGGATGAGACAAGGCACTATCACCTTTGTTATTCACTGTATACGTCGAAACTGTTTTTCAGTTAGCAATTGAAGGCAAAACAAAAGGCATCAAAGTAAATCGTCATCATAGTCACAATATTTTAGCAGACATGTTGTGAACTCGTAAAATGCATTAAGTCGGAGCTAGAGTATTGCCAACACGAATATTATCAATAGTTTTGAGAACTGTTTGTAGCTCGCCATCGTTCGCGATTTACTGTCAATTCAGTGGCGCTCTTGATACTCATATCCAGCAACTGTTTCGTCGTATCCACCCAGGGTGGAGGGGAACGGCCACGGCGCTGCCCACTCGGGGCATGACCCTGAACGACAAGTTTCTCCATATTATCGCTTCCGTGTATATGCCCGAAGATGGCAAGCATTCTCGTCGACACAATGGAGGATAGTCTCTTTGGATTACCGAGCTCATCCAGTATGGAAACATTAGTTCGATGGGCGGTATAAGCAACTCTCAGCATTCTCCTCCACGTCCACATTTCAAAAGCGTTAATGCGAGCTCGATCTGCCTTTTTAACAGTCCAAGTTTCTGAGGCATACAAAAATATGGAGAACACAAGAGAGTGAACCAGCGACATTTTGGTAGCTTAGTGATGTTATGGTCACGCCACATTTTAGTAAGCTTTGTCATGGCCACACGTGGCTGTTGAATGGTAAATAGCTTCCTTATAAATAACCTGAGATACGCTGATGACACCGCAACTCTAGCAGACAATAAGGAAGATCTAAATTTTGTGGTGTATAAAATTAATAGAATCGGAAAAGAGTATGGCCTGAAGACCAATATAACAAATACTAAATTAATGATTGTAAGCCGAAAATAACATGCAAACGAACAACTTTTCACAGAAAACCAACTGATCGAACGGGTAGATAAATTCACATGTTTAAAAAGCTTAACAGCTTCCTTTTACGCCGAGAAACACCACTTAACCTCAGACTGCTAGTCATGCAGACATCGCCAATACTGATATACAGTGCTGAAACTTGGTCCCTCAAAATCAAGTCATTGAACAGAATCGAAGCCTTCTAAATATGAACGTTGCGTTGACTTTTGAGAATCCCATGCACAGACCATGTTACGAATCAGGACGTATTGAACACAGCCTCCACCTATACCCAAAGAGAGTTATTGAAAATCATAAAAAGACGCAAGGTAGCTTACTTGGGTCACATGCTTAGAGACCCCAAATATAGGCTACTGAAAGAAATTTTAATGAGTTAAATTGATGGAAGGAGTGGTTCAGGATGCAAACAACACTCATATCTCCGAGATATCAGAATTACAAACTGGTGTCACGTTAACGACATTCCAATAATAATGAGAAGAGCAGAAGACGGCACTTTACACATCATTGGCCTTGAGAGCAGATAACTGCCTACACGCTGCAAAGCGTCTGGCACCCAAAGAGGAAAAAGCCAATACTTCCCTTACCTATACGACATGAGAAGTAAAATTCAGCAACTGTAGCGAGAAACAGCAAATATGATATAATATGGAAAATACTGGGCCACTATCACAAGACAAATATCGTATCGGCCTAAGTGGATCTTCATGTAAGGCAGATTTTTTCGAGGCGGCCTTGTCTTTTGTCTGCTCGACCTTATCTATACTCGAAGACAAGTTGCGAACTTGATCGTATCCCCAGATAAAAAAGAACATTTGTCACTTCGCCACCAATTCCTCTTTGTGTTCATATCCTTACGATGGCATTTGTTTGGAGCTGATATGTTGTTTACGTCAAGTAACACAGCGGCCAACGACGTCATACTGATAGACTACGCTTTGTATACCAAATGTTTGTAAGCGTTTCTGGCGGTGCGACGGAAGGGGGGAACGTCAGCTGTATTTATGAGCGTAGACATTTAATTTTTGCAATGGCAGAAGTTTACAAATAAACATTCAAACAATATGAAATAATAGATGTGTTAGGTAATTGTCAGACTGTTGTTCATTTGGAGCAGCTAACGTAGAATTATTGAATATATACACACATACACAACATAATAAAATAATAAAATTTTATTTATCCGTTTCGCCTTTCCCTTTCACACCACTTGCTTGGGTGCTCAAATAAGAATATAACTGCTGCATGAGCTTCTCCCATTGAGAGTGGTATTCTTGAAAAATAAGATATGAATAAAACATTTTTCATTGATACCAGTTTATTGATCATAAAATATGTTAATTCTAAAGCCTGCAAAGAAAATGTATGTACATTGAGCTAATATATAAATAACTTAAAACTAGACAGCTTCAACCCTAAGCCTGGCCAATCAATAAATAATATTTACAACTTCTTTTCTCTATAAGATTGGAAATCACATTGAAACCCCTTTTCGCGAGATAAGTAGATGGCAAAGCAATATGAAATACTTTCACACTTAGTTCATAATACCCGAAAAGAAACAGATATGTCCCCATGAAGTCAAGATTGTGGATAACACTTTGCAATGAGTGTTAAGTTTTAATTATATCAGGAAAGCAGTACTTATGGTGGCCATATGTGACTGCAGAATTGTACTTGCTAGAAACTAGATAGCATTTCTTTACTAATACCGGCACTACCAAGACATCACCTTTTTGTAAATCTTCCAATAATTCCTCAATATAGCTTTTTTGTCGGTTCTTTTTAGGCCCAAAAAATGTTTCGTTTTTTGGTAGATAATAAGAAAACCCGATTCGCAATTTTAGGCAGGCCACGTTTTATATCGGCGGCCACGAAGTTGACTCATTGTTGCCTACAAATATGTGGACAGCATTTGCCAATTTGTTTTTGTTTTCGAAAACTTGAAGCTTTGTTGTGTTGCTGTTTTGTTGGCTGGATGTGGACCTCTATCGACTGACCGGTTTAGCACTGAAAACTACCCATTTATATATGTGCTATGTTGCTTTTTTTTAATAACAGATATCTCGCTTTTTTTTGAAACCGCCCTCGAACGAAAATCCTGTGTACGCGCCTGAGTAGACACGTGGTCGACACTAGACTTAGACAGTCCCGACGTTGCCAGTTGTGCATTAAGGCATGCAGCAATGTTTGTAAAGTATAAAAATGGGGTTAGTTCTTGACAGAATTGCAATATTATACGTGTTTTACAAAAGAACATTTTCAGAGTACTTTTTATGCTACAGATAAGCAAGCCATAATCATAATTTTTTACAGCATATTGACGATACTGTACCATACGTTCTTCTGAATATTAATTCCAAATGATTGTCAAGTTGGCATCGCTGCGGAGGACCATTGAAAATATTCCCAATGTTTGGAATGCCGACAAACAATTTGCCTTGGATGCGTGGTCTATCAGTAGGATGCCGTTGACAGCGGCTAAAAATCAGTTTGTTGAAGGAAAATGGGAATATGACTGGGTAACTTTAGAAAGATCTTGTTACCGTCTGAGCGATATAAAATATTATATGCGAGGTCTTACTTCCATCTGTATTAAATTTTTGCATATCTCTCATACATGGGAAATATTGCTAAAAATATAAATCAAATTATTTCAAATAATTGCCTGCGTTTTATCTATAGACTACGTAACCTTGTCCATATATCAGCTACGTACCCAATACTTAAATCGGATGAAAATGGATTGCTTAGTAAAATATCAATATCTAGGGTTTAACCTCAAAGCCTAACTACGTTAGAGAAATGTTTTTTATAGAACCGGGTGCTGGCTTGGGCACTTCTCATTTGATAGCGTATGGTACTGAGTCTCCAACCAGATCCTTTGAGAGTGAAGTAGCCGCTACGATCAGTTTATTGCTCATGATGCCTTCAAGCAAAGTACTGTCATCCTCAGAACTATGGATTGGCTGTGTAGCGATAAAGAGTAGGTCATTGTTGTGAAGCAGAAACAATATCTGAGCTGATACCGATCCCTGCGGAACCCCTATGTTAAGGAAGGCAAACCAACCGCAAGGCTTAACAGGGAGGCCGTAGGACGGAAGCTTGTCTAGGAGGGTTGCATCACAGTTGACTGAAAATGGCTTCAAGATAGCAGCAACTACGTGAACCTCGCCAAACGAATGGATGAGTCTGCTCCATACGTATTTGACGTAAGCCCGTAGTACGAGGGTTGCTCTATACCTCCGTCAATCCACCAGTACGCAGACAGCTGTTTCACGCTTATTAGCGATCATCAGTGCGCCATAGGTCGATTGACGGAAATAGAGAGCATCAATTCTTTCATGTCACCCAGACATGTGAAGCATGTTGTAGTAAGTGACAGAAGGTTCTGCCGGTGCGCCATCTAGTACCCGAAGGTAAAGGCAAACCAAGGAACCGCTGAACAGCAGCATAGATTTCCTTGGCGGGACGCCACGGTGCGTCCGCTTGGCCACTAGAGAGCGCGGGTTTTTTATACGCTACTGCGTATGAAAGCCGATGTACGAGGGTTGCTCTATACCTCCGTCAATCCACCAGTACGCAGACAGCTGTTTCACGCTTATTAGCGATCATCAGTGCGCCATAGGTCGATTGACGGAAATAGAGAGCATCAATTCTTTCATGTCACCCAGACATGTGAAGCATGTTGTAGTAAGTGACAGAAGGTTCTGCCGCAGAACCTTCTGTCACTTACTACGGTAAGCCCGTAGGTTACCATTTGATGTTTGAAGTTTGAAAAGAGCAGAGCTATAGGTCTGTAGTTGGTTGGATCAGCTTTGGATGCTTTTTTGGCATCGGCTGGATGCAAGCTGTTTTCAAGTCTTTTGGGAAGATGAAAGTGCTACTTATTATATATGCCTATGGTAAAATGATTGGAAATGAGAAAGTTAGGATTCCACAACACAGTATAATATGACTCTATCAAACGTAATTCATCACCATAGTCACAATGTCTTAACAGACATGTTGTGAACTCGTAAAAAAAATTTTACAAGTTTCTCTTGGGATATCTTTAAGATCTTTAATGCAGTAGCTTCCCATTTGCTTTCTGCATCCTCATGCCGTTGACCAGATGTATCGACTGGTTCATCCGCCTTTAGGGACAATTTCTCACCCCAAGGACAAGAGACGCTTCTCAACTCGTCCACCCAAAGCTGTTGGCTGAGAAGAGGTTACTGCTTATACCACCAGTAGTTCGGTTCCTTTTAGTTGCCTTTTATGACACGCAGGATACACGATGGGAGCTATTCTAACCCGCTCCCACACGGGGCATCAAACGTAATTACTCACGTAATATTGCAAATGCTAGAAGAATACAAATAGTGCTCGTAAACAGCCTTCCGTAATAGTTATTTACGTAACAAGTTCCGAAAGTGATATTTTACGAGATAGTAGGCAGTTTCCAGGGCGAGCCATAGACGAGTCCTGGAAGCCTGTGAGTCCCGTAAAATGACTTTCGGGTAGCGTTACGTACAATATTTTTTCTGCAGCAGTTTATTAGATAAAATATTAAAAAATGATAGGGATAGATACTATAAATATTACTTATGAACATTACAGCTGTCCCTGAAATAGAACTTTCGATATGATTTATTACTTCCGGTACGATTTGTGTAAAGTTTCACTTTCGATTTAATAAATCATACCGAAAGTTCTATTTTCGGGACGGCTGCAGGAAAAAATATTTTTACGTTACCTCGCTATCACATAATATGTACTATTCCAGCGTTAACCTGTATTTGTGACATTTTGTTAATGTATCAGTGAACTGCCTGGGGACAAAGGGACAACGACAGGATAAGGTTCTAATATTATACAGGGTGACCTACCACGATTAAGACAAGCAATAAATCGGAACTGGGCAGTAGTAGAGAATAATTATAATTTTGAAGGTGCAAATTAGAGCAAATGTTGTATTTTTTCTTGTTATTATGTTTCCAAATGACGTATTTGTTTTTGGTCGCATGACGTCCGATTCAAATTTATTAATGGGACACTCTGTATATTTGTGCCTTTCTATGTTTCTCCCGATAAAGCAGTTCCAACAAACTAGCATACTTAAGGTGTAAAGTGATTCACTTAAGAGCTACAGGCACCTAAAGGATTGTACCACATGTTAAATTATTTTGCTAGTGTTTGTTTCAATTTTTTTACTTCCCACACCGATAGGTGAGGGGAGTATTGTGATCGCGAAAATTTTCGATTTTGAGATAATACACTTTTTGGGCGTTTCATGATGTCTACATAACGAAAATCCACGTCACTCATTTCCGTCGGTCTGTCTGTCGGTCTGTCTGTCGGTCTGTCTGTCGGTCTGTCTGTCGGTCTGTCTGTCGGTCTGTCTGTCGGTCTGTCTGTCGGTCTGTCTGTCGGTCTGTCTGTCGGTCTGTCTGTCGGTCTGTCTGTCGGTCTGTCTGTCGGTCTGTCTGTCGGTCTGTCTGTCGGTCTGTCTGTCGGTCTGTCTGTCGGTCTGTCTGTCGGTCTGTCTGTCGGTCTGTCTGTCGGTCTGTCTGTCGGTCTGTCTGTCGGTCTGTCTGTCGGTCTGTCTGTCGGTCTGTCTGTCGGTCTGTCTGTCGGTCTGTCTGTCGGTCTGTCTGTCGGTCTGTCTGTCGGTCTGTCTGTCGGTCTGTCTGTCGGTCTGTCTGTCGGTCTGTCTGTCGGTCTGTCTGTCGGTCTGTCTGTCGGTCTGTCTGTCGGTCTGTCTGTCGGTCTGTCGGTCTGTCGGTCTGTCGGTCTGTCGGTCTGTCGGTCTGTCGGTCTGTCGGTCTGTCTGTCTGTCTGTCTGTCGGTCTGTCTGTTGGTCTGTCAGTACGCGTCCTTCTGTCCTCGTGATATCAGTAACCGCTGCATGGATTTTGATGAAATTTTGGCAGCGATATGCTGTGTGGTCGTAGTAGGTAATGCTGCTATAATTTTGAAAATCGGTGCATTGGCGGCGGAGTAATTAGCAAAAAACGAAAAATTTGAAATATTCCCCAAACGTTTTTAGGCGTTTTAGGTGTTCCTGATCATTTTCTACTTTTTTTGGGTGGGGGTGGAAATTGGGGTGGTTGGGGGTTGGGGGTTGTAAAATTGAAAAATTTGTTGTATTCATAATAGACTACCCACTGACCTGTGAAGGAAGACCTAGCGACATAAATAACTTTTTTAGGTCTATCCGAACATTGCCTTATGCCTGTTACAGAAACTAAAGGACTTTTTTCCGATGTATACATACATACGAGTATTGCTTTAGATCGTTCTATACTATGTAACGAAGAAACTGTTCAATTGATTTTAATGAAATTTTGACACAGTATTACTTCCGTGTCGAGGATGGAAAATGCGTATGGTTTTTATAAATCGTGCCAGTAGCGGCGCGGAAATAATAAAAAAACAAAAAATATAAAAACAGCTCAAACTTCGTTTTTAAGTGTTTTAGAAGTTCGTGATCATTTTCTGAGTTTTTTTGGGTGGGGGTAAAATTGGGGTGGTTGGGGGATGGGGGGTTGAAAAACTGAAAAATTTGCTGTATTCATAATAGGCTGTCCACTGACCTGTGAAGGAAGATCTACAGACATATAAATCACCTTTTTAGATCCATCTGAACAGTGCCTTGCCTATTACAGAAACCAAAGGACTTAGAATTATTTCTGTTGTAAACATACGAGTATTGCTTTAGATCGTTCTATATTATGTAACGAAGAAACTGTTCAATTGATTTTAATAAAATTTTGACACAGTATTACTACCGTGGCGAGGATAGAAAATGCGTATGGTTTTTATAAATCGTGGCAGTGGCGGCGCAGAAACAATAAAAAAGCTAAAAATATAAAAGCATCTCAAACTTCGTTTTTAAGTATTTTAGAAGTTCCTGATCATTTACTGAGTTTTTTTGGGTGGGGGTGAAATTCGGGTGGTTGGGGGGTGGGGGGTTGAAAAACTGAAAAATTTGCTGTGTTAATAATAGGCTGTCCGCTGACCTGTGAAGGAAGACCTAGCGACATAAATCACCTTTTTAGGTCCATCTAAACATTGGCTTACCTATTACCGAAGCTAAGGGACTTAGAATTTCCTGTATACATACGAGTATTTATTGCTTTAGATCGTTTTGTATTTTGTAACGTGGAAACTATTAAATTGATTCTAATGAGGTTTGGACACATTATTATTACTGTGGTGAGGATGGAAAACGCGTATGCTTGTTAGAAATTGTGTCAGTGACAGCGTAGCAATAATCAAAAAACTAAAAATATGAAAACAGCTCAAACTTCGTTTTTAGAGGTATTAGGGGTGATGATTAGGGGGGGGGCGGCGGGTTGTAAAACTGAAAAGTTTGTATTATTGATAATAGGCTGTTCATTGACCTGTGCAGGAAAGCCCTAGCGGTATATGACAATTTGGGGGGGGGGGCTACTGGCGATGATTTTGTTGCAAGGGGATCTCAGGCTAAAGCTTCATGCTATGGGAAAATAATAAACTGGTATCACCGTAATGTGTGGGAAGTACTGAGTCAATCAACTTGACTTCATTTTTGTTTTAATGGTAGTGGTAAAATACTTACAGGTGTAGCTCTTGAATTAATCACTTTAGAGCCCAAGTGTGCTAGTTTGCTGGAATTGTTTTATCGGGAGGAACACATAAAGGCAGAAATATACAGGGTATCCTATTAATAATTTTGAAACGGACATCACGTGACCAAAGACAAATATATCGCTGAGGAACACAATAGCGAGAAAAGAGACAACATTTCCTCTAATTTACACCCTCAAAATTATAATTCGCTACTAGTGCCCAGTTCCGATATATTGCTTGTCTTAGTCGTCGTGGGACACGCTGTATTTATCACTGAGTACATTTTTCTCTGTTAGAATAAACCCCTTGTATGTCGACTTGAAACAAAGTGTCTTTTCAAAGAGAGGAGTCACATTTTCGTCCGCTCTCGCTTCACTCAGTGGAAATTAGAGCGCAGTATCGTTGAAGCTAACCGAATCTGCTCCAATTCCAGAGGCAGAGTGCAGACGCACTCCATATCCGTTACACTGAGAGGGCACTAATTCAATAGCTGTGAGAATGGCAACATGGCGGACGACTGCGAGCAGTTGTACGACGGAAAAACACCGTAATTAGATAAAGACAATCAGTGTAACTAGAAAAAAGGCGATGGAGGAGGGAGACGGAAGGAAAAGACTTTGACCACGACAGACGGACGGCACCACACCACATCGATTCCGAATCTTTTTTAGACAATGGGAAGTCGCAGATAACGGTTCCTTTGCCAGAGCCAGCGGCGTACTGAAAGAGGGTAGATCTATTATAGGGACTATACTGTAACAATAAAAGTGTTCATAGCAACCAGCAGCTCAATAAAATTGGTTCGCATGAGACAAGGGTATGTGGGTGCGTGCGTGTGTGCGTGAGTCTAGCTAGCCGCCAAGAAATGAAAAATAGGACAACAACGGTTTAATAAAGATTTATTTCAGTATATATGAATGAAGTACATTCTATCTATTTTTTTTTTAATGACTTAGCTTCGGAGGGAAGTCCTCGTGGTGCCCTTCCGAAGAGAAGGTGGTGCTCCAAAGGCCTGGCTTCTTCAGAAGGAGTTCAGGTGGTGTCACCCCGGAAAAGTGTTCATGGTGGTGGCATGGAAGAGGTGTGGAGCCCTTCCAAAGAAGTGTGGTTTTCCTTGGTGGCACCCCGAAAAAGTGGTCTTGATGGTGGCACCCCGAGAGAAAAGTTGTCTTGATGTTGGCACCCCGAAAAAAAAGGTGTTGATGGTGGTACCCCGAAAAAAGGGTGGTTTTCCTGTGAAAGAGTTATGGCTGGTATTTGCACCTTGTGGAGAACTTCACAGGACTTCACGATCTGTTTCTGAAGTATGGATCTTCATGCGTTCTTACATTTTCATAAATTCCATTCATATACTTCAGAAACAAATCTATGAAGTAGCATGGGCACATTAAAAAGCCAAAAAGCAGATAACCTTCAAATGTTCACATGGTAAAGATCAAAAAAATATATAGATATATACAAGAGCGAATAGATAGAACAATAGTTAAAAAAATTCATAAATGTCACAGTCCTACCGGATCTTTTCAGATATATAGTGATGAATAAAATAAATGTACAAAGTATGTTCAAAAATTTACAAACTTTTTCTCAGGCCTCGTAAAATAAAATTACAAAAATGTCCAACAGATCTTTTCGTTGCGTTCTTGATTAGCAAATCTGATTGCTAGGTATTTTTACGTAAGGAAGAAAAAAAAGTGAAACATTAAATACACACAAGATAAGGCATCTTAACACAAAAATATATGGCTAGAAACAAAGAATAATGTTCAGCGACTCTTTTGTTAGATAATTAATAAATATACAGTGTATGATTGACTTGATATTTAAAGATTAAAATGTTCGCCATCACATGTTCATGAAAAAAAATGTATAAATCGGAATAATCACATTCCTACATATAGCTGTAAAATAAATATGCAAAACCATAGCAATCAAATCGTTATGATTTTGTATTGGGGATATGAATCCCTTACCTTGATTAAGACACGTTGCACACACACAAAAGATTTTCTTAGAGAGACATAATTATATTAGGTGTTAACTGTTTGATTAAAAAGGGAGAGTGATCTATGGCCACCCATTTTTATAGAGGTTAATGTCGGTAGTGAGAGAGAGGGCATACTCCCCACTCATCAGGTATGCGCAAGCAGCTGGCAAGAATAGAGATGGGAAAAGGAAGAAGTAAGGAGTAAAACAGTTTTAAAAATGTAACTAGTATAATGAGGAGGTAGTTGCTAAAAACGGAAGTTGTGAACTATTTGTACATGGTAGCCAAGTAAATAAGATAAAAATAATTTTGAAAACGGGTGAACCGTTACAACACGTTCAGAATTTGGACTGTAGTGACAACCAGCTGGGCTCACCAGAGCCATTTTTCGGTTTCTTAGTAACAAGAAGTAACACCAAAATAGCACGTCCACTATAGTACCACCTATATATGACTTGCAAAACATAATCTGTTCTCGTGCAGTTGTTCTATCATTGCCTCAGTAACGAAAGCTATAACGTCAGAACTAAGCAACCAATGCCAATGCTATAGGTATCTTTTTGGTCCTCGTAATATGACCGATGTTTTAATTATGGGTAGCACATACCGGACACATGCCTTGTAACACACGCGACTAATCATATTGCGTCTATGGATTCAAATACGCCCGCCTTTTTATTTGAAAATGTCGACTCGTGGCATGTAATTACATCTAAGGTGTATCAAAAATGATGTGAAAGATGGAATTGTTGAAAAATGACGTGAAAATCAGACAAATATAGGCTTTTTCACCGAGAACCGAAAACAGTTACAGTGGTACAAACATGACCGCTTGACTTGACCTGGCGTGCTGATAAATTAATTTGATTGCGTTGTGTTTAGACTGAGTTCACATTTTTCTTAGTTTTAGTATTTTATCTATTTATCTATGGCTCATACTACCAACACTAAATGTAATTACATGTAAAAATAGATGAACGGGCAAGATTATAGTTCTTTGAGAGCTACGTTGATCATATCTATGGAGGTACATGTAGAAATTTGATTGCATACTTTTAGCATTTAAATTATTGGCAAGATGCTGGATATATAAATGTTGAAAATTCCATAATTTAAACTTCTAAGGATTATTTTAGGAACACTGATGCATATTTATTTATCGTATGGCTCAAAAACATGACAATAGTAAATATAGATTAAAATAAAAACTATTATAACCTATACTAAAATAAAATATATACAGCTACAAACTAAGATACATAGTCTTTGGTATTTACAGGTTGATGTCAAGTTCTTTCAACCACTTCAGCGCCAACGGTGTGGCTGTGAAGAACTCTTCTCGCGATCCCTGAAACGCACGCAGTTCACATTCGCTCGTAATATGGTTTATAGTTTGGCGGGGCGCGCCACAGTCACATAAGGGAGATTGCACATAGCCCCACTTGTAAAGGGAGTCGGCACATCTGCCGTGGCCTGCTCGGACTCTATTAAGTTTTACCCACTCTTTCCGGGGTAGTTCTGATCCTGGAAGTAAGGCGGCCCCCATAAATGCGCATCGCGAGTGGTGTTCCGCAAAACCTTACCACAGAGAGCGCCATTGGTTTAAGGAGTCGAAGTTGTTGGTTTTAAGCCCTTCTGCATCCCTTATTGGTGGTTGTCGGGATTTAAGTCTGTTTATTTGCAATGGGGGTATTGCTCGGTGGATGGGCAGTTTGTTGTTGGCCGTAATCTTGTTATACTCCCTTAGAAGGGCGTCAGTCCTTCGCAGCTGCGGTGGGGCTATTCCAGAGAGTACAGGCAGCCATTGAGTTGGGGTTGTCTTAACTGCGCCTGTAATAAGTCTCATAGTGTGATTTAGTTGGACGCCAATTAGTCTGGTATGATGGCTGTTAATCCAGACAGGCGCACAGTACTCAGCACACGAATAGACAAGAGCTAGTGCACTGGTTCGTAGAGTTGGAGCAGTGGCACTCCACGTCGTTCCACACAGCTTTTGGATAATGTTGTTGCGTGTTCTGAGTGACGCATATAAACTTAATTAAATCACAGCTCTTATATTCAATACAATTAATTAGATGGTAGATAAATACCATAGCCTGTCTATTTCTTCTGTCTGAAGGACACTTGAGGCCAAAGTTATTAAGTTTTTTACGATACCATGTTAGGAATAAGAGTTATTTTTCCTAGCATAAATATGTCTCAAGAATATCTTTTGAACTTCTCCATTGTGGTCTACATGAGTGGCTGTTGAGGGTATCCAAATTTCTACAGCATAGTCTAGGTGTGGTCTCACTACTATATGTTAGAGCCTTATAACTGTTTCTAGTCCAAACGATCAATTATTCCTAATAATAAACCCCAGATATTTATAAGCATTATTTACTATTTGGATATAATGGGAATTGAATCTTAGATCCCTGTGAAATACAACTCCTAGGTCTTTGATTTTACTTTTGCGTTCTAAGATATTGATGTTGTCGTAGTTGTGCTCCATAGCATTAGTTTTCCGCGTGAAGCTCATAACACAACATTTCTTGATATTTTCTGACATTTTGTTGTCTTTGAGCTAATAAAATTCGGTAGTTATATCTTTTTGTAGCAAAAAGCAGTCCTAAGGGGAAGTTGTTGCTTCATAAAGTTTAAAATCATTTGCAAAAAGCAGTCCGACGGAACGAATGAACGAATTTTTGCATATAGATGATTAGTTAGGTTACAAAAGACTCAAAAGCCGTAAATACAGATGTTATTCCATTAGAAACGTAATTCTGCTAGTTTACCAAAATTACACAACTGACTGCAAAGGTTTATTTGGTATAAATTCTCAATAAAACACTTAAAGCGTCTGGAAAATTGATTTTTATACATAATTGCCTCTCCAATCTATGTGAAAATGTAGTGTGCGAAGATTTGAGATTATTTTAAGAGAAGTAAGTACAGAAAACATTTACTTTTAAATGGTGGACTTAATGCCAATTTCCATAAACAATGCGTATACCTGGTATCGTTAGATAGAGCAACATTAGGAAACGAAAACAAGATCTTGAAGAAGTACTACACTCCGAAGCCTTCTAGTGAAAACAAGAGTGATGGTCTAAGAACTGTAACGACGAAGTGCCAGACGAGTGCGTTAAAATATATCTTGGAGAAACGAAACGACCTCTAAGGGCAGGAATTGAGAGATGCCGACTCAAGAGTCTCAATACCCAGCGAGCAGGAATAGTAAACCACGCTTGGACCAAGCACCACAAAACTATTTGGAACAACTCTAAGGCTTTGATTTTTCAAACCCATAACCAAAAGCCATGGCCCGTAGCCATAGGTAAATAACTGCAGACACGAATATTACAATTAGGTGTCGTTTTTCATAATATTAGCGACAGGCGATCATATACAGGGTGTCCCACGACGATTAAGACAAGCAATATATCGGAACTGGGCAATAGCAGCGAATTATAATTTTGGATCTGTAAATTAGAGCAAATATAGTATATTTCCCTATTATTGTGTCATCCAATGAGGTATCTGTTTTTGGTCACGTGACATGCGATTCAAAATTTTCAATGGGTCACCCTGTACATTTGTGACTTTTTGTGCTCCCCCCGATAAAACAACTCCAACAAACTAGCACAGTTGGGATCTAAAGTGATTAATTCAAGAGCTATAGGTACTTAAAGGACTGTACCACTACCATTATGAAACACTACCAAAGTAATTTAACTGTAGGGGTACATGTTATAATCAATGGTAGTGGTACCATCCTTTAAGTACCTGTAGCTCTTGAATTAATCACATTAGTCCCCAAGTGTGCTGGTTTGTCGGAATTGCTTTATCGGGAGGAACACAAAAAGTGACAAATATACAGGGTGACCTATTAAAAATTTTTAATCGGACGTCACGTGACAAAAAACAAATACCTCATTGGCTGACACAATAATAGGAAAAGATACCATATTTACACACCCAAAATTATAATTCGTTACTGCTGCTCAGTTCAGATATATTGCTTGTCTTAATCGTCGTGGGATTTCTCATAATACTACTTAATCGATACAATGCAGCAAGATGGGGTTGGTGATTAATTTGTACTCGGCCATTTCTAGTGCAATGTGCGCCAAGCATAACATTATGATCACTCATGTCGTTGTTGCAAATTTAATGTAGACCTTAGTAGGTTTGATTTACTCTTTTCAACGGTGTTTTTTTATAAATGAGGAGGGAAAACCAATTAAATTTGTAAGGTACTATATCGAATGTACGCATATGAATCGAAAAGATTCAGTCTTTTAGGAGTAGTATTTATTGTGACTTTCTTGTAAGTAAATAGTAACAATATCATCAAGGACAGGTTCATCTGACATGATAACAAGGTAATCCGATAAGCCATGGTATTATTCAGTAGAAAGGAACTTCAAACATAAATAAGTTTCCGTGACTTATACTGTGCATACTCTATTCTGGAGGCAGAATGCAGCGAATATTTTTATCAACTTGATTCATCTCAACCCTCCCCAGCAGCCGAGTTCCTAGGATTCTCGTATTTCGTTTATATGTAAAGCAAAAGCTCTTATCATCATCCGCATAAACCTGCTTTCTATTCTCTTTATACTCCCTACTTATTAAATAACCAGAGAAAATCTAAGCAATAAATCTCAATACGCATTTGTATTCAGCCAGCAAAATATTTGAATAAATTTCCCATAATGCAATAATCTTCCAGCGAATGAACTAAATCGGCCAACTTTGCTGGTAATATACCGACCATAAATTGTTCTTATTTGAACGGGAATTATCTCCAAAAACCCTCCCTCACATAACTGCTGATATACGTTTCACAGTTTGTTGCCAAATATAATTGCCAATTAGCTTTGCATCCGGCTTTCAGCTTCAAAAGCTTGTGAGTGGTCTAGTTTCGTAAACACTTTGTAATTATTTTATCGTGGAACACCGCACGAGGTTACCGCCTCCTGAAAAGCAAATAAAAAACGCATCGGGCTCTAAGAGCAAGCTATAAGAAAACATCCAGAAACACATCGCTTTCTCGCTTATTCATTGAACGTCTGTTAGAATATTCCTGAGGCATAACCAACCACACCTAGTTACAGTCTATTGACAGATTAGAAATACGATCAATTTTGTACTCTGACCATATCTGACTAAGCTCGACGAGAATGCTTACATTCTTCGGACATATTCACAGAAGCGATAATATCGAGAAACTTGAAGTTCAGGGTGACGCCCTGAGTGGGCGGCGCCGTGGCCGTTCCCCTACACGCTGGGTGGATACGACGAAACAGTTGCTAGATATGAGTATCAAGAGCGCCACTGAACTGACCGAAAATCGCGAACGTTGGCGGGCTACAGTTCTCAAACCTGTTGATAATATTCGTGTCGGCAATACTCTAGCTCCGACTTAATGCGTTTTACGAGTTCACAACATGTCTGTTAAGACATTTTGTGACTATGATGATGATGACTAAGCTCACTACTAAGCTGGCCCATGAATAAAAACAATATACAGTGTGTTTCATCAGAAAGCTTCCCACGGCGGATTCATCGGAAAACGCCACTAATTAAAAGAAAAAACGCAGAGACCCGTCAAAATATCTGTCAAAAGGGACAAATTTTTAACCAAAATCTACTTCACCCCCTTGTACCCACTGCTCCTAGGATCGATTGGTATAATACACAGAAAAAAATACTGTAGCGTTTTCAATTAACTGTTAATATTTGGATGTTTTTCCATCACTTTAAATATATTTACAATTCGTTCCAATGATATGTATATTTTTTTTAATACTAGTATTGATACATAATGCAATCAAAGCATCCTCTTGTTTCCGAAATTTACCCTATGTTTCATTTTAACAAAGCATACAATCTATTCAATATACAAAAATTATTCCTGCAACAGTGGTCCGTGATAATTCATCTGATAAAGATTAATTTTGTTTCAAAACACGAACAACAACCCATGCTTTCAAAACATTGTCTATGCTGTTAGAGAAATTGGTAAGTAGTATTCGTACCAACAACACCATATATCTAATTCAATAGCCCTTGTTGTTTGCTGAACTATAATCAGTATTCGGCGGGACTGATGTCCCGATTCAATGAACGTAAAAAGAAAGAAGAGGGGGACCATCTTAGTGTTATTATCGGCGCCAACATGGACGAGGTTGTTTCGTGTTTCGTTGTGTTGTTTCGTTGTTTGCCGTAGCGTATTGTGTCATCTAGTGGTTTGGTTTTGCGTATTGCATCAGCAATTGTGTGATTTAAATGTGTCCCATCCATATATTAAATGGAGGACCTACTGAGAAATTGGGGCCAATCGGTCGATTAGTGGGCAAAAAGCATGAAAAACAACCTTGCAGAATTGATAGGGTCTTTCGAGTAATATTTAGGTGGACTAAAATAACACACATAAAATACTGGAACAAAATTTCATAAAACGCTGCTTTCGACTATATTCTACAAAACTAACAGTACATATATATATATATATATATATATATATATATATTTACATCCCTAGACCGTTTTGATTCCTTTCACAATCAAACCTTTTTGCATCTCCCGGAAGGAGTGGAGCTACACTGAATTTTAATGCGAATAGTGGTTAGTTGTCGAATTTCAGTTATAGCTATATGTTTTTTGTTACTGTAGCTACTATATTTCTAATATACATCATTTCACTCTTGTCCTGTATTGAATCCGTTCATCTTACCGACTATATTGATTCTGACCGTATAAATCATTGCATAAGTCCTACTATTTTGATTCCAGAAAGCGTATATTTGACCATAAAACAGTTATTTTGATTCCGGCAATGTTGTCAGATTTATTATAAGTAGTATTAGTGAGGACATTGTTAAAGCGTTTTATAGATATAGAACAACCAATCAGAAATGGAGGTATAAGTATAGTTATATTAAATTTAGTCGTTCCAGAACCGATAAAATGTTTAAACTTCGTATATACGAGTAAAATAAGTTTTTTCATACAGAAGCAATGCGAGAGGATACGTATCAAGCCGTTTCAAACCTTCAAAGTAGACCAGACAATCAGGCAGCCGTTATGCAAGCAACCATCGTGGATCTTGAAGAAAAGATGGGGCACCACCAAGACGATGCAGTCGCAGGCTTGAAGAGTGGGCAACATCTGGTGACTGGTGTGGTGTCTTCTGCCTGAATGACAGGCATTAAAAAAGCAGGACCAGCATATCAGTAGAATCGAGACACAAATAGTAACAGTAACGATACCAAAAAAGCATGCGACATCACAAAAGCACGCTGAGGAACAGCTACAGCAAGTGGAGAATCGTGTCAAGGAACCGTCAGAGAGGACCTGCAAGAACTTAGTGCAGGTGAGCGTGATTTAATAGCTGCAATACTGAAAAAAATATTACCCAGCTGGAGGCTGAGGATACATGCTTAAAGAAAAACCTGGACAATACGATTGTGAAAGCCAAACAGAACGGGGTCAAGGAAGACGAGTCAAAGTTGGGAGAAAAGTTGGCGTAGCTTGAAGTAAGAAATCACGAAGCTGAAATCAGATTTGGGAGACGCGCTTGATGGTGCGAAAAAGACCATGGAATATTTGTATAAAGTAAGAGACGTTGAAAAAAAGATAAAACGGAAGCTGGCGAATTTTAAAGATGAGAACGCTCGACTAGGAAAGGAGATGGAAGATACATTGGCCGAAGCATACGCTGCTAGCTCAGGGACTAAGGCGTATTGAAGGATCAGAATAATAAGATGAGACAGAAGATTGCACAGATGGAAAGCGATATCGATAGACTGAAGAATGAACTCGATAAGGTCATTGTGGATGCAAATAAAGGGGTGTCCCGAATGTCAGCGATGCAAGATGGCGATGTATAGTTAAAGCAGAAATTGGCACAATTGAGGTTTTGAATAAAGAAAAAAATATATTTTTTTTTGTGATAAATCGAAAGATCATATATAAGTTTTATAACAAAACCGTTTTTGTTTTCTTTTCTTTCGCAATAATTCAAAAGTTATATCAAAATAAAAATGGGTTTTTGAATCGAGTACCGAAAACACGCCGACGGCTCCCGAACCCGTGTGACGTAATGATGGCGGTTAAGATGCTCCTTTGACCAACGACATCCTACATCAATACTAGATTCTAGATTCCCAGCCAAACGTGAAAATACTTGCTAGTAACTAGTGTATATCTGTTGCAATATAGCCGATGAGTGAAGTTTGCAGCTCAGGACGACCTCTACGATCGAAATAAATATCTTTTTGAATGTTTGAAATCAGATTACAGATTCCAGTAAGTAAGTACCTAATCAAATATGTCTTATTGAAACTATCTGGTGCATGTTCGGCTGGCCTAGTGGTTAGAGTATTGGCTAATGGATCCGTTGGTCTGGGTTCAAAGCTCAGCCTGTCCAATTTTTTTTATTTTTTTTTATCAAATAATTCATTCATGTGCTTTTTGCACTTGTTACGTACATTTTTTTCTACGATCAACATAAATATGTTTTTGAAACAAATTCTATCAGACATATTACTTGCACTGCATAATGCAAAAACTAAGTACAGGACGCGGTGGACAATTCAAAAAATCAGTTCAAATGGTGTTTGTCCGTCAATATCAACCGCCAATATTTTTTTTAAATGCAATAGTTGGTTAATAAAACAAAATCCATTAATTTTTTAAGATTTTAATATAAACATAAGGTATATATGATATAGTCAAAAACGCAGGTTAGATTTTTGATGTGTAAACGTCATCGTATCATCTGAAACTTTCGGGACTGACAGACGGGCATTCTACACCTTTTCCAGCTGTAGTTTCTAAAGCGTCAAGTGATAATTCAGAACGGTCAAGTTAATTTTCCTGACAGTTTGAAATTATAAGTGGAGTTGGAAAATTAACTTGACCGTTTTGAATTATCACTTGACGCTTTAGAAACTACAGCTGGAAAATGTGTAGTATGTCATCTGAATGTCTCGAATCCTCTAGATGGTTCGATGAAGTATACATATACAGGGTGAGTCAAGCTCAGCGCCTCGGTCTCTTGTGATCAAACGATCCCACTTTTCGAAAAATCAACTTTGCGCGTGTACGTAGGTCGAGTTGGACTATATTTCAAAAATAATTACTTTTATACATATACCGATTTCTCCAAATACAAATGTAACTCAAACTCGACCGTCTAACATAAGCTGACGCATTTCATGCGTAGTGACAACTCGATTTTTTATAATAGCTGCGATATTCAATTTTTCTATGACATCTACTTATACCAAAAATTGTGATTGGCACCTAAATGGTTTGATTTAAGTCCCATGTGTGATAAAGTCACACTCAAATTGATACGGGAATATATGCAATATGTAAGGTGTTCCATTAAAAAAAACAAAACTTTGATATGTCACGCTTCTATTAGACACCCTGTATAAAAGTCATTATTTTTAAACTCTAGTCCAACTCGAGCTACAGATACTCGCAAAGTTTTTTGAGTAGTGGTTTGGTTTGGTTACAAAATCTGAGGCGTTGAGCTTGACTCACCCTGTATAAGGCGCCACAAGTAGCATGAGAGGATTAGTAGTTGAGACAAGTTAAGTTTAGACAAGGTTAAGTGATTCTGTAATCAATAGTGAAGTAAAAATGTGAAAAGAGAGTGCAGTTTAATCCCTTGGTTTGAAGAAAGAGCAACCGTCGCGACAATATTCACGCCGATCCTAAAATACCATGCGGAGCATAGAACAGTAGCTCATACTGTAGTATCGAAGTTCTACACTAAAGTAAATAAGTAGTTAACTACAGTAGCATAAAAATAATGACACAAGTCTCATTTCTTTACTTCAGTTTCATATAGGTGAATGTCGGTTTTAATTGAGCTTTCCAATCCACGTCACTCATTTCCGTCGATCTGTCTGTCTATCCAGGCATTCTTGTAGCTGCATAATCTCAGTTACCGCTATTTCGATTTAGATTAAATGTGGGAAGCGATATGTTCGTGGAGTCATAGTAGGGAATGCTGCTACATTTGTTTTTAATTTGTGAATAACCGAAAATTATATGAACTCTGATTTTAGGTTATTTAGAGGTTGCTGATCATTTCTCGTTTTTCATTCTATAACCTGTAATTTGGTAGCTACTAAATTGTCCAATAAAATATTGACACCATATTGCTATCGTGGTAGAGATGGAAAATGTGTACAGTTTTAGAAAATCACAGAAAGCCGGTGGCGGCAAAGTAATCATCAAAAAAACTTAAATTATAAGAACGGCTCAAATATTGTTTCTAAGTCTTTCTAAATAGAGGTACCTGATCAGGTTCTACCTCTATTGAAGGGGGATTAATTTGAAGTGGATCGATGAAGGATTGATTTTTTGATTGTTTTTACCCTTGATAATCCTAATTCTGTAATTTGGAATCTTGCAACTTGAACGTATACTTCCCACACCAATAATACGCTTTTTGGGCGTTCCATGTTTTTTACATAACGAAAATCAACGTTACTCATTTCCGGCAGTCTGTCTGTCTGTTGGCGTTTTTCTAGCCTCGTGACCCTTGTACCCGCTGCATGGATTATGATCAAATTTGGGGGGCGATATGCTGTGGGCTCATAGTAGGTAATGATGCTATAATTTTGAAAATTGGTGCATGGGCTTCGGAGAAATTGGTAAAAAACTAAAAATTATCAGAACCCTTCCAAACTCTGTGTTTAAGCATTTTACGAGTTCCTGATCATTTTTCATCTGTTTTTGGCAGAGGGTGAAATTGGGATGAGAGGGGTTTGAAAACTTAAAAATCTTTTGTATTCATAAAATACTCCACATTGCGCAAAATATTTACTTTGGTGGTACCGTGTGCTTTTTGGATGTATCCGGATGTCGCCATTCAATTTTATATCTGTGAAATAATTATTGGATGCAAACATATTATAAACTTATAACGTGGAACTTAGAAACTCTGGTCTTGATTGTGATGAAAATGTGACACAGTTTTATTACCATAGATAAAATGCTGACAGTGTACCGTTGTTTGAACTCTTGCGAGTTGCGCAGGAGAAATTAACAAAAAACGAAAAATTTCAATACTCAACCTTCGTCTCTAGATGTTTCAAAGATCCGTGATTATTGTCTACTGTTTTGATGAGGATGGTGTAGGGATAGAGATACCCCAATATTTTTGTCAGTACCTACCGATAATGTATGGCTAGTATTGGTGACCGACACTTGACGCCATTTTTTTCGTAGGTATCACTTTTAACGTAGGTTCTATATATTTTATCGGAATTTGCACCAATGAAGCCTTTTTTATTTCATTTATTTGTAAAAGTGTGAATACAAGTATTGCCACCCTCGAGGGTTATGAATAAATAAACGGAATAAAAATGTTCCCCGGTATCATAATAGGTCTGAGTGACCTAAGGGATATCGGAGTTCCCGATCTAGGCTGTGGGTATGATGACACCGACCTAGAAATGATCGCCACCGACCCGTTGCACCACGCTGGTGCCGCAATTTACTGGCGTCGGCGCGCCGACAACGCTTACTTTCAGCTCATTGGATGATACAATTAACTGTTTTTACAACGCTCCATCTGCCAAAACCTCACCGCCAAGTCACAGCCCTCTCACAAAGTTATTATGTTATCCTACCTCCTCAACCTTATTTTTTAAAAGAGCAATACATTATGGAGTTCATATGAGAATTTTTCATTCCTAGAATTATTCCCTCAATTTCTGAACGTAACGCCACCAACAGCTCATATTTTATACCGCGCCGCCGCGCCGCCGGTCAACATGCCACAAGCGCTCATATCTGCACCGACCGCGCTTCCAAGTTTGCGATAGACAAACGCTTTTGTTGGGGAATATCGTCATACTGCTGCGTTGCCACTGATATTTGCTTGAGGAATCAAAATAATCGACAATGTGTAACCAGGTATACATTATATATACATTGTCCTCCGCCTAGCGGTCAGTCTTAGAACTTTAATCGTATATCTCGTTACGAATGGGGCACTGAATTGATTCCACCCAACATTCGATTGCTGCCATACCACGCTAGGTAGCATAAAACAAAGTATCAAAACAGATTCTAGGGGACATTTAAGTAGGAACCTGTAACATATGATGCTCTTCAGGCTTTCTGGGGCGCGGCAAATCGAGCTAACTATTTTGACTCCGATATACGGAGTCAAAATAGTCAAGGAATCAAAATGATATGTGCGAGTGGCGTTGATGGAATCAAAATAGTGCTAGGGATATATATATATATATATATATATATATATATATCTACACGGTACAACTGTGCGTCTCCAATGCAAAATCTTAGGTTCACTTGGCGTCCGAGGTCACTGGGCGTCCGGATATACGGACGCCCAGTAACCACCCCCTTAAAACCTTGTTTTCGATACTTATAACATGTGTAGATTCCAAAACCGTTAAAATCGGCTGGACGCCCACTGGCACCTAATACTGATTTGCGTACAAAATCGAAGTTCAGGCTTCTACCACCTGCTGCGCTGGGGGTCCTCATTTATATACTTACCGTATACAGAATCCAGTGCAGGGGTTTACCCGGCGCCGTATACAGAATCCAGTGCACGGGTTTACCCGGCGCCAATTTTTTATATTAATCTATTTTTAGAATAACTATACTACGTACACTGCAGCGGTTTACTCGGCGACTGCCGTCGTTTGTTGTCATTGAATATTGTCTCTTCTAATACAGTGGAGGATTGTTTTGGATTTAATTCAGTAGCTACCGTTGGAGCTAAACTCTATGTTTACTCTAAAGTCGGAATAATAACGAACAAATGTGCATAGATAAGAGTTTTATGTTTTACTTCTATGAAGTTTAAAAGAGAAATGTAGTTCGATTCATTGACTTATGCAACTACAGTGCCTGCAACTAATATTGCTATTCTTGTGCTCGGATATGAGATTTTTGAAAATTGGTTACTACGATTACCAGTAGCTTTCAAATATTTCATCTAGTCGAAATAATTCTCTAAGGGCGAGACGCAATCTTCCAAAAATTTTATTCCAAAATCTAATGTTTTGAAGTCTGAATTTTTCAAAAATTTCATAACTTTTAAAAAAACGTCCCATTGTTTACACAAAATGTTTCTTAACATCGGTTATTTCCGAGAGTATCACAGACTAGTAAAATTTCAAAATGTTTATTGCATCTTGAAGTTTCCCAAATTTCCAAAATTGGTCGAAAAGTTCATTCATTCAAAAAACCTCATTTTTCGAATAAATCCTGCTTCTTTGGTTGTTTTCGTTATAAATGTCTCGGAATTTTCCAAAAAGCTTTGAATTTTATCGCAAGGGTCATTGCTTTGAAAAAGTAAAAATTTTTAAAATACAAAAAATAATCAATATGTGAGTAATTTTCGACAATATCATAATTTGGTGTAATTTAAAATGTTTATTTTTCAAAATTTCGAAAAGTTGCAAAATTGGTCGAAAATTTCACTTGTTTTGGAATCATCTCGTTTACCAAAATCATAGTTTTCTTAAGGTTTCTGTTGAAGATCCAAATCTTTCCAGGAAACTAAAATTTCACGTGATTATCTTGAAGTCGGATATCTCAAAATTTTTATATTTTTTTGAAAATTTTATAGTTTTTTAGGAAGGCAAATCTTTTTCGAAAATTTCATAATTATTCCACAAAGTTTCAAAACTTTACGTTTTTTCAGAAGTTCTCAGTTTTTGTCAAAAGGAAACTATTTTAAAAGTTTGAATTTTTCTTAGAGACTTCCATATGATATGGGAGCGAAATAGACCAAACTCCAGTTTCCATGTTTTACGTGGAAATCAGTCATTACTGATCGATAGCTATCGATAGCTGTTTATCCAACCCAATTGAAATATCCTCAGGTGTTCCTCAAGGGTCAGTCCTGGGACCACTCTTGTATTTAATTTACACAATTGATATGTCCAACTCCGTAGAAAACTCGTCAGTAATGTGTTGTGCTGACGATACACAAATTTACAAAAGCTTCAGCACCAACTCCATGGATAGTGCACTCCTTCAGATTAATAATGATCTAAATGCCATTGCAAACTACTCTCAAAATAATAATTTGAAACTTAATAAAGACAAGTGCTCTGTAATGTTATTTTGCCCAGGCCCTAAACATCATTTTATAACCAATCACTTTGATGTCAAAATTACCAACGACTCTTTGAATATGGTAAATACTGCCAAAAATTTGGGATTGACCATTGATACTGATACTCTGCGTTTCAAAGAACATGTGTCAAATGTTTTGAAAAAATGTTATATTAATTTGAAGTCCTTATATGTGAATCGTTCAATTTTGAATTTTAGAATAAGAAAAAACTATGTGAGTCTCTCATACTTCCTAGCATATTTTATTGTAGCAGTGTATACTATTTTTGTTTAGATTCGGTTACTAAGAACATATTACAAAAACTGCAAAACATGTGTTGTATTTTCTTTGAAAAAATACGATCATATCTCTTTGAAGAGAAATCAGCATGGTTGGTTAGGCATATAAAATGCGTGTAAATATTACTTAGCAACATTTACACATAAAATTGTTTCTTCTCGCTCCCCCCCTTTACGAAAAATTTGTATTTAGACGTAGTAATTTAGACATCAATTTTAGAGATCCCATGTATAAAACTGTACTATATCGCAGATCATACACCTACAATGCCATCAAGATTTACAATGATTTAGATGATACATACAGGGTGGGCCGATAGTGCGTGGACGGAGAATTGCGGGCTTACTAAAAAATATTTCAAAAATCTGTCACTTGATCATGGTAGGGATCCTTAAGGGCTATAACGTAAAAATATTTTCACTTGAATTTTGACGTTTATACAGGGTGATTCATATCAAACCTACATTTTTTTGAATGGAACTCCCTATATATTATTGCATATTTGGATTCCTTGGTCAATTCTAATGTGACTTTATGTATCACACATGGAACTTTAAACCGTTTAGGCGCAAATCACCATTTTTGGTATAAGTAGGTATCAGAAAAAAATTGAATATAGCAGCGATTATAATACCTAGAAGGCCCTGACCTCGCGGTACGATTAAGCATGAAATGCGTCACCTTAGGTTAGACGGCTAAATTTGAATTCTTTTTGTACTTTGAGAAATCAGAGGATAAATTAAGGAAACTTCAATCACAGATAACTTGATTTTTTCAAATGGGAATGCCTATTTTAGTTTAAATAATCAAATCTAAAATTTGATTACCTTTCTAATGATATAGCATTCTTAACATCAATCTTTTTTCGTTTTCATTTTATTTCAAATTTTCAGTCAAATCGGCGTTTTTCAATTTTCCTGCGTGCAAGCAACCTAGCAGGCCATGAAAAATAAACAAAAGCTCGTTAATATGGAAGAAAGCAACTAACTTAGTAAAAAAATGCAGACTAGTAAAATTTCAAAATATTTATTGCATCTTGAAGTTTCTCAAATTTCCAAAATTGGTCTAAAAATTAATTCATTCTAAAAACCTCATTTTTCGGATAAATCCTGCTTCTTTGTTTGTTTTTGTTATAAATATCTCGGAGTTTTCCAAAAAGTTTTGAATTTTATCGAAAGGGTCATTGGTTTGAAAAAGTAAACATTTTTAAAATACAAAAAATAATCAAAATGTGAGTAATTTTTGACAATATCGTTAGGGTACTTGCAGAGGTCGTGAAATCGCCTCGGGAGTATACATAGCGTAAAGAAAACCATATCAAGAAGGAGTAGGAAACAAAAAACATGATTTTACGGACGGCCAAGAAAAGATATTTGCAAAATAAAATAAGGATATATTCAAATTTTTCCACGTGACTTAAAACAAGGGCTGACGTCACAGGTATCTTATCGATATCGACAATCGATACTGCTACAGCGCAGGTCAGTGAGATTCAACTGCAAACTATTTCTGATGTTGCCAAATTTCTTTTTAAATATTTACGTTGGCCATATATCAATAATTTAATTTACGAGCGAGTTTTGTTATATGGGTATACATATTCCCAAATGAAATAACACTTCTCTTTTATCCTACTACAGCCGTAGTTCCTCATTGAGTAATACTGCGAGATGCAAAATGCAAAACGAAATCATATCAGCTGTTCGAACGCAACCATATTTTCTTTGTGGTTTGCCAACTGCGCATTCGACTAGAGGTGAAACAATGCGACTCAATTTATTGATACTTAAACATATTTGAAACAGGCAATTAACCCACTAGCATTTTTGTTGCAATACATTTTTATATCTGATAGGTATCACAGTTCATCCTGTTTGTGACCGAGATTCGCAACTAATCGAAGCCATCATCTTATTTCGATGCATCCCATTATGAATGAATTCAAAGATAGAATCTAATTCAAGCCCATCCCTACAAGGTAAATTAGTAATCTAGCCTAACTTTTATTCTTTTGACTTTTGTACTTTTGTGTGTGCCTGTTTTGTGATTATAATGATCACTGTCAAAATGTTAGGTTAGCATTGGCTATCGATATCGAATATCAATACTTTACATCCCTTCACTATAGGATATCACTGACGTCAGAGGTTGTTTGCGCGGTATTTTCCGGCATTTGAAATAATTTTTGGAATATCTCTCACAGCCGACACCAAAAAACCAAACAAGTGATTTTGTCATGTTTACTAGGCTCTAAGGAACGCGTAAATGACATAATATTTTTTCTGCAAGTACCCTAGTAATTTGAAATGTTTTTTTTTCAAAATTTCGAAAAGTTGCAAAATTGGTCGAAAATTTCACTTGTTTTGAAATCATCTCGTTTATTAAGATCATAATGTTCTTAAGGTTTCTGTTTTGAATATCCAACTCTTTCCAAAAAACTCAAATTTCACGTGATTATCTTGAAGTCGGATATCTCAAAATTTTTATATTTTTTTTTTGAAAATTTTATAGTTCTTTAGGAAGTCAAATTTTTTTCGAAAATTTCATAATTATTTCACAAAGTTTCTAAACTTTACGTTTTTTCAGAAGTTCTCAGTTTTTGTCAAAAAGAAACTATTTTAAAAGTTTGAATTTTTCTTAGAGATTTTCATATGATCTGGGAGCGAAATAGGCAAAATCCAGTCTTCATGTTTTACGTGAAAATCAGTAATATGCAGCTTGATTCATGTAACAAATACAACTTTGGTTTGCCGAATTTATGGAGTCACTGTGTATAATTAAAAATGAGACTGCTGATGACTGCTCCTACAAACCCTTGTTAAACTTTTTTCGATACCTTTCTAGTTTACCCAACTATCGACCATCTCTGAAAAATTTGATAACGCCACATATTAAGATTATACTGTAAATATAAAATAATATAATAGTATGAAATTATCCAGGGCAGCGCACCTAAAGAATCTGTTTTAGTTGCGCCCCACTTTCCTGTACATGCTGTAATTTTGTTTTGTTCACCCTCGACATCCATATAAATAATCATTCAACTCTCATAAGCCTTTTTGTGAACATAAAATAATTTGTGAGATAAATGGGGGGTGTACAGAAGGGAAATCCATATAAAATGTTAAAGGTCATTGTTTATTTCATACAAAATCCAGTGTACAGGTTTACTATGCTCCACTGTTGTAAAGTAAATCTATTTTTAGTATCATCATATTCTTTGTGTTTTGCAGCGGTTTACCCAGCGTCTGTCGCTGAATCTTGCCCTTGAAATGTGCAAAGTACCGAAATTCCTTGAGATAATAGCGTCTTTCCCAGCTATCAAATATTCTCTGCTCACGACGTACTTGCAGATTTGTGTTTCTTGCATGGGTACAGTACTTAATAGCATGCTAAGAACTTAGGAGTTGAGCGTTTAGGCTATACCGAAAAGCCTATGAACACATTTCCTCCATAATATGCTAATGCAATTCTTCAGTATATTCCATTTCCGTGTAAGCGTAGTGTACCAACAATATAATACACTCAAAGGCAATTTTTGGGCTATAGTGACTTTATTTTAAGTTGCAGTACGCGATGAAAAGTTCTATACATATTCTGTGCTCAAATCTCCGTAACCATATACAGGGTGTCTCAAAAAGACCCGACTATTTGAGGTAGGGAAAAACCAGATGGAGAGATAAAGGAAGAAATTTTACTTTTTTTACTTTTTCAAAATAACATTCTTAAAATGACGCCCATTTTGTTGACGGTATTCTTCAAAGCGTTTATGCACATTATCAAAACGGTCCAACTACTTAGAGTGCACGAGACGCAAATAAAGCGTGGTGGAGGGAGTAAGCCCGCACCGCTCGCTCGGTAAGGACACTGGTTAGATATTGCACTTTTAGTTGCAACTCCTTGGAACAGTTTTTGATAAAATGTGCACAAACGGTTTGAAAAACGCCTTCAACAAAATGGGCGTCATTTAAAGAATGTTATTTTGAAAAAGTAAAACTTCTTCCTTCATCTCTCCATTGGCACTAATCAATGGTATTTACAATAAGCCGGTTTTGGTTTTTCCCTACCTCAAATAGTCGGGTCGTTTTGAGACACCCTGTAGTATTGTACCACTATAATTGCATAGCTGTGTCATAGTTCTTGGGCAGTGACAATTCTCTCATTAGCCATTACGCTTCTAATCAACACGCTCACAGTTCCACTCATTCTAACGGCTATCTCAGAACCCTTGCCTCGTGGCAATAAGCCATTTAAGGGTGGACGCCTAGTAACATCAACGCTGAATTTACAAAAAGTCTGTATATAAATTCTATTAATAGACAGGCATAAAAAATATGGACGCCCAGTGGAGCTAACGATGAACTATGACGCCAAGCGACCTGTTTCTGAAACTTACTCATATACAGTTATATACGCCAGACGCTGGGTAAAACGCTTTTGGTCCGGACGCTGGGTGATCCGCTGTAAATAAATATATATATATATATATATATATATATATATATAGTACAATATTATTGTTCGTGGAATGCTTTTGTTCTTGAATAGAAGGAAAACGGAAACACTAAATCTCACGAAGCGTCACAGCAGGGACATTATACTATTGCTTTAGCATTTAAAACATTGCATAGAAATAAACGCACATCATTCTATTAATAAATAACGAAACAATTTAGTATTCAAAAACTAAAAACATTACAATAATCTATCAGTAACAACTTATTTAGAAACTAGGAATCAAATATTTTCACAATTCTTCAAACATGGTAATTTTTACCGTTAAGATACCCAAAAAAGTCCTAACGTTGAGGACTTATTATTTTAGGATAGTGTTAGGTAATTTATTACCTCTGCTCTGACGTTAACGAGCTTTCTGTAAACCTGACTATTAGGATACTAAATTTCGTTAATGAGCTCAACGCTCAAATACATTCTGAGTTTATGAGCATTATGCAAGTATAGAACATTTGACTGATACAGGTAAATTTTTCTTGAAAAGTTGACTACTTTAACAAAACGCTACTTGGGATTTAACGGCTACACATGCATATCTCCTATTGAGACAGGAACCCCTAATCTGTAAACTATGTACCTCTCTACTAATTGCAATCTACATTATTCAGCACTGCAGCGTTGGACAACCTTCGTGACTTATTTGATTTGCAAGGCGATGGGCTTGAGTCGCTGAAAACAACTTCCAAAGTAATTAAACTTATGTCATACCTGAAGGCATCCAGATATTACTAGCAAATATGAACCATAGGTACTGAAGCATCTAATGGAAATAGAAGTCGATGCTGCTTTAATAAAAAGAAAAGGGAGAAGGTAATAGAGCACACTAAAGTTTGGTATGGTCAGCCTCACGCAAAGAATGAAAATCTGTGAAGCTGTACAAGGCTGCGAGAAGATAAGTGTAGGTGCATGTTAGATTTGAAACGTTGCAGGTTGCAGCTGTCTGGAAACAAATTCCCCGATAGCTCACCCTACGGCGTCGAAGTTCTCCAAAAGAAGGAATGCTGGAGGAGACTGGTTCGGGAAGTAGGGACCTCGACCTGGTAAGGATGAGCTCACAGAGCCTCTCTGCTGTTCCTCGTTCGGACAGCCTTTGGTGTTATTGTCTGGGAAAGCTCACTCGGACATCTTTCGAGACAGGTCAGCCACCCTTTTTCCATTTTACAGGTTGTGGAGATCCTTTGTGAGGTTAGGCGTATCGACTATAGGCTAATTACTCTCTTCTGGATAATGTCCAGAAGCCTCAGAGAGTGCTTATATGGGTGCAATACTCCAGCGATGGTCGAGTATCTGCCTTGTAGAGCAGCAGTAGTTGCTCTGTGTATACAGCTTCCTACAGCCTACAGCAGAGCAAAACTCTAAGCTTCTGAGATGCCGCTTTAGCAATACTGACGACGTGGTCATGCCATCCTGAATAGCGTTGAAAGGGTATTGTGGTCAGTAGATCCTAGTGAAGCGGTTACTTTTACTGTGTAAATTGTTGAAATACTTGTGAGATATGGGTCCAGCAGACTAGCAAAATCTCCGTGGCGGCTGGGGATCCTTGTTGGTGCTTTGACTATCTGCTCCAAGCCGCAGTTAATAACAAAGGCTTCAGCTTCACGTCCTCCGTCGTCCGTTTTATTTGAGTGTTCGAGCCAGAATGAGCTGCGAACGTTGAGGTCACCCAGAAAGACTGTCTCTAAATTAGGGTGACCTATGGCAACGCATCCATTGTGGCTGAAAACTTTGCGAAAAGCTGTTTGCAGTTGTTACAATTTGGTGGCATATAGATGCTGCATATGAATTTGGAATAATTAAGGAAGGCTATATGAGCCACATGATGTCAAATGCTTCCAGTTCGAGCTCTTCCTCTCGATGACAAGAAAGCCAAGATTTAACGTATACGCATACACCAAACCTACGTCTAAATCGGGTGTATAAGTCATATCCGGGATTTCCTGGCACGGTCGCCATGTAACATATCTTTCTGTTACACACTGCACTAAACTGGAGGCTTAGAGGAGCCCTGAGCAAAACTACTTCATACTTGAAACACGGTGTATATTGATCTGACCTCCTAACAAACTCGAGATGTGTCTTCTATCTAACCCACATCCTATTGTTATACTTAACACAGTCACTCTGTTCATAAACAATCTTAGTTAAACAAATATACGCTTATTTTCCAATATCTCACGCCCCGAACTGACAACCTCTTTATGAATTTGAAGCAATACAATATACTGGGTGTTACCAGTTCCCTTCACTTTACTAATCTACATCACAACTCTTAAGCCCGATTTTATCAACATGCGCAATTTAACAAAGACTTTGACCAATCAGAGCAGCCCTTTCAAGAACATGCATCTGTCAAAGTACTCTGAAAATTATTGATTTCTCTTGAAGTTGACCTCAAAAATCTCAAAAATGACATACTTTATATACAATCGAGCATTATAAATCATCTAGCATCTTTTCCAGTCTGATTTACCACCCTAAATGGGTGAAAAATTGCATTTTCTTGTTTAGTCAAAATTTTAGCATTTGCTAATCTCAACCAATCAGATTCCAGATTCCATTTCCATTTGATCGCTGGTTTCATGCTGTATTAAATATGATATGATGACAAGAAATTCACTCATTGCATTATTTGGATAAAACAATTTACTATTTCTTTATAATAATTATAAATACATGCAATATATCTTTGTTTTATAGTAAAAAGGGGTAAACATAGCACTTTGTTACATTGGAAAAGTTAAAAAAACGATTTAGCTGTTAGGCAAGCTATTTTCCGAGCGTATCTGCACGTGCATTACTGGTTGCCCATCCAGGACGGGATTATTTAGCTGCCTATAACCTGATATTTTATATTATAAATGCTGCATCTTTAGATTATCTGTGAATATTTCTATAAGATGGTCTATAACAAACATGTATCCAGTAAATGAAAGATTGATTCTTCATAAAAGTATGTATATTTTTTTGTATAATCCATCTGACTGACGGAGGTGGGATTTGTAATTATTAAACAAGGTAGCTGCTGTGATTGATACTAGGTACTTTTATGATTCTGTCACAAATTATCGCAGTTTGCAAGTAGTAATTATAGAATAATTATAATGTAAACATGAATATTCCCCCGCCGCTGGCCTAGATAAAGTAAATCGTGTTAAATTGTGCTCCGATAACAAAGCCTGAAAACCGTGAATTATCGAGCTAATAATTAACACCAAGTGAAGGAAGTGAGACTATTACCTGTTTTGAATTGAGTGATCAGTGTAAAAAGTTAATAACTATAACCAATATTGTATAAATAATAAAACATCGTGTGGCTCCCTCCGAGCGGTGGACGCGGGGAGTAGCGCGAGCGGGACGTGGGCGGTGAAGAAAGAAAAATAAATATTACAAACATAGGCGGCGTAGCTGAGAGGGATTCATCGTTAAGGTAAGAAGTCGAATTAATTATTTCAAATGGACAGTGACGATTATACAACGGATGAGTCATCCAAAAAGAGAAGATTTGATGGAGCAGACGAGGTATTTGGAAGATCTTCGAAAATAGCAAGAACACCCACTAAGATTTCCAAAAAAAGTGAAGACAAATTAGACCTTATTATTGAAATGATCAGAGACCTCAAAATAGATGCCAAGCAGATGAGGAAAGAACTGGAGGAATGCCGGGAAGAGATAAAGGAGCTGAGGAAAGACAATGAGAGCCTGAGGAAAGAAAATCAAGAGATAAAGCTAGAAAATATTGAACTCAATAAATGAATGGAAGAAGTAAATATAAGACTGGACTGGCTAGAAAAAGATCAAAAGAAAGCTAATATAGTAGTTGTTGGAAAACATTTACCTACTAATGAACCTGAAAAGCTCAAACAAATAGCAAATGAATTCTTCAAAGACATATTGTGCGTAGACGCACATATTAAAACGGCTAGAAAACTAGGAGAAAGAACGTGCCTCATCCAACTAGCAGATGAGCAAGAAAAAGAACATATCATGAAGAATAAATACAAACTCAAAGATTGGAAACAAGAGAAAATTTATATAAACGATGACATGACTTTCAGGGAAAGAGAGAAATGCAGAAAAATCAGAATAAGAGCGAGAGAGGAAAGAAATAAGGGAAAGAGAGTAAAAATCAGATATAACATCCTAGAAATTGATGGCGAGTTATGGCATTGGAATAAAGCGAAGAATAAATTGGAATTGAGGGAAACAAAAAACCAAACACTATAAATACAAAGAACAGGGCAATGAAAATACACAAAGAAGCAATGAAGAAACCAATTATAAAAGACTTGGCAATTGACATGGAACAGTCATTAGGAATAGAAAGAAAGCAAAAGAAAACTAAACAAACAATAAACAAACCCGAAGAAATAAATAAAATTCAAAATGTACATAAATTAGGAATATGGAATGTTCGAAGTGTGAGTGGTAAAGAAAATGAACTATGTGGGGAATTTGAAAAAGCAGGCCTAGAAATATTGTGTATAGCGGAAACAAAGAAGAAGGAATCTGGTGTGACAGAAATAGGGGATGGTCATCTAATGATCTGGAGCGGAGTTAAGAAGGAAAATAGAGCGGCAGCGGGAGTAGCATGTATAATAAGCAAAGACCTTAAAACACGATAACAAACTGGCACGGAATATCAGAGAGAATAATGAACGTAGAACTCAAATACATGGACCACACAAAAACAATTATAGTAGTATATGGACCCAACGAAGATGCAAAAGTAGAGGATAAGGAAAAATTCTGGGAGAAACTTGGCATGGCAGTAGAGGGAGGTAGAGGAGATATTTACATAGCCGGGGATTTTAATGCTAGGGTCGGAAAAAGGAGCAGTACCTTCGAAACAACGATAGGAGAATATGGAGAGCAGGTAATCAATAATAATGGTAGAAGGTTATTAGATTTTTGTCAATGTTACAACCTGATAGTGACAAATACTTTTTTCGAGCATAAAAATATTCATAAATACACAAGAGAGGAGCCCAATAGAAACGAAAAATCTATAATCGATTACTTATTAGTGGAGAGGGAAAACAGATCTACAGTACTTGACGTAAGAGTAAAACGGGGATTTGAAATATATAGTGACCATTACCTAGTAGTGGCCAGGCTTAAAGAAAAAGGCGAAATTGACCAAAAGTTGATGTCCAGAGGGCAGATAGAGTATGAAAGCATAAAAACGTATAAGCTAAGACAGAAAGAAATATCTATCAAATACGCACGAAAAGTAGAAAATAGTATAAAAGATAATACATATAGGTTGAATACTATATCTCTAGAGGAAATGTGGACATTTCTCAAAGATACTTTAATAGAATCTGCAAAAATGGTATGCGGAGTATGGAAAACGAGCAAAAATAAGAAACAAACAGAATGGTGGACGGATGAAATTAAAAAACAGGTACAATACAAGAAAAATTTATGGCAGATGTATTTGAGCAATAAAAATACGATCAACTAAGAGTTGTACAAAAAACAAAGGGGCAAAGTAAAACAATTAGTAAGACAAGCTAAACAAAGGAGTTGGACAGATTTTGGACGCAAATTAGAAACGGATAGGAAAGGAAATCGAAAGTTATTCTTCAAAGTTATTAAAAATTTAAGAAATGATAAAAATGTCGAAAGAGTAACAGTTGAAGATATAAATGGGGAAATACTGAATGAGGGAAGGGAAATAATGGAGCGATGGAGACAATACTTCCAAGAACTACTAGAAGGAGAAGGAAGAAATACTTTTGAAACTGCAGCCATGACTAAATATACAAGCACAGAAGAGAAGGAACACTGCATAACTTTAATGGAACTGGAAGAAGCAATGAATCGATTGAAAAATGGAAAAGCACCTGGCCATGATAACATAACAGCAGAAATGTTGAAAAGTATGGGAGAAAAAGGAAGATTCCTAATGTTAGAGGTGTGCAATAAAGCATTCCATGAAGAAAAGATCCCAAAAGATTGGGAACTTGGGCGCATCGCACCGATCTACAAAAAGGGAGATAAACTAGATTGCAACAATTATAGAGGTATAACGCTACTCAGCGTGCCAAGAAAGGTTTATGAGCTAATCCTTGAAAAAAGATTAAGACAAGTGATAGAGCCAACACTCACAGATTCACAAAGTGGATTTAGGAAAGGTAGAAGTACGCAGGACCATATTTTCACAATAAAGGAAATAATCAACAAGACACTGAAACAGGGAAAAACAATATATATCGGGTTCATAGATCTTGAAAAAGCATTTGATAAAGTACCAAGAACAAGAGTATGGGAATCGATCACAAATAAAAATGTGGATGACAGTATGGTCAGAGTAATCCAAAGCTTATATAAAGAAACAAAAAACACTGTTATATGGAGAAACATGGAATCTCAGGAGTTCACAACAAATAATGGAGTGCAACAAGGTGGAGCACTCAGCCCATTGTTGTTTATTACATTTATGGATGAAATCATTAAAGAAATACACAGAGCTACGAAACCGGTATATGTTGGATATAGAAATTTGGAAAGGGTGGGAATTTCAGAATGTGCATTTGCAGATGACGTAGCGATAATAGCTAAAAGCGAAAAACATCTACAAGACTTATTTACAAATTGGAACGAAGTTTTAAACAGGAATGGAATGAAAATAAACAAAAATAAAAGTAAGGTGTTAGTGGTATCCAAAGAGCCAAAGCAGGTGCAAATACAATTGCAAGGAGTACAAATAGAACAAGTCAGCTACTATGATTATTTGGAAGTAATATTAGAGCAATCAGGGAGCCAACAAATGGAAATAAACAAGAGAATCGCAAAAGCCAACAATGTCTATCACTGCCTAAAGAATCGATTTCTAGGACATAGAGAAATAAGCAAATGGACAAAGCTGTCAGTTTTCAAGGCAATTTATAGACCAGTCCTCACTTACGGGTGCGAATCATGGGTACTTACAGCACAATGCAGAAGTAAGGTACAAGCAGTGGAAATGAAATATCTCCGGAGGCTTAAAGGGGTTACCAGAAGAGACAGAATTAGAAATAGCGTAATCAGAGAAGAGTTGGGGGTGGAGGCTTTAGAAACATTCATTGAAGAACGGCAGTTAGGATGGTGGGGGCATCTACAGAGAATGGACAGTAAAACACAAGTCAAGAAGGTGTGGGAAGCAAAGATTCCTGGAAAAAGGCAGAGAGGAAGACCAAAGGAGACATGGAATGATGCAGTCGGAAAAATTCTGAAAAGAAGAGGAATAACATGGACAGAAGCAAAAAGAGTTTCAGAAAATAGAAAAGCGTGGAAAAAGTTTGTTTATGGACAATAATATATTAAATTGTTTTAGTGTTTTTTTTTTTTAGATGGTAACATTGTATTGTATTGTTACACTCTACACCCATCCAGGGTAGAAGAGTTACTGATTATATATATAATGTAAACATGAAAAATGTGGCATTAATTTGCAAATTAATCGCTTTGTTCTAATATCCTGCTATGATTTTGATCCACGAATTCTAAAATATTTTTGACAAAAGTGTCATCCAGCTTTGACGTTTGGTTTTCAATATTGAGAAAATACTATTGGATGATACTTATTAACATAGCCCTCAATGCCCAATAGAAAGCTTTTGCTAAGTAACATCCAATAGAAAAACTTTGTCAGTCTTTGTTAAATATGCGTGTTGATAAAATCGGGCCTTAATCTATTATAAATGTGCATATATACATATAACAGCAGTTATCTATTGTTGAAATGCCGAATTGAGTTTCCGTGAGTTCCAGAATGTGTGGCTTCTCTACTTCAAGATGTTGATGGACAGAGTTTACGTTGGAGGCAAGACTTCGTATATTTGTAAAATCGGCTCTGCACACGTTTATCCGGCCTTGCTGCGAAAGACGGCTTCTGTTGTTAGCCTGACGAGAAATGGCAGCACAATTCTTTAAACAAACTCCGCTTCACGTTCCCCCTGGACCACCTGGAACCCGGAGATCCGAACGGCCAAGTAATCACACCAATTACCTGGTTTTTAGTGAATGTGTTTTTTTAGCCAGGAAATCTCAGTGGATCTTCATCGCATGTATGCAATGCTGGCATGCCATAAAAATACTTTCATTTTTCATGGTAGCACATAAGCAGTAATGTGATCAGTAATCTGATTTTTTTCGGTTCATTATCAAGCGCGCATATTTGCATAAATAATGTATTATAACGTAATTTGCTGGAAATGTTGTTGCCGAACTGGGTTAGATGCCCAGCGCCGATACCACACGCGACGCACCATGTTTTCTGCGATAGAGTAATTAAATTTAAGTTATGCTTTAGTCGCCAATCTGCGGCGACTCAATTTACAGCGGTATTGAAAGGGGCAGAATCGCAAAAAGTTGTTATTGCTTTCCCCAAGCTACAGGAGGCTGTTGGAGCTCTATACCAAAGAACATCAAAGTTGTAATTCATAGGACAACTGAGTTGGTCAAGCTAACTATATATCATCAAACTAGAAAGGACAGAACATGGCATAGATCCAAATTTACATACATTTACAATACAACGGTGATGATTATCTGGATAAATCCGTTTAAATTGTTGGTTCTTGGGCTGTGCACCGCCGATTCCTGTGGATCTCCTGCGCATCCTAGAATCTTTGAGTTTGGTGAGACACAGGTTCTGAATACGACCTGCTCCTATTACGCCAAATTGTACAGGGAGTCCATTCAGATTTATAAACATAAAAACAACTTCAACACAACGAAGAAGCATACAAGCTGAACAAAATATGGATACCCGCCCTAAGAGACGCTAAGATTATGAGATGCGCAGGAGTTCTACAGAGTACATAACCCGGGGACGCGGTCTCAGTTTCTCGGAACACGCCGAACAGGCTTTTGAGGATGCCAACCGGTCGTGTGAAACGTTAAGCAGCGACGTCAAGGCGGCGGAGCGTGTTGAAGCCGGCCGAACAGCTCAAGAACCAGCAATTGATGGGATCATAGCCGCAAAGCTCGTACCCAGTACATAAATTCGTTTAGTTTCGTAAAATCTTCCAGTCAAAAGCAGGTGCCGTTAGCAGAGTGTTTTTCCATATTTTAGTTCCCCGCCACCAAATTATTGCAATATACAGAAAACAGTTGGAGGCTCAAACTGAATCTTTTAACACTTCGTTTTGACAAAGTAGCTCAACAACAAGCTTGGTGGACTAATATGCCAAACCAACACAGCAACGTGAATTTTGCGATCCGAAAATTTTGTACTCTGCGATACTTCTTGACTTTGCACGTGGTATATTAATTTATCCGAAATTGTAGTTTCACCACCATTCTACGTAGATTACATAAATTTGCTAATATAAATTCCATAAATATAGATTTCTCGCCGGCATTGCATACCAGGACTATAGCTCAGGAAATTTGTGGTGTTAAATTCTAACCCGATTTTCCTTTTGATGAGTTTTAGAGGCACCACACAGTTAGAAACAGTGATTCGGCAGATCTACAGTATCTATTTCCAATACAGAAGTGAAGAGTTAAACATATATTGCTGATACGTTCTGGGCAACTGACAATAACGGTGCATCGGCGACAGCAGTATGCCTCACATATAAACGTGCATATTAAATAATTGTCGAGTAGGGATTGGTAAGTAAAGTTCGGTTCAACGTACAGAAAACTCAGGAAACAACACTTACAGAGAAGTCTCACTCTGGCTTACCAACTGTGGAAATGGAGGGTCACCCAATAGTCGAGTCATGTTCCGTCAAGCTTTTGGGGATCGACACCAACAACATGTCCTGGCACGACCACGTCGTCAGTATTGCTAAAACTGCATCCCAGAAGCTTGGAGTTCTGTTCCTGTGTAGGAAGCTGTATACACCAGAGAAACTACTGCTGCTCTACAAGCTCCCGTGTGTGGAGATGCGCTCCGAGGCACTATCTAAAGCTCCTGGACACTATCCAGAAAAGAGCGATTAGACTAAACGATACGCCTAACCTTACAAAGGACCGTCACAGCCTGGAATATCAAAAAAGGGTGGCTGACCTATCCCTATTTTACAGATTCTATCATGTAACGTGCTCGAGTGAGCTCTCCCAGATAATAGCACCAAAGGCTGTCCGAACGAGGAACACTAGTGAGGATCTGCGAACTCATCCTGATCAAGTCGAGGTCCCTATTCCCTGAACTAATCTCCTCCAGCATTCCTTCTTTCGGAGAACTTCGTCGCTGTGGAATGAGCTACCTGTGCATTTGTTTCCCGATGGCTACAACCTGCAGAGTTTCAAATCTAACGTGCATCGATACTTATCCTCTCTCAGCGCTTCTTTAGCGCCATAGGTGAATTGTAAACAGATCTAATAGCGCGCCCCGTCACAGTGTAAGGTTTTGTTTGTGCAAAAAAGGAACAGGGTATAGGCGAATTGGAACACATTCTTTTAAAGTATTTTCGCCACTTTGAGGTATAACATGTGACGTCCTTTCTTGTAAACTAGCCCCCACATGAACACCCATTTTTAACATCGCATGTAGCCTATCACTCAGATAGCTCTATGACGGAGCATTTTCTAGGGGAGTAAAAAAATCAGCGCGAAACAAAAAAGCTCTTATGAAAACAAGCTCCTGCAATGTTCTTTAATCCTATATATAACCAATAATCGATGTTTGTCCCTAAAAAGTATGATAAATCACCCTCGCCGACGCTTTATCATTTCTTCTCAATTATTTCCGTTATTATTGGGGTGTTTTTTCTTGCGCATCCACCATTTTTCATCTATGTAGTGGGGTATTTTTTATGTGAAAGCTTATTAACGGCATTCCTTTGAACGGCGAGCGCCGAAGTGAGGGATGATATGGGGAGATGTTAGCTCCGGGTTGACGATGCGAGAAATCAAAGCAACGATGGAGAATAAGACTGATGGAGTGTGCAATTCTGATACACTTCAGCACATCACTTACGTTAGAAGGAGTGACCGCAGCGATCTCAAGAACAGTATCATCCAATGCCATATAAACAAAAACCGCCAAGCCGGATGGTTTAACCTACGAATTTTATATTAACTACTTTGATCTAGTGCATACAGATTTATTGTAGGTTTATAATGAAAACCGGACCAAAATGTTAAGATGACTACTACTTACAAACTACTTACAAAAGAGCCCACACATTGGAAAACGGTCAAGAGGAACCTTAATTCACTCTATGAGAGTTAGAATTGGTCAGTTAGAATTGGTTATTCATTCACTGAAACCTAGGGAGGCCCCTGACCCAGAATGATGTAGTCAACGAATTCCTACAACACCTAGGACCACTGGCGAAGTCAACCATTACTAGGAAGTACCTTTAGGTTAAACAAAATATACAGTGTGTTCTATTAATAAAAATCCGGGTTATTTGTTTCAAAATTTGGAATAATAATTTATAACTTGGCAACGTTGCAAACGCGAAAAAGAATATTACAAGGCGAGATAGGATATTACTAAGTATTTCGATTTGAAATAAAATCCTGTTACATTTAAAAAAACAAAGTAAAATGAGCTTCAAATTGCCGTAATTTAAAATTCTGCCAAAAACACCCTGTAGACGCACATTGCTGGTAACATCCAAAATAGTATTCATTTAATATACAAGTAACTCGCTGTATAACATTATAGAGAAAAGTTAAAGGAATATATCAATTTGGACATACTACTTGCGACCTTGCAAATCCGGAAATTAATAGAAAATAAATTATAGCCTGGCAACGTCGCAACCGATCTCAAAAATATTTTAGGTTTAAATGAAAATCGATGATGGAAACTAGAAAAATAAAAAAAAGTTGATCACTATCCTACTTTACCGCAACATCCTCTATATTTCAAAATACTTTTAGGATATGCGCCTTAAGTAACCAAATAACTTTTGTATTTGACATTTTCTTCTATCAAGTGTACCTTCCGAGATATCGAAGAATTACACACTAAATGGACACCCTGTATAGAGCGAGGCTAGGAAGCAATAATAATTGTACAATACATATTAACAGAAAGGCATCAAGCGATGCTGAAAATAAGGCCATTGTACTATTGGTAGAAAAATATACTTTATTTATTTTAGTGCCATTATTTTTCTACCTACTAGCCTTCTGAGGGCCGGTTTCTCAATGTCCAGTTAAAGTGTCAGATAGGTATCTGCCAGATAGCGTTGCTATGGATACAACTGTCAGATAAGATTTACGTGACTCCGTAAGTTTAGCCTTCAATTGTTTAAACACTTTATCTAACAGTTGCTGTTATCTTGCAGATAAATATTTAACTGGACATTGAGAAACCGGTCCTTATAGAGTTATCTGAAATTTTATCTTTAATTTTTTTTCTTCCTGTCGGACATTGTGAATGTTCAACATCGATTGCCTAGCCACATCTTCATAAATCTGATTCCCTGATGATACGAGCATAGGCTCCCAAAAGCTCGGAAACATAGTTTAAAGAGTACGTTTTACTTGTTATTTTCCGCTTCCGAATTAGCTAAGAAAATTTGATTCGTGACTAGTCTTCAATGACTACTCCCCTCTACAAAGCCCAACCGCACTTCTATCTATTGTAAGTCTAAAGATTACACATACGTGGCGCTGAAATGAAAACAATTGGAGCAATAATAACAAAATCCGACTGCTTTTCCACAAACAGCTAGATTGATACGGTTAAAACATCCGAATAGTCCGCCTATCGCAGGCGCCAGGAATCAATTTAGGATGATTCCAAGAACCGTTTCCTTGCCGGCGTGCTAAGTAATTCCCCTATTTTAGGAAGATAAAGTGGCGCGTCTATTAACGCCCCTGGAATGTATTTATCCTTCGGGACTTTGATTTAAAACTCCAATTAGGCGGGAGATTTAAGATAATTGAGCCATCTGTGCTGCTTTCGTGATCGCACGTAATCCGATGTTTACCTTTTTGGTTACGTAAGATGGTTCCGTAATAATCATTTAGACATCGCAAGTTAGATAGTAGCGAGCTTGTTCGCTGCTGGAGCGTCATTTCCCTAGCCTTGGCCTGACGAGGTCATTTGTGAGTCCCTAAATGCCGTGTAATAAATTGAAATCTACAGGGATTCACATAGGACAAAAACTTAACGCACACAGAGTGTGTTCATTTGAACCCTTCGCATCACGGATTTGTAGAAAACCACTAATTAAAAAAAATGCCGAGACACGTCAAAGGATTTTCCATGGGGGACAACTTTTTAGCTAAGACCTACGTCATTCTCTTGTACCCTCTACCCTCCAGGGTCGTTTGACTTTCTGAAACCGGTGGAGTCGTTTTCGAGAAAATTGGAAAAAATCTTTATGTATCAATTTGTGCAAATAGGAAACAAGAACATACGAAAATACCACTTTTTATTGCAATGAGTGTTTAAAATGTTGCTCGTTACTGACCAAACAATTACTATAGTATAGCATAGCGTTTATTGTACATGTAAAATAAATAAAATACAATAAACAACAAGTGCCCCAAAAAAGTTAAAAACTTGTTTAGGTGATGTTCAAATTCCTGATGGACAGTTGCAAAAGCAGTAGTATAATTCCAGTTTATGATGTCCAAAATTAATGTGCTTGGCAAACTGCCATTCCGTTTAATGCTAGATATCTAGGGAAGATAACTTTGCAGAGGTATGTGTTAGACCTTGTTACGAAATTTACTCGAACTGGAACTGTTGCAACTAACCAAAGTTCGGGATGAAGCCGCTCAAGTTGATGTTTTGATTCACTTTGGCATGAATCCTATTACTTCATTATTTTTTGGATCCGACGGACAGTTCTTTTGGCTCTATACTCACAGCTACTAGGTATAATCCATTCAAAATGGAAAGAGTACAAGAGTTAAATGAAGACGATTTCGATCGGCGAGTTGAGTGTTGTAAAATGTCTACAGCGCAGCGATTAATGGCAATAAAATTTATGTGAAGAATATATGCCTCACTGATGAAGCATAACTTCAGGTATTGGAGCAATGAAAATCCTCATGATTTTGTAGAAGGGCATACCTAGTACCCAAAAAAATTAATGCATTGGCAGGCATTTTAAGAAACAAGGCGATTGGGTCATTGTTTATTAATATAAATATAAATGGAGACATTTATTTGGGTATGTTAGAGAACACCATCACGGATAGATCGAATAGGGCCCATCGAATGGCCTGCTAGGTCTCCTGAATTGAGGCCTTCAGAAATTTTCTATGGGGCCATTTAAGATCTATTGTGTTTAGTCCCCAACCTGAAAGTTTGGATGACCTTCGTCAATGCATCATCGAAAGCAGCCATGATATTCCACAACATTTCTTTGCAACTGTCCGACATGATTCTAAACATCGCCTATATCATTGTTTGGGCAATAACGTGCAACATTTTGAATACTTATTGTAATGAAAAGTGATATACTCTTGTGTTTTTGTTTTCTATCTGAACAAATTAAGGTACTTGACATAAAGATTTTCATAATTCACTCGAAAACTAATCGAACGATATAAAAAAATCAAACATCAGAATAAAGGACTTCGACATACCACTTATCATTTAAAATTTTTAAGGGGACGAGCCTGAAGGGCAAAGGGTACAAAGGGATGAAGTAGTTTTTCATTAAAGAGTTGTCCCTTTTAACAAATCTTTTGACGTGTCTCGGCATTTTTTTTCATAATCTGTGGTTTTCGATAAATCCGTGCTGGGAAGTTTTCAAATAAACAGTATGAAGACCCTACATATTACCAACCATATTATGGAATCAGACCGTATGTATATGGCCTAGGTCTTACATATACATCCTAAATTGCTCAGACCGTATCTAAGAAACATGGCATTTCATATACGAACTAGACCGTTTATACAGGGTGGCCAATCGGGTGACGATAATAATTTTTTTTTAGATAGCCCGTACCGAGACCTATCCAAAACACCCCCATGTATGTGTACCGATTATTGATAGTTTTCGAGTTATGATTTTTTTTTGAAAACTTGGAAATTTTCTAGTTTTTCCAAGAAATTGTCAAAAACAAAAACAAGAATGCTTTTTGGCTTTTATTTTTTTTAGCAATTATACTCAGTATTAAGCCTATTTTAATATCCAATAAAGAGAATCTGTACATCCGAACAATAATTGAGTACATTTTGGGCCCAAAGTTTGAAATCTCTATTTTTAGTCAGAAGACCAAAACCTTCAAAATAAAATTAAAAATACTTATGCCTTGTTCTGGAGCTCTAATCTAATCTTAAAAACTCTGCAAGGCATTGCACTTTCGAAATAATAATGAAAAAATAGCACTTATGGGGACATTTTGCGCCGTACGTGACTATTAAATGTAAAAAGGTGATAATTCACAAATTTCCAAAATTATTTAAAAAACTATTATTTTACTTTATTATGACAAATTAAAGAAAAAAAACTCATAACAACTAACAAACATGATAATCATTGATGCTTCTTAATAAACAAAATTTATACCTGTGCTTTTTGCTGTTTACTATTGAATTTCTGCTAAATTAAGTTGTATGAAAAGTTAACAAACGAAAAGAATAATAAAACAACAATATGGCTTTTAATCCAATGGCGGGGAAGCATTATCGTAGCATACGCCATCCCTTTTACTTCCCACACCGATAGGTGAGGGGAGGATTGTGATCGTGAAAATTTTCGATTTTGAGAGTTTTTTGGGCGTTTTATAATGTCTACATAACGAAAATCCACGTCACTCATTTCCGTCGTTCTGCCTGTCGGCCTGCCTATCGGCCTGCCTGTCGGACTGTCTGTTGGTCTGCCTGTCGCGGTCTGTTTGTCTGTACGCGTTTTCCTAGCCTCGTAACCTCAGTAACTGCTGCATGGACTGTGATGAAATTTGGGCAGCAATATGCTGTGGGGTCTTAGTAGGTAATTTCAAATATTCCTCAAACTTCGTTTTTAGGCGTTTTACAGGTTCTTGATCATTTTCTGCGTTTTTTTGGGTGGAGGTGGAATTTGGGTGTTTGGGGGGTGGGGGGTTGAAAAACTGAAAAACTTGTTGTATTCATGATAGGCCGAGTGATAGGCTGTCTACTGACCTGCCAAGGAAGACCTAGCGATATAAATCACCTTTTTAGGTCCATCCGAACATTGCCTTGCCTATTACCGAAAACTAATTAACACAACTGCGCTTCGCCGACATGAGCTCGCAAAAAGCTACTCTGAAAGAAAGGGATGGCGTGTGCTACGACATCGCTTCCCAAGTAATTCTGCCATGAAATTGGAAGACAGATTATTGTTTATTATTCCTTTCCTTTGTTAACTTTCCATACAACTTAATTTAGCAGAAGTTCAATAGTACATAGTAAAAACACTTCAAAAATCACAATTTGGGTATTAGTTTTTTTATTAAAACTCATCAAAACATCAACGATTATCGGGTTTATTAGTTGTTACGAGTTTTTTTCTTTAATTTGTCATAACAAAGCAAAATAATAGTTTTTTAAATCATTTTGGAAATTCGTGAATTATCACCTTTTTACATTTAACACTCACGTACGGCGCAAAATGTTCCCATAAGTGCTACTTTTTCATTATTATTTCGAAAGTGCAATGTCTTGCAAAGTTTTTAAGATTAGTTTGATACTCCAGAACCAGACATAAGTATTTTTAATCTTATTTTGAAGGTTTTGGTCTCCTGACTAAAAACAGAGATTTCAAACTTTGGACCCAAAATGTACTTAATTATTGTTCGGATCTACAGGTTCTCTTTATTGAATATTAAAATAGGCTTAATACTTAGTATAATTGCAGAAAAAAATAAAAGCCAAAAAGCATTCTTGTTTTTGTTTTTGACGATTTCTTGGAAAAACTGGAAAATCTCTAAGTTTTCAAATAAAAAATCATAACTCGAAAACTATCAATAAACGGTACACATACATGGGGGTGTTTTGGATAGGTCTCGGTACGGGCTATCTAAAAAAAAATTATTATCGTCACCCGATTGGCCACCCTGTATACGGACTATTGCAGTTCGGGCCGCATGCCGACCATAGTGTTCCAAAGCATAATGTCAAATCAAAGCGGTGGGTACTACTCAGTTGACTAGGGCATGGACAAGGTTTTAAAACATGCAATTGTAGAAGTAAATATCAATCGAGCTTCTCGAAAAGAAAATATATTCTGTATCTTTCAATGCTATAATAGCATAATAGCCCAATTTCTACAGACATATGAAAAAAAGTTTTGAATGTCCTAATTTCTATTTTACTTTCCACACCGATAGGTGAGGGGAGTATTGTGATCGCGAAAATTTTCGATTTTGAGATAATACGCTTTTTGGGCATTTTATGATGTCTAGATAACGAAAATCCACGTCACTCATTTCCGTCGGTCGGTCTGTCTGTCGGTCTGTCTGTCGCTTTTTTCTAGCCTCGTAATCTCAGCAACCGCTGCATGGATTGTGATGAAATTTGGGCAGCGATGTGCTGTGGGGTCGTAGTAGGTAATTTTCCTATAATTTTGAAAATCGTTATGCGGGGGGCAGAATAATTAGCAAAAAACAAAATTTCTAATATGCCTCAAACTTTGTTTTTAGGTGTTTTAGGTGTTCCTGACCATTTTATACCTTTTCTTGGGGGGGGGTAAATTTGGGGTGGTTAGGGGGTGGGAGGTTGTAAAGCTGAAAAACATGTTGTATTTGTAACGGCTGTTCATTGATCTGTGAATGGAAAACCTAGCGTCATGATACACTTTTTTAAGTCCAACCGAACGTTGCATGCTTATTATAGAAACCACGGGACTTTGTGATGTATACAGGCGAGTTTTGTTTTAGATATTTCGATATCGCGTAACGCGAAAATTGTTCAATTGATTTAATTTTGATTTTGATACAGTATTGCTGCCGCGGCGAGGATGAAAAGCGCGTATGTTTTGGAAAGATCGGGTGAGTGGCGGCGCGGCAATTATAACAAAACTAAAAATATAAAAACAGCTCAAACTTAGTTTTTAGGCGTTTTATGGGTTCCTGATCATTTTCAATTTTCTTTGAGTGGGGTGAAATCGGGGCGGTTGGAGGGTCGGGGGTTGTAAAACTGAAAATTTGTTGTATACAGTCTAAATGTAGAGCATTTGAAAAGTAACGTTTTTTGTTTAAAATATTTTCGGCTAATTTAAACGGTATGGCCGCTAAAGACCACCGCGCGCTTATAGGACCACCCTGTATAAATGAGTACTACATACTTTGATTCTTGCAATACGTGAGAGTATCTCCACGACTGTCTCTCGATGTACCAAAAAGGAGAAATCAAGCAAAGTAAGTGCTACTCAAATTATTGTGAAACATGCCTTCTGTTCACGCGACCGCGTTCGAAGTATTTCTTGGAAATTCGCGAATCCACGCCTAATATCACAGAAAATGTGTTACGGGAAACCGTTTATCAGACATTTAATCAAGAACAGAGAAGTAATCCATCAGCCTTGGAACAATTTGTGGAATGCTAGGATGTAGACTGATGAGGTAATTCGCGACAAACGCTCAACTCCCGTTGATATATTAGGTTGGTCTCTATTTATAGTAATTCCTTATTATAAATCAACAAGGGTCTGACTGGAGAGTTTTATGCTGCCTCTGGTTGTAAAATCGGAAGGCTTAAAGCCAAGAATTTAAGGAGTTATGGCATCAGGCGGAATCAGATTGAAACCCCCTGTTACGCCAATGAGTGGAGTAATTTAGTATTGAAGATTGTGCTGTGATGGTCAGAAGATATAGATCAATATTATCTTCTTCTTAAGGTACCAACTCCATTCGATAAAGATGGGCAATACTTTTGGCAAATGCTTCTATATCTTCCATAATGGGTGAGCTCAGTAATCTGAAAGAGACTATCGTTCATTTTCTCGACGAGAATGCTTACATTCTTCGAACATATTCACAGAAACGATAATATGGAGAAACTTGTAGTTCAGAGTCATGCGCCGAGTGGACTACGCCATGGGAGTTCCCACATACGCTTGATGGATACGACGAAACAGTTGCTGGACATGAGTATCAAGACCGCCACTGAACTCATAAAACATCGCGAACGATGGCGAGCTACAATTTCTAAAACTATATACAATATTCATGCCGGCAGTACTCTAGCTCCGCCGTAATGCATTTTACGAGTTCACAACATGTATGTTAAGACATTGTGACTATGATGATGATCTTTATCTTGTGCTCTCCTCAGTAGAGTATGAGAATATGATCCCGTCCAGTCTCTGACATTTTGTCTGCGCCTCGGCTCTCTTTCACCTTTAATATTCCCTTCTATTATTAGTTTCGGAAGGGCTTATTTATTACTCTTCATGATATGTCCAAGGCAGGCGGATTTTCTCTCCTTTATGGTGGTTCAGAGATGACGTTTTTTGTTAGTTTGCTGCAAAACTTTGATATTTGTAACGCGGTGTGTCCAAGGTATTCTTAGCTTTCGGCGGCACACTCAAATCTCAAAAGACTTCATGCTGCCCATTGTATTGATCTTTATCGTCCACGTTTGGAGTCCATACAGCAGCACCGGGAAATCATACATTTGATATAACGATGTCTTATTTGGTCATCATGTATTTTGTCGCCTAGTATTCAGTATTATAGAGAGCTAAAGTCCAAGTAGACTGTTGTCCACTTCCGTTAGTAAAACCCTAAATAACAGGGAGTTACATTAGATGGAACAACCTCCTTCAAACAACACTTACCAGACACTGCCGCTCATCTTGAAAGCATGAGGTTATTGTAAAATTTGTAACCAAATGATAACCTTTTCTCTCTATCCTACTTCAATAGCAAGATCTGGTACTTCGGTATAAATTTCCATCTTTGAAACCTCTTTACTCATTCAAAAATTTTTGAAAAAAGCAAACAGTAGGAACGTAGGGATAAGAAAGGTACTGCTATCCATACCGTACCGTTAAACGGCCTTTTATTAAAGATTTTCTACTCACCCCATTTCCATGTTGTACAACAAAATACTTTCAGAACTTACAATGCCAGAATTGATGAAATTTAGGAAAAGTCCATTGTTGTCTGATTTGTCCTAGGTGAGTAGCGAACTTTGCTCTAACATTTTAGTTCAATTTTCGTTTTAATGTTGTGAGCTGATGTCTTTTAGATATTTCAGAATTAAACTCGCTAAGAAATACAGGGGTCTGCTGATTGCGTTCTAGATCTTATTTACGAAATTGATTAGTTGTTTTTATTATGGAATCCAAGGGATAAAGAGAAGAAAAATAAATATAAGAAAATTATGCTTTTAACTGGTGAAGAAATGGGGAACAGACATTTAACTTTATTGCAATCGTACAGAAACTGCCGTCGAAAAATGAAAAATAGCAAATGGTCAGGCGCTGGAACAAGCAGTGCTTATACACCAGTTTGGTTTGCCTAGGAAGCACTCCAAACATTTATGAAAAATATTTATACTTCACAATCCTGAATAAATTAATGCACCTAGTTTCCACGCTTCGCGAATAAATGCATATTCTGTGGGCTCCGATTTATAAAATACAACGAACTGGAATGAACCGGGCGAATCCTGAATCGCGAATTACGAATTGAGGATACACGCATAGTCTGTAGTGACGTTTATAAAGCGCGAGAGAAAATCACATAGCTGCAGAAACTGCGATACCGCAAATATGTGTGGACTATAATGGTAGTCCACGCGCCTGATTAAGGGTTTATTAGCAGTGACGGATTTCAATCATGGCTCATTCTGTGTAACCGATTCACTTTGCTTGTGGATTTTTTATCACACATGAACCCATTAATGTATACTTTGGACATATACATTTTTCTGTTTATACTGTACTATACATTCTGAATTCAGCGTTATGCTTGATTTGCTATTATTTTTGAAATATAATATTTACAGGCATTAAAGACATAAAGACGTATGACGTCCTCTATGTGATGTTATTCATAAACCTTTTTGGGTATACCGTGAATCTGAACTTCCCCATCCAACTGCCCAGCCGCTGACCAGGATGTAACCGGCCGAGTATAGGGTCAGGGCTATAATAGAGGTAATTCGGGGCCAAATGAACCCTTTGTCCGTACTTAACTTCCTACGCCTAACTTATGAACAAGCGATTGTAGGTTCTCTTCTGCCCATCCCACCAGCCTACCTAACAGTTTCATTTCACAACTATGCGGTCAGATTTCCCTCACCCATCGTTTCGCTGTAGTCTGCTATTTGGTAATCAAATACCACATGTAGTTTAATTGTTTTATAAAATTTATGGATAGTAGTTTACAGAACAGGTACCGAAAGTGAACTGTTTCGCACGACTCAGGCTGCGACTCGAAGAAACGTAAAGGTTATAGAAATATTTACAATAATTATTATAGATAGTATAGTAAAAACGTTCGAGTTCTACCAGGGTGTAATTTTATTTTATGGCTCTAATTTCTCAAAAAGTGAATCTGTTTTAATGGCCAGAAACATGTATTAGCACACACAGCGACGCGTGCCGGATGATGAGGTCAGAACCATCCAAGGCCGCACTGACATTAAAGAAGAAAACCAAACCTGGTTGCTTACTCGATTTTTAATAGATATTTACATTAAAAAATGTACAATAAATACCATCTAAACTTACAATCGCTCAATATTATTTGAGAATACAAATGAAAAATGAGGAAATAAAAAGGATTCAAAACGAGATTAAAGCGACTTGATGCTTACGAACAACTTCTCTTAATTGTCCTCTAAACTATACATCATCCCAAAAGTAAACTCGGTGATCCTTATGTAACAACCTATGTTAATAGCACAATATAAAAATAACAATTTGCGAAACACTCGCTAATTTATGTCAACTTTCGCAATATGATAACTTAAAACCAGAACAAATACATGGGTCTATATTATCACGCGTGTTGGCCTAGATTAAACCAAAACAATTACGAGCTAAATTTTTCCAACGTAGTGATTTTTTGCAGCGGTCACATTTAAGATTTTGAGGTAGGGGCTGCTGAGGGTGAGGGGGTTAATGGCGCAATAATGACATATTCGGTGAAAGAGTTTCTTCTCGAAATAAAAATCGACGTGGCACGGCGATTGTTATTTTACTTGCCCACCGATAGGTGAGGGGAGTATTGTGATCGCGAAAATTTTCGATTTTGAGATAACACGCTTTTTGGGCATTTTAAATGACGTCTACATAACAAAAATCCACGTCACTCATTTCCGTCGGTCTGTCTGTCTGTCTGTTGGCGTTTTTCTAACGTCGCAATCTCAGTAACCGCTACATGGATTGTGATGAAATTTGGGTAGCGATATGTTGTGGGGTCCTAGTAGGTAATGTTCCTATAATTTTGGAAATTGTTGTACGAGGGGCGAAGTGATTAGCAAAAAACGAAAAATTTCAAATATTCCTCAAACTTCGTTCTTAGGTGATTTAGGGGTTCCTGATCATTTTTTGGGTGGGGGTGAATTTGGGGTGGTTGGGGGGGGGGGGGTTGTAAAACTGAAAAATTTGTTGTATGCATAACGGACTGTCCAATGACCTGTATATGAAAAACCTAGCGGCATAATACACTTTTTTAGGTCCATCCCAATATCGCCTTGCTTACTATAGAAATCAAGGGAATTTGTGATGTATACATAAGAGTATTGTTTTAGATCGTTCTATATTGCGTAACGCAAAAATTATTGAATCGATTTTAATGAAATTTTGACACAGTAATACCACCGCGGCGAGAATGAAAAACGCGTATGTTTTGGAAAAAGGGTGTCAGTGGCGGCGCAGCAATAATAAAGAAACTTAAAATATAAAAACAGCTCAAACTTTGTTTTTAGGTGTTTTAGGGGTTCCTGATCATTTTCTATTCTTTTTGGGTGGGGGTAAAATTGGGGCGGGTGTGGGGTGGGGGGCTGTAAAGCACAAAAATTTGTTGTATTCATAATAGGCTGTCCATTGTGAAAGAAATAGTTAGCGGCATATTACACTTTTTTAGGTCCATGTGAACATTGGCTTGCCTATTACAGAATCCAATTTTGTGATGTATACATACGAGTTTTGTTTGACTTCGTTCTATGTATTGAGTAAAGCAAAAATTATCGAATTGCTTTTAGTGAAATTTTGACACAGAATTACTACCCCGGCGGGAATTAAAAACGCGTCTGTTTTTGAAAAAACGTGTCAGTGGCGGCGCCAAATCAAAAAGCCAAAAACATAAAACACCTCAAACTTCGTTTTTAGACGGTTTGGAGACTCCAGATAATTTTGTATCGTTCAGTTGAAGCATGCAGAAAAAATTGTAGCATCCTAGTTCCTAAGGAGGGAGACGCAAGAAACTATTTACGAGAGTTTTTGTCTTGGATGTTTTTGTGCGGGAGGATGGGCGATGATTTGGTTGCAAGGGGATTTCAGACTGTAGCTCCATGCAGTGGGAAAATAATAAAATGGTATCATCATTATGTGGGGGAAGTACTGAGTCAATCAACTTGACTCCATTTTTTTGTTATCATTTCAGAGATAATGTGGGTGGTAAATTTTAGCTGGGACACGGTGTACATTTCCTTACAATAATTATTCTTTAAGCACTATTTATTGTTTGTTTAAAAAATATGTTTTACATCGAAACATATGTCAGAGTATTAGAAAATAAGGTGGTGATTAATTTTAACAAGAATTTTTAGAGAACTTTGATAGAAGCATGTTCTGGGATGAATTGTTCTGCTTGGTCAAAATGTGCATGTTAATGAAATTGGATCTAGCGTGGGACTTGAGAGCATGGAATGGTATGCTAGCTGATTTAGGTACCAGGCAGTGGGAGAGACACTATTATATTTCTTATTGAGTGTATCTCAACCTTACTATTCAGATATCTAGCACGACAAAGTTCAAACATGTAATATACTCTGCTTGTTCGGATGTACTGACCATTCACGGAGATTTGATATTTTCGACAAAATAATTAGCAAAGGAGCCATCAAGGTTTTAATATAGGTTTGTGGAGTCGGAGATAAGCTTCGAAGTTAGCCTGCTTTAAATTTTTGTCACATCTGCGAGCAATATCAAGGCACCTTAAACGCACACGAGATGTCTCGAGCAATAATTGTGGATATGAGTGCAATTCAGCGCAGACATACCGCTGCGCTGCCTGTTGGGCTTCTTTTATTGTGTTTGTGTCGCTTCAGGCGTCAACGTGTAAGCTGTGCCAATTACCTCAGACTCAACAGAAATATATTAAATTCAACACCGCTGAGGATCTAGATGAAACCGTCTATGCTGGTCGTTCTTAAGGTGGTCGCCCATTAGAAAGGAAAGCGCGACAAGTCCGCACCAGAGCATAAGCATGTACCAGAACCGCAATTATTAACACCAATGGCGGCTCCTGCATGGCATCAAGTGTGTGTCTGTTAAGTATAAACCAGATAACGAAATGTCACCAACATAGTGTTGGTGACATATGAGCATTACAGAAGCAATGAGGATGACCTCAACTGCAGCACTGGAGGTCCTTCTCGGACTGCCGATGGTGCCATCTTGGATTAAGATGACAGCGATGGCAGCGCTCTGAGAATGCTAGATTGTAGTTAGGGGTGTAAACTAACTCGCGTCCGTGGCAGAATACCACACGTGCACCCTGGGTAACGCTAAATGAGTTAGAGCGATCTTTGGCAGCCAGATTATATCGTTAGATCTCCTGGCTTTACTTTACATGGATTCTCGAAACGGTCCTTCTCAGGACCCATTAACAAAAAATCTCGGAGAGATTGTTAAAATTTTTCAACTTAACGCAGAATGTCTTAGCAGAGCTAAGTGTGATTACATATCAAAGCTCTTGCTGGACAATAATATAGACTTGGCCATTATCCAGGAAACTCACGTAGAAAACGAGGAGCAACAACGTCAAAGAGGCAAAATTCATGGATGTGATCTACTTGGAGCCACCTATCATCGTTCGTACGGTCTTGCAACCTATGTCCGAAATGACATTGACAACGCTAAACTCGTTTCTTGCACAACTTCAAACATCGAACAGATAACAACAAAAATAGGAGACATCACCATAGTCAATGTGTATAAGCCACCGCAGCAATCTTGGCCTGATAATACACTAGAGGTACATCAACACCCTGTGGTATACGCCGGTGATTTCAATAGTCACCACACTACCTGGAAATACCGGAGCACAGACGAAAATGGGGAACACCTGTTAGACTGGGCTGATTCCAATAATTTCAACTTAATTTTTGACGCCAAAGAGCGTAAAACCTTTAGATCAGCTGCATGGAACACCGAGTCTAATCCAGACCTGTACTTCGCATCAGTTGACTCTCAAAATCGTCAAATACCGGTTTCAGGGAAAGTTCTGGACGATTTTCCACACAGTCAACATCGTCCGATTATCCTCGAAGTTGGAACCCAAATTCCAATCGTCCGCTCTACACCAAGACCGAGGCGGAATTTTGGAAAAGCCCAGTGGGACAAGTTTGCTGCGCAGCTGGACTCAGCCGTTCGATGGATCCCCCCAAAAAGTAGCAGCTACGACAGATTCATTAAAGCTGTTATAACAACAGCTAAAAGGTGCATCCCCCAAGGTTTCCGAAGAGAATATGTTCCGGGATGGAACGATGACATAGAGAGGCTTTATCAAGAGTTTAAGAACAGCGGAGACTCTGAAATAGCTGATGAACTCCTTCACTCTCTAGATGCAGAACGCTGCAAAAAATGGGAACAAGCAGCCAGTAACATGAACTTCAAAAAGTCAAGTAAGAAAGCTTGGAGCCTTCTTAGGAAACTAGGGAGCTCTAACCCACCCACACGCCAAAATAATGAAATATCGGCTGACCAAATCGCAGCACGAGTTGTAGCGCTCTCTAAGGTCCCAACTAATAGACAGCACTGTAAAGATGTTAAGAAACAACTGAAAGAACGTCGTCAAGCAACATTAGCTCACCCTGTATACTCCACACCATTCACTGTTGAAGAAGTAAATAACGCCGTGGAAAACACTAAGCCTGGCAAAGCCGCTGGATTTGATGGAATTCACCCTGAGTTTCTCAAAAACTCTGGGAAGCATACCAGAATGTGGCTGAGCAAATTTTTCAGTGACATCTTACAAACAGGAAACATACCAACGAAGCTTAAAAAATCAAAAGTTATTGCAGTGCTGAAACCATACAAACCAAAGAATCTACCTGAGAGCTATCGGCCTATATCCCTACTGAGTTCATGTTATAAACTTCTTGGAAGGATGATACTAAATCGGATAGGTCCAACAATACTGGAACATATTCCCATTGAACAGGCTGGCTTTAGGCCACACCGTAGCTGCACGGATCAGGTACTCAGCCTAACAACCCACATTGAGGCTGGGTTTCAGAAACGGCTGAAAACTACAGTAGCATACGTCGATTTGACTTCAGCATACGACACAGTTTGGAGGGAAGGTCTTCTTTTCAAACTCCTGAAAGTAGTACCGTGTGGCCGAATAACGTCGCTATTAAACAACATGCTTTGCGATAGGCCCTTCCAAGTAATAACGGGTGACAGCAGAAGTAAAATGAGGCACCTAAATAATGGTTTACCCCAGGGCTCAGTTCTTGCTCCAGTCTTATTCAACCTATACATTTCTGATATACCCAACACCATTTCAAAGAAGTTCATGTATGCCGACGATATTGCTCTAGCCGCCCGTAGTAATACAATAGAGGAGGGCAGTAGTATCTTATCGGAAGACCTTAGTGTGATGGGAAGATATTTTGCAGACTGGAGGCTGATTCCAAATATGATGAAAACTGAAGTGTTATGCTTTCACCTCAATAACAAGCAAGCTAGAACTGAACCTCAGGTATACTTCAATGACAACTTAGTGCGCTACAATCCTCACCCAAAATACTTGGGGATAACAATGGACCGAACATTATCATTTAGAAAACATCTAGAAAACACAGCAGCAAAGCTTAGCACCAGAAACAATATTATCCATAAATTGTGCGGTACCACTTGGGGGGCAAACGCAACCACCCTCAGAATAGCTGCCCTCAGTCTTGTTTATTCTACTGCTGAATGCTGCGCCCCAGTATGGTTAAACAGCCCTCATGCAAAAATGATTGACACCAAATTGAATGAGACAATGAGAATAATTAGTGGCTGTCTAAAAACTACCCCCCTACCGTGGCTGCCCGTTCTGTGCCATATCACTCCTCCTCATATTCGTAGACAGGATAAACTGGTAAAGGAATACAACAAAATACTATCCAATCCCCAACTTCCACTGCATACTGACCTAGATGATGCAGATCTTCGGAGGTTGAAATCTAGAAATCCCCCATTACCATTTGCAGAACGGCTCTTGCGGGATGGCTTCCAAGTTGATGAGCACTGGAGAAGGGATTGGGAAGTCCAGAAGCCGGTACAGGCTCCACCAACTATGGACCCCACTTTAACCCTGCCAGGAATGGAATTGCCTCGCCATACATGGAAAACCCTTAATCGAGTCAGAACGTCGCATGGCATCTGTCGTGACTCGTTCTTTAAATGGGGGATATCTGAATCACCGTCCTGTGACTGTGGAGAGCCCCGGCAGACTGTTCAGCATATTGTCACCGAATGCCCGATTACCGCATATGCTGGACAACAGTCGGATTTCTTCGAAGCCTCGAAGTCTGTAGTTGACTGGATAAATGGTCTTAATTTTAAAATCTAAAAACTATTTATTTTTGTTTGTTTTAAATTTAATATTTGTATTTTATTATATTGTTTAAGACTTATTACCAATTAATCCATGTAGCCATACGCTAAATAAATAAATGTAGTTATTGGCAGATAAAGGGAAAGGCGGTTGGCCAAGCAAAAAAAAGCTGTCTATCCAGGTTGGATAAACATTTCACTCTGATTACTCCCAGTATCGAGGATTTTAAAAGAGGGAAATTTAGTTTCCCAAAGAGGCACGTGGCAACGTGGACGGCTTTCGTCTAGCTAATTATCAGGCCTCAGGGCAGGGTTGTATGTGGAGAATTGATAAGTACGAGGGAGTTACTTATTAGGCACGAACACTACGATACTGGAAGCAAAGGTGTATGCAATACTCTCCGCTGTAAGCAATGAGGAGGTGAGAAAGGCACGAGGCAGATTGCTTACATCTGCTCTCACGGTCAGGTGGCACTGAAAGCCTTTTGCGGGCCCAGAACGAGGCGACCTCTGGTTCAGGAGTGCGCGGAGAGACTGGAGAAGCCGGCGAGGCTTAAAGAAGTTACCTTGGCAAGGAGTACATCATAGAATTAAGTAGGTAGCAGATAACGGCAGCCCTCAAAAATTGGATAAACAGTACCATAGGTGAACAGTGGAGGCAAAGTGAGAAATGCAAAACAGTCAAGAATTTTATAGCCGAGGTAAGGACATCTAGATCAGCATGACTGCAAAACTAAGGCCGATTGGCAACTAGAAACCTCGTAGGTGTTCTGACGGGGCACTGCAGGCTCAGGACTGGAATTGAAGATGACTCCATGTGTACGGGCTGTGGAGAAGTCGATGAAACGAGATCTTTGAATCCGATGGACTCCAGCCTTAAGCTGGGCCGACATACTGGTCATAAGGTCGGGAGGTTTGGCCGGGAGGGAGAGGCAGGCGTGGTGGCTGAGGACTCATATTCGGGGATGGTAAAAAGGGCCTAGTGGGGCCTACTTGCCAGGCGCGACTGGCTCCCTACTACTAATGGGTGCAGGCAACATATTCTTTGGACACAGCAACTTGCATCCGGATACATGTGGTTCACAGGTTCTTCAAAACCAAACTACTCTTAGCTGCACGTCAGCAGTGTTAACGAAAACTTTATCGGCCTACTGTTGCTGGTATTAGTGCTGCACTCATCGTAATAGCATCTCATGCCTGAAAATGAAAGAGAAGATAGTGGCAGCCACAGTTTTTACGAAATTGCAAAACCTATAACAGATCAATGACGAGAGTGCTCCTAAATGATGGCAGTTCTTTCCACAATTTTGTCAGACGTTCAAAATTTGACTTCAGAGAAGTTTTCTGTTCTGAAAGCTTCAGAAAAGGATACTAGTTACCATCAGTAAGATTTATTTGTACAAATGAATTTTAGCTTGATTCTAAATGTTGTTCCAAATCGCTGTAGATACCTCTAAAAGATGCTTATATGAATAAGTGTTGGTAAGAGTATAATCTAAAATTAAAATACGTACTATGCAACATCAGAGTTGTGATTATTTGATGTCTTTACCGCCCAACATGAGAGGGTCTCTTGCCGAATATTATCAACTTTTATTTTTGCGGGTTGTTAGGATACGAGTATCGAGATTTCTCTAGTCTGGCTCAGACTGTGGGTGCCGACATCGTTAGTTGGATAGGAGAAAGCTTTGTGGTATGCAGTTAAGAATATCGAAATGCGTGAGATAACCAATGCGTCGCTATAGAATGTGAATAGAGCCCTTTTACAGAGAAAAAAAATAATCGAAATTTCTCCATCGCTGATAATATTCGACATTGATTTACATTAACTATCTTATCCCCAGCAATACAAGCACAATCTACAGTTCTTCGAATGACAGTACATTACGTACAGGCATCATGAGGAATACATTGATCTCTGCGGTTGAGCTGGAACACAGAGGGCTGACAGCGGCTGCTCTGCTGTCAAAGGATTGAGCGAGCAATGCCGCTTGGAGACTTAATAATATGGTAATGCCTCCACTACTGTACTCTATAAAACAAGTAGTGCACGAGGCAGTACCCAGTTCTAATAAACAAAAAGGCTTTGCCAAGAAGTGACTCATTCAAACTGTTAAGAGTCAATTTATTTATGTGTGTCATGTACATATTAACATAAATGTAGAACAAAGTTTGTAACATTCTAAAGTAAAAAAAACATACGTATAATAATGTGAATACATAACTAAAACTTTTTTGGCCAGAAACGGGTGACGTCAATTGAGTTCGGTTTCGCTGGCATGAGATCTTACCTATATGGTGCATCTGGCAAGCCACAGCAGTCAAGTATACATAATTATGTTGCGTGGTATGTAATGCTCCTCAGTTGCAGAGATTGGAGTCCACAAGAATTGCCCATTTATTGAGGATGTCTCGATCTCACTGTGTCCGTACGCCTAATATAAAACACCTTTCTTCAATTGCAACTGCTGCTGGGAAAGGGCTCGGATACCTATTCAAAGTCAGAAAGTGCTTGGGACCATCCAGCCTTCTCACGTTGTATAAAGCGCAGATAATATATGACCTGGAATGCTGCTGGCATGTCTGGGGTCTTGCTGGCGCTACTATCTGGCCCATACTTGGATTGGAGTAGTCTAGAGAAGAGCAATTGACCGGTCGGTGACCCGGCCTTAACGCACCTTCTTCAGCCTCTTTCTCATCGGTGTGCGGTTGATGACCTCTCACTTTTCTACCGATCTATCAGATGCTTATGCGGGACTGTTACATTTGTTGCATCCCAAGGCGGTTGTTCTTTATATATCATAAACCCAGCGGTACAATCACACACTTATCCCAGGGCTTGGAACGGACTGCCAGAATATGGATTTATTCAGCCTGCGAGTGTTGCCTTATTCAAGTCCCACGTCAATAAACTTCTTTTTATACCGCAGACGCGGACTCCGGTATTTAGGCTTTACCTTGGAGGTTATAAAAAATATTGTTAAAAAATGCCTAAATATATACAGGGACTTCATTCTTTATTTTTTTTTTCAATGAGTATGCTGGTCGATTCCGTCCGGTATTTGACAGTATAAACATTAAAATAAACTTCGCGAAAAAAAATAGAAAGTTAATAAATAGAACGAAAGATTTTGTAAAGCTAACATTTCTTAAAACACATGGACACCTAAGTGCTGTGTACAAAAATACTGTTTTACCACCATAGACTGGATATTTTTATTTTCTTTTTAGAAAACCATTCTCATCTCAGTTGTATTTTGAGAAACAATTGCTAACTTGTCTGAGAGGCGCCATTGGTATTTTCTCAATTATTTAAAAGAAACTTTATTTTAAAAGTGTTCCTATTGAATACATGCATATAACATACGGCCAAGACTAGGTAAAAACATGTTTTGAGTGTAACAAGTAATAAAAATTAATTTTTATGAATATACTAGCCCAAAAAAATACTACCTCTAGAGAAAATAGAAACAAATCCTGAAAACAAAACTTAATCGTTAGTTTCCACCTTAGCAGAACCAAATTCACATGCATCAGGCTAACTATAATTTTTCTGCGTAATATTAACAATTGAGGTTTTGAATAAAGAAAAAAATATATTTTTTTTGTGATAAATCGAAAGATCATATATAAGTTTTATAACAAAACCGTTTTTGTTTTCTTTTTTTTCGCAATAATTCAAAAGTTATATCAAAATAAAAATGGGTTTTTGAATCGAGTACCGAAAACACGCCGACGGCTCCCGAACCCGTGTGACGTAATGATGGCGGTTAAGATGCTCCTTTGACCAACGACATCCTACATCGATACTAGATTCTAGATTCCCAGCCAAACGTGAAAATACTTGCTAGTAACTGATGTATATTTGTTGCAATATAGCCGATGAATGAAGCTTGCAGCTCAGGACGACCTCTACGATCGAAATAAATATCCTTTTGAATGTTTGAAATCAGATTACAGATTCCAGTAAGTAAGTAAGTACCTAGTCAAATATGTCTTATTGAAACTACCTGGTGCGTGTTCGGCTGGCCTAGTGGTTAGAGTATTGGCTAATGGATCCGTTGGTCTGGGTTCAAAGCTCGGCCTGTCCAATTTTTTTTTATTTTTTTTTATATAAAATTAATTCATTCATGTGCTTTTGGCACTTGTTATGTACATTTCTTTCTACGATCAACATAAATATGTTTTTGAAACAAACTCTATCAGACATATTACTTGCACTGCATAGTGCAAAAACTAAGTACAGGACGCGGTGGACAATTCAAAAAATCAGTTCAATTGGTGTTTGTCCGTCAATATCAACCGCCAATATTTTTTTTAAATGTAATAGTTGGTTAATAAAACAAAATCCATTCATTTTTTAAGTTTTTAATATAAACATAAAATAAAACTCGTAATCACAACAGTCTTCTGTTTATCACTTGGTATTTTTATTTATTTAACTTTGAGCAACGAAGCTTAATAATTAAATTTTCATAAAAATTTAACAAACAAAAATATATAAACGCAATGCAAACAAACAAACCTTATTCTTCTATGAGTTTCAATGTTATAATTATCTTTACTGTATTTTCATCTTATATGAAATGAATCCAATTTTTTTTAATAAATTATTAATATGTACATCCCAACGTAAGTGTGAGTCTAAATATATTCCTAGATACTTTATACTTTTTTCTATATTCGGGACTAAAAAATATAGTTTTATTTTTGTTTACTTGAAGTGCTAGCTCTTATGTAAAATAATTATACTTATAGTTTATTTATCGTATAGGTATTTATTATCAATAATAATATTAAATAATAAAATAATTATAAATCCAGCATGTAACGAACGGGTAACAGTGACCCACATCCTTATGGACTGCACGTTGTATTTGAACGAGAGAATATCCAACCACCTGTCCAGCGACATCAAAGAAGTACTTCTGCTACAACCCAAAAATGTGGTGAAATTTATCAAGGACATTAATTTATTTTTTAAAATGTAATCAGTATAAATACCTATGTATGAATTGTCTTCACCGCTAATAACCCTGCGTGGTTGATGCGGTTTCTTGTTTAAATAAAAAAAAATTATTTTAAGTTTTGGTCAAGAAGATAATTATAACATTGAAACTCATAGAACAATAAGTTTTGTTTGTTTGCATTGCATTTTTATATTTTTATATTTTTATTTGTTAAATTTTTATGAAAATTTAATTATTAAGCTTCATTGCTCAAAGTTAAATAAATAAATATACCAAGTGATAAACAGAAGACTGTTGTGATTACGAGTTTGACTTACTTTATGTTTATATTAAAAACTTAAAAAATGAATGGGTTTTGTTTTATTAACCAACTATTACATTTAAAAAAGATATTGGCGGTTGATATTGACGGACAAACACCATTTAAACTGATTTTTTGAATTGTCCACCGCGCCCTCTACTTAGTTTTTGCACTATGCAGTGCAAGTAATATGCCTGATAGAATTTGTTTCAAAAACATATTTATGTTGATCGTAGAAAAAAATGTAAATAACAAGTGCAAAAAGCACATGAATGAATTATTTGATAAAAAAAATAAAAAAAAATTGGACAGGCTGAGCTTTGAACCCAGACCAACCATTAGCCTTTAACCTTTAACACATTTATTGATTAATTATTATCACAATACTTGTCGTGGTATTTATAATACATGAGATTGGCCCTAGGGCTCACATTTTAACCAAGGGAACTGAGCCCATAACTCAGTTGTGCTCCCTCGGGTGCCTGGGGTAGGCTGTATTTACAACAAATAATACCTATTTGACATGCTAATGTAAGTTTTATCACCTCCTGGCATGTGATAAGTCTGATATACCCCATATGATTAGTTAACCAAAGCAATTCATCCTTCAGCACAATTTTTTCTGGTAAAAAAAAGTTATATTCTTTTGCGGGAAAATGGTAAAAACCCACTTAAAAAAATTATTTGCTGTTATATCCTAAATCTAGTTATTTATACTATTTACATTACTTACAGAACATATAATACATATTTACACTGAGGGTTCTATAAGAATAAGGTCGTAGATTAGACCGTGTTTCCGGGTTTTCCCATCCAGATGGGATATTGGGATATTGGCAGTAAGTGGGCTATTTTGCACTGAATATCTGTAAAATTTTCGGGTAATTTCGTGTATGACTTGCCTGATGTTTATGAATTTTTTATCATAGATCCGCAGTCGTTCCTTAATTTGTTCATTGGTTTCTCTTTGCTCGGTGCTCATTATTAATCTTAAAATCTTATTCTCTATCCTTTGTAGGAAACCTATCTGCGTATCAGATGTTGAGCTGTAAACTGCACAGCCGTAAGTCAAGGCAGGTCTTATTACTTGTTTATAAATAAGTAATTTTACGCTTCTATGCAGCTTACTATTCCTGCATATGAGGGGATATAAGGTTTTAATCATTGCTGGTGACCTGGCTCGTAATTTTGCGATGTGCCTATGAAACGATAAACGCTCATCCAGTGTAATGCCCAAATAATTGATTGTTTTGCTCTCTTGAATTTCACAATCAGACACTCTTAATTTTCTAAATATTTTGGTTTTACGCCTTGCAAAATTTTTTGTGCATCTGAATACCTGTGTCTTTTCTGTATTCAGGGAGATTTTATTTTCGTTCAGGTATGGGACTATTTTCCGATTTATATGTATTTCTACTTGCCTGCATGCAACCTCTGCTTGGACAGCTGTTGCGTACACGCAAGTATCATCAGCGTATGAAGCGAGTTCTGTTTTTTCGAATTTTGGGATATCAGCCATATATAACGTGAAGAGTACAGGAGATAGTGAAGACCCCTGTGGGACGCCACCACTCATAAAAAATTGTCCATAGTTTTTTTGATTAATTTTCACAAAAAATGTTCTACGCGATGGATATGAATCTATTACATGTACTATGAATGAGGGAAATCCAAATTCTGATAACTTCACAACTAGTTTATCAGTCCAGACTTTGTCAAAAGCTTTTTCCATGTCAAGCAAAGCCATAACAGTGCTTTTCCCGTTGTTAAAGCCTTCTTTGATGTGATGAACAACCCTGGCCACCTGTCCGACTGTACTGTGCCCCGCCCTAAAACCAAATTGTTCTGGGGGTAGTATTTTCAGTTTATTTTCTTCTGTCAATATAATTTCTAAAATGAATCGATCTATCACTTTCGCCACTGCACTTAATAATGATATTGGTCTGTATGAATATGGAAATCGTGGATTTTTATTTGGTTTTAGGATAGGACACACAACAGCTTTTTTCAGACATATCGGATAATATTGTAACCGGATTATCGCATTTATTATGTTTGTTAGTTGTGCTCTAGCCTTGCTTGACAATTGCTTTAGTATATTTTTATCTATATTGTCGTCCCCAGGAGCCTTATTGTTTTCCAGGCGTTCAATCTCATTTTTAACTCTTTTGGGAGAAACAATAAACCTACCTATCTGTTTTATATCGTGAGCATTGTTTTGAGCGTTTCTTATTTCTATAATTTTATTTGAGACTCTGTGATGTTCCTCTTGAGTGTCAGGCAACGTAGTCCACCTTTTTTCCAACACTCTAACCACTAGGCCAGCCGAACATGCACCAGATAGTTTCAATAAGACATATTTGATTAGGTACTTACTTACTGGAATCTGTAATCTGATTTCAAACATTCAAAAAGATATTTATTTCGATCGTAGAGGTCGTCCTGAGCTGCAAACTTCATTCATCGGCTATACTGCAACAAATATACACTAGTTACTAGCAAGTATTTTCACGCTTGGCTGGGAATCTAGAATCTAGTATCGACGTAGGATGTCGTTGGTCAAAGGAGCATCTTAACCGCCATCATTACGTCACACGGGTTCGGCAGCCGCCGGCGTGTTTTCGGTACTCGATTCAAAACCAATTTTTATTTTGATATAACTTTTGAATTATTGCGAAAAAAAAGAAAACAAAGACAGTTTTATTATAAAACTTATATATGATCTCTCGATTTATGACAAAAAAAAAATTGATTCAAAACCTCAATTTTTTGTTGTGTATTCTAAACAAACAGATTTTTTATAAACATAACACAAAAGTTCAGTTCTTCTTTCCTTCGTTGGGGAGCATACGTAGCAATTCTTGCGTTTCTCTAATCGTTCGTATTTTATTAATATCTATAGTATTCTTTTTTTGAGAAATTTCCACTAAAATATCTAGAAACCTCTTATATTTTCTCGTAGTTTCCCATATGGACGCGTATTTTCCGCTCTTCTTTGTGAGTGTCATTTTCTATAGCAAAATTGGCATCTACACCGGGTTCATATTTTTTTTAAACGTTATACTAACAGTAACGTGCCATCTTTGAGATGCAGTCGCGACTTTATTGTAACATAGCTTTCCCATAAACAGAGTCCAATTTTATTTCTCACATATAAAACTTACTGCTGAATCGACTGAAGCAGGAAGGAGAGACGCGTAGACCCGAAATCAGAGGGGAACAGCTAGTAATACGCTAATGTCAATTTTAAGTGTCCCACAGACGGCACGTTAGTAGTTAAGGATCAAAAAAGCAGAAAACACTGTATTTTTTCATCTAATTAAACCAATGAAAACGTAAGTAAAGTCTGTTGAACGCATGTGAGCTTTATATTAGAGGGTCATAATAAAATACGATGGAATAAAGGGCTGCCACACGATCCATTTCAGAAATTAAATTGAAAAGGTGTTTCTAAATCTGCCATTTGTGTTTACAGACTTTAATTTGAAGTAATGTCTCATTATCAGTTAAGTATATTCATCTGCTTCATTTTTTCTATATTGTTTTAAGTTATATTGCAACTCAAAAAAGATATCCTTTGTATAGTAAAGTGCAACTAGAGCCACTACATCCTTAGCATAACAAACCAAATCTTATAAAACGATCCAACAGTCCATGTCATGTCTTATCTGGTATGCTATATGTAGTGTATCTCTCTAACGAGCAGAACTCCTCGAATTCATCTTGAAACGTGACCTCTGTCTGCTTGTGTGTACCGTGATGCAGTCGGATTGTATATAATTAGACCAATCAAGCTATTCCAGCAAACCTCCTTTTAACTTAGCTCTAAGACGTCATTCGCATACTTGGAGTATTTAATATGTTAATTTGTCTATTTAGATGCTGCATTATATTATCTGTCCTCAACTGTCTTACGTGTGCTCGAATACGGGGCTATTCAGGTTTGCTCATGGAACCGTTGTGCTGATAATATCCATTTTACATGTTTAGACGATTACCTCGCTTCTTTGGAGATCCACAACTCCAACATTCTGTTGTATATTTTGTATTGGAAGGAACTGCATCTGTCAAGATCGCAGCACCTAGGCACCATTATGCCACTATATATCCTTGCAAAGATCCCCAGAACTGGGTCAAGTCAAGTCATTGTTGATTGCCAGAGAGGTCCGTGGGACCTAAGGTCTTGTGTCATAGTATCAGTTTGTAGGTCTTTCAGGTCTCCGAAACCAGGAACCAGACAACGTCAAAGGAGGAAGGGAAGACGAAAGTAAGGAAGAAGGGTGGAGATCAAAGAGGTGGAAGAAAATATTTTAGAACAGGAGTTTAATTTTTGGTTAGTTAGTTGGAATGCTTTAATTTTTGCTATACTAAATTTGCCATGCAATATTGTATTTATATAATATTCGCTATTTCGTTTCATCAATATACGTTTTTTCATAACTGAGCAGACCGCGCAGGCAGAACCTAAATACCAGAGTACCGCGGCTGAAGGAGGAAGGGAAGAAGAAAGTAAGGAAGAAGGGTGGAGATCAAAGAGGTGGAAGAAAATATGTTAGAACAGGAGTTTAATTTTTGGTTAGTTAGTTGGAATGCTTTAATTTTTGCTATACTAAATTTGCCATGCAATATTATATTTATATAATATTCGCTATTTCGTTTCATCAATATACGTTTTTTTATAACTGAGCAGACCGCGCAGGCAGAACCTAAATACCAGAGTACCGCGGCTGCTGTGAAAGGGTTATGTTAGGGGAAGTTTGTTAACGCGACATTTGAATGGGCCAATAACCGCAGGTCCAATAAATACATCTTCTGGCAGTCCATTCCAAGCCTTGGACACCCTGGGAATAAATGTGCGGTTGTACAGTACAGTTTCTATTTACATTGTAATATCGGGTAGTGACACAAACTTTGTCTCTTTTACCTGCCAGGCTAAATTTTGTTCCACATTCACTATCTGCAAAAGCTAACAAGCACTGCAAATAGCTCTTTGGTGAGTAAAATACTGCCGGATTCATGTATTTTTACAATAATGGTGAGAGAGCAGCATAATACTGAAAACATAGCACATTCACCACTTATACTTATCCTTCATAGGGGGGTTCAAAAAGTTCCCAACCTACCTTCTACCTATATTTTTGATCCCATAAAAAGAAAACCGGAAAATTTTAAATTCCCGAAGGACTGACGTCAAACGTTTAAGTCTGTTTCCTAGCAAACCGATGAAGCACCTGTAGTTGACGTTCAACTTGACTTTGAAAGTCGATCCAGTATCAGTGACAAGGTACAATATTTAAATAATATTTTGTTAAAACCGTTCAGTAACCATGCTTCACTTTACACTGTACGGATAACAAAACTTAGCTCTGCAAGACCATTGTTAAGGTTATTCTCGAATTTCAAATCGTCCTCCTGTTCCATTACCTGGGTCAATAATATTTGGTTCCGTTTAAGAAAACTTGAAATGACCTTCAAAGTCATCGTCAAAGTCACCGTTAGATTGTTCGAGTAAATTCCTACAAATTTTGACTGGACAATTATTTTCTCCGACCTGTAATATATAGGGGGATTGGAAACCTCCTGAACACCCTCTGTAGTGGATACCCCTCTCTGAGAGTTGCATGTTGTGCTTTTTTAATTTCAAGTTTGAAGCCAAAGATCATAAACTGTACACAGATGTTACCTTTTATCAAACCTGATTGCAAATTTGCAACACAGCTACGCGTGTGGTCCGATAAGTAGCTTATCCTACAAGAGCAGAATGAAAATTTTGAAAAAATCGATTTATTTCTCTCTCCTTTTAGTTCTATATACTTGACGACCCAGCAATTCTCCAACTTCTCTAACCCGTCTGAAAAAAGCGTTTTCGGGAGGTCTGCAAAGTAGGCCTCCGTCGCGGCGATAAGTTCCTCATTCGACACAAATTTCTGCCTAGCGAGTGACTTTTTCTAGTTTGGAAATAAACAGAAGTCACACACGGCCAAATCTGGAGATTAGGGTGGATCGGGCAGCAGGTCGTAGCCTAATTCAACCAGTTTGGCCGAGGCGGTGCACAATCATGGTGGAAGAGCACTTTTTTCTTGGCCAAATGGTGTCGTTTCTTCTGTAATTCGCTATCAAATCGGCTCAATAATTCAGTAAAGTAGGACCGTTTTTCCCGCTTCAAGGTAATCGCTGTATATTACAGCTTGTGAATAACAGAAAACCGTGGCCAGCACCTTTTCGGCCGATGAGACAGTCTTCGCCTTCTTCAGAGCACCTTCGCCGGATGCAGTCCGCTGTTTCGACTATTTTTTTGTCTCTGGTGTGTACCAGTGGATCCATGCGATGCAGAAACTCCTCCGGATTGCGCTTAAACAGGTGAGACACTGCTCTGAAGTGGCCTCACGGTTGCGCTTGTTCGTACGCGACACCCATCATGCCAATAGCTTTCTCATACCCAATATTTTACGGAGAATATGATCCACGCGGTCTTTTGAGCTGCGTAATGTCTCAGCTATCTGGCGCACCTTCAATCGGTGGTCTGCCAATACGAGGTCGTAGACTTTTGTGACGTTATCATCCGTGGTAGCAGTTTGCGGGGCACCTCGGTGCAGCTCATCAAAAAACGACGTGCGACCACGTTGAAACTCCTTAAAATAGTATTTGACGGTCGCCATCGAAGGAAAAGTATCACCATCCAAGGACCCTTGGGCTCTTTTATGTCGCCGCAGGATCTCTCTTCCAAAAATAAGAATCAAGTCACTGACCGATATTGCTCTTTCTTCATTTTTCTGAAATCCGTGGACACGGCCGCTTTCACACGCTGTCAAAACAATACTAAATGTAATAGCGTTTTCGACTTATTGCCCTATCACTGCACTCATAGGAACTGAGTGTCAAAATTATGTTCGTCTTACATTTGAGTGCGAAGCTAGTGTGGTTTTTGTCCTCGACTTATCCGCTCAATTGCACTTGAGTGCAAATTATCGCCACGGACTCTCTGAGCTCGTGGCGATTTCAGTGCAAAATCGTATGTTTGTTGAGATGTTGTTCACAAACTGACGGAAGAAGAGATATAACAAGATATACATAAGTATTTGCCAATATAGAAAGATATTCATTTTTAGTGGGCAAACCCTTGGGTGGTGCAAAAGCCATATTGCACAAAGTGCTGTTCGGTTTTATGTCGATAAATCAACAAACAAGGCGGATTCAAACTACTCAAATTCCAAAGCCACCACAGAATGAAATTGAGCTGTCGGGATGCAAAATGATATCAAACTGTCATCATTTGACTGACAGAACAGTTACTTCAATTGCACTGAAATTTGGTGTATATTCGACTTACCAGTTCAGATTTATTGCACTTCTGGTCACCAGACGAGTTATCAATGCGCACTGCAGTGCAATTGTAGTTAAAATCAGTACAGTAAGTCGAAAACGCTATAAGATTTGGTGGAAGTTCTGACAGTAGCTGCGTACGATGATGTAGTACGCAATAGTAAATATTTATCTTATGAAAGTGGCGCTATCGGGCGGTGAGGCTAGGTACTTGTCGGACCACCCACGTAGTACAGCGCCGGTAGCATCCTCTATTACTGAACAAACTCATCAGTCATCTGTCTTTTAATCTAATTATTTTTGCGCCAGTATGCTTTCCGCATATCAGCGGCACATTACGGTGACAGAAAAATGTAACCGGAGCACATCTCGTACCCATACATCCAATTAATGCGCCTCTGCAATGGCCCCTACGAGATTTACATAAAATCGATATGTCCCAGCAGCTGTCTCCGCAGGAAACAGGGGGTGTTTATTATTCACAAATTGCTGACTAGGAAGGATATGTACTGGCCAATTATGATGTCAGCAGTGCTTTGTAATGGATGTACTAATAGGTTTGTCCAACGTTCTTTTTTAGTGATCCCCAAAGTCGCAATATCATGGGTTCGAAAACAATGACTAAATCATTATAGCCTCTTAGTGTATAATATACTGTAGACCGATGCCGAATTTGGCCCGAGGCCGAAATCATTAGATATTTGGCGGTCTGTCCAAACTAGATTTGCCAGATGCCGAAACAATGATATATATGTATATACAGGGTTATTCACGTTATTCAACACGGAGCATTATGGCTAAAGTATTTGATAGAAAAGAAAATAATAATTTCGGATGGATTGAGACTCATAAGGCTACATTTTAAAAATAGGGTATCCCAAAAAACACGAAATGTATATTATTGCATATTCACATTCCTTGGTGAATTCTAAGGTGACTTTATGTATCATATATGGGACTTGGTGTAAATCACCATTTTCGGTATAAGTAGATATCAGGAAAGAATTGAATATCGCAGAGACTATAAAATTTGGAAGGCTGTGACTTTGTTGTATTACTAAGCATAAAATGCGTTAACTTTGATGAGACTGTCAAATTTAAATTACGTTTATGCTTGGAGAAATCGGTCGATTAATTAAGGAAACTTCGATCAGCGATAACTTGACTTTTTTAAATGGGAATGCCTAATTTATTTTATACGGTTAAACATAGAATTTGATTTCTAATGATGTAAGGTTGTGAATATTAATCTCTGGTAGTTTTCATTTAATTTTGAATTTTCAAAAGTCACAGCCATCCATATTTTATAATCTCTGGATATTCAATTTTTTCCTGATGTTTACTTATACCGAAAATGGTTATTTCCACCTCAACGGTTCGCTTTAAGTCCCACATATGATACATAAAGTCACACTATAATTCACCAAGGAATCTGAATATGCAATGATATATGGGGTGTTCCATCTAAAAAAACATAACTTTGATATATTTAGTGTTATTGGGATAACCTGTAATACATGAGAGTATTTTTATAATGTAGCCTTTATGGGTCTATATCCATCCGAAATCATTATTTTCTTTTTTATCAAATACTTTAGCCATAGTGTTCCGTGTCAAATAACGTGAACAACCGTGTAGACATATGACCAACGTATTTGGCCATGTTGAAAAATGTGCATTTCTACATTACGCTGTTGCCAATCAAGTCATAAATAACAACATGAACTCAATTTATTATTTTTATCTGTTCAGACAAGAAGTAATCAAATAACATTGTTACATTTTATCTTCCTCATCACACATTGCATTTTTTGTTACCACCTCAGAGTAACAACTGAACATAGAGGTAGTAAACAACTAATTCTACTAGGCCAACATCTTTTCTTACGTTGTCATATCGACCACCAGATACGGCAGCCATAATTGTTTACTATCGTCTTAATTGTATAGTATCCAGAAATATTCCATTCTACGTTAAAAAAGACGGTATTTTGATGGTTCAGAAATGATTACAGCAAAATCAATAGATATGTTGACCTCTACTGCGTTACTGCATGTTTCTTCATCATTAATGCAAATTCTGTCTTACATAAATTTTGAGGAGTTGGCAACGCCTATGTAATTTTCCTGCGATTTGTTTACGTTAACCTCCGACCGTCAAACGTCTGTTTTGTTTTTGCGTCTTTTATGCTTGGTCAGTAAAATCGAATTCGCTATTTGTTGATAACTGTAGTGAAGCTTTACGGACTTGCTGTGCTATATTCGAGTGTAGTTTAACAGTTTTTCGAGATGGGACAGTGCAGAGCAGTGTTTGTAACATGGGTTGCATTGGAATAATTTTCAGGTTAGTTGGCAATGTTTGGGTCTGAAGTGTCAAAAGATGATGGCTTTGAGCACGCCATGCTGAAGTGGTTTGTTTACTACCTCTATGTTCAGTTGTTACTCTGAGGTTACCACATTGTTTCCTACATCGAATGAAACCTTGAGAAGAATCGGTTTCCTTTGCGGCAATTCTCCCCAAACTGAATTTTGTATTAACTGGTATATCTGAGGGGACTGCAATAAAAAAAATATTTAAAAAATATGAGTCCAACTGTATTATTGATATTGATTCATTTCTTGTGTATAGTTTCTTTTAAACGCCAGTTGATATACCAACTTGGTACAAACCATCCTTTTCTGATAAAACAATTGCCAAAATATTACGAGGAGCTAAGCGTCCTCTATTCACATCGGAAATTAGGTTTATTATGTTTCGATCGGCAACTGCGTAATGCACAAACGCGCATTTCGCGACGTGGCTAAATTGGGTTGGTCAGGTGCCGAATCGCTCACTGTTTCGGCATCTGGAAAGTCTAGTTTGGACAGATCGCGAAATGTCTAATTATTTCGGCCTCGGGCCGAATTCGGCATCTGCCTCCAACATATACAAAAGTAGGAGTACTGATGCATTTTGTTACTCTGTGCATCATTTTGTTTGCAAGTATTTCCATTTTAAAGTTGAAAATTCAGCGAACTAGTGCGAAACGCAGATCCGTCAGTGGTGCATGGTTACCTCGTCAAGTCACAAATCGCGGTATTGACCCAATTTCAACGAAACACACTACTGCTTTATGATTTTTCTTCCGCCAAGGGAATGCTGTGTGGGTTTCATCTCTTGGCTGTGTGACATGAAGAAAGCTCTGTGATAAAGAGGGAGCTTAGTTTTGTGAACTGTGCAGTTGGTTGCAACTGCAGTTAAACCTAACCTCATAATGTTATAAATTTCCTGTCTCAAATCAAAGCTGTTCTTGTTTTTAGTTATTGTGCGGCAAATGATTAGTACCGAGAATTTGAAAAAAATTCTGAACAGAGTGAATTGTCATTCTCTCTAATTGAAAAAGGAGATGCATATCACTCTTGCAGAGATATAATTATTGTAATGTTTATTGCCGCAAATGTTATTTAAATATTTCAAAACTTACTTCTTAGCTTTAAAGCTTTTCACCTGGGTTTCCATGTCTGTATTGAGGAACTAAATATCATTTGCATACCTATTTAGTCATTCACCATATATTCACATCAAGCTTAAACAGATTATGTGAATCGGCTTTGGTGGACCCACTATCTACTTTACTCATTCTTGCTGGTTGTGAGAAACTAACTTAAAAAGCCTAACTAAAATACGGATAAATGCTCTGTAGTAAAAAGGGAAGCAAGTGGGGATTCCAGGCGAAAAAGACAAATAAAGTCATCGCGCCCCACAACGATTGACGTGCAAACTGTCACTGATGAGCACAGATCACAGAAACACTTACCCCGATGAGTGACGGCAGTGACAGGACTAATTAATGGATCACAACCTTAACCTATACTACGTTCCAAAATCCCATCTATCCAGTGAGCAGATGAATTTTCGAGGATAGTCACGTGATTCCAGATGTTAGGGATGTTGGAATATTTATGAAACGGCAAAGATCTTTTTTTGACAATTTTGACATATAACATAACCTGTGCTGTTTTCTCAGAGTCAGAGTGTCAGACTAGTGGTACCCGTTAGAATGTCAATGCATACAAATAAAGCAGAATAGGTTATGTTAAGTTGTTAGCTGTCAAGTGAAATATATCTTTTGACAGTCTTGACACAAAGGTCGCTAAAATCTCAATTTGATTTCCGAGCAAAACGATGACATTCATGGCCTCGGATATGCAATGATGGAACACAGATTTTTGTTGACAGTTTGAGGGTTGAGTGAATACTGAAACGCTACAGAGCAAATCGAGGTCTTTGATGGGATTTTGGAACGTAGTATAGATCACAAATCACGGTCAGCTAATCATGCATCAATAAAACTCGAAGAGAATATCGTGCGCATTACTTTAGATCAGGTAGAACGACAACACGGCACACATGTCCATCTTCTGATTGGATTTTCCCCTCTATCATATGAAATCATAAAAAAGTTCATGATATCAGTCCATTTTATATAGTCAATGTTTTCATATTCATTGACACTACTATTTTAGCTTCACTATTCACGTATCTGTGCCCAAGATGATTCTGGTCCGTTTTAGCAACAGTTTTTCATAGCTTTTGTATTGGACTCGTTTCTTATGTCTAGTACAACAAAAAAATTGTAATTGTAATATGTTCAAATAAAATTTGATTCTAAAGCTTATTTATGTGGATCGTAGACAAAAATGTGAATAGCATGTGCAAAAATCATATCGATATGTTTTTTGGCAAAAAAGAATTAAAAAAAAGCTGTCAAGCCTTGGGATCGAACCCAAACGTTGTAGGGCGGAAGACTGGTGCTTAGTCGTTGATTGACTCAACAGAACATATTTGACCAGGTACTTTACCACTGAAATTTGTAATCTAGCTTCAGACATTCAAAAACATATATATTGCCATCTCGAGCTACAAACTTCATTCACCATCTATCGTGCAACAAATATACACTTGCTACACAAGCTACTCTTTTCACGATTAGCTAGAAATTTGAAAAAAAAATTACGGTAAATAGCTATAGGTAGGACGTCGTTCGTGAAAACTAATATTTTGACGTCACACACGCTTGGCTTTTTTCGAGAGCTGTAGGCGTGTCTTCGGTACTTAGTTCAAATATCAGTTTATGCTATAATATAGCTTTTTAATGGTTTCGAAAAAAAAATAACAAAAATCATTAACCACACATTTTTTTCCAATAATCCAATTTCAAAAGAAAATTGAGGGTGGAGGGTTCTTCAAATATCAGGCGGGTCTGAATTCTACATCTATATTACCTCGACTATTTCGTTGAGGAGTGCATCATGAAGATAGAGAGAGCGAGATAAATAGAGCAACGGTGGCACATTTCGCATCGCGTAAAGTAGCCCGTCTGGTGGAAGTGATTTATGTGACTTTTAATCTTTTTTTAACGTAACTTCAAAAGCGATGCGCGAAAAATAACCTAAATGTTCTGAAAAGTGTAAAGTGGCAATATGTTGAGAGAGATGCACCGAGACCGCCTTTTACACTTACATGACTCCCTCGCACAGATTTAATACTTCGCTGGGAACATTTTTCATACTTATCTAACGAGGATGTTCATATCAGCGTGTCCAACAAATCCTTTTAGGGGACGTTAAAAAGATGGGCCATTTGGTTGTGGTTTATGTGTGTGTATGAAGGTAAAGTCTCGTTGTAAGGATTCGTTTTAAATAGTCGATGGAGTTGGCCGTTACTTGCCGGAGATCCATACTAATACAAAAAAATATTTCCGATGAATGATCACCACTTTTATTTAAAAAACTTGCGACGATCGTTTCGACATATAGTGTCTTTATCAAACAGTAGTTTGTGTCGAAACGATCGTCACAAGTTTTTTAAATAAAAGTGGTGATCATTCATCGGAAATACTTTTTTGTATTAGGATTCGTTTTAGCGATTCTCGAAATAGGGCTCGAGAAGAGTCCCAGTTGAAGTGGATTGACTGAGGAAACGTTCTGGTGGAAAACAACATTACAGCGTTTTGTAGTATCTTTATCCAACCTAACTTTACCAAACCGGCTGAGTTCAGAATGAATGTTAGTCGACACGGCTTGAGATCTGAACTAGACAGATTTAGGAAATATTCCGATGAAAATCTACACCGCTTAGAGCCGCATTCTCAACGTACGGTTAAATATCTTTTCTGGAAGTTGACATTTAACTGTTGGATACACTGTTTAAACAATAGCAGGTTAAACTTTGTTATACAGTTAAAACCACAGCATAGTAATTACAAGCGCATCCCCCTTTTTGGATGATTTTTTGTAGGGATGCTAACGATGCTTTGATGCTTCTCCACTAATATCGAATATTTTTGTAATCGATACTTTTTGAGGCATTCCAAGCTGGTGTCGATACTTTTGTGTCGGTATCAAAAATAATTATTGAGGGTTGTAATCAGTTGCACAAAATGCTCTGTACGAACCAAACGCGCCTATTTGGCTAAAAAATATCGAGTCGGTACCGGTATCGATATTTTCATTTTCGCATCCCTACCCAAACTTCACATCCGTAAAATCATCCCAAGGTGAAATTCTGTGGGAACCATTTTTATATGGGAAATTATGCTGGTTGTTTACTATGCCGTGGTTAAAACCTTTTAACTAGAGGATATTTTGAATGACACTAATACCAACATTCCCAACCCACAGTTAAAATGATAACATCAAGACAAATGCACAAAGCATAATAAATATCATTTAACTCCAAATTATTATCCATACCACAAAACACACTTATCTTTTCATAAAACATATAGCTACCCATATATACTACAACCTGACTGAATTCACGTAAACCTTACCTGACAGTTAATACTCGTATATGCTTCAGAAACGCTACAGAAAATTGAACTGACCATAATCGTCAACTGTCGGCTACCTAACTGACAGTTACATCTGTATGTTGAAAAGCCAGCCCTTAGAAATTAGAGCCTCATGGTGGCTTTCAGCCAGCCGAGTCGTTTTCAGGTTTGGTCCGTTATAACGTGCATTTCAGTATCTTCAATTTCTAATCTTTGTTAATTGTGAGATCTGATATACATTCTTAAATCGTCGATACCGTATAAAACGCGGTATTCATCTTTTTGATTAAGAAGATGTATAAATGACGCTTTATTTTTTGGATTATAACATGGCCAACAGCCAGACTCCGTTGCAGTCCATATAATGTGCTGGTTGATTGTGCTAACCGGCAGAAGCCATAAGGATAAAAGAAAGAAAGAAAGTGCTTGACGTAATACGACCAAATTCATAGAGGTAGAAAGGACGAATCGATTAGGCTTGATACCTTAACTTGAACTGTATCAAATCACCGTACATTAACAAAGACAAGTAGGGTCACTCTAAGCTCCGCCCCCAATGTTGTCTTTCCCGCTCTGCTCTCGGATACTACGCAAGCTGGCGAATTCTAGCGCCCGGTGATCTCGAGCAGTAGCCGAACGCTAACAGCTGTGGCTTACAGGGTAGTTTCACCTAACACGCGACACAATGGGTCAGATCTACCGGGGTGCCTAGATAAGTAGTGTTTGTACGTATATTGAGGCTATTGCGCGTATCTGCGTATTTCACAAACAAATTCCGGCGACATATGTTCTGTATATAGCTGCAACAGCAAACAAGGAATGGGAAAATCATTTTTTGGAAGTCCGAAAGAGGAAACTGGATAGTTTATAGATAGTTTGTTAACTTATACTGGCAGATTTGTCTCAATAAATTGGAAATTGTTTCTAGATGTGAAAATTGAAAACGGGCATTAGAGTTCGTTGGCACCCATAAATATGACAACCTTACCTTAAAATACATATACGTATATTATAAGGTCAGACATCTTTTCCGTTCTGAATACATTATAAAAAATATGGAAGCATGCTGTACAAATAGGACATGTTCATAGCAATCACACGATATAACCTTTCGGTATTCAAAGAAACCAGACACACATATTTTTAGGGTTTATAACCCCACGGTATTGAAATCATTCATAAATTAATAATGGCGTTGGCCAGCAACAAGGTCTTCTGTACTCTTCAATGACCAGGATGAAAATGACGGACGAAATCACAAAAGAACACCCACACTTTTCATTTTCCATTCAGAGCGCATACCTAGCTTAGCTTAGGTGACTACGAATATTTTGTATTCCTATATTAGAGTGCGAATATATTTAGCGACCAAATTCACTATTGTTGACATTAAAGAATAATCAAGACAGAAAATGAAACCAAATATAAAATGTATAAAAACGTGTCTGTTATGTATCTTCCAGTATTCGTATCCTTTTTATTGCCGATTTCTTTGTTTTTTAAGGAGGTTGTTAGGTTTTGTATATAATTTATTCGATATAGACAAAATATGTTGTTAGAGTCATATTCCCTTTCATTATCTTCTCATTTATATGTATTTCAAGGAACAAATGGTATGTATTGTCAACTCAGTTGAATGGTTTATTGAATAATAAACTATATTCTATCTATACTATAGAATTCATTTCTATTGACCCCCGTATAAGAAGTTGAGTGAACATCGACAATATCGCACAGCCCAACGCAGTCTCGTATTCCCTGTAAGTAAACGAGACGGCACGAAGGGAACCCCTCTGAAATCGAGGCGGCTCGCGTTTGTGAGACTCACATCAAAGTCGGCACGCCGAGTGACCCCTACTTGTCTTTGTTAATGTACGGTGATCAAACGTAGACTGAGAAAACGTTTATTTTAATGCAGAAGCTTAACCGAATATGTGAGGGGAAGGTCTGTTACTTAAAGTACTTATTCATATTTAACGTCAGTTTTTTCTAGAGGGCGCCCGGCCTCCCCAGGCCCCTCTAATTACATACCTCTACAATCATAATTTAACCTAAACTCATCGGTTACTGAGTTATCAGCATTATAAGATTAAAGTATCATCATTTTTATTTTTCATTTCCGGGTGCTGTGACTGGTATCGTTGTACTCTACTTGCCGAGTGCTTCCGAATATTATATAGCATGGCCACATATTTTATAGAAAAGTGTTGAAATTTCGAAGTCGTTTTTAGATTACGTTTGATATTTCAAAGTGGTGCAGATTTTGGCCTGAGCGTTTTCTTACTCTGAGAATGGCCACATTCGACCCAAGATATCAAGTCAAGTCGTATGACGCTTGACCAACCACCCATTTTGATTTCAATAGCCCAACCGGTTGGAAAAAGTTAGAATAGAATAGAATATGAATTTCAATGTGCCGTAGAATTTCACCGAAGCTTTTCCTCAGTCTCGGAGTGGTGGGCTTCAACTTAGGGCGTCATTCCGCAACGATTGAGACCCTTTTCGACCCAGTTCGAATTTCACTTAAACGACCTCAGGTCACTTCGTTAGTTCCACTTGGATCAGATGGTGTTTTATTTTTGCAAATGTTCTTAAAATCAGAATTAATCTTCATATATCATACTATATGACGTTCGTTAGATTCAAAAACAGAAAGACCTTATATGGGGAAATTTTAGAACAAAAAAACCTTCTCTATACTGCACGTATTAGAGTTGACTTTCCTCAGACCTTAGAATTGTCTGTCTCATATTTATTATCTGCATTCATCTACCAAGTGCTAATATGGGTATGTTTGTATTTTTCCAGGTAAGTCAACTGCTCAATCGCATGGCTGATAGTCCAGCACTAACTAGAGTCGTACCGGATGTAAGTATATTTATGTATATATTTGGTTATCAGAACAGATCAGTAGTTTAAATTGGTTTACAGGTTAATAATGGTGGTTGCATATACTAAATTCTTAGCACATTCACCATCCTATCAATTTATTGTAGCTTTTCCTTATTTTCTTATATACCTTCTCGTGGTAGATAGTATGTCTCCCCTCACAAAATTAATGTGAACGTTCCATGGTTATCAATTTTACTCAAATGGTGTTTCTGTTCCACACTAATTGTGCAACTTGGTGTGATAAATAATATCAATAGTCCTGTTGATGGCCGTATTTTCATGATGGTATGCAGGGACTAAACCAGCCCCTATTCAGAAACCTGGGGATCATACCTACCTTGAGGCACAAAAATCTTGGTAAATTATAAGAAGCAGTATTGCACTCCATCAAAAACCCAACTGCTCCCCAGAAGTCAACTTGCCAGGATGCAACGGCTCCTGAGATAAAGGCTGGGATACCTAATCCGAACTAGAAACTACTTTTCAGCATTTGTAAGCTCAGAAGGTATGGTGCCAATGTGACCTTTGAAAATGGAGGAGCTAGTGCGGTTTATTTTTCCTACCAAAGCATAAGAAACTGGTTAATAGCAAATCATATTTCTAAAGCAGCATGCTGTCTTAAACTACTTAACACATGCTTGTTTTCTAATTTAGTGGGAAAATTGTAGGTATCTAATCGGATATTTACTTCTAAGGGTCGTTTTGATAGTCGATACTTAAAGGTTGAGGGTCCCTTAACTAAGGTTTTGTGTTTCAACAGCTCTTTGAGAATCCCTTACGTAAGGCTCCCTTGAGTAATACTCCAGTAACGAAATGTCAACAAGGCATGTCAACATGACATTTCGTTGAAGTCAAGGCGAATTTGTGGGTTAATTTTCGAGTACGGTGCTGTCAGTTCCTGCCACATGCGGAAAAATGTCTGGCACAAAACACGAAATACTGACACGAAACAAAAAGGGATAACAGAAAACATCAAAATGCGTAGGCATAGTCACAACAAATTGACCTATGTTTGAAATATGGCATCATCGCCAAATGAATCCCGCCGTCTCGTAGGTGTTATCTAATAAACAGATTAGCCAATTTCCAAAGTCAGTAAAAAAATATTTAATCAAAGGAAAACTACTACACAGAAAAAATACTGTTGCGTTTCCAATTAATTGTTAGTATTTGGATGTTTTTCCATCAGTTTAAATATATCTACATTTGTTTCAAATCCATGTCATTGAAAGAATTCAATCCTTATATTCGAAGTAATCACAGGTACGCCAATAAATTCAAAATAATTTTATATTCGTTATAACGATATGTATAATCCTTCTAATACCAGTATTGACATATGATGCAAACAAAACATCCTTTTTTTCGAAATTTACCCTATGTTTCATTTAAGCAAGGCTTACAATCCATTCAATGTATAAATATTATTACTGCAACAGCAGTTCGTGATAATTCATCTGATAAAAGTCAATTTTGTTTCAATTGCCCCTGTCGTTCGCTGAACTATAATCAGTATTCGGCGGGACTGATGTCCCGATTCAATGAAGGTAATAATAAAGAACAGGGGGATGATCTCAGTGCTACTATCGCCGCGAACTCGTCAACATGGACGAAGTTGTTCCGTTGTGTTGTTTCGGGGTTAGCCGTGTTGTGTCATCTCGTGGTTTTGCGTATTGCATCAGCAATTGTGGGATTTAAATGTGTCCGGTTATATATTAAATGGAGAACCTACTGATAAATTGGGACTTAGAAGAGCTAACACCTACATTTGAATGTAGGTATTTAGATTAGTTAGACAGTTATATTTCAGATAATAATGCAACAACTGGTGCAGGCTTATGTTTAATCCTTATATCATGCCCCTCATAACTTCACACAAAATCACAACATTGAACATCCAAACGAATCAATCAGCTGCCCTCGCAATAAAATCTATTGGTCCAAGGAAAATAAAGTAGTTTAAAATCAATTACCAAACACAGATTCGATTCAACGACAGGCTGCGATTGAATCATTCATTGGAATCCAATGACATCTTGTAGTTGAATCGACAATACGATATAATTCGCTACCAACTATAGACTTCCCATTGGAGAAAACATCGCTGTATTTGAGGAATGCTGAGTGTAACATCCCATTGAATCCAAGCGTAAGTCTTTGACAAAGCGACAGATTTTTCTGTGTGTAGTGATCGTTGCTGACAGTAGAATATCTATGTCTTCTGAATACATTTTCACATTTAATGGTATAAAAAAGTAGCCATTTTCGTAAGTCAAAGGTAATGATACCTCTGACTGGAACCCTTCAAATTCTTCAGTAGGTACTTCTACTTATACGCAAAATCGCGGAAAATGAAACTTGAATTGTAGTCTGTTTGAATTGTAAAACATAATTTAGTTTGCAAAAAACTACATGAAATAATGACAATTACAAGATAGCGTAATTAAAAAATTCTAGCAATTATTTCAATAGATGTTCAGAATGCTCCAGTTGGAGATATATTCACTTTTGACTTAACTAAGCGGAAATGACTAATTTTTTATCCCATTAAATGTGAAGTTTCATTCTAAACATGTTAGACTGTAAGCAAAAATCGCCGGTAGTTTTCCTTTTGTTTCAAAATTTGTAAACGTTTTGGAAAGTTGTCAAGCTCTAGTAGACCTCAATAGCCAGTAGGCTGTAAAAAACAAACAGTTCTGTCATACCCCAGCTACACAAGGGACGCTATACTTGAAGGTTCCTCAAGTATCCATTGGGTGTGATTTAAGGGAAGCTTCCGTATTACCCAAGAGACGACTATGAATACGGCCCTTAGTGGTCACTGGGAGTAAAATGTATCACTTAAAATTTTGGACTCTGTTGTAAATTTAAATTGATGTGTGGTTTTTGGAAAAATTTGGCCGAAATGTCTTTAGAGGTTCTACCTTCAACAGCCAAACCCTAACTTAGACTCATATTTGATAGAAATGTTGATTGCTAGGCAGAAACCCATTTGAAATGTGCAATGGACTACCTAATTTCTAAGGCATCCATACTGAATCTGAGAGAGAACATAACAGGTCTACTGCTATAATAACAAGACAAATATACATTATAGCACTCGTACTAACTATACACTGATAATTGAGAGATTATGTCACATGAGCAAGTGTAACCTCGACAAAAGGTAGAGTCATATTACTCTACGATATAACGGGCCAAATACAAATTGTTTATTAATACAACTCTTCGAGCATCGGATCTGAAGGGTATACAAGCCAACAGGCAGGCACAGGATGTTTTCAGATCTCCTCTGGGTAGATTCATTGTACAGGGTGTCCCATTTTGGGCACCTTTACGGGGTATCTCGGTTATTTTAGAAGATAGAGAGTTGCGGTTTTCGCGACAGTGTGATACTTTTTTGTGAAACTAAAGATGCTGTCAACAAAATTATCATGGCTCTCTTGGTTTTTGAGGTACAGGGTGAAATCGAAAATTATCGATTTTGGGACCACCCTCGTATCTCGATTGTCTTTCATTTTATTGAAAAGTTTAAAAAAGGGTCTTATAGAATTTTTATATAGAAATTTTTCTGTTTTTCTTACTCTAACCATGTTTCAGTTATGAAACAAACATATTCTTTTTTTAATGTAACACCCTGTATATTATTTTTGAAGTCAATCGGAAATAATTCAAGATTTTCAAAAACATACTTTAGTATTAAGTTATTTAGAAATTAAGCTCAAAATTTGATTTTTCCAATTTTTACTACTTTCTGTAGCAGTAGGTCATGGTTAATCAAAAATATAAATAATAAGTATCTAAGCAGTTATTACTCTACAAGAGACTTCCTACTCAAATTCGACAAAACAGAATCAAAATACATTTTTTAAATAATAATGTCTCACTAAAATGACGAATATTGTGTTATTATAATATTGAGTAGATAGTGGGCTATGCATCATCTATTAAAAACAAAAAAGCAAATCTGTAAAAAACTTACTGTCTGCTTTTAATTATATTTTTATCAAATATAGCTTCGTTCTTTTTGTGTTTTCATTTTAATTGTTGTCAATTTTCTATAATAATAGCAGCTTAGATACCCAGAGAGACTGCAACCGCTTCCAGATATATTTGCTCGTCTAAAAATAAATACAGTTAGGTACGGATCCTTTATTCAACCACGTCGTAAAACTTATTTCAAGGAGAATAAAAGCAAAGGGAAACAAACGTATTAGGTTACATCATAGAAGTAACGCCTTCATCATCTTGCAAGCATTTAGAAGAAGCTGTGAGGGTACCAAAATCAACTGCAAAAAGAATTCTAAAAAAATACAGTTACCATCCATACAAGTTAAGATACTTCAACATTTGCATAGGATCCAAGTTTGGGAATATTTAATCGCCATAACACGAAGGAGACGAATAATTCTTTTAAATGCCAATAAAAGAATAAGAAATTGTGCCGTAGATTTGTATTCGAGAAAATAGTCTCCAACTTGTACCAACACCTCTAAAAGCTCCTCGATGTTTTTAGTTTTTATTTTGATTCAAATGCAAATTTAATATTTTGTTGATATTCTTCAGATATAATGTTGTATGGTTTTAAGTAATGTAATGATGGACTACAAAAAGTAATATTTACTGAACATTATCAAAAATAGTAGGTAATAGCGTATAAAATACAATTAAATAATTGAGTTTAAAAGTATTGAGTATTTTGTATCCTAATAATTTTTTACTTGGATATTGGTTTTAATAGATTAGTCATGGCCTACTGCTACAAATAAAGTAAAAAATGAAAAAAATCATTTTCAAAATAAAATAATACTAACATATATTTTTGAAAAGCTTGAATTATTTCCTATTGAATGATATACAGGGTGTTCCATTTAAAAAAATTAATGTTTGCTTCATAACTGAAAAATGGTTAGAGCAAGAAAAAATCAAACTACCACAATTGGATTCTACAGAAAAAGAAATCCTATAAGACCCTTTTTAAACTTTTCAATAAGATAAAAGACAACCGGGTTACGAGGGTGGTCCCAAAATCGATAGTTTTCGATTTCACCCTATATCTCAAAAACCAAGAGAGTCATGATAGGTTTGATGACGGCATCTTAAGTTTCACAAAAAGTGGCAGACTGTTGGGAAAACCGCAACTCTCTGTCTTCAAAAATAACCAAGATAGCCCGTAAAAGTGCCCAAAATGGGACACCCTGTACATTGGTCGATTTTATGGTGAATTTTGAATTTTGTCAGTGGATCAGTAAAAAATAGACTATTTCACAAAGTGCTAAAGTACAAGACGCTTTGATAAGTTCGGATTTTAGCATTGGTAGGAATGTAAACACATGGTAAATAATAACAACATGGTCTTGCAAGCAATCACGTGCCTGTTAGAGTATGGGCATTGCTTCTAACCTATTCATATTCGTTGGTGTGAACCACAGCATATGAAAGTCACAGTGGAGGGTCAACGTAACGATCCACTCACTTCAAACATAACATAACCTACTTAGTATTACGGGGACGATACAGAGTAAGTTTGGAAAACGGGTGTACCCTTACAGAGGCACGCCACTGAATGTGGCTTACCAGTCTGTAGGGTGCAATTCTCGCACAGAACACAAGTGAATATACGTAGAATTTAAATTGCATTAAGTTAGAGGACTCTTTATTTTTATTCGACTTTGCATGGTATTGAGACGAGGGTTTTATCAAATAAAAGGGGAATGCAACTGCGGGCGGAATAAAATTGCGGAGAATAGCGTTGCCTCAATGGCGAACACAGAGCGTCAATATTTCTAGGTGGAGAGAAGCCCAGATTAAGTGCTTGTTCGAAGAAAAAGCCGATCATCACTACGCGACTGGAATATGTTGATGGAGTAGTTCGGTAGGTTACACGGGAACAGAACAGGCGTACAGTAATAACAGTATTTTTCCACGAAGAACAGTTCATTGCAATGAAAACTATCTACCTTGAATAATTTTAAACAAGACACTTTTATGGAAAAATGAAATAATAGGTCAGAAGTTATTTGCAGGAAGACGTCAGATTACGTGGTTACACTCGTAACATTCATACCCTTGATCTCACGCCTAAAGATGAAGTTTAGGCTGCTTTTATATTTCTAGTTGCCTGATTATTGCTGCAGCGCCACTGACTCAATTTCTAAAACCATACCGATTTTTATCGTCGCCACGGTAAAAAGACTAGTGTCAAAATTTCATTAAAGGCAATTAGATAATTTTCCCGTTACACAATACAGAACGTAATTTCTAAGTCCTTTGGCTTCTGTAAGGATGGACCTAAAAGTGTATTATACCGCTAGGTCATTCGTTGACCTTCCGTTGACGGAAGGTATGTCAACAATATACGGTATGCGGATGACACTGTTGTAATAGCTAATAGTCAGGAAGGCCTCCAAAACCTCATTAATGCAATTGTAAGGGAAGAAGATGCATTTGGCCTTAAGATAAACACCGAAAAAACAAAAACAATGGTTATTTCCAAGAGAGCAAATGTGAACACCAACATAACTATATACAACAAACGAATTGAACAGGTCGACAAGTACAAATATTTAGGATGCTGGTTAACAGGAGATTTAAGGCAGGAAACAGAGATACGGTGCCGTATAGAAAACGCAAGATGCGCATTCCTCAAAATGAAAAAACTATTAACGGACCCCTCATTATCGCTTAACATCAGATATAGATTTGTCACAACTTACATATACTCAATCCTACTATATGGAACTGAATCCTGGACAATGGGAGTCCGTTCGATGCCTAGACTGGAAGCTTTTGAGATGTGGCTTATGCGCAGAATGCTCAAAATATCATGGACGGACCATATCTCGATTGATACTGTTTTAAGAAGAATGAATATGGATAGAGAACTCCTGGGAATACTTCAAAGACGAAAGACAAGCTACCTAGGACATATATATAGCGGCCGGAAATACGAATTTTTGCGATTGATAATGGAAGGCAAAATTGAGGGTAGGAGAGGCCCGGGCAGAAGACAGTGTTCATGGCTGAAAAATGTTAGGGACTGGAGGACTGGACCGGTCTGAACTCACAGTCACTGTTAAGAGCTGCACAGGATACAGAACGATTTGCCGAAATTGTAGCCAACCTTCATTGAAGACGGCACCTTAAGAAGAGAAGAAGAAGGTCATTCGTTCACAGGTCAGTAGACAGCCTAGGACGCTAACAGACAGACCGACAGACCGACAGACCGACTGACAGAACTAGAGACAGACCGACGGAGATGAGTGACGTGGGTTTTCGTTATGTAGACATCACGAAACGCATAAAACGTATACTATCGCTAAATCGAAAACATTGTTTGTTTTCTGGGATAGGGGGGGGGGGGGTGGTCAACACCTTTTTGAAACCAGAACATTTACAAACATGATTAAATTAAAGGAAAGTTGCGCCTTGCTGCACCCTGCGATATGGCGTTTCAAAGCTTAAAATTCCGAGTACTTCCGAAGGTACTTGGGAAAATCGAGTATTCCCGATTTCATTTTTATTTTTTCCTCACTTTATTTGAAAAGATATGAGAATGCAAATTACACACTCCCATTCCAACTTTTCCTGCTCTATAAGCTGATGTTATTAGATTTTCAATCTGACGTTTCGTTTCTTAACAACCATCATCAACTTGGACGAAATTGTCTACCGGTGCTACGTTTGCCTAGAAAATAAAGGAGGATTTCTTGAACATAAGATTAAAATCATATGTATAGTTATAATGATTATTTTGTTAGTATCTAAAAATAATTTTTTTGTAATTTGATGATAACATATTGCTTACTTACTTTTTTCGTATTTCCCATGGTTGCTAAGAAACGACAAATTGGAAATCTAATAAGATCAGTTTATAGACCAGAAAAAGTCGGATGAGAGTGTGAAATTTGCGTTGTCATATCTTTTCAAATAAAGTGAGAAAAAAATAAAAACTAAATCCAGAGATTTAGATTGTTCCCAAATAATTTCGGAAGTACTCGGAATTTTTTAATTTTTAAAACGCCATATTGCAGGGTTCAGCAAGGCGCAACTTTTCTCCAGTTTAGTCATCTTTGTAAATCTTCTGGCTTACGAAATCCCTGTAGTATGCATACTTATGTGGGATATTGTAAAAACTTCTGATTCCACTAAATGACTTAATTTATTATAAATGAATGATTATATGTAACTAAGGGCCAGTTTCTCAATGTCCAGTTAGTGTCAGATAGGTAGCTGCTAGAAGTTAGCGTTTCTATGGACACAACTGTCAGACAAGACTTACATGAATTCATAAGTTTAACCTTCAATTGTTTAAACAATTCATCTGACAGATAACTGTTAACTTTCAGATAAATATTTAATTGGACATTGAGAAACCGGCTCTAATACAACTAGTACTCTTGCTGGATGTCCTGCCTTCTGAGGCTCACTTTAATATGAGCAAAATATACATCTGGATTATCCACGCATTTTGGGACAGTTAAACGGTTCTATAGAGAATCCGTATTTGCAAACTCATGTTACCGTAATACACCGACCCACATCGGCTACACGAGATGTAAAATAACAACCTCAAAGATATTTTTGGCGAAACCACCTCCGCCAGACCTCAATAGGTAAATCGGATTTCAACACAATGCATCACCCTATTTACACAGCTTAATTATCCCGACCGAATCTATATGGTGGCGTCTAACGGGAAGGAAGCGAATTAGGTAAGGGCTGTGGTTGCCCTTAATTAGCTCCAGACACGTAGTTGGCCCTTCTCCCTATAACTTGATTACAAAAAGAAAGGTAGCGCTTTGGGACAGCGCATAAGAACCCTTGCAAACAAATCAGGCTAAGTTGAGTTGTTTTCCTGAACGTGTCTTCGTGACGTGGCACTTTACTGATTATAATCAGCGCACAGGGTGTCCAACTGTGCAAGCCAAAAGTACCCAGTAGGAAACTCTGTCAGAAATTTAAATTCAAATTTTGTTAAGCTAAAGCCAAGTTGTATACAGGGTGGTCCACTAAGCGCGCGGTGCTCTTTAGCGGCCTTACTATTTATATATATATATAGACAAAACAAAAACAAAAAAGGTGCAGTCCGGGCTCCGACACACCGGGCTGCTGTTCCATTCCCCAGCGACTACTCCTCACACCGTGAGGTGAGCAATCACTGGGTCCGCGTATCGTGCGTCCTAAGCAGACGAAGGGACCCATGGATGACTGCCTTCTGCATTCTGGCGGCTAAGATGTGCGCCGCCGCACGGCACACCGGCATTTTGCGCAGTGCAGAGAGCAGCGTATCCCTCATACCACCTAGGGATCCAATGACCATTACTAGCAGACTCACAGTGTAGTCCGGCCAGAGCCTGCGAAGTTGTCCGAGGAGCTCCTGATACTTGGTCCGCTTTTCCTCCTCCTTAGAGACGATGTTCCCCTCGGCAGGTGCCGAGAACTCGATAACGAACATCGTCTTTTGTTGGTAGTCGAGGAGGACTATGTCGGGCTTATTTGCATGTATAAGCTCGAGCGTGGAGAATGAGTAGTTCCAGTAAATTCGGCACCTCTCGTTCTCCACAACGGACTCAATGTCCCCTGGAGCGTATGGCAGCACCGGTGTCTCATCTATACCGTATGAGTGCCTTAAATGGTAGTATAGCACTCGTAGAGCCGCATTGTGCCGATAGATGTAGGCTGTGCCAGCGTACACCTTACACGCCGACAAGAGGTGCGTAAGGGTCTCTGGCGCCTGCAGGCAGGCTCTACAGCGGATATCGGGCACATCCATACCCATAATCCGGCTACGGTATACTAAGGTGTTGAAGACACCGTCTTGGCAAGCCATTATAGAGCTCTCAGTCTCCGACTTCAACCCATTAGACCTTAGGAAGGAGAAGGTCAACTGCTCAGATAAACCATGCTCTTCTAGATGTTTGTAGAAGATTCCGTGCATTGGTTTATCTTTGTGAAGTCTTAAAAGCAATTGGACTTCAGCAGTTTTAATCCGGGCTTTTAATTGTGCGGGAGCAAGTTCCGTAACGGACTGCTGACACCTCCGCGTGAAGTCGAGCGTGAGACTAAGTTCTTCGGCTGCCCGTGTTGCTGCTCTAAAAAGGAAGGCTCCTTTACCCGCAATCTCGTGCTCTCGCACAAAGCGGATCAGGGGATCGGTGCTCGTCGTAACATAGCAGGCAGTGGCCAGTACTACTCTGTTGTGCAGATGCTCCAAACTCAATAGTCCACGCCCTCCCAGGTGTCGCGGGAGGTATATTCGCGGGACAGAGGATCTAGGATGTAGACTTCCCTCCATATTCATCCTTTTGCGAGTCTTTATGTCGATTTGTCGCAGCTCTTCCACGTTCCAGTGGATAGCACCAAAGCTGTATAGCAACAATGGGACCGCAAGCATGTTTGTGGCAGCGACTTTGTTTTTGCCGGACAGTTCTGACGACCAGATCTGCCGGAGTCGGTGCAAATACTTGCGGCGGAGACACTCTTTGACCAATTCTGCCTCTTGGATGTGACGCTGCGCCACTCCAAGGTAGGTATAAGTATCTCCGGCATGCAGTTGTCGCAAGATGCTCCCATCAACGAGCTGCTCCTCATCTTCACTATCTCCGCAACGTCCTCTTTTGAGATGAACCATGGCACATTTGTCTATCCCGAACTCCATACCAATAGCTTGACTGTAATCCTGCACTACCCTCAGCGACTGCTCTAAATCGCGTTGTCCGGAGGCATAGAGTTTCAGGTCATCCATGTAAAATAAGTGGGTGACCCTGTGCCTCCGGTAATTGGGCTTGCCACAGCTGTATCCCTTAGTATTTTTCAGCGCTATGGACAAAGGCAGTAGCGAGATGCAAAAGAGCAAGGGACTCAAGGAGTCTCCTTGGAAGACCCCTCTTTTAAATGATACCAACTCTGTTCGAACCCTGGTTTCACCCGATGTTATGGTGAACCGAGTCTTCCAGAGCGGCATCAGTTGTTTGATGCATCCCACTATTTGATCATCTACCGAAAGACATTCCAACAGCCGCACAATCAGTTCATGAGACGTAGTGTCGAATGCCTTCCGATAGTCGATCCAGGCCATAGAAAGGTTTCGCAGGTAATGCACGGAGTCCTGTGTGACACAGCGGTCAATCAACAGGTTATCCCTGCAGCCAGCTACTCCTTTCTTAGACCCTCTTTGTTCATATACGCTGAGAAATACGGGATTTACAGCTTGAAGGATACGCATGTACAAGATTCTGGTGAAGAGCTTGTAACATGCGTTCAGACATGTTATTGGCCTGTAGTTTTTAGGATCAGACAAATCTCCGGTCTTCGGGAGAAGCACGGTTCGACCCTCGACAAACCAAGCCGGAATTGGCTGCTCCTGATTTAGCCACGAGTTAAAAACTCTAGCTAAATGCCGGTGGCAACTGGGAAACTTTTTCAACCAGTAGGTGTTTACGCCATCCGGGCCAGGAGCTGCGAAATTCTTTGCGCCTCGTAAGGCACCAAGAATTTCTTCCGTGTTTATCGGGTGACGCAGTACATTCAGGTTTGGAGTCCTCCTACAAACGGACTCGAACTGCGCCAAGGCCGGAGTGTCTGCTTGGAGAGGTTTGGGGTGTTCGTAAATGCCCCTCCAGAAAGTCTCCACGCGATCAGCAGTTGGCGGCTGCTCTATGACTGGTGGTCGCTGTTGGAAGAGACGAGCAGGCTTTTCGGAAAACAATCTGTTTTCCTCCAAACCTCTCGCCCGCGTCACCAGTGATCGTTTAGCAGCGATTAGCGTCCGTATCCTGTCAAGACAATGCTGCTTGACAACAACCAGTACCGCTTGACTGAGCGTGTGATGGTCGCGCCTTAGCTCTCGGGCTATCTGGCGCACGCGGCGCGTAAAAGGCCTACCGGCCGCTCTATATTCCATCACACACTGGATACGGGATGCTTCTTGGCGAGCCAACTGGATTTTCGCTTCCATCTGGCGCACCCGCCTCTGTGCTCTCTCGACAGGAGAGTCTCTCACTCTCCCCTGTCCAGCCAGCCTCAGAGCCGCAGCGTAAATTTCGCAATTGATGCTCCAAATGTCAGAGACCTCCGATAGACGTTCACTCAACGCCTCATCCTCTCTCTTTAAATCTGCCAGCTTGAAGGACCTCTTGTTGTTATGCAAGGCCCTTCGGTCACTGAAATCTCCAGGTGAGACGGCTTCGTCGATTTCCCTCTCAGCGGGCCTCATCGGCGACCTTTCAGCCTGGTTAACAGGCCTTTCAGTCGCCGGAGGGGCAGGCTGAGCTGGAGCACGAACGTATCCCTGCCCCCGAAGGTAAAATACCTGGTTCCGCAAGCTCTGGGAGGTAATTGTGCTATGCTCTGGATGCATTTCACACCATCTCCCATGCATGCGGGACATGTATCCCCTACGGCGCGGGCTACTGCTCTCGTAGCAGCTCAGCAGGTCATCCTTCAGTTCCGTCGTCCACCTAAAACGGTCCATGTCGTTGCGTGTGTCGTCGTCAGGGCGATCCGAGGCACCGCCACCTTGCCCAGAGCCGGCTTCCGATACCGGCCTGGTGTGGGTGCTCTTCTTCTGGGGCGGTCGAACCAGAAGGTAGGGCCCGTCCGGTGGTTAGCCTTAGGGCCCCCAGCCGACATTTCAGAGGCAGCCGACCACATTGCCTCCTAGGGATGACCTGTACAGGTTGCCGGCCGGCTTTCATCCCTGGCTTGGGTTATCCCCGCAGTGTCGCCACGCACCGAATAGCCGTTTGATGTTGGTCGGCTTCCTGGGGGCGCATTTTATACCTACTGCCAGGTTTGCTATCAGCCGCCCCTAACCTGGGGTCAGACGCTGTCGGGAAGCCGTCCTTAACATAGGTGCAGCCGCTTCCTCACTATGGTGGTTCATACGCCTGCTTTCACAGCCGGTGACCACCATAGGCCCTTTTAAGGCAAGGACTACCAATCTTTTAGTCGCCTCTTACGACAGGCAGATTAAACCCTGGGAACATTCTAAACCCGGACCCAGACGGGTATATATATATATATATATATATATATAGACAAAACAAAAACAAAAAAGGTGCAACCCGGGCTCCGACACACCGGGCTGCTGTTCCATTCCCCAGCGACTACTCCTCACACCGTGAGGTGAGCAATCACTGGGTCCGCGTATCGTGCGTCCTAAGCAGACGAAGGGACCCATGGATGACTGCCTTCTGCATTCTGGCGGCTAAGATGTGCGCCGCCGCACGGCACACCGGCATTTTGCGCAGTGCAGAGAGCAGCGTATCCCTCATACCACCTAGGGATCCAATGACCATTACTAGCAGACTCACAGTGTAGTCCGGCCAGAGCCTGCGAAGTTGTCCGAGGAGCTCCTGATACTTGGTCCGCTTTTCCTCCTCCTTAGAGACGATGTTCCCCTCGGCAGGTGCCGAGAACTCGATAACGAACATCGTCTTTTGTTGGTAGTCGAGGAGGACTATGTCGGGCTTATTTGCATGTATAAGCTCGAGCGTGGAGAATGAGTAGTTCCAGTAAATTCGGCACCTCTCGTTCTCCACAACGGACTCAATGTTCCCTGGAGCGTATGGCAGCACCGGTGTCTCATCTATACCGTATGAGTGCCTTAGATGGTAGTATAGCACTCGTAGAGCCGCGTTGTGCCGATAGACGTAGGCTGTGCTAGCGTACACCTTACACGCCGACAACAGGTGCGTAAGGGTCTCTGGCGCCTGCAGGCAGGCTCTACAGCGGATATCGGGCACATCCATACCCATAATCCGGCTACGGTATACTAAGGTGTTGAAGACACCGTCTTGGCAAGCCATTATAGAGCTCTCAGTCTCCGACTTCAACCCATTAGACCTTAGGAAGGAGAAGGTCAACTGCTCAGATAAACCATGCTCTTCTAGATGTTTGTAGAAGATTCCGTGCATTGGTTTATCTTTGTGAAGTCTTAAAAGCAATTGGACTTCAGCAGTTTTAATCCGGGTTTTTAATTGTGCGGGAGCAAGTTCCGTAACGGACTGCTGACACCTCCGCGTGAAGTCGAGCGTGAGACTAAGTTCTTCGGCTGCCCGTGTTGCTGCTTTAAAAAGGAAGGCTCCTTTACCCGCAATCTCGTGCTCTCGCACAAAGCGGATCAGCATATATATATATATGCTGCCGTATGCTCCAGGGGACATTGAGTCCGTTGTGGAGAACGAGAGGTGCCGAATTTACTGGAACTACTCATTCTCCACGCTCGAGCTTATACATGCAAATAAGCCCGACATAGTCCTCCTCGACTACCAACAAAAGACGATGTTCGTTATCGAGTTCTCGGCGCCTGCCGAGGGGAACATCGTCTCTAAGGAGGAGGAAAAGCGGACCAAGTATCAGGAGCTCCTCGGACAACTTCGCAGGCTCTGGCCGGACTACACTGTGAGTCTGCTAGTAATGGTCATTGGATCCCTAGGTGGTATGAGGGATACGCTGCTCTCTGCACTGCGCAAAATGCCGGTGTGCCGTGCGGCGGCGCACATCTTAGCCGCCAGAATGCAGAAGGCAGTCATCCATGGGTCCCTTCGTCTGCTTAGGACGCACGATTCGCGGACCCAGTGACTGCTCACCTCACGGTGTGAGGAGTAGTCGCTGGGAAATGGAACAGCAGCCCGGTGTGTCGGAGCCCGGGTTGCACCCTTTTTGTTTTTGTTTTGTCTTATATATATATATATATATATATATATATATATATATATATATATCCCGTCTGGGTCCGGGTTTAGAATGTTCCCAGGGTTTAATCTGCCTGTCGTAAGAGGCGACTAAAAGATTGGTAGTCCTTGCCTTAAAAGGGCCTATGGTGGTCACCGGCTGTGAAAGCAGGCGTATGAACCACCATAGTGAGGAAGCGGCTGCACCTATGTTAAGGACGGCTTCCCGACAGCGTCTGACCCCAGGTTAGGGGCGGCTGATAGCAAACCTGGCAGTAGGTATAAAATGCGCCCCCAGGAAGCCGACCAACATCAAACGGCTATTCGGTGCGTGGCGACACTGCGGGGATAACCCAAGCCAGGGATTGAAGCCGGCCGGCAACCTGTACAGGTCATCCCTAGGAGGCAATGTGGTCGGCTGCCTCTGAAATGTCGGCTGGGGGCCCTAAGGCTAACCACCGGACGGGCCCTACCTTCTGGTTCGACCGCCCCAGAAGAAGAGCACCCACACCAGGCCGGTATCGGAAGCCGGCTCTGGGCAAGGTGGCGGTGCCTCGGATCGCCCTGACGACGACACACGCAACGACATGGACTGTTTTAGGTGGACGACGGAACTGAAGGATGACCTGCTGAGCTGCTACGAGAGCAGTAGCCCGCGCCGTAGGGGATACATGGCCCGCATGCATGGGAGGTGGTGTGAAATGCATCCAGAGTATAGCACAATTACCTCCCAGAGCTTGCGGAACCAGGTATTTTACCTTCGGGGGCAGGGATACGTTCGTGCTCCAGCTCAGCCTGCCCCTCCGGCGACTGAAAGGCCTGTTAACCAGGCTGAAAGGTCGCCGATGAGGCCCGCTGAGAAGGAAATCGACGAAGCCGTCTCACCTGGAGATTTCAGTGACCGAAGGGCCTTGCATAACAACAAGAGGTCCTTCAAGCTGGCAGATTTAAAGAGAGAGGATGAGGCGTTGAGTGAACGTCTATCGGAGGTCTCTGACATTTGGAGCATCAATTGCGAAATTTACGCTGCGGCTCTGAGGCTGGCTAGACAGGGGAGAGTGAGAGACTCTCCTGTCGAGAGAGCACAGAGGCGGGTGCGCCAGATGGAAGCGAAAATCCAGTTGGCTCGCCAAGAAGCATCCCGTATCCAGTGTGTGATGGAATATAGAGCGGCCAGTAGGCCTTTTACGCGCCGCGTGCGCCAGATAGCCCGAGAGCTAAGGCGCGACCATCACACGCTCAGTCAAGCGGTACTGGTTGTTGTCAAGCAGCATTGTCTTGACAGGATACGGACGCTAATCGCTGCTAAACGATCACTGGTGACGCGGGCGAGAGGTTTGGAGGAAAACAGAATGTTTTCCGAAAAGCCTGCTCGTCTCTTCCAACAGCGACCACCAGTTATAGAGCAGCCGCCAACTGCTGATCGCGTGGAGACTTTCTGGAGGGGCATTTACGAACAGCCCAAACCTCTCCAAGCAGACACTCCGGCCTTGGCGCAGTTCGAGTCCGTTTGTAGGAGGACTCCAAACTTGAATGTACTGCGTCACCCGATAAACACGGAAGAAATTCTTGGTGTCTTACGAGGCGCAAAGAATTTCGCAGCTCCTGGCCCGGATGGCATAAACACCTACTGGTTGAAAAAGTTTCCCAGTTGCCACCGGCATTTAGCTAGAGTTTTTAACTCGTGGCTAAATCAGGAGCAGCCAATTCCGGCTTGGTTTGTCGAGGGTCGAACCGTGCTTCTCCCGAAGACCGGAGATTTGTCTGATCCTAAAAACTACAGGCCAATAACATGTCTGAACGCATGTTACAAGCTCTTCACCAGAATCTTGTACATGCGTATCCTTCAAGCTGTAAATCCCGTATTTCTCAGCGTATATGAACAAAGAGGGTCTAAGAAAGGAGTAGCTGGCTGCAGGGATAACCTGTTGATTGACCGCTGTGTCACACAGGACTCCGTGCAGTACCTGCGAAACCTTTCTATGGCCTGGATCGACTATCGGAAGGCATTCGACACTACGTCTCATGAACTGATTGTGCGGCTGTTGGAATGTCTTTCGGTAGATGATCAAATAGTGGGATGCATCAAACAACTGATGCCGCTCTGGAAGACTCGGTTCACTATAACATCGGGTGAAACCAGGGTTCGGACAGAGTTGGTATCATTTAAAAGAGGGGTCTTCCAAGGAGACTCCTTGAGTCCCTTGCTCTTCTGCATCTCGCTACTGCCTTTGTCCATAGCGCTGAAAAATACTAAGGGATACAGCTGTGGCAAGCCCAATTACCGGAGGCACAAGGTCACCCACTTATTTTACATGGATGACCTGAAACTCTATGCCTCCGGACAACGCGATTTAGAGCAGTCGCTGAGGGTAGTGCAGGATTACAGTCAAGCTATTGGTATGGAGTTCGGGATAGACAAATGTGCCATGGTTCATCTCAAAAGAGGACGTTGCGGAGATAGTGAAGATGAGGAGCAGCTCGTTGATGGGAGCATCTTGCGACAACTGCATGCCGGAGATACTTATACCTACCTTGGAGTGGCGCAGCGTCACATCCAAGAGGCAGAATTGGTCAAAGAGTGTCTCCGCCGCAAGTATTTGCACCGACTCCGGCAGATCTGGTCGTCAGAACTGTCCGGCAAAAACAAAGTCGCTGCCACAAACATGCTTGCGGTCCCATTGTTGTTATACAGCTTTGGTGCTATCCACTGGAAAGTGGAAGAGCTGCGACAAATCGACATAAAGACCCGCAAAAGGATGAATATGGAGGGAAGTCTACATCCTAGATCCTCAGTCCCGCGAATATACCTCCCGCGACGCCTGGGAGGGCGTGGACTATTGAGTTTGGAGCGTCTGCACAACAGAGTAGTACTGGCCACTGCCTGCTATGTTACGACGAGCACCGATCCCCTGATCCGCTTTGTGCGAGAGCACGAGATTGCGGGTAAAGGAGCCTTCCTTTTTAGAGCAGCAACACGGGCAGCCGAAGAACTTAGTCTCACGCTCGACTTCACGCGGAGGTGTCAGCAGTCCGTTACGGAACTTGCTCCCGCACAATTAAAAACCCGGATTAAAACTGCTGAAGTCCAATTGCTTTTAAGACTTCACAAAGATAAACCAATGCACGGAATCTTCTACAAACATCTAGAAGAGCATGGTTTATCTGAGCAGTTGACCTTCTCCTTCCTAAGGTCTAATGGGTTGAAGTCGGAGACTGAGAGCTCTATAATGGCTTGCCAAGACGGTGTCTTCAACACCTTAGTATACCGTAGCCGGATTATGGGTATGGATGTGCCCGATATCCGTTGTAGAGCCTGCCTGCAGGCGCCAGAGACCCTTACGCACCTCTTGTCGGCGTGTAAGGTGTACGCTGGCACAGCCTACGTCTATCGGCACAACGCGGCTCTACGAGTGCTATACTACCATTTAAGGCACTCATACGGTATAGATGAGACACCGGTGCTGCCGTATGCTCCAGGGGACATTGAGTCCGTTGTGGAGAACGAGAGGTGCCGAATTTACTGGAACTACTCATTCTCCACGCTCGAGCTTATACATGCAAATAAGCCCGACATAGTCCTCCTTGACTACCAACAAAAGACGATGTTCGTTATCGAGTTCTCGGCGCCTGCCGAGGGGAACATCGTCTCTAAGGAGGAGGAAAAGCGGACCAAGTATCAGGAGCTCCTCGGACAACTTCGCAGGCTATGGCCGGACTACACTGTGAGTCTGCTAGTAATGGTCATTGGATCCCTAGGTGGTATGAGGGATACGCTGCTCTCTGCACTGCGCAAAATGCCGGTGTGCCGTGCGGCGGCGCACATCTTAGCCGCCAGAATGCAGAAGGCAGTCATCCATGGGTCTCTTCGTCTGCTTAGGACGCACGATTCGCGGACCCAGTGATTGCTCACCTCACGGTGTGAGGAGTAGTCGCTGGGAAATGGAACAGCAGCCCGGCGTGTCGGAGCCCGGGTTGCACCTTTTTTGTTTTTGTTTTGTTTATATATATATATATATATAGGGCAAGGTGGCGGTGCCTCGGATCGCCCTGACGACGACACACGCATCGACATGGACCGTTTTAGGTGGACGACGGAACTGAAGGATGACCTGCTGAGCTGCTACGAGAGCAGTAGCCCGCGCCGTAGGGGATACATGTCCCGCATGCATGGGAGGTGGTGTGAAATGCATCCAGAGCATAGCACAATTACCTCCCAGAGCTTGCGGAACCAGGTATTTTACCTTCGGGGGCAGGGATACGTTCGTGCTCCAGCTCAGCCTGCCCCTCCGGCGACTGAAAGGCCTGTTAACCAGGCTGGAAGGTCGCCGATGAGGCCCGCTGAGAGGGAAATCGACGAAGCCGTCTCACCTGGAGATTTCAGTGACCGAAGGGCCTTGCATAACAACAAGAGGTCCTTCAAGCTGGCAGATTTAAAGAGAGAGGATGAGGCGTTGAGTGAACGTCTATCGGAGGTCTCTGACATTTGGAGCATCAACTGCGAAATTTACGCTGCGGCTCTGAGGCTGGCTGGACAGGGGAGAGTGAGAGACTCTCCTGTCGAGAGAGCACAGAGGCGGGTGCGCCAGATGGAAGCGAAAATCCAGTTGGCTCGCCAAGAAGCATCCCGTATCCAGTGTGTGATGGAATATAGAGCGGCCGGTAGGCCTTTTACGCGCCGCGTGCGCCAGATAGCCCGAGAGCTAAGGCGCGACCATCACACGCTCAGTCAAGCGGTACTGGTTGTTGTCAAGCAGCATTGTCTTGACAGGATACGGACGCTAATCGCTGCTAAACGATCACTGGTGACGCGGGCGAGAGGTTTGGAGGAAAACAGATTATTTTCCGAAAAGCCTGCTCGTCTCTTCCAACAGCGACCACCAGTCATAGAGCAGCCGCCAACTGCTGATCGCGTGGAGACTTTCTGGAGGGGCATTTACGAACACCCCAAACCTCTCCAAGCAGACACTCCGGCCTTGGCGCAGTTCGAGTCCGTTTGTAGGAGGACTCCAAACCTGAATGTACTGCGTCACCCGATAAACACGGAAGAAATTCTTGGTGCCTTACGAGGCGCAAAGAATTTCGCAGCTCCTGGCCCGGATGGCATAAACACCTACTGGTTGAAAAAGTTTCCCAGTTGCCACCGGCATTTAGCTAGAGTTTTTAACTCGTGGCTAAATCAGGAGCAGCCAATTCCGGCTTGGTTTGTCGAGGGTCGAACCGTGCTTCTTCCGAAGACCGGAGATTTGTCTGATCCTAAAAACTACAGGCCAATAACATGTCTGAACGCATGTTACAAGCTCTTCACCAGAATCTTGTACATGCGTATCCTTCAAGCTGTAAATCCCGTATTTCTCAGCGTATATGAACAAAGAGGGTCTAAGAAAGGAGTAGCTGGCTGCAGGGATAACCTGTTGATTGACCGCTGTGTCACACAGGACTCCGTGCATTACCTGCGAAACCTTTCTATGGCCTGGATCGACTATCGGAAGGCATTCGACACTACGTCTCATGAACTGATTGTGCGGCTGTTGGAATGTCTTTCGGTAGATGATCAAATAGTGGGATGCATCAAACAACTGATGCCGCTCTGGAAGACTCAGTTCACTATAACATCGGGTGAAACCAGGGTTCGAACAGAGTTGGTATCATTTAAAAGAGGGGTCTTCCAAGGAGACTCCTTGAGTCCCTTGCTCTTTTGCATCTCGCTACTGCCTTTGTCCATAGCGCTGAAAAATACTAAGGGATACAGCTGTGGCAAGCCCAATTACCGGAGGCACAAGGTCACCCACTTATTTTACATGGATGACCTGAAACTCTATGCCTCCGGACAACGCGATTTAGAGCAGTCGCTTAGGGTAGTGCAGGATTACAGTCAAGCTATTGGTATGGAGTTCGGGATAGACAAATGTGCCATGGTTCATCTCAAAAGAGGACGTTGCGGAGATAGTGAAGATGAGGAGCAGCTCGTTGATGGGAGCATCTTGCGACAACTGCATGCCGGAGATACCTATACCTACCTTGGAGTGGCGCAGCGTCACATCCAAGAGGCAGAATTGGTCAAAGAGTGTCTCCGCCGCAAGTATTTGCACCGACTCCGGCAGATCTGGTCGTCAGAACTGTCCGGCAAAAACAAAGTCGCTGCCACAAACATGCTTGCGGTCCCATTGTTGCTATACAGCTTTGGTGCTATCCACTGGAACGTGGAAGAGCTGCGACAAATCGACATAAAGACCCGCAAAAGGATGAATATGGAGGGAAGTCTACATCCTAGATCCTCTGTCCCGCGAATATACCTCCCGCGACACCTGGGAGGGCGTGGACTATTGAGTTTGGAGCATCTGCACAACAGAGTAGTACTGGCCACTGCCTGCTATGTTACGACGAGCACCGATCCCCTGATCCGCTTTGTGCGAGAGCACGAGATTGCGGGTAAAGGAGCCTTCCTTTTTAAAGCAGCAACACGGGCAGCCGAAGAACTTAGTCTCACGCTCGACTTCACGCGGAGGTGTCAGCAGTCCGTTACGGAACTTGCTCCCGCACAATTAAAAACCCGGATTAAAACTGCTGAAGTCCAATTGCTTTTAAGACTTCACAAAGATAAACCAATGCACGGAATCTTCTACAAACATCTAGAAGAGCATGGTTTATCTGAGCAGTTGACCTTCTCCTTCCTAAGGTCTAATGGGTTGAAGTCGGAGACTGAGAGCTCTATAATGGCTTGCCAAGACGGTGTCTTCAACACCTTAGTATACCGTAGCCGGATTATGGGTATGGATGTGCCCGATATCCGCTGTAGAGCCTGCCTGCAGGCGCCAGAGACCCTTACGCACCTCTTGTCGGCGTGTAAGGTGTACGCTGGCACAGCCTACGTCTATCGGCACAACGCGGCTCTACGAGTGCTATACTACCATTTAAGGCACTCATACGGTATAGATGAGACACCGGTGCTGCCATACGCTCCAGGGGACATTGAGTCCGTTGTGGAGAACGAGAGGTGCCGAATTTACTGGAACTACTCATTCTCCACGCTCGAGCTTATACATGCAAATAAGCCCGACATAGTCCTCCTCGACTACCAACAAAAGACGATGTTCGTTATCGAGTTCTCGGCACCTGCCGAGGGGAACATCGTCTCTAAGGAGGAGGAAAAGCGGACCAAGTATCAGGAGCTCCTCGGACAACTTCGCAGGCTCTGGCCGGACTACACTGTGAGTCTGCTAGTAATGGTCATTGGATCCCTAGGTGGTATGAGGGATACGCTGCTCTCTGCACTGCGCAAAATGCCGGTGTGCCGTGCGGCGGCGCACATCTTAGCCGCCAGAATGCAGAAGGCAGTCATCCATGGGTCCCTTCGTCTGCTTAGGACGCACGATACGCGGACCCAGTGATTGCTCACCTCACGGTGTGAGGAGCAGTCGCTGGGGAATGGAACAGCGGCCCGGTGTGTCGGAGCCCGGGTTGCACCTTTTTTGTTTTTGTTTTGTCTATATATATATATATATATATATATATATATATATATATATATATATATATATATATATATATATATATATATACGCCGTCTGGGTCCGGGTTTAGAATGTTCCCAGGGTTTAATCTGCCTGTCGTAAGAGGCGACTAAAAGATTGGTAGTCCTTGCCTTAAAAGGGCCTATGGTGGTCACCGGCTGTGGAAGCAGGCGTATGAACCACCATAGTGAGGAAGCGGCTGCACCTATGTTAAGGACGGCTTCCCGACAGCGTCTGACCCCAGGTTAGGGGCGGCTGATAGCAAACCTGGCAGTAGGTATAAAATGCGCCCCCAGGAAGCCGACCAACATCAAACGGCTATTCGGTGCGTGGCGACACTGCGGGGATAACCCAAGCCAGGGATGAAAGCCGGCCGGCAACCTGTACAGGTCATCCCTAGGAGGCAATGTGGTCGGCTGCCTCTGAAATGTCGGCTGGGGGCCCTAAGGCTAACCACCGGACGGGCCCTACCTTCTGGTTCGACCGCCCCAGAAGAAGAGCACCCACACCAGGCCGGTATCGGAAGCCGGCTCTGGGCAAGGTGGCGGTGCCTCGGATCGCCCTGACGACGACACGCGCAACGACATGGACTGTTTTAGGTGGACGACGGAACTGAAGGATGACCTGCTGAGCTGCTACGAGAGCAGTAGCCCGCGCCGTAGGGGATACATGGCCCGCATGCATGGGAGGTGGTGTGAAATGCAATTACCTCCCAGAGCTTGCGGAACCAGGTATTTTACCTTCGGGGGCAGGGATACGTTCGTGCTCCAGCTCAGCCTGCCCCTCCGGTGACTGAAAGGCCTGTTAACCAGGCTGAAAGGTCGCCGATGAGGCCCGCTGAGAGGGAAATCGACGAAGCCGTCTCACCTGGAGATTTCAGTGACCGAAGGGCCTTGCATAACAACAAGAGGTCCTTCAAGCTGGCAGATTTAAAGAGAGAGGATGAGGCGCTGAGTGAACGTCTATCGGAGGTCTCTGACATTTGGAGCATCAATTGCGAAATTTACGCTGCGGCTCTGAGGCTGGCTGGACAGGGGAGAGTGAGAGACTCTCCTGTCGGGAGAGCACAGAGGCGGGTGCGCCAGATGGAAGCGAAAATCCAGTTGGCTCGCCAAGAAGCATCCCGTATCCAGTGTGTGATGGAATATAGAGCGGCCGGTAGGCCTTTTACGCGCCGCGTGCGCCAGATAGCCCGAGAGCTAAGGCGCGGCCATCACACGCTCAGTCAAGCGGTACTGGTTGTTGTCAAGCAGCATTGTCTTGACAGGATACGGACGCTAATCGCTGCTAAACGATCACTGGTGACGCGGGCGAGAGGTTTGGAGGAAAACAGAATGTTTTCCGAAAAGCCTGCTCGTCTCTTCCAACAGCGACCACCAGTTATAGAGCAGCCGCCAACTGCTGATCGCGTGGAGACTTTCTGGAGGGGCATTTACGAACAGCCCAAACCTCTCCAAGCAGACACTCCGGCCTTGGCGCAGTTCGAGTCCGTTTGTAGGAGGACTCCAAACTTGAATGTACTGCGTCACCCGATAAACACGGAAGAAATTCTTGGTGCCTTACGAGGCGCAAAGAATTTCGCAGCTCCTGGCCCGGATGGCATAAACACCTACTGGTTGAAAAAGTTTCCCAGTTGCCACCGGCATTTAGCTAGAGTTTTTAACTCGTGGCTAAATCAGGAGCAGCCAATTCCGGCTTGGTTTGTCGAGGGTCGAACCGTGCTTCTCCCGAAGACCGGAGATTTGTCTGATCCTAAAAACTACAGGCCAATAACATGTCTGAACGCATGTTACAAGCTCTTCACCAGAATCTTGTACATGCGTATCCTTCAAGCTGTAAATCCCGTATTTCTCAGCGTATATGAACAAAGAGGGTCTAAGAAAGGAGTAGCTGGCTGCAGGGATAACCTGTTGATTGACCGCTGTGTCACACAGGACTCCGTGCAGTACCTGCGAAACCTTTCTATGGCCTGGATCGACTATCGGAAGGCATTCGACACTACGTCTCATGAACTGATTGTGCGGCTGTTGGAATATCTTTCGGTAGATGATCAAATAGTGGGATGCATCAAACAACTGATGCCGCTCTGGAAGACTCGGTTCACTATAACATCGGGTGAAACCAGGGTTCGGACAGAGTTGGTATCATTTAAAAGAGGCGTCTTCCAAGGAGACTCCTTGAGTCCCTTGCTCTTCTGCATCTCGCTACTGCCTTTGTCCATAGCGCTGAAAAATACTAAGGGATATAGCTGTGGCAAGCCCAATTACCGGAGGCACAAGGTCACCCACTTATTTTACATGGATGACCTGAAACTCTATGCCTCCGGACAACGCGATTTAGAGCAGTCGCTGAGGGTAGTGCAGGATTACAGTCAAGCTATTGGTATGGAGTTCGGGATAGACAAATGTGCCATGGTTCATCTCAAAAGAGGACGTTGCGGAGATAGTGAAGATGAGGAGCAGCTCGTTGATGGGAGCATCTTGCGACAACTGCATGCCGGAGATACTTATACCTACCTTGGAGTGGCGCAGCGTCACATCCAAGAGGCAGAATTGGTCAAAGAGTGTCTCCGCCGCAAGTATTTGCACCGACTCCGGCAGATCTGGTCGTCAGAACTGTCCGGCAAAAACAAAGTCGCTGCCACAAACATGCTTGCGGTCCCATTGTTGTTATACAGCTTTGGTGCTATCCACTGGAAAGTGGAAGAGCTGCGACAAATCGACATAAAGACCCGCAAAAGGATGAATATGGAGGGAAGTCTACGTCCTAGATCCTCTGTCCCGCGAATATACCTCCCGCGACACCTGGGAGGGCGTGGACTATTGAGTTTGGAGCGTCTGCACAACAGAGTAGTACTGGCCACTGCCTGCTATGTTACGACGAGCACCGATCCCCTGATCCGCTTTGTGCGAGAGCACGAGATTGCGGGTAAAGGAGCCTTCCTTTTTAGAGCAGCAACACGGGCAGCCGAAGAACTTAGTCTCACGCTCGACTTCACGCGGAGGTGTCAGCAGTCCGTTACGGAACTTGCTCCCGCACAATTAAAAACCCGGATTAAAACTGCTGAAGTCCAATTGCTTTTAAGACTTCACAAAGATAAACCAATGCACGGAATCTTCTACAAACATCTAGAAGAGCATGGTTTATCTGAGCAGTTGACCTTCTCCTTCCTAAGGTCTAATGGGTTGAAGTCGGAGACTGAGAGCTCTATAATGGCTTGCCAAGACGGTGTCTTCAACACCTTAGTATACCGTAGCCGGATTATGGGTATGGATGTGCCCGATATCCGCTGTAGAGCCTGCCTGCAGGCGCCAGAGACCCTTACGCACCTCTTGTCGGCGTGTAAGGTGTACGCTGGCACAGCCTACGTCTATCGGCACAACGCGGCTCTACGAGTGCTATACTACCATTTAAGGCACTCATACGGTATAGATGAGACACCGGTGCTGCCGTATGCTCCAGGGGACATTGAGTCCGTTGTGGAGAACGAGAGGTGCAGAATTTACTGGAACTACTCATTCTCCACGCTCGAGCTTATACATGCAAATAAGCCAGACATAGTCCTCCTCGACTACCAACAAAAGACGATGTTCGTTATCGAGTTCTCGGCGCCTGCCGAGGGGAACATCGTCTCTAAGGAGGAGGAAAAGCGGACCAAGTATCAGGAGCTCCTCGGACAACTTCGCAGGCTCTGGCCGGACTACACTGTGAGTCTGCTAGTAATGGTCATTGGATCCCTAGGTGGTATGAGGGATACGCTGCTCTCTGCACTGCGCAAAATGCCGGTGTGCCGTGCGGCGGCGCACATCTTAGCCGCCAGAATGCAGAAGGCAGTCATCCATGGGTCCCTTCGTCTGCTTAGGACGCACGATTCGCGGACCCAGTGATTGCTCACCTCACGGTGTGAGGAGTAGTCGCTGGGAAATGGAACAGCAGCCCGGTGTGTCGGAGCCCGGGTTGCACCCTTTTTGTTTTTGTTTTGTCCTATATATATATATATATATATATATATATATATATATATATATATATATATATATATATATATATATATATAAACAAAACAAAAACAAAAAAGGTGCAACCCGGGCTCCGACACACCGGGCTGCTGTTCCATTCCCCAGCGACTACTCCTCACACCGTGAGGTGAGCAATCACTGGGTCCGCGTATCGTGCGTCCTAAGCAGACGAAGGGACCCATGGATGACTGCCTTCTGCATTCTGGCGGCTAAGATGTGCGCCGCCGCACGGCACACCGGCATTTTGCGCAGTGCAGAGAGCAGCGTATCCCTCATGCCACCTAGGGATCCAATGACCATTACTAGCAGACTCACAGTGTAGTCCGGCCAGAGCCTGCGAAGTTGTCCGAGGAGCTCCTGATACTTGGTCCGCTTTTCCTCCTCCTTAGAGACGATGTTCCCCTCGGCGGGTGCCGAGAACTCGATAACGAACATCGTCTTTTGTTGGTAGTCGAGGAGGACTATGTCGGGCTTATTTGCATGTATAAGCTCGAGCGTGGAGAATGAGTAGTTCCAGTAAATTCGGCACCTCTCGTTCTCCACAACGGACTCAATGTCCCCTGGAGCGTATGGCAGCACCGGTGTCTCATCTATACCGTATGAGTGCCTTAAATGGTAGTATAGCACTCGTAGAGCCGCGTTGTGCCGATAGACGTAGGCTGTGCCAGCGTACACCTTACACGCCGACAAGAGGTGCGTAAGGGTCTCTGGCGCCTGCAGGCAGGCTCTACAGCGGATATCGGGCACATCCATACCCATAATCCGGCTACGGTATACTAAGGTGTTGAAGACACCGTCTTGGCAAGCCATTATAGAGCTCTCAGTCTCCGACTTCAACCCATTAGACCTTAGGAAGGAGAAGGTCAACTGCTCAGATAAACCATGCTCTTCTAGATGTTTGTAGAAGATTCCGTGCATTGGTTTATCTTTGTGAAGTCTTAAAAGCAATTGGACTTCAGCAGTTTTAATCCGGGTTTTTAATTGTGCGGGAGCAAGTTCCGTAACGGACTGCTGACACCTCCGCGTGAAGTCGAGCGTGAGACTAAGTTCTTCGGCTGCCCGTGTTGCTGCTTTAAAAAGGAAGGCTCCTTTACCCGCAATCTCGTGCTCTCGCACAAAGCGGATCAGGGGATCGGTGCTCGTCGTAACATAGCAGGCAGTGGCCAGTACTACTCTGTTGTGCAGATGCTCCAAACTCAATAGTCCACGCCCTCCCAGGTGTCGCGGGAGGTATATTCGCGGGACAGAGGATCTAGGATGTAGACTTCCCTCCATATTCATCCTTTTGCGGGTCTTTATGTCGATTTGTCGCAGCTCTTCCACGTTCCAGTGGACAGCACCAAAGCTGTATAGCAACAGTGGGATCGCAAGCATGTTTGTGGCAGCGACTTTGTTTTTGCCGGACAGTTCTGACGACCAGATCTGCCGGAGTCGGTGCAAATACTTGCGGCGGAGACACTCTTTGACCAATTCTGCCTCTTGGATGTGACGCTGCGCCACTCCAAGGTAGGTATAGGTATCTCCGGCATGCAGTTGTCGCAAGATGCTCCCATCAACGAGCTGCTCCTCATCTTCACTATCTCCGCAACGTCCTCTTTTGAGATGAACCATGGCACATTTGTCTATCCCGAACTCCATACCAATAGCTTGACTGTAATCCTGCACTACCCTCAGCGACTGCTCTAAATCGCGTTGTCCGGAGGCATAGAGTTTCAGGTCATCCATGTAAAATAAGTGGGTGACCTTGTGCCTCCGGTAATTGGGTTTGCCACAGCTGTATCCCTTAGTATTTTTCAGCGCTATGGACAAAGGCAGTAGCGAGATGCAAAAGAGCAAGGGACTCAAGGAGTCTCCTTGGAAGACCCCTCTTTTAAATGATACCAACTCTGTTCGAACCCTGGTTTCACCCGATGTTATAGTGAACCGAACCTTCCAGAGCGGCATCAGTTGTTTGATGCATCCCACTATTTGATCATCTACCGAAAGACATTCCAACAGCCGCACAATCAGTTCATGAGACGTAGTGTCGAATGCCTTCCGATAGTCGATCCAGGCCATAGAAAGGTTTCGCAGGTAATGCACGGAGTCCTGTGTGACACAGCGGTCAATCAACAGGTTATCCCTGCAGCCAGCTACTCCTTTCTTAGACCCTCTTTGTTCATATACGCTGAGAAATACGGGATTTACAGCTTGAAGGATACGCATGTACAAGATTCTGGTGAAGAGCTTGTAACATGCGTTCAGACATGTTATTGGCCTGTAGTTTTTAGGATCAGACAAATCTCCGGTCTTCGGGAGAAGCACGGTTCGACCCTCGACAAACCAAGCCGGAATTGGCTGCTCCTGATTTAGCCACGAGTTAAAAACTCTAGCTAAATGCCGGTGGCAACTGGGAAACTTTTTCAACCAGTATATATATATATATATATATATATATATATATATATATATATATATATATATATATATATATATATATATACCGTGCTTCTCCCGAAGACCGGAGATTTGTCTGATCCTAAAAACTACAGGCCAATAACATGTCTGAACGCATGTTACAAGCTCTTCACCAGAATCTTGTACATGCGTATCCTTCAAGCTGTAAATCCCGTATTTCTCAGCGTATATGAACAAAGAGGGTCTAAGAAAGGAGTAGCTGGCTGCAGGGATAACCTGTTGATTGACCGCTGTGTCACACAGGACTCCGTGCATTACCTGCGAAACCTTTCTATGGCCTGGATCGACTATCGGAAGGCATTCGACACTACGTCTCATGAACTGATTGTGCGGCTGTTGGAATGTCTTTCGGTAGATGATCAAATAGTGGGATGCATCAAACAACTGATGCCGCTCTGGAAGACTCGGTTCACCATAACATCGGGTGAAACCAGGGTTCGAACAGAGTTGGTATCATTTAAAAGAGGGGTCTTCCAAGGAGACTCCTTGAGTCCCTTGCTCTTTTGCATCTCGCTACTGCCTTTGTCCATAGCGCTGAAAAATACTAAGGGATACAGCTGTGGCAAGCCCAATTACCGGAGGCACAAGGTCACCCACTTATTTTACATGGATGACCTGAAACTCTATGCCTCCGGACAACGCGATTTAGAGCAGTCGCTGAGGGTAGTGCAGGATTACAGTCAAGCTATTGGTATGGAGTTCGGGATAGACAAATGTGCCATGGTTCATCTCAAAAGAGGACGTTGCGGAGATAGTGAAGATGAGGAGCAGCTCGTTGATGGGAGCATCTTGCGACAACTGCATGCCGGAGATACTTATACCTACCTTGGAGTGGCGCAGCGTCACATCCAAGAGGCAGAATTGGTCAAAGAGTGTCTCCGCCGCAAGTATTTGCACCGACTCCGGCAGATCTGGTCGTCAGAACTGTCCGGCAAAAACAAAGTCGCTGCCACAAACATGCTTGCGGTCCCATTGTTGCTATACAGCTTTGGTGCTATCCACTGGAACGTGGAAGAGCTGCGACAAATCGACATAAAGACTCGCAAAAGGATGAATATGGAGGGAAGTCTACATCCTAGATCCTCTGTCCCGCGAATATACCTCCCGCGACACCTGGGAGGGCGTGGACTATTGAGTTTGGAGCATCTGCACAACAGAGTAGTACTGGCCACTGCCTGCTATGTTACGACGAGCACCGATCCCCTGATCCGCTTTGTGCGAGAGCACGAGATTGCGGGTAAAGGAGCCTTCCTTTTTAGAGCAGCAACACGGGCAGCCGAAGAACTTAGTCTCACGCTCGACTTCACGCGGAGGTGTCAGCAGTCCGTTACGGAACTTGCTCCCGCACAATTAAAAGCCCGGATTAAAACTGCTGAAGTCCAATTGCTTTTAAGACTTCACAAAGATAAACCAATGCACGGAATCTTCTACAAACATCTAGAAGAGCATGGTTTATCTGAGCAGTTGACCTTCTCCTTCCTAAGGTCTAATGGGTTGAAGTCGGAGACTGAGAGCTCTATAATGGCTTGCCAAGACGGTGTCTTCAACACCTTAGTATACCGTAGCCGGATTATGGGTATGGATGTGCCCGATATCCGCTGTAGAGCCTGCCTGCAGGCGCCAGAGACCCTTACGCACCTCTTGTCGGCGTGTAAGGTGTACGCTGGCACAGCCTACATCTATCGGCACAATGCGGCTCTACGAGTGCTATACTACCATTTAAGGCACTCATACGGTATAGATGAGACACCGGTGCTGCCATACGCTCCAGGGGACATTGAGTCCGTTGTGGAGAACGAGAGGTGCCGAATTTACTGGAACTACTCATTCTCCACGCTCGAGCTTATACATGCAAATAAGCCCGACATAGTCCTCCTCGACTACCAACAAAAGACGATGTTCGTTATCGAGTTCTCGGCACCTGCCGAGGGGAACATCGTCTCTAAGGAGGAGGAAAAGCGGACCAAGTATCAGGAGCTCCTCGGACAACTTCGCAGGCTCTGGCCGGACTACACTGTGAGTCTGCTAGTAATGGTCATTGGATCCCTAGGTGGTATGAGGGATACGCTGCTCTCTGCACTGCGCAAAATGCCGGTGTGCCGTGCGGCGGCGCACATCTTAGCCGCCAGAATGCAGAAGGCAGTCATCCATGGGTCCCTTCGTCTGCTTAGGACGCACGATACGCGGACCCAGTGATTGCTCACCTCACGGTGTGAGGAGTAGTCGCTGGGGAATGGAACAGCAGCCCGGTGTGTCGGAGCCCGGGCTGCACCTTTTTTGTTTTTGTTTTGTCTATATATATAGCGGGGATCCTACAGCCGTGGCCGCTTCCCGCATTTTATTCTCCAGCCTTTTCTATCCATCCACTCATCATCTTTTATTTCCCTGGACCTCATGTTTTCCTCTATACCTTGCCTCCACGTTGTGGCCGGTCTCCCTCTTCTCCTTCTACCACTTGGTGTATAACTGAGAACTCTTTTTGGCCATCGTTCATCTGTCATTCTCATCACATGGCCATACCAGATCAGTTGACGTGTATCTATCCTGTTGTTGACAGTGACTTCCATTTTCGAGCGTCGTCTAATCTCTTCGTTACGAATGTGCTCTAATTTCGAAACTCTACAAGATCTTCTTAAATAGTCCATCTCCACAACTTCTATTTGTTTTCTTTGCTTCTTTGTGAGTTGCCAACTTTCAGCTCCGTATGTCAAGACCGGCTCCACTATAGCTTTGTATATCATTAACTTTGTCTTAAGTTTTATTTTGGCTGACCATAATATTGGATTCAAAACTTGGGTACATCTTTTTCCTTGCGCTATTCGATGCTGTATGTCTTTAGCAGAATTGCCCCTGGCTGATATAATGCTGCCCAGGTATTTGAATTCCTGGGTGCTTCTTATTTCGCCTTGTGGTAATTTTATGTCTTGTCCCTGTCCTCCAACTCTCAGGTATTCTGTTTTTCCCAAATTTATTGTCAGGCCCCATTTTTGGAATTCTTCTTCGATTTTTCTATACATGTATTCTATATCCTCCTCGTCGTTGGCTATAACAACTTGGTCGTCCGCAAACAGTAGTGTAGAAAGGCAGTTGTCTCCTACTTCTATTCCCATGCCTGAGCATTTCCTGATCCAGGTCTTCATTGCTTCTTGGACATAGATTTTGAATAAGGTAGGGGACAAGCAGCATCCCTGTCTCAAACCCTTTGTTATTGGAAAAGGGTCAGATAGATATTTACCCAGTTTCACCACTCCCTTTGTACGCTCGTAGATATTATTTATTGCCCTTACATATATTTTACTAATGCCAGCTGCGTCCAATGTGTCCATCAACTTATTCAAGGGAACATTATCGTAGGCCTTCTCTAAATCGATGAACAAGAGGTGTGTTTCCAAATTTCTCGCAGACCTTTTTTCAATCACCTGCCTCAAGACAAATATATTATCCATACAGGACCTTCCAGCGCGAAATCCGCATTGTTCCTCCATTTCGGAAATTTGATGTTCTATTCTTTCCTTTAGTACCTTACCGTACAACCTTCCCATGGAACTGGTTACACTTATTCCTCTGTAATTCTTACAGAGTCTCTTGTTTCCCTTCTTGTGAATGGAACTGATATAAGCCAAATTCCATTCCTCTGGTAGATTTTGGCCTTCTATCAAACATTTATTGAAAAGGCAAACTATCATCTCTAAGAGATGATCTGGGGCATGCTTCAACAGTTCCATAGGAATGTTTCCTGGTCCAGGTGACTTCTTATTTTTCATTTTTTTTAGTGCTATCTTTAGCTCGTTCAATGTTATTGGTATTATGCTGTCTTCATCGTCAATTTCCACTTTCTTCTTCTCAATAGCGAATGCGTCTCTATCTTCTGTCAAAAGACTAACATAATGTTTCTTCCATTCATCTGGTGTTATTATTTGTAAGATCCTGCTTTCTTTATTGTTTTTCCTCAAATTTTTTATGGTCTTCCACGCTTCTGACACCCTTGTTCCACCTGTCCATCTTTCTATTTCTTCACATTTCCTTTCCCATGATTTATTTTTCAGTCTAGATACGTCCCTTTTAACTTCTCTACTGTACTGTGCGTATACTCTGTGATCTTCTATATCATTTGTTTGAAGCCATTTTTCATAGAGTTTCTTCTTCTCCAGGACTTTTACTTCAATGTTCTTGTCCCACCACTCCATGTTATTTTTTGCAGTCTTTTCCTGGTATCCTATCGCTTCTATTGCTGCTTCCTGTATACACGTTTTAATTATTGTATATAAATCTTCGCTATTTAATTCATCCATATTATTCGCTTCCTGTATTTTTGTTGATAGGCGAAGTTTGTATAAGAACTGTACAGATCCGTGGTTCAGGCTATCTAAATTGAAATATTTGTCGATTTCTTGGTTTTCATTTTTATTTTCTAGATTATGGTGTTGAATATTCTGTTTTCTGTATCTAACCAGTACTTTTATTCCTAACAGGTGGTGGTCCGTTCCACATTCTGGCCCACGATATACCCTCACGTCTGTAGTTTGGAGTTTAGAGCCTTGCTTCTGTATGTAATAGTCGATGATTGTACGAATGTTTTGTGTTGGCTGTATATAGGTGAACTTATGGATATCCTTATGAGGAAAGAAGCCGTTCATAATTTTCATGGCATGAGTTTCGCACAGATCTATGAGTCGTTCACCACTATCATTCCTCACTTCTTCTCCATATCTTCCCACTACTGGACTATCAATTTCTCTTCCTGTCCTTGCGTTCAAATCACCCAATAGGCATATTTCTTTATTCTCCCTTTGTTCCAACACTGTCGACAACTTTTCATAGAATTCGTCTTTAATTTCTTTTGTAGCATTATCATTTGGTGCGTATACGCCTACGATTGCAATTTCATGTCCATTTATTCTGAGTTCTGTTGTTATAATTCTTTCATCAATACACTCCCAACCAATGATGTTACATTTGTATCTTTTGTGGAGGATTATTGAGACTCCTCTCTTTGCTCTCATAGATTTATCGACACCGCTATAAAAGTGTATGTAGTCCCCTACATTCTCTGTTCCAGATCCTTTCTTTTTGGTCTCTGTTATCACACAAATATCGATTTTAAATTTTCCTATTTCCTTAAACACTTCTGCTTTCTTAGTCCTTATTCCTTGAACGTTCCAGGTTCCAATAATCATTTGCCGTTTTCGTAGCCGTTTCCGTTTTCCGTTTAATGTATCCTGCTTCCGAGGCTTGAGAATAAAATTTTTAACATTTTTGATATTTTTCCGAATAACGGGGTGTTGGCCCGTCGATTCAACCCCCAACCTGGAGGACCAGGTGATTTTTAATCAAGGTTTTCTTCCTTTAGATCAACTGTCTTTCAGGACTCATGAGGTCGATCTCCCCAGTTTTCGGTTCGTCCGCCTTTTGGACCATTGGACCTGAATCTCGTCTGCTCCTTCAGCCGTTGACCTTCTCCGTACCCTGGAGCGGGGCCCTCATAGGGTGCTATCATCCGGGCCAGATGAACCCTGGTTTTTTTGCGAGGTGTTACTCCTCGATCCCTCCTCCTTCCTCATCTCTTGCTTGATGAGGCCCCAGGCTTGGGACTGGCATAGCGGAGTTGCCTTACTATTTAATTAGAAGAAAAGGACTTGATAAAAAACGTTTCTCTTCAAATGGTCTACTTGGTCTACGTAATATTTGTAAGAGTGTCTGGTCCTCCGGTGTTTGGCCAGATGAATGCTGCACATCAATTTCACTTCATAAAAAGAAATCTCCAACAAATCCAGACAATTATCGCCTACTTTCGTTAATCTCTCACGCGAGTAAGGTTCTACCATATATTTTACAATCTCGTTTAAAGGGTTTTATTGGCTGGCAAATTTCGCAGGCGCAGGCAGGTTTCGTGAAAGGAGCGGTACGCGTGAACAGGTCTTAAACTTAAGACAAATTATTGAAAAATCCAGAGAGCATTATTTTCCAGTTTTCATCTGCTTTGTGAGCTACTTTAAGGCGTTTGATAACGTAAAGTGGCCTAAACTGTGGGAAATCCTCATCTCTATGGAAGTTCCCTATCACCTAGTGTTTCTCATACAGCAACTCTACGAGTCTAATTCGGCTCGTGTAAGAATTGATGGTAACCTGTCTAGTCAAACTCTAACCAGAAAAGGAGTTCGTCAGGGATGTGTATTATCTCCGATGTTATTTAACATTTACTCTGAATTTATGATGAGGTATTAGACAACTGGAATGGCGGCATAACCATTGGCGGAAGCAAAATGTCCAACTTAAGATCAGCTGACGATACAACCCTTATTGCTGCTTCTCAGGAAGAACTAGTAGCTCTATTAAACACCTTAGAACAACATAGTGCAGCGTATGGTCTTGGTATTGACTACAATAAGACCAGCATTATGATGGTAGATGGAGAGCATGATAATCATCGAGAAATAAAGTCAATAGGCCGTTGAGAAGTAGTTCAAAGTTTTGTGTACCTCGGTTCTTTGATCGACAATTCGGATAGCTGTGAAAATGAGACTCGACGGCGCATTCAACAGGCACGTGTGGCCATGACAAAGCTTACTAAAATATGGCGTGACCACAACATCACTAAAACTACAAAAATGTCGCTGGTTCAGTCTCTTGAGTTCTCCATATTTTGTATGCCTCGGAAATTTGGACTGTTAAAAAGGCAGTTAGATCTCGCATAGATGCTTTTGAAATGTGGACGTGGAGGAGAATGTTGAAAGTTCCTTATACCGCCTATCGAACTAAGGTTTCCAAACTGGAAGAGCTCGGTAATCCAAAGAGACTATCCTCCATTGTGTTGACGAGAATGCTTACATTCTTCGGACATATACACAGAAGCGATAATATGGAGAAACTTGTAGTTCAGGGTCATGCCCCGACTGGGTGGCGCCGTGGCCGTCCCCCTACACGCTGAGTGGGTACGATGAAACAGTTGCTGGATATGAGTATCAAGAGCGCCACTAAACTGACAGTAAATCGCGAACGATGGCGAGCTACGGTTCTCAAAACTATTGATAATATTCGTGTCGGCAATACTCTAGCTCCGACTTAATGCATTTTACGAGTTCACAACATGTCTGTTAAGGCATTGTGACTATGATGATGACTTGTAGAAAATGGTTTCAAAGATGGCGGACATCCAGATATACTGGAAGTAGGTATCAACCTTCTTATGTTAAATAGATCACCCTGAACATTATTACGTTTTAGAATTCGGCATTGATTTTTAGGTCCAGCTTGTTAGTCATACTTTATATCTGTCAAGCCTATTTTTGAAGTTATTCAGTAATCTTTAGAAAATTTGACGTTTATGTACTTTACAAAAACTGTTAATTGCTTCGGAAACTAAATAAGAGAGAACCATGTGGTTTTCGCTTTTTAAAACAAGCAAGAAGCAGACTTGTGTTTCAGTAAGATAATTGTTTCAAAGCACAATAAATCAATAACTTTCAAATTTGAAAAGCTTAAAACTTTAAAAACTTTTTTTTCAAATGGGACGATATGGTAAGTATCACATCAGTCTATGCGAAATTACACTTTCTTTCGCTTTTATTTAGACATAATGTGGCTCTATCTTTGATGATTTCCAAGATATTCACGACTCTGCAATTATTCCGTAATAGCGCGTAGGACATGGGAAAATCGTAGGTGGCGTGGCTCGCAGACGAAACAGTTATCTGGAAACCTTCCATCCAACGTGTTTCGGACTCTAATACTGAAATGTTCATTCACTCCATATAACTGTAACCACATTATTCGTAAAAACTTCAGTGGTAAGTTTTCCAGCAGGTTTTTGCAAATTTTCATTTAGAAAATTTTGGAAAACCATAATTTAGTATGCGGCTTCCAATAATACCACTCCATATGTTTAGGCTCCATGCTGGTTGTCAATAAACCTCCAAAAATTTGACTTTACGTCGGCATGAAATGTGAAAGAAGGAAACATGTAGTTAATGAAGGTAGTTAGTTTGACGTTCTTGCAATTGTAGTAGAAACATCGGCATAGCAGTACTACAGCAGAAATTATTCGCTATTTGGGCATTTGTCAAACATCTGTGAACATGATCTTAACGAAGAACATACAGCATCCTTAACACGTGCAGCTAAATCAAGCACCTGAAAGACAAGACTTTGAAAACAGAATGAATTTCTGGAATTGGGGTCGTACTCGAGTTCAAGAAGATGCGCTCCTTTTTAACATTGTGTTGTTTACGAATGAAGCTACATTTCTCCTGAAATGTAGATGTATTTCTTATGAAATTTAGCTTCACCCCTTATTACTAACAGCCATGTAAACTGGCATAATTTACATTTTTAGCGGACGTACATCCAAATTTTGAGAGGTCTGTTGCGAACCAGCATGGATAGTCTATACATTAGGGGTGGTGTTGTTGGAAACCGCATAATACACTAATGTTTTCCAAAATTTTCTAAACGAAAATTTGGAAAACCTGCTGGAAAACATACCACTGGTGCTTTTAAGAATAATGTGGTTACAGTTAGATCGAGCGCCTGCATATTTTAGTAGAGTCCGAAACACTTTGGATGAAAAGTTTCCAGCCAATTGTGTTGTCTGCGAGCCACGCCACTTAATGATTTGTACAATTCCTACGCGCCATTACGGAATAATTATAACATCGTAAATATCTTGGAAACCATTAAAGACAGAATCACATATGCCTAGATAAAGCATTTAATTTCGCATCTGCTGATATAAAACTTATCAAACCATCCCATTTGAAAAAAAAAGTTTTTAACGTTTTAAACGTTTCAAATTTGAAAGTTGCTAGTCTATCGATTTGCTAGGTTTTTGAAAAAGTGATCACACTGAGACACAAGTATATTTCTTGCTTGTTTGAAAACCAAAAACCTCATCTTTCTGTCGTGCTCATTTATCGAGATATTAACATTTCTTGTACAGTGCTACGTCAAATTTTGTAAATATTGCTGAATAACTAACAAAAAGTTGCTACAAATCGGTTTGTTTTGTTAAATCGCCGCTACGTCTCAACGTAATCAAAATGTCGCTATTCTCGCGACAAGTTGCTATGAATGGCAACACTGTCTGCAGGCAGTACAGGTAGAAACTTGGAAAATGCCGACGGTGCCTCGACAATCGCCGATCAGCATCGCACATACGTCGGTATCGGCACGCACGGCACGCAACGGCCGGCTTTATTTCTAGTTGCTATATTTTCGCCGGATTTTGAAAATCCGATGCCTACCGTCCCGACGTATGTGCGATGGTCCATTAAATTTAATAGAAAGTAACTTTTTCCGATCCGTACCGTCCGTCCGATGCCGATTTATGTGCGTGTACCGTTAGACGATTGGATCAGTTGTCCGTTCAGTCCCAGTTTCAGTTCTGTTGAGATTTCAGCTTGGAAATGCTGTTGTAATTAGACGATCGGTCTAATGTCATTTGATGTCATGCGCTGTTCAGTGATGGACGAAGATACCCTTATTACGGATGCTTTTGATCAACATCCGTTGTGTTTTCCCATAGTACTTCTACCACCACGAACGTCTTGTGTATCATTAAGGAAAATAAACAAGTCGTAGTAAGACAATGATGGTTAATAGACGTCAACAGTTCCGGCTCCAATTTTAGTAGCTTGTTGTTTATTATAAGCTGATCGTAAACATTTTATTTTCGCCTTACCCTCCGTTCCGCTCCTTTAAAAAATTTAAATCCTGTGAAATTAACGCTTGCATCAAAGCACTTCTGCAGGAAAATGCATTTTATTTTAGACGTGTATTGTTGTTTTCTACCTTAATGTGTATATCTATGTTTTTACTGTTTTATTTTTTATTTTCACTTTTATGTGAACGGATATAAATTTTTATACAGCGAACTGAATTAAAACCCAACTATCCATCTATCTAATGGTTGATTTATTATTTTTATGTTTTAAACATTTTAAAATTTCTATTTCAGTATAATATAGTGGCGCTGTGTATTACCTTAACAACTTCTCAACGAGTATAATTAAAAATCATCAATTTTATAAATAGCGTGAAACTAATACATTATTATGAGAATCGGTTACACTAAATTAATGAGACATGTTATTAGTCTGATGAATTCAATAATTTAATATCAAGATTTCTTGCATCAAATTAATGAACGATGTCACTAACTAAAACACTGTATACATTGAGTTGATGAAATCTGTTCATTAAGGCAACGGCCGTGATCATCGTAATAGCACGACTGCATTCGTCATCCTCCTCATCGATCTAATGAACTTAGCGGTGATAGAGATACTGAATTAGGTTTGATATAAATGTAAAGAAACACCACCAACCACAGCATAAACGCTGTGAGTCAACCCCAAGAGATGTCCACCAATACAATAGGCTGACTAAAGCCAGATGTGGCAAAAGTTATTTGAGTGTTAAGTTCTTTAATAAGTTACCTGTGATATGTCATAATCTACATGTTAAAAAAACCCGTTTTAAACTTACCTATTAAGTAAAGATTTCTCTCTATTGAAGAGTTTTTAGAAAAAAAAACTTAGTTACATGAGTGTATTACTTTTTATTATGTATTGTATTGCAGTTGGGCGGCGACGCGTCGACTTTTATTGACGACCTCGACGTGTCGACAATGCGTCGACAATATCAACAACGTCGACAATGTTGACAATGTCAACAATCGCAACAACTGTTGCAGGTTTGAGGTTAGGTTTGTTATTTATCTGATTGCTACGGTCACTTGTTTTGACTGTGTTAGATTGCCAATTGTATGTTATATACACACTACACCCTACATATGATAATAACGTCTTGCCTGATAACCAAGGCATAGAGGTATAAAATGAATTCAATACTAGAAAAGGTTACGTATTTGACTTATCATTAAAAATTGTCACTGAGTTTACTGGAAGTTACATTAAAACCATTAAAATGCGTCAGTATCTCCACTAAAACTTTGTCATTTTTCTTTCTTATGAGACTGACGACTAACATTTTTTCAGGAATATTTGCTACTCTTTTTGACAAAAACATATACCAGCCTTTGACATTTTGGAGGATGGCTCAAATGGAGTTCCAGTATTAGGAAGGTTACTAAAATTGCGGCTTCCTCTGTCCAACTTGAGCGATTGTTCTAAAATTGGGGACATATTAGCACGCCTCTTAGAAACAGACTGTCATTTGAGCATCCAAAAATGCTGGTCCATTTATATTCTTCCCTTCAAGGTGAGAACAACAGGGGTAATCTTGGAGCCGATTCAGCGTTCAATTCTAGTGATGTAGAAGAAGAAGAAGAAGAAGAAGAAGAAGAAGAAGAAGAGGATGATCGACAATAGCTATTTCACCATGTCAGAATAAAAAAATAATGATCTTATATTCTCACTAAACATTTGTCTAACTTTTTTGTTAAAACCCATTTGCGATACCGGTCCTCACATACCCCTTTGGTATCTTCAAGTGGTCGCACACTGATATTGAAAACATTAAAATCTTCATACGAATGGAACTGACAAAGCACCGAATGGCTCATCCGAAAGCGTGCAAGGAAATACTTACCACAGACAGAAAACAAGGTGGTAGAGGAATTATAGACATACAGTCACTTCACACACGTCAAGACAAATAAAAACGCTCAGAGACATTTTCCAAAGCAAACAGACAAACTTACATAGGCCAATAGTAAAAGCAGATAAAAACTATACTCCACTCACCATATCCTTCCCAGATCACTCACAAGACACACGCAATCACATGGAATCACAATAAAAAGTGAACACCTGGTCACAAAAAGCACTCCATGGCAAGCACAGATACCGCGTTACACAAGAGCACATTAATGGAAAACAATCATACACCTGGCTGCAGGATGGCCAACTCTTTCCAGAAACTGAGGGTTTTATGCTTGCTATCCAGGACCAAGTAATTGCGACAAGGAATTACATGAAATACATTATGAAAGATACGTCCATAACCAACGACAATTGCAGAAAGTGCCACCAACAGAAAGAAACGATAGACCATATAACAAGCTCATGCAAAACTCTCGCTGGAACCGAGTACACAGCTAGACATAACTCTGCAGCCAAAGTCATACACCAAGCACTAGCCACAACAAACAAGCTAATAGAAAACACAGATCCATATTACAATTACACACCGATATCAGTACTCGAAAACAATGAATACAAACTATACTGGGACGTTGAAATACATACAGATAAGACTATCCCGGCAAACCGGCCAGATATAGTTTTCCAGTCGAAGGCAGACAGAGTTACCTATTTGATAGATATTGCTATTCCCAACGATACGAATGTCCAAAACGGCTACGCTGGGAAGATATCTAAATACACTGACCTTGCGATAGAAATAAAACGACTTTGGAAGCAAAACAAAGTTACTATTTTCTCCATAATTATGTCTGTCTCAGGCCTTACACCAAACACATTTACCCCACACTTACAACAGTTAGGCCTGGACGAACGGTTACAAAATATTCCAAAAGTCTGTAATCCTGAAGACCTGTAATATTGTTCGATCCTTCCTAAATTCAGACTCGTAATAGTTCAGGTGTTGACTTGGCACAGCCCGCCAACATTTGTTGCTACCGCATAAATCAGGGTAATAATATTTATTTGCTCTCAAATTACATAAAAGGAACAAATCGTTGAAAAAAATTAGTAACTAAATATGTTTACATCCATAGAAGGTCTAGGCCTGTACATGGACGAATTAGTGTACATACAGGGTGAGTTTTTAGTACCGGCTCGGTCGATAACTCCACTACTGTAGAAAATATCTAAAAAAGTTGTATACAAAAGTTGTAGCCACGGATATGCTACTTGTTCAGAAAATATTTTCATTTATACAGGGTGATCCATAACTACGTGGTGATGCAAACATGCATTTTTTTAAATGAGACACCCTATATATTATTCCATATTCAAATTCTAATGATGATTTCCGTTCCTCCAATATAGGGTACTGTTACATTATACAGGGCATTTCAAAAGTTATGGCCATTTTTATATCCAAATCGCTGTCAATTGAACGTACTGTATGTCAAAAAATAATGAATCAAAAAGCATTTTTTTTACACGGTTGGATAAAAAATATCATCTAGTTTTAAGATCGGCTATAAAAAAAGCCCGCGACGCATATTGGTATACAGGGTGATGTAGAATGCAAAATCTCGATTTTCTCACTTTTTTTAAATCTAACCCCCAATATTTTATTATACCAAAGAATTGCCTGTAATATGCTCTTTCATCTTTGTATAACACTTGTTATGGCTGCATTCATTAGTTTCTGAGATATTTCGATTTTTCTACAAATTTTAAATATACCTCCTATTTGTTTACTAAAATTTATTTATTTTGAGAAAATGCTATCAAATTTTATTTTTGCTTAACAAACAACTAAAATATAAGGCCATAATAGTACTTGATCAAGTTAAAACACTGGATTAACGAGATAATGTAGGTAAAGTGTGCTGAGGAAACAATTTTATAGACATCATGCATAATTATCAAGCAGATCTATCAGGTAGGCTATGAAATATTAAACGACACGGTCCAAATAAAACGATTCTTCAATCTTTCAAACGCATTAGTCTTAGAGTGCCTCCGTTCTGGATATTGTTGTTCATAGTTGATATATTCTAGAGGCAACTAGGCAATTTCTCAAAGATTCTCCTAAATACCCTCAATGGCGAAATTATTTTTAAGGCTCGTTTTTCACACAGTACGGAATTATTGAGCAGGTTATGAAAACCGTCAATTTTTCAAAGCATACCTGATACATCTGCTTGATAATTATGCGCCACGCCTACAAAATTGTTTCCTCGGCATACTTGACTTTATTATCTCGATGATTCAGGGGTTTTGAGTTGATCAAATACTATCATGACCTTATAATTAAGTTGTTCGTTAAATAAAAAAACAAATTCGATAGAACTTCCTCAAAATAAATAAATTTCAGTACAAAAATAGATGCTATATTTTAAATTTACCGAAAAATCGAAATATCTCGGAAACTGATGGACGTAGGTACAACAAGTGCTATACAAAGATGAAAGAGCATATTAAAAGCAATTCTTTGGTATAATAAAATATTGGGGGTTAGATTTAAAAAACGAGAGAAAATCGAGATTTTGCATTCTACATCACCCTGTATACCAATATGCGTCGCGGGATTTTTTTATAGCCGATCTTAAAACTAGATGATATTTTTTATCTATCCGTGTGGAAAAAATGCTTTTTGATTCATCTTTTTTTGATATACAGTACGTTCAATTGACAACGATTTGGATATAAAAATGGCCATAACTTTTGAAATACCCTGTATAATGTAACAGTACCCTATATTGGAGGAACGGAAATCATTATTAGAATTTGAATATGGAATAATATATAGGGTGTCTCATTTAAAAAAATGCATATTTGCATCACCACGTAGTTATGGATCACCCCGTATAAATAAAAATATTTTCTGAGTAAGGGGTATATCCGTGGCTACAACTTTTATGTACAACTTTTTTCGCTATCTTCTACAGTAGTGGAGTTATCGACCGAGCCGGTAATAAAAACTCACCCTGTATATAGATGTTACTTACATTGTTACTTACTTCCATATACTTACATATTTGTATAAGATAAATATAGTTCTGAATAATTTAAATGAAATTTTCTTGTTTTTAATTATTAGATTACATGTGTATTCAGTTATAAATAGTACGATTTATTTATTAATTTATGTATTTTGTTCCTATCTATTGTACTTAACCATCCTTTGAGACATTTTTTTAAAGCGTTTATTGGATTTTAATACCTTTACATAATTAGGTAATTTTTGATATAGTTTTGGCGCCAAATAGATATAGATTTTTGCATAATCGATTTTACCGTAAACACATATTTGTGTATAAAACACCAATAAATCATTATTATTTTAAATTGATGAACTCGTTCTTCGGCTCCAAAACAAATGAATCTGTTCTTCAATTTATTGAAGGGTTTTTCATTGTATCTAAGGCTCACTTTTGGTTCAGTGTAAATACCGATTTTTGAAATTAGGTCTGGTTGGGATACATAATGCATCAGCCGCCACTGAGGTGGAGACGGGGGGGTTTCCGCAATTAAAAACGGATTAGCACGGCCCACCATCAGGACATCAAAAGGTTCAGTTCCGCGCCCGCCGCTTCCGTACAGCCTTAATGAAAAAACTAATTGGTCTTGAAAGTTTTCGATTTCTCCATTTTGCTATCGAACTATTACTTTGCTGGAAACTTTAATTACAAAATCTGGACTGCGGTGCTCAGCCCGGGTAGGCAGATTTGGATTACAGCGGTAAATGAGGCGACAGTAATGCCGAAAGTTCGTAAACACCAAACTTACAATTAGTATAGCGCCACGGTAGTTTGGACAGACTATAAAAGAAAGCTGCCGCTGTCCCAAATGGGCACAAAAAGTGTGAGCTGGATCGTAGTTTTCATTAGTTTTGGATTAAACGTTTAGACTATACAAAGCAGACTGCACCACTGCAGTTCATTGTGTTACGACTCTAGTGCCATTTCCTTTACAGTTTCAGTGAGAGAACTTAAGTGTCCATTCCAAACAGATTTCCAATTCACATCTTTATTGATTTTTTAATAGCTCAGCTTTTAGCACGTCGTATAATACTTAGTTTTTATGTGTGGATTTTATTTTAGATCTTTTAACGTATGTTGCAAAAGTTTTGAGAAGTCTTTCAAAAGATTAAAAATATATCTCACAATAATATATTTGAACTGTAACCAGAACTACAAAAAATAACAATATTTCTTGATACAAAAATGATATTAAAGTACTGCTTATGGGCCATGATCTTCCACGGCTCGTAATTTCCTCTTAATGTTTCTCATTAGGTTTTGGGTAGCTTCTAAATCAGTTTCTCTGATATTTAGCACTATTCTAACTAACTGTGGAAGATCTAGAAAACCGACCTGTCTGCTCGCACATGTTTCACATATTTATTAAACATGGAAAAATTGATGCTCTCTATTTCCGTCAATCAACCTATGGCGCACTGATGATCGCTAATAAGCGTGAAACAGCTGTCTGCGTACTGGTGGATTGACGGAGGTATAGAGCAGCCCTCCTAGAAAACCAAGTAATACCAAACCTAAATTGTCCATTACCTTTCTTTTTCAGATATGTTGATGACTGTCTGACAGCAATTCCAAATGATAAAGAAAACTATATTTTAGAACAATTTCATTCCTACCACCCAAAATTAAAATTTACTATAGAAATAGAAGAAAATAACAAAACAAATTTCTTAGACTTAACAATACACCACAATAATAATAAAATGAATACTGCTTGGTATACAAAAGATACATGGTCCGGTAGATATCTTAGTTACTACTCTCAGCACCCAATCACCCAAAAAAAATCTGTTATCACTGGCCTTGCTGACAGAGCCATAAAATTGTCTGACCAACAATACAGAGAAGCAGCAATCAACAAAGCAAAAAATATTCTCAAACAAAACTGTTACCCTTCCAACCTAATAAACTCCATTTTCAAATCCAGAATCCACGCTTTTTACAATACGTTCAATAAAAACAAAAATAATAATAACACAAATCAAAAATATCTCACAATTCCCTATATACCAAACCTTTCAGAAAATATCCAAAAAGTTTTGAAAACCCATAATATCCCCACCAGTTATAAAGCACATAATATTCTACAAAAAACTTTCAGTAAACTAAAAACAAAAACAGAAAGATGACACATGTAGTATACAAGATTCCCTGTAATAACTGTGATAGTTCCTACATTGGCCAAACATCCCAACTTTTAGAAAATAGAATCAAAGGACATGAGTATGACAAAAAAAATAAAACAGCATTGTCCAAGTATGAAATGACACATAAACACAACTTTGATTACAAGGAAACTCAAATATTACAAACTGAACAACATAGATATAAAAGAGAAGTGCTCGAAATGATCTATATAAAGAAAAACGCAAACAGCATTAATGATAAAACAGACATTAAAAATCTCAGCTCATTATATTACAACATCATATAACAATTCAAAAAAAAAAATTCTTCCCATACAAACTTAAAATTCAAATATTTCGCATTTCAAATTTAAACATTTTAATTTCCTAGTAAACAATAACGCACAAAACTATAGATACAAAAATCAAAAATTTAAAACATTTTACTGTCATATGCCACCTGTTCCATACTAATTTGTATTCATCTATCAAATCTACATATTTCTTTAATCCATGTAAAGCATTTTTCTCAATGTAAATGTTCTGTGCATTTAGGTATATGTATGCTTTTGTCACTCTGTTGCCATTGCAACCTGTTTTGTGATTGCAACCACCTTACACGCGCTACACCTGTTTTGGACGTATTTTTCCAATTTAAAGTTGAATTTCTATCTCTGGTATAAAAAAATGCAAAAAAAGATGTGCTGAACGCCTTACAGGCTAGGGCTGTTGACAGCCTACGCCCTTTTTTTATTACCTGTATCATTAGTCTGCTTTTCAATGTTGTTTGGTAGGTATATCGGTTATAAGTATCAAATTCTATGTAACTAATTACTAATATTTTTGTAGTTTTTGAAGTTTTTGAAAAGATTAAACAATGACTGAGGAAGACCACAAAGTGGTCGAAACGTTTCCACCAACTTTCTGAGACAAAACTTTGTTTTTCTCTCTCCCCCCATTCTTTGCAATTGGAACCTCATCCCCGAAAACCTACTACAGGACATATAGCACGAAGGTTCAAAAACTCCTTGAAAAGGAAAATAAGCAAATATTTTTATCTTGATATAGGCGAACTGTTTATTTTTTTTCAAGTCATCCAAATAGACTGTAAATACTCTTCTGAATATCTAATTTGTACGACATTTTGGCAACTTATATCATAACCAAAATGGTTTTATTGTTACGCTTAGATGTTGAATGGTTTCTATGGTAACGATTTCTGAATAGTTTCCAATAATGAAACTACCTCCCGAGTTTCGAAAAAAATTCTCAAAACTTTTGCAACATACGTTAAGAGCAATCAAACTGACTTGAAACAAGTACGACAGCACTTATTATAAATAGTTCAATATTTCGGAGATATGACTACATCAGTGCTGCATTCAAAGATCTGGATGCTCAAGTCAGATGCATTGCGGAAATTTCACTTAACTATTTTTTTGTTTGTTAAAATATAAATGACATTGGTCCAAGACGAACTAGTCAGTCTTCGTAATTCTGAGCAACTGGGTTATAGGAAATGGAAATAATTTATTTCTAATGTTAGGGTTTTAGATAGCTTATATCTCAATGTGTATACCTCTGCAGTTTAAACATATTATATCTATATAGTTTTGTTTTTTTTCTTTTTCTACTTATTATTTCTTTCTATCCGAATGGCATTATCACTAATCGCTATAGCAATTTGTTCACAAAACTAGTCAATCGAAATCATCTTCAGTTAACCCTTGCACTATTTTCGTTTTGAATGAATAACATTTATGTAGTATGGTAACTGTCTCTGTAGAACCAAATCGAATATCAGTTGCATCCACAACTTTGTGTGATGAAGTATTAGCCCAACAAGCATTCTAAGTTAAAATTACCTCATATCGACCACCATACAGGTTACATGACTAATTTCAACAAGAATTATTCACTTCTAAATGTTCAACATTTTCCCTAAGTGGGGAATAGAACTAAAGTAATTTGGAGGTCAATATGAGGTCAAAGAGGAATTTGTAACCAATTGGCCGAGAATACCATATAGACATTCTACAGCTATTTAGGTCATATTGAGATAAGATCGGCATTATCCCTATAGAATAACCTAAATTTAACTCTTTTAAGAGCAACAAAGAAAACATGATACTTCTGATCTTTTCTTTCATAAACACAGAACTACGGGTTATAATATGGTTATCTGCCTGTATAGATATAGTGCTGTCTTCATAAATAGTTAAAGATATGGCTTTCGTATAATGGTGATACCCCTATAATATGGATTGACATTAAACTTTGTTATTTGGTTACTTGAAAATAAAAATTCTATGGGGAATGAACTTTTTCGTGAAATGTGGACATGATAGTTACATAAAATTAAGGCGCCTTAAAAATGAGCCTTTTTAACAAATTTGGTAAATATTTTTAATAAGGTATTCTGAAACTCATATAGCCTCAAATTATATACACTTATCTTCTGGCGTGGTTGTTAGCTATATAGCAACATATTTTTTTTTTCATGTGTTTTATGAGAAGCATTGATCTAGCATATTTAAAGAAATAGGAATTAGTACCTGATTAAATATAAACTAAACTTATCTGCTTTTGGAATTTCGCCCTACAGGGATTTTTTGCCACTCTTTTTAACCAATAGCACATGTTTTCCATAATAATGTCGAAGGAGAGGTGCATTTTCAACCTCGTGGCAAAGTTTTCCTATTTTTGGCTGAAAAATTACTTTAAGGTCAAAGTTCATTTTAAGGTTCTATTGAGCAATTCAGATTAGGGTGCGTCTCAGACGTCCAATGCTATACCCTAGACATCCGACCTGCATTTAATGAGAAAATGTAGCATTTTGTTTAATTTTGATTTATTCACCCAACAAAATTAAATTGTTTAAAGCAGTCTCGTTCTTCCATTTTTTTGCAGTTCATTTCTACCATGAGGTCTAAAAATGGTTAACAGCTCTCCAACTGCGGTTATAGTAATTTTATATTTTAAAGCCCTCATCCTCAGTTGAATCAAGGAGTTGTACCTAATCATTTAAGACTTCATCAGTACTTTCATCACATTCATAATCTCATACCCGTCAGCCAAATCCAAGTTATCTAAGTCATGTCCTACAAACATGTATACCATGAATATGATCAGGATCATTTCTTGAGGTTGATGGCTCATTGTTGGTTGAATAACTTACGCAAGGACTAAAACTATTTTTCTTAACAGCCTATTCTTTTATTATTCTATAATACTGTGATGTATACCTATAAACCTTAGGCCGTTTTAGCTTTAAATCTTTACTTTTAGGCATCTTCAGAATAATTTTATAACCTGAATCGAATGAAACATCACAACAATGCTGTTGTGCAGGATACAGTAGGTATAATTGGGAAAGTAGGTATCATGAAGGGCAATTATATGGGCACTTCAACTTTGAGCGAGTATATCCATTAATTTTAACTTCGATCAAGACATTTGTTGTTATAGTTCCATAGAAATAAAGCTTTTGTCCTCAAAGTTAGAGCCAAAGTTAAAATTAGGATAAACACCTACTAAAAATATCCCTGTAACCTCATGGCATTTAAGAAGGTTATTTAGTGAACAGTTCAACCTCTTTTTTGCCTTTTTATGTTGTTGACTTCCAAGAAGTTTTTCTAGGTAATAAATAAGGTAATTCTCCCTAACTTTGAGGACATATTCTAGGTTAGTGCTAGGTAATTCATTACATCTGCATTGATGTTTGCAGATAAGGCTTTCTTTGGTTAATTGAACTAGGTGTATTTCTTGTAATTCTGAACCAATTATTTCAATCTTTTTGTCGTCTAACTACTAGAACACTAATTAGGTACATTTAAACTAATTTTTGTCAATGATTTATATGCTCAAAGACATTCTGAGTTTATGAACATTATTTAAGTATACTAATATTTGATTTATACAGGTTAATTTTTCTTGAGAAGTAGACTATTTTAACAAAATGCTACTTGGGAGGCTTTATTGCAAAATGACCCAAAACTGTTAGTTGAGCGGCTTCATCCAAAAATCTCCGTTTTTAATTTACATCAGATTCGATTATCTTCCCCGGATGTTTGGTGTTAAGACTGCGTTTCCACGAGACGTGTGCTAGGAAGACGAGGGGTGCTAAGATGTGTGGTGGAGCTGTGATACGGTATGCAGACGAGCGTTGCGGGGATGTGTAGCGGACTCTTTTATATTGCCAACATCGCACATCTCTAACACACATCCTTCGCAACACATCTCTAGCACACATCTCTCGAAACACATCTCTAGTACACATTCTCGCCAACGTGCCTTGTTTCGTACGTACAAAAATCTAGCTCCGCTAAGCCGTTTCCATCAGAGCTGTGCTGAGCGAGGCGAGGTCATTCAAGCGATCCTATTGGCTCGTTGAACGGGACGGCAGTTTGCCGAGGTTATTGATTTTGTGCAGCATAAATTGCACTGCAATTGTTATTGCAACTCCCGTCAGTTGTGACATCTTTGTATGTGTTTCTTCTATTTGAACAAATTAAGATACATAAAGATTTTTTTTAAGTTTTTCGAAAACGAATGGACCAATTTCAAAAAATAAAACATCAAAATAAAGGATATGAACATACCTTTGGAACAAGATACTACTCGACGGCGTAATCAGTTGTTTTCGATAACTCTGTGGTAGGAAGTTTTCGAGAGCAATTGTCGTGCATTTTATGCATCAGACGAATCAGCATGAGCTAAAATGTTTCCATTAGTACATCTATAACTTTTGTTAATTATACCTTTTGTTAAAAAGGCATTGTATTCAAAAGTATAGTAAATACACACGTATGTCAAGAAAAAACTTTCCCAAAACAACTAAATAATCTTGATAAAATTTATCAAAATTATTTAATAATATGTGATAATAATAGTATACCTACATTTTTTTGCAATTACAGGCGCGATGTAATTTGGGCACCACGCGGACTAGCGGTCCAATATTTTAATTCTTCTGCAAAGTTTGTAAGACAGCTGACGGCAAGCGACCAAACAAGTTGAGTAAATACCATGTTTTTAGGGTTAGGTAGAATGGCAGATGCTGCACTTTACATCCTTTACGAAATTCAACGTATCTAAATGCGATCGTTTACACTGTACACCAGCGCGTGTAGTTAAAGGGTAAAACAGCTCGATATAAACGTAATAACATAATTGCGTCTATTGATGTCACGGTCGTATTCTTTACTCCGTCAACGTTAACCCTATTAACATCCGCAGTTTATTCGAAGCAGATTCGATACTTTACGGCACAAGGCGTCGTTAAGTATCAGAGCATGAAAACCCTTTCCTTCTAATTTATTCCACCTCTCCCCAGAGTTCCAGAAGAAAATTTATTTGCGCCAAACTAATTAAATTGGACAAACACTTTTATCAAAAGGTTGTGGTCTCTCTGCCGGCTAAAACATAAATAACGACCCAAAGGGAGAATAAGGCGCCGATTACTCATTTCCTTAAATGAGCCTTTATTCTCCCGGCATAGTTTTTGTTTTAGTTTTAAAAGTTTTAATGGCGCTGAATACTGCTAGAAGATATAGCCGCCGCTGGTTATCTATAAATAAAGTTTAATGAATTTCGGAAATTGTTCCTTAGGAATGCTGAACTCTTACTACAGTTTATCTTGAAGAAGTTCCAGGTTACAGCCAGAGTTGCGGATGATTACTCAAGATGTTCTGTACCACTATTTCACCTGTATAGCGAGGAACATTTCGAGTAAGGATAATCACGAATACATGACCAAAATGAAAAGCTGTTTTTTGTATTAGTCAATCCAACAACCTGTCAACTAACTCAAAATAGCTACCTTTTGGCGAACATCTTTCTGTTACCATTTGATGTTGTGTTTGTTTATGTTTATTCTTGCAAAATTCTTCATTTGGAGTTCTTGAAAATAAATTTAGCTAAAAAACAATATACCATATACAGGGCATGGTGTTCATTTGAAAACTTCCCACCACGGACTTGGGGGGGCAGAGGGTACAAGAGGGGAAAGCAGTTTTGGGTTAAAAAGTTGTCCCACTTGACAAATATTTTTGACGTGTCTCGACATGTTTTTTTTCCATCAGTGGCTTTCGATAAATCCGTGTTGGGAAGTTTTCAAATGAACACCCTGTATGGACATGCCTTGAGATTGGCTGTGGATTTTGGCCTGACTGAAATACACTTTGATTTCATTGAGTACCTGCCGATAAATTGTATTGGTTGGTGACTAAAAAAGTGAAGTACCTGGAACTCGCAGGTAAACGTGAAGATGTCCATTGACCTGTAAAAGACAGACCTAGCGGCGTAATACACTATTTTAGGTCCATTAGAACTTCGTCTTGCCTATTATAGAAACCAAGGGGCTCAGAATGTTCTGATGTTTGTGCACGAGTATCGCTGAAGGTCGTTCGATATTGTGTAAAGTGGAAATTGTTGAATTGTTTTAGTGAAATATTTTGACACAGTATTATTACCGCGGTGAGGGTGGAAAACGCGTATGGTTGTTAGAAGTCATGTCAGTGGCGGCGCAGCAATAAAAAAATTGAAAATATAAGTACAAGTCAAATATCGTTTTTAGGGGATTTAGGAGTTCCTGATCGTGTGCTACATTTTTTTAGCAGAGTAAAATTGGGGTAGTTTGGGGGTTAGGGGTTGTGGAACTCAAAAATTTGTTGTATTCCTGCCCTACCTTAGACAAAAAATAATTTTTGAAATTATATTGATGTAGATAGTTCTGTAATGTACCTATATTATTGAACTGATAGAAACAGAACCTCTGAACCATAACGTGGGCCTTGGTAGAGATTGATAAAGTCTCTATTTTCATTTAAATTGCATTGGTGGCGGTGTAAACTAATTTAAAAAAAACAGTCTAATATAAAGGCCGCTCAAACTATGTTTCTGGGTACTTTAGGGATCTCTGATCGTTTTCTGCTTTTTGTTTTGGAGTTTTCAAAATGAACTGAGATAGAATGGGATCTCGGGTAGGGTAGCTGGGAAGCCCCGGAACACATTTCATTGCCTCCCACGATTGATTCTGGTAATATGATCTGTTTTTAAATATCGAAAAATCGGCATGCCATAGGATAAAGATAAGAGTATAAGATTGCAAAATAAAAACCGTGTCATCCTAGTTCCTACAGAGAGAGATGTAAGAAATTATTTACGAGAGTTTTTGTGTTGTTCTTTTTTTGCGGGCGGGTGGTCGATGCTTCGGTGGCAAGGGCATCTCAGACTATAACTTCATGCTATGGGAAAATAATAAACAGGTATCACAATAATGTGTGGGAAGTACTGAGTCAATCAACTTGACTCCATTTATTTCAAATAGCTGCCCTAATATGTAGTATCAACTTTGCTCACATTAATCGTCGATGTCATGAATGGCCGGACAAAACTGTTTCAACCTTGTACACGACTGACGGACATTCTCGTTACAGCCTGGGCAATAACGATACTGGCCTGTATATCTGGCTTCCAACGTTAATGGCCGGCCAATCTCGTCAATGCCAAATTTACAACAGTGCACACATAAAAATAATTTCTTAGATGGAGCACAGATGCTTTAATTCAAGTATACCATAACTTCCTATACGCGCAAGGTTATGCTAATCTTAAAGAGAGAATACGATATCTTTGACCATATAAGGATTAGATTGAGAAAATATCTTCAATGCAAAACTGGGACATTCTTGATAGTAAGAATACCAAAATCCTAAATCAAGCATATGGTAATCTTGACCGAAGTATTTCATAATCTTGACTGAAGCATTTCGTAATCTTAACTGGGAGCATTTCATAAACTTGACGCAAGTAGCTCAACTTTATTCTAAAATTGTGATATTCTTGGATGAGGAATCTAGTAGTATTAATTTGCGCATTCAAACTCTTCTATAAGCATGTAGAAATTTTTCTGGAGAAATAGTTTTGCAAAATTTCTTAAATAACTTTTAATATACTTAGTACTTATCCAGGAACACCTGAGTCAGGTCTTCGCATCCCAATTTTTTTAGTAGCTTATTCATGGTTGGAAAGATCCAGTGATAAGGAAGCTGATGGGAACTGGGACGCGACTCAAATGGCGGTGGACCAGCACTACCGGCAGATTCGATGACTAATGGTTGACGGTGGTATCACGGGAATCACGTGGCAATGGCAATTTATTTAACAGTTTGACTAACTATTATGCAGGATCCAGGATGCAGGTATTACGCTACGGTGCTAAAGGCGGCGGCGAATGCGACAATCAGAAAACCGATAATGGCGGCGCGGACGCGGACGGGCAACAGGCTGTTGAGTAGAGAGGGTGGAGAGGTTAGAGTTGATCCGTGACACGCTGCGCGCCTGCGCACTCCGATGTTGGTAGACGTCAAATAAATGATTTATTTGATACAAATATAGGGTGTGATAGAAGTAAACTGGACCCCGCTGGAAAAAATTATAATCTTGATATAAAATTATAAAATATTTATTAAATTATTATAGCCTTGATTGCAAAGAAAATTATATTTTCTTTCGGAGCATATTTCTTTAAAATAAGTATATAAATTAAAAATATATTATTCTTGATACAAATTTTCTATAATTTTCTCATCAAATATTCTTTCTTAGAATGAGAACCGATATTCTTATTGTATGTATTTACAAGAATATCACAATTCTTGACTTGAGAATTTCTTTTTATGTGTGTGGCCGTAATATATACAGTTCGTGAGCGACAGAGACACAATTTACAACGTGTTGCATAAATAACTGTTATCAGGCGTATCATACTCCTAGCAGTATGAATTTTATTTTGTCGGAAACCACGTTGGAATAACTGAAATTTGTCTGTCCCTGGAAAGATATCCTACGGATAAATCACCGTGCGCGTCTATTCATGCACCACGTCCGAACCAAAGCTGCATCCGGACAGCTAAGTCGAAGCTGTCTCACAGCTACGTCGACCATACGCGGCCGTCCGATGTTCTATTTTCGCGAATTTCGCTGCAAGATGGCCCTCGCCTCGGTTGCATACCAATGGCCGTCCGTCGTCTGCCTCTAGCGTACCGTATACGCGATATACGCTATGAATAATTATGCAAATGGCTGAATTTTTATAGCCATATGAAAATATAGTTGGGGAGGTAGGCAGCGACTCGGACACTTTGAGGAATCTTCAGCAAAGTGATTCTTAGAATGCTGTAGTGGCTATACTTAAGTGAGATTAGGATTACACTAAGGTCTCAGGCGCTAAGAACAAGGAGGGCCAGAGGATAGTATCACCCAAATCAAGCCTCAATAAAGGCACACAAATTTATTTCAATTATAAACGGAAGTATCCCTAGTTAACAGCTAAAAATTCCATTTTATAGTATACATAATAGTACGTATGAACCTTGCCTACCCATACCAGCATTATACAGACAGTAGCATAATACACCCACGTTGAAAACACTCCAAAGAAAATCTAACAAGTCGTATGTTAGAAAACCTGAAATCAAAAGCAAATACAACACTACAACGCTATTTAGGTCATCATCATAGTCACAATGTCTTAACAGACATGTTGTGAGCTCGTAAAATGCATTAAGTCGGAGCTAGAGTATTGCCGACACGAATATTATAAATAGTTTTGATAACTGTAGCTCGCCATCGTTCGCGATTTACTGTCAGTTCAGTGGCGCTCTTGATACTCATATCTAGCAACTGTTTCGTCGTATCCACCCAGCGCAGCGTGTAGGAGAACGGCCACGCGCCGCCCACTCGGGGCGCGACCCTGGAGTACAAGTTTCTCCATATTATCGCTTCTGTGAATATGTCCGAAGAATGTAAGCATTCTCATCGACACAATGGAGGATAGTCTCTTTGGATTACCGAGCTCATCCAGTATGGAAACATTAGTTCGATGGGTGGTATAAGGAATTCTCAGCATTCTCCCCCACGTCCACATTTCAGAAGCATCTATGCGAGCTCGATCTGCCTTTTTAACAGTCCAAGTTTCCGAGGCATACAAAAATATGGAGAACACAAGAGACTGAACCAGTGACATTTTGGTAGCTTTAGTGATGTTATGGTCACGCCATATTTTAGTAAGCTTTATCATGGCCACCCGTGCCTGTTGAGTGCGCCGTCGAATCTCATTCTCACAGCTACCTGCACTGTCTATCAAAGAACCGAGGTACACAAAACTTTGAACTACCTCACAACGGCCTATTGACTTTATTTCTCGATGCTTGTCATGCTCTCTATCTATGATAATAACCTTGGTCTTGTTGTAGTTAATACCAAGACCATATGCTGCACTGTGTTGTTCTAAAACGTTCAATAGAGCTACTAGTTCTTCCTGAGCAGCAGCAATTAGGGTTGTATCGTCAGCAAATCTTAAGTTAGGTATTTGCTTCCGCCAATAGTTATACCGCCATTCCAGTTGTCCAATACCTCTCTCATCATAAATTCAGAGTAAACGTTAAATTTATTTGTTCTTTATCTATTTAGGTGAATACCCAAGTTTCATGTTTCAAGTCATATTTAAGTAACTCCCCTGCCCAGAGCTTAGTAAATGTCTTGTATAAAGGCACGCACAGACTAGACCATTCAGCCCGATTGATCACGTCGAGACAGAATGAACTCTATGCGGATTAACGTGCGCGCACACTTGGACGAAGCGTCGCTAATGGAACCGGCGCGAAGAAAATTGTGGATTTGACGCCAGATAAATTTACATTAGGTTATATGGCAGCCCGCACACTAAGGCGGCGCGAAGTGAAAAGGCGCGTCGGTTGACGCGCGAATTTTCTTCGGACCAACTAGGAGTCGTTTCTCTTACGGTTCGGCCATAATACAAAAGATAAAAGATCTGTTAAATGGGAGATCATAGAGAAGCGTATAGTGTTTTTATAGTTTGTGGTTAAAGAAGCATTTAGGTAGGTATTTTCCATCTATTTTTCTATATTATCTCTATACACTGTTTATTTTTTGTTTATATGTCTAGTCTTATATCATTGTATAATGATCACAAGACAATTAGTTCTATTCTATTCTATGGTTGGCATAAGGTGCTTTTCTTTTACATGATTTATCTGATAATAATTCTCACTTGTGACGTCATGACTCATTTCGATGTTCGTTCCTTCTGTTTTCTGAATCTGAGTATAAAGTGAGGTATTTTACCCCCACTTAAGCCCATCTGATCATTTAGATGTCAAATAAATGAGGTTAGAATTTTTTTTAAGTTTGAATATCCGCATTTCAGCGGGTTTTGTGGTGCATGGATAGTCGATAGTGTATGGTAAACGTAAAAAAGTAGGTTATGGAAAGGATCGACAGATCATAGAACCATAGTATATTACAAAATTTCGAGGAATGACATTTAACTGCACAAACACGTCCCTTTAACTCATCTGAGCATCTGAGGTTTCCAACTTACCTCAGCCATCTCATTTTTAAGTGATCTGAGCTAGTGCAGATGTAAAAGGAAGGCACCTATTGTCTGGGTGCTGAACTAAAAGATGTTCCACAGAAAGGGTAGTGTCAAATTTTACTATTGTAGGCAGTCTGTTAACCAATATCTATCCATACTGATGCCATGTTCTTCACAATGAAACTGTTTGATGCCCAATGATGACTACATGTTATCCGAAACGTTGCATAAGAAAAAATAAGAAGTTTTGGTTTTACTTCTAACCCAATCCTAAAAACATAACAACCATTCTTGAGGCCAGGGTCATTGTCGTAGTCCTCCCCGCGTACCAATCTTCCCCCTTCTTCCATTTCCTGGGTCAAAATATAGGACCTTATGAAAAACGAACATCATCGAATTTAAAATTTGCTCTTCTCCTATTTTCGGGGGCATAAATATAACGCTCCATTTAAGAAAGTCAATTAGACATTGATACGATCCTCAAGATGATAGTCAAGGTCATCGTTAGGCTGCCCGAGTTTATTGCGGCAAAAACTATTTTTTTTTTCGGTCTTCGGTCATATATGCTATATTTATGTAGATCTTAATCATTTATTCCGATATACTTTTGAACGAGTTTATCATGAGGACTACCTTTTGTGCACTTCATTGTACAGCCTGACAAGTGTAGCAAGAGACTTAGGAATTTCGCCGCTGTCTCACACGCACACGTTATTTTATATCCTACCCAGCTATTTCTGTTTTTACGTTACAGAAAAGAATGATTCGTATCTTATATGGTGCTCACTGTAAACCCCTATTTCAAGATCACAAAGTAATGCCTCTACATTGCTCATATATTTATTATATACGTCAACATGGCGTCTAATGATAAGTGTTATGTCGGAGCTGGTCCAAAAAGTTGTAAAAGGTGTGGTGTAACCGCCAAAACGGGCCCTCAGTGTGTCAACTGCAAGGTTATTATTCATGCAGGATGTGTTAAATACATGAAGAACGTGCAGCAAATTGATGCGAAGTCAGTAATTTGTTGTGATAGTGATGTTTCCTCGGACTCGACGTTAAGAGCAATGGAGGAAGAACAACCAGAGGAAGACAGTGACATATCCTTTTGTAGTGTCAAGGAGATAATTGATGCTGATGTGGGTGAGAAGGACAATAAATTACTGAGGGAATTGATCAAGCATAAAGATTTTATAATCAAAACACAACAACAAACCATAAGAAGTTTACTTAATCAAATATCGATCTTATCCAAATTATTGGAGCAGAAAACGACATCTGTTGTTCTAACTGATGACCAGGGTAGCATTGCTATCAGAATCGATAACAAAAAAGAAGTGAACGCCAGGAACTGTGACGATAAACCAAACGATTTCAAGGTGAAGAAAACATCCACTGTATCAGACTTGGAGTTTAAAAATGGATCTACGGCCTCTGGAAGTGCTAGAGGTACCATATCAAGGCAGCAGGTGGCATCTGCGATAGAACACGCCCGAGCGACAGCGGCTGTGGACACATCACCATCTGGTCCTGCGACTCCGCTCCATTCAGCAACCCAGCATTCAAGCGATGGAGGTGGGACTGCTAGTAAGTGGCAGCTAGTGGAAGGGAGGCGTAAGAGAAACCGACGCAATTTGCTTGTTGGAGAAGCACCCGATAACTGTTCGTTAAAAGGTGTCGAAAAACGTGTAGCTTTACATGTTAGCCGTATACATCCACAAACAACACTATCTGATATGAAGTCTATGGTACAGACGAAGTTTCCTAAAGCTACTGTTGATAGTGTTCAGTCTAAACATCCGGAGATCTATTCGTCTTTTAAAGTAACACTACCACAAAGTGATTTTAAATCTGCTCTAGATGCTTCTGTGTGGCCGAAGAATACGTGTATCAATCGTTTTTTTTTTCAGAGCACGAGAAAAACACAGATTGCAACCTAGATTTTCATCCTAACCTTCTATTGCTGAACATTCAATGTATAAATTTCGACAAAATCAATGAAATACATGTCACAGTATCAAGCTGCAGTAGCGTTAAATTGGGCCTCAATAAACTCCATAGATCAATTTGTAATTCAAGATTTTAACTTGAGTAGCTTTTTCTGCAGGAATCAGTATAGAGGTGGAGGTACAGCTATATACAGTAGAAACCACGCAAACTCCAGCTCAATTGATCTATCACAGTTTTCAGTTGAAAAACACATAGAACTATGTGCTATTCAATATTATAACGAATCAAGACGTAACATTATCATTTTATGTTATAGGTCTCCATCAGGTTGTATGAATCTGTTCCTTGATAGTTTAAATAAAGCTCTAAACTTCATTTATAGGCCAAATATTGATATAGTTCTTTGTGGGGACTTCAATATAGACTCCTATAAGTACAATACCGATCATGAAAGATGTATCAACTGTACAATAGACAATACCATATCTGATCATCAAACAATACTTACTGAATTAGTTGATCATCTCACAGTCAAAAGTACTGAGGCACGTATGGTTAAAAGGACTTTTGATTCTCAGTTAGTACGTAACTTTACATTAGATTTAAGTAATGAAGACTGGTCGGCGTTGTATGGAATGGTAGATGTAGACAGTGCATTCAATTATTTTTCTCAAGTGTTCGATTATTATTTTCATAAAAATTTCCCGTGTCGAAAGAGGGCCATTTCAAGTTACAAAAACTCGTGGGTAAATGAAACTGTGAAAAAATCTAGTTTAGCGCTGAGGCAACTGCACGGTATGACAAGGATTTTTCCAGACAACAGAGAGACATACCAAGAAGCTAAAAAACAACACCAAAAGCTGGTAAGAAACACAAAGAGAACATACTATCAGAATCGTATATTCAATTCTGATAATGCAACAAAGGCTGCCTGGAATGTGGTATCGGAGATTACTAGGAAAAAAGTGCCACGGAAAAATATTATTCTAGATAGTGAAGGAGTTACAATTACTGACCCTTCTAAGATTGTCAATTATTTTAACGAGTATTTTAAAAACGCTCCCCTTGATGTAATTAATAGCATACCAAATAATCGCAGTAATAGCGCAATTAATCTGAATGATAATCATAGTAAAATGATATTGTACCCCTTCACGGATGACGAATTTTTTAACCTGGATTAATACAAAACTGAAAAACAAACCATCTTCAGGTTCCGATGAAATTCCAAACTTTTTGGTAAAACGCATCTTATTCCATATAGTAAAACCTTTCGTGTATCTTGTTAACTTATCGTTTTGTTCCGGTGTTTTTCCTAACAGATTAAAAACAGGCAAAGTTACTCCTATTCACAAAAAAGGAGATACGTCACAGGCCTGTAATTATAGACCAGTGACTGTACCGTGCTGTTTCTCAAAAATATTCGAGTATTGTTTCTTGGACCGGTTGACTCTGTTTTTAAATAATAATAGTATACTATCAGAAAATCAGCATGGCTTTCGTAATGGAAGATCAACAGTTACAGCTTCCCACTCCTTCATTGGTGAACTAGTCAAAAAAATTGAGGATGGAGAGTGTCCTGTCGGCATCTTCTGTGACCTCAGTAAGGCTTTTGACTGTGTCGATCATGATTTATTGTTGCAAAAATTATCTGCATATGGAATAAACGGGCTACCATATCTCTGGGTGAAGTCTTACTTACAGAACAGATCCCAATACGTGTCTATCACATACACTTCCGACGAAGAAATTAGACAGGTAAAATCAAATCTGACAAATATAGACATAGACGTACCGCAAGGATCTATTCTGGGTCCAGTGCTGTTCTGTTTGTATGTCAACACCCTTGAGCAATCGTATCCTAGAGCGCACTTTTCATTATATGCTGACGATACATCAACAATAGTGTCTGCAAAGGATCACATGACCTTGAGAGAGCACTGTGATTCTTTGCTTTACAATATTGATATCTGGTTTAGAGATCACCAGCTACATTTGAACGGCGAAAAAACTTCAATTATTAGATTCCGTAATGCACAGAAGTCACTTACACCACTAGACCTGACATTAGACAACTCGCCTCTGCAAACTAACGCGAACACTAAGTTCTTAGGATTGCACTTGGACGAGTGCCTTAATTTTAAAAATCACTGTGAATACGTATCCAATAAACTGAATTCGCAGTCCTATATGATCAAAAATCTACGTGCAATTTTTGCGGAAAGACAGTTATTGATGTTTGATTATGCTCAAATTGAGTCGCGCTTACGTTATGCGCTGTGTTTTTGGGGATCATCGGTAAACGCTCGAAAAGTATTTTTGAGCCAAAAAAGAGTGATACGATGCATGGTGGGTGTTGACAGCACACACAGCTGCAGAGAGCTATTTAATCAACTGGAAATATTGACATTACCCTCCCTGTTTCTTTACGAAATAGCTATATATACTTATCAGAATAAACATAAATTTCAGTTTAATAATTCTGTACATAAGTTTGATACACGACAGCAATCCGATTTTCACATTCCTTTTGTCAAATATCAGATAGGAAGTAGATCTCCGGATGTTTTGGGTCCAAAAATTTTTAACAAATTACCAGATAACATTAAGAAGATTACGTGTTTCAAACTATTCAAAAGCGAGTTGAAAAAATATCTAACGCAACAGTGGTTCTACGCCATTAAAGATTTTATTCTCATTTGAATCTTTATTTTGTTTGTCTTAACTATTAGTGTGGTTTGTTTCATATAATGCCTGTACTATTGTATATGTACTTATGCAATGTGTATATGTAGGTGTATGTGTTTTGTATAACTATTATTTATCATATACTCTTTATGGATGAATATATTTGTAACTACATGTTGTACATTTTGACCAATCCTGTACATAATTTTGTATGTCAATTGGATAATAAAGGAAAATGAAATGAAATGAAACTCCTAGAAGTACATCATAAAAAAATTTAACTGCCTTCAACTAGCAAAAACCACTTTCATAATCTCAGATCTGATATGATTACTGTTCCTCTCCATAAACTTAAAAAATCTAACATAAATTCATTGAATTATAATTTATACAATACATTACCAGTCATTAAAGAAACTGTCTAAGAATAAATTCAAAATCTCTATCAAAAGTTTTCTATTATCGAAATGTTTTTATTCAACACTATTCTGTTTTTTATTTTGTTGCTGTTATTGTTTAACGTTGTTTAATGTAGGTCATATGTATATATGAACCTTCTTTTAATGTTTTATTGTTTTCTTTCTAACTGACTTAATGTACATTGTAAAAATAATAAATAATAAATACTCTATTCTCTATTCTCGTCTCTTGCTATCCTTGTCTATTTCATATTTCTCACGGCTCTTGTTATGCTTGTCAGGTTGTACTCGAAAATATTTTACCCTATTTGGATTTTTTCGTAACGCAATTTTCGCACTGAGCTCTCTAAACAGCGAGAATTAATCCCTGTCGGTTTTAATAAAAATGTAATCCAACTTCCTTTGATTAAATTTTAATAGAAAATGAACTGATTAAATCCATTTTCAATTAAAGTCGAGCTAAATGGCAACTGAGAATTTTTTGTTTGGACGATAAACAAGGATTTACGCTGCTGAAATTTATCCTGAGGCACCGTCCTGTTTCCGTCGTTTCCCTTAATGATTAAATATTGATTGTCAACAATTTTCTTTTTTTGGGGACGGATAATATGAGGTTGATATCGTGGGGCTCTGAAGTACAGCGCAGCCTTTAAACAAGTCTAGTGGATTGACTCAGTGCTGCCCACATATCATGATATCAGTTTATTATTATCCCACACTGAGAGAAAACTTTAACCGCTACGATTAAAATTTTAATCACCGCAATTAAATTTTGCATCAAAATACGTGACAATTAAACTGTTTAATTGCTGCAGTTGAATAGTGAATTCTGTGTAGAACTAATTGTGGTAGCGACCAACATCACATCAGTGTTTGTCAGAAAAATGTCATTGTGATTGTAGCTTAGTTTAGTAGTTACAATTAAACTACGTCTTCAAGGTTATTAACTTACTTAATACCCTCAATTAAACAAGATTCTTTATTACTGTTAACTTATTTATTTGTGAAGTTTTTTTGTCATTGTACCTACTACAGATAATGAATTAACAATTGCAATAACTAAAAACTTCAATACCAATACTGATTTGTTCTTAATTGAATACGGGTAATTCCTATACTCAATTAAAGGGATTAAGAATACCAAATAGATTCAAAATGATCTTTATTCCTGGTAAAATGGTTAATAATCATCACAAACATTAAAATCTTGAGTTTATCAAAATAAAAAGGTTATTATTACACATAAAACGTCTACCACACCTACGAACACATAAATGTCATTGGAAAATTGTTACACATTTTGATCTTACAGCAAAGTTACCGGAAATGTACGACTCGTGTACTCCAAAGCCATATTTTACCATAAAGGTACCTATTCTGTTCCACACACAAGCACCCAGGCACGCATAAATACAACAACACAAAACACAAAATAGTATGTGATAGTAAAACCGAACAGCGAATGCACCTCACACCTGTAACCGCGCTGTAACCACTAACGAGTAACGACTAACTGAAATGTAAAACAACAGTGAAGAGCATCTATCTCTATCGCACTCGCTTGCACTCTAGAAGAAAAGAGACGGAGCATGGTAAACATCCCTCACCTCGGCAAACGACGGTTATGCGTATTTCGTGACTTATCACAGCTGTAATATCCTTTAACTCTTACAATTAAAATGTTTAATTGGAAATTGCAGTACTTCAACCAGTCTAATTGTCATTGTAACCTGAAGTCTCTACGATAGGAATACTCACAATGACAGTTACCGATTCATTATTATAGTAACTCTCGTTAATCATTACTATTAAAATGTTTAACTGAAAGTAGTAGTACTTAAACCAGTTTAATTGTTAATAATATGCGTTTACTATGGCAAAATCGAAGTATTAGAATTCAGTTTTTATGAGTGACTATGAAGCTATATTTCAGAAACAGCATGCAACTTTAATATAGGCTATTACAAATGTAACAGTTAAACACTTTAACAGGGCTAGTTTTATCAGTGCTATAGTCTGAGAACCCAATCATCGCCCGCCCGCAAAAAAGTGATTTCTAAAAACCATACACATTTTCCATCCATGCTAAGGTAATAGTACTGTGTTCCCGACGGTGTTCCAGTGTCATTAAAATCAATCCAATAGTGTTCACGTTACACAACACAGAATGTGTGTTGAGTGATCAGGAACCCCCTCGGGAACCCCTAATACACCTAAAAACGAATTTTGAGCTGTTTTTATATTTTTCTTTTTGCTGCGTCGCGCTGCCACTGACAGGATTTATAAAAAGCCAGACACGTTTTCTATCCACGCAAAGGTAATGATACTGTGCTGAAATGTCATTAAAATTAATCCAATAGTTTTCACGTTGCACAATACAGAACGATGTTTATCAATCTATATCAATACTCGTCACACAGGTCAATGAATACAACCAATGTTTCAGTCATCACAATCAGCGGTTACTGAGATTACGAGGCTAGGAAAACATCAACAGACAGTCCGACAGAAATGATTAACATGGATTTTCGTTATGTAGGCACCCTAAAATGCCCAAAAAGCGTATCATATCAAAATAGAAAATTTTCGCTACACGATACCTATTATTGGTGGGGGAAATAAAATGGATAAAGTGATCACAAACAATAAAAGGTCTAATTTTGGATCAATTTTACAATAGACTGACCGCAATGAATCCAATATTTCGACTGCCCAACCTATAAAAGATAGCTATCATATTATCAATACAAGGGTTAGGTAGACAAGGCTAAAAATACTAGACACGAAAACGAACGAGTAAATATAACTAATCGACAAATCCGTTAGAGATAAAATGCAAGATAGCTTTGTAACCACACCTCAGTTATTATATCGAGGCTTTATAAAGGAGGTTATATTTCAAACTAATTAATATAGATTTTTTGTTTGAGGGAAATTACCAGATAATAATAGACTGAGTTTTATCGGGAGTTGATAAAGCATTGATGGAAATACCACGCTACGGCAGCAATTAAAAGGCGACATGACAGGCATTACTTCCACGGCTATCTTGATTCACATCAACTTTCACTTAGTCTAATCTATAGTCTATAGCTTAGTTTCAACAGCCGGGGTAAAGAATTACTTCACAAGTTACCTTGTAGCTTTTATATATGCTATAAGGTGCCTTAGTGCAAGCTCTGTTGAGTTAGATGAGATATTAAACTCTTGCTTGGTGCACTTTCTGATATGACCCTAAGTCACTGTTTGTACTACTTACTCGTTTCAAAATTTTATAGAAGGCTTTTTTCATTTTTGTATTTATGATTATTTATGATTAACTTCATTGCTACTTGCTCTCGTGTATGAACATTTCCATTTAAATCGCAATAGCATACCCTTTACTTAAGTGAAGAACAATTTTGATTCGAGTACTTAAAGGAATGTATCCTTCACTTTCATAAGTTGCACTAAAGGCCGGTTTTTCAAACTGCAGTTAAGAATTATGAAATTACGAATTACGTCTTAATCACCAACACTCCAGAAGTCTATTTCACAGCACATATAAATTGATAATTAGCTAATTCTTGACTACGTAATGTTGGCTACACTGGGGTCACCATTCTATGAATTGTGTGTTCTAAGTTGGGCGATAATTGTCTAATTTTGTTGGTCAGTAATATTTTGGCCCTTTTGGTGGTATGTGTCACAATTAGTCATCATAACGTCACTTTTGAAAATACTATTTCGCTAATTTTATTTAAGATCACGATTAGTTTTACGCTTCCGGAAAAACAATTTGAAGCAAACATAATTTGATCATGGATTCTGGCAATAGGTAAGCATGATATTTTGAATTATATTATATTCCTGTCTTTCTATAATTCCTCAGGGAATACTGCTGTGTAAATTTTAAATATAATTGCAAAGGTAAGAATGTAGATCGATAGGGGTTATTAAACTGCAAAAGAAGGAGAAGCCCATGTAAAATTAGTGAATAAATATAAATGCACTATTGAACATAAAAAGAGCGGAACCACTACATGGAAGGAAAAAGACATGTGTTGCAGAAAAATTTTAGCGAGAATCTCGGCAAGAGTTTAATATGAATGAAAATAAATTTTAAGTTTGGAGAAGTTTAAAAATCAAATATAACAATTTGAAAAGAAAAACCAAGCTCAAGTTTGTTCTTTATCATCATGTGGCATTTATGTCATTATCCATATTGAAATCAAAAGATAACAGCGATTATAGGCTATCAGAATATCGTGACTTCTGATATGTTACTGCCAAATCTATCTTAATTGATGATTATTCCTGGTAATCTTAACTTAAACCTTTGACTATCTTAATTTGTAATTAATCTCCAGTTGCGAGCGACTTATGAATTAACTGCCAGTTGAAAAACGCGAACTTTGCGCTAATTTCAACATTATCTTTAATTTATACTTAATTACATTTTCAGAAACCGGGCCTAAGTTGTTGTACAATTGGTGGAATTTGTTATGATTCTTACTCAAGTGAGCTTTAAGGTTTGCAAGTTTTCATTTAATTAAGGATCATTTTTACCCATCCTTACAAAGACTTTGTATTTACTTTGCGCTCCACATGACATATAAGGAGCAGATCTTGATAAATCATAGGACTTAATGTAATTGTTGCTGATAATCTTGTACTTGGCATGCGATTACTTTTTCCTTAGTCGCCTAAAAAATAAACAGTTGATTAACGCTCCAGCTATCTCTGAAACCTCCTTCGAGATACCGACAAAAATATTCTTTTAAATCACTTTGATTAGCTATTTCAAATTAACAGCTGTTGCTTTTAGAACTAGTTTGCTAGATGAGCCGATGATTACGAGTTCTGAGACTTGCATCTGAATCTAAAATGAAAAATAGTAGTGCGCCAGTGTCTGAGAATAGCTATGTTTCCCTTCTTATGATCACTCATTTAGAAATAGTATTAATTTATCAACTGCTGCTCGTACACAAAATGTGCTTACACAGGTGAACAGAAAAATTATTTGTTGACTATTAATACAGGACATATGTATAAATATACATAAAAGTCAACATAGTCAATATACTTATAAAAAAACATACGCAACAGAACAAGACGAGGCTCGACAGAGTAAAACACTGTATATACACTTACAAATAAAATACATATGTATACAGGGTGTAACTTTTAAGGATGTCCACACCTATATTACCGTGTAGATCTTGCTCAGCTGATCATTTTTCAATAAGCAACATGGGTCCGGAAACGAACCGTTTCGGAGATAGCGCTACCGGAAGTAGTCCTTTCTGACGCCTGAAGTTAGGTAATTAATTCGATGCCTTGCGGCCAGTAGCGTGGCCGGCGCGGTCTCCGGATCCCAATCTCCTGGATTTTTTCCTGTGGGGTCACCTGGAAGCATTTGTCTACCAAGGGGGTGCAACGCACACAGCAGAAGAGCTGATTGCACGCATCATTGCAGCAGGTGGAGACGTCAGGGAGCAGCCACAGGTAATCAACGCTGCCACTGCATCGGTCATCCATCGAGCCAGATTGTGCGAGCAAGAAGGCGATGGCCACGTGGAACCTCTCCTGCACTGATTTTTGACTGATCTCGGTGTTTTTTGTTGTTGTTTTTTTGCAATGTTTTTTTTTGTTTTGTTTGTTTGGTTTACTTTTGACATTTTGGCCATGTCGATTAAATGTTGACAAGCCGAATCTGTCTTAGCAGCTGATCCATAACCCCTTCTCTCCTCTGCCAATTACGAGGCGTTGAATGAATTGCCTAACTTCAAGCGTCAGCAAGGATAACTTTCGGTAGCGTTATCTCCGTAACGGTTCGTTTTTGGACCCATGTTGCTTATCGAAAAATGATCAGCTCAGCGATATCTACATGGTGGTATAGGTGTGGACATCCTTAAAAGTTACACCCTGTATAGACATTTAAGCAGGATGAAGCTTGACGAATTAAAGTATATGGTAGGTTAGGTTAGGTTGAATGTGAGTGGGGCAGCGCTGCCTCCTTCCACTGCGAATCAGTTGTGTCAATTGTGGCTCACACCCTTTTGGAGTTCACCGTACAGTCCGCACCTCTTTGGAAAGGCGATCAACTTGAAGGGTGAAACTTCTTTGAAGACATAAGGTTCCAGTTGGGCTAATTCGAATATCTGGAACCTAGCATTATCCAGTTCTGGACAGGAGCAAAGGATATGCTCCGCTGTTTCGTCCTCCACGTAGCAGAAGCGACAGTCTGAAGTCTATTCAAGACCCAACTTCCGCATATGGTTCCTTAGACGACCATGTCCCATCAGCAGACCGACCAGAATGCGGAGATCGTTCCTGTTACATTCCATGATCTTCGGAGGGGCCTGACTCGAGGAGTAACTTAAAAACGCTTTCGAGTGCAGTAGCCCTGGTGTATCTCGCCAGTTCAGGAGTGCTTCCCTCACTGCCCAGTCTGAGATGGTCTTTTTAGCAGTGGTTTTTGCAATGCCCGCAAATGGTTCTGGTCCTATGAACACAGATTCAGTTCCTCCTCTTGCGAGCGCGTCGGCCAATACATTGCTTTCCACTCCGCTGTGACCCGGAACCCAAATCAAGGTTACCCTGTTTCCCGTTCCGAGTCTGTTGAGCAGGTACATGCAGTTCCATACCAGTCTTGAATCAACCCGACTGGAGTGCTTTCAATGCAGCCTGGCTGTCTGTTTGTCAGGGGCCTTTTGATTAGTTCCCTGACCCCAGCTAAAAAGTGTATAGTAAGAACATCAAGAAAATCGATCAAAAACTGGATTGAAATTGAAAACTGTAGCTTAGGAACTCATCCATGTTATATAAAGCATTTGTTAGTAGGAGATACTAGAGAGTGCCCTAATTTTTTCAGGTATTGCGTTGTCGTAAAGTTTCATGCCATAGTAATTAACGCTGGTTCCTGCAAGTCTGTGTCGTTTTACGTACATGTCTTCGTTATGCCGGGTATTATATGAGCGGATTCCTTGGCGCAAAGCAATGTCATGGTACCTGCTCTAACAAATTCTTCTTTGCAAGGATCCCCATACTTCGAATTTGATCTGTATCTTATACATCTTCTCTGTATTAGACATGTGTGGGGAATGACCACCCCAAGCTAAAATAGCGTACTATATTATTCAGGTATGGAAATGAATGATGTATAATAAAACATTCTGAGAGATAGAGATTTTAAAACTGCGTAATAGATATATAATTTTAGTTAATGTTTTACTAACGCAATTGATGATCACAGTTCAGAGAACTGTCAATGTAAACACCAAGGAACTTCACTGGTTTGATATGATCATCATTGAACAACTGCGTAAATCGATTGTCATTGACAGGGGTTTTTTGATTCAACATTTAATTTATTGATTTCAAATCGCAGCTGAATATAACGATTTAAGGCCAATGTCTCAATGAAACCCGAATTGCGTCAGCAGCGTATAGTGTTAGTTTGATATTTGAATTATTAGAAAGGTAATTTGGTAAGTCATTTTATATATAATAGGAACAACAGTGGACCAAGAACCGACTCTTGTGGAACACCATGCAAATTCGTAGTGACTATGGACCAGCAGTCCTTATATTCCACGATTTGCAGCCCTCCTGTTGAATAATACTTTAAGAGCGTTTATTGCATCCATAGTCGATAAATTGCTCCTGAAGCTATACTGGCAGGGGTTCAGTATTTTGTTGCAATCATTCATGTAGCTGCTAAGTTGGTTTTTTTGAAGAATCTCAAATATTTGCGTAAAATAACGTACAATTACTATTGAGTGATAGTTCGAAGTATCGTTAGTGGATCCATGTTATGAAATTAGGGCTATTTTGCTATATGTGCTGTAGGTAGTGGGCTTAATTCCAGAGAGATGCAGATGAGTTTACTCAGGGGATAAATTATTTAGCTAGCTAAAAATGCATATCATTTGTCACTATAGGGTAAACCATAAGAAAACCCGATAAAAACACTTCGTCCATCCTGGTTTCGAGAATAGTGACCTTATTTATCCGTAAAGTATATCCAATCACACTAGGACGCAATCTACTGTTGAGTTACATATACCATCACCGTTCAACCTTACTCAAGTTAGTTTACTTTTGTCTTATAACTACTACCCTATTACATAAAGTACAGATTTGGTCCCATTTTACACTCTGTCCTGTCTTAAGAAATACGTTTGTGAGTCTAAAAAATCAAGTCAAGTTGATTGACTCAGTACTTTACACATATTACGGTGATACCAGTTTATTATTTTCCCATAGCATTGAAGCTTTAGTCTGAGATTCCCTTGCAACAAAATCATCGCCAGTACCCCCCCCTCAAATTGTCTTTTGCCGCTAGGTCTTTCCTTCACAGGTCACCTGCTATTATCAATAATACAAACTTTTCAGATTTACAATCGCCCCCCCCCCAACCACCCCAATTTCACCCCCAACCAAAAAAGGTGCAAAACGGTCAGGAACCCCTAAAACATCTAAAAACAAAGTTTGAGCTGTTTTCATATTTTTAGTTTTTTGATTATTGCTACGCTGCCACTGACACGATTTCTAACAAGCATACGCGTTTTCCATCCTCACCACAGTAATAATAATAAAAACAAAATTTCATTAGGATCAATTTAATAGTTTCCACGTTACAAAATACAAAACGATCTAAACCAATAAATACTCGTATGTATACACAAAAGTCCCTTAGTTTCGATAATAGGCAAGGCAATGTTCAGATGGACCTAAAAAGGTGATTTATGTCGCTAGGTCTTCCTTCACAGGTCAGTGGACAGCCTATTATGAATACAGCAAATTTTTCAGTTTTTCAACCCCCCAACCCCCAACCTCCCCAATTTCACCCCCACCCCAAAAAAACTCAGAAAATGATCAGGAACCTCACAAACACTTAAAAACGAAGTTTGAGCTGTTTTTGTATTTTTAGTTTTTTTATTATTTCTGCGCACGATTTATAAAAACCATACGCATTTTCCATACTCGCCACGGTAGTAATACTGTGTCAAAATTTCATTAAAGTCAATTCAACAGTTTCTTCGTTACATAATATAGAACGATCTAAAGCAATACTCCTATGTTTGCACCAGAAAAACTTCTAAGTCCTTTAGTTTCTGTAATAGGCATAAGGCAATGTTCGGATAGACCTAAAAAACTTATTTATGTCGCTAGGTCTTCCTTCACAGGTCAGTGGGTAGTCTATTATGGATACAACAAATTTTTCAATTTTACAACCACCCAACCCCCAACCACCCCAATTTCCATCCCCACCCAAAAAAAGTAGAAAATGATCAGAAACATCTAAAACGCCTAAAAACGAAGTTTGGGGAATATTTGAAATTTTTCGTTTTTTGCTAATTACTCCGCCGCCAATGCACCGATTTTTAAAGTTATAGCAGCGTTCCTTGCTACGACCTCACAGCATATCGCTGCCCAAATATCATCAAAATCCATGCAGCGGTTACTGATATTACGAGGACAGAAGAACGCGTACAGACAGACCGACAGACTGACAGACAGACAGGCAGACAGACAGACAGACCGACGGAAATGAGTGACGTGGATTTTCGTTATGTAGACATCATGAAACGCCCAAAAAGTGTATTATCTCAAAATCGAAAATTTTCGCGATTACAATACTCCCCTCACCTGTCGGTGTGGGAAGTAAAAGGGAAGATATTTCTATCTCTTAGAGAGTTAGGTACGTAAAATGGCTATGTAGGTTCCAGTCACGATTATATTTCTAATTTATTGACAGAGTGTGACTAAGCTTGGTTGGATATATTTGAGAGAACGTCTAATCACTGAGTGTTGTTGTTTTTCACGTTTTTTTTTATATTTGTTTCAATATCCTAAAAGAAACGCGTTTATTTATCTCGTCTTAGAGTAGAGTGCTTTCTTCAAGAAGTTGTAACCATCGACGTATTAAGCAGACTATTTCTTCAAACAACAGCTTCTATTCAATGGCAGATAGTTGATCAATAAGACATTTGTTCCAAATTATTTTTTATCATAATCTGTGAAGCCGAAACGTTAACAAACTCTTTATTTTTCTACGAATGCGGATACTATCTGGGCCAGCAAATTAAAAAGTGTAAAAGCGCTTATCTCAGAATGATTGCATTCCAAACAGACAACTTGTTATCTAAATTTATTATTGTGAGCGTAGTAACATGTGTCTTCCTCTATTTAAAGAAACTTCCATGTGCATGTCTACATTTTATGCACCCACAAGATGTAGCGGCAGTTTGAAACTTCGTGTACTCTGACGAGGTAATGAATGCTACTCCCCCGACCAGAATTCATACGGTTGCAAAACCATGAATACCTGTACGGTAGCTAACAAACTTCATAGCCAACTCTGACAGCGTAACTTGGTAACAAACACAAAGAATCCTACACCATCATCCTGTGCAGGGGAGGTTTTGTTACACCATATTCTTGTACCGTCGCATGAAGCGTCACGAAATTGTTTGATTCGCATGCGTATCCGTCTGCAGTGCATAAGAAAAAGAAGCTAGATAAAATTTTCATCTCAAGCAAACTACGAGGTGCGTCAGAAAATTACCAAAGCGGTACTGTGGTATAACGGTGAAATATTTGTTAAAAATCTTGTGTTTGGGTGTATCCATCATCATAGCGTTATTGAGCTGTAAATACGACTCAAATCTAAGATCTCTCATTTACTGTTTTTAGATGAATAAATAAACAGAACTATATTTTACTTAGCGGGTAGCAGCAAAAGCTGATATTAACACCAACCAGAACAATTAAAATAATGGAGCATCAAACAATGTAGATGCAGATAAAACCATCGTGTGCAATTAACTAAATTATCTAAATTATATTGATTAAAAATAAAACAAGAAACATACAAAAAATTAGTTGAGTGACTGCAATTATAAGTGACCAGAGTTATGAAGAAATAAACTTGTAATGTGGTAACAGAAGTCATTCATTCATTGAGAAAATAATTTCCTTCATTTTCGTTTTAAATTGAAACAAGGTAGACTTCTAAGTTGTGGCGTGGTACAGGAGAATTGTACAAATTTGGCGCAGTAAATGAAAAGTCTGACTGAAAGAAGGCCGTAGTTTGAAAAAGCTGCAAACAAACGCTTTTTCCTCTGACAAAAAATATATTTCTTTGTTTTGAACTGCCACATTTTTTAATTTTGTCAATTTCAGATTCTTCAATTTCGAAACTTCTTCGAAACATATTAGCAAACATATTTTGTTGAATAATATATTCAGAATGTTAATTTCTTCAGCTGCCACAAGGGCACTAGCATTTCAAGATGATTCCAAAATTTGCATATTACGAAAAATAATTGTGAGAAAAAGCACTGAAGCGTTTTCATTATACAGCTTTTCCTATAGACCCACTTTTTATGAAATAGAAAACAACAGAAAACTACAGAAAGTAACAGAAAATATCGAAAAACAGCCGAAAAGAACAGAAGCCAACAGAAAACAACCAAAAACAACAGAAAACACCAGAAAACAGCGAAAAATGACAGGAAACAACAGAAAATATTAGAAAATAAGACAAAATAACAGAACACAATAGAGAACAACCAAAAACAGCATAAAGCAACAGAAAACAACGAAGTACAACAGAAAACAAAGCAAGGCAGCCGAAAACGAAAGAAAACAATCGAATACGGCACAAAACAACAAGAAACAGCCAAAACCAACAGGAAACAAAGGAAAACAACAGAAAACAAGCGAATACAATAGAAAACAACCGAAAACAACAAAAAACAATGGAAAGCAACGGAGGATGAAATAAAACAACGGAAAACAAGAGAAAATAACAGAAAACAACCTAATAGGACAGAAAACAACAAAATTCAGCAGAAAGCAACGGAAAACAATGGAGAATAACCGAAAACAACCTAGTACGACATAATACAACAGAACGCAGCGGAAAACAACAAAACACTATGGAGATCAACCGAAAGAAGACACAATAGAACAGAGAACAGCCGAATGTAACAGAAAACAACCGAAATCGACAGCAAACAACAGAACATTACAGGAAACAACAGAAGCTATTGTTTTCTGTTGTTTTTGGATGTTTTAGTGAACAAATAATATTTATTTTTCAGATATTTTAGATATTTTCATTTGTATTTTGTACAACTTGTGGTTTTAACATATAATGGATTAATATGAACTTTATTTTATTTGAAAAATACTTCTTCAATACTTCGACGGGGTTATTCACGTTATTCGACACGGAGCATGATGGCTAAAGTATTTTATAAAAAAGAAAATAATAATATCGGATGGATAGAGACCCATAAGAGCTACATTTTAAAAATATTTTCATGTTATACGGGGTGTCCCAAAAACACGAAATGTATCAAAGTTATGTTTTTTTAAATGGAATACCCCATATATTATTGCATATTCCTTGATGAATTCTAGTGTGACTTTATGTATCATAAAGCAAACCGTTTAGGTGTAAATCACCATTTTCGGTATAAGTAGATTGAAAATTGAATATCGCAGAGATTATAGAATATGGAAGACTGTGACTTTGCCGTATTAGTAAGCATAAAATGGGTCAGCTTCGATGAGACTGTCAAATTTAAGTTACGTTTATGCTTGGAGAAATCGCTCGATTAATTAAGGAAACTTCGACCAGCGATAACTTGATTTTTTCAAATGGGAATGCCTAATTTTTTTATACGGTTAAACGTAGAATTTGGTAACCTTTCTAAAGATATCAGGTTGTGAATATCAATCTCTGGTAGTTTTCATTTAATTTTAAATTCTCAAACAAATCGGCGATTTTCACTTCTCCTACCTATAAGCAACGTAGAAGGTCATGAAATATAAACAAAAACCTGTTCAGGTAGAATAAAACAACTAACTTAGCTGAAAAATAGACACTAACTAGACTAAAGGAACAAGATTATAAAAATTCCTTACAACAAATCAACTCTCCCAGAAACAACTGCGACAACATCTCTAAGGTCAAAGCGAAGCTGGAGTATGGCAGTAGTATATATTTTTTACAGTCCACTGGCTACCGCAATTTAATAGAGGCCAAAAATTTCCAAGACAATTGAAAACCCTGATATGAATCAAAAACAACCAGCGACTGTTGCTCCAGCACGCAACTATCAGTCATATGTAATGGTGTCAAAAAGTACTAATTTGCGTCGAAGTCGATACCCCTGACTGGAGCCCTTCTATTTTTCAATATCTATTAGCAATATTGCAAAAAGAGAATACTGACAAATCGGATTTAAATTTTCTGCCATTTAAGTTGTTTAATTTGAACAAATTTTAATTCATTCTTCATTTTCTATGATCTTGCTAATAGGTAGGTACTGAAGAATTTTCAGAACTCCAGTCATCAGAGGTACTTTTGACTTGAGGTTTGACAGAATTGCATAAATTTGTATATCATTAAATGTGAAATTTTATTATGAAAATAATAAACTGCTTACAACATTCTCTAGTGGTTTTTATTTTATTTCAATTTTTTTTAATGGTTTTAGAAATTGCCAATCTCTAGTACATCGCAGTAGCTAGTAGGCCGTGTATAATCCATTTCTGCCATACCCTTTGACCAAAGATACGTTACCGCCGTCGTCTCTGGTTAGACTTTGCCTGTTGTGAGTAATTTTTATAATTTTGTCCCTTTAATCTAGTTCGTGTGTATTTTTTCAGCTAAGTTAGCTGTTTTCTTCTAATTGGACAGGTTCTTGTTTATATTTCATGGCCTGCTACGCTTCTTATAGGTAAGAAAATTGAAAAACGCCGATTTGTTTGAAAATTTAAAATTAAATGAAAACTACCAGAGATTGATATTCACAACCTTATATCATTAGACAGGTTATCAAATTATACGTTTAACCGTATAAAACAAATTAGGCATTCCCATTTGAAAAAATCAAGTTATCGCAGATCGAAGTTTCTTTAATTTTTCGACCGATTTCTCCAAGCATAAACGTAATTTAAATTTGACAGTCTCATCAAAGCTGACGCATTTTATGCATAGTAATACGGCAAAGTCGCAGTCTTACATATTTTACAATATCTGCGATATTCAATTTTTTCCTGATATCTACTTATACCGAAAATGGTGATTTACACCTAAACGGTTTGCTTTAGGTCCCATGTATGATACATAAAGCCACACTAGAATTCACCAAGGAGTCTGAATATGCAATAACATACGGGGTGTTTTATTTAAAAAACATAACTTTGATACATGTCGCGCTTTTGGGACACCCTGTATTACATGACAATATTTTTAAAGTGTAGCCGTTATGGGTCTCTATCCATCCGAAATAATTATTTTCTTTTTTATCAAATACTTTAGCCATAATGCTCCGTGTCGGATAACGTGAATAACCCTGTATATGGTGGGAAAATAAATGTAAATAGAAATTTAAGAAAATGTCTTTGGGGCAGTTCACATTGCAAATATAGGAAAATAGCTATTGAAGAAAATGTGTATGTTTTCAAGTGATTGATCTTTTAGTTACATGCATATTGCAAAAATTTCAATTTTGGAAATAAAAAATTCAGTGTCATTGTGTTCCAGTTCTAAAAATTGAAGTATATTTTTTTTCTAATGAAATATTTTACCTGTTCTATTTTACAACTTTTTTAATCTGCAAACATGATTAACAACAAATTTTCAACTCCCCTATACATACGCCAAAATTGAAGTGAAATTATTTTTATATTATAGCCCTCAAGGTTGCCTACCATGATCAAGTGACAGGTTTCTAAAATATATAAATCGGCTCACCGTAGTTTATACAGGGTGTCCCACGACGACTAAGACAAGCAATCTATCGGAACTGGGCAGTAGTAGCAAATTATAATTTTGGGGGTGTAAATAAGAGCAAATATAGTATCTTTTCTTATTATTGCGTTTCGTTTTTGGTCACGTGACGTCCCATTCAAAATTCTTAATGGGACACCCTATATATTTGTGACTTTTTGATTCCTTCCGATAAAACAATTCCAACAAACTAGCACACTTGGTCTCTAAAGTGATTAATTCATGAGGTCTTTACTTTGACTTATGACATTGAATGTCAAAATTTGTTTTGCAGATACCCTACCGCTTTTGTTTCCGGTTACAGCTGATATCTCAAACGTTTTTACTATACAAAATGATAGGTTTTGTCTATGTAAACACCTGGTTCTTTAGTTACACTTAGCTGCTGTAGTTCGGTCAGGTAGTTTCAACAGCGTTTGCTGAGTTCTTGGTTAGTCTTAAAAAGCTACATTTTTTAGATCTAAAAATATCTTCGTAGAAGTTGCGAGAAAGGTTTCATTCCAAAGCCGTAGCTCTACATATACGTACATTTGCATGCTGGGACTGTAAATCTGTACCTACAGGTGCACACCTGGATTCTTACGGGCGCACTTACCGCCGATATTTTCCCATTTGCGAAGCCGCGTCTGGCGCTAGCGCGGCAACGGAAGCGGAAGTTGCGATGGCAGTAGCTGACCGAGGCGAGGCAAGGCGGGTTGTGTGTACGTGAGATAAATAAGGCATGCACTTATTGGCGTGATCCATCACACCGACGCCTCGCGGTAGACGCGCTCAAGTTGCATAAAACTTGCAGCTTACGGCACCAGCACTAGGTCAGTACCCAGATGGCTGGCCCGGACGTGGTCAGGTTACTTTCACGATACCGAGCATTCTTCGCACTAGTTGCCAAGTTTTGCTGTTGACGAAGTTTGATCGGGAGTTTATTGGTCTCCAGAATACGAACGACGAGCTGGAATCTCCAAAGCGTTTCATAAAATTGAGCTCTCGATATCCACAGCTAAAGTGCAATGGTTTAATTGAGAGTTTGTCCAACTTGTTCATTTCATATCGTGTTTCTATTCAATAAACACATACAAAAGATTTGTCAAGAGGGACAACTTCCAAAAACTACTTCACCTCCTTGTACCCTCTGCACTCCAGGATCATCCCCTTAAAAATTCTAAATGACAAGGGGTATCAAGTAACATCAACAGGTATTTCGAAGTTATTTATTTTGACGTTTGATTCTTTTAAATCGGTCGATTTGTTTTCGAGAAGATTAGAATCTTTATGAATCTTAACTTGTTCAAATAGAATACAAAAACATACGAAGCATCACTTTTCACTGCAATAAGTGTTCAAATGTTGCCCGCTATTGGCCAAACAATGATACAGGAAATTTGCAAATTCCTGACAGGCAGTTTGGATGACCTCTGTCAACGCGCTATCTAAAGCTGCCATGATGTCCCACAACCTGTTGTTGCATCTGTATGTATGTACCTACATTTATGTCGACAATCGTGTCATCTGGATGCTTTTTATGTGATTGCAAGGTAATTTTCATATATTGTTAGTATCATGATGAGGGTGAAAAGGTGCGTAGTCTTGGAGAGTCGCTGAAGTAAAAGTGGGGTCATCATCAAAGCGCACTAAAAATTTAAAAAATGACAAACTTCGAAGTAAGCAGTTATTTGAGCGTAGCTAAAAAGATAATTTGACCCTCGTTGTGGAATCTTCTCATATAAAAAATCCATTTCAACTGCACAATATCTTGAACATACAGAATGAGTTTTTAGTATCGGATCGGTAGCGAAAAAAGTTGTATTATACAAAATTTGTGGGCAAGGATATGCTCCTTGCTCAGAAAATATTTTTATTGGTACAGGGTGATTCATAAATACGTGGTGATGCGAACATGAATCTTTTTAAGTGGGACATATTATCCCATATTTATATTCCACTAATGATCTCCGTTTTAACAGTATCAGGTATTGTAACATTATTCAGGGTATTTAAAAAGTTATGAGCATATTTATATCCAAATCGCTGTCAAGTGACATACCGTACCTATATCAAAGGGTAATTGATCCAACATTCTATTTTACATGCCATGATAAAAAATATCTTCTAGCTTTATTGTCAGCCGTATATTCATTTACAGGGTGAGCTAAAATGCAAAATCTAGACCCTCTCTTAAGTTTTAAGTGTAACATTCAGATCTTATTTTAACAAAAAATTGCCTTCATTATAGACTTCCACGTTTTTATAGCATTTTCTATACCTACATCTATCGGTTTCCAAGATATTTCGATTTTTCTGCAAATTTTAAAAATAGCTTGTATTTGTGTACTGAAATATATTTATTTTGAGACAGAACTACGAAATTTAATATTTACCTGATGAAACATAGGTTATAGACGTTATGCATCATAAGCCGATTTATCAGGTCACAATTTGAACGAAACGTTCCTTCAATGTTTAAAGTGCACTAGCTTTAAGGTGATTCCGTTCAGGATATCTTAGTTGATATGTTCTTGAGGCAAGATGGCAGCTTCTCAAATACTCTTGTAATCCAAATTACATCTTTTTGTTTTTCCATAGAAAAAATAATTTTTACGGCTGAGTTTTCGCACACTGGGAAATGATTGAGGTTATAGTTATGGTTGTGGAAGCAGTGAATATTTCAAAGCCTACCTCATAAATCGGCTTGATAATTATGTACCATGTCTACAAAATAATTTCCTCAGCACACTTGATTTATATTATCTCAATAATTAGGGGTTTTGACTTCATCAGATTCTATTATGGCCTTATATTTAATTTGCTCGTTGAATAAACATAAAATTCCATTAGAATAAATTAGTTTCAGTACACGTCATATGTGTCGACTTGTCTTCGTGCATAGCCACCTACAACTGACGGTGCGGAACTATGGGCACCACACTAAGTTTACATTATATCCGACAATTAGCGCTGTAATAATTGTTAGTTATACACAAACTTAAGCAACATGATGCGACTACCGACTGATCTGAATATTTTAACCACCGTTCCGACTGAAATAAGAAAATTAATCACCTTCCTTAAAATAACTAGAATCTTTTACTTCCCACACCGATGGGTAAGGGGAGTATTGTGATCGCGAAAATTTTCGATTTTGAAACAATATACTTTTTGGGCGTTTTATGATGCCTACATAACGAAAATCCACATCACTCATTTCCGTCGGTCTGCTGTCGGTCTGTCTGTCTGTCTGTCTGTCTGTCGGTCTGTCTGTCTGTTGGCGTCTTTCCAGCCTCCTAATCTCAATAGCCGCTACATAGACTTTGATGAAATTTGGGAAGCGATATGGTGTAGGGTCGTAGTAGGTAATGTTGCTACAACTTTGAAAATCGGTGCATGGGCGGCGGAGTAATTAACAAAAAACGAAAAATTTCAAATATTCCTTTGTCTATTACAGGAACCAATTAAGGGACACAGAATTTTCCGATGTATATGTTACGGTTGAAGTGTTTACTTTGATAGTTTATGTACTAGCTGGATAGTATACAAACTCCAAATGTCTCGTTATTTTGATGGAAACTCATATTTCAACTAAAATAGCTATGAATATTGGTTAGTTTGTATACTAGCCAGCTAGTTTATAAACTATACAAGACATGCCGCTAAAGTATATACCACAACGACATCACACATATTAACCAGTGTCTCTGGTCAGTTTACAAACTATCCACATCATTTGGATAAGGTATGTACCTTATATCTCTAGTAATACATAATAACCAACTCGTTGGTTAGTATGTAAACTAACTAATTTTCTTTGGTTAATTTAACAGAAAAGTGAGGTTATGTTTATGGCAAGTGCAAGTGTGACGTGTTGGTATTGTTTACTGTCGTGTCTTGTAAAATTTGTTTAAGAACAGGTATCTAGTTACCAAAAATGGATCAGCAACAGCAATTTGAAAAGTTACTATTAGAATGTTACGAGAAAAAGTACCAAAATTCAAAATTAATGAACGACAGTGATTATAATGTACTTTTGCAACATATAAAGAGAATACGTGAACAAGGACCTAACAATAATAACAAGATTGATTATCATGAAATGAATACTTATGGTTTACAGGCAATCGAATCATCCTATGTAATGCACTATAAAAGGTCTGGAAAGATTATTTGACGTTTGAGTAAAACCTATGATGCCATTAAAGCTGCCCAGGGTCTAGAGATTTATTTTATATGAATATTTTGTTACACAATTTCTGCTTGTTTTGCTTATTTTTAGGTAATTATACCAATTTTATGTTGTATCTATGAATAAACTTTACTTTTGATTAAAAATTGTTTTTTAAACTAAAGTAACCAAAGAGGATTAGTTAGTTTACATACTAACCAACGAGTTGGATATTATGTAGTACTAGAGATATTAGGTGCATACTTTATCCAAATGATGTGGATAGTTTGTAAACTAACCAGAAACACGCTTCTAATGGACATCGAACTAAAAAGTTAAAAATAAGCCTAAAACAATAACGAACGAAAAATACTAGTATTACTGTGAAAACAACGTGGGCACTTTATGCCACATCAAGCGTAAGTCGATTGCACTTTAGAAATTCACCTTTACTGAAAGAAGTCTATCAGCTGAATAGTTTCGACCTAATAACTAAGTGTTGGATTAAGAAAAATTCCCCTCCAATTTGTACTGCAATACAACAGCGTAACATCGAAAACCCTCACCACCAGTCTAATAATATGGATGTGGATTTTTTTAACTTCCTGGAAGATATTAAGGTAACCTTTCCATTATAGAGTGAAATTCCAGAAGTCAACAGTGTCATATTTTCATCGATTTGCTCTAACTTATCGGAGAATGGTACCACGCTGATTTTTACTGATGCATCAAAGTCCGAATTTGGTGTAGGTTGTGCATACTATGTATGGACTACAGACACATGTGCAACCTTCAAGTTACCTCCGGATATGTCTATATTCTCGGCAGAGGCCACTGCTATCTTACAGGCACTAGAATACGCAAAAACCCAAAATATCATTAAGGTCACTATCTTCTCTAATTCTCAGTCAGTTTTGTCAGCACTGACAAATTTTAACATGGATAAGACACCGAATATGCATATTCTTCGCATCAAAAACAAAATTCAAAATTTAGAAATGCACGGATTCAATATAAATTTGACGTGGGTAAAAGCCCACTCAGGTATTCTTCCCAATGAAAAGGTGGACAATTTAGCTAAGTCAGGTGTTATTAATGGTGTTGAGTTGAGAGCTGATCTTAGTATACAAGATCACTATTGCGTACTGAAATCAAAGATATGGAAAAAATGGTCTAGTCTATGGGATGAGTACTGCTTCACCAACCCAGCACGTTACACGTTAATTCAGCCCTTTATTCCTAAATCCTACTGGCATGACGACTTTAAGATCCCCAGAAAATACATAACCTGTATCATACGTGCAAAAATTGGACACGGTAGATTCCCATCCCATCTGGCAAGACTCAAAATTATCGACTCTAGTTTATGTTTACGCTGTGGCACTGAAGGTGACTTGGACCACTTGTTTTTTGGCTGTTCGGAACACATGTCTGATTGCAATACATTATACTCTAAGTTGATACAATTAGGATTGTCTGCCCCTTTCAACACATTGCACATACTGTCCTTGAACAGGAATGACATTTTGTCAGCTCTAATTACATTTATTCGTTCCTCTCGTATTAGGATTTAATTTAGGGTACACCCTTTCCTCTGTTCTGACCCTTTGTTGAGATTTCCTTCCTTTCCGTGGTCTAGTCTTTGTAAAAAAAAAAATGCCCTGACGGACCCATGGGCGAGAAGCGTGTGTCCCTGTTTCTATCCCTAATAATTCCTTCCCATTTAGTTTTAGGCTTAGATCGTTTGCTCTTTATATCGCAATTATTTAATATCTGGGACTGGCTGATGGGATAAAATCCTAGTGCCATTAACAAAAAAAAAAAAAAGCGTAAGTCGAACGCCCGACGCTTTTTCAAAATATTACTAGTAGTTTCCGTTCATTATTGTTTTAAGCCTATTTATTATTATACGCGCGAAAATGCTTCAAAAACAGTATGCCTTCTCTGAAATGTCAGGTTTCTACCAATGGCCTGATTTCAAAAACCATTAAATCACCGCGAACGGCGATAAAAGCAGAGGCAGTGTAGACGAAGCAGTCGATAAAAACAATGCCCGGACCAGCCTAACAGAAATCCGCGTATGAATCAAAGTTCGCAATCGCTGGGCCACTGCGACACACATAAATCATCTACGGAACACCATACGCCTCCAAACAGGGGAAGCAATCCTGTTTAGTAGTCTGTTCGAATCGGACCGCCTTCGACATTCTTATTTTGTGTTATGTGGAACATAGACGTGCGAATTGTGCAGAGGGTTGCCAACCATGTTACTACGGACAGTATAACGGTGTTTTCTTCTTGTACTGGCATGTGAAGCTATCCTCTATACGTGACACTCGCCTAGTTAATGATTTATGGACATCTGGCATGAACGCCTATTTTTCTTACCTCGGTATCGAGAGATAGACAGCTTATTTCTACCAAAAAAAAGTCGTATAATAGAATAGTGTAAGATTTTCAACGGCTTCAGAGGTAAATTGAATTTTAGAGATTTTCATCAAAATGCGGATCTCCAAACGAAAAATCTAAAAAAATAAAATTTTGTTTTTGCGTTTTGGAATGTTATATAGTGCACAGAAAAAAATACTGTTGCGCTTACAATTAACTGTTAGTATCTGGATGTTTTCCCATCGCTTTAAATATATTTACAGTTGTTTCAAATCCATGTCATTGAAAGAATTTCATCCTTATATTCGATGTAATCACAGATACGACAATAAATTCATAATAGTTTTACATTCGTTCCAATGATATCTGTAATCCTTCTGAAACTAGTATTGATATCTAATGCAATCAAAGCATCCTTTGGTTTTCGCAGTTTACCCTCTGTTTCATTTAAGCAAAGCACAAGCACAATCTGTTCGATGTACAAAAATTATACCTGCAATGGCAGTTCCTGATAATTCATCTGATAAAAATTAATTTTATTTCAAAAAATAAAATATGAACAATAACCCATGTTTTCAAAACATTGTCTATGCATTTAGAGAAATTGATAAGCAGTATTCAATGGCCCTTGTTGTTCGCTGAACTATAATCAGTTTTTGACGGGACTGATGTCCCGAGTCAATGAACGTAAAAAGAAAGAAGAGGAGGATTATCTCAGTGTTATCTGTTACCTGCACCAACATGGACGAGGTTGTTCGGTAACGAGTTGTTTTGTTGTGTTGATTCGTTGTTTGCCGTATTGTATCATCTCGTGGTTTCGCGGATTGCAGCAGCAATTGTGTAATTTAAATGTGTCCAGTTATATATTAAATGGAATGCCTACTAAAAAATTGGGGCATAGAAGAGCTAATACCCACATTTGAATGTAGGTATTTAGATTAGTCAGACAGTTATGTTTCAGGTAAAAAGACAAGAACTGGTGCAGGCTTCTGTCTCTCTTATACCATGCTCCTTATAACCTCATACAAAATCACACCATTCTTAAACATCCAAACGAAAAGATCAGCTATCCTCGCAATAAATTGTGTGGCTGCCATTGAATCATTCGTTGGAATCCAATGACATCTTGTAGTTGAATCGACAACACGATATAATTCGTTACCAACTATACACTTCCCATTGGATAAAACATCGCTATGTTTGACGAATGGTGAGTGTAACGTCCCATTGAATCAAAGTGTAAGTCTTTGACAGAATGATAGATTTTTCTGTGTGTGTCAAAATGAGCAAATGCCGAAAAATGACTTCAGGAAACGTTACAAAAAAATTAATTTATCTTAAAAAGTCACCACATAATAATTAACCGTGCACTTTACTATAAAGGCATCCCCATCTTTATGGTTATCCATTGCAATTATATTGCATTTGAGCTCTAAAAGCACAATGGATATCCGCGAGTACTAAACTTCAACACACCGTTTGACAAATACTTGTCATCGGATGTTTAATTTTTGTTACGGGTACTTAAATAATGTGCTATTCCATCATGATTAGTGATCGGTTAACCAAAATTTCGGCATAGGATCTCAAAATTGTATAATCTCAGAAGAAAACTTCAAATTGCAATTCAAAATGGATTCGCCAAAAAAAAATCGCTTGACAAGCATACAGAACATGAGCGTTATAAAGTTTTTTGTATCCGTAGATTTTCAATCACGTATGGACTCATCCACGCAAAGAATAGTTGCATCTTTGGAGTCCAAAGGAAGCATAAATCGACAAAAATCCATTCTTCTGACAGGATCGCCTTCCTCCAAAATGTGTGCTGGCATGCATTGGTACGGATACAGACCAATTGTTTGCGCAGTGAACCACAACTTCCACTGCGAAGTACCATATGGGTGATTTGCTACAACGTACGTGGTTGTTTTGGGATCTTTTTCATAGATTCGAAAAATTTGGTATCGGTACCGGTATCACTGGGACGCCGTCGAAAGCTTCCTGTTTCGCGTAAACACTTAATGTCGCTTATTCAAAATTAAGTTTTTGTCCAACTTTGTACTTCACAGAAGTGGCCCAAACGTAAATAAAATGTATCTCAAGTATTCGGTATTTATTACAGAATCACAGTCGAGTTTCGATGGCACAAATGGACCCCTAAAGCATAAAGTATTAGCTAGAGTGCGGTAAGGTAAAAGGTAACGTAAGACGTAAGAAAATAAACCTGTGAAACCAGATGAGAGTGTCTACAGTCGTAACGTTTCTTCTTACATTACGACTATAAACACTCTCATCTGATTCCATAGATTTATTTTCTTACGTCTTACGTTACCTCTTACCTTACCGCACTCTAGTTAATCCCTAAAGTACGAAATAGAGTGCGGTAAGGTAAGAGGTAACGTAAGACGTAAGAAAATAAACCTGTGGAATCAGATGAGAGTGTTTATAGTCGTAACGTAAGAAGTAACGCAACACTCTCATCTGATTCCACAGGTTTATTACCTTACGTCTTACGTTACCTCTTACCTTACCGCACTCTATTTAGTCCCTTAGTATTGTAAATTGAAGAGCTTGGGGCAATAAGGAACCTAAGCCACATTGCAATAAAAATCTAGATATTCATGCAGAAACATACGTACCGAAGATATTTATGTTCAAAATTATTTATTCTGCTATTAGCGAACAGGTGTCGCTACAATCTCTGAAAAGCCTTGTTGACCGACCCATGTATTTGTCACAATTTTACATTACTTAAATACCAAGATGGCTACAAAGCGAAAACAGTACTCTGATGAGAAAAGTGACCATTTCAGTAACACTTTCAGAGTGAAAATGGATCAGAATTAAGTTCATATGACAGTGTAAAACACAAAGACTACAGTTTAGATGATAGCAGTACTGATAGCGAGTCTGAACGTGAAAATCTGGCAAATATTCTATATGAGTGGCTTATTGCGGTTAAATATATGGCTTAAATGTTTTTCGCGTAGAAAAACAATTTTTCATTTTAGTTTCACGATATCACCATACAATGGTTTCAAACTATTTTTCAGTGTAATATTATACAGGGTGGGCCAATAGTGCGTGGACGGAGGATTGTGGGCTTACTAAAAAATATTTTGAAAATCTGTCACCCGATCATGGCAGGGACCCTTGAGGGCTATAACGTAAAAATATTTTCACTTAAATTTTGACGTTTTTACAGGGTGATTCATATCAAACCTACAGTTTTTTGAATAGAACCCCCTATATATTATTGCATATTTGGATTTCTTGGTCAATTCTAGTGTGACTTTATGTATCACACATGGAACTCTAAACGAACCGTTTAGGCGCAAATCACCTTTTTTGGTATAAGTAGGTATCAGAAAAAAATTGAATATCGCAGCGACTATAAAAGTCAGAAGGCCGTGATTTTGCGGTACGACTAAGCATGAAATGCGTCACCTTAAGTCAGACGGCTAAATTTGAATTCTCTTTGTACTTGGAGAAATCAGTAGATTAATTAAGGAAACTTCAATCACAGATAACTTGATTTTTTCAAATGGGAATGCCTATTTTGATTTAAAGTATCAAATGTAAAATTTTATTACCTTTCTAACGATATAGCATTCACGATATCAATCTTTTTTGGTTTTCATTTTATTTCAAATTCTCAGTCAAATCGGTGTTTTTCAATTTTCCTGCGTGCAAACAACCTAGCAGGCCATGAAAAATAAACAAAATCTCGTTAATATTGAAGAAACCAACTCACTTAGTAGAAAAATGCAAACTAACTGGAGCAACGAGGTAAGGTTACGAAAATTCCTTACAACATATTGGCTCTAACCGGATACCACAGCGGCAAGATATCTAATGTCAATGAGTAGCTGGGGTATGACAGAAGTGTTTATTTTTCACAGCCTACTAGCTATTGAGGTCTACTAGAGCTTGACAGCTTTCAAAAACAATTAAAAATTTTGAAATAAAAGGAAAACTACCAGCGATTTTTGCTTACAGTCTAACATGTTCAGAATGAAATTACACATTTAATATGACAAAAAGTTAGTCGTTTCTGTTCAGTTAAGTCAAAAGTGAAGATATCTCCAACTGGAGCATTCTGAACATCTATTGAAATAATTGCTAGAATTTTTTAACTACGCTATGTTGTAATTGTGTTTATTTTATGTAGTTTTCTGCAAACTAAATTATGTTTTACAAACTGCGATTCAAGTTTCATTTTCCGCGATTTTGCTAATAAGTGGAAGTACCTACTGAAGAATTTGAAGGGTTGCAGTTAGAGGTATCATTACTTTTGACTTACGGAAATGGCTACTTTTTTATAGCATATATATATTGTTTCTGGTTAGAGCTAATATGTTGCAAGGAATTTTCATGATCTTGCCTCGTTGCTCTAGTTAGTTTGTATCTTTCTACTAAGTTAGTTGGTTTCTTCCATATTAACGAGCTTTTGCTTATTTTTCATGGCCTGCTAGGTTGCTTGCATGCAGGAAAATTGAAAAACACCGATTTGGTTGAAAATTTGAAATAAAATGAAAACAAAAAAAGATTGATATCGAGAATGCTATATCGCTAGAAAGGTAATCAAATTTTACATTTGATTCTTTAAACCGACATAGGCATTCCCATTTGAAAAAATCAAGTTATCTGTGATTAAAGTTGCCTTAATTTATCCTCTGATTCCTCCAAGCACAAAAAGAATTCAAATTTAGCCGTCTGACCTAAGGTGACTCATTATTGGCCAAACAATGATACAGGAAATTTTCAAACTCCTGACATGCTTAGTCATACCACAAAGTCGCGGCCTTCTGAGTTTTATAATCGCTGCGATATTCAATTTTTTTCTGATACCTACTTATACCAAAAAAGGTGATTTGCGCCTAAACGGTTCGATTAAAGTTGCATGTATGATACATGAAGTCACACTAGAATTGACCAAGGAATCCAAATGTGCAATAATATATAGGGGGTTCCATTCAAAAAAATGTAAGTATGATATGAATTACCCTGTATAAATGTCAAAATTTAAGTGAAAATATTTTTACGTTATAGCCCTTAACGGTGATGACGATGATCAAGTGACGGATTGTTGAAATATTTTTTAGTAAGCCCACAATTCTCCGTCCACGCACTATTGGCCCACCCTGTATAAACCTAATCAAACACGGCTATTTAAGTTAGTGAACAAAATTAATAAACATCAAAAATATGAAAAATGTTGTGGAAGTGGCTGGAAGTGCCCTTATTCACGCAAAAAAATGATATTTGTGGCTTAGTACCTTCTTTAGGCGTTCAGGCATAGTGTATTTTTTTATTAAAGTTCAGTTGGTTGTAAGCGGAGCCAAAATGGCTACTCCTGAAAAATCAAAAAAGTCAAGATGGAGATATCGTAATATTGGTTAAAAGTAAAATCGAAACTAGAAGTCTTGGCCACAGCTACATTGATGCTAAAGGTCGACACCGAGAAGCTAATGTTTGAGGCTCACCATGTGAGTGCAAGAGAAACTGCAGACAACTAGTTCAAGAAATATACTTATTTTCTACGATTAAAGTTGTACCAAAAAAAAAATGAGCTACAAAAAAAAGCTTGGAATCCACAGACGACAATGTTGAAAATACAGACGTTAACGAAGAAATTGATCTGGACTGATAAATAAATCAATTTTCATGTATTGTAATATCAATAAAATATTTTTTACAAAGAGGCAGTAAGCCACAGTATTTTCGAAAAAAAAAATATATTGCGAAAATTCGACATGATTTTCCTTTAAGGTATACATCAACTCATAGTTCCAGCATTAGTGGATATATTTAAGTAGTTCATATAAGATAATATAGGAAAATATGATTTCAGGATTTTGTCAAAGCTTTCAAAGCCTGTTTTCTCAAAATTAAGTCAGTGTGGCTTATATCCCTTATTGCCCCAAGCTCTTCAATTGCAAATAGAATAACTAAAAGTTATTGACATTACGTCTATTATAGCACCTTGCATCTAATATTCTGATGATACTTTCCTGTTTCTGTGTCTCAGACAATAGAATTTACGGACGTCTATGTCGTGGCGTATATCTGGAAAGTTTCTATTGTGTGTTCGAAGTACATGCAGGAATGCTGCAATTCTGTTGCTATGTGCTACTTCGAAAGACATATCGAGGCAATATTTGTAAAGCAACTTTTTTGTTTACGTCTCCGCGTTGTGAGGTGCTGAAAGTTGTACAACCAAAATGATTTGTTTTCTCTTTTGCTAACTTCGTGTTTCAGCCCATGTTGGGTATTCTTGTCACTTGTTTTTGGAGAGCTACCGTTTGCCTTATTTTCAATAAGAGTTCTTTCTAATTTCGTAGTCGTATAGTTACCCACGAAGTGATTCGGTAGAACAAAAGAACCTATCCAAGAACAGCTAAATAGTGAACTTCACTTACCCAAAATGACGTTTTGTTATATCTTGTACCTTAAAGGCGAAACGTTAGTTACTAATTTATTTCAACGAATGAGGTTTTATTATTAGAGGTTTTCGCAGATGACGTCCTGGACACGTTCGGGACTGGTTCGGGTGAGAGGCATATCCGCACTATGATTAAGCGGTATGTAAATCTTTTATGTAAATTAATTCTGTTTACGTCATAGAATCAGTTTAAATAAGCATTTATAAACCGCGCATGCCCGTGAACATACTGTGCATACACTTTTTATCCAAACTGGTCCCGAAACAGTCCGGGACGTGATCTGCCAAAACCTCTATTATTACCATATAAAAATACTACAACGCACATCTTCCTTTTGCCGATGATTTGAAAATATATATAGATACTAGCAGTTTACAGGACTATAGAAACTTGCAAAATGATCGCCATAAAATCAACGAATGGTATGAAATCAAAGTAATTTCAACCCAGAGTTTTCGAAGAACTTGATAATTCTGCATAATATACCCCATTTGATGATAACATGTGTAAAGCATTCAGTGGAGCATTCAGTCCTAAGCGAATCAATTCCGAATAGAGTCGATCGCAGTGTAGCTTAGACAGACAGACAGACAGACAGTCAAAAAAATATTATCCAGGGTTCCTTCTATATGTATAAAAATGTTCACAAAAGTTGGACCAAAAAGTTTTAAATGTAGCTAGATGTGATGGAAAACACCATGTCCAAGTTTCATTCTGATATTAGAGATATATTTTCGAGGTATTTTTAAATTGCTGTGCCAATAAGATTTAGGAATATCAGGGTGTATCTTGTAGGGTTGTGCTATTATGTTACTACATCCTCTTTTAACAATGATGCCCTTAACTGAGATTCCTCGATAATGATTGATTTGGTTAGCTGATCGACTTTTTTGTATAATTCAACTCCACAATGTGCCTTGACCCATATAATTTTAACTTATCGTCCATTTATTTGGTTGAATATTATCCTATTCTGTTATTTACTTTGTATAAACTACTGTAGTCCCACCAATAATTGGTTTATCTGTTGGTGTTCCCAGTAAACACACATACGTTACTTAAACGTAATTTAAACGTGTGAACGGTTGATAAAACGTTTACGTTAGAATGCTAACGGTTTGATTTTTGTGTAAAATTATACCGTTTGATTAAAGCGTCATAATAACGTTTAATTAAATACATAATTCTCCGGTGGCTCACTTTCACGTTAGAGTAATGTTGTGTACTCCACAAATAAAGTGTGACAAAAATGATGTATTCAGACGTTAAAATAACGTTCTGATTCATAATCATTCTGCAATCCATAGAGTTTCAATTTTGAAGTAACGTTTGGCTAAATCATTTTATTAACCATATGAGCAACTGGTTTTTCAAAAGGGTTTCATTTTTAAATTAGGAGCAAAATCTAGTCAATGTCTGACAACAAAAAAAAATATTATTTTGCTAATCCGCTATAAGCTATAGAAACCGTTATGATAGCAGTTGAAAATAACGTGCATTGCTCGTTCAGGTACAACGTTATAATAACGTAGTTTCTAAACGGAGCAATTTGATTGGTCCGAAAGAGCCAGGCTGTGCGTGTATGTCGTGACATCAGTACTGGTGGCGGCCATTTTCACCCGTGTTGTTGTAGAGTCAACAAGTGTTCTCCGCTTCCTGAGTTTTCAGCTATTTAGTACAGGTCTTGCGTTTGGTAAGTACATCTACATGACTAACTAATTTGCTGAGATGAAAATGCGAATGTCCCTAATGCTAAAATTTTGCTGTGGACCTCAGACATGCAAATGATGCTATTACAACTCGTCGCTTGGTGGCGTGCGTTTGTTTAGGCAAATCTGGTTTTTCTCCTCAACTCATATGGAGTACCTGTAACCGTTTCATAATAGTAGCATTGTAATTATCATGCTTCCTGACTATTATTTGGCTTTTTACATTTTATTTCATACTGTTGAAGGAATAAATCTGTATTGGTTTATTTTCATGTATTTATAATGATTTGGATTAACGCAAAATTGAAGTGTGATTTCCTAATTTTTTATAACGCACGACATATTATGATGGCGGTCATGAAAAATAAATAGTTAGGGTTGTTCTAGATTTAATGAAAATGCTCTACTTTTAGGTAATTGTCAATTATGCCACATTTTAAGATTCTCTCGAAACGTCAAGTACAAAGAAAAGTAACAAAACCAGCAACTTTAACGAAACAAAAATTTTATATTGCGTTTTTTATAAGCGCCTTTAAAGTTGTGTACATACTTTACTTTAAGTTATATATTATATGTATATTCCTTTATAAGCGGACTTCTAATTTGATGTATCCACTTATTAATGAGAGTTCAATAAATACTTTAAAAAAACAACCATTGCGTTTTATTTATGATACCCTTTAAAATTATAAGCATTATTAATAGCAATTCAAATACTACCTAGAATAATGTTTCAATTGGGGCTCGCTCTTTTAAAACCGGGATAAAAAGTATATTTATTCGTTACTTGTAACGCTAGAAACCGCGACATTTTCAAGTTGATTGTACGTAAACAAGTAACGTAAAAATGAAAAGGTGTCAGGGAATAAATAACGTTTAACTAACGTATGAGTGTTTACTGGGTTATATTTAAATAAATAAAATGAGATGAAGAAGTTTTGTTAAAAGAAATAATAAATATAGTTTCAAAAAACAAAAGAGCATGCTTTGAAAGAACATCGAACTAAAAAGTAAAAAATAATTTTTAAAATATGCCTAAAACAATAATGAAAAAAAAATACTAGTATGATTTTTAAAAAAGCCTCGAGCACTCAATTTACGAATAATATGGCAAAAAGCGCCCCCGGTTGTTCCACAACAATACTGGTATTTTTCGTTCATTATTGTTTAAAGCTTATTTTAAATTTTTTTAGTTCGATGTTCTTGAAAACTTTTTTTTTAGTTTTAAACTATATTTATTTTTTATATTCAACTAACTTAATCATAAAATTGTGTTTTTTAGTTTTTTAAACTGTATTTATTTCATTATCTTTTAATATCCCGATAGAAATTGTTCTGATTGAAGCTGTATCTGCCATACCTTATGTAAAACACTTCCCTATCAACAAGAGCTTGTTCACTTTTTAACTTGATTAAAGAGGCATATGATATCATACAAATTAACCTCTATTAAAAAATGATGTTACTGCAAAAAAAGCTAACGACACGCGATATTTCCAAGCGGTCAACCATCCAGGTACTCGCTCGACGCTGCTTAGCTTCGGAGATCGGACGGTAGCAACATATACATATAATACGTGAGATATTCCTTAAGGCTGTGAGACCCAGCCCATTCTCGATTCAACCAAGTTGATTTGACCCACAGCTTGGTGTTAATTTTTGACTGGAGCCTTAGAAATTAGTTTTATGTAAATCCATCGATCATTTCATAAGGAGTCGTTAATTTCTGCATTTTTTGTGGCTGATCGCGTAGTTTGTGGTCGACCGGAACGAGGTTTATCTCTAAGTGATAAACTGATTTGGCCATTTGATACAATACCTAACTGTAAACCAGCTTCACATTTTATAAAATTGTTCATTGTAGTATTCCTAACTTTATTACCACTGTCGAAGTGTCGAGAACACGGACTATAAATCCACGTAGAATTATGTCATCTGAATTGTGCAGTCTTTATGTCATTTACAAGGCATTGTGAATTGTTAATACAAACCCCCAACTCACGCGAAAGATGGCGCCAAAGTTCCGCACCGTCAGTTGTAGGTGGTTATGATACGAAGCCAGCTGGACAGCTATATACATATTAAAGCTTGAGGTAACAGATGGCGCGTGTGTTGCAGTTACTATCGCATTCCCGACAAAATTCAAAAAATTCCAGGAGCATGGGAAAGGATACTTATCAGGCGTTGGCAGTGTTACCAACTTAACTCATTTTCCGTTAATTCTAAGGGATTTTTGTGAATAAAGACGCAATAGCAGTAGAAAGCACACGGTCAGTTACAAGCTCACGAACTTATAAACTCAAAAACATACAGGTGGAAGGTGGAGCTAATAAAAGCGTGTTAAAAATATCACCTACATAGATGAAAATACTGTTGCATTTCCAATTAATTATTAGTACTTGGATGTTTCTCCATTGCCATAAATAAAATAAAATAATTTTATATTCGTTCTAACGATATGGTAATACCAGCTTTGGCATATAATGCAATCAAAACATCCTTTTGTTTTCGAAATTTACCCCATGTTTCATTTAAGCAAAGCATACAATCTATTCGATGTACAAAAGTTATTGCTGCAACAGCAGTTCGTGATAATTGATCTGATAAAAATTACTTCTGTTTCAAAAGGTAACTACTACGAGAACAATAACCCATGCTTTCAAAACGTTGTCTATGCTGTTAAAGAAATGGGTAAGTAGTATTCGTAACAACAACATCATATATCGAATTCAATGTCCCTTGTTGTTCGCTGAACTATAATCAGTATTTGGCGGGACTGATGTCCCGATTCAATGAACGTAAAAAAAAACAGGGGGATTATCTTAGTGTTATTATCGGCGCCAACCCGCCAACATGGACGAGGTTGTTTCATTGTGTTTCGTTGTGTTGTTTCGGTGTTGTGTCATCTCGTATTTTTGCTTTTTGCATCAGCATTTTTGTGATTTAAATGTGTCCAGTTATAGGTATATTAAATGCAGGACCTACTGAGAGATTGGGGCCTAGAAGAGCTAACACCCACATTTGAATGTAGGTATTTAGATTATTCGGACAGTTATATTTCAGATAAAAATGCAACAACTGGTGCAGGCTTATGTCTAATTCTTCTATCATGCTCCTTATAACTTCATACAAAATCGCACTATTAAACATTCAAACAAATCGATCAGCTGTCCTCGCAATAAAATGTGTTGGTCCAAGGAAAAGAAAGAAGTATAGAATCAATTAACAAACACAGATTCGATTCAACGACAGGCTGCGATTGGATCATTCATTGGAATCCAATGACATCCTGTAGATGAATCGACAATACGATATAATTGGTTACCTTCCCATTGGATAAAACATCGCTGTATTTGAGGAATGCTGAGTATAACGTCCCATTGAATCCAGGCGTAAGCCTTTGACAAAACGACAGACTTTTCTGTGTGTATTAATTCCGTCAAGTCCAAAAACACTACTCGACTGGCATCACTGTCTCTGAATTTACCTTGGAAATAAATTTGGTTTAGCTCCCAAAAGACTCTATCAGTCAGCGCGTCCATCTTTGAGAAGGATATCTTGGGTGCGAAGCGAAGGAATTCCGTCCATCCCTTCTATCAATCTCTTAAATAGCTCATAAAGCCCGATCCTCCGGTATCGACGTAATCGATGTCAATAGCTCCGCTAGCTCTCCGGATGGCTGTAAGGCTCATATAGGTGCCAGTTGGGAACAGCGTCGAGCTCCACAGCCGCTAACTCCGAACAAGTATAAATCATCTTCGAGAAGGCGTGTGTGTATGCCCGTAGTCGTATATTGCGAAGCTAGTTCCAGGTGGTATTTCGAGTATACATCACTATTAGTTCGGAGTTTTGCAATTGGCGTTTTTGATCTAGATAGAACGTTTATTACCGCTAAAGTTATTATCAGAATGAGAGAATTACCAAATACCCTTTGAGAATACTGAATAATTTATACCGAACATGAAGAAACTGTATAAGATAGATAAACTCAATAGAAAACTTGGTAAATATAAAAATAGTATTTATGTATCAATGGCGCAAAACAAGCGTTTGTGGACCGCATCATGTAAATAAAAGCCCGAGCCGCTAGGCGCGAGCTATTAACATGTAGGGGCTATAAACGCTTTTTACGCCCGGAAGACATAAAAAATTTTATGCACGATCGCTTTTGTAACCCTTCATTAATAAATAAATATGTTTTTCACTTTTAACTTCTGAGACTAGCTTATAATAAATATCGTTGTAACTCACATGAATTTTGTACTTCGATTGCTATCGTTAGATATTATAATACGGCTTGTGTAGTAATCTGCCAAATCATTTATATTCGTTTTACAGAAAATCATTAAATAAAAATAAATTCTACTGCAACTAACAACAGATTATAAAACAATAATCTTTCAATCAAAAACAAATATCCAAAAAAGCTCAGCGAAGAATCCCCACCTGAGCCTTCACTGTTGGCTTCTAATTAGCAGTGCTGTTCCTAGAGTGGCGCCGGGAAACAGTAACAAAGCCTACACAGAACACTAATGACCAGAGCAGTCGATGCCGATGACACGGAAGTAAAAAAATAATAATCTGGACACTTATGTCCGCGTTACCATATCAACTAAGTAAATAAGACGAAATATGTGGTCGCCATTTTTGAGTACAGTTGCCGTACGTCAGAATATCTTCGAATTTTTTCAATATCATGGAAAGTGGTGACGACGAAATGGTTTACGCAACACCACGGAATATTTTTAAGACAGCGGAAGATGCCCGCGGGCGCTGAAGTGGACTTTGCGGCCGCTAAATGTATCAATAATTTGTACTTTACTTTAAGATAGTTATTTTAAAATTGCCGTTGCCGCTAGTGATTTTTTTAAAAGTAGCTGAATCCGAAGTTATGGATAACTAACTTTTAATGGAATTTGATTGTCCAAGACTTCGTTATTTTCTGCAGATGTACAGTTGTTCACTATATATGAATGTTTTATTTTAATTTACATAATTATCACCATTGGATTGATGATTTTTTGAAAAGTAAAAAAATGTACTTGTAACGTAACCTTAGTTATTTCAAATTTTAGTCATGAATTCTTCTGATTTGAAAAACAGAATAACAGGGTGAACATTATTACCCTGTTTTTATATATTTCTCATTTAAATATTTCTCTTGTTACTTGTGGGATGATCGAACGACAATCCTAAAATGGTTTAGTACAAAATAAACTCAAACATCGATCATATAAAAATGAAATGGCTGGCCATACCCAGAACCTGCAGCGTTTCAAATCTAACGTGCACCGACACTTAAACTCTCGCAGCGCTTCTACACAGCGACATAGGCTTTCAGCCTTTGCGGGAGGCTGACCGTAAAAAAATAGTTTTAGAGAGAATCTCAACCGCTGCAAGTAGATCAATAATACAGTACTATTTTTTCAATCATTTTACTCACAAATTATTTTTGTATATTTACATGTGCCAATGCTCTATAGCTATACAGGAAGGATCATGATACCTAGTCATTTTCAAGACTACGGTAACTTTTAAATTGGAGTTACTTCATTTTGACTCCTTAACGATGTAGATGTTGAATCGAATGATTAAGTGTTATGGTATATAATACGACTACTCGACAACCTGCTTCAATAACGAGGGTTCGTTGTTGCTCAATACGTTTCATTTTGTGATTAATTTATGAAACATATACGCCAAATATTCGTGAAATGTATTGGACTGCATTTCGTTATTTGTGAGTTTAGTTTTTATATTTGCCTGTTCACACTGTTCAGTTACTACTAAGTGAAGTTGCTTATATGTATAAGTACAAACTTACACGACCTTGTTTAGTTCATAGTATTGTTGCAGTGTTTGTTTTGTCACATTCTTTCATCCTGTAAAAGAACTCATTCAATTTAGAAGCAATGGTTAAGGCTTAACTCTCACAAATAACGTTTTCAATCATTTTAATATACCATTCAAAAGTTTACTCCAAATTTTGTATCTGTCAACCTTGATTTGAATGATACGTTTAGCACGGGATAGTTTGGTTCTTTTAAAAAGTGTTCCTCCATAGTTCCTCTATAGTAGTTATACAGGAATTACCAAACTCCTTACTATCCGTTTTACATCAACAAAAATCCATGGCTTTATTCATGGATTTAGTTCGTGGTCCAATTTGAGAAATGTGAAATTAATAGGAATTTGACGTCAAATAAGTCCATGGATTTATTTGTAGATATCTGGTCAGGTTTGACGTCAAATTTAGTAAAACCAACCATAAAAATCTTGTGATGCATCTATTCCATGTTGCATACCCGTCTTTATATATTAATAAATATTTTGTAAACAAAAATTCGCAATCAAATTAAGAGTTTTACTGTTAAGATCACAAAAAAGTACAAAATTAATAAATCTTGCGAAATCCGCCAAATCATATGACAGCAACAGTGTTGGCAAGCCGTGACTACTGCTTCTCTTGCAAGTGCACAGGATTAAATACATGCTATGGTAACATTACTACAAAAGTGAATATGAAATGCCAAACGCTAATTCAAACGGTGTACAGTATTTATTTCAGTGACAAAAGTGTGGTTAGTTTGTCAATAGTTTATGATTAACATCTGTTAAAACTGTGCTTTTGCTACGATCGCGGTAATGGTTTCATGGTGAGATCAGCTATATAGCAGCATATAGGGCAACTTATTTGTTATAACTCACTTGTCGATTTACAGCACGCGTCTGCGGCTAGTGCTAAAAACTTCAACAACTTCAGTTATTACCGCCATTACCTCCTGTTAAACAATAAGCTATTATCCTTGCTAGTTGGAGATTTAATCAGACCTCCGTAAGAGCTAATATCACACAGAACACTATTTTGTACATGTATCTAAAATCCATTAGACTCTTGTTGTCTTATATCGTAAAACACTTCGACTGGGAAAAACTGTTTTCCCAAGAGGAGATGGAAGCTACCCAACATTTATAGTACCAAGGAATAGCTGTGTTGATACCCGAACAAGGATGGAAGGACTGTATTAGCTGCAACATGACGAGGCCATAGCAGTATCAAACCATACCAGCCTCTAGAAAATCCCTTTCTCTAAAATCTAAAGGCTACCTATATTAATAGGACTGGCATACAGGGTGTATCAGCGATGTGTGGGTGGACGGTAGCTGTTTTCCTATTTTGAGGTAGAAAAAAAATAAGAAATGTAGAGGGCAGAAAAATCTACGTAAAGATATTTACCATTTTACAGGGTCTCCAATAAATGCGTGACTTATCAAAGAAACATTTTTTTAAATATAAGCCGCTGTATATCATTCCATATTCGGATTCCATGATCGATTTTAATGTGAAAGAGAGAGAGAGACAGAGAGAGGGAGAGAGAGAGAGATCACAGATGATGCATATTTAAAACTAACCGCTTAAGTGCAAATCACCATTTTCGATATAAGTAGATGTTAGAAAAAAATTGAACATCGCAGTGTCTATAAAACTAAGAAAGCTGTGGCTTTGGGGTGTGACTAAGCATTAAATAGGTCAGCTTAGTCACATTCTAATTCTTTTTGTACTTAGTAAAATCGGTAGATTGATCAAGGAAACTTCAATCACAGGTAGCTTGATTTTTTATATCGAAATGCCTATTTTTTACAAGGTTAAATATAAAATTTGATAGCCTTTCTAACGATTTTGCATTACATTGTCGATATCAATTTTTTGTGATTCCCATTTTACAGTGTGGTCCAAAGAGTGTGCAACAAATGGGATTTTTTTTATTAGCTGCACAATCAAAAATCCAATATTACCAAAAGTTGGTGCATATCCGATAACTAATTTAGGTGCACTTAGAATGGTTCAGTTCATCAGTATACGGGGTGAATCAAAAAATATAAAAATTGTACAAGAGTAAAGTATCCTTATTTTCCAAAATTCAGCAAAATGTTATCAACAAAAGTTGTTTAGAATCAAGAGTTATGCCTAAATACCAAAACTTGGCCTCCTCTGAGAAAAAATTTTTTTTTGAAAAAAGTGCAATAACTCTCCCAAAAAAAATTTTTTTTTTTTAGTAAAACTGTTTGATACACTAATTGAAATTGAATTAATTTTGTAGAACTTTATTTAAATTCAAGCATTTTTGTGAAATTTACCTGAGGTTAAATTTTTTTTGGGAATCACAAGCTAAATGTTTGTTGCAAGGATATTAAATATGGGTTTATAATTTCGGAAAAAATCTTTTTACTAAGGCAACAGGTTGCTTATAATTACATGCATATCAGAATAACTCTCAATAAAACCGCAAACCTTTTATTAATTTTTTATTTCTAAACATGTATTTAAATTAATCCACAAACATGAAATCTTGCAAAAAAAATCATGGATACCCATGGAAAAAAAACAAATGTGGGTTTTAAGTAAACATTATGACAGTTTGATGACATTAGTCTCACTTTCTTACCATATTGTAAAATTATTGCTCGGTTATTGTCTTTTTACGTACCTAAAATGCCTCCTCCCAAACAGTTAACGTTACCCGAGAGGGCGGAATTGGTTTTAATATGTGGTGACCACTACAAAACAGTTCGAGAAACAGCAGATATTTTCAATGAACGGCATCCAGATAAACAGGATCATTATTCAACAGTAAGCCGAATTTTGGTTAATTTTAAAGAAACTGGGTCTCTAAACTACAATTATAAACATGAACATGTTAAAACCGTATGTACTGAAGAAAATCAATTGCAGGTACTTCAAGCAGTTGTCGAAAATCCGCGACGATCGACCCAAGAGATTTCCGCCTAGACGGGTGTGAAGAAAACCAGCGTGAAGAGAATACTCAAGAAAAATAAATATCATGCTTGTAAGCCTATGTTCATCTGTACTCTCCAAGAACGAGATTATGATTTGCGGTTCGATTTTTGCATGTGGATTCAAGGCGAAATAGAAGGTCAGCAAGACTTCCACGGGCACATTCTTTTTGGGGATGAATCCACCTTTACAACAAATGGGGTTGTTTCGTCCCAAAATTGTCGATGGTGGTTGGATGAAAATCCAAATTTCGTTATTGCTAATAAAAACCAGTATTATCAGAAAACAAATGTGTGGTGCGGCATAAGGAACAATCAATTAATTGGACCTTTTTTTTTCGCGAAAACCTAACTGGTAACACTTATTTACAGTTTTTAGAAAACGAACTAACTGACTTTTTGGACAATTTAAATTTGCAAGAACGGAATCAGTTGTGGTTTATACATGACAGATGTCCGGCCCATTCAGCCATAATCATTACTGAATGGTTAAATGGGGAATTTGGAAATAAATGGTTAGGACGAAGTACTAATCCTCGGTGGCCTCCTCGTTCACCGGACCTTACCCCATTAGATTTTTTCTTATGGGGCTATCTAAAACAAAAAGTGTATAAGGATAGACCCTTTAACAATCTCGAGGAGCTTGAAAACTCAATACGAGTACATTGCCGGAATATACCGGGAAATGTTTTACGATCTACTCTTAGCGAATTTTATAACCGGACAATTAAGTGCATTGAACGAGAAGGTGGACATACCGAGACGCGCCGATAATTATTTCATGTTTCTTAACTATGTTTTTCTTTTGTTTCTACTTTTCACATATTTTTTCATTTTAGCTTTCAATTTTTCACTTATGGTAAAATACGGTTATGACATGTCCATTTATTATAATTATGTATTAATACACACAGTTCACTTTGTTTCCACGCTTTGTTTCCTTCATGGGTATCCATGATTTTTTTTGCGCCTCATTAAATTTATTTCGTTCTGATCTCGCATCGCAACTCAGTTGTTTTCGTTCATCTGAACAGCCTGTTGTTTATTTTTCATGGCCTGCTGGGTTGCTTACTGGGAGAAAAAATTGTAAATCACCGAATTTGAAATTTTGAAATAATAAAATAAAAACTAGAAGAAATCAAGTCGACAGTCCTATATTGTTAGGAAGGCTATCAAATTTTACATTTAACCGTACAAAAAAGATATACATTCGCATTTAAGAAATTATGTTATCTGTGATCGATGTATCCTTGATTAATCTACCAATTTCACCAAGTACAGAAATAACTCAGATTTGACAGTATTACCTCCGCTGACAGCTTTCATGTTTAGTCACACCGCAACATCACAGCCTTCTAGGTTTTATAGACGCTGCAATCTTCAATTTTTTTCCAACTTCTACTTAAACCAGAAATGGTGATTTGCGCCTAAACGGTTCGTTCTTCTTTAATCAAATAACACATTAAATTGGACACCCTGTATAATGGTGAATGTTTTTGAAACATAGATTTTATTGCCCTCGACATTTTTTATTTGAGACATTTTTGTCTATCTCAAATAGAGTAGCAGCTATGGTCCACCCACAGGTCGTTGATACACCCTATATGCTTACTTATTTCAAACCATGATAGTTAAATATCCTGACGACGTATTTTCCTCTGAATTTAATCACAGTGTAGGAAATCCCCTAATGTAGGTCCGAAAGACGACCTTTGTTTATATTAATAGGACCGGAAAGTGCATTAATATTCAGGGCTATTCACTTGCAACGAGGGATACTTAATAATAATAGGAGGATAACGACGCAGTGGTGTATCAGGATTAGAAGGTCTGACCAACATGCAAGGCGTATGTACTCAAGTTATTACAACCTTTTAGCATTTAATCTGTTTACTCAGTGAGTAGCTATGACCTACCTAGAAAACATATTAAGTTCATATAGTGAAGCTGGCCGTGTGACGTCTGTCGCTTGATTACAAGTGTTGCCCAAACAGTGTTTCAAAGCTTGTCTCAAACAGATATAGAGTCAAATAGATATCTTGGTTTCTTTTCTATCAAACCCCCACTGGTGTCTTGTCGTTCACAGAGGTTACGATCATTGAGGTCAGGGATGCAATCAACTCACTAAAATCAAAAAACAGCAGGATGTTTTTGGATACAGTACTGTTTTGTTAATGACAATAAAACACACCATAAATACATCACTGATGTACCTAAAATGTATTTGTGAAGGTGTGTATCTAGATTTGTTAAAGAAATTAAAAATTGTTCCCAGTTATCAAAAAAATGGAGTCAAGTTGATTGACTCAGTACTTCCCACACATAACGATGATACCATTTTATTATTTCCCATTGCATGAAGCTATAGACTAAAATCCCCTGGCAACCAAAAAACATCCAATACAAAAACTCTACTAAATAGTTTCTTGCATCTCTCCGTAGGAACTAGAGCGACACAGTTTTTATCCCGCGAGCTTCAACTGAACGAAACGAAATGATCAGGCACCCCCAAATTGCCTAGAAACGAAGCTGGAGCTATTTTTATATTTTTAGTTTTTTTATTATTGCTGCGCTACCACTGGCACGATTTTTAAAAACCACACGCATCTTCCATCCTCGTCACGGTCCAAGTTACACAATAGAGAGCGATGTGAAGCATCAGTCCCTTAATTTCTGTAATATAGGCAAGGCAATGTTCCGATGGACCTAAAAAAGGGTATCAAGTCGCTAGGACATTGTTCGCAGGTCAGTGAAGAGCCTATATTGTGCATACAAAAAAAATTTCATTTTTGCAAACCTCCATTCGTCAACTACCCCAATTTCACCACCACCCAAAAAAACAAAAAATGATCAGCAACCCCCAAAAATCCCTAAAAACGAAGTGTGAGGTGCTTTTATATTTTTAGTTTTTTATTGTTGCTGGACCGCCACTGTCACGATTTCTAGAAACCATGCGCGTTTTCCATCCTTGGTTGGCAAAGTTTCATTACAGCCAATTCCATGGTTTCCATGTTACTCAATACAGAACGATCGAAAGCAATATTCGTATGTATGTCGGAAAACTGTAAGTCCCTTGGTTTCTGTAGTAGGCAAGGCAATGATCGGATGAACCTAAAAGAGGGTATTATGCCACTAAGAATCTCTTTCACAGGTCAATGGACAGCTGAATATGAATACAATAAATTTTTGAGCTTGAGCTTGAGGTCACCCCCAACCACCCCAATTTTACCCCCACCCAAAAAAGTAGAAAAAGATCAGGAAATCCTAAAACGCCTAAAAACCAAGTTTGACGAATATTTAAAATTTTTGGTTTTTTGTTAATTATTCTGCCGCCTATGCACCGATTTTCAAAATTTTTGCTGCATTGCCTACTAGAACCCTATAGCATAACGGCAAATTTCATCACAATCACAGAACGCCCAAAAAGCCTATTAAATACTCCCCTCACCTGTCGGTGTGGGAAGTGAAAGGAATCCTGAGAAGCACTAGACTAGGAGTAGCAGCTTGAGTGATTTACTAAAGCAGATTCAATAGTGTTGGGCAAATTTTTTCATAAATTTTGTTTAGATGTTTAGAGTTATGTTTCAAGTAATGTATACGGTATATCTTTTATTTCTAAACTTTGGTTTTGGACCTGCTAAGAGCTTGCTACCTGTACATTACTGTAGTTAATTAAATATCTAGATACGAGTATTTATGTAAATCTAACCCTCAAAAATTCAAATACGGATAAGCACTTATTTCCCTGGATCATTCCACTATACTAGTCGTTGTTTCTCTACCTTTGAGTGTCATCCTGTGGTTACCTTCTGATTCACCTCATTTTACTGTCTAATGAAAACAAGCTTTTGGACCTTTCGGATACTTCTGCATTTTTTTAATTGTATAATATTGAACAACATATTTTCAGTAAGAAGACTATATGACAATATAGTGCGTTAACCTCTGACAACGACGAGTCTTCTTAGGACCACCCCATCCCCCTTCAAGTACCTATGTCACTGGCCGAAGGGATCGTTACCAACTGTCCAAGATAATCTCCTTGTTAGTCCCTGATGTCCATTCACGTATTTAATGTAATCTGTCCGCATAAATTCAACAGTCTGACCTGAATCCCGTCGAAACCCGCAAGACACAAATGGAGATCAGTTTATATTTTAATCTGGGACTTTGGAAACCTTCAACAAATCAAAATATGTTGTATATTCATGTCTAGATTTGTATGGAATACTAAACAGGGTAACCCTATGTCGTGGTGTAGAAGAACAGGCATGAGGCGTTAGGCAGACGTTTGTGAACACGAGGGTCAAATAATGTATTTATAAATGTTTCAGCCTAACGATGATATAATATTATATTTGTACTTACGTAGCTACAGAAATGTCTACTATATTAGCGGTATTGACGTTTTTCATTCTGTTGACCACATGTCGAGCTCTCAAATCAAGATGCTGCCCAGGAAATGCCGGACTGCCAGCGGGATTTGAACCCACGGCCTCCGGATTTCTAGTACGATGCTCCGCCAGCTGACCGACATGGCTAAGCGCTCCAGTACTCCAGAACTTCTAGCTAGCTGCATTCGCCCTTCTATGATATATGCGTGCTATGCTGCTACAACTGTAGCCACGCTACGCCCCATAGTTACCGCAATTGCTCTGAAAGAGGCACCACGTTCTCGCTGGTCTACAATTCGACGCCGTTCAAAGGAGGTTCATTGGTAAACCGGGACTGTCTCCTTCTAGGGGGCATCTCTATCCAACTAACTAGTTTCTCGCCATATTTGCAACATATACTGAACAGTTTTTGGGTTGGAAAAAAGCCACGCTTTGTTTTTACACACATAGAGTTTTTTTGGAGGTCCCATGTAGGTAAATAGCGTCTGAATGAACAACAAGTGTTAGATAAGTACTAGATACTACTGCTAAGCTGTGTTCACATTTTTAGTGCGAATATCCTTTTTTTTCGACGTTCAGGTTTCACTTACGTATACATTACTTTATTAGACAAGTGGACTTTGTGAAACACTGAACCACCCATACTTCGATACCGAATGCTAGGCATGGAAATTAGCTAATAGTAATAATAGGTCTTATTTCCAAGAAAAGAAAAACAAGAATAAATAGCTTTAAATGCAATAAAAGAGTATAGTACTAAAGCAGACTGGAGTAGACTGGAGTAGACTGGAAAAGACATTGGAATAGGAAGAAGTGGCCTTGGTAGCTTTCCTAGACGCTGAGGGTGCATTCAACTGTACTACTTCTCATCTGATAAGTTATGCCTTAGCCAGGCATGGGGTGATATCCTTTCTTGTGGAAGGGATCCTCTCCATCTTACCGGTTCGAGTGGGTACTACTGCGCTGAACGACAATTTCGCATAGCGTTGAAGTAGCGCGGGGCTGCCCGCAAGGCGCGGTCTTATTTCTCTTATTGTGGTGTATGGTGATGAATCATTTTCTGGTCAGGCCGAGCAATATAAGTGTGTGCTTGCAGGCCTTTGTAGATGATCGCAGCATAGGAGTTAGGGGTCTAGGACTGTCTCAGATATAATGCAAAGTTTTTGCGCATTTTAGAATTGTGGTGCGACGATGAGATCTATCGGTTAATGCCGAGAAGACCAAGCTAGTTATGTTCACTAGAAGACGGAAACTGGACGGATATATCGGGCCAATCTTCTTTGGGATACGGATAGAACTTTCCCAATCAGGAATATCTATCTAAGCGTAATTCTAGACTCGAATCTGAATTGTAGGAGTGAATTGGGGCCTGACTCGTAACGCGGTGTGCTGGCTCTAGACTACAATCCTTAGGCCGTCCTTATTGTTTAGATCACTAGTGTGGTGGCCACGTGTAAGGATGAAAATAATCACAGCAATGCTAAATAAATATCAATGCTTCGCTTGTGTTGGTATAACCAGTGCAGTACGCACGACTCCGTTGAGTGCGATAGAAACACTGCTGAATCTCCCTCCACTCAACTTGGTATTTTAAAGGAAAGCAAGGGCATCTATGTTCCGATTGTAGAGTCAGGGCAGTTGGTTCTTTATGAATCCTGGCAAGGGACACCCTGATGTCATCCTCTCGAAACTGCAATCCTACATATGAGGAGTAGAGGGCTCACTTACCGACTAAGGCTTTGACGCTGAGATCTGTAAGCCAAAAACAAAGCACTCCCTCTCTTTTGGGAAATACACCAAGGGATATTCCAAGCAGAGATATGTGCCTTTCGTATTTATGGAATTCAGGGACCCAGGAGACGAATTGCGATCTAGCGACAGCCAGGGATCATTTAAAGCATTGAGTGCTTGTAGGTTTACATCAAGGCTCGTTCTGCAATGTAGAAAGGTCTTGGATGACATTTCAGCAAGACATCAGGTGTCACTTATGTAGGTGTACTGTACTCAAGTTGGAGTCTGTGGTAATGAAACAACGGACGCACTCACAATGCAAGGGTCGAGGAATAATTTCTTGATTCCTCAGCCAGATGTGGGGTTGACAGCAGGTACCATTAGAAGGAAAACAGAAGTGTGATTGCAAAATCAGCGTCTTATGAGATGGAGAGGAATCTCTGGACATCTCCGTCAAGCTAGAGAACTTATTTTAGGACCTCTGGCCAAAGTTGGGCAGTTCTGTCTCTCAGTAAACAAAAGCCGACTAAGGTTACTTGTTGGCCTCCTATCTGATCATAACACCTTCAAACGTCACTTGTATGTGGTGAGGGAGGCAAGCGACCTGACGTGTACACGCTGTGGTGAGAGGAGGAAGAGTCCTCGGCACACATTCTAGGTCGCTGTGAAGCTTTTGAATATCACAGGCAGACCATACTAGGTTCAAGGGTTCTGGAACCTGAAGACATAAGATAGATACCTAGGAGCCAAGGCCATACTCACACTTGCGATGAGAGCTAAACTTGGGAACTAAGGCAAGGAGAGGTTCAAAAGGGCTCGTTGGTAGGCCTATGCACTGGTGGTTCTGTCCACCAGAAAGCTTCTCTCCTTTCACTCATCCATTTTATTCATTCCATCACTAAATCACAGCTATAACATCTGGTCATAAAAACAAAGAACAAGAAAAAGGAGTTGGTGTACTTCTACATATCTGTAACAATCCCCTATAATCTATGTATATCACCAATATGTACCAATATGTTCTATCTATGTATATCAACAACATGTTGATACACGTAGATGTTTAAAGAACTTGGAGTTTTAGTATTCCTACATTTTATAATCTGTAACAGGAAATAGGATATTATGTTTATTTACACACATTTAACTCCGTGTTTGGATTTGCTAAGCAAAACTAAAAAAGCAGATAAATCATAAAACCGAAATGTCACTGTAACCTTCTATTTATGTTATTCCGGTACAAAACAAATAAACAAAATCAAATAGCATAATAAATACCAATCGGGAGATACTTATGCCCCAGCAAATTGCGACCGAGTGCCATCAAATGGTATGGTCCCATTTTTATTAGTTGGCGCTGAAATGTAAATTTTGTTCATTTGTTTCGTGTAATGTTGTCATGTATCGGATTCGCATATTTGCGATGCGTTTTTAAGCACAGTTCTGCTTTATATTGTCCACTTTTGTATTTATATTTCGGCCAGATATTTATGGGACACAATCAATTGGCTGTGTAATGGCTACTTTATGGACTTTGGTTTTGGTAACATACAGGACGTCACGCAAGGATAGCCAAGTTGGCCGAGGAAGCATTACATATTTCTGCCTACAGAGTTGTCGATGCTTCAAGCCGTCTATCTATAAACCTTTCACTCTGTTCATTCCCACTATCGAGGAGTGGAAAAGAGGGGAGATTCAGCTTCCCGGACAGGCATTCGTATGTTACACGGGCAGATTCCGTCTAGGTAGTGGACAGGCCTCAGGAGCAGGGATGTATGTATCGAGTAGTACGGGAGAGTTACTCTATAGGCAAGAACACGACGATCGAAGGAAGGTAAGGATAGCGGGAGGAGGTAAGAAAGGGCACGGAGCAGAAGGTTTACATCTGTCCTGACAGTCAGGCGGTACTGAAAGTCATCTGCAGGGGCAGAACCAGTGGATCGATTCTGTAACTTTCGCTATAGTACCGAAAGCAGGCGAAGACGGAGCTAATCAATTACGAAAACGATTTTTGACGACATTCCATAACTAAAGTTTAACGCTTCGTTACGCTTTCGGCATGGAGCTCGATGACTCACGAGCAATCACGAGTTGGCTTAAATATCTCTGGATGAGACTCTGCAAAATCCAGCAATGCCGACCATTGCGAAGGATTAGTTTTTCTCTTCGATTCATTGCTTGTTAATTAAGTACACAAATAAATTTAAGCAAATTGTCACTTTGACACACAGCAATAATAACGTCAAAGCTTGACACACGAGATCCAAAATCTTTCGCTATCGCTTATACCGTTCGTTTGCGTTCGTTATGTCCGAGTCGGAACGAAGACATCTATGGAATACCGAAACGAGCTAAAGCGTTGAAGAGTGTCGCTATCGCTTCGCTATCGCTTCGCTATCGCTTCGCTTAGAGTTATAGAATTCCCCCACTGGGCACCCCTAGCGAAGAGACTGGAAGATCTGGCGAGACTGAAGGAAGTTACCTTGATATGGGTTCCGAATCATACGGAGGTTCCTGGCAACGAAGAAGCCGATAGGCTGACCAGATTCGGCACCGGAGGATAGTTGGAAGCCTGACCTAAGCTAGGTTTCAAGTGAGTTGACCTTTCGTTGACCTCCTACCATTACATTTTGATCTACTATTGGCACTATCCACAAACATTAGGGTGCTAGAAAGAATAAATAAGGAACGGGGACTTTTAACTACAATAATACTCAGAAAAACAGCTCATGTTGGTCATACTTTAGAAACAACAAGCATGATTTTTTACAACTGATCCTTGAGGAAAATATCGAAGGACGTCGAGTGATTAGGCGTAAAAGGTTCTCCTGGTTTCGGAAAATACTTGAGTGGTTTAATATAAGAGAGGCTTGTGCAATCATCCGTTTAGCATAAGACAGAGTAGAATTCCAAAGGATGGATAGAATAGGTTCTTAAATTTGTGGGAATTGTTATGTGAAATTGTATAATATATTTTTTTCTTCAACCTGAATAAAATTATGAAATAACGTAAGAATTTACCACAGTAACCAAAGTAAAATATCTACAAAAATACCTACTGCTGTTTAAATACTGTCTGTATACTTTTTTGGGGCACGGATATATAAGAAGAGATACGAAATGGTGCAGGTGGCACGTACGACGGGGCAAGGCGGCGTGAATCACAAAATACTGAAATTAGTATTCTTCTGACTACGAGTACAGGTCCAGAATTTTTCAGACACTTATACATGGTGGGCCAACAGTGGGTGGTCTGAAGATAATGGGCACATTAGAATATGTTCCAGAAATTTGCCACTTGGTCAGGGTCAGAGGCCTCGAAGACTACAGCCTAAAAGTATTTTTACTTGAATTTTGGTATTTACGCAGGGCGAACGAAATCAAGGTTATATTTATTAATAGATCCCCAGTATATTATATTGCATATTTAGATTCCTTGGTCAAATCTAGTGTGACTTTATGGATCATACATATCGCGCATACAGCGAACTCTTTAGGTGCAAATCAGCATTTTTGGTAAAAGTAGATATCGCGAAAAATTGAATGTCGAAGAGATTCTAGAATACTATGACTTTGCAGTGTCATTAAAGCACTAATTGTGCCAGCTCAGATTGGACCGCCATGTTTTATTTCTTGTTGTATTTGGAGAAATCAGCGGATTAATTAAGGAAACTTCAATCACAGCTAACTACATTTTTGAATAGGAATCCTCATTTTTTATACCGTCGCGTCAATGTAAATTTTCATAGCTCTTCCTATGATTTAGGGTAGTCGGTATCAATCTCTTGCAATTTTAATTTGAAACTTTCAATCAAATCGATACTTTTCAATGCTGCTACCTATATACGACTTAGTAGGGCTATGAAAAATAAACAAAAACCTGTTACGGAAGAATGCGACTAATTTAGCAGAAAGATGCAAACAAAGTAGAGCAACAACACAAGATTATAAAAATGTCTTACAACATATCAGCTGCATCTAGAAACAACAGCGGTAACATAGTCAAGGGCAAAGAGCAGCTAGAATATGACAGAAACCGTATATTGTACAGGGTGACCGACGGGAAACGGACGTTTTTCAAATGGTTAGTATAACGCCGCTAGCAGTGGTAGGGAGGGGACTCAAGCATCAGTCACCTTGCTGTATAATGCCATTTTAGTAGCTATGCAGCAGTGGACCGTAGAGCACCGTATGTTCGCTCATGACGCGTATGTTAAAAATGCTGTGTTGGTCACGGCCGCGCAGCGCCAGCGACTGTTCCGCATTCATTTTAATCTTGGACGCCACGATATTACTCCAAGCCGCAATACCATTCTCAGATGGGTTGACAGTCTGAGAATAACAGGAATTGTTGTGAAGAAAAAAACACCTGGAGAGCAGTATCAGCAATTTTTTTTGTTTATCTCTCCGCTTAAATGAAAATGAGCTTCATCACTCATGACGATTACTGCACTTTCATGGTCTCCAAGCTGCATTTGAATTCGAATGACGAAGTCTTCTCGTTGCTCATAATCTGTTGGATTAAGCTGGTGAACAATACACATCTTGTAAGGATGAAACGCTAAATCTTTTTTCAATATTATGCGCACTGATTCTCGACTTAAGTTTAATTCACGCGCGTGTCTTCGTGTAGACTGTCGAGGGCTCCGAGTAAGCGCTTGTCTCACCCGCTCGACGTTTTCTGGCATCCTTACAGTCTTCGTGGGACCAAGTGGCTTTTTCCTCACAATCATTCCTGTTGTTCTCAGACTGTTAACCCATCTGAGTATGGTATTGCGGCTTGGAATAATATCGTGGCGTCCAGAATTAAAGTGAAAGCAGAACAGTCGCTGCGCGGCCATGACCGACTCAGCATTTTTAACATACGCGTCATAAGCGAACATACGGTGCTCAACGGTCCACTGCCCCATAGCTACTGAAATGGCATTATACAGCAAGGCGAATGATACCTGAATGCCCTCCCTACCACCGCTAGCGACATTATACTAGCCATTTGAAAAACGCCCGGTTCCCGTCAGTCACCCTGTATAACTACCTTTGTTCGAGGATTTGCTTTTTGAGCATAAACTTGACGTATTCTTAGTCCCATCAAACGATCTTTAGATAAAGACTATTATTATTATAGACAGGATATATCTCTCGATAAAAATCAGCTAATTTCGGCAAAGCAGCGAAGTATGGTAGGGTGTTTCACAGAAATATGGAAATTTCACTTTTAGTCAGTTTTCGAGGCGAATCAGCCATAGCTTTTTCCGAAAGGCGCAATGTGCTTGCAAGCTTGACGACCTGCATCCTTATCCGTACAGCTTCCACCATATTTCAAGCTCTGCTTTGACTGCGTGCGATAGGAGACGCCCGAGCATAATCGCCTGGAAGTGTCGGCTGACGTCGCTGGATGTCGCCGAAAAAAAATCGACGAAGTTTATATTAGCGCTTCGTCTCTGCGAATTCAGTCTGAATTTTAAGCGACTCGGTGATATATCTGGAAAAAGTCCCGGATAAAAATTATAGAAGCGTGACGAGATTTACGAAGCATACGCTCCGGAGAGAATAACACGGTTGATTGAGATAGAGCTTGCAGACGTACAAAAAATAACCCGGCTTGCATGGACTGAATTTATTTATAAGTGATACATGCTTTATATACAGTGTGTAATAAAAGTCCGGAATTACGAACAATTCTGTCATTAGTGCCCCGCCCCCATCAATATTTTAATTACCTGTGAAAAGTCAAGTACTTTCTGACGCCGGTTCACGTTACCTGTGATTAAAAAAGTTAAAATGGACTTGCAGTTCCAAGTGATAGATATACAGGGTGTCAGGATATTCGACCGACAACGGTTGACAGGTGATAGACCTCACATTTTGATTAACATTGATATAGGAAGATGAAGCCTTAAAATACCTAATTTTCAAGATACAGGGCATCGCAGGTATACTTTTATAACGATCTAAAATTTCGTAAAGGGGGGTTTTTAAGACGATAAATCCAAATTCAATCGCGGTTTTGCTACCATGAAAACAGAACTCTTTTAAAATAACAAAATTTTTTTCTTGTGAATATTATAAAAATCGTTACCTACCTCAATATGTTTAAGCCCCTAGAGATTAAAATAACCTTCACTGAAATTTCCAAGGCACCCCAATATTAGTTGTAAAATGTGATCGAAAGAATTATAGGTATTCTCGCATGAACTAGTATTAGATCAAAAACATTCTTACATATCATATCTAATTTTTAAAATAGGTGGTGTTGAAGTTTAAAACTACTTCGTAAATGGTATGTAAAAGTATGAGCCTAATATTAATTCCTTCGAAAATACCGATAAGTCAGTCGCATTGGAAATTTCAATGAAGGTTATATCGAAATCGGTTATCTCTAGAGACTCAAATAAAGTATATATACTTTTTCACGTAGAACATATTCAGGAAACGATTTTTTTGATACTCACATTTATGCACCAAACCGCAAAAGAGTTTTTATAATATAAATTGGTTTAATGTGCCGTAGGTGGCACCTTCTATTCTAGACAGAAAAACCGAGATTTCTCGCCTTAAACAACCCCCCGACACGTAATTTTAGATTGTCGTGCCATCTTATTGCAGAATATTTGATAAAAAAGGAAAATAAAGTAAAACTTTGATACCCTGTATCTCGAAAATTAAGCATTTTAATGCTTCATATTCCTATTTGAATGTTCATAAAAATGTGATGTCTATATTGCCTGTCAAGCGTTGTCAGTCAAATAATCGGTATATTAATTTCTTATGCAACTTTTGTGATATACAGGCTGTCACAGCACAAAGTGCATAAACGAAACTAGCTGAAACTAGACAATATATCGACAACATTTTTTCAAAGAAGCCTCAAAAAACGTGTTTGGCTTATATGCAGTGGCAGATTTAGGGGAGAGGATAACCTGGATATTAATTTCTTATGCAACTTTTCTGATATACAGGCTGTCACAGCACAAAGTGCATAAACAAAACTAGCTGAAACTAGACAATATATCGACAACATTTTTTCAAGGAAGCCTCAAAAAACGTGTTTGCCTTATATGCAGTGGCAGATTTAGAGGAGGGGACAACCTGGTTATTAATTTCTTATGCAACTTTTCTGATATACAGGCTGTCACAGTACAAAGTGCATAAACAAAACTAGCTGAAACTAGACAATATATCGACAACATTTTTTCAAAAAAGCCTCAAAAAACGAGTTTGCCTTATATGCAGTGGCAGACTTAGGGGAGAGGATAACCTGGATATTAATTTCTTATGCAACTTTTCTGATATACAGGCTGTCACAGCACAAAGTGCATAAACAAAACTAGCTGAAACTAGACAATATATCGACAACATTTTTTCAAAAAAGCCTCAAAAAACGAGTTTGCCTTATATGCAGTGGCAGACTTAGGGGAGAGGATAACCTGGATGTTAATTTCTTATGCAACTTTTCTGATATACAGACTGTCACAGCACAAAGTGCATAACCGAAACTAGCTGAAACTAGACAATTTATCGACATTTTTTCAAAAAAGCCTCAAGAAACGTGTTTGCCTTATATGCAGTGGCAGATTTGGCAGATTTAGGGGAGGGGACAACCTGGATATTAATTTCTTGTGCAACTTTTCTGATATACAGGCTGTCACAGTACAAAGTGCATAAACAAAACTAGCTGAAACTAGACAATATATCGACAACATTTTTTCAAAAAAGCCTCAAAAAACGAGTTTGCCTTATATGCAGTGGCAGACTTAGGGGAGAGGATAACCTGGATGTTAATTTCTTATGCAACTTTTCTGATATACAGACTGTCACAGCACAAAGTGCATAACCGAAACTAGCTGAAACTAGACAATTTCTCGACAACATTTTTTCAAAAAAGCCTCAAGAAACGGGTTTGCCTTATATGCAGTGGCAGATTTGGCAGATTTAGGGGAGGGGACAACCTGGATATTAATTTCTTGTGCAACTTTTCTGATATACAGGCTGTCACAGTACAAAGTGCATAAACAAAACTAGCTGAAACTAGACAATATATCGACAACATTTTTTCAAAAAAGCCTCAAAAAACGTGTTTGGCTTATATGCAGTGGCAGATTTAGGGGAGAGGATAACCTGGATATTAATTTCTTATGCAACTTTTCTGATATACAGGCTGTCACAGCACAAAGTGCATAAACAAAACTAGCTGAAACTAGACAATATATCGACAACATCTTTTCAAGGAAGCCTCAAAAAACGTGTTTGCCTTATATGCAGTGGCAGATTTAGAGGAGGGGACAACCTGGTTATTAATTTCTTATGCAACTTTTCTGATATACAGGCTGTCACAGTACAAAGTGCATAAACAAAACTAGCTGAAACTAGACAATATATCGACAACATTTTTTCAAAAAAGCCTCAAAAAACGAGTTTGCCTTATATGCAGTGGCAGACTTAGGGGAGAGGATAACCTGGATGTTAATTTCTTATGCAACTTTTCTGATATACAGACTGTCACAGCACAAAGTGCATAACCGAAACTAGCTGAAACTAGACAATTTATCGACAACATTTTTTCAAAAAAGCCTCAAGAAACGTGTTTGCCTTATATGCAGTGGCAGATTTGGCAGATCTAGGGGAGGGGACAACCTGGATATTAATTTCTTGTGCAACTTTTCTGATATACAGGCTGTCACAGTACAAAGTGCATAAACAAAACTAGCTGAAACTAGACAATATATCGACAACATTTTTTCAAAAAAGCCTCAAAAAACGAGTTTGCCTTATATGCAGTGGCAGACTTAGGGGAGAGGATAACCTGGATATTAATTTCTTATGCAACTTTTCTGATATACAGGCTGTCACAGCACAAAGTGCATAAACAAAACTAGCTGAAACTAGACAATATATCGACAACATTTTTTCAAGAAAGCCTCAAAAAACGTGTTTGCCTTATATGCAGTGGCAGATTTAGGGGAGGGGACAACCTGGATATTAATTTCTTGTGCAACTTTTCTGATATACAGGCTGTCACAGTACAAAGTGCATAAACAAAACTAGCTGAAACTAGACAATATATCGACCAACATTTTTTCAAAAAAGCCTCAAAAAACGAGTTTGCCTTATATGCAGAGGCAGACTTAGGGGAGAGGATAACCTGGATATTAATTTCTTATGCAACTTTTCTGATATACAGGCTGTCACAGCACAAAGTGCATAAACAAAACTAGCTGAAACTAGACAATATATCGACAACATTTTTTCAAGGAAGCCTCAAAAAACGTGTTTGCCTTATATGCAGTGGCAGATTTAGAGGAGGGGACAACCTGGTTATTAATTTCTTATGCAACTTTTCTGATATACAGGCTGTCACAGTACAAAGTGCATAAACAAAACTAGCTGAAACTAGACAATATATCGACAACATTTTTTCAAAAAAGCCTCAAAAAACGAGTTTGCCTTATATGCAGTGGCAGACTTAGGGGAGAGGATAACCTGGATGTTAATTTCTTATGCAACTTTTCTGATATACAGACTGTCACAGCACAAAGTGCATAACCGAAACTAGCTGAAACTAGACAATTTATCGACAACATTTTTTCAAAAAAGCCTCAAGAAACGTGTTTGCCTTATATGCAGTGGCAGATTTGGCAGATTTAGGGGAGGGGACAACCTGGATATTAATTTCTTGTGCAACTTTTCTGATATACAGGCTGTCACAGTACAAAGTGCATAAACAAAACTAGCTGAAACTAGACAATATATCGACAACATTTTTTCAAAAAAGCCTCAAAAAACGAGTTTGCCTTATATGCAGTGGCAGACTTAGGGGAGAGGATAACCTGGATATTAATTTCTTATGCAACTTTTCTGATATACAGGCTGTCACAGCACAAAGTGCATAAACAAAACTAGCTGAAACTAGACAATATATCGACAACATTTTTTCAAGAAAGCCTCAAAAAACGTGTTTGCCTTATATGCAGTGGCAGATTTAGGGGAGGGGACAACCTGGATATTAATTTCTTATGCAACTTTTCTGATATACAGGCTGTCACAGTACAAAGTGCATAAACAAAACTAGCTGAAACTAGACAATATATCGACCAACATTTTTTCAAAAAAGCCTCAAAAAACGTGTTTGCCTTATATGCAGTGGCAGGCTTAGGGGAGAGGATAACCTGGATATTAATTTCTTATGCAACTTTTCTGATATACAGGCTGTCACAGCACAAAGTGCATAAACAAAACTAGCTGAAACTAGACAATATATCGACAACATTTTTTCAAGAAAGCCTCAAAAAACGTGTTTGCCTTATATGCAGTGACAGACTTAGGGGAGAGGATAACCTGGATATTAATTTCTTATGCAACTTTTCTGATATACAGGCTGTCACAGTACAAAGTGCATGAACAAAACTAGCTGAAACTAGACAATATATCGACAACATTTTTTCAAAAAAGCCTCAAAAAACGTGTTTGCCTTATATGCAGTTGCAGATTTAGGGGAGGGGATAACCTGGATATTAATTTCTTATGCAACTTTTCTGATATACAGACGGTCACAGCACAAAGTGCATAAACGAAACTAGCTGAAACTAGACAATTTATCGACAACATTTTTTCAAAAAAGCCTCAAGAAACGTGTTTGCCTTATATGCAGTGGCAGATTTAGGGGAGGGGACAACCTGGATATTAATTTCTTGTGCAACTTTTCTGATATACAGGCTGTCACAGTACAAAGTGCATAAACAAAACTAGCTGAAACTAGACAATATATCGACAACATTTTTTCAAAAAAGCCTCAAAAAACGAGTTTGCCTTATATGCAGTGGCGGACTTAGGGGAGAGGATAACCTGGATATTAATTTCTTATGCAACTTTTCTGATATACAGGCTGTCACAGCACAAAGTGCATAAACAAAACTAGCTGAAACTAGACAATATATCGACAACATTTTTTCAAGAAAGCCTCAAAAAACGTGTTTGCCTTATATGCAGTGGCAGATTTAGGGGAGGGATGGCTGTAAGGGCGGCAAATATTACTATACTGCCTTAATAGATATCCGCATTAACCCTACGTAGCGCAAATTTTATGTACTTTGCAAGTGTCAAGCTTTGAAATATGTATTTGAAAGATTTTTGGTAAGCATTCAAGTTTTGAACGACATTAAACCGCATTATACAACTTCAAACCTTCAAAAACTTGATTGAAATGTATTGATATTGTTTTAGACCGTTTTCTGTTTGCCTTATATGCAGTGGCAGATTTAGGGGAGGGATGGCTGTAAGGGCGGCAAATATTACTATACTGCCTTAATAGATATCCGCATTAACCCTACGTAGCGCAAATTTTATGTACTTTGCAAGTGTCAAGCTTTGAAATATGTATTTGAAAGATTTTTGGTAAGCATTCAAGTTTTGAACGACATTAAACCGCATTATACAACTTCAAACCTTCAAAAACTTGATTGAAATGTATTGATATTGTTTTAGACCGTTTTCTGTCAAACGGATTAGGTCTATGCACTTTTTTAGTTCATATTTTCTCTTTCTCCTTGATAAATTTTATAGACTAATGGTTAACGGAAAATTAATAAGTCAATATACCTAACTATTGCAACTGTTTTATTTATCTATCACTGGTTAAATTCATGGGTTATGCAACACATAATGTTCATTCCTTTTTCTGCACGTACCAAATTTGAAGCTTTTTCTTCAGTTCTCTATGACCAAACATCCAGGAGAGGCAACAGTTCGTTTCTCCAATTTTCGAAAGTAAATTTAACAGAATCAGATCAAATTTTCAGGTGAGCAGCAAGATATTAAATTGTAATGGCTGTTTTATCAAAACCAGTGAAAACTTCATCAACACATCAATGTCATAGTACCATATTCTATGCAATTACTCAGAATTTATTATGCATTATCCTGGACATAGCTTATAAACAGCTCAGCCGGGTAATGAAGCAAGTAATTTCGCATAGCCATACCTTCATGTTATATTTCAATAGTATACACTGTTGCATTTTCAGGCTATAGTTCAACGGAGCTGACAATATACATAATTGCGTTTCAGTCGTAGACAGGGCGAGTCAAGCTCAACGCTTTGGATTTTTGTGACCAAACGGTATCTCACATTGGGAATATAACTATGCCAGTGTATGCATGTATGTCTAGTTGAACTACATTTTAAAAATAGTGGCTCTTACAGAAGGTGTCTAATAAAGGCGTGAGATATCAAAGTTGTTTTTTTAATGAAATATCCTGTATATCATTGCATATTCAGATTCCTTGATTGATCCTAGTGTAACTTTATGTATCACATAAATGGGACAGTTCAAATGCAAAACACCTTTTTTGGTATAAGTAGATATCAGAAAAAAAATGAATATCGCAGCGATTATAAAACTTCGAAGGTTGTGACTAAGCATGAAATGCGTCTGCTTAGTTTAGACGCCCAGATGTAAACTTTTTTATACTTGCTAGATAAATTAAGGAAACTTCATTCAGAGATAACTTGATATTTGCAAATGATAACGCCTAGCTCATTTAAACAATCATATGCAAAATTTTATAGCCTTTTGAATAATAAAAGGTTGTGGATATCAATCTACTGTAGTTTCCATGTAATTCAATTTTTTTATTAAAACGGTGTTCAACGTTCCTACGTATAAGCAACCTAGCAGCCCATGAAGTATAAATAAAAACGTGTTCAGACTGGTTATACGTTAACCAAAATACGGCTTCTGTTCATTACCTATATAAGTAAATATTGACCTTTAATCTATGACTAATACGATGAGCATCAATAGCCATAATACTAATGTCCGCGGCGATCAGGTTATGGCTTGCAACCATCAACTCTAACAGATTTCTATAGGCTGGGGTACATATTAATTGAAATTATACGTGTCACTTATTTTTTATGTTTATACAGGGTGTTCCACGACGATTAGGACAAGCAATACATCGGAACTGGGCAGTAGTAGCGAATTATAATTTTGGAGGTTTAAATTATAGCAAATATAGTATCTTTTTTATTACTATGTCGCCCAATGAGGTATTTATTTTTGACCACGTGACGTCCGATTCAAAGTTTTGAATGGGACACCCTGTATATTTGTGACTTTTCATGTTCCTCCCTATAAAACAATTCTAACAAACTGACACACTTGGGGTCCAAAGCGATTAATAATTCAAGAGCTACAGGTACTTAAAGGATGGTACCACTACCATAGATTATAACATGTACCCCTACGGTTAAATTACTTTGGTAGTGTTTCATAATGGTAGTGGTACAGTCCTTTAAGTACCTGTATCTCTTGAATGAATCAATTTAGACCCCAAGTGTGCTAGTTTGTTGGAATTGTTTTATCGGGAGGAACACAAAAGGTCACAAATATATAGGGTATTTCATTGAATTTTTTGAATCGGACGTCACGTGGCCAAAAACAAATACCCCATTGGGTGACACAATGATAAGAGAAGATACTACATTTGCTCCAATTTATGCCCCCAAAATTATACTTCTCTACTATTGCCCAGTTCCGACATACTGCTTGTCTTAGTCGTCGTGGGACACCCTGTATATGCTGTTCGTGGATCAGTAGCAACAAAATTACTTGAGTAAACATGGAAGACTTTATGTAATAATCCCCAGGCACTGTACCAATTGATCTTTGCACTATATTGATGAAGAAGGTAGCAATTTCTTCATATTCTTACTGCATATTTTTATATTGGTTATTTTGCTGCTCCGATATACATATTTGTTCGTTAATTTACGTCTAGAAATCAATGAAGAGAATCAATATTAAAAAACATTGAGAACAACAATTCGTCGACTCTATGTAACTACAATATATTTTTATGTGTATCTTAAAATGTAAAATATTTCGACCGAAGTCCTGTTTTAAAAAGTTTTAAAATAGCTTCTATAGGTAACGTATCTTGACACATCAGCTTAGAATTTGAAGTTTTAATTAGATTCATGTGTATAAAAAACGTATCAAACTGAGCTGAGCCACTGATATCTCATCATCTTCCCTATAATCACATATATTTTTTAGTATCAATAAAAATAGCGATGTTTCTGTGCTATGATTTAATATCTCAGCTGCTTTTGATCCAGTTCTGACAGCCTTACCTATCTATACTGTATTTACAGCCAAGCTAGATCAAATGAAAACAAGCCCGCGTGCGTGTGTAAGTTGTGCGTTATAATCTGGCGAGTCAAAATCTCCAATGCTGACTGGAAAGCAGATCCAAATATGCAATAGCAAGTGTTCATTGCCTAGTGATCATTTCAAACTGACAACTGGCTACTTTTGAGTTGCAATGGGCTCATAGGGCAACTCTTTTAAATAGTTATATAAAATTTCATAATTGCACTGGACTATAGCTGGCGCGTTTGCAGACTTGGCGGCGTGAATGTTACATGCGACTGTTTATTTGGAGTCTATCTTGGGATTGAATATACTGTAGTGCTATTTCGATCATAAGATTTTTTGCAAATTGGCCCCTTGCCGAAATGTTAAAGGCTACTTTTCAGGTTATCGGGTATCCATTATAACATATTTTGAACACTTCCCTTGAAACAGGTATTTTCCCTAATATCATGAAAACATCAATTGTGTATCCAATTGCGAAGGTTGCTGGAACAAAAAAACTTGATGAATTTAGACCAGTAAATATGTTACCAAACACTGAAAAAGTTTTGGAGCTTATTGTACACAGGCAGGTAATTGAACATATTGATAAGCACAAATTAATCAACATCAATCAGTCAGGTTTTAGAGAAGGATTCTCTTGTGAGACAGCATTGCAGAGAGTATTGAATGACTTTAAAATTTCTTTAGATAATGGCCACATTTTAGTAGCAGTTTTTATAGATTTGCGCAGAGCATTCGAAACTGTTAATAGAACTATACTGATCAGTAAACTTGCTGTCTACTTTGGGTTTGATGGAAAAGTATTGAATTGGTTTTCATCATACCTGTCAGATCGACGTCAAGCCACTAAAATCAATCAACGGTTGTCAAATTCAGTTAATGTTGAAATAGGGGTGCCTCAAGGAAGTGTTTTGGGCCCATTGCTATTTATATTGTATATCAATGACATATTTTCAGTGAGCACTCATGAATGCAAGCTACATCTTTTTGCCGATGATATTGTTTTATATTCATCAAGTAGTAACCTTAGTCAGTTAGTTGAGAGAATTAACATGACATTAGAAAATTTAAATAAATGGTTTGATGAGAATCAACTTACTGTAAACACTAAAAAATCAAAATTCATGGTAATAACTAATAGATCGAATATTCAATCAGTTATTCACGTAAAAATGAAGGATGAGTATCTTGAGAGAGTGTCTGAAATAAAATATCTTGGTATCGTTATAGATGAACACTTAAAATTTAGTAAACATGTCGATTATGTTTCCAAAAAAATTTCGAAAAAACTTGGTTTTGCTTATAGGGTCAGTAAACATTTGACGCGCTTTTCAAAACATATGATTTACAATACGATAATAAAACCGCATTTTGATTATTGTTCAACAATTTTTTATATGTGTAACAACAGTGATACTAAGAAGCTACAGATTTTACAAAATAGGTGTATGAGATTTTTATTGAACTGTGATATTTATACCAGCATATATTCTATGCAGAGAATATTAGGTTGGCAATCGATTGAGGCTTATATAAAGACAAGAACACTCATATTTATTTTCAAAATTCTGAATAACCTTGTTCCTGAGTATTTATCAGAAAATCTACAGTACCGCCTTGACATACACAGCTATAATACACGTCAAAGAAATCATGTAAATGTGAAACCATCGAACCTCATGGTAAGCAAAAAAAGTATATTCGATTATGGTATGTCCGAGTATAATAAATTACCAGATTATATCAAACAATCCCCAAGTGTAATTGTTTTCAAAAAAAGACTGAAGATCTATAGTACATTGTAAAGTCCTAGTTAAGTATTTTCTTTTACATTGTAAAGTCCTAGTTAAGTATTTTATTTTTAAATAATTTGTTGTTATTATATTTATGTATCTCACGTTGTATCGCTCGGTTGTTCTGTGTCTCGTATAGGCTGAACAAATGTGTATGTGCTAAAGTGACAATTTTAAGTGGAATGTGTTTTTAACAATGTTTTTAAGTATAGCTATTTTTTGCTAAATAAATGCCTACTACTACTTGCCAAAACCTTACCTAAAAAACTAGCAAATCAGCCTATGGTTCATCAAAACGGTGAATAGCTGAGTACACTACAAGGCTGAGTCTTAAAATCACTAACTTTGACCATATTCTTGAGGCCGCAGATTCACGGGCAGATTCGTTAAAAGAAAAACAGCCGATGACAGCTTGGTGCTCTCCATTGCGACTACAGAAATTGACCTGCTTCTCTGAATTCTCCTGAATCTGATTTGCTGATACAGATGCAGTCCACTTTTGCATTCGAGCTCACGTCCGCGCAACAGCCCATACATCAAGAAGCATCATTTTTCTTAGCAGACGCGATAGGTTTCCTCTCGCCGCTTCAACGCTGTCGGTCGTCTCACGGCTAAAAAAACCACCTACATATCTAAAAATACATGAATTATGTAGGTATCTATCGATTTTATGATTATCCGGTGAAAAATGTCACCCTTCTGCTTGACTGTGCAAAACCTGTCGCGACTGTGTAATTTTTAACGTCAGCTACTCGAGAGCAGTGCAGCAATTTGAAGTGTAGTGGACGTAGGATGAAATCTACCGTGGTTTAGGAGATTAACCCATTAATCATGCCTCACTGGCTCAGCAGTAAAACCAGATATGCTGAAGGATAAACTATTTGCTGCCGTTTCGGTTATCAATAATCTACTTGTCCAAAAGTTAAAAAACTATTGTGGAGAAGGAGTGTGCATTGGTGCTTGCTTCCACAGTTACCTGCCTCTATCGGATGCCTTACAATTGTGGAACCTTCTGTCTAGCCAGTGACAAAAAGGGGAACCAAAATTCCAACCAACATCAACTATAGTGTTGCTATGTGTGTGAGTCTGTTTGTGTGAACTTATGAAATACCTTGAGTTAATTAACGACTTGGCTTACGTCACATATATGTGGAGCAAACTCATCCTCATGGCCTTCCTGTTGAACTTTGCGGTTGATTAGCAGACGACTGACCCTCTGGTGGCAAGTCTCTTTCGTGATAGACGGCTTTCTCTAAGGCTTCCATACCATTAACGCTGGGGTTCCACAGGGACCACCATAATCCGTAGGTTTGCGGACAGCAGTACTATGCACGCAAGCACCACAGGATCTGTGGTCGATCTGGAACGCAGAAGGCTAGCAGCGGCTGCTTCGCTGTCAGAGAATCTGGAGACTACATGTTTCGTCAACAGCAACAGCTGCTGGAAAAAAGCTAAGATACCTATTTAGAGGTTGCTGATCGCAAATCAGACTCTATGAGTTCAAAATGTGGCACTGGAATTTTTACATTCTCACATAACACTATATGGATATGTACACCAACAGAATGTACATTAGATATTCCAGTTTGAACATGTTTACTTTGAATATCCATAGAACGTTAAATGTACATATGAAAAATGATATACACTAGTGTAATATACTATGCATATTCACGTAGGTATATACATATGTGAATATACATAAGATGTTGACCTATGTAGCATATATACATCTAGTAGTTTACGCCTGCGCGAAGGACAGCTAGTGCCGCCATTGCTGATTTCTAGCCTTTCGTCGCAGTTAGCGTGTGTGTGCTGGTGCTGGTTGTGCCTGATTACCTGATCGAGTGAAATATTGTGCAATGTTACTTATCTTCTGGCTAATGATAACACTCGCATCCAACGTTTGACGGTAAGTCGTAAGCGGAACAAACCACTTACAAAATATTATAACCCTCTTTGTGATTTTAGACATGCCATTCAAAAGGAAGGAGACGACAATCATAGTTGTTGATTTCGCCAAGTATCATTATTGTAACTAGAAAGAATTAATAACAATACATGATGAACGTATAAAGTTTGTTTATCTTTCTACCTCTACATTGAACTTTCATACAGTATGCATGTGCATTAAAAGTACATGAATGTACATTTAATGGATATACCATGGATGTGTAAGTTCGCGACAAACATACATGAAATGTAAATTTGTTTATGTCTATTTTACATCCATTAGACGTTCAAGCACCATTTGTGGATATACATATTCATTGTATGTACATTGTATATACTTTGGTATATGAGTATATACATGGTATATATTATGTCCATGTTCATACCTGGACTATGTTACATATACCATGCATGTACATTAGACAACATATGTACATTCTATGGATATGCCATGGATGTGAAAGTTCGCGGCAAATGTACATGAAATGTACATTTTTTGATGTCCGTTTGACATCCATTGGACATTTTTGCTCCATTTGTGGATATACATATCCATTGATACGATTTGTAAAGGATTTTGACAAACTGTAATGAACTTCACTTACTTTTTGTAGGATGAGGTTATTCAAACAAAAACTCCTTATTTTGCTATATGCGACGTTTTGACTTATGTCATCCTCAGGCAACTTAAATTTCTGGTTTCGCAATTTGTTTTTTTATTTATTTCTTTTACAGCTTTAAAAAATACAGTTGCACATTTCAAAATAATAAAAATAGGATGTTACGCGTATGAAGTCTATGTCGAATCTGGCTGTTCGCTGTAATCCGCTTATCTAAGTAGTTTCTGCCTGACTCAACATTTTCCTATCATGCATTGTGGAACTCGTGGAAAGCTATCCGCGAGACGACTATAATCTGCTTACAGGATGATTCTGGCGGACATAACTGGCAACAGAAAATCGAAGTTTTCCGTACCAACGATTCTGTTGCTTGAGGATGACTAATATAATTCGAAACGTCACATATAGAAAAATAAGTAGTTTTTGTTTGAATGGCCTTATCGCACAAAAATTAACTGAAGTACCTGCACTGTTTCCTATACTGTCACTGCAAAAATTTTGTATCTTAAAATATAATGTTATACCATCGTCATTGCTTTGGTTGGTTGTTACAACACCAGGAAAGAACTGCTTTCGAAAATTGATCAAGCAGATAAAGTCAAAACAAAGACATGGAACATATAAATAAAAAACGCTAGTACTTTGTTTTCAGGTAACAAGGAGGTCAAACATCATTTTTCAAAGCTTTTGGAAAGGAGCAAAATTGGATGGATCGATGAAAAGTGGATTGGGATACTTAAAAAGGTTTGCTCATAAAAGATTTTGTATTGCCACGGTAATATATCATGAACCCTTGCCAACCAGTCATTTCATTGAGGTTTAAGGAAAGAGACAGAGCAATGTGAAATTCTGAATTAAATCTAGAGTCAAATATCTCATGCATACTACATGCTTAATTAACGGTATCACCTAAAAAAATCTTACAATATTAACAAATTTTTACAATCATAGCAAGAATAAAAAAAACCTCTGCGGAATCATCATCGAAAAGGAACTAAAAAATTGAAGAGGTAGACGCAAAATAGATATTTTGTGTAGTGCCAGTAAAGTGTCCGCATTCTTCCTAGTTTGCAATTATTTGGTGTACTCGAAAAAGTCGTCGATCATTATTGAATTATTGATAATATCTCAGCCTTCAGTAAACTTTTTAATGAAGGTATTTATTTTTCCATGATTTGAGCATACCAGGCAAAATATATCCTTGCTAATCCGAATGTTTTTGCAGTTCCCCATCAAACCGCTCGATGCTTTTTTCGATAGAATACAAAGCTCCCTGTCCTATCAATCTCTCTCAGATCCCTCATCCTACAGAAGTCAGCTTTATTAGGAGGGGAAAAAGCAATTCAAATCACCACTATCCTCGCATCCGGTCACCGCTCATTGATCTCCGTCAAAAGCTAAGACAACTAGAACGTCTGTGAAAACAGGCTTGATGAGAAAATGTGTTGATTACCTCCAGTCGGCATGTTGGGCTTCTCTGGAAGTTTTTCCGGCAGGCAGGGTGCCAGTGGCTTCCGTATGGGGTCACCCAGGTACGGATAGTCCTATCTTATTGATCTATTTTTATTTATCATGGACCGTCGCTGGGCTACAGCGCAGAGCGAGTGGGTCATGTGAACCCGGAACCGTTGTGCAAGATCACTTCAGGTCGAAGGCTGCCTTTTGTTCCTTCTTATCTTTGATAATGTTGTCTTCTACCCTACGTCTCCCTCCTCCAATAGAATGGAGATTAGGAGTTCGAGATTTGAGAATGAGAAACTCTGTCTTCATATGTCTGTTCTTCAGCTGTCCTGCGTCTATCTAGCGTAAGAGTCTCTAGCTCAATTCTTTTGGCGTCCAGAATTTTCCTAGCCATGTAGCGAATGTAGCGTCTAGGCTTGGGTTGACGAATTTCTCAGTTTTAATCGGTTTTATATTGCATTCAAACTACAATTATATAGTATTTCACCAAGTATAGTGTTATATCTATGAGCTACTTCATGGTCTTGGTGGCTATCCTCTTAGTAGGCGTTTCAAGCATATGCAGCATAGGCACATCCGTAAGGTTGTGGCGCTTGTTTCTGAGGTCTTCCCCTCTTCGACATTGAAATGATGCATGCTCAGCGTTATCCATATCCCCACAATCAAAAGCCTCACGCACAGCAACCCCTACTTCAAAATCTTAAATGAGATCACCATACTTATGATACAACATTTTGAACATAATTCATTGAAAAATACAACTGTGTGATCAAATTGAAGGTTGATTCATTATTATGGAAGTTCATAAAAAATATAGGGATTATAAAAATGAAGTATTATTCCCATTACCTGAAATATTATCGTAAGAAAGGTTCCAAATGAGAGCTAATTTGTCCATACATATGTACAGGCGATATTCAAAATGTCTTTGATTGTTTTCATGGGAACATTTGAAATCCAAAGTTTATACAGGGTGGGCCAGTAGTGCGTGGACGGAAGATTGTGGGCTTACTAAACTATATTTTAGAAACCTGTCACTAATACTTGATCGTGGTGGGGAACCTTGATGGCTATAACATAAAAATTATTTCACTTAAATTTTGAGGTTTATACAGGGTGATTCATATAAAACTTTTTTAGAATGGAATACCCTATATATTAGTGCACATTTGGATTCCCTGGTCAATTCTAGTGTGAGTTTATGTACCATACATGGAACTTTAAATGAACCGTTTAGGCGCAAATCACCATTTTTGGTATAAGTGGGTATCAGAAAAAAAATTGAATATCGCAGGAATTATAAAATAGAAGGCCGTCAGTTTGCGGTACGATCAAGCATGAAAAGCGTCACCTTAGACTAGACGCATAAACCTGAGTTCTTTTTATAGTTGGAGAAATCAGTAGACTAATTAGGGAAACTTCAATCACAGATAACTTGATTTTTTCAAATGGGGGGCCTATTTTGGTTTAAAAAATCGAATGTAAAATGTTATTACCTTTCTAACGATATAGCATTATCGATATCGATCTTTTTGGTTTTCATTTTATTTCAAATTTTCAGTCAAATCGGTGTTTTTCAATTTTCCTACGTGAAAGCAACCTAGCAGGCCATGAAAATAAACAAAGGCCCGTTAATATGGCAGAAACCAACTAACTTGGTAGGAAGATGCAAACGAACTAGAGTAGCAAGGCAAGATCATGAAAATTCCTTCATCATACATCAGCTCTAACCGGAAACAACAGCGGCAAGATATCTAATGTCACTGAGAAGCTGGGGTATGACAGAAGTGTTTGTTTTTCACAGCCTGCTAGCTATTGAGGTCTACTAGAGCTTGACAATTTTCCAAAATGATTCAGAATTTTGAAGCAAAACGGAAAGCTACCAGCGATTTTTGCTTACAGTCTAACATTTTTAAAATGAAATTTCACTTTTAATGGGATAACAAAAATTAGTCATTTGCGTTTAGTTAAGTCAAAATTGAAGATATCTCTAACTGAGGCATTCTGAACATCTATTGAAATGATAGCTAGAATTTTTTAAATATGTTATGTTGTAATTGTGTTTATTTCATATTGTAGTTTTCTATAAACAAAATTATGTTTGACAATTCAAACAGACTGCAATTCAAGTTTCATTTTCCGCGATCTTGCTAATAAGTAGAAGTATCTACTGAAGAATTTGAAGGGTTCCAGTTAGAGGTATCATTACTTTTGACTTAGGTACGGAAATGGCTACTTTTTTTATGGCATTAGATGTGAAAATTTATTCAGAAGACGTAGATATTCTACTGCCAGCAACAATCACTAGTATTTTTCCTTTGATTAAATTTTTTTTTACTGGAAATTGGCTAGTAGCTAGTAGGCTGTGAAAAATGAGCGTTCTTGTTATCGCTATTGTTTCTGGTTAAAGCTAATATTATGTTGTAAGGAATTTTCATAATCTTGCCTCGATGCTCTAGTTAGTTTGCATTTTTCTACTAAGTTAGTTGGTTTCTTCCATACTAACGGGCTTTTGCCTATTTTTCATTGCCTGCTAGGCTGCTTACAATACAAAAAAAGAATAATATCGAGAATGCCGAGAAGAATGCCATATCGTTAGAAAGGTAATCAAATTTTACACTTGATTCTTTAAACCAAAATAGGCATTATTCCCATTTAAAAAAATCAAATCTGTGATTGACGTTTCCTTAATTAATCTGCTGATTCTTCCAAGCACAAATAGTAATCAAATTTTGCCGTCTGACCTGAGGTGACACATTTCATGCTTAGTCGTACCGCAAAGTCACGGCCTTCTAATTTTTGTAGTCGCTGCGATATTCAATTTTTTTCTGATATCTACTTATACCAAAAATGGTGATTTGCACCTAAACGGTTCGTTTAAAGTTCCATGTACGGTACGTAAAGTCACACTAGAATTCACCAATGAATCCAAGTGTGCAATAATATATAGGGGGTTCTATTCAAAAAATGTATATGTTTGATATGAATCACCCTGTATAAACGTCAAAATTTAAGTGAAAATATTTTTACGTTATAGTTCTCAAGGGTCCCTACCCAGGTCGGGTGACAGATTTTTGAAATATTTTTTAGTGAGCCCACAATCTTTCGTCCACCCACTATTGGCCCATCACCCTGTATTAGGCAGTCTGGTCTTATAAACGATCTCCACAGTGACTCCGGAGATGTTGAAAAATGTGCGAAGATATTTTGAATGTTACCTGTGCGTCTGTATGGAACAAAATGTCTCAACCTTTCTTACGATAATATTATATCATGTAATGAAAATAATACTTATTATTGATAAGCACCATACAGGGTGTAACTTTTAAGGATATCCACACCTACACCACCATGTAGATCTCGCTGAGCTGATCGTTTTTCGATAAGCAACTTGGGTCCAAAAACGAACCGTTACGGAGATAACTCAACCGAAAGTTATCCTTTCTGACGCTTGAGGTTAGGCAATTCATTCAACGCCTCGTATAATTGGCAGAGGAGAGAGGGGGTTACGGATCAGCTGCTAAGACAGATTCGGGTTGTCAACATTTAATCGTCATGGCCAAAATATCAAAAGTAAACCAAACAAACAAAACAAAAGAAACATTGCAAAAAAACAACAACAAAAAACACCAATATCAGTCAAAAATCAGTGAAGGAAAGAGCCCACGTGGCCACTGCCTTCTTGCACGCACAATCTGGCTTGATGGATGACCGATGCAGTGGCAGCGTTGATTACCTGTGGCTGCTCCCTGACGTCTCCAGCTGCTGCAATGATGCGTGCAATCAGCTCTTCTGCTGCGGTGCACCCCCTTGGTAGACAAGTGCTTCCAGGTGACCCCACAGGAAAAAATCCACGGGATTGGATCCGGAGACCGCGCCGGCCACGCTACTGGATCACCTCGGCCGATCCAACGCCCTGGAATAGCTGCATCAAGATGAGCCCGGACTTGCGCTCCGTAGTGGGCTGGAGCTCCATCGTGCTGAAACCACATTCCTCGTCGGACCTCAAGTAGACTTGGAAGGACATCCTGCAGGAACACGATGTAGTTGTCGGCGTTGAGTCCCTCTGGGAGCATGTACGGGCCAATTATTTCAGGCGTCAGAAAGAACTGCTTTCGGTAGCGCTATCTCCGAAACAGTTCGTTTCCGGACCCATGTTGCTTATTGAAAAATGTTCAGCTCAGCGAGATCTACACGGTAATAGGGGTGTGGACATCCTTAAAAGTTACACCCTGTATTATTTATTAGCTTCCATAATAGTGAATCAATTTTCAGACCGATGACGCTGTTGTATTTGTCAATGAATTCCTTCAAAATGATGTATCACAGGTATGGTGGTCTAATTTAAGGTGTTGGAGTAGGAATTGCTGGGGGTGAGGAATTGATCGCTTCCCGCTCGAAATAAAAATCGACGTGTCACGGTGGTTTTTATCTTTTTTTATCATTTTAGGGATGAGTTGGGTAGCATATTTTAGCTGGGATACAGTATATAGCTTAGAAGACAATATTTTTGAAAATAGGTAGATTAGGAAGTTCAGCGTTTATTTTTTAATTGCTATGAGGCTCCAAACACTCAGCGGATAAACCAGACTGAATGTAGGGAGAGTTCTCTGAACTTGTTTTGCTGGTGTTAATGGCATGCATTCTCGGGAATATTTATGTTATTTAGCACAAACGATAATGATCGCCACTTCATTTCGGGAATGGTCCTTCCTAAAGTATTTCTCTTTTACGCCTATGCTGGCGCCTGGCGAGTTTTAGTGCCGCCACAAGCTTGTCTGGCAGAAAAACAGCTGATTACAACAGACTGCGCTGGTAGTTAATTATCCAGGAAATGTAGTATAAATAATGCGCTTCAGAGGGTAACGTTACAGTACAGTATTTGCTTGCGTCTGTTTGAAGTAATGAAGTAGATTTATATTCGCAAATAACAATAGAAATATGAAATATGCAATGATATATTAGCGGTATATAATGACGCTAGACTAGATAGTTGAGTATCGACGAACTCTGTACACCTGCCGTAAGTCAAATGGGGATTTACTATCCGCGACGACAGTTCCTTTGGGCGTGTCCCAAAAGTGCCAAAAGTGATTTCAAAAACGTGATATTTGCCTTTTCAATATATATTGAAGTATATACGTTTTTTAACTTGCCCGACGAAGACAGGGTAAGTCATTGGAATCGGTCCATTTTCAAAAATTTTACCGAAATCAATGTACGAGGAGTCACTTCAAAGGTAAAACTACCTCATTTATTTTGGGCATTTTCTAAACCCAAATCCACTCGTTTTCCTCGATCTGCCTGCCTGTCTTACGGTCTGTCTGTCTGCCTGTTCGCATTTTTCTGGCCTCGTAATCTGAGTAACCGCTGTGTGGATTGTAATGGAGTTTGGGTAGCGATAGTATGGGATCCTAGTGGGTAATGCAGCTATAATTTTGAAAATCGGAATATGGGCGGCAGAGTAATTAGGAAAAAACAAAAAATATAAATATTCCTCAAACCTCGTTTTAGGGTTTCCTGATCATTTTCTGCTCTTTTTTGGATGGTGGTGAAATTGGGCGGTAGGGAGGTGGGGAGCTGTAAAACTCAAAAATTTGTTGTATTCATAATAGGCTGCCCATTGACCTGTAAAAGAAATACCTAGAGAGCCTTACAGAAACCAAGAGACGTGAAATGAGTACCGTGGTTTCAAAACCAGACAAATCCATTTTTAATGGAAAATGAGTTTGATATGGCAACAGATTCTCCTTGTCGTTCTCTACGATTTAGCACAGCGTTTCTCCAACAAAACTGGACAAGTCCCTGCAAAAATAGCGTTCAAAAAGTGCCTCTGGTTTCAAAAGCTGACAAATCCACACCGCATTAGAATCATACGCCAGCAAATCCAGGTTGGCCAATCAGAGCAGTCGCTTATAATCACGCCACCATCAGTCGCACTTGTTATACCAAACTCTTCAGTTGTGTGTTATTGTTTTGGTGCAGTAAATTAATTAATAATAACTTATAGACTAATAATTAGGATACCTATTTTGTATGAGAAAGACGCTTTTAAATATCAACAATGGAGTACGGTAGCCAGTGTCCAAAGCCAGTGACTCCTGATTTAGCGCGAAAACGGGCATCCAGACCAAAAACCTGGAAACGAGCGGTGCAGAAGGAGCGAAGGTAAAATTATATTTTATTCATAAATACGGTTTGTTACTTTGATTTTCATTTACAGATACAGACCCAAAGAGCTGCCCTCATACCCCAGATGCCAGCATGCAACAGTCTTACAGATGCAGTACCCTATCGATGCGTGATGTACAGCAGTTTCACCGCAGTTTGTATATGCATAGCGATAAAATAAGTCAAGACAATTTTGTTTTGAAATACTGCATTATTTTATTTTCAGTATTGTAAGTCATGAGGCAATAAACTTATTATAGAATTAAAAACTCGTATTATTATTAGTACACCATTGTAATGAATAGAGACTGGTAAGAATCTTACCGTAAGTTAGCTGCAAAACCCAACAAATCCAAATTTCAATATCAAAACATGATAAATCCATTCTATTTCCTCAATTTATGAGTCTGTTCATGAGTTTTTGATCAAAATGGTAGAATTTCCTCATTTGTTAGTTTCATATATATGTGCCTAAGCAGTTTTGTGACAATCAACCAATAGGAACGTATTGAAACAGTTTTTTGCGATTTCTCAAAATTCTACCTAAACGGATTTGTCCGGTTTTGAAACTAGGGGATTCAAATTATACATAGGAGTACTGCTTTGGATCATCAACGGAGAAACTATTCAATCGATTTTAATGAAATTTTGATATGGATGGAAGACGCGTATGGTTTTTAGGAGACATATCAGTGGCGGAGCAGCAATAGTCAAAGCACTAAAAATATAAAAACAGCTCAAACTTCATTTTTAGGCGTTTTAGGGATTCCTGATAAATTTCAACCTTTTTCGGCTGGGGGTTTGTTGTATTCATAATATATTATTCATCTGTTGACCTGAGAAGGAAAGACCTAGCAGCATATTACCCTTTCAAGGTGCATTGGCGATGGAGAAATCGGTAAAAAACCAAAAAAATATCAGAACCCCTCCAAACTTCGCTTTCAGGCGTTTAAGGGGTTCCTAATCGTTTTCCATTTTTTGAAGGCGTTGAAATCAGAGTGGCGGGGCGGGTCGGAGGTTTTAAAACTCAAAAATTTGTTGTATTCATAAAGTATTCTATATTGCGCTGAAAAAAATTGACTTTGGTGATATCACGTGCTTTCTAGACCTATCCAAATGCTGTCTTTGAATTTTAAAATTCTGGAATTATTTGATACATATATGTACATTGTACATATTATAATCCTACAATGTGATGAAGTTGTGATACCGTATTACTACCCTGGACGAAATGGTAACAGCTATTCACTATTGGGACTCTTGCCAATTATGGCGGAGAAGTGATGAGGATGGTACAGGGATAGAAGACCTTCAAATTTTTTGTAATGATGCCGTCAACAAAATTATCGTGGCCCTCTTGGTTTTCTAGATACAGGGTGAAATCGAAAACTATCGATTTTGAGACCACCCTCGTATCTCGGTTGTCTTTTATCTTATAGAAAAGTTTAAAAAAGGGTCTTATAGAATTTTTTCCGTAAAATTCAGTGGTGGCCCTCTTGGTATTTTAGATACAGGGTGAAATCGAAAACTATCGATTTTGAGACCACCCTCGTATCTCGGTTGTCTTTTATCTTATTGAAAAGTTTAAAAAAGACTCTTATAGAATTTTTTCCGTCAAATTCAGTGGTGTAGTTTGATTTTTTCTTGCTCTACCCATTTTTCAGTTATGAAGCAAATATATATTTTTCTAAATGGAACACCCAGTATATTATTTTTGAAGTCAATCGGAAATAATTCAAGCTTTTTAAAAATATATATCACTATAAACTTTTTCTGAAAAGTAAGCTCAATATTTCATTTTTTACTTTATTTATAGCAGTAGGCCATGACTAATCTATTAAAAACAATATTCAAGTAAACAATCATTAAGATATATAAAAGATACTAAATACTTTTAAACTCAATTATTTAATTGTATTTTATACGCTATTAACTACTATTTGTGATAATGTTCAGTAAATATTAATTATTGTATTACATTACTTAAATTAATTGTATTTTTTTTAGAATTATTTCTGCAGCTGAATTTTGTGCCCCTACAGCTTCTTCTTTGTGCTTACAAGATGATGAAGGCGTTCCTTTTACGTAAACTAATACGTTTGCTTCCCTTTGCTCCCTTGTCTCCTTGAAATAGGTTTTAGGATGTGGTTGAATAAAGGATCCCTTCCTAACTATATTTATTTTTAGACGACCAAATCTATCTGAAAACGGTTGCTGTCTGTCTGGGTATCTAAGCTGCCACTATTATAGAAAACTGACAATAATTAAAATGAAAACACAGAAAGAACAAAGCTATATTTAATAAAAATATAATTAAAAGCTTACAGTAATAACGCAATATTCATAACTTTATTGAGACATTATTATTTAAAAAATGTATTTTGATTCTGTTTTTTCGAATGTGAGTAGGAAGTCTCTTGTTATAGTTGATATACTGCTACAAACAAAGTAAAAGTTGGAAAAATCTAATTTTGAGCGTGATTCTCAAAACAACTTAATACTAATATACAGGGTTACTGGTAACTCGACCACTTTCCTGCAGGAAGTGATAGAGGGACTCAAATGCAATAGGTTTAACCCCCCATATGTAATTCCGAAAATCGATAGATTTCGAGATAATTAACATTTAATGTTTTTCAACGATATGTCCAAATTTCCACACTACATCCCAAATTTAGAAAAAACCCTGCTGTCGATTTTAGTAATTTCCAATTTAGTTTTTTACTGACACGTGCGTAAATCTAATTTATTATTTAAATATGTAAAAATACTAAACAGTTTTAAACTACATACAATTATTTAAAAAAAAAGAACAAAATTTTTACATTCACCGCGAAAGAAAATTGTCTAGCTCAAAAAAAGATACACAACCAGTCAAACAAATTATTTTTAAAACTTCCTCATCTGATGGCCTATTCCAAGGACAAGAATGACAGAACAACCACAAGTAACTATTTAAAAAAATTTATCAACATAATACAGAATGATCAACAACATGATATTCCAGCATGATGGTTGTCCAGCACATTACCGTATCACAATTCGGCAGTTGTTGGACAACACATACCCGAACAAATGGATAGGGAGGGGTGAACCCACCCCATGGCCTGCGCGGAGCCCAGATCTGACACTTCTTGATTTTTACGTCTGGGGTCACACGAAGGCATTGGTTTACGAGACTCCAGTTAATACTGCTGACGAACTAAGGCAAAAATTATCAATGCGGCGAAGGAGATGAAACGAACTTCTTCAACACGAGTTACAAAAACCGAAGTGAGGAAGCGGATCCGTACTTGTATCCGAAATTAAGCGCAACGCATTGAGCAAGATCTCTAGAAACTTTGAGTGGATTTAATTGAATGGTTATTAGGTAGGAAAGATTTTTCGCGATTTGTTCAACCGTTTGTATAATTTTTTTTGAGCTAGATAATTTTCTTTCACGGTGAATGTAAAAATTTTGTTGATTATTTTTTAAATATTTGTATTTAGATTGGAACTGTTTAGTATTTTGAAACATTTTAATAGTAAGTTAGCTTTGTGTAAGTGTTAGTTAAATACTAAAATAAAAATTATCAGAATCAACAACAGATCTTTTTCTTAGTTTAGGATCTAGTGTGGAAATTTGGACATTTGGTTGAAAAACATTAAATGTTAATTATCTCGAAAACTATCGGTTTTCGGAATTACATATGGGGGGTTAAATCTATTACATTTGAGTCCCTCTATCACCTCTTGCAGGAAAGTGGTCGAGTTACCAGTAACCCTGTATATTTTTGAAAAGCCTGAATTATTTCCGATTGACTTCAAAAATAATATACAGGGTGTTCTATTTAAAAAAGTACATGTTTGCTTCATAACTGAAAAATGGTCACAGTAAGAAACAACCAGGCTACACCACTGGATTCTACGGAAAAAATTCTATAAGACCCTGTTTTAAACTTTTCAATAAAGTAAAAGACAACCGAGATACGAGGGTGGTCCCAAAATCGATAGTTTTAGATTTCACCCTGTATCTCAAAAGCCAAGAGGGCCATGATAATTTTGTTGACGGCATTTTTAGTTTCACAAAAAAGTGGCACGCTATCGCGAAAGCCGCAGCTCTCTATCTTCTAAAATAACCGAGATACCCCGTAAAAGTGCCCAAAATGGGACACCCTGTACATAGTTAGCATCAACAATGTGTGGGAAGTAAAGACTCAAGACACTTGACGCCATTTTTGAAGCGTACCCTGCAGATGAGACAAACAGAAACATTTTCACGGTGCACACACCTGATTACTGAACTGACTAAAATTAGAGGAGTTGCATTGAATTTCCGGAGCGACGAATGCGATACGTTTAAACGGTATTGCCGGGCTACAACTTGCGCCATCTGAATTCTCGTTATTATTATTAATTAAAGGCATGCAGCGCGAGTGTACTTGGGCGGCGCTATCGAAACATACACCCATTAGAATTTGAAGCTGCAGCTGCTTTCTGATGGAGTAACCGAATACGAGGCAGACAACAAGACGGAATGGTGAATCGGTCGATAATTGGAGCAATGTGGAAACTGAAGTACTAATGCTTTCAACATATGTATGAGATGTGTAGTTTCGGAATACCAGGCTAGTCAGGTCTGGATATGCTGGGTACATCTGAAGGTTCCGTCCTGCTTTAAGTTTACCAACCAAAGTATGACTTGAATGATTTGCTAATAGAAGAACAAAATGATCATTCTGGGCGGTAGCCTTATAAACATTTAACAGGGTAGTAATACAATCGACTAACAAATAACCAACATAAATTAAGTATCAATGCAATGAGATATTTAAACAACAACTTTCTAGTACTACTAACTAAACGCCAATAAAAGATTGGTCTTATATCAGGAAATCCTCTCGAGATGGAAATTAAATAAAAAGTCACTTTAGTAACCAATTCATTGAAGAATAAATTAAATAATAGAGTACCATACGCTTAATTAAAAAACAGATAAAGATAAATAACCAAATAACTCTTTAAATGCGAAATTGATAGAATTTTTCTATGTTACTGGCTCTGATCTGAGGTCAGCTTGCCAGTTGATCAATTAGCATTCTATTATAAAGTATTGAGCAGTACCAATCTCTCCACATATGCAGTGAGGGTCATTGTTTAGTATTGTGTTGAGGGCTAAAGCAATGCCCACACCTCAATCTGCAAAGGGCTCTCACAAGCGGCTATTCGTTCCTCTCTAAAACCAGGGCTCTGTTATTATGTTCTGTTGGATCTCTTTCTTTGTCACTCTGGATGGATTTTTATAGTAGTGCTCGCTCCATTTTTCTTTCAGGTTTTTGTTTAATGTACTGCTCAAGTCGCTGTAGGGAATTTTGAAATCTTTCATCAGTATTCCACCTGTAGTCGCCGTTTTCGCTAGTCTATCGACTGTGTCGTTTTGTGGTATACGTCCCAAGTAGCAATTTAACCTTCTGGCGACGCATTTGAAAAAGTTGCGCAACTACACATAAGTTGTGTGGCTGACTCCAACACAACGTTGTAACAACCCCATTTTGCTCCAATTTGGTCAATCATTTCTGGGTTGTCACGACGTTTAACTTTTAACTGGAGGCTGAAGTGTTAAAATAGGTTAGTTGCAAAAAAGACTACGCGACTACGTTTTTAGTTCAACTGAAAAATTACCCACGGCTCAGTGATATCGTATAACGTAGGCTCTCTGTCGGCAAAACGTGTCATATAACTAGTTGCCACTAAAACGTTGGTAAGACCTTATTGCAACTGCCAAATTATTAACTACGTTTAGTTGGTTGGGTAAACGTCGTAACAACTCATGGTATAACTAAAGTTATGCTTAACGTTAATACGATGTTGTCCGGTGGTCTAGTGTGACGTTCCGTACATAACCAATTTCTACACTAACTTTAACGTTAATTTTGGTGTACCATGTGGTTGCGGTTGCTAAAATGCTACTTGGGCTGTACTTCTTTAATCTATACAATTTTTACATTTTTATCCAAATTGTTGTATCTGTTAATCAGTTTAATCATGTGTGAGATGACATGGTTGAATATCAGAAATAAGTACCCACCCCCTTCGTTTAGTGGTCGTAAGAGTCGTCCTTCGGGATTATGGTGTCTGTTTTAATTCAAGAACTGAACTGACAAATAATTAATGATATAAATATGTGTACAATAGTTATTAGATTATCTAGTAAACAATTCCTCAAAGACAAATAAATACAGGGTTGGGATAAAGTATGGAACCAAGCAAATAACTTTGGAACGGAGTGATGTTGCTGAAAATTTGCAGGCAAGTGTAGTGACGTCTAATGCATCCGAAGACATTATGTTAGCTATTAATGTACTTCCGGTTTAACCGGAAGTACCGTCAACTTTTTTAATTTAAATGGGACACCCTGTATATTTTTGCAGATTTTAATTAATCTTTTTTTTCCGAATACGTCCATAGTGGGTGTAGTATTTGTTTCTTAAAAAAACTGTCTCACAAATTCGTCTGTGGCGGCCTGCGGTCTTCCCATTTGAGGTATTTTTTTTGTATTTTTTTTTTTTAGTCACCGTCAAACATGTTATAGGACCCCTGTCGGGACGTAAATCATTAAAAGTTGACACACTTCTTTGTGAGTTCTCACGCGATCGCCAAAACCGACTTTGAATGACCGGCATTTTAAACACCTGAAATGATAAAGAAGCTTTATCTTTCCCGTTTCTACAGAAACTAATGCTAAACCCACTATGGACGTATTCGGAAAAAGAGATGAATTGAAATCTGCAAAAATATACAGGGTGTCCCATTTAAACTAAAAAAGTTGACAGTACTTCCGGTTGAACCGGAAGTACATTAATAGCTAACATAATGTCTACGGATGCACTAGACGTCACTACACTTGCCTGCTAATTTTCAGCAATATCACTCTTTCCGTTCCAAAGTTACTTGCTTGGTTCCATACTTTATCCCAACCCTGTATATGAACAAATAACGATACAATTAATAGAATTGGGTACCTTGTGAGGTAAACAATTTACTGACTACAGATTACAGACTACTGCACGAACGCGAATCACAAAACATCTGTAGTGTATGTAATGGGTACTTGTAACATGATATTTCGACAAAAACAACCATGGAAACAGTAGGAACAAACTCAATTTCGAGCAGGTATAAAACAGACATTGTTATACTCACCTATAACAAACATCGAGATAATAACAGAGACAACCAGGTCTCCTCAGTAATTAGCCATTGACGTTCGCTACAGCTGCACAGACCAAATGCTGGTAAAGGAATATTAGTACAACCTGACAAGTGTAACAAGAGCCGTGAGAAATATGAGATAGATAAGGATAGCAAGAGACAAGAGGATACGAAGTAACGTGTGCGTGTGAGACAGCGGCGAAATTTCCAAGTCGTTTGCTACACTTGTCAGGCTGTAACATAAACATGACCTCTTAAAAGGACTTTAATTTGTCCAACTGATGTTCATACTCCAGGTCTCTTAACAGAACTGTCTGCAAAATTAACCAAATAATAAACAAAGTTAAGAAGATATCTATTGTTACTAACAATGAAGAACAATGTATTTATACATATAATGTTAATTAAAAAAATATGGTTAAATATAAAACAACATTTTCAGAACAAATAAATATACATATACTCCGTGTCCCAGAACGAATGCGAACCCTTCAAGTTTTGTTGTAAAGATAACTGAAACGTGTGTGTCCCACTTTACTGCACGGGAATTCGTTATTTACTTCTAAGGCCAAAAATGGAGACGGTCATTTAGTAAAAGTTATAACACAAGTGTTTTTAATGTTTTTGTAGATTGTTTACTGCAACTATCAGAAGTCTACTACGTACAAATATGATACGTCCGTCATGAAGGCTGCCACACAATACTATTTCTATTAATTTAAACATATTTTAACAGCATTTTAGATTCGTCCTTGTCACAAATTAAGCACAAAATCTATGTAACTGAAATACACATGTTTCAGAGATAATCTTTTTATTTGTTTATTTGTACGGTTTACACAAATACGGTAACCTCGAAAGGAATGTCTTGTATAAGTATAAGATCTTGGTAGACTAAAATTGCGCTATACTGCGATACTTATACTGCAAGCTCCTTAGAGGGTCATCAAACAGTCAGAATGTTTCATGCTCCAAATTTTGATATGGGTTCTTCTAAACAAAATAAATAAATAATAAACATGACCTAACATGGCCTTATTTCAACATGACTGACATAATCTTTTTGAACGTTGAATATTTTGAATCCATTTTCTGATATTTTTCAAATTTTACCCATCCCTATCAAGCAGCTGCAGAGAAAGAAACAAATTCAATCGAAGCAGCGTTTTTCGGCGACACAGACAATTGGGGATCCCCACTTCTGATGGGAAGAAGTCCTTAAATTCCAGCCCTCCAGCACGCGCAACGAATTAATCTTAATTGACCTCAAGCCTGTGTTCCTCGATCCCTGGAAGGCGATATCTCCCCCAAATTGGACGTGTCTGGGGAAAAAACGACAGATTTATCCTCGCAACGACCAAAAAGTAAAAAGCCCTTGCATACTCGCAGCGAAGCTGTTATGCCTTGCGGTGCTCGTGTTTGTTTTGAATTTGCCTCCGTTTTAGTTGAAAAACTCGCTCAGAGACAGTGATTTGTGTACATTTTGAGAAATCCCTCCTTGTCATTAAGGGCAATAAAAGGGCCTAGATACACACATTTATACATACGTATTTGCCATGTAAAACACAGACTCACAATTTCTCACATCACGCACTCTATTTTCAAACTACATATATAATATTTCCGAAGGCGATAGCTAAGACCTTAACGAATGACAGCTATTTTCAATTTTCTCAAAAAAGTTTTTCAATGTGCAAAAAAACTCGCAATGCAAAATCATACATTCTATAAATTCCTGTAATTTAACAAACAAACACGATATCAAAAAAGGCTAAACAGTTGCATAAGCGCAAGCTTTCTCCTTCAGTTTGCTCTTTGAGTCATTACTGCAGGTTTAAAGCTAACTTCAGGAGCTTGGAAATATGAAATTCATTTTTATAGTGACCTTTGGACCTTACCTTTGGACCTTTTGACCCTATCTTTGGATTCTTGGACTTATCTGCCCTCATCTTAGACACACACACACTGGAGAAAGGGAACAGGTGGCCACGCCTCCTCGATTCTCAATTTCGCGCGCTATACTCTAGGCCCATAAGGGTCTCTTTTGGGGGTGGGTTGGTTCAGTGGGTAGAGCAGAGGGCCATAGGACACTAGCGCGCCGCGGTCAGATTGGTCCTAATCCCACCGGTCAGAAGCGCGCAAAATATTTCGATCACTATTCCGGCCATAGGGCACTAGCGTTCAGATTTGTCCTAATCCCACCGGTCAGAACCCCCCAAAATATTTTGGATAATAGGCAGGTATGTGGACACAAGCGCGCGGGGCAGTACTCGTTTACTTATGGCGTAATATGGTTGACTGAAATAAATTGTAATGCGTAATATAGATTAGCAGCACTTTCTATCAGCTTCATTTGCATCACGTGGTTCTTTTCTAACTTTTTGAATACTGGTAATATTCAATTAGAATTAAGTGAAAAGTTAATTTAAACCTATATTCCTTGAAACGTCGAAAATTTAATTAAACTCAATATATTTGAATAAATCAGATGTTTTGAATCCAGCGAATTGATTGCTTCATTTGATAATAAAAAACAAGTAATACTATATACAGATTAAAGAATTTATTTAAAATTTATTTAAAATCAAATCGGGCAATAGCTCCATTTTTATACATCTCAATCAAATTGACAACGTACTGCATGCGCTTAGATGACTCGCAGTTGGTAAATTTACGTTGAATGTTTACGCTGTTGATCTTGATGTATGTTCGCAATTGCATATCTATTAAGACAGAAATAAATTTGTATATATCTGGATGATAATGGTGGAAACTTGAATTGAAGTGGCTATGAAAAGCCTCACAACAGTTGGTCGTTTGCTCCACCGTAGCCGTACAAGATACCCACAAATATGGTGGAAATAACGCGTTCTCTTGTATATAGTTTTCCACTATATGCTCCACGTATTTGACCATTTGGTTTTCATTGGGAATAATGGCATAAAAGTCTTCTCAAAGCATTCCGCAACCTGGTCATGATCTAAAAATAATAAACCGAAAGTCCATCTCAACCAACGCCCAATTTCAGAATTAGCATCTTTATATGCTACAGTTAAACCAGTTAAATAATCTAAGAAGCAACTACCACAAGTCGTAAAAAGACAGATGAAAGTTCGCAAGAATAAAAAGGATGTGGTCATTAGGAATATTCAAGTTTAATTTTCTTCCGGCGCGCAAGTGACCGGTGCCGATGGAGGCACCCTTTTTGTAAACAGGTAAAAATCAAACCGCGCGCGCTCGTGACCGATCACCGAGCAGAGGGCTCGTGACCGGAAGCTCTTGGGCTCGATTGCCGTCAGAGGCGGTAATTTATTTTTGGTTTTTTCAATCAAAAGTAAATTTCTATAAAAGAAGCTCAGCAAGAATCTCCATCCGAGCATATACTGTTGGCTTCTAAAAAACAACAACAAAACAGTAACAAAGCCTTCTCAGAACACGAGGCTAATGGCCACAGAAGTCGATGCTGCTGACACCAAACTAAAAAAATAGTCTCGTTTACTTTATTTTATTTTTGCGAATGACTAATTATCCAATTTCGTGTTGTTGTCTTGGTTGAATATGAGGGTGTAAGATGGGCACGACCCAAGGCCATCCTCACATTTGCGATGAGGGCTGAACTTGGGAACTAGGGTAAGGAGAGGTGCATAAGGGGTCCGTTTGTGGGCCTATGCACTTGTGGTTCTGGTCAACAGAAAGCCCCCCTCCCTCTTTCATCCATTCATTAATTGAACCTGTTCAGAAGTAGTTTTCTAATGGCTGTTTAACTTAATGGGATTAAATAAGGAACAACAGGAAATCCAAAAAAAGAACACCTTTAAAGAAGTCAAACTAAAAAGTGAAAAATAATAAATGTTGAGACTTCGTTTAAACAACCATAGAGAAAAATCCATATCAAAATTCAAACGTTTTTAGAGAGCTCAAGGTAAGGACAAAGTGATAAATAAGAAGGATATTATTAAAAAAGGATCATATCAGATGCTCTACATAGCCTGTGATACTCCATATCTCGCGGTACCATTCCCAGTAACAATAACTTCCGGAGAGCTCGAGGTAAGAACGAAGTGATAAATAAGGGCAATATTATAAAAAAAAGAAATATGAGATCCTCTTAATAGCCTGTGATTCTCCATATTTCGCATACCTCTCTCAAATAATGTGTCGGGAAAACACTTTCAAATTTTCAAACAACTCTAAAATTTTAAGTCTTCAAGATTTGCTAAACTTCTAAAAGTTACAAAAATTTTAAAATTTTCCAAACAACGCCTCTAGTCTCCATAAAGAAAAAAGCTGGTAGCATAGTTTTCGATAAATGTTCCGACTTGTTCAAATTTGAGTTAAAGGTAGAGTGGCAATAATGTCGGTTATCAAAATAGAAATATCGTTCAAAAGTCACTGTGTGCGAATGAGTATACAGTTATATAGATTGAGGTACCTATTTATTTTGCTTAATCTTTCTTGTTTCGTTTTTACTCAAATCATATAGAGATTTGAGAACCCGAGTCCAAAGGAAATACTATTACTGGCATTAAAATAAGATTAACCAACGAAGTACAATATTTGTAGAAGGACTCCCCTTTCAAACCTCAAAAAATACTAGTATGGACACAGGTGAACCTAATCTTTTACACGTGGCTTGAAATTAATGCTTCACACGTGGCAGCGGGCTGTAAACCGCGTCAATGGAAGCCTATATCAATGTATTTGCATTTTATTGCATTCCTTTATGCAACGAAAGCTTGAAATATAATTAAGCTTCCCAAACAATTTATAATAAGTATGTGTGTCCCAGCAATATTGTACATGAGTTAAAACGCTTAATATATTTTTATTGTTAAACTGGAAACTGGTTACCATTACTTTTGACATTTTTACCACTTGCTCATTTGTAGGATCTTCTGTACTAGAATCAGCTGATACACATAGTGCGCAAACACAGTGGGGCATTTTAGTGTGCGTGCAACTGTGTGCGAAGGCGTGCAGGTACCGCATGCAGGCTAACCTGCTCAACTGTGTTTTCGACCACTTACTAGCGTCGGATGCCCGCTTGAATGCCTGTGTAGTAACAGAAATTTGGTTTGCTACCTGGTTTCGTCTGTGCCAGTCGAAGATGAGTATCAATAAAGAGTTACTTATAGGTTCAGTGTTTGCGAAAACCCCTATTTGGAATAAAAGACACAAGCTGCACTATGGCCGCACTGCGATAGAATAATATTGGAAGGAAATAAGTGCGGCTATGAAAGTAGACGGTTAGTTTATATACAATATTTATTTGGATACATTCACAAGCTTGGAACTGAGGTGATACATCAAGAAATTTGTTATAAACGTGGTACCCGGCGTTTTGCTTTGTCCAACAAAATTTAGTACACAAAAAATTTAGAAAAATTTAGTTTTTTGGAGGTTCCTAAATTAACCCGACGTTTTGCTGATAGATGATGATAGATAAGATAAGAGGTGCCCTGCAAAATATTTAACAAGGATACCTAGAATTGTTATGGCCTCACTTCTAAACATTTACTGGTAATTACGCCTAATTCATTTTCTAGCCCGAAATGGGGTATTAGGCAATCCTATTCAAACTGTATATATTCTTCTGTATATACTTTAACTACGTCTGATATTCGATATGTAATTCGATATTAACAAAATAACAATATACCCGACCAATGATATTACGAGACCAAAATATATAACGTTAGGCAATTGTATTTTCTACGTACTATCACTTAGTATCATAGGTATACTCAAATGAGCATAACACATTTCTACACAACCACAACACTAGATATAGGCTAGGTGCCACAATAATGCCCGAACCAAACAAATCAGTCATGCGGCGGTCATATCTCAATTTAGCGCCAAGCAAAATGATACAACACTTCTACCTTTTGATACCAAAAACTTGTTTACGAATCGATTCAAACAGTCTCTACCAGAGTAGATAGCTTCCTTAATAAGACGCGCACAAGAATTCGTTGAACTTGTACAGTATCAGTCACATATTCATCTGATTGACAAATTTCAACCAAATGGTTCTAATGTATATAATGTGAATCTACATGTGTATGTACTAATAGTTCATTTGACAACTTTCCACCAAAATGCTGATTAAACGAAAAAACGCCAACACACGTCAAAATATTTGTCCAGAGAGACAACTTTTTAACCAAAAACTATTTCACCACATTGTACCCTCATTGTTTTGCCAATAATGGGCATAATTTTGAACCCTTATTGCATGTTTCCTATACCGTGTCTAGATGCGACTGGCCAATTTTTGTACTCTTCTTGTTGTCTGCTTTCACTGTACCAAGCACTAGTGTGCTTGATTGCGTGCGGAACCGGCACCGGCCTGCTTCTACCTGCCGAGGGGACTCGGCGCTGGTTAACGCATTCCAACGCTCTCCAACGCTTCTAACTGCCGCTACTGTGCATGACTACATATACATACAAATAGTACATACAGGGTGAGTTTTTAGTACCGGCTCGGTCGATAATTCCACTACTATAGAAGATAGCGAAAAAAGTTGTATATAAAAGTTGTAGCCATGGATATGCTCCTTGCTCAGAAAATATTTAAATTTATACAGGGTGATCCATAGTAACGTGGTGATGCAAACATGCATTTTTTTAAATGAGACCCTACATATTATTCCATATTCAGATTCTACTAATGATTTCCGTTCTTCCAATATAGGGCATTGTTACATTGTACAGGGTGTTTCAAAAGTTATGACCATTTTTATATCCAAATCGCGGACAAATGAACGTACTGTATATCAAAAAGTTATGAATCAAAAATTATTTTTTTTACATGAGAAGATTACAAATATCCTCTAGTTTTAAAATCAGCTATAAAAGAAGTCCGAGACGCATATTCGTATACAGGGTGATGTAGAATGCAAAATCCAAATTTTCTCTTTTTTTTCAAATGTAACCCTCAATATATTATTATCCCAAAGAATTGCTTTTAATATGCTGCTTCATCTTTGTATAGCACTTGTTGTACCTACGTCCATCAGTTTCCGAGATATTTCGATTTTTCGGAAAATTTAAAATATAGACTCTATTTGTGTACTGAAATTTATTTATTTCGAGAAAGTACTAACTGATTTATTTTTTATTTAACGAACAACTAAATTATAACGTCTTGATAGTATTTGATAAAATCAAAACCCTAAATCATTGAGATAATAAAGTCAAGTATGCTGAGGAAACAATTTTGTAGGCGTCATACATAATTATCAAGTAGTTTTATCAGGTAGGCTTTGAAAAATTGACAGTTTTCATAACCTACTCAATAATTCCGTACTGCGTGAAAAACCAGCTTTGAAAATTAATTTTTCCATTGACGGTATTTAGGAGAATCTTTGAGAAATTGTCTACTTGCCTCTAGAATATATCAACTATGAATAGCAATATCCAGAACGGAGGCACTCTAAAACTAATGCGTTTGAAAGATTGAAGAATCGTTTTATTTGGACTGTGTCGTTTCACATTTCATAGCCTACCTGATACATCTGCTTGATAATTGTGCATGACGTCTATAAAATTGTTTCCTCAGCACACTTTGACCTACATTATCTTGTTAGTTCAGTGTTTTGACTTGATCAAGTATTATTATCGCCTTATATTTTAGTTTTTTGTTAAGCAAAAACAAAATTTGGTAGTATTTTCTCAAAATAAATAAATTTTATTAAACAAATAGAAGATATATTTAAAATTTGTAGAAAATCCGAAATATCTCAGAAACTAATGAATGCAGCCATAATAAGTGCTATACAAAGATGAAAGAGCATATTAAAAGCAATTCTTTGGTATAATAAAATATTGGGGGTTACATTTAAAAAAAGTGAGAAAATCTAGATTTTGCATTCTACATCACCCTGTATACGAGTATGCGTCGCGGGATTTCCTTATAGCGTATTTTAAAACTAGAGGATATTTCTAATCTTCTCATGTAAAAAAAATAATTTTTGATTAATTACTTTTTGATATACAGTACGTTCATTTGACCGTGATTTGGATATAAAAATGGTCATTACTTTTGAAATACCCTGTATAATGTAACAAGATCCTATATTTGAAGAACGGAAATCATTGGTAGAATTTGAATATGGAATAATATATGGGGTGTCTCATTTAAAGAAATGCAGGTTTGCATCACCACGTAGTTATGGATCACCCTGTATAAATCAAAATATCTTCCGAGCAAGGAGCATATCCGTCGCTACAATTTTTATATACAACTTTGTTCGCTATCTTCTACAGTAGTCGAGTTATCGACCGAGCCGGTACTAAAAACTCACCCTGTATAAGTAAAGATAACAAGAGCACGACGTCTTAACTAGATCGACAACAAAAAAGAGGACTAATGCATTGCTCACCGGGAAGAAAAGTAGAAGAAATCCTATTGGATGCTAGAAAATTCGACTTAAAAACGAGACGAACGCTACAATATGAGAAAAACTTATTTAGATGAAAACGACCATAATAATTGTGATATGTAGAGAATACACCCTGTGTAAGTATATTGCTTAATTAAATCAGCATAGTTGCACTATGGGATAATGAGGCGGTATCGGGTGTTGTAGGTATATGCGATGTCAGCAGGTCAACCACCTTCCCATGTACGGCGATTAGTATTATCGCTGATTATTCAATATACAGTAGGTTTTTTTTTTTCAGGAGCCGTCCGACATTGCTGTCCCCGTCAATACTTAAGCCTTAAGGCCTATTGTATTATTGCTCCTCTCTTTTACAGTATCCACTCCAGCAATCTGGATCCCTGCATAAGTTTATGCAGTTTACCTACTGGTCCTGGTGCTGAGCCGTACTCCATTGGTTCTAGCTTGGTCTTCCCAAAGAGCTGTTGTCTCTTGTGATCTAGCGCTTCGCACTCACAGAGCACATGTAGGGCTGACTCGGTTCCTCTTCCACACAATCTGCAGTTGAGGTCTCCATTGTAGAGTCCCATTTTATTCAGGTGTTCCTTCAGGCCACAATGTCCTGTGAGGAGACCCGTCGTTATTCGGAGCTGATTTCTACTCAAGGAGAGCAGTGTTTCAGCTATCTTCTTGCATGGAGCTTTAATGAATGTTTTTCCATGAACACATCCTGGCAACAAGTTCCACTGCTCCTTGTGCTGATATTTCACCCATTCTCCCACCTGGTGTCTGATTGTGCTTTTAGGCACCCCCAGGGCGGGTTCTGCTCCAATCTATAGGGCAGACGAGCCTAGTCTTGCTAGCTCGTCCGCTCTTTCATTGCCTCTTATACCTGAGTGTCCAGGCACCCACTCCAAAGTTACTTTGTTGTGTTCTGCCAGTCTTCCCAGTTCCTGTAAGCATTCCCAGACTAGAGCAGACGTAACTTTGGGCACTTCTAGTGCCCTAAGTGTAGCCTGACTGTCTGTAAGTATTGCGATCCTCTTGTTTCTGTAGGATCGTTCATTATTGATCCTTGCACATTGCAGGATGGCGTACACCTCTGACTGAAATACCGAGGCGTATTTTCCTAGCGGAATGCTCTGTCTAGTTCCTCTTCCAAAGATTCCCGCTCCTGTGCCTTGCTCGGTCTTTGATCCATCTGTGTACCAGACTATTTCCCGATGCAGGTTGTTTACTTCACAGAGTTCTCGATCTCTTATTATAGTTTCGAATTTCTTGTTGAAGATGTATTTCGGAGTTATGTGGTCCTTTCTAGCATCCATTATGGTGTGCCCCACATATTCTGCGATTTGGTTGTGTCCAAGATCCTTGTAAATTCCTCTTGGTAGGGTTTGTAGTCTAGCGTAGCCCATTTTCGCCTCACCCATTATTACAATTTGCAACGGAGGGAGGTCCAGGATGGTCTCTAAGACTGCAGTGGGTGCGCTTTTCATTGCCCCTGTTATGGAAAGACAAGCAAGTCTTTGCACCTTGCTTAGTTCTGCTATAGCAGCTCGCTGTTTCATCTTTGGCCACCAGATCAAAGACGCATATGTAATCATGGGTCTCACCACCATTGTGTATGTCCAATGCACCATGGCTGGACTTAGACCCCATGTCTTACTATGCGAGCGCCTCGATAGCACTAATGCCATCTCGGCTCTTCTTTTGACTCTTTTGAGCTGAGGGTTCCAGGTTAGCTTAGAGCTGTATTTGGCTACCCAGAAGTTGTAGAGGTCCTAGTCCCTCGACTTTTTTCCTTCTGGTGAAGACAATTATGGTCGTTTTGGAGGGGCTGACGTTCAGTCCCTCCTTATGGCTCCAGCTTGTGACAGCATTTAGAGCCCTTTGCATTTTGTCTCTAACCGTGCTGTTGAATTTTCCTTGCTCTAGAATTACCAGATCGTCCGCATAACCTAGAGTTCTGTGTCCATCCTTGTCTAGAAGACTGATTAGCTCGTCAACAATGAGGTTCCAGAGTAATGGCGATAGTACGCCGCCTTGAGGGCATCCCCTCGTGACTCGAGCCATCATAGTCTCTTCCATGATAGTTGTGTATACAGTAGGTACTTTAATGATAAAAATGTCATTTGATTTCCTACCCCAATACGTTTCAACCCAAAGTATTACGTGGCAATCATGCCACTTCTGATGGTAGTTAAAATAAAAGGTAAAAGTGAGGTCAGATGGAAGATGCCAAATTAAGTCAAACCAAAGTGCGTAATGCCAAGTCCCAAGAAGATGTTATAATCAACCAGGCTTCCAATGGCGATGCAAAGGGGGAAATATTAAATCCAATAGTTGGTAGTTGGTTTAGCTTAACAGAGGTTCTACTGATAGTCTATTTGTGACAGGTAGCAATTTTATTATTTCTTGATTGTAACGTTTTAAATTGGCATTTTAACGTTAAACATTAGCGAAACAAGCTAAAAGGCAGACTATTGGAAGAGAAATTTACAAGACAAATAATAATAAAAAGTATTATCTTTGGTCAGGCATGGCTAATGATGCTCGAGAGTTTGTAAGAAGTTGTGACACTTGCCAGAAACAAAACCATTTGAACGATTATACTACAGCGCGAATGGTAATAAATTTTACAGCTTTTCACAAAATATATTTTGATATCATTGGTGCCTTCCGGTAACCGTAAATGTATTTGTTTATATTCTAACTCTTCTGTGTTACTCAGTAGAACATGTGGAGGCATATCCTCTTAAAAACAAGGATTCCGTTTCTGTGGCTAAAGCTTTGGTGGATAACTTTACCTGCTATATGATATTCTCCGCGAAATTGCTACAGACAGGGATTCCAAATTTATTCTTCAAACTACGACAGTAACATATAAATAATATTATTTTTAATTACCAGGTTTTGCTTCCTAGTTCCATATTGAGTGATAGAAGATTACCAAATGTAAAAATTGTTAAAGACAAGAAACATATTTAATCCATAAAAATACAACCACGTTGTACAAAAGCCAGCTAAAATTAGAATAAGTTAACAAGGGCCTCATTTCTATAGTATTTGTATGAATTTTATTCTATTATTTTCTCCTTTAATCTGTACTTTCCTCAACTGACTTATGTGAGTGCCATTGCATTATATTGGAAAATATGAAACCATAGCAAGCGCACTTCGTGTACCAGCTAAGGTTTTGTGTGCATGTGGCATGTGGATAAGTTTACATTTATAGGTATATATATCTTCAGTAGGCTAGTGATCATAGTTGTCCATGCCGCCTATTCAAAAAACAATAAGTCTAGCAAAGCGAGGTTTCACATTTTGTGTAATCCAAACGTAGCAGAGATGCATCGAATTTAATTTTTTGCAACATGGCTAAGGAATAACTGAGACGACACAAGATAGATATTCATGTTTTCGGGATTGAAACAAAAAAACGCCGAGACAGGTCAAAAGACCTGTCAGGGGAGACACAACCTTTGAAAAAAATGCTACTTCCCCCTTGTATCCCAGGAACATTGCTTGAACATTTTAAATGACAAGGTGTATCGAAATTAGCTTGTTCCAAAGGCATGTCGATGTCCTTTATTTTGACGTCCGATCTTTCAAGAAAGTCAGAAAAATCTTCATATATCTTAATTTGTTCAAATAGAAAACAAACACTCAAGAAAATATCACTTTTTATTGCAACATAACCGGAGCATTAATGGGCAAAATGTTGCCTGTTATGGGCCAAATAGGCGATCTTTAAAATCCTGACGGACACTTGCAAAAATATGTTGTGGGAGATCATGGAAGCTCTCGATAATGTATTGACGAAGGTCAGCCGAACCTCAAGGTTGGGGGGTAAACACAATACAGTTTAAATGGCCCCATATAAAAAAGTCTAATGACGTCTAGCCATTGCTGAACCAGAAGAACATAGTGAGGAGAAGCGTCGTCTTGCTAGAGATAGATTTCAGCCTCGTCGATCGAGTACAAGGTTTCCATCTTTTTTTTTTGGCACTGGAACATATTTCCATCATCACTGATTTGGTTTTTAAAGGCTTCGTTGATGAGCAGATTTACGGTATTTTCCAAAATATCAACATAAATGTCTCCATTTGAATTTCCATAGATAAACAAAGGCCCAATCACTTTGTTTCCTAAAATGCCTGCCCATACATACATTTTTTGAAGACACTAGGTATGCCCTTCCACAGAAGCATGAGCATTTGTATTGCTTATTAGCAAATCCAGTTAGATAAAATGTGCGTTCATCAGTGAAGCAGATATTCTTTACATGAATGGTATTATCATAATCCCTGTAGCCATTTGTTCACAAAACTCAACTCGCCGTGTCGATAGAAATGTTCTTCGGTTAACTGTTTTGCTATTTTAATTCTGAGTGGATGAAATTTATGGAGTTTAGTAACTGTGTATATAGAGCCTAATAAAATATCAGGCGCATCCACAATTTTGTCAAATGTCCCATAGAATCAAATTAAGCAGGTTGATCCGAAACTCTCCTTTTTCTATTTGGAACAGATCCAGTTTGAGTAAGGTTTATAACAAGGTCCAAAACATACCTATCCGAAGTTGTCTTAACTGGATGTCTGTCATTCAACCTAACGTAAGTTTGTCGAGCACATTGACTTTGGGCACCATAAATTATAACAATTTCCGAGGATTCTGCAACTGTCTGTCATAAGTTTTAACATCGCACCTTGACACTGTTTGGCCAAAAACGGGCAACATTATGAATACTTATTGCAATAAAAGGTGATATTTTTGTGCTTTTTATTTACTATTGAACAAACTGAGATGCACAAAGATTTTTCTGATTTTCTCTAAAATGAATTCAAAAAAATCAAATGTCAAAATAAAGGGCTTCGACATACGTTTGAAACAAGCTACTACAAAAACGGGCAACATTATAAGTACTTACTGTAATAAAAGGTGATATTTTCGTGTGTTTTTATTTACTATTGAACAAAAAAAGATGTACAAAGATTTTTCTGATTTTCTCTAAAATGAGTTTAAAAAAATCAAACGGTAAAAGAAAGGACTTCGACATACGTTTGAAACAAGCTACTACTCGATATCCCTAGTCATTTAAAATCTTTACAGAGATAACTCAGGGGGCAGAGAGTGTACAAGGGGGGGAAGTGGTTTTTGGTTAAAGAGTTGTCGCCCTTGCCAAATCTCTTGACGAGTCTCGACGTCTTTTTTTTTAATCATTGGCTTGCCATAGATCCGTGGTGAGAAATTTCCAAATGAACGCCCTCTTTTTTTATGTTATTGGCTCTGATCTGAGATCAACTGGCCAGTTCTATTTTGGATGGTCATCTATTTTTTCTTAACAATACAACATTGTTTTATATTAGTTATAGTTGAAAGTTACAGTATTATTTCTAGTTTTTGTGTGCAAAAGTTATATAGTTGTTTTCACTATCTAGTACAGATATCATATTAGCAGGTAATGGAATATAGTTTGACAATCTGTGATACAGGTCTGTTACCTCATTACTGATCAATTGACATTCTAATATACAGTGTTGAGCAGTACCAATCTCTCCACATCTGCAGTGAGGGTCATCCTCTAGCCCTATTCTAGTTTTGTGTTGAGGGCTTAAGCAATGACCACACCTCAATTTGCAAAGTGTTCTCACAAGTGGTCTATGCGTTTCTCCCTTAAACCAGGGTTCTGTTCTTATGTTCTGCTGGATCTGTGTGTATATCGTTCCGGATGGATCTCTATGGTAGTGTTCACTCCACTTTTCTTTCGGGTTCTTGTTTAATTTACTGTTCAAGTCACTGTAGAGAATTTTGAAATTCCTCATCAATATTCCATCTGTAGTCGCCATGTTTGCTAGTATGTCGACTGTGTCGTTTTGAGGTATACCTGTATGTCCTTTATTCCATACAATTTTTACATTTTACTTCCCACACCGATAGGTGAGGGGAGTATTGTGATCGCGAAAATTTTAGATTTTGAGATAATACGTTTTTTGGGCGTTTTATGATGTCTACATAACGAAAATCCACGTCACTCATTTCCGTCGGTCTGTCTGTCTGTCTGTCTGTCTGTCTGTCTGTCTGTCTGTCTGTCTGTCTGTCGCTTTTTTCTAGCCTCGTAATCTCAGCAACCGCTGCATGGATTGTGATGAAATTTGGGCAGCGATATGCTGTGGGGTCGTAGTAGGTAATGTTCTGATAATTTTGAAAATCGGTGCAGGGGCGGCGGAGTAATTAGCAAAAAACAAAAAAAGTTAAATATTGCTTAAACTTCGTTTTTAGGCGTTTTAGGGGTTCCTGATCATTTTTTACTTTTTTTTTGGGTGGGGGTGAAATAGGGGTGGTTGGGGGTGGGGGGTTGTAAAATTGAAAAATTTGTTGCTTTCATAATAGACTGTCCACTGACCCATAAAGGAAGACCTAGCAACATAAATAACTTGTTTAGGTCTATCCAAACATTGCCTTGCCTATTACAGAAACCAAAGGACTTAGAATTTTTTCTGGTGTAAACATACGAGAGTATTGCTTTAGATCTTTCTATATTGTGTTACAAGGAAACTGCTGAATTGATGTTAATGAAATTTTGACATAGTATTACTACCGTAGCGAGGATGGAAAACGCGTATGGTTTTTATAAATCCTGCCAGTGGCGGCGCAGAAATAAAAAAAGTAAAAATATAAAAACAGCTCAAACTTCGTTTTTAAGCGTTTTAGAGGTTCAATAAAAGTTGGTTGTTGTGTCAAAATAGATACCTAGATCTTTAGCAACTAGTACGCTCGTCTATTTTATACTTATATATGATAGGGTTTTTCTTCCTTGTTACTTCACTTTTGCACAGTAATCATATGTTCTTGTAGGACATCACTATCAGCCATGGAAGAATAAATTGTTGGAATGTAACTTTATATCATCTGCCAACATAAGACTAGAGCATACCAAAGAATTAATTATTAATTACTAATTAGTAACCACGGACGATAAATAACATAAACACTGCCGTCCATTCACAAAAATACGTTTGCCTAGCAGCTAACCTGCTACGAATTTGCACGGTTAAAGGGCACAACAACAAAAGCAACCGTATAGCGGTCAATCTAGCCATGAAGGCTGCTGAGCAAAGAATTTTAGGACCATGTGGTATGTCGACAATCACAACTGTGCGAACAGCCAAATAATACTCCCATGCCCAAATCACTGGGAAGAACTACAAGGATGCCGATTTGTCAAAGAAACCCCTGCAGGCTTAGGCATGGGATACCCAAGAAGCACTTGGCGATGACCAAGTCTCATAGTAGGATTTCTGACAGGCCATTGTCAACTTAGGAGACACCTTCACATTATGGGGTTTTAGAGACACACTGATTTATGTGAAAGCGAACACGACTTTTCAACCGATGGGCCAGTTGTGGCCTAAGTGTAGTGAGACTCCCACCCTCCACACTCTACAGATATAGAGATACAGATAGTTCAACACCTAGTGAAATGATTTTATCTAAGCCCAGTTAATGACCACCGACGTTAAATAATATAGACACAGCTATCCATTCATAAAAATACATTCGCATAGACGCCAAGACTGCTTATAGGCCAAGGAACAGATATGATTGGGAACGGGAAAGATGGTGGCCTTAGACAGACTACTTTCGTAATATTTTTCTTACTGATGGAAGGATAAAGGCGGGTTCTGACTGTTCAGTTTCACTGAATCAGTTCGAATGATTCAGCATTAACGAAAGTGACGTTTGTTCTCACTGTTCAGTTTTAACGAGTCATTTTAACGTATCCAGCATTCATGAAAACGGCGCTTTCATGACCTCGAAGTGCTAAAACTGATGACTCTCAGGATGATGGAAAATATTCTCGCACGTCAGTTTCACGTTTGTATTCATTTTTCAATACTGATCAGTCAAAATGAATGAAAAGTAGGACTGGCTTTCACTTTGACTGAAAGCACAAACCCACCGATCAGTTTTAATGAAAAGGTGTTCTCACGTTCATTATATGTTCACTATCACTGAATCCGTGAGAACCCGTCTTTAGCCTTGTGGCTGCGGTGACAGCTTGATATTCGACACATGTAATACCCCCGCACCATATTCAACAGTAAAACACCTAGAAAACGCGTAAGAAACGCAAACACAAAATATCCAAAGACAACAAAAAAGGCGAATCTTCATGAATGGACACCGAAGTGACAGTAGTAACGTCGCAGTATAAAAGCTCCTACCATTTAAGGCCACGTTAACAGTTTTAATCTAAATCACTAGACTTATAAACTCACCATACACTATACATATAATAATCGTTCTGTGATTCAGATCTTGTCTTATCCCTTAACTTGAACTTTAGGGTTTATTTTAGAAAGATCTTCTGACGTCTCTGGTGGACTCTGTGTGTTTCGCTGTCTAAGAGCCGTGTGACACACCATAGGATTACGCCGAAACTTATAGCGAAAATTATAACGAAAATCATTTTAGATGTATGATATAATGTGAAAGAATTATTACCAAAGTTTTTTAAAAAAATTTTCGCCGAAAGAATATAGAACATATTCTATATTTCATGTTCTATACTTTGCTTAGAAATTGCGATAGAACCGGCGCAGAAGTACAAAAAGTGTTTGTGAGATTTCTGAGACATGGCACCAGGCCATCTGTTGTCTGTCATTGGGTCAATTATCATAAATTTGAAATCCTTTTTCATTATTTCCTTGGCTGTCGTTGTTCCCGTTAAGTATGAAACTTTTCAGTTGTTTTGGTTGTCTGTTGTGTTGCAATTGTTCAGCTCATTATCTTCTGGAACAGAGAATAAGTCTTGATGGTTTTAGAAGCCAGTGCAAAGACTTTTGTCCTGTTTGCTTAGGTACTTTCTCACATAGTCCCGGGTTTTCTTGTGTAGGCCACTGAAAATGTGAATAAAGCAGTTGTGGTAGCTAACAATAAGTTGCTCATTTTACACACTTTTAACCTGTCAGCTTTCACTGTTATGGATTTCACAAAACTGGGAACGACTTACTGTAACCACCAATACAGTCAACTGCGGTAGGGATTAATGACGACAAAATAATATGAAACCAAGTGCACACGCATATGATACGAATATACACAGTTTTTGACCGTAATTTATCTCTTTAGCATACAGGTTATCTCTTATCAATACGGGAAAATTACGCCAAAAACTTTCATGTAAATTATCACTATAATTTTCGGCGTAATCCTGTTGTGTGTCACACGGCTCTAACGGTGCAGAGCCGCTGACAATGTATGAATGCCATCCCTTATTTTCTATGTAAATATATTATTATTTATGGTGCGTGGTGATAACGATCATATAAATTAGTAAAATGATATCCTCCTATATTCACGGCCATCCATTACGAGAATTAATATAATTAAACAAAAGCAAAGAAGCACGCTTTAAAAGAACATCGGAATAAAAAGGTAAAATGATTTTTGAAATAAGCTTAAAACAATAACGACCGACAAATACTAGTATGATTGTGAAAAAAACGTGGGCGCTTTGTGCCATGTTATTCGTAAATCGAGCGACTCATGCTTTTTTCGCAATGATACCAGTATATTATGTTAAAAATTATTTTTACATTTTTAATCCGTTGTTCGTTGAGTTCTCTGTTATTTTAGGTTTTTTAAATATATTCATTTTAATTTTTTAGTTAACTTTATCATTAATGCGTTTCTTTGTTTCTTAAACTGTATTTATTAATACTCAGAGAAATGAAGATGTATCTGGGGTCATTCTACCGAAATGGGACAATTTGGTTAACTTGCCAGTATTTCATCCAAATTTGAAAAAATATATTTAAGTGGCCATTATTTACAAAGACATGCACGTGAATTATTTAAATACTATACTTTTATACAACAAATTTAATAACATTACGAGTTTTTTTCCTCAGTACGTCCAAAATATCAACTCCGAGGCTGTAACTTGCTAGCGTTCCATTACTTTGACCCGCGTTTTTACGAACAATTGATTATTGTTAGTATATATTCTGGTTAGTCAGGGAACGGAAAGAATGATATTTTCTGTTATTTTAAATATCGATCACTTCTCATTATAAAAATACGACTACCGATAGATAAAAAACTGTCACCAACTTTGGATCTCAACACCGAGGCACAAAATATCCCGCCAATTTTTAGTGTTATTCATCCGGATTTCCTCTCCAGCACATATTCGAACACTGCGGCCATCTTTACATTGTGGCTTAGTTGAGAATGAACCTTGGAGGTAAGAGCACGTTCGTCATTTAAGCGAATTATGAGATAGTTGCGCAGTCCACAAGGTAAGCGTAGGTTTTTGATATATCAACACCTAGTCTTATTTATAAAAACGTACATACATATTTTTCAAATGTGTTCTATGTCATAGAAGTAGTTCAGATATGAGGTTCCTTTCTAATAATTCTTAGCCAAATCATTTAAATATTTGTTTGTCATTTAAACAATCTTATCAACTTATCAACTTCGAGGCATTCAACACCGAAGCCTATGTGTGCCTCGGTGTTGACAGAGGTGCGTCGTAGTTGACTAGAATGGTTGTGAATTAGTTATTATGTATAAAATATACATAATATTTATTTTTTACAGAAGTGTTCCAAAGTAAAGATGGCAAAAAGAAAATCTGATGAATAGAAACTAAAGAGAAAAACAGAAATTACCCTAACTACTCAAAAGCAATACTTTTGTACGTTAAATAATAAACAATTACTAAAATGATTGTACTTTTATTTAGCTTACCCTTAACTAGTATTATATATGCATGCATAATTAATCTTAAGGAAATCTTTACTCATTACCGTTACTTAACTCAACTCCGAAGCACAGATAGTTTCAATTTAGGTACTTATTTTTTCAGGAAATGGTGAATTATTTTCAAGGAATATATTTTTCGTACAAATTCAGCTTTATTTTCAAAATTTTTTGCTTATACAATTACAACCTTAACGCAGTAGAACAAAAGTCAACACCGAGGCAGTGCCATTTTAATTTTCTGTCAAATTTCCTAAAATAGAGCTTCTTGATCTCTGCCACATTATCGATTAACTTTCTGATTGTTTACTAAAAACGATTTTAAGATTATTTCATATAATAAGCAGTTTTAATAAATAAAATGTTTTTTATATAATTTGTCCTGTTCCGGTAGAATGTCCCATTGTTGTTTTTGTTCAATATTCATAGCATAATCATTACCAATACTAGATAATCGATAATCAAAACTATCGACTTTCCTAAATAAATGTCACAAAAATATCAACTTCCAAATAGTTGGATGTCATGCCTTTCAAGCTCTCGTTACTAAGACTATGTGTAATATTAACAAACTTTAAGGCGTCTGCGCCAACCCTTAAGTCGCATTTACATTACGAAACTAGTTCCATGCATGCTAAAATTAATTACATGACACAGGTTAATGCGAAAATGTTCATGAAATCAAGTAATCAAGTGTCGTGAAACTTTCACTATCACAGTGACCATGGCACAGTTCGCATCCAAACTTACTGCAATTCGTAATGTTGTTGCACAAATGGTTATTTACAAATTAAAAAAGAGACTTGGACGGAAGAAAAAAAGATGGTGGATTCGAGAGTGGTTATTGAGAAAAGATCTGGGTGCAACTTAGTTGATTTCTGAGTTAGCAGATGGTGACCCTGCAAGTTACAAAAGCATGAGTGAATCACTCTTATTAGATAAAGTCTCCAACTGAATATCAAAACAACATACAACATGCCGTGAAGCATTGACAGCAAACGTGAAACTCCAAATTACGTTATGTTATTTAGCAACTGGAAACAGTCTCCAGTTGTTATCATACGAATTTAGAGTATCAATATGTAGCATATCAAATTTTTATCCCTATTTCTATATTGTCTATATTTAGGGTCCCAATGACGCTCATTACGCTGGTATTCATTTATAAATTTAATATTTTTATTAGCAGCCCACCGCAGCGTTCACTTGTCATTTTCACCAAAAATCGATATACACGGTCTCTGCGAATGTTTTCGTGATACTAATTTCACTAATTTCACCAATTTCACATTTAACAGGTCAAAACTAGTTCTTAGTGTCAATCAAAATTCGCGTAACACGCGAAACCAATACGGTTTCGTGAAACTGATGCATGCATGATGAAAACGCCTACTTATACGTCAAACTAAGAGAGAAACTAATGTCATCACACTAGTTTTGAGACACTAGTTTCGTAATGTGAATCGGCTTTAGTCAGTATGTACGACCACCAGTCCCACGGACTTGAAGCGGCCAAAATTGTTTTCGCGGAAAAGTTAGAAGGTTCAGTGTTCGATCCGACCTCTTAGTCCAAAGAAGAGTTACAAGCTCGCAAACAAAAAAACAAACAAACATACATACAGTTGAAGCTAACGAAAGCGTGTTAAAATTTTTCAATGATATTGACTATACCTTTGACCTCTCTGAAGATATTATTGCAATTATGTGCACACCTACTGAGGCAGTACATATTAATTTGTGATCCAGGTGCAAACCATCTTTGTTAAAAAATGGAGTCAAGTAGATGAACTGAGTAGTTTCCAACAATCGCTGGTAGTTTTCCTTACATTTAAAAATTTCTTACTGATTTTGGATGTTTACCTACGGCTAGTAGGGAGTAGGCTGTGAAAAATAAGCATTACTCTGACCGCTGGTTAGAGCTGATGTGTTGTAAGAAATTTTTATAATCTTGTGTCGTTACTTTAGTTCGTTTGCATCTTTCTATTAAATTAGTTGGCTTCGTCCATTTGAACGGGTTTTTGTTCATTTTTCAAGGCCTGCTAGGTTGCTTATATGTAGAAAAGTTGAAAAACAGGGATTTGTCTGAAGATTTTGAATAAAACTAAAACTAAAGAAGATTGATATTGAGAATCCTACATAATTAGAAAGGGAGTCAAATTTCGTACTTGATCCTATAAACAAAAATAGGCACTCCCGTTTGGAAAAATGACTGAGGTTACCTTAATTAAACTAATGATTTCACCAAGGACAAGAATAATTCAAATTTGGCCGTCTGACCTAAGGGGACGAATTTCATGCTAAGTCGCACCGCAAAGTTGTGGTTTTCTAAAGCAGCCCACAGAAAATCCTCAGAGGAAAAACTGCACAGTCCTCGCCTCAAGGATTATCGGAGCGTATGTGGAGGTTCACCGGACTGTACAGGCCGCCGGATGTGGAATTGAAAAACTATTCGATCGCCTGCGCAGGCCGTCTTTTGATGCCATGCTTGCTAGGACTGAACTGAACTGAAATGTTTCCTGAGCGTCTGTGAAGGAGGGTGTCTTTAGGCCAAAGTGCAAGGGCCTTCAGGCCAGGACTGTGCAGTTTTTCCTCTGAGGACTTGCGCAGCGTCTGTGGGCCGCTTAAGTTTTGCAATCGCTGCGATAATCAATTTTTTTGTGATACTTATACCAAAAATGGTGATTTGCGCCTAAGCAGTTGGTTTAATAAAAACACACTAGAATTTTCCAAAAAATCCAAATAATAATATGCCATAATATACATATAGGGAGCGCTGGTCAAAAAAATGTTTGATATGAATCACCCTGTGTAAACGTCAAAATTTAAGTGCAAATATATTTACGTTATAGCCCTTATGGCTCCCTATCATGATCCTGTGACCGATTTTTGTAAGCTTACAATCGCCCGTCTACCCACTATTGGTCCACCCTATATAGATCAAGCTAATGAAAGCATGTTTAAAACGTATACAATATGACAAGTTCAAAATTAAAAACAGGAACTGTTGTATAGTAATGATGTGCAAAATATTAGTCGTTAAATAAATATACAGCGAATAAGTGAACATGGACTGTACTAAATCATCTAAATAATCATCAACCCCGCAGATTAGCTTGGGCAGCTGTTCAGGCCACAGAGAGCGTGTCTAACTAATGGTTTGTCCCACCTCGACCAGCCAGTCAGCAGCAGAAATCAGCAAGTGCACAATATTTTCCTGGCGGTCTCAGGAGGCTTGGACCGCGAAATTGTGTACGTCGCCAGCGCCGAGACGCCCTCCATGTCGCCGTGACGTCGACGCCCCCAAGGGATCCAGTCTACGGAATGTGTGGCTCGAAGATGTTTACGAAATAAAGTAGCTTTGGCCTTCAGTGTCCTAATTCCGGAACTTTTCTATGAACTGGTCAGTTGTAGAGAACCAATTTGGTTCACTTAAATGCTATTAACGCACTCTAAGGCTCAATTTTACGACAGGGACTGACAAAAATTTAAATTCGGTAAAATATACCTTAAATCATTTGTTTATACAGGGTGAGCCAATAGTGCGTGGACGGAATATTGAGGGCTTACTATAAAATATTTAAAAAATCCGTCACTTGATTAGGGTAGGGACCCTTGAGGGCTATAACGCAAAAATATTTTCACTTAAATTTTGACGTTTGTACAGGGTGATTCATATCAAACTTACATTTTTTTGAATAGAACCCCCTATACATTATTGTATATTTAAATTCCTTGGTCAATTCTAGTGTGACTTTATGTATCATACATGGAACTTCAAACGAACCGTTTAGGCGCAAATCATTTTTTGTATAAGTAGGTATCAGAAAAAAATTTAATATCGCAGCGGTTATAAAACTTAGAAGGCCATGACTTTCCGATGCGACTAAGCATGAAATGCGTCACCTTAAGTCAGACGGTCAAATTTGAATTCTTTTTGTACTTGTAGAAGTCAGTAGATTAATTAAGGAAACTTCAACCACAGATAACTTGATTTTTTCAAATGGGAATGCCTATTTGGATTTCAAGAATCATATGTAAGATTTGATTGCCTTTCTAACGATGTATTCTCGATACCAATCTTTTTTGGTTCTCATTTTATTTCAAATTTTCAGTCAAATCGGTGTTTTTCGATTTTCCTGCGTGCAAGCGACCTAGCAGGCCACGAAAAATAAACAAAAGCCCGTTAATGTGGAAGAAACCAACTAACTTAGTAATCATCAAAAATCATTATTTCTTACGCTAGAAATTTGTGATAGAAGCAAATGCGCAGTTCAGTTCATATGCATTACATCAGGATGCATAAAAACTCTATGGTAGCTATAACTGTCTAGAAAATGGGAGTATTTGGGTTCAATGCCCAAGCAAGGTGTTCTGGTGCCTGTGCAAGTTTGGTAACCGTGTAATCTCAATGCAATATAATTCATAGCTGACTTACGTCCCAATATTAATTCATAAGGCACTTGAAATTAGTATTGGCTCCACGTTAATTATTGTCGCCCTACTCCATAACAATACCGTTACCTTTCCCTGTCAAGCGAGCAACCGGAATAGATAATTGTTCAGCCCTGCTTAAGCCCTATTATAATCTAGGATCAAAGAGCAACTACTGATCCTCTCGTCTACAGCGGAGTTTATGCTACACCAAACGACAGTAATTATTATTTGAACTTGTACATAGATACACGTTCGGAGAGCTGTATGTGGTGGAGGGAATGATATGGGTCATTCTCACCAAATTATTATATTATGATAAGCGAATTATAATTTTTTTTATTCTTTTGTGTTATACTTTTCAGTGACCAATTCATAGAATTTCAAAAGTCATCGAGCTCCAACATGACAGCCTAACAGTGACTTAGATAATACTGACATTTTTAGAAACAAAATGTCACAGAGCCTACGCATAGACGCTATCTACAGGGTGAGTTTTTAGTACCAGATCGGTCGCTAACTCCACTACTGTAAAAGATGGCAAAAAATTTGTATACAAAAGTTGTAGTTAAGGATATGCTCCTTGCTCGGAGAATATTTTTAATTATACAGGGGGATCCATAACTACGTGGTGATGCAAACATATTTTTTTAATGAGACACCCTATATGTCACCCCATATTTAGATTCTACTAATAACCCCCTTCTTATAATATAAGGTATTGTAACATTTTACAGGGTATTATAAAGCTTATGACGATTTTTATATCCAAATCGCTGTCAAATGAACCTATTGTATATCAAAAAGTAATGAAGCAAAAATTATTTTTTTTTTACATGGAAAGATGGAAAGTATCCTACAGTTTTAAAATCGGCTGTAAAAAAGCCGACGACGTATATTCATATACAGGGTGAGGTAAAATGCAAACTCTAGATTTTCTCTTTTTCCCAAATGTAACCCCCAATAATTTATTATGCCAAAGAATTGCTTTCATATGATCTTTCATCTTCGTATAGCACTTGTTATACCTACATCCGTCAGTTTTCGAGATACATTTTTTTCTGTAATTTAAAAAATATAGCTTCTATTTGTGTACTGAAACTTATTTATTTAAAATTTTTAAATGCATCAGTCTGAGGCTGCCTCCGTTCTGGATAAGTTGACATATTCTAGAGGCAAGTAGGCAATTTCTCAAAGATTCTCCTAAATATCCTCTTTTTGTTCTTCAATGGAAGAATTAATTTTTGAAGCTCGTTTTTCAAACAGTACAAAATTATTGTGCAGGTTATGAAAACTGCCAATATTTCAAAACCTACCTGATAAATTTAATCTGCTTGATAATTATGCATCACGTCTACAAAATTGTTTCCTCAGCATACTTGACTTTATTATCTCGATAATTTGGGGTTTGGAGTTCAACAAATACTATAATGGCCTTACAACTTAGTTGTTATTTAATAGAAAACAAGTTAGATTAATTATTGAAATAAATAAATCTCAGTACACAAATAGAAGGCATATTTTAAATTACAGAATAATCGAAATATCTCGGAAACTGATGGATGTAGGTATAATAAGTGCTATACAAAAATGAAAGAGGATATTAAAAGCAATTCTTTGGTATAATAAAACATTGATGGTTACATTTAAAGAAAAGAGAAAGTCTAGACTTTGCATTCTACATCACCCTGTATACAAGTATGCGTCGTCGGCTTCTTTTATAACCGATTTTAAAACTAGAGGATCTTGCCATGTATAAAAAGTAATTTTTGATTCATTACTTTCTGATATACAGTATGTTCATTTGACTGTGATTTGGATACAAAAGAATAGAATAGAATAGAATAATTTTATTAATTCTTTTGATCATCATTTGATGACATAGAACAAGTCAGTATTAATATATAAATATAAGAAATAATTAGTACATGTAAATGTAAATGGACAATACGTATTAATGATTACGAACAATTACACAGAAAACACAATTCATTAACATTACATAAATAAAACAGAAAAAAAGACAAAATACGTGGTGAACGACACATAAAATAATAATATAACTAGTTATTACATAAAAAAAACACAGGAAAAAAAATGTCGAAGGACACATGATCTGCTTTCAAGAAAGAAATATACAGAACTGAGCTTTCTTTATAAAAGGTGTTATTGTAGAAACACTTAGTTTAGTTGGCTGTCAGAAAGATATTCATTCAAAGAATAGTATGTTTTCTGTATAAGTAGTCTTTTTAGCTTATATTTAAATTGATTCATTGGTAGGGTTTTGAGAGTGACCGGCAATTTATTATAGCATCTAATAGCAGTCAAATGTGGGCTATTTTTTGTTGATGAGAGCCTGTGAGTAGGAATCTGCAGGACCAATGAGTTGCGTGTAGAATAACTGCAGTGATCATTGAGCTTTACGATGATGTGTAAGTTGGCCCTTGCATGACATAGAATTTCAAAGATAAAGATAGATGGTAGTGTCATTATGCCCAATTCTTTGAATCCATCCTTGCAGCTAGTTCTTCTTTCGAGCCCTAAGATTAAACGTACAACTCTTTTTTGTAAGGTGAAAATTCGAATTATTTCAGTGCAACTTCCCCAGGCTATTGTCCCATACGATATGGTAGATTGTATATAGGCATAATAGTAGGTCATTAGTAGAGACCGGTCAACCAGGTAGCGCAATTGACTCATCCAGTATATATACGGAGTTATTTTTTTACAGAGATAGTCAATATGTGTAGTCCATTTAAGGCAGGTACCAATATAGACACCCACAAACTTGACAGATTCAACTTGTTGAATCGAGCTATCTAGGAATCTCACTAGCAAGCTATGATCTTTGTTGGACTGCCCATATTGCGAATTTTATCAGTTGGGTTTTCTTAGCATTTAATGCGAGTCCATTGTCCAAGAACCACTGCTGTGTACGTCGTAGTTCTGTCTGTCATAACTTTTAAAATACCCTGTACAACGTTACAATACCTTATATAATAAGACGGGGATTACTAGTAGAATCTAAATATGGGATAACATATAGGGTGTCTCATTAAAAAAAGCATATTGGCATCACCACGTAGTTACGGATCACCTTGTATAATTTAAAATATTTTTTGAGTAAGGTGCATATGGTCAGCTACAACTTTTATACACATCTTTTTTTGCTATCCTTTACAGTAATGGAGTGATCGACTGGTCCGGTACTAAAATCTCACCCTGTATATTTGAACTTTTTTTGTTTTATTTATCATTGTCTATTTCAATCTGTATGTGCAGGATGTGTAGTTTTTGTATATAATCGTATTATCAAAAACTTTTGTACTAAGTATCCACTCCGTGAAGCAGTCTCCACCTCCGTTACCTGAAAAGTTAACGGAGGGCATAATTTTTTCCTTCGAGGACAAATCTGAATAAGCCAGAACATTTTAGCTAACTTCAGATACAATGTTAGAAAGTCCCGATTATCCTTTATAAATTATAAATTATGTCGGCCCAGAACCGATGCTTGGAATTAGCAGGCGCGACGTCAATGCTGCCCTGGACAACTGGGTCTATAATGAACTGGCGAAAGCTTGGTTAGAGAAAATTGACTGCAGGTTAAAAGATTCATAACAGGTCCTGATAATGGCAGAACGCTATGGCTTTTGAATAAGGGCAGAGACACGCTCAACCTTTTGATATGGTTCTCACTGGCCGTTGCCGGCTGAACAGACATTTGTCACTCAAGAGATTTGTAGAAGATTCTGTCTGCTCCAGATGCTCGTAGGAGGACGAGACAGCGTTTCACTTCCTGGGTAGATGTGCTGTGTATCAGAACCTCAGGGTTAAGATATTCGGCATGACGGAGGTTGGGGAGGAGTCACTACATTAAGCGAAATGGTCGGACCTAGTGACTTTCGTCAAGAGGTCTGGAAGGTTTGACAAAGAGCTTTCTAGAATGTAGGCTTTTAGTGTTTTTAGTGTTGGGTCAGTGGGACTGTCAAAAAGGGGCAAAGATAGCCTACTTGCCTGGCTTCCCCTCCCCTTCACTACTACTATTGCTGCGTCAGAGCATCAAGTGTCACATTTTACTCCTTAGCACCCTTTAGGTTCTATTTAATATCGCATTACTTAATATGTCATCTCCTAGTATATTTTACTAGCATTCACTGGTAAAATGTTAATTACTAACTTCAAGATTACTTTATATTTAAAAAAAGTTTAACTAGCTTTAAGTTTCATTTGTTTTGTTATTGTTGTTGTATGCAGTAGTACAGTAGTTACAATTCATGTAACCTCGATTTTAAGTAACATGTGCCTTTGTTATATTTTAAATGTTAACTATTTTTGTTCACCTTTCTAATACTTCTTGTGCGAACGAATGATATCATGCACATACAATGGGCCTATACCGTGATCTCAAATTGATCCATTTATTTACTGCGGTATTATTTTTGATGATACATAGGACCGTTTACTGTAGAAAGTCAGCAGAAAACTTGATCCAAATGAGAATAACACTAAAAAGAAGATTGTACTGTAATTTGAAATAGCCGATGATGACGTCACCTGTAGGGAACCAACGAGAAGCGTCCTTTCTGTAGGAAGCCAATGAGAAGCGTCCTTTCGTGGTCCGATGAATACGAGCGGATGCTATTGTTTTGCACCAGTGAGCTCTTATTGGTTCCCTACAGGTGACGTTACGACCAAGCGAGAAGTGTATGGATTCAAAAAATTCAATATTTAGAACCATTTTTTCGGTTATAAATACGATAGAAAAATTTTATAAAATTATTTATGGCATCTACGTGGTGTCAGGGTTCGTTTAAGCCAATAAACCAAAAATGTGGTATAGGCCCATTATTACGAAAAACTACTTCTTCTACTCTTCATCCATTTCGTGCTTTTGTAGCATTCTCGATTTACTTTAAACTTATGACCTGATTTTGACATACTACTGGACGTACTCTGAAGCAGTAATCGGTAATTTGAAGGTGTTGTACAATTAGGATTAAAAAAGATTCTATCAAGCCATCCTGGGGGTGGGTGGGTAGAGCCGAGGGCTCGTGACCGGAAGGTCTCGGATTCCATTCCCACCAGAGGGGGAAATTTATTTTTGGTTTCTTCAATCAGAAGTAAATGTCCATAGACAAAAAAACTCAGCGGAGGATCTCCACCTGAGCACCCACTGTTGGCTTCTAATGAACAGTGCTGTTTCTGGAGTGGCTAATATGTAACCACATCAGTCGCTGTCGTTGACATCAGATTAAAAAACAAGCCGTCTTCTACTTTCACTCGTTCAAGCTGTTAGGAGTCAACACTACAGAAAATCTGATCTGGCACGAACACGTTGCGTCAATCGCAACAGCTGATGGTAAAAAGCTTGACCAGAAAGTACCTCTCACCATGTAATCTCCTCACGCTATATAAAGGCCAGATAAGACCTGACCTGGAGTATTGCTCTCATCTCTGGGAAGCTGCTGCCCCTACTACCCTGTCTATACTAGATGCCGTCCAGAGAAGGGCAATTCGACTAATTTTCGACTCGGCCTTAACGCGCCACCTCCAGCCACCTTCTCACTGGCGTGTTGTTGGTAACCTCTCACTCTTCTACCGATATTCGAACGGAATCTGCTCCTTTGAGCTATCTTCTGTCGTTCCGCCACTCACCGCTCCTATCAGATACACCCGCGCCACTGGTGCATCTCATCCTAAGGCGGTTATTCTTCATACATCAAGAACCGAGCGGTACAATCACACATTTATTCCCAGGGTTTCTAAGGTTAGGAATGGACTGCCAGGAGATGTACCTATTGGGCCTGCGGGTCTTGGCTCATTCAAATCCCCTAACATAACCCTTCTACAGCAGCCGTGATACTCGAGTATTTATGCTCTGCCTACGCGACCTGCTTAGTTATAAAGAAATCTGATATGTATTATCAAAGTTACGGTGCGGTTTTCCCCTTGTGAAAGAAGATATGGTACGTCAATGGTGGCAACCAAACGGCACGTAATTTTCCGGGTACTGTTTTACCCGTTCCAACAAGCCGAGGTGCAGAATTAGAAAATCTGAAGGGCAATAAGGCCGAAAGTGTCTGTGAATAAAGCTTTAGCATCCGTAATTTCCTTTTGTGGAGCGGAATTAGCTTGATGAAACTGCTTTGAGGCGTAACTAATTGTATTTCCTTTTTTATCTAGTCCTTGTCTGTTATACCCTGTCAGCGCTAACAAGTTAGATGTGTATCAAGAATTTGGAACAAAAAATAAATTAAATTGTCTGGGAAAGCTAAACAAGACAGTACGTCCTTTAGGACCTCATCTTTTCTAGAGCAGAGATGATTGTGTTGTAATGTTGATGCTACTCTAATAAGAAGCTGTTTTGCTTTTTCCAGTAGTAGAACTAAAAAGTATGACATGTTAAATTTCTAAGTGCGTCCAGAAAAGCGTGAGAAAATTCTAATAATAGTAATAATTAACGCAATGCTCGGATGGACCTAAAAAGGTGTATTGTGCCGCTAGATCTTTTTCTCACAGGTCAATGGACAGCCTATTATAAATACAACAAATACTTTAGCCGCCGATTATTAAAATTATAGTACCATTACCTACTACAACCACACAACATATCGCCAAACAAATTTTATCACAATGCATGCAGTGGTTACTGGTTTTCGCTATACAGATATCACACAACTCCCAAAGAGCGTATTATCTCAAAATTCAAAAGTTTCTGGATAATAATACTCCCCACACCTATTGGTGTGGGAAGTAAAATGACAGTTCTAGTGAAGTTGCAAATCTGTATCCTCTTATACGGTTGGCAATAATGTATAAATATTGACGTTTACAGCTAATTGTTATAACATTATAATAAAATAAAGCATCTTTCAATAATTGAAATAGCTCGTAAAAACGCAACCACTCAATCATTTTATCAGGACATTGAACAAAATGCCACAACAAAACTGCAAAACATATTATGTTAATAAATTTGATTCAATATTTAAATAGTACAATATAATTGCAGTTAGAAAATAAATATAGCGCAATATTTATACATAAATGCATTACATTCTGGGCAAATTTCGCAACTAATCGATATTCAATTAAAATACGAATTCTAGATTTTGCATATTGGTATTTGAATAATCTCCAATATGAGTAGGTGTCAAATAGTGCATTATGAGTGATGTGTAAATATGAAAAATAGACATAAATGTGTAAATGAGACACACGTGGGTACAGTAACAAAAGTATATATTTTTTAACAATAATTGTTAGTCTAGGAGCCAACTGGCACTACGAGTTGCTTGTTTTAGGAAATCTGAGATTTCTATCTGCGTTAAATTACCATTACTGGTAAATTAAAACTAGAATAACTGTACCCCATAGCTGGCTAACGAAAACTCTTAAAATATATAAAATCAACCCAGGGCTTCGTCAGTTTTTTACAAGAACGGTGGAGACATGGCGAACAAATATACACCTTCAAACTCAGGACGGCCATATCCAAACGGATGAGCTACATATACGTCGTGGTATCTTTCAGGGTGACTCTCTCAGTTCACTATGGTTCTGTCTCTGTCTCAATCCGCTTTCCAACACACTTAACAGCACAAACTGTGGTTTCACGATCAGGCACCAGAAAGTAAATCAACACAAAATCAATCATCTCCTCTACTTGGATGATATAAAACTATATGCCGCCACAGAAGTTCAACTGAGAGAATTACTCAGAATAAAAGAAGTTTGTACGTCAGATATCCAGATGGAATTTGGCATGAGTAAATGCAAGGTGCTTCACATCAATAAAGGCCAATGGAAAAACCATTCCAAACAGGAAGTAGTAACTGGCCAAGCGCTAGACAACATGGACAAGGACGAAACCTACAAGTACCTGGGTATCATTCCAAACGTTAAGACCACACAAAAATCAAATCACAACTAACACAAGAGTTCAAAGACCGCCTTATTAGACTGCTAATAACAAAACTGGATTCTAGAAATCTAGCAAAAGCTATTAACACATTTGCTATACCAATCCTAACATATTCATTTGGCATTATTAAGTGGTCGCACACTGACATAGAAAACATCCATATACTCATCCGAACAGAACTCACAAAACACCGAATGTCACATCCCAACGCATGCAAGGAAAGGCTCACCATAGACAGAAAACAAGGGGGCAGAGGAATTATAGATATACAGTCACTTCATACAAAACAAACAAAATCACTCAGACATTTTTTCCACAGTAAACAAACAAACTTGCATAAAGCAATAGTAAAATCAGACAAAAACTACACACCACTCGCCCTCTCTTGTCCAGACCACGCAGCAGACGCACACAACCACATACAAGCACAACAAGAAAAAATAAACACCTGATCGCAGAAGGCACTCCATGGCAGACATAGATACCGTGTTACACAAGACCACATTAATGAAAAACAATCATACACCTGGCTGCAGGATGGCCAGCTCTTTCCGGAAACGGAAGGTTTTATGCTTGCCATCCAAGACCAAGTGATTGCGATACGAAATTACAAGAAGTATATAATTAAAGATCCATCCATATCTGATGATAGTTGCAGAAAATGCCACCAACAGAAGGAAGCAATAGAACACATAACTAGTGCATGCAAAACTCTCGCTGGAACTGAGTATACAGCCAGACATAATTCTGCAGCCAAAGTCATACACCAAGCACTAGCCACAACAAACAAGCTAATTGAAAACACAGATCCATATTATAACTACACACCGACCTCAGTACTCGAGAACAATCAATTCAAACTATACTGGGACATTGAAATACATACAGACAAAACCATCCCAGCAAATAGGCCAGATATAGTTTTCCAGTCAAAGACAGACAAAGTGACCTACTTAATAGATATTGCGATTCCCAATGATATGAACATCCAAAACACCCACGCTGGGAAGATATCTAAATACACCGATCTCGCCATAGAAATAAAACGACTATGGAAACAAAACAAAGTTGTCATTGTCCCCCTCATTATGTCGGTCTCAGGCCTTGCACCAAACACATTTACCCGACACCTACAACAGTTAGGCCTGGACGAACGATTACACAAAATATTCCAAAAGTCTGTAATCCTGAAGACCTGTAATATTGTTCGATCCTTCCTTAATTCAGACCCGTAATAGTTCAGGTGTTGACTTGGCACAGCCCGTCAACATTTGTTGCTACCGCAGTCATGCGAGAGAAACTTGATGAATCAGAATAATAACAGAACAATCTGTGATATTAACAAATACGTATAGTATTACTGTTTTTACAATAACCAAATAGGTTAGTAACAAAAAAAGGGAATATTGAATATTGAATTTAATTAAATTTCATGACATTTTTGATTTGTAGACTGAGCCAAAAAGGATTTTAGATAAAATAATAACTAATTTCGTGATGGAGTACTCAACTGAATGTTGAGGTAAGGCAACATTTAAATTTGTATATGGAAGACCGTTAGTGGGCACTATTGGGCTAGTACTGATCTAGGAGGTGCTTTCGCTCTTGCAGCTGCCTGACCTGCCTTTATCGGTCCGTCCAAGCATGAGCCTTGTCCAGACACCACCTTCAGCTGGCACCAAGCAAAACTGAGGCGGTTATTCTCCGGGGTTCTAGGACCACTAGGAACCAAGTGAGTTTCCACCTTAGAGGGGTGCAAATACTACCCAGCAAATCGATAGTGTACTTGGGGATTACCGTAGACAACGAACGATGTTTCAACGAACACATAAAGAGAACTGCGGTGAAAGCAGAAAAAAGGGTGGCATTACTGTCACGTATAATGCCAAACGTAGGCGGCCCAAGTATGCGAAAAAGACAGATCTTGAACGGAGTCATCCACTCAGTTATGCTATATGGAGGTCCAATGTGGTATAAAGCGATGGAGAGGAAAAATCACCAGCAAACCGTAGACAGGGTGCAAAGGAAGTCTCTGCTGAGGGTGACCAGAGCGTATCGTATTGTGTCTACCAAAGCGCTGCAGGTTATAACAGCGATACCGCCACTGCATTTGTTGGCCAAGGAGAGGAGATACATGTATATCGCAGAAGGTGCTCTGCCAGAGCGGCGGAGGACCGCCAGGCAGGAAACCATGGACGAGTGGCAGGGGATCTGGTCCAGTACAACGGAGGTGGCTCAGTGGACTAAGCGTCTGATTCCAAATATACAAGAGTGGGCAGAATGTAAACACAGGACAACCTGCTATTACCTAACACAGGCGTTGTCGGGCCCCGGTCCCTTTCGGGTGTATAGAAACAAAATAGGACGAGCGACGGACGATCGTTGTCGACATTGTGGCCAACGCGACACAGTCGAACACGTCCTATTTGAGTGCGACAGATGGTCCTATTACAAGCAGGAAGGGAGAGCGAACCTGCCTGAGGACCTGACCCCAGAGAACATGGTGCCAATCATGATATCGAGTGAGAAACGCTGGAAGATAGTGCACAAGATGGTTCAAGGCATCTTAAAATTGAAAGAGACAGAGGAACGTCGGGATACGTAACAAGAAGAAGCAGGAGGAGAAGAAAAAACATATTTAACTCATCTTGCACTGTGAAGAATATCGTTCACGATGATGCCCGGTGCAGATGGAGATCGAGCAGAGGTAAGGAAAGAGGGAATGAGTTTTAGCCGGTCGGGCCATGGTGACATGTCGGATGGACGCATTTGCGTCCGTTGGACATGACATCAGAGGACTCAAGCTGGTTCAACGTCGGGCGGGCAGACTCTCTCTCACACCTCCAGGTGTGTCAGTGTTTCTGTCCTTGCGATCAAGCCAATTTCCTAAACCCTCTATAATAAAAAAAAAGGATGAGCCTCCTGACAGAATACCAAGAGTCTTGGACATCTTCATACAAATCCAACTTGTGCGACCGCTCGGAATGGGCTCTAGGAGAACCTCAACATTTTTCAACCTGGTACACTGATGGCTCCAAAAAGTATCCGCCTAGGTAAACTTCCGTTTTAGAAGCAGAGATAGTCGTGATTATAGAATGCTGAAGAATATGCATAGATAAAGGATATAGTAAAAAGACTATCTATGTAAATACAAACAGCTGGGCGGCTCTGATGGCCTTAACAAGAAACTTCAGAAATAGTGTATGACTGCCATAGCAGTCTAAAGATACTGCAATTGCAACCAGAAAAGGGATGTGTATTATCTCCGATGTTATTTGACATTTACTCTGAGTTTGTGATGAGATAGGTATTGGACAACTGGAATGGCGGTATAACTATTGGCGGAAGCAAAATATCCAACTTAAGGTTTGCTGACGACACAACCCTTATTGTTGCTTCTCAGGAAGAACTAGTAGCTCTATTAAACATCTTATAACAACACAGTGCAGCGTATGGTCTTGGTATTAACTACAACAAGACCAAGGTTATGATCGTAGATAGAGAGCACGATAATCATCGAGCAATGGAGTCAGTAGGCCGTTGTGAAGTAGCTCAAAGTTTTGTGTACCTCGGTTCTTTGATCGACAATTCGGGTAGCTGTGAAAATGAGATTCAAGGCGCATTCAACAAGCACGTGTGGCCATGACAAAGCTTACTAAAATATAGTGTGACCACAACATCACTAAAGTTACCAAATGTCGCTGGTTTAGTCTCTTGTGTTCCCCATATTTTTGTATGCCTTGGAAACCTGGACTGTTAAAAAGCCAGATCGAGCTCGCATAGATGCTTTTGAAATGTGGGCGTGGAGGAGAATGATGAGAGTTCTTTATGCCGTCCATCGAACTAACGTTTCCATACTGGATGAGCTCGGTAATCCAAAGACACTATCCTCCATTGCGGCGAGAATGCTTACATTCTTCGGACATGTACACAGAAGCGATAATATGGAGAAACTTTTAGTTCAGGGTCATGCTCCAAGTGAGCGGCGTCGTGGCCGTTACCATACACGCTGGGTGGATACGACGAAACAGTTGCTGGATATGAATAATGCATTGTACGAGCACACAACATGTCTGTTAAGACATTGTGACTATGATGATGATGAAATACAAATAGTTGGACGGCTCTGATGGCCTTGACAAGAAACCGATATACTTCGTGTATGTCTGCCATAATACCCTAAAGACACTGGCGAAGATCACCTTGGGTTACTGGTCATATAGGAATATATGGGAATAGGGTACTTGCAGAAAAAAATATTATGTCGTTGACACGTTCCTTAGAGCCTAGTAAACATGGCAAAATCACTTGTTTGGTTTTTTGGAATCGGCTGTGAGAGATATTCTAAAAATTATTTCAAATGCCGGAAAATCCCGCACAAACAACCTCTCACGTCATTGATATCGTATAGTGATGGGACGTAAGGTATTGGTATTCGATGTCGATAGTCAGTGCTAACCTAGCATTTTGACATTGATTATTAAAACCACAAAACACAGTCATAAGTCATAAGATTATAACCATGAAAATTCACTCTCAAACTCAAACACGTGCACAACGTACACAACAAAAGTACAAAAGTCGAAAGAATAAAAGTTAGGTTAGATTATTGATTTACTTTGTAGGGATGGGCTTGAATTAGATTCCATCTTTGGATTCATTCATAATGGGATGCGCCGAAATAAAATGATGGCCTCGATTAGTTGCGAATCTCGGTCACAAACATCAGATATAAAAATGTATTGCAACGAAAATGCTAGTGGGTTAATTGCCTGTTTCAAATATGTTTAAGTATCAATAAATTGAGTCGCATTGTTAAAGAATTCAGATCATCTCTAGTCGAATGCGCAGTATCGATTGTCGATATCGATAAGATATCTGTGACGTCAGCCCTTGTTTTAAGTCACGTGGAAAAATTTGAATATGTCCTTATTTTATTTTGCAAATATCTTTCTTTGGCCGTAAGTAAAATCATGTTTCTTGTTTCCTACTGCTTCTTGATATGGTTTTCTTTACGCTATGTATACTCCCGAGGTGATTCCACGACCACTGCAAGTACCCTATGGGAGGGCCGACAGGTGTGCCAAGGAAGGTGCAGAACTCCCTCTCATCGGGCCAGAAACAACATGTGGTATACTATACAACATGGTACGGACAGCTCTCACTTGTTGGATGCCAAATGAGCGAAGCGTTGGGGCAGAATGAAGGGGAATGTTCAGTCTAAGAGGATGCTGATGAGACCCTTGTCTTCATATACCCCAGATGCTCTCAGAATGAGAAGTAAGGAACTACGAAAGGTGGTGATGGATTTATAACTGGCAATGGAAATCAACTTCAAAAGCTGGGGATAGATATGGCATGAGGCGCAGTGAGATGGATTAAACAGCTAAACACGTTAACTTCAGATCTCCTGCCTCGAGTGGAAGCAAGGACTCCTACCACAATACAGGCCATGAGGGAAGAGATGACAGCATAGTCCAATGCATCTCAAGGTTCACAAAAAGCTTAGGATCGGATTCTGTTTTGTGCCTAATGAATCAGCCATTATGGTAACTAAACCCTAACCCCCTTATTACTAAAAAAAGAAGGAGCCTGTCCCATCGGATTATCTCGTTTCTTCAGAGCACGATTTGCTAGTGAAACAAATGAAACTGTGGGACATGAAGTTAATTTCGCCCCTTATCCAATCATATCTGCCACAGATGATTAGTGAAAAACGTGCGAATATTTGGTATCCATACTTGGTTCAAACATTTATGTCTCGAGTAATCTAAAAAATATTTTAACAAAAGCCCAGCTTGTGCAGGTATCTGTATTGTGTCACATTGAGAGCAGGTTAAGATATGGAGTTATTTTATGGGGTTGAGCGACTTACTCAATTCATGTGTTTTTAGCTCAGAAACGAACAGTTAGATGTAGGGCAGGAATCTCAAAACGTACCTCGTCCAAACAAAACATTTCAATATTTTAACTCTGTATAGTCCGAGGTATAGTCTTTATGTGATCGAAATCTGCGTGATCGAAGTCTGCCCAAATAATACTAGGGCAAATAATGATATTAGGGTACAATTCACCAAATATAACAGCTCATACAGACTACCTACAGTATATTCAATCCCAAGATAGACTTCAAATAAACAGTCGCATGCAACATTCGCGTGGTTACTGTCCGCTAACATCTGCGAACGGGCCAGCTATAGTCCAGTGCAATTATGAAATTTTATATGACTATTTAAAAGAGTTGCCCTATGAGCCCATTGCAACCCAAAAGTAGCCAGTTGCCAGTTTGAAATGATCATTAGGCAATGAACACTTGACATTGCATATTTGGATCTACTTTCCAGTCAGCCTTGGAGATTTTGGCTTGCCAGATTATAACACACAATTTACACATAATGTACTGGACTATTAGGGACCCCACCGACACGAGCCGATCACACACGCGGGCTTGTTTTCATTTGGTCCAGCTTGGCTGTGAATACAGTATAGTGTATGTGGTCCAAGAATATTCTACCTACTGAAATCAAAAAAATGTGATAATGTTGTGATATTTCAGAGAAAGAGAATTTATTGTCTCGAAGTGTTTTTATTTGGTAGAGGAGTACTCTACGTAGGCTTAGGTGTAGTCTTTTAGTTTTAGCTAATTCCTGACAATTTTTTGTACAAGATGAAGCTTTTCTTAAAGGAAAATAAACACTATTATCTCCTCAATATACAGGGTGAGTTTTTAGTACCGGCTCGGTCAATAACTCCTCTACTGTAGAAGATAGCGAAACACGAGGGTTGCTCTATACCTCCGTCAATCCACCAGTACGCAGACAGCTGTTTCACGCTTATTAGCGATCATCAGTGCGCCATAGGTCGATTGACGAAAGTAGAGAGCATCAACTTTTCCATGTTTAATAAACATGTGAAAGATGTACGAGTAAGACAGAAGGAATTCTGCCGGTGCGCCATCTAGTACCCGAAGGTGACGGCAACCAAAGAGAGAAACGCCACTAGAAGCAGTTTACCTCTCCTTGGTGGAACGACAAGGCTCGCTCGCTTTTTGCCACTAGAGGCGCGGATTTTGACGCACGCAGCGTGAAGCCGATATACGAGGGTTGCTCTATACCTCCGTCAATCCACCAGTACGCAGACAGCTGTTTCACGCTTATTAGCGATCATCAGTGCGCCATAGGTCGATTGACGAAAGTAGAGAGCATCAACTTTTCCATGTTTAATAAACATGTGAAAGATGTACGAGTAAGACAAAAGGAATTCTGCCGGTGCGCCATCTAGTACCCGAAGGTGACGGCAACCAAAGAGAGAAACGCCACTAGAAGCAGTTTACCTCTCCTTGGTGGCAAAAAGCGAGCGAGCCTTGTCGTTCCACCAAGGAGAGGTAAACTGCTTCTAGTGGCGTTTCTCTCTTTGGTTGCCGTCACCTTCGGGTACTAGATGGCGCACCGGCAGAATTCCTTCTGTCTTACTCGTACATCTTTCACATGTTTATTAAACATGGAAAAGTTGATGCTCTCTACTTTCGTCAATCGACCTATGGCGCACTGATGATCGCTAATAAGCGTGAAACAGCTGTCTGCGTACTGGTGGATTGACGGAGGTATAGAGCAACCCTCGTATATCGGCTTCACGCTGCGTGCGTCAAAATCCGCGCCTCTAGTGGCAAAAAGCGAGCGAGCCTTGTCGTTCCACCAAGGAGAGGTAAACTGCTTCTAGTGGCGTTTCTCTCTTTGGTTGCCGTCACCTTCGGGTACTAGATGGCGCACCGGCAAAATTCCTTCTGTCTTACTTGATAGCGAAACAGTTGTATATAAAAGGTGTAGTCACGGATATGCTCCTCGCTCAGAAAATATTTAGATTTATACAGGGTGATCCATAACTACGTCGTGATGCAGACATGCATTTTTTTAAATCAGACACCCTATATATTATTCCACATTCAAATTCTAATAATGATTTCCGTTCTTGTAATATAGGGTATTGTTACGTTATACAGGGTATTTCGAAAGTTATAACCATATTTATATCCAAATCGCTGTCAAATGAACGTACTGTATATCAAAAAGTGATAAATCAAAAATTATTGTTTTACACGGATTAATTGAACAAATTCTCTAGGTTCAAAACGGGCTATAAAAAAATCTTGCGACGCATATTCGTATACAGAGTGATGTAGAATGCAGAATCTAGATTTTCTCTCTTTTTTTAAATGTAACCCCCAATATTTTATTATACCAAAGAATTGCTTTTAATATGCTTTTTCATCTTTGCATAGCACTTGTTATGGCTGCATTCATTAGTTTCTGATATATTTCGATTTCTCTACAAATTTTAAATATGTATTCTATTTGTTTACTAAAATTTATTTATTTTGAGAAGATACCATGAAATCTTATGTTTGCGTAACAAACAACTAAACTATAAGGCCATAATAGTACTTGATCAAGTTAAAACATTGAATTAACGAGATCAAGTGTGCTTAGGAAACAATTCTGTAGACGTCATTCATAATTATCAAGCTGATCTATCAGGTAGGCTATGAAAAAAATATTAAACGACAGTCCAAATAAGACGATTCTTCAATCTTTCAAACGCATTAGTTTTAGAGTGCCTCCGTTCTGGATATTGGTGTTCATAGTTGATATATTCTAGAGGCAAGCAGGCAATTTCTCAAAGATTCTCCTAAATACCCTCAATCGTAAAATTAATTTTTAAAGCTCGTTTCTCACACAGTATGGAATTATACAGCAGGTTATGAGAACTGTCAATTTTTTTAAGCCTACCTGATAAATCTCCTTGATAATTATGCATGATGCCTACAAAATTGTTTCCTCAGCATACTTGACTTTATTATCTCGATAATTTGGGGTTTTGACTTCATCAAATACTATCATGACCTTATATAGTTGTTCGTTAAATAAAAAACAAATTAGATAGTACTTTCTCAAAATAAATAAATTTCAGTACACAAATAGAAGCTATATTTTAAATTTACCGAAAAATCGAAATATCTCGGAAACTGTTGGACGTACAGGTAGGTACAATAAGTGCTATACAAAGATGAGAGAGCATATTAAAAGCAATTCTTTCGTATAATAAAATATTGGGGGTTACATTTAAAAAAAAGAAAGTCTCTGGATTTTGCATTCTACATCACTCTGTATACGGATATGTGTCGCTGGTTTTTCATATAGCCGGTTTTAAAACTAGAGGGTATTTTTAATCTCTCCGTATAAAAAAAATAATTTTTGAATTACTTTTTGATATACAGTACGTTTGTTTGACAGCGATTTGGATATAAAAATGGTCATAACTTTTGAATACCCTGTATAATGTTATAGTACCTTATATTGTGAGAAGACAAATTATTAGTAGAATCTAAGCGGGGTAATATATAGGATGTCTCATTTAAAAAAAGTATATGTTTGCATCACCACGTAGTTATGGATCACCCTGTATAGACCAAAATATTTTCTGAGCAAGGAGCATCTCCGTGGCTACAACTTTTGTGTATAACTTTTTTCTCTATCTTCTACAGTAGTGGAGTTATCAACCGAGCTGGTACTAAAAACTCACCCTGTATAATAGAAAACCATTAAAAGGAATGGAATATTTATTTATATGTGTAACAAGCAGTAAAGTAGAATTTAGCCCAAAAACTTACACACCCATTACTATATGGAACTATACACTATATCAACGTATGTATCGTACAAAGGTTTTGTAGGTTATCTCTCCAGCTGCAACACTGAAACGTGAGAGGGTTAGGAATAAATTTACGTCGGGTTTCGGAAGATGAATATAGCGATAAAGTTACTCGGCACACACGGCTGCTTACCAAATTTTAATTAGTATACCTTATTTTGCCCGTCTGTTTTTAACACTCATTACCATATGCTTCCAGCTTTATGGGGTGGCTGAGTTGGGTTATTTTGTGTACTGTTTACTCAGTGAAGCTACAGGTAGCTAAAGCCTCGGCAGAACTTGACAGTCAATTACTTGGGACTACAAAGCACCCTGCCCATAGGGCTTATGAGTTTTTAATCCTCAAAAGTACTGATGACACCCCTTCAGAACCGTAGGGCTTGTAGAAAAAAAGTAGGAAAGAATTTACTTGAGTAAATTCAAACGGCGCTCTCACTGTGGTATTTGTTGGTATAAAAATTTAATTTTTTTATTATATTGACAAAACTGGATCTTCCCGGACTAACAATCAACAGATTTAACATTTAGTCTTAAAAAATAAAAGAAAAAACGGTTGTTGATGGCGGTGAGAATTCGAACTCACGCCCTTTAGGACTGGTGCCTATCGTCTTAACCGTTCGGTCACGCTACCTGTGCTTCAAAAATATCAATACACCGTACATAATACGTCATCAGTTACCTGTTGTAATTTAATTAAATTTTTTCAAACCGGAAGCGATATTGACAAAACGGGATTTTCCCGGACTAGTTTTTTTCATGCTGATTCTGTATCTGTATTTATTTTTTCCCTAGCACCTGTCATTTTGGCTATCTTTTGTATACGGACGAATGAACGGACGGACGGACGGACAGATACTCTACATAAGCTCTTTTAAGTGACTTCAGTGAGTCAGTGAGAGCTAAAAAGAAAAGATACCACGGAATCTGGAAAATGGTGCCCGATACAGCTTAGAACTAGACGAAAGGAAGTAGAAACACCCATAACGGTCGACTAGAGCTAAGGACTCTTTGGACCTCTTTGAATCACTGTAATAGAAGTCAAGGATGGAGTACTTAGAGAAGAACTACCAGAAATTCTTAGCGAAGCGTCCCAATTCGAAAGGACATTGTTCTTTACATTATTCGGTACAACTATTAATTAATAGGAGGAAAAGCAGTTTTAACAAGATGCTTATTCTTGTAATTTCAGATAAAAGATCGAAGTAAATATATTTTTAAGCCCAAACTTATTAACAATGTATAACAGATATAAGAAGAGATTCTTTTTAAGTCTTTTGTAGATTTTCATGCAACTTTAATATACCGGACCTTTGAGTCTCGTTATTGGTCACTCGCTAAAATGTATTTAAACAAATATAGTATAAAAAAGTAAAAAAAGACACGCTCTTAAAGAACATCGAACTATTTTTAGTAATAGTTAAAAATAATTTTTGAAGTAAGCTTAAAACAACAACGAACAAAAAATACTAGTATCCTTGTGAAAAAACGTGAGCGCTTTGTGTCATATTATCATTCGTAAATCCAGCGCTCGATGCTTTTTTCACAAGCATACTAGTATTTTTCGTTCATTGTTGTCTTAGGCTTATTTTAAAAAATTATTTTTTACTATTTAGTTCGATGTTCTTTAAACGCGTGTTTTCCTTAGCTTTTTTAAAGTATATTTATTTTTAATTTTACAGTTAACTTTATCTTTAAATCGATTTTTTATTATTTTAAACTGTATTTATTCTACTAATATTGTAGTCAAAAAACTAGCGTGATCCTGATTGTAGCGCTATCTGCCAGACCTTATGTAAAACATTTCCCGAAATTTTAAATTTGATTAAAAAGGCATTTAGGATTAAAACAGACAAAAAAACAACCTCTATTAAAAAAATAGTATTATTACTAACCGCAACCGGCACTGCTTATCTTCGAAGATCGACGAGAGTCGGCGTTTTCAGTGTGGCATGTGGCATGAACGTTAGCTGATGAAATAGTTGACTGTCCTGTATTTAAGCCTGTTCTGCATGTCGTTAATTTCTGTAGTTTTTGTGGCAAGTCGCGCAGTTGGTGGTTGACCGAAACGAGGTTCACCTCTGACTGATGACAGATAAACTGATTCGGCCATTTGACACAATACCTAACTGTAAACGATAGAGCTGAAAAATCTATTTTAACTATTCTTTGTGTAATTTCAATTGAACTTAGGCTACACATACTGCAAAATTGTTCATTTTGGTGCTTAACTCGGAATTCAATTACCACTGTCCAAGTGTCGAGAACTGAGAACACAGAGCAGTCTGTTTTGTTAAATGCAAATCCCAACTCGCGCGAAAGATGACACCAAGTTTCGCACCGTCCGTTGTAGGTGGCTATAACAGAAAGGCAGCTGGACAACTATATACAGTTTAAGACAACAGATCGCGCTGTGTTGTAGTTACTATCACACGACTTGGTTGATAAAATTCAACCCCTATATTTCCAGGAGCATGGGAAAGAATACTGATCTGACACTGGCAGTGTTGGCAGTTTTGTTGATGAATAGAAATACTAGTTAGCCAAGGAAGTGTTACAAGCTCACCCACATTCAGGTGAAGCTTATTAAAGGCGTGTTAATGATGGCAACGTTCTACTTTAAAACAGGTAGTTACGATTATAAAGATAGTGATAGAGACTGCAACAAGAACTCTAACCCTGAAATCCATGGAAAATGTTTATTTTGTTGGAAAGACTGTTGACTTCATTTAAATAAATTTTTGAAAGCATTTTAATGCACAACTCTCCTTTTGTCAGGCTCTGAGAATAGTTTCCGATTGCTGAGGTCAAAGTTGTGCTACGAGTTGATGGTTAACTGATCCTCTACCATACCATAGTTTCCCATGCACTTCAAACAAAATGAAGCAAACTTTGTTCATCGTATATCGTGGAAAAAAGATACACTAATTGTACAAGAAACTATTTTTACGATTAGTTGGGAATCTAGAGAAAAGACAATGATAATAGGTCTATACCTAGGACGTCGTTGGTGAAAACTAACATTCTGAGATCACACGCGCTTTGTTTTGTTCTAGAGCTGTCGGCGCGACTTCGGTACTGGATTCAAAAACTTACTTTTATGTTGATACAACTTTTAAATTATTCAATAGAAAAGAAAGAATTCAAAGCTCTATTATCAAACACATACGTTATGCCCATTTATCAAACAAAAAAATTAATATTCTTTTCAAAAGGTCAATCCGGAGTTATTCTCTTGGCATGGACAGGTAGTATTTAGCTACATCTTCACTAGAGCAGCTAGGAAGTTCCTTAGTAATTGATCAGTCAGAAGGGTCAACCCATCCGGCATTAAAACTTTGTGGGTGGGGTCTATGAACAGTTTCGTCTTAACTCCAGACTGCATCCAGATACGAAGAGGTTTGGGCCCCAAGATTTTGGGTCTTGGCATCCTTTTTTGCCAACCGGTCCACTAAAATTTTGAGTTTGGTCAGTGAGTGCCCTTTTACACAGCTGACTATTATATTGTTGCTGACAGACGTACTCACATAATGCTGATGGGAGTTCAAAGCTCGTCCAGAGCTCGTGGTTAGCTCAAAGCACTTGAAAGCCAGTAGCGCTTGTTTTATGTGTGTGAGTGTGGGTTCTGATATGTTTGCTCGCAATGTTACTTTGGATAATTTCGATAATTTCTGTGTTGATAGTCTGCTCTATTAATTTCCTTAGACCCTTCTATGAAAGTTTGAATAACACCTTTAGCGGTATGAGTTTCAGTGATTGTGAGAGTCATAAAGGGCGGATTAAAAATATTATCGCAGACTCGATTACAGTAGTACAAAGCAGTATGACAATACCCACATAACAAAAGTATATACAATGTACATACATTGGATATCGAATCAATGGATGTGTATATCCGCAAATGGAGCAAGAATGTCCAATGTATGTCAAATAGACATCAAAAAAATATACCTACATTTCATATAAGTTCGTCGCGAACTTTCACATCCATGGTATATCCATAGAATGTGCATATGTACGTCTAATGTACATGCATAGTATACGTAACATAGACCAAGTATAAACATGTATATTCATAATATATACCACGTATATACTTACATACCAAAGTATATACAATGTAAATACATTGGATATGTATGTCCACAAATGGAGCATGCACGTCTAATGGACGTAAAGTAGACATAAAAAAATTTACATTTCATGTTCGTTTGTCGCGAATTTACATATCTATGGTATATCCATTAAATGTACATTCATGTACTTTTAATGCACATCTATAGTATATGAAATTTCAATGTAGAGGCAGAAAGATAAATAAACTTTATGTATTGTTATTAATTCAATCTCTAGTTACGATTCGTGTGATTTTCATCTCTTTCCTGTTAAATGGCATGTCTAAAATCACAAAGAAATCAAGGTTATAAAATTTTGTAGGTTATCTGTTCTGCTTACGACTTACCGTCAAACGCTGGATGCGAGTGGAATCAGTAGCCAGAAGATAGGTAACATTGCACGATATTTTACTCGATCAGGTAATCAGGCACAACCAGCACCAGCACACAGACGCTAACTACGACGAAGGACGCGAATGACGCGGAAATCAGCAATGACGGCACTAGCTGTCCTTCGCGCAAGCGTAAACTACTAGATGTATATATGACACATAGACCAACATCTTATGTATATTCACGTATGAATATAATTACGTGAATACACATAGTATATTACGCTAGTGTATATCATTTTTCATATGTACATTTAACGTCCTATGAATATTCAAAATATACATGTTCAGACTGGAATATCTAATGTACATTCTGTGGATGTACATATCCATATAGTGTTATGTGGGTAACATATCTATCATAGTGCGAAAGTAGGCATAAAACGTAAAAATATAGAAGATCTACCTTATCAGAATCTGAACCTCAGGGCGTTTCCGGTGAAACCGGAAATACGCCAATTTGATCCCGAAAATTCGTCCGGAAAGGACGCTGCGTGGGTGGGAGGGTGGTCACTACATAACGGTGACAAATGAAGGCGACCGCACTCTGGGTCACACTCGTATTTTTCGCGCTCAAAAAGCCTCAGATTTAAGCGGCGCTGCTCGTGTCCCGGCCGTTATGTGTGTATGTGCATAGTACGTGAAAACCCTCACTAATAAATATGACCCAGTTAAACGGTCCGCCATGAGCGTCGATTCTTGCCGTAATACCAACGAATTCGAAGAGGTTAGAAAGAAGATGCAAAGGCTATTCTGTAAAAGGCATGTGATTTTTTTTCATTTATTTGTACGGATTGATACAAATATTGCCACCTCGAAAGAAACTCTTGTGTGAGGGCATTGAATAGAAAAAGTGGGTCTATTGCGCAACGGCGTCCCACGCGATTTGAGAAATTTTTTTATCAATATAAAGAGGATGGTCGGTTATGTGATTTTAAAAAATAAAATTTGCCAAAGAAGCACGTTTTTTGGAAAAAAAATTGATAAAACTGTATTTTCAACATATTTTAGTCACGCATGCGCACAGAACAATACAATTTTAGAAGTGAACTGTTTGACAGATGATAATAGATGCGGTGTTGCCAACATTTGCTCGATACTTAACATCGCTTCGACCATACATGTACTAAGATTGAAACGTTACAGAGAAGATTAGCATGGCCCCTGCGCAAGGATAACACAAAAAATCATGAATCGTTCTATATTTTTAACTATCTAAATTTAAAGACATCTTATTTCAAATGTTCCATTGTTTCTAACAGGTCTTTGTGATTAAGTATTATGTATTATTGTCTGTTTTATTTAGTTTGTATATTAGCTTTTTGTGTAAAATCGGTGGCTTTAATATTGTTTGTGATTAAGCTTTATTGTTATATTTATCATCGATCGATATCAGCTCCAATAAATCATTGAAACGTGCGACTGACGTTAGACCGTTGCCATTGAAAACCGAACAGGTGACAGTCTTACCTAATGTGAGGTTGGTTAGATTTTTCAAAATATTTGACACCAGCAACGTCCGGGGGGGGGGGAGGGGGCGGGCGAGAGCCCCCAGGCCCTCCCGTAACCACCTGGTATAAACCTAAAATAGCCTAAATTTATATATCTTTTATATTTCACCCAACCTAGTAAGTATATTAACTCCAACTTCAACCTCCATTCCAGTTTCTGCTAAAACAAAATCAGGTCCGTGGATGAAAGTCCCAAAATGATTTATTTCCATCTTTCCCAAAACACATTGACTGAATTTTCTATGCTTTTCAGTCACTAACCTAAAAAATTGCAATTGCACAATTTCGTGAAATACATTAACTGATAATTGCTGTCCGCTAGCAACACCGCATCTTTGTGACACAATTGAGGTCTGTCATGCGGGTTTTCGATTCTAAAATTGTCTTGTACTGTTCGGGTACGTGTTGAAAGTGTGGTGAAAATACCGTGTTTTAACAGTTTTTTTTTCAAGAAATGCTTCTTTCACCAATGTTATTCTCTAAAGTACATATAGACTATCCCCTTTAATTCAAATATAAAATTTTACCAAACTACTTGGGGCGTTGTTGCGTTGTAGCACCGAAAAAGTCACATTTAAATTTATTTAACCTATATTCTGCTACTTCAACACTGATCTATTTGTGTGGTCTCCAGCCTCCTTCCTTCTTATTACTAACAGCAACCATCTTCCACAAATGAAACTGCTGCAGATCGTAGGGCATTTCTTCTCATTTTCTTTGATTATTTAAAAATTTCATACTCGAAATTTTGACGCATGTTGTTGACGTTTGATGACATGACGTTGACATTGATTGTTTGTTGTTATTATTTACTATGTGCTTACAGCCTAACCGATGATTACATCTGCACTCATCACACTTAAATAATCTGCTGCAAACCATTCGGCACTTCATCATCTAGTGGAATTGTCCAAAATCCAAAAATCACTCAAACATCGCACAATAAACAGCTAGCGATCAAACCAAATTAAAGCGCTGCCACTATCTATTATTTATACCTGCTCGTCCAAGGTCGGAGATCGGTCGATGCGATGTTGTAATGTTTTCTGAAAAATAATTGTGTGACATGATACTTCACCACAGCCCCAATAATAATTATTGAATTCTTTAAATGCCACATTCTATGGTAGAGTCGTTTTGGTTGGAATAATATCAGCTTTTTGTCAGTGTCCTATATAAAAACAAATACATTGGAACATTCTATTCCTTTGAGGTGCTCAGGTATTTTGGGATATTTCTCACATTTTTTATGGTCAGCGTCCCGCAAAGGCTAAAAGCCTATGGCGCTGTAGAAGCGCTACGAGATCATAAGTGTCGGTGCACGTTAGATTTGAAACGCTGCAGGTTATAGCAGTCAAGAAGCAAATTGATCCGCAGCTTGTTTCACAGCGTCGAAGGTCTCAAAAAGGAGGAATGCTGGAGGAGACTGTTTTGGGGGAGTAGGGACCTCGACTTGGTAAGGACGAGCCCGCAGAGCCTCTCTACTGTTCCTCGTTTGGACGGCCTTTGCTGTTATTATCTAGGAGAGCTCACTCTAACATCTTCCATGATAGAATCGGTAAAACAGGGACAGGTCAGCCACCCTTCTTCGATGTATGATGGTCAGACCTGTGCTTCGTAGAACAGCAGTAGTTGCTCTGGTGCATACAGCTTTCTACAGCGGAACAAAACTCCAAGTTTTTGGGATGCCGTTTTAGCAATACCGATGACGCGGTTGTGCCAGGACATGTTATTGTTGATGTTGATCCCCAAAAGCTTGACGGAAGGTGACTCGACTATTGGGTATGGATTTCCAACGTTGGCAAGCCAACGTGAGACTCCTTTGTCAGTGTTGTTGCCTGAAACTTGTTTGCGTTAAACTGTACTTTATTTACTGATCCCCACTCGACACTTGTTTTGATATCTACGTTGGTCTGTGAGGCATATTGCTGACGCCGACGTACCGTCTGCTGGAATGATAGTGGCTTGGTTGGTTCCGTTCACGTTATGAATGTACTGCGAAGCTGTAGATTGGATTGAGTATTATTCCCAGCAGCTAGCTGAGGTACAGCAGAAACAGTGTAGGGGATAGGACATATCCCTGAGGAACACCGGCGTTTATTGAAAATATGTCTGATGAACAGACTTCGACTACAGTAAACAGAGATCGGTCGTTCAAGAAGATGTTCAGCTGCTGGCGCAGGCCAGGTGGTAGTCCGTAAGCAGCAAGCTTGACCAGAAGTCCCTCATGCCACACTCTGTCGGAGGCTTTTAATACATTACGGGACAACAATACGGGATCCGCCATGATTTTCAATTGTACGTTCCACAAGTGAGTGGCATAGGCCAGGAGGTCACCCGTAGACCTATGCTTACGGAAGCTATACTGCCGATCATTTATGATGTTATTGTTAGCCAGGTATTTCAGGAGCTGTGTGTTAATGACAGTCTCCATAACCTTAGGGCCGTATTCATAGATATCCTTTGAGTAATACTTGAGTGTTACTCAAGGGATACTTAGGGGACCCTCAAGTGTGGCTTTCTCTTTGTATCTGTTTCCTAGACAACATCTACGATATGACTGGACTCATTTGGTGACGTTGTCATATTTCAAATATAAGTCAATTTGTTATGCCTTTGCCTAAGAATTTTGATGTTTTCTGTTATCTCTTGTAGTTTTGCGCTAGTATTTCGTGTTTTGTGCGGGACACTTTTCCAAATGTGGCAGGAACCGACAACACCGTACTCCAAAATTAACCTACAAAACCGTCTTGACGGCAACGAAATTTCATGTTGGCATGTCATGTTGACATTTCGTTACTTGAGTAATACTCAAGGGAGCCTTACGTAGGGGACTCTCAAATAGCCGTCGAAACACAAAACCTTACCTAAGGAACCCTCACGTATTAAGGGACACTTAAGTTTGTCTTAGGAATGGGTTAAACGCAGCCAATCTTTCATGCAGTGGGAAACGCGCCTCGCTGATACGGTAGTTTGACGAGCTTGCAATAAGTGCAAGCTCAGCAGCACAGTGTTTAAGGACAATGGCTGGAATTTTGTCAGGGTACCAGTAACTTTCTTCATGTTTAGTTAATGGAGGATGCTTTTTACATCTCGATGTTGAAATTTGACCGCTGCCATTCTCGAGTTCACGTTTATGGTGGTGGTTGGTGTACTTCCTTCGAAGTCTACAATAGAATTAGCTGCGAAAAGCCTCCCCAAGATATCTGCTTTTTCTTCACGTCTAGAAACGATGAACTTGTCCTCTCTGGTCACGCGTGGTATTGATGAATATGAAAAGTTCTAACTAACAGCCTAGACACCGACGAGAGTATCTGGACGAATTAGGGCATGAGGGAGCTTGTTCTTAATTTTTTGGTTGTGTTCGCGCGCTTACAGTGATTTGTGGCGTCGATACAACTGCGGTGGTTCTCGGCATTTAGATGTTTCCACCAATCTCTGTAATGTTAGCTTTTAGAGCTTTTAAAGGGAGCTACATCTCTACAATACTGATTAAACCATGGCTTGTTTTTGGAGTGACGCTTGGCGACATGTAGAATATAGGTTTCCATGTCGGATATGTTATTGTGATATTTCTAACTGCTCGAATTAGTTGGTTGGAGCCTGGTCGTGAAATCCTTACGTAATACAGAGTCTTCCATTACAAACCCTTAGGAGTGCAGCACTCTTCGCCCATGGTGACGCCGGTGTCGCCGTGACCGAGCATGCAAACTCCGACGGGGACGCGTAAAACTTTCCTCGCAAAAGCACGTTGATATAGAAGTGTATGTTGAAAACCATAATTAGCAAAGTATATTAATTAAAATTTGGTTGTCGCCGATGCGTGTACCTTCGTGGTGTTATACATCTACTTGCAGTCAGCAGAAGCACGGAAATTAGTTTGGCACTAAATTGGCATACGCGAGACGGAAACTTCTATTCGACGCATAAAGTGCTGTATTACGTGAGGTTGTTTTCGGTGTTGGTGCATAAGAAATGAACTTTTTTATAGGGTCTCAGAAAAGTTTGGACAAGTGTGATGATTAATCAGAAAAAGATACTGTTGAGTTTTCATTTTTGTTTATGGTCAGCCTCCCGCAAAGGCTGAAAGCCTATATGAGGCTTTAGAAGCGCTGCGAGAAGATAAGTGTCTGTGCACGTTGGATTTGAAACGCTGCAGCTTGTACCCGTCGGAAAACAAAGCTCATTCCAGAGCGTCGGAGTACTCCATAAGAAGAAATGCTGGAGGAGACTGGTTCGGGGGGTAGGGACCTCGACCTGGTAAGGATGAGCTCGCAGAGCTTCTCCAGTGTTCCTTGTTCAGGCGGCCTTCGGTGTTATTATCTAGAAGAGCTCACTTGAACATCTTCCGTGATACAGTCTGTAAAACAGGGACAGAACACACCTGTCTTCGATGTTCCAGGCTGTGGAGGTCCTTTGTGAGGTTAGTCTTATTGCTCTCATCTGGATGGTGTCCAGAAGCTTTAAAGAGTGCTTCGGAGCGCATCCCCACGCATGGGAGCAATATTCCAACGATGGTTGGATATGTGCCTTGTAGAGCAGTAGTAGTTGCTCTGGTGTACACAGCTTCCTATAGCGGAAAGAACTAAAACTGGGATGCCATTTTAGCAACACTGACAACGTGGTCGGCCAAGACATGTTACTGTTGATGTTGATTCTCAAAAGCTTGACGGAAGGTGACTCGCCTATTGGGTGACCCTTCATTTCCACAGCGGGCAAGCCGAGGTGTTGTAGCCTGAGTTTTCTGTAAGTTAAAATGTACTTCATTCCCTAACACCCACTCGACGTTGTTTTTATATCTACATATGTTATCTGTGAATCTTTAGTATTTCGATGTATTTCCATTGCTATAAATATATTTGTAGTTATTCCAAATCCATGTCATGGAAATATTTGTATATCTCTCCCAATGATATGTATTATCCTTCCAATACTGGTATTGACATAAAATGTTTAACCGACTTTTTAATCACATGAATCCAACGAAAAGACACATAAATAAATTAGCGAAAACTGTATGTCGATATCTTATTCCCAACCTGAAATATTGAACAATGTATTAGCTATCATGTAATTCACAAAAGCGCTATCACACTAGTTACATCTAAAGTTATTTATTGATCTTTCTTAAAAGTTGAACTATAGAGTTTCATAATTTAACACACTTTTAGTTCAAAAATGAATATATACTGAGTTGGGAATTGATTATAAAAATGAATTTTAAAACGAAACTGATTCCACCTTAAATGCATTTGTTTTTCCTCCATGGCCTACTAATGCCTCCCTACCATATTATCTGCATTGATTATTACGTCCCTACTCGCCTTTTTGTAATTTCATAAACTTACAATTCTTTTGATGCTCAAGAGTTATTAAATTGTTAAAATTTAACCCGAAAAAAAGACTAATAAATAACTATAAGTACCAGTGCAATAACGTCTTTTTCGAATTACATCATTATTGTTCCTTCTTCGATATTTCACGTCATCCTCGCATTTGACTATCTACAGAATTTTGCAGTTTTCGATTATTATATCAAAAAAAAACACGTGCTCTAGCGGTATCACTAAAAGTTAGACATATCATATATAAAAAGTGTAAAACAAAGGTATCTGCAGTAAATCTCCTTGCTTTGGGAAACACATATTTTTCTGTACATTTACTGTGTGGATTTCAGAGAATCATCACTTTAAATGTTTTGCACAGCGTTTGACCATCTGTTGACCAACTTGCAAATTTGAAAGTAGGTTTCAGGGTTTTCTTGTCGCCAGTTTAGTAACATTTTCTTTACCGCAAGGCGAATAGCCGAAATGCAACACTATGCATCCTTATCTGATCACCCAATACATAGTCATCGATACCCAAAGTTACAGCACTTAAGTGGAGCAGCTTGCAGGTTACTAGGTACCTATTTTGATTCTTCTTTACAGTTTAAGTAAAAAATGTACGTAAAAATTCAACATGTCTCGGTTACTGAGTAGGATATTGATTTTATTAAAAAAAGTAAAAAAAGTGTCCTTCAGTGTTAATTAAATAAGCAAAAGATGCTGTAATAGAAATGATAATAAAATACTTTACTTTTTTGATATCATATTTCCGTAGTTTTTTTGGTCCCTATTTCAAAGGGATGAATGTACTGATTTACGGTATGTTTTAGGATGTATAGCTCTTTACCATTTTCGCCAATAAGTTACTAGTAACAAGTACTATAAATAACTATTCATTGATTTTAGCATTTGAGCTCCGCAAAAGCTTATTTTTTAGCTTTTTTGTGAGCCTGTATATTACAGCCAATCGACTATTTATAGATTTATGCTATTCATCTGTTATCTTGGAACTCAGAAGCGGTTAAGCTTAGGTACACTTCGTTAAGTGCAGAATTTGCTTAAAATATAAGGAAGCATAAAATAACTACTATCAATACGAGTATGTAGATCTTTGTGAAGTATTCGATAAAACAATGATATTTTTAAATTCATCGTTGAATGCCTTCCAGGCTTCGCTATGCATAGTGAACAAAAGTTTCAACTGACGTTTTTCATTTTCCTATAATTAACCCTCACTTTTTGGTATCGGTAAAGGCGATGTTCAAAATTTTTGATGAACTTTAAGATATATGGACAGCAATGGGTCAAATTCCTTCATTCTATTTAATCATTCCATTATCCCACGTGTTACATTAACGCTATTTTATTTGCAGGTAGGTGTCCACTTCATAGGCTCATCTTCTCCGTAAGTACCTATTTAAAATGTATGCTATAGATAGTGTAGCATGTTCAGAAAGGTTTAATCGAATATTATACTTTTACCGCTTTTTCGTTATGAGTAGAGTCCGGATTTCGAGGCATCATGCTTTTTGGAAATATTACAAGCAAATATTAGACAGCTTAAGATATTGATGAATTAGACCAAAAAGATCCGAAAAAGCACGGTTTATAATGCTTATTTTGTTTTTTCAAATTTTATGCATATTTTTTAGTTTGTGCTTATTTACAGCCTTTTTTAGGGTTTTTGTACGTACTGTAAAAATTATGTCAGCTCTGTATATAAAGAAACTATTCAACAAATAAAAGACGTAATTGGTAGTCACTATAATAGTCGACGAAACCATAGATGCTTGTGGAAGATATGTTGCAAATTTAATTATTGGAGCCCTTGATGGAGAAATTGCACCCACAGGGTATTGAATATGTTCTCACGAGCTAGAAGCCACAAACATCAATACAATGTCTAGATTTGTGGATGATGCACTAACAAACTTTTACTTCCTAGAACCACTTCCCTGTAGCAAAGTGTTACTCATGCTCTCTGACGCAGCAGCATATATGGTTAAAAACGGCTAGAAATTTAAAAGTGTTTCATCCAAATTTATGTTATTGCAATTGCTTAGCTCATGGCTTGAACAGAGTTGCTTAAACCTTAAGGCAACAGTTTCCTCTTCTGAATGATCTATCGGGTATTCCATTACCACCTGAACCAATTTTGACAAGATGGGGCACATGGTTAGATGCCGCGTTATATTATGCAGATAATTTTGAAAATTTTAATAAAGTTATATTCGAGCTACCCGAAACAGCTAGCAAAGCATTTAAAGATTGTCAAATGGTGCTAAATCAAAACGAATTAATGAACAATTCAGCTTATATAAAAGCTAATTTTAATTTTGTCAGTACCACCATAAAGTCCTTGGAGAAACAAGGAATGACATTGGATACGTCCATCAACATTTTTGATGACTTCGAAAAAGCGATTGACAATGTTCCTGAAGCAACTGCCCAAATAGTACAAAAAATGTTGAATGATCCACTGTCTAGGAATGAAGGTTTTCAGAAATAAAAAAAAATGCTTTGGTATTTGCGGGGAGTAGATACTGACTCAAGGTTACAAATAACCCCAAATGTGCTGGCAAAATTTAAATATGCGCCCATAACAAGTTTTGACATAGAAAGGACTTTTTTCGACTACAAAAATATTTTAAGTGATAGAAGACAGATCTTTACAATGGAACATCTAAATAAGCATTTGGTTATTTTTTGTTTCTACAAGCACTAAATTATTTTTCGTTTTGTTGTTCAATAGAGACTTTGTTTATTTTAATATTTGTCTGTTATATGTTTTCTTATGTATTCTATAGATAAACTATAAATTTTGTTTTCCTTTTATGCCTTGCTTATGCATATTCCATGCTTTTTTGTGTAAAATTGGATGCTTTTTAGCGCTTATTTGAACTTTTTTTATGCTTTTTAATCCGGACTCTAGTTATGATATTTACATACCAATCTTCGTGTTCGTCAAGTAACGGTTGTTTTCATTGAGCCAATGGGGAGATTTTGAACCACCAGAAATATCGAATTTCATGGCTATCGTTATTTTGAGCATACGCTTGGCGAAATAAGTAAATCAGTCGTCTAAATGCAAAACCCGAAAATTCTACGGAAGCAAATTTTACAGAAATCGAGAAAAATCGAATACAGTCTGATTATGTTTGAAAATAATACTAAAACGAGAGTATGATAATCTATGGTGGTTTAGGATGGCCGGTCTCAACGCCCCAAAATATAAGACAGACGGTTTTTCTGAAATCTGGATTTCAAATTTGGACAAGTCTGGTTTTGCATGCTATGGCGTGTTATGTTTTGAGTGCTATTTTTGTGAAACTAGATCAAAATGAATCAAGCACCTACTGCTTTGGACTTTTTTACTGAATACAAAGAAAACTAGACAAACACTGAAACTATAAAAATAATGCCAGGTATGAAAGAGCATACATTTTAAGGTTCACAAGGTTTAAATCTCAAAATCCAAATTTTCTGACAAACAAACTTCTTCAGAACCAGCAAAGGTGTTCTCTCGATTAGCTTAAACGGAGCCTTAATCTTCATTCCACCTGTATTATCTTGTGATAGAAGAATATTTTTGGTCACCCATGGTTCTTGTATTGATAACTAAGTTATCAATACAGCATAAAAAGTTCACCAGACGGTTTTCTCAACGAAAAGGTGAAACATGCTACGGCCAGAATAACCTCCTGTGATCGCCATGTGACTTGCTCCCGTTGCCCGTATTGGCTCCTGTAGACATGTCGGTGTTTGAGATTAAACACAGCTTGGACTAGTCGGTGTCTGCATCTAAGCCGAATGTCGTTTATCAAATATCTTATATCTAATGTCGGGTTTTGTTAGCGAATTATATAGAACATGGTAGCCTTTGACTGCATTCAGTGGTAAATCATTGTAAGTGATTTTACAATGTTGCATCAGTTGGCAATTTTCCGTGAAATACAATATATGTATCGTTACAATTTTTTAATATCATTTCTTCTATTTCCTTGCCATTGTATATGCGTTTATGGTACAAGTTAGCCTTACTCTAAAACCCATCCTGTTTGGTAGATACAATGATTTTGGAACATATTTGTTGAGACTTTGGCTGGTGAAAAAAACTTCTTTGCTTTTGCAATAAATCTAAAGCATCTCGAAAATGCAAAAAAGTGAAAAAGAGCAACTTGTTAGTTATAATGTTTTTGTATGAATAACGTAAAGATCATGTTATCTTTTCGTCGACCTCACGTACAAAACATTTGTCTTTGTATAACAGGACATAAAAAAAAGTATTTGTGGTAACTTGAAATTCTGCGATAAAACGACCCACTCGGTGAGCATGCTGGTGCGGAAAGTACAACTACAGCATAATAAACAACCAGCAGCAGTAGGTACGCTAACGATACTTCGATACTTTTGCACTAATATCGAGTATTTTTGTCATCGATACTTTTTGAGGCATTCCAAGCTGGTATCGAATATATTTATATAATTATTGAGGGATGTTGCACAAAATGCTCTGTACGAACCAAACGCGCCTATGAGACTAAAAAATATCGAGTTGGTACCGGTATCGATATTTTCATTTTCGCATCTCTACCCAAATTTCACAGCCGTAAAATCATCCATAAAGTCCCAAGGTCAAATTTTGTGGGAACCATTTTACTTCCCACACCGATAGGTGAGGGGAGTATTGTAATCGCGAAAATTTTCGATTTTGAGATAATACACTTTTTGGGCGTTTCATGATGTCTACATAATGAAAATACACGTCACTCATTTTCGTCGTTCTGTCTGTCTGTCTGTCGGTCTGTCTGTCTGTCGGTCTGTCTGTACGCGTTTTTCTGTCCTCGTAATCTCAGTCACCGCTGCATGGATTGTGATAAAATTTGGGCAGCGATATGCTGTGGGGTCGTAGTAGGTAATGCTGCTATAATTTTGAAAATCGGTGCATTGGCGGCGGAGTAATTAGCAAAAAACGAAAAATTTCAAATATTCCCCAAACTTCGTTTTTAGGCGTTTTAGGTGTTCCTGATCATTTTCTACTTTTTTTGGGTGGAGGTGGAAATTAGGGTGGTTGGGGGTTGGGGGGTTGTAAAATTGAAAAATTTGTTGTATTCATAATAAACTACCCACTGACCTGTGAAGGAAGACCTAGCGACATAAGTTTTTTAGGTCTATCCGAACATTCCCAGTAAACAATTTTGTTACGTTCTCTTAAATTTACGTAAGCTATAGGTAATTTTTAAAGAACGGATTCTACGTTCAGTAAATTCCTTATATTTCATGTCACTGTTATGTAATATAACAACGTTCTCAGTGCTGCATCAGTTGAATGTAATATTTACGTAACCAGACATCTTTAAAATGTACATCCACTTTGTTATCTCAGAGTTCCGTAACTAATTAGGCACACCTTTAACTTTAGAGGTACCTCTACGTCTTTCTCTTAAAGTTATGTATCTGCGAGGTAACATTTCTTACTCTGAGCGAACTCATACAAATAACCAATGACAGCCCATGATTCTTGTCACATGTCTCCGACGCTACCCCACTAGTGTTCCGCCATTTTGAAATTTGTACAATTTCATTTCAGTCCGTAGTTTTATTACCGAGTGTGGCACAGTAACCATACGTGTTTTGTGGTGTGGCATTGTGGGCATTGTGAATTTGTGTGTAATTTTGTAATGCCGTTATATTATAGTGGTCACACCGTAAAGGAATTTACGCAGCAAGCAATAGGCAAGTATTATTTTGACTTATTCTAATCTATTGTAGGTATTGTCCGTTCAAAATGAACAAGGTTCATAGGCCAAAATGCCAAATAATTTCGAAATAAATCTGTGGACAATAGCGTATTCAAGGCTTAAGGTTGTGTAGTAACATGCTCATAAATTATAACTATAACTTTTCAGTTTTTAATGTTAATATGAGGTGATGAGGTTTGTGCTTTCTATCAGCTCACACTGAGGAAATGAAAAATTATTGAAGCTGAAGGTGCTTAATGTAACGTGTTTTATAATTCCCATGAAAAAGCAGAAAACTATACATAATTACTAGATGGAGCTTATTGAATTTATTGTATAAATAAATCAGTGGTGTAACTGAACATTTATATTGAATACTATTATACCTACAGCCTTATATTGCCTTAAATTTCATTGATCTGGTATTCCTTTCTGTTATTATAAAATTTTTTTTGTTTTCAGACTAAATGGTATCAGCCCATAGAACAACTGAAAGTGTGTAGAGAGACATTGCATAGAATGGTTTCGACTAAGCCGACAAAGGCTCAGTAGAAAAGCGAAGGTGCCTTACACCCGTATGCACCGTAAGTCAATTGCGCGATTAGTTACGTAAACCTGGATTAGATTACTCGTTTGCTATGCACCGCAAACTGACAATTTTGACACTGTCACTGTCAAAACAATCTTGCGAACACAACCTTGCTGTATCTCTAATCTGGATTAGTTAATCTCTAGACGGTGCATGGCTAGATGCCAAAGATTAGCAAAACGCGATTAGGGAACTAGGATTAGAATTGCCAAACGGTGCATACGGGTGTTAGACATACATGAATTAATGAACCAATGAATTAATTGTCATTTCTACTTACAAATAGACAAGTTCAGGTGCAGTACTTTTGTTTCATTTATTTGTATCTACTATATATCTAGGTAAAAGTTATGCAACAATGAGGCGGACACTATGAGGTATACCTTTTGTAACCTGTTACGTAACTTACATGTCAACCCGGGTAGGTAAAGGTTACGTAACAATGAGGCAGACATTATGCAGTATACCTGTTACGTAACTTACACGTCAACCAGGGTACGTAAAAGTTACGTAACAATGAGGCGGAAATTATGCGGTATACCTGTTACGTAACTTACACGTCAACCAGAGTAGGTAGAAGTTACGTAACAATGAGGCGGACATTATGCGGTAACAACGCCGTAACAGAGAGATTGAATGTGACTTCATTTGTGACGTAACAATGGCCGAGGGCACGTAAAGGTTATGTAACTTTTATGTCTATTGTTTACTGGGTTGCCTTATGCCTATTACAGAAACTTAAGGACTTAGAATTTTTCCGATGTATATATATATGAGTATTGCTTTAGATCGTTCTATATTATGTAACGAAGAAACTGTTCGATTGATATTAATGAAATTTTGACACAGTATTACTATCGTGGCGAGGATGGAAAATGCTTACGGATTTTATAAATCGAGCCAGTGGCGGCGCAGAAATAATAAAAAACTAAAAATATAAAAACAGCTCAAACTTCGTTTTTATGTGTTTTAGAGGTTCCTGATCATTTTCTGAGTTTTTTGGGTGGGGGTGAAATTGGGGAGGTTGGGGGGTGGCGGGTTGAAGAATTGAAAAATTCGCTGTATTAATAATAGGCGATTATTTGGTTGCAAGGGATCTCAGACTAAAGCTTCATGCTATGGGAAAATAATAAACTGGTATCACCGTAGTATGTGGGAAGTACTGAGTCAATCAACTTGACTCCATTTTTTATATAGGAAATTGTTAGAGATATTATGCTGGTTGTTTTTTATGCTGTAGTATAACTAGAATATGCGGAATATTTAAGCTACAGAGTCAATTAATTTTTTTCACCGAAATAAAAAGAGGTGATACGTATAAATATGTAAACGGACATTTCGTTATTTACCCTGGCTGCCCTGTTAACCGATCTTTGACATTAAGCCAATGTATAAGTAAATGTTGACATCGCGTGATCTGTTTAGACGCCTAATAGCCATCTGTTTGCGCTGTTGTAGTAGTTAATGGGGGTTTAGAAAGTCTGCAATAAAACATTCATAAGCTTAATGACTATGAATAGTTAATAGTTGAAAACATTTTCGGGACAGCAGTTAATTTAGTATATATGTATATAGTACGAACATGCTTTTGAACAATAAATCCGGCTTAGTTGTTGTTTTATTGTTAAGCAAGCAATAAGTCTAACTACTCAAACGTAATGTCTTCTAATCAGCTCGTATTTTCTTAAATTTCCAAACGTTATGGCTTTTCAAATGATTCCGCCAATGTGGAACTTGATGTTGATAAACAAAATAAGCTCAATGTGTCCCTCACCGGCTGTAATCATAGTATTATACCGAGTTATTCTCGTTATTCGACAGGGAGCATTATGCCTAAAGTATTTGATGGAAAAAGATAATGGTTTCGAATGGATAGGGACCGATTAAGGCTACATTTTAAAAATATTTTCATGTCTCCGAAACACGAAATGTATCAAAGCTGTGTTTCTTTTAAATATAACACCCTGTATATTGTTGCATATTCAGATTCCTTGGTGACTTCTAGTGTGACTTTATGTATCATACATGGGACTTAAAGCGAATCGTCTAGGTGTAAATCACCATTTTCGGTATAAGCAGATGTCAGAAAAAAATTGAATATCGGCGAGACTATAAAATTTAGAAGGCTGTGGCTTTGCCGCATTGCTAACCATGAAATGCGTCACCTTAGGTTAGAAGGCCAAATTTACACTACGTTTGTGCTTGGAGCAATCGGTCGATCAATTAAAGAAACTTGAATCAGAGATAACTTGATTTTTTCAAATGCGGAAATGTCTTTTTTATACGATTAAATGTAAAATTTGATAGCTTTTCTAACGATATAAGGATATCAATATCAATCTCTAGTGGTTTTCACTTAATTTCAAATGTTCTATCAAATCGATGTTCTTTAATTTTCCTACCTATAAGCAACCTAGTAAACCATGAAATACAAACAAAAACGTTCAGATGGGAGAAAACAAGTAACTTAGAAATAACGATACAGACGAATTAGAGTAAAGAGACAAGATTATAAAAATTCCCTACAACAAATCAACTCTAACTAGAAACAATGGCAGTAACATATCGAAGATCAAAGATAAGCTGGAGTATGACAGAAGTAGATATTTTTCACATCCTACTGGCTACTTCAACGTACTAGAGATTAAAAATTTCCCAAACAACTAAAAACACTGAAATTAAAGAAAAACTCAGCGGTTGTTGCCCCAGCACGCAATTATCAATCACATGTAACGGTATAAAAAATTAGTAATTTGCGTCAAAGTAACGATACCTCTGACTGGAGCCTTCTATTTTTTTTTCACTATCTATTAGTAAAATAGCAAAAAAGGAATACTTACAAATCAGATTTAAATTTTATGCCAGGTGAATTATGCTTCATAATTTGAACAAATTTTAATTCATTCTTCATTTTCTCTGCGATCTTGCTAATAGGTACTGAAGAATTTCCAGAATTCCAGTCAGAAGTATCGTTACTTTTGGCTTGAAAGAATTGAGTACTCTTTTATACCATTAAATGTGAAATTTTATTACAACAATCGCTAGTAGTTTTCGTTTCCTTTCAAGTTTTTTAATATTGGAAATTACCAATCTCTAGTACATTTCCGTAACTAGTAGGCTGTGAAATATATCCATTTCTGTCGTACCCTAGCTTCTCTTTAATCTTAGATATGTTGCCACCGTTGTTTTTGTTTAGAGGTGATTTGTTGTAAGTAATTTCCATAATGTTGTCTCTTTATTCTGGTTCCTCTATATTTTTCTGCTGAGTTAGTTGTTTTCTTCTACCTGAACAGGTTTCTGTTTATATTTCGCGGTCTGCTAGGTTACCTATGGGTAGGAAAATTGAAAAACACCGATTTGATCGAAAATTTGAAATTAAACAAAAACTACAAGAGATTGATATTTAGAACTTGATATCATTAGAAAAGGCATCAAATTTTACATTTAATCGTATAAAAAATTAGGTTGTCCCATTTGGAAAGAACAAGATATCTCTGATTGATGTTTCCTTACATAATCGAACGATTTCTCCAAGCACAAACGTAATCCAAATTTGACCGTTTAACCTAAGCTGACGCATTTCATGGTTAGTAATATGGAGAAGTCGCAGACTTCTAAATTGTACAATCTCTGAGATATTCAATTTTTTTCTGGCATCTACTTATACAGAAAATGGTGCTTTATACCTAAACCACCAGGGATTCTAAATATGCAATAATATATAGGGGGTTCTATTTAAAAAACATAACATTAAAAACAAATAGAAAGAAATTTGAAAATGTAATTTGAAAATGTCTGTGTTACGTCGGTTTGAGATCATGCTTCTTTTTATTTTTCTAATTAGACCACAAGGAAAAACTACCAATTGGCATTTTGTATAATTTATTTGACGTGAAACAATCTAAATTACATTACAACCAAATGGTAATGTTGAACAAAGTTTCATAGAATAACATAATAGGATTTTCTCAAAAAATAGTCTTCTCTTATCTCTTTCTGGCTTTGTTGCTTCTGACATAATTCCACCAGGACTTGCGGAAGTTCTAATCTAGTTTCTTTTTCATAGCACTACCCAACTATCCGATGGAAAATATTCTCCCACGCCTAACTTATCTATTTCATTTTGACGAGGATTATATTCTGGGAGTTCCTCTTTTCTATTAACAGCTGCAGAAGCGCATACATATCGTAGGGGTATATTTGTCTAGTCTAATAATGCTTCCTAGTCTTGCATTTGGTGTTCCATGGTTTCAAATGGCACACTTGTTTCAACTGTATCAATAGTTTGGGAAAGTATCGGCCACTGTTGCCATAGTTTTGCATTTCTTGTTTTGTTATTCATGCTTCCATTTTACAACTAGTCGATACCAACTGTAACCAACAACAAACACGCTTTCGAGTGTTCCTATGCATTTATAAAGTCACTGAACACTGTTCGATTGAACAGCAGTTACAAAAGCAGCGAAATGTTTGTATTTTTCGCACAAACAATGAGAAATTAGGTATAAGACTTTTTTTTCCAAAAACCCCACTTCCCAGTGTGTCCAGGGTTTAAAACGGCCTGCCAGGAAATGTATTTACTGAGAATGTTGACCTTAGTCTCTTCAACCTCTTCATAGCGGTCTCAATGCGCTGTTATTTAGGCTTTTCTCCGCTGCTGCTTAGGTACTAAAAATGCTTACACGATGGTGAAACGTAGATTTGTGTCTGTTTTGAACCAAATATCATAGCAAAGACTGGATTATCATTTCAAGCCACAAAGATTAGTTTCAGTCCAGCGAATTTTACTGAACATTCGATTATTTTCGCGCTGGATATCGGGAGCTACTCCCAGCCTGTCAGATTAAATTTCCTGTGCAAAAGGAAATAGTGGTCATCCATACACAAAGTGTGCCGCGATGTTTTGACAGGCGCGCTACTGTGATTCCCTTTAGCAGCCAACGTTTTATAATTAAAGCTTTGAAATAGAGAAATGTTACTTCACCGGATTGTAGGCCCACCCTTATACGTATTTATTTATATACCATTATGGTATTCGCTCGTTGTGTCCATACATAAAATCTGCGTGCATTTAAAAGATCGTCTGATAATAAACAAAAACAATGGCATGAAACTGAAAGGCCGAATTGTGAAAATAAAGATGAAAATCTGACAGAACTTACTTTTGAATGATTTTGTATGTAGCACACAACTAAATTCAGTGTGTCTTATCTCTGAAATGATAAAAAATATAAAAATCGCTGTGACACGTCGATTTTTATTTCGAGGGGGAACTGTTCCACCGAGTACGTCATTGTTGTGTCATCAACTCCCTCACCCTTAGCAACCCCTACTTCAAAATCTTAAATGAGACCACCATACTTGTGGTACATCATTTTGCAGGGAAATTATTGACAAATACAACGGTATAATCGGACTGAAGATTGATTCAGTATTATGGAAGTAAAAAATATGGTGATTATCAAAATCAAGTATTATTTTCATTACCTGAAATATTACCGTGAGGAAGGTTCCAAATAGGAGCCATTTTATTCCATACGGACGTACGGGCGATATTCAAAATGTCTTCGACTTTTTTTATGGGAACATTTGAAAATCAAAGTTTATATTATGCAGTCCGGTCCTATAGTCTCCATAGTGACGGCTTTTTATATGTTTTGTAATCATTTCAGAGATAAATTGGGTGGCAAATTTTGGCTGGGACACTGTATACTAATTTAGTTGGAGGTGATCAGGAGGTGAGTACTGAATTGCCACTAAATGGTTGCTGCTACGACTTGGACCCAACGGGAGGGACTATCCAGAAAAAGTCTCATAAAATTATTGTTCCGCAGTTGTAGTTCCAGTATGTGATGTGCAGTATATTTATCTAAGTAAACTTGTTAATGGAGTATAAACAATGGCAGACCGGTGGACGTAACATATTCTTCTAGTTCAAAATTACGTGTACAGATTCTTCATAGTCCTCATTTTTTGGATGCCATATTATGCAGCTAGGTCTTCATAATTTCTACCAATGCTCAAACCCTCTTTTCATCCCACGTGGTCATATAACTTCTAAATCTAAAATCAACGTCAACTTAACAACTGGTAGCCTACAATCGTAACCTTGTTTCGTAACGCATCTGCACTAGCGAATTTGATTGCTGTGAGGGTTGCAGGTCGCCAATGACTACTCAAATTTAGAGTTCATCTTGCATCAAGTACCAGCTCAAAATTATCTCTATACTCATATCATCGCACAGCATGAGGTAAGGAAAGCGGGTCGTTCTCTCATTATCATGTCTGAAAAATTATAGAGAAAATAAGTATAAGTTGTATTAACTAGGTAAATAAGGTATTGAAATCGATTATATCATTAAAACATTTTCATTCCAAGCAGCATATAATTTTTAATTTTTTATCAAATTAAATTAAGAGTTATGGTAACGTCCCTAATAATTCTTTCTCCGAATTCTTTTCGCTGGCCAGTTTACGATGGCCGCGTCGGTCGTCAGCATTGCTAAAACGGCATCCCATTCTTTATTACATTAATAATTAATTACTTACTTAACTAGTTAGAGGAAGAAACAGAAGTGTGAAGAAAAACAGGGTGTTAGTACAATAAGAAAGAGAAGATAAGACAAAATAGATAGGATCCAATGAGGCAAAAAAGTATCTACAGGGCCCGTATATTTACATACTAGAAGTACAGTGTTGCTCCTAACTGTAAGAGTGCGCTTCGAAGCACTCTCTGTAGCTTCTGGACACTATTCAGAAAAGAGCAATTATACTAATCGATACGCCTAACCTCATAAAGGACCTCCACAGCCTGAAACATCGAAGAAGGGTCGCCGACCTGTTCCTGTTTTACAGATTCTATTAGGGAAGATGTTCAAGTGAGCTCTCCCAGATAATAACACCTTTGGTGTTAACCTTTGGTGTTATTATCTGGGAGGCCGTCCGAACCAGGAACATTAGAGAGGCTCTGCGAGCTCATCTTTAATAGGTCGAGGTCCCTACTCCCCGAATCAGTCTCCTTCAGCATTCCTTCTTTTGAAAAACTTCGACGCTGTGGAATGAGCTGCCAGGAAATTTGTTTCCTACCAGCTAAAACCTGCAGCGTTTCAAATCTAACGTGCACCGACACTTATCCTCTCGCAGCGCTTGTATAGGTCCGTCGGCTTTCAGCCTTTGCAGGAAGCTGACCATAAAAACAAGTACCTCCCATAATTGATGCTCGGCTATGGCTACGTCGATTTCAAAGGGAGACGTCTGTCCGCCGCATCTATCTGTACCCTTAGATGCACATAAATACAGTGCTCCCGGCATGGTGAGTGTGGAGTGAATAGCAAACCAATTACACGTCCACATTACACGAGGAGATTTATCTTCAATTAGACGTTGGTAGATTTAAGTAAAGGTTTTAGCAGTAGCGGCCGGCATTGTTTCAGCAATTTATGGTACACACAATAACGTCTGAAATCCATTCAGCGACGAAATTATTGTGTAATAAATATTAAGTACGCTTTGCATATCTGAACGGTTTATTAAATCGTCGACGAAATGGTGTGGATAACATATATACCGTTTTGTAGATGAATTATGAATTTCGCGCGTATGAAATTGTAGAGCTGGTAAATTTTTTGACTAACCACGGCGTGCGCTGCCACACTAAAGGCTCGCGCTTTAACGTGCTCGCCCACTTAGGCGAAGCGTCGCGAACGGAAGCGGCGCGAGGCGAAGCGTCATTTAACCGATGTCCGCCCACTGGGGCGAAGCGGCGCGAAGCGTCGCGTCGCGTCATTTACGGCGCAGCGCGAATTTTATTTGTTTTTAAGCAGTTGAACGAGGTACGTTGTCTAGTGAGGTACGATGAGCAGTACATCAGAAGAGGAACTCTTTGTATTGGGTTTAATTGCCACTATGGAAGAAGAAAGGAAAAAAATAAAAGAAAATCCTGGGTAATTAAATTACCGTTGTAATTGATGTCTTTGTATCACGATATCACGACCAGAGACTGCAATTTAGCACCACTTCCTACCAAATACTGCTAAACACTGAAAATGTGCGAGAGGCATCAAGAAATATTTGGATCTTCTCGCCGCGGCGCGCCGCCTGGTACCGCCCTTTCAGGCGAAGAGAAGCGAAGCGTCAAGAGAAACGACGCCTAGTTGGTCCGAGGAGAATTCGCGCGTCAAACGACGCGCCTCTTCGCTTCGCGTCGCCTGAGTGGGCGGGCTGCCATATAACCTAATGTAAACTTCTCTGGCGTCAAATCCACAATTTTCTTCGCGTCGCTTCCGTTCGCGACGCTTCGCCTAAGTGGGCGAGCACGTTAAGACCGGGCCAGCCGGCAACGGACCACATAGGAACGAAACAGGAATTTATTTTTCCCTGGTACATAAACGAAGCAGCGCACACTACTCGGCAACGGAACGAAACGCCGCGGCCGGCCGTCAGCGGAAATCTCGGGCGAGAATACTTTTGGCGGTAGGACAAGGTAAGTTCGTTGCGTTCCGCCGTGAGACGAAGTAGTGCGCGCTGCTTTGTGATGACGAAAATGGGCGAGGAAAAATTAATTATGCTTGTTAGCGGGCACATGGAATTGTATGATCTTTCTCATAAACATTATTCAAATCAGGAAATAAAGTAGCAAATTCACTTTCGATTTTCCTCTTTTTACAGATTTCGTGTACCTATTTTCGTTTTCTTTTCTGTTTAACTGCTGTATTTTGTTTTTCCTCTTCTTCAAATAGTAAACTAATAATTATAGTCTTTGGATCCATGGTATCTGAGTGACAAGCGGCCGATGACTGGAAAAAATTATTACCGGATAGTGCGCTTCAACTAAAAAAATTGCCGGCTGCCGTCGTGCTTTTCATTCCGGGCTGTTGCCGACTAAAGCTAAGCGCGCACTGGGTCGGACGGAACGCTACGCACCTTCGGCACTTTTTTTAGGTGACTGCGCTCACTGGGTCAGTCGGTCCGGCGGAACGGACGGACGGAAGGTCGGACAATAGACACAGCAGTCTCGTAATAGGTTTTGTGCTGTTAGGTATTGTGAAAACCAAAACGAGATGTTGAGTGAAGAAGAAATAATTGTAAGTCTAATGTTGGTAGCGAAAGTAGAAGAAGAAAGAAGGTAAAGAACTCGAGGAAAATCCAGATTTTGGATTCATAGAATAAATCGCAAGAGATTAGAGCTTGGAGAGTTTCATATGCTTTTCCCTTACTTGATTGAAGATGTAGTAGTTATCCACCACCGTAATTAATTTGGGAACATCCATGCTCGCTTTGCAACCAGTATTGCTCAACTGAAACGGCGGAACGTCTGTACCGAAGCACGTGCAGGCACGCGCCGAAGGGATGATGAGTCATCGGTACGGCCGGTCGGGATGCCTAGAAATCTTTCTTTCGGGATTTTATCGGACGGCGGAAGGTGCGGATGGTCCTGTTCCGACAGTGATGACCCAGTGCGCGCACCCATAGGCAAATCAATGCTAAACATTTTTGGAAAATCCCATGCGTACCGTTGGTACCGTACCGTCCGACCTAGTGCGTTCAAGGCTTAATGCGCGCGAGCCTTAAAGGTACGCTTTCGGTGCGCGTTTGGCTGCCGCGTCTGATGACTCCTGCGGAAGCCCGACTGCTGCTCAAATAGATCATGATAGCCTCCTAGGAATACTAAGCGAGGAAGGAATGTATACCCAAGGATATGCTGATGCATTGTAATCCTGATAAGACACTGAAAAAAACGGGGGTATTTTTACAAAACAATTACAAGCACTATTGGAGCAATTTTACGATATCATATTTTAAAACCACAGTAAAGTTTAACAAGAATACAATAGTTTCGTAGATTTACTAAATTTTGTAAAAATGCTTGAGAATTTTACGAAACAAAATGTAAAATTACAAATCTGTGTTGGACTTTTATAACACAAAAATACAAGATAATTGTCATTATACAAAATGTTTGTTTTTTTACAGTTTTCTTTTGTAAATTTAAAATTATTATTAGAAAAATACTTCAATAATGTAAGTAAAATAATTGATATCTTCGGTTGGTGTCAATGGTAATTTGACTGAAACGCTTTATACGATTACGCGTTGCCGATGAAAGGTAGCACTGGCGGGCGAGAAGAATCATCTTGTGTGAATAGAGAAACAGCGGACGGGTCGTTATATTATGGATTTTGTTTTGGAAGTGCCAGTATATAGCATGTAGTGGTGCTATTTGTGTTTGAAGTTTGAAGATGCATTGGATAAAATGATAAAATGAATACAAAGGAAAACAAGGTAAGCCGCCAGTGCTATTTGTGTTTGAAGTTTGAAGAATCATTGGATAAAATGATAAAATCAATACAAAGGAAAACCAGGTAAGCCGCCATCTTGGAAATATTTTAACTAAAGAGTAGCAATTTCATTCATTCATCGGAAACCAATCACAGACGACGTTGTTTCGCTTTCATTAAAGCTCGTCACTATTTTAATCTGATCGGCCCCATTTACTTTTGCAAAGCATTAAATTTAAAGTAATTCTGAAACCTATTTCCCTAGAAATTGGTCACGTTGACCGATATCAATCGTGTGCCATCCTGTATACCTTTTCTTCGATACGATATGGTTAATTAATGAAAAAGTTTTCGAGTCATAATACTTTACTTTAAGAACAATTTTTCTTTAATTTCAGATGAAGAAGAAAAAAAGAAAATTTCCATTTACAATGAAAAAATCCAGCTCATCAATGCAAGTCCTTTGAAGAAGCAAAAAAATTACTATTTGTCATATATTTTAATTCTAACCTAATGAATCCAAAAATGTTTCAGTAACTTTGCAAATGACTCAAACATGTTTTATTAAAGTGCATCTTGACTCTGGGAGAAAGTCGTCACACTCCCAGTAAGAAAATAGTAATTTCTTTTATAAATGAACTGGCACTTTGCCTGGCCAGCAAACTGATATATGCTTTTTTGCCAGCCGATAAGACTGAAACTGTAGATTTTTTATTATGTATAGAATTTTTATGTTGTGTTATCTTATTATCATACATAAAACAAAAATATGTTTATAGTGACAGCCTCTTCTTAAACCCTATTATAATAAGTTTTTTGTAAGCCTACAGCCATAATAACATGACCTATACTCGATCGCTACAGGGTATTAATACGTTTTATGCATACATAGCATACATGTAACGTATAAAATCAAATATAGCTGTATATTAACATCCCTGCCTGGAGGTCAAGTTACGCAAAAATGACTGCATATAGAATTCAGTGCCATGGCAATTGGTTTTATCACCCTACCATGAAACACACCACGATGACAACCTGCGGTCCGACATACTTTAGATGTCACCTGACAAAAGTCATGGACATCGAGATCCCATGTAAGGTCAACCTAAGCGACAGATCGGAACGGGCTCTAAGGCCTCTAAGGTCCGTATTCATAGTCATTTCTCAAGTATCCCTCAAGTATTACTCAAGCCGAGACTCAAGCGATACTTGAGGGTCACTTAAGGGACCCTCAAGTGTCGATTTCCTTGTGTATCTGATTCCTAGACAACATCTGTCTGACAGCGGGGTTCATTCAGTGATGTTGTCATATTTCAAATTTCAAAGTCAGTTTGTTGTATACTGTGTAAGGCTTTCGCGGCCATCGTCCAATGAATTTCTGGTTCTTGGGTTTTTAGGCCGGCGTCTTTCAGCGTTAAAGCTTGACGTGTCGCCACCACGAGTGGATGACATCTTCAGAAGCTATTTTGCTTGGCGACTTCCAAAATACTATACTGTATACTGAAGATGCCATCCACTCGTGGTGGCGAAACGTCAAGCTTTAACGCTAAACGACGCCTAAAAACCCAAGAACCACAAATTCATCAATTTGTTGTATCTATGCCTGTGCATTTTGATGTTTTCTGTTAACCCTTTTTGTTTTGTGCCAGTATTTCGTGTTTTGTGCCAGACATTTTTCCGGATGTGACAGAAACTGACCGTCGTGATCTAACACCACAGACGCTCTCAGATTAAGCAGGAAGGAACTACTAAAGGTGGTTGAATTTATAACTGGTCATTGGAAGTTCAGTAAACAGCTGCAAAGGCTGTGGATAGAAGTTGAAAATCTATTATGCAGGAAGTGCGATGAGGAGGAGGAAACAGCTAAGCATGTTATCTTTGACTGTTCTGCTTTCAGTGAAAGCAGGAATTCCTGTATAAATGTATACCAGAAGGAAAGACAGAAGAGAGTCAAATGCATCTCAAACTTCGCAAAGAACTTCCCAGCAAGCAAAGTCATGTTTATAAGCATTGTATAAGTATCTATAGAATAAAAACTGAGGAAACCAACTCATTCTATAAGCGGTTTTTAAACCCTAATACGATACCTATACAACCAAATAGGGCCCATTTTTAAACAACGTTTTTACAGTATAAGGCCTGCAAGGCGAAGCTATGTGACCCTTATACAATATGTATAGACACACTTTAACAATACTTATAGAACTGTTGTATAAATGCCCTCCTGAACTGCCTTATACAACAAATTAACCAATATGACAGTTGATTGTTATCACTTTGGGAGTACAGTTCCATAATCAAGGCAGAATGGTTGATATTAAACGAAGTTGCAGATAATCCTAGTTATTTTCTAACCTAAAAAAGTTCAGCTTTGTTTACGAAGCACCGTCATTTTTTTTTTCGTTTCCATTTGACCAGAATCAAGTATTTCTCCAGTTTTATGAAAATAAAAATCAAAGTCGTCTTCACCTCCAAAAATTGTGGTTGTGCTTATCAGTACTGCTACCTGCTACCACTACTACTGCTCTACCCGAGTTACAGGAATATTAGATCCTCCCATGCGCTCACACATTTTTTTATTTACTTTTTAAAATATACACCTTGTTTAATTTTCTTCCCAGAATTTTTCGTGTTTCTACACTGATAAATGCACAATTGATCCAGTTGTAAAATGAATCGCTTTTTTGACAGGCCATATACCTAGGTCTTATAACAATTCTATAACAATTGCCATATGGAATATTCTAATCACGTCATATCATAGTTGTAAGCTGTTCTTCAAAACATTAAATGCTTCGGGTGCACGTGCTACTTCTATTTCGTCGTTCCATAGTATGCTATAACACGTTCTACTAAATATGTAAAAAGTATATTTTATCAGTTGTATAAGCAATTACTAGATACTATATAGAGCTCTTTTATGACAGCTATAAAAAAGTTTAGGAAAACGTTATAATAATGTTTATACGACTCTATTAGAACCTGCGTACATCTGACTGATATTTGTTGGTTAACATTTGTTTTATAGTAGTTCTTAGAACAAAACTATAGGACAATTCGTTCGCCAAAATGTCTCCAATCACAGACATTATGGAACTGATTCGTTCTTATAGCGGCGCTAACAGATACTTATACAATGTTTCTGTTCTAGTACGAAAATATTTTGCTAGTTGGGTTAGGATGGTACTCTGCTCGATCCCTTTGACTGACGGGTGCAAAAAGCGGCAACCATTAGGGCAACTGAACCCTAGCCCACTCACTACCAAAGAAAAAGGCATCTGGTTGTATGCACAGAGTAAAGTAGCTCCCAATTTATCAAAACAAACTATAAAATTGAAAATGGTGCAAAAACTGGTTATCGTCGAGACAAATTTATTGATGTCTTCTAAGCCGTGTGGGGGCGGGTTAGAATATCTCCCATGGTATATCCTGCGTGTCGTAGAAGGCGACTAAAAGGAACCGAACTACTGTCGGTATAAACAGTAACCTCTTCTCAACCAACAGCTTTGGGTGGACGAGTTGAGAAGAGTCAGGACACCTTCTTGTCCTTGGGGTGAGAAATTGCCCCTAAAGGTGGATGAACCAGTAGATACCATCTGGTCAACGGCATGAGGATGCAGAAAGTAAATGGGAAACTACTTCATTAAAGATCTTAAATATATCCCAAGAGAAACTCGTAAAATGAGTAAATGCATTTTACGAGTTCACAACATGTCTGTTAAGACATTATGACTATGATGATGAAGCAAACTGGACAAATTTTTAACATACCTTAGAAGAAGCTTTACACAAAAGCATTTACCTTCTAATAAAACCAAAGCCTGTGAAGCTCCAATTCTCAGCACTGCAGAATGCCTAATCAAAGGTGTATCCGATAACACAAACAATAGCTAACTGGTATCCGGGTTAGCGCTTGGAATCCAGATGAAAAAAATCTATTGACGCTTTGAAATTCCGACGTATTGGCCCTTTTTCAGTGCAATAGTCCAGTTCTGCTAGACTTAAAACTGACATGTGATGCAACTAACTTTAATCAATCTTTGTATTGCAGCCAATTAGGCTATATGCCTAGTAGTTTGATTTTGTTTTTTCTTTTCAATAATAATAAATACACGAAAGAAGTATTCTAGTCACAAAAATTTTTGAATTTGAGATAATAGACCTGAGTGTATTTCATGTTAAATTTGTGGCTTGTAATCCTTGGCCCTCTTATAACTTAGAAAGCGTTCTTGGACAATTTTTCACATTATGTTTGTACTTGATCAGGGACGAAAAAGCTTTGTTTTTGAACAGCAGTCCAACTGTGATAGAGCAATAAACAAAAAATAGGTATTCCTTCATCCATTTATAAGTTGGAAACAATGACATTAATGTACTTTTACGGAGCACCACTTTTGCGGTTTGCATTGCTCTTGAACATATCATATATAGATACCAGTAGCGGTGGAGGAATAAAAAATAAATAATATGAGACATGTCCCACCTTCGCCTTTTACTAACGACTTTTCAAAGACTTAAAATTACTCCGAACCATAACTAACTTTCTATTGTCCTCATAGTAACCTATACTACCGAAAACTGGTTAGGTCTTTCTCATAGCGTTTTCGATTTACTGCTCTCAGACGCTATTTGATGTAAATCGTACGTTCGGTTTGACGGCTCTGCTCCAGATTTGCAAATTCGATTTACCTGTTGTTCGCTCGCGGAAGGCTCTCAGATTGAACTTGATTGCTCCGAGAAGCCAGGTCAGAGCATTTGAGAGCGACGTCTTGTATGTCAGAAAGGAATTGTAGGCTTGGTGTTCTGCGAGGAGAGGTATTTTGTGGTTGGTAGAAAAAGATGAAAAACATTCGATCATTCGAAGAAAATAGCCCCCCTTTGTGGTGATCGCAGGAAAAGTGAAAAGCACATAGGTATACATAATATGAAAAACTCGTTTTTAATACTTTTAATATTCAAAGGTAGGCACCGCCTATTTTATAATTTTTGTAGTCAGTGCGTAGAATAACTTAGATTTTAAATTGCGGCCTTATCAGCCGTGACTTGCACAAAACAAGAAGTCATTTTTGTGTTCGATCATGTTCGATTTGTGAAGTGCTCCTATCAACTCTTGACAGATCTCTAGTTTGATTGCGGATGATCTATGCTCGCCCTGAGAGCAGTAAATCGAAAACGCTATCAGTTGCTCTCACAGAAACAAACTGATAGAGTGATTGTCAGTAGTCGTTTCAAAACAGTGCGTTGAGATTAGGAGATTAGCTAAAAAAGCTCTGACATGAGACATAATCTACAAATGAGTTTTATCTGATACTGCTATTATATTCTGGTGAGCCCGTCATACATAGCAACTTGTGATGAAACAGCCTTTCCATAACAACAGTATACCTACATAATATATGTACAAACTCAACAGGAGATGGATACCCGCCCTAAGGGTCGTATTTATAGTTGCTACTTGAGTGTTATATAATACTTGAGTATCTCTTAAGTACTGGTTTGTGTATTGCTGTCGTTCTATCACAGCATAATAAACAACCAGCATAATATCTCTGAGGATTTCCTAGATAAAAATGGTTCCCACAAAATTTGACCTTGGGAAGGTTTTTGGATGATTTTACGGCTGTCAAGTTTGGATAGAGATGCGAAAATTAAAATATCGGTACCGGTACCAACTCGATATTTTTTATCCAAATAGGCGCGTTTGGTTCGTAGAGAGCATTTTGTGCAACTGATTACACCCCTCAATAATTATATAATTATTTTCGATACCGATGCAAAATTATCGATACCAGCCTGGAATGCCTCAAAAAGTATCGATGACAAAAAACTCGATATTAGTGCAGAAGTATCGAAGTACCGTTACCATCCCTACAAAAAACCCATCCAAAGGTGGGGATGCGCGTGTAATTTCCGCCAACTTGAGTTATTGTGCTGGTTGTTTATTATGCTGTGGTTCTATACTGAAGTAACAAAATATCAACATGACATTGCTTTGCAGTCAAGGCGATTTTAATTTAATGTAGGAGTAAGATGTTGTCAGTTTCTGTCAGATCTGGAAAAATGTGGCAGAAAACACGAAACAGAGGCACAAAACGAAAAGATATAACAGAAAGCGTTGAAATGCGTAGGCATACGTATAACAAATTGACATATTTGAAACTTGGTAACGTTGCCAAGTGTTTCCTCTCCGCCTCGTAAGTGTTGTCTAGAAAACACGGAAATACTTCCGAATCCAAGTTACTACTACAGTAGGACATAAAAGCATTATAGGAGAACTATAAAATGGCGCTTCAGCAAGGCGTGTGTTCTATTGGAAATAAATTAGCGCCAGCAAAGTTCACATTTTTTTTAAATACATCTAGGTGTAGAATTCCTAGTGCTACTAGGAGATTCAGACTTGCGCTGCCTGCCTAGTCAAATTAACTATTTTAGCTTGATGTGAGTTTATTAAGTGTTTGGAAGTAATTTATGCTTCTAAGTTCACTTTTGCAATAGCACCTTATAAAAAAATAATGAGCATCCTATCAGGCACTGTAGGGCCCAAGCGAACTGATGCATTATTAATCTAACACTGTATACTATGAAACCTCAGTTATGAACGCATGCAACGCACCCAAATAAGTTGCCCAAATTCCTAACATTCAGAGTAGATGGTTTCTGTCCTCCGCAAGGAATTTCATATTCTCATTTGTCGGCTAAATTTCATAAATGTACCGCCTCTTGGTACAACAAGATGCTGCACTTACATTACATTTTTATATGAGCTACTGCATAACAAGATAGAGGCTAATAACATTTTGACTCAATTCAGTTTCTATGTAGAGATAGAGTTTTTGTGTGACTTTGTAGCTGTAAAAAGTCAATATATTGGCACTATGTAATTCCTAGTTTACTTTTCAACTATATGGCAAAATATTTTTTTACTTTTCTTGGGACTATTATCTTTATTCCTTAAATTGTTCTAGAATTAATGTTTTCTATATAATTTGTGTTATTTTGTATTTGGTTTTTAATAATGTATGCACTTGTCTTGCCGATAGTGTCTCTGTTTTTTCTCCGATTGTCCAGTAAATGTCAGAATCTTCACCTCAGCATCCACTGTTGGCTTCTAATTAACAGTGATTTTCCTAGAGTGGCGCCGGGAATCAGTAACAAAACCTACACAGATACACACACGAGACTAATGACCAGAGCAATCGATGCCGTTGACACAGAAATAAAAAAAATAAAAAAAACCTTTTTTAAATGTTACACTCCAATTTTGACACACATGAGCTGATGCAGGCCTGAAAAGTAGTTATTACTTCTGACAATTGGCCTATTAGCAGAATAAAAATAACAGAAAAACAAAAAAAAACAGCAAAGATGTGTTCTGATTTGCCTTTATTTGCCTTCAAAGAAAAAATAGTTTTAAAGTTTCAGTAGCTGAGGACTATAATAAATCACCTCAAATCTCTTAATTTTTCTGGTACCAAATTTTGACAAGTTGTCACTATCTAGGCAAAAGGGTAGAAAACTCGTATCCCGTAGGAGTTATCGTCAAAAAGGCATAATAAAAAATCAAACAGTTGTTCAGACTTCACCTTGAAAAATATATAGCATTTATGATCCTGCAGGAAATACCCTTCACAGAGCAACCTTAATAATTATGATATACGATAAAAGGTTGCAACACATAATAAAATCGAATATAACAATGAAACGGGAAGTGAATAAGGAACTCAGAAGAGGTTATGGGTGAATTTGGAGAGAGTTGAAGTATCCTTGGACTTAATTTTTGACCTGCTCCGAATTTGTAGTTAACTTAGGTTCACCCAGTTGTTATTATTTCCGCATTTCGGATGTCCTCACCCGTGGTGAAAAAACCTCCTAACACAAATTATTCCACAGTTAACCCAATAGAAAGTAACTCTCATTCATTTAAAGTATATATTGCTCAAGTTTAGGCATAATAAAAATTCTGAATGTCGAGGTTTTTCGAGACGAGATAGATAAATATTGTTATTGAAAAATATTCTAATGAAAGCATTTCATTTATTTGCCTTTTCTTTACATACCTTTTGAATGTGAATTATTTTTTTATGGTCAGCCGTCCGCTGGCTGAAACCCTATGGCACTGTATATAGCAGCGCTGCGAGAGGAAGTGTCTGTGAACATTAGATTTAAAACGCTGCAAGTTGTAGCCGTTGGTAAACAAATTCTGCGGCAGCTCATTTCACAGCGTCGAAGTTCTCTAAAAGAAGGAATGCTGGAGAAGACTGGTTCGAGAGGTAGGGATCTTGACCTAGTAAGGATGAGTTTGCAGAGCCTCTCTAGTATTCCTCGTTTGAACGGCCTTCGGTGTTATTATCTGGGAGAGTTCACTCCCATCTTCCGTGATAGAATCTGTGAAAAGCCACCCTTCTTCGATGTTCCAGGCTGTGGAGGAGGAGGAATGCAAAAATATTGTTTTTTTGATAAAAACGCAATCTGCATTTTGATTTTTATTATTCCTAAAACTAAAATGCGGCTCTTGTACTACTACTAAAACTGACGATAATTCTTGAGCGTAATTCATGGTGCTCTGAATTTTCTATGTCACCCAGGTCACCTACGTTGACCGTACTGGGTAGGCTCTAAGCGACTGAAAGGGAATGCGGCAAATAATGCTTGAATGGTAGTTCGTTAACAGAAGCGTGATCCGCTCGGTTCAGATATAATCCTTTGACGCGTGAACTGCCTACACAACAAACACACTCAGCAGTCTGTTTGTATTCTACATGTTTGTGTTCGACCGCATTTTATGGCCCTTAATTAATTTTGTTATTTAAACTACACGATGCTTGACGAAATAATGTCGAAGTACCGCGACCCACAAAATAAACGCACTGTAGTCTTTAACTGAATAAAATGAACGAATAAAAGAATGAGAGAGGCTTTTTGGTGCGGGCCCTTCTGCACCTCTCCTAATAACTCTAGTTCCCAAGTTCACCCCTCAGCACAAATGTAAGGAAGGCCTTGAGACCCATCTTGCCTTTAGGTTTAATCAACCTTGAACTTGTGTGTCTGTTTATGACAACCAAGACCTTCACAGCAACATAGAATGAGTGCCGAGGACTCTTACCGCTAGCCACAGCGTGCACATGTCAAGCCCCATCACATACAAGTGACGTCTGAAGGTGTTATGGTCAGATGGCAAGCCTAGAGGTAACCTTAGCCGAATTCTGTCTAACGAGCGACAAGGCCTTGGCCAGAGGTCCTAGAATAAGCTCTTTACCTCAACAAAGATGTCCAGAGCTTCCTCGATCTCCATCTCATAATATGTTGATTTTGCAACCACAACTCTGTCTTCCTTCTAATGGTACATGCTGCCAGTCCCATAGCCGGCTCAGGACCCAGAAAATTATTTCACGACCCTCGCCTTGTTTGTTACCGCAACCTTCAGCATTACTTGGCACCCACATAAGTGACACTTGATATCTGTCAAGACCTTTGTATATTGTAGAACTTGCCTCGATGTAACCATGCAAGCACTCAATGCTTTCAATGCTGTCTGGCCGTCAGAGTAGATGGCAATCCGTCACCTGAATTTAGTGTGGCGCAGGAGTCTTCGTTGGTAAGTGAGCCATCTGTATACCAAACTAGCCCTCTCTCCATGTGCTGACCTTTGATTAATTTTGCTGTTTAGTGCTTGGCAAACAATGTCGGAGGACTGCGACCTACACAATAGGCGCACTGAAGTCTCTAAAAATCAACACATTGTTTAAGGGCAATAGCTCGTCGATCTGAGTATTAACGTCTGCCCATTTGTGTGGATGAATAAGATGGAAAGACCCTCTTTGCGTCCACAAACCGCACTAGTTCCCAAGACCCCATCTTTCTGCACAAACTACTATGTGTGGTATATAATATCTACTCGTTCTCCTATAGCCACTGCCCCACTATGCTCCTTAAGCCTAAGAGTCTGGGTGTTCCTTGAGAACTTTTTTGTTCTTATCTTTCTTCCCGGATATTCGCGAATAGCTGACCAATCCAGTTATTTTCATTTTCTCTTCACTAGCGCAGTAGTAGTAGTAGTAGTAGTGGTAGTAGAAGTGATGAAGAGGCGACAGGCAAGCTTGTCGTAGTCACTCTCCCCTCTCCTTTCTCCTCCAAATATCCATCAATTCTAATCTATATCTTTCTAAATATACAGGGAGAGTCTTAAGTTGATGTTTTTTATTTGAACTGTGTATTATTGGCGTAGTTAAAATAAACAACTTCTAAAATTAGTTTTTTCCGAAACCTGAAAGATAAGCGCGACACAAATTCAAAAAAAGTAAATCAGGGCTTGTGTATCAAGACACACCTAGTCTGTTTATGTTTGGTTTTTTGCTTTTGCTTTTATCTTATCGATAAGGCATTGTACTTGTCAGATAGTCCAGTAGTCATTTTCCGTTTATCGCTGTTAAGTTTAAATTGGCAAATTCTAGAACTGGCACATTATTTGAAAACAACTTTTAGGATTTACCAATTTAAAATAAAAGTGACTAGTAAGCTAATTGATCGATAAGACAGAAATCCGATCAAAAGACTAAACTAAACAGACTAGCTATAGAATCAAGAGAAGTAAATCTGGACTTGTGTATCAAGACGTCTATAGCGCTATTGCCACTCTTCTTCGTCCGCTTAAGGACCTTCCAGCTTCTTCAAAATCTGGCAGTTTACGCAGTTTGAACACATGTTCCTCAAAGTATTTAACTGGGTATTTAACTATACATTAAAATATACTTGCAATGTTACTGATTTACGTGAAGATAATTTGTATTGATTTAACGAAATCCCAAAAATTGTAAATTTCATAGTGGAATGTCGCAATAACTTCTAATATGTCGTAAATCTGGCAACCTACAATCTGCGTCCCCTAAAGCTGTCATGTGGTGTGAATTAAATTACTTATGAACAATATTGCCATAACTGCATGATGAGACGAAATAAAAAGTGCACAGTTTGCTGCAATAGCGACAAATTGGTGAACACCACTTATCATAGGTTAGTATAGGTTTTGTTTTGGTTTTCAGTAGCGTAAAATATGGGGAAGCACTTCATGGTAATAATGAATTATCAACTGTTACATTCCAGTTTTTTAATAAGAGTAACTCTCTAAGTATAGCTAAATACTAATACAGCTTATTGTATCAGTTTGTAACATCACAGTAATAACTGAATCTATTAATGAACATCCAATTTTAATATAAAATCGTATTCCACTGGTAATGCCCTCAAGCTGTCAAAATTTCCGTTACATGTTGGCTGGTCAGCGACCTGTGCATTTGTTGTTTACATTCCCTCTAGAGATGTTAACTCTGTGAGACGTACCTATAGTGTATTCACAGCCAAGCTAGCGAGCTCGTGTCAGTAGGGTCTCTAATAGTCCAGTGCATTCTGTGTAAGTTGTGTGACATAGCCTGGCAAGCCAAAACCCCCAAAAATGACTGGAAAGTATATCTAAATATACGATTTCAAGTGTTCGTTGCCTGATGGTCGTTTCAAACTGGCAACTGTCTACGTTTGAGTTGCAATGCTAATAGGGACGCTCCTTTAAATTTAATAGTCATATAAAATTCCATAATTGCACTGGACTATAGCAGGCGCGTTCACAGACGGCAGCGGATAGTAACCACGTGAATGCTGCATACAACTGCTTATTTGGTGACTATCTTAGGTCTGTTCATGTTCAGCTTTTCGCTCGAATTTTTCTCTTGTCGATCATGCATTGTAGCTGTACCATGAGTGCTCTAATAGTCACTTCCAGTTTGTTGTAGTTAATTTTAAATTGGTAAGTCCTAAAAGTTGTTATCAAATAATGTGCCACTTTAGTATTTACCAATTTAAACTTAACAACGATAGACAGAAAACGACTACTGCACTATCTGGCAGGTACAATGCCCAATCGATAAGACTAGGTACGTCTTGATACTCATGCCGAGATTTACTTTTTGTGATTCTGTATCTCGCTTAAATTTCAGATTTCGGAAAAACATTGTTTAAGAAAGTTCTATTTTAATGACCTCTATATCCTGTTAAAAAAGAAGTATCAATTTAGGATTCATCGTGTATAGTAGATATACTAAGGTTTTTGCTGTTCTCGTATCCTTAAGAGCTTGCTTAACTAGTTTCTTTGATACTCTTGGTGGTGCCTACTTAGGCGTTCAACAAAATTCTTTTATCTTTTAATTTTCTACACAACATACTCAAAGTGACGGATATATTCTACATGTGTTCGATAGCACTTTCTGGACCTTCTGCTTTTTAAACAGTGTAATGCGTAACAGAATCATGTCAAGAGATAACGACCTACATAATAAACAAACTGTGATCTGTGAGAAATATCACATACCTAATGATCTAAACTCCTTTTGGATGCAATTGGTGTGGTAATGCAATGAAATTCCCTTCTTGCTTTCTTAAGTGCTACGTGAGACAGCAAACATTCGGTGTGACACTCGTACAATTCTGTAAAAGTTCTCGACCGAATACCAAGTACACCTCTCCAGCCGTACCGTATTTAACAGTTGGCAGGACACACCGCAAAACGGAATAAAAGAAAATAGTCTGCGGTATATACCTAGAGCGTTTCAAGCATGAGGGCAGCATATGTGCTTTTTCCATTTCCTACTCCAATTTCTAGGTCGACGATCCTGCTGCCGTTAAAATTTTCTTTGCACGAAAGCCAGACTGCACTGCTTCTGGGAAAGATTCATAATTCATGTCCTTCCTAGAAACCACTTTGCTTTCGGTTCTGTCCAGTTCTTATTCTGAGTAAGACGTAATAAGCTTGTCTTCCAAAACTATGCACACTGTGTCTTATACATTTTTCAGTGGTATTGGAGTTTTTCTTAACACGATATTTTACATAATATCTTTCATTTCACACGCTAGGTGACACAAGAAGCATTTGTTTAACCTTAAGATGTTGCAAACAGTAACTATCTCTACATTTCTTATCATAGTACTAAATGTTTGACACTATCCATTAATTTGGAGCAGTGACATTAATTTAGCAGCTGCGCCGCGAAAAAGCTTTTATTTTTCCTAATCGGTGAACCTAAAACCTTAAACAATGCAGGGTTGTATTCAGAATTGGGCGACGTCCACAATGTCATATCGATAATTCAGTTGTCTACGCGTCAACTACGGTGTCGTCGTCGATTTTATAGATGACGTTAGAAGTGTCGACGATGTCGAGAATTAGTTCAGAACAAAAATAATAACTACAGTTCCTTCGTTTGAACATGTTCTAACGAAAAAGTTACACAAATTTTTAGTGAGACTATAAGATCTTTGTTTTTTTATTCTGATATGGTGAGATAGCTGTTATCGATCATCCTCTTTTTCTTCTTCTACGTCGCTAGGATTGAACGCTGAATCGACTCTAAAATTACACCCATTATTCTCACCTTGAGGGCAAAATATAAATTGACCAGCATTTTTGAATGCTCAAAGGACAGTCTGCTTCTAAGAGGTATGCGAAGATGTCGCCAGTTTGAGAACACTCGCTTAAGTTGGGCAGAAGAAGCCAGAATTCTAGTAACCTTCCTGATACTGGGCACTCCATTTGAGCCATCCTCCAAAATACCAAATGTTTGCATACGCTTTTATCAAAAAGAGTAGCAAATATTCCTGAAAAAATGTTAGTCGTCAGTCTCACAAGAAAGAAAAATGGCACAGTTTTAGACTGACACATTTAAATGGTTTTAATGTAACTTCCAGTAAACTCAATCCTTAGTAATAAGTCAAATACGTTAATTTTCTAGTATTGAATTTATTTCATCCCTCTATGCTTTGGTTGTCAAGCTTTCTAAAGAGGAATGCATTGATTTTGGTAGTGTAATCAGACGTTAGCTTCGAATTATCGTATGTAGGGTGTAGTGTGTAGGGTGCGTGATATACAATTCACAATCTAACACAGTCAAAATAAGTAACCGTAGCAATCAGATAAATGGCAAACCTAACCTGAAACCTGCAACAATTGTTGACGTTGTTGACGTTGTCGACATTTTCGACATTGTCGACGCAATGTCGACACGCCGAGGTGGACAATGAAAGTCGACGCGTCGGCGCCCAAGTCTGGTTGTATTCACATTGCCTCTAAATTCAAAACGAGAGCCAATAATACATCTAATACATCGGAGTCTCATTATCGCCACTCTCTCTGTGACCTTAAACTATTACACATTATGCATCACTGGGTCTCGTTTAGGTTTTATCAACCGAGGTGATTTACCATTCGTAGGGACGACTTTTTGCAATCCTGTTGCCACAAAGGTTTATCAAAAAATCCCCATCGAACACGTATCCTAGACAATCTACACAGAAGTAGTCTAGCCACAGCATAATAAACAACCAGCATAATATCTCTGAGGATTTCCTATATAAAAACGGTTCCCACAAAATTTGACCTTGGGAGGATTTATGAATGATTTTACGGTGAAATTTGGGTAGAGATGCGAAAACGAAAATATCGATACCGGTACCAACTCGATATTTTCTAGCCAAATAGGCGCGTTTGGTCCGTACAGAGCATTTTGTGCAACTGATTACACCCCTCAATAGTTATATAATTATTTTCGATACCGATATCAGCTTGCTGCCTCTTTTTTCTAAGTTGCTCGAAAAAATAGTTCAAACTCAGTTAGGCAACTACTGCAATGAATTGTCAATCATTCCATCACATCAATCTGGTTTTCGTGCTGGCCACAGTACTAATACTGCATTACTCGATATCACTGACAATATATTCAGAGCTTTGGATAAAAGGTTGGCTACAGTACTAATTTCCCTTGACTTCTCTAAGGCATTTGACACCATTGACCATGGCTTACTATGTGCGAAGCTCCAATATTATGGTCTTGATGAGACGTCCATACATTTTTTTAGATCTTATTTGTCGCACCGTGTTCAAAAGGTGAAAATTGAGGAAAATCTATCCTATAATAAACATATTTCGTCGGGAGTTCCCCAGGGTTCGATTCTGGGACCATTACTGTTTATTATATATACGGCTGATCTTCATACTACCTCATCGCACTCATTTATATCGAGCTATGCAGATGACACGCAGCTAATTCACCACTTCGATCCTGAGAATCTGACGGCTGCTGTTGATATGTTAAACGTAGATATTGAAAGTTTGGTCACATACACTAAAAACCATAACCTTTCATTAAATCCAGCGAAATGCAGTGCGATGTTGTTCTGTTCGAAAAAGTTGTGTGATAACCTTACAGCCAATTTAAATATAAAAATCACAAACAACGATTTACATTTTGTAGACAGCTTAAAAATACTTGGAGTCACACTTGATCAAAATTTGAGGTTCAGATCGCATGTTTGTAATGTTTTAAAAAAATCATACTTCAGGCTGAAAATTTTATATTCCAGCAAGTATATATTAAGTTTTAATGTTAAGAGGGCCCTCTGTGAATCTTTAGTTATGTCAGTGGTTCGCTATTGTGATATTCTATATTACCCTTGTCTAGGCAGTTTAACCAAGTTGCGTCTACAAAAAATCCAAAACTCATGCTGCAGATTTGTTTGTGGTTTGAGGAAGTTTGATCATATCTCAGCTAAAATCAGGGAAATTGGTTGGCTGACTGTAGAAAAAACTGTGAAGCTACACTACATTATTTTTATACATAAATTAGTTGCTACGTCCACCCCTTGTTATTTGTTTGAGAAGCTTATACCTCGTAGACATGCGCACGACTTGAATCTAAGGCACAGAGATAATTTTACCATTCCACGCTACTTCACAGCATTATTTACGAGATCATTCTCGTATAATGCTGTGCAACTGTATAATCAAGTAAATAATGAGTTTAAGAGTTATTCACTTCTTATGTTTAAAAAAAAGATGAGACTTCTACTACTGGTTGAATAAGAAAGTACATTTTTCTTTATTTTTTATATTACTTTTGCCTGTTACAACTCAAATACTTTTTGTATGTTTGAATATACATTTTTTTTGTTAGTATTATAGGTACATACACTATGTTATGGTTATAGGTAAAGGGTTAAATGTAAGAATAGCCTGTGGCTAAATTTCGCCCTAATAAAAAGACGTTTATTATTATTATTATTATTATTATTATTAAAAGTATCGATGACAAAAATACTCGATATTAGTGCAGAAGTATCGAAGAACCGTTACCATCCCTATAAAAAAATAATCCAAAAGTGGGGATGCGCCTGTAATTTCCGCCAACTTGAGTTATTTTACTGGTTGTTGATTATGCTGTGGTCTAGCAATGACAGCTCAAAACGTCTATTATGTTTGTTAATACAATAAAAAGCCGACACAACACATTCGTCTTCGGGGGTCTATTGTGCAACAACGCCCCACGCGATTTGAGAAAATGTTTTTATCAATGTAGAGGGGATGCTCCGCTATGTGATTTTCAAAAATAAAATTTGTGAAAGAAGCGCGCTTTTTGGAGAAAAAAATGATAAATTTGTATTTTCACCATATTCCAGTAACGCACGCACACAGAACAATACAATTTTAGAAGTGATATACTGCTTGACAAATGATAATAGATGCGGTGTTGCCAACATTTGCTCGATATTTAACATCGCTTCGACGGTACATGTACTAAAATTGAAACGTTACAGAGAAGGTTGGCATGGCCCCTGCGCAAGGATAACACAAAAAATCGTGCTGGTGTTTTTGATTAAGTATTATTGTTTGTTTTATTTAGTTCGTATATTAGCTTTTTATGTAAAAATCGGTGTCCTTAATATTGATTGTGACTAAGCTTTATTGTTATATTTGGCCGATATCTGCTCCAACAAATCATTGAAACGTGCGACTGACGTTGGACCGTTGCCACCAAAAACCCAACAGCTGACAATCTTACCTGAGATCAGTTGATTAGAGTTTTCAAAATATTTGATATCCATCACGTCCTCCTCGTAACCACCTGGTAACAAACCTAGTTCAACCTAAAATAGCCTAAATTTAGATATCTTTTATATTTCACCCAATCTAGTAAGTGTATTAAGACCAACTTTAACCTCGATTTCAGTTTCTGCTAAATCGAAATCAGGTCAAACTTAATCCCTTTTGTGTATCTATGTATATCTGTATATGAAGTTCCCAAAATAATTGTTGTTTCATCTTTTCCAAAACATATTGACTAAATTTTTTATGTTTTACGGTCACTCACCTAAAAAAAATGCAATTGCACAATTTCGTGAAGTACATTAACTGACAACTTCTGCTCGCTGGCAACATCGCATCCTTGTGACGCTATTGATCCACTATTGAAGTCATGCGGGTTTTCGATTCTAAAATTGTCATGTAATGTTCGGGTACGTTTTGAAAGTATGGTGAAAATACCGAGTTTTAACAGTTTTTTTTTTCAAAAAATGCTTCTTTCGCAAATCTTCTTCTTTAAAAGTACATAACGGACCATCCCCTTCAATTCAAATGTGAAATTTATCCAAATTACGTGGGGCGTTGTTGCGTTGTAGCACCCGTCTTCGGTCTACCTCGTAATTTCTCAAGTGTGAACAACCGGCATTCGAATCCTATATACTTCTTAACCTTTCTGGCAAGATGAAGGAGGTAAATCCTCACTTAATTTCAAGACGAAACATAGATTTCAAAATTGCTTTTTGAAGGACACAAGTTCTTTATACAACATACAGGGTGCTCATTTGAAAACTTCCCTCCCCGGATTTCTAGAAAACCGCTGATTAAAAGAAAAAACGCCGAGACACGTTAAAAGATATGTCAAGGGGGACAACTTTCTAAGCAAAAGCTACTTCACCCCTTGTACCCTCTGCCTCCTAGGATCATCCCCTTGAAATATTTAAATGACAAGTGGTATCGAGTAATATCTCGCTTCAAAGGTATGTCGATGTTTTTTATTTTGACGTTTGATTTTCTAAAATCGGTCGATTCGTTTTTGAGGAAATTAGAATCTTTATGTATCTTAACTTGCTCAAATAGAATACAAAAACATACGAAAATATCACTTTTTATTGCAATAAATGGTCAAATGTTGCCATTATTGGCCAAATAATGATATAGGTAATTTTAAAAATTCTGATGGGCACTTTAGATGGCCTTCGCCTACGCATTAGCAAAAGCTGCTTTGGTACCCCATATGTTTTTGCAACTGCCCGTCAGGAGTAATGTAAAAAACGCCCATGCTTCGATGCTCCTTCATGAAGTATATGGTTACTGGACGAGACGAGAGTACAACGACGCCGCCAGAAACAACGCGAAGAAATCGAAAATAAAAAAGGTATGAATGACACTTTGAACCCTCAATATTCCTACATATTACGTAAGTCTAGATTGAATTAAGGGTGTGCCGCTGCGTAAATAGGGGGGCCTGGGAGGTGCCTGTCCCCCTTCAGATGTCGCTGACCAGGTCCTTGAAAATGCTTTTTTTTGTGGTTAATTCCCTATTGAGAATCAAGATAAAGGTTTCTTGAGTTTCATTGACACAATTCGAGTCGAGACATCAAACCGAATCGATTACCTGTATCGATTTGGTGAGGTTGTCAGGTAAAGTGTAAAAATTTCCAAATTTCAAGGTGGCGTAGACGTTTACAGTAATATTCCCTTACTCTGGAAGTGGTCGAGCTCGAATCACCAAGTCAGCCAAGTCTACTAACATCCATTTTTACCTCAGCAACTCGACTGCATTGGTTGAGTAAGGTCAGATAGTGAGTCTACAAAATGCCATATTATTTCATCAGAACGTTTCCTCAGTATGGCAGTAGTCTCGCTCGATTCAGGACGTCATCGTTTGACACCTTAGACAAGGAAGGAGAGAGGACGGAACGCGCAACTGACATTTCTGTTACCAAATGGCACCAGAGCGCTAGTCCCAGTGCCGTAGCTAATGGGATTAACATTATGGTTAAGCTAGTTTGATAGATAATCTATTTTCAAATATAATTCATTAAAATATTGTTATTCACGAGTTCTGAATGGCCAATTTCACCATCCACAGTTCAAATTTAAGCAATTAACAACAACTTAACCGTGAACTTCTATTTGACCGATATCTTGTCTTGCAAAATGTAAGCTATAACAGATACGTCACTGGAAAACTGATTGTATTTGCACCAAAGAATCCCTTAAAAATATAATTTTTACACTTTACGTGCTCAAAAACATTATGATTCGCATGTTAGTGGTACATTTCAAATTATATTTCGGATACATATAATATCTCTGAACTACATACCGAGATATTTGCATAAATTTGGGATACACCAAAAAATATGAACATAAATTTACCTGTGAAAAGAGATTCGCTCCTTCCTGCTGCTGTGGCCTTTACAACGGTAAGCTGCACACCATACTGGTTTGTGTATTGCTGTCGTTCTATACTGAAGTAACAAAATATCAACATGACGTTTCTTTGCAGTCAAGGCAATTTTGTAGGTTAATGTTGGAGTAAGATGTTAGGCCTTTACGGAAACAGTGATCTGGGATCCGGATAGATCAGTTATATGTCAAAAATCTGTAAAGTGGGATTTATGATTACATGGATTTAATGGACATCAAATAACGAAAAAGTTGGTTTAAAATTAAAATACAGATGGTTAAGGAAAACAGCTACTGATCTGAATCATCCGATCGTAGTCACTTACTGTACAACAGTGAACATGCAGTGAACTGACCCTATTTCTGACTGATCCCAGATCACCTTCTGAACGTCAGGATCAGTTATCCAAGTGATCGGGTTAACCCGATCATAGTTTCCGTAAAGGCCTGTTGTCAGTTTCTGTCAGATCCGGAAAAATTTCTGGCAAAAAACACGAAATACAGGTTCAAAGCAAAAAGATGTAACAGAAAACGTTAAAATGCGTAGGCATGCGCATAACAAATTGACATATTTGAAATTTGATAACGTTGCCAAGTGCTTTCTCTCTGCCTCGTAGGTGCTGTCTAGGAAACACGGAAGCACTCCGGAGTCCGAGCTACTACTACGGTAGGACATAAAAGCATTATAGGCGTTTCACTTAGACAAGAAAAGAGAGAGGACGGAACAGGCGACTGACATTTCTGTTACCAAATGGCACCAAAAATGTACCAAAATTTGCCTGTCACACGTGATTCCTAGCTCCTTGCTGCTACTGTAGCTTTCACAACCGTAAGCTGCACACCCTACCATTACGCACACCACACTATTTCACAATAATTATTGGTCTTAAAAACGTTAAATATCGCGAAAGACACCACCTTGACACCACCATCCGTTTTCCACCAAAATTTTGACAGCTATTCATTTTCGGTAACAGCTAATTCATATAGCATCAAATGGGCGTGCGATATCCCCCCTATTTCGTTAACTAAGTTTAACACCAGTCGCGATTCCCTTTCAGTGTCCGCTAAAACGAAATCTGGCCTACTTTTTTTATAAATTACTAATATGCACATCCCTAACATAAGTGTGGATATAAATATATTTCTATAAATACATACTTTATACTGCTCAAGCTGTTAATTTGATTTTTTCTCTCCATGCACTTAATGGAAGCTAATGAACCAAATTTGTGCTAAACAGCAAAAAACGCGTCAGCTATATTATTTACTTATGTACAAGCCCACGTCGCTTGAAGCAGCCTTCGCATTCATAACACCGGCGAAACGAAAGTAAAAGTTAAAACACCTCTTTAATTTGCTACGCAAAATTTCTCTTCATTCATACATAAACCTAAAAGTCCCAGGTCTTTCCAGACAGCGCATTTAAATACAGACTTTTGAGGCAGGCGGGAAGTTAACAAACTTTTTGAATTATACGCCGCATCCTGTTTGCTCCCTACAGCAAAATAGTCTGTGGTTGTAAGTCTTTATCAAGTTGCACTAAATACCTCTTGTACCGCGAGGGAGGAACTGATGTTGGAGCTTTATTGGCCATTAAGCTCCGGCTGAAGCTAGACGGGTTACATGGCTAGAATGCAGGCATTGTTGGATATGCCGCGTTAATGGGAAGGAGTAATTTCTCGCAGTTTGTTCAATGTAATGAATAAGATGTGCCACGGGGAGCGTCCGGATCTCATAGATAAAAAGACAGTTCAAGAAATCATACATTCAAACTTTTACACTGGCAAATGAAAAATTTAGGTTGCCTAAGAAATTGCAAATAATTTTGGAAAAAAGTTAATTACTGAATTGTCTAGTAACTAGTTTTTTTATTGTAAAACGCTTAGGAAATCAGCTTGATCACAAGGACAGAAACACGAAGGTGCAAGAGAGGGTGTTGGCCCGCCAGACGTTGAACCAGCTTGAGCCCTCTGATCACATGTCCCAGGGATGCAAACGCGTTCATCCGACATATCACCACTGCCCGACCGGCTAAAATCCATTCTCTCTTTCCTACTTCTGCTCTATCTCCAACTGCAAAGGGCTTTATCCCATGTATAATGGTCCATGGTTCCACTCTGGATAACGTCAGCGGGACCATAGTCTCTGGGGTAGGTCACCCTCCATTTTTTGACTTGCCTCTTGTCTGTATACCCCCATCTGTCGCACAAAAACAGGGCATGCTTGATCGTGCCTTCTGCCTCGCAGAGTAGGCATCTCTCGTCCATCACCCGTCCTATCCTTTCCTCGTATACACTCAAAAAGGCCCATGAGCAGACAGTGCCTGAATTAGAAAATAGGACCTCTGTCTATGACTGTATTCTGCCCATTCTTTTATCGACGGTATTAGACGTTTCGTCCACTATGCGACATCAGTGGTCTCGTTCCATAGGCTTTTGCACTTACTTGCTGTCGGTCTTTTAGCTTCAGGCCGGCATATCGCATTGCCTGCTTGACCATGGCGGATCAGTGTCCTCTCTTCGACCAGCAAGTATAATGGTGGTAGCGCCGTTATAACTTGCAAGGCTCTTGTAGATGCCGTGCGCTAAGCACTGGCCACCTTTAGCAAAGACTTTCTCTGCGAGATGTCTAAGACTTACTTATACCTTTCCTTTTCGGGGCTTTACACCCACAGGAGCTTCGTATAGGACGAGCGACTGAACAACCTGGCACATACTTCCTCATTTAGTAATACTTTTATGTATCTGGTAACATGTGTAGGTGTATATGTGTCTTAATTAATTTACAAGCAGGCAACAATCTTGGGGTTGCAGCCGTAGCAAAAATGGTGAGGCCAGAAGAAAATGAAACTAATTGTTCATGCTGAGCTTTCGGAAATGTTTATTCCCATCTTCAGAGCTTGCTACAATATAAATAAGTGCTTAAGGCAACAATACATAATTGTACAAAAAGAAAGGTAACTTACAACGGAAGATTTCATCTTCAGGAGTCACAATCTCAAAAAACATGAGGACACGCCAAAAAACAGCAAGTTAACACACAAAACAGGTCATTAGGTTAAAAATTGATCAATGAAAAGTGAGTTTACTAATTAAAATGTTAAAAACTTGTATGTAGGAAAATTTGATGAACGTCGCGAAAAATGCAACATGTCCGCTGGATACGGTAACCTACATGTGGTATGAAGCCGGATGGCGGCAACAGGTAGAATGAGGAAATGAGATAGATGTATCAACGACAATTGAAAATCTAGAAACAATTACCAACATTATGCCAGAAAATAACTAAATCATGTGTCTCTGTATGTGCGCAAAAGCAAATATTTGGAGAGGGAACCATAGGCGGGTCGTTAATTAATAGTATAAGGTATATTGTCAAACCAGTATCGTGATTTGCATAATTTTAAACAATTAGGGAGTGGCAATGTTGATGTAGAGAAAAATGGCAATGGAGACATAAAAAGGGGGAAAACGCATAATGGTGCGAAAAAGTCGGGAGTATGAAGAAAGATTGAAGAATGGTCAAAACGAGCAATAAGGGAAATTGAGGCAATTTGCTAAAAAACAACTTCCAAGAATTTTTTTCCTTTTTTCACATTAATTTTATAGAATTAGTTTAAGGGGGGGAAGTTTAATTGTGATAATGAATAGAGAGGGGCAAATACCGTACAGGTTGATATCATCATGGGATATGATATGAAAAAATATATCAATGTTTAAAAGGTATGTAGGAAGAAAATTTCAATGAAATCAACAACCCTGTTTTGTTAAAAAGGAAAAAGAAGAGAGAACCCAGCTAATGAGACCTAATTAATTTATGTATATATTTTGTTTCTGTTATATATGGCAAGTCTGACATCATTGTGAAATAATCAAAAGATAATAAAACCATTATTGTTACTACTACTACTACTACGGTAGTGCCATTTTGTTGCTATTGGGCCCTCCTACATTTGGCATCAGTCGCGAAAGTATTGCCGCCTTCTTCTCAGCCTCTGCCAGTTCTGCCACTTCACTTTTAACGTGTTCTTCGCAACACCTCTCGTTATCCAGTGTGAATCCGAGGTGCACTATGGACTTGATTGTTGGGACCTGCACCTCCTTTAGTTGGAAGGTCACGTTAGCTGTCCTGCTGCTTCGGCCGCGCATTATAGTAGAAATTGTCTAGTAGTCGGTAAATCATTAATTAAAGCTAGCGGGCATATTTGTTTTATGTCGGTGGAAGTCGACCGGTCAGTGTTTTTGCCATTAAGAAGAAATAACAACGTGCATTTGGAAATTCAATTTATTCAACTTAATGAACGAGTAACAATTAAAAATAATGAGAATAGTTAGAAAAATTTTCAATTATTAGCGTGTTGCCTTTTGCGTTAGACGGCGAAGCTTTGAATTAAATTCAGGATTACGTTCTAGTCGATGTTATTCTAATTCTCCATTAGTAACTCTCCTTTCGACCAGGCTACAGCGCTGCCAAAATCCAGTTTATCTGGACAGGACTCTGTCCCATAAAAGACACGTAGAGAAGACTAGAGCAAAAGTGAACACAAGGAATGCTGTTAGTCGCAAGCTAGTTAGCTCCCAATGGGGGGCCCACCCTCGTGTATTGCGTACGACATCTCTTGCCATGTGCTTTGCTCCAGCTGAATACGCATGCCTTGTATGGTCCAGATCGACTTATGTATGCTAACAAACTTGACTCTACTCTGAACGACACCTGTAGGATAATCATGGCCTGTCTGAAACCTACCAACCTAGACCAGCTATACATGCACTGAGAAAACCAGCCCAGTTAAAGTGTTTAACTGGTACATTTTTAATAGCCTATATTAAAGTTGCATGCTGTTTCTGAAATGTAACTTCATAAAAACTGAATTCTAATACTTCGATTTTGTCACAGAAAACGTATATTATCGTAACAGTTAAACTGGTTTAAGTACTACTAGTTTCAATTAAACGTTTTAATAGGAACGACTAACGAGAGTAACTATCAAAATAAATCAGTAACTGTCGTTATGAGTATTCCTATCGTAGTCATTTCAGGTTACAATGACAACTAAACTGGTTGAAGTACTGCAATTTCCAATTAAACATTTTAATTGGAAGAGTTATAGGATACTATAGCTGTGATAAGTCACGAAATACGCATAACGGTTATTTCCCGAGGTGGGGGATGTTTACCATGCACCATCTCTTTTCTTCTAGAGGGCAAGCGAGTGCGATAGAGATGGATTCTCTTTACTGTTGTTTTACATTTCAGTTAGGCGTTAGTGGTTACTGCACGATTACAGGTGTTCGGTTTAACTATCACATACTATTTTGTGTTCCCATAAGTTTTATGCGTGCTTGTGTCCATGTGTGTGGAACAGAATAGGTACCTACATGGTAAAATATGGCTTTGGAGTACACGAACCGTACATTTCCGGTAACTTTGCTGTAAGATCAAAATATATGGAACAATGACAGTAGGTGTTCGTAGGTGTGATAGACGTTGTATGTGAAATAATAACTTTTTTGTTATGATAAACTCAAGATTTTGATTTTTGTTATAATGATTATTAATTATTGTACCAGAAATAAAGATTATTTTGAATCTATTTGCTTTTTGTAATCCCTCTAATTGATTATAGAGATTACCCGTGTTCAATTAAGAAAAAAATCAGTAATGGTATTAAATTTTTTTATTATAGCAGTTTGATTCATTATCTGTAATACAGTGACAAAAAGAATGTCAAAAATAAATCAGGTAACCGTAACAAATAATCCTGTTTAATTTAATTGAAGATATTAAACAAACTAATGACCTTGGACACGTGGTTTAATTGTAACTATTAAACTAAGCTACAGTCACAGTGACATTTTTCTGACAACCACTGATGTGATATTGCTCGCTACCGCAATTAATTCCAACAGAATTCACTATACAATTGCAGCAATTAAACAATTGAATTATCACGTATTTTGATGCAAAATTTAATTGCGGTGGTTAAAATTTTAATCGTAGCGATTAAAGTTTTCTCTCAGTGTGTTAGCGGGAATACCCCCCCCCCCTCAAATCAGCGAGAAGTCTCATGTATGGCAGAACGAAGTAGACAGTCGCCCACTATATCGACACACACGCCCCCAGCACCGATACTTAAATGAGGAAGAATTTAGTCCACAAACCCACTGACAGACTCCAAATCAGTAATCAAAGAGATACTGTGGAAGCGATAGCTAACAGAGAACCGCATACCAACTTGGAATCCAACTGAAAGCCTCCCTGCCATATCTTATTTAAAGTGGAGGACCTGTAAAAGTCTCATCAGGATTAGATGCCAAATAGACAGGTCTGGGGATAACCTAGTAAGATGGGGATACGCTGAGGATGACTTATGTGCCTCCGGGAAGAACCAGACGACGGAGCATCTCCGATCTTGCCCATCCTTGAAAACTCCTTGCACAATTCAGGACCTATGGGAAACGAACGACACGGCAGAGCAGTGTGCCAGATGCTTGAAAGAGATATGACCAAATACAGACAACCATTTCTCACTTATGATTAAAAATCAAAAACAAAAAAAATGAAATAAAATTAAGAGAAAAATTATACTAAAACTAACCAATTAATTAAATTTCAATCAGTTCTTGGGCACACTGAGCTGTAGTATGCCTTCGAATACATCGTTTCATCTCATCCCCCACCTAGACAGTCAAACCGCCATTAGGTTGGGGAATTATCCCAACCTCATCCAGACATTCAGTGACAATTCTGACTGTGCGGGGCCTAGCAGTGTCGTGCACAAAAATGTCTTCTTATTCCATTGTGACCACGAAAGGCATAACATGATCATCCAGGATTTCGTAATGGACTCGTAAGCTGCAGAGAGATGAATGAAGACCAAGTCTGTGCATGACTCTGAACTGATTCCCGCCCATCCATAATCGATCGACCGCCATGTGGCAGTCTTTTATCAATAAAAACTGAGGCACATCTTTATCCGGGTCTCCTTCACACTATTCGATGTTCGTCTGACCCAGTTGGGCAAAACGAGATTCAGCCTTCTTCTAATCGTCCATTCGCCTCTTGAAGTTGGTTTCCCAGCCAAAGTGTAGAAGCTGTCCTACTCTGCAAACTTGCGGTAACCAGAAATTGATCATTTCTTTGGCTGATGAGCCTTCTTCTACCAGATCCTGCCATCTGGTTGTCAGATTAGTCTCTTGATAGTGTTAATACAGATTTCGTGCATCACACAAGTTTTTACCAACAGTTCTTGCAGTTTCTGGTAGTCGCTGCCATCTTCCATTAATGCTAAAATTTTAGCCAGAACAATAGGATCTAAAGCATTACGGCTGGAGTAATAACTATAGACTAGAACCAAAATACACCATGACAAACGTAAGTTTTATTGTGATGTTCAACAATAATGAAGGAAATCGTCACCGGACTTTTAATTAGGCTAAATGCATGTTATTTCTTAAAAGGTCAAAAATACGATGACAATAACTGATAATTAATATGCCCGCTAGCATTTATTGAAAAATAACTGATTCACCGCCTACTAGACCGATAATAACTACGATTTTTTTTTTCAAAAATATTTGTCATTTCTGAAGTGAACTAAATTTATTGCTCGCCATCGCGGGAGTAAAAAGCAATGTTATAAGACTAGTGAAGGATGTTCACTAAAATAACTTGGATAATAACTAATCGGGTTTGAGAGCCTTGTGCAGAATTTAGACATGATATGGAGAAGATTGGTAGGATTTTTGCTTGCTGGATGAGGTGTCTTGATAAAGTAACGGGAATAATTGAAGGGCCCAATGCAGCGTCAGATTTTCATCCATTATAAACTATCAGTGCCATCTATGCGAACTTTTTGTTAGCTTCTGGTAACATATCTAAAGATGCTGTAAGACGTACCTAACTGATTATATCAGCTATGAGTTTTTAAAATAGTTCGTAGTGCAACATGTGCCTAAGTCAAGCCAAATATTAGATAAAATATCTTCAATGGAAAATGATCCCAAGTACACAGTCTGTTAGTCACTATGGATGTCCACTTCAACGCAAAAATTGCCTTAGTTCACTAGCATATTATTTATGGTTAGTTTCTGGTCTACCATTCGTTTTTCTATTCACTGATCGAAAGGTGCTCCCAGTGATTTATTATTTCACACAATTTGTCTAATCGTTATAGTTGAATAATTGTGGAGAAATAGTAGAAGAAGCAGAGGTAACTAGGTTTTATTAATATTGTCTACAATATTGTGTTTGTATAGGAAAATCCTGTTTTATCCTGAGATAACCTGAACATTTATAATATAAAGCAAAGCTGTGAATTTTATCACATTTCTCTCTTATAGATATCACATAATTATATGACTTACAGATAATAATACATCTGATATGTGTCCTGGCTCAGAAAATGAAGTTGTTGATGAAGCAATAGACTTTGACACCGATATTTATGAATAACTTTTGTATCTGTAGTGTATTTTGTAGTCTCATATATTATAAAATGAAATCTTAAAGTATGTACAAGCTTCATGACCCTTTTGAAATCCAAAGAAAAAAGTGCCCAAATCCATTTAAGAAAAGCTAAATCTTGAAAAGTAGACCGTAAAACTAGCTTTTGCTTGATGTCGCTCAGTTTAAGAGTAATAAAGTACAATATTATAAAAAATTATATAATTATATGAAAAGGTGATATTTCCAGAAAGAAATATAAACTTTAAAAGCGTTTTTTTATCAAAAACAGAAAAATATGACTTAGACACTTCTTGCATTGGACCTTCAATTGTTTTTCGGAAGAATTATCTATGTATTAGTCTACATCGATGTTTTCGTCTACAGAATAATGTCAACTTGCATTGGCGTTTAAGCGAGCACTTTTCCCAATCATCTAAAGACTCTTCAAACTGGATCTTTAGTGTAGCCTTCAGTTCTCTCAGTGATGTGCTTTAGAATTCATTTATGACTACCAAACGACGGCCAGTTTTTTATCCCTGGAAAAAGGAAAAAGTCACAGAGCCATGGTTGGTGAAGATGGAGGTTGGTGAGTCATCATAGCATTATTTTTGGCCAAAGATCTGTGAATAAGCAATAAAGTGTGAGCCTCATTATGGTGCAAGAGGTAGAAACACGGACGATAAACCGTTTATCGTCGGTGGGTAGAAATGTGGGTTCCTTTCGTTTTGTTTCAGGCAAATAGCATGAAACTTGTAGGTAGTACTCGCTTTTGAATGCTTGTCCTCGTGCCAAGAATTCATGATACACTATACTATTAAAATCGAAAAACACGGTGAGCATAATCGCTTCGAACGCACCAGACGTATCTTTTTCGGTCTTGCCTTAGCTTCAACGTCATATCTATAAACTATGTTTCATCACGTATTATTGCAAATTTCAGTAATTTTGCATTGCTGGTCACTCCATTCAGTGACTCCCGAGCAACTTTCATGCGCCGCTGTTTATGTTCAAAATTCAATAATTTTGGAACAATACCTGCTACCACGCGTTTAATACCCATACGAAGGAATTCCATCACATGAGCCAATCTATATGCCAACATGATCAGCAGCTTCTGTAAATGCTATTCGGCGATCACTCATAATCAGTTGTTTCACTTTTTCTACGTTTCCATCGGTTTTTGATATGCTGGGACGGCTGTAACCAAAATTAAGTCGTGGAATTTTAGATCATACACATTCTCTTTTTAGCAACATCCGATCCCAACAAAATTGCGTGCAGAGCATCAAAATTAACCTAGTTATTTTAATGATGCCTATTTTAACAGTTGCACTTCTCTCTTTGCTCTCCTTGTTTCTTCCTCTCCTTCTTTCTCTTTTCCTTTTTTTTTCGCTATAACATTGTCTGGTTTCTGGGTGACCAGGCCGACAGAATGACAAACTGATTGACGAACTATGACATGAAGGCAAAGGTCCTCCGGACCGCCTTGATAGTTAACGACAAATTGTAGTCTGAGCTTTCGTCGTCTTCAATGTCTTCATGACCACTCTGGAAACGCTTACATCACTGGTAAGCTCTTGTTCTACTCATTGCCGACTTACCACACTTTGTTACACTTTATCTAATCTTTTCGGCAATTTTTTTTATTATTTATTTATTAGCACTTTGATTCATATATTTTAATAGGTACATGAAAATCAATGAGCTCATAAAACACGTCTAATCTTAGCGTCTACCAGAAGCAAAGCGAACAATGAATATGAATATGACTGAAAATGTTATCATGCTTTGGGGAATGTAGACTAGCATCATACAAAAAATGCCTCCGACAATCTGACTCTCAAAACCCGGGAAATTCAAAAATGTCCGTTACGTTCTGAGCACATCTCATATGTATGTCCAGCTACACGGAGTTACGGGATATTGATGAATTGGAAATTCTAATTGCCAATACTATGTAAATGTTACACCAACATCGTCAAATAGAAAGGCTATGAATACACCATTCACTAGAGACTATCATTCGCTGGGGGCATGTCATCGATGTCCAACCGATATTGGATGAAGCAGCTAATACATCAACAACACACGAAGTATGAAACACAGCAATGAGAAATATCATAACATAACGCATACCGTATACATGGCATATCCTCAGAAATGACGCTATTTGATTCAAAAATTAATTTACTGTTTGTTACTACAGCCATGGCTTCGCTCAGGCAGACCCCTTTGACTGTTCAATGAATAATGATACAATGGCATAAAATTCTGCGACCTACAAGTATGGAAGCTAAAAAAGCCTTTTTTCAACGATTTCATTTGCGAACAAACTTAGACCGCGCTTAAAAGACAGACACGTATTATGGTTCCTAATATGTTTTAAAAAATTTGAAAAATTCTAAAAAGCCAAGTTATCTCTGTTTGAAGTTCAAGCACAAACGTAATTCAAATTTAGTCGCCTAACCTAAGCTAACCCATTTCATGCTTAGTGATACGGTAGAGTCATAACATAACCTTTTCCATTTTATAAGCTCTGCGATATTTAATTTTTTTCTGATATCTACTTATACCGAAAATGATGATTTACACCTAAACGGTTCGCTTTAAGTCCCATATGTGATATATAAAGTCACACTAGAATTCACCAAGGAATTTTAATATGCAATAATATATAGGGTATTCTATTTAAAAAAAATACCTTTGATACGTTTCGTGTTTTGGGGATACCCTGTATAACATGAAAATATTTTTAAAATGTACCCTTATTGGATCCGTATCCATCCAAAATTACTATTTTGTTTTTCATCAAATACTTTAGCCATAATGCTCCGTGACGGATAACGTTAATGGTTTTTTTCAAGCTCATATTTTATTATTACTTACCAAATAGTAGATGTCTAAAAATTATTTTAATTGCATATTTGAAAGATACTTTTCCTTCTATTTCTATTTCTGCTTCTTGTTCCTGCTTCTGATTTAATATTCTACATAAAAAAGTTGATTTGGCTTGATATGTACTTTTGAGGAGTAAAAATATGTTTTTTGTGCTTTTTAATTAAAACGTGTTTTTGTTTACTATGTTTTCGCTTTTTTGTTGTTGCTCTTACTAATATTAGAGTATGAAAAAATTATTTTGGTCAATCCCGATGTTCATCCCGAAAATCTACCTATGTCTACGAGTATGGAAGCTGAAAGAGCCTTTTTCGGCAGTTTCAATTGCGAACAAACTTAGATCGCGCTTAAAGACTCGACTTCAGACTCTTTTGGTTTATCTAGAGCCATATTTTATTAATATTAAGCAAATTGCAGGTATTCAAATAATATTTTAATTTCATATTTAAATGAAGCTTTCTATTTTTGTATTTTATATTTTATAATCAAGGTTGACTTAGTTCACGCAGAAAGCATAATTATGTTCTTTGTGTTTGGTAATTAAACATTTTGATCACAATATTTTAGCATCTTTATCATCTCTTACTAATGATAGAGTTTAAAAAATATTGAGGGTAATCCCGCAGCCGTACTAGAACTGTCAACGAATGAAACAAAGTGTTAGTTCTGTCATCTGCTTTCCAATCGCTAGAGGCGCTAATCTCATTGGGAGAGGTGCTAATCTCATTGGGAGAGGTGCACTTTTGTCACAGCAGACTTCCAGTATTGGGACCAGACTCAGCATCCGCTCCTTGACCGCTGTCGCGAAATTCTGCATAATAAGGTTGCCGAAATCCAGTCCTGATAATTGGAAACCCATCGCGCCCATCAAATACGCTGGGAAGTCAGCTAAATGAGTCTCAACAATTTGTGCAAACAGATCTTACACGTCGAGAGGATTGGATTTTTGAGCAAACAGAAGTGAATGGCGATTTTATGAACAAATTGATTTTCAATTGCGAAACGCATGTTCACCTGGATGGTTGCGTTATATAGCAAAACTGTCGCAGATGGGGCTCAGAAAATTTGAATTCGAATGTATTTATCAAAACGGCATAATTATCTAAACGTGTCACTGTTTGATGGGGAATCTTATCTGGAAGAATAGATAGCTAACTTTGTTGGTCACTTAGCTACATTGTGTATCAATGATAGGCCAAAATTGTGAGTTTATATAAAGCTATATGACGCACATCAGATTAGATCAGAATAGTTTCAATAATTCACATACCATACATACACAACACCTTTAAAAGGGACACCTAAAATTAACGGTGCAATTGTGGTTTGATTGAAATACTTACCAAGAAACATTTGATGATAAAATTAGACATATGCAGCCTACTACTGTTCTGAAAATTCAGTGAGATTATAAAATACGTTTTTGATTTAATGAAATTGCAATCCGATACAAGAATATTTTAATAGCAATTTTATTCTTAGTCTTTTGTTAGACTGATGAAATGCTGGGAATGGGAGTTTATTATTTGCTTATTGCTTTCTTTTTTTTTACTTTTGTGTCATCGGCATCGACTACTTCGGTCATTAGCCTCGTATTCTGTGTAGGCTTTGTTACTGTTTCCCGGCGCCACTTAGGAACAGCACTGTTAATTAGAAGCCAACAGTGAATGCTCAGGTGGGGATTCTCGCTGAGCTTTTTTTATGGATATTTATTTTTGGTTGAAAAAACCAGAAATAAATTTCCGCCTCTAACGAGAATCGAACCCGGGACCTTCCGGTCACGAGCCCTCGAACCACTGGGCCAACCCACCCCCATTTGCTTATTGTTGTCTTTGTTATTGTTTGTTGGTATATACAGGGTTACTGGTAACTCGACCACTTTCCTGCAGGAAGTGATAGAGGGACTCAAATGCAATAGATTTAACCCCACATATGTAATTGCGAAAAACGATAGTTTTCGAGATAATTAACATTTAATGTTTTTCAACGATATGTCCAAATTTCTACACTACATCCCAAATTTAGAAAAAACCCTGCTGTCGCATTTAGCAATTTCCAATTTAGTTTTTTACTGACACATGCGCAAATCTAATTTAGTATTTAAATGTGTAAAAATACTAAACAGTTTCAAACTACATACAATTATTTAAGAAATAAAGAACAAAATTCTTACATTCACCGCGAAAGAAAATTGTCTAGGTCAAAAAAAGATACACAACCAGTCAAACAAATTATTTTGAAAACTTCCTTATCTGATGGCCTATTCCAAGGACAAGAATTACAATACAACCACAAGTAACTATTTAACAAAATTTATCAACATAATACAGAATCATCAACAACATGATATTCCAGCATGATGGTTGTCCAGCACGTTATCGTACCACAATTCGGCAGTTGTTGGACAACACATACCCGGACAAATGGATAGGGAGGGGTGAACCCATCCCATGGCCTGCGCGGACCCAGATCTTACACCTCTTGATTTTTACGTCTGGGGTCACATGAAGGCATTAGTTTACGAGACTCCAGTTAATACTGCTGACGAACTAAGGCAAAAAATTATCAATGCGGCGGAGGAGATGAAACGAACTTTTTCAACACGAGTTACAAAAACCGAAGGGAGGAAGCGGATCCGTACTTGTATCCGAAGTCAAGAGCAACACATATTGAGCAAGATCTCTAGAAACTTTAAGTGGGTTTAATTTGTTTTACTTGGATAAAATCATCGACCGCATTTGCAAACATTCTAGTATGTAACCGAGTTATCAATAATAATTGTACTGTCATTCGTTCTTTTTGAATAGGTGATTTTTATTCATTGCTGTTTATAATCTTTCTGAAAAGGCTATTGTAGGAAAGTTTTTTTAGCGATTTGTTCAACCGTTTGTATAATTTTTTGAGCTGGATATTTTTTTCACGGTGAACGTGAAAATTTTGTTGATTATTTTTTAAATATTTGTATTTAGTTTGGAATTGTTTAGTATTTTGAAACATTTTAATACTAAGTTAGCTTTGTGTATGTGTTAGTTAAATACTATAATAAAAATTATCAGAATCAACAACAGTTTTTTTCTTAGTTTAGGATCTAGTGTGGAAATTTGACCATTTGGTTGAAAAACATTAAATGTTAATTATCTCGAAAACTATCGGTTTTCGGAATTACATATGGGGGGTTAAATCTATTACATTTGAGTCCCTCTATCACCCCTTGCAGGAAAGTGGTCGAGTTACCAGTAACCCTGTATGTTACAGTTAAAGTGTTTACTTTGATAGTTTATATAATACTAGCTGGATAGTATACAAACTATCCAAATGATGGAAAATCATATTTCTACTAAAATAGCTATGAATAATGGTTGGTTTGTATACTATCCAGCTAGTTTATAAACTATACAAAATATGCCAGTATATACCACAAAGATATCGCACATATTAACCAGTATTTCTCGTCAGTATGCACCTAATATCTCTAGTACTACATAATATCCAACTCGTTGGTTAGTATGTAAACTAACCAATCCTCTTTGGTTACTTTAGTTTAGAAAAACAACTTTTAATCAAAATTAAAGTTTATTCATAGATACAACATACAATAATTGCTATAGCTACCTAAAAATAAGTAAGACAAACAGAAATACTATTTGTGTAACAAAATATTCATATAAAATAAATCTCTAAACCCTAAAACCGCCAAAAAAAGAAAATAATTATTTATTAGCGTATGTTGCACTGTTGTAGCTTTTTTAGTTTTGTTTTGCTTGAGCTGACAGACTTCGCAAGTTTCAATGAATAATGTCACCATTTCCTGTGTTGCATTGTAGTACTTCTCATTTAATAATTTTGTTGCTGCTTGAAGACCTCCATGCCCGGTTCCCTGGTGTGCAGCTTTAATGGCAGCATAGTTTTCACTCAAACAAAATAATCTTTCCAGATCTTTTATTATTCGATTCTCTGTAAATCATAAGTATTCATTACATGATAATCAATCTTGTTATTAGTGAGGTCCTTGTTCGCGTATTCACTTTATATGCTGCAGAAGTACATTGTAATCACTGTCGTTCATTAATTTTGATTTTTGGAACTTTTTCTCGTAATATTCTAATAGTAACTTTAAAAATTGCTGTTGCTGATCCATTTTTGGTAACTGGATACCTGTGCTTAAACAAATTTTACAAGGCACGAGAGTAAACAATACCAACACGTCACACTTGCACTTGCCATAAACATAACCTCACTTTTCTGTTAGATTGACCAAAGAAAATTAGTTATTTTAGTTTACATACTAACCAAAGGGGATTGGTTAGTTTAGATACTAACCAACGAGTTGGTTATTATGTATTACTAGAGATATTAGATCCAAATGATATGGATAGTTTTTAAACTGACCAGAAACACTGGTTAATATGTTGTGATATCTTTGTGGTATATACTTTAGCGGCATATCTTGTATAGTTTATAAACTAGCCGGCTAGTATACAAACCAACCAATATTCATAGCTATTTTAGTTGAAATATGAGTTTCCATCAAAATAACGAGACATTTGGATAGTTTGTATACTATCCAGCTAGTATATAAACTATCAAAGTAAACACTTTAACCGTAACATATACACTGTATGCATTTTCTTATTGATTGTAATATTTCTATCTACTTTATAGCTGTATTAACTATTTTACCGATATGCATTCGAAACATGTAATTTAAACTGCCTTCAGCTATAAACGACTATAAGTTGTATTATTATGTAAAAAAGGCCAAACAAATCTATACTACTCAACCAGAGAGTTTGACGTAAACTGCTGGCCGATTCTGTATCTGAAGAGTGGGGAGGGTGAGTAGTCTCACTGCACTTAGGCCACAACTGGCATATTGTGCATCCCCCCAGGAAGTTGTTTCCTCAGGTCATCGCCCATCCTGCCAGTTTTAGGAAGATGGATAAGTCGCTAGGGCTTCCTTATGAGGGCAGGTGTAGGCCAACACTTGCCGAACGCACACACTCTAAAGCGGCCTACAGACGTTGATGCATGCTGTGACTCCTGAATCGACTCAAGGTTTCATGAAACTTGCATCAGTCGCATAAGTTCCTACTCACATCTTGTTGCGATGCCTCAATCGACTTGATATTTTATGCACATCTCATGCATAACGAGAATAGTAGGGTAGAGTTACTTCTTTGAATTGACGCAATACTATACACGTTGAAACACTGGAAACCTGCATCAGCATTACCGAATCTGCGTCATGGATCACCGACCAAAATGGGATTCCAGACTCTGCATCGCTGCAAGCCGCAACTGATGCCGAATACGTGATTCAGTGCTACGCACACTGCTACTTGCATCATGAAACGTAGGAGTCATTGCCTGCATTGCAGCATGCATCAACATCTGTAGACCGCTTAAGGGAAGATAGCTCTGGGTACTCACACAAAGTATGACGTGTTCCACAATTTCGTCTTCGCTTTCATTCATTCTACATATCAGAGTGTCACTTAACCTCATAATGTGGAGGTGTTTCCTGACTTGACAATGGCCAGTCAGGAGTCTCACTATGAGACGGAGGTTTGATCTGTTCATCGCCAAGTACTTCGTGGATATTGCCATGCCAAGATCTGTAACGGTTTCCTTCATAAATCGGCATCCTTGTAGTTCTTACCGTGGTTACACAATTTGGGCATGGGAGTGTGTTTTGGCTACTACCTCAATTGTGGTCGTAGATACTCCAGGAAGGTCACATGTTCCTGAAATTCTTAGGTCAGCAGCCTTTCTGGGTAGACCGTCCGATATACGGTTGCCTTTGCTGTTTCTGTGCCCTTTAATCTACCTCAGGATAATACTGTTGTTGTCTGATGCAGGGGCTAAAGATTAGTAGCATTCCATTGCTAGCCTTGATGTGATGGAAGGCCTTTTCAAGGTTAGGAGTGCTTGTCCGCTGTCGGTGTGGATTATTACAGTCTTACCAGATACGTGTTTCCTGGTTAGTTCATTTGCAGCTATCAATATGCCAGCCAATTCCGTTTGGACGAAATCCATAGCCCACTTTGTTCTTAGGTTTAGAGACCTGGAGTACACACCACATACAGTGCCTTCTCTTATTTTGGAGCCATCTGTGTCTATACAAATTGGATTTGTCTCATTTTGCTCAGCATTCTGTTTAATTTCCACTTTGTATGGTTTATTAAAACAAATTCTGCTCAAGTGAGTCGCTGGTGGCTGGTAGCATGCGTAGTGCGAAGTCGTAGCATTGACAGTAATGCAACCTCTTTGATGTAAATATCTAGAGGGTAATGTCAATTATTATTACTTCCATAACAGTATTCGATGTTGTGCTAATGGCTCCTGTTATATTAATGCAGGTGATACGTTGTATTTTATATAATTTATTTATTGCTGTGGCTTGCAGAACTTTTGGTACCCAGGCAATGGCTCCATACGTTAGCATAGGCCCAATTATTGTGGTATAGATCCAGTGAGTCACTCTTGGCAACAGGCCCCAAGTGCATTCCACTGTTCACTGACATTGCTCATAAACTAACTATGTATGCTCTTTTGGCTCTGTCACCTAAGTGAGAATTCCACGTCAGTTTTCTGTCTAGGGTAATGCCAAGGTATTTCGTCTCATCAGAAGAATCCGCCGAGTATCAAATTGATTGTTCTCGCTACCCGTTAGTCTTTTTGACAACTAATCAAATCAGTATTCTGCAAGCGGGCCTAAATATTCCAATGAGGGAACGTGTGACAGTTATCCGATTAGAAAAGGCACACGTGTTTGACATCCCCCCATTTTAACACACTCGTCGGGTGCTAAACTGGCGAAATCGCTCGCTTCGTTCGGCTTTTCCTCGATATCAAACAGTTTTCAGAAAGCTGTTCAAAGGCGTGATGACAAAGGACAGCCGGGCAAAGAAGTACGACTGTCGACAACGACAAGTTGCAGCCGTCGTTGGTCGGAGTGGACTTGTTTGAGTTTAAAACTTGGATCTGGCAGTGGGTGTGTAAAACCGCCGACATGTTCGGATGCGCTTCAAAATCTTATTGGAGTTATAGTCCAGTTGTTATGGTCCTATAATCTATCGAATAGGAGGCCGAAAATGCGATGAAGCTTTTGTTATGGTAAACCTTTCTTTAATATTCGTACAGAGGGTGATGAAGAATGCAAAATCTAGATTTTCTCTTTTTTACTTCCCACACCGATAGGTGAGGGGAGTATTGTGATCGCGAAAATTTTCGATTTTGAGATAATACACTTTTTGGGCGTTTCATGATGTCTACATAACGAAAATCCGTCACTCATTTCCGTCGGTCTGTCTGTCTGTCGGTCTGTCTGTCTGTCGGTCTGTCTGTCTGTCGGTCTGTCTGTACGCGTTTTTGTGTCCTCGTAATCTCAGTAACTGCTGCATGGATTGTGATGAAATTTGGGCAGCGATATGCTGGGGGGTCGTAGTAGGTAATGTTCTTATAATTTTGAAAATCGGTGCAGGGGCGGCGGAGTAATTAGCAAAAAACAAAAAAAAATTAAATATTCCTCAAACTTCGTTTTTAGGCGTTTTAGAGGTTCCTGATCATTTTCTACTTTTTTTTGGGTGGGGGTGAAATTGGGGTGGTTGGGGGGTGGGGGGTTGTAAAATTGAAAAATTTGTTGCTTTCATAATAGACTGTCCACTGACCCACGAAGGAAGACCTAGCAACATAAATAACTTTTTTAGGTCCATCCGAACATTGCCTTGCCTATTACAGAAACCAAAGGACTTTGAATTTTTTCTGGTGTAAACATACGAGAGTATTGCTTTAGATCCTTCTATATTGTGTTACGAGGAAACTGTTGAATTGATGTTAATGAAATTTTGACACTGTATTACTACCGTGGCGAGGATGGAAAACGCGTATGGTTTTTATAAATCGTGCCAGTGGCGGCGCACAAATAATAAAAAAAAGTAAAAACATAAAAACAGCTCAAACTTCGTTTTTAAGCGTTTTAGAGGTTCCTGATCATTTTCTGCGTTTTTTTGGGTGGGGTGAAATTGGGGTGGTTAGGGGGTGGGGGGTTGAAAAACTGAGAAATTTCTTGTATTCATAATAGGGTGTAGGGTAGGGGCTCTGAAGGAAGACCTAGCGACATAAATCAACTTTTTAGGTCCATCCGAACATTGCCTAGCGTATTACGGAAACTAAGGGACTTAGAATTTTCTGTATACATACATACGAGTATTTATTGCTTTAGATCTTTTTGTATTTTGCAACGTGGACACTATTACATTGATTCTAATTAAATTTTGACACAGTATTATTACCGTGGTGAGGATGGAAAACGCGTGTGTTTGTTAAATATCGTGTCAGTGGCAGCGTATATAGCAATAATCAAAAAACTAAAAGTATGAAAACAACTCAAACTTCGTTTTTAGATGTTTTAGACTGTCCATTGACCTCTGAAGGAAATACTTAGCGGCATAAGACAATTTTAGGGGAGGGAAGGCTGCCGATGATTTGGTTGCAAGGAGATGTCAGACTAAAGCTTCATGCTATGGGAAAATAATAAACTGATATCACAGTAATGTGTGGGAAGTACTGAGTCAATCAACTTGACTCCATTTTTTTTTAATTGTAACACCCAATATTTCATTATACCAAAGAATTGTTTTTAATATGCTCTTTCATCTTTGTATTGCACTTGTTGTACCTACATCCATCAGAAAAAGTACTAGAGAATTTGTTTTAGTTCCCACACCGATAGGTGAGGGGAGTACTGTGATCGCGAAACTTTTCGATTTTGAGATAATATACCTTTTGGGCGTTTTATGATGCCTACATAACGAAAATCCATGTCACTCATTCCGTCGGTCTGTCTGTCGGTCTGTCTGTTGGCGTTTTTCTAGCCTCCTAATCTCAGTAACTGCTGCATAGATTTTAATGAAATTTGGGTAGTGATACGGCGTAGGGCCGTAGTAGGTAATGTTGCTACAATTTTTAAAATCGGTGCATGGGCGGAGGAGTAATTAGCAAAAAACGAAAAATTTCAAGTATGCATCAAACTTCGTTTTTAGGCGTTTTAGGGGTTCCTGATCATTTTCTAGTTTTTTTTGGGGTGAGGGTGAAATTAGGGTGGTTGGGGGGTGGGAGGTTGTAAATATGAAAAATTTGTTGTACTCATAATAGGCTGTCTACTGACCTGAAAGAGAAAAACCAAGCGGCATAATATACTTTTTAGGTCCATCCGAACCATTGCCTTGCCGATTACAGAAACCAAGGGACTTGAACTTTCTGATGCATACAAATACATACGAGTATTACTTTGGATCGTTCTGTACTGTGTACGTAGAAACTTCTGAACTGACTTTGATGACATTTTGACACAGATTTGTTACCCCGACGAGTATGGAAAGCGCGTATGGTTTTTAGAAATCATTTCAGTGGCAGCGCGGCAATAATAAAAAAACTAAAAATATAAAAAAAAAAACATCAAACTTCGTTGCAGACGTTTTAGGTTCCTGATCATTTAAAAAAGTTTTTTTTGGTTGGGGGTGAAATTGTGGTGGTTCGGGGGTGGGGGTTTGTAAAACTCAAAAATTTGATGTATTCATGATAGATTGTCCATTGACCTGTGAAAGAAGCATCTGGTAGAATAAAACACTTTTTTCCGGTCGGGCGAGCAATGATTTGGTTGCAGGGGCATCTAGATTATAGTTTCATGCTGTGGGAAAATAATACAACTGGTATCATCGGAATGTGTGGGAAGTACTGAGTCAATCAACTTGACCACATTTTTTTATTTAACGAAAAACTAAATTATAAGGTCATCGTAGTATTTAATGAAGTCAAAACCCTGAATAATCGAGATAATAAAGTCAAGTATGCTGAGCAAACAATACGCAGATTTATCAGGTAGGCTTAGAAATATTGGCAGTTTTCATAACCTGCTCAATAATTTCGTACTACGTGAAATACTAGCTTTAAAAGTTATTTTTTCCATTGAGAACGAATAGAGGTTATTTTATTTAGATATTACCTACTTGCCTCTAGAATATATCAACTACCAACGGCAATATCCAGACCGGAGCCAGCCGAAAAGCGATGCATTCGAAAGATTGAAGAATCGCTTTAATCCGACTTTGTCTTTAATATTTCATAGCATGCATGACGTCTGTAAAATTGCTTCCTCAGCATAATTGACTTATCCTATGTCGTTAATTCAGTGGTCTGACTTGATCAAATATGGCCTTATATTTCAGTTGTTGGTTAAGTACAAATAAAGTATTTTCTCAAAACGAGTAAATTTTAGTACACAAATAGAGGGTATATTTAAAATTTGCAGAAAAATAGAAATATCTCAGAAACTGATGAATGTAGGTATAGCAGGTGCTATACAAAGATGGAAGACCATATCAAATGCAAGTCTTTGGTATAATAAAATATTGGGAATTGCATTTAAAAAAAAGAGAAAATATAGATTTTGCATTCTCCTGTATATGAGTATGCGTCGTTGGCTTGTTTTAGTTCATGTTTTGATCGCACCTATATCTACGCAACAGGTTAGCGAACACTGTAGATTTCTGGTTTTCTATTATATTTAATAAAAGGATTACGAAACAATAATTCTATTGTGCGATACCGTAGTAGGTGTCAAACTTTACGTTATTTTGTGAGTTTTGCTATAGGTATAGCTACTGAATACAGTATTTTTTTTCTAGGTACGGTTTCAACCCCATTATAATCTGAAGATAGATTTTAAGGTCACTCTAACAACAGCGAGAAACCTCTTCACTCGGTAAGTTGCTTTTCTATGAACAAAGCTATTCTACTTTCAGGATTACATGAAGGCATGTTGATCAATAGCAGAATAAATAGTTCACATTATTTGCTACTACAAAATAGGCAGAAGAAGTATGAGTTTAAAAAGTAACCACACTGAATTTGTGGTTGCTGGGTTTTTAGGCCGGCGTCGTTTAGCGTTAAAGCTTGACGTTTCGCCACTACGAGTGGATGGCATCCTTAGAAGCTATTTCACTTCGGCGACTTCCAAAATACTTTTTGTATTTGTATTTAATAAGCTTTAACGCTAAACGACGCCGGCCTAAAGACCCAAGAACCACAAATTCATTGGACGATGGCCGCGAAAGCCTTATACCGTATAGTAACCACACTATTCTAGAATTTTTAGCAAACAGGATCGTATCGGTATTATACGGAAAGTGAATGTGTGAAAAATGTTGAGTCAGCCAAGTTGACTTCATGTCCTTCTTTATGAACCTGTTTTCTTTCTGCATGCAAGTACTTTAGAACTTCTATGCAGTATTATGAATTGCTTTGTTCTACGCTTGGAACATGTTCCACTATTCTGCGTTGGTGAATGTCGAGCAACTTACAGCATGTTTATATAGGGAGAGTGAGCAGCCAACTTTTCAGCTCGACAACCGTATGTGGAAACTTTCAGTACTTAACAATATGGAATATGGAGAGAGATTATTGGATGGGATGGAGTTTGATGAAGTTCTATGCAAGCACTGTTTTGAGAGGATTATACAGGGTTCAGCCCATTATTCCGTATACAGGAACAACATAGCTGCTGCCGGCTGCTGCTTTACCCATCGCAAAAGTTTGTTACAGGTAACAGCTTGCTGCCTGTTTCGTTTGCATACAGTGGATCGACTTTGATCCAATCGATGAATATGTAAAAGGTATTAAGCGGGTTTTGATACCCAAGTGACATTGCTCAAGAGAGGTAAGGAACATTTTGTGTGTGAAAGCTCCCTCAAATATTCCAGAATCGGTTTCAATAGGACCACAAAAGTTGAATTGCCTGTCACGCTGAACATCCATATCGGCGCAAGGTTATAGCACCCAGATCGAAAGCTGGCATATAGTTATGAGAAATATACGACAGGCGTTATTAGAGCTTCTCTTTTGCGTATACTCACTAAATATTTGCATCTGCACAACTATAAGGTCCAACTGACTTTTGCCAATAGACAAAGGGAAGTTCATCACTGTTTTTAAACTAAAAATATAAAAACAGCTCACTCTTTGTATAAAAAGTACTAAAAAAAGGTCACTCGGTAAAGAAAAATGTTTGTCATTTACAAGTTCGGTATGTACCAACATAGGGATAGGTGAGTCGTCAGAACGCGCCGTGGATGTATAAAGTAAGGGTGGGGGGTTAGACATGTAATTTTGTTGTCGCATAATAAACGATGAAGTACAGGTCCTAAAATTTTCAATACAAACGGAAACATTATAAGAAAGTAGGGACAAAAATTGTCAGAACTGTAAGCGAAAGGCAAAAAGCCGTTAGAGGGTGCTTAAGTTGCGAAAAATTTTGCAACAATTATGTCACTCGGTACACCTCTGACAATTTACGTACTCATTTTTTGAGTCAAAGTGAACCTAATTTCAGATCTTCAGAAGGCTGGGTAGAAGAATACCGGAGATAGTACGAACGTCGGTCTTCCACTGAATTTATGATTATATCTAGAATTTTATATATTATTTAATCAAGTTCACTTCTGGCGAGTGGGTATCGGCAGTGACAACCAGTGGGTTAACGTTATTTTGTGATTTCTACATTTATAAAGAAAAAGCGAGGTATTTAATAAACATAAGCAGTACAAAATGGACTACGAAAAATTCTGCGTGTTTCAATGTAGAGATAGAGTAAAATACTGATCTTCACTGAAGGAAAATTAAGACAGTGCCATGAAAAAATGTGTGTCCGTGAAGCATTGAAAGTGAAATACGGTGACATTAATCTTCCCGAACACGTCACAGACACTCATGGAAATCATTCCATGTGTTGGAAGAATTTCTTGGGCATTTCAAGAAAGTACCTATTACAATACGATTAATTGAAAAACTCTGAGGAAAAGAAGATATCAACGGCGTCTGTTGGAAGTGTCTCAGGTAAGTTCAATTCTTCTGGCATAATTTCAAATATTTTACGCGTCGTATCCATCGTTTTTTATCTAAAAATATTGTTCTTTGAATTACTAGTTCCATCAACATCATCGACCATAAATGTAGGAGAGAAAAAAGTTCTAGTGGAAGGCCGTTATCATCAGCTGCTAGAGAATCAACTAGTGAAGCAGGTAGCAGTCACAACATGAAACGCCAGACCGATACTTCCTCACTATCTTCAATGGCCGTTGCCTAGCAGGAAGCAAGTGGTGAGCAGGATGATGTAGAAAGCGTTTATTATTTTGTTATGAAGCAATTAAGGCTACTGATATATTTTGTATTAAATGTATAAAGAAAAACAATTTCCATGTTATGTAAAAAAAAACGAATGCCTTTGTTGATACCTACCGAACACCTGTAAATGACAAAATTTTTACTTAGCCGAGTGACCTTTTTTTACGTAGCCAGCCCTTAAACTATTGTTTTTAAGCCTTTCAGGGGTTCCCTGTCATTTTGCACATTTTTTAGAGAGGTGAAATAGGGGTAGTTTGTGGGTCAGTAGTTGTGAAATTGAAAAACTTGTCGTATCCGTAGTGGGCCCTTCATTGCCCTATAAAGGAACCACATAATATACTTTTCAGGTTTGACATATACAGGGTGAGTTTTTAGTACCGCATCGGTCTATAACTCCACTACTGTAAAAGATAGTAGAAAAAGTTGTTTATAAAAGTTGTAGCCAAGAATATGCTTCTTGTTCAGAAGATAGTTTAATTTATACAGGGTGATTCATAACTACGTGGTGATGCAAAAATGCATTTTTTTAATAAGACACCCTATATATTATTTCATATTTAGATTCTACTTATAATTCTCGTTCTTAAAATATAAGCTATTGTAACATTATACAGGGTATTTCAAAAGTTATGACAGTTTCTATATCCAAATCGCTGTCAAACGAACGTACTGCATATGAAAAAGTAATGAATCAAAAATACCTTTTTTTAGATGGAAAGATAAAAAATATGATCTAGTTTAAGAACGGCAATAAAAAAAGCCAACATTGCATATTCATATACAGGGTGATGTAGAATGCAAAATCTAGATTTTCTCTTTTTTTTAATGTAACTCCCAATATTTTATTATACCAAAGAATTGCTTTTAATATGCTCTTTTATCTTTGTATACCACTTGTTATAGCTGCTTTCATTAGTTTCTGAGGTATTTAGATTTTTCTACAAATCTTAAATATACCTCCTATTTGTTTACAGAAATTTATTTATTTTGAGAAAATACTATCGAATTTTATTTTTACTTAACAAACAACTAAAATATAGGGCGACTGCAATATTTGATCAAGTGAAAACCATGAATTATCGAGATAATATCAAGTCAAGTATGCTGAGGAAACAATTTATTTTATAGACGTCATGCATAATTATCAAGCAGATCTATCAGGTAGGCTAAGCAATATTAAACGACACAGTCCAAATAAGATGGTTCTTTAGTCTTTCAAACGCATTAGTCTTAGAGTGCCTCCGTTCTGGATATTGCTGTTGATATATTCTAGAGGCAAGTGGGCAATTTCTCAAAGATTCTCCTAAATACATTCGATCGAAAAATTAATTTTTAATGCTCGTTTTTCAAACAGTATTATTGAGCAGACAACGAAAACTGTTAATTTTTCAAAGCATATCTGATAAATCTACTTGATAATTATGCAAAACGCCTACAAAATTGTTTCCTCAGCATACTTGACTTTATTATCTCGATAATTCACGGTTTTGACTTCATCAAATACTATTGCGACGTTACAATTTAGTTGTTCGTTAAACTAAAAATAAATTTGATAGTACTTTCTCACAATAAATAAATTTCAGTACACAAATGGAAGGTATATTTTAAATTTACAGAAAAATCGAAATATCTCGAAAACTGTTGGATGTGGGTGGAACAAGTACTGATGAAAGAGCATATTAAAAGCAATTCTTTGGTATAATAACATATTGGGGGTTACATTAAAAAAAAAAAGAAAAAATCTAGATATACATCACCCTGTATATGAATATGCGTTGTCGGTATTTTTTAAAGCCAATTTCAAAACTAGAGGATATTTTTTATCCTTCGATGTTACTTTTTTCATATACAGTACGTCCGTTTGACAGCGGTTTGGATAATATAAAAATTGTCTTAACTTTTAAAATACCCTGTATAATGTTACATAACCTTATATTTTAAGAACGGGAATCATTAGTAGAATATAAATATGGGATAACATATAGGGTATCTCATTTAAAAAAATGCATGTTTGCATCACCACGTAGTGATGGATCACCCTGTATAAATAAAGATATTTTCCGAGCAAGGAGCACATCCTTGGCTACAGCTTTTATATACAACTTTTTTTGCTATATTTTACGGTAGTGGAGTTATTGACCGATCCGGTACTAAAAACTCAGCCTGTATGTACACCCGAGCACCCAGTAATAAGTGATTTTGTTTCAACATTATTTTACAATCAGGAGGTTCATAGTGATCAAAATTTCAATTCAATCTCCTAAATATAGTAAATGTTTGATCAATTTCATGGTTAATAATGTGCTGATGCGTCAAGGTGTATTACACATTCACTAATGCGCCTAGGCGTACTTCTAATTAGGTGATCAATATGCTCCTGGGGTATTCATCCCAGGCCACCTCAACCCCATGTTGGAGTTGTTATACATTTGTTTAGTCTTCTAGCGACCATGTCTCACACGTGTTTAATTGGGGAAAAATCTGGAGACCGTGATGACAAAGGTGACAAATTTATTTTAACACGTACTAAGTAGTAGTAAGACCAACATTACTCTTACCACATGTGGTCGTGCATTATTTTGTTGGAAAGTTACATTTGGTAGAGTCCTAAAGGATATGGAATTAAATATGGTTCCACTATGTCTGCACTGTATCGCTGCGTGGTCATGCTTCCTCTAATGGACAACAGTGTGGTGAACATGTCTCTCTACAGAAAATTGTGGATCACGGCGTTCACCACGTCGCCTTTTTACCCGTGCCCGACCATCGTGCAAAGCAAAACAAAATCGGGACTCGTCGCTGGAGACTACTCTGTTTTCTTGATTTTTTTTTCCTTATTCTATTCAGTCTCTTCTCAGCTCCACAGACGTCGATTGTCTTGATGCTCTCGGGTTAAAGGTAAGTCTCAGTGAGGACGGAATGGGAAGATATCGAAACTTCTTATTCGACTATAGAGTGTTCGCATCTCAATTCGCCTTCCATTTCCTGCAAACTTTAGATTTGGAATTGCCCTAGATTTGGAGAAACGATCTCGCAATGATAACAACCGTAGACGTCAATCTTGAAGTGATGTTGTTCTCCAAACTCGTCCTGTACCCTTTGACCTTCGTGTTCGACCTTCTATAACCCATGCCTGACAACATATCACTTCTTCTTTGTGCTCTTGTAGCAGCCCAACCTCCCTCAATCCAAGTATTCATCTGCTCTCAAACTCATTTAATTGGCGATAGTTTGCATTTCTTCGAACCCTAGGCATTATTAGCACTTGCAAACAACGTTTGCTAACCCAATCATTGACGATCCGAATCATAGGGTGCTTTACATTAAGTTTTATTTGTTATCACATACTGAAACATATCCGGACAAAAAAAAATCTATAACGTCAAAAATTTGAGAAAGTGACGTTTTTGAAATAATAAACTTGTATACAAAGATATCAATTGAAATACAATTATTTTACAGGGTGTTCGGGTTTATATGTCACTTAGTATATATTGTAGGTAAATAATTCTGTAATTCCTAAGCCATAACGTGGGCAATGTAGAGATCGATCAAGTCTATGGCATTTTAAAATTGTGATAGTGGTGGCGAAACTAAATTAGAAAAGAAACGGTGCAGTATTGAAAGCCGTTCAGACTCTGCTTTGGGTACTCTGGGGATCTCTGATCACGTTCTACTGTTGTGATGAAAGGAGCCGAGGTAAGATGAGGTCGTTGCGGTTGGGAAATCCCGGAACACCTTCGTTGGTCTTCAAAGGTTGATATTGATAATATAATCTCATCCTGGCACCCCTCGTACATCAGCATATAGAACCGCGCTCTTCTGGCCAGGCCAAGCAAACGCGCCGTGGCGTTCCACCAAGAATTCTGCTGCTGTATAGCAGCGATTTTCTTTGCTTTGCCGTTACCTTCAGGTGCCAGATGGCGCACAGGCAGATCTTTTCTGTCGCCTCCTCTCACATGCTTCACATGTCTGGTAGACATGAAAATTCTGATGCTCTCTATCTCCCTCAATCGACCTATGGCGCACTGATGATCGCTAATAAGCATGAAACAGCTGTCTGCGCTCTGGTGAATTGACGGAGATATAGAGCAACCCTCGTAATAAAATGATACCACCGTAATGTGTAGAAAGCACTGAATCAATCAGCTTCTACTTTTGCAAATGATCGGAAGGTCAACCCCAACTCATTTTTAAAGGAGTTCATTACCGGTCACCCGTGACTCTCAAAAAAGTTTTTCGTCAAGCGGAAGGAAGTTTCTTTAAGGGTAGGAAAGCTCCGTTTTGTCAAAGCGATGCTGGGAGCAAAGTGTTTATTGTCTCTAACTTGATTGATTGATTTGTAGGAATGGAAGTGGGCTTAGAATCTGTAAAGGAAACGATGAAAGGAGGCGTTTGCTTTGTGTAATACTAGCTATTTAGGTCAAAGGTATCAAAGATCATCGTACTTGGTCGCCCAGGAAAGGAAAGATGAGTTGAACAGTGACCCCTGAATGGAAAATACCGTATATTTCAAGTGTCAGGATCCTTTCTAATTCGATTTTAACTGAGCTTCTCGGAGTCTATATTTTGTAAAATAGGTTAGCAGTTGAATGCTAAAAGTTTTGTTTCTCATAGTTTCGATGCATTAATTTTACCTCTAAAGTTCAGAATAACTCTAGCGTCAGCACAAAGGAGGTCATCGAATTCTATGCTTCTCAAGTTTAAAACTGTTTTGAAACTGAACTTATTTGAAGATTCACTGAAAGCAGCTATTTGATTGACAATGTATTTCAGTTGACACACCGCTTTGTTTGGCTCAACGTATGATTTTGCTTTCTTGCTTGTGTAGATCGATAAAAGCTATAAAAATGAATATAGTTTAAAAAAACTAACAAACATGCTTTTAAAGAACATCGGACTAAAAAGTTAAAAGTGATTTTTGAAATAAGCATAAAACAATGGCGCACGGAAAATACTAGTATCATTTCGAAAACAACGTCAGGCGCTCGATTCACGAATAATATTGCACAAAGCGCCCACGCTTTGTTTGTTCTTTAAAACCGTTATTTTTTGTTTTTTGACTATATATTTTTTTGTTAAATTTACCGTTAAAACCCGTTTTTTATTTGTTTTTTAAGCTGTATTTATTAATGCTTTGTGTATTGAAGATGAACAATTATTTTCAACATTCATAGCATAATCATTACCATAACATTTGGACGTCACGTCCTTTAAGCTCTCGTTGCTACGCCCTTTGTAATATTAACAAAAACTTCCGCAACGTCAGTTGTAGGTGGCCTATGAGACGAAGCCAGCTCGAGAGGTATATAACGTTTTTCAGCCTGACACATTACAGTTTAAGACAACAGATGGCGCACGCAACAAATGCTTATTTTTCACAGCCTATTAACTATTGTCAAATTTCAAAAATCCGAAAAAAATGTCAAATGAAGAAAAAACTACCAGCGATTGTTGCTGGCAGTAGAATATCTATATCTTCAGAATAAATGCTAAAAAGTATAAAGGGTAGTCATTTCAAAAGTCAAAAGTAACGATACTTCGGAATGTAGCCCTTCAAATTCGTCAGTAGGTACTTCTACTTGTTAGCAAAATCGCAGAAAATTAAAGCTGTATGTTAAAATTATAAAACATAATTTACTTGGCAGCAAAATACATGAAGTATATACAACAACGTGGAGTAATAAAAAATCCTAACAATCATTTCAGTAGATACTCAGAATGGTCTAGTTAGAGATATCTTTAGTTTGGACTTAACAGAAAAGACTACTTTTTTACCCCATTCAATGTGAAATTTCAATCTGAAGCTGTTAGACTGTCAGCAGCAATTGCTGGTAGTTGTCCTTTTGTTTCAAAATTTTTAAACGTTTTTGTAATCAATGGTAGTAGTACAGTCCTTCAAGTATCTGTTGCTCTTGAATTAATTACTTTAGACCCCAAGTGTGCTAGTTTGTTGGAATTGCTTTATGGGGAGGAACACAAAAATTCGCAATGTCTCATTAATAATTTTGAATCGAAAGTCACGTGGCCAAAAACAAATACCTCGTTGGGTAACACAATAGTAGGAAAATATACAACATTTGCTCTAATTTACACCTCCAAAATTATAATTCTCTACTACTACCCAGTTCCGATATATTGCTTGTCTTAATCGTCGTGGGACACCCTGTATGATGAATGAAGTTACAGTAGAATTTAGCAAGGAATCCAAATATGCAGTACTATGTAGGGAGTTCTATTCGAAAAATGTAAGTTTAGTATGAATCACCCTGTATAAACGTCAAAATTCAAGTGAAAATATGTTATAGGTTATAGCACTCAAGGCCCCCTACTGTGGGCAGGTGACAGATTTTTGAAATTCGTTTTAGTAAGCCCATAATCCTCCGTCCACTCCTCATTGGCCCACCCTGTACACATTATGACATGAGTTTCGATGTTAGCGGCGACAAATACATGTCAGCTAGCAGGACCTTTTAAGCTATGTAATTAATAAGTAAATAGAAAATGATATTGAATTCATGCCCTCTTTGGGTTCGATGGTAAGTAATTATTAAAAAGGATATAAATGCATAAATAATTCGATTATTAAGCATCCATTGAGCGTATTTTTTGTCACAAAATCGCTTCCGTATCCAAATAAATTTCAAACAGCTGAAAAAAGTTTTGCCAAAGTGCGCTAAGCGAGAAAAACTGGGGCGTCGAGGAAATTGCAGTTTATTAACGACCCAAGTTCAAAAAAAGTTCGAGGCTGACAAGGGATTCAGATTCCTTCGAACAGAAGGGGTTTTAATTTTGTATATTTATCATTTCAGATTAGAACTGGTATTGATTATCTACGAAAGGTCAGCTGTTGGCGATTTAAAAATGCTTCTTATAGAAAGCTTAATGAAGAATTGCATCATCATACCGTTAGTATTGTTTATCAAGTATAGAAAGAGTTGCACTTGTATCTACACGCCTCTATTTATCAAACAGTTGGCTGCATTTTTTGTTTGCATCTGATATTGAGTAATTGAAAAGCTTATTGACTCAATGTTTTAATTTTGCTGAAACAGCAGCTTTAGCTCTATCGTTGGCTGTTTACCAATAAGATTAAATGTCATGATTTTGGAGGTGTTTATACCTGAGTTTGTGTAAGTTGATACACTGAATATTAATAATAGAGCATTTTGATGCAGATATGCTTAAACTCATATTGATGCTTAAATAAACACAATTGATTACATGAGAATAAAATGGGCCCAAGTCCATATTTTTGTTATATATTTTTTGTAGTATTTTGTGAACATTTAGTGGCGTCTCCTTACAGTTTTGGTATCTAAAATATCATATATTTGATGTTAGAAAATATATGATAAATAACAAAAAAAATATGGAAGAATTCTTCCTGTTGGACTTAGGCCCTTTTCATTCTCATATATTCGATTATGTAGACAAACAGAAAGTCCAGTACGTTGAGTGGTCATTTTTGAATAAGGCTGCATTTCCACCAGAGATGTGCGAGGATGTGTCACGACGAATGTGTTTTCAACGAACCAATAGGCAACGGCTTATAGTGCAGGCGATAGAGGTAGTTGAGTATGCAAAATCCGAGTACCGGCAACTATGACCGGATTCTTATACCTGAGACCCTAAGTAATAACAAAACACATCTTACCGCCAGATGATATGGTCCCTTCCCCCTCCCAGCACATGCCTCTCTCCTACCAGACAGTAGACTCAGAGCAATGACTCGTAGTTTTAGTGTCCAGAAAGGAACCGGATGACGCTTGGTATTTGAGTTCTAGAGGCAGTTTGCAAACTTTTTTGTCATTGCACCATAACCTCAAAATGAGAGGGATCGGAAATAGAGGGGGAGGGGGTGTTGAACGTAAAAAAAATCGTTGAGTAGCCAAATGAAAATGCGGTAAAATTTTAGTACACTTACCCAGGTAATGTTCCAAAAAATCGTACCCGAAATCTACGGGCCGTTTGCGCGTACCGATTATTTTAAAATGAAAATAAAAAAAATCACGACAAGACCGGTCGGAATTTGATGGATAATTACTCTGTAGATAACACAAAAAATACTCATTCGTTTCTGCTTAGCAGGTTATAAGAAATTTGAGCTTAATGTTCGGTTATTCACGTCATTTTCGTTAAACATCGTTAAAAAATTGTTAAAATCGTTTAAAACGAATAACATTTTTTATACATATTTTTGGGAGGTCCAACCATAACATGTTTCAATTTTATTCGTTTTTATTATTTTTAACCGCAATTTTTAACCCCTAGAGGGGGCAAAATTTGTCATTGCACCATAACCCCAAAATGGGAAGGATTGGAAATAGAGGGACAGAGTTAAACCGCAAAAAAATCGTTAAGTAACCGAATGAAAATACGGTAGTATTTTAGTACACCTACCAGCAAATGTTCCAAAAAATCGTCATCCGAAATCTACGGACGGTTTGCGCGTACCGATTTTTTTTTAAATGAAAATAAAACTCGCGGCAAAACCAATCGGAACTTTTGATGGCATTTTTTTTGTAGATATCACAAAAAATACTGTCATGTGTTTCTGCTGGGCAGTTTATGAGAAATTTGAGCTTATAGTTCGATTTTTCACGTCATTTTCTTTAGAAATCGTTAAAAAATTACTTACATTGTTTAAAACGGATGACTTTTCTTATACATGTTCTTGTGAGGTCCAATAATGACATGTATCAATTTCATCCGTTTCTATTATGTTTAATCCCATTTCCCAACCGCTATAGTGAGTAATATTATTGAACGCCTACTAACAATTTTTTAACAATTTTTAACGAAAATGACGTAAAGAACCGAACACTAATCTCACATTTATAACCGTGACCTAAATAATGAGCAAATGAAATGGGTGGAAATAGTTTGGACATATTTATTTTCAAAAAAAAAGTATCTGCTGATGAACTTATATAGATATAAACCGAGATATAAACTAATAAGTATCTCAAAATATAGGTTTTGATTTCAATTTGATGAAAGTGATACGCACATCAGATGCTTTGCATTTGAATTTATTAAGGGCTACAGTACAAACATTTATATAGAAAAATTCTCACCAAACTCAATTACCACGTATTAATTATTGTTCATTTGGGTATGAAAAGATGGATGGTGACTTACGTCCACGACAAACGACGAAACCGGCTTTACCAGAGTCATTAATTACTGTAAGTGTATTGCAAATTGTCGCACAATGTCTTGTAGTTGTAAAAAACAGATTTATATTGTATTTTATTATGTAAATATATCAATAACGAATGTCAAAATAAAAGGAGTAATTGTTTGAATTCGCTGGATTTTCATGTATAACTGATGTATTTTTATTAATTAAAAGAATTGTTACTTTCATTTTGATTTGTTTTCATTATTTAAGAATCCATCCTTACTTTACCATTAGAATAAACTATGAATTATTACGACAATACTCATAAAAAATATTTTCTCTTATGTACTCAATACATTACCTTTACGAATAATATAAGTGTAGAGGGGATAAAAAAAATTGGACCAAAAATTAGACCGGCAAGATCCACATTCTTAACCTTTAATCAGTTCTTTACCCAAATCTGTTGCCAAAATGCGGTACTCGGTTTTGCATACTCAACTACCTCTAGCGCCCGCTGTATTAGCGGAGCGAGGTCTTTGTACGTACAAAACAATGGATGTTGGCGAGGAATATGTGCTAGGAATGTGTTTCGAGAGATATGTGCTAGAAATCTGTTTCGAGGGATGTGTGCTAGGGACATTGTCTGAGACGGCAACAACGGGCAGATGCACGCCGGTCGCTAGCAATCTGAAAAGAGCCCGCTACGGTCGCTACACATCCTCGCAACGCTCATCTGCACACCGTTTCACTAATCCGCCACACATCTTCGTTGCGCTGATTTTCCTAGCACATCTCCGATGGAAACGCAGCCTAACGATTACCTGTATGACTACAGACACCAGCTCATATTTTGTGTTGAATAATAATAGATCTTATTAAATTTAGTAAACATACAATAAACCGTTAACTTCATTGCATTTATTCTGGTTCTACAAGAGAGTAATTGATGAATCTCAAACCCACGTACAAAAAATAAATCTGTTTTAAAAATAGTGCGACAAGTGTCTATCAGCGCAAACAAAAAAGAATTGGACTTCCCCTATCCCTATTTCATCATGATCAAAAAAGTAAATAATGATCAAGCGCATTTTAACGTCTCAAAATCAAAGTTTAAACGATTTTAAAATGTATTGATTTTTGTTGATTTCTACTCCGCGCCACTGACAAGAGTTCCAGAAACGATCACTGTTACCTTTCCTCCACGGTAGTGATGCGGTATCAAAATTTCGATACAATAATGCACTGGATGTATTTTCAGAACAGTTACGAGTATTTCACACCAGTTGTACTACTGCGAAATGTCCATTAAAATCAAATCAGTAATTATCGAGTTATATAGCGGACTGATAGATAGATGTATTCAGCGGTCACATGTATTGTGTATGATGTATTTACATAATCAGGTCAGTTTTATTATATGGCATTACATACAGGCAGAACGTTTTGAGACAGTTTGATGGCAACGAGTGACATGGTTGTTCATGATGTAGTACAATATATAAAAAACGGAGTCAAGTTGATTGACTCAGTACTTCCCACACATAACGGTGATACCATTTTGTTATTTTTCCATAGCATGAAGCTATATCCTGAGATCCCCCTGCAACCGAATCATCGCCCACTCACCCGCAAAAAAAATCGTGCAGAAAAGCTCTCGTAAATCGTTTCTTGCATCCCTCTCCATAGGAACTAGGATGCTACAGTTTTTATTCAGCAATCTTAAATATGACATGCCGACTTTCCGATATCTGAAAACAGACCACATTACCAGTGTTAATCTTTGAAGAGCAATAGAAAGTGTTCCGGGTTTCCCAACCTCCCTATCTGAGACCCTCTGCTACTTCTGCTCATTTTGATAACACAAAAAAAAAACAGCAGAAAAGGATTATAGATCCCTACAGTACCCAAAAACAGAGTTTGAACGGCTTTTGTGTTGTACTGTTTCTTTTTTTAATTTAGTTGCGCCGCCTTTAACACAATTTTCAAAAACCACAGAATTTATCGATCTCTGTCATGGCCCACGTTATATGCTACGGTTTAGAAATTTCATTGCAATCAGTTTAATTATGAACTGCATACATTACAGAGTTATCTGAACGAATGAAAGAACTTTATTTAGCAAAAGCTAATTAAAACGCAAAAATTTTAGCAGAATATGTACAATATCATAGTAAATACAGTCTCGCATACCAAAATACATTGCTCTAAACCTTTTTTTGAATGTATGTACATTTGGTGAGTTTTTTTTAACAGAGGCAATTTATTATATAATTTCATTACCTTCAATAAATAACGATTTTTCCATTGATTTGGAGCGATATCTATCTATGCAGTAACGATCTTTAGTAACGATCTTTAGTTCTTGTATCTACATCAGTATAGTTGCAAAAATTATTTATCTAAAGTAGGGCAGCATTCGGACAATGCTAAGAAGTATATTATGTCGTTTCTTTAGAGGGCAATGAAGAGCTCACAACGAATGCAACCAATTTTTCAATTTCACAACCCCCCACCCCCACACTGCTCAAATCTTACACACACAAAAAAATGTTGAAAAGGATCAGGAACCCTCAATTCACCCAAAAACGAAGTTTATGCTGTTTTTATATTTTTAATTTTTAGGTCACTGCTGCGCCGCCACTGTCACGATTTCTAGAAGCCATACGCGTTTTTCGTCCTTGCCAGTGATACTGTGTCTAAAAGTAATTAAAAACCATTCAGCAATTTCCAGGTCACAATACAGAACTATCTAAAGCAAAACTTGTATGCATTCATCAAAGTCCCTTGGTTTCTGTAATAGGCAAAAAGTGTATTATGCCGCTAAGGCGTTCTTTTACAAGTCAACGTACAGCCTATTATAAATACAAAAAATCAGTTTCACAACCTTCAATCTCCCACCACCTCAATTGCACCCCACTCAGAAAAAGTTGAAAATGATCAGAAACCCTTAAAATGCCCAAAAACGAAGTATGGTGCACAGTGCTCCGCCGCCCATGCAGTGATTTTAAAATTATGGCAGCCTTACCTAGTACGACCCCACACCATGTCGTTACCTAAATTTCATCACAATCCATGCAGGAAGCTAGAAGAACGCCAATAGACATACTGATCGACAGATAGACAGGCAGGTCGATAGACAGACAGAGAGACAGACGGAAATGAGTAACGTGGATTTTTGTTATGCAGATATCATAAAATGCCCAAGAAGCGCATTATCTTAAAATAGAAAATTTTCGCAATCACAACACACCCCTCGGCTATCGGCGTGGGAAGAAGAATGGGTTAAGACGTACGTTGAGTTATACAGGGTGTCCCACGATAAGCAATATAATTGGAAACGAGCAGTAGTGCAGAATTATAATTTGGGGGGTTTAAATTAGAGCAAATATAGTATATTTTCTTGTGTTCCTTCCGATAAAACAATTCCAACAAACTAGCACACTTTGGGTCTAAAGTGATTAATTCAAGAGCCACAGGTACAAAAGGATGGTACCACTACCATTGACTATAACACGTACCCCTACAGTTAAACTACTTTGCTATAGTGTTTCATAATGATAGTGGTACAGTCCTTTCAGTACCTGTAGCTCTTGAATGAATCACTTTAGACCCCAAGTGTGCTAGTTTGTTGGGAGAAACACAAAAAGTCACAAATATACAGGGTGTCCCATTAAAAATTTCGAATCGGACGTCCCGTGACCAAAAACAAATACCTTATTGGGTGGCACAATAATAAGAAAAGATACTATATTTGCTGTAATTTACACCCCTAAAATTATAATCCACTACTACCGCCCAGTTTCGATATATTGCTTGTCCTAATCGTCGTGGGACACCCTGTATCTTATTTTACAATCATGTGCATTTTTCATTATCTGGTGCTATCTCAAGTAGAAGAATTCTAGTACACATTATTCCCATTTCCGTACATCTTCAAGCGTAACTTTGTCTTTCCTAAGTAGATTTCAGATGGAAGTTGATTCCTTTTGCGCTTTCCTTCGCCTTTTCCAGGGCGAATATGGTTATAAAATCGTATTGTGCAGTGAACCGAAACATTCTTCCGCCATCTGCAGACGTATACATGGTAGTAGACTTCAGGGGGATGGTGAAGGCGTCAACGTAATTTAACTTTTGAAGCTTATCGTGCAGCTCTCTCTCTGATATATAACGCTTCACTCATCAATATATAAATAGAACTACGTTTATAAGGATGCAGGCAGGTTTAATAACACTGCTTTTCTGTAGAGTTGGGAAAGTCTTATTAGTCATCACTAGATATGTTTATTCATTCAGTTTCTAGTTAGATATGCCCAACACGAAGCGTGAGGTAGAGAGATTATCCTGTCTCACTCTAAAGTACAAATTTTGAATTGATTAGGATGCGGTAGCCCATATTGAACCAAATTTTTAAAAATTGTCCGTACATGTGCGCCACTAAAAAAATATAATATATTGGTAATACAAAAAAAATCTCTCAACTTTGAGGGATATTTTGAGCAGCATAAATTATTTTATTTGTTAACAACAAGAGAAAAACATTAGGATGGTTCATTTCAGGCAACCAGGTGATTAAATTGAACTTGTGGTCTCTTAAATCGAACCTGACCTCAGATCTTGATAAAGTAGAGATAATACTTCCAGGAAAGTAGATTAAACTGAACTAATGTCTCTTTAGAAAAGTTGGTAAGTACCGAAACATTTTTTTTTTCTAATAAATTGCTAACAAAATGTGTAAGAAAATTCTGTACTGCTAGAGATGAACCCTGGAATATTTTCTTTTTTGGTTCAACACCAACACATTTCCAATGAAACCAAGTGAGGCACTGCAGGCAATGAATCATTTCAACTTGGTCTTCAGTCTTGCGTTCAGTGCAGAACCACAAAAGTTCAGGTTCAGGAAGCTTTAGAAATTTAGAATGGCTGGGGTATAATTAGAGAGGGACAGAGATATTTTTCTTTATTTTGTATAGCGGCGTCAACTGCTATGGTTATTTGCCGCTTCACACAGCCTATTTTATCATTGGATAACTGTAAAGAAACAGGAACATTTCACGACGCATCAGACTATCCTAGCGGCTTTGTTAAAGACATAATACCGGGGGTTCATGGGTAGTTTAAAAAGAAAGAGGAAGCATAGGTTAAAACATGGGTGATATGCTAGTAGCAGAAAAGCCGACTTTTCAGTCAAACGAAGAATAGCAAACCATCATACAGTTTATAGGTTGTTTAAATAATTTTTTCTTCAAATTTTCCAGAAAATTTTTATGAACCTTAGGAATCTTAGGGTATGCTGTATGTTTTCCTCATTTTCCAGACATTGTGCAAGGGTGGGTTGAATTTCAAAGATATTCCTGGGCACGGTATTATCTGGACATTCCAATAAAATATGTTGAATAGATAGCCGACACATACATGTTTCGCAGCGGGGGCGGTTTGTTCCACGAAGTAGATAGTTGTGTGTTAGGTTGGTGTGGCCCATGCGCAAGCGGCACAGAACCACTTGTGCACGTTGGCTAAGTGTTTTTGGGTATATCCATCGATCTACAGTTGGCTTTATTTCTTGCAGTTGTCCACGTTATGTACGCCACTGCTCCTTCCAATTCAAAATTACTCGAGTTTTAGTTTCTCGTTTAATGTCCGAGAAAACCAAAGGTGTGCCTTCGTCTATAAGTTGAAGGGCAGCTTCCTTGGCAGCACGATCAGCTTGCTCATTACCGGGTATACCAACATGGGCGGGAGTCCAAAATAATATAATTTCTTCCCCTTCATGCCTAATGTGGTGTATGAGGTCCAGCAATACCTGAATCCTTATGTCAGTGGAAAAGAGAGAGAGAGAGAGAGATATTTAAATAAATTTTCGACAGTGGTATTGTTAGCACTATAAAACACTGCCATCTAATAAACAAATTATAAAACTGGCAGAACAAACCTACATTGTTTTAGTTAGATTTGAAACCTTCGCCAAGTTCATAAAATACTACATTGTGCGTGGTAGAAATCTTCAACGCTTCACATATCTGTATTACGTCGTCCTAATCTAAATATGAACTGAGTTGCAAGAAGGTTCAAAGGTGTGTTGTCGAATACCCGGTGACAACATTGCCAAGTTTTACGGAGAGTAGCAAAAAAGGCAAGAGTTCAATTTGGGTGACAGTTCACTATGGGCAACCGCGCCCATTTTTTTTTTACTTCTGCATCTTCGGCATCGAATGCGCTCGGGTCATTAGCCTCGGGTTCTGTGTAGGCTTTGTCACTGTTTCCCGGTGCCAGTCTAGGAACAGCACTGCTAGTTAGAAGCAAACAGTGAAGACTCAGGTGGGGATTTTTGCTTTTTTATGGATATATATATTTGATAGAAAAAACCGGAAATAAATTTCCGCCCCTAACGAGAATGGAACCCGGGACCTTCCGGTTACGAGCTCTCGACTCTAACCACTGAGCCAGCTCACCCTCCTGCACCCTAATTAATTTGAAAAAAATTATATTGTAATCAGAAGTTTCACCATGCTGTTGCGTAAGGTTTTTAAGATGTTTTTGGTTAGTGGCTCTATTTCTTCCTTTTTTCTTACTATACGTTGCTTTATCTCACCCGCACTGCTATGTCTTTAATAGATTTTTTTCTAGTTACCTTTTCCAGTGAATTCAGAATACATTTGTTGTTTGTTTTAAAACTTATTCTACAAGTCCACGTATGTATCTTGTTTTGAGGAACATAGTTTCAAGCTGGAGCGATAAATTTTGATAGTGTACCTAGTCTTAGATAGTTTTGGCAACGCACTATGGCAGACACTTCTCTGGTTGTAAAAACCATTCTTCTTATAGTTGAGGAAGAAATACCCCAACGCTTTTCGCTGAATGGCTTAAACTATACCAAAGAGGTTTTGATATATCGGATGCCAACCAAATCAAAATTGCATATGCCAGTTTACCTCTGACAAAAATAGAACGTAAGATCTTTGTGCTAGTTATACTAGGAAACTTTTCCAATGACTAATACAAAATCCAATCAGGTTAAGCAGGGTCTTCCTAGCAACGCACATTTTACGCGGCGTAGAACGAAATTCGGCCTGCGTAGAACGCTGAGGACAGGGCGAATTAAATTCAGTGGAGGCGCTTTCCTATACTGCGCAAAAACATCTTGCGCCAACGTAAGGGCCTGTCCACATCTCCACGTCACGACGTAGTCAACGTGGAACGGTGCGGTGTCGCAGCAGGGTACCGTTGCCATGACGTGCTAGTGACGGTACGGCAACGTCACCGTAGGACGCCACGTAAAACGGCGTCGGCGACGTGTGGCTAGTTCTATTGGTTACGATGCTCAGTTAATGTTTTATTGGCATTGTAACTTTTGTTAATAATTCTTCAAAAGTTGATGCAGACATTCGAAAATATCTAGATGAGAAAATCTTGGGGTTGTGGCCAAAATTTTGAAAAAAGTGACTGGGTCACAGCATAGAGGAGACTCTGGTGCTAACAGCCAAGCTTTCAGCAATGCTTATTGCCATCTTCAGGGCTTTAACGTTGAGGTTTGCCAATTTAAAAACAGCAATTGCCGAGGCAATTGCATTGAGTGAAAACGATTTCTTAATGCAGCTATAATAACCGTCGCAATTTTTTTTCCATAAATTTAAAAAAAAAACTATACTATCATGGCGTCTTCCACTAACAGGTCAGGAAACAAACAACATATATTTGAAAATTACAAACACACAGAAACGACCCTTACATGTTTGAAATTGTAATAATACCTTCGGGTTTTAATAATGCCTTCGGGTTTAAAATTTCAACAGGTAAAGGTTGTTTCTGTGTGCTTGTAATTTACAATTATATGTTGTTTGTTTCCTGACCTGTTAGTGGAAGACGCTATGATAGTATAGTTTCTTTTAAAGTTCTATGGATAAAAAATTGTGGCGATTATTAGAGCTGCTTTAAGAAGTCGTTTGCACTCAATGCAATCGCTGTTTTCAAATTGACAAACGTCAACGTTAAAGCCCTGAAGATGACAATAAGCATTACCGAAAGCTTGGCTGTTAGCACCAGAGTTTCCTCTATGCTGTGACCCAGTCTCTTTTTTCAAAATTTTGGCCACAACCCCAAGATTTTGTCATCTCAATTAAGTTTTTGGCCATCAGCTTCCTTCGTATTCGAGAATATCTGTAGAGTTTGTGGTCATACGTTTCCAATGCTTCGTATTTGCTGGTGAAATGATACCCATCATTATTCGTAATTGAAAGGGGTGCACCCAGTATTGTCTTTGCACATATTTTTTTAACCTCTCTCTCCGTCTTTTCAACAATAGCAGAAGCAGAATACGTATTGTGCCGTCCATATCTAGAACGAGGCTGCTATTTTTCACGTACGTTAAGAACTAGCCACACGTCGGCGACGACGTTCGACGTGGCGTTCCACAGCGATGTTGCCGTACCGTCACTAGCACGTCGTGGCAACGGTACCCTGCAGCGGCCACACCGTTACACGTTGACAACGTCGTGACGTGGAGATGTGGCCAGGCCCTAATACGGTCGACGCAATGGGACGACTGCTCGGAGAGCAGTCTATTCAGTTGTACGCGCCGTGTTGTGAAGGGCGCTATGTGAAAATGATACGACAAATCCATTTTAGTGTCGAACACGTGCCACAAGGTCGAAAAGAAACGAGAATTGCTGTCTTCTAACTTTTACCTCGTCGTCAAGCAGATGTGTATGGATAAGTAACTAAAATGCTACTTCGCTGCTTCTTTTTTGAAATATTTGACTAGCAGAATTTCTAGTGCTATTATGAATCGCAGAATCGTGGTTCTTTTGTCAATTTCGTCGTGCAAAGTTTCATATTCCAATATTAAAAGTGCCAAAGCTAATTTCTTTCTTTTACTCATAACAACGGTCAGGGATGGGATTCCGTTTTAAAAATGATATCGAGTTTGATATCAAAAACGACAGTAGCGATTACGTTTGCCACAATTCGACAGTAAACTCGATATCTATACTCGACAGCTGCAGAGCAGTCGATTCGATGCTTAGATTCTCAAGAGTCAGGTGATTATACATCTATTTACACAAACATTGAAATTTTGTAGTGAACTCTGTACTTCAGTGTTTTTAAACTTAAGGGAAATCGTGAGTATATTATAGTGGCTGCAGTAACTAGAAAATAAACTTTTATTTCGCTATGCATGTCTGACTCATTCCAGCTGTATATTCTTGTCCAATAATCGTTGGTATGAACCCGTGGTGTAGAAAATAAGGCAGCAAAGAACGTAGCCTCCAGAGTAATGCCCTTTCTTAAGAATCTCTCCTGAACCAAAGGTCGAATTTCCTCAATCACATGCCTACGGGACCCTTTTTTAGGTTATTATATAATTTCGATAAATATTCATGTATGTACTCTTTATATAATCGAAACAGTTCTATAAACGTGTTGTCGGGAAGCTCGAAAGGATTGCTTTTTGCTCTAATTATCATTCTTCTCCGAATATTAATCAAGTGTTGCTGTTCTCTCTGTTGCTGAAATAGATGCTCTCTCACAACTGGCAACATTATTGTCTATGAGTATTATTATTACAAAGATGGAAACAAAAAAATAATGAGGCTAATGACCAGAGCAGTCGAAGCCAATGACAGAAGTAAGAAAAATAATATTTCTGGGTATATTTGAGGTTAGGACCAAAAAACAACGATTTAATGTGATAGGTAGTTCATATGTGTCATTTCAACTACCGAATTCCCGAAGATTTCCGAAGCCAAAACAGATCGAGTAACAGAATCCGGGTTTATAATTCTATCGAGCTGATTATCTATCGAGATCGAATTTCTCGATTCAGAACGGAATCCCACCCTTTGACGCAACTGACAATCCTAGGAAAACACTTTTTACGCAGCACATTGGATGTCGCGTTGCGTCGGCCGTATGAAGTTCTACGCCGCGTAAAATGTGCGTTGCTAGGAAAACCCTTCTTTAGATGTGACGTATGTGGTCATTCAACGTTAATTTGGAATCAAAAATTACTTCAATACCCTTTAAACGGGAAGATGATATTAACTGCTTTAATATTTTTATATAATTAATCTGTGGCCATGAAATGTCAGGTTTGTGGTTTTATTACGCTAAGCAATCATGCTGAAAATTTAGTTTGGTAGTGCAGATAGATAAGTATACCGCGCTCTTCAGCAATAACCCCAATAAGTACTTGGCGCTGCCAATGGACATAAATATATCGAAAACTCTTTCATCCGAAGGCCTGTAATGCAGAGCACGGTCTATGATAAATCTACGTCCATTAAGTTTGCTGTCTTTTTAGCGTGCCTCATTGATTTTTATTGTATCGCTGCGAAAAGTTTTTCCATAGAAATAATGTAATAAGGGAAAATGTGTTTGGATGGAAAGATTACTTATGGAGCGGACAAGAACTTTGATAGCGAAATCCACAGTGTTTCTTGTTATACCCAAACGTTACTACAGAGCTGTTTTCTATTGTACTGCTTTATAATAGACAGCCTTTCATGTAGACTGAGATTCCTACTGGAGTCATATAATAGAATTGAGATCCGATATTTGACAGCTGTTCAGAAACCTTTAAGTTTTAATAATTATGGGTCATCCATTTAGTGCGTTATATTTTGATATGTCAGAACGTGTACCTGACAGACACATTAAAATACAAAGGCTGTTTGATTACGAGGGTTGCTCTATATGCAGCCGCATATAGAACCCGCGCTCTCTGGTGGCCAAGCGTACTCGCCGTGGCGTCCCACCAAGAAATCTGCAGCTGTTCAGCAGCGATTTTCTTTGGTTTGCCATTACCTTCGGGTACCAGATGGTGCACCGGCAGAACCTTTCTGTCGCCTGCTACAACAGGTTGTTTGATTGTTTAAGATGCATGTCTTTAAACCATTCTGGCATACACAGAGGCGCACAGCAGGATATGGTGTGATAAGTCCCTTATGCAGGAAGTGCGGTGAAGCATTTCACCTTCGACTGTCCTACCCCGGGTGAAATCAGAAACTCCTATCTGAATTTAGTCCAGGAGGGAAGATGCATTTCAAAGTTCGCAAAGAACATAGGATGGGACTCTTTGACCGGGGGTGCAGAATAGGCCTTAGGGCTGACTGGCAATTATTAGGGCAACTTAACGCTATCCCCCTCACTACAAAAAACTAGTTCGTATATAAACTTTTTTACACTTCGTACTGATTACGAAAGGGTTGATGCTACTGGCATCACTATTGTTTTGTCAAAAAAGCAAACCATTTAATATAATAAGGCGCAGGAAGGAATCGTACAAAAAAGTTTCAGTTATCTCTTTATGTGGAAAGTTTGGTGAAGTTGTTTTTTAGTCCCATGAAGGCAGAGCTGGAAAGGGGATTGTGGAATTATTTCATCTAAGACAATAGATTTTATGCCTACTTGGGTAAAATATAGTTATTATTCTGACATATCACAGTTATTTACGTAGTAGGGTTGGCAAAAAGGGCTAAAGATGACCTACTTGCCTGGCTTCGCCTCCTCATCACTGCTACTACTATTTACGTAGTAAAGAAGGTAAAATGTCTATATGAAGGCGGTCCCTAGAAAGCACTTAGTTTTGATTAAATTTGTCTCTGATAGGCAGGAAATGGTATATAATTTGTCACATGTAATTGACTAATGGAGGAGAGCATTTGTTTTAGTAAAAAGTCTTAATAACATGTGGTCTTCACTAAATTTTTGAAACCACTCTTAAAGAAAGGTGTAGGTTTATATCAAGGCTTGCTCTGCAATGTAGAGCTGTCTTAAATGGCATTTCGGAAAAACATAAGGTGTTACTTATGTGGGTGCCGAGTCATGCTAGAGTTTATGGTAATGAATTGGTGGATGCGCTTGCACAGAAAAATGTACCGTTGCGTTTTTAATTAATTGTTAGCATTTGGATGTTTTTCCATCGCTTTAAATATATTTACAGTTGTTTCAAATCCATGTCATTGAAAGAACGTAATCCCTTTATTCAAAGTAATCACAGGTACGTCAATAAATTCAAAATAATTTTATATTCGTTCTAATGATGTGTATAATCCTTCTAATACCAGTATTGACATATAATACAATCAAAACGTCCTTTTGTTTTCAAAATTTACCCTATGTTTCATTTTAGCAAAGCATACAATCTATTCGATGTAATAAAATTATTCCTGCAACAGCAGTTCGTGATAAAGTAATTGGTAAGTAGTATTCGTAACTACAACATCATATATCGAATTCAATAGCCCTTGTTGTTCGCTGAACTATAGTCAGTATTCAGCGGGACTGATGTCTCGATTCAATGAACGTAAAAAGAAAGAACAGGGGAATCATCTTAGTGTTATTATAGGCGCCAACCCGCCAACATGGACGAAGTTGTTTCGTTGTGTTGTTTCGTTGTTAGCCGTGTTGTGTCATCTCGTGTTTTTGCGTATTGCATGAGCAATTAATTGTGTAATTTAAATGTGTCCAGTTATATGTCAAATGGAGGACCTACTGAGAAATTGGGGCTTAGAAGAGCTAACACCCACATTTGAATGTAGATATTTAGATTAGTCAACAGTTATATTTCAGGTAAAAATGCAACAAATGGTGCAGACCTATGTCCAGTTCTTATATCATGCTCCTTGTAACTGCATCCAAAATCACACCATTAAACATCCAAACGAATCGCAATAAAATGTGTTGGTCCAAGGAAAAGGCTCTTCGACCTGATGATATAAGATTGGCAGGACCCAAGGCGATCCTCACCTTTGCGATGAGGGCTGGACTTGGGAACTATAGGGTGAGGAGAGGTGTATAAGAGCCCGCTTATAGGCCTATCCACTGATAGTTTCAGCCACCAGTAAGCCTCTCTTCTTTTTTCATTCATGCGTTCATTCATTTAAAGAAAGAGGTACCTAATACTAATGAAAAAGTTCATCTAGCCAACGATTAACATTCCTTTTGCGTCACTCAAAGAACTTAATACAATGAAAGACCATAAAATAACATGCGAATTTCTTAAGTCAGGAATGATATACAGTCAATCACTGCTGCGGCCATATCCATGTTAGCTGGCTATTGCCATATTGCCATATTGCCATAATTACCAAAATACACCTGATTTTAATGCTCTGCGTTGTATCAATGAACAGTTAACACGGATGTATTACTGTCGGTCATTAACATCACGAGCGACAACATCTTCTCGTAGTATTGATGACAGTAGTGATAGGTCTACGGTTTACCACCACCAATTCTAGCATCTTTCTAAAAGTTGATGACTAAGTTCGTCAAATCAATGCTCCAATATGAAATTGTGTCAATCGCAGGAAGGTTATATTGATAAGTATATATTTTTTTAATATTAGAATGTACTGGTTGCAATGTTTTGTTTTACTTTGGTATTTTCCGCAATTGAGGTTTTGAATTAAGAAAAAAAGTACTTTTTTGTGATAAATGGAAAGATCATATATAAGTTTTATACCAAAACTGTTTTTGTTCTCTTTTTTTCGCAATAATTCAAAAGTTATAACAAAATTAAATCGAGTACCGAAAACACGCCGACGGCTCCCAAACCCGTGTGATGTCACCATGGCGGTAAGAATGCTCCTTTGACCAACGACGTCCTACTCCGATACTAGATTCTAGATTCCCAGCCAATCGCGAAAATACGTACTGCTAAACTGGTTACTAGTGTATATTTGTTGCAACACAGTCGATGAATGAATTTTGCAGATCGAAACGAAGTCTACGATCAAAATAAATATGTTTTTGAATGTTTGAAGTTGAAGCCAGATTACAGACTCCAGTAAGTAAGTACCTAATCAAATATGTCTCGTTGAAAAGATCTCCTCAATCCAAGGATGGCCCAGTGGTTAGAGAGGCCGATAGTGGATCTCAGACGTCTCAGTGTCTTTGGATCGAAACCCAGGCCTTCCAACTTTTTTTTTATTCTTTTTATCAAAAATTTTATTGATGTGCTTTTTACACTTGTTACGCGAATTTTTTCTACGATCAACATAAATATTTGTTTGAATCAAATTTTGTTAGATATATTATTTGCACAGCACAGTGCAAAAACTAAGTACAGGAGGCGGTGGACAATTCACAAAATCAGCGGAAATGAGGTTTGTCCGTCAATATCAATCGCCATTAGTTTTTTTTAAATGCAATAGTGGGTTAATAAAACAAAATCCCTTCATCCATTCAATTCATTCATTTTTAAGTTTTTTAATTTAAAAGAGTAACTCAAACTCGTAATCACGTTCTGGTTATCACTTGGTGTTATTATTTATTTAACTTTGGGCAATGCAGCTTAACAATATTAATTATTCATAAAAATTTAACAAGCACTGTGCAGTGCAAGTAATATGTCTAACAAAATTTTATTCAAACACATATTTATGTTAGTCGTAGAATAAATGTGCGTAACAAGTGCAAAAAGCACATCAATAAACTTTTTGATAAAAAAAATCAAAAAGTTCGAAGGCCTGGGTTTTCGATCCTGAGATCCACTATCGGACTCTCTAACCACTGCGCCATCCTTCGATTGAGGAGATCTTTTCAACGAAACATATTTGATTAAATACTTACTGGAATCTGTAATCTGACTTCAACTTCAAACATTTAAAAACATATTTATTTCGATCGTAGACTTCGTCTCGAGCTGCAAACTTCATTCATCAACTGTGTTGCAACAAATATACACTAGTTACCAGTTTAGCAGTACGCATTTTCGCGATTGGCTGGCAATCTAGCATCTGTTATCGGCGTAGGACGTCGTTGGTCAAAGGAGCATCCTTACCACCAAGGTGACGTCACATGGGTTCGGGAGCCGTCGGCGCCGGCGTGTTTTCGGTACTCGATTCAAACACCCATTTTTATTTTGATATAACTTTTGAATTATTGCGAAAAAAAGGAAAACCAAGACAGTTTTGTTATAAAACTGATGTATGGTCTTTCCATTTATGACAAAAAAAAATTTTATTCAAAACCTCAATTGAGGTCCCTTGACGTAGCTTTTAAACTTTTGTATCCGAATATTAATTTTTGCTGTGAATAATGAGCGGTCATAGGCCTACTCAGAAGCATTTATGATTTTTCATTTTTTAACATGCTTAAACACAAGTTTCTCAAAGAGCTTATAATGTTCCATAATAGGTATATACATAGAAAGCACCGAATGTAAATACTTGTCGTTCTTTTTGTCGCTCACACGAGGTATTTTCTGGTTATAATTCAAGTTCGCATCTGTTTCCGTGATATAAATGAACAGATCCGAGTAATATTTTGCAAAAACAAACCGTTGATCCACACCTACTGTATAAATAGCTACTTCATTTCTCACCACTCAGGATCCACATGCAAATAAGGCCATAAAATAAACTCGAAAAACATCCCAACGAACCCCTATCTTGCTGCTTGTGTATCAGACTGTCTACGGTGGATAAAAATATCTGCCTCAGAGGGAGTGTTTGGCATGAATTATGACGTTACTTAAAGGCACTGCGTGATACCGTTTTATGAGGGACGCAGCCCCTAACCGTTGCCCTAATGACGGCTTTTTATGGTCATACGAACGGTTAATGAGGATTTTCGACCATTTTCGTGGGTTAATGGGAGCAGATACACTATCTTAAGACATCCTCTACCTCTTCTATGGTTGCTTGTGGACATTGCCGCGTTATCGTTATACACTCGTAAAATTTACACACAGGTTATGCCTTTGGGGTTTGATGATTGATATCGTGACACCACGCTAGCAAATATGGTCCATTCGTCAAATGGTTCTAATGCTAACAGCTAAGATAAATATTGGGTTTCAACAAAGAATATAACCTAATACGAAAGTATGAAGGATCCTATAATAATAATAATAATAATGTTCAAACTACCTACGCTGGGAAGATATCTAAATACACAGACTTTGCCGTAGAAGTAAAACGACTCTGGAAACAAAACAAAGTTGTTATTGGCCCCCTAATTATGTCGGTCTCAGGCCTTACACCTGACATATTCACACCACACCTGCACCAGCTAGGCCTGGACGAAAAGCTACACAAAATATTTCAAAAGTCTGTAATCCTCAAGACCTGTAACATAGTATGATCTTTCTTAAACTCCGATCAGTAATGGTTCAGGTGTTGACTTAGCACAGCCCGTCAACATTTGTTGCTACCGCAGTCATGCGAGAGAAGCTTGAAGAAAAACATAATAATAGTAACCGAGTACACGGCCAGACATAACTCTGCAGCCAGAATCATACACCAAGCCCTAGCCACAACTAACAAATTAATCGAAAACACAGATCCATATTATAAATATACCTACACCGACATCGGTACTCGACAACAATCAATACAAACTATAGTGGGACATCGAACTACACACAGACAAAACTATCCCAATCAGTAGACCGGATATAGTTTTTCAGTCGAAGGCAGACCACGTTACCTATTTAATAGATATTGCTATACATAATGATACCAATGCTCAAACCACCTACGCTGGAAGAGGTCTAAATACGCAGACCTTGCCATAGAAGTAAAACGACTCTGGAAACAAAACAAAGTTGTTATGTCGATCTGAGGCCTTACACCTGACACATTCACACCAGACCTGCACCAGCTAGGCCTGGGCGAAAGGTTACACAAAGTATTTCAAAAATCTGTCATCCTGACGACCTCTAGTATTGTAAGATCCTTTCTAAATTCAGACCAGTAATAGTTCAGGTGTTGACTTGGCACAGCCCGTCACCACTTGTTGCTACCGCTATCATGCAAGATGAACTTAGCAAATCAGAATAATAATTGAGTTACAAGAGCTATTAACACATCTGCAATACCAATCCTCACGAATTGGCATCATCAAGTAGTTGCACACTGACATAAAAAACATCCATATACTCGTATGAACAGAACGCACCATGGACCGAAAACAAGGGGACAGAAGAGTTATAGAGACACAGTCACTTCACACAAGACAAACAAAAACACTCGGACATTGTTTGCAAATCAAACCTACATTGAGCAGTAGTAAAAGCGGACAAAAGAAAGCACTCCACAACAAACATAGATACCGTGTCAGAAAAGACCACATTAATGGAAACCAGTCTTACACCTGGCTGCAGGATGGCCAGTAGTTCCTGGAAACGGACGACTTCATGCTTGCTATCCAGCACCAAGGGATTGCGATACGACGCTACAAAGAATACGTAGTTAAAGATCCATCCGTAGCAAATGATAATTGCATAAAATGTCAGCAACAGAATGAAAAAATATATGACATAACAAGCGGGTGCAAAACTCTCGCCGGCACCGAGTACACAGCCAGACAATTTTGCAGCCAATGTCAAACACCAAGCGCCGGCTACAACAGACAAACTAATAGAAGACACAGATCCATATTACAGTTACACTCCGACATCAGTACTCGAAGACAATCAATACAAACTATACTGACATGTTGAAATACATGTTTTTCAGTAGCTGTTTCAAAAGGATGACACTACATTTTTTTTTTAGAATAGAATAGAATAGAATCATTTATTCACTACATGCTGCTATTGAAGCAGATAAGTTTCGTCAAACAACACAATAGATGTGAAACACAAAGATAAATTGAAATAGATAGTGTAAGTGACAAAATAAGTACAAAATACATACAAACAACAGTAGAAAATACGTTACGAATGTAAATAACAAAAGCACTAAAGTTTACGTCGTTTCAACAAACTCCTTCAGGCTAAAAACATTTCTCCACAAGATAATTTCTCAAATTTTTCCTGAACTTAATATTTGATTGGATGTTTTTTAAACTATCAGGTAACAGATTGTAGTAGTGGATGCCAGCGTAATCAGGCGATTTTTTATAAAAAACGTGATGGTACTTCTGTATATATAGCTTACTACTAGATCTTGTTGAATATGAGTGAATATCTGAGTGTTTTTTCAAATTGTTTAAATTTTGTTTTACATAGATAAGTAACTTGAATAAGTATATGCCTACAACTGTCAAAAGGCCATTGTCCACGAATAATTTATGACAAGACTCCATCGGTTTGATGTTAAAAATCAATCGTAAAATTCTCTTTTGGAGTACAAATACCCTAGTCCATTCAGATGCTTGGCCCCAGGATATAATATTATAGGAAATAATTGAATACACACATGCATAATAGTAGTTGATTGATATGCTGACAGAAAGATTTGTTTTTAGAGTATTCAAAGCAAAATATGCCTTATTTAGTTTACAACAAATATGATCAATATGAGATTTCCAACTAATGCGATCGTCTAGTTTAGTACCTAAAAAATTTGTGCCAGTAGATGGAGTTATATGACTATTGTTGAGTGTTAATGTAATATCAGTTTGTTTTTGATAATGCCCAGTAAATTGTATGAAAGTAGTTTTATCTAAATTTATTATTAAGTGGTTATATTTGCACCAATTTGCAAATTGCAGCATGACAGCGTTGACTTTGTTCGTAATATTTTCAACATCATTGGCGGACACCAGTAGTGTAGTATCGTCGGCATACATGAATACCGTGCCGTCCTTTATGTGATCTGGCAGGTCGTTCATGTATAATGAGAATAACAATGGACCTAAGACACTGCCCTGCGGTGCCCCTAGATTAACATCGTGTATATCTGATCTATCATTTGCTATTTTAACTATGATTTTTCTATGTGAGATGAAAGAGCAAATCCACTGGTTTATTGCTCCTCTAATACCTAAGGCGTTGAGCTTGACAGACAAAATTTTTGAGTCCAAAGTGTCAAAGGCGCGGGATAAATCCACGAAAATACCCACAACCACCTTTCCCACATCAAGCTTTTCATATATGTTTTGGATGAATGAAGTAGTAATAGTTTCAGTAGAATGGGCCTTTCTGAAGCCATGTTGACAAGGTGTAATTAAATTATATTTATCAATAAAACTTACCAGTCTTCTATGTACGGCAGTTTCAATTATTTTTGAAAAACATGACAGTGTAGAAATTGCTCGATAGTTCTCTACGGACATAGTATCACCTTTTTTGTATATTGGTGTAACTTTTGATAATTTCAGTTGGTCTGGGAATTCCCCTGATAGGATTGATTTATTTATTATAGGAGTTAAATCTCGCGCCAGTTCGTAAACGCATTCTTTTATCAAGAGAATTGGAACTTCGTCAATGCCTGTAGAAGGCTTATTTTTAAGTGACAAGATGACCTCGGAAATCTCTTCTTCAGTGAATTCAAATATACAAAAAGAATTATTTAACTGTTTCCTAACAGTGGTGCAAGTGTTAGAGCAAGTTTGACCGTTTGATTGCGCAACGAGCGCTGAGGCAGACGTTGCGAAAAATTTACTGAATTCATTCGCTATGATTTTGGTATCGGTTGTTATTTCATCGCTAACTTTCAAGGACCAAGCGGTATGTCTGCATCTCTGCCTAATTAACTGTTTATTTACTAGTTCCCAAATTTTTTTGTTCTTATTCTCAGATGAATTGATAATATCAGAATAATGTTTTTGTTTATATGAAGATATCTGGTACGATAACTCCTTTTTCATAGCTTTATACTTGCTGTTCATCTGTGGATCAGCTACAAGTTTTCTGAGATAATTTAGCTGCCGAAGGCTATTCAGATCATTTTTTATATTTTGAGGAAAGCTTATATATTTATCACACTTTTGCTTAAGGCTGATTAGCTTCTGAGGATGTGAGATGTTAAAGCACCAATTAAAATTCTCTTGAAACCTATTAAACATGTCGGTAGCTGTAACTTCTGCTGTTGAGTCAAGAGGATCAGCAAGGTATAGTAAAGCCCAGAGATATACCATTTGTTTACAAAGTGAGGATCTCCGCAAAAAGTGCCGACGGAGAAAGGGAACGGGGTCGGACTGGGCATTCGAATTCGTTGGAGTGGGCAACAACGAAAATGTTCATTCCATCCCATATAATGCTCATACATCAGTTGGTTGAACAAGATGTTTGAAACTTTATTATCTGTTGATAAATATATGGTAGAGACATTTCAATATAACCGTATAAACCATATGGTAAATTATTCCTTTCTGCACTCAATTTTAACGTTCGATTCGTTGCTTTAGTTGTCCCCAAATTAATTCTATCGGACTGAAAATGCAAACATAGGGAGGCAACCTTAAGACATCATGACCATACTTTTTAGCTATGCTTTCTATGACATATTGTTTCTCAAACTGTTCAGTGTGGAGGACCAATAATTCAGTAAGTTTCTTCAAAGTACAAATCCCGTTTTATGAGAAAATCTTGTATTTCCGCCTTCGATAACGTTGAATTCGGAATTTTGTACCTTTGTCTGGAGTGATAGCTTGCGTTGTCGACGGCGTGACGCTAAATGGCTTTAAATTGGAAATAAGGGTATACTCAAACCATTGCTCAAATATTCCCGAGTCCATGTTTTTGTGGTAGTCTATATTGCAGTCTTCAATTTTCTTTCCACATAATTTGAGTGCGTTTTCGACCTAGCCGTCAGATGATCCGCAGTGTAAGATAACTATACGGGATCCTTTATTTGGTGGAACGCCTTTTAGCTAACACTTCTTTGTACCGTCGGTCCATCCCTTTTTAGCGGTAGCATGGGTATCATGCCAGGTCTCGTCAAGGTAGTACACTGACCTCCCCTCGTTTCGGTATTACTCTATCTTATGCAAGTAATCGTGCCGCCATCCCACAATCCTTGCACTTTTCATTATAGCCATTCGTTTGTTCACAGTTCTGTACCTAAACCCAATCTTCCTAATCCATCGCTGCAATGCACTCCTTGGATACTGTTACCCCATTCTAGCCAATTGTCTTTGAACGGATTCGATTGTGGGTAGTTCATTAATTTTGTACTTTTCGTACACAATATTCCTCAATAATTTTGTGATCGTGGGATCTAGTTCTTTTGAAACACCAGCATAAAACCTACGCTTCCTCTTTTGTGGCCCCTTTCTCAAAATTTCACATACTGTTGGATATGGAACGTGTGTTAGAATTGACGTCTTTTTGATCATACTCCCCTTATTTTCATTCTCTGGATCGTTCGTTAGTTCATTATCATTTAGTACTATTTGTTTTGCATCTGCGCTGAGATGTGACCTTTTGTGAGGTTTTAATTGGTCTACCTCCACCTCCCTCTGTTCAAATTCATTATCAGTGTCCGTACTATAGTCACTACTTTCACCACCGTAATGACAAACCGCCGACGTAGCTTCACTGCTGCAGGGTAATTCACATCGCTGTGAAATCCCATTATCTTCCTAAGGCCGAAACATACTCTAGCTGTCACACTTCCGAAAAAAACGTCCGATTCAGACAGAAAAGTGACGCACAAAAGTAAAAGCAGATTGGCGTCGCTATCAATAACGGTAGCAATACCTGCCTAAACAATTTGACTAAGTCCGGTCCTCTTCATCGATCGAGTCGCTAATAATCCTGGAATGTGTCGGTCTTATCATAGTTCAGTCAAAATATACATCGTGAACGTCATCCGACAGATTTACGTTCAAATACAACTTAGTGTTTCATTTTCACCATTCTAAAAGGTTACGTTTTGTTAGAAAATTGGTTAAAAGCACATTCCATGAATTGGTTACGAGTACGAAAGTAAAATAATGGTAACTATTGAATATTATCAAAACTGTATCTATTCCAAATGATGAACTGTACTAAGAGATGGTATGCAGTTTTTATATAGCGCAAAACGTACACAAATGGTATATCTCTGGGCTCTACTATACAAATTTCTAAAATGATTTATTGTCGACTCATTAATTGGTCGTGAATATATGTTTTTCTTATCAGGTTCGCGTTCTATAACGTGATTCCATATGTATAAAAGAGCAAAATGATCTGAAAAACCTAAGTCGATGACATCACAATATTTGGTGTTTGTATTAGTAACTAGGTAATCTATTGCTGAGCTTGAAGTTATACCATGGACGTTTGTTGTTATCCTAGTGGGTTGATTAATTAAAGATTTTAACTGATAAGATCCAAACATGTCCATTAGTTTTTTCTTCTGGATACTGTCGCCGATTTGGTCAATATTATAATCTCCACATACAATGATGTTATCAAACTTACCTACTGTCAAACTCAACGCCTGATCTAACTTACAGTGGAACTGGTCATAGTCTCCACTAGGCGGTCTATAGATGCAAAGTATACACTCTTTATTTCCATGACGTACCGCAGAACACTCAAAACATGCCTCAAATGAAATATTCTTCAGAATTTTTAATTCAGAGTAAACACTAGTTAGTTTTTCTTTTACCATAATCACGGATCCCCCATGACAACCTGTCTGCCTACAGAAATGAGAGATGGTTTCATAGCCACTTAGATCAACATCATATATATTATCGTTACACAGCCAATGTTCCGTCAAAGCCAATACATCTACATCTAGTTCTTGAAGGGATAGTTTCATCAAATTTAGTTTATTTGATAGCGATTGCACATTCAGGTGTAGCATACTACTCGTACTGGTGGCCTGCACATCTAAGTTGCTGACGCCTTCTGCACCTGAGTCGAAAAATCCTGGTTTCTTTGAAATTTGAATCTTCTCACTGCAGCACCTGCCGGCCAAATGCTGGGGTCGTAAACTTTGTCCACATAATTCAGTGAGAACGATATCTTGAACGAAACGCCTTTGTCGGTTCTATTCCATTCTTCACATACAAAATCAATATCGGGTGCATTCTTCTTAAGAATGGATTGTAAAGTAGGGGAATTCATATCTGTTGTAAATCGATATACATGTAAATACCCCTTTTTCTGGATTGTATATGTTTCATCACACTTTCCCGTACCTATTATTATTGTTCTATGTTTATTTACATTCGAATCGTTTTTGCGGAGGGAACTCCGTGTCGGTCGTTGCCCCTCATTTTTTTGGGGAAGTGGAATTTCCTTCTTTTTGTCATCGGTGCCTGTTGAAGGTACATTTTCTGCTGCTATCGAAGCGAACGATATCTTGTTTGGAATAAACGAAGATTTTTCTGTTGTAGGATTGTTTGAACTTCCATTGTTTATCGATTGTGCGATAGGTGGCGGTGAGTGTATGATATTCTTCTTATTATCATTTTGGGATAATTTTAATAAATTGATAATATCCTCTTGATCCTTCACTCGCTTTTCCAAATGGTAGTTAAGTCGTTTTAGAAGTTCCATCTGAGAGTTCGGGGTTGAGTCAGCCAGCTCTCCATCTGCAGGAAGTGAGGTTAGTGCATCCTCAAATTCTGCTTCACCTTTTGTCTGCAACTTTTGGTGCATATAGCGCACAAATTTCAATACACACTCACTAGTTACACTCAAAGGCACCTTCTGATGAACAATAATTTCCACTAGAGTGTCTTTTTTTAACTTATTTAACTCAGTTGCGAGCTGAGCTGGACATACTTCCGCCATATTGAATCTAGTCTTTTAAAGCGTAAATTGTAGATTCAAACTGCCGGTAGTAATTTACATCTAGAAAAACGCCAAGAGACAGTAGACCGATAGGCAGACCGACGAAAATGAGTGACACGGTCAGGTATCATAGAGTAGAATAATTTATCGGTGCTTGTACACAAAATGTGCCTACACAGCTCAAAAAGAAATAGTTGACTAGACAAATAAAATAGATAAAGACCAATTATCTCAAAATCAAGAATTTTCTCGATCGCAACACCTATCGGTGTGGAAAGTCAAATGACTATCCGATTTTCTTCCACCCTTCTTGCTACCCTTGTCGGACCATGAGCCTGATTACACAGCAAGGGACCGGATAGCCTATTCAACCACGATCTCTCCGTGATGACGTATCCCTAAACCGCAGTTCACCGACCGTCAGCCATGTAGTCTACTTGCAAATTCGTGTGAATTTAAATCTATTCAAACTATGTACGCACACTGATATGAGTAGCGGGTATATATAGTGTGGGCCAATAGTGAGGGGACGGAGGATTGTGGGCTAAAACGGACTTCAAAAGTCTGTCACCTGACCATGGTAGGGGGCCTAGAGGGCTATAATACTATAATATTTTCGCTTAAATTTTGACTGCTGTACAGAATGGTTCATAATTATCAAACTTACATATTTTTTAACAGAACTCCTCATATATTACTGCACATTTGGATTCTTTAGTGAATTTTAGTGTGACTTTATGCATCATGTATGGAACTTTAAACGGGCCGTTTAGGCGCAAATCACTATTTTTGGTATAAGTAGGTATCAGAAAAAATTGAGTAACGCAGCGGTTGTAAAACTTATAGGGTCGCGACTTCGCAGTGCGACGAAGCATGCAATACGTAAGACGATCAAATTTGAATTATTTTTGCACCACTTGGAGAAATCAGTAGATTAATTAAGGAAACTTCAGTCACAGGTACCTTGATTATATCAAATGGGAATGCCTATTTTTTTATACCATCGAATCTAAAACCTTATAACCTTTCAAACAATGTAGGATTGTGAATATAAATCTTATTTAGTTTTTATTTTATTTCAAATTTTCGGTCAAATCGGTATTTCCTATAGGCAACCTAGCAGGCCATGACAAATAAACAAGGACCTGTTCAGATAGAAGAAACCAACTAACTTAGCAGAAAGATGCAAACAAACTAGAGAAATGAGGCAAGATTATAAAAATTCCTTACAACATATCAGCCTACTCCCTACTAGTTACTGGTAAACCTCTAAAATCAGTAATGAAAAATTAAATGAAAGGAAAACTACCAGCGATTGTTGCTGACAGTAGAATATCTTCAGAATAAATTTTCACATTCAGTACCATTACTGTAGGTCAAAAGTAACGATACCTCTGACTGGAGCCCTTCAAATGTACTTCTACTTAATAGAAAAATCACAGAAATTGAAAACTGAATTGCAATCCGGTTTAAATTATAAAACATAATTTACTCGACAGAAAAGTAAATGAAATAAACACAATTACAACATGGAGTAACAAAAAATTTCAACAATCATTTCAATATGCTTAGAACATTCCAGTTAGAAGTATCGTTTCCTTTGACTTAACGGAAATAACTATCTTTCTATCCTATTAGATATGAAATTTCAGTCTGAAGATGTTAGACTGTTAGCAACAATCGCTGGTAGTTTTCCGTTTGTTTTCAAAATTTTTAATCGTTTTGGAAAGTTGTCAAGCTTTAGTAGTTAGTAGTTAGTTGGTAACAGCCTACTAGCTATTGGCAAATTTCCAAAATCAGTAAAAGAGTTTTAAATGAAAGGAAAACTATCAGCGATTGTTGCTGCCAGTATAAAATCTATATCTTCAGAATAAATTTTATGCCATAAAGAAGTAGTCATTTTCAAAAGTAAAAGGTAATGACACTGGACACGAGTGGAGCCCCTCAAATTCTTCAGTAGGTACTTCTACTTAATAGCCAAATCTCAGAAAATGAAAACTGAATCGCAATATGTTTGAACTATAAAACATAATTTAATTGGCTGGATAATAGATGATGAACAAAACTACAACATGGAGTAGCCCGAAGACATCTCCAACGCTTTAGCTGATCAGTTTGAGAGTGTAAGTAACACAGATAACTACAATACTGACTTTGCCCTATCTAGAGACTTAAGGGAAATCCCATTGGACTTTTCTGCAAATACCCCTCAGCCATACAATCAACAATTCAGCATGCATGAGCTAGAAAATGCCCTTTCCAAAACTGAAAAGTCAGCACCAGGTCCAGATATGATCAACTATGACATGATAAAGCACCTTCTCAGTCATCTCGAGAAAACATTACTTGATATTTATAACAAAATATGGTCCGAAGGTGCTTATCCTGAAACTGTAGTTCCCATCTTGAAGGAGGGTAAGGATCCTTTTAGTGCATCCAGCTATAGACCAATCAGTCTGACCTGTTGTCTTGGTAAAATTCTGGAGAAAATGGTAAATGAGAGGCTCACCTGGTGCCTTGAAAATGAAGAGAGACTCGTAAACTGCCAAGCTGGATTTAGGAAATACAGAAGTACAGCAGATCAACTAGTATATGTTGAGAACCTGATACAAGATAGCTTCAAAGAAAGAAAACATACTGTGGGGGTCTTCTTTGATATAGAAAAGGCATTTGATATGACGTGGAGGTCTGAAGTCCTGCGCCAACTCCACAATTGGGGATTTCGAGATAATCCCCCACTTTTTGTGAGATCACCCTTATCAAATCGATCTTTCTGTGTCAAAGTCGGTAACCATATGTCATCCCCTAGACTACTAGAAAATGGCATTCCCCAGGGTTCAACGCTCAGCTGCACACTCTTTACTATAGCAATAAATAAACTCATTGATTCTCTCAATCCAAATATTGAAACATGTTTATATGTTGATGATCTGTGTATTCTAGCGTCCGGTCATACAACAGATCATGTCTCACAACAGGTGCAATCAGCAATTGACACGATTTCTGAGAATGCAAAACGTACAGGATATATCCTATCAAAAACGATGACAAAATTTGTCCATTTTTGCAGACTCCGAAAACCACACGAACATCCTGTCCTTCATCTTGAAGGTGGACAGATCTCTTGTGAAGCTACTGTTAAATTTCTAGGCCTTATATTTGACTCTAAACTAACGTAGCGACCGCACATCGATTATCTAATTTGCAAGTGTAGATCGGTCTTGAATATAATAAAATGCCTATGTTCGACTCGCTGGGGAGCAGAAACAGATGTCCTATTGAAAATCTACAGAAGTCTCGTCCTCTCCAGAATAGATTATGGCTCCACAGTATATTCATCTGCTTCACTGCAACGTAAAATAGATCCTATTCATAATATGGGCATTCGATACTGTTTGGGTGCATATAGAACAACCCCAACCGCTAGTTTGTACTGCGAGTCTAGGATGCAGCCTTTAAATATCAGGCAAAAAAAAATTAGCGCTAGCATATGCCACCCGCATATTAGCCCAACCTAAACACCGCAACAGAGCTATGCTAACTGCAGGTTGTAACGACTACCTTAGAAGACCCACTATTACAAGGCCCCTCAGAGTAAGAGTTCGAGAAATGTCTGAAGAAGCGAATATTGTGAACAGTCCACTATTCCCAATGGCACATCCAGAAACACCTCCATGGACTACGCCAAGTTTAGAGATAAACACGGAACTTTGTCTATATTGCAAGCAAAACACGTCACCCGTATTGATCAACATACTTTACCGAAATATTATCGAGAGGTACCCTGAATCGCACTTAGTATATACAGACGGCTCCAAAACATACGCAGGTGTGGGGTGTGCTGTGATTATAGATAATTCAGAAAGCTCCTGGACCTTATCTTCTTTTGCATCTGTGTTCGCAGCTGAGCAATATGCTATCTGGCAAGGTTTAAAATTTGCTCAGATAGCGGCGAGACACCAAACTGTGATTATAATAACTGACTCTCTATCTGCAATAAGTGCACTCAGTAATAGGTATTCTCATGACCCTCCTGTTCAGATGTGCCTCGAGACCTTAATAGACTTGTATCACTCTGGAAAAAATGTCATTCTGCTTTGGGTACCTAGTCATATGGGAATTCGAGGGAATGAGTTAGCTGACCAAGTGGCTAAAGATGCGACTCATTCTCAAAGCGTTGATGTCCGCACACTTAAAGTCACCGATAATCAACTTCACATCTCAAGATGTACGAACAAACTCTGGCAAAGAGAATGGGATAGAGCAAGCACGCAGCTGAAACAAATTAAGCCCTGTATAACCCCATGGAAACATAGCCTCGAGCAGAAATGAAATGGTTAAACTACACCGTCTAAGGATGGGTCACGCCATGCTCACGCATTCACACCTACTGCGAGGGTTAGAGCCACCATCATGTCCTTCTTGCGATGGAGAGATTACAGTTCCCCACATTATTAGGGAATGTTTGGCACATCGTAACCTACGAGATTACTATGAAATGAGTGGGAATTGGAAAGAGAATCTCAACGACTCACTAAAAATAAAGAAGACAATATCGTTTCTCAAATGTACTGGTTTTTATTATAAATTATAGACTAACATCGAGCAATATATAATGCTGTATAGCAGCTAATGACCATAGTAGTCGATGCTGCATAATCCAAAAAAAAAAATAGGCGTTCCCATTTGAAATAATCGAGTTTACCTGTGATTGATACTTCCTCAGTTTATCTACTGACTTTCCAAGTACAAAAATAATTCAAATTTGACCCTCTGACCTAAGGTGACACATTTCATGCTTAGTTGTGCCGCAATTCCACGGCCTTTTAAGTTCTATAATCGCTGCGATACTCATTTTTCTTTCTGATACCTACTTATACCAAAAAAGGTGCGCCTAAACGGTTGGCTTAAACTTCTATATGTGATACATAATATCCCGCTAGAATTTACCAAGGCATCCAAATATGCAATAACATATAGCGAATTTTATTTAAAAAATGCAAGTTTGCCATGAATCGAAATATACATTTCATGTACGTTTGTCGCGAACCTTCACACTCATGCCATATCCATTGGAATGTACATATGTACGTCTAATGTACATGCATAGTATATGTAACATAGACCAGGTATGAACATGTGTATTCATAACATATACCATGTATATACATACATACCAAAGTATATACAGGGTACATACAGTGGATATGTATATCTACAAATGGACCATGAACGTCTAAGAGATTTAAATACACCTAAAAAAATTTAAATTTCATGTACGTTTGTCGCGAATTTCCACATCCATCGTATATCCATTAAATGCACATTCATGTACTTTTAATGCACATGCATACAAAAGTACGAACAATGCCTGTTTTTTCAAATTTCATTAACGTTTTGACACTTTTTCCTGCAATTGTTCTACCTACATGATGCATTAAACATTTTTTCTAACATCATTTTTTATGCGAACTCCTCAGGTTTCCACGTCACTCGGCAGCTTTTTTACATGCTCATATATGTTCATACTTGTCCACGAGTGAAATCAATAAACAGGTCTCATGGAAAATTTGCTGCTTTCTTTTCTTGTCAGCCCACATTATCAGATTCAATAATCTCAATATATCTGCAAAACACTAACATTCTGGCATAGTTTGTAATGACATACACTTAACATATGAATAGAAAAGTTAGGCTACCTTTACGAAACACAATAACGGCATCTGTAAGTAACGTCGTGCCAATTTGAAGATAAATACGCTCGTAACCGACCACAAAATTGGCGTTGTGAAACAAAGCTCCACTGAACCTAATAGTTAGCTCCTAACTTGAGTGACGAGCAGAAGTTTGAAAACGCCTTGAAAATCCATTGCTCCATGAAAGCGTCTCTCTGTGAACCTTGCATTTAGGTATTGCTCAGAACTGGAGCTATAAAGCTTTTCGCTTACCACACGGCTACCGAGAATCCAGATTAAAGCTCAGTGACGTCACGCATTAGCTTAATACGTACAAAGTGAGACATCGTATACGTATGTAGACGTACGCGTCTAAATGCATACTTTATGATCCGACCTTTATGCTTTATGTGGCGTCATATCGCCAAAGCGTCTTCGTTTTATGTTCTCTCCGCTCCTTCCTGTTTATTAGCCAACTTGACTGGGCTCAAATTGCATAGAGAGATACTCAGACTTTAAGTGGGACGCTCAGCTTTGTGAAATTTGTGTGTTGTGCAGACAAAGAAGCCGTCAGCGAATTTCGACGATACGAGGGACGAAACCACTACCGACGAGACATCGCTTCAGATTGTTAGTTTAGTCGTATAGTCCACGATATATTATCCACACAATATTTTCCAACAGATTATACATTCCAATTACAGGATAATCACTTGAAGTATCAACAGATAATAGTAATAGTATACAATAAGCTCACAATAGGTTTGAGTCGTGAAAACCTTTGCTGCAACAGTTAAGGTTAAGCCTAAAAAGGTATCTATTAATTACTAAACTGACCTATAAATATTTATTTTGTTATTCCTAAACCAAAGTGGATCGTAAGCTCTCACAGGGCAAACTTCGTAACGTGGTTTGTTCCAAAAATTTCCCAATGTCCAGATCTTTCTGTATGAATTAATTTCAAGTTTTAAATGTTGCCAAAATCTACCTCTGCATCTTTAATCAATTTTTTGCACACGCATATAATTTTTGCTATCACTATTGTTTGAAGTTTTAGAGAAAAAGGATGTATATAAAAAGAGTAATCCATTTTTAGAAGTATGATCATTTTCGGGATTCACTTATGCATATCACGGTTAAAAAGGAAATACGAAAAAAGTTGTAATGTTGTAAGGTATTGTTGATTCTAACAATAAGTTTTGGGTGTTCGGAGTATCAAACTTAGAAAAAATAAATTATGGATTCAATAATTAGAGTTTATATGTTTTTTAAGCTATTTCACTAGAAAATGTATCTGTCTAATGTAGGTTTTCCGTATTTCAAATATCTATTAATATCAGTTCTGGTTTGCACAAAATTGAGGGGGTTGGATTCTGTGTTCGTTAAAAAATATATACATATTTCCGTATCCTGTGTATTTTCAAATGACGCCAAAAACTCTCTTATGTTGTCTTAGAACCATGTTTGCTTTATGGAGGTTCTTGATCATAAGTTCAAGGTAATGTATGATATAATGACGCAAATTAACATTTATTTCCTTAATACTAGGAAAGCTGATGTCACATTGATCGGCGATCAGGTTAAAGTTTGAGCACATACTATACATATAAAGGGGAGTTAATTAATACATTTGTCTTAGCAGTAGTCATAAAAAATGGATCTGTGTCTTGAGGGTCTCGTAGGAATGAGAAAATTCAGTTGATACAATAAATTTGGCGAGTCTGTCACATTATTTACTAATTTATATAGAAAGGTCAGGGCACTAGTGAGTCTTCTTAATTCTAATGGTTCTACTTCAAACCTCTCTAATGGAGTTAAATGGCCACAACCGCGCATTTGCTCCATTTGTTTTGAAGGTCAGGTACTTCGAAAATCTGCGTTGAGAATTCTTAATGTGATGGACATGAGTTTGATAGGGAGGGATCCATATTACTGAAGCATATTCAAGCTTTGAGCGAATGATAGGAAAATAACTTCTGTCGGCAGAGAATGCTACATTTTGGATACTAGTGTAAATCAAATAATGCCGCCAAGATTTATACCTCACCAACTCTCTCTGAGGCAGTAAGCTGTAAAGGATATCGAAAATCTATAAATGTAGCTTTACGCGTGAATATACAAACTTTACATGATGCTTTTAATAATCTGCCTATCATTGTTAAAGAAAGTTCTCGTACTAAGAACTTTAAAAGAGAGCTGAGAAAGTATAATTTCCCATGATCGTCCTATAGCTATGTATCACAATGTCTATGTTAAGTAGGTATGTTTATCAGTTTTTATAAATATTAAATATTAGTAGTAAGTAAGTGTTCTAGGTTTTTAGTGATTAGTGTTTAAGGAATGCGAATCATCTTTTTTTATTTTAATGATATGTATTTTAATGTATCAGTCCTATGATTGTATATTAGGATTTCCTATTTTTTAAATAAACATTCTTCTTCCCTACATTTTGGAACACTTATGAACAATTTATTGACTTCACACCATTCGTTGTTCTTGGTGAGAAGAGTTTGCAAGATCTAACAATCTATTAAACTCCTAATATTCGCATGAATTTTCAAATCGTCCCGGAAAAGATGTGACGAAGTTAAGCTTTCTGGTAGATCTTTGATGTAGAGCAAAAAGAGCCATGGCCCTAAATCCGCCCCTTGAGGTACACCGTACCTAGCAATGAAATGCGAAGAGAGAAGCCAAGAAAGATGAAGAACCTCTTAGTTGAAAATTTGAGGGATGGGTTTGAAATGACGTCAAATCAATTGTTCAGAATATCTGAACAAAGTCAGGATTGCCATGATAATATCCAACCTCTGCTAAGAGATGGAGTTCAAAGAAGAAGAAAAGAGATGGGGGTAAATATTCGTAAATGGCACGCTATGGATCTTCTAAGTCAAGCAGTCCATGTCCCATCGAGCTTTCTGTGAACAACTTTTGAGACGTACCCATATTGCAGAATTAAATTTCTAATACTACTCTTTTGAAGGGTTACGAGGTCCTTGAGAATTTTTCAATGTGGCGTTGAAAATATATTTGGAAAGTGGGTGGCTAGCTTAACTTTTTGCTGGTTTAACCTGGCCTCGGTGCCAAATAAATTTTTTTTGATTGAAGGTCAACACATACTGTGATGAAAATTAGACGTATTGAACTATCCATTCGACCTTGAATTCGACTAAAGATAATTCATTTCTAAGAATTATTATTAACCCTAGAATACTAACCATCGTAAATTTTACGACGAGACTTAGTTTAATCTGCAATTTTATCGACGCGGCTTAGCCCTTGACCTTGTACGCTCGCCTAATCTTCTATTAGATCGGTGTGAGTAAGTTAGTGACCCAAAGTGCATTTGATAGTAATTGGAATAGTTTTATTTGGACAACGGCGTCGTAAATTTTACGAAGGTTAGTATAAATGTTATATTTAAACATAAGTCCAGTTTAGCGTTATTTTGATTATTTTTTGTCAATATCGTTGGTTTCTAAGTTTTTCAAAATATAACATTATGGAACCTAACAAATGGGATATGACAAAGATAATTACCATTAGAAGCGAAACAAGGTTTAGCAGGATTATTGCCCTGTGAAAATGAGGAGAATAGAGTGCGTTGGATAGTGGTTCCGAGAACGAATATAGTGTTCAAGAAGCCTTTAGTCCCTCTGAGTCTGAACTCATGGACTGTGTGTAATCACAACCAACAAACAAAGAGCTAGGAACCATCTCGAGAAAAAAAATTATGTATTTATCATAAAACCAGCTAATAAAACCATGGTTGGTACAATGAAAAACTTGACCAACTTTAACCCGCTCGCTAAGATTAATTATTGAGAATATATTAAACCAAGATGGATCAGAGGATAGAGCCACTCCTAGTCTAAACAAGAGTGCAAGGTGCCAACACTGTCCTTCAAAAAACTGAATGGCGACGCGCTAATGTGAGCACTGCCAAAGGTCCTTTTGCGGAGAACATCTGCTCTTTGCTGTGTGTCTTGCAGTTCAAAAATGGAATTTTTCTTGTTATTATTAATGTTTGTATTCAGAAATATTCTTATTATGAACAATTTTCAGTAAAAGTTAATAAACGATGAAAACGTTTTTTTTTAAATTGTGATCCTTTCTCAAGTAGTAAATTTTACGAAGGTTAGTAGTAATATGTATAAAAATAAGGTTAGTATTCTAAGGTTAAAAATACTGTGCGACTTTTAAAATGTTTTCTGTGATATCCGTTATGATGGATAAAGTTCTCTTCGATATGTTCTTTTAACTATTCCAACTAGTAAGAAGCAACATGTAGAAGTGTAATCAGCTGAAAGCGACCTAGTTTTAAAAATGTTCAATGTGTTTCATCTTTTCACATACCTGTACCTGATAGTAGTGATGAGTCAATATCAAAAACTCTGTCCAAATATTTTTTAAGATCTCAGGCTCGCAATACTCATTAAAAAACCTGATCTATTTTAGTCACCGCTACAACGCTCAGCTTGTCAGTGTCGAATTTGTTCTTGTAGCACTTGCAAACGAAACTAATAATAACACTATTTACAAAAATCCCGGTAGACCCCATTGGAGTGATAACACTGGCTCACTCTTAAACATATAACAGTCATCGCCTTGCTGATATGGCAAAACTTGCTCACATGCAGCATCAACCCTATGTAAGTTTTTACTACAGCAGGGCCTTCGAAGCAAAGCTACGCTTCTATGCTCAGTTTAAGATTAAAAAGTGTTTTCCTAGGCAAGTGCATGGAAAATGCAGATTTCTGAAAGACTGCCATGGCCTTTGAATGGACCGGCCGTGCCGTAAGCATCTCCGCTCCATAAATCGAAAGGAATTAGTATAAGGGGTGAAATATACGTTTGTATGGTGAAGAAGCTTCGTTGAAAGCAGTGAAGAAATCTACAAACTACTAACGTCTAGATCCAGTAACGTACATTTGCTTTCAAACATATAGGGTGTTCGTTTGAAAAACTCTCACCTTGGATTTATCGAAAACCACTGATTACAAGAAAAAACGCCGAGACATAGCTTGTTTTGAAGGTATGTCCAAGTCCTGTATTTTGAGGTTTGATGTTTTTTTAAATCGGTCGATTCGTTTTTGTGAAAATTCCAAAAATCGTTTTGTATGTCGATAAGCAAAACGAAAACAGTTTGTTTCCATACATTCTCAAACTGTTGCCCGTTATTAGGCAATGGTATAGGTCATCATGTTCAAATTCCTGACCGACAGTCAGAAAAACAGTGGAAATGATTATAATTTATGGTGCCCAAAGTCATTGTGCTCGGAAAACTGCTGTTCCGTTTAACCACGTATATCCGGGAAAGATAACTTCGTATGTTTCGAACCTTGTTACGAAATCTACTCAAACTGGATCTGTTGGAAATAAAAACCGAGAGTTTTGGATGAAGCCGCTCAAGTTGAAGTTTGGGTCGTTTTGGCATAAATCCCAATACTTTATTTGGCAAAATTGTGGATGCGACTGTTAACCATTAGGCTCTATACAAACTGTTACTAAACTCCATAAACTGATATGAATGATATTACCGTTTATGCAAAGACTGTCTGCTTCAGTGATGAATGCACATTTTACATAACTGGATTTGTTAATAAGCATAACTGCAGGTATCGGAGTAACGAAAATCCTTACTCTTTTGTAGAAGGATCTGCCCAGTACCCCAAAGAATTAATGCATGGGCAGGCATTTTCGGAAAAATGTGGTTGTCTTTTACTCAGTGGTTTGTCATAAGTGCGAGGTGGGAAGTTTCCAAATGAACACCCAGTATATCTGAGTGCATTCAGAACGGGGCGAAATTAGGGTGGTGATATGAAGCCTTTATAGGGATCTCCAAATTTAATTGTATCAATAAAATAAGTAATTTATGACCTATAGATTTTGAACCTATTCGAACATTGTCAATGAAGAGATTTTGTGAATTTGTATGACCTTGATAGTTCAATTACTTAAAAATTTGAAAGTATACTAGCTGGATTATGATGACATCGTCAAAAAAGGACCCAGTATGATAGAGCTACTCAAAATTTGTTTTTGGGTATCTCAGATATTCCTTGCCTTCTTCGAAATCGTAACTTTCTGTTAGGGGCTTTTAGGGTTTGGGAGGGCGACGAACATTTTTTTGATTAATTATTACCAAGGAGCTTTACCCCTCGAATGTAAGCTTTTGAGAGCTTTAGAGATTTAAAGCTATTACCCTTTCCAAATAGAATGTTAAAATGGGATGGTTATTTAGCGTAGGTATGGTTATAGTACACATGAAAAAGTTTTTTGTTTTCTATTTTTTTTGTTTTTTTTTGTTCTTTGTGTTTTTTGTTGTTTGCGATCTAAATAGTAACTAGGCTATAGGTTAATATCGAGCCTGGAAATCTATTCTACGGCTGATGGTTTGGCTTGAAGGAAGTCCCTGTTGTTGCCTGGACACGCTCTAAGGCCACATTCTTGCACTATATGCCTTTGGCGTTCCGCTCCACAATCGCATCGTGGGGATTCGCGCTTGTTCCGTTTAAACAACGAATCAGCGCACACTCCATGCGACTTGCGAATTCGGCTTAGGGTTGACCATTTCTTTCGGTGTAGCTCAAAACCGGGGGGTTCTTGACCAACAGTTAGATTTTAGATTACTGTTCACTTCCTCTGGTGTTTGGGTCATGCAAATTTCTGCCCCCTTAACTGCAGGGCTAAAACCATCAGACTCAGGTTGGAGAGCTGTTGTAATTAGTGATTTTCTGGACCGTAATCTGCGCAAGGAGAGATCAAGTATATCTTCGTGGATTGGCAGTGACGAATTTGCTTTGATTTCTTTCAGAAGGGCATTTTCTCGACGAATGGCTGTGGGGCTATTTGGCTGAGTGTCGGTAGCCAATAAGTTGGGGTTGATTCAATGCATCCCGTAACAGTTCTCATAGAAGTGTTTAACAGTGCATCTATTAGTCTAGTACGTGAGCTGTTTAGCCACACAGGCGAACAAAATTCAGCCGCAGAGAAACAAAGGCTCAGGGCCGAAGTACGTAACGTAGAAGTGGAGGCGCCCCAAGAGGTTCGACATAATTTTCGTAGGATGTCATCTCCCCTGTTTACTTTGGCTGCGATGGACTAAATACGTTTTTTAAACGACGCTGTCCTATTCAATGTGATACCTAGATATTTGGGTAGAGTACATTTTTTGGCCTCTATTTGCCATTTTATTGTTAAAGTAGAATTGAAGGAGACCAGCAAAGTTCCAAAACTTTTTGTGTTTATTACTGACTATAGTGTGCCTCCTAATAATTTATCAGGTGTAAACTTGTACCATACAGCCTTAGCCAAACTTTTTTGTTTTGCGAGCAAACTACTGTTAGACGAGCAGCAATCTTATTACACTTCATTCTGTGACATAAGTACTACCTGATGCACGGAACGAATTTTTATAATCTTGTTTCTGTACTGAATTCGTCTCCATCTTCGTTCGTCCTAAGTTACTTGTTTTCACCCACATGAACATGTTCTTGCTTATGTTTCATAGGCTGCTGGGTTATTTATAGGTAGGAAAATTGAAAAACACACGATTTGATTGGAAAACTGAAATTAAATGAAAACTACCAGAGACTGATAATCACAACCCGATATCATTAGATAGGTTATCAAATTTTACATTTAGTCGTATAAAAAAAGTGTGCACTCTCGTTTGAAAAATCAAGTTATCTGATTGAAATTTTCTTAATTAAGCAACAGATTTCTTAAAAAGCAGAAGCGCATTTCAAATTTGACCGTCTAACCTATGCTGACGCATTCCATGCTAAGACGCAGCCCTTTAAGTTTTATAATCTCTGCGATATTCAATTCTTTTCTAATATCTACTTATACCAAAAATTGTGATTTGTACCTAAACGGTTCGATTTAAGTCTCATGTGTGATAGATAAAGTCACACTAGAATTCACCAAGGAATCCGAATGTGAAGTAATAACTTGCGTCTAGCCGGACTGTGCAACTTTTCAACCCGCGCATTTGTAATGACTACCGAGATGGACGTTGACAGTTACTGACAGTTCTGTGTGCCGTTTGCAGAACTCAAAAATGTGTATTGTTTTTGGAAGAATTTCTCTGTTTTCGTGGTATTTTGATTTCTTGTATCCACCATACAGATCCAGCAATGAATAATACAGTGTTTTGAAAAAAAGGTTTTCTACTTTTATGCTATGTGTCGAAAAGTCTCAAAAGTCCTTTATCCAAAGCTTTCTTCTTATTGGCATTACTTAGTCAGTATTAAACCCAGAAAATTTAGCTAGTGAGGGTTGAAATTCTCTTTGGGTACCTACCATACCTTCTGTCGCACATGTTTAATTGAAATTGAGGATTTTTTAAGCTATTCCATTTTTTTACATTAGTATATCTAATATAAGGGAAAGTTGGTGCAAAAGGTAACGAGAAAAGTTGTTTTTTCAGAACTGTGTCTACCTTTCTTATATATTGTATATTAGGTTAGCACTATTAGAGACAGTTTGTAACTTCACTAATAACCCTTTACAACTAATCTAAATCACAGCGATAGGTATAATATGTACCAGATTTGCTCTTTATACATTAGTTCAAAAGTACCAAAGATTTTTTTACTTTTAAGGTTAAGGACGAATTATTTTTTTTAAATTTTTCCATAATTTTCTAAACTTGATATTTTTACTATTTATAAGACGACTCACACTTTTCTTTTGCAATTTGTTCGCGAAGTATATTATTTTTTAGTTACAAATAATTATCCACATATATCCCCAATATTGCACAAAGATAGACCACTTTTGCGTTATTTATTAAAGTATTCTACTTTGATTTTTTACATTTTGAACTGCCAATAAAGGCAACTTTTATCGTTTTCCCCTCGTTGAAGCGTTTTTTAGAATAGCGAATATCCATTATAATAATCAACATCAACCCCTTCATGAAATAAAGTCTTGAATCAATTCATGTAGAAGGCAACCAGTGAAGTTACGTTAGATATTTAAATTTGGCGCCGTTGCCGATAATAACCGGAAACCTTCGGCTGTCTTCGGGACTGCAGGTTGGAAAGTTGCACGATCCGGCTAGAGGCAAGTGAAGTAATATACGTATAGGGTGTACTATTTAAAAAAATATAACTTTGATACGTTTCGTGTTTTAGGGACATCTTGTATATCATGAAGGTACTCTTAAAATGTAGTGTCAGTGGGTCCCTAAGCATCCGAAATTATTATTTTCTGTTTTATCAGATAGCTTAGCCATAATGCTCCGTTTCGAATATCGTGGATAACCCGGTATACGTATGGATCGTCTCCCGGACTAAAAGCTCTTACACTGATTACAAAGCGGACCAGCCGGGCCGAGTTGCACCGATCAGCCTGGTATTATTACGAGTCTGCTCCTTTCCACTTTTTCCAAGGAAGTATTCCGAGGCATAACGAGATATCCAGTTTTTTGCAACCGGTATTGATACCGATCCTTGCATCATCTTGCTTATTTCTCATCCTATCGCCGGATGAGGGAATCCGGTAAATGCCTTTAGGGATTACTGTAAACTCGAATGGAAGGTGCAGGGACATGGACGTTACGAAACGGTGACTGTACTGGGTGTTTTCTCAAGCTTCGCCACTCCTCTTATCTTTTACTTCCCACACCAATAGCTGAGGGGAGTATTGTGATCGCGAAAATTTTCGATTTTCAGAGAATACGTTTTTTGGGCGTTTTATGATGTGTACATAACGAAAATCCACGTCACTTATTTCCGCCGGTCTGTCTGTCGGTCTGTCTGTCTGTCGCGTTCTTGTACCCTCGTAATCTCAGTAACCACTGCATGGATTGTGATGAAATTTGGGCAGCGTTATGCTGTGGGATCGTAGTAGGTAATGCTCGTATAATTTTGAAAATCGTTATACGGAGGGCGGAGTAATCAGCAAAAAATGACGAATTTCAAATATGCCTCAGACTTCGTTTATAGGCGTTTTAGGGGTTCCTGATCATTTTCTTGGGTGGGGATGAATTTGTAGTGGTTGGAGGGTGGGGGGTTGGAATACTGAAAAATTTGTTGTATTCGTAATGGGCTGTCCACTGATATCTGAATGAAAAGCCTAGCGGCATGATACACTTTTTTAGGTTCATCCGAACGTTGCATGCTTATTATAGAAACCGCGGGACTTAGAAATTGTGATGTGTACATACGAGTATTGTTTTAGATCGTTGGATATCGCGTAACACGAAAATTGTTCAATTGATTTTAATGACACAGTATTACTCCTGCGGCGAGGTTGGAAAACGCGTATGTTTTTGGGTCAGTGGCGGCGCAGCAAAAATAAAAAAACTAAAAATGTAAAAACAGCTCAAACTTTACTTTTAGGCATTGTAGGGGTTTCTGATCATTTTCTACTTTTTTTTTTTGGCGAGGGCGAATTTGGGGTGGTTGGAGGGTGGGGGGTTGTAAAACTGAAAAATTTGTTGTATCACAAAGTTGTCCATTGATCTTTGAATGAAAAACCTAGCAGCATAATATACTTCTTACGTACATCCGAACATTGGCTTGCCTATTACTGAAACCAATTTTGTGATCTGAACATACGAGTTTTGCTTTATTTCGTTCTATGTATATTGCGTAAAGCGAAACTTATTGAAATGATTTTAATATAATTTTGACACAGAATTTATTACCGCGGCGAGAATGGAAAACGATTCTGTTTTTGAAAAACCGTGTTAGCGGCGGCGCAGCAATAATAAAAAAAACCAGAAACATAAAATTAGGTCAAACTTCGTTTTTAGACGGGTTTGAGGGTCTTGATCGTTCCGCATCGTCCAGCATGCAGAAAGAAACTGTGGCATCCTAGTTGCTAAGGAGGGAGACGCAAGAAACTATTTACGAGAGTTTTTGTGTTGGATGTTGTTTCTGTGGGCGGATGGCCGATAATTTAGTTGCAGGGGGATTTTAGACTATAGCTTCATGCAATGGGGAATTATAAAATGGTATAATCATTATGTGTGGGAAGTACTGAGTCAATCAACTTGACTCCATTTTTCACTTGAAGAAGATAAAAAAGTTATTATTTGGAAATTTTATAGTTCCTTTTTGATATTGAGAATTTGACAAAAAAAACGAAAACATTTTTTTTTGTATAAAGTTATATTTTTAAATGGGACACCCTGCACGGAAATAAATATATTTTTTCTTGTAAAAAAAAGGTTCGTTCACCTTATTTTGGAAGGTTTTTAAAATATTTAGATTCAAAGCTTCTAAAACATAGAAGTACACCTCACTCCACTATAGCGATGGCGGCCGAAAAACAGTTGAATGCCGTGATGTTTTGTGTAATTCTGACACATTGTCCAGATATAAGCATCGCTTTATTTACATGTGCAAATAACTTCCAGTTTTACTTTAAACTATGAAAAACTTGTAATAATATGTTTATTTCATAAAGGTAATAACAATATATCTCAAATAAGAAGAGAATACTTATTTGGCAAGAAGCACGTTCAGATATACAGGAAAAAACTTTAGGGAAAGAAAATCCTTAAAAAGAAATCTACGAGTAGTTCGAGTCGATGAAAATGAAGAGTGGGTATTTTACTTTTCTTTGAAGTTATGAACAATTATTATAATTCTTTGTTTTGAAAATCTTGCGTTTTTTATTAATTTATAGAAAATCCTGAAACCTCCACTGAAACTGTAGGAAAATATTTTGGAAAGTCGAAAGTAAAACATTTAACTCTTAAGAAATACGGATACCACCATTATGGAATTTCACCCGCTCAAGATTTGACTGACCAACATAAGATCAGAGGGTTGCGATTTTGCGAAGATATGACAGGAAGATTCAAAGAAGATTCTGATATTCTTTAGAAGATTTTGTGGACTGATGAGGCCACTTTCGCAACTACTGGGAGATTTAACAGGCACAATAGTAATCTCTGGGGCATGCAGAATCCTCGGGGTCTCGCAGAAATAAAAAAAACATGGACGACTAGCGATCCATGTTTGATGTGGCATCCTTAATAACCGATTGATCGATCCAGTTATTTTTTGAGGCGGACTAACAGGGGAAAGATACCTAAATTTTTTGTAAAATGAAATTAGGAATTTTCTAGAAGATATACCCTTAGGGAAGTTTTGAATGTAGGAAATTGCAGGATAAAAACTATTTACGAGAGTTTTTGTACTGTATTTTTTTGCGAGCGGGAGAACGATGATTTGGTTGCAAGGGAATCTCTGACTATACCGGGTGTCCCAGAATTTCCTTGACACGTGATATTTTCGTAACGAAAAACGGTTCAAGCAAAAACTGAGTGGTACTTTTGAAGGTACTATAGGGTCTATCATACCATGCATTCAAAACACTTTTTTTGTACGTCAACCCCTAAAACTCACCCCCAACTTTTTTTTTTCAAATAGCACCCCATAGGTTTTTCTGCATAAATGATATCCCCATTTTATTTAAAATCTTTTGGTACCTGTAATTTTATATGCAAACTTATTTTTTCCGTAAAATCATAAGCATAAGACAAATGAAATGAGAATTTGTTTGACGCCTGATATTTTTGTAACAAAAACGGATAAAAAAGAAAATTAAGTGGGTTTTTCAAGGGTAGTGAATGACCTATCATTCCTTGCTTATGAATCATTTTTTTCTTACTTAAACCCCTGGAATCCACCCCTAACTAGTTCTTTCAAATTTCAATCCACAATTTTGCCTGGAAGAATGAATTCTTTACTTGAATTTAATTATCGTAGTGCCTTACTTTCTATGCCCCTACTGCAATTTATCGTTAATTTTGGCGCCCGTGTGCGGGGCACACCCTGCACACGGAGTTGGCGCGGCCCGATGTAACCATAAAACTTTTTCACGTTTTTGCACTTAGTTGTGTTGTCACATTTTTTCTATTAGTTGATTCATGATAATAAAAAAATATTTTTCATACATGTGTTTTAATTAATTTATGCTTACGATTAAATGGATTCAACGAAAAAAAATAACGATAAATTGCCGTAGGGGCATAAAAAGTAAGGCACTACGATAATTAAATTCAAGTAAAGAATTCATTTTTCCAGGCAAAATTGAGGATTGAAATTTGAAAGAACTAGCTAGGGGTGCGTTCCAGGGGTTTAAGTAAGAAAAAAATGGTTCATAAGCAAGGAATGATAGGTCATTCACTACCCTTGAAAAACCCACTTACTTTCCTTTTTTATCCGTTTTTGTTACAAAAATATCAGGGGTCAAACAAATTATCATTTCATTTGACTTATGCTTATTATTCTACGGAAAAAATAAGTTTGCATATAAAATTAAAGGTACCACAGGGTTTTAAATAAAATGGGGATATTATTTATGTAGGAAAACCTATGGGGTGCTATTTGAGAAAAAAAGTGGGGGGTGAGGTTTAGGGGTTGACGTACAAAAAAATGTTTTGAATAGATGGTATGATAGACCTTATAGTACCCTCAAAAGTAAAACTCAGTTCTTACTTGAACCGTTTTTCGTTACGAAAATATCACGTGTCAAGTAAGTTCTGGGACACCCGGTATATAGCTTCACGCAATGGGCAAGTAATAAAGTGGTATCACCGTAATATTTGGGAGTAATGATTCGATTGACTTGACTCCATTTTTTGTTCTATTGTGTTTTATGTCTCAAGCGCTTTGGTCCAAATTTTATCTGTATGTCTCTAGTTCTACGTAATTCTAAATTAATAATATTATCTATAACTTTGTCCACCTAATCAAGAATCACAATTGTTCAGTTGTGGATTATTTTGTAGTAAGGGGCTAGGCATAGGAATAGAAGAATTAATTTTAGAATTGCTAAATCTCTCCCATTGAAGAATTGTTTTTATTGGTACATTAAAGGCTTTTATGTACTTAAAGGACAGTTTTCTTGAGTTACACTTCCTTAGGTTTTATGTCAGAGAAGAAAAACAACTACTTGGATGTTTCGTCTGAGGTTTCATACTTCATCGGCTGCTAATATTGTTTCAAGAATGCTAAAATGCACTTTCCCTCTTTATAATGTCAATTTATATAGCATTTTGCTTAGTGTATCTATAAAATATACAAATAAATTTATTAAAACGTGTTACATTCCTTTGGCTAAAATTAATCTTTAGATTTTTCAATTCTCGTATTATTATGGTTTCTCTCGCATGCTTGCGGTAGCAACAAGCGTCAACGGGCTGTGTCAAGTCAACACCTGAACCATTATTGTCCTGAATTCAGGAATGATCGTACACTCAGATCTCCAGGATTAAAGTTTTTTGGAATGCTTTCGCCCAACTGTTGCAGATGTGGCGTGAATGCATTTGGTGTAAGGCCTAATGAAGGGGACAACAGTAACTTTTGATTTGTTTCCAGGGTGGTTTTATTTATGCAACGTCTGTGTATACAGGGTTACTGGTAACTCGACCACTTCCCTGCAAGAGGTGATAGAGGGACTCAAATGTAATAGATTTAATCCCCCATATGTAATTCCGAAAACCGATAGTTTTCGAGATAATTAACATTTAATGTTTTTCAACCAAATGTCCAAATTTCCACACTAGATCCTAAACTAAGAAAAAAACCTGTTGTTCATTCTGATAATTTTTATTTTAGTATTTAACTAACACGTACACAAAGCTAACTTAGTATTAAAATGTTCCAAAATACTAAACAGTTCCAAACTAAATACAAATATTTAAAAAATAATCAACAACATACATTCACCGTGAAAGAAAATTATCTAGCTCAAAAAAAATTATACAAACGGTTGAACAAATCGCTAAAAAAACAGCAATGAATGAAAATCACCTATTCAAAAAGAACGAATGACAGTACAATCATTATTGCTAACTCAGTTACATACTAGAATGTTTGCAAATGCGGTCGATGATTTTATCCAAGTAAAGCAAATTAAATCCACTCAAAGTTTCTAGAGATCTTGCTCAATGTGTTGCCCTTGATTTTGGATACAAGTACGGATCCGCTTCCTCACTTCGGTGTTTGTAACTCGTGTTGAAAAAGTTCGTTTCATCTCCTCCGCCGCATTGATAATTTTTTGTCTTAGTTCGTCAGCAGTATTCTCGTAAACCAATGCCTTCATGTGACCCCAGACGTAAAAATCAAGAGATGTCAGATCTGGGCTCCGCACAGGCCATGGGATGGGTTCACCCCTCCCTATCCATTTGTTCGGGTATGTGTTGTCCAACAACTGCCGATTTGTGATACGGTAATGTGCTGGACAACCATCATGCTGGAATATCATGTTGTTGATAATTCTGTATTATGTTGATAAATTTTGTTCAGTAGTTACTTGTGGTTGTGCTGTCATTCTTGTCCTTGGAATAGGCCATCAGATAAGGAAGTTTTTAAAATAATTTGTTTGACTGGTTGTGTATCTTTTTTTGAGGTAGACAATTTTCTTTCGCGGTGAATGTAAAAATTTTGTTCTTTATTTATTAAATAATTGTATGTAGCATGAAACTGTTTAGTATTTTGCACATTTAAATACTAAATTAGATTTGCATATGTGTCAGTAAAAAACTAAATTGGAAATTACTAAAATCGACAGCAGGGTTTTTTCTAAATTTAGGATGAAGTGTGGAAATTTGGACATATCGTTGAAAAACATTAAATGTTAATTATCTCGAAAACTATCGGTTTTCGGAATTACATATGGGGGGTTAAATCTATTGCATTTGAGTACCTCTATCACTTCCTGCAGGAAAGTGGTCGAGTTACCAGTAACCCTGTATAGATATCTTCCCACAATGGGTGCGTTGAATAGTCATATTATTTTAAATGTAAAGTTTCGCAGCACTAACACTATGTACCCTTTCTGCACGCCAATGTGCGGAAATAATGGGGGTTCCTTGAGGAGGTCGGATATCGACAGCAGCACAAGGGTTTGGAGAGTCTTTAGAAGCGCGCACTCACTAAAAATAGGCGAAAGGTGAAGCAGCTTGTTTCGCATTTAATTGGGGCTGCTGGGTACACAACAGAATTTCTACTTCATTTTTGCAGTAACTAGGAGAAGATTTCAGGCAACGAGGCAACAATGCACTGCTGATGTATGGTGCCTTTGCGCTGATTGGCTAAAATTGAATTCCTCTTTTCAACTTAAAGTAAACAAAATGATGCAGAGATTAATAAAGTGCATAAGTACAGCACTTTTGTATACACTAAGAGGTTATAATGATTTAGTCATTGTTTTCAAACCCATGATAGTAGTCCCCCATACTGTTGGGGAGATATCGTAGTATTAAAAAACATGCTCAGTGAAACAGAGTACTTGCAGTGCTAATACAATCATATTAAGGGAAAAATGTACATAGCACTCTATCATGTAAAATAGAGATTTGTTCGTTAAGGTACAGTAGAGGACTAGAGTACAATGTGTCTTAAGCAGGAGCCAGGGCTGGAAGTACTATTTAACGCCAGAATTTTATTGCACCTTACGTTTTTCTTTTTTTTCTCATGTCACACTGAGTTGCTTTCTTAACTGCCATCCATACCGTGAAGTGTTGTAGTAATATCACAGCATAGCAAACAACCAGCACGATAACTCAGGTTGGCGGTAATTACACGCGCATCCCCTCCTTTGGATGACTTTTTGTAGGGATGCTAACGATACTTCTGCACTAATATCGAGTATTTTAGTCATCGATACTTTTTGAGGCATTCCAAGCTGGTAACGATACTTTTGTATCGGTATCGAAAATAATTATATAATTATTGAGGGGTGTAATCAGTTGCACAAAATGCTCTGTACGAACCAAACCCGCCTGTTTGGCTAAAAAATATCGAGTTGGTACCGGTATCGATATTTTCATTTTCGCATCTCTACCCAGACTCCACATCCGTAAAATCATCCCAAGGTCAAATTCTGTGGGAACCATTTTTATATGGAACATCCTCAGAGATATTATGCTGGTTGTTTACTATGTTGTGGTAATATCATACTCGCATGCTTTCAAATCCGGTACTAAAAGTGGTTAGTTAATGAGAAAAATGCATCTGAATGCCATAGATACCATGGATAGATAGAAAACACTAACGGTCTTTTTTTATTACTACAGCAGTAATTGTCGATCAAAATTTTACCAATGTGAGATCAATACTTTGCTATAGAGACTAAGAAATATTGGTTTTACCTATTTAATAATTTTCACTTGATTATTCTTGTCATATTTTCTGTAGTTTGTAGTAATCCCTATGAGGAAATGTTATAAATATTTCTTAATTGCTCTCCCAGTTGTAAAATACGGACAGAACCAGGGATTTCTGGAAAATTTCGAAAATTTGGAAAAAAAACTTTTTAGATTTTTAGAATCTTGGCAATTTCTATTTTGCCTCTGGATATCTTCTTAATTTAATTGTATTTGTACTGCAAGTACGCTAATAGAACGTACAGGACAGGAGGATAAAAATGCAACCCTAACTGACTCATGAATAAAATGAAACGTTAGCGGTAATACATCTACAGAATGAAGCGCCATCATAATCCACTAACGTCTAAGTCACTAACCCCCAGCGACACCGTTTGAGACACATCGTACGTAAGCTTGACTAAACCTTCAGTCTCAAAGTCTTTAATAAACAAGTTTCTAATTTACATGATCAACGTTTCTCGGGAGGAAAGTTTAATCAGCGCTACTTATGTTTTCATTAGCCAGGAAAGGAGAAAGGAAGAAGCGCGTGAACTTTTCCGAGGAAACAACGGGATTAACGGCAGTCCCGTTAAAGTCGGGGGTGTTGTTTGGCTCTTTTGAAGTCGCTAACGCCAGCGGGGATATTAAGAAGGATGGGCGGTAACATTAACAGAATGAAGAGGGGCGAATCGGTGCATGGCGAGCTGTACAGTTTAAACGTATACAGGGTGTCCAGTTAGTGTGTAATTCTTCGATACCTCGCAAGGTATACCTGATAGAAGAAAATGTGAAAGACAAAAGTTATTTGGTAACTTAAGACGCATAATATTCTAAAAATATTTTCAAATATACAGGGTGTTGCGGGAAAGTAGGATAGTGATCAACTTGATTTTTTTATATGGAACTATAACTTTTTCTTAAATTCTTCTAGTTTCCATCATTGATCTCTATTCAACCCTAAAATATTTTTGGAATCGGTTGCGACGTTGCCAAGTTATAATTTATTTTCTAATAGGGTCTCAAGTAATACGTCCAAATTGATATATTCCTTTAACTTTTCTCAATAATATTATACAGCGAGTTACTAGAATATTAAAAGGATATTACGTTGGATGTTACCAGCAATTTGTGTCTACAGGATGTTTTTGGCAGAATTTTAAATTACGGCAATTTGAAGGTCATTTTACTTTGTTTTTTAAATGTAACACCCTATATGTTTTATTTTAAACCGAAATATCTACTGATACCCCATCTTTTCTTGTATTTTTTTTTTTCGCGTTTGCCGCTTTGCCAAGTTATAAATTATTTTTTCAAATTTTTTTTAAACAAATATCCACGAATTTAATTTATTTGAAATAGAATTCTCTACTTATCTTTAATCCAATAAATTGCTTATGTTGAACTTAGTAAGATCTCACAATTTAAAAATTTTGTTTCAGTTAATTATTGAGATACGGCAACACCATTTTTTCAGTAAACAGTACCGGAACGTTAAAATATTTCTAAAACTGCCACAGCTGGAACGGTGTAATTCAATACTTGGGGTTTTTTGAACAAACAGAATTCAAAAACGCTAACATCAGTGTTGTCAGGTTTACCACTTTTACGTTAGACTTCATAAATAGAGCATTTCATTCAAAATTCTGACGTAAAGTTGGTAAACCTGACAACACTGATGTTAGCGTTTTTGAATTCTATATGTTCAAAAACCCACAAGTATTGAATTTCACCTCTCCAGCTGTGGCAGTTTTGGAAATATTTAAGCGTTTCGGTACCGTTTACTGAAAAAGCGGTGTTGCCGTATCACAGCATATTAATAGAATTTTTTTTTAAATTGTGAGATCTTACTAAATTCGACATGCGCAATTCATAGCAAAAAAAATAGGTGAAGGATTCTATTTAAAATAAATTGAAATCGGAGATATTTGCTTAAAAATTTTCAAAAATTAATTATAACTTGGCAACGCGAAAAAAAAATATTACAAGGCGAGATAGGGTATTAGTAGATATTTCGACTCAAAATAAAAAATACAGGGTGTTACATTTAAATAAAAACCAAGTAAAATGACCTTCAAGTTGCCGTAATTTAAAATTCTGCCAAAAACACACTGTCGATACAAATTGCTGGTAACATCCAACGTAATATCCACTTAATATTCGAGTAACTCGCTGTATAATATTATTAAGAAAAGTTAAAGGAATAGATCAATTTGGACGTATTACTTGCGACCTTGCAAATCCGGAAATTAATAGAAAATAAGTTATAACTTGGCAACGTCGCAACCGATACCAAAGATAATTTAGGCTTGAATAGAGATCAATGATGGAAACTAAAAAAATTTAAGAACAAGTTATAGTTCACTATAACTTGTTCTTAAAATCACTATCACTATCCTACTTTCCCGCAACACCCTGTATATTTCGAAATATTTTTAGAGTATGCGTCTTGAGTAACCAAATAACTTATGTATTTGACATTTTCTTCTGTCAGGTATACCTTGCGAGATATCGAAGAATTACACACTAACTGGACACCCTGTATAAATTCACAGGACTCTCTCATCGCTTTGCGTAAAGCCTAGTTTTCACGGCGATAGTTGTTGCGATAGTGCTATCACAAAAAATTTCACCGTACAGACAGCACTATAGTCGCTACCGCACTGCCGCGACAGTGCTATCACACTATGTCGTTTGACGAGACAGTTGAGAATAATTTCACGATAGTGTTCGAACTATTACATCTACTGTTGTTACCGTGCATACAAAAACATGATAGTTCATTTAAAATATCTCTCTTGTTTGTCACCAGTTTCTGTTATTTTATTTATGTTTTGCATAAAAGATGTCTGAAAGATTTAATGTTTTAAAGTTTCTAGAGGGATATCAAAGATTTTCTTGTTTATAGAAAAAAAAAATTCAGCAAGCCTCATGAATAGGTATAGTGAAGAGCGATCAAGCAGAAGAAAGTTTCTTGCTTTGTGACTTCTGTGTTCTATACTTGCTACTATCACAATACTCTTCAACGTGTAGACATTCGGCTTTCATGACATGACTATCACGCTGACTATCATGAGAGTAATTTCATGATAGTTACTATCACAGTGAAAACGAAGCTTAAGAGAAAATCTGCTTATTGAATGAGGAAGCATCTTAACTGGCTGCTATACGTACACTCTGGTATGCCACAAGTGTCGGCAGTACTGCCTATTCTCTGTAGGATGGGATATATATTTTTTGCTGGTGAAGGTTTAGGAAATCGGCTTGATCTCAAGGACAGAAAACATTGGCACACCCGTAAGTGTGAGCGAGGGTCAGCCCGCCCGATTTTGAACCAGCTTGAAGCAAACGCGTCCATCTGGCATGCCACCACGGCTTAAAACCGGCTAAAACCCGTTTCCTCCTTTCTTACTTTCTAAGCCCTTCTATCAATCATAGAACCTTCATCGAACGACATAACAACGGGAGGGTAGGTCTGAGCTCGTTAATCTTAAGGCATAATTATCGCTTCTACGTTATTCGCCTTCTTTGGCGCTCAGAACTTCCCTCACCAAGCAATGGATGGTCTTCCAGTAGTCTTTATGGGAGATCATCAGTCTCACCACGTTATCTGCTTTCAGATCTTCAGATAGGTTTGCATAGGCATCTTGTTTGTTTGTGAGCCACCTCTCACACTCGAAGGGCATATGTTCCGTCATGTTGTGCTGCCGTAATGGCGGCACTGGTCGTCGGTAGCTCTTCCTACCCTTTTCTGATACACGCGGAACGGGCCATGTGCCATTAGAGCCTGCATCAGGAAAGAGCGGTTAGTCCTGTGCTGGCAGCTTACCCATTCTCCTACCGATGGTATCAGTCTTTTTGACCACTGCACAATATCCGTCGTTTGAGACCATATCTGCTGCCACTTCTCTATGGTCTGTTGTCTTCAGCCTTTCCGTCTCGCCTGTGTGTCTCCTTGTGAGACGTAGATATCTGTACTCTCTTTAGCTAGTAGATGCAAAGGTGGAGGCTTTACAGGTTACTGTGCGGTAGGTACTGGCTACCATCAGCAGTGGCTTTCTTTGCAGCCTGTCCAGCTCCTGCTGATGATTTTTCTTTCTGAGTGTCCTGTGCCAAACTGGCGCAGCGTAAAGTACAATCGACTGGACGGTTCCGTTCAGTGTGGCGATTCTGTAACTTTCGCTATAGTAACGAAAGCAGACGAAAGCGAAGCTAATTATTTACGAAAACGATTTTTGACGGTATTCCATAACCAACGTTTAACGCTTCATTACGCTTTCGGCATGGAGCTCGATGACTCACGAGCATTCACAAGTTGGCTCAAGTATCTCTGGATCAGACCGCAAAATCCAGCAATGCCGACCATTGCGTCGGACTAGTTTTTTCTCTTCGATTCATTGATTGTTAATTAAGTACACAAATAAATTTAAGCAAATTGTCACTTTCACACACGGCAACAATAACGTCAAAACTTGACAAACGAGATCCAAAACCTTTCGCTATCGCTGATAACGTTCGTCTGCGTTCGTTATATCCGAGTCGGAACGAAGACATCTATGGAATGCCGAAACGAGCGAAAGCGTTGGAAGAATGTCCCTATCGCTTCGCTACCGCTTCGCTTAGAGTTACAGAATTGCCACACAGAAGTGCTTTTTTTTTCTACTGCGAGTCTCCTAATATTCGGTACCAGTCTAGAGAGCATTGCTATTCTAGCTTCTGCCTTCTGGATTGACTTCTTAATGTGATCTGAGAAGCACCTCTCGTTGTCCATATAGACTCCCAAGTACCTACCTCACGGACTTACTGGGGATCATCATTGTGCCTATAAGCTGTAAGTTCACATCCTTCCTCTTTATCCTGTAGATAGATAGATACATAAACTTTATTGTCTAAGAAATTACAATATTCTTATTGACAAAGCTATATAATAACAAAATGTAGAATATTCACTAAAACTCGTCATAGAACTCATCTAGTGTGTCTGTTTTAATAGAAAATTTCGAAGTGTTTTACGGGAAACTTTTAAATCTTTTTGAGTTTTAAAAGAGCGAGGAGGTTTGTTATTAATCTTCAATCCATTGTATATAATTGAGTCTTTAATTAGTTTTGATTTGGGGGTGATTAATTTCAAATCTAGGTGATGACCTCTTATCCACTCGTCAATCTTTTCCAATGCCCGGTTCACTTTGTATGAATGGGATATATCGTCCTTGACTGTTGTGACTAAAGCTAAGTCGTCTGCGAAGCCTATGGTTCTGACGTTACCTGATGGTAGTCGTAGTTTCAATATCCCATGATATGAGATCTTCCACAGTATTGATCCTATCGCCGACCCTTGCGGAACCCCAATAGACATTGTCAGATCTACTTTGGATTTAGATGTGGTCCTGTTCTCGAAATAAAGTTATGAGATTTTGCATCTACCACTACCCGGTAGCATCAGAATGATATAGTTCGTAATTTTCTAAATACAAAATACAAGTTTCTGGAAATCCTACCATAACGCCACTGTCCAAGGCAGCTGGTATAATATTATTGCGCAGTTAATGTCTTCGAACGCTAAAGGTAGATAGAATTGAAAATAAACACCTAATGTTATTTCTCATGATGAGGCCGAGAACGGTAATTCATGAGACTGGGTGAAAGAGTTTGTTAAATCTTACTACTTGGACAAAAAGAGGGCAAAAGAATTATGTCTAGGTTTAGGTTATAGCGAAATAGAGCAAATTATAATTACAAAATGGCGAACGTGTCATGAGCATAAGTAAAAAGTACCGGAACGCTCAAATGTCTCCAAAACTGTCACAGCTGAAAATCAATACTTGGAGGTTTTTCAATATGCGGAATTAGAAAACGCTGACTAATTTAACCAATTTACACATTCTGATATCGTTATGGAAACGTAAGTGTTATAGATATCATTTTCTTGGGTCTATAGTTTTCTTTTTTTCTCAAATGGCACGCGTTGCCGCATTTTGTTTTGGTCAGACAATTTAAATTGCTTTGTATTAATATTTGTCCTGAAATTCAGAAAGGCCTGCCTGTCTTTGTACTTATGTGACGCCTACGCTCACAGGTGAGCTTGTTTTGAGGTACTCCTATCGTTTCCATAATTTTGAATATACTGTTCTCTCCACCTTTATGTCCCAGCAGATGTGAACAATCCCCACTGCGGGTGACTTTGGATACAACCTGGTAGATTTTTAATTATTTCTAATTTCTTTTTAAATAACTACACCTTTAACCTATATATTTACAATTACTTTTTTGTCACATAATAGCTATTAAGCAGTTTCTCTTTTGTATCAAACTATCCAGTAAAATTTTGTGACACACATAGCTGCACCCCAGCGCATTTTACACTTTTGACACTTTTATGTTTCTATATTTTAATTTTAAATATAGTACACCATATTATGAAGTTTCTTCCATTCCAAACTTACCTGAGATGACAGGTACACTCTTTTGGTATGCGCAGTTGCCATAAATTTAATGTTCAGTTGGACAGTGCCTGTTGAATGTTGATAGTATCAAACAAAATCAATTTTGTTACTTAGCCCGTCTCTATGGACTAAACCAATCTAGTTTAATAATCCTGAGATTACTCTTGCTCTCCGACTGTAGCTCAGATACATGGGGATGTTGTGACTTTGAAGTTCCCAAGAAACATTTTTAGTTTTATCGAAACCTACAGGAGGCTGATACAGCTCAGTATTTCATACCTTTTTCTTCTTCTTCTTCATAAAGGCAATGATATAACCTCCACACAGCCGGGAGGGCCCACACTTGAGAGAGCTGTCACGGCTTTCGATGAAGCTAGCCTTAAAACCACAAGTAATTGAGCAAGTCTGTGTTAAGTCTCCGATAAATACTCATTTTTCTGTTCTTAAAGCTTTGCTAGATCCTTTAGGCTTCAAGACAACATAACTTGAGGCTATGAAATAACTATTCTATATTAAGATTGCTTTCCTGTAGATATTTTGCTAGACAAAATGACGTATAAAGATGTACATTTTATCAGTGCTCTATCATGAAAGGAGGAAAGCTTTTTTTCTAGACATTTACAACATGGAGTATTGTAATCTATTACTATTTTGTGATCATAAATTCCGAATTTTCTCGATTACTACAATGAAAAGAATAAAACAAATCACAGTTTATTGATGAAACTTTATAAGAAGCCCTAAAAAATGAGAACCCTCCCAATATATTACAATTCTGATGAAAATATGAATTAAAAAATATTCAATTCTTTTAGGCTAAAATATAAAGTCGCATATATAATAGTTTCAAAATGCAAGGGTTTACTTGCAATATATGTTCAGTCGATATGCGCGCAAGGAATTGTACTATTATCAAATACAATTACGTATATAAAATAATTGCGGTAATGAGTAAGTCAAAAAATATGGCGCAATAGACGCCCATTTCCAGAATGTTCTCAAAACCACCTTAAAACTCATAAGTCCTTCATATGGATAATATGGTCTTGACACTGACCTAATTGTTTTAAAATTGCTAACCTCAAAACATATTTCTTATTGCGTAACATATCGTAAGTAGGTTAAGCTGTTGATGTTGGTAATTATGTGTGACATGGCAATTGACAAACTAAAAACTTCATTTTGTGGTTTGGTGCATTAGTAATTATGTGCTGCTATGCTTGGAGTTGAGCCTTTGAAATTGTTTGAAATGACGTTGGTATTTCTTACCACCAAACATTTTTTTAATTTGCTTTTGAAATGCCCATTTTTTATTTATTTTGCACCACTTATTAAGTTTGGATCCATTGTTAAGTTTTAATTTTATCCAAGCCTATCTAACAAAAACGTATCTATCCTATCATGAGCATCCTTAAAGCCAATAAGTTTGAAGGAAGATTTTAGTTGTGCCTATTTGACTTGGAAAGTATATAGTTTAAGGCGGCTTTATTGAGTATTTTCATTCAACTTTTTAAAACAATTAGGCTACCTTGAAGGCTTTTTTAAAGTCGGTAAGTTTTAAGACAATCGGCAGGACGAAATAGCTTTAACAGAATTTATATGAGACCACCATAAAGCTTCATTAAAACTTTACAGTTTAAATTGACTATTGGCCATATGAAATAGGTTTTATGGATACTCCTTATAACCTGTTGATAGGATAATTTGATCCTGAGTGCATTTGGCCATAGTCAATGCAGTCATAAAATATAACTCTTATCAAATGTCACCTTGAAACCTATTTAAAACCTTCATGAAGCTAACAGGCTGCTGAAATGTTTCTTGGGTTACGCGCAATATGGAGCAAAGCTTAAGATTCGATCCACAAACTGTTGGAAATAGACAACAAATATTACCGAACTGTCAACAAAAAGGCCAAAAAAAGAAAGCTTCTGAACCATACACTTCCATTGCATTAGCGGGGTACATAGTACGAATCAAATACAGGACAAACAGGACCAGTAAATTTTTTGAATTCACTAGAGATCCAGCTAAAAGCGAATGAGAAAAAAGGGCCAGCAAATGGATTTTCAGCAACCCAAAATACATTAAATCAACTGTTTGTTCAATACAGTCCGACTAGTCGGAAAGATCTAATTAAAACTGATGAAACAAACGTTATGCAACGAATGCAGTAAAACATGCTATTTTGTAGCTGCAGCGAAAGTAAAATAACCAAAAACTCCCCGTCCGATTTTGTTGGTTGGCCCTGTTTGTACACATGTCATGTTTTTGTATGCTAAGAGTCAACTCAACTACACTGAACGAAAAAGGTACGTGTAATCAATAAAAAAGTACATCAAATCAATGGACGTTAGCATTAATTTTGAGCCAACTACAGCTGTCTTTAAAACAATAAACGATTGTACATAAATTTTATTGAACATTAAGTTACGATCGTCGTACGTGAAATCAATGAAATATGAACATTATTTTGTAATCAGCAGTATTATCATAATGAACCATAGACATCAATCGATGTTATAGTCCTACATTGGAACAATTAACCATACATCAAAACAATAAATAGTAAACATAGAGCCATGATCGCACGTCGTTAATGCTAAGATCGATATATATTAATTTATGTAATCCGTACATTAAAGCAATAAACAGTAATCATAGGTCAATGTTTGCAGTGATTAATGTTATGAATGGTATACATGAATGTATTCTGCCGTTCATTGGAACAATCAACAGTAAACATAGACCAATGTATGCAAGCGTTAATGTTATGAACGATACACATTAATCCGCGCCAACTGTACATTAAAACAATAAACACCCTGCACACATTATGTTTACCGATAACGAATGTGATAAACAGAGTACTTGCTATTGTATAGCTATTATTAATAAATTATACGATTAAGAAATATCTGCCGTTGACCCAAAATATATCTTCGCCCATTGATTTGATGTGCGAATTTTTTCTTAATATAATAATAAGGTTTATTTTTTCAAAACAGAGATAGTGTGGGAGTGGTTATTTATGCAATAAGTGTGTGTAGTCGAATTTTTTTGACGAGCCAAAAAAAAGGCTGTTACGCATGAATTGCATACAATATTTTGTCTACTACCGTACGTTTTATCCACTAAAATTAATACTCCATTTATTTGCGCATTGTTTAGAGTGCGTATATACGTTCTTTACACACGGCGGTAGACAGTAGTATTTTTTCTAACAAGTGGTTAAACAGCTAATGTTTGGCTAGTTAGGACAGCGCAAAAAGTGCATTTTTCACAAGTGTAGGAACATTAAATTTTTTGGGAAAAATTGAATTTTTAACACATTTGTAGAAAAAGTGTTTTATTTTAAAATAGATTCACAAATTATTTGAACCTTTTAGGGTTCTCAAGAGCAACTACGTGGCTATAAAAACACCTTTCCACGAAGCTCCAAAACATTTTGTTCTCTTGTGGAAAGTCCAGGTTAAATACATGAATAATTTTGAAGCATAATATATCAACAGCCTTAATAATATGGAAAAATCTAAAACGACTATCGTCGAAATATCCACATATGTTTGAAATATTCTTATAACTGCTATCTGCAACATATGTAATAAAGGGTTGAATTGCCAACTTCCTTGATTTCAGCGTATTGATGTGTTCTTCATGTGTCCATGTCCATTGCTTAGCTAGAATGAACACCCACGTTCACACATCTTTAGATAACAAATCAGAAAACATAAGTTACTTACCTTTCAGTTTTTTCGGTTCTCGAACCAGAACTAACTTTTCTGTAAAGTTTTAGTTTAATCGACCGCCGTTTCTGATCTTTCTGATTGTGTCACAATCTCACAATTCCGACTTCGCAAGCACAGAACATACACAGGGTTAGGTTCGCAAGAATGCTATGAGCATATGAGCAATGAAACACAAGATACAAACTATTCCACACGGAACAAAAGGATTATTCCAATAACAGATTCCAACTTACAGAGAAATAATAATGAGTCATCACAGCCACACTTTTAGCAATACATTCCGAATAATCCTAATCGGTTGGGCGCGACGACTTGGAATTCGGCAGCGTCGAACACGTGACCAATATTGATGGTGGGGCCATAGATGTGAGAAGTAGAAGTACCAAAACTAATAACGCTGTTCGTAATAATAATGTTTGGTGTGATTGATGTATGTCGCGTTGTTAAATGTTAATGCTTTCTATACGTTGAATTAACGTTTAGTGTTCATTAACCAATGAAAACCTCTTCATTAATTTTTTACGTTTGCTGTTCATGGATTATTTCAATGATAAAGAACATAAGTTCATAACTGCATAACATTATTTCCATGATTGTTTATGATTACTTTTGGATGTTTTGCATTTATTGTTCAATGTTAACCGAATCATTGTCTTAATGTACGAATACATTAAACTATGACGTGAAATCACTGTTTCAATGTCCAATTCATAATATTAATGTTCAAAAAATTGATGACGGTGGATTATTAATTTTACGAACAAATTTTCTTTCTGTGTATGAGAAAGCTCAAAACGCTCGCCTCTTTTTTTAAAAAAGTTTTCCAAAGAGGGTGCCCAAACGCAAAGCAAGATGGAAAATCTAATTCGTATTGCCCTCAGTTTAATACTGATCACTTTTACTGCAAAAAGAAGGTTCAAAGTTCAGTTGGAAAGATATACTTTAATTCGCTTTGAAGGTTACTGCCATACATGTTCAGAGGTGACGAGGGATTAAATATTCTTTGGTTTTGATGCTAATAAAATATACAACACCCTGAGTCTTCTGCAAGGCTGGGCATAGACGCTAAGGTTTACCTTCCGGCAGGCTAGGCAAATCGTATATTTAGTGGTCGGAAGAATTTACAGCTTAATCTATAGACTTATGTAAATCCCTAATGTACGAAATGAAAACTAAATATCATCTAGGTAAGGCGATGAAGTAAAGTGCGTAAAACCAGTTGATAACGGAAAGGAAAAAAACGGATAGGACAGCAACCGCAAGTCCTATTGACAAAAGATCATTTTCTAAGATCCTTATGGGACGTATGCAACTCGTTGAAAGCTGAATAAAACCCTCCAAGTAAAAAGTACCGTGTATTTATGAGACGAGGGTACATGTTTCCCTTTCGGCAAGCCTTTTTGGTTCACAAACCAGCAGGTAAACCGTAGCGTGTACGCCCTGCTTAACGGATCGCATACTCGCGAAGGAAAACATTGATAAGATAAAAATGAAGCTTAAGCATAACTAGAAGCTTAAGCATATCTAATCACATCATTCGCTTATTCGTGGCTTGTTCCTTTAGTTATGTCAAAAGCCAAATCCTCGAGTATTCAGTATAAAGAAGCATTTTGGCTTTCTGTACTAAATATAGTTGCCCCATATAATACTTGGTTTGGCTTGCTAGTGGTACCTACTTGTTTCAAATCACAGTAATGCAACTAGGATGACAATTGACGAGTGCCACAATATCTATAACATAACCACAGCATAATAAACAACCAGCATAATATCTCTGAGGATTTCCTATATAAAAACGGTTGCCACAAAATTTGACCTTGGGAGGATTTATGGATGATTTTACGGTTGTGAAGTTTGGGTAGAGATGCGAAAATGAAAATATCGATACCGGCACCAACTCGATATTTTTTAGTCTCATAGGCGCGTTTGGTTCGTACAGAGCCTTTTGTGCAATTGATGACACCCCTCAAGAATTATATAATTATTTTCGATACAAAGGTAGCGATACCAGCCTGGGATCGCTCAAAAAGTGTACAAGATAAAAATAGTCGATATTAGTGCAGAAGTACAAGTATCGAAGTACCGTTACCATCCCTACAAAAAATCATCCAAAAGTGGAGATGCGCGTGTAATTTCCGACAACTTGAGTTATTATGCTGGTTGTTTATTATGCTGTGATATAACGATAAACTCTCAAAATCATAACAAAATATATGCTTGTTTCCACGAATTTTTGCAGCAAATGGCTGTTAATAATAAAATTCGCAGTTCCCTTAAACAAGCGACCTTACGTCCTGTTAGTTGTCACATTGTCATTCCATTAATTTGAAGAATATAGGTTATACCATTTTGTAGCTTTATTTACACTTTAAATAGGTCTGCATGACATTACTGATCTGATATTTTAAACTATTTTCTGGCGCATATTACAACAAAAGGTATATTTAAAAACTAGCTGATCACATTAATATAATAGAAATAAATTGTATTATACTAACGCTAAGTCATGATCGATATTTCACATACTGTGGTTCTAACAAACAAATTCAAACGTCACACTATATATCACGACTATTTATGTATTTACAAATAGAGCGTGTTTTGATACGTGATTTTAACTTTAACCACCTCATCCACCTCAGTCATCGCGAGTTTGAAATCTCCCAAGTATTGTCCCATGCAAATAGGGCCCTAAGGATATATAATACGTTTTTCTTTATTTGGAGTTTTTCAGTTCTTATTTTTAGAAAGCATTGGCACACAATGCCACATCAAAATATTCCGGTAGCAACCATCAGTGGAAAAGGCGACAAGGCGAACATAATATTTATGCAAAATATTGCCAAGATGGCAGAATGAGCTCATAGTACGACAGGCAACACCAGCCTAGGCAGAGCTTCTTCTGGCTATCTTCATTTAGTGATAGTATTGCTCTATTTTTACATGAATGGAAATAAATCGAATTGAATTGAAATGAAATTATAGAATGCTGAGACATGCTACGTACCCTTCTGCAGATATCCTGACTGATATAAAATAAAGCAGCCCAAACACCAGCGCCAAATGACAAATGAGGCATAGTGGTAGCGTGTAGGTTAGGGACACAAATTACAGTTATAAATAAGTCATTTCAGCCAATACTCTACACAAGGCATAGTCTTCACAAAGGCGTTATTTTTATGACTAATTACAAATAAATAAAGTAAAAAGATGGAGTGGGATGGGAGGTCACCAAATGTGTAAGACATTATTAATTTATATCTAGCTTTTTTTGTGCAGACAACACCGTCCCATTCCACTTGAACCTCATTTTTTCTCTTTCGAAGAAGCTGCTGAAAATGATGCTCTCGTACTTTGGAGGCAAGGGGAAGCATGACTGGAAAATACTACATACCAACTGAACCGGTGGCTGTAATCAAATTAACAAAAAACGGTTTATGAACTATTGAGTTATTTGGATGTCTTGTCCGTCCTTTATTATTGCATATTATTACTTGCCACCGAGCTCGAAGCTACTTTGTGAAAATTTCTTCAATATGGATTTTGCACTTCTTGACTTATAAAGAGTGATTTGCACCACTCAATGTTGACTTTTGGCTTAACTAACTAATAATCAATTCTAAGGCTCAATGTTGTGTATCTTTGCACCGGCCAGTTTTAATCATGATGTACCTTTTTTTTCAGCATGTCATTAACAATATGAGAACTATACAAAGTTGGTCATAATACCGTATTTAGATGTTCTTTACTGGAAATGTCATGCCACTGTTGTTGGCAGCTGTTAAATATGATATTATCTTTCAGCTGTGGCCGTTAATTTTGTTCAGAAAGTTCGGAAATTTTTATATTTATACTGTAGAATTCAATAAACGCCCATCCGCAAAAATAACAAAAACAAAAGAAACTCCTTATTTTAGACAAGAGACTTAATTCCCAATTCAACTACGGCTTAAAGCTAATTATTAGTTACTCATTTATCTGTAGTTTATTTGGGGCCGTACGAAGAAAAATGTGAATAACTCGTGATCAAATTTAACTACTGGTTTATCTATAAGCAGTGCAAACCATTAAAAGGGACCAAGGATTACCGAACAGACAGGCCAAGAGATGGAAATGAGATTACGGTTCTGTGTGAATATTAGATGTAATTTTTAGATTAGAATCGTTTCATGACAATTGGATTCCCTATCTGAATGACTCATATGCGGATTATTCGGTCTTTAAGGTTGTGGCTTTATGAACGCAGTGCACAGTAATATGGCGATTTCCATCGAGTATAAAGTTTAATTGTTAAAATTATCGAGCTAACGGGTTCCCATAATGACATTTCAAAGGCTCTGCGCAACGTTAAAATGTTCACAGCTGCCATAAAACTATACGTCCTGGGCCATAAAGAGGCTGAAGTGAGTCGATTTTAACCTCGCTATTTTACACATGGGAGCCCGGTCCTGGCAGGTATCAGGTGAAGTGTGTTAATTTGTGCTCCGAGATTAATCTCAAATATTGAGGGGTTTCGAGCATATGAAAATCGGTTGGACTGATTATTTAGTGAGTTAGACGTAACTGCCTCCATCCATAAGAAACCAAGGTAGGAAATTATCATTTAGTGTTTATTAAGGAGGATTTTAAATACGGCATCACCGATAAGAGTTAGGCTTCTGACGGGTCGACCGGGGTCAACTTTTTGCGCGGTGTGCCGGCTGAATAAATTATAGGTAAATATAGAACAGGACCGTATTCAAGTATTTAAGCAACATATTGTATAGACCGGAATGGCTGATGGTTATATGTCCTCGTCATCAATAGATGACGGAAAACGGAGAAGGGAAGAAGATGAGGTTTTTGGAAAGTCGAAGAAAATATTGAGATCACCAAAGAAAAGTTGTAAAAACTCTGACGATAAAATAGATATGTTGATTACAATGATGCAGGAAATGAAAACAGAAATACTCCAGATGAGAAATGAACAGAAAGAGTATAGGGATGAAATGGCAGCTATGAGAGAAGCGAATGATAAGTTGCGTGAATCGTATGATAGAGTGAGTAGAGAAAATACTGAGATAAAAAAAGAAATGCGTTACCTCAAAGACTGTGTTGAAAGGTTAGAAAAAGATAAAAAACAGAATAATGTGATTGTCTCAGGAATAGAAATAGGAAATACAGAAAAACATGCCCTTACTAAGAAAATGAGTGAATTTATAGAAAACAACTTGGAAATAAAAATACCTATCAAAGATGCGCGACGAATTGGACAGAAAACTTGCTTACTGGAACTCGTTAACGCAGAAGATAAAGATACGCTAATGAAAAACAAATATAAACTCAAAAATTTGACCAACGAAAAGATATACATCAATCAAGATTTGACAAAGTCTGAAATCGAAATGCAGAAGCAATTAAGATCGATAGCACAAGAAGAGAGAAAAAAGGGTAAAGAAGTTAAAATAGGATTCAAAAAGCTAACAATAGCAGGTGAACATTATAGGTGGAATAGCACTTTGAAGAGTATTGAAAAAACAAAAAACTAGATATAAACAAGATGTCAGATGTAAATGAAGACGACCAAGCAAGGACAAAGGAACTTGAATATAGATTTAATAGGAGAATTATGAATATAGGAACGTGGAATGTGCGAAGTTTAACTGGAAAAGAAAATGAAATTACTGAAGAATTTGTTAAGTGCAACATAGATATTCTAGGTTTAACAGAAGTTAAGAAAAAAGGGAAAAGCGAAATGTTGTTGGAAGGTGGTCATTTATTACTGAATAGTGGGGTTGATATGAATAGCAGAGCAAAGGAGGGTGTAGGTTGTATTATAAATAAATGTTACGTCAATCGTTTACGTGAATGGAATGGGATATCATCGAGAATACTCAAAATCAAAATGGAATTGTATAAAGGCGATGAAACAACAATAATAGTCGCGTACGGACCAAATGAAGACGAACCAAAGAAGACGAAAGAAGATTTCTGGGAAAAAATATCGGACTCGATAGAAAATGTCAAAGGAAGGCTTATTATTTTGGGGGACATGAACGCTAGAGTAGGAAAGAAAAATGGTGAGTCTGGAAATACTATAGGAATCCATGGAGAAAATGTCAGAAATAGTAACGGTAGGACACTAATTGAATTCTGTATAATAAATAATTTGCTGATAACAAATACCTTCTTCGCTCATAAGGACATACACAAATTCACGAGGGAAGTTTTCAGTAGAAAAGAAAGGTCAATAATAGATTATGTCATCATCGATAGAAACCATAGAAATGAAGTAAAGAATACTAGGGTAAGGAGAGGGCCTGAAATATTTTCGGATCACTTTTTGGTTCTTTCAAAGTTAGTATATCAAACAACTGAAATTTTGGACAACAAAAGGGTTAATATAAGTAACATAAACAATAGTAAAGAAGTAATACGTAATTACAGACTTAGAGACGTAGAAATAGCAAAAAGATATCAATATCAAACAGAATTAGAAATACGTGAAATAATTAATGATAAACAAAAGCTAGAAAAGTCCTCGGTGACACATCTGTGGATGACGATAAAAAATATTTTGATTGATGTGGCAAAAGCGAAATGCGGGACACTTAAATTATGTAAAAATAAAAGGCAAACTAACTGGTGGTCAGAGGAAATAAAATTAGCTGTAAAACTCAAAAAAAAGCTGTGGAAAAAGTATTTGGGTCATAGGAATGCTACAAATTATAATGAATATAGAAGACAAAGGAATAATGTTAGAGATTTAGTAAAGACAGCAAAACAACTTTCTTGGGAAGACTTTGGACAAAAAATGGAAAGCGACAGGCACGGAAACCAAAAATTATTTTTCAAAACCCTCAAAACCTTAAGAAAAGGGAAACAATGGAAAACTAACGGAGTTAAATCGAAAGAAGGCCAAATAATACAGGAAGAAGAAAAGATAATGGAAAGATGGAAGGAATATTTTGAAGACATGCTGAGCCCAGACTATGTAAAAGATGACATGATTAGAAGTGATCTACTTGAGAATGTTGACGCTGCCGAAGCATATCAACTCGGTGAAATTGGAGAAATCAGCATAGAAGAAGTGGAAGAAGCAATTAAGAAGTTGAAAAGAGGTAAATCTCCTGGACACGATGGAATAACTCCAGAAATGATAATCAACTTAGGGAGAAGCGGAATAGAAATTTTAACCCATTTTTTCAACGTCCTTTGGAGGGAAGAGATTATACCTAAGGACTGGGAGGTAGCAATATTACTTCCTGTCTATAAAAAAGGTGATAACAGAGATTGCTCAAACTACAGAGGAATTGCTATGACTAGTATAGTTTGTAAATTATATGAGAGGGTACTGAACAACAGGTTAACAGCAGTGATTGAAACTCAACTGGAGGACTCTCAATGTGGATTTAGGAAAGGAAGAAGTGTTCAAGACCACATATTTACAATAAAGCAGTCCATTGAAAAGAAACATAATTCGCACATCTATGTTGGCTTCATAGACATGGAAAAAGCTTTTGACAGTATACCAAGAGAATTAATATGGAAAAGTTTGTTACGAAGATCTGTACATCCAAAACTTGTAGGCTGCATTGCTTCAATTTATAGGAATACAAGAAATTATGTTCGTACAGGAAACTCACAGTCTGCAGAATTCTTAACAACAGAAGGGTTGAGACAAGGTGGAGTACTGAGCCCAACACTATTCAACATTATTTTAGATGACGTGATGAAAGAAGTCAGACAGAAAGTAAAGCCATTGAGTATCGGGTTCAGATATTTGGAACGAGTAACTGTATCAGAGTGTGCCTTTGCAGACGATTTGGCCATATTTGCCAGAAACGAAGTGGAGCTAAATTATAACCTGAATACCTGGGAAGAAGCCTTGAGTCGTCGGAATCTGAAAGTTAATGTGAGCAAAACAAAAGTGATGGTTATTGGCAAGGAACACGTAGAGGTTAATATGAGTTTGAGCGGCAAAGATGTTGAACAAGTTGAGTCTTTCAAGTATCTGGGTGTGAAATTACATGAAAGCGGAAAGATAGATGCGGAAATAAATGACAGGCTAGAAAGTGCCATGAAGTTGTACTACTCTTTATATAACCGTTTTATAAGAAACAAACAAATTAGTGAAGCAACAAAAATGACGGTATATAAAACAATATTCAAGCCTATATTGTTATATGGCTGTGAAAGTTGGGTATTGAACGCGCGAAATAAGAGTAAGATCCAAGCAGTTGAGATGAAATATTTAAGAGGAGTATTAGGGATTTCACGAAAGGATAAGGTCAGGAATACAACAATAAGAGAGCAGCTGAATATCGAACCTATCTTAAAAAGCATTGAGCAGCAACGATTGAAATGGTTTGGACATATCAATCGGATGAATGACAACAGACAAACTAAAAAAGTATGGCAAACCAGGCCATCTGGGAAAAGAGTGAGAGGCAGACCGGCTGAAACATGGGATGACGCTGTAAAGAAGAGTTTAAGCGATAGGGGTGTGTCTTGGAATGAAGCAAAAGTTAGGACTCATAACAGGAAAGAATGGGCGAAATTTGTATATAGCTAAGTAAAATATATTAAGTGTATACCTTAACACCTGTATGGTAAAATAAGGTTTTCTGATTATATATTATATATATATATATATATATATATATTTTACACATGTGGTCTGGTGTGATATACTTCAAACCGCTATATAGTACGCATTTGCGTATACGTCACAGAAATCACAGTAACTCGATATATTCCTTTAAGTACGTAATAGTTGAGATGGTAAGCTAATAAATTCACCATTATTCCCATATTCAGTTCTACAGTAGACTCCGCTTATCACGGACCCTGTTATAAGGACATCTGGCTATAACGGACTTATCTCGTGGTCCGTTTAAAATCCTACGTGTGGCCTACAGACATTTTTCTTTTATAACAGACTCTCTATTACTGACATTCCGGGTATAATAGACACGTTTTTTCCAACGCGAACTGGTTAAAACCTGACATAACGGAGTCGAAGATGACTTGTATTGGGGTGACATCGGAAACGCCTTCAGACATGAACATCGTTAGCGAAGTTCTACATCAGAATCAAAATGAACAAAACAGTGGTATCGGGAGCCGAAAACTCACTTCCATATCGCAGTGAGGCATCTCGAGTAATGAAACTTACGCTTCGATATTTAGAGTCGCTCGAAGGTGTTTCTGATAATATTCATAATGTCGGGTTACAAGTTTATAACTTTTTAGACCATCAAAAACCAATTGCAAAAAGGCAAACAGCAATTACTGAATATTTTATGTAGGGTTTTCGATTTAGGGCATACATACGTAGTACGAATTTTTGTGACAAACTTTTGAGTTTTGTTTGTATATTTTTCAGAATCTATACTTACTGCTATGTCCGTTTTAAACTTTTTCACAGTTTATGTCACCATGTATTTCAGTTATTAAAAGTTACTTAGAAACCCTTTTTTTGATTACTTATACAGGGTGGCCAATCGGGTGACGATAATATTTTTTTTTAGATAGCCCGTACCGAGACCTATCCTAAACACCCCCATGTATGTGTACCGATTATTGATAGCTTTCGAGTTATGATTTTTTTTGAAAACTTAGAGATTTTCCAGTTTTTCCATAAGAAATCGTCAAAAACCAAAACAAGAATGCTCTTTGGCTTTTATTTTTTTCTGCAATTATACTCAGTATTAAGCCTATTTTAATATCTAATAAAGAGAACCTGTACATCCGAACAATAATTAAGTACATTTTGGACCCAAAGTTTGAAATCTCTGTTTTTAGTCAGGAGACCAAAACCTTCAAAATAAAATTAAAAATACTAATGCCTGGCTATGGAGCTCCAATCTAATCTTAAAAACTCTGCAAGACATTGCACTTTCGAAATAATAATGAAAAAATAGCACTTATGGGGCCATGTTGCGCCGTACGTGACTGTTAAAGGTAAAAAGGTGATAATCACGAATTTCCAAAATTAACTGTTATTTTACTTTATTATGACAAATTAAAGAAAAAAACTCATAACAACTAATAAACATGATAATCATTGATGTTGTAATTACTTTTAATAAAAAAATTGATACCTGTGCTTTTTGCTGTGTACTATTGAACTTGAACTGCTAAATTAAGTTGTATGGAAAGTTAACAAAGGAAAATAATAATAAAAAAACAATCTGACTTTTAATTCCATGGCGGAATGACCTGGGAAGCATTACCGTAGCATACGCCATCCCTTTTACTTCCCACACCGATGGGTGAGGGGAGGATTGTGATCGTGAAAATTTTCGATTTTGTGATAATAGGTTTTTTGCGCGTTTTATAATGTCTACATAAGGAAAATCCGCGTCACTCATTTCCGTCGTTTTGTCTGTCGGTCTGCCTGTCGGTCTATCTGTCGGTCTGTCTGTCTGTACGCGTTTTTCTAGCCTCGTAATCTCAGTAACCGCTGCATGGAGTGTGAGGAAATTTGGGCAGCAATATGCTGTGGGGTCTTAGTAGGAATATTTGAAATTTTTGTTTTAATTACACCCCCGCCCATGTACTGATTTCCAAAATTATAGCAGCTATAATTTTGGAAATCGGTACATGGGCGGCGGAGTAGTTAAAACAAAAATTTCAAATATTCCTCAAACTTCGTTTTTAGGCGTTTTAGAGGTTCTTGATCATTTTTTGCGTTTTTTTGGGTGGGGGTGGAATTTGGGTGTTTGGGGGGTGGGGGGTTGAAAAACTGAAAAGCTTGTTGTATTCATGATAGGCTCTCTACTGACCTGACAAGGAAGACCTACCGATATAAATCACCTTTTTAGGTCCATCCGAACACTGTCTTGCCTATTACCGAAAATTAATTAACACAACTGCACTTCGCCGACATGAGCTCGCAAAAAGCTACTTTGAAAGAAAGGCATGGCGTATGCTACGACGTCGCTTCCCAGGTAATTCTGCCGTGAAATTGGAAGTCAGATTATTGTTTATTATTCCTTTCCTTTGTTAACTTTCCCTACAACTTAATTTAGCAGAAGTTCAATAGAAGTTCAATAGTACATAGCAAAAACACTTCAAAAATCACAATTTGGGTATTAGTTTTTTTATTAGAAGTCATCAAAACATCAATGATACGAGTTTCTTCTCCTTTAGTTTGTCATAATAAAGCAAAATAATAGTTTTTTGAAGTTTTCAAAAAAAAATCATAACTCGAAAACTATCAATAATCGTCACACATACATGGGGATGTTTTGGATAGGTCTCGGTACGGGCTATCTAAAAAAAAATTATTATCGTCACCCGATTGGCCACCCTGTATAACGGACATCGGTTATAACAGATATGAGCGGAGTCTACTGTACATAGTTTCTGAGGAAAATTAAATTTTATTTATTTTCATAAAAGTGCAAAACTGCAAACGAAAACCCCAATAAAACAAAATATCATAGTCGGATTTTTGAACCTTTTTCAGTAAATATGATATTACGTCGTTATTAACAAAAGAATTGATGATTCATCATAAACTACGAGACGTCTCCAAATCATTATGCATTAAAAAGTAAATTCAAGATTAGGTCACCCAAAAATAGATTCATTTTAATGAGTCAGTAGATAATTAAATTAATGTAATGCATAAAGATACAAATACCTTGTACTGAACTCTGACAACTATTGCCATATCTTAGTTATATTTTTCGTATACATTAGGTATAGGTACATTATTATACATTTTTAAATAATTATTTTGAGGAAGTGTACCTACCTGATGTTCGCAAAAATGGATTCATATGCTCCTAGGTACTAGGCATGCATATTAATCACTTACGGGTCTAGGGTTGAGCGCGCGAAATTGAGAATCTGAGAAAATTGGTAGTCCCGTGTTAGTGAGGAGGCGTGGCCGCCTGTTCCCTTTCGCCAGTGTGTGTATCTAAGATGATGCGAGATAGGTTCAAAAATCCAGAGTTAAGGTCAAAATGTCCAAAGCAGATTGCGCAAAATTACAGTATGGTTTAACTATTCTGAATTGAATCACATTTCATTCAAACTGTTATACCAGGGTGCATTAATTGTATGCGAAATTCGTCATTTTTATATTTGTAGGTAGGCATGTCGAATAATTCGATAATAATTATTAGACTTATTCTATCATAAATATGCATTATGGGTAGTATACTTTTGTGCTGTCTTATAAAAACTTCTTAACAAGTTGATCGTTTAAAATGTCGAATAGCTATATTTATTTGAGCTAATGTTAACAGTTTCAACTTCTATGCATAGCAATATAACAATACTTGGATGATTTTACAATCACGATGACGAAGGTGGATAGGTGCTTAAACTTAAAATCAAGTATCAAAATACGCTTTGTTTGGAAATACAGGAACAGCCGTGATATAGAATATGTGATGCTTGAACATCTGTGGTAGAATTACTGTATGTGAAAATATGTCGCTTATGGCTAGTGTCGGTATAACACAATTTTTATTTTTCTTACATTTATGAATTCAGCTAGTTTTCAAATATATTTTTTGTTGTAATATGATCCAGACAATAGTTGAATATCAGATCAAATAATGTCTTGCAGACTTATATAAAGTGTTGTTATATTAGTGCTACAATATGGTATAACCTAAATTCTTTAAATTGATTGAATATTGAATGTCAATGTGACAACTGACAGGACGTAAGGCCGCTTGTTTGAGGGAACTGGTAATTTTCATGTTATTTTTAACAGCCATTTGCTGACAGTTTATCGTAACTTTTATTGTGGCATTCATGAATTGTTATTCTAATTGCATACCTGTCATTTGCAACAAGTTAAGTACCACTTTACATATCCTAAAGCACGAAATATTTAAATACCCTTTGTAAATAAGTGGCATGTATACTGATCGTATCTACTGATCGTAGTATTTGTTAAACGATGAAAAGATAAATATTAAAGGCCTTTTAGAGGCGTAAAGTGAGCATGCGTATTGGAAAAAGTAAATGTGAAATTCCAATAAATATTTTCTATGTAGTATGTATCTATATTAATCTCCTAACGAAAACAAAATATATCTGTCCCGCCGCCCATGCATTTCAAAGAGGACGCCGCCGGTTTGCCGGCGAGGACTTTTTTAGGTGATTCAATTCACAATAGTTAAACCATACCATTCGTTACTATTACGTCTTTTCGGAAACAGTGTTCTGGATCTGGATCCATCAGTATTATGTCAATCATTTGTTGAATAGGATTTATGATTCATGAGTTAAACGACCATCGAACAACGAAAAAGTTGGTTTAACCCAATCCCGTACGCACTTACCGTACAAGAGTGAGCTGGCCCTATTTCTCACTGATCCTAGATCACTTTCAAAATGCCAGGATCAGTGATCCCTGTGATGGGGTTAGTCCGATGATAGTTTCCGTAAAGGCTTTCCGTTGTTTACACTGCTGAAACTATATTTTTGTACACTAGAGATAATAATCAGGGGTTAGGTGTAAGAGTAGCACTGTTGCTAAATCTCGCCCCTTGATAACTTGTGTTAATTGTTTTTTTTTTACATTAATACAATAAAGACGTTTATTTATTTATTTATTTATTTATTTAATTACAGCAGATCAGAAACAGCTGTTACCTTAATATCTATTACGCCCTTTAATAGTTTCAGGGCTCCACAAAAAGGTACAAAATTTCATAATGATAAGAAAGCCCTGTAGGGTTGCCTTCAGCTCAGTTGAGTTGCAAATTTCTGCAGCAAGTTACGACTAGAAATTTATACACAATAGGAATTTTATACGAAAAAAGATCTTTCCTCGTCTACAAGCCCGCAGGACAGAAGTTAATCTTCCAGAGACTTGGAAATGAAAAGAAGGTTTATTGCCTTTTTTATTTATAAACGGCATTGTGTACTCCGAAAACATCTGTTAGCAGTTTTTATGTAAAATGCCGGATTTTAACGTTGGCAACTTAATCTAATAACTGCTGTTTATGCTTGCATATCCTGTGTTGATAAAAAACTACTGTTATTAAGTTATTAAACTGCACACAATAAAAATAAATTTTTGAAAGAAGAATACATACTTTCATTCGAGTACATGCAAAGCTGTAGTCATAGACAAAGAATATGATTTTTTTTATCATATAGGGGTATTTCAAGTAAATATTTTCAATTCAAAAGTGGAAGAGAAACCTTAAATCAAGCTTATGGTAATCTTGAAAATAAATTAATGAATATATCACCTATAAAGGTACTAGATACTAGATACTAAAGGTTTCCATAATCTTGGCGCAAGTTTATCAAAATTTGGGTCTTCCTGGAAGAAACATTTATGAGCACATGTAGAGGCTTTCTTAAATTTTGCGTTATGTAGTATTTTTCCAAATTTATGTTGAAAATTAACGATTACAACAGATTATAAAAAATATGTACCTGCACTTTTGGACTAGAAAAATATGTTAAACATACAAACAACTCGCTTAAATATAGGGTGTCCCACGACGATTAAGACAAGCAATACATATCGGAACTGGGCAGTAGTAGCGAATTATAATTTTTGGGGTGTAAATTAGAGCAAACCCAACCTTGAACTTAAACATAAGGTACCATTTGGTAAAGGCATACGTGCACTCAGTTCTCTTATATGGAGCAGAAACATGGACATTAAAAGTGGATACCATGAACAGACTTGAAGCTTTTGAAATGTGGACCTTCCGTAGGTTATTAAAAATATCATGGACTCAACAAACATCTAGCGATGAAGTGCTTAGACGGATGAGAAGGGAAAGAGAGTTACTTACTACACTAAAGCGAAGGTAAACGTGGTCCTGGTCGCAGACAATATTCATGATTAAAAAACATACGCGATTGGACTGGTATGAACACATCATCTTTAATTCATACCACTCAAGACCGAAATAAGTACGCCGAAATTATTATCGCCAACCTTCATCAAATGGAGATGGCACCTGAAGAAGAAGAAGGCAACTTCTTTCCACTTTGCGAAGAGGAATGGTGCCTTGGTAATCTTGACATTCCGTTGTTCCGTGAATGTTGTCATGATGGTTTTCTAGGGATTTACAAATATTTCCTCTGTAACGCCCATTTTCTCCACTAGGGAGATCTCTTTGACCTGGTCACTTTTTTTGTAGTATACCGACGAATCCTTCTTGATTATTTTTCCAAGTAAGACACTAATTGCTACTAGTTTTCAATAGAAATGGAGCAAATATAAAACAAGCAAGCCTGATACATTAAAATAGTATATTTATTACGTCATAAATAGGTACACTTAGTAAACAGCGGCAACGGGCAGTCCAGTTCTGATTCCGGCGAACAGACGGTCTACGGAACCGTAATGGTGGGGGTATGTGGCGTGGAGGGTCTGGAGCTGGTCAAGTTGAGCCTTCTGTTTCAGCTGGTGTTGCTGTACGTGCTCTTGCAGTTCCTTCAGCTGCTGTTGCTGGATGAAGTGGCGACGGTTCATGTCTTCTTCTTCCTGGAAAAGCTGATGTTGAGCCAGACGCTGTTCCTCGTGCAACAGCTGCTGTTGTTGCTGCAGTTGCTGCTGTTGCAGCTGCTGCTGGATCTGGAGCTGCTGCTCCTGGACGAGCTGTTGGTGATGGAGGGTATCTACATCATCATCATCGACTACGTGGCTGAAATAAAAGTCAGAGGTATAACGGACAAATTCTAGACAAATCTACTACCTTCTGCGTGACCAGCAGTGAGAATGGGATTGAAATAATTTTCGATTTTGTGATAATAGGCCTTTTGGCTGTTTTAATCCATGGATGCAATAAACAAATTGAAGTTAAATTTGCAAATGTTGAGACTTACAGAATGGACGTACTTGGGATTCGATTTCAAAAATTTCAGATATTGGGATACGTCCTGTCGATGTTTTACGATGTCACGGATATAATCTACAAATTCTACCTAAATCTAGGAGGTTGATTAAGGACGCACAGAGCAAATCTACTTGACGCCACTTTGGATTCTGCACGATAACTAATTATGAGATTGCAAGAAGTTTCGATTTTGGAATAATACGTTCTTCGGATATTTTATAATGTCATCGATGATATAACCTCTAAATTCTAGCTTAATCTAACAAATTTATTGCGGACGTACGAAGACAATCTTCGTGTCACTATTTTGCCTTCTGCACGACAAGCGAAGGGGATGAGATTGAAAAAAAAAATCGATTTTTATAATGTCAGATGACCTCAAAAGTACCCTGTAATCGTCAAAAATCCCCAAAAGCCCTGAAAAACCTGAAAGTACCATCAAACAACCCTAGAAGATCCTAAAATTACTCAGAAGCCCCAAAAATTGCCAAAAACCTTCAAAAGCTCACAGAAATTGTAAAAAATCCCCAGAAGCTCCAAAACATTTCCAGAAGCCCCCCAAATATCCAGAAATTATAAAAAAAATCCCTTTCACTTTCAAATTCAAAAGTACCAAAAACATTCTGTGACAGATATATTAAATATTTGGCAATACAAATTCTAGGATTACGTTGTATGGAAGCTTTGCAGTATCAGATGCAGTGGTTTTTCGTCGGCCTAATTTTAACATATTTTATTTGAGGCAGTACGCCGTTCTTCCATTTCATTAGATGATAGGCACTTCCTTTGTTTAATAGCAGGTGGATTTTTTAAGCTTGATGGATAATACGTTAATGTGGTTACATTTCTGTTGGCTTCTATGTTTCACACTTTTGTTGCTATGTGTAATCAGGCGTTATCTTGTTACTTGTTGTGTTACGTTAATATATTCATAATAAATCGATAACTATGATTTGGGAAATTATTGTTCAAAACGCAATTCCTTCAATGAAATAGACTGGGAGAAACGTAATGTTTTAGCCAAAATGCTGTTATTTGGATACTTTTCGAGAAAATAAACAAAAATGAAAATGCATTCTTCATACTAAGTGTAAAGTGGGTCATAAATTAACGAATTTTGGTACTACCTTTCACATTGCTAGGAAAAAGTAGTATTTACTTATTAAAGAAATATATAGCTCATATTAATGTTAAAAATAAGTCCAGTAGAAACGAAGATCAAATATATCCCTTTTTTTTGAACCCAGTGCTTCCAAAGCAAAGGGTAGAGGGGTCCTCACCTGACGGTGTTGATGTCGGCAACAACGGCAGGTACGACACCAGCAACGGTCGGTACGTGACCACCAAGAACTCCGGTCCTCAGCACATCATCTACAACACCACCTACACGTGCGCCGTGGATCCCAGCATGGTAGACGTGGGGGTAGTTGACTCCGTAGACATGATGGGCCAGGCCAGCTCCGTACACATGGTGGGGCACGATACCTCCATATACATGGTGGGGTACATCAACATCGTACACGTGGCTTGATCCGTAGACGCTGTGGGGCCTGATTGCTCCGTAGATATGGTGGGGCAATGTGACATCGTAGTCGTAGTCGCCGTAGACACCTGCAAGGGCAAAATATATGCTTGTTTTAAAAGTTTATGAGTTAAAGCGTTGCACTACACCTTTTCCAGCTGTAGTTTCTAAAGCGTCAAGTGATAATTCAAAACGGTCAAATTAATTTTCCAACTCGACACTTGTAATTTCAAACTGTCAGGTGTAATTTGTACCCGTCTGTTTGAATTTACAAGTGACGAGTTGGAAAATTAAGTTGACCGTTTTGAATTATTATTTGATGCTTTAGAAAATACAGCTGGAAAAGGTATAGTAGTATAGTAGCAGTGGTAGTGATAGTGACTGTGAGGCGAAGCCAGGCAAGTAGATCACCTTTGGCCTGTTTTGCACATCCACAGATGTATTGTGTAAGACATTTGCGGCCATTATCCGATGAACTGTTGGCTCTTGGGCTGTTTGGCCGACGTCGAGTGGTGGTCATGCTCAGAAGCTGACGTCACCTGGTCGGCGTAATCCGAGGAACTCAGTAACATTTATTAGCTTCTGAGGATGCCAATCACTCACGTTGGCGGAACGTCAAGCAGCGAAGCGTGCCAACGCCAAGACGGCGGAGCGTGTCGGAGCTGGCCGAACAGTCTAGGAACCAACAGTTCATCAGGTCCCACAGAACTAGTACCAAGTGCTCCTGAATAACTCGTTTTTATTTCAAACCTTGCAGTAGAAAGCAGTTTTCTCAGATGAGTATGCCATGATATAAAAGAACATATAGTAGTTGGAAATAGGGCTACTAAAATATATCGGTCAAATATTATTGGAGCATTTGTCCATAGCAAATGTAAGTAGAGGTCGCGTAGCTTTTCTCTTAAATGCAAAAACGTTCTGAAGACATACCTAGTCATATGCATCTTATGGAGGTGGATTTTGATGAGTGCTTACTAAACTTTGTTGTTTCATACCAATATCATAAGTTAGTTTGTATGAAAAAATGTATAAACCGTTAAATAGGTATTGAAAGCATAGTAAAACGTTCATAAAAAGGGCAACAGTATCTAGCTATATACCGAAAGTCGGAATTATGTATCTTCAATACTGAGACCTGTGACAGAAAGTGGTTAAATATATTGCATACGGAAAAAATGCTCCAAGACGTATACTTAACAAACGGCAACTTTCAGCGCTTAAATTTTGAAATAATAAATCGACGCTAATTGACGGTAATAAGTACATTTACTTTGGAAAATCTACAGATCAAACACAATGACTTTATGCAGGCGATATAAAGTTATGCTGAATCCATGCATCAGAAAAACTTGTACCATTGTCTAATAAAGTATAGTTTGCATGTCACGTATTTCGAAAGGAAGCTGGGTCATTATATCAATTGTTTAATCAATTGGTAACCAAAATGATAGTAAAAGTTTATGTTTCAATGGATATGATTTTATTTTATGTTCTGCTATACCCGACGAATCTGAGAGAGTCTACTTTTATGAATTTTAATGTGGTGAATTTTAAGGATGTTGCTAAAAAAGTTAACTGTAAAATTAAAAATAAAATCAAGCTTAGAATTAGTTTTATATATATAGTATAGTATTGAACGTGAATATATTTCACGACTTGATTTATAACTATCTGACTTAAGCGGACAAGAATAGAGGGTGCTTATGTACTTTTAAATATGAAAGAGGTGTGCATGAACAATTGGCCAAATTAGAGTAATATATGATGATGTTTTTTTCCTGCACTGACAAGACTGGTATTTGAGCTACGGCTTTTAGTTGGTTAACTGCTAAAACTGTTAGAAAACCGATTGTACGACGATTGTGTAATGCTGTACCATATGTGTCTATATACTAAGTTAATATTGAATATTTTATTGCCGAGCTAGTGTTAAATATTTATCCTAAGACACCTAAGGAGTGAAATTAGATCAATTTTTTTCTACGTTCTATATTTTGATCCAAACCTGTATATCAATATGATAATTGAATCTATATCTGTTGCGAAAATTGGTCAACTGGCCATTGCTAGTAGAAAGCTTATTGTACGAAATATCTGCTATATTATAACTTTAAATAAAACCATTTTGAATATTATATCATATCGAAATATATAGAAATGAAAGGTAGTATTTGGAAATATTGAACAAAGTAGGCTCGCTCACTTAATAATTTTTCTACAGGACGTTCGTCAAATAAATATCTTTGGGCTGCTCTGTATAATTAACGTATTAATTTGAAAACAATGTCACAACACAAAAAAACCATAGTGGCATCTGAACTTCGTATTCTCATACCACGGTGACAGATAACATTTTAAAAATTATTTTGTTGCTAACTGAGGACTATTGCATTATTTTCTCTAATCTCACGTTTTCTTCAACAATACAGATATTGGTATAAATCGACTATAGAAAGTTCAGAAGTTGAGGGTGAAATACAATAATTTTTGTGTGTCATAAGAAATGATTCACCGCTATACTACCTAAAAAGTAGTCTTTTAACATTTGTAGCTATAATTTATAAAGAATAATGATTCAAAAACTGGCTTGATATCAACAATCTGAGTTTATATATTATAAAAATTAGACTCATTGCATTTTCTCCCATATGATCTCTCAAAGGCATGCTATGTATAAAAATAAATGAAGTAATAGGAAAACTATAATAAATAAAGTACCTTGGTATTTGCATTGGTCACTTTAGAATAACTCGTTAATGAATAAATTGAAAAAAATAACTTACAAGTTTTATGCGAAATATTCTCAACCCAAAATTACTTTGATTGTATACAGAACTTAGTTAAATCTATTCTTCGATATGGAATTTGTGTGTGGGGATCTGCTTACGTGATAAGCATATAGAAATACAGGTCTGTAAAAATTATATTCAAAGAATCATAATTGAAATGCAGAATCCCCGGATTCTGAGATATTTATTTAAAATGGAAGTTATTTTGGATGTGAAAGCTCTATACATTAATGCAGCTCTGAAAGTAGTGCATGTGAAAACAGATGTAGAAAAAATAGATCACGAATATGAAACAAAAAACAATTTTAAGAAACTATATACCTATCAATATGTGATCAAAACTGTACATAAATCTATATTTTATAATGATACTAAAATATACAACTCTGTCCCAGAAAATCTAAGGATGCTATCACTGCAGCTTTTCCGAAAAAACTTAAAAACTGTATCATTGCAAATTGTAGTACACTCAGCTCTTTCATCTGAGCAAGTATATAAGACATCATGGAACGAAAACATATTTTCTTATCCACTTTTCTTTTTTTTTCTAAAAAGTATAGCTATGTGTTATTTACTGATTTTACGAATAATAGTTTTGGACACAGCACAAGATTGTCTTAGGTATGTTATATATGTTATAAAAGGATTGTTGAGTTGTGAGTTTCAATATGCTAGTATAAAGAAACAGTTGACTGCTTTCTGTTTTCAAATTAGTGCAATAATAGCATTCTCATAATGAAAACTCACCGGTTCCGTAGATGCCAGTACCGTAGATATCCCTGCCAACACCAAAGATGTGTCTCAAGTGGTCGTACACCGAGGATTTGACGTAAGGGTAGCCATACCCGACGTCACCCCTGTAGATGGTGTCGATGGGCACTGCACAGCAGTAGGCTACGAGACTGAGGAGGACCAGGACCTTCATGTTTTCGTCGTAAGAGCAGACTCTGATGTGCTACTGTGCCTCTCGGGATGTTTTATATGTTTTTTTATCGGTGTTGTTCTTCTAGACAGGTCAGTTGATGAACTTTTTCGTGCTGATTAGATTAACCGCCACACGGCTAATAATGGGAAAAAAATGCGATACGCGAATTATTATCTTGCAAAAAATTGTTTTTCAGTTTTCGTTGCTATGTGTCGTGAAATACGTTGAAAAGTTACGTCGGATTGCCAAGCCCTGAATGACTGAATGAAAAAAATGGAGTCAAGTTGATTGACTCAGTACTTCCGACACATAATGATATCATTTTATTATTTTTCCATCGCACAGTTTGAGATCTCCTTGCAACCAAATCATCGCCCACCCGCCCACAAAAAAACATCCAACGCAAAAACTCTCGTAGATAGTTTCTTGCGTCTGCCTCTTTAGGACCTAGGGCGCCACGGTTTTTTCCTCTGCATGCTTCAACTGGACGATGCGAAAGGATCAGGAGCCTCAAAACCGTCTAAAAACAAAGTCTGAGATGCTTTTACATTTTTAGTTTATTATTGTTGCTGCGACACCACTGACACGATTTTTCAAAAACAGATGCGTTTTCCATTCTCGCCGCGGCACTAAATTCTGTGTCAAACTTTCGTTAAAATCAATTCAATAGTTTTCGCTTTACGCGATATTCACAGAACGAAATAAAGCAAAACTCATATGTATACATCACAAAACTGGTTTCTGTAATAGGCCAGCCAATGTTCAGATAGATCTAAAAAAAGTGTAATATGCCGCTAGATATTTCTTCCGCAGGCCAGTGCCAATCACCTCAACTTCACCCTCATCCAAAAAAGTAGAAAAATGATCAGGAACCCCTAAAACGCCTAAAAACAAAGTTCGAGCTGTTTTTACATTTTTAGCTTTTTCACTATTGCTGTGCCGCTTCTGACATGATTTTTCCAAAACACGCGTTTTCCATCCTCGCCGCGGTAGTAATACTGTGTCAAAATTTCATTTAAATCACTTCAATAATTTTCGCGTTACGCAATATAATAATATAGCGATCTAAAACAACACTCGCATGTATACTTGACAAGTCCTTGGTTTCTATATTGAGCAAGGCAATGTTCGGATCGACCTAAAAAGGTGTATTATGCCGCCAGGCTTTTCACTCACAGGTCAATGGATAGCCCATTACAAATACAAAAAAATTTTCAGGTTTAGAACCCATCACCCCCCCACCAACCCAAATTCACCCCCATCCAAAAAAAAAGTAGAAAATGATCAGGAACCCCTAAAACGGCTAAAAAAAAGTTTGAGCTGTTTTTATATTTTTGGTGTTTTCATTGCTGCTGGGCCGCCACTGAAATGAGTTTCCCAAAACATACGCGTTTTCCGTCTTCGCCGCGATAGTAATACTGTTTCAAAATTTCATTACAGGCAATTCAATACTTTTCGCGTTACGCAATATAGAACGACCTAAAGCAATACGCATATGTATACGTTACAAATTCTAAGTCCCTTGGTTTCTATAATAAGCAAGTCAATGTTCTGATGTGCCTAAAAAAGTGTATTATGCCGCTAGGTTTTTCATTCACAGGTCAATAGACAGCCCATTATCAATACGACAAATTTTTCAGTTTTACAACCCCCCACCTCCAACCACCCCAAATGCACCCCCACCCAAAAGTGGAAAACGATCAGATCAGATAGCAGGCCTACAAATAACCTTAGCCGGCTTCTGACCTGTGAGAGACAAAACCACCTCACCCTGACCAGAGGTCCTAAAATAAGTTCTGTGACTTGACGGAGATGTCTAGAGATTCCTCTCCAGCTCATAAGGTGTTGATTTTGCAACCACACTTCTATTTTCCTTCTATATAATGGTACCTGCTGCCAGCCCTACGTCTGGCTCATGACCCAGAAAATTGGTCCTCGGCCTTTGCCTTGCGAGTGCGTTTTATTACCGTAAACTGGAGGTTGACTTGGTACCCACATAAGTGCTAAATGTCATCCAAGACCTTTCCTACATTAAAGGACAAGCCTTTATGTAAACCTACAAGCACTCAATGCTTTTAATGCAGATGCCATTACCGCCTTCTGAAAATCGTGAATATGAGAGGCATACACTAAAATCGCATATAGGGTAAAGCACCCAGTGATTGGCCTTCCACAGCAATCTTAACAAATGAACCTTGATATTTTTCAAATTATTTGTTATATAAATATACTTATGCATTTTAGTAATTTTACGTTTGTCGCTACATACATCACATCATTTTTTAAGACTAAAAGTGCTGAAAAGGCTATCAGCTATAATAATGTAGAAACCCATTCATTGGCCTGGAATATCCATTGATTGGCCGTGATCTGGGCAGTCATTGGCCAGGGGGAGTATTCCTGACAAGGTTCAAACAATTTCATTCATAAAAACATTTATTTATAAATAACAACTCAAAATAAGTAATTCTGCACTAAAATAAAACATTTATTTATAAATAACAACTCAAACTAAGTAATTCTGCACTAAAATAAAAATAAAACATAAGTATTAAACATTCTACAAGTTGTGTTGTGTAAATATTTATTGAACACGTTTCAAGCATGGTTTGCAGACAAACGCTCTACTATTTGATTTATGTAGGTTTAACCTTTTTATGCAGGAATTGTGGTATGCCCGCTGACAGGTATGGCACCTTATGCCAGGATTTTGTAAATTGATTCATCTTCAGCTTCTCTAGTACATGAAAAGCATATGCCTTGCTGTAACGTAGGGTTTTGAAAAGTATTTTTTTCTCGTGGCTCATCATTGAATAACCACCTTTTAGCTTTTTCTTTGCCATGATTTGAATGCCAGACTCCAGTAACTTTCCAAGCTGAAGAAGTGGGTAACATTGATGCAGCTTCTCCTTTAGACGCGCTGTGTTCGATTTTTGCACTTTCTGCTGAAATATTTTTTCTCTCAGATTTCGACTCTCCATTTATTTTTATGTCAGATATTACAATAATTTTTTGGCCGTCACCAGTGTTCGTATTTTCACTCTTTTTTGGCAGCAGTCTAGAGCGAACTTCTTCAGCTTCTCTAGTACCAGAATCGATTTGCTTAGTTGCCGTATTTATGCTCTTAACTAATTTTCCATTATCTTGTCCTTTTTTTTTATTTTTTACTTTAGCTGTTTCCTTCTCAGCTTTTTTCTCTATTCTTTTTCTTTTCCTCTCCTCTTTTTCTATTGCTTTGTTTCGCTTCAGCTCCTCTTCATCAGCTTTTTTTTTAGCCAATGTGTTGAGGTAATTGCATAAGTAACTTTGTCCGTATTTCGATTTCCCTTTCGTTTAGGCGTTTTTGCGCAATAGAGAGTTTCTTTTAAGGTAACAGTTGAATCAATAGTTTTACTTTCTGTATCTACACTGCAATTTACAATATGACTTGTTTGAGCATTTTCTGACCTACTTTCATTATCTCCATCGACATGTATAATTTCAACATTTTCAACCTGCTGCATTTCTGTCGGCTGTTCATTTAATATTATTATAGGTGCATTATTAATATCTATTCTCGAAATATTTTGAACGTCATTTATACAAAAGCTACTAGGAATTATATCAGTGGCTTCATCATGAGAAATGTTTGGCAATTGAGATAAAGGCTTGAAGTTTTTCCATAATCGGAATAAAAGGGGTTGCTCATTTTCAGGCACGTCTTAGTAATTAAATTTGAATTCTTGTATTATTTCATCCCCAACTATGTGAGAAAAATCTTCGTAACTCAAAAATTTATTCATCAAAACATTTTGCTGGTTTTCAGGTGGTAGTGATATGTTTCTCTGCCCTCCCAGACATTTAGAATAATCTAGCACATTTGGATTCCAAGGACACAGTCCACAGGCTCTGAATCCACTTTTAACGGTTTGTGATTTAGCAGTGCGGTCGACGGCGATTTTCAATATCTGTGCAAAATGCTCCTTGGTTAGTGTTTCTGTAGGATGATGTCTCCTCCATTCTATAACTGACTGTTTCCATCCATTTTTGATGGGCTTAAAGGCGGCTACATCTGCTGCCTGAAGCAGCCTGGCTGAGTTTGGATACAGACATATCAAGACAATATCTAGTCTTTTACACAACGTACTCAATTCGTATGTTAGATGTGTTCGATGGCCATCTAGAAACAAAATGACAGGAAAAGTTGTATTTGTCTTTTTTAAGTGGGGGTATAATATGTTTTCAACGTAATCACACATTATCTCTGCCTTCGTCCAACCGGAGACAGAGAGACCTATTCCCCATTCACCAGGGACAGACTTGGCAATGGACGCTGGTAGTCTCTTGTATGGATAAACGACCATTGGTGGAGTAACTTTTCCGGATGCCCTAAAGGTGAACATCACAGTTATTGTAGTTTTTGATGGAGCATGCTCTACTTCGTAGACGCTTCTTGCGCCTCTTGGAGCAAGAACTTTTGTACTTTTCGGGCAGAGACTGAAGCAAGTTTCATCTGCATTTAAGACACGATCAGGCTGCTGCAAAACTTCCATCAGCAGCTTCTCCTTCAGAAAAATTTCGATTTCGGCAAACCATTTTCTTATGTCTTTTTCTGAAACATTTGCACTCGCTGCGGTTACCGCTTCTGTCGTCCGTAACGAAATCTCAGGATTTCTTCTTAAGAATCCTTTGTACCAAGACTCGCCAGGCCGGTTATTTATGAACGGGTTGGCTCGAGGACTTTTTTCGATGAACTCCTTGACGGACTCCTGTAAATCTTCTTTTCTCCTTGGAAATCCCCTTTTATGATTTTCGAAAACCCAATTTACCAAAACTCTCTCTTCTTCGGCAGTAAGAACCGGACCAGGACCCAACGACGTCTTTGTAAACTTTTCACTCCTACGGAATTGCAATGTGGCTCTTGGAATTTTGTAACGCCTTGCAGCCTCTCTTAATGATAGTCCACTTTTTATAGCTCTCAATGCCTCTTGGACATCCTCCTCGGTATATGTATTTCTATAGCTGTCTCCACAAGTAATCTTCGGCATCTTTTGGAAAATTTGCAACACACAACTACTTGCAAAAATTGCAGTTCCAGTTATTGGCCCCCTTAAAATTCCCATTATTGACCGGCGGCCAACAGCTCATTCTTGGCACATTTGTGCAGTGTGCTACTGTTGAAAATAATCAGTGAACTTAGATCTCCAAAAATGAGTCAAAATATGCATGATTTAGTATCTCTGTCCAAAAACCAGTTATTGGCCACCGCTGCCAATCACTGAATATTACGTACATTATAGTGCTAATTATTGGCCGGGAAATTTTACCAGATATTTGTAGGTTATGTCGTACAAAACGATTTAAAATGCCAGCAGAAATGCAATTTAAGCAAACTACCTAGATAAAGTGCAAGATATGATAGAAAGCGCTAAGATACTACTTACTACATTTTCAATGCCCTTAGCAAATCTCTTAATAACTGGTCGTATATAGCCACCACAAGATCCACGTGATATTCATTCACCAAGTGCTAACAACTGGTTGGCGCGAATTTCACCAAAACTCACTAGAAGATGCTGAAGATGTTGCCAGACTTACTTCTTATGAGGCATATGAATTACGCGGCTTCGATACCTTATTTATTTAATTTCTTTGGTGAAGGCCAATAATTGATATAAAAATGAGACAGGGCCAATCACTGGGTACTTTACCCTATTTCTGCTTGAAATACCGTGGTGTATCTCCAAGAGAGAGCGAGAGGTTTGTTTAACAAGCCCTGCTGGCTGTTTATTGAAGCCAACGTTATTGAACCAAAGTCCCTTCATTGACATTTCGGCGAGGATTTTAGCCAAGCTCCGACGCCCTGCCGTCGGCGCGTTTTGTTGCTTGACGTTCTGCCACCACGAGTGGAAGGCATCCTCAGAAACTGTTACTTGTTCGGTGACTTCCAAAAAACTGAAAATGATAATAATTGAGAACTGAGACTAAGAAATAAGTTTCTCGGAAGTAGCAGAATAGGCAGTACCTTCTTAGGATGTCAGTCTCTCGTGGTAGCGAAATGTCAAGCAACAAAGCGACACCATGAATCAGCAGTTCATGGGATCATGGCCTTGAAAACCTTTAGCAATGTACCAAATGTTGTATAAAAGTGCGTAATATTGAAATAAGTGATACTGCTTGACAGCTGCGTCGTGAGCAGTTTTTGTTTTCTTGCGTACTAACTTTCTATAACTAAATCGATAATCCTTTTATTGGCCTCGACCAAACCACAACTTACGGGGATACTAACAACAATCCTTTTGAGACAAAGACTTTACACTCAGCGGTCTATCTGGATGGCTTTTCTACGGCACAAAAAAGAGGAGCCACGGTATGAGATATGATGAATTGGAGTGGTATTATAGGATTGTTTACACACACAGGAGCAGTTCTAAACTCACCTTGAGTAACTTAATGTGGTCAGTTTTATACTGGCTTGTATGACAGGTTGACAAAATGGAAAATCAATTTTAAAAATACTTTGTTGGTCATCAATGATATTGATAACAGTCTGAAATCTTGAATAATACAAATTGTTGCATTTTTGTTGTTGTTAAATGCAAAATAGGAGGCGGTAATATGATAATGGTAAAAGGGATTTCTGTGACTGTTTCAAACAAAAGTCAAAAGAAACATAGCAGACTAGACTAGACTAATTTTAGGCACCATTACATTTCCTTAAGATGACACACATTTAACGTCAAAAAATCATTAAAATCCTATAAATCTTTTTCAAAATATGACGTTTGACCGTATGCCAGGATTTGATGAATAAATACTCAAAAAGGTAAAGTAAAGTAAAATAATCGAAACTTATTTTGCATGCATGCTAAGCACGCTGTAGTGTAAAAAAGTAGCAAATTAATATGACCTAGTATCACTGTCTGTATTTGAACTGATAGTCGTTGGGAAGCGCTATTGGATTTATATATTTTCCCGATTACCTATTGCATGAAAAAGAAGATGTATGATCCTCAAGACATTTTTCCGAAAATTCATGCTCATATGCCCTTCCCAGGAAACGCCAGTGGATACTGATAATAAAAGAAATACACGTGAGGCGCAACGTATAACATTATCGTAGCTTTAGTGTTACGACCGTACTTATCTCTTGTGTCATATGCCGAGATAGCCAGTTTGGAGGAAACGCTACGGAACAAATAGCAAAATGCTGCTACGGCTCGAATATTCTTACTGGTATTCCTACTTTCAACTGCTTGTACTTCCGACACCATGCATAGTTGAGGGGAGTATGTAATATGATCGAGAGAATTATCGATTTTGAGACAACGTTTTCAAACTTTCGTCAATGATTTTGTCGATATGGCTGTCGGTCTGTCTGCATGTTTATCACCTGATAGTGCCGATAACCGCTGCACCATTTTGATGAAATTTGAGGCATTAAAACAATATGGGTCGTGGTTGGTCTCCAGGCACGTATCCAGGATTTGGTTTTGGGAAGGGGTCCAGATTATGGGAGTCACGTAGGTGACCTTTCGGGGGGGTACAGACTAGAGTTGCCACCTTAAATTTGCAGGAGGATTGGGAATGGAATCCACAAATTTGCACCGCCCCCCTGCAAGTTTGTGGATTCCATTTTTTAGACGGCATTTTATAACGTTTCGGGGGGGGTCCGGACCCCCTGGTAACACTTTTCTGTATAGCAAGACCTGAGTGTTCAGCCATGCCAACCTAGTGCGAAAAGTGGAATCCACTTCCCCTTAATCATATATCGTTCGAAAGGGAATCAAATTTTGCATTTGATCCTATAAACAAAAATAGACATTTTCATTTGAAAAAGTCAAGTTACCTATGACTGAAGTTTCCTTAATTAATTTACTGATTTCTCCAAGTATAAAGGGAATTCAAATTAGACCGTCTGACCGAAGGGGCTGCATTTTATGCTTAGTGGCATCGCAAAGTAACAGCCTTCTAGTTTTTATAATCGCTGCGATATTAAATTCTTTTCTCATATCAACTTATGCCAAAACAAGGGTATCTTCGCCTTAACGGTTTATTAAAAGTTCCACATGTGATACACAAAGTCAGACTAGAATTCACTAAGAAATCCAAATATGCAATAATATACAGGGTGTCCCTGAATTTCCTCAACACGTGATATTCTCGTAAAAAAAATGTTCAAATGTACTTCAACCCTTAGAACTCACCCTCAACTTTTGTTTTTCAAATAGTACCAAATAGTTTTTTCTACACAGGTTGAGTCCCTATATTATTTAAAATCTCGCAGTACCTTTGATTTTGTACGCAAACTTATTTTTTCCGTAAAATCACAAGCACAACATAAATAAAATAAGAATTTACTTGACGCAAAGAAACGCATAAAAACAAAACTGTTTCGGTTTCTAAGGGTACTGAGAAACCTATAATAGATGCTTTCAAAAACAGATGTATTTTTTATGCTTTTTTTTATTACAAAAACAAATCACGTCGAACAAACTCTCATTTTTTTTATCTTATGTTAGTGACTTTACGAAAAAAATTGCTTTCTGCATAGAGTCAAAGGAACTAGAAAATATCAAATAACATAATGACCTTATGAATGTAGGAAAAGCTGATGGGTGCTATTTAGAAAAAAGTAGGGAGCAAGTTTAGGGGTTGAAGTAAAAAAATGTTTCGAAAGCATGGTATGATAGGTCATTCGGTACCCTTGGAAGGCCCACTTAGTTTTCTTTTTTATCTGTTTTTCTTACGAAAATATTACGTCTCAAATAAATACTTATCTTATTTATTTTATTTACTTTATGCTTACAACTTTACCAAAAAAAAATAGGTTTTTATATAAAATCAAAGGTACTACAATATTTTAAATAAAATAAGGACTTAATTTGTGTAGGAAAAACGGTTAGGTGCTAATTAAAAAAACAAAGTTGGGGGTGAGTTTTAAGGGTTGAAATACAAAAAAAAGTTTGAATGTCTTTTTGTTCCGCGAATATCACGTGTCAAGGAAATTCAGAGGCATAAGTCTTTATAGATGGTGTTATTCGAAAAAATGTGAGTTTCATATGGATCATCCTGTGTAGACGTCGAAGATCAAGTGAAAGTATTTTAACATTATAGCCCTCAAGGCTTGCTATCATGATCAAGTGACAGGTTTCTAAAACATGCTTTAGTTAGCCTACAATCTTCCCGTCCACTCACTATTAGCCCACCCTTTATACAATGAATAAATCCTTCCTCATTGGGGTAAATACATTACTTGTTATCTGTCATGTATAAGTGTATTACTCTGGAAAACTGCATTATAATTTCAGGTCTCATAAACTGAATCATCGCAACGGGAAGGTAAACATTGGATGCATTTTCTGTCTGCAATAAACCCGAATCTTCGAGAGTTGCAACAGAAAATAAAACATTTACTTGCCACCAAGGAAGTTATAAGTGAAGTGGTAAAAAACTGTGCAAAGAAAATTATCGAAAGTGGTGAATAAACACCTGTAGAGTGATAAAAACACTAGTGTAAAAAAGTGAGGTTAGCTGACCATAAACGAATTGGAGGCAAAATACGGGGTGATTCTGGCTGAACAGAATTCGACGTTGCCAAATGTCCTAGAATTTCTAGGATAAAGAGGTAAATTTGGTAAATACCTTTCTCTCTGAACCGTTGAGGTGGAGGGGTGTTTGGCGCCAGTTGGGAGCAAGTAATATACTAAAAATATTGAAAAAATAAGAAATTCAGTTAAGAGCAACGGTAAGAATGGAAAAATATTTAAACAAACAATTGGATAGCGACGATACTGTCTCCGAAGATGGAACAAAAAGGAGAAAGAGAGGAGATGATACTGAGGATGAAGAAGAGGTATTCAAGAAAAGTAAAAAGGTTACAAGGAGCCCACAAAAGGGTAGGCAGTGCGAGGAATCAGCCAAGTTAGACAAGCTATTAGAAATGATGAGCAACTTATCCAGTGATGTTAAGCAGATTAGACAAGAACAAAAAGAGCACAGGGAGGTGGTAGAGCGTCTTATAATGGAAAATGAGGAGCTTAGAAGAGATAATAAGAAAATAAAAGAAGAAAATATACAGATGAGAAATGAAATAAAGGAGTTACGAGACAATATTGAAATAATAGAAAAACACAGAAGACAAAATAACGTAGTTATGAGCGGACGCGAAATCCACACATACGATCAGGCAGTCCTCAAGGAAGAAATTAGTAACTTCATACAGACCCACCTGAAAATAGAGACTAAAATAAAAGCCACGCGCAAGCTAGGTCCAAAAACATGCCTAATCGAACTGGAAGACCAACAAGAAAAGATGAAGATCATGAAGAATAAGGCCAGACTAAAAGATATAAAGGACGAGAGGATTTACATAAATCATGATACAACGATTAAGGAGAGAGCGATGGAAAAAGCAATGAGGAAAATGGCACAAGAAGAGAGAAGCAAGGGAAATGATGTAAAAGTAGGTGTAAGGAAAATGATCATAAATGGTATCGAATGGAAATGGAACGGTAGAGAAGAGAAAATGGAGAAAGTGGTTTTAAAAAACTGATAAATGCTCATGGTAATGAGAAACTGATGACGAACCTGGCAATGAATAAGGAAACAAGCATGAACAATGTTGATAAAGTTATAAAAACAAAACACATAAAAATAAATACAAGTAAAAAAAGGCAATGTCGAAAAGAACACTTATTAGTGGGCACGTGGAATGTAAGAGGCACATATGAAGAGGGAAAATTGAAGTGTCTGATTGGAGAAATAAAAAAATTCAAATTTGATATAGTAGCACTACAAGAGACAAAACAACTTGGACAGGAAGTCTTTCAGGTTGACGACGTCCTATTTTTTAATAGCGGAGGTAAAAATAGAATGCTAGGTACAGGATTTATTGTGCATAAAGATCTTAAAGCCGCAGTCGTGGAGTTTAAGCCCATATCGGAGCGTCTGTGTGTTCTAAGGCTGAGAGGAAAATATCAGAAGATTACTTTTATTAATATCCATGCACCCTCAGAAGACAAAAATTTCGACGTTAAAGAGGAATTCTACGCCGAAGTGAATAAAGTATTCGATAATCTACCTAGATATGATATGAAGATAATATTGGGGGATGCAAATGCGAAGATAGGTAAAGAAGAGATTTTCAGACCAACAACAGGTATATTTAGTAAACATGATACGACGAATGAAAACGGACAATTCCTGATAGATTGTGCTAAAGAAAAAAATATGATGATAATGAGTACATATTTTGAAAGGAAGGATATATACAAGGCAACCTGGAGATCTCCTGATGGAAAAACGTTAAATCAAATCGACCATGTTTTAGTAGAGGCTGATGATAGAAAATCTATAAAAAATATACGAACATACAGAGGCCCTGATGCGGACTCCGATCATTTCATGCTAGGAATAAAAATGACGCAACTAATACCAGAAAATAGAAACAGAAAAAGAGAACGTAACAATACAAATAAACCAGTAAGGTTACTGACACAACAAGAACAAAAGGATTATGAAGAATTTGTAGCTAGGGAGCTAAGGCATGTGCAACTGCAGGAAAATGTAAATAATGATTGGGTGAAAACAAAACAAATAATGAATATCGCTGCAAGTTATTGTAATAGACCTGTAAATAGAAGGAAAAAAGATTGGTTTGATGACGAATGTCAAGAAGCAATTAACAAGAGGAATAAATTAAGAATGGAAATGATTACAAAACAAACGCTAGAAGCACGAAATAAGTATGAAAAACAAAGAAAACAAGTCAAAAAAATTCTGAGGTTGCGAAAACGGAAGTACATGGCAGACAGGCTGACAGATATCGAAGAAAATTATAAGAATCGAGAAATTAGAAATTTGTACCGGGGAATTAAAGCTGAGAAAAGAGGATATCAACAGAAACCACTATTTTACAAAGACAAAGAAGGTCACATTATAAGCGGGGAAAGGGAAATAATAGCAAGATGGCAAGAGTACTTCGAGGAATTATTAAATAACCCAAACACTATCGAGATATGTCAAGCTGAGTTGAACAGACAGGAACATGAGTCCAACGAAATAGATGAAATATCTCCTACTATATCTGAAGTAAGGGAAATAATAAAGAAAATAAAAAATAACAAGACTCCAGGAAGTGACAATATAACCGCTGAGATGTTTAAATATGGGGGTGAGGCACTAGAGGTACATATGTATAATATGATCAAAAATATCTGGATCAAAGAAGAACTGCCAGAAGACTGGAGGGAAGCAATTATATGCCCCATATACAAAAAAGGCGACAAAGCTGACTGTCACAATTATAGGGGGATAGCACTGCTGAATACGGCGTACAAAATTCTTGCAATGTACTTAAAAGACAAATTGACGGTAGAGATGGAAAACATTGTCGGCGAATATCAATGTGGATTCAGACGTGGCAGAAGCACAATAGATCAAATATTTACACTCAGAGAATTACAGGCAGAGAGCTATGAACACGGGTTACAAACACTGGTACTTTTTGTCGATTTCCAGCAAGCATATGATAGAATAAAACGACACCGAATGTACAAAGTACTTGAGGATTTCAAAATTAATGCTAAACTTAGAAGAATGGTACAGCTGACTCTGCGTAAAACCGAAAACATGGTTAGAATTAATAACGAAATTTCTGAGAAATTTGAAGTTAATGAAGGAGTTAGGCAAGGGGATCCATTGTCAACTGTTCTATTTAGCTTATGCTTGGAGAAGGTGATTCGAGAAGCGAATATCAACAGGGAAGGGCTGCTATATCACAGAAAGCATCAGTGTTTGGCTTTCGCAGACGATGTGGCGATTGTGACGAGAGGTAAGAAGGAGCTACAAGAAGTAGTAAGAAGGCTAGACAGAGAGGCAAAGAAGCTAGGACTATACATAAACGAAGGTAAAACAAAATTTATGGAATGGTCAGATGATGGATGTCAGGTAGGTGAAAAGATTAAAATAGAACTGGAGGAAGGAGGCACAGTAACCTTTGAAAAAGTAGAGAGATTTGTTTACTTGGGCACTGTGATAACAAACCAACCAAATACCACGGAAGAGATCCTATCAAGACAAATGGCAGGGAACCGCTGTGCATATGCTCTAAATAGTGTTTTCAGAAGTAAAGAAATTTCTAGACGTGCAAAAATCCGGATCTATAGAACAGTGATACTCCCAGTAGTAACATATGCGAGTGAAGTATGGACGCTGAACAAAAAGGAACAAAACATGCTTGAAGTCTGGGAAAGAAAAATATTAAGAAAAATCTTTGGTGGGAAATTGTGGAATAATATCTGGATAAGAAGATCAAACATGGAGCTGAAATCTTTATATGAACATCCAAGTATAACAGGAGTAGTGAAAGCTCAAAGACTGAGGTGGTTAGGACACGTAGCAAGAATGTCGGACAAACGAATACCAAAAAAGATACAGACATGTGCGATAGGCATGAAGAAAAGAAGAGGAAGACCAAAGAGCAGATGGAGACAGCAAGTGGAAGAAGATCTAAAGACAATAGGAATAGAGAAATGGAACATGGAAGTAACCAATAAGAAGAAATGGAGGAAAATAACCTACCAAGCCATGGGCCTACTAGGCCTTTAGTGCTGTTGTATATATATATATAAACTGAATCTGTAGTATTACATACTTTATCGGGAATTATAATGGTTTTCACGGAATATTTCACCTTTCTCTAAATAAGAGAACTTTTGCCTCCTAAAATTACCTGAACTATAAGATAATTGCTTGTGCAATGATGAATCAAGCAATTTTTTCTAAATGAACCGGCATTATCGGAAAAGGGTTTCGAAAAGGAGCCCTTTCTCGTCCACGCTTCTGCCCACAACCTATGCTGGCCGCCGGAATAAAAAAAGAGGGCTTAATCCCATTCCTTCTTGGTTTAGCGTTTCTGCCGGTATTTTCGTTGCTGATAGATGCAAGTCCCCCATAGCCAAGAAACAGCAACAACGCCGCAGCAAAGCATTTATTCGGGCCGTTAACGCGTTAACGATCGATTTCCGTCCCGCAGCCACACGGTGCTTGCACGTTAAATTGCTACAGTGAAAAATTACGTTTCACCGCCCGGTCCAAATATAAAACGTCTGCTATTGGTTATTTATTGGACGTTTGTAGTATTTCGACTTTAATTTTTGGTAATGCCATTGGACTTGATGCATGAGGAATGTGTTTAAATGTCGTTCAAAGAGTCCCTAGGCACTGAGCTAACTGTTGACTTCTTACTTAAAAAAGTAGGAAAGAATTTACTTGAGTAAATTCAAGCAGCGCTCTCACTGTGGAATTTATTTGTTGGTATAAAAATTTAGCCTTTTTTCACTTCCCACACCGATAGGTGTGTGAGCGCGAAAATTTGCGATTTTGAGATAACACGCTTATGTGCATTTTATTTTATGACACCTACATAACGAAAATCCACATCACTTATTTCCGTCGGTCTGTCTGTCTGTCGGTCTATCGGTCCGTTCATTATTTTCAACCGGAAGCGATATTGACAAAACTGGATTTTTCCTGGACTAGTTTTTTCATACTGATTCCGAATCTGTATTTAGTTTTTCTCTAGCACCTGTAGTTTTGGCTATCTTTTGTATACGGCCAGACGGACGGACAGACAGAGGCTTTCCATAAGCGCTCTTCAGTGACAGTGAGAGCTAAAAATAATTTACTTGAGTAAACTCAAACGGCGCTCTGACTGTAGAATTTGTTGGTATAAAAGTTTTTTTAACCGGAAGCGATATTGACAAAACCGGATTTTTCCCGGACCAGTTTTTTCATGTTGATTCCGAATCTGTATTTATTTTTTCTCTAGGTCCTGTAGTTTTGGCTATCTTATGTATACGGGCAGACGGACGGACGGACAGACAGACAGAGGCTCTGCATAAGCTCCCTTCAGTGACAGTGACAGCTCAAAGGGTTGTCTCTTTTATTTGAGTTCTAAAATTGGTCGTCAGTATCTTAGTCAACAATATATTTTTCACATGACTCGGTGACTCTGCAACAGGATATTTTATGTACTGATGTATCCTAAATTCACGACTGTGCAGAAATGTCTCTGTCACAAACGTCACTTTATAGCCCATGATATTCAAGTTTTCTGGTACCTACATATCTTTCAGTTTTTCGGGAATTAAGCTGCAGTTTCTTGCTTTTTCTGCAGCTTCTTTAACATCATTTATCTTATAGCTTTTTAAAACCACACAATAGCCACACAATTGTGGAACAGAAAGTAAAACTTGGATGTCAAGCCAAATACCTACAGCTGCTTTTCCGCGGGTATAGCCACGCGGATCACTTGTTAAATTTGGTCCATGTCAGCCATCGGCTAACATCTCGGGCTTGAAATAAGTCTTCGAGACGTGAAAGCTTCTTTACACCCTCAACATGCAAATAACTATTATGAACAGACAGTGTCGAAACTGCATGTTGTTGTCCCTCAGCCTATCAAAAAGTCGTGGATTTCATTCCTAGAACAAATGTATAACGACAATGATAATTTTTACTTTATTAGACATTTTTAAATTTAAAAAAAAACTTAAGTCATATGCATAATACATAAAGTCACCCTACAATTCAGCAAGGATCCATATATACAATAATAGGCAGGGTTTTCCATTTAAAGCAAATTTAATACAACTCATTGATCCTTAAGATGTAATCCCACTTGACGTACTCAGATATTTATTTTTCCGAAAAGAATTATCGTTCGGTTACAAGAGCTTGACGCGGAATCTCTCGTACTCTATATTTTAAAAATAATGAGTTTTGTGCTCTAATAAAGACGTGACTTTGCAATGCTATATTCTTTTTTAAATAGGATAGTATATGTATAATTCAACAAATAGATTTTTTGGTCAATTCTACTGTTGCCATGTATGACACATGGGACTTATAAACTTTATCCTTGGGCCAGACTTAAAAAAGTATTTATCACCATATTATCGAAAATTCGTCTGTTATGTGGGTGGAGTGGAACAAACTTTGAGCTTATGGTTGTGAGGCGTTGGACTCTCAAGCTACTAATTATTGTAAAAAATATGTATAACCACAATGGTAATTTTTATTTTAGTCAACAGTTTTTAACATTTTAACATATAAAAAGCAACATCAATTCGTTATCAATCCGTTCTGGAAAGAGAGACTGCGAGAAGCTCCAGTTCCCTTTTATAGCTAGCAGTGATGAAAAAGGCAAATCCTCAATACAATGGTACTGCTACTATGAAGAGGTTAAATTAGTTGAAGTTTGAACAACCCAACATTCATCATCATCATCATCATCATCATTTGTTCTGTACAATACAAATGCTGCCACCTCGAAGGCTACGCCTTGTTTGAGGTATAGGCATTGACATGTTGAAAATATATGCTAAAATAAAATTGTCCTAACCTAACTTCGCTGTTGCATTTCTTTGGACTGCTATATTTGTACGTCTTTCAATTATTGACTTCTCCTTCTTGACTTTCCATGGATCCAGCAAGCATCCTGGAATAAGGTGCAGCAGTCCTTCGGACGCATCTAAGGGGCTAGGTGATTGGTGGAATTACGGCTCAAAGGAGCAGGACCTGTGGAATACCGGTAAAGAAGCAAAAGGTCACCAACCAGTCGTTGGTGAAAAAGCGGCTGAAGGTGCCACGTCAATGCACTGTAACCGATAAGTTTATTGCTCGCATCTAGAGGCAGTAGATCCCAAGATCAAAATATCTGCGCAACGCTCCAGGCGAGTTGCTTTTTTAAAGCATACTGTGATACGTTTCTGCCGTTTCTGCATTGATGAGGCACTTAGTGTTATCGCGGAACTAAGTATCATCCACAACAAGCATCTATCTCGAATCACCATCACCATCATAGTCACAATGTCTTAACAGACATGTTGTGAACTCGTAAAATACATCAAGTCAGAGCTAGAGTATTGCCGACACAAATATTATACCGCGAGGCATCACATCCGAGGCTTCGCTGATTTTCACGTTACTCATTTTAAAAGTTTCTCTTGAGATATTTTTAAGATCTTTAATGCAGTAGTTTCTCATTTGCTTTCTGTATCTTCATGCCGTTGACCAAGTGTGTCTACTGGTTCATCCGCCTTTAGGGACAATTTCTCACCCCAAGGACAAGAAGGTGTCCTGACTCTTCTCAACTCGTCCACCCGAAGCTGTTGGTTGAGAAGAGGTTACTGCTTATACCGAAAATAGTTCGGTTCCTTTTAGTCGCCTTTTACGACACGCAGGATATACGGTGGGAGATATTCTAACCCGCCCCCACACGGGCACCTCGAAAGGCTCGGTTAAAAAGGGTTTTTACGTTAGCAATTTTGTAAAGATATTCTGGTTTTGACTCATCGATATGCCTTCCCATTTTGTTAGTCTATATAGGTTTTGTACAACATGGGTCCAAAGAGTGGCGTGCCGAATCTAGTGGGTGAGCGTGAGTTAATATGGTTTTTTTGAAGGCCAAAAGATAAATCAAGTTTAGTGACTCTGCGCCTTTCACGTACGGGCTGAGTCCTAAGTTGGTACTGAACTGTGTATAAAAGTCATTAACGTGAACAAGTTTTTAAATAACTTTTTTCCACAAAACTGAAAAATAAGCGCGATACAGGATGAAAAAGTTGTATCTGGGCTTCTGTATCAAGACGTACCTAGTCTGTTTATGTTGAGGTTTGGCTCGGATTTTATCAAATTGATTAGGCATCAGGTTGTTCAGTAGTCACTTTTTCTTGTATCATTGTTTATTGTTTAAAACTGGTAAATCCTAAAGTGGCACAAGGCCAGATTTAATTTTTTGATCCTGTATATCGCCATTTTTCAGTATTCGAGAAAAAGTTATGTTAACAAGTTGTTTATTCTAACGGCGTCTATACACAGTTTAAAAAAGTATCAACTTAGGATTCACCCTGTATAATAGCCATCTTTTACTATGTACGGCAGTACCGTCTTAGCTTGGCTAAAAATATCATTGTCTGATAGTATGAAGTTATAATATTATGTTCGTCATTACGTCATTACTCAGGACTAGCAAATCTCCCGAAAGGCAGGGTAAAGCTTTAAGTCTGTTTTTAGTCGATATCCATTCATAACAATGCGCCATATGCTGCAACTTTTATGATGCAACTTTTAACTGATACACCAAATGAAATCATGTATAATGTATCAACATTGAGAAAGAGATCCACGAGAAACAAGTCAGAAATTTTACGTTATAATGCAATACTGATAAATTCCATTTGAGGTATTTTCAACCAGACCCAGACCCAAGCCAGTTATTTCTGTGTAAAATTATTACGGAGAATATAATTATCATGCATCAAATAACTCAAAACGTCATTCGCCTTCATTTTGAATCTAGCTATATGAGCCCATGTTTAACTAAATTTAAAAGGTTTACTATATTACCGATAGCATTAGTTTCGCATAAATATGAACTGAAGTTTCAACAGCAGCTGCTTTTTGACTTTCTTTGGAAGAATAATATACATATTGTGATTTGGATACTTGTGAATAAAATTAAGTTAAAGCTATATAGGTATTTCTGTAAATATTTATAGATACCGCATGAAGAGCAGATATATTAAATTAGCGTATTTTTTATACTATCTACGAATCTGTGCATTTTACAAGATTAAACCTCTTTTTATATTGATTTATTTGCCAAGCTACCTTTCCCGGTTCGGGACCCGTACACTCAATTCATTTTTACCAAAAATCATTCACAAAAGGAACTAATGAAAGGTTGCTTTTAAAATAAGCTGAATTCATTCATAGTTAATGAACCATCTTTTTTTGAATTTACATCCCAGTGCAAGCCTAATATGACTGTCTTATAAAGATTCATTCGAACTGAGTCATTTCTGTTTGTAGTTTCCTGCTATTCCCATCACTAACACGTTATGTCATCTGTCAGCGTGACATCTATAACTTGGTTGGATCATCTTCCATTTGGCTGCAAAACATAGCTTACTTCCTGTTATTTATGCTAATTCCTCGAGATTTAACGACATAAGCTACAACATTTCCAGTTTATTGTGCTCGACAATTCGAGTTCCTCTCTACAATTCGCCTTTTTACAGCCAGACTTTCTGTGTACAACCCGCCGCAGAAAAAGGCTACATCTTTTATTATTACCCGTAAATTTTAAATTTATCTTTTCGAGTCTGTCGCTTTCTTTGTTAGAATTTTGTAATAGTTGTGTAATGGGCGAGCGCTGTTTCTTTCATTTGTAAACAAAGGAAATGCTAGGAAATAAAAAGACACTCGAAAATAAAAAGGAACAGAAGACGAGTAACGGAGTAGCACTGTTTGTTTAATAGCCAACCTCGTTTGGAGTATTGGAGCTCTTTTGGAAACGACTCTCCAACCTGCCACATGCACTTCTGTGTACTCGGCAGTTTTTTTGTTTATCTACGTATCCTGCTTTTAAGCGACCGTTTTGATTACCGCAAGATTTTTGCTACGAGGGACCGTTTTTATTCTACCATCTACGAGTGATGGGTTTTGTGAATCTCTGAGAATTGACGCTAAGCTGCTACCACAACACCAACTTGGAGCCCAACTAAAAGCCTTCCTTCTGGATCACAACTGGAAAGCCTCAACAGAATTAATTAGATGTCAAATGGGCAGAGCACCTCCAACCTTGCCCGTTCTTGGAAACTGCTTGCACAATCCAGGACCTGAAGCGAACGACACGGCAGTGCAGTGTGCCATACACTGGAAAAATATATGAATCAAAACAGCCATATGTGACTTGAAGTATCTGTGTTTTATAGTTAATAATTAATTAATATTAGTACTTATACAGGGTGTCCCTGAATTTCTTTGACACGTGATATTCTCGTAACAAAAAAAAAAATTCAAACGAAAACTGAGTGGAATTTTTTAAAATACTATATGGTCTGATGAACTGTTGGTTCTTGGGCTGTTCGGCCGGCGTCGACACGCTCCGCCGCCTTGGCGTCGGCGCGCTTCGTTGCTTGACGTTTCGCCAACACGAGTGGTCGGCATCCTCAGAAGCTAATGTCACCTGTTCGGCGTGTTCCGAGAGCACGGAGCCGGCACCTGTATTCCCTGGATTAGGAGTGGGGGCGACTGCGCTGTGTACTGCCGATGCCTGTGGAACTCTTGCGCATCCCAAAATCTGTGAGTCTCTCAAGGCGGGTATCCATATTCTGTTGAGCTTAAATGCTTCTTCCTTGTTTATTCTATTTATTTATTTATTTCACTATTTAGGGATACAACAGACACAGGATCTATAAAAGTATCCACAGATTACAATAATTGTAGGTGTAATACCGCAAACTTACAAACTAGATATCCAATGTCTGGTAAATATGATAGTGAAATGTAAAGTATACATAAATAAACCAGCTACTTCAGAAAAAAAGAATAAATGATGACTGTTGTTGAAGTTGTTCTTATATTTATAAATTTTAATGGACTCTCTGTACAATCTGGAGTAATAAGAGGAGGTCGTAACCAGAATCTGTGTCTCGTAAAATTTTATCTTGTGGTTACCACGTTCTTGGAGTGCATGCTTGGCTACTACAGATTTTTCCGTCTGACCTAATCGGCAATTTGATTTGTTGTTCCGATGTATACACTACCACAAGTACACGGTATCCGATAAATCTCTGATGCTGTCCACGGATGCCTTTTATCCTACGCCGATCCTAAATGCTGTTGTTTTTGTCAGAAACAGAAAAAATGTTTAACACTATTTTTATGTTTTCATGATACTGATCAATAGTTTAATGTTTTTGGTTTCCATTTTACGCTGGGCGCTCGGTTTACGAATAATATGGCACAAAGCGCCCACGCTTTTTTCACGAGCATATTATTGTTTCTCGTTCGTTGTTGTTTTAAGCTTATTTTAAACATCGTTTTTTACTTTTTATTTCGATGTTCTTAAAAGCGTGCCTTTTTACTTTCCACACCGACAGGTGAGGGCAGTATTGTGATCGCGAAAATTTTCGATTTTGAGATAACACGCTTTTTGGGTGTTTCATGATGTGTACATAACGAAAATCCACGTCACTCATTTCCGTCGGTCTGTCTGTCTGTCTGTCGGTCTGTCTGTTCATCTGTGCGCGTTTTTCTAGCCTCGTAATCTCAGTAACCGCTGCATGGATTGTGATGAAATTTGGGCAGCGATATGCTGGGGGGTCGTAGTAGGTAATGTTCTTATAATTTTGAAAATCGGTGCATGGGCGGTGGAGTAATTAAGTAGCAAAAAACAAAAAAAAAATAAATATTCCTCAAACTTCGTTTTTAGGTGTTTTAGGGGTTCCTGATCATCTTCTACTTTTTTTTGGGTGGTGGTGAAATTGGAGTGGTTGCAGGATGGGGGTTGTATATCTCAAAAATGTGTTGTACTCATAATAGGCTATCTACTGACCTGTTAAACAAAGACCTAGCGGCATAACACCCTTTTTTAGGCCCATTCGAACATTGCCTTGCCTATTCCAGGAATTATCTGATAGACAGGAATATTGCTTTAGACCGTTCTGTATTGAGTAACGTAAAAGTTATGGATTTTAATGAAACTTTGTCACAGTATTACTACCGCGGGGAGGATGGATAATGCGTATGTTTTGGAAAAATCGTGTCAGTGTCGGCGCAGTAATAATAAAAAAACAAAAAAAACGCCACAAACTTTGTTTTTAGGCGTTTTAGGGGTTCCTGATCATTTTCTACTTTTTCTTTGGGTAGGAGAGAATTTGGGGTGGTTGGGGGGTCGGGGGTTGGAAAACTGAGAAATTTGTTGTATTGTAAAAACCTAGCGGCACAATACACTTCTTTAGTTCCATTCGAACATTGCCTTGCTCATTATAGAATCCAAGGAACTTAGAATTATTGTCTGATGTATACATACGAGTATTGTCTTAGATCGCGTAACGCGAAAATTATTCAATTGATTTTAACGAAATTTTGACAGAGTATTACTACCGCGGCGAGGATGGAAAGCGGGTATGTTTTGGAAAAATCGTGGCGGCGTAATAATAATAAAAAAACTAAAAACGTAAAAACAGCTCAAACCTTGTTTTTAGGCATTTTAGGGGTTCCTGATCATTTTCTACGTTTTCTTGGGTGGGGGTGAAATTTGGGTGGTTGGGGGGTGTGGGGTTGTAAAACTGATGTATATTGCGTAAAGCAAGAATTATTAAATTGATTTTAATGAAATTTCGAAACAGATTTGACTATTGCGGCGAGAGTGGAAAACGCGCCAGTGTCTGAAAAATCGTTGTGGCGGCGCAACAATAATTAAAAAACAGCTCGCTTTTAGACGGTTTAGAGGCCCCTGATCGTTTCGCATCGTTCAGCTGAAGCATGCAGAGAAACCGTGGCCTCCTAGTTTCTAAGGAGGGAAACCCAAGAAACTATTTACAAGAGTTTTTGTGTTGGATGTTTTTTTGCGGGCAGGCGGGCGATGATTTGGCTGCAAGGAGATTTCAGAGTATAGCTTCATGCAATGGGAAAACAATAAAATGGTATCATTATTATGTGTGGGGAGTACTGAGTCAATCAACTTGACTCCATTTTTTGTTTTCCTAAACTGTATTTAGTATACCATGCAAAAGGGTAGCGTACATGAATAGCACATAAATTGATCTCTATTTATCAAGGTTATCGGTGGATTATGTAACTGTCGTCGCAAAATGCTTCCGATATTCGCGACGGGGGTGGAATGACAACCAAGCTAGTATTTTAACACGTCCCTTCTGCTTCCCAGAGCGGGTGGCATCCATAAGTTCGAAATTCAAACAATATATCTTTTCCAGGCGTTTCGGCGTTTGTTTCCGTACCCTATAACCAATCTATAACGCCGTTCCACTATTCAGCAGATTAATCCGGGCTCAGCAGCATTCATTAGTCGATCGATAGCACACGTTAACATGTCGAATAAATGCTCTGCACTCCGGTGCGGTACGCTTGGTTTGGTCCCTTCTCCGGGTAGATCGTCTGGTCGGTGAGTTTCATTGTTTTAGGCCACCTTAGTCACATGAGGGACCATTAGTACTGCACAATAAAAAATGGGTGAAAAAAATACGTTTTACTTCCCACACCCATAGGTGAGGGGAGTATTGTGATCGCGAAAATTTTCGATTTTGAGATAACACACTTTTTGGGCGTTTTATGATGTCTACATAACGAAAATCCGCGTCACTCATTTCCGTCGGCCCGTCTGTTGGAGTTTTTCTAGCCTCCTAATCTCAGTAACCGCTGCACAGCTTTTGATGAAATTTGGGTAGCGATATGGTGTGGAGTCGTAGTAGGTAATGTCGCTACAATTTTGAAAATCGGTGCATGGGCGGCGGAGTAATTAGCAAAAAAACCAAAAATTTCAAATATTCTTTAAACTTCGTTTTTAGGCATTTTAGGGGTTCCTGATCATTTTCTACTCTTTTTTGGGTGAGGGTGAAACTGGGGTGGTTGGGGGGTGGGGGGTTGTAAACCTGAAAAATTTGTTGTATTCATAATAAGCTATCCATTGACCTGAGATAAAAAGACCTAGCGGTATAAAACATTTTTTTAGGTCCATCCAAACATTACCTTGTCTATTACAAGAACCAAAGGAGAAGTTTCTGATGTACATATACAAAATACATAACAGTATTACTTTAGATCGTTTTGTATTCTGTAACGTGGCAACTTTTGAATTGACGTTAATGACATTTTGAGACAGATTTATTATCGTGACGAGGATGGAAGACGCGTATTGTTTTTGGAAATCGTTTCAGTGGCCGCGCGGCAATTGTTAAAAAAAAAATAAAAACACCCCAAACTTCGTTTTTTGATGTTTTAGGGGTTCTTGATCATTTTCATTTTTTTGGTGGGGGTGAAATTGGGGTGGTTCGGGGGTGGGGGGATGTAAAACTCAAAAATTTGTTGTAATCATGGTAGATTGTCCACTGACCTGTCAAAAAAGTACACAGTAGAGTAACACACTTTTTTTGCGGTCGGGCGAGCGATAATTTGATTGCAAGGGGATCTAGACTATAGCTTCATGCTATGGGTGATACAATAAAACTGGTATCATCGGAATGTGTGGGAAGTACCAAGTCAATCAGATTGACTACATTTTTTTATGATCCCGCAAAGACTGAAAGCCTGTGGTACTGTAGAAGTGCTGCGAGAGGATAAGTATCGGTGCACGTTAGACTTGAAACGTTGCAGGTTATAGCCGTCGGGAGACAAATTCTCCGGCAGCTCATTCCACAGTGTCGCAGTTCCAACAGAAAGAATGCTGGAGGAGGTTGGTCCGGGGAGCAAGGACCTTGACCTGGTAAGGATGATCTCGCAGAGCCTCTCTAATGTTCCTCGTTCGGATGGCCTTTGGTGTTATTATCTGGGAGAGCTCAACATCTTTCGTGATAGAATCTGTAAAACAGATACAGGTGTGTGATTTGGCGTATCCATTAGTCTAATTGCTCTTTTCTGCATGGTGTCCAGAGGCTTTAGAGAGTGCTTCGAAGCGCATCCCCACATATGAGAGCAACACTCCAACGATGGTCGGATATATGCCTTGTAGAGCAGCAGCAGTTACGCTGGAATTATATCCTATTAGTCAGTGTGGTTTCAGCGAGGCGAGTCTTGGCCCACACCTGCCCATATGAGGGAGATGTCTACCTTCCAAAATTTGGCAGGATGGGCGATGACCTGAGGAAACAACTTCCTGCGAGGATGCACAATAGGCCAGTTGTGGCCTAAGTGCAGTGGGACTGCCCACACTCCCCACTCTACAGAAACTGATTTGGCAAAATAAACTGAAAGGTATATTAGTGGACAATTCGTCTCCTTTTTTATTCTGCTTAAAACAATATACCTAAACTTAACCATATCGGAGTTTTAGAAGACAAGATGATTGAAGAAACTTGATTATATTATGTGATTCGTATACTTTGCTCAAATTCTATTTACTGTATTATACTCTCAAGGCACCAAATACCTCATCTTGTGTAAAATATCTTGACGATTGGCCATACTGTAAGCTTACGGCTTGCAATTCATTATCTATAAGAAAAGGAGATCTTACGATGGTAAAAACTACACATGATAGTCGATACGTTACATGTATCTTACTTCCCAGAAAGTTAGGTATTAGTGATGTAGGCCCATTTTTAGTAAAATGCGATTAGAGATGGCGAAATACAACTTAAGGGTGGACAGCTATCCTTTCGGAAATTTGCATACGCAGCTTACCTGGCTCTGGCGTGCAGAAATACCAACTTTGACTCTAGAATGTCCAGTAAAGTCAAGTATGGGCAAACTAAGAACATCGTGTTTCCACCTCAACACAGAAATGGCTAAACGGGAGCTGAAGATTTACCTCAACGGCACTTTGCTACCCTATAATCCCACACACAATACCTAACGTATTCCGTCCATGGCTGCCAGAGTAAACAGCCGAAATAACCTCTTGCAAAATTATGTGGAATCTCTTTGGGCGCTTCTGCTACTACGCTCGGTATTTCGGCTCTGAGCCTCTGTTTCTCTGCGGCTGACTTTTGCTCGCCAGTGTGGCTAAACAGCTCACATGCTAGACTGATAGGCACTCAGTTAAACACTTCTATGAGAACTATTACGGGATGCATGAAATCAACCCCAACTAACTGGCTACCAACATTCAGCCAAACAGCTCCACCACCCGTTAACAAGATGCCCTTCTAAAAGAATATAACAATCAAAACAACTTACTGCCAATCTACGAAGATATACTTAATCTCTCCTTGAGCAGAATACCACCAATTACGACAGCTCTTCAACTTGAGTCTGTTGGTTTTAACCTCAGTTTTAACCCTGCAGTTATTATGTTTGGCCGACTCAAACATCGAAAGAAGTGAACAGTGATCTAACTGTTGGTCAAGAATCTCCTGGTTTTGAGCTCGACCGAAAGGAATGGTCAAACCTAACCAGAATTCCGCACAGAGTGTGCGCTGATTCTTTGTTTAAATAGAACAAGCGCGAATCCCCGTGATGCGAGTGTGGAGCAGAACGTCAAACTGTCAAGCTTGTAGTGCAAGGATGTGGTGTTAGAGCATATCCAGGGAACAAGGAGAACTTTCTCCAGGCTAAACAATCAGCCCTAGAATAGATTTCTAGGCTCGATAGTAACCTATAGCCCAGTTACTATTTAGATCGCAAACAAATTGAAAAAAAAACAAAAGAAGGTGTCTTACCTTTTTTATCTCTTTTTTTATGTGTACTATAGCCACACGCTAAATAAATAAGAGTAGACCAACAATATTATATTGCAAGATACCGCACTAGGTCATGGTTTTTAAAGTATGCTATACCTGTACAACTGTATTGGAGTCTAGGTTGTCAAATTATCTTAAAGAGACTTAAGACCAGTTTTACCACCTCCTGATTAGTGCAAGGTAGCTTATCTATATATTTTGTTTTTTTCACTTGACATAAATAAGATGGTGAAAAAATCTTACGGTTGTCTTTAATATACGTATATTGCACTTAGTTGTTAAATCATTATATTTTTTCTCACTAACTATATATACATAAAGTGATATTGGTCTACTGTGTAAGGCTTTCGCGGCCATTGAGGTCTTGAATTAAGAAAAAAAATGGAGTCGAGTTGATTGACTCAGTACTTCCCACACATAACAGTTGCAACCAAATCATCGCCCGCCTGTCGTCAAAAAACATCCAACACAAAAACTAGTAAATAGTTTTCTAAATCTCTCCGTAGGATCTAAAACGACACAATTCAGATTTAACTGGACGAAACGAAACAATCAGGAACCCCCAAATTGCTTAAAAACGAAGTTATATTTTTAGATTTTTATTATTGCTGCGCCGCCACTGACACGATTTTTGAAAACCATACGCATTTTTCATCCTTACCGCGGTAATAATACTGTGTCTAAATTTCATTAAAATTAATTCCATAATTTCCATGTTACTAAATTCAGAACGACCTGAATCAATACCTCCCCTACCAATACCAAATCCCTTGATTTCTGTAATAGCCAAGGCAATGTTCGGATGGACCTAACAAACATCTATCATGCCGCTAGGTCTTTCTTTCACAGGTCAAAGGACACTATTATAAATGGAATAAATTTTTGAGTTTTACAACCCCCCACCCCCTAACCACCCCAATTTCACCCCCACCCAAAAAAAAAAGTAAAAAATGATTAGAAACCCCTAAAACGCCGAAAAACAAAGTTTGAGCTATTTTTACATTTTTAGTTTTTTTATTATTGCCGCGCCGCCACAGATACGATTTTTCCAAAACATGCGCGCTTTCCATCCTCGCCGTGGCAGTAATACTGTGTCAAAATTTCATTAAAATCCATTCGATAATTTTGGCGTTACGCAATAAAGAACGATCTAAAACTAAAACAACACCCGGATGTATACCTACATCACAAATTAGTCCCTTGGTTTCTATTATAAGCAAGGCAATGTTCGGATGGATCTAAAAAATTGCAATATGGCGCTAGGTCTTTCATTCACAGGTCATTAGAGAGCCCATTATGAATACAACAAATTTTTCAGTATTACAGCCCCCCACCCCCCCAACCACCCCAAATTCACCCCCACCTAAAAAAAAGTAGAAAATGATCAGGAACCCCTAAAACGCCTAAAAACGAAGTTTGAGGCGTATTTGAAATTTTTCGTTTTTTGCTAATTACTCCGCCCCCCGTATAACGATTTTCAAAATTATAGGAACATTACCTACTACGACCCCACAGCATAACGCTGCCCAAATTTCATCACAATCCATGTAGCGGTTACTGAGATTACGAGGGTAGAAAAACGCGACAGACAGACAGACCTCACCTATCGGTGTGGGAAGTAAAAGTACTGTTTTTTGTGATAAACCCATTTTTATTTTGATATAACTTTTTAATTTTTGCGAAAAAAAAGAAAACAAAAACAGCTTTGTTATAAAACTTATGTATGATCTTTCCATTTTTATGACAAAAAAATTTTTTATTCAAAACCTCAATTGTCCAATGAATTTGTGGTTTTTGGGCTTTTAGCCGACTTTCGGAAGTCGCCGAGGTGAAACAGCTTCTGAAGATGCCATCCACTCGTGGTGGTGAAATGTCAAGCCTCAAAGCTCGACGACGCTGGGCTAAAAGCCCAAGAACCACAGACATTGGCATCGAACTATTCAACTTCTCTAACAACTGTACTATTTCCATAAATATGAATGGCATTAGCTATGTCAATACAAAATGTTAGAATTTTGTCATGTACCTATTCCTACATTACCAATTACAGGGCAAAAAATATTGATAGGACCCTAAAGTACGTCAAAGGCTACTAAATTATGTAATTATTTGATGAATACCGAGTCCAAAACAGACTAGTTTATCAAATTGCAATGAGAGTTATTAGAGCGTAGGTCAATTCGGGGATATTTAATACTGATGTTGATTGCACTTTTGGTGTTTTTAAAATGCGCATATGTGGTGGAAATCTCTGCTAAAGCCAAATGCAATTGAAACATTCTGATTTTCATTGAAAGGTTTTTATTTCGGTATGGGACGGCTTGTCAAAAACACTGCTAAAATGAATGTAATGCATTTAAAAACCCTGGTTTTGACTAGTGAAAGGCATATTTCGACGTGATAATGCAAAACTTGCTAGAAGCCCACACTACATCAAACGTTTTTTGTAAAATTGTTCATACAGTTTAAAGCAATCCTTATCCCAGTTTTTTATTAGAAGGGGTTTTTTAGGATTTTGAGACAAATTAGTGCAAGAGGTTTCAACTCTAAAGAGCCGGTGTTACGGAGTTTATTTCACGTCTTCTTCAGGGCTATCGAGCACACCCCTATAGTAACATCGCATAACAAATCCCTTTCGGTCGAAAAACAACAAAAAACGTTCCAGGATATGGATAAAAAGAATCGCAAATACCGTTTGTCAATACGCCTGTTTATTGGATATGCTGCTATACAGCAGCAGTAAGATAAACGCCAAAACGTGGGTTCTTTGAATTAAAACCTCTTGCATTAATTTATTCAAAAATTCGAAGAAATATTTTCTACTAATGTAAAATTGTTTGTTAACCTACTTGTGTTTACAACATATTGATACGTCATGTTTTTCCAGTTTTTCCATAGATGAGGAGAATATTATAACGGTCCAAATTTGGCATAATCATGTCTTTTCAATTTTTGGCGATATCCAAAAAACGGTAACACTGAAACAGCTGCAGCAAAAAAGGTCGAGTACCTATTCAGATCCGGAAAGTACTTCTCACCATCCAACCTTAATACGCTGTATAAAGCCCAGACAAGACCTACCTTGGAGTATTGCTCACGTACTTGAAGACCTACTGCCTCTACTACACTGTACATACTTGACACAGTTCAGCGGCGTAGCTTCCATTGATGTGGGTGATGCGTCGCATCCCTTCAAATAATTGTAATACGTTCTTATTTAAAAAAGTCACTAAGATTTTCTATAATAAATTAAAATTCTGAGAATATTTATTCAAATAATTAACATCAATTATTGAACGTATGTATTGGTTGAGCTTTAGACATAACACTAAGAGCTATGGCTATGCTAAACGCTGAAATAAAAATATCCCGACAGCGTGATGACGCGAGCGATGCGACTGTCCTGGTCACATCTTAAACGTCGCCAAACGCAATCCGAGGTAGGTCCGTGATTACGTCTCCACTGCGTCTAGTTCGCTGTTTTATGTCGGTTGGTGATGCGGTTTCCTAAACGCATCTTGATCGCGGTACAAAATAAAGTATCGTTGAGCGTCGCGATTAACGATTCTGAGTGCGACTAGAAGAATTAATTGACGTTGATTTTAAAATTCAAGATCCAGCAGGTACGTTCACAAATAAATAAAAATCAAATCTTAATTGCAGTTACTTATTACACCCCCTTGTATTGACGCCACGCTACGCCGCTGGCACAGTTCCGGAACGAGCAACTTGGTGGCCCAGTCTTAGCGCCCCACCTCCAGCCGCTTTCTAATGTGGTGGTGTCCTTTCGCTTTTCTGTCAGTATTTAATTTTTAACAACTAACGTGCAATAATGGACTAATATCATGAGGTTAAGAACAATGATTTAATTGTTATAACCGCTTAGTCCATACAAAAATAAACGTACTGCTGCATTTCGTTACTTTCAACATCATTTTGTTTTTTAGTAATTCCATTATAAAGTTTAAAGAAAGGAATTCAAATTCAGCCAATCAGTGCCAACCGCGCGAATCATCAGCAGTGCATTGTTGCCAAGAATAGTTCCAACTCGCTGACGGGAACAGAAGACAAGATAGATGAGCCAGTCCGCGTACAGCTCCGGCATTTTGCGCGCCATCAGAATGCGGCAACACAGCAGACATATCTGTCTTTTGACTGGCTCTTCGCCTTTAGGGCAGTGACGCCACTGTCCTAGGAGAATTCAATTATTTTCCTTATTTTCACGGCTTTCCTGTGCCCAGAAAAATCGGAGAAAAAAAATGAGGTGCTTTTTATGGCGTACTCTATCATATGCAACAAAAAAATTCATGATACTAGTCCATTGTACATGACCACTAACGTGCGGTCTGAGATACCGCTGTCATTTTTTAAATACTTATGCGATAAACAACTTTTATATTAAGTATTAATTCATAAATAGAAAAAAAAACGGCATCCAGTTGATTGACTTAGTACCTCTCACACATAACGGTGATATTATTTTATTGTTTTCCGATAGTCTTGCAAACAAAGCATATAGTCCGCCCGCTCACAAAATGACGTCCAACACAAGAACTCTCGTAAATAGTTCGTTGCATCTCTGTAGAAACTAGGACGACACAGTGTTTATTCTGTGAGTTCCAACAAGATGAAACTAAATGATCAGGAATACCGAACTCACCTAAAAACGAAGTTTCGGCTGTTTTTATATTTTTAGCTCTTTATTATTGCTGCGCCGCCATTAACACGATTTCTAAGAACCATAGGCATTTTCGGTCCTCGCCACGAAAGTAATCCTGTGTCGAAATTTTATTAAAATCAATTCCAGGTTACATAATACAGAATAACCTAAGCAATGTATGCATCAGAGAAGTCCCTTGGTTTCTGTAATAGGCGGGGCGATGTTCCACTGGACCTAAAAAAGGGTATTATGGCGCTAGGTCCATGTTTCACATGTCAATGGACAGCCTGTTATGAGTACAATAAACTTTTTACGACACCAATCACCCAGCCTAAATTTTACCCTCACCAAAAAAAAAAAAACAGAAAATGGGAACCCCTAAAACACCCAAAAAATAAGTTTGAGCTGTTTTTATATTTTTAGTTTTTTTTATTATTGCTGCGCCGCCACTCGCACGACTTACATACGTGCTTTCCATCTTCGCCACGGTAACAATACTGTGGTAAAGTTTCATTAAAATCAATTTTATAATTTCCATGTTACTCAATACAGAACGATCTAAAGCAATATTCGTATGTATACATCTGAAAATTCCCTTAGTTTCTGTAGTAGGCCAGGCAATGTTTGGATGGACCTAAAAAAGGGTATTATGCCGCTAGGACCTTCTTTCACACGTCAATGGACAGCATAGTATGAATACAAGTTTTTGAGTTCTGACTTCTGACTTCTGTTGCATTAACCGATACATAAAATGAGCAGTAGCATAGCAGAAACATTTTTTTTTTTTGAGAACTTAGCAGCTACTCCCTATCTAACACATTAATTTCAGATTTTTGTCCAGGTAAAGTGACCAAAAGTGTTGAGCTCTCTGGTTCGAATATACAGGGTTACTGGTAACTCGACCACTTTCCTACAAGAGGTGATAGAGGGACTCAAATGTAATAGATTTAACCCCCTATATGTAATTCCGAAAACCGATAGTTTTCGAGATAATTAACATTTAATGTTTTTCGTCCAAATGTCCATATTTCCACACCAGATCCTAAACTAAGAAAAAAACCTGTTGTTGAATCAGATAATTTTTATTTTAGTATTTAACCAAAACGTACACAAAGCTAACTCAGTTTAAAAATGTTTCAAAATACTAAACAGTACCAAACTAGACAGAAATATTTAAAAAATACTCAACAAAATTTTTACATTCACCGTCAAAGAAAATTATCTAGCCCAAAAAAAATTATACAAACTTTTGAGCAAATCACTAAAAAAACTTTCCTACCTAATAACCTTTTCAAAAAGATTATAAACAGCAATGAATAAAAATCACCTATTCAAAAAGAACGAATGACAGTACAATCATTATTGATAACTCAGTTACATACTAGAATGTGTGCAAATGCGGTCGATGATTTTATCCAAGTAAAACAAATTAAATCCACTCAAAGTTTCTAGAGATCTTGCTCAATTTGTTGCCCTTGATTTCGGATGCAAGTACGCTTCCTCACTTCGGTTTTTGTAACTCGTGTTGAAAAAGTTCGTTTCATCTCCTCAGCCGCATTGATAATTTTTTGCCTTAGTTCGTCAGCAGTATTCTCGTAAACCAATGCCTTCATGTGATCCCAGACGTAAAAATCAAGAGGAGTCAGATCTGGGCTCCGCGCAGGCCATGGGATGGGTTCACCCCTTCCTATCCATTTGTTCGGGTGTGTGTTGTCCAACAACTGCCGAAATGTGATACGGTAATGTGCTGGACAACCATCATTCTGGAATATCAGGTTGTTGATGATTCTGTATTATGTTGATAAATTTTGCTTAATAGTTACTTGTGGTTGTGCTGTAATTCTTGTCCTTGGAATAGGCCATCAGATAAGGAAGTTTTTAAAATAATTTGTTTGACCGGTTGTCTTTTTTTGAGCTAGACAATTTTCTTTCGCGGTGAATATAAAAATTTTGTTCTTTATTTTTTAAATAATTGTATGTAGTTTGAAACTGTTTAGTATTTTTACACATTGAAATACTAAATTAGATTTGCTTATGTGTCAGTAAAAAATTAAATTGGAAATTACTAAAATCGACAGCAGGGTTTTTCCTAAATTTTTGATGTAGTGTGGAAATCTGGACATATCGTTGAAAAACATTAAATGTTAATTATCTCGAAAACTACCGGTTTTCGGAATTACATATGGGGGTTAAATCTATTGCATTTGAGTCCCTCTATCACTTCCTGCAGGAAAGTGGTCGAGTTACCAGTAACCCTGTATAGAGGAAAGCTACTCCCTACGTCTGAAAAAATAAGATGCGATAGCATTCACACTTCAATATTCCATACACAGCCCTTGTGGTAACTATAGATCCTGAAGATTCGTACCACTTAAAATTACTTTTTCCGATACAAAACTTCTCTCCTTCGAGTGGCAAATATTCTGTCACATTAGGTGTCTCGTCCTGTAGATCTCCCGTCTCATCTTGATCTCGATTATAGTCTGCGTCTGGGTCTTGTTCATGTATTTCCATTTATAGGTGAATCTTCCAACTCAGCATCATTTCCAGTAAATGCCATGTTTTCGTTATCTTGGTCCATAAGAGTTTGCACCCATTCGTCAAGCCTTGGGATCTCTATAATGCATGCGACGCAGAAACCTGCTCATGGTAACTGCTAATATAACAAAAAATAGAAAACTTCCTTGTTTATATTTGGTGCACAATTAATTATATGAGGTCGCAGAGACCGCTACAATACAATTATAGCACACTAATCACCGACTGTAAACCTAGGACTAATTCATAGAACTTGCAATTGCCGATTAATTGAGGAACTTCGCCGAAAGGTACCTAGCATCCCACTACCCGATGCTGTACGTTGTCAAATTTCAGTAGATAATATAGTCAATGTGGTATCATAGTCTGTTAGCTGCACCCACGGGTACTGCTGCATCTCATCCCAAGAATCGAGAGGTACGAGCTTACATTTCTTTCCAGGTGGTCCATGGTTTGGAACGATCTACCAGGTGATGTTTCCATTGAGTCTGCGGATGTTGACCTAATCATAACAGTTATCAAAAAACTTCCTTCGTCTGTCATATGCATCTCGCTCTTTTTTGTCTCGACGCTAACTTAATAGACGCTACTCCGACTTATGTAAAATCTCGAAGCGATAAATTACTAGGATGTAAAGCTATATCCATGGTTGTGTTATATTGTCTCCCTATGTCTGATAGTGTCACAAACTAATGCATAGCCTCAAAGGTCTAAGGTACAGCGCACGAACTTGAGAATCTAGGCAAATACGTATTCCCGTGTTAGCGACGAGGCATGGCCACATGTTCCCTTTCTCTACATGTGAGTCTAAAATGAGGGAAGGTAAGTCCAAAAGTCGATAGGTAAGGTCCAAAGGTAAGAGCCAAAGATCAGCATAAAGACGAACTTCGAATTTGGAGGCTCCTAACGTTACCTTTAAAGGTACAGTAACGATTCAAAAAGAAAATTTGATAATAAGAGTTGCGCTATGTCACTTCGGCCACCCTATTTTGATATCGGGTTTGGTTGTTAAATTACAGACATTTGAAGAATGTATAATTTTGCATTGCGAGTTCTTTTGCACTCTAGAAAAATGCTCTGATGTATCATTCATTAAGGTCTTAACTATCGCCTTCTTAAATACTGCGTATGTAGTTTGAAAACAAGTGAGTTGTGCGTTTACTTGCGAATCCGTATTTTACATGGCAAATACATACAGTGTGGAACAGCCAAATGGAATAAATTCGTTAATAAATAAATGAGGGCGTGTTGGGAAAAATGCTCGGACACGTCGATTTGTATTTTTAGTTGCGCATTTTTTTCAAAAATAAAAAAATATACAGGGTGTATCATGTGACTGTGGCCAACACCAACTTTCTTATTTTAAATACAACACCCTGTATTTTATTTATTTTTTGGATCCCTCAGAAAATTCTAGACATATTTCATGTACAATTTCCTATACCTATCTTCAACTGTTTCGGAAATATTAAGTGTTTTCAGATTCATTACAAACATTCACATTAAAAAAAGAAAAGTATTTAATTTCACAAATTCGCTATATTACACTAAAAAACTAATAAGAAATACTAATTATTTCATAATATTCGAAAAAACATTAATGTCAATGTAGGAGGTGTTCAAAATGCTCGCCGCGAACGTCTTGGCAACATGCTAATCTGGAATAGAAATGTCTTCTAACGTTACTCAACATCTCAGGCGTGGCTGATCTAATTGCAAGCGTGATTCGTTCTCTTAAGTCAGCTAGGTTGAGGGGTTTAGTTTTGTAAACAATACTTTTGACACATCCCCACAAAAAGAAGTCTAAGGGCGTCAGATCAGGAGATCGTGCTGGCCATTCCATCGATCCGCGCCTCCCTATCCACCGATTTGGAAAAATTTGGTTCAGGTACTGCCGGGCATTGATTTGGTAATGAGGAGGTGCTCCATCTTGCTGAAACCATATTGTATTAGCAGGAACTTGTGGGTTTGCTGGATCAGGATGTAAGTTTGCCAAAGTTGGCACGACATCATTTTGGAGCAGTTCTAAATATTTATCTCCATTCAAGTTACCATCTATGAAAAAGGGGCCTATGATGTGATTACCAACAATTCCTGCCCAAAAGTTAACTTTTTGAGGATATTGTGTATGTTCCTCTCTCATCCAGTGAGGATTCTCATCAGTCCAATAGCGGCAATTTTGTCGATTAACGTGACCGTGAAGTGTAAATGTGCTCTCATCTGAAAACAAAACATCTTCTAATTGGATCACATTGTTATCTAACATTGCCATCATTTGTTCGCAAAAATACGTTCTCCTCTCAAAATCGTCATCAAATAGCTCCTGAGTTGGTATCACTTTGTAAGGATGCATTTTATTTTCCTCTTATATTCGAAAAATTGATGTATGACTAACGTTGAACAGTGATGATGCTTTTCGACCAGAAGTATGTGAGTTTTTTATCTGTCTTACATGATCTAGCTCGCGAAACTGCTTCTCTATTTTGCTTATTGTTCCTTGGGATACAGCCGGCAAATTGGGAAATTTTTCATGAAATAAGCGAGCAACTTCCTTTTGTGTTCGTGTGTTATCTCCATAACCAATCATTTGTAGAATTATTATTTTGTGCATTTCTGTTAAATAAACCATTTTTCTGATATTATAACGTAAAGTTAAAGAAATTCAAACGAGAATAGCACTGACACTGATTGCTACTGTCATGCAGACAACTAAACTAAAACCCAGTTGGACTGATAACAATAGCGAGAATCCGTAACAGGTGCGTGCACAGTGCGAAAATAAACAAAACGTTTTTTTGTTCCTTTTTTAATTATATGAGTAAAAGGAACGCTGAAATAGTTTTTTCTTACTTTGTCATTATCAACAGCTAAATGGGAAATAAGTATTGACCGAATTTGTGAAATAAAATATTTTTTTTAATGTGAATGTAATAAATCTGAAAACACTTGGTATTTCCGAAACAGTTGAAGATAAGTATAGGAAATTGTACATGAAATATGTCTAGAATCTTCTGAGGGATCCAAAAAATAAATAATATACAGGGTGTTGTATTTAAAATAAGAAAGTTGGTGTTGGCCACAGTCACATGATACACTCTGTATAATTTTTTATTTTTGAAAAAAATGCGCAACTAAAAATACAAATCGACGTGTCCGAGCATTTTTCCCAACACGCCTTCATTTATTTATTAACAAATTTATTCCATTTGGCTGTTCCACACTGTATGTATAAATGTCTGTATTTAGGCCCCTTAATGGCCATCACTATCATTCAAGCATTATAAATTGGATGCATTGGCTCACTCATTACTTTTGCGTAAAGTATAAGCAAAAACTATAGATACATCTCAAATACTACTAACTTATTCTACTCAGAATTCAGAATACTTCTAGTCTCTAAAATATTCCAATATTCTTCCAAAGCTTTAAGTGCCCCATATTAGTCTCAACAAAAATGTCAAGTATATGCACTTTCCTACCAAATAAACAAAGGTCAATGTCAACATATCAAGATTGATATGAATTGGAATGATCACCAAAGCTAAAATACTAACAACCATTTGTTTTTAATATTATATTACAGACAACAATTATCAGATGACCTTTTCATACACATTGTGTTAATATGTATGTTTATCGTACATCAGTAACTGACAAATAGTTGCGAATTTCAAGTGCAATGACTCAACGTAATGGTTAATGTTATTATGGTAATCAGCATTTGAGTAACATCTTCACATCTTCTAGAATTTGACATTTTGTTCAGTTTACCTTCCTGAGAAAATGATCCTATAGTGCCAAATATTCGTATCTGTAGCAAATAATTATATTCTTTTACACATTTATGATGTATTTATAGAAATAAAGGTGCAGTCGTCAGTTTCCGATGAGGTCAAAGGTGTATCACTGACCTCCTTTGGATTGCGGCAAGTATGGATAGGATAGTAGGGTAGATCTCATCTAGGTTTTGTACAATGTTCGATGGTGATAAGGTTTTTCTAACTCTGGACTGGTAACTGAGCCAGATAATGCTTTCTGTGCTCTTATTACTAGTACTGCTAGAAAGAAGGACCTCCTCATAGAGCCTGGTTATTTATTCTGTTATTTATCTGTTATTTATCTCACATTTTCAATAGATAGAAGAAATCAAGCTATGATAGCTTCTAATACTATTACCAGTCAGCTGCAATTATAACACTTAACTAATGACATACAGCTATCATTATGTAGATGAGAAAATCTGGGGGTTGTGGCCACAATTTTGAAAAATAACTGGGTCACTGCACATAGGAGACTCTGGTGTTTACTGCCAAGCTTTCGGCAATGCTTACTGCCATCTTCAGGGCTTTCTACATAGTTGAATGATGAATTTTTTAAAATATACTCACAACGTTGTGGTTTGCCAATGTAAAAACAACAACAATGCAACGCCTTTCAAATGCCAGCTACAGTAATCGTCACGATTTTAAAAATTTTTACTATGTTATCCTGATGTCTTCCACAAACAGGTCAGGAACAAACAACATATAAGTGTAAAATTACAAACACACAAGACAACCTTTACATATTAAACTTAAACCCGAAGGTACTGTAAAATTCGTTGACTCGTTTGATTTTTGGCACATCATCTTTCAACTGCCACAGGATGAAGGTGTAATGCACGGCAATCATTTTGAGTAGGTATTAATAAAGCGAAATAGTTTAGATCATCAGCGGTGACTGGTAAGTATGGTCGCTAAATCATTCATGCAAGGTATGAAAAGCGATGAGCCCAAATTGGAACCCTAGGGATTCCTAATGTTGGTGTGAATGGTTTTGATGGATAACCTTCATATTCCACAAACTGCTTTCTATCAGACGAGTGAGACTGGAATAATAGAGATGGTGAAAATCCAAGATGATCAAGTTTCATTCATAGGATCCCTAAATCAACCGGGTCAAATGCTTTTTGAATATCTTATATTGCATCAGTCTGATCCCTACGATCTAGACAGCTACTTATATTCTGAGAGAAAGATGCAAGATTTGTTGTACATAATTTGTTCTGAAAAAAGCTATGTTGCTCGCCATCTGTGGCATATGATTTCAAATAACTTTGTAAGGTTTGACAATACGCATACTCATCTATAATGAGTTATTAACGCAAAGTCACCTTTTTCAGGATGGGAGATACTCTTGACAATTTCCACGAGGTGGGAATAACGAAGGTTTTTGAAATAGTATTGAACATATGATCCTGCGGTTGCGTTAGCACACAAATACAGTCCTCAACACGAAAAAGCAAGATTTGGTCTGGTCCTACAATAAACCAATTTTTGATTTTTTTGGATGCTTTTACAATGTCATTTTCTGAAATTTATTTAAGGCTTATAATAGGTAGTAAAGTTGTGTCGAAGATTGTATAAACACTAGCAAAATGTCTTCCAAAGCCGTTTACTATGTCTTGCGGACCTGAATGGATACATATTATTATCACTTTTGATAATTCCGGGAATTCCAGAATTTATTTTTTATTACGGACAATATTGTTTGATGCATCAGAGATAAAATGACGGTAATCAGTCTCAGTTTCCCTTTTTATTTATTTCCTCAGTTCGCTGTACGTAAACATGGTAAATATCAAGTAAAAAGCACCATTTCGTTACTGCTCGAAGGTGTACCTAGCTAGGTAGTGAACTTACATAAAAATATTAAGTCTAATTCCATGTCCGTAACAAGTAAGTTATCACTCTATCACACTCATCAATACTACTCTTAAAATGGGGTATTTTACGAACAAAATTTTATGACGGAATATTGATGTTACGTCCCCAAAAACCGTGTAACTAGCATTTTTACTTTTTACTGTGAACGCCAAGTGGCTTAAAAGCACCTGCAAAGTTCAAACATAAAATGTTGCGCCAAAGCTGTGACGTAATAAATCTAAGCGTGACGTAATAAGTCTTTCGTGGAGCTATCCGTAGAATGTGACTGTACCTTGTCATCTGACCTCCTTTTCTCCATCTACAGACATAACCTCCGCTTTTTATTAATATTGACAGATGTCTGTTTACATCATTTCATGATCTATTATTTTGGTTAAATGAGATACCGAGACAGTCAAAATCGCCCTGTATAGGGCATTCTGGGTAAACGTCACTAATTTGCGCTCCAGAAAGTTTTTACAATAGTATTGAGAAAACTAGCTTTTTTGAATGGAGATCGACTCTGATGGATCAACTGGGGATCCCACCATCCATCCCAGTACAGAACACCCGGCAAACATCCAAATAAGCAAGAAAAATGAAGCAAATTCACCAGCTGTCAAAACCGACGATGAAAAGTCACTGCTGTACTACTCAAATTACCACCTTACAAAAACAGATTGAGAAACTGACCACCCAGGTGAGCCTTCTTACTTCCCAACTAAGTCCTTCCCTCCCACTTGACAGCTCAAATACAAAAAGAAAACTTGACAGCCAAACGCCAACAAATAACTCTACTGCCACAGAGGACGAAAACAGCACTCAAGATGACGGATTTGCCACCGTTCGACGACGACGTAAACGACGAATAGTACGTTCTCTAGACGACTATCCGCCTTTACCTTCAAAACCTGCTACTCCTTCTGATTCTCTATGTCCTACAACTAAACAGTCTCTTTTGCAACCTTCTGCTTCTATAAAACAGAGCCATCCAGTCACACCTCCATTACATATGCAAAGTACTGACGTGAATACTCATTTGGCTGGTGATATTACGTCTACACCAACCTGCGCAACTCAAGTGACACCGGAGCTGTCATCCAAACAACGTCGTGTCACTCCGATAGTCCTACGAGAGGTGACTGGTTGGCGGACACTTAATGGCAAATTTGTTAGTCTTGGCATCAAAATAGAACGTGCAGTAGCCGTCGATGCGGGGATTCGCATTCTTCCTAAGTCGGAAGATGACTACAGGAAAATCATTCGTTTGTTCAAAGAGGAAAACGTCCCACATCATACGTTTCCTCTTCCCTCTGAAAGAAATATCCACGCAGTTATCAGAGGGATCCCCGCATCCTTTTCAGAACATGATATCAAGGAGGAATTAGAGCAGAAAGGCTATTCCCCTCACCATATTATCCGCCTCAAACGTAGCGGAGGCGTGCCTATGCCTTTGGCGGTGGTGATACTGCCAAAGATAGAGAAGTCCCAGCAAGTATTCAATGAACACGAACTGCTGGGCCTAGCGATAAGAGTCGAAGTTCAAAAGAATTCTCGACTCATTGGACAGTGCCATCGCTGCCAGAAATATGGACATGCGCAGTCATATTGTACTGCGTCTCCTAAGTGTGTCAAATGTGCTCAGGACCACATGACACATTTGTGCCCTCTAACAGAGCAAGAGGCGCAAATGTGCAAACTGTGGTGAGGGGTGTAGTGAGCAACTAGTCACTGTCAAAACCGATACCAAATTTAGAAATAGCCAAAGTGATCAAGACGTCTAGTGGTGGAATTTTGAACCCAATGTTGTATGTGTGCCCATGGTAACCAGATTCTTTTAGCATGCATGTGTACCAACTCAGAGAGAATGAAATCAAACACAGAAATGTTATGATATGGTTTTTTTATTATTTGTTTCTTAACATTTGTTTTGTATTTATTAATCATGAGTGCTGAGTGTTTATGGTATGGTTTTGTTACTTGATTCTTGTATCTATCAAATCATGAGTGCTTTGTATTTCATATATTTTACTGGTGAAGTATTTATATTGATATGTTGAAATATACGATTCAAAAATGTCTTAATAATAGTGGTAAACTGGCTCTTGTTATTGATATTGTATAATAAAGAAATGGTTATAAACATACACAGTCTAAATGATAAATAATAATAATACATGGTGGGCTAGATCTCTGTTTAACGTCAGGGAGAGAACCATGGATAGAATGTGGAAAAGTGTAAAATATCAGCATATATAAATAAATAAATATAATCAAACATATAAAGGAGTAAATAAAGGGGGTAAATGGGATAGGGTATATAAAATATAAACATAGCATCACAAGTATAGCAGCGTAGCAAGCATAACAGCATAGCAAGCATGGTATCTAAGCGCATAAATAGATCAATAAATAAATATAAACGATAAACAACATATAAAAGGGCTGGTTAGAGGAAACCGTATAGCTCGTGAAACACGCGAATCAACCCACTTCCAACTTGGGTAAGTGAATAGGCCGTCCCGGCAGTCGCCACGGTTTCCACAACCATAAAATAAATATTGTATATAAATAAAGGGGATCAGTAAAAGTTGAAATAGATACATCTAAATAAGACAGAGCTAACTCTGTTCACCACCGGCCTGCAATACCTCAGGACCTACCTAGAGTAGACGTAAATCAGAGACCCAACACCATTTAAAGTCGTCTTAAAACCCGAATGTATAGTATACATTGTGAAACACTTTAAAATATCGTAGCCAGACCACATTAGTTAATAATACAAACTCAAAAGACAACATACCTGCATACATTCGTGTAAAAGACTCAAAAACCCTGTTGTTGAAATTTTGGTCTCCAGCTTGTTACGTTTTTCAAAACAATCCCCTCTTGTAATTATTAAAAAAACTATCAACAAAACTATGGCAACGATTATCACAGCTCACTATTCCAGTGACCAAACACAACAACCAAAAGCATCATAGAACAATATCTTTTTCTGTGAATACGGATTGACAATTAACACAGAATGAAAGAAAAGGAAGGAAGCATTACAGAACAGTAGTACAGAATCACAGATGGAAAATTAATATAGAAAGTCACTCATGGTCTGACAAGTATCAAAATATCTGAACAATATAGAATGTAGTAATAATCAAATACATTACTTATCTGAACTTCATCAAGTCACTTCATGACTACACTCATACACTTAGATCTTACATTTTTTTATAAAAATCATCCGTCGATGACATCAATGTCAAACTTCGGTCACGTGACCGCTAAAGGTGCGTTCTAACGTCTGGCAGCCAGGAGCGCGTTCGGGATCACCACAGGGGCATTCAGCGAATAGCCCGGCATGTAGGTATACTCCTCGAAGGAACATCCAGGTTATCACTGAAAGGCGTAATAAATCCTATGCAGAAGCGGCCAATATCACACCCTTGTCCGCCCCTCCTGCTCAAAGTTCCTCCTTGACTTCTCAAAACGTGGACCTAGCAACAGCGCTAAGGTCGCTACAGCAAATAATCAGTCCCCTGATTAGCGCCACTCAGGCATTGCAGGCGATCTTTCCTCAGCCACTAAATGGCTAGGTATAGCAGTAGACAGCCTGCATTCATCAAAATTCTCTTTTGGAATTGCTTGGGCCTAAAGGACATCCCCAAAAGACGGGAATTTCATCAAGCTCTTTTGGATGAATGCATAGACGTAGCTGTGCTGCAGGAGACATTGCTAAATCCTGGAGACCGCTTAGTTTTCCCGAATTACGATGTCATACGTGCTGACAGATTAACTGGACGCGGCGGCGGCTTGGCCGTGCTGGTGAAACGTGGTATTGATTATCATAGAAGCAGCAACGCTGAGATGCAAAGCATTGAAGCGGCTTCTGTTGTAATAAATATGGCTGGAGGTATCCCATTGAAAATCACATCGGTGTATGTCAGGTGTGGTTCCAGGCTGCGAGAGGCTGACCTTGAAGTTCTATTGGACTGCTCGGGTCCTCTTATCGCTGCTGGGGACTACAACTGCAAACATCGCGCATGGCACTCAAGGCTTAACTCTACTTGCGGTGTTCGCCTATACAATCATGTGATGCGAAATGGGTGCCTCATCCACAGCACTGAGGAGCCTACGCATCATCCTTTTAACCATTTGCAAGCACCTGATGTTATAGATTTCGCAATATCTAGAAATTGTAGATTCCGTGTTACTTCTAGGGTCATGTATGATATTTCAAGCGATCATCTGCCTGTCATCTTGGAGGTGGGGAATGAACATAACTTGGAGGAGAAAACTCCTTCAAGAAAACGCGTTGATTGGGAGCTATACAAGTCTCTCCTCAGAGAGTTTCCCAGTATCCCGATCATAATTGATGAGAATGGAATTGATGCCGCTCAAGCGGAGTGGACAAGTTTCGTTCAAAACGCTCTACAACGGTAGACCTTTCCTTCCAGCTGATACTCGACAAAAAATTTCGGATAAAAGATCTGCTATCAAGCAAGCAAAGAGGTCCTGTCATCCTGATGACATCCGTAGAGCGACGAATCTTGTCCATGAAGTGAGAAACGCACTCCACGAATTGCGCAACGAGCAATGGAACGAGTTTCTGATGGGAATGCTTGACGCAAGTGCTCCCCTATGGAAAGTCGCGAAAGCGCTCAGAAATGGCAAACGGGAAAAACTTCCCCATATTCATGGTCCTAGAGGCAAGGCCTTTACGACTAGTGATAAGGTAGAGGTTTTTGCTGATGCTATGGAAAATCAGTTCTCACCCAATTATGATCTTGATAATGACCTCGATGAGGAGCGACAAATTGTAAGATCTGTCAGGAGGTACTTCAGGGCCAATGGTGGGGACGGTGACAATGCTTCTGTTGGTGGATCCTCTTTCGAAGATACTTCTTCGGAAGATTCCTCCACAGAAGCTCTGCATAGCACAACAGAGGAATTACCAATGATTCCTCACTGCACACCAGCAGAGCTTCTCGACCATATTAAAGACCTCAAGGTACGGAAAGCACCTGGAGAGGATCAGATCACTAACAAGGCGTTGAAGCTACTCCCGCCAAAAGCCGTGACATATCTGGTGGCAATAATTAACGCTATGCTCAGGACTCAATACTTCCCCAAGGCTTGGAAGGTTGCTGAAGTCATTATGATCCCAAAGAAAGCGGGTTCGATATTTCCCCAGGATTATCGTCCCATTGGTTTGCTGTCAGCACCTTCAAAGCTCGCCGAGAAAGTGATTCTCCATCACCTTGACAATTTTTCGTCGGATCATAACGTGATTCCTGACGTCCAATTCGGATTTCGGTCTGAACATAGCACTGAGCTACAGGCAGTCAGACTGGTGGAGCGTATAACCGGGGGATTTACCGAAGACAAGAGCACTGGTGTCTTACTTCTAGATGTATCGAAAGCCTTTGACAAAGTATGGCATGAGGGCCTCCTCTATAAGTTAATCCAAAAGGGCTTTCCTTTTTGGCTCCTAAAACTGTTGAAATCCTTTCTAGAAGGAAGGAAATTTCGGATCAAAATTGACAATGTGTTGTCGACAATACGGCCTGTCAAGGCCGGTGTTCCTCAGGGTTCGGTCCTTGGACCAATACTTTACTCTTTTTTCATTCATGACGTCCCTAGTCCCAGCAACTGTGAAGTCTATCTCTATGCTGACGACACCGCACTAGTGGCCCAGTCATGGTCTAGCAACCTAGTCCATGACAGGCTGCAGACAGCGGTGGATGAAGTATTAGAGTGGGCGGATCGGTGGCTTATCAAAATCAACCATTCTAAAACGCAGGCTATCTACTGTACCAAAAAGCGTCGCGGCACCCCGCCAGAGGTCTCTATTAACGGTACTCTATTACGGTGGAGCTCTTCCGTCAAGTACCTTGGTGTCACCCTAGACAAGGGTATGACATGGCGAAACCATACTGAGATGTTAAAAACAAAATTCCAAATTACATTTCGACAGTTTTATCCCTTGCTATGTAGAACTTCAAAATTAAGTCTGGTTAACAAAATTCGGCTGTACAAAATTATTATTAGACCTGCAATTACTTACGCATGTGCGGCTTGGTGTTTCATAGCTAAGACGCACATGCGAGCTTTGCAGGTACTCCAAAGTAGGATCCTGAGAACTATTACAAATGCCCCTTGGTATGTTTCAAACGAGACCCTGCATAAAGATCTTGATATTCCTTACTTAAAGGACTATATCAAAACACAGGCGCAGCGGCGCTATGAACAAGCGGAATTGCATAGCAACCCTTTGCTGCGTGACTCAGTGGACTACACGGTCGAGCAAGTCCGCAAACATTCCAGGCCGCGGCTCGCACTGTGACCAAAATTAAGTCGTGGAATTTTAGATCATATAAATTCCCTTTTTGGCAATATCCGATCCCAACAAAATTGCGTTTAGAGCATCAAAATTAATTATCCTATTTATTCTAACGATGCCTATTTTAACAGTTGCACTTCTCTCTTTGCTCTTCTTCTTTCTTCCTCTCTTTCTTCCTCCCTTTCTTTTTTTTTCTCTATAACATTGTCTGGTTTCTGGGTGACCAGGCCGACAGGATGACAAACTGACTGACGAACTACGACATAAAGGCAAAGGTCCTCCGGACCGCCTTGACAGTTAACGACGAGTAGTAGTAGTACCGAGACAGTCGTGACACCAGGAGAGGTTATGTATGCATGACGCTAGTGACAGGCTGTTAAAGACGAGTGTTTCCGAATGACGAGTAAAATTGTGAAAAGTAACTATGAAACATTCTTAGAGTAAACTGCTAATTACATAACAATGCAAAAAATGGAATAGCTGTGCAATATAACATTTATAGTCTACAAAAAGAGGGAAAAAAAATGAACATAAAATAAAGTCTATAGAAAAACTACGCAAAATATTAACAACGTGACAACTTTGAGTCTACGCCCAATTCAAATTAAAATAGTCACATCCTATCTACATCCGGCATAAAAATCACTTTTGATTGGTTGATTTCTTTGGCGGGAGGTTTAAGAGATTTAAATGAGCTCTTTTCAAAGGGATGATCTTCAAAGTCTTATCTTTACTCGACGTGGGCAGAAAAAAATCAAGCAAATACTGCCATCATTACAAATTAGATACAAGCAATCCATTTCAGCCATTAAACAGGCAATATTAGCAAGTTGGAAAATACCCCATTAAACTTTAGTAGGCGACGGCGACGTGACAAAAGTCAGTAGACTTATTCAGCTAAGCGATGTTCTAAGCTAATAAGAAGCATCGGTTATCAGTAGCGAAAAACTGGAAATGTGGCACCTGGTGTATTGGTACTTTCATGGCAGCTGGAAAGATCTATACTTCTTTACTCCCATAGGGATGCCTGGAAACGCACAACTCCCTGGTCCTTTAAAAAATACTCCTACCTATTCATAATTACTCTTGAACTTAATTGAATATTCTAGCTTCAAAAGTGTGTCTGCCATTTATTTGCGTCCACATTTTCATTGGGTGATATACCTGCAATGCAAAGATGTCAAGTTGTCATTACTGAATTAATTATGGTAATATTTCTTACAGCACAAATATACCCGTTCGTTCCATCTCATTTTCTTTCCTGAGTGAATAATCAATTAGGGAAACAAATTAAAATTTAGATGGAGCTAGGAAATGGGGCAGTCACGGGAGCATTGCGAAACGGTTTCCTCCCAAGACAGAGAGACAGTGGCGTGCGTGATTCCAAATATACCTTTCTGTCAAATAAACTCTCTAAGCCCCTTGATAATGCTGTTTCGGACCTCTTACACAAAATTTAGTTTTTAAAGCAACTTCATACAAAGCTTACGGGGTTTATGAAATGCATTCTGTAGGTGTCTCACTAATACATCGTGTTTCAGTGGCCTATCCTTAAAACCACATATGTTAAACGATAGACTCTTTACTGGCATTCCATACAAACTTGATGATTTTGATAACCCCAAATATGACTGTTGCCAATACTTGGCTAAATCCGTGAACAAGATGTCGCTGTGGAAATCAGGATAATTTCTGCTTTGTAGCTCAAACTAATGACAAAGGTCCAATCTTTGAAGATAATTTGCTAGAGAGAATTAACCTTCTGATCATGATATGGATGGATGTTCAATTGATTCCTTTAAATTCTGCACTGCTTTACAACAATCGCAGCCTTATTTAAAAATGGCGACTTTTCTAAAATTGCTTACTGTTGAGCTTTTATCAGGAAGTAAAACATACAACATCCCATATTATCCTTGTATCTGTAGCTCTGTAATTATTGAAAATAATCTATATGCAGCAATATTACGTTTTTCTATGATGAGTAAAGCAGGTCTTATTTGTCTAACTCAAAATTTGTTGATATCTACTAGTAAAAACTCAAAAAGATATACCTATGTATTATTTTAGAGTGTTTACCTTAAAAATGGTACATTATCATTGATACCCTTATACAGGGTGTCCCACAACGATTAGGACAAGCAATATGTCTGAACTGGGCAGTAGCAGAGAATTATATTTTTGGAGGTGGAAATAAGAGCAAATATAGTATCTTTTCTTATTATTGTGTCACCCAACGAGGTATTTATTTTTGGTCACGTGACATCCGATTCAAAATTTTTAACGGTGCACCCTGTATATTTGTGACTTTTTGTGTTCCTCCCGATAAAGCAATTCCAACAAACTGGCACACTTGCGGTCTTAAGTGATTAGTTCAAGAGCTACAGGTACTTAAAGGATGGTACCACTACCATTGACTGTAACATGTACACCTACAGTTACATTATTTCGGTAGTGTTTCATAACGGTAGTGGTACAGTCCTTTAAGTATCTGTAGCTCTTGTTTTAATCAGTTTAGACCTCAAGTGTGCGGGTTTGTTGGAATTTTTTTATCGGGAGGAACACAAAAAGCCACAAATATACAGGGTGTCCCATTAAAAATTTTGACTCAGATGTAACGTGGCCAAAAAGCAAATACCTCATTGGGTGACACAATAATAAGAAAAGATACTATGTTTGCTCTAATTCACACCCCCAAAATTATAATTCGCTACTACTGTCTAGTTCCGACATATTACTTGTCTTAATCGTCGAGGGACACCCTGTATAAACTAATTTTGGACTTCATTGTATGTTTTCACCTTCTGAGATTTCTTGTCATGTTTTTAGGATACCTTGTACACTATGGTCGGGACTTATTTTTTACCTTTCAGCGTGACTTTTTCGCTAAGTGTTCCGCAGTGGTTAATTTAGTAATTTCTACTCAGTTTGCTATTGAACGTATTGTCACGACGGCCTCTTTTTCTTCACCTAGGGAATCAAACTGGACGTAACTTTCACAGTTTTACTTCACAACTCACTAATATCTCTTGACCTTATCTCAACTAAAACTCAATTCAACTGAACTACTGCCACGCTACTCGTCACTACTCGTGGCGACTTATGTACTTCATCGAACCATCTAGAAGATTCGAGACATTCAGATGACATTCTAGAATGCCGATCTGTCAGTCCAGGAAATTCCAGATGATTCGATGACGTTTTTACATCAAAAATCTAACCTAACATTTTGAAAGAAACATCAACAACAATACAAATAAGCAATGCTATATACAGGATGTTACAGTATTGATAAGTAAGGAAAACTGGATGGTGCGTACACAGATTTTGCCAAGGTATTTGACAGAATTGATCATTGTGGCAACAAGCTCTTTCATTTTAGGTTTCACATATCAGCCTTATTGTTGATTGGACATTATCTCTATAAGAGGTAAATATGTTGATTTCAGCGGCTACAACTCTTATCAGTGTACTACTAAATCTGGAGTGCCTCAAAGTTCCAGGACCTTTCTTGTTCACTTCATTTATTGATGATATGCAGAATCAACTAACTGCAGCAAGTTACTTTTTGGTGCATTAACTGACTGGTGTAACACCAACAAGTTGTTTCTCAATACCTCCAAATGTAATATACTCAGCCTTTTCGAAAAGAAAGTATAGTATGTTGGTCTGTCGGTCTGTCAGTCTGTTGGTGTTTTTCTAGCCTTGTAATCTCAGTAACTACTGCTTGGACTGTGATGAAATTTGGGCATCAATATATTGTGGGGTAGTAGTAGGTAATGCTATCATTCTTAAAATCGGTGTATGGACGGCGGAGTGATTAGCAAAAAACAAAAACTTCCGAGTATTCCTCAAACTTCGTTTTTAGGCATTTTAGGGGTTCCTGATCATTTTCTACCTTTTCCGGGTGAGGGTGAAATTGGGGTGGTTGGGAGGTGGGGGATTGTAAACCTGACAAATGTATTTTTTTCATAATAGACTGTTCATTAACCTATCAAAGAAGGCCTAGCGGCGTACTAGACTTTTTTAGGTCCACTCGAACATTGCCTTGCCTATTACGGAAACCAAGAGAGAATTTCTGATGTATGACCTACATACGAGTATTGTTTTAGATCGTTCTGTTTTGTGTAACGTGGAAACCACTGAAATCGTTTTAATGAAATTTTGACACAGAACTATTGCTGTGTCGAGGATGGAAAATGGGAATGTTTTTTAGGAGTCGTGTTAGTGGCGGTGCAGGAATAATAAAAAAAAGAGTAGAATACGAATACAGCTCAAACTTCGTTTTAGGCGTTTTAGGGGGGTTCGTGGTCATTTTCTACTTTTTTGAGTGGGGTGAAATAGGGGTCGTCGTGGGGAGGTGGCGGGCTGTAAATCTGAAACATGACTACAGCTTCATGCTATGGGAAAATATTACACTGGTATCACCGTAATGGTGGAAAGGACCGAGTCAATAAAATTTCTTTTTTCTCTTGGATATTTTTTTATAAAGTAAGCCTAATGTTCAATTTATTTCCGATATCTAAGTTTTTTTTATATTTTATTTTAAGGTTGTCCTCTAAATGGTTTCTTCATAACTGTTGGGCAATATAGGGTATTCATTTATTTATTTACCGTGTTTTACAAACCGTTTAAGCAAGCAGTTTTTCGATGGAAACAGCTCTATGGGAACATATATTATTTGAAATAAGTTTCCCACGTAACAATTATTTCGAGCAGATTTAGTATCGTTCTGCAGTCATAGCTTAAACCATAAAGAGAACGACGTCTGAGGAACCGCGACGGAAATCAAGGTTAGCCATGCAGCTACCGCAGTTCCCGCCTCGGCTGCCCTAGCGGCAATTTATAATTTCCTTCAAACTGAGAAGTAATTGGATGAACAAGCACGGGCAATTTTCCATTCAAGTGAAATTCACGCTTGGCATGCTTTCAATAAAACAACGGATGCTCACTTGCGAACGAAAATTGTTGATATACGCTGTCTCTGTATTTCCTCGTTCCAAGGGTAAAACTACTGATATAGTGGGTCGGTTCTATTATCGTGGATAGTTAGTCGTGGCAAACTAGTTGAAAAACAAGCTTCCAAAATATTCACAGAACTAAACGCAGTTCTTAAGGGGCTTGGGTACACCCATTTATACACATGCGTTTGCCATGTAAAACACGGATTCGAAGTAAACGCACAACACATTTGTTTTTCAAACTACATACATAGTATTTCAGAAGGTAATAGTTAAGGCCTTAGTGAATGACATCTCAGAGCAATTTTTTCAAAAAAATATTTTAGTGTGCAAAGAAACTCGCAATGCAAAAACATACATTCTTCAAATGTCTGTAATTTAATAACCAAACACGGTATCAAATCAAGGCCACCAAAGTGACATAGCGCAAACTTTCTTCTTAAATATGCTTTATGAGTCATTAGTGTATGTTTAAGGGTAACGTCAGGAGCTTTTTTTTAGTTTTTTAGTTCAATCAGAGACTACAAAAGGCTGATACAGCTCCGTATTGCATGTCATTTTGAAGCAAACTTGCTTTAAGAACTTCATTAAGGCAATGATATAACCTTCTTATGGCCTGAAGGGCCAACACTTAAGAGAGCTGTCCCAACTTTTCTTAAAACGAGTCTTAGTACCGAAAGTACTTGAGCAAGTATGTGTTAAACCTCCGATAAATGCTCATCCTGTCTTCTTAAAACTTTGTCGAATCCTATAGGCTGTTGGACTTGATGACTATATAATATATAACTTTCTTATCTTACGATTGCTTTTATGGAAGTATTGTGGTAGGCAGATCACGCGTAAAGATAAATTTTATGTACATTTTATCAGTGCTCTATCACGAAAACGGAATGCCTTTTTGTTTGGAGAATTACAACACTGTATGTACCATATACCATCTCAGTATTAGTATTTTATGATCGTCAGTTCTGAATTTTCTCGATTACCGCAACGAAAAAAATAAAACGAATCACAATTGAGGTTTTGAATAAATTTTTTTTTGTCATAGATGGAAAGATCATAATTATATAAGTTTTATAACAAAACTGTTTTTGTTTTATTTTTTTCGCAATTATTCAAAAGTTATATCAAAATAAAAATAGATTTTTGAATCCAGTACCGAAAACACGCCGACGGCTCCCGAACCCGTGTGACGTCACCATGACGGTCAGGATGCTCCTTTGACCAACCACGTCCTACTCCGATACTAGATCCTAGATTCTTAGCCAATCGCGAAAATACGTAGTGATAAACTGGTAACTAGTGTATATTTGTTGAAATATAGTCGATGAATGAAGTTTGCAGCTCGAGACAAAGTCTACGATCGAAATAAATATGTTTTTGAATGTTTGAAGTTGAAGTCAGATTACAGATCCCGGTAAGTAAGTACCTAATCAAATATGTTTCGTTGAAAAGCTCTCCTCAATCGAAGGATGGCCTAGTGGTTAGATAGTGAATCTCAGGGTCTTTGTATCGAAACCCAGGCTTTTGCATTTTTCTTCGACTGAAGGGGCTTGATGGATGCACTATGAGTTATTCCCGCAGATTAGCACGGTCATTAAGGAATATTGCCTTCTAGTGGCGCACATTTTGCGAGAAGTAGTCCGCCAGAAATGCCCGGATTTGTGGAAGAATAAAAATTGGCTTTTGCACCATGGTACACCTAACGCCCCTGCTCACACATCGCTATTTGTGCGCGAACGTTTGGCCAAAAGCAACACTTTAGTAATGCCGCAGCCACCGCATTCCTTACATCAGGCCCACTGAGACTTTTTCCTGCTTCCCAAATTAACGAGGCCCATGAAAGGATGACGCTACGCCACGATTGTGGAGATGAAAATGGCATCGAAGGAGGAGCTAAACAAGATCACAAAAAATGATTTTTCAAAATGCTTCGAGGATTGCAAAGAACTTTATCACAAGTGTATAATGTTCTACGGGGATTACTTTGAAGGGGACGAAATAGATATTTATGAATAGATAAATAATTCTTGAAAAAACATGAAATTCGCGTTACTTTTCGAACAAACCTTGTATATTTGCATTCGGTACTGCAAGAATAACATATACAAATATATCAATGAAATGACATTCAGCTTTATCTCTCTCATGCTACCACTCGTGGTCATAAAAATTCAAATTAATAAAATCATATCAAGCACACTAATATACTAGATACAGATTATACACAAGGATCGTCATCATGTGCACTCCAAGAAATGCCTCAACAAATCAATAAATTTATTGACAGTAACTAAGTGCATGTCTCTCTTCAGTCGTAGTTCGCTCCCGAACGTTGTGACTCATACATGGTTATGGTGTGTCAGTGATCGCCATGTTTCTCGGTCTCCCACGGTACGCATTACTTCTGGGACCGACATGTGCGTGAGGTCCCTTATTTGGTCCATGAAATTATAGGGGACCTGCCCCTCATTCTTTTGCTGTCCACCTTCCCTTGGACCATGAGATTCTCCATCCCCTCCCTGCGCATAACGTGCCCGAAAAATTTGAGCATCCCACGTTGTATGGTTGGTAAAAGCCGGTCACGATCTTTGATTTTGAGCTCCCTGAGGATGTAGATGTTCGTTCTGTGTGCTGCCCAGGGTATTCTTAGCATCCTCCGATAACACTTCATTTCAAACGTCTCTATTCTTCTACGACAGGAGGCGTTATTTAGAGTCCAGGATTCTGACCCATAAGTTGCTATGGGGAAAACCAGCGCTTTCATTAGTCTGGTCTTGGTTACCTTGTGGATGATTGTTGTGGTCCTTCGAAATTCTCCACAGTCTACTCAACGCCTCATTCGCCATTCCGAATCTACGCTTTATTTCGGGTTCAAAACCTGCTTTGTTTTGTATACGTGCGCCTAGATAGACAACGTGATTGCTCGTTTCAATATCGTTGATGAGCCGTAAAGGTGGTAATGTCTTGGCTCTGTTCACTATCATGAGGCAGCATTTTGACCTGTTTAGACGTACGCCCGATTCTAAGCTTGCTTCCTCCACGCGCTGCAGAAGTTCATACATTTCTGGTTCGTCTTTGGCTAGTATGATTGTATCGTCGGCGTAACGTAGGTTAAATATTTTTTCCCTCCAACAGAAACTCCACCTCCCAGTCCCCCAAGGCTTTCCTCATTATCCATTCTCCATAGCAGTTGAAAAGTATTGGGGAAAGAACACAGTCGTGCCTGACACTAAGTGCATAAATCAACTGAAAATACCTATTATCCGATGATATTACAATCTCTAATCCTTGTGACGCATGTTATTTGTGACAACTTATGTATCACCCTAATTATTAGTTTTGCATGTAATACACATTTTTAGAAATTCAGAAACAGATTACGGATCAGGGTGCTTGTTGAAAAAACATTACACAACATATTTTTTAGTCAAAGAACTTATGGATTCAGAATACCCTTGACATTCAAACAAAACTCTTTTAGATTATATCAGATGGAAAAAATAAAACATCAGTCACTGAACTATGTATTGTTGTTAAACTATACCCCCACAGTTAATTAATCATTTGATAATAAATATTTTCATGAGCATTAGATAGATCCCAAAAGGGTTATCTATATTTATTAAATAATCACTAATTAGATATACACATTTATGTTTATTATTTTTGCTACTCTAGTAATATTCCTATTAATCGTTCGTGACATCATTTTAATTTGTCTAAAGCTAGCCAATGACCCGCAATCTTATTTTCTGTTACTGTATTATTTATTTTGCTCAAAATTATTTATACAGATAAGGCGTAAGGGCATTTCCATAACCAATTTTATACAGGAATCCTTTATAAAGGCGAGAGAGTAGTGCAATCCCAAAAAAACATGAATTCAAAAGATTTGAAGAACAATTGTATGTACAGGGTGGCTCAATGTAAACGACGGCCCGGTCAAATAGAGGGTACTCTAGAACGCGGTGTTCTCTAACAATACAACGGTACGCTGTAGCGCGGCGTTCTAGAACGTCGTAACACCGCGTTCTAGATGTTTAACCGGGCGTTGAGTTCATCTATGTTTGAATCACTAGACGTCTTGACAAAAATTGGTGTAACGCTCTTGCTCAACCTGTCAGACAGGCTTGGTTTAAACAGGCCTGTTTGGTACAAACAACGAAATGCTGTAATATGGCGTTAGAGGACGCCGTAACGCCGCCTTCTAGAACGCCCTCTGTTTGACCGGGCCCTTAGAGTCGTACTCATAGTCGATACTTAAATATCTCTTAATACTTGAGGGTCTCTTGAGTATGGTTTCGTGCTTCGACAGCTACTCGAGGGTCTCTTACGTTAGGCTCCCTTGAGTCAAGCTCAAGTAACAAAATGTCAACATGACATGTCAACATGACATTTCGTAGCTGACAAGGCGATTTTGTAGGTAGCTTAGATAAGGAAAGAGAGGGGATAGCGCATGCCCGTTTGATGCTATATGAATTAGCTGTCATTAGCTGTTACCGAAAATGAATAGCCACCAAAATATTTTTTTATGATATTCAGCGTTTTTAAGACACATCATTGTAAAATGTTGTGGTGTTCATAATGGTAGGTTGTGTGGCTTACGGTTGTAAAAGCCACAGCAGCGGAAAGGAGCCAGGAATCACGTACAACAGGTACTTTTTGGTGCCATTTGGTAACAGACATGTCAGTCGCGCGTTACGTCCTCTCTCTTTCCTTGTCTAAGGTTTGGAGCAACGTGGAGTAACTTAATACTGCCACAAAACAGAAAGAGATAACATAAAGCATCAAAATGCGTAGACATAGACATAACAAATTGACTTATATTTGAAGTATGACAACGTCGCCAAATGTTTGCCCGCCGTCTCGTAGATGTTTAGGAAGCAGGTACACAAGAAAAGACACACTTGAGATTCTCCTAAAGCGTCGATGACACGGGGCTAGTTTACGAGCCGCTAGTCGACGAGTTTAAAAGCTAGCGAGTGAGCGAGTGTCGATGACACAAAGAACTTTCCACTAGCTCAGTCGATAGCACGAGGGCTACTTTACAAGCTGCTAGCAAACCAGCTGGCTTGCAGTTCGTAAACTAGCCCCGTGTCATCGACGCTTAAGTATCCCTCGAGTATAACTCAAGGGAACCTTAAGGACTACTCAAGAGACGACTATGGATGAGGCCCCAAGTGCCACGAAAAAAATATTTTTGAAGTAATCGAGAAAGACGGGGGCACAGATTTTAAATCAAAAAAAATTTTTTCTTGAGTAGAATTGAAGGCTTTCGTCAAAAATGATTTCTGTTTCCCTATACAATAAAGCTTCGTTTTAGAATATATTATAGATAAAATAATCGAAACAGGCACAACTTTTCTGCAACTACAAATAGCACAAAATATTACTTGGCGCTAGTAAATATTGTCCCAGACTTATCTACCGAATGTCCCAGTAATATTTTCGTAACGAAAAACGGTTCAAGCAAGACCTGAGTTGTAATTCTAAAGCTCCCGATAGGTTTTCCTACATAACTGATATCCCCATTTTATTTCAAAAATCTTTTGCTACCTTTGACGTAATACGCAAACTTATTTTTTGGTAAAATCATAAGCATAATGCAAATAAAATAAGAATTTGCTTTTGCACAAAAAAAACTGATTAAAAAGGGAACTGTGTGGGTTTTCAAAAGTACTGGAGGACCTGTCATACCACGCTAAGACATTCCATCTTATTTATCTTATGTTTTACGAAAAAACGGGGTTGTGTATAAAATAAAAGGTACTACGTGTTTTCAAGTAAAATAGTAACTTCATTTTGTAGGAAAGCCTGTGGGTGCTTTTTGAAAAGGAAGGTGCGGGTGAGATTTAGGGGTTGAAGTACAAAAAAAAAACGTTACGAAACCATGGTATAATAGATCACTTAGTATACTTTGAAAGGCCCACTTAGCTTTCTTTTTTACCTGTTTGGGTGCTATATGAAAAATAAGCATTCGGGTGAGTTTCAAGTGTTGAAGTTCAAAAAATAATGTTTTGAAAGCGTAGCATGATAGACCCTATAGGAGGTTCAAAAATACCAATCAGTTTTTGCTGAGTGGTCGATCGGACGATGGTCGATCAAATGAGGTGAAGAAAGCAGGCATAGTGGGCAGCCAAAAAGTGCAATATGTCGCATATTAGCCTAAAATTTGGACACGAGAAGCTAATGATGCTTCAATTGAGTGTTATGCGAAGTTTCACATAAAGAAGGCAGAATTTTGGCGCCGTTTTTTAAACATGCATGAAATATGGGTCCATCCATTTACACCGGAGATAAAACAGCATTAAGTACAATGAACTGAAAAGGTAGTACCGGCTCCAAAGAAGGCGAAGACCATCCCATCTACAAGCAAGGTTATTCGGGATTCGGCAGGTAAGGATAATTTTCATTGACTACCTTGGAAAAGGATAAACTGTCGATGGTGAGCAATATGCGCACTTACTGCAACGCTTGTGCGAGGAAATCAATCAAAATATCCGCATTTCACTAAGAAGAAAAGTACGTAGAAAACATCCAATGGACGAACTCACAAATTCGTTACTGCAAAGGCCAAAATTAGGTAATCAAAGATTTATTTGCTAACTCATGCACCGTATTTTCCAGATATAGCCTCCTCGCATTATCGTCTGTTTCCAAATAAAATATTGCACAGTGGTCAAACATTTTCCATCTATGAAGAAATAATGACAGCAGTCAATGCCTGCTTTGAGGAGTAAGACAGTTCGTGTTATAAATAGGGCATCGAACGTCCTTGAGAATAGTACGTAGAACCAAAAGGAGAGTGTGGTGAAAACTAATCTGACTTACTGCTGCACCGATTTTGATGGAAATTGGGGTATTTATCGAAGAAATTAGCAGCAAAAGATATACATAAATTCTAAGCTCCACACTTCGTTTGTAGGCAATTTGGATGTGTTTCCAGTCATTTTTTCCAGGAGGTAATAATGTTAGTTAGGGCAGTGGGGAGGTGGGTGAGGTGGTAGTTCAAAAAATATTCTTATTTATAGAGGACTTAGGAATGTGGCGTTGGTTGGTGGTATTCTATCCTTTATAGACGTGTGGTGGAGGACATATCAAATTTGTTACATATAATAATCATAATCCCATGACCAGTGAATTGGAAACTACTAGTTTGTTTGTTCAGTATCTGAACACCAATATCCTCACGCGTTATATCAGGTAATGTTAATGCAGATTTATAAAATCAGTGCCACATTAAAACTTGTACTTGAACGCTCATTTACCTCTACAGCTGCTGCAGTCGAACATGTTTACAAATTCCAAAAAAACACGTCCACTGGTTTCCGTTGATTTATCGTACATCGAGGCACAGTATGCAGAACTGTACAATATACGTTGATTATGATTTATTACAGATAGTGTCTTCAGGCATATATACTGATTTCTACGGTGGTCGCCGCTTCTCCGTACCCAGTTTCATACTATCAAAACAAATACACTCATTCAAGTTTCTCATCTCCATTACCTCTTCAACATAATCCCTCTAGCTTCTTCTAGGTCTTTCCCTCTTCCTCTGTTCCGGCGGGGTCTAAAACTCTTCTCGACCGTCACTCTTCTCCCACTCTTTTTCTATGCCTGAACCATTTCAGCTGTTTCTTTTCAATTTCGTCTATAATATCCCTATCGACGCCCATGTCCCTTCTAATAACTTCATTCCCGACTATCTCAGACCTCGATCTCCTACAACTTGTCCGTAACAAATCCATTTCTGGAGCCAATAACTTTCTTCTATTACTTTCAAGTCCCAACTTTCTGCTTCATGCGCAAGTATGCTCTTCACTATAGTATCCTTTATTTTATTCCTGTCTCCTTATGTGTGTTTCCCACAAAACAGAGATCAATGCCTCAATGGCTTATCTTCCCTTACATATCCTTGCTTGTGTGTCCTCCTTACTTCTTCCTTGGTTGTTAAACAGTACCTCTAAATATTTACATCTTTCTACCCCCTTTATTTCTTCTTTCTCCAGTTGTGATGTGTTACATATGTCCTTTCCTACTAAGAGATATTCGCATTTGTAAGAATTTATCTTCAGTCCTGCTCGTTCATATCCTTTCGTTAACTAACTTTCTGATTATGTAACCTAAATATAATCTTGTTCATCCTCCGCTAGCACCACCATATGGTCGGTAATTTATAACGAATGCCGTCTATCTTCTCCTCCTTGAAGACCCATACCTCTACATTTTTTTGTCGGTCCGCTTTAGGATTGGTCTAAATAAATTATTTCAAACAACGTAGGTGAGAGACAACAACCTTGCCTCAATCCTTCTGATATTGGGAGTGGTTCCGTTGTTTGTGAGCCGATTTTAATCGATGTCGTATTTTGTTTGTAATACAACTCAATAGCCTTAACTATTCTTGGTCTTAATCACAAGTTTTGTAGCTTCCCATAACTGTCATATTGGAAAACTATGATAAGCCTTTTCAAGGTCTATTTACGTTTCTATGAGATTCTCTGTCTCGTTGGGATGCCTTCTCCAATGCATCAGGTCTGGGATAAAAACTGGGATAGTGGAGTACTTAGTAACACCAAAATATTTCATATGCTTATCACTATTTCTTGTTTTCAAACGGTTACTAGCGTTTTAACAAATAAAAAACAAGTAGCTTGACCGGCACTAAAATTAATTATCCTCCGAATATAGCCACAAATTTTAATCCTGACTTCTAACTTTAGCAGTTTAGCTCAGAACCAGCTTGTCAGCTTTCTCTGATACGCTGTGGTATGTTCTAAAAATGTCCCAGTAATTAAAAACGTACCCTTTAACCGATACATTAATTTACGTATATTCAAAACGTGGTTGCCCTGCTTTGACAGCGCTGCCATCCAGCGGCTTTATGTATACTTCACTTTTTCAATTTTAATGAAATTTCGTTTCCTGCTACCGACTGAACTTTCTCAATCCGATTAAAAGTATTATAAGTTTCACGTCTTCTTGTCTGAGTCAAATAATTTTAAAGTCGTCGGGACAATCTATGTAGTAGCTGAGGGTGGATTTCATTCAGAAGCTTTTTTCAGATAGCGGAAAACATTTTGTCGGCTAAATGCAGAATTATTTTATGTCGAAATTCAGAAGTATTCGGTTTTCAGCTTTTAGGATCCAACATTACAGAAAATATTGCAACAGCTCTGATACCTGTCCAAAACCAGAAAGTATTTCTTACTATCTCAACATCTTACGATATGTCAAATCTGCCCTGGAGTATTGCTCAAAGAGAGAGAAAGTCCAGATTTGAGCAAATCGACTGATTAGGCCTCAATGGGGCACCTCTAACTGCTTAAATGTTTTTTAGACTATACGTTATATTAAAAAATAAAGTCAAGTCAATTATCTCAGTACTTCCCACACATTACGCTGATACCAGTTTATTATTTTCCCATAGCATGAAGCTTTAGTCTAAGATCCCTTGCAACCAAATAACCGCCAGCCCCCCCCTAAAATTGTCTTATGCCGCTAGGTCTTTCCTTCACATGTCAATGGGCCGCCTATTATCGATACTACAAACTTCGCAGTTTTACAACCCCCCACACCCAACCAACTCACTTTCACCCCCACCCAAAAAGCCGGTAGGAAATGATCAGGAACCCCTAAAACATCTAAAGACCGAATTTGAGTTGTTTTAATATTTTTCGTTCTTTAATTATTGCTACGCTGCCCCTGACATGATTTTTAACAAACATAAGCGTTTTCCATTCTCACCACGGTAACAATATACTATGTCAAAATTTCATTAGAATCAATTTAATAGTGTCCACGTTACAAAATACAAAACGATTTAAACCAATAAATTTCTCGTATGTATACAGAAAATTCTAAGTCCCTTAGTTTCCATAATAGGCTAGGCAATGTTCGGATAGACTTAAAAAGGTGATTTGTGTGCCTAGACCTTCTTTCACAGGTTAGTGGACAGCCTATTATGAGTACAAGAAATTTTTTAATTTTTCAACCGCCAACCTCCCAACCACCCCAATTTCACCCCCACCCAAAAGAAACGCAGAAAATGATCAGGAATTTCTAAAACGCTTAAAAACGAAGTTTGAGCTGTTGGTATATTTTTAGTTTTTTTATTATTTCTGCGCCGCCACTAGCACGATTTATCAAAACCATACGCGTTTTCTATCCTCGCCATGGTAGTAATACTATGTCAAAATTTCATTGAAATCAGTTCATCAGTTTCCTCGTTACAACGATCTAAAGCAATACTCACGTATGTTTACATCAGAAAAAAAGTCGTTTGCTTTCTGTAATAGGCAAGGCAATGTTCGGATGGACCTAAAAAAGTTATTTGTGTCGCCAGGTCTTCCTTCACAGGTCAGTGGACAGTCTATTATGAAAGCAACAGATTTATCAATTTTACAACCCCCCACCCCCCAACCACCCCAATTTCACTCCCACCCAAAAAAAGTAGAAAATGATCAGGGACCCCTAAAATGCCTAAAAACGAAGTTTCAGCTATATTTATTTTTTTTGTTTTTTGCTAATTACTCCGCCGCCTATGCACCGATTTTCAAAATTATAGGAACATTACCTACTACGACCCCACAGCATACCGCTGCCCAAATTTCATCAGAATCCATGCAGCGGTTGCTGAGATCATGAGGCTAGAAAAAAGCGACAGACAGACAGACGGACGGAAATGAGTGACGTGGTTTTTCGTTATGTAGACATCATAAAACGCCCAAAAAGCGTATTATCTCAAAATCGAAAATTTTCGCGATCAGAATACTCCCCTCACCTATCGGTGTGGGGAGTAAAAGGTTAGATGTAATATAAGGCAAGTGTACTGTCATAGATCCTAGAATAGTGACACCTGAAAGAAAGCATATCATTGAGGGTTGAGGTGTTGCATAGATACCAACAATGATTTTGAATAATCTATACTTCGCACCACGTGTTTGGCCTCGGTTGAGGTTAGGTGTCTACCAACATTTGTGTTAGATCTCTACTATAAAAATGCCGATTTTTCAACTGGAGTGTGTGCAGCTATATCTGAATATTCTTTGGATTCTTAAAATAATGCAGATAAGTACGGCGTTGTTTTATTGATTGAGTTTCTGGCGCTATACGTTTTGTTAACTAAAGAAGAAAAATATTCCACTATGGTACTTGTTCTGAATATTGCCGTAAAGTGGTATACCTTACTAGCCACTGGCCAGTGTTAGACGCACTGGTGGCGATATTAGGAGCACTTGCACATACGTAGCAGTATCCTCTATGTGAGATTGTGAGTTTTGCGTCTTTGTTTGTTCATTCTTCATTATGTTCTTTGTCTTGTTAACAGTTTTTATCAGTTACCTATGTAATATGGCAATAATAGAGGCTCTGGTGAGCATAATATTGCTATGTGACTCTTTAACAAAGGATTACAATAAATGCATTTTGAATCATTTTATTAAGATAAGGTGTATTCCTCAATGTATCTCCAAATGTTTACTTTCTTATAGTGAAAAACGGAAAGTATGAAGCAACTACTCTAAAGGTGGCAATATTTGGTACACTTACTTTATATAGTTACTTTTGTTACTGGAATGTGTGGTAAGACTTCGTTTTAGCGGAAACCGAAATGGGGGTCGAGAGTGGTGTCAGGCGACGCGGCTTGACGTCCTGAATCGATCGAGACCACTCCCAGACCGAGGAAACGTTCTGGTGAAGAACTACGGCATTTTGAGGTTTTGTTACCTAACCTAACTTATCCAAAAAAGTTTACTTGTTGAGCTCAAAATGGGTGTTAATCGACGTGGGTGGACATCATAGCTCGAACTTGACCACCATCAAAGTGAGGAAACATTCCGGTGAAAATCTACGCCACTTTAAAACTTGGCAATTTCAATACCTTACCTGATATAACCTAACTAATACGGTCGGGCTAAAAAGGGGTGTCAGTCGCCTCGGTCTTGACTCGAATTGTATCAATTAATAGACTGAAAAAACGTTTATTTTGATTTTCAATTTAGGAAATTAAGCGAAAAAAGGTCTTCGATGGCCTGGGCCTGGGACCTATTCCGGCACACTGAAAAAACTGAACAGGTGACCTACCCTACCTACCTGGGAGTATGTTGCATAGAGATAGAGTATTCAAAATATACAAAGTTAGTAGCATCTGGAAGGGCCAGCCCCCCAGAACCTCTATCTATGCAAGTGAACAAACCTAATTCAACTTAAACCTACCTAATTTCTAGGAATTTAAGAATTCAAAGTATCATAACTTTTTAATTTTTCATTTCTTGGTGTTGCTTCTGGTGTCGTTGTACCCTACTCGTCAAGTACTTTCGAATTGACCATATATTTTGTGGGAAAAAATATCGAAATTTTGAAGTCGTTTTTAGGTTAGGTTGGAAACTTCAAAGAGGCGTAGATGTTTATCTGGCCGTTTTCTTAGTCTGGGTATGGTCTAATCCCGCTCAAGGCGTCAAACCGAGTCAATTAACACTCCTTTAAACCCCGTCTAACCCATTTTGACCTCAACAATTTGACCGGTCGGGTTAGGTTAGGTTAGGTACTGAAACTTTAAAGTGTCGTAGTTTTTCACCAGAGCATTTTCTCGGTCTGGGAATGGTCTCGTTTGTCTCAGGACGTCAAGCCGAGTCGATTGACACTACTTTTAACCCCCAATTCGGTTTCCGCTAAAACAAAGTCTAGCCTTAAGAATTGTATCAAGTTGTACCACTCTATACCACTGATGGAAGATGTAACGTCAACGTATTCTCTAAATGCCAGTACTTTACTTGGCGTGGCGTATTCGTGTGACACCGTCACTGTATTTGCCGAAATATTTGATGTATTCGGAAATATCATAAATAATTCTTCCTGCATTGTTGGTCGGCATCGTTCGTATAAATATTCATCCTATTTGAGTTCTTTGATGTGTGCTTAAACACCGACAAGTGGACGGAAACACGTATTTGCCTATTTGCATTATTTCTCCTATTTGCATTATTTCTCCTATTTGCGCAAATAAGGGCCGGTTTCTCAATGTCCAGTTAAATATCTATCTGGAAGTTAACTTTTAGATAAATTGTTTAAACAATTGATGGTTAAACTTACGAATTCACGTGAATGTTATCTGACAGTTGTATCCATAGAAACGCTATTTGCGGCTACCTATCTGACACTTTTAACTGGTATTGAGAAACCGACGCCAAGGCAAATAACACAAATGGGTTCACACATCGTCGTTTTTGGTAAATCAAACAAGATTGCCTTCAAATGATAAAATGTTATTATTGAATGTTGTTTTTTTGGTAACTATGTACGTTATACTAAAAGAATTTCTGTTTATAGATTGAAGTTTAGGCCTTATTTACCATAACTGTGTCGTCCTACATTACCTACAAGACGCAAATTCTGGTCACTATCCAGTCAAACTCAACGCCTCTGATTCTTGTGACCAAAGGATAACTCTTTTCAGGAAAACAACTATGTAGGCGTGTGTATATCGTGTGTGAATGCGACTATATTTTGAAAATAATGACTCTTATATAGTGTGTCTAATAAAAGCGTGACATATTGAAGTTGTGTTTTTTTTAAATACAACAAATACCTTATACATTGTTGCATATTTAGATTCCTTGGGCAATTCTAGCGCGACTTTATGTATTATATTGGTGGTACTTAAACTTAAACCGTTTAGGTGCAAAACACTATTTTAGGTGTAAATGGATATTAGAAGCTTGGACGGTCAAATTAGAATTGTTTTTGTACTTATAGAAATCGGCAGATTAATTAAGGAAACCTAATTAGTGATTTACTTGATTTTCTCAAATAGGAATGCCTAATCTTCTCATTCAAAGAATGTAAAATTTGATAGCATTTCTAATGCTAAAGCGATCTCTGGCATCGCCGGATGGCGCAGTGGTTAAGAGCGTAAATTAATGAATCTTTGTTCGAGTGAGTTGTTGTTTGGAAACCCAGACCTTCCAGCTCTTTTTTTTATTTTTTTTTTGTTATCAAAAAATTGACTGATGTGCTTTTTGCGCTTGTGACAAACACTATATTCTACGATCGACATAAATATGTTTCTGAATCACAGTCTATTAGAGACTTTACAAGCACTAAATTGGGGTTTTGACTTAAATAAAATGTTTACGTAATTCAAAAGCTTGTTATTATTAATATTGATATCAATTCCGAAAAACTTATATTTTGATAACTTTTGAATTATTGCGAAAACAAAAACAGTTTTGTTATAAAACATATATATGATTTTTCCATTTATCACAAAAATTTTTTTTTTAATTCAAAACCCCAGTTGGTGAAACATAGTCCGACGTCCGACCCTGACGCGAAATCGACCCCCATTCCCCGTTTAGGTGCAGATACAGGTTGTCGCGGAGACTACTGCCTACTGGATTAAGCTTTTGAATTTTTTTACTCAGAAATGCACGTACGTTGTATGACATGGAAACAAGAAAATTGTTAAGCTGACAGATTTCCTTATTCGTTTCTGTTTTCACGTATCTCTCATCTCAAGACAATGGAAAAACATTTTCAATCCCTTGTAGCGGGTCTGAGTTCAGATTCCCTAGCGATACATATCTGAATAAATAAAATTTTATACTTACAAGAAGCTGACTGGGGCGCACAACATGGAGGGAATCCACCATATGGCGGACTCCTCGGAAACCTGCTTGTACAATAAAACTTGGCCTTTTCAGTACACTCTTATGTAGATGCACGTATATACGAATAGCATTTGTACATGCATCTGTGTGTGTATATCTACCTGTCTTATGCTTTCTATGTTTTGTTCTAGGTATGTCAAGTTGAAAGCTGTGGAACTGTCTAGTGATATCAAGCAGTAGGTAAGACTCATTAATTTAAAACTGGATGGAAATGCTTCGGTATTTCCCACATACTCATACTTATTTTCAAAGAATCTCGAATTGTTGAAAGTAATTTCTAAAATATACCCTGTGGATGTTTGTTCCATAATATTTTACGGGTCCTACGATAAAAGCCACATAATGCTGAAAATACTCTGTACTTACAGGGAGAGTCCTAAAAGCCATGAAGTCATGAAATATCTATTTGTTTTTCAAAATTTGTTGGATATATGTATTTTTACAAAGTGTTATTATTCTTTAAGCCTTTACCACCTGTAGCATCTACGTATTTCTTACATCGGCTCTCCCATGCCTAGTAAACCCTCTGAAAGCCTCGACGGGAACCTTGCTTAAAGTCGTTGTGGTTTAAATGGTTCTCTTTGAGTTCATTCTTGATTTGTGTGGAGCAAGATCAGGACCATAGGGTAGCTGCCACATTGTCCCTACGTTGTGTTTCGCCAAGAATTCATGGAAGCGTGGCTTGACGCGTTGTTGGGATGCAGGACCCAGGTAGCAGCGATGCCTTTTTACACGGAGAGAATCCTCTATCTTAATCTTTCCTACTCTCCAGACTTTTCCAACAAACCTTGAGTTTTGGTAAGGAAGCTAAGTACCTAGGAATCATCCTCGATACGAAGCTAACCTGGAACCAACACATTCAAAAGATAATCACCAAGAGCAAAATGACACCAATGTCACTAAAAAGAGCTATTGGAAACTCATGGAAACTAAAACCGACAGTTGTATACTGGCTGCACACTACCGTTGTAAGACCCATGATAACATATGATGCACTTGTCTGGTGGCCGAAGGTGAACCAGAAGCAGGCAACCTCGGAGCTAACCAAAATCCAGAGATTAGCATGCATATGTGTGACGGGAGCACTAAAAAGCACACCGACGGCAGCAATGGAAGCAATTCTGAACCTCCCACCAATTGACTTAATTGTCAAAGCAGAGGCTAGGATTGGGGCATACCGCCTCCAGTTACGTAATAACTGGTACCTGTACCGAAATGGACACACGGCAATCACTGATATAATTACACACCCTATACTAACCATGGGAAGTGATCACAGGATGCCAAAGACATCACTTGAGAAACCCTTTAGCGTCGAAATCGAATGGAAAGGAGAACTCGAGGAAACACCCAAACAAGAAATAGTTTGGTTTACTGACGGTTCCAAAACAGGCAATGGAACAGGAGCAGGAATTCACAGTCAATCTCCCAGATGTGACATCAGTCAACCTCTGGGAGTTTACGCCACTGTATTCCAAGGAAAAATATATGCAATCGACTCTTGTCTGAGAGAAAACCCGAACCGGCGATAGGCATTACAAGGTCTTTGGTAAGAACTACGATAAACCAGTGGGTGCATTCACAGTACCTAAAATACTGGCAATCACATCCAAAGCTCAGACACAGCAAGCTGATGGTGAAACAACCCACACCAAAACTAGCTGAAGAGATCCTAAAACTAAATAGGAAACAAACTAGGCTAATAACCGGCCTCCTAACCGGACATTGCGGCCTAAGAAAACATCTACACACATTAGGGATTTTCAAAGAAAACCCAATATGCAGACTATGTGGCGAGGACGACGAAACAGCCTCTCACATAATCTTTGAATGTGAGGCCCTACGCTGGTGGAGATTCGGACTGATAGGGCCAAACAACCCCAAATCACTCCCCAATCGAGATATCGTGAAGAGACTCTTGGATCTTATCAAGGTCACAAAACTCTTCACAGATTAACAAACGCACAGGAGAATACGATAAGCCAATGGCTGCAGTGTTGAGGCTACCTAACCCGGACTGTACGTTTGACCTCCCTAACCTAACCTAACCTAATCTTTCCAGAACATCTACGTACTATTGCTAACTGGCCGTTGGTCAGTATTTGACAAATCATGCACGTGATTGATATTTTTGTCTATTCTGTTTGCTGATGGTCTTACAGATCGCGGGTCATCGTCCACTGATTCCAGGCTCTCCTTAAACTTCTTCGCCTACCTCGTATCTCTACTTAAGCTCAAAGCTGTGTCCCCGAAGCAATGAGTGCGTTTCGGTATCGGTTTCATTGAGCTTTGAACAAAATTTGATCGCACAATGTTGTTTGTTTTAATCAGCCATCGCGCGTGGTGACGAGGTTTCAAAACAGAGGTGCTTTAATTCAACGATGCTGATCCTCTGTGCTGTACTTAAATTTAAATTGATGTTTTGTGCAAGTGATTGCATAGCCTCAATGAAATGATGAATGAAAGTATCGGCCAACTCTTCACCAGCAAGTGAGGAGGCATCCCCTATACGAAGGTCTATGTTGATTATCATTACTACCTCTAGTATGCTGTTTAATTATATTCCACGCAGTCTTAGTTTTATTAGATGAATTGCGTATTTTACTGCTATAATTTTCTGTGACTTGAAATTTCAACCTACGACTTGGTTTTAGAGCTTTATGGCTTTAATATAGCTAGGAACTCATTGTATACAGTGTGTTGCGAAAATTTGTCACCTACCTTACCTCTGAAATGATAAAAGAAAATAAAAATCGCCGTGACAGGTCGATTTGTATTTCGAGGGGAAACCCCTACTTCAAAATCTTAAATTTGACCACCATACTTGTGATACATTGTATGTATTGAAGGTAATTCATTGACAAGTACAACAGTCTAATCAGATTGAAAATTGATTAACTAGTATGGAAGCTAATGAAAAATAAGGTGACTATCAAAATGAAGTATTATTTGCAGTACCTGTTTATCGGATTTCAAATGTCTCCAAAAAAAAATACTAAAAAACATTTTGAATAGCGCCTGTGCATCTGCATGGAACAAAATGGCTCCCATTTAGAACCTTTCTTACCATAACACTTCAAGTAATGAAAATGATACTTCATTTTGATAATGTACATATTTCTTATTAAATTCCATAATACTGATTCAATCTTCAATCTGATTACACTGTTGCATTTGTTAAAATGTTCTATCACAAGTATGGCGATCTCATTTAAGAGTTTGAAGTAGAGGTTGCTGGGGGTGAAGGGATTGATGGCACAATGGTGACGTATTTGGTGGAAGAGTTCCCCTTCGAAATAAAAATCGACGTATTTTTCTTTATCATTTCACAGATAAGGTGGGCGGCAAGTTTTAGCTGGGACACACTGTATATTTATTTACGTTATTCGACACGGAGCATTGTGGCTAAAGTATTTGATAAAATAGAAAATAATAATTTCGGATGGATAGAGACCCATAAAGGCTACATTCTAAAAATATTTTCGTATATCGTGGGATATTCAGATTCCTTGGTGAATTATAGTGTGACTTTATGTGGCCGTTACGTTGCTTATAGGTAGGAAAATAGAAAAACGCCGATTTGTTTGAAAATTAAAAATTAAATGAAAACTACCAGAGATTGATGTACACAACCTTACATCATTAGAACGGCTATCAAATTCCACGTTGAACCATATAAAAAAAAATTAGGCATTCTCATTTGAAAAAATAAAGTTATCGCTGATCAAAGTTTCCTCAATTAATTGACCGATTTCTCCAAGCATAAACGTAATTTAAATTTGACATTCTCATCAAGCTGACGCATTTCATGCTTAGTAATACGCAAAGTCACAGCCTTCCAAATTTTACAATCTCTGCGATATTCAGTTTTTTCCTGATATCTACTTATACCGAAAATGGTGATTTACACCTAAACGGTTTGCTTTATGTCCCATGTATGATACATAAAGTCACACTAGAATTTACCAAGGAATCTGAATATGCGGTAATATACGGGGTGTTCCATTTAAAAAAATAACTGATACATTTCGTGTTTTTGGGACACCCTATATAACATGAAAATATTTTTTTAAATGTAGCCTTAATGGGTCTCTATGCACCCGAAATTATTATTTTCTTTTTTATCAAATACTTTAGCCATAATGCTCCGTATCGAATAACAATGTATATGCAGAATGTATTTCCCTTGTGTCTCATTTAATTTTAACTGAATAATAAGCTATAGGAAATGATTTGCTCACAGGTTCTAGAAAAATATCATGGAAAAAAGAGAAATTGTCGTCCCTGTACATCTCGCTAGTAAAAAAACTCCAGTCATTATGCGTTTACAGACATCTAAAATAATAAATATTCCTTTCATCGCTGAAACACCTTCGTGATATACGAGTATAGCTTTTTGGAATACAGTTTTTTGGATCATCGTAACTGAGCTCATCTAATTGCAGAAAATGATCTGACACTAAATTATTTCAACGCTACAAAAAAATTCAATAACTGAGCCCACTTTATTCTGTACCTACGTGTGATCAGAATCAAGTGGGTCATACCATAGCATTCAAATACATTTTTGCATGCAATAGCACTTCTGTTGGTTGGTACTCTGATTCTACTCTGCTGCAGATGCACGAAGTCGCCACTGCTTACAGCACTACCAAATTCAGATTTCATATTCTCGGGATCACAATCAGTTCCACCACTTGACACACAAATTCCTCTTCCCACTTCCTTTACCACCCTCTAACCGATAGTTGTAACAGACAGGATATCCTCGATTGCTGATGAAGCGGTAACGGTAGCGTCATCGGGCACAGGTTATTGATTTGCTCTTTGCGTTAAGTACGTGCTATTCAGTCTACGTCAGGTTACGTATTTTGGCTTTTGAACTCTCACTTCATAAGCAGGATCTTGAGCGAGTGAAGCCCTCCATCTAATTCGCAGAGTTCGTAAGCATTTAACGATGTCTTTCAACCTTACGTGGATGTTGCCGTAATGAATACGCTTTGTAGGTATAAAACGGCAGTAATGTTCAAAGTTTGTGTATTAAATTTTCTTGTTTCGCCGAAGTTCACCCCTAAGAGCTTCATCGCCCATACATATCACTTTATGTGCTCTACACCAATAGGCGAAAAAGTATTAAGTACTGGGTCCTGACTCTTGGAGGGATTACTTTTACTTAGCGAGATACGTATCCATTAAACACAGGGCGAGTGCTAAGTTGATACTTTTTTAACTGATTATAGAAGTTATTTGAACAAACGACTTTTTCAAATAACTTTTTTTTTGGAAAACTAAAAAATAAGCGAGATAGAGAATAAAAAATCATATCAGGACTTGTGTATCAAGTAGTGTCCGACCGAACATTCGGTTTCTGTTTCGGTTTCGATCTAGTTTCGGCCAAAAAACGGGTTTCGGTTTAATTTCGGTTTCGGCTGCCATCCAGCTGAAACTACGGCCGAAACCGAAACTAAATTCGATGGATTTTGCGCTGCGATCGGACGCCCTCGTAGCACTAATCTGCAAGCGAAGAAGTGTCATTTTGCTGGGTAGATGATGATAATAACTTATCACAAGTTAAGAAGCCTACTTATCGGAGTCAAGCTTGCAAAGAAACGCAGATATTACTCTTACTAGAATTTCAGTCCAGTTCTGTCTTTGAGAAAGGTTCCCCTAAAATTCACGTCTGCCTTACCGACGACTGTTTCCACTGAACAACTACTTAATGACTAGTCAAATTTATTCAGGCTGAAGAAGCAATTTGCAAAGAAAGTTGATAAATTATTGTTTCTCGCTTACAATATTACAATATTAAATTGTTCAGTTATGAATATACTGATAATCAACAATAGCTGTAGCTCAATGAAGCTCGAACAACATAGTTTCTTAAATTCAGAGAAAACTCCTTACTGTCAAAAGTACTTAGTAGTTGTACTTAGTACGTAGGTACTTCTGAAATCTGGTTTTAAGGCAGCTAATTGATAAGAATGTCATGATGAAAGAACAAAGTTTGGAATGTTATTTAGTAGATACAAAATATAATATAAATATGAAGTAGTTGATATTTAGTTCAGATTAACTTCTTACTCCAGAAAGTATAAATAATTTATTTGAAATAAGGTGCGATAATGCTGATGATACGTTATTCATTTTTATATCCACGAAAAAATTACTGACGTTACATTGATGTTTCGGTTTCGGTTTCGGCCGAAACTGAGACAGAGGCCGAAATTCGGTTTCGGTTTCGGCCGTAAAAAGTAGTTTCGGTCGGATACTAGTATCAAGACGTACATAGACTGTTCATGTCTAGTTTTCTGCTCAGTTCTTTGTCAAATCTATTAGGTACTGTAGCTAAGGCAATGACGCGTAATTTTAGTGTCGAGAAAGAAACCGGATTACGCTTGGGGTTCTAGAGGCAGTTTGGAAACATTTTTGTTATAGCACCATAACCCCAAAGTGGGAGGGATCGGAGATAGGGGGTGTGAAAAAAAGATATTTAAGTAACCGAATGAAAATACAATAGCATTGTAGTACAGTTACTAGCTAATCTTCCAAAAAATCGTCATCCGAAATCTATGGGTGGTTTGCACGTACCGATTTGTTTAAAGTGAATAATAAAAGGTCACGACGAAGCCGGACGGAACTTTATGGAAAATTCCTTGCTTTTTTTTTGTAGATAACACAAAAAGGATACAGAAGGCATTCAATAATGTCACTTCCTAAAGGGGTTGAAATTGCAGTTAAACATAATGAAAACGGATGATGAACGGATATCATTGGTACATGTATAAAATACGTCATCCGTTTTAAACAATATTAACACTTTTCCACGGTTTTAACGAAAATGACGAGAAAAATCTAACGTCAACCTCAAATAATTTTTCTACCAGCTTTGCCGCCATTTTTTTATTTCCATTTAAAAAAAAATCGGTACGCGCAAACCGCCCGATTTCGGATGATGATATTTGGAGCATGGTCGGTGTACTAAAATGCTACTGCATTTTCATTCGGTTACTTAACGGTTTTTTTTTCACTTTTTGATACCCCTTCTATCTTCGATCGCTCCCATTTTGGGGTTATGGTGCAATTACAAAAAAAATTCAAATGCCTCTAGAACTCAAATACCAAACGTCATTCGGTTTCTTTCTCGACACTAAAATTACGTGTCAGTGGTCCGAATATTGTACCTGTTAGGGAGTGCAGCTTTCCTTTATTGCTTATAGTTGTTAATTTTAATTTGGTAAATCCTAAAAGTGGCACATTATTGTGAAACAGCTTTTAGGATTTATCAATTTAAAATTAACTATGATAAACTGAAAGTGACCAGTGCACTAGTTGACAGGTACAATGCCTCATCGATAACGCGTACTACGTACGCATTGATACACAAGCCCAGATTTACTCTTTTTGATTATGTATCTCGGTTATCTTTTAGATTTCCGAAAAAGCTTATTTAAAAAAGCTGTTTATTTTAACGACTTCTATACACAGTTTGAAAAAATATAAACTTAAGACTCAACCTGTAGATATTTCTTCGACAGAATCAGCTTAGAATGCAAACCTGTATTATTTTTATGCCTGGAGAAATCGGTTGATTAATTAAGGAAACTTCGGTCAAATAAAAGTTGATTTTTTCAAATGGGAATGTCTAATGTTTTCAGACGTCGAATGTAAAATTTCATAGCCGTTTTAGTGATATAAGACTATAATTGTAGTTTTCATTCTATTTAAAGTTTTCAATCAGTATGGAGTTTCTCAATTTCACTACTCATGAGTCACCTTGCATGCCATGAAGTATAAACAAAAACCTGTTCCTACGGACTGCCTCAACTAACTCGGTTTGTGTGTTTTCATTAATTTGGAATCTTGCAATACAGCAGATTTTATGGTAGAACCTGTCATGTCTTCCGTTTTTCTGAAAATATAATGAGCTTTGTTATTTCAAAGGGCTCGCCGTTTGTGTTCTTTTCTTTTCAAAATCCTTGAAAAATACTGATTATTTTTCACTAATTATTCTCAATGCCAAAATTCTACAATTTCTTAGTTAGAGCTCAATTTACGTTATACCCAAGGCAATAAGGCATTAACTCAAAAAAACGTAGTGTGCAGGCAGTTGGATCAGATGCTCAAAATGTTGTCTATTTACTTCATTACAAGTACAGCGAGTCATGAAGTTTCGCAGTACGCCTGACTGCTCAACTCTTCTTATCCCTTTTGTAATTATTTTAACGTGGGATGAGACAATGTAAATTTAGGTGTAATGCGAAAAAAACCACTATTTTTCAAGAAGTTCAAAAAAGAGAAATATACAGGGTGATCTGTTTGGAATCACAAAGATTATTATATTTCCGGAAAACGATAGATATGACAACGTTATGAATACCATCGTCAAATCTACCTTACTGCAGAATCCCCATACCACAAAATTCATGAAAATCTTGCGAATTGTTTCCGAGATAATTGATGAGTTCCATACTTAAGCCTCACTCTGTATATCACAGCAGTACGGATTATAGGTATCGATTAATGAAGTTGATCTATTTTTATCCTAAAGTTATTCCCATTCCCCTCCATCACTTTATGTAATTTATCTTGAAGGAGGAAAGCCAGACAATAGAACCCTCAAATTGGTTTCAACTTTGACACTCACGTATACTTCCACAATACAGACGGTATGTAAATATACCGAAAAAGTTATCCCGTATTCGTATTCACAAATCCATTTTGCATTTTCTCTGGCAACAAAATCGGGACGAGCGAGGCAGGGCCTTTGCGAATACGTAATAAAGGGCTTATCAGCTGGGATTACTTTGAGTTGTGAAAAGTTTTTCCTTTTACCATCCGACCAAAGGTAATTGTTTTCTGTGTGGTCAGAATACAAGGGTGGTTCGATAAGGTACATGATACGCACTTACATACTCTTAAAGGGCAAATTTTGTATATGCGATTGGCAAGTCCGGCTCCACTTCCATTCTTTAGCGTTCCCCGAGTTGCCAGGTGTGGCAATTTTCTGCGAAAGTGGCGACTTGAAAACCGAGTTAGCGACCAAAAATTGTAGCTGGGAGATTGGCGACTTTTGGTGGCATAAAACATACACTTTTGACTGTTTCTATCTTCCATTTCGTTTGTTCTCGCCTCAAAAATAAGGGCTAGCCACATGAAGCGGCGATATTTGCAGTTATTTTATAATTGCCACTTTGATGATAGTGCCTCTTCAAGAAGAGAGAGAGAGCAGGTCAGTGAAATTGGTCGACCTTCGTTATCGTTATTTGGAATGACTTACCTATTTCTGATTTCTGCGCATGCTCAAAATAACCCCACTGTCTCAAATTAAACATAATTTGAAAAGCTGGAGTGGATTTGCAATTAACAAATGACCCTTAGAAGTTTTAAAAAATAAATTGTTCTCACTGGAAAGTTGTTTTAATTCCAACCAGATAGTCAGAGGGTTAGTACAGTTTCAACTGTACTATCATTGCCACCAATGCCTTGATGGCCAGGTATCCCACTAAGGTTTACAGGGTGACTCGAAATAAAAATTATGAGAAAAGCTGGAGTTGTACAGAGTTGCGTGAAGCTAGTGAGGTCAGAGCATTGAAATAGTCCCGTGCCAGCTTTGGCGTAAACTATTTAGTAGTACCAAGCCTCTTAAGCGACCTAAGAGTGCGAAAGTATCACAACAGCTCTTGGTTTTTACAAGAAGTATGACCTTGGTCACAGCCTAGTTTCAGTTTGACATTTTTGCAGTTCCGTAGTACAGAGTTTACACTCACTTACAGAATATGTCATATTCGGCGTTTCGGTTTTAACATTCATAACTGCGAAGTCGTCATTTATCATTTCTCTTTCATGTTCATTCATGCGTGCCAAATATTGCCGATTTTCATCCTAAAATGTGGCTACAAGCATACTTATAGCCTGGCAACATGCAATACTCGCTTTGAGTAAGACGTCAACGCATAGATGCGCTCCACCGTCGTAAGGTATGCGCACATAAATCGGCATCGGACGAATGGTACGGATCGGAGAAAAATAGTTTCTATGAAATTTAATGGACCAGCGCCCATAGATGTGGACGGTAGGCATCGAATTTTCAAAATCCGGCGATAATATAATCTAGGATTAAATGCCGGCCGACGCGTGCTGTGCGTGCTGATACCGACGTATATGCGTTGCTGACCGGATATTCCCGAGGCACCGTCGGCATTTTGCAAGTATCTACCCAGCAAACACGATGCCGTTATACTAACGTCATGTTGACGACACCCCATTCGTCATTATCACGTCGATAAAGAGGAATGTATGACGTGTCTGTGACGGCACAATGTCACAGCCCAAAGACGTCATTGAAAGCCGTGTTAGTAACGTCACCTAACCGCCGTCCCAATAACGTCACAAACGTGTCGTCTCAATATCGTCATGTACGTGTCGTTCCAGTGTCGCCACTATTTTATACAGCAACCAAGGCTGCACCAGAAGGTATCGTCAGATCAGCACTGGTTATTGGAGATGGTTACTTTGTCTTACTGTATGTCTCTCCAATAGTCAATGCTGATCTGACGATATCTTCTGGTCCAGTCGTAGTTACTAGACAAAATAGTTTGGACGTTAATTACCTTATAGGATAAATGTTTATGAGATAATGCTGTGAGAAATCTGTGTAGCATTAATTTGAGTAAGGGTAATAAAATGGGTATACTAATTCAAAATAAATTAATCATGTATTTCACAGTAAAGACAGGATACAAAAATAATGATCATAGCTTTGCTAGCCTTCTATAGAAGCCTGCCTAAATCGCAAAGTACTTTTTATTTTCAATCGGTTCAACCCATGTAATAAGAGGCTACAATCTAATAAATCCACTATACCTGAGAAAACACTGGACACTGTACCTATACCTATTATTATTTATGGTGGAATCCACACATACAGACACTGCACACACATCACAAGGTTAAAATCCCCGTCCCCATGTCACAGCTTCATCGTAGGAAACACAAATAGAAAATGGCGAAAATGGCAATTTGTGCCTTGTGGTGATGATCGGGATCGAGATCAGCGGTTCGGCCGCAGTCGGATCGGGTCGGATTACATGCGAATCATTCATTGGCTCTGTACCATACGTAAGTTGTGCAGTGATTCATCACTGAACTGAAGCGCGGTTAATATAAAATTACCTCATGGTTATGCCTCATGCAAACATAAAATCTATCAAAACCCAATTAACGGAATGATTAGCCACAATTTTGTCATATCTGCTTTATTTGTGATATACCTACGTTACCTGAAGTCGTCTAATTAATTAATATTTTTTAGTACTTATGCGAGCATAGACATTTTTTCATAAATATATCTATAAGGAAGAAATAAGAGAAGTGAAATCATTAAGTTTTGAGATACATTTTCTCCCACCTTTATCCATTTCTATTTGACGTGATAACGACGTCAAGTGACAAACGTTTATGTGACGTCAGTAAAAATGACGTTAGTGAGACGTCATTCATTCGGCATATGACGAACATGACCAAAGTTCACCACAATTCGACGTCATAATGACGTACGTCTCCTTGCTGGGTATTTACCTTAAGCATATCATCAACCTTCCTTTTGCTCTAATAGGTGGGCGAGATTATTATTCATCTTTCTAAGTTCCTCTCGCATAATTGCGGTAGCAACAAGTGTTGACGGGCTGAGCCAAGTCAACACCCGGACTATTATTGATCGGAATTTAGGAAGGATCGTACGATGTTACAGGTCTTCAGAATTACAGACTTTTGGAATGTTTTGTGTAACTTTTCGTCCAGGCCTAACTGTTGTAGGTGTGGTGTAAATGTGTTTGGTGTAAGGCCTGAGACTAACATAATGAGGGGAACAATAGTAACTTTGTCCTGCTTCCAAAGGCGTTTTATTTCCATGGCAAGGTCCGTGTACTTAGATATTTTCCCAGCGTAGGTGTTTTGTGTGTTCACATCATTGGGAATAGCAATGTCTATCAGGTATGTAACTTTGTCGAGCTTTGACTGGAAAATTATATCTGGTCTATTGGCTGGGATAGTCTTGTCTGTATGTATTTGAACGTCCCAATATAGTTTGTATTGATCGTTTTCGAGTACTGATGTCGGAGTGTAATTGTAATACGGATCTGTGTTTTCTATTAGTTTGTTTGTTGTGGCTAATGCTTGGTGGATGACTTTGGCCGCAGAGTTATGTCTGGCTGTGTATTCGGTACCGGCAAGAGTTTTGCACCCGCTTGTTATGTGATCTATTGTTTCTTTTTGTTGTTGGCATTTTCTGCAATTATCGTCAGTTATGGATGGATCTTTAATTATATATTTTTTGTAGTTTCGTGTTGCAATCACTTGGTCCTGGATAGCAAGCATGAAACCCTCCGTTTCTGGGAACAGCTGGCCATCCTGCAACCAGGTGTATGACTGTTTTTTGTTAATGTGGTCTTGGGTGACACGGTATCTATGTTTGCCATGGAGTGGTTTCTGCGACCAGGTGCTTATTTTTTCTTGTTGTGATTGGGTGGGATTGTGTGTGTCTGCGACGTGGTCTGGACATGATAGGTTGAGTGGTGTATAGTTTTTGTCTGCTTTTACTATTGCTCGATGTAAATTTGTTTGTTTTGGAAGAAATGTCTGAGTGTCTTTATCTGTCTTGTGCGAAGCGACTGTATATCTGTAATCCCTCGGCCTCCTTGTGTCCTGTCTATGGTAAGCCTTTCTTTGCATGCGTTTGGATGTGCATTCGGTGTTTCGTGAGTTCTGTCCGTATGAGGATGTGGATGTTTTCTATATCAGTGTGTGACCACTTGATGATGCCAAATGAATACGTGAGGATTGGTATTGCAAATGTATTAATAGCTTTTGTAAGGTTTCTAGAATTAAGTTTTGTTTTCAGAAGCTTAATGAGGCGGTCTCTAAACACTTGTCTAAGTTCTGCTTTGATTTGTGTGTGGTCGATCTTAACACTCTGATTGATACCCAGGTACTTGTACGTTTCTTCCTTGTCCATGTTATCTAACGTCTGGCCTGTTACTATTTCCTGTTCGGGATGGTTCTTCCATTGGCCTTTGTTTATGTGTAGCACCTTGCACTTGTTCATCCCGAACTCCATCCTGACATCTGACGTATAAACCTCTGTTATTCTGAGTAATTCTCTCAGTTGCACGTCAGTGGCAGCATATAGTTTTATATCGTCCATGTAGAGGAGATGATTGATTCTGTGTTGATTTACTTTCTGATGTCTGATGTTGAAACCATAGTTTGTGTTGTTCAGTGCGTTGGAGAGTGGATTTAGACAGAGGCAGAACCAAAGTGAACTGAGGGAATCACCCTGGAAGATACCACGTCGTATGTGTAGTTCCTCGGTTTGGATATGGCCGTCCTGAGTTGTAAGGTGTATGTTGGTTCGCCATGTCTTCATGGTTTTTGCAAGAAACTGACGAAGTCCTGGGCTAATTTTATATATTTGCAGAATTTTCGTTAGCCAGCTATGTGGTACAGAATCGAATGCTCTTTTATAATCTATGAAACAGGTATGAAGGTTTCTATGTTCTTTTCTAGTTTGCTCCATGATCACACTATCAATTATAAGTTGTTCCTTGCAACCTTGGCTTTGTTTTCTACATCCTTTCTGTTCTTCAGTGAGGATGTTGTTTTGCGTGAGGTGTTGTTCAATCCTCCTGCATAATGTTGCGGTGATGATCTTATACAACGTAGGAAGGCAAGCGATTGGGCGGTAATTCGCAGGGTTCTTGGTATCTGCATTTTTGGGTTTTATATACGTTATTCCTTGAGTGAGGAATTTGGGAAGCCTATCAGGTTGACGTATGGCTTTATTGATTTGGTTTGTGAGCACTTCGTATGTTGAGCTGAAATGTTTGTACCAAAAATTTTGCACGCTGTCCACGCCTGGGCACTTCCAGTCGTGGGTATGTTTTATTGTTTCGACTATTTCCTCTTTTGAAAGAATAACGTCTCCCTGTTCTGCTATATGTTGATATTTTTCCTCTTCCTCTCTGATCCATGGAGCGTCTTCATTATGTGTTTTGGGTTCAGACCACAGGCTTCCCCAAAACTCGGTTAACTCTTGTTTACTGGGAGGTTCTATTGTTGTGATCTGGTTGTCGGCTGTTATCTTTTGATAGAACTGTTTTTCACTTTTCTGAAAAAGGCTGTTAGCATCCTTTCTGGCATTGGACTCGTTATATCTGCGGAGTCTAGCTGCATAAACTGCAAGTTTCTGTTTAAGTGTATCAGTAATTTCTGGTATTGTTTGTTGTGGTGACTTGGATTTCAGTATATTTATTGTTCTCTGTATGTGCCTTGAAGGATGGTTGTTATTGATGGTGTATTGTGCGAGATGTGCCAGATCCTTTCTAATTGTGCTAATTTTGTTTTCGATTCTTATTTGCCATTTAGGCTTAGTCCTATTGCTTGTCTGGTGTTTAGACCGCTTTGAGAGTTTTTGGCCATTAACTATGAGAGTGGTTGCTGCGGCAACATATATAACTGTGTGGATGTCCTCCAGGTTACTGTCGTCCCATATGAATTGTGGTATTACGTTAGCATTTACTGTATGTAATATTTGTTGAGTGTTATTTTTAAAAATTAGTCTGGGCAGGGGATCTCGTAGTGCAGGATTGGTGCCGCACCATTTGTTATACTGCGTACTCATCACTTGCTCGACAGATTGTGTCACGGCAAATGGTCGAGTGATGTTTTGGATTTGTATGATTGTGGAAGGTAGGTTAGTGATTGTTGTGTCTGGTGTATCTAGTGCCTGGTCATGTTCTGGGCCTAGTTCTGAGAGTATGCTGGTGTTGTTGGTTTTTGCTGTGTTTGAAGTCTGGCTAGTTTGGGTATCACTGTTTTGGGTTTCCACAATCTGTTCAATGGTTAGGGAGTCATTTGGTTGGACGATATTCATTTCGTTGGATACAAGATTTTTTATATCTTGCAGTTCTTGGGGTGTAAGACGGTTGTTCTTTGTGATGACGCGTTTTTGGTCGATAAGTCTTTGTTCTGTTACACGTGTTGAGAGATGTGGGTATTGTGTCGTAAATAGTCTGTGCAGCTCGCGCCTGTAGCCTGTAGAGATGGTTTCTAGTTTTGTGGCAGTATAGTAACAGCGCATTACAGATTTGTTAATTTCTGTGGTCCATTGTAATCGCTGTCTTGGTTTACCAGCTTTGGTGGTTGCCGGCTGCGTCGGCAAAACATCCGCAGCTGGGTTGTGTTCTATGGGTTGTTCTGTTTGGGTTTGGGGTTCGGGTGAGTTTAATCGACGTACCCTAGGCCGTCGTTGGTTATTTATAAAATTAACTCTATCCATCGTGTTCCCACGAGTATGGACGATTTAAATGTCGCTCTCCCGGGTGACGCCCATTCCAGGAGAGAAGGGACTTATATTTACTCCGAAGTTGGCCCAAGGTGCTCCGGAGGATTTACGACTTTACTGTCGGGTTTTGTTGAGGCTTTCTCCTCGTAGGCCGGCCGGTTAAGGCGAGCCCCCCGGTTGCGTACCCCTCACAACGTTCCCCAGCCACGCCCTGTTGAGGTCGTTGAAGTGTGGGGCGCAATAACGGTATGTGACAGAAGGACCGGCGCTCAGCCTTCTGTGGCATTTCTCCCCGGATTTGCCAAATCCCTATCTGACCGAGGTCAGAATAGCTTGGGGAAAGGAGCTTTGTGCTCGGTAGGGTATATAAAGTCTACCTATTATTTATTATTATTATTTATTTGTATGGTTAATTACAAATAACTGCCACCTCGAAGGCCAGGCCTTGTGTGAGGTATTGGCATTTATAACTTGAAAATGTACATTTGAAATTTTGCTAACTTAACTATGCTGCTGCTTCCACGTTGCCTCCCCTTGTACTGCTATTCGTACGCCTTTCGATGCTTCGACCTTCAGCGGATCCACCCTGAGCAGCAGCATGCATTCTCCATCAGTTTTATCCATGATCTATTCATTTTAAACTTGAAATTTGGATGTGATGTCTGAGATGGACAATAGAATTTAAAACGGGTCATTCTGAAGTAACTGAAGAACTTTTTTCCGTCATTAATTAAGCCCGGAAAAAAATTTACATATGCTTCAAGAACTGCCCTTCCCTGACATGCTTTATGAACCCACACCCTTCTACGCTTTCTACGTTTTTGAAGACTTTCTTCTTCCAGAACAATCGCCAACTCGTCACCTCTCGAAGACATATTTGCAACTGACTTACAATTCTTCCGTCGATTCTGATCAGATATGTGCGATATCCTAATAAAAAATCCGCAGAGTACCGGCCGTTCGCTCCGTCCCGTCCGTCCGATGCCGATTTATGTGCGCGTACCATTACTGCGCGTGGCTGTGCTTGTAGTGGGAATGTAGGATGCATGAGGGGTTAGGTGTCTCTTTTTAACTGACGGATTTGCCCGTATCTATCTTCTCTGCTAGTTGCATTGGAGATATCGTATTCCAGCCCCAACCTTGACAACCATATAATACATACATAGTGGGCACCTCGTTTAGTTTGAGAGCATTTCTACTTCTACTCTAGCTCCATTCAAGTGAATTAAAAATATGATACCACTGATATGGTCTGTTAAAATTACAATCTGCAGGTCTATTTTATTAGAAGACATTAAGTCGTATGTCGGTTATTCTCGCTCCATTTGAAAGAGTAATTGAACTATCGCTTTTTGCTCTTAAAATAGAATCATTTTATGCGGAATCATTAACTTCTGGGTTGAGACCAATTATCTCTCATCTCCAATACAGCCAGTTCTCTCTGTATCTGGAAAATTAAACTCTTAATCGCTATGCCCAAATTAATATGGAAACCATGGAACCTCAAACAGTTAAAAACCAATTTACGCATTTGACGCGGTAGAAAAACATCCAACTGACGTGACAGCGACATAATCCAAGTTTTTGAATTTTTTTACCGAACGAGACCACCCGATAATCCGTTGAATGGGAAAGCGGGACGTTCAATCAATAGCACAGGAAATTTTTGCAACTTACGTCTAAACTGAGTTTGTTGGAGCTCGCCTATCTGGCAACATATTCTGAAGATGCGATCCTCGTCTTGGCAAATCGTCCAGTAGCGAAGCGTATCGCCCTAGACCAAACGGGCCATGAATCAGTCATGGCCGCAGAAGCCTTACAAAAACGTTCCTGACAGATGCGAGCAGACAGAAAGAATTGTGCCGGTGCGCCATCTAGTACCCGAAGGTAACGGCAAACCAAGGAAATCTCTACTTAACAGCAGTAGACTTCTTGGTGGGACGCCAAGGTGCATCCGCTTGGCCACTAGAGAGCGCGGGTTCTATACGCCGCTGCGTATGAAAGCCGATATACGAGGGCTGCTCTATACCTCCGTCAATCCACCAGTACGCAGACAGCTGTTTCACGCTTATTAGCGATCATCAGTGCGCCATAGGTCGATTGACGGAAATAGAGAGCATCAATTTTTCCATGTTTAATAAACATGTGAAACATGTGCGAGCAGACAGAAAGAATTCTGCCGGTGCGCCATCTAGTACCCGAAGGTATGGTACCTACCATGTAACAAATTTATATAAAAATCCCCTTGCAGTCCAAGTTAGCATTCTATAGGAACATTAAAAAGGGAAAAGAAAGTTTAATGGCAAAATTTTATACCCCGAACTATTGTGATGAAGGCAGAACAGAATGAGGGTAGACTGAATTCTGTTAAACACTCGGATGATAGCTATATCATTCTTCCTCTTTAGACGGTGATGGTAGCTAGTGAAAAGTGTGCCACATTAGCTAATCTGTGCACAGACAACCCTCCAGGTGAATAACCCGGTATGTAAACCAGAGAGGTATAGAAAAACAGTTCTAGAAAAATAATGCCGTTATTTTCGAGTAACCCAGGTGTTTCACATAAGCTAACCTAAGGCAGACTAAATGATAATATTTTGGGCCAACCTGAGGATTTCCCGATAGGCTTACCCGTGGTGGTCTAATAAAGTCCCATCGGGATATTTAGAGGCTGTCCCATACCAGGCCGTCCAGGATATGGCTTTCCCTGGGACATTTTGCATATCCCTTTAACGAAAGCCTGGATATCAAATGCTGTGCGGGATCTATGTGGCTAGCGCAAATCACGTGTATAATGTTCAGTATCACTTAACGTAATATTGTATAGATAATATTGATCAGCAGGAAGCACTTCAAAGGTCTAATTTGACTGTAACGATCTATTACTAACCGGCTAAATCCAAACACCGAAAATTGAGGGTGTCAGGTTGTCAGCGGACGAGCCGAGCCGGTATCGATAGCTCTTTCATATCGAATTTGAACGATAAATTAATTAACTTTTTCGCATCTACTATCTAGTCTACGGCTACTGTACAGCAACGAAACGCATAATTGGCTGAATTTGAAAGAGTTGGAGCTCAAATTGTCCTGATATTCAGTGAGCAATACAAATCTGACACAGAAGAAGTTTAAAGTACAATAAGACATAACATTGTATGCAACCAAAATGGCTTCATAGTGCCGCTAATTATCAGAAAGTAGTTATAAATATGGAGTAAGCATCACCACCATAGTCACAATGTCTTAACGAACATGTTGTAAACTCGTAAAATGCATTAAGTCGGAGCTAGAATATTGCCGACACGAATATTATCAATAGTTTTGAGAACTGTAGCTCGTCATCGTTCGCGATTTACTGTCATTCAGTGGCGCTCATATCCAGAAACTGTTTCGTCGTATCCTCCTAGCGTGTAGGGGAACGGCCACGGTACCGCCAACTACGGGCATGCTCTTGACCTACAAGTTTCTCCACATTATCGCTTCTGTGAATACGTCCGAAGAATATAAGCATTCTCGTCGACACAATGGAGCATAGTCTCTTTGGATTACCGAGCTTATCCATTATTGAAACGTTAGTTCGATGGGCGGTATAAGGAACTCTCAGCATTCTCCTCCACGTCCACATTTCAAAAGCATCTATGCGAGCTCGATCTGCCTTTTTAACAGTCCAAGTTCCCGAGGCATACAAAAATATGGAGAACACAAGAGACTGAACCAGCGACATTTTGGTAGCTCTAGTGATGTTATGGTCATGCCATATTTTAGTTTAGTCCTTCGTCATGGCCACACGTGCCCCTTGAATTGTTGGCTAAGCGTAATCCTGTACAATATAAGAGGTTTCTTAGTGTCATTAATTAATAAATACGCACAGGATATAATCATGTTGTACAGTGAAGCGGTTCAAAAAAAGTTTCATTAATTGGTAATAAGTTGTTGAAAGTAGGCAGAAACCATAATCGAGTACAACGGAGAAGATTTTGAATTGTCACTAATAAATAAAAAGCAGTTCATAGCACAATATTGTATAAATAGAATATGTGATAAATTTAAAGTTTTGGCCTTCTGTGGTGTTGGGCTGCCTTTATGCTTCCACTGCATAATTTGAAACTTCAGCTCGGGGTCGTAATGATAAAACCAACTTTTGTCAAATATTACCATATAATTTAAAATTTGCATTTGCCTTTCATGTATAATCTTTTGAGTGGAACAGTAATACACATCATCATTCGCAGTAATTCGTTTTATGGCAGTACCGATCACCATTTTGTACCAAATCGTTAATTTCAGCAGGTTTGGTCTACTTAGGGCGCACGGTGATTGCTCACTTCACGGTGTGAGGAGTAGTCACTGGATAATGGAACAACAGCTCGGTGTGTCTGAGCCCGGGCTGCTCTTCTTTATTTGTGGAAATAATAATAATAATATGCCTTTATTTTAACTTGCGAGCTATTCTGTCTGCTAACCAGGGCATTGGGTGTACCATTTAACTACCTCAAAACACATCTAAATAGTTAGAAATAGACATTATACTTGTCCCTGAATTTACTTGACACGTAATATTCTCGTAACAGAAAAAAGTTCAAACGAAAACTGAGTGGAATTTTTGAAAGTTGTATCAGGTCTATCTTACGATGCATAAAACACATTTTTTTATACCCCAACCCATACAACTCAGCCCAACTTTTTTTTTCAGATAGCATCCAATAGTTTTTCGTACATAAATTAACTCCCTATTTTATTTATATTTTATTTAAAACTTATTTTACCTTTGATTTTATACACAAACCTATTTTTCTTGTAAAGTCTTGAGGATGAGGTAAATAAAATAAAAATTTATTTGAGGCGTAATATTTTCGTATGATAAACAGTTAAAAAGAAAACTGTGGGTTCTACAAGAGGGTACTGAGTGGCCTATCATACCATGCTTTTGAAACACTTTTTTGTACTTTAACCCCTAAAACTTACACCCAGCTTTTTTTTTCAAATTGCATCCCACAGATTTTCCCACATAAGTGAGGTTATTATTTTATTTGAAATCTTGTAGTGCCTTCATTTCATACACAAACCAGTCTTTTCCCCAATTTTACAAGCATGACTCAGATAAATGAAATACGGATTTTTTTGATGCGTAATATTTTTGTGAAAAAAGTAACAAAAAAGACATTTGTTTTCGAATGTTTGCATCAATTACCCCTTAAAATTCTTTTTTGTCCATTTTTCGCGTCAAAAGAATTCTTTTTTTATTTATATTACGCTTATGATTTGACGCAAAAAATAAATTTGCGTTTAAAATCAAAGGTACCACAAGATTTTAAATAAAATAGGAATATCATTTATGTAAGAAAATCTATGGAGTGCTATTTGGAATAAAAAAGTTGGGAGTAAGTTTTAAGGGTTGGCGTACAAAAAAGATGTTTTGAAAGCATGGTGTGATAGACCCTATAGTACCTTCAGAAATTCTACCCAGTGTTCGTTTGATTTTCTGTTGTTGCGGGAATATCACTTGAAATTTAAAAAAAGCATAAACCCAGGAGTCACCCTGTTTACAGGTTAGATAAGTGGTAACAGTCTCAGTTATAACAATGGCCTGATGAGGATGGCTTAGATCAGTCGTAGCTTTATCTATCTTTATCGCCTCTGTTCAGTAGTCCTTTGCTCCTATATAATTTCCAAAGTACTAATCTAGTTATAGTAAGTCCTTCAAAAACAGTGCTTATCACGAGTATTAGTCGTGTCGTATAATAAAAAAATGAAAATAAAAAAATGCATACAGATGTCATAAGCCGTCAAAAATGTATCATCATATCCCGATTATAATACTCACTAAGGCTATTGGCATAATAATACTGTAACCCTATTTATTTGTAGGATAACAGCTAACAAGCGCAAGGATCACCCAATATTATTTTCTTTCAATTTACCGACTGCGACGTGTGCATCTGAGCCCATATAAATGCCTGTCCCTTTCTACCTTTTCCACATGCTCCACGTTCATTACCCCTCTAGAAATACTACAGATATATATCTAAAGGACCAATTCCCTTTATGATCCTAAAAGGATTCGGCGACCGTGTGTCTAAGAAAGAAAGGGCTACATTTATATTTCTCTGGAAGACATTATCTGATACGTTTAGAACCGTTTTCTGTATTGTTGGATCTTGCAAGGCACGTGAACTCCATTGCCTCATCCACCTCTTGCTAAAATGTTTACACATGGTTGATTTGAATTGTAGTTATTGATAAGAGAGGTATATTTAGAGAGGGACTGGCTTGGTGCAATTCTCCTCAAAAATCACGAAGGTACACCAATCACAATTTATGTCAATTGGACAATGTTTTAAAAAATACTTTTTAAGTGACTGTAATATGGCAAACAGATAAATGAAGAACCCGGACATACTTGTTATAAATTTCGTTAGTAGCTAATTTGAAAGCATAAGTTAAAATAAAAATAACACTAACAAAATGATTGTACTTTTTTTGTTTATTACTTTATTGTGATTATTATAAGCTACTTAGAAACGTAGTTCATAAAAATTACTGTTCTCTTTATAGTTTGATTTTTTTTAAGTACTATTTATTTGTCATACCCCTAGTGGTACACTTGTGGACCTCGTATGATCTTTGACTATATTTACAAGCTGCTGAACGAACTAGATATACATCAGATCTCAGACAGAAACTAGTTCCTCGTTCTAACGTCCACCCAAAAAAAAAAGTAGGATTCATAATTATGCACTTTGACCATGCCTCAATATAAATTTGCCATGTTTCAGAGATCTTTCGTTTATAATGCGATCGACCTATACAACTTCCTGCAGAATTGAGAGCCTATGATATAAGCAAGTTTAAATACAAACTTAAGGCATATTCTCTTGTGAGTGAGTCCGTACAGCAATAGATTTTTAGTAATTTTTAATATACGGGTGCCCCAATACTCAACGTCAAGCCGCAACACGATGACAGTATTAATTCTAACCATCATGGGTAAAATCAGAAAAAAAAATCTATTCCATGCAGTTTGAAATTTATGGCCAAACCTAGAAATTTGGTCAAATTATAACAATTTTTCGGTTATTGTGGTTAAGTTTTATTATTTTTGTTCATTTATACTATGGAATCGTAATCCTAAATAACATTTCTAGAAGCACAGTGAAAAATAATGACACAATTGCTCCAGGTTTTCTAAGATAAAGACTATTTGTTGAACTATAAATTTTAAATTTTCAGAGTTTGTCGACCTTGAAAGATTCTCCTCCTAAAAAAAATGTACTAAAGTGCCTTGGCAAGTGCCATTACAAGTTCGTGCATTTAATCAGGACTGTAAAATGGTACAATACTTGTTAGTTTCATACAAAACAAAACGATTAAAAAGATAAAAACCTCAAGTAACCCGATTTTTGCTAGCCCATTTTGCTCAGTTCAAATGATTTCTATTCGCACAAGCTCTTGGTAAGTTCTTAGTTTTACGGCACAATGATAAGACAGATGGATACTGGACATGTTTGCCATGAGTGAGCGAGACATGTAGTGACGCCACTTTTACCAGAGTCAACTAAAGTATAAGTAAAATTAATAAAATAATGGAAAATCTTGACCTAGCTTAGTTTAGCTTTATTAGAATAAAAGTCACATAGGAAAGTAACATTTTTTATTAGAATAAATGTTCAAATTGTTTACCATCAGCCTCAATACACGCCCTATATCTTGTTAAAAAAGATCTACTTATTAGCCGGACACATTTAACGTGAGACGACGGAACCCAGTATCGCTTTAAAGCAAACCTGTGGACCGGAATTTTAAACGACAAATAATTATGTTGGGCCTTTTGAACTGCCTGAGAACTTGAATGGCGCGAATTACCTGCATTTTTACGAGAAAATTTACCAACTTTGTTAGAGGTCATTCCACTAACAGATTGTCCCCACATGTGGTCCAGCGCATTATGCAAAAAGTTAGGGGTGAGTTTTAAGGGTTGTGGTACATAAAAATAATGTTTTAAAAACATGGTACGATAGCCCTGTAACACTGTCAAACATTCCACTCAATTTTCGTTAGAACATTTTTTTTGTTACGAGATTATTACGTGTGACACCCTGTATATGAACCATAATCAAAATCAAACATTCGTTGTTTCATTTACCCTCTAGTTTATTGTATTGTATTTATTAGCTTATATAAGGAGTGGTATATTATCTCAATATTTATCCCACTTTACTAAAGCATGCCTTGAATTTCTTGAGGAAGAACATTAAATCCCCAATTCGTCACTGCCATTCACTTCTAATAAAGGAGCACGCATAATGAGTATAACTGATGACACACGCACGTGGTATCTCCAAGGCTGGAAGCAACAAAGGGCATTGTCCCTCCTTTTACACACGCCAATGTGGGAACCACCCAGAATTCGCGAGACGAACATAATTTGTCATTTGAAGCTAGCCATCCGAAATCCTGAGCAGGTCATAAATTAATAGCGACTTCAGAATACGTCACCCAAAACGGGACCGAAAAATCCGGGTCGTCTCTTACAGGCGAGTCCCGGATAAATTCGGGAACGCATTAGGGATATAGCTGGCTGTTGTATATCTCACGTCGAGGAGATTCTTATGTCAGGCTCGCCAGTTAATGTATTTTGCGCCAAATGCGTCTACTGCAAGGTCCTAGAAGCGCAATTCGGTGCCTTAGACTGTATTCAGTATCTTTGTCCAACTTAGAATGCACGAAAGGTGCGTGAAAGATTTTAAGACGCCACTTATTTGAATCATAACGGAATCGCTTATTTTAGAAACCCCACATGACCCAAAATCACTGTTTTGAGGAAACCTGAAAAAACTGTTTCATTTGAAAACGACTTGAAGATCTATATTAATAACAACTCCAACATAAAGGACGTGTATCTGGTGTCAAGTTTCTAACAAAAGGGAAGTATAAAATTATTCGGTGCTGTTACAGAAAAGAAGAAATCTTATAGGATATGAGGGGTCTCTCAAATAAACACACAGATGTTTTTGTAAATCATGTTATTTGGTTAGTGACCTGAATTACAATAACATAATGATATGATATGATAACAGATTGTTAAGAAAAACAGCTACCTACTGTTCTGAACCATCCGATCACGATCACTTACCGTACAAGAGTGAACTGACCCTATTTCTGACTGATCCCAGATCACTTTCTGGATGTCAGGATCAGTGATCCAACTGATCGGGTTAACCTGATCATAGTTTCCGTAAAGGCCTATTGTCACTATTACGTGAGAGAAAATCCGTATGCAACAGTTGTCTATTCCTCAAATAAGATGGACTTTAAATGTGATGCTATTAGTACTCATAGTAAAATAAAAACCATGATAGTTATAATGTTTGACCTTTCTTAGAAAAAGTCAATGATGGAAGGACTCAAAGGATGGGAATAAGGAGGTCGTAACAAGAAATCAATTAAACATTTGTAGCTTCTGCTAGACAAATCTTCGGTTTATAAGACAATAATCAATCACTTTTGCATGCTTAGCTAAAATCTATTTTCTCGTTTTTGATACGTTCACACATAAACATCCTTGTAACCACTACTATAGGCTTGTTAGAGATTCTGTAGTTTTATTTTCAGATAATTTCTGTCGTTGACAGATGCTTTTCAATTTGTTAATTGCCAAATAATTGCCAATAATTATTGCAATATTGCAAATAAATGAAACCGAATCAAAACTACAATATTAGCTTCAATTATTCAACAAACCTAACAACACTTACTAAATTCTGTCAAGCATAGCATCCATGGCCAACTTAATACCAGAGTTTGGCAAAAATATTGTTTTACTACTTCAAATCGAAATAAGTCCATGACTGTTAGGTACATATAGGAATAAGGAATGCTTAATAATAGTGGAAGTGTTTTGTAAGAACTTTCTGACGAAGCTATAAAATATAGGGTGTTTCATTTGAAATAACAAAGAGAATCATGGTCGTGAGTTTTGGTTCACCCTGTATATAAAATCAAATATAGTAGAAACTTGATAATTTTATACAAAACTAGACAACCACGAAATTGGCATTGAGAATCAGGCCTCCAGTTATTGATTTTTCAAAATGCAGGGTGATGGATTCGTTAAGATTTTCACATAAAAGTAACCATATCTCTGAAAATACCCTGTATAACCTGATAAAATCTTATATTTCCGGAATAGGGAAAATGGACGGAATATTCAAATTCGGAATGATACATAGGGTGTTCCATTCGAGAAACACAACTTTGGTGTGTCGTGACTTTATGCATAACCCTGTATATTATACAATAATTTCAGGAAGTAAACTTTCACTCCACCTATAACTTTAATTCGAAAGTTTTTTGTATCTTACATTATAACGGAGGTACTTAACTTCGAGGCATAAATTGATCACTCTGTATATGCAGCTTTTATATGGCTCATGATTTCCTGGTTCAGAAATATGTGTGCGTTGGAAGGATAAACTATTTCCAGGTCCCTTACCTCCAGGATATTAGAAGCGTATAACATATTCTATGGACTAAATAATCTATCAGAAATGATGAAGCGTTTCAAGTGTGCGTATCGAACAAAATACTCCAATTAATTAACAGCGTACGCCAAATTGGCGATTTCATGATATAGTCAAATATTTATAGCAGAGCCACTCCAAACTCAGGCACTATATTTTATTTATTTATATAGTACATTTGCAATAGGAAATATGCGGGCTTTTACTGAACACTGCCAGTCTGCATAAAATAAAATACCCTATAAATTTAATGTACATACGTTTTGAGTTTAATTGGGACTACAGTGATCAATCCATACAATGGTACCATTATCATAAAATATACGAAACAAAAGTAGAGAAATTATTGTGTTGTAGTAATTATTAATCACTATACCATGTGTATACGGTGGCCTAGTTTTATCAACGTACCTAACATAGGGTACACAGAATGTCGGGGCTAGCAGAGAATGTTAGGAATATTTATCTGACTTCAAACCAAATGTGGCCCAAAAAGCGACGTCAGATTTAGTGAAAACCTAGGTCGTTACTTGTGGAAGGAACTGACGACGTCGTTTTTGTACCAAATTTGACGTTGTTAGTTACCAGTCAGTGTTTCCAATGGACCGCCAACTTCATATATTGCTACTAACTTGCCAACGTCGAATGAATGTTAGTTTACATACCTAACATACGAAACGTCCAACGTCCAATGGACGTTGGCATTATATACGTCTAAACAGCTAAATACTTGCGTGGGCATCACCAGAAGCTTGAAAAGGAAAAAGCAACAAAACGAGGTAAACAAAACTTTCTGTACAACTGAGTTGTGTAACTGTGGAAGGCGCAAGTGGAGAAGATTGTGACAGCACCTAGTATCAAAACATTCGAAAATAGACTAGAAAAACAACTGGAATACCATGCTGCTAGAATGACACGTTACAGAGGATAAATACCTACTTACAAGATTCTGGCGCATAGTCTAATGTTTGTGCCTACGGTCCCATTCTACTAGGTAATGATAGAAAGTACAGAAACATATTTAAATCAGCTATGTAGAAAGGGTCACCCGAGGGGTCACTATTTATGGCAGTCAATAAGTTCAACTTTCAAGTTTAAGGTTAAAGTCGCACTAACTTCTTCAAAGTTCTTCATTATTGTGTGAAAGTCTCTACTTCCACTGTGCCACTGAGCTAAACAGAATAATCAACTATTATAATTTTCTTTGAGCTTCTGACCTAGACCTGCATATGATTCTTAGATAATACTGAACTTTTAATTCGCATAGTTCAAAGCGTAGTCTTAAACAAACAAAAAATTGCACACCCGCTAAGAATTAATAATAATATAAAAATAGACTTCGTTTGCTCTAATGTCCAACATAGAATTAATGATTAACCATTATTCCAAAAAACTAAGGCTGGTAGTTTAAACCGCACATTCACCATTCTTAACATACTTTATCTTTACATTTATGTATACAGGGAGAGTCCTAAATTTATACTTTTTTCAACTGCTTATAGAAGTCATTAGAATAAACAACTTCTTCAAATAACTATTTTAAAAAAGATGAAAAATAGGTAAGATACCTACAGAATAAAGAAGGTATATCTGTGCTTATGTATCAGTACCTAGTCTGTTTATTTTTAGTCTTTTGCTCGGATTTTTGTGAAATCGATTAAATTGCATCTATCAGATAGTACAATAGTCTCTTTTTGTTTATCGTTATTAATCTTAAATTGGCAAATCCTGAAAATGGCACATTATTGTGAAACAACTTTCAGGATTCATTAACTAAAAATTAACAATGAAAAACTGAAAGTGACTACTGGACTATTTGACAAGGGACAATACCAGATCGATCAAAAGAAAAATCTTGTCTCTCTTCTCTCTAGGCGTTGAAACATTGGCAGTTTTCACAACCTGTTCTACAATTTTGTACTGTGTAAAAACCGAGGTTTAAAAATTAATTCTTGCATGGAAGAACAAATAGAGGGTATTTAGGGGAATCTTTGAGAAATTGCCAACTTGCCTCTAGAACGTATCAGCTGTAACATAACACCGATATCCAGAACGGAGGCACTTCAAAACTAATGCATTTGAAAGATTGAAGAATCGTTTTATTCGGACTGAGTCAGTTTCAAAATAAATTAATTTATTGTATATATACTTATATACAAAGCGAAGGTATATTTAAAATTTGTATAAAAATCGAAATATCTCAGAAACTCATGAATGTAGAGGTAGGTATATGAAATGCTATACAAACATGAAAGCGCATATTGAAAGCAATTTTTTGGTATCATAAAATATCGACCTTTTTACAGCCCGTGTTAGAACTAGAGAGCACATTTTTTATATTTACACGTGAAAAAAATAATGTCTGATTCATGAATTTTCAACATATATTAGCGATTTGGATATAAAAATGGTCATAACTTTTGAAATACCCTACATAATGTTAAAATGTTAAAATAGTTTATATTCTAAGAACGAGAATTATCAGTAGAATCTAAATATGGAATAATATGTGGGGTGTCTTTTTCATCAAAATTTTTTGGCCTTTTGTTTATGCATTCCTCATGGCTATTGAGCACACAGCTATAGGAGCGAGATATAGCTTATGTGTTTCGGCCAAAACAAATACTGCCTAGCAGATGATCAGAACAATACAAATAATAATAACAAAGTATCTTCGTTAATACATTTTGTTATTCTTATTTCCACGATTTAGATACCCCCCAGGGCCGAGTTCTTCGACTGGTATGCTCAGTAGCCCCGAAGAAGGCGTCAAGTAAACTCCAAACGCCGGCATTTCGAGTAAGTAGCTTCTGCACTACTAATCAATGTATCCTAGTGGCACTTGCTTCATTTGAAATCAAAAAATGGGATAAGAATTCCATTCTACGGCATTAAATGCACAATGCTCGAGGTGCGTTATATATCCTCAGCAGCTAGCTAGATGTACAAATCTTTTCGCCACTTAAGCAACAAAAGCTGTAAATACCTTCACGCTCTCAGACACAAGGGCCGTTCTCACAAGTACCTGTATTGTGTTCGCACCGAAGACACTGGCCCAGACAAAGCGGGAAAGTTACATAATGGAGATAACAAGTTTTGTACATTAAATCCCAAACTGGATATTTAGGCTGTATTCAGCTTACAAACTGCTTAAGTATGTTGTACTTGGAGTTGGGCGCGGCTACGGTAATGGCGTAGCCGCGCCCAACTTTTACCTTTATAAAAGCTCCAGGCAGAACGAGCTCGGATCAATGCATGTTACGTGGAAATCGGTCCAGGGAACGCGCAGAGAAATTTAAAGAGCTAACCTACGTGCACTATCAAACACAGCATAGTAAACAACCAGCACAATAACTCAAGATGGCGGAAATTACACGCGCATCCCCACTTTTGGAGGGTTTTTTATAGGGATGCGAACGAAACTTCGATACTTCTGCACTAATACCGAGTATTTTTGTCATCGATACTTTTTGAGGCATTCCAAGCAGGTATTGTATGTATCGGTATCGAAAATAATTATAATAATTATTGAGGGGTGCAATCAGTTGCACAAAATACTCTGTACGAACCAAACGCGCATATTTGGCTAAAAAAAGATCGAGTTGGTACCGGTATCGATATTTTCATTTTCGCATCTCTACCCAAACTTCACGGCCGTAAAATCATCCATAAACCCTCCCAAGGTCAAATTTTTTGGGAACCATTTTTATATAGGAAATCCTCAGAGATATTATTCTGATTGTTTATTATCCTGTGCTACCAAAGCTCAGCACGATGAATGATACCACATTGCTCACAAATAAAGGGGCATGAGAAAAACTTTACTTAGTATCATGATTTTTTTATGACTGCATATGATAGTGTATGGCATAAGAACCTTTTCATGTTTTGCCGCGTTTTTACTTCCCACACCGATAGGTGAGGGGCGTTTTATAATGTCCACATAACGAAAATTCACGTCACTCTGTCTGTCTGCCGTTCTGTCGCTTTTTTTCTAGCCTCGTAGTCTCAGCAACCGCTGCATGGATTGTGATAAAATTTGGGCAGCGATATGCTGTGGCGTCGTAGAGGGTAATGTTACTATAATTTTGAAAATCGGTGCATGGGCGGCGGAGTAATTAGCAAAAAACAAAAAAAAATATCGCCCAAACTTCGTTTTTAGGCGTGTCAAGGGTTCCTGATCATTTTCTACTTTTTTTGGGTGGAGGTGAAATTGGGGTGGCTGGGAGGTTGTAAAATTGAAAAATTTGTTGCTTTCATAATAGACTGTCCACTGACCTGTGAAGGAAGACTTAGCGACATAAATAACTTTTTTAGGCCCATCCGAACATTGACTTGCCTTTTACAGAAACCAAAGGACCTAGAATTTTTTCTGGTGTAAACATATGAGAGTATTGCTATAGATTGTTCTATATTGAGTAACGAGGCAACTGTTGAATTGATTTTAATGAAATTTTGACACAGTATTACTACCGTGGCGAGGATGGAAAACGCGTATAGTTTTTGTAAATCGTGCCAGTGGCGGCGCAGAAATAATAATAAAAAGGAAATATAAAAACAGCTCAAATTTCGTTTTTAAGCGTTTTAGAGGTTCGTGATCATTTTCTGCGTTTTTGTTGGGAGGGGGTGAAATTGGAGTGGTTGGGGGGGTGGGGGGTTGAAAAACTGAAAAATTTCTTGTATCCATAATAGGCTGTCCGCTAACCTGTGAAGGAAGACCTAGCGACATAAATCACCTTTTTAGGTCTATCCGAGCATTGCCTAGCATTATTACGGAAACTAAGGGACTTAGAATTTTCTGTATGCATACAAATATTTATAGGGTTAAATCGTTTTGTATTTTGTAACGTGAACACTATTAAATTGATTCTAATGAAAATTTGACACAGTATTATTACCGTGGTGAGGATGAAAAACGCATCTGTTTGTTAAAAATCGTGTCAGTGGCAGCGTAGCGATAATCAAAAAACTAAAAGTATGAAAACTCAAACTTCGTTTTTAGATGTTTTAGGGTTTCCGGATCATTTCCTACTTTTTTTGGTGAGGGTGAAATTGGGATGGTTGGGGGGTGGGAGGTTATAAAACTGAAAAGTTTGCAGTATTGATAATAGGCTATCCATTGACCTGTGAAGGAAAGAACTAGCACCATCAGACAATTTTAGGGGGTGGGGTTGGCGGTAATTTGGTTGCAAGGGATCTCAGACTAAAGCTTCATGCTATGGGAAAATAATAAACTGGTATCACCGTAATGTGTGGGAAGTACTGAGTCAATAAACTTGACTTCATTTTTTTTTTGGGGCACGGGAAAGCGCCGAGAAAATTGGAAAAATATTTGAATTCCTCTAGAACCGTGACGTCACGGGGGGAATAGCTAATCGAAAGACGGGTATGTGTGCCGTATTGACGTTCTAACATGAGTACCCAATATTGAATGCATGTGATCCTCTAGACATTCGAAAAAATTCATAATTTTATACATGCGGCCAGTGAAGCTGAAGCTAGCGTGGTTGATACATGATTGAAAGATTATTGTTGAGCAGGTAGATTTCAATACGGCAGAAAGGGCAACGTGTGACGAGTATCCACTAGCGAGAAAATGTGGTGTACTTTTCAAATTCCCGGAATTAGTCATTCACTCCATAATTAATAAAGGCATAAAAAGCTTGGAATCTGGACGGGAAATTTATAAAATTATAAAGTTAGGTTTAACTTCACTTAACAACGAACAGCACAATTCACAAAGCTTTCTCTCACAGTACTTTTTTTCATGTGACAGAGCCAAGAGATGAAATTGCGTCAATACCGCAATTTGAAGGTTGACGAGGCAACAATGCACTGCTGATATATAGCGCGCTTCGCACTGATTGGCTATTTAAATTCCATTTTTTTCAACTTTAAAATGGAATTACTAGTAAACAAAATGATGTAGAGAGTAACGAAATGCATTACATACCTACCTATTATTATATTAATATAGTGATTTAATCATTATTTTCAAACCCATGATACTAGTTCATTAGTGTCCCCATCTTTTTGAAGAGATTATGAATAATTAAAAAAAAAACAAACAAAAAATTATTCTACCTTGAATGCTTCAATTTTAAAATATCTCCAAAATTTTCAAATTTCTCAATATTTCTAAAATATCCAAAGATTTTCTTTTTAGTGATAGGTAGGTTCAAAAACAGGACAAATCAAGATAAAAATGTTTATATCATCTGAAGCCACATAATCGTACTGTCCTGGTGTGACGCCACCGTTGACATGCCCAAAAATTAATCAGACGTCAATACGCCACAACTAAGGTTTCCCATGTCTGAAGCATACAGTCATTAGTAAAGATTCACAACCCTAACTATATTTGAGTTGGTCGAGCATAATATAGTACGCCACTGTCCCGTTAAAGAATCTATGAACAAGATACTTGGAACAATTTAATTGTATTAGAAATGGAATAAGGAAGCAAACAAATATATAAAGTTTCAATATCTACTAATCTAAAATACAAATGAATGAAACAAAAATATGTTCAATGTGGTAATGGTGATGGTAATGGCTGGACGAAGTGATGTATACGATAAAAAAAGAACAATAGAGATATGTCGAAGTAATTGGGCTAAAGTTTTGCGCAATTTGTAAAACACAATGACGTAAAACGGTAAAATATACGACACATTATCAAAAAAATTAACCGTAGATGAGAAACGTAAAGAGGTTAAAGTGAACTAGAAAAGTAAATAGTTGCAAACATAGAGACTACCCTCTCACCTCGAGTTCATCTACTTGACTGTAAATAGATATACAAATTTTATAAATGGCGATATTGATGAACAAGTCCTCAAAAAAAAACCTATGCTGCTAGAGTGTTGGTGTTGACTGTATTAAAAATAGGAAACCGCTGAAAATACTAGGAAGTAAAGGTGTTGACTCACAGGACCTGAAGATCATATGGAATTTATACGAACACAACGTAGTTTCAATAAGGCTAGAAGGCATCCAGACAAGAGTTGTATCTACAGGGTGTCCCACGACGTGGTACAGTCCTTTAAGTACCTGTAGCTTTTGAACTAATCACTTTAGACCCCATCAAGTGTGCTAGTTTGTTGGAATTGCTTTATCGGGAGGAACACAAAAACTCTCAAATAAACAGTGTGCCCCATTAAAAATTTAGAATCGGACGTCACGTGACCAAAAACAAATCCCTCATTGGGTGACACAGTGATAAGAAAAGATACTATATTTGCTCTAATTTACACCTTCAAAATTATAATTCGCTACTACTGCCCAGTTCCGATATATTGTTTGTCTTAATCATCGTGGGACACCCTGTATATAGCGCGAAGTGTACATGCTTAGCCTCATGCTCTTCTGTATGCCGAAGTTATTCATATTCGAGCTTCTACTTGATGGATCCGAGGACGGTATAAAAGTTAACGGCAGACTGGTAATTAACTTAAGAATTTATATATTTAGATGGCTGGATTGCAGAGGAGGAGTCCAGGTGTGGAAATAAGAACAGGGATTGGGATGGCCAGAATAACATCCTTAAAAATGTGTAATTTGCTAAGCGATAAATGCCCAAATAATATATATCTTCGTCAAATGCTACGTTTTCCTGGTGATGATAAATAGACTAAAGGATTTTGCGATATGGGTGTACCGCCGAATGTTAAGAATGCCTTCGACAGACCGCGTTACAAATAAAGAAGTTCTGAGGTGACAAGGAACGTGATCTCTTAACCACCACACAGAAGATAAATAAGAAATAGTATATGCCTTTCTGGATATAATAACAGAAGACAAAAACGAGGGCAAAAGAGGGCCGGGGCGCAGGCATAACTCATGGTTGAAAAACCTCAGATTTTGAAATAATACACAGATAAATACTGTCGCGTTTCCAATTAATTGTTAGTATTTGGATGTTTTTCTATTGCTTTAAATATATTTACAGTTGTTTCAAATACATGTCATTGAAATAATTCGATCCTTACATTCGAAATAATCACAGGTACGCCAATAAATTCAAAATAATTTTATAATCGTTCTAACGGACTGTATAATCCTTCCAATACCAGTATTGACATATAATGCAATCAAAACATCCTTTTGTTTTCGAAATTTACCCTAGGTATGTTTCATTTAAGCAAAGCATACAATCTATTCGATGTACAAAAATTATTACAGCAATAGCAGTTCGTGATAATTCATCTGATAAAAATTAATTTTGTTTCAGAAGGTACCTATTACGCGAACAATAACCCATGCTTTCAAAACATTGTATTTGCTGTTAAAGAAATTGGTAAGTAGTATTCGTAACAACAACATCATATACCGAATTCAATGACCCTTTTTGTTCGCTGAACTATAATCAGTACTCGGCGGGACTGATGTCTAGATTCAATGAACGTAAAAAGAAAGAACAGGGGGATCATCTTAGTGTTATTATCGACGCCAACTCGCCAACATGGACGAGGTTGTTTTGTTGTGTTGTTTCGGTATTAGCCGTGTTGTGTCATCTCGTGTTTTTGCTTTTTGCATCAGCAATTGTGTGATTTAAGACGTGTATCCTGCTATATATTAAATGGATGATCAAGATGATCTGATGAGAAATTGTAGCTTAGAAGAGCTAACACCCACATTTGAATGTAGGTATTTAGACCAGTCAGACAGTTATATTTCAGGTAAAAATTCAACTCCTTATAACTTCATACCTCTTCATACAAAATCACACCATTAAACATCCAAATGAATCGATCAGCTGTCCTCGCAAGGTTGGTTCAAGAAAAAGAAAGTAGAATCAATTACCAACCACAGATTCGATTCAACGACAGGCTGGGATTGAATCATTCATTGGAATCCAACTACAACTTGTAGTTGAATCGACAATACAATATAATTCGTTATTTGAGGAATGCTGAGTGTAACGTCCCATTAAATCCAAGCGTAAGTCTGACAAAACGACAGATTTTTCTGTGTGTAACGCAAAAAAAAGTAGACACCTGCAGGTAATAATCATCGTCCATCGTGAAGTGGATGTAGAGAAAGTGAGTGTGAGACGAATACTTTCAGCATTTCTATTTGCGTGGAAAGATTCGCTCATATATGTGGATAATGAATAAAGCAAATGTTCGTGCATAATTATTTGTTTCTGGATATTCACAAAGTATCCAAATATTTGTACATGCAGGTGTGGATCCGGGGTTAGAGCATAGGCTTGGCTTCTTCAAACCTGTTCGAATTCGTTGGTCCCTGTAGATTCCCTAAATTTGCCTTGCGAATCTGATAGCTATTCAATCCGCTGCGAAAGTTACAAAGGAATCTTTGCACAGATCAAACAACTCCACCATAACATGAATTCGCATTTACGGGAACGTACTTTTTCTGCTCGCTATTCACCCCGTTCAACGGCGTTAAATTCATCCTTTGTTCTCGCTGCCATTCATAATTTCAGTCTGGAGATAAAAAAGAGATATTTAATACAAAAAACGGAATGGGGGGATACGGGGAATATGTCATTAGCGGCTTTGACCGTCCACAGGAATAAATTTAGCAGAGCATGCTGGCAGCTCTATCTGTACTTATTCAAACGACCCGCCGTGCTTTTGTTTTTGACGTTATTTTCATTACGAATTCAGTTTTCGCCACCACCGATGATTGTGTACAGGGGGGACTGTTTTGGAAACTTCCTATGGAAATGACTTCAGTACGTCTTAATTCGTAAGCGAATTCCCGAAGGAAACTCTGGAAAAGCGAAACTATTGATGATGAGTCGAGTAAGGTCTTATTCAAATCCAACAGTAAATCTAAATGAACATCCAGATAGCTGAAGAAAGCGTGCACTACATCACGAACGTGATTCCCCTCGAAAACTGTGGCAGATACCAAAATCAGTCAAGAGGGGCCACTGAATGAATGAATGAAAGAGTGAGAGAGACTTTCTAGTGAACAGAACCACCAGTGCACATGCCTATAAACAGGCCCTTTTGTACCTCTCTTTACCCTATTTCCCAAGTCTAGGCCTCATCGCAAACGCAAGGATGGCCTTGGGACCTACCCATCTTATATCCTCAGATTCAAGAAGCTTTGAACCGAGTATAGTCTCCCTGTGATACCCAAGGACCTCACAGCGACATAGAATGTGTGCCGAGGATTCTTTCTCCCCGCCACAGCGTGTACACGTTGGATCGCTTGCCACCCCCATCACATACAAGCGGGCATACAAGTGACGATTGAAGGTGCTATGGCCGGATAGCAGGCCGACAAGTAACCGTAGCCGGCTTCTGGCCAGTAAGAGACAGAACCGCTCCACCTTGGCCAGAGGTCCTAAAATAAGTTCTCTAGCTTGACAGAGATGTCCAGAGATTCCTCTCTATCTTATAAGATGCTGATTTTGCAACCGTACCTCTGTTTTCCTTTTAATGGTACCTACTGCCTGCCCCAAAGCAGGAACAGGACCCAGAAAGTCATTCCTGGACCCTTGCCTTGCATTGCCACCAACTTCAGCATGACTCGGCATCCACATAAGTGACACCTGATGTCTTGCCGGAATGTCATTCAAGACCTCTCTTCATTGCAGAACGAGCCTTGATGCAATACCTGGCTATCAGAGCAGATGGTGATCCGCGCTAGGCCCCTGAATTTCATGAATATGAAAGCCGCCTAATATCGCATATGATCTCTGCATGGAGTACCGTGGTGTATCCCCCAATACGGAGGGTGAGCTTTGTTTTCGGCCCATAGACCCCAGAGCCGGAGCCTTAGTCGGTAAGTGAGCCGTCCGTATACCAGATTGCCCCTTTCCCCTCAAAAGGCCGCCTGCTGCTGGGCCTCCACTCTTCCGTTGTACTTCGTCGTAAATTTTCGGTCAGGGTAATATGTAGGAGAAATTATATCAATCCTCATATGTTGGATAGGGTCATCCCTTAGTAGTTCCGAGAGGATGGCAGAGTGTCCCCTGCCAGGATTCACAAGACCAACTGCCTTGACTCCACAATCGGAAGAGACATCCTACCAGCGCAAGCCAAGCGTTGAATTTTATTTAGCTTTGCTTTGGTTGTTTCCATTCTTACATATGGCCACCACACCAGTGATCCATAAAATAAGGATGGCCTAACAATTGTAGTATAGAGCCAGAACATTACTGTGGGAGTCAAGCCCCAATTCGCTCCTACAACCCTTCTGCATTCCCATAATGAATTACATGCCTCATTAACTTTATGCAATATGTTATACATGCTGTCCCCACTTCAGCTTCGAGTCCAGAACTACGCCTAGATATATTACTGATTCGAAAAGTTCTAGTGATATTCTACAGAATGGTGGTCCGATACATCCGTCCAGTTTCCTTCTTCTAGTGAACATAACTAGCTCGGTCTTCTCGGCATTAGCCGATAGATCTACCTCGTTGCACCACGATTCTACAATGCGCAAAGCGTCTTGCATTGTTGCATTGTCTCTGAAATAGTACCCATGAATCGACCTCTGACTACTACGCTAAGATCATCTGCATAGGCCTGTATATGAATACCTATATTAGTTAGCCTGAACAGAAGTTCATTCACCTTCAGACATCACAATAAGGGAGATAAGGCTCTGCCTTGCGGGCAGCCCCGCGCTACTTCAACGGTATGCGTATGCATGATTCTGGGGCAGGAAAACCAGATAGAAGCGCTTAACCAACTGGTTTAGTGGCAAGGGGCTGACATCGTTACTCCATTTATTCCTTCCCCTGCAACCGATGTACATGAAACTCAACAAGGTATTCTGGACATTTCGTGCAGCCAAAGCTCCAGGACCAGATGATGATATGCAGATAGATGCCAGCAAGCATCCAGGTCTTACAGTACGTGCATAGTTGGTTCATATAATTAACTGGATCCTAATCACTGCAGTGCGACCATCAGGCTTTTTGTGCGAAATTAACTACCGATAACGTTAGAGGTCTTCAAGCTATAGGAAAGCTCAGCACCGTCGAACAAGAGCTTACAGCAAATAAAATAGCCATTGCTGGATTATCTGAGACTCATTATAGAGACGCAGGTCATTTTACGTCTAGCAACAGAAATTTTATTTGCTTCTCAGGTAAATCAGATGAAAGTGTTAACGGTGTTGACTTTTGGGTGGCGAAAGCGCACGCAACGACCATTCTTGGTTACAAGTGTATTAGTGACAGAATTATAACAACACGTATCAATACGAACCCTACACCGATTGTGCAAATCTATGCACCTACGTTAAATTCGGATGAGGAAACGATCGAATCTTTTTATAACGATCTTAAGTCTGCAGTTGAATCTCTTTCGAATCGGTCTTATTTTGGGCGATTTTAACTCAAAGGTTGGTCAAACCATAGATGATGAACATCTTAGGGCACATATTGGTAAATTCGGTCTTGGTGTCAGAAATGAAAGGGGTCAACGTCTGCTTCAATTCTGTACTGACCATAATTTCTCAGTTGCCACCACTACGTTTTCACAACATCCAGGGCGCTTGTATACCTGGACCTTTCCCGACGGACGATTTCGTAATCAAATTGATTACATTTTAGTTCGTACACGGTGGAAGTCATCTTTTAGCCTTTGTAAGACTCTACCAGGTTCTGTCTGCGGCTCAGACCATCAATTACTTCTGTGCGAACTTCAGTTAAAACTGAAGGTATGTCCACGTTCTTAGCGGATAGTACGGATGGAGATCGCTGACCCTGTTCCTTTTCGGTCTAAATGTTTAGAGCTTTTTCGGGATGCCTCTATAACAGGTATGTCAAGTTCAAATGATATGTGGCTAGCTAGACCTAGCACTCGCTACTAATTTTTGTCTCCAAAATTCAAACCATCATTGCCGTTGGCAGGACCATAGTAACTATGTTTGTCACGATCACTTATGTTCTTTAAAAGCGCGTTAATAGTTTTTTAAAATATATTTGTTTTTTTTATCAATATTCATTGTTTTGTTTTGATCAATATTCATATCATTATTTTTGATCAATATTAATATCATAATCATTACCATCACTGCATAAACGATAATTAAAACTATCGACGTTTCTGAATGAATAACGACTTCCAAACAGTTGCATGTCACGCCTTTTAAGCTCTCATCACTACGCCTCTGTGTAATATTAACAAACTTTAAGGTGTCTGCGCCACCCCTTAGTCAGTAGTGTCACATGCTGTCTATAAGCACGCAAAGTCCCAGTACTTGCATCCGCATCACATGTCGTTGACCTAGTCCCTAGTCAGTTGTTACGTTCATGAAAGTGCGCAGGATGACTTTGAGATTCGTGTAAGTGAGAATTGCTTTATTCGTTTTTAAATAAACAGCCACATAATTTTTAATTATTTGAGAAATGCAATAACATATTATTGTATGATAAACTCGCCTTTTATAATAAAAACGTGTTAACAACAGCAGTAAGCCACACGTTCTTAATCCAAAAAAGAGTTACAAACTCACAAAAAACCATCGAACAACTTCATAAACAAACATTCAGGTGAATCTAATAAATAATGTTGAAAACACTACTGAGGTGTCCAAAGGCTCAGTAACAAGCTTAAATTTCAACTAACGTCGTTCTATTTATGTATCAGAACAGAATTACTTTTCCTGTACCCCGTACTTATTATCATGAAAATACCAAAGGCCACACAAACATGGGTCAAAATACTGTACGCCCAATAATTTAACGAGCTAACGGCCGTTATTCAATTCCGTGCTTGTGAAAAACTCCCAGTAGCCGAGTAACTCAGTTTACATATAATTTCGTTTAAAAACATTTTAATAAGGTCCCGTCCAGCATACTCCGGTTATTTTCAGAAGCGAGAGATACTTGGAAAGGTTCAATTCAATTAAAGGCCTCCGACTTTTATAAGTACTCCGACAAAAGGACTTTTTGTACACGGATAATAACCACTTACTTTGTTGTTAGTCTGCCCTGTTATTAATATGCTTTGGTGGAAGCTGGAAGAAAATCCACCTAGTTCTGTACTGGAGGGTGATTCCAATTCGCCAAGCGAGGGTCGCTTGAGACGACCCTTGACTAAATTAACAATTGCCGTCGGTTCCACCAATGGGAGCTAAGTATTTTCGTGCAACATTAATGCTTTGGCGAGGGTCGCCTCATTTTTGTCAAGGGTCGACAAGATTCAAGCGACCCTCGCTTGATGTGCGACAAGGACGTGAGATATGCCGTCTTTTGACATACGACGAAAACTGCAAATGGCGCGCAACACCGAGCAAATGTAAGGTTATGAATGAAATCGGTGTTCGTGTTTTGATCAGAGTAAAAGTAAGATCTTTTGATTTGCGTACGTGTTGATTTCTTGATCTTGTGTTCATTATTCATTTGTGAGATACCTATTAGTGATTTTGCAAGTATGGCATTGCCTTTTATACATTTGCAAATTGTTGATGAGTTGCAAAGGGCGGAAGAACGGGATCGATCTCGATGACTTCGGAGGATGATCAGAGATGCTCAAGATCCACTTTCCATCCCGGATTGAGCATTTAAAGACAATTTTCCCTCATCTAAAGATGCTTGTCAGTATTTGGTGAATACATTCATGAGAAGGAGAACTTATGAAAACCGAATTTCTGTAGCATTCAAGGTAAATGGTAGATTTAACAACCTTGTACAGTTTGCTGATTATAATTTTGTAGGTGCTACATTTTTTTAGTTTTGGTAGCTATCAATGAAGTATAGCTGGTAACAGCCCGACAATGAGTAGATCAATAAAGGAGGTCTGTGATACAATACTCAGGCATGTTATGAAAACTTGGGTACCTTATCCTAGGCATGTCCAAGAAAAGGAAGCCAATAAGCAACAGTAATACCATTAAATAATGTAAAATAAATGATATTACAAAAGGCTTAATTTCAGATTTATCAATCGTCACCATCAGATGCTCAAAGTTATAGGAATTGTAGATGGGACACAAGTAGCTATAACAATGACAGAAAAGGTTACCATAGTCTGAATTGCCAAATTGTGAGTCAAACTCATGAATATTTGATAGAATCCACAAATAGAATCATTAAATTTCCTGTTTTCAGATATGTGATGCAAATATGAAAATATTGAATGTTGTTGCTAAATGGCCAGGCAGCAGGTATGATGCATATATATGTGGCACCAAAGCAATACTGGAAGAATAATGGCTACAATGCAGAACAGAATAGTAAGATTATGGGTAAGTGAAATAAACAAAAAAATTATAATTATTATTATTACAATTGTGATTAGTATTGTTGTCAGGCATCTGGATAAAGCCAGACATAGGTAGGCTTTTTGATTGTCTGTTTAACCAAAATAAACAATGCCTGGCTTTTGTTAGGCTTTTTACATTTTACATTTCGATGACTATTTGATTAATAATAAAATACCTATACCTAAGACTAATCTGCCATTCGATTTAATTTATTTTTTCACCAGAATTTAACAAGATTTATGATAATAATAAAAAAAGCTAGATGTTACATACATTTTTTTTTGTTGTACCTATGAATACTGAGACAAAATCTAGAATGTCCAGCTTTTCTAACCAAACTCACTGGTCTGTCTGGCGATTAGGTTTGGCGATCTGACAACCCTAGTGATAAGAGCAGTTGGTGGCTAAAACTGCTTCAGGTTTGTCATTCTTTTGCATGTTACACACTATTGCTACAGTTAAAATGTCACACTGTTGAAATATACAGTTTGTGCCAAATTATCACAGTGGTGTGATGGATGATGAATGCTAACTTGAAATGGTGGATCATTCTATTGCTGATAGAAGCCAATTCATTATCAACCTTGTTTCTATTTGTTTATTGAAGGTGTAGTGACTATAACTTTGCAAGCTATTCCATAAATATACAGAGAGTTTGCTTAAAAAGTTTTCCTTGGTAGTGTTAAACTACTCTCTTGGGCGAGTTTTAATTGGTGTAATTAATTAATTAAGTGGTAATATTTCCAAAGAGTGGAGTAGTGGTGACTCATGTTTTAGTATATAACAATAAGATCCCCTCTTTGTCCTCTCTCCATAAGGGACGTGAGATTGATATGCCTGCAGATTTGGCAAGTCTTGTTTCCATCAGAATTTTTCATAATTCTTTTTTTTTTCTTTAGGTGATTCTGGGTATCCCTGCCTACCTTGGCTGATGACGTCTATCAAAAATCCAGCATCTCATGAGGAGCAGGCTTACAACACAAGATTTGTAAGATGTAGGAGTACAGTAGAGCGATGTATTGGTTTGTTGAAAGGGCGATTCTGGTGCCTCTTGAAGCATAGAACCGTGCATTACATGCCACTAACTGCAGCAATAATCATAATGGCATGTGCTGTAATACACAACATTGCACTGCAGTATAATGTTGAAAATCCACCAGAGATTCTGGATGATATAGATTTGGAACCAGTGCCACCTCTGCTTCCTAGTGCTGATATGATGTTGAGGTAGCAAGGACAACAGGCAAAACTCCAGTATGTTCAAAGATACTTTTGAACATATTAAAGCTATTGCCAATTATTGTAATTTATTTTGTTGTTGTCTCTTACTAATCAACACCATCGCTCTGGCTAATAAAAAACCACATTCACTGATATTATAAGAAGTAGTTAATGTATCATCATTTGATAGGTATTAATTTTTTAAAGTACCAACAAAAGCATGTCAGGTAATACATAATTTGGCTAAAGCCAGTTTGAAGAGTTTTTAAAAAAAAATAATTTAGTAACCTTAGCTGAATTTTCAACAAAAATTATACAAAAAATCAAAAATATAACTCTAGAGCTCTACCACGTTAACATATTCATAAATTGTCAGGCATTGATTACTTGAGTACTTATCTGATATATTTTTTTTAGATCAAATTTAATTATTTGTAATACAGTGTAATTTTTCTGTGGCAAAGACTTCCACAAAATTACTAACCTTTTTAATTTCAATGAATGTGGTTTGATTTGATGGTGAGTTACTGATGATATTTCAAAACTATTTATTACATTTCCTACATTATAGCAATAGCCTGTGTAGTTATATACTGATAGAAACACAGTGATGCTACATCGAAAAAATTGGTTTAGCAAGGTCCTTGGACGTAGTTCTACATGGATATATCTGTAGGAATTTATTCATTTATTGGTAGATCTTACAACCACAAATTTTACAGTTCTACATGGATATATCTGTAGGAATTTATTCATTTATTGGTAAATCTTACAACCACAAATTTCACGGTAGTTACTAGTTGCTTATCACTATATACTACATTAAAAACATCTTAGTCACTAAAACAGTAAACTAGTTCTTCAATCACAGACAAAAAGTGACTACCTTATGGGATATCATCTCAAGGTGTGGTTGATCATAATATATTCCTTTGCTCTGGAGTTAAAGCAGTCCAGATTACTAATGCTACTATAAAGTTTATAGGAGACATATTAGAAGGCCTAGAAAAATTTGGTTACAGCTGTTCAGTGTACTATAGATAAAATTGCATAGGAACAATATACAAACGCAATGCATACTTCACCTATGAGATAAGGTCTGCATATTGAAAATATTATTGGTTATTGTTGTTTTAGTAGGCATTGGGTAAGAATATAAAATATTCTTTTAAGATATAATTATGAAACCTTATATTATTATGATTTTCCAAGTTTCTCTCGCATGACTGTGGTAGCAACAAATGTTGACAGGCTGTGCCAGGTCAACACCTGAACTATTACTGATCTGAATATATTATTATCATTATTATATTATAAACATTATTATAATAGGTGTTCTTTTTGCGCAACAACTTCTTTTATTTGCGTGAATAATTTATAATGAAATTTCTGACAATGTAAAAACCAAAAGTTCAATATCAGGTTTTAAAAGAGCCTCAAAGTATGAGATCCTGTCGAGTATGTAACTCAGGTTTTACTCGCTTATTCATAGTCAATTTAAGACATTCAACTGATTTGTATTTTGTATTATGTAGAGTATTATTTATGGGCACGAGTAAACTAGTTATAAGGATTTGATCATTTTGTGACTATGAAATTGCAAATATTATGTATGGTACTCTGTTAAGTAGAGGAGTGATGGATGGACTTCACCGATGATAACAAAAATAAAGCTGTTTTAGTGTTATTATTAAATGATACATTATTTATACTTTTCTGTTATTCAATATCATGGAAATCACTAAGACTGTTTATAATATTGAAAAGTTTTAAGTCATCCGCATTATATTAAACAATGTGAATATACCACATACTAATAAATGATTCAATGTAATACATTTACTTCTTCTAATATGTGGCATTTATAATAATAATGATGACATTCACCTCAGTGAAGTTAAGATGACATTAAACGGAAATTAATATATATACTAAAACATAATATGGTATATTGAGCTAAATTCTGAATTTCACTTTTGAACAAACACAGGAAATATAGTATTGCGTCAAATGTAAACTATGCAACCTATGCCTAAGAAAAAGACGAACATACAACAGTAAACTAAACAGAATTTGTGTATTTCATTAATATGTGCCATATTATGTGACTCTCATTTGTTCAATATAGACTATATATGTCTCAGGAGATAAAATTATTGATGTCTATGTATATGACCATAATGCATATTTGAAGATAATGAAAGAAATATAGCTTCAACACTATACCGATTAATAAATCTCAATGATCTCTGAAAAATATTATATACAGTTATGAAACCAAACCATTCTGAGCGAAAGAATAAAAAACCGGAACATACAAAATTCAATTTGATCTAATGTTAGTTACATATATCACAGCCATTTTCAATTTATCTTAAATATGCTCTGGGTACCTAGACTTTATTGTCCATTTTGTACATTAGATTTTTTATAAGAAGTAATAATAATATTCAGGTGATAATATGGATACAATAACAATGAACACATTTCAGACCCAACTGAGTGAAAGTAGACCACATTTTATCAACAAAAACTGCTTCCTTTATATTCACATTTTGAGTTTTTCTGGCGATTTTTATTTGAATTATTATAACTAGAAACAGTAGGGATGTATAACCATATGAATTTGTAATAAAGTATTGTATCTACATAGGTAACTGAATACCTATGTGTGTACTGTGTAAAACTAGAATATAAAGGAACTGAGTATTGCAGGTTAAATTCTAAAAGAAGGTGGAACCTAAAGAACGGCCATTAAAAGCAATAAGGAAATTAAATTAAAATTAAATATTTAGGTAACAAATTATATGTTTTGGATGTAAGTCAAAAAACCTAATTTTTTTATGTGTAGGCATTAGGAATTTCTAGACGTTTTGTTTATATTAATTCTAGTTTGCTGTGGATGGCTTATATATAAAACTGACTGATTTTTGAACAATTATGCAGGGATCAGTCATCAAAAATATCTTTTGAATAGAAAAGGGCGGTAATGACATTTGTCTCATCTTACAAAACTATCAAATCAATATAATATGTCTCCAATTTCAAAAACTATACCAATTATCTTGTTAATAAATTGACTTGTACACTATGCACAGAGAAAGAACCTTTATATTCTAGTATGAAATCTTACAACTTAATGAGATAAATAGATATTTATTTGTTATTGAATCATATGCAGTGTATGACTGTTAAGTTTAGTTACTCCTTCTTCATATCTTCTTCCTTGATTTACTTAAAATTTGTATTTATATTATTATTCTGAAATAAATCGATATTTCTATCCAATGGTCTTGCTGTCTTTACAGTGAAAAAAAAAATAAAATTAACTGCTAAAAAAGATGAATTTGGTATGACAGTAATAGATTGGCATTCTGGAAACTTTATTGATGATTATAAATTCTGGAATATATACTTGTTGGTAAATGAATCTAATCTACTAATCCAAAATAAGAAGGAGCAATGCATTGGCAAAACATATTTTATTGCTGAGGTACTGATGAGGTTTTCTTACAGATTAATACATTATAGTTACTTTTCAAATCAAATGCAAGAATAACTAACTGCAGGAAGTTTTTATGGTGATACTTGCCCATGTGAAGAGTACATACAAATTAAAAAAAAAAAGATACATCATCTAATACATTAAAAATTTTCAGAGCTGCAATGTACCAATCTCCTGCCACCTACCCTAAGCAACGTCCATTTGAGCTTCACCTTAGAAGCTTTATTATATATCTTACGGTTGAAATGCTTACATGGTTACTTTATAAACTAGCTGGATATTATACAAACTATCCAAATGCCTGGTTATTTTAGTGGAAAGTAATCTTTCAATTAAAATATCAATGAATGTTGGTTAATTTGTATTATATCCAGACAGTTTGTAAACTAGCCACGAATTGTAAAGTACAAACCTCAAAAGAATTCCACAAATTAACTGGGGGTTTTGGGTAGTTTACAGACTAACCACAGTATTTTGATAAAGTGTGAGCTATATTCCTAGTAATTATGTAATAACTAACTCGTTGATTACCATGCAAAATAGGCCATTACCTTTGGTTAATTTAATTTAAATAATCCCCAGCAAAAAATAGGGTCCCCTAATGAGTTGGTAGTTATACATTACTAGAAATTTCAGTTCACACAATATCCAAATACTACACACAATTTGTAGACTAGCCAAAAACCCCAGCCAATTTGTGGCTTGTACTTTAATGGGATTCTTGGCTCGTTTACATACTCACTGGATAGTATAAAAACTAACTAAAATTTATTGTTATTTTAATCAAAACATAACTTTTCACTAAATTAATCAGGTATTTGGATAATTTAGATACTATCCAGCTAATTTACAAACTATCCATGTAAGACACTTTAACTGTAACATATATAATTAGGTATGCAGAAATGTTGTGCAAACTCAAAGGCAAAAAAGTTATTTGATTCATCCATAGGCTAAGGATTAGGGCATTATTGTTAAATCATATAGTACAGATTTATTTCTTGTCTGTAGAATTATTGCATCTTCATTATTTTCTGTGGTATAGCATTGCAATGCCATTTTCATATATGTACAACGAAAAGCTGATAATGGTAAATGTAGATTCATTTTCACTATGAAGTATGTAATCTGTTTAGATGCATTTATGTAATTAAAACAAAGTTTAATTTAATTTATTTTATTTAAGATAAAGTAAAGTTTAAAATTGTACCTATCACAAGTAATATATACCCATTCCATCAACTCGTCTAAACTCATGAGGATTTATTTTGATGGCGAACCTATGTAACAATGCACCGATTCTTGCATCACTGATTTATCTATGTTTGAAAGAAAGACGAACACATAATTTGTTTAATTTCTCCTTCATTTCTTCTAGCTTCTTACTCAAAAAAATAATTTTCAGCTTCTGTACTTCCACAGTATTTACAGAAGCTTGTTGATGCTAAGTAAGCCTCGTCAATTTGTCTTTCAACTATGACCTATGACTGTTTCATGAAGCTTGTTTCCTGTAAATAATGAGATTTAAAATAAAACAGTTTATAAATGGTTTTTATTTTTACAAGATACACATAATTTGCAACCAGTTGACTTTGGTTTCTCCATTTGTAAATTATCATACATAGACCTTAACATACCCAATATTTCCACACTGTCTGCTTAGATGATAAACTTTCTTTCTACCAACTGGCAAATAAAATAATCACTTCGATTTGTTAGGTTTTGTAGAGCCCCTGCTTGAGGCTTCATCATAGTATTATGATTTATTATTTTCAAGAATGGTGGTCCATTTTTGTATGCCCATGCTTGAAGTAAAAAGAACACACCAGACGATGCATCGACAGCTCTCTACTTTTTCTTCTGAAAAAAAGATGATTTTATTAAATTGTTAGTATTGTTACATGTCAAATGTAGATTCATGAATCCACACAGACAGATAAGTAAATAACCTATTTTTATCTCTTTCAATTAGAAGTGATGTGAGGGATATACAAGGCAATACAACCAAGTCTCTTTAATATTGGATCACTTACCGCAGTAAACAAAAAATGCATTCTTGTTTTTCGTCGTAATCAACAAATTCGTCGGTTTAATGTTTGCGATCGGGAGCTGCAGCATACATACACTATTCATTCGCGTATTTCCACGTATTTCAACTTTTAAAAGTACTTAAAGCATAAATATAAAGTGATCCTTAACCAGTGGCCTGGCCTGGGCCCCAGTGCCCCCAAAAAACAGGTGACGGTGACGTCACGTATTGTCAAAATCAGTGATTTAGGGTTTTCAGTAATGCCAACCTCGAACGTATATGCTACCAACCTAAGGCTATCAAGGTCCTAAACGTCTCCCAACAATCCCGTGCAACAATCCCAACATCGAAGTAGGCGGCCAAGCGAGGGTTGAGTCACGAAGCGAGGGTCGCTTGAATTAGAATCAGGCCCATGGTTATATACCATTCCACGTCGAAGGCACTAGCTAAAAATGCTATCACATCTCAAGACAAATAAACCTCAGTTATTCTCCTAGAAATTCGCGTTTGCAGATGACCTGGCTCTAGCGTACAGAAATTCCACCTTTGAGATTCTTAAGTTCACACTAACTGCCAATCATTCAATCCTGGTAAGTGGAAGCTAAAGCCAAGTATAAGCAAACCAATAACATCGTGTTTTCACCTTAGCAATAAAGTGGAAAAAAGAGAGCTAATGATTTACCTGAGTGGAACCCTGCTACCCTGTAGTCCCACTCCCAAATACCTAGGTGTCACACTGGACAGGACAGTATCGTTGAAAAAACATATTCAGTCCATCGCAGCCAAAGCAAACAGCAGAAATAACATTATGTGAAACCCCTTGGGGCGCATCCGCTTCTACGCTCCTTGCTTCGGTCCTGAGCCTCTGGTTCTCTGCAGCTGAATTTGGTCAGTGTGGCTAAACATATCACATACTAGACTGATAGACGCCCAGTTAAGCACTTCTATCAGAACTATCACGGGATGCATCAGATCAATCCCAACTTACTGGCTATAAACACTTAGCCAAATAGCTTCACCACCCATCCGTCGAGAAAATGCCCTTCTGAAAGAATATAACAAAATTAAAATATATCCCTCATTGCCAATCCACCAAGATATACCTGATCCCTCATTGCGCAGATAACGGTCCAGAAAACGGCTAATGACCATAGAAGTCGATGCCGTAAACAAAAAAAAACCGATCCAGAAACCACTTACAACAGCTCTCCAACTTGAGACTGATGGTTTTAAACGGGCAGAAATTTGGGTAGCCCAAACACCACAAGAAGTGGACAGTAATCTAACTGTTGGTCAAAGACCTCCTGGTTTTGGGCTCCACCGAAGGGAATCGTCAACCCTAAACAGAATTCACACGTCGCATGGGGTATGCGCTGATTCGTTGTTCGAATCCCCACGATGCGATTTTGGACAGGAACGCCAAACTGTCAGACATATAGTGCAAGAATCTGGCCTTAGAGCGTGTCCAAACAACAACAGTGTCTTCCTCCAAGCCAAAACATCAGCCTAGTTCCTATTCAGATCGCAAAAAAAGTAGAAAAGAAAACAAACAAAAAACTGTTTTACTTTTTATGGTTTTTTTCATGTGTACTATAACAACGCGCTAAATAGGTAAATAAATAAATATACCATTCCAGGTCGGAGGCACTAGCTAAAAATGCTATCCCATCTCAAGACAAATAAACTGCTCACTTAGCATCCAAAACAAACATAATTATGGTTCGAAAGAAGCCTCAACGCGACAGATGGTCCACCGAATGACAAGTGTACGTTGATACGAACCCTACAACATATACTCTTATCCACCCAAATTTACCTAGCTCAAGCTGGCATAATAATTTTAAGATAGGTACCCAGGGGAAATATATTTCTGTGATCATTCGAATAAAGATTAGACTGGAGTCTTTCCCACTCACCTAGCACGACTGCATCTAAGATTAGAGTTTTGTGAACATTTTGGTTGTATAAGTATATTATTATTATGTCGCAGGCTTATCATAATATCAGTCTTGTTATAATACGCCTAGGCTTTTTCAATATGACTGGGCGTAATGGAAAACTATCAAAGTAAATGAAGATCTGACAATATGACCGATTATTTAAGACCTGTTATAACACGCCTGACACTTCTTAGTCTCATTGTTCAAAAGAATCTGTATGCTACTGTTTTTAGAATTTGACTATAAAATACGTCGTATTATAATACGACCGGCAGTGTGCCAGGCAAATTATGAAAATCTATCACAGAGCAAAAAAATAAATAACTATAGATTTGGGTTAGTTATTAGAACACGATCCGCTCTTATGATATTTACTTGTGCATTTGGTTTGGTTTGGTAGGTTATGGTAAGATTCCTCTATTACAATTTCTCACCTTTATGAAACTTTTCAAGTTCTTCATAATAGTTGTCCTTGTGGGCAAATACACCTAGCGAGTCATCACTCACTTTCAATGCAATAATTTGCACTAATATTGCACAGAGAAACTGAACGGTAAGTCACAACAACATTATCATACAATTAGCCTGACAAGTCGTTAGTCGTATTATAATACGACGAGTATAACCCTATACGATACGCTAATGAATGGTATAACCAATTAGAATCCGAGTAATCGCGCGCTATTGAATTTTGACAATAAGCTTAACGCATGCTGCAAAAGTTTTGAGAATTTTTTTCAAAACTCGGAAGGTAGCTTCACCATTGGAAACAATTCAGAAATATTTACCATAGTAACCAGTCAACATCTAAACGTAACAACAAAACCATTTTTGGTTATGCTTATAAGTTGTCAAAATGTCATACAAATTAGATATTCGGAAGAGTATTTGCAGTCTAGTTGGGCGACTTGAAAAAAAAAAAAGAAATAGTTCGCCTATCTGCTATAAGTTTGCCAAAAAATGGACACGCAAGAACGTTGAATGCTGCTACAGTTCAAAGAATGATCAACAGAAGTGACCATCCAGTTGGAACTTCAACACGAAAACGTGGATGCATCTTTCACGTCAATGCCAGCACAATCTGTAGAGAACTGAAGATAAATAACTTAAAATTTCGAAAAAGCAGAAAATGTCCAAAGTATTCCACAAACCAGTTAGAACGAATTCCTCAATGCTGTTGTAATTTACGTTGTACTCATTTTGCTGGCAACATAAAAATTATTCTTGACGATGAAAAAATATTTCACATTTTCGAACTCAGAAATCAAAGATAATGATGGTTTTCATACAAGAGGCTTTGAAGCCTGGGTAAGACTTCGTTTTAGCGGAAACCGAAATGGGGGTCGAGAGTGGTGTCAAAAGACGCGGTTTGACGTCCTAAATCGAACGAGACCACTCCCAGACCGAGGAAACGTTCTGGTGAAGAGCTACGGCATTTTGAAGTTTCGTTACCTAACCTAACTTATACAAAAAAGTTTACTTGTCGAGCTCAAAATGGGTGTTAATCGACGTGACTGGACATCGTGACTCGAACTTGACCACTTCCAAAGTGAAGAAACGTTCCAGTGAAAATCTACGCCACTTTAAAACTTTCAATTTCAATATCTTACCTGATATAACCTAACTAATACGGTCGGGCTAAAAAAGGGTGTCAATCAAATCGGTTTGATGTCCTGATTCGAATTGTATCAATTAGTAGACTGAAAAAACGTTTATTTTGATTCTCAGTTTAGGAAATTAAGCCAAAAAAGGTCTTCGAGGGTCTGCGCCTGGGGCCTTTTCCAGCAGACTGAAAAAACTGAACAGGTGACCTAGACTAACCCTACTTATCTGGGAGTATTTTACATGGAGTATTCAAAATCTACAAAATTAGTAACGTCTGGGGGGGGGCAGCCCCCGAATCGAATCAGGACATCAAACCGAGTTGATTGACACCCTTTTTTAGCCCGACCGTATTAGTTAGGTTATATCAGGTAAGATATTGAAATTGAAAGTTTTAAAGTGGCGTAGATTTTCACTGGAACGTTTATTCACTTTGGAAGTGGTCAAGTTCGAGGCCCCCCTGTCTATACAAGTGAACAAACCTAATCCAACTTAAACCTACCTAATTTCTAGGACCATTAAGAATTCAAAGTATCATAACTTTTTTATTTTCCATTTCTTAGTGTTGCTTCTGGTTTCATTGTACCCTACTCGTCAAGTACTTTCGAACTGATCATATATTTCGTGGGAAAAATATAGAAATTTCGAAGAAGTCATTTTTAGTTTAGGTTTGAAATTTCAAAGAAGCATAGATTTGATCGGGCCGTTTTCTTAGGCTGGGTATGGTCTAATCCCACTCAAGGCGTCAAACCGAGTCAATTAACAGTCCTTTAAACCCCATTCAACCTGTTTTGACCTCAACAACTTGACCCGTCGAGTTAAGTTAGGTTAGGTACTGAAACTTTAAAATGCCGTAGTTTTTCACCGGAGCGTTTCCTCGGTCTGGGAGTGGTCTCGTTTTACTCAGGACGTCAAACCGAGTCGATTGACACTACTCTCGAGCCTCAAATCGGTTTCCGCTAAAACGAAGTCTAGCCGAAGCCTGTCCAGATAACGTAAACTTTAAACGAAAAGAAAAATTTGAATACAAGGTGTTAGTGTGGTGCGCTATATCAGACTACGGTATTTCACAGCCGTACGTTGGACGAGTTAGGGCCGAAGCGGTTACCGCAGAAGTCTATACTCAAAGATGTTTGCCTAAACTACTCAAATTTATGAATACCCATCATGCTTATGCCAATATAATGTCACACGGAATACCTTTTGTACCACGAAACGACAAACCTCCCAATCCTCCTCAAGCAAGATCTATCGAAACTTTTTGGGCTCAACTGAGTGCCAAAGTTTATGATAATAGCTGGGAAGCTCAAAACGAACAGCATTTAAGAAAAATAATAATGCTAAAGATCAAATAAATTGATTTAGTGTCTGTCCAAGACCGAATGAGGAAGATTAAGAGAAAATTGTGAGCCGTGGAATGGCTCATTAGCAGTACCTTAATATCATTTTTATATTAAGAAATATTGTTATGTTTTGTAGTTAATATTACAGTTCAAATACATTATTTTGAAAAACTTTTCAAAACTTTTGCAACATAGTTAATAAGCAACAGGCGTATTCTAATATGCCTTGAAATGTCAGTCAAATTATGAGTTCCTCGATTATCTCGGTCATATTTCAATACGCCTAGTCGTATTGAAAAAGCCTAGGCGTATAATAATATGACTAATTTCACAATAAGACCACGATATATACATGATAGCAGCATTCTGTACAAAAATTTTATAAAATTATGGGCATGGTTTACGAGTATGACTTACCTGCTCCGTTCAATACTGCTTACCTCTTGTCTTTGGGAAAAACTTATAATTTGATCCTTGCTCATACTCTTTACTCGTTTATAAAAGCGTTTAACTTGTTTACTACGTGACCGAGGTATGCACTTGAGGATTCGATGATTCAAAGATGCAGGACCAGCTAGAAGAGCATGGCTGCTGCTCAGCAAAATACTTAATGAATGAATCAAAGAAAGGGAGAGGCTTTCTCTTCTTACTCATGCTCCCCAGTCCAGTCCACGTCGCAAAGGTGAGGATGCCCTTGGGTCCTGCCCACCTTATATATTCAAGTTCAAGGGTCCCTGAAGTTGAAGCACAGTTTGCCTGTCATACCCAAGGACATTACAGCGACATAGAATGTGTGCCGGGGAATCTTCCTCCTTGCCATAGCGTGCACAAGTCGGGTCGCTTGCCTTTCCCATCACATACAAGTGACATCTAAAGATGTTATGGGCAGATAAAACAGGTAACCACACACTTCTGTTTCCCTTCTAATGGTTCCTGCTACCTGCCCCACAGCCGGCTCAGGACCCAGGAACTTATTTCTCGACCCTCTCCTTGCGCGCGTGTCCGCCGTTTCATTACCTCTTTCTCTTTCACTTTTATCTAGGCGTATGAGGTTCTATCTTTGGTGGTTTTCAAGATATTTACGATTTTGTAATTATTCCGTAATGGCGCCTACGAATTGGAAAAATCGTAGGTGGCGTGGCTCGCAGAAGTAACAATTGGCACGAAACCTTTCATCCAAAGTGTGTCGGCCTCTAGTACTGAAATGTGCATATGCTCCATCTAGCTGTAACCACAATGTTCTTAAAAAAGACCAGTGGTAAATTTTCCAACAGGTTTTTTCAAATTTTCATTTAGCAACTTTTTGAAAACATTAGTTTATTATACGGTTTCCAGTAATACCACCCCAAATGTTTAGACTCCATGCTGGTTGTCAACAAACCTCTTAAAATTTGAATTTACGTCGCGTCGGTGTGAAAATGTAAATTATGCCGGTTTCGTTCGTAAATAAGACACTGTTAAAAAGGAGTGCAGCATCTTGGCCTCGAGCACGACCCCAATTACAGAAATTATTCATTCTGTTCCCAAAGTCTTGTCTTTCAAGTGCTTGATTCAGCTGCACGTGATAAGGATATGTCCTTTGTTAAGATCATGTTCACAGATGTTTGGCTAATGCCCAAATAGCGACTAACTTCTGCTGTAGTACTGCTATGCGGATCTTCAGCTACAACTGCGAGAACGTCAAACTCACTATCTTCATTAACTACATGATTTCGCCCTCTCATATTTTACGCCGACGTAAATCCAAATTTTGAGAGATTTGTTGACAACCAGCATGGAGTCTAAACATTTGGGGTGGTGCTACTGGAAACCACATGGTAAACTAATGTTTTCAAAAATTTTCTAAATGAAAATTTGGAAAACCTGCTGGAAAATTTATCACTGGACTTTTTTAAGAATAATGTGGTTATGGTTAGATTGAGCGAATGCGCATTTCAGTATTAGTGGACGAAACACTTTGAATGAAAAAATTCCAGCCGATTGTTTCGTCTGGGAGCCACACCACCTACGATTTTTCCAATTTCTGTGCGCCATTACGGAATAATGACAACATCGTAAATATCTTGAAAACCATTAAAGATAGAACCAAATATGCCTTGATAAAAGTGAAAAAGCATTCAATTTTGCATCCACTGATCTAAAGTTTATTATGCGATCCTATTTAAAAAAAGTTTTTAACCTTTCAAACTTTTCAAATTTGAAAATTGCTTGTCTATTTATTTAATGTGCTTTTGAATAATAATCCTACTGAGATACAAGTCTGTTTAGCGCTCATTTTAAAACTGAAAACCGCATCTTTCTGTTGTACCTAGTTTCCAAAAACTAACATTTTTTGTGAGCACTACAGATGTAAAATTTTCTAAAGATTGCTGAAGACCGTCGAAAATAGGCTTCGTAGACATAAACTATGGTCAACAAACTGGATGCTGAATTCAAAAATGTAGTAATATATAGAGTGTTCCATATAAAATAAGGAAGTTGATACCTACTTCCGGTATATCCTGATGTCCGCCATCTTTGAAATTATTTTCTTCAAGTAGACCATTTGAAAAGAAACGTTATCTATTCAAGTCATTTTCTTCTAATTTAAACGATAAGGCCGCTAGAGAGCACCGCGTGCTTATTGGACCACCCTGTATATTTCTGCTTGGAATACCGTGGTATATTCTCCAAGGAGAAGGAGATAGCAGCAGAGTTAGTGATGCAAAATGTACAGAATTCTAGCTGGCCTACGAAAATTGGCAAAACATTATGAACAAGCGTTTAGTGCAAGGTTTTGCTTTGTAGTTTAAAAAATGAGTTGGATTACAATTGGTCGGGAGTCACTAGCACATAATTTAATGGAAGTCTTCGGTTAACGAGACCTCGTTTATACGAGGTCTCCTTAACGCTTATGCGTGTATACAAGAAGCCATTAAGGACGTTATTAGTATGTTCGCCTATATACCTCTATACGTTTTTGTCATGCAAAATAACTACCTCCTATCCCATAGTGTACCAGAGAATTTTTATTATCGGTCTAATGAAGTTAAATTTTCTAGTACTCTAACCACTAAATAATCGTTACGTCACAGTCTTTTAGCTTTCGATGTAGCACGCAGTATATGCTTCCACATGCTCAAGCGATCATTCACTACGAATCCAAGGCTAGCATGACTTGAAACTGTATCAAAAATACGGTTAGCCAACCTGTGTGTGAACCTAGGGCTATATCTTGCCATAACCTGTCTTACCAGATGAATGATACATTTCCGTATAAGGTATGCGGTAGCCACCAGGAGTGCGATTATTAGACAGCAGTAACGAGATCATGCTGCGGCACTACGAAGTAATTGGATGTGTTATAAGTATTAGTGTAATCTGCGTATGCAGAAGACGCACATGATATCAGCAATTATTGAAAGTCACAAGTATGAAAAAGAAACAGCATAGACCCCGACATGGAGTAGTACCTCGTTGATGACGCTATGGGTAAATAGTTATCACACGTACAGAGAAAGTTTTTCTGGTTATTGGAGCCATATTGGATTTAGAATGACGTCACATTATTTTTCGAGTTACTCTCAAGAAGCCCTTTCATTTTGATATCCAAATTGCAGAAGTGCAACTATTCCGTCATCTTGGATAGTCCTCTATATTGGATTTAGAATTACGTCATATTATGTTTTCAATTACTCTCAACAAGCCCTTTAATTTGACACCCATATTATACAAATGCATTAAAAAATAACTAATCCGCCATTTTGGACGGTCCGCCATATTGGATTTAGAATGACGGCACACAGCTCATCGTATATTGTCATCCAATCTAAACGTGTATACAAAATTTCGGCTCAACAGGTTGAAGATATCTGCTTCAAAATTGAGTAACAAGGTTCCACCGGAACAATCGCTGTACTTGAGTCCAAAAAAAGCATCCAGACGTTGAGACAATGTAGCATATTTGTGTTTATCGACCGTCCCGGAATAAGTCCGTGCTGATTCCTAGGAATAAGGCCACTGTCAAGAGCAAAAGATAAAACTGTATTCTGTTAAGATCAAAGGGCTTACTAAAACAGCAGCATGTCTGCTATCGACAATACTGACGAGTAGAGCAATAAATTTCAAAAGATAAATTCGCGCGCATTTGTGATATATATAGATTGTCGCTTTCCTGAAGATAATATTATGTTATGCAAATCGCCAGGAACGGGAGATATATCGATTTCACATTACCGTAAATACATTTCTCCCTTATTGCTGTCACATTAGCAAAATTTCCTTTGAGCCATAAATTTGTCGAAGAGGTTTCGAAAGAGCAAAATTGTTCAGAAACAGCTCACAGACAATACCTGCTCACATAGTCCAGTAAGTCACAGAAGAATGATGGTTTTAAGTATGTTGCTGATTAATGAAAAGTCTTGTAAGGTTGGGTAACTTAATTTGACAATCATCAGCACAATTGCACAATTCACAAAGCAAAGCTTTCTCTGACATAACCTTTCCACATACTCAGAGCAATGGCGTGTAGTTTCCGTTAAGTAACCGAATGAAAGTGCGATGGCATTTTAGTATACCTGCCAACTAATGTTCTAAAAAATATTCATCCCAAATCTACGAGCGGTTTGCGCGCACCGATTTTTTTGAAATGTAAAAAAAGGAATCGCGACAAACCGGTTGGGACTTGTTAGAAAATTCTTTGTTTGTTTTGTCGATAACACAAAAACAAACGGTCATCTGTTTCTGCTAGGCAGTTTATGAGAAATGTGAGTTTAAAGTTCGATTTTTCATGTAATTTTCGTTAAAAAATCATTAAAAAATTGTTCGTATCGTTTAAAATGGATGACGTTTTTTATAAATGTTCTTAGGAGCTCCAAGTATGACATGCATTAATGTCATCCATTTTATTATGGAAAACGATACTCTGCAACCGAGATTTAAGTTTGACTACTCGATGGCGAGCAACAAAATGCTACGTACTGTCCACATTATTATACGGAGTTAAGGGATGGACATTAAAAGCTCGGACCATGTCACGTTTGGACTCTTTTGTGATGTGGCTACACAGACGCATATTAAGGACATCATGGACCGAGCGGATAACAAACACTAGGGTACTAGAGAGAATGAATAAAGAACAGGAACTTTTAACCACAATAAAACGAAGAAAAGCAGCCTATTTTGGCCATATTTTTAGAAATAGTAAGTACCAGTTGTTACAACTGATCGTTGAGGGAAAGATTGAAGAACGACGAGGGATCGGGCGGAAAAAGTTCTCCTGGCTTCGGAACCTACGCCAGTGGTTTAACATCAGAGAGGCCTGCACAATCATTCGTTTAGCCCAAGACAGAGGAGAGTTCCAAATGATGGTCGCCAACCTCCGCTGAGGAGATGGTACTGAAAGAAGAAGATTTTACTATGTTTAACACCATTTTTCAACCTCTATAGGCGGTGACATTACTGAACACCTTCCGCATCCTTTCAGAAGGCGTTCAATAGTATACGGTACGCGTAAACCGCCCGTAAATTTCGGATGACGATTTTTTCGAACATTAGTTGGAAGGTATACTAAAATACTACCGCATTTTCATTCGGTTACCTAACGATTTTTTTCACGTTTTAATTCCCCTCCTCTATCTCCGATCCCTCCCATATAGGAGTTATGGTGCAATGACAAAAAAGTTTCCGAACTGCCTCTAGAACTATACCAAGCATCATTCGATTTCCTGGACACGACAATTAGGCGTCATTGCCTTAACTGAGACACAGCCATGAGACGAAACCAACAGGGCATCCGCGTGATGGAAGACAGATCACAAAAAAGTACTTTCTTTTGTGAAAATTGCGGTAATACCGTGATTTGAAATTTGACGAGGCAACAACGAAGTGCTGCTGTATGACGCGATCCGCACTGATTGGCAATATTTTAATTCCTTTCTTAAACTTCAAAATGGAGTTACTAGTAACCAAAATTATACAGAGAGTAACGAAGTGCATTAGTACACCTTTTATTGTATATGTTAAGAGCAAACACCGATTTCGGCCAATGGACGAAAAATATGGCCAAAACGCGTCTTGGCTGCTACCATTTATATCGCTTTCCGACTGTTTAATGTTTTAATGTAGCCCAGAACGTGTTTTGGCTAAACTACGATTGCCAAAACGCGTCCTGTTCTACTGCGATTGCCATAACGCGTGGTGGATTTTGTGAGTGTCTCAGCTTGTAAACGATACCTCTGGAACTAGTGTATTCATTTAGTATTTGAACTTTGTGCGGGTTAGACAGTAGCTAAAGAGTGCCATGGAAGACCTAAGGTTATGTTTTAATGACGAACTTCAAAAAGTCATAAGTGGTAGCAATGATCGTAGTAATATTTGTACAAGAGAAATATATGACCAAACACTCACAGAGGTAAAGGCGGCAAAAGCTTGTAAAAGTAACGGTGATACAATATCTGCGAAACAAAGACAACGATTGAAAAGGTATGATATTTCAAAAATTGGCTATATTGAAAAGCTAATTGAAAGAAGGACAGACGAAACAGCCGAACTGCATTATTTTTGCATGACCCACGAGTTATTTGACATTATTCATTCTGCTCATGTGGGAGCTGGAGATTGTGAGGTATGTTTCTTTAAGTTTTTTTTCACGGACCTAAGATCTACAAGTGCTTTTTATTCATTTTTATTCATTCGGAGGAAATATTGTAACACAGCACGGCAAATAATTGAGATTTATTTATTCATAGTAGAATATAGAACGTGTTCTGGCAATCGTAGTTGACCCAAAACGCGTTATGGGCTATATTGAACAGCCGGAAAGCGATAATTCGGACATTGGCAAAACGGTAGCAGCCAAAACGCGTTTTGACCATATTTTCCGTCCATTGGCCGAAATCGGTGTTTGCTCCTAACCATATACACTAACACGTTTTAATGGGTGCATTCAGCAGACTCAACAGTTGCGGAGCAACTAGGTACCAAATTTTCTGCTGAACGCGTGCGCTACGTAGCAGCTACCGCTTCATCAGCTTCAGCGGTCGCCATTTTTTGTAGCTATAAAAAAGTACGCTCACCTGGAGCGGAGCGGAGTAAGCTACTTTTGACCTTGTGAGTGTCACATGTTATGACACTTGTGTTATAGGTTATAGGTTATGTTGTCATATTTAAAAGAAAAAGTCCACACTACTTCACACAGTCCAAAACTTTGATACAATTTGACATATCTTTTTCTAATTTCCAATGACCTCAAATGTGACCACTCATTCGACATTTCACTGACAACTGACAGTCGGCACTACGACTATTTATCCTGATATCTCAGAGCGCACAAATAATGCTTTTCAGCAGAACGCCAACTGTTGAGATGTAGCGGCTACAAAAGTAGCGGCTCCCGATCTTTCTGCTGAATGCAACCAATGATTTAATCATTGTTTTCAAATCCATAGTACTAGACCCTTGTCCTAGCCTATCACTTCAAACTAATTGGGGATTACCGTTGTTCCCTCAAACCTGTGCAGCTCTGCGCTTCTGTTGAGTAAGATTCATAACTCGATACATCTTCTACAAGTCAACAGCTTCTGAATAACACAACAATAATGACGTGCTACTCGAGAGAACGTTATCCGATTCCACTCAGTGAGTTGCTTTCCTGTTGCCAAGCAGCCGAAGTAGGGAAATGCAGGCAGACAGAGACAAACTTCGGCAGTCAAAAGGTAAACACCGCTTTATGGCGAGATGCTCGTGACGTTGAATGTATTTCGAATGAGTGTTTTGATAGGTAAGGACCGTTATACAATATAGCTATTGTTGGGGTGTACTTTTTTCCACAGAAGCATGTTTTCTTCAAAAACAGACGTCCTGAATATAGATTGAGATGTATACTGCCTTTCGGTGGAATAGACCTTAAATACGACATTAGAGGAATACTGCATCTTCAAATCGCTTATTTTACAGTTTCATTATATTGTGTTTTCAGTCTACGGGCAAAAATATTAATTTGTTAAACTAATTCATACAAATAATTTTTTTAACATTCACGATTTTGCACAAAGAGAAACCAGTAGTTTACGCAATATAAATAGAATTTCGTAATACAAAAGCACGTTATTTGTTGGTTGTTTCTCTCATCAAGCTCAAACTCTCTATTAAGTGCGAGCAGACAGAAAGAATTCTGCCGGTGCGCCATCTAGTACCCGAAGGTAACGGCAAACCAAGGAAATCTCTACTTAGCAGCAGTAGACTTCTTTTGGTGGGACGCCAAGGTGCATCCGCTTGGCCACTAGATAGCGCGGGTTCTATACGCCGCTGCGTATGAAAGCCGATATACGAGGGCTGCTCTATACCTCCGTCAATCCACCAGTACGCAGACAGCTGTTTCACGCTTATTAGCGATCATCAGTGCGCCATAGGTCGATTGACGGAAATAGAGAGCATCAATTTTTCCATGTTTAATAAACATGTGAAACATGTGCGAGCAGACAGGAAGAATTCTGCCGGTGCGCCATCTAGTACCCGAAGGTAACGGCAAACCAAGGAAATCTCTACTTAGCAGCAGTAGACTTCTTGGTGGGACGCCAAGGTGCATCCGCTTGCCACTAGAGAGCGCGGGTTCTATACGCCGCTGCGTATGAAAGCCGATATACGAGGGCTGCTCTATACCTCCGTCAATCCACCAGTACGCAGACAGCTGTTTCACGCTTACTAGCGATCATCAGTGCGCCACAGGTCGATTGACGGAAATAGAGAGCATCAATTTTTCCATGTTTGCCGCCAAGGTACATCCCACCAAGAAGTCTACTGCTGCTAAGTAGAGATTTCCTTGGTTTGCCGTTACCTTCGGGTACTAGATGGCGCACCGGCAGAATTCTTTCTGTCTGCTCGCACATGTTTCACATGTTTATTAAACATGGAAAAATGGATGCTCTCTATTTCCGTCAATCGACCTATGGCGCACTGATGATCGCTAATAAGCGTGAAGGTATAGAGCAGCCCTCGTATCTCTATTAAGTTTTATTTAATTTTGTTTCAGGGATATACATGGATAAATAGGAGACATTTCAATTGATGCTGGTGTTCGTATAAATAATGTTCAAATGTAAAAAATATTGTACTGTGTAAGTCGGCCGTCGTCCCATCAATTTGTGGTTCTTGGGTTTTTAGACCGACGTCGTCGTCGTTAATCGTTGCGGCTAGACGTTTCGCCACCAGGAGTCGATGGCATCTTGAGGAGGTATTACATTTCGGTGGCCCCCGAAATACTGCCTACTGTACAGGGTGGGGCACATAAGATATCCCACTACCTTACTTGGAAGACTATATGTGATAAGGCAAAGGGTTGAATACAAAAGCTGTTTGAAGTAAGTTAGACTTTAGTTTTATTACAATTTTGTGTATAAAGGAAGGTCCGTTGTGCATGAATCAGTGTCAACTTTTTTTTTTATTTCAAATCAAACACCCTATATATTCTTTGATTTTCAGATTACGCGAAATTTGACCTCTGCCATTCGCGAGTTCACGTCTATGGTGGTGGTCGAAGTACTTCCTTGGAAGACTACAATAGAATTGGCTGCGAAAAGCTTCCCTCAGGTGTCCGCTTTTTCGTTAGCAATAGAAGGGATAGACTTATCCTCTCTGGTCAAGGGTGGTATCGCCGAATAGAAAAAGTTCTGAGTAACAGCGTTAGCTGCAGTCCAGAATGTTCTGGACGAACTATGGCATGAGAGGAGCTTGTTCTTAATTTTTTGGTTGAGTTCCTCCTTGTTGCTGCCAATCACGTTTACAGTGATTTCTGGCGTCGATCAAATTGCGGTGGTTCTCGGCATTTGGTTTTTTCCTCCATTCTTTGCAATGTTGGTTTTTAGAGGTAACTGCATCTCTACAACGCTGATTAAAACGTGGCTTGTTTTTGGAGGGCTTGATGACATGAGGAATATAGGCATCCATACCGAATATTAATACCTCTGTTATTTCTCGAGCGCAAGCTGATGGGTTTTGTGACCTAAAGCAGACGTCGTTCCAGGTAAAGGACTGGTGGTATAATTCCGCAATGCTGGATGGTGATGCATCGGTTTGGAGGTTGATTAGTTTTTCACTAGCTTTTTCACTGCATTTGTCGCAGAACCACATTAAACCCGTATTTTCGGCACTACACTTAGCTACAACATCTTTTATTTTAGTGCACTGATTATGGAACTTATTTTTATAGAGGTTACATATAATATACTTTGTACTGACAATAAAATTGTCAGAGCACTGAAAACACGTGCTATCCATTGGGCGACATAGCTTGAACTCAAGTATGTCCTATACCTAAAGCTGGCAGATTCCGAATAATTTGTCCATGTTCTTAATTCAATTCGGTATACTGTAGATGGAACGGACCCCCTGACATTTTAATATTGTCGGAAGGCCTTTAGGGAAACTGTGATTGGGTTAACCCGATCAGTTGGATCACTGATCCTGACGTTCGGAAAGTGAACTGGGATCGGTCAGAAATAGGGTATTTCACTCTTGTACAGTAAGTGATTGCGATCGGATGATTCAGATCAGTAGCTGCTTTACTTAACCATCTGTTTTTTATTGTTAAATCAACTTTTTCGGTGTTCGATGTCCGTTAAATTCATGGAATCATAAATCCCACTTGACAGGCATTGACAGCTGTTTGACATATAACTGGTCTATCCGCATCTAGATCAGTGTTTCCGTAAAGGCCTGGATGGTCTGATTACTTCTCTGTGTTTTCGTATCAACATGATCGATACGTAAAGTTGACAGATTCCAAATAGTTCGCACTCTTTTAACCCAACCCGATATTCTTCTAACGGAAATTCGAAATACTTATAGTGTGCTTTGGCTGACATCAGACATGTTAAATTTCGAAGCAATATTGCGCCTGAGTTCTATCATCAAGACACAAATTGTCATTGTATGATAGTTTCTAAAATATTCTACAGTGTGGATGAACTTTACGATCGTCAGGCATAATTGAAATTTGCTAGTTGCGTCACGGGAATATCGCATATTATATTCCAATAGTAGAGTGCCGAGTAAACAAGTACTTTCGAGGATTTTGTGAGATCCCGCAAGATGGGATAATATAACTAACAGTTTGAATATACGGTTGATCCCTTTGAAACCACTGCACTGTTGGAACACGGATAGACCCAGTTCGGCATTTTTCTGACGTTTCATTAATTTTTCCAAAGCAGAGAAAAATCTCCATCTGTTTTTCTTCAGTTACGACATTCTTCGGACATATTCTACTTTTATTAACGAGTCACCCGCTTGTAATATTCTGTTCGTAAAGTCTTAACCATTCGTTCACACTGTAGTTAAAAACTATCATACAATGACTACTTGAGTTTTGATAAAAGTCAGGCGCAAATTGCTTCGAAATTTAACATGCCTGATGTCAGTCAAAGCCCACTATATATATTTCGAGTTTTCGCAAGAGAAATATCGGGTTGAGTTAAAGGAATGAAAGAATGAAATTATTTGGAATATACAGGGTGAGTTTTTAGTACCGGCTCGCTCGATAACCCCACTACTGTAGAAGATAGCGAATAAAGTTGTATATAAAAGTTGTAGCCACGGATACGCTCCTTGCTCAGAAAATATTTAGATTTATACAGGGTGATCCATAACTACGTGGTGATGCAAACATGCATTTTTTTTAAATCAGAAATAAGAAAAAAATCAGAAATATATTATTCCATATTCAAATTCTACTTATAATTTCCGTTCTTCCAATAGCGTTCTGTTACATTATACAGGGTACTTCAAAAGTTATGACCATTTTTATATCCAAATCGTGGTCAAATGAACGTACTGTATATCAAAAAGTAATGAATCAAAAATTATTTTTTTATATGAAAATGTTAGAAATATACTCTAGTTCTAAAATCGGCTATAAAAAGGGCCCGCGATGCATATTCGTATACAGGGTGATGTAGAATTCAAAATCCAGATTTTCTCTTTTTTTTAAACGTAACCCCCAATATTTTATTATCCCAAAGAATTGCTTTTAATATGGTCTTTCATCTTATATAGCACTTGTTGTACCTACGTCTATCAGTTTCCGAGATATTTCGATTTTTTGGTAAATTTAAAATATAGCTCCTATTTGTGTACTGAAATTTATTTATTTTGAGAAAGTACTATGGAATTTGCTTTTTATTTAACGAACAACTAATTATAAGGTGATGCACTATTTGATGAAGCCAAAATACTAAATCATCGAGATAATAAACTCAAGTATGCTGAGGAAACAACTTTGTAGGCGTGATGTATAATAATCAAGCATCACATTTATCAGGTAGGCTTTGAAAAATTAACAGTTTTTATAACCTACTCAATAATTCCGTACTGTATGAAAAACCAGCTTTGATAATTAATTTTTTCGTTGAGCGTATTTAAGGGAATATTGGAGAGATTGTCTACTTGCCTCTAGAATATATCAACTATGAACGGCAATATCCAGAACGGAGGCACTCTAAAACTAATGCGTTTGAAAGACTGAAGAATCGTTTTATTTGGGCTGTGTCGTTTAATATTTCATAGCCTACCTGATAGATCTGCTTGATAATTATGCATAACGTCTATAAAATTGTTGCGCCAGCACACTTGACCTACATTATCTCGTTAATTCAGTGTTTTCAATTGATCAAGTACTATTATGGCCTTATATTTTAGTTGTTTGTTCAGAAAAAATAAAATTTGATAGTATTTCATGTACATGTCCAGCCATAGAAAAAGTATCTTCAATAAAGTATTTGGGAGTAATGTTAGATCAACATTTACGGTGGAATGATCACATAGTTCACGTAAATAAACGCCTGAGAATACTATTCCATAAATTCTATACGCTGAGAGATATTATTTCACGGAAAAATTTATACATGTTATATTCTGCACCTGCTGAATCTATTTTGAGATACTGTATTACTTTGTGGGGAGGTGCCTTTGCTTCAACTATCAACCTACTTCAAACTACTCAAAATTCTCTTTTAAAAATAATGTTTAAGAAAAATAGACTCTACCCAACCTCACAGCTTTACCATGAACTGCAGATTTTAAATATTAATTTATTGTATGTCTATCAATGTATAATCTGGTCGTATAGAAACAGCATGAACCTTTCACACAAAAGTCATTTATCAACAACAACAAGGTCTGTCGCAAACATGAATGTGTCAGTACCATTTTACAAAAAAACAGTAACGCAAAGATCATTTTTCTTTTTCAGCCCGTACTTATATAACCCTATTCCTTTAAATATTAAACAGATTCCCAGCTACCAAAGATTTAAGAATTCAATAAAAACATATATAATGTGCAATGCTAATAAATTTATTAAAATACTAAATATAGCAAAAAATACTTGAACAATAAAGTTTGTAATCCTAGTTTAGTTTAAAAAGTATAATCAATCCGTATACCATCCACGATCTCTTCTGTGAATAAAATTGATCTATTATTTCATTTGTCTTACAAATTATTGGTTTTCTTTCCTGCCTATGTTTATTTTATTTTATTATTACTATTATTTTTGTCGGTACAAGTCATGTTAAATCATCGTATGTACAATTTTACGAAGACGGCAGAAGGAGCTCACAGCAAGACAGGCAACACTTGCCTAGGCAGAGCTTCTTCTAACCATCTTCTTCTAGTGATAAGTTATATTAATGTATAAAGTTTGTACCTAATGGAAGTAAATAAATTGAAAATTTCAAATTTGTCGAAAAATCGAAATATTTCAGAAACTAATAAATGCAACCATAACAAGTGCTATACAAAGATGAAAGAGCATATTAAAAGCAATCCTTTGGTGTAATAAAATATTAGGGGTTACATTTAAAAAAAAGGATTTTTTTATCGCCGATTTTAAAGCTAGGGGATATGTTTTATCAACCTGTGCAAAAACATGATTTTTCCTTCAATCACTTTTTGATATACGGTACGTTCATTTGACAGCGATTTGGATATGAACATGGCCATAACTATTGAAATGCCCTTTATAGTGTAACAATACCCTATATTGGAAGAACGAAAATCATTAGCAGAATTTGAATAAAGAATAATATATAGGGTGTCTCATTTAAAAAAATGTATCACCACGTAGTTGTTGATATGAAAACACAGAATTAATGAGACAATCTGGCAATACTGAAATACGTCCGTTCGTCCACCTACAGTATTTCGTTAAGAAAAACATGGAGTTGAATCAAAAAACTTCGAATTATTTGGAATCTGTCAGCTTTAGGTATAGGACATACTCATGAGAAATCACAGAGAATCAAGCAGCGAATTCGATCAAAGCAAAATGTACACAGGGTTCCATTTGGAATAGTTGATAGATCGGTGTTTGAAGAATTGCTTCTTCCAACGACTGCAGCAAACATCCTGTGTATTATTTCCCAATAAATAGGTATACAAAAAATGTTGAATTTCGTTTCCTACTAGATATCTTTGATATCAGTAATTACCTGTCGCTTACAGAGCGGCTAGAATGTAATTCTTAGAAACGCTTATTCTTTGAAAAAAAATAGTGTATTTTCGATGTGCACAAAAACCAGACAGAATTTGAAAAAACTTTATTACAGAGATATTTGGAATTAACAGCGCAATCTGAAAATCGAAAAATATTTAGGGTGTTCTATTTGAAATAAGAACATTGTCACTAATGTCACTAATTCAGGCACAACGGACCACCGTGTGTATACAAAATTATAATAAACTAATGTCTAACTAAAATCGAAAAACCTCTATATTCAACTTTTTGTCCTATCTCATACGCACTATGGTATAGATAATGTTATCTTACGTGCCCCACCCTGTACAGTGGAGGCGAAAGGACGCAGACGTAAAAGCACAAAAACCACAAATTTATTAGCAAAAAATATATTTCTACAGGGTGTCCAGTTAGTGTGTAATTCTTCGACATCTCGCAAGGTGTACCTGATAGAACAGAATGACAACCACAAAAGTTATTTAGTTACTCTTAAATTCTTCTAATTTCCATCATCGATCTCTATTTAATCCTAAAATATTTTTGGGATCGGTTGTGACGTTGCCAAATTATAATTTATTTTCTATTAATTTCCAAATTTGTAAGGTCGCAAGTAATACGTCCAAATTGATATATTCCTTTAACTTTTCTCAATCATTTTATACAGAGAGTTACAAGAATATTAAGTGGATATTATTTTTGATGTTAGCAGCAATTTGTGTCTACAGGGTGTTTTTGGCAGAATTTTAAATTAGGGCTATTTGAAGGTCATTTTACTTTGTTTTTTTAATTGTAACACCCTGTATGTTTTATATTAAATCGATATATCTACTAATACCCTATCTCGCCTTGTAATATTTTTTTCGCCTTTGCGACTTGCCAAGTTATAAATTATTTTTCCTAATTTTTAAACAAATATCCCCGATTTTATTTTTTTTTTAAATAGAATCCTCTACTTATTTTTATTGCAGTGAGTTGCACATGTCGAGCTTAGTAAGATCTCGCAATTTCAAAATTTTGTTTCTGTTAATTATTGAGATACGGCAACACCGCTTTTTCAGTAAACGGTACCGGAATGCTTAAATATTTCCAAATCTGCCACAGCTGGAACGGTGAAATTCAATACTTGAGGGTTTTTGAACATACAGAATTCAAAAACGCTAACACCGGTGTTGCAAGGTCTACCAATTTTACGTTAGACTTTATAAATAGGGCATTCCATTCAAAATTATGACGTAATATTGGTAAATCTGACAACACTGCTGTTAGCGTTTTCGGATTCTGTATGTTCAAAAACCCCCAAGTGCTGAATTTCACCTTTCCAGCTGTGGCAGTTTTGGAAATATTTAAGCGTTCCGGTACCGTTTACTGAAAAAGCAGTGTTGCCGTATCTCAGTAATTAATAGAAACCAAATTTTGAAATTGTGATATCTTACTAAATTCGACATGCGCAATTCATTGCTATAAAAATAGAGGATTCTGTTTAAAATAAATAAAAATCGGGGATATTTGTTCAAACATTTGGAAAAATGATTTATAACTTGCCAACGTCGCAAACGCGGAAAAAAAATATTATAAGGCGAGATAGGGCATTAGTAGGTATTTTGATTTAAAGTAAAAAATATAGGGTGTTACATTTAAAAAAACAAAGCAAAATGACCTTCAAGTTGCCGTAATTTAAAATTCTGCCAAAAACACCCTGTAAATAGAAATTGCTGGTAACATCCAAAGTAATATCCACTTAAAATTCAAGTAACTCGCTGTATAATATTATTGAGAAAAGTTTAAGGAATATATCAATTTGGATGTATTACTTGAGACCTTGCAAAATATTTCAGGGTTAAATAGAGGTCTATGGTGGAAACTAGAAAAATTTTAAAAAAAGGTATAGTTCTGATTAAAAAAATTAAGTTGATCACTATCCTACTTTCCCGCAACACCCTGAATATTTCAAATAATTTTTAGAATATGCGTCTTAAGTAACCAAATAATTTTTGTATTTGACATTTTCTTTTATCAGGTATACCTTGCGAGATATCGAAGAATTACACACTAACTGGACACCCCGTATATGTGCACAACTAGAGGGCATTTCCTCAGCCAATGGTAATATATAACCGCCTTAACAGTTGGTTGTTCCCCTTACCTTCTTTAAGCTTTGTTCTAAGTTTTTTCTCGACGACGTATACAGGGTTACTGGTAACTCGACCACTTTCCTGCAGGAAGTGATAGACGGACTCAAGTGCAATAGATTTAACCCCCCATATGTTATTCCGAAAACCGATAGTTTTCGAGATAATTAACATTTAATGTTTCTCAACGATATGTCCAAATTTCCACACTACATCCCAAATTTAGAAAAAGCCCTGCTCTCGGTTTTAGTAATTTCCAATTTAGTTTTTTACTGACACATACGCAAATCTAATTTAGTATTTAAATGTGTAAAAATACTAAACAGTTTCAAACTACATGTAATTATTTAAAAAATAAAGAACAAAATTTTTACATTCACCGCGAAAGAAAATTGTCTAGCTCAAAAAAGGATACACAACCAGTCAAACAAATTATTTTAAAAACTTCCTTATCTGATTCCAAGGGTAAGAATGACAGTACAACCACAGGTAACTATTTAACAAAATTTATCAACATAATACAGAATCATCAACAACATGATATTCCAGCATGATGGTTGTCCAGCACATTACCGTATCACAATTCGGCAGTTGTTGGACAACACATACCCGAACAAATGGATAGGGAGGGGTGAACCTATCCCATGGCCTGCGCGGAGCCCAGATCTGACACCTCTTGATTTTTGCGTCTGGGGTCATATGAAGGCATTGGTTTACGAGACTCCAGTTAATACTGCTGACGGACTAAGGCAAAAAATTATCAATGCGGCGGAGGAGATAAAACGAACTTTTTCAACACGAGTGACAAAAACCGAAGTGAGGAAGCGGATCCGTACTTATATTCGAAATCAAGAGCAACACATGGAGCAAGATCTGTAGAAACTTTGAGTGGATTTAATTTGTTCTACTTGGATAAAATCATCGACCGCATTTGCAAACATTCTAGTATGTAACTGAGTTATCAATAGTGATCGTACTGTCATTCGTTCTTTTTGAGTAGGTGATTTTTATTCATTGCTGTTTTGCTGTTTATAATCTTTCTGAAAAGGCTATTAGGTAGGAAAGTTTTTTAGCGATTTGTTCAACCGTTTGTATAATTTTTCTTTAGCTAGATAATTTTCTTTCACGGTGAATGTAAAAATTTTGTTGATTATTTTTTAAACATTTGTATTTAGTTTGGAACTGTTTAGTATTTTGAAACATTTTAATACTAAGTTAGCTTTGTGTATGTGTTAAACATTAAATGTTAATTACCTATCTCGACAACTATCGGTTTTCGGAATTACATATGGGGGGTTAAATCTATTACATTTGAGTCGCTCTATCACCTCTTGCAGGAAAGTGGTCGAGTTACCAGTAACCCTGTATACATCTATGCATAAATTGAAGACATTTTCATCGGAACCTCACCAAGAGAGCAAAACAAGATTTTATTCAAGAAATGAAGCGAAATGCGGACGTTTATATACACTATGCGAGATTAACGCTTTGTCTTGCAGCGCTGTTGCCCGTAGTTTCATATTATTGTATCGTTTTCTCTCAAGACTTCCAACACCTAGCTTCGAATACACGATTTTCTAAAAGAAGGCATAGAACAGGCAGGTAAAGGCGTACGCTACACAGTTTTCAAGGTAAATCGCTTTGTTCTGCTAAAAGTTCTTTGAACTGTCAGGGAAATGGTAGATATCAAGTTTGTGGACTGAACAGTAATGCAGACTAATCTAGGAAGCTATTTTTCAGAATCAGGTCTGCTAATATGAAGCAGCTGATCAATAGTATAATAATTTTTCCAGATTATTTATTGTCAAGTATGTTTCAATTCAGGCGAAACATTAGCAGCTGTTTATTTCAACGTATGTGATTGAAATCATGGCTTAAGCAAAATGAATCATGCATCATACATACCCAAAAAATTATAAATAAGGTTCAAGGAAGAATGGTGGTACGAAGTAGATGGACTCAGCATTTCGAGCGTTTGGTACAAATCATCGACTGAAGGATCATCTGCTAAACTGAAGAATATCAAATGCTGAATACTGATGTAGAATTTTCCATTTCGCCTAAAATACTATAGAGGTCATAATTTATATTAAGGGCCTCATTATACATATGTAGAAGCACCTGATGCTGAAGGTACGTTTACATCTGATACCTGTGTCGACAAACAAGTGTCAAATTTATTACAAAAAATGGCACTGACTGTTTAATTTAAATTGCTTGGCAAGGATAGGGACATACAAGGTGTTCATTTGAAAACCGCGAATTTATCGAAAACCAGTGACTGAAAGAAAAAACGCGGAGACACGTCAAAATATCTGTCAAGGGGGACAACTTTTTAACCAAAAACGACTTCACCTCCTTTGAACCTCTGCCCCCCGGGTCACCCCCTTAAACGCTTTAAATGACATATGGTATTGAGTGACATCTTGTTTCAAAGGTATGGACAATTTTGTGATAGTACGCAATCTACACAACATCAAAATAAACTCTTAGATGAGGAATATATATCTAAATTTAACTACACCATAATTATGTTCCTATATGAGCAGATCTATGATTATCTTAGACCAAAACTGTGATATTTTTGATCTTACGAGGTTATAACATGTAAGTATACCTATATTTTCAATTCAAAGCTAGGAAAGTCTTGAAACTAAGACTACCAAAATATTAAATTAAGTATATGATAATCTTGGAAACAAAACAATGTATGTCGCCCGAGGTATCATCTATAGGAGTAGTTATATCATCTGAAACATTTCATTATCATGGCGCAAACAGCTCAAGATTTTGGTATTCCTGAAAGAAGCATCCAAAGCTGTCTGTCTAACCATTCGGCAATTTTACGTTGTATGTATAGTTTTTTCAAAATTCGTGTTCAAAAATACTGAATCACAGAATATGAAAAATATGTATCTATACTTTTAACTAGAAGAATAAGTACTACCCGCTAGTCCGCCATTATTTATATCCCATTCACATCTACTTACATAAATATACTGCATATCACATACTTGACATTTGCATACGAATCTGTCTGAAGTCCCCATAACCCCATCTCCGGAATAACCATTTCATGAGAGTATAGCAAAAAAACATATAGACCCCTATAAAATTATGGATTATTAACAAATGACAATGAGACCGTAATTCTCAAGCTGTACTCTTGGTCACACTAATAGGAGCTCAATTGGACAATATGGAATCCTTACCAAAACTTTATGAAATACTTGGTCGAAGAGTATTGAAATTTTTGTCGTGAAGAGAACTATGTTCTTAGTCAGAGCTTATTGCGAGAATATGTATTGAACTTGGGTGTTCACTAGTGCAAACGCTGCCCGCATTGCTTCAATTTTACAAATAATAATAAACGTTCAGCCAACGCCCGTGCGCCAAAGAAACTCCAGATCATCCAAAAACACTGCCGCGATCTGTAAATGTGCTCAGAAGAACCCAAGATAGTCAACTCCTCGCCATTCTAAAGCTTCATTTACTTTGACTTTCAACTTGAAATTGAAATTGACATTTAATTTCTCTCCATTTACATTACCAAATTTAGAGGTTAAAATAACATGTAAACAAACTGAGAGAAACTACTAGAACCTAGAACCAAAGTAAAAATTAAGTTCAAATAATGGACTATCAGTTAATTGTCTTACTGGGCACTGCCGCATCGTTGGCTACTTTGGCGAGGTATAACATGTGGGGTAAAAAAATAAGAAATCGGAGGATGTGGATACCTGGCGGTATCATCTCCATCGTGAATTCATAATACTAATTGATAATATTGATAGCGAAGTGATTTAAAATCACAGAATGACAGATCCACGACTTTCCTAACCTAAAAATTTTATTTCTGCTTGGCTTCTGCAAGCTGCTTGCGCCGGTCCAAATTGCAATTCGAAGTAACCTTCAAATTTTGTGTAATGTAAATGTCAGCATAGTGTTGACATAGGTTAAGCACATAAATTTGCTGTCAAATTGCTAACGGGAGTGAATGTAAATGTAGCCTAAGAGCTCGGCCTTTCGCAAATTTCAATCTTGCCGATTTTCCGTTCTTAGGCTTACATACATCCATACATGATCCATCTTATTTAACAGCTAAGGGTCAAGGCTGCTTTTGGGCTTCGGAGCGTTTGACGGATGATCTCAATTTCAGCGACTGCGTTTTCGATGTGTGTCTAATATTGTCTACATTAACAAGCAAAATTGTTATATTATACTGGATTCATTCCAAGTTGACCGACATTCTGCATGACAGATGGGAGGGTATGGTTATCTTTTGCAAAGGTGACGTAAATTGACCACCAGGATCTTGCGATTTGACCGTAATAGACTTTTTATTGTGGTGTTTTCTGAATTCTTAGGTGTATGCAAATAAGCTGAAATCTCCCAATACTGATAAAGTTAACATGTACCAGACCGTCGTTCAAATTCAGCCGGATTTTTGTGGCAGTCATTGAAAATTGCACCATTCGGATCCGTGCCATTTTGAGAAGCCATAGTGGACGAATTATCTAATATTCCACCACTAATGGCCCAGTGAGAAAGGTGGTTAGCAACTCAGCAGGATTCTTCCTAACCTGGCAATAAAATAGCCAGTTTCCATCTTCCTATAATTCATATCTCCAACAGAGGAATGTATTACTTAACCTCACAGTTATAATGCGAAGGTGTTGCCTGGGCACGGGCAGGTAGTAATAAGCTACCTTCTCCTAGGCTAGCTAAGCCCTCTTTAGCAACTGAGCAGTCACATGTATGATCCTAGGCAGATTTTAGAAGCCCTGTGGGTACACTCTTTCAACAGAGTTGTCACAGCTCTAGAGAACAAAGCACAAAGGGGCTTCTGCAAGATTTTGGTCTTGTCTCCTTTTTTTGCCGCCAGGTTCGCCGGGGCATTGCATTTTGACTGTGAGCGCTCTTTTTTCAACTTAATCTCGACGGAATCAACTCCTAAGGTCATTAGCCTCGTGATCTGCGTAAGCTGTGTTGCTGTTTTCCGGTGCCACTCTAGAAACAGCACCTTTACGGGGCTAGGGTATAGTGCGCGAACTTGAGAACTCAAGAAAAATGAATTTTCCTGTTAGCGAGGAGGCGTGGCCGCCCGTTCTCTTTCTCAAGAATGTGTGCCTAAAATAGAATGAGGGGGAGTAAGTCCGAAGGTCGCCTTGCGATACTGCTGATGGGCAACCCCCGCGAAGGTGATTTTGCATCGAGGGTCTATTGATAATTTGTCGTTACCTTCAAACTTACAGTAATGACGAGGGTTGCTCGCTGCGTGCGTCAAAATCCGCGCCTCTAGTGGCAAAAAGCGAGCGAGCCTTGTCGTTCCACCAAGGAGAGGTAAACTGCTTCTAGTGGCGTTTCTCTCTTTGGTTGCCGTCACCTTCGGGTACTAGATGGCGCACCGGCAGAATTCCTTCTGTCTTACTCGTACATCTTTCACATGTTTATTAAACATGGAAAAATTGATGCTCTCTACTTTCGTCAATCGACCTATGGCGCACTGATGATCGCTAATAAGCGCGAAACAGCTGTCTGCGTACTGGTGGATTGACGGAGGTATAGAGCAACCCTCGTATATCGGCTTCACGCTGCGTGCGTCAAAATCCGCGCCTCTAGTGGCAAAAAGCGAGCGAGCCTTGTCGTTCCACCAAGGAGAGGTAAACTGCTTCTAGTGGCGTTTCTCTCTTTGGTTGCCGTCACCTTCGGGTACTAGATGGCGCACCGGCAGAATTCCTTCTGTCTTACTCGTACATCTTTCACATGTTTATTAAACATGGAAAAATTGATGCTCTCTACTTTCGTCAATCGACCTATGGCGCACTGATGATCGCTAATAAGCGTGAAACAGCTGTCTGCGTACTGGTGGATTGACGGAGGTATAGAGCAACCCTCGTATATCGGCTTCACGCTGCGTGCGTCAAAATCCGCGCCTCTAGTGGCAAAAAGCGAGCGAGCCTTGTCGTTCCACCAAGGAGAGGTAAACTGCTTCTAGTGGCGTTTCTCTCTTTGGTTGCCGTCACCTTCGGGTACTAGATGGCGCACCGGCAGAATTCCTTCTGTCTTACTCTTACAGTAATGATTCAAAAGGCAAAATGAAGAAGAAAGCTTGCGCTAGGGCAATTCGGTGGCCTTGCTTTGATATCGTATTAGGTTGTTCAATTACAGGCATTTGAAAAACGTACGATTCTGTATTTAGAATTTTTTTGCGCGCTAGAAAAATTTTTTGAAAAAATCGCTCTGAATTGTCCTTTACTAGGATTTTAGATACGACCTTCTAGATGTATGTATTTTAAAAAACAAGTGAATTGTGCATGTTAATGCAAATCCGTGTTTTACATGGCAAATACATGTGAATGTGTGTGCCCAGCCCCCTTAATTAAGAGCCAACTGTGTAAAGCTTAGGTGGGGATTCTCGCAGCTTTTTTCATGGAAATTTACTTCTGATTATCCAGATAACTATTACGTTGTTTTCAGTAAATGCATCCACGAGTGCCTGATGATAACACAATGCTCGGCTCGTCGTTAGCTGAAAGCACTTGAGAGCCAGTAGCGCTTGCGATATGCATCTGTGCAGATTTTGATATTTCTGCTCGTAATGTTGCTTTGGATAATTTCTATGCTGCATTAAATTTCTTGGATCCATCTGTGGCGATATTAATGAGACCTTTCGTGGTCAAGATAGTCGGGTACAAGAAAGGGGGCTTGTTTTTGGATGCTGTTGTATTATTAAGCATTATTTGAGTGCTTGCTGCATTTATACATACGTAGTAACTATGGAGAAATAGTAATCAATCGGATTATGGTACATTTTGAGCTAAATGTTTCACGTTTATTTGTAGTTTATTTGTCTTGCATAGATACAATGTAGAATTTATCTGTGTAAACACCATAGCCGACATAAATTGCAAATCAAAGCTTACATGTAAACTCTCGAACTATCAGGGATTTGAGTAATCAAACAGGAGGTTTATTGAAATTTATATTTGTGTTTTCAAACCTCCTTTGCTCCAAACACACACAATCGATAATTAAATCTACAGATTGCAAATGTCGAAAATTGGTCGTTAAACATCCAAACCAAGCCGATTTTTCTTGCTTGTATCCAGAAGATATAACAAATTAGGTAAATGATATCACTACGTAAAGTTGATAGTCGAAAGCAATACTTGAGTCTAGTATTGATTACTCTAATAGGCCCATTATACAAACGTCGGTTTATCAAACTTTACTGAACCTGAACTTAGCTGAATGTTGACATCCGTTGTACATTCGTCGGTTTAGTTAAGCCTGGCTGATAATAAAATCCATTATGGTTGGCACTAATGTGCTAGGTATGACTGTCGAACGACCTTCTTTTTGGCGTGATAAAGCTGTCATATCCATCTCCATATTTTAGTATTTATTTGTATTGTCAAAAACCTAGGTTATAAAATCACAAACCCTATTTAATTGACACTATAGGTAACTGCTTCCCTCGGAACTATAAATGACTTTTTTTTAGTTTTGTGCCGCTTCGCTAACCAAACAGCGCTTTCTAAAAGCGCTAACCAAGCTGACTGGCGCTATTTTGACAGCTTGTCGCTTATCACAAGCGCTAACATCTGCTAAGTCCTGTTAAACACTACCAATGCATTGGGTATGTTCAATAAGACTTAGCGCAAAAGCGCTAGCGTGGGAGCGCCTGCAGGCGCTAGGTGTGAAAGTGTGACTTTCTTCTCGGGGTCACAAAGCTGTCATATCCATCTCCACATTTTTATATTTTATTTGTGTTGTCAAAAACCTAGGTTATACAATCACAAAGCCTGATTTTAGGTCTGTTTTTGCAGCAATCACAAACTAGTCAGCGTCAATTTGATTGGCCAGTACTAGTCAGAAATAGTTTGACAACTGCAATGGCGAATACTGATTGGCTCTGACTGGTTTGTGATTCTCTGTAAAAACAGACCTATTAAATTGACACTACAAAGGTGGCAGCTTCCCTCAGAACTACAAATAACTTTTTTTAATTTTGTGCCCCTTCGCTAACCAAACAGCGCTTTTTAAAAGCGCTAACCAAGCATCTGGCGCTATTTTGACAGCTTTTCGTTTATCGGTTAGTTAGCGCAAAGCGCCCTAGTGCTAACCTCTGCTAAGTCCCGTTGAACACTACCATTCTGTCATGATTTTCTGAGAAAATAACATCTTATGGTTTGTCACTGTGACAGTTTGTGTCAAATTCGGGCAATGACCAATTCTGTCTCTGTTATTTTATTTGCCCTCTTTGTTAAATTAGACATAAACCTTTCCAGGAATGTCTCCACGGAAACATTCAAGTGGGATTTATAATTCCATGGATTTAACGGACATCGAACAACTACGAACTTGGTTTAAGAATGGAAAACAGATGGTTAAGAAAAGCAGCTTCTGATCTGAATCATCCGATCGCTACCACTTACCGTACAACTGAACTGATTCTATTTCTGACTGCTCATATTGTAGACTACTTTCCGAACCTCAGAATCAGTGATCGTTGTGATCGGGTTAACCCGATCATAGCTTCCGTAAAGGCCTCAGATATCATGTACGAGTAATTTGTATTAGGTTAGATTTCAACCTCAGCTAAGCTCGGGTTAAGCTTCGGTTTACGTAAGCTCGTGCTAAGTTTGGAGTGAGGGACTAAGCCTGCATTGTACAACGGACGATTTGGCAACTGATCTGGTTCAAGATCGGCTTACCTTAAACGGAATCTTAAGCTTGCATTGTACAGCCGGTCCTATGTGTCGTCATTAAAAATCGATACCAAGTGAATCTGACTCCTGCTGTTGGCTTTCTAAAGCATCGCGCTTTACTGACATCAATAAAAACCACATGTTATGCTAAAAGATTAATCTTTACTGATGTTTCATCCACCTGTGTAGCCTCTATTAAAGTACAAAATATTTGACACAAAATTAATTAACAATAAGTAAAATCGATTAAAGCTGCACCAGAAGACATATTTTGCTTTTTTGTGTTAATTTAGTAAAAATTCCTAACTCTTGATTCGGTCAATTTAGACTCTTAGAAAACACAGATTTGCGTATCATCTGCATCCATTAGGTGTCTAAAAAAAATGTGAAAAAAAACTCGTGGAATACATTACGATACTATAAGACATGAATGTGTTACTTGGTCTTATTTTGGATTTTTCGTTAAGATTTACATTAGATTTAGATGGTATCTACCGTTGTTCCCCCTGTCGCACTGGGTAGGGTACCTCACTCAAGTTGAAGGTCAGGTTTCTCTTTATTCTTTCCCCTTACTCTTATTCTTGAGAGATCTCAATTTTAAATCTCAATCTCAATACTAAATAGTAGCAGCAATGATGATGAGCCCTTGGAGGGCAAACATTGTCTGGAGATAAAGGTGCTTCTCGTTCGCAATGTCGGTGAAAAGGGTGTCCTTGTAGAAACATTACCGGCATCAAACTGTTTTTTTTTAAATGGGAGGTCAACATCAATATCAATGCTCCACTACTATTTGCTGACCAATAAATCCGCTATGCTGTTTGTTACGGAAACAAACATCTCCTAATTGGCACCAATAAATCACTTGAAATTTCCGCACTACAAATGCCTCAGGAAAAATGGTACTGGTACTGGCCTTTGTTCCTAGCAGCCTGTCCTACTAACAAGTTTCCGCTATAGAATCTGGTGGAAAGCACATCTGCTGCCTCTACCGATTACCCTCAGACAACTACTTGTCTCCTGAATTACTGTCCGACAAGGTCGACTTCTTCAACAGTAACTATCCATCTTACGATATACCTCTCTTGGGTGACTTCAGCATTCACAATGAGGCCTGGTTGGGCTTCAACTAAACTGAAGCAGCGAGTGAGCTGTCGAAACATTCGCCATAGGCCATGAACTGTAGCAGCACTACTTCCTATCCTCGTGTTTTCTCACCTTCCACCAGCCTGCTAGATCTTTTTGTGACGACTCATATTATCCCTTATACTATTGGTATCTCGGATCATTGCTTAGTCGAAGTTTCGGTTTTCTTCCGTGACAGATGTGTCTGTAGATACTCGACCAAGCCGCAAAATTTCACATTATGAACATGCTGACTGGGATGGTCTGATATACTGTTTTTAGACTTCCCTGGAAAACAAGGCAGCACCTACTTTGCTGTCAAAGTACCCGAAGACCATTACCGCTTGGCGACTCGAGAATATGATGAAGTTTAATGTTTCCAAGATCCAATACCATGATACTACGGCTCGGACAAGGTATGATCACTTGGCGGACAGATTTCGAACAGGTCTGAGCATGACGTCACAGCGCCAGCGTGACAAAAATGTATAACCACGTAGCGCCAAAGCATGTATTTTTGACCGTTTTATTATGTTCCTTGTATCTGTCTTAAATATTCAATATTTATACAAAATGAAAGAAACTCATGCTCATCGGTATAATATAAACAATACGTATTGGTCTGTAAACGAATAAAATATTGGTGAAATAGTTATAGGATTAGAGAATGGATACAACTCGACATCTAACCCGTTTGCAGTAAATCCGTGCGTACTGAATTTCAGATAAAAAATATTGATTGTATGTGCTCAAAAATTTTTGTGTGGAAAAAGAACAGAGCCAGAGCGGTCTAAACGTGTTATGATTATCTTTTTTAGAAAATGCTACAAGACCGCACTATAGATTGGAGTGCCTAGATTGGTGAAACCATGTTTTTGTAAGGAAATGGTTTGGAAAGGGGGCAAAATTTTTATACACTCCATCCAGAGCCTCTGATTACTGTTCTCATTTTTTATATAATATATGGATTATCATGCGGTGCCAAATCTTCAAGCATTATGGCAATATGTTAACTTTTCTTATTGTTTATTTATTCACAATACATCATCACAATACAATAGAACATATATTTCTGGTTATAGTATTTAACTAGCACAGGTGAATTATCTTATACTAAATGGTTGTAGTAATTCCTTATCAGGTTTTTCCTCATCTTTTTTTAACGTTTTCATGCCATGTATCTATACTTAATATGTTTGAATTAAAAAGTCTGATGCACTTATAGTGAGGGTTTTTGATAGCCTGGGGCACATTCTTTGTTGCGCTCTCGCATTGTAGTTATTATTTATTCTGTGAATATATGAGTCTAGTAGGGAAATATCCATGCGAAACTTTTGGACAGATAGCATCAATTGAAAAAGAGCCGCATAAGGGCATAGAACCCTTTCTCTATTATGAACAAAAAATGAAATATCTTAAAAATAAGCTCTGCTAACTGTAAATTTCTAACCATCTTTTTGCGAGTTTTTATTTTAAGTAGCATTCAGTCCTAAGATATTAATTTTTGCTTACATCCAATTAACCTGGCAGCTCTGAAAACCCTTAAATTTCGGAGTTTGTTTGGCTCTGTTATTTCGTTACTACATTTATCTACTAAAATGTAAATAAATTGTGATTTTTATGGAAAACATCTCATATCTTAAAAAATATGAAGTTTGCGTATAAAATATAGCAACCAAATTTTAGAGGAAAAAAGGATCTATCGAATGGTGTGATAAAACAAAGGACCTGCCACTAAAAAAATAGTTGAACTCCTTTGAAGTTTTCAAAGTTTAGCACAGAATTCAACGGAATTCGGCTATAAGCTACAACCATAATAAACCCGTTTGTCACACGCTGACGTCACAGGAGGAACCACGACGGAAGACATCATGCGCGTGAGCATACCTTCCTATGTAAGTCGTAGTATCATGATCACTAAAGAAAGTGTCCAAGTGATCGATTACCTGGTTCTAACAAACAATCAGATGCTGACAAATAGTGACTCATTCAATCTTTAAGCAGTCAATGGACTAGTATCATGAATTTTATTTCTGGTTGCATATGATAGAGTACGTCATAAAAAGCATCTCATTTTTTTCTCCGATTTTTTTGGGCACAGGAAAGCCGTGAAAATGAGGAAAATATTTGAATTCTCCTAGGGCAGTGACGTCACTGCCCTATAGGCGAACAGCCAATCAAAAGACAGATATGTGTGCTGTGTTGCCGCATTCTGATGGCGGGCGGAGCTGTACGCGGGCTGGCTCATCTATCTTGTCTTCTGTTCCCGTCTGATATGTTTTGTGGTTTGAATGTCCCGTGATCCGAAATTCCAGGGCTGTTCCAAATTACGGTTCTATCACCGTCCTAGAACTGTTTTCATATGCCCCACCCATTTTGTGATTCTAGAATCGATGATTGGTTGGTACGCTGGTGGACCAACCAATCATCGGTTTGAGAACTGTAAAATGGGCGGGGCATGATGAAAACAGTTCTAGGACGGTGATAGAACCATAATTTGGAACAGCCCTTCCGAAAGCTAAGTTAAGGTTCCTGATCCGTCAATCCTGTCAATCAATCGTCATTCGGTCATTGTCATTTCCAAATTCCATTGGGCTTTGGCTGTAATTTTCAACAATCTTAAAGTTATTATTATTTGTTTGCGTTTATTTGTACAGGATATCCTTTTATTCCATTTTACTAGGTTTCAAGTTATTTTATCATAACATAACCAACAAGTATGGGTAAAATCGATAGTGGATTCACAAACGCCGATTCAGATAACCTGCCTAAAGTTGATATGGCTATGGTGAACGACTTTTATGTGGATAATATGCAGTTCTTCAATACGGAGATGAGAAATGTGAAAGCTAAGAAGTGAGTTTCAAATTATTTATAACACTTTGGATAGCAAATAACATGTTTATGTGAAATGTAAATGTTTTGTGAGTCGGAGCTGTTCTTGGCAACAATGCACTGCTGATAATTCGCGCGGTTGGCACTGATTGGCTGAATTTGAATTCCTTTCTTTAAACTTTAGAATGGAATTACTAAAAAACAAAATGATGTAGAAAGTAATGAAATGCAGCAGAACGTTTATTTGTGTATGCACTAAGCGGCCATAATAATTAAATTATTGTTCTTAACCTCGTGATACTAGTCCATTATGGACAACGTGATATGGTATGCATACGTTTCATTAATTGCAGTAGTTGTAGGAAAAAAGGTCTGATATCTTTCAGAGCCAAAAAGTGCTTCTAATCATCCACCCTTCGCACAATGAATAAGGTACAGATAAGATCTGGCCTGCAGTATTGCTCTCATATCTGGGAGCCCGTAATACCCTGATGCAGTCCAGAGAAGTACAAATCGATTAATCACTGACCGAGCCTTAACGCGCCACCTACAGCCACTTTCTCGCTGGAGCGCAGTTGGTGGCCTTTAAGCTACCCCCTCTATAATCCCGCCGTTCAAGAGCCTATTATATGCACCCGCTAGGCTGCTGCGTCTAATTCCAAGGCAATTGTTCTTCAAGCATCGAGAACCCAGAAGGTACGACCACATTCTTATTCCTACAGTATACAGGCCTTGGAATAGTCTGCTTGGAGATATATTTATTGAGCCTACGAGTCCCGCATCAACAAAGTTCTCGTAACATAACCTTGTCATAGCAACAACGGTGCTCTACTACTTAGGTTTTGCTTTTCGTGGCATGTCTGCCAAACAATACTTGTTCCAATTATATTTTCTCTAAAATATTCTGTACTTTGATAAAGACTAGGATGCTGACTGTGTTTCGAGTGAATTCTGTGATACACAGGCTACAACCTTAACTTGAAGAGACATCGCAAATCATTCCACCAACAATGGAAAACGGCCCTCTGGGTTAGAAAACATTGATTTTCCTAAGCATATCGAACTGTACTGAGACACAGGCCTCCAATTAATCAGAAATACAATTTTCGGTGTAACTTAATATAAGCAGATTACTCTACTGTCAGTGAGACAATCACAGGATAGGTTTTCGAAATTACATTAAACTACGATAGATATTGTCCACCCTGCTTAACCTAGCACGCGCAGTTGCGCCACTGACTGCATCCAGCATGCAGCGTCCTGAAAATCATTATTTCAAGTAGCTTCATTATTCCTGAACAGGGACTCGTTCATTTTTGTATCCTCTAAAAGTAAGGAGAAAACATGGCACATAAAGGGCACCAGCGGAGTAATGAAAAAGCACCTGGAACATGTACACCGGGTTAGCAAGCTCAAGTACATGCCGAGTACATGTCTTTTTATTGCGTTGTGTTGACCTTGCGACGTAAAGTCAGAAAACATACAACATACCCCTTGTCATTTAAAATTTTTAAAGGGATGATCCTGGGGGCAGATGGTGCAAGAGTGTAAAGTAGTTTTTTGTTAAAGAGTTGTCCCCTTTGACAAATTATTTGACGTGGCTCGGCGTTTTTTCTTTCAATCAGCGGTTTTCGAGAAATCGGTCGTGGAAAGTTTTCAAATGAACACGCTGTTTACTCATCTGATCCAACTGCCTAAGTGGCTATTTAGCTAGAGCGCTTTCTCATCGTCTACGTTGTTATTTATAGCCTAAGTATAAAATCAATACTTTATTAATTAGTATCCGCTTTTCTGTTGCAACAGACCTACTAATTTATCGTTTGCAAAGGTTTTTGTATTCATGACCTTTATTCAATCGTTTTACAATTATTCTCTTATAAAGACTACATGTGACTGAAACAGATTTCACTTACCTTTTGGCCACAACTGTGGCCTTTACCAAAGTATAAAATTCTGACAATATCTATTGTTAATATTACAACACTATTATGAGTAAAGCGCAAAGCGCTATAAACTCAAAATGCAAATAACGATTAGATACAATACAAACTTAACTAAGCTAAGACACATCACGTACGCATATTGTTCCAGTTGTCGAGTCTGTTCTTGAACAGGTTCACGGACTCACTAATCACTACGCTGAAGGGGAGCTTATTCTACGCATCAAATACTCTATTGGGCAGGACATGCTGTCTAATGGTGGTCTTGAAGGATTCCTTTTTTAATTTCAATGAATGACCTCCCAGATGGCCAGCATTAAGGCAGAACAGAGATGACAAATCTACTCCGAAGAGCCCATGTAGTGCGCGATATGTAATGATCAAGTCACCTCGAGCACGTCTACTCTCTAGAAATTGTAGATCTAATATTCTCAGCCGCTCCTCGTACGATGGACGTCTTACTCCATATGATAATCTAGTGGCGCATCGTTGTAAGCATTCAAGTGCATTTCGATTACGTTGCAAGATGGGGCTCCAAACGGGTCCAGCGGAATCGAGAAGAGAGCGAACATAGGTTTTGTATAAGAAAGAGGAGACAGCAGTGTCACATCCGCGAAATGACTTTTCCACCAGATACAAAGACCTTTTGGCTTTAGAAGAAACAAGGTTGATGTGTTCCGACCAAGACAAATTGCCACATACACATATTTAATTTCGTATGACCGCTGTTCCGGAAGACAGCTTCTTGTTTTTTTTGTTAACTAACTTCCTAACTACCTAACGATGGCTCTGATGCCTTAAAGAGCACATAGCGTTGCATTCGCATTGTTGTAAAACCCAAAATCAGAGCCAGTAATACACAAGCGTCTTGAGATCACAATGTGGTCTGTCTTATGAATGAATATTGTGAAATACACGGTGCAATCCCAAAACGACAAGTCTCGTTCGACAACCCATATAAGGAAACCTGGAAAGAGCTTCGCCTCACTTCTTGGTATGGAAAACGTACATCAGATTTTTCCTCGAGGCATATCCATCCAGACTCAGTCACAGTCAGCTGATGAATTTATTATAAATGCAATCGTGGTTCATCTTTACATTTTATCAAATAAGTGATGTCAACATCTTGATTTTTAGACTTTGTTTTTAAGTAATTCCCAAGACAGGCACGTATTGAGGGGGGGTCCAGGGGGTCCGCCCGCCGAAACATTATAAAATGCCGCCAAAAAATGAAATCCACAAATTTGCACTCCCCCCCCCCCCCCCCCAATTAAAGGTGGCATCTCTAATCTGGACCCCCCGGAAGGTCAACCAAATGGTCTGGACCCCCCCCCAAAAGAAAACAAATCCTGGATACGTTAATATTACTGTGTTATTATTTATAACTGATAATAAGATTCTGCCAAAGACTCAGTCGGGTTTTCATCTAAATCGTAGTTCTTCCACAGCCATCATATCATCCAGGCTAGTGATTTAGCTGATTGAACTGCTCAAGTACTACTTTATTATAGCAAAGTATTCGACACCATTAAATATAATGTACTCATTGCAATTTTGACATCTTGCAAATTGCCAAGCAATGGTTTGGAGTTATTTCATCCATATTTACATAATAGAAAACAATGTGTGCGAATTAATGGCAAAATGTCGTATGCTAGTGACATAGTTAGTATAATTTCTCAAGAGTTAATATTAGGACAGCTACTATTTATAGTGTATACAAGCCAGTTTTATAAGTTTATGGAGTACTCCAAGACCCATGTATGTATGTGCTGCTAACACACATCTGTACTATTTATTTTCTGGTAGTGACAGGGCTATAGCTAAACACAGAATAAACTCTGATCTTAATAATAAATATAAAATATCAGCTCGGCACTACTGAATCTTAATAATTTGGCTGAGATTTTGTTTGGTAAAGATGAGTCCATCAAGTGTTGAACTTCAATATTAATAAGGTACGCATCTCGTTTTCAGATTCTATAAAAAATTTGATATTTATCCTTAATTACAAGCTCAGGTTTCATGACTACATAGCATTCAGCGCCTAAACTGCGGTATCCCCATAACAAACTTTAGTTTCGTCACAGTCTTCTTATGGGGTAAAACAGCTAGTTGTTGGCGTCCTCCTAGTTATTGGCACTGCCGGATTGTTTTTCAAATTACAAACATAATAAGTGACACCTCCATACTTCCCTCCATCATCTTAGGAACTTCCATTATCGTTGGTAGTTCTGCCACTGGTATAGTCGTATCAGAAATCAATAAAACTTACTTTTCTCAGATGTACATCAGTTTGAACAAGATTTCCAGCTGTTTCATTTCGTTTAAAGTCAAATGCCTTTTTTACATGGGCGGCTACAAGAAAGTAGCTTTTAAAACACTTCGACACACTACCCTGTCGATTTAGTATTCCTTTGATTCGATCGACTTGCTGCCTACTGCCTGAAGGTGTTTTCTTATTTTTCTCAATCCTTGATATTTTCTTTCCCTGTTTTTTGTCTTTCTCATCGTTTTGAGTTTTTTTTCTCGGTGTAAATATTCTTCCATCCTTGAAGACGTTATTTATTACATGTGGTTCTTCTTTAGTATTCCATTTAACCTTCCGCTCTGGTGCAACGGGCAAAAGTAATTAATTTTGGGTTAAAGAGCACAGCAACAACAACAACAACAACAGCAACAACAACAAAGGCAACCGTATAGCGGACAGTTTGGCCAGAATGGCTGGCCGCTGACTAAAAAATTTCAGGGCCACGTGGCCTTTCTGGAATATGGACAACCACAACGCGGAAATAGCTAAAAACACTCCCAGGCCTAAATTCTAAAGCGATAAAAGAACTACAGAGATGGCATGACAATATCCAAGAAGCACTTGGCGATCATCAGGTCAATTCTATCTCTCATAATAGGATTACTGACTGGCCATTGTTAACTCAGGAAACATTTCCAGAAAATTTTGTCTCTGCAAACCGACTATTTGTACGGATGCTTACAAATCATATCATGGAATTTTTCAGTCCTAGATTAGGAAGATATACTTGGTGATCAAATCTAGTCCTTTGTCTGGCTTGGGCTGCATACAATGGAAAAAGGTGTGCGCCCAAAAAACACTTTACACAGAAAGTTTGCCATAATATTCTAGGTAAAACGTATAAAATATTCGAGGAATACCACTATCCCCTTTCTTCAGCTACGCTGTATAGCAGAAAAAAGCAATTTAGCAAACCTCCAAACAATACGATGATTGCTATCTATATTAGAAAGCTGTGTAAATAGCAGGTGTGCTCGCCGTATCTAACCTGTTTTCAGATAAGCTTTAATTTATTGGAGGCTGCTTTCCAGTTGCACGTAAATGGTAAGTATATATAAACCAAATTAGTTCAGCATCCCGATTCCTTTGTACAACGAAGGGTGTGGGTTGCATCGTTAAAAGTTTATGTGGTGGTTTTCAATAAACTGGAAGTATAGAATATTTTAATGTCACCCTCCATAGAGTCTAGTACATGAAATTTTCATTGTACTGAATATTATAGACTAAGAGCCAGTGATCGGTAGACTTACGGTATCTTAGTAAAATTCATATTGATGATACGAATGACGATTTACCATCTCCGGAGATGGTTCCTTTGGGCGTGGGGTGGAGCCCAAAAGCGCAAAAAAGTGGATTATAAAACGTCATTTAGCAAGTCTGCCGTTTTAATATATCGTAGTGTATACATTTTCTTATACAAAACTCAATGGCAGACTAGGTGTCTGGATACTAATGTGTTTCATGGAATTTCAAAAGTTGAAGGTTTTTTAAAATCTACGTTATTTTAGCAACGATGAAAATGATACCGAACCAGTCTCCTCCAGCATTCCTTCTTTTGGAGAACTTCGACGCTGTGGAATGAGCAGGAATTTGTATCCCGACGGCTACAACCTGCAGCGTTTCACATCTAACGTGCACCGACACTTATCCTATCACAGTACTTCTACAGCCATAGGCTTTCAGCCTTTGCGGGAGGCTGACCATAAAAAAATATGACGAATGGGTATTCTTCACATAAACTAACGTTTTCTGGTGTACACTTTTTTAAATTCCATTAGGAATGAAATTGGCGTTCCGTGAATAGGTCTATGCATGCACACATATACTTGATTTACACACCCTCGAAAGAAAATACGCTAATATTGTTGTATATCTACTTGGGATAACAATAGCTATTATTTTGACATTGAAGTGTGTAGATAAGTACCTAATTTGTTTTGTACACAGTCGTTATTTTCGGCTGTCTTCTGTTGTTTTGGACTGTTTTCTGTGGTTTTCTATTGTCTTCAGTTCTTTTGTATCGGTATCTGTTGGTCTTTGTTGTTTTATGTCGTTTTTGGCTATTTTATGTTGCTCCCTATTGTTTTGAGCTGTTTTTCATTGTATTTGGTAGTATTTTGTTGTTTTGTTTTGTTTTGAGATGTTTTTGATTGTTTTCGGTTGCTTTTGGCTGTCTTCTGTTCTTTTCGATTGGATCCTCTTGTTTTTGGTTGTTTTCTGTTGTTTCCGGCTGTTTTTTGTTGTATCCGGTTGTATTTTATTGTTTTGTGTCGTTTTATGTTTTTTTTAAGGTTGTTTTCTGTTGAATTCTGTTGCTCTGAGCTGCTTACGGTTGTATCCTGTTATTTTGTCTTGTTTTCTGTCGTTTTAGATTGTTTTCTGTTATTTTTGGTAATTTTTTGTCGTTTGCGACTGTTTTTTGTAAAACAACAGTTTTAGGCAGTAGATGTAATTTTTCTGATCATAAATGGTGAACCTGTTCCAAAAGATAGAATGTGTGTAGAAGTGATTGGGCTATCTAAATAAGATCTGCATAAGAAATACCGTTTGAGTGCCACTGGTAAGAAAAAAATGTTGTACACTATAAAAAGCTACTTCATATATATAGAGTATGCATACTGACTTCCACACAATTGTCTGGAATGATAGACTAGATGTTGTAAAGGAACCTGTTTGAAATAACCTTGCTAGTATCTCAAAAGTTATGATGTTTAGGACATGTCTTCGTATAGTTTTTTCTCAAAACGGATTCAAGTTACTGCTCCTTAAATATTAGGTTCTCATTAAGGAACAGCCTCAAGGTCATTTTTTCAAGACAGCTCTTTATGAGTGGAAAAAAGTATCAACCTCAGAGTAACAACTGGACATAGAGGTAGTAAACAACTAATTCTAATAGGCCGACATCTTTTGTTACGTTGTTATATTGACCACCGCATATGGCAATAATTATTTACTATCGTCTTATTTGTATAGTATCTAGAAATATTCCATTCTACGTTGGAAAAGACGGTATTTTAATGGTTCGGGAATGATTACAGCAAAATCAATAGATATGTTGACCTCCACTGCGTTACTGCATATTTCTTCATCATAAACGTAAATTCTGAAGTCTTACATAAATTTTGAGCAGCTGGCAATGCCGATATAATTTTCATGCGACTTATTTATGGTAGAACCTTGACTGTCAAACGTTTGTTTTGTTTGTGTCTCTTTTATGCTTGGTCAGTAAAATCTGATTCGCTATTTGTTGGTAACTGTAGTGAAGCTTTACGGACCTGCTGGGCTATATTCGAGTGTAGTTTAACAGTTTTTCGAGATGGGACTCAAAAAGTGCAGTGTTTGTAAGATGGGTTGCATCGAAAGAATTTTCAGTTGGCGTTACGCAGCATTGTTTACAATCTGAACTGTCACTGCGAGTTCACAGCTGATCAATGTTTGGAGGCTGAAGTGTGAAAAATTCGTTTATTTACTTAAGATAATGATTTTGAGCACGGCATGCTGAAGTGGTTTTGTTTACTACCTCTATGTTTAGTTGTTACTCTGAGGTTTCAACTAAGTAACCTACTGAATATGGTACCCATGTATGTGTTTGATCTTCATATAAACTAGCATATATGGACTTAAAGTGTGCTACAACGTACGTATTAGCGTTAGGTCAAAGTTGTTTCAAATTGTTTGCGCTACTTTTGATATAAAATTAAATTTGCTCTGGTAACAGAGCTCGGACCCGCGATTATACTTTGTTGGCTTAATTTATGAAACTCGCTTGAAAGAAAATTTACACTAACAGCGCATCCTGCTCGAGTAATTTTTAGCAAGCATAGGGAGCGGCATGCTCTTTTACAGGAAAAAAGTACGCATAAAGCAGGATACTGGAAGTATGTTCACTTTGTAACGGGCCAACTCTTTACATTATTGTGTTTATCGCTATTTTTCTCTTACTAAGGAAATTAATACCTCTCGCCATTAATGGAGCGTACGCCACTGTTTCCCGACTTCACTCCATCAAGCTCCTGACCAACGGGTGGTGCCTAAGAGAAGGAAAGAGGGAGGAAGGAACGCGCGAATGACATTTCTGTTACCAAATGGCACAAAAAATGTAACAAAGCGCTATTAAATTTACCTGCGATACGTGATTCCTGACTCCTTCCTGCTGCTGTGGCTTTTACAACCGTAAGCTGCACACCCTACCATTATGCACACCACAATATTTTACAATGATTGGTCTTAGAAACGCTAAATATCATATGTTTTGACGGCTGTCAAATAGCTATTCATTTTCGCTCACAGCTAATTCTATAGCATCAAACGGGCGTGCGGTATCCCCTTTCTTTCCTTATCTAAGGGTGGTGCACTTTGTTACTACTCAGGCGGGTTCTGTCTGTTCTTGTATCGGCTTTTGCGTTATATCGTTAGATGACGCCACCACTGGATACCGCACATGCGCAATGTGGATGTCCACTGGCGATTTTATCGCGACCCACCTAGGTTCGCTCACAATACATACTGTTAAAAACAGTATTAATCCGTTTTTCACTATGTAATACTTTTTACTGTTTAACTTAAAAAAGTATCAATATACTGTTTTATATTAACATTGATCCCGGAGCTTTATCAAGTTATTTGCTAGTAAATGCTTCAGCAGGATTCTTTAATATCACCAAAATTATTTCATACTTCATTTCTGTTCCTACCACTTTGGCATTCATAGTAAGGGTACTTTCAGTGATGAATGCGATGTGGCGAGATGAAATGAACCGAGCCTCCAAAACACTGTTTTCTTCTCCAAAATACTGTTTTTTTAATCCTAGTATACTTTTTTCTTACAAAAAAAGTTGCCAACCCTAGTCCCACCTTCGCCTGGCTGATCTATTCTGCTGGACAGTGGGTCGTGGCTATTCAACTTTTTGCAATATGTCTCCCTAAGGCCTTTCTATCGAGATGCGGACATCCTAGGAAGTTTTTTTTAAGTTTATTGTGATATTTTTATGGCCACTCATCTATTTGTAGAGATACAGCTTTCCCTTGAAATTCTTTGTTTTGTTTTTGCTTAATTTCTTTTCACGATAGGCTCCATCCCAGACAGCACAATATATTCTAGGATCATTCTAAGAATCACCATTTTGGAACATTATATCATTCCATGAAAAGTCCATGAATATATAGACTATCTGATGAACATTCCAGGAATGTGAAAATGGGAATCCAAAAAACCTGCATAGGTTATTCCCTCAAAACATTCTACGATTATTACTAAGATGGATGGGTTACTGTAGGAAGATTCCTGGTATATCTTTGAAAAATATATGTTGGAAAGAAACTAATGCCTTTTATCACTTTATTTCATTTATTTGTAAGTCTTGTTGTTTGCCTAGGTACCTAACGCGAGTAATATACATATATAACCTAGTATCCGACTTTCATACAGTGTTTTGGGCAGCATTGATTTAGGCACACACTAATTATAGGGATTAATGAAAAAAAGATATATAAAGTGGAACCTCTATATTTATAATTGTATAAGTTTAATGTACACATTAAAAAAACACACTTCATTGCACGGAGTCGTCTTCCCGTATTATCCTGCAAAATAAAAAACCCGTTTAATTTTAAAGCATACGATGTACATTCAAATACACTTCATTACCTGCAATGACAAATTTTCACCAAAATGTCGTATTTTAATCAATTTTAGTACCTACATTTAGAGCAAAAATTGGGTACCACGTAAGAGAATAAATACTGGAAATTCATAGCCACGAATATAGCAAATGTCTTGTTAGTGGTTGTTGTTATATATTAATTAGGGTAGGTACCCACGACAAGTAAGACTAGAACATAGAAATTAGACTGAACAAGAGAGTTGCTACCACATGGTGCAGGAAAGTCGGTAATTTATAGAAACAAAATAGTTATACTCACCCTAGTCGCTCCTAGATGAAGTTATAAACTAAATAACAAGTAAAATCACGTTCCAGAACACGGATATGGATAACTGTCCAATTATCGCAGGAGAAAAATGCACAAGCACGGGCAGGCACCACCGACCACCGCCACCGTAACGACTGAAGCTAACCTCAAAATTCTCAAACCTAACCTAACCTGCAACGGTGCCACGCCTACATTAAGAATCATACCAAAAGGCATATTCAAAGATTATCCTTTAGATAATATTAATTTATGATTATTATCAGAATATTTTAATCGACACGTTCATGGAATAATCATGACGTAATACTCCTAGCACATCCTCATGAGAATGAAACCAATAGAAACGTCCTTAGAACATTCTGTTAATGTTCTGAATATTCTCAATCTATTTTGGATTAAATAAGAATATTCCAGGAATATATTGTGCTGTCTGGGATATTAGTTTGTTTTGATCAGATTAATTCGAAATTAATTAAATTTACATATATGGCGATAATAGAAGGCCACTTGCTTCTCTTTTTATGTGATGCTTGTGCTCACATTGGTTTTCAACTTAATAAGGTGTTCCTATTGTTTGCAAAAATCAACATTCTTTTTTTATTTCCTGTTCTTACCTTTTATGGGGTATGGGGTCCTTCCATTACCGCCACGTGAAGCCATGGACACAAGGTAGGCCTCGCCTTATGTAGCCTCACACATTGAGGCGAAGTAGCTTGTTTTGGAGGCCATGGCAACCTGAGACGAAGGTCTGTCTGGATCCCCTTTCATCAAGCCCATCCATTTCTGGACCATCAGGTGCATTTTTTTTGAGTCTCAACAGTGATCAACACTCTACCCTGCAGGCTGGTGATAAATAAGTAGGTTTATTTAATTCGTCAATTTCAAGTTGAAATTTTAAACTTGGAGACTAAGCAGTAATTTTCAATTTTCAGACTTTTCATTATTGTAACCTACTTCACATTCACCAATTTGTTATATATTTAGATTATTGCAATTATAATAATCAATTTCATGTTTAACAGAGGCCCCATCAAATTTATTTTTCTGTGTTTTAAATATTACTACAATACATCAGTAGCAAGTATCTACCAATACATGAAGACTGACAATTCTACACTAAGTTACATATTTTCTTGTAATATTAAGCGTAAAAGCGAGGTTAGAAGCGGTTCTGAAAGAATACGGAAGGTATTCAGTAATATCACCCACTATAGGGGTTCAAAAATGGGGTTAAGCATAATAAAAACGGATAAAATTGATAAATTTCATAGTTGGACCTTCCAGGAATATGTGTAAAAAATGATGCTCAAATTTCTCATAAATTGCCCAGCAGAAACGGATGACAGTATTATTGTGGGATCTGCAAAACAAACAAGAAATTGTCCATCAAGTTCCGACCGGTTTCGTCGCGATTCTGTATAAAAAAATGGTACGCGCAAACCGCCTGTAGACTACGGATGACGATTTTTTTGAATATTAGTTGGTAAGTATGCTAAAATGCTACCGCATTCGATTACTTAACGATTTTTTTCAAAGTTTTAACACCCCCTCTGTCTTCGATCTCTCCCACCTTAGGGTTATTGTGCAATGACAAAAAAGTTTCCAAACTGCCTCTAGAACTCAAATACCAAGCGTTATCCGGTTTCTTTCTCGGAACTAAAATTACGCGCCATTGCTCTGAATAATACCCCACATCTTATTCATTCATTCAAAATGAAGTTCCGAGTAAGTCTCACAAGGTACTTCAAAATTCAAAAACTTCTATTTTATGATGCCTACGCTCCAAAGCAACTTTTTTTGGTGTATCTACCCTGTGTACGTTAAGCCTATACTATTTGATTGGAAAGTTTAATGGACATCCAGCCCATTTTATAAATAGGTGCAACGGATTCCCCTTATACAAGTCTGAAAACTGTTTAGTGCCTCTGAAGCCTCTTACTGTGTTTCAAAGTTTTAAGATACCTCTAGTCTATTTTATAGTATACATTTTACAATACTGCAAACAAAATGACTGTAATGGATAGAGACGCCACATCAGACGTCAGAATATTCGCATAGGAAATCCTCCCATAGCCCCAGTGTTCAAATTTGCGCGTTTATGATGATACATCCTGCAGCAAGCGTTGGAATGCCCTTTACAACAAATAACTTGATCCCTTGTTCCTTGGTATCATATCACCACAAAATTTTACGATTTTTCCCCTCCAGTGTAAATCCCTTAAGCCACCCTTACCGCACGTATTCTGACGGCTTTTCATGTTTCGGTATGGGGTTAGCGACATTTCCTTCACAGGCAACACCAAAATACTGTTATAGTCGATCACATCTTTCCTCATCACGGTTTGTTATCATAAAATGGAATAACGTTCGCTGAACTACAACACGCTATTTGACCCTACATAGTGCAGGGATTATGGTACAGGAATCACCTACCTAAACGGGCTACGAAAAGTGACACTTAATCCTTCGGCTAACAAACACTAAGCACTCAAATACAAGGACTCCTTCGGTTCCGCACTTTTACACTATCTTTCTCCTTTTTCTGTGTTAAATTACATATATACGTTTATGCAGGAACTGGGCAACAGTAGAGGATTCTTATTTTGGGGGTGTAAATTAGAGCAAATATATATTTTCTTGTTACTGTGTTACCCAGTGAGGTATTTGTTTTTGGTCACGTGACGATTCAAAATTAATAATGGGACATCCTGTATACTTGTGCCTTTCTGTGTTCCTCGCAATAAAACAATTCGTACAAACTACCACACTTGGGATCTAAAGTGACTCTTTCAAGATGTACAGGTTCCTAAAGGACTGTGTACCACTACCATTTAGACAAAACATGGAACGAACACTAGCAAAATAATTTAACTGTAGGAGTATAATTATGTTATAATAATCCATCGTAGTGGTACAAAAGATCATAGCAGCATTATCTACTACGATCCAACAGCATATCGCTACCCAAGTTTCGTAGCAATCATGTAGCGGTTACTGAGATTACGAGGCTAGAAGAGCTCCAACAGACAGATACACCGACAGATAAACCGATAGATATAAGTGACCTGGACTTTCGTTATGTAGATATCATAAAATGCTCAAATAAAAGTGCATTATCTCAAAATCGAAAATTTTCGCAATCAAAATACCTATCAATCAGCTATCAGTGTCGAGAGTAAAATATCTAAATAACAAAAAGTTGACTTTTATGTAGCCCAAAATACAGGGCAAAGTTTATTGAAATCTCTAAGCGACACAGTTCAGCGTTCACTTATTTTTATTGAAATCTTTTAATACACACCGTGATACACACTTAATTGCTTGTTTTTTGGGTAAAAATGCAGTCCACGCGGACGGAAAATAAAGCATAGCTATTGAGTAGTCCCTGAAAATAGTAGACTCGCATTGGTGCAACGGCTACACAATTCGCTAGTGCTCCGTATGTATGAACCAATTAGGATACGCATACAGCGGTTATTGTCCATTAGAAAAAAGGATGGAAATGCCAAGGTGGGTTGACGAGGTCAGAATCACAGTTTTTGAAGCTATATAAAAGTCGAGACAACATTTATAAAACGTTTTTGATAAAACAGTATTGGTAACAAAAACGTTTTGAAAATGTTTATATGACACCTGTACATATAAGCAGAATGGGCACAGGTATAAAATACTTTAGTTGGCTAGACAACGCCCTTGGTGACTATTATAAAATTGTTTCATACACGTTTATAGGTGCATCACCAGATTGGAATAGAGTTATAATAGAACACCTTTACAGAAGCTTTATAAGGTAATTAAAAATTGGCTTTTAAAATATTTTATTTATCTTGTCCATTAGTTATCTCGTTCAAGGCAATTTCAGTATGTGGTTTTATAAAACTATTATATAGCTATTTTGTTGTCGATTTACTAGTCATAAACCATTTTTTGGTGTTCACCACGTGCTGAAATTCAACCTATTTGCATATACTTGACTCTGCTTAGCAAACTTGGATAATGACTCAATGTGTGAAACTTGACTTGTATCTTCTATTTCAATAGATGCGTTAAAATGTTTTAAAGTTATTATTCATTTTTTTTTTTTCGGAAAGCTCCATTTCTTTTGATTATTTTCCTATACGATAGCTGCAACGAATACATTATAATCTCGCAAGCAGTTGACGACGTACTGCTATTAATCTCAAAATACAAAATTATGGTCATTTACCCTTCAGATAACGTATAAAAGAATCATCGCATGCCTTATAGGACAAATAAAGTATCGATATAACAGCAAAGTTTTACGAAGAGTATCGAATAATACGTGCACACAGCTACTATAAAATAACTGTTTTAAAGTTGTGTTACAGCTGCTTATAGTGCTTACTCGTGGTGCACATTTTCTACCATACGAACATTTATAAAACTATTGTGTAAGGCCTTTGTAAGCTATAATAAAATATCTATGTAAGCACTATATATAAAGCAGATTAGCTGCAGGGAGTATTATTATAAAGCTGTAATAAATTGCTTTAGCTGCATTAGCCAATACATCGAATAAGAATTCTTATATACACATTTATAATATATATATTTACATTGTTTCATAAGATATTTTATAATTTTTATGTTAAAATGCCTTATAGCTAGCTAATATAATATTTCGGCTGCGGGAAGCTGAATTCTTGTTGGCGGCAAAACAAATTTAGATTCTCACAGCAGTAATACAATAACTATAAACGTAAATAGCCGGTTTACCTGTAGATTATAAAGAGAAACAGTTAGTTGGGAATGGAGTCAAAAAGAATTGTGGAACTGCGGAACGCATATTTTCTAGTCCGAAACTGTGGATCTCCTGGCACGCTTACGCGTGAATGGATTGACTTTATAATTATCTAATCCCATCAGTGGGCGAGCCGCTGTGTCTTTAAATTTTGGACAGACCTTAAATGTAATACGTGGTTGGGTTACTGAACTTACTGCATTATACAAACTGCATCATGCTATTTTACCCTATACTAATAGGTCATAATAGCCATATCGTTAACATGCAAAAAGTCCGGTTACTCACTCCGGCTACGTTTTACCTGTTTCGTCACGCTACGCACGCCACATTTTTTTGGCCGACTTTCCGATTCATAACAAGAACAAAGAACAAAGAAAGTTTTATTAGACGAAGTTTTGCAGGGCTTTTCTGCTACTTTTTTTCCCAAATCCTCGGGATATAGCTTCGCCCACTGCATGAAGCTAAACTTTGACGTTGGCGTTCAGGATGAAAAGACGTTAAGTAGTTCCCATTACATATTAAACAGTGTAAAGTGTAAAGAGAAAAAGATAATTATTAAACTATAGTAATAAAATGTTGATTAAATATGGTGTTCGCAAGTAGCAGTACTGGGTCAACTTCTATTTAACTTGTACCAAAGTTATTTATTTGAAATTCACTGTGTTGGAAACATAATACGTTTTGCAGATGATCCCTCAAACAGGGTGGGTCAAGCTCAACGCTTCGGATTATTGGGAACAAACGATATGGACTACATTTTGAAAATAATTACTTTTATACAGGTTACCTAATAAAAGCGTGACTTATAAAAGTTATGTTTTTAAAAATGGAAAACCCCGTATATTATTGCATATTTAGATTCCTTGGTCAATTCTAGTTTAAGTTTATATATGATATATGGGACTTAAAATGAACCGTTTAGGTGCAAAACAGCATAAGTAGATATCAGAAAGAAATTGAATATCGCAGCGATTATAAAACTTAGACGGCTGTGACTTTGCCGTATGATTATTAAGCCTTACGTTAAGTTAGACGATTACATTTTAATTGTTTTTGATGTTGGAGATGTAGGTAGATTAATTGAGGAAACTTCACTCAGAGATAACTTGATTTTTTCAAATGAGAATGCCTAATTTTTTTGCAAAATCGGATGTAGAATTTGATAGCCTTTCGAAGAATGTAACTTAATTTATAATTCTCAATCATATTGGTGTTTTCTAATTTTCCTAACTATAAGCAACCTAGCAGGCCATGAAATATAAATAAAAAAACGTTCAGGTGGAAGTTAGTAGCTAGTAGGCTTTGAAAATTGTCCATTTCTGTCGTACTCTAATATACAATATTCAACCGGTACTTAACACAGAGACGTTTTCATAGCAAAGTACAAATTTGCATAGCAACTGAAAGCAATGAAACTAGCTTGAAATTTACTGTTAAAATTTGACCATCCTAAAAAAATCTTTATCAATAATTTGCTTCTGTACTGTTCAGTTGTCACCTTTATACAGGGTGAGTCAAGCTCAACGCCTCGGACTCTTGTGACCAAGCGACATCTCTGTTCAGAAAAACAACTTTGCAAGTGCATCTAAGTCGAGCTTAGGGTTTCCAGTCCCGGTATTTGGTCCCGGGATGGTCCCGGGATTTAATCAAAAAATTTGGTCCCGGGATCCCAGAGAAGTCCCGAAATTCCGAAATAACACAAAAGCCGGCAACGTTGGCTGTTGCCTTAGAGTGGTTGTTATTGACGAAGCAACGACCTAATAGCTGAATTAATTACCGTCGGGGATTCACAGACCTGTGTCGTTCGTCCATCCGCGTGATTATACGGTCGAATTTACCAGTGTTTGAGAGTTGACAAGGTATTTTATAATATACGTATTTAAAAACAGTATCGGTGTCTAACTGTGCCCAGCCGGCACCTGTGCATGTTTATGCCCATCAAAGAACTTGAGGTATGTTATTGTTAATGTTAATAAAATAAGTGAGAAAAAATTGAATATAATTTTCAGTTGTGAAGCTCCGAAGTCAGAGTGCTCCGAGATTCTTGATCTTGCCTATTGTACCTGTGACCTCTGTACCTGTTACCTACACTGCTGCACATCAGCATTCGAATTAAAATGAGTTGCAGTTCCAATTCCGATTCGAGAATTTACAAAATACACTCAAAGAAAGGTACCGACCCAAGATCAATATGGCAACATTTTTTAATATCAAACGATAAACAAACGGCGAAATGTAAATTATGTCCCAATAAAATTATTATGACTAAAGGTGGCTCGACAAAAGGACTACATAAACACTTCAATGCAATACACGAAAAAAAAATTGTGCAGCTAACTCAGGTACCAGTAGCAAAAGCAAATGTCGCCGTCTCCGATGCCGAGGTTGACCAAATTGTTGTCGTCAACGAAGAGGACAGCTTATCTTCTTCCTTCACGTCTCATTCGTCCCAAATCTCCCAAATTGTGCCAAAAAGAAGAAAACTTACGGATTACTACCTAGTGGACCCAAATCACGAAGACAACTCTTTAGATGCAATCATCGCTCGTATGGCAGCATTAGATGGACTCCCATTCAGAGTTTTTATTACGTCTAGGGATTTAAGAAAAGGATTGGAAGCAAGGGGATTTACAAATTTGCCAACATCTTCATCAACAATAAAAAATATAATTTCATTGTATTGCGAGAAGATTTTTGACAATTTCGCTAATGAAATTAAAGTCCTGCGCCAAAAGGGCCGTTGTTTTAGCTTAACATTCGATGAATGGACGTCCACAGCAAACAAGCGATTTCTAAATATCAACATCCATGGAATTTTAGATGAACAATGCGGTAAGATATGGAATATAGGACTAGTACGTGCCCAAGGACCCATGCCTGCAGAGATATGTATAAATCTTGTTGAAAGCAAACTTAAACGATTTGGATTAAGCTTGAAAGATGACATTGTTTCTGTCACAACAGATGGTGCCAGTGTAATGATGAAATTGGGAAAGTTAATACAGCCTCTGCACCAACTGTGCTTTGCACATGGCATTCAGCTTGCAGTTATTGCCATCATGTATTCTAAAAATAAAAAAACATCAGAACAAAATTTCGACAATGACGGTGATGATGGTCATGATAGCAGTGACGAGGATGACTATGATAATGATATAGACAATATTGCAGAAGAGGGTCTTCTTGAGATAGTTAAAGATGAACCTGTAGCTCTTGATTTAATGAATGATGAGAATATTAACGCACTGGTAACCGAAGTACGGAAAATTGTTAAACTATTTCGCCGCTCCCCGTTAAAAAACAATTTTCTGCAAAACTATGTCAAAGATAAACACAGCAAGGAGCTAAATCTTATTTTAGATTGCAAGACCCGTTGGAGCAGCTTAGCTCAAATGCTGCAACGGTTTATTTTTGTAAAAGACTGTATTAAGAAGGCCATGATTGATTTATCCATGCCGATGAATCTGAGTGATTACGATTTTGAGGTTTTAGAACAAGGTTCTAATTGCCTTGAACCTATCAGACTCACGGTGTTAGCTTTGTGCAGATGTGATGCCAACCTTTACACGGCCGATGCCAGCTTCAAGTTTATGTTTGAAGAACTTTCCAAAATTGATATACCTTTTAGTAGAGACTTACAAACTGCTTTAAAGCACCGAATAAATGAGAGACGAACTCTTGCTTCAAGTGTGCTGTCCTACCTCTGCAATCCAGTTGATTATATGAAGACGGTAGAAGGACCTAAAGATTCACTTTTTGATCAATCAGACACCATAGAAATACTCAAATTTATAAAAAATTTGATAAAAAGATTAACCGTAATAACATCAATACAAACATTGCAAGAAGACGACGAAAAATCCGATCAAGACGAAGACAACGAAGTTCCATTATCACATTTAAGAAGTGAATCGTATTCAGCAATATCATTGGCAGAAAAATTGAATAGGGTTATTGAAAATGCAATATCTACGTCCACAGGAACAGTACCAATATCCTTAACTGCAAATGCAAACGAGTTAACAAAAACACTTAAAGGCGAAATGACACTTTTCGAAAGTGGTGGTTCTCGTGGACGGAATCTCCAATTATGTTACAATTATTTAATAACCATACCACCCACAAGCGTTCAATCAGAGAGGGCATTTTCAACAGCCGGGTCATTTGCAACAAAACTTCGCTCAAAATTAGGAGATTCATCTTTAAATGCACTTGTGACACTTAAGTCATACTTCCAAAAGTAATGTTTTGTATGTTATATAATATCTGTCTTATCTTCCCCTACAGTGTAGTAGAATAATTTTTCTTTTTTATGTTACTATTATGTAAGAATTCGTTGTTGTTTGTTTTTATTATTTTTTATTCCTGTTTTATACTGTTATTACAGTTAGTAATATTGCTTAAGCCCAATTTCAAATATTAAAATAAAAATATAAAACCGCTTTTGTATCGTTTTTATAGAATTATTTCCAATTGAAATATATCTTGAGTTTCGGGACTTTCGGGACTAGTACCGGGACTTAAAATTAGATCCCGAAGTCCCGAATACTTTTTGGTCCCGGGACTTGCAAACCCTAGTCGAGCTGAATTACATTTTAAAAATAATGACTTTTATTTAGGGTGTCTAATAAAAGCGTGACATATCAAAGTTATGTTTTTTAAATGGAACATCCTGTATATTATTACATATAGGTTCCTAGGTCAAGTTTTTCAATCAAATCGGTGTTTTTCAATTTCTCTACGTCTAACCAACCTAGCATGCCATGAAATGTAAACAAAAACATGATCAGGTGGAAGAAACCTACGAATCCAGCAGAAAGATATAGATGAACTAGAGTATAGGGACAATTTCTGTACAACAACTCAACTCTAAGCAGAAACAACGGCAGTAACATATCTAAAGTCAAATTTTAAAACTTGATTGGCTGACTGCGAATCAACTCCAGCTTTTCAAATAATGTTTATTTTGATACATTGCATTGGGGGGGCGATCTTGGATCACCATAAATTACGAACTTCGTGGCTATCTTTATTTTTAGCATGTGCTGTAATGAGAAATAGGTAAATAATGGCCGATAATGATAATGAAGGTCGACCAATTTGACGGATTTTGGCAAATAAAGGGTGACTCATTAATACCTTTGTAATTAAATTCTAAATAAAATACATAAAACGGAGCTCGACGACAAAATATTTACTATAACTAAAAAGACAATCTTTGACATTTACTTTTTAAAGATAACTTCATTTAAAAATGCTGGCCCTGGCTACGCTATAGGTGGTCCAATCGGAGGGTCCAATTTTCCAGCATTGCGACCCGTATCAGCCCATTTATGCGAATGATGTTGGCGTCCAGGTCCGGAATTGTAACTGGTTTGTCAATAAAGGTTTTACGTATCTCCACAGGAAAAAGTCCAAAGGTGTGAGTGATATCACACGATCTAGGGGGTAAGTTGACTGGTCCAAAACGCGAAATTATCTGCTCATCAAAATGATTTCTTAATAAGGTCATTGTTTCGCGTGCTGTGTGTGCCGTAGCTACATCTTGCTGAAACCAAATGACGCACACCGATGATTCCACCGGCCCATAAACCACACCACACAGTGCTTTTTTCAGGATGCAACGGTACATCGAGTGCCGCTTTGGGTTGTTCGTCAGCACAAATATGGCAATTTTGTTTATTGACGTATCCGTTGAGCCAGAAATGTGCCTCGTCACTGAACAAAATTCGAACAACGGATTCTCATTAAGCTGTGTCAGAGCTCATTGACTGGAATTTAAGCGTAAGTTTAAGTCTTAAGGCTTCAATTCTTACGTAAAATTCGCCAAGTTTTCGAATACGATAGGCCCAAATGCTGAGATCGACGTCGAATTGATCCCTCACGGTCTTCAGTTACACTATCCATTACAGCAGCAATATTCTCCTCATTACGGGCTGGATGTGGCCTATTCGGTTTCATATCATCCAACGGCTTATACTGAGACTCAGATTTGCGGATGGTATTGGCAATAGTGGTGTCGGAAGGTCGATGATGCACACCGTATGCTGCACGAGGTGCACGAAAAACTTGTCTTACACAACGATTATTTTCATAATATAGCTGAATAATTTGGAGACGCTGTTGTTGTGTGAGTTTTTCCATAATGAAATGTCAAGCAATACTGAATCACAATAGGATGACGCTTTGACAGCTGTCACTAGTAATCTACCAAAAAAGGTCATACGAAAAACAAAGCTCTAAATGAATCACCCTTTACTTAGTATTCGCACACCATACATTTTTTTACTGTTCCTTTGTCTCATTTTTTGCATTTGAAGCTAACTCTACAATTCATTTTCTATTATTTCTTAAAACTATTTGACAACCTTCCTTTTTTGTCTTCGTCTTTAGGCTTGCTCTTTTGTCGCTTAGATATGAAAAGCACCTTCAAATTTCTCAAGTTCATTCCTGTCTTTTTGTTTCGCCACAGCATGCAAATGCCAACGTATGATACTCCAAATGGTGAAAAAGATCATTAAGCCGAGCTTTAGCAGACAGGGGTGCCGGCCTTCAAAAGCTCCGTTAGGGTCCATACGCGCTACGTGCTCTGCTACAAAGTGGAGCAGAAAGTATATGATCTAGAGTTCCTATTACCAGTCTTTATTGAATCAATTTGGTGTTTTTACCATCAGCGTTCACCCATAAACAACGACACCTTGAAGGTAGATTACTCGTGGTAATAATAAAAAAAATTAGCACCTTTCGTCCCGCTATTCCCTACATTTTATCTTAGATCATTGAAACGTGCGTCTGGTGAGATCTTAACTTTATATAGTATCAATATATTCCGGCACATACGGGATACATGTTGTATAATAATTATTATTAGTCGCAGAAAGTATTGTGAAATTTTCTTGTTTTGATGTTGATGAACATAAGAACATTCCGAGGAACATTCTGAAACAGTTGAACTTATGTACACAAGCGAGTATTATGTTGCATACAGTTTTTGCTCAGAATTCATAGAAGCCATTTTTATATCCACCTTTACACCCCAAGTAGGCCATAATGGATATTTTTTGAGCTCAGTTCCTTGATAATGTAAAATATAAACACGATTAAAACATGCAACGTTATATATTCATATCGTTTGGTCATTCTTTATATAATATAGTTTAAGTCTAGATATCAAAAGAATGAGTAATAGCCAGCAAAAGAGAATATGGAGCTCAAAGCCGCCCCCCCCCCCCCCGGGTTCCGGGTGCTTTCGAACACTCAGCAGATCCCCCTAAGTAGGGCCGTCACCTGTTCGGTTTTTTCTTAGCGGGTAAGAGTCACTAAACCTGTTTTTGCTGTAATGGTGACGCTTCTTTACTGCTCCTCCAGGATGTTTAAGAAACGGAAACCTAACTGTTCTCTCTCCCTTTTTGCTCGCCAAAAATGGTGACACCAAACGACGTCCTACTCCTGTGAATTTGTGGTTCTTGGGTTTTTAGGCCTGCGTCGTTTAGCGTTAAAGCTTGATGTTTCGCCACCATGAGTGGATGGCATCTTCAGAAGCTATTTCACTTCGGCGACCTCCAAAATACTGACGACTGGTGGAGCTACACCTGTATGTATACCTGTTATCGGTAACGTGGCCCAACGAGGCAGCGTTGGTAGCCCCGCCCCCTCGCGATATGGTAGTGTCTTCAGGTCCGTTAGTATGAGTACCCATGTCCGGTTGACTTTCTGTGTTTCTTCTTTCCTATTGAAATTATTATGATGTTTTTGTATTTCGATGGCTTCTCTGTGAAGTCTGCCATGGTATGAAGACGTTGCGGCAAGAACCTGAGTTTCTTCAAACTTGATCTTATGGCCTCCTGCCTTAAGCGCATGTTCGGCTACCGCTGATTTTTCGATATAACCTAGTCGACAGCTAGCCTTATGTTCTGAAATCCTTGGGTTTATCTATCGCTTCGTTGTTCCTATGTATACACTCCCACATGTGCATGGTATGCGATAAACCGCTGGTGTTGTGAGTGGGTCTCTTTTATTCTTCACCATTCTCAAATGTTCGTGTATCTTTCTTGTGGGCTTGTAGATGGTCTTGACGTTTTCCTTTCGTAACATGTTTCCTATTCTGTATGTTATTTCGGGCACGTAGGGTAGAAAAGCTTTTGCTATCGGTTCAGGTTGTGGTTTTGCCCTATTTCTTTTCATTGTTCTTGTTATTTCCTTTTCTGTGTAACCATTTGCCTTAAGAGCATTCTTTAGGTGTTCCAGTTCGGTGTCGAGTTCCTCTGGTTCGCACACTTTTCTAGCTCGTTCTGTCAAAGTTCTAATAATTCCGTACTTCTGAGATGGGTGGTAGTTTCATTCTTTATGTAAGTACTGGTCAGAATGAGTTGGTTTCCTATATACCTTTTGTCCTAATGTAATTCCTTTTCTTGTTAGAAAAACATCAAGGACGGTGAGTTTTTGTTTGTCTTCTACCTCCATGGTGAACTTGATGTTTTCGTGCACGCTGTTCAGGTGTTCTAGAAATTCTTCCTGCTTTTCTCTTCCGTGGTTCCAAATGACGAACGTATTGTCCACATATCCGAGCCATATCTTGGGCTTATATTGAGCGCCTTTCAAAGCTGCCTGTTCGACCTTTTTCATTACAAAGTTCGCTACTATCGGGCTTAGAGGGCTTCCATGGCTACACCTTCAATTTGTTCGTAAATGTTGGTGTCCCAGATGAAGTAGGTCGTTGTTAACACGTGCCTGAAAACGTTTGTAATGTCTTCTGGAAATATGTTCTTGATGTGTTCAATTGCATCGTTTAATGGCACCTTTGTAAATAATGACACAACGTCGAAGCTGACCAGCATGTCGGATTCTTCCAGCTGTACGTCTTTGATTTTCGAAATGAAATAGGCTGAGTCCTTTATGTACGAGTCGATTTTTTCAACGTATGGCTATAATAAAGTAGTTAAGTGTTTTGCTAATTCGTAGGTAGGCGAACCTATTGCGCTTACGATCGGGCGAAGTGGAACGTTGGGCTTGTGGATTTTTGGCAACCCATAAAGCCTAGGAGTCAGTGCTTCACTTTTGCTCCACTTTTACCTTGACGAAGAAACGAAGAAACCAAGAAGAAGATAGAAGAGCGAGAGGTATCCAACAACACGCTGGTGAGAAAGTGTCTGGAGGTGGCGCGTTAAGGCCGGGTCGCCAATTAGTCGAATTGCCCTTCTCTGAACGGCATCAAGTATAGACAGGGTGGTAGGGGTGGCAGCTCCCCAGACATGAGAGCAATACTCCGGGCCAGGTCTTATCTGGGCTTTATATGGTTACATGGTGACAAGTACTTTCTGGTTCTAAATAGGTACCCAAGCTTTTTACCAGCAGCTGTTGCAGTTGACGCAATGTGTTCGTGCCAAATCAGATTTTCTGTAATGTTAACTCCTAACAGCTTGAATAAGTGACTCCTTGGCAGAGCTCGGTTGTTCATTAGAACCTGGTGTTGGCTTCTGTACTTCTTATTTTGATAGCGTACAATACTGGGTCCTTTGAAAGTGAGGCTGCCACTGCCAGTCTTCTGCATTCCAGCTTGACCACAGATCCCTGGGGAACCCCAGCATTGATGCTATGGGAAGAAGAGGGAAAGCCGCCTACCACGACACTTATTAACATTAGCCCGCAATACCCAATATAAATAGCACCCTGTTACCCAAGAAGTCGACGTCCCTGAGTACACCACATAACATGAACTTGTAGAGGTGTCGTTAGTCTTGTTTACGTCGGACGTGGCGTAGTACACCGCGGCAAAATGAAGGGCATTTCCTCCGAGGAAATATTCAATTATGCCTTTAGTGCACCAGCGATTTGCATTTTTATAAAACGATGTAGTCGCCGAGGTATAACGCCGGAAAGATTCGTGAATATTTTATGTTGCGGTGGAGTAGCTGTGTGCTAGCTGTTAATATAGTGTGTATTGTATACATGACACAATCAACATATAAGAACGTTGTTCGCTTCTGGGTATTATAGCCCAGTTACTGTAACTACTGCTACTCCTGTAGCTGTCGTTTGATCACAGTTGTGTACGGTTGATTGCCTATTCTGATCTATGGGTATAAAATTACTGTCTGTATATACAGGATGTTCATTTGAAAACTTCCAACCACGCATTCATCGAAAAACACTGGATAAAAGAAAAAGCACACAGACATGTCAAAATATTTGTCAAGGGGAACAATTTTTTAACTAAAAACTACTCCGCCCCCTTGTACCCTCTGCCCCCTAGGGTTATCCGCCTAAAAAATCTAAATGACAAGGGGTATTCGGTAATGTCTTGTTTTAAAAGTATATCGAAAAAGTCCTTTATTCTGACGTATGATTCTTTTTAAATCGGCCGATACGTTTACGAGAAAATTGGAAAAGTCTAGTATATCTTAATTTGTTAAAATAGAACAAAAGCACACAAAAATATCACTTTGTATTGCAATAAGTGTTCAATTGCTTGTTATAGGAAAAATAATGGTAATGTTCAAATTCCTGACATCATCATCATAGTCACAATGTCTTAACAGACATGTTGTGAACTCGTAAAATGAATTACCCATTTTACGAGTTTCTCTTGGGATATCTTAATGATCTTTGATGCAGTAGTTTCCCATTTGCTTTCTGCATCCTCATGCCGTTGACCAGATGTATCTACCGGTTCATCCGCCTTTAGGGACAATTTCTCACCCCAAGGACAAGAAGGTGTCCTGACTCTTGTCAACTCGTCCACCCAAAGCTGTTGGTTGAGAAGAGGTTAGTGCTTATACCGACAGTAGTTCGGTTCCTTTTGGTCGCCTTTTACGACATGCAGGATATACTCTGGGAGATATTCTAACCCGCCCCACACGGGTTAAATTCCTGACAGATAGTTGCAGACACGGTGGATATGATTCCAATTTATGCTGCCCACAATCAATGTGCTCGGCAAACTGCCGTCCCATTTTGGTTTGTTTTGAACCTTGTTACGAAATGTTCTGAAACTTGATCTGTTGCAAATAAAAAACGGAGAGTTTCGGATGAAGGCGCTCAAATTAAGGTTTTGGACCAATTTTGCATAAATCCTAATACCTCGTTACACAAAATTGTGGATGCGACTGATATTTGATTTTGTTCTATACACATCGTTACGAAACCATAAATTTCATCCATTTAAAATGAAGATAGGTAGTGCAGGGGTCAACCGAAGATTATATTGATTTGATTGGCTAGTTGAGTTCTGTAAACAAATGGCTGTAGCGATAGTACCATTCTCTTAAAGAATATATGCCCCACTGATGAATGCACATTTTGTCTAACTGGATCCTTAATAAGCAGGTATTGGAGCAGTAAAAATCTTCAAGCTTTTGTAGAAGAGCATACCCAGTACCCCCAAAAAATCATTGAATGGGCAGGCAATTTAGGAAACAAAGTGATTGCGCCATTAGAATAGAATAGAATAGAATCATATTCACTACATGCTGCTATTGAAGCAGATAAGTTTCGTCAAACAACACAGTAGATGTGAAACACAAAGATAAATTGACATAGATAGTGTAAGTGACAGAATAAGTACACAATACATACAAACAACAGTAGAAAATACGTTACGAATGTAAATAACAAAATCACTAAAGTTTACGTCGTTTCAACAAACTCCTTCAGGCTATAAAAACATTTCTCCACAAGATAATTTCTCAAGTTTTTCCTGAACTTAATATTTGATTGGATGTTTTTTAAACTATCAGGTAACAGATTGCAGTAGTGGATGCCAGCGTAATCAGGGGATTTTTTATAAAAAACGTGATGGTACTTCTATATATATATAGCTTACTACTAGATCTTGTTGAATATGAGTGAATATCTGAGTGTTTTTTCAAATTGTTTAAATTGTGTTTTACATAGATAAGTAACTTGAATAAATATATGCCTGCAACTGTCAAAAGGCCATTATCCACGAATAATTTATAACAAGACTCCATCGGTTTGATGTTGAAAATCAATCGTAAAATTCTCTTTTGGAGTACAAATACCCTAGTCCATTCAGTTGCTTGGCCCCAGGATATAATATTATAGGAAATAATTGAATACACACATGCATAATAGTAGTTGATTGATACGCTGACTGAAAGATTTATTTTTAGAGTATTCAAAGCAAAGTATGCTTTATTTAGTTTAGAACAAATATGATCAATATGAGATTTCCAACTAATGCGATCGTCTAGTTTAGTACCTAAAAAATTTGTGCCGGTAGATGGAGTTATATCACTATTGTTGAGTGTTAATGTAATATCAGTTTGTTTTTGATAATGCCTAGTAAATTGTATGAAAGTAGTTTTATCTAAATTTATTATTAAGTGGTTATATTTGCACCAATTTGCAAATTGCAGCATGACAGCGTTGACTTTGTTCGTAATATTTTCAGAATCATTGGCGGACACCAGTAGTGTAGTATCGTCGGCATACATGAACACCGTGCCATCCTTTATGTGATCTGGCAGGTCATTCATGTATAATGAGAATAACAATGGACCTAAGATACTGCCCTGCGGTGCCCCCAGATTAACGTCGTGTATATCTGATCTATCATTTGCTATCTTAACTAATATTTTTCTATGTGAGATGAAAGAGCAAATCCACTGGTTTATTGCTCCTCTAATACCTAAGGCGTTGAGCTTGACAGACAAAATTTTTGAATCCAAAGTGTCAAAGGCGCGGGATAAGTCCACGAAAATACCCACAACCACCTTTCTCACATCAAGCTTTTCATATATGTTTTGGATGAATGAAGTAGTAATAGTTTCAGTAGAACGGGCCTTCCTGAAGCCATGTTGACAAGGTGTAATTAAATTATATTTATCAATAAAACTTACCAGTCTTCTATGTACGGCAGTTTCAATTATTTTTGAAAAACATGACAGTGTAGAAATTCCTCGATAGTTCTCTACGCACGTAGTATCACCTTTTTTGTATATTGGTGTAACTTTTGATAATTTCAGTTGGTCTGGGAATTCCCCTGATAGGATTGATTTATTTATTATAGGAGTTAAATCTCGCGCCAGTTCGTAAACGCATTCTTTTATCAAGAGGATTGGAACTTCGTCAATGCCTGTAGAAGGCTTATTTTTAAGTGACAAGATGACCTCAGAAATCTCTTCTTCAGTGAATTCAAATATACAAAAAGAATTATTTAAGTGTTTCCCAACAGTGGTGCAAGTGTTAGAGCAAGTTTGACCGTTTGATTGCGCAACGAGCGCTGAGGCAGACGTTGCGAAAAATTTACTGAATTCATTCGCTATGATTTTGGTATCGGTTGTTATTTTGTTTGTTAATGGAAACTCAAATGGAGAAATATATTTGGATATGCTGGAAAATACAATAAATCCGATTATCACTGAAATCATTGAAAACCAACTCGAAGAAAATGGAAACCCTATACTTGATGAGGCTGAAATCTATTTTTAGCACGACGGCGCTCCTCCTCCTGATTCTGTTTTTCCGGTTCGGCAATGGCTAGACGACGCATTTCCAGATAAATGAATAGGGCGCAGAGGGCCCATAGAATGGCCTGCCAGCTCTCTTGATTTGACACCATTAGACTTTTTTATGTGAGGCAGATTTAAATCTATTGTGCTTAGTCGCTAACCGGGGAATTTGGATAACCTTCGTCAACGCATCATCAAAAGCTGCCACGATATCCCACAACATGATTTTGCAACTGTCTGTCAGGAATTTGAACATCACATCTATCATTGTTTGGATAATATAGGCACGATTTTGAACACTTATTGCAATAAAAAGTGATGTTTTCGTGTGTTTCCGTCCTATTTGAACAAATTAATGTATATAAGGATTTTTCTAATTTTCTCGAAAACCAATCTACCGGTACACCAGGACAAAGTACTTCGAAATACCTCTAAAACAAAATATTACTCGATACCCCTTGTCATTTAAAATTTGGAAGGGGATGATTCTGATGGGCAGAGGGTACAAGGGGAAAAATCAGTTTTAGGTTAAAAGGTTATCCACCTAGACAAATATTTTGACGTCTCTCGGCGTTTTTTCTATTAATCGGTGGTTTTCCATAAACTCGTGGAAGGAAGTTTTCAACTGAACACCCTGTATGTATGTATGTATGCATGATTTCACAATTTTCATTAATTTTGGGGTGTGGAGTTTTTGCCACAAGCAGGATCTTACGATGGAATTAACAACATATCTACCATTTTTCCGGAAATATAACTTTATTCCGAATGGATTTAGTTATCTATATCTATCTATAGTTTTTTTTCTTTTTGAAATCCTTGAAAAATACTGATTATCTTTTGTACACAATTTCCCATACCTAAACTCATAAGTTCTGAGTTACAATTAAATTTGCATTGTACCCATCCAAATTAAAATAATTATTTGTCAACGATCTCATTGAAACAATCGATGATCGGATTGGGAAATGTCTATATGTCGACGGTTTGACAATTTTCACATCCGGAGAAGAAATCGAAGCTATAGAAAATAAGCTACAAACAACTATTGATAAGCTGGTGGAAGTAGCAAACAGAAATGGAATGCAATTTTCTAAAGAAAAGACCGTTGCGTTGCACTTTTGTCGTCTCAGAACTCCCCATAGGGACCCCATGCTCCTCTTGCAAGGTACAGTCATCCAGGTGAAAGATCACCATAGGATCCTTGGTATCATCTTCGACTATAAGTTACTATGGAGACAGCATATAGAAGATCTAGCCCTGAGGTATAAGAAAGCCCTGAATATAATTAAATGCTTAGCTAATATTAAATGGGGTGCTAGCAAAGATGTGCTTGTGTATGTGAATGAGCAAAATTTTGAGCATCTCACGAATTTGTGATTCTTGGGTGTTCAGGCCGGCGCCGTTGAGCGTTGAGGCTCAACGTTTCGTCACCACGAGTGGATGGCATCTTCAGAAGATCACTCTATACGTTCTGGGTAGTGCGTATTAGATACAACTAAACTTTCTTTAGGTATTACTTGAAATAAGCTTTTCGACTTTTCAATTGAGAGGAGCAATTCTTACCAAAAATGATACTTTTCTTTTGCAGCTTCGTGGTAAAATTTTTCTTTTTTGAGCTGTGTTAGCGATTCTTCAATTAAGGAGATCGATAAAACGTAAGAAGACTAACAAAGCTGTGGAAGCATCTATTTGAAGGAGTTGATCTTCCTACAGTCTTTATTATCCGCATCCTATTGCTGTGTATCATTGCAAATAACGCTCCCGTATATAGATATAGAAGTTACTGCAGCATATCAATCCATACTCATACGCTTAGTAATCCTTTTAAAGAGCTCTATTAAATTTTATTTGTTACCCTGTTCAGTTCTGAACGTATTCATAATTCACGAAGCTGGATGACCAGGTTATTGACATTAAACTAAAATTGTAAGTTGCCGTACGTTTGTTTCAATTTGCTTTGAACCAGGCGTTTCACACCACAAGTGTTTGTATGTTTGCTTGCAGTGCAAACAACTTCGCATTCAAACGCGACAGTTCACTCAGGTCGTCCAGCAAGGATATTTACATTCGTTGACTCAATTAGCTCGTCCACCACCTTTCAAGCGAACCTGACCTACCTATGTTTGAGTTGTTTCGTTGCATGTGATGATATAACTCTCAGCAGGGTACCAAGGAAATTTTAGTTTTTCACAGCGAGCTTGGGTTTTAGTTGTGTATTCACTTGTAATGGTAATGCTTAGAGACCGGACATATGTGTACTGAAAAACAAGAAAATATTTTGTTTTTGTGCTGCAAAGGTCATGCAAAATATGGATATTATATGTATAAAACTGGGATAATATGTATTATTATTGTTTAACAAACTAAATAACAAATACTAAAAATTAGAAATTAGTGAAAGAACACATATTTGGTTGGTAACAAATATATTATGTAAGTGATCTTTGTAACAAGTTTTGGAAACATAAGAGCTTCAATGTGGTACTAAAATACGTTTAAGATTGTCCATAGTTAAATATTGGCGACTATCTGTTCGCCACACATCATCACATGAAGTGGTCGGTGCAAACTTCCATCGGCGCTATGTCTGTTGCATATGAGAGTCGATATACGAGGGTTGCTCTATATCGACTCTCGTATGCAGCAGCACATAGAACCGCGCTCTTCTGGTCAGGCCAAGCGAACGCGCCGTGGCGTTCCACCAAGGAGTCTGCTGCTGTTTAGCAGCGATTTTCTTTGGTTTGCCGTTACCTTGGGGTACCAGATGGCGCACAGGCAGATCTTTTCTGTCGCCTTATCTCACATGCTTCACATGTCTGGTAGACATGAAAATTCTGATGCTCTCTATCTCCATCAATTGACCTATAGCGCACCAATGATCTCTAATAAGCGTGAAACAGCTGTCTGCGTACTGGTGGATTGACGGAGATATAGAGCAACCCTCGTATATCGACCATCATATGCAGCCGCATATAGAACCACGCTCTCCTTGTCAGGCCAAGTGAACGCGCCGTGGCGTTCCACCAAGAAGTCTGCTGCTGTTTAGTAGCGATTTTCTTTGGTTTGCCGTTACCTTCGGGTACCAGATGGCGCACAGGCAGATCTTTTCTGTCGCCTGCTCTCGTCAGGAAGATTATTTTTACTTTGTTAAAATTATCTGCATAAAACAAAGTCGCATTTAGCCATGTACCTCATCTTCTTACAACTGGCGTGGGTAGTAATGGCAAGCCTGCATGAGCCATTCAGCTAAAATGTATTGAATTAGGATAAAATACTTGCATAATTCTTCTGTTAGACTTTTCAGAAGCGCCGGTAACATTTCTTCAAATAGTTTTTGCGAAATATGTTTTTAAAAAAGAACGTAAGGAAGGCGAAATTCGCCTAATATAACTAGTTTGACTAAAATGTTATAAAATCATAAGTAAAAACACTTGAAAAAATGAAATACTAATTAGTTGCTAAGTAAGTAAGACCTAACATTAAACAAGCATTACAGTACACAGTTTTTCCATCTGTTGATCCATAGTTATGGTAAAGATGAACATAAAAAAAGTATTTCCAATGATAATCTCTTAACCGTTATGTTGTTATATGCCAAAGTAGGTCTGTTCATTCTATATAGTACTATAGTCCTCCCCGTCTGCATCAGGTAGAATGACTAGTGAAGAAAATGCTCCCAAAACTAGCACAGAGCTCCAGTAGTTTTTATACAGTGTGTCCCACGACGATTAAGACAAGCAATATATCGGAACTGGGTAGTAGTAGCGAGTTAAAATTTTGGGGGTTTAAATTAGAGCAAATATAGTATTTTTTCTCATTTCCGTGTCACCCCATAAGGTATTTGTTTTTGATCACGTGACGTCCAATTCAAAAATGTTAATGGGACACCGTATATATTTCTGAATTTTTGTGTTCCTCCCGATCAAGCAATTCCAAAAAACTAGCACACCTGGGGCCTAAAGTGAATAATTCAAGAGCTACAGGCTACAGGTACTTAAGGGAGGGTTCCACTACCATTGATTATAACATGATTGTATCCCTACAGTTAAATTACTTTGGTAGTGTTTCATAATGGTAGTGGTACAGTCCTTTAAGTACCTGTAGCTCTTGAATTAATCACTTTAGATCCCAAGTGTGCTAGTTTGTTGGAATTTTTTTATCGGGACGAACACAAAAAGTCACAAATATGCAGGACGTCCCATTAAAAATTTTGAATCGGACCTCACGTGACCATAAACAAATACCTCAATGGGTGACACAATATTAAGAAAAGATACTATATTTGCTTTAATTTACACCCTCAAAATTATAATTCGCTACTACTGCCGAGTTCAGATATATTGCTTGTCTTAATCGTCGTGGGACACCCTGTATTACCTCGAATAATTACATGATTATGTATATATCATTAATGTACATCAATTCAGGTATATTGAGCTCATTCTATTATTGAGCAGAAGGTATTCTGTATCTGATTTATAAAACAGTACGTTTTGCAAAGATGTAGACAAGATCACCCTATATCTCTTCCAACAGTACTGAACAATCATCAGAAGTCAAGTCATTATTATTCTTTTTTATTTTCAGGTTCTCATGAGAATTCGAGTGGAGGAAAAATTACGAACCTGTAAGTAAAACTGTTATAAGCTTTCAATCTCTGACCAGTCTTCGAAATACAGCGAAACCTTCTTACAAAGACAAAATCAATTCGCACTTCAGTTTAATCATACGCTTTGAGGTGACTCAAAGTCATGCCCAACAAATCCGTTTCACATATACGAACGTAGTGATGAAGCTAGTAGAGGCTTATCCAAAACAGGTTTGGAGAATAGTGACAGTACATGACCGGCACATCGTCCTTTTTTAAATGAAACTCTTTATATATTATATTGTTGTATCTCCAATTTCAACGCTTAAATTTGTGACAACTTTGTTGAGCTCAGTACGGCTCAAGTATTTAACCGCTTCACATTTTCTCGTCAATTTACTAAATTTTTTATCGACAACGTATCATACAAAGCTCACGTCTTACGGAGAGGTCCATTCACCTACCTCAATGAAAATTTCACATAAATAACACGCAAGGTTTTCAGAAATTGTCTCCATTCTTACAAGGTATGGAAAAATTGAAAAATGGGTAAAACTGTATCAAGAAACTTGAAGAGATATGAATATGAACATATAGTGTTGGGAAAGAACCCGGATGATGCTTGGTATGTGACTTCTAGGGGCAGTTTGGAAACTTTTTCGTCATTGCACCATAACTTCAAATTGGGCGGGATTGGAGATAGAGGGAGGCTGTTAAAACGTTAACAAAACCGTTAAGTAACCGAATGAAAATGCGGTAGCATTTTAGTACATCTACCAGCTGATTTTCAGAAACATAGTCATCCGAAATCTACTGGCGGCGTGCGCATATAGATTTTTTTTTAGGACGAAAACGAAAAAATCGCGACTAAACCCGTCGATGTAAAATTATGTTTCTTCTCTAGATAACCCACACTGTCATCTGTTTCTGTTGAACAGTTTAAGAGAAGTTTGAGCTTGAAATTCGACTTTTCACGTCATTTTCGATAGAAATCGTTGAAAAATTGAAAATTGTTCGTAATGTTTAAAACGGATGACGTTTCTTATACTTGTCCTGGGGAGGACCAACTATGACATCTATGAAAGACGTCAAAAGGTCAAAGAATTTTCCATAAAGTTCCGACCGCTTTCGTCCCGATTTTTTAATTTTCATTTTAAAAAAATCGGTACGCGCAAAGCGCCCGTGGATTTTTGGATGACGATTTTTTGGAAGATTAGTTGTTAAGTGTACTTAAACACTATGGTACAATGACAAAAAAGTTTTCAAACTGGCTCTATAACTCAAATACCAAGCGTCATCCGGTTTATTTCTCGACAATAAAATTACGCGTCATTGCTCTGAATAAAGCCCTACGCGTGTGGAACATGATATTGATACAGGTTACAAAATGCAGTTCAAAAAGAATTGAAAAGGCCCCTTGCACTTCTCAGAGCAAATTTCCAGGAGCCACACAATACAAATAATCATTATAACAATGGGCAAAATTAATTGATTCTCAATTCTTATGATCCCTGTCAGTTTATTGAGTAATATACTATCGACCGTTCTTAGAACGTATGCAGTATGTAGATTTCCTAGTTTAAATCCACATTTTATATCTCATAGACAATTAGATGCAGGAGAAGCTTATAAAAGCATATTTAAAAATCGGATTGGTGAAAGGTAAGATTGCATAGTGTTCTTGGTTGGACCAGAAGATCAAGAGTCATTGATATCGTGTCCAGCTTCTCAGCACTGCTGCAGGCGACTGTAGGTAGTTCAGACGCGATTGCAATACGCTTAGAGTAAAGCGAAAATCAATGCGAACTCGAAAAACATAATGAAGTCAAACAGCCTGGACGCTGCACTAAACGTCCAATACATGATCTGTTAACTAGGAGTAATGGCAACTACTTTGCGACTAGTAGAACTGTGCTCAAAGTAGAGATGTGTAGAACGGTTCTGATCCGGTTCATTGATCCGGATCTTTAAGGTGATCTAACTGCATCGAATCCTGAATTAAAACTCAACGGGTCAGTCGGGTCACAAATTCGGCGACTTGTTCATTTAGAATCACAAAGCAGGATGGTGCATGCCACGGCGATATATGTCGGTCAGTTTATCTGACGTTTGGCGATGTGTTCAGTTTTCGGTTCAGTGTTCTGCTGAAGCTAAATGATAGCCATGATGCTTAATGTTCTGGGATCTGAATTTAAAGGAATCTAAATTTTAGATAGATATTTTAGGGCGAATAATAGATAGTATTTTTTGTGTATAAGGAGTTGTGGCTGTTTATATAGTAGAGACAAAAAATTACTTTTACGTGCGAAGAGTTTTAACAAATACAAGAAAATCAAAACTGAATAATTATTTATTAAACGAAATCAAATCTGAACGTTTTATAATGAAAAGTATTTATACATATTCATCTTCTAGGTACATATTTATAAAGAAAATAAATATCATCTGATATGAAAATAAAACAAATTATACATGAAGTTCATACTGTACTGGCTCATTTCAGTCTGCACCGAGTACCCAGATTGGGCGGTTCCCCTGTGTTTCGGTCAAGATCGAAGGTGAACGATTGCATTCATTAGTCGGGATCTGACTCACCCGTGAACCGGATCACTGTTCCGGATCTTTGAGGTGATCTAGATCCGCTGATCCGCATCCTAGAAATGACCCGATATGCCCGTCTCTAGCTCAAAGGAAGAGACATAAACAATGTACTAGACTCGGAAATCCGACATGACCTGCTCTTGTAGGATATCATATTGGTACAATACAATTCAAAGGTATCAAGATAATAGCAAAATTCCTTTATACTTTTCATCGCAGATCTGTGAACACAAGGAACCGTGTTACTCGCAAGCTAGTTAACTCCCAATGGGGGCCCACCCTGGCACATGGCGGACCACATTCCTTACCATGTGCTCCAGGTCCAGCTCTCAATAATATTAGCGAGTTGATTGAGTGTTAAATGAGTATTATTTTGGATGTTTCCAACTACGTTTCGGGAAAGATTTTAAATTATGGCAATTTTAAAGTCGTTACCTGGTTTTTCTCGATACAACACCCTGTATGTTTTATTTTACATCGAAGTAGCTACTAATACCCTCTCGCTTTCTAATTTTTTTTTTCGAGTTTGCGACGTTGCCGAGTTATAAATTATTTTTCCAAAATTTCAACCAAATACATCACTGATTTTCATTAATAGAACGCACTGTATATTTTATTTAACATAAAAGTACTCCTTAGTAATGGTTTGTGGGGTGAACAAGTTTTAGCTGGTGTCCCTAAAGTATTAAAACCATTTTCCTTGCTCATATTTCGAATACCGGGTTAGTAAAAGGTACAAGAACGCTTAAATACCTCCAAAACTTGCACAGCTGGAACGTAAAATGTAATACGTGATATGTGCAATGCATTGCAATAAAAATAAATAGAGCATTCATTATATTTAAAGTAACAAAATTATGACATGTAACGAAAAAGTAGTAAATCTTTCAACATTGCTGTTGAATTGTGCAATACCTGCAGGTATTGAATTTTATCGTTCCAGCTGTGCAAGTTATGGAGGTATTTAAGCATTCTTGTACCTTTTACTAACCTGGTATCCGAAATAGAGCATGGAAAATGGATTTATCATTTTAGGGACACTAGTTAAAAAACTTGTTCACGCCATGGAGTACTGCTATGTTAAATAAAATATACAGTGCGTTCTATCAATAAAAGTCGGGGATATGTTTGAAATTTGGGAGAAATAATTTATAACTTGGCAACGTCGCAAACGCGAAAAAAAAAATATTACAAGGAGAGATAGGGCATTAGTAGATACTTCCATCTAAAATAAAGTAGGGTGTTACATTCAAAAAAAAAACAAAGTAAAATGACTTTCAGATTGCCATTCTTTAAAATTCTCCCGAAAACACCCTGTAGATGCACACAGTTAGTAATATACAAAATAACATTCATTTAACATTCAAGTAACTCGTTGTGTAACATTATTGAGAAAAGTTAGAGCAGTATATCAAATTGGACGTATTAATTGAAAATTCCGAAATTAATAGAAAATAAATTATAACTTGGCAACGTCACAATCGATCGCATAAATACTTCACGGTTAAATAGAGATCAATTATGGAAAGTATAAGAATTCAAAAAAAAGCTTATATAAAAAACAAATTGATCGCTATCCTGCTCTCCTGAAACACCCTGCATGTATCGAAACTTTTTAAGCATCCTAAGTAACCAAATAACTTTTGTATTTGAGATTGATTTTCTTCTACCAGATATACCTTCAGAGATATCGTAGAATTACACACTAAATGGAGGATAAAAATGAACACAAAAAAGTTAAATTTGACGTATTCAAATGAATTCATATGCTATCCTGACTATAAAATGTGTTGATCTAAGGAAAAGAAAGTAGATTAGAGTCAATTATAAAACACAGGTTTGATTCAACGACAGGCTGTGATTCAATCATTCATTAGAATCCGATGACATCTTGTAGTTGAATCGACAACACAATGTAAGGTAAGTGAACCATACATTGCCATAGATCCTAATAAGGCCACCCTAAAGTAGACTTATTATTCAGACAATGGTAGTGATCAACGGGACTTAGCAGACGTAAGCGCTTGAACGACAAGCTGTCAAAACAGCGCCAGTCAGCTTGGTTAGCGAAGCGGCACAAAACTATTTGTAGCTCTGAGAGAAGCAGTTACCGTTGTATAGTGTCAATTTAATATCAGGGTTTGTGATTTAATAATCTAGGTTTTGACAATACAAATAATGAATCTTAAAATATGAGAATGGATATGACAGTTTTATCACGTCAAAAAGAAAGTCGTTTTGCACTTGCACTTGCAAGTCCCACTGAACACATCCATTGCATATCAAGTGACAACAATGGACACCAATTGTGAAGGATATTATACTTCATGCAATGTGTTTGGCTTGAGTTGAGATCAGGCACTTTCCATAAATGCACGACAAGGGTTGCGTTAGTTCTCTAATATAAACATGTCGTTCCTTTAAGTGGCCTGTGTGCAATTATATCTGACTATTCTCTGAATTCCTACATTAATGCAGATAGGTACATGTCTATAGGTGACGCTTTATGGATTGTGTTGATGGAGCTATACGCTTTCTCAACTAAAAAAGGAAAATATTCCATCAGCTTCTTGTTCCTAATATTTTCATACAATGGTATACCATATAGCCACTAGCAGTATTCGTAGCACTGGTGGCAAAATTAGCAGCATACCTCTATTCCCTATGTGAGATTCTGTGAGTTTTACGTTGTTATTTTTGGTCATTTTCCATTATGCTGTTTTCTTGCTAAGAGCCCGTTCACACGACACAAATTCGGCTATTTTACCAAATTGTTTTTTTCCCATGTACTGCAGTTGCACGTACATTTAAATGGATGTGTTCACACGGTGAGTCTACGAAAGCCAAATAGCTTATTGAGGAATGAAACCTTATCTATTACTGCCTTTTTTATTGAGTGATAGGGTCCAAATAAACACAACTTTAGCTCAAATTTGCCAACGTTTCGAAAATTATATTTTATCTGTTTGTAACGTTAAGATAAGTAACTTCTCCTGTAGTTAGTGTGTGCAAATATAAAGAACAAACTCCCAATATTTAGGACACACGCATGTACTTAATTTTAAAGAACCCGGTGACTGCTACAACTTTTAACACAAAGGAGCCCTGAAGATGAAAATACAATTTTCGAAGCGTTGGCAAAATTTGAGCTAAAGTTGTGTTTATTGGGACCCTATCGCCCAATAAAAAAGGCAGTAATAAATCTACAAGAAGGGTCGTAAAATCATTACTAACTATAAAACCTTATCGATGGTTAGCACCCAGACTTACATTTTTATTGAGTAATTAACTAATTTGCGCCTCCTTCGACGTTACAAATACAAAATCATAAACATATTTACGTCTATCTCGCTAGAAAATTATTCAAAATTGAACCAAGAACCTAGGATCGGCTGAAAATCTGTTTACAACAGTTTTCTGTATGAACATATCATTCGTTTTGCACCGATTGGTCAAAATTACCGAAACGGTGACTGGACCGCATCGTGTTAACGGGCTGTTACAGTTTTTACCAAGTATGAACATGGCACTGTTGGCAAAAACTGGTGAGTCGGGTGAGTCTAACATTTCCATGGGAGTCCCTAACAAGACATTACAATAAAAGTGCATCGACACTTTTGGTTAGATTGGTTCTGATTTCAACAGCGGCGGCACGGCAGGTTCATGGCTGACCAGATAGAATATGAGTATAGAGAGATAGATAATATACATCTCTACGCAAATCGTGTACTTTATGGGAGGTAAACATTAAGGACAACATAAAATTTATGTTGTCTTTAATGTTTACCTTCCTTTTACACCGTATGGGTTGAGTATTATTTCTTAATTCTGCCCTGTTGTACACTTTTTTCTACTCCGCCCCAGCCAGTGTGAATGAAACTATCCCAAAATGGCGTCGCTGACATCAGATATTTGCAACATGTCATCACAAAGGAACCCACCGTGAGTAAGGCAGCTGCTTGTTTGTTGAGCCGTGGTAACGTCCCGCTGAATCAAAGCCTCGGTCCTTGCCAAACGACAGAATTTTCTGTGTATACACTAGTTTATCTACTCATATATCACAGATATACAGATACATAGACAGATGGAAAATAGTGGAGCTAATAAACGGGTATTAAAAATCTGGTTTAGTGAACGCTTGGTCTCTTTGGCATTGAGTGTCACACACACAGTACACTTTTTGCCATTTCAGGAGAATGTAGGCAGTTCAAACGCAATTCGAATTCCAATACGCTTATCTACTATAGGGTGAAAAACAGCGCGAACGAGAAAAAACTCTCCAATGAATTTGATCAGCCTGGGGAGGGTGACGCAATAAACGTCCAACAAATGATCTGTCCACTAGCAGTAATGAGGGTTGCTGTATTGCCGTCGTATTTTGCATGGTCAGTGCTGTCACATCATCCAGTAATACTGACTACCGTATAGGAATGAGGCTGAAATTGAATTCTGTTAGAACAAGGATGAATTAAATGGAGCATTTCTGTCATTTAGCATAGATTCGTCCCGTTTTTATTAAAAGCAATTTGTATGTTTACCATATTGCTAGTCGATACTTAAAACCACCTGTGCTGATATACACAAGTGTTATAAACGTTGTGACCTGCTTTGTGGTCTCTATGAAATCGTGATAGTTTTGCGAGAAATAAGTTAGAGAAAGTTGCCTCTATTGGTTGATAGCAGCTTTTGTCTTTATAAGAACTAGCTTCCTAGATATCTCTATAATTATGGGATCTTAAAGAAACTGTTGCATCTGCATTTATTATATATCCAAAATAAATATAGCCGATTCTAAGACAAACCTTATGAAGCCCTTGAAAAAATGGTTCACTCCTCGGTTTGGAAAATGATGAACAGATTTTTGACTAAAACTTATCCAACCAGATTAGGGCGCAGTTCACTGAGACTCTAGTAGCAAAATCATGATCTAGCTTTATATGGCTGATCCTTTTACTTTTCTTGTATAACTATTATCCTCCCTGCGTCTTGTATATAATATTTGATACCATTTTACACTGTTCTGAATACTAAATGTGTTTAGACTCCACAAAACAGGAAATATATTTAGATAAAAATTGGTAATGTCTTGTTTGTCAATTTTTGTGTCCAGGTTACGAACATGCCAAAAAAAATACCTTCAAAAACAGAGGTTTTAGTTGCTTGCGGCCACAAACCCAAAAGGAGGATACTATGAACAGGGGTCTCTGGTATCTAGCTAAAGAATCAAAAACTTGACAAAAACATCTCAGTATCAGTTGGAAAACCTCAAAACTATGCAAAATATAAATAGTTTGTAATAAAATTGTACAATATGGTGTAATATAGTAGAACAGGATACAATAAGTATTGTTTTATTACCCATTTTAAAATGATGTGAAACTTATCATTATTAATAGAAACGCGACATATAATGAATGAACACCTTAAGAGTCTATACACCCAGGAAGTGTGGCTAACCCTCTACCAAACACCCTGTATGCACAAGTTCAGTAAGTACGAGAAGGTCGATAAAAAACCTGTACATCACTTGGGCTCTAAGACAAACCATAAGAAGCCCCGGAAAAAGTTATGTTTCACCCCTTGATTTGGAGGAAAAAGATAAGATTTTTGACTGAAGCTTATCCAACCATAGTAAATCGCAGTTCACTGAGAAACTATTAGCAATATCATCATCTAGTTTTATATAGGCAGATTCCTTTAATTTTCTCTCAACTATTATTCTCCTTGCGTATTATATGGACTTGGTACACTGTTCCGGCCCCTAAATCTGTGTAAGCTCTACAGAACAGAAAATTCTGACATATTTGATAAGAAATTGTTAATACTGTACATTTTGTACATTTCTGGTCCAGGTGTTACCGACATATCAAAGTAATGACCTTTAAAAAACTGAGATTTTAGGTGCCTGGAGCTACGAACCCAAAAGGAGGATAAAAAAGGGGTTTCTGTAAAAGCTCTGGAATGTAGTTAAATGACAAATAGACAAGAATATCTAGATGGTTGTTTAGATATCGTTGGGGACAGAGATATTGGACCTGTTTATATTTTATTCAGGCGTCAATCAGTTCCGGCACTCTTGTAGTGCAGTTTAGTTATTGTGTAGAACTGAGTAATGCTGAAAACGTAACTATCCATACAAAGTATATATTATAATAATGCACAAAGTCGTAGGAGATCAAAATAATCATGTCACTAATCGCAAGTACCTATTTGGAATAGATAGAAACAAACTAAATTGACGCACTGAGAGAAAACTTTAATCGCTACGATTAAAATTTTAATCACCGCAATTAAATTTTGCGTCAAAATACGTGACAATTAAACTGTTTAATTGCTGCAGTTGAATAGTGAATTCTGTTTAGAATTAATTGTGGTAGTGAGCAATATCAAATCAGTGGTTGTCAAAAAAATGTCAATGTGACTGTAGCTTAATTTAATAGTTACAATTAAACCACGTCTTCAAGGTTATTCACTTATTTAATACCCTCAATTAAACAGCATTATTTATTACGGTTATTTATTTGTGACATTCTTTTTGTCGTTGTACTACAGATAATGAATTAAACTGTTATAATGAAAAACTTTAATACCAATACTGATTTTTTTCTTAATTTAATACGGATAATTCCTATACCCAATTAGAGCGATTAAGTTTATCATAACAAAAAAGTGATTATTGCACATAGAACGTCTATTACACCTACGAACACATAATTTAATTGGAAAATTGTTACATATTTTGATCTTACAGCAAAGTTACCGGAAATGTACGACTCGTGTACTCCAAAGCCATATTTGACTATGTAGGTTCCACACACAAGGACACAAGCACGCATAAAACTAATAGGAACACAAAATAGTATGTGTAAATAAAACCGAACACAGAATGCACCTCACACCTGTAACAGTGCTGTAACCACTAACGACTAACTGAAATGTCAAACAACAGTGAAGAGCATCTATCTCTATCGCACTCGCTTGCCCTCTACAAAGAAGAAAAGAGATGGAGCATGGTAAACATCCCCACTTCGGGAAACGACCGTTATGCGTATTTCGTGACTTACCACAGCTGTAATATCCTTCAACTCTGGCAATTAAGATGTTTAATTGGAAATTGCAGTACTTCAACCAGTTTAATTCTCATTGTAACCTGAAGTGTCTACGATAGGAATACTCATAACGACAGTTACTGATTTATTTTTATAGTAAGTCTCGTTAATCATGACTATTAAAATGTTTAATTGAAAGTAGTAGTACTTAAACCAGTTTAATTGTTACAATAATATGCGTTTTCTGTGACAAAATCGAAGTATTAGAATCCAGTTTTTATGACTGACTATGAAGCTACATTTCAGAAACGGCATGCAATGGCTATTAAAAATGTACCAGTTAAACACTTCAACAGGGCTGGTTTTCTCAATGCGTATTTATATATTGACGTTTGATTATACAAAGGTAAAATACAAACTTTGACTACACTATGACCGCGCCAGCTCAGAAAAAAATGTTGTGGCATCCCGAAAGGGTTACGGTGCTCGGCATCCAGTGAAGGCGTTATTACTTCATAGTCATTTGATAGAGAAGTTCCCTAGATTTCTTAAAAAAATGCCGTTCCGGTACTTGCCGTCATCGGGTTTTATGGTTTTCTTTTGGAGTCCAACAAAATGTAGACAGATCTTATAGCGCTGTCCGCCACTATACGCGAATTAGTCAGCAGTTTAAATGTCAACTGTAACGTGACCTACTTAGTTATCTAGTAGGTAATGGATCTACGCGCTAAACCATTACCGTCGTCCGAAATGATGGCGACTGTGACGCGTGACGTATGTCGGCATCACCAGTGACCGAGGGGCGTTTTCATGAGATATGAAATGGTTCAAAAATTTCTTTGGATATTCCGTAATGTAAGCATCTCGGCAGTGAATATGTCTGGTTCTATACATAGTATCTGATACCTCTGTTGTTATGGTAATTTGATATAAAAGTAGATTAACTTAGAAGCACCCTTCCTGGTGCAACCTGGTATCCGAAATAGAGCATGGAAAATGGATTTATCATTTTAGGGACACTAGTTAAAAAACTTGTTCACGCCATGGAGTACTGCTATGTTAAATAAAATATACAGTGCGTTCTATCAATAAAAGTCGGGGATATGTTTGAAATTTGGGAGAAATAATTTATAACTTGGCAACGTCGCAAACGCGAAAAAAAAAATATTACAAGGAGAGATAGGGCATTAGTAGATACTTCCATCTAAAATAAAGTAGGGTGTTACATTCAAAAAAAAAACAAAGTAAAATGACTTTCAGATTGCCATTCTTTAAAATTCTCCCGAAAACACCCTGTAGATGCACACAGTTAGTAATATACAAAATAACATTCATTTAACATTCAAGTAACTCGTTGTGTAACATTATTGAGAAAAGTTGGAGCAGTATATCAAATTGGACGTATTAATTGAAAATTCCGAAATTAATAGAAAATAAATTATAACTTGGCAACGTCACAATCGATCGCATAAATACTTCACGGTTAAATAGAGATCAATTATGGAAAGTATAAGAATTCAAAAAAAAGCTTATATAAAAAACAAATTGATCGCTATCCTGCTCTCCTGAAACACCCTGCATGTATCGAAACTTTTTAAGCATCCTAAGTAACCAAATAACTTTTGTATTTGAGATTGATTTTCTTCTACCAGATATACCTTCAGAGATATCGTAGAATTACACACTAAATGGAGGATAAAAATGAACACAAAAAAGTTAAATTTGACGTATTCAAATGAATTCATATGCTATCCTGACTATAAAATGTGTTGATCTAAGGAAAAGAAAGTAGATTAGAGTCAATTATAAAACACAGGTTTGATTCAACGACAGGCTGTGATTCAATCATTCATTAGAATCCGATGACATCTTGTAGTTGAATCGACAACACAATGTAAGGTAAGTGAACCATACATTGCCATAGATCCTAATAAGGCCACCCTAAAGTAGACTTATTATTCAGACAATGGTAGTGATCAACGGGACTTAGCAGACGTAAGCGCTTGAACGACAAGCTGTCAAAACAGCGCCAGTCAGCTTGGTTAGCGAAGCGGCACAAAACTATTTGTAGCTCTGAGAGAAGCAGTTACCGTTGTATAGTGTCAATTTAATATCAGGGTTTGTGATTTAATAATCTAGGTTTTGACAATACAAATAATGAATCTTAAAATATGAGAATGGATATGACAGTTTTATCACGTCAAAAAGAAAGTCGTTTTGCACTTGCACTTGCAAGTCCCACTGAACACATCCATTGCATATCAAGTGACAACAATGGACACCAATTGTGAAGGATATTATACTTCATGCAATGTGTTTGGCTTGAGTTGAGATCAGGCACTTTCCATAAATGCACGACAAGGGTTGCGTTAGTTCTCTAATATAAACATGTCGTTCCTTTAAGTGGCCTGTGTGCAATTATATCTGACTATTCTCTGAATTCCTACATTAATGCAGATAGGTACATGTCTATAGGTGACGCTTTATGGATTGTGTTGATGGAGCTATACGCTTTCTCAACTAAAAAAGGAAAATATTCCATCAGCTTCTTGTTCCTAATATTTTCATACAATGGTATACCATATAGCCACTAGCAGTATTCGTAGCACTGGTGGCAAAATTAGCAGCATACCTCTATTCCCTATGTGAGATTCTGTGAGTTTTACGTTGTTATTTTTGGTCATTTTCCATTATGCTGTTTTCTTGCTAAGAGCCCGTTCACACGACACAAATTCGGCTATTTTACCAAATTGTTTTTTTCCCATGTACTGCAGTTGCACGTACATTTAAATGGATGTGTTCACACGGTGAGTCTACGAAAGCCAAATAGCTTATTGAGGAATGAAACCTTATCTATTACTGCCTTTTTTATTGAGTGATAGGGTCCAAATAAACACAACTTTAGCTCAAATTTGCCAACGTTTCGAAAATTATATTTTATCTGTTTGTAACGTTAAGATAAGTAACTTCTCCTGTAGTTAGTGTGTGCAAATATAAAGAACAAACTCCCAATATTTAGGACACACGCATGTACTTAATTTTAAAGAACCCGGTGACTGCTACAACTTTTAACACAAAGGAGCCCTGAAGATGAAAATACAATTTTCGAAGCGTTGGCAAAATTTGAGCTAAAGTTGTGTTTATTGGGACCCTATCGCCCAATAAAAAAGGCAGTAATAAATCTACAAGAAGGGTCGTAAAATCATTACTAACTATAAAACCTTATCGATGGTTAGCACCCAGACTTACATTTTTATTGAGTAATTAACTAATTTGCGCCTCCTTCGACGTTACAAATACAAAATCATAAACATATTTACGTCTATCTCGCTAGAAAATTATTCAAAATTGAACCAAGAACCTAGGATCGGCTGAAAATCTGTTTACAACAGTTTTCTGTATGAACATATCATTCGTTTTGCACCGATTGGTCAAAATTACCGAAACGGTGACTGGACCGCATCGTGTTAACGGGCTGTTACAGTTTTTACCAAGTATGAACATGGCACTGTTGGCAAAAACTGGTGAGTCGGGTGAGTCTAACATTTCCATGGGAGTCCCTAACAAGACATTACAATAAAAGTGCATCGACACTTTTGGTTAGATTGGTTCTGATTTCAACAGCGGCGGCACGGCAGGTTCATGGCTGACCAGATAGAATATGAGTATAGAGAGATAGATAATATACATCTCTACGCAAATCGTGTACTTTATGGGAGGTAAACATTAAGGACAACATAAAATTTATGTTGTCTTTAATGTTTACCTTCCTTTTACACCGTATGGGTTGAGTATTATTTCTTAATTCTGCCCTGTTGTACACTTTTTTCTACTCCGCCCCAGCCAGTGTGAATGAAACTATCCCAAAATGGCGTCGCTGACATCAGATATTTGCAACATGTCATCACAAAGGAACCCACCGTGAGTAAGGCAGCTGCTTGTTTGTTGAGCCGTGGTAACGTCCCGCTGAATCAAAGCCTCGGTCCTTGCCAAACGACAGAATTTTCTGTGTATACACTAGTTTATCTACTCATATATCACAGATATACAGATACATAGACAGATGGAAAATAGTGGAGCTAATAAACGGGTATTAAAAATCTGGTTTAGTGAACGCTTGGTCTCTTTGGCATTGAGTGTCACACACACAGTACACTTTTTGCCATTTCAGGAGAATGTAGGCAGTTCAAACGCAATTCGAATTCCAATACGCTTAGAGTAAAGGAAGGTAATTTGGAATACCACTTTTTGCAAAAATCATAGAAGGGTGGATTATTGCGCTATTAAAATTAAAATTACGCTTCATGCAAAAGGAACTTATATTCTATTATCGTGAAAATGAACAAGGTATACTCTCCATTAGTTAACATGTAATATAAGATTATTCATAAAGATGCATATTCGAACAGTTCCATGAATGTGAATATAATTTGGAATAGAGTATTCCAAATTATATTCACATTTGACTTTCATGTTGAATACCACTAATTTTATATCTAGTACGTTATTGTCCTAGTTTATTTGCAATAGTCACATACATAACATCCGGAGTCATAGCCCGCACATTCACTATGTACCCAACCTTCGCAAATAAAACACTGTACCCATTCTTCTCCCCTTTGGTCCTCAGAGTACTTTCCGTTGCAGTAGAAACATTCACAATCTTCTGTAGTCGGCTGTCTTGTTGAAATACTTTGATCAGGTAGTTCGTCTTCAGATGTGTCAGAAACAAAAGTCTCATCGCTATCAGAGTCACTGCTTTCTTCACACAGTATTTTTCTTTTAGTGGTCATAGCTTCACTTTTCTTTTTCGCATTATTTTCTTTGCCATTGACCTTGCTTCTACCTTTCATCTTGCCTTTCTCCTCCTTTTGTACATTACAGTTGCTTTTGTTTTTGGCTGCATTTCTAGAGACACTCTTGATTCTCTCCAACTTTTTCTTTTCTGCCTCTTCTAGTTCTTTTTTATAGGGAGAACTTGAAATAATTTCTGATTTACCTGACTTACGACCTCGGTTAGATGTCAGTTTTCTGGGCAAGGGTACTGGTGAGATTTGAAAAGGGCTTATGAGAGGGAGGCCACTATGAGAAGGACCTGGGTTTTCTTGTATGAGATCAAATGGAGACTTGACACTGCATGGTTGCAATAGAGTCACTGGCTGACTTGGTTCTTCACATGAGATTTGAGAAATATCTGACTGTGGTATGCTGGGACTATGTCGTTCTGATGTGAATACAGATTTGTCTTCGAGAGCTGCTGCTAGGTAATCTGAATCCTTGAACACGTATCTATTCAATGGATATATTCCACCAACACTAAAGCCCTTAGCTGCAATTTCACCAGTCTGACATTTTCGGTAGGCTTTCCCAAATAATTCAGCGATATCGTATAAGCAGTCACGGGTCTATTATTTTGTCGCAACCACACACGGATTTCTTCGCTGTAATATGTCTTGAGAGGACCCATAAATGCCTTATCCATTGGCTGGATTTTATGCGTGCAGTGAGGCGGTAGTGAAATTAAAGTCACGTAATTTTCTCGAGCTTTATCTACGAGATCGATATTCTTCGTATGAGAGAAGTGCCCATCAAATAAGAGTAAAACCGGTGAAGCTTCGGTAGGTTTTACGTAATCAATAAAATGTTCAAACCACTGAGTGAATAAATGTGTCTGGATCCAACCAGAAGGATGAGCTCGGCAATAGATCCTACAGGAGCACCTTTCATGAGTATTTCGCACATATATTTGCGAGGAAAGATCATCATTGGTGGCACAAAAATTCCAGCCGGACTCATACATGTGACTACAGTAATGAGAGTTCCCCTTTCAGCGGATGTTATGGCTCCAATTTGTTTTTTGCCACGACGAGCAATAACTTTTGGATATTTGCTTTGGACTATAGATAGTCCTGTTTCATCTACATTGAATATTCTATTCGCGGTAAATCCTTTTTCATTATAAACTTTTGTGAGGTTGTCGTAAAACTCGTCCATTTTTTGCTTTGTGAATCCGTTTGCTCTAGCAAAAGACGTTCCACTGGGTTTTCTCATAGATAATAATTCTTTATGTCATGCAAGGAAACCTTTCAGCCAATACCTTCCTGCGCTTTCATGACCAAATGGATTAGGAACATTGTTTTTAATAGCTAGCTGGAATGCTAGTCTTCTCATGTCCATCATTGTTAACCCGTATAATTTTTCTTCCATAACTAAAGCGTATTGTGCCAACATATTCTCAAAATTTTTATTGAACACCGGCTTACGACCAATTTTTTTCTTGATAAGATCTTCCGTTGAAGTCCCTTTTTCTTTTGCAAGACGAAATAACGTAGTTCTAGGAACACTGTAGATCTTTGCTGCCTTTAAGTAACCCATTTTGTTCCCTCGAACAGCTTCTAGAGCAGCTCTCATATCTACTTGGCTCCATTTCTTTCGCTTTGTGTATTTGTTAGTAGGTGACATATCTGGAAAAAAATAAAGACTATCATTGTAAAAACAAATATTACTCCAGCAAACACAAAACTAATCTAATATGAAATTTCTTACGAAGGATATAACATGCACATAATTTGGAATAGTATTCCAAATTAACTTCACATTCGATATTCCATATTAGCAGCATCATCACCATCAAATTAAAATATTTTTTCGCCTATATATTACGATATTAGGTTAAAAATAAACAGTGATTTGGAGAAAGAATATGCTAAATTATAGATCAGAACTATTGCAAACACGAAAATGTGATATTCAAGCACGATGTCAAAGGATTAAGTACTTACTTGAAAAAGTTTGCGGGCAGCAATTTCAAACAAGTGATCTCCACCACTATCTGGACACAAATGGCGAACTTTCTGTCATGTGTCACTTCTTCGCCAACTCGTCGGACAGCCTGTGCTGCATCTCAATAATAGATGGCGCTATGGGTTGTTTTTTAAATTAGCTATTCCAAATTACCAGCAGTATTCCAAATTACCTTCCTTTACTCTACTATAGGGTGAAAAACAGCGCGAACGAGAAAAAACTCTCCAATGAATTTGATCAGCCTGGGGAGGGTGACGCAATAAACGTCCAACAAATGATCTGTCCACTAGCAGTAATGAGGGTTGCTGTATTGCCGTCGTATTTTGCATGGTCAGTGCTGTCACATCATCCAGTAATACTGACTACCGTATAGGAATGAGGCTGAAATTGAATTCTGTTAGAACAAGGATGAATTAAATGGAGCATTTCTGTCATTTAGCATAGATTCGTCCCGTTTTTATTAAAAGCAATTTGTATGTTTACCATATTGCTAGTCGATACTTAAAACCACCTGTGCTGATATACACAAGTGTTATAAACGTTGTGACCTGCTTTGTGGTCTCTATGAAATCGTGATAGTTTTGCGAGAAATAAGTTAGAGAAAGTTGCCTCTATTGGTTGATAGCAGCTTTTGTCTTTATAAGAACTAGCTTCCTAGATATCTCTATAATTATGGGATCTTAAAGAAACTGTTGCATCTGCATTTATTATATATCCAAAATAAATATAGCCGATTCTAAGACAAACCTTATGAAGCCCTTGAAAAAATGGTTCACTCCTCGGTTTGGAAAATGATGAACAGATTTTTGACTAAAACTTATCCAACCAGATTAGGGCGCAGTTCACTGAGACTCTAGTAGCAAAATCATGATCTAGCTTTATATGGCTGATCCTTTTACTTTTCTTGTATAACTATTATCCTCCCTGCGTCTTGTATATAATATTTGATACCATTTTACACTGTTCTGAATACTAAATGTGTTTAGACTCCACAAAACAGGAAATATATTTAGATAAAAATTGGTAATGTCTTGTTTGTCAATTTTTGTGTCCAGGTTACGAACATGCCAAAAAAAATACCTTCAAAAACAGAGGTTTTAGTTGCTTGCGGCCACAAACCCAAAAGGAGGATACTATGAACAGGGGTCTCTGGTATCTAGCTAAAGAATCAAAAACTTGACAAAAACATCTCAGTATCAGTTGGAAAACCTCAAAACTATGCAAAATATAAATAGTTTGTAATAAAATTGTACAATATGGTGTAATATAGTAGAACAGGATACAATAAGTATTGTTTTATTACCCATTTTAAAATGATGTGAAACTTATCATTATTAATAGAAACGCGACATATAATGAATGAACACCTTAAGAGTCTATACACCCAGGAAGTGTGGCTAACCCTCTACCAAACACCCTGTATGCACAAGTTCAGTAAGTACGAGAAGGTCGATAAAAAACCTGTACATCACTTGGGCTCTAAGACAAACCATAAGAAGCCCCGGAAAAAGTTATGTTTCACCCCTTGATTTGGAGGAAAAAGATAAGATTTTTGACTGAAGCTTATCCAACCATAGTAAATCGCAGTTCACTGAGAAACTATTAGCAATATCATCATCTAGTTTTATATAGGCAGATTCCTTTAATTTTCTCTCAACTATTATTCTCCTTGCGTATTATATGGACTTGGTACACTGTTCCGGCCCCTAAATCTGTGTAAGCTCTACAGAACAGAAAATTCTGACATATTTGATAAGAAATTGTTAATACTGTACATTTTGTACATTTCTGGTCCAGGTGTTACCGACATATCAAAGTAATGACCTTTAAAAAACTGAGATTTTAGGTGCCTGGAGCTACGAACCCAAAAGGAGGATAAAAAAGGGGTTTCTGTAAAAGCTCTGGAATGTAGTTAAATGACAAATAGACAAGAATATCTAGATGGTTGTTTAGATATCGTTGGGGACAGAGATATTGGACCTGTTTATATTTTATTCAGGCGTCAATCAGTTCCGGCACTCTTGTAGTGCAGTTTAGTTATTGTGTAGAACTGAGTAATGCTGAAAACGTAACTATCCATACAAAGTATATATTATAATAATGCACAAAGTCGTAGGAGATCAAAATAATCATGTCACTAATCGCAAGTACCTATTTGGAATAGATAGAAACAAACTAAATTGACGCACTGAGAGAAAACTTTAATCGCTACGATTAAAATTTTAATCACCGCAATTAAATTTTGCGTCAAAATACGTGACAATTAAACTGTTTAATTGCTGCAGTTGAATAGTGAATTCTGTTTAGAATTAATTGTGGTAGTGAGCAATATCAAATCAGTGGTTGTCAAAAAAATGTCAATGTGACTGTAGCTTAATTTAATAGTTACAATTAAACCACGTCTTCAAGGTTATTCACTTATTTAATACCCTCAATTAAACAGCATTATTTATTACGGTTATTTATTTGTGACATTCTTTTTGTCGTTGTACTACAGATAATGAATTAAACTGTTATAATGAAAAACTTTAATACCAATACTGATTTTTTTCTTAATTTAATACGGATAATTCCTATACCCAATTAGAGCGATTAAGTTTATCATAACAAAAAAGTGATTATTGCACATAGAACGTCTATTACACCTACGAACACATAATTTAATTGGAAAATTGTTACATATTTTGATCTTACAGCAAAGTTACCGGAAATGTACGACTCGTGTACTCCAAAGCCATATTTGACTATGTAGGTTCCACACACAAGGACACAAGCACGCATAAAACTAATAGGAACACAAAATAGTATGTGTAAATAAAACCGAACACAGAATGCACCTCACACCTGTAACAGTGCTGTAACCACTAACGACTAACTGAAATGTCAAACAACAGTGAAGAGCATCTATCTCTATCGCACTCGCTTGCCCTCTACAAAGAAGAAAAGAGATGGAGCATGGTAAACATCCCCACTTCGGGAAACGACCGTTATGCGTATTTCGTGACTTACCACAGCTGTAATATCCTTCAACTCTGGCAATTAAGATGTTTAATTGGAAATTGCAGTACTTCAACCAGTTTAATTCTCATTGTAACCTGAAGTGTCTACGATAGGAATACTCATAACGACAGTTACTGATTTATTTTTATAGTAAGTCTCGTTAATCATGACTATTAAAATGTTTAATTGAAAGTAGTAGTACTTAAACCAGTTTAATTGTTACAATAATATGCGTTTTCTGTGACAAAATCGAAGTATTAGAATCCAGTTTTTATGACTGACTATGAAGCTACATTTCAGAAACGGCATGCAATGGCTATTAAAAATGTACCAGTTAAACACTTCAACAGGGCTGGTTTTCTCAATGCGTATTTATATATTGACGTTTGATTATACAAAGGTAAAATACAAACTTTGACTACACTATGACCGCGCCAGCTCAGAAAAAAATGTTGTGGCATCCCGAAAGGGTTACGGTGCTCGGCATCCAGTGAAGGCGTTATTACTTCATAGTCATTTGATAGAGAAGTTCCCTAGATTTCTTAAAAAAATGCCGTTCCGGTACTTGCCGTCATCGGGTTTTATGGTTTTCTTTTGGAGTCCAACAAAATGTAGACAGATCTTATAGCGCTGTCCGCCACTATACGCGAATTAGTCAGCAGTTTAAATGTCAACTGTAACGTGACCTACTTAGTTATCTAGTAGGTAATGGATCTACGCGCTAAACCATTACCGTCGTCCGAAATGATGGCGACTGTGACGCGTGACGTATGTCGGCATCACCAGTGACCGAGGGGCGTTTTCATGAGATATGAAATGGTTCAAAAATTTCTTTGGATATTCCGTAATGTAAGCATCTCGGCAGTGAATATGTCTGGTTCTATACATAGTATCTGATACCTCTGTTGTTATGGTAATTTGATATAAAAGTAGATTAACTTAGAAGCACCCTTCCTGGTGCACACCTCTGCTTATGAGGCTGCCTTCAGCACATGCCAATGTGCGCGATGTTCGTTGTAGCGCCCATTTTCCATCGACCTGCAATAAAATAAGCCGCTAAATCGAAACCCGATACTGAAATTTTTGTCGGCAAAGGGGCATACACAGGAATAACACGATTCAATTTGTTTTCGATGGTACCGTATAGCAAGGGATGGAATGGTTGTATATTCTTTACAACAACCAGACATGCTGTTTGTTATTGATTTAGTTGCACAGGGTGAGTCAAAGGTCGAGCGGAGCAGCATATCTGCAAGTTACAAAAAGTTTCAAATACAAAATTCATATGATACGTGATTATACATTTTTTAGCGATGTATTACAGGGTGTGGCAGAAATATTTAGTGTTTTTTTTTTGTTTTCTTTTATAGGATTCTGTCGCATATTTGAATAGAGATCGAACATTTTTAAATTTCCATCGTATCTAGCGCAATAAATAAAGGTTTAATTTGTATAAGGTTTTTTTAATGCTAGTTTTCTAATATATTTATTTATTTATCAATAGATGTAATTTTAACAATGGCAGAGTAAAGCGCGATGAACATGTGATGGACTAGTAGCTTCTGAGTTTACAAAGGCCTCTATCCACTACATTGTACCAGGACCATAAACGTATTGGACCAATGCCCACTAGCCTGCTTCGTTTCTGACCTGCACCGTATAGTGTGCCATGGCCGTACTGTCATCGATTCAATAGTAGAATATTTTGCAGGAAATCTGTGTAGAACATCACATCCTAATCGTGCTTTGTTTGGCTGTATAATATCCAAAATTTTCCAGCTGATCGTCGTTTCATTAATCACGAATCCGATTTCTTCAAACTCTTTGCTGCTGTTCCTCTTCCTCAATCAACATAGTGGCAATCGTTCCAAATTATCCTGCTGGTACTTGCCTAATAGACATACCTCATTATTTTATGTAAGAGCGATGCATTTTTTATTTATTTCAAACAGTTTTTTGTTTTTTTTTGTTTTTTACATTTTTTGTTTTTTTTAATGCGATGGATCTGCTATTAAACATGTATCATATCCGCAGGTCACATTGGACCCTTATTGCCGACCTCTTGGGACCTGCAAGATCTATTGACGAAGTTTAGTATGTCTGACCAGTTGACTGATTACAGTGAATTCGCCCCAAACTTGAAGTTGCGATCCACTGCACATCTGTCCATGAAGTGAAATGGGCTTTCATCATCTCAACATTTTTGAAGTAGATAGGTCTAGAGTCTCTCTGCTTTTCTTCAAAGACCATAACGTACGGCTCTTGCAAACGTTTTTGCTTGCCTACAGTCTGTGACCGAGCTTTCCATAGTAACACTGACCTGTCGGCTACTAACCCCAAGCATAGGTTTATGACCAATGGAGAAGCTGTTGGCCCCTGTCTTAGGCGATCAATTGTTGCCCAGTATGCCATGCATCGTGTCTGGGGACCCACAAAAGGGTCAAATTTTTGTGGCTTGCTACTCTCTCGACTACTCTCTCGACTACTCTCTCGAGGGTAGCAAAACACTTATGAGCTACAGCTGATCAGAACATATACATAATTGTGCATCGTTCAGGATACTGTTCAAAGTTCTGCCGAGTACGCCGCAACATTTACCTGGTCAACATCCTTTCACTTGTGTAACATAGTTAGAATTGGATAGTAGAATTTGAATATGGAATAATATATACGGTGTCTCATTTAAAAAATATGCATGATTGCATCACCACGTAGTTATGGATCACCCTGTATAAATCTAAATATTTTCTGAGCGAGGAGCATATCCGTGGCTACAACTTTTATATACAACTTTCTTCTACTGTAGTGGGGTTATCGACCGAGCCGGTACTAAAAGCTCACCCTGTATGTGTGCCTTTCTGCATTCCTCCAACAAACTAGCACACTTAGGATTCAAAGTGATTAATTCAAGAGCTACAGGTACCAGGATTGTATCACACATGTATCCTTACAGTCAAATTATTTTGCTAGGGTTCGCTTCGTTTTGGTAGTGGTAGTAGCCTAGTTCCGATATATTGCTTGTCTTAATCGTCGTGAGCATATTGAATATATTGAGTAGTAGTCTAGCAACTATTGTAGACGTTGCTTAACTGCAAGATCTGACAACACTGAACGGGACGAACAACGACTGATCTATGTGCCCATTAATTGTGGTACGTATATTGTTGGTAACGAAACCCTAGCATACACATAAATTGTTTACAATGGCGACCCTAAAGATAATTTTATGATGTGTGTAATGGGTGTGTGTACAGATAATATTATAACAATTATATTTACAATCGTGGATTGCAGATATTGTTACGCTAGAAATACAGCATAATGCGTATCCCGAAATTTATGGTCTGTTTGTGCCTTTACAATCGCTTGCGCCGTTTCATCCTGTAATTGATCATTAATAATGCGTTTTGGGAGATTTATAGCGGTGGAACTAGCAAGTGTATCATCATCGCCATTAAAATTGTATGAAATATGTTTTTTCGCCATGAGATGAAACCTTTTTCAAATGTCCACCTTTAAAACAAAACCTGTTTAGGTACCCATTAGAGGCCGATGAGTTACCCAACACTAGTATCTGATGGTTCGTTTGCTTGTTCATTTAAACTGTCTGAAATGAAGGTGAATTTAATGTTGTAAAAAAGGTATATACATCTGCCCTTAACGGCCTAACTGACTCATTGTCGAGCGTCAACAAATACCAAAAGAAGTATGTATTTATGAAATGAGGTTTTGCATTTATAGATGGTATGCTTTTTATTATCCTTCGTGCTTACCTCAATATAACCACAAAATTTCAAAAATTTAGAAAATTTCAGATGTTTCAAAAATTTCAAAAATCCAAAAAAATTTTCAAGTATTTAAAACATTTTGAAAATTTAATATATGTAAATTTTAAAAATTCCAAAATTTCATAAAATCAAAAAATTTCAAATATTAAAAAAAATCAAAAATTTCAAAAGCTAAATTAAATAAAATTTTTGGAATTTCAAACAGCTTTAAAGTTAGAAATGTCATTTTGGAAAGAATACAAAAAGATTTAATCACATGGCAAAGTTGTACTTTGCGAAACTATTCAACGGTGAACGAAAGTTCCGAAAGTACACCTACCTCAATAAAAACTATTAGGTTATCTCATTTAAATTAATATAATTTAAAAAAATACACTGGTAAAGAAACTAAAAGGTTAAAAATAATTTTTAAAGTAATTTTGAAACAATAATGAACAGAAAATATTATTGTGAAAAAAATGTGCGCTCGCTTTACGAATAATATGGCACAAAACGCCCACGCTTTTTTCACAATCCTACTGATATTCTTCATTCATTATTCTTCTGACCTTATTTTAAAAATTACTTTCTGCTTTTTAGTCGTTTTGTCATTCGTTCTTAGTTGTTCTTTAAAATCGTATTTATTTTTGATGTTTTATAACTATGGCGTTTTTGTAGTTTCTTCAAACTGAATTTATTATTGCACTATGTATTGAAGATGAAAAACTGTTTTTGATCAATACTTATAGCAAAATCATTACCAACACTGCATCATGAACAATAATTTTAAAACTGTCGACTTTCCTGAACAAATTTCACAAAAATACCAACTCCCAAAACAGTTGGATGCCATGCCTTTTAAGCTCTCATCGCTACGCCTTTGCGTAATATTAACAAACCTCAAGATGTCTGCGCCATCTCTTAGTCAGAGGGTACGACCGCTGCGCTAGTCCGATGGATTTAAAGGCATCAAAATAGTTTCTGCTGCAAGGTTGGGGCATTCAAAGTTCTGTCCGACCTCTTAGTCCAAAGAAGAGTTACAGACTAACAAACAAACATACAGGTAAAGCTAATAAAAGCATGTAAAAGAAGCATACACTGTTTTGGATCCTGTATAAATCAAATCAACTTTTAAATGCGGTCCTTTTTTCTTATTAACATAACGTAAATCTACATTTTTATTGAATTAACTATATAGCTAAAATCGAAGACCGGAATGTCAGAAGACATTTTTTTGTAATATTTGAAATTTCAATTTAAGAAAAACAGTTAATGACAAGTATAGAAGTATCGGTACCATTTTAAAGGCAAACGGGTACTCTATCGTACATGCTACTAGATATTATACAGCAATCTATTGAAATTGGCGTAAAATATTTTTGAGGATATCGATTTTTAAATAAAACTTTTGAACACCCTATGTAAGAGATACCCAATAGTAAACTCCTACCAACGACGATTTCTTTCTAGATTCCTAGCTAACAGTGAATATAGTTGCTAGTCTGACTAGTGTATATTTGTTGCACGATTGACGATGAATGGAGTTTGCAGCTCGAGACGAGGTCTGTGATCGAAGTGAATATGTTTTTGAATGTTTGATCACAAATTCTAGTGAAAGGAAGTGCACTCAGTCGTTGAGCCACCATGGCATGGCGCCGAAAAAAAATATGCTTCAACAAAACATATTTGACTAGGTACTTTTTTACTGGAGTTTGTGTTCTAATTTCAAGCATTCAAAAACATATTTATTTCGTCCGTAGACTTCGTCTCGAGCTGCGAGCTCCATTCATCGTCTGTTGCGCAACAAATAATACTAGTAACACAACTAGCTAAGTGACTAGGGCACTAATGGACTAGTATCATGAATTTTTTTTTGGTTGCATATGCTAGAGTACGTCATAAGAAGCATCTCATTTTTTTCTCCGATTTTTTTGGGGATAGGAAAGCCGTGAAAATAAGGAAAATATTTGAGTTCTCCTAGGACAGTGACGTCACTGCCCTAAAGGCGAACAGTCAGTCAAAAGACAGATATGTGTGCTGTGTTGCCGCATTCTGATGGCGCGCGAAATGCCGGAGCTTAACGCGGGCTGGCTCATCTATCGTGTCTTCTGTTCCCGTCTGCGAGTCAGAGCTGTTCTTGACAACAATGCACTGTTGATGAGCCGCGCGGTTGGCACTGATTGGCTGAATTTGAATTCCTTTCTTTAAACTTTAGAATGGAATTACTAAAAAACAAAATGATGTAGAAAGTAACGAAATGCAGCAGTACGTTTATTTTTGTATGCACTAAGCGGTTATAACAATTAAATCGTTGTTCTTAACCTCGTGATACTAGTGTGTGATAGTAGTCCAGGTACAATGCCTGATGGATAAGACAAGCATTCTTGCGAAAACTAAACGTAAACAGATTCGGAACGTCTTGATACACAAGCCCAGGTTTACTTTTTTTGATTCTGTATCTCGCTTATTTTTCAGTTTTCGGAAAGAGTTATTTGAAGAAGTTGCTTATTTTAGCGACTTCTGTACAGAGTTAAAAAAGAGTATCAACTAAGGACTCACTCTGTATAGAGATTCCATTACATTAACGTTATCCATGATCTCCTGATGAAGTTATACCATTATGAAGTGGGACACCCTGTATAATGGTACGTTTTGCTTGAATGCCACGCAGTATGGTAATATTAGAAATACTGCAATCTGATAGAGATATTCCATGGCCGTTTAGTTCTTTGTCAGTCAGTATTAAATAATTTCTAGGCCATTACGAGTCAGCAGCATGTTAGCAACGTTAATGTGGCAACGGAAAGCAAAACGCGTGCCCGAAGCTTTAAAGTTTCGAGTCGCCGGAGTAGAAGCGGGACGAAATGAACGGGTCATTCCACGTCACTTGTCAGCCAATTTTGTTGGATATCGGTATCCGTCAGCTGAAATTAATGTGGGATGGAAGAACTTTTAGGAAGGACATAACGTGACCAGTGCGGCCGAAATATTTTGAAATTTATGGTTTCGCCCTGGTGTATCCTACTTTTGGTTGCACTGCAGTATAATATACAACTTGCTGTTGTTTGAAGATTGTAGACAAGGTACACAGGGCTGAAAACTTCCCACCACGGATTTATCGGAGACCACTGATTAAAAGAAAAAACGCCGAGAGTCAAAGGATTTGTCAAGTATGACAACGTTTTAACTAGAAACTACTCCACCTCCTTATACTCTTTGCCCCCCAAGGTCATCCCATTAAAAAATGTAAATGACAAGTAGTATCTACTAACTGCTTTTTTTTAAAGTATGTCGAAGTCCTTTATTTTGACGTTTAACTTTTTAAAATCCGACGGTCGTTTCCGAGAAACTTAGAAAAATACTTACGTACCTTCAAGAAATATAGTAGAGATTGACAATTTCCAAAACCATTGAAAATTTTGAAATAAAAGAGAGACTATGAGCAAACGTCGCTGACAGTTTAATATTTACGAAATAACATTCCACATATTTAATGATAAAAAAGGATCCATTGTCGCCAAGTCAAAAGTAACGATACGTCTGATGGGAGTTCTGCTAATTCTTCAGTATTCTATTTCTGTTCTACAGATTTTATCACGGACGATGTTCAAGTGAGCTCTCCCAGATAATAACACTAGAGGCTGTTCGATTAAGAAACACTAGAGAGGCTCCGCAAGCTCATCCTTACCAGGTCGAGCTCACTACTTCCCGAACCAGTCTCCTACAGCATTCCTTCTTTTGGAGAACTTCGACGCTGTGGAATGAGCTAAAGGGGAATTTGTTTCCCGACGGCTATAACTTGCAGCGTTTAAAGTCTAACGTGCACCAATACTTATCCTCTCGCACCGCTTCTACAGAGCCATAGACTTTCAGCCTTTGCGGGAGGCTGACCATAAAAGAAAGCAAGATCGCAGAAAATGAAGTATAATTTAACACCTGGTCGAATTAGAAAACACATCGTACCTGGCAGAAAATTGAAATCTGATTTTTGAGTAGAAGTATCAATTTCTGTCGTACTCCAGCTTCTCTTTTAACTTAGATATGATACCGCCGTTGTTTCTGGTTAGAGTTGATTTATTGTAAGGATTTTCATAATCCTGTCCCTTTACTCTAGTTCGTTTGTGTCTTTGTGCTCAGTTTGTTGTTTTCTTAGATCTAAACAGCTTTTTGTTCATATTTTATGGCCTGCTTATTTGCAGAACAGTTGAATAGCACCGATTTGATTGAAAATTTCAAATTAAGTGAAAACTACTCGAAACTGACATTCGCAACGTATTGTTAGAAAGCCTACCGAAGTCTACGTTTGACTGTACAGAAAAAAATATGCATTTCTATTTGAAAAAATCAAGTTATCTCTGCTTGAGGTTTCATTTATTGATCTACCAATCTCTCCAAGTACAAAGTCAATTACAGCTAACGCATTTCGTGCTAAACAAAGATATCATTTGGTCACAAGGGTCCCAGGCGTTGAGCTTAACACACCCTGCATAAATACTTCTGGATAGCCAGGAAGGTAGATCTGACTTATAGACGTGTTTCCCTTAGCATAGTACCTTATAACTCTAATATATGATATGTCCCACAGTTATAATATCACATCACGAAAGCCACTTAATTCATTTCCTACGTCCTGCCTGACGTGTGTCATCTGTCATCTACTAGCCAAAAATTCTTGGCCCCCTTATTAACTTAAAAAGCGCAGTAGTAGTGCTTTCTACTTCAGCAAGGGCGAAAAAGCGGCAGTGGCGGGGTAATAAATAAATCTATTCCTTGACCATCCTTTAATGTGGAAATCATTTCTATGATATTCATGAAGTTAATATTCTAGCAGAGACAGTATCCACTGATAACAACAAATTCGGACTAGATTACGACGTGGATAACAAAACGGTTGCTTGCTACTTCCACGTACTCCGAATTGGTTGTAAGAAACTCGTTCTAAAGCTATCCAACCGCATGAGGTAAACGAGTAGTTTCTTTCCCCGGCTGTGTAAATACTGGATTCGTTTGGAACTTAAAAGCTCTATTTCCATGACAATACAGTTTATTTCCGACGGATAACAAAACCATTCAAACCACGATGCGGACGGTGTACATGAATTATTTTCCTTCAGAGAGTTTCCGAGAACATAGTGAATCGTTTATGGAGCAACCTTTGTAGTTACAAGACTCCAACTTTCGGGGAGTTTGTCTAAATAACTCCTCGCGAAAACTGTAGCTCCAGATATAACTTATGTGCGTCCTGGTACAGGATAACTGCACTTAGCTCATGTTTGTACTTGTATATTTATTGCTGGATAAAGTATAGGAAAGTTTCCATCTTTTCAGTTAATCAGATAGTCCTAAAGAGTTAGAGAACAGCAGCGAACAAATTTTGTAATTGTCTCCATCAATAGAAAAGTTATAGTCCTTCAAAGTTTGAATTGCCGTATCCTCCGCGCGAAGCCGCTGTGACGTCACACGTCACAACGCAAGCCTGTGTGTGCCCTGTCGAGGATGCTGCTCCCGCAAGCCACCGCGCCGCCGCCGCCAGCCTCATCGTTCATGTTGTTATTCCTTGTTTTCAGTAGGTTCGGCGACGCCGACGGTAACAAAACGATACACTGCAGTTTATTGGTACTCGTATTATTAGAACATGTCTAGCAGACCGAGAAACTATAAATATTGCATTGTACTCAGGTGTACTAACACCACCATAAAAACACCAAACAAATATTTCAATGAATAGCCTATTATGAATACAAAAAAATTGATTTGTATGATCCCCACCCCCACCAACCCCTATTTCACCCCCACCCAAAAACGTAGAAAATCACGAAATCCCTAAAACGCCTAAAAATGAAGTTTGAGCTGTTTCTGTACTTTTAGTTTTTTTATTATTGCTGCGCTGCCGCTGACACGATTTTTTAATATCATAAAGATTTTCCATCCTCGCATAGGTAGTAATCCTGTGTGAAATCAATCCAATAGTTTCCTAGTTACACCATACAGAATGATCAAAAGCAATACTCTCATGTATACATTAGAAACTTCTAAGTCCCTTGGTTTCCGTAATAGCCAAGGTAATGTTCGGATGCACCTAAAAAAGTGTATTATGACGCTAGGCCTTTCTTTCACAGGCTAGTGGACGGCCTGTTATGAATACAATAGTTTTTTTGTTTTACAACCGCCGACCCCACAACCACTCCAATATCACCCAAAAAAAAGTAGAAAATGATCAGGACACCCAAAAAGTGAGTTTGAGCAATATTTAATTTTTTTTGTTTTATGCTAATTACTCCGCCACTTATGCGCCGATTTTCAAACTTATAACTACTGCTACCCCTACAGCATATCGCTGCCCAAATTTCATAAAAATTCCATGCAGCGTTTACTGAGATTACGTGGCTAGAAAAACGCGTACAGACAGTCCGACAGACAGACAGACCGACGGAAATGAGTTGTGTGGATTTTCGTTATGTAAACATCATAAAACACCCAAAAAACGTATTATCTCAAAATCGAAAATTTCCACGATCACAATACTCCCCTCACCTATCGGTGTGGGAGGTAAAAGTCCATAATCATGTCGAGATCTACTTTAGGAAGATTACTAGAATCACCACGAACCTAACCCTCCTCCATACTTCAAAAATATATTGGCGTCTGCCCATTACAACAAACACCGTCGTTCCACTGAAGTCTAATGTCGTATACTGTACAGCGCAAGGTATGCATAGCGGAGTCCCGACCAGACTGTGGCTGCCGCGAACAAGCCATGTGACGTCATACGCCATTTCTCCGCCGCAGTCGCTTTACGCAGATATAAAATTCAATAACTATGCCGTTTTTTGGAATATTCAGATGATTTTTTCGATATCCTTCAGGTGTAGAAGTAGACTATCAGATAATAATGAATTTCCCAAATTTTATTTTTTAGGATACTTCTCCCTAATTGTAATAACTGTTAACAAACTTCAACTACCTGAGTCATTATTGTAACTATCGCTCATTGAACAATATACTATTAATGCTTAGTAAAGACTTCAAAACCTTAAAGCTTTTATATTAAACTTTTTTAGGTTACTTGGAATCAAATATTCGTAAAAACTTTCGAACACCCTGCATAACAGAATCTATAGCGGAGAGCACATGTAATTTGCGCAGAACGTCAGAGTCAATATAGCTTCTCTGAGGCTGTTTATCCGCTGGCCGAAGCCACATCCATAACTTCCCCACTCCATCCATATCTCGCAACCTGGAAACGCTTCCCACAAATGATAGATGAATAATGTTCCTGGCGAGATTGCAACTTAACAATTCAAAATTCAATTTCGCAAAGGAATAACGCAGAGCTATGCAGGTAATGAATAAAATAAAAGTGTCATAAATTGAGGTGAAGTCGAAGTCATAATTTGCCGAAAACAAAGATGAGATTCAGGGAGCATTTTATGTTCTTTTCAGGAGATGCGAGATGGTGGACAGTAAACGTAAACAATGATCAGTTTTTACAAGAGCATTCCGTACCTATGGATTTATCATCAGAAGTTGCAAATTAGAGTACTGCTCAATAATTTGGAATCCCATATATATAATGTCTATAAAAATGCTGCGGATTCAGTGTATATGTTTTGTGCTGCGGATCGAGTGAAAAAAAAGGTTTTTAAATTTACTTAGCTTTGAATGTTATGGAATATATCCGCCAAGGGGTTGTAGCTATATTGAGATTCAGAAGTACGATCTACAATCATTAGAGAAACGTAAGGAGAAGGCACCGATTATCTTTATTAATAAAATTTCAAATGCGAAAATTGACTGTCCCGCATTACTGTCAAAAATAGACTTTTTTGTTCCTAGATTGGAACCATGAAGCAACTATACGTTTCTGTGCAATAAAACTAACACCAATTCAATGTCTAGACTACCTGTGACTCTTATGTAAAGAAGTTCAAATAGAATTTATGAAGTATGCGATATATTCCACTGCAATATCATAGATTTTTAGAATAAGTCTCGTGTGTACGCAGAATTATGGAAATTTATGTTAACTATAAACATTATTGGTTACTAGTTTTTGTTAAATCATATTTAGGTAGATAATATTTGACATGTTAAGCATGTAAGTGGATTACTATTTAACACATTTTTCTGTAAATGGCTTTGCTGTTGGCCAATAAACGCAATATTATTATTATTATATTAGCAATCAAAATTGCGGAAGATCCTATACAGGGTGAGTCGAGCTCAACGCCTCGGACTCTTGTGACCAAACGATACCACTTTTCGAAAAATCGACTTTGCGGGTGTATGTAGGTCGAGTTGGACTACATTTTAAAAATAATGACTTTTATACAGGGTGTCTAATAAAAGCGTGACATATCAAAGTTATGTTTTTTTAAATGGAATACCCTGTATATTATTGCATATTTAGATTCCCGGGTGCATTTTAGTGTGACTTTATGTATCACACATGGGACTTTAAGCGAACCGTTTAGGTGCAAATCACAATTTTGGGTATAGGTAGATGTCAGAAAAAAATTGAATATCGCAGCTATTATAAATCTTAGAGGGCTGTGACTTTGCCTTGTTACTAAGCATGAAATGTGTCAGCTTATGTTAGACGGTCGGGTTCGAATTACATTTGTACTTGGTGAAATCGGTAGATCAATTAAGGAAGCTTCAATCAAAGGTAACTTGATTTTTTCAAATGGGAATGCATAATTTTTTTTATACGATCAAATGTGCAATTTGATAGGCTTTCTAATGATATACGGCTGTAAATATTAATCTCTGGTAGTTTTGATTTAATCTCAAATTTTCATTAAAACCGGTGTTTTCCAATTTTCCTACCTATAGACAACTTAGCAGGCCATGAAATATTAACAAAAAAATGTTCAAATGGAACAAAACAACTAACTTAGCAGATAGTTACGGACGAACTAGAGTAAAGGGACAAAGTTATAAAAATGACTTACAACAAACCAATTCTAACCAGAAATAGCAGACATAACACTCTAAGGTCAAAAAGCAGCTGGAGTACGATAGAAATGAGTATTTTTCACAGCATACCGGCTACTACGATATTCTAAAGATTGACGATTCACAAAACCATTGTGAATTTTGGATTGAAAGGAAATCTACCACGTAATCTTGCTGGCAGTTTAATAGTTTCAGAATAAAATTTCACATTTCATGGTTTAAAAAAATAGTAACCCTCTGACTGGAGTTCTGCAAATTATTCAATACTCATAAGCAAGATCTCCGAAAATGATGAATAAATTAAAAATCTGCTCAAATTATTAAACATAATTTACTGGCAGAAAATTAAAGTATGAAATGTCAGTATTCCTTTTTTGCGATCTTGCTAATAGATACTGAAAAATTTAAAGGACGACAGTGAGAGATATCATTACTTTTGACTTTGACGGAAATGACTACTGTTTTATACCATTAAATGTGAAATTGCGTTCTGAAGATATTAGACTGACGGCAACGGTCGCTGAAAGTTTTGCTTTCATTTCAAAGTGTAATGATTTTGTAAATTTTTAAGCTCTAGTACATTGCAGTCGCTAGTAGGCTGTAAAAATTATCCATTTCTGTCGTACTCCAGCTTCTCTTTAATCTTAAACATGTTACCGCCGTTGTTTCTGGTTAGAGTTGATTTGTTGTAGGGTATTTTTATAATCTTGTTCTTTTACTCTAGTTCTGCTGGATCTTTTTGCTAACTTATCTGTTTTCTTCCATCTAAACATGATTTTGTTTATATTTCATGGCCTGCTAGTTTGTTTATAGGTAGGGAAATTGAAAAACACTGATTTCATTGAAATCTCGAAATTTAATAAAAACTACCATAGATTGATATTCACAACCTGAAAAAATTAGAAAGCCTATCAAATTGCACATTTCGTCGTATAAAAAAAATTATGCATTCCCATTTGAAAAAATCAAGTTACCTTTGATTGAAGTTTCCTTAATTGATCTACCAATTTCTCCAAGTACAAATGTAATTCGAACTCGACCGTCTAACTTAAGCTGACACATTTCATGCTTAGTAAGACGGCAAAGTCACAGCCCTCTAAGATTTATAATAGCTGCGATATTCAATTTTTTTCTGACATCTACCTATACCCAAAATTGTGATTTGCACCTAAACGGTTCGCTTAAAGTCCCATGTGTGATACATAAAGCCACACTAAAATGCACCCAGGAATCTAAATATGCAATAATATACAGGGGTTCCATTTAAAAAAACACAACTTTGATATGTCACGCTTTTATTGGACACCCTGTATAAATGTCATTATTTTTAGAATGTAGCCCAACTCGACCTACATACACTTGCAAAGTCGGTTTTTCGAAAAGTGGTATCGTTTGGTCACAAGAGTCCGAGGCGTTGAGCTTGACTCACCCTGTATATTAGCTAATTTTCTGGCAGCCAACAACTAACTCTGATTAATCTAATATCCATCGAGGTTAATTTGAAATTTTAGACTGTAGTATCTCTTCCTCTCTCTATCGATATAACTTCGTAATTATTATGTGTTTAAATCGTACTAATAATTGCTTCGGTCGTAGATAAAGTATAGTACTCAACCTGTAATAACTCACATGTTGATTTACAGCACTCGCCCATAGCTCGTGCTGCAAGTACAAATGTAATTCAAACTTAACCGTCTAGCCTAAGCTGAAGCCATTCGTGTTTAGTGACACGAAAAAGTCACAGTCCTCTAAGTTTTATAATCGCTGCGATGTTCAATTTTTTTATGAGATCTACCTATACCAAAAATTGTGATTTGCACCGGTTTACTTTAAGCCCCATGTATGATTCATAAAGTTGCACTAGAATTAACCTGAAAATGTAAATATGCAATAATATACAGGCTGTTCTGTTTAAAGAAAACATAACTTTGATATGTCGTTCTTTTATAGTATGAGTATAAAAGTCGTTATTTTTAAAATGTAGTCCAACTCGACTTACACACACTCGCAAAGTTAATTTTCTGAAAAGTGGTGTCGTTCGGTCACAAGAGTCCGAGGTGTCGAGCTTGACTCACCCTGTATGCGAGGCAGGAATCTTTGGCACTGAAGCATCACTGGCATATACAGTACAGGTATGTAATATGATTATTAACCAGTTTTCGAAACAAGAGCTGCTATCTTGATACAGTCAGTCAATAAGTTTCATTTACCTCAAATTATTTTTTCTCAAATATTTTGTAATCCGTAACGTCTAAAAGTTCTTTCTCTAAATTCAATCTTGTCACCCGGTATACATGTACAGCTAAAGACTACAAGCTTCTGTAATGAAACAGCGCTAGCTGGCTTCAAAAACCCTGTTTACTCATTACCTCAGTTTCGGAGGATTCCAATTTGTAGTCTGGTATCCGGTATAATGACTGGAATAGCTAAACTTGGCTGCAGTATATCATCTTTATTACACCGCGAAGTTACCTCTATACCCTCGGGGAGCTCCAGCGCGAGTTCGCCCTGGGAACTAAAAAAGGAACAATAACCAACACAGGTAACACAGCACACGTTTACGTGGTTCCAGGGGTTCGACCCCTTCCCGATCCAACAGATAGATAGAACAGTCTAGTTTATCTATCTGAACAATAATTATATTCCGCATGCGCCCTGGAATTGCAATTTCTTCTAGCATTCTTCTTTGTTAATGCCACTCAGTAATTCACTTTGAAGTAGGGATGTGCTAGAGTGTGATTTTCCTGTTACAGTTTCGACCTGTGACTGGTGCATATGTGTCACTGTGTCCTGTAACCTGTGACTCCTGTCACACCTACGTCTCCGTAGTCACCATGGTAGTCACGACTACCTGTGGTGTGATTTGCGTTTGGTGTTTGTTTGGTAAAACGAAGTTTGGTTCTGGTCTGTACGAAATATTTGTTTTGTGTTTAAGTTTAAAGTGTCTTGGTTTCTAAAACGAAAAACGAATCCAATATGGGACTTTCTTACGCCACTGGATGCTGAAGTCAGTTTTTTTATGTATTTCTACCTTTATTTAAAATACCTAGAAATCGTTAGTTATTATACAGAAATGTTTTTTTAATAAATATTCAAAACAACTAATTTTGCTCTAAATATGTTTTCACAAAACGCGAGCCGCACGACGGAACGGAATCTGGACGGAGTGAACAGTAGCAGTATCCCGATTGTTATGCGGTAAGCTGCGAGTGCTATACGCGTGTATGAAATGTAAATTAGTGCCATATGCACTTACGGAATGTAATACAGTTATGCGCATGTCAAACGTATGGCTATGGCTAGACTCTTGTTTTAATTTTTGCGATTACAGCGCGATAGGGGGTGGTTATATGTTTGAAATCGCCATGCATGCTGAGGCAAAGTTACCTACTGATTACAAATATTTTAAACGGAGTCCTGGAAAATATAGATCAAACCTATTGACTGATGCCAAAGAAAAAACATAATCTATCCCAAAATATTAAAACAAATATACCCAATGCAATTAAATATGGTTCATTCCACTGATTTTACATAACGTTCTTTTTTGTTTTGTTATATTCTTTAATGTATCTACTGTTATAAGTAATGTGTGTTTTCTTTGCCCACTGAAACTTAATACTTAGTTAACTTAATACACCAGATGTTTGCAATTATTACATTTAACATTTCGTAAAGAAAGACAAAAATTATACACCATACTATAACTTAATTTGTAATAAAGTTTACTGCAGTGTAAATAATATATAGTTAAAAAATGGCTTTCGCCTAAATCGCTTTCCCCTTTGTAAATTTTGAGCTGCATTAAGTACTACATTCCGTAAGTGTATATAGCACTTAATTACATTCCATATTGGCGCATGGCACTCAGAGTTTGATTGGTTCAAAATTCAAATCTAACCCAATGGGATTGTGCTAGGTGCTGTATACATGTACGGAATGTATAAATGCATACGGTTCCGCCATATGACGTCAGTGTCACGTCTTTTTTGGTCGAAGCGGAGCAGACCGTGACTGTGATGGCCTCGAAGCTCTGACGAAATCACAGGTTGTGAAATCACACCACAGCCCTACCTTAAAGTGTATTTTCACTGCCACATCTAGACGCAGCAGCTAGACACCAAGTCTGCGCCACTGGTTTAAATCATAGATTCCAATTTGCTCCAGCCGATCGGTTTGAGGCAGTTTCGTATGTATACAGGGTGAGCTTTTAGTACCGGATCGATCGATAACTCGACTACTGTAAGGGATATAGGAAAAAGTTGTATAAAAAAGGTGCACCCAAGCATATGCTCCTTGCTTAGAACATATTTTTATTTATACAGGGTCATTCAAAACTACATGGTGATGCAAACATACATTTTTTTAAACGAGACACGTTATATAATTATCCCATATTTAGATTCTACTAACGATCCAGGTTCCTAAAATATAAGGTATTTTAATATTATACAGGATATTTAAAAAATTATGACCTTTTGTTTCTCACACCGGTATTGTGATTGCAAAAATTTTCGATTTTGAGATAATACTCTTTTTTGGGCGTTTTATGATATCTACAGAACAAAAATCCACGTGCCTCAGTTCTGTCGGTCTGTCTGTCTATGAGTCTGTCTGTCGATTGGAGTTTTTCTATCCGCGTAATCTTGGTAACCAGTAACAGTAACAGTAATCAAATTTGGGTAGCGATATGCTGCGGTGTCGTACTAGGTAGTGGCGCTATCATTTTAGTACGGTGAATTGGCGGCAGAGGAATTGGTAAAAGACAAAAAAATTATCAGAAGCCCAACAAACTTCGTTTTTATGTGTTCCTGGTCCTTTACCATCTTTGTTTCTGGAGGGGGTGAAATCGCGATGGTGGGGCAGGTGGGGGATTTTTAAATTGAATGTTTTTTGTACTCATAAAATACTCTACATTGCGCGAAAAAAATTGACCTTGAGATTCTTCTTCTTCTTAGACCTATCTGAATGTTGACGTTGCATCTTATGTCTATAGAATAAATTGAAACATTCATATTATCATCTTGTAAGGTGTAGCTTGAAAAATACAGATTTGACTATGATGAAATTGTGACACTGTATTGCTACCGTGGAGGAAGTCGTAACGATGTATTATTATTCTTTCGCTACTGGCGGGCAAGAATTAAGGTTGCATAATCGCTCAATCTTCGTTTTGGATGTTTCAAAGGATCCTTATTCAGTCTCGTCGTGACCTTCATAGGTGAAAGACCGAGAAAATCCGCTCCGGTTCGTACTGTTTATTTACGTGTCGAAGGAAAAAACACCGTTAATTGTGTATAGTGGTGACAGTAATTAGTGTATTTGGCTAAGGAATGTCCAACGATAATGATCCCCCTGATCAAGGGGGATCAACCAGCATGGATAGCTCACCTACAGAGGGAGTAAACAACCAGGAGGACGTGAATCGTCAAGGGGATGCCTCTGTCCCAAGAGGCTCAGGTGACACCGCGACAGAACAATGCAGGGTTTTTAATTTGCAAAAACCTAAACAATATTCAGATTCTGTATATGTATTTGTCGAAAAAACAGACACACAAAACATTGGAAGACTTCATCCTATGGCAATTGGTCATATACTACATAAAAAACTAAGCATCCCAAATATTTTGAACATCGAAAAAGTCGGTAGAAATAGGATTAAAGTACATTTAAAGGGTTTGAAAGAAGCAAATCATTTAGTCACCAACCAATTACTTAAAAATGAAAATCTGAAGGCATTCATACCTAGTAATTTATTGTACAGGAAGGCAATCATAAAACAGGTAGATACTAGCTTTAATGAGGAATATTTATTTAGCAATTTTCTTTCTCCCGTAACTATAACGGAGGTCCAAAGAATGAAACGTAGAGTAGAAAATGATGGTCAAGTTTCTTATGTACCCAAGCAAACTATTGTAGTCACCTTTGAGGGTAACATTTTACCACCTTATATTTCCCTAAATAGCGTTATTTGTAAAGTAGAACCTTACGTATATAGAGTCATTCAATGCTACAAATGTTTAAGGTACGGCCATGTGGCCAAGCAGTGCAGAAGCACATCAACATTATGTATCAACTGTGGTATAATTAAAGAGGCTGAACATAATTGTAGAGACCCCCAGGATACCTGTTGTATCTATTGCAAGAACAATGAGCACAAATCGATATCTAAAAATTGTCCAACGTACGTGGAACAGGAAAAAATAAAAAAAAAGATGGCAGAGGAAAATATTACCTATTTAGAAGCTAAGAAAAAAGATTTAAACTCATACGCGAATATAGTACGCACTAATAATCGCTGTGAAGCATTAAGTAAAGTGTCCAATACAGAATTCCCCCATTTACCTACAAGACATCCCTCATCCACGCGCCCGACAAACATATTTTCATCACAACCAGCAAGTTCATCCATAACAACAAGACCGATACGCAACAACTTATGCCAACAAGAAAACCATAACAAAAAACGAAAAGCATCATCACCCATTAATGCAACGCAAATCCCTCCTATGTTCCCTTTTTCCTTCGGCCCCAATCAACCCCTCCCTACTAATGAGCCTTGTAACCCAGAATTCCCAGATGATAGATTCCTGAATGCGCTGTTTTCTACATTGCAACATATTCTAAGTGAAGTTAAATCATTTGAAGAACTGACAAATATAGATATTACTTATGTGAAAAATATGTATAAAAGTAGCCACCCACTTGATGAACAGTCCAATGACCAGGACGAGTACTAATAGTCGGAATAATGATAATAATTTAAGAATATTACAATGGAATGCCAGATCCGCGGTAGCTAATAAACACAGTTTAGATAACTTTTTACACTCTAATCAAATAGATGTAGCACTAATATCAGAAACATGGTTCAAACCAGATATTAATATCAAATTTAAAGGATATTCTATAATTAGAAAGGATAGACGAGATGGGAAAACAGGAGTCGCAATATTCATTCGAACTGATTTGAAGTTTAAGGAAATTCATAGCTCATTACAATCAAATGACATACAACTTTGCGGTGCAGAGGTATATGTTCAAAATTCACTCCACCTGTCACTGCTATCTGTTTATGCCGCGCCAGGTATAAACATTTCAGTTGATGCTTGGAATAAAGTGCTGTCTCTTCGGGAACAACATGTCATCATTGGAGGTGATTTTAATGCACATCATAGTCTGTGGGGCTCGTATAAACAAAATCATAATGGAGTAACGTTAGTTGATGCTTTACACTCGTCAGACTTGGTTTTATTGAATGATGGATCATCAACTAGATTTCAGAACAGCGGAAATAAATCTGTCGTAGATCTCACTTTTTCTTCACCAGACATAGCAAACTTGATAGAATGGAGATGTCTTGATGATACTCTCGGGTCAGATCACTTTCCGATTATTTTAGAAATTAAGTCACAACGGGCATATAACCCTCATGCAATAAACCCAAAAACTAAATGGAATACCAAAAAGGCGGACTGGGATCTCTTTAATTTATGTTGTGAAAACAATTTCTCAAACTACCCGTCCTCCTTCCAGAACATAGATGATAAGCATCAGTTTTTCATAAATGGCATCCACGAGGCTGCTCTTAGATCAATTCCTCAAAATAAGCCTTATATCAAGCGTAATAACACTCCGGCACCCTGGTGGGACCAAGAGTGTGAGGCTGCTGTCACTAACCGTAAAAAGGAATTACTGAAGTACAAACAACAATCCAACGAAGCAAATTATGTCTCTTGTAAAAGAGAGATTGCAAAAACAAAAAGGTTATTGAAGAACAAAGCTAAACTACACTGGAAAAAATTTTGCGGCAATCTGAATAAAAATACACCTTGTTCTGAGCTCTGGGCTCAGGCTAAGAAGATGCAGAGAATGCAAGTCACTTATAAGAAATGTGATAACTTTGAATGGGAGGAAAAATTTCTAGACAAAATCTCTCCTTGCTCGGCCAACCAAGACTACTCAGAGATTTTCCGCAGACAAAAATACAATACCAGCAATATTTTCAGTCACCCCATCACTAACAACGAACTGGAATACGCCTTAAGAAACACGAACAATTCTTCACCTGGCTTGGATAACATAACATATTCTATGTTGTGGCATTTACCTCCTATTGCAAAACAGTTTTTACTGGAACTGTACAACGAGGTATGGTTAAAAAACGCAGACATAGAAGACTGGCGGAAAATAATTGTTATAGCTGTGCCGAAACCAGGCAAAGACCCGAATTTGTATGAATCGTACAGACCTATCTCTCTGTTATCATGTGTCTTCAAAACTCTCGAAAGGATCATAGAACAAAGGTTGGAATGGTTCCTCCTCTCAAAAGATGTACTTCCTAAGTCGCAATTTGGTTTCAAAAAAGGCTATGACACTATGGACGCAGTGGCGTGCGTGGTAACTGACATTCAAAATTCTTTTTCAAGAAATGACTACCTAGGAGCAGCTTTTTTGGACGTCAAAGGTGCCTACGACTGTGTTGATCTGTTTTTACTGAAAAATAAATTAGAAATGATACTGCCGACAACTAATACCTGTAAAACAATCATAAAATTCTTTCTAAAAAGAACGATATTTCTCAGATCATCAACAAATGTTTTGCTCGGCCCCAGAGAAATTTCCATAGGCCTTCCACAAGGTTCAGTCCTGCCACCTGTCTTATTTAATATATATACTATTGATATTCACCCAGTTAACACCAACTATAACCTAATACAATATGCCGATGACTTTGCTATATATATTGATAGCAAATATTATGACACATGCAAAGAGAAGCTATCAAATTCCATAACTGTTGTTGCAAGTCAGTTGAATTCCCTGGGATTCAGTCTGTCACCCGAAAAGTCTTCCATAGTTTTTTTCTCAAGACACAATATGCCTAGAACAGATAATATCGATATTATGAACTTACGATTTCCTGTGTCAGAAACAGTGGAGTACCTTGGCATAACACTTGACAAGAAGTTATCGTGGTATCCTTTCATTGAAAAAATAATTTCAAAATGTCAAAAAGGCCTGAATTTTCTCAAAATGATTAGACGCACCTGGTGGGGCGCTGATCCAGAAGTAGCTTTAACCTTCTATAGGTCATATATCAGGTCAATTATCGACTATGGTTGTATCTTCTATGGCACGGCAAGTAAAAAGGTACTACAAAAATTAGACACTTTGCAGAATAATGCTTTAAGATTATGTCTAGGTGCAATGAAATCCACTCCGATAGAACCACTACGCGCTGAATCCTTGGAGTATTCACTAGAAATGAGAAGAAACCTAATCGCTGCAAAATTTATTCTGAAAAGTGCCGTGAAGCAAAGTCCATTATTAACCACACTCGCCGAGCTAAATATTCATGATCTTACGAACAAATATTGGATAAAAAACAGTCTCCTCCACTATGTGCTGCATTTAGAGACACATCTGAGCAAGTGAATACTCTAGAGCAATTTGAGCTTCCAAAAAATATTTCAAGCTTCTTTAGCATGATCAGTAAACAAGAAATTATCATCCCAACATTCAACGAAAATATACCTGAGCTGACTAATAATAACCTTTATGAAATACTGGACAAATACCAAAATTACGAACTAATTTTCACAGACGCATCAAAGAATAGTGATGACACTGGCTGCGCTTTTTACGAGGGGTGAACACATGGGGATTTATGGTGTACACCCAGAAGGAATTACCAGGATTTCCTAAGGATGTACAGGGATTTCATCAAAATTGTTAGGATGTACAGGGATGTACCAAGGATGTACGGGATTTGCCGAGGAATTACAGGATTTCCTGGGGATGTACCAAGGATGTAGTAGCAAACGCGCATGCGTAATCTTACTAATTTCATAACCTCACATTTTAGATTACACGTATTCTTTCACGTGCCCTTCAGTTCTGTGCTTTCAAAGTGAAAAAGAAAATGCAATATACACGGTGTCTCCATAAGAATGCACACTACAGGGATCTCGTAAACTAGAAAATTTATAATGATGATTAAACCAGAGAAAAGTTGCGCCTTGCTCAACCCTGCAATATGGCGTAACATTTTAGAATTCTGAGCACTTCCGAAGATATTTGGGAGAATTCGAGTTTTCCCGATTTCGTTTTTATTTTTTTTTTCTCACTTTATTTGGAAAGATATGACAATGCAAATTTCACATTCCAGTTGCAACTTTTTCTGCTATATTAACTGATACTGATGTTATTATATTTTCAATCTGATGTTTCGTTTCTTAGCAACCATCATCAAATTCAGTTTTTAAAATACGCGACAACTCTAATTTTAATTCTAAATACAACGATCGATCGCTATTTTCATTTAACCGACGTCTCGTATTCAAAAAGACATCTTCAGTGTTATTTGATGAGGATCACGAAAAAACAAAACGTCGGGTCAAAAATCGATTACGTTATCATGTAGAGGAGAAGAAATGCCATAGCAGTTTGAATTTTATTTTGATTTATCTTCTCTATTAAAATAAGGAAAAAATAAGTAAGCAATACGTTATCATCAAATTACAAAATAGTTATTTTAAATACTAACAAAAAAATCATAACTATACACATTATTTAAACTTATGTTCAAATAGTCCTCCTTCATTTTCTAGGCAAACTTAGCAATGGTAAACAATTTCGTCCATTACGGTATCTAGCATCCCTGGAGCTATTCTTGAAATGGCCGCTTAAACCTCGGCTACAAAATATTCATTTTTTACTTGAACAAGTAGGCTTTGAAATGCAGTTGTTCAAATAAATCGTTACGATCTGTCAGTTTTGTTCGATACAGCGTAATTTTGAAGTAGAATTATTTCGAAAATCACAAATTGCTTAATTTCTTTGTCTTGTGATTGCGTAAGTATTGTTAATAGTGCCACATTTTTCAAATGAAGAAAAATTAGACATGTTATGTTGCTATATTGAAAGCCATAAAAATTGTTTCTATGCTAAAAGGCAATATTTGCTCAAATATCCGGAGCGACGTCAACCATATAGATCCATTTTCAAAAGACTTCTCACAAACTTAAAAGAATATGGTGCCTTTCAAAAGCCAGTGTTTCATAGAGTAAAGAAACACAATCCAGAACAAACAATGGCTGTACAAGAAGATGGTACTGTAGGATTAAGGTCAGTCGAAACAGAGCAGGATGTGCCTAGGTCAAATGCTCAAAGAATACTTCACAAAAAAGGTTATAGGCCATTTAGATTCCGAATTCGTCATAGTTTAGTACTTGGTGACGCGCAGAATAATTTTTGCTAGTGGCTTACAAAGATTTTTGATGAAAATCGTGAATTTCCGAACACTATTCTTTGGTCAGATGAAAGTTATTTTTGCAACAATGGCATATTTAACCGAAATAATCGACACTATTGGGCAACGCAAAATGAACATCGTGTACGGCGCCAATATTGGTTTGATTTCAATGTGTGGTGTGGGATTTCGGGAACAAGGATTATCGGACCAATAATTTATGAAGGCGCTTTAAATGCAGAAAGATACTGCCAGTTCTTGAATAATGATATTGAAGATATTCTGGACAATATTCCTCTGGCGGTGAATAACCGTATATTGTTCCAGCAAGATGGGGCACCTTCCCATAATTCTCGGATCAATATGTTATGTCTAACTGAGCATTTCCAAAATAAATTAATTGCCACTAATGGATGGATTGGATTTTGTCCTATGGGGTTTCCTCGACAACGAAGTGTACTGGAACACGCATGAAAATGTAGAACAACTTAGAGCCGAGGTTCAAGCCACCATTGGGAGAATAACTCCAAGGATATTAGATAATGTAATGGACGAAACCGTTTATCGTTGCTACGTTTGCCCAAGAAGATGAAGGAGGACTTTTTGAACATAGGATTAAACAATATGCATGGGCGCCAGCAGAGGGGGGCAGTGGGCCGCCCCCCTGGAGCAGCGAAGATAGAAAACTTGTATAACCAAAAGCCTAAGTCGTCTCCCCCCCTGTAGTAAAATTTTCTGGCGGCGCCAGTGACAATATGTATAGTTATAGTGATTTTTTTGTTGTGGTGTTGTGTATACAGGGTGGGCCAATAGTGCGTGGACGGAGGATTGTGGGCTTACTAAAAAATATTTCAAAAATCTGTTACTTAACCATGGTAGGGACCCTTGAGGGCTATAACGTAAAAATATTTTCACTTAAAATTTGACATTTATACAGGGTGATTCATATCAAACTTACATTTTTTTGAATAGAACCCCCTATATATTATTGCATATTTGGATTCCTTGGTCAATTCTAGTGTGACTTTATGTATCACACATGGAACTTTAAACGAACCGTTTAGACGCAAATCACCATTTTTGGTATAAGCAGGTATCAGAAAAAAATTGAATATCGCAGCGATTATAAATCTTAGAAGGCCTTGACTTTGCGGTACGACTAAGCATGAAATGCGTCATCTTAGGTCAGACGGCTAAATTTGAACTCTTTTTGTGCTTGGAGAAATCAGAGGATAAATTAAGCAAACTTCAATCACAGATAACTTGATTTTTTCAAATGGGAATGCCTATTTTGGTTTAAAGAATCAAATGTAAAATTTGATTACCTTTCTAACGATATAGTATTCTTGATATCAATCCTTTTTGGTTTTCATTTTATTTCAAATTTTCAGTCAAATCGGTGTTTTTCAATTTTCCTGCATGCAAGCAACCTAGCAGGCCATGAAAAATAAACAAAAGCTCGTTAATATGGAGGAAGGCAACTAACTCAGTAGAAAGATGTAAACTAACTAGAGCAACGAGGCATGATTATGAAAATTCCTTACAACATGTTAGCTCTAACCAGAAACAATAGCGGTAACAAGAACGCTCATTTTTCACAGCCTACTAGCTATTATCCAATTGCCAGTCAGTAAAAAATATTTAATCAAGGGAAAACTACTAGTGATTGTTGCTGGCAGTAGAAGATCTATGTCTTCTGAATAAATTTTCACATTTAATGCTATGAAAAAGTAGCCATTTCCGTTAGTCAAAGGTAATGATACCTCTGACTGGAACCCTTCAAATTCTTCAGTAGGTACTACTACTTATTAGCAAAATCGTGGAAAATGAAACTTGAATTGCAGTCTGTTTGCATTGTAACACATAATTTAGTTTGCAGAAAACTACATGAAATAATCACAATTACAACATAGCGTAATTAAAAAATTCTAGCAATTATTTTAATAGATGTTCAAAATGCTCCAGCTGGAAACGTTAACTAAACGGAAATAACTATTCTTTTTATCCCATTAAATATGAAATTTCATTCTAAACATGTTAGACTGTAAGCAAAAATCGCCGGCAGTTTTCCTTTTTTTGTTTCAACATTTTTAATCGTTTTGGAAAGTTGCCTCTAGTAGACCTCAATAGCTAGTAGGCTGTGAAAAACAAACACTTCTGTCATACCCCGGCTACTCATTGACATTAGATATCTTCCCGCTGTTGTATCCGGTTAGAGTTAATATGTTGTAAGGAATTTTCATAATATTGCCTCGTTGCTCTAGTTAGTTTGCATCTTTCTACTAAGTTAGTTGGTTTCTTCCATACTAACGAGCTTTTGTTTATTTTTCATCGCCTGCTAGGTTGCTTACACGCAGGAAAATTGAAAAACACCGATTTGACTGAAAATTTGAAATAAAATGAAAACTAAAAAAGACTGATATCAAGAATGCTATATCGTTAGAAAGGTAATCAAATTTTACATTTGATTCTTTAAGCCAAAATAGGCATTCCTATTTGAAAAAATCAAGTTATCTGTGATTGAAGTTTTCTTAATTAATCTACTGATTTCTCCAAGTACAAAAAGAATTAAAATTGTGCCGTCTGACCTAAGATGACGCATTTCATGCTTAGTCGTACCGCAAAGTCACGGCCTCCTAAGTTTTATAATCGCTGCGATATTCAATTTTTTTCTGATACCTACTTATACCAAAAATGGTGATTTGCGCCTAAACGGTTCGTTTAAGGTTCCATGTGTGATACATAAAGTCACACTAGAATTTACCAAAGAATCCAAATATGCAATAATATATAGGGGGTTCCATTTAAAAAAATGTATGTTTGATATGAATCACCCTGTATAAACGTAAAAATTTAAGTGAAAATATTTTTATGTTATAGCCCTCAAGGGTCCCTACCATGGTCAAGTGACAGATTTTTGAAATATTTTTTAGTAAGCCCACAATCATCCGTCCACGCACTATTGGCCCACCCTGTATAATAAATATCTTGTATTTTGATGATAATAAGTTGCAAAATCCTATAGCATTTTTCGTTCTCTACATGATGACATAATTTGATTTGTGATCCGACGTTTTGGTTTCTTCATAATTCTCATCGAGTAACTTTGAATATGTCTTTTTGAATCTGAAACGTCTGGTAAATGCGATACATCGTTGTATTTAGAATTAAAGTTAGAGTTTTTTAGGGATATAAAAAAAGTTGTCAAGTATTTTAGAAACCAAAGATTGCCAAAGATGATGATGGTTGCTAAGAAAAGAAACGTCAGATTGAAATTATTCTAATAACATCAGCTTATAGAGCAGGAAAAGTTGCATAAATTGAGAAAAAATAAAAACGAAATCGGGAAAATTCGATTTTTCCATATATCTACGGAAGTACTCGAAGTAAATCGGATCCATGGTTCGTGTTACAATAAACGAAAACGATTGGCTACTCGATAAAATAAAAAAATAGAGTCAGTGTAGATCACCTGAGGCGCTTTACCCTGAACAATTCCAACGTTATGGAAAACAGGGTAGAAAAACTATCGTTGTCAAAACACAACAGAAGGAAAAGGGGCGATAAAATCTATAATCAAAGCAAGAAAAACAAGCGCGTTTCATCCCTTGTCGCATACTACATGACTGACTTCTGTCAGTGTTTTTGAAGTTTATTTTCTCTTATTTTTTTCAGTTTTATTGTTATATAAAATAAAATAACCTTTCCATGACTGACTAATGATAAGTTTTCTATTCAATCCATTTGCTGTAATCTTTACTTCACTTCTTGTTCGGTATTACTATCACTGTATAGAACAGGAAATATAGGTTTGCTATGATTGTTTTGTTATTCTCCATTACAAACAGGGCAGGATGTACAAGGAATTACAAAGGATTTCTTGAAATCCAGGGGGATTTACTGAGGAATTACCCGGATGTCCAGGGATTTACAGGGATGTAGAGGGATTTATCAGGAGGTACCAAGGATTTCCAAGGATTTAATTAGGATGTAGGGGATTTGCTTAAAAAGGGGGATGTAGGTGTACACTTTTTTGGATATGTGTTCACCCCTCGGCTTTTTACATACCGTCAAATGGAGAAGCACATATGTTCAAACTTAACAATGAATCTTCCATATTTTCAGCAGAGGCCTTCGGAATTCTAAAGTCTATTGAATATATCGAAACAAAATCGAGTTTAAGGTCAATTGTTTTGTCAGACGCACTATCTGTCTTGAAAGCGTTTCCTGATCCATTAGATATTAATAACATGTACATAAACACGTATTTTAAGAAAATTAAGTTAAAACTAAACCAATCGTTAGAAAGAGGCTACGACATCAGATTTATATGGGTAAAGTCGCATATTGGAATTAAACAGAATGAAATTGTCGATGATCTGGCCAAAAGAAGTGCATCGTCAGGCAATTTTACTGGTGACTATATACCTCTCTGTGATTGTATTGCCCAACACAAAGCAGCTGCAAAGGATAAATGGAAAAAGATCTGGACAACTTACACATCGACACATCCAACTATGTATGCTTTAATCCATCCTGAAATCCGCTCACAACATTGGTATACTGGATATAATTATTCTAGGAAAAGTATAACAACCTTAATTAGGATGAAGTTTGGTCATGCTTGCTACCCAGCGCATCTCTTCAAAATAGGAGTTACAACCTCGGATTTATGCACAGATTGCAATGAGAAGGGTGATTTGAATCATATCTTCTTCCGTTGTTCCAAAACTTCAAATCAAACTGAGATTTTGTATAACACATTGATTAGTCTTAAGGTCGATGCCCCGTTTAATATTCCACATTTACTGGCGTTGAATCGTAAAAGTGTATATGATGCTATACTACAGTTCATCTACACTTCTGGTTTAAATTTGTAGTCTTGTCTCTAGTTAATACCTATGTGTAAACCCACTGTGATTATCCCTCCTAACCGTGATCTACCTGTGTTGTCTATGCAAAAGTCGCCTTGAACGATCGCAATGGCGTGAAGCGTGTGTCCCCGTTACTTCCTTTTAGGGAAATTAGTGGTATCTGGTGGTAAAGTGATGACATGTTGAACTTAGAAGAGTACACCAATATAATGAGATAGTATGTGGTTGATGGAGTGATCGCTCACTCCCAATCAAGCAACAATCAAATTAGTTCAATTTGTAACTGGCTGCATAGACTATGTCTTAATGCCAAAAAAAAAAAGGATCCTTATTGTTTACGTTTTTGATGAGGATGGTGTAGGAATAGAGGAACTCCAATCTTTTTGTTAGCACTAATAACATCTGGGAAGTACTGAGTCAAAATACTTGACGCCATTTTTTTTACTTGATCATAAATAAACTTTTATGAGGCAGTATGCTCCAGCTATCCTCGCAATACATATTAAAAGAATTATTTAGCGAGTGATGTCACCGGAAACAAATTATTACAAACAATTAGGCATCGTTCCGCACACTTGTTACCGTACCTCAATTTTTCTTCCCTTTATCAACGCCCTTCCAAGGATGTCCCGATATTGTTTCTCTGCGAGACGCTTAGAGGGCTATGAAAATCGAGGCAGGCTGAGGCTTCCCACGCTCTACAAACGCGACAACTCCCTGCGCGTTTCTTTTGTGTCAACCGAAAAAGGAAAACGGGTATAACTCGCTAAGGAATTAATCTTTTATGGAAGGTCATAGCCGTTTCTATGGTAACTCTAAGGGCTGTATGTCACGATCCTATTTTCCATCCTAAATATTGAACTAACAATATGACAGAAAATTATCAGTAGTAATATCCCTAGAACATTGAAAATACATGAGATAACGCAGGCTTGAGACATTTTTCCGAAATTTGTGAGCCATCTGTCAATGTCCGAGGGATATTCGACCGATTTTACTTCCCACACCGATAGGTGAGGGGAGTATTGTGATCGCGAAAATTTTCGATTTCGAGATAATACGCTTTTTGGGCATGTTATGATGTCTACATAACGAAAATCCACGTCACTCATTTCCGTCGGTCTGTCTGTCGGTCTGTCTGTCTGTCGGTCTGTCTGTCTGTCTGTCGGTCTGTCTGTTGGCGTTTTTCTAACGTCGTAATCTCAGTAACCGCTGCTTTCATAATAGACTGTCCACTAACCTGTGAAGGAAGACCTGGCGACATAGATAACTTTTTTAGGCCCATCCGAACATTGCCTTGCCTATTACAGAAAGCAAAGGACTTAGAATTTTTTCTGATGTAAACATACGAGAGCATTGCTTTAGATCGTTGTAACGAGGAAACTGTTGAATTGATTTTAATGAAATTTTGAACTAGTACCATGGCGGAGATGGAAAACGCGTATGGTTTTGATAAATCGTGCCAGTGGCGGCGCAGAAATAATAAAAAAACTAAAAACATAAAAACAGCTCAAACTTCGTTTTTAAGCGTTTTAGAGGTTCCTGATCATTTTCTGCGTTTTTTGGGTGGGGGCGAAATTGGGGTGGTTGGAGGGTTGGAGGTTGAAAAATTAAAAAATCTCTTGTACTCATAATAGGCTGTCCACTAACCTGTGAAGGAAGATCTAGCGACACAAATGACCTTTTTAGGTCCATCCGAACATTACCTAGCCTATTACGGAAACTAAGGGACTTAGAATTTTCTGTGTACTATACGAGAATTTATTGGTTTAAATCGTTTTGTATTTTGTAACGTGGACACTATTAAATTGATTCTAATGAAATTTTGACACAGTATATTGTTAGCGTGGTGAGAATGGAAAACGCGCATGTTTGTTAAAAATCGTGTCAGTGGCAGCGTAGCAATAATCAAAGAACGAAAAGTATGAAAACAACTCAAATTCGGTTTTTAGATGTTTTAGGGGTTCCTGGTCATTTCCTACCAGTTCTTTGGGTGGGGGTGAAAGTGAGGTGGTTGAGGGGTGGGTGGTTGTAAAACAGAGAATTTTGTAGTATCGGTGTTAGGCTGTCCATTGACCTGTGAAGGAAAGACCTAGCGGCATAAGACAATTTTAGGGGGGGGGGGGGGGGCTGGCGATTATTTGGTTGCAAAGCTTCATGCTATGGAAAAATAATAAGCTGGTATCAGCGTAATGTGTGGGAAGTACTGAGTCAATCAACTTGACTTCATTTTTTTACTTGCCACACCGATAGGTGAGGGGAGTATTGTGATCGCGAAAATTTTCGATTTTGATATAACACGTTTTTTGGACGTTTTATGATGTCTACATAACGAAAATCCACGTCACTCATTTCCGTCTGCCGGTCTGTCTGTCGGTCTATCTGTCGGTCTGTCTGTCGGTCTGTCGGTCTGTCGGTCTGTCGGTCTGTCGGTCTGTCGGTCTGTCGGTCTGTCGGTCTGTCGGTCTGTCGGTCTGTCGGTCTGTCGGTCTGTCGGTCTGTCGGTCTGTCGGTCTGTCGGTCTGTCGGTCTGTCGGTCTGTCGGTCTGTCGGTCTGTCGGTCTGTCGGTCTGTCGGTCTGTCGGTCTGTCGGTCTGTCGGTCTGTCGGTCTGTCGGTCTGTCGGTCTGTCGGTCTGTCGGTCTGTCGGTCTGTCGGTCTGTCGGTCTGTCGGTCTGTCGGTCTGTCGGTCTGTCGGTCTGTCGGTCTGTCGGTCTGTCGGTCTGTCGGTCTGTCGGTCTGTCGGTCTGTCGGTCTGTCGGTCTGTCGGTCTGTCGGTCTGTCGGTCTGTCGGTCTGTCGGTCTGTCGGTCTGTCGGTCTGTCGGTCTGTCGGTCTGTCGGTCTGTCGGTCTGTCGGTCTGTCGGTCTGTCGGTCTGTCGGTCTGTCGGTCTGTCGGTCTGTCGCTCTGTCGGTCTGTCGGTCTGTCGGTCTGTCGGTCTGTCGGTCTGTCGGTCTGTCGGTCTGTCGGTCTGTCGGTCTGTCGGTCTGTCGGTCTGTCGGTCTGTCGGTCTGTCGGTCTGTCGGTCTGTCGGTCTGTCGGTCTGTCGGTCTGTCGGTCTGTCGGTCTGTCGGTCTGTCGGTCTGTCGGTCTGTCGGTCTGTCGGTCTGTCGGTCTGTCGGTCTGTCGGTCTGTCGGTCTGTCGGTCTGTCGGTCTGTCGGTCTGTCGGTCTGTCGGTCTGTCGGTCTGTCGGTCTGTCGGTCTGTCGGTCTGTCGGTCTGTCGGTCTGTCGGTCTGTCGGTCTGTCGGTCTGTCGGTCTGTCGGTCTGTCGGTCTGTCGGTCTGTCGGTCTGTCGGTCTGTCGGTCTGTCGGTCTGTCGGTCTGTCGGTCTGTCGGTCTGTCGGTCTGTCGGTCTGTCGGTCTGTCGGTCTGTCGGTCTGTCGGTCTGTCGGTCTGTCGGTCTGTCGGTCTGTCGGTCTGTCGGTCTGTCGGTCTGTCGGTCTGTCGGTCTGTCGGTCTGTCGGTCTGTCGGTCTGTCGGTCTGTCGGTCTGTCGGTCTGTCGGTCTGTCGGTCTGTCGGTCTGTCGGTCTGTCGGTCTGTCGGTCTGTCGGTCTGTCGGTCTGTCGGTCTGTCGGTCTGTCGGTCTGTCGGTCTGTCGGTCTGTCGGTCTGTCGGTCTGTCGGTCTGTCGGTCTGTCGGTCTGTCGGTCTGTCGGTCTGTCGGTCTGTCGGTCTGTCGGTCTGTCGGTCTGTCGGTCTGTCGGTCTGTCTGTCTGTACGCGTTTTTCTAGCCACGTAATCTCAGCAACCGCTGCATGGATTGTAATGAAATTTGGGCAGCAATATGCTGTGGGGCCGTAGTAGGTAATGCTGTTATAATTTTGAAAATCGGTGCATGGGCGGCGGAGCAATTAGCAAAAAACGAAAAATTTCAAATAACTTCGTTTTTAGGCGTTTTAGGTGTCCCTGATCATTTTCTACTTTTTTTTGGGTGGGGTGAAATTTGGGGTGGTTGGAGGGTGGAGGGTTGTAAAACTGAAAAAATTGTTGCTTTCGTAATAGACTGTCCGCTGACCTGTGAAGGAACACCTAGCGACATAAATAACGTTTTTGGGTCCATCCGAACATTGCCTTGTCTATTACAGAAACCAATGGACTTGAATTTTTTCTGGTGTAAACATAAGAGTATTGCTTTAAAACGTTCTGTATTGTGTAACGAGCAAACTGTTGAATTGGTTTTAATGAAATTTTGATACAGTATTACTACAGAGGGGTGGGTGGATAATGCGTAAGATTTTTAATATCGAGTCAGTGGCGGCGCAGAGATAATAAGGAAACTGAAAATATGAAAACAGCTCAAACTTCGTTTTTAAGCGTTTAGAGGTTTCTTGATCATTTTCTGCGATTTTTTTGGGTGAGGGTGAAATTGGGGTGGTTGGGGGTGGAGGGGTTGAAAAACTGAAATTCTGTTGTATTCATAATAGGCTGTCCACTGACCTGTGAAGGAAGACCTAGCGACATAAATCACCTTTTTTCGGTCCATCTGAACATTGCCTCTCCATTACTGAAACTAAGTGACTTAGAATTTTCTGTATACATACGAGTATTTATTGCTCATGGTCGTTTTGGATTTTGTAACGTAGACACTATTAAATTGATTCTAATAATATTTTGAGACCGTATTATTACCGTGGTGGGGGTGACATTGGGACGGTTGAGGGGTGGGGGGTTGTAACAGTGAAAAGTTTGTAGTATTGATAATAGGCTGTCCATTGACATGTGAAGGAAAGACCTAGCGACATAACACAATTTTGGGAAGGGGGGGGGCTGGCGATGACTTGATTGCAAGGGGATCTCAGACTTTAGCTTTATGGTATCGGAAAATAATGAACTGTTATCACCGTAATGTGTGGGAAGTACTGAGTCAATCAACTTGACTTCATTTTTTTTATTTATTGAAAGTACATTTAGTGAAAGCGCAATAATTATTAAAATTTAACTTGAAGTTAGATTCGTCGCTGTTCTCCACTGTAGATTTATTAACACGAATAATATTTGTGATCTTCATTTTTCCGATTTTTCTGTGCACCAAATGGTTGGAATTTATGGTCTTGTGGTGTTCTTGATTGAGATTCAAATATGGCTTTATAGAATTTTGATTGCTATCACCAGTAATTTTCAGCTATTGTTCCTCTTCTATACCACTTTTGGTCAAATGGGTAACAGCAGTTGATCTATCCGAGTGATTTGTCACCTTCTTGTCTTCTACATTCAAGCCAATTGCCTCAGCAGCAGATTTAGTCCATCCATTAATAGTGTTTTTTTCCAACAGGTACATTATCGTAGCATCTGTCAGTTTTATTCTTCGTGTCGATTTGGTTTTAAGTATAGTCGTGGTGTGGTAATATTGTCGCCTCGTTTTGATAACAGTTTATGAAAGAGACGTACAGGGCAACTTTGCGTTCCGCTATTGGAAACCAAACATTTACTACTTCTACAGCTTTTAGAACCACCATGGCACGTCTTACTGAACACCGGATCGTATTCAATGCGATTTGTTGGAGAACCATCGTTATTTTTCTCTCTTCTCCTCTCCACGTTAATTCGCTGATATGACAGCAGCAATATAATAAATAATAACTTTAGCAGAAGACCCACAGAAGTATTATCATCCCACAACAATAATATTTTGTTAACTTCAGACAAATTCAACGAGACTGAAATCCACTTTCGTTTATATGGATCTTCCTGTAGTTTCTTCCTCATTGCATCGCTGGCTGTTTTTGAATACCATATTGTTGAATATAATTGTATAATCAATATAGTATTTTTCTTGCAACAGTTTAATTGAACGTTCCACATTGCTTCGTTGAATTCTGTTCCGTCTTTCGAATATTGACCGCCCAAAAATGTTTGTGTAATTTTATCAATCATCATAATACTCGAACGTGAAGCCTTCAAATTTTTTACATGCTTTTATTAGCTTTACCTGTATGTTTGTTTGCGAGTTTGTAACTCTCCTTTGGATTAAATGGTCGGACCGAACATTGAACTCTCCAACTTGGCCGCGAAGACGCCACAAAGGGCTATTTAGTCGATCTGTGACTTGATTTCATTCACGGTTTATTCCGCAATTAGATGATACACCTGTCATTATATACATATTCAAATGTGCCTTAAAAACATCTAGGAAGATTGCTCCTCATCTGAAGACATCACCGTAGTTAAATCATTGTCTGAAGATTCATTATCCAGGATCTTCTTGTTGGGTTCTGCTGGTAACAACATATATAAGTAATTAAATTCAAAAAATGCCCACAAAAATGTTTTGTCGTACTTGTTGGATTGATTTAATCGTAATTTCTGAATGCAGTTGGAAGTGGAATCGTTTTTTATCTATCCTGGTACAAGAAACCCTTAGCTAAATATCCTTCAAGAAATGAGCATCCGGATTCACCCTGAAGTACAACTAAATGGTTCAAGTTTACGAAATTATGACGTAAATATAACCTAACCTCACTTATTATACCTAAATAATAGGTATAAAGCTGCAAGTTAGTTATAGTGAATACATAAATACATACCTGCCTGACACGACTCCATAATAAAGTAATAAATAAATAATCCCGATGAGCTACAATACTTGAAAATACGTAATCCTAGAGCAGTTGCTGCACAGAGAAATGTATGTACAATCTAATAGTGATCAGGTTTAGACTTGCAGAAATCGCAAACGCCGTGGAGGGGAGGAGCGTTATGCGTATTCCGTATACATAATTTATCTAACTTTTGCAAAACGTCATTTGCTCATCTCTGGATTAAGATTTGTGAAATCGAATTATGTCCGCCTAGATCAATCAAATAACCCTTAGTGAGACGGTTTTGACGGCTTCAAATCAAGAGATGGCGCAGACACCTTTATGCTTGTTAATATTACGCAGAGGCGTAGCCGCGAGACCTTGAAAGGCGTGACATCCAACTGTTTGGTAGTTGGTATTTTTGTGAATTGCTCATCTTCATTACAGAGAGTATTAATAAGCATAGTTTAAAAAACTTAAACCCACGCTTTTTAAAAAGACCAGACCTAAAAGTATAAATAATTTTTAAATTAAGCTATAAACAATAATGAACGAAATATACTAGTGTGCTTGTGAAAAAATCGTTGGCGCTTTATAATACTAGTATTTTTCGTTAACAGACTGTCCATTGGTCTGTGAAAGAAAGACCTAGCCGCATAATACACTTTCAATTCTGTAAGTTTAAAACTGTTCTGATACAGTATTATTGACTTGGCGAGGATAGAAAACACGTATGGATTTTCGAAATCGTGCCAGTAGCGGCGCAGCAATAATCAAAAAGCTAAAAATATGAAAAACTTCAAATTTCGTTTTTAGGCTCTTCATCATTTTCTACTTCTTTTGGGTTGGAGTACAATTGGGAGGGTGAGGGATGAACACTGAAAAATAAGTTGTATTTATAATGGACTATGCTTTATGTAAGAATAACCTAGCGGCGTAATACACTTTTTTGCAGACGGGTGGGCGATGATTTGGTTGCATCTCAGACTATTGCTGCGTGCTATAGGAGATAAATAAACTGGTATTACTGTAATGTAAGGGAAGTAATAGTCAATAAAATTGACCTCATTCTTTAAACAAAAATGTTTGCCATGTTTCTCATGTTTCCGGTTCAAACATGCGCCCTCGCCTCCATAAACCCAATAAGACCCTCTTCCAAAAAAGGAAAATTGTTTTCACAGTAATACTAGTATTTTCCGTTCGTTATTGATTTAGGTTCAATTAAAAGAATATTTTTAACTTTTTAGTCCGATCTTCTTCTAAAGCGTGTTTTTTAGTTTTTTTAAACTATATTTATTAAGAATGGTAATGCCAATGTAATATTATTTAGTCGACTTTGAAGTTGGTTGTGGAAATTTCCATACGCTGCTTCCTTCGATGACTCGACTGATCTATAAAGTGATTAGAACTATACATTATTTAGTCAAAGAATCCTTAATGCATCTGAAATTCGTTGTTTCCGAATATTGTTAAAAATACATTTAAAATGTCCAACATCACGGCTACTACCTTCTCGCAGCAGTACCTAACCTACGCTCATGACGAGTTATTCAATTTTCTGTCACTTAATATTTAAAACCGTACTTAAAGCTTGCTTCTCATCTGGTGCGACTGCATTGCTGGCCAGTAACATTTGCAACGTTCTCTAGGAATATAAAGGACATTGCTGATTTAAGATGGCAGCCTGTTTTGCCATTCGCTTCTCTCTGTCCTAATTCCAGATGTTTATTTCCTGATGAATATTTTGTTGGGCTCTGTTCTCTCTAGGATAGGGAGCTTGCGCTGCATGCCCCAGATTTCGAGGTGGACAATGTGCATTTGTATTTTGTGGATGAAATAGAATTTAATAATATATAAACGCAATATGGAGGGGTTGTAGTGTTAGGAGAATACTCAAAATGTACTTTTGCTCTCATTACTGAAATCTGCTGAGGCACTAGTACCATGGAACGATTCATCTACTTTACAAAGAGTACTGGGGTAGGAATAAATAAGTCTTACTGTTTTTTATATCGATCAACAACAAAGTACTTTTCAGAAGGAGAAGTGTAAACTGTGTAAAGAAGTTATTACAGTACCTAAACCATATTTTTTTGCAAAAAAGGGTCAATTGCATATAACAAGATAAACATGTTGAGACAGTTAATCAGTGTGGATGAGTGGGTTTTTAAAATCAGTGCCTTGGTATTCATTGATATAACGTTCATTATTTTTATAGTTGCTATCTATAGAGTAATAAGAACAAAATAATAGTTATAAGTATTAGTATGGGGGAAATTGTTTGATAGTCATCATTGATTCACGGAGGAGATAGCAATTTTGCATGCATTAATGGTATCTGTTTTACTGTTATAGAGTGTATTTCGTAATACGAACCTGTATGTGGTCAGAAGTTATTGTAACGATAATCGATTGATAGAATTAATATTCGAAAGATTGGGGATGATTGTAATTTGCTAATTTAATGCGCAATTCATTTTTGTAGTTATTACTTATATCATAAAATAGACAAGTGCATGACGAACAAATTTTTGTGACCCTACTCTTGAAGTTGACGTAGCGCAGGGTTTCTCCTTCAATTTTCTTTTCGAATCACTACTGTAGGTTTAAGGGTAACGTCAGGAGCTTCTGAATATAAGTTTCATTTTTATGGCAACCTTTGGACTTTTAGACTTACCTCCCTTCATTTTGGACACAAATACTGGAAAGAGGGAACAGGCGGCCACGCCTCCTCGCTAACACGGGAATACGTATTTTCTTGGATTCTCAATTTCGCGCGTTATACCCTAGACCCTCAATCTACGCTTATGATGAGATTTTCTGTCACTTAACCCTTGGCTAGTCGCGCTATGATTCCGGAAAAAATGGTCACGCTGAGAGAGTCTAATAATCTTAAAAGGTGTTTCTAATGTATTACAGGATTAACTACAATCATACTGTGGGCAACTGCTAGCAGTAGGTATTTTTATTAAGTGAAAATACTTACATAAAAATAAGGAACTAAAGAAATTAACAGTCATGAAAGTAACCTTTGTAAAAAGAAGACATCTATACATTTGCAGCTTCTGTATCAGAACCATTACTAATGACTCTATTGCGATTTTGCCCAAGATATATTTGCATGACCTAAGCATAAATATTTGCAACATTGCAGTAGTAACTGTAGAATCCCATCAAATGAAATAGTTACTTAATAGTTAATAGTTAGTTAGTTAATAGTCGCGCAGGGTCTGTACAGACAATTCTACCATAAAACTATAAACGTTAGGTCTTAGACACAAACTGACCGCTCACATTGCGAGCTTCCTCAAAGTTAAGAAGGTACTAGAAATAGCGCTTTGGGTAGTATTACAAATTGTGCGCAATTAGAGGAAATAAGAATGTTTGGGTCTGGTAGACCCAGCGCGACCACTGGAGGGTTAATATTTAAAACCGTACTTAAAGCTTGCTTCTCATCTGGTGCGACTGCATTGCAACACATCATTGCGACCAGGTCGCATCGTTTTTCTATACGCCGTGACCAGGTCGCAAGCTTGGCCATAGGTCTTATCCTCTCGCAGAGCTCCTACAGTGCCAGGCCTTCAGCCTTTGCCTTCATGTTGGGACAGTTAATTAAACTGGTTGAGTAGGTTTTTGAGATCAATATCTTAGAATTAATTGGAATAACGCATATCGTTCTTTATTCTTTATACTTGCTATTTGTGGATCAATGAGAATAATAATTGCTATAAGTACTTGTATTGGGAAAGTTATTCAATAGTCATTATTGATTCATCTAAAGGTGGATACAGATTGCTGTGACGTGACGTGGTAACACATCATGTCAAGCTCCGTAGGATCGCATCAGACATGTAGCGTTGTTCACATTGGTCTGACGTACAGCACAGGACGTGTAGTACATTGCATGATCCTGATAGTTTAGTTTTAAGCCTCCAAACATGAATGTGCTCCGTGTCTTTGATATGCTAGGAGAAAAGGAAGAAGAAATCGCTGCTCTGTTGATTGCATGCTTTTGTTTAACTGGAGAATGGATGCATCCTATTAACATTGCAAACATTCCAAAATTTAAAGCCTCAACTGGTAGAAGATGAGCGATATAAATGGTAATTTCGAACGACAAAAACTTAATTCTATTACCTTCTAAGTTTGGTTGGTCTAAAATCGAGAGGCGCTCCTCGCAACTCAGGGAAAGCATTTCTTCTGAGATACAACGAAGCAAAACCACTGACAAAAAATCTAGATTATTTGATGTTGCTCTGACGCGTCGGAAGACATGTTGCCTCAGATTGCATCATACTCCACGTTCCCATGTCCCGTCAGCACAATGTGAACGTAACCAAAACCTGGTGTTGGAATTTTATACGACACGCATTACGACGTGTTCTCACGTGTTACCGCGTCACGTCATAGCAATCTGTATCCATCTTTACTGTTACAGTGTATTACGTCATACATATGCGGTCAAAGATCACTGTAATAATAATCGACTGAGGGCGATTGAATTTTTTTTTGTTATTTCTGCAATATATACCATAAAATAGACAAGTGCATAACGATCTTGTGACCCTATTCTTGAACTCGAGTTAGTAGACCTAACAAGAGGAGCTGGCGTGGTTCTCCTTACAAGTGAGATTACTGTGAATTCTTAAAAAGATTTCTATCGTTCTTGCAAATTCTTCTATGCACCTCGATATTCAGGAATACGCTTTTTGCTAGGACTAAAAAGTGAAGAAGTGCATATAAGCGATCACACCCTAGAATTGCTGGTAGAATAGGTAGAATAAGTCAATATTGGCAAGTGCAGTATACTGATGAGCAAAAAATTTAGGTCATCTAAGAAATTACAAATAATTTTGGAAAAAAGTGAAATACTGAATCATCGGCCTAGTTGTCTAGTAGGAGGTGGATCATTTATTTTCCGATAAATGCTAGCGGGCATATTTATTATTTTTCAGTTGAAGTCGATCACTCAGTGTGTTTTCAAATGTTCATGACATAACGTAAATTTGAGAATCCAATTTATTCAACTAAACGAACAACAACTAGAAATAACGAAAATAATGAAAAATCAATTAATATCCGTCAATATCAATTAATAGAGTGTATTCCCTTGTCTTGCATTAATGTGTGGGCAACGAAGCATGCTTTGAGTTAAATTCAGGATTACATTCTGATCGATGTTATTCCATTCGTGTATTAGCAACTTAATAATTCACGTCTTGGACTAAACGCCGGCCACTGAAACTGCCTATTTCCCACCTCATCCAGATATTCAGTAACAAATCTGGCTCTGTGGGGTCTAGCGTTATCGTGCATAAAAGTGCCGTCCTCGCTTAACTGACGATGAAAAGCTGTAACATGATCATTCAGGATTTCCATAATATACTTCTAAGTTGTTAGGGATCCATTCTGTATGAAGACAGACTCTGTGCGTGATTCTGAAACGAGTCTCGTCCAAGGTATAATCGTCTCGCCACCCTATGACTTTTCTTCATATGCCAAAATAGGGCATATCTTTCCACGGGTCTCCTCCATACCATTTGACGTCCATCTGATCCAACGAATTCGAGTAGGTTAGAAAAAGCAACGCCCATGCTCTAACAGCCATGTGAGTGTGCCCAAGATCCCATTGTTATTATTTACTGTGTTCACAAACACGATATTATTTTTTACAGAAATCTGCGGGACTTAAATTTTTTGGAATTGTTTAAAATAGTTATTTAACACTTATGTACTGGTTAAACCCAAAATTCATTCAAAACTATAATAATTAACCTAAAACGATCAACCATAACAAACTAGCTATTTATATTATGGCTTTAGATGAGTGCTGTTATTTTTAGGATTGTTTACCTGCTATCTGTACAATGGGTATATGGGTTTATCAGCGATTCAGCGGTCAGTGTGCTAGCAGACGCGAGGATTGTGGGCACAAACAAAAACCTTGTTTACTTCTTCTGACCTATTCGAATTCGTTGATCTGACCCAGCTAGGCAAAACGGGATTCGTCCGAAGACAGTACCTTATTTAATCCTTCCATTCCAAGTGATTTCGGGCAAAATCAAATCTTACAATTCAATGCCGTCGGTGCAGTGGCGGCCCTGTAGCCATTCTTCGACAAGACAATCCAATGTCCTTCCTAACGGTCTATTTGCTGACATTACCATCTCTAACCTTTTGAAGCTGATTTGGCAAGTCTTCGGCCATCTAGGATCTGAAGGCATTATGACCAGTTAAATACACACTAGAACCAAAATATACTATAAGAATAAGACATTTGTATGGAGACACAATAATAATACAACAATAAGCTGCGAAAGAGTTAGCGTGCGAACCTCCCATTATGCTAATTTCGCGTTGTTTCGTCAATTATCAAAAGTACTCTGACTACAACTGACAGATAGCAAATCTATGTGCCCCTAGCATCCCATATAGCATTAGATATTCTTTGAATATTCTTTGAATCTCCTTTATGTTCCATGAATATTCAGCAGAATCATTCGGTTCTTTTTTTGTCTTGACTGTTCTAGGATATTCAAATAATACTCTTTAATCCTAGAATATTATCATTCCATCCACTTGCGCTAATCGGTTATTATCCGTTGAATGTCTGAATTATTCCAGAATATTCCAGTAATATTCTTCTTATAATAAATATAATTTTATTCATATACTTAGGATGATGTGTGGCTACTTTATGAAGAATATTTTAGTAATATTCATAACAGAATCTTTCATTTTTCAATGAAATCAAAGAAATATTGATTTAGCACCAGTCATTTCTGCGTTTATCCTCTTAAATATTAGATTATTTATATGCAATTTTCACACGTTTATTAGTCCTTACGTCCTCATCCATTACCAGTTATACGGATTGCCGACATGCTAACATCATTACAGCATTCCATGCATGGTCTATGGCGTCTTTCACTTCTCAGTTGTCAATGTTGTCGGACTCCAACACATTATTTTTCGCTCCATTTTGGAGTGAGCATAACGGCCAAGGAAGTGCATTTATGCTCAATTTTGTATAATAAATTTGCTGGTTGCTATAAAGTGTGTGAGGTTGTTCCAAATCATGGTCATGGATTTTTCAGGCTTAATCCAATAACTTTACATTTTATGTGATGTGTCTAACACACCTCTTTTTTGTGACCATCTGTCTGAGGTTATGGAGACTGTGATTAACACACAGCTCCTGAAATACCTGGACAACAATAACATCATAAATGATCGCCAGTATGGCTTCCGTAAGCACAGGTCTACAGGTGACCTCCTTGCCTACGTCACTCACTTGTGGAACAGGGCAATGGACAATCATGGCGAATCCCGTGTTGTTGCACTTGATATATCGAAAGCTTTCGACAGAGTATGGCATGACGGACTTCTGGCCAAGCTTGCTGCTTATGGACTACCACCTGGCCTGCGTCAGTGGCTGAATAGCTCTTTGAACGACCGATCTCTGTTTGTTGTAGTCGAGGGCTGTTAATCAGACGTATTTTCAATAAACGCCTGTGTTCCTCAGGGATCTGTCCTATCCCCTACACTGTTCCTGCTGTACATCAACGAGCTGCTGGAAATAACATCCAATCCGATCTACAGCTCGTGCATGGAACCAGGCAAGCCACTATCATCCCAGGAGACGGTACGTCAGCGACAGCAGCATGCCTCACAGATCAACGCTGATATCAAAACAATTGTCGAGTGGGGATTGGTAAATAAAGTGCAGTTCAACGTACGAAAAACTCAGGCAACAACACTTACAAAGAAGTCTCACGATGGCTTACCAACCGTGGAAATGGAGGGTCACCCCATAGTCGAGTCACCTTCTGTCAAGCTTTTGGAAATCAATATCAACAATAACATGTCCTGGCACGACCACGTCGTCAGTATAGCTAAAACGGCATCCCAGAAACTTGGAGTTTTGTTCCGCTGTAGGAAGTTGTATACACCAGAGCAACTGCTCCTGCTGTACAAGGCACAGATCCGACCATCGCTGGAGTATTGCTCCCTTGTGTGGGGATGCGCTCCGAAGCACTCTCTAAAGCTTCTGGACACTATCCAGAAAAGAGCGATTAGACGAATCGATACGCTAAGCCTCACAAGGGACCTCCACAGCCTGGAACATCGAAGGAGGGCGGCTGACCTGACCCTGTTTTACACATTCTATCACGGAAGATGTTCGATTGAGCTCTCTCAGATAACAACACCACAGACCGTCCGAACCAGGAAAACTAGAGAGGCTCTGCGAGCTCATCCTTACCAGGTCGAGGTCCTTACTCCCCGAACTAGTCTCCTCCAGCATTCCTTCCTTTGGATAACTTCGACGCTAGGGAATCAGCTGCCGGGGAATTTGTTTCCCGACGGCTACAATCTGCAGCGTTTCAAATCTAACGTGAACCGATACTTATCCTCTCGCAGCGCTTCTACAGCGCCATAGGCTTTAAGCCTTTGCGGGAGGCCGACCATAAAAAAAATTGCCACTATTTTTGGAACTGTGTTTATAATACACTATAAATTTTACATGTTTTAGATAACTCAAAGTGTTTGTAGAATACTGACCGACTCAGCATTTTTAACATACGCATCATAAGCGAAAATACGGTGATCTACGGTCCACTGCTCCCTCACTGCTCCATAGCTACTAAAATGGCATTATACAGCAAGGCGACTGATTCCTGAATCCCCTCCCTACCACCGCTAGCGGCGTTATACTAACCATTTGAAAAACGTTCGGTTCCCGTCGGTCACCCTGTAATATTGTGGAATATACGAAGAATATAACATGTTTATCCATTTCGAAGAACTAAAACATATTCTGTAAATATTCTCATAATCCATAGAATTTTCTCAGAATATTCATTATATCTGGAGTGAATGTGAGCTAAATATCCTCATATGATCCCCTGCTATGTGGGATTTATCCGAAAATGAATGACTCACCGCCTACTACGCCGATAATTCGATATTCAACATTTTTACAAAATTATTTGTAATTTCTCAAATAACCTAAATTTTTTGCTCGCCAGTGTAATACCGTCAATTAATTCCATGTCGATAGCAGGTCTCCTTGACGGATGCAGCATCGACCAAGATCTGTAATTTGCCTCAAAGTTTCCCTCGTTCTCATCGACCTCCTGTCAGCTGCGGTCAATTTCACAAATTCGCTTAACACGCTGATTAATGCATTTAACTGAGTTTGAATTCGTGCTACGGTGACGTATTAGTTTGTAGCTAGTGATTCAAATTGCAATACCATGTTGACTTCCTTAGGTAGAATTTTTTGAGGTGTCACGCAATCGTTGGGTATCTACAGGACCGAGGATTTAAAATCCGTTCTAATTTCGGATGTCACTTGTAGATGGCGCTACTTTGTTCATTTTAAATCTCTTACGGTGTAACGGCGTAGTATTTTCCATTTGTTATAGAACACCCTGTATAATGAAATTTTGTTACATAAAAAAATATGTGCAATCTTTTCAGTATTAGGCACGGAATATTTCCATGATTAATTCTGTTGAAGTACATTGTGACATTGGAAAACATTTTCGTAACACCACTATAAATTCAGATTGATTAACGCTAGAGAGGGAACTTTAACTGGACTGGTCTGAACTGTATCAAGGATGGATAAGGTAGTAGGGGCAGCAATTTCTCAGATACGTGAGCATTATTCCAGGCCAGGTCTTATCAGGGCTTTATACAGCATAATAAAGTTTAGCGAGATTTGAAGGGTACAGGCATTCATAAACGAACCCTCCAACCCGTTTGGTCTCCCTCACCTCAATTTAGCCTCCTTTCAAAAAAAGAAAATTATCAGAAGGTAATTAATATTTTGCAAATGCTCAAGACAGTTCCAATTAATGATAATTTGTAAAACTCAATGGAACCAATTTTGAATCATCTTTTCTTAGTTAAAGGCTCTATTGAAACTTATTCGTCTGTTCAATAATTATAACAGTAACCCTATTTCCCATCAGTGGAAATTAATACTGAAGCTAGAAACATACAGAATAGTAAATACCAAGCGAAATCTCAAGGGGGAGTTCAAATACAGATTTTTGGGGTAAAAGTACAAACTGACAACTAACTTTAAATCTAAACTACGACTAGGATTTCTAAGTTGGGTCATCTAGTGGCGGGTTATGAGTGTACTGATAAATGTTCAGTTCAACTCAACTTTTAAAAATTTGAATTAGTAGTGGCTTTTAATCATAGGTGACAGAGCATTATACAAATTACGTATTTATTGTGTTTTGTATAATGTTGGATTTAAAACCTCTTTCGAGAAAAGTTGATGCCAAGGTGCCGAAACGAGATTTTATTGTAGAGGTACGGAGTATTTTTGAAAACTAAAATTTTGTGAAATAGACACAGCGCATCCAGCTTAAATATTTCAACCATGAAGAGCCATTTCAGACCTTTCAATTTGTATGTGACATGGTCATATTTTTGGATTCCAAAAATAAAACGAATGCAAGCATCTTGTACCCTCTGTGCATTGTGATAAAACTAGTGATTCGCATAGGACCTTCTTTAAGTGGACTGACAAGACAGTTTTTCTGAGGATACATTGGCCTTAACGAGGCATGTGCTCTCTGTATATTTCGCAAAACGTGTTCCCTTAACCTTAAATTAACATCAGCTGTCAATTCCAGGTTCTCGGCTCTGTCTGCAGTTTTTAAGGGCTGGCCACTCACATTTATATTTATGTCAGATTCCAAAAATAGTTTGTCGCTTTTCTTAGCAAAAAATAAAGCTGTAGATTTCTTAGGATCCAACAGTGCTCAACTGAAATATTACTGATTTGAGTCATAATTGATTTCCTAAGTCGCTTGTTCCCAGAGGCTTATATGGATGGACCTAGTAAGCTGCGTATCATCAGCATATACAGGGTTAAGTACTTGTAGCTCTTGAATTAATCACTCAAGACCCCAAGTGTGATAGTTTGTTGGAATTGTCTTATCAGAAGGATAAACGATACAGGGTGTCCCATTAAAATTTTTGAATTGGACGTCACGTGACCAAAAACAAATACCTCATTGGGTGACACAATAATAAGAAAAGATACTATATTTGCTCTAATCTACATCTCCAAAATCGTAATTCGCTACTACTGCCCAGTTCGGATATATTGCCTGTTCTTAGTCGTCGTGGGACACCCTGTATATGCATGGAGGAGTGTTTCACAAAATTTTCAAACTGGCTGATGTAAACAGTGAAAAGTAACGGACCAAGTATTGAGCCTCGAGGAACACCAAATTCTACAGCTTGAGTTCGCCCTGATAAATATGATTTAAGTAAAAATGTCAGTGGCTTAATACAATAATAAGGTCATATTTAGAAATCACTACAGCTTGTTACTTAAAGACCGACAGAACAACCTACTTAACGGTTGTTATTCATACATAAAAGTACGATTCATCTCTCGTAAATTGTCTGAAATACTAGCCCCTTTCATTTCACTCATCTCCAGCTGGTACCATTATAAAGAAATATAAATCTGGTATGGCCTTGTATATCACTGAAGTTTCTTAACAATCCCAGCAGAGCTCTTTAGAAGTTGTCTGGTTTTTCTGTCCGTTCATACGCCGCAATAAAGGAAAGAAAACAATGGTACGGTAAGGAGTTTGCGAAACTCCTTACTGCTCTCATCTGTGACTGGACTCAACAAAGGGGACGGTTTTGGAGTTCATTGTCTGTTAGAAAGGAGCAGAATAATAACAGAAACATAAAAGGCAAATATTAGATTTGGTCTCCTCCGACGTATATGAATGATATGATGAGAACATGATTCGCTGGCTGACCCCAAAGTCACAAGAATTTCACTCCCCATTCAAAAATACACCAAATATTTCAGCCACAAATTTTCACATTTTTGGATTGGTTACTCCGTATTTAGAGAATTGAGCGGCCTGACAACAATCTGAACTGACAATAAGATGACAATGAAGCGCAAGATGATTTTAAAAAAATGTAGTCAAGTTGATTGACTCAGTACTTGCCACACATTCCGATGATACCAGCTTTGTTATTTTTCCATTGCATGAAACTATAGTCCAGATGCCCTTGCAACCAAATCATCGCTCGCCCGACCGCAAAAAAAGTATTTTATTCTACTAGGTGCTTCTGTCACATGTCATTGGGTAATCTATCATGAATACAACAAATTTTTGAGTTTTACAAACCCTCATCCCCGAAACACCCCAATTTCACCCCCACCCAAAAAAAATACAAACGATCAGGAACTCCTAAAACGTCTAAACCGAAGTTTGAGGTGTTTTTTATATTTTTAGCTTTTTTTATTATTGCCGCGCCACCACTGAAACGATTTCTAAAAACCACATGCGTTTTCCATACTCGTCGTGGTAATAAATCTGTGCCAAAATGTCAATAAAATCAATTCAAAAGTTTTCAATACACACAATACAGAACGAGCCAAAGTAATACTCGTATGTATTTTGTATGCATCAGAAAGTTCCTTGATTTCTGTAATCGGCAAGGCAGTGTTCGGATGGTCCTAATAAAGTGTACTATGCGGCTAGGTCTTTCTTCCACAGTTCAATGGGCAGCCTATTATGAATACAAAATATTTCAGTTTTACAACCCCCACCCCTCACCATCCCAATTTCACCCCCACTCCAAAAAAAGTAGAAAATGATCCGGAACCCCTAAAAGAAAGGTTTGAGATGTTTTCATATTTTTAGTTTTTTTCATATTGCTGCGCCGCCACTGAGACGATTTCCAAAAATCAAACGCGCTTTTCATCCTTGCCAAAGTAGTAATACTGTGCCGGAATTTCATTAACATCAATTTAGTAGTATCCACATCATAAAATACAGAACCATCTAAGGCAATACTCGTATCAATACATCGGAAAATTCTCTAAGTCCCTTGGTTCCTGTAATACACAAGGCAATGCTCGGATGGACCTAAAAAAGTGTATTGTACCACTTCTACAGCCCATCGTCGCAGTCCGACTCGATCTGCTGGGCAACATGCTGCTGAACTTCGCGCAAGTTAGCGTTCGGATTATGCACGACAAATGGACTTCGCGTGAGAGATGGAAGTAGTTATCAACTAAAATGAGAATCTCACTTTGTTCATGGGGCTCTGTAATTTCAACTGGTGATAAAAGACTAGAAACTTACTAGTCGAACGGTACCCCACTCACATCTCGCCCTGATAGAGGAAGAGTACTAGCTATTTCAAAAACGTCCGTCTTTTGTGCCAGACCCTGTATACAGCCGCTTGAGATTTCATTAAAAAAACGCCAATCGTTTTTTTTTTAGTATCCAGATTTAAAAAATGTTGTTTGATATTGTACAAATTGGAAAGCAGACTACAAAAAAAAAGGAAGGCCTGGTTAACTAGAAAGTTATTTTATGTAAAAGGAAGCTTTCTAGACTACGCTACTGTTTCGGATAGCCACAAATATACTGCAAAAAGACATCTTCGTGAAGTTAAATATCCTCTCAGCTTTGCAGTGACAGCGTCATGGACCAAGTAGATGGTGGTAGTATTTTTCCTGATAAAGTTGATTTAATTAACCACGTCAGTCAAGAAAAGGAGAACGCTGTCTTAAGTACCTATGCAAGTTATATTTTGACTTAGAAAGGCGACTGACTATTTAATCATTCATTGCTCGGAGTTTTACATATCATATTGTGTAAATGTGTCATTTGTTTGAAAAAATAGTAATAAACTGGTGATAGTATTATATGTACCACTGCCAGTCAGGCAGCATTAAAAGCATTAAGTGCTTGTAGGTTTACATCAAAGCTCGTTCTGCAATGTAGAAAGATCTTGGATGACATTTCGACAAGAGATCTGTAGGGGCACTCTCTAACATAGAAACGTATTTCTATCTACTATCTACTATCAGATCGGGATTGTTCGGGATTTTATCCTGACCTGAAAACATTGACTCTAATAGGAAATTTATAAGGGCTATTCCAATTTACGGCTCTATTACCGACCTAGAACTGTTTTTATCATGCCCCGCCCATTTTACAGTTCTAAAAACGGTGATTGGTTGGTCTGCCAGCGTACCAGCTAATCATCAATTCTATAATCACAAAATGGGCGGGGCATGACGAAAACAGTTCTAGGACGGTAACACAACCGTAGATTGGAATTGCCCTAAAGGCGGGCGATCGTCCGATCTGTCAAAGTGTCAAAATAATCCAAAATGGCTTGTTGTCATGTCAGACGTGTAATTAAAAGTTGTTTGTGTATTTATTTTTTGAGAATTTCTTTATGTGGAGGGTATTTTGAGCATTATTTTGATTAAAACATAATTATACTATAGTATACGTGTCTGGTGGTTGGGTGTGGATCTTGATCTAACCGAGAAAAACTTAGCTTTGACTCGCAAAAATGAATTATCCCAACAACGCAGGAGTTTTGTTTATAGCTGCAATTAAACGAGATGATCTCATAGAATCAAAACTGAAACATCAAAAATTCATCAGCAAGCATTTTATCACAGGTAAGGCCCTCATCGCCTTGCAAAGGCAGTCATTTTACTGTTTCGTTTATATATAGTAAATGTGGTTTGTGTTATGCTTATCCTTCAATTTAATTCAGGTAGACCTACAGATTTGGAGATGATTTGGAGGATAAAAACCATCCTGATTGGGTACCATCACAGAACATGAGACACACTGCTCTAAAGGTTTTAAAATGACATGGAGACGTTGAAAGAAAGGAGAGGCTAGAGAAAAGAAGAAAACTGCAAGCTTCTAAGGTCAGTCTTAGTAATAAAATTAGCAGAAAATATTGTCTCATATTGTTCAAACCAAGCTAGGGATTATTTCATACTGGTATATTAAGATATTCATTTCATAGATTTACGGGAATGCTTATGCTTTGGGGTCTGAGCCCTGTGAGGTCTCTCTCTGCAGGCCCATAGCCAGGATTTCACTTCGGGGGGCTCACTAGCTTAATTTTCTGATCTGCGTCAGGGGGGGGGAGGGGTTAAAAACTGGGAGCAGTCAGGTATCACCATTTTTCGCAAGCAAAAAAGGGGGCCAGATAGTTAGGTTTCCATTTCTCAAACTTTGTGGAGGAGCAGTAGAGAAGCATCATCATTACAGCAAAACAAAAGCTTGTATGGCTCCTACCTGCTATGAAATAATTGTTCAGGTGGTGGCCCTTTGTAAGGGCAACCTATTGTGTATTCGAAATATTCAAAGCCTGTTTTTATCTACATACCTCCCAAGCCCCTGGGAGGACTTGAGCTCAATATATTTTTACTGGCTATTATCTATTCTTTGAAATCAAAAAATAAACTATATCAAATATAGAATTATCAAAGGATATGAAAATAATGCATGTTTTAAGGGTGTTTATATATTATATTATCAAGGAACTAAACTCAACAAATATTCTTTATAGCCTACTTGGGTGTAAAGGTGAAACGTAAAAATTATTTCTTCTCTAAATTCTGAGTGAAAACTTTATGCATCATAATACATAAATAGTAGTACATAAATTCAACTGTTATAGAATTTTCTTATTTTTATCAACACCAATAGATGCAAATTAGTACATCTAGCTTTTCATTGATGTATCACTAGTTAATAATATCATTAGACATAGTTGTTATTATTGTTTATTTGTCAATTATTTTAATGAGCACCACTTATTATAACTTAGATAGTTGATACCTAGAAACCCCAAAATTTTTGTTTAAATTTGTTTCGCTCCCTTGAATATTTTACCCAGTAAATAATATTGAGATGGTTTTTTCTAAGCTTGTAGCCCAGTAATTTTAGCATAAAAGTTTCAACAGCTTAGAAATATATGAATCACTAAGATAATTTGTAACCTTCGCCCCCCTGACTATGTGCTTGGCTCTCTGTCTCGTTTTCTTGTATAGAAGGCTATTATTTATAAATGTAAAGGACTATTAAATTTAATGGTTTTATATTTGTATTAGTTACTGGAAAATGGTGAGAAAAAGGGAAGGGGTCTAAAAGTTACTAATTATATTTCTAGAAAAACTCAAAGCTGTGACAGTGTGGCGGACAGTGTTGAACCAACTGAAGAGTAGGGTGAGCAAGCAAAGTGGAGTTTCTTCACAGACTGACATGGCAATGAAGGAATTGATAAAACGATTTGAAAGACTTGGTAAAGCAAAAAAATGCAGACCTAGAAGAGAAAGTGGAAAATTCATTACTTGGCCTTATTGGTGCAGATGAAGTGAAATGGAAATATTATACAGGTTTTTCATATTATATAATATAGTGAATTGTATAATTTTCCAAAATGTTAAAGATTTTGTTATTTCTAGCAGTACAACTACCATCTTCATTTGCCTTTACTAATACTAATGCTTATTAAATTGAAACTGGATGTGGATTTTAAGGATCTTGAAAATATTATTCACTTATCATATAACAAATTTGTTATTTTAATAAGGTGGCCAGGCCATTCTACTTTAGAATTAATATCCTCAAATGCTTCAGGGAAGTTTTTCATGATAAAACAACTGTCATTATAAATTTTTATAGGTATTTACTGAAAAACTGAACAGACTTGTTGGTCAAATTATAAACATCACCAGACAATAAATTAAATTTAGATAGCATCAAGCCAGGTGACATTGTTCTGGCAGATAGGGGATTTTTAATCAGCAATATTTTGAGCATGTACAGGGCAAAACTTGTCATTCCAGCATTCACAAAGGGAAAAAATCAACTGCATCCAATAGAAATCAAGGAGACTAGGCAAACTGATCATGTACGAATACATGTTCAAAGGGTTATCAGTCTTCAAAAAATAAGTTTAGAATATTTAGGGGTACTATTCCAATCAGTATGTCGAAAAAAGGTAGTAGGTCTGAAACACTTAGCACGTTTGATAAAATTGTCATTGTCTCTTGTGTACTCATAAATTTAGGCCTTCCTATTATTCCATTATAAAAATCTTTGTAGAATTCTGGAAACAAGTCTATAAATGTAATTTTAAGTGAATTCATTGAAAACTTGTTTTTTGTTGTGATCTGGATAGCTTTTAGTGCACTATATTTAAAAACAACAATTTTGCAGATGATATCGCCATCCTGTGTAGTGCTAAGGGATAATAAAAATACAAGTAATTTAAAAAAATATTATTTATTAACCCTGTTCATGCCATTTTAAAATACCTACATCAATATTAATTTGGTACCAGTAGGTGATATTTTGTCAATAACAAGGAAAAAGATATTTTTTTATAATCTGCAAACACATGTATTTGGTATTATTACGTTATCTATATTATTAATTTATTTGTAATATTAATGAATAAGTTTTATTAATATAAAAAAATAAATCGATAAAAGTCAATGGAGTTTTAATAATCTTATTGTATAACTGAAAATATAAAAAATATAATGTTTGATTGACAATACTGATGGTGCTATGAGCAACTCAATAGTAATTAAATGGTCATAGTACTGGGAGTAATCATTTTGACATTATATATAAACCATCTAGTAAATTATTAAGGCAATATTATCAGATACATGCTGCAAAAATATATCTGAATGACAAACATAACAAGCTGTCATTGAATAAACAGAAAAAAAGATTCATATTCATTATATTTAAAACTTGCAAAAACAAATTACCAAATTTGGGCTCACTAAATATAGTTTCAAATATAATAACTAAGGAATCTAGTGCAGTAAAAAGCCTAATAACCCAAATGTAAAGAGCACTTTTCCTACCTTGATAAAACACTTAAAGGGGTCATATCAAAATTTTGATCAATGACAGGAATTTTATGTACGAAATAATTGTGAATACACGTTGTACTTGTATGATATCAATTATTGTTTTTAAAATTTGTTTTCATTTTTATACATTCGACTTGCAGTTATAACAGTACCATGGAAAATTAGTGGTATCTTCTAGGTCTACGCATTCAAAATGAAACCATTCTACACAACATTCATCTCCATCATATCTAATGATTGGCACCACCACTACAAATACTATATGTTTATAACTGCATACCCCTCTAAGCGCCTTCTTTTTTGCCTACCTAATAATGCAGGCATTATAACTTCTTTATGAAACTTCATGCCAATTTTTTTTATTTTCCTCCCAGAATTTAAAATCAGGTAAAATTCTATTTCTGAAAAAAAGATCAGACGACACAGTCACAATAGTTTGTATTTGATACAGAAATTTTCATTTGGCACTGGTAATATAGCCACCACCTTCTTCTATTAGTCATGGTGATTTCATTTTTGGAAAAGTTTTATATGCAAAATATCACTAATGTGCAATAGATATGGACATGTTAGCAATTTTATAAGAATGGCACATTGCCTTTTGTGCATTTTCTAACTGTTCATGGAGTTGTCACGGGCGGAAGAACGAAATCTACTTCAAATACCTACCTATTTCAGAGGATGATATGAAATGCCAAAGACCCATTTTCTATTCCTAATCCAGCTTCTAAATACAATTTCAGACTGAGTAAAGATAAAGAAGCATGTTGGTGTTTGGAAGACACGTTGGAGCTTTTCATGAGGAGTTACAGTTTGCTGATAATATAATTTTGTAGGTACTTGCAATGTTAGATTTTCTGAGTGTCTGGAGGAATAATTTCAGCATAGGTGCTAATAATAGCTTATCTTTCATCCATGAGCAAGACAGTACTCACTAGTTCAACAGAGGAAGTATGTGATTTGGAACCACTGCCGCTTCAGTGGTTGCTTGCGTTGAGGCTGCAAGGACAAGATGCCTGAATGTTGAAAGATATTACGGACCCAAATTATTCAACAAAAAAATTCCAAGAAATTAAAATTGATTTAAAAATTTCGCGTGTTTAAAAAAGAAATCAAAACATTTATACAAAACAATAAAAAAAAAATCATTATTTAAATTTATACCGATTTCTGTATATTTTTCTGAAACACTACTCCTTGGCCACTTCATTCACTAGTTCCTTAAAGGTTAGTAGGTGTAGTTAATATATAATAGTAATTTTGTTTCTGTATTTTAATTTAGGTTACATACTTAATATTAATATTCTGTACATGATTTGTGGGATTGAGCAATACACTATTACGAAACAGACTTCCAAGCCTAATGTGATAGCTGTATTAGTTCAATCCCCACTTCACCCACAGATTTATATAATATTGACTTATACATATTATTACATGACATTATTTTGTATAGAATATTATTCTAAATTGTGATTGTATTTGTAAGGAACAATGTACAATAAACAAACAAAAAAAATAATAATTTCTGAACAAGAGGTGATCCATAAATGTAACTTATTCTGACTGAAAACTACATTCAGTGCTATGATAAGAAACACTAATAGATGATCATTTGCTATTGAAATTTCCAAAGTATTGAAAGGAGCATGTCCAATAATACATAATTTGGCAGATAGACAAACTTACAGACAATTTTTCAAAGAAAGCAATTTATTAACTTTACCTGGACCTTAATAAGTGTATATTATTTCTTATAAAACAATTTCAAAAATTATGTCAATTATCCTATTCATTTTTGTCATACACAGAGAAAGGTCCTTTATTCTATGCTATTCTAGCATGAAATTATACTACCAACTGCCTAATGAGATAAAAATTATTTCTAACGTAACACATTTCAGCTTTTGATTATTCAAAGACTTATGTGATATGAAACCATATGCTAAAGAGAATCTTTCTAGATACAATTGTTTGTATAGTCCAGTGTGCTTTATTTTATGTATGCCTATTAGTTTAGAAACTCCTTCAATGGCCTATTTAAAATTTGTAATTATACAATTATTTTGAAATTCATCTGTCTATCCAATGAAATTACAAATTAACTGCTAAAAAAAGTGAAATATGAGATTACAGTAAAAGATTAGTGAATGACATTATATTTTGGAAACATACTTGATGATTATAAATTCTAGAATATACTTGATGATTTGAATCTTATAATCCAAAATATAAGGAGTGATGCATCGGCAAGGCATATTTTATTGCTGAGGTACTGATACTTCTTTGAATTCGTTAACAATGGTTTTATAACAGTCATGTGTTAGAAATTAATGTCTCATTGTTAATTTTTCAACCAAATGCAGAGAATTAGTGTTTTCCTTGTGAATCAGCAATCTAACAAACATTCTGGTCATACTTACCTTTGCAAACAAATTAAAGAAAGGAAACATCAAATTTATCAATAACTTTTAATTATAATAAAGCGATCCAATTTGAATGTGATATTTCACTTTTTGTGGGTTTCCCACACCTATACGAAGCAAAATCCATTTGAGCTTCACTTTGGAAGCTCTACTCTACATATGAAAATATTGTTGTGTAAAATCAAAAGCTAAAAAGTTATTACATTTATTTATGAGCAAATAATTAGGGCATTAGTTGAATCATATTGCACAGATAAAAATTATTCTTTTCTTTCTTCTACTTTGATGTATCTTCATTATTTTCTGTCTCATAAGATTACAATGTCATATTCATACATTATGTACTGCCAATGGCAAAAACTAGTTTTATTTTCTCCATGGTGTAGGTATGTAGTTTGTATTACACACTAGATGAATATAGGTATTATTAAAACAAAATTCGATTTTTTTTAAGATAAAGGTTTCAAAATTATACCTGTCAGAGGTAATAGATACATACACATTCTTTCAACTCGTAAACTCATGCAGATCTTTAAATGCCAAACCAGAAAAACATTGATTTAACATCACTGCTTTTAATATGTTAGAAATAAAAAATAACAAATTGTTTAATTTTTCCTTCATTTCTTCTAGCTCCCTCCTTAAAAAATAATTTTAAGCTTCTGTACCTCCATGGTATTTAAAGGCAGCGCATGTTGGGATATGCTATAGCTTTTGGAAGGGTTGATTGCTAGCCATTATACTTCCATACTTCTTAAGTTATGAGTCTTTCATGAAGCTGTCTCCTGTAAATAATGAGATTTAAGAACAGTTTATACGAGTCTGAATCGCTACAGTATACACATAATTTGTAACCAGTACCTTGTATTTTTAAATTTTTTATTCATACAACATACAAAATATTTCCTCATGTCTGCCTCTTAGGCTTAGATAATATCAAAAAAGATTAATTAGCAGATGCTTTCTACTAACTTGCAAATAAAATAGTTCAATTTCCTAGGCGTTTTTGTGCCCCTACTTCATAGATTTATGTTCAAAATGGTTGGTCCATTTTTTTATATCCCTGTCCTTGAAATAGCAAGAACAAGAGAATAAATCGAATGTTCTATTTGTTTCCCTGAAAAAATATTATTTTATTAAATCATCAGCGACAAAAGTCAAGGAAGTAGATTCATGAACAATTAAATAACCTATTTTCATCTCTTAATTAGAACCGACGTGAGGAATAACAGACAGGGCAATACAACCAAGGTTCAGCAATATATAATAATAATTAATATTCGATTACTTACCAAAGTAAGGAAATATCCATTTTTCCTTTCCGTTTCATCTTTGGACAAAACAAAGAATCTACACCATTATTTTTCACAGTAATGCTTGCAATTGAGAGCATAAGGCATCACCGTATTGTAAAATATGATTTTCTCTTCTTGAATATTTTTAAACAAATCAATTAATGCCCTTATTTCAAAGTATCTCAATTTTCAAAAACCTCTGTATTGACATGACCCATTGGCTTACATCTGCCGAACAGATGTTTGTCAGCTCACAAGTCACAGAGACACAGAAGATGACGTTAGGGACAGCAGTCCTAATTTCAAAAATTTATTCCACCAACCCAAAACTAATTAAAAAACTATAAAAATCCCCACCGTCGGAATTTGGTGAGGCCGAAATAAGTTGAGCCGTCGAAATGAATTAAATTAGACCCTCATTATTCATTTTAATAATTTTAAATAACAATAAACGAACAAAATCTAACTAATCAAACATCAATCAAAAATATCAAGTTGAAAACATTGACACATGTGCATCCCCTTTATTTTCGATCCATGCACAAAACAGAATTCGCCGGCAGACATAAAACAACATATGCTTCTAACAATTATTTTCCATCCATGCTCACAGGCTGGGCTGAGTCCAATGTTTTCAGTAGGGTAGTACACGTAACCCGAAACTGTCCGATCGTCATGGTTGCCATGGTAATAGAAACACTTTTCTATTTCTTATCTTAGAGAGTACCAATACAGGTGTCACTTATATGGGTGCCGAGTCATGCTGGAGTTCGTGGTATTGAAATGGCGGACGCGCTCGCAAAGCGGGGGTCGAGGAATAACTTCCTGGGTCCTGAGCTGACTTTGGGGCTGGCAGCAGGTACCATTAGAAGAAAAATAGAGGTGTGGTTGCAAAATCAGCATCTTATCAAATGGAGAAGAATCTGACGTGTACACGCTGTGGCCAGGTGGAAGAATCCTCGGCACACATTCTGTGTCGTTGTGAATCCCTTAAGTATCACAGGCAGACTATATGTGGTTCAAGGGTCTTGAACCTAAAGATATAAGATGGACAGGACCCAAGGCTATCCTCACCTTTGCGATGAGGGCTGGACTTGGGAACTAGGGTAAGGAGAGGTGCAAAAGGGTCCGCTTGTAGGCCTATGCACTGGTGGTTCCAGCCACCAGAAAGCCTCTTTACCTCTTTCATTCTTTCATTTATTTATTTATACCAAAATTAATCAATTCTAAATTTCAAGGAGCTGAAGAGCTTCTTCTTAATATAAGTACTGCCTTAGCTTAGGTTAGGTTGATTGTGAGTGGGGTGACCATTGCTCCTTTTACTCCAACCCTATTGTGTCTATTATGGCTCACACATATTTAGAGATCACTGTAAAATCCACACCTTTTGACGAAGGCTATAGTTATATTGGGCGAAACTTTCTCGGAGTCAGAAGGTACCAGAAGGGTGAATCTGAATGTCTGAAACCTAGCTCTTTCCAGTGCTAGACAGAGGCACCTCTAATTAGTCCTCTACATAGCATAAATGGCAGTCTGACGTTTGTTTCAGATCTATTTTCCGCAAGTTGTTCCTCAGATGACAATATCCTATCAACAGACCGACCAGAATGCGTAGATCATTCCTGCTGACTAGAGGGGGATGGCATGAAGGCTTTCGAGCATAGTAGCTCTGGTTTATCTCGCCAATGCAGGAGTACTTTCCTTTCTGCCAATTTGAGATGGTTTTCCTTTCAGTGCTTTCGCAACGCCCGCAATGTTTCTGGTCCTACTCCTGCAAGTTTGTCGGCCAATCCATTGCCTGCTGCTCCGCTAAGACCTCAAACCCAAACCAAAATTACTTTGTACCTTGTTTCAAGTTCATTGAGGAGATGTATATATAGTCAGTTCGTTTGAAGCTAAATGCTTTCAGGGCAGTTTGGCTATCTGAAAGATTTTTCATAGATTTGTTTGTGAGGGAATTATTTTCGCGTTCATTATGATGTACTACACCCCCTACAGAAAAAATATTTATCACGATAAAGATAATAGTTTGGCGATGACCCAACCAGTAGACTCAGTCTCCCGAATTTAAATCCTGGCTACGCTCCTGAATGTAGGCTTTCAATTCGACATTTACACCTATTCGAGAAACTCAGATTATGGACAAGTTTTAGCAGTTGTTTGTATGCTTGGCGTTATTTTTAGCCAGATATGATTCTGTTGAAGTCAAAACGAAAATGAATTCTCTCAACATCTGCTTTCTACTTCCCACACTGATAGGTGAGGGGAGTATTGTGATTTCGAAAATTTTCGATTTTGAGATAATACGCTTTTTGGGCGTGTTATGATGTCTACATAACGAAAATCCACGTCACTCATTTCCGTCGGTCTGTCTGGCTGTCTGTCGGTCTATCTGTTGGCGTTATTCTAACGTCGTAATCTCAGTAACTGCTACATGGATTGTGACCAAATTTGGATGGCGATATGTTGTGGTATCGTAGTAGGTAATGTACCGATAATTTTAGAAATCGTTGTACGGGGGTGGAGTAATTAGCAAAACACGAAAAATTTCAAATATTCCTCAAACTTCGTTTTTAGGCGTTCTAGGGGTTCCTGATCATTTTCTACTTTTTCTGGAAGGAGAGGTGAAATTGGGTTGGTTAGGGGGAGGGAGGGGTGAAATTGGGGTGGTTAGGGGGTGGGAGATTGTAAAACTCAAAAATTTGTTCTATTCATAATAGGCTGCCCATTGACCTGTGAAAGAAAGACCTAGCGGCATAACACCCTTTTTTATAGGTCCATCCGAACATTGTCTTGCTTATTATAGAAACCAAGGGACTTAGAATGGGCCTATACCACATTTTTGGTGTATTGGCTTAAACGAACCCTGACACCACGTAGATACCATAAATAATTTTACAAAATTTTTCTATCGTATTTATAGCCGAAAAAAATTGCTCTAAATATTGAATTTTTTGAATCCATACACTTTCCGCCCAGGTCGTCACCTGTAAGGAACCAATAAGAGCTCACTGGTACAAAACAATAGCATCCGCTCATAGTCATCGGACCACGAAAGGACGCTTCTTATTGGTTCCCTACAGGTGACGTCATCATCTGCTATTTTAAATTACAGTACAATCTTCTTTTTAGTGTTACTCATTTGGATCAGGTTTTTTGCTGACTTTTTACAGTAAACGGTCCTATGTATCATCAAAAATAATACCGCAGTAAATAAATTGATCAATTTGAGGTCACGGTATAGACCCATTGTCTGATGTATACATACGAGTATTGCTTTAAATCGTTCTGAATTTAGTAACATGGAAATTATTGAATCGATTTTAAAGAAATTTAGATACAGTATTATTACCGTGGCGAGTATGAAAAATGGGTATGGGTTTCAAAAATGGTGTCAGTGGCGGCGCAGCAATAATAAAAAACTAAAAATATGAAAATAGATCAATCTTCGTTTTTAAGCAATTCGGGTGTTCCTGATTATTCCGTTTCGTCCAGTTCAAGCTGGCAGAATAAAAATTGTGTCGTTTTAATTCCTACGGACAGACTTAGGAAACTATTTACTAGTCTCTGTGTTTGATGTTTTTTTAGGACAAGCGCACGATTACTTGAATGCAAGGGATCTTAGACCATAGCTTCATGCAAACGGAATGTAATAAAATGATATCACTGTTGTGTGGGAAGTACTGAGTCAATCAACTTGACTCTATTTTTTTTCTAAAGTATCATACCTTTTCACAGATTTATGATAGTATTGAATTAGTTTAAGCGCGTTGAACTAAAATAAGTGAACACATTATCGATTTTTAACGTAGATGTTCTTTGTTCAGACAAAAATTTTAGATTTTGGGTAATGATTAGAATTTTATACGTCGAATTACATTAAACCCTGTGTAGTTTAGTGTCCAGTTTTCTTGACCTTTCATATCCTGTGTCAATGAGAATTATGAATGAAAGATATTCTATTCTATTATATTCTACCATACCACACTACTACTATAATATTTGATATTATTCCACTTTATTGTAACTCCCCCGAAGTACGCTACTGAATCTGAAAGCCGCATACGTAGAGAGGTTCACATCGGTCGCAACTCTCGCTGGACAGAAATAGGGCTGCGCTGTTAAGGCCCTAAAATTGGCTCTGGCTGGGAACATGTTAATTTTCTCGACCAGGAATCCGGGAGAAGTGAAGAGCGGCGGGATCTAAGCCACGGGGGGTTGCGTTGGTTGCATATATGCCACGCGGCCACGTCAACATGGTATTAATCCAATTTATGCAGGACTCCGAAGCGACACCATCATTTCACTCGAATAATCTCCACATAGCTGAAATTCTAAAAATTTCAATATAGTGCATGCAGGCACAGATTAGGTACCTTTTATTTATTGTGCTCTAGAAACGTCATTTAAAAACGATCCTAACACGGAAAATGTCATCAATGATATTAGGAACGTTGACTCGCTACGCTAGAGGCAAATTATTGCTCACTTTCTATGGAATTTATTCAGGACTTTAGAAATGTTGCAAAGTAGGTATAATAATAATCTTGCAATTGTTTATAAATTATTTTATACAGGGTGTCCAGTTAGTGTGTAATTCTTCGATATCTCGCAAGGTATACCTGATAGAAGAAAATGTCACATACAAACGTTATTTGGATACTTAAGATGCATATTCTAAAAATATTTTGAAATATACAAGATGTTGCGGGAAAGTAGGATAGTGATCAACTAAATTTTTTGATATGGAACTATAACTTTTTCTTAAATTCCTCTAGTTTCCATCATTGATCTCTATTCAACCGTAAAATATTTTTGGGATCGGTTGCGACGTTGCCAAGTTATAATTTATTTTCTATTAATTTCCGGATTTGCAAGGTCGCAAGTAATACGTTCAAATTCATTTAACTTTTCTCAATGATATTATACAGAGAGTTACTTGAATGTTAAGTGGATATGATTTTGGATGTTACCAGCAATTTGTAGCTACAGGGTGTTTTTGGCAGAATTTTTAATTACGGCAACTTGAAGGTCATTTTACTTTGTTTTTTTTTTAAAGTAACACACTGTATTTATTATTTTAAATCGAAATATCTACTAATACCGCCTTGTAATATTTTTTTCGTGTTTGCGACTTTGCCAAGATAAATTATTTTTCCAAATTCTTAAACAAATATCCCCGATTTTAATTTATTTTAAATAGAATCCTCTACTTATTTTTATTGCAATGAATTGCGCATGTCGAATTTAGTAAGATCTAACAATTTCAGATTTTTGTTTCTATTAATTACTGAGCTACGGCAACACCGCTTTTTCAATAAACAGTACCGGAACGCTTAAATATTTCCAAAACTGCCAGCATTTTAGCTATAGAACAGGAGTTCTACTTCCAGAGGCGATTAAAGTACATCGGACTATGAAAAACCAGATTAAATAAAAAATAGAACAAAACACAGCTGAAGGTCAATTAGACTTTAGAAACGGAGTGGGGCAAGGAACGCATAACTGGATGATTAGTAAGGTATTTAGGAGCGAGGCAATAAAAACGGAATATGTTTCTCTAAGTACATTAGGCTCTCAAATTTTCTTTCATGTATCCATGTAATCTTTATTACAACATGTGGCTGGCCAATGATTTAGTAATATATGACATCAATTTTTTTCATTTGCACATGCATTTTTTTCATTTGCACGTGAATTTTTAGCTCTTACTCTCACCGAAGGGAGCTTATGCAGAGTCTCTGTCAATCCGTCTGTCCGTCCGTCCGTCCGTCTGTCCGTATTCAAAAGATATCCAAACCTACAGGTGCTAGAGAAAAACTAGGTACAGTTTCGGAATCACCATGAAAACGCTATTCTGGGAAAAATCCGGTTTTGTCAATGTCGCTTTCGGTTTAAAAAAAAACTTTAAATTTCTATACCAACAAATTCCTCAGTGAGAGTACCGGCGCCGTTTGAATTTACTCAGGTAGATTCTTTCCTGCGTTTTTATTTTTATTTGCACATGCAGTTTTTTCATTTTCACTTGCATTTTCTCATCTGCACTTGCATTTTTTTCATTTGCACATGCATTTTTTTCATTTCCACATGCATTTTGTTCATTTGCACATGCATTTTGTTCACTTGCACAAAGATAGGTAAACACACAATATACATCATCGAGTATATCTTACTTAGTAATATAATTCGAGATTTATGTACCCCTTATTACGCTTAGACTCTTTTCCAAAGATGCGGCAACCTCAACGACCAGAATCAGCGATTCTTGCGACATCCTCAGCACGAGACAGGTTGAGTGATTTTTTGAACTGAGTTAGGTATGTCAGTCCATGAAGGCTGTAACCGATCTTGTACTATAATTTTCACATGCAACATTTAATCATATAGTTGGAACCATATTGAGTTCAACTACGTCCTGGATGTAGCGTCGGATTGAGTATTCCCTTTGACAAAAACTGGTAGCGGCATGCTGCCGTATGCATAATCAAAACTCAGTCATCATGCTCTTTATCAAATTCTGCATCATGTATTCCTAGATGCTGACATGATTCAAATCCTAGTTTCACTGAATCCCCTCCCTTCACCATAGTAGGCTGATGTTATACTACGAAAGGTAGCAATAAGTGTGAACGGTAGGATAAAATGCTTCTTTAGAGATATGCTGTATGCATAACGACGATACTGCAAGGTTCTTCAAACAAATAACTACAGAAGGCTGAAACTGTACTGAATCTGTCATTATGAACTAGAAGTAACGCTCGGCAAGCTTGGCACTCTGCCTTACTTGTCTCCACGTACCCCAAGAACCTGACCCCTCACAGACACTAGAGTCTTTGTTTTTTAGCATTAGCATTTTTTAGCATTCAGTCTCCCTGATAGTTGCCGCCCAGTCTTAAGGCTTATTGTGCACCCCTGGTCGAAGGGATCAGAATTCCAGCCTAAGTTCTTTGCGAACTTTGAGTTGCATTGGATTATGCTCTCCTCTTCTCCCTCTTGGCCTAAATTCGGATAAGAGATTCTGCTTTTACTGAAGGCGAGAAAGTCGAAGATAACATGCTTAGCTGTTTCCTTTGCCCCACCGCATTTCCTGGATAATTGGTTTGCGGCATCAATCCCCAACTTTTGCAGGTGTGCACTGAAGGTTCAATGGCCAGTTATAAATCCAACCACATTTAGTAGTTCGCTCCTATTCAATCTGAGAGCGCATGTGGTATTAGATCACGAGGGTCCCCACAGCATCCTCTTAGACTGAATAGTCCTCACCACTCTGACCCAGCGCTCTTGGTGCTCATTTGATACCCATCTGGTGACAGCTGTCTGTACCATGTTGCATGATATACCACATGCTGGTTCTGGTCCGATGAAAGGGAGTTCTGCACCTTTCTTGGCACACCGGTCGGCCCTCTCCTTACCATCCACTCCTACGTGACTACATACTCAGGATAATGTTACTTGTTGGTCTTCGTCAGTAACTTTAGAGCATTATGGCAGTTCCACATTATTTTTAAACGGTTCCTTGCTAAGGCCATTAGAGCCACCTGGCTGTATGTGTTTACATAGATAGCATTTTTGCTGTATCATTTAGCTATGCGTGTTCTGCCGCATTCCAAATTTGCGGCTATTCCTGCCTGGAAAACGGTTAGCCAGGTTACCTTGCGTTCCGCCAGGTTTACCACGATATGTGACTCTTTCTGCACCTGATGAATTTTTTGAACCACCAGTGTACCAGGTGCTATACCTTGCTACCACAATTATTGATGGCACTACCACCATCCAGATATAATAATAATAATAAATGCCTTTATTTCAAAATATACATTTGAAAAACCAGGGTAAACAAACTATGGGCGAAGTTCAGCTTAATGCTGTACTGTAGAAGATTATAAGTCGTATTAAAATTTTTGCGTGTTTAAGATGCGAGCTTAGCGTTGCTGGATTTTACGATATTTATATTATTTTAATTCACGTTTAAAGTTTATGTTGAGACTCTTATATTGTGCTGGAATCGAGTTGTAAATTTTGCAAATATGATAACTAAACGACCGTTTGAATTGTACCGTTCGGAATATCGGAGGCGTCAGCAGCCCCCTGGGTCTCAGATTGATATTGTGAACATCGGTCCTGAAAGTGAGTTTTTCAAATTAATAAGCAGGAGACTTAAAAAGAATGATTTTGTGGAACAGTGTTGCCGTATGTAAAAATCTCCTTGCTTCCATATTTAACCAGTTCGCTTCCTTCAATTTATGTTAGTTTCGCTCTTGTCTGCGTATACCATATATTAATCTGAGACAGGAGTTTTGGGCGTTCTGGATTCTTCTCTTATAATTTTCCGTTATACAAGGTCCATATATACAATCGGAAAAGTTGAAATGTAAAAGAACCATGGATTCGCAAAGACTTATTTTAACTTTTATGGGAAAATTATGCCTATTGCTATACAAAACCTTTAGAGACGAATATGCTTTTCTAATGAGAGAGTTAACGTGTTTCTCGTACCTTAAATTTATATTTAGCATTACACCTAAATTTTTTGCATCATCCACAGTGTCAGGTTGTTCATCGTTGACTTTCAAATTCAGTGAGTTTGCAATTACCTGACGGATGTTCCTTGGTCCGAATACCATTACTTTAGATTTAGTGGAATTGAGATTTAAACAGTGTTCTTCAGCATTTTTAGTCAATATCTATAGGTCATTGTTAATCGCAACTCTCGCAGTATTAACATCAAGGGGAGGAAAACTGTGATAGTTGAGTGTCGTCAGCATAGCAGTGAATTTTACACGTATTTAGACCTTTGCTCAAACTTGAAGTATATAACGCAAAGATAAGTGGCCCTAAAATAGTACCTTGTGGTACGCCCGATACCAAATCTAAAAGACACAAATAGTTTTCTTCTTTTTTCTTTTCTTCTTTTGTTCACTAGATGGAGTATTAGAGACTTTCATTCAGATGTTATGATCTAAATACAACTTGCGTACCTGTAGTAGGTTTGTTGAAAGGGCACCTAACAATATTGCTTTTGCTGAGCTTGTATACTATACGACGTAATATATGTCGAGTGTCTTCTAGAGCCCATTTTGATCTGATACTTAGGTTGACCTTGTATGGGATCGCGGTTTCTACGACTCTTGGCATTCTGACGGGTGGCATCTCGAACCGCAGGTTGTGAAGTGTCGTGGTGTGTTTCATGGCTGCGTGATTCGTAATGTTAGAAACATGGCGGACTCTAGGTACTCCGACAAAAAGGAACAGCAAGCTTCAAGTTAAGGTTCATTTACGCTCTTAAGAATACTGCTTCGCTATTTAATGAGCTATAACAAGTACTTACCGCTAAACCTGAAAATTTGATCACTTATTGTTACTGGCAAAACACCTTGACGTAGTAGAGTTCAGTAGAATTTCCTAAACTCTAACAAACAAATATGGACGCCCTTCTGTCAAGCAGTATATTAGGGTTCTAGACAGCCTTGCTTATATAGACTTAATCTTTATTACAAAATATGACTGATAAATGACAAGGTAATGTAGTTTCAGCCTGTAGCAAATTACTTCAGCCTCAGGTTCGGCGCTTTATCATAGAAGCGATAGACAGCACATGCCAGCAATCTAATACAAGAAATATCTCAAAGAAATGAAATTTTATTGCGCACCGACTGAGTTTAATGCCTTTTGTTGGATTGGTTCCGCGTTCTCATTCGATTTTGTCCTATAATCCTTTCCTCTATTATTCCAGTGTGTTGCGTCTCTCTCTTCCGAAATTCTTTGCCATTTGTTAAAAGTTCATAAACACCAGCAGTCAATTCCAACTTTCTGCGCCAGTAAGTATAAAAGTTAGTACTATAGTCGCAAAAACGTTAAAATTTCTAATAAAGTGCTTTCCTCGCAACACCACAAGTAGTATCACGCAAACATTGATTTTGAGGAGTGACACCCGTATGCAGCGTAAGTCAATTACGCGATTAGTTACGTAAACCTGGATTAGATTACTTATTTACCATGCACCGCAATCTGAGAATTTTGACACTGTCACTGTCAAAACAATCTTGCGAACACAACCTTGCCGTATCTCCAATCTGGATCAGTTAATCTCTTGACGGTGCATTGCTAGATTCCAAAGATTAGCAGAACGCGTTTAGGGAACTAGAATTAGAATCGCCAAACGGTGCATACGGGTGTAAGTCTTTTTGGACTGTAACGTGCCAACCCTTACATATATCTCTCGTTACTAACCCAGTGTGTAAGTACTACCCCTGCGTAATTGGATTTCATGTCTAATCCCCGTACCCTGTTTTGGGAATTCCATAATATGCCATACTCTTATGTCCACTACAGTCCGATAGATGGCGCTTTTTTATAACAGCATAACGGTCATTTTATTCATTCATGTGCAACATTTGTGCATATTATTTTTTCATTATGTGCACAATTGTTGGAATGGTGTCTGTCGACAATTCGTTATATGCATTATTTGTAACTATTTCAAAGTACTGGTGTTGTAAAACTGAAAAATTAAGAACAGCATAATATACTTTTCAGCTTTATCCGAATGCTGCTGAAATTTCTAAACCGTACTGTGAGTGTTGGTAGAGATCAATGAAGTATATGGTTTTTGAAAATTGTGTTAATGGCTAAATTAGATACCATGTGATCGGGAATTAAGTTGAAGATTGCAGAACAAAAACTGTATCGTCGTAGCTCCTGTGTTATGTATACCTGTATGTATAGTTATAATAGATTAAGGGTGGTGTTGTAGTTTAGTAAAATAAAGGGAACTGGTAACACCCAGTATATGGTATTGTTCCACTTTGAAAAGGGGGTTACCAATCCGAACGTAAGACATGGGAAAATAAGTATGTATATGTTTAGGTAAGGGTGTTTATAAACTGAGTGTGTGTGCTAAGTAGGTCAGTAGGATATGGATTAGATATGAGATAGATCTGTAGTTTGTAGTTAAGAATAATATAAAGATCAATATACATCACGTTACGAGTATGACGTAGTTTTACTCGGGGCTCTTTTAAGCCCCAGTTGGAGCAGTGTGTACGGGGGAAGTTATAGCATATCATTGGGAGTGATATATTACATGGCGACCCTGCCGAAAAACATAATATTACCTGCCGAAAAACATATATAACCTGCCGAAAAACATGGTAAAGCCCAAGGAATATTAATAAGAGCCAAAGTGGGAAAAGAGCAATCGAAGGAGGAGATTATCATAGCCCAAGCAGGTAACAGTTGTGGCCAAACGACAGATAATCCCATGGGAGTAGCGAGAGAAGCCCTTACAGTTGCAGTGTTGCTGCCTGTTGTATGCATAGTTGTGTTTGCCTTTGCCGATGCGAGAAGATGTTGGAAAGGAAAATTAGAGTAGAAATAGGCAGGAGTAGAGAACAAGTGTAACGAATGGTAGAGAAAACGGAGACGAAAATGGAAGTATGTCAGTACCAGATGACTTCGCGGATCTATTAGAGAAAGCACGAGTATTTCACAGGAACATGGGAAAAGACAGTGTGGAAAGGAGGACAAGGACCAGAAGTTTTAATAGTAAGTTAATTGAATTAGATAATATTAAAGCACTGATATATTACACTCCTATGGATAGAGATGCAAGAACCTATTTATGGGAGTTTTAGGTTGCAAGAAAATCTGATACTCCATGATATGGAAAAGTAGTAATATGGCAGCAGAATAATTAGAAAAAAAAACAAAAGCTATCAGAACCAAACAGAGATTGCTGATTATTCTGCATTTTTTTCTGATGCCGTCTTACTACCAAAGCAAGGTCGTAAGGCCGTAGATTAGTGGCGGGGTTATTAGCAGAAAAAGAAGACAGCTCTCAATCAGAGACCCCTTAGTTTTCGTCTTTAGGCATTTCAGGAAATCCCTACCGTTTCCTTCAGTGTATCATGAACAAGTTGCAAAATTTTAATATATGCTCAAAAGCATATTATATTCACGTTAACCAACAACAGGTCCCAAAGTTCCGAAATTTCTGTAGGACCGTCTGAAAAAAGGTAAGCAATGATACAAGGGAATTTAATTTAATCACTCTGTAATTACTCGGTTCATTTCTCATGATGTAGTTGAAGAGAAGAAGCACTTGGAAGGTGGACGATACTAGCAAGAAACTCTCAAACTTAGTTTCTATGGCTACTCTATCTGCAGTTTTATTGAGAACCAGAAAAATTATTGTCGCACGCTATAGAAAACTACATCACTTATAACATAGACTAATCATGTAACAGTTATATACTTTTTGGCCACAACGCAAGTTCCAGGTTAAGTGCCCCATTGAATGTATTTTGTTTCTGAACCTACGAATAATGAATAAATCTGAGTCTGAATCTGATTATAGTATATAACGAGACTGTATCTTAATTCAAGGGTATAATGTTATAACTCCCAATATGAGACATGGACGCTTTATCTTATGCTCAAGTAGGGTCTGATTCAACGTTTGATGTTTAATAGAAGTCAATAACGTTGTTGAAATGTCAATCTTTGCGTACCCATCAAAAAATCAAGATCGAAAGAATACATATGCAATAAAATTTAAACGATATTGCTCACTATGATCTGATCTAGCTGTACGAGTATATAAAGCTGACTCTCAAATAGAAAAGTCAAATTGCATCTAGTTTTTGGGCGTAATGTTCGATGAGAGATTGTCATTCAACTGTGCTCGGTACTTCAGATTTAACTATGTATTATTATGGAAATGTCCATTGGCGATCAGTTTATTGTGTGTTAGTGTGGGATAGTTCGGTTGCGGCTAAACGTCAATTTGCGATTCAGAAACTCACAGTTCGATGCATCGTGAATGCTTCCTCCACGCAATCTTGTAGATAAGTTTTCAGATCCTCAGGTATACATTCTCTGTCATGTGTTTTTATCTACGTAGACTGAGAGAAAACCTTAATCGCTACGATTAAAATGTTAATCACCGCAATTAAATTTTGCATCAAAATACGTGACAATTAAACTGTTTGATTGCTGTAATTGAATAGTGAATTCTGTTTAGAATTAATTGTGGTAGTGAGCAATATCAAATCAGTGGTTGTCAGAAAAATGTCACAGTGACTGTGGCTTAGTTTAATAGTTACAATTAAACCACGCCTCCAAAGTTATTCACTTGTTTAGTACCCTCAATTAAGCAGGATTATTTATTACGGTTATTTATTGGTGACATTCTTGTTGTCATTGTACTACAGATAATGAATTAAACTGTTATAATGAAAAACTTTAATACCAATACTGATTTTTTTCTTAATTTAATACGTATAATTCCTATACTCAATTAGAGCAAAACAAGCAAATAGATTCAAAATAATCTTTACTCCTAGTAAAATAATTAATCAAAAATCATTATAACAAAAATTAAAATCTTTAATTTATAACAACAAAAAAGTTATTATTGCACATAAAACTTCTATTACACCTACGAACACATAATGTCATTGCAAAATTGTTACATATTTTGATCTTACAGCAAAGTTACCGGAAATGTACGACCCGTGTACTCCAAAGCCATATTTGACCACGTAGGTACCTATTCTGTTCCACACAGAGACACAAGCACGCATAAAACTTATAGGAACACAAAATAGTATGTGATAGTAAAACCGAACAGCGAATGCACCTCACACCTGTAACCGTGCTGTAACCTAACAACTAACTGAAAGGTAAAACAACAGTGAAGAGCATCTATCTCTATCGCACTCGCTTGCCCTCTACAAAGAAGAAAAGAGATGGAGCATGTTAAATATCCTCCACCTCGTGAACGACCGTTCTGCGTATTTCGTGACTTATCACAGCTGTAATATCCTTTAACTCTTGCCATTTGAATGTTAAATTGGAAATTGCAGTACTCCAACCAGTTTAATAGTCACTGTAACCTGAAGTGTCTACGATAGGAATCCTCATAACGACAGTTACTGATTTATTTTTATAGTAACTCTCGTTAACCATTACTATTGAAATGTTTAATTGAGAGTAGTAGTACTTAAACCAGTTTAATTGGTACAATAGTATGCGTTTTCTGTGACAAAATCGAAGTATTAGAATTCAGTTTTTATGACTGACTATGAAGTTACATTTCAGAAACGGCAACTTTAATATAGGCTATTAAAAATGTACCAGTTAAACACTTTAACAGGGCTGGTTTTCTCAGTGTAATATGAGATATTAGTGAAGATTCATCAAAACATAGATTTCTGAGATGCGATGTGCACTCGCATACTACCAGACCAAAAAGTTATTCTGTAGTACCTTATATCGTCAGCCCCTAGGGCCTAGGCCTAAGGTTGTGCAATGACTGAATGCAAATAGTTTGCATCACATGTATCTTTTAAAAGGTATGTGAAAAATTAATCATTGAATGTATGTGCCTATTCTATAGATGAATATATCTCTCTAAGTCAAGGTGGAGATATTTTTATATAATTTTACATTAGATTCTTGTTTTCAGTGACTTGTCCGATAGCATATATTTGTGTAGCTCAAACGGATCAATAGATAGTACTACTACTCTCAAACTGTTAAATACTGATACTGTATATGATTGGTATATGGATGAAAGCGAATCTCGTCTCAATAGCTGACCCTCTCACTTTTAGGGATACCACGTGCTGATGTCTACTAATGAGTGTATTCGTGTCCTCGGTCCCAGCTCACAGCTGCCTTAGATAATCTCGAATTATGCAAAATCCATTATTCTCGAGGACAAAGGAGCTATATCACTGTCGTGTATTCTCCGCGAAATCTCCAATGTGTACATTAATGCAGTACACTAATTAGCCGTGACGGACAAAGCACTCCTTGTGTCTATCTGATCTGCTGATAGCCACTTATGAGCGAGTCCACGGAAAACGTAACACAGATACGTTGTTAACTAGGATACACAGTTTGGTTTGTTGATTAGAAGTTAATGATCTCATGGATGTGGCTGTTTTCAGTTAACGAGTGTAGGGTGATAGAGACGAATTAAATTATTATTCTGAGTGTGTCTTAAAAACGCTAAATAAGGTAGTAATTCAATCAACAAAACAAGTGACCAAAAAGAGCTAAGTAAGAATACAATGAAATAGTAACAATAACTTACTAGAACTACCTAATTTAACATCAATGAAAGGTTGGTCCTGTATCAGGAAAAGCGCTCGAGATGACATATATTGGTACGCGCACACAAATCGGCATCTGACGGACGGGACGGTACGGATCGGAGAAAAATACTTTCTGTTAAATTTAATGGACCATCGCACATACGTGCGGACACAAGGCATCGATTTTTCAAAATCCGGCAAAAATATAGCAACTAGAATTAAAAGCCGGCCGATGCGTGTCGTGCGTGCCGATACCGAGCTATGTGCGATGCTGACCGGCGATTGCCGAGGCACCGTCGACAATTTGCAAGGAGTTGCCAAATATGAAATCTGCTTGACCGGAAGATATGATCAGCATAACAAAATATTAGTCCGGGACCGGGGGGAGGGACACAATTGAACATCAGTTCCCTATCTAATATTAATTATTTTGGAATAAACACACAACTTAGGTATTCAAGAACTATCAGTTAGTATTAGTAGATGAAGCCAGGCAGGTAGACCACTTTTGGCCTTTTTTGCTAACCCCAGTGAAGCAGCATTGAAGGCACTAGAAGTCTATGTGCTAGGAAGGCCCTTGTCAAACCTACCAGACCTCTTGTCAAAAGTCAGTATATTAGACCGCCTCGCTGCATATAGTCACTCCTCCCCGGAATCCATCATGCCGAATATCTATACCCTGAGGTTGGGACACGCAGTACATCAACATAGGAAGTGGAATGCTGTATCGTCCTCTTCCTAGCATCTAGAGCAGATGGGGTCCCTCACCACTCCTATAAGTGACAAATGTCTGTTCAGCCGACAATGGGCTGTGAGATCCACCACTAAGAGGTTGAGCTATATCTGCCTTTATTTATAAGCTATAGTGCTCAGCCCTCATCAAGGCCCGCTACAAGGGTCTTTTAGCTTTCTTGCAGTCATCTTTCTCCAACCAGGCTTTTACCAGCTTCTTGTAGGCCCATTTATCCAGGGCAACTTTGGCTTGGTACCTGCTAATTCCAAGCATCGGTTCTGGACCGATACAGGGGCTGCCGGCCCCTATCCTAGTTAGACGGTTCGCTCTCTCATTGTCCGGTATATCAGTGTATTCGGAGACCCACCATGGGGTCACCTCTCATGACTTGCTAGTTTCTGAAGGACGATAGAACATTCTTGAGCCAGAGCTGATCTGGCCTTCGGAGCTGCCACCGCTTTCAGAGCTGCCTAACCGTCAGGCCATATACAGGGTGTTTCCTAATTTGGGACTTCTCTTCATATGACACGTAGTACGCGCCAAAAGGAGTGCTCTTTACCAGTAACATGTAAAAGTAATGTTGAAGGATATGAAGGTATTGATCGATAATGAAATCCTCATTTCTATCGTAATTCCATCACTGTGCGCTTAGATCAAAGATCAGCGCGCGTTTGGCATCCCTCCATTTGTTTACGTGCTACATCGAACTTTATAAATAACAAAAACGATGCAACCGTTATAACTGTAATGAACTGGTGGATATGATTTTAGTGTAAGGTGAATGTGGTCAAAATGCCTCTCAGACTTCGCGAGTGTCTTTTGATCGTTTTCCTAACCGTACTCACCCTACATCCTGTCGATTTATCTATCTCATGCAAAGAGCTAGAGGCACAGGATGGTTGCATTCACATCGCGGTGGGAGATCTAGATAATCTAGAATGGTGCAAATTGAAGAAGAAATGCTTGCGTTTTTCAGTCTCGCGGCGCGAACTTCAAATCGTATCTACAAGACTCGTGAGACAGGATTGTATTATCAATATCAATTTTTTAGAGCAATGCAAAGTGTTTTATAGATAGAAAAAATTACAGGGTTTCCCAGCCACCCAATCTAAGACCCCATATTCGACCTCGGCTCATTTCTAGGATTCAAAAAAAAACTTAGGAAGTCAGTACTAGAGTACCCAAATGCAGAGTTAGACGGGTTTTATACTGCACTATTTCACCGCCACTAACACAATTTTCAAAAACGATAGACTTGAGCCATCTCAATTTCTAGTGCCAAGATTGTCAGCACGGTATAATGTCATTTTTGCTGCCAAAGAGCCCAGACCGATTTAATGTCCAAGGTACCAGTTAACATGATGTGCGAAAACGCCAACCAGATACCAGAACTGTGCGACATGTTCATTTGTAGCTTAGAAGAACTGAAATTGAAATCCCATTCTCTTCCATAATGGGCTTAATGTAAATTGTTAGATAGTAGTAGTAGGTAAGCTATGTAGTGTTAACCTTTACTTTACTAATTGCTCTGTAAATGGTGAAAAACGGTTGGGCAATAAATGCTTTATTATTATTATTATTATCTTCACCATGGCCCACAATGCGGTTTAGAAATGTCATTGCTATGAGTTTAATAATATAATTTCAAAAATTATTCTTTATCTAAGGTAGGACAGCATTCTGATAAAGCTGAAAGGTAGGTATACTATGTCGTTCCTTTACAGGGCAATGAAAAGTCCACTACGAATAGAACAAATTTTCAGTTTCTCAACTCCCGAACCCCCAAACTACGCCCTACAAGAACATATAGAAAACAATTTTTAGTTTTTTTTTATCATTGCTTAGCTGCCACTGACACAATTTATAAAAACCATACACACTTTCCATCCGCGCCATGGTAGCAACACCATGAATAAAATTTTATTAAAATCAACTTAATAGTTTCCATATTACACAATACAGGACGATCTAAAGTAATACGAGTGTTCGTATATATCAGAAGATCTTAAGTCCTTTGATTTCTGTAATGGGCAATGTTCGAATTGACCTAAAAGAGTGTATTATGCCGCTAGGTCTCTTTTTCATAGGACAATAGACAGCCTATTACAAATGCAACAAATTTTTAAATCTTACTTCCCCCACTCCCCAACCACCCCAATTTCACCCTCACCCAAAATAGCAGAAAGTGTTTAGAAACCCCTAAAATGCCTTAAAATTACGTTTGCTAATTACACCGCCACCCACGCACCACCAATTTTCAAAGTTATAGCAGCATTTCCTACTACTACCCCACAGCATATCGCTGCCCAGATTTCATCACAATCCATGCAGCGGTTATTGAGACTACGAGGCTGGAAAAATGCCAACAGACAGACCGACGGAAATGAGTGACGTAGAACTTTGGTATGTAGATATCATAAAAGGTCCAAAAAGCATATTATGTCAAAACCGAAAATTTTCGTGATCAAAATACTCCCCTCACCTACCAAATGTTACAGGAAGTTTTGACGATGACGTTTATTTTCTCTTGCGCCTCTGTTGAGCAATCCTTTATACGGAGTTTAAAGTATCAAGAGGTCTGTTTCGGACTTCCATTGTCTATATAATTTTTGGATCACAACCTTTCGATTGACATGATATCTTCAATCTTCCTCAGGTAAACTGACGAACATCTTCCTTTCATTGCTGTTTATTCTCGTCTAGCTGACGGGTTGTTTTTCGTGGCTTGTTCTGATTGGCTGGTGCGCGTTTTGCTGGGTGCGTCAGTGACGTCGCCTCTTGCTGATGATGACGTAGTCGTTCGATGGCCACTGAGTCCCAGGTTTGTGTCCAAGTTTGTTCTATCCAATTTTAGTTTTTTTATATTTCTTATGAGGGGCTGTCAAGTTGGTCTAATTTCCACACTAGGCTTTTGACGTTTTTGTTGCTGGCGATATAAGCTGCTTTCTTGAATTTCCGACGATACCGAGTTTAAAGTAATTTAAATGTGAATAAAAAATAGGAATGACCTTTGTACGATTTGTACTATATGTACAAATTACCATAAATAAATGAAATCAAAATTACACAGTCCCATTTTCACCAATTACCCTAGTGTAGATGGAACCTAAATGGACAAAGCACGAACTACGCTGAAAGAGAAATCTAATTATAGTGATAAATATTTTGCGACCACGCAGCATTGATAAACAATTACGGCTCCCCCGGATTTTTGCAGGGGAACGTAATTTCATGCAGTGGTACGCATCAGAGCCTGTAATCACAACCGGCGGTGATTAAACCAAAATAAACGGTAATTGGCAGGTAGCGGCCTTCTAATAATTTCGTGCGAATTTCAAAATACTGTCAGACAATTATTACCACTAGTTAACGACGAAGTGAGCCACGTCGATTTAATTACCTAAATCTAGCGACCTATTTCGTTCCCGATGGCACATCACAAAACTGATTTCGATATTAGCATATACACAGTATTATACGTACTGTTGACTTTTAAGTTGGTAGTAAACAGTGGCGGCTGGGACATACGAGCTATGACACTGCAAACTACGTGTAGTGTCAGCAATTTGTCTTTTATTAATTTTTTAAAAGTTTTTATTTAACTTGCAATGTATGTACGCTTGTTCGGGTGGAATCTTGCAACTAAATTTTGAAGCAGATATCTTCAACCGATTAAGCTGAAATTTTGTATACACGTTTGGTTTGGATTACAATGCACGATAAACTATGTGACGTCGTTCTAAATCCAATAGTGAAATAGTTATTTAATGCATTTCTACAATATGGGTATCCATATTGATATGGGAACGCCCAGAAGATGCTAAGGGGAATGACAATCTAATGAGAGGAATGTCATCTCTGACAATTAGCTCAACTGATATGCCACTGATGTCATTTTTAGTCAAACGATGAATTTTGTTGTGAGAGTTTGGGGAAAATACGATTCAAAGCCGGCAAGTTGTTTTATCAGTGCGTGAACCTGACGACCTGAGAGAAGAGAGTATTTGCATTTGGCACTCAACTAGAGGCTTGGGATGTGAGCAAGAATCTGGCGGCAGTCACAGGAGATTCTGGATCGAATTGTACGAGTTCTCTTATACAACCTACGCAGCGGTCATCACCAGGTTATATCGACCACGGTGATGACATCGACATGAGGTTAGGGGGTAGCTAACGAACCGCTGGTGCACCGAGCAAACACGAAGGGTAGACCGGACAGCCGGTGTGTATGACTGTGACAGCGTCGTAAGTGGTAAAGAAGATCCGCGGTAAGGATTTTTCAATAATAAGTCGTAAAGGAACATTTGGAGTGCTGAACTGACTTTGGGAAAGTAATAGGGATAAACTCGTATTCACAGTTTTAAGGTTATGTTTACAGTAGGTCTATATTTTTAGTTTAGTTTAAGGTTTTCATGATATCTAATAAAAGGAAATCTACGAAAATGAGTGGATATCAGGATAGCGCAAATTCTAAGTTAGAAACTGTCTTTCAAATGATGGCAAATAATATCTATTGTAACATACTGTATATTATGGTATTCTGTATTTGTATTAGTTGTCATTGGTTGTCATACATGATGTAAAGTCAAAGTGTTAGGTTAGATCTTTTGAAGTGTAAACGTCATCGAATCGTCTAGAGTTTTCGAGAATGACGGATGGATTCTAGAAATGTCATCGAATGCTCTAGATGGTTCGATGAAGTATATATAAGGTGCTACAGGTACCGTAGGAGTCAGTTGAGTTGAGTTGTACTTGAGATAAGGTTAAGAGATATTGTATCCAGTTGTGAAGTAAAACGGTGAAAGTTACGTCGAGTTTGATTCCCTGGGTGAAGAAAAAGGGGCCGTCGTGACGATTGGTGCCAGAAGTGTGGGATTATCCATCGAATCAAGCCAGGAAAAGGAAAGAAGAAGTGAGTACAGTGTCCATTAATGCCAGTAACCAGAGTTATGGCATCCGAAATGAATGCATTGATGACTATGCTACAAGAAATGGGAAACAGATTAGAACAGAGTGCAGCGGAAACGAGAGCTAGCTTAGAACGAAGTGCAGCCAAAACGAGAACAGATATGCAAGCAACCGTTGTGAACCTAGAAGAGAAGCTGAAGCGCCACCAAGAGGACCTTGAGCTAAAGTTAAAACAACACCAGGATGAGGCTGTTGCAGGTTTGAAGAGTGACTTGAAAAGTGGTCAGGAACTGGTTATGTCTAGACTGGAGGAGCAGAAGCAAGCCGTAAATCAGGCATTAGAAAGTCAAGATCAGCGTATCAGTGCAATAGAGACACACGTTGAGGAGCAGCTGGCGACGTCACAAAAGCATGTTGAGGAACAGCTACAGCAAGTGAAAGATCAGGTCAAAGAAATGGTCAGAGAGGAGCTGCGAGAATTTAGTGCAGGTGAGCGTAGTCTTACTGCTGCAGCACCCCTTTTTCCTGATAGACAGAGTGGCGTGGTAGCAAAACCCTATCCATACAATGGAAAAACGTCATGGGATATTTATCATATGCAATTTGAAAACATCGCACGCATGAATAACTGGTCGAATGAGGAAAAGGCTTGTGTGCTTACATCCAAGCTAAGAGACTCTGCCGCAGCTATCTTGGAAAATCTCTGCTCATCAGATCTACGTGACTATGATAAGATAACATCTGCACTAAAGTTACGCTTTGGAGATGCGCACTTAACAGAGCTGTTACATGGTCAACTACACAACCGGACGCAGCAAGCCAAGGAGGATTTGACCACGTTTGCATACGAAGTCCAAAGCTTAGCTAAACGAGCATTCGTCAGCAGTCCCATCGAGACACAGGAATACGTTGCTGCTCGTCAGTTTGTCGAAGGCATTGCGGACCTGGACGTTCAGCGAATCGTAAGGCTATCCAGTCCCAGAACCTTACAAGATGCTTTGGTCAAGGCTCTTGAAATTGAAGCTGCCATGAAAGCCACGCGAATGACACGGAGGGTGCGCTCTGTAGAACAAGATGATGAAGCAGAAGTCAGGGCAACAGCGTCCGTTCCAAGAAGAAGAGGTGGTACCTTCCAAAGAAACCCAGTTGGCAGAAATCTTGAAGGACCTGAGAAGTTCACGTGCTGGAGATGTGGGCAGAAGGGGCACCTTAGAGTAGGCTGCGGGATACAGGTCGATAAGATGCAGGTGAATGTAGAAAAAGCAGATAAATATGCAAGCAAAATGAATTCTATGCAAGGCACGATAAACTCAATGAAGGAGCAGCTTGATAGAGACATGAAGAATTTGCTGAAGAAGAACGAGGAAACTATCGCTAAGCTTCAAGGACAACACAGAGTAGCCATGAGGGAACTTACAGCAGACCGGGATAGGCTAAAGCAGTTGCTTGACTCTCAGAAACGAGAATGTATGGGTATTAGGAGCAAGTTTGAAAAGGAAAAGAATAATCTGTTGAACAAGAGTGACCAACACGAGGCAGCCTTGAGAAAGCTCAACGTGAAACACGACAGAGAAATTTCTGCTTTGAAAAATGAAATCAAGAGATTGAAGAATTTGGATCAGCTGAAGAAGGCGGAGGATAGACGTGACCAAGTTAAGGACGAAAATGCAAGGCTGAAACAGAAGATTACCCAGCTGGAGGCTGAGAACGCATCGTTAAAGGAATACCTAGACCACGCGATTGTGCAGGCCAGAAAGACCGCGCATCATGAAGCAGAAATCAAGAAGATGAAATCAGATATGACAGATATGCTTGATAGTGTGAGAAAGGTCATGGAAGGCTTGTATAAGGCAAGAGATGTTGACAATAAGATGAGAGAGCAACTGGCGAATTTGGAAGATGAGAACGTTCGAATGGAAAAGGAGCTGGAAGACGCTTTGGCTGCAGCAAAGGCTGATAGTTCTGGGATGAAACAATTGAAGTACGGACATAATAAGATAAAGCAGAATATTGCGCAGATGGAAAGCGAGGTCGATAGTGATAGGCTAAAGAAGAATCCGAACCAAAGTCATTGAAAATGCAAACAAAGGTGTATGCGAAATATCAGCGATGCAAGACGACGATGTAGATTTGAAGCAGATACCGGCGCAGCTGGAGAGAGAAAAGGCGAAGGTAGGAACCAAGCTTAACGTTGCGCTCAAGGACGTGTTATGGGGCTCTGATCAAGCCGCGCAACTCAGGAGCGAGAATGGTAAGCAGAAGATCAGGATTACGCAACTGGAAGACAAACTCAGCAGACTCACTAAGGAACTGGAGAGCAACCTGAGTGACGAGAAGGGAGTGTCGGGAGTGGACAACCGGCAAGACGAAAAGGTGCAACTGAAGAGAATGATAACAGAGCTAGGAAAAGAGAATCCTGCTGGAGCTGAAAATGAGAATCGCAAGTTGGGCAAAGAATATCGCAGTTACGAGGTGATCTGGTATGGTCTTGCAACAGACGACGGAAGGAAGGGTAGATGTCCGAAGCTACAGCGTCATGGGGAGGAACCCTACGTGGTCATGAAGCGCCTCAACGACGTAGTCTACAGGTTATGTACGGAAAGTGGAAAACCGAAGGTTGACTATGCTGATGTCTGTGGTGATACAAGAATCGAAGTTGTTCGTCGAGGACGCCGAACGCTAAGGGGGGAAGAATGTAACATACTGTATATTATGGTATTCTGTATTTGTATTAGTTGTCATTGGTTGTCATACATGATGTAAAGTCAAAGTGTTAGGTTAGATCTTTTGAAGTGTAAACGTCATCGAATCGTCTAGAGTTTTCGAGAATGACGGATGGATTCTAGAAATGTCATCGAATGCTCTAGATGGTTCGATGAAGTATATATAAGGTGCTACGGGTACCGTAGGAGTCAGTTGAGTTGAGTTGTACTTGAGATAAGGTTAAGAGATATTGTATCCAGTTGTGAAGTAAAACGGTGAAAGTTACGTCGAGTTTGATTCCCTGGGTGAAGAAAAAGAGGCCGTCGTGACACTATTTTTAGATATAATACGATGATGTGTTTTGTTGTAAGAGTTTGGGGAAAATATACTATTCAAAGCCGGTGAGTTGTTTTATCACTGCATGAACCTTGTTTGCGATACGACCTGAGAGAATAAAGTCTTTGCACAGTGAAAGGGCTTGTTGAGAGTGGCTCGAAAAATAGTATGACGTCATTCTAAATCGACTGTGGTGGGCCATCCAAGATGGCGAAATAGTTCTTTTTAATGCACTTCTGCAATATGGGTATCAAATAAAAGGGCTTGCCGAGAATAAATAAAAATTTTGTTTGAGATAAATGCAAGTTAATAACTAAAAAGTAAAAAATAAATTAAAACAAAAAACTTTTTTAAAGAAAGCTTTTATTTAAAGGTCTAAAAAAAGAAAATAAAATGTTCCTTTATAGTGTTAACTATCAACATTATACACAATTTATATGATCATAAAAGCTTGTCGCTCGATATACTACCTATATTCAATTGACTAACTTGGTCTGCTAAGTTTAAGTGTGTTAAAATTTCAGTTTAATTGAATTCCTATAGGTACTTACGCAAACCTCGCGACAAGCTTTTATGATGATATAAATTGTGTATAATGAGGCTATAAGTTAATAGTTAACACTCTAAAGGAATATCTTATTTTCTTTTTTTAGAACCTTTAAATGAAAGCTTTCTTTAAAAAAGCTTTTTTGTTTTATTTTACTGAAAACTTCCCACCAGGGATTTATTGAATACCGCTGATTAAAAGAAAAAACGCTGAGACACGTCAAAATATTTGTCAAAGGGGACACCTTTTTGAGCAAAAACTAGTTTCCCCCAGGGTCATCTCCTTGAAAATTTCAAATGACAAGGAGTATCGAGTAATAGCTTGTTTCAAAGGTATGTAGAATTACTTTATAGTGACGTTTGACTCTTAAATCGGTCGATTCGTTTACGAGAAAATAAGAAAAATCTTTATGTATCCTTATTTGTTCACCTTGCTACTCAGTGTCTGTCTCAAACTCCTAGAGCGATTAGTCTTGATGAGAATACGTCCCAAGTTCGAACAACATATAGGTATCCGTTGAGCAGGCGGGTTTCAAACCGAGTCGTAGTTGCTGTGACCAGGTATTCAGCGTCAAATCTTTTAATGAAACCAGCAAAGTGAGTCATTTAAATAACGGAGTACCCCAGGGCTCCGTTCTACGTCCCGTCTCGTTCAATATAATGTACCTCGGATCTCAGTTATCCTCCCAAAAATTCGCGTATGCAGATGACTTGGCTCTAGCGTACAGAAATACCAAATTTGAATTTCAGAGTCCATATACTAACTGCCGATCTTTCAACCCTGGCACAATACTTCAGCAGGTGGAAGCTGAAGCCAAGTATGAGCAAAACAATCACATCGTGTTTTCACCTTAACAATAAAATGGTAAAAAGAGCGCTAAAGATCCACCTTAACGTTGCTGCCCTATCATCCCACACACAAATACCTAGGTGTCACACTCTTGTTTAAAAACATATTCAGTCCATCGCAGCGAAAGTAAACAACAAAAATGACATCCTGCAATTATGTGGAACATCTTGTGGTGCCTCCGCTTTTGGCCCTGAGCCTCTGTTCCTGTGCGGCTGAATTTTGCTCACCAAAGTAGCTAAACAGTCCACATGACTGATAGACACCCAGTCAAACTCTTCTATGAGAACTGTCTCTGGATGCATCAAATCAACCCCAACTTACTGGCTACCAACACTCAGCCAAATAGCTCGACCAACCAGCCGTCGAGAAAATGCCCTTCTGATACAATATAACAAAATCAAAACAAATCCTCACTACTAATCCACGAAGATATACTTGCTCTCTCCTTGCGCAGGCTACGATTCAGAAAACTACAAATTACGACAGCTTCCTAACTTGAGTCTGATAGTTTTAAACCTACGGTTACTGTTGGTCAAGAACCCCCTAGTTTTGAGCTCCACCGAAAGGAGTGGTCGACCCTAAACAGAATTCGTACGTCACATGGAGTGTGCGCTGATTCGCTGTTTAAATGGAACAAGCGTGACTCATCACGATGTGACTGTGAAGCAGATCGCCAAATTGTCAGGCATATAGTGCAAGAACGTGGCCTTAGAGTACATCCAGGCAACAATAATGATTTCCTACAAGCCAGGCCATCAGCTGTACAGTGTATTTCCAGGCTCGATCTTGATTTGAAGTCTAGTTACAGTTCGGATCGCAATTCTTTTTTATTTTATTTTTCCTTGTCTGAACTGAACTGAAGATCTCTCTAATTTTCTCGAAAACGAACCAACCGATTTTTAAAATCCGTCAGCAAAATAAAGTACTTCGACACTCGATACCATTTGTCATTTAAAATTTTGAAGGGGTTGACCCTGGAGGGCAGAGGGTACAAGGTGGGAAGGTAGATTTTGGATAAAAAGTTGTTCCGCTTGATAGGTCTTCTAACTTGTCTCTGCATTTTTTCTTTTAATTAGTGGCTTTCGATAAATCCGTGGTGGGAAATTCTCAAATGATCACTGTACACAAATATGCAGACCACTTCGTACAGCAATCTCATACTCAAACTTCTGAGATACAGGGTGTCCCACGACGATTAAGACAAGCAATATATCTGAACTGAGCAGTAGTAGCAAATTATAATTTTGGGGGTGTAAATTAGAGCAAATATAGTATCTTTTTTTATTATTGTATCACCCAATGAGGTATTTGCTTTTGATCACGTGATGTCCGATTCAGAGTTTTTAATGGGACACCCTGTCTATTTGTGACTTTTTGTGTTCCTCCCGATAAAAAAATTTCAACAAACTAGCACACTTGGTGTCTAAAGTGATTAATTCAAGAGCTACAGGTACATTGATTATAAAATGTACCCCTACAGTTAAGTTATATTGGTAGCGTTTCATAATGGTAGTGGTACAGTCCTTTAAGTACCTGTGGCTCTTAAACTAATCACTATAGACCCCGAGTGTGCTAGCTTATTGGAATTGCTTTATCGGGAAGAACACAAAAAATCACAAATGTACAGGGTGTCCCATTAAAAATTTTGAATCGGACGTAACGTGACCAAAAACAGATACCTCAATGGGTGACACAATGACAAGGAAAGATACTATATTTGCTCTTATTTACACCTCCAAAATTATATTTAGCTACTACTTGTCAGTTCTGATATATTGCTTGTCTTAATCGTCGTGGGACACCCTGTATAAGTTAACCACTTCTGCACGCAATTCTCTCAATTTCCAATAAATTGCCTTGATCTGTAACATCACTTGGCCCTCATTTATTCAAACGTAGGAAAAGAAAATATTCTACTTAATAACTGTTTTTATTCTTGTATGACTGCATAAGATATTACTTCAGTGATTTACCTGAACATGTATAACTGTGACTTTGATTTTAATGTACAGGTGCTGCATATCTCTCTTATTATTAAGATTTGTATGTAATATTTGTATGTTTGACTTGCCATAGATACTGTATTTAGTGAAATGTGGTTAAATAAATAAATAAACAAAAAAAATAAATAATTAAATAAATAAAATGATTAACGTAGACAGACTTGTTCAATAATCTTTGACTATTTATTAGAGATAGTGTTCGTAGATATGGAGCTCAACTTGGGATGAAGGAAAAAACAGAAACTCCAGATCTTTTGTTGTTACTGAGAATGTATGAAAGGCACAGAGTCAAGCCACTTGACACCATTTTTTCTAGACTTCAAAGTAATTTAACTTGATTTATCTAGTACGATCAAAGAAACTCTGCGACGCAGCATACGTCTTCAGATCTTTTGTGCGGCCGAGTTTCCAGAGACAGAAATTGAGGTTGAAGAAAATCCGAGCAACATTTCTCTCGTAAATGACTACGTTCAAGTTAGGTTTGAATAAATATCTTCTCCCATTAGATCGCAAATCCGCGAGCTAAACCAGCTCTTTGTGTCTCTTCCAAAGGCATCTCAGATAAATATACATATAAAAGGGAAATCATATTAAATCCCGCATAATTTTTCTTCACAGTAATACCAGCGAACAGCTGGGGTTCGAGGTTCTCCCCTTTTTTCCTTTCGATAGCTTCTTTCAGTCATAAACGCCGCCAGCGGGACGGATGCGTACAAAAGACCTGAATTGTGCTTAACGAATATACAGGGTGGGTTGGTGGTGCTATTAAAATATTCAATTCTTTCAATACAGGTTTGATTCCTCCTTGACTACTAGGATAGTGAACTCTTCCCATTAGGAGGACTTTCCTGGCTAGGATACCTTGATTTGCACGTCCAGCTTGCTAGCAATGGGGTTTTGGAATATTTTCTAACCAGTAATATCATATCGTGTTGGTTTCAGAAGAAATTTGGATTAAGAACTTGTTACTCATAATTTTTTTATAACTGAGCAGACAGAACTAAATACCAGAGTTCTGCGGCTGCTCTGAAAGAGTTATGTTAGGGGAAGTTTATTAACGCGGGATTTGAATGGGCCAATACCCGCAGGTCCAATAAGTATATCTCCTGGCAGTCCATTCCAATCCTTGGACACCCTGGGAATAAATGTGCCGCTCGGTTCTTGATGTATGAAGAACGACCGCCTTAAGATGGGATGGAACTGTCGCGCAGGTCGAATTGCCCTTCTCCCAGCTCCCCAGACATGAGAGCAGGTCTTATCTGGGCTTTATATAGCGTGAGGAGGTTACATGGTGAGAAGTACTTCCTGGCTCTAAATAGGTACCCAAGGTTTTTATCAGCAGCTTTTGTAAGCAGCTGTTGACGCAACGTGTTCGTGCCAGATCAGATTTTCTGTAATGTTGACTCCTAACAGCTTGAATGCCTTGGCAGAGCCCGGTTGTTCATTAGAACCTGGTGTTGGCTTGGGCGCTTCTTGTTTGATAGCGTACACTACTAGGTCTTAGAAGCATTAAATTTTACCATATTCTTGAGCCCCCAAGCGGTAATGGTATCGAGATCCTTTGAAAGTGAAGCTGCCAGTGCCAGTCTTCTGCATTCCAGCTCGACCACAGAGATTGGTCTATTGCGCATGGTGCCTGCATGTAGCGTACTGCCATTCGCAAAACTGTGGATTGGGTTTGCAGTGCTAGAGAGTAGGTCATTAATGTGAAGCAGAAAAATGTCGGGGCCAATACCGATTCCTGCGGAACCCCAGCATTGATGCTATGGATGGAAAGAAGAGGAAAAGCTGTCTACCATGACAGAGATTTTCCGACCTGAGAGGAAGTCTGCGAGCCAACCGCAAAGCTTAACGGGGAGCCCATAAGACGGGAGCTTGTTTAGGAGAGCTGCATGCCACAGTTGATCGAATTCCTTTGAAATATCGAGAGCAATGACGTGAGCCTCGTCAAACGACTGAATGAGTTTGTTTGATCTCCAGTTGATCTTTGGTGTCGGAACCCATATTGTCTGTCGTTGATTAAGTGATGGAGCTCTAGATATTTCATAAGCTCTTGGTTGACATATTTCTCCATCACTTTACTAATTACAGAGAGCAGAGATATTATAGGTCTGTGGTAGGTTGGATCAGTTTTGGATTCCTTTTTTGGCACCGGTTGGATGCAAGCTGTTTTCCAGTCTTTTGGGAAAATGCTGGAATCGTAAGGCATCCGAAAGAGGCGGGTAAATATGGAAGCGAGCTCCGGTGCGCACTTCTTCACAACAATGGAGGGGATCATTTCGGGCCCATTCGACTTATTAATGTCAAGTGACTGCAGCACCTTCCGAATAATTTTTGTCCTGAACGTTATTTCGCTCATGGCTTGGGGTACTCTCGGTATGGATGGTAACTGGCCACTGGATGGGATTTTTATAGTGGAGTTTGCTGCAAATATCCTGGCAAATATTTCGGCCTTGTCCTTGGAAGCAGTTGCGACTGTTCCTTCCACACATGTGATCGGTGGAAAGCTGCTCCTCGAGAAGCTACCCTCTATTCGGTTGGCCAGAGTCCAGAAAAAGCTGCTGTGTGACATAACCTTCTTTTTTATTTTGGCATCGTATTGGCTTTTTGCATGTCGGATGGTTTCATTGTATCTGTTCCTGAACTCAATATCAGCCTGCCTGTTTTCGACGATGGGGTTCTGTAAAGTAAGTTCGGTGGTCCAGAACTTTTTGCAGGCGAGCTGTGTCACAGACTTGTTGAACCAGCCGTTGGAATGTAATTTGGTATGATTTGGTTGTATGCGGGAAATATGCTTCCATGCCGACATGAGTAAGCTCCAAATTTTCAGAAAAGGTTGAATTGTCTATTATTGATCTAGTCTTTGATGAAGGCTAGTTGCTATGTTCTTGGTTTACTCTCATGCTTTTTTATAATTTTTCCTTTTGGCTAATATGCGGTTGCACGGTCTTCTATATGTATGTATTGTCCCTTTGTTTCTGTAATAGGCAACGTAATGTTTGCATGGACCCAAAGAGGTGTATTACGACGTTAGCTCTCAGGTTAGTTGACAGCCTATTATGAATACAACAATTTTTTCAGTTTTACAACCACCCACCCCCCAACAACTCCAATTTCACCCCCACCCAAGAAGAAGTAGAAAATGATCAGGAACCTCTAAAACGCCTAATAACAAAGACTGAGGAATATTTAAAATATTTTGTTTTTTGCATAATTATTCCGCCGCCCATGAACCGATTTTCAAAATTATAGAAACATTACCTACCACGACCGCACAACATATCGCTGCCCAAATTTCATCACAATCCATGCAGGGATTAAGTGGCTAGAAAAACACGTACAGACACACCGACAGGCAGACCGACGGAAGTGAGTGACGTGGATTTTTGTTATGTAGACATCATGAAACGCCCAAAAAGTGTATTATCTAAAAATCAAAAATTTTCGCGATCACAATACTCGCCTCACCGATAGTAGGAAGTAAAATAACAAAAATAACGATGACTCTGGTTGAACTTTTATAAATTGGCGTAACCATTTCACTGTACACAAAAATAGTTCGAAATTGGCTGCCCGGTCTACAAAAGTAATTCTATGTGTGGGCCATTCTCAAAAAATTCAGAATGTGATTATGGTAAACGAATTATGAAAAAAAAAATATTTTTTTGTGCTTGACTTGATGGAATTCATAGGATTCCAAAAGTCGTCGAGCTCCAAAATTGTTTTTTATGAAAGTTTTAGGGAAAATTTTCAAGGAGTCTACGCATAAACTCCGTATATATTTGACATTTTTTTGTATTGTTTATCAATGTCTGCTTTAATCTGTGACTTGCCCATCATATCTGCGTAAAATAGTTTTCTCATTAGCATTATTTTTTATACTTTGGTGTCTACGGCATCGACTGCTAAGGTCACTAGCCTTCTTTGTTACTGTTTTCCGGTGCTACCTTAGGAATAGCATTACTAATTAGAAGCCAATAATGACATGCTCAGGTGGAGATTCTCAAAAACTGTTTTACTAAGTATTCACTTCTTTAAGCAGTCTCCCCCTCCGTTATCCTCGAGGTTATCCTAAAGGTTAACGGAGAATAGGTTAACAAAGGGAAGAGTTTTTTGTTCGAGGACAATTCTGACGTAACCAAAAAGTGTCTTTCACCTAACTTCAAATACGTTGTTAGAGAGTCTAGATTATTCTTTGTAAACTACAAATTACGTCTGTTCGTGATTATTTTGATCGGATCGTTTACACAGGTTAACTGAAAAAAATGAAGTCAAGTTGATTGACTCAGTAGTTCCCACACATTACTGTGATACCAGTTTATTATTGTCCTATAGCATGAAGCTTTAGTCTGAGATACCCTTGCAACCATATCATCGGCAGCCCTCCCCTAAAATTGTCTCAATGGACAGCCTATTATCAGTACTACAGACTTTTCAGTTTTACAACCCCCCACTCCCCAAACCGCCCCAATTTCATCCCCACCCAAAAAAATGGAGTCAAGTTGATTGACTCAGTACTTCCCACACATTACGGTGATACCAGTTTATTATTTTCCCATAGCATAAATATTTAGTCTGAGATCCCCTTGCAACAAAATCATCGCCAGTACCCCCCCCCCCCCCAAATTATTGTCATATGCCGCTAGGTCTTTCCTGCACAGGTCAATGAACAGCCTATTATCAATAATACAAACTTTTGTATTGAATTTCACCTCTTCAGCTGTGGCAGTTTTGGAAAAATTTAAGCGTTCCGGTACCGTTTACTGAAAAAGCGGTGTTGCCGTATCTCATTAATTAATAGAAACAAAATTTTGAAATTGTGAGATCTTACTAAATTCGACATGCGCAATTCATTGCAATAAAAATAAGTAGAAGATTGTATTTAAAATAAATTAAAATCGGGGATACTTGTTTAAAAATTTGGGAAAATAATTTATAACTTGGCAGCGTCGAAAACGCGAAAAAAAATTACAAGGCGAGATAGAGTATTTGCAGATATTTCGATTTAAAATAAAAAAGACAGGGTGTTACATTTAAAAAAACAAAGTAAAACGACCTTTAAGTTGCCGGAATTTAAAATTCTGCCAACAACACCCTGTATATACAAATTGCTGGTAGCATCCAGAATAATATCCACTTAATATTCAAGTAATTCGCTGTATAATATTATTGAGAAAAGTTAAAGGAATATATCAATTTGAACGTATTACTTGCGACCTTGCAAATGCGGAAATTAATAGAAAATAAATTATTACTTGACAACGTCGCAACCGATTTCAAAAATATTTTAGGGTTGAATAGAGATCAATGATGGACACTAGAAGAACTTGAGAGGAAGTTATAGTTCCATATAAAAAAATCAAGTTGATCTCTATCCTACTTTCCCGCAACACCCTGTATATTTCAAAATATTTTTAGGATATGCATCGCAAGTAACCAAATAACTCTTGTATTTGAGATTTTCTTCTATCGGCTATACCTTGCGAGATATCGAAGAATTACACACTAAATGGACAGCCTGTATACATCGGAAAAAATTCTAAGTCCTTTAGTTTCTGTAATAGGCATAAGGCAATGTTCGGATAGACCTAAAAAAGTTATTTATGTCGCTAGGTCTTCCTTCATAGGTCAGTGGGTAGCCTATTATGAATACAACAAATTTTCCAATTTTACAACCCCCAACCCCCAACCACCCCAATTTCCACCCTCACCCAAAAAAAAAGTAGAAAATGATCAGGAACACCTAAAATGATTAAAAACGAAGTTTGGGGAATATTTGAAATTTTTCGTTTTTTGCTAATTACTCCGCCCCCTGTATAACGATTTCCAAAATTTTATGAACATTACCTACTACGACCCCACAACATATCGCTACCCAAATTTCATCACAATCTATGTAGCCGGTACTGAGATTACGACGTTAGACAAACGCCAACAGACAGACAGACAGACCGACCGACAGACCGACAGACCGACGGAAACGAGTGACGTGGATTTTCGTTATGTAGACATCATGAAACGCCCAAAAAGCGCATTATCTCGAAATCGAAAATTTTCGCGATCACAATACTCCCCTCACCTATCGGTGTGGGAAGTAAAACTAATATGCTTTATAGATACAGTTTTACTTACATTTTATAAGTGAATTATAATCATAATAATTCTCTTCCAAAGACAGTAAAATCGCAAGGAATCATTCACATGGATGGCGTCTTAACTTTAGCATTGCTTTGCAAGTTGGCACTGCAGTTATGAGCAAAATTTATGAAGTTATTGAATTCGTTAACAGAAGAGATATTCTGACGACAAGAAAACATTTGATACTGAGAAAACATGATAGTAAACTTCATCAATAATATAATCAACCTTAGACAATAATTCAACGTAAGGGGTATCACACGAAGTTAGTTCAAATAGAACATACAACAATTACATCAAACAAATCCTTCATTGTGCGGAACAATAGGTGGGGAGGCAGCTAATGGATGAGAGATTTTACTCCCTTTATTGTTTTTTTTCAGTATATTGTCCTCAGTGTAACTTTTACCTGAATCGGAAGCATTTAGAAGGCTCCACAAAGCACTCTTAGTAATACTTGGTTCATTTCTGACCTTTATCGTTTTTGGTGAGAATGATCCGTAACAACGCAGGTTCATAACTTTCTAGGATATGAAATAATTTTGACATTGAGAAATAGTGAAAATAACAAATTGCGGCTAAACTATCAACTTTTGTTTGGTACCATCCCAATCAGCACAAGGACGTCATCAACTGACGTTACCATGTACGCGATGTCGCCACCAACGTCGCTTCTAAGGCATGAAGACCTGCAGACCTGCATTTGCACCTAAATGGAATACAGTTATTACTTACCAGCTGACTGCGTCGCGTCGCCTCATCTCTACGTCAGACTTCTGAAACCTAGAATTAGTGGCTAGATGTAGACGTTGCCCTTGGCTACATTTACCTCGTACAGGGCCGTTCATTTGAAAACCTCCGACAACGTATTTATCAAAAACCACTGATTAAAGGAAAAAAACGCCGATGCAGGTTAAAATATTTGTCATGGGGGACAATTTTTTAACCAAAAACCGCTTCACTTCACAAGAGGTATCGACGAATAGCTTGTTTCAAAGATATTTCGAAGTCCTTTATCTTGAAGTTTGATTTTTTTAAATCGGTCAAATCGTTTTTATTGCAGCAAGTGTTAAAAATGTTGCTCGTAACTCCTGACGGACAGTTGCAAAACATTGTTGTGGAATATAATATAAAACTGAATGTCCACATTCGCGAATGTTGGCAGCAAATATTCGCGAACGTCCAAAATGTGACATTTGTTACATCACTAGAGCACAGTTGCAGTTGATCAGGTTATAACCTAAAATCAACAGCATTCGTTAACGTCATTTGAATTAAGCTTGGATAAAAAGAACACTTATTGAAAAGATAAAAGTTAGGTGAACTGAGATTATCTAGGATTTTCTCTAAAACGAATGCGGCTAAAACCTCAGGTCACTTAACAGTAATCAGTTCAATATGTGTTCTTTTTATCTAAACTAAATTCAAATGAAGTGAGATTTTTACCTTCCCCTTACCTCAATTGCACAACCTAAAGACTAAAATGTGTTTCCTTACTTTTGACGTTAGGAAAACTGTTAATTTTAGGTTATAATTTGATTAACTGTACTCAGCTGTTCTTTTTTAATGGAACTGATATTTACTGATTTGAGAATATCACCGTAGTTTGAAATATCTCAATTCATTTGAAAAACGCATGCAACTTAAACTATAATCAAAACCCATCGATGTCCTAGACGTCAATATCAAAATCCATGCTTTCATTGGTTAACCACAAAAAACGTCAAGGTAACCCATATTTTATCCGTAGATTAATTTTACTACTGTACTGTTTTCGTTAACCATGGCCAGTAGTTAAACAGAAATTGTGACACTGGGCCCTAAAGTCACACTTGACCAAGGACTCCAAATAAGCAGCCCCATACTATTTTCTATTCTATTCTATTTAAAAAATGCTAAACAATTAATTACTTTGTATAAAGATTTTAATTCAGTGTCTGTTAAATGCAGAGAGAGCGTCCTGCCGAGCGTTGCTCCTCTAAATTTAATGGTTTCATTATGGGTGAACAGGCAATCCTGCACGTGTATTTTTAACTTTCTAGCACACTAAGGACCGGTTTCTCAATTTCCAGTTAAGGGCCGGTTTCTCAATGTCCAGTTAAATATTTATCTGAAAGTTAACGGTTAACTGTCAGATAAATTGTTTAAACAATTGAAGGTTGAAATTACGAATTCACGTAAATCTTATCTGACAGTTGTATCCATAGAAACGCTAACTGGCAGCTATCTATCTGACAGTTTTAACTGGACATTGTGAAACCGGCCCTAAGAGTATCAGATAGGTAGCTGCCAGTTAGCTATGGATACGACTGTTAGATAAGGTTCACGTGAATTCGTAAATTTAACCTTCAATTGTTTAGATAATTTATCTAACAGTTACACATTAACTTCTATATAAATATTTAACTGGACATTGAGAAACCCGCCCTAAAGAGAACAAGGAATACAAAGATTGTGCGTTTTCGCTTGGGCAGTCTATCGTTAATCTATATTTTGACCTGAGTCGTAATCTTCAAGGTCATTTGAATCTCAAACCTGTTTTTTCAGAACAGAGCAGACTGGATCTGCCTGGACCAAGGCATTCATCCTCAAAGTCAATGTTAAAAGAAGGGAACATTAGCTTTTGTCTTCAGAGAGAACTGTTGTGCTACAGGATACTAAAGTTCTAGGAAGAAATCTCTTACTGTAGTAAAAAGCTAATGGTGATTGAGTCCATAATTCTGTCAGGTCTCGGAATCTTAGAAAGCAGTCATCGTCAAAGATGAAGGAAAGACCGAAAAAATTGCAGAGAAACTTAGGGGAAGAATCTGATGAAAGTCTTTTAAAACAGGAGACGTTTATTTTGGAATGTTCCGGCCAATTTTAAGTAGTTTGGAGAATTCAGCCCTGATTTAGTTTTGGTAAAATGCTTTGATTTAACTACACTAAATTCGCGACGTAATCTTTTGTTCATAGTGCAAGTCGCTGCCTTGTAAGCTTCCAGACTTGGCTAAATGTGTAGTCAACTTATTCGTGCAACAAAGGGTTGCTATGCTATTTTCTTTTTTTTATACGGGAGCAGCGGTTGTCTTCTATTATTTGTTGTTTAGCGTGTGGTTGTAGTATGTACCAAAATGTGTGATAAAAAAGTAAAACATTTAAGACAAACAATAAAAAATAAAAAAATTGCGATCTAAATAGTAACTCGGCTGTAAGTTAATATCGAGCCCGCAAATTCATTCTACGGCTGATGGCTTGGCTTGGAGGAAGATCTTGTTGTTGTTTGGATATGCCCAAAGACCACATTCTTGCACTATAATATGCCTGACAGTTCCACATTCACATCGTGGGGATTCGCGCCTGTTCCATTTAAACAACGAACCAGCGCACACTACATGCTACGTGCAAATTTTGGTTGAGGTCGGTCTTTTCTTCCGGTGGAGCCCAAAACTAGGGGTTCTTGTCTAACAGTTAGATTACTACTCAGGAAACAAATGGTTGGGGTTAGGTCAAAAAAGGAGGTAGGCTCGCCGACTTTTCGTCTTTTACTAGGCCATCTTCAGGGAAATCGGTAGAGACTCCTACCTCTTTTTTCGACCTAACCTCAACCATCTGTTTCCTGAATAGTATTCAGTAGGTCACCAAACAATAAATTGAGTTAGATTGCTGTTCAGTTCTTCTGGTGCTTGGGTCACCCAAATTTCTGCTCATTTAACTGCAGGGTTAAAATCGTCAGACTCACGTTGGAAAGCTGTTGTGATTAGTGGCTTTCTGAAACTTATTCTGCACAAGGAGAGATCAGGTATATCTTCGTCGATTGGTATTCGTGGACGATTTGTTTTGATTTTCATATATCCTTTCAGACGGGCATTTTCTCGACGGATGGGTGGTTGAGCTAATTGTCCGAGTATTGGTAGTCAGTAAGTTGGGGTTGATTTTATACAACCCGTAACAGTTCCCATAGAGGAGCTAACTGGGCATCGATTAGTCTAGTATGTGGGCTGCTTAGCCATACTGGCGAGCAAATCTCAGCCGCAGATAAACACAAAAAATTTCTACAGGATGTTATTTCTACTGTTTACGTTGGCTGCGATGGACGGAATATATTTTTTAAACGATAGTGCCCTATCCACTGTCACACCTTTGTATTTGGGTGTGGGACTATAGGGCAGCAAAGTACCGTCAAGGTAAACGTTTAGCTCTCTGTTTGCCATTTTATTGTTAAGATGAAGACACGGTGTTATTGTTTTGCTCATACCTGACTTCAGCTTGCATCTGCTGAAGTATGATCCTAGGATTGAAAGATCGGCAGTTATTGCGCACTGTAGAGTAGAGTGTCAAAGTTGGTATTTCTGTATGCTAGAGTCAGGTCATCTGTATATGCGAATTTCCGAGACGATAACTGAGTTAGGGCCCATCAACTTCTTAACGTTATTAGATGTCACACTTTGCTGGTACCTGATTCTCGTCTCCTAAATAAGGGATATCGAGGTCCTTATGGAAGTGTATTATGGGACGTAAGATTCTGTGTTACGGGACCTGCGGACCTTACAATTGGGTTTCGTGAAAAAATAGCTGCTGCGCTGTTAGCTTTACTACCATTTTAGATATTGATCATGTATGAATGTAGTAGTGGGGAGGTGAAACCAGACAAGAAAATTATTCTTTAGTACGATCTGTTGGCTCTAAGGAGCAACACTGTGCTTATGCTCTTAGTCACTAAATTTTAACATGTTTTTGAGTCCTCAGGCAGATTATTTGACACAAAAGTATGTGCTGCGAGTCTTCTGTGCTCCAGCTTGATCACATAAAACCTGCTATATAGGAAAAACCGCGTCCTAAAGTTTGTTCCACCCCTTGGAATACTAGGCGCCCCACTGTACACAGTCACCCACGCCGTCAACAGCATACCTCAATATGTTCGGCATGCTGAGTTATGTGATCGAACACCATCAACACTGAAAATAAATATGCTGCGCAAGCAAAAAGTATCATATTTATGGTTCCATGCCGTGCCGCAAACGTTTAGAATATATTTCTCGGTTATCTTGTTTCTTCTATTTCATATTGCACGAAAATATCTTGCTTTCAGATTTCGTGATGTACAAATGCTACACATAAATATTTTATATGATTTACTTGTCATGACGGTCGTGATCCGTTTAATGGAATGGAGATTGTCAAATGTCTACTGTAGCATGGTCTAGTATCTTTTCCGCGATTTAGTTTTAAAGTCTATTGGTCATGAGCGCACAGTGTCATACATCTTAAGATCTATCTCACTTCCAATGCCAACAGGTGAAGGAAGTATAGTAAAAATATTGAAATACGAATTCAGGTATACGTTCTATGATGCTTTCAGGTTTTGTGATATTCCGAGTGGCCTACTAAGAATGGACGCCGGCAATATCTCGGTTAGGGATTCATCAAGCCTTGAGTTTTTTCTTAAACACTTGACTTGAAAGCTCAAGCTTTTGAAAATTTGATATTTGACTTGACTTGTTTTTGGATCTGAACTACTTGACTTGATATCAAGTAAAATCAAACTACTTGATATTACTTGATATCGATCTGTAAAATGCGAATCGAAGGGTTAAAATAGGGGATTCACCGAGGTTGCACAGCAAGCAGTCACTCGTTAACGACGCGCACTTGCTATTAGTATTACAAAATCATTAAGCGTTACGAGCGAACTAACTGGATGTACTATGTTGTCCTAATTCTAGACCCCGACATAAAGTAGAAACATCCTCCAATAGAAGTTGGGGAAAAGAGTTGCAGATAGAAGCAGTTAAACATTTTGAAGATATTCTTAAAGCACAGTATTTTAGGGCTGACCCTCTGCAGGTGTCTGAGCCACAACCATCAGTTACAGTTTCAGTAGCATCATCTTCAAACCATAGTGGTGTCTGAAAGTTCGAAATAGATCTTCTTTATTTAATAGAAAACCTGCCCATAATGCAGGCGACGATATGCCTTGGTGTTACAAAATCGACAAATATGTTTATTTCTTACCCAAGAGCTGACAGTACTGAGGATATTTTAGAATGGTGGAAAAGACACGAATGTATTTTTCCAAATATTGCCGCAATGGCCAAAGACTTTTTGGCAACGCCAGCTTCTTCAGCTTCAGTTGAAATGCAGTTTTCTAGAACTGCCTTAACTCTTACCAAAACGAGAATACGATTAGATGATATAACTCCGTTAGAAGTCTTATGTGTCTCAAATCATGGATGGCAAATGAGGATATTAAAAACTATTTTAGATATTCACTGTTTCTATGTTTGAGTTTGTTGTTTTTCTATATATTATTGTCAGAATTCGGAATACTTCGTATTTTTATTTCATATTATTGCATTCATTATTTAACTGTTTGTTGGAGTTTTCGTTTTTGGATGTTTTTTTATAAAAGATTACATCTTTATGAACATAGATTTTTATTGTTATTGCGTTTTGGCAGTTAACCAGATTAATATAAAAAAAGAACAATTTTTTCAAGAAAAATAAAGTAGTTAGCTTGAAAAACTTGATTTTCAAGTTACTTGATGTGTAACTACTTGACTTGGCTTTATTTAGATAACAAATACTTGACTTGATCTTGACTTGATGTCAACTCAAGTCATGTCAAGTAGCTTAAAAATCAAGTCAAGTCGTGAATCTCTAATCTCGGTAACCGTTAATCATATAACTTTGAGCAAATAATATTTAGTTAGATCGGCTAACAGAAATTACTGGGAATTATTTTCAAGTTCCGCAAGTAACCCCTAGGTAGCATAACTGATACGATTAATCAGAAAAGAGGCTTTTTCTCAAAAAAAAATGCAAATAAAGGTATACTATAAATATTATTGTTATATAGAATAGACTTAAGTATTATAATTATTACCAAAGCGTTGTGACGGAGGCTATATCCCTATATGGCACCAATTGTTTCTGAAACTTGTAGGACAATTAATTGTATCAATACTTGCTTTATTGATATCTCCGGTTTAAAAAAAGCCAGGAAGTTGAATCTTGCGCTGAATTTCATCCTCTGTCCATACGCATACCTTGAAAGAGATATAGCATTACCTACTATGACTATAGCACATAGTTACCCAAATTTCATCGCAATACAAGCAGATCCACAGAGTCAGGCAACCGACAGAAAAGAGTGACGTGGTTCCCTATCCCTATGTGTGAAGAGTAAGTGAAAAACTATCGGAAAATTTCAAATCGCTTAGAAACGTAGTATAAACTATCTTCATATTTTTAGTATCTTTATACTTACTGCGCCGCCACTGATACGATTTCTTAATCCATACGCGTTTTCTGTCCTTGTTATACGGTAAGTTCTAAGTCCCTAAAAAAGTGTATTATGTCGCTGGGTCTTTCTTTCACATGACATGTTGGATGAAAGTGTTGATCAGTCTTGATCAGTGGAGAATTGAACGGGCTTTGTCATAGTGCCAGCATCCTCTTCTTGCAGAAAAACGGTGATACAAGTGCATGTTGACCTTAAATGATGCATATACCTCTGAAGTGTTTGGAGCGGTGCTTTTCGCAAGACAACCCGGGAAACCCCTTTTCAAGAAAAGCTACCATTGAAATCTATTCTGAGTGGCAACTTGAACACTTGATTTCTAATGAGCATTGTGGTTTAGTTTAAACATACAACGTCATTAGCCGACTAATACTTACTCAGTAACTAGAATTCTATAATATATTATGCATGACGTTGAAGCTGGAGCTAAATTTTTGATACTTTTTTGAGAAAATTCGATTGCGCATACTTACGAAAAAATAAAGCTGATGGTCGAGAGCGAAAAAAGAAGCGTCAGATTGACAGTCCAGTTACGTAATATTACAGAGAAAGAAAAGTGACGCCATTCTGCAACTTAATCACATCCCCGGTGGCTGAATAGCTTTTTGAATGACCGATCTCTGTTTGCTGTAGACGAAGGCTGTTCACCAGACGTATTTTCAATAAACGGGGGTGTTCCTCAGGGGTCTGTCCTATCCCCTACACTGCTTTTGCTGTACTTCAACGAGCTTCTGGAAATAACGTCCAATCCAATCTACAGCTTCGCAGACGACAGTACATTGTAGGAACCAGGCAAGCCACTATCATCCCAGGAAACGGTGTGTCGGCAATAGCAGCCTGCCTCACGGATCAACGTGGATATTAAAACAATTGTCGAGTGGGGATTATTAAATAAAGTACAGCTCAACTCACAGAAAACTCACAACACTTACAAAGAAGTCTCACGTTGGCTTAACAACTGTAGAAATGGATGGTCACCCAATAGTCGAGCCACCTTCCGTCAAGCTTCTGGGGATCAACATCGACAACATCTCCTGGCACCGCGTCGTCAGTATTGCTAAAACGGCATCCCAGAAGCTTCGAGCTTTCTTCCGCTAATGGAACTGAAGCACCAGAGTAACTACTGCTGCTCTACAAGGCACAGATCCGACCATCGCTGGAGTATTGCTCCGATGTGTGGGGATGCGCTCCGAAGCACTCTCCAAAGCTACTGGATACTACCTAGAAGAGATCAATGAGACTATCCAATACGCCTAACCTCACAAAGGACCTCCACAGCCTGGAACATCGAAGCAGTGTGACTGACCTGAACCAGTTTTATAGATTCTATCACGGAAGACGTTCGAGTGAGCTCTCTCAGGTGATAATACCAAAGCCCGTCCGAACGGGAAACAACACTAGAGAGGCTCTGCGAACTCATTCTTACCACGTCAACGTCCCTACTCCCAAAACCAGTCTCTTCCAGCATTCCTTCTTATGGAGAACTTCGATGCTGTAGAATGGGCTGCCGGTAAATTTGTTTCCCGGCGGCGACAACCTACAGCGTTTCAAATCTAATGTGCATCGACACGTATCCTCTCGCAGCGCTTCTACGGCGCCATAGGCCTTTAGCTTTTGCGGGAGGCTGACCTTAAAAAGAACTTGGTTCCATATATAGACAAGAAAGTGAAAAATGACCTCTATATATTTTGCCTTTTCCATATGTTTCTGATAAAACATTTGAAGCAAAACGCCATAGTAATTATCAATTCTGCAACAAAAAACCATCTTAGAAAACTGGGTGGTCTCGTTGATGAACAAGTCCAAATGAAATGCTTATAGGAACTGCTACTTAGGCTTTCTCAACACATTGCCACTTTTTCTGTAGCTTTTCTATGGAGTGACTGACGAGACGTTAACTTATATTGATTTTAGTATTCAAGCTAGTATGTTTCGCGTGACGTAAATTTCAATCATCCTTACGCCGATCTTGAAAAGAATATTGAGTTTCATAATAACGTTCCAGAAAATTCTCACACTTCTACATAGAGAGGACGGTCTGCTTTGTATATCTGACGTTTATTACATAACATTTATGTCAGACAGTGGTCTGTGTAAGTGTAAATATACTCTGATACTCTGATACCTGATACTTTAAACTGGCTTGACGTCTCTTTGATAGGTATCAGCTGACGAAGAAGTGTATCTCAAATTTAATTTTCTACTAGTAGTGTTGATTGGCAATCCTGCGATCAGTACCGTATTAGTAATACTCTTACTGGATATCTCATTTCCAAAAAGCAATGACCACTTTTGTGAACTAAAAATTGCTTCAGTATCCATAAATTTGCAGCAAAAATGGTTGGTTAAAAGAAATAGATTATTTTATTGATTTGTATATTATAAGAGACTATACAAATACTCCTATATTTAGCAATAAGGACGATTCAATGAATAGCTTGCATCACTAGTGGGATATTTATTGGTTAAAACGTACAACGTACAATTGGAGAAGAGTATAAAGTAAGCACATGGAGTGCTTGTGTATGGTAAAGCTAAACATGATTTTATCTTCATTTTTACCTCATTTAAAGCGTAATAATCATCACTCAGACCAGCCATACTGATTTACTGAAAGAAACGCCGGATTTTCCGAGAAAATGTAAAGCATAGACCTCGGAGCATAGACGAAAACGTCACCAAGTGTCAATTACTTGTCATCTTGCATTCAGTACAGCTCTGTATTCCGTCAAAGCTTAAAATTGATACGTCAAGATTCAATCTGGGGTATTTTTAGTTATCACTAGCCGAACAGCTGTTCGCTGATGACACGGCTGACAGTTTAAAGTATCGGGTAACAGGGTATGGTCATAAAATTAATATCCGAGATCTATATGATTAATCCAACTAGCACTGCCTTTGAAAGTATCAACAGCACAGAGAAATCACGTTAGATGACCAGTCGTCTACTTTTGAAGAAGTGTCGGGCTATGTGATTTGGTATATAAATGAAATGAGTGGTAAAAAAAGGCTAAGTGATGTAAGTAATGGTTCTTTCTTTTGATTTAACATATTAGTATTAATTGCAGTGGCTACAAATTTCATTATTTATTTCTCCACCTCTTCTCTTTACTCTTTACTGTTTTTACAGAGAATCACAAACCAGTCAGAGCCAATCAGTATTCCCCATTGCAGTTGTCAAACTATTTCTGACTAGTACTGGCCAATCAAATTGACGCTGACTAGTTTGTGATTGCTGTAAAAAGGGATGACCTGTCAGTCAATCAAAATACATTTGACGTTTACCTCTTGATATAAATGTTTATTTATAGATAAGATATAAAGATCAAGCATTTAATATAATTAGTGTAAACAGAAAATGCGGGTCTTATGTGAAAAGTTCCAAATTAGCACTAAAAAATGTGGACGTTCAACGAGGTAGACTTCATTCTAGGAACTCTGCCGACTCAAGTGGTACCAATGTGATATGACAATTTTTTTGTAACTCCTTTTAAACCTTAACAGTCAATCGAATAGTAATATTATTTTGTGGTAGACATCTTTAAGTTATTTACGATTGCCTAGTATCCAACAATTTAGTGCATAAATACAACAGTTAAGGAAATTTTAATATTTCGATTCATTTAATATGTTAGTCTCCATTTCAGAAAAAACTAACGTGTCATATATTGTTTTAGACATAGAGACACATTTTCTTTCAACTGGTGCTATCAATTTCATATATTGTATTACATTTCTTTGTGCACCTCTCACCCTTCCCCCCCCCCTTGTCCGATCGGCTCCAAAACCTTTTCAACTCGAAAGGACCTCTATTAATTGAAGTGGGCCAAATTTGGGAGCAATCGCATGAGGCGTTTTTGAGTAATCGCGGACGTACATACACACACACACACACCGAAGTACATCAAAAAACCAAATTTTTCCTATTTTCGTCAAACTTTATCGACATAGTCACAATGTCTTAACAGACATGTTGTGAACTCGTAAAATGCATTTACTCATTTTAAGAGTTTCTCTTGGGATATCTTTATGATCTTTAATGCAGTAGTTTCCTATTTGCTTTCTGCATCCTCATGCCGTCGACCAGATGGTATCTACTGGTTCATCCGCCCTTAGGGGCAATTTCTCACCCCAAGGACAAGAAGGTGTCCTAACTCTTCTCAACTCGTCCACCCAAAGGTTGAGAAGAGGTTACTGCTTATACCGACAGTAGTTCGGTTCCTTTTAGTCGCCTTTTACGACACGCAGGATATACGATGGGAGGTATTCTAAACCGCCCCCCTACTTAGTCACTATAAAAAGAATCTAGTTTTCGGTCTCGCTGAAATGCTAAAAAAGCGGTAGGGGTGGGGGTAACTCAAAAAGGAATGTCATAACGAGAAATTCTAATGCTAACAGAATAAAGGGCATGTTTTCTTATGTCGAAAACGCTACCGCGCATGCCGCAAGATTTTCAAAATAAAATAAAAAATAGAATAAAAATTTTTTAAAAGCAGCAAATTATCGAACTTAAAATGGCAGTAACTGCCACAAAAGTGATTCAAATGATTTTAAACTTTACTGTCATAAAGAGGTGGTTTCCGTTCTCTGTCTTTTGATCCACTTTTGGTGCAAATCTATGACTTAATGGAGGTCGGGGTTACTTGGAAAAATAACATTATGAGAGCATTTCCCTTTCAGATAACGAGTCGGGTGATTTTACCTTGGAAATGGCACCTCGCACGTTCACTTAGGTAAAATTTGCGAAAACGATTCAAATAACTTACCCCTCCTTTGTCGGGGAAGTTAAATATTTTCGAAATCTTGTATCTGAATAAGCTTAAAAACTGAATCTAGTTTTACTCAAAATTTTTGAGGATTTAAAAATTTTCTAAGCGCATTTTTAACACACAGGAGCGTTAGAAGGCACGAAATTTGATACTTTTGATTTATTTTATGGGGTAAAAAGTTGCCGAGGCAAACCGGTAAAAAACGTAAAACGGCATTGCGATGCTTTAGGGTCTTCGTATCTTAAAACCAACATTTTTGGCGGTCCCGAAAAGTTTGATCACTAGACAACGTGCATTTGACATTTAACTATTGGTTGTACCAATACTAGCACACTGATGCTTCGTTTGGCGGTGTTTTTCCAATTTCTCTGCTACACTATGTGTACTGATTTTTGTTTGAGAACATTAAAGCTTGTTTAACTGCTTAACCAATCCAAACATGTTGACAGTTTCTAGCCAGTAAACAACTAAAAAAGATGGTGAAAGTATATTATTAATTTATGATAGTCTGATCTGATAGTGTAAAATATAGGCACTTTCACCAAAATTGATAACCAAATTTTAAAAATGGGAAATTATAATGCAAGGGTTTGTATAAATATAGGAGACATTTCTTTATTCTGCTCGTACATTATGTTAAAGATTTCAAATTTTGCACAATTAACTGTTAACCTTATATTCTGCATCTTCTATAGTAATTATAGTAATATGGGACCCACTGGTACACCGCAGATTTGATGTAGTACCTTTTCGTGGTTCCTGAGTTCATAACATATCAATTCGTACAGGGTTTACAAGATGTAGCGAGGGCAAAGCTTTTATAAGGTACTAAAAGTGTTGTCAAAACATTTTAAAGTTACAACCATTCTAATTTTTTTCTTTAATGTCGAATTGGTTCATGTTCGTTAATGACTGAAGAGTGCACGATATCACCACAGTCCAATATCAACATTTGTCGGAAGCGAAAAGGGTATCTCCTATATTCGTATCATATTCCCACCTTTTAAAATATTTTAAGACATTATGTCCTATGATCTGAAGCCGGATCTATGGAAGGAAAATGTGGTTTTATGTGATCTGAGCCATACAAGACCAGTTTCTCGCAATTACATGGCTTTCACTACCTACTTTCGTGCTAATTAAAAGCTTGACCTCTTTATACGATATCGTCGCAGAACTCATCATCATGATTAAGGCCAGGAACTTCTTGGCGAGCATTTCTACCTAGGAATGTTAATTCGCAATTAAGAAGTAGGAATAGTTTTGCGTGCTCGTGGTGCCAGTAATTGCAGCACAACCAGGTTTTATTTTTCTTCCGACTAATAACTCTATTTTCGGGGACATCACTTTGTCTCTGTAGGCCCGGCATAAAACAGTAACTGTAAAAAAGCTTCGTAATTAAGTCATTCGAAGCTGTCTCACACAAATTTAGAGTTTGGAAATCGTCCAACTCACTGATCAACAGAACTTTGCGTTTGGGCAATTAAGAACTTTTTTTTGCACAGAATACACACATAAAAATAATTTCTTAGATGGAGCACAGATGGTTTAATTCAAGTATACCATAACTTCCTATACGCGCGCAAAGTTATGCTAATCTTAAAGTGAGAATACGATATCTTTGACCATATAAGGGTTAGATTGAGAAATTTCATGATCTTAACTGGGAGCATTTCATAAACTTGACGCAAATAGCTCAACTTTATTCTAAAATTGTGATATTCTTGGATGAGGAATCTAATAGTATTAACCTGAGCATTCAAACTCTTCTACGAGCATGTAGAAATTTTTCTGGAGAAATAGTTCTGCAAAATTTCTTAAATCACATTTAATATACTTAGTACTTATCTAGGAACAGCACCTGAGTCAGGTCTTCGCATTCCAATTTTTTAGTACTCGTTCATGGTTGGATAGATCCAGTGATAAAGAAGCTGATGGGAACTGGGACGCGACTCAAATGGTGGTGGACCAGCACTACCGGCAGATTCGATGACTGATAGTTGACGGTGGTATCACGGGTACTATGCAGGATCCAGGCCAGGGTGCAGGTATTACGCTACGGTGCTAAAGACAAAAATTTATGAAGATCGATATTTTCGATTCTGTAATTTTCTTTAACCTTCCAGGACTAGCGCGCGGACTCTCAGTCCGCATCAAATTGTATTTCCAAATACTCAGGTAATACTGCTATAAAATCGGTGCATAGGCGGCGGAGTAATTAGCAAAAAACGAAAAAATTCAAATATTCCTCAAACTTCGTTTTTAGGCGTTTTAGGTGTTCGTGATGATTTTCTACTTTTTTTTGGCGGGGGTGACATTTGGGATGGTTGGGGGTTAGGGGGTCGTAAAATTGAAAAATTTGTTGTATTCGTAATAGACTGTCCACTGACCTATGAAGGAAGACCTAGCGACATAAATAGCTTTTTTAGGTCTATCCGGACATTGCCTTGCCTATTGCAGAAACCAAAAGGACAGAATTGTTTCTGATGTAAACATACGCGATTTGGTCTAGAAGGTTCTGTATTGTGTAACGTGGAAACTGTTGAATTGATTTTAATGAAATTTTGACTCAGTATTACTACCGTGGCAGGGATAAAAATGCGTATAGGTTTTATAAATCGTGCCAGTGGCGGCGCAGGCAGACGGTTCTGTATTGTGTAACGTGGAAACTGTTGAATTGATTTTAATGAAATTTTGACTCAGTATTACTACCGTGGCAGGGATTAAAATGCGTATAGCTTTTATAAATCGTGCCAGTGGCGGCGCAGGATTAATAAAAAAATTAAAAATATAAAAACAGCTCAAACTTCGTTTTTAAGCGTTTTAAAGGTTCCTGGTCGTTTTCTGCGTTTTTTTGGGAGGGGGTGAAATTGGAGTGGTTGGGGGGTGGGTGGTTGAAAACCGAAACTGAAAAATTTGTTGGATTCATAATAGGCTGTCCACTGACCTGTGAAGGAAGACCTATAGCGACATAAATCACCTTTCTAGGTCCATCTGAACACTGCCTTGCCTATTTACCGAAACTAATTTTGAACAATTTTTGTAAACTTCTAGAAATCATACTCTATAATCGTATCTACCCATTAGTCAAGAATAGTATATCAGAATGTCAGCATGGATTCATGAAGTCTAGATCCACAATAACGAATCTAGCAACTCTGAGTCAGTTTTTGTGTGAAGAGCTTGATAATAGAGGACAAGTGGATGTAATCTACACTGATTTCTCTAAGGCGTTTGACCGTGTTAGTCATAAAAAACTTCTACACAAACTATCAATGCTTGGCTTTGATGATTGCTACATAACTCTCTTCGAGTCATATCTCTGTAACAGAAGCCAATATGTTTATCATAATGGCTTCCGTTCACGGACGTATGTAGCGGCGAGTGGTGTTCCACAAGGATCGAATTTGGGACCATTGTTGTTCATCTTGTTTGTAAACGACTTGTGCAATTCACTTAATTGCGAAAGACTCATGTTTGCTGATGATTTGAAATTGTACACTTCTGTCACGTCTCTCGACGACTGTAAAGAGCTTCAACGTCAGTTAAATCATTTGAGTCAATGGTGTATCAACAACGATCTATATCTTAATGTATCAAAATGTAAAATTGTAACATTTAGTCGTAAGTGCAACAACTTTTTGTTCTCATACTCTGTTGGTAGCGTAGAGTTAGATAGAGTTGATACAATAAGAGACCTCGGAGTATACTTTGATCATAAATTGAAATTTGATTATCACATAAGTCACATGATATTGAGTGCATATAAGGTATATGGGTTCCTTATTAGAAACTGTAAGGGCTTCAATAATATCTCAGTTACTTTAACGCTTTACAAGACCTTAGTTTTGAGCAGATTGGAATATGGGTCGCTCATATGGAACCCCATTTACAACACTTATAAGCAGGCCATTGAAAAAGTCCAAAAAAAGCTATTGAAATATCTGTGTTTCAAAATCGATGGCGTTTATCCACCTCGAGGTAGTGATTACACAGAGATGCTTAACAGATTTGACATGACATCCTTGGAAATGAGGAGAACCCAAAATTCAGTTTTATTCATGTATAAACTTCTACACAATATTATTGACTGTCCAGATTTATTATCCAAAGTTTGTATCTTAATTCCAAGGATGTCAGCCAGATCTAGCATGAGCTTCTATTGTACTAGAGCTCAAACAAATCTACTATCGAAAGCACCAGTTAACCTAATGTGTCTTAATTCCAACAAAATATCACACATATGTGATATTTTCGCTTGCACTCTGAATGAGGTCCATATCGCTATTAAAAATATTTTCCACTGAGGCTATATCATAATATACTTTTTACTTATTCAAATTTATTAGTTTTATATAAGGTTTAGGCGTAATAGTAATGGGTTTTAGTTAAGATTGCTCTGTAAATGGTACAATCTACTGTTGGGCAATAAAGCTTTATTATTATTCATCTTTCTAAGTTCCTCTCGCATAATTGCGGTAGCAACAAGTGTTGACGGGCTGAGCCAAGTCAACACCCGGACTATTATTGATCGGAATTTAGGAAGGATCGTACGATGTTACAGGTCTTCAGAGTTACAGACTTTTGGAATGTTTTGTGTAACTTTTCGTCCAGGCCTAACTGTTGTAGGTGTGGTGTAAATGTGTTTGGTGTAAGGCCTGAGACTGACATAATGAGGGGAACAATGGTAACTTTGTCCTGCTTCCAAAGGCGTTTTATTTCCATGGCAAGGTCCGTGTACTTAGATATTTTCCCAGCGTAGGTGTTTTGTATATTCACATCATTGGGAATAGCAATGTCTATCAGGTATGTAACTTTGTCGAGCTTTGACTGGAAAACTATATCTGGTCTATTGGCTGGGATAGTCTTGTCTGTATGTATTTGAACGTCCCAGTATAGTTTGTATTGATCGTTTTCGAGTACTGATGTCGGAGTGTAATTGTAATACGGATCTGTGTTTTCTATTAGTTTGTTTGTTGTGGCTAATGCTTGGTGGATGACTTTGGCCGCAGAGTTATGTCTGGCTGTGTATTCGGTACCGGCAAGAGTTTTGCACCCGCTTGTTATGTGATCTATTGTTTCTTTTTGTTGTTGGCATTTTCTGCAATTATCGTCAGTTATGGATGGATCTTTAATTACATATTTGTTGTAGTTTCGTGTTGCAATCACTTGGTCCTGGATAGCAAGCATGAAACCCTCCGTTTCTGGGAACAGCTGGCCATCCTGCAACCAGGTGTATGACTGTTTTTTGTTAATGTGGTCTTGGGTGACACGGTATCTATGTTTGCCATGGAGTGGTTTCTGCGACCAGGTGCTTATTTTTTCTTGTTGTGATTGGGTGGGATTGTGTGTGTCTGCGACGTGGTCTGGACATGATAGGTTGAGTGGTGTATAGTTTTTGTCTGCTTTTACTATTGCTCGATGTAAATTTGTTTGTTTGTTTTGGAAGAAATGTCTGAGTGTCTTTATCTGTCTTGTGCGAAGCGACTGTATATCTGTAATCCCTCGGCCTCCTTGTGTCCTGTCTATGGTGAGCCTTTCTTTGCATGCGTTTGGATGTGACATTCGGTGTTTCGTGAGTTCTGTCCGTATGAGTATGTGGATGTTTTCTATATCAGTGTGTGACCACTTGATGATGCCAAATGAATACGTGAGGATTGGTATTGCAAATGTATTAATAGCTTTTGTAAGGTTTCTAGAATTAAGTTTTGTTTTCAGAAGCTTAATGAGGCGGTCTCTAAACACTTGTCTAAGTTCTGCTTTGATTTGTGTGTGATCGATCTTGACACTCTGATTGAAACCCAGCTACTTGTACGTTTCTTCCTTGTCCATGTTATCCAACGTCTGGCCTGTTACTATTTCCTGTTCGGGATGGTTCTTCCATTGGCCTTTGTTTATGTGTAGCACCTTGCATTTGTTCATCCCGAACTCCATCCTGACATCTGACGTATAAACCTCTGTTATTCTGAGTAATTCTCTCAGTTGCACGTCAGTGGCAGCATATAGTTTTATATCGTCCATGTGGAGGAGATGATTGATGCTGTGTTGATTTACTTTCTGATGTCTGATGTTGAAACCATAGTTTGTGTTGTTCAGTGCGTTGGACAGTGGATTTAGACAGAGGCAGAACCAAAGTGAACTGAGGAAATCACCCTGGAAGATACCACGTCGTATGTGTAGTTCCTCGGTTTGGATATGGCCGTCCTGAGTTGTAAGGTGTATGTTGGTTCGCCATGTCTTCATGGTTTTTGCAAGAAACTGACGAAGTCCTGGGCTAATTTTATATATTTGCAGAATTTTCGTTAGCCAGCTATGTGATACAGAATCGAATGCTTTTTTATAATCTATGAAACAGGTATGCAGGTTTCTATGTCCTTTTCTAGTTTGCTCCATGATTACACTATCAATTATAAGTTGTTCCTTGCAACCTTGGCTTTGTTTTCTACATCCTTTCTGTTCTTCAGTGAGGATGTTGTTTTGCGTGAGGTGTTGTTCAATCCTCCTGCATAATGTTGCGGTGATGATCTTATACAATGTAGGAAGGCAAGTGATTGGGCGGTAATTCGCAGTGTTCTTGGTATCTGCATTTTTGGGTTTTATATACGTTATTCCTTGAGTGAGGAATTTGGGAAGCCTATCAGGTTGACGTATGGCTTTATTGATTTGGTTTGTGAGCACTTCGTATGTTGAGCTGAAATGTTTGTACCAAAAATTTTGCACGTTGTCCACGCCTGGGCACTTCCAGTCGTGGGTATGTTTTATTGTTTCGACTATTTCCTCTTTTGAAAGAATAACGTCTCCCTGTTCTGCTATATGTTGATGTTTTTCCTCTTCCTCTCTGATCCATGGAGCGTCTTCATTATGTGTTTTGGGTTCAGACCACAGGCTTCCCCAAAACTCGGTTAACTCTTGTTTACTGGGAGGTTCTATTGTTGTGATCTGGTTGTCGGCTGTTATCTTTTGATAGAACTGTTTTTCACTTTTCTGAAAGAGGCTGTTAGCATCCTTTCTGGCATTGGACTCGTTGTATCTGCGGAGTCTAGCTGCATAAACTGCAAGTTTCTGTTTAAGTGTATCAGTAATTTCTGGTATTGTTTGTTGTGGTGACTTGGATTTCAGTATATTTATTGTTCTCTGTATGTGCCTTGAAGGATGGTTGTTATTAATGGTGTATTGTGCGAGATGTGCCAGATCCTTTCTGATTGTGCTAATTTTGTTTTCGATTCTTATTTGCCATTTAGGCTTAGTCCTATTGCTTGTCTGGTGTTTAGACCGCTTTGAGAGTTTGTGGCCATTAACTATGAGAGTGGTTGCTGCGGCAGCATATATAACTGTGTGGATGTCCTCCAGGTTACTGTCGTCCCTTATGAATTGTGGTATTACGTTGGCATTTACTGTATGTAATATTTGTTGAGTGTTATTTTTAAAAATTAGTCTGGGCAGGGGATCTCGTAGTGCAGGATTGGTGCCGCACCATTTGTTATACTGCGTACTCATCACTTGCTCGACAGATTGTGTCACGGCAAATGGTCGAGTGATATTTTGGATTTGTATGATTGTGGAAGGTAGGCTAGTGATTGTTGTGGCTGGTGTACCTAGTGCCTGGTCATGTTCTGGACCTAGTTCTGAGTGTATGCTGGTGTTGTTAGTTTTTGCTGTGTTTGAAGTCTGGCTAGTTTGGGTATCACTGTTTTGGGTTTCCACAATCTGTTCAGTGGTTAGGGAGTCATTTGGTTGGACGATATTCATTTCGTTGGATACAAGATTTTTTATATCTTGCAGTTCTTGGGGTGTAAGACGGTTGTTCTTTGTGATGACGCGTTTTTGGTCGATAAGTCTTTGTTCTGTTACACGTGTTGAGAGATGTGGGTATTGTGTCGTAAATAGTCTGTGCAGTTCGTGCCTGTAGCCTGTAGAGATAGTTTCTAGTTTTGTGGCAGTATAGTAACAGCGCATTACAGATTTGTTCATTTCTGTGGTCCATTGTAATCGCTGTCTTGGTTTACCAGCTTTGGTGGTTGCCGGCTGCGTCGGCAAAACATCCGCAGCTGGGTTGTGTTCTATGGGTTGTTCTGTTTGGGTTTGGGGTTCGGGTGAGTTTAATCGACGTACCCTAGGCCGTGGTTGGTTATTCATAAAATTAACTCTATCCATCGTGTTCCCACGAGTAGGGACGATCTAAATGTCGCTCTCCCGGGTGACGCCCATTCCAGAAGAGAAGGGACTTATATTTACTCCGAAGTTGGCCCAAGGTGCTCCGGAGGATTTACGACTTTACTGTCGGGTTTTGTTGAGGCTTTCTCCTCGCAGGCCGGCCGGTTAAGGCGAGCCCCCCGGTTGCGTACCCCTCACAACGTTCCCCAGCCACGCCCTGTTGAGGTCGTTGAAGTGTGGGGCGCAATAACGGTATGTGACAGAAGGACCGGCGCTCAGCCTTCTGTGGCATTTCTCCCCGGATTTGCCAAATCCCTATCTGGCCGAGGTCAGAATAGCTTGGGGAAAGGAGCTTTGTGCTCGGTAGGGTATGTAAAGTCTACCTAGCACCCAGCTTCCTGGGTGTGCTAGCCTTGGTTGAAGTGACCCTTTGATCACAAGCCCTGTCGGCATAATTCCGCGGTGGTATCAAAGCCTCCGATGAACCATCAACCGACATAGCTTGCCCATCAAAAAGTCACTTTCTAAGCCCCCAAACGAGCGTCAACGTTCTAGCACCTGATGGGGCTAAAGCTTTATTATTATTATTATTATTATTATTATAACTAAGGGACTTAGAAATGTTCTGTATACATACGAGTATTTATTGCTTTAGATCGTTTTGTATTTGGTAATGTGGAAACTGTTCAATTGATTCTAATGAGACTTTGGCACAGTATTATTACCCTGGTGAGGATAGAAGACGCATATGGTTGTCAGAAATCGTGTCAATGGCAGCGTAGCAATAATAAAAAATCTAAAAATATGAAAACAGCTTAAACTTAAACTAAATGTTTTAGCGGTTCCTGATCATTTTCTACTATTTTCTTGGGCGGGGCTGTAAAACTGAAAAGTTTTTAGTATTAATAATAGGCTATCCATTGACCTGTGAAGGAAAAGCCTGGCGTTTTCATTGCAAGGGGATCTCAAACTAAAGCTTCATGCAATGGGAAAATAATAAACTGGTATCACCGTAATGTGTGGGAAGTACTGAGTCAATCAACTTGACTTCATTTTTTCTAAGAAACTGAATGTTTTATATCTAAATTTATTAACTATTTATAAAAATGGTAGAAATATTGGCCATTATACCTATAATTAATTGAAGGCGATAGACTAGCGTCTGCCAGCCTGACGGGTGTCCTGCGCACTATATGGTCACAATCGCAGATTGATGACCCCCACGATCCCCTGACTTAAAACAACTCAATTTCTATGCGTGGAGACGTACAACAGAATTTGTTTACGAAGTAGAAAGACATAAACGACGCGGTTCAATTTCTGACAATGACAAGAGATGCGCCTCCGCACCATCGCGATCTATATCCGACGACAATGTAGTACTTGTATCTCTCAAACTTAGTTTTTAGGTATTTCAAAGGTACCTGATCATTGTCTACTTTTACATTCCACACCGATAGGTTTATGACGTCTACATAACGAAAATCCACGTCACCCATTTACGTCGGTCTGTCTGTTCGCGTCCTTCTACCCTCGTAATTTCAGTAACCGCTGCATGGATTGTGATGAAATTTGAGTACCGATATGCTGTGGGGTCCTAGTAGGCAATGCTGCTATAATCTTGGAAATTGTTGTACGGGGGGCGGAGTAATTAACAAAAAACAAAAAATTTCAAATATTCCTCAAACTTCGTTTTTAGGCGTTTTATGGGTCCCTGATCGTTTTCTACTTTTTTTTAGATGAGGGTGAATTTGGGGTGGTTGGAGGGTAGGGGGTTGTAAAACTGAAAAACTTGTTGTATTCATAATGCGTTATCCATTGATCTTTGAATGAAAAACCTAGCAGCATTACACACTTTTTACGTACATCCGAACATTGCCTTACTTATTGCAAAAACCAAGGGAATTTTTTATGTATACGTACGAGTATTGTTTTAGATCGTTCTGTATTGCGTAACGCGTTTTAGGGGTTCCTGATCATTTTCTGTTTTTTTTTTTTGGGTGGGGAAGATTTTAAGGTAGTTGGGGGGTGGGAGGTTGTAAAACTGAAAAATTTGTTGTATTCATGATAATATGCTGTCCATTGACGTGTGAATGAAGAACGTAGCGGCATAGTACACTTTTTTAGGTCCATCCGAACACTGACTTGCTTATTATGTGTAGAGGCCAAGGGAATTTGTGATGTATACATACGAGTATTGTTTCATGTTCTGCAATGCGTAATGCAAAAATTATCGAACCGATTTTAATGAAATTTTGACATAGTATTACTACCGCGGCGAGGATAGAAAACGCATATGTTTTGGGAAAAACGTGACAGTGGCGGCGCGGCAATAATAAAAAAAGCCAAAAATATAAAAGAGTTCTAATATGGTTTTTAGACTGTTTGAAGGCTGTTGATCGCTTAGCATCCTTCAGTTGAAGCATGCAGAAATAAGGTGCGGCGTCCTGCCTTCTAAGAAAGGAGACGCAAGAAACTATTTTCGAGAGGTTTTGTGATGGATGCCTTTTTGCGGGCGGGTGGGCGATGATTTGGTTGCAAGGGGATTTCAGACTATAGTTTCATGCAATGGGAAAATAATAAAATGATATCATCATTATGTGTAGGAAGTACTAAGTCAATCAACTTGACTCCATTTGTTTATAAGGATGGTGAGATATTCTAACCCACCCCGTGTGGGGGCGGGTTAGAATATCTCCCATCGTATATTCTGCATGTCGTAAAAGGGGACTAAAAGGAACCGAACTACTGTCGGTATAAGCAGTAACCTCTTCTCAACCAAAAGCTTTGGGTGGACGAGTTGAGAAGAGTCAGGACACCTTCTTGTCTTTGGGGTGAGAAATTGCCCCTGAAGGCAGATGAACCGGTAGATACAATCTGGTCAACGGCATGAGGATGCAGAAAGCAAATGGGAAACTACGGCATTAAAGATCTTAAAGATATCCCAAGAGAAACTCGTAAAATGAGTAAATGCATTTTACTAGTTCACAACATGTATGTTAAGACATTGTGAATATGGATGACGGGATTGATTGACCAACTCCAAATTTTTTGTTAGCACCAATAATTTGTGGGAGATACTGAGTCAAAGCACTTGACGCCACTTTTGTAACATTGTGCGCTTAGTGTAGTCTCCAAACTTACACTACACTACAAGTGGATCATTTTTTCGATAAGGACCTATCTAGTATTATATTCGTACGTCTTTCCAGCTCCCTGAACACGAAAGGCCACTGTAAAGCATGAAATATTTAATTTCGCTTCCCCATCAGAATTACTTGGTATTTCCGCCAGTTTCTTAACAGAATCCCCAGCACGCCTCTCCAGTACGCTTACGTCTTACTTCGCCTATGCCTCTACGTTTTATAAAGGATAGAAGGGTCGTTGATCCAAAAAAGCGAAAAATGAAAAAATTGTTGGCCACCAAGGGATAAATCCTCCAGAGCTCGAAATGCGGAAAATTTAATTAAGATTCGCATTCGCTTTGAAAGAGGCTTTCCGTTCTGCTTACCTAAAATATTACTCTTCGTATTGCGTAGTAATGGGTTTCATGCAAGGTGTGGATACGGATGAAGCAATGAGGTAGGTTTTTATTCTCGCCTTAGATACCTATCACATAGACAAATACTGTTGTATATCTAGGATATAGGTCAGTGACTGAAAGAATCCTCTCTGTCGTGACGTTTACTATATTTTTTGATCGTAACACATTGTTGGCCTACTAATAATTCTTGAAATTATTTAAACAGTGTATTACAACACTGGTATCGGAAATAGCAAATATTAAAAAGCGACACACATAAGCCTCTTTTATTAACACGCTTTTATTAGCTTCACCTGTTTGTTTGTTGGTTTGTTTGTGAGCTGATGGCTTCATAAAGATTTTTTTTAATTATGTTATTAGCTCTAATCTGAGATCAACTAGCCAGTTGTGTCTTGGATGGACTGTATTTTTCTTAGTAACTATGACGTTGTTTTATATTAGTTATAGTTGAAAATTACAGTATTATTTTTAGTTTTTGTGTACAAAAGGTACACGAGTATAATAGTTTGTATGCACAGTTGTTTTCACTAGCTAGTATAGAGATCATATTAGCAGGTAACGGAACATAGTTTGACAATTTGTGATACAGGTCTGTTACCTCATTACTGATCAACTGACATTGTAATATGCAGTGTTGACCAGTACCGATCTCTCCACATCTACAGCGAGGATCATCGTCTAACCTATTCTAGTTCTATGTTTGGGGCATAAGCAATGTCCACACCTCAATCTACAAAGGGTTCTCACAAGTGGTCTATTCGTTTCTCCCTTAAACCAGGGCTCTGTCTTCATTTTCTGTTGGATCTGTTTGTCTGCCGCTGCGGATGGATTTCTATGGTAGTGTTCGCTCCACTTTTCTTTCAGGTTCTTAACATACTGTTCAAGTCACTGCAGGGAGTTTTGGAATGTCTCATCAGTATTCCATCTGTAGTCGCCATATTTGCTAGTCTGTCGATTGCGTCGTTTTAAGGTATACCTATATGTCCTTTAATCCATACAATTGTTACATTTTTATCCAAATTGTTTGTCTGTGAATCATTTTCATTATGCTTGAGATGATAATATGGTTAAAAGCCGGTGATACTTTTAAATAGTCTAATCTCGTAGCTGCACCCTTGCTGTCGCTGAAGATTATAACATCTCTAAGGTCTGTATTACTGAGGGAATATTCTAGTGCTTTTTGAATGGCTGTCAACAACAACGCTCCAACTTGAAAACGATTTTGACGGCTTAAAATCCGATCGCATCCGCTGACTAATAGATGGCGCAGACATCTTAAAGTTTGAAAATTTTGCACAGAGACTTAAGTACAGATTAGAGTGCGGTAAGGTAAGAGGTAACGTAAGACGTAAGGTAATAAACCTGTGGAATCAGATGAGAGTGTTTATAGTCGTAACGTAAGAGCTAACGCAACACTCTCATCTGATTCCACAGGTTTATTACCTTACGTCTTACGTTACCTCTTACCTTACCGCACTCTATTTAGTCCCTTTTAGCGACGAGAGCTTGCAAGTGTTACATTCTACTTGGGAGTTCGTATTTTTGTGAAATTTGCTCAGGAAAGTCGACAGTTTTAATTACCATTTATGCAGTAATGGTAACGATTATGCTATGGATATTAATCTAAAGCAATTGTTCACCTTCATTACGCATAGCATCAATAAGTACAGTTTAAAAAATTTAAAAAAAACACGCTTTTTGGTAAAATTAACCACAAAATCAAAAAAGAATATAGTTTAAAAAAACTAAAATATACGCCTTAAAGAACATCGGACCAATAAGCTAAAAATAATTTCTAAAATAAGCTTAAAACAGTGATGGATGAAAAATACTGGTATTATTGTGAAAAAAGCGTAAGCGCTATTATTCTGAAATGGGGCGCCCGAAGCTTTCTTCAGAATTACACTAGTATTTTTCGTTCGTTATTGTTTCAAGTTTACTTTAAAAATTATTTTAAATTTTCTTCACAAGCATGTTTTTATTTTTTTAAACTATATTTATGTATATGTGGTTAACTGGTTAATAAAATATTTAACAATAAAGTGAGAAATAGCTAGTCAATACTAATACCATGTGTTACAAGAGAGAGTGGCGTAGCTTAAGTAATTACTAAGACCAATATTAGTTCTTACATTTCAGTGATTTGTGTATAATTTCGTAATCGCCTCGCATTTATATTATGGGTTATATTCTAAAAGTTAGATGTCTGTTACTGTCAAGTTTTTTATCTATAACTTCATAGATATATTTGCACTGTTCTGATTGTAGTAACCTGTACAGCTGACGTATCCATAGTTCCATACATATTATACAGGCTCTGTGTAGGTGTTAGCCACTCATATGAAAATAGTATTTTTAATATCTCATTTTGTGAAACTTGCAAAGATTTAAATATAACGACTATTAGTCCATCATCAGATGCATTTAAGGAATATGACTTGCTATGTTTTTACAAGTGTATACCTAGATAAAAAGTTTGCATAAAAATGTTAGAGCAAATTAAAGAAGAAAAACATATCAACCATAGTTCCTAAGATAAATGTAATAAAACAGAACCTGCTAAAATATAGCGCAACAACTGTGAAACTCTATATATTTTTCTATACATACAGTCTGTTATATTTTGAGTAGATGCAAAATTTTTGCTGCATTTAGTTTTCACATTTATTACTTAATTCGGTAAGACTTCGTTTTAGCGGAAACCAAAATTGAGGTCGAGAGTGGTGTCAAACGACTTGGTTTGACGTTCTGAATCGAACGAGACCATTCCCAGATCGAGGAAACGTTCTGGTGAAAAACTACGGCATTTTGAAGTTTCATTACCTAACCTATCCAAAAAAGTTCATTTGACGAGCTCAAAATGGTGTTAATCGACATGACTAAACATCCAGACTAGAACTTTACTACTTCCACCACTTTAAATTTGGAAATTTCAATACCTTACCTGACATAACCTAACCAAATCGGTCGGACCAAAAAGGGGTGCCAGTTGACTCGGTTTGATGTTCTGACTCGAATTGTATCAATTAATAGACTGAAAAAATGTTTATTTTGATTCTCATTTAGGAAAGTAAGCCAAAAAAGGCCCTAGAGGGTCTGCGCCTGGGCCTATTCCGACACACTGTGAAAAAACTGAACAGGTGACAACCCTATCTGGGGGTATGTTGCCTAGAGTATTTAAAATCTACAAAATTTGTGACGTCTGGGGGGCCAGCCCCCCTATTCATGCAAATTAGAAACCTAATTCAACTTAAACTTACCTAATTTGTAGGAACATTAAGAATTCAAAGTATCATAACTTTTTTCTATTTTCCATTTATTGGTGTTGTTTCGAGTGTCGTTGTACCCTACTCGTCAAGTACTCTCGAATTGACGTGAAAAACATATCGAAATTTCAAAGTTGTTTTTAGGTTAGATTTGAAATTTCAAAGAGGCGTAGATTTTTATCAGAAGGTTTTCACAGTTTGAGAATGGTCTAATTCCACTCAAGGTATCAAACCGAATCAATTAACAGGTTAGGCACTGAAACTTTAAAGTGCCGTAGTTTTTCACCGGAGCGTTTCCTCGGTCTGGGAATGGCCTCGTTTGACTCAGGACGTCAAACCGAGTCAATTGACACTGCTTTCAATCCCAACTTCGGTTTCCGCTGAAACGAAGTCTATCCCCTAATTCAATAACACAAAGCCTAAAATGTTTGATATTGTCACGACGGCCTCTTTTTCTTCACCCAGGGAATCAAACTCGACGTAGCTTTCACCGTTTACTTCAGAACTTAATACAATAACTCTTAACCTTATCTCAACTAGATCTCAACTCAACTGACTGCTGCCACGCTACTCGTGGTGCCTTATATACTTCACCGAACCATCTAGAAGATTCGAGACACCCAGATGACATTCGAGAATGCCGATCTGTCAGTCTAGAAAATTCCAGATGATTCGATGACGTTTACACATCAAAAAAAATCTAACCTAATCATTGTGAAAGAAACATTAACAAATCCAAATAAGCAATGTAATATACAGGATGTTACACTCTTCCCCCCTTAGCGTTCGGCGTCCTCGACGAACAGTTCACTTCGATCCTTGTATGGCCAGAGGCGATCGCTATGGACGACTTTCGGTTTTCCACTACCCATACGTATCCTGTAGACTACGTCGTTGAGGCGCTTCATCACCACGTAGGGTCCCTCCCAATGGCGTTGTAGCTTCGGACATCTACCCCTTCTCCGTCGTGGATTGTAGAACCATACCAGATCACCTTCGACGAACTTTGGGCTGTTTGCTTTCAGATCGTATCTGGCTTTCATTCTGTCGCTGGCAGACTGGATGTTTCCTCTAGCAGACTCATGGATATCCCAGAGCGTTTCCTGAAGCTCGCTCACCCATTCGCAAGGAAGACGGCGTTCCGTTTCTGGGGGTGGACCAAGAGCTAAGTCCAGAGGCAGCCCCAGTTCTCGACCAAAAATTATCTTCGCTGGGCTCAACCGAGTTGACTCGTTCACCGCTGATCTGTAGGCCAACATTCCCAGAGGAATCTTCGTATCCCAATCAGCCTGATGTTCGTTAATGAATTTTGATAGGTAATCCAGGATTGTCTTGTTGAAGCGTTCCACCATACCGTCGGACTGCGGATGAAGAGCAGTTGTTCTAGTCTTCCGAATTCCGAGTTTTCTCATCAGCTGTATGAAGACTTCCGATTCAAAACTTCGTCCCTGGTCTGAATGTAGTTCATTAGGAACTCCGAATCTGGACACCACGTGTTCTAAAAGAGCCTGTGCCACTGTGCCTGCTTCTTGATTGGGCACAGGAATTGCTTCTGGCCATTTAGAGAAATAATCCATTACAACAAGCAGATACTTGTTCCCAAGGCTGGTTTCCGGCAAAGGACCCAAAATGTCTATGGCGATTCTCTCAAACGGCGATCCAACGTTGTACTGCTGCATGTGTGATCGTTGACGAATACTTGGACCTTTTCTTGAGTTGCAGACATCGCACGTGGAACAGTAATTTTCAACATCTTCGCGACAGCCAACCCAGTAAAATCTTTCCTTGATTCTTTCCAGGGTCTTCCTGATGCCAAAGTGACCCCCACTGCTACTATCATGTAGTTGTTCCATAATTGCTTTCCGTAATTTCCTTGGTACTACAAGTTTTTCTTTAGCATGTCTGCCATCAGTATCCTCCCAGATTCGATACAAGAGGTTACCCCTTACCTCTAGTGAGTCCCATTGTGCTAGGTAGGCTTTAGTGATGGGACTCATAGCACTTATTTCCTGTTGATTAGGCTTGTTTCCATTTAGTAGCGAATGAATAACTAACCCTAGCTCAGCGTCTTGTGACTGAGCTTGCTTGAAGTTTTCTAGTGAAATCTTGGTTCCTTCCAATTCAAATTCTTCTATTCTTAATGTGTTTATGTCGAATTCTCGTTGTTTCTCTTCTTTCGAGCAGTGCTTACAGTCTTCATCACAGGACCTGCGTGACATAGAATCGGCATTTCCGTGTTGCTTTCCTGGACGATGACGAATTTCAAAGTCATAGCTTTGGAGGTATTCAATCCATCGAGCAAGCTGGCCTTCTGGATTCTTGAACTTCATTAACCACTGCAAAGCTGAACGATCGGTTCTCACGACAAATCTTCTTCCGTACAATAAGTGGTGGAAATTTCCGATCCCTTTCACCACACTGTACAACTCTTTTCGTGTCACACACCAGTTTTTCTGCGCTTTGTGCAAAGTTTTACTGTAGTATCCAATTACCTTTTCGATGCCATCCTGTTCTTGAGATAAGACAGCTCCAACAGCATATTGGCTAGCATCTGTGTCCAAGTAGAAAGTTCCTTCCCTTGTAGGATGAGCTAGTATCGGTGAGGAGGTCAAAGCTGTTTTCAATGCGTCGAAGGCTTCTTGGCAGATGGAGTCCCAATAAAACTTATTACCATTTTCAGTTAAGGCAAATAATGGTTTGGCGATGGTAGAGAAATCTTTCACAAATCTGCGATAATAACTGCACAGTCCCAAAAAGCTTCGCACCTCATGAGTGTTGGACGGTACTTTCCAATCCTTCACAGCCTGCACCTTCTCTGGATCCGTCCGGATTCCGTCTTTGGTTAACAGATGTCCGAGGTATTTTACTTCCTTTTTGAAAAGATGGCATTTTTTAGGGTTTAGCTTCAAGTTCGCTTCCTTAAGCCGCTGGAAAACTTGTCTTAGTCGGAGTAGCTCTTCTTCAAAATCCTTTCCAAACACAATGACGTCATCGAGATATATCAGTGCTGTTTTCCAAGATAAACCTTGTAGTACAACATCCATTAGTCTTTCGAAGGTACTGGGTGCATTGCATAGACCGAAAGGCATTACTGTAAACTGCCATAGCCCAGCACACGATGTAAATGCCGTTTTCTCTTTATCTTTTTCATCCATTTCAACCTGCCAGTACCCACTTTGCAGGTCCAAGGTGGAGAACCATGAAGAATTTCCAACTGCATCCAAAGTGTCGTCAATTCTTGGTAAAGGGTATGAATCCTTTTTGGTCAGATCGTTGAGCCGCCTGTAATCCACACAAAACCTCGTTGATCCGTCCTTCTTCCTAACAAGGACTATCGGGGAGGCCCAAGGGCTAGATGATGGCTCGATCACACCTCGTTTCTGCATATCGTTTACCATATTCTGTACTTCATCAATCCTAGATAATGGAGTTCTTCTTGGGGGCTGCTTGACTGGCTGGGCATCTCCTACATTAATTTTATGACGTACCAGATGGGTTCGCCCTAGGTCATCATTATTTTTAGCGAAAATCGAATTAAATTCTCTTAGTAGCTTCAGGACCTTCCGCCGCTGCTCGGGTCGCAAATTCTCACAGCTTCTATCATACAAATCTCGAAGACTATCTGAGATCTCAGTGAAGTCATCGTCATCCTCTTCTTCCATGCCATCCAACCTTCGGATCCATGCTACTGGTTCTAGCCTACCCAGTGGCGTACCTTTCTTGATTTGTATTGAATTCCTGGATACATTTACGGCCCTTATTAACATATTTGCAGAATCCGTTATTGTTCTGGCTAATAAAATAGGTTTATTCCAACCTAGCGTAGGCTCTGGTTCAAAAATGCATGGGGTAAGGTTGTGTTCAAGTGCCTTATGTGCATGTATAGGTATAACAATCTCTTTTTGTGGAGGTACTGTAAAATTCCTTGGTGACACAACGTTCATTTCCTCTAGATGAACAGTTCGGCAGAAAAATGAAATCTCTTCTGAATCCCCAATGCTTAAGGTATTACCAGTGAAGTTTATTACGCAGCCAGAACTCTGCAGAAACTTAGCACCAAGGATGCAATCATTTGTGACTGAAGCTACTAAAATGGGATGTTTCTTACCAAAACTGCCAATGCGAATCTCTAATTCTTCAACACCCAGTACTGGAATACGGTCTCCATTAGCGGTCCTCAACAACATTCTATCCGTTTGCGTGGTTCTGCTTGGCGACTTCCTTCGAATTTCTTGGTATATGTTAGGACTTATTATAGTCACATTCGCTCCGGTATCAACTAACATCTTGCATGGTATATTTTCTATGTAACCTTCAACTACTGGACTCTTCTCAATTTTATTAACCTCAATTTCGATGACCACGGGGCTTTCGTCATGATGGCCAGCCAGTTTTTGCCCCCTAAAACTGGCCGGCTTTAGTTTTCCGACTCATTCTCCGTATTAGTACTAGCCTCTCTTGACTTTTCTGACACCTGCATGCGACAGCCCACTCTAAGGTGCCCCTTCTGCCCACATCTCCAGCACGTAAACTTCTCAGGTCCTTCTAAATTTGTGCGAGCTGGGTTTCGTTGGAAGGTACCACCTCTTCTTCTTGGAACGAACGCTGTCGCCCTGACCTCTGCTTCATCATCTTGTTCTACAGATCGCACCCTCCGTGTCATTCGCGTAGCTTTTGTGGCAGCTTCAATTTCTAGAGCCTTGACCAAAGCGTCTTGTAAAGTTCTGGGACTGGATAGTCTTACGATTCGCTGAACATCTAGGTCCGCAATGCCTTCGACAAACTGACGAGCAGCAACGTATTCCTGTGTTTCGACGGGGCTGTTGACGAATGCCCGTTTCGCTAAGCTTTGGACTTCATATGCAAACGTGGTCAGATCCTCCTTGGCTTGCTGTGTCCGGTTGTGCAGTTGACCATGTAGCAGCTCTGTTAAGTGCGCATCTCCAAAGCGTAACCTTAGTGCAGATGTTATCTTATCATAGTCACGTAGATCTGATGAGCAGAGATTTTCCAAAATAGCTGCGGCAGAGTCTCTTAGCATGGATGTAAGCACACAAGCTTTTTCTTCATTTGACCAGTTATTCATACGAGCGATATTTTCAAATTGCATATAATAAATGTCCCAAGACGTTTTGCCGTTGTACGGATAGGGCTTTGCTACTGCGCCACTGTGTCTATCAGGAAAAGCGGGTGCTGCAGCTGTTAAACTACGCTCACCTGCACTAAGTTCTCGCAGCTCCTCTCTGATCATTTCCTTGACCTGATCTTTCACCTGCTGTAGTTGTTCACGCTCACCTCCACTAAGTTCTCGCACTTCGTCTCTCACGATTTCCTTGACTTGGTCTTTCACTTGCTGCAGCTCCGTCTCTATTGCACTAATACGTTGGTCTTGATCCTCTAATGCCTGGCTTACCACTTGCTTCTGTTCCTCCAGCCTAGCCATCACAAGTTCCTGTCCACTCTTCAAATCTGCGACTGCTTCGTCTTGATGTTTCTTTAGCTTTTCTTCCAGGTTCACGACAGTTGCTTGCGTAACGGCTGCCTGGCCCTCTTGGTGGTGCTTTAACTTCTCCTCTAGGTTCACGACTGCCTCGTCCTGGTGTTGCTTTAGCTTCTCTTCTAGGTTCACGACTGTTGCTTGCATAACAGCTGCCTGGTTGTCTTGCTGGGCCTTCGTTTCTTGTAGCATAGTCATCAATGCACTCATGTCGGACGCCATAGCTCTGGTTACTGGCATTGACTGACGCCGTACTCACTTCTTGATTCCTTTTCGTGGTTTGATTCGATGGATAATCCCACACTTCCGACACCAATTGTCACGACGTCCTCTTTTTCTTCACCCAGGGAATCAAACTCGACGTAGCTTTCACCGTTTTACTTCAGAACTTAATACAATAACTCTTAACCTTATCTCAACTAGATCTCAACTCAACTGACTGCTGCCACGCTACTCGTGGTGCCTTATATACTTCATCGAACCATCTAGAAGATTCGAGACACCCAGATGACATTCGAGAATGCCGATCTGTCAGTCTAGAAAATTCCAGATGATTCGATGACGTTTACACATCAAAAAAAATCTAAGCTAATCATTGTGAAAGAAACATTAACAAATCCAAATAAGCAATGTAATATACAGGATGTTACAATATTAATTATTCTTATAATATCGTTTGAAACTATACACCGACTATAAACCTAGGTAGACACATCTATTTACAAAAATCCTTGGTCGGAACATTCGAGCGCTGTTGCCCGAATACAACCTAGGAAAGCTAAATTTACGAAATGCATGTCCATTGTTTTCAGTATCATTAGACCTGTAGAAGATAGAACCTGGAGTAAAAGTTAGAAATAATATATTACATAAACATAATGCTTGAGCAATGAGCAATGTCTATAGATTCTAATTCCTGAGGAGTTAAAAACTGAAATATAAGAATGTGGTACATACGACGGAGCTATATTGTTGACTTGGCAACGCCGCTACACCATTTGCTACAGGCATTTACGACACTTGACGTATGCTTGACGTTGTCATTCAAATTTGCGATTGTTGTAATTAGGTCAACCTGAGCTGCATTTTTGGTGTGTTTTTATTGTTTATGCATTTTATAGCAAATTTCCTGCTGATAATGGTGCGTTATTGTTATGCGTGCAAAGTGTATTCTCGCCAGCCTGAATCGCAAGGCTTAACCTTCCATCGGTAAGTAAAATAAAGTTTAACTAGAATTTGAGGTTATAAACATACATCATTGGCGTCGCATTATCGTGTCTTCACTAATTTATTTTATTCGAAATGTGTAGTTCCATTCTAATAGCCAACATTTCTACTATAAATTTATCAAAGACGTGAAATAGTGTTTGCTGCTTGCACACTTTGCATGCCCACGTGTTCAGGGGTGTATTTGTCGAAATAGGGCCTGTTTATCTCCTTTTTTCATTACTTGTAATCGCTATGTAAAATTGAAAATGCTTTTTCTCCTCAATTTTAGGTTTCCTAATAATCCTTCAAGAAGAGCTATTTGGATGTCTCTTTTGGGATTTGAAAAAGATCATTCATTTCCAAAGTATGTTGATGTCTGTTCGAAACACTTCCAGGAGAGTGATTTCGTGTACTTGGCTGATGGATGTAGGCATCTTAAAATGGGTGCTGTTCCAACTCCTGTCCATTCTGCCTTCGATTCTGCAGTAAATATCAGGTATCAGCTTTTTTAACAATTCTTTATTAACAAAACAAACAGTTTGTTACAGATTTATCTAAGCAGTGTTTGCAACATTAGCCTCGAGAAAATAAAACTAAATAAAAAATATGTATTTGCTCTCACAGCGCTCCTGCAACGCCATAGGCTTTCAAACTTTGTGGGCGGTTAACAAAATGAAAAAACTAAAGAAAATGTTTTTTCAGTTTGTAACAAAGTAACTGAATTTTTTTATATTCTTTATATCCCTAAGTAGATTATAAAGTTTTTGATGAATTTATTGCAGGATTGTAAATATGTAAGTTAGTTCTTGTATTTATCTGACAAATATTGTTTATGATTCTCGTCTCATAATTTTGAACCTGATTGGATAATATTAAGTCTGTATTTGACTTTTGTTACTTATTAAAGATTTTGAATATCAATTACATTGTTCAATCTGCAACAGAGCACTTCAAAAGAAATGATGAAGTTCTTAGTATAATTTATTTGCATAGAAATGAAAATTGTAAAATAGTATTTCATATGTTCCTAACTTTTTCTATCTTTTGACGAAAAACGTTGTAACCAATTATTTTATATTTTAGTTCAGAGTCAGAGTCAATGAGCATTGACTCTATCAGCAGCCCAGACAAGGATCACTGTTTTGTCAAGCTCACAGCAACACTCTGAAGTTGACATTCTGTCTCTACAAGTTAGCCCTGTTAAAAGAAAGTAAGTACATCTTCTATTCAGGAATTTGTATGAAATACCCTCTGTTAACTCTTGAAATGTCAAGTTCATAAATTATTTATAGTAATATATCTGACAGATTGTGCTACATGTATTAGTCACTAGCAATTTCAGCTGATAAGCCAACAAAGTGAGAATACAAAAAAAAAACATTTAGCTAGCACACACTAGAAATTACAGTGAAATACAGGGATTGAATGTATAAAATGATAACTTAGTTGGTAGCTTGTTTGGTTGTCTGATCAAGTTAGTTCAATCATTGAACAACAAACTAATTTAAGAGCCAGTTTCAACTAAATATATAAAACGATAATCATTATAATTTTATGGTTGCGTTAATAAGCTCAAAATAATGAAAAACATACAAAAAATGTGTTTTTTATAAAGGTCACCATATGATCAAGCTCTCAATTTTCCTGGACCCTCAAGTAGCTTACGATCGTTGCCCATGGTTGCTGATGAAAATTCATCTACAGCTACTGTATCGGAGGTAGATGAAAAGCTCACCTTTGTTGAGAGAATTATCCATCCTCAAGTAGACCAGAGAGAAAAGAAGAGGCAAGGGAAGAAAAGGTAACACACACTCACACACATAGATATATATATTATAGTATAATATTAAAATTAATTTATAATGTCAAAACCTTCTGGTAAAAATCTATACGTGACTATTATGGTATAATGTAACCTTTCTGTGTATTTTATTTTTTCAATTTAATGTAGTAGTAGATTGCTCACAGTTGGATTGTTCAGATTCAGAATTTCTTTTAGATTTTAGTGGACACAAAATTGAGATTCATAAAGCCACATAAACGTGCTGTCTAAACAGATATAACAAAAACTCAAGACTTTTCATGGAAATCTCTATATGCTATATTTTTAACATTCTATAATTTTAACTAGACGCTGTGGCATAATTGTTTACTATCCATCCCAGTTGACCAAAGGCAGACTGCAAATAATTTGTGAGTTAATAAAACATGACCACCTTCCAAATAATTTTGCATTACTCAAGTTACTCAAGATTAATAATATAGTATCACTACCAAACTTTTTTATGTAAATTTGCTAAAATTTTTGATACAGTGTGTCTCCGAGAAACATATATCACTCGTCATATTCACAAACAAATTATACATTTGTAATATCAGAATACCTTAGCATTCTACTTCTTTTTTTAAATGTGGTTTCTCCTGCATTGCAGTTTTTTTATAACTCCAATAACCAATAGTTTCAAGGGTCATCTTTAAAATCATTCCAACTTAAACATAAAGGATTTTTGGTTGCTCAACAACATTGAATAATTTGCTACTTAATAACTATTATTTAACATTTCTATTGTTACCTGTGCTATGTCATTTTTTTATATTAATCTATAAAGTTTCGATTATCTATTTCTTTTTGTTTATTCTGCGATTTTGACTATTTTGTCGGACCCCCACGGATTCTGAGATAAGATATGTTATTTGTTAACACAGCCTTCTCCACTGACCAAATGTTTCACAATTAATCTATTCCTAGATGTATTATATAGTTTTATTGTTTTATGTAACTTTTAGGAAAAGTAAATATGTTGGAGACATGACCAGTGACGACTTTTGCTTACCAGTAAGAGCGAAAAAAATTTTTAAAATTATGAAGAACGTGATAACTGTTCAGAGGAAGAAAATCGATTGGCTTCAAAGAACAGTTAGAACACTAAGACGAAGAGTGAGGACATTAAACGATTTAACTTCAACTGCTGAAGAAAAAGTCCTACATAAGTGACTCATCTGAGAATATCTTAGAGGTACTTTTATCCGCACTCCTTATAGATACAAAATCTAAAGTGATATATCTGTTTCAGGCATCACTGTCTGGCTCGTCGCTCAAATTATTCGAGAGATTGTTGAAGGGACCATCTAAACAAAAATATGGCTCGTTATTAAGATCATTTGCACTAACTTTATCTTTTTACTCCCCTTGAGCGTATAATTTTGTAAGAAGCACATTCAACAAATTTCATCGTTACCACATCTGAATACAATTAGTAAATGGTACCAATCAGTTGATGGTTCCCCAGGCTTTACTCATGAAGAAGACAATAAACATTTCAGAAAGCGTAACATATGAACAAATAGTATGTATTTGTTACTGGCCTGAATTTTCTACCTATTATACTCTACCGACGACCTTAAGATTTCGTCCTCTGAAAGATATGTATGTCATTCTTGAGATAAAGGTTATTCTTTATTATTATTCGAAGCTCCAAATTATTCTTAAGCAATTCAAAAGCGTTTCTACATATACATACATTGATAACATTATTTGTACAAATTTTTTTGAGCATGTAAAACCATTACTGTCAGCATTGCAATACGGTTTCGCACCTAATAAGTCCACAATTACAAATCTCTGAATTTTCTCAGACATGCATGTGAGACAATTACTAGTAAATGTGCTGATCTTCAATTGGATTCAGGTTCTGTAGTAAATTGGTCTGCAATTAACAAATTGACTCTTAATATTGATAAATGCTCTTGGGTTACTTTTACTTGAAAGCATAACTGGACAGTACGTGATTATATCAAACGCGCATCTTTAGTAAGGTGTAATAAAGTTAAAGACCTTTGAGTTCATTTTGAATCTCCGTTCAGATTTTAGGATCATCTTGTGAATTTTGTGAATAGAGCTTATAAAGTGTTAGGTTTTGTAATTACTAATAGTAAGAACTTCAATATTGCAACAATAATAAAACTATATAACGCCTTTGTGAGACCAAAATTGAAGTATGCATCGAATATATGGTCACCAACAACTGCAGTCACACTGAGAAAGTACAGAAAAGGCTGCTGAGATGTCTTTATGCTAAAAAATGTATTTACCTCATGTAGATCAATGTGGGAGAGTTTTAACTCTGTCTACAAGGAGAGAAAGACAAGCAATTCTTTTATATCCTGTATTGTCAGTTATATTAAGTTCTAGGACTGTTTTTGATAACCTTTAAAATATAGAAGTCTAGATTAAGAAGTGGAAATAAGGAGATATTTCATATATCTAATAATTTGCCTCCAATCAACAATATGTTGGCATTGTGCAATTACTTTGTAAAACAGTAAGAAATTATGCACTTTTTTAGTGCCTTTTCAGAAACAGCTTATAAAACTGTGACCTACACTGTTAGTAAGTGTTTTTATTGTGTTTTTCTTTTTCTCTTCTTTTACCTGTAATCACCCCAGGAGAGATGTTTGTTGTAAAGTGTATTAAATAAATAAAAAAACTGTGACCTGTGTTTTTATTGTATTTTTCTTCTCCTTTTCTCTTCCTTTACCTGTAATTTGTCTCAAATTCTATATGATGTCGTATGTATCACTTCTTAAACCACCCTTCAAAACATACAGCACACATTTTTAAATATATGAAATTTATTCAAAATATTAAAATTCAAAATACATGTGAGACGTGCAGAGTCAATCTACTTGATCAGCAAAAATGTGTTAGAAATACAGAGTCAATCTACTTGACGCCATTTTTTTGTAGTTAAAATCCATCATCGTTATTCCACAGAGCATTATTGAAAGTGCCTTATTATACTTTTTGTGATACGCCACTGGTCGGAATCTGTGTCGTGGTTGTCAAAACCTAGACGGCGGCCATTTTTGCTTCCCCCCTGCCCGCTGGCCTATACTTAATGTTCCGACGTTACAAATGTAGATTTATGAATGGGATGAGGGGTCTAAGGTTTATAGTCGGTGAAACTATACTTACCTTTCATTTTTTAGGTCGTAGGCCCTTTTGCATTGGAAGCTAATGTAGGCGAATGATATATAAAGATGCGATAGTGATAACATAAGTTAAAATTATCTATTTTCAGGTCTGATTTCCTGATTTCAGGTCTTCAGTCGAAACACAGAAATGAACGTTAATCTATTATACAGTAAGAAATCATGCTTGAAGTTAAATACAAAAGTAGCGTGTTTTTTTCTTTAAACAAATTTTATCTAATTCCGATAAGGAGGCAGCTGACATAATAAGTTAAATAATATCTAGAGCTTAAAATCAATGGTAAACAAAAACATATGTATACAGTACTTCGTACTTCTTTTATATTATATTTTTCCTCACATTATTATTACTAAATACTCCCTCGAAGGTATATAAATTTCATTGAAATAGTTTAGTTATATTGCCCTGATAGTCTAAAACTATGAAAAATGTTTTTTGTTACACGCTTGCGCTTTCTTGACAAATACTGACGCCGACGCTGTGCCCTATAGTTCGAAATTCTACAATAATAATAATACTATATAATTTTTCTACCTTATATTCGATAAATAATCTCAAATAAGTTTTAAGTAGCAGTATTAACAGAAAGGTTCTTATAGATAGTTGAATTACTTCTCTCGCGATATTTCAGCAATATCTCTGTACGAGGTCTGTTCCAAACCTCCAGCCTGTTGGTCTAAAGCATCTCAGATATGAATGTTCATCACTTTTACATTTTGTAAAACATTTTTAACCCACTCATAAGCTACGAAGCAAATGTCATATCCTTCTTTATGAGAAGTAATGAATATGACAAAAGAAATAAAATTGACGTACGCGCAAAAAACGTATGAACCAGCTAACTTGGGTACCCTGTCTAGAAAAATCTAGTTCGTTAAATAAAAAACAGTGCTAATGACTATTTTCTACTCCAACCTGGTAAGATTTGGAAAATGTATAAAATGATTAATAAAAAGTCTGTGAGATAAAAGGTCTTAACGGAAACTATGATCGGGTTAACCCGCTCCCAAGGATCACTGATCTTGATGACGTTCGGAAAGAGATCTAGGACTGCTCACTCTTGTACGGAACGTGATCGCAGTCGTGTTGTACAGATCAGTTGCTGTTTTTCTTAGCCATCCATTTTGTGTTCTTAACCAAGCTTTTCAGTTGTACGATGTTCGTTTATGACGCTGTATCAGTAAGCAGCTTTTGTTTATTTTTGGCGACCTAATCTCTTGAAATATTGTTGCATCTGCGGTGTGGTACGAGTACGAGCTGTCATTCTGGACTTTACAATTAATGCGGATCCAATGCTCTGTGCTTATCAAGATTTCAGAAGAAATACTATCTTAGAAAGATAATTCGCAGAAAGCAAATCCTGCTTCCTAGAGCAACTGTCAAAGATATCGTTTGTTCCAAGTTATTTTTGTGACAATCGCACTGTATTTTGAAGAAGGCTGCATAGGTATGCAACTCGTTTGTAAAAAAATTATCTTTCAACTTATGCGGTTTTAGTGGCCGCCAATTAACGAGCAATAGATACATGTCTTACGTTGTATTGTTGTACAGGGTGAGCTAATATTGCGTGGACAGAAGATTGTGGGCTTACTAGAAAATATTTCAAAAATCTGTCACTTGATCATGGTAGGGACTCTTGAGGACTATAAAGTAAAAATATTTTTCCTTTAAATTTTGACCTTTATACAGGGTGATTCATATCAAACTTACATTTTTTTGAATTCCTATATATTATTGCATATTTGGATTCTTTGGTGAATTCTAGTGTGACTTTATGAACCACACATTGAACTTTAAACGAACCGTTTAGGCGCAAATCATCATTTTTAGTATAAGTAGGCATCGGAAAAAAAGCCGTGCCTTTGCAGCACAACTAAGCATGACATGCGTCACCTTAAGTCAGACGTATAAAATTTGAATTCTTTTTGTCCTTGGAGAAATCAGTAGATTAATTAAGGAAACTTCAATCACAGATAACTTTATCTTTTCAAACAGGAATGTCTATTTTGGTTTAAAGAATCAAATGATATCAATCTTCTTTGGTTTTCGTTTTATTTCAAAAGTTCAGTCAAATCGGTGTTTTTCAATTTTCCTGCGTTAAAGCAACCTAGCAAGAAAAATAAACAAGAGCCCGTTAATATGGAAGAAACCAACTAACTTAGTACAAAGATGCAAACTAACGAGGCAAGATTGTGAAAATTCTTTACAACATATCAGCTCTAACCAGAAACAATAGCGATAACAAGAACGCTCATTTTGCACATCCTACTAGCTATTAGCCAATCTCCAAAGTCAGTAAATAACTATTTAGTCAATCAATTTAGTCAAAGAAAAACTACTAGTGATTTTTGCTGGCAGTAGAATATCTATGTCTTCTGAATGAATTTTCACATTTAATGCCATAAAAAAGTAGCCATTTCCGTAAGTCAAAAGTAATGATACCTCCGGACTGGATCCCTTCAAATTCTTCAGTAGGTACTTCTACTTATTAGCAAAATCGCGGAAAATGAAACCTGGATTGCAGTCTGTTTGAATTGTAAAACATAATTTATTTTGTAGAAAAACTGCACGAAATAAACACAATTACAACATAGCGTAATTAAAAAATTCTAGCAATCATTTCAACAGATGTTCAGAATGGTTCAGTTAGAGATATCTTCACTTCACGGAAATGACTATTTTTTTATCCCATTCAATTGAAATTTTATTATAAAGATGTTGGACTGTAAGCAAAAAGCGCTGGTAGTTTTCTGTCTGTTTTGAAATTTTTAATCGTTTTGGAAAGTTGTCAAGCTCTAGTAGACCTCAGTAGCTAGTAGGCTGTGAAAAGCAAACACCTCTGTCATATCCCAGCTTCTCATTGATATTAGATATCTTGCCGCTGTTGTATCCGGTTAGAGCTGATGTGTTGTAAAGGAATTTTCATGATCTTGCCTCGCTACTCTAGTTTGTTTGCATCTTGCTACTAAGTTAGTTGGTTTCTTCCATATTAACGGGCTTTTGTTTATTTTTCGTGGCCTGCTAGGATGTTTGCACGCAGGAATATTGGAAAACACCGATTTGACTGAAAATTTGAAATAAAGTGAAAATCAAAAAAGATTAATTTATTGAGAATTCTATATCGTTAGAAAGGTAGTCACATTTTACATTTGATTCTATAAACCAAAATATGCATTCTCATTTGAAAAGATCAAGTTATCTGCAATTGAAGTTTCCTTAACTAGCCTACTGATTTCTCCAACTATAAAAAGAATTCAAGTTTATCCATCTAATCTGTGACGCATTTCATGCTTGATCACAGTGCAAGGTCTCGGCCTTCTAGCTTTTATAGTCCCGGCGATATTCAATTTTTTTCTAATATCTACTTATACCAAAAATGGTGATTTGCACCTAAACGGTTTCTTTAAAGTTCCATGTACGTTACATAAACTCATATTAGAATTGACAAAGGAATCCAAATATGCAATAATATATAGGGGGTTCCATTCTAAAAAATCTAAGTTTGATATGAATCACTCTGTAAAATGTCAAAATTTGAGTGAAATTATTTTTATGTTATAGCACTTAAGATTCCCTACCATGATCAAGTGACATGTAAATGTATATTCACAATCCGTATGTACCTATGTTGCTACCTACTTTCAAAAAATTACTTGAAATAACTGTGAAGACATGCCATAATCAACACTCTTATATTTCGCAAGCTTCGATCCGATAACTTACATGAAGCTCTATCCCACCTTTGACCTGGCAGATTCTACATCTAGCAGCATTATTTCTAACCTGTGCAAAAGAAAACTGAGAAAACCTCGTGGAACGTAAAATATTATCTCTACCTCCAGAGCAAATATAAATCTGTTATCTTCTCCCCCAAGCCAATCCAACCATTCATACAGACAAGTGAACGTCTTCTCGTCTGCTGGACACTGGAATTTCTGGAGCCATTCCAGCCGGGAGAGACTTTTTGTTATTTGAAACAAGGATAACTGAAAATCGATAGACGCTCTATCTTCCCGCGAATAGTGCTGATAACGAGCTTCGGTGACACAGCGCCGCTCCATCTACAAAGTCGGCTCGAAAAGAAACCGGACTGACTTAAGTGTGTTGATTTTGGTATGACTTCACGCTGACATCAACCTATTCTTCTGAGTAGATAGCAACATCATCATCATCATCATCATAGCCACAATGTCTTAACAGACATGTTGTGAACTCGTAAAATGCATTAAGTCGGAGCTAGAGTATTGCCGACACGAATATTATCAATAGCTTTGAAAATTGTAGCTCGCCATCGTTGGCGATTTACTGTCAATTCAGTGGCACTCTTGATACTCATATCTAGCAACTGTTTCGTCGTATCCACCCAGCGTGTAGGGGAACGGCCACGGCGCCGCCCACTCGGGGCGTGACCCTGAACTACAAGTTTCTCCATACTATCGCTTCTCTGAATATGTCCGAAGAATGTAAGCATTCTCATCGACACAATAGAGGATAGTCTATTTGGATTACCGAGCTCATCCAGTATGGAAACATTAGTTCGATGGGCGGTATAAGGAACTCTCAGCATTCTACTCCACGTCCACATTTCAAAAGCATCTATGCGAGCTCGATCTGCCTTTTTAACAGTCCAAGTTTCCGAGGCATACAAAAATATGGAGAACACAAAAGACTGAACTAGTGACATTTTGGCAGCTTTAGTGATGTTATGGTCACGCCATATTTTAGTAAGCTTTATCATGGCCACCCGTGCCTGTTGAATGCGCCGTCGAATCTCATTCTCACAGCTACCTGAATTGTCGATCAAAGAACCGAGGTACACAAAACTTTGAACTACCTCACAACGGCCTATTGACTTTATTTCTCGATTATTGTCATGCTCTCTATCTACGATAATAACGTTGGTCTTGTTGTAGCTAATACCAAGGCCATATGCTGCACGGTGTTGTTCTAAAACGTTCAATAGAGCTACTAGTTCTTCCTGAGAAGCAGCAATAAGGGTTGTATCGTCAGCAAATCTTAAGTTGGATATTTTGCTTCTGCCAATAGTTATACCGCCATTCCAGTTGTCCAATACCTGTCTCATCACAAATTCAGAGTAAATGTGAAATGTTAAGATAGCAACATAGGGACTGTGGATAACAATACAATATAAGAGATGTAGCCGATGTTCGTCTTTTTGGCCATCACTAAAACGCATAATTGAAAGATAAAGTTTTCACTAAAGAAAGAAACATGTTTAGCAATAAAATCTTCCAAATAATAATGGACATCTCGGTGGGTGGTTTCTATCATTTTATACCCTAGAGTTCAGCTTCAGCTATTTCGTCTATTTCTGACACAACTAAAATCAAAAAAATTTGAGTATGCTGGTTATACGGCATTGGTCACTAGATGTTACAGAATTTTTCAAGTTTTTCCACTGTTTATTGCGCTTCTGATTGAGAATTTCTTTACTTCAGGTCATGCATGAGGTCCTGATCAGAAGAAGTGCTTAGGCGAATGCAGGATGGCTCCTAGAAATAGTCAAAACGTGAGTAGGAATTTTAGTACCTACGAGTTCTGAAATAATGGAGTTCCGTTTAATAGATAAATAAATAAAAATAATATACTGAGTGACATTGAAATTGCAACATCCAGTAGGTATGAATATATTTTACTGATATCTCGGAAGATAATTGCAGTATAGGGAAGTAGGTATCGTAGGCAAGCCTAAAGGTACGCGCACATAAATCGGCATCGGACGGACTGGACGGATGGAACGGCCGGTACGGTACAGATTTTTCATTAGGGTATCGCACATATCTGATCGGAATCGACGGAAGAATTGGAAGTCAGTTGCAAATTTGTCTTCGAGAGGTGACGAGTTGGCGATTGTTCTGGAAGAAGAAAATTTTCAAAAACGTAGAAGGCGTAGACGGGTGTGGGTTCATGGAGTATGTCAGAGAAAGGCAGTTTTGGGGGAATATGTACATTCTCTCCTGAAGGTCATGAGAGAAGCCATAACTGAAGGAAAATGTCCATCTCGCCCACCTATTAGAGCAAAAGAAAGGCTAATGATATGCTTAAGGTAAACAGATACTTGCAAAATGCCGACGGTGCCTCGGCAATCGCCGGTGACCATCGCAGATACGTCGGTATTGGCATGCAAGGCACGCCCCTGCCGGCTTTTAATTCTAGTTGCTATAATTTTGCCGGATTTTGAAAATTCGATGCCTACCATCCGCACGCACGTGCGATGGTCCATTAAATTTAATAGAAAGTATTTTTCTCCGATCCGTACCGTCCGTGCGATGCCGATTTATGTGCGCGTACCATAAGTCGTCTGCCGACTTGTTAGGAAACAAAATTGATATTATAGCTGGGAAGCAGGAAAAAATATATTAAAGCGAAGTGTACTCTTTAAACTGAATTTCAAGCTTTCGGAGAACTATGCCTCCGTTATCAGGGCTGAAATATTGGATTAACTTGACCAACAGGTAAGCAGAAATAGAAATTATACCTAGGTATAAAGTTTGTTGAGATTGTGGCTTAGGTTAGAAAGTTCGAAATGGAACATTTGGTTAGACTCACACAAATATTATTTAAAATATTATGGTATTCATTAATATCCTCGTCAATTTATTCATAACACTCAACATTTGAGTTAAAAGATCTATAGGTTGAAGATATAAAATTAGATTAGTGTTACGTTACAAAAATGGTACCATAATGAAGAACTTCCCACACAAAACAAGAAGCAGCTCATGTGATGCCTGGAGCGACAGATGTTAATCAAATGTCACCGTATAGGCACAGGATAGTAAACAACCAGCACAATAACTCAGGTTGGCGGTAATTACACGCGCATCCCCCCTTTTGGATGATTTTTTGTAGGTATGCTAACGATACTTCGATACTTCTGCACTTATATCGAGTATTTTTGTCATTGATACTTTTTGAGGCATTCCAAGCTGATATCGATACTTTTGTATCGGTATCGAAAATAATGATATAATTATTGAGGGGTGTAATCAGTTGCGCAAAATGCTCTGTACGAACCAAACGCGCCTAGTTGGCTAAAAAATATCGAGTTGGTACGGTTTCGATGTTTTCATTTTCGGATCTCTACCCAAACTTCACATCCGTAAAATCATCCCAAGGTCAATTCTGTGGGAACCATTTTTATATGGGAAATACTCAGATATTATGCTGGTTGTTTACTATGCTGTGGTATGGGTGTCTAATAATTATATTTGACACATATACCGTCACATAGTGCGTGACATTTGATTGAAATGTGACGGTATAGGTGTCGAGCTATATAAATGTAACTTTGATAAGTCACACATTCATTGGTAAATATTTTTGTATGATAGATCTTATTGCCCTCTGCATCATGTTTTATTTGCGATATTTTTTCTCAAATAGTGTAGTAGCTATCGTCCATCCACGCATCGTTGATACACCCTGTCCATGATCATGCGCGCAGCTACAATGTTAAGTCATAGACATTTTGTAGCTTACATAATTTTTCGTGATAGAAATTTGATTAGCTATCCGCAAATTTTTAAATTCAGTAAAATACCCCGAAAAAGTTTTTTGTGACTCCATCATCATAGTCACAATGTCTTAACAAACATGTTGTGAACTCGTAAAATGCAGTAAGTCGGAGCTAGAGTATTGCCAACACGAATATTATCAATAGTTTTGTTTGGTATTTTTGGGACTTACGCAGGCTTTAAAAATCTTAGTTCACGGGTCTAGACCAGCTAGCATAAACATTCCAGCCTCAGTTCAATGGTCGGATAAAATTTGACGCCATCTTCCGAACTATATGAGCGACCTTCTACAATCGTCAAGCTGCCGCTGGTTCATTACCTTTAGTATTGTGCAGACAAACAAAATAATTGTTTACTTCTTCTAAACTATGCGAATTCTTTGGCTTCACTGGCCGTATATATAAAGCTATGTACCTTTAGCCTGTGTATAGGATCACAGTCATAAAGGTATGCATTGAATATTTGAATATTGGGTACTCAAGTTAGAATGGCACGCATACCCGTCTATCGATTGGCTATTCCCCTATAGACCCGTGACGTCACGCGAGTAGACAAATTCAAATATTTTCCTTATTTTCTCGCTATCCCAAACAAAAATCAATATAATTATAATCGCCTCAACCTGGAGTAAATAGCAGATAGTAAATTATTTTCCAATTTAGCATCCGACAGAGTTTGCTACTGCTTAATTCTCTCATCTATGATATATTCGCTGTTATAATATTAAAAAGTTGGTCAGTTTTAAAGCAAGACGCTGCTATCCTAATAAGGGCTGATCAATCAACGTCGTGTCAAGTTAGCTCTTGAAGAGCAAACTAAGCGGAGCATCATATATAGAAGGAGCTTATAAAAATACAGAATAACGCTGAACTATGCATACATCTGGATCAACAAAAGCTCAGATGATAGTATAAAAATTAGCAATTTGCTGGTGGTGAGAGAAAGAACTACAGTACATAGTGAAAAGAGTAAACCATGCTAGTACACTAGATCATGGTAGGGACCCCCCTTGAGGGCTACATGTTGAAACATGTTCACTTAAACGTTGGCCTTTATATAGAGTGATTCATATCGAACCTACATTTTATTAAATAGAACCCCCTGTATATTACTGCACACTTGGCGGATACCTTGGGGAATTCTAGTGTGACTTTGTGTATCACATATGGAACTTCAAATGAACCGTTTGGACGCAAATCACAATTTTTTCTATAGTACATACCAGAAAAAGAAATTTAATGTCACAGCGTTTACGAAACCTAGAAAGCTGTGATTTTGCGGCCTCGCTATGCTTCAGCTTAGGTTGAACGGTCAAATTTGAATTCTTCTTGAAATAAGTAGATTAACTAAGGAAATTTCAATCACAGGTAACTTGATTTTTTACAAATGGGAATGCATTATTGTTTTATACGTACAAACGTACAAATTTGAAAACCTTTCTAATAATATAGGTAGTAGATTTAGCTAGGCTGATATCGCAAACTCAATTACATCGACTAAAAGATGTGTCACGTTCTGAGAAAATTCAATTATCTGTCTAAACATTTGCACTTGATCTGCCCCTTATACTTCGTTGTGTGTCATATTATCCATTACAGCAATATCGTCTAAAATGCAATACATGATTAAAACAGTAGTGTCGGGAAACTTACTTTTTAAATGAATGTACAAGAAAACAACCACTTATCTGTATCACAGATTGTCAAACTATAATCCTTTACCTGCTAATATGATCACAATATTAGCTAGTGAACAGAACTGTACATTATAAACTATTATATCACTTTTGTACACAAAAACTAAGAATAACGCTGTAACTTTCAACTATAACTAATGTAGAACAATATGATTTTGATCATAGTTATTAAAAGATAGATGTCTCATCCACAATACAACTGGCCAGTTCATCTCTGAGCAGAGTCAATAACATAAAAAAAACAATCACGCAATCTAACTGAACTCCTCTAGATGGAGTCCAAGTTGTTAGATGGCAAACATTGCCATTTTATCCCTTAGAACCAACTAGTATAGAACTAGAGCATGGTCAGTTGATATGCTGACTACAATGCATATTTTTTGAGTACAAAGTTGCATTGTGATTACCGTCTGAAATCGAAAACCTAAAATCTACTACAACTAAGAGCAGCTATGAAATATGTTTAGATCATATGACTAGAATAAGTACTCACGAGAGAACTGATTTATCCAACTTAGGTTTAAGTACCTAAAGCAACTCAAGACTTTCATTTGCTACGCTAAAGTCAAATGAGTACTAACTTTCCAAGAAATTCATTCCGCACTTTAGAAAAGTTGCAAAGTATAACAATAATCATGCAATTATTTATAAAATCTTTTTATTTAAACTAGATATTCATAAAGTCCTTATTTAAAAATATCTGTCAGTCTGAATTAGTTATTGTTTTGACTCTACAGTAATTACTTAATCATTTTGTCAACAGCGCCTTTCTCAGCATTGACGTCTTAGTCAAGATAGCTGTGCGTTATCAGTTTCCAAAAGTATTGACCATATTATGGTCTCTTAATTTTCAAAACAGTTTTAACTGCCATGACTAAGATAATTATTAGCCAGTTCAATACGTCTTACTCGTCAATGGTTCTCAGATAAATCAGAAGGTAATACACAAACGATAATCCACAAAGCAACATAACCTAGCCGACGAACACTGCACACTTACGTCACTGTCAGTGCGCTGTTGCCAGTTTACGATATGGTCTCTTAATTTTCGAAACAGTTTTAACTACCGTTACTAAAATAATTGTTAACTAACTCAAACAGTCGTCAACCCTATTTTTAATGCAATAATCTAAATCAAATATTCCAGAGAATATTTCTAAATACTATCTATCTTTGTATCTACTGTTATATGTTTGTTCTACATTTAAATACAAAAACGCTCATCTGTTATAAGGGCCCATTTTGAAATTATGACTTTAATCACTAATAAGTTTCTGGAATGATCGATAAGGAGCTTTAACTTTTCAAGGGTAGACCTATGTGATTGAACTTATGAAAACTGGGAGAATAATTATTTCATCTACCAATAACTCTTGTGAACGACTATCCTTAACAAATATACATAGCCACGGATTTGAAAGGTGACAGTTGAAAGCGTAAATGTAGCAGATTAATATGATTTTGAGGATATATTTACTAGTTGTGGTAATAGAACGCTTGCTCATAATTTAGTTTCAACAATGCAATCCACGGTAGCGTAGATTTGTTGAAAGCAACAATAGAATTCGCAAAAATGTTTATTACAAAAAATATTTTTGGAGTAACTATTACATTCGATGTATATGAAAAAAATATACTTACAGTCACTTAACTCTGTTTCGTAATCACTTTTGACGCTGTTTAATTAGCATCGCAGGGAGACATTATAGCGTCTGCCAGTATGTTGGAACCCGTCCAGGTGTCTGCCATTCAGAAACTGCATTATGATGATAATGTGAATAGCATAGAGTATCATTTTACCCTAGCTAAAATAACGTAAATTTTCACAAAATTTTCAAATCCTGAAGTTTTATAAAACACATTCGGAACCAGAATATGTGTCTGGCATTGGGTTTTTCTATAAGAAAAGTTATATACTACAGTATACCGGGTGTCCCACGAAGATTAAGACAAGCAATATATCGGAACTGGGCAGTAGAGGGAAATTATAATTTTGGGAATGTAAATTAGAACAAATATAGTATCTTTTGTTATTATTGTGTTACCCAATGAGGTATTTGTTTTTGGTCACGTGACGCCCGATTCAAAATTTTTAATGGGACACTCTGTATGTTTGTGCCTTTTTGTATTTATCCCGATAAAACAATTCCATCAAACTAGCACACTTGGGGTCTAAAGTGATTAATTCAAGAGCTACAGATATTTAAAGGACTGTACCCCTACCATTATGAAACACTACCAAAGTAATTCAACTGTAGGGGTACCTGTTATAATAGTAGTGGTACCATCCTTTAAGTACCTGTAGCTCTTGAATTAATCACTTTAGATCCCAAGTATCTAGTTTGTTGGAATTGTTTTATTGGGAGGAATACAAAAAGTCACAAATATACAGGGTGTCCCATTAAAAATTTTGAATCGGGCGTCACGTGACCAAAAACAAATACCTCATTGGGTGACACAATAATATGAAAAGATATTACATTTGCTCTAATTTACACGCTCAAAATTATAATTCCCTACTACTGGCCAGTTCCGATATATTGCTTGTCTTAATCGTCGTGGGACACCCTGTAATAAAACAGCAGATTTCCCCTACTGCATATGTAATAGTATACCTATCAACATGAGGTTTGCTAAAATAGCGTAAGTCTGCGGATCACTGGCTCTCAACCTAAGGGAAAAAAAGGAAGCCTCGGCAAAGGCCCTTACCTAGAAGGTCATTCAAAGGGCATGTCCAGAGTGCGGCTGAAAGGTCTGCTTGTCGTAATCATCTTTGCGGGTGCAAAAGCTTCCCTTATCAGGCCTGTCGTCATAAAGGCGAGGCTCGGTCCCTGCTGTGTCGTCTGAGAGATTTAGATAACTCATTTCAGATTGAAATTAAAATAGTAATTAATTGTCGGACAACCTTCACTTCAAGATGAAGCTTTTGGATGTCTGGCTAATTGCTGATTACCATCAGGACTGTTATTAACGTTAACTCGGGTACTGTGAGAATTAGAGGGTTTTGGTGACAATTTGTGTCTTCAGGAACATCAAATCTGCTGCTGTGCTTAGGGGTGGTTATATCCCAGTGAGCTTGATTTTTTTATTGTTATGTTGGTTCAGTAGAATAACCATAAGTTTATCTATGCCCATGATGTAGCTTTGTGCGCCGTTCGACATCGACATCGAGGAAATCGAAATAAAACTCAAACTTGCCTATTCCCCTTGATAACCGGCAAGCGAACAACTGTAAATAGAATGGAATTCGACCAGGCTACAGCACTGCCCAGGTCCAGTTTATCTGGGTGTTACCTTAGACAGGACTATGTCCTATAAAAAAAACCTAGAGAGGACTGGAGCAAAAGTGAATGCGAGGTTAACTCCCAATAGGGGCCCACCCTGGCATATTGCGAATACCATCCCTTGCCGTGTGCTTTGCTCCAGCCGAATACGCACACCCTGTATGGTCCAGATGGAGCCATGCTGACAAACTTGACCCTACCATGAATGACACCTACAGGATAATCACGGGCTGTCTAAGACCTGCACCAGCTATACATGTTAGCGGGAATAGCTCCCCCTCAAATCAGGCGAGAAGTCTCGTGTACATTAGACAAAAGACATCCTTAACGTGGTTCGTCACGTTGTCTAGTAAACTAAATCCGCGAGAGGGCAGCATCTTTACATAATTCAGAATTATCTAGAAGCTCTTCCTTCTTTCTGCCACAAATACAGAAAGCGGCCATTCAGCAATGTTGCCAAGCTTGCTCAAAGAACCACCCGACGGGATCCCACTGTCCGATAACCTTTGTGGACACCGATCTGACACCCATGCCGGCAACAAAAAATCGGTCGGCTTGTCCCTCATAAGCTAAATTCAAATGCACACGACATCCGACGCACGACGAACTGATTCTGTCGTATAATCTAAAATGTATCCATTCACATGAGTCCGGAATTTTCGTACGAAATTTGGTTACAGAAACTTGGCGAATTTGTATTTTCATTGTTGGTACCTATTAAAGTTAAAGCAAGTCCGCCCTGAAGAAATAGGTTCGCGAACACTATAAATTCTACTGAGCCGTGGACCAATAATTTGAAGCAAAGATTTAAATGCATTACCTGACATTCGCAAATAATTAAAATATTTTTCTGTGTCATTTAGCTTCGTCTCCTGCAACAGATTATGGTACGCTCCTTGCTTCTTTCTATTTTTAAAAATGTTTCGAACCCAAATTCTTCGCGTTCTTCCTCTTTTCTTCATTTTTATCGACAAGAGGGATAAAAGTAAAGTATCTATTGAGTTTGAATTATCAGTTTCGAAAACAAATTCATGGAGATTGTCAGTTGTCAAATTACATACGTCATCGGATAAAAAGTTAAAATATTTTCAACTTATCCGACCGTCGTATAAAAGTTAAAATCATCGGGCATTTAGTCAATCCATTTTGAATATTTCAACCAATAGGAGCAGTTTCGTGCCGTCGTATAGTCGAATGTCTTGTGCATCTGAATTTAGCTGAAGGCGAGGCAACAGCACACGTGGCCGTCCGTCTTCCATCATTTGGGATATGACGATATGAGTAATCTGTAAACTTTGAATTGGGGAATGGCTAGGCTTAGGCAACTATTGTATTATTTCGCAAGTGGGCCTTATACAGGAAGATTTTTGTATCTTATTTTCGGATTATTGTTATTTCGCTACTATTGATACGACGATTTATTTATTTCTACTTGGGTACCGGCTCGGTACCTATGTCTTTGCCGGAAGTTTGAAAATTTGATCGGATATAAGGTTCACGGTTATTTTAGTTTTGTACGATCGCGATTTGAAAACATTTTACAGGGTGTGACATGCGGTTAAAAATGAAATTGAATATTAGTACCTAGTATTTTTAAGAATTTATAAAATGCAAATTCTGGCTGTTTGCTTGGCTAATGGGTCAAAGAAGATGATGAATACCTAGTTTGAAAATATGTACCTATGTAGCCAGGTAAAACAGAGCTAAAATGAATTGAGATTCTTGGTGATGGGCCTCAAGAGCAAAATACATTTGCGGTATTAGCATAACATATTGTATACCTACCTACCTACTACTTATTACTTCCACCCAATCACACAAGTCAGATGAGTAGGTATTGTAATTGCGAAAAAATTTTCGTTTCGAGATAATTATGTTTTTTGACGTTTTTTGGGGTCTACACATAATGAAAATTGAATATGTCACTGATTTCAGTTGGTCTGCCCGTCTGTCTGCCTGCCGTCATTTTTCTACTCGCATCATCTCAGTAACCGCTGCTACAATTTTCTGTAGACGGCAAAAAAAGAAAATTACCAGAACAGCTCCTTTTTTTAGCGTTTAGGGATTTCTAATAATATTTAGGTTTTTGTTTTCGGTAAGGAGCATATTAATAATTAGGATGGCTGGGAGAGTTGCTTGAGGGGCGAGCTGCAACCATTTTTGTATTCACACAGAACTTATGATAAAAAACAGACCCACTCGACCACTGTCTTTGAAGATATACCTGTGGACGTGAACGTGGACCGAGACGTGGACAAACATGAGCGGACTATTATAATGTTTTATCGTAATTTCAGTACCTAGCTACTGGACCAATTTTGATAGCGTTTAGTACCCCCATCCTTACCGGCGTATATACTTGCAAATAATGCGGGTCTATAAAAATTTATACTATTTAAAAAAATATAGAATACTCTACATACAATCTGAAAATTGAATGATAATATAAATATATATTGGAAAAGCGAATCAGTCATTTTACTTTAGGTATAACATTTTGTTCATTTATTATTTATTATTTTTTTTCTTCAGAGTCTAATCAACTATATAACAACATTTCGGTATTCTATTAGCTAAACTATCGTCAGGTGGTGCGATGACAGTTACTTTTTTGTATACCTATTTTTAGTTCCCACACCGATAGGTGTGTGTGATAGGTTATTTTGTACGATACTACCCTTCACTGTAGTACAAACACCAACCGGCTGGCCCTTATATCCAACCTTTTGCTTGTCTCAGTCCTTTCGGTTAAAGAAATATAATGGACTGTCTAGCACAGATATGTAGTAACACGACACATGAGGCGAAATGTGAGCAACTGAGGAAAAAAACTTGTTTGGTGTCACGTAGATGTAATCTGCGAGAAAGCTCGCAATGTGTGGATAAATCATAATTTGGCTAGCTCGAGAAAAAAAGTCGTTTGTGCCACCTTTGATTCCTTTATTTATAGCTCGGCGGGGCTCGAGCCTCGGCTTTCCGTAAATCTGCTAACAAATGGAAGTTGTTTAACCTCCAACGCCACCGGTATTCTTTTATCGCTCACAAACGTGAAGGGTATTATTTTCGGTCAAGTTACCTAAAACCGGTCTAGTCGTATTTATATGAGGACACTGACTCTTTAACAGCATGAGCGGTTTTTTTTTGCTTTTTATACAGAGTTGTCTTATGCAAGTTTTCTTTATATAAAGTTGATGTTAGGTTGTTTATAATAATAATAATAATAATAATATTTATTTACTCTCAAGTTACATAGAAAAACAAATCATTGAGAAAAAAAAAAATGAGTAAATAGATGTTTACATCCATAGAAGGTCTAGGCCTGTACATGGACAAATTAGTGTACATAAATGATACAATGCAAAAATAGTCAAACCTATGATGGTAAGATTAACTCAATGCTAAGTGGACTATGCTGTAATATATGTCAGGGTGACAAAGTTTTATAATTCGAAAATACTATTATCCAAGAGTGTAGTTAAAAGTACAACGTAAAAACGATGCCTTAAAATGCTAGGAAGACGGAATTTCAATCCTATGTAAGATAAACAACTAAACATTTGGCCCTTATTAATTTCTAAACAGTTTGAAGAGCGTCACAGTAATTTAGGCGGTTCGTCACGTTAGAATAAAGTCCAAAGTTGGATAATGTTTACTTGATACCTGCATGCAAATTTGTCCGTCCCTTCAGACTAGTCGAACGCAAAAATCATTTCATTTAGTACCTAGTTATACTTCGTACAATAAAGTGTTCTTGTGAATTGTTGGTGATTGAGCAACAGCTTGGGTGAGTTTATCTCACAGAGTACCCAATTCTACTAATTGTCTCTTGGTTTTTGATATATTGATTTATTTCATTAAAATTCATTTGAGAACTTGTTATTAGACAATTGAACAACTTTCATTCACACATTTCTCTCATTAATGGTTCTATAATTCAACTACTGAATGTCTGCGATATGAAAACAGATAACAATCTCGAAGCACGTCGCGAGTGGACCCTTCGTGCTGAACTAGTACAAAGGAGTGGATACTTTGCGAGTGGACCCCTCGTATCTTAGTGAATTGGCCTCACAGTTATCATGATAATTCTCCGCCCTAGTTATTGGAGCTCTTGGTGAGGTATTTCGCGTGTTGACCCTTAATACCAAAGACCCAAGTGCTGTTCTCGAGTTTTGTTCTATGATGTTTGATTTATGTTTGGCCTCACAGTTATCATGATAATTCTCCGCCCTAGTTATTGGAGCTCTTGGTGAGGTATTTCGCGTGTTGACCCTTAATACCAAAGACCCAAGTGCTGTTCTCGAGTTTTGTTCTATGATGTTTGATTTATGTTTCGTGTAATTTGTATGACCACATAATATGTGGATATAATTTTATCCGTTTGGGGTTAAACGATATATTTGCTGTGTTATCTATTTATATTTGTGTGTTTATTTATTCTGCTTGCTTTATCAATCACCCCAATATAAAATAACGACATGTTCTTTAATTTAACGTATGTTAACCCATTTCTTTTTATTTATCATTCTTCAATGAATTGGTTACTCAGGTATCTTTTAATTTAATTTACAGATGTGTCGTCTCGAGCGCTTTTCCTGATACAGGCCCAACCTCTTATCGATGTTGAATTAGGTAGTTCTAGTAAGTTATTGTTTAAAGATTTAATTGTGATCTTACTTAATTTATTTTGATCATTTGTTTATTGATTGAATTACTACCTTATTAAATGTTTGTTTTAAAAATACGCCCAGAATGATCATTTAATCAATAATTCGTTTTTATCTCCTACAATTTTTCAGAAGTGGGATTACGAGAAAAAAAAAACATTAATATGTACATACCTTCAAAATTTTTAAACAAACTCAATTTAAATTCTCCCTGCTGATCGAGACGACACATTTAATCAAACCAATTCTAAGTATTCTTTTCATTTTCTAAGTGGAAAACCGTACGTGCGTACTTGGCACGGACGTAAACTACAGCTGGCATCAGAGTTTGAAAGTAATAGTTTTCAAAATAGGGCCTCGCAAAAAAAAATTCATAAAAGTATCGCACATTTAACGGCTATAATAAACACCCTCGTAGAACGTAGAGTTAATGTTCAACGCGAAAAATCTAGCGTCTCTGTTATGCGTGGAGACATGGTACCAGTCCTTGATCCAGAAGATCAAGCGATAACTAGGACTGATTGGATATCTAAAGTGAACGATTTAAAACAAATTTTTTTTGGTGGTCTGAAGGAGCCATAATTCATTTCTGGACTTGAAACCTGTGTGTCTGCCACATAATCTAAGTTCTAATATCTCTGTATTCCATCAAATATTCCGAGATCTGACACTTGTGTGTTCTGCCACATATATTTTGAGATCCGATAATAGTTATGTGTCCTACTACAGTCTCCGAGATCTGACATCGCTATATCTTCACAAACTAATATTCTGAACACTAATACAATGACAAGGTTTCATCTACTCCACTCTGTGGGCATTGTTTGTTAAACGTCGGATTGCTTCGAATCTTGCTAGTTGCTTTTAGATAATACTAACGCGTGCAACATATTAGCTTGTGCAAAAGAACATTTGATTAAGGTTGCGGCGAAGCTACCTAAAACGCCAAATGGTGATGCTATCTCTGGCTTTAAACCAGAACTCCAAGATGAGGTTTTTGCTAAGCAGTGTCATAAGATTAATAAAATTCGTAACACCTAACGGTTAGTCTGAAGATATCACGATCTATTGCGTTACCTTTTTTTTTTAAATTGGAAAGGTTAAGAGCCTTTTAGTAAAACGGCTGCCGACGCTAAGGTTTACTTTGCAAGTGTGATAAGTCAAAATTCTCGATATTTCTATGAGAAAGTGGTACTGTTTCATTCTTCGGGTACTGGTTGTGGAAATGGTAATAACAGGTGGTTACAGTACACCTGAAGTATTGTACTGGTAAATGTTTACGATGTTTAAAACATCGAAACCAGAAAACCACTTGCCGGGTTAATAAACCTACAGGGTCAAATTTGCGTCAAGGGATGCAGGTAGTTTTCTTGGTAAAAGTCGAGTAGAAACAGGTGTGCCTGGAGACCCAAGCTGTATCAATTATTGCGATACATATGGTCACTTTTGGAATGTAAAAACCCTGTATTTCGGTGTGGTTTATAAACATCATTTACACATGGTTCTGCCGAGGGCATGACCTGGCTCGGATGGTACTTTTATGAATCCTTCTGGATGAATAGTTGCACTACACGCTGTGTGGATTTTGTCAGCACTTACAAGACTATCACTTTAAATGAGGTGAACTTATTGGACATTGTTTATAACTCTTCAGAGACGGCCGCTCTGAGGGGGTATAGCAATGCTGATACAAGTCATTGGGGTCCTGTCATTTCAACATAGACGTCGATAGTGAACAAGCGAGTGTAAAGGCACTTATGCTTTTGAACTGTATTCGCAATATGCATTGACTTATTGAACAATTTGTTACCGAACGGCTCCCGGCTTTGACGATGGGGGATCCAGTATCGTTGGCTGTCAGAGTGATCCTTTGGATCTTATGTCTTGGATGATGGTTTCAAATCACAAGTCTGTTAGATTTTATAACCCAGAAAATAATCAAAGTCAAGTTAGACACATCTCGATGTCTATGCTGTGTTTCGTTTGAACCATAGGTTGTTAGCAATATTTAGAGGTAAATATCTCACCTTCAATCTCAAGAAATGGGCCTATCGGTTGAGGTTAGTCGCATTCCTTGAACTTTGAATGGAACAATGGAAAGCCAAACCTGGTAAAGAGGAGGCCTAAGGTTTGATGGTTTAGTTCCAGCACTTTGTGAAGGATTATGCTTTAATTGCTAAACCTGTTACAAATCTCTTCGGGTGTATCTTGGAGATGAGCAAGCAGTGAACGCTATTGGGAGGTTGCAATATTGCAACTTGGAAAATCTGATTTTGTTGCTATGTAATCTAACTGCAGTGACTGAATTACGCAGTGATGCTAGCATGCTAGGATTGGGTGCTATATTGATGCAAGTTCGACCAGAAAAGCGTCTACACACAGTGGCGTACTGTACTAGATAGAAATGTTCAATGGTTAACAAAAATACCACTTTTATGAGTTAGAAACTATGGTGGTAGTTGGGAGTTTGAAAAGTTCCGAGACCATTTGCTCTAACTCAACTTTACTGTCGTACTGGCTGTAATGATTTGAAAGTTATCAGTGTAAACAAGCAAATAATATCAAGAATTGTAAGGTAGTAGTCACAAAGTTTACTTTTGAAGTAAAATACAGACCTAGTGCTTGGATGGCACATGTAGAATTGTAGATTTTGTGAATCCAGTCGATGGGACTGACTAGTTTTCGGAACCACAGGCTGTGCTTGGGATTCAACAATTGGATTGGGTATTATCTGGACAATAACTCACAGTTGAAAAGATTAAAAAATTCGTGAGGTTTTGTCCAGAGCACTATCGTCAGACGAGGAAAACCAAGTTTATAAAAAAACTATGCCTTGAGTGATTGATGGTCGAGTCTATCGGATCACGGTTCAAAGAATCTCGTGGAATGAGTCAAGTTAGTGAAAGCTACAAATTATGACTTAGGTGACTTTGCAGTGCATAAAATAGTGTGGTGTCGATTGACCTAACATTATTAGTATAGTCGAATGAGAAAGTATTTGAGAGCTTAATATCTTGCTACTTACCATGTTTGTACAACAAGAAACAATCTGGAAGGGAAGAGGGGTACTTGCATCCAAGTTCAAAAACTCCACCCTCTTTTTCACGGTACATGTTTGTCACCTAGTATGGTAAGATACAGCCTAGGACCATTTCCGAAAAGCAAGAAAAGAAATGCATATGTTTTGGCATTGATTAATAGTTTTACGAAATTTGTTGCACCGAAGGGCGTGAAAACAACAAAAACTAGGTTCGTGATTGGTCTTTGTGAGCAACGAAACAACTACTTGGAGTACTTGTCAGTGATCAAGGTAGTTCGATCACAGCTAAGACATTCAGAGATTTCTGTCACCAGAACGACATCAAACATGTTCTGGAGGCTATGGCAAGTCCCAGTGCGAATGGTCAAGTGGAGTGATCAAACCGCATGATGGTGTACGTTTTCTTATCATGACATTGAAGGAAGATCTGTGGAACAGAGAACTTCTAAATGTCCTGTTCGTTATAAAAATCATTCCAAACAGGTATACACGGTAAATCCTCTAGTCAACTTCTCTTTGGGTATGGCCCTCAAAAAGGAGCCGTTATGTCAGGAAAAGACGAGGTTCGTCAATACTGACTCTCATCGAAAACCTAGTTACGCGACAGAGCAAGCAGCTAGGACAATAGAGGCAGATCAACAAAGGTAAAAAAAGCAATTTCAATAAGAAGCGGCGCGAAAATATAGCCCAGGCGATTTAGGTCTAATTAAAATGCAATATCCCGATACCGGGGCGAGTCGAAAATTGCGGAACTCTTTGGCGGGTCCCATAATGGTAGAGGTGGCTTTACCAAATATGATCTCTATGTTGTTATCGATGATGACAGTGACGTCATGCAGGTCTAAGATATCTCGGGGCGAGATATTTGCAGGATGGCCGAACTGTCAGGGTGACAAAGTTTTATAATTCGAAAATACTATTATCCAAGAGTGTAGTTAAAAGTACAACGTAAAAACGATGCCTTAAAATGCTAGGAAGACGGAATTTCAATCCTATGTAAGATAAACAACTAAACATTTGGCCCTTATTAATTTCTAAACAGTTTGAAGAGCGTCACAGTAATTTAGGCGGTTCGTCACGTTAGAATAAAGTCCAAAGTTGGATAATGTTTACTTGATACCTGCATGCAAATTTGTCCGTCCCTTCAGACTAGTCGAACGCAAAAATCATTTCATTTAGTACCTAGTTATACTTCGTACAATAAAGCGTTCTTGTGAATTGTTGGTGATTGAGCAACAGCTTGGGTGAGTTTATCTCACAGAGTACCCAATTCTACTAATTGTCTCTTGGTTTTTGATATATTGATTTATTTCATTAAAATTCATTTGAGAACTTGTTATTAGACAATTGAACAACTTTCATTCACACATTTCTCTCATTAATGGTTCTATAATTCAACTACTGAATGTCTGCGATATGAAAACAGATAACAATCTCGAAGCACGTCGCGAGTGGACCCTTCGTGCTGAACTAGTACAAAGGAGTGGATACTTTGCGAGTGGACCCCTCGTATCTTAGTGAATTGGCCTCACAGTTATCATAATAATTCTCCGCCCTAGTTATTGGAGCTCTTGGTGAGGTATTTCGCGTGTTGACCCTTAATACCAAAGACCCAAGTGCTGTTCTCGAGTTTTGTTCTATGATGTTTGATTTATGTTTCGTGTAATTTGTATGACCACATAATATGTGGATATAATTTTATCCGTTTGGGGTTAAACGATATATTTGCTGTGTTATCTATTTATATTTGTGTGTTTATTTATTCTGCTTGCTTTATCAATCACCCCAATATAAAATAACGACATGTTCTTTAATTTAACGTATGTTAACCCATTTCTTTTTATTTATCATTCTTCAATGAATTGGTTACTCAGGTATCTTTTAATTTAATTTACAGATGTGTCGTCTCGAGCGCTTTTCCTGATACAGGCCCAACCTCTTATCGATGTTGAATTAGGTAGTTCTAGTAAGTTATTGTTTAAAGATTTAATTGTGATCTTACTTAATTTATTTTGATCATTTGTTTATTGATTGAATTACTACCTTATTAAATGTTTGTTTTAAAAATACGCCCAGAATGATCATTTAATCAATAATTCGTTTTTATCTCCTACATATATTGTATTTAAACATGAATTATTTTTAAATTAGCCCTGTATCCCTGTATCTGATTATTTCAATAATTATGTTGTACTGTCAGATCTAGTCTACTAATTGAAGTATCATGTAGTTGATTTAACCCTGTCTAAGGCTCCATCTGAGTAGTTTAATATTTGTGTTAATGCTATCTTCTTAAAATAAAGTATTTTCAAGTCAATCACAAGTATTTGAAGATTTTTAGCCATGAAGTGAGTGTTTTCCTTGCACCTCTTTTTCCTTGAGTCTGCCTTATGATGTTATTTGTGGAATGCGGTATCTTTATCCACGAATAACGTGACCCAGGTACGAATGTTTCCAACCATTGGAAAAAAAGTGAAAAGTAAATATGCAGTTTATATCATTCCATGGTTATATCTAGATAGGAAACTGAATTGGAAAGACCACATTAATTATCTTATCCGAAGAGCCGAAAATGCAATCAATATTTTGAAAACCTTTAGCAATTATAAATGGGGAGCAGACCCAAATACTCGTATCTGTGTAACATTCTACAAATCATTAGTTAGATCAATACTAGACTACGGATCGATTCAATATGGCATCACGTCAAATCACAACCTACAAAAAATAGAAAAAATAAAACACATATGCTTAAGACTTTGTATTGGATACTTATCAAGCACTCCAACCAATGTAATGGAGGTAAAGTGAAAGAACAAGATTACACCTAATCATAAACTTTTCATTTTGGGGATGACTAGCAAGTACTAGCTTACTACAAAGACTTCCTTTACTTGTAGGAAGCTACCAATACTTATTGCCAGTGAGAGACAAAGTTTAAACAGCAGATAGAAAAAAAATGGGATCAATGTGGGCGCATATACACAGACGGTTCAAAGTTGACGAATAGTGTGGGGTGCGCTTTCTACCACGAAAATAAAAAACATTCAAGAATCATACAAGCTCCCTTCAGATTGCTCAATACATAGTGCTGAATTGACAGCCATTCAGAAAGCCCTACAATATTCCCTCAGTAATACCGAGCTGTTATAATCTTCATCGACAACAAGGGTGCAGCTACGTGATTGGAAAATTTAAAAATATCACCGACCTTCAGCCATGTCATCCCGAACATGATTAAACTGATTAAAAGGCACAACAACAATGTAAAAATCATATGGATTAAAGGACGTGCAGGTATACCTCAAAACGACACACTCGACAGACTAGCAAAGACTGCGACTGGAGATGGAATACCGATGAGAACTTTCAAGATTCCCTACAGTGACTTGAGCAATATGTTAAACAAGAACCTGAAAGAAAAATGGATCGAACACTACCATAGAAATCTATCTGGTACAACATACAAACAGATCCAGTAGAACATAACAACAGAGCCCTGGACATTGCTTAAGCCCCAAGCACAGAACTAGAATAGGTTCAGACGATGACCCTCACTGCAGATGTAAAGAAATTGGTACTGTTCAACACTGTATACTAATGTAAGTAATGAGGTAACAGACCTGTATCACAGATTGTCAAACGTCAAACTATATTCCGTTACCTGCTAATATGATCACTATACTAGCTAGTGAAAACAACTGCGTATACTAACTATTATATAACTTTTGCACTCAAAAACTAAAAATAACGCTGTAACTTTCAACTATAAATAATGTAGAACAATAATAGTTTATTCATAGTTATTAAAAAAAATAGATGTCCTATCCACAGTACAACTGGCCAGTTGATCTCAGATCAGAGCCAATACATAAAAACCATATCATTTCATTAAAAAGTAGGGTGAGGACCGTCTGAATTAATTATTATCATGATACTACGACTTTAGAAGGTATGCTCACGCGCATGATGTCTTCCGTCTCGCTTCCACCTGTGACGTTAGCGTGTGACAAACGGGGTTTGTTTACTTCTTTATTTACAGGTTATAGCCGAATATTTTCAGTTTATTTTCTTGAGTTTACTCGTTTACTGTAGTAAAGTTTTATAAAACATTAATTATTTGCGATTCTGGAGTTTAACACATATTTGAACAACGGTTTATTGTGCGGTTGTGGGTGGTTAGAACAATAATAATAAAAAAAGTAAAAACTATTCGTCATACTACCGCTACTTGGGATGGATTGAAAAATTTGGCACGTTTCATTGCATTTATGTTGAAAAATAAGGAGAAACTGGGTTATATCCCAGATTGCACAGATACTTCTCTCACTTGGGTCAACCATTTAACAGAAAGTGGACTATAAAAACATACAGATGGGTTCTTGGCAAAATGTAATGAGCTCGGCCATATATTTTCCAACTATAATGGAAACGCTTTGAAAATTGAAAAAACTATCTTGCGAATTTTAAACAAATTAAGTGAATGTAGATGTGACTGGTGAAGAAAAGGTGAGCTTGTTTTTTAGATGTAAAATGTATTTCAGAATACGAATTCTTGATAGGGGAATTAGAGAGACCTCGAATATTAGAAAACGTAAATTCACTAAGATTGTAAAATAGTATAAAGTAATAAGTATACACGGTCCTGCGACGGTGCATCCAGCTTTCCTAGCGCCTTTCCTATTTGGAATAAAAAAAATGCTACATAAAATAAAAATGCGCTAAAAGATGGTTGGAGATTTACCGTTTGCAGAACTTATTTTGATATTTCATTTTCAGTTCATATAGAGAAAGGCTAGTTCTATGTGTTCTTATTCACCCCTTTTTTAGTTCTTATTGTCTGTCCAAAATATATTTCCCTATAGACTCATATTTACAGAATCAATACCTAACTACAACACAAGACCGCAACAAATAATGTGCCCTATACCCAGGCCATCAGAAATCATCACTACAAGTGCATCAAACTTTTTAATTCAAACATATTATTAAACAGATACATGGTATCAAAACATTTTGAAAAAAATTGAGGAAAACCTGTTATTACTAGGTATCTTTAGTATACGAGAATTCACCTGTACTAGTTAAATACAATGCCCAGAAAGATATTGTATGTTGTATTGTGATATGTTTTTATTTTATGTTTAACATATACGTATAGTGCGGTTGTGACATATATTTGAATAAATAAAAAATAAGAAAATTTGATAATGTATTTTTCTTATCCCATGATTTCAAAAATTCCAACGCTACCAATCATTAGCAGAAAAAAGTCAATATTCATTCGCCATAAACATAATGCCATTATGCTTGTTCATGATTTTTAACAACCTCTAATGACAAAATCATGTTGTTTATTTCTTGTCTACCTTTTATTAAGCGAATTATACAGTAAATATATATGCAAATTGGCTTGAAGAGCTGGTGACGCAAAATCATAATCTATATATAAAAATAAGAAGGGTAATCAAAGGAATGGAGTATATAAAAATTCCACCCCTTACCCGAGAAATTTTCCCACAAAAAGATGGTTTCACTAGGCACTCCAATCGACCTCTTATATGAAATCTCAGAAAAATACGTCCAGACCGCTCTGGCTCTATTCTTTTTCCACAATGTAAATTTTTTTGAGTACATCATTTAATTTTTTGTATCTGAAATTCAGTACGCTCGGAACTACTGCAAATGGGCCAGGCGTCGAGTAATATCAATTCTCTGTATAACTATTTCATCAATTTTTTTATTCAGATACAGAGCAATATGTATCGTTTATGAGCATGAGCTATTTTCATTTTGTATGAATATTAAATATCTAAGACAGATATAACAAGAAACGAAAAAACTTTCAACAATCAATGCTTTGGCGCCATGTGCTTGTACACTTTTGTCACGCGATGACGTCATGCGCAGACCGGTTCGAAATCTGTCCGCCAAGTGATTATATCTGTCAGAGTCGTAGTATCATGATTATTATCAACTATTTTAGCCATAGTAGTTAAAGCTGCTTCGGAAATTAAGAGACCATATTGAAAACTGGTAACAGCGTGGTTTTACAAACCCACAGCTTTATCTCTCTTCACAAAACCCCATAGTGATAGTGACGTAAGTACTCAGTTTTTGTCGGTTAGGTTATCTAAACTCACCCGCACTGCGCTGAACTGAGTGCAATAGTTGTGTTCCACTGGTAAAGTTCTATTGCACTGAGAAAGTTCTATTGCACTGACAGACATTTTATACCTTTCTAACTTAAATAAACAGCTCTATTGACCTTAGAAAAAACAAAAGTCAGCTGTCATTATAAATGCACTGTTCCGCTTGGGTACGTTCCACTCAGGAATTGCACTGATCCGCACCGATATGCACTTTGTCAGAGCAGATGATAGAATTGCACTGCTGCTCAGTGGAAAACACTATAAGAAATATTGACGTCTAAGATGTCAATGCTGGGAAACGCGCTGTTGACAAATTGATTTAAGTAATAATTGCAATGGATTCAAAGTAATAACTGCTTTAGATTAAATGATATTTCGAAATAGATGCCTTATAAGTATTTAGATTATACAAAACCAATTTATAAATAATTGCAAGATTATTGTTATACTTTTCATATAAGCTTAGTACTCATTTGATTCCAGCGTAAGGAATGAATGAAACAGAAATTCTTTAGATGGCTCTCCTGAAAAGCAAAGTTCTTAGATGTGTAACTTTTCTTGTGTAGCAATGATAAGTAAATAAAAAAGAAAGCTTTATGTGACTTTTTTATTTTCTTCTTGATGCATCTTTCTTCTGGGTCACTGTCCTATTGCGCGGCGCTATAAACACTCCAACTATCGAGGGATAATAACCTCGCCTGAACAAAAATAATCCGTATCTTTTTACTACAAATAATGAAACCGAGATTGCCTGCCTAGTAATCCGAACCTTCTTCTCATAAAAATACGATAATACCAGAGAGGAGGAAATGAAGCTTCTGAGGTTTCGACGACGGTTGGGGATAACCGGATCTAGGGTGGCTGTGTCGAAAGGGCAAAAACATTCTTATCACGGCGATGGACATCGGTAGAATCACGCAATGTATTTAATGACCCTTGCTTGTTGGTTTCAAGGGAGATGAAAACAGCTAACCGCCAAGCCGTAGCAGATTATGGGAAAGGGATTGTCAGTCTAACACTACTGAGCTAGTCTGGCGGAAAAGAGGATGTCAAGTAGTTCTACTCCGAACGTTTAACCTTACATTCAACATCCTGTTCTCATAGATGTCTCTGTATTTACTCTCTACCGCCGCAGCATTTAGTGAAAAATGAAGTCAAGCTTGATTCCAGTTTATTATTTTCCCATAGCATGAAGCTATAGTCTGAGATCCCTTTGCACAAATTATCGCCCGCCTGCTCGCAAAAAAGTGTGCTATGCCGCTAGGTCTAGCTATCTAGTCTAGCCATCGCAAGTCAATGTATCCTCTATTATGACTAAAACAAATTTCCCAGTTTTACAATACCCCCCCCCCCCCAACCATCGCAATAACACCCCCACCCAAAAAAGCAGAAAATGATCAGGAACCCCTCAAAGGCTTAAAAACGAAGTTTGAGCTGTTTTACATTTTTAGTTTTTTTTATTGATGCGCCGCCACTGACAGGATTTCAGAAAACCATACGCGTTTTCCATTCTCGCGACGCGACGGTGGTAGTACTGTGACAAAAGTTCATTCAAATCAATTTAATCATTTGCATGTTACACAATATAGAGGGATCTAAAGAAATAATCAAACGTATATATTAGAAAATTCTATGTCAGTTGGTTTCTGTAATAGGGAAAAGCCAATATTAGGACGGGCCTAAAAAAGTGTATTATGCCTCTAGGTCTTTCTTTCACAGGTCAATAGATAGTCTATTATGAATATAATAAATTTTTCAGTTTAACAACCCCCCCTACACAATCCCAATTCCACCCTCGCCCAAGAAATAGTAGAAAATGATCAGGAACCCCTAAAAGGCCTAAAAACGAAGTTCCAGGAATATCTGAAAATTTTATTTTCTGCTAATTATCCCGCCACCGAGTTCCAAAATTATAGGAGCATTGCCTACTACAAAATGAGTGTCGTGGATTTTCGTTATATAGAAGTCATAAACTCCCAAAAAGCGTCTTATTTCAAAATCGAAAGTTTTCAGGATCACAATAGTCCCCTCACATATACGTGAGGGAAGCATTGTAATAAGGTATAATATCAGAACTAAAACCTGTTGTGTAAGATTTCACTGAGACCGCGTCCCTTGGTTGAGCACTTATATACCCCGAGTCACGCCGAACATGGAACATCAGCTTCTGACGATGCCGACCACTCCTTTTAGCGAAACGTCAAGCAGCGAAGCGCGCCGATGACAGGGCGGAACAGCTCAAGAACCAGCAGTTCGTAATATCAGAACCATCTTTAGAAGAACGCTGAGATCATCTCTTTGTCACACAACACAATAAAGATGAGAATGCAAGTTCAAAACATGAGATGTACAAGATACGCTGTACGTGTCGCAAGTGCTGTCGATAACAAATAAACTCTTTAAAACTGACTAAATTTGCTGTTAGGTTTCTGCAGCTATGTACGTGAACTTTATAGATCTAGTTCGTTAGAAGTTATCCTTTTTTATCAATACATGTGTTTCACAATTTTGTCAGTTGACTATTGTTTGCATAATTCTGGTTTCTATGATGGATAGACCAAGAATTGGAAAGGAATCTTCAAAACTAATATTTTTCAAATCTTGAAACATACAGGGTGAGTCAAGCTCAACGCCTCGGACTCTTGTGACCAAACGATACCACTTTTCGAAAAATCGACTTTGCAAGTGTATGTAGGTCGAGTTAGACTATATTTTAAAAATAATTACGTTTATACAGGGTGCCTAATAAAAGCGTGACATATCAAAGTTGTGTTTTTTTAAATGGAATATCCTGTATATTATTGCATATTTAGATTCCCGGGTGAATTTTAGTGTGACTTTATGTATCACACATGGGACTTCAAGCGAACCGTTTAGTTGCAAATTTTTGGTAACATAAGCTGACACATTCTATGTTTAGTAACACGGCAACGTCACAGCCCTCTAAGATTTATAATAGCTGCGATATTCAATTTTTTTCTGACATCTACTTATACCAAAAACTGTGAGTTGCACCTAAACGGTTTGCTTAAAGTCCTATGTGTGATACATAGAGTCACACTAAAATTCACCCAGGAATCGAAATATGCAATAATATATAGGGTGTTCCATTAAAAAAACATAACTTTGATATGTCACGCTTTTATTAGACACCCTGTATAAAAGTCATTATTTTCAAAATGTATTTCAACTCGACCTACATACACTTGCAAAGTCGATTTTTCGAAAAGTGGTATAGTTTGGTCACAAGAGTCCGAGGCGTTGAGCTTGACTCACCCTGTATTTCTTAACGAACGGGATAAACAATCATTAAAATCTTACTTATTTGCTCAAAACGATATAAGCAAACATATCTCTGCAATCAGATTCCACACTAATCCTAATGTAGGTAATTATTCCATTATTTTCGTCTAACCCAACAACCTTTCTATATGTTTGCCCTTGTCTATATTTTTTCGACTTCTGAACATAAAACATAAATTACCACCCGCCAGGTAAAAGTGAATGAACATATTTATGGTAGTGATTTATTCTGGAAATAGAGAGGTCTGGATATTTTAGCTGAGAGAGAGAGAGAGAGAGAGATCTTGAAACAAAATCTATTTGTATGATACTCATGTAAAAATACTCCATGCAAAAGCTCTAACTTTTATTGTAGTAAACAAAGAATCGCTAATGACGTAATCTCATAATACAGCTTCGTTCTATGGAACAAAGATACTTTATCAAAGCGAAACCAGTGCTGAGTCAATCAACCTGACGACATTCTCTATTCAGTGAAAGGAACAATATTGCATCTAAATAATCAGATACAAAACAAACACCTTGAGGCGTCCCATTATTGTAATGCCGCCAGTCAATCCACAAAGTAAGGCCACCGAGAAAAATATCTGAAAATCTTGGGTGGAATTGCTTCTCATTAACGGCGGCGCGCAAAAGATATTGGGTTTTTATTTTCCATAAAAAAAATCTTTCCATTCGGCTGTCGTGCCAAAGCGGATTTCATGCAAATTCCAGTAAAAGCAGAATGCTGGTGCTTCGCTATTAAGGAACCTTCAGAATTACTTGTCACGCTTCGGAGACGTACGTGTTTTGGTTGTAATTTTTGTTATTTATGTGCAGTTCGATTGGAGTTGCTAAATGTGATTTGCATCTCTGGCGAGGGACAGAAAAGAATGTCTTTTCTCAACGACCAGTGCAGCCATCTCAAAATCATTTTAATATTACAAGTGGCTTGAGTTAGTGATTTAATTATTTATTTATGTATACAACAGCCTACGGATAAAATCCATTTAACCGGGGACAAAGGTAGACAAAAAAAAAAACGTACAAACGTATGTACACGTGGATATAATTTACTTAAGATGGCCAAAACGTTTAAAATACGAAGATACATCGGTTGCGCTTAAAAAGATTACAAAGTATAAAGCCGGCGCCACATATGCGGTACTCGGCGAGCAACGAACCCCGATTAATTGCTACTCGGCTATGTGGCTGCAGGATTTTACCCACATACTCGCCATATGCCGAGCACCGAGCATTCAGCCGGCGCCATAGCCGGCGCTACACATGTGGCATTTAGGGAACAACGAACAGCGAATATTCGCAATTCGGCAAACGCCTACTAGTGTGGCTGGAGCAGTTTGTGCGAATGGTCGGAATTTGCCGAACACAAATAAGTACCCGAATACTGACACAGAAACAGGAACAGGGCCGGACTAGAGAATTAAAAACTTTATTCGCATTGTTTATTTGTTAGCATGTTAGCATTTTTGAATTCTGTGTGTTCAAAAACCCTCAAGTATTGAATTTCACCGCCCCAGCTGTGACAGTTTTGGAAATATTTAAGCCTTCCGGTACTGCTTACTGAGAAGGCGGCGAGAAACACCAGTTGAAACTTGTTCATGCTGTAAACCATTATTAGGGAATACTTCTATATTAAATAAAATATGCAGTGTGTTCTATTAATAAAAATCGGGGATATATGTTTGTAAATTTAGAAAAATAATTTATAACTTGGCAATGTAACAAACGCGAAACAAATTACAAGGCGAGATAGAGTATTAGTAGATATTTCGATTTAAAATAAAACGTACAGGGTGTTACATTTAGAAAAAACAAAGTAAAATGACCTTCAAATTACTGTAATTTAAAATCCTACCAGTAACACCCTGCACGTTGCTGGTGTCATCCAAAATAATATTTATTTAATATTTAAGTAACTCGCTGTATAATATTTATGAGAAAAGTTAAAGGAATATATCAATTTGGAGGTATTACTTGCGACCTTGCAAATCCGGAAATTAATAGAAAATAAATTATAACTTGGCAAGATCGCAATAATATTTTAGGGTTTAATAGAGATCAATGATGGAAACTACAAGAATTTAAAAAAAAGTAATAGTAGGTACCATATAAAAAAATCAAGTTGATCACTATCCTACTTTCCCGAAACACCCTGTATATTTCAGAATATTTTTAGGATATGCAAAACTTTGGTGAGAGCTTCACAAACTTCGGGAACGATTTCAGAAATGAGTTGATGTGATATTTTGAATAGATATTGAAGGCTTTGATAACTGTCGCCGGTCGCTAGAAATCGAAGCGCCAGAGCTAGTCGTTCTTTAGCAGGAACAGCTTTTCTCCATTTTGTGTCTTTTTTTGATATCAGTGGTCCTGTTTTGCTGAGTAGATATTCAAAATCTTTGGAAGAAATTCTGCAAAAATTTTCAAAAAATCCAGACGGTTCTTTTAATAAATCGGCAACTAGGTGTGGTCCGCCATACCTGAAAATGTGTTTAACATTGTGGTTTGATGTTATTGCTAATTATTTTATTACCTCTCTCGGCTTCTATTTAATGAGACCATCCACCATCGCCTCCTTCTTGGTTGATTTTTTCTTTTCCTTATTAACATATAAGCACTACACATAACAAAAATAGCACTTGCTGCCACGACTATATCATTATTATTTTCCATTGATGATGACGTTGATTTTACTGTCGATAAATTTTAATAATAAATAAGTTTCAATTTGCTACGAATATTCGGGCTTTCCCATTCCTTTTCTTCTCGAAACTAAACATAGCCAACTACGCACATGTAGGGCGATACGTGCTCGCTATTCGGCGAGCAAGGTTGAAAAACGGCAAGTATTGATACTCGGCAAATACCCGCATATGTGGCGCCGGCTTAATAATAAATAAGTTTCAATTTGCTATGAATATTCGGGCTTTCCCATTCCCTTTCTTCTCGAAACTAAACATAGTCAACTACGCACATGTAGGGCGATATGTGCTCGCTATTCGGCAAGGTTGAAAAATGGCAAGTATTGATACTTGGCAAATACCCGCATATGTGGCGTCGGCTTAATAATAAATAAGTTTCAATTTGCTACGAATATTCGGGCTTTCCCATTCCCTTTCTTCTCGAAACTAAACATAGCCAACTACGCACATGTAGGGCGATACGTGCTCCCTATTCGGCGAGCAAGGTTGAAAAACGGCAAGTATTGATACTCGGCAAATACCCGCATATGTGGCGCCGGCTTAATAATAAGTAAGTTTCAATTTGCTATGAATATTCGGGCTTTCCCATTCCCTTTCTTCTCGAAACTAAACATAGCCAACTACGCACATGTAGGGCGATACGTGCTCGCTACTCGGCGAGTGAGGTTGAAAAACGGCGAGTATTGATACTCGGCAAGTACCCGCATATGTGGCGCCGGCTTAAGAATAACCCCATTATACGCACCATCTGTTTACGGCATTGCGATGAAAAACAATACAAGTCTACGGCGTTGCGGATGAAAAACATTACAAGTCCCAGGACATGTACTGATTTTAACGTCATTGATCAACTCGTTGTTGGCTGTCAGCGCCACGGTTCGCGATATCGTTCATAATAATAAAACAATTTTTACATACTTGGCACCCTCTATTGACGTTGTCATAATCTTATCGTATGCTAAAACTAAAAAAAATACTAAAAAGCCCGTAAAAAGAAGACAGAGTTCAAGAACAGTACAAGAGCATAAACTATTTTTTTATAGCTTGGAGGAGGGTGACACTTTCGGATCTATTATATTTTGTATTATCATTGGTCTAAAAAATTATAGCAACTTTTATATGACGGCGAACACAGTTACTTTAGTCGTTTTGGGGTTAATATGTTTCTTTAATTTATCTCAAAACTATGTTTGTGCACTTATACGGTTCCGGGACACACCGATTCAATTTTTTTATGGTCAGCCTCCCGCAAAGGCTAAAAGCCTATGGCGCTGTAGAAGCGCTGCGAGAGGATGAGTATCGGTGCACGTTAGATTTGAAACGCTGCAAATTGTAGCCGTCGGGAAACAAATTCCCCGGCAGCTCATTCCATAGCGTCAAAGTTTTACAAAAGAAGGAATGCTGGAGGAGACTGGTTCGGGGAATAGGGACTTTGACCTGGTAAGCATGAGCTCGCAGAGCCTCTCTAGTGTTCCTCTTTCGGACGGCCTTTGGTGTTGTTGTCTGAAAGAACTCACTACAACATCTTCCATGATAGAATCTGTAAAACAGGGACAGGTCAACCACGCTTCTTCGATATTCCAGGCTGTGGAGCTTTGTGAGGTTAGTTGTACCGATTAGTCTAATTGCTGTCTTCTGGATACACAAAGTTAATCAAAAATACTAATATTACAGCAAATCAGAAAAAGGTGCTGCTCAGAGCTTCCAGTACGCCAGTACGCTTAGATCAGCTCTTGCTCAAGAATGCTTTGTCACCCTTCAGAAAGTAGCAAGCTACAAGAAGACGACCTTGGTTGTAGTCCCCATGACGAAATTATTTTAATACCATAGGTGGCTTGGATCGGGAATTCATTGGTTTCTTCGTTTATACAACATTCTACAGATAAAACCCACTTTTTTAGTGGCACTAGGTGATTATAAATATTATTTTCAAAAAGAATCATCCTAGAAGACTGACAAGTAAAAAAAACACCCTGCACTAAACGGTAAGAAAATTGGGATAGTAGTGAGGTATGGACAGGGTCAAACACCTCTCGCCTAGGGACACGCCAAGACATTTTATTTACTTAAACAACACTGGGCCATGGTAATAATTTAACACAGAGGATATGCCACAACTATATCCAATTAGCAGAGCTTTTATGAATGTAATTGATCTGGATATTATCATCCTGTTATTAACACTGGGAATGCAAAACAAGTGGTTCCAGTCACCTTCAACACCACAGTGACCACACAACTTAAAGTTAGCGATTTTTAGCATCGCTACATGTGAAGGAAATGTTCCATGACCTAGCTTAGACCTATGGCTTTGTGGTTCGGTTTTTAGGCCGGCGTCGTTTAGGGGAAGGCTAAAGGACCTCAAAACACTGCCACATCGCAAGGGGGCGGGGCTACCAACGCTACATGGTTGGGCCACGTCACCGTTAAATACAGAGGCAGATCCACCTGTCAGACGTTAGTATTTCGGAAGCCACCGAAGTGGTGAAATACCAAGCTTTAACGCTAAACGACGCCAGCTCCGGCCTAAAAACCCAAGAACCACAAAATTCATTGGACGATGGCCGCGAAAGCCTTACACAATACATACTAGTTTACCGAATAATCACAGTCATATAGATATATCCTTGATATTTTATAATTATCATGTCATAACGTCTTCGGTACGTCTGGTTGAATCTGGATGTACTTCTTTGAGTGTATCGTCGCAATTTTTTGAATCTACCCACTTCTGGACTATGTGGTTTTTAAAATAAGTATATAGATCTTCGGTACTTAATCTTATTTCCAAAAGTGTGCCTGAATGGGTACTCTCTTTTGCCAGCTCATCAACTTTTTCATTTACTGGAATGCCGGTGTGTGTCGTTTCAGCCAGATAAACTTCACATCACAGTCTTTCAGTTCAAGATGGCAAATCATGATCTTGGTGTGCAATATATGCGTACTGATGCGGTCTTGTATACTATGGTTGACAGCTTTCAAGACAGACTGGGCGTCCCATAAAATTGCGGTTTCGTACCCAAGAAACATTTCAGCAGCCTATTAGTTTCATGAAGGTTTTAAATATGTTTTTTTTGCTATTATAATGACTCTGGTCAGAGACCAACAGGCCAGATCATTTTGCCCCATCCTTGCATAAGGAAGGGAAATTTTAAACTGTATTAAACATAGGACAGTGGAACACAAATCATAGCTATGGAACAGTAGTTAGTATTTCATTTTATGTTTTCTTGTATACTTTTTCTTTTTTTTGTTTTTTTTTAATTTTGTTTTTGTTTAGCTATTATTACTATTTTTTTAATTTTAAATCTTTTCCTGCCTATACTACAATTGTTAATTCGATCCATTTTATACACAATTTGTTCTTATTTAATTTTCTATCTAAAATAAAAGTTTTAGTTTTACAGTACAATAATTATAAACTAGTTCATATATTTGCTGGTTTTCGCAGCTCAGAATTAAAGTTATACTAGTTGGAAGTGCAAGATGAGTAGAGATATTGAAATACATTTGAGTGGTTTCTTCTGTTGTATTTAGACACTCCAGAAGACAATGTTCTAATGTGCCGACCTCACCGCATCTGCAGAACGAATCTCCCCCCAATCCTATTCTTGATTTATGTTGTGGGACCAAGGTGAGACCACTTCTGAGACGATGTCGTTGTTCTAATATAACTTCTTCTTATTTCCTTCTCAAACCAAGTACTTGTTCTAATGCATGGTTGTATCGCTTTGTAAAAGTTTCCTTTAGGACAACTTGTATAGTATTCTTGCCACTCTCTTCTCTGCTTTTTCTTAATAAGGGCATTTATGTCTGAGCTAGGGATTTTGAAATTTGCTATAAACTCTCCATCAGTTAGAGCTTTTTTTGCTAATCGATCCACAGTTTCATTCTCAATTATATTTGAATGTCCTCTGATCCATACAACTTTTATCTGCTCATTTAAGTCCTGGCATTTTTTAACGAGATCGATGATATCAGTTAGCAGATAATTAATATTTGGTGATAGACTTAGTTTTTGTAGTTTTTGTGCAGCACTTTTGCAATCTGTGAATATGACAAACTTGTTATTTGTTGTATAACTTAGACAGTACTCCAAGGCTTTTTTAATTGCCACTAATTCCGAGGTAAATACTGAACATTCTGAAGGAAGTCGGAACAGCTTACAATAGTTCTTATTGCGATGGAAAAAAGCACATCCAGTTGATTCATCCTTTTTGGAGCCGTCAGTAAGTATCTGCTCCCAGTCGTTCCATTTTTCTGCTAGATCCTCTCTAAACTTCTTCGCTGTTGTTGGATCTTCACTGGCATAAGATGTATAAACTATTTTTGGTAGAGCGTTGTACGTCGAGTAGTCTAGAATATAGCAGGGATGTATTTTGTTTTTGTAAATATGTTCCGATAGAGGTAGTATCCATTGGTAGCTTTTAATAATCAATGGCAACTCTTTGTATTGCCAGTATCTGTTGGTCAGAGAGATAATAAACAGGGAGTGTAAAGGACTCAGATGGTCTATACGAACCAGTTTGTTTACAGCTCTGTCGCTCGACATATCTCTTCCCAGGTGTAAAGGTTGCTATTCTACTATTTTAGTTCTGTTATTTTTAAATTGTCCCTATGCAGCAATTCGATCCGTACACCTTATTAGTCAGAACTGAACTGAAAGAGTCTATTTACTGTCTGTCTTTTCACCGATTATAGTTCGAATATCAATATGTTAAATATGTTTTAAGATGATATTTGATAGGAGTTATGTTTTATGACTGCATTGACTATGGCCAAATGCACTAAAGTTAAAATTATCCTATCAACAGGTTATAAGGAGTATCCATAAAACCTACTTCATACGGCCAATAGTCAATTTAAACTGTAAAGTTTTTAGGAAGCTTTATGGTATATCTCAGATAAATTCTGTTAAAGCTATTTTATCCTTTCAACTGTCTTAAGACTTACCGACTTTAAGAAAGCTTTCAAGAGGGCCTAATGGTTTTAAACAGTTGGAGAAAAATACTCAATAAATCCGCCTTAAAACTACATATTTTCCAAGTCAAATAGGAACAAACTAAAACTAAAGTCTTCCTTCAAACTTGTTGGCTTTATGAATGCTTATGATAAGATACAAAGGACTCAAGTAAGTAAACATTACCGATAAAGTCATCTTAAAGTATTTTTTTGTCAGATAGGCTTCGATAAAATTAAAACTTAACAATGGATCCAAACTTAATAGGTGGTGCAAAATAAATAAAAATGGGCATTTCAGAAGCAAAATAAATAAAAAATATTTGGCGATAAGAAGTACTAACGTCATTTCAAACAATTTCAAAGGCTCAACTCCAAGCATAGCAGCACATTATTAATGCACGAAACCACAAGATGATTAGTTTTTAGTTTGTCAATTGCAATGGCACGCAGAATTGCCAACATCTAAAGGTTAACCTACTTACGGTATATTTCGGAACAAGAATTATATTTTGAGGTTAACTATTTTAATATTTTAAAACAATTAGGCCAGTGTCAAGACCATATCATCCATATGGAGGACTTATGAGTTTTAAGGCGGTTTTAAGAATATCCTGGAAATGGGCGTCTGTCGCGCCATATTTTTTAAGTTACTGATTACCGCAGTTATTTTATATATGGAATTGTATTTGATAATAGTACAATTCCTAGCGTGCATATCGACTGAACATATACTGCAAGTAAACCCTTGCATTCCGAAACTAATATATATGCGACTCTAGTTTTAACCCCGGTTTTAACCTATAAAATTGAATATTTTTTAATGAAGATTTTTATCAGAATTGTAATATATTTGGAGGGCTCTCATTTTTTAGGGCTATCCTACAAAGTTTTATCAATAAACTGTGATTCGTTTTATCTTTTCATTGTAGTAATCGAAAAAATTCTGAATTTATGATCATAAAATAGTAATAGATGGTATATATACCTACATTACTCCATTTTGTAAATATCTAGATAAAAAGGTTTTCCGTTTCCGTTATAGAGCACTGATAAGATGTACATACATAAAACCAACTTATCTTTATACGTAATTTGTCTACCAAAATATCTACGTGAAAGCAATCTTAAGATAGAATAGTTATATCATGGTCTCACGTTCTGCACTCTTGAAGCGTAAAGGATTTAACAAAGCTTTGAGAACAGAAGAATGTGTATTTATCGGAGACTTAACAGAGATTTGCTCAAGTACTTGTGGTTTTAAGGCCAGCTTCAACCAAAGCCGTGACAGCTCCCTTTAGTGTGGGCCCTCCCGGCTGTGAGGAGGTTATATCATTGCCTTAATGAAGTTGTTAAGACAAGTTTGCTTTGAAAGGGCATGCAATACTAAGCTGTATCAGCCTTCTGTAGGCTCTGATAAAAATAAAGGTGTTTCACGGGTAGGTTCATTTTTCATAGCTTGCAAAATTTATAGTGCTTCGGCGAGTAGGTAGATGTTTGCATAGATAGTTTAAACATTGAAGATATATTCAACTGTAGTACATGCGTTCTGGAGCTGCCACTGGACGTGACGTATTTTTTAATAGACGCTTAAAAACCCCCGATGCAGAGTAACTAATGAAAATCTCCGTAATTTTTCTCCACTATCCATCACAGTAAGAGCTCTTATCCAAGCTATCGGCCAGCTTTAACGTTTTCATTGGAAGCCGCGATATTAATATCGATTAGCAAGCTTTAAGTGGAGAAGATAGCTCGACTAACAGGCATAACGAAGTTAATTCCTGACTAAACGGGGAATGCAAAGTTCTACGTGAAATATCCCTAAAATATTTATGAGGCTATAAAAGTTCACCAGAAATGTAAGTCTGCAACTTAAATCCAATAAGTAACTACGTGTTTTGAATACAAATTTTGTGAGAGCTATTCCTAGAAAGTTTGATCTGGTTACCTTGCCACGTAGGAATGGGTGGAATCTTATGACATTGCTTTTTGCTACTCGATACATGCTTAAATCCAGTAGAGAGGAATTTTTAACTAACCTTTCATCTAGGATCAAGAAAATATAATCTTGGGGCTTTATAACTTTTATTATTGACTTAACTGTTTGGGATTCATCCCACATGGTACAATAATATTAGACAATGGAAAAGATATAGATAGGTACGTTGGACATACATTCAGATGCCAATCAGACTTCGGAGAAAAAAGTTTCCTCCAAAACCTAGATATCGGCTAGAGAAGTCTTCTAGGAACTCACAATAGTGTCAAACTTGCATAATATGTTACCAGCTTCTATCAAAAATTTAAATCCTGTGAAATTCAGCGCTTTTATCAAAGCATTTTACATGACCTGTGAGTACATCGACTTCCTGGGAAAAGACCAATAATTTAAATTTTGTGAAGTAGCTTTCTACTTCTAAATCTGTATTGCTGTTTTTTACTTTGATTTGTATATCTATCTACTTTTTAACTTCCTCGACAAGGGAGGTGGGTTAAATTATTAGAATTGGCCCGTTTTCGCAAATGTTATCGAAATCAACGTGCGTGGTGTCATTTAGGTAAAATTACCTGACTCATTTTACTTCCCATACACCGATAGGTGAAGAGAGCATTGTGATCGCGAAAATTTTAGACTTTGAGATAATACGTCTTTTGGGCGTTTTGTTATGTCTACACAACGAAAATCCACGGCCTCCCCATCATTCCAATGTCGCGCACATACCCGCGGACACTATTCGTAGTGTAATTTTGAAAATCTTGAAATTTTTGGTATTTTGAAAATTTTGAAGTTGTGATAGGTAATTTAGATATACAAAATCTAGTAAATCGCTTAATAGCAGATAATAAATGGGAATATTGAATTGTTCAGAAAAAAATAATGATTAAGTTGACCTAGTTCTTCAACATTGTTTCTTAATCATTTTATTTATATTTTATACCACATAGTTATCAAAATGAGCGTGGCACACTTTGTACATCTACATTCAAAGAAGTAAGTAGGGGGCGAACTGTATAGAGTTTTTTATTTTAGTAACCGCTGCAGTCCATCCTAATTTGCTTACCCGTTGTACCTGCCAACGATTTCAGTAGTGGGATAATGTTTTCCGGCTCTCCGGCTGGGCCACTAATGGAAATTCCCTGTATGTTCCGGTCATCGAGATTTAAACCAGCCGCCTCAGCTGCACTCTTCCGATTTTGTTCTAGAGCTTTTTTCGGTCAGGAAGTTTTGTAGGCTTGAGAGATCATTCGGGGAACAGGTTTTTCTTTCGGAGTAGATTTGCTCTTGCCCGGAGGCCGAAAATGCTTTTGATGTATGCGCGGTGGAGTAAGAGATGGAGTGTTCAAAAAAAGGGTTTGCTGTAAAAAGATTGCTATATGATCCAGTTCGAACGCAAGAAAATTGTTAAGTGTCAAAGAATTACTCTTTTAAAACACGTCTACCATTAGTGTTTTGATAAGATAACTCTTTTACTAAAGTACCATTATATTATTGTTAACACAGAGCTTACAGTTGTATCAGTCATTTAGCAGATTAACTATTGAAGCAATCAAACAATAACAATATGCACTTACTAGAGAAACCTCCATTACTAGTTCTTCTAGACACAAGTGTGGATAAAGCCGAAAACCGTTCCTCGTTTTGACGCGGACAGATGGTTATACAAAATACACAGAAAACTGAACTACTTATTAAATAGACCTTAGGCGAAAGAAGAAATAATTTGATATAAAGTGTAAATCTAGGATGAAGAACATCAACTGCACCTTTATATCCTCTATGAATTTATTGGAATATTTCTATATGAAGAGCTATAACAAACATGCATCCAGTAGGTCAAAGTATCTTTATAAAAGTATGTTTATATCTAAAATCATTTTTTGACTGATTGTGGTGGTATTATTAATTACTAATTAAGGTGGCTGTGACTGATACTACTTTTAAGATTGTCACAACCTATCGCAATTAGTGATCATAAAATAATTATAAGGTAAAGAAGAAAAATCAGGCATCTATTTGCAAATCAATTGCTTTTTGTTGACATTCTGGTATGATATTGATACATGAATTCTGACAGTTTTTTGAAAAAAGTGTCATCTAGCTTTGATGTTTTGTCTTTAATATTAATTAAATATCACCGGGTGATTCTTATTAACGATATTCCAACGACCATTTATGTATCTAGCTCCGAAATTATATTGTGCAGTACTATCAACCATAAAGTCTCTCAGGTTTGGCAAAAATTTCAAAAAAAGCTAACAGAATGAATTTACTCTGTAAAGCGAATGATTACACATAATATTATTAACCAATAAAACTTGTCCTACTAACATTTTGTAAATAATGTAAATTAGATTTTAGATTACATTTTATATCTACCCAGAGGCAATGCCTACTGGGAATTTATTTATATTCATTTACCATATTGTAATTATCGTTATGGATTATTATTTTTATAGTTCTCTTTACCGAAAGTCTTCACCGAACAACATTCAATAGAAAATATCCATCAAACTCTTAGCAAGAATATGAATGGTGTTCAAATTTGCCCTAAATCTTGTTATGCGATTCACAAAAAATTATTTTTGCGTAATTCGAAGAAGTTCTATTCGGGACAATAATTGTTTAAAGATATGTTATGAACAGAGTTATTGGTTTATGAAATAGCAGCCAAAGCATATCCAAGATATCTGGTATAAAAATAATAGCACTGGATAGAACTTACTGCCTTAGCTAATTCTTGCACAACAAGAGAGCAATCGAGCTTCGAAGCATCTGATAATTTGGAAAACTTTTGTAAACAAGTAATAAATATTACGATGTCACCATTTAACACAGATTACAGTTTAAGTTACCGCATCAAACATCTGAAACTTTGAGGATATATCTTTATGCTCGTAAGAAGTATTTGTCTCTTTGGAACCAAAAGCATTAGTCAACACTATTAGCATTCAAACCTGACGTTAATGTTCTTGCACATTTTATATTCACATATCGGTGAACAGGACTTCAGAATTCTAACATAATTAGATAGAAACTATTGAAAGAAAATACATTAAAGGTAAATTAACAATAATGTTTCGAAACGAATTTCGACGTGATTGAAAATATTCTGATTCTTTGTGCCCGCATCAACAATGTACTTACACATAATATTTATTTTTCACTTTTCAGATCTTTTACACTTCGTTACCAAATGAAGATGAGCGGTGGAATTCTGGACTAAACAAACTCCAAATTTTTTGTATTGATAATACTGACATATATTATGTACGTTGAAGGCCTACTGGACCATTGCCTTTAGAGATAATAGTATCTGGGACTTTGAAGCGAAATAAAGGTCTTAGATTTTTTAGGTAAACCTGAATATCTTATAAGATCTGAAATTTTCGATTTTCATCAAGTGACACTGGAACTCAAAACTAAGAACACGTTCATAATAAGCATCCTCGTATCGTCCAAATCAGGAAGTTTCGCCTTAATAGAGAGCGAAATAAAGATTTTAGATTTTTTAGGTAAACCTGAAGATCTTAAAGATCTGAAATTTTGGATTTTCATCAAATGATACTGGAACTCAAAACTAAGAGCAGATTCATAATCAGCATCCTCATATCGTTCAAATCACGAAGTTTCACCTTAATAGAAAGCGAAATAAAGATTTTAGATTTTTTAGGTAAACGTGAAGATCTTAAAGATCTAAAATTTTCGATTCTTATCAAATGATACTGGAACTCAGAACTGAGAACTTGAGAAATTGTCTCCCTATGTCAAAGATTAGGGTAATATCCACCTGTATTCTCTCGTAGTCTTAGTAACTATTCCACTGACTTTGATGGAACTTGCAGTGCATTAAGTTGTAGGATCACAGCAGCTGCTGCTGCTATATCTTTCAAGATTCTTGTATCGGAGGCGGAGTAGTTAGCAAAAAACGAACACCCTCAAAACCGCTGAACGTTTAGTTTTTAGATTTTCAATTTTTTTAAAGGAGGGGTGAAATTGGGTAGGCCAAAATCATCTAATTTTTAAAAATTTTCAATACTACAAAATATGATTTGCAAGAATTATAATTTTATTTTGGTTTTTGCAAGAATATGCTAGAAACACGTGCTTTTTATTTATTATTTTTACTATTACAAGTGACAATATATTAGATTAGACTATAATCACTGGTAACCTCTAGTATTCACTTAATTAATAAGTGGAAGTTAATCAGTAGTTATCATAGTCATGTAGTTATGCTTCACGAAGGAAACGAATTGTCAAGCAAGCTGGCACACTTGGTATAAAATTTTTGACGGATGGGTCTCGAAACATCGCCGTAATTAATTTCCGTGAACAGAATCTAACCTTTGTTTCCATATATTTTATTCATTTTACCGCAGACTGTAATAAAAATCCAGGTTCGTAGTTGATTATCTGTTATCGGTTGATCACAATGAACGTCACAACGACCTACACCTTATACCTGGGTTAACTTAACTACTGGTTAACCAGACCTTTTGATGTGAAGTACCATTTACGAAATGGATTATTTTCATCAACCACTAATTTCTGGATCACTAACTGACGATAGTGAAACTGGGCGTATGCATTTCCAAGAGATCAGTACTGGTATCTATAGTAGGGTCTGTTTATAACCTACGGCTGGAGTGTGAGCTACACGCTGCTCATTTATAGGATGTATTACCTGTTTAGACGTAATTTGATAATCCCTGTATAACTTACTGGGAACAGATCAAGTACATCTGTTAATGTATAGAGTACATTTGTTTTTAGAACTCGTAGGTAAATGGTAGATTGTATGATAACAAACGTATTTCTTATATTCTAAGAGCCCGGTAAGTTTTTCTACCTTGAAGCGACCGACACTTTTGAAATCACATAATCGATTTGTCATGAAGAGACGTTTTCAGAATGACAACAGTGCCTGTTTTAATGTTGTCGGGGGGTTGCCGCTCGAGAGGTGAGAGGGTGAAAACTCTGCTTCGTGGCAATTTTCGAAAAACAGCATGATTTTGGTAAGCGATATCGAAAAAAGCTTCAAATAACAAGACGGAACAAGATTCTGCATAATTTTGATCTTTACATTTTTCATGTGCGACCCAATAGTTTCCGTCCTATACTGTGCCAAAGTTAGGGGTTGGTTGGTTTTTAAAAAAAATACGACATTTAGGAACACACCGCTACCTACTGCCGATATGTGCTTTTAGTGAAAATGATACTACCTCGCCGTTGTTCAATTACGATAAGATTCAATTTGCGACTCTGGGGGTTGTCGCTCGAGGGTGAGGTGAAGGGGGTGAAAACTGTTTCCTGACGCTATTCGACAAATAGCGCCATTGTGGTATGTACTATCAGAAAAGGACCAAAATTATGCAGAATTTTGTTCTGTCCATAAATCATTTAAAGCTTTTCTCGATATGCTTACCAAAACGCTATGTTTCGAAAATCGTCGCGAATCACAGTATTCACACCCTCATCTCTCGAGCGGCAACCCCCGATAATATTGAAACAGGCACTGTTGTCATTTTGAAAACATCTTTTCATAACAAATCGGTTACGTGATTTCAAAAGTGTCGGTCGCTTCAATATAGAAACACTTACCGGGCTGTTATTAGACTATTAGACGATATGCAAAACGGGAATCAGTTTGTTGTATTAGCCTAAAACAAATTTCGTTCAAACAAAACAAAATCTAGATTTCCTGGGAAAACGACTGAAGGTGGATTTATTCGCTTCAGCACTCGAGCATCCCTATCGTAAAACAGGTTTCTGTATACAAATAAGTCAAATAGCAGGTTCTCAATTAAATAGTTATACTAAACAGAAGCGTTCACAGTATGCTTGGGGTAACGTAAAATAGCTTCGAAGTGTTCAAAACAGCGCAGCTTCCAGTGTTTGTCGACCAATGTACGACGAAGCTACTAGTTGGAGCTCGGTATACGAAATCGGAGCTGCAAAATTGGCCACTGGCGGTTAAAGTCGTGGGCTACAAAGGCTCTATCGAAACGGAATCGATGCCGTACAGAGACGATACAATCCAAAGTTTCGGGTTTGCCGGTTAACCGGAAACTGCAGGTAGTACAGCCTGCCTCAGCACCTCAGCCCTTCAAGCAGACCTCCGTCCAGTGTCGTATCATAGAATCTTACCAACAGACCGCTCTAATAGTCAAATATCCAGGAATGGGTAGGCTCATTCCTCCAGTGAAATAAGCCGAAAAAGTAGGCTATTTGAGGAATGAGGCCGAGCAAGCTGAATTTTTGCAGACACCTTCGTTTGGATGTTTTCATGGAGGTCAAAATATCTCATATTCATATCCTTGAGATATTGAAAGCCAAGGCCATAAAAATCAGTTTTTCGCAAAATCTCACTTTCAGTGCATCTGAAGTCTTAAGAACTGGCAACAAAACTTACTTATAATAGTATTCTCTACAAAATAGAAGACTTTCGGGCAAAAACAGCACATGTTACAAAACTGCTAAAATTACCATGATGGTCTATCTTATACTAGAAGAGAAATTCTTTTATAAGCTACACCTCGAGCTACACTTATTTCGTGCATAAAGGTAAAGGACATACGTTCATTTAATTCCAGATACGAATGCTCATATAATTCTACAAAAACAGCACATGTCCAACCTTTTTTTCAATATTGCAAGAATTAAAATCCATTTTTCTTTCACATCCCTAGCAGTGTATAAATGAACTACACCCCAATGATTGGAACAAGAACGCCATTTGACATTATATTAACACTGCAATAATATTTTTTCACTATTGTGAAATAACAAATTTTTGGACGTTTTTGCTAGAAGGTCTTCAATTGTTCATATAAATGTTGTTTTTAAAAGCAACTGTTTCCAAGATATAGCGTTAAAATGCAGGTGCGCGCATTCCTATGTAATATATAATACTGTATCATACTCTCCTACACTGTTTCTGCTGTACATCAACGATCTGCTGGAAATAACATCAAATCCAATCTACAGCTTCGCAGATCACATTACATTAATATCATGCGTGGAACCAGGCAAGCCACTAACATCCTAGGAAACGGTACGTCAGCGATAGCAGCGACCACGTCGTCAGTATTGCTAAAACGACATCCCAGAAGCTTGGAGTTTCGTTCCGCTGTAGGAAGCTATATACACCAGAGCAACTATTGCCGCTCTACAAGGCACAGATCCGACCATCGCTAGAGTATTGCTCCCATGTGTGATGATGCGCTCCGAAGCACTCTCTAAACCTTGTGGATACTGTTTAGAAGAGAGCAATTAGATTAATCGGTACGCCTAGCCTCAGAGGGTCCTCCACAGCTTGGAAAATCGAAGAAGAGTGGTTGACCTATCCCTGTTTTACAGATTATATCATGGAAGATGTTGGAGTGAGCTCTCCCAGATAATATCACCAATATCACCAAAGGCCGTCCCAATAAAGAACACTAGAGAGGCTCTGCGAGCCCATCCTTACCAGGTCGAGGTCCCCACTCCCCGAACCAGTCACCTCCAGCATTCCTTCTTCTGGAGAACTGCGACGCTGTGGAATGAGCTGTCGGGGAATTTGTTTTCCGACAGCTACAACCTACAGCGTTTCAAATCTAACGTGCACCGACACGTATCCTCTCGCAGCGCTTCTACAGCGCCATAGGCTTTCAGCCTTTGCGGGAGACTGACCATAAGAAGAGTATAATACCCTTACCGCCTGCATTTATACATTCCGTACATGTATACAGCACCTAGCACAATGCCATTGGGTTAGATTTGAATTTTGAACCAATCAAACTCCGAGCGCCATGCGCAAGTATGGAATGTAAATAAGTGCTATATGCACTTACGGAATGTAGTACTTAATGCAGCTGATAATTTACAAAGGGGAAAGCGATTTAGGCGAAAACCATTTTTTAACTATATATTGTTTAAACTGCAGTAAACTTTATTACAAATTAAGTTATAGTGGGGTGTATAATTTTTGTCTTTTTTTACGAAATGTTAAATGTAATAATTGCAAACATCTGGTGTATTAAGCTAATTAAGTATTAGTTTTTAGTGGGCAAAGGAAAAATACATTACTTATAACAGTAAATACATTAAAGAATATAACAAAACAAAAAAGAACGTTATATAAAATCAGTGGGATAAACCATATTTAATTGCATTGGGTTTATTTGTTTTAATATTTTGGGATAGATTAGGTTTTTTCTTTGGCCTCAGTCAATAGGTTTGATCTATATTTTCGAGGATTTCGTTTAAAATATTTATAATTAGTAGGTAACTTTGCCTCAGCATGCATGGCAATTTCAAACATATAACCACCCTATCGCGCTGTAATCGCAAAAATTAAAACAAAAGTCTAGCCATAGCCATACGTTTGACATGCGCATAACTATATTACATTCCGTAAGTACATATGGCACTGATATACATTTCATACACGCGTATGGCAATCGAAGCTTACCGCATAACAATATTCAATTCCGTAAGTTCATATGGCACTGGTTTACATTTCGTACACAACTACACACCTACGGCACTTGATTGGTTCAAAATTCAAATCTGACCAATGGGATTGTGCTAGGCGCTGTATACATGTACGGAATGTATAAATGCCTACCGCCTGGACTATGTTGCCGCACTGGTGGAGTCAATCCTGCAATATATTTCTAGTTGGTGTGAGATACATAAAAGTCATCTAAGACTCACTGAAATAATACAGAAACGCATCCTTAAGGTAATATGAAACTAAACGAAATGTTATCCCTCAGGTCTTGCATATAAAGACATACACGCAATGGATCTTCGACAACTCCTTGTTTGTAACATTTTAATATACGGGCACCAAGATCAATGGACCTTAGTACCAATGGTAATAGGTATACATATTTTAGAGTAAAGATCCCTTATATCTCAATTAGATATAGCGTCTCGCATTTACTCAGTCTTAGCAGTTGGAATAAAATTTATTTTGTTTATAAAATACTATAAAGTAGAACTGAAATTTTGTATAATCCATATGTCATGACCCTCTACTCATTGGTACTTTGACCTTGAAGTTGACCCTTACCGCCACTCTCGATTGAGTCTCAGTACTTTGAGTATTCGTTCTGAAATTAATTTTTTTTTATTTTAAATTATTTTGAATGATATTTATAAACCATATTTCTACCAGATTAAAACATTTTCAATTAGTAGTAGTAATAGTAGTGGTGATATAGAGACAAATTCAGGCAAGTAGGCCAATTTGGTCCTTTTTGCCAACCCCACGGAACCAACACTGGAAACATTAAAAATCTACGTCCTAGAAACTTGTCAAACCTGCTATACTTCTTGATGAATATCAGCTCACCAACTCACTGAATATAGGACCCCTTCACAAGCTCCGTCGTACCGAATAACTGAATCCTGCACATCTGCTCACGAAGTGTAACTGTGTTTCGTCCTCCTCTCAGCACCTGGACATTTTCAATTAAATATTTATTGGGATGAATGCGATGACGAGAAAATTGAAAAAGAAAATTCCCCATGCACAAGGCTTGGTAAATATTTCAGTGAGTTTCTTTATTTTTTCCCTGTTGTGTTTTGACTATGTATAGTTAGGAGAACAGATTAATTTGAATTCCGTATCCGCCACTGACTTCCAGCTAAATAAGGGAGGAAGGAAAAACTCATACCTTTATGGCCTTCGACAGTGCTTTTGGCTCAGGCATCAAAAATTAATAAAAAGTCCTCACCACAGGGATTACTACGAGTACAATCCTATTTGTAGACTCTTAAAGTTAGTACATCATTAAAACTTTTCCACCAGAGGCTGTTACTTTCTAATTAACGACCAAAATGATGCTTACGCTTGTGAAAGCAAAATTGTTTTTATTTACTTATGTAGAATTTCAAATATAGTCAAGGTCCTTAACGTGCTGATGAACAACTTATTTCAAATAGCTGGGCGAGAATATTTTATAGGGTATTTTTATTCGCATTTTGCTTGGGGGAAATGGGGGAAATGATAAACGAAAATGGTATCATTGCATTTCAGAGTGAAACAGTAATGTGAAGGAAGTACTCAAGTCTGATGTCAGGAGTAGTTCATGCTAAGATAATAATTAGGGATGGCAACGATACATCGATCTATCAGAAATATCGATATATCAAACTTTAAGCAGCGATGTTTTGCCGTCAACGTTTGCATGTCAATATATCGATGCAATGATATCGACGTAAAAAAATATCTGGATGTTCCATGCGTGTGTTTACGACACACGTGTGAATTGAACTGAAAAAGCTATGATCGTCATCACAGGAGCAGTGTTGCCAGAGTAACAAAGTATAAAGTCGCCATCGATCAATGTGAAAAGTTGCCACTTTGACGCCACAGTTTTTTTATATATTGGGGTCATGAAAGTGTTAATTTCAAATTAAAAAAAATTTTTTGTCGAAAAAATGAAAATTTATTATAGATATACAAAGAAATGCTACACAGAAGTCTTAAAACTTATAAAAAAATGTTTTAATCTAATTCACTAGGTATCTGATTTATTTTTTCTTCGATTTTTGACTTATTTTAATAAATACAATTCATTTTTGAAACCGATTTCGTGAGTTAAACAACAATCTCTATTTCTTTTCAAACCTGTCCTAATCTTTATAATATGTCACTTAATAATTCGATACTAATTTTATTTCTTCTTTTTGTGTTGATATCTAACATATTTGAAAATACCCCTTCTACATCAGCGTTTCGTTAAGGTATAATCAAGATGGCCATAACAATTTTCGATATGTTTTTAAATATAAATACGTCATTCATATTTTTTGTTTGTTCCAATTCTGTCCAAAAAGCGACCACCGGTGTTGGTCCCAATAACTTTTTTTCAACAGAAGAGTAGGTAATGCTGAATTTTTGCCATTTCTGCAAAAGCTAAATTTTCGTCCCCAGTATGTTCAAATTTTTGTAAAACTTGCTCTAAATTTTTATTTGAATTTTCTTTGAATTTTAATTCAAAATATTTTTTTATTCAATAAAGCCAAGGCCAAAGCCAAGGATTCATTCACTGGAGAACTTGTAACACAATCAGTGGCAGCTCTTTTTGATAGAAATTGTGACATCTAAATTTGAATTGCTGAACAACGTTTTTATCCAGCCTGTCGAATATATAAGTTGTCTGCACACGTAAATACACATAAATTAAAATAGGACGTACTCAATTCGTGCTTCAGAATCCCCGAAAATTGACATACAGTTCGTGTCGCTTTCAGATATTCTCTTTGAGACATCTTTCGAAACACTGCATCCAGATATTAACTTTGAGAAATCTTTCGAAACAATACTTAGTATTGTGAATTTAATTCTTCCTATGTATTTTATTTTAGTAAACAATATAAAAGAGTATGGAAATGTAAATATATTCATAATATGCTTCTATGATCTATGAATATGTTTACGAAGACTTTTCACATCAGTAAAAAGTCGCCAAAAATAGGCCGTTTATCGAAATTCGCCGCCATATTCTCATGGAGATGAAAAGTCGCCATTTTAACGACTTGTCACCCTAAATGGCAACACTGCACAGGAGTAATGAGGACGACCTCAGCTGCAGCACCGGAGTTCCTGCTCGGTATGCCGATGGTGCCATCTTGGATTAGGATGGCACCTGTGGCAGGAGATCTGAGAATGTGGGACTCGGGTAATTGGCAGGTAAGGCGGTTGGCCACGCAAAGATAGCTAAGGCTGCGGAGGAAGCATTGCGTATCTCTGCCTACTTACTGGGTTCTCGAGGCAACGTTGGATAAACCTTTCACTCTGACCATTCCCAGTAGAAAAAAGAAGTGGTTCAGTTTTTCGTTTTTCGGAGAGGCATTAGTATACTACACCTTTCGGAAGAGTTACCCTCTAGGCACTAATACCACGATTTTCGAAGCAGAAGGAGAAGGGCACGGAGCAGAAGGTTTACATCAGGTCTGACAGTCAAGCGGCACTGAAAGACTTGCGTCTAGCCGGACCTTGCAACTTTTAAACCCGCAGTTCCGCATGCGCATTTGTCATGACTACCGAGATGGACAATGATGGTGACAGTTCTGTGTGCCATTTGCAGAATTCAAAAATGTGTATTGTTTTGGAAGAATTTCTATGTTCTGGTGGTATTTTCATTTCTTGTATCCACCATCCAGATCCAGCAATGTATAATAAAGTGTTTTGAAACATGTTTTCTACTTTTATGCCCTGTGCAGAAAAGTCTTAGAAGTCCTCTATCCAAAATTTCCTTCTTATTAGGTGATCAGTATTGAACCCAGAAAATTTAGCTAGTGAGGGTTGAAATTCATTTTGGGTATCATACTTTCTGTCGCAGATGTTTAATTAAAATTGAGAATTTTTTTGAGGTAGGTATTTCATTTTTTTACATTAGTGTATCTAATATAAGGGAAAGTTGGTACAAGAGCTAACGAGGAGAGGTTTCTTCAGAACTGGGTCCACCTTTCTTATATATTATATATTAGGTTAGTATTATTAGAGACAGTTTGTAATTTCTTCACTAATAATCCTTTTCAACTAATCTAATACACAGTGATAGGTATAATATGTACCAAATTTGCTCTTTATACATTAATTCAAAAGGACCAAAGATATTTTTTAGTTTTAAGATTAAGGACGAGTTATTTTTTTAAATTTTTCTATAATTTTTCTAAACATGATACATTTTGTTATTTATTATATGACTTAGGTATACTTTTATTTTGAAATTTGGTTCACGATGTATATTATTTTTTAGCCACAAATAATCTTAGACATCTATCCCCAATGTTGCACAAAGATAGACGACTTGTGCATTATTTATTAAACTATCCTACTTTGATTTTTTACATTTTGAACTGTCAATAAAGGCAACTTTTGTCGTTTTCCCCCTTGTTGATGCGTTTTTTTAGAATAGCGAGTATCCATTCTAATAACTAACATCAGCCCCTTCATTGAATAAAGTCTTGAATTAATTCATGTAGAAGGCAAGCAATGAAGTTACTTAGATATTTAACTTTGGCGCCATTGCGGCATCATCGGATTGTAATCGGAAACCTTCGGCAGTCTTCGGGACTTCGGGTTGAAAAGTTGCACGGTCCAGCTAGACGCAAGTCACTGAAACGGAAAGACAAGTAGGGTCACTCGCCGAGTCTCACCAATGCGAGCCGCCTTGAATTCAGAGGGGTTCCCTTCGTGCAATCTCGTCTACTTACAGGGAATCCGACTGTGCGGTATTGTCGACGTCTACGGTCGACGCGACGTTCACTTTACTTATACGGGGGTCAATAGAAATGAATTCTATAGTATAGATAGAATACAATTTACAATTCAATAAACCATTCAACACAATAACTGCAGATGCCGCTACTAGGGTGGCAAATAGCTCAAGGAGTATTATAGATCATGTTTTGTCAGATAGATGTAGTAACTTGAAATGTACGGTTCAAGATTCAAGTAGTAAGTAACAGTAACAGTCTGATCATTCATAATTTGTAGTCAATAACCTTGGGTGTAAACATAAAAGTACGTGCTACCAAATATAGAATAGATCATAAAAAACTCATCTCAAAATTTGAAAAGAATATTCAAACTACAGAAGTTCAATCCTTTCAGGAACTAATTGACCTAATCACTTCTTCTAAACAAGATTGGGGATTCAAAAAGACGTAACACACGTGAAAATAACGACTGGATTAATCAAGAAATTCTCGAAATGATTGAAAACCGAGTCAAAATTTATAAACACAAAGTTAAAGAACCGGGAAACACGAATTTGGAAAATGAATTTGAAAAACTTAACAATCAAGTCAATAATAAAATTAAAGTATAAAAACCGATGTTTTAAAAATCAATGGGAATAAGTAGGCACAAATCTAAAAAAAACAATGGGGCCATACACAGAGCATGTCGCCGGCATTTTTTTGTGAAATATGCGGAAAACGCTCAATAACACACAAACACGACTTATTTAGGCATCCCGGTAGATCCGACAGATTGTATCCCGTGCAGCGTGTCGCGTGTTAGGTGGTGTTAGGCGGACTGACCCTGTAAACTACAGCTGTTAGCGTTCGGCTACTGCTCGAGATCGCCGGGTGCCAGAATCCGCCAGCTTGCGTAGTATCCGAGAGCACAGCTGGAAAGACCAGATTGGGGGCGGAGCTTAGAGTCACCCTACTTGTCTTCTGAAAGCCACCTGCGGGACCAGAATCCTGGTTCTGGAGTGCGTGGACAGACTGGAAGAGCTGGAGAAAGTTACCTTGATGTGCGTCCAGGATCATACAGGAGCTCTTGACAATGAGAAAGCCGGTAGACTGGCCAGATCCAGCACCGGAGGACAGTTTGTTGGCCCGGAGTCCATTATATATGATTAAGTAGCCCTCAAAAGGTGAGTAAACGATACGTTGGATGAAAAGTGGAGGCAGGAAGGAAGCAAACAATACACAACAACATTTTTTTGTGGGGTATTTAAAAGTAATTTAATCCCATATTCGGTCCCTTAAGACCCTTGCAGACGGCACGCCAGTGGCCGCAGCAGCAATCGATTCAGATATGCCATTAGGGATGCAAAAAAATCCGATGCGCTTTTTGGATTACTCGATATTTATTTCTTTGGCGGAAATTTTAGGGAAAAGCGGTCTGCTGTATTTAATTTTAGAGAGGAAACGGTGAGCGTGAATCAATAAACAGCACTAGAAGTGTGTTGATAAAATGGAAAATGTACTAACAGCGGAGAATAGTGGAAAAGAAAATGTGGTAACAGCGGAGAATAGTGAAGTGTCGTCTACGTCAATTGATTTATCGCAAAACTATTTCTTGTATTATAATTTCCACCAAAAAAGGAAAAGTACGTCACCGCGTGTTATATAGAAAGAAAAAAACCTAAAAGTCAAGTCTCATTGAGAGTGATTCGTTGAGCATTCTCAATGTTTCCACTACAGCTAAAAGTTACAACGAAGAAAATACGTAGAAAAAAAACAAAAAAAGGGAGAAAAATCTCCCCTCCGTTGTCTCCCTACCTGTACAATCAAGAATTCGCAGTATTTGTTGTTCGTTCTTTTTGAGCTGACTTCATATAATGTAGAATTATTGACTAAAGTTGGCTATATTATCTTTTGTTTATAACCGCAGCGTCAACTGGCGGAGCAATACTAGAATTAAGTCACCATCCATGAAAATGATTCACTTGGTAGACAATTATTGCAAATTCTCCGTAAAAATCTCAGTAAATGTAAATGGTGTGGTCACGAACAGACATTATTTGTAATTAATAAAGGATAATCGGGACTCTTTGACAGCGTAATTGAAGTTAGGTGAATTGTTTTGGTTTAGTCCGAAATGTCTTCAAATCAAAAAATCTCCCCTCCGTTAACCCTCCACTACACGCGCTGGTGTACTGTGTACACCATCGGATTTAAGTATGTTGAATTTCCTGAAAGATGTAAGGTGTCGCATCAGCCGTTCTACCTAACCCTCATAACTGGCACTTACCTAAAGCTTGCTTCGCCGACAGTCGTCAGTTGTCTCGCAAACTTTGCCGAGCAAGTAAAGTTTGACCGTTGATCTGTCTGATGCCTAGAATACACCGAGGGTGAAGTTGTGAAAAAAGTATATTATTATTTTTATTCAACAAACTTATTCAGTTGTTTTGGAATTTTTATAAATATACCTTTCAATACCTATAATCCCTTTTAATAAGATAGATTATAAAAGTAATGATGACAATGTTTTAGCTAATGCTGCTTCGTCTCGTGCATACAGTACATCACGCGTGTGCGTGAGAATCTGAGAGGTACGGATACACATGCTTAAATAGCATGCTATTAATGAGCAACGCGCTAAAGAACCGGGGGTCATACGATTAAATGGAAAGTGTCAGTGACGGTAGCATGCTTAAAAAGCATGCTATTTATGAGCATCTGTATTTGTCGCTTTAACCTACCCTCCGTTAGCTTTTAAGGTAACGAAGGAGGAACTGCTCATTACAAAAATGTTTAATAATGCTATTGTAAAAAAAAACTATTTCCTGCTGTTATGATGAGCAGGTTACAAATTAAAGCCGACAATGATAAACAAAACAAGAAAAGGTCAAATATGGACAGAGTCTATACGTAGACTACCTTGTTTCCTAAAAAAATTATTATGTAGCTAGACCACTTTTGAAGTCTCAGGAATTGCATCAAATCAAATCAGCTGACTGTATAGATATAAGTACAAAAATAATAAAAAATTCTATAATTTGCTTACCACAATATTCTGAATTTGGTGAGAATAACCCGTAAACAAACTCTTAGTTTTGTTCGATGTGTCATTGAATTTTTGGAATAACTGATTTATGAACACTTCATGCTAACTTACATCTCAAAAACCTATACCCATCATTGATTTACATTAGCTTGCCTATTGGTCTACCATTCATCTGCCCGTTGATGTTTTTGTTTCAATAATCGCTGCACCGACTTTGATGAAGATTGCGCAAACCTTAATGGGTCATGCTTTACGTTCGAGATTCGCATCTAAGCCCTTAAACGACTTTTTTGTTCTTTGAATTGATGTGAGTGGTGATAAGTTTTATAATTGTAAAAAGTTCCTTAGCTGACAGGTGATCTTTAGCTACCGCCTTCCTAGGATAACTAAGATATTCCTTGATCTTAACATAGCTCCGGAGGAAAAACTACTTTTACTGCCACAGATGTAAAGGTGTGGATCTAAACATTTTTCTCCTGGTCTATAGAACAGTGGAATTATTACAGTGAGTAGACCGCTGCCAAGAACTTCAGTTCTTTATCTGACACTGTGGCCTGGTCGCTAACCATTTGCTATTATTGAAGTCTCATCAAAGTTACAGCTTTATCTTTCATGCTGACACCACCAGTAAGTAGATATGTAAGTGAGTAGGTTGTGGTCGACCCTCCACTGCGATTCTTTGGTCTATTTTGTGTCACACCTATTCATACAAATATTTACACCAATAGGTCCATTCCCTTGAGGAAGTCAATTTAATTATTTGGAGACGAATTTTTCAGACCTGTTGCATCTAATATAGGCCATCTACATAGAATATCTTTCTCTGTTTTATCTTCCAAGCAAAGCCCGTACTTGGCAACCTCTCTCAAGAATGACCAGTATACAGTCACATTAAGATTGTAAGATCTATCCCACTCATCCCTCGCAGTGAATCTACTACATTCCCATTTAGATCCTAGAAGAATGCCTTTGCATTCTCATGTATATCTCCTAGTGCTGACTTTTTACCCTGTTCCTGTATACATGCAACCAAGGGAGTGCCTAAGATCTGACATTGGGGGAGTCTTTGAAATAATATATTAAGAGTGAAAGTAAATATTGTAATCAGAGAGAGTTAGAGAGAGAACGAAAAAACAATACATTTTTATGTTTTGTCACAAAGTACCTTGATTTTTATTAAAATAACAATTTTCTTAGACTTTCGGCATACTTAATTAAAACCTGTGTTAAGTGTTGCTCAGTGTTCGATTTAATTGAATCTAGATGCACACTCAACAAGTATAATCCAGTCAACCTTTCCCCTACCATAGTGCAACTGCCCCCCCTGGTTCTCGATGGATACGCCCTTGCAAGTAACTCTAATTGCTAGTTCTGGTCCCACGAATGAAGTGCAAGCTTCATTTTATATAAAAGCCGACTACTTCGTTTTCTTTGTGTCCAGCATATCCTGGTATGCATTCCTATAACACCAAGAGCTTTCTTGCAACTTCATGCTGCTACGGATGTACGGTGAATGGATTCAAGTGCTTCGAGCGTGTCTTGACTGTTGGAAAATATTTTTGTAGTCTCGCTCTCAAGATGGCGTTCTTTGAACATTCTTGCGAAATATTGTAACCTTCTTTGTGGCTTAAAACACTGCTGTTGCAATGCAGCTTCATATAACTGGAGTGTTTAAAAGAAATAATATATATGTTTACAAAATCTTATGTTCCACAAAAGTCAGTGCTGGCTCCAGGGATAATTACGTCAGGCTATGGAGATTGGTGGATTCACGGAAAACTGTAACTTCAACTGGAAGCTTGGTTTATTTCTTTGCGCTATATAAATATTTACGTAAAGCAAGTATAACAGGTTGTCATCCGCAGAAGGTGTAACCTTTTATACAGCCATCAACCAAGTGCCTCCGGTAGAGAAATTCCATGCAGAGTATGTGCAGAAAGGGTTCAAGCAAAAGGGTAAATTTTGAAAACCGAAAATTGATCTGATTAGCAATTTTTGTTTATGACCACATGAGTAATACATATAATAAGGCACAGTGAATGAGATGGCTGAGGCCGAATCGGAAGGAGATTGGACTCGATAAAATGACTTACTGTATGACATCACAAGAGGTGATTACAAATGATTGAACCACTATCGCTGAAACTAGGGTGTGTCAGCTAGTGAGAACCGCTTGAAGGTCACATCCGAATTTTGTGTTTAAAGTAATGAAATCGTCAATAAATATTAAGGCAAGTCATTGAAACGAATACGAACCTAGGACAAAGATATCAGTCCAAGGAGAAACAGCAGTGAAGCTAAATTTTAATGTATATCTTCAGCGTGTCAATGCCAATACCTTATACATTGTAGAGACGTTGCCTTCGAGGCAACTTATTTGTCTTGTGGAGTACAAATTAGACGAAATGGAAAATTATATACACGAGCTTTTTAGACAATGTAACAAAAGGAATTTTGGAAACGAGTTAACCATTGTAGAATTTTATAGGATATGTCGTTACCTGAATATGATTGATTCCCTAACATTCGGACTTTATCTCAAACTACTATCTCGGTTTTGAAACTATAGCATTTTGCGCTTACTTCACTGATTCCGCGATAAATACCGATTAAGGCATAGCATACTCTGCTGTTTTTGGAATTATATTAAGAGGCATTCCCAGATTGCTGTGACTTTTAATATTCTCCATACAGACCTGCTGTCTCCATACTGATATTGTTTGCCATAATATTGTTAGTAATATGATACAGTCTATATGTGGTCTTTCATGCCTCGATTTCCTGATTTATTTATGTATGTGAGGTAATTTGAGAAAAACTGTCATAGCGGAAGCTAGTGTGCTGCAAAAGTATTTACCGCCTCTGTGTGCCTGGCTATATCCTACATTGTGGCATATATTTAGAAACACAGACTCCTGAAATTATTTGTGTAATATCTAGTCTTAGATGTCATATAGTGGTAGCGTGGAGATTAAGCGATGTTAGCTTTTTTAACGGCTAGTTTCTGGTCGAAAAGCCTTTTTTCTGTTACGAGTCGTAAGAGTTTTGGGTGTAGAGCTACAAAGAACCTGTTATGTTTATGAATGCTATCTGTAGATATTGATCCCTTTGCTGTATTGTGGCTTTACAAATTTGCTAGTTTAGGCTTTCCACTGTAGTGGTAGTGCAGTAGCTTGCAACCTTTGACTCATGTTGCCAAGTCCGCAGAACCTGGAATACGGGAAACCCCCACAAGACCACCTGGTAAAGGAAAAGTACTTCCGACCAGCTTACAAAGCATAATGATTCATCTTGAAATCAGTCGCACCAAATATCTGAACGCGGAGGTTGCGATTAACAGAACATCGATATACGAGGGTTGCTCTACATCTCCTCCAATCCACCAGTACGCAGACAGCTGTTTCACGCTTATTAGCGATCATCAGTGTGCCATAGGTCTCTCTCTCTCTCATATGCAGCAGCATACAGAACCGCGCTTCTGGACGGTTAAGCGGACGCGCCGCGGCGTTCCACCAAGAAGTCTGCTGCTGTTTAGCAGCGATTTTCTTTGGTTTGCCGTTACCTTCGGGTACCAGATGGCACACAAGGCAGATCTTTCTGTCGCCTGCTAAAACAGAACATTCTCCTAGAAAGAGTGACGAGGTTTCGTCTTCTTTACAACATGTGGGGCGGGTGGGGAATTTTACCACTTTGATGAGGGTGAAATGTCAACTGAACCGCAATGGAATTAGATAATTTGCGCCTATTATCTGCCTTTTCAGATGTTATAGCTTATTTTGCTTGCCTACAGTTAACCCTCTCTCTCTCTTTATCTCTCTCCTTCTTTATCTCTCTCTCTCTCTCTCTCTTTATCTCTCTCTCTATCTTTATCTCTCTCTCTCCTTCTCTCTCTCTCTCCCTCCCTCTCTTTCTATCTCTAACCAAGCTTTGACCGAATTATTCTAAGGTATTTATTCGGTGTTGGCATGAACTTTTTGGCTTGCCTGGCAACATCTCTCTCTAACCAAGCTTTTTCGATCCTAACCAGGTTTTGCTTGTTTGTCACCCTCAACACCAATGTATTCAGAGACATATTCTTGTGGCTCCCTAATTATGGATATGAAGGACCTCAAAGCATGGCTGAGGTAGAGTTCATTCATTAATATGGTAAATATTGCTACTTACTGAATCTCAACTTCAAGACCATGATCAATCAGTCAGTGGAACACACTAAACTATGAAGCTGGATTTTAATATCGCCCACCGTCCAGGGACGATTAGTGATAGTCTATCGTCTAGGCTTAAAGTATCTTTAGCCATTTCCACACTGAATGTGGATATATGTTGCTTTCTATGACCGCTCTATTCTAGTGTGACCAACGTCAGGGTCTCCTGTCACTCACGCTCCCCCGTCACGCATCACGCATTCTCAGACAAGCCGACATTGACTCTATTTTCTACCACACACCAAAAAATCTGTTGTTCTGTCAAAGACTCACGCTTGGATTCAATGGGACGTTACACTCAGCATTTCCTCAAATACAGCAATATTTTATCCAATGGGAAGTGTATAGTTGGTAACGAATTATATCGTATTGTCGATTGAACTACAAGATGGCATTAGATTCCAATGAATAATTCAATTGCAGCCTGTCGTTGAATCGAATTTGTGTTTGGTAATTGATTCTGAACTACTTTCTTTTCCTTGGACCAACAGATTTTATTGCGAGGATAGCTGATTGATTCGTTTGGATGTTAAATTGTGTGATTTTGTATGAAGTTATAAGGAGCATGATATAAGAATTAGACATAAGCCTGCACCAGTTGTTGCATTCTTACCTGAAATATAACTGTCTGACTAATCTAAATACCTACATTCAAATGTGGGTGTTAGCTCTTCTATGTCTCAATTTCTCAGTAGTTCCTCCATTCAGTATATAACTGGACACATTTAAATCACACAGTTGCTGATGCAATACGCAAAACCACATGATGACACAACACGGCTAACACCGAAACAACACAACGACACAACCTCGTCCATGTTGGCGGGTTCGCGGCGATAGTAACACTGAGATGATCCCCCTTTTCTTTATTTTTACTGATTATAGTTCAGCGACCAACAAGGGCCATTGAAATGAAATTAATTTTTATCAGATGAATTATCACGAACTGCTGTTGCAGTAATACTGACAATTAATTGGAAATGCAACAGTATTTTTTTCTGTGCAGGAGCGCAGAGGCCAAAGACACTTCCAGAGCAATAGTAGGTTCTGCTACTGGCCCCCCTTACTTTTCAATCTATATATATCTGACATGCCAGAAACAGTTAGTTACAAGTTTTGCTATGCGGACGATATAGCCATAGCTTTTTCCGATAAGAGCTTCAAGAACGTTGAGCATACTCTTTCTAACGACTTGTTAGCTCTAAACAACTACTTCAAGAAATGGAGACTAGTACCGAGCCCCAACAAAACTGAAGTTTCCTGCTTCCACCTGAATAACAAACTAGCTAAATATGAACTGCAGGTACTTTTTGCAGGCGAACCCCTGAAACATAACCATTTCCCAAAATATCTTGGAGTAACGTTAGATCGCACCCTCTGGTATAAGAAACATCTCGCAAACACTGCAGGAAAACTCAGAACACGCAACAACATTATCCAAAAGCTGTGTGGAACGACGTGGGGTGCCACTGCTCCAACTCTACGAACCAGCGCACTAGCTCTTGTCTATTCGTGTGCTGAGTACTGTGCGCCTGTCTGGATTAACAGCCATCATACCAGACTAATTGATGTCCAACTAAATCACACTATGAGACTTATTACAGGCGCAGTAAAGACAACCCCAACTCAATGGCTGCCTGTACTTTCTGGAATAGCCCCACCGCAGCTGCGAAGGACTGACGCCCTTCTAAGGGAGTATAACAAGATTACGGCCAACAACAAACTGCCCATCCACCGATCAATACCCCCGTTGCAGTTAAACAGACTTAAATCCCGACAACCACCAATAAGGGATGCAGGAGGGCTTAAGACCAATAACTTCGACTCCTTAAACCAATGGTGCTCCCAGTGGGAAGGTTTTGCGGAACACCACTCGCGATGCGCATTTATGGGGGCAGCCTTACTTCCAGGATCAGAACTACCCCGGAAGGAATGGGTAAAACTTAATAGAGTCCGAACAGGCCACGGCAGATGTGCCGACTCCCTTTACAAGTGGGGCTATGTGCAATCTCCCTTATGTGACTGTGGCGCGCCCCGCCAAACTATAAACCATATTACGAGCGAATGTGAACTGCGTGCGTTTCAGGGATCGCGAGAAGAGTTCTTCACAGCCACACCGTTGGCGCTGAAGTGGCTGAAAGAACTGGATATCAACCTGTAAATACCAAAGACTATGTATCTTAGTTTGTAGCTGTATCTGTTTTTATTTTAGTATAGGTTATAATATTTTTTTTTATCTATATTTACGATTGTCATGTTTTCGAGCCATACGATAAATAAAAATAAGTAGGTTCTGCCCTGCGTAAGCCTGCGGTCTTGACGTACCAGATTTATAATTATTAGCAGGTAACGTGATCAAACTGTACCTCATACTATACATCCGTTTTCATTAGGTAACTTTGGTAGGTATGGCGTACACACACAAAACATCCGCTGTCTCCTGTCTCCCAGTGGGTTTAATGGCTGCAACTCTGCGAAGTTCTGTCTATTGTAAGTCATGCGATGATTATTAGTGAAGTTAGACGGTATCTGGAGCTAACGAACTTGGAAATGATTCTCGCTCGGGTGAGATATGAAATATTTGGGTTAAGCCGGTATAAACTCTTAGAGCGGCACTAATGCTGCGATTTCATAATTTATGGCGTACTGCGTTTAAGTATTGAGAACAGTTTGGAATAGCTAGGCTAGAGCTTAGCATGTACGACGAAAATGGCTGCCTTATAGTCTGGTAATAGCACGTAGTGCATTTCTTAGAATCAAGAGGCTGCTAACAAATCCCACTCTGTCACTACATATTAGATACAGATTCGTGAAGACCTACATAATGTTCAGTATACATTTTTGTATGGAACTGAAGCCTGGACACTGGGAATCCGGTCGATGAGGCGACTTGAAAGATGTGGGTAATGCGTCGAATGCTCAAAATATCATGGACAGAACATACAGGGTGAGTTTTTAGTACCGGCTCGGTCGATAACTCCGCTACTGTAGACGATAGCGAAAAAAGTTGTATACAAAAGTTGTAGCCACGGATATGCTCCTTGATGAGAAAATATTTTTAATTATACAGGGTGATCCATAACTACGTGGTGATGCAAACATGCATTTTTTTAAATGAGATACCCTATATATTATTCCATATTCAAATTTTACTAATGATTTCCGTTCTTCCAATATAGGATATTGTTACATTATACAGGGTATTTCAAAAGTTATGACCATTTTTATCTCCAAATCGCTGTCAAATGAACGTACTGTATATCAAAAAGTGATGAATCAAAAATAATTTTTTTCAGACGAATGGTTAACAAATATCATCTAGTTTTAAAATCGGCTATAAAAAAGGCTCGCGACGCATATTCGTATACAGGGTGATATAGAATGCAAAATCAACATTTTCTCTTTTTTTTCAAATGTACCCCCCAATATTTTATTATACCAAAGAATTGCCTTTAATATGCTCTTTCATCTTTGTATGGCACTTGTTGTACCTGCGTCCATCAGTTTCCGAGATATTTCGATTTTTCGGTAAATTTAAAATATAGCTTCTATTTGTTTACTGAAATTTATTTATTTTGAGAAAGCACTATCGAATTCGTTTTTTATTTAACAAACAACTAAATTATAAGGTCATGATAGTATTTGATCAAGTCAAAACCCTAAATCGTCGAGATAATAAAGTCAAGTATGCTGAGGAAACAATTTTGTAGGCGTGATACATAATTATCAAGCAGATTTATCAGGTAGGCTTTGAAAAATTGACAGCTTTCATAACCTGCTCAATAATTCCATACTGTGTGAAAAACAAGCTTTAAAAATTAATTTTTCCATTGAGGGTATGTAGGAGAATCTTTGAGAGATTGCCTACTTGCCTCTAGAATATATCAACTATGAACAGCAATATCCAGAACGGAGGCACTCGAAAACTAATGCGTTTGAAAGTTTGAAGAAACGTCTTATTTGATCCGTGTCGTTTAATATTTCATAGCCTACCTGATAGATCTCCTTGATAATTATGCTTGAAGTCTATAAAATTGTTTCCTCGGCACACTTGACCTATATTGTCTCGTTAATCCAGTGTTTTGACTTGATCAAGTACTATTATCGACTTATATTTTAGTTGTTTATTAAGCAAAAATAAAATTTGATAGTATTTTCTCAAAATAAATAAATTTTAGTAAACAAATAGAAGGTATATTTAAAATTTGTAGAAAAATCGAAATATCTCAGAAACTAATGAACGCAGTCATAACAAATGCTATACCAAGATGAAAGAGTATATGAAAAGCAATTCTTTGGTATAATAAAATATTGGGGGTTACATTTAAAAAAAGAGAGAAAATCTAGATTTTGCATTCAACGTCACCCTGTATACGAATATGCGTCGCGGGCCTTTTTTATAGCCGATTTTAAAACTAGATGATATTTTTTAACCATTCGTCTGAAAAAAATTATTTTTGATTCATCACTTTTTGATATACAGTACGTTCATTTGACAGCGATTTGAATATAAAAATGGTCATAACTTTTGAAATACCCTGTATAATGTAACAATACCCTATATTGAAAGAACGGAAATTATTAGTAGAATTTGAATATTAAATAATATATAGGGTGTCTCATTTAAAAAAATGCATGTTTGCATCACCACGTAGTTATGGATCACCCTGTATAAATCAAAATATTTTCTGAACTAGGAGCATATCAGTGGCTATAACTTTTATATAGAACTTTTTTCGCTATCTTCTACAGTAGTGGAGTTATCGACCGAGCCGGTACTAAAAACTCACCCTGTATATCCAATGAAACAGTCTTAGAAACAACAAATGTCGATAGAGTTCATGGCTGAACAATGTGAGGGAATGGACAAGTTTGAATACACAAACACTACTCAGAATTGCGAAAGATAGAGAATGATTTGCTGAATCGTAGCCAACCTTCTATATGAAGATGGCATCTTAAGAAGAAGAAGATAGCATAGCATAGCATAGATACATAGATAATATTTCAGAGATTATATTACTTCGCTACATGTTTAAGCATGAAAGTGGTCAGCTTACATTCTACGGTCAAATTTGAACTATTTTTGTATTTGGAGCAGTCGATAAATTAATTAAGGAGACTTCAACCAGAGATAATTTGATTTTTTCAAATGGGAATGTATAATTTTTTTCATATAGTAAGATGTAACATTGGATAGCTTTTTCAACAATATTGAGTTGTGAATAACAGTCTCTGGTAGTTTCTATTTAATTTGAAAATTTCAATCAAAGCGGTGTTCTTAAATCATCCTACCTATAAGCAACCTAGGAGACCATGCAATATAAACAATAACGTGTATAGATGGAAGAAAACAACTAGGGGAACTGATTGCTTGTTCGTTGTTTTGTTTCCATGTCATTCTTGGTCCTCCTATTCCATGGCGCATCCTCCAAGACTTTACACATTAACTGGTGTGTTTGAATTCGCTCGACTGTGGCTGCGCCTTTCGTCTTAGCTCTTTGTCTTATATCTTCGTTTCTTACATGTTCTAGTTTTTATATTCTACATGAGCGTAGTAGATAATGAATTTCAACTACTTGCAGTTTTGCTTCATCTTTATCTCACTGACGTGTGGTTGGTGATCTCTACTGATATTCAAATGGAGTCTGCTCCTCTGAACTTTGCGCCATAGCTCGACCGCTGACCGACCCTATCAAATGGCTGCTGAACTGCTGCATTTCACTCAAAGGCGGTCATTCTTCATACAACAAGAAACGAACCGCATATTTGTTCCCAAGATGTCCAGGGCTTGGAATGGACTGCCAGGAGATGTATTTAACGTGTCTACGACTGTTGTCTTATTCAAGTCCCGGGTTTACAAACTTCTCCTAACATAACCTTTTCACAGCAGCCGCGGTACTCTGGTATTTAGGTGCTGCCCACGCGGTCTTCTTAGTTATATATCCTTGTTTTTCTTCTTGATGTAATTTCCCCCTCAGCCAGCCTGGATATACAAGAGGTGGGGAAGAACAAAGTGCAGGACTAACAGCCTCGTTGAAAAAACGTGGTTCATTTGGTGAGTGACAGAACCCTGTGAGGTTTCCTACATACGATTATAGGCGAAGCTGGTACCTTGTAGTTACTGACGTTAGATCGTTAATGACTAAGGAAAGACAACCTGGATCACAAATTACCTAGTTCTCCATATTGTCAGTTGCATCGTTGGATTAACACCCAAAAATACCTTAAAACCGTTAATTTGTTAAAAACAAAGGTCAAATATTCAATCAGACATATTTATGTGATATAAGGGACTTTCTGTCGTCATGCAGAAGATTGATTGCGGATGTGTATCCTGTTGTTTACGTGCTTTCAAAAAAATGCTTTAGTTTATGTATTTGCTTTCTTTACACAGTACTACTATAAAGAGTATAAAGACACCTGTATCGACCGTGACTAACAGTAACTCTTGACGTCATTCCTTATAGATTAATCATTTGTAGTTGATGGTGTCTTTAACTGCCTTCTGAAAGAGTAGTAATATCTATAGTCTGGTCGCCAATTAATCATTTTTCAATGTCCTTTGATGACTTTTGTAGATGATATATTGACAGAAGCTTATAAGGCCCCTCGCCCACGGCGACTTTTTGTAGCGATGCTGCCGCGCGGTTAGTATACGCGTGACAGCAACGCTACTAACGCGAGTTAGTCGCATTTTCAACGCGCTACAATAGCGATGCCCACGCGCTACTGCATAGCTTCTGTATCGACGCAAATTCGCGACCATGTCGGACGACATCCAATGTTGACGCTGCTTTCGTTGCTTACGCTTTCCTGCTTAGGTAGGTATAAGCAGCGCCAAAGACAGCGCGACTAATGTTCCTTCGCAACTGTATCGATGCGGACGCGCGACAGCATGCTACAACATCACTACAAAAAGTCGCCGTTAGCGAAGGGCCTAAAATCGGCAAAATGGCTTCAACGGCCACTAAACACAAACATGATTGACCTTGATAGCTACCAGTAGCTTGTGGAGGTATGCGCTGACGATAAGTATGATGTAATCTACAAGGCGGAATGGGATCTAGAATCAATAGATGACTGGATGAGGCGCCACAGACTCACACTAGCTTCATATAAACCAGAGGCCATTCTACTTAACGGGTACAGATTTTACCTGAAGAGAGCGCTTATCGAAACATCCAAAGCAATCAAATACCTAGCTCTCATGCTATTTACCGCTCAGAAAGCGCAGAAAAGGGCTGCCGCGCTTTCAAGAATCCTGCCTAACATCGAAGGACCCACCAACAGTAAAAAAGACAATTGTTTTGCAATGTGGTCCACTCCATTATCCTGTATGGTGCTCCAATTTTGTACGAAGCTGCAGCTGTAAAGAAACACTGTCAGATACTGACAAGGGTGTAGAGACAAACGTTGTTGATGGTAGCGAGTGGACACCGCATGGTCTCAACTAGGGCACTGCAAGTGGTAGCAGGGATTGCACCAATCGAGTTCCTCGTTCATGAGCGAAAACGCTTGTACATCAAAAAGGCCAGAAAAATGATCAAAGCAAAGTAGAAGGAAAGAACAGCAACAATAGTAAAGAGACTTGGCACAGCGTAAGGAACATTAGTCCCAAACAAAGAACCGTAGCTGAAACGCCCATATAAGCAAACGGATTACTTTCTCTCACAGTTCCTCATGGGACACGGATCCTTCCGAGCCTACACAGAAAGAATAGGCAAAGACACCTACGACAACTGCGGAGAAGCCGACACAGGGTAGCACACTGTACTACGACGGTGCAGGAGATGGGATGAGTACAGACGAGGGGCGGCTACAATGAATGATGAGACTCCAGCGGCAGAAAACTGATCGAGATCAAAATCATTAAAGAGATTATGACTAACAAAGAAAAAATTTAATACGAGTACCGAAATAGAAGAAAGAAAGATACAACGAGCACCCGTATTCTTAATCCTTAACGGATGAGAGGAGATGACGTAGGGTATAGAGCAGAACCACATCATACGAAACAATCAGCAGAATATCTCAGGTTGTCTGCAATCATACGCGTATCCCGCCATTTTGGGTGAGTATCTGTCAAAAGAAGCATATACGTCGGTGGACACCATTGACGCAAGGCTGACGCTCGTATCTGCTCAGTGCTGACATAAAATGCATAAGCGTACGCTGTGAGATTTTGTATACGCGTTGTTGATAGACCTAAACAAAAGTAAGAAAGAATTCAAACGGGGTTCTCATTGTAGAATTTGTTGGTATACAAATTCAAAGTTTTTTTTACCGGAATCGGATTTTGCCCGGACTAGTTCTTTCATGCTGATTCCGAATCATCTGTATTTAGTTTTTCTGTAGCACCTTTAGTTTTGGCTATCTTTTGTATGCACACGGACGGACAGACATAGGCTCTGCATAAGCTCTCTTTGCCAGTGAGAGCGAAAATGGATAAACAATCTGCTGGAGATGTGTGTGCTGCTAAATATTGCAGAAATAAGTACTATAATTGCAGAAAAAGTTATTTTAGATTTTCGAAAGATCCCGTATCGTAAGTACATACAAAACATACAAAAAAATATGTACTCAAAAATGTACAGATACTATTTGTACGGATCGATTGAGACGACTTAACTGATTTGAAATATAACAGCTGATCAGTCAGTAGGCTTGCTTTTGTGCTAAATTTTATACAAGTGTATTGATGATATTTTATGCCATTTTATGGTACGCGCACATAAATCGGCATCGGACGGACGGTACGGATCGGAAAAGGTTACCTTCTATTAAATTTAATGGACCATCGCACATACGTCGGGACGGTAAGCATCGGATTTTCAAAATCCGGCGAAAATATATAAAATATAGCAACTAGAAATAAAGCCGGCCGATGCGTGCCGTGCGTGCCAAATGCGTGTCAAATTTTGTAGAAAGCATATAGGAAATCCTCAGAGATATTCTGCTGGTTGTTTAGTATGCTATGGCAGAACTAAGAAAGGTCAAAGTACGAGTCAGCCTGACGTATGTCGAAGAGCGACATTTCTGGGCTGACTCCAGCGTTTCAAGGCGGCCACTTGCTCGGTGCATGCGCCCCCCCCCCCCCCCCCCCCACAAAAAAAAAGCTTGTGCAGGTTGAACTGACCAGTGCCCATATACATTAGGACAATAAGAGGAAACTTAGTGGCTACTCATTCATACTCGACATTGCTGCTAGATGCCATTATTGTTTCCGTGTCCAGTAGCCTTTATACTTTCAAATTCCTTTTTGTATACCACCTGTCACAAACTTAGACATTTCCTTCAACTGCAGTGCTTTTAATAAAGTCCCACTCCACAATCTTGAAATAGCATTTCATGTGCTATAACGTAGCTTCGTTTGATCTGAGATCCAAGAGCAGCCAAAACAAATTAATATTTTTGCGAGCTGTCGCATGTCGCCTCGAGCTACTCGCGGGGATGCAGAATGATGACAAAAGACACAAATAAACTTCGCTGCCTTTTATAGCTAAGTCTTTTTAATATATCTCCTCTCGTATATCGTTTTTTATGGCCATAAAATTTATGTCGCTATATAAAACGGCACTTCCATATTAAAACGTCACTTGCCGATCTAGGGATAATTTTATGTTGTAATACTTAAAATATAGCTCTTCACTCCTAACGACAATAGGCGGAGGAATTATTGCAATCGTCAAATATCTATGACTTTGTATGAGACATCTTTTTGTGTTCTTATGGTATGTGGGGTGCCAATTTTGACATTTGACGTTGTAATCGTGATTTTAGAATAATACAATCTTTGGACGATTTATTTATTTATTCACGTAATATTTACTCAGCGAACGGAGTAATCCATTAAACGAGCAGGGAAAATAGTCCTTACAACTAAACATTGTAGATTTAAACAGATAGACTGATTAATAACAGTTTTCAAGCTGTTTAAGAAACACCTCCGGATTAGTACAACGGAAATATCTACCAAGTATATCACTGTCTCATATTTGCTACATATTATATATCTATATGTGAGAAAATAACAAAGCGTTGATACAAGCCGTAGGTAAATAAGACGATATGCTCTTAGATCTAGTACTAATGTACGGAACATGTAAAGAAAGTAAATCTAGAAGATACTGGCAATCAATTATTTATTGTTTTGTATAAAGACAGTAGGATAGTACTTGTATAAAGTTGTATAAAGACAGTAGGATAGTACTTTCTGCACTTAGATAAATTTACCATATTAAATCTGTTAAGTAATACATCGTTGTGAATTCCATTCTCAGGATAGACTCCATCTTCCCTAAACCATAGATAGGTACTTAGCTGAATGACTGAATCTTTACAATATTATTCGAATGTACATCATACACAGAATACCAAATTACACTACAGTATTCCAGCTTAGATGTAACAAACGCATAAAATAATAATAATAGTTCTTGTACTGAAGAAGTTTTTGCAGTGCCTGAGTATGAATCCCATAGTTTCAGAAGCATCAGTTACAATTTCGCATATATGGTCAACTAGATTCAACTGGAAGTCAAAACGAATACCTAAATTCACCTAAATTTTTGTTCAGCGTGCAATTATGCAATACAACCCCACTGTTGCTGTAAGTATATTTTGAAGGACAAACTTTGCGTGTATATGACACTGTACGACATTTCTCAATACTGAAGTATAGTTTATTAGGATTACAGTAAGTCGCAATCGATAAACGTAACGATTCTCGTCATTATTTTTAAATCATCTGCATAATATAGCAAGTGATTGTAATGGAGTGTGGCAGAGATATCGCTAAGTACAGATCCTTGAGGAACGCAAGACGTAGCTGCAACATCAATGGACTTAAAACCACAATGCTTTATTTAACAAATAAGATTTGTGAAAATGGAAAAACTGATGAGTAAGGCCACAATTTATAAACTTTTGTAACAGTATTCCATGATCGAGTCTATCGAATCTATCGATTTGTTGTGTTGGAGACAGTAGACACTAGAATCTATATTACACATTTCTCTCGGTCTGCCTATCAAACTGTCTGTCTGTTCATAGGTCTGTTATCATTTTTCAAAGTAATCATCAGTTTTGATGAAATTTAGGATGTTGGGAGAGCATAGTGTAGTGTAGTAATTATCAAAAATACTCCTATTTTTGTTTTTAGACGTTTTAGAGGCTCTTGATTATTTTCCGTTTTTTTTTTCTTAGGAATAGACAAAATAGGATGGGTGGGGAGGGCGAAGTAGTGGTAACTGCAAAATATTTTGTATTAGTGAATGACTGTCCATAACTGTTGAAGAATGCCGTGAAGGTATCGTGTACGTTACAGACCGGATCATTTATTTGGAGATTTGTATACGATGAGGGTGTTATCTTGCAATTACGTCAGTAACTGCTGTGCTGTTTTTGAGAAAATTTTAAGTGCGATATGCTCTGGGATCATAAGAGTTATAGCGCGATCTTCTCGGTCTGTTGTCATGCTTCAGACAATTTTAGATCTCAGTAACCACTGTTGATTAAATTTAGGATGTGATATGCTGGGTGAGCATAGTGTGGTGTAGTAATTATAAAAAAAATCCTTTTTTTATTTTTAGGCGTTTTAGAGGTTCCTGGACATTTTGTTTTAAAGCAGTGGAGTAATTAACTAAAGAATAAAAATGATTCGACTTACTCCAAACTTAGTTGTTAGATCTTCCGGTCATTTACCGTTTCTCGATATCCTACCTACCCCTGCGAAAATAGTGATAAATTGTGGTATCTTCGAACTCGAGGCATGTTTTCAAAATTAGAATTATTAAAGTAGCTCCAATGAAACGGATTGTTTACAAAACCGAAGGGCTAAAATTACAATAATGTAAGACTTCTCAAAGCAGTACAAGAACTTTGACTTTTATGTCATAATATACTTGAAATAAGCTGCATTGTTTTTGAGTTCAAAATATAATTCCTTCGCATGAAGAGGCAATATTGTCAGTTTTTTTACACTTGATGCTTTGACCATAGCCACTGTTCAAGGAGAGAGAGAGAGAGAGAAAGAGAGAGAGAGAGAGAGAGAGAGAGCAGGCAAGTAATATCGGTCGACCTTCGTTATGGTTATTGGGAATCATTTATGTTTCTTCTTACTGTGCATCCTCAAAATAAAATAGCCAAAATAACACATTGCTGGACACTCTGCTGACCGGGTGGCTTCATAATATGGCACCTCAAAACATTCCCATTTTTTTGCAATTGTAACATGATTTGCCTTATCAAAATATTTTATGGGTATTCATTTTTGACTCTTTTTTTTTCATTTTTGAGGTTTTTGGTGACAATAAAAAAGACGGCTATATCCGTCGTGTCACATCACAGCAGACTTCATATTCTAGAGTGGCAACCACGGCTATAGCCGTTTGACCAGTGTAATCGTAAAACACATCTTGTGGGAAGAAAAGGACAATTTTCGTGACAAAAGCTAAAACAAAAACAAAATGTTATCGTATCAAATTTAGAAACAAAAACGTATCTCTCAAAATATAGACGGTATCAGAACAAAAAGTCAAATTTATTAGCAAACAGAGGTATCCCCGAACAGAACAGAATCTAGACACAAATTTATGTTTGATGCCACTCTTCAAAGCAGTCTGAACACAAAGCAGGTTTATTTTCACAATGCTTGCATCTATAGCTAGTTTTTTTGCTTCTTCCAGACTTAAAGTATTGTTTGCATCTAAGAGAATAGGATTTCCTCTGGTAGGGGCAGCTTCTCTGGAAAACGTCCCACACGTTCTTTGAGTTTTGTATTGATATGAAACTCAGTACTGAAAACATGAAAACCAAACAAAAACACACTGGCAATATTGCAGCTATACACGTGGTCAGTGCATCACATTGGAGGTTATGGACGGTTATAGCCGTCGTGCTGTTGTACCCATGCACCTTAAAACATTAATAGTTGGGACAGCGTATAGTGGGTTAGAATTTAGCAATTTCAGAAATGAAGAGCTTTATGTTATGGCACTAACATTGCTTAACAAGCCAAGTATACCGACATTCTGACGGTCGTCACCGTTCTGCTGTAACAAACTGATAACTTTTTGACTGATATAGCCATCGTGGCGTATCACGATCACTCCCCGCAGACGGCTATAGCCGTTGTGTCCAACAACGTGATAAAAAATATTTGATAGGCTGAAGTTATACCAATTTGCGTGAAGCTAGTAAGCTGAGAGTGTTGAAATAGCTTTTTAAGCGGCCTGGGGGTTCAAGAGGATCACAATAGCCCTTAGCTTCTACAATAAATATGACCTCAATCACAGGCTAATGATATGATAATTGCAGTTTGACATATTTTTGCAGTTCCTTAGGTCAGAGGTTACCCTCTCCCATAGAATATGTCATACTGGACGTTTCGATTTTGACATTCACAACCGCAAACTTGACATTTCTAGGGATTTTAATTCATGCATGACAAAGTCTGGCGATTTCTGGCGATTTTCATGGTAAGCGGTGACTACAAGTTTACTTATAACCTGACAACATGCGATACTCGCTTAGAGTAAGACATCAATTACCAGTTACCAAAAGCATCACATCACAGACACTATGCCTTGAATAGTCTTTCATCTTTGAACCCTCTTCGCGGAAAAAAATGATCCCTTATAAATTTGGTGGACCTCAGTTGTGATGAAATCGGCCTGGCACGACATTAGCATTTTTTAATAATGTTTCATTTCGCCTGTCGGGTTCAGCTTAATTTATATATTTTTGAGTGTTGACGGTGGGAGTATGGAAGGCTTAAGCCAGATTAAATAAGCTGATTTTTATGCGTTGTCACGCGTTACTGATGGAAAAACTCTGGCTCGTGAAATTATTTACTCGGTTTCCACTCAGGATGCCTTATTGCCTTTCACAATTTTTCATAGAAAAATTTGAATATCACGATGTCATGCCACACGTACTTCCTTTGTCGCTGTAATAAATTCGTTGTGGTGGATGGAGTTTGCTCTTCCTCCTGGAATGTCAATTTTAATTTTCTACAGGGAAGGAAATAATTGCTAAGGACCTTTGGTGTTCACGGATGGTGCGGTTCTTGAATTAGATTCATATTTCTGACATCTTCTTCCTAAAGTGCGATGCAGATTTCTGTGTAGGCGTCCATCCTTTCTCTCATTTATTGCGGCCCTCTGTAATTCTTGGAAGTCAAATTGTTTGCATTTTCATGCTTACATCTGCATGTCGATTTCTCAATTTAAATTCGTACCAGAAAATGTTGGCGGCCGGCGGGACTCGAAGCCATGACCTCCAGATTTGTATTCCGGCGCTCTCACCAGTTGAGCTACAGTCGCCCTGTCAAGTCCACTTCGAAACCGCCATCTATAACTACGCGCGAACGGTCCTGCCCGCCAACGGCTCTCTCGCGCCATCTTCTGGTACTACCAGCGGCCCGCGCCTATGATATCAAGTGATCGGATGGGTCGGTATTGATCTCCGACCGAGCTCGATCTAGATGTCACTTGTCCGGGCTAGCACAGATGCCTCTGTGTACGGGAGGTGTTGTATATAATATATGAAAAACTGACATACTGACTGGTATGAAAGAAAATACTGGAAGTTGATATTATAATAAACACGCGAGTTGGTTACGGCCGCTGCCACTTCTCGCATCTCAACTTCCAATATTTTCTATCATGCCAGTCTCCTTCTTGGAGTACTCTGGCTGCCATGGACTCTTGTATCTCAGTTTTTCAGCTTCTAGGTGGCCTTCCTCTTTTCCGTCTTTCTTGGGGTGTCCAGTGCCATACTATCTTGGGACAACTATCTTCAACCATTCTTTGAAGATGACCATACCATATTAATTGTTTTTGTTCAAAAGTATCAATTATAGTGCGCTGCACGTCCATTATTTCTCGTATACTATCGTTTATGATACGATCTAGTCTATATATTCTTGCACCTCTTCGCCAGAAATCCATTTCAAGAGACAGCAGTTTTTGTCGATCTTTTTTTGTTTGGCTCCCATGTTTCGGAGCCGCAGGTGCATATACTCTGGGCTATTGTTTTATAGAGCATAGCTTTTATCTTGGCATGAATATTTTTGCTCCAAAGGACCGAGTTTAGTTCACGGATGGCAAACGTGTTGAACGTGTTGAATAGTTATTATTTTCATGCTTACATCCACATAATTATGGATTTCTCAGTTTGAATGCGTACCAGAAAATGTCGGCGGCCGGCGGGACTTGAACCCACGACCTCAAGATTGCTACTCCGGCGTTCACACCAGTTGAGCGATGGTCGCCCTGTCAACCCAACTCCGAGAGCCAATGACGGACGTTTCTCAGCCATGATACCTTTTTCTTCCTTCTTCCTCTTCTCCCTCCTTTGATATTTTCTTGAAGAATGAGACGCAGGAGATGATAGTGTTCCCCATGCATCATATATCCTAGATAAGCTATTTTCATCTTTCCTATACCCTCAAAAAGTTCTCGTTCTCTGAATAGGGCTTTCTGGAGAATGCTCTCATTTCTCACATGATCGACCCGGGAAACTCTGCCTTCAGCGTCTATGCTTCCGCATCGTACAGTAGAGTAGACCAGACATAACATTTCATGCTGTATCTGAGAATAAAGTTCCAGTTTTTGTTGGTAAGAAATTTTCCCGTTCCAGGAAAAACGCCCGAACTCTTCAATTCTAATTCCCAACATCTGTTCTCCGAAATGAATATTTTGATGTCTAAAAAAAAAAATATGTTTCCGCTTCTTTGAAGTTTTGTCAATTTCCAGTATAATTTATTCCGATTCCGTATATAAAATTGTTCTCATAATATAAGTTCTATAACAAACACAACAACTGATGCTTTTAGATCATTTTAATAATAATGATAATACTAATCGTTACACAGGCAAGGTGCAAAATTCCTTATACAAGCAATTCAGTGCAACATATGAAATGCTCACATACCAAATCAATAAAGCCATACTCCAACCCAATAGGCTTCCCAAATTCCTCATCCAAGGAATAACGTACATAAAATCAATCAAGAACCCTGCCAATTACCGCCGGATCACTTGTCTACCCACCTTGGACAAGATTAACAACCGCAGCAATACTCACAAAGATTGAACAATACCTTACGCAAAACAACATCCTGACTGAAAAGCAAAAAGAATGTAGAAAACAAAGCCAAGGTTGGAAGGAACAACTTTTTTTCCTCTGGGAGTCGTCAAGAACTTAAGCCTTTAAGGCCTATTATTCTATAACTTCCCAGAGGGGGACGGTGCACGGCCAGCACCGTTGGAATGATTACACCATCATCATCCCGGACGGTCCGACGGAGGTCCCCCGTCCGGGCCTTCCGGTCGATCATCCAAAGTGCCGGCCACGTAAGATGCTCCACTCAGCGTTCGTGTGGGCGATACCAACGCGGTCGAAACTGAATGCCCTGTGTATATTCAGTCACCCACTCAAGCGCTAACCGCGCACAAGGCTGCTGCCGCCCCACTATCGAAGGCAGACACTGTTCGTCGCGCAGCCACATGGGTCCCCTCAAGGAACAAATACCTAATAATTGATAGTGTGGTCATGGAGTAAACTAGAAAAAAACTTAGAAATCTTCATAGCTGTTTCATAGATTATAAAACGGCACTTGATTCTGTACCACATATCTGACTAACTAAAACTCTTCAGGCATTTGTCAGTTTCTTACAATAACCATCGAGACATGGCAAACCAACATACACCTTACCACTCGGACGGCCATATCCAAACGGAGGAACTACACATATGTCCCTCAAAAAGGGACAAACAAATATCTTCATGGGGGCTACAGCGTTGACATTTGAAACCCTCATATTAAAACATCTCAGTCAGTCATTAAAAAACGAAACAATATTTTAAAACTTGACACCTTGCATTTATGTTATCATCTCTTGGTCTAAGGTAAGTTTGATTAAGGGGCGGTTTCCTGATAAGTGTCAGATAGCCTATCTGTCAGATAACGCCATATATAAATTATATGGGGCTATCTGACAGATAGGCTATCTGGCAAGTTCCTAAGTATCAGGGACCGGTGAAACCGGCCTTAAGTCTCAATATCTTTATCCAAATAACCTGCCGTTTTGCTGTGTACCATTAAGTTACGACTAGTGACTCATGACTTAACTTTAAACTTCTCATAAAGACTGTTCGCAAATGCTTTTATCATCAATCTACATTGAATTTTCAAGGGTTTTTCTTTCTTTAGTTCGTTATGCACAAGTATGTCAGGAGATTTTGGGTCATTCTACCACAATTTTTAACCTAAACGACCCTTATTTTCTCAGATTCTTGAACTACGCGAAAGAAAAGTTCAAAATACCCATAATAGGCGACATAATCAGCGCCCCACCCACTGCCGAATTGGAGCCTTTGAAACAAGGCCAGCTGACTCAAACCGACGAAGAGGATATGGGCATGACATACGCTGAGCTGAGTCAGTTTGGAAGGTTACGGAAGATCGAAAATTGTGGGCCGTACTCTATGTATTGTAAGCTAGTGCAGACTTGGTCGAGCTCCTACTCGTCCAAACAAGTAGCCGAGAAAGTGAAACATTTTTTTAGGTAAGTGCTTCATATGTTGCTATGCGTGTATATGTCAAGTATACAGGGTGTTTACGATCTTAGTGCATTAATTTTGAGAAACGATAGATCATGATATTTCGAACCTGAAACCCCAGTACCATTTCACTAGTTAACGCGTAGTTAAAAAAAATTAAAAAAGTATGACTGCAATATCACAATCCGACAACATTGCCCGGTATTTGTCCTAGTTTTTGTCAGGTGTTTTTGGAGATATGTATTCACGTAAACAAACGCTATTATCTCTAGACTTGTTGCCGCATATTCTGTGTTATCAGAATATGTTGCGATTTTTTTGAAACTTGAACTCCATCAATCAGGGGGATGTGGAGCAATGAGCAAATCCAAGGTGCCCCACATCCATAAAGGCCAATAATGGAAGAACCATCCCGAGTAGGAAAAATTAACTGGTCACACGATGGAAAACATGGACAAGGACGAAACGTACAAGTACCTGGGTTTCAATCAAAACATTAAGATCAACAACACACGAGTCAAGGCCAAACTAACACAAGATTTTAAAGACTGCCTCACTGGACTACTAAAACCGCAACTAAATTCCAGAAATCTTACAAAACACATTAACACGTCTGCTATACCAGTCCTCACATACTCCTTAGGCATCATCAGGCGGTCGCAAAACAAATAAAAATGCCCGGAATTTTTTTCCAAAGCAAACAAATAAACTTACATAGCTCAATAGTAAAAGCAGATAAAAACTATACACTACTTGCCCTATCTTGCCCATACCGCGCAGCAGACGCATACAATCACATACAATCACAAGAAAAATTGACACCTAGTCGCAGAAAGCACTCCACAGCAAACACAGATATCGTGCTACACAAGAGCACATTAATAAAGTGCTGCGGGATGGCCAACTCTTTCCAGAAACTGAGGGCTTCATGCTTGCTATCCATGACCAAGTGATTGCAACACGAAACTACATGAAATACATAATCAAAGGTCCATCCATAAACAACGCTAGTTGCAGGAAATATTACCAACAGAAAGAAACAATAGACTACATAACAAGCGCATATAAAATTCTATCCTTTTATTCGATGAGTATCGATACTTGGCCAAAAAATATCGAATTGGTACGGTATCGATACTTTTTGTTATTTTTGCATCCCTACTCAGACTTCTAATCCACAATGGCGCCGCCAAGGTCACCTCCTCAAAGATATTCTACTGATTGTTTAATTAGCTGTGCTATCAATGTTTGCTTTGCGTGCTCCCGTGTAATAAAACGCACCAAAATCCGCATAGTGCTGATCCAATAAACAGAAATTCGATCCAATAAAAAACCTTTTCCTAGTATAGAGCGGTTCGAGGCCAATCAAGCGGCGCACGAAGCTGAATCTCAATGATTTAGCTGGCCCGAATTCTCGTCACCAGAAACAGCCACAAACTTTTCGCCTGAAGCAAATTAATTACGTTCTGGGTAGGAATTTCTGATACGAAATTCCTCGCTTTTACCTTTGCTGATGCCGAGTTGGACTGGAATATTTATGGAAATCCTCTGTTCAACCGCTATATATACATTCCGGCATTTCGAAATTACGTTAGACCTCAACCTCATTGACCGAATCGGATCCAAGGAAACGGAAAGGAAAACCACCACGGATGTCCTCGATATTGTTTCCATATGCCTTTATGTCGAGGTATATGGAAAGTCACTTTATAACTAGTTCCGTTCGACTTTTTTTTCAGTCCCCGGTCCTACTGAACAGCAATACATACATACATATAAAAATAAAATAAAAATAAACTCTTGGACGAAGAGGTATACAATATTTACCTATATGCGCAAAGCTGTAACAATCTTAAGGGTCTAGGGTATAGCGCGCGATATTGAGAATCCAAGAAAAGACGTATTCCCGTGTTAGCGAGAAGGCGTGGTCACCTGTTCCCTTTCTCCAGTATGTGTGTCTAAGATGAGGGCAGATAAGTCCAAAAATCCAAAGGTAAGGTCAAAAGGTCCAAAGATAAGGTCCAACGGTCACTATAAAAATGAATTTCGCATTTCCAAGCTCCTGAAGTTACTTTTAAACTTACAGTAATGACTCAAAGAGCAAATTAAAGAAGAAAGCTTGCACTTGTGCAACTATTTAGACTTTTTGTGATATCGTGTTGGGTTGTTAAACTACAAGCATTTATAGAATGTATGATTTTGCATTGCGAGTTTTTTTGCACATTAAAAAATTTTTCTGAGAAAATCGAAAATAGTTGTCATTCAATAAGGTCTTAACTATCGCCTTCTGGAATATTATAAATGTAGTTTGAAAATAGAGCGTATTATGCGAGAAATTGTGAGTCCGTGTTTTACATGGCAAATACGTATGTATAAATGTGTGTATCCAGGCCCCTTAAACCAAGAATATGGTATTTTTGAACATATAGGGTCATATAAAGTAAAATTTTCCATTCAAAACTTGGAAAGTCTTGAAGGTAAGAATACCGAAATTTTAAATCAAGCATTATGACACTCTTGACAACAAAAAAATTATATCACCTATGAGAATACTATACAGGGCGTTCATTTGAAAACTGCTCACCCCGGATTTCTCGAATTCCACTGATTAAAAGAAAAAACGCCGAGAAACGTCAAAAGATTTGTCAAGGGGGACAACTTTTTAGCCAAAAACTAATTCACCCCCTTGTACCCTCTACCCCCCAGTATCATACCTTTAAACATTTTGAATGACAAGGGGTATAAAAAAATACCTTGCTTCAAAGGAATGTTGAAGTCTTTTATTCCCACCTTTGATTTTTTTAAATCGGTCGATTCGTTTTCGAGAAAAATAGGATCATTGTGTATCTTAACTTTTTTCAAATAGAATACAAAAACTTACGAAAATGTCATTTTTTTTGCAGTAAGTATTTAAATGTTGCCCGTTATTGGCCAAACAATGATATATGATATAGGCAATCTTCAAATTCCTGAGGGGCAGTCAGGTCAACGTATTATCGACAGCTGCCATGATATCCCACAACAAGTTTTTGCTACTGCCCTTCAGGAATTTGACAATCGCCTATGTCATTGCTTGGCTAATAACGGGCAACATTTGAACAATTATTGTAATAAAAAATTATATTTCTGTATGTTTTTGTATTCTATTTGAACACACTAAGATACATAAAGATCCTGTTTTTCTCGAAAACAAATCGACTGATTTTAAAGAATCAAACTTCGAAATGAAGTACTTCGACATACCACAGCATCGTAAACCAGCACAATATCTCTGAGGATTTCCTGTATAAAAATGGTTCCCACAAAATTTGACCTTGGGATGATTTTACGGCTGTGAAGTTTGGGTAGAGATGCGGAACTGAAAATATCGATACCGGTACTAATTCGATATTTTTTAGCCAAACAGATGGGTTTAGTTCGCACAGAGAATTTTGTGCAACTGATTACACCCCCAATAATTATATAATTATTTTAGATACCGATACCCCTACAAAAGTATCGATACCAGCTTGGAATCGCTCAAAAAGTATCTAAGATAAAAATACTCGACATTAGTACAGAAGTACAAGTATCGAAGTATCGTTAGCGTCCCTACAAAAAAATCATCCAAGAGTTGTGATGCGCGTCTAGCTGCTGCCAACCTGAGATATTGTGCTGGTTGTTTACTATGCTGTGGACATACCCCTTGTCATTTGAAATGTTTAAGGGGATGTTCCTCGTTGGGAGAGAGTACAAGGGGAAGTAGTTTTTGTTTAAAAAGTTGTCCCCTTTGACAAATATTTTGAGGTGTCTCGGCGTTTGTTCTTTTATTCGGCGGCTCCCGAGAAATCTGGACTGGGAAGTTTTCAAATCAATACCCTGCATATTGACTGAAGGCATTTCATAATCTTGGCGCAAACAGCTCAAGATTTTGGTCTTCTTGGAAGAAGCATCTAAGGGCATCTGTATAAGTATTCGGCAATTCCACGTTATATAGTATTTTTCAAACTTCATGTTGAAAAAAATTCGGATTTATGATGAAAAATACCAAATACCACAGAAAATAAAAAATATGTACCTGTACTTTTGTAATATGAGGATACGCTCTTCGGTCCGCTATTGTTTATATTCCGTTCACAACTACTTATATAAATATATTGCATATCATATATTTGGTGCTTACATACGAATGTAACATGAGGTCCCTGAAATACAAGCTCCGCAGCAATCATTTCATGACAGTATAACAATATAACACACAGACGCTGGTAAAATTATAAATTATTAACAACAAGTGACTATGAGGCAACCTTTCAATACGCATGAACCAAGAATATCATATTCTCAATGGGGGGATGCATCTTATCCCCAATGTTATTCAACTTATTTGTGGAAAGAATATTTACGGAGGCAGTTTCGAACAACTCAATTGGCATAAGAGTAAACGGAATTCCCATAAACAACATCTGGTATGCAGATGACACTGCCATAATAACTGATAATGCGGGTGATCTTCAGATTCTACTAAATCGAGTCACTGGGGCGAGTAGAAATCTAGGCCTTAAAATTAATTCTAAAAAGGAGAATTAGTTGCGTGAAGATAATCAAACAGAAAAAAACAAATAGCAGGCTAAGCAAGCAAAAGGGAAACAGCGATAGCTGCCGACACGTGTTTCGGACTTATTGGACCTCATCAGGGCAGCGTAATTTAAGACAAAGTTGGGAGGCCTTAGAAGATGAAATACACCAGGATCTTCACGCAACTAATTCTCCTTTTTAGAATTTGTATTCGTTCCTGGCTTTAGGATTCATCGTACGGGGGATTATAGTGATCTCCGCGGTGACACTGGTACTCTAGCCCTCCAAAGTAGAGGGTGTGTCCCGATACCGCAAATGCATCATTGATTCTCTGATACGACATCCTGGTGTATTTCATCTTCTAAGGCCTCCCAACTTTGTCTTAGATTACGCTGCCCTGATGAGGTCCAATAAGTCCGAAACACGTGTCGGCAGCTATCGTTGTTTCCCTTTTGCGTGCTTAGCAAGCTATTTGTTTTTTTCTGTTTGATTATCTTCACGCAACTAATTCTCCTTTTTAGAATTTGTATTCGTTCCTGGCTTTAGGATTCATCGTACGGGGGATTATAGTGATCTCCGCGATGACACTGGTACTCTAGCCCTCCAAAGTAGAGGGTGTGTCCAGCCGATACCGCAAATGCATCATTGATTCTCTGATACGACATCCTGGTGTATTTCATCTTCTAAGGCCTCCCAACTTTGTCTTAGATTACGCTGCCCTGATGAGGTCCAATAAGTCCGAAACACGTGTCGGCAGCTATCGTTGTTTCCCTTTTGCGTGCTCAGCCAGCTATTTGTTTTTTTCGTAAAATTAATATTGGCAAAACAATGTTTATGTTGATCAGTAGAAACAACACAACAACAGATACAAATAAACGGAAAAAACATTGAAAGAGTTTCACCGTTTAAATATCTAGGATGCATGGTCACTGAAACATGGGATCCAGACCAAGAAATGAAGTGCAGAATAGAACAAGCACGAATGACCTTTCTAAAACTTAAAATAAAAAATTGACAGAAACTTAAACTTCCGCCTCAGATACAGAATGGTAAAATGTTATGTCTGGTCAGTTCTGCTTTACGGAATGAAGGCGTGGACATTGAAAGCAACCACAATCAACAAAATTGAAGCTCTCGAGATGTGGACCTTAAGACGGATGCTAAAAATACCCTGGGCAGACCATGTAACAAATGAAGAAGTTCTCTGAAGAGCTGAACTAACAGACCGACAGCTCTTCGACACAATTAAAAAAGAACAATAGCCTACCTGGGACACGTAATACGGGGAGAACGTTATCAGTTACAACGCCTGGTACTTCAAGGTAAAATCGAAGGAGGAAAAAGAGGAAGAGGACGAAAAAACTATCCTGGCTCAGAAACATTCGGCAGTGGACAGGAATGAGAAGCCTCGGAGAGATACAAAATGCAGCTGTGAATAGGGAAATTTGATAGGAAGAGGATGGACGCCTACGCAGGCATCTGCATGGCATCCTAAGAAGAAGAATGGAGGTACTCCAAAATACTCAAGCTGTTTGTATTCCTGATCGAAATAATATGGTATGTTTTTTGATCTTTCCCAAACAGTACACCAAGTTTATTCCTAATGTTGCAAACGGCGTGTTTGAAAAGATCAACATCGGCGGGTAATTAGCCTCTACAGTGTTTGTTGCTGGTGCACCAAAGGATTCAGTAACGCAACAACAGTCTAATGACCTGTTATTAGCACGACCCTTCGAGCTGCCACTGGGACCAGCTGTTGACCAAGGCGACTTTACAGAGAACACTAAACCCGGGCGCATCAAATGATACATTAAGTGCACATTCCGTAAACTGACTATTGCAAAGTCTGTCCGTGCGACGCATACGGTTTGCAAGCCACATTTAATCAAGTGAATGCTCTAAGCAGCAATTCAGGATGTCGAGAACCAATTGCATGAAGTCTCGTCCTCCATACTATGTAGACATGTACCAAGGGCGTACACGCAGTTGTTTGTTTCTCTCTCGGTTTGTGTTAGATATCTTTCAGGGGCATAGGCGCCAGCAGAGGGCGGCAGGGGGGGGCGTGCCCCCCCCTGGAGCAGCGAATATGAAAAGAAACTTGTATAACCAAAAACCGAATTCGTCTCCTCTGCCCCTGATTTGATCACGCATTTTAAGTAAGTCGCCCCCCCCCTGTACAATTTTCTGGCGGCGCCAGTGTTTAGGGGTCCAAATATTGTTTGAAGTTTGCAGACAAGGTAGATATTTCAAGAGGTATGTTACAATAGGGTACTTGCAGAGAAAAATATTATGTCGTTTACGCGTTCCCTAGAGCCTAGTAAACATGACAAAATCACTTGCTTGGTTTTTTGAAAACGGCTGTGAGAGATATTCCAAAAATTATTTCAAATACCGGAAAACTGCCTTACTAATCAGCCGTAGGTAGTGCTATCAAGTTAATGAATTTTCCGATTCCGTTCTAGATCTAATCAGTGGCGTATGTAAGGGGTGAGCCCTGGAGGCTCGAACCCGCCCCCCCCCCCCCGCCCGAAACCAGCCACGCATTCAGCTTTGAAATCTCGGAAGAGGCTGAAGAATAGAAATTTACATTTCTAATATACATACGTTTATGTGTTATATATAATTATTTTCATTAATATTAGTACATTGTTATTTTATATTTAGGTTAGGATTATAATACGCCAATATTATAACGTGTATGAGATAAACTAATTATTCCGATGCCCCCCCCCCCCCCCGAAATCGATTTCTATATACGCCATTGCATCTAACGATTTTCCTTTGTGAATAGAAATGGAATAACGTAACAGCCAACTACCTTATGCCAAAGAACAGGTGAAGCTAATAAAAGAGTGTTGATTACATTAACAGTATATGAAAGTTTTTTACCGTAGAGAGAATATCAATAAGGTACTCTTGTGACAAAATTCTGAATTGCTCGCTTGTATGCGGGAAGGGAGAGGAGAAAACACCCAGTTAACTGCCTGTATCCAGTTGAACCAACGTCAATAACCATTATGCAGATGAGGCAAACAACCGGCCGACGGACATCGGACAGCTCACGAAAAAATCATATTTCACCGGGAAAAAACCGTCCGTCCATCGAGCTCGTCGTCCTGCCAGTTGAAAGCATTTAAAACGTTGTTATATTTTCGCAACGTCACAGCCACATATCCCCCCGGAGAGAGATTTAAAATATAACAGTGTGGTAAACATTCATCACTGTCAGATCGATAAAAAAAATCGAAACTTTTGATTTGTGGGCCGGAACGCGTAACTGCAATTATTTATATCTCCTAGTCAAATTGTTCCAGTTAAAAATGTGGAAAAACGGTCGAAGGGCACATGGAACCAACCATTAGCGTGCATTTAATACTTCGTGCTGCGTGGGGGGAGTTTCGTGAACGCGAAGATTTACGATTTCGAAGGAATAACATAGGTTGATCTGGTCGATGCGTTCACAGTTGCACATAAGCTTTCCAATTTTAGGGAACAGGATCTCTTTTCAAGACCCTAATATAAAAATCTAGATCTCGGAATCCCGGGATTAACCTCGGGTTAACCCGAATAATTTTTTTAAACTTTAACGTTAGTAACAGCAATGATTAAAATGCAAAATATAGTAAGGTACGTTTTTATTAAAGAACACAGAAGACATATTTTTACTTTTTAAAGTAAATTTCGAACCAAATCAACTTTGGTCATAAAACATAAAACTAGGAACTAGAAACAATAATATAAAGAAATAAGAGAAATTAAAATACTTTTTTACATCTGCGCTTTGCTTAGTAATGACAAAATATGACCTTAGAAGTGCCAAGGTGTCTAGAGTCAAGCCTTTTCAGCGTGATCTAAGATTGTTCGCGAGCGAAACCGCTGAAAAGCAGCGTCTTTTAGCTTCTATACTCTTAGGTACATGTGCAGGAGCTTTTTTGCTCATGAAATTTTATGGAACCATAGGAAGCCATGGGACATTTCTTGCGAGGGGGAGCCTGAGTTTGAAATTAGGTCACTTCCTGAGCAAAGTTAAAATAGTACGCGGGTTAAAAAATAAGTAGGGACTGAAATTTCATCATTTTAAAAATCGAGATTATGGGGAACCCGTTTTATCAATTCCGTAATTTTGGGTACCAAAATATCTCTGAGATACCGAATTGGAAATCCTAGCTACATAAGATGCCTGTTGGGCTCGATTCATACCATCCGCACACGTGTCGATCGGCGATGTTGTCGACGCACTGATATATGCACATCGGATCGATTCACTCTCACTCGACTTAAACAGAAAAGAACTATTTCAGATAGTTAAAAATGAGCCGCTCCAGTGATGAAGAAATTGTTATTCTTGTGTGGTACCAGCAGATCAAAAGGGGTACACTGAATGAAATTTTCATACACCACGATTTTTTGCTACGCGAAAAATGGGAGATAGCGACACGATATTTCTGGCACTAAGGGGCCATACATATACAGGGTTAGGATAAAGTATGGAACCAAGCAAATAACTTTGGAACGGAAAGAGTGATATTGCTGGAAATTTGCAGGCAAGTGTAGTGACGTCTAGGTCATCCGAAAACATTATGTTAGCTATTAATGTACTTCCGGTTTAACCGGAAGTACCGTCAACTTTTTCAATTTAAATGGGACACCCTGTATATTTTTGCAGATTTTAATTCATCTTTTTTTTCCGAATACGTCCATAGTGGGTTTAGCATTAGTTTCTGTAAAAACGGGAAAGATAAAGCCTCTTGATCATTTCAGGTGTTTAAAGTGCCGGTCATTCAAAGTCGGTTTTGGCGATCGCGTGAGAACTTACAAAGAAGTGTGTCAACTTTTAATGATTTACGTCCCGACAGGGGTCGTATAACAGGTGACGGTGACTAAAAAAAAATTGCAAAAAAAATTACCTCAAACGGGAAGACCGCAGGCCGCCACGGACGAATTAGTGAGACAAATTTTTTAAGAAACAAATACTAAACCCACTATGGACGTATTCGGAAAAAAAAGATGAATTAAAATCTGCAAAAATATACAGGGTGTCCCATTTAAATTAAAAAAGTTGACGGTACTTTCGGTTAAACCGGAAGTACATTAATAGCTAACATAATGTCTTCGGATGCATTAGACGTCACTGCACTTGCCTGCAAATTTTCAGCAATATCACTCTTTCCGTTCCAAAGTTATTTGCTTGGTTCCATACTTTATCCCAACCCTGTATATTTGCTATGTAAAACTCGTATCGCAAAAAAAAGGTGATAGTTAAGACCTTAGTGAATGGCATCTCAGAGCAATTTTTTCAAAAAGGTTTCTGACACCCGTATGCACCGTTTAGCGATTTTAGTCCTAGTTCCTTAACCACGTTTTGCTAATCTTTGGCATCTAGCCATGCACCGTCAAAAGATTAACTAATCCAGATTGGAAATACGGCAAGGTTGTGTTCGCAAGATTGTTTTGACGCTGACAGTGTCAAAATTGTCAGTTTGCGGTGCATAGTAAACAAATAATCTAATCCAGGTTTACGTAACTAATCGTGCAACTGGCTTACGGTGCATACGGGTGTGGGTGTGCAAAAAAACTCGCCATGCAAAATATACATTCTTCAAATGCCTGTAATTTAACAACCAAATACGATATCAAAACACGGCCACTGAAGTGATATAGCGCAAGCTATGTTTTCCACCTTCCGTATAGTCTACCTGTAACGTTTATTCGTTTATAGTTATAGTGTGCATACATGTATAGACGCATCAAATCCCAATATCTATAGGATACATGTACAGATATTTAAAGAACCGGATGACTACCACTAGAGCAACACACCTTTAAACATAAAGGGTATATTATTTTCTTTGTGGTTTTTTCTTTTTCCTTCTTTTTATATTTTTGTTTCATTTTCATTAGTGCTTCAATTAGATGCGTAAATGGAAAAGAACTATTATTATATGGTGGGAACCTATATGGCTATTGGATGAATATGTCTTTGATTGTTTTCATAATTTTTTTTCCTGGTTTATAATTTTATCAATTTAGTTCATTATATCCATTTAGTGTGTTATTCCTCGATATTTCTCAAGGTGTACCTGGTACAAGAAAATGTCAAACACAAAACTTAGTTGCTTAGACGCATGTTCTTAAAATGTTTTGAAATATTCAGAGTATTTCAGGAAAGTAGGATTGTGATCAATCTGATTTTTTTATATGGAACTATAACCTTTTTTAACCTCGTTTAATTTCCAGAAATTAATTGAAAGTAAATTATAACTTGGCAACGTCCGAGAAATATATTTCAAAATATTTTTAGGATATACGTACGTCTCAAGCATCCAAATAACTTTGTATTTCACATTTTCTCCTACAAGGTACACATTGCAAAGAACTACCGACCAAATAGACATTGGACGCCTTTTTTTATGTCCTCTAGAGCCCTGAAGATGAAAATAAATATTTCGAAACGGTGGCTTATTTGAACCAAAGTTCTGTTTCATTTTGACCGTGTCACCCAAAAATTTACACATAATAAAAACATTACAACTGACTACTTAAAATTAGAAATAAACAATTTGGAACTGTAACTTGATACTTTGGAAACTACTTCTGGGAAAGGTGTAGTTAACGGTGCTACGTACGCCAATGTAAACGGTATACATTTCTATCCCGATGAAACTTTAACAGAAAAACCGAACCTGGGGTGTCTCCGTTATGCCCGAGTTTTAATTTATGATTTTACGAGTGTTCGAGAATAACGAAGTGTATTGCCTCGCGATTTGTATCTGGCGATCGCTAGCACACTACCGAATAATTCTGCTTTTTAATTTCGTCTCGACGTCGTTCTGTTCATTCCCGATAATTGATGCTGGAGTGTTTCGATTTACCTCTTCAGAGCGCGCGTTAGAATTATTACGTCTTTTTTTAAGCAAGAAATCTTGATTGCTTATGCTTATTCTGACCGTCGCACATAGGAGTACTTCAAAGTCCGGACAAAATTATTTTCCAATCTCAGTTTACTTGGAACAGTATAATTAATTGTAATATGGTCAAAAATTTTACTTGGTATGCGAGCTAAAATAATTAAAAGGGAATATTTTGAAAAAATATGAAAATATTCATAAAAAAGCATAGAAGCTGGGTTATTCGGATAGTGACAGACAAGATTAATCTGAAGAGTGTTCCTCTACTCCTTCTGTAATGTCTTTATTGTAAGATAAACAAGACTGAAGCACAGTTTCTACAATCAAAAGCATCGCAACAGTTCCTTTGAGGAATGGCTTAGTAGTTTTTCTTGGGGTGAGTCTTATGTCAGTATAATTAGGGGATTCGAGCTCAGTTATAATCTAATTATTACTCGTATATAGGGATTGCAAGACTCTCTTCTGGAGGCCCCTTCCGGCATCATTCCTGTAGGCATTAAAGCCTTTTCAGTAGACCCATATGAAGTAATGTTTTGTGAATAGCTGGATTCCACGAATTCCACGCACCGCCTTGCCGTGTTAAAAAAGCTTCGAATTTTTGCGTGTTTATTTTATTGCTGCTTGATGTAGTCTCTAAAATTACCCTAAAATAAAAAAAGGGAGTCTCAGTACTTCCCAAACATAACGGTGATACCATTTTATTATTATTCCATAAACAAGGCCGGTTCAACAATGAAAAATACGGGCAGAGGGAGCTCTCACCTCTTTTGTTCCGCCACTGGTGACTTGGTTATCGAAACGAGGGCAATTACATAATATTCACTTTCCGCATGCTGTTTAAAAAAATATAGTGTTGTACTGGGGCTTGGTATAATTAAGTTATTTCATGTTTTTCATTGCTGAACCGGCCTTGTTTATATACCTTCCATTGCTTGAAGCTATGGTCTGAGATCCCCTTGCAACCAAACCATCACCCGCTCGCCCGCAAAAAAGCATTCAAAACAAAAACTCTCGTGAAGAGTTTCTTTCATCTCTCTCCATTGGAAGTAAGATGACACAGTTTTTATTCTTCCAGCTTCATCTGAACGAACTAAAGCAATCAGGTATTTATAAATCACCTAAAAACGAAGTTTGAGCAACTTTTATATTTTTAGTTCTTTGATTATTGCTGTGCCGCCACTGACATTATTTCTAAAAACCATACGCATTTTCCGAGGCATTTTCCAACCTCGCCACTGTAATAATACTGTGTCGAAATCTTATTGAAATCAATTCCAGGTTACATAATACAGAACATTCTCGCTACGGTAGTAATACTGCCAAATTTTCATTACAATCTATTCAACGATTTCCCCGTTACACATAATACAGAACGATATGAAGCAATACCCACGTATGCGATTTTATGCATACCTACGTCTAAAAATTCTAAGTCCATTGGTTTCTGTAGTAGGTAAGTAATGTACGGATGATCCTAAAGACGTGTATTATGCCACTAGGTCTTTCTTTCCCAGCTCAACGGACAACCTATTACGAATATAACAAATTTTTCACACTTACTACCCCTACCGCTCAACCACCCCAATTACACCCCCATTCAAAAAAAGTAGAAAATAATCAGGAACCCTTAAAACTAAAAACAAAGTTTGTGGAACATTTGAAATGTTTTATTTTTTGATAATAATTACTCCGCCGCCAATGCACCGATTTTCAAAATTATAGCAGCATTACGACTACGGCCCCACGGCATATAGCTGCCCAAACTTCATCACAATACATGCAGCGATTACTGAGATTGCGAGGCTAGAAAGACGCCAACAGACAGACCGACAGACCGACGGAAATGCGTGACATGAATTTTTGTTATGTAGACATCGTAAAACGCCCAAAAAGCGTATTATCTCAAAGTCCGGCCTTGTTTATATACCTTCCATTGCTTGAAGCTATGGTCTGAGATCCCCTTGCAACCAAACCATCACCCGCTCGCCCGCAAAAAAGCATTCAAAACAAAAACTCTCGTGAAGAGTTTCTTTCATCTCTCTCCATTGGAAGTAAGATGACACAGTTTTTATTCTTCCAGCTTCATCTGAACGAACTAAAGCAATCAGGTATTTATAAATCACCTAAAAACGAAGTTTGAGCAACTTTTATATTTTTAGTTCTTTGATTATTGCTGTGCCGCCACTGACATTATTTCTAAAAACCATACGCATTTTCCGAGGCATTTTCCAACCTCGCCACTGTAATAATACTGTGTCGAAATCTTATTGAAATCAATTCCAGGTTACATAATACAGAACATTCTCGCTACGGTAGTAATACTGCCAAATTTTCATTACAATCTATTCAACGATTTCCCCGTTACACATAATACAGAACGACATGAAGCAATACCCACGTATGCGATTTTATGCATACCTACGTCTAAAAATTCTAAGTCCATTGGTTTCTGTAGTAGGTAAGTAATGTACGGATGATCCTAAAGACGTGTATTATGCCACTAGGTCTTTCTTTCCCAGCTCAACGGACAACCTATTATGAATATAACAAATTTTTCACACTTACTACCCCTACCGCTCAACCACCCCAATTACACCCCCATTCAAAAAAAGTAGAAAATAATCAGGAACCCTTAAAACTAAAAACAAAGTTTGTGGAACATTTGAAATGTTTTATTTTTTGATAATAATTACTCCGCCGCCAATGCACCGATTTTCAAAATTATAGCAGCATTACGACTACGGCCCCACGGCATATAGCTGCCCAAACTTCATCACAATACATGCAGCGATTACTGAGATTGCGAGGCTAGAAAGACGCCAACAGACAGACCGACAGACCGACGGAAATGCGTGACATGAATTTTTGTTATGTAGACAACGTAAAACGCCCAAAAAGCGTATTATCTCAAAGTCGAAAATTTTCGCGATCACCATACTCCCCCTCACCTATTGGTGTGGAAAGTAAAATGAGACCCAAATCTGTACCATTTGTCCCTGATTGTTAGTGAAAGGTGTTTGACTTGTATTTGCGTCGTTGCTTTAACCTACACCATCACAAAATTATTCTTTTTGATTCTACAATACATACAGCTATTTAAGAATATTATTCATAAGTTTAGACGAAGTTGCAAACGTTTTTTAATGTAGTGAATAGCAGAAAGTTTGTTATATAAAACAAAAATTAAACCCAACACTCATCCAGAAGAGTATCAAAACCATTTAAGTTTCACTAAATTTGCTAAATTACATCCCATAATGTAATAGCTTATCCTGCTGCATCGTGTTTTAGTGACCCCACAAGGAAAACCACAGACACTTGAGACTTTATTGACTCTTTGGCCTTTAGCATAGCGCAAGATTTGACCAAAAATTATGACACTTATTCAAAACTTTTGTCAAGTATTGTACTAGGATAAAAGTAACAAAGGTAGCCGAAGGGTGAGTTAATTTTAAGGTAAGTATTTGTAGTTTTAATTGATTTCTGTCAGAGGCGTCAAATACGCGTCACAATTTAGAGTATAAAATTTCACGATTAGAGGGAGATTAGGAAATATCCCATATGAGCTGTAGGAGCTTTATTCGAAGGCCACGTGGAATCAGGAGTGCAGCAGATACCACCATTGCTAGCAAGATATCTTAGACTGATCTCCGCAATATTAGTTTAGCTAAATTGTAGTGTACATTTCTATGGCCTATACCTCATACAAAGCCTAGCCATCGAGGTGTCAATATTTGTATTTCACGATTTATACAAATCAAGATGTTCTAGTTATTTTGAACAATGATTTTGAGGGTACGTTCCGTTATAATGATAACTAATGTTCATGGAGGAAATACAGCGTATTTGTCAGTGGCGGCTCGTGCCAACTTAGAGAGGTAGTGCCAGAATGACAGCCAAAGTTTCAAACCGATATAAAATTGAAAAAAATACGTATAACTAGCCGATAAGCGGAATTTCACGTTCGATTTACCAAGCATCGATAAACTGAAAACGTTATCCATATGCACTTTAGATTTTTCATGGGTCTTCATTTTCTCCCATATATGAATAAGATCATCCGTGCCTTTTTTCGCCCAAGTGTCATCGCCTTCAAATAGAACGCACACAAAACAAAACAGTTTGTTAACTTCTTCACAGTCACTTATCCAATTGTTTTTATCATAAATAGTTATTAAATTTACGACAACGCGATTTCTGTCCACTACCAATAAGTTTTTCAATTTTTAAATCAGGTACTGGACGTCCTAATTCCTTAATCTGCAGTTTTTCTTCCAGCAGAAGATTACTAAATGAATTTATTAGTGCGCCAATTTTATTCATTTTCGCTCCAATTACATATTTTAACTAAACACAAAAGAATACCGATCCGAAAACAGCGCACAACTCACTCAAACTAATAAGATCTGAATTTCAAACCTTTAACGTAAAAAGCCGACGTCAGCATCAAACATAAACAAATCCAAACTGCTGAAACAAAACAAAAATAGTGAACCATGAATGGAAATATGGGTAATGTGCCTGGCACGATCTAGCTGGGATTTTCGTATTTAAAATCTATCCAAACGTCCAGCGTAGTGTTATCTCTGTCATTCATGAGCGTTTGTGATAAGATTTCTCTCACTCTGTTTGTGCCTTATAAGAAACGGCATATCTCGCCGTCGCGTAGCGTCGTCAGCTCTCATCGTGTGAGCTGCCACGGTGCTACGTGTTGCCTGGTACCAGCATTTGTACGCTGAGGCGCTATTTCCATTTCATATAAAACAGAAAAATCGTTGGAAACTAACATAGAATAAGAAACGTCTAAGAGATAGATATATATGTTTTTGTCGAAAATTAAGGTAGTGCTATGGCACTCTGGCACTACCTCACCAGCCGCCACCCGTCTTTGTATGTGTAGAGTGGGAGGGATGAGTAGTTGCACTACATCTGGGCCACAAATGGCCCATTGTGGACCCTCCAGGGAGTTGTTTTGTTTCCTCAGGTTATCGTACATCCTGCCAATCTTAGAAAGGTGTGCAAGTCGCTTGGGGACTTCTCCTTCATGCGGGCAGACGTAGGCTAAGGCTCGCCGAGCGCACACTCCAATAGGAGATAACTCGGGGCACTCAGATATGACGTGCTCCATAGTTTCTTCTTCGCTTACACACATTCTATATATCGGTGTGTCACTAAACTCCATACTATGGAAGTGTTTCCTGAGTTGACAATGACCTGTCAGGAATTCTACTATGAGACGTAGGTTTGACCTGGTCACCGCCAAGTAGTTCTTGGATGTTGCCATACCAAATCGTGTAAGGGTTTCCTTGGCAAATCGGTATCCTTGTACCATTTGGGCATGGTAATGTTTTTTGTTTATTCCCGCAATTGTGATTGTCGACATTCCAGAAAGGTCACATGGTTCCAAAATTCTTTGCTCGGCAGCCTTCCTTGCTAGACCGTCCGCTATTCGGTTACCTTTGTTGTTGTGCCCTTTAAGGACAATATGCCCTGAGGTGACGCGAGGTCTTTTCATGGTTAGAAGTGCTTGTCTGCTATCTCTGCAGGTTATAAAGTTTCGCCACATAAATCTCTTCTGGTTAGTTCCTCAGTAGCTATCGATTTTGCAGCGAGTTCCGCTGGAACGATACTGACATTTCTACCAATAGCCCACTTTGTTCTTAGTTTCAGAGATCTAGAGTACACATCACATTCTGCGCCTTCCATTGTTTTGGAGCCATCTGTGTATGTGCAAATTTCATTTGGCATTACAGCGTACTACTGGACTAGAATGAGGATTCGTTCTACTGAAAGTCGCTGACGCTAGCGTGTGGAATCTCTTTAGCCATATCGATTTTCATTCTTACCTTGTTACCGGATCTACAATTTTATCCCATGACTATATGCTAAAAGAATAAAAACTAGAGTTCTCTACTTACTAGAAAGGAGGACCCTAGAAACTAAAATCGGAACTCCTTGCCAATATCTAGTGAAAGCTAGAAGCGTAAAACGTGGGCTTTTTTACTATACATTCGACCCGAATAATCAGATCTGGAATATTAGGAGATCCCGTTTTACAGCGCCTCAATAAAATGTAATATCCCTATCATTATTCGAATGGCTCCGATAAAAGTGTTCAGTACGAAAAAAGAAGTCTCCTCGGCAGATGCTGGCTTTCACCCCCTGCTTTATTATTAAAAGTCTTGGAAACGTGCAAAGAAAGTGTACATCGGGGTGCATTCTTCTGTCTGCGATACTTGCAAGCTTCATAAAAAAGGCGTGAAGTGGCTTGACACAGCACCTTCCACAAACTCTCGGTAAACCCAAGTTCTCAAACCATCCACCAAGCTTACTACCACATCTGAAATAAATATTCAACAGTGAAGAGTCCAAAGTAATCCCAGTAAGACCTCATACAGTAGTTAAAAGTTGTTGTTTAATCCATTCAACGTTACAAGTTTCGTATAAATATACGTTTCATTCCGGTTTCAAAAAAGCGATCATTGTACATTTAAAAATGTTCAATATTAATATTCAATATTGAACCTTTTTCGAAAAGGTTTAATAGGCGTGTGTTTGCAGTGCAAATAAGATATTACTTTTGCCTCAATTGAAATGTTATTCTTAGGTTGTATTTGGATTGTTATTAATTATAATTTTAAAGGCTGTCATTAATAAAAGGCAACAAATGTTTGTTTTCCACGTATTTTTTTAACTCTCTGTAATAAGTGAATAGATCAAATTAGAAGGCCGCTTATAGATATAATTATATTATACTATACAGGGTTGGGATAAAGTATGGAACCAAGCAAATAACTTTGGAACGGAAAGAGTGATATTGCTGAAAATTTACAGGCAAGTGTAGTGACGTCTAGTGCATCCGAAGACATTATGTTAGCTACTAATGTACTTCCGGTTTAACCGGAAGTACCGTCAACTTTTTTAATTTAAATGGGATACCCTGTATATTTTTGCAGATTTTAATTCACCTTTTTTTCTGAATACGTCCATAGTGGGTTTAGCATTAGTTTCTGTAAAAACGGGAAAGATAAAGCTTCTTTATCATTTCAGGTGTTTAAAACGCCGGTCATTCAAAGTCGGTTTTGGCGATCGCGTGAGAACTCACAAAGAAGTGTGTCAACTTTTAATGATTTACGTCCCGACAGTGGTCCTATAACACGTTTGACGGTGACTAAAAAAAAAATACAAAAAAAGTTAACTCAAACGGGAAGACCGCAGACCGCCACGGACGAATTTGTTAGACAAATTTTTTAAGAAACAAATACTAAACCCACTATGGACGTATTCGGAAAAAAAAGATGAATTAAAATCTGCAAAAATATACAGGGTGTCCCATTTAAATTAAAAAAGTTGACGGTACTTCCGGTTAAACCGGAAGTACATTAATAGCTAACATAATGTCTTCGGATGCACTAGACGTCACTACACTTGCTTGCAAATTTTCAGCAATATCACTCTTTCCGTTCCAAAGTTATTTGCTTGGTTCCATACTTTATCCTAACCCTGTATATAAGTGACACTGTCTCTTCCGGACCAATCAAATTGCTCCGTTCCGAAATTACGTTATTATAACGTTGTATCTGAAGGAACAATGCGCGTTATTTTCATCTGATGTCATAACGGTTTGCATAGCTTATATAGGGTTAGCAAGATAATGAAATTTTTGTTGTTTAGACGGTTGACTAGACTTTGCTGTATCTAAAAATGAAAAACTTTTGAAAAATAGTTGCTCATATGATTACTGAAATGATTTAGCCATCGCATCGTTAAAACTCTATGAATTGCAAAATGATTATGAATTAGTACATTATTTTAACGTCCGAATACATCATTCTTTGTACACTTTGTTTGTGGAGTACAGAATGTTATTCTAACGTGGCAATAAGCCAATGTAGAATTGTGTGTTTACTTAAACGTTGTTGTGATGCTTTAATAAAATGGTATATACTTACACCAAAACCAAACCGTTGACATTCTAACGTAAAACGTATTATCAACCGTTCGCACGTTTAAATTACGTTTAAGCAACGTATGTGTGTTTACTGGGATGGGGCAGAAAGCTCTTTGTATCCTGCCCTCTGGAGCTATGACAAGTCCGTCGAGAGACCGCACCCACAAAGCTTTTAACGCCACATGGGATGACACTTTTTTCTGCTCAACTACTAAGAAATCTCTTAGCTACCCTAGTGAGGAGAGTGAGCTAAACACTATCAGTCCATGTCCAGGCAACATCTCCAAATTGCGACTGGTGGATAATACTGGAGACTGTTAGCTAAGGAAATACCTGTACAATATGAGGTTAGGTGCACTTGTGAAATTTCTTCTTTCGATCGAATACTGCGAATATCTGTCACTGTTATGCGAAATCAAGTCTGCCGCAAGGTTGTCTTTTTAGAAGATATTACAGTTTGAAATATTTGCAGTAAAAAAATAAAGAGCTTGTTGCATTGTTTTCTTAAACAAATTTTCATGAATAGCTACTGCAAATTTCAACTGTGCAATCTTTCTGTGCATAGCTATTATGCGCATCTTCCAAAAATTTCAAGATAGACATAAACTTTTTTTAAACATATATTTATGTGATAAATAATAATACTAAATCAGCTAGAGCGAAGCATTTTAAATGCATAGTATTGCAGTTTCCCTGTTTCTATGATTTCACTTGTTATCTTCGTTTTAATATAAATGATGATCAAAGTAAAGTATTGCGTTTTGCGAATTTTGTTTTCTGTGATTAAAACATGGAATGTAATTGAAACGATGAAACTATGAAAAAAATAAGGTTTATGATGGACATATTTTTGATAATTACCGACATTATTTAAAAATTGGCATCCGTAGGCAAATTAAAATTACAAGAAACCCACGTACAATTATATAGCCTCAACTAGAAGAAGCATCCATAGCACACAAAAATAGCCACAACCATTACATCACCAGTAGAAAACTACCATAATATAATGTTGTAAAGCTAGATTGAAAGTCCCAACTAAGTTCAGACCTTCAAGCTGGCTAAAACTGGGGTGCCTTTGGGCTGCTCAGTTTACTTACGGTGGGTTGTGGATCCTTGGCAACTTATTCTTTTCCTCTTATAAGAGATGTCAGGCAAAATCACTAACTTTCAACACGAGATTACTCTAAAGGCTCAAAAGAACTTCAAGAAAAAGGGCGCCAGGAGTTTCTACCTCCAAACTCCAAGGAAGTTAGTGAAATTGCCCAACCTCTCCAGAAACACTGAAGGGACGGGTGAAAAAAAAATTCAAAAGAGAATTAAACAGTAACAAGTATATTGGTTGCTAAAATATAAATTAAATGAATAGTGAGTGGTGACTTATTTACAGTGGTAAAAGGGGACTGCTGGCTTAAGTGAGCGATACAACCTGGCTTGCTCAACGAGGTTGTCTTCTCCTCCTGGGTCGGCTTGTGGGCTCCTTCTAACAGCTCCTTCAGAGGGTCCCCTTTGATGACTGGCAGCCTCTTCAGGTTCCTTAGGCCCTGACCCCTACTGTTTGACTTCCCCTTTTTGGCTGAGGGGTATCTGGGTTTGGCTCGGCTCATGCAAAGTATAGAAAAAAGAAGGATTAGAGTCTGGACCCTCTATGGCAAAACCCCAGGATGTAGGAGGTTTTGCAAGCTCAGCCGTACTACTTGGCTTTGAATTGAACAATTAAAAGCCCCCTCCCCAACAATTTAGTTGAAACAATATCTGCTTAAGTTTAACAAAGATCCCTTACAAATTGCTTAAATTCTATACTAAAATTTCTTAAAAGTTAAACACAAAGCTATAGCAGATATCTCCCCACAATGGTTCACAATTGAATCTGCATATATAAAAAAAATATAATCTTAAAATAAAGTACCAATATCGTAACAACAAAGTATCACCTAACCTAGATACTTGATAGGCCTTTCAAGTCTAACACTTAAAATAAAACTTAAAAATATTAGTCTTGAAGTGAGCAAGGCTATAGTTCACTTAAGTTCAAAGCAGTTTAATTGATTTAAGAGGAAATCAAGGCTATGATTCTATTAAGTTACTGCTGGCTCTAGTGCTCCAGAAAGTTAGAATCTTGAAAGGTAATACAACCACAAAAAAAAATTATCAAGCCCACAAATGTCTACTGAAATGTCTCAAAATCAAATATCACAAATAATCCGGAAAATTGAAATTATATGCACAGTAGTTGCAAGGTACGAGCAACTGTACTTCAATAAATACTGTCACTGCTAAAACTATAGCTCAAAAAAAACAAAAATCTATGAGTACGTTCAGTCTCACATAGATGCACTTCGGCAGGCTGTATCGGTTGTAAAGATGGAAAAATTTATCAAATTCGTACAGCAAAATTACAGCTCAAAATTTGCAAAATGTGTGTGAGCACACTCAAAAACGATCAAACTATACCGAACTAAAGAAAGATGCTTCTGTCTCTCTCTCTCAAAAAATGTACGAAAGGGGCAATACTGAACAAGGTTAGACACCTATGCAAAAGTGCTCATTAGCTGCCCAAAATGGCGGAAACAATAACTAAGCAATTTTTACACAGACTCTACCAAATAAAAAAAAAGGTGTGCTCTCTCTCTCTCAAAAAAAAAGTACAAATGAGCAACAAAACAAAAAAACAAAGAAAAAGCGGACTGAAGGTCACACTTGGAGGTGACTACAAACTCTAGATGCGAAAGTACATAAAATAGCTCGATAGCTGCCCAAATGGCGTTCAAATTGAAATAAGCAAATTTTACGTACCTTCTATATCCAAAGTAGCAGGAACAGCTTGTAGTCACACCCCTGTGAGTCCTTCCAAGGTCTCAGAAGCAGGTGGAAAAGGGGCTTGTATTCCCTTAGATTGACATCAGCACCAGGTCAGTTCCTTCGGGAAGCAGATGCACATACTTGAGCTGAAAACACATATAACACAGTATGGCGTTCACAACCTAACTCGAAAATGAAACTAAATCAAATCAACAATATCGATTTTAGATACTAAAGGTTCGATATCAACGGTATGCTAGCAAAAATACGAAATCACTGCGAAACAATGGCAGTCAAACAAAATGTCGAAATATCGGAATTCCACAAATAATTGCCGTGTTAGGTACTTCAAATAAAAACCTCGCGAAAAGAGAGTAAATAAACTTCAAAGTTAACCCACACGACAAATGAAAATGGTAACTAGTTCATGGAAAGACCTAGATTAAAGATGGCGGAAGGCCAAAAGGATAGAACCGACCTGTTGATGTTGCAGAGAGACCAGAAGCAGAAGCAGAAGAAGGAAGCTAGGGAGAGACACGCCTATTTATGATTTTTCGTCGGAAACCACGAACGCTTCTCGAGAGTTCACGAATTTTAATAGCCAACTGACCAATCACACCAGGCCCCTAGTTAGGCAGTGCCGCCAACGGCTCACTACCAACCCAACCTCAAAGTAACTATAGTCTTAATTGCAAACCGGGACAGAATTACTATTATTAACAAAATAAACTCATAATAGGGAACGAAAATGCACTAAGAGAATGAAACTAACAACTTTGCAAGTCTAAATTCTATAGACAACAATATAGTAACAGGTTACAATTTCTACATGCGAGTCTGGTTGCATATACCACATATCCATCGGGAAAAAGAACACATTTCAGGCGTATGATCAGTATCCATAGGCGCGGAAAAGGGGTTCTTCCAATAGCGTAACGGCAAAGCATACGGGAGGAACAGATATCTACCTGTCACTAGAATATCATTCTGGAAGAATTAATCTATAAAGGAGTCTCAGACGACGTGTAACGAAATTAACAAAAATTTCGTTACAATGTAATCAACAAAAGGCACCAAATAGAGCTAAAACCAGATCAGTCAAAATACGTGTAATTTTCACAAATATAAGAAAGAGATCTGATTAAGCTTACTTGATAGCGCTGAGGAGGGAACTGATAATACTTGTTAAACTCTAGAAACCATGGCCATGGCTTAACTACATTTCGTCCAAGTAATACATTTTTTTGTTGCCCTACTCTGCAAATATTATCCTTCTCAAATATTCTCTACACCATTACATTACGAAATCTCTCTCAATCAACGCACTATTCGTTTTTCGTTTTTTAAATATCATTTCGCGTGAAGCTCCCCACAAATCGCGAAGAGACATTTTTGGCAAACTTTCTTTGCCTTGTAATTCATGTTGCAACCTTTTTATGGAAGGAATTTCATTTCGAAAGGATAAAGAATGCACCTGTAATGCATTTGTATGATCTTCACATCTTAAGGTCAATATTAGCCCAACCAAAAAAGTTCAGAATGTGTTTTTGAGTTGTGCTGCATTTAAGATGGGCGTACTAGCGGATGTAACAAGTTCAACTGTTTAAACCATTTTTTGAACCTTCAGTTACTTGAGAGCAGGAGAATCGAAAAAGACTTACGATTTATTCATGAACTGTTGAATGGTTTGATTGATTGTACTGAATTTCTTGCTAATATTCAATTTAATGTCAATGACCGGAGGACTAGAAGCACGGAACCATTTGAACCAATAAAAGACCTCGAATCCCTTCCAGCTGCATATCCAGCTTCATTCAAAACAGCTCTGAAACGTATGGTACATGAAGCTTAGTTCTAATTTGAACTATTTTTATTTATACAATTTTATATATTTTTTTGTATCTTTATGTGTCTCATATAAATATAAATATAAATATAAGAAGATAAGCGCGAAGAGTATGCTATCTGGACTGATTGCATAGTAATGGTTAATTCGTTGAATGAGTAAATGAATAAATCTGCTTACCTTTCAGCGCCCTTATATTGGACTGTGGTTTTATTATGTCCCACCATGTAGCGCCCTGTACGACCGTTTATCCTTATCAGGTTCAGTAACATATGTGCTGTATGCAGTGATTTGTGGATAGAGAATACACGATACCGGACTTACACGTCTGATACATGACAATGCAAATGTAGATACCGCTGATGGGCACCACTGCTTGTGACCTTAAGGCCCTACAGGGTGGTCAAGCTTATTGGTATATGCCGGATAACAGAAAAACAGCACATGCATAAACCATGTCATGTGTAAAAAAGAAACGTGACATGTCAAAGTTATGTATTTTTAATAGGAACACCCTATATATTATTGCATGTTTATATTACTTGGTCAATTCTAGTGTGACTTTGTGTTTGGGACTTGAAACGAACCCTTTAGGTGCAAATCACCATTTTTGGTATAAGCAGATATTAGAGAAAAATTGAATGTCGCAGCGACTATAGCTCTTAGAAGGCTGTGCCTTAGCCATCTGACTAATCATGAAATGGGTTAGATTACATCAGACGCTGAACTTTGTATCATTTTTCTACTTGGAGAAATCGGTTGATTAATTAAGGCAGCTTCAATCACAGATAACTTGAATTTTTCAAATGGGATTTGTTATTTTTATATTTTCTTTTTATACGATCGAATCTAAAACATGATAGCTTTTCTACTGATGTATGGTTATGAGTATCAATATCTGGTAGGTATCATTTGACTTCAAATTTATAATCAAATCGGTATTTTCAATTTTACTACCTATAAGTATCCTAGCAGGCTACGAAAAATAAACAAAAACCAGCTCAGATGTAAGAAGAAAATAACTAACTAAGCAGAAAGACGCAAACGAGCTATAGTGACGAAACAGGATTATAAAAATTCTTTACGTGTTAGATTACCAAAAGCAAGAACGGCGTCATATCTAAGGTGAAAGAGAGGCTGGAATATGACAGAATTGAATATTTTTATAGCCTACTAGCTACTGAAATATGCTAGAGATTGACAGTTTCCGAAGCCATTAAATATTTTGGAATGGAAAATTATCAGCTCTTGTTGCTGAAGTTTAACATCTTTAGAACGCAATATCAATTATAGTAATAATTATTAGTACTTCTATTGAAGCTATTATACATAATATTATACTGAGGTCTCTATTTTATTTCAAGTTATCAAGTAAGCTATAAAACCATTTTTTTTTTGGTTTTCTACAAATCGGTACATTAACTTGTGTCCTGACTAGTTCTGTGTGTCAAATGTGCACTGTTTAGGTCATCATTTCATCCGTGTCGATATTTTGTTAAAAGATCGACAGTTAAGACAGTTATAGGTCCATAGAAGTATTTGCAGAATTATTCATTTATTTGTTGGCATTATCATCGTACATACAGTATTTCGAATACTGGCATATATTGCTGATAGGAATATATATGTAGTGAATTATAGCTTTTGAGATTGGAATGTCTCTCTGGGCGTATTGCATATATGGCGCTCTGTGCCCCCATTCGGGAACATGAGTACCTAATAGGGCATCGATATAAACGAGGTGGGACAATGCCCTTTCCATTATCTCTATAAACAGCTGTACTTTGCCTATAATAATCGCATGGTACTATCTTGGCTTAGGGGTCGCGACACTCTCGGGAACAGTGACTTACATCCGGCAGATTGTTTCCCGCTATTTTACTTCCCGCACCGATAGGTGTGGGGAGTATTGTGATCGCGAACATTTTCGATTTTGAGATAACACGCTTTTTGAGCGTTTTATGATGTCTGCATAACGAAAATCCATGTCACTTATTTCCGTCTGTCTGTCTGTCTGTCTGTCTGTCTATCTGTGCCCGTTTTTCTAGCCTCGTAATCTCAGTAACTGCTGCATGGATTGTGATGAAATTTTGGGCAGCGATATGCTGGGGCAAATGTTCTTATAATTTTGAAAATTGATGCATGGGCGATGGAGTAGCAAAAAACAAAAAAAATTAAATATTCCTCAAACTTCGTTTTTAGGTGTTTTAGGGATTCCTGATCATTTTCTACTTTTCTTTGGGTGGGGGTGAAATTGGGGTGCTTACAGGGTGGGGGGTTATATATCTCAAAAATGTGTTGTAGCCATAATGGGCTATCTATTAACCTGCAAAAGAAAGACCTAGCGACGTCATACCCTTTTTTAGGTCCACCCGAACATTGCCTTGCCTATTCCAGGAATTTTCTGATAGATAGGAATATTGCTTTAGATCGTTCTGTATAGAGTAACGTAAAAGTTATGGAATGGATTTTAATGAAATTCTGTTACAGTATTGCTACTGCGCCGAGGATGGAAAACGCGTATGTTTTGGAAAAATTGTGTCAGTGGCGGCGTAGCAATAATAAAAAAAAACAAAAGGAGTAAAAACACCTCAAACTTTGTTTTTAGGCGTTTTAGGGGTTCCTGATCATTTTCTACTTTTCTTTGAGTGGGGATGAATTTGGGGTGGTTGGGGGTGGGGGGTTGGAAAATTGAAAAATTTGTTATATTCATAACCTGTGAATGAAAAACCTACGGCCCAATACACTTTTTTAGGTCCATTCGAACATTGCCTTGATCATTAAAGAAACCAAGGGACTTAGAATTTGTGATGTATACAGACATACGAGTATTGTTTTAGATCGTTCTATATTGCGTAACGCGAAAATTATTCATTCGATTTTAACGAAATTTTGACACAGTATCACTATCGCGGTGAGGATGGAAAACGTATTTTGAAAGAATCGTGTCAGTGGCGGCGCCGTAATAATAAAAAAAACTAAAAATATAAAAACAGCTCAAACCTTGTTTGTAGGCGTTTTAGGGATTCCTGATCATTTTCTACGTTTTTTTGGGTGGGAGTGAAATTGGGGTGGTTGGAGGATGGAGGGTTGTAAAACTGAAAGATTTGTTGTACTCATAATAGTTTGTCCATTGACCTATGGAGGAAATACGTACCGGCGTATTTTTTTAGGTCCATGTAAACATTCTCTTGCCTATTACAGAAACCAAGGGACTTAGAGTTTTGTGATGTATACATATACGAGTATTGCTTAATTTCGTTCTATGTATATTGCGTAAACCAAAAATTATTAAATTGATACTGAGTTGATAAAAGTTATTTTCAAGACACTCGGTTTACGCTAATTGCCATGTTGGTAAACGCCTTCAGGTATATTGATCAAGCCCCACTGTAACCGGCTTGTTATTAACGAGTAGGTATTCTCATTTTGGAGCTACACGAATAATGTTTTATACTAGAATGATGCTTTGTTCCTCGAATACATACTTTGTTTTTATTATAAGTAGAGGCATTGTTGAGTGGACGATCATTATCCTAATGTTTGCTCCATGCTCCATACAGCAAGAAACGCTATTCATTAATAGCTTGACGAAATAGTAATTGCGTGCTTATTAAGCACTGCTTAACACGCTGACTTTAGGCTATTTCTTGCACATTGTTTTGTAGAGAGAATGACTCGTTTTCTAGTTTTTGCCTGTATTTTCGGGACAATTATTATAAACTGTAGTCAGATAAAGGTATCACGTGGAAGCAGGAAAAGCTGGAAGTGGAAAACCATCCTTATGTTGTTAGTTAGTTACTGGCGTGACATTAGCATGTTTCGATTTACGGTACTAACATTTAAGCTATATTAAATTATCAAAATGCCTCCACAAAGGATGCCAGGGTTTTTTGGACAATATTGAAAACTATATTGCTGTTTACTAAATATCTAACTGTTTTTCCAAATCACTCAAAATCTATATTTTTTGCACAGAAACCGTCACTATCATAATATATCATCAATATCTAAAAGCGTATATCAAAAATTGTATCTTTGTTTTGTGTAATGTAATTCACAACTTGCGTATGTTTTCGTACTTTTTAAATTGGGATGAACTTAAGAGAAAATCGTAGTATTTGGAAATAAATCTAAATTTTTAATAAACAAATATCAAAATTTGGTTACTTGCTGAATGACCGACATTTGAGTTTTATTTTCCGTAGTCAAAATGAGTGCTTTTACTGGAGGTTCTGAGTGTCTTATATTCCCTTTATAAAAAAACATTTTTTTCTGTGTATCTAACAAACGCTGTACAGTCCGCCCACTCACCAAACCGATTTTTTGAAACTAGACACGTGTTTAAAAAACTAAGTTAGCATCTTTAGGGGAAGATTAAATCTAAATCTTCAGTGTTTAGTGTAGTGCTACGCCAAATAATTTAGAGTCGATTCACAATTCATGTGTATTTGTTTTTTTTCAGGACATTACTTTCAATATCGCTCATGTTCGGCATATTGTCGATTGTAACTCCAATTGGGCATATTTTCTATTTTATCAATAAATGTTTCTGTTTTGTGCCAGAGGTATGTGTAAAAATAACAAGTCAGTGATCCATGCATAGACAAGGAAACAGAGAGGACAGAACGCGCGACTGACATCTCTGTTACCAAAAATTACCAAAGCGCCAGTCCCAGTCCCGTAACTAATGAGATTAACATTATGGTTAAGCTATTTGGAGAAATAATCTATTTTCAAATAAAATTTATTAAAATTCTGTTATTCACGAGTTCCGTATGGCCAATTTCACCTTTCACAGTTCAAATTTAAGTAATTAGTATTAACTGAACCGTGAAGTTCCATTTGACTGATATCTTGTCTTGCAAAATGTAAGCTATAACAGATACGTCACTGGAAAACTGATTGTATTTGAACCAACGCGTCATGCCATAAAAATATAATTTTTACACTTTACATGCTCAAAAATATTATGATTTGAATGTTAGTGGTACATTTGAAATTATATTTTGGATACATATATCTCTGAACTAGATATCGAGATATTTGCATAAACTTCGAATGCACCAAAAAATATGAACACAAATTTGCCCGTGAAAAGTGATTTCTGGCTCCTTCCTACTGCTGTGACTTTTACAACCTTAACCTGCACACTACAGTATTTTACAAAAGTTGGTCTTAAAAACCCTAAATATCATAAAAAAATACTGAGGTGACAAATCATTTGTTTTCCACCAAAATTTTGACAGATATTCGTTTTCTGTCACAGTTAGTTCATAAAGCATCATACAAACTACGTTCCAAAATCCCATCTATCCAGTGAGCAGATGAATTTTCGAGGATAGTCTCGTGATTCCAGATGTTAGGGATGTTGGAATATTTATGAAACGGCAAAGATCTTTTTTTGACAATTTTGACATATCACATAACTTGTGCTGTTTTCTCAGAGTCAGAGTGTCAGAGTAGTCGTACCCGTTAGAAGTTCAATGCATACAAATAAAGCAGAATAGGTTGTGTTAAGTTGTTAGCTGTCAAGTGAAAAATATCTCTTGACAGTCTTGACACAAAGGTCGCTAAAATCTCAATTTGATTTCCGAGCAAAACGATGACATCCATGGCCTCGGAAATGCAATAACGGAACACAGATTTTTGTTGACAGTTTGATGTTGAGTGAATACTGAAACGCTACAGAGCATATCGAGGACTTTGATGGGATTTTGGAACGTAGCAACAGACTCGCGGTATCCCCTCTCTTTCCTTGTCTAAGGACTTATGAATTGCTTGACAGGTCTAAGGGGGTAAGACGTCAATGTTGGTATACCAGCTAGAGGTAACTAACAGGAATGGGATAGTAGCCAGGTTTAGATAAACAACACGACTCGATATCAGTGGGATGACCATTTTATTACGCTTTACACAGAAAGAGTTAATCAAATATAGAATTTCTTAAATCACACAGACGCAGACGTGTGCCCCGCTATTGCGTCGCCGAGATACATGTAAACCATACATCCTTCAGTGACTGGATTGGGCGGGAACGACCTTATAGCTTGATGATTTACGCGTTCTGGGTCTGTCTGGAGTACGATGAATTACAAGTCAGGTTTTCGAATATATACTAGAAATGCTGATTCCTATTGAGCTGCTTATTTATCTTTTGATTGCACTAAATTTCAAGAGACGTGATTCTTCTCAAGTTTCAGTGCAGGGCATATTCACTTAGCTGATTTATGTTTCCAAAATATTATCTTGGTCTTCTTTTACTCCGTGCAATTTTCATAACAGGATATTGATGATTAAATCGATATACCTCACCATATTTTTCCTTTCATGCTTAGTTTTGTTAGATAGGTACCTACATGCCTTCCTCAATTTTGTTCTGTCATTAGCTTTACTTTTGATTTTAATTCGAATTTTTCCATAATTTCTCTGCAACCTGATCTCCACCGAATTTAGCATTCTAGTTATATGGCTTTCCAATGTCTAAGTTTTAATTTCATACATAGGCTAATTCAATAAGCAGCTTACTTTTAAAGTGGAAATAGGTAGCAGAATATCTTTACGTGTACTTGTCTTTTTCCTTTAGTAATGAATTTAACCAATACTTTTGTTCTATTGGTAAACATCTAGCAGAAAAAATCAAATTAAATATCCGGTACCTAGACACCCAAACAACCATACTCTCAAACTCCATTGTAGTACAAGAGATCACTGAAAATGAAGTAATTAATTCAATAATACTGCTGAAAAATGGCAAAACACCTGGAATAGACAATTTAACTGCTGAAACACTCAAAATCGTAGCACATCTTATTTCGGAGCCATTCACCAGAATAATTAACTGTTGCCTGGAAAAGGGTACTTTTCCATCTATACTCAAAAGTGCGACAGTAATGCCTGTACATAAAACTGGTGATGAATATGAATTATCCAATTATAGACCTATCTCACTTATCTCCTGTTTGGCAAAGGTTTTTGAAAATATAATAAAGAACAAATTGACAGAATTCTTAGAGAAATATAACATACTTTCTGATAAACAGTTCGGTTTGAAAAAAAATAAATACACTGAAGGTGCGGTGACATATGTAATAGAAGAACTATGCAAAAATGTGGACAGAAATATTCCAACATTTTGTGTTTTTGTGGACCTAGCAAAAGCATTTGACACAGTTGATCATATGATGCTCATGAAAACTTTACAAAATTATGGTATACGGGGTCAAATCTATCATCTCATTAAAAGTTGCTTAAGTAATAGAACACAAACTGTTGTCATAAATAAATGCTCTAGTTCTCCATTGCCTATAACATGCGGTGTCCCTCAAGGAACGGTACTGGGACCATTATTCTTCAATATATATATGAATGACCTATTTGCGGTTGATGTGAGTGGAGATGTAGCGAGTTTTGCAGACGATACAGCAGTTATATTTTCTGCTGAAAGTTGGGAAATATTGAAATCAAAGGCTGAAAATTGTTTTAAAAAAATGTTCAACTGGTTCAGTAGTCGACTTTTAACAGTCAATTTCAACAAGACTCACTTTGTTCCATTCGCGTCGTACGCAAACGGCTTACCGAAATACACCAACTTACAAATCAGTTGTAGACAGGTAGCTCCTATATCAATGGTCACCAGTATATCAAGTACTTAGGAATATATCTAGATTGCCATATCAAATGGAAGGAGCATACAGAATACGTTGTCAAAAAGGTACTTTACATTATAAGCAAATTTAAACTCCTTTCCACTATACTTACCTATGAACAGATGATCATTGTATACGAAGCACTTGTTCACAGTCATATACGATATTGTATTGTGGTGTGGGGCGCAGCATGTAAAAATAATATAAAAGCAATAGAAATTATACAAAAACGTTTAATAAAATTTTATATAAAGTGAAATGTACATATCCTAGTGACTTGTTATTTTCTAAAACAAAAATTCTAGATATCCGCCAAACATTTTTCATGTCATTAGGTATTTACCAATACAAAAATAAATCAAACTTGACAAAACACGAACATAAATATGACATAAGATATGCATGTAATGCTGTACCAAAAGCAAGGAAAAATACTTTATTACGATGTCATACATTTCTTGCTCCAAGACTATACAAGGAGATACCAGAAAGCATAAAATGTCTAGTGCCTTCAAATTCACTTAAGTATGGTTTAAAACAATGGATAGTAAATAATAATCGCATTAAAATTCACCAACTTGTAGACGTATGTAATACCTATTATTACTAATATCTATAGAATACAAATATTCCTGAATTAACCCTTATTTGTGGTTTCTATTTTATAATAATTACCTTGTACCCAAGCACAAGTTTTTAACTTTTTTGGGGCACTTGTTGTTTATTGTGTTTTATTTATTTTATATTTACAATAAACACAATACTATAATTCTGACTTCAGAGTTACTATTATAAAGACTCTTTATTTTTTATTTGGGTAGTTCAGCGTAACGCTTGTCTGTAACTCTAACCCTTAGCTTAAGCTCCTCCAGTGTAACCTTCCATTTTATTTATACCTGTAGAAGCAAATCCAGACTGAATAGCTTTGACGAACACCATGTTTATTTTGGTTCTAAGAAACTCCGCCCCATTAACAATAGAAAACTTCAGCTACAGTTGTAAAGACAACTAATTATTCAAGTTCGTTTTTGCTTTGTAAATGTAATAAAATGGAAAGTAATCTGAAGCAGGCACCGCGTATGTACAATCCAATTCGGCTTTCAGGGCAAAACAGATCTGTTTCTTTTCCGTTTCATTCGTTGTGGAGAAACAAAATATTCCAGCCATTTCGTCCGTTTCAATTCACTTTACACACCCGTCTGAGACGGGGATTGATTGGGGCTGCGAGGTCTTCATTTTTCCTCAGCCTTCCGAAATGAATAAAATCCGAATAAATTGCCCTAATTTTCAACCTACTCCTAACACACGGGTATCGCTTTTTGTATTCTGCATTGAAAAAAACCAGCCCCGATGAAATTCCAACCGAAATCTTCAAACTAATAGAAGAAGATAAGCTTCAAATGCTAGTAGACTTATTTAACGCAGTCTATTCGACCGGAATAATACCGGAAGAATGGCTGTTATCTACTCTTGTGACTTTTCCTAAGAAATTTTTTTGCTTTTTGAATCCTGACCGTCCTGATACGGTCACTTATTATATTTCCAAAAATACAAAATTTTACGACGTTTCGACGCTTCTGTTAGGCGTCATCTTCAGGTATTAAAACTAAAATAAAATATCAGAATTGTCAAACAGATACAAAATGACTAACATTTACAATTAATTTTTTTTAAACAATTAAATATCGAAGGAGGAAGGTAAATATTGATAAGATGGAAGAAAGTATAGGCTATGTTCCGTTTATTAAATTTGTATATATGCATGAAAGATTGCTTGTATCTGTCCTGAAATTCATGCTGTTAGAACCTTTTTTTATATGGATCATCTCTAATATGTTTCTTTTATACCAATCTTTCTCTTTGCATAAAGTTCTAACGTTGTTAAAATCGATGGTATGTTTATTTTCTATAGCATGTTTGCTGAGGGCGGTCGAATTCAGGTTTTTATTTTTAATATCATACTTGTGTTTATATATGCGTTTATTTAAACAGGGTTATTCACGTTATTCGACACGGAGCATTATGGCTAAAGTGTCTGATAAAAAAGAAAACAATAATATGGGATGGATAGAGACCCATAACGGCTACACTTTAAAAATATTTTCATGTTATACAGGGTGTCCCAGAAGCACGAAATGTATCAAACTTATGTTTTTTTGAATGGAACACCCCGTATATTATTGCATATTCAGATTCCTTGATAAATTCTATTGTGACTTTATGTATCATACATGGGACTTAAAGCGAACCGTTTAGGCGTAAATCACCATTTCCGGTATAAGTAGATATCAGGAAAAAATTGAATATCGCAGAGATTATAAAATTTGGAGGGCTGTGACTTTACCGTATTACTAAGCATAAAATGCGTCAGCTTTGGTGAGACTGCCAAATTTAAATTACGTTTATGCTTGGAGAAATCGGTCGATGAATTAAGGAAACTTCGATCAGCGATAACTTGATTTTTTCAAATGGGAATGCCTAATTTTTTTTATACGGTTAAAAGTGGAATTTGATAACCTTTCTAATGATATAAGATTGTGCATATCAATCTCTGGTAGTTTTCATTTAATTTTAAATTTTCAAACAAATCGGCGTTTTTAATTTGCCTACCTATAACCAACGTAGCAGGCCATGAAATATAAACAAAAATCCGTTCAGGTAGAAGAAAACAACTAACTTAGCGGAAAAATACACACGAACTAGACTAAAGGGACAAGATTATAAAAATTACTCACAACAAACAAAGTCTAACCAGTAAAAGACAGTAAAAATATCTATTACTGCCATACTCCAGCTTCTCTTTGACCTTAGAGATGTTATCGCAGTTGTTTCTGGGAGAGTTGATTTATTGTAAAGAATTTTTATAATCTTGTCCCTTTAGTCTAGTCAGTGTGTATTTTTCAGCTAAGTTAATTGTTTTCTTCTAGCTGAACAGATTTTTGTTTATATTTCATGGCCTGCTACGTTGCTTATAGGTAGGAAAAATGAAAATCGCCGATTTGTTTGAAAATTTAAAATTAAATGAAAACTACGAGAGATTGATATTCACAACGTTATATCACTAGAAAGCTTATCGAATTCTACGTTTAACCGTATAAAAAAAATTAGGCATTCCCATTTGAAAAAATCAAGTTATCGCTGATCGGAGTTTCCTTAATTCATCGACCGATTTCTCCAAGCATAAACGTAATTTAAATTTGACAGTCTCATCAAAGCTGACTCATTTTGTGCTTAGTAATACGGCAAAGTCACAGCCTTCCATATTTTGTAATCTCTGCGATATTCAATTTTTCCTGATATCTACTTATACCGAAAATGGTGATTTACACCTTAACGGCTCGCTTTAGGTACCATGTATGATACATAAAGTCACAATAGAATTCATCAAGAAATCTGAATATGCAATAATATATGGGGTGTTCCATTTAAAAAAACATAACTTTGATACATTTCGTGTTTTTGGGACACCCTGTATAACATGAAAATATTTTTAAAATGTAGCCTTTATGGGTCCCTATCCATCCGAAATTATTATTTTCTTTTTTATCAAATACTTTAGCCATAATGCTCCGTATCGAATAACGTGAAAAACCCTGAATATTGTTTAGTTTGTCCTACGTATTAGTTGGGGCAATCTTTACAAGGTATTTCATTAAAAATCACCTTGCAACGTTCTTTTTAATCTGGAATAAGGTTATGTTGGGCCATGGTTTGGTAGTCCTCTACCCATGCCTCTACTGGGCTGCAACCTGGTACTACCCACGTTGCAGGCATCTTTTTATCTTTATAGTTTCGTTTGTGCAGGTAAATAAGTAGAAACACATTAAAAATCACCTTGCAACGTTCTTTTTAATCTGGAATAAGGTGATGTTGGGCCATGGTTTGGTAGTCCTCTACTGGGCTGCAACCTGGTACTACACGCTTTGCAGGCATCTTGTTATCTTTATAGTTTCATTTGTGCAGGTAAATAATTAGAAACACATTAATAATCACCTTCCAACCATATTTTCTGCACCTGGAAGGATACACATGACATAACAACAAATGCAAACTCGGCCCCCAGATTCAGTGTTGCCATATTTCATGCTCCGGCCTAGTGAGTACAGTTGGCCATGGACTGATGAATCAACCGATGCAGTCAAAAGAAGAGCAATTCGACTAATCGGAAATTCGATCTTAGCGCGCCACATCCAGCGACTTTCTCACCGGCATGAGGTTGGTAACCTCACTCTTCGCATCTATACTACTGGCAAGTGAAATACGAACACCTAGAAAAAATGGATATTTGCGTCAAATAAATTCTTATTTTATTTATATTATACTTATGATTTCACACAAAAAATTATCTTGGGTATAAATTCAAAGATTAATACAGAGAAGTGTATCACCTAATCATATAATTATTCTTTAGCAGTCAATTTATCGATTTATCCAAGTACAATTTAAATTTGACCGTCACAGCTTTCTAAGTTTTATAATCGCTATAATATTTATTTTTTTCTGATAGCTTACCATACAAAAAAATTTGTTTTGCACCTAAACGTTTCGGTTTAATTTCCACATGTGATACACACAGTCGCTTTAGAATTAACTCAGTAATATGATTGTGCAATAATATACAGGGTGTTCCACTTAAAAAACACAACTTTGATGTGTCACACGTTTATAAAACACCCTGTATAAAATTCGTTAATTTTGAAATATAGTCCAGCTCGACGTACATGAACTCACATAGTTATTTTTCTGAGAAGAGATATCATTTGGTCACAAGAGTCCGAGAGGTTGAGCTTGACTCACCATGTATATGTAAGTCACCTACATTGTTCGATGAAGGGTCTGCATGTGCTCGTTTTTGAAACTAGAACTCTTGAGCTACTACTACTTTAAACTTTAACCAATAGTCAATTGTTTCCAGACTCTATTAATATATGTTTCGTCTTAGAATCTCGGTAACCTGGAAACGCCTGAATTTAGGCATGTTGCATACAGTTTTTGCTGAAACCTTAGAACTGTGAAATATCTAATACCATGTATGTTACATTTAAAAAAATGCAAATTCCACGAACAAACTTATGACGAACCCTGTATAGTTAAAACGTCTTTTTCTTAGCACACACTTCCAGTTCATTCACTAGAAGTTATATAAAGAAATGTCTCTTTGCCAAGAACTATATTAGTTACAGAGCAAATTACATTTAACGGATGTTTTGTGTTTTAAAAATGACTTCACTAGCTATTAAAAAAAGAGCTGGTAATCAGATATCACTACTTTTAACCGGAAAATGTTCTGCAACAGCTCTCCCAAATTAATAGACACTGGTCCCGCTCATAACTAAGACCTCGCGATAAATTAGTTTTGGGTAAATATTTGTATAACTTGCAGGTAACCCATTATAAGCACTTTGCTTGGCAGATCTCCATTTTGGCCGACAATACATCTTGATGTTTGTTTATCCAGTGTCTCGACAAGCAAATAGATCCTGGTGTTTCCGCAATAGAAACTTACGGTACAACTAAACGATACACATGTAACATAGAGCAGCTGTTGACATAGCTTAAGGCAAAGATATGGCGCATTCTAAATGTTTATGTGGTTGTTAGGCATGCGGTCAGCTGTTGCGATTGTCTTTTGAAACAGGATAATTTTTCTTTATATGGTCATCGCTACTAATTTTTATCTTATCTTGCGGGGTGATATTGCACGTAAAAACATTTTGTACGTACAATCAAACAAGCTTCATCGTCAATTTTTTAAATATCAGTTCTACCAGTGGCGGGGCCATAGGACACTAGAGCGCCGTGGTCATATTGGTCCTAATCCCACCGGTCAGAGGTGCGCAAAATATTTCGATCACCAGATGGGCCATAGGATACTAGCGCGCCGCGGTCAGATTTGTCCTAATCCTACCGGTCAGAAGCCCCCAAAATATTTTGGATAATAGGCAGGTACGTGGACACCAGCACACAGGGCGGCGAGGTAAACTTATGTCTTATAATTTTAACCGATTTTAATTCATTCGCCACTTTTTGCGATGCTGCTAATAGTTACTGAAGAATTTGTAGAACTCCAGTCAGAGGTACCGTTACTTTTGACTTGACAGAAATGAATTACTTTTTTATATTATTGAATGCGAAATTTTGTTCTGCACATAATAAGTTAATTTGATCACTATAATAGATGCAAATAAAGAAGTTGGTATTGTCAGCAGACCGAAATGTCTTTATAATACCCCAAAAAAATTTAATTAATTGGAACGTGTTCTAATTTGTCACAAATTTGATCGATTTCTTGACGATTTAAAAGAAAGTCCGAGAAATTTACCTTCACAGCTTGTCCTATGAGAGCATCACTGTTGTGCTCATTATTTCTTTTAAGACTAATCTCTCCCGATTGATCCATCAGCAAAGATGCTATGCATCCTCTTCTAGAGCATCTGTAGGCTACACTACGGGTGGTTTCTTTGATTTCTTTATCCCTTCGGAACGTATACTCTTCAAGGACTATTAATTTCTTCCCTTTCACACTTAACATAGTCTCCATGATGAAAAAGCAGAACACAAATAATACTCACAAACAGCAGCTAAGAATTGCAAACTACTGAAATATTTTCATTAAGGGTAGTTTCATATACCTACAGAAGCAGAATAGTCATTTAAATAATCTAAGAAGTAACTATAAGCTACCGCAAGTCATAAAAAGACAGATGGAAGTTCACAAGAATAAAAGGGATGTGGTCATTAGGAATAACCAAGCTTAATTTTGTTTCGGCGCACAAGTGACCGGTGCGATAAAGCCACCCTTTTTGTAAACAGTTAAAAATCAAACCGCGCGCGCTCGCGACCGATCAGCAGTGGCGGCGGGTACTCAAGGGCACAAGGACACGTGCCCACTCAACAGCCCAGAAAAATGACAATAAATATAGTTATTATTCAGTACTGTATTCCTTTATTATTCAATATTCTCTGCGTTACATTGTTATATGACTATGCATATGCTTTATTCCTCCGTCTGCTCAAACTTTCTCTTCGCAGTCGCCAAGCGGCGAGCGCGACCAAGATCGTGTGGCGAGTGCTTAACATCCGCAGAGGAACAGTACAATATGTACCTATTTTCAGCGAACATGTTTCGGCGTTCGGTTGGGTTCTCTGTACGCGATTATACTGTCGATTTGGGACACCAAGCAGCGTGTCTCCAACAACGTCTTGTTTATTTTTATGTGATAAACACGGTTCATTTGCATTTGCCCATTCTCTGCGATGAATGCAGCGACAGCGGATGTTAATTCTGTGAAGATAAACTTTTAATTGAGAAAAAAGTGAAAGTTCATGTTTATGACAATAACGTTGTTCTCATTGATTGATGAACAACTACCACACAGAAGAAAAAGTAGTTGGGTATTCAATTAAATGTTAGTATTTGGATGTTCTTCCATTGCTTCAATGATCCTTTGTACTCGGTTGAATTGATACCGAGATTGAAGGAGTGTATAAAGAGCTGTTAGCGTCGCGTCATCGGCGCAGATTACGCATTGTATCAGCCATATTTGGATGTCTATCCCTATTTTGTGGTCTGACTTATGTGGGTGTTGTGTGTATATGTTTTATGCTGTAATTGTAATAATGCAAATTTCGATATTCTCGCAAAGAACAAATAAATACGAAATTTCATAGTAGTCTGATATGTCTAAATATGGGTAAGCAAACAAAAAATATCTTAATATCTTTTTGTAGCAATATACGATACTAGATAATGTGTCATGTTTAGTCTATTATACCTAACTGTTTTATGCAAGTTTCAGATTTTACCCGTAACTGTTTGTGCAAATTTTATTTTTTATTTAACTGTTTTATGGTAGTTTCAGTTCTTATATGTTACTGTTTATGCAATTTCTAGTTTTTATATGTTTTTGACTGTAGCTTCCTGCCTCTTAACTCATGTTTGACTTGCGATAAACGTTATTATTGATCAGCTGGCCCTTCATTGTCTGCTAAAATTTACTACTACACGAGATAAGGGTATTATTCTGACCAAAAACTAAAAAAAATTAGTATAGGCTACTGAGTCAATTAGCCAAGATATTTAGCATATTCGCCATTACAGAATTTATGCAAACTCGCCTGGCAATATGGATAAATTTTAATTATTTACCGTATACACCGACATTATTGGTAATTATTTACAATAACCGGCAATTATATTATAATAACCCATTTATTACATTTACCGTAACACATTATGTAGTAATATGTACATACATACCTAATAAACGTCTAGCACATCCACCAAAATTGCGAAAAACCTTCACCCGATCGTTTTGACCAACTAAAATTAATGTATGATACAACATTACAGGTAGTTAGTTAGTTACACGTAACGGAAAAATAAATAAATCCAAAATATAGACAGCATGATTAAGTTCAACCTACACTAAAATAAATGAACAGACTAGATTGAACTCAAAACCAATTTTAGCTCTTGCCAAAACATCTATGCACAGGTACTTCCGAAAATAAGATTGCGTGCCTTGTAAACACACAAACATCTGGTGTCAGATTTGATGCCATGACATTATAAAAAATTCGTGAACCCCAAAGTTGCTGAAAATATACATTAAAAAAATTGTACAAATCATAATGGGTTCAGAATGTCGTTTTTTAAAATACGCAGAAGAAAGGAGAAACGAGAGTCAAAAAAACCCCTTTGGTTTATATTAGCTTTGATCCGCTTGACTGAGATATGTACGGAACTATTTTTACGAGGGTCGTCAGCCAGGTTAGAACAAGACTATCTGCGTTTCAAAAGGCTGCATGAAATCAAACTAAATACTGGTTTTCCTAACCTCTTATTATAAAATGTTGTCAACATGTTTACCATTTTTCTCAATGCAGATACTATATCGTATAAAAAAGTTTTTCTTCAGTTGAGCGTATGCGTGCTTGTTATTTTTTATTAATTCTTGTACTTCTCTCTCTCTCTCTCTCTCTCTCTCGTAAGTTGATCCATTATACGGCAATTTTGCAGATTTCCTTCAATTAAACTAAGTCTTAGCAATATCCCCATACAAAAACAGCGATACACAAGTCTGGGGATCGTGGCGGTCAAGAAATGGGCCCTCCACAACCGATCCACTAGTCTGAAAATCTGCCGTCAAGATACTACTTCATTATCTGCGCAAAGTGACATGGAGCACCAACGTTTCGAAATGCCACATTTTTACGGGTTAATAGACTTATATCTTCTACCAAACTGCTTAGATTGCCTCTCAAAAACGCTAAAAATGACTCATTGTTTAATCGATCCGGTAGTTTAAACGGACCAATCAACTTTCCGTTTAATATCCCAGACCACACGTTTACTTTGTGACCCATAATTTCTTGTAAGTCAAGAATTGAGAAGCAAGTACGAACAATACTCATAACTCGAAAACTACAACAACTTTCGTAACATATATGGGGTGATGTCGGGTGCTCAAATTAAGGCGCTACCAAAAAGTTCCGGAAAAAGAACTGACTGCCAGCGGGATTCGAACTTGCGCTTCCAAAAATCTAGTCCACGGCGCTACCACCTAAGCCATGGGGGTCATGGCAACCCAGCCGGCGAAACGTTCATTAGAGGCGCCGAATTCGCGTCAACTCCGTCCCCATTACCGCCATCTTCTGGCAGTACGAAGCGGCTCGTATCTGTGCCATCGAAGGAGATCTGTTGGGTCAGTATTAATCTCCGACCACGTTTGATTCCAGATGCCACTAAGTCGGGCAGACACAGACAGTTCTATGTTTGGAATGAATGATACCATTTTTCATGCTATACGCATGTTGGGGTCGCAAGTCATTATTTGGTAGACGGACTAGAATTTCGGAGACGCGGGTTCGAATCCCACACTGGCTGTCGGTTTTTTTTTCCAACATTTTTTTGGTCGCACCTTGATATATGAGGGTGATTGAGACAGTTCTAGGTGTAATCTATCTCTGAACTCCCGCTTGACGCTATCTTTTGGGATACTCTATATTTAACGGGACAAGTACATAAATGTCCATCCATTTTATTATGATAACGCCAATTAGTAGAAATACGTATCGATCGGATGGCATCCCCCTTTAAATTTTCTCCACTTATGTATTAAAGAGTAGCAATTTCATTCATTCATCCGAAAACCAATCACAGACGACATCGTTTCGCTTCTGTTAAAGCTCGTCAGTGTGATTTAGGTCTACTCTTTAATGAGTTAAGTTGCTTCTTAGCATAAACCGAATGTCGGGAATGTTAAATGAGTGTTCCACAAAAAATGGTCTGTTTGTTGTCGTATCCCGCAGGTTCCTATACCTGATGCTTTTAAACGGGTCACATAAACAGTACTTGGTTCCTCAGATTAAACGCTCAGGTACCGGCTTTGGTAGGCTGTTCCCTGAATCCTCAGGGACGGTTTCGCTTAAAAATATGTAACAAACTAAAGCAAAATACACCTGACGATGGTTTAGATATAATAAACCGAAAAGTCGTGAAAAGCAAAATTGTTTCATTTAATTGACCGCAATACCATTAGAAAAAACCAGGCTTTGGTAGATAGATGGCGAACCAATACTTTTTTAAAGTACTGCTTCCCAATATCTATATGTTTCTACCACTTATGTATTGTTATACACATTCGTACTTACCTAGCGTATGAGTGTGTACAGTGCAAGGAGTATGTCATTTCAAGTAAGATATATCCTAAAATTGTATGACAAAAAGTCCCTCTTGATATAAAATATAACCAATCACAAGCATTTGACTATATCTATGATGAACCACCCTCTTCAGAGAGGTAAATAAAGTCGATAAAATTGTTGTGGATTTTGGAAACCGTTATATCTGCTGTGACCGCTGCATGTGGTAATATCCTCTTTGATAGGCGATACGCGTCCAATAATATTAATAGATGGATGCAATATCAGAGATGCACCTGTCGCTGAGTCTGCATAGGCATCATCAACGTGAACTGAAAATGAATGGAATGGAAGCCCTATCGATATTTGAAGGGTCGGTATGTGACAACATACGGGGTGG